>OY971421.1:10032500-20032500 GCA_963853865.1 Helleia helle
AATAAATTTTGACAACCCTAGCATTTTTTTCTATTGACCCCCTTTTCGACTCCATTCGCCCATATCGCGGGTAAATAGAAAACGCGCAGATATTGTAATTTATTAATTAAATGACGAGAAAATTAAGTCAGTCTTTCATTGAAAACACTTTAACTCACAAGACACAATGACTGCTACCTTCGGAATTTGCTAAAAACATACTGAAATTTCGATTCAAAAGTTGAAATCCTTTCTATTCACCCCATTTTACGGTATATTCTTTGGTAAATCTAATCTACAACGAGGTCTTATAATTATTTTCCTAAAGTAACAGTAGAATATGGACTATGAATAATTTATAAACAAGCTAGAATATCATTTTTTGTTCAATCAAAAACACCCTACAACTTTTTTCTCCCATGGATCAGTCATGAAAATTTTAGTTTTTTCGAACAAGTATGAACATATAAATAAAATAATGAAGTAATTGTTACTGTAACGTCGGGCCCAACTTTCTATGAACTTTCGCCCGTCTCCTTTAGTAAATTCCCAGTGGAATTATAAGAAAAATAAGACGTGTTTAATTTTCGAGGATTAGCCTCGAGATGGACGAGGGGCCATCGGCGGCGATGTCCCCCAGACTCCCGTTGACCAGCCCGGTAGTCAAAAACGCATATCCTGACCACATCCGATCCATCGTTCAAAATCCCGTTCTACAGTTAAATGTCAAACTGACTTTATAATTAGTTAAGTTTTAATTTAGACATTTTGTTATTTTAGTTTAAAAATTAGATTAAATTATTAGATTTAGGATTATTAATTATAACAGGTAAATTGATTTTATTTAAGAGAGATATCTATTACAAAACAATTATCGGATTTCATAGCGACATCTATTGAGTAAATTAGAAATATGACGTCAATAGGTCGATAAACAGTCAATCGTCAACGTCAGTCAAGGAAAGATGGCGCTTATTTATTGGTAGTATTAAGTTTAAAACTTATTTATTATTATATTATTTAATTATCAGCTTAAATTTAGGTATCGTGCAAGCGCAACGTTACAAGCTTCCGCGATCGATCCGGATCGATGTGGCTTCCATGTGTAGGGATCGACGTCGCTTACGACCCCGAGGCCCAAGCGGTGTGCAGGTGTACCTAGCACCGTGTGTTGTACTTCTGTATATGTTGTGACGTTCGCGTCGTGCTTTTGCGTCGCGCATTAGTAGCTGAGAGATTTCGTCAGCTGGATCTGTTAAAACATGCTTAGGTACCCTATGTCTAATTGGAACTGATCTATCTGGGGTTTGGGTGGAGGAGTGCCTTTTCAAAGTGACGTTCTGACTTCATTTTGAAGTGGCCCTAATGGACTCTAATCTGAAGTCCCTGTACAGGTCAATGTTTCTTACGTACCACGGGCAACCGGTTGCCATGCGTAAAAATTATTTTGGACTACTTGTAGTGCATTAAGACGACTTTGTGGTATAATCGAGTATTACGTTCATTTTACAAGCTTCAGCGCACAAAAAAGTTTTATTGATTTGATCAACTTCATAGAACCACTTGCACCACGTGAGACCAGAGGAAGTCTACGAGCTAGTAATAGTGATGATAGCTGTTTTGTTTTTAATTTTACTTTGCATAATTTAAGTCCTAAAGCTACAAGCTTGAACTTAAAAGCTTATCTGCTTCATAAATTTCTAATTTTTAACTTTTTGCTACGTTGATCTTATACAAATTGTGTTCTATTCATCGTAATGAGGGTCAGATTCCGTCGTGTGAACGGGTAAATAGGCATCGAAACCACGCATAATAGACACAATGCCTCACAATGAACGAATGCCCACTCGACTGAATTGGTAAGTGGGCTGTGCCTTGGTACTTGGTAGGGAGACCGCCCGCCCGCCGCACGGCCGCACGGCTCGCTAGCTTGAGAAACTCACATTGTGTGAGCTAATGGAATAAATGATGCTTAGTACTGAACAACCTCTGAGGGTAATTATACAAATACTTTCACTATAGTGTCCGTTCTTAACAAAAAGTATTAATGATGATAATAATCAAAAGAGTATGATTGTACGATTTTTTTTCATGTGCTAGACCAATAAATACAAAAGTATGATGATATAAAGAAAAAGAAAGATCAATGATTACTCATTTGCAACAATGGGAAGCTCTCTTTGCAAAAAAGAAAAATAGGAAAAGGTAGGTATCATTTATTTTAAAACTACAAAGATTATTTATTGGCGAACTTTTAATTAGTAGAAGACGAACTGAAACTGCGTGTAGCATGACTAAAGTATGGAAGAATCATTAAAAATGTGCATCAATAGCGTTTGTGTTGGTGGCGGCGGGCGGTCGGGTGCGGGGCGCGAGGGGGCGGTCTCGAGTGACCAGTGGCGAGCAAGGCGGCGCGGCGCCCATCGCACGCTTGCCCTGCGTCCTCGCTGCGTGCTCGTCACCCGACCGACTCGCAACTTCACAACTCATCTCCCCGAGCTCACGACACCCCGCATCCGTTGCACATCACGTTTTCCCGCCAAATACATCGCGAGCTTTTATTTTTTCGAACGCGAGTTTAGTGTTAGACTGTCGCGATTATTTTTGTGATGCGTTGTTTTTTTGTGATTTTTGTTATGTTCTTTGTGTTTTTACCCAAATCTACTGAGGCGATTCGATGGTTGTAAGTAACTTTTTATATTATTTTTAAATTTATTTGAAATTATTTATAATTACAAATAATTACTTATAACAAATAAGAACTGTTTGGCAGTATTTTATATTAGTAATTAATTGACCATACTTTAAAGAGCTTTATGATTTACACAACGTTTACTAATTTTATAAGTACCTACCTACTTAGGTTTTAATAAATTTCCTTACACTATATTTTATCGTCTTTACAATATTTTAAGTGCAAACAAACCTTATACTGCCTAAGAGAGAAATCTCTACAAGTGAGAGTCATTGTTTTCCTTTCCATTATTTTAACCCTCTAAAACCTACTCGTAAGTAATTTTTCCCTTATGAACCTATGAGTTAAACTGCTACATTCGCTACGATTTCTTTACAAGCGACAGACTACACTTGATGTCTGCTATTTAGTACCAATACAATTTCATTTAACCGAAAACGAAATTTAAGTTAGCTGTTAGCCTTAAAGAAGATTAATGAAATTTGTTGATTAGCCATGATACCTTCGTTTCATGACTCGGAATATCGTAGCCTTATAATATTATGTAAACGACAAAAAAAAATTACTATAAAGTATGGTGACGTCAGGAATCCAATGGGCGCTTGACGTGCGCTTGAGGTTTTATCTTCACGCACGTATCAATTTTGTTTTAAAAATATCTGTCATATTAAATTTGCCATTTCTAATGTGTGATTGTGACAAGGTATATGAAAATCATTAAATAATAATAATAACCGTAATATTACACTCAATTAACATGAGAATGCCTTAAATAATGTTGCTCTACCTATGACGTTATTTGGCGATTACGTCTTTGTAAATTAATTTAAATTTCAAAGTAGTTTCTATATAGAAACTAATAGACGTACTGTCCAAACATTAGCTTTTTTATTACTTTATACTTATTGCTTTATAATGTTTGCGCGAATTTCACTCATTTTTACGGATTCTATCGCGGTATATTAATTTTATACCTACTTACCAATCATATAAAAAAAATATGATTACAATTTTATCAATTTTTGCCATTTATCCATAAATTATAAAATTTTACTACTTATTAAAAATTATAACTACTTCTGGGGAAAGATATTCTGACACACTTTTCTTTTAGTATGACAAATGTCACGTTGTACCTACTTGTTTATGATTTTTTTATAGGACGCTTTCACACCACGTCAATCTGGTCCCGTGGTAAGCTCTGGAAGAACTTTTGTTACGGGTAACAGACAACGTAAATATATTTATCTAATAACTTTTATACTATACATATATTTAAGATTTTTATTATATATTTCATAAACATCCATGACCCAGGAACACAGAAATTATTTTTGTTCCCTGGCGGGATCCGAACCAGCAACCTCCGGCTTGAGCGCCAACGCGCTTACCACTGAGCCACAGAGGTCGCAATTTATTATTATTTTATTATTTGATTATTTGGTAATTAAGTCAGTGGATAAGCAAATGAGTTTTTCATGAAAATACAATCATGACTCCTTTAACCGGATCAAATTTTGGTAAAAAATATTAGCGACCTTCTCACATATACACAAAAATTTCATCCAAATTGGTCCAGCCGTTCAGGGGAAGTAGAATGAGAAACACACGCACAGAAAAAAAACTAACTAGTCACAGGGACTGCCGATAGAAGTAAAAACAAAACAATTAAATTCAAATACCTATAATACAGGCTGTAAAAGATTATGACAACCTATGCAATTTAAACGGCGCACAAAATGGCCGCATGACATTTCAGTGTGTTTGACAATTGTTTATGTAAACAAATATTGCATAATGTTATATAAATCAAACGTCAAATAGCGTCTCATAACGGTGGTAACGGTGTCGCGAATCCAGAGATTTTATCTCATCTAAAAATATGCGTACCGCGCCTAAAGGAGTTTTCACTTCAAAAAACATATAGAAAACATAAAATTGTATAGTTTCGTAAACTGACTACTAATTCTGTACAACCACAAAATCAAAAGTTGTATTTAATTGTGTTAATTATGAATTAAATTACATAAATAAATCTGCGCAATTCCTAGAGATTTGGTACTATTACTATTATACCTATAACCGGGCTTTGACATTTACACGCGTAGGATCCCTCCCATGCGCTGTGTTGCGCTCTCGTCTGCATGGGTATCATCATCCTGCTTGTTTCTCCGTGAAACAGGTTTGCTGTTTGCTGTTTCGGAGAGGACAGGACAGGATAGGCGGTGTAATTACTGGCACCGAGACTTAACATATTGTCTCATGATATACACATGAATGAGATGCATAATGCATGGGCTAGTTCCAGGTCAACTTGTTTCAACAACAGGGCGGTGGCAGTAGGGCGCAGAAGTTTAAGGCGAACCCAGCACCTTGGGCGAAGCAAATTGAACCGAGGGAGCTGCTCTTAGTACCTCTCTTATAAGAAGAGGGGACAAAAGAGCAGGGGGGGACAAGGGGCGAGAATGGGAACATCATCCCATTGCACTGTCCCGACGTTGGGAGGGTTTGCTCTGTGGTGCGGGACGACCCCTCTGTGGAGGTGATGTCCCTTGAGGGACTGACTAACCGTCGAGGTACCCTGTTTGCTCAATAGATCCGGAGCACGTCATCATGAGGCTTGTCTGCCCGTGTGCCTGTCCAACTATATAAGTTATAAGTTTCTTTGTATATACAGAAAATAATGAGACATGGAGGTCGCGAGATCAAATCCCAGGGCATCTTTTTCAGTGATCTTGTCCCAGGTCATATAATCAGATTTTATCATCTACATTGATTACGCTGTCGTATGCATATGTTAAGATGGTGTAAATTATTCTTGAATATTTGTGAATACGATGTATATTTTAAATTCTCTGTTAAATTTGTATGTCTCACACAACTGTCCTGTCTTCTCCTCTTATTCTTTGCAGCGACCTTAAAACCGTCTAAATAAATACCTAACCAACTGATTCCACTAATTACATACAACTTGACTTACACGCTAATCTTAAATAAGACGGTTTCCAAACTCAAAATCAATTGCGTTCGACGTTGGTTGGTAAGCAGCTTACTGCCACTTTATGTGCTTAGTAAAGTACACGATAGTTTTTCGTTGGGTCTTAGTGTTATTCTTATCTGAGCAATAATATACGATAATTAGGAAACAATTATTATTGGTCGCTCATCCCAGATTACTGTCGACCTCTCGAATATCTCGCAGGGCAAAGGCTAAAACATATACAATTGTTAATTTATGTAACATTAACAATTTTTGTTGTGTAAATAGATCAATGTTAGATTTGTTAATAGATAATAATCGAAGAAATATAAACTAAGACGATTTCTTTTAATTTTAAATTTAATGATGAGGTTATGTATAAAGTGAGGACGTACCTACATATCATTTTTATAGCGCTGATTTGAGAGGACTTAACTCTTGAGAGCGTATTACGTGTAAGGCTTGCAGAAGGACTCGTCACGTTTCTAATATAGCGTAATTATAAAACAGCAAAAGCCTCAACTAAAACGATGACAGAAATTACGGACTCTCTGACAAACCAATAAGCTGACAAATCGTAGACTGAGAATCCTAGGATTCTCTGTCTACGTGACAAATAGTGTGAAATAGTGATCTCAAAAATGTCATATTCAATTAGTATTCAATCATACATAAAATACACAGAAAAAGGATTGTGTGGTTTTACGAAAACACGGTAAAAGTGAAACTTTTTTTCACATTATAGACATTAATTTTACAAAAAAAAAATTTGGAATAATATTCCATTAAGGGTATAAAAATCGCTTTATCAATCTTAATTTTATACTTGGAAAACTTGGCGGCCGACCGTCACGCGACATGCAACACACAGACGAAAAAGTTTGAGACGATGTAATAAAAGTTTCACTTTAAAAAAATTATTAGGTATGTATGTTCTTAAACTATAATTAAATGGAATAGATACCTTGTGTCATTCTCCTCGTTGTTGGATATATATGCCGTTCTCAATGATCGGTCAAATCAGTATTTAACATTACTTCTTCATTTTAGTGATTAGGTATGTATTATTATTTCAAGTCTTTGTCTCTATTTATGAAGATATATTTCATCATTTGCTAACGGTTGTCATCTAGTAGGTAAAATACATATTAAAAATGAATATTAGCTTTCTGGCACTTCATGTGAACTCTATCAGCGTCAAATCTCATGCGCAATGTTTAAAAAGCGGTGCAAAGATATCCCTTTACGTATTAATATATCCACTTTTTTTTACGCTGGTCAATGCTCTAACTAAGGCATCCCGCGCCGGGGGAGTCCCTACTCGCTGCGCCCGAAAGATGGTAAGTGGACGCAGCTCTACGGTTCACTAAAACCCGGCGAGTGCCGCCCATGCCGCCTTTGTCTCGGCTAGTCAGTCCCTCAAGGGGCCGACGTCACCTCCACATACGGGTTGTCCGGCACCACAGAACAGCCCCTCCCAACCTCGGGACAGTATAATGCGGTGAGGTTCCCACCATCGTCCCTTGTCCGTTGTCCCCTTTGCTCTTTTGTCCCCTCTTCTTATACGAGGGATACAAAGAGCAGCTTCCCTCGGCTCAATTTGCTTCGCCCATGGTGCTGGGTCCACCTTAGACTACTGAGCACCACCGACGACAAGGCTTTAACTATGGTGGTAACACAATATTTCCACTTGATCGATACATCTATAATCTATAAAGATAAATCAAATTAGTCTGTTTGTAATATTAAAATAACCGCTTTTTATTAAATGTATATGGATGTAAACACGGTACATATACCAAAATAACATTTTTTACAATCTTTGTCTGTCTATCTGTTTGTTCCGGCTAATCTCTAAAACGGCTGGGCCGATTTTGACGAAACTTTCACTGGCAGATAGCTGATGTTATAAGGAGTAACTTAGGCTATAAAAATAATCATCATCAATCCGGATACGGCTGCAAATCTAAGCTAACGCGGGTGAAACTGCGGGCAACAACTAGTGTGAAATAAGAGAGCTTTCAACAGAGGAGATAAACACAGGTCCTTCAAAGGTAACAGAGAATTAGCAAACATTAGTCTCTAATAACAGAGTAGGTAATTTGCTCGATTCAAAGCGGTTTCGCGCAGGAGGCAGGAGCGGTAACAGGACGCCCCAGTCGTCCATCGCTCCCTAATTGAACATTGCACTAATGAGCAGCGTTGTTCCGTTGCAATCCGCAATTATTCGCCCCCGAGATTACACCAGGAAATATCTCGGAAATGTCCGGGAAATGCGAGCATTGTTGGCGTCGTTTCCACCAATCGTATCCAATTATTTCTTTATTATATTGCACCGTAATTCTATTATTGTGAACTTTTACGTTGCTTTTTAATATGAGCAGTTATTAAATTTTAATTGAAATGGCGGGTTGGTTTTCATATCTGAAGAAGGGTTTTATCTAGCATCTGAAACTTTGACATGTTATCTTATAATGTGAACAAGAAAATCGGCTGACAGTATTTCACCCTAACCTTGCAGACTCTCTGAAAAAATAACTTAAAAATTAAGAAAAAAATGTTGCAGTAAGGCACAACAGAGTAAAACTCAGTATCCATGAATTCGGACGAGCGACATATAGCTTAACCCTCCCCTAGTACACACACTGATGACGATCTAAATGATTAGACCGTATACAATATACGTACATAGAACCTGAAAATATAGACGTTTACGTAATTATAACAGGCATGAAGGTATAGTGTGGATAGGGTTGACATCTCGTCGACACATGCTTATATTTATGATTTTTTAAATGCAAACTTAATAAGTAAAGGCGCGGCCCCATCACGGCCTACGCAGAGGCTACGCACGTGTGTTTAAATGTCAATTGCAAGAAAATACGTAGCGTGTCCGTGGGTTGCAGTCACATACATTTCCTTGCAAAGTCAAACGTGCGTAGCCTCTCCAAGCACCGCGGTGGAGTCGCGCCCTAAAGTCCTACGAGGTACGCAAAAACACAGTTGTGTTACCTAGTGATTGTTTTAATTGTGAAAAATATACCTTATAAAATATAACTTTTTATTTTATTAGGTTATTGTTTTAAGTAAGTACGTAATAGTGATTTTATTCAATTATATATTATGCGTTTCAAATAAGAATAGGAACGTCAATGACCTCTATCTGTCAAATAATACTTGGAAAGTACGGTTTGCAAAAAAACTTATTTGCATAATTAAATCGAATTTAAATAAAAACGTTAAATAGTCGTAAATTATTTAAAAAATTTAAGTCATAACTTTTTTTTAAACCAAAAAACTATTTTGTAACTAAATTTATTTTATTATTTTAACTAAATTAACTAATTTTTTTTATTTAATTGTTGTCGCAAAGGCCCTGGAGCCATGTCAAAATTATTAAAGAAAATAAGGACGCCGATCGCTATCTTGCCGTTATTAGTGTGCACTGTCGTGAGGACCAGAAGGAAATATAAGTTTGACTCGTGAAATGTACGCTACCATTTTGCAAACACTGAAAAATGCAAGTAAAGTGACCAAGCGAGTTCTTTTGGCTACGGGGATAAATAAAACCACGTTAACACGTATCTGACGCGCACTCGGACATAAATGCAGAGATGAGCGAAATTGAAGTGCTCGATTCTGATTGATTTTTTGTCACTTAATCTCTGTAAATAAATTTTATTTAAATAAAACTTTTTTGCCCACCCTACCTAACTGGTTTGAATTGACAGCTATGACGTAACAATATGGCGCTAAGTCCGTCCTATTCTCATTTAAAACGCACAGTATATAATATTTTATTTGATTTTATTAAAATATTGGATTTCGATCCAGCAACCCTAAGTATAGGTTCTATCTTCCAGTCGACTGAGGCATAGATAGGCGCAGGTAGCGTGAGCCGTCCAGTCGACCGCATAATATTTTAAAAACACTTTTTATAGTATAAATCCTTTTTTTTTTTCAAATTACATGTTATAGAAAAATATATTATGAAGTCAATTTTAACATTGAAAAACATATTTTATGTGAGCAATTTTTTGCAATAAAATTTGCAAATCACAAGCTTGGCAAAAAAGAGTATGACGTGGTGACAGTTGGAACTAAATATTTTAGTAAATGGAAACCTATGATGTTGACAATACTTGGCCGACAAATACTAGATTTTGAGTAAAGCTTAGTGTTTCACTTTTATTTTCAACGATTTTATTAAATTATCTTACTGATTTTCCATATTATGATGAGAACTAAGTGAAAGTGGCGCCCTCACTTAGATCGCCCTCATTTTTTCCTCACTCTTTTTTGCCAAGCTGTACATCCCATTTGACAGATAAAAAAAAGGTAAAAGTTTACACAATAAAAAAAATGTATGATAAATTGAGAAGCACAAAATGTGCGGTAATTATTAAATTTATGAATCAAATTTTACAAAAATTTAGCGGCAAAAGTCATAAATAGATATAATAATTAATAATCGTCTTCTGCTCAAGCACAATCGTAAAGAGCCCACAGTTCACAGCCTTGGAATATCATCCAAATTTCACCTCTTGTATCATTAGAGAATTTGCCACCGCAAAAATACCTGTTGTGTCATCTTTTTCAAGACCATGAACAGATTTTCGACCGGTTCCTTTTCTATCTGAGGTAGTAGGTACACACTTGCTGCCTAATGGTTTATTCACAACTGAATTTAAAAATTCTCCTGTACATTATGCCAGTCTCCACAATATTGAGATAGTACAGAAAACCCACCCTGGCGGAGTGCCCAGCTTGGGTGGAGGCAAAAGCGCCCCTCATCGCTGAGGTTGGCGCTGACCTGTCGCTCCCTGTGGTCATCCGAGCGATGACCGTCAGTGAGAGCGCATGGCAGGCGTTCCTCTCCTTCTGCGAGGACGTGATGTCGCAGAAGGAGGAGGCGGAGCGGGAGAGGGAGCGCACTGGCGCCTCTTCCCGTAGGAGAGCACGGCGAGGGACCTGTGCATGGCCGATCGGGGGATCCGCCGCGCGCCCGTAATGTCCGAGGTATAAGCCATAGAGGCACCCTTATGTGTTCAGGGTGCCTTAAGAGGAGAAGGGGGGGGGGACGCCAGCCCCCCCCCCCATATTCAGAGAAGAGTTATGGCACAACGTTGTGGCCGGTGCGGATGTCCACAGCTCTCGCGCCGGGTCACCCAGACGATGAGGAGAACACCGCTGGGGTTTAGTGGGTAGAGTCTGCATCCACCTTACCATCTTCTCGGGCGCAGAGAGTCTCACATATCCGCTGACCCAGGTGGTATGCCTAAACGCATTCCCCAGCGAGAACAAAATAAAAAGGTACAGAAAACTGAAAACGTCTTGGCAGCATCGTTGATCCTTGCACCCCATATTTCTGATTTGTACTGCTACGGCATTTGGACAACGTTGCCGGTGCCACTAGTCTTTATCTTTATATATAAAAATCAATGCCACTTTTCGTTGTAATTTTATAACTCAAGAACGGGCTCACCGATCCCAACCAAATGTTTAGGCTTTGTTCGGACTATTTAGTAGATGGTTTATGTAAAGTTTGCACAAAATCGGTCAAGCGGTTCTTCATTTATCACCTTTTTTTAATTTAATAAATGGCGGATCATTTTGTTACTGGAGATTTTGCTGTCAAATTGAAACTTTTTCAGTTAGGGTCATATTGAAACTTTTTTCAGTGTTAACAGTACAACATTAAGTTTTAAAATAGCTAGCAATTAATATTTTTTTTTTTGTTTGAATAAATTAATTTGATGTTACATTTTTTTTATTTCAATTTATACGTAGCGAAGCTATAGCGAAGCACGTACCGGGCCGCTAGTATATATATATATATATATATATTTCTTGTGTGCGTGTGTATGTCACTGAACTCCTCCTAGACGGCTGGACCGATTTTGATGAAATTTTTTGTGTGAGTTGAAGGGGATTCGAGGATGGTTTAGATTCACAAAAAAATATATTTTGTACAGGACAACGTCTGTCGGTGCCACTAGTATTATACATATTTTTTAACAAATATACAATCTATTTTTAAATAAAAAGTGGAGCTACATTCAATTATCGTTATATATCCGCTATACCCTGTACCTATCTACAAGTATAAATTATCATAATCATTTTTATTAACATCGCATAAACATCTCAACACATATAAGTTTTGAATATCTTGCAAGATACAATCACAACAAACAGATTCCATTAGAATTTATTAGCAAGCGTATATTCCAGACTATTGTAATTTGCCTGACCCAAATATTTCATATAAGATATTTTTACTGTCGTACAAGTAATCGTGGCGCGTAAGTAATTCCCGTGAGAGGTTCAAGTTTTCGCTGAGTTGGCGAGGGCCCGGTGTGGCAGACCGAAAAAAATAATTTCCCTCGCTCGAGTTCCCACTGTGACTTTTCCGAGCCGTCCTATGCATCTGGCGTAACCCATTATTAGGGGACTCTTAATGCTCTCTTAGCTATTTTTATACGAGTACAGATTTTATGATTGTGATTTTTATTGAATTCCACCGTACCGTTCTCGTAGTGGAAGCAATATGCCTGTGTTGGAAGGTGAAATATGACCTAATAACATTTATTTTATTGCCTCTTTTCCCGAGTTCTCTACTTTTATATTTTCTTTTATCAAACTATTTGTTATATAAAAATATAAGATTTAATGCTAACTATTAATTTATTTGGAACCCCAAGGATTTTTGTTGCTGACGACTACACGTTAAAAAGGAAGTCGCGGGTTTGAATTCAACGAATGGTAGATATTTGTATAATCTTATATCTTTAAATGAGCAATTCTTGTATATATATATATATATATATATATATATATATATAATTGGAATCTCGGAATCGGCTCCAACGATTTTCATGAAATTTTGTTTATAGGGGGTTTCGGGGGCGATAAATCGATCTAGCTAGGAATCATTTTTTGGAAATTTCATTTTATTAAAAAAAAAAAAATCCAGGTCCTGTTTATTATAAACGTACATGTTCCTGGATATTATGATCTGATACTTTTTTTTCTTTAACGCCGGAAAATGCTTTGAGGCATCCCACCTGGGAAGTGGGTCTCCCCACGCAAGTGGACGCAGCTCTATTCACTAAAACCCGGCGAGTGTCACCAGTGCCGCCTTTGGTGATGTGCCCCGGATCTGAAGCTAACAGGGCACCGTTGAGGTGCTAGTCAGTCCTGCAAAGGACCGACGCTACCTCCACAGAGAGGTTGTCCCGCACCACAGTACAACCCCTCCTGACGTCGGGACAGTACAATGGGGTGAGGTTCCCATCCTCTCCCCTTGCCCCCTGCTCTTTTGTCCCCTCGTCTTATAAGAGGCACAAAGAGCCCCCTATTATGGTCTGATCTACATATTTATTTAATATTTTTTTATCTACTAATCCGTTAAACATTTCTTACGTGAGGACTAGAAAATGTTTACAAATAATTAAAGTAAAAAGTAAATATAATTCAATATAAGCCCAATTTCAAAATCATCTTGAAAGTTTGTCATAACTTTATCACAAAACAAGAACTTCAAAGACTTTCAATCACCAACAATTTATGCGTCTAAATAAGCATATACCTACATAAAAGCTCGGCAGCGGCTCTATCGATTTCGACACAATTTTCTATTTCGATAATATTGTTTTCTAATGTTTACGCGAATTTCACTCATTATAATGAAACAATTTTTACGGATTTTATCGCGGTTTATTAAGATTTTTACAAGCCCGACGTTTCGGATACTTTACAGCAACCATGGTCACGGGAGGACTGAGGTGTCATTTCCGTCTAACACAGGTGCTCACTGGGCATGGTTGCTTTGGTGAGTACATGTGCCGGACGGCCCGCAGGGAGCCGTTGACAGTGTGTTACGATTGTGGCGCGGCGGTGGACTCGGCCCAGCACACCTTCGAGGTGTGCCCGAGATGGGCGGCGCTGCGACATGATCTGACATCGGTCATCGGAGGGGACTTGTCTCTGCCGGGTGTCATCACTGCGATGCTCGGTGACGACGAGTCCTGGACGGCGATGGTTTCCTTCTGCGAGGCAGTAATGTCCCAGAAGGAGGCCGACGAGCGGGGTAGAGAGGAGGCCGCCGACGAGGCCTCCCCCTGTGGGCGACGAATGGGGGTGCGCAGGAGGCGCTACTTAATGCGCCTCCAGTAACACCCCTGTGCTCGTGTCGGGTTCAGGATGGGAACCTGGGCCCAGTATGACACGACGTCGCGGGGACTGCCTAAGCAGCCGGGCAGTCCCCCTTTAAAAGGAGTAGTCTGGCCTTCGCCGGGGCCAGCCTGTCGCTGAGGTGATCCTGTTGAATGCCTATCCGGGACCCTCAAAATGCGGCTGAAGGCGCTCGCAGTGGTTTTAGTTTACGGGTAGGGCACTCCCAGGTGCGAGTCCCACATAGGGTCAGGATCTACCCGAGATCCTGGCTACATGCGTAAAAAGCATTTCCCTGCGATACCAAAAAAATAATAATAAGGACTGAGGTGTCATACGTCCTATCATTACAAAGTTATTCGTAACTACCCTATGATACATCAATATTTTGGTCAGTCCTATCTACGCAGAAAGTGCTAACTGTATCTTTAATCTGTGACATATTATGCTTGGATTTTGATTTGATAATTTTAATAATGGGATCCCAAGCAGGTGGTAAAAGCCAGCCGGGCCAACTGAGGAGGATTGTCGGGGAACTCTTCCCCGTCACACCTGGGAGCTTCACGCCCCCCAGGATGGCTCGGCAGACGTCGGACGAGGAGGGTGTTCCGCCACCCGTCACGGAGGCTGAAATGGAGGCGGTTCTGGCCCGCCTCCAGAGTAAGAAGAGGGCACCGGGTCCAGACGGGGTGCACGGGAAGGTTCTGGCCCTTTCCCTCGAGCACCTCGGCGACAGTCTTCGGGAGCTGTTCGGTCGCTGCCTGCGGTCCGGACAGTTCCCGAGGGCATGGAAGGAGGGTCGGCTCTGCCTGCTTCCGAAGGCAGGGCGACCCCCGGACTCGGCCGCTTCGGTGCGACCGGTGGTGCTGCTGAACGAGGCTGGGAAGGCTCTGGAGAGAGTCGTGGCTTCCCGGCTCGTTCAGCACCTGGAGGAGGGCCCGGGACCGGGACTCTCAGAGTCCCAATTTGGGTTCCGGGCACGCCGGTCGACCATCGACGCCCTCAAATGCCTGAGGGCGGTGACGGGTGAGGCGGAACGCAGAGGGGAGGTGGTGGTCGCGGTGTACCAGGACATCGCGAACGCCTTCAACAGCCTCCCGCACAGTGTGATACGGGAGGCACTGAACTACTTTGGTGTGCCTCCCTATCTCAGGAGGCTGTTGGAGGCGTACCTCTCCGACAGGAGGATAGCCTGCGAGAACCGGTGTGGGTCCGTAGAGTGGTGGCGAGTCGGCTGCGGTGTCCCGCAGAGTTCGGTACTTGGTCCGATCCTATGGGACATCGGGTACAACTGGGTCCTGCGAGTTCGTCTCCTCCCCGGGATGGGTGTCATCTGTTACGCTGATGACACCTTCGTCTACGCCCGGGGACGAGACTATAAGGAGGCAGCGCGGCTGGCCGAGATCGGGCTCGACCTCGTGATCAGTCGCATTGAGAGGTTAGGGCTTCGGGTCAGAGTCGACAAGACCGAAGCCCTCCTCTTCCGCGGGACCGGGCGGAAAGGACCCCCACCGGGGGCTGCCCTCCAGATCGGAGGGGCGAGGGTCAGGATGAGCCCTCACATCAAATATCTGGGGCTCATCCTCGACGGTGGATGGACCTTCGGCCTACATTTCGAACAATTGGGTCCGAAGGTCGTGAAGGCGGCGAGTGCGCTGGGCAGACTCCTCCCGAACCTCGGAGGACCCAGCGCCGCCTGCAGGCAGCTATACTCCGGTGTCTGCCGGAGTATGACGACGTACGGTGCTCCGATTTGGACGGATCGCCTTACCGCGCGGAGTAGGGCCCAGCTGCGCTCGGCGCAGCGGGTGATCGCGGTAAGAGTGATCCGGGGGTATCGTACAATATCATGGGCAGCAGCTACTGCCTTAGTCGGCGACCCCCCATGGGAACTCGTGGCGGAAGTTCTCGCCGAGGTATACTCCTATGTCTCGGATAGGAGGTCCCTCGGAGAGGACGTGACGCCGGACGGGATCCTACGGGTCCGCCGACTAGGGCAGGAGGCACTAATGCGAAGGTGGGGGGAGGACTTGGCGTGGCAGCCGTATGGCAAAGGCGTAACGGTTGCCCTGCGCCCCGTCCTTGAGCGGTGGATGCGTCGTAAACGCAAACCCCTCACCTTCCGTCTAACACAGGTGCTCACCGGGCATGGGTGCTTCGGTGAGTATCTGTGCAGGACGGCCCAAAGAGAGCCGGTAACTGTGTGTCACGATTGTGGCGCGGCGGTGGACTCGGCCCAGCACACCCTCGAGGTGTTCCCGAGATGGGCGGCGCTGCGTCATGATCTGACATCGGTCATCGGAGGGGACTTGTCTCTGCCGAGTGTCATCGCCGCGATGCTCGGTGACGACGAGTCCTGGACGGCGATGGTCTCCTTCTGCGAGGCAGTAATGTCCCAGAAGAAGGCCGATGAGCGGGTGAGAGAGGAGGCCGCCGACGAGGCCTCCCACCGCGGGCGACGAACGGGGGTGCGTAGGAGGCGCTACCTTATGCGCCTCCAGTAATGCCCCTGTGCTCGTGTCGGGCCCAGGATGGGGTTTTAACCTGGGTCCAGCTAGACACGACGTCGTCGGGGACTGCTAAAAGTATCGTGCAAACGAACAGCCGAGCAGTCCCCCTTTAGAAGGAGGAGTCTGGCCTTTTCGCCGGGGCCAGCCTGTCGCCGAGGGTCCTGCGTTGCCTGCACGATCCGGGACTCTCATAAAAGGCGGCTGAGGGCACTTGCAGCGGTTTTAGTGGGTAACGCATCTCCAAGTGCGAACCCCACACACGGCTAGGTTTAAAACCCACCCCGGTCCTAGTTATGGTTTGGTCTGCAAATTTCCGCAGCAGAACAAAAAAAAAAAAAAAGGTGGTAAAAGCCAGCCATCTTCTCTATTGAAATTAGGATGTTCAATAGCCTCATGGATCATCCTTGGTTGGAATCTGTGTTCTTTTGCGAGGACTTGTGGTTTATCAAATCTGATATAATGGCGAGCTTTGTTAAGACTATGTTCACAGATGGCAGACTTAGTGTAGCAACGGTGTTTTAAATCAGCTATATGTTCTTTGACGCGAGTTTTCTCTTTTATAGTTTAGTTTGGCTTATATAAGAGAGACCACAGTCGCAATCGAGCTTGTATACTCCTGCATGTTGTAAGGGTGTCATATACCCTTACAACACACTTGACAGATGGTAAGAATTGACCTATATTTTTTGGCGGCTTGAAAAAGCTGCCAAAATTTTGATTTTGATGGAAGCTCGCCTTAGGATATAGCCAATCTTGTCAGTGACTCCTTTCATAAATGGTAGCACAGCAGTGGCTGCTTTCACGCGGTCACGGTGATAATTTCGTGTTTTTTTAAATGTAATAAGGGGGCAAACGAGAAGTCGGAGCCTAATAGTACTGACGCCCAAACGCATCCGCACAACCAGAGGCCATACAGATGCGTTGCCCTCCTTTACCCTATCCCCCCCCCCCACCAATGGGCCACCGGAAACTCACAAACCGCACGAAACGCGACAGCATAGCTATCACTTAACGCCGGTGTTATGTGAGCGAAAGCTACCACCCCGGTCGTGCCGGCCCAGTTCGGCTGTAATGCAGCATGGCACTGCCTAATAACAAAAATTCACGTTATAAAAATTGACGTTGTTACTCTCGTAGAATTTAGAAAAAACTTCTAGAAGGTTTAAATACGATAGCCAAGATTCTTACCCCGGTATGTAAATAATTATAACTTTGAGTGCGGCGACCGGAACGGAGTTGGGTCTTGCAGCTAGTATCACCGTGATGTATACTGACCAGCTGTCGCCAGTTAGATAAATTTCAGATTTATGTATATAAAAAAGTTGCCCAAACGAGACTGGCGGCGAGTGTTTCGGACTTTCAAACTGAAAACACGTTTCTTTAATGTTTTCTTAGGGATGCAAAGTATACGATAAAAGGAAAAAAACATTTTACAAAAAATTAAAACCGACTTCAAAAATACTAAACTAAAAAGTAATAAAATAACAGTTTCTTTAATTTTTGTGCTTACAACATATAATCAACTTAATCTTCTACTAATGTACAAACTTTGCGTTTACCACGTCATTATAGTTACTTTTGGAGTCGGTGTCAGCCAAGGTAGGTAGGTAATGTACAGCAACAAATACGACACCGACTCCAAAAGTAACTATAATGACGTGGTAAACGCAAAGTTTGTACATTAGTAGAAGATTAAGTTGATTATATGTTGTAAGCACAAAAATTAAAGAAACTGTTATTTTATTACTTTTTAGTTTAGTATTTTTGAAGTCGGTTTTAATTTTTTGTAAAATGTTTTTATTTCTTAATTTTTAGTGATTCCGAAATTCGTCGTCTTGGCGTTCATTGAAGGAGGCATGTTCAGCAGTGGATGGATAAAGGATGATGATGATGATGATGATGATGGTGATGATGGTGATGATGATGATGATTACGATGACCGCGACATACTATGGTGTGCTACCAAAGCATCCTATACAATTGTTAGTTACATCGACACGTAATAAAATTATCATATCATCAAGATAAACAAAACCAACCAAATAGGCATTATTGGGAATAACTAAAAAACGGCTTGTCAGATCTTAATAAAATTAATATGGGACCAAATTGGAAACACCAGCTTTCAAACAAAAAAATAACCATCGAAATCCATTCACAAACGGCGGAGATATCGTGTCACATACATACAAAAAAAAAAAAAAAAAAAAAAAAACATACAGACGAATTGAGAACCTCCTTTTTTTTTGAAGTCGGTTAAAAATCCATTTAATTTTTACGAAATATTATATACGTAGGTACTCAAATATTCCTGCTAATTGATAATTATTTGGTTAGATATGGTAGGATGTTTATTTGGTTATATGTCGGCAAAAATTATATAAGATATAGTTTAAAATATCTATAGTATATTTATATCTAAAACTCCAAATATAAAAACGTTGATATTACCATAATTATTTTCAGAACATCAATATCAGTAGAGTAAATCACCAAATACGAGCTTAGTACGTGAACGTGTAGGGTTTCGCAAGGTTTAATTTCGCAAAGTGCCGAGACTGTTACAAAGTACAAAGGCGAGGATTTACCACAAAGGTTATATAAGTAGACTTTACATACGTACTCCATAATAATCGATCGAGCAGGTCTATAAAAAGGTTTCAATGTGCCCAGTTGGTGACATGAAACAGATTTTGTTTCGTTTTGTTTGTGGGCGGAGTCAAGATGTCGTGCAATAAATACTACAAGTATTGCCGTCCTCGATCCATTTGATCTGACACAAATTTATCCACGCCGAGCCGCTCTTTATTTTCGC
The DNA here is from genome assembly GCA_963853865.1 of Helleia helle. Taxonomy (NCBI): domain Eukaryota; kingdom Metazoa; phylum Arthropoda; class Insecta; order Lepidoptera; family Lycaenidae; genus Helleia; species Helleia helle. The sequence goes on from OY971421.1 coordinate 10,051,655, forward strand.
CGCCGACTATGTTCATTTGTCCTGACAAATTCATAAATTACCGACATCCTCAGCTAAGCGTATTTGCTTGGCTTTCATCTTACTCGCTGATTTCTTGTTCAGCCGTATCAGCTGCCGCTTTGATGTCGAGTTCATTATTCAATGAACTATTGTTTGTACGGATCCGCCAATTAAAATTTATTATAGCTATGCGACGAATAAATTTATAGTTTTTTTTTGTTGATCTACAATTGAATATGATTTTGAATGAATAATAGAAGAATATTTTTTAATTATGCAATCTGAAATAATCAATAAACAAATTTTAAATTAGGAAAAAAGCGCTGACTGCCAGCAAACCTCGCAATTTAAAGATAAGGCACGTTGACCCTCGACCCCTTGTAAACTCCTGTTTACCGCTATCGCTACCACAAACTGACGGCAAAATACATACAAATGCAAAGTGTTCGGAGGGGCTTCGTCCGTGACTACCTCTGTACCTTGTTATCGTGTCATAACAATTTAAAAACCATAGACAGCGAACGTTTAAATTTCGAATGTACAAGCTTTATGATTTCAAAGGTATGACCACAAACTATTTTCTACGCCTACTAACCAGGGGCCTATTTAATAAACGCGACAATGAGAGGTGACAGGCGACAGGTGACAATTCGACAATTTGACAATATTTAGTTTAATAAAAATTATCACTGACAAATAAGTCACGGTAGAAAATCTACAAATATGTGGACTTGTCGTGACAATTTGACATATTTCTGTTTTATAAATAATATGCGACAAGTGACAATTTGTCCGGAAAAACTTGTAAAATTTGTTTTATTAAACACTAAATTGTCATGGCAGGTAGACATATTTGTCAATTTGTCAGAGATTTTCGACAGGCTTTTCATCCAATGTCAACGCTATTAGACAGTTAAATTAGTAGTTAGTACGATTAATTTAGAAAAATGGTGTTAACGTCGTCGACGGATAACAGTAGAAGTGAAGATGATTATTTGGTGCAAACTGTACGACAACGACGTCGCATTTTTAAACGTAATTGAAACCTTTCAATGTTATTGAAACTAAAACCTCTCTGTTTTCATAGATAAGGCCTAAAATTGTTAATTTGGCGTCCATTTGAAATAGCAAGCAAGACATGAGACAATCATGTGCATGCTTCGAATTTTTTGTTGTGACAAATATGTCGGAATTAGTGACAAACTTGTCAATTGTCATGACAAATAAGTCGAGAATATTTTCTTAGAGACTCGACAGGTAAAACCTGACAATTGTCGCTTTTATTAAACAGTTTTATAGCCTGACAATTTTGTAAGTATTTGCCTGTCGCATTTGGACTTAATTGTCATCTTAATTAAACGCCACTTGTCGCGACAATTCGACTTATTTGTCAAAAGTGACAAATTTGTCGTATTGTCGCGTTTATTAAATAGGCCCCAGTAATCGTCCATTTTACCTCGGCCCTTCTTTCGTAAGTAGACCTCTCATTGAGCTCGCTCATTCAAACTAATGATACCAGGATATAAATACTTATTCGAAAGCATATGAGGTTAGGTTAAGAAGGTCAGTAAGCTGAGCACCCTGCTGATTGTCATTGTACCTCCTGAAAATGACAACCATGAATCAGATTTTTCTCATAATATATCCATAAAGCGGTCGTGCCAGACTGGCAGATGTTGAGTTGAGAAGTATATAAAAGACGACTGGTAGTTGACTAAGTATGGATAAGAACACATCATCATCATCATCAGCAGCAGCAGCAGCCTTTATCCATCCACTGCTGAACATAGGCCTCCTTCAATGACCGCCAAGACAACTGACGGACAATAAGGATTTGTGTAGGATATGTGTATTTGATGTTATTGCTACAGATATATTATATAATGTGATTTTGTATTAGAAAATTAAATAAATTGTCTTCAAGGTTAATTTTATTATTATTAATAATAATAAGAAATAATAATACCTATATTTATTTTATATTATAGTTAATCATAATGTTACATATTATATACTTTTATATTTAACCTTGACAGAACATATAATATTCCAAATACGTATATATGTCTTTATTAATTATTAATAATATATGGATAGACTTAACATAAACAGGTTAATAAATCTTTAGTTTATAAACAAGGAAATCTTAATGATGTTTCTGTGAGGCGCGGCTAAAAATATACTGTTTGCTTCGACACATTTTCAAACGCTTATACAGATTACAGATCTGTACACAAATACATAAGTATTCTTAGAATTTAGAAACATTCCGTATGTTTAGTGAATTACCTATACTTATTTATATATTAATACTTAGGTACATAAAATGTTCGTTCATATTACTCTTCGAAACTGCACAATATATAGTATAAGAAACCAGAAGGGAAATACGTTTATAAATAACAACAATTTATTCGTATTAGTAAAAGAATAACAATCTCAGGGTTCGTTGATAACATTTAGATGTAAATGTGTGGGCACACGTATGTGCATGCATAAAGCACCTCCTTACCCACACTGCACATACCTAAACCACACACATCACAAATACTACAACAGACAGCTACATAATTAAAAGATAATGGCTTTACCGACATTAATTATCAAACTTAACATAGACCGATAGCCATTCGGCCAGACTTCCGTCCTCCTCGAGCTCGCAGATACAATTCGCCCTTCGGACTAGGTGTACCTCAATTTTATAGGCATAGTTGGGTGTGACGCCGACAAAATCAAAACATTCCTACCACCCGGCCGTCCTACCCTCATTTTTACAAAATATCCCTAACAATAGATTTTATTGATCCTGTTTCCAGATCCTTGATGAATCTTGAAAATTACATGAGAATTACCTGAAAATTTAAGTTTAAATTAAAAACCCATCAAATTATATTTGTTTCTTTTTTGGGTTATCTTGCCACACACCAAATATATATATACATATCTACCCAAAAAAAAACATCTGCTCACCGCGCCGTTCTTACGAACAGAATTCGTCGTTTCGGTCAAAACTCCGATAAGGGTTATGGATGTCATACTCCAATCTAATTAATACCAATAAAATGCAACAATTGTTGGTCTCAACTCGACGACTTAGACAAATCGCCGTTGTATTGAACAATTTGTTGAGTAATCCCTACATTTGTTTCAATTATTTCGGCTTCCTCCTTGAAAACATCGATCTAAATTTGTGTGGAAGTGGAATTATCAAGTATGTGCTTAGCATACGCATTGAAACAACCGAATTGGCAATACTAAAACATTTAAGATCATGAATAAATAAACCATATCAGTAATGCAAACTACAAATGTAACGAAAATTCGGTATCATGAAAATTGAAACGCTAGAGCATAATGAATTTCGTAACGGATCATAACTAAGGTTCTCGCATGAAGCCATCCATTAAATTAGAATTGTAGTTGATCTTGATTAATAACAGTCATTACGGGGACGTGCGTGCACTGAATGGTTCATAATTACATGATCTTTGTCCCGCGTGTAATGAACCAAAAGGGCTTTGCGACAAAACGTTTGCTTCTGATTGTAACAAATTGTGACTTTGGGTGATATACTTAATTGATTCGTCAACTCGGAAAGGATATAATGACATGATGGAAGAGAGGAAATGAGTCGACAGATTTACTGGACCAGCTAATTAAATTACATATATGTACTGTAAATCTTGTCGTTGATACACCTTCACTACATATTATATTCTTTTATGTTATTCTATTTTACTTTTTTGGTATAAAATTACGTCACGTGACACATCAGCCACGGGCATAAAAGTTCATTTCGCTTCGCAAGTGTAAAACACCTCGCCGTAGGAGTGTCTGATTAAAACCATTGAATCTTCTCGTCTCGATCATAATATATTTCGGCAGAGTAACGCCCTTCACAAAGTATACTAGTAGAGTCCAACACAAGACCACCATAATTGGCGTCCTTTGCTTTCATACCAAATCTAATTATTATAAATATCGTCATAATATTATAAATAATTGTTTTAAATACAGTAATAATTAATCATTAAGAATCATTTATCGTGTACATTTAGATTTATGTTATATTTTAATTATTAATCAATATTATCTTCATGAATGGCACATCCTTTTGGCGCCACCGGAAGTCTTTTATTTCAATTAATCTAATTGATGTATTTATAGGTAAATGGCGTCACATCCGGCTGGTGCTGCCAGTAGTTTGTAACACAAGTTCTTCACGACATGACACATGAGGAGGTTACTAGGAATTAGGACTAATCCTATTCCAAAACAGTGCCTTGCGTGTCTATGGGCCGCTAGTAGTTTTTCTCTATATACCTACCTCTATTTCATCAAATAGTGAGTCGCATGTTTTTCTATAAAATAATATACAATATTAGTGACATATTGAAAATATGAATAACTTACCGAAACGACCAACTAAGTGTTTATAGGTTATACTGTACTGTAATACTGTATTATAAATTCAACAAAATTATTTTTTGGGTGAAATATGAAATTGCTAAGCAATATATTAAAATATCATCATCATCACCGACTATTCCGTCCAATGTTGGACAGATACCTCTTTCAATGATCGTCACTATAAAATATAGTTAAAGAAATTATATAATAATATATTAGAATATGTATAAGAACGTATATAGATGAAACGTGAAAGAATGTAACATATTATTATAAAAATATCTACTCTCCTCGCGTTCTTTATAAATCTTAGTTTAAATTTAAGTATCATTCGGTAAGCTCAGGTTAAAACTATATTATTTGTTATAAATATGATGTAGTTAAATAAATTATAAACTACATGAAATGCAATTTTTTTTTCTTTAACGCCGGGAAATGCTCTGAGACATCCCGCGAGGGAGTGGGTCTCCCCACGCGGGTATGTGGGACTCGCTGCGCCCGAAAGCTGGTAAGTGGACGCAGCTCTACCCACTAAAACCCGGCGAGTGCCACCAATGCCGCCTTTGGTGAGGTGCCCCGGATCTAATAAACAAACAGGGCACTTCGACGGCTAGTCAGTCCTCCAAGGGACCGATGCCACCTCCACCGAGGGGTTGTCGCGCACCACAGAACAACTCCTCCCAACGTCGGGACAGTACAATGGGGTGAGGTTCCCATCCTCACCCCTTGCCCCCTGCTCTTTTGCCCCCTCTTCTTATAAGAGGGGTACAAAGAGCCCCCTCGGCTCAATTAGCTTCGCCCAAGGTGCAGCGGCTCACCCTAGGCCCTAGGCTACTGAGCCCCACCGCCACGTCAAGGCCTGAACCATGGTGGGGAAATAAAATGCACCTAATATAAAACTTCGATCAATGCTAAATAATAATTTCCATAATATTTGTTCGATTTTATTCGTAGAGTTATAGCAATTGATTCGTATATTATACTTCTATTTTCTTTGATTGATAATTTATAGGACTACAATATGTAATAATATTGTTAAAGCGATAATCGCGTGCTAATAGGGCAATTAGAAATATATTTTGAGTTTAGCAGCCCGCCGCCATTGAAAACAGATTACAGTGAAGTTTGGTTGGTTTTGTTGTGAAGTTGTGTTATGCAGATGGGCGGCGGGCGCTCGCCGCGCACGCCGCGCACGCTAGCCGCGACAATCGTTTACCGTTTAATCATCATTAAAGCTGAATCAGTGCGGTGCATCCGCGTCAGCTGTTGAACTGAAACTCACTTGCACGCGTGACGATATTCTTACAACATGTGAGGATAATATCATTGGCAGCTTGCACTGTAGACATTGTTCGGTTATTGTAAGCTTATAAATAAGTTATAATTTGCCATGTTAGTGAGGGTCAAATAACGCAAGATAAATTAAGATATATATTTTAAGAAGTTTAAATTTTACTAACGTAATATGTTACATCTGGTTTGATGATGAAATTTTTAACTCGCCTTAGAAATTTTGATGATTGAAATTGAGATCAATTATCCGCACAATCGTCTCTCACACCGTACAATATCTTTGGAAGAGGACTTTGTAGAGCATCACTTCTGCATATAGCAAATAAAGAACTCGTTATGGCTTGTCAGGAAACTAGTGTTAAAAAACGTTTTTTACTGATTTCATCGAGGTATATTAAAGTATGAAAACATTATTTTTTTATATAGAAGAGGGAACAAAAGGACAGTCGGTTCATCTGATGGTAAGTAACAAGCGATATCCACAGACACCCGCTACACCAGAGGATTAGCAGGTGCGTTGTCACCCCATCACGGTTCACTCCTTGTCGTGGCGGTGGGGCTCAGTAGCCTAAGGTGAACCTAGCACGTTGGACGAAGCCAAGTGAACCGAGAGAGATGCTCTTTGTACCCCTCTTATAAGTAGAGGGGACAAAAGAGTAGGATGGGACAAGGGGCGAGGATGGGAACCGCACTCCATTGCACTGTCCCGGCGTTGGGAGAGGTTGTATTGTGCTGCGAGACAACCCCTCTGTGGAGGTGGCGTCGGGCCCTTGAGGGACTGACTAGCCGTCGAGTTACCCTGTTCGCTCAACAGATCCGGGGCACCTCACCAAAGGCGGCATTGGTGGCACTCGCCGGGTTTGCCAGCTTTTCAAATATGACTATGCTCTTTTTTGAAGGTCCCTAAGTTGTATCTGTTCGGAAATATCTGGGATGGCAGCTGATTCCATATAGTGGTCGTACGAGGCAGGAAATGCTGTAAAATTGAGTTGTTGCGGAATGTTATTATTTTGATGACGGCAGTATTATTAAAATGTCTCTTATATTTTATCTGAAAATATTATAATGTTTCAATGGCATAGTATAAAGAAAAGAAATATCAAATTGTAAGGATCTGCAAACAAGGTTGTTACAAACGAACATAATGGAGTAGAAATAAAGAAGCTAGCGTATGTTAAAAATCGAATCGAGTTGGCTTTCTGTGAAGTACAAAGAGATAAAATCTCTTATAATTTACCCAGCATTGTGATAGGCATTCTTTTATGTTCCGAACTAGTTATGACAAAGCGGTTCCCTTTGCCCTTCTGCACGCTTTTTATCTAATAGATCGAGATAGGCGAATACAATTAGATACGGGAATTATTTTATTAGTGTATGCGTGCACGTGCGCAGCGTGACCAACTCGATAATGTTCGGCGTTCGGGACTCGAACAATCGTATTCCGCGCGAGTTGAGCACAATGGAGTTCGCTACGGCTGCTACGTTTGCCCGTAGCGAGGTGAATTGATGACTTACGTCCATCGCTACGTAGGGCGTGGTTTTCCCATTCCATACAAATAGCCTTCTCATGGTCTTTAAACTTCAAAGTTTCATTTTTAGCACCAACTAAATAGTATTTTGAGGGTTCCGCTCCTCAAAATGATAAAACGAATCCCATTGTCTATCTGTCAGTGAATCCAAAATAAGGTGCTTCCTATTGACGTAGAATCATGAAATTTGGCTAGAAGTAAGGTCTCACAGCATAGAAAACAAAGCGTAGTGAGAACAAAAAATTAAAACCACATGTAAATATTATTATAACTCTAACTGTTTGCTATACGCACTGGACGGTTCAGTTCTTTGAAAAATCAACACGCAGAGCGGTTTGCTTGTAACCGCATCGTAGTGCGGTAGAAACAGGTAGAAATTTCATCTATATGATCTATACAAATAAATAAAATTGAAGTGTATGCGGTACTTACATAAAAAGAAAACAATTTTTAAAGATTTTGTTTGTCTGTCTCTCTGTTTGTTCCGGCTAATCTCAGAAACGGCTATACCGATTTTGACGATACTTTTACTGACAGATAGCTTATATTGTAAGGAGTAACTTAGGCTGCAAAAATAATCATCATGACTCCGAATACGACTGTAAATCAAAGTTATATATGCAGCATGGCACTACCCCTTACAAAGTTACTAAGTTAACGTGGGCGAAGATGCTAGATAGATATTTTTGCTTGCGGTCATCCGTGCGGTTTAGTAGTTAAGCCTAGTGCAGGATTTCCAACTAGGGGGACGTAGAGAAATGCCAGGGAGTGTAATAGGTACGTTTGCATTTCTGAAAAAAATCTATCCGAATTGCCATTCAATGATTCCCGTTTTTTGACGTATTTTCAACCCTCGGCAACAATTATAAATATTGGTTCCACTTATTGACTAGATTTCATTTTGTGCTTCTTTTTGTACAAATTACAAATTACTTTAAAAAATGTCGTTAAAATTTAATGCGAGTTTTACTGTTAGTACTGGAAAATTATTTATAATAATTAAATATTATTATATATAATATTTAATTCAATATATATATATATATATATATATATATATATATTGAATATTTTTTATAATTATTATTATAAAAAATATTATTTCTGATTCGGGGAGGCTCGATAAAAAAAGGTTGGGAAACCCTGGTTTAGACGCTAGTGCGTACGAGCTCTTAGCGTGCAAATACTAGTCGCAGTTTTCTGGTTTATCTTTTTCTGTTGACTTCTATTTGTGTATAGTTGACTGATATCATATATGTTGCAACATTTAAATTATCTCGCGAGTCGCGATCATTCCAGTTTGACCAGTATAGTAAAATTATTTGAACCGGAATTATTCCGGAAACGATAAAGTGTACAAATTGTTTTGTTATTTCGTAGTCACAACGCGGCCAATCGTGTCGAAACCCGCACAGTGTAGGGTTCCGTAACGAGTTAGCATAAAGGGTCGGCTGGTTGGATAGGAGAAATTGATATATATATATAAGAACCAGGTGGGTTTGCCAAGCTCGGACCGAGCTTAGTACTTCGTTTGTTGTAGGATGTACACTACCACCCACAAATATTATTCTCAATATGTACTCTCCCACTGTTTATGTAGAAGATATATTTATAGTCAAAGATATTTTTTGGTCCTCAGAGATATTTATCATATAATTTTTATTGGATACTATACATTATAATGTACGAGCACGTGAATGTGGCCCGTTCCGGTGCGCGTCAGTCGTGAGTCGTGACGTCGCGTGCGCTCGCATCAGCCCCTCCCCCTGCCCCGCCCCGCGCCCGCACAGCCCTTGCGACCCCTCGACATTTAGACACGGATATCGGTTTTCCAAGCGAATCAGGGTAATCGTAATTAATACTTCGACATCGACGTGTAGCCTACAAATGTCGACGTGAATGTTACATGCCATTAAATGGTTTATAGCCTTACTTGTGGCTGCGGCTTTGCCCGCGTTTAATCAAGCTTAGTCAAAAATATCCAAGAGAGTCAGCGTCTCCGATATCGTTAACCTTCAATGTCCAGAATACTTCAAATTTACTTTTTATAGTTAAAATGAAATGTATAAAGAAAACAAACTCTATATTTTACCCGAAGAGATGAAGAGAGTATATATTTTTAAAAAGACGCTCTACAATATTATGGTTTTACCTTCCGCGATATACGTAAACTTTTTATTTATTATGTGAATTACATGTGTATGTTATATATTATACGTTAACAGCATCGAGCATATAGCCAGAATAGAGCGGTAATGTTATGAGTTTTGTATGAAAGCGAATTCCGACAATGTGCTGCGACGCTGTGCCAGTTCTGTGCTCTGAGTGGCCAACTAATGGCCATCGACGGATGATTGGCCGATGGGACGTACATACAGATCATTGGTTGGTTGAATTGCTATTATGTTAGTCTCAAATCACTGAACAGTTTCGGAATTTTATGGTTAACATTACTACTCTATCCGATTATATTGCTCGATAGTTACCAGAGATGGATGTGACAAAGTGCCTCTAATATAATTTTTAAGCAGTTTTGACGACGTAAAGTTCTTGTCAGACCGTCTTGCTGTTGATTAAAAAGAGCCTTAAAAATTAATATGTTTAAAATATAAGTATTACTTACCGTTCGCAACAAAACAAAAGAAATACAAACATTGTAAAATATGCATTTTCATTTTTAATAACAAAGCATCGTTGAAATAAAAGTGAAAGAGAATTTAAAATTATAATTCCGTGAATTGATTTAACCTAATTGTTTGCGGGACTTCCTTGAACAAAAGCTTGATGCGGACTTCCCATTGATATCGGAAACGGAGTATCGTGGATCGGCCTTGGTATTTTTACGAAGCCAATGAAATATAATATTCGGGGAGGATAACCCAGATATTGTAATACGAGGTATAAAAGTTGCAAGTACAGCGCGCCATCCCTAAGGGGGCGCAGGTAGTACCATTTGCCCGCCCGACGCTGCCACACGTAAGCCTCTTTTGAGCCCACGAGCTTTAAGCGCACGCAATATTATTTTCAGCACTTTAATAAAATGTTTAGATTGAAATCAACTAACTTAAAAAGTTTCAATTAAAATATATATTTCAAACTTTTGTCGAAGCTTTTAAATATTCAATTACGATTTCTTTAATTTATATCCAATGAAACTTATTGTATTTGTTACAGAATCAACATTCATGATATGGAAAGAGTCATTGAAAACCATTTAGTTTTATAATGAGTTTATTTGTTGATCTGAGGCAAATTAATTCATCGGTTTCAAACTTGTCGGAAATGGTTGACAAAATTACATCTAGCGTCCTCAAAGATAAGGAAAGAAAAAAGAGCATTGATTCTTCTTTATATGGAGGTTCTTTATTTAAACCAGCTTTGGGATTGGGAGTAAGATTTTCTCAGAGTCAAGAAGATATTTATCATGACATGCCCTCTTCCCGACTTCGTAGTCACATGTCCCTGCCGAATTTAGGAAAATTTGAACACAAATCAACCGCGACTAAAGCATCAGGTACGAAAATTATAGAAATTGACGACGAAGACGAAGATGACGATAAGAAAGATAGATCCCAAATATCGACGGAAACAATTAGTCAGTGGATCGTAGCGTACTTGAGCAAGCGGCCTCATTTCGACGACACTGGTCATATTCACCCGATCGATTTTCTCGATAACGTTAAATACTATATTTCTGAATTAGGCATAGGTGCGGAGAAACAGCTACCATTTGTTATATCGTGCCTGGATGGAATGCCATTAATGTGGGCGCGGTGCTTCAGAAACGAATTCAAAAACATACACACGTTTTACGAAGCCTTCGAACAGGAATATTGGGGTGCTGACAGACAGAAAACTATTCTATACGACATGAAGTTAGGCAAGTACGAGGAGAATAAGACGCGAATGAGTATGACAGAATACTTTCTATACAAAGTGTCTAATTACAAGCATTTGACACCGCCGCCTTCAGACCTAGAGATCGTTTATTCCCTAGCGGCACACTTTCCTCCTGCTGTGGAGCTGGAATTGCGGCTGACACCGAAACCTACATTACGTGAGGCGTACACCTTACTGCGTCGCAGAGAAGGAGAGGCGAATGACTTTTTGCCAAATTATTTATATGACATGTGCGAGGCTTTTCAAAAAAATCTTCGTCCAGAATCAGCGCGTCGGTGCTCGGATTCAAAGGATCAACAAAAAACGGAAGCCAAGAGCCAATAGCAAGTGCACTGTAGTATAATATATTCACCGTCCAAATAATTGTTCAGTATTAGGTACATCACTATCATTAGCCAACTATTATCGAGCATATAACCCGATACAGTAGTAACGTGAGCCGTACAATTCCGAAACTGGTCAGTGATTTGTCACTGATGTAATAGAAATTCAACCAACCAGTGAAGTAAAAAAAAGTATTTACGTCCCATCGGGAAAACATCTATCAATAGGCATCAGTCGGCCAATCAGAGCGCAGAACCGGCGCAGCGTCGCAGCACTTTGGTGGAATTTGTTGTCATACAAATCACATAACATTACCGGCTCTATTCCGGTTATATAAGCTCGATGCTATTTTGTATTTCATCATCATTATTATTATCATCAGCCTCTATCCGTCCACTGCTGAACATAGGCCTCCCTCAATGAACGCCAAGACGGCCGATCCCTTGCTACTCGCATCAATTATTAATGTAAAATTAATAAAAAATTACTAAGATAGTTATAGGAAGTAAAAGTTCAATTAACTTTCACACTTACAGTATTAATTATTGTCACAATTAAACAAATATTAATTTTTACCTCACGTCAATATAGAGTTACAATTTGTTAGAATTATGAACTTAAAATTGTACCGTGTACTTTGTTAGTGCCTAGTAAATAAACGCATACATTTGTTTACAATCGTTTCATTGATCAATCTTATAATATTACTTTAGTCGTCATTATTATCTGATGAGGTTTATGGTCCTACTCTATAGACTATAGCTCTATCTATAAGAGCCCACCCACAATAAAGACAGATGTGTCGAAGTCGGACGATGTTATGTACGGTATATCTATCTACTATCACTATTATATTACAGAATACACAAAATACACGTTATAGAATAATTGTATTGAATTTTATCAAGTAATGGATGATCTTATGAAGTTCCGCATCTCATCATCGCTCAGCAAGCGATTTGATCTCTCGATAGAGTTAAGAAATCGGGAAAATATGTATACACTTGTCCTGAAAAGATATGTGAAAACCTTTAACCTTATACGATCAGATGTTGTAAGAAAACGTTTTTCTATAGACAACATGTTTGTAACCAGAAAAAATCGCTTAAGACTTGGAAAATTGTGAAGGCTTTTATACATAAGGCATGGCAATCTAGACTGAACTTGTAGTCTAGTCTTGTGTCTTGTATAAAGAAGTTTACTTTGGAGGATATATGTGTCTAGACTATGGTTATTTGCGTTTAAAAGCTGTTTGACAAGTAAACAATATTTTCAGAGCCCTGTACGATAGCGAAGGCAACTGGACGGAGAGCGATTGTTATGACGCGCGGCGCAGCGGCGTGTTATGGGCCGCTCAGGCGCGCGTTTGCCGGCGCCAACCGACGGCCATGCCGCACGTGGCCGCGGCCGCACGACTGACGCGCGCCGCCTGTCTGAACGCGCACGCTGGCGAACGGTGGAACTGCTCCTCCATCGAGCTCGCGCCCAAGTACACACCAGATTTGTTAACAGGTAACTTACGTATTACATTTCTATTTTAAAATTATTATAAAAACAAAGAAAATAATGTTATTAACAAACTAAACTGTATCCCACTCGCTCGTCGCATGAGTACAACGGGCAGTAAATCTGCTTTTTGATGTGAAACATCTATTGGCACGACTTAGCAGTAAAATCGAATCAAATGTCGTGACGGCAAATGACATGAGGCTGTCATTCATTTATTTTATTCCAATTCTATATGTACTTAGATTGTTATTATTTTTAATATAAATGATTCACATCTGCGGGGCGTCCTGAGACAGCCATTTTTTTTTCCTTTTTTATAAATCAACTTTATTATAATTCGACCACCAACTAGCTTATTTCTTCCGTTTACTGTGATTCGGAATAAAGTGCAAGACTGGCAGAGTAATTACCGCCAAGCCACCGAGGCCTACATTTAGAGTTTCGAGATAGGCAACGCATGAATGAATCCCAGACAACTCAGGTCTAGTATAATGAGGGTTAGACGGGGAGGAGCAGGGTGACTCTATTCCTAGATTTACTATTTACTTAACATAATAAACATATACTACTTATAAATATCACGAATGAAAAGCAAGAATGAATATTTTAAATTAAAATAGAAGATATGACTTTTAAATGTTAATGTATAATTAGAACCATCACAACCACATGCGAAAATGATTAAAAAAATGCTTGTGATTTTATATGTCGCTGAATCTGAATTAAAAAAAAATTGATCCCCGTATTACATGATTAGGTACATATTTTGCTGAAATTCAATAAAATAAATTAAATTAAATTAATTCAATATTAGTCATAAGTTTTGAATTCAATTTAATTATTAACATAAAATAAAACATACACAAAATGGATTCATTCATGTATATAATTGAGCATTTTGATTAAAACGTAGAGCATCATCTATCAAATACATTCGATCCATTTCCAATAAAGAGCTTTCCGTCTTCAGGTCTTTATAAAATCCGCATTAGATGGAGTGATTCTATTCTTAACTGGAACCAAACGTCAAGTAAATAAATGGATGCCTTTAAATCTAGCTAGACGATAAACTTGTGGATTCTCAGAACATTAGTTGAATTGAGTTACGAGGGGTATTCACATACCGTGTCTCCGTCGATTCCATTTCATTAAAGCTTTGTAGAGCGGATTTCGTCTAGAACTAGCTTCCGACAATAATGAAAGATAAGGAAAGTTTGTCGAGTCTAAGTCAGTGGCCATTGTGTGCACGCGGCCACCGTAACGGGCCCTTTCTTTTACCGCGCACCGCGTTCCGGCATGAAGACACAGCTTTGTATTATTTGTGTTTATTTATCGCTTTTCGGGTAATTAACTTTACTAAATCCGTTTTTTATCGTTTAATCATTAATGTAATGGTAAACGGTTTATTTAAATATGGAAGATTTGGTATTTCGTTATGGTGTTATGAATTAAAATTAGTATAATTTACCCAATATATTAATAATATTAATATGCTCAAATTTTACAAAAAAAAACTGAATTTGTTGTTTTTTTTTTTTTAATTCTTTATTTATAAAGCTACACCTATTGAATTTGTTGTTGTATTTCATAAAAAACGCATTTTTCGGAACCTTTAGCGCGCGAATCAGATACGCGCTTATCTGGGTTTTAGAAGTGAAAACTTCTTTTGGCGCACCGCAAACGGATTTTTGTAGGATATAAATGAGGCTGAGCCGTCACGCTCGGAGGTGAAAGGATCGGGTGAACTCGTGACCGCCGAGTGTGCCGACTGACTAATGCCTATAGATAAATGAATATAATATATAGGTACTGTCGCTGCGTAAGTTCACAATAATTGAAACATCACTGCTGTTAAAACCGATCTAAAATCAGGTATATTGTAAATAAAATCTGACCTATATATTACTTTAAACTTTAAAGTATAACCGATTGCACGATTTAATTACAGTACAGTAACATTTATTGACACAAATAGAAACCTTTTGTAAGAACCCAAGGGGACATCCATAAATTACGTGAGGTGAATTTGACGATTTTTCGACCACCCTCTCCCATTGGTGAGATATCGTGAGATTTGGCTCCCTCCATTTACATAAGTATATTTCATTATTTTTATTTAATGAAGTTAATATAGACATACGGGACTTTAAGTTCGCTGACAGTAATTTAAAATCATAGTGATATAGTTGAACAATATAATACTATCAAAATTATTAAAGAACACTTATTCTACATCAGTGCACTATCCGTGGAGAGAATTATAATCAAGAAATATGTTTTACCATAATTTGACCTTATTTTCTTGTAATTACATACGGTTTCTTGCGAAAAAAAAATACGCGATATTTGTTGAGACCCCCCTCTCCCCCACGTGAGTTTGGGTGAGATTCTGCTCGACCCCTGATGAGGGGAGGCCCCCCCCCCTAAAACTTTACGTAATTAATGGACGCCCCCCAATAATATAACTAAGTAATTAATTTTGTTATCATTTCTATCGGCAGTCCGTATGACTAGTTTGGTTATTTTTCTTAAATCAAGAAAATCACAAACATACACGCGAGCATAAACCTCTGAGATTACTAAGATAACGAATAACCAAATAAAGCAATTCTATCTTTCTGACACTGTATCTGCGGATTCATTGCAAGTGGCCGATTATGTCCTAACGAGGGCGGCACTGAAAATTTCGGGAATCAAGGAAGTGACATTACTATTTAAAAATGTATTTATTGCTTTTCGAAGTATTCTCCGCGAAATTTGACACATTTTTCCATACGATGGAACCAATCATTGAAGCAACCATTCCATTCGGAAGTTGGGGTCTCCAAAATGGCCGTTTTGTAGGCGTCCACAGCTTCTTCAGGCGATGAAAATCTCTGCCCACGCAATTTATTCTTTATTTTATCATTAGGGCTTAGGTCGGGGCTGTACGGTGGATGGTCTAATAGTTCTATATTTTCTTGCTCTAAAAACTATTTTATTATTTGCGCGGTGTGAGAACTCGCATTATCGTGATGGAAGATGATGCGGCGGTTGCAGTTCTCTTTACGGAGTTCAGAAACGATCTGTGGCAAACAAATGCTATGAACTTGTGCTTCTGAGTTGACACCCGTCCTTACGCGTCTTTTCCGGCACTCTTACTCAATAGGCGTCGTTCCATGCTCGTGGAAGACAGCTTTGGTACACCCGATCCCTAAGAAAGGGGACCGCTCAGACCCGTCCAACTACAGACCAATAGCTATAACTACCTTGTTCTCAAAGATTATGGAATCCATAATCAACTGCCAGCTCCGGCGATATTTGGAGGAGCACCAGCTGATTAGCGATCGCCAATATGGCTTTCAACGGAATCGCTCAGCTGGTGATCTTCTAATATCCTCCGCCCATCGTTGCGTTAGGAATAACGCAACGATGGGCGGAGGCAATTGAGAGCAAGGGGGAGGCGCTGGCAGTTAGTTTGGACATAGCGAAGGCCTTTGATCGGGTGTGGCATAAAGCACTTCTTGCAAAGCTACCATCTTATGGGCTTCCCGAGAAATTATGTAGGTGGATCACCAGTTTTTTGGCAGACAGGAGCATTAGGGTGGTTGTCGACGGTGCATGCTCGGACCTCAAGTCTCTAAATGCTGGTGTTCCCCAAGGTTGTGTACTATCTCCAACCCTGTTTCTTCTGCATATCAATGATATGCTGAAAACCAGCGGCATTCATTGCTTTGCGGATGACAGCACTGGAGATGCTTTATACACTGGCCGCCCTAATATTTCTCGGGAACAAGTCGATGAGTGTCGGAACAAACTTGTGTCTGATTTCGAGTCTCTGCTGGCCAGAGTCTCGGAATGGGGGCGACTTAACCTAGTCCAATTTAACCCCAACAAGACACAAGTTTGCGCGTTTACCGCTAAAAAATCACCCTTCGTCGTTTCTCTATAATTCGAAGGCACTTCCCTAAGCGCCTCAGCCAGCATTGGGATACTTGGCGTCGATATATCGAGAGATATGCAGTTTCGTGGTCATTTGGAAGGAAAGGCTAAACTAGCCTCGAAGAAACTCGGCGTGCTCAATAGGGCGAAGCAGTATTTCATGCCTTCACACCGCCTTCAATTATACAAGGCGCAGATCCGGCCTCACATGGAATACTGCTCTCACCTCTGGGCTGGAGCGCCCCAGTATCAGCTCCTTCCATTTGACCGCATTCAACGCCGGGCGGCTCGAATCGTCGACGATAATGTTATCTCCAATAGGCTTGATTCTTTGGCGCTGCGTAGAGATGTCGGATCGCTCTGCATCTTCTACCGCATCTACCACGGGGAGTGCTCTGAGGAATTGTTCGGACTAATACCTGCAGCAGAATTCCACCACCGGACATCGCGGTAAAACTCCAAATTTCACCCACACCATCTCGATGTCCGGAAATCCACAACAACTCGATTTTTACGGCATTTCCTGCCTCGCACGACTAATATATGGAATCAGCTGCCTCCTATGGTGTTTCCGAACCGATACGACTTAGGGACCTTCAAGAAAAGAGCATACTCATACCTGAAAGGCCGGCAACGCACCTGCTAATCTACTGGTGCAGCGGGTGTCTGTGGATGTCGCTCTTCACTTACCATCAGGTGAACCGACTATCCGTTTGCCCCTCTTCTATAAAAAAAAATGCTAGCATACCATTCTGCATTAACCGTTCTTTGTCCCTCAAGAGGAATAGTCGCAACGTGGCCGGTTTTCGAGACAAACGTGGCCACCATTTTTTTTGCAACACTCCGTGAACGAACAATTTTTGTTGGCTTTAACTCATTGTGCTTTAACATCAACACGTGACTGGTTTTTTGTTTCGGGTTCGTACGCGTATATCCAGGATTCTTCACCTGATACGATGTTGTATACAGCATTTGAGGATCCTGCGTGGAATCTTTCGAGAGTTCTGACGCACCAAGTAACGCGAGCCGCTTTTTGCTCTTCACAGAGCAAATACGGTATCCATCGGGAAAACAACTTTTTTACACCTGATTGTTCATGCAAGATTATTTGTATTTGACTCATGCCAATGTCTAAAAATGCCTGAATTTCGCGGTATGTCACATGTTGATCTTCCTCAATCAGCTTACGCACAGCATCAACGTTTTCTTGGGTGACTGCAGTTTTTGGACGACCTTGACGGGGATCATCACTGAGCTTGACACGTCCACGTTGAAATTCAGCAAACCAGCGTTTTTTTTTTTTTCGGAAGGGCTAGACTTTTCGATCTGATGGCCTTTAAGCTCAATCGGTACAGTAAGTGAGCAGATGGCTCACTTAAGAAATATTCGAAAGGGGGACGCCCCCCTCCGCGCCCCGCAGGGGGCGCGGTTCATCGCGCGCGCTGCTCAGGAGAGCATCATTTGGACTAGTCAAATCCGATACGGTCGACGAATCTTTTACGGTTGAATTTAACCTATCATCAGGGCCGGCCCTCATCCCTGCCTCTGGAGAGAGAGGCGGGTCATGTGCGGTGCCCAAGCAATCTAGCGGTAGCGTAGTGCTAGCGCTGTTTGGGTTTGTGTATACTCGTATCGGATTCGAACCTAAGCTTTCGCGATCGATCCGGATCGATGTGGTTTCCATGTGTAGGGTTCGACGTCGCTTACGACCCCGAGGCCCAAGCGGTGTGCAGGTGTACCTAGCACCGTGTGTGTGTCTGTATATGCTGTGACGTTCGCGTCGCGCATTAGTAGCTGAGAGATTTCGTCAGCTAGATCTGTTAAAACATGCTTAGGTAACCTATGTCTAATTGGAACTGAGCTATCTGGGGAATAGTTTGCCGCGCTCACGATGAGCGGGTTTGGGTGAAGGAGTGCCTTTTCAAAGTGACGTTCTGACGTCATTTTGAAGTGGCCCCTAATGGACTCTAATCTGAAGTCCCTGTGCAGGTCGATGTTTCTTACGAACCACGGGCAGCCGGTTGCCATGCGTAAAAATTTATTTTGGACTATTTGTAGTGCATTAAGTCGACTTTGTGGCACATGCGCGAATGCGACACAAGAGTATGACATAATGGGTCGGATACAAGTTTTATACAGTGTAAGCTTATGCCTGAGGGGCATTTTGCTGTTTTTGTTAATTGAAATATAAACGGCGCAAATGTGTGGTCTAAATGACATCGACCTGTCAACGGTGACCCCCAGATATTTTACCTGATCTACTCTGGGTATTTCTATATTGTTTAACCTTATCGGTTTCATGGTACGATAAGGTCGTCTGTTTGTGACCCTCCTACGTGAGAATTTTTTGGAGGCAATTTTTTCTGGGTTTATATCAATCCTCCATATTGCGAACCATTCACCCAGCTCGGTGACGTCACGCTGGAAGATGGTGGAAGCCCTTGCGGCTGAGGGGTGGGTGATATACAGAGCGGTGTCGTCTGCAAAGAGAGCCCGTTTAACCGCCGGGTGTTCGGGGATGTCGGAGGTATACAAGTTGTACAAGGTTGGAGACAGCACGGAGCCCTGTGGGACTCCGGCCCTCAGAGGTCTCCGAGAGGACAGAGTGCCCTCTACTCTATATCTAAAATGCCGGCGCGAAAGGTAGTCGCGGATGATGATGACTAATCTGTCCAGTATTCCTAACTTGAATAGTTTGAATATGAGGCCTTCGTGCCAGATTTTATCAAAGGCTTTTGCTACATCAATGAATACAGCGCACGTATCGTGTTTGTTTTTCTTATGGAAACCTCTGAGTATATCCTCCGTCATACGGTGGACTTGCCTCGGGCAGCAGTGGTTTTCGCGGAAGGCGAATTGCTCATCTATGAAAAGATTCTTTTCGCTAATGACGGTTTTCAACCGCCTAAGCAGAATTCTTTCGTAGATTTTTCCTAACGAGCTTATCAGGCTTATGGGACGATAGCTAGATGGTTCCGAGCGCGGTTTTCCGGGCTTCGGTATTCCTATGACCGTAGCTTCTTTCCATATATCGGGGAACCTACAACCCTTGAGGAGGGCGTTTATAATGTTAACCAGGAGGATAACTAGGGCGGACGGTAGTATTTTTAATACCTTGTTGGAAATCCCGTCCGGCCCGGGGGCCTTCTTGGCGTGAAGGCATTTTATAATGTCTTGGACAGCAAACCAGCGTTGAATTGTGGTTTTGGATGGGGCTTCATCACCAAATGCAGAAATCATCCGGTCAACACACTGTTTTTGTGTTAAACCACTTCGAAAGTCATAATAAATCATCGCTCTAGAATTTTCTCGAGTCAATTCCATTTTCTCAACGACTAAACGAGTGTGACAAGACCGAGAATCTTTTTTTAAATAAATAAATGGTATTCGATTTTTAAAACCAAGGAGTTTTCAATTAAAAAGATTTTAATATGACAGGAACAGTGGAAATATTCCATTCCCGATACTTTTAGTGCAGCCTATGTATAAGCCTTTGCGTATATAGTTCTTAAATATTAAACTAAACTAAACTAAAAAAAGTAGATGGCCCCAAAAACCCCTATGACAAAGTGCAGTATTATAAACAAATAACAAAACTGTCGTGACGCAAAATGCGTATCGCCAATAAAGTTTCCCAACTCTACTATTTTATGTACCAAATTGTACAAGTTGTGGCGCCTCTACTACCTATGGAATACGGTGCATATTACAGTAGATATTTGACTCGACAAATATAAGCTATAAATAATTGCCTTAGTATTGCTTCGTGTCTCCTTTTTATTGATCTTTTTGAATTATTCTACAGCCGTGGTAACTTCTGGCATATTGCGTGGCAACAAGAAGGAATAAACATTAGCATTAGCAAATGAAGGTATAAACTATTTAAAAAAATAATCGATGGTAATATTGCATTTCGTACATTAATTGCGACTGGTCACGAACTGTGATGATACTAATCAATTAGACGTACACAAAATTATAAACGCCACGCAAAATATTTATGAGGCTTATATTTACTGTTTCAATTTTAGAAGTACCATGTATTTCATTAATCCTATGCCTTGTGAAGTGTAAACAAAACAAAGAACAAAAATATTACGGTGTATAATTTTATTACAAGTCTGATTTGAATAAGTTTCAAATTTACATATACCATTTTTAATATTTGAAATGAATCTGAAGCAATTAATTCATATATTTGATGTTTTCGACGTTCTTAGGCAGTAGACCGTGCCTATAATAAGTAAACTAAATTATGCTAAAGAAAGATTTTTTGCCATATAATTAAATTTAAATTACAAGTTGTTATCTAATAATAATATAAATGTTTTTATAAAGTAGCTAAATCGGAAACATCACGCGTTTTTGGGCTTCTTGGGAAAAGCAAAAAAAAATGTTAAGTACAAAATCCTTAATAAGTTAAGATTTTATTGAAATTCCAGAAAAAATATTATCGATCGTTGAAACTGGTTAAAATCAGAATTGTTTAAACAAAGGCGATTCTTATCATATTTTATTTTTTTATATCAATCTAATCACCCCACACCACAGGCTCAATTTGCTTCACCCAAGTTGCTGGGCATACCCTAGGCTACTGAGCCCCACCGCCACAAGGCTTGAACAACGGTGAGGAGAAATAAAGTACCCAAGTAACTGCACTGACTGGTATAACCTATATTTTATACCTAAAATATTGTAAATTTTTTATCAACACAGCGAAGAAAAGTGTTTTCCTTTATTGTTTGTTTTTTAGGAACACTGTCGTCGCAGTTGGCAGCGATCGCCTCCGGACGTCGTCGTGTTTGTAGAATATCGAGGCATTGTCTTTGGTGGGACTCGCCACGAGGCGACCGTCTGACCACTTTAGGAAATTAATAGACACAGAAGAACACTGTCGGTCACGAACAAACAAACCCGTTAGATATCCCGAGGACTCTCCGCTTGATACATTTTAATTAAAACTTTTGCGAAGTTAAAGTCTGCGGCTAAACTGCTAACCGAGATAATGAAATTATCAGCTTTTCAGCTTATTTATTCATCGGAATATCATTTAGATACTTCAGTTATTTGATGATTTTCCATTTTAGGGATTCGTAGTTCTAAATTGCAGACTATAAATTTAAAAGGATTTATGTCTATCTGTCCAAGTACGATTTGCATTTATTTAAATATTTTAATTTTTTCCCCGTAATGGATGAGGGCACGCAAGTCTAACTAAGTAATTTTACAAATTTTAAGTCACATAACATTATTGAATATATATATATATATGTATTATTGCAGGTGTGATCTGAATAATTAGTGGATATTCTCGTATTCTAAATGCAGTACAATCTTATTATGTAATATTCTAGATTAATCTGATCTTGTGTAATAATCTAATTTACTTTTTTATCTTACGGTAACCAAAAAAAGCAATCTACCAAAACTATCCAAGTCGTAATTGAATGGGTACATAAATCAATCGAGTAATCTGTATTGACATTTCGATTTCTTGTCCTGCTAGGGATTGATATTATCGATAAATAATGTATCCAGGAACTTCCTACCGCTCAAGGGTCGAGTTACTGCGAAATGAACAAAAGATTTAATTACACGCCTGAATTACGCATGCAGGGCGTAGAGCGGGGGCCCGCGATTACAGACGGGAATACTCGCTGATAGTCGGCGATGTGTAAAGATAAGCCCTCCCGCCATTGTCCATGATAGGGCTAAGGACGTGCGGGCTTTATCTAGATTCTAGATATTATGTGCCATCTATGTACATAATTAAAACATTAAGTATAATATACGATTATACCTAATACAAGTTTCCGGAGATTTAATAATTTGTAGAACAATTATAATTAGTATGTTATTTTTACCCGACTGCGCTAGAAGGAGGAGTGCCTATGTAGGTATGTATAATTGTTTGGTACGGTATACGGCCTTTTTTCTTTTACGCCGGAAAATGCTCTGAGGTATCGCCCTCGGGGGGGGGGGACTCCTCAGGCGGGTATGTGGGACTCACTGCGCCCGAAATATGATAAGGTGGACGCAGCTCTACCCACTACAACCCGGCGAGTGCCACCAATGCCTCCTTTGGTGCGGGTGCTCCGGATCTATTGAGCAAACAGGGCACCTCGACGGCTAGTCAGTCCCTCAAGGGACCGACACCACCTCCACATCGAGGGGTCGTCCAGCACCACAGAACAGCCCCTCCCAACGTCGGGACAGTGCAATCTCCCTTCTACAAAGAGTAGCTCCCTCGGCTCAATTTGCTTCGTCCAAGGTGCTGGGTTCATCTTAGGTAAGCTACTGAGACCCACCGCCACGACGAGATTTGAACCTTGGTGGAGACAGTCTGCGGCCTGAATGGCTCGATGGATTTTAGCTCGAGAGCTGTCTTTACTGTGAGAGTGACACAGAGTGTATCAAAATAAAAAACAAAATGGCAGATTTTTGGCGCCAAATTCAAATGTTTGGCACGCTCTGCAGCCTGAACGGCTCGATGGATTTTAGCCTCAAAAGTGTGAAGGTGACACCGTATTAAATTTTGAATCAGAACACAAGTTAACCCGTTGTGGAGCTCAGTTCACACATATTTACAAAGGGCCAAGCTTACGTGGCTCTAAGCCGAGTAAAAACATTAGATACACTAGCCATTAGTAATCTAAAGCCGAAAAAGTTATTGCATCTGCCACATGCCCAAAATCCGTTAGAAGGACTCCATCGTTTACGAGAACTTAACTCCATAAGCCTCTGAACTCTCCGCATTAATTTCCTTAGAAATAAAGAACTTATAACTTCTGAGAATTCTAAACTGGGCCACTTATTTAATAATAATAAACTAAAAATAATGAAATAAAAATAGTTTTATTAAAGAAAAAAAACCCGACTGCAAAAAATAACCACTAACAAAAAGGCGAAAAACAAGCTCTATAATTTGTGACAACGGTTCGAATCCCGCCAGGGAAACAAAAGTTTTCTGTGTTCCTGGGTCATGGATATATATTAAATATGTGTATTTATATAATAAATCTTAAATATGTGTATAGTATAAAAGTATTAAATATATTTCCGTTGTCTGGTGCCCGTAACACAAGTTCTTCGAGAACTTACCACGGGACCAGATTGAATTGATTGAGAAAAGCGTATTATAAAAAAAATGTGAAGAGTATACAGTGCACCGTGTATTATATTTTATTCGATACTGACATAAACAACAGATTTAATGTATTAAAAATATAATTTATACGTTTATAATTATTGCAAGCGGGAGACAAATAAATTTGATCTATAGTAATTTACTTAGATTTCACAATTATTATTTTTCCCTTCACATTAAATTATAGAACTTGTTTTTCCCCGTTCTGTTAGAGGTTCTTTTTTGCAGTCGGGTTTTTGGTTTTTAATAATTGCTAGCTGTTGCCCGCAGCTTCGCCCGCGTTAACTTAGATTTACAGCCGTACCCGGATTGGATTATTTTAAAATGGCTTCTTTGATATATACGAAAGTATAAATGGTACTTACCCGTTTATACTTTCGTATGCATTAAATGAAAAGAATTAAATGTAAGATGGTAATTTGAAATTACAAACAGACACTTCAATTTTATTTATCTGTATATATATTTTTTTGACGTGACAACGTCTTATAATTGCAATGTATGTATGTGTATATAAGTATGTTTGTCTCCCCACCATGGTTCAGGCCTTGTAGTGGCGGTGGGGCTCAGTAACCTAGGGTGAGCGGTGCAACTTGGGCGAAGCTAATTGGGCCGAGGGGGCTCTTTGTACCCCTCTTATACTCCCATCGGTGACGCGGCTGCTAGTCGGGTCGCGGTTCGTCCACCAAGCTGCGCCCGCGCCCTCCTCGGCGCCCCCCCGCCCGGCTCCTGCACGTGCCGCGCGCGCTCCGTGCCCCGCCCCGCTGCCGGCGCCACGTCGGGATGAAGATGGTTTTGAGGTGGTGAAGAGGAAGAAGCGCCATCCCAGAACCGTCCAGAATCGCTGCGGCAAAGCCCCACTGGAGCCCAATCTGCTCGTGCGTGCCGCCAAGCCGAATACGCCGGTGTATATCTCCCGCTTTCATTACACCACAAAGGCGGAGAACATCGCGGAATACGTGCGCCGGAAGTTGCAGTACTATCCGAGGGTGCATGAGTTGGAGTCGCGCCGCAACGTCAATTTCAAGGCGTTTGTGGTGCGAATACCGAACTGCTACCTGCAGGAAGTTTTACAAAAAGACTTCTGGCCTCAGGATGGGGTGTTCCGTCGCTTCCGCGGAACAGTACCACCAGAACGTACGAAGACGTAGCGCTAGGAAGTTTACTAACATAATTTTAAGGTTTTATACTAACCCTTGTGTAATATAATATATGTATGTTAGTGTGTAAGGTATATATCTATGGGTCATAGTGCCTGAGAATAAATGATTTATTATTATTATATATTATAAGAAGAGGAGACAGAAGAGCAGGGGGCAAGGGGTGAGGACGGGAACCTCACCCCATTGTACTGTCCCGACGTTGGTAGGGGTTGTTCTGTGGTACGGGACAACCCCTCTGCGGAGGTGGCGTCGGTCCCTTGCGGCACTGACTAGCCGTCGAGGTGCCCTACTTGTTTTCTAGATCCGGGGCACCTGACCAAAGGCGGCATTGGTGGCACTCGCCGGGTTTTAGTGGGTAGAGCTGCGTTCATTTACCAGCTGTCGGGCGCAGCGAGTCCCACATACCCGCGTGGGGAGACCCACTCCCCCGCGGGATGCCTCAGAGTGTGACATCATTCTAAATCCAATATGGCGGACCATCCAAGATGGCGAAATAGCTATTTTTAATACATTTCTACAATATGGATATCAAATAAAAGGGCTGAGAGTAACTCGAAAAATAATTTGGAGTCATTCTAAATCCAATATGGCGGACCATCCAAGATGGCAGAGTAGTTATTTTTAATGCACTTCTACAATATGGGTATCAAATGAAACGGATGGTTGAGAGTAACTCGAAAAATAATGTGACGTCATTCTAAATCCAATATGGCGGGTCATCCTATATAGAGGAATACTTATTTTTAATGCACTTCTTCAATATGGGTATCAAATGAAAGGGCTCATTGAGAGTAAATTGAAAAGTGAGCTCCAAGCTGAAATAAGTTTGACTTGTGTAATTTGGCGAGATGGGCGTCATCATCATTGGCCTGCAACCTGTCTAGGAGAAGGACAACTCCAAAATCAAACTCGGAACTGTGTTTCGTCAGACACAGAAATAAGTTGAATGAGATGAACAGACTGAGAAACCTAGCCAGCGATAACTAAAAAATAAATTAGAAGCAAAAAAACTTTAAAAAAAAGCTCTAAAAAGAAACTTATATATAACCTCATTATATACAATTTTGTTATTTGCACAATACCATGAATAAAAGCATAATAATTTATAATAGGTACTCTATTACATTAATTATACATGACTGAACTGATAATCTGATTACCGGACTCCAGATAATTCACACGAGGCACCTTTTACAGGATTAAGGTAAATGATAGCTATTAATATTTTAATCATATTCATTCTAAAGCCTGATATAAAATATGTCTTACTAGCGACCCGCCCCGGCTTCGCACGTGTGCAATGTTGGTGGAAGGAGGTGTGATGGTATAATACATAAATAAGGTGTCTCATTAAATAAAAACAGTAATATGACAACCCTCGTCCTTCACCGGTGTCGTATTTGTCCTAATATGTGTCGCTGTAGGTATCTACATTTTGTTTCTTTAACGCCGGGAAATGTTTTGAGGCATCCCGCGGGGAAGTGGGTCTCCCCTCGCGGGTATATGGGACTCGCTGCGCCCGAAAGTTGGTAAGTGGACGCAGCTATACCCACTAAAACCTGGCGAGTGCCACCAATGTCGCCTTTGGTGAGGTGCCCCGGATCTAGTAAGCAAACAGTGCACCTCGACGGTGCTAGTCAGTCCACCAAGGGACCGACGCCACCTCCACCGAGGGGTTGTCGCGCACCACAGAACAACCCCTCCCAACGTCGGGACAGTACAATGGGGTGAGGTTCCCATCCTCACCCCTTGCCCCCTGCTCTTTGCCCCCTCTTCTTATAAGAGGGGTACAAAGAGCCCCCTCGGCTCAATTAGCTTCGCCCAAGGTGCAGCGGCTCACCCGAGGCCCTAGGCTACTGAGCCCCACCGCCACGTCAAGGCCTGAACCATGGTGGGGAAATAAAATGCACTTAATATAAAACTTCGATCACCACAGAACGACCCCTCCAACCGACCACACACCGACTCCAAAAGTATCAATAATTGTTATCCATAGCGTCCATAAATAATATATGATTCAGTAGTTAGCAGGGAAGTGGACTTAACCTTAAGTCCACTTCCCTGCTAACTACTGTACTGTAAACTACTGAAATTCGCGTAAACATTAGAAGACAATAAGCAACCCTCAAGTTTATTTCTCGTTTTTCTTGGGGGAGTCTGCATTCCAAACGAGGTTTTTTAAATATTACTACACCTTTTTATTGACTTCTTTTTTGACGTATTTTAAGTGTACAAGTGGTTACCTACGGAATAAAGATATTTTGATTTGATTTGACTTAACTCTCCTCAGTCTTCATCATCAGACCCCCACTCACAGTCACATCTCATCTTGGTGTAAAGTTCTAGTGTAAAGAGCGACATCCACAGACACCCACTACACCAGTGGATTAGCAGGTGCGTTGCCGGCCTTTCAGATATGAGTATGCTCTTTTCTTGAAGGTCCCTAAGTCGTATCGGTTCGGAAACACCGCTGATTCCATATATTAGTCGTGCGAGGCAGGAAATGCCGTAAAGATCGAGTTGTTGTAGATTTCCGGACATCGAGATGGTGTGGGTGAAATTTGGAGTTTTTTCGCGATGTCCGGTGGTGGAATTCTGCTGCAGGTATTAGTCCGAACAATTCCTCAGAACACTCCCCGTGGTAGATGCGGTAGAAAATGCAGAGCAATCCAACATCTCTACGCAGCGCCAAAGAGTCAAGCCGATTGGAGATAACATTGTTGTCGACGATTCGAGCTGCCCGGCGTTGAATGCGGTCAAATGGAAGGAGCTGATATTGGGGCGCTCCAGCCCAGAGGTGAGAGCAGTATTCCATGTCAGGCCAGATCTGCGCCTTGTATAATTGAAGGCGGCGTGAAGGCATGAAATACTGCTTCGCCCTACTGAGCACGCCGAGTTTCTTCGAGGCTAGTTTAGCTTTTCCTTCCAAATGACCACGAAACTGCACATCTCTCGATATATCGACGCCAATTATCTCAATGCTGGCTGAGGCGGCTAGGGAAGTGCCTTCAAATTGTAGAGGAACGACAAAGGGTGATTTTTTAGCGGTAAACGCGCAAACGCCCCCATTCTGAGACTCTGGCCAGCAGAGACTCGATTTCAGACACAAATTTGTTCCGATACCCATCGACTTGTCAACGTCAACTGTCAACCGTCAACAACGACCTGTCTGCCAAAAAACTGGAGATCCACTTACATAATTTCTCGGGAAGCCCATAAGATGGTAGCTTTGCTGGAAGTGCTTTATGCCACACCCGATCAAAAGCCTTCGCTATGTCTAAACTAACCGCCAGCGCTTCCTCCTTGCTCACAACTGCCTCCGCCCATCGCTGCGTGAGGAATATTAGAAGATCACCAGCTGAACCATTCCGTTGAAAGCTATATTGGCGATCGCTAATCAGCTGGTGCTCCAAATATCTCCGGAGCTGGCAGTTAATTATGGATTCCATAATCTTTGAGAACAAGGAAGTTATCGCGATTGGTCTATATTCTTAGTATGATTGGATACTTGAACACGCGTAAATTTCATCAAAATCAGTTTAGTAGTTTAGGTAGATTTTATTGACATTCATTCACAGAAGAATTATATATACCTGCTTATATAAGATAACATTATTATTTTATTGACATTCATTCACAGAAGAATTATATATACCTGCTTATATAAGATATCATTATTATTCGTAAAAGCAATGCTCCAACTTCATTACATTAAGTCTTTTCATTTCGTTTTTCTTGCAAGTAATATGAAATTATATTCAAAGTTTTGTAGAAATTAAGGTTCTGTAGAAATTAAAGATTTTAACCCAGATTCGTCTAAAGTTGGGCAAGTACTGATAACAACTCTTGACATAGAAATATGTTCTTCATTAGAACGTTTTTAAGACATTTTAATATTTATGGCGCCTTAAGAAACTGGAGTTTTATATTAAATTATAAACGGAGAAGATAGATTGAGGATAATATAAGTTTATACAAAATATTTTCTGAGTATCACCATTTTAATTTGTAATTAAGTGATTTAAACTTCAATAATTTTTTAAATATTTTTTCTACTATCAATTCACGTAAAATGATTGAAAAAGAACATTATTTTACTTAAACGTAGGTACGTAATATTTTAAGCATGTTTATTTTATTTTCTACAATTATTTAAAACGGGATATGTATGTATATCTACCACGTTTTTCACTTTTAGGTATTTCGCGGAGCTCGAGCGGAATGTCTTGTTCTCGAGAAAAAGTACCTACGTACTAAATCAGTAAACAATGTTTTTTTAAAAAGCATTTTTAGACGAAGCAGACGAAAATAATTACTTTGTAAGCTCGCTCCGCCTATTTCACAGTTTCAATGAGACAGCTTAATTTACTTCCGTGCGCCAAAAGAGACGAAAGACAGTGGTGCTGCTAATTAACACAAAGACGTATGCGGCATAAGCCCCGAAAGTATAAAATAAATCAGATAAAATAAACTACGCAGTATGCGACATGATTTTTCCCAATTCGCTAAATAAGTAGCATTATTATCGTTTCTGAAAATGAAGTATGAACACATATTAATAGGTCTTTACCTATGAAATTGTCGTTCTGCAGTAGGTACTGGCCATTTCAAATCAAAATAATTTTTGTTTGGCTCAGAATTCTAATTTCAAGATAATTTTATTTTAAAAACATGGAATTTATTTTTCCAAAAGTAGTTGTTTATTGATTAGTGTTACATTTTCATCGCATTTCATCTTTTTCGTCATGGATACGTAAAAAATTCGAATAATTATGGAATATGAGTACCGTCGTGGCAGCAACGCGGCACAAGCGGCACGCAACATCAATGACGTTTACGGAGCTAACACTACAAACCAACGCACCACCTGTTATTGGTTTGCTCGCTTCCGTTCTGGAAATTTCGACCTGAAAAATGAACCTTGCGGTCGTCCGTAGACTTTGGTCGACAATGACGAATTAAAGGCGATTGTGGAAGCTGATGATACACAATCTACGGCTGAATTAGCAGCAGCTTTCGACGTTAGCGTCAAAACAATATTGGCGCATTTGCGTCAAATTGGCAAGGTAAATAAAAACATTTTACAAAAAATTTAAACCGACTTCAAAAATACTAAACTAGTGATCCCCCTCACCCATCATCACCAAGTCAAGTCACCGCCAACCAGATAGCTCACCAACTACTTCTCAATGGTAAATCAACAAGCCGAACCAGCAGAGTACAAAAGTTTACGAATTCCGTGAATACGTGCAACGACATCAGCAAACCGTTTGACCTCGACGATATTGTTGTGGCTATAAAGTGTCTAAAATGCGGTAAAGCCTGTGGGGTGGACAATATATGTAATGACCAAATAAAACAGCTTGGTCCATTTGCCGTATCGTGGTTGCTACAACTATTTAATTTCTGCTTGGAATCAGCTTCAGTGCCTTCACTCTGGAGAAAATCAAAAATCATAGCTATACCGAAGCCAGGAAAAGCTACAGATGATCCCAAGAACTTTCGGCCAATTTCCTTACTGTGCCATACATATAAATTATTTGAGAGACTTCTGTTAAATCGTCTTACAGGTGCTATAGACCCCAAACTAATCCCAGAGCAAGCTGGTTTCAGACCGGCCAAGTCATGCGTCAACCAAACCCTCAACCTGGTGCAGCATATAGAGGATGGGTTTCAGAAGCGTATGGTGACAGGAGCGGTGTTTGTCGACTTATCGGCGGCCTATGATACAGTGAATCTGAGACGGCTGCTGTGGAAAGTAGATTCTCTAACAAAAGATTACAAGTTTGTTCAAGTACTTCGAGAACTGCTTCACAATCGTCGTTTCCAGGTTCACCTTCTTTCGGATAAGAGTCGTTGGAGAGTACAAAAAAATGGTCTGGCTCAAGGTAGCGTACTCGCCCCGCTTCTTTTTAATATATATACCAACGATCAACCATCTAGTCCGAACACATCCCGCTTCCTTTATGCGGATGATCTTGTCCTCACTTCTCAAGCCCCTAGTTTCGAGGAAGTCGAATCCAGTCTGACTGAGGCGCTCAACATATTGACACCCTATTATGTTGCTAATTCGTTAAGACCTAATCCGAGTAAAACCCTATCCTCCTTATTCCACCTTCGCAATAGAGAGGCGGGGCGAAAACTAAATATTACCTGGTGTGGAGTTCCCATAGCACACAGTGACCACCCCAAATATTTGGGTATTTTTCTCGACAGGTCACTCACTTTCCGTAAAAACTGCGAAAACATCAAGCAGAAAGTGCACGCTCGCAACAGTTTATTACGTAAACTGATCTCTACGAGGTGGGGTGCTTCGCCAGGCGTTATGCGAACCTCTGGGTTGGCGCTCTGTTTCTCTGCAGGCGAATATGCAAGCCCAGTATGGAGTCACTCAGCTCACGCAAAGCTGGTGGATACAGCTTTAAATGAAACATGCCGCATAATCACTGGCTGTTTAAAGCCAACTCCGGTCCCAAAGTTGTACCCCCTGACAGGAATAGCTCCACCAGAGGTTCGTAGAGCGGGAGCATGCTCCAGTGAAAGGGCCAATATGGAGAAGGATACGCGACATCCTATGCACCATCACACCCCGGTGCCGCAAAGGCTAAAAAGCCGCAACAGTTTCGCCAGTTGTGTCCACCCTCTTTCAGGAAACCGATCCCAAACTAGAATTCGACTGTGGCGAGATAGCATTCCGCTCCCTACGCCTTTTGTCTCACCGTCCGAGAGTCCCCCACCTGGACACGAGCTGCCGTGGCCGACCTGGAAGTGCTTGAATAGACTTAGAACTCAGGTCGGCCGGAGCAAGGATAACTGTGTTCGGTGGGGATTCACAGATCCCGCCAATATGGAGTGCATGTGTGGTGCCGTCCCACAAACAATGGACCATCTCATGTCGTGTCCTGCGTGCCCTACCACCTGCACATTGCAGGACTTAATGGACGCTACTGAGAATGGAATACTCGTAGCTGAGTTCTGGGCGGATAAAATTTAGGTAGCCATCGACACGCTAAGAAGAAGAAGAAGAAGATCTTCTACTAATGTACAAACTTTGCGTTTACCACGTCATTATAGTTACTTTTGGAGTCGGTGTCAGCCAAGGTAGGTAGGTAGGTAATGTACAGCAACAAATACGACACCGACTCCAAAAGTAACTATAATGACGTGGTAAACGCAAAGTTTGTACATTAGTAGAAGATTAAGTTGATTATATGTTGTAAGCACAAACATTAAAGAAACTGTTATTTTATTACTTTTTATTAGTTTAGTATTTTTGAAGTCGGTTTAAATTTTTTGTAAAATGTTTTTATTTCTTAATTTTTAGTGACTCCGAAATTCGTCGTCTTGGCGTTCATTGAAGGAGGCATGTTCAGCAGTGGATGGATAAAGGATGATGATGATGATGATGATGGTGATGGTGATGGTGATGATGATGATGATTACGATGACCGCGACATACTATGGTGTGCTACCAAAGCATCCTATACAATTGTTACATCGACACGTAATAAAAAAATCATATCATCAAGGTAAACAAAACCAACCAAATAGGCATTATTGGGAATAACTAAAAAACGGCTTGTCAGATCTTAATAAAATTAATATGGGACCAAATTGGAAACACCAGCTTTCAAACAAAAAAATAACCATCGAAATCCATTCACAAACGGCGGAGATATCGTGTCACATACATACAAAAAAAAAAAAAAAAAAAAAAAAAACATACAGACGAATTGAGAACCTCCTTTTTTTTTGAAGTCGGTTAAAAAGCTTAACAAATGGGTGCCCCACGAACTCAATGATCGCCAGCGCGAAGTACGCGTCGAGATGTGCTTTGAACTGCTCAACAGACACACAAATGAAGGAATTTTGAACCTCATTGTTACCTGCGATGAAAAATGGATTCTGTTTGATAACCGCAAGCGCTCAGCAAGTTGGTTGGATCCTGGTTCAGCACCTAAACAATGCCCTAAACGAAAACTTACCCCTAGAAAAGTGATGGTCACTGTCTGGTGGTCTAGCGCCGGTGTGATTCATCACAGCTTCTTACCAAACGGGGTGAGTATTACTGCAGATGTGTACTGTGAAGAACTGAACACAATGATGGAGAAGCTTGCAGTGATGGCACATCTCCAACCAGCAATGGTCAATCGCTCGTATCCGCTGCTCCTGCACGACAACGCGCGACCTCATACTGCACAGCAGACGGTCTCCAAGTTGCAAGAACTGGGGTTGGAAGCTCTCCGTCCTCCGCCCTACTCACCAGACCTTGCGCTTACAGACTACTACTTTTTCCAGGATTTGGATAACTTCTTGGCGGGAAAAAAATTCAATACCCGAGAGGTAGTACAAAATGCCTTTGAAGAATTTGTTGCCTCCCGTCCAGCTGATTTCTTTAAGAAGGGCATCAATAAACTGCCACTGCGTTGGCAAAGATGCATTGATTGCATGGGTGATTACAAATAAAAAATTCATGACAAAAATTCGTTTAAATTTTTTCATACAAAACGTCAATTTCATAGGTAATAAACCTAATATAATTCCGGAATTATTCACAAAAAAAATTAAATGTGTCCATTCTTTGGAATGAAAATCTATCGGGGAAATTTTTACTAATGGTGTTTTCCCATCCCAGTTCGTTAGCATATAATATGTTGGAAAATAAAATACTAAAATTCTAGTAGTAACTTACTTTGCTAAGAATATCGAAAGATACACTGCCAAAAATTCTAATGCCTCGGGTTTAGTATATTCTAATCTTTTTATATGTATGCCATTAATACTGCGTCTGCAACAGCAAATAGTAATCCTCGAAATGAAAAATTTTTGTTTGATTAAGTGTACCATGGAGCTTAATGTGTTGCGGGATTTCAGGTACCCGTGAGCAGGCGTACGTGTACGCACTGTCCGCGGCGGCGCTCGCGTGGTCGGTAAGTCGTGCGTGTGCGTCGGGGGCGCTCGCGGCATGCTCATGCGCAGCCCCGCCTCGCGCGCCGCCACGCCCCCCTAGGCAAGCAGCGCCAACAGAACCACACGCAAGATTCAAGTGGGGCGGATGCGGAGACAACTTTCAGTGGGCTGAAAGGTACTTCTGACTTACAATTTATTACTTTGTTATTATAATTTAAAGGTAAAAACCGTACGGTCTGACCCATACATTGTGCGGCGTCAGCAACGCCTGAAATATATTATAAACAATTACCATTTAGTTAGTTCGTTATCATCATTCATTGCACGTTCTCATATCATCAATCAGTATCACAGCAAATATCAATAAATCTCATCAGAACACTGGTGTATCATTTAGCAAGCATACCAAGGTGTACAACGGCACAGTATATCGGTATTCAAATATGGTCTAGATTGAATAGGTCTTGAATTGAAAGCGCTGCTAAAAGCTGAAAGGCTGCGTTTGCAAAATCTATAAAAAGATAATTTTCTAATTTCTTTCATGTCGACATTGCTTAGGTACTTAATAGTTTTACTTTAATTTTACCAATGGACAAGAATTATGGCAATTGGTTAAATTAGGTACCTAGTGCTGTTTAGAGGGAAAGATAAATTAAACATTTTATTTTTCGGCAGAAAAGCCCTTTTTTCTTTAAGGCCGAAAAATGCTCTGAGGCATTCCGCGAGAGAGTAGGTCTCCCCACGCGTGTATGTGGGACTCGCTGCGCCCGAAAGCTGGAAAGTGGACGCAGCTCTACCAACTAAAACCCCGGCGAGTGCCACCAATGCCGCCTTTGGTGAGGTGCCCCGGATCTAATGAGCAAACAGGGCACCTCGACGGCTAGTCAGTCCTCCAAGGGACCGACGCCACCTTCACAGAGGGGTTGTCCCGCACCACAGAACAACCCCTCCCAACGTTGGCACAGTCCAATGGGGTGAGGTTCCCGTCCTCGCCCCTTGCCCCCTGCGCTTATATCCCCTCTTCTTATAAGAGGCGTACAAAGAGCCCCCTCGGCTCAATTAGATTTGCCCAAGGTGCAGCGGCTCACCCTAGGCTACTGAGCCCTACCGCCGCGTCAAGGCCTAAACCATGGTGGGACGTCAGAAAGCCCTGAAGGTAGAATTACTCCATCGTATTTATTTTATCGTAGATTCGCCAAACAGTTCTTGGATTCGCATGAAATTGACATTCGCGATGGAAAGTATGAGGAGTCGTTTGATATGGATATACTCATGACGGAGAAGACGAGCACCACAGCTGAACCCACCACGGCACCGCCCGTCGTCATACTGGTAGACGACCAGCCTGCGCCCGCCAACACGAGCATGGCACCGAAGCGGAAGGGACGGCGCGGACGCAAGCGCTTGCCGCGCTCCCCTCGGCGAGGGAGGCCTACAAGGAAGAGATTCAGACCAAGGTACTGTGGCGTAGTTTACTATAGACGGGCCTTTTGTCAGAATTTACCAGAGGGGCCTAACTAAGGATGCCTAAACAGAAGGAATTTTGTATACATTTGGGGGCCCTCTAGCGCGGCGCCCCGTATCGTTGATATGGCTGTAGGTACGTCCCTGCCAAGATATGACATAATATAATCTTAATTCTTAATCTAAATATATATCTAAATATAATACAAAACTCAACGGTGACTGACTGACTGAGATAGTGATCTATCAACGCACAGCCCACTGGACGGATCGGGCTGAAATTTGGCATACAGGTAGATGTTATGACGTAGGCGTATGTAAGGAAGGATTTTGATTAATTCTACCCCCAAGGGGATAATATAGGGGATGAAAGTTTGTATGAAACTTTGTCAATTTTAAACCGATCGGGCTGAGACGTTGCATGCATAAAGCTACTACGACGTAGGCATCCCCTGAGAAAGGATTTTGAGATGCAGCCTATATAAGATTAGTAACTTTTCAGTTTAAAATATACGAATTTCCATCTAATTTCTGTATGCTAGCGCCATCTACATTGAGTTATTTTGGAGAGAACTTTG
Organism: Helleia helle; assembly: GCA_963853865.1. Classification (NCBI taxonomy): domain Eukaryota; kingdom Metazoa; phylum Arthropoda; class Insecta; order Lepidoptera; family Lycaenidae; genus Helleia; species Helleia helle. Next base: position 10,087,803 of record OY971421.1, read on the forward strand.
AATTAACCATTTTTGTGCATGGTACATAGATAATATATCTAGCGGATTATATTTGACGACTAGCTTTTGCCCGCGGCTTTGTTCGCGTTAAGAAGTATCACTACATAGTATAAAGCAAAGTCGCTGCCCGCGTCTGTCTGTATGTATGTATACTTAGATTTTTAAAACCACGCAACGGATTTTGATGCATAATAGATAAGAGTGATTCAAGAGGAAGGTTTATATGTATAATACATGCATAATAAAGTAGATAAACACTGATAATTTTAGAGGTTTCTAATGTGATGGAGTAAATAAACACATTTTTTGCGCTTACATTGCAAACGCTGGCTGAACCCTATCGGATAAATCAAAATAATGTACTACATTATTTTACAACTTAAAAAGATTTACAAAAAAGTCTGCAATGGCATATGTCTATCTCTTAAGGATAACATACTATATCCATTTTAATATTTAAAAAAATCGGCAATTATAAAGCGGTAATTGGAAAGGTATTTACACTAACATAAAAAAAAACAAATGCGGTATTAATTCCTATCATTTTAAATGCGTTAGTTAGGTTGAGAATTTCATGAAGTAAAGATTATTTTTTCCCTTTACACCATGGAAATTAAATGAATACCTTAGTCCTTAGGAGAAATAGCAAAATCAAAATAATGCGTCGCCGTGATTCGACCGAGCCGCGCGGGCGCTCCATGACGCCGCGCCCTAATTCGTTGGCCGCGCCTCGCATCCGAGTCAGACGGAGTTTCCGTCAGACAATGTATGGTGGAATTGTATATCCTAAATATGCCTAATACGGTTGTAAATCTAAGATAACGCGGGCGAAGCTGCGGGCAACAGCTAGTTTATAAATATATTAAAAATGCAAAAAATATATTTAAGAGTCAAAAGTAACAACATACGTTTGCCGATAGAAGTACCTAGATGTGTAAATTGTATGATTTTTTTTAATATCATAATATATATTTTAATATTTGTGATCTTATAAAATTAAAAAATACTGAGAGCAGTGAACGAAAAAAACTCTTTTCGTTCAAACATAGGCTGATAAGAGGCTAGTTGAAACTAATGATATTTCCTTCAGATACGAATATGAAGATAATGGCTTCAACTACCGAAACATCGAGTACCGGATGGCGGCAGACGACCCTCGCTTCGACCCGCAAGTGGACCTGCAGACCCGGCTCGATCATCTCCGACCGCTCATCGCCTCGGCTAACTTACTGAACAGCCGATTCGGGAGAAAGGTAACTTTAAATTTACTTTTACTTTCTTGAAATGACTTTTGTTAGCTCTTCTATGTTTGCTAAAACTTAGCAGGACAAAAACAAACAGAATTTCGAAAATTTTCTTCGTAAATACGAGAATTCTTAGGTTTTAGGTACCGGTGGGAGAGATACGATGTGCCGTGCTCTCGTTTATACATCATGTATTCTTCACTTCTATTGTAAAAAGGTGTTTCGAAGGAAAGGACTTAAAACGTGCTATGTAGCAGGGTAGAAAACATCCCCAACAGGGTTCAGGCCTTGTCGTGGCGATGGGGCTCAGTAGCCTAAGGTGAATCCAACACCTTGGGCGAAGAGAAGTAAACCGAGGGGTCTGCTTTTTGTATCCCTCTCATAAGAAGAGGGGACGAAAGAGAAGAGCGGACAAGGGGCGAGGATGGGAAACTTACCCCATTCAACTGTCTCGACGTTTGGAGGGGCTATTTTATGGTGCGGGACGACCCCTCAGACTGTGGAGGTGACGTTAGTCCCTTGGGGGACTGACTAGCCTTCGAGCTGCCCTCTGGGTGTAGCTGCGTCGAATTACCATCTTTCGGGGGCAGCGAGTCCCACATACCATTGAGCACCACAGAGCATTGCCCGCAGAAAAAAGCTAATTCCAGGTAAACAAACTCGTTTATGTTCATAGACAACGCTGACCACTTACTATAAGGTGGTACGTCTACCAGTTTACCTATTAGACTAAAATTAAATTAAAATGTTCTATTAATTATTATATACTACATGACTTGATCAGGTGGTATCGAGCAGTATGCGCACCAAATGCACGTGCCACGGCGTGTCGGGCTCGTGCTCGGTGCGCACGTGCTGGCGCTCGCTGGCGCCGTTGCCGCGCGCCGCCGCCGCGCTCGCCCGGGAGGCGGGGCGAGCCGCCGCACTGCGTCCGCGCCGCAGGACACATGCCCGCCCGCGTCTTCGTTACGTCACGCCCAGCCCCGACTACTGCGAGCCGGACCCCGCGGCTGGATCCCTCGGCACACATGGCCGGTAATCTATAAAATTATTTTTGCTTGTCCTGGCTGATTCATCAACGTGAAGCCTAGGGCACACACCTATATAGGTATATGCGCTAAAACATTTCATAGTAAGTGAACTTGTAAATTTTATTGTAACAATCTTAGAAGATAATGAAATGGTATCTCCAACAATCATAAATATTCTATTGCGAATCGGTAGGAAATGTAACGCGAGCCTGGGCGGTGCGGCGGGGGGGTGCGCGCGACTGTGCTGCGGGCGAGGGCGGCGCGCGGCGCGCTCCTCGCGGCTGGAGCGCTGCCACTGCCGCTATCACTGGTGCTGCCGCGTCGACTGCCAGCTATGTAGAGTCACCAACGAAGAACACTTCTGCAACTGAACTGGAAACTTACGAACACTCACCTTTTTATGTGAAACATCTATTGGCGCACCTTGGTCTCGAATGTAGTGAAGAATGGGCACAACGTTGTCATATCGTGATGTCACTACGCCGCTCCTCTCGAATCCATGTGTACGCGCATATATATTATATGTATATTTGTTTATTTTATTAATTTGTGTAAATTAGATATTTTTTTATGTTAGTTGGATAGGCAAACTGGCAAACGTACCACCTGATGGTAAGTGGTCGACGTCGCCCATGAACATAAACTAATTTACCTGAAACGAGCCGAAATACGAAATACGAAATACGAAACATATAAGATCTTTCACATCTGCTGAACGTCCCGTGACGGCAGTGGCGTAGCTAGGTAAGTAAGGTTAAGGTAGGTAACCAAGGGCCCTGGGGCAAATTAAAAAATGGGGCCCCACTGCTATGTAAACGGATTAGGTTTTATCAAATAAAAATATGAAATATACAAATACTTTAAAAATGCTAAGCTACTTAAGCTCTTTTTTGTGCACTGCCAGGGCAGGTAATAAAAATATTAAACAGTAACAACATAAATTACAATTAATACTTGGTGTAGGTTTGGCTAATAATACGAAATAGAGCAGATTCAGAACAGAAGGGTTTATTAGGTCTTTACCTACGAAATTGCCGTTTTGTATGAAAAAATCAGGTGGACGGGAGGTAACAAATTCTTCAAAAGCATTTTGTACTGCCCCTCGGGTATTGAATTTTTCTCCCGCTAAGTTATCCAAAAAGTAACTGGAAAAAGTAGTAGTCTGTAGGCGCAAGGTCTGGTGAGTAGGGCGGATGACGGAGAACTTCCAACCCCAGTTCTTGCAACTTGGACCGTTTGCTGTGCAGTATGAGGTCGCGCGTTGTCGTGTAGGAGCAGCGGAGACGAGAGATTGACCAATGCTGGTTGGAGATGTGCCAGCTTCACCGTCATTGTGTTCAGTTCTTCACAGTACACATCTGCAGTAATGCTCACCCCGTTTGGTAAGAAGCTGTGATGAATCACACCGGCGCTAGATCACCAAACAGTGACCATCACTTTTCTAGGGGTAAGTTTTCGTTTAGGGCATTGTTTAGGTGCTGAACCAGGATCCAACCAACTTGCTGAGCGCTTGCGGCTATCAAACAGAATCCATTTCATCGCAGGTAACAATGCGGTTCAAAAATCCTTCATTTGTGTGTCTGTTGAGCAGTGCAAGGCACGTCTCGACGCGTACTTCGCGCTGGCGATCATTGAGTTCGTGGGGCACCCATTTGTCGAGCTTTTTTACCTTGCCAATTTGACGCAAATGGACCAATATTGTTTTGACGCTAACGTCGAAAGCTGCTGCTAATTCAACCGTAGATTGTGTATATCAGCTTCCACAATCGCCTTAAATCGTAATTCGTCATTGTCGACCAAAGTCTACGGACAATCGTGAGGTTCATTTTTCAGGTTGAAATTTCCAGAACGGAAGCGAGCAAACCAATAACAGGTGGTGCGTTGGTTTGTAGTGTTAGCTCCGTAAACGTCATTGATGTTGCGTGCCGCTTGTGCCGCGTTGCTGCCACGACGGTACTCATATTCCATAATTACTCGAATTTTTTACGTATCCATGATGACGAAAAAGATTGGAATGCGATGAAAATTCACTAATCAATAAACAAATGACTACTCTTGGAAAAAGAATTCCATGTTTTTAAATTTTTTTTTTTTTTTTTAATTAATTAAAAAAATTAGAATTCTTAGCCAAACAAAAATTATTTTGATTTGAAATAGCCAGTACTGCAGAACGGCAATTTCATAGGTAAAGACCTATTATTATATAAAGGTCGGGCCTACCAACTGACTAAATAACAATTATATTTACATTTTTTCCTAGCTTTAGTTTTCGTAAAAGTATCAATGACTTCGTTTAAATTTCCCGTTCCCGAAAAAAATAATCTTAACTCGAATTCATAATAAAACGCATATCGATGAATAATAAAACGCATATATCACTATCCCTCAAATTGACAACACTGCCAACCTACAGAAAGAATTTAGGGGAATTCCATAAATATTGAATTTCTCTAAACTGAGTTGTCCAATTTTCCAATTTCCAAAAGTTCAGTTCGATCGAGATTTCTGGTAAGGATTCAAGGGCCCCCTGAGCTTGAGGGCCCCGGGGCACTGCCCCACCTAGCCCCTAGGTAGCTACGCCACTGCGTGACGGACAACTTTTTTTAAAGATACTATGACTAAACCAGACGGCCTTTAAAACTTCATCGGTCCATGAGCACTGCACTTTTAAATTAATATCGTAAAAAAATATTGTTGATTGTAATTGACACGGTTGACACCTTTGTAGAGTAATATTCGATTAAATAAAGTTATCGAATTAAAAGTTGTATTGGGAAAAAATAATTGCGACGAAATAATTTTAAAATAACAACGAATATAACGAAATTACATTTTATAATAATTCACGCTAAACATAAAATAAAAAAATTGTATATCTTTCAAACAAATTCTGTTTAACACGTGCAATAGTAAAATTTACGCATATTAATTTTTCCTTCATAATTTTTAAAATATCTCATAGAATAATAAAAGTTATATGTATTCGACCCGGACAAACCTAAATAATAAAAGTTATACGTAGTCGACCCGGACACACCTAAATAATAAAAGTTATATGTAGTCGACCCGGACACACCTAAATAATAAAAGTTATATGTAGTCGACCCGGACACACCTAAATAAAAAAAGTTATATGTAGTCGACCCGGACACACCTAAATAATAAAAGTTATATCTAGTCGACCCGGACACACCTAAATAATAAAAGTTATATGTAGTCGGCCCGGACACACCTAAATAATAAAAGTTATATGTAGTCGACCCGGACTCACCTAAATAATAAAAGTTATATGTAGTCGACCCGGACACACCTAAATAATAATAGTTATATGTAGTCGACCCGGACTCACCTAAATAATAAAAGTTATATGTAAGTAGTCGACCCGGACACACCTAAATAATAAAAGTTATATGTAGTCGACCCGGACTCACCTAAATAATAAAAGTTATATGTAGTCGACCCGGACACACCTAAATAATAAAAGTTATATGTAGTCGACCCGGACTCACCTAAATAATAAAAGTTATATGTAGTCGACCCGGACACACCTAAATAATAAAAGTTATATGTAGTCGACCCGGACACACCTAAATAATAAAAGTTATATGTAGTCGACCCGGACACACCTAAATAATAAAAGTTATATGTAGTCGACCCGGACTCAGCTAAATAATAAAAGTTATATGTAGTCGACCCGGACACACCTAAATAATAAAAGTTATATGTAGTCGACCCGGACACACCTAAATAATAAAAGTTATATGAAGTCGACCCGGACACACCTAAATAATAAAAGTTATATGTAAGTAGTCGACCCGGACACACCTAAATAATAATGAGTATACAAGGTTGATAAAAGCGAGATGCATTAAATTAAACCACTTATACTACACATGCTTACGGTTAATCCGAAACTATTAAAAAATAGTTTGAGAGCAATAAAAAAAAAGTTTCTCAAAGAACTTAAATACGTGAATAGTCAAAGTAAAACGTAAACAACCTTTGTAAAATGTCCTTCGAATCTAAAAGGCAACGTCGCACAGCACGTTGCGTCAGTGCGGCACAGGTTGCGTCTCACCGGGTCGAACAAAGCAGAGCGGCTTTAAAACTTTAAAAATATCCTGTAACTAAACGATTGATTCTATTGGTCTAAGTTTTGGTGTGTAGCCTGAAAATGGTACATAGAAAACGTGGTTTAATTTAATGCCTCTCGCTTATATCAACCTTGTATATTTTAGTACATTTTAGCCAAAGAAATTCGTAACACTGTCAAGAACTTTACTCCGTTGTGGAATTCGACATGTGTGTCGACGAAATGTTCACAAAAATTCTGCCATTACAAAAGACTTGTCTTACTTCTCGAGTCCATGAAGACTGGAACCCTTTTTATAATTTCACCTAAAAAGATATTTAAGATCAATGTTATATTTAAAGAGAGAATTGAGATGTCACATTTCCCTTGACAGTAGTCTTTCCATTTTTATCACTAACGCGTAGATAGAGAATCCTAGAGCGTAGATAGTATCTCTATCTACGCTCTAACGGAATATATTAAACTAGTCACTTTGATGTTTAAGAATCTCAATGTAAAATATTACAACATAATAATAAATTATCGATTAGTAGAATTTTAGAATTGTTTGCCAAACACATAGCAGTAGGTACTTAGTGTGTGTTACCTTTATATTATTGCTTACATCTTTTGCTTACAACAGCTTTCATAATTTGGGTGTAAAATTTTATGTATTCTTACTAATTACGACAATAAATGTGTGTAGAATATAGATATAGAAATAAATATTCTTCTTAATGTTCTCATTTGTATATATGTACTTTGAAACCGAACTGGTTAATTTTACTGTAAAATAAAATTCATTTAATTTTATTGCTAAACCACCGCGCGAGAGACCGTAGGTATTTTTAAGTCATTTTAAATATCTGTAGAATATGCCTGTAATAGATTTATGTTGTAAATAAAACCGTACTTAGAAGAAAATTTGGTTTTTATTCGTTTAACTTTTTGACCTTCAAGCAATTTACAATAACAACTCTGTATAGGTATATCAAACCATAAATTCTCAAGTCAACCAACCGATCATACGCAAGACCCCAACATACGTAACTTATCTTTAGTGAAGCAGATATGTTATCATCTCTTATATTTATACCAAGTCCCTTCCATCACCAGCCCTTCGTTGACCCCATATATCTACATCTTTTTACACGCTTTTAATTAGCTTCACTTCTATGTTTGTTTATTTATAATCGACTTCTTTGGACTTGATTTTGAACCACTTTAAGACGACAGATGACAATACAATAATTTAATAAGTTTGTTCCAATATTCTGATCAGGATAATTAGGACGGCACATGCAAGGAAGGCATAAGGGGCACAAGTTACCTACTTCACTTGTGTGGTTTTTAGTCTCTCACTAATTCTAAAGAGATTGCTAGTGGAGTAGTGTAAATTAAATAAAATTAAGAGGTAGTGCCATGCTAGTAAGAGGTAGGGTCATGCTGCTTTGCAGCCGAATTGGCCGGCACGACTGGGTTTCGAATTTCGTGCGGTTTGTCAGTTTCCGGTGGCCTATTGGGGTAGGGAAAAAGAGGCCAACGCATCTACATAGCTTTTGGTTGGATGTGTATTGGCGTCGGTAGTCACCATAGGGCTCCGACTGCTCGGTTGCCTCCTTATGACATAAAAAAACCCGAACTAAAAATTAGAAAATTATTTAAATATGTACAAGAATTAACAAAAAATAAATGATATTACTTATTGTAAAAAAGCGTGTGGTGCTTTGTAGTTTGTAGGTACTAAGTTTTTATACTAACTTCACTTTTTGAAATAGATACCGATGAATTATTTTTAACAATGAATATCGACAATATTTTAATAATATTATTGTATATTTTTGTGTATATATTGTCACATTAATACCAGCAAGTTGTTGTCCAATTAAAAACAACTCTAAAGCAACATATTACATGTTTGGTTTCGGAACACACATGTTGGGAACGCTGTTAGCTTACTACATAATTAGAATTTTAAAATATCGTAGAAAATATACCGAAAGGGAATATAGACAAGAATATTCTTGGGTAAGTACTTACTGCTAGTACAAAACCATTTATACCTACCTATATGGAGAACTGGAGTCTGGAAACGTCTTCTAGTTTTGTTAGTTGGATAGGCAAACGGGCAAACGTGCCACCTGATGGTAAGTGGTCGACGTCACCCATGACTAGTTTACCTGGAACGAGCCCAGGCAACTCATTTATGTGTTGCCTATCCTGAGACATAAGATGTTAAGTCTCGGTGCCAGTAATTACACTGCCTGTCTTGCCCTTCTCTCCGAAACACAGCAAAGCTGTTTCAAGGGAGAAACAAGCAAGAAGCTTATGTAGTATTGTACATTAAATAATAATTCATTATTAATTTTAAGTATATTTTAATTGCAGGACAGCAATAAAAAGCATTTCATTTATTATTCTTTAATCAGCCGTTCAATGTTTAAAAAAATATTCAATGTTATGAAATTGTAAATTTTACTTGATTAAACTATTTCTGAAATGTAAACAATTCGACACTGGGTTTTATAAAGGGAAACAGCAATCAATAAAAAATTAAAAAATAATATTTGGGTTATTACATTTAAATATCAAATCAATCACTTCTTTCATGAAATCACCACTTATCCTTACTTAATGGAACTAAAATCTTAATATTTTACAAAAAAAAAGCTTGTGTGGACCATCTAACATGCTGCTAATGATTATAGACAATTATATAATAGGATCTCTGAATGTTAAAGTTTATAACCAGCTACTATGCTTTACTTTTTGTTCTAAGATAGATGTATATTTTCGTTCTTGTCCCGAGTCTCTCAGTCTTGGCAAAGCTGCAGGAAATAGCTATACCGATAGATATGTATTTCAATGTGTGTCGAGATCTTAATTTTCTCACTTTATCTGGCTAAGGAGAAACACGGGATTATATATTATAATATTATTATATGCTCAGTATAACTAATACTAAGCACAAATCTTTTGATAACTGCTTTCTGACATTAGTCAAGAGTATTTTAAAGACCTAATACACGACACAATATATCGTAACGCTTTGATTGCACGGACCGTTTGTGCAATTAAAAACTGCATAAACGGTCAGCCCTTCTATCTATCTAGTTTATAGAGTTTATGTTTATAGTGTTCGCTTTCGACAGATTGACGGACGACAATCTCATGCATTGATGATTCTATTCGTGAAAGCCATTTGTCTAGAGGAGCTGCGCAGTCAAATCGCTACGATATATTATCGTTATCGTGTAGGTATACTGGGCCAAGTAATATGGATTAAACTAAAACCATTTAAATTTTATAATAAACTTTATATCCAGAAATTCTATTAAATTGAATATATTTAAGTCATCACAATAAATAATAACAATCCCCTTAGCGAATTAATATAATTTGTTTTTTAGTTCAAATGAATCTAAAAATTTACTTAATAGTAATTTCCTCACAATCATTGCAATATCATTTTGTTAAGAGTGCAAATCAAAATGCCGCAGTACATACGAGTGTTTATAGTATTGAGAGAAGGTCACAGCAACAATCAGACGCACACGCAACATCCACACACTCGCACACTAGCCCCTCCCACTAGCCCACGCACTGCACCATCATAACTCCGTGTGCTCGTGCGGTTTACCTGCAACAACAATCAACCGACATGAACACTAATGAATTTGCTAAATAATTGACTTAGATAAAAAAAAAAAACAAAAATTATAACCGACTTCAAAAATAAAATAACTAAAAAGTAATAAAAGAATTGCGTTTCTTTCATTTTTGTGTCTACAACTAATAATCATCTTGTACTTCTACTAATGTACAATTTTTGCGTTTACCACGTCATTATTGTTACTTTTGGAGACGGTGTCAGCCAAGGTAGTTAGGTACCTACAGCAGCAAATACGACACCGGTGACGGACGACGGTGACGTATTTGTTGCTGTACCTGATCTACTACCTATTTAACTTAGCTGACACCGACTCCAACCGCCTTATTACAAAAAACTAATCTAGTACCAGGATTAAACCAAGACTGAAAAGTCCAGGTTTGTTACGGTATTAACGTTAGTCCATGGACTAAAATTCATTCTTATTACAAATCGAGGACCAACCGAGGTCTAGGTAGTACCAAAGATCGTCCCTGGTTTAATTGTATCCACAGATTATTGAGCAACATATCATTCATTTTGTTCGTTCAATATTTGATTAGTTCGGTACACCGTTCCTTTTTATGCAAAGCTCGCTAATTTATAAATAAATATAATGTGGAAAATACATCAATATTTTGATAATAAAATTTATTGTGTTATATAAAATATCTGAAATCTTTACTACTTTGTACTTTGAGGTAGTGTGATTTAAATTCTTGTTTATTACACACAAATATTGTAATATTTCGCTGTTAAGTTGTTTATATAGCTAGCGTATAAGGGAATGAAATACAAAGCGCGCGTAGTTCTAATGTCATCGAAATGTTTATTGTTTAATGTTTAGTTATTGCAATGTAAGTCGAGTTACCAATAGTTACAATACAGCCATTATTGTTCTTTGATTCTAAATAGACGGTATGTTGTTCATAAGAATAGTATAATATTTTTTGTTGTGAATTTGTGTGCCACGAACATTACTTATGTTGTAAAATGTATCAACAAAAGAAAAAAGGGATGATAATTGGACTTCTCAAGAAAAGGTTAGTGTTTATTTAATCCTAACATACATGAAAAATATCAGAGTTAATTAGAATTATTACATATGATATAAAATAGGTATGTATATCAATGACAAAATACAATACAACAAAATTACAGAAATAGAATGTTAAATTATATAAGGATGTCAGAATAATTATTTTAAATGTTAGTCCAATTCCATAATTTTGTCTACATCGAGTTCATTTAATTACCTTTCAATACAATTAATACGAAAAAACGCAAATTCAACGCATAAGACATCTGATAATTTAAAGTTTTGAGGTTAGTACCGAAGTTAAACTAGGGGTCACGGTTGTCTAACTTTAGTACCATAGATAGTCCTGGTACTAGCGTTAAACTAATTTTTGTAATAACATTTATATTAGACCATGGTTTAAAGCTGGTATTAAACTCGGTACTATATTTAGTCTTCGTTTTGGAATAAGGCGGCAAAAGTAACAATAATGACGTGGTAAATGCAAAAATTGTACATTAGTAGAAGTACAAGATGCTTATTAGTTCTGGACACAAAAATGAAAGCAACGCAATTATTTTATTACTTCTTAGTTATTTTATTTTTTGAAGTCGGTGATAATTTTTGTTTAAAAAAAATTATTTCTTAATTTTTTGTAATTCATTAAAGAAAGACATACAGAGATAGACATTTTTGCATATTTAACCGTATGAAGTTAGCCCAATAAAAGCTGTAAATCGTCGAGGAGTTCCCTCGACTGTCTATGGTCTCCATCATCAGACCTGTAATGGCACGTATCGCCCATATGGGTGCAAAGTTCTCATCAGTATAAATTAATTAAGTCCAATTACAAGGTAGCTACTGTAAACTATTTAGGAGTTCCCTTAACTGAGCTTCGTCTTCATCATCAGACCTCCAATCACAGTCACAACCCATCTAGGTGTAAAGTTCTCATCAATACAAATTAATCAAGCCCAAACACAAGGTTACTTAAGTAAATCGTCGAAGAGTTAGAGTCGAGGGACTGTCTTCCAGCTCCAGCATCAGATCGACTCTAGACATTCATTAAATTGTAGTGCTTTAAAATGCTTATTTAAAAAAATATTAAGCGCACTAGTCGCTCCTACAAATTTTGAAAGTTCCCCTCGATTTCTCTGGGATGCCATCATCAGATCCTGGTTTCCTTATCATGGGACCATTTGGCAAGTATACCCTTTCAAACAAAAAAAAAATTGAAAATCGGTCCACAATTGACGGAGTTATCGGTGTACATACATTAAAAAAAATACCGGCCGAATTGAGAACCTCCTCCTTTTTGTTGAAGTCGGTTAAAAATATCTTATCTCGCTGGCTACTTATACCGTGTGAACAATATAATATTTTATATTTTATACACCAGTTGCATTCCATTTTCTTTTGTTACCACTTCACACACTCCACCTAAGCGTAGGAATCTCTATGCTAGATAATCAAATCTAGAAGGAGAAAGTGGTTAGATATTTAAACTTGTTTACTCACCTGCACTAATTTCTTCGTGATGAACATTATCATCTACTTCCTGAAAATAAAACAAAATAATGTTACAACTTACAGCTAATGGCCATATCGTTTGGGTTAAACATTAGGCGATGAAATCAAATTTATTGTAATTAATTGACCATATAACGGGAATAGAGCGGTAATGTTGTTTTGTATGAAAACAAATTCCGCCAAATTTGTGCTAAGACGCTGCGCCGGTTCTGCGCTCTGATTGGCAGACTGATGGCCATTGATGGATGCATGGCCGACGGAACGTATACACAGATAGTGGTAGGTTGAAATTGAATTGCTATTACGACAATGACATATCACCGACTAGTTTCGGAATTTTATGGCTCACATTACTACTCTATCCGGATAAATGCTCAATTTAAAAATCCCACGAAGTATCGTACGTTAGAAAAGTATTTTTTGTATGTTACTTGGATGGTAAGTGATCAGCGTGGAACAAGTTGACCCAGGACCAGCCCAGGCTACTTAGTAATGTTTACGCGTGTGTTGTGTTACTTAGTGCGGCAATTACTATACGGGACTAGATACTACTTCACTTTAGTCTAATATCATTGATACAATAAAAATTGACATAATATAGCGAAAGATAAAAAAGTAAACATAGTATACGCGTGCTCACGAAAATGAGTAGAGGGCGGCGGCGTCATAAGGGCAACACCGTATAAAAGCGTTCAGCTAGTTGTCATTACGGCATTCGAGGCCAAAGCGCGTCAATAGTTACTTCACATGCTTTTTTAAGCAGGATATATAGAAGTTCCTCTTCTCCCATTAGTTCATTATTTCAGCTGATATAAATATAATCCGCCATTTTGTGATGACGGCCATCTTGGACCGTTTTGTATCAAACGTAGCTAGGAACACTTCCGACTAATTCACCTTTCCAAAAAAAAAAAAAAAAAAATCCTCCCCCCTCCGACGTTTTTGCGTCAGGGGTTAAAAATAAACAAGTCTATGGTAGCTACTAGGCTAGGTCACTTGCTAGACAGGTCTTTTTTAATCCTTCCTCACAAGGGGGCAAACGAACAGGCGGTTCATCAGATAGTAAGTAAGTGAGATATCGACAGATACCCGCTACACCGATTATCAGGTGCGTTGCCAGCCTTTCAAATATGAGTCTTTTCTTAAAGGTCCCCTAAGTAGACGGGCGTCGGTACCTGGTCGTGGTCGGCGGCCTGGTAGAGCCCGCGGCGCACGCGCGCCCGCAGCGCCCGCACCTCCTCGTCGTACTCGCGCCACTCGGGCACGATGCGCATGGCCGCAGACAGCTTCGCCTCCTTTGTCATGGGGTTGTTGCACTGGCGAGGAACAATTACTTAGGACTGATTTTTATTATGTTCCTTGGATAGGCAAACGGGCAGACGAGTCACCTGATGGTAATTGGTCAGCCTGCCTATCCTGAGACATAAGATGTTAAGTCTCGGTGCCAGTAATTACACTGCCTGTCCTGTCCTTCTCTCCGGAACACAGCGAAGCTGTTTCACGAAAGAAACAACCAGGATGGTGGTCATCAAGCAGTTAGGAGCGCGTCACAGCGCAACCCTGCCACACCGGTAAAGTGTTAGATATTAGCGATCAACGACGCCCATGAACATCTTGACTTATCCATGCGTTGATACGTAAGACGTAAGCTTTGCTGCTATTTTTAGTACCATTCTAGTAAGCAAACCAGTAGCAAAAAAGCGCACGGCTCGAAACCCCTTTTTTACATCTAATTTATTATTATTTGTTAACTTTGTTTACCGTTAAGCTTTATCTGATCCACAAATATTATTTAACTAATCTAGAGATGTAAATGTAGACGCTCACCAAGTCAATAGTCTTAGCGTAGGCCTTGGACTCGTCATCGCACCAGGTCTCGCACCACAGCCACTCCTGCGGTAGCGACTTGATGGCCACCTGGTGTATCATGTTGTTTGGTAAATCTTGGTCTGAAATAAATGGTAACAAGTTTGTACCATTTGTATATCACACAAAATAGCCAATTAGGATCGTACTTTATATATATTATTTAGAAAAAAGGAACAATAAAACAGATGATCTATGAAAATAATAACTATACGGCTAGTGGCCACTATACGAAGTCGAAGCTGCGGGGTCAGTGCCAGAATATTCCATGGCACGTGGCCGCCGTACTGACCCAGGTTGGACAGACTGTTGGGGTCCTGGCTGAGCGCCTGGTACTGCCCGCGCAGACGGTCACCGGCGGCGATGCGGCGGAACCGCTTCAGGTCCACCACGTACAGAGCGCTGATGTGGTAGCTGCGGCCCTGCAGGTAGCTGCGCCAGTAGCCCTGCTTCCAGAACCTGCGACAGTCACCACCATACATTTACTGTTACCTGTGACCACTTTCCGTTGCCACCATAGTGTTACGGTTCTGTTTATTCCATTAACTTACCACAAGTTATTGTGTGTGGGCAATGTTGCCCTATCTATCATAAGGTAATTTTCTGCCGGTTCATCTAAATAACTACTCTAATCACTATGCTGGTAATTTTTTATTTTCTGGTTATTGTTAAACTGGCAAAAATACGTTTTCGTCTCATCATACTAAGTATTCAAAGGATGATCTGCAGAAAGGCCTATTTTACCTGATACACTACATGGAAGGTTAACTTCGTTAATTTAATATTATTCAACTTGATGATAGCGACTTAACATTTATCATCAGCCCCTATCCGTCCACTGCTCAAAGAACGCCAAAACGACCTAAAATTAGTGAAAAATATTTATATTACCTGAAGCCCTCCATCTCCTTCCTGCTGTCACAGAAGGGCGTGTACCCGTACGGTGCGCCGCCCAAATCTAAGTCTACCAGCTCTTTGAGGTCCGCTCTGACGATCTAATAAGTAGATATTGTTTTAAATTATAATAATATAAAAAAAAATGTAATGATTTAAAAAGTTTAAGTGATATCTTGTACTATATTGATGCATGTGGGTGTGGCCGGGGCGTGGTCAACTCGCCTTCTTAGAATTTGTTAGAGTTATAAAGCACTTAGGTATGTTCACCGGTATGTTACATTACGACTAGGCTATAAAAATAATTATCGTCAGACCAAATACAAGGGCAAAGGCTAGTTAGGTACCTGATCGGCATCGACGAAGATGATCTTCTTGACGTGCAGCGGGAATAGCACGTCGAGGAAGAGGATCTTGTAACCCCAGATAGTGCGCTGGCGGTCGCGCTGCCGCTGCAGCCAGCGCGGCCACTGGTACTGCACCAGCTCGTACGAGAACCCATACTCCTGCGCCATGTACGGCAGGATGTCCTGGGGGCATGGAACAGTTTTAGTGGCGCATGATTAGATAATTCGTCTTATTAGATCCTAATTGATTATTATTATTTGTCGTAGAATTTGAGCTTTGAGCGTTTCATATAGTAAGGAGAGCTCGTATTGCCGCGCCATGTCTATGCTATCCTACCGTATGTGCCATATACGGCAGGATATCCTGTCATCTTTCTCTTGTCATCTTGAAACTGTAAATAATTGTTATACACAGTATAATTTATAAATAGCAAAGTAAACTAATTAATACCTTGAGGGACGGGCTGAGGTAGTTTTTGAGGAACCAGAACTTAACTGGCGACTTGGTGTGTTTGAGCACCGACAACATCATGATGCGCAGGAACCGCTCGTACAGGTGCCCCGACGCCACCGAGAATATGTTGATGGTGTCGTCTTCGGTCTCCTGCTCGTCTCCTCCACCAAACGAACTGCAACAGGATAATCATAACCGGTGGGAGGGATGCGCTATCGGTGGGAGGGGTGGGATGCGCTATTGATGGGAGGGATGCGCTACCGATGGGAGGGATGCGCTACCGATGGGAGGGATGCGCTACCGATGGGAGGGATGCGCTACCGATGAGAGGGATGCGCTACCGGTGGGAGATTGCGCTACCGGTGGGAGGGATGCGCTACCGGTGGGTGGGATGCGCTAGCGATGCTTTCAAGCAACCAGCGAAATTCAATTTATATCCTAAATTCCCCAGTGCATCTCAACAAGACAACATCACTTGCACATTGTTGAAGGAAAACATCGTAAGGAAACCCGCGTGTCCAATGAGATTACAAACCTTTGAGGGTGTATGAAGATTGAACTTCACCACCCCATATTGGTCCAGCGCATTAGTAAACTATGGCCCAACACTCTTCTCGCCTTATCAGGCGACCCGTCGAAGAGATCCCTGCTCAGCAGTGGGACATATAAGGGTCAGAATGGTCTAGGTCGAAATCAGGATATCTTTATTTTATATAGTGGTCCTTGATATACCTGGCTATGGAGTTCCATATGCCACCGCCGCCGGTGTCGTCGTCGCCCAGCAGGTCGCGATGCTGCTGGCCGGGCCGCTTGCTGACGCGCAGCTTGATGACGTGGCTGCGGAACGAGCTCATCAGCACCTGGATGTCGGCGCTGCCTGTCGGTGTGTCCGTGTTTTCGTGACTGCACATTACAAAAACATAACCGATATTAGTATTATCATAGGAAAAAGGCACAAATAAGGGAAAAAATAGCAAATGAATATGTATAAAATATAATCTTAATACATTAAAACCGAGAACTTACCCGACAATTTCATAAATTTCTTCCGACCGCCCGGGGCGAAGCTTAAGTATCCAGGCACCTGGGTTGGCCTTGAGTTGGAAGTATCCGAGGTTGGCCATGACGATAGTGTCCATCATTTCCGGCCGCTCCTTGTTGCCCAGTATCAGCTGCAAGCCCCGCGGGGGGGTGCCCATGGTCGTGTCCCATGCGTGACCTTCCAGCAGCAGGTATTCGAGCTCAAACTCGCTATGAAAAATAAATTGTAAGTGGTCAGCATCACCCATGAACATAAACAACACCGCAGACCAGGCACACAACTCACGCGTTGCATATCGTTGAAGAAAGAACAAAAAATACAGTATACACAAGTTATATTTAATGATGAAACTGACAATAACTAATCTATACCAATATTATAAAGCGGTAAATGGTGGCACAAGGGGTAAATGTTTGTAAAGTTAGATGTAGCTGGTTATCTTTCAAACTACTCGTCAAATGTAGAAATTTCCTCAACCTACCTAATGTATGTTATTACTGAGTGACATAGGTCATAGGCTATAAAAGTCAGTCAGCATCAGTCGGAACACGCTATAAATCTGAGTTAACGCGAGCGCAGCTGCGGGTACCAGCTAGTGAACCAATGGGACTCGTATGTTACCTGTGCACAAGCGACTCGACGTCGGCCAGGCGGATATTGTCCAGGTCGTACACGGATTTGACGCACTCCACGAGCCAGTTTGGCGGCGTGCGCAGCTCCAGCGACAGCAGCGGCGCGTGCGGCAAGCGGGAGAACCGCGCCAGCGCCCCGCCCCTTGCGCCCGCGCTCGTGAATTGCGGTTCTGCCTCCAGCACGTAGCGGTAGAAACTGCACAGCAGCATAATACATTGTACAAAAATGAAAGAGATATTTATAAGCGACGTGTATTTTGATCACGCTTGAATTTTGATGTGTTGAAATTGATGTGATTAGTCAGCTCTACTTGATTTATTTATTATTATATTCTTACAGTGCCTATAAAACGTAATTATTTATGTGTATTCAAACTACTTAGGTCGGAATACACAACCTAACTATAATACATATTTTTCGTATTAAAATTACCGTTAAGAAGTGTCACTTAATAAATTTAAGAAACAGAAAGTTACATATATTTTACTTTTCAATAAAATATCATGAATTCGTTCTATCTTTATGGTTTCGGTAATAAGTGTGAAAAATTTTGGTTGATGCAATATTTGGTGTTATACGCTGTGTGGGGTACCTCTTGAGCGGCATGTCGGAGTTCTTGTCCTGCGGGTTGAGGAACATCTTGATGCGACAGTTGACGACGCGTCGCAGCACCAGCAGCAGCGGCCCGAGGCGCTGCGCCGCCGTCGACGCCGGGTCCAGAGCTACCACGATCTGACGGAAATTATTGAAATGGCTAACAAAATAGTAAAAGAACGGTTTTCTAATGTTTAAGCGGATTTGATTCAATTTAATGAAACAACTTTTACGGAATTTATCGCGGTTTATATGAGGTTTTTTTCATGCCCTACTTTTCCGATACTTAACGGCAAACATACAGTTTTATTCTAGTCCTCACGTACCAAACCATGGTATCCGAAGTCGATTCGTTGTAATGAATAAAAAAATGTTATAATATATTAACACAGTGTAAATACGTCACAGTGTAGCGACCGCCATCTTGAACGTCGAAATTTGTCGTCAATATTCGTAATCGGCACCCCTAAAAACCATGAAAACGATACCCGTATTGATTTTATTTAAAAATTTCGTCCGCCATCTTGTATCTCGAAATATTATATCGTCATATTCGTAATCAGTACCCCTGAAAACCATGAAAACAATGCCCATGTTTTTTTTTAAATTCGCGTCCGCCATCTTGTACCTCGAAATATATCGTCATATTCGTAATCGGCACCCCCGAAAACCATTCTAAGAAAGGACAACAATTTAGTAAACAATATATAATAGTATTACTGGGTAAATATTTTGGATTTCATTAAAAAAATCATACAAAGAACTCTTTAATCAAAAGCATCTGGAAAAAATATAAGTAACGAAACACTTAAACAATCAATATAAAAAGAGACAGCCCTGGCAGACAGCTCCCGAACGAGTATATGGCAGTTCGGGAGATGCCCGCCCCTCCCTCATCCCGCAAACCCCGCGCGATTGCCCTGTCTAGGCGCTTCCGTTGATCTACTGTATGACTTTGGTTATACTGTGATATTAAGGCAAGCACACTTTTAATAAAACATCTTTTAATTTTTTAGGATTAGGCCAAAATTCTGTAATATGTCGGTGGTCATGATGTCGAATGTATAAAAAATAAAATATTACATTTTAGTGCTATTTTATATTTGTTTTTTTTTTATTCAATTGTGATAAACTTATCAGTTATGTTGTTGAAGCAAAATATTTTCAGTTTGAGCGGCATGAGTTCTTAACGTGACTGACACCGTCATGAAGTTTGCCGTCACGCCGTTTGTGGCGATTTGACTGCCAAGGCGCGCTAATAGACGTTTCAACAATGGTCATAATAAGGAACACCTATAGGCTACACGTACGTCTACGGCGGCTTCGTCCTCGTGCAGCGGGGGCAGCTCTACTACCGAGTGGTCGGTCCGCAGGCCGGCAGGTAGCGGCGTGCGCACGCGCCCGCTCCGCCCCGCTAGTACCGACACCACCTTCAAGTAATCCTCCGTTGATAGGTTCGGGATGTCATCTATAATAAAAGGTTGTACTGTAGGGGTGTAAGTCGTAAGTGTAAGTAAGCCGTAAGTGTTAGTTTCTTCTTCTTGGGTTGCAACTTCAAAAAGTTTGGCAGTCAATTCTAAATATTTTTCCTTGTTTTTTCTTGTTATGTTCCTTTGGGTTTTTGTTTCACTATGTTGATGTATTATGAGGATCGGGCAGTCAGTCAGTCAGTGAGAAAGTACAATAAATCAACAATGAATGCACTTTCGTAATTTACTTAATAATAACCATACAAATACCTAAAATACTTTAGAAAAAAAACACTAACAAACGGCTATATAGATTTTAAACATAATATGTCAAAAAACATAAAAAACGCATCCAAATCCATTTACCCGTTTAAGAACTATGGTGTCACAGACACATACACACATTTAGCGGATAAACTTGCAACATCCCTATTTTGGAATTCGGAGGTTAAAGATATAACGAGAATGCTGTTTCAGTTGAGCTAAGTTTAGCAATAGTAAATCAATAAAATTAATGATACATTTTTATAATAACCAACTCAAACTTCATCTTTTACTTACATGTAGTAAGTAGAAGGCAAATGCTAAGATCAAATTATTGCTAATTGACAGTAGCAAAAAAAACAGATTTACCTAAATACTTGTTACAGTAACAACTTTACAAACTTATTCTTGGGTGATGGGCGGCTGATATATGCTCAAGTGTGCAATGTTGAGCAAGATATGTCCGGCCGCCAAGTGTCATTTCACCCCGTCGTTCACCCTGGAAATATCCGGATCTGCAAACAGGCATTGCACACCACCAACTACCCTGGGATCCGGGTAGCTAAACGAAATGACGCTATCTCGCCAGTGCACTCCAACACGGCGGGAGAATCCCTATACCCACTTCCTTTAGATCCCTCACCCATCCTTTCCTCTCCCCCAATCCAAGGTGTAAGACGGACCGTGCCGAGGGATGCATGGCCAAGGGGATGCTTGGTCTCTAACGGTGTCTCTCCAATGAGGTGGCAATCTTGGAGTAGTAAGCGGCCTTACCCGAGCAAGCGGGGCTCTGCTCGGGCTGACCTTTTAGTTCCCCTGCTGCTCGTGGGAAAAGATGGAGAAAAAGTTAAAAAACGCAGACGCAGAGAGCGAGGATTGCAACAAGAAGGGAGATTTATTACTTGAATATATTCTTCGCACGGACCTATGGGTGAAATGGTCCCGTTAATGAGGACTGATCACCCGTCTGGCCTTGCTGGCGTCCCCACCCCTTAAATAAAATAATAATAGCACGGACCTAGAAATAATGAATGTAGGCAACACATCCACGTTTGTAACTAGAACAAGGAAAGAGGTTCTTGATATAACATTAATGTCAAGCGATGCCTCCCATCTGTTGAAAGATTGGAAGGTTGACACCTCTTATGCCTTCTCAGATCACCGCAGAATAACATTCCACCTGAACTGCCAGCTGGAAGTAATAAAATTTAGAAATAATAGGAAAACAAACTGGGAAACGTTCGATCTAGCGCTAAGTGAGTGGATTCCCGATCCTAGAAGTAGTCAATGAAATAAAATATCTGGGGGTAATCCTAGATAGAAATCTGAACTACAAAGCCCATGTTAAAGAGATCTGCACAAAATCCAAATGTGCCCTTGTGCAATGCAGGAGAGCGGTAGGAAGAACCTGGGGCATGAAACCAAATGTGGTTCATTGGATCTACAAGGCCATAGTACTACCAAGAATTCTACATGGAGCCTTAGTGTGGTGGCACAAGGCACAATTAGGAACGAACAGGAAAGAACTTACAAAAGTACAGAGATTAGCCAGCATCATGATATCGAGTGCCATGAAAACAACACCAACGGCGGCTCTAGAGATGATACTCGGCCTCAACCCAGTTGATCTCACGATCAAGAAGAAGGCGACTGAACAATGGTTCAAGCTCAAGAGCAACAAACTATGGAAGGGAGGGCACTATGACAAAGGTCACGCCGAGATAGCAAAACAGTACGAAGAAAATCTATACATGATTATATCAAACAATGATTTGATAAAGAAGGAGAGAATCTTCGACAAGAAATACAGGATAAGCATAGGCTCGAGTGATAACTGGAACATTGACATCAACCACCCAAAAACAACGATGGTCGGCTACACAGATGGATCCAGGAAGGAATCGACAAAGCTGTCAGGGGCTGGCGTATATATCAGCCATCCAACTGAAATGAAAGCATCGTTCAATCTAGGCAGATTCTCCAGCGTATTCCAAGCGGAGATATTCGCAATACGAGAATGTGCCAACATGATTAAACAAAACATCACTAGCGCACATAGGATTGGGAAGGCAGTCATATACAGTGACAGTCAAGCGGCACTGAAGGCCCTCAGTAAGAGGGAGACTACCTCAGCACTGGTCAAAGAATGCAAAAACACCCTGCAAGATCTAGCAGACCAGACTGAGTTAGAAATTGCCTGGGTACCCGGACATGAGGGAAATGCGGGCAATGAAGAAGCAGATAGATTGGCGAGAGAAGGTGCCGATGAGACGTTCATAGGCCCTGAGCCGAGACTGCCAATAGCACACAGGATAACAAAAAATGTTATAACCTTGAGAATAAACAAAGAAACAAACCAAAGATGGAATGACATGAAGAGCTGCAGACAGTCGAAATTCTTCATCTCGACGCTTGACAGCAAGAAGACTAAAGAGTTGCTTAAACTAAATAGGAACAACATCAGAACATGTTGTAGGAATATTGACGGGACCCTGCACACTCAACAGACACCTGTCAATAATGAAGCTAACAGAGGACCCTCTATGCCCTAAGTGCAAAGAGAAAGAAGAAACCAGTCTGCACTTCATAACGGAATGCCCTGCATTTGCATACTCAAGATGGGAGCTGTTTGGAGCGGACGAGCTGAAGAAGGAAGATTTAGCATATCTAACTATAAGTCAGCTAAGTAGTTTTTGTAGATCATCACGTAGGTTTGAGGGGGTGACACCAGAGGGGCAATTGTTAACCCGTCCCCGCATCTAATCCCAGAGGCGAGCCTGGGAAATTGGGTGAAATGGTCCCGCTGATGAAGACTGATCGTCCGTCTGGCCTCGCTGGTGTCCCCACCCTTAAATAATAAATAATAATAACTTATTCTTGCATTCTATGCATTTTCAGTGGTTCTCGGGTGTCGTATGTTGATTAATTTACGTTTGTACAATATTGATCGCATGGTTCCTATCGTAAAAAAATGCAAGTTTTAGTATTGACACATACCATCATCATCGTCCAACACTTCATTGGTAGCCGTCTTCTTCTTGTTCAACACTTCAAATATCTTGTCACCGTAGACTTGGTTACTGAATCTAAAATAAAATAATTATATTAAAAGTAATTGCAAAAAAGTAAAGGATTTTTTGTATGAATTAAGTCTTTTTATGTGATACATTTTCTGGTGCGCTTGGCAGTAAATACAACTCGAATGCCGTGACGGCAAACGGCATGTTGTCATTGCTTTATTTTATTCCATTTTTCGTTATAGATTGTTATAAATTCTAATATTCACATCTGCCAGTTGCTACGTGGTGGCCATTTTTTTTAATTAGACAATAGAACCGAGCCATGTACCTCTCGAGCAGCACAAAGTCATCGAGCGTGAACGTCTCGTCGGCGGCGAGCGGGCCGATGAGGCGGGCGTTGTGCGCGAGCGCCCGCTGCCCGCCGCGCAGACGGAGTGCACGGGCGCACAGCACCCGCGCCGCCTTCAACGCCCAGTCCTGTTTGTTCAGCGCTGCCACCAGCTCCGGCTGTGGTATACATACATACATTAATAGGTTTATAAATATTATAAATAAACATTCCCTAATAAAGCAATTAAAATAAAATCTCATAAAACGATCTAACAAGCCTTTTCATTTTTATGAATTGATGGATGACTAAATATAGAATTAGAACATTAACTTTTCTTTGAAAGTTTTTTTTACACTTTACACGTTTTGAAATTTTTTAACAAACGTGGTTCATTTTAATCATATTAGTATTTTAATATTATTAGTAATCGTGAAACCAACGCGAACATTTATATCTTGGCCGGACTAATAACACCAGTTAGCTTAGCTTAGCTATAAATGCCGTTGCAAATATGAGCTATACGCAACTTGTATTCTCTCAAAGCTTTATAATACTAACTTCCGTCCATCCAAGTTAAATTGTTCATTTGTACAATTACGCTACTGAAACCGCTCGAATAGCAAATAAATTCTTATTTTATTAACCGACTTCAATAAAACGGAGGAGGTTCTCAACTCGGACGGTATTTTTTTTTTAAATGTATGTACACCGATTTCTCCGTCAATTGTGGACCGATTTTCAAAATTCTTTTTTTGTTTGAAAGGGTATACTTGCCATTTGGTCCCATGATAAGGAAACCAGGATCTGATGATGGCATCCTAGAGAAATCGAGGGAAACTTTCGAAATTTTTAGGAATGACTAGTGTGCTTAATATTTTTTTAAATAAGCATTTTAAAGCACTACAATTTAATGAAGGTCTAGAGTCGATCTGATGCTGGAGCTGGAAGACAGTCGAGGGAACTCCTCGACGATTTACTTCAGTAACCTTGTGTTTGGGCTTGATTAATTTGTATTGATGAGAACTTTACACCTAGATGGGTTGTGACTGTGATTGGGGGTCTGATGATGAAGACGAAGCTCAGTTAAGGGAACTCCTAAATAGTTTAAAGTAGCTACCTTGTGATTGGACTTAATTAATTTATACTGATGAGTACTTTGCACCCTTATGGGTGATACGTGCCATTACCATTATGATGATGGAGACTATAGACAGTCGAGGGAACTCCTCGACGATTTACAGATTTTTTTGGGCTTACTTCATACTGTTCAATATGCCAAAATGTCTATCTCTGTATGCCTTTCTTTAATGAATCAATAAAAATTAAGAAATAAAAATTTTTAAATAAAAATTATAACCGACTTCAAAAAATAAAGTAACTAGAATGTTATAAAATAATCGCGTGTACAATCTTTGCGTTTACCACGTCATTATTGTTACTTTTGGAGTCGGTGTCAGCCAAGGTAGATAGGTAGGTACCTAGAGCAACAAATACGACAATGGTGACGTATTTGTTGCTGTAGGTACCTATTTAACTTAGCTGACACAGACTCCAAAAGTAACAATAATGACGTGGTAAACGCAAAGATTGTACACGCGATTATTTTATAACATTCTAGTTACTTTATTTTTTGAAGTCGGTTATAATTTTTATTTAAAAAAATTTTATTATTTAAATATCAATTGAGAGATTCTCATCGACCAAACTTAACAAAGGTCTCGTAGACATACCAGTATGTCGCAGTCCTGTCGCTCGTGGCAGCCCTCATCGTCCAGTAGTTTGGAGACGTACTTGGTGGCGTCGGCGGGCGGGAGCGTAACCAGCGCCGCCACCACCACCTTGTTGAGCGACTGGTCTCCCGCCCCTCCCGCGTCCCCCGCACCGCCCTCCACGTTCGGTATGAACGCCACGCGCACGCCGCTTGTTTCCCTCTACAATAATAATAATAATAAGGTGTGAAACATCTATGTTAATACATATTAGAATTCATGACTAATACAAATTTGTAAAGAAAGGTCATGCTTTTTGACGTCACGACATTCCAGTCGATTTTACTACTAAGACGTGCTAATAGTTGTTTCACATAAAACATATATAGTTAATAAGCATTCTTTATTGCTGCTGGGCGCGGATATCCTCCGAAATCAGATACAGCTCCCTTACGCGCCGGCCTAGTGCTAGATCACTAACTTAACAACCCTAATATTTTTGGTATTTATTGTGCAGGTTTCTTCAGATTATTTTGCCTTTACTGACGTGATGCTTTGACAAGATCATTTTCAGAAGTGTGTTAGTCAGGCTCCAGTATAATCAATTTTTGCCTACTAAAATAAAATCTCCACTGCTTGGGAAAATCTTGACACAGATTTTACAATAAAATAAACTTAAAAACCTCAATTAGATAATATATTCCGAGTGTCAAGTATAACTTCAAATAATTAATAACTTACCATAAAAGTGATGGCATTTTTCAAAAGTTCCCGAGACTCTTTGTTGTTGAGATCCCCGGCCACCCAAATGGTCTGTGTGATCTTTTCCTGTTTGCCCGGCTTCGTGAAGTACTTGAGTACTTGAAGGGCAGTAGCGAGGGCATCGCGACCTGTTACCATTTTAATGATAATATTCATAGCTAACGATTGACATTTGGATTTAGAATTTCAGTTACAGAATTTAAGCTAAAATTAATAAATTCATAAATATAGCAATAACTAGAGTTATATACATTTTCATCCACGTAACACTCACTTTAATGAAATATGTTACAAAATTGATTTATAATTTTCTAACGTTCACGACTTACCAGTGAGATGTAATAAACGGTGTACTTTGTCTTCAGTAAACATTTCGACTGGAGCTGGGACACCAGTTAAATCCAAATACTGGTTTGGTTCGGAGCTCAAAACACGACGATTCAGCCTGCAACACAAGTTTAATTTATCACATTCTGTATGTATACTTCGTGGAAATAAATGAAACTATTAAATAATTCCTGGTTTCCGTCCTGCTGATTCGTGCTATTATGTAACAAAGTCCAGCCCTTAGTTTTTGAAAAAACAATATCACAATTCACAGTCCTCATTTTTCGGCAAACACGAAAGAATATCGAAAAAAACTGGACAAAAACATATTAATGGTACCCATAACACTACGTCCCAGGGCATGTCCAATTTACTAATACATGTATTTGAAATTGTATTTGTAATGAAATGTATTTGTGATGAATGTATTTTAAACTGTTTCTTTAAAGCCCTTAAATATTGATTTTATTTATTTATTCATTTACTTTGTTTCGTTTCCACAGATACGCTTTATTTCCAAACTCTCCTCCCGGGATCGAAGTTCGGAAGTCAGGTCTTCGGCTCCTACGAGTTGTTGTGTGTGTACGGTGCTAGCTGTTGCTGTAGCTATTGCTTAGACGGGAGTGCGGAGTGGTTGTTGGCACCCGCGATTTAGTTGGTGAATCTAAGAGGGTTTTCCTCGACCTCCTGTAGACGGTGCACGTCTCGATCGAGTATAATAGAGTCTACTCCATAGTCTAATCGATACTATACAGTACTACTACATCAGCTAGTCGGTACGTACCTGGGCATGATGTGCGGCTGTGTCATGATGTGCGCGAGCGCGTCGTCCGTGTCGGCGAGGTCCCCGCGGAACACGGCACGCTGCAGGCGGCCCGTGAGCCGCGCCAGCGCCGCCACCAGTGCCTCCTCCAGCGACTCGGCCGACCACACCCCGCCCTCCGACCGCAGCGGCACGCCGTTCACCAACACCTATACCCATGTGTACTTCGATATACCGGGTGTATTTGGAACGCTTGCGAAAACGAAGAGGTATGATAGTGTTGGCATAGACTGACATGATACAAGTGAAAAAAACGCGTTTTCTTTTTTTTTGGTTGCCTTTTTTTTGTATAATCCGGTTTAGTAAACATAATGTTACAGGAATTTGATGATAATGCTTTAAAACAATGGTTTTTTGAAAAAAAAAACAGCAATGTAATTGGTTTATGGTTCACGCCGGCTAGCGAACTGAATCAGCTGATAGCGTTCACCGCATGCACGAGGTGAACGAACTCCCGCACCGCGCGCGTCTTCAGTGCGCCCGCTAGTCGCGCGTCTCGCATGAGTGCATAGTGTGTATACATACGTTACGGGTTTGCAAAATACACAAGTCCTAAAATTTTCTTTAAAAAACGTTTCTGAGATAAATGGTTATATGCATTATATAGTATATAAATAGTATATTATTAGGGTTTAATCTTCGCAAGCGTTCCAAATACACCCGGTATGTTCTTTCTTTCATATTATATGACTGGCCTGTTGGTCTAGTGGTTAGTGACCCTGCCTTCTAAAACAGAAGGTCGTGGGTTCGATTCCCACCCAGGACAAATGTTTGTGTGATGCCTGTCTTGCCCTTTTCTCTGAAACACAGAAAAGCTGTTTGACGGGAGAAACAAACAGGATGTTGGTCCCAAGCAGACCGGGAGCGCGGCACAGCACAGCCCTCCCCCCGGTTAACACCTATACCGATGTTTATGATGTACTTTCCACTAACGGACCCGACATTCTTTTCCTAGCATTTTCATTTCATTAAAAATATATACCCACCAATAACATTAAAAAGTTATTACAATTTTATGCATTTCTCCCACACAATTTTTTATACTTAAAAAAACATTGTAACTACACCTAGGGAAAGGATTCAGTCATTCTTTTTAGTATAACAAATGTAACTTTTAAAATATGATTACTATGAGGAAGAAAAGATAGATTTGTTTAACCACTGGCAAGCTATTAATAAATCAGTTATGTGTATAGCTATAGTATAATATAGTATCTGTCTAAAAATCCATAATAGTAAATGGATCGCATGCTACTGTAGAGTGACTAATAAATAATTCTCATCCAAATAATACTTGGAATTGGCTACTTCAACTAATATTAATTACATGTTAAAATAAATAATAATTTTCTTCTACTTTTTTATTCATACTTAGTCTTAATAAGCATATAAAAAAAAAAAAAATTTATACTATTTAACTCGCGTCACTTACTTGTGGGTATTCATCGGTGCCTAACTTAGCAACGAACTCTTCAGCCAGCTGATGACCAAAGTTGTACTCGGAGTCTTCAGCTATTATTTCGTCAATGTTTGTATTGGAGTTTGTATACTTCTTCAAATGTTTCTTAATGAGATCAAGAGATAATTCTTCTTCTTGAGCAGAAATAAGAAGCTGCAAATAATGTTTTTTTAGATGTAATTAAAGATACGTAACAATTCCTTATTGATGAAGTCCTTAAATCCTTTCACATATAGACCTCTTTTAACCAATTCCATAACGGGTGACTAGCATTTAACTGGAATCGCCCCCTGCACGGAGATCACCATTCCATTTAGATGGAGGTAGCGCCGTCTCCGTGATTATACACTATATTGATCCATAGACCACTAGTTTTTAGCGTATGTAAAAATAAAATTAATGATATTTTCTAATGCTTCTGTTTTTAACACTGTTAAAACATTCTGCTTAGATCAAGCTAATTAAATATTAGGGTGCTTCAAATAACTTCGTGACATTAGAACATTGACATACATAGTAAAAGAGTTGAAGACCCTTTACAGAACTTGTTTTCAAATATTCAAAAAATGCATCCAAATTTATTCATTCGTTACACAGACAGACACACATACCGAACAAACTTATCAACTTAAGTTATACCACTTTTTTTCGTCGGTAGTGATTAAAGAAGGTTTAAGGACGGAATTATAATGATACGATAAAGTAATACCTGCGTGAGGAAGTTATATGCAGCCCTGTTGGAATTCTTCTCCTGGGCGACGTAGTTGAATGCGCTGCGAACAGGCGCGGCGAGTGGCGTTCGCGCGGGGGCGAGCACCACGCCCACGCGCACGGGCGTGGCATGCGCCAGCAGCGTCTCGCCAAGCTTCAACGGCGCCGCCGACAACAGGCTCGTGGGATCCAACACCATCACCTGGACATAAGTGCTTGTTGAACAAACGCATATCATATGTATTATTTCTCGAAGCTAGTTTTGGTGGCCATAGCTTCGTTATTTTTTAACAAAATTAATGACTTCATTTTAAAGCTTATGTTCCTGACCACTGATAAAAATAGATTTATTATCATGATGCGAAATATTCGCACAGGTTACCCAGTATTATAATGAAGTAACTTTTATTTATCGCGTCAGATTATATTAAGTATTTTACATGCCCGACATTTCGGATAATTTACAGTAACCATGTCAGGGGGACTGTAGTCAAGCTAGCTGTTAATTATCCGAATCGTCGGGCGTGTAAATAACTTAATATACCCTGATAAAATTCGTAGAAAGCTGTTACATTACAATGAGTGAAATTCGCATAAACCTTACAAATGCATAGTTAAATTAATTAATGCTCCATCAAATTTAATCCTGCTAAATTACAGTAGGTATGGTAAAATTATGTTGACAACATAAACACGGCAAAAATAACTGTGCAGAAACTCATTTTAGGGTCAAGCATGTTTTTGCGCAGCTACAGTAGCTTGTGTAGCCAATATAATTTGACCTCGTTGTAAAAATTTTAAAGATATGCAATGTCATTCCATTTACATGCGTCATTACCATAAGTATCTTCTAATTTAGTCTGGCCAAATTACTCAAGTAAAAGCCTATAAAAATCTGTACACCAAATCCCCATTCCACATAGACTGGACTACTGACATTCATTGAGAAATGTAAGGTAGGATTGAAAGGATAATAACGGTAGTTTTAAAATCACCATACTTACATAATTATAAATATTCCTTCTCAGATTCCTCAACATTCCAGGGTAAGTGGGCCGTAGCAGTTCCATAAGTGACGTAGGCCATCGGCGGTAACGTTCGTCGTTCTCCAAGTCGTTGAGCCACGTGATAGAGGTGTCCCTTATATCCAAGCCATACTCTTCCCACGTATATGACTCCCCAACTTCCAAAGACATAAGTGTGTTGATCAACTTCTTTGATAACCCTGAACAACAAATTCAATTTAATGATATTAAACATGGAAGAAACTAAGTAAAATGTATATATATTTTTAACTATAAGCAATAACATATTTCCCTTGCCACAACTTGATATGTCAGGGTTGACAATCCTCTAACTGATAATCTATATAGGTATTTAAAAATGAATAACTATAACACAGAGTAGACCTCACATTATTATAGTGACTGTTCCGTACCTGAACAAATAATTTGCTTAAACTAAAATAGATATATGAGTTATTTCGTATTTTCGTACATCTGCAAGGTAGCATAAATTGGACAATATCGTTTAAGTACATATTATTATTTCTTTTCCTTTGAACTGAGGGGTCGCTTTGCGATATACCGCCATCCGAATGCGACCGTGAATGCGCCCTCTAGTGTGCGCTTATAGCCAGTACAAACTCAACCACTGCCGCGCGCGCATACAAACCGGGAGGCCTCCCGTAACCCGTTTAACTCGATCGAGGATTAACATCATTCATCCTACGCTGGAGATCCGAATCAGTGTGTCCCTATGGTGGTGTTGGATACGAGGGTTGGAACAGTTCGCGTCACCTACAGAGTCTCCGGAGCAGACCACGTTGCCGAGGACAGCGGTGAGTAAAGCGGGCGACCCCGGCCCTATATTTAACAGTGACTCTTATCTTACTAAGGAAACACCATCGTTTTGATATTAGGGAATCATAAAGTAAAACTTTAAATTCAATTTTTTGAGTATCAAATAAAATTTACAACACAATAGATTGTGAACTAATACATATAATGAAAAGGAATGATTAATGGCTTTTTATTTCTTGAACCTCAAAAACTACTCGGCCAATTTAATAAATTCTTTTACCAATAGAAAGCTACATTTTATTGAGTAACACAAGCTATATTTTATCCCCATCTTCGCACGGGAACGGGAGTCGGGAACGGGAGTTCCTGCGGGGCGCTACTAGTGTACATATGTATATGTATATCCGAGTAGGTAACACTTATTTTTGAACATTCGATCATACACACCAAGCGCATGCAGTGTGTTCATGGGTCCAATGTCCTCTCTCAGCGCGGCCAGTAGCGCCATAGCGTCCACCTCCTCGGCGTCGTACTGCGCGCCCGACACCAGCAGCAGCGGCTCCGACGGCCGCAACGCCAGCGACGACGCCCAGATGTCTTGGTTGTACAACACCTCGTCGCGCATCGCTCTTGGTACGTTCACATGAATCAGAGATTTAGTCTGAAATAATCGGTAACTATCCAGCTTACTCTGCCCTTCTCTCCAAAACACAGCAAAGCTGTTTTACGAAAGAGATAGCAAAATAGTTGCTCCCAGCAGTAAAATCAGTACCTATATTATAAACAATGCTCAAAATTCAACTGGCCACATTTATAGTGCCTGGGACGAGTCACGTGATGCTTTGGGAGTTTTCTGTGACTCGTCCAAGGCTTATGATTGTGTACAGCTGATATAGTGGCGTAATTTCCTGATCAATCCCTTATAGATTGATCAGGAAATTACGCCACTATAAAATAGGCGGTACGACAGTGGACCTTTTGAATTCCCATCTTAACAATAGAACTCAAAAGGTGGATAAACAGTAAATTGTCAAAGATCCCACAAGATTAAAATAGAGATGGGGGTTCCCCAGGGTTCTCTTAAGGTTACACAAGTCGCTCATCTTTCCATACAAACGCAGAATAGTAATAACTACAATGTTTGATGTTGACCATGAAAAACTAAGTATAATATAAATTGATTTCGTCGTTATCTATGTGTGTGTATGTACCCAAAATCGTAAAAAAATTATACATTTAAAAAATACAAGCTTCTAAACTTTCTTATTTCGACACTGATTTTAGCCCAACTTTGGGCGTAAATAAATAGTATACTGAGCACGAAAGCTCAAAAATAAAGCCCGTAGAGATATAGTTTAGTTATTCAAAAGATAAAATAAATTTATTTTGAAAATATACACTTATTAGTTTTTCTATAATAACTGTTTTGCTAAGAGGACATTTTAGGAATGAATCATTGTGCATTTCATTCTAGCACGCATGTTCGCGCACTATGTCAGGTGAAATAGCAATCATTTTGTTGGAGTTCGCGTCGACGACTAGTTTAACCTTAAGGTTACACAAGTCGCTCATCTTTCCATACAAACGCAGAACAGTAATTACTACAATGTTTGACGTTAACTATGAAAAACTAAGTATAATATAAATTGATCTCGTCGTTAGCTATGTGTGTTTGTACCCAAAACCATAAAAAAAATATACATTAAAAAAAAAACAAGCTTCTAAACTTTCGTATTTCAAATTAAATTAAAATAAATTAAATTTAAATAAAATAAAATAGTATACCGAGCACGAAAGCTCAAAAATAAAGTCCATACAGATATAGTTTAGTTATTCAAAAGATAAAATAAATTTATTTTGAAAAGATACACTTATTAGTTTTTCTATAATAACTGTTTTGCTAAAAGGACATTTTTCAATGACACAAGGAGTTCGCGCCATCGACTAGTTCAACCTAAATCCTTTCTAATATTAAGAATGACTTTTTGCCCTTTATATTAATAAATAATTACCTGCATGGGAAAGTTCTGTGCAATGGAAGTAAGCACTTTAAGTGCCTCGTCCCCACCAGAATCATGAGCATCAATAACTGCAGCGGCAGCCTGCATACTCAGTCCCTGCATTTGCCATACTTTCAGTGGCTCAAGTTCCTCATTCATTTCAGAAAGATGGCGCCTAAATCTTTCCAGCGGTGTACGTAAGGCAGGAAACAGGTTTCTGTAATTTTTTATTGGCAATATTATTACAGTATCCGGAGATATATAGGCTTCGTAGAGGACGTTTGTGAGTTTCCTGTGGCCCATTGGGGCGGGGATAGGGAAAACAAGGGCATCGCATTTGCATAACTTTTGGTTGTGCAGATATCTATGGGCGTCGGTAGTCCTCATAAGGCTCTGACGGCTCGGTTGCCACCTTGTGACATTTAAAAAAAAATGATTTGGTGTGTAAGTGTCTTAAAGTGTAAAAAAGTGCTGTCTTAGGGTTTTGGAGAAAAAAAAGAACATGTTTATATCGAAAATACTTAAAAACAAAAACCAAAGGACCAAGTAATTAAAGACCTAAGCCTGGCGTCCTGGGCGCCATAAACTGGGAGGAGGACGCACAACTCACAAGACAGGACGCAGTGGTACAATCTCGTATTGGAGGCCTAGATCCACTTTGGGTTGTTGAGCCAGTGGAGTAAGTAAGTTTATATCGAGTTTACTTATTATTTTTTGAAAGTTACATATATGGTAACTCTCTTAATCTTATTTGCATACTAAATTACATAACAATGAAAAACTTATAAGGGCTCCAGCTCCATTCTAGTAAGAAATTTAATTTGTAACATATGCCGAAAAAGGATTAGGTGAAATACTAGCTTTAGTCTTCCAAAGTTGAAGCCATCAATTTGATTTTGTGGATCATTTTCATCTTCCTCTACTGATGGTTCTGCTGCCTCACCTCCCTCTGCTTCTTTGGGGGTTGAATCATCTTGACTCTTATACTCTGTGCTCTTTAGTTGCAATTCCACACCATAGCCTGATAAGCGCAACTTTGGTTTACCTCGTGGCTAAAAACAAAAATAATTTTATTCATTCAATACCATCTTTTTCAGAATTACAGCAACTTTTGTTTGACATTATATTTCCACTGCTTATTAAAATCACTTGTAATTCATCTAGGAAATAAGTCTAAAATAATTGAGTTGTAAATGTTGTAAAATAAAACATTGCTATGTTCGAGATACAGAGGTAAAATTTAATTTTTCGAGTTATGGAGGGAAAATATTTAATGGAGGTTTTGGTGTTTGAAGGGAAGGGAAAAGAACATTTTTTCGAGATATGGAGGTTTTCAACTTATCGAGGTTCTACTGTATTTAAAAGAAATGTAACTAATCCTTTTATTATTACAAAGATATTAAAAAAAAATACTCACTTTCACATTCCACCTGACAACATAGTTGATAGCACCAGCATCCGCAAAACCAGCTAGGATTTTGTGTTTTGTGGTGAAATCTGACATGCCCAACTCTCCATACAATATGGCTGTCAGACTTTTGTTATCACTACTGGGATATGAATGATCTAATAGATAAGTGTCCAACCTGTGATCTTGCTAAAATAAACATCTCATATAAAAAATTGATCTTTTTAGAAAGACGTAAATCATGTTCTTTTTTACAAAATAGACCCGCTATTTTTTACAATGTTCTTTACCAAAACACTTGGGTTTGATTTTGACTTTATAATATAATAAATATATTTATTTAATAATCATAATGAGGCTTTTGATTGTTTATTTGCAAACAATCTAAGGATTCTGCTTCACTGCCCACTCACATTTCATTAGACTTGGCCTACTTTTACATTTAATCTTGTTATATAAAAAGATGTTTTTAGGTCATTCGGTATTGATTTAACCTGCATAATAAAGTATAATTTACAAATTTTTAATATTTATTTTACATATCAATTCCCAACAAAACAAAATTACAAAGATACTTACGGGAGGATACTGCTCATGTGATTTAAGGACATCTCTTAAAACATCATTATCACAGATTTTTCTTGATGCTATGGATACAAATGTATCACATTCTACACCCTTAGCACCATTTTGTGATGCAATTTGGTCAAACATATGTACTGTGGGCGAGGTTAAATGCATGGACAGAGCTAGTTTGGCCATTCGAAGTTGTGCCGGAACCAGTAAAGTACTAGCCACACCGATACAAGCATCATAAATTTCTTTATCAGTTTCTAAAAAAAACAGGGTTTCATTGCACAATATTTTCATACTAGCTGTTGCCTGCAGCTTCGCCCGCATTACTCAACTCCTATATGTCACAGCGTGATGTTATATAGCCTTTAGTCTTCCTCGATAAATGGGCTATCTAACACTGAAAGAATTTTTCAAATCGGACCAGTAGTTCCTGAGATTAGCGCGTTCAAACAAACAAACAAACTCTTCAGCTTTATAATATTAGTATAGATTATTAAGAGCCTATTTTAAGATGATTACAATGACTTTGTTTCAATATTTCAATTGAAATTAATTTGATTTTTATGAATTTCCTGCATCATCTCATAACATCTACCCTATATTATCATAATCATAATCTGATAGATCCACTGGTCCGTAACTTTTTTTTTTCCCGAGACTTTTTCCATGCTGTTCTTTTTAAATAAGTTATAAAAGAAGAACATCTTTAAACTTCAATGTCAATAAAATATTAAAACATATTCTGTCAAACCGTAGGTTCTAGTTTCAACGTTTTTCTATCCACTGCAGGTGGATTTGACATGGCAGGACATTGGCAAGTTTCAATGAACGCCGAACCGGCAGATATACGCATCTAACTAGAACCAGCTGCGCGGAAACCGTCCAGTTCGAGGATAACCTACCCTCCGTCTTCACAAAATCATTGAGAGGGAATAATCAATACATAAAAATAAATCTACAGAGAAAAGTCTTTACCTAAGGTATCCAAACCACTCTTGAGAGAGTTAATTCCATCAAAAAACGACCAAAACAAATCTGTACTCTCCCCAGCTAAGTATTCTGCTAGTTCCAGTACAATTGGAGTTGTTTCCCATTTAGCACTCACAAATGTAGTTACACCTTTGGATTTTCGTTCTTCGCGTTTTGGAGCTTCATTATTATTGGCAAAAGATAGATAAACGAGGTTGAATAGAATTATAAAAGCCCAAACACCGGGAATATTCATATTTTTTTTTGGGTAAGTAGTAATGGTTATTTTTTACATTTGATATTTGTTTTTATTGAAATCATATATTTAAATTCCGTATGTGTAGCATGTTCTCATGGTCTTTATTTTCTATGTAATTTTTCAAAAACACAAAACGTACGTAAACGATATGAAGTATAAACGGTGCTGACAGTTGGCAAATCCAGTTGTCAGATTGACTATTGCCCCACGGCCCACCAATGATATCCGTACACGGATGAGTTACCTCACTCCTCGTGCCGCATGTTTATACACATTCGCACTAGGAACAAGTATCCAATGGAATTGACATTTGCGTATACCCGAAAGGGACAGGCATATTTTTACAGGGATACCACATTCATGATAACAAGTCCACTTATTTTCTTGAAACAAGTGTATATTCAAAATAAAAATACTGGAAATAATTGATAGATAACTATAGGCATGAGCCCTACCAAATATATATTGTAATTTAAGACAGCTGCATTATTCATGATTATCGAAAATATGTTTATTTTTTATTACAAATAAGCCGCTAAAACATAAATGACAAAAAAGGAAGCCAACATCCTCTTAATATGTATGATCAATGGTATTTAGCTTTTATGATAGACATAAACATATTATTTGTAATTGTTTATTTTGAAGATTCCAGTCACTCTTTTATATAATACCATATTCTTGGGTAATCTGCCTATAACAAAACTGGCATCACCATATTTTTATAAACCGACCAAATTAAAAAGTAGTACAAAATGGCGGACATATTTGACAAATTGTTTTGCTAGTGAGAATGTTTGTATGGCATTCAAATTTATTCGGTTATTTTATTCGTTGGGCACATCATTGTTATGCCCAACAAACAAAGAGTGATATTCTGACAAAGACAAAAGAAAGTGTCTATGTCTCTGTCACTCTTGGAGTTTTTCGTATGTTGGTATCTCGTTCCAATACTGTATCGTTATTAGCTTGTTAAATCTATTTGATGCTTTATCTTAGCATTCGCACGAACCGCGAGACGATTGACGAGGCGAATAACGAACACGCAGGGGGAATGGCGGGAAACATCGGGACGCGCGGTTGTGTTTTTTGGTTTCCCGTTAATTAATTGTTATTTTGTGTTTTGTCCATTCAGAGTGGTTTTCTATAGTGTTTGTTTTAAAAACTTGATCTTTATATATTGTGATTGGTTGGCGAATATTGTGGTGGACTGCCTTGGGTGGATGGAATTAAGAATGATAGTTGATTGATGGGGGCTAGACGGGCGAAGCCGCGCTCCTTGGGGTTTCCCGCCATTTCTACGTAGTAGCTAATGCCTTTAAATGAAAATAAAAAAAATAATACGAACACGCATGTGTAAACAGTGCGTTCGCTATTCGCCTCGTGATTCGCGTTGAGTGCGGTTTTTCGAACGCGAATCATAGGGCACCTATTGCGAACACGAACTTACTATTTACGCCGTAGAGTAATATGATACAATTGGTTTAGGTCTTAGGATTAGGTACACATTCAACTGCCTCCAAGGTAGCGATACGCGATTACGAGTTCTCGCACTCGACTGCATCGAATTCACGCGCTCTGACGAATGCATCGAGTAGTTTCGACGGCGAACTCGAGTGCAAAACTACGAGTATGTACTTACCACTCAGTACGGCTGTGAGCCGGGCCTTGAAAAAAGAAACATATAACAATATTAAAAAATCTAAACAAGTTGTTTGTTATTAATTACATATAACTATTAATAAAAATATTCGATCAGATCTTTTTATTTGTGTAAATTAATTCACATCAAGTTATCTATACTAATAATATAAAACTAAAGAGTTTGTTTGTTTGAACGTGCTAATCTCAGGAACTACTGGTCCGAGTTGAAAGATTATTTTAGTGTTAGGTAGCCCATTTATTGAGGAAGGCTATAAGGCTATATAACACCACGCTGTGACTAACAGGAGTGAAGTTAAGCAAGTTAACGCAGTCGAAGCTGCGTGCAACAGCTAGTATAGTATAGTTTACATACAAAAATGAATTTAAGTAATCCCATACGACGGATGTTAAAAATGTGTTCCGTGGCATTTTAACTTTTTTATTATCAATAAAACAATAATAATATAAAATACATAATATTTAATACTATACAGTAATAATAATAAATAATAACTAGCGAGCGAAAGCGAAAAGGAGTCGAGAATGTACTCTCCTCGATGAATACTAAATACGAATGTGAATTGCGATCTTACTTAATTTTATTACTGCTGAATACAATTATAAATAAATTACAATAACACATTACAATAATTATAATTAATGCCGAATGTGGCGAGTGCGAAACGAAAAACGAATATGAGCGAACGAATCAAATGGTGATTGGGGACGAGCGTACTCGCTACTCTTGCACTCGAATACTCAAATACATAGAAACCGAATGGTCTCGAATCGTTCTAATTCTCGGAATCATGCACGGGCACCTACTCCAGTGAACAGCTAGCGGGTCGGACCTGTGCAAATTTAGCACCTCATCCAAGGATTCGCGAAGTAAAAAAGACCTTAATCGATAGGTCTACGTTAGGTCCGAATAGGTCCACCAAAATTTTCGTTAGGTCCCTCATAGTTTTTTTACATTATTTTTTTTTATTTTTACTAAATAATAATAATTCTAGCACCTCATCTAAGGATTCGCGAAGTAAAAATGACCTTAATCGATAGGTCAACGTTAGGTCCGAATAGGTCCACCAAAATTTTCGTTAGGTCCCTCATAGTTTTTTTACAAATTTTTATTAATTTTTACTAAAAAAAAATCTAACACCTCATCCAAGGATTCGCGAAGTAAAAATGACCTTAATCGATAGGTCTACGTTAGGTCCTTATAGGTCCACCAAAATTTTCGTTAGGTCCCTCATAGTTTTTTTACGATTTTTTTTTTAATTTTTACTAAAAAAAAAACTAGCACCTCATTCTATGTAAAGCTGGTTAATTTAATCAAAATCGTATTCTTTATCGTTAGGTCTGTATTGGTCTATGTTTTTATTTTTGAAATTAATGATTTTATTGTCGTTATTAGTAACTATAAATCAATGAAAACCTGCGCATGCGCACATCGCATCTAATACGGCGCGAAATTCAAAGTATAACCGTTTTGATTTTTCGACTTTTAATAATTCAATAATTACTCAATTAACATCTGTATTTGCTCATATTCTTAATTAAATATTTTATTAGTTATTAACAATAAAAGATACAAATAGTTTTTTCCCTATTCATTCGAGAAGCATTGAATTTTTCTTATGATATTTGTTTTCAATGAATTACTTACTATATATATAATATCTTGCATAGAAACTGTACGAGTTTCTATGCAAGATTATATTAGTAATATTAATTAATTCTACTTATTTACTTTTAAATAATTGAAATTAATTATTATAATTTGAAATGGTGACTAACAAAATGGCCGCTTTCTTTGGGAAAAAACATTATTTGTGTGTGCGCAAGGGATAGCGAAATTTCTGCGCATATTTTTCAGCGTAAGAATTTAAAATGTAATAAAACTTTAAAATTTAAATTTAATTACGATTTGTCTGAAGTGAGCGTTAATTACTCTTTCAGGGGGAAACAGCAACTAAGATAATCGAATAATTGAAATAGCGATTTCTCAATCAAAAGATATTTTTTTGATTTTGAAAACTGGATTTGATTTTCCGAGAGCATTTTGAAAGTAATTTTTTTCAGTTTTATATTAATTGTAATTTTCTTTTCGAAAATTAGAATTAGATATTAAAAATTCCTACCTATTCGGACCTAACGTAGACCTATCGATTAAGGTCATTTTTATTTCGCGAATCCTTGGATGAGGTGCTCAATTTGCACAGGTGCCCGACCTGTAGTATTATAGTACTCTATGGCCCGACCCAAAAGGAGTGGATGGAAGTTAGTTTGTTTATCTATGGTTTTATTAATAATCCATCAATCACTTGTACAAACGTTTTTACGTATAGAAAATTTCAATAATTTGATTAACAAAAAATATATTTATGATGGGATATACATATTTTAGAGATCTACAAAAAGTAGTAAAATTATTATCATCAGTCCGTATACTTCCGTAAATCTAAGTAAACGCGGGCGAAGCCACGGGCAAAAGCGTCACTTAATATCTTTCCAGCATGTTAATTTGTCAGCTTATATTATAATATAATATAAAGGTCTTGGCGTTCATTGAGGGAGGCCTATGTTCAACAGTGGACGGATAAACAGATAAAGGCTGATGATGATGATGATGATGAATTAGAAACATAAATGAACTATACATGAATAAAGAATACACAATGCTTTATGCATTTGTATGCAAAGTTTATAGCTTTGTTTATATTATGTATGTTTGTAGGGATTACGCACAATATCTAAATAATTGTATAAACTCAATTATAGACGTAACGCGCATGCCGCCATTATTACTCGTCCTCCATGTTCGTGTGCGAATGTCAAAATGATTCACCTCGCAAAAGTGTGAGCACTAAGCATTAGCCCGCGACGGCATTCGTATTTCGTATACGAATGTTTCCGCGAATGACGAGGCGAACGCGAATGTGTAAATGTGGTATCACTTATCAGTCCTCAGTATGTCTTTGAGGTGGAAAATATATAGCATGTTACAAGTATCAGGAAATAAATAGGTATTTCATAAACTTTAAAGTAACGTATAAATTTTATATATATTTATTTTATAGGGATTAGATATATATTTTAAGTTATACCGAGTTTTTAAGTGTTTTCCAATTACAGAGCATAATGCGACTCAATGCCGGCCGCATTAGGACCGTGAATGTTTTCAAGTGCACCAGCGGAGTGCGCTAAGTTCAGTATTCAAAAAAAAAGTGAAAGAACGCGTTTTCTACGTGTGGTGCTTTGTAGTTTGTATTATGTTTTTATTATTTATACTAACTTCACTTTCAGAAATAGATACCAATGAAATATTTTTAACAATGAATTTTTACAATAAGTGGGTAATAATATTTTTTTGTTAATCCATTTAAGTTTTGTATTTAAATCATTTTTAATTTTTAGTTCGTGTGTTCGCGTGTTTTTTAGTTATTTTTAACTATAATTTAACGGTTAATAACTTAGTAGCCAATGCCTTTAAATAAATGAAAAAAAAGAAAATTTGTCAGTGTCATGACGAATGGACAAAATTCTTTCAAGTTTCAACTTTGATCGAATGAATTTCTGTATGACTTTATTGAAATATTTTTTTTGTTTATTGTTAAGCCTTTAATTGTGTAGTGCATAATGTAATATTTTCATAAAATTATTTTGGAATTGACGACTTATATTTAGAAACATTTCTCATATTTGATTTCCTATGCCATAAAAAATATCCTCTTTATTTCAGAGTACTAAGTTGGAGATTCTGTTAATTTGTATTCGCTCTGTTTCCAAATTCTAAAAATACTAACAAAGTATCAGAAACACTGACAATTTGAAGAATTCTTATTGATAACATCAGTTATCATGCAGTACCCTCCTGAAGAATCATATACTAGACTTATAAGCCACAACATGACAGTGCCACAAAGAATCAAGGTATTTTATGATTTTTACAATACAATATGAATTGAATAAAAGTAATATGTTTCAAAATAAATTATAATGCTATTAAGTTTTTTTGTAATATATAAATAAATCTTGGCTTATCTTTTAAATTCCTTATATACATTATTCTTTTTACAGGCAACTGGTGACTTTGATGATGAAAATACACCTAACGGAATGGTTACTGGGTGGGATTATGCAAATGAGAAGTTTGACATGAAAGTTCCTGAAAGAATTCTCGTTGTTGGTCAAGATCAGCATATAGGTGCTTTTTGCTATGATTATATGAAATATTTTAAAATTCTACCCTCCACAGATTTGTTACTATTTTTCTATATGTGACATCATAGCTTTATAACAATATGAAATATGTTGGTATTGTACCCTTCATAGGTAGATTTAATAATGTTACTTTTAACTTTGAGATTTGTGAGAACTTAAAACCTTATAGAATCTTTGCATACCTTGCATTATAACTATGCACTAAATTTAACTTGAACTGTTCTTAATTTAGTAATCACAATCAAAACTGGCGAATGGCATTAACATGCTGCCAAAAACAATTGTTTTTTGAGACAGCATAGTGTAAGCTGTTGAGTCATTATCATTATCATCACTAATCCATATTCTTAATAAATGCAACTTTAAATTATTGTACTCAAAATCACTACTTACCTCTTACATTCTTATACTATTGCAGGAACGAAAGCTACACCAAGAGAAATTCAATTGGATAATGCAGTTCTGCCAACTGATCCTGGAATGATCCGTGTGAGCACCCCCCCTCGCATTATCACACTTGACCAACATTTCTTTCCTTCGGCTGATGATTTTCCCTTAGGAACACCTAATTCACCACCAAAGCATATCAGACCGACACGGTCTCAAGGTGATGGGGCTCGATCCAATGCACCAGGCATGGATAACTTTAACGATTCAACAATGACTGAATCCCGTCTTGTTCTAAGGTAAACATTTTATATTACAGTTCATTTTAAACAATGAAGTTTTACGATCACATATTGTTGAAACGAAGGCTAAATATATTTAGTTTTATTAAATTTAGTTTTATTAATTATAAGTTGCCTTTACTCATTTGAATGGTTAATACCGTTTCTTGTTTTTCTGTTGTAGAGATCCATCTCCACCAATGGGAAATGGAGAAGGATTGTCAACTGCAGAGGAGATGGTGCATTTACGTAGGCAAATTGTGAAATTGAATCGTCGTGTCATGGCTATAGAGGCTGAACAGTTACAAAGACAGCAAAAGGAGAAAATTGCTTATGCAATTAGCATTGCATACATACTATTCAAGGTCATTGCTTGGCTGAATAAATCCTAATTTATAAATGTAGTGTAATGTACATAAGTAAGATGAAGTTTTTAGTGTTTATGATTGACTTCATGAAATTTCTTGATTGACAACAGTTTTGTAAATGGTATGTATATTCAGTAGTCAGTACTGCCATTACTGTGTTATAAAGTGGGGATTGTTTGACCTTATAGAGAATATGAGCATTCTTTTATACCCTACTGTATATTCAGTTATACAGTTATAAATATATAACAGATTGTTGTTGACTAATTTACAGTGTAAAATTTCCATTAGGTTTAGCATCCTTTTATAAATCATGAATTTTCCTTCATTAGATACTAGATACAATGGGTTCTTTTTTATTTAAATAAACCAAATAAATATACTTA
This sequence comes from Helleia helle, assembly GCA_963853865.1. NCBI lineage: Eukaryota > Metazoa > Arthropoda > Insecta > Lepidoptera > Lycaenidae > Helleia > Helleia helle. Next base: position 10,131,356 of record OY971421.1, read on the forward strand.
ATATTACATGGTAGCTTTATTTTATTAATAATAACGCAAAACAACAATTAATGGTATTTACATAGAAAATTAGGTATGTAAATAATTACAGAATAAATCCATAATTCATGAATTCAGTGGGAATTCCAAGTTCATACACTATACAATGCCATAATAAATTGACATACAATATATTTCACTCATTTGATCAAAAGATAAATAATGAAAATACTGATTAATTTACACACTTGCATACAGAAGAATGTTATGTATCTGTAGGTTTGTCTTCGTAAATGAAAATAACTGAAAACAGTGGACCACCAAGACGTTGAGCTAACCAAGCATTTTTTACTACTGCTAATTTAAGGGCATCAACAGAAAGACGAGCATTGAAATTTGTATGTAATGCTCTTCCCATGCCCTCTAAAACAATTAAGTCTACTCCACGCTTTTTCATTTCAGTACTGAGTCCTAAAAAAATAATTGATTGATTAATAATGTATAGACAATGTATTGAATTTTTGAATAAATAATAATATGAACCTCACCTACACTAATGGTTCTTAAATCAAGACAAGGTCCTCTTTGTCCATTAGATCTAACAACTAAATCACCAGCTGCTATAGCAGCAGCTAATACTGGACATATGAGAGATGCATGTTGCAGGGTTTCTTCTAATTCAACAAAAGTAACATCATTAAGGGCAGGCCACTCATTTGCACATAAAATTACAGAAGTGCCTCTTAGTAGTAAAGCTCTTACAAATGGTAGGATTCCTAAAATTATATCCACACCACTATTGTCTACAAAAATTGCAGCACAGTGGTGTACAGTTTTCTGAAACAAAGGATATATTAATAACTGTGTCCTTTGGGTTATATTGTTTTTTAATATGTACCTGTAATGTATTTAAGTTCACAGAATACATGCTTGCTCAAAAAAGAAGATTGTGACACAACCATAAGACAACTGGTATATTAGTCTTCTGTAACTATATGTTTTAATTATATAGAATGTCATCGTAAAAAAGTAGAAAAAAAAATTGACAAACATCATTGCCAGCCTGTGTTTGTATTACTAATGGACAAATATTCTTTCAATTATTTCCAAGACTAACTTACTCCATGAACCCATACGGTACCTTTTTTATAAATAGGCATAAGGCAAATATAATATAAATTTCATTTCAATATGGGTAAACATTAGATCTTTTTTTTTATAGCATAGGAGGGCAAACAAGCAGTCAAAGCTTTAAGACTAAAGACGCCCATACACATCTGCACAACCAGAGATTATGCAGATTTTTCCCTACTGGGCCAAACTCAATCCGGAATCTCAGAAATCGCATGAAACGCAACAGCATAGCTGTCCCTTGATGCCGGAGTTATGTGAGTGAGAGGTACCGAAAAAAGGAGCTCGACCTGGCGTGCTAGCCCAATTCGGCTACAAGGCAGCATGGCACTACCTCTTACTATATGTTATTACTTACTATATGCCTCTAGTTTTATGAACTGGATTATTATATAATAATAATAATAATATCTATGGACGCTTTCACACCACGTCAATCTGGTCCCGTGGTAAGTTCTGGAAGAACTTGTGTTACGGGTACCAGACAACGGAAATATATTTAATACTTTTTATACTATACATATATTTAAGATTTTTATTATATAATACACATATTTAATACACAGCCATGACCCAGGAACACAGAAAATATTTTTGTTCCCTGGCAGGATTTGAACCCGCAACCTCCGGCTTGAGCGCCAACGCGCTTACCACTGAGCAACGGAGGTCGTCAAATATTATGTACTTATATGGTTCAAGACTCTCAGGTTTTCAATAACACCAAAATAAAATATTCAATTTAATTAAATATTACCTCTAACTTCTCAATCCATTTTTCTAAACCATCATAAAGCCATGGCCTCTTTTGTATTTTCTCCAACGCCACATACAGTCCACAATCCAATATAGATGCAACTGCTTGTGCTCCCCAATCAAACATATTACCTGTGTGGGTATAATTCAATTTATGAAGACCTTGAAAATATAAATACAATAAAGAAATAGAAATATTTTTATATTACCAGCTACAACACCTTTACATATTTCTATCCATTTTTGTCTGTCATCATGTAAAGCATCAATTTCTGAGATACGAGCAGCAAGTGCTGAAAGTGCTGCTTCATTTTCATACTTCTTTTGCTCTTTCCACAAATCAAAGAAGCCCTGGGAACGAAGACATGTCTCATTGATGTCAAGAAGTAATCTTATAGTCAACTGCCCTTGAGCACTAAAATTATAAAAAAGGAACAAATTAGTATTGTTTTTTTTTTTATATAACTATCAAATTTGTGTATTCAACCATCTTAGTAATGAATATATAGATAAAGAAAAGAAATTTAATATAGAGCTCTGTTTATTTAGGAAATCCATACATAATAAAAATAAATAATAATATTTTGCCAGTCTTAATTTAATTATTAATACAAGTAAATTTGAAAATGGAACTGAATGGTTGTTTGTTTAATGATTTATTATTTAAAAGTATAGTAATATAAATGTACTTACAGTGGATTTATTCTTAATTCTTTTAATGCTTCAATATAACAGGTTTTGAATTTAAGAACTCGTATTTCAACTGTGGGATCTTCAGTTTTAGTAAGAGCGAAATTCACATATTTATCAACAAGTTTTTCGCACGTATTCAGCCAGTATTCCCTAGCTTCTTCATCAATTACTAGGTCCAAAGTATCAGGACTATATTTATCTGGCTCGTATAAAATATGCGATAAGCCAAAATGTTCCATCCTAAAATTGATTCTGAATAACGTCACTAATTGTAATTGAGATACAATATATTATTTAGGAATCATCCCATTATTTTATCAGTGTAGGTACACATTCGCAGTCGTTCCTATCTTATCTAATTAAACAACATATTTTCTTTTACTGTAACTAGTATTTACATGTAGCCGATATATAAGTAAATAAATATAAACAAGATGTATTCAGCGGGCAGTCTGAAAAAACTGAATTTTACTAGAGCTTTTTTATAGTTCCGGCTTAAAACTTGACACTTGAGCTTGACAGTATGCACCATGCTATTCTAGCGATGGCCGATCATCTCGATTAACTTTATAAGTTAAAACTCATTAGTCGTTACTTGAGTATTTTCAGCCTGTGTCAACTTATAGTATGCGGATTTGGGGTTATCGTTAGCCAATTTTGAAATCATTTGCTATGCTTTGTCCTGCAGAAATCTGCAACCTAATTTTGAGCAATATAAATTTTAAATTCTATTAAAATAATATATGTTATATTCCAGGTTTTTCTAACTTAGCACATCCCTATAACTCGTTATTATTATTTTCTGTCTGTAATACGGAGAAATGGCGGGAAACCCCAAGGAGCGCGGCTTCGCCCCTCTAGCCCCCATCAATCAACTATCATTCCCCATTCCATCCACACAAGGCAGTCCACCACAATATTCGCCAAACAATCACATTATATATTACACAGATTAAGTTTTTAAAACACACATTATAGAAAACCGCCAGAACAGCCCTACTAAGAAAACCACTCCAGAACGGTACTCCATAAGATTCGCCAACCAATCACAATATATAAAGATCAAGTTTTTAAAACAAACACTATAGAAAACCACTCTGAATGGACAAAACAAAAAATAACAATTAATTAACGGGAATCCAAAACACAACCGCGCGTCCCGATGCTTCCCGCCATTATTCTTATAACTCGCTGTTAAAAAAGTTCAGCCTGATGGCCTTTAAGCTCAATCGGTACACTAAATGAGCAGATGGCTCATTTAAGAAATATTCGAAAGGGGGACGCCCCCCTCCGGGGTGCGGTTCATCGCGCGCGCTGCTCGGGAGAGCAGGATTAGGACTAGTCAAATCCGATACGGTCGACGAATCTTTTACGGTTGAATTTAACCTATTATCATGAGGGCCGGCCCTCATCCGTCCCTCTGGAGAGGGAGGCGGGTCATGCGCGGTGCCCAAGCAATCTAGCGGTACGTTGTGCTAGCGCTGTTTGCGCGGTCTGGTTTGGATCTATTCGTATCGGATTCAATATATATTAGATTCGTTATATAGCCTATAGCCTTCCTCGATATATAAGCTGTCTAACACTGAAATAATTTTTCAAATCGGGCCATTAGTTCCTGAGATTAGTGCGTTCAAACAAACTCTTCAGCTTTATAATATTAATATAGATTTAAAATAACACATACAAATACGTTACGTTTTATTATACTATACGAAAAAATAACACGGCTTAAATGACTCTTATTTACTGCCTGTAAAATATTTTAAAAAGTTCGTTGTAATGTAATTTCAATTTGTCAAGCTGTTTAAAAAAAACTGAAATCAAGAGCTCGTTTCGTTTACACTGTGTTGTTTAGTTTTAGAAATGTGTTGGACTATATTTTTATTGGTTCAAAAACAAGATGTTATATAAAGTGTAGTGGTAATTGTGAGTTAAAAGTTTTCTAGAAGTGTGTGATTAATGTAGTGTGATTGATGTAACAAGTTTGGAGGCACGCAAGATGGACGGTACAGAATTGTCTAAGGGCATGTCACAAACAGGAAGCACTACAGCAACTGACAAAAATTTAGAAATAGATGGTAATTTCAATATTTGTATATTTATAAAATCTTCGTTCTAAAAATACAATTGAGTCCTGATTTTGGATCATATTTAACATCACAATTCCCGTTTAATAAATCATTTTAATTTAAAACTAGTGTTTACAGTTTAATTTATATCAATCTTCATTTTATAGAGAATACACGGGATTCTTCACGATAAATGACTAATATTAAGAAAGCTCGATCTTGATTTATTATGTCCAACGTTTTCCTTGCGTTTAATGTCCTTAAATCAGGATCTATGTAAATAGGAGATAAATCTGTTATATAATTTCCTTTTTTGTTATGTTTATTAGTTGATAACATTTGCAAACTGCACTAAATTACAACGTTTTCACAAACAAACAGACATATGTCAGTACCTAATATTTTCTGGAAATTGTTCTAATGGTACAGTATGCTTCATATATTTTTTAGCATCTTTATATTTTTTTGATATTTAGAATAATCAGAGATTGATAGGATAGGGTTTTATTTCCCAGTATTTGTTTAAGGCTCATAATAAAAATGAATTAATGAAAAGAAGTATGGTAGACAACATGACTTGTTGTATTTGCCTTTATTTTAGCATATTATTGTCATATTAAGTATATGTAGCTTATGTTAAAAAGCTATTCTTAATTTGAAACAATTTATTTTAGTGATTTTGTCTTCTGACAACTTCTGACTAACTAATTTTAATTGTATATATCTAAATGAATTAGTCTTGAGGAATAAACTATGCTCATATCACTCTACAGTCACACTTGTACTGATAAAATAGAAATGAAAACAGTTATATCGCTCATGGTATAAAAACTACTTTTACAGATTTTATCCTCCTTATGGTTTAAATATCTAAAAAAACATTAAAAATATCCATACTCTTTGAAAGTATTTTTTTAAATTATTATCACTCATTCCGTACAGTTGATAGCTCTTATCAATAACCAAGATTAATATTTATTTCTGGTTACTCTAGTTTAAAATTACTTACTATACTATATTATATTGATACTAGATTAAATGTTCTCACTATTTGTGTTTATCCACTACTGTCTGAATACATCATGTTAAAATATCACTACAGAGTTCTGACGTGTAAATCCAACTCACTGTAACTCGAGTTACAGTGTATTTGCCTTTATAGAGTTCATTGGATTATTTGAAGGCAGCTACATATCCCTGTATTTTTTTTTTTTCATTATTTGGCTTGTAGAAGGAGATATGGTCACATAGAAAATACTGTATTTTAGTTATATTTATGGTTAGTTATGGCATAGCACTGTAAGTAAAGTTGCAGTGTTTTGGCTGAATAAGTTTACGCGAGATTAGTTGAAACTCTGAGATACAGTATTTTAGATAACCAAACCAACAGGAGACATCGTGTGCGATAGATGCACGGCACGTGGGGGGCACGGTGAGAGCTCAGCGGTTAGTGGTGTTCGGACAGCGTTTTGACACATTGCGCGCTTATTATGTTGTGTACTGTTTACATTCGTTTTTATAAGTTTATGTAAGAATTTGTGCGTGTAAGAAAATTAACAATGAGTGGGTACCGTAATAGACTACTAGTTATATTATCACAAAACGATATACAACATCACAATAACTCAGCATGTACCATTATGGTTTCAGAGCTACTTAACAGTGAGTTTAACGAAAAAGAAAATATTACCGTCTGTAATAAGGAGCGTCCTGGTATCAATAGTTCATATGACTCTGAATTCATCAAATTGGATTATTCCAAGTATGTTCTTAATTCACGTACTATAAGCCCCTTGATACCCCTTAGTGAATCTCAAATAAATTAATGTATTGTTGACAATCTCGGCCACGATATCAACTTCCCCTACTTCTACTTCTGTCCCTACAGTCCCTACTTCTAGTACCATTCAGGAGTTATCTATGGATTTAAATATTCAAACTTGCCCGGAGAGTCAATAATTACAATGAGCCAATAATTATTGTAGACACGGCAGCACCTTCTACCTCTAACCGTTAAGTGCTGTATTGCCGTCTGAAACGCTAGAAAAATCTTATAATCAACAGCTAAAACAAGTCGAAATCCTAAAGAAATTTTGGCAAATCAAAGAAAAAAGCATCCAATGAGACCTTCCTGTCAAAACTGCAGAAAAAATTGTTTCGTTTATATCTTGGATGCCGTTAAAGAAATTATTTACGATTTGTCCAGAACATATCGTAAATAATTTCTATGGAAATATTGGCATGGACAGACAGAGACATAGGGATTTCTTGTTAAGGCAGGTGGACAAAATATCCACGGCAAGTAAAACTGCTGGCCCTAACTTAAGAAGACACCAATACCTTAAAATGGACTCTTAATGAATTCCAAGTTTGCAAAATGTGGTGTAGATCATTGATATGCAGTATGAATCCAAAAATTTAAGCTAAACTAATTTAAATGAAAATATAATTCAATTTATAAGAAATAAAAATACCTTTAATGAAATGCCAAAGAAGTTCATAGAAATATTATACAATACAACTCTTTGTACCTATCAAATGCAACACAGAATGTGTATACTGATAACCGCACCAACTACACACACTGAGTATTTATCAGCAACATAAGAAATAAAATACTTATACTTGTAATCTTTTTTAAAACAGAATGCTATGGTACTATGATTTGAGCATAAATTTATATATACAGTGATGGATATATAATTAGAAACACCAAGTATTACGTTAAATCTGAGGGAAATTTTACTTGATAATTATTTTTTTTGGTATTATAAAGGGCTTCGTACTACTTGACTATAGAGAATGCACTCCATGAAGTAATATCATATCAGTTTTAAAGATGGAACAATGGTTTATGTAAATATTTCATATATTTATAAATCAACTTATACCATGACAGTATACAACGGTGGACAAAAAATTAGAAACAGAAAGATATTACTGATACAAACACGTACAAATATAAAAGAAACATTAAAAATAACGATAAATGAAATAAAGTAACATCTGTCAATTACAGCTGTACAACAATGTGGTATTGACTGTATTAATTTTTCACAGGTTTCCACAGTCATATTTTGCCAAGTTTCTACAAATGCGTCGTGAAGTTTATGGATGTTGGTGATATGTTTATCAGCCAATGATTTCTTCACTATGTACCACAAATTTTCGATTGGATTTAAATCTGGACTATTAGCTGGCCACTCTAACATTGTTATCAATTGGTCTCTGAGAATTCTTTTTACCCTTTTTGCGGTATGTTTTGGCTCATTGTCGTGCTGAAATATCCAGGTTATTGGTAAATTGTTGTCAGCATATGGAAATATTGTTTCTTCTAGAATATTTTCATATTGAAATTGATATAATATCCCTTAAATTTTTCGCACCGGACCAACTCTGCACCCCGAAAAACATCCCCATACTTTAATATTACCACCGCCATTTTTTTTTGTTCCCGCTGGGGAATGCTCTTATGCATACCTCCGGGCCCGGGGGAGGCCGTGGGTTATGTGGGACTCTCTGCGCCCGAAAAGATGGTAAAGTGGGCGCAGAATCTACCCACTAAACCCCAGCGGTGTTCTAATCATGCTGGCCCGGTGCGGGAACTATGGTATGGTCCGCACCGGCAACGGTGTGCCTGGAGGCACTCTCCTCTGTAGGCAGGGGATGTCGTTCCCTCCTCCTACTCCACTTAAGGCATCCCGAACACTTAAGGGTGCCTTATAACACGATACTTACGCGCGCGCGGCAGGTCCCCCGATCGGCCACGCACAGGTCCCTCACGGCGGTGCGACCGCCTGTCGCCGCCGCGCTCTCCTGCGAGAAGGGGCGCCAGTACGCTCCCTCACCCGCTCCTCCTCCTCCTTCTGCGGCATCACGACTTCGTAGAAGGAGAGGACTGCCTCCCATGCACTCTCACTGCCGTCATCGCGCGGATGACCGCAGGGAGTGAAAGGTCGGCGCTGACCTCGGCCACGAGGTCCGCCCTTTCTGCCCCGCCGGGCAACACTAGGAGGCGGCGACTGGATCATCTCCTCCAGATTAGACGAGGCGGGTGTCAGCGACGCTACGGTCACAGCCGGCTGCTGGCGGGAGGAGGCGAGCTCACTCCTGAGTGCCGCCAACTCCTGGCGCAGCTCCGTTACCTCAGCCGACAACCGCCTGTTCTGTGCCTCCAACGCTCGAGTCTCGGCAGAGGACGAGTGGTCCAGGAGGGTCTCCGTAGCCCCCTGGATGGTCTTCGCCGCATCCTTTAGGGCTTTCACCATGGGGCCCTTCAAGTTTTTGGACTTGGTACGGACCCCTGAGATATCTCCAGGGCCTTTGTGATGCTCGACCCCTGAGCGCTCGCCGTCTCAATGTTTGTCAAGTTAGGGGCCGTCTCCGACCCCAACGACTTAGACAGACGGGGCGGGTGTAGGCCTCGCGCCAGCGCCGCAATACTGCCGACTGCGCTCCGCCTCAGCCTCCATCGCTTCCCGCTCTGCCGCCGCATAGTCTCGTTTGGCCTTTGCTAGCCCTACGCACTGGCCAGTTGTAGGTGGCCTTCCTCGTCCTCTTTTTGTAGCTGGCGCCTTTCGGAACGCCGCTGCGTTTCTTTTTAGCGGCGATCCGCTACTCTTCTCTTCCTCCGACGATGATAGTCGGGTCCTCTTCCCCATATTCTTGAGATGAGCTGAACGCGTCGACCTCACGCTGTCAGAGGAGTCGCTCGCGCTCATCACCTCCACAGAGAAAATTCTCGGGGAACCTCTCCTTTGTTCTTTACTCCTCTCTATTACCAAATCGCTTGCTAAATCTGTATCCGTTGTGGTCGCCAGGTCACGAAGGTCCAGGGATGCCGAACCTTAGAAGCATTGTTTCGCACCCTCCGTATTAATCGGGGCAGCACATATAGTCACGGGATTACCGGAGATACCAGCAGGGAGAATGTTTTCTTTAGGCAAACTAATTTTTAACTATACTTTGCCTCTGATGTCTCCATCTTCGGGGCTAGGGAAACGAGGACATCCTGGGCAGAGCCCTGTGCACCAGGATGGCGTACATTTGTATCCCAACGGGGGAGTCCGCAGGTACCCCGGCTGGGGTACGCTAACGACTGGAGCGACACTCCAGCCATTCATCCTCTCGCTGCGCATCAAAACTTAGGATTAGGGTAATTTTTTAGAGTAGTTTTCTTCCACGAAGTCCCCATCCCTACATGGGATAGCGACCACCACCCCCAGCCCTATGGACTGGGGAGCGGCTTGGCCGTGGCCAGACCCAGCTGCCGCCCGATTCGGATCCGATTAGTTCGCCCGGAGTTTGCACCGAGAGCTTAAGCCCCAACGCCGCGTCAAGGCCCGGATCCGGATGGTGGGGATATTACCACCGCCATGCTTAACTGTCTTTATGGTGTACTTTTTATTTAATGCCTCGTTAATTGGACGTCGCACATATCGTTTCCCGTCTGAATTTATCAAATTTATTTTAGTTTTATCGGAAAATAAAACTTTTCTCCATTCGCGGTCTGTCCAATTACAGTAGTTTGTAGCAAAAGCTAAACATTTTTTTCTATGTTGCCTACTTACTACTGGTACTTTACTAGCCATTTTTTTTTCTTTTACGCCGGGAAATGCTCTGAGGCATCCCGCCTGAGGAGTGGGTCGCCCCAGGTGGGTATGTGGGACTCGCTGCGCCCGAAAGGTGGTAAGTGGACGCAGGTCTACCCACTAAAACCCGGCGAGTGCCACCAGTGCCGCCTTGGTGAGGTACTCCGGATCTGTTAAACTAACAGGGCACCTCGACGGCTATTTAGTCCCGCAAGGGACCGACGCCACCTCCACAGAGGGGTTGTCCCGCACCACAGAACAACCCCTCCCAACGTCGGGACAGTACAATGAGGTGAGGTTCCCATCTTCCCCCCTTGCCCACTGCTTTCTTGTCCCCTCTTCTTATAAGAGGGGTACAAAGAGCCCCCTCAGCTCAATTAGCTTCGCCCAAGGTGCTAGGCTCACCCTAGGCTACTAAGCCCCACCGCCACGTCAAGGCCTGAACCATGGTGGGGTTCTAGCCAGCCTACCAAACAATTTTGCTTCAACTAATCGCCTACGGACTAATCTTGCGGATACGTTTCGTCGATCATCTTCATCAAAAACTTCTTTTCGAACCAGGTTTGAGGCTTTGCAGGGATCCAACATAGCCAAACGAACTATAAGCATATCTTCGCGAGCCGTAGTCATCCTCGGTCGAACTTTTCTAGGTACCTTCTCCGACGTGCCATAATGTTTATAATAGGCAATAGCGTTAAACACTTTCTTTACTGAACATTCTAATCTATTTGCTATCTTTCTGTAGCTCCAGTGTTTATTAAAATGCAAATTTACTTGTTGAAACATCACTACTCTTATTTTTACCCATTTTCAACAATAACAATGAAAAAATTATAGTTAAAAAAAAAAAAAAAAACACACTTTAATAGCAAACCGAACTATAAATTTGAAAATAATTTTTAATAGAAGAATTAAATGGGTTAACAAAATAAATAAATGATATTACTTATTGTAAAAAAGCGTGAGGTGCTCGATATTCATTGTTAAAAATATTTCATCGGTATCTATTTTTTAAAAGTGAAGTTAGTATAAAAACTTAGTTACAAGCACCACACTTTTTTACAATAAGTAATATCATTTATTTATTTTGTTAACTCATTCAATTCTTCTATTAAAAATTAATTTCAAATTTATAGTTATGTTTGGTTAGACACCGGAGGGGCAATTGATAACCCGTCCCCGCATCTAATCCCAGAGGCGAGCCTGGGGAATTGGGTGAAATGGTCCCGTTAATGAGGACTGATCACCCGTCTGGCCTTGCTGGTGTCCCCACCCTTAAATAATAATAATAGGTTTGCTATTAAAGCGTGTTTTTTAGTTTTTTTTTAAACTATAATTTATTTTTTACTTTTTGGTGTCGATTTTTTTAATTAAAGATTTTATTAATTTAAAGTACTCAACTAATGGTCAATCACTTTATAAATGAGTGAGAGACTAAAACCAACACAAGTGATGTAGTTAATTTGCGCGCCTTATGCGGTATGCCTTCCTAGCATGTGCTATCCTAATCAGGATATTGGAATAATTTTATCAAATTATTGTATTGTCATCGGTCCTCGATAAATCTACAAAGTTTGAACGAAATCTGGCCGTTTAAAGTGGGTCAAAATCGCGCCCAAAGAAGTCGGTTACAAACATACAAATATACATACAGGTGGAGCTAATAAAAAGCGTGTAAAAAGAAACCGGAACGGATTAGAAATGGCGGGAAATCGATACAATTATCTTACCCCCAAATACTCAAACGAATCTCAATTTTAAGACATACTTAAACTCGTGTTGTCCCTCTTTTTTCTTTGAATCTGATACGTCGTATCATGAGTTTAAGTATTATGCGTTTCAAATAAGAATAGGAACGTCAATGACCTCTATCTGTCAAATAGCGATTGAAAAGTACGGTTTGCAAAAAAACATATTTGCATAATTAATAGTTTTAAATCGAATTTAGCTGAAAACGTTAAATAGTCGTAAATTATTTAAAAAATTGAAATCATAATTCGTTTTTAAAACCATACAATAACATATTTTATTTAATTGTTGCCGCAAAGGCCTTGGGGCCATGACAAAATTATTAAAGAAAATTAGGACGCCGGTCGCCATCTCGCCGTTATTAGTGTGCACCGTCGTGAGGACTTGAAAGAAATATAAGTTTGATTCGTGAAATGTACGCTACCATTTTGTAAACACTGCATAATGCAAGTAAAGTGACCAATCGAGTTCATTAGGCTACGGCGATAAATAAAAACACGTTAACACGTATCCGACGCGCACTTGGACAGAAATGCAGAGATGAGCGGAATTGAAGAGCTAGATTCTGACTGATTTTTTTTCACTTAATCTCTGTAAATAAATTTAATTAAAAGAAAACTTTTTTTCCCACCCTACCTAACTGGTCTGAATTGACAGCTATGACGTCGCAATATGGCGCTAAGTCCGTCCTATTCTCATTTGAAACGCACAGTATGTCTTAAATTTGAGATTCGTTTGAGTATTTGGGGGAATATAGAAATAAACATAGAAATTGTATATTGATGTTGACATTTTTCAAAATGTTTTTATATCATTAATAGATATCTAATGGAGGCCTAATTATTATTAACTTTTGCCTTAATACGTCTAATGCCTATAAAATCTTGCATTTTGTAATGCATTTTAAATTTCGTACCAAAACGCTAACACTTGTCACGTGACGTCATATGTTGTTAAACATCGTAAAAGTGATAAAATGGTTCTAGTTGTCGTTAATAAAAAATGGCTTCTAAGTTTTATAAGTGTTGTATGGTGCCTATGTGTGTGTACACTATCAAAACGCCTGAAAATTTGTTTTTACTATATGTACTGCGTACGGAAAATGGTGTATAGAAGTACCTCAATATTCTTCCGCTTCCGCTAAAGAAGAACAAGTGACGTCATTTCCGTTTGTTATCACGTGACCTATTTTAAATTTTGTTACATTTTATTTATAAAATATTAATTTAATCAAATAAAAATAAGGGAAAATATTGTATTTTTTCAGAATTCTATCATATAAACTACCAATTAACATCAAAATTATATTTTTATATGAATACTGTCAACATCCCTATTATAACCTTATTTTATTTTATGTATAGTTTTTTTTTTTTTTGCATTTGTACTTTTCTCTTTTTATATTATCATATTCCATTTACTTACATTTAACACTCCGACCTACCCATAATTAAACAAAACATATTTCTTTCGTAATATATAGTTTAATTATTACTAAATTAAGAAACAATAACTCACACTCCTAAACTTCTTGTTAACATAATATCTTATAATTACTGTACTTGTACTACATCCTGTTTTAATGCTCACACGATAGGATGTACTATTTTTCGTTTTTCAAAACAAGTAATTTTTTAGTGGATAACTGTTACTGGCTTTCAAATGTTTTTTTCCCCTCTAAATTTATTTAACAATGTAGATCTACGTTGTTGTTATCCCAAATAAATAAATAAATAAGCTTATTATTTTTATAATTTTTTAACTTAGAGCATACATATGGTATAGTTTCTAATTCAGCAGCAGCCAGTTCTATGGATGTAATATTTTCTTACTGGTACCTAGGTATATATTTTTTTAATATACACATATATCAGTCATTAAAAAAGTATTGATTTATAGTTTATAGGTATCTAAAAGTATATTTTGACTTAACAAGTAATGATTTATCCCTGACACATTACATTTAAAATATTGTTTAAACTTATAAATTAGGTTAGATAATAGGTGTTTCTAATTATATGTCCACCACTGTATATCCTAATAGAGTTGGCTAGTTTATTTTTTGACTACGGCAAACATTCTAATTGCAATAATATGTTGTTTCTAAACAACTTAATGCTTTTACATTTATAGCATTTCATTAATGTTGATAGGCTCAGCTTTTGCAGATGGCATAAAGCGTTGTTTGCAGCACCCACGCCAACCATGCTAGCGTTGGTAGAACAACTGCGGTCATATCTTGGTGGAGGATGTGAGTGTGCATGCATATAATGCATATTTGTGTGCCACATAATCATTAATGACAAATGTTGTTTTTTGTTTTTAGTGCTAATAAACAAGCAAGGTGAAATAATATAAATTTTATGTGCTAATTCTCTTTTTATGAATCATTACTATCTAAAGCAAGGGGGGCTAAACCGCATGCGGCCCGCCGACTGTCAATTCGTGACCCACAGAGCTGAATATTTTTTTTTAATAAAAAATAATATTTCACAATACGAAAATGACATTACAATTTCAAATATTTCTTCAAAAATAATGTTTTTAATGTGCGTTGGTTTAAACTACATAAAATTTAATAGTGCGGCCCACCAGTATGAAATTCCATTTCAGAATTTTGTCCCAGCTGCCAAAAAGGTTGGCCACCCTTGATCTAAAGTACCTATCTATCTCACAAGATTTTTTAAAAGCTGGATAAGAACGGGAAATTATATTCCAGTGATTTATAACTAATAACACAATCAATTAGATACTTATATTGTGTAAAATAATTTAAACGTCACACACATTATTATAAGAAGAAATTATGGCTGTTGACTAGATGATCAATATATTTGCTAAGTGTTTATATATAAAACGTGTTATAGTCAGTCTAAAATTAATTGCCACATACCTATGGAATGTTCTTAGCCACATAATGCAGTTTTAATGCTTCTTTTCTTTCTTTATTTTTGTTTTTTTGTGGATTATGAGTTAACTTTTTGCCTTTGATAACTATTATTAACATAAGTCATTTAATTATGATAAAAACATATGTAGGTACATAATAGATTTTTCTTTTATTTGGGATTCCACTGCACTGCATTTAATGCATAATTTACCTAGTACGGTGAAACATTAAAACAGCTTATCTTGAGTGGTGTGTCCAAAATATTGCAGCATTGGGGCCTTCAAGTAAAGAGAATATAACCTTACACCTATATAATAACATTATGTAATGTAAGGTCAGCATCTTATAGTTATATATTTTTGCAGTTTTATGTTACGCAAATAGGATCTCACATTGTTTGGGATATTTACCAAGTTATGTGAATGCTACCGAGCTATATTG
Source organism: Helleia helle (assembly GCA_963853865.1). Lineage (NCBI taxonomy): Eukaryota > Metazoa > Arthropoda > Insecta > Lepidoptera > Lycaenidae > Helleia > Helleia helle. The sequence continues at coordinate 10,146,652 of OY971421.1, forward strand.
ATTAAATTTATTATTTATGTTAATTATTCTTATACAAGTACTTATATCGTTAAATGATGAAGGTATCGAAACTAATTAACTTCGTGTAATTCTCGTAAGAAGTCACGCATTTCTTTGTAAAGTCTCACTTAATGTATGATCCAAAATTTTGTCGTCAATACAATCTACTCCAACTCAGAAATAGACAGTTATAAAACCTATATAATTCAAAATAAAAGCGATAGCCGTTTGTGACATCTAAAAGTAAGTCTTATGAAAACGTACACATATAATTGTGATTAATTCATGTTGGCAGGTAAGAGTCTCAGTGAAGGTTCGCTCAGTAAGGTATGCCAAGAGTGCCGGGTGTTCCCTGAGCGGAGTGAGTCAGCGACCCTGAACCGCTAAAGTAGCGCGGGAACGCGTCCCGAAAGGTCGTACAATTCGGAATATGACAGTTATTTTAGAAAAAATAGGACACACAACTAGGCATGATTATTTTAATGGATTTAAAACAAGAATTAAATTAAGAACTATATTTAATTCAAACGACCTGTAACGACTTTTTTTTTTCGGAAGGGCTAGACTTTGCGGCCTGATGGCCTTTAAGCTCAATCGGTACAGTAAATGAGCAGATGGCTCATTTAAGAAATATTCGAAAGGGGGACGCCCCCCTCCGCGCCCCGCAGGGGGCGCGAGTCATCGCGCGAGCTGCTCGGGAGAGCAGGATTTGGACTAGTCAAATCCGATACGGTCGACGAATCTTTTACGGTTGAATTTAACCTATTATCATGAGGGCCGGCCCTCATCCGTCCCTCTGGAGAGGGAGGCGGGTCATGCGCGGTGCCCAAGCAATCTAGCGGTAGCGTAGTGCTAGCGCTGTTTGCGCGGTCTGGGTTTGTGTCTACTCGTATCGGATTCGAACCTAAGCTTCCGCGATCGATCCGGATCGATGTGGTTTCCATGTATAGGGGTCGACGTCGCTTACGACCCCGAGGCCCAAGCGGTGTGCAGGTGTACCTAGCACCGTGTGTTGTACTTCTGTATATGTTGTGACGTTCGCGTCGCGCATTAGTAGCTGAGAGATTTCGTCAGCTGGATCTGTTAAAACATGCTTAGGTAACCTATCTAACCTGTAACGACTTACGAGTCGTATTGTGTTCGACCCATAACTGCCAACTGCCGCAGCGACGCTAAAACCTAAAAACGGACTTAATTCGAAAGCTGCGTCTAATGCAATTTTTTAAACAGTTACATCAGTATGCTGATACACCCTACCATGGTTCAAGCCTAGGCGTGGCGGTGGGGCTCAGTAGCCTAAGGTGAACCCAGCACCTTGGGCGAAGCAAATCGAGCCGAGGGTGCTGCTCTTTGTACCTCTCTTATAAGAAGAGGGGGCAAAAGAGCAGGTGGTCAAGGATGGGAACCTCACCCTATTGTACTGTCCCGACGTTGGGAGGGGTTGTACCGTGGTGCCGGAGAACCCCTCTGTGGAGGTGGCGTTGGTCCCTTGAGTGACTGACTAGCCGTCGAGGTGCCCTGTTTGCTCAACAGATACGGGGAACCACACCAAAGGCAGCATTGGTGGCACTTGCCGGGTTTTAGTGGGTAGAGCTGCGTCCACCTTACCACCTTTCGGGCGCAGCGAGTCCCACATAAAAAAGGCGTAAAATAAAAATATATATGCTGATACAAATTTGTGATTATGTATGAATGTATAAATTAGTGGTCACAGTATTGTCGAGTCTTTTACAAGTTTACGTTCACTCGTAAAATCAATTTACATTTAACTATTCTTTAAAAAATAATGTTCTTAGTTCTTACATCAACGGGTAAAAGACCTAGGTGTTATTACGGACTCAAAGCTACTTTTCGATAGTCACGTAGATTTTATAGTGAAAAAGGCTTCGAGGGCTCTTGGATTTGTAATGTGAATGTGTGCTACATTTAACTCGAACCCATTAAAGTTCTTTACTGGTGTATCGTCCATAGCATACTTGAGTATTGCCCTGAAGTATAGAATTCATACGACATATTATAATGTATATGTGGACAGAAATACAGAATTGAATTTATACAAAGATGCTTAAAAGATAAAAGTTACCTATAATTTAAATGTCATCAATTACTTCCTGACTACCACACCAGATGCAAAAGGTACCAACCACTTCCTATCCCTAAAACACTGCAGAAACATCTCAGACATAGTTTACCTAAATAAAATAATCTATACATCTGTATAGATTAATTTAATAAAATTGGAGTGTCTGTTTGTAATATTAAAACAACAGCTTTTTATTAAATGCATAATATTATACTTTTTACATTGTATGCGATGTATACACGATAAAATATATACTTAAATGACATAAAATGACATTTTTTACAATTTTTGTCTGTCTGTTTGTTTGTCTGCCGAATAAATAAAAATAAAATAAATTTAAAACCTTAATCTGTTGCTCAATCGACGAGCATTTGAACAACATTTTTAATACTTATTCACAGTCATTCACAATGCTTACCTGAAAGCTTCAAATAACCAAGTAGGTACATAATATTATAATTATTATGACTAATTTTTGCTAATAGGTATGTACCTCGAATTTACCTTAACCACACCTAAACTGGTACATAGTTTTGGTGTGTTACTACTAAACAAACAAAATTTTATTACAAGAAAAAAAACAACGCGTTATTTTTTACGTTTGAAATATTTTAAAATTAACAATAAACTTAATTATAATATAAATGCATAATTTACCATTAGTAACACAAAGGCCCGGCTCCACTGCCGCACACGCAGAGGCTAACCACGTGTATTAGAATATCAATTGCAAGAAAATGTCCGTGGGTTGCAGTGGAAACAATCCCATACATTTTCATGCAAAGCTATACTTGACAAACGTGCGTAGCCACTCGGTCCGCCGCGGTGGACCCGCGCCTTTATATTGATTTCGGCAGACACACAATGACATCGATTCATATGATACACATTGTTTACATAATCTAAATTCTTAGCTAATTTTGAAAGGACCAAAGAAAACATACAGCGTCTGGTTCGTTTCAAGGCGGTTTGTCGTAATCAGATAAATCTTGTTTAAAGTTCACGACTTCCTCGTGCAAAACATTTAATATCCTTGTTTGGAATTTGACCAGATACTTCTATATTTAGATAGCGTTTGCGTTGAATCTCCTGAGTGACGTTCGGCTGTGCGTCAGCCAAGGCACTTCATTATTTTCGTGATAATTACAAAATTACAGCCACACCGGGCGTCTGTGTGGCTGTAATTTATTTTTGTTCGTCTAAGCGCTCTATGAATTTATTTGTACATTGTAGCGTAGTGTAATCTGTCTAAATTTATTAGGCGTTATGTGAGCGAGCATTAATAATAATAATAATCTTTAAACTACTTTCAAGTATGTATTTCTATGTAAAATAAAACTGTACGTAGTGGTAATGAATACGTAAAACTGACACATTTCTCTTCTGGAATTGGGCATTGTATTGACAGGTAAATACCTGTACCTATGTTCTTGCTCTGGTCTGTTTTAAACAAACTAAACATTTACTCTCCATCCTTTCCGAATTTTGACCAAGAGTCGTGTTTTCAACCCGATGTTTAATCCCTTCTATAAGATGCTTCTATCTCAAATTCTGTGATTTTAACATATTTAATCATAATAATGTCTAAACATCGTTATACACAAAATATATAATATTATGTATTATGTAATGAAGGGTATGTACCTAGGTAATAGATTCATTTTTTTTCATAGGTAACGGATTTTGAGTGACCTGTTTTTAGTGATTAGAATAACGTCTAACATTTGTAACTCATAACCTAAAAGTGAAAAATTAACAAATACGTTTGAAATCTAATTGATTTTTTAATATGAATATATAACGAACGTCACAAATGGGCAACTTTTTTAATATATGAAAAGACTACTGCATAATGTATATTATGAACTATCAAGTTGTAATGTAGAGTATTACTCATTTAATATCTTCAGGAAGTAACTCGAAAACCGTGTAAATAATATGTGTACAAGAAACATGCATGTTTAGATTTGATTCGAGGTCAAAAACAATTGAATGCCAGTTTCAAACGTATCACCATCGCTGCGCAAGTAATATAATATTACCGATCTAAATGCGTGTAGCGGCTCATGGTGCCATTTCTTACGGCAGGCTCGTCGACGTCTATGGTGTATGTGAGCGAGGCGTGCCTGGAGTGCGAGCGGGTGCGGGCGGCGTGTGAGCGGCTGGGCACCGTGGCGGCCGTGCGGGGGCCCGACGCGCTGCCCCCAGCGCTGGCCCCGCCTGCGCCCGCGGCGCCGGCGGCCTACTTCGTCACCGCACCGTTCGATGGTGAAATGTTCGATGCAGCACACAAAGCGAAGTATAGGTCAGTATTATCCTTTTTTATCCTAATATTCAGTAGGTAAAGTACAGAAAATATTTTTCTTTCCTAGCCTATAATGAGGAGTGAACGTCGCCAGAATATAAACAAGTGCATTTTACCGGTGGGAGGGAAGCGCTGTGCCGCGCTCCCGGCTGCATGGGTACCACCATCTTGCTTGTTGTTGTTGCTTGCTCTTTAGTTTGAACCATTGTTCAGTCGCTTTCTTCTTGATCGTGAGATCAACTGGGTTGAGGCCGAGTATCATCTCTAGAGCTGCCGTTGGTGTTGTTTTCATGGCACTCGATATCATGATGCTGGCTAATCTCTGTACTTTTGTAAGTTCTTTCCTGTTCGTTCCTAATTGTGCCTTGTGCCACCACACTAAGGCTCCATGTAGAATTCTTGGTAGTACTATGGCCTTGTAGATCCAATGAACCACATTTGGTTTCATGCCCCAGGTTCTTCCTACCGCTCTCCTGCATTGCACAAGGGCACATTTTGATTTTGTGCAGATCTCTTTAACGTGGGCTTTGTAGTTCAGATTTCTATCTAGGATTACCCCCAGATATTTTATTTCATTGACCACCGCTAGATTTTCGTTATCGATTCTCAGTGGAATCATACTGTCAATCTTTCTCTTGTTTGTGAATAACACTAGCTTGGTTTTTCCAGGGTTTAGGTTTAGCCCTTTATCCCTGCACCATCGTAGCGCTGTGTCGATTCCTCGCTTCATGATGTCTCTGGTCACGCTCAGTACTTTACCTGTGACCAGAATAAGACCATCGTCTGAGTACGCCTGTATGTAAATGTGCATGGCGTTAATCTTTGATACTAATTCGTCTATGAGAATGCACCATAGGAGCGGAGACAGGCATCCTCCTTGCGGAAATCCTCTTCTTGCTCGAATGGTGCATGTCGTTCCCGCTAAGTCAGCTTGTATCGAGCGATGTTTTAACATGTTTGTTATCCATCCCTTTATCTGTCCAGATATCCCCTCTCTGTCAAGTGCTTCCACGATGGATTGAGGGGTGGCCTTGTCAAAGGCTCTCTCTACATCAAAGAAGCAGCCAAGGGCATATTCTTTGTTCTCTATAGCTCTTTCAATTCTTATTACCGCATTGTGTAATGCCGTGTCGATGGATTTTCCTTCCATGTAGGCGTGTTGGTTGGCGTGTAGCGGCATTGAACTCTTTTGTATCCCTGCTCTCATGTGTCTATCTAATATCTTCTCGAGTGTCTTCAATACAATCGAGGAAAGGCTTATACATCTGAAGGATTTCGCCTCGTGATATGTGACCTTCCCTGTTTTAGGTATGAAGACGGCTTTGACTCTTCTCCAGCTACTAGGGATGTAATTTGTTGCTAAACTACTCCGGTATATGCTGAGGAGGTCATCTTTGATGTACTTAAGGGTAACTTGTAGCATCTTGGGAAAGACGCCGTCGGGTCCCGCCGCTTTATACGGTAGGAATGATAAAATGCTCCATGTTAATGCTTCTTCGGTCTTAATCAGTTCCGCTTCTGCTTTCGCTTCTGCTAGATTATCGCCGGATGTGACAACCATGTCTTCTTTTGAATAGCTTGTGCTATCCGGGAAGTGTATGGCCATCATTTCTGCAAGTATTTCTTTGGGTTCCACTACTAGGGTATCACCTTTTCTTAGGCTTCCTAGTTTGCAGGTTTTGTCCTTTGCTAGCGTTTTTACCAGCCTGGTCGCTTCTGGCTGTTAAGAAACGCTTTCGCAGTATATACTCCACCCGTTTCTGCTTTCTTTGCGGCTCTGGTACTTAAAATTGTTCGTTTCTTCTCTGTATTTCCTCCAGCTTTCGTCGTCGTCCCTGTTCAAGGCGACTCTAAGTGACCTTCTGGTCCTTTTCCTTGCTTTGTTTAGGGATTTGTTCCACCAGGGTTGTCCCTTCCCCGGTCTAATCTCTTTCTGTAGGCAGGCTTTGAGGTAGGCATCGTTAAGAGCTTTCTCAAGCCTACAGGCTTCTTGTTCTATTTCTTCCTTTCCTCTTAATTCTCTTTTACCAGGAATCCACTCACTCAGCGCTAGATCGAACGTTTCCCAGTTTGTTTTCCTATTATTTCTAAATTTTACTACTTCCAGCTGGCAGTTCAGGTGGAATGTTATTCTGCGGTGATCTGAGAAGGCATAAGAGGTGTCAACCTTCCAATCTTTCAACAGATGGGAGGCATCGCTTGACATTAATGTTATATCAAGAACCTCTTTCCTTGTTCTAGTTACAAACGTGGGTGTGTTGCCTACATTCATTATGTCCAGGTCCGTGCTAAGAATATATTCAAGTAATAAATCTCCCTTCTTGTTGCAATCCGTGCTGCCCCACACCTTGTGGTGGGAGTTGGCATCACAGCTCGCAACAATCGGGATACCCATACCTCTATATTTCGACATTATCTCTTCTATAAGTTGTCCTGGTGGTTCGTAGCCCGTCTCACTCGGAATGTAGACCGACATGAAGACCATTGTCTTTGTATTCCCATCTGCCATACATAGTGTGCCTAGTACAGCCTTGAGATCTCTGTAACATTCAACTTCCATTAGTCCTAACGCCCTAGCTCTGTTGCTAACATAGATGCATGTTCTGGGGTCGGACTCACCAACACGATGGTAGATAGTTTCACCACCCAGACAGCCAATGCCAACAACACGGCCATTAATAACATGAGGCTTTCGCCAGAGAGCCCTGCGACGCGAGAGCCGAACTGGCCTCCTGAATCTTCCTTTTCAGCTTACGCTTCTCCCGCTTCCACTTACTACGGCTCATCTGCCAAGTGGTAGGTAGGGTCTTTATCACTACCTGCACTACCGGAACCTTGGGCCTCATCCTTTTTAGGGGACAGGGTAGGCGACTCCAGCAGTGCCTCCTCCGAAAACTTAAGTGACGCGCTGAAAGCGGTCGCAAGCGACTCGCTTTCAACGCGTTCTGGGGTTGGGTTTTTGTTGGTATTAGACTTTTCCTCCATCTTTTCCCACGAGTAGCAGGGGAACTAAAAGGTCAGCCCGAGCAGAGCCCCGCTTGCTCGGGTAAGGCCGCTTACTACTCCAAGATTGCCATCTCTTTGGAGAGACACATACATTTTGATATTAGAATATGTGAATGGCTGTTCATATCTAATATCACATTGGAAGTTGAAACTTATATAGTTAATGGATATCGAACAACGATTAGATCAATAACAATAAATGTTTAGTATGTACAATTATCGTAAATTTTATTATAATTATGTTTAGTTTTATACCTAGTACCTACTTTTATACAAGTGTTATGTCAAATGCGTGTACATAATTATAATGAAACAATTTTTACGGATTTTATCGCGGTTTATAATTTCACTCATTATAATGAGTGAAAATCGCGTAAACATTAGAAAACAATACGTGTGCATAATGTTCAAACCAGATTGAAGTTAGTTCTATAGTACAATGTTACGGAAGTGGTTATATAGTGGTATCGGAACCGAAATCGGAGTCGGGAGCTTTGCAATTTGAGTTATCTGAATTCGGAACCGACAAGAGATCTGCTAGGAGCAGGTTTGATATTATCAAATTGGTTTTAAAAAAGCGATGACCTTTTTTAAAACCTAATTCGAAAAGTAAAAATAAGACAATAGGACAGGTTACCGAAAAACGGAATGTCTGGTCACGTTAGTAATTCCCAACGTTACAAGTATAAACTTGTTGTCTCCCATTATATCCTCCGATTTAAAAGTATCGGAACCAAAGTCGAAGTCGGAATTCTAACATTTATCGTTCCGACCTTTCAGAATCGGAGTGGATCCGTACATCCCTAGTATAAAACGCGTCACGCTTTGCGACATCCTTCACTCGAAACTAACTTCAGTACGGTCAAGATAAATTACAGTACGGTGCAGTCGACTCCTGGTTGAATCCTTATGATAACAAAGTTGAATAATCAGATCGACTCCCACATGTTCCTAATAAGAGCGCTTTCGCTCACCTTTGAAATTAATGCCGCATAAATAACCGGAGCTCGAAGATGTACAATCAACGGACAAAATCAAAAGAAAAAAGGAGTAGATGATATTAAAGTATACAGTTTGTCGGAAATACAAAGTATTATTATTTCAAAACCCAAAATATAGAATGATAATAAAATTGACGATATCAAAAAATGTCTTCGTTTGAAATAGAAATTATCAACCGCCTGTTATGTCATTTCAGAGAAAATAACACGCCCGTAAATATATGAGTTACGGTTTTTATATTAGTCCATTAACACTTTGATGATCGTGCTAAAATTGATCGTTATTTGCAATTCAAAAATATTGGCACACCGCACGGCCAGCTTACGACGCCCGCTCATTTTATATGGAACCTGTTGTTTTGGTACAGATTTATGGGCATACGCCTTAAAATTAAATACTCGAGGACGCTGGTAGTGTATGGCTCTAGTGACTAGTTTTGACTTATAATATCTTCCACATATTTAAATACAACAAGAATCAATGATTTTAGTTCCTTCAACCGACCGTTAAACCAAGAACATCGCCCCATCTAGTTGGCCGACGACCAACCGCCATCAGTTCTTTGGTGTATATTAGATTAGCCCAATTTCATTTTTCATGGTGTATCGTGGCTTATTTCCAGATATTTTAATAGAATAAAGGGAAATATGTATGGTATGTTTATTTGTATGACAAAAAGTATTTTTATACAAAATCCCTGAATGTCTAAGAAGCTTTTCGGTGAAATATAACGAGCTCTGAAGTGAAAAAGTTATGCTAATTTTACGCAATTCGCGAATGCATCTAGGATGGGTGCATTATAAAATAATTAAGGCTAGGTCTAACATAGCTTAATGAATAATCAGTATAGCAGTATATTGGTTGTTTTATTTCACAAAAGCGGGTGGGCCATATTTGTAGCGTGATACGCACAGACGTGCGTTCTTGTGTGTGTAACTATCAACCTTATGTCTTGCCAGTTTCTCAGTTTATAAATTCATAACTTTTTGCTAGAATAACTTAAGACATTAGAGCCCATTAAATATATTTTTTTGACAATTTTCTAGAAGTAAACATTTTAATATAAGATTATGTATGATTCTACAAAAATATATGTCATACTTGTTTCATGACAAATGGTTAACGGTACACGTTTCAAGATATGGGCTGTTCAAGCCTTGCCCTTGCCTTTATGGGCTAAGGCTCGCTAGACCAGCAGTAGGTCAGTCGTAGCAACGGCGTTACGGCGTAGGCGGCAGGCGGGTTATAACACAACCAGTCGTTAACACGTCGCCCTATTACAATCTTTGTTTCTCTGATGACTAACAGTGATATTTTCTTCCGCGTCTGTTTGCGGCGCCAAACTTGTGTTTTCATTTAAATATTTTCTTAGAATCATAACAAAGCTCGTATTTCAACATTCAGTATTGTTTGGAAGACGGCCTCGTTTCAGTGTATCAGTGCAAATGCCAATGGATGAGATTAATTGTTTATTGTTTAACATGGCCGCCGTCCGCCGTGAGCTGGTCGTTTACTTGGCTCGCCGTGAAAATAATTTTGAACATGTACTTATCAACTCTCGGAATGTTTTCTGATTCACGATTCTGTATTTGTATTGTTAATTTGAATTATCATCGATTTATTGTTATGAGACACGTGATTACATTATATTGCTTGTAAACGAGTGTAGCTTGCTAGCTGCACCAGTCTGTGTAAAATGTGTATCAATGTATTCTCGTTTATTTACTAGTTCATGAATGCTTATAAATGTATCTTAGTCCTGTTTTTTTGATTTGGCAATACGTAAACTGTAGAACTGAAAATAAATACTGAAACATACATCTCTGTTTTGTAAGATATTTTATAAGAAGTCTCATAGTCTGGCTTCAATATCAATCTGTTTTTCACTAAGTGAACGTCAAAATTGATCACCGACATCCCATTTCAGCGGTAGACGAAAGTACGAGACAAAAAAAAGATTGTTTTCTCAACAAAAAGCAAGACAATAATTAATTACTTAACTTGAAATAGTAACTTAAACTTGAACCGGGCATTAGGAACAAAGTTGTCACCCCACAATCCACTGGATATGTAACGAATACATAATATTAACACTTTTCAAATTTTGCCATGGAGTTTGAAAACTACATCAACTGCGTACAATAAACTCCTCCTGGAAATCAGGTGAGGACGGTTTTGGGCTATAGTTCACCGATGCGCTGGCCTAATGCGGGTTGGTGAACTTCCACACCTTCAAAGACTTTTAATCTCATCAGAAAACCTGCATGTTTCCTCACGATGTTTCCTTCACCGTATAATATTATTATTACATATTTATAATCTGTCTAGACTCTAGACAAAACACTCCATTATATTAGATTTGATAAACCATAGATCCTCGCAAAAGAACCACTATTTCAACCAAGGATGATAAAAAAACATGCTAATTTCAATAGAGAAGATGGCTGGCTCTTACCACCGTTAAAATAATTAAATAAAAAAACAAGCATAATATGCCAAAAAGAATTTATTTTGCCTTTAAGACAAAGTAACAATTTTTGCCAGGAAACAAGTAATTGCTTTAACCTTCATATGCAATTAGAATTGTCAAGTGCCTGTTAATCAAAACTAAAATTAACGTGCAATGCCGATATAGCTATTGCACTGTGGCACGAAAGCACTCGGTACTCACCTCACCCCAAGTCATGAAGCCAGGGTTTCTCTCACACGCAAAACCTTCCGCTCGTAAAAGATCGTAAGTACAACAAACGTAGCCGATGTAAATGAAGGTGCGTGTAGGTGGCGGGCGCGGCGCGCGGTTCGCTCGTAGCACGAGGGTTGCCCTTGCGAGCGCGCGACGCTCTTTGCTATTTTCGGCCTTACATTCCATGCGACTGTTTTTCAATCTAACGTGAATCGTTCAACTAACGTGCCGCATGCGTCTTGGAACACGTTCATAAATAATTATCTTCTCGCGAAAATCTCTAAATCTCAGAAAAAACAATATAAATATACATATACTCGTGATGTTCTGTGATATATAAATGGTGAAGGTGGCGATATCCATTATGAATCAAAGAGCCAATGAATGGAAGTGTGACGCGTGTATAAGGAATCTACAACGGACTAGTGCTTGATAGTGATCGTATAGTGTAGTGCGAATCTTTGCGACTGGGAACGATGGGGCCGACGCGGTTACCGCCAACCCCCGAAGAAGAGGAAGCACCTCATCAGATAGTATCTGCTCCTCAGACACCGGAGTCGACATTTTTAAAGAGTGAAATGTAAGGACTTAAACATGTGCATTACCTTACTCATAATATGAGTGGGAGGGTATTACTTATTTAAAGTGGGATAGCAAAAGTTTAAGACATGATTCATAACTAAACAAAAAACAGCGACATCTCCGCGCAAAAATTTACATTCCTCCAACGATAAAATATTTTAGTTGTCATGTAATAATAGCCAACGTCTTGAAACTTTATTATTACTATTTTAGAGTGGACTATTCTGGCAGCTTCACGAATGATCCTTGTTACCCTATTTCCTATGTCTGTCACTTTTCAAATGAATCAGAAGTTGATTTTGTAGATGCTCAAGTCAAAAAATAAATTACAAAATTAATAATTATTTTTAACTAAATTCCGATCCGCGGCCGATCCCTTGTCACTCGCATCCAACACGCACAAGCCACTGCACTGAGATCGTCTTCCCACCAACGCTTTGTCTACCTAAACGCAGCCTCCACTCTTTAGACCTCATTGGCCCATCGGCCATCCGTTGTCCTGAGTGTGTGACTTGCGAGTGGTCCGAAAGTTTGCCGTAGCTTAATCTCAACGTGCTATGGAGTGTGCTATGCTGGGTGTCTCTTTGGCATGGATATCACGCGAAGAAAAGACACGTTGAAATGGCAATGGGCTGGTTACACACCATTCAGGGTTGAAAACATAATAGTATTCAAATTTTAATTAATATTTCTAGATTATACATCATTATAATGATAATAATGTAATTATTGGCGCAGAATGATACTTACCATCATATGACTCAGGCATAGGTAGGCAACGCATGAATAAGTAGCCTTTTTTTTTCTTTGTTATCGCAGTGGAAAAGCTTTGCGCATTCGCCTAGAGACGTTACGTTACGCATAGGTACTGATGCGTGCACGAACAAAAAAAAATACTGAGTATTGTATTTTGTTGTTCTGATCGCTTTTGTTACTTTTAGGGTTCCGTCCCTGAAAATGATACGGAACTTATTCCCTTACAGGATCACTGTGTCGGTTTGTCTGTCGGTCTGTCAAACCAAAACCTATAGGCTACTTCCCATTGACATAGAATCATAAAATTTGGTAAGAAGCTAGGTCCCACAACATATTTAAAGGAAAAAATCTGAAAATCGACAATTACAATTCAAATATGACATAAAAACAACGTCGTTTAGACTCGCACTTGTCCGAGTTTTTGTGATCTTTACAGCCATTACATCATATAATATGATATCTACTATGTATGTATGAATTTATTACATTTGCAAAGCGGGTCACAATACAATCAATAAGGTGTATTAAATATTATTAAAAAAATCGGTTGTCTGTAAAGTCGGTTTACTGACGATAGTTGAACGTGACAACGTCATAAGAAAATGGGACGCCTCAGAGCGAGGTAACGCCACATGAGTCATGTTTTTTCGTTCTTGCAGCCGGCTCCATCGAATTATAAGACGTTGTCACGTCAAAACTGTTAAAGATGATGATGAATAATCAAAACTTGGTCAGAAAGACGTAAGAGCTGTCTCACAAACGTTATCCGTAGGCCTAGGGCCCTAGACGGAGGCAAGGCGAATTGATTATACTTTATGACTTTCTCTGTCTCATTGTGAGATAGTCTCATGATGACCGTGAGATCGAGTTTAACATTTCACATTTTGGTGCACCAAGTTAATATCTATCCCAGATTAACTTTTTGATACATTTGTTCTGCGGCACAAAACGGCGTTGTCAATGAGACATTTATATCTGCAATGCTAATTGCTAACTCAATCGTGCAGTTAAGAAATTCTCTCATATCCATGTTAATTTAAATACAATTTAAGTATCCATTTTTGATAATGTTGAATCTTTTGAGGTTCACTGCCAGGGGCCAGAACAATATAAGACATGCATAATATAAATGAAAAACTACAATGAAGATAAACAGATAAAATTAGAGATTACTGATGTCCTCACCACGGTTTAAGCCTTGTCGTGGCGGTGGGGCTCAGTAGCCTAAAGTGAACCCAGCACCTTGGGTGAAGCCAAGGGGCTGCTTTTGTACCCCTCTTATAAGAAGAGGGGACAAAAGAGTAGGAGGGGACGAGGGGCGAGGATGTGAACCTCACCCCTTTGCACTGTCCCGACGTTGGGAGGGGTTGTTCTGAGTTGGTGGCACTCGCCGGGTTTTAGTTGCTGGTAGAGCTGCGTCCACCCAATACCATCTTTCTGGCGCAGCAAGTCCCACATATCCGCCTGGGAAGTCCCCCCTCCCCAGCGGGATGCCTTACAGCATTTCCCGCAAAAAAGCAAAGAAAGAAAAAAAAAAAAAAGATTACTGATGTAAATTGATACTGAGGTTTCTAATTTTCCTTATCGTTGAACTTATGCCTTATGTTTATTTTTGTTAGCTATTAGTTTTTTATTGTTAGCTGCTAGTTGTTAGTTTTTCACTAGCTGTTAGTTTTTTATTGTTAGCTTGTTAGGTAATAGCTTTCTTAGGTGTCAATGGTAATAATAACAAACAAAAAAATGGCTCTCTCTTACCGTCAAACCGACGCTTTTGCGTGGCTGTTCTGTGTATACAGATTTGATTACCAGAACGGCTGGGCCGCCTACGCTTTATTACGGACTGATTAATTTTTGTTTTATCATTCTTGGTAAATGAAGTAGCTAAATTACGTCTTTCGTTGAACTATCACTTCGGATCATCTCTGCGAAACGCGACTCATTAAATGACCGAAGAACCTTGTGCTGACACGTTCGGTTCATTCGTGAGTATTACATCGCGTATTATATTGTGGATATACCGCCATAATATTTTATTGCACCGCTACAGCGATATTGTTGGAGTACATGTTCACTATAAATATACTGTAACCATTATCAATTATTGTCTAGACCTTGATCCGACACGATTTCAACGAAACTATATCCAATTGCAAGGTTTCGCATTTTATTTTCAATTAATAGGATACTCGAGTGTTTAATTTAAACAATGTATCGTTTATTATATTAGTGTGGTTAAACGCATAAAGCGCTTTTTTAAAACCTATTCTCCAACATTTCTGACTACTTCCATTTACAAAATATGCATTAGACGACAGAAATCTTCATCCCATTTAGTTGACGGTCCATGGTGCGTCTTTTGAATGCAGCCATCCTTCTTAATTGACTGTATGGCGGAATAGTCTGTTATCGGGATAACGATCTAGTGATAAGGTCACTTTACTCTTATTATGTAATGTTGACGACGCACATATTCGATTAAAATAGTTTTCATCATGTGGGTGAACGCAAGGGGAACGATTTTTATGCCTTAATGCGTAGGTACTAAACAAGCTTCCCTGAAATTGATTCTGAAAGCCGGTCTTTCCACAGTGCTAGAGAGATTCATCCGTCTTCATGTGATGAGATGACGACAGATTTTATTTGACAAAATGCATGATTTTGTTACATTAATTATAATGAATTTATATGATGAAATATAATCTGAAATAATGCAGTAGTACCTCCTAGCATAGTTTTTAAGACCTTTGTAGCTATTAATCTCAAATAAATTAATTGAATTTAATATTATGTGTCTCATCAATAGGCAATAAATAATAAAAAAAAATTAAACAAAAATTAAAACCGACTTCAAAGATAAAAAAAAAAACTAAAAAGTAATAAAATAATTTTCTTAATCTTTGTGCCTACAATTTATAATCAACTTGTTCTTCTACTAATATACAATCTTTGCATTTACCACGTCATTATTGTTACTTTTGGAGTCGGTGTCTGCCAAGGTAGGTAGTGAGGTAGGTACATCAACGATTACGACACCGGCTTCAAAAGTAACAATAATGACGTGGTAAATGCAAATATTGTATATTAGTAGAAGAACAAGTTGATTATAAATTGTAGGCACAAAGATTAAGAAAATTATTTTATAACTTTTTAGTTTTTTTTTTAACTTTGAAGTCGGTTTTAATTTTTGTTTAAAATTTTTTTATTTCTTAATTTTTAGTGATTTCAAAATTCGATAACTGATTTTATTTGTCTGAAATATGGGTAGAACTATTAAACGCGTTGCTCAGATTAGATAGCGCTGTATTAATGAGATGAACATAGAAAGGGCTTAAATCATTACATAACAAATGAAAAAACCGAAATGGAATTGTGTAAAACTTTATATACATGTAATTGAAAGCAATCACGGCAGATTTGCTGCTATTCGTTAAATAATTCCATTATATATAGGTATAGAACATCACCAATATATAGTATAGAATTGATATTATGATGACCTTGAAAAACTATGAAGCGCTTCCAAGCCACAGTTGTTTTTTGTTCATTTAACAACGACAAGTAATAAAATTACATGATTTTGGCATAATATTATTTACCGTATGAAGTAAGCCCAATTAAAGCTATAAAGCATCGAGGATTCCCCTCGACTGTGTATGGTCTCCATCATCACACCTGTAATGGCGCTTATAACCCATATGGGTACAAAGTTCTCATCAATTTAAATTAATAGAGTCCAAACACAAGGTAGCTACTGCAAAATGTTGAGGAGTTCCCTTAACTGTCCTTTGCCTTCATCATCAGACCCCTAATGACAGTCACAACCCATGTAGGTGTAAAGTTCTCATCATTACAAATTAATCAAGCCCAAACACAAGGTTACTGATGTAAATAGTTGAGGAGTTCCCTCGATTGTCTTTCGGCTCCAGCATCAGATCGACTCCAGACCTTCATTAAATTGAAGTCCTTCAAAACACTTTATAAAAAAAATATCAAACGCACTAGTGGCCCCTACGTTTTTCGAAAGTTCCCCTCGATTTCTCTGGGATTCCATCATCAGATCCTGATTTCCTTATCATGGGACCCTTTAGAACAAAAAAAGAATTTTTCAAATCGGTCAAGCCATCTTCGAGTAATCAGGTAACATACATAAAAAAAAAAAAGATTCCGACGAATTGATAACCTCCTTCTTTTTGAAGTCGGTTAAAAAGATGATTTTACCATAGATTTAGAACTTTTTTCTACGCAAAAAGATCCACGAAGCATGGGAGCGAGAAATTCAAATCAAGTACAAACCACCCGAGAGAAAAAGAGACAGTAACTGACCGATATGTCATGTTTTTGCGAGTAAATAAGAGGCCATAGCGGCCCAGTCTGTTTTACGTCGAGTTGTATTTTGTGTTTTTTTCTATTATTCGTGCGATTAAAATTGAAAATATTAAATGTGCAACTATGGTGTCATGTTCTGTGAGTGAACGTGACGTTACAAGACGAAATAACAACCATAATAACCCAAAAAGAGTCACGTCCCCGGTCATTGTGTATCTTGTACATCCTAAATCTATGGATTTTCCAATAAAACAATGTAAAGACGAAAATAAATATTTGAAAAATGACAAATGAATCGTAAAGAGATCTTATTATGATGGCTGTCGGCACACGCTGTAATAATTTGCCACTCACTGACTATATAATATTATCTGGCGAGTTTATCATACACATTCTTTTAGGTTTATTAAAAATAGCTTTACACTTAAATTCATCTGGCGAACATGTTTTATTAGATGTTACGACGATGAAATAATAAAACATGCATGCATTGATTCCATATGAGTGCCGTAGGAGCGATGATGATCTAGCCACTGGTAAGTCGGCCTCTTGAGCAAGAGATCAGGTTTCGATACTGACTTCGTGCCATGAAATGGGTTTTTCTAAAATTTCTACGTGCACCTGAGAAAATCACTCACCGGTGAAGGAAAACATCAAACATTTGGAAACCTGCGTACCTGATGAGATTCAATGTCTTTGAAGGTGTGTGAAGTTCACCAACCCTCATTGAGCGCAACGGTGAACTATGGCCCAACACCCTCCTCGCCTTTCAGAAAGGAGATCCGTGCCCAACAGTGGGACATATAATGGTTAATGATGATGATGAGTGGTCGTACCTATTTCACATTGAAAGTATTCATGACAAACAAGTCCAGGTACTCATGAACGACGGTGGGGCCATGGTTCAAGCCTTGTCGTGGTGGTGGGGCTCAGTAGCCTAGGGTGTGCCCAGCACCTTGAGCCGAGGGAGCTGCACTTTGTACCCCTTTTACAAGAAGATTACAAAAGAGCAGAGGGACAAGGGGCGAGGATGGGAACCTCACCTCATTGTACTGTTTCGACGTTGGGAGGGGTTGTTCTGTGGTGCGGGACGACCCCTCTGTAGAGGTGGCGTCGGTCCCAAGAAGAACTGACTACTGACTAGCCGTCGAGGATTCGTCATCCGGGCACCTCACTAAAGACGGCATTGGTGGCACTCGCCGGGTTTTAGTGGGTAGAGCTACGTCCACCTTACCACCTTTCGGGCGTAGCGAGTCCTACCCATCTTCATGCCTCAAAACATTTCCCTGCGTAAAAGAAAAAAAAAAAGGTACTGATACTATACGTATACTGAAATAAATAAAATTTACCTGTATCGAAAACGTGGTGTTGACTTTACAACGCATTATATTTTTAATTAGGTACCTTCCAGTAAACCTCACTTTGCATTGTCTTTTATTAGTGATGTCCACATTATAATTTACATATTCCTATAGCAGGCTTTCCTAGGATCCTCTCAGCAACGTTTCTTTGCACGTATACATAGCCTCGTAAACAAACGTTGGTAATATCCAGCAGAAGTGGGTTTTAAAAATTACATTTGGCTCCATTCCTACTTTATGTAATGCTGTCACTGGAATACGGGTCTTGTTATCTCCATACTTTTTTCTTTATTACTATTTTCATATCAGGAACATGTTTAACAACGATTGGCGCCAAGATGAGAAAATAAATTCATTTGATCATAAGATAATTCAAATTAACAGATAATGGTTTGTTTTTTCTTTGTACGGTGTTTATGGCCAGACTAAGAAAAGCAATAAAAAACCCACAAACATTTTAGTGTAATCACGTATTGCTAATTTAAATCACTTAATGATGTCATGTAAAAATAGTGGTGTTTTGATAGTAAAGTCCTTTGACATTCAGTTATATACTACCTCGTAAACGTTACATAATCCATCGATAAAAGAACATCTCGGTTGGATACATTATCGAATGTCTATCAGTTATGATTCAGTATAGTATAAGTTATTATTTAGGTTATCAATTTCTTTACATATTTTTCGCTGAGTACAATCGGATTAAATGGGCTGTCATCGTTAAAATAAAACCTACCTATATTAGCCGTTCACCCATTATAAAACTGTAATACAAATATATAAATGACGCAGTATTTATAAAGAACAACGACGCATTTGCAACAAATTCATTGAATAGTCATAATCTTTATTTTATCTGTATGATTACTAACATTCAACATTTCAAGAATTCGGAATGTATTTTATTTCTATCGGTGTAAGCCGCAGCACCAGCGCGCCGTGACGACACACATCTCGTCTGTGCGGACGTCACGAGACGCCAGCGTGTCGTTCAATTCAACTTCAATTTCAATTTTCAATTCCCGTGTCTCGATGTTGGCTTATATTTAAGCCTATTAACAATATTTTTTGCCTTTGAATCAATTGCTTACTGAATATTAGCTAGTACAGTAACACCAATTCCTCAGTTAAAATGGATTTCTATTGAAAGGATCGTGAAATCTGACTGTTGCACCACATGGGCTAACGATTGTTTATTGTGTTCCTTGCGAATTCCGCACATTAAAATACATTGCCCTTTTTGGTGTTTTTTGAGTAAGGAAGAGGTTAATTTTAGCATTGAACTACACAGGACTGATGGCGGTGGTTGTTATAACTCTGGGACGTAGTGCGATTTATTAGTGATCTTGTATATTTTCATCAACATATTTATATAAAAGGTGACCTTGTGATGAAGTGACTGATTAGAAATCCAAAGGTCATGTTCGGATAAAGATTGTGTAGCTAGACTCGGCTCGCTAAGGAAGGACCCAACTAGTTCGTGGTATGGTACCGATGATACCAGTGCGCTAATGTCATTAAAAGACTAGCTCTTTTAAAATAAGCTTCCACCCCAGGAGTAGTACCTTATAATAATATATACCGTCCCGGTTGCGGTCCAGGCCATAGCGCCATCTACACTAAAGCGTCACATACAATTATTGCGTTCGTAATCGTTCACGATCGCCAGTAAAAGTTTCCATGATACTGCATAATTATGTGCTAATGTTTTACGTTTACCTGGACAACGCATCTAAATTACAATTTCGCTTGACTCCGGCGAACAGCACGTCATCCTCTTAACTCTATATCTACGAAAGATTAAAAACAAAAATTTCTAGGATAATGACTATTTCAACACAACGTATTTTATACGTGATCCAATAGTGCACATATTAGGTCTTTAGTCTTTACCTATGAAATTGCCGTTTTGTATGAACAAAATTTAACGATTTTTTTTCATGTATTTTTTATTTGTATTATATATTAATCGAAGTAATTACCCATGCAATCAATGCATCTTTGCCTACGCAGTGACAGTTTATTGATGTCCTTCTTAAAGAAATCAGCTGGACGGGAGGCAACAAATTCTTCAATTCTTCAAACAAAAATTATTATGATTTGAAATAGCCAGTAGTACTACAGAATGGAAATTTCATAGGTAAAGACCTATTATATGAATTACTCTGCGCATTAAGCTCATAAGAGACAAAATAAATATCATTCGAAGATTTATCGCTTTTACTTTGTTCGCTTTTTTTTTTGAGTGTGTCTAATTATACCGCGAGCGTTCTTCCGGTTTGTCGCGGCCGGAAACCGTCTTCTCCGGACAATGTGTTGTCTCTTGGAGTCTCTATTTTAGGAATAAGTTGAAAGGGAAAAAATACTTCTATTTATAACCTACGTTTTCAAAACAAAACTTTCGCGTCGTTTAATCTGTCTGTGTATGTCTAAATCAATAGTACATATAATTAGTATGTATGTGCTTTAGACATACACTTTTAAACCTTTTTTATCTTAGTTATTTTAAGTTCACAAAAGCACACCAAAGAACTTGGCATACTTGTTGGCATTTATTGAGAAACCAAAATAGTGAAGCAGTATAAAAGGAAATTGGATCTGGTATCACCTACATATAACATGAAACACAGACACATTTAGTATTTGTGTTTACGTAGCTGAAGGGCAACCTACAGAATATTGCGATGAATCTGTAGGCGGTTATTATTAAGAATGGTTTAATCAATGAAATATATTTTAGCTGTCATGATTCAATGGTTTGTAAACAACTCGAAAGTTTAATCAAGCGTTTTAGTATTATTATAACACACGGGATCAATGATTTGAGTTTTTTAAGTAAACTTAATTTGTATTTAAACATTACTTATATTTAGAGCTACAGTAGAACTCGCTCTCTCGTCTAATACGGCATTTTATGTCGGTCCTTGCAACTTGAAAAAAAAATTCATACATTTTAGGGTTCCGTAGCCAAATAGCAAAAACGGAACCCTTATAGATTCGTCATGTCTGTCTGTCTGTCCGTCCGTATGTCACAGCCACTCTTTTCCGAAACTATAAGAACTATACTGTTGATGCTTGGTAAGTGTATGTATTCTGTGAACCGCATTAGGATTCTTACTCAAGAGTAGAAAAAAGTAAAATTTTTTTTGGGTTCTCATACTTAGAACTGAAACTCAAAAAAAAAAAAATATATCAAACCCATACGTGTATGGAGTATGGATAGGTCTTTAAAAATGATATTGAGGTTCCTAATACCATTTTTTTCTAAACTGAATAGTTTGCGCGAGAGACACTTCCAAAGTGGTAAAATGTGTGTCCCCCCTTGTAATTTCTAAAATAAGAGAATGATAAAACTAAAAAAAATATAATATGATGTACATTACCATGCGAACTTCCACCGAAAATTGGTTTGAACGAGATCTAGTGAGCAGTTTTTTCAATACGTCATAAATCGTAAATTGCAATTTACCTTTCATTCAATCAACTCAAATACATATTAAAAAAAAAAAAACATTTAATTTCATAAACATAAACCATATTTTTTGTTAGTGTCTAATGTGGTACATTATGTAATGGTATTAATAATTATAATTCGTGC
Organism: Helleia helle; assembly: GCA_963853865.1. Classification (NCBI taxonomy): domain Eukaryota; kingdom Metazoa; phylum Arthropoda; class Insecta; order Lepidoptera; family Lycaenidae; genus Helleia; species Helleia helle. The sequence continues at coordinate 10,168,354 of OY971421.1, forward strand.
GCGAGTCCGACTGGCACTTGGCCGGTTTATTAACGCTTATTACGATTTTTCATCCCGTATTTGCTCTGCATGCGTACCCTACCAAATTGTTTCAAAAGAGCAAGTTTCAGAATTAACTAAATTGATGTCGTATCGGTAGAAGAATAACCCGCAAACAATTAAAGGTCTTATCGAAGGTGTGAATAACACACAAAAATGGGCTATAAGCATAGAATTATTAAGAACTTATTTCAAATAACTGTGGCTATAAGTGATGATGACGACGAGGAAGAGTCAACTCCGATTTTGTCAATCAGCCAGGCATTATCAGCAGTTAACGATTTAAGGCACTATGTAGCTTCTTTGGGTAAAAGCGAAATCTTTTTATTGCTAATGCATCAAAATCTCTTACAACAATTATCAAATTAAAATTATCAAACAAAAATAATAAATAGTAAATAAATACACTATAATAACTTTATATGTAATAGCTTACTTACTACTCTATAAATATATTATTCATTACCTACAAGAGAATTAGTAAATGTTACGTTTTATTTTCAGTATTTTTACGTGTATGTCCTTGTAAATTTTTATATCAAACCGATCAAGTCTTTAGGCGTGAAAACGTCACAAATAAACACATTCACTTATGCATTATATGTAATATTAAGATAATTTCATTGGTCGCAGGGTGTTGGGTCCCACGGCGGTGCTGCAGCTATGCGAGCGAGACGAGCCGCTGCCCGCCAACGCACGGCCGCTGTACTCGCTAGCGATGCGCGGCGCCGTCATCTGTTTCTCCGGCTTTAGGAAGAAGGATGAGTTAGTGAGTACACGTTGTTTTTTTTATAGAAGATGGGGCAAACCACAAACGGACAGTTGGTTCACCAAGTGGTAAGTTATCAGCAACATCCATAGACACCCGCTTCATCTGAAGATTTGCATATAATGAAATTATTGACAGATTTTACTGAGGTAGGTATATTATGATTTTTACATTCCCGATACAAGCACTATACGAGGACTGGACAGTCCTTCCGTGGTGGCTGTAAAAATTGTTACGTTATAGTAGTACCTAGTAGTAGTAGTAGTAGTAGTAGTAAGAGTAGTAGTAGGTACGTGTTACATTACCTAATACCTATAATATGTAGACGCGTTTTAAGTGTTCCTTTGATGCTTATTAAATAAATATAATTTTGATTTTGCTATCTAATTCGTTAATTATGTTGGAAGAATTTTTCTATTTTCACCTGTATTTGTATTTAACTAACACACTAACTTATAATATGGGTTTTTTTGTTCGAAATAAACATTTTTTATTCTATTCAAATATGAAATATAAAAAGAGGTTTTTATTAGAATACATATTTTATTAAAATCTTTAGTTAGTAACATCTAACATACTAGTCTAGTTTTTAGTACGTAACTGTGCATATAAAAGCACTAGAAAGTCTTTCGACCATTGTTCAACTAATTTCTACAGTTAATATGATTTTTTATGTTATTTATAATATACAGTAAAAATGTATCACACAAGACGAAAGTAAAACAATGATCATTCTTTTATATTGTTTAGCTGTTAGCAGAATAGTTCACTGAGCCAGTCTCTTGTTAATGGTTGTGTGTAGGGTAACATCGTATTATTCATAACTACCTACTACTGCGGATTTGTCTGTTTTTCGTTAATGGTTAACTGGCAGATAATGAATATTTGATAGCCGAAGCTATAGATTTTCATTCGCAGCCGTTTAGTAGTTTATGTTAGATTGAAGAAACATCGTTACAACGTTTCTTATTACTAATTGATGTTAATAATCTATTTCAATTAAATTAACTAATCTGGGTCATTTATATTTATAAGAGTAATCACTTCGGCGTACAAATGAGCACGATGTGTTAATACCGTGTTTATAAATAAAATAGCTTTTTAATTTTAGCCGCTTTTTTGCTAATGATATTTTGTGATGCAAATACTCGCACAAGGAACTCTTTTTTATGCAAATGTTCTTTAACCAATCTTTCATCATCAGTAACCTTTTTCCGTCCTTTGCTGGATGTAGGTTTTTATACAATGACGTCCAGACAGACGATGGAAATACTCTGCAACTTCAATATCATTTAATATTAGCTAGTACAAGAACGGACTTGATTATGTCTATGAGACTTACATTATAAAGAGATCAAGTTTATAACTTTGTAATTTGTACGTTTCTAGGGGGTAATCTTTGGAACGACTGATCCGATCATTAAAATTCTTTCTCTAAAAGAAAGCAGGCAAAATAAATTCAGGAGTGACATAGTAAATAGTTTAAGTTTTTGTATATATTGTCTAAAATATAACGATATTTGTTGGAGGTGTCGTAAAAAAATGAACCGCCTGGGAGATTTCAGTGAAACCTTTGAGACATAATAAAGTAATGTATGGTGGAATTGTGTATCTTATATTATAACTAGCTGTTGCCTGCAGCTTCGCCCGCGTTACTCAACTCCTATAAGTCACAGCGTGATGTTTTATAGCCTATAGCCTTCCTCGATAAATAAGCTGTGTAACACTAAAATAATTTTTCAAATCGGACCAGTAGTTCCTGAGATTAGCGCGTTCAAACAAACAAACTCTCAGCTTTATAATATTAGTATAGATATACAAAGTCTACAGAAAAGGCTGCGATGGCATATAACATACTTATATCTGGGCTATTGTAAAGTGGTAATTGGAAAAATATTTACACGGATAATTTTAATTAGTTGGCTTGAGCATTTTATGAAGATTATATTTTCCTTTTTAGAGATAAAAAAATGTAGAAATATAATCATCAGTTCGGATACGTCCGTAAATCTATGTTAACGCGGGCGAAGCCGCGGGCAACAACTAGTTACGCTATATATGTACAGAATGTGTGACAATAGCGCCGTATCTGAGACGTGTGTATATCGACAGACGTACCTGATAACACTGATACACTACATGGGCGGCTCCATCCGCAAGGACATGTCGAGCAAGGTGACGCACCTGATCGCGGCCGCCGCCACCGGGGACAAGTACCGGTACGCCTCGGGCTTCGGCCTGCCCGTGCTGCAGCGCTCCTGGGTGGACGCCTGTTGGGAACGCCGGGACGACCCCACCTGCTTCGCAACGGACGTCGGTTTCATAGTAAGATTTGTATATGCTAGTTGGATAAGCGAACTGGGAGAGGAGCCACCCGATGGTTTGGTCAGCGTCACCCATGAACGTTAACGAGTTCGTCTAGAACTAGCCCCGGCATAATTATTAATTTCACAGATCCAGCGCAGGCAACTCATTAATGCGTTAAGCTAAAACAAGCTTAATGTTGGTACTCATGTAGATAAGAGCGCGGATTGGAGCTTCGATTACTACTAAGTATATTAATACATCCAATACTGTACCGGTGATCTTTGAAAAGAGCGCCCTTTTTCATAGGCACCATCTAGGATGATGGTATGATGACAGCATGATGACTTTGACTTCTGCAGACACAGAAATCTACCATCTTGCCCATCTTACGATAGACTTTGACAAAAAACCACCAGAGAGTAGAGACTGGCGCAGTAAGAGCTAGTTATATTCTACTACGTCCATGACGTTACTACCAGGTTGCCTTTTTATTTCTTCTTTCTTTTATAACGCCGAGAAATGATCTGAGGCATCCCGCGGTGGAGTCTCCCCATGTGGGACTCGCCCGAAAGGTGGTAAGGTGACCGCAGCTCTACCCACTTAAACCCGGCGAGTGCCACTAATGCCGCCTTTGGTGAGGTGCCCTGGATCTGTTGAGCAAACAGGGCACCTCGACGGTCAGTCAGTGCCTCAAGAGACCGACGCCACCTCCACAGAGGGATTGCCCCGCACCACAGTACAACCCCTCCCAACGTTCGGGAAGTACAATGGGGTGAGATTCCCGCCCTCGCCCCTTGCCCCCTGCTCTTTTGTCCCCTCTTCTTAAAAGAGGGATACAAAGAGCGCCCTAGGCTCAATTCGCGTCGCTCAAGGTGCTGGGCTCTCCCTAGGCTACTGAGCCCCACCGCCACGATAAGGCCTGAACCATGTTGGGGACTACCAGGTTGCCTATTTCAACTAATGCAAAACAATTATGTTTTGCAATTTGTAAATATTGTACGTGTCTCAAAAGATAACTTCAAGTATTGATAAACGCAAACATGCAATATAACAACTTGATTTGTAATTATTATCATGGACTGAATGTTTATAAAAAATGCGAAAACAATAGGACTTTTAATACGTTTTTATTAAATCACGTAATTAACAACGACCTGTGCAATGATCAAGTGGATTAGCTAGATATTAGTGGATTATCAAGGAGATTAGGAACCGCAGAGTTCGCGGGTTCAAATACCGCAAAATTTTAATTTCTTATAGCAAATACGATTTGTAAGTGTTTATAAAAAAATTTAGATGTAGACACAATACCCTCGTTAATTACAGAAAGAGCACAAATTGAAAGTATTTGCTGGGGCTCGCGTCTGCTTCGTGGGGTTTCCTGAGGATGAGACCCAGCATATGGCTGAGGTGCTCAGCAGCAACGGCGGAGCCGCCTGTCCACTCGACGACCCGGACTGCACGCATGTTGTAAGTATTGGCTCCTACATTACTACTTTAACAGCACTAGTTTTATATTTTAAGTGAACCATAACATAAGAATGTAAGCCAACGATATGGTAATATTTACAATGTTGGTGTACGCAGAGCGTTTACCTCCAAATACTTGACATACCGATTTATTTATACACATAGTGGCACATTAGTTACTAATTTTAGCGTAATGAAATCAGCATGCACGTAGTATTACCCTTGGTACACAAATCTTTATTACTCTATAGCCGAGCACTTAGGTATAATGTATTTTTTGCTTCATGTTCATTTACGACTAGAATACCGTTTAGCAATCGTCTCAATGTCAAATGTATGTGTATACCAATTCACACGCAAACAAAATGATTGTACCGATCCGGTGACAGCCGAATTTCGTGTCGATTCATTGCGTAAGCCTTGACAAGAATTTAGCTGTGAATTTGTATAGCGTGATTGAATTGTACGATTATAATCGACCCCGTAGTTAGTCGTTAAGTAGAATCACAATGGGCTGCACCACTATCCCTCCCCCACCGCGTAAAGTCAACCCATTGTCTATTCCATTACACAGCAACACCACCGCTTTTATCATTTCGCTAGCGTTATACATTCATTATTTTTAAGGTAATTAGAGCTTTTAATGTGATTTCTCTGAATTTGACCACAGTGTTCTGTGAACATGGGACAGAATTTGATAAATTGAAACATAATCTGAGATATTTTTCGAAATAAAGTCAAGTTCAGAAGCAAACAGAGTACCACTAAAGCTTTCATTGTGTACGTCCATATATCATAGTTACTTTGTCCAGACTACGGCGCGTGTCGTACTGTTTACGTAATCCATTTCACAGCTTTAGTTGTACCTACTACTATTATTGTATTGTATTGTACCTACTATATTTTTCGTTGCCTCATTTAGTATAATAGTTCTGGTATATTCAATAAATGTATGGGGAAGTGTATTGATAATATTATTCTTTAATTCTTTATCAGTATACATTTCATCTGTGTCTGTCAAATTAGTCGCTTTTGTGTCTAACTATATAAGAGGATAACAACAAGTAAAGCATGTCTGTATTGGAATGGCTTCATTATCATTGCGTGGTGTGTTTCACACATGTTTCAGGTAATGGCCAATGGGGAGACTTTCGGTCGTTCGCTTATCCTTTCGCCTCATCCAAACACTTCGAACACGTCCTTGAAACCCGCCCGTACCTCACCAAATCGCTCCCAAACCACACCAAAAACCTCGCTCTACCGTAGATTATCGGCTCGGCTATCGGGCCGCCGTTCTAGTCCAAATAAACACACACCAGAAACTTGTGAGGGCAAAAGTCAAGACGAAAGGGATGAAAGATTGCTACGTGCAAGAGACAGTATTAGAAATAGTTTTAGTCCAAAAAAGCATACAACTCCACCAGATGTCAGTATTAGTAATATAGGAATATCTATAGATAATGATTACTTTAGCCATAGTACGAGAAGCTGCCATTCCGAAACGAGGAAGTTAAAAGGCAACGATAAGGAAAATCAATATTTGTCGCAAATTATACACGGTAACGATAGAGTTAATGCCAAAGATAAGAGGGAAGTATTTAGAAATAAATCTATAAATGTGTTTAACTTAGTCGACTGCCTGACAGAGACAGGCTCTTTGCATTCATCGCTAACCAAAAGCTTGTGTGACTTAGACGCCAAAAATGAAGCTGGTTTTTTATTTCCCGTGTCAAAAGACAACAAAGACTTACAGCAATCGACTACTACTATATCGTCTGGAAAGAAGAGAAGTCGGAATTCAACCGATTCTAATTTTCAAGTCGGTTTACTGGATGGGAATAATGTATCTCCGGATAAGTCCGAAGATAGCAACTGGAAATCTATAAAGAGATTAAAAATTAAGGATTCCTTTAAATTCAAAAATAGACCTACCATTTTCAAAAGGACTAAGAAGGAGTCTGTATCTAAAATGTCAGGAGATATTACCGTTGAACCGGTAAGTCCTGAATATGTAAAACCAACGGACCCCGCGGGAGAATTTGTGGCGTCCACTTCTTCTCCCATTAGAGAGGACGACAATACTTCTATTTCGTCCATGAATATGAGTAAGCAGTCCGGATTCTTTGATATCTCTTTCGCCTCAATAAGAAGTTCCAAAACTAAATCTGCATCAAAGTTGCGACGAAGCGTAAAATCATTTACAGCTTCTTTTAGAAGCGAAAGGAAAAAGAAATATGAGAAACGTGCAGAACGTAACACAGTAGATGTTGATCCACGTCATCTACCGCCAGATCTTCAAAATGTATCGACACCTAAGAGGAACATCGACGGTATGAATTTGGATATATCTCCCGTCCAAGTGGACACGGTTGACAGTACAGATATGAGAACGCCGGCCAAAGACGAAACGGATGTGGACGAATTAGACGATTCGACAATTTTTAAAACACCACAAAGTGTATGGCTTCGAGCACATCGACATTCGATCAGCGGGAGTGTGGAGATTAGAGCAAGCGCGTTCCATAGCGGGCCCGTCCCCCTCTCATCTCACGTCCCCGCCCCCTTCCCCTCGCCCTCGGCGCGCGATGGACCGCGAGCTTTCGTCGCGCCCGTGTCCGTCTCGACGCCCCCTACCCGCGACGCTCGCGCCATTTCGCAATGCCATGGACTGTCGCTGCCGGTACTAACCCCATTTAATTACATATATTACTAAAGATTAGATTTAGCTTGTCATGCCATAGAATCTAAATGTCATTCAATATATCTGCTCGATATTTACGATAAATGTTACGATAAATATGTATTAGTATCATATTTGCATGTTTTAATAAAATTTTAGATGCTTTTTGTTAGGGTATGGACAGCGGACGTATAAAATATTATGATATGTAACCATAATCCATATATCGTAGTATCGCATACAAAACTAGACATATATGACAAATATTTGAATATTTGTGCTATTGCAGGTTGTTGACGAGCACAATACTGTAATAGCTCCCGACTGTGCGCCTCGTGTTCACGTCGTCAAAGCGGAATGGTTTTGGGCCTCTGTTCAAAATGAAGAAGCACAAGATGAGAGAGAATATCTTTTCAAAGACGTAAGTACATACCTAAATATAAATAAGTCATATGAAAAATAGGAGACTTTGCTTCTATATTAACTATGGAAATACTGTGTTTTCTGATATAGTACTTAGACGAGATATCGCGACGGTCGTCGGTGGGCGGTGCCGGAGTTGGGGGCGTGGCTAGTGGTGCCAGCGCGGCCGAAGAAAGCGCATGCACGCCTTCGCAGCTGCAACGCTTACGCAAGCGAAAACTGCGCGGTGGTGACGCAGCGCTGCACAAGCGACGCTCGTCCGTCGGCGACGCGGTGCTACTCTCCATATCTGGCAACCTATTAGATTGCACGACCTCACCGGATGGAAAGCAACTGCCAGAAGGTAAATAAATACAAAAAAAAAACAAAAATCTCTTAAATTGTTAATTAGTTGTAATATATTAGTAAGGAATATTTATTTTAGAATCCGTGGTACCTGATAATGTGGTGCGTAAGTTAATGTCCCCCCGCCAGCAAGTATTCATGGAGTTACTTCAAACAGAGTCAAATTATGTGGGAATACTGCACACTATAGTAAATGTGAGTACATAATATGTTTAAGCTAATTATGTAGTGTTTTTGCCTTTTATTAAAAATGACATTTAATTTTTATTTATAGAGATTTAAAGAACCACTTGAAGAGAAGGTAGAAGAGGATAGTGCCAATGGAAAAAATCAAGCTTTGCTCAATAATACTGAACTCAAAATTATATTTGGAAACCTACCGCCTATATATGAACTACACCAGTGAGTTAAATTCTACAGTTTAATGAAATTAATAATAATAATAACCACCGATATGTCCAAACATAAGCGTGACTTAAATTTGGTTAATAGGCATAATATGTCGGGGTTCAATAATTTGAATGCCCACAGGCGCATGCTGGAGGAGCTGCATTACGCGCAGGCGCACTGGAGCGAGGAGGTGGGCATCGGGCGGCTCGTGCTCAAGTACACGCCCGACATGGTCAAGGCCTACCCGCCCTTTATCAACTTCTTCGAGAACACCAAGGAAATGCTGCAACAATGCGATCGTGAGAACCCAAGGTTAGATATCATACAATTTGTGATAGAAATTCTTAAGGGACATAGGAAAATAAAAGAATTCATTGAACATACTGCAACTTGGGATTAATGTGTATGTTACAAGGCGTATGCCTATTTATTATATATAGTATAAGATTAAAAAGATAGGTTTCACTGAGTTTGTTTCGCTCGTCCTTCTTAGTGGACTAGCTTTGAAATAGGTAGTAGAGTTAATTTGTCTTTCCATAAGTTTTTTACTTTACTTAGAAATAAATTGGTGTATGTAGATAAAATTAAATTCATTTATGTTTCAATTGACAGATTTCATGCATTCCTGAAAGTCTGTCAGACTAGACCAGAATGTGGAAGACAGAGCTTACAGGAACTATTAATAAGACCGGTGCAGCGACTACCCAGTATTAGTTTATTATTAGAGGGTAAGTTTTTTTTAAAATAAATGAAGTAGTTATGACAGGAAAAGTCATTACGTTTCTCAAGTTTTTGCTGATTTGTAGCAGTAGAGATTCATGGGTTATTCAATTCTTTTCTGTTTCTCGCGGCTCCTACGCTTTAACTTAAATTGACATCCATTCTCAGACTGATAACTAATTTTGTTTGCTTTTGACTTAATTATTATTCTATTATCTATTACATAAATATTCTTGTCTCTTAACCATTTCTTAGGAATTATTATATCACATTGACAAAATGCTATCAAAATCCAGTACTTACAGCAAGAAAAGGTAACATACAAATGTAATTTAAACAAGTGTATTGTGTTGCAGACATATTGAAGCACACGCACAAGAGCAACCCGGACCACGCAGCGCTGGTGTCGGCACTGGCGGGGCTGCGCGAGGTCATGTCGCACATCAACGAGGACAAGCGCAAGACCGAGGGGCAGCTGCAGATGTTCGACATATACAACGACATCGACCAGTGTCCGGTGCGTAGTAAGACTGCCGATGACACTTATGATAACATATGGAAACGGTATCTTTATGATGTGAAATGACTTGGCAGCAAAATAGACTCTAACGCCGTGACGACCAACGGCATGACGCTGTCATTTCTTTATTATATACTATATTTTGTTATAGGTCTTCATTAATTCTTATACTAACGTAGATGATTCATTTCGGTCGGGCGTCCCGTGACGGACAACTTCTTTATATTGCGTAGTTTTTTTTTATCAAATATGATAAAGAAAAATATAAAAACTTTTTTTATATACTTATAATATCTCACGTAAACAAATACTCATTCAAGATTCTATGCGCGTACGCGACGTATGGGCGTAGAATGTCTAATGTTTTTTCGCCTATATTTATAACTCGTGTGGGAAGTGAGCGTCATCACTCCAAATCCGTTTCACAGTGCGGTAAAAATGTATTTTTTGAACGTGAAACAATCGTGAATTTAACTTTTTTCGATGACGTTTTCTAGTACGTAATATTTATTTTCGTATTATATGGACTAATATCAATATGATTTATTACAGGCGCACCTTGTCTCATCGCATCGATCGTTCGTCTCCAGGTGCGAGGTCGTTGAGCTCTCCAAAGAATTATCCGGTCGGGGGGACCATCTTGTTCTTTTTCTCTTTACTGACACAATGGAAGTTTGCAAAAAGAGATCTAAAGTGAGTCCGAAATAACTATCGGAAATAGTATGTCACATTAGACTTAATTATATCATTTTGTCATCTTAATCACTTTTTTCTTGATATCCCTATGGCAAGAAGCACAGTTTAAAAATATGCATCATATATTTGTAGGCATTCAATAGTAAGAGTCCAACGAACGGAACTGGTACAATGCGAATAGGTTCGAGCAAGCCTTACCGACACATATCACTGATGCCGCTGAGCACGGTCAAGAGAGTCGTCGACATTAGGGAAGCGGAAGGTAAAACATCAAATTAAAATATTATTTCCTAATGTTTGAATTTTACTCATAATATATATGAAATCACTTTTTACGCCCTTCATTGTGGTTCATTCAGTCTTCTCGTGACAATGGATGCAATATGAATCAAGCTTCCGAAACATCGAGCAGTGGCGTAGCTATAGGGTGGCAGGGGTGACTAAATGCCACGGGGATTGACTTTCACGGGGAAATTTCATCAAAAAAATTGGTCCGAAAACTAATAGTAGCATACACCTTGAAAATGTATACATCTGCCACTGCCAGCAAATTTCCACATTCTAGAGTAAAAAGAAAGTTATAATAACATTAGAAACACGCAATCATAAGCACATTGTTGAGAACATAATAAAATAATTGTAATGCTTCAGATTGCCACAACGTGTTCGCATTGATGTGCCGGAGCAATCAAGAACTCAAGGAGAAGTTGTACTCGTTCATGATATCGGACGAGACGGTGGACAAATCGCTTTTTTTACGACAGCTGTGCCGGCAAATGGCGAACACCGTGTGCAAAGCCGATGCCGTAAGTGATTTTATTTAGTTTTTGTCACTGCTATTATAAGCAGATATTTTCTCTCGTGTCGTCTCGGTGTCAGTAATTACACTTATCCTGCTTTTCTCATTAAAACAAAGCTGCTTCAAGGAAGATATACACTGGTGGTTCCCATGTATGGATGGGGGCACAAAGCGCATCCCTCTTGACGGTGATAAGCCTTCCCAATAAACGACAATCCTTAAAAACTAATCTTTATTTATATTGAAGGCCGGCTAGTTGAGTCAGCATTCATCTATTATTTCATTAACCCCCGACGCAAAAAGACTGAAAAGAAGAAGGGTATAGATTATAATCCCTAAGTGTGTCTGTCTGAGGCATCATAGTCCTCAAACGGATTAACCAATTTGAATGCTATTTTTCTAGCGTTGGCTCTTAGACATGTTTTATCAGAGTCAGTTCAGCTGTTTCATGGTCATCCGCTCTTGTTATTGTGTTGTTTTTTTAAGTATGATATTTTATATTTTTTACTCGGCCAGGACAAATTCCTGGCATGCCTGGAGTCACATCAGCTGGACATAGACACCAGCGACCTGGCGCTCAGCACGCTCTCCAAGGTATCCAAGTTTGCAGCACGCACCAGAATTAAGGTACACACTCCACTATAACACACTAACTACTTACACATATCAAATAAATAGACGATACCGAATGTTATTTGAATGAATAATGTATTTAAATTTAAAATGAGATACTGGTTTTTTTTAAATAAATATTACTGTAGTTAAAGTAAATTCTAGATAAGGCGAAAGTGATATGCCACTCACAATAATATCGTTTATACATATCATTTTTATATATTAATATATAATTAATTAACAATATCAATTAGTAATGAATAATTATCATCAGTGATGTAACTAAGGCATGAATCAATTTTTTTCATGAATCAAAGTTTTTAAATAACAGAACTCTAAAATCATGACTTCATTTCCAATTAAAACGTGATTTATATTTAAAAAAATATGCAATGTAATGTTATAATAATTATTCTAAACTGTCCCACGTTTTTATAGATAAAAGATTATAGAAAGGACTTAATTTTATTTATGACGTGTGGACTTTACTCTATGCATATATTTATTTGTACCTCCAAGTCAACAAGTGGATAAAAAAATCTCGGCATGTTTTACAAATAGATTATGGGGTTTAATAGCGAGCTGTGATAGATTGATATAACGTGGCTTTCCACACAAAATTGTTTTAGCGATTTGTAGTTCATCCTGTAAAGCTAAGTATACATTTTCAGGATTTGATAACGTCCATGCGTTTCGTAGTATTTCATACCGTAATCGATTTTGGTTTTTCGTAAGGTTTAAAATCCGATTTACCTCTTATTTTTCGAATGTTCGTTGTGCGGTGTGAGACAGTCACAGCTCGCTACTGAATACCCGGTACGCGCGTGCGTGCAGAAGCACTTGAGTGCGTGCGCGGCGCGGACGTGCGTGTGTGACCGTTGGAGCGCTCTGTTGTAGCTGGAGGCGCTGGCCGGGCTGGGCGGCTGGCTGCGGCCCGAGCCGGGGGCCGGCCTGCTAGACTCATGGGTATTGCGCGCTCACTTACTCGCACAGGTCTGACGCTCGCGACCCCTACCTCTCCCCGATCATCCGGACACTAATCTCACCGACCGCCGCCCGCTCACCGTTTGCCCAAATTACGATTAACGCCATGTGTTATGTCTAATCTGTGCTTGGGTTGTCATGTTGAAGTTACTTAACACGTTGGGTTCATGTAACCATATTATTTTAACTAAATACTAAAACGTAATATCACAGCTTTTGCTTAAAAAAACAATGATATTCGCTATAACGGTGCTGTGACTTTCGGGAACTGTTGATAATGAACGCTTCATATATCATTGTGAACCCAGTGTTTGTGAGCGTGCCATACCTTGCAGTATTGGGACTGACCCCCTCTGTTTGTCTCATTTAACGGGTTTATTATATCGATATGTCATTAACTTCATTTCATTTCATTTAAAGTCAAGTGCCTACGGTGCTTATATAAGTTATTTGTTCTTTTTTTAATTTGTTTGTAAAATTAATGGCAACATTGGTGTCGATAAGTGAATTACATTTGTTTCTTGTTTAATTTATTTCGAATTTCTTTGTAATGAAATGAAATATGTAGATTTGCAATACTATGCTAATTATATGGTTAATATATAACAAAAATTCCATTTATTGAATTTTTTTTTATGTGTAAAAACAGCAACAAAAAAATGACACTATTTTTACAAACAAATTGTAGTTTAGTAAGTATTAGCTTGATCGCCATAAGAACTATTTTTGAGGGTTTATGTCAAACGAACCACGGACTAGCTAGATTCCAGAGGTGCTTATGGCGATTAAGCTTAGCATCGCCTTCAAATTATTTATTTTGACTTGGTTAATGTGGTTTATAAGGTCATTTACAAACAGAATATTTTTCATGCACATTTGTAAATATCAAAGATTGTTTTTGACTCGACAAACAATAATATCTAATCATCGAGCATATAACTGGTATAGAACGGTTATCTTATGTTTTTTGTATGAAAAAAAATTCCTCCAAATTTGTGCCGTGACGCTGCGCCGGTTTTGTGCTCTGATTGGCCAACTGATGGCCATTGATGGATGATTGGCCGATGAGACGTACATATAGATCACTGGTAGAATTGCTATTACGTCAGTGATTTGGAATTTTATGGCTCACATGACTACTGTATCCGGTTATATGCTCGATGTATCTAATGCATGAAAGATATTTTCTAATCTGTGAAAACGATGTGATCTCGATTGTGACGCAGGTGGGACGCGCGCTCTCGTTCAACAAAACGCCATCTAAGCTGAAGCGGGCGATGTCGTCCATGATCTCTCCGTTTGGTTCCACGTCGAACCTGACGCCCGCGTCGCAGCTGGCACAGATGAGGCTCGCCAGCTGCAATAACATCAATGTGAGTATAACAAAGATGGGGCCATTTAGGGGTCATATGGTATGCATTTAACCAATAAGTGTGTCTGTCTGTGGCACTAGTTGTCAAACGTGAAGTGTCGTCGAGTGAACTGACTTTGATGCATTTGATTTTATTACAAAAAGTTGAATTTGATTTTTTTATTTCAAGTGGGTTTTAGCGGAGGTTCTTAGGAAAGTTTTATCAAAATCCCTTGAAACGCAAGGTCGTCAGCTCTTGCTAATGTGTTGGGGTGTTTTCTGAGTATAACCTTTTATAGAATAGAATAAAAAAATGTTTATTTCAAGCAAAACATGCCTAGTGTCCGTTTTTAGCAGTAATTATTTATTATGTCATTCCATTGACTACCCAGTACCTTTACCCAATGTTTCTTGATACGGTAGTCCAATGTTGCCGCAATAACTTTCAGAATGCTATTCGCAGATCCTGCAGCATAGAAGCTGATTTTGCGTATAACCGCTTTAAAACCGTCAGTGTGAGCAACAGCAAACATTCCTGAGTCCTGACGCACTACAACGCCACGGAAGCCCCAATAGCATTCTGAAAGCGTTGTTATACTGGACACGTATATTTTATTTATACATTATAAAAATAAAACTCGATTATAATACTGCTATGAAATGAAAAAGTATGTGAAGAAAGTGCCTGTTGCTTTAATGTTAGCTTGATGATATACCCTAACCTACCCGGGACTAACTGTGGTTGCCTACACTGAGGCGAGATGTATATTTTGTTCTTGTATGTACGATGGGCGATGACAAACATTCGAATACATATTATTCTTTATATTTATTACAATTAAAATGTAGACAAAATTATGCATAATATAATGGTTATAATCTGTTTTAGTAATCCGGGAGGATTTCATGGTAGGTTTATATAATAGTTATTGATGAAGTTTTTAACTATAAGATCGACTTTTTTATTGATTATAATTAGCTGTTGATTTCTTTGTTGACTATACCCGTGCCTGTCTAAGATAGACTTGCATATTTAATACAGACATTATATAAATACCACTAACAGACGTGAAGAATTAATATTCTACCTACTTTATCGATGTAGCTTTCAATGCCGCAAGGTCAAAAGCTTCGAAAAAAAACTAAAGCATCTATAATACAATCGTATTATGGTCGTTTTGTAGGAGATGGGCAGCAGCGGGGCGGGGTCAGGCGCGGAGGGAGGGTCGGTGCTGGTGGCGCCGCTGTCCGTGCAGCCCACGCGAAAGGCGCCCGCGCTGCGTCGCTTCTGACCTCCGCCGCGCCCGCCGCGAGCGTGCACGCCCGCAACACGCTGACATGGCGAACGTGTTCGTAACTAAGGTGGACTAATCACAAAGCAACAATGATAAAATACATCGATATGCACGAGACAATGAATTGAATATGGTTGTGTACAAAAAAGGTGTATTGCGTTTCTCACTAAACAATTTTTCTCGTTCTATACGGTTAAGATTTCCTTGTTTTACGTCGCACCCCGCTGTTTTAATATTGACCAATGGGTACAGTTAAGTAAACTCAATATGCTGCAGTTTAGCGTTAAAGATAGTTGGAGACAAAAATCATATTATTTAACTGCCTAGTTAATAAGCAAAGATTTTGTTATCTGTTATAAAAATCGCACAAATTATTATTTGTGATACAGCCCTTATTACTAAATAAAATAATTGTTTGTCAATTGTATATGATGGATCTAATTATTAAAGATAATTTTCTTAACGTTTATGGACACTTTTTGTGAATGTCAAAAGTATTATTTGTGGTGTATTTATTGGAAAAGGCGATAAACCATAAATGGATATGATTAAAATTTTGGTCAAATGTTTAATTCACAAGATGTGAAAAATTATTTAAATGGAAGACGAAGAGAAATCGTCTAAATCTATGCAAACCGCATGATCAGTTGTTTAGTGATGTATATCATTTGTTTGGGTTAGTGAACCAGTGCTTTAAATATGTCCTAATGTCATGATGAATTTAATTCAGTTGGCAGAGCTCCGTATTGAGAAGTGCCTTCAGATTGGAATCGATCAAAATCGATTCGGTTAGTCGTTACAAAGTATTAATATTTAATGGAAAATGAATGATTCATGTAAAGAGATTGTATAGGTTAGAAAGTGAACCGGGTAAAACCGCACACGAACTCTTTGAATCGTAGCAATAAACCAAATGACAGTTAAACAATTTGTTATTTTCAAACTCGAATGTTCTTTAACATTAGTTAAGTCACCTCCACTACTTGGGCAGCTAACACTAGCTTGTTCTGGGATCTGTGTAATATCATTAATAAAATGATTAACGATTATTTAAACGAACTCTGTCGCATAGATATATTGATATTATTAAATAGTTTTGATTAATATGTACATATTGTGATATTTTAATTTAATGGTATAATAGACATTTTAGGCTAGATTAGTCGTGTTAGACCGTGTCCGTCTGCTACCGAGCGTTCCTAGTGCTTATTGTATCGCTACTGTTCGTTATAACGACAGGCCCCGCGAGCAGATTCTGAATGTACATAGCGCGTGTCTGTCGCTCCTAATATTGTATCATGTGTCATTATTATTTTGGAGCTCAAATCACGCAGTTGTACGCATCAATACATTGTACAAAGGTTATATTTATGAATATTTTAAATGATTGAAAGAATAAATAAACATTTATTTTCTGTCAGAATATTTTTATTTACAACTCCCTAATGATCAAAATAAAGCGAGACATTCAAGGTTCAGGCATGTCGCGGTGAATTGTGTGTGGTGGAATTGAAAAATGTGTAGGCATTGACAGCGGCTCGCAGCGGCACGGCTATGACCACGCCCACCAGCGGCGAGCACGCCATCCACATGAATATCTTCGGCATCTCGGCGTTTGGCAACACAGACGACTTCATTATCAGAACAACCTGTTAAGATGAATGGGTTAAAATACTACTAGGTCGAGCTAACTATGGTCCCGGCCTTTTGACATTATGTCTTGTACAGAGTGAAAAGAGTATCCGTAATATGTTGTAATAAACGGCTTTCTATTTTCAACACGCTTATTAAATTTGCTTATAATTATTAAAGTGATTAAAAACTTTGCTTGAAACGCCTTAAAAATTGAATGTGAATTAGAGATGATTGACGACTGACTGATAAAGCCGAAAGCTACGAGTTTGTAGAAATTAGATATATGTTATCAAATACAATACGAATTCCTATATAATATAAATTATACATCAATCGACTGCACTTCGTACTTGTCAGACTTTTTATTGCTTACCTAATTTCAACAATTCATTTAAACAAAATTATCTTGAAAATTTCTAAAGGGATTCATAATAAAATAGAACTTCATATATTTTATGTTAAACGAGACAACATTGGAAGTTACCTGACTGATACCTGGAACTTGGTCGAAAAGCGTAGGGTTCTGAAAGCTAATGGGGCCACGATACAAGAACTTAATGCCATGAGTTCCGAGGTACAAGCTGCTTGCCGTCGAGACCGTAATACAGCGCTACAATCAATATTTGATGAAGTTGAACAACATTCCCAAAAGTTTGAAACAAAAGACTTATATATGAAAATCAGACTTATAACTCGTCAATTCAAACCGAATACATGGGCGATTGAGAATGCATCAGGAGACACCATCACAGAGATTAAGAATATTGTTGACGTCTGGAAAGACTACTGCAATTCTCTTTTTGCTAATGCGATGACAGACTCCTCATCGACATCGACTCATCTGCAGCATCAGAGCGAGAACCAATTCTACTGAAGGATGAAGTGAAGATCCCGATCGAAACCATAAAAGATATGGGGGAGATCGGAGTGGACATACTGCACACCATCTGTTGCCGAATATGGGTCACTGGCGTCTGGCCGAGCGATTGGTCATACTCTATATTTATTCCACTTCATAAGAAAGGCTCCACAAAAAAATGCAGTAACTATAGACTAATTTCCCTCATATCCCAGTAAAATCATGCTGCATATCATCAACGCTAGGCTCCAAGCTTACTTGTCCCAAGAAATAGCTTCTGAACAAGCTGGTTTTGTAAAAGGACGAGGCACAAGAGAACAACTACTCATAATGCGACAAATTGTGGAAAAGGCAAGAGAATTCAACATCACTCTCTACGTCTGCTTTGTTGACTTCAGAAAAGCTTTCGACACCGTTAAGTGGGGGAAACTCTGGCAGATCCTGACGGAAATGGGTGTATCACAACACCTTGTGCATCTCATTAGACGCCTGTACGAAGATGGCACTGCCGCGGTCCGAGTTGACGGTGTTGACTCCGAACGCTTCAAAACGCAAGCCGGCGTTAGACAGGGCTGTATATTGTCCCCTCTACTCTTTAACATATACACAGAGTACATAATGCGGATAGTTCTCGAAGACTGGGACAAGGGAATATCTGTAGGAGGTCGGAAGATACTAAATCTGAGATATGCGGATGATACCACCCTTCTAGCGTCGAACAAAGACGAAATTAAGACTCTTCTTCGCCGCCTGGAGACCACAGCGTTGGATATTGGACTTGCGATCAATCGCGATAAAACCAAAATGATGATTGTAGACCGTGCGAAGAACAACCAACCGGACGTCCAAGATATTGGAGGATGTGAAGTAGTCGAGAGCTACGTCTATTTGTGTTCTACAATCACTAATGCTGGAGGCTGCGAGGACGAAATTCGGAGGCGTTGTGCCGTGACTAGGTCCTCAGTCGAAAAACTCACCAAAATTTGGAAAGACCGCAGAATAACCAGAAACACAAAGGTTCGACTGATGAGATGATCTAATCAAATCTCTGACACACCAATATAAATGACAACTCGCACTCCGCCAAGCATAGAGACATGGCGTCGCATTACGAGAGAAGCAGTGGTGCAAGACTCGACCAAGACATGACCACGACCGCTCTGCCAAGAGCGTACGACTGAGAAGATATTTTATGTACCAATAGTTATTTACAAAATATTAACAATATTTTTATTTACAGTTCAAAATCGTAGCCTGCGAAGTAAATTAAATAACCAAATGAGCTCGTCGACAGCGAAAAACGTACTTTAAAAACATTTAAAAGTTTAAAACGTTAATCATTGTTAATCATTTGACGACCTCTGTGGCTCAGTGGTAAGCGCGTTGGCGCTCAAGCCCGGAGGTTGCGGGTTTGAATCCCGCCAGGGAACAAAAATATTTTCTGTGTTCCTGGGTCATGGATGTGTATTAAATATGTGTATTATATAATAAAAATCTTAAATATATGTATAGTATAAAAGTATTAAATATATTTCCGTTGCCTGGTACCCGTAACACAAGTTCTTCTAGAACTTACCACGGGACCAGATTGACGTGGTGTGAAAGCGTCCATAGATATTATTATTATTATATTATTAAAAAAATCATCATCATCATCATCATCATCAGCCTCTATCCGTCCACTACTGAACATAAGCCTCCCTCAAAGAACGCCAAGACGACCGATCCCTTGCTACTCGCATCCAACACGGACCGGCCACTGTTCGGAGATCGTCTTCCCACCAGGTTAATGGCCAACCAACACTTCGTCTACCCAAACGCGGCCTCCACTCTTAATCCTTATTGGCCCATCGGTCATCCGTTCTCCTGAGTGTATGACCAGCCCACTGCCACTTCAACGAGTTTAATCTTCGCGTAATATCGGTGAATTTGGTTTTCTGGCATCTCCTATCGGCTTCGCTCTCCAAGTTATGTCTACCTAGCTGCAAAGTGTGTCCAAGGTAGACATACTCTTGCACGACTTCGAGAGTTGTGCCATCAACATTAACCGGCCTAGGGATAGCGTGTTCGTTGAACATAACTTTCGTTTTGTCCAAGTTCAACCTAAGGTCCACACGTCGGGAGGATTCATTAAGTGTGTGCAGCATCTCCTGCAAGACCGCCAGCGACTCGGCCAGTGTAACGATATCGTCGGCGAAACGAAGGTGTGAGAGATCCTCGCAGTTAATGTTTATGCCACATTCTGTCCAGTTTAAAGTCTTAAAGACGTCCTTTAGCAAAGCAAAGCATTAGTGAACAGTTTCGGGGAAATCACATCCCATCCCCTTGTCGCACTCCTCGATGCAATTGGATTGGTCTTATTTGACCTCCCGGAATCAGAACGGACATAAGGGCGGCATCGTATAGTCCTCTCAACACTTCAATCGACCTGACATCGCTGCAGAGCTTCCAGAACCGCCCAGGTTTCAACCGAATCAAAAGCTTTCTCATAGTCCACAAAGGCAAGGCACAGTTAAAACGTTACTAGGTTATAAAACAAACCAAAAAACGGAGCGTTGTTATTGATTGATAATTTATATTATATAGGAATTCGTATTGTATTTGATAACACATTTCTAATTTATATAAGCTCGTAGCTCTCGGCTCAGTCAGTCGTCAGTCGTCACTATTTCACAACGATTACTTAACAATTTTTTTAGGCGTTTTAAGCAAAGTTTTATAAATACGTTTAAAATCATAAGCAAAATGTTTAAACGTGTTGAGAATAAAAAGGTCTATAATTATCAATACCTAAGTATTATTGCTGTGTGGGGGCGGCTTAAGAATACCCCTACCCCAATACCAGCCCAGGGTGACGTAGAAGTCGTCAAAGGGCATTTAGCTCCCCAACATCAAGGATGCTAATACTGCGAATCGATTGCTTGGTGTCAGTCTGTCTCATCGTGACAGTGAGATAGACTTGATCACTAAGCATCGATCGCACCGAGTGATGGCGGCACCATCAATCGAATTGGCGGCAGGCAGCAGTGCCGCCGATGCGAATTCATCATCATCTGCGATTGCCAATCCGCCTGCTCAGCGTGGCAATTATGAGCATGAATCCCCTCATGAATTACAGGCACAAGAGAAGGCCCCTAGTTCCCGGCCGTCCCACTATTCCTGGTTACGGTAGCAGCCTAGGTTACGGTGGGACAGGGGGTGCTAAGAATCCCCGGGCTACGGATCGCTACCACCAACTTGACCTGGCTACGTATAACGGACGAACGTTGAGACTCGATGACCACCTGGTTGAACTGGAGGTGGAACTGGGAAGTATCCGATGGCACGTTTTGGGGTTATGTGAAGTCCGAAGACAAGGAGAGGACACCATAACTCTGCCTTCGGGTCATCTGTTCTACTTCAGGGAAGGCGACACTCCATCCCAAGGCGGCGTGGGTTTTCTCGTCCACAAGTCCCTTGTCAACAACATCGTCGAAGTCTCGAGTGTGTCGAGTAGGGTTGCGTATCTTGTACTCAAACTCACCAAGAGGTGCAGCCTCAAGGTGATACAAGTATATGCGCCAACCTCGACACACTCCGACGACGAAGTAGAGGCAACTTACGAGGATGTCTCCAGGGCCTTACACAACACCTCCAAGGCTCACTTCAATGTTGTTATGGGGGACTTCAATGCCAAAGTAGGAGTACGAACAGGTATCGAATCGTGTTTAGGGCCACATGGTGTCGGCAGTCGTAACCACAGGGGGCAAATGCTGGTCAACTTTCTCGAGAAAGAGGGGCTCTTTTTAATGAATTCATATTTTAAAAAGAAGCCCCACAAGAAGTGGACCTGGCAAAGCCCCGATACTGTGACGAGAAACGAGATAGACTTTATTATGACGGACCGAAGGCATGCATTCAGGGATGTCTCTGTGATCAACAGGTTCAAAACCGGAAGTGATCACCGACTAGTAAGAGGATCTATGAATGCAAGCTTTCAGCGAGAGCGAGACCGTCTAATAAAGTCTACACTCCGACCTGACTTCCGGCAAACTGTGGTAGGTTCCAAAAAATTCCAATTGGAATTAAAGAACCGATTCGATAGCCTTAACATATCGGAAACCACAATGGCAGTTGACGAGGCACTGGGTGCCGTGGTGGACTGCATGCGGGTCGTGGGTGAAAGGTTTTGTAGGAGAAAGCGTACTGGCAGGAAATCCAAACTCTCGGATGAGACGCTCGGTCTTATGAGGGAACGCAGAGCACACACAGACGCCACTTCTACAGATGTAAAGCTTCTCTCGAAGCAGATCCGCAAACTAATACGCCGAGACCTTCGCTGCTCAAATACGCAACGGATTACCGAAGCAATTGAGCAGAATAGAGGGTCGAAGGTTTTTGTGGAAAAGCTCGGGAGAAGCCACCTGTCGAAGATTAGGACCGCTACTGGCGCGACCGTTTCTTCTAAGCCTGGGATCTTGTCGGAGATCGAAGATTTCTATGGCAAACTGTACGCGTCCCATGCTCCTCAACCTGATCCCCGAAACAACGATCCGCGTACTAGCCTAACACGACACCTCTCCGGCGAGCTTCCGAACATCAGCCTAGATGAGGTTAGTCTGGATCTTAAGCAGCTTAAAGGGGGGAGGGCTCCGGGGAGGGACGGAATTACGACTGAACTCCTTAAGGCAGGTGGCGAACCTGTTTTAAGAGAGTTACAAAAGATTTTTAATTTCGTCCTTCAACGGGGCATTTCCCCCAAGGAGTGGCATGGAAGTGAAATCGTTTTATTTTTTAAGAAGGGTGATAACTCCCTTCTTAAAAATTATAGACCGATATCACTTCTAAGTCATATATACAAGCTGTTCTCGAGAGTCATGACGAACCGCCTCACTAAAAAGCTCGATGGATTCCAGCCACCGGAGCAGGCTGGGTTTCGAAGAGGATTTAGCACCATAGACCACATTCACACTATAAGGCAAGTTGTACAGAAGACCCATGAGTACAACCAGCCACTGTGCCTTGCCTTTGTGGACTATGAGAAAGCTTTTGACTCGGTTGAAACCTGGGCTGTTCTGGAAGCTCTGCAGCGATGTCAGGTCGATTGGCGATACGTCGAAGTGTTGAGAGGATTATACGACGCCGCCTTTATGTCCGTTCTGGTTCCGGGAGGTCAAACAAGACCAATCCAATTGCATCGAGGAGTGAGACAGGGGGATGTCATTTCCCCGAAACTATTCACTAATGCTTTGGAGGACGTCTTTAAGACTTTAAACTGGACAAAATGTGGCATAAACATTAACGGCGAGTATCTCTCACACCTTCGTTTCGCCGACGATATCGTTATTCTGGCCGAGTCGTTGGAGGGCTTGCAGGAGATGCTGCACAGTCTAAATGAATCTTCCCGACGTGTGGGTCTTAGGATGAACTTGGACAAGACGAAAGTCATGTTCAACGAACACGTTCTCCCTAGGCCGGTTAACGTTGATGGCATAACTCTCGAAGTCGTGCAAGAGTATGTCTATCTTGGGCACACTTTGCAGCTAG
The DNA here is from genome assembly GCA_963853865.1 of Helleia helle. NCBI lineage: Eukaryota > Metazoa > Arthropoda > Insecta > Lepidoptera > Lycaenidae > Helleia > Helleia helle. The sequence goes on from OY971421.1 coordinate 10,191,777, forward strand.
GTCGACATAACTTCGAGAGAGAAACCGATAGGAGGATTCAATTGGGATGGGCAGCATTCAGGAAGCTTAGCCATATTCTCACGTCGTCTATACCGCAGAGTTTGAAGACGAAAGTCTTCGACCAATGCGTTCTCCCCGTGATGACCTACGGGGCTGAAGCGTGGCCACTAAATATAGGACTGGTCCGCAAGTTTGCCGTAGCTCAACGTGCTATGGAGCGTGCTATGCTGGGTGTTTCTTTGACAGATAGGATTCGGAAGGAAGACATCCGTCAGAGAACTAAGGTAACCGATATCACGCAAAGAATCAGCTCGTTGAAGTGGCAGTGGGCTGGTCACACACTCAGAAGAACAGATGGCCGATGGGGCAATAAGGTTCTAGAGTGGAGGCCACGTTTAGGTAGACGAAGTGTTGGTCGGCCATTGACCAGGTGGGAAGACGATCTCCGTGCGGTGGCCGGTCCGTGTTGGATGCGAGTGGCAAGGGATCGGCCATTTTGGCGTTCATTGAGGGAGGCCTATGTTCAGCAGTGGACGGATAGAGGCTGATGATGATGATGATGATGATGAAGTATTATTATAACATTGCGTTTACACACACATTGAAACCGTAATATTAGTAAGAGTAGTATTACATTTTTTTAAATGTAAAAACTTTTATCTCTTTTGTCAAATTGTTGAGTTTAATTTGTCTGTTGAAACTCTATTTATTTACTTTTTGTTTATTTTTTTAATATGGACGCTTTTACACCACGTCAGTCTGGTCCCGTGGTAAGTTTTCGAAGAACTTGTATTACGGGTACCAGACAACGGAAATATATTTAATACTTTTATACCACACATATATTTAAGATTTTTATTATATAATACACATACACATATTTAATACACATCCATGAACCGGGAACACAGAAATCTTTGTTTGGAATCTAATAATAAAATAACTGTGTTTCTTTAATTTTTGTGCTTACAACTTATAATCAACTTAATCTTCTACTAATGTACAAACTTTGCGTTTACCACGTCATTATAGTTTCTTTTGGAGTCGGTGTCAGCCAAGGTAGGTAGGTAGGTAGGGCACAGCAACAAATACGACATCATCGACAAGTAATAAAATGAGCACATCAACATATCATCGAGGTAAAAGGAACCAACCAAATAGGCATTATTGGGAATAACTAAAAAAAGGCTTGTCAGATCTTAATAAAATTTATATGGGACCAAATTGGAAGCACCAGCTTTCAAAACAAAAAATTACCCATCGAAATCCATTTACAAACGGCGGAGGTATCGTGACACATACATATAAAAAAAAAACATACAGTTGAATTGAGAACCTCCTCTTTTTTTGAAGTCGGTTAAAAATGCACACAATTATGAATTGAGACACTTGCCAATGTGATGACGGGAATGATTTGCCATTGTGTGCCGATCCGCGAGGCGCAGGCGTTGTCCTCGGTGGCGACGTTCATGTCGGACACGAAGTCGCGGCTGCGGTACACGTACAGCAGCGCCACCAGCTCGAGCACGCACACGAACGGCACGCCCACGCCCGACATTATGGCGTCCACGGACTCCAGTAGCGCTATACCTCCCTGTTTATATTAATACAAGGTATTTTATAGGAGAGATGCACTTTTGCTTTTCGCTTTTCTCTATGGCTACCACCAATCTTATTTCTTCCGTCCGACAGCTTTGCAGTACGTAAATAAGGGCAGGATAGACAAAGGTTGAGACCTGACGCAAAGAAGACCTACCAGTACCACCAACCATTCAGTGGCTTCTCTGTTGGTACACTTAAACATTAAAAAACATTATTCTATCCTAATGTTAGACAAGGTACTTATTCTCTAGCTCTGAAACCTGGAGTAACGAAGTTAAACATTTTTGTTCTTTCATTCAATTCCAGGTAGTGATTTAATCCAGATTAAAATATTTTTTTGTCATAACTTTAACAGGTTCGCATTAAAAAGCAATGTTTTCTTCGACTTAAAGATAATCACTAAGAAATGTAAGATTTTAAAAACATTGTTTACTCACAGTTGTCACAAAGAGTAGGCTCAAGCCCATACAAGTCAAAATTAATGCCGCTACAATAGCTTGCTCAGCAAACCTGAGGAAAATATATTTAATATAGATCAAATACATATAAAGAAAATCCTATATAATAATATGAGTAAAATTATATCCACTTACACAAGTTTTACTTTATATTCAAAAATCGTATGTAAGGCCGTTTTAATCAAAACAAACGCAACGGTTATATACGAAAACAAGAGCCCGCCAAACACTAACATCGCCCTGCAAATTATATCAGAATTATTAAAATTCCTAAATTTCATATAGTATAGGGAGAGTATGATTAATATAATATGTAGGTACTTCATTTGTAATAAGTCTAGAGTTAGTGCGATAGGTTGGCGTTAAAAAGTCGGCGCCTTTAAACTTGGGTGCCTCCTGTAACTCTGTACCTCCTCCATAGTCTGTACATACATACAAGGGTGGGTCAAAAAGTCGTGGAAAGAAATATTTCGATGACGTCTTAAGAAATTGGGTCTGAGATTTCAGCGTATTTTAAGTGTAAACAGATTTTTTTATTTACATTACATGAACCCCCCCTTCTCATACCTATACATCTATTTTTTTTTGTTATCACAGGGAAATGCTTTTTATGCATGTAGCCAGGATCTTGGGTAGATGTTGACCCTATCTGGGACTCGCACCTGGGAGTGCCCTACCCATAAACTTAAACTACTGCGAGTGCCTTCAGTAGCATTTTGAGGGTCCCGGATCTGTGTTCTACGGGATTACCTCAGCGACAGACTGGCCCCGGCAAAGGCCAGACTACTCCTCGTAAGAGGGGACTGCCCGACCGCTACTAAGCAGTCCCCGCGACGTTGTATCATATTGGGCACAGGTTCCCATCCTGAGCCCGACACAAGCACAGGTGTTACTGGAGGCGCATTAAGTAGCGCCTCCTAAGCACCTCGTCGGCGGCCTCCTCTCTCACCCGCTCGTCGGCCTCCTTCTGACATTACTGCCTCGCAGAAGGAGACCATCGCCATCTAGGACTCGTCGTCACCGAGCATCGCGGTGATGACGCTCGGCATAGACAAGTCCCCCCCGATGACTGATGTCAGACTGTGACGCAGCGCCGCCCATCTCGGGCACACCTCGAGGGTGTGCTGGTCCGAGTCCACCGCCGCGCCACAATCGTGACACACTGTCATCGGCTCCCTGTGGGCCGTTCGGCACAGGTACTCACCAAAGCAACCATGCCCGGTGAGCACCTGTGTCAGACGAAAGGTGAGGGGTTTGCGCCTACGGCGCATCCACCGCTCCAGGACCAGACGCAGAGCAGCCGTTAGGCTTTTGTCATACGGCTGCCGCACCAGGTTCTCCCCCCACCTCCGCATTAACGCCTCTTGCCCTAGTCGGCGGACCCGCAGGATCCCGTCCAGCGTATATACATCAGTATAATGTATATTTGACCAACATATAAAATATACACCTAGTATTAAAATATGAAAAGGCTTACATAAAATGCGAATAGTTATGTATCAATGTACACTTTGAATACATTGGAATTATCCATATTGTACCTGAAATAGTTGCCATTTAGAGAATGTTATATAGAAACGTGCTACCAAACTCCCAAGATTCCTTTGGAAAAAAGGAACTTACTTTCATACATGTTATAAACACCCTGTGTGTTAGGTTGCACGCTGTCGACTAACGCACAGAGTGCGGCGGATCCCGAGTGCAAGCCAGACATCAATAGAATCAAGCCACTGTGCCATACGTTTTCGTTGTTTAACATAGGATCTATATGCCCTGCAGCTAAAATATATAACAAATAAATTAAAAATATAATATTGAAACTGTTTGACACGGGCGATGTAAGATGTTTTACACTTTTATTTCGCGAAGCTCGATTTTACTACGATACTCATAGAAATGTCGAGCTCTGCGAAATATAAGTGAATAACTCGTTAATTACCCCCATTTTAATTAGTTTCAATAGTCAATAGTTCCTATGTTCATTCACTTCACTTCACTTGAGAATAGTAGCCTACGTGAGAACTAGATAAATATAGATTAATCAGGAGTATTAAGATAAGGCATATTAATTATTTTTTAATATTTTTACCAGGTCATACATTTTAGTTTTAATTGTCTTGTATTATAATGCAAATTGTTACATTAGATATTAAAAGACATAAGTATTATTTAGAGTTCATGTTTTCACTTATACTTAGTTGTTTTATTTCACGAAAGCGGTTGTACCTGTACGGCTGCTTCGGAAGGTATCTGTGGAAGGTGGCAGGGGCGTAGGACTCGCCAGGGTGTAATCGCTAGAAGACACTGCTGACCAGACCCTGGCGCGTTGCCCAGCTAATGGGCGGAGGCAAAGGCGCCCCCTCATTGCTGAGGTTGGCGCGACCTGAACCTCTCTGCGGTCATCCGAGTGATGACCGTCAGTGAGAGCGCATGGCAGGTGGTTCTCTCCTTCTGCGAGGTAGCGATGTTGCAGAAGGCGGAGCGGGAGAGGGACTGGCGCCTCTTCCCGATGCCCGGTGGTATACGTAAGATCTTTCCCCAGCGAGAAAAATAAAAAAAAATAGTTGTGATGCTTACAGACGTGTATGCTTGTGTGCGTAACTACAGGGAGCCTATCATTGTACTGAACTGAGCACTCACTTACGCACGCAGGATAATGTGCATCATGTACATTTACAAACACAAGGATGGCTCACTCGCTTTCGTGAAATAAAACATCTGTAGAACAAATAATGTATACAGCATAATATCTACAGCGTTACTTTCAACCAATTTAACGTCATCTACCGTCTCTTTTTACTGTCGCTTTTTCGTTTAATCTACTTCAATAATCATATAATATTATCACAGATATTAAGCAACTACTTCATACGGTACTACACTTTACACCCCTTTATGTATGTTCGGTGTTTTACACAGAGCAGATAAATAATTTCACATGCTCCTTGACTTATTACTACATATTTTTATTTTAGAGAACATTTTATATGAGATTTTTGGACAAATTAAAACAATATTTTTCCGCATAGTCAAATCAGACTAAGAGTCTGGTGTACTAAAGATGAATAGCACTACCGTAATGATTTAGTCCTTTGCCATGGATTATTTCAGTTCCCATACCAGCTGAATGTATGTATAAGGTAACTTCGAAAGCGTCTGTCATACCCTAAAATAAATTGTTAAGAAAATTATAATATTATTATTCCACAAGAATATGCTAAAAAATGAACGTGCAAAAAATATACCATGACTGAATTGGCCCGACTGATATATTATCTCGCAAAACTCGCGATGCGTATGCTACGAGTATCAAACTAACATCGTTCCCGCAAATATAAATTGCGCCTACTAATAAATGTTTGTGTTTGTCGACTTTCATCTATTACAAAAATATGAAGACATACCCCGAGAACTTCCTTGGCTCCAATCTGAAAAGCGTTATACATAGTTTTGGGCATAGAAACGAATTTTACAACAACGGCAACCAGCAGAACGACGGCCCACGCCCAGGGTACCACTATTAGCCATCGGAGCATGTTGTTCCAGATTAGCTAATTAGAAAAAAAATAAGACTTTAGTTAGTTTGGCATCTTCTTTGTTTAGTTTAACAAGCTTTAATTGCCCCTAGTGCCGTTCTGGGAAATGACACTGCTCCTTATCAAAATCCTACTTAAAATGGCTAAAAGCAATTCCGAATTCAATTGTGAGTTACCGGGGTCCCATTGAAGGGATAGGGAAAAAGAGTGCAAAGCATTGCATAACATAAATGGTTATGCGGATGTCTGGGCGTCGGTATAGTCACCATAAGGCTCCGACTGCTCATCTGCCTCCTTATGTCATAAAAACATCTAAATTTCATTCAATTACATTTCAAAGACAATCACACTTCTTGAAACATTTTCAACAGAGCAATTATTCCCAGGTTTTCCAATTTCGTCGCTCACAAAAATTTGTTGCTCGGGAAGCTAGCCCCGAGTCATAAGTCAGGTTATAGCTTTGTACTCACTCTGCCACGAATAATTCGTTCAGCGATTAGTAATATCCACAGCAGCGACCACACCAACACTACGGTCAACAACAAGGGCAAATTAAAATGACCAAAGTTGTAATTGTTGCGATACGACACGACCTCCACACTGAAAATAACGTTGTACATAGGTACGTATATCAAATTATAAAATTCAGCAACGATACAATAGGTACACACAATTAAGAAAACCTTTTAGATAGGAAATTGTAACCTATGTACTTTATAAAATGATCATAAAATAAAATATTATTCCTACTGAATCTATACTAATATTATAAAGTTGAAGAGTTTGTTTGTTTGAACGCACTAATCTCAGGAACTACTGGTTCGATTTGAAAAATTCTTTCAGTGTTAGACAGCCCATTTATCGAAGAAGGCTATAGGCTATATTATAACATCACGCTGTTACATATAGGAGTTGAGTAACGCGGGCGAAGCTGCAGGCAACAGCTAGTAATATTATAAAAATATAATATTTACTTTTTGAAAGAATATTATGTCTTATCTTTCTAACAACTTATCATCTTTTAAGTTATTGGTTGTGAATTACCAAATACATAAAACATTGTTGCGGTAAATCCTAACCTGAACACATAAAATGTGCAAAAAGAATTAAAAAACTGTAACGGATACAGATTTTTATGGACTTGTAGCAATTTTCGACGATAAATATAATTAAGTAGCGAAACAATTTTTTCGGATGTACAAGAAGTAGATTCATACTAGAAAAAGTTATATGCAGGGGTGCTGTAGAACGTCGGATATCCATCACTGTACGTTTCGAGGCAGACCGGAAGCTTGTAGGGATGACTAGCTAACTGAAGCCTGAAACATTGGTATTACATTGAATAGTCAATAAAAATGTATGAAACGAAATAAGTAAATGAGTAGGTTACACCTTTTACGCGTGTTGTTTCTAGTATTATTAATTCCCGTATGTAATTCTTTGTCTTTTTCATCGTCTATTTCACCAGTGATCAGAGAGAATCTCATCTGTAAATTTTGAGTAAAAGTAAAATATTGTCTGAAAAGTTTCACTATTTACTTAATACTCAAGAAAGGAACTTACCTCTCTCAACATTACCGTTGTGACGTCTTTTAATACGGGGTCATAAGGTTTTAAATCGAAATTCCTAAAAGACAAGAATTATTATATCATATGATAAATGTTATGTTTGTTAATATTATTATTTATTATGTTTTGCTGTGTTCTAATTGGAAGGCCTGGCTGAAACATATGAAAAAATGTAAATATTTTTTTATTAATTTTCGCTTAGCGCCGCCGCTATCGGTTCTCGTGTTAAATAGATATCACTAAGACCTTTCTAGTCTACAGATAAGGTACAGGAAGGGACCAGAGATCGATGAATGATTATTATATGTGTATAAAAATACAGATACAGCACAAACCTGCAGTAGGTGTAAGGTAATGTAGCATCGCTCGCTGCGTGGAAGACATAAATGGCAGAGATGGCGGCTATGGTGCAGCACACGATAGCTCGCACCAGCGCACTGATACACATCGCTATTCCAATGCCTGTAAATTCCAAACAAAAGTTTCGATAAAATAATTTGGCGGATGCAATATCTTTGTAAAATGATAGGCACAGTAGCACAGTAGACAGCAATGAGAACCAATGAGTCCATACTTGCGGAACTGAATATCAAAAAACGGCTCTCAACAATATGCCAAGAAAGAGTTCTAGGCTTCTTCGGTCACATTGTGCGTTCTCCAAGGCATGACCTGGAGAGGACGTTCATTTTGGGACAGATGGACGGAAAACGTGCTATAGGAAGAACACCAGTAAGATGGTCCAATGCTGTGAAGACCAAAGTAGGGGTAATTTGCACCGAGCAGTCTACTTGACCTATGATCGTGTCCAGTGGAAGATCATATGTGGTCAAGATCCTCAGCAGTGAGGGAACGACGACGAAGAAAAAGGCAAAGTAGGCGTGCTATTTGATGGTTAGCGGTTAGTGTAGCCCCTGAATATACAATAGTTCACCTGGGACTGGGAACATTGAAGAGTTCCATGTCAACACATTCATGCGTTTTTTTTTTTCGGAAGGGCTAGACTTTTCAGCCTGATGGCATTTAAGCTCAATCGGTACAGTAAATGAGCAGATGGCTCACTTAAGAAATATTCGAAAGGGGGACGCCCCATCGCGCGCGCTGCTCGGGAGAGCAGCTGGACTAGTCAAATCCGATACGGTCGACAAATCTTTTACGGTTGAGTTTAACCTATCATCATGAGGTCCAGCCCTAATCCCTCCCTCTGGAGAGGGAGGTGGGTCATGCGCGGTGCCCAAGCAATCTAGCGGTAGCGTAGTGCTAGCTCTGTTTGCGCGGTCTGGGTTTGTGTCTACTCGTATCGGATTCGAACCTAAGCTTCCGCGATCGATCCGGATCGACGTCGCTTACGACCCCTAGGCCCAAGCGGTGTGCAGGTGTACCTAGCACCGTGTGTTGTACTTCTGTATATGTTGTGACGTTCACGTCGCGCTTTTGCGTCGCGCATTAATAGCTGAGAGATTTCGTCAGCTGGATCGGTTAAAACATGCTTAGGTAACCTATGCCTAATAGGAACTGAGCTATCTGGGGAATAGTTTGCCGCGCTCACGATGAGCGGGTTTGGGTGGAGGAGTGCCTTTTCAAAGTGACGTTCTGACGTCATTTTGAAGTGGCCCCTAATGGACTCTAATCTTAAATCCCTGTGCAGGTCGATGTTTCTTACGTACCACGGGCAACCGGTTGCCATGCGTAAAAATTTATTTTGGACTATTTGTAGTGCATTAAGTCGACTTTGTGGCACATGCGCGAATGCGACACAAGAGTATGACATAATGGGTCGGATATAAGTTTTATACAGGGTTAGCTTATGCCTGAGTGGCATTTTGCTGTTTTTGTTAATTAAGAAATATAAACGGCTCGAGACGACTTTGGCCTTTTTGTTGACTGTCTCTATGTGTGGTCTAAATGGCATTGACCTGTCAAGGGTGACCCCCAAGTATTTTACCTGAGTATTTGGCCTACCTACTCTGGGTATTTCTATATTGTTTAACCGTATCGGTTTCATGGTACGATAAGGTCGTCTGTTTGTAACCCTCCTACGTGAGAATTTTATGGAGGCACTTTTTTCTGGGTTTATATCAATCCTCCATTTTGTGAACCATTCACCCAGCTCGGTGACGGCACGTTGGAGGATGGTAGAAGCCCTTGCGGCTGAGGGGTGGGTGATATACAGAGCGGTGTCGTCTGCAAAGAGAGCCGCCGGGTGTTCGGGGATGTCCGAGGTATACAAGTTGTACAAGGTCGGAGATAGTACGTAGCCCTGTGGGACTCCGGCCCTCAGAGGACAGAGTGCCCTCTACACTATATCTAAAATGCCGGCCAGAAAGATAGTCACGGATGATGATGACTAATCTGTCCGGTATTCCTAACTTAAATAGTTTGAATATGAGACCTTCGTGCCAGATTTTATCGAAGGCTTTTGCTACATCAAAGAATGTAGCACACGTGTCGTGTTTGTTTTTCTTATGGAAACCTCTGAGTATATCCTCTGTCATACGGTGGACTTGCCTCGGGCAGAAGTGGTTTTCGCGGAAGGCGAATTGCTCATCTATGAAAAGATTATTTTCGCTAATGACGGTTTTCCACCGCCTAAGCAGAATTCTTTCGTAGATTTTCCTAACGAGCTTATCAGGCTTATGGGACGATAGCTAGACGGTTCCGAGCGCGGTTTTGCGGGCTTCGGTATTCCTATGACCGTAGCTTCTTTCCACATATCGGAGAACCTACAACCCTCAAGGAGGGCATTTATAATGTTAACCAGGAGGATAACTAGGGCGGGCGGTAGTATTTTTAATACCTTGTTGGAAATCCCGTCCGGCCCGGGGGCCTTCTTGGCGTGGAATCATTTTATAATGTCTTGGAACATTCATGTGCTGCCCACCATAAGACGTAAGATAACTCTCGGTGGCAGTAATTATATTGCCTGTCCAGCCATCCTTTTCGAAATACAGCAAAACCGTTTCACTCGAGAAATTAACAGGATGGTGGTAGCAATGCTGACAGGTACACATCCCTCCTACCGGTAAGCATATACTTATCATCAAGAGCTGGTATAATACGGAATGCTCGTCCTGGGCCGCTGATACTCCATTGACCAAGGTACACCTCGAAATGACGCAGGGGGTTAGCTAGCAACGTCGTCATCAGGATCAAGAACAGCATGAATATAACTGAAAATATAATGTTCAAAATATACTGGTCTATTTTTACAGGTCTAAAAAGCTGCCGATGTAAAATCGACTGAAATGTAAAATAAAAACACCAGAATTTGTTGCTAAATTAAATTTGTTGCTCAAACCGATCACAAAAAAACACCGGCTAAGATAGTTGCCGATTTTTTTGTCATCGCCATTTTTAGATTTTACATCGCCACCTTTTTAGACCTCATTTTTAACCGACTTCAACAAAAAGGAGGAGGTTCTCAACTCGGCCGGTATTTTTTTTATGTATGTACACCGATTTCTCCGTCAATTGTGGACCGATTTTCAAAATTCTTTATTTTTTATCATAGCTTCGATGAAACACATTACCCAACTATAATATCCTGCATTACCGTATACCGTACCGGCCTATATAGGTACTCATAAAATAATATTACAATCGCAACAATCTAGCGTCCTGCGATTGGCTCGACTAGTGCTGGGGCCTCGGGATAGATGACGGATACAACTTGATCCAGCCGTATCTGGCTCCTTCATCGATATTGGACAATAATCCATTTATAGACATCTGATGTAATCATTATACTGTATACAAAAGATACTTCCCTGGCGGGAACTTAATATACTATCTTGGCGTTACCCGGTTAACCGATTACTACAGCAGGTGACCTGCATAGCCATGAAAGCTCTTCAGTATACCTTCAGTTACGAAAGTTATTTAGTAAGCAGATAACAAATCAACGAGACAGTTTCATGATGAAAAATATTTAGTGTGAAATATGACAAAGATGTTGCATGTTTAAATACGAACAGAAGCCGCCTGTGAGCGCCGAGGCCGCAACACGGCAGTGCATCGACATCAGCGAGCCGAGAGTGAGCGCGCCTAGACGCAGCCGCCGCCGCCCGCGCGCGCCCTGCGTCGCGCCGCCCGCCGCGTTGTCCATGCCCGGGATGTGCGACGTCGACATGATTTCTGATATCTCGCTCTAACGCCAAATACGATAATGTAATAACACGATTTCATATACTTATAGTTCACAGGTCTAATATGCCACAGTTTGATTACGAGGTTTTTTTTTATGTTCCACGTGCCGAAAGTGGTAACTTCGCCAATCATAAAACACTAAGTCTTACATCTCGGTTCTATAAATTTCACTGCTTGTCCCAATGTTTCGAAACACAGCAAAACTGCTTTAGAAATGAAGTAAGTAATATGGTCGAACTATAACAAGTCGGTAGACATTATTTGATTTAACAAATAGTATGTGACCTATAAACCTCTCTCCAACATTTCTAATAGAATCACAGGTTTCTTAAAAACCATATGATATGCCATAGAACAGGGCTGTCCAGACTCCAGACCAAAGACTACTATTGTTTAACTAGAGATAGACTGGAAACTCGAATCAAATATTTGTAAGCCGTACGTGGCGCCATCTAGTCGTTGGATATGGAACTAAAACCCTATACCTAGCTATAGCCTTATATATATACGTTTATTATTATTCTAAGGTTTATTATTTCTATTAATTATTATGTTATTTTATACAGTTACCTGTGATATTTTTTGTTTAAAGAATTGTCTCATTACCTACTGTGTTTTATTTCCTATGATGTTAACTAATTAATTCGATAGACCTATGAGATAATTTTTTACACAAAAATATCACAGGCCGCATCTGCATTCAACCTTAAAATTGCAAGAACAAAATGCGCATGAGTTCGAACTTCCAAAACTTAATCTTTCCAAAACTTATTCCAGAACTACAAATTATTGCAACAATAGCGGCCATTTGCATTTTCGCACTAATAAGTATTACCACAGTATTACTATATCCGAAATTCTAAATCCTACCATATTACAAATAAAACTAATTATGATTAATGATTTGACGATATGTGTGGCTCAGTGGTAAGCGCGTTGGCGCTCAAGCCCGGAGGTTGCGGCTTCGAATCCCGCCAGGGAACAAAAAAATATTTTCTGTGTTCCTGGGTCATGGATGTGTATTAAATATGTGTATTATATAATAAAAAATCTTAAATATATGTATAGTATAAAAGTATTAAATATATTTCCGTTGCCTGGTACCCGTAACACAAGTTCCTCGAGAACTTACCACGGGACCAGATTGACGAGGTGTGAAAGCGTCCATAGATATTATTATTATTATTAATAATAATAAGATTAAAGGTATTAACGGCACTTAAAATACGTTACAATATAAATAAAATAATGTTGGATTATTTATTAATTATGAAAATTAATGTATATTTAATTATTTGAATAAATAATTTTACCAAATTATCAAATATTCCTTTCTAATATTTTTAACACAGCCACACTCTGAATTTAGTAGAATTTAGTAATAAAAGCCGACGGCTAGATGTCGCTTTTTACTACAAAATAAATTTTGTTCATAGTTTCCATACCGTGCTCCAGACCCGATTAATAAAATTTGTCGTGGAATGCGACACAATGTACTACTTTGTGTAACGGATGTGACGTCGGCCAGCACTTCCTGCCGCCAAAGCCAAGCCAAGCCATCCGCCAAAGCCAAGGCATCCCCGCCAACACTTTGTTTTCACAGACACAGGCAATAGTTAATGATTAGGCTTTATATTTTCAATAGGTTAATCGACTGTCCGTTTGCCAAAAAAGAAAAGAAAAACAAATACGCAGTTCAGGTTTTCTCCTGATCATCATAGAAAACTTGTTGCCATAAGTACAAATCAATATCTTAATCATTATTTGTATTTTTTATGTTATAGGTAAGAAGGCAAGCGAGCAGTCGGAGCCTTAAAGACTAAAGTGACTACCGACACCCATCGACAACCGCACAACTAGAGGTTATGAAGATGCGTTGCCTTCCTTTTTCCTATCTTACACAATGGGCCACCGGAAACACACAAATAGCACGAAACGCGACAGCATATCTGTCACTTGACGCTAGTGTTACGTGAGCGAGAGACCCGTCGTGCTGGCCCAATTCGGCTGCAAAGCAGCATGGCACTACCTCTTACTGTAATACCATAAAATAAAATAATTTTTAACAAATAAATTTGTAAAATAATTGGGAAAAAAATATTCTTCCGTTATAATATAAAATTAACATACTGCGGGCCGCAGAAAGATGCTTCCGCGGGCCGAGCTTTGGACAGCCCTGCCATAGAAATTAAAATTAGATTTTTGACTGTGACTGGAGAGGTGTACATATTATTGCAGGCGACACGGCAGACGGCACAAACCACCACCATACGATATGGATTAGAAATAAGATGACATGACAGACCAAATACCTCGACTCAAGTGGCTTGGGAGAAAGCCACGAGTCTTGGACGATATAACAATGCCTCTTCCTGTGGTGTACATAATTCCAATACGGTTTACCTATAATTGTATAATAGCAAAATAGTATTCATGCCCAACTCTCATTACAAAGCCCAACATTCAATATGCTTTAGATGAAATGTGGTTTATGTGAAATTTAAATGATAATTTACTATCTAAATATATGCCCAAGTCACGCACCTCAGTGACTCTATTAATAATTGTTTTATTAATATAATAATCACATTTGATCGTATTACACGTGTCCGAATGACCTAACCTTTTATAATTTACTAGCCGTTGCCCGCAGTTTCGCCAGCGTTTACTTGTTTCCGAAAAAAAAAAATTTGGGGTGAGCCACCGATTCTCAAACCTATCCGATATGCACACAAATTTCGTGAGAATCGGTCGAGCCATTTCGGAGGTTTAATTACAAACACCGTGCCGAGAATTTTATATATTAGAGATTATATACAAAATATACTAATATTGGATTACGCTTACCTCATCTCTGTTATCGTATGTTAATATAGTGTTAGTTGAATATGTTCTTTTGATTGACATTTTATTAAATATAATTTAAATCGTTACTGAAACTTTAAAAGGCGTTTTTAGGAGTTGTTTGTTGTTTTGCTGTCAGAGAATGTCATTACTTATAAATATCTGTCATTCTATCAAGAAGTATCTATTACTGAATGATATAATGAGTTTTTATCTCATCTTACCATTTCAGAAGAGATCGGTTTTAATATGGAAAAAGTTGTTCGTCACGCTCGAACAGCTGACAGATGTGAAACATGTAGGTTAATATTAGAATTCATATTTAATAAAAATTTATAACGAAAGATAGACCTTAATAATTGTTATACAATAGAGAAATATTATACTAAATGTGCGCGCGCATCCAGGGGGGCATCGTAGTGGTGGCGTCATGACTGTTTGCTGTCACGGCATTTACAGTTGCGACGCGGCAAAAAAAAACAAATACTTATAATTTTTTATTTAAAAAAAATATGTTCAAATTATACAAATCTTAACATAATTTATTCTATCGACGTTATATGACATCAAAAGGATAATAAATATAACATAGTAGTTTTATTTCAGTCGCTACTATTTAACAAGTATTTGAAGTTTTAATACGTAACAACAGATCATGGCTACATCACTGGTGAGTGGCCATTGGTTAATTCATTACGTCGCTATATTCTACGTACAAATATGCGTTAGTCTAGCAAGTCGACGGAACCACCATGATATTGATGAGATCATAACCGGCAGTACTTACTTTTCCTACACGCTATAGGTTTTGGTTTATTTACATATTTGAATCTTTACTGATGACTCATTTACAATTGTATGACATGAATGAGGATTACATTATAGTTAACGTTAGCGCCTCAGCACCAGTAGGATATAAGAGGTGTAGTGAAATTTATGATCACACCCCTAATCATATTATGTGAATTTTCGCAATAACAAAAAAATACATAAAATATTTTTTATAGTATAAATTAAATAGTAATAGAGCATACATATTTAAACTTAATAAATCGAGGAAAAACGGTAAAAGTTGTTTTATTATAATTGTGAAATTCGAGTAAACATTAGAAAATAATAAATGTTTTTTTTTTTTATGTTAGTTGGATAGGCAAACTGGCAAACGTGCACTTGATGGAAAGTGGTCGACGTCGCCCATGAACATAAACTAGTTTACCTGGAACGAGCCCAGGCAACTTATTTATGTGTTGCCTATCCTGAGACATAAAATGTTAAGTCTCGGTGCCAGTAATTACACTGCCTGTCTTGCCCTTCTCCCCGAAACACAGCAAAGCTGTTTCACGGGAGAAACAAGCAAGATGGTGGTACCCATGCAGCCGGGAGCGCGGCACAGCGCTTCCCTCCCACCGGTTGTGGTGTATGATTTTACTTTGTATTGAAATAATATTTTTAGATACATAATATTTATATAACACCAATATGTATGTAATATGTATGTTACGTACATCATTCATATAACCGGAATAGAGCAGTAATCTTATGTGTTTTGTATTGAAACAAATTCCGCCAAATTTGTACAGCAACGCTGCGCCGGTTCTGCGCTCTGATTGGCTGACTGATGGCCATTTATAGATTGGATATGACATAAATACATACTGTTTGCTTGAATTGCTATTAAGTTAGTGACAAATAACTGACCAGTTTCGGAATTCTATGGCTCACATTACTACTCCATCCAGTTATATGCTCGATGACTGTGCATAACGATTATATACGATCATAAAGTTACGGTTGTTTTATGTACAGTAGCCGTGAACCACGAGAGACATTTTACAATTTTTACTTATTTATGTACAATATCCTGATGCGTCGCGTTGCTGACAATATTTATTATCCAAGAAAATGCTTATTACGTTATAATGTACTGTACTGTGGACTCGGCATCGAAGGATATACGTCGAAGGTGTCCTGAAGAAATATGACCGGATGTGCGGTACTCTACATGTACTCTACAGGCCGAGGGGCCTCCGCTAGTACAGCGGGCTGCTGGCGCGTTTCGGCATGCCGAGGGGGCTCCGCTAGTAGCGCGGGCTGCGGGCGCACTACGGCAGGCCGAGGGGGCTCCGCTAGTATAGCGGGCTCCAGGCGCGCTTCGGCAGGCCGAGGGGGCTCCGCTAGTAGCGCAGACTGCGGGCGCACTACGGCAGGCCGAGGGGGCTCCGCTAGTAGCGCGGGATGCGGGCGCACTATGGCAGGCCGAGGGGGCTCCGCTAGTACAGCGGGCTCCAGGCGCGCTTCGGCAGGCCGAGGGGGCTCCGCTAGTAGCGCAGGCTGCGGGCGCACTACGGCAGGCCGAGGGGGCTCCGCTAGTAGCGCAGACTGTGGGCGCACTACGGCAGGCCGAGGGGGCTCCGCTAGTAGCGCGGGCTGCGGGAGCGCTAGGGCGGCGGCGCGGCGGGCGGCGGGGCGTCAGGCGCCAGTGTGAAATTGACGAGCAGGTCGCGCACGGCCGGCCACAGGATGCACTCGCCGTGCGACTGGTTGAACTCGGCGAACCTGTCCACGACCCGCCCATTACGTCAGTAAATAGTTTTGACGCACACTACGTACAAGTACCGTGAATGGTACATGTTACAGGGACTGACCGTTTGAGGTGCATGTTGACGTTGAGCAGGTGCGGCTGCTGCGCGTCGCGGCGCTCGGCGATCTGCAGCGCGTTGGACTGCATGTCGTACACCAGCGGCAGCACCAGCTGCGTCTCGCCGCGCGTCAGGCACACCTGCGCACCGCGACCACGTTACAACTCATGTGCCTAACGTCCACATTGGATACATTTATAGTCTTTACGCGAATTTAAATTTATTTTCTGTGTTCCTGGGTCATGGACGTGTATTAAATATGTGTATTATATAATAAAAATCTTAAATATATGTATAGTATAAAAGTATTAAATATATTTCCGTTGCCTGGTACCCGTAACACAAGTTCTTCTAGAACTTACCACGGGACCAGATTGACGTGGCGTGAAAGCGTCCATAGATATTATTATTATTATATTATTATTTAACTAGTTTTAGAGTATGACCAAATTACCTTAGCCTAACTACTTATGGTACTATTAACTATATATCATATTTTCGACGGGTGCCATCCCATTTTATGATTTTTACATTTACTATGAAAATCTAAAAACCTGAATCAACTGAGATAAAATATGTAAAATTTATTTTTATGTGCAAAACTACGTTATAAATTCGTGCACGCACGTGGGTCGATAAAGGCATGTTTAATATGTGAAACAAAACACGAGGATTGCTTTCTTTCTCGATAATGTTTAGCTGTAACTGTATTCAGTACTAACGAAGAAGAGTATCTTGTGTTTCGCGAGCAGCACGGCGGGCTGGCTGGCGGGCACGATCTGCGGGCTGGAGGGTGGGATGCGCAGCGCCCACTGCAGCGCCCACAGCGCCGGTGACACGGGCTGCAGGTCCGCGCGCATCAGCGCCACCAGCGACGGCAGCGCCACCGCCGGCGCGCCCCACGCGCGCGCCCAGCCGTGCAGCGCCGTCGCGCGGTACGGCGCCACGCACACGCGCTGCTCGAAGAACTTCTCCATCACCTGACACGTAACGTTAGGTGAGTTTTTTATGTTGCGGTGAGAGGTATTGGACAGTACAGGCCACGGTACAGGCAGTGTAATTACTGGCACAGAGACTCAACAACTTATGTCTTAGGGTGTGCGACACACGAAAAACTTGTCTAGGTGTCAGTGGTCAGTGTCGCTAATGAACGTAAACAACAACCTGGAACTAGCCCAGGCAACGCATACCTACCATCTACACCTATCCTGAGACGTAGATGGCAAGTCTCCGTGCCAGTAATTACACTGTCAGTACCCTTCTCGCCGAAACACAGCAAAGCTGTATCACTAGAGGAACAACCGGTGGGAGGGAAGCGCTGTGCCGCGCTCCCGGCTGCATGGGTACCACCATCTTGCTTATTTCTCCCGTGAAACAGCTTTGCTGTATTTCGGAGAGAAGGGCAAGACAGGCAGTGTAATTACTGGCACCGAGACTCAACATCTTGTCTCAGGATAGGCAACACATAAATGAGTTGCCGGGGCTCGTTCCAGGTAAACTGGTTTATGTTCATGGGTGACGTCGACCACTTACCATCAGGTGGCACGTTTGCCAGTTTGCCTATCCAACTAACATAAAAAAAACCAGGATTGTCGTACCCAAGCAGATGGGAGCACGGCAAAGCGCAACCCTTCCCTCCCCCTATACCCTCAACACTATCGTCTAAGAGCGAGGCCCCCTTAGTGCGTTGTAGTAGCTGCGATGCGTCATCGCAGCGTCGACGCTGCGACGTTTTCCGTATTATATTTTTATGACATGCCTCATTTCCTCGTTGCGTCGCCGCGCGCGACGTTTCAATGGAGCGACGGACAAGAGACAAAGCGGGAGGGAGGGTGATGCGCTGCAGTTCTATGGTTTCTACGTATATTTCGGCAGTGGCGTAATAAAAGCAACAAAAGAGTGTAGTGTGTGTTTTTTTTTTTATTTTAGGAGGGGAAATGTAGTGCCCTGATAGTATATATAAGTTATTGTATATTGTATTTAAATAAAGACTATCATCTCGGCACCCGAATTTTACACACGCCTCACATGTTTATTTTAATTTTTATATATATAAATTGTTTTATTTCATTCATATATAAATTTCATCAGAACATTTAATGATTTTGTAGTTTTTAATTTGTTTGAGTTTGTTCATATAGGTACATAGTAAACTAGTATCAATATGCTAGCAAAGTCAATAAATTTATTGAAACATTTTTTTTAAATGAGGTACTTAAATATAAGACATTCGCAAAGCAGTTTAAATTCATATTTTATAATATTTATTATTTTAGTTTTGTATTTTCACACATCCCCAATTATTTCTAAAAATATGAGAACTATAGCTGATAATATTG
The DNA here is from genome assembly GCA_963853865.1 of Helleia helle. NCBI lineage: Eukaryota > Metazoa > Arthropoda > Insecta > Lepidoptera > Lycaenidae > Helleia > Helleia helle. The sequence continues at coordinate 10,210,907 of OY971421.1, forward strand.
TAAAGAAGGAGGCTTGTGTATGGTTTAGGTGCCGAGATGATAGTCTTTATTTAAATACAATATACAATAACTTATATATACTATCAGAGCACCACAAGAGCACGTTTCTATCTATCCATTGCGAAGGCTGAACTAAGACGCAGCTGTGATGGAGTGCGTCAACGCAACGCAGTTGTGGCATACAATGCAACGCACTAAATGGGGCCTCGACCTAGCCAGCCTGTACAGTAGTGGGCAGTGGCGTCACCTGCAGGTCGTCGGCGGACCAGGTGTCCTTGTGGTCGGGCAGCGTGTTGAGCTGCAGGTGCAGCGACTGCATATGCTGCGGGTGCAGCGACACGCGCGCCACCAGCCCCGCGCTCTCGCACCGGAACGTCAGGCTCATCGCGTCCACCGACACCAAGCTCAACTGTACATGAAATTGCTTTTAAAGATAATATCTATTGAAATAATACATTTTTATTAAGATTTCATTTTTACAATTATTAAAGTGACGATGGAGGAAGATGGAGGATATATTATGTAATATATAAGTATATAGCGGTATTTAAACAGGATTGAACGTGCGTGACGTGAGGATATCGCTAAAGCTATCTAAAAAAATTCAGTGTCAGTACCGAATATTACGATTTCTTTAGCCGGAATATCGACTAACTTCTCGGACTCGGATTTTCATATTATTTTTGATTAATCTTCCACAGTATAAAAATCGATTGAAAAGCAATTGGTTAAACATAGACGTGTGTTCTGTTAGGAGATAATACGCGTTTATAAAAACGACAAGAATTCGTGTTGAAAAACGTTACAAAGTCGAATCCACTATACTTAGGAGATTCCTTTCCTTTCAACATAACCAAAGAAACGCGGGAGCCATTGTAAGATACGAAGACTAAAACTCACGTGCTCCTCGGTGTGCACGAAGCGCTGTAACATGCGCCTCATGTAGACGCAGGCGAGGAAGCGCTGCAGCGGCGCGAGGGGCGGGCCGGGCGGCGCGCCGGGCGGCGGCTCGCACGGCGTACACAGCGCCTCCAACTTGCTCACGGCTAGGGGCGTGGCCGGCGCTACCCCGCGCGCGCCTCGTACCGACGCGCTCATGGAACTGGCCAGCGGACCCGCTGCACACACACCCACCACGGTTACTAACATTAACAACCAGTATGCGTTCATAGCTCAGACCACTTTAAATTAATGCGAATATGGCCGATACCCCGAAATGGCATCTGCAGGCTGATCGTCATCACATCTTTAGTAAGGCTCGATTTTCATTATTCAATAATTGGAGTACAACAAAGCGTCAAAATTCTAATATTTGAAAAACATAATTACCCTTTTTTACCATTTTTTACAGGTATATGTATATACAGTTCAATTTAAACGGTGACAACTCACAATTTATTTAGCATTGTTTGATAGACATCATGTTGTATATTATGTATCTTATAAAACAATCAAAACAGTCATGTCAAAATACCATACCATAGATATCGAATACAAATACTGAAATCTATGTCTCAAAAACAACACTGTACTCGTGATATGGATATAGCAGCACTTACTTTTGTGTTCAACGTGATGTCTAGGCGAGGGGTGGTGTCCGGGCGACGGTCTGGGCAGCGACGGCGACGCGGGCCAGGCGGTGAAGGGCGAGGTGGGCGGCGGATGCGGCGACGCGACGGGTGCCAGCGGGGACGGCGCCAGTGGGGACGCGGGGGACGCGGACACGCCCGGGCCACCTCCGCCCGCCGCGCCGCCCGGCGGGGACGTCAGGTTGAACGAGCCAGCTCCCATCTAGTACAGGTGAATGAAATAATTTCAATTATATTTATTCATTCATTATAATTCAATTATATACTTATTTTATATATTCTCACGTTGAGATAACATTAGCTTTGGTCTTATCAATTAGACTCCCCGACAGCAAATAATACATACACACTCGAGTTAGAAGAGAGTGTACTTCTTCGCACTAAACGCTAAAGAAAAAAATTAGGTATATTTAGTAATTATTTTCTGCTTGTCTACACCAAAACGTACTCACTAATATTATTTATAATTTCGTAAATATGCATAAATTCATTAAAATTGGAAATTAGTATTAACCTTTGTTATTTAGTTTGAGCTGATTTTCGAGTCGTGGCAGAGTTTCTTGAATGAGACAGTGCGGGCCAGCAAGTACGATTTGGGGCCTAAGCAGTTTACGCCTCGTTACTCATTATTCATTAGTAATTTAAGTTAAGTAATAATTCTAAAATCTTTTTTTCACTTTTCCACTTTTATTTTAAATACGTTAGAAATTAAGATAAAATTACACGACCGGTTTCGGCAAAGTCATCATCAACACTAGAATTATTATGAAAATGATTTTCCATCAAGAACCATCAGTACATTCAATCAGTTATATTAAGTTAAGTTAGTTGTGCAGTGACCACCAAAGTCCGCGGACTTAAACCACTATCATTTTATCAACTAATTTTATCAACCAAAGACTGTACGGGTATGTCTTAGCCCATACATACTTTGTGGTCTTTCGAGCCGGATATGAACCAGCGACCTATGGATATACAATCCTATGGATATCGTAGATAATGTCGAAATAACGAGCTCCGTAAAACACAAGTGACAAAAATACCGTAGACCTCCCGTGACCATGGTTGCTGTATACAAAAGGTCGGGCATGTAAAAAACTTAATCTCCGTAAAGTTGTTTCATTAAAAGCTTATATTAAATGATGTCTCTTTTCTTGTCAAGTCTTGTCAAGAGGATGCACCAAATATATCGTACCTGATGCTGTGCGGGCGAGGCGGGGTGCGGCGTGACGGGCGCGGAGTGCGGCGTGTGCGGCTGCGGCGGCGTCATCGGCGCGGGGAAACGAAGCCCGCCTACAAACACACATTGTGAAATCACTACATACAACTTTGATGCACGATGCAATCTCATGTAGGTATAACTTTGAAAATATAAAGTATTAATAATAACTAAAACACATTTAGCATTATTATAAATTTTTATAAATTATTATCAAACCGGCAGGCATTGGAGACATCGGTGACGGAGGATTGTCCTCTTCGGCGAGCAGTCGAGCACTGATGGCGTCGTCCACGTATCGCGACAGGAATACCTTTCATAAAAAAATCAAGTTAAATTTGGGTATAATAGCTGTTATAAAAATGTGATCAGATTTCAACTTTCATCAGATTTAAAGTAATTAGTATAAAAGGTAACATTTTCATGTTACCTTTAGTCCATGAGCCGGCACGAACTCGTCTACAATGGAACACCGATCGAACTTGGAGTAGGCCCCGTCGCGTATCGTCACCACGTTACCGCCTCGTATGCCCACTTCTATAGAGTACGCACCCGCGTATATTATACGGATCTGTAACAATATAAAATTAATTAATTAACAATTCTAGGAAGTTGAATTTAATAAAATATATAAACCTCGATTTGTTGATATTTTAATATACAATTTTATTATTGTGAAGTACCTTTCTCCACGAGTGTGCGAGAAGTGTGAATGTGGGCGTGGGCATGAGTGTGCGCACGTGGTGCAAGCCGAGTTGCGGCAGCGTGGGCAGGCGGCTCAACGCCAGGAGCGGCTGGTACGTCTCACGCAACACCACGCCCAACGCCATCAGATCCTTGTTCCTGTAATACAATCATGTATGTCGAATGTAGCAATTTTACTCGATTCTTAATAGATACATATTTGCGATATAAAATAACACTTTTTATAATATATTATTCACAATGGGACTTGACAAATACAGGCGGTATATTGAAAGGCAACCTTTAATGGGCCATAGCACAAAGAGCTAGTGGCTGTTGCACTTGCCATATACATATTATGTGGAAACGATATGGTCGATGCTATAATTTAATAGTCTTCTATTATGAAAATATTATCAAAACGTTATCCATTGATCAACAATAGCAACTAGATACGTGTCACGTACAAAATTAATGCTAAAAACTGTCCACGTGAATATATCCTTATACTTATATAATATATTATATTTTAAAACAGTTTTAAATTACACGTAATTACAACCATATTTTTTTTCCTTTTACGCCGGGAAATGCTCTGAGGCATCCCGCCTGGGGAGTGGGTCTCCCCGGGTGGGTATGTGGGACTCGCTGCGCCCGAAAGATGGTAAATGGACGCAGCTCTACCCACTAAAACCCGGCAAGGGCCACCAGTGCCGTCTTGGTGAGGTGCCCCGGATCTGTTAAGCTGACAGGACACCTCACAAGGCTAGCCAGTCCCGCAAGGGACCGACGCCACCTCCACAGAGGGGTTGTCCCGCACCACAGAACAACCCCTCCCAACGTCGTGACAACAATGGGGTGAGGTTCCCATCCTCACCCCTTGCCTATTGTCCCCTCTTCTTATAAGAGGAGTACAAAGAGCCCCTCGGCTCAATTAGCTCCGTCCAAGGTGTTGGGCTCAACCTAGGCTACTGAGCCCCACCGCCACGTCAAGGCCTGAACAATGTTGGGGAACGTAATTACAACCATGGCACCTAGTTATAAAGTCACAAATATCCATAATATTACCTAATACTCACGATGTTTCGTCACATAGAAACGAACAAAGCAATATATTACTCCTGTCACTTAGAAGTGCCAAGACATAAGTTAAACATTTAGGTCCGGTTGCAAGATATTGTTGGTTAAAGTAATAGTCAAAGTTAAATTTGACACTAACAATAACATTGACTTCTACGTTTTAGACAATTGGGTTGCACCGGCATAAAAAATCTGATTGTTAAAGTTACCAGGGTTGCATGTCTAATGATGCCTAATTTGATCCTAATTCCTTAAGGGAAATATTTTAAGATATGGTAATACATACGTAAAAAAACGGTTTGACGTTTAAAACTTACTGGGAGCCGCCTTCAAATTATATTATGTCATAGTTATTCTGAAATTTCCGAGATTGAGTAAATAATGAAACATATTTTGCAAATATTCCAACCAAATATAACTACGGTAACTGCGTGTTATTTATTACAAAATAAAAAAAAAATATATGTTCAAAATGTTAAAATAATAAAATTATCTTATATTTAAATTATGAACTTAATAAATAATTTATATTTCTAATAATATATCATCATCATCATAAGTCTTTGTCCATCCACTGGTGAACATAGGCCTCCTTTAATGAACGCCGAGACGAATAATATATATTTTACTATTAGTAATATTATATTATCATTAATAATGTTTTAGTCAAAATCAAAACAATTCTATTAAAAATATATAATTTACTTGATATTTAACAAATATTTAAATTTTAATACAATAAAAACTATTTTGTATTTTAATTTGTAATATAATAAAAGAATAAAAAACTTAAATTTGACATCTGACGTTAACAATAACTTTAACCGACCGATTGTGAGCGGTTAAAGTTAGTGTAGTAAATTATGACGTATTTTGACTATAGTCAAATGGTGCAACGCATTTTTACATTAACCGGTATTTTGACGGAGCAGTTATTGTTTGTAGGGACATAATGTACCGTGTATGTAGTTCCGGGAATGTCGATGTGTTAGTTTGCTTATCCGCAATTTCATTCTTATATGTATTACTGGAGTCAGTCACCAATAAACTGTTTTGTGGAAACGTCGTTTTAATATTCCGCTCAGCCTTCTGACGTACATGACGTGTTAGTATATACTGGTAGCACTGGTGTCATCATCATCAGTCTCATATATATACACCACCACCACATACAAATGTACATTGTTAAAGTAAGATGGTGCAACCCACCCTTAGTGTGAAATCATTAACACTAAATGTGAATTTACATTGCTTGACATAAGAGCCCACTTTTCAGTGAGCTCCTATTAACCGAGACGGTTTTTTTTTGCGCCGACACGATATCTAGTTGCTATTGTTGATCTAAGACGTTATCCCAAAAATTTTACATGGTGTGCTTGAAATATACCCACTAAATTAGTATACTTTATATTTATATGCGCCGATTCAAATAAACGCCAGCTTCACACTCTCTCTGTTCCGTGTTAATTCTATTAGTAAGGATTTTATCGCGGTGTATTAAGATTTTTACATGCCAAACCTATCTAACACGAGTAAACTTCCCGTAAATACTAGAAAATATCTCTTACTTACCAGTAAGTATGTGAAAATAACCCTTACCAGTTGAGGTAGTGGTCGAGGTGGTGATGCAGTAGATGGTGGGCGTTAGCGGCGGGCTGGTGCGCGGGCGTGGCCACGGTGTACCGCTGCGCCGCCCCGCCCCACTGCAGCACGGCCGTGGCGCGCTGCCCCGCCCCGAACCCCACCACTAGCGAGCGGTACGTGTACGAGCGGATGGACACGCCCTGCCACATCGACTCACGCTCTGAAAGACAATCGTATTATGCTCTCCGAATAGTTCAAACACAAACAAAAACTCTACTATAACTATTTTTAGATAGAATCATTTGTTGAACACCATTTCTTTTTTTTTCTTTTTTTTATAGAAGAGGGGGCAAACGGATAGTCGGTTCACCTGATGGTAAGTGAAGAGCGACATCCACAGACACCCGCTACACCAGTGGATTAGCAGGTGCGTTGCCGGCCTTTCAGGTATGAGTATGCTCTTTTCTTGAAGGTCCCTAAGTCGTATCGGTTCGGAAACACCATAGGAGACAGCTGATCTTTTAAACGATATGTAAAATGTTTTAAAAAATAAAAATATTCCGCGTGATTAGTTTAGGCCACAAGTAACGCTTCAATTCACTAATTCATTGTTTATTCTTTTTATCTTACAAAACTTACTAATGATGCTACTAAGTATTTGCATTTTCTATAGCTGTTGCTGCGTGTACACTATGAACGCCTCACCTTGTGCGGGCCGCTGCATGAAGTCGTAGAGCAGCGTGTGTAGGTGGACGATGGCGGCCCAGTCCGCGAGCAGAGCGTCCGCCGTGCGGCCCGCGTCCGTGCCCAACTCGTATTGCAGGTACACGCAACGCCGTTCTCCTGCATAAAATAATAATATTTATAACAAAAACGATATACATTAATTATTATTAATTATGATTTATACTATTGTATATTATATCATGTATGTACAGTACCTTTGGTATAACAGGATTTACTCAATAGATAACGTTTTTGGACCATATTATGCTTGTTACCTTGCTCTTTGGGGTTCGAGGTGCGGACCGGCGAGCCGTGGAAGATGATCTCGGCGGTCCACACGCGAGCCTGGTTCTTGGTTGTGAGGCGCACGGTGGCGGCCAGCAGACGGGCCTGCAGCGCCGCCGCCGCCGCGGGGGGCGCACCCGCCGGCCGCGGCAGCGACACCACGCGCATACCCAACGCCGCGCCGCTCCACTCCGCTTGCACGCCGCCGTGCGTCACACCACGCGCCGCCAGCTGACCACGTTATGGTATTCATTTTACGCTTGTCATCAACACATAACCACCGAATTATGATACCGGAATTGGATCATAAGTCTTCTAATGTTTACGCGAATTTCACTCATTATAATAAAACAATTTTTACGGATTTTATCGCGGTTTATTAAGATTTTTACAAGCCCGACGTTTCGGATACTTTACAGCAACCATGGTCACGGGAGGACTGAAACGTCGGGCTTGTAAAAATCTTAATAAACCGCGATAAAATCCGTAAAAATTGTTTTATTATAATGGATCATAACTCATTAATGTTCAATCAATTCTTTAAAATTTAATAAATTTATTTTATACATTTTATAATTGCATTTTTCGTATCGTTGTATCGCCATGGATAGTCCCCTACCCAAACAAACCCTATGAGAATTCATACCTCTTGTGCGAGGTTAACGAAGGGTACTCGTTCGTCGGCAGCCGCGACCACGTGCGCCAGTTCGGGGAGGAAGTACGCCGGCTGGCGCGGACGCACGGCGCGCGCTTTCTCCGCTGATAGCTTGCGCTTGCCCGGTTGCATGCCTTTAAATATAATGAGTAGATAACTATTCAGTTAGTTTTACAGTTTTGTGTACATTGTACATTTGAACTTTATTACGTCACATTTAGCGACGCTACACCATTGTTACACATATAACGTAGTTAACTATAAAATACGTCCAAATTTTCAATAAGTCCCTTTACTAAAAAATAATCTGTTTCTAACGAAACCATAATCATACCTGGAGTATCTAGCGGAGTGAAGGGGCCATGAGTCAAGGTGAAGGTGTCGAGCTCGACGAGCGAGTGCAGCTTCAGGAACGCGCGCGACGTCGCTGGGGAGGCCGCACTTGACGACGACTGGAGGGTAGACAACAATTAAGGTTTTATAAATGCCTTTAATACTAGAAATTTAACAATTGAGATCTATTTTAGTGAAAAGGTTTCATGTGAGAGCTTGAGCTATTTATACAATCCGTGCGTCCGGTTGCATCTCAGGATAAGCAATACCTGGATGAAATGCCTTGGCCTGCTAAAGGCTAGCCTCGGGATACGTTATGGATAGTTCGATTACTGCTATAATGAAAGAGAACTAATGCGAAAGAGCTTACGTCGTCCTCGCACTCGTCGGGCGTGCAGCGGCGCGCGCCGGCCAGGTGGAAGAACAGCGACACGCTGCAGGCGCTGCCGCTGTTGCTACTGCTGCTGGTGGTGGCCGTGCAGCCCGCCGCCACCTCCTTCATCTCTACCACCTGACACACACATTTGTTTTATCCCATCATATTATGTAAAAGTACCACGAACAAATATCGTTAATGCAAATGCATGTAGTTTTGTAATTTAAAAATTCGTACTAATTCGTTTTTCACTGTTGTATATGACATTTTATATGCATTTGTTGTTATGTTTTATAGCTTAGAATACAAGGACTTATACTAAAGTCCACAACGGTACCTATGTTCCAATTAACACAAAAAAATTAATTACGAATAATGAATACTTACTAAAATATGGTCAGTGTGCCGGTGTAATGTGACGTACAGACGATCTGGCGATAATTTGTTGAGAGGGTGGTCCGGGCCGTGGAGGAACGACAAATGCTCGCAAACACTAGCGGGGAGATGCTGAAGCGTTTTCTCACATCGTCTAGCCACAAGCCAGAACCTGATAAAATGAAGCTTAATTAGCAATGGATTCATAAATTTGTAAAGTACAGTGTAAAGCACATTACTTATTAATACAGTTGTTACCTTAGCTGTGTGAGGAGCGGGCGCACGCGCGCGCGGTCTCCTGCGGCAAGCGCGCGCGCCAGCTCGGGCATGCGTGGCGTGGCGGGGTAGGCGGGCACACGCGCGCGCAGCCGGCCCCCATGCGCACCCACCGACACCAGCAGCTGCTCGGCGCGCAGACACGGCCACACCACGGAACAAGCCAGTACACACGGCCATCCGCCTACGCTGCACTCTACCTGCGCAAACATACAACAATCAAAGCTATAAAGCAAATTCGAGGAAGAAGCACTAAAATGTGTTTTTTTCACTCGTGGGCCCTCACCCCTAGGTCGTTGAGCAACAGTTTGAGGTCGTTGAGCCTCTGTCGCGAGCGCACGTGCACCGTGTGCGCCAGCAGCCGCTCCATGGCGGGCGCGTGTGGCGTGAGTGCGGCCGCTACACGCTCGCCGCCCGTCAGCGCCGGCACATGCCACACGCACAGCGACTCGCCCTCCGCGCCCACAATCAGACGGTAGCCCAGCTCGCAACCGAGCTCCCTTTGAGCAGACAATTTTTCGTTAGGTTATAATTTATATTACAAGTCTGATGACTTATTGCCACTTTAACCGGTGCTTTTAATTTTTTTTGTGTCATTAGGGGGCAAACGAGCAGTTGGAGCCATCAAATCAAATAAGACAGTATACTTCAAAGATGCCAAGAAGATAATTAGTAGGAAGTTTAAAAATCATTATTTACCTCCAATAAGAGACCTGAAGCTTCTGTCCGGGTATATATTTGTCGACTTGAAGATGCTTTGACAGCCTATCGCGACACAATCTGAGAGTCTGCGTGTACAGAAGTTCCAAGGACAGGGAGCGGCAAAAGTAGCGCAAAGCGGTGAGCGCGCCGCTCAACCCCGCAGACGCTAGCCGTGCTTGTGCGACACCACGAAGCCAATTTAACTGAGATGTGTGCACTAGTGGTTTGCCCTCTGGAAGAAACACAAATATAATTAGTGCAATTATAAACATCTTGACTCAATCATACATATGTTAAGTAATAAACTGTAGTAAGATGTTTTGTAGGTACAAAACATCTTACTACAGTTTATTTATTTTAATGTATTTTCTTTATTTATAACATTTAAATGCTACATAATCGTTTTAAGATATATTTTATGTTTTTATTTGCAATCTATTTAAAAGAATAAATATTTGCACTTTTGTTCTATTCAATCAAATATTGTTTGAAGTGTCATAGCTCTACCAGTGTTCATAATTATATCACAAGATCTATAACCATATAAATCATACCTCCAGTTTCATTATCTTGGATAAGGATTGCAATATCCAACAATCTCCATGGCAAATTTGGTGTATCTCCCATTACTGTCAGGGAAACACTGAACTCCTGGCCAACTGTAAATGTTGCTCTCCCATTCTCTACCTACAAAAATATTACAATTTTCAGTAAATAAATAAGCCAATTCAGTCATAGTTACAGGCAGTTGTGCCTTAGTAAAACACTGCTGAGAACAGCTGACATAAACAAAAATTTAACCAGACATATAAATATAAATAAATAATACATATAATATAATATTACATAAATTGTATTATCTATATACAATAGTAAATTATAGTTTAAAAAACTAAAAAACCACGCTTTTAAAACTGATTAAACTAAAAAATTAAAAATAAAACTATAGTAATCAATTGAAAAATTCATATTATTGTATAAAACACGTGGGGTTGCTTGTTATGGTATCCACAGATATAGTAAATTATTGATAATATGTTTACCACAATCGAAATCGAGCCCCCCACGCTTTTTGTATAATAATATGAATTTTTCAATTGATTACTATAGTTTTATTTTTAATTTTTTAGTTTAATCTGTTTTAAATGCGTGTTTTTTTAGTTTTTTAAACTATAATTTATTTTTGACTTTTTAGTTTGGTTTATTAGATTTGATTCCTTCTTTATCGACTGTAAGTCCAAAGCTATGAAGGAATCGTAATTGATACAAAAGTAATCGGGAGTAAGAACTCATTTTTAGGAGAGCCTGAGAAACGGATACCAAAGCCAAGGAAAGCAGCAGGCGCGCAAATTACCCACTCCCGTAATGAAAAGGAGGGAGTCCGAAACTGCAGACATGCGCAGATCACGCGATAGCTCTATCTTTCTTACTCCCTTACAGAGGATCCACAAAAGAATTTATTAATCCTGGCGGTCCTTATAAGGATATTGGGAAACTGTTATTAAATTATTGCATTGTCATCGGTCCTTGATACGTGTGCAAAGTTTCAAATTAATCAAACTTTTTATTAATTTAAAGTACTCAACTATTAACAATCACTTTAGAAATGAGTGAGAGACTAAAAACAACACAAGTGATGTAGGTAACTTGCGCGCCTTACGCCTTCCTAGCATGTGCTATCCTGATTATCCTTATCAGGATATTGGAATAATTTTATCAAATTATTGTATTGTCATTGATCCTCGATAAATCTACAAAGTTTGAACAAAATCTGGTCGTTAGAAGTGGGTCAAAATCATGTTCAAAGATTCCATTACTTACATAGATACAACCCAAGCTAATAAAAGCGTGGTAAAAATGAATCCCTATTTCCTTTTTTTTTTCTTTTTTTTTCGCAGGGAAATCCTTATGGATGCAGCCAGGATCTTCGGGTAGATCCTGACCCAATGTGGGACTCGCACTTGGGAGTTCCCACCCTAACTAAGACCACTGCGAGGACAGGATCACCTCAGCGACAGGCCGGCCCCGGATCGGCCTGGGTCTGTATGGCTCTGTGCCGCGCTCCCGGCTGCATGGGTACCACCATCTTGCTTGATTCTCCCGTGAAACAGCTTTGCTGTGTTTCGGAGAGAAGGGCAAGACAGGCAGTGTAATTACTGGCACCGAGACTTAACATCTTATGTCTCAGGATAGGCAACATAAATGAGTTGCCTGGGCTCGTTCCAGGTAAACTAGTTTATGTTCATGGGCGACGTCGACCACTTACCATCAGGTGGCACGTTTGCCAGTTTGCCTATCCAACTACCATAAAAAAAAAGTAAGAGTGATCCGGAGGTACCGTACGGTATCGTGGGCGGCAGCCACTGCCCTGGCCGGTGACCTCCGTGGGAACTCGTGGCGGAGGTTCTTGCCGAGACTCACTCCCATGTCTCGGATAGGAGGTCTCTCGGTGAGAATCTTACGCTGGATGGGATCCTGCGGGTTCGCCGACTAGGGCAAGAGGCGTAAATGCGGAGGTGGGGGGAGGACCTGGCGCGGTAGCCACATGGCAAAAGCCTAACGGTTGCTCTGCGTCCGGTTCTCGAGCGGTGGATGCACCGTAAGCGCAAGCCCCTCACCTTCCGTCTGACACAGGTACTCACCGGGCATGGTTGCTTTGGTGAGTACCTGTGCCGGACGGCCCGCAGGGAGCCGTTGACAGTGTGTCACGATTGTGGCGCAGTGGTGGACTCGGCCCAGCACACCCTCGAGGTGTGCCCGAGATGGGCGGCGCTGCGTCATGATCTGACATCAGTCATCGGAGGGGACTTGTCTCTGCCGAGCGTCATTACCGCGATGCTCGGTGATGATGAGTCCTGGTCGGCGATGGTCTCCTTCTGCGAGGCAGTAATGTCCCAGAAGGAGGCCGACGAGCGGGTGAGAGAGGAGGCCGCCGACAAGGCCTCCCCTCGCAGGCGACGAACGGGGGTGCGTAGGAGGCGCTACTTAATGCGCCTCCAGTAACGCCCCTGTGCTCGTGTCAGGCTTTAGAATGAGAACCTGAGTCCAGTATGGCACGACGTCACTGGGACTGCTTAGTAGAGGTAGGGCTGTTCCCCCTTACGAGGGGTAGTCTGGCCTTCGCCGGGGCCAGACTGTCGCTGAGGTGATCCTGTCTGTTGCCTGCATATCCGGGCCCCTCAAAAAGCGGCTGAAGGCGCTTGCAGTGGTTTTAGTTAGGATGGGCACTCCCAGGTGCGAGTCCCACATGGAGTCAGGATCTACCCAAAGATCCTGGCTGCATCCATAAGGATTTCCCTGCGATGTACATCAGCTGTATATTAAGTTAGTCCAGTAAGTCATTGCTGTTTGGTGTTTGCGACAAACTCCAAGCATGTGGAACGAGCTTTACAATGAGTAAGTAGCATTATCATTGTGATGTGGAAATGTTTCGGGTTTGTTTAAAAACTCTCGGGGTGTTTTCAGTACTGAGTTCAAAATTATTTTTAATTTAATATAACTTTATAATTGGAGCGAAAAAAAAAATAGAAATAGTTTTGTTATAAAACACATGTATAATATGATATTTCCATTTATGACAAAAAACTTTCAACAACCCAATTGCATAATTTTAGAGTGTGGCACCCAAGGTGTGGTGGTGATATTGTTAATAAGTTTGTTTATTTTATAATGACCTTTCAAATCAACAAATATTCCAGTACAAGTTTAAAATACCTTTAAATTTCTGACATCACTTGGAAGAGATGCAGTAGTGAGACGTTGACGTACAACATGGGCTAGCGATCTCAATGTGGAACTTCTTTCAGCTGGAGTTAATGCCGGTGGTGGAACAAGTTTTTCCCTTATCACAGCTGGTAAACGACTATATGTACCCAAAGTAAGTACCTCCACAGCAGCTGCCATGTGAAACGTTGGTAATCTGTACAAAACACACAGTAGCTTAGTCTACTATTAAGTGCTTCTGTTATTTTGTATGTTTAAAATATATATCACTAGAATCTCAATTATTAAAACTAGGTAGTTATTAATTAAACTCATCCCCAAAGCTAATCCTGTCAGATGTTAGATGGACTTTAAACAAGTGATAAGTTTTGTATATTTAACACTAATAAGTAAAAGTAATGTAAAGTATATCTCATTAGTTATAAAAAATAAAATAACCGGCTTACACTATATAAATTATTTCATTATTGGTGACTGATTTATATTTTATTCTTTACTATTTTTTTTTATTGCATTCAAAACATACCTAGCCATGGCAGTGTTATACAGGTGTTTAATAAAAGAGAACATATCTCTAGGTGATATTAGATAAAAGATTAATCATCATTTGCAATGTTAAATGTTAAAGTTTAAAAATTATTATTAGTACATACCTAGCATGGACCAATGTTTCTCGAGCAACACGTGCCAACACATCAGCTGTTTCAACAAACAGAAGTGCCTGTTTATCAAGAAAGGCCATAATATGTGCTGATCTGTCAACCTTGGTGGCACTGCTGGCCCATTTCACTAGGGCCAACAATCGTACAAACAGTTGTCTCGTCCTAGCACTAAATTTATAGATTTCAATCTTACGCTCCATGTCAGTTTTACGTGGTAACCTATAAATTGAAAGTAGAGACAATGTTTTAGTCTTTATGTTCATAAAAATATATTACAGAATTTAATAATGTGAAAAATAAAACTTACAACTCAGCCAACACAGTGAGCTCATCGTAAGTTCTTTGCACTATGAAGTCGATTAACAAACCCAAGGAAATAGATCCACCTCGGGCACCGCCACCTTCTGCACCCTGAGTGCACCCTTCTATTGCAACAGGCACCATATTTATAAAGCCTAATTTCCTGTTATGACAAAACGAATATTCCCATTCTGCGAAACTAAACGCTGTACTCAGTATAAACCATAAACCCTAACTGTACTGATGGCCTAAAATAGTATACTTGGGTAAGTTATTTCTATCCTATTTTAAGACACCTTCGTTGAAAGATAAATTGAAGTATATAAAATGTATGGTATTTAAAAGAACATAAGTTATTATTATACTAATAAGCAAAGAGTATAAATAGGTAATAAGTAAATAAAGTAAGACACTGTTTTCTCGCACACAACTTGTACTTATTTTGACAAATTATAGTTGACTGTTCTTCTCCTTCTCAGCGTGACCTCTTTTTCGTCACACGATCTACCAAAAATGTTGCTAAAATCTACCAGAATCTACCAAGCCCTGTTTAAAATTCTACTTTAATTCAACCTTCTATTAATAATTATTTCTTTATAGGTGTTTGGTATATAAAATAAAATAAAAATATGTTATTTAAAAACAAAATTTTTTTTTGACGTGACAACTTCTTATAATTCGATGGAGCCGTCTACAAGAACGAAAAAACATGACGCATGCGGCATAACCTCGCTGTGAGGCGTTCCATTTACTTATGACATTGTCACGTTCAACTATCGTCAGTAAACCGATTTATTTTTTAATTGGTACTTATTGAAGCCATTCGAGGCAATAATATTGTGTTACAGGCTTTGCAAAGAGCGCTGATGATGTGGTCACTGGTCGCGATATTTACACAGCTACGCTAATCTGAATAACAGACATAGATAGCAATTTTCTAACGTATGCGGTAAAGAGACCGGTGTAGCACAGTACCTATTCAGTAATACGTTACGGGAAATCCTCTGGATCTGGGTATAGTGGTTTTTTGGACTGGATAGCATTTTCGATTACCATTTTTCTGAATATTCTAAAATGCCAATTCTCGACTGAAATTTCTACTAAATCATTCGACTACTAAATCATCGTTCTCGCTGCCTTAAATCTACCAAAAAGTAGAAATCTACAAAAACTGGTCACACTTGTCCATCTATAATATATTGGAGGGCAAAAGACTTGTATCCAACTCTTAATAAATTAAAAAAATATAAATGATATATTCCATAGACTTAGAATAAACTGTCATAGGTATGCTAAATTTTCTAGTGTGTTATGTTACATTTTTCTGTTGTTTTGTAAGTGTATAACATATCTGTACTTATTATATTATCATTGATTTTAGTATAATATGTATTAAGCGTTTCAAATAAGAATAGGAACGTCAATGACCTCTATGTGTCAAATAATACTTGAAAAGTACGGTTTGCACAACTTATTTGCATAATTAATAATTTTAAATCAAATTTAAATAAAAACGTAAAATAGTCGTAAATTATTAAAAAAAAAAGTCATTACTCGTTTTTAAAACCATACTAGGTATAACATTTTTTTATTTAATTGTTGCCGCAAAGGCCCTGGAGCCATGTCAAAATTACATATTATATTAGTTAAATAAAATAAGGACGCTGGTCACTATCTTGCCGTTATTAGTATGCTCCATGGTGAGGACCAGATGGAAATATAAGTTTGACTCGTAAAATGTACGCTACCATTTTACAACATTGAAAAATGCAAGTAAAGTGACCAAGCGAGTTTTTTTTGGCTACGGGGATAAGTAAAAACACGTTAACACGTCGACGTGTATCTGACGCGCACTCGGACAGAAATGCAGAGATGAGCGGAATTGAAGAGCTCGATTCTGATGGATTTTTTGTCACTTAATCTCTGTAAATAAATTTAATTTAAATAAATCTTTTTTGCCCACCCTACCTAACTGGTTTGAATTGACAGCTATGACGTCATAATATGGCGCTAAGTCCATCCTATTCTCATTTGAAACGCACAGTACTGCCTAAGCGAGTACAAAAGTTTCTTATTATATAAAATTCATAAACATATAATATAATATAATAAAAATACAGTAAACTTACTACCTGTTGTCTATTAGCATAGACATTAGACATAACTAAAATGTCAAAGTCTCCCAAGTGTCAACATGTCATGTCAATTGTCAACAGTTGATTATTTCTGAATGTTCCAAAAGATATTTTCTCAGTTCTTGAAATTACTATGCTTGTAGCAATTCTTCAGCATAAGCCATTATCATTTTAACGGATGTGTGCAGTAGTCTGTTTTATATGCTTTTAGAAGTTATAAAAATAGCTAAGCATTAAAAACAGCATTTTACATTTTGTTGATAAAGTTTTATATCGAGTAATTTTTATTGTTTATCATATCGGAATATTTTTTAAACTATTACTGACTGATACATTAAATGTACTTTGGTTTACAATTGAGGAGGTTCTCTTATTTTATCGGAACTAAGAGCTTACTGAATTATTCTCGAAATAACATTAAAAAAACACAAGTAGTAAACATGGGTTTATTAACTGAAGGAAGCCCACTTACTTGGCCTGAAACTAAAGCTCTAGCAGAACATGTGCGGCAACATGGTATTGAACAGTTTATAAATCTCTACAGAAAACTGAGAGATCGCACAGGAGATGTTCTTAAATGGGGTGATGAGGTAATTTTGTATTATAATAAGTTATATTTATGATACATAATATTATTAATATGCTGCTTCTTTTCAGTGCTCTATACTGTTACAATATACTTCAGTAGAATATTATTGCTTAATATTTTCTCCTTGTATTATTGAGTGATTACTTTGGTGAAAAGTCAAAAATGTTCTTATTATCTAACAGAATTAAAGTTTAGACAGAACATAACATAAACTTGTATATACCAGTGGGAGGGAAGCACTGTGCCGCGCTTCCGGCTGCATGGCTACCACCATCTTGCTTGTTTCTCCCATGAAACAGCTTTGCTGTGTTTCGGAGAGAAGGGCAAGACAGGCAGTGTAATTACTGGCACTGAGACTTAACATCTTATGTCTCAGGATAGGCAACACATAGATCAGTTGCCCGGGCTCGTTCCAGGTAAACTAGTTTATGTTCATGGGCGACGTTGACCACTTACCATCAGGTAGCACGTTTGCCAGCTTGCCTAATCCAACTAACATAAAAAAAATTGAAGTGCTAATATTCTATAACATACTGTTTGCAGATCTATTAAATGTTGCACATACTTATAGCTATAAGTTTAACACACTTTAAGCAAAATAAAATAAGTACCAATTACTTTCTTACTTCTTTTGTTTATTCTTTACTTTTGTTTATGCACAAACGGTCTTTAATGTTGCCACTGTATCTTTAAATTTTTACATTATTGAAAACCTTATTTGTCTTCTATTCTACTCAGATATATTCGTTTTAAATATTAAATGCGTTAAAATGATTAGCATGATGTTATTTAATATTATATAAATTATAGATTAACCAATAATAATCTTTCACTTAAGTAATAAAATTTTATCTATCCAGGTAGAATATGTGATAGTGAAATTTGATGATGAAAATCAACGTGCTACAGTCAGCCTAAGAGCTGCAGAGCTTCTACCACAATTACAAGAGAAGGAATTAACTAATCCCCAAAGTAATTATCATTTTATTTTACATTTTCTCAATTAAATATAGTCAACATATTATAACAGATCATAAAAAGCTCATACATCATTCCAAATAAAAACAACATGCAAGCTAACACCACCATTGTTACTAAGGTTTTAATTTATGTTATACTCAACTACACCCAAACTAAATTGTTAAAATAGTCTTGTTTTAAATATTTTTTGAAGTAGCTAGCTCTAGCTTTAGGCACTTGGACAATTTGATAGTTACAACAGATTACTTTTTGATCAATAAAAGTAACCATACAGTTAGATAAATAAAATTAATAATAGTCAAGGATGTCTCTAAGTCTTTCATTATCTTTATGTGTTGTGTTTTAATTAGATTTGTTTTGTTATAATCTCTTATCAGTTATCAAAATGAAGTGAATACACAGTGTCAGGAAAAGAGCTTATTCTGTTTGTACATGAAGTATTCATAATTAAAACTGCAAGTCACTGCAAATTAATCATTCCTCTTTAAAAAACATGTAACACTTTATTACTATTGAATAGTTTTATGCTTCATAATAAACTAGAAAATATAATAAAAAATACTAAATATAATAAAATCTGTACATGCCTTTTTATAGTAAAATTACTATTTATATTCTAATTGGTATCCTCATCATCAGCCTCTTTCAATAAAGGCATCATCCACACAGGACAGGAAACATAGAGGTTTAAATCTCGGTGCAGTGTAGCTGAAGGTCGAATGACCAACTTTTGTGAAGTTGCCCATTGTGATATTTAAAAATCATGAATTTTATATTTTGTCACACAAAGGTTAAGATGGTATATAAAATATATAAATTAGTACATAGGTTGTTGTAATTATATATTAAACTATATTTATCTATATGCATTGTATATGCAGGTGTAATTTAATATGACCACACGTAACCTTATCTTTCAATATGTGTATAAGGAAATCTTATGTTACTTGTTGATAAATATACGCGCTGTTTGAGAGATATATGTCGGACTTGCCGTCTGTTATCTTTATATACAACATTTTTGTCAACAAACATAGCTTATATTTTATAATATATAGGTATGTTTTAGGTGTGAAATCCTTATGGCGCCCTGAATACGGAGCGTATATGATTGAGGGTACTCCGGGGAAGCCCTATGGAGGCCTGCTAGCTCATTTTAATATCGTCGAAGCAAACATGCTCTACCGAAGAGCCGAAGCGAGCACTTTGCTTAAGGATGGAGAAGTTATTATGAGCATTACGAATTTTCCTAGGTGAGAGACATATACATATTTATTTTATTTATGTGCGTATAAATCTGAAAATGTTAAATATTTTCTTTGTCACATCATAGGTTAGGTTGTCCCGGCTTTACAAGTCCGCCTTACACACCGACGCCCGACGACGGTGTAACAAGATCTCGCTTCTTCCCAGATGAAGTCATATTTCCCGGACATCCTCGTTTCAAAACATTAACATCCAATATAAGGAATAGAAGAGGAGAAAAAGTAGCTATTAATATACCTAGTAAGTTATTCATTTACTAAATAATATTTTTTATAGTTTATGTTTTCCGAAGGTAAGTAGTTTCAGTTTTCCGTTAATACTCTGTTTTGGACGTATCTCTCGTGTTTTAGTATGGTAATTATGGAAACAACAGTTAAATTGTATTATTTTCAATAATAAAAATATTCTTGTATCTTAGATATACAAAGTTAGTTCGATTTGCATTCACAAGGTTTTAGTTACTGTTGTGTTACAAGGCCAAAGTTTAGAAAGTGGAAAATGATTTTTTACGTAATTAAATTATTTTTTATTCCAATATTGAAATAATGCACTTTAATGCTCCCTAATATAAACATTGTGGATATAATATAATAAAGATTGCTAGTCTCTAACGTAACCAACTGAATAGATTTTTTTTATTATCGTGAAAATTATGGGAACAGCTTTATATAGTGCGGGTAATTGACTTCATCATCATCAGCCTTTATCCGTCCACTGGTGAACATAGAGCTCCTTGCCGTGACGGAGAGTCAAGACGACTGATCCCTTGCCGGTCGCATTTAACACGGACCGTCAACGGCACGGAGATCGTCTTCCCACCTGGTTATGGCCGACCAACTCTTCGTCTACCTAAACGCGGCCTCCACTCATGAAACCGTATTGGGGCCAATCGGCCGTCCATTCTCCGGAGTGTGTGACGAGACAGCACTTCCACTTCAACGAGCTTATTCTTTGCGTGATATAAACACCCAGCATAGCACGTTCCATAGCACATCGGGTACAAAGGACTCTTTATAAATATATCGACATAATGTACCTATAAGATGGCGATTCTATAGGGGCCGAGTTTTAATAACAAAACGTTAATGATAATTTTGCCAAAGACCATAGTGCCATTTTGTAAGTTGAATACCACGCACCGGTGATGGTATCTAGCGCAATATGTAAATGCTTTATGGATAACATATGAGTAATATCAAAACTATTGTTAGAGTTGCAGTATAAACTAGATTGTCGTATCAAATATTTTTTGTTATCAGTACAGTGTTTTTTATACTATCCATACATTCTTTACATTTAATCACAAAAAACTGGCTGAGGCCTACTATGAATTAAATTGGTTTTTATTGTAGCCTTATAATACGAGCAGCAACTATAATTAGTGTTTGTCATAATTGCGCACTATGTTTTAATGAAAATTGCTTCTAGGCGATCAATTGTTTTTTGCGCTAATGGGACGTAATAACTATCAGATTATTTATACGGTCCACGCTGGTTTGTGGTCCATGATATCGTTAGTGGTTATGGATCCCCAAGTTCAAGCCTTGTCGTAGCAGTGGGGCTCAGTAGCCTAAGGTGAACACAGCACCTTGGGCGAAGTAAATTGAGCCGAGAGAGCTGCTCTTTGTACCCCTCTTATAAGAATAGGGGATAAGTGGCGAGGATGGAAACCTCGATCCCGTCCCGGTCCCGGTCCTGTCGATTGGGAGGGGTTGTTCTGTGGTACGGGACATCGAGATGCTCTATTAGCTCAACAGATCCGGGGCACCTCACCAAAGGCGGCATTGATAGCACTCGCCGGGTTTTAGTGGGTAGAGCTGCGTCCACCTTACCACCTTTCGGGCGCAGCGAGTCCCACATACCTACCCGCCTTGGGAGACTCACTCCCCCGCGGGATGCCTCAGAACATTTCCCGGTTTCCATTACATACATATATATACAAACCAAGCTAATAAAAGCGTGGTAAAAAAGGACACTATGGATAAGAACTTAATACTTAATATTTGATGAATACTTAATACTTTGTGAATGTTTGATGCTGTATGGATGATATTTTATATCAAATATTTGATGAATAATTGATAAAAAATCTTTCAGTTTTCCGCGATAAAAACACAAAGATCCCCGTGGACAATTCGCACGTGCTGGAGCCGGACGCAGCCCTTCCCGACTGCGTGTACATGGACGCCATGGGCTTCGGCATGGGCTGCTGTTGCCTGCAGCTCACATTCCAGGCCTGCTGCATCACCGAGGCTAGGACTCTATACGACCAGCTGGCGCCCCTGTGTCCCATTATGGTGAGTTTACTGTGTGTGAGGGTGAGAACATTTTTTGGGCTTTCGTTCCTCAAAATGACAAAACGGAACCCTTGTAGGATCACTCCGTTGTCCGTCGGTCTGTCTTATCAAACCAAAACCTGTGATATGATTTTTTTTAATGAACTAGCTTTCACAACATAAGTAAAGGGAAAAATCTGAAAATCGTTATAGGTTTGAGGATCGTATATAGATTTACAACCGTATCCGGATTGATGATGACTATTTTTATAGTCTATGTCCTAATCCAAGGTATAAGTCATCACCATTTCAACTTTCAGCCAAATCAGTTCAGCCGTATTGCCGTGAAAGATCAACAAATATCCACACTTACAAACTTTCGCCTTTGTAATATTAATTAGTAATATAATGATAGTATATAAAGAACTTATTTCGATACATCACGACTATGACAGTCACAATAGACAAGGAAAAAACATTGAAGTAATAACAATTTGCAAAAAATATTGTTGTGACTTGCGTCACCGCGAACGACCGTATGGTATTAGGTATATATGCAAGTAATGGTCGACAACCAATATTATAATTACAATAGTGACTGTCTGTGTAACCTTGCGATAAAATTTGTTGAGGAGATAGATTGTATGACGAGGAAGGACATAGGTTATGAATTGTCATTATCACTCAAGATAAAGCAATAAATCATTTGCCTTAGCAAAGTCGTGGCTAAAACTATTTTCTTTAAACTGATATCAATTTTAGAGTACACGAGTATAAGTACAGGTAAAAACGCCAAGACGGCCGATTGGGGGATTTCGGGGACTAATTGAAAAAGAGCTTTCAGCTGCAATGGAGGATATAACTCGAGGCACGTAACCTATGCCCCCTTTAACCCATTGGCAGTAGGATAATAGTTCCCCCTATGAAAACAACAAATTTAAGATCTGTGAGCCTCATTTTTGGACTAGAGAAGAATAAAACTAATAAGGGCAGTACTAGTAGTATTCTAATCAGCAATCATATTTGTACCTAATATTACTCCATCATATTCTGATAGAAATAATGGGACCCCATGGATCGTGGGGCCCTAGCACGTGCCCAGAGTGCCCAGTGGGAAAGACGGCCCTGCACGTAACGTTTCTTCGATTAATTGATTTTACTTCTCAAGTAAAATCGGTGCTTGAACTTCCCCCACCACGTCCAAACCTTGCCAAGTTACGAGCCTCGAGGTATACAAGGCCCATAATTATGATGCTGGTGAAACGTTCATGAAACAATTTCTGTCGAATCACCGTACTCGTAGCATACCCGTAGTCGCGATGGTAGGTATTCAAATGTATCCTTGACACTAATTCTTATACAAAATGATATTTATCTTTCAATCGTGTTTTCGTGTTACACATTACATAGTCTCTATTGATACGCTCATAATGAATAAGTGAAAAAATCGATTTTTTCGTTAGCCACCCGGGCTACTCACGCCTGACGTCATCATTGATCGAATGACTCGGCACAATTGTTTGCGTACATGTGTCATTCTGTGACACGCTACTATATAAACTAGCTAGTGACTTCGCTCATGACTGAAGTTCGTATGTATGTTCAAATTGATCATATTTATGCTAGACTAGCTGTTTCCCGCAGCTTCGCCCGCGTTAACTTAGATTTACAGCCTTAGACGGATTGATGATGATTATTTTTTATAGCCTAAATTACTCCCTATAACATAAGCTATCTTCCTGTGAAAGTCCCGCCAAAATCGGCCCAGCCGTTTCCAAGATTAGCCGGAACAAACAGACAGACATACAAAAATTGTAAAAAATGCTATTTTGGTTTATGTACCGTGTTTACATCAATATACATTTAGTAAAAAGCAGTTATTTTAATGTTACAGGCAGTTAGACTTTATAGTTGTATTTTCTTAGGTATCGAAATAAAATATTTACTAAGTTTTATAAATAAACATTAATGTTTTAACCCCTAAAATGTTTCATGAAATCTATCCTAGCCATCTAAAAGACAAGCAGACAAAAATGAGAAAAAAAAGTTAGCCGTCACGGTGTAATGAGTAATGACAGTATGACACCGTAATATCGATTGCCATCACGTCATTCCGGTTTATTTTACTGCAGAGGCGCGTCAATAGACCTTTCAAATAGAATATTAGGTAGTGTAAATTGTAGATTCCATTTCAGTGGCGGCATTTCTTTTAAATGACAGACCGACACTTCAATTTTATATAGATACTAGCTGTTGTTCGCAGCTTCGCCTCGTTAACTTACATTTACAGCCGTAAGCGAATCGATGATGATTATTTTTATAGCCTAAGTTACTCCTTATGACATCAGCTATCTGCCAGTGAAAGTCCCATCAAAATCAGCTAAACCGTTTCAGAGATTAGCCGGAACAAACAGACAGACAGACGGACAGACAGGCAAAAATTGTAAAAAATGCTATTTTGGTATATTATATCCCGTCTATACATCCATATACATTCAATAAAAAAAGGTTATTTTAATATTACAAACAGACACTCCAATTTTATTTATCTGTATAGATGTATAGATAATATTGTTTATCTTTGGACGAGTATGTTATGTCGTTTAAATGACTAGACTATACGATTGTGTGGTTGCAGCGAATGACGGTGTTGTATTGCAAATAGTTACTAATCACCATTTGATAAATATTAATCATAGCAAATGTCTGCTACCTAATTTGTATTGTATATAAAAGTCTCTTGTCACGATGTTTGCTAGGATTTAGGAGAACTCGCTATAGTTCGAGAAGCCCTGAAACGATAAAATTAAGCACACTGCACGACGGCTAGTCTGCTCGTGCCACTAGTATAATATATTATTATACTAGCATACCCGACAGGATTACCTATTTTTTCGCATAACATAATTTATCCTAGTAAGTTACGCACAATATTAATCTGGCATAACTACTTAGGTATATTTTTAAGCACAATAATTGTTAATCAAACTATTCTAAAACATTTTTTTTACGCATGATGATATTTAAGCATAATATTTAGAAAAAGTAAGTTTAGTAAAATTTGTGTTCACATTTAATAAGATACTTTTCGTATGAAAAAGAAGCAATATGTTGGCGTCTTACCCCGGCGCACTACTACCTACGGCCTACTGTGGTCTGTGAAGCCTTTATTTCATATCGCAGGGAAATCCTTTATGGATGTAGCCAGGTTCTTCGGGTAGATCCTGACCCCATGTAGTACTTGCACCTGGGAGAGCCCTACCCCTAAACTAAAACCACTGCGAGCGCCTTCAGAAGCTTTTTGAGGGTTCCGAATCTGCCGGCAACAGGATCCCATCAGCAACAGGCTGGCCCCGGCGAAGGCCAGACTAGTATTCCTCGTAAGGGGGGACTTCTCGGCCACCACTAAGTAGTGCAAAAGATGTCGTGTCATACTGGCCCAGGTTCCCATCCCATCCTGAAGCCCTACACGAACACAGGGGCGTTACATAGAGACGCATTAGGTAGCGCCTCCTAAGCACCCCCGGCCCGATCGTCGCCCGCGGGGTAGGTCTCGTCGGCGGCCGCTTCTCTCACCCGCTCGTCAGCCTTCTGGGACATTACTGCCTCGCAGAAGGCATAGGCATCGCAGTACATCGCCGTCCAGGACTCGTCGTCACGGAGCATCGCGGTGATGACGCTAGGCAGAGTCAAGTCCCCTCTGATGTCCGACGTCAGATAGTGACGCAGCGCTGCCCATATTGGGCACACCTCGAGGGTGTGCTGGGCCGAGTCCACCGCCGCGCCACAGTCATGACATACTGTTACCGGCTTCCTATCGGCCGTCCGCAGGTACTCACTAAAGAAACCATGCCCGGTGAGCACTTAGGTAACCTATTGTGAAGCCTTTAAGAAGAATTTAATTTTTATTTCAAATAGTCTTGTATAGATGATGGATTTCTAGATGACTTGTATGTTGACACCACTTAGAAATCCCGTCGTATGTTACAGCTGGCGCTGTCAGGCGCGTCGCCCATCTACCGCGGGTACCTGACGGACGTGGACTGCCGCTGGGACGTGATCTCGGCGTCCGTGGACTGCCGCACGCGCGAGGAGCGCGGCCTGGCGCCGCTGCAACACAGCAAGTTCCGCATACACAAATCTCGCTACGACTCCATCGACTCGTACCTGTCGCCCGAACACGAGAAGTGAGTCAATATTAGATAAAAAACATGTAGTTGGGCCTTGGCAATAAAACGACTCGAATGTCGTGAGGGTAAACGGCATGCTACTATGATTTTTCTTTTTTATTATATATTTCGTTATAGATATACACTGACAGCGCCAATAAATTGATATAGTGGTTAGGAATTGATATCGATTAGGAGGCATGTGGTGTGTGGCAGTGGACGGAAAAATTACTTACATCTTGCTTGTTTCTCCCGTGAAACAGCTTTGCTGTGTTTCGGAGAGAAGGGCAAGACAGGCAGTGTAATTACTGGCACCGAGACTTAACATCTTATCTCTCAGGATAGGCAACACATAAATGAGTTGCCTGGGCTTGTTCCAGGTATACTAGTTTATGTTCATGGGCGACGTCGACCACTTACCATCAGGTGGCACGTTTGCCTATCCAACTAACATAAAAAAAAACCTTCTAAGACTTTTAATCTCATCAGGCATGCAGGTTTCATCATGATATTTCCTTCGCCGGTGAGCAAGCGGTGGTTCAGGTGCAATTGTAACTTAGATAAACC
The DNA here is from genome assembly GCA_963853865.1 of Helleia helle. Lineage (NCBI taxonomy): Eukaryota > Metazoa > Arthropoda > Insecta > Lepidoptera > Lycaenidae > Helleia > Helleia helle. Next base: position 10,237,459 of record OY971421.1, read on the forward strand.
TATTTTTAGGCATCATAATCGATCGGTCAGTATCGAACCCTGACCTCTCGGCTCTCACTCAAGAGGCCGAGCCCACTAGAGTCTAGACTCTAGACCATCGCCACTCACAAATGGAAAAACTTAATGATGGAAATATTGGCCACGGACTGTACGACACAATACATTGTAATAACTAGCAAGTATAGTAGTAAAGTATATTATGTGTATTATACAATGTGACATAACCATCACATTAAACGTAAAGCATTTCCATCTTACCAATACAACCTCCAACACAAACTATGTTTTGTTGTACAAAATTGAGTTCTCCTCCACTGGAAATTGAGCTAAAAAAAATTTTTGTGAATATTGTTTTTTTTTTTTGTGATGTATGTTTTGTAATATGTGTATCCGCTAAATAACAACAGATTTACTTCCAATTGTCTGACCTGTTTGAGACAAACATAACATCTAATTGACACGCCATAATCTACTTTATTGGAAGTTGAAATTAGCTTTGTTGCTATGCTAATGCATTAAAATTGTAGAGATTGTTTCATCGCGCAATTCCGGAACTTCGATTCGGTTTTGAAAAAATATTTTTGCATTTAATAAATCGATTTTTGAGGACGGTTATCTTTTTGAAGCTCTTTTTGAAGAAAGAGTTTTTTTGTCTGTTAAGTGTGTGTTTATGACACCGTAGTTTTCTAACGAGTGGACCGATGTGTGTGGTTTTTTTTTCAAAATTGGTTTAACCCTTTCAAGGTCTTTTAAACCTTTAACATAATCATAATAACACATAATCGATGTTATTCCCGCGTCGCTGCTGTTTTGTAGGTATTCAAATCCTTTAATACCTTACGAAATCGTAGCTTGGCGTCAAGAGTACGCTGTTTTTTTTTTTTTTTTGATGTGACAGTCCAAGGAATATACTATTTAAAAAAGGTTTTTTTTGGGTTGGGTAAAACCGCGTAAAAGAGTTTATTTGATACGATGGAAACTGTCGTATCTGCGTATAATGAAAAAAAAAAATACATGCTCGAATTTTCGGATTCAGTCCTCCCGTGACTACGGTTGCTGTAAAGCACAATCCGAATCGCCGGGCTTGTAAAAAAACTTGTTGTTTCATTATACACTCATCGTGTTATCGCGTAAACATTATAATATTCATGTCTGTTTGTCACGCAGATACAACGACATCGAGATTGTGCACGACCCGGCGATCTACCGGCGCCTGCGCGAGGGCGGCATCGACCACCCGCTGGCGCTCCACGTAGCACACTTGTTCATCCGCGACACCGTCTCGCTGTTCTCCGAGAAGGTCCACCAGGACGACGAAAACGAGACCGACCATTTTGAGGTGAGTTACTCATATCTAACATTGTTATTTGAAACGCATACTCATATTTGAAAGGCCGGCAATGCAACCATTCGAGATAGCGGGTGTCTCTGGATGTCCCTGATCATTTAACACCAGGTGAACCCACTGTGCGTCTAGTAATGTCTGTGTACCCCCTATTCTATAAAAACTATAGACTTTTTAGTTTTAAAGTACTCCTATTTTAAAGAATAATATTCATCTGACTCGTCAAAAATAAATTTATTCATAAGAAATGAGCATGTGTCGAATGGACCAATTTAGACGTCAAATAATCGGGTCAAATCTTTAGGTAAAATTCCTTAATTCTGATAATCCTACATCAAAGTTGTTGATTGTGAAGTACGTAAACTTTAATCGGAAGATAATAATTTTACAAGTCGACTGCTCGCGCCTTATATTTATTTCCATTTATGCATAATTTCATGCTATTGAACACATTTAATATCTGTACAAAAAAATATCTGTAGAAATAAAAAAGTAGGTACGTAGTCTCATATCCAGTAACCGCAAAAGTGAAATTGTATCACCAGAACATCCAGTCCACGAACTGGCAGACGATGCGCTTCAAGCCGCCGCCGCCCAACTCGCCCATCGGCTGGCGCGTCGAGTTCCGCCCGTGCGAGGCGCAGCTCACCGACTTCGAGAACGCCGCCTACGTCTGCTTCGTCGTGCTCCTCACCAGGGCCATACTGTCTTACAGACTGAACTTTGTCATGCCCATCAGTAAGGTACGTGAACTCCTGATTCAATTTGTAATCGTTCGGTATTATTAGGAGGATAGGAATACTGTCTTACTGATCTTTCTCTCACTAAGCTGCTTCGCTGTGCTCCTGTAATACTGCAGAACGGGCAGTATCGTTAATGACTCTAGGACCATTTATACCTTTAAGAAGCCATCGATTGGATTAGAATCTTGGAGTATAGAAATTATTTATCCGTCCAAGACTAATGATTAGATGAATATCAGTAACCACTTTCAATCAGATGGCAACATTATTCTGTGCTCGTTCCATTCATTCCATCCAATATTTAGAATACAGAAGAAAGTATATACAAGAGGTATTTAATATTATTGTAAGAGGTAGTGCCATGCTGCATTGCAGCCGAATTGGGCCGACACGACCTCTCGCTCACATAATACCGGCGTCAAGTGACAGCTATGCTGTCGCGTTTCGTACGATTTGTGAGTTTCCGGTGGCCCATTGGCGGGGGGATAGGGAAAAGGAGGGCAACGCATCTTCAAAATCTCTGGTTGTGCGTATGTGTATCGTCGTCGATAGTCGCCTAAAGGCTCCGACTGCTCGTTTGCCCTCCTATGCTTTAAAAAAATACAAGTAGAAGAATTATTAGTTTCATTGTCGGACAACATCTTGTTACTTGTATATGATCAGGTGGACGAGAACATGCAGCGAGCGCAGCGGCGCGGCGCGTGCGTGCAGCAGCGGTTCTGGTGGCGTCGCGACGTGCGCGCGCCCGCCGACGCCGCAGACGACTCGCCCGCACTCTACGCCGAGATGACCATCAACGAGATCGTCAACGGAAAGGTCAGCCGTCTAATTTAATTTTTTTAAGAAAAATGAGCGAAACTTGTTCGTCACTCACTTATAATTACATTACAATAACTTATAACTTATAATTATTTAAAATATTAGGACTCAATAAGAGTCCTAATATTTTAAACAAAAAGATACGTGTAGCCTGTGAAACACCTAGCAGCATCAATATCCTGGATATTGATGCTGTGAAAAGTTTAAAATATTTCCAGGGGGGTTTAAATTCTAAAATATCGCAAGGAAAGAAATCCACCATCACCACCAAAGAAACCATTTATTTTCTTGATAACAAAAGTTACCTTTTATAAGCTAGTTTTCTTGGCATTCATTAAGAGAGGCCTATTTTCAGCAGTGGACGGATAGAGGCTGATGATGAGGAACTCTAAAGTTTGGTTCTATCGAAAATAGTTTTACAACCAAAGAACGAAAGGCTACTCTTTTGTCTATTTCTACATGGTAAAGAAGTAGATGACAAAAAAGTAATAACATAATCTATGGAGGCCTCGTAGATACATTTTAGGTATATTATATGTTATGTATGTGCAGGAGGGCACGTTCCCCGGGCTGGTCCCGCTGATCGAGTCGTACCTGTCGGGTATGGACGTGGACGCGGACACGCACTGCTCCGTGCAGCAGTACCTCAAGCTCATCACGCGGCGCGCCGCGGGCGACCTGTGCACCATGGCCACCTGGATGAGGGCCTTCGTCACCAACCACCCCGACTACAAGTGAGTGTTTATCATAACTACCTATGTAAGCTTCTTTTCAACGTCCTACCGTTGGGTATGGACTATGGATCTCCTCCTCGATATCAGGTGAGGTCTGAGGATGTTCGACACATTTGCAACGGCTAATAAAGCTATCCTGAAAGTAATACCATATTTCTTTTTATCTGATTATATCGATGATCCACATTGCTTACTTAGCTTTCTTGCGAGGAGCACCGGGAAATAAGGACAATTTATTTTTTCAGAAGAAGAGGATTTTTAAGATCCCAGATCACACGCTTATAGAAATGAGTTTTTCAAGAGTTTTCGATGTTTTTTTTTTCAAAATATCGGCCATAACCTCGCTTACTAATATGATGCTAAACTAAGTACGCTATTTGCCACTTTTCAGACACGACTCGGTTGTTACGGAGAAAATAAATTATGACTTACTCAAGACTGCGCACGGAATACAAACGGGAACTATTCCGGCGCCGACGCTGCTCGGCAGCAGCACGCTGTCCAAGACTAACGAAGACATTCCCAAAGCATTTACAAGGATGATGAGCAAGGACTGTCCCTAGCCCGCCCGGTTGTGTGAAGTGCCTTCGACGTCGCTCACGGTAGCTCGGACTCCTAGGCTGTGTATTGATTACGCGCGTAAAATCGTCGACAAACGCCCCGCGCGTCAACCGCGTTTAATAGATACCGGGTTACGCCGCAAGCCAAATCGAACATTCTCGGTATCCTATCAAGCGCGACCTTGCGAGCGATCTCTGGCCAGGAACCGCGCGTAATAGATACAAGCCTATAGGGTCAGTTGCCTTAAGTAGTTCACTGTAGTTCTAACTTTATTAGGTACTTTGTAGGGGAGTATAACAAATATATTTTAAGGGAGACAAATCGCACTCGTGTGTATTGCTAAATTTATGTAGATAATCAACTCTGCAAGTCAGATCGCACTGTCTTGTTATTGTAATACAGTAATCTGTTAAGATGGGCTTCTAGAGGAGGCTATTAATGTTTAAACAAATATAGAAAGTTCATTGCCACTAGTACTTGAGAGCTTTCTAGAACTGTATATACAAGTTCATAATTTTAATAATAGACAACCTATAATTGTAAGCGCGTTCTTACGAATGCCTTAGGATACCATCTAATAAATGATTCCGTTGTCGGTTTGACCTAGCATTCGCTTTGGGAGTTGTAACCTCCGCGAAAAGATGTAGATCATCTAAGCAAGACACCTGATATTAAATATATAAAATAATAAAAAATAATACAAATATTAACTTCAAAGTAATTTAGCAACAATACTATTTTAAATTTGTAACGTTTTAAGAATTAGATTATTATGCTAGAAGGGATGAGTGATATATTGTATAACATAATATTTGTAGAAAATAGGATACCCCTCAACAAAACTTGACAAGCTGTTTAAAACAATAGTTAATTGTATTAAATAATCGATAAGATAGGAAAAGGTCAAAGAAATATCTTTTGTTGCCTTTTATATTATTATATCTCCAGGGATATGGTCGAAATCAGGCAGCATTTTAATATGTATATGAACTAGCCCAATAGGAACTGATCAACCAATATTATATTGGTGAATATAAAAAACTGCAAACAGATGTGGAAACATTTATTTAGAATTTGTAGTTCTTGACGATTTTAAAATATACAATGAATTCTTATTTTGAAGTTTGCGTATGATTTATTTACATACGCAATAAAATTGCAATACTTAGGATAAAAATCTTGATGATATTTATTTGGTTTTAATGTTCCTGTATATTACATATTATGACAATTACATTATTTAATAATATTATGCCCATCGACTAAAAGTATTAAGCCGTAGAATTTAAATAACATTTTATACGTAAACTAATCGAATCCATCTTTGAGGGGCGTGGCGTCACTTGCAATTATTGATAACTGTTACGCCATTGGTTGATTCAAACTACGAAATAACAGGTCATCGCCATTATTGTCAGTTACCTTAACACTGTAATTTTTTAATTCTCGCATGTTTGTAGCTAAATCATATTAGTAACTTCTTTAAATTTATATCTATAAAAAAATGTCAAGTTCGAACTGTCCACGCTTTTTGGCCTGTCAAAAAATGCAAGTAGACGGTAAACCCAATAACAGCTGTTTTAAAAGCATGAAATGTTATATCAGGTACTAATTTTTTAGCCAGACTTGCGAAAAACAAATTATTTGATACGTTTTTCTTATATTCAAAGTTTTTTTTATTAGACAGGTTCCTCGTCCTTTGTGTTTATAATTATACATTCTATGAGGATCAGAGATCATGTAGCATTTTCGATAATCAAATTTTATATAGTACCGGGATTTTTTAATAATATATTAGTGCAATTATAAATTATTTTCAAGTGTCACAAATTATGTAATGTTTCGAGCATCAATAATAATTTAAATGAAAGACAAATTTTTCATATTTATCTTTATTTCAAATATATATCTGATATTTTGGCAAATGTATTTTATATTGAGAATGAATTTGTAATTAATTTGTGAAGTTATAAAATTGTTGTTTCGTTCACTGTTACCAATGTACGTAGGTTTGTAATGAGGTATATGCAATAAATGGTTGTAATGTTCTGGTTGTTTCTGTGTGTTGTATTGTTGTTGTTAGAACTTGTCGACCAGCTGCAGTATGTGCTGCTGCTCCTGCTGGCGCCACTCCTCACTGCCATCATCACCCAGGTTACCCGCATATTCTGCGAAATAAATACAATTAATTTTGCTAAGCGTTGTAACGTGACAAGCTTCTTTTAGCGAGCTGGAAACCTTTCCTCATTTGTCTATCAAGCGGGACGAAATTATCTATAATCCTAGCGTGTAAATGGAAAACGTTGAAGAAAAGTGAAGGTAATAAATATACTAATTTATATTAGTAGTAGCTAGGTTATAAGTAAAATGTAGGTGTGTCATAGAATGTGTGTGAGTAGTACCTCTCATGACGTGTCGGATGATCTTGAGCGAGCCGCCACGCAGCGACAGCACGCGCTGCACGCGCTGCTTCACGGTGGGCGGGCCGGCAGTGCACACCTTTTATACATGCCAACTTTATTAATAATTCCACGTATATAATAATAAAATTAACCCTTATTATGTCCCACTGCTGGGCACGGGTCTCCTCCTCGAAATCAGGCGAGGAAGGTTTTGGGCTACAGTTCACCGATGCGCTGGCCTAATGCGGGTTGGTGAACTTCACACACCTTCAAAGAATTTTAATCTCATCAGAAATTTAGAAAAAAATCCATTTTGACGACATGATTGGCTCAGTGGTAAACGCATTGGCGCTCAAGCCGGAGGTTGTGGGTTCGAATCCTGTCAGGTCATGGATGTGTCTTAAATATATGTATAGTATAAAAGTATTAAATATATTTCCGTTGTTTGGTACCCGTAACACAAGTTCTTCGAGAACTTACCACAGGACAAGATTGACGTGGTGTGAAAGCGTCCATAGATATTATTATTATTATTTCTAGGCATCACAGGGGGGCTCAGGATCAAACCTGGACCTCTCGGCTCTCACTCAAGAGGCCGACCTCATACTGACTAGGCCATTGTCGCTCCCCACCACGGTTCAAGCCTTGTCGTGGCGGTGGGGCTCAGTAGCCTAGGGTGAGCCCAGCACCTTGGGCGAGGCTAATTGAGCCGAGGGGGCTCTTTGTACCCCTCTTATAAGAAGATGGGTCAAAAGAGCAGGGGGCAAGGGGAACCTCACCCCATTGTACTGTCCCGACGTTGGGAGGGGTTGTTCTGTGGTGCGGGGCAACCCCTCTGTGCAGGTGGCGTCGGTCCCTTGCGGGACTGACTAGCCGTCGAGGTACCCTGTTAGCTTAAAAGATCCGGGGCACCTCACCAAGGCGGCACTGGTAGCACTCGCCGGGTTTTAGTGGGTAGAGCTGCGTCCATTTACCATCTTTCGGGCGCAGCGAGTCTCACACACCCATATATATAAGTTAAAAATAACTTGGTCGTCAAGGACGCACAACAAATGTGAATCATCTGTAAGTATTAGAATACATCCTACTAATATTATAAACACGAAAGTTTGTATGTACGGATGTTTTACTCTTTCATGACATATGTATTTTACCTACATAATATGTCATGAATATCGTCAGAAGCTAAATACAAACGACTACCTATAATATTCGACGACGTCAAGATCGATAATTCAGGTATCAAAGTGAATACCATTTTTTCTCGGCGTTATGTATAAATCAAAATTCTTTTCCGTGGAATTTTGCATAATTTAAATTGAAACCATATCTTATAGGTAGGTAGACATTTTTTTGTAAATTCAAAACCTACCTCTAGTATAATTCTATCTATAAGCTGTAAGGTGAACAGGCCGCCCGACAACCTCCTGAGGTACTGCGCGTCGTCATCCAATTGGTCCACGTCTTGCTGAAATATAAGTACACTCGTTAACACACTAGGCTCAAGAGGAAAGTATAACTATCTACAGTACGTACTACACTTTCTCTATATACACGAGTACATAATCAGTAAAGGATCCCCACGATGATGTTTGTACCACTCTTATAAGAAGAGGAGACAAAATAGCAGGGGTACAAGAGGCGAGGGTGGGAACCTCACCCTATTGCACTGTCCCGAGGTCGGGAAGGGTTGTTCTGTGGTGCGGGACGATCCCTCTGTGGGGGTAGTGTCGGTCCCTTGAGGGACTGACTAGCCGTCGAGGTGCAGCGAGCCCCACATACCCGCCTGCGGTACCTCTCCTCCCCAGCGGCATGCCTAAGAGCATTTCTCAGCGTAAAAAAGGCAGACATCGTTCTGCCGCAGCTGTTATCCGTGCCACTCATTCCATCTTTAAAATTAGATCAAACTGCAGTGTCCAAGATGTCTGACATCTATATCTATCATCTCACCTCCATTTGTTTCTCAGTCCTGTCCACTCTGTCCATGTACTTGAAATGTAGTTCCAATAGTCGATCCACTTTCTCCAAGTCATTTTCAGTAAACTTGGCCAGCAAGCGTTGTCTCTGGCTGCCCTGGCAGTTCCTTAACATCGACGATATTATGGATACTACATGCTCTAAAAGTAGAAAATATTGTTTTATGCCTATTATTTATATCTAGTAACATCGATTCTATTGTTGCACATTTACTTGAATTATCTAATATATAAAATTCTTGTGTTACCGTTTTTTTTTTATGTTAGTTGGATAGGCAAACTGGTAAACGTACCACCTGATGGTAAGTGGTCGACGTCGCCCATGAACATAAACTAGTATACCTGGAACGAGCCCAGGCAACTCATTTATGTGTTGCCTATCCTGAGACATAAGATGTTAAGTCTCGGTGCCAGTAATTACACTGCCTGTCTTGCCCTTCTCTCCAAAACACAGCAAAGCTGTTTCACAGGAGAAACAAGCAAGATAGTGGTACCCATGCAGCCGGGAGCGCGGCACAGCGCTTCCCTCCCACCGATAAAAATGTTTTAGTGTTTCTACTCCTCTGAAACGACTTGACCGGTTTTCATGAAATCTTATATGTACATTCAGTAGGTATGAGAATAGGTTTATAAATAATCTTTTTTTTTTCCTGAGACAGGTTATAACTTATAGTATTTATCAAGATTTTGTGTAAATTAGTAAATAATATTATAAGGACAATTATAATAAGTCGGAGAATTTTAAGCCGCTTGGGAGCTTACATTGAAAATGCTGCCTTTCCTTTAGAGATAAATCAAAAAAATTAAGTAAAAATAATGATCATCATCAGGCCGGATATGTCCAGACTGATGATGATATATGACTGACAACATAAGTTAACGCGGGCAAAGCTGCTGGCAACAGCTAGTAAATATATAGAAATAAATTTACATATACTAAAATGCTCCTTATAAGTAGTAACTAGCAAAATATATGCTCGTGAGACAGATGTAAAAAAGAACTGCTTGATTCTAAGCTTCGAATGTATTAACATTATTAATTTTATGTATACAATTAAACATTCTATAATTAAAAACCCTACCTTCATGTTGATCCACAGTTAACAGTCTTTTCCGTTTGGGCGTCTTCATAAACAAAGGAAATACCGTCCTCAGTCCCAGAATATCAACGAATTTATTGCAGTTGTCTCGCCCGTCGTACCCCACCAGGGCATGGTCCAAAACTTTGAGAGATCCATTTCGAGACATTTTCTTTTCTCTGTAACAAAACATAAATTATGAGAAAAAGAAAGTTTAGTTCAGTAATCAATAATTAGATTCTAGGACGGATATATTATTTGTAATATTTAAATGAACAAATTACAATACATACAACCATTAGTTATGGTGGATACGGTGGACTGCGATAATGTAAAAATCTTAATACTGCATTAAAATCTTTAGCGACATTATAAGATCCATTACCTCTAAATATTATATTAGTATAGACTATAGATACACGAATTTCAAATTCATTGCCCTTAGTCCATATGGCAGACAATTTAAACAGTGTCAGTGGGAGTTAATTACACAAAAACCCCGTGTTATTTTCCACGAAGAGCTGACGTGGGTGGAGTGTCCTCTCCTAAAACAGACACTGTGTCGCCTAGGACACTTAAGGGAAACGCAGAGTTGCCTAAGCTTTGCGCCACCCTCTCGACCTCGTTTCCTCCTCCAGGACCTTGACGATTTTGAGCCACCTTTATCCCTCTGTCGCCTTTTACGACCACCCACGAGAAGAAATGGGGTGGTGCTATTCTACTCTGCGGTACCATACGGCCACACACTATTATTAGATCACAATATTACTAGATCAGTAATTATCCGTTTAAGACACAAATATAAGAATACCGAAGCATAAGGTTCATGAGCTGCAGGCCCTCGCCCCGCAGGAAGCGGTCGCGGTTGGCGGGTTCCATGAGCGCGCAACATAGCGAGTCGAACATGTTTTCCATCGCCTCCTGCTCCTCCGCGCCGCTCGGGTCATGCCGCTTGTAGAACTGGGAAAAAACAATGGATACTTTACTGAAACAGCTTTTACGAATTTCATCGCGATTTATTTAGATTTTTCACTCTTGACGTTCCAAGTACGTAATGACGTTACAGTATGATTATGGGAGGACTGCTCCCGTACCCCACCATGGTTCAGGCCTTGACGTGGCGGTGGGGTCAGTAGCCTAAGGTGTGCCCAGCATCTTGGGCGAAGATAATTGAGCCGAGGGGGCTCTTTGTACCCCTCTTATAAGAAGAGGGGACAAAAGAGCAGGGGGCAAGGGGGCGAGGATGGGAACCTCACCCCATTGTACTGTGCCGACGTTGGGAGGAGTTGTTCTGTGGTGCGGGACAAATTCTCGGTGGAGGTGGCGTCGGTCCCTTAGGAGTAATGTTAGGACGTCTAACGGTTGCTGTAAAGTAGTTAGTAGCATATATTATATACACTATAAAAAGAATCGTGTATTAAAAAGGATGTGTGAAAAGGAAACACCTGATGTGAATCATCTACTGTAATATTTCATAGTTAATAAGAATATTATATATTATATTCAATCTTTTGTATATATATTATAGATCTCTTACAATTAATGTTTCACATCAAATATGTAAATATTATGTACACTATAATTAAAACTTCAGCCTTACCGCTAACTGCTGCAGTAAAACGTCAATTCCATCCAATTCTCCAAGTAATTTTCTGTTTTCTGGAGTATTTTGTAAAAGTATAGACAAAATTTCTGTAGCATATAACTTATTACCATCAAAGGGAATTTTCATCTGAAATAAAACATTGAATGTTATAGTTTTCTAAAATAAATTAATAATATAATATAAATTAATAATAAGTAAATGTTTCTCACCTTCAGTCTCTTTAGAATCCATTGTATAAAACCTTGTTTCGCAACTTCAACACATAACTCTGGTCTGAATTCAGTAATGTTTTCAATAATACCTGAATAATAAAAATGATTTCAGAGGAAAATTAGAAATGAGGCCAAACTACATACATTTATGGTAGATCATCTACATGCTGATGACCTACTTAAATACAAAGGAAGACATGGTATTAAGTCTTAGCGCTGAAACAATAAGCAAAGATCTAAACAAAAAAAAAATCAACTTGAGACTGAACAATTAGAAGGAAACTTGTCTTATTTGAACAACTACGATATAAAACTATTACTAGCTTCTCAAAGTATATGTTTTTTTTGCATCATTCAGAATTTTTTTTGAATTCAGAATCAGCATCATTATCAGTCTTTGCCGTCCATGTGAAGGTGAAGGTCTCTTTGGCATAGGATTTTATAAGCTTTACCTAATGTATTGTGTACGGCATCTCTCTCGTCGGGGACCTGTTCGTCAAGGCGGGCTAGATTGTGCAGTAGCAGAGCAGGACATTCCGCTTCTGCTAGTGCATTTATCAGCTCTTCAGCACCCTCCTCACTTTCATGTAGGATATCTACATCTGTCAACTCCTAAAAGTAATAACCATATTCAGTCTTATTACAAAAAGCAGTTTAACTAAAAAACCTGATTTAAACTACAGCCTTTTGCATACCACGGGGCCCGGGTGGGCCTGGTGGTTATGTGGGACTCACACCCACATAAACTCAAAGATGTTTCTCCTCTCTGCTATTGGACAGGGTCACAGGAACGCCAGGATATGCCTAACCTATGCAACCTCGGCGACCCCTAGTTTAAAGATGGTCTAAATCGATAATCGGATCTGATGAAATTATAATTTAATCTTATATAATGGATTTCCGCAAAGTAACTCTTGATTCTATTAACTATCATAATCAAATCTGTCAAATCTATATTAACATGGTTGATTTAATTCCCTATTCCCCCAATGAGCCACCGGAAACTCACAAACCACACAAACGCGACAGCATAGCTGCTGTCAATTGATGCCGGTGTTATGTGTATATTGAAGACGCTGACAGACGCAGAAGACGACAACAGAAATCGTTGTCATCGATTATGTGGCGTGATTGTAATTTTTTTTTACGCCGGGAAATGCTCTCCCAGAAATTTTTTCTCCCCAGGCGGGTATGTGAGACTCGCTGCGCCCGAAAGGTGGTAAGGCTCTACGGGCGACCTACTAAAACCCAGCGAGTGCCACCAATGCCGCCTTTGGTGAAATGCCCCGGATCTGTTGAGCAAATAGGGCACCTCGACGGCTAGTCAGTCCCTCAAGGAACCGACTCCACCTCCACAGAGGGGTTGTCCCGCACCACAGAACAACCCCTCACCCCTTGTCCCCCTGCTCTTTTGTCCCCCCCCTGTTCTTATATAAGAGGGATACAAAGAGCAGTGGGCTTACTCTTTACGACCAATTATTGTAATCATTCATATAACAAGTTTAGTTTCTAAACAAATAGAAAATGACAAACCTGTAAAAGATGTACAACTTTTGTGGACACATCTGTGTTATCATGTGATAGCAATTCTAATATAGAATTGATACATTTGAGTTCAACTAAAAGTGGATATTGGTCTGGAACAGTAGCTACTGCACTAAGATCCTGAAAGGAAGATATGAAATAAATAAACATTCACACAACACAGTTAAAGCCAATGCTAAAGAGGCAGAAAGCCAGTAAGCTAATTTATTAAGTATTTTAACATTTACAGTAAGAGCCCTTGTTAGAAACAATCCAAGGCAGATAGTGTCCTCTCTCATATTATTAGTATTACTTTAGACCAGAGTTGTCCATGATGGGACAGGTGGTATTACTTCAAATTAGGTATATAAAATATTGAGTACAGATTTATATTAGTAACAAAAATAAATATCATCATCTTCATCAGCCTCTATCCTTCCACTGCTGAACATAGGCCTCTCTCAATGAGGACAAGACAGACGGTCACTTGTCGCTCACATACAACACAGATCGGCCACCACACGGAGACAGTCTTCCCACCTGGTCAATGGCCAACCAACACTTTGTCTACCTAAACGTGGCCTCCACTCTCAAACCTTATTGGCCCATCGGCCATCCGGCAAATAATTACATTGCTTTAAACTAACATGATCACTATTCATATTTAATAATATGTATAATAAGTAATATATTACATATTATATAAACATAAATAAAAGGAATCACTACATAGTATAAAACAAAGTCACTTTCTCTGTCCCTATGTCCCTTTGTATGCTTAAATCTTTAAAACTACGCAACGGATTTTGATGCGGTTTTTTTTATTACAGTGATTCGAGAGGAAGGTTTATATGTATAATAACATCCATTAAATAGTGGAGAAATACTGTTATTTTTGAGGTTTCTAATGTGATGTCGTAAATAAACACATTTTATCACTTACATTGCAAACGCTGGATGAACACTAACAGATAGATCAAAATTGTGTACTACATTATTGTACACCTTAGAAAGATCTACAAAAAAGTCCGCGATGGCATATATGTATCTCTTAAGGATAACATACTATACCCATTTTAATACTTAAAAAATGGGCAATTATAAAACGGTAGTTGGAAAGCTATTTACACAAATGTGGTATTAATCATTATCATTATCATTTTAAATGCAAATGATATATCTTAGAAGATATAGCAAAATCAAAATAATGCGACACCGTGATTTCGACCGAGCCGGGAGCTACGTGATGCCGCGCCTCGCGCCCGAGCCGGGCCGAGCCCCGGTTCCGAAAGTTGGGATAATAATTATTATTGTATCAATGTAATATGGTAGAATTGTGTATCCTATTATTATTTATTATTATTTATGGGTGGGGACACCAGCAGGGCCAGACGGGTGATCAGTCCTCATTTACGGGACCATTTCACCCAATTCCCCAGGCTCGCCTCTGGGATCAGATGCGGGGACGGGTTATCATTTGCCCCTCCGGTGTCACCCCCTCAAACCTACGTGTTGATCTACAAAAACTACTTAGCTGCCTTATGGTTAGATATGCTGAATCTTCCTTCTTCAGCTCGTCCGCTCCAAACAGCTCCCATCTTGCGTATGCATATGCTGGGCATTCCGTTATGAAGTGCAGACTGGTCTCTTCTTTCTTCTTGCACTTAGGACATAGAGGGTCCTCTGTTAGCTTCATTATTGACAGGTGTCTGTTGAGTGGGCAGTGTCCCGTCAATATTCCTACAACTGTTCTAATGTTGCTCCTATTGAGTTTAAGCAACTCTTTAGTCTTCTTGCTGTCAAGCGTCGATATGAAGAGTTTCGACTGTCTGTCTCTTCGTGTCATTCCATCTCTGGTTTGTTTCTTTGTTTATTTTCAGGGTTATAACATTTTTTGTTATCCTGTGTGCTATTGGCAGTCTCGGCTCAGGGCCCATGAACGTCTCATCGGCACCTTCTCTCGCCAGTCTATCTGCTTCTTCATTGCCCGCATTTCCCTCATGTCCGGGTACCCAGGCAATTTCTAACTCAGTCTGGTCTGCTAGATCTTGCAGGGTGGTTTTGCATTCTTTGACCAGTGCTGAGGTAGTCTCCCTCTTACTGAGGGCCTTCAGTGCCGCTTGACTGTCACAGTATATGACTGCCTTCTCAATCCTATGTGCGCTAATGATATTTTGTTTAATCATGTTGGCGCATTCTCGTATTGCGAATATCTCCGCTTGGAATACGCTGGAGAATCTGCCTAGATTAAACGATGCTTTCATTTCAGTTGGATGGCTGATATATACGCCAGCCCCTGATAGCTTTGTAGATTCCTTCCTGGATCCATCTGTGTAGCCGACCATCGTTGTTTTTGGGTGGTCGATGTCAATGTTCCAGTTATCTCTCGAGCCTATGCTTATCCTGTATTTCTTGTCGAAGATTCTCTCCTTCTTTATGAAATCATTGTGTGATAAAATCATGGATAGATTTTCTTCGTACTGTTTTGCTATCTCGGCGTGGCCTTTGTCATAGTGCCCTCCCTTCCATAATTTGTTGCTCTTGAGCTTGAACCATTGTTCAGTCGCTTTCTTTTTGATCGTGAGATCAACTGGGTTGAGGCCGAGTATCATCTCTAGAGCCGCCGTTGGTGTTGTTTTCATGGCGCTCGATATCATGATGCTGGCTAGTCTCTGTACTTTTGTGAATTCTTTCCTGTTCGTTCCTAATTGTGCCTTGTGCCACCACACTAAGGCTCCATGTAGAATTCTTGGTAGTACTATGGCCTTGTAGATCCAATGAACCACATTTGGTTTCATGCCCCAGGTTCTACCTACCGCTCTCCTGCATTGCACAAGGGCACATTGGGATTTTGTGCAGATCTCTTTAACGTGGGCTTTGTAGTTCAGATTTCTATCTAGGATTACCCCCAGATATTATATTTCATTGACTACCTCTAGATTTTCGTTATCGATTCTCAATGGAATCATGCTGTCAATCTTTCTCTTGTTTGTGAATAACACTAGCTTGGTTTTTCCTGGGTTTAGGTTTAACCCTTTATCCCTGCACCATCGTAGCGCTGTGTCGATTCCTTGCTTCATGATGTCTCTGGTCACACTCGGTACTTTACCTGTGACCAGAATTAGACCATCGTCTGAGTACGCCTGTATGAAAATGTGCATGGCGTTTATCTTTGATACTAATTCGTCTATGAGAATGCACCATAGGAGCGGAGACAGGCATCCTCCTTGCGGAAATCCTCTTCTTGCTCGAATGGTGCATGTTGTTCCCGCTAAGTCAGCCTGTATCGAGCGATGTTTTAAAATATTAGTTATCCATCCCGATATCTGTCCAGATATCCCCTCTCTGTTGAGTGCTTTCACGATAGATTGAAGGGTGGCCTTGTCAAAGGCTCCCTCTACATCGAAGAAGCAGCCAAGGGCATATTCTTTGTTCTCTATAGCTCTTTCAATTCTTATTACCGCATTGTGTAATGCCGTGTCAATGGATTTTCCTTCCATGTAGGCGTGTTGGTTGGCGTGTAGCGGCATTGAACTCTTTTCTATCCCTGCTCTCATGTGTCTGTCTAGTATCTTCTCGAGTGTCTTCAATATAAACGAAGAAAGGCTTATACATCTGAAGGATTTCGCCTCATGATATGTAACCTTCCCTGGCTTAGGTATGAAGACGGCTTTGACTCTTCTCCAGCTACTGGGGATGTAGTTTGTTGCTAAACTACTCCGGTATATGGTGAGTAGGTCATCTTTGATATACCTAAGGGCAACTTGTAGCATCTTGGGAAAGACGCCATCGGGTCCCGCCGCTTTATACGGTAGGAATGATGAAATGCTCCATGTTAATGCTTCTTCGGTGATAATCAGTTCCGCTTCCACTTTCGCTTCTGCTAGATACTCACCGGATGCGACAACCATGTCTTTTTCTGAATAGCTTATGCTATCCGGGAAGTGTATGGCCATCATTTCTGCAAGTATTTCTTTGGGTTCCACTACTAGAGTGTCACCTTTCCTTAGGCTTCCTAATTTACAGGTTTTGTCTTTTGCTAGCGTTTTTACCAGCCTGGCCGCTTCTGGTTGTTTTGTAACGCTTTCGCAGTATGTACTCCACCCGTTTCTGTTTTCTTTGCAGCATTGTGTATCCTAAATATGCCTACTGAAAAGTCCGCGATGGCATATGTCTATATTATGTTAAATATAACATACTACCTATATCCATTTTAATACTTTAAAAATTGGCAATCTTAAAGCGGTAATGTACAAGCTATTTACAAAAATACGGTATTAATCACTTCATATTATAAAATCAAGTCCTACGCCCATCCATAGATAAATAATAATCATCAATCCATGTACGGCTGTACATCTAAGTTAACGCGGGTGAAGCTGCGGGCAACAGCTTACGTAACAAATATATAGGAATAGGAAGGGTAGTCAAATTTGGGGACAATATGATGGAAAAGATTGAACATCTCTTTTTCAAACAGTTATAGATTAAATTAAGTAAGATAAGGATATCCATAGCTAATACCTGCAATGCTTCATATAAATCAATTTCACTGTCCATAAACTTTTCAGGTTGGTCTGGAAATTTTATGCGCATTTCCCTGTTCTTCAATGCTTTCTTTTCAAAGTTCAAAACTAACTTTTTTACTGCAGTTTCATCTAGAATTTCACCCTGTAGAAGTTATTATTGTATGTTAAATATTTTAAAACAAATGTGTGAGACACAACTTCTACACAAACTTGATTCACAAAAAATGTTTCATATTGTACGTAAGACTTTTGACTGATTACTTTTTCTCTATATCATATTGAACATCTGAAATCTAAATCAAGCAGGATTAAAAATTCCTTCTCTTGCAGTAACACTAACCTCAGTTGCTTCTGTTTCTACAAATCTTAAAATGTCTTCTCGCTCTTTGTCAGAAATTGCAGGTTCTATTGGCAGTTTACTTCCAAGAGATATTTGATCTAGTTTAGTTTTAGAGGACAATTTGCGACTTTTTGGTGCTCGAGGGGCTTCATCATCGGAATCATCCAATTCATCTTCATTTGGTCTTTTGGGTGTAGGGGTTGGCTAAAACAGTATCGATGATGCACTAGTTATTGGCACACATTCATAAAATTTTCATTGTATTGAAGAGCATAGCTTTAGCAAAAGTATGTAATTACTACTATTATGCATAAAAGAATAATTAATATAATCTCAATGATTGACTTCTTTAATTATTTTCAACGATGTCTTAAGTTATAATGTTATTAATAAATAAACTTCCAATAAGTTAGTTAGGTACCTTAAACGAGAGTAATTCACCAACATCCATTTTCAATGTTTTTATATTATTTCAAACAAGATTTGAAGTTTATAATAATGCCGTAATAATAATTGGATTCTTTTAATAGAAACAAATACATTTACATAGTGTAACATGTAATATTATTTCGTTGGTAAGTATAAAGTTGGTTTAAACTAAGGCTTAAACACAGTTTAAACTTTAAACTTTAAAGTCTCCATGCACAAAACACAGGTAACAGTTGACAGAACACTATAAATTGAAGTATGTCAATTTGACATTTGACATTTTTTTTTTTTTATAATATTTTATGGCCTGGTTACGAGACCTTTAAGCGACATTTGACATTGTCCAATGTCAATTTTTTTCTTTTATCCTCCAACAGGAAATCCAACTTGTTTGCCGTTTGGTAAGGCTGAAGCCAAGTCTGAAATACGCAAAAACGGCGGCAAACCCTAAGGCACGCCGCTGCGCCCCATTAGTCCCCCATCATCATCATCATCGTCAATTCGTCTATCGGTCCTCTATCCGTCTACTGCATAGTCCCCCATCAATCAACGACAATTCTCCAATCCCACGTCCCAATCTCCCACCCAGTCGTTCACAATATCAACTAAGAATTCACCAACCAATCACTATATAATTTATACAGATAAAATATGTAAAACAAACATTATGGAAAACCGTTCTGAATGAACAAAACAGAAAATAATTACCGAAAAACCAACCGCAAATACAACCGCGCGCCCTAAAGAGGTAGGAATTTCTCGTCGTTCTTGCTGATAATACTTTTTTTTTCATTCAAAGGCAAAGGCTACTAAGTTATTAGCCATACGAAATACATTATTTGGTCTCTATTCTCTATTCTCCAAATTACAGACTAAATAATGTATTTCGTGATGAAAGTGGAAACCCCAAAGAGCGCGGCTTTGCCCCTCTATTCCCCATCAATCACTTAGGAACAGTCCACCACAATATTCGCCAACCAATCATATTATATACAGATTAAGTTTAAAATAAAACTGAAAATGAACAGAAAACCGCCAAAACGGTCCTACCATAGAAAGCCGCTCCAGAACGAGTGCTCCACAATATTCACAGATTAAGTTTTTAAGAAATACACCACAGACATATAAGAGAATCAGACCGAACGTGACAGCTACAAAAACGTGGCATGTACACCACATAGACAACTTACACACACATAAACAATGGCATGGGCCGTATTCAGTACTTGATAATTATAAAATTACAAGACGGATTATCTTATTTTAAAAAATTGATAGCAATTCCAATATCTGCTAAAACTCGAGAACGGCTGGACGGATTTGGCTAATTTTAGTCTTAAAATAATCGTATCAGTACTAGAAAGTTGATGAGATATTTCGGAAAATATTAACACTTAAAAGGTGAGAAATATCGGAAAACGTGTATGTAGGTGTAGGTTGTAAGACTTGGTGTAGATTTAGTTGTAGTTATTTATTAATTTCAGATCATAGTTAGGACAAAACTATATAACTAATACTAATATAAAGCCGAAAATAATATATAAGTTTGGACATGCCAACCTTGTTGTTATTTTACAGCTGAACTAATTTGCCTGAAAGTTAAAATGCTTATATCTCGAATTAGGACATAGGCTATAAAAAGAATCATAATCATTCCGGATACGGTTGTGAAATTAAGTTAACGCAGAATAAGCTGCGGGCACCAGTTAGTTTATAAATACGGAGATTGGAGTTGGAAATTAAATAAAACCAATAATAATTTACGAATCATTTATTTTTAAAAGATAGGTATATTTTTTTTTAATAATTTCGTTCACTTAGGTTAGTTTTATGTGCATCGTTTTTACACCTTAAATCTACGTAAAACTTAATAACTAATTAATAAATGCAAGTGATTATAATCATGATCTTTATTTTTTTAATCAAATGTCATAATAACGTCGACCACTTACCATTAGATGGCACGTTTGCCAGTTTGCCTATCCAACTTACATAAAAAACATAATTAATTAATTAAGCTTATGTTTTTTTTTAATCGAATACCTTTATTTCCTTAGTTTTAAGCTTAATTATGCTTAGCAGTTGTCGCTAAGGCAGGTTTGCTTTCGTCTATCTGCAAATATGCATGTAGATAAGTAGTAAGGCCAGTAAAAAAATAATAACCACCTATTATGTAACCTTCAATTGCCATTCTCAAAATCATCAATATGATGTAAAATTTTGACATACGGAGTACATAGCCATCATGTCGAATCAAAGTAAGAACTTTCCAAATAAAATTTCATGATACCATAATGGTTTTATGATACCATAATGAGAACGGCAATTGCATCTCTGATTCATCCTATTCTGCTGAGCCTGGACCTCCTCTTGGTTCTTCCCCTCTTCTCAACTCAGTGCAATTTCCACACACAAATAAAAATAGGAGCACAATAATGATAAATACCAACTACCAGAGTAACTAAAAAAATGTTATGAATATTATCTACAGATAGGTGAAGGTAATAATAAGACTTTATTAATGTACATTTTTATATCAATATCTCTTTCATTGATCTTTTACTTAAATCCTATATTGTAATTGAAATGTTGTCACTTTGCTTTTGAAGTAGATGGTGGTGGTTCTATTTTGTACACTCCTTTTTCTTGCTGATACAGAGTTTTAGTAAATTTTCTTTATTCAATCACAGATGTCTACTACCATTATAAACTCTACTACTAACTAAACCGAACTATTATACTTAAAATATTAACTGCCCAAGCCATATAGTACACCTACCCTAAGACGTCCAATGAAGTTTTTCAATTCATATCTTTGGAATAGTACATTTTTCGACAAATACAAAATTAAATGCCTGTAGGTAGAATATTATGCGATATTCAGTACCCTACTTGAGACCACTTTATACTTGCAACCCGACGCCAGGACGCCGTGCGGTTGCAGACCACACGGTTGGCAGGGCGAAACCCCCCACTTTTACAAACCAAAAGTGAGCCAAATGGGCTCACACTAATCCGATGTAGCATTAGGGCCTTCGGGCCGTTAGCATAGATCCATCCGGAAAAAAAACTTCCTACTTTTTATAAAGTTTTTAATATGGTAAATACACATGGCAACCATATAAAATTAAAATCTTACCTCTTGCAACAGTAAATCAAATATTGTCGCAATCGTTCCATTAAATCCACTTTTATCTATATTACGACTGTCAAAATGTTTTGAACATAAGACAAGATTTGTGGGCTGCCAATTTGTCACGTTCATTTTTGCCAACCAGGAATATCTCAAGTGCACATCATTTGGAAACCTGAAAAGAAGTAAATGTATCATTCAAGAATGTACCTATTATGAGTTTATACAAGTACTTATCTATATTAAAAATAAATTAGGCAACCTTAATACATTGAAAGTTACCTTTTCTCGAATAACCTAAAGTCTAAACTATTAAAATAAAATAAATCTAATAAAATATATAAAGTAAATCTAAATCCGGCCCCTGTAAATAACTAAAGTACCAAAACCGTCAAACGGGATGTGCAAGACTGGCACAAGACCCCAAAGGGCGATGAGAGGCAAGTTTATACTAATAAAACAAGCACTCCTGAACGCAAGAGACTTTATTAAGAAAACACATACGAAGTCTATGAACAAGCGCGATGCAACGATAGCGTGATTCAATGTTACCACTACCGCCATCTAGTGATAATTTACAAAACTAAAAATGTATAAACTACAAAAATTATTTAAGTTAATGCCGGCTCTTAACATCCTGCCCACCAAGGACTACAGTAGTCCTTCACAGTCACATGAAACATAGTTGCCGAGACAACATTAGGTAAAATAAAGTAAATAAACAAGTTAACTAAATTACCTACTTTGTATTAATGATACAAAAATCACTACACGGAAAAGGAAATTAACAAGCGTCAGCGCAAACGCAATAACATACATTTTATTTTTATTTTATACAATCCAATAAAATAAATAACTGCTAGCTCCACTACATAATGAGAGGATAACTAATCTCTCCCTTTTATACATTTTGTATTTTACGTACATTATTCGTCACAAATAGGTAATACACATAGTTTTGAAACAGGGCGCTTAATAATCGTATCCTTACAACGTAAAGTTACGACCCGAGTTATGTTATCGCGACCGGGATGTATGTCCACAACTTTACCATACAACCATTTGGCCGGGGGCAAATTATCTTCCCGAACTAACACAATTTGTCCTATCTTCGGTTCTGGAGTTTGAGTATTCCACTTATATCTCTGGAAGAAGTTTGCGAGATACTCTTGAACCCATCTTTTCCAAAAACATTGTACCATTTTTTGGGTTAACTGCCAACGACGCAAACTTCCTACAGGGACAGTTTCATAGGTACCATCAGGAGCAATCAACAAAGGCTCACCTATCAGAAAATGACCCGGCGTCAGAGGTATGGGATCGTCAGAGTTAGTACTCACTTGAGACAAGGGACGAGAGTTGAGGCAGGCCTCAACCTGTGCTAAGACGGTGGACATCTCCTCAAACGTGAGGGTGGAGTCTCCAATAACTCTCTTGAGATGATGTTTGGTGCTTTTGATCCCTGCTTCCCAAAGTCCGCCAAAATTCGGAGCGTGGGGAGGGATGAAATGCCATTCAGTCCCGTTATTTGCTAAAATTGAGGCAATATCCTTCAGCATACCATGTCCTTCGTCGATGAATAGTCGTTTAAGTTCTCTGGAAGCACCCACAAAATTTGTAC
This sequence comes from Helleia helle, assembly GCA_963853865.1. Classification (NCBI taxonomy): domain Eukaryota; kingdom Metazoa; phylum Arthropoda; class Insecta; order Lepidoptera; family Lycaenidae; genus Helleia; species Helleia helle. The sequence goes on from OY971421.1 coordinate 10,260,512, forward strand.
CATTGTCACTCCAAATCTGGTTACACCGACCTCTCCGAGCAACAAACCGCTTAAATGCTGTCAAGAACGCCTCAGTTGTAAGATCTGAAACAGCTTCTAAGTGTATTGCTCTTGTGGACATACAAACAAAAAGGCAAATGTACCCTTTGTACGATTTATGTCCACGACCTTTAGAAACCCTAATGTTAATGGGTCCAGCATAATCTACACCAGAACACAGAAAGGGTTTATTTGGAGTAACACGACAGGTCGGTAATTGTCCCATGAGTTGTGTTTTCGTTACCGCGGCGTGTCGAATGCAAGGAATGCATTGATGTATGAACGATCGCACCAAATTTTTTACTTTAGGTATCCAATATTTAGACCGAATATAGTTTATGGTAAGTTGCTGCCCACCATGCATCGACCGTTCATGAGCATCTTTTACTATCAGTTTCGCTAAAAAGGATTTATCGGGAATAAGGATTGGATGTTTGCTGTCCTCCGAGAGGAACGAATTGTCAAGACGTCCACCAACCCTTAGCAAGCCATCGTTGTCCTTGTAAGGGTTGAGTGTTTTAAAGTTGCGTTTAGGATATAAATCTTTGTCTTCAAATAGGCCTTGTGAATATCGAATGCAGCATTTAAGAGCATCTCTTATTTCACTGACAGGGAGGTAGGGTGTAAGGGTAGTTCCGGTCTGACGGCAGAATTTTACTACTAGAAATCGGCGACAATAAGCGACGACTCGAACTAATTTTCTCAAGTTGGAGTACTTATCCCATGGAAAAGTCGGAGAGGTCCTGTTGATGCTACTGACAACGTGAACTTTAATTTGTCTGGCTTCTAATTCTGTACGAGTGCATATTGCAGCAGGTTTACAGTAATCAATAATAGAGTTTTTAAGCCAACTGGGACCCTCTAACCACAATTTACTCTTCAGCAGTTCAGATGGAGTAAGACCTCGAGAGGCTCCGTCAGCCGGATTGTCCTTTGATTGTACATACGACCACTGCGTCGAATTGATGGTATTCAATATTTCGCTTGTACGGTTGGCAATAAATGTCTTCCAACGACTTGGATGATCACTCAACCATGCCAAAACGACTGTGGAATCGGTCCAAGCGTGAAGATCAGCTGAATTAATATCCACAACGTCGGAAACTTCCTTTAGTAGCTTTGCCACTAATGCCGCTCCACACAACTCCAAACGTGGAATAGAAATTTGTTTGATAGGTGCAACTTTTGTTTTTGCGGTTACTAAATTGGAGTAAATTGACCCATCTGCCTTTTCGACCCGCATATACACAACAGCGGCATAAGCTGTATTGGAGGCATCACTGAACCCGTGTAGCTCTACTTTTGCATCATCTGGACCTTTTCGCAACCAACGAGGGATATGAAAATTAATAAGTTGCGACAATTCTTCCCGATAACTACGCCATTCCAGCTGGAGATGTTCTGGTAAGTGATCGTCCCAATCTAAACCTGAGATCCAAAGCTTCTGTATTAATACTTTTGCTGTTATAATACAAGGTGCTATCCACCCCATTGGATCGTACATACGTGATATTTCTGCGATAATTTGTCTTTTTGTTTCAGATGCAGCGGGTTGCGATGAGTTTGGTGGCGGTCTCACCGAGTAATCAAAGTGATCCGAACCTCGATTCCAGGTAAGACCCAAAATTTTTGTAATTGCATCCTCTTTAATTTCCAAATTATTATGTGTATTTTCAGTTTTTTCAATAGCTCTGTCTTGTTGCTGGACCACTTTTGCAATGTAAAACCCGCTTTTCCCAGTAATTGATTCATTTGTTCATAAATCTTAACAGCCTCTGTTTCAGTGTCGCATCCGGTCATCAGGTCATCCATATAAAAGTCTGAAGCCACTCTTCCAGCAGCTAATGGATATGCACTACCTTCATCCACAGCTGTTTGTTGTAACGCCTTGACGGCTAGATAAGGTGCAGCAGACGTGCCAAATGTCACTCTTAATAACCTATAGTCTAAGATTTCAGATTTAGAATCGTTTCTCCATACAATTCGTTGAAAATCTGCGTGTTTCGACGCCACCTTGATCTGACGATACATTTTAATTATATCTGCTGTCAAACAAATTGAATGCAATCTCCATCGCATAACAGTATGTCGCAAATCTGGCTGTAAGGTGGGTCCTACCATTAAGGTGTCGTTTAAAGATACACCATTTGTGCCTCTGCTCGATGCATTGAACACTACTCTTGTCTTACTGGTTGTTTTGTCCATCCTGATCACCGCGTGATGAGGTAGCCAAAAACAACCGGCAGACTTTTTAACCTCAGCTTCTGGAACTTGCTCCATATGGTTTAGCTCGAGATATTCCTTCAACACTTCAGAATATTGCTGTTTCTTAACATAATCCTTATCTAAACGTTTTTCTAATGTAAGCAATCTCTTTACTGCAATGTTTCGAGTGTTTCCGTATTGACAATTAGGATTTGCAGATCGAAACGGCAGTTCCACTATATATCGACCATCTTCGTCTCGACGCACAGTTCTATTGAAATGGTCTTCGCATTCCTGTTCTTCCGGGGTAAGTATTTTGTTCAATAAACTTGGTTCGGCCTCGATTTCCCAAAACCGTTTCAGGATATCGAGTTCTTGTACCTGTACGTGCATACTTACGAGTCTTGCGCTCTCTTCGTCACTCTTTATTTGACCCGATAATATCCAGCCGAACTGAGTATTTTGTGCTATCATAGGACTGACTGGATTTTTCTTGAATCCTTCCTTTAAGATATTGCAATACACTTCGGCACCTAATAGAATGTCAATTCTATTCGGGATATTATATTGAGGATCAGCTAGGTCTAAATTGTTAAGTTCAGCCCACGGCGACATGGAGAAACGTTTATTTGGCAAAACCGAAGTTACAGTGCTAAGTACATGCGCTTTAACCTGCAATTGAAAAGTGGGGTCATAAAGTGAATGAATATTTACCATAACAACCGATTTTGATGTCAATTCACTTTTGCCTCCACCAATACCGATTATGTAACCTTTGCAGGCCACTTTCGGAAGTCTCAGCAGTTGTACCGCGGCTTCAGATATAAATGAAGCCTGTGACCCTTGGTCTAGAAGGGCCCGCAATATTTGTGAACACCCATTCTTTGACTCAACCCTTAGAAGAGCTGTGGCTAATAACGTCTTACCGTGCACGTTACCTGTCGAAAGATGGGCTTTGATTTCTTTTGAGAAATCATCTTGATCTTCGTTCTCGGAATGACTTATTTCCTCTTCATCGCTGATTGTATCGACCGTCGTGGCGGTGGCGACTACATTAACATTTTGAGGGTGCAATAATGTATGGTGACGCTTTTGACATACGCGACATTTAGTCACAACGCGACATTGCCTACCGGCATGATTGGTACCTAAGCAATTAAAGCAAAGGCTCAAGGTGCGAACGATTTCACGCCGTTTGTTGACGTCCTGTTTGGCAAATTCTTTACAATTGTACAGCCTATGGTTGTCGGTACAGTGTGGACATACTGGATTGTTAATTTTTGGTTGTTGATCTGTTTCTATGGTGTGATTTGTAGCAAAGCGATTCGGATTGAGTTTTGATTTACACTTTGGTGGCTCTACGGCTTCAAGAGCCTTAAATCGCGTTTTCAAAAACCCGGTAAAGCTTTCGTACGTTGGTAGGTCATCGCCGGACCTATTCACCTCTAGCTCCCACTCTTTCCGAGTCACTGAGTCTAACTTAGAACTTACAAGATATATAATGAAAACATCCCAACTAGAAATATCTATTCCTAAACATGTCAATTCGTGTAAACACTCTGTTGTTGTATCTAACAAATCCATCAAACCACTGGCAGATTCCAGCTTAAGAGCGCGTTGGTTAAACAATCGTTTAAGAATATTATTAACTAAATATCTTTTATTGTTATACCTAGCGTTTAATATGTCCCAACATTTTTTGTAATTCGCTGCAGTAATAGAAACATGTTTAATAAGGCGCTGCGCCTCACCAGTAACTAAAGTCTTTAAATAATGCAAGCGTTGCACATCATCGAGAGCAGAGTTATTGTGTATCAGTGAGACAAATAGATCATGAAATGTTATCCACTCCTCATAATCCCCATTGAAAGTAGGAACTGCTATTTTTTGCAGCTTCGACGTCGACGAAGTACCTGCGACCTGTCCCGAGTCCGACTTTTCACCTTGACTAGACGATGGTTTTTTCTTAAGCTTTGATAGTAGCTCCCCTTTGTATTCCAGATACAGCTCATACCCCTTGTCGAAAATGTCATCTGTCGTGTATTTACTATTACTTAGAGTATCTTCGTCATAGGTGCTAATAATCTTTTCATGTTTCTCGGTGAACTTTCCAATCAGTACTTCTAAGCCTTCTAGTCTTGCCACCATATAACCCTCCGTCAGTCTATCTTTGGGCGACTTTTTAAAGTTAATCTTTCCTTTTTCTATTTGTTCCAATACACTAAACATAACTTTAATGTCTTTCTCCATATTGATTGAGATTCAAATATCGATAAAAATTCTAAGTTCCAAGTCGCGAATTCTAAGTGTTTTAAACAGTTCACACTCTAACTGAAATCGGGCATGGATTCCCCGTCACTTCACTTTTTCTTAAACTATTCTAAGTCTAAATTGAATCTTGAGAATTTTACAAGTCCATGCATTAATGAAAATTTTACTAAGTCTTTAAATAACGCCCAAAGTACTCACAGTTTGCTTCACTTATAATATCACTGATCACTGTCCAAACCTTTCTTGCAATATTTCTAAGATTCTTGAATGAAGTTGCCAAATTTGTCCACCAGGTGGCGCTAGAAGCGCTGTCGCCGTCAGCTCCAATAACCAGATAGTTCGCACATTCACCAACCCAATTTTATGTTGTGACTTTCCAATCCCTTGCGGGTCAAAAGCATCCAGGCTCTGAAGGACCTATGTGCAAGACTGGCACAAGACCCCAAAGGGCGATGAGAGGCAAGTTTATACTAATAAAACAAGCACTCCTGAACGCAAGAGACTTTATTAAGAAAACACATACGAAGTCTATGAACAAGCGCGATGCAACGATAGCGTGATTCAATGTTACCACTACCGCCATCTAGTGATAATTTACAAAACTAAAAATGTATAAACTACAAAAATTATTTAAGTTAATGCCGGCTCTTAACACGGGATTTCAGGGAAGTAAAATGTTGTATTATTTCATTAAACTTAGTCAAATTTGCTGGGTATCATGCGTATTCCTAAAATATACACGTAAAACCAACGCTTAATGTTTATAATTCATAATTCATAATTCATTTATTTGCCCAAATTGTGGTTACAGAGATGTTACATTTAAATAATCATACCTCACAATTTACCATTGTCATGGTGTGCAAATTTATATAGAGTACCTATTACAATTGAGAATTTAAACAATGAAATAAATGAAATTAAAAATGATAATTAATACCTTATACAATAGTTAATTATAAGTATAAATAATTTACAGTATATTTAGCTAAATTAAGTATAAATAGTAACATAATAAACAAAACAATTTTCACGATGTTATTTTGCTTCACAATACTTACTTAGGAAATATTATGTCAGGTGTTTTATTATATGTAGCACTACTACATCGAGGGGCACTGCACATTACCATATTTATCCCGTCTTATTTTTACAATTCACATATTAATATTTAATATTTTTAAGAAACAAAAACACTTGAGCGAATTTGTTATGACGCCATATGTCATCTATCGTCATCTATCTATATGGCGGATGGCTTCACTTTCTGTTTTGTCTATGTATGTGTCTGTGTTACTACATTGAAAGACAAAGAAAGGTGTATTTGGAGTTCAGACGCATGAGAACGAGATGGAGATATTGCTTATTACTGTCTATGTGTTTGTGTTAAAAGTGTTCGGTCTGCTTCTATTATGTCTGTGAAATACACTATAGAAAACCGTTTCGAATGAGCTTAATATAAATAACAATAGGGATGTTGACAGTATTCATACAAAAATATAATTTTGAATTTACCGGTGGGACGGAAGCGCTGTGCCGCGCTCCCGGCTGCATGGGTACCACCATCTTGCTTATTTCTCCCGTGAAACAGCTTTGCTGTGTTTCGGAGAGAAGGGCAAGACAGGCAGTGTTATTACTGGCACCGAGACTTAACATCTAATGTCTCAGGATAGGCAACACATAAATGAGTTGCCTGGGTTCGTTCCCGGTATTCTAGTTTATGTTCATGGGCGACGTCGACCACTTACCATCAGGTGGTACGTTTGCCAGTTTGCCTATCCAGCTAACATAAAAAAAAAAAAAAAAAATGTTCATTGGTAGTTTCTATGATAGAATTCTGAAAAAATACAACATTTTCCCTTTTTTATTTCATTAAATTAATATTTTATAAATAAAATGTAACAAAATTTAAAATAGGTCACGTGATAACAAACGGAAATGACGTCACTTGTTCTTATTTAGCGGAAGCGGAAGAATATTGAGGTACTTCTATGCACCTCACTTACCATCAGGTGAACCGACTGTCCGTTTGCCCCCTCTTCTATAAAAAAACACAATTTTCCGTAAGCAGTACATATAGTAAAAACTATTTTTCAGGCGTTCTGACGGTTCCTATGTGTGTGTACACTACACACACATAGGAACCGTACAACACTTATAAAATTTAGAAGCCATTTTTATTAACGACAACTAGAATAATTTTATCACTTTTACGATGTTTAACAACATATGACGTCACATGACAAGTGTTAGCGTTTTGGAGCGAAATTTAAAATGCATTATAAAATACAAGATTTTATAGGCATTAGACGTATTTAAGCAAAAGTTAATAATATTTAGGCCCATTGGAGGCCCATTAGATATTTATAAATGATTTAAAACATTTCTGAAAAATGTCAACATCCCTATTGGTTTTCTTTAGTAGCACTCACTGTTCTGGCGGTTTTCTATAGTGTTTGTTTAAAAAACTTAATCTGTATATATTATTATATATTATATAATTAATTGTTCAAACACTGCTAGTAAAATTGGAGCTGTTAATGGAGGCATTTCCTTTCACCAGTAAGTACTATTTGTACTAAAAAATCTGTTATTAATTTTAAAAACCATTTATTTGACTATTTTCATCAAAACAGTAGCATGCGATTGTGTCTAACGCTAGTTTTCCATTGCGACTTTTATTTGACGAGCCTGACTTGGCGGGCGTTCAAAACCAGCGATGTAAAATATGCTATTAAAACTGTGAGGTCACGTTGCAGACGATTTATCATTTTTTCTGTCAAAAGTACTGTACCTGCACTGCGATTTTCTTACTCGATTAAAATCTATTTTGAGAAATGATAATTTCATTTTATATTATTATGTAGCTATAATGTAATGTATGTAAAATATAAAATAAAAATAATAAACCTTTATTTTTAGCATTTTTTAATGCAAAGCAAATATTATTGAGAAACTGGTTATGTATTGTTTTCTAACTGGTTATGGCTACTTCTATATTACAAGTTTATTTCAGTTTTCCGAATGATCCTTATATAAAAAAGTGTGTGTGTACTTATGTACACGCGTTAGAAGTAATACTCCTTAAAAAATATTACATAATACAATTTCATTACACTGTAACCTTTTTGCTTATTGTGTAGTTAAAAACTATATCTTCTTTTGACGTCTATACTGTCATTATGTGAATATTGTTAATATAAAATAATGTTGACTATAGCTAACTTCAGGGTGTCGGTTTTTCGTGACTCATCATTTTTCCCTAACGCGCTAAAAGAAGTATAACTCCAAAAATAAATGGATTGTGTTTTTTAATAAACCAGTTAATTTTTCTACAATCCACCAGTAATTATTTGTAGGCCTATTCATTCTCCAATTATTGATTTATGTGATAAAGTTTTATATTCCGTATTTTTGGATTCATTACTTAAATAAAAAAGTGGCCACCGTTTAGATGATTAAGCTAAAAATAAACAAAATGACACTATGTGACAAAGACCAAAAGTTGAATCAGAAGGACTACAACTATTATCACTGATGACTTTAAAAAAATTGATTGGTTTATTAGAAATTACAATCCCTCTAATAAGGGCGCCAGAGTACGGTCGGCGCCCTATCTATATTATTTGATCAAATCAACATTTTAATTATCAATAATAAAAAAAAACAAGCTATTAAATGATTACACGTTATAATATAGTCTATAATATAGCTACTCAAAGTATAAAAATATAGTTTATCGTCCATAGCACGCTATCATTAAAAAGTTTATTTGAACAATACTACTGATAAAATCGGTGCCATTATAATCGATCTGTGAATCGATGCTTTTGAATTGTTTTCGCGCGGCTTATGTGTTTCACATCACTAAATTACACTCGTGACGTCATCGTACCTACGCAAAATGTTACACGCTCGGTCCCCATACAAATTACGGAACTATTTCCTTCTATCTTGATATAGTTCTGTGGGCTGTGGTATTGGGATTTCGCAGCCTAGCGCAACTCGGGAACAAAAAAAAATTCTATGAAATTTACGTGGCAAATATCTAAGATCAAGTATCAATAGATTTGACAAGCTAATAATAATACCGTATTGGAACGAGATAACAACATACGAATAACTCCAAGAGTGACAGAGACATAGACACTTTCTTTTGTCTTTGTCAGAATATCACTCTTTGTTTGTTGGGCACAACGAAGATGTGCCCAACAAAAAAATATGGACTAAATTTGAATGCCATACAAACATTCTCACTCGCGAACAGTTTGTCAAATATGCCGCCATTTTGTACTACTTTTTAATTTGGTCGGTTTATGTAGGTATGGTGATACCATTTTTGTTATAGGCAGATTACCCAAGAATGTAGTATTATATAAAAGGGGTGACTCGAATTTTCGAAATAAACACAATAAAAACAAATACGTTTATTGCTATCCTAAAAGGCTATGTACTATAGATCATACATATTAAGACGCATATAGCCTTCTTTTTTATTATTTATGTTTTTAGCGGTTTGTTATTAGTCATTAATAATATTTTCGATAATCCGGAAAAATGCAGATGTCTAAAATTACAATAAATGTTTGGTTATGGCTAGTGCTTATAGTTATCTATCAACCTTTACCAGTTTTTTTTTATTATTTTTAATTCACTTGTTTCAAGAAAATAAGTAAACTTGTTATTATGAATGTGGTATCCCTGTAAAATATGCCTGTCCCTTTCGGGTATACGCGAATGTCAATTCCATATGATACTTGTTCCTAGGCAAATAATGGCGGATATTGCTATCACACTCCCTCTGTACGGTTTCTCTTTCTTACAATTATTGTCAGTTGTCATCCATGTTTTTTTTCATTTAAAGGCATTAGCTACTAGGCTATTAGCCATACAAAATACAATTATTCGGTCTGTAATACGGAGAAATGGCGGGAAACCCCAAGGAGCGCGGCTCCACCCCTCTAGCCCCCATCAATCAACTATCATTCCCCATTCCATCCACACAAGGCAGTCCACCACAATATTCGCCAAACAATCACGTTAAATATTACACAGATTAAGTTTTTAAAACAAACACTATAGAAAACCGCCAGAACAACCCTATTACGAAAACCACTCCAGAACGGTACTCCATAAGATTCGTCAACCAATCACAATATATAAAGATCAAGTTTTTAAAACAAACACTATAGAAAACCACTCTGAATGGACAAAACACAAAATAACAATTAATTAACGGGAAACCAAAAAAACACAACCGCGCGTCCCGATGCTTCCCGCCATTCCTTCTGTCATCCATGTTGTTTGTCTAAAGTAATCTGTGCAATTGTGCATATTACTAATCAGTAATCTGTGACCAAAACCAAGCTTGTGTTTCATTTGATGCAAAGAGTATAAATATAATAAATTGATTTGTTGTTTGATTATTCGAGGATTAAACATTATTTTCGTGTTCTAATATATATTGCTATTCATCGGCTGTATTTTACTTAAACAGTCATAAATATAATATATGTAAGCGAATGTGAAAAAATGAGTTTTTCTATTGATGAAGTGAATTTTCTAGTTTATCGATACTTACAAGAATCTGGTAAATATTTACAATTTATTTATTAACTACGCCAACATGGATATCGTACGATAATAGTTTTAAATTTTCAGGTTTCCATCACTCTGCATACACATTTGGTATTGAATCACATATATCTCAAAGCAATATTAATGGAGCACTTGTTCCACCAGCTGCATTACTTAATATTCTACAAAAAGGTTTACAATATACAGAAGCAGAAATAAGTCTCGGCGAGGATGGTAAACTTAACAAACAGTTGAATGGAACTAAATAAATTAAATAGAACAGCAGCAATATAACTGTTAATCAAATTTTTAGGTACAGAAATACGACTTACAGAAAGTCTGAGTCTCATTGATGCAGTCACACCAGATATTGTTGCTGCTCGTCAGAATGCTCATAATGCTCAGAAGCAATCTAACAAAGAGCCCGGGTCAGGAAGTGAGCAGAATGGTGTTGATGTAAATATCATTTTAAATTTTATGCAATATTTTGGGTTTGGAATTCATTTCATCTTTTACTATTGTCACAAATTACTCACGTTTTTACACACATAACACATTTTGTTTATTATTTATGTGAATGACTAGCCACAAATAAATAATGCAACCATTTAAGTGCTAATCACAAGCTTAAGTTAGTAACTATCTTTTATCTTGGTTATAATTTAAAATGTTAAAAAAAAATCTCCATTCTTATATACATGGTATTGCATAATTTATATGGTTGAGAGTACCTGGAGATCAGATTAATTCTGATGATGACATTGTCACAGGGCACAACCTGCAGTGCTGCCTCCACAACCGCCGGAGAGGCTGCTGCACCTATTGCTCCTGAAAACATGGAGGTAGACCAGTCAATTGAGATACCTGCCAGTAAAGCAATAGTATTAAGAGGCCATGAATCTGAAGTATTTATTTGTGCCTGGAACCCCAGCACGGATCTCCTTGCAAGTGGATCAGGAGACAGTACAGCAAGGTGAGATACTGTAAGGCATATAATATGTACATAATATCAGAATATCTGCACTTTAATTTTATTCTGATTCTATTTTGCTCATCAAATGTCTGACCAGCAAGTTATTAAAAACTTATAATACCATTTGAAGTAAGTAATGTAGTACTTAGTAGTAAAAAAGACTTACTTAAAATGCTTTTTATAGCTTCTATTATTTACTGAAGTAGTTTTAATTAATATAAAGTATTAATTACTTCTAGAATATGGGACATGACAGATAATCCAACTGTTACACCAAACCAGTTAGTTTTGAGACATTGTATACAGAAAGGTGGAGCAGAAGTACCTAGTAATAAAGATGTTACTTCATTGGACTGGAATGTATGTATAGATGCAGTTATTTTTTTCTCTATTGACTTATTATTTTACTAAAAATGGTCATGTTAAAAACACAACATTTTGTTTCAGTGTGAAGGTCATTTGTTAGCAACTGGTTCTTATGATGGATATGCACGGATTTGGACTACTGATGGAACCTGTGCATCAACACTGGGTCAACATAAAGGGCCTATATTTGCACTCAAGTGGAACAAAAGAGGAAATTATATTTTAAGTGCAGGGGTAAAAAATATTTTATATATTACTTGTGTATCTATATTTCTATTAGTATCATTTAGGTATATGTTGCTTCTTATATTTTGTATCCATATTGCAGGTAGATAAGACAACTATTATATGGGATGCAGCTTCAGGTCAATGCACCCAACAATTTTCATTCCACTCAGCACCCGCTCTGGATGTTGATTGGCAAACTAATACATCTTTTGCATCCTGTTCTACTGACCAATGCATTCATGTATGCAGACTGAATGTAGACAAACCAATCAAGAGCTTCCAAGGACATACAGTAAGATACAGTTAATACATCTTCCCATAAATTTGTCAGGAGAACATGCACAATAGCTGTAATATATATTTTAATTTAAAGCAGTACATCCTGGAATGTAATGTACATTAGTATATATCATATCCATTTTGTGATGTGCAGTGTATTTTTTTTACATTTTGCTTCATAAAAAAACATTCTCGTCTATCTGTAGTTATTATAAAAAATCAATTATGAATTTTTCATACAATTTATATACAAGCCATAATACCTACGGGAAACATTTTATTTATCTTTCTATTTTAACTAATGTTCAAGCAGGGTTTATTATCATTATCATGTACCCTCTTCATTCTATTTATAATATTCAAGAAATAATTTACAAACCTTTGACCATTTTTACTTTTATCAATTGTGTTGTTTTGTATTTCAGAATGAGGTAAATGCAATAAAGTGGGATCCCCAAGGACAACTACTTGCATCCTGCTCAGATGATATGTCACTAAAGATATGGTCAATGAAACAGGACACATATGTACATGACTTACAGGCTCATTCAAAAGAGATTTACACTATAAAATGGTCACCCACAGGTCCGGGAACATTAAATCCAAATATGAATCTAACACTTGCCAGTGCATCCTTTGATTCTACAGTACGGTTATGGGATGTGGAAAGAGGAGTTTGCATACACACTCTAACAAAACATACTGAACCTGTGTACAGTGTTGCATTTTCCCCAGATGGTAAATTTTTGGCTAGTGGATCATTTGATAAGTGTGTTCACATTTGGTCAACACAGACGGGTGGTCTCGTTCATTCATATAAGGGAACCGGTGGGATATTTGAGGTTTGTTGGAATTCACGTGGTACTAAGCTTGGAGCTAGTGCTAGTGATGGTAGTGTATTTGTCCTTGACTTAAGAAAATTGTAACAATTGGTGTAATTTATTGATGCTACTTTAGCAACAATCACCGTCATATTTAGTAGAGATGTACCTTTATGATACTAATTATTATCAGGCTGTAAGTTACATGTATTTCATAGTATGCATAAACACCATCTATGTTAGATTCTTTTGGTTATTAATAAAAACAACTTCTTGAAGAAGTTAGTCTTTGATATATTATGCTTGGTTTTTTATTTAATTATTTTAATGTGATCCCAAGCTGGTGGTAAGATCCGTGACCATGTTTACTGTAAAGTATCCGAAACGTCGGGCATGTAATAAACTTAATAAACCGCGATGAAATCTATTAAATTGTTTCATTATAATATATATAAATAATAAAATATAATTAGTGAAATTTGCGTAAACATTAGAAAATAATATGCATATATTATTCATATAAACCTTTCTCTTGAATCGCTCTATCTATTTAAAAAACCACATCAAAATCCGTTGCATAGTTTTAAAGATGTAAGCATATATAGGGACAGACAGATGGGGAACGAATTCCTCTATCTACACTAATAAACTTAGTCCGGAGAATACAGACGAAACAATATAAAACATTGCAATAATAATAGCAAAATACCTAGTTAGTATAAAGTAACTCAGCAGGCGCATATTGCCAGAGAGGAGCGCGTTGTGTTGGGACGTCACACACCATCCGTGCTTGCTACAGGCCGCAAAATATATGAGAATTCGAAATGTCTGTAAATTCATTAATATTTGGTCTCTTTCAATAAAACAAAAACTAGTAGTGTATTTGTGTAGATACAAGCTCTACTCAGAAAATAGTTTTAAGCGATTTTGTTTATCTATTAACAGTCTTTATACATAAAATGAAAAACAATGTAATTAATAATTATATATTTTTAGTGCTTCATATGACAAAAACAGAGGAAAATAATAATCGAGATTTTTTTTCATATATATACAATTATATTTCTCCTATAATATCACAACTCCTACGATTACTGTTTGAATGTTATAAAATTATTAACTTAATTGTGTTGCTCTATTATGCACTGTATTGCTGCTGATCCTGTTGTTACAAAATTACTATAATTAAATTTAATGCATATGTACAGAAAGCTAATTTGGTTAGGTTAGTTATATTAATAAATAGTTCTTTATTACTCAGTTTTCTGGACAAATGCACTAAACAGTTACTTTGAAACAACCGAATCATCACGTTCTAATTATGTGTAATGTAAGTAATAAAGCATTATTTTCATATTGTTTTTGTAATTTTCGTTTTACAATATTAAATGAATCTAGAAATAATTATAAGTACATAAATAAGTAAAAATAATTCGATTTTACTTTCAGAAATTATTTTTTAGTAAGGTTTAAGAACAAGTTTCAATTTACTTAGTTTCAACAACAAGAACAACACTTAGTGAATTGTATGAAATAATTGGATGAATGCCCTTTCAGATTTAGTTAGGGCTCTGCATCACAATTTATAAGTATGGTAGATGATGTTCTAAAATTTAAATGTAGGTACATATTGATACTGTCAATATGGTGGCAACCACACCCATCACCAAGATATCTCTTCTAGAGGTCATAAAGACATTGGCCTTTTATATGCTAACATGTCTTCATGTTTATAAAGGGTATGCAACTTTTCATACATGTATTTAAAAAAATATAAAAGATTGTCATATTGTCCTTCATATGGAACACACTGCTTCTGACAATCTTGATAGTGTTTTGGATAATTGATAGTGAGGTCAGTATTGTAATGTTCGCTGCAACCCCATGCACTTATATGCAACTCTAGCAAAGCTTGATGTAGTGCTTCAACAGTTGATAGATACCACCTAGGACTGCCTTTTTGATGTCGCCAAAACTGGGATATTCTATTTTGTAAAACAATTTTGGGTATTCTCTGCAACCTTTCATCCGCAAAAATGCCACGACTTTGATTCCATGTGCTATCTATTAATACTAAACGATCTATAGGTAATTTTTCAACATGATGTATTTCTTTCAGGTCAGTATCTTTATTAAATATTTTAGTCATTAATGTACCAACATTATAACCTAAAGGTAACTCTCCTAACAAATGCTCTTCATATGACATGTCATATTTGCCTGTAAAGAGCTCGCTAATAGAACAGGCATCTTTTCCTGGAAACAGCAATACAGTCCTTCCATCATTGGGATAATCGGGAACATCAGGGAATGTAAATACATTTACATCATCTGAAGCTAACACAGCTGCGTGAGCAGCCGTACTCTTTCCATCAATTTCTCGTTTGTGTTTTATAATGTCAATTTTTATAGGTAACTGAAAACAAATAATAAGAAAATTGAAATCGCTTCAATTCTGTTACATAGTATACAACAGTCATATTCAATAAACGAACTTACCTTGCAATGCGGTATTTTATTTTCGAGTTGTGGAACGGCTATAAAACATGTATAACAGAAATACATTCGTGACTTGCCACAACCTGAGCAAGCACTACGATTTTTTAAGTCATTTAATGGATCTACATTTGAAATTACGAATCCCTCAAATGGTCTATCATCTGCATTTCTAGCTTCTAAGCTTTTTGGGTTCATAGTGCACTTTTTCGAAGCAGATTAATGATTCAAAAGAAATTGTAAATTTATAAATTGCATTGATTAAGTTCAGAGATATTTATGTATAATATATACATACATATATAGTGCTCTTTACATTGTAAAAACTATAATTTCATTCACAAAGGAATACGTAAGGTTTTAAAAGGTGATTTTAATTATTAAAATAATCATTATTTACTGTTCGTCGCTCAAAGTTGGTTCCACAAACTATAGAATATTAAGTTGGTTCTAAGTTCTTATTCTTCTTCTCCATTGTTGTTTTAAAATTTATCCTCAATGGGGAAAGGCAAAGGACTGTAGTCCATACAGCCTTCATCCTATATAGCCTAATATATATATATATCGCACCCTCCGGCGAATAAAGTCGTAATACAAAAAAGTAAATTGTTCAGGAAAAATAAAAAACTGATTTTTCGTAATAACTTAATAAGTATTAGTCGCATATAAGTAGTTGAGGTAAACATTTAAAGGTTATATTTTTGTAGCTACAATATTAAAAGATTATGATTCTAAATATGATACCATATCAGATATTTAATAAAATGTAAATTACCGACATCGCTATCTTTTTTCGGTACCGCAATGGCATATTACGACTTTATTCGTCGTAATATCGAAATTAAATTCTTAACGTAAAAAAGTGTTGCGGATTTATTAGTTGTGTTTTACATGCATGCGCGATTCAGTAAGATCACATTACGGGTTTATTCTCGGTACATTTGAAGTGACCACTTTTTGTATTTGCATATTACCTTCATATTCTGGTAAATAACATTAGCTGTAAAATACTAATTTATTCTTCCCATTGTAGCAAATATTCCTCTACGAACATGAAAAGCAAAATTAATCGAGACATCGTAACACTCCACTAATTGTGCACACACAAACAATAAAAATGTAAATAATCATCATCATCAGCCTTTATCCGACCGATGCTGAACATGGGCCTCCTTCAATAAACACTTAGGCGGTCGATTCCTCAGACATTCGCCAGAGAACTAACGTTACCAAATACCAATATCACCCGAAGAATAAGCACGTTGTAATGGTAGTGTGCCGGTCACAGACTCAGAAGAACAATCTGAATATCAATATGAGAGCAATATTCCATGTGTGGCCGGATCTGCGCCTTGTATAATTTTGGCAGAGGAAAGACATGAAGTACTGCTTCGCCCTACTGAGCACATCGAGTTTCTTAGAGGCAAATTCAGCCTTTCCTTCCAAATGGCCACGAAATTGCACATTGCTCTACATGTCGACTCCAAGTATTCCAATACTGGCTGAGGTGATTAGGAAAGTGCCTTCAAATGGGAGGGGAACGACGAAGGGTGTTTCTTTAACGGTAAACGCTCAAACTTATGTCTTTTTGGGGGTTAAATTGGACTAGATTAAGTCACCTCAATTCTGAGACTTTGGCTAACAGAGACTCGATTTCAGACACTCGTTTGTTCCGACACTCATTGACTTGTTCCCGAGAGATATTAGGATGGCCTATGTATCTTCGGTGCTGTCGTATGAAGTGCATGTAGAAGAAACAAGGTAGGAGATAGTACACATGTACCGTTGACAACGACTTTGATGTTCATACCTGCCAAAAAACTGGTGATCCATTTACATAAGTTTTTGAAAAGCCCATAGAACGGTAGATTTCTTAGAAGTGCTTTATGCCACGCCTGATCAAAGGCTTTCGCTATGTCTAAACTAACCGCCATCGCTTCCGTTTGCTCTCAACTGCCTCCGCCCATCGCTGTATTAAGAATATTAGAAGATCACCGGCTGAGCGATTCCGTTGAAAGCCATATTGATGATCGCTAATCTGCTAGTGCTCCTCTGAATACCGCTGAAGCTGGCATAATAAAAATAACATTGCATTTCATAATCTTTGAGAACAATGCAGTTAAATCTATTGGTCTATGGTTGGACGGGTCTGAGTGGTCCCCTTTCTTAGGGATCAGATGTTAAAGCTGTCTTCCACGAGCGTGGAACGATGCCCAATGAATAAGAGTGCCGAAAGAAACGCGAAGGACGGTTTCCAACTAAGGAGCACAAGTTCGTAGCACTAACAGATGCCCAACGAAAATAAGGCTTTGCGCATTGAGCTCTGTCGGAAAATTATTTCTGGCATACGGGTTTAAAGTATCTCTCCGAGGGATCGTCGGTGGTATTTCTCTCGGGTATCCGAAGTGGAGATGGAAACAACAAGAGAGCTTGGAAGGTCAGCCTCGTATTTTGCGGTATGGGCCAACGAGTCGTCCTTCATGTGCAGTGATGGTAACAATAGCTTACAAACATTCCCTTGAACAGACATTCGCCAAAGGAACGACCAAAATGCACGAATTCCCGAAGGAAGTTGGACCAATTTCTTGTAAATTCTGTTCACGTACTCCGCTTTTGCCTTAGTAAAACTTCTTATGAACGACCTGGAGGCATAGTTATACTTACTCATTTTTTAATTCGCTGGTATTTACACCCTGGGATATCGATGCATTGACCCAAGCTCGGTAAGTTTCCCATTTATGACGTGTAGCCATCTTGTAAGATCAACCAAGCCACGGCTAGGATTTGCTGACTGCAGAGCAAAAAAAAAGTTCCATGGCTTGCAGCACCATCTCTGCATCCCATTCCAATCAGATGACCTATGGTGCCAAACGTGACTGCAGCCCGCAAAAAGAAGCCATGATGGGCATATAACTGGCACAGAAATCCGAACCAGACAGTGGCCTGACGAGCCAAGTGGAGCGTCCACAGGAACCTTCTAACTGCCCGTATGAGAGGTCAGCAGAATGTTCAACAAGTATGATCATCAGGGATACGCGTTGGTGATACTACCAATTGTGTCAGATTATATCCTGAGGCCTTTGCCTCAGGATATAATCTATATAGTCATAAACAGATCTTCCCGTATGATCGGTGGCACGCGATGCGAGCCATTCGGTATCGGTCACCAAGTAACACGATCTCTGCGCATGGGATCTGTTGTAGCACGGAATCTGTAGCCATTTACATTTACCGCTGTGAGACTTTTAAAGACAGACGTGTGGATGGTCGTCGCTATCTATGCGCAACCAGAAAATGGAGAGCTTTCCATATGAGAGACTGCCAAGACGACGAAAGCAGACATCTTCTCTGATGTACGCGCAAACTCCAGCCCGCGGTACAAAAAGTGTTCTTATTTGTAACCTGTATAGAAGAGATAAGAATTATCAGCTGGATAGGATATCTGTGTCTCAGTCAAAAAGGGCAAGGTTGACTTCGCCGTCTGGAGGCAGTGGTTTACGGCGTTTAGATTTGTATAAAGCCCCCTAATGTTACATAAATCCACGGTCATAGTAATAGAGAACTTCTGCCGATTGCTCCGTTTACCTCGGACAGTTAATGTATTGAGCACATTTTGTTGTCATCCCGCCCCCTCCAAAATACGGGAGGCTGCCCAGGCTTTCAGTCTCAGGTACAGGTCCAGTCTGTCTGTGACTGAGTCCAGAAGTCTGAGAGTGATTCTCCGGTGTTTGCGATCGGTATCCTCCTTGGGCAGTCTATGCGTAGTTGTGTGTCCGCTTCGATAAAAACATTGTTTGCTTCCTTAATAGGTTATTACTGAAACAATATTTTACGAACAAAACGCTATAATATTATTTTACTGTTTGAATGAGCTGTTCAATATTTTGTAATGTAGTATTACTGTAAATTCGACCTACACATTTCACCAGAATAAAGTCGTAATGGAGGTTGCTGTTTTGGTACACAAAGAATGTATCAGTAAGGGCAGATTGCTGTTTTTGTCCTTAATTTTTTTTCCGTAGAATATATATATATATATATATAATAAATGTAGTTGCGAAATTTTGTGAATGCAATATTTTGTGAAGCGTATTCATCGCTCCTTCCTTATCGCGGCAGCGTGCGGTCTCTCGCGCCCACGGGAAGACTGTGGAAGACTGATTTAATAGCAATAGCATATTATAGCAATAAGCAAGGTGCTGCGAAGAATTAAATTATGCAACTATTATCTTTAATAAACTTGTATTTAGGGTCGTATATTAAATGAATGCGGATTGTTGAGTTCGTTTAAAGTATTAGCAGGATGATGCGAAGAATAAGGTTGATTAATTATTTCGTTTATTATGTTAATAACATTGATTTTCATGTATGCAGAGTCAAATATTGAATGAATGCGTATCACACGCATTCATTCATTAAAAAAATGAAATAATACTTCCTATGTTTACCTATTATTGTTAAAACATACGCAATTATCGTTATTTTAGCAAATAGCATAGCAATAGCAATTAGCATGTTAAAACTTATGAATTCTCATGCTAATGAAATTAATGCGAAATAGCATTAATTTCCATCGTTAGGTGGATATTTGTTAAAATGGTTCATTTAGATAACTATAGTCTATAGGAAGCTGTTAACGAACCAGAATAATCTCTTATCAATTTTATTTAAACTGCCGTTAACTTGATATAAAACAATCGTATCTTTAATACTCACTAAATTATTATTAATTACCGTATGATTAAGATAAATGGTCATCGTATTGAAACAAGTACATAAGTCTAAAACAATAATAGGGATGTTGACATTTTTCAGAAATGTTTTAAAATCATTTTTAAATATCTAATGGAGGCCTAAATATTATTAACTTTTGCTTAAATACGTCTAATGCCTATAAAATCTTGCATTTTATAATGCATTTTAAATTTCGTTCCAAAACGCTAGCACTTGTCAAGTGACGTCATATGTTGTTAAACATCGTAAAAGCTACGAATAAATAATAAGTCAGGAAATGTAACTGTGTTATAAAAATGACCCAACAAAAGTAGTGTCCATGTCCAAGTAGGCGGGGCTTAAAAGTCGTGTCCAGCGCGTCATCAGTCGGACATTTTTCTTGCTAGCGAACACACGTCAAACTTACGTATACGTTTTCGTTTTTTTATTATGAATTATAGCTGTTAATGATCATGGCATCATGTGTAATGAAGTGGTGCAGGAGCTATACAAAATTAAAACCTCCAGGGATTACTTTTCACTAGTAAATAGTAGTAAAATTATATTTTATTCAAATACGTTAGTGTAATAAAGTAACACATAGTTGATAGTCCATACAGGAAATTAGTTTTTTTTTTTATATAGAAGTGGGGGCAAACGGATAGTCGGTTACCTGATGGTAAGTGAAGAGCGATATCCACAGACACCCACTACACCAGTGGATTAGCAGGTGCGTTGCCGGCCTTTCAGTTATGAGTATGCCCTTTTCTTGAAGGTCCCTAAGTCGTATCGGTTCGGAAACACCGTAGGAGGCAGCTGATTCCATATACTAGTCGTGTGAGGCAGGAAATGCCGTAAAAATAGAGATGTTGTGGATTTCCGGACATCGAGATGGTGTGGGTGAAATTTGGAGTTTTTCCGCGATGTCCGGTGGTGGAATTCTGCTGCAGGTATTAGTCCGAACAATTCCTCAGAGCACTCCCCGTGGTAGATGCGGTAGAAGATGCAGAGCGATCCGACATCTCTACGCAGCGCCAAAGAATCAAGCCGATTGGAGATAACATTGTCGTCGACGATTCGAGCCGCCCGGCGTTGAATGCATTCAAATGGAAGGAGCTGATATTGGGGCGCTCCAGCCCAGAGGTGAGAGCAGTATTCCATGTGAGGCCGGATCTGCGCCTTGTATAATTGAAGGCGGTGTGAAGGCATGAAATACTGCTTCGCCCTATTGAGCACGCCGAGTTTCTTCAAGGCTAGTTTAGCCTTTCCTTCCAAATGACCACTAAACTGCACATCTCTCGATATATCGACGCCAAGTATCCCAATGCTGGCTGAGGCGGTTAGGGAAGTGCCTTCGAATTGTAGAGGAACGACGAAGGGTGATTTTTTAGCGGTAAACGCGCAAACTTGTGTCTTGTTGGGGTTTAATTGGACTAGGTTAAGTCGCCCCCATTCCGAGACTCTGGCCAGAGCAGAGACTCGATTTCAGATACAAGTTTGTTTCGACACTCATGGACTTGTTCCCGAGAAATATTAGGGCGGCCAGTGTATAAAGCATCTCCAGTACTGTCATCCGCATAGCAATGAATGCCGCTGGTTTTCAGCATATCATTGATATGCAAAAGAAACAGGGTTGGAGATAGTATACAGCCTTGGGGAACACCAGCATTTACAGACTTGAGGTCCGTGCATGCACCGTCGACAACGACCTTAATGCTCCTGTCTGCCAAAAAACTGGTGATCCACATACATAATTTCTCGGGAAGCCCATAAGATGGTAGCTTTGCAAGAACTGCTTTATGCCACACCCGATCAAAGGCCTTCGCTATGTCCAAACTAACCGCCAGCGCCTCCCCCTTGCTCTCAGCTGCTTCCGCCCATCGTTGCGTTAGGAATATTAGAAGATCACCAGCTGAGCGATTCCGTTGAAAGCCATATTGGCGATCGCTAATCAGCTGGTGCTCCTTCAAATATCGCCGGAGCTGGCAGTTGATTATGGATTCCATAATCTTTGAGAACAAGGTAGTTATGGCTATTGGTCTGTAGTTGGATGGGTCTGAGCGGTCCCCTTTCTTAGGGATCGGGTGTACCAAAGCTGTCTTCCACGAGCATGGGACGACGCCTAATGAGTAAGAGTGCCGGAAAAGACGCGTAAGGACGGGTGCCAACTCAGGAGCACAAGTTCGTAGCACTAATAGAGGGATGCCGTCAGGTCCACTCGACTTATATGGATGTCCAGCGAAAAGAGTGCTTTGCGTACGGAGCTCTGTCGGAAAATTATTTCCGGCATTGAAATATCACACCGAGGGATCGTCGGTGGTATTTTTCCCTGGTCATCCAAAGTCGAGTTGGAAGCAAAAAGAGTGCCTAGAAGATCGGCCTTCTCCTTCGCGGTGTGGGCCAACGAGTCATTCCTCATGTGCAGAGATAGTAGGGATGGCTTACAAAAATTCCCTTGAACAGCCTTGGCAAGAGACCAGAATGCACGGGTTCCCGAAGGAAGTCGAACCATTCTCTCGCCAATTCTGTTCACGTAATCCGCTTTTGCCTCAGCAATAGCTCTTTTGGAGGACCTGGAGGCAAAGTTATACTCCTTTTTCAATGCTCTTTTTTTTTTTTTTTCGGATGGATCTATGCTAATGGCCCGAAGGCCCTAATGCTTCAACGGATTAGTGTGAGCCCATTCGGCTCACTTTTGATTGGGGGGTTGCCCCCCGCCTACCGTGCAGTCTGCGACCACACGGCCTCCTGGCGTCGGTTGTGCTTTTTCAATGCGCTGGTCTTTACATCCTGGGACATCGATGCTTTGGCCCAGGCTCGGTAGCTTAACCGTTTATGGCGTGCAGCCAACTTACAGGTTTCACCAAACCAGGGCTTGGATTTGCCGCCTATATAGGCACTGCAGAGCTAGGAATGAAAAGCTACATGGCTTGCAGCACCACATCGGCAACAGAATCGGCAACGATGTCTGGATCATCCAGCGAGAAGCAAATTCGCCCCCATGGGTAGGATGCAAAGAAGGACCGCATCCCGTCCCAATCAGCTGACCTATAGTGCCAAACGTGGCGGCAGCCCGCAAAACGAGGCCATGATGGGCTTGCGACAGGTACAGAACTCCGGATCAGACAGTGGTCCGATGAGCCAAGTGGAGCGTCCACGGAGGCCACGTAATTGTCCGGGTGAGAGGTCAGAAAAAGGTCCAACAGGGAAGGCGTATGATCTTCCACATCAGGGATACGAGTTGGTGATACCACCAATTGTGTCAGATCATATGCTGAGGCAAACTCGTAAACAGATCTTCCCGCATGATCGGTTGTACGAGAGCCGAGCCACTCGGTGTGATGGGCGTTGAAATCACCAAGAATTACGATCTCTGCGAATGGGATCTGTTGTAGCACGGAATCTGTAGCCATTTGAATGCGCTCCACAAGTCGGTCGGTTTCGTCATTACCGCTATGGGACCTATATAGGCAGGCATAGACGCGGGGATGATCGTCGCTCTCAATGCGCAACCAGAGGATGTAGAGGTCCCTACCTTCAAGACTGCCAAGGCGACGAGAGCAGACCTCTCTGACGTACGCGCAAACTCCAGCCCGCGTGTGTTCTAAAAAGTGTTCTAATTTGTACCCCAGATAAGAGAGATAAGAAGTATCAGCCGGAGAGGATATCTGAGTCTCGGTTAAAAAGAGCAAGGCCGGCTTCGCCGTCTGGAGGTGGTAATGGACGGCGTCAAGATTGGTATGAAGTCCCCTAATGTTACAGAAATCCACGATCATAGAGGTAGGGGACTTCTGCCGACGGCTCCGTTTACCCCGGGCAGTTTTTGTGTTTTTTTTGTTGTGCTAATTCGGCAAAATAAGTAGATAGTTTTTTCATGTTATTTGGATAAACTAAAACTGGCAAACGTGCCACCTGATGGTAAGCGGCCGACGTCGCCCATGAACATAAACCAGCCCACCTGAACGAGCCCAGGCCACTCATCTATGTGTTGCCTATCTGAAACATAAGATGTTAAGTCTCGGTGCCAGTCATTACACTGCCTGTCTTGCCCTTCCCTCCGAAATACAGCAAAGTTATTTCACGGGAGAAACAACCAAGATAGTGGTACCCATGCAGCCGGGAGCGCGGCACACGGCTGCATGGGTATATAGATGGGTATATAGATAGCTGCAGTAAAGCTAGAAAGACAAGAGTATCCCAGGGACGAGCCTACAAGGAGGCGGTGCGCCTGGCCAAAGTCGGACTCAACCTCGTGATCAGCCACATAGAGAGATCAGGGCATCGGGTCAGAGTTGAGAAGACCGAAGCCCTTCTCTTCCGCAGGACCGGCCGTAAAGGACACCCACCGGGAGCTACCCTCCAGATCTGAGGGAGGAAGGGTCAGGATGAGCCCCCACATCAAGTGATCCGGGGGTATCGTACGGCATCGTGGGTACTGACCTGGTCGGTGACCCCCCCCTGGGAATTCGTGGCGGAGGTTCTTGTCGAGACGCATTCCTATGTATTGGATAGGAGGGCTCTCGGCGTGAAGTTTGCCGACAAGGACAGGAGAATGGCGGAGGTGGGAGGAGGACCCAGCGCGGCAGTCGTATGACAAAAGCCTAATGGCTACTTTGCATCCAGACCTCGAGTGGTGGATGAATCGTAAGAACAAATCCCCTCACCTTCCGTCTGACACAGGTGCTCACCAGGCATGGTTGCTTTTGTGAGTGCCGGACGGCCCACAGGGAGCCAGTAACAGTATGTCACGATTGTAGCGCGTCGGTGGACTCGGCCTAAAGAAATCTTTGTAAAATATTAAATAATATTGTTCTAATATTGACTTGGTTCACGTATTACATGAGATCATCCACGCAGCTAGCACTCAACTGTCATAGAAGACATTGCAGCATGCGCGCTGACCAATACCTGCATTTATTATGAAATTAAACAAATCATCAATCACGTCTATTTGTAACCTCATAAGTGATTCATATTTTAAATCATACGTCGTTTTGGTTTGAAATAGGCCCATTTTTTGTGTGTCATTTGTTGTGAGTTAGACTTCCTGACTTATTATTTATTCGTTACGTAAAAGTGATAAAATGATTTTAGTTGTTGTTAGTAAAAAATGGCTTCTAAGTTTTGTAAGTGTGCGGTGCCTATGTGTGTGTACACTGTCAAAACGCCTGGAAATTTGTTTTTACTATATGTACTGCGTACGGAAAATGGTGTATAGAAGTACCTCAATATTCTTCCGCTTCCGCTAAATAAGAACAAGTGACGTCATTTCCGTTTGTTATCACATGACCTATTTTAAATTTTGTTACATTTTATTTATAAAATATTAATCTAATGAAATAAAAATAAGGGAAAATATTGTATTTTTTCAGAATTTTATCATATAAGCTACCAATTAACATCAAATTTATATTTTTATATGAATACTGTCAACATCCGTATACAGCAAAAAAGCATTCTTTGTGTATATATCCCAAATATTTGTAAAAAAAAAATATATCCAATATTTGTATATGGTAACTTTTTCTTGGGATATATCATTTTTCAATTTTCAATATTACGTCAAAAATTATAGTGCATTGTGGATTTTAAATATTATTGTGTAATTTGTGTGTTTGATTAGGTACAGTGATTTCAGATATTTAAAACTGTATTATTAACCTTCTAATGTAACTTCAGGTTAATTATTTTTAGAACTAAGTCTATAACTTGACTTGTTAAACACAATGACGCCATTTTGTCGCGCCGGCTGATCGGATATATTATTAAAAAGCTCTAATTTTAATTCTATTATTGCTTTATAACATTATCTTCTTTATCCTGAGGTTACTCTTGTTTTTCAGATCTTTTTCTATCCTATATAGATTTCTAGAAGCTAGTTTTTAATAGTGCAGCTTTATATTGATTGCGATTTTTTACCGAAAAAATATTATTTTATATAAAACAGCAAAATGTTTATACCTCAAAAAATGTTATCATAACAAAGTTATTTGAGTAAATATTATTCGAAATATATTTGCTTAGTGAGAACTTATGAAAACAAAATAATGCAATCAGTGATTTTATTTACTTGAATATTTACAGGAAAGACGGAAATGTTTAGAGATATGTTATAATAATGACAATATCTATGAAGGAACAAGATCAAATGCCCGGGGAGGTATGTTTTCCTTTTACACATTTTTATAAAATAATTCCAAATTTATTTATGACAAAATGTGTAAATTTATAGTTTTTAAATAGATAACGATTAAATTTTTATTGGTATATCCTTGCAGATGGCATTCCCTGAGGCAAAACTCAAAGCATTAGAAGAGAAGATTTCACACCCACGTTGGGTAGTACCAGTATTGCCTGAACAAGAATTAGAGGCCCTACTAGTGGCTTCAACTGAACTGGCCACTAAAGGTTTGTTTAATATTCATTTTATTGTTCTTTCAGTTCTTGTATTTGATTTGAAATTGAAATCATGAATAAGCTGAATTTTAATGACTATGTATGTGTACAGTATAAATATGGAAATATTTACAGGGGAGGATGCAAACAATCCTGCTTGTCAAAGGTTTTATAACGACGCTCTTACAATATCATTCACCAAGATATTAACTGATGATGCAGTTTCATCGTGGAAAAATAATATTCAGCAATGTGTGCGATCTAACTGTGAGAAGCTTGTTAAACTGTGTGCCATGAAATTGGACGATCCTAGATTTCTACATCTCTTATATATGGCATTTAACCCCAATAACAAGTAAGTTTAAATTATGTCCTTATTTATATGAGCTAAGTTTAGCAATATTTTATTTACCAAGATATTGATGTTTATTATGTAATAAAATAAGTTCAATTTCTTTGTGGTTCTCTTATGGTTTTTCTTTTAGGTTTCATACCTTTAATGCATCAAGAACATGTGAAGGTTTGTCAGTGACTAACGTACCTTCATCGATGGGGCAAGGTTCCACACAGGAGCCTGAAGTGTTTGCTAAATCACAAGATCATCGTACACCAAGAGGCTGGTTGGTCCATTTAATTAATGTGTAAGTTATCAATTTTATTATATACATTACTTATTGCTCTGAATCAATAAAATATGAAATGCATTGACAACTATCAGTTTGTATCAATAAGTTGAATCTGTTCAAACCCAGCCAAAGTATATTACAAGAAGCTTTGTCATGTATTGTAAGTAGTTATAAGAGTGTTATAGTAGTAATAAATACTTTTTCATATTTTAGGTTCGGCCAAGCAGGTGGGTTTGTCAAACTGAGGGAGAGGTTTGAAACTATAATGGGTTTTAAGAAATCAGATTTAACCACATCAATTAATAATGAAGAGAAAGTTACAAATGAAATTTTAGAAAAGGAAATTGTAGAAAACAAGCCTGATCCTATGACTTCATCAACAGGAAATATTGAGGTTTTTATTAGTTCTTGTACATGAATTAAATCTTTTTAGAATATTTTTTCCTCTGTTTTAAGCGGCAGTTGTATATTGTAGTTTTGGTAAGTTGATAATTACTAATTGGCATATTTATTAACAAATTTACTTCTCGCTCACATAACACCATCATCAAATGACAGCTATGCTGTTTTCCCTATTCCCCCAATGGACCACTTACAAACCATATGAAACACGACACTGTAGCTGTAGACATCTATTTTCAATCAAAGTGACCATCAGATAGATGTCTATGCTCCCTTTGAACTGCTGAACTATGTATTTATCTAACTGCCCATTCCAACATTTTTACGGGCTATTTATTTATTACACTGTTTACTTTTTTTTTTGTACTTATATTGAAGGATGAAATAACCAGCCAATTGTTTTTTTATTACTGTTCATGTTTTACTGTCTCACTAATTTACCAACCTTTATATTATATATACATTACTTATTTATACTTATATAAACTTATTATTCAAAGATTTAGTTATAGAGTGTCTATTATAAAACATGTTATGATGTTATTGCATGGAACTATAGGTTGAGAAATGTATTGTATTGAATGCATTATAAATTTATTGTTTGATTCTTTGCTATGTACCTTTTGTCCCTAAATTAAAATCAAATTAAATTGTCCGATTGTGATAAAATTTTCTGAATTTTAACATTATTTTTTACAAATTTAATATTTGTAAAAAATTGTAGTCACATAGGTCTTAAAAACTGAGACGGTGGGCCAATAAGTTTCTGGAGTTTCTCATCCTGCCACTAGACAGGAGCTCTGTGCAGTAGCCAAATTGTTGTGGTACCTAGTGGATATCTACATTCATGTAGACTATCTGTAAAGCTGTGACCAGCTTTAGGCTGATGATGATCGTCATCATCAGTCCGTTATTGCCTACTGCTGAGGATAGGCCTCCCCTTACCTGCCTCATCAAAGTTCGGCTCATCAGTCTTTCCACGTCATTGGTTCATCTCACAATAGGATGTCCTGGACTTCTCCGACCCAATCTTGGCCACCATTCGGCTACCGCCGCGGACCACCTGTCATCACCACGTCTAGCCAAGTGTCCTGCCCAACTGCATTTTAATTCCGCTACCTATCTAGATGTCTGATTACGACGATGACGACGTATTGCAGATACGGTCTTATAATTTGATACCGAGCATTGCTCGCTCCATGGCCCTTTGTGTAACTCTTATTTTGTACACATCCTCCTGTGTAACTGTCCATGTCTCGGCACCGTAAGTCATAGTAGGAAGGACACATTGGTTGAAAAGCCGAGTTTTCAGGCTCTGTGTTATTTTTCTATATTGAAGAATCATCATCATCATCAGCGCATCCGATCGAAGAATGTTCTTTAATTTTAATTCATAAGTTAGCCACCCAATTGGATTCTGCTACTAATCTCCTAATATTGATGTTCCCTACAGAATGATAGAACATGTCCATGCTGCGTAATTGTAATTCAATCCATCCAAAGAACTGGAGACATTGGAAATACCCTTTGTTTTGGATATTTCATCTGTAGGCCTACTTCCAGTGATATATTAAATAAAGCTCTAAATCATTTGTGAATCTAAGATGCGACGGATAGATACCATTGACATTTATACCCTGTATGTTATACTCTACATCACTACCGGTGGGAGGGAAGCGCTGTGCCGCGCTCTCGGCTGCATGGGTACCACCATCTTGTTTGTTTCTCCCGTGAAACAGCTTTGCTGTGTTTCGGAGAGAAGGGCAAGACAGGCAGTGTAATTACTGGCACCGAGACTTAACATCTTATGTCTCAGGATAGGCAACACATAGATGAGTTGCCTGGGCTCGTTCCAGGTAAACTAATTTATGTTCATGGGCGACTTTGACCACTTACCATCAGGTGGCACGTTTGCCAGTTTGCTTATCCAAGTAACATAAAAAAAAAAAAACTAAATGACACTAATAAGTTAATAAAGATTTTTATTTGATTTTTGTTAAATGAAATTATATTTTAATTTATCTTAATAAGAATAGATAGAGATTTCATTTCAATAACTTTGAAATAGTCTGTAGTACCTATATAAATCCCAGTGCTATGAACATAAACTTTAAACTCTTTTCATAGATGTCAATGTCTCGAAGTGAACAACCATCTTCTTTGGAACAGTCCACTAATGGAGAAACTCGTGTAGCAGCTGTATGGCAATTGTTGCGGCCCCTAGGCCTCTGCCATGACCTACTCACCCCACACACTGTCACCGTTTATTTATTACCTGTATTGGTAAGTTTCATATGTTATAATTTTAAAAGTAGAAATCTTTTGAGGAAGTTACATCTGCAATCGGATATATAAATGTAAGCCACACTATGACACATTGAATAATAGGATACATTTAACACTGCGTGATTAAAACCTTTTACTTAGATGAATTTAAACAGATTTCCTTGATGATTTTTAAAAACTAAAAATATATAAATATTTTTAACAAATGCCTTAGTCTTAGTACAGTGATAAGTTGGTTAGAGCTTTTATTTAGGGTATTAGAAAAGGAAATAAAATTTAAAAAAGAAAATATACATGATGCCCAGTACAGTACATATTCTTCATACAAATTGTCCATGGCAGAATTCGAATCCACGACATATAGTATAACCCAGCCGGCATTCAAACGTTTTTGAAATTTATTATTTTATTGTGTTTAGGAATGCATTCCAACACTACTAGAGAGTTTGACGGACGAAGAACTAAAACGCGAAGCTCGGGGCAGCGAGAACAAAACTGACACAGTGTCCTGCTTGATCAGAGCTTGCAAATGTGTGTCTGTGAAAACACCACACCATCATAGTTTGTTGAAATGTGAGTTTTATAATTTTTTAAATTTTCTATTAAGATAAATTGTTTTCATGAAGTACTACTTCTGTGTTTACTATGTGTATTGATTTTAAATTGTACTATCATTTATGTATCCATTGACAATCATTAAGCTATTCTATTGCTGCGCACGCTATGCACCGACACCCTATACACAACACCTACCTTTTTTTTAATACCATACTGTAATTGCTGCATAGAACATCAGTTCCATGTATAGGGTAGCATTGGATTATGTGAGATATTGTGCAGATTCATACCTAGCATATAAGTCCACATATATACTCATTATTCTAAATAATAGGCCACATAGCCAAAACTTTGTTAGTAACAATATTCTTATAATCTATAGGTTGGTAGTAGGATGACAATACATATAATACATAAAATGAATTAATTAAAAAAGAAAATAAAAACAACCATTAAAATAAAAATTTCAAACTGGGGACAAGTGAGGTTCCTCGCCCCCGGGCAACTAACACTATTGCGCCTGTTGTGTATGCAGGCCTATCCATTGCCTCAGAAACGCAGAGTCCTACCGGCCCGCCAGTGTGCTCAAGATACTGTTGGGACTACCGCGCAGTCGACTCAACAGTGACACACACCGCTTTCTAATGATGGCATTGAACCCATCAGTGTGAGCCTCGGCGAACATCCCGGATGCACTGCAGAAGCGCGGTAGACCCATCAGTATCCTGAACCCATTATTATATTTTACTAAAGGAGGTACCAATCTATTTGCCCTTTGACAAAACTGACAAGCGGTTAGTTAGAATCTTTTGGCCACGGTGCACTATGTATGTGGCAGACAAACAGTTCATAGAAATTAGGTTTTCTAAAATTACTACAAAAAAAGTAGTATCTATGTGGAATATTGGTGCCCACAGTGCTATGTTAATAGATAGCGAACCTACTATTTGATAAAAGATTAATACTCGCAGCACTTTTATACGTTTCAATGCGTACGTGGGTAGCGTTGTCCGTGCGTAACAACAGAATAATGCTTTTGGACACTGTAGTTAAATATTATCCACGTGACCGTAGTTGATTTTTCAGCATATGTGTTGAACAGTATGGATGTTTGTGAGCGTCGGAGCTAGGCCGGTCGCACACCCTGTAGCTGCTTAGGGGCGTGGTCTGTATTCGCCCCTACGCCGCTACACTGTATGCGCCCGCGTCCTCACACTGCTACGCCGCACGCACGCCCACTGGTCTCGTCGCCACACCTTTTGCATGATAATTGTATTAATGTTGTTTTCTATTAAATTGTTTGTAATAAGGAAATATTTTTTATCAATACATACACAATAACAGTCTATATGTATTTGTGTTTTATCGTTATTTAATATGTTATGTTTTTGTTATCACGTTACATCGTGTTTCAGCGCTCGAAATGTTTCGACTAAAAATGATCTTACGATTGTTACAAATGTCATCGTTTAACGGAAAAATGTCTGCCTTGAATGAGATAAAACAATTGATCAGCACGGTGTCGCAACAACCGAAGCCGGAATGGTTGACGCCGGCCGTAATTACGGTGCGTAGATGTTTTGTATCTGTATAATAATAACATGAAATGCGCTTATTTCAAAAAAAAAAAAGATAATAAAAATATATAAGAAATACATAAAATATATGATATTATCATTCTATTGTTGTGTTATAGGTATATGCTTAAATCTTTTCAATTTATAAACAACATCTTTCCTTCAAGAACATTATTTTGTATGATACCTACACTCCAGCCAAACTCGATGTAAACAAACCACAACAGCTGACTTTTAGGGTTATTACTTCAGATTTTGTCATAATTTCACACTTTTAATAGTTTAACCTTAAAAATCAAACAGAGTATTCATAATATGAATTATAAAGTCAATTAAAAGAAAAAAATATATCAATAACCGTTACAAATCACATGTAAGTGACCATTTATTACATTTTTATTTATAACGGCTTGTCATGTTGACATCCCTAAATCGAATGCATTCTTAATTTTTTGGAAGAAGTCAAGAATATTTTTGTATTATATCATGAGTTAAAAATACCAGAAGAATCTTACAGTATCCCAAATAATAAGCGCATTCTATTTTGGATTATTATTGAACTGACCTTGAACAAATACCGACGTCGACGACTTGTCGCTAAATCATCGAGCATATAACCACATAGTAACCACGTAGTTGTTCTCAGTTGTCACTGAGGCATTGTCATTCACGATCGCACTAAAACGGTACCGCACCAACAAGTGATCTGTGTACGTCCCCCGATACTCCCGAAAATATTTAAAGTTGGGCATATTATACCCCATAATGTCGTGTTGTTCTATTTGGTAAAACAGCAAGACGTCGAATTATTATTTTTATTTATTTCAATTTACATCCATATTATACGGCTCAAGTTAAACTGGTCAGGTAAAACGAATCCTTGGACACTTGTCTATGCGTCTTGCTCTTAACTAATTTACTTAAAATTCCTCTTACTTACTATATGATACTATGTAAAAAAAAAAAAAAAGATTATTTACGTTCTGATTGGTCGCCGGCCGGCTTTAAGGGGCTGGCAAATCAGAGCGCAGCGACCGATGGTTCCCGTATTGACGGAATTTGTTTTTGATGTGACAACGTCTTATAATTCGATGAAGCCGGCTGCACGCACAAAAAAACATGACGCATGCCGCGTTACCTCGCTGTGAGGCGTCACATTTTCTTATGACGTTGTCACGTTCAACTATCGTCAGTAAACCGACTTTACAGAAAACCGATTTTTTTACAAAAAATAACATTAACAGCTCTATTCTGTTTATATGCTTGATGCGCTTTCATAAGATTTCACATAATATTTACGTGAGGTGGGGGATTGACGGGATAAATACGTTGGTAACTATTGTAAAAACATATTCTACATCAACTTTGACTGGAGTAATAAATGTGCAAGACGCAGACATTGTTTTTTTTTTTTACTAATGTCATAATTATTAGAACACTTATTCTTCTTTATCTATGACCACTTCAACGAAACAAGTGTTTAGCTCGACAAACTCTTGACTAGCAACCACTTTATTTATATTTACGGATATTTAGTAGAAAAGCCTATGTTCAGTAGTAGTCTACTCTTGTTGATAATGATTATAATTCAATTGTTTCAGAATTGGATACGTGAAAATAATGTTATAGATATTGTTTTACGGGACTCGCTCCATCAGCCGCAGTACGTAGATAGGTTAGAGAAAATGCTAAGGTTTATGATCAAAGAGAACTCGCTGACGACCGAGGACCTTGATGCCATATGGAGGGCGCAGCACGGGAAACACGAGGCCATAGTCAAGAACTTACACGACTTACTCGCCAAACTGGCCTGGGACTTCAGACCGGATCAGTTGGACCATCTGTTTGATTGTTTTAAGGTAAGAAAATTACATTAATGCACGACGGCTGCACTCACGAAAAAGTGTCACGTTCCGCCTGAGCCGAGCGTGCAAGCGAGAGCGCGGAACAAGGTAAAGATAGACAGGTATTATGACGTTATCACGTAAACTTAACATCCGTAAACCGACTTACAGACAACAGGTAGATTTTTCAGTTCTAATTTGATTCACGGGATTTGTTTCTTATTAGAACATGGCAAACGCATTGATCCCTTCCCTATTGTAGATCATAACAACACTAAAATTATATTTAATTTTGTTCTACATGTAATTTTGTCTTGTGTGTATTTTAGGCGAGTTGGGCAACGTCAAGTAAAAAACAAAGTGATAAATTATTAGAAGTTATCCGACGACTGGCTGAAGACGATAAAGATGGGGTTATGGCTAACAAGGTAAGCATTAACTTCAATAAATTTTAAATCTGAAGATTATATGAAAATCTTACTCAGTTAGGTATTCATGTGGTGTTTTGTGTTTTGTATTTTGTTTTCCAGGTATTGGTGTTATTTTGGAATCTAGCACATTCAGATGAAGTTTGTACAGAAATCATGGATGTGGCTCTGGCAAATCTTATAAAAATCTTAGACTACAGCTGCAGTCAAGATAGGGACACACAGAAAACATTATGGCTAGATAAGTAAGTAGTATATTTTTATATAAAATTTATAAACATTCTGTAAGAAATATTTTTACGCAACTCTTTCCGCGTTGCGTTAAAGTAATTCTTAGTAAGCACAAATAAAAAAGTACCTTTATATCTAAATTGATTGTGTTTTTTATATAAATAAACTTATTTAAGGTGCGTGGAAGAATTGAAAACGAACCCGCGTTGGGTGCTGCCGGCGCTGAAGATGATGCGCGAGATCTGCTGCCTGTACGAGGCGGGGGGCGTGGGCGGGGCGGCCGCCGGGGGCGGAGCGGCGTCGCGCCCGCACGTGACGCGCCAGGAGCTCATTGACCGGCTGCAGGCTCAGCACTCCCTCGTCATCCTCGTCACCGACTCGCTCACGCACTACATGGATGGCGTCCGGACCAAACTTGCAGGTATAATATCTATGTTAAAAATAGTTTTATAAATTTGACTGCTAAGCGTGCCTGTCTATGGCACTGTTGCGCTTAGATAAACGTTTTTCTTTATTTTAAATCATGTTTTCTAGAGGCGGTAATTAGACATATTTATGAAAATTCTGTCAGCTGTTATTAATCAGGTCTTTTGTTATTGTGTAAAAAAATCCCGACTGTTTTTACTATCTTTGTTATCAGATCGTATCTGTCCACGGCCTGAACGTGTTTTTCGAAAAAACATAAAAATAGTCAAAAATATAGATATAGATAATATTTGGTAATGACAAAATGTTCCAGATGAAGGAGAAATCGATTGGGACACTTGGCTTCCGGATGGTAGATATCCTCACGCTGCACAGGTGCACGAACGACTGAGTTTCTTAAGGTTTCTGCTTAAGGATGGGCAACTGTGGCTCTGCGCAGAGCAGGTAGGTGAACGAAAACGTTCAGGCTATTGTATAATAAAGACTTTAGACTTGACTTGTACTGGTAGCCGAATACTGAACTAATTAGCGTAAAATTAGCGCGATATTTATACAAATCTCGTCATAAAGCTTAGTATCGATTGACCAATCAGAGATCGCCTTATTTCCCTCTCGCTCTAATTTATATCCTATCCTCTTATCATTGTCTAGACTGTCAGTTATTTTTCTCTTATTATCTAATTGACTTAACATTTCTAATCCCTATAAGAACTTAAGATAAAATTTATTCTAACTTTTAAAAAAACGTTCTTATTGGATATTTTTAAACCATAACATATTTCATCTTTCTTACTCTTATGTAAAATGAAAGTGATAGCAAGCTATAAGGTAAACTCGGTTGGCGTACAACCGGGTTGGAGCGAGTCAATTACATGACACTAAGTTTTCTTACTAAACCTATCAACTATATACTGGCCTATCCTTATGCTAGTAATAATCATATTATTTACATAATAGTACAATTAGATGAAAGACTATGTACATATTCTAATTAGTTTGTTACGTGATCGGCTGCGTCGTCCTGCACACTTATTATCACAGCAATTACAAAGAAGAGATGTAATAAGAACCTTTCTTCATACAATGTAGTGTAGCAACTGTGCGGGGGTACGGGGGCTTCAAATAGCGACCAGTAGCCAAAACAAGTAATTGATTATATTGGCAGACGTTATAATAGTTCTACTATATTTCACTAGGTGTTGCTATCGCAAATGCTAGGGCCGTACTCAGATTTTTTTGTTAAGCATAGATGTAATTTGAAGTTGGATGGTACACACGGCTACATAATATTATCATAATTTACTTAATTTCAATACAAGCTGATTTCGCATTGTACGATTTTCGTTACAATAAGAGGTCGTCATCTTATGCTGGACAATTAAAGCTTGATATTATGTAGCCATGTGTACTATCGACTTGAGAAAAAGGATAATTGCGTACTAAAAGTCAGTTTGCTTTTGCATATGCCATAAAGTTTTTATCATCGGAGTGATAAAAAAAAAACGGAAAGGACACCAAAACTTGTAAACCTTTTCCCAAGCCAGACGTGGTGTAAATAAAATGGAATAATGCTGCGTAATATGATACGTAACATGCTTTTATTTTCATAAACAACAGTTATAAATTGTAGAAACTAATAGTTTTCTTATTATAGCAAGAAAGAAAATATTTTTTATTACATCAGCTTATTCAAATTCAAATATTGAACGGCATTCCCCCACAGAAGTATGCCGTATGACATAACACTGTGAAAGTAACTAAAATAAACTAAGTAATAGTGCCGTATGTCCAACGTTGGATCGACACGGCCGATGATGAAGATGAATCGTGCCGTAATTTTTAGGCGTTTGAAATTAATCTCTCGTAAAAAGTACAGCTTTATTTAGTAGTTTAGTATCTCTAACGTTTTTGCAGGTCGCAAAATATTTAAAACGTATGTCTGTATACTTTTCGCAAATGCATTTGCTTAAAAGTGTAATGTGATTATTTAACGATGACTGCTCTTTTATATGATCGTTCAACATTTTAAAACAATTTTGTCCAATTAGGGTCTTTAATGTATGTGATGGGGTTCTGTTTGTCAAAAATTGATGAATTATCTTTATATGATTTAAATATTCTTATGCTACACTCTGTGTTTAAACAAATTTTGATTACGTCATCTGTAGGAAAACTCAGGCCGCCTTAATGTTTTATTTTGAATAAAAAATGACCATATCATGATCATATCAAAACGAATTAAATGATGTGATCAATCACATATCCTGAAATGTATGTTACGATTTGACCAATCCTTTCTATTTATATTTTCAATCCACTTCTTTTTCTAACTCGACGGAAATCTTAAAAAATATTTGGCAAAATACAATATTATATTTTAATTTAATTTTAAATTAATAATAAATATAAGAATCAAAATGTGTTTACCCACTTCCAATAAACTCGTCGTCAGTGTCTGGCTTTTGCTACTTGCCGATAGAGGCATGGTAATAACCGAAATTTCTAGACAAAATAAATAATGTATTTAATTTAATTATTACTTATGAGTGGAAAGATATGTTTATTCCATTTGACTACTGCACGATACAACACAGCACTTCATGTTAGCAACGTGCGCGGGTCGAGATGATTTTTTAAATATATAAAAGGAGCTAGTCACGAGTTAATTGCCCGGCAACCACAACTATACTGACGAAAGCGACATCTCCACTTTGTAATTCCTCCGTGCTTATTATGACAAAAACAATAAGCCTTTACACTGTTTGACATAACACATTATTTTTTAATTCAGGCAAAACAAATATGGGTATGCTTGGCGGAGAATCCCGCCCACCTCGGGGACCGGGAGGCTTGTTTCCGATGGTTCAGCAAGTTGATGGGCGAAGAGCCAGACCTAGACCCCAACATAAACACGCAGTTTTTTCGACGTAACATTATGACGCTGTCGCCGAATCTGTTGACCCATTCTGGGATAAAATGTTTTGAAAGGTTGGTTAATCAACTTATTTTTTATTGTTGACTGGTTTCGATATAAAGCTAAATATTATGCAAGATGTTTTTATTTCAGATTTTTCAAGGCTGTTAATTCAAAGGAAGGGAAACTAAAAGTTAAGCGACGTAGTTTTTTATTAAATGACGCTGATCTCATAGGCTTAGATTACTTGTGGAGGGTAAGTTAAGATTTAAAATAAACTTACAGCACAAGTCATTTAACTTGGCCAGACAAAAGTTAGTTTTACAGACTTTATAAATATGCATAAAATATTATTATATAAAGCAACAAATTGCGGTGTGATACTTAACAAATTTCTGTCCAGTTAAGGCAAATGGCGAGTGCTCTACATGTGTATTAATACATATTTATCGTTCACTTTTTTTTCTTGTTTGAAAACCATTAATGCAATAATACTGTATCCATTAAAATATCACAAATGTTTAAAAAAAATTATAAATGTGATTGCTGTTTGTGGCACCGTAGTTCAAGACTAAATCAGTTTGGATGTGTTTTTATTTTATTTTCTAGTGGTCATTCATGTTTAGTCAAATTCGGTTTAGCCGTTTTAAGGTCATCAGCTCTTGTCATTGTGCTGGACTTTTTTAAAAGTATAACCACAAAATAGATATGAATAGAAAAGAAATGAAGGCAAACTTCACTTTTTATACCTATACTCGGCGGTCGCGCTAGCCTTATAAACTATCGTGGTACTCATATAATATATATTATTAGTAAATTTTATTATTTATATACATACTAGCGGCCCGGTACGTGCTTCGCTACGTATAAAGTGAAATAAAAAAAAATTGGAACATCAAATTAATTTATTTAAACAAAAAAATATATTATTAATTGCTAGCTTTTTTAAAACTTAATGTTGTACTGTCAACTCTGAAAAAAGTTTCAATATGACCCCAACTGAAAAAGTTTAAATATGACACCAAAATTTCCATTAATTTATTAAATTAAAAAAATGTGATAAATGAAGAACCGCTCGACCGATTTTGTGCAAACTTTACATAAACCATCTACTAAATAGTCCGAACAAAGCCTAAATATTTGGTTGGGATTGGTGAGCCCGTTCTTGAGTTATAAAATTACAACGAAAAGTGGCATTGATTTTTATATTAGATTTTAGCATATGCATTTATGTAGCATTAATTAATACTTATTACATCCTATAATGTTTACAACAACAACAGGAAGAACAGAAATATAAACCAATAATAACTAAAATATGTCAAGTTCCATGATATTTCGACATTTCGACGACGACGGCGACGATTTCGACATTGTCGAAATGATCGATTATTATATTTTGATAATTAATTCTCATGCTTATGTACATAGTACATACATATTTTTATAGTAAGCTAGGGGATTGAATTTAAACAACCATCCACTGAACAATTATAGAGTCCGACAAGCGAGTCGTGGCACAAGCCGCTGGCGGCAAATTTAAAAATCTTTTAGGTGTTAACCCAGCATATATAGTCTAAAAACAATTTTGATACTTTTGCTTAACTTGATTATTTGTTTATTTGGATAAGGTTGGAATCTTCAAAGAATTTGGTTTAAAAATAATCAAAACGAAAACATTAACTACATTAAAATCAACGCCAACTTTTCCACTCCATCGAAAATAAGGATAATAAAGATGCACAACAAAAACTTAAAAACATTTATTCATTCTGAACAATAATCAAAATCTGATTCGAGAAATTCGATGCCTTCAAAATATGATTCATCACTATCACTTTCATCTTCACGAACATTGATGAGAAATGGTTCAAGTTCCTCTTCTGTTATTTTATCTTTTATTTTGTATGTATTTTCAACATTAATCACATGATCAGTGCATGATTTCCAGTCATCAGCAGTCACACTGGCAAAACATTTCCTTATTAAATTTTCCATTTCGGCAGCTGGCACGCCTAGATTCATACTCGCCACTTTCCTTTTTGCCAAGCTCCAAATTAATTCTATGGCATTGAGATCACAATGATATGGCGGCAATTTGATGACCTCATGTCCATGCTGCTTTAGAAGTTCTTCCGCTTCGTACAAGGGAGTTGGTTTGTTTTCTTTGACAAGACACAAAAGCTCGGCCTTTGTAAGAAAATTGTCAAAAGAAATGTGATTTTCGGTGAGCCACTTCTGAATATCAGCCTTTAAAGTGCTCATAGTAGGCGGCTTGTTAATTTGAGTTACATGATAACTCGCATTATCCATTATAA
This sequence comes from Helleia helle, assembly GCA_963853865.1. Classification (NCBI taxonomy): domain Eukaryota; kingdom Metazoa; phylum Arthropoda; class Insecta; order Lepidoptera; family Lycaenidae; genus Helleia; species Helleia helle. The sequence continues at coordinate 10,300,486 of OY971421.1, forward strand.
TCACACTAGGTTCATTTAAATTGGGTAATAATTTTTCTTCCAGCCATTTTATGAAGTTATTACGGTTCATATCATCATGATAATCAGCCATTTTAGATTTTGTGCTGAACACCAATATTGCATTGGGCACAAAACCTTTCTCAGAGCCAGCATGGACTATTATGTATCTTTTACCTATAAAACAAAGAAAAGTAATAATTAAAATAACAAATATTCTTATAGACATTCCAAAAAAGGCAAAATTAATTTGATAGAAACCTTTAGAAATTTTGTCAGTTACTCCACTCGTACTCGGTCCTTGCCATGACTTTTTTGGCTTGTAATTTTGGTGGACATATGTTTCGTCCAGGTAAACTATTGCCTTTCCTTCTTGTCGCTTCTTATGAATAGCTCTAAGATAACTATGTCTCAGAGCAGATATTTCAAACTTTTCAATTAGAATTGACCTTTCATTTTTATTAGTTTTAAACTCAAAACCATTTTTTAACAATATTTGCCTCAATGTTTCTCGAGATCCAGTGAATCTTATTGACTCTCGTAATTCTGCTAACAAAGTTCTTATTGTTGGAACTTGTTTCCTAACCGAGTAAAATTCATTTATTTTATTACGAATTGCCGATATGTCAAAATCATCTAAGTTTGAAACACTGGGCTGGCGAGGGCGTTTTTTTCCTGGCGTGTTCCACACATTTTGGTTTAGGGAACCTTCCTTTTTTATCCTCCTCAGTGTGTTGACACCATCTTCTGTAATAATAAAAATAATTGGGTTAAGTGGCAGATTATTATCACAGTTTACTGTATAACAAAATATATTGAAATACAACCTGTCAGTTTAGATAAATGGGCCAAATAACTGGATTCAGAGGTAAACAGATCTTTTTTCTCAATATCTTTCAGCTCTTTGATTAAGTCTACGATCTGACGTTTCAAATCTTCGTTATCCGATAGACCTTAGAACAAGAAATAATTTGTATGTTTTGAAACACAATTTCTCGAAAGTACATATTTAAACAAATGTAAAGTTATGTTGAATACAAACAAAAGTTTTTTTTTTGTTGTTTAAATCTAGGACGAGTATCAAAATGTTTGGGATGTACTTACTTGCAGCTGAAATAATTTCGTCAAAAATTCGTTGTTTTTTCTCGAAACGCTGATTTATATCATCCTTTCTCTGTTCATACTTGCTTATCATTGTATACAACAAGCTCCGGGCACTGCTTTTAATGGGTTTCGACATTTTTTCGCACAAAAACTTACAATAATTACACCACAACAACAACAAATAGAGGTAAGATGACATTTAGTTTGACAATCAGAAGTGTGGCCATATGAAGAATTCGAAATAAATCGCGTCCTACGGCTCGCTTGTCAGACTATAATAACTTTTTTCCCTCCATTCTTGCACAAAAATGTTCACAGACGCGTGTTTCAATCGCGCCTCGCACTGTTCCTAATGTTCCACGATATCGTGTCCGTGAACGGTGTCTATGTGTGCGTTGCTCGAGCGCACGTTGTATGTAGATTGCTTTTGTTCATATCTATTTTGTGGTATAACCTTTTGATATTGTATTGTGTGTAGGTGATAACGGAGTGCGACGACGAGATATCGGCGCGCGGCATCGAGCTGCTACGCGAGGTGTGCACGTGCACGGGGCCGGCGCTGCCACCCGCGCAGCACCACGAGGCCTTCCTAACGCAGTGCTGCGCGCGCACGCAGCGCCTGCAGCACGACGCGGCCGCACAGCCCGCCGACAGCGGTATGATCCACTTGATTACTGTCTATGAAAAGTAATTTAGGGCAATTCCTCAAAACGGTACTCTTCGCTATCCATATGTATTTCTGTCAAATTGTGTCCCATTGTCATATAATCATTAAGGGCAAGAAGCAAGGTATCACGGCTCAAGTGTGGGAATATACTTTTATATGGATCCATTTATGGAGGCATTGTTTTTAAATTCTTTGATCACGATCATTGTATGAATAAATTCAATAATGCACACAACATAATCATAACACTTTTTGAATTGTTTTCCTAATCACTTACTCAGGCCTAACATGCTACAGTTTGACTTACACTACAATGTTTTTATTATACATTGAGTTATATTTGAGTTGGAAAATCCCTATTTATTTCAGATGTGACAGAGAGTTGTACAAGAATGTGCAGGGTAATTCGTGCCATACAGGAATATATCAATGAGTGTGATCGTCGCTTCTCCGCAGACAGACAGATCCTCCCTATATACCGATCGGGCCGGGGAAGGCAGTGTACTATTATAGTGAGATTTAATTTCCAAACGGGCCAAAGACAAATCGACGACATAGAATTATTTTCACATTCAAATGAAACTTTACACTGTTTGCGGACTGCAATTCAGAGAAGGTATACATTTCTTTTATTTATATTAATGATCAGTTTTAAAATATGTTACATTTTAGTATATTATAATGAAACAATTTTTTACGGATTTTATCGCGTAAAAAATTGTTTCATTATAATGAGTGAAATTCGCGCAAACATTAGAAAACAATATTTTAGTATATTGTTTAAGTAAAATAATTAACGTTATTTTGTTTCTGTATTTGAATTTTGTACTTACTATGTGTATATGTTTCAGGTTAAAGTGTTCAGCCGAAAGTAATATAAAATTAGAAATGTATATAAACAAATTAGAACTTATAGTTAACGGTGAACTATTGGATTCAAGTCATGACAGAAAAATACTCTCACAAATACCACTAAGGGATAAAACTGTAATTATAGCTAAAGTAAGAAAAATCTAATCATTTATGCAGTTATATATGTATATATTATGTCTAGTCTCAATCTTATGAGCATTTTATATTATGATTGCTAAATTAGACATTACATATAAAGTTCCAATTACAAGTATTGAGATGAAATTAATTATTTCAGGTATATGATGGTCAAGTTTGTGGAAGCGGAGGTTGTGGCTCATCTAATGAATCCACCAGCGACTCGAGTACATCATCTCCTCCGCTGGCACCCACCCCAGAGCATGCCTTACCAGGAGTGGTGAGTGATTACTTGTTGAGTAACCATTTTGGGGACCCTTGTATAAAACATTGGATGTTAACATAGTTATTAATATTTAATATACAGTTTATTTTAGTATCATTTATGAAATACCTAGTAAACTTATATAGTCCCATTTAGAATAAATATACAAAATACCAATATGTAATAGTATATATCGTGATTAAGATCTCTTTTTAAACTTTCAGATATTCGCCCAAGGTTCATGGTATCTGCCTTTTATATTGGAGTTGGAACACTTGGGCATCACCAAAGGGCACACTCAGCTGACGGAGGCTGCACATTTATTGTCACAAATTTGTCCGAGTCACAAGCAAACTGTGGGTAATCTACTAAATTAGTATAGCATATTTAAATAAAGGCTTGTATAATATGAATGTAGTTTTTTAGGTAGAGAAGTTAACAGAGGCATTGCTGAGCCGCGAGGACACCAAACTGAAGGATATGCTGTACGGACCAGCACCACCAGCGGTCGCATACAACATTCAAGTTTGTATTTGCATAATCTCTTACTATTATTTGACTATTATGTCCATGTCGTATCTTTTTACTTACAACAAATCTTGATTTTAACATATCTGTACTAGTGCTTTATTGACAGATATAGATATAAATAAAACAATATTAGTTTTTTTTTAAATATATGGTATATTTTACATTATACTCTTTTATATGTCTTAACTATTTTTAAAGATATGTTTAGAATATTTCGTAGTCAATTAAGGTATATATTAATAAAGAACTTATTGGATTGAATGAATTTTTGTTCAATTAATTCCATATAAATGTTTGTTTTACTGATTTTACGTGTTACGATTTATGATACGTGAATTAGATAGAGAAACTGGCAGACGTGCCACCTGATGGTAAGTTATGGACGTCGCCCGTGAATATGAACTAGTTTACCTGGAACTAAACTAGTTTACCTGGAACTAGCCCAGGCAACTCATTTCAAATTGTTATAATATTAAAATTTTGAGTATTTTTTGATGTTTTTTAAAATGGGAGGCCAATGTTCAGCAGTGGATGGATGATGGCTTATGATGATGTTTTCTATAAGAAGCGACTGAAAATAGGCCGCTGGTTATGGATAAATAATAATAGTTGTAGCTTAAATCCTTTATGCAAATGTTTTTTCACCATAACAATAAAATAAAATAACCGTAACTTTATCATAAGTGGTAGCTGCCACTTGTTGCATTTGGCTCCATAGGTGCTGTACAGCATGGTGTTGCCGTCGTCTGATACCAAACTGGAACGCAGCCGTAGCTTCCAGCTGGCGTGTGTGAAGAAGGCACCACTCTTAGTGCAATGTTTGTCGGATAGTGAATTCTTGAAAGGAGCTGCGCCTCATACTAGAAGGTGAGAGTAAATATGTTATTGGACAGTTTAAATTTTTGAAGCTGTTATATTTTTAAGTTTATTGAATTTGATTTAAACTTATAGAAAGCTTACTATACACTTGTTTTAGGGTTGGATATTTAGCACTAGTGCGGTTAGCAAAATTAAATCTGTATACTCTAGGACACCTGTTCGAAATATTGGCACCCGATGGCTCAGACTCGAATGTGGACAAGGAATTTAGGTACTTGAAGGTTTTATGTTTATATTTTACTATTAAAATTGATAATATTGTTAATAATGTGTATGTATTCAGAATGGATGTAACAATACTCAGAGAAGCACTACAGACGGTTCCGAATCATAATTGTGAGCTGATTGTCAAAGCAATTGCCGAGAAGTTGGCCAATGCGCTGGGCAAACAGGTTTGTTATTTTATTACGCTTTAATATGATGAACAAGTAAAATGCACTAAATATTAACTTAAGTGTATTCCACTTCTTTATTTCCAAGCTGAAATCTTAATTTATAGGTCCTTTATTCTTAAATTCTGTACAGACAACTGTACAGGTTTATTTTATATGTATAATTAATCAGTGCCGCGGGGCGCGTCAGCATTTTTAATACCTTTATATTGTAATAATTGTAAGTTTAACAGTAATAATAAATTACTCATAGCAGGAGGTTGTGTTATCTATCACTTATCACGCCAACTTTCTGCCTCTATCATCTATCATCCAAGTGTGAGCGCGGTCAGCAGCTCTCACAAATTCTATAGTACTTTATTTTGGGGTAATATAGTATTATTAAATAATTAAAATAAAATAAAGCTACTGTAGATCGAGACCTACCTACTATAGTCTCAATGAAGACAATGCATAAATGAGTCGAAGATCTAGATCCCATTCCCAATCTCACCAACAAGTAGTTGGCCGTCACATGACACCCAGCAGACGTAGTGCATCTATGTTAAGAATATAATTCATAATTATTACAAATACGAGTGACATGACCAATATATGTATCACAAGTTTCTTGTGACGTCAGATGGTTACGAGCGAAGAGGACAGCTCGTCGGTGTCGTCGTTGGTGTGGTGGCGTGTGCCTACCACGGCCACGGTCCGGGCGCTGTACGCGCTCTCGCACTCCGTGGCGCGCCCCGACCGCCCCGGCCTCGTGCACCCAGACGACGTGACGCGTGAGTGCACCACACTATATATCCATAAGCTTCAACACAACACATTGAATTTTTGTCTGCATGAAACATTTCAGATTGATTTTGTATAATGCAAATTTGCAAACAAAAATGAATTAAAAAAGTGTGTTTGTGTCAGCTCCGACGCACGATTGGAGTTTACTCCTTACGAACGATAATTATGATATATATCGAGTAGAAAAAAAGGGTAAATGAACGCATCTGCTAAAATGATAAGAGAAACAAACATATATCTGTAATTATTCGGATTATTAATATTACTTCAATATAGCGTATTACATAAAGTATGTTACAAATAATAATAATAATAATAACAAAGAGGAGGCCACGAGAATAAGATCAGGGAGGATCAGGGGCATTTCACTTAGTACATTTGGTTTTTTGTATGAGATTAGAAAGTCATTATATTGCGTTAGATGGCGCTATTTTAGTTTTTTTTTATGTCTATGAAATTTTTACATGTTTTATGTTGAAGACTAGTTATTCTTATATAAAATATACGTGATTTATTTTTTAACAATTATAGGTACCTATTTAATACTTAATCGAAATTAAATTCTTTACTTGACAAGTTTGTACAATTAAACTTGAACCAAGTGTTCAATGGTCACACCAAATAATATATTTAGGGAGGCAACATTAATATTTTAAAGTTTCTGATTGGTTAATTATCAAATTGAAGAGTTTCAATTTATTGTATTATTGTTAGAAAGTAATTGCAAATTATAAATATGATTTTGAAAATATGAAAAAGAATATTTGAAAAGAATAAATATATATTAAAATTACTAGACTTTTCTGGGCAGAAATTTAAAATAATTTTAAAATCGCCGCGAATATTGGAACGTAATGACTTTTTTTAGTCTGCGCTAACATTTCTCAATTTTGAATTCATTTTTGTTATTACATAGTATTCCCTAGTTTGTGTTTTTGATTATTCAATCTTGAATGTGCTCTAGTTGTTTTATTTTCTTATCCACTCATGTTTTAAAAAACCATTGTGAGTTGTGACTATGATAACGTAAGAAACTACATGAAGACAGTTTTCTATACGGAAATTAATACAATGCCAATTACATAAAAATCAAAATTGTGATTTCATATGCAATTTGGTTAGTAATTTTTTCACATACATTAGTGGTGTAAAGATATTAATAATATATTAAGTGAACGCAGACACAGTGATAGTGATACAGTAAAAATTTACCTAGTCAATATTTTAATAATGGACGAAAAAATAAAATAATAATTAGTATGTACCTACACATTGTTTTATTTAAAATCCTACATAATAACGTCACGTCAATTTTAGCTATATGATATATATTATATCTTATAATATTGCATATATAATGGTCGTGTGATTGACTTTTAGTGCTGTAATATCGTGTTAGATGGCGTTGGCGGCATTATTTTAAGATATGCTGTGTAATGTATTCCATCTCATTCTTTTACACGTTCAATCCTATAGATATCTATGTTTGTCTCTTTCTACGTAACGCCTCAACTTTTAGTGTTACACTTGATTTTACTCCTCATAAAATTTCCGTACCATGCCTTATAACTCAAATCGTTTCTTAAGGAGTAAACTCCAAAAAAAGAATTTGTTATTTATATTAAATTGAATCTGAATATAATAATATGGTAATATTTTCACAGTGGTTCGTGAGTGTATGGAAGTGGTGACAATATGCATGGCGCTGGGCGGAGGTCATTTGGAGGCCCTGATTCATGAGTCGTGGTGGCAGGAGACAGCTTTATATCTCATGATTGAGTGTCCGAATCCTCAGGTATATAAACAGCTAGTTGTTTTTAAATGTACTCAAAAATATTTTCTACAAATGAAGGATAAGGATGATATAATTTATTACGTATTGCTGTTGCCCGTATGTTTGCGCGCATAACTTAAATTCACAGACGTATCCTTATTAATGAATATCATCATTATATCCCTATGATATATTTAATCTCATGAACAAATTTTATAGAAATCAGATTACCGATTTGGGCTCAAACTCGCTTCCGCATAAATAATATTAACAGGATTGATATAATACCGATACCGTATGGTTTGTGTGCAGGTGCGCGTGTCGTGTGCGGAACAGCTGCTTTCGATGTGTGCGTGGGGTGGCGGGGGAGGGGCGCGCGGCGCGCTGGCGGCGCTGGGCGGGGCAGGGCCGGCCGCCGCGGCGCCCCGCCTTCAGGCGCACGCCGCACACGCGCAGCAATTCCTTCAGCTATTGTGCCGTCTCGTGGCGCTCGCTGGGCCGACGGCACGCACCATACACGACCTTGCCATAGAGGTGCGTCTCATTAATTGATTATTAAATAACATTATGCACACATAGTAACATAGTCTCTTTTTGCAAGCTCGTAATAAAACCGGCCAAGTGCTAGTCGGACTTGCGCACGAAGGGTTCCGTACCATTACATAATTTACAACATTAGACACAACAAAAAATATGGTTTATTTTGAAAAAAATGTTATTTTTTTTTAAATATTTGAGTTGATTGAATGAAAGGTAAATTGCGGTTTACGATTTATGACGTATTAAAAAAAACTACTTACTAGATCTCATTCAAACCAATTTTCGGTGGAAGTTTACATGGTAATATACATCATAATATATATTTTTTAGTTTTATCATTCTCTTATTTTAGAAGTTACAGTTACGGGGGGCGGGACACACATTTTACCACTTTGGAAGTGTCTCTCGCGCAAACTATTCAGTTTAGAAAAAAATGATATTAGAAACCTCAATAACATTTTTAATACCTATCCATAGATCCCCACATACCCCATACACATGGGTTTGATGAAAAAAAAATCTAGTTTCAGTTCTAAGTATGGCGACCTCCAAAATTTATTGTTTTTTTTTTCTAAAAAACTGAAGCGACACTAAGAACGAAATACATATCTATGATTCCAGAAGAGTGGTTGCCCCATGTGGGATTCGTACCACTAGATACTGCATGTTATACCCAGTAATTTAACTACCACACACCTGATGGCCTTCAAACCGTTAATAATATATTACTTTATTGAGGACAAGGATTATTGACATATGGTCTTCACATGACATTTTGTTATGCTTTGTCGTTATTTGTTATGTTCAAAATACTTTGCAATTTTTTAATTTTACCGATAAATAATAAATTTGTATAACTAATACCCATTTGTAAATTCATTTGTAAATCTTAAAAAAATTCTATGTACGACTTGGCTTAGCAGTAAAACAGAGAATTGTAAAATTGAAATAAATAAATAAATTCAGGACCTTTTATTTTATTTATTTATTTTTATTTATTTATTTCGGCACATCAACAACATAAACACTTATTTTAATTTCTCAAACGATAGATGGTGCTTACATTTATTAAAGACATGCACGACATTATCTTTAGTTTAATACTAGAACAATTTTATGAAAGTGGTTACATTACAATGTTGCTAGCATAAAATTAGTACAGATTTCAATATACCTAGAAAATATTATAAGAGATTTACAATAAAATATTAAGAATTTTCAAAATATTGGAATAATTATTGCAGAGCTTTTAAATGTATACAAGGTTGATAAAAGCGAGAGGCATTAAATTAAACCACGTATACTATGTACCATTTTCAGGCTACACACCAAAACTTAGACCAGTAGAATCAATAGTTTAGTCACGGGATATTTTTAAAGTTTTAAAGCCGCTCTGGTTTGTTCGACCCGGTGAGACGCAACGTGCTGTGCGACGTTGCCTTTTAGATTCGAAAGACATTTTACAAAGGTTTACAAAGAGTTTTTACGTTTTACTTTGACTATTCACGTATTTAAGTTCTTTGAAAAACTTTTTTTTATTGCTCTCAAACTATTTTTTTATAGTTTCAGATTAACCGTAAGCATGTGTAGTATAATATGTAGTTTAATTTAATGCTTCTCGCTTTTATCAACCTTGTATAAGAATGTCAACTAAGTGTGTATGTATAAATATGTCAATTTGGATTCTGATCTTTTAGATTGGTATATAAGTTTTGAAGTATATTTATTAAATAGGTGGCGTGGTTGCGGACGGTACGCGCTAATCCAGCGACTTTAGATGATACCCTGTTGGAGGGGCATTTAAATCTTACTAAAGAATTATTTACACATGTTCCTGCACAAGTAAAGTATCAATATGGTGCTCATCCGGATCATAAAGACTCGGGACTGATAAAGGTATTTCTATAGTTTGGTCAAGTTATTATTAAATTGTATTGTTAAATTCAGTAGTCAATTGTATTTTAATTGCGTATTTGTATTAAATATAGGTATTATAAAGATTATCTTATATATATTATAATATATATATTATAATAATATATATTATTTTGTAACTATATTGAATGAAGGAAATAACTACGGAGTTCCTGTGGCCTTACTCGTGGGCGTGGTCGCGCATGTCAGCGACGGAGCGCGGCGGCGAGCCCGAGGTGGAGGGCGCGACGCTGGCGGTGCCGCTGTGCCGCACGCAGGGTGCCGCCGCCGCCGCCGCAGACCTGCTGCTGGCACTCGTGCACGCGTGCGTGCCCAACATGGCCGCGCTCGCGCGCCTGCTCGACCAGATGTTCTATAGCGGTGATTATTATATCAGGCATATAATGAGAGTTTAATTGTAGGTCATCTGATGATAAGTCAACGTAAACGAGATTTTCAGGAACTAGCCCATAAGAAGCAGACAACATATCCTCGTGTTACTTCTCTCAACAAAACAAATTGGTGAATGGAGATATACTCATACAGAAAGAGCCACCCATATAAGAGGCGCAAATCGCAAACTCCCGGTTATGTTAACCATGAATGTTTTTACAATGTATTAACTTGTGACATGTATCGGTCCATTTAATGATAAACGTGTATGTGTCGCGACAGACGCGAACATGTCGCTGTCAGAGTGGGAGTACATGCCATGCGTGGGTCCGCGCCCGCCGGCCGGGCTGGTGGGGCTCAAGAACGCGGGCGCTACGTGTTACATGAACTCCGTGCTGCAGCAGCTGTACTGCGTACGGGACGTGCGTCGCGCGCTGCTCACCGTGCAGGGTACGCTCGCTTGCCGACTTACTTGATATTATATTGTAATGTTTAATGAAACAACTTTTTATGCATTTTATGCTCCTTGAGTCTGTCGGTGATCTTGGCTGCTGTAAAGTATCTGAAACGTCAATGACATGTCAAAACTTGATAAACCACGACAAAATCCGTAATAAGCTGTTGAATTATAATTGATATACAGATTTAAAATTATATTGATGTCATTGATACTTGATAGTTATAAATATTACTTAAAATCATGTTTTAATTTAAATAATTACAATGTCTATTTTACATGTATATAATATTTATTTTTATATACCATCATTTGATGATTTTAAATAAATTATTATTAGGAGCAGCAAATGACCCAAATGAAGATTTTTCCGGTGAAATGCATCACAATATTGTTGAAAATAACAAAGAGGTAAATATATTTTTCATGCACAATGTATACACACACACATTTTACCGCTACACATTTTTTACAGTTATACAGTGTGTTTTTTTTTAAGTGGGACAGTATGGGGAAATCCTAAAGTATAAGAGATACAAGAAAACTGTCTTAGGAAACATTAGGTACTTTTTTGTGAAAAAAAAATTGGTATAGTCAAAATTTTGGTCAAGTGTGAGTTGTCCCTAAAAATGATTCATCATCATCATCATCATCATCAGCCTCTATCCGTCCACTGCTGAACATAGGCCTCCCTCAATGAACGCCAAGATGGATCCCTTGCCACTCGAATCCAACACGATTAATTTTGATGAAATTTTTTTTTGACGCACATCTACTCAGTTTCATGAGGGGATCATTTTATTGTATGGGAAGAAAAAAATCGGGACAGCAGAAGTTAGTCAAATTTAAGAAAATCGTTTTCATTATTACAACCCGTGTAAATTGCCTACCACTGCCCACTGCAAGGTTTTTATTAAAAAAAATATTGCCTATTCCAGTTTTACATTTGAATTTGGAACACTTTATTTGGTTTAAAAAGGATTAAAATACTTTAAGGTATTCTTACGCGAGCACTTTACCTTACAAATCTAATTAAAAAAAAAAAAAAAATTGGAACTTCTTGAAACAAACAGTATTTTACTTGATATTTCATTGTTTAAAGTTAACATTATGTTAAGTTTTCGTCATGGAATTATCAAACTCGCATAAAATAGATTTAATTGGAGCGTATTTTGTAAATTATCGTAGCTCTGTGAATGCGTTACAGTGGTATCGGGAACGTTATCCGGACCGCGATCAACCGAACCGCAAATTTTTTGACAAACTGGTGAAAAATTTAAGAAAGGGAGGCTGTTTTACACTAAAACGGAAGAGACGAGCCACAGTAATAAATGAATTTACAACTATCGCAATCTTAGGATATTTTGAAGCCTACCCAAAAGCCTCATTGAGGGAAGCTGCTAACAATATCGGTGTGCATAGATCTACAGTACGAAAGGTATTGAAGGCTTACAAGTACAAGTGTTACATAGAAGGTCATCTTGTACAAGCATTGCTTCCAGCAGACACTGACCGGAGATTAGCATTTTGCCAGTGGTTTGTAGTATGCTCGATTAGAAACCCGTCTTTTCCAAGCCGGATTATTTGGACAGATGAATGCAATTTTTAAACAATGGCACGTACAAACCCCTTCCGAACTACGGCAACCCATAACCAGGTCCGCTTTTCCTTTAATTGTTGGTGTGCAATATTAGATAATAAAATCTTTGCCATTAAAATTTACCATGGAACATTGAATAGTCAAAAATATCAGGAAATATTAAACATGGCTGTGGATTTAGTAGATATGGCAATTCCATTAAATAATTTGAATAATATCATCTACCAACAAGACGGCGCCCCTGCCCACATCGATGGATGGACACAAATGGCCCTATTAAATGGTCACCACGTTCACCCGATTTAACACCGTTCGATTTATTCATTTGGGGGTACCTTAAAGGTCGAATTTATGCAGATACTTACAACTCGGTACAAGAGTTAAAAGACGCAGTGCATTATCATTTGAACAACATACATCACAACGCCTTGTCTAAAGCTACCAAAGGTGTTCTGAAACGCGCTCGTGCCTGCATTCGACAAGAGGGAGGCCACTTTGAACATTTACTTTAATGTAAAATTATTTTATTAAATTTACCTAACTTCTGCTGTCCCGATTTTTTTCTTCCCATACAATAAAATGATCCCCTCATGAAACTGAGTAGATGTGCGTCAAAAAAAAAATTTCATCAAAATTAATCATTTTTAGGGACAACTCACACTTGACCAAAATTTTGACTATACCAATTTTTTTTTCACAAAAAAGTACCTAATATTTCCTAAGACAGTTTCCCTGTATCTCTTATACTTTAGGATTTCCCCATACTGTCCCACTTAAAAAAAACAGACTGTATATTTAATAAGCAAATTGTTTGTTACAGAGTAATAGCGATTACAATATAACAATACTGAAACAAGTTCAAGCAATTTTTGCGCATTTACACTATAGTAAGCTACAGTATTATGTACCCAGGGGGCTGTGGGCACATTTCAGGTAAAATATTTTATATTATATGTTGTAATAGTAAATAACTCCTCATCGGTGTTGCTCGCAAAATGAAATGACGGGATAAAAATAAAAAGCATTTTTTTTAAAACTAGCTTGTTATATAATTCATCTTACATTCTGTGTAAGTTGAATTATATGTACAGTGTAGGACTTAAGACAATGGTTGTTAATCTTATAATAGTGAATAGGCTCATTACATCAAGTATTTAATCTAAACAATGCTATGACTAATAAAATTTTAGATTACAAGGTGAGCCAGTGAATTTGCGAGAGCAACAAGATGCAGTAGAGTTTTTCATGTCACTAGTCGAGTCGTTGGACGAGGCACTCAAATCTCTAGGTCAGGAGCAGTTGATGGCTAAAACTATGGGAGGGACATATTCTGACCAGAAAATTTGCAAGGGCTGCCCACACAGGTAACTAGAGCGATTTATTGTATTGTGCATTTTTAACCCTTGTCCTTGTTGGGGTTATCTCGTCGTTGACAGTACTCCAGTTATTGTTGTAGGTTATAAGTTCACACCAAACTACTATTTAGTTAAATGGTTTATTAGATCATAATACTTATAGTTTAGTTATTTGAGCCGCACTATTTGTTGTTGTATTAAGTTACCGACACATTAGCTCTTGCCTAAGATTTAGTTGCGACTGTTTTAAAATACACAATGTGAAGTTATTTATTACAATTATTACCAAAGCTAAGACGGAATTACTGTACGAGCATTATTGGCTCTTACGTACGTCCTTTGCTATAAAAAAAAACCAGCAACAAAAAGGCTATTTTCGAAGTATATATTTTATAATATTTTTTAAAGCTGTACAACTTGTTCATACTTTCCATATCCTTTTAATATTACTTTAATGAATGTTTTAGATATTGTAAAGAGGAGCCATTTAGCGTGGTGTCATTGGACATAAGGAACATGTCGAGGTTGCAGGAGTCGTTGGAGGCGTACGTGCGCGGGGAGCTGCTGGAGGGCGCGGACGCGTATTACTGTGATAAATGTAGTAAGAAGGTATGTGGGGTTGTTGATACATTGTAAATGTTGAAATGTCAATTAGAAATTGCATACAAAGTATATTTAATTTCATTATGTTACTTTATAACAAATAAGCATTTGCTTGCTGTGGTGATGTTGTAATTAAACTTTGTACACTTTTTTACAAGCACATTTACATGCACGTATGCAGAGAATTAATGTTCTCAACATTTGCATACTCTTCTCAGGCATATTTTCCATTTTTGCTAGGCAAATCAAATTAAAACTTTTTTCCAGTGGAATTTTTTTATTAAATTTTTTATTGTATTTTTTGTAGGTAGTTACTGTGAAGAGGCTGTGTTTGAACAAATTACCACCAGTACTAGTGATACAATTAAAAAGATTCGAATATGACTTTGAAAAAGTGTGTGCCATAAAATTTAACGATTATTTTGAATTCCCTCGGGAACTCGATGTGGAGCCGTATACGGGTAAGCATTGTCCTTTCATTATTCTCTTAAACTACTTGTAATGATCTGAAAGACATCTAATGTTAATATAAGACAACAAAGATGTTTAATATTGTTTCCTTATAATGAGGAACATGCACGATTTTTTTATAACTATAATTAATCAGAATTTATTAAACAGATTTAACATAGAAAAAATATATAAATATTCTAATTACTTTTTAAAGTGAAATTTAAAACATTGAATAAATTTGAGCCGTTCAAACGCCATAATTTGTCGCGCGCTTTGGATGACGTCATCTGACACGTTCAGTGTTTGTTTACTATATGCGTTTCAATCACTTCATACATATTTTCATTTTATTTGCTATACGGATTATTTCGAAAAGATTCGAGAATAAAATATTTAAAACAATTCTTTTTTTTTTGCATAGGAATATATGTGTATGTGAAACATCTATTGGCAGTAAAGTCAGCTCGGATACCGTGACGGAAACGGTATGCTGCTCGTGTTTATTTTCGATATAGTTTTTTGTTCATTATGAATAATATTAAATATATGTTTCACTTCTGCCGACGATCCCGAGAAGTTATTTAAAGTAGAAAATGTAAAAAAAACAATATATTGTAGCGTGGGGCCTTGCGCGGGCGGAGGGGGACGCGTCGCTGTGGGAGGAGAACGCCGAGCGCACGGCCGAGACACACTACCAGCTCAGCGGCATCGTCGTGCACTCGGGACAGGCGTCCGGCGGACACTACTACTCCTACGTGCTGCTCAGGTAAAGCTGTAAATATATGAAGGACTCATTAAGGGGCTACCCGGCCGATTTCACATCGCTATTGTGCTTGAACGTTTGATAAACAATAAAGTTCTCAAGACAATCTTTTGGCTTGATAATTACTCTGTAATTGTGTCTACTGATATATCGAAAAAGATACCTTATAACGAGAAAATTTTCCGTTTTCTACACCTAAAATCCATATAAACTCCCTTATTATGAAACATGAAGTTTTAACCAGTGGTCAATAATGGAGTACTTCTCAATATTGTTTGCCAATTTTCCAATTGAATAGATGGTTTTTGAGAAATATTTAATATTGAGCTTCGTGTGTAAGTCTGGTGCGAGGTAGTCTGCGCGGGCGACGAGGAGCAGTCGCCTGTCGGCCGTTGGACGAGGAACATGTGCCGCTCGAAACGATGCGCGTGCAATTGACGACCTCTGTGGCTCAATGGTTAACGCGTTGGCGCTCAAGCCAAAAAAGCAAAGTGGTAGTGGGTTCGAATTCCGCCAGGGAACAAAAAAAATCTGTGTTCCTGGGTCATGGATGTGTATTAAATATATGTATTACTAGCTGTTGCCCGCAGCTTCGCCCGCGTTTTAGGGGCTTATCAATTTTCTAGGGAAATCTTCTCGAAGAAGGCTCATGGTGGCTCTTGCTGTTGTGAGGCGTGGCGCCATCTTGTTGAAACCACGTGTGAGAGCTGTTCGATGGATGTTCTCTAAGTTGCGGAATAAAATATTCGTAAATCATGCGGCGATAGACATCTCCATCAACAGTTACGGTTACTCCACGAGAATTCTCGAAGAAAAACGGTCCAATGGTTCCATTGACAGAAAGAGCTGCCCAAACGGTTACTTTTGGGCTATGTAGTATGTAATGCTTGTTGGTGTTTTAATCTCGGGTTTTGTCCTCTCGGCGCCCAATAGCGGCAATTTTGTTTATTGACAAAACCATTTAAATGAAAATGAGCTTCATCACTAAACCAATTTGTGTTAACAGTTCGGAATCGGCTCAACATGTTATCACAGAACTCTTTGCGCTCTTTAGGTTTAAGTGCCTGTACCAATTGGATCTTGAAGGCGTGGAATTTAATGTCCGAGCTTAAAATACGGTGCACCGTGGTTTTTAGAAGCTGCATACTTGACGCTCTCTTGCGTACAGACTGGCGGGGATTTTCTCGCACGCTGCTTGCAACACGGCAGTCCTCGACTCGGCTCATTAACTGTTGAACCTGTTGCACGAAACTTAAGCGACGAATATTGTAGCGAGGATAAAATCTCCGGCGAGCAACAGTGCACGAATGGTTAGCTTCAAAATACGCTTCAACTGCGAAAGCGTGGTGCGCGCCAGTCCACTGCGACATTGTGTGAATACTTGTGTCCGACAGCTGCGAATCCGTGGGTGGGGCGGGTAGTGGCAGCCTCCCACGCCTGGAGAGAAAAAAAGTTTTTTTAGTCACTTTGTTTAGTGTTTTCTTTTTGTTCATTTATAAACCTTTTATCTCATTAGAATATTTAAATGAATATGTGTTACTGAAATTCAAATTCGTTTAACTATTAACAGAGGTTTGTTTTTTACAAATACTTTTGGAATTGCTATTTAAAACCCTTCATTATGATATGTATTTGGTAGAGAAAAAAAAAGTTATGAACCCCACAATATGAAGAGAAGCAGGGGTCGAGGGAGTTGAAACGCGCGAGGTCATTCAGACGCCCTTAATATGTATTATATTTTTAATTTAATCTATTGTTGCTATTTTTTATGCTTTAACATCTAAAACAAATAATAAATGCTAAACTATAGTAACTTATGGAAAAATGGGATAAAACTGGATAGTATTCCAAAAATTAAACCAAAAGAATACAGGAAGAGCCTGTATTCTTTTGGTTTAATTTGTTGCGGGTCCCAAGACAGTTTTAACATATCCCTCGGGCTCTGGTGGTAACTGTTGTCAATCTTGACTACATAGGAGTGTCAGCGGTCCCCACCATGGTTCAAGCCTTATCGTAGTGGTGGGGCTCAGTAGCTTAAGATGAGCCCAGCACCTTGGGCGCAGCAAATTGAGCCGAGGGAGGTGCTCTTTGTACCCCTCTTATAAGTAAAAAGGACAAAAGAGCAGGGGGACAAGGGGCGAGGATGGGAACCTCACCACATTGTACTGTCCTGACGTTGGGAGCGGTTGTTCTGTGGTGCGGGACAACCCCTCTGTGGAGGTGGTGTCGGTCCCTTGAGGGATTGACTAGCCCTGTGCCCTGTTTGCTCAACAGATCCGGGGTAGCTCACTAAAGGCGGCATTGGTGGCACTCGCCGGGTTTTTGTGGGTAGATCTGCGTACACCTTAACACCTTTCGGGCAGCAAGTCCCACATACCCGTCCGGTAATGGGCCTAGCCTTGCCTAGCCTGGCAAAAATAAAATCCTCGATATTCACCAGTGGATATACTTTTATACTACTTCTTAATTACAGTTGAAACGTTTTCGATATTAATTCGTTTTGAAAATTCACCTTATTAACGTGAAACTTACGTCAAATGCGATAATATTTTTTATTAAAATGTGAATACTGTTTCTATATCTGATTGTATACAGAGACAACGGTAGCGAGACGGGCCGGTGGGTGAAGTTGGACGACGGGGACGTGTCCGAGTGCGCCATGCACGACGACGACGAGATGAAGGCGCAGTGCTTCGGCGGCGAGTACATGGGCGAGGTGAGAACGCGCTCACTATAGACATGATTAGGGTAGGAAAACTGGCAATAGAGCTGGGGACTTATGCGATGCCTATCCTTAGACGTTAGGTGCTAACACCCGTTTTCACTAACCATAGGATACGCCTAAATCAGATGCTTAAATATTTAGGCATCCTAGAGCGAAATCCTAGAGCAAAAACACGTTTCACTAACCCTTAAGTCACGACTAACGACGTTAGGCATAGTCTAAAGTTACAAAACCGGTTTGGGGCGACGTAGTGCTGAGGTGCCTCTAAACTGACACTTGTGACAGTCGCCCGCGCTCCAGTATTGAGGTTTTATAATTAACTAGCTCGCTCTTGACAACTAATATATAAAATATGTCAATCCATTTTCATTTTGTCATTACTAACATTATTCTACATTTTTAGAATCTAAAATACGCTATTATCCGAATAGTGTGGATATATGTTGTCGATTCAAAACCTTTATTTAAATACGTTATTTAATTTGAGAGGAGAACAGAATATAATATATATTATTTGAAAAGATTAGTTCCACTGAGTTTGTTTCGCCGGTTCTTCTCAGTGGGCTTACCTTGGAACCGGTGGTATATTCAATTGACGTTCAAAATGATACTGTATTAGTACTATTTTGAATAAAATAGATTTTGATTTTTGATTTTGAACTTACCGTATCGAAGGGATGGATATTATATGTTTGACAGATACGTAACTCGTGAACATTTTGTATGGAAAAATGTTTTTTCTTTTATTTTATTTTTTAGTCCTATTTTCCAATGTTTTTAGTAGTTATTCTGCTAATCGGGACAGAGACAAACGCTATAAATTAAAAACCATGATAATCGGTCCAGCCGTTCTCGAAGTTTTTGGAGTTTTTAGAAAATGTAAATGATATGGACATGCTTTTCAGCGGAGAAACAACTATTTTCAAAATTATGATGATCTAGACTTTTTATTTTATTTTATTTATTTTATTAGGGAAACATACAGCAATATAATATTACAAAATATTACACAAAAATACCAGAACATAAGCCAGTAAAGTTTCCACTTAAGTTTATTGTTTTCTATTGATTTATTTTCGTTCTGTGAGTAACGGGTCAATTTGTAGCATAAACAATCACAGTAGCAGTATAATATGACATACTATGAGTTTCGAAACAGGTTACGCCAAACAAGTAACTATAATAATACAAGTAAAAATAATAATGTAGTATATAGTTTCGTTACGTTTCGTGAAAATAACGTAACGACCCACGACTACATAGAACACAATAACAGATAGACAACTTGACTACAGATTAATAATAATATGTTGGGACAACACACACGGCCATCTGATTCCAAACTAGGCAGAGCCTGTTTTTAATTTTAATTTTTATTGTTTATTTGCTATTTTATTGTAGGTGTTTGATTCAACCGTCAAGAGGGTGTCATACAAGCGTCAGAAGAGATGGTGGAACGCTTACATGTTGTTTTACACAAGGAAGGACACCATTGACAACTCAAGCCTGGAACAATGTATGAACAGCATGACTTTGAAGTGAGTGCTTTAATTTAGAAATCTATTTCATTTCCTCTGTATAAAGTATAAAGTGTTATGTCATTATGTTTTCACATTACAGCGAGAATTCTATCCCTGCGCCCATCTGGAATTCCGTTCGACGAAGCAATATTGCATTCTCACATAATCAAGATCAATTTAGCTTAGAACATTTCAACTTTATGAAGAAATTATGTTGTATGAGACTGCAAGTGTTGCCGGGAGGTCAGAGTGCCGTTTGGGTTAGTTTTTATATTGTAATTAAAATTCGTATCTACTTAGCTGTGAGACTGCTAATTTTCCT
This sequence comes from Helleia helle, assembly GCA_963853865.1. Classification (NCBI taxonomy): domain Eukaryota; kingdom Metazoa; phylum Arthropoda; class Insecta; order Lepidoptera; family Lycaenidae; genus Helleia; species Helleia helle. The sequence goes on from OY971421.1 coordinate 10,320,516, forward strand.
AAACACAGCAAATCCCTGAATACAGATTTTGCCGAATATCAATAATGTATTGTGTTTTCTCGTAATTTACTGATAACATTATTAGATGTTTGTTGTATTTTAGGGACCAGAGCATGAGGAGATGTCGATGCTAGCTGTACAAATGGCATCCAAATTTTTGTTCCAAGTTGGTTTCCACACAAAGAAAACACTCAGAGGCCCCGCATCAGACTGGTAAGGCTCTGTAATTAACATTACATTTATAATTTCGACCATTCGAAATGCATACGATAATATATTCTCAGTTTATGAAAAGATGTTTCAGTTTCCAATATCAATATATTATAATATCTGCATTTAATGTATCTTCTAATTTCTAGTAAAATACTTTCATCTTAACTGGTTCCACCAATTATTTTTGTGTCATTAATATTAGTAAGTACAAAAGTATAAAATTTGATAACATATAAACCTTGGGTCGCCTTAGGTTCACTCCGACATGGGATTATCCGGGGTCCTTCCAAATATAGTTTATTATCACATATTTTCTGCTTTTACAGGCATGATATTCTTTGTCAGCATTTAAGATGTTCTCAAGCGGTGAGAGCATGGTTTGCCTCCGACTTATTTAAACACCCGCATAGGTAAGTGAGTCAGATATCATGAACATTACTAGATAGATTAAAGAAGATTACATGTTTTTAAAATGACACCTTTTGTTCTAGATTGTATGATTATTTGCTGGCATGTCCATCAGCAGAAGTAAGAATGGTCTTCATGAAGATAATTGTATTCTTAGCGCACTTCTCTATTCAAGATCCTCCAGGTTAGTAATAATATATATGTTCAATGAATATAAATGCATATATTGTGTAACAATATATGCATTTATATTCATTGAACACTATCTGACTGGACATTAAATGAATTGTTTATTTGTCAATTAAATATTACTAACATTTTATTTTCAGATTTTCGTTTGCAGATTGTATAACCTACATAATCGGTCATAGTATTTAATTTTGAAATAAAAATTGTAAGGGGTAGTGCCATGCTGCTTCGCAGCCGACTTGGGCCGGCTCGACCGGAGTGGTACCTGTCGCTCACATAATACCGGTGTCAAGTGACAGCTACGCTGTCGCGTTTCGTGCGGTTTGTGAGTTTCCGGTCGCCCATTAATAGCGAAAAGGAGGGGCAATGCATCTGCATAATCTCTGGTTGTGCTGAGGTGTATGGGCGTCGATAGTCGCCAAAAGGTTTCTCCTGCTCGTTTGCCCTCCTACGCTATAAAAAAGTTTTTTTTTCCGGAGGGGTCTATGCTAATGGCCCGAAGGCCCTATTGCTTCATCGGATTAGTGTGAGCCCATTCGGCTCACTTTTTGATTTAAAAAGTGGGGGTTGCCCCCCGCCTACCGTGCAGTCTGTGACTCACGGCCTCCTGGCGTCGGTTGTGGAAAAAGTATTGGTTGAATGCTGAGCTATAGATAAACATACGTTTTTTTAAAAATAGGTAATAAAGAGCATATTTATGATAAGTTATCTGTGGGCAGTTAGTAGCGGTTACGGTTCATGGGCGGCGCGCGAGGAGGCGGGGTCGCTGTCGGATCAGGTGATGTGCGCGGCGCGCGCGCTGGCTGCCCCGCCCCCGCCCGCGCACGCGCCGCACGCCGACCACCGCCACTTGCCGCTGCTCTTCAACCTGTTCCACGCGTACGCACTACTCGGTCTTGGTGAAAAGCATCAGTTGCTCAGGGTATGTATGTCTGGATGTTTATAGATATCTGTTTGTACAGTTAATCAAAGGTTGTTAAAGTTTGCATATCGAGGTTACATACATACCTGTTATTATTACGTGCAAGTTTGTGAAATTGTCCATTGGATTGCCCACATTGTCCATTGGAGTGATCATCACATCATGATCATCATCAGCCTGTTATTGCCCACTGCTGAGCATAGGCCTCCCTTGTTTCTGCCAATTTCCTGCCTGCCTTATCCATGTTTTGCCCATCAGCCTTACCACGTCTTCTGTCCACCGAGCCATAGGACGTCCTGGACTTCTCCGATCCAGTCTAGGCCACCATTCGGTTATCACCGTAGACCACCAGCCATCCCCACGTCTATTCAAGTGTCCTGCCCAACTCTACTTCAATTCCGCGACCCTATCTCCGACGCCTTTGACCTTCGTACGACTTCGGATCTCGGTATTGCGGATACGGTCTTACAATTTGATGCTGAGCAAGGCTCGCACCATGGCCCTTTGTGTGACTCTTATTTTGTACACAGCCTCCTGTGTGAGCGTCCATGTCTTGGCACCGTAGGTCATAGTAGGGAGGACACATTCGTTGAAGACACACACGGGTTTTCAGGCTTTGTAGTATTTGTTTGGACCGAAGAATGTCCTCTAATTTCTCAAAAGCTGCCCACCCCAGTTGAATTCTCCTAATAATCTCCTTATGTTGATATTCCTTACCGAAAGATAGAACATGTCCAAGATACACGTAATTATCGACTACCTCCAAGCCCCTCATTTTCAATCGTAATTGCTGGATCCAAAGGGCTGGAGACCTACCTTTTGTTTTAGACATGTTCATCCTTAGGCCCACACATAGGAGTGATCACATATCTGATTTTTTCTGTTTGTTTGTTTCAAGAGGCTGATTTACAAATAATTTTGTATATGTATTCAGTTATTACTGAGATAGTATGCTGAGTGTATTAACTACATTTTAGACATCATAATATCAAAGATGTATTTACAAATGACCATGTGTGCAATGGCTGCTTATAAAATTAACGTTTATGCTACGACACCTTGGGAGAGAAGCAAATTTTACCGCATAACTATTTCTGTACTTAAATTTTTAAGACATTAAAAAAACAGAACAAATAATGCTAATTCGGTTTTAGTAGCATTCTAGATTGTATTACATAATATATGCTGATACCAATGTTTCGTTATTTGTTTTCAGCTAAAAATACTGGACATCGTGCTGTCAGTTTGCGTGGATGATTCAAGTTCGTCGTTAGGGAAATATCAGTATCCTGAGTCAGCTAAACTACACCAGGTATGTCGTATTCTAAACACACAAGAATATCCGTCAAGACGCTCGAAAATCTTTGGAACTTTCCAAGTTACAATACTAATGTTATGATATCATCAATAATTTAACTTTCCTTAATTAAGGTTTTCGTTTTCGATGACCTTGTATCAAATGTGATGTAGTTATATTGTAATGGTGCCATACCGATTGTAGTGTATTTAGTTATACAAACATTGTGTTATGACATTTATCTCGAGCGCATACGTCACGAGGCTGACGAGGCGGGTAGAGTAGGGTCAGTCAGTGTCAGACCGTCGGCCCTAGTGGACGTGGTGGTGCGTTGGCGAGCCAAATAAGTATTTATACATATACACAAAGAGTACAACTACTACACCGATAATGCTAATTGCATGTATTTTATTATTAAATGAGAATGTTAACATGAATCATTCGGTAGGTGGTGTGCGCGCTGGTGCGGTGCTGCGACGTGAGCGCGCGTTGCCAGTCGGCGGGCGTGGCGGACGGCGCGTTGCCGCTGCCCAACCCGTACGCCGAGCCGCCGCCTGCGCACCCCGCGCACGCCACGCGCCCCGCCCTCTCGCCCGCCGCCGCCGACATACTGTACAACAGAACCGGGTAAAGGCTAACTACTACTAAGGTGCTATTAATCGTAGTTTTACAGTTACAGCACTAAAGCGCATTATGCGGTATCATTCTCAACGTTGAATGTTTCTAATACAGAAACGCTTCGCACAATGGAGCACTCTCAAAAGTACTGCTTTCGCGTGATGCGTGTATATAAAATTGCACGCATATATAATAATAATATCTATGGACACTTTCACACCACGTCATCTGGTCCCGTGGTAAGTTCTCGAAGGACTTGTGTTACGGGTACCAGGCAACGGAAATATATTTAATACTTTTATACTATACATATATTTAAGATTTTTATTATATAATACACATATATTTTAATACACATCCATGACCTAGGAACACAGAAAATATTTTTGTTCCCTGGCGGGATTCGAACCCGCAACCTCCGGCTTGAGCGCCAACGCGCTTACCACTGAGCCACAGAGGTCGTCGATATATATACATATAATTTATAATTCATTTATATTATCATTAGTAATATAAAATATTAAATTAATATGTTAAAATCCCATTTTTTTTCTTAATTATTAATTGCCATTCTTTTACTTTCTCTATACCGTTTAAAATAATTTTTGCAGGACATACATGAAGAAGCTTACAGAAGAATGCTGCGGGTGCGAGGAAGGAATAAGATTGCTACAATTCTTATGTTGGGAGCACGCTGGTTGGTCTCGAATGGCTTTAGCTGAACTGCTGTGGCAAATGGCCTACGCCTACTGCCACGAACTGCGGCGACACGCCGACGCGCTCACGGCGCTCTTACTCATGGAAGATAGTTGGCAGCAGCATAGAATACACAATGTTATAAAAGTTAGTAAGCTTGAACCAACTATTGCACTTACTTATATGTGTAACCACTTAAGAATGCTAAACTGCATTTTGTGTAATCCCTTGCAATAATTACAGTACGTTCAAATAACCTGATGTTTTTAATATAATGTGGCGTAAAACGCAAATTTGAATTTGGATTTATATTTGTATTGTAAGGGCGTATCTGAAGAGAGGCCAGGACTATTGGAGACGGCGCTGCGCGCCCGCGGGCATTACCAGAAGCGGGCGTACGCGTGCGTGAAGCTGCTGGTGGGTGTCATGTGCCGCGCGCCGCTCGCCGTGCGGGCGCTGCACGCGCAGCCCGACGCGCGCCGCCGCTGGCGCCAGCTGCTGGCCTGGCTGCAAGATGAGCTCGACCGCGTACGTATGCCACATTCATATCACACTAGTTAGCCTAGCTAGTCGTCAGTAGTAGTTGTAGGTATTACGCTCGTCTCTAATTACTACTTTTATCAGGCTTATTGCATACATTCAAAATGTTTAATACTTATTGCTATGTTTCAGAAGTATGGGCCAGGAGGTTATGGATCATATGGAACATGGTCGCCACCCGGCCCCTCAAACGAAACATCCAGCGGTTACTTCCTAGAACGAAGCAATTCGGCACGCAAAACATTAGAAAAGTAAGTGGAACATCAAATTTTACCGACTTATAGTAGACAAATCTGGTATATCTCTTGTAGTTTTTAACCACGTTCCCTCAACTTATAATTCTCCCTTTTCGTATAGAGCATACCAGTTGTGTCCCGAAGAAGACGAGGAGGAGGAGGAAGAAGCGAGGGAGGGCGGGTCGGGGTCAGGGTCGGGCGAGGCGGGCGATGACAGCGCCGACGAGGACGACGCGCCCGACGACGAGGAACCGCCGCGCCGCATGCACCTGGCGCCGCCCGCGCCACCCGCACCGCCCGCACCCCCCGCGCCGCCTGCGCCCCGGGACCCGCTCGCCGGCCTCTGAGCGATACGCATGTGCCTCTAGTCCGCCTTTTGTTTTACTATGCTATATCGCCCGGTCGTCGGACCCGGTGGGGTCTGCGCGCTCCCGCCCCGCCCGCGTGTCTGCTGCCCCCACGCCATCGGTTGTACGGTCCGACAAGGTGATGTTTATTTTGTAATTCGTTTTTGTAACATAAATTTCGCTTTAAAAGTATAATAATATTTATTTTTCTTTTTTGTGAAATAAGACTTATTCATTACTTACTAAATAGGACATATTGTTTTGTATTTACGCATAGCATATAAAATATTTATTATGATAAGGTAACGATAGCGACGGCTTCGTATTCGTTTTTCGTTGACGCTTCAGCTTGCGCTATATTCGATACATCGATATAGAAGCCAACGAGAAACCCTAAATTACGTCATATATCAGATGAATTTCAAAAACCACGTCTATAAGAGGATCAAAGTTTTAAGAAAGTACATTATTTAAATATTTCTTTTTCACATTTAAATGTTAATTTAAATGAATGTTAAGGTGGTTTAGTGAAGATAACTAAATTTTAGTGTGGGATAGTAAATGATTTAGAGCGACTAGCAGAAACAACAGTAAAGTATATTAAAACTGTTTGACAGATATTAGTAAAATTTGCGTTGCTTATTGTTTGTATTAAAAATACATTCTATGATCCCACAAGTGCTGTAAAACTGTTATCACACATATAGCACATACTGAAACAGTTATATTTATATAAATGGCTTTACCAACAAAGCGATTAAATTATTTTTTAAACCTTACAGAGATAATAATATTACATTTACGTAAATATTTTAAAATTCGATAATGTCACTCGAGTTATCATAAAACATTATGTAAATATACATATATGTTATTGTAATTATCCGCTCGTTATATAATAGTGTGCTTTTGTTTTATTTGTTGGTGTGTGGTGTAAGTATTGTCAATCAATGTTGTAGTCCGCCACGAACAATGTAAAACTTAACAACGGTAAATGTATACAACGGGGTAACGTTAATATTATAAATTGTTTTAATATTGATTGCCACAATAAAAGTTGAAGATGTAAACATTGACATTTGACTGTGTACCAGTATTACATGTAGTATTTACATAGCACTTATTTGTTAACACGTTTGTAAATAGTTTTTCGTTTTACGATTTTATACAAAAATATGTTTAAGAGTACACTGTCGTAGAGCCCGGTGCTCGGTAATTATTAAATGTGACACAATTTTATTTAAACAAGATGGATTGTGGAGACTCAGAATTATACAATATCAGGGTATGTCGATAAGAGATTTGTACATAACAGTGATGTAGTTAAATTATTTAATGGTATATGTATGTATTGGCGACTGAATCTTATAGAAATTAGTTTTTGAAATTCATAAACGATAGTCACTCAATCGTAGGTAAGCGCAGGAAGATTCGCGGGGCACGCGTGTAGTACGCGTGTGGTACGTGTGCAATACGTGTAGTACGCGTGTAAAATAAACGTTTAGTACGCGTCACAAGCGGTAGCGTATAGTGTAGAGCACTGTGTAGTGACGCCTCGTTACAAATCATGATCTGAAATTGCCATTTAAACGTTTGCATTTGTTTAATCTTTGAATAATTAATTTCGCTTTAAAGCTACATACTAATTAGTTACATAACGTGTGAATATTAATTCGTTGGAAGTTGTACCGTGTGGCCTAACGACCGTGCGCGTGCGATGTTTTCGTAACTTATTGCTAGCGTTTAATATTAAGTTAAGGGAGTGTAGATATTATAGAGTATTAAACACTAGTCTAACGGAAGATGTTGCCGCGTCGATGTTTCGCTTTGTACTATATGTTATTTATTTTTATATTTGATAGAGGTTGTACGCTTTCCTCTCTCGATGTCGTGCTTGCTGTCGGGCTATCGGTTATAGGAATGATAGGAACTGGTGGTCGCGCGGTGTACCGTGTTACAGTTCCCACGACAATTGTGTGTTACATATTTAGATTTTAAAATGTATTCCAGCAGAATTAATTAAGAATTGGATCATTTTATACAATACATAATTCAGTTTATTGTTTTGTTATTGTTTGTAATTTTATACGAATGAGGTGTAGCGGCGCGCGCCCGCAGCCCGTCCTGAGACCGCAGCCGTCGCGCGACGTGCCCGCACAAGGGCCGCTCGCGTCGACCTCGTGCCTTATATTCGTTTCCTCCGCACGCCCCGCTTGCTCCCGATAGTCGAGCATAGGTTCAAAAAGTCAGTTTGTCGTCTCTACAAGACCGTATTTAGTGGAGTTTTCGCTTGGATAGAGTTAAAGTATCCGCGCGAGTCGCCCGCCCCCGCCACCCGCCGCTAGCGTGTGTATGGCTCGGAGCGACGACCCTTTATTGTTGTTAACTTTATTACCAAAGATGGATTTATCGACGGAGGTCGATCGGAGGCCTCTTGTCGTCGTAGCTTAGTGATCAAAATGTTTTGTATAACTTTTATAAATGCAAAAGTTAAAAAAGTTTTGTTAACAAAAATATAATATGTGATCGATCTTAGGCTAAGATAGTCAGATATATATTATGTAATGTTGACACAAGACGAAACTGCCATACGTCGGACTCGCCCGCGTCCACGAGATCGTGTAAATATCATTGAGACCATTTTTTTTACTTGTCAAACGAATATTACGAGTCTGTTCATGTTTGTAAACGGTCCGTGTTTCGCTTGAGGTTTTAAAATATTATTTATTGATTACATTTTATCCTATTCGATGAAATTGTAACGTGTCTCACGAAGATTGCATATTCGCCTGAACAGTGTAAAGATTTTAAATGATAGAATTTATTGTAAGAACAGTTGAGTTTTGTATAACATTTCTATGGCATAAATGTAACGGACGGCATTTGACATTATTGGATGCTCCAACAGAAGCATTCATAGAAACATAATAAAATCAAAAAAATTAAACTGGACTTATATCTTTTATTTACATTTTACCCTTTCATTCTCTTTATCACTAATATTTCAAAACACAACAACATATTAAAACATGGAATGGATCATGGAGGTAAAGAGAACACAATATTAAAGGGCTATTCGAACCGGTAAAATAATAGGGAGAAATACATTTTCATCAATAAAGATGACCATGATTACTCACAGCTTATACATTTTTAAAACTTTCTTTTTGTTTTTCTTATGAACTGTTAATAAAAATATTATTAAACTTTTTACATATCAAATTTTGCTATTCAACAAATGTAATACGTACAATATTTCATAAGCACTATAAGGTCGTGAGAGCATTGCTATATCAGATATCTATATAATTTTTCCCCGAATATCCGCATTATCTTTGTTTGATTGTGCAAATATTCTTAGCCGAAAAATTACTACAATAATACTTATAAAGAAAATGAAAAGTTTTCGCAAAGTTGACACGTTTACTGATGTACAGACATTGACCTATTTAACCTATGAGTATGTGTGTGTATGATAACTCAGTAATAGTTCCCCTTATCAATACAATATTTAAATAAATATTTCGAAGACACTACAGTCGTTCTATATCAGCGATGGAGAAGTACGTTTGTGTCAAAGATTTAGAGGAGGCGGCCATAGCTGTGCTCCCGAAGTCTACTCGCGACTATTATAAAAGCGGTGCCACTGATGAGTTCACCTTACGGGAGAATAAACTAGCATACCAGAGGTAACTACATTTGTTTATTATTACAATATATAATTAATATAATGTACGTAATATACACAAGATGTTTTATCTTTCTTGACTTCAATTAAAATAAGATATTCTATACCTAAACTGCTTTTTTAAGAAATGTTTAACGAGGTTCTACTGTAGTATTATATCAAAGATTCAATCTTACCGTCCTAATGGCGCTTTTAATAACAATATCTAAAATATACTTATTTTGATTTTCCCTAATTTAGAATTCGAATCCGTCCAAAATGTCTTGTCGGTATAAAGAAGTGCGATCTCCGAACAACAGTGCTTGGACAGACGGTGTCAATGCCCGTGGGAATATCGCCCACTGCCATGCAAAGGATGGCCCATCCCGACGGTGAAACGGCTACTGCTCGAGGTTTGTTTCTAGTATATTATATTACCCACCTAGTATATTAATTTATGAGTTGCTTTTAAGTTGAGTTGAAAATTGGCGCTAAGGTTCCTTGAATTTGGTTTTGGTACCTTTCATATATACCTGGTAGAAAACTGTCCATCGTTACGTGCAAACCAATTAGTTGTATACACGTCAGCTCTACCAGCTCCAGATTTCACTTTTTTAATTTATTTAAAACTAGCTGTTGCCCGCAGCTTCGCTCGCGTTTACTTAGATTTACAACCGTTTGGATTGATGATGATTATTTTTATGGCCAAAGTTACGCCTTATAACATCAGTTATCTTCCAGTGTTAATTTCAAAAATTCCAGCCTTGTCAAAATCGGCTTAGCTGTTTCAGAGATTAACCGGAACAAACAGACAGACAAAAATTGATTTTTTTTTTAATGTAAGACCGTATATTATTTCAAAGCTTTTACCCGCGACTTAGTCCGCATGTAAGAACTAAGAAGTATTTCTATTATAAATTTCACCTAAATCTGTTCCGTGGTTCAGAAGATAGACATGGCCGGGGTTTTACCCGCATAAAATCTGTTCAGTGGCTTTTAGGCGTGAAGAAGAGATAGACAGACAGACAGACAGAAAGACAGAGTTACTTTCGCCTTTATAATATTAGTAAGGATTTAAATGAGATCTATAATTACGCATTAGGCTTCCCTTCATCTTTTCAACTTCTTCAAGAGTTGCTTTAAAAGGCACCTAATGATTTGATTATACGTCACCAAGTATCATTTCGCGATGTACGATTCTTGAAACTTTTGAGTCTCGGATGCCACAAACATGGCTGTTTGCAGAATCTCGAGAAATGTAATTAGTTTTTCGTTACTCCACTCCATAGCCATTGTACTAATACATACGTATTTCACGAACCACGAGTTGCGCTCGCGGTGCGTAATAGCAAACGTAGTGTGGCCGTTTCAACGTCATAATTCTCGCATTAAATCTCTTCGATGTACCGCCACTCGAGCTATCGACTACCATCCAACAGCAATGGTAATGCCGTTGTCAAATTATCCCTATAAATCGTTGCTAAACCTACGTTAAACGGCCCCAGCATGAATATTAAAACGCCTGTACAACTTACGGAGCAATAAAAGTTCAGAATCTTGTATCGGCTATACAGCCTGGGCAAGTTATTTTTCTAATTCATGGTTATTTTGCAGCTGCACAATCTGAAGGTCTTATTTATACTCTAAGCACTATATCTACAAGTTCCATAGAGGAAGTAGCGGAGGCTGCCCCGAATGCTGTAAAATGGTTTCAGCTTTACATATACAATGACAGGTTTGTAAACGTGTAACTATTGGCTATTAGTTATTAAATCTAGTTTGTTCAGACTATTTATTTTTGCGTAATAAGTAAATGATAATGAACAAAGAATATGTTGACATAATTATTTAACCTCGTCAACCTCTAAATATAAACATCTCTCGAAAAATGCGTATGTTATATCAATTATTGATTATCAAATATTAAGCACAATATATTGAGCTAAAAGCTGCATGTTGAGTTTTTCATTTAAAAAAAAACTTTGAATTGAGTCAATGTGTGCTTTTTGCTATTGAAAGTAGTAGTAATAGATACAAGTATACAAGTATATAATTTATTACACTTTATCATAGATATAACAATAAGACATTTAGATCGACAATAACGTAATATATTATACATTACTAAACATTTTTTTCTAGAGAAGTAACTAAGAAATTAGTTCTAAGAGCTGAAAAAGCCGGATTTAAAGCAATCGTCTTAACTGTGGATACGCCCTTATTTGGTATAAGAAGAGCAGATGTAAGAAATAAATTTACTCTGCCGGTGCATTTAAGGTAAGCATTTCATTACGTTGCCTTTATATTAAACTATGTTATAATATCACAGGTTATATTATGTATACTAAAAATATCTTTTTAGATGTTAAAAAAATCCCTTTTTAAATAATGACATCATGGCTGGAAAAAGTACCTAATATACAACCCTATCCTAATTAATATCATAAATGCGAATGTTTTTTTTGTTACGCTTTCACACCTAAACCTCTGAACCGATTTTAAATATTTTTTCACCATTGGAAAGCTAGCAAGTAACATAGCCTGTATTTCATCACCATATTCCTACGGGAACGAGAACTACGCGGGTGAAACTGCGGGGCGCTGCTAGCTGCTGTAAAATAACACAAACTCATGTGCACAAATAGCCATTCTTTTAAGTTTTAAAACTTGTCACCGAATATTAAGGTTACACAAGTCGCTCATCTTTCCATACAAACGCAGAACAGTAATTACTACAATGTTTGACGTTGACCATCAAAAACTAAGGATAATATAAATTGATCTCGTCATTATCTATGTCTGTATGTACCCAAAATCGTAAAAAAAATATACATTTAAAAAATACTAGCTTCTAAACTTTCGTATTTCAACACTGATTTTAGCCTAACTTTGCGCGAAAATAAATAAATAGTATACGGAACATGAAAGCTTAAAAGTAAAGGCCGCACAGACATAGTTTAGTTATTCAAAAGTTGAAATAAATTTATTTTAAAAAGATACACTTAATATGTCGTTTTCCTATAGTAATTGATTTGCTAAATGGACATTTTAGGAATGAATCATTGTGCATTTCATTCTAGCACACATGTTCGCGCACTATGTCAGGTGAGATAGCATTACTTTTGTTGGAGTTCGCGCCGTCGACTTGTTCAACCTTAGTAGAAAAAATGCATCAATAAATGATGTCGAACAAACAGCTTTTTTAAAAATGATGTACGGAAGGTACATTACTATATTCATTACTGACTGCGATATATATTTTTTAATTATTTATTTTAGCTTAGCTAATTTTGATGGGCACTTGTCAACTAAAATACATAGCACAGGTGAAGGGAGTGGACTCAACAATTATGTGAGCAACTTATTTGACAAGTCATTAACATGGGATGAAGTCAAATGGTTGAAAAGGTAAAGAGCAGTCAGCAGTTGTTTTATTTCTATAATTGACTTATCGTAAACTGATATTTGAATTAAAAAATGCTTTATTCACAGCATTACAAACTTGCCAATAATAGCAAAAGGCATTCTGCGGGGCGACGACGCAGTAAAAGCCGTTCATGCTGGTTGTTCAGCGGTGCTTGTTTCCAACCACGGTGCAAGACAATTGGACAGCGTACCCGCAACAGTAAGTGCCCAATTTTTAATGAACAATGCTCGAAAATCACAATTATCTTTCATCATCATCATCATTTAGCCCCTATTCGAGCACTGCTGAACATAGCCATTAACTAGGGTGGAAGACGATCTCCGTACAGTAGCCAGTCCGTGTTGGATCCGGTCCCCAAGAGGCGAGGGATCCGTCGTCTTAGCGTTCTTTGAGGGAGGCCTTTATTCAATTATCTTTACTATTACTGATAATAATTATCAGACATGTTGCCAAAGTCTGTTAGAGTACCCAGCGTTAAATAATCCACTTCGGAATTTGTAGAGATACCTAATTGGTTACTTTCTGATTTTTAGAGCGTGATCTCCTTTACGCTGACAACTAAAGTAAAACAATAACTATGTTGCTGTTATGTTGACGACTGTCAGTTTAAAAAAAAATAAAGCATTACTTATTGCCGGGTACCTACCCGGATATTGTACATTATATTTATGTTCTAGAAGAGTATTACTGAATTGACAGACATGTCATCAGATGCTAAGTGATCAGCGTCACCCATGAACATTTGTTCATTTGGGACTAGCACACACAATTCATTCAAGCGTAGAAACATGTTATAGTAATTCTCGATGCCAGTAATAACACTGCCTGACAAAGGCAATGAAGCAACAATAGCGCAGTCCTATCCCTTTTACCGATACATAAATATCTGATCAGAGATATGTTTCTCGTCCCGTCTGTACTGTATTTTTTTAACGATGGTAATTTTGTTTTCTTAGATTGAAGTACTGCCGGAAATTATAGACGCATGTAAGGGCTTCAACGTTGAGGTGTACCTAGACGGAGGCGTGTCTACGGGCACCGATGTTTACAAGGCTTTGGCGCTGGGAGCTAAAATGGTAATCTTAATGAACTGCGAGCTCATAGGGCAAATTAGCTCATACCAATGTGCCTATTTTATATTCGTATTTCTACTTGGCATTCCCGAATCGAGTGTCATAAAATAATGTTTTATTTTAATAATTATAGAGCCTAGGGCAGTATTAGACACTTTTTTTACGCCAGGAAATGCATTAGGCATTCCCCGGGTGAGGGGAGACTCCCTAGGCGGGTATGTGGGACTCGTTGCGCCTGGAAAGATGGTAAGGTAGGACAGCTCTACCCACTAAAACCTGGCGGTACTCCACTGGTGAGCTTTGACGGCAGTATTAGACTAACGTGTCTATTTTGTAGGTGTTCGTGGGACGTCCAGCGTTATGGGGCTTGGCCGTAGGAGGCCAGGCGGGTGTAGAAAAAATGATTCAAATTTTGCGCACAGAATTGGAATACACGGTTCAACTAGCGGGTTTGTATTTATTATTGGCCTATTGTACCTTTGAAATATGATTTAAACAGCGTTAATTATTTGGGGTTTTATGACATATTTTTTTTCGGCCGTGAGGCTGCGACTGCTCGTTTGCCCTCTGATCACATAAAAAAAAACGACCTAGTAATACTTCGTGGCTTAATAACCCAATCAGCGGACTTACAGATCCGGCCACATAACGTGCAGTGAAGGCTGATCGATAGTTATTTTGTGAAATTTACGTTATTTTTTCGTATGTATAGTATGCGTATTAACTTTTTATAAAAATATTCCGTTAACAGGTACTCCGACTCTAGCTGACATAACAAAAGACATGGTGAGACATGAGTCTACGTATTGCAGGCTGTGAACATACCGCAGTGTGGGCAACATAACTCTACAATAAGATAAACTTTATTTATTAATAAAACAACTTAAAATTGTAATGTTTTTATTTTTTATTTAGCTATCAGTTTCCTATATAACGAGTACAAGACCTCCGGCGTCATATAAGGCTCTCGAGGCCATAAAATTCTAGATATTTTCTGGAAAAAAAGGTTACTTGTATATTAAAATATTAAAAAAAATGTAGGTATCTATTATTAGGTTGCTCGTCTACTGATTTGAAGAACAAACATAATCTATATTAATCAACAATCGCACCACGTTAACCTAGACCCGTGCTAAGTTCGTTAAAACTTGTGGTACATGTATTAGGACCTTAAATAAACATAAGTTTATGTCCAAGGCCCGGTGCAGACATCTATATTCATCATTTAAACTATCTGCACTTGGTGGGACTCGAACCCACGACCGCTGCTTAGTGTCCAGTGCCTACCAATCGACCAGCCGGCCGTGAAGTGATCGAGTGTTACTTGATTGATGTGATTTTCAAATTAAATGGAATACTGACTTATATTGAGGTCCGTAATATCCTACTT
This sequence comes from Helleia helle, assembly GCA_963853865.1. Classification (NCBI taxonomy): domain Eukaryota; kingdom Metazoa; phylum Arthropoda; class Insecta; order Lepidoptera; family Lycaenidae; genus Helleia; species Helleia helle. Next base: position 10,335,539 of record OY971421.1, read on the forward strand.
CAATAAACGTTAAAAAGAGACATACCTTAAAATCGCACCCGTACAAGTTGATACCCAACTTTAGCCTCTTCACGCAGTCTTTAAGCGAAGGATCATTCGCCAATTTCTGCTTTAAAACTATCGTGTCATTGCACGTGCGACACGAAACAGTCGTGTTTGAAGAACGCGAGAATTTCGTTGAATTATCTTTTCCCTTATCTACACCAAGCGCGTCCCTTTCCTTCATGTAATTCGTAAAACTAAAGCCGCAGTTGTCTGTTTGTGTTATTTTGCTGGTGTTACTAGCGGTATCTTTGGCTTTCGGAATGAAAACGCTTTTTAGTTTGCTAATACTACGAACGAGCGTCGTACACGACCCATTTATAATGTCCATGAATTTCGCACTCATTGATCGATTTTTGATGTCACATTTTCGTGGTGACTGCCTCTTGAGTTCTTTTCTCTTAAAGCTTCTGTATTTGTTAGAATATTGACTTCTGTAGTGTCGTGTTAAGGTTTTGGGTGTCGAAGCAAAATGTGGTCTAAATCTAATTAAGTCGGTTTCTTCTTGTTTGTATTCTTTTGCAGCGCAATTTGATACTTTTGTGAATGTATCTGGTGTTGTTTGTCTGCCTGTCACATCACGTTTGTACCGCGAGACCTTGGATACGTAACTTCCATTTGCCTTTGTTTCGTTGTTCCGTTCCCTGTTTTGATTCAATAAAAATGAAAAGGATAGATCTCTATCGCCTTTGCTCGAACTAGTAAGTTGAAAGATAATATTGTCTGGTTTATTAAAGGGTTTACGATTTTGCTTGATTGGATTAGGATTAAAAAGGAACGTTGGTTTTTCAATTGGATCTCGTATAGCGCGTTGAGGTGAATTGCTAATTTTATCTTTAGCTATGTTCCGTTCACTTCCGCGTGCATTTATCAAATGAGGTAATTTATTATTGTGTGTGTTCCATTCTATTACTTCTTTCATAACGTTCTGAAATAGATCACGTGTTTCTGAATTATTTTCTTTAAAATCTCTTGTTTCGTCTTGCAGATGTTCATGTACTGAGCCTAGGTCATCTTTGTATTCCAAAATTGATTGTTTGATCACGAGGTCGTCGTTTCCAAGCACTACAAATTAATTTGAATAATCTTATAGAAACAGGTGTGAATTATATGTATTTCTATAAGGAGAAAAACTTACATTTCCGTCGCGAGTACAGAACAATCGCAGCCCACTCAGTTACCTGTTAAAGAAAAAGCTACCTCAAAAAATATTATTGCCTTTTTTACTAAGTTCTCGATCCTCACCCCACTTATATGCCGGGTAGTTGTGGAAATTAGCCCGTTCAAATAAATTATAAAACAAACGAAATCTTTAGCTATATTATATATTATTAGTATGGATAAGAGAAATGAATCGCCGTGTAAGATGGTTTGCGTTAAGTCACAGTTTAATGACGCTAAAGAAAAAATCCTAGACTAAGGGCAATTAGTATATTATCATCTATCATCGTGATTAGAAAAATCCAAGCGTGAAGTGGCTATCAATACTTACTGAAGAAGTTCCGTCATCCGCGAGGAGCCAACCTTGCAAATATTGAAATATTATTTTAGCTTTCGCAATATGTTCTTTGTGCGTTGGTTTAGTGCTTTCTATCAAGGTGTTGAGTGTTTGCAAGTATATAGTATATAGTAGGGTTTCCCTGAAAAGTATATAAAATATACACACGATATGATAATCATATATCATGGAGAAAATTATATAGTTATAGATTACCTCGAAAATATAGACATTCCTTCGAATTCGTAAAAAACTTTAATGTTTTTTTCGTGATTGACCAATAAGCTTTGCAATACCATTAATACTTCGGAGTTAGGTCGTCGACATCGTTGTATGCACTATAATGTAATTGAATTTTATGAGCTCCATTTAGACGGTGTCGTGTCTGGGTGAAATTTTGCAATTGTTTTTAAACTAGCTTTATATAATCTAAATTCTAGAGCCTTGAAAATTTAAACATAGCTTAAAATTGAATGACAATGCATGAATAAAATGAAAAAATAAAAAAAATAGTCTGTTATAAAACAGTATTTTGTATGAGTTGCACTTTTCTTCAATATATCGTAATATTTCCCTTCATACATGTATCATGTATGGACGATTGTCTTTGTTATGACAATCATCCATACATAACAGAAGCACCCCATATACATCCCACTCTTGAACACGGGTCTCGTGCTCAGACGAGGCGAGGAGCATTTTAGGTGAAATAAATAAATAAATCGTATTATTTTAGGTCGATTGACGCCCCCACCATGGTTCAGGCCTTGACGTGGCGGTGGGGCTCAGTAGCCTAGGGTGAGCCCAACACCTTGGGCGAAGCTAATTGAGCCGAGGGCGCTCTTTGTACTCCTCTTATAAGAAGTGGGGACAAAAGAGCAGGGGGCAAGGGGTGAGGATGGGAACCTCACCCCATTGTACTGTCCCGACGATGGGAGGGGTTGTTTTGTGGTGCGGGTGCCTGTTAGCTTAACAGATCCCGGGCACCTCACCAAGGCGGCACTGGTGGCACTCGCCGGGTTTTAGTGGGTAGAGCTGCGTCCATTTACCATCTTTCGGGCGCAGCGAGTCCCACATACCCACCTAGGGAGACCCACTCCCCAGGCGGGATGCCTCAGAGCTTTTCCCGGCGCAAAAGGAAAAAAAAGGTCGATTTGACACACCATCAAAGACATCTTCAGGCATGCAGGATTCCTTACGATGTTTTTCTTCACCTGACAATTATTATCATACTTATCAATTATACATTACCAGCGGCAACAGATGAGCGCAGTGGTTCTGATTGAGCACGCAGTTGTGGCACGCCTCGCTCAGACTGTGACACAGAGCGTTCCAAGTTTCATGTTGCTGACGAGACACACGGATACTTGATTATCATAGTAGCTGTTGCCCGCAGCTTCGCCCGCGTTAACTTAGGTTTACAGCCGTATCCGGATTGATGATGATTATAGCCTAGATACGTTAACGTAGCATACTAATTGTGAAAGTAGTTTTTAAGTTAAATGGTAACAAACAAAAATCAAATTTTTCCACTTTATATAACTAGAAAGGTATAGAAATGCGAAAGTAGCTGCCAGTAGCCAGTACCATAAATAATATGCTATATTTTAAAGAAATTTGACGAGGAGATTAGGTACATGCTGAAAAATAACGCAGAACTCCCAACTACTTCTTTTCTTTGGATAGCCAACCCTCCTAAATATGATTTTCACTTACCATCATGCAGCTCGTAAACAAATCAGCCAGGGCTGACAAACAACCGCTGACCCTGATCATGTTCTGCGCGTATAGCCGTAACGTTCTTTTCCTGTTTTGTATTTCATCTGGTTGAATGAACATTAACGCCGATATTAAATTCAAGGCTATTTTAATTTTTGTAGGAAGTCCCTCACTTAAGATTAATAGAATCTTATCGTAAAGCGGTCTGAACTTTATAATCATATCAGTGTGCTGAGGCTAAAATGTTATCATTTATTTTATTGCAATTTATATTTACAAGATATATTCCACCGGGACCGGGGGAGCCCGGGGGTTATGTGGGACTCTCTGCGCCCGAAAAGACGGTAAAGTTAGCGCAGACTCTACCCACTAAACACCAGCAGTGTTCTCCTCTTCGTCTGGGTGACCCGGCGAGGGAGCTGTGGACGTCCTCACCGGGCCATAACGGTCATCTGGCACTCTTCTCTGGAGGTGGGGGATGGCGTCCCCTCCTCCTTCTCCACTCAAGGCACCCCGAACACATAAGGGTGCCTTATAGGGCCTTACACGCGCGCGGCAAATCCCCCGATCGGCCGCGCACAGGTCCATCACGGCGGTGCGACCACCTGTCGCCGCCGCGCCCTTCTGCGGGTAGGGGCAGTAGTGCGCTCCCTCTCCCGCTCTGCCTCCTCCTTCTGCGACATGACATCCTCGCAGAAGGAGAGGACCACCTGCCACATGCTCTCACTGGCAGTCATCGCTCGGATGACCGCAGGGAGCGACAGGTCCGCGCCAACCTCAACGATGAGGGGCGCCCTTTGATCCGTCCAAGCAGGACACTCCGCCAGGGTGTGGTCTGCAGTGTCTTCCCTGCTGTCGCAGTGATGACACCCTGGCGAGTCCTCCGCCCCTGCCACCTTCCACAGATACCTTCCGAAGCAGCCGTGCCCCGTCAGGATCTGCGCAAGGTGGAAGGTTATTATCCCGTGCCGCCGGTTAACCCACTGCTCTAGGATTGGACCGACGGCCGACATCGTGCGATGACCTGCACTCGGCTCCTCTAGCCGTTTCTTCCACTCGCGGAGCATTCGGCGTCTCAGTCGCCTCTGCCAGCTCTCCTGCTCTCCTTCGACCTCGTCATCATCCGAGACCTCCTTCTCCGCCAGGTACGCGCCAGGGCATCTGCCACCAGAATCCAGATCCCACGGCGCAGTGCCCGCCAGTACGCACGCCGCCTCGTTTGAGGTCGTGCGGTACGCACGGAACAAGATATATTCTACTTAATATTGAATTTGTGTTAAGTTTTTTTTTTATCGCCACATTCTCTCATCGAAAGTCGACAAAATATACATATATTTTTCCTCATGAGCATGACCCAATCGCGGATTTGTAAAACCTGAAGATAAATTATATAATTCTTAAATAAAGTTTTAAAGTAATGAATAAATGTTTACTACTTATAGGCCAATCAAATGGTGGTAATCGCATGAAGGGTAGTCGTTTTTCGCAGACGTAGAAGTAATTTTACGTTAATACATAATCACATTACTCACGTTCGACATTATATAAAACCCTAAACTACAAAAAACTATATTCAATGAGTCAATATTATTTGTTTTACATATAGACTCGAGTAACTTTTGTAGCTGTATTTTTGTTCCAAGATGGGACATTTCTCTGAAACAAAAAATAATATAAAAATATGTACATAATGTTTAAGTAAAGAATAATTTATTTGATGGATAGTATACTTTAAATTGTTTTGTTTGTCTGATCTCTGAATTGGGCCCAAGATAATTCAAATTTTGTTGCATTATTAGCTTGATTAAACTACAAAGAAATACTAGATAGTAGATACAACAAATCGTCGCTGATTTCATTCAAATATTATGTACTAGGTTCGTAACAATGTATTAATTATTTATTTATTATATATTTATGTAAGAAAAAAAAACCAAAAAAAAAAACAACCACGCGCCCAGAAATTTCCCGCCGAAACGAAATCCCCAAGAGAATGTAATCACTACGTTTAAGAGACGGGACTCCCATACTAGCCAACGGAATCAATTTACATTAGGGTTGGCGATCTGAAATCGATTAATCGAAGAATTGACTCCACATACCAAATAAATCGATTTTTTTAAATCGATATGTTGTACTGAATCGATTCAGTGAATCGATATTTTACCCTTGAAAATCGACATTCGATTTTTTCTATTCCGGAGAAGTGTAAAATCGACTTATACAATTCATGCGTGTTACCTATAGCGTCGACGTCAGTTAGCTAACAGTAACAACTAAATACAGACAGACAGTCTATAATAGTCTATATAATATCATAAATAACAGACAGCAGACATAACACAACAGGATAATTTATTGTAGTAAAACAATATTATTATTATTGCCGTTATTTGCCATCACTACTGATTATGATTAAATCCCAGTAGACTTGACAGATTGTTGTTTTTAAAAAGCTTAGATAATATGAAGCATTGGGAACTATTAAGCTATAATATTATCTATTTTCTTAACTTTTTAATGTAACAAATACATTTAGAAAATAAAAGTCTTCTTTTATACCTGATCTGATATTTTGATATGGTAATAAAAATAATTTTTATTATCGATTTCCCTGAACTGAAAAATCCCTGATTTTACTGATAAGAGATACCAGAGATTGTTTATTATGGTATCATTCTTGTTTTCCATAAAATGAATTTATATTTACATTGTAAATACAAATATGAAAAAAAATCGATTTTTTCGAAATCGATCTTTTAGACCTCGATTTTTTTATTAATCGATTCATCATGTTACGATTCGAATCGATTCAAAAATCGATCTTTTTTGGAAAGAATCGCCATCCCTAATTTACATGGCATTCTAATACCAACTTAAGCCACAAAGATGTCAAACAACAGAAGTGCCAACCTATCAAACACGATAGTGCTTATCAAATAGCTTTTTATCGATATCGATAAAATATGCAGGTTAGAAACAGGGGTTACTACTAAATATTTTTTAATTAATTTTAGGTAGGTAAGTATCGAATCCGAATTTATGAGTCTAATATTGATAAACAGATATTTGTTACTAATACAAAGATGTAATACAAAGATTGGACTTAAATGCGGACCCGAAATAAAATGAAAAATGGTTTCTTTTTAAATTTAATTATACAAAGCACTAAAGTTTTAAAAGATTTTTTAACATTTCCGACGCTTAATATTAAGCAAATATATCATGAAAAAAAGTCCTCAATCCTCACACACAGTATGGTCTTAAGAAATTTTACAACAATTTTGTCTTCTATTTATTTAAATCTTCTTTGCCAATAAACTCGAACCAATGTTTGCATCTGAAAGTTTATAATTAGAAATTAATTTAATGTTTCTTGATTCATGAAATCATAAATATTGTTACCGAAGATCGAAGTAGGTAAGTGCATTTAGTGGTGAGTTACTATAAACATTTATATTACTATAAAACGTATAGGTTCATTTTCGCTCCGCCCAAATGTTGGATCAAACAATTTTCAGGAGTCAAATCAGGAGTGTTAAGCACAAACACATAATAGCCAGGCTTTGCGTAGAGCTTAACTTTTTCTTGCTTCCTTGGCACACGAAATCAATTATGTGGCATTTTTTTTATGTTATTTGGATAGGCAAACTGGCAAACGTGCCACCTGGTGGAAAGTGGCCGACGTCGCCCATGAACATAAACCAGCCCACCCGGAACGAGCCCAGGCAACTCATCTATGTGTTGCCTATCCTGAGACATAAGATGTTAAGTCTGGGTGCTAGTAACTACACTGCCTGTATTGCTCTTCTCTCCAAAACACAGCAAAGCTGTTTCACGGGAGAAACAAGCAAGATGGTGGTACCCATGCAGCCGGGAGCGCGGCACAGCGCTTCCCTCCCACCGGTAAAATACCAACCACCGGCATATCAATATTATAAAAACTAAAAAATTGCACAACCTGTTCCGATCCTTGCTCATTAATGTAGGCACCCCATTCAAATGTCTAAAATATTTAGCCCCTTATTTACGTTATATTTCTTATTTTTCCTCAATGTTAAACAATAAAGTTGTTATCGATATGTGTATATTACAGTTGTAGTACATCACTATTACATAATTTAAATGTAAATACTTTAAATAGTCTATTCAGTCTTTTTTTTCTTAATCTAATCAGTAAATAGGTATTAAACTTTCCAAAAAATAAATATGTATCCCTATGTTTTGTCTTGTATTCTGTCATGAGTAATTATTTATTCTGTTATATTTCAGGTGTTTCTGAAAAAGCTGTATCCAGAATTATCAAATAAGGCAAAAATGCGGCGAGTACTTCGAGTAAAATCGTTACTCCGGGAACGAGCCGACCACATCCAAAAAAAAATAATCTGGATGATTTTTATATTGGTGAAGAAAGAATTACTGACGATTGAAAAATTGCGCTTAGAATTAAAAAAAGACATCGATTTCCAAGGAAGCAATACTACTTTAAGAAGAATATTAAAAGACATGGGATTTCGTTTCAAACGCTGCCAGTCAAAACGAAAAGTGTTAATGGAACGCTATGATATAACAGCTTGGCGTGCCAGATATATTGAGCGAATGAGAAAGAATCGATTTGTTGACAAATGGCCCGTTGTATTCTTGGATGAAACATATATTCATCCTACGTATTATACAAAAAGTTGTTGGCAAAGTAAAGAAGAGGAAAGAATTCTGGTTTCGGAGTCTGTAGGAGGGATTCGTTACATAATTGCCCATGCAGGTTCTGAAAATGGGTTTGTGTAAAATGCCTTATTGATTTTTAAATCACAATCGAAGTCATCCGACTATCATGATGAAATGAACGCCACAAACTTTTTAAAGTTGATGAAAGAGAGTGTTATACCAAACCTGCCTGAAAGATCCATCATCGTAATGGATAATGCCCCATACCACTGCACTCAAATCAATAAAACACCAACAATGGCCACCTTAAAATCAGAAATGCAGGAATGGTTGAAACAAAAGGGCCTATTTTATGAAGAGAGTTGGACCAAACCTGTTTTGTATCAACTCATTAAAAGCAATAGAGGGCAACTAGTTTTTGCCATTGATGAGTTACTTGCCGAACATAATCACGAGGTTGTAAAATTACCACACTATCATTGCGATCTAAATCCCATCGAAAAAATATGGAGCCTAATGAAAAGGAAGGTTGCAGAAAAAAACGTTGCTCAAGATACGAAACAAATAGTCGAACTTGCAAGCAAGCAAGTTGGCATAGCAAGCTAGTTTTGGTTAGTTTTTATTTTTTTCGTTCTTAATGGAACAGACTAAACCAGAGGCCATGCTGCCAATAGGGATGTTGACATTTTTCAGAAATGTTTTTAAATCATTTATAAATATCTAATGGAGGCCTAAATATTATTAACTTTTGCTTAAATACGTGTTATGCCTATAAAATATTGCATTTTATAATGCATTTGAAATTTCGCTCCAAAACGCTAGCACTTGTCACGTGACGTCATATGTTGTTAAACATCGTAAAAGTGATAAAATGATTCTAGTTGTCGGTAATATAAAATGGCTTCTAAGTTTTATAAGTGTCCTACGGTGCCTATGTGTGTGTACACTGTCAAAATGCCTGAAAATTAGTTTTTACTATATATGTACTGCATATGGAAAATGGTGTATAGAAGTACCTCAATATTCTTCCCCTTCCGCTAAATAAGAACAAGTGACGTCATTGCCGTTTGTTATCACGTGACCTATTTTAAATTTTGTTACATTTTATTTTTAAAATAAAAATAAGGGAGAATGTTGTATTTTTTCAGAATTCTATAAACTATTCTAGAAACTACCAATTAACATCAAAATTATTTTCGGAACGTAGTTCCTTATCGCACGTTGCGAAAGGGGGCTAGATGGAAAAAATTAAGACGAAAAGTTGGTACGACACCTTTTGCTATAGTGTGTTAGTCAATCTGGGTGACTTTTTTTTTTAATTATTTTACGCCGGGAGATGCTCTGATTTTTATCAATAATCATAAAAAAATTATACCTATTTCTGTTATTAATATTAGGACAGAATTGTATATCGGGTGGGGGGGGGGGGACACAATTTCATACATTGAAATAAATTTACTAACCAAGTCCATAGTATATTGTTAGTATTTAAAAAAACCTTGTTTTAAACTTGTTTTAATTATATTGTAATATCTCCAAATACATTGGCTTCAAACAAAGTTTTCATCATCATAGATAGTGCTGCCATTACATTAGTTGCACGGTAATTCTGTAACGAATTTCGAACGGAATGCGTAAACAATAGTGTGATAATTTATCCATTCACGAAGGTATTATAGGATATAATATTTTTCGTTGATTTTATGAATCGCCAACTGTTAGTTTGATACAGTTTGTATATTTCACTGACAGATGGCGCGCTTCTAAATCATTGGAAGTATTTTTCGTTGATTTCACACACACACACTTATGTGTGTGTGTGTATATACTTTTTTTTGGTTTTTTATTACAATTCTTTCACTGATTAATCGAAAGGAACTTCGTTCTATCCGGGTGTCCCTTGACAACTCTCTTTTTATATTTTATTTATCGGAATCTTATAAAATGTATTATTTAGCACAACAAGATACTCACAAAGACTGTTAAATAATACCACACCACGATGACTTCTTACTAAAAAGCTGTAATACGCAGCCGCATACAGTTTGCAGTAGTATTAGCTCACGTAGATACTTTTCACATATACTAACACATGTTAAATGCTCAAATACAAGCAAGTATTAAACAGTGTGCAATATACATACACACTGACATTTGCTCTCTCGCTCTGGCTCACTAATTACAATTTACAGGCGACTATGCTTAGAAGACGGGAGTGGGGATGCTACGTAGCATGGCACAAAGAGGAGAGACCAATAATATATTATAATAATATAATATCTATTTCTCGAAGAACTTGTGTTACGGGTACCAGACAAAATAAATATATTTAATACTTTTATACTATACATATATTTAAGATTTTTATTATATTATAATACACATCCATGACCCAGGAACGTAGAAAATATTTTTGTTACCTGGCGGGATTCGAACCCGCATCCTCCGGCTTGAGTGCTAACGCGCTTACCACTGAGCCACAGAGGTCGTCTAATAAAAAATAGAATGTATATTTTTGTCTCACTCTTTGCCGGCTTCATCATACACATTTTTGTATTTGTGTCTCTTACCTGTTGTTTTTTCCGTTGCATCCGGTTTGAAATCACAACGATTCTAAAGAAGGTTAACTTCAAAAATATTAGAGAACGTTTTTTTCATTTCACTTTTAATGATCCTTCAATAATACATATTATATTTGTTTTTAACACAGTCTGAATTAAGTAACTTTTTATTCTTTCCCAAAAACCACGACGAGACGAAAGTTAAAAAAAACAACAAGAATAAAATTTCGATCACTGAAAACTTAAAGAAAAAACACTTGCTAATTTTCTGCTACTGTATCACGCGAAAGCACTACTTTTGTGAGTCCCAGATTGTGCGAAGCGTTGCTGGAATTGAAACATTCGACGTTGAGTATTATACTTCGGGGGTTTGTCCTCGATATTAGTATTACTTTTTACACTCTGTAGTATCACTTGTATTTCTTACCACTTAGCACTTTTCAAAGCCAAAAAAAATGTTATTTCCGGCTTTACATTGCCTCCATTTTTCCCGCCTTTTGTCTCTGGTTCTCCCTTCCACCTGTTACCTGCAACTCGCTAAAACCTTCATTCACTTTTGTGCTTGCCACGGACGCACTAGTGTTAACTTTAAAGTAATTAGATAATAATAAAAATTGCTTAAACGTAAAAGTGAAATTCGTGAGATTATATTGTCAAAAAATTAAAGTGGATGGAAGAGGAAATAATAAGATGACCACGCCGTTGTCACTGTACACGATCATTTTTGTCCTCAAGTATATCTTCATCGTCAAGTTCCGATTCAAGTGAACAAGATGTTAATTGTAAGTTTATACTTTTCTTTATTGACACTTCGATGTTAAAATTTAAACGTTTTCCAATAGGAGCATTCAGGGAGTCTGTAGGATTATCTCGCTGCCCTCATAGGAAATGCATTCAGGGTAGTATGTAGGACTACTCGCCGCGTATTTTAAATTGTTGCACTCAAGGTAGTTTGTAGGCTACTAGCCGCGTATTTTAAATTAGTGCATTCTGTGTAGTCTATAGGACTATTCGCCGTATATTTTAAATTAATGCATTCAGGGTAGTCTGTAGGACTATTCGCCGCTTATTTTAAATCACTGCAATCAGGGTAAGTCTGTAGTACTACTAGCCGCATATTTTAAATTAGTACATTCAGTGTAGTATATAGGACTATTCGCCGCATATTTTAAATTAGTGCACTCAGGGTAGTCTTTGGGACTACTCGCCGCATATTTAAAATTAGTGAATTCAGTGCAGTCTATAGGACTATTCGCAGTGTATTTTAAATGACTACTCTCCGCATATTTGTAATTAGTGCACTCGAAGTAGTTTGTAGGACTACTTGCCGTATATTTCAAATTACTGCATTCAGGTTAGTCTGCAGGACTACTCGCCGCATATTTTTAAATTATTGCACTCGGGGTAGTCAGTAAGATTATTCGCGAATTACTAAATTTATTTTTGCATTCAGAATAGTCTGTGGGATTATTTGCCGCATTAATAAATTATAGCGTTAAAAATAATCTGTAAGATTATTTGCCTTAACATTATCAAATTAATACATTCAGGGTAGTCTGAAAAAGTTGATTAGGCATCGATTTTAATACAAAGAGTATAATATATTCCTAATATGATATTATACCCGAAAACAGTCAATTTATATCGGTGCCAGAATTAAAACGCGATAATGAAGGTATAAAATATCTAAAAAATGTGATAAAGCGTAATACAATGGCGTCAAAAAAGTACCAATTGCAACAATCATTACTTGTTTAGACTGTGATTCATAACAAATAAGTTCTAGTGAATAACTAGGAGCTCATTATAATGAAACAGTTTTTACGGATTTTATCGCGGTTTATTAAGATTTTTACAAGCCCGACGTTTTGGATACTTATCATTTTTTTCATTCGCGATTCGAGTATTAGAAAACAATATGTAGACCAGGAACTATTACAAAAAATTGCCGACATAAAAGACGTCTTTTGTGACGTGCATTGTAATGATTCCATAGCGCGTAGAAATTTCGCCTTATGTACTGTTAAAAAAAGAGCTCAAAGAGTAACTATCTAATATCAAAATAAAGTATTTGGAGATAATCTTCGTGAAACGCTTAAAGTCGCAAAAATTAGTGACTACCAATAAATTGGGAACCGATTTAAAAGACCAGTCAAATACATCCGCGGGGCATTCCAAAAAACTGGAATTTGACGCCTCAGAAGCGCAAACAGATCCTTGGCCCGTCGTCATCGCGTCACCAGCGTTCGGTTCCGTCATCCAGAATCACATCGCGGTATTATACACCCCAGAAACAACTCGTGGAGCGCGCATCGGCAGCGACAGACGGGGAAGTTTTTTTTTCTTAAGCAGTGGTCGATGATTTAGTAGGGACCGTACAGTCATGGGTTAACATCTATAAAATAACATTTAATAAATTAGTTTTCCAATCGGCTCCACATTACACTGTAACTAAACCTAAATCTGAACAAATCCATTTTGATTGTGCAATAAATGAATTAAAAACACAGGCGCTATTGTAAAATGACTTAAAATAATGTAAGATTCAAATATGAATCGGTGTAAAATTTGGAAAAGGGCAAAAATTATAGGCCTCGTAGTTTCAGCATGTCCAGACTTAGAATATGGATGGATGCATATAAAAAAAAATTAGAAAGATGGTATATATTTAAATTTAAAGAAGTAAGAGTGTTATAATTATGAGTTCGAAATAAATGGCAGATATCCAATGGTGGTTGATTTCCATAGGAAATTATGTAATAAAAATTAAAGAATTTTTGCCGAGAAATTTATGCTGACGCCTCAACATTGGGATGGGGGGCAGCCCGAGAGGGTCAGTCGGCAGGAGCAATCGTCACAATTTAAAAAACAATATTTTAATTATTTAGAATTACTTGCTGCTTAATTCTCATTTTTTCTTTTTGTTAACAATTGTTTTAATTGTCAAATACTTTTTAGAATAGACAATACAGCCAATGTTAACAGTATGGGTGGAATACGATATCACACACTCGATAAAATAACTAAAATCATTTGCATATAATATGTATATTACAGCGGCATATATATATATATATATAAAATCTGCAGATAATTTCGTTGCGGATACAGAATCACGAAAAGTGCGTCGTGATACAAAGTGGGAGATTTTAGTTGTATGTTTGCACCGAATAGTCTCAATTTTTGTTGTACCAGACATGGATTTATTTGCGAACCGGATAAACAAAAAATGCAATAATTACGCGTCTTGGCACTTAGACCCTGATGCCACTGTCATTGATGCTTTCACAATTAATTGGTCACAATATTATTGTTTGCCCTACCCTGGTTGCCGCAGTGTTATCCGGACGGCAATGATGGGTAGAGGTTTTTTCATCGACAGCAGTGTATATAACTATAGTGTCATTATCAGATAATGCTTACAAACAATATAACGTTTGTATTAAAATATGGTGCAAATATGGACATATTAATAATGTTGATTTGTTTAAACCGCCGGTTTCAAAAATTTTAGTTTTTCATACTGAAATTTTTAAATAAAGGTAACCAGTTTAATACGATTACTACTTATACATCAGACCTGGCTTTAATTTTTGGTAAAGGTGTAGCCAGACCCTTAGACCATCAATGCCAAAGTAACATGGGATGCTAATATAGTTTAGAGCATATTATCCTATGGCAAACAGACATACATACATATTATAGATAAATTACACCCAGATACTGAACAAATGATCATGTTCATCAGACAGAACATTTGTCCTGGGTGGGGATCGAACCCACGACCTTCTGGTATAATAGCAGTCAGTCACTAACCACTTTTTTTTTTTTTTGGTTTCGCTGGGGAATGCGTTTAGGCATACCACCGGGTCCGGGGGGGCCCGGAGGTTATGTGGGACTCTCTGCGCCCGAGAAGATGGTAAGGTGGACGCAGACTCTACCCACTAAACCCCAGCGGTGTTCTCCTCCTCGTTTGGGTGACCCGGCATGAGAGCTGTGGACGTCCGTACCGGGCCACAACGGTGTGCCATACGGCACTCTTCTCTGGAGGCGGGGGTGGCATCCCCTCCTCCTTCTCCGCTTAAGGCACACTGAAGACACAAGGGTGCCTTATAGCTCAGACCTTACGCGCGCGCAGCAGATCCCCCGATCGGCCGCGCACAGGTCTCTCACGGGATCTCACGGGCCGTGCCCCGTCAGGATCCGCGCAAGGTGGAAGGTGATTATGCCGTGCCGCCGGTCAACCCACTGCTCCAGGATTGGACCGACGGCCAACACCGTGCGGTGTCCCGCGCTCGGCTCTCTAAGCCGCTCACTCCACTGGCTGAGCACCCGCCTTCTCAGGCGGCTCCTCCAGGTCTCTCCTTCCTCAGAGACGCCAGTACGCACGCAGCCTCATACGAGGTCGTACGGTACGCACGGACGGCCCTGACGGCCATAACCCGTTGCGGGTTAGGGCCACGTACTCCGCCTTCAAGGCACGCGCCCAGATAGGCGCGCCGTACAACGCCATGGACCGTAGGACGCCTGTGTATAGGCGACGGCAGCCAGCACTAGGCCCACCCACGTTTGGGAGAAGACGACCTAATGACCGATCAGTTCCTCGGAAGTTCCAGTTCCAGCAACCTCGGAATGAGGCGCCGGAAGTGCTCCTTGAAGTCCCATCGCCTGTCGAGGACGAGGCCCAAGTATCTCATAGTCGACTCGACAGCGATGGGAGTTCCTCCCACTATCAGGTGGGATCCGGCTGGAGGGGCTCGACGGGGCCCGTGGAAGCATATAGCTTCGCACTTCTCCAGGGCCACCTTGAGCCCGAGTCGCCGAATCCTTGCCACCACCTGCGCCACTCCTGCTACCGCCAGCAGGCGGGCCTCCAAGAACGTACTTCCGCGTGCAGTGACGACGGTGTCGTCGGCGTAACAAGTAAAGCCGACGCCCGTCAAGTTCGCACCACGGAGCACCCAATCGTAGCCTATGTTCCACAGAAGCGGCCCTAGGACCGAGCCCTGTGGAACACCGCAGGCCACCTCTCTCCTCACCCAACCGTTTGCTGTCAGGTAGGTGACATGGTTAAGTACAAAAAACTTCTCATCCAAAAAGAACGTAACATTTGCCTTATTATGTGGAAACATCTGGAATATGTCCAGCCAGAATTCGACTGGCCTATTTAGACAAAACCTATATATTTATTATTATAAGTATAGTATTTTATAATTCATTTAGAAAATCATATAATAAAGGTCGTCAAAACGTTAAGTAGATGGATTGGAAGTAGATGTGTCTGTTTTTTCTAGTCATAGTACCCGTCACGCTTCGACTTAGTTATCCATAATATAGACGAGGAATCAGTTTACATGTTATTCGTAATACAGCAACAGCAAGCTGGATCGGCGACTCCACTACCTTTGCGCGTTTCTATAATAGACCTATTACTATGGATATTGATCCTAATAATTTTGATATATCAGTTATGAAGAGTACCTAAATAATATGTAATAATTAACTTTTGGTTTTTTCCCCCTTGATTATTTTTTAATAAATAAGTAATGGAAATAAAATGATATTTCTTAAATTGTTTGTTCTCTAAACATCTACAGAGTGTAAAAAGTAATACTAATATTGAGGACAAACCCCCGAAGTATAATTATTGATTAAACGAACTTACCTTTGTGAAGTTCAATCAAAATTATACGAGGGGTTTGTCCGAAGATATTAGTATGGACTCCCACCCACCCTGGTTTTCAGTGGATACCATACCACCCTAGTAAGAAATATCATTTTTTGGCTTTGAACTAAAATGAAGGTTCTAGCGAGTTGCAGGTAACAGGTGGAAGGGAGAACCAGAGACAAAAGGCGGGAAAAATGGAGGCAATGTAAAGCCGGAAATAACATTTTTTTTTTGGCTTTGAAAAGTGCTAAGTGGTAAGAAATACAAGTGATACTACAGAGTGTAAAAAGTAATACTAATATCTTCGGACAAACCCCTCGTATAATTTTGATTGAACTTCACAAAGTTAAGTTCGTTTAATCAATAATTATGCCGCATAATGTGCTTTTGTGCTGTAACTAGAAAACGTACAGGAAAACTATTTATCAAGAAAATGGATATTTTGGACAAAGGAATTATTATAAGGAGAAATTATTAGTAATACAAAAATTTACAAAAAATATATATTTTTTAATTTTTTACATTTTTTTTTTACACACATTATTATTACAGTACCTGGATGACCGAGCTTTGCTCGGTATTTTTTTTTTTTTTTAATAAAATGACATTTTCTAAAAATGATTCCTAGCTAGATCGATTTATCGCCCCCGAAACCCTCTATATACTAAATTTCATGAAAATCGCTGGAGCCGATTCCTAGATTCCAATTATATATATATATATACAAGAATTGCTCATTTAAATATATAGTACCTGGATGACCGAGCTTTGCTCGGTATTTTTTTTTATTTTATTAAAATGACATTTTCTAAAAATGATTCCTAGCTAGATCGATTTATCGCCCCCGAAACCCCCTATATACTAAATTTCATGAAAATCGTTGGAGCCGATTCCGAGATTCCAATTATATATATATATACCTATACAAGAATTGCTCATTTAAAGATATAAGAATATAAGATTACAAATTATAACATAATAACAGAAATATATATATATTTACATAAAACTTACTAAATTGAATATTTAACAAGTAATAAAAGAAGATATAATCATCAGCCTTCATCTGTCCACTGCAGAATATAGGCCTCCTTCAATGAACGCCAAGAATTAGACTGCTCCCCCCCACTCGCATCCAATAAGGTACATTAACTTTATGATCCAATATGAACCGGTCACTGCATGGAGATCGTCTTCCCACCAGGTTAATGGTTGACCAACAATTCATCTAACTGAATAACAGGCACAAGAAAAAAAGATATTATAGCACAAGATTTAATAGGATAACTTAATAGGGCAAATAATATGTTCTATGAACTGAAAAATCATTACATATGAGTTGGAAGGGGAACATTTGGGATTGTAAAGAATTTAGGAAGGAAGAGAGATAGTGTTATGTTCTTGATTGTAACATTTATATTTTGAAAACAGATCTCGGGGAGTTTTATCCTATAATGTTTTTCGGTTATTTTTCTATAAAGACAAGGGGCCTATGTAGACAAGGGGCCTGTGGCAGACCAATCAGCGCCACATTCCTGAATCACGCTATCGAAGTTCCATAGATCATCGCTATACATACAGCAGCTGAATTTATAGCAAGTGGGCTTCGGCCTGACCAAGCATACCATCTCGCTCGGTCGGAGATATCCATATACATACTTTAAAACTTTAAAATTGAACCGCAAACATTGACAAAAATTAATAAAATGCTAAAATATTTGTCCTTCGAATGTTTGTTAAAGAATTTTTTTACTATTTGTATAGATTTTAATAGAATTCCGTGATTTAATCGAATGATAATTCGTCTAATATGCTAATTCTTTCAAAATAAATTCTTCATAATAAAATGATGGTATTGAATAAATGAATGAAGAGCATCACTACTTGTATACATAAAACATGCTTAAAACGCTAAGATCACAGTCCACAGAATATGTATACCCTAAAGGGCTAAGATCCATTGACCATTATGCATTGTGGAATAAGAAAAAAAAACCAATACGTCAACATTTCAAATTGTGTTTGTGAACTGTTTTGAATTTTGATTTTAAAATTTAAAATTATATTTTGCTCGAAACATATTGCTTGCCCATTTAATTGCAATGCTGTAAATATCAAAAATAAATATAATTTGTTTTTTTTTCATTTATTTTTGTTTTATATAGCATACTACAGCGGTTTTTGGGTGTGTGTATGTCCTGTACTATATAAAAGTGTACGTCTCAGGACATAAATCGTTTAGCCAAAACAAAAATATGGATATATCAATAAATAACGTTTCAACATTATTGCACAAATTGTGCGAGGGCTTGTCACAAGAACCAGGTGAGGTTCCTTTTTTAAAACACTAATAATTTGTCATTTAACACATTTCGGTTGTCGCAAGATTTTAATTAAAAATGAATAATTTGCAAGAATATTTGAGAGATTTCATTGCAAAATATATCACAAGTACGTTAGAAATGTGACATGTTCCTAGTTATTATTGTTTAAAATATTATTATTAAATATCTTTATTATTAAAGTTCTCTTTAACTTTGATCATATTTTTATTTAGATTCGTATAGAAGTGATGATTATTATTTGGTCATCAGAAGAAATATGTTTACTATTTATATATGCATTAAAATATAAAGTTATGTTGTGTTAATAGGGAATCATGTTATTGGATTAAAAAATTTTAGTAATAATGCTCATATAGTTAATGATGTTTATATTCAGATGGTGCATATGAATTGGCTTTATCATATTTATCATCTACAAGTGAGAAGTCGCGAACACTACAAGATGAAAGATTGCTTTGTCAAAAAATATACTCACGTCTAGCAGGTGTATCTGCAAAAGATGCCGATAAATTTAATGAATCTTTTGCCAAGTTAAAGAACACTGTAAGTTTTATTTATATTTGAATTAAATCTTCTTTTTTGTCGTTCCCTCACTACTGAGGATCATACCAACCATATAATCTTCCACTGGACACGGTCTTGGGTCAAATGGATTGCCCGGTGCAAATTGTCCCCCACTTTGATTTTTACAGCATTGGATCATCTCGCTGGTGTACTTCCTCTTGCTTGTTTTACTTCCATCTATTCCAAAATTAACGTCCTCTACCAATCATGCCTTAATCCTTGAATTATTTAGTCTACACTTATATGAATGTATTATAGCTTTATGCTAAAAGATGAAATGATTATAGTGAGAAATTCAGTATTAGACATTCCAATTGCAGTCCAAATTAATATTAATGATTGTGCATCAATTATTATGACATACATGTTCTACAAATCTGAAGTTTAGTCAGACAAACAGGTAGAGAAATATATATACTTATTTATATAATTTATATTGATCTGTGACACATTTACAGTTTGCATTAAAACAAAGGGCATCGGTGTTGTCACTGTTACTGGCACTCTCCGAAAGCCCCCACCAGACGGATTCTACCCAACAACTTTTTCAAGTTCCATGTTTGTCTGTGCCTGTAAGTGTTTTATTTTTATTTATAAACTAAACAATTTATAAATTATAAGCAATAAAATAAAAATTTTTAAAGAATTAAAGTGATTCACATGTGGGGAGGGATGCGTGTGCCGCACTCCCTGCTGCACGATCATCCACCGTCTTGCTTTTTTTCCTGTTAAAGGGCTTTCCTGTTAAAGGGCTTTGCTGTGATTCAAAGAGAAGGTAGGCCACAGTAAAATTACTGGCCAGTTTGCCTATCCAAGGAACATAAAAAAAGATATTCGTATTAATGCTAAGTGCAAAACTAGTCAACCGACAGGCCATGAACCATTGATGTTAGTTGTTAGTTTTGACCATGAACCACCTATTATTTAGACTTATATACAAGGTTGATATAAGCGAGAGGCATTCAATTAAACTACATATGCTTACGGTTAATGCGAAACTATAAAAAAATAGTTTGAGAGCAATAAAAAAAAAGTTTTTCAAAGAACTTAAATACGTGAATAGTCTAAGTAAAACGTAAAAACTCTTTGTAACAGTTTGTAAAATGTCCTTCGAATCTAAAAGGCAATGTCGCACAGCACGTTGCGTCTCACCGGGTCGAACAAACCGGAGCGGCTTTAAAACTTAAAAAATATCCTGTGACTGAACTATTGTTTCTATTGTTCTAAGTTTTGGTGTGTAGCCTAAAAATGGTACATAGTAAACGTGGTTTAATTTAATGCCTCTCGCTTTTATCAACCTTGTATACAGTTTAAACATACAATACCTGTTATAAACACACTGTTGTTCGTAATATAGCTGCTATGTGTAATCAGGTATATCTTCATCCAGACATGTTAAAGTTATTTGGAGGAAAAGTAGAATAATTCAATCTATTTTGTTACAGAATTCTACTACCGGTGTTTCCGCATGTAAGTCAAGTGCAAGTAAAAGTACAATAGGATCATCAAATTGGCCCAGTAATGCTCTTAAACAAGAAAACTCATTGCCAACCTTATATGCACCTGGCAGTAACAGCAACATGGCTCTTGCTTCACAATTCAGTGGTAATTTTTTTGTTATTATATTTATGAGTAAACTGTATTAATAATGAAATGATTATAGGCTAAAAAATGGGCACTGTTAATCAAATGGTTAACTTTGTTAATTGCTAATCCGTTAATAGAAAAGTTAGCTTTGATTAAAACATTAAACAGTATACTTAAAGGAAATCTTAAATCCATTAACTTGTGACAAAAATTACGTAAAATTCAAAGTAGGACATAAAAACTTATATAGTATTATTTATTAAGGAATATTTTACACCGTTACATAATATACTTAATCTAATACAAACTTACACGGCACATATAAAAACTGTAGTTAGGTTTTAAATTAAAAAATAATTGTGGTTACAATAATAAAATTGACAATTTAGACATGACAATACGTAGTATTACTATATAGGTTTGTTGATACCACAGTGTAATTAATACCTCAAAAGGTAACCACTCAGTTGTGTGATTGTGGTATCCAAAGAAACCGCAATCCTGATTTTATGTGGTCCCTAATAAATCTAATGTTGAGTCAGTTGGAAAACTAACATTATACACTATACTATATACTTAACTTATTATTTAAAACTAGCTTCGCCTGCGTCATACTAGAAAAAGTAGCTTATGTATTTCTTTGCTAGAATGTGATAAGATCTGCTTAGGAGGCATTCAGTCACATACATGCGCACAGAAGAATTATATATAGGTATAAAGATTGAAAGACTTGGATAATTACATTGTTTTTTAACCGACTTCAACAAAAAGGAAGAGATTCTTAATTCAATTGGTATTTTTTTCTATATATTATGTACAACCGATTTCTCCGTCAATTGTGATCCGATTTTTTAAATTCTCTTTTGTTTGAAAGGGTATACTTGCCAAATGGTCCCATGATAAAGAAACAAGGGTCTGATGATAGCATCCCAGAGGAATCGAGGGGAACTTTTTTTTTTTTTATGTTACTTGGATAAGCAAACTGGCAAACGTGCCACCTGATGGTAAGTGGTCGACGTCGCCCATAAACATAAACTAGTTTACCTGGAACGAGCCCAGGCAACTCATCTATGTGTTGCCTATCCTGAGACGTAAGATGTTAAGTCTCGGTGCCAGTAATTACACTGCCTGTCTTGCCCTTCTCTCCGAAACACAGCAAAGCTGTTTCACGGGAGAAACAAGCAAGATGGTGGTACCCATGCAGCCGGGAGCGCGGTACAGCGCTTCCCTCCCACCGGAACTTTCGAATACTAATACGATTTTTCGTATTAGAGCGACTAGTGCGCTGTCTCTTTTCTTCATTTTAATAATCACTAAAAAATAAGAAATTAAAAAAAAATAACAAAAATTAAAACCGATATTAAAAAATAAAATAGCTAAAAAGTAATAAAATAATTGCGTTTCTTTTTAAATTTTTGTGTCTACAACTAATACAAACACTGACTCAAAGTAACAATAATGACGTGGTAAACGCAAAAATAAACTTTTCCGGGCAAGCAGAAGTTTATAGTGTGATCGAAATTATTTGATACGTTGGTAAGTAAAATTTTATATTTATTTTTCATAACAAGCTAAGCTTTTTTCGTGATAACTCATTATGTTCCAGACGTGATGGGAAATAAAACAAAGTTATTATTTAAATATATGGAGGAAACGAAAATGCACAAATTTAGAAATTTTGAAGAAGACAAATTGCAAAAAACACACACAGTACATATGTACTATAAAAATATGATAACTTTGCTATGTATGTATTAACAATTTTTTTTTTATTGGCTATCCGAATCCTAATTCAACTAAAAGCAAACGTCTTTAATTTGTGATGCATGAATACACTATTATTAGTCCAGTCTAATTAGACATTCAAGGGTACATTTGGTCACATAGAGCTGAAAAATGACACCAATGTTGTCAACAATGGAGAATAGGTGGAGAAAGACACTGTTCTGCAGGCCGAAAGCGCACTTTGGCTCGAGTTGCGTAGATGTCTACCTGTCTACTGGCGTGTAGCGTTAAGATTTTATTTGACATATTATTTAACTGAATTTTTTTTCTTGATCTGTGATAACACTTGAATTAATTTCATATTACATAGTATTTACATGTCATAATCTAAGTCAAATCGGACAATATTTGACATATCGTTTATTTTATATAATTTCACTTGACCTAATGTTCTTTACATATTCTAAGGTTATATCCATAACTTCTCTGATATCAAACATTAAACTCTCTCTTGTTATAGCGTCATCCGCTCCGCTAGTGAAAAGCCACTTATATGCATATTCCCTCAAATTCAAATTTATTTATTTGCTTAGTAAAAAAAAACAATATAAAAAGCATAAAGCACGGTCAGTGACATGAGGCAACTGCAATCCTGCAACTAGAAATGCAACTGAACATTAAAATCCATTAAATGTGGGCTGTTTATTGATTAAGACTTTTTTCTTCTGGGAGATTCACCCGACGGCATTTTCGCCGAATGTATTGTCGAAGTAAAATACCCATTTCAGCATTCGGTATGAATGCCGATGAAGCAATCAAACAAAATAAAATTAAATTTTGGAACTCTAACGGAAATATCAACCGTCACCATGATTGGTTTTTCCAAATACAAGGGCAATTAACATATATCCAGGAAGAATATATGTTTGCTTGCTGTTTGTACGGGTGAAGAATTTCCCATGAAAATAGCAAAAACCAATAGAGACGATGAATTTTGGACCAAAGAAATTAAAAACAGACTTGTTAATTATCATAATGAGTGTCTGCTCCTAGAAATTGTTGAATTCTTTTTTTTTTTTACTCTTATACACTTAATAAATAATATATAACAATAAACCACGATAAAATCCAAAAAAAATGTTTCATTATAATGAGTGAAATTCGCGTAAACACTTTTTTATACTTATTTAATATATTTACTAAGTAAATTCGCGTTCTAAAGCCGTCAAAAAGTATTTTTATTGTGAACTAGATTTTGCTCACAGCTTGGTCTGCGTTACCTTAGATTTACAGCCGTACCCTGATTCATGATGATTATTTTTAGTCTAAGTTACTCCTTTAATCAGCTATCTGCCAGTGAAAATCCCATCAAAATCGGACTAAAAATAGGAAATAGACAAGCAAACTATTTTTCACTAGTTAATTATTAATGTATGTAGTCAAAAAATTAAATTATTGAGTAATTTATTTATTGATTTGTTTTCAATTTTATTAATACTATTGCATGCTATTGAAGTCTTAATATAAATTTTATATTAAGACTTGAATAGCATGATATTTAGTATCAATAGGTTTTTGATATTGAGGAAATAAAAAGCTTAATTAATTTAATTAATCTGCCAGTGAAAGTCCCATCAAAATCGGCCCAGCCATTTCAGAGATTAGCCGGAACAAATAGACAGACGGGCAAAAATTGTAAACAATGCTATTTTGGTATATGTATCGTGTATACATAGGCTGCACTAAAAGTATCGGGAATGGAATATTTCCACTGTTCCTGTCATATTAAAATCTTTTTAATTGAAAACTCCTTGGTTTTAAAAATCGAATACCATTTATTTATTTTAAAAAAGATTCTCGGTCTTGTCACAAGGTCTGGTCAAACTTGTTTAGTCGTTGAGATTGGAAATGGAAATGGAATTGACTCGAGAAAATTCTAGAGCAATGATTTATGACTTTCGAAGTGGTTTAACACAAAAACAGTGTGTTGATCGGATAATTTCTGCATTTGGTGATGAAGCCCCATCCAAAACCACAATTTATCGCTGAATTTCAACGTGGACGTGTCAAGCTCAGTGATAATCCCCGTCAAGGTCGTCCAAAAACTGCAGTCACCCAAGAAAATGTTGATGCTGTGCGTAAGCTGATTGAGGAAGATCGACATGTGACATACCGCGAAATTCAGGCAACTTTAGACATTGGCATTAATTAGGTGTAAAAAAGTTGTTTTCCCGATGGATACCGCATTTGCTCTGTGAAGAGCAAAAAGCGGCTCGCGTTACTTGGTGCGTCAGAACTCTCGAAAGATTCCACAAAGGAACCTCAAATGCTGTATACAACATCGTATCAGGTGACGAATCCTGGATATACTCGTACGTACCCGAAACAAAAAACCAGTCACGAGTTTGGGTGTTCGAAAATGAGTTAAAGCCAACAAAAATTGTTCGTTCACGGAGTGTTGCAAAAAAAATGGTGGCCACGTTTGTCTCCAAAACCGGCCATGTTGCGACTATTCCTCTTGAGGGACAAAGAACGGTTAATGCAGAATGGTATGCTAGCATTTGTTTGCCACAGGTCGTTTCTGAACTCCGTAAAGAGAACTGCAACCGCCGCATCATTCTCCATCACGACAATGCGAGTTCTTACACCGCGCACAGAACAAAAGAGTTTTTAGAGCAAGAAAACATACCCCAACTTCCGAAAACCCTTCCAGGGTTGCTTCAATGATTGGTTCCATCGTATGGAAAAATGTGTCAAATTTCACGGAGAATACTTCGAAAAGCAATAAATACATTTTTAAATAGTAATGTTGTGTCACTTCCTTGATTCCCGAAATTTTCAGTGCCGCCCTCGTACATCCATATGCGGCTTTTTATATTACAAACAGTCACTCCAATTTCATTTATCTATACATAATATCCATATTATAATAAACATAGTATTATGTGAGTAGTAGATATTATATTATGTGGGTACTCATTATCGTCATATTCTATGCACGTTATTTATTTATTTTTTATTCGAAAGTATCAAAATTGAGTTTGTTTGACTAAACGCTCCAGCGCTACGGCACACATTGACATTGGCTTTAGTGTGAGTAAAAGTTGCACTAAATTACCTAAACTTGACATTACGCTCGAGGTGTAAAAGCTCTTAAGGCAGATTATATTTCTGAGATTCCCTTTTTTAGGATGTGTTTATAATCTGTTGTACAGACGTACAAAAAGATAATATCCACATTTTTTTAAGATCGGTCAGGTGAACGGGCTTGCGTGCGCGACGCCGTACTCGCCGCGTCGGGTGTGAAGACTTGCAAGGATAACACATGGCCGAGACCAGTGCAGATACTTCACTCGAGAATAGCACATCTCGGATTCCTTCATGATAGATTGAAAGAATTTATTGAACCATCTTCCGGACTAATGCCTCAAGGTTTTGATTTAAACTTTATATTTAAACTTAAATGATCATGTATAATAAAAAAATATATATTAATATTTTAAGCTATTTCAACTTAAAATATTAATATTTTTTATAACCCTCGATAAAGATAAAATTTTGTCTTTATTTAATTCTTTGTATGTATGTACTTTACATTAAAAATATATATTACAGGTTTAATGGGAGAAGGTCTCGTAGCATCAATAAGAGAGGAGTTAACTGAATACTATCGAAGCATTGCTTTGTTACAATCACAGGTAAACTTAGCATTTTTTTTTATAAAAGTACATTTAAAAAAGTTTTGTATAGAATTTTTTACCAATGACATTAGTTTTACTGGTAATATTGATCACGAGTGCAGCAGTTTTCTACGGGCTTGTCTACAGGTTTGCATATTATGCATTTCCCTTACAAGATTAATTAGCTATTATAATTTTTATGTTGATAGGTGTGCGAGGGCGACGGCGGTGGCGGCACGCTGCGTCGCATGTGCGTGTGGGCGCAGGAGCCGCTGCACCGCCTCACCTGGCTCGCCAATATCGTGCACACGGCTCACCATAAAAAAGGTACGGAATCTGTATGCGACTTATAATCTGTGGCGATTAACAATATTGTTAATGGATCCTACTAGGGGTCATATATTGTTATATAATATATTTATAATTACGTTACTTGAATCATCCTTTATATTTGTTTGATTAAATTAGCTGATATTATTTAGCTCAACATCTTTAAGGTGAGGGGGATAATTGTCAATGAACAGAATCATGCGTCGTTATTTTATCTGGATGAATGTGTGTGATCTCTAAAGCTTTTAACGAGACGACGAAACGAATCCAATCTTATGTTTTTGAAGCATCGTGGATTTTTCGCCTTACCTATCAGTTGGGTAAACACAACTTTTCCGACCCATCAAAATTAGCAAAGGTCGTGTATTAATCGGGATGACAAATCGGATTAAGTGTTTAAAAAACGTACTGGAGTAAAATGGCGTGTTAAGCTATAATCATATTAAGCGTGATCGTATTAAGCTGGTTTTCTGTCATTTACAAAAATGAATAAAACAGGATATTCGCAACTAAATGGAACTGTTTAAAATTTGCATACGCATTCGCATCGATTACACGCGGCAAATGCTCGAAACTTTGGCTCTCGTGTCAGTTCGGGAGTTGACTCGCTCGACTCTCACGCAGACAGACACACACACAAGGTAGCATAACTTGTACGTTTGTTGTATGTGGTGCGGTGCTCGCAGGCGGTGAGCTGGCGTCGTGCGTGCACCGGTTCGTGCGGCACGGCGACGGACGCGTGGCGGCTCTGGCGCGGCGGCTGCTCACGGCGCTCACCTACCCGCTGTTGCTCATGCTCACGCGCTGGCTGCTGCACGGTAACCGCGTCCGATAAAAACGTATTTTTATCAAAATCCGATTGGTGGTTTAGGTGTTAAACAAATAATCAATTTCAAAATAATACTAGGTGTTCTAATAGTTGCTAAGTTTACCGAAAAAAAAGTAAGAAGACTTTTGGTAAGTCGATCTTCTTACATATTCTTTTTTTTTATAGTTGGATAGGCAAACTGGCAGCAAACGTGCCACCTGATGGTAAGTGGTCGACGTCGCCCATGAATATAAACCAGTTTACCTTTTTTTTTTTCTTTAACGCCGGGAAATGCTCTGAGGCATCCCGCGGGGGAGTGGGTCTCCCCACGCGGGTATGTGGGACTCGCTGCGCCCGACAGCTGGTAAATGGAGAGCGAGTGCCACCAATGCCGCCTTTGGTGAGGTGCCCCGGATTTAGAAAACAAACAGGGCACCTCGGCGGCTAGTCAGTCCTGCAAGGAACCGACGCCACCTCCACAGAGGGGTTGTCCCGCACCACAGAACCACCCCTCCCAACGTCGGGACAGTACAATGGGGTGAGGTTCCCATCCTCCACCCTTGCCCCCCTGCTCTTCTGTCCCCTCTTCTTATAAGAGGGGTACAAAGAGCCCCCTCGGCCCAATTAGCTTCGCCCAAGGTGCACCGCTCACCCTAGGTTACTGAGCCCCACCGCCACGACAAGGCCTGAACCATGGTGGGGACATTGAGGGTTCTATATTGAATACTCACTATAGTACCACATTTGTAACTAGAACAAACTTATACAAGCACTAGATAATATATATTGTGCTTACCACTGTCTTTCTCTTGGAGTCCTTAGACCTTCCGGGTAACAGATACAACTTCACATAGGGATCAGGAACGTTGATGTTAAGTCTCGGTGCCAGTAATTACACTGCCTGTCTTGTCCTTCTCTCCGAAACACAGCAAAGCTGTTTCACGGAAGAAACAAGCAAGATGGTGGTAATGGGCAGCCGGGAGCGCGGCACAGCGCTTCCCTCCCACCGGTAAATAATATTAAAGTAACACAGTAATTTATTTTGTACAGGTGAAATCGACGACCCCTTTAATGAGTTCTTCATCGAGAGCAGGTGCGGAGTGCCCATCGACAGGATGTGGCACGACAAGTACAGAGTGAGGTGAGACCATTGAACCATTCGTATTTGTCTTCACACCTTACTTTCTAATTATAAGTAATGCACATTGCACATTTTATTTGACTGAAGCTTAGCTATACCATGCATACCATACCATACAAAATGAGTTCAATTGTTCGCATTGTAGTGTAGAGTTTTATATTTAATGCGATCTTTAAAAGAGTTGAGTTGAGTTTAGATAGTAGCAAACACGGTCGTCGCGGTTTCCTCGTAAGCCGTGTATCGACTACACGCGACAAATCGTCAAAAGCGTGTGTGAGAATCGTGCGAGCCAATATTTGATGATTGACTCATGAGATTCTGCAATAACTTCAATACACGCCGCAACGAATACTATGCCTCTCGCATTTTACTAGGACCAGGGGCGCACCTGCATCGGCATCTATACTGTTGGAAAATCGTTATTCTCGTATAGTTCGAGGTGGGTCGATCTTACGTGTAGCCCAGATGTACGAAACATAACCGTGGCAAATGTATCAGGGAGTGGATGGTGCCCTCGTTCATGTCGCGTGAGCTGGCGGCGCAGATCCTGGCCACGGGCAAGAGCGTGGTGTTCATGCGCGAGGCGTGCGCCGACGAGCCCACCTCCGCCGACCACCACCACCACCTGCAGCCGCTGCTCGACCCTACCGGGGCTGGTGAGTCACATGTAAACGGTGGAACGGGAGTACTATCCAGCTTGATTCCGCCGTTAACAAGCTTTACGTTTTCCGGAAAGAAGGGCAAATATAGACGTTTTACACAACAATAAAACGTTTATTATGTGCCTTTCAGAAAACACAGCATCGCTTATGAAGAAGCAGTGTGTAACTCACCTTATCTTTATACATACCATCGTATCTATCTTTTTCGTCTTTGTCTATGCTTAACCAATGTCTCTGGATTCTAGTTGTCTATGAATTGTCACTGCTAGGCGAGAATCGCACTGTCTCTCGTCATTGCTGTCTTCACCAGGAAGATCATTCCTGCGATGCTGTGTTTTCTTTCGGCACATAATAAACGTTTTATTGTTGTGTAAAACGTCTATATTATGTGCCTTTCAGAAAACACAGCATCGCTTATGAAGACGTGTTTGATATCTGCTGGTGACAAGAAGAATAAAAAACACACGCAATGTTGAAAGGAATGTTAAAGTACTTAAAATAACTCCTGAATTAAAGTGATGCAATATTTCCATTATAATCCTTTATGATTTTATTCTACGTCATAAGATATTAATTAAAGTAAAACATTTAATTAACTTATTATTTAACTCTTTTTGTTATGAAATCGGTATCATATAATATATTCTTGCAATATCCACTTCATTTAAACATAATAAATAAAGCTCCTAAGTGTAATTTTGAGTAATTTAAAAATTACCTCTTAGATTTGATAAATCCAAATTTATCAATATTAAAAATCATGATAACACTACAACTTCGTAACAGTGTTATACACTAATTAATTATTATTATTTGGTTCTAGTTATTATAAAGTAAATTTTAAAGAGGTTTAAAACTTTCCAAAAATGTATTGTTTCTGTCGCCTTCCTGTGTATTAATCTCTCGGCAATAGTGGTTTCTCCATGTCTGTACAGATGCCCAATTACCTCTCGATAAAATCTCTTCTATTGGTCTATCTTCTAGCCAGGAAAGTGATGCTACTGCAGATCTACAAGAGCGAGGTGTAGCATTTATACCAGCATCTTTTAATACTGATCGTACCCATCCACCAATTATAGTCCTAGTTGCTGGTCTTTTGCGACCTTTTATGGTAATGAATAAATGACCACCTGTTATATCAGTTTGGCGGTCTCTAAAGAACTGTATTAAGCGCCTTGTCCAT
The DNA here is from genome assembly GCA_963853865.1 of Helleia helle. Taxonomy (NCBI): domain Eukaryota; kingdom Metazoa; phylum Arthropoda; class Insecta; order Lepidoptera; family Lycaenidae; genus Helleia; species Helleia helle. The sequence continues at coordinate 10,365,717 of OY971421.1, forward strand.
TTAAAAGGACATAGATTTTCATTGTTAGAAAGAAGTTTCCAACCAGATTGTCATCTGGTACCAGTGTCGGTCTTGGCACTGAATACAGATATACAGAATAAATTTCATAACCGTTGTCCAGAAAATGGAGTTCTTTCGTTCTAAGGAGTGTAAGGTCGTGTAGTCTACGACCAGAAACTAAAAGCAAAATTGCAGCCGTTTTTGTTCGGCCATTACCTTTGACTACATTGTTGAGGCGTATACTAATGTGGGTTTTTGAATAAAGGGTATTCGAGACCCTGATAAGGCTTTCAGGAGAAAAGGTGTTGTTCCAAGCTTCCCCCATCGATCTATGAAGTTCTTCAGTTGCCCCCCCTTGAATTGTCGAATGCACGAAAGGAAGATCTCTTTCCTGTGCCTTACGACTTAGTTTGAGCATTTTAAAAACGAGAGTGAGAATCATTAAAATTAAAATTACTACTATTATTATTATAGTTTCTCCGAGAAACATCTAATCTCGCCCTCTTAGGGTCGGTCGGTACTAGTGGAAGGAAAGGCAGTGGGATCCGATCCCTTCCTTTTAGCCGCAAAATTGTGAGACTTATTTTGTTTAAAAGAAATATCTCATCCACTTTGTAGGGCCACCAAAATTTTTAATGAGGGCATTAAGTTTAAGTTGGTCAAATAAAGCACTTTCTGAAGGGAGAATATTTCTTAACGGTAACTAATACTATTACAATATACATATGTTTGGTAATTCTTTAATTAATCTCTGTCTCCTAGTTTCTATACACTCAGCCCTTTTTCCACATAAAATTTGTAAAATGTCTAGAATTTTTATTAAAAACACTGAATTTTGTACCAGTGTGGTCATATTTAATTCCTCTGGGCATTACGCAGCCCAATCAACCACTTCTTGTAAACCCCATTTAAGTAATTCATTACTCTCAAAAACAGCATTTGACAATACTGCCATATTCAGTACCCACTAAATAATCTTTTGATTTACTTAAATGACGTGTTCGTCATTAATTTTAAGATCAGTAAAGCCTGGAGTAGCTATATATGACTATAAAGTCTTAGTGTATCTAACATTTTGTCATGTGGCTTAGCCAAAATGTTGTAATAATTTTATTTTATCTACCCTCTCTGCGAGGACTTGTTTTATTATTTTAGTACCAACAATATTGATGCCTATTTCACCTAAATCTAGTGATGCAGGAGTCTTCCCCGGTATAGTAAGAAAGTTATCACTCAAAACGGTATTATTAGTAACGTCTTTGCTAATTTGTTAACTACCGACACTCTGCATATATATATGTTTGATAAAAAGCCCACCTGATTCATTAGGGCTTCTATTTGTGGGTCTTCTTTTACACCTCGTCTCTTAAAAACCAGCTTTCCACTCTCTGATTGAGAGGATGATCTAGATGAGGATGGATTCTCTTCGCCTTCATATTTTGTATTTTGAACACTATTTAAGTTATTTATTTTCCTCCGAGTGCGGAGAGTTCTCTGCGTTATAGCTCATCTTCATAAAATATATTTTAAGCACAAATTATCTCTATGTATTAAATACTTAACGAAATTTCAAAATCGAACTTAACCGTTCGGGAGTAACACACGCAATGACGAGAGACAGTGCGATTCTCGCCTAGCAGTGACAATTCATAGACAACTAGAATCCAGAGACATTGGTTAAGCATAGACAAAGACGAAAAAGCACGATGGTATGTAAGGTGAGTTACACACTGCTTCTTCATAAGCGATGCTGTGTTTTCTGAAAGGCACATAATTGTTTAATTTGTCGAGTTGATCCCAGTGGTCAATCTCAGTTGATGCCAAGTGGTTAATCTCAGTTGATGCCAAGTGGTTAATCTCAGTTGATGCCAACTGGTTAATTTTAGTTGATGCCATGACATGGTCAATCTCATTTGTAACCAAGTGGTCAATCTCGCTCATGAGCATGAATTAAGCTAGTCCTGGACAAATTTGCCATAGACCTAAGCTCTAGTCTAGGTTAGCGCCAAAAAAGGGCAGTGCCTTTTTATCAAAACACAGCAGATAGGAGTGCAGTATAAAGCATATTCATTCTACCAGTAAGGTAGCCCCTTTTTTTGCTGTCGCAGTGAACCTGCTTTGCGCATTATATACAAAAAATCATCCGGATGGATTGTCCCCGGGGATATGTGGGACTCCGCCCCCCTTCCCAGCTACCCACGGCACTTGTATACTACACTAAAACCACTGCGAGCTGCCTTCAGCAGCTTGAAGGTGAGTGTCCCGGATCTGACTAACACAGGACAACCCCCGCGACCGGCCGGTTCCCTCAAAAGGGCTAACCGGGCTACTTCCTAGTATGGGGGGACTCCGACAACGAAAAAGCCTGGATCTCTTCCGCAGGGGCAGATACTCAAGCGCCTCCTCCGCACTGTTTGCATACTAACTAAAATCTATACATCTATACCAGTGGTTCTTAACCTTTTGGTCATGAGGGACCATTTTACCTAATATTTGTCTTGTCGGGGACCACCCATAGTCTTGCCCTAAATATTGTTACAAAGATTTTTTTTTTTTTCATATATAATATATTTCATAAAATATGCAATACAGTCCTTCAAACTTTGAGGCCTTTTAAGTTTTATCAATAGAAGCACGCACTCTTTTCATGAGAAAATTCTTCAATTATCATGACATTTAGAGTAAGTATTCTGAAACTGAGCATAAATCATAATCCAGTGGATTAAGATCGGGACTAGATGACGGCCACTCTACCTGCGAGCGCCTTCAGCCGCTTTTTGAGGGTCACGGATCTGCATTCAACGGGATTACCTCAGCGACAGGAAGGCCCCGACGAAGGCCAGACTACTCCTCGTAAGGGGGGACTGCCCATCCGCTACTAAGCAGTCCCCGCGACGTCGTGTCATACTGGGCCCAGGTTCCCATCCTGAATCCGACACGAGCACAGGGGCGTTACTGGAGGTGCATTAAGTAGCACCTTCTGCGCACCCCCATTCGTCGCCCGCGGGGGGAGGCCTCGTCGGCGGTCTCCTTTCTCACCCGCTCGTCAACCTCCTTCTGGAACATAACTGCCTCGCAGAAGGAGACCATCGTCGTATGGGACTCGTCGTCATCCATCGCGGTGATGTCACTCGGACTTGTCTCTACAAGTCCCCTCCGATGACTGATGTCAGATCGCGACGCAGCACCTGAAGGGTGTGCTGGGCCGGGCTGTGGGCCGTCCGGCATAGCTATTTACCAAAGCAACCATGCCCGGTGAGCACCTGTCTGAGATGGAAGGTGAGGGAGTTTGCGCTTACAGTGCATCCACCGCTTGAGGATTGGACGCAGAACAGCCATTAGGCTTTTTCTATACGGCTGCGGCGCCAGATCCTCCCCCCACCTCCGGATTAGCACCTCTTGCCCTAGTCTCTTGCTGAGAAACTGCGCCGAGCGCAGCTAGGCTGTATTCCTCGCGGTAAGGTGACCCGCCCAGATGGGTGCACCGTACGTTACCATACTCCGGAGTATAACTGCCTGCAGGCGACGCTGGATTCTCCGAGGTTCGTGAGGAGTCTGTCCAACGCACTTGCCGTCTCTACGACCTTCGGTCCCAACATTAAGAAATGTGGGCCGAAGGTCCACCCTCCGTCAAGGATGAGCCCCAGATATTTGATATGGGGGCTTCCTGACCTCACCTGATCCTGACCTTCACCCCTCCGATCTTCTAGAAGGCAGCCCCCGGAGGGGTTTCTTTCCGTCCGGTCCCGCGCAAGAGAAGGGCTTCGGTCTTCTCAGGTCTGACCCAAAGCCCTAACCTCTCTATGCGGATGATCACGAGGTAAAGCTAGAGCTCAGCCAGCCGCGCCGCCTATTTATAGCCTCGTCCCCTTGCGTACACGAAGGTGTCGTCCGCGTAGCAAATCCACCCATCCCTGGGAGGAGGCGAACTTGCAGGACCCAGTCATAGCCGATATCCCACAGGATAGGGTTTGGGCCCGATCGTCGGGCGACACCGCACCCGACTCGCCACCATTCTACGGACCCATAACGAGAGGTACGCCTCCAACAGTCTCCTTAGATACGGAGGGACTCCGAAGTAATTAAGCGTCTCCCGTATCATACTGTAAGGGAGGCTTTTGAACACCGGCGTGTTCGGAACCCAAATTGGGACTCTGGGAATCCCGCTCGCGTGCCCTGCCTTTCAGGACTAGATGACGCGGACGTCCAGTCTTAAGATCTGATGAAATCCGGAACGTTGGTTTCTAATCAAGATTGGGTGGATTGAGTGTTATGAGTCTTGCTGAAAGGACGATTCTTGGTTATTGGACATGGTGTTCTTATGGGGCTTAACTACCTTCTCAATAATGGTATTTTGATACACTTGTGCCGATGTTTTGTTACCTTTATTTTTATTTATCAGAAGCGACGACAGATGGCTTCGCGGACCACCTGGAATGTCTCCAGGGACCACGAGTGGTCCGCGGACCACCGGTTAAGAACCACTGATCTATACAGATAAATAAAATTGAAATGTCTGTTTGTAACATTCAAATAACCGCTTTTAACTAAATGCATATTGATGTATACATGGTACATATGCCTAAATAGCATTTTTTACAATTTTTGTCTGTCTGTCTGTCTGTTTGTTCCGGCTAATCTCGGCAACGGTTGGGCCGATTTTGATAGGACTTTCACTGACAGATAAGATGTATTAAGGAGTAAATCCACGTACGGCCGTAAACCTAAGTTAACGCAGGCAAAGCTGCGGGCAACAGCTATTAAGAGCGTTAACGCCGATTTTGGCTGCTTGGACCAAAAAGCGTACTTTTAAAACACTTTTATCTCTATGATATGATATCTATATGAAAGTGTGAATTACTAATAATTGTAGGAAATTTATCGATCTTAAAATTTGACTGAGAACATTTTTACATTAATAGAGTATTCATGAATTCTAACCAGATACACGAACAGTGTTTTCTAAATTCCTTTTACAGAGGTCATTTCGAAGCTGAAAATATCCGTAACCACTAATAAAATTTACAATCAAACAAAGTTATTTAATTGTTTGGGCCCTTGTCCAGAAAACTGAGAGAGGGTTTTTTTTATTTCCAACTCGTAACATAATAAATCGAACAATAAACAATCTGAAATGAACAATAAAAAGCGGTTGCTAAATTCATAATTTCCTCCAATAAATCTTACTAAAATTTACAAAGAAAGGTGTGTAGTAATAGAAGAATATCTTCTTTGGAAAATACGATACAGTATTAAGGTTACTGAATTTTATTTAATTTATTACAATTTTTTAAAAACTAGTATAAAACTGTGCGCGTAAGTATTTTTAAATTAGTCCGACGCGAGCGGTTTCCAGGTGTGGACGTATCGCTCGGTGCTCTACGCGTGACCTCTCCTGACCCTTGACAAGTGTGTTTATAGTGCGACCTAAACGATCTTAGTTTGGTAAGTTATATATTTAATTTTTATTTGAATACAACAATATTTTAGATAATATAATATAATAACAATATTTTATATTTTATAGAAGACTAAATTTCCAATGTGAGAAAACGCATTACGGCGAAGAGTGTCAAAGACCGGACTGCAGATGACTATGAAGTTGCCAAAAATATTTTTCTCCAAAATCTTCAAGAGCAGGTACTTAAATCAGTTTTTGTTACCAACTAAAGATACCCGACTGTCTAAACTCTGTGTATAGTGATTAAAGTGTAATGTTTGGTATTTAAGGTCAACAACAGAGAACAGGTGGAGAAAGACACTGTTCTGCAGGCCGAAAGCGCACTTTGGCTCGAGTTGCGTAGATGTCTGGTGACTGGTGCGTACCGTTTAGATTTTATTTGACATATCGTTTAACCGAATTTATTTTCTAACAATTGAATTAATTTCATGTTACATAATACTTACATGACATAATCTTAGTTAAATCGAACAATATTTGACATACCGTTTATTTTATATCATTTCACTTGACCTATTGTTCTTTACATATTATAATGTCATATCCATAACTTCCCCGATATCAAACATTAAACTCCCTCTTCTTACAGCATCCTCCTTCGGTAAGGTGTGCAAAAGAAGGAAAAGTATAAGCTCTGCTCCCCTAGTGAAAAGCCCTTATATGCATATTACTCTACCCTCACCAATATAAAAAGCATTAAACACGGTCAGTCACATGAGGCAACAGCAATCCGGCGATTAGAAATGCAACTGAATATTAAAATTCATAAATGTGGGCTGTTTATAGATGATGACTTTTTTTTTCTGGGAGCTTCACCCGACTGCATATTCACCGAAGGTATTATCGAAGTAAAGTGCCCAATTTCAGCATTCGGTATGAATGCCGATGAAGCCATCAAACAAAAGAAAATTAAATTTTGGAACTCTAACGGGAATATCAACCGTCGCCATGATTGGTTTTTCCAAATACAAGGGCAATTACATATCTCCAGAAAGAATATATGTTTGTTTGCTGTTTGGACTGGTGAAGAATTTCCCTTGAAAATAGTAAAAATATATAGAGACAATGAATTTTGGACCAATGAAATGAAAAACAGACTTGTTGATTATTATAACGAATGTCTGCTCCCAGAAATTGTTGACCCACGAAAGTCCAGATCGATGCCGCTGAAGAGTACAACGTACTATTTTCTTTTCTTTTACACTTATACACTTTTTTATATTACTTTTATATATTTTATATTTACTAAATAAATTCGCGTTCTAAAGCCGTTAAAAAGTACTTTTATTATTAACTAACTATGTGTAAGAGGTAGTGCCATGCTGCATTGCAGCTGAACTGGGCCGGCACGACCGGGGTGGTACCTCTCGCTCACATAGCACCGGCGTTAAGTTACAGCTATGCTGCTATGTTGTCGCGTTTCGTGGCCCATTCGGGGGGGGGGGGGGGAAGGAGGGCAGCGCATCTACGTGGCCTTGGTTGTGCGGATGTGTATGGGCGTTGGCGCCGTGAGGCTCCGACTGCTCGTTTGACATTGGCTTTAGTGTGAGTAAAAGTTGCACTAAAATACCTAAACTTGACATTACGCTCGACGCGTAAACGCTCTTAACAGTTAAATATATCCCAAATAACAATAGATAGATAGACATCTAGATTAGAATTTCGTGGATCTGTGTCATGTCATTTGCATCACCCGTGTATGTACAGGCGGTGGGGGCGGGGCGAGCGGGGAGGGTGCAGGCGGCGCGTGGTGGGAGGCGGACGGGCTGCGCGCGGGCGTGGCAGGCGCGCATGCGGCGGTGGCGGCGCGGCTGCTGGCGGCGCTCACGACGCATCACCACCTGCTCGACCATCTCGCCGCGCACCGCCGGTACCTGCTGCTGGCGCAGGGCGACTTCGTGCACCACCTTATGACGCTGCTGCAGTATGTACCGCTGTTTTATCTCATAACATAGACGAAAAAACGTAAATGTCTCCTTTCCTAATTTTTTTTTTGATTTGTTAAACTTTTACAAAAATTTCGGAAATTATCTCCGACAAAATATATTTCAATATTGTACAATAATTTCGAAAGGTTATGTAATAGCTTTCATAATATGTAGTTATTTTATGTAATGTTATAATAAACTGATGACCTTGATGCTCTAGCATTACACTTTCTGGAGTAAACTATTTCTGGTGATCTTGACATAACCCACCTACCTTCCCATGCTCCTACCCACCTCTCGGTATACGGAGCGAAATGCGGGAGATGTACGGGGTACACCTGCTTATACACTATCTTCCCCCGTACAATTCTTCACTCCCTACAAATCAAAAGCACCCTCTTGCGAAAGTGCTTTAATACGTCCCTAGCGTCACTCTCCCCTTTCGACGACTGGCTGACGACTTCACATCACGACGGTGACGGCACGGCAACATCCGAAAATGGCTGAAGCTGTTCTCCGTGGCATTCGTCCGGGCCTACTCTAGCCCATTAATTAGTAATAATAATAATAATATATTAAATGAAAATATTGAACAAATCAATGTAAAGAAATTAAATAAAAAATTGTACTCTTTTAACCTGGTGCATCAAAACTTACAAGGAATGTTAGGCAAAGACTTGGAAATTGAATTGTTCTTAAAAAACTACAATATAGACAGACATACTGTGTATTACCGAACATTGGTTAAAAAAAATGAAATTATGTTCAGCTTCAGTGAGCACCAGGTGGCAAGTTCGTTCAGTAGAGAAAAAGCCATAAGAGGTGGCTCACTAATAATTATTAAAAATGAAATAAAATTTAAGGAACGTACGGATATTGTGGGCCTCTCTGCTGAGCGTACTACTGAAATAGCCTGTATAGAGATGGAGCGCCTTATTATTGTAAGTGTATACAGACCTCCAAATAAATGGATTATATGATTCTTTTGAGAAAATCATGAAAGAATTATTAATTAAAATATGTGGGTCTAACAAGCCCATACTAATTTGTGGTGACTTTAATATTAATTTACTAGAAAATAATTCCACCACAGGTAGATTCACATCATTGTTAAAATCATGTAATCTGACTAATCTATTTTCAGAACCAACAAGAATTTGTAGTTCTACAGCTACATGTATTGATAATATTTTTAGTAATTTAACTCCTGTCCACAAAGAAATTATCAACAAGTTGAATTCTGATCACTGTGGTCAATTAGCTGAATTCCTTATAAGTTCTAATAGTAAAAATTGTAACAAAAATAATGTGTTTGTTCCTGTGAATGTAAGACGTATTGAGAAATTTAGGAGTAGTATAATGGCCAATATTACATATTTGAAAGATAACAAAAGTCCAGATTTCGCTTTTGGTGAATTGTTTAAATTAATTAATACACATTTTAAAGCCATTTTTACTTCTAAAACAGTCAGTTCCACAAATAAAAAGGGCTTTAATGATTGGGCAACAGCAGGAATCCACAATATTAGACGCAAATTATATGACCTTTACCAAGAACGCACATACAATCAAAATCAATCATTTAAGCAGTATGTCAAAATATATTCAAACAAGTTTGTATCGCGGCTAAATCGCTTTATATTAAGGAAAAAATTAAAAACGCAAAAAATAAAATAAAAACTACTTGGAACATAATAAAGGATGAAACTGGGAGAGTCGGTAGTCGTAGCTCTGAATTTAATTTAAATATTGAAAATAGAATAATTAAGTCTGACGAGTAAGTTGCGACAGTATTTGAAAAATACTTTTCTGACATCCCGATTTCGACTACAAAAATTTTTATCTCATGTCCTGCAATTGCCGAATCATTAAAACCAATGTCAAACAATGTGAAGCTAACTTTAAGTTTAAAGAGATAGGATCCAAAGATATTTTAAATGCATTTAACTTATTAAACAATAAAAATACCCCAGATTTATGGGGAATATCTGTAAAAGTCACTATGCATTTAATTTATTAAACAATAAAAATACCCCAGATTTATGGGGAATATCTGTAAAAGTCACTATGCATTTAACTTATTAAACAATAAAAATACCCCAGATTTATGGGGAATATCTGTAAAAGTCACTATGCATTTAACTTATTAAACAATAAAAATACCCCAGATTTATGGGGAATATCTGTAAAAGTCACTATGCATTTAATTTATTAAACAATAAAAATACCCCAGATTTATGGGGAATATCTGTAAAAGTCACTATGCATTTAACTTATTAAACAATAAAAATACCCCAGATTTATGGGGAATATCTGTAAAAGTCACTATGCATTTAATTTATTAAACAATAAAAATACCCCAGATTTATGGGGAATATCTGTAAAAGTCACTATGCATTTAATTTATTAAACAATAAAAATACCCCAGATTTATGGGGAATATCTGTAAAAGTCACTATGCATTTAACTTATTAAACAATAAAAATACCCCAGATTTATGGGGAATATCTGTAAAAGTCACTATGCATTTAATTTATTAAACAATAAAAATACCCCAGATTTATGGGGAATATCTGTAAAAGTCACTATGCATTTAACTTATTAAACAATAAAAATACCCCAGATTTATGGGGAATATCTGTAAAAGTCACTATGCATTTAATTTATTAAACAATAATAATACCCCAGATTTATGGGGAATATCTGTAAAAGTCACTATGCATTTAACTTATTAAACAATAAAAATACCCCAGATTTATGGGGAATATCTGTAAAAGTCACTATGCATTTAATTTATTAAACAATAAAAATACCCCAGATTTATGGGGAATATCTGTAAAAGTCACTATGCATTTAATTTATTAAACAATAAAAATACCCCAGATTTATGGGGAATATCTGTAAAAGTCACTATGCATTTAACTTATTAAACAATAAAAATACCCCAGATTTATGGGGAATATCTGTAAAAGTCACTAAGCTCATAGTTGATGTAATTGCACCCCATCTAGCAACAATTTTTAATAAATGTATTGATAGTGGCGTTTTTCCTGACTTAATGAAACATAGTCGAGTCTTGCCTCTTTTTAAATCTGGCAGTACATCAGATGTTACATATTTTCGACCAATATCAATACTCCCCTGATTTAGTAAAATTTTTGAAAAAAATATGTTAAATCAGTTACTATATTACTTTGAAACCAATATGTTACTACAAAAAAACCATTCGGATTTAGAAAGGGTCTCTCCACAACAGACGCTGGCGTTAACTTAATTGACCACATTTATGAGGCTTGGGAGGAGTCACGTGATGCTTTGGGGAGTTTTCTGTGACTTATCCAAGGCGTTTGATTGTGTACAGCATGAGACCTTGATAAGGAAATTACGCCACTGTGGGATAGACGGTACGGCACTGGATCTTTTGAATTCCTATCTTAAAAACAGGACTCAAAAGGTCGAGATAAATGGTAAAAGATCATCCGGGACTAAAATAGAGATGGGGGTCCATTCTAGGTCCATTTCTTTTTCTAATTTATGTAAACGATTTACCATACCTAGTTAAAGATAGTCAAGAGGTAGTGTTGTTTGCTGATGATACTTCACTTATTTTTAAAATCAAACGACAAGAAACTAATTATGACGAGGTAAACAACACACTTTCGAGAATGGTACATTGGTTTAGCGTTAATAACTTGCTTTTAAATAGTAAAAAAACTAAATGCATAAAATTTTCCTTGCCAAATGTTAAGCAACTGCAAACAAATGTACTCTTAGACAGTGAAAACTTGGAATTGGTGGACTCCACAGTTTTCCTAGGAATAACTCTAGATCTTAAGCTGCAGTGGGGTCCCCACATAGCTAAATTGGCGAATAGACTCAGTTCAGCAGCATATGCAGTGAGAAAAATAAGACATGATGTAGATACAGCGCGAATAGTATATTTTAGCTACTTTGATAGCATTATGTCTTATGGCATACTTTTATGGGGAAATGCGGCCAAAATAAACAACATTTTTGTGCTGCAGAAGCGGGCTATTCGTGCAATTTACAAGTTGCCTCCCTATTCATCTTTGAGAGAAAAATTTAAAGAAATAGGAATTCTGACTGTCGCCTCTCAATACATCTTAGAAAATTTACTGTATGTTCGAAAAAACATAAATGAATTTTGTAAGAAAAGTGATATTCATAGTAGGAATACACGTAATATACACAGGTTACATGCACCAATGATTAGACTTTCGAAAGTAAGCAATTCTTTTAAAGGCAACTGTATACGCTTTTACAATAGGATCCCAGAAAACGTTCAAAAGCTCTCCATAAAAAAATTCAAAAAAGTTGTTCAAGAACGTTTGTGTGGTAAAGCATATTATAAAGTAAAAGATTTCATGGAAGATACCACACCCTGGGAATAAGGCGTTCCTCCCGGGCATTTCAAGATAAGATGTTAAAATTGTTATTAATATATATTATTTGAAAATATTAGTTCCACTGAGTTTGTTTCGTCGGTTCTTCTCAGTGGGCTTACCTTGGAACCGGTGGTAGATTCAATTGACGTTCAAAAAGATACTGTATTAGTACTATTTTGAATAAAAAAAAATTGATTTGATTGATCTACCTTCGTCCACTCGATTCCGTCCATCATCGCGTTACGCCCATCCTTATACAGGTCACACTCCCACAGAATGTGGTCACGGGTCTCGCTATCGTGGCCGCAGTAACAGGATGGTGTGTCACACAACGTCATCCTGTGCAGGCGACCCCTAAAGCATCCGTGGCCGGTAAGAATCTGCGAGAGAACGTAGTCCGGTTCCACCCAGCGGCACGCCAGACGCGAGCAACTTCAGGGAAAAAGCTGTACAGCTCTCTCCCATCTCCGCTCGCAGTCCAGCGCGTCTGCCAAGCGGAGACAACATCGCTGAGGATCTCGCTCTTCCTCTTCTTGCGTTCCCCGCCCGTGAGCCCCTCGCACTCCTCCTGCACGCGCCCCGCTCTAAAAACCTCCAAGTCGGTCGGTAGAACACCGGCGAGCACCGGAAGTGCCGCTGTGCTACACAATCTGTAAGCCTTCGTTAGTAGGACCAAAGCAGGTCTCTGGCTCCGCAGAACCGCGCACTGAACGACATACAAATGAGAGCGTCGGCACCATATGGTTGCAGCGTATGTCAGGATAGCGACATAAGTTCCGTGGTACAGGAACCTAAGCGCCCGGTACTTCACACCCCAAGACGAGGTAGAGACACGTGAGACCTTCCCGAAAGAGCTGGCGGTCTTCTTGCCCATAAAAGACGCATGCGACGCATAGGCCCTAGCGTCATCGATGTATACGCCGAGTACCTTAGCAGTGGTGACGCTCGGGACGGTGGTGCCGTCCAGCTTAACTATAGGTGCGCGTTTGAATCGACCTTTGATCGTCATGGTCTGGGACTGGTGATCTTTACAGTTGAATATTTCAGGGAAGAGCTGAACAAGCCTGCGACGTCTCTGTATGTGCACAACTTGACGTGCACGCTGGAGGCCGCCGTGCGCGCCACCAACGCGCAGTTCGAGCCGCCGCACGTGCTCGCGCGCCTTCACGTCAACCTCTACCCTAATTGTACGTACACATTGTGCATTATCTACACAAATACATATTATTATAAAGAGGAAAAAAATTTAACGTTATTCGTACCGTAATTCGTATTCGTAACGTTAACTCAAAAACTACTGGACCGATTTAAAAAATTATTTTGCCATTAGAAAGCTACATTATCACTGAGTAACATAGGCTAACCCAGCAGGACGGACGTAATTTTTCTGGATGACATTAATGGAGGTTTATTTCTTCGTATTAATTAACGATCGTTAAAGATGGCAATACATACCATATAATTTGCAGGCGACGGTCGCGAGGACAGCGGCTGGGACGTGTTCGCGTTGCAGTACCGCGTGGACGGCCCCCTGGGCACGCTGTTCCCCGCCACGTGCGCTGCGCGCTACCGGGCGCTGTTCGCGCAGCTGTGGCGCGTCAAGCGCATCGAGTACGGCCTGCATGACGCCTGGCGCGCGCACACCATACTCAGCAAGCGGCTCAGGCGCATGTCGGGTCAGTGTAGACTGTAGGGATAAATATCTGGTTATATAGAATAGTGTCTTGGAGTGGATTACCTAAGATATCCTAGTATTTTACTTTATTTTTAATTAACTTGTCATTTTTGTCTTGTGAGCTTGTGTTGTGTTTACACTACTGGGAACTAGTTAGCAGATAAAAAATATCGCATGTGCAAACCCAAAATCTATTCAAAGTTTTCGTCTCGATATCCCAGTCTACTATCTATCCGCTCACTATATAGTGATACGGAGTGATAGATGCATGTAGTTACGGAATAATTCGTGTGGGCAGAGGTGTGGAGCCTGATGCGGCGCGTGTCGTGCTTGCGTGCGGAGGCGGTGCGGCTCTGCGGTGCGTTGCAGGAGGCGGCGTGCGCCGGCGCGGAGGGCGCGTGGGCGGAGCTGCGTACGGCCGCGGCGCAGCGCCAGCCGCTCGACCGTCTCTTGCTGCTGCACCACCGCGCGCTCGACCGCAACTGCATACACGCCATGATACACCACACCACGCAGGTGTTTTTTTTTGTCCATCCCAATTACTGTTCGTTACACGGTCCATAAGGAATTAGTTCCATAGGTATAATTTCTGGTTTCATGATTTAAGCTTTAAGGTAGGTAGACACGTAACCTAAACATTATTATAGCTAGTCGCAGCTAACAATAAAAAGTTCATGCCATATAGATGCGAAAAAATAAAGAAAGAATCATAAAAAAAACACTTTCCCTGTGTATCCTATTGAATAGTATTATATGGAAATTTATCGAACAATATATTTTAGGAGCTGCAGTCTTATTTAGGGAACGTGTTAAACGAAACTCTCGCGCTGCGTAGTTTCGAGAGCACACTACACGCTGGCATCAACGCCGAGCTGGACCGGCGGGAGAGCCTGGAGCAGTTGAAGGCAGAACGTCTGTCGAGAGGTAGTTCTCACTATTATGTATGCGTTAACACACACTTAAGGGCATTAAATTACGTAAGACTGACACGGACGAGAGTTTTCAGGTGTTTCGATTATTAGATTATTATTATTATATTATATATCAATATTTTTTTTTTTATATTATTATAAAACTATGTTACTAAAAACATTTTAGTGTATCCGCATAGGGGTCCGCCACAAAGGAAATGTTGGAAAACCTTGGTCTATACCAAAGACTACCAGCTATGATGGTGTCATATAAAAAAGATTATTGCATTCATCAATATTACATATATTTCAGATATTCTAAAAAAATACACATTAGACGATGATAGTACATACCTGGATAATAAATATGATTATTAATGCTCTTTATTTTTGTAGGAGAATACGCTTTTACTGCCGCAGATGAAGCACAAGATAAAGAAAAAAGAAAAATATTCTTACAATTTTTGGCTAGCAGAAAAGCTGACTTGAATGTTTGGACGCGCACCTACAGGTACAAACTACGAATCTCGCTTTTTAACTATAAGTTACTATCGTTGTTCGTCAAAACTTAAGCATTTTTTTTATTTTACTAATCCCTCTTAGTAATCACGTTATTTTACGCTAAGCTGTGTATATTCCAGAGGTATGTAAATGAATTGTAAAAAAACGGAAGTTCTGACCTAGGATGGGTTTCGTTAACATCATGAAATATTGTCCATTAATAAAATTTAAGTATCTGTTTGCTGTTGAATAAATAATAAGTCAGGAAATGTAACTGCGTTATAAAAATGACCCAATAAAAGTCGTGTCCAAGTAGGCGGGGCTTAAAAGTTAAAAGTCGTGTCCAGCGCGTCATCAGTCGGACATTTTTCTTACAAGCGAACATACGTCAAACTTACGCATACGTTTTCGTTTTTTCATTATGAATTGCAGCTGTTAATCATCATGCCATCATTTGTAGTGAAGTGGTGGAGGAGCCATACAAAATCAAAACCTCCAGGGATTACTTCTACGTTAATGTAATAAGCAAACCGAGATGGTCAATACTATGCAAAATGAAGTCAGT
This sequence comes from Helleia helle, assembly GCA_963853865.1. NCBI lineage: Eukaryota > Metazoa > Arthropoda > Insecta > Lepidoptera > Lycaenidae > Helleia > Helleia helle. The sequence goes on from OY971421.1 coordinate 10,381,164, forward strand.
CAATATTTGAACCAATGTAGAAGGTATTTTATTTATTCTTCATGAAATGTATAATATACCTAATATGTTTATATTTTTATCATTATTTAAATGTATATCGATATAATTGAGGTATTTTAAAAATGATTGTGCATTTTGCTTGCTTTGTTTTCTTTTATTATCACAGCCGATCCAATTCGGCAAAATAAGTAGTTAGCTGCAATTAAGCTTGAAAGACAAGAGTATCCTGGGGAAGAGCCTATAAGGAGCTAGGCGGTGCGGCTGGCCAAAGTCGGGCTCGACCTCGTGATCAGCCGCATAGAGAGGTTAGGGCTTCGGGTCAGAGTTGAGAAGACCAAAGTCCTTCTCTTCCGCGGGACCGGCCGTAAAGGACAACCTACCCTCCAGATCCGAGGGGGGAGGGTCAGTATTAGCCCCCAGATCAAGGGACGGAGACGGAGGGTGGACCTTCGGCCCACATTTGTCAATATTGGGATTGAAGGTCGTGAAGGCGGCAAGTGCGCTGGGCAGACTCCTCCCGAACCTCGAAGGAACCAGCGCCGCCTGCAGGCAGCTATACTCCGGAGTATGGCGATGTATGGTGCATCCATTTGGGCGGGTCACCTTACCGCGAGGGATAAGGCCCAGCTGGTACCGAACAGTATCGTGGGTGACAGCCACTGACCTAGCCGGTGACCCTCCGTGGGAATTTGTGGTGGAGGTTCTTGCCGAGACGCATTCATATGTCTTGGTTAGGAGGGCTCCCGGCGAGAACCTTACGTTTTACTAGATCCTACGGGTTCGCCGACTAGGACAGGAGCAATAATACGGAGGTGGGGGGAGGACCCGGCACAGCAGTCGTATGACAAAAGCCTAACGGTTGCTTTGCATTCAGTCCTCGAGCGTTGGATGCGCCATAAGCACAATCCCCGTCACGTTCCGTCTAACACAGGTGCTTACCAGGCATGGTTGCTTTGGTGAGTACCTTTGCCGGACGGCCCACAGGGAGTCAGTAACAGTATGTTACGATTGTGGCGCGTCGGTGGACTCGGCCGAAAGAAATCATTGTAAAATATTAAATAATATTGTTTTATTATTGACTTGGTTCACTTATTGCATGACATCGTCCACGCAGCTATCACTCGACTGTCATAGGTGACATTGCAGCATGCGCGCCGACCAATACCTGCATTTATTCAGAAATTAAACAAATCACCAATGACGTCTATTTGTAACCTCGAAAGTGATTGGTATTTCAAATCATACGTCGTTTTGGTTTGAAGTAGGCCCACTTTTTTTGTGTCATTTGTTTTGAGTTAGACTTCCTGACTTATTATTTATTCGTAGGTTTGCTCGGTATTTTTAGTGTTGCTTAACAACGCCATCTACTACTGTCTACTACTAACAGCTTTAGTATTACTGTGTCTAGTATTACTGTACAGAAGTTGCTCCCAATTTAAAAAATAAAAATAGTATTACTACTCGCCATTAGATATCAAGAAGTCATAATATTTTTGTTGATTATCGGTAAGAGTTATTGATTTAACTTTTATCATAAAAATATACTTAGATATACAAATTTGATGTGTTGATAAAGCGCAATAATAGTTTTTCCCACAAAAGAAGTAACACCACAAAAAAAAGGGTAAAAAATTATCAGTCTAGAGACTCGAATAGGTTCTGGTTTCAGAACCTCCCGATTTCCCACCTAAGCTATAATAACCACAGATATTGAGTTGGCTAGATACCACAAGCCTTCCGACCAAGCGTGCCCGTAGTTAGTGGAGTGCAGAAACTTGACGCGCCACTACTTTAGGCGTACGATTGCGCAGATGGGTGGCGAGTTGTGTTGTCAAAAATATAAAGAAGCCAAATTGTGTGCAGTTTTAAACAGTATTTCAGTGCATCAACAAAAAAAAAGCTCGTAAGAACATGGGGTACTACAAACAAAAAAAAATTTTGAAATGTACATAGATACATGTCTACCCTAACATGACCAGATCAGGCACATGTCTGAATGCAGATAATTTGTGTGATGAATATATATGCATGCATTTGGAGGAGTTCGAACCCGCGACCGCTGCATAACCAGAGGGGGGTTAAAAATTTATTTATGTGAGTAATAATTTTTCTTTTACGTTTCTACACAGAGGTCACGTATCAACGCTTATCCTCAAGCTGGCCCTACACCCGGAGGTGTCGCTGCAGACGTTGGCGTTCCGGCTCGACTACAGCGACTTCTACAAGCGAGGGGACGCAAAGCTCCATGAGCCGCTCACCTACCAACACAAACGACTCAGCGAGATCGGACTTAATTTAGCTAAGGTAATTGTCATTCATACTAGTATATACTTGGAAAGATGTTCCGTCGAAGACATGGTGCCATTTTACGATGGAACTTTTGCTTCTATGTGGCACCAGAGCCCGGAGTCGCTTCAGTGGTGACAACTCTAGTAAACGTCAAATATTCCTTGCCAGTTGTCATCCACTATTATACTACCAAGGCGTTGCTATACTAATACCAGTATAATACGGCCGACGTATCTTGGCGAGTCTGAACATAGGCTCTGCGAACTTTCACGCATGTACACTCGTGAAGAAAACTGTTACTACCATTTTTCTTATAAACCAATGTACGAATAAAATTTCCCAAGTAAAGTTACCTAGTCTAAAAAAAAAATATCAAAAAAGATTTTGACATAAGCTACAAAAATAACTTATAAATAAAAAAAATCATTTCGATACCTTTCCATAGTGGCAGATTTTTATTACAAACACACAATATTATTTATACTTAATATTTTTTATATATTTACACTTCATCATCAGCCTCCATCCGCCCACTGCTGACCATAGGGCTCCCTCAACGAACGCCAAGACGACCGATCACTCGCCACTCGCATCCAACAAGGACCGACCACCGCACGGAGATCGCCTTCCCACCTCGTTAATGGCCGACTTCGTCTACCTAAACGTGGCCTCCACTCTTGAACCTCTTGAGTGTGTGACCAGCCCACTGCCACTTCAACGAGCTTATTCTTTGCGTGATATCAGTAACGTTAGTTCTCTGGCGGATGTCTTCGTTTTAAATCCTATTTGTCAAAGAAACACCCAGCATAGCACGCTCCATACCACTTTGAGCTAAAGCAAACTTTTTTTTATGTTAGTTGGATATACAAACTCGCAAACGTGCCATCTGATGGTAAGTGGCGGACGTCACCCATGAACATAAACTAGTTTACCTGGAACGAGCCCAGGCGACTCATTTATGTGTTGCATATCCAGAGACATAATTATGATGTTAAGTCTCTGTGCCTGTCTTGCCCTTCTCTCCAAAACACAGCAAAGCTGTTTCACGGGAGAAACAAGCAAGATGGTGGTACCCATGCAGCCGGGAGCGCGGCACGGCGCTTTCCTCCCACCGGTAACTTACGGAGCAGTCGTAAATTTAGAGGCCACGTTTCAGCCCCGTCGTTCATCACGGGGATAACGCATTGGTCGAAGACTTTGGTCTTCAAACTCTGGGCTATAGACGACGTGAGAATATGACTAAGCCTTTTTTGCCGGCAAATGCTCTGAGGCAACCCGCGGGGGAGCGGGGTAAGTTTCCCAACCTCGTTCCCTTGTCCTCCTGCTCTTTTGTCCCCTTTTCTTATAAGAGGGGTACAAAGAGCAGCTCCCTTGGCTCAATTTTCATAGCCCAAGGTGCAGGGTGCGCCTTAGGCTACTGAGCCCCACCGCCATGATAATGTGGGGTGGCTAAGCTTACTGAATGCTGCCCATCCCAATTGAATCAACCTATCGGCTTTTTATATATTTACAATTAATTACTATTATTTAATCACTGTTGCTTAGGGGGTAAATCCCTAACATAAATTCATCGGCCCCTTGCCATGTGTGATACATGAAAATATATTTATCATGAATTGTTCCGTCATTTCGTCAATAATATGGTCGCTCTTCCTATATTCATCTTCGAACTCTAGCACTTTTCTGCATAAAGCACTCCATTCTTCCTGGCCCATTAAATGTACCTTTTTCTGTATAATATTATAAACTCGATTGTCATTGTTACGTTCCAGTCGAAGTTTTTAGCGCCTATGTACCTACCCTTTAGTGAGAGCCCACGCCATCTCGAAGGGGTTTAAAAGACAAACTTAACAATAAACAAAAATAATAAATAAATAGAACAAAAACTTTTGTAATCGACTGTCCTCAAGACAGAGATAGCGACACGAATATGACACTAAAGCTAAGGTGTGACAGAGACATACTACTGTGTAGCGAGTATTGCCGTATAAGCACGAAGCTTTACGAAGTAACCAAAAGGATATATGCATTACGCGTGCCTGAGGGTGTCGTTTAATCGATTTTTATTAAAATCGATTGACATTATAAAATATGTCATAAAAATATATTTATTTGATTTTTATTTTATAAGGACGTTTGAAATTTTCTTAAACAGTCGTTACTCAAGTAGTAGGTTAATAGATAACTACTAATACTAATATTCAAGTGAATCATGTCTTTCACCCGAGAAAATATTATTAGTTTTTTTTATTAAAGTTGAAATGTATTTTTTTATATGTTAGTTGGATAGGCTGGCAAACTGACAGTCGTGCCAACTGATTGTAAGTGGTTGACGTTGCCCATGAACATAAATAGTTTAATATAAATTAGTTTACCTGGAACTAGCCCAGGTAACTCATTTATTATTTGTTGCCTATACTATATATATATATATATATATATATATATATATATATATATATATATATATATATATTGAGATGTTATGATGATACATGTCAGTAATTACACTGCCTGTCTTGTCCTTCTCTCCGAAACACAGCAAACCTGATTCATGGTAGAAACAACCAGGACGATACCCAGCCCCACCATGGTTCAGGCCTTGACGTGGCGGTGGGGCTCAGTAACCTAAGGTGCTGGGCGATTGAGCCGAGGGGGCTCTTTGTACCCCTCTTGTAAGAAGAGGGGACTAAAGAGCAGGAGGCAAGAGTCGAGAACAGGAACCTCACCCCATTGTACTGTCCCGACGTTGGAAGGGGTTGTTCTTTGGTGCGGGACAACCCCTCTGTGCAGGTGGCGTCGGTCCTCTGGGGTGCTGACTAGCCGTCGAAGTGCCCTGTTTGCTCATTAGATCCGGGGACCTCACCAAAGGTGGCATTGGTAGCACTCGCCGTGTTTTAGTGCGTAAAGCTGCGTCCACTTACCAGCGACATTATTCCACCAGACCAGTCCATTAATGACAAAATTAACTATATGTTTTGTAAATCTATTTCGTTTAATATCGTATATAAACATAAATCAATAAAAGTAATCGATTGCGATATTTGATTAAAATGATCGATTGTGTTTACATAAGGTCCATCTCTGGCCTAGACCACCGTCCCCCGCACGTCACCTCATGCTGCCATTTGGTTCCTAAGAATAGCTATTGCGCAACCATATGCGCGAACTTCGGCTTCGCCAAGATACGTCGGCCGTATTGTACTAGTGACTCTGGTTTTGCTCGTGTAGTAGAGCATAATATTGTCTTCATGTTTCGTCTGTTGTATGATCTCATCAGCTTAATGTGTGGAATATGTGTTATCTATGTTTATTGCTTCCAGTGAGGAGTGAAATATATTTAACACTAATGTATTCATCAAATGGTTTTTTTTTCTTTTCAGAGTAAAATATTAGAGCGGACGAGAAAAAAGTGACGATGATTTTTACCACTCCTAAAGTAAAGGAATCTCAAACTCAATTGCAAATAAATAACATCTTTAACCAAATAAAACAATTAAAAGTATACTTTGTTATATTGCACAAGTGAATAATTTTTTATCAATTTCTTGATATATAAAATCATTAAAAATAAATATATTTTGAATTGTGACTATCTCTAATTTTCTATATATTCTTATTTAGTAAGTGTTTGACTGTCTTAACCTTAAAAAATGGAGTCTAAGGAAAAGAGAGGTTATATATATAAAAAAAAGTTTATCCATAATTGTTAATTAAAAATAAGCAATAAGTATCACTTTTTGATAGACACTTAAAATAGTATATTGTGGTATTGTATTCACATGTAGAAAAAGTGTTTTGTTATTTTATGTATTGATGAAATGAAAGAAATAGTCCTTATGTATTTTAGTGTGTGAAAAAAATGTTACATTACAATATAATATATCGACCACACAGCAAATAAAACATGAAAGCTAAGTGTTTTAAGATGTACCAATATTTGTCAGTTATATTACATTGCTTTTAAAATATTATTTCCTTCCATTTACCTTCTCTAAGAAATATGAAAACCAAGTGTGCCTGCAATTTTTAAATATTATCTAATATCTTTCATTATATATCTAATCGTTCGCATTACGTACAATAAACGTTAATTTTAATTGCCTATTGTATATTACTATTAATATTTAAGAGTCCGTTTCAGAGATTATCATATTCATTAAAATGAAACATCGTTTTATGGATGTAATTTGGGCTTATTATGATTTTTACATTCCCAATGTTTCGGATACTTGACAGCAACTATTGTCACGATCTCACGACAGGATTGAGATGTCATGAATGGTGTAAATCAACAAACAATGTTTTATTACAATAAGTAAATAATTCGCGTTAATATTCCAGGTCCTGTTGGGATAAAATAAAATGATTTTTGGAGGTCGAGAGTCATTAAATTCGATATAAAGGAAACATATGTGAAGTTATCATAAACACAATCAGCTGGTGTCGTGGTGCAAAAATAACTTGTGGATACATGTTTTGGATTTGTCTTTTATATTAAAATATATTTATTCATACCTATATTTTTAATGCGGTAAAAACATCGCACGTAAATCGTCGTCTTAACTATACTCGATGTAGAATGTTTAATGACAAACCGTTGCTAGGCAACTGTTCGGCGGCAGGTAAAAAAAATATTTTTATTGAATGTTTAATTTTAAAGCTAAATAAAATGAACGATATTGATTATGAATATTATATGACTAAGAAACCTGTAGAAAATAACTTTTATTATCTGATTTGATAAGTTAACCGAACTATTGTTTCTAATATAAAAAATGTAATGAAAGGAGATGTTCAAGAAATGTATGAGGCTTGGGCCAGCACTAAGTACACTATATGTAAATATAGCTACGTAATATAGTAAGCGGTTACTATTGTTTATTTAATTTTATTTCGCTTCGTTTTAATGTAAATTTAAATTAACTTCGTCAAGGAGAGCAACACAACGTAAAGTAGAACATGGGCCACGGTATGAAAATAGGAACAAAATTTATTTTGTAATAAAAAGCGACATCTAGCCGTCGGATTTTTTACTAAGTTCAGAGTGTTGCTGTGTTAAAAATATGAGAAAGGAATATTTGATAATTTGGTAAAATTATTTATTCAAATAATTAAATATACGTTAATTTTCATAATAAATAAATAATCCAACATTATTTTATTTATATTGTAACGTATTTTAAGTGCCGTTAATACCTTTAATCGTTATAATGAAAAAAAAAATCAACGACGAATTTCCGTTTATTATCACGTGATCTATTTTAAATTTTGTTACATTTTATTTATTAAATATTAATTTAATCAAATAAAAATAAGGTAAGACATTGTATTTTTTCAGAATTCTATCATAGAAACAAAATATTGCCCTACTAAAACTTTTGAAAATAATTCGTGGACAGTTTCGTTGGCCAAACCCTAAGTTAAGCTCTACAACTTTCGATCTTTGCCTGCTCTATTAAAAAAATCATCGTACGTTTATTTTGAAGTGATATGAAGTTTGAATCGAACAAAAACTTTTTCAAGTTTTAACTTATATGTAACAGGTGGAATATTATGAAAAACTAAAATTATATTCTTTTTAGCTAAAATTAAAAGCATAAATATTTACAAAAAAACATGTCTCTCGAATATGAAAGCTTGGATGAAGAAGTGAAAGAACTATTACTTAATTACAAAAATAAAATGACTACTGTTTATGAGCCTTGTAATACAAAAAATTTTAAAGAATGCCTTATAGGACTTCACGAGGTACATATTTTGTAAGAATATTCAAAGTAATACACTAATATACTACAATTTATGCAGGTACTTAAAAAAACCTCATTATCTTTACATATGTACTTGATATAATTATTCGTTTTCTTTATTTGTAGGAATTGAGCCTATTTAATATAAATTATATTTTTAACCCTTACACTGATGTGAAAAACGATTCCCTGGAGTTAGAAGCACTTGTAAATCTTATAAATGCTATGTGGACGCTTCTACATCATCATAAAAATTGTACTGAAAAATTAAAAAATGTTAAGGAACAAAATCACATTTTGGAACACACTAATAAACAACAAACTGTAAGTATGTCGTCTAATATTATCCTAATGAATTCAATAAAGTACCTTTTTGTATCTAGGGAACATATTATTTACTTACCTAAAACAAATACATAAATATTCTAATATATTATTTTTCCACTTTTACAAAGAATATAGTGAAACATATGAAAGATAAATTAAACTCGGAAAAAAATGAAGCTAGAGCATGTGTAGCATCAGCCCAAAGGATATCTGACAAATCTGATGATGTATATCAAAAACTTTTGCAAACAAAGACTAAACTGAACCAGCTGACCAAACAAAAAGAGACAAATGAAAAATGTTTACAAAATAAGATAGCTCGCTTGAAACTTGAAAATGACAAACTTCTTGATAGATTAAGAAGTAAATCTGGTAAGATATAATTTAACATAAGAATTCAGTTATTTTAATTATCATTTTCCTCTCTTTATTCACTATTTACACACTAATATAGGTCTCTTTTAATGACCCCGATGCTTCACACACACCTCAACATTAAACTAACCAGTACTTAGATACAATTGTACTATATAATTGAACTGTCTGAGAGACAGGATATAAAAGAATTGTATCATTTAAATCTAAAAAGTTGAGGTTTATCTGTTAAAAAAAATTCAAAAGTTTTTATAATAGCTTAAAGTTTGTAGGTATAGTTAGATTTTATTGAGTAGTTGAGAGTATAAATAAACTGTTTATAGTGCCAAAATATTTCACAAATGTTGTCTTAGATTCATGGATTTTTCAAGTATTTGTGGGAGTGTATCTTTGCAGTATCAAGGAACAATTGCAGCTTTCAGCCATGCTAAATGTATTTCTGCTTATTTGATTATTGTGTCATTCCAGATGATTGACACAATAGGCAGATTCTTCTAATTTTTATGTAAATTTCATTAATTATATAATCAAACGATGACCCTTGTCCCCCTGCTCTTTTGTCCCCTCTGCTTATAAGAGGGGTCAATATTTGTAGTAGTACAGTAGCTTATGGTGAACCTAGTATTATAGAGTATTACAGAGTATTATAGAGAGGTAGTAATAATAATAGGTATTTTTGTTTGGGTAAGAATTCTAATTTCAAATTAATTTTATTTTAAAAACATGGAATCCTTTTCAAAAGTAGTCATTTGTTTATTGATTAGTGTTACATTTTCATCGCATTTCAATCTTTTTCGTCATCATGGATACGTTAAAAATTCGAGTAATTATGGAATATGAGTACCGTCGTGGCAGCAACGCGGCACAAGCGGCACGCAACATCAACAACGTTTACGGAGCTAACACTACAAGCCAACGCACCACCTGTTATTGGTTTGCTCACTTTCGTTCTGGAAATTTCGACCTGAAAAATAAACCTCGCGGTCGTCCGAATACTGGTCGACAATGACGAATTAAAGGCGATTGTGGAAGCTGATATACACAATCTACGGCTGAATTAGCAGCAGTTTTCGACGTTAGCGTCAAAATAATATTGGTCCAATTGCGTCAATTGGCAAGGTAAATTAAAAAAAGGTTTGTGTGGTTTTACGAAACCACGGTAAAGTTTTTTGGAATAATATTCCATTAAGGGTATAAAAATCGCTTTATCAATCTTAATATTATACTTGGAAAACTTGTCGGCCGACCGTCACGCGACATGCAACACACAGACGAGAAAGTTTGAGACGATGTAATTAAAGTTTCACTTTAAAAAGCTTGACGAATGGGTGCCCAACGAACTCAATGATCGCCAGCGCGAAGTATCAATGATCACCAACGCGAAGTACGCGTCGAGACGTGCCTTGCACTGCTCAACAGACACATAAATGAAGGAATTTTGAACTGCATTGTTACCTGCGATGAAAAATCGATTCTGTTTGATAACCGCAAGCGTTCAGCAAGTTGGTTGGATCCTGGTTCAGCACCTAAACAATGCCCTAAACGAAAACTTACCTAGTAAAGTGATGGTCACTGTTTGGTGGTCTAGCGCCGGTGTGATTCATCACAGCTTCTTACCAAACGGGGCGAGCATTACTGCAGATGTGTACTGTGAAGAACTGAACACAATGACGGAGAAGCTGGCACATCTCCAACCAGCAATGGTCAATCGCTCGTTTCTACTGCTCCTGCACGACAACGCGCGACCTATACTGCACAGCAGACGGTCTCCAAATTGCAAGAACTGGGGTTGGAAGCTCTCCGTCATCCGCCCTACTTATCAGACCTTGCGCTTACAGACAGGCAGTACAAAATGCCTTTGAAGAATTTGTTGCCTGCCGTCCAGCTGATTTCTTTACGAAGGGCATCAATAAACTGCCACTGCGTTGACAAAGATGCATTGATTACATGGGTGATTACTTCGATTAACACAAATAAAAAATACATGAAAAATTATTCGTTTAAATTTTTACATACAAAACTGCAATTTCATAGGTAAAGACCTAATATATCTATGGACGCTTTCACACCACGTCAATCTGGTCCCGTGGTAAGTTCTTGAAGAACTTGTGTTACGGGTACCAGACAACGGAAATTTATTTAATACTTTTATACTATACATATATTTAAGATTTTTATTATATAATACACATATTTAATACACAGCCATGACCCAGGAACACAGAAAATATTTTTGTTCCCTGGCGGGATTCGAACCCGCAACCTCCGGCTTGAGCGTCAACGCGCTTACCACTGAGCCACAGAGGTCGTTATTAGAGGTGGGGCTCTACTGAGCCCCAACTCTCTATAATACTCTGTTAATTGTATATTTAATTTTAACTTCTTGAATTTATGTTAAGTATGGGATTAGATTAATGGTATTTACTAATTAACTATAGTTTTAATATATTTTTTCAGACAACTTTACTTCATGTACAGATGTGTGTGATTCCACTCTTATCCAACTTAAAGAGCGAGAACGAAAACATAAAAAAGTAATATCGCAGTTACAGACTACTAACCAGGAGCTATTGAGGGACTTGTTAGGTTTAAAGGAGTCCCTCATATTAGCTGGAATTGATGACTTGGATTTGAAAAAATAATTTTATCAATTAATTATGTGATGCTTAAAGTTACCTAATCAGTATTAATATAATAATTTAGTGAATAAGTGTAACATCTGATCTTTTAATATTTTCTGTTTTATTGTGATCTTGAAGTTAAATAAAAGTTTGATTGTTATTGCATTTGTGTACCTATATATTTTCAAATCCTATCATATTCATATTCTATATCCAAATGAGGCTACTTTGCAGACCTCCCAAAAACATATTTTTCAGACGGGTTAAAGAAGTTGGAAGAATCGGTGGGTCAAGTGTATCAAGCTAAAACGATATATTGAAAAATAAATCGCATCTTTCCCAAAATTTTGTTTTTCTTTTGTAAGCTAACTACTTATCGGACCGCCTACGTATATAATATATTATACAATGAATGAATATGGATCTTCTCCTGACTAAGAAGACTTCCCCTTTTGTTATTATAAATCTACTTTTTACGAATTGATTTTTTTATGTTTCGGACGTTTCAGATACTATATAGCTACCGCGGTAATCTAGATCGGATACATAATTGGAGGCCTGTACAAAAAAAAACCAACAATCGAAAAAAGAATTGTTGTTACGAGGGCGACACTAAAAATTCTTAGAACTGGCCACTTGTAAACGATATGGCATGGCCCATTGCGGGATAGGGAAAAAGAGGGCAACGCATCTGAAAAAGTTGCGTTAACCTACAGAGTTTAAAATATGTGGTCGCCCTAATCTCCTGATGATTTGCGTGACGGACGGCCTTCTAAGGCGTTAGGCGACTGAAGATAACATCAGTGTTGTGCGGCGTGTGATAGACTGACAAAATAGTAACCTATTAGCAGATTTGGCAAGCAACAAGGCATCGGTGTGAGTCAAGTGCACAAAATCCTCCATGAACGGTCAGGAAGCTTGTGCCCGGTGGATACCTCATAATTTAACAGAGGCCCAAAAACTCTGTCGTGTCGATTGGTGCCGTGAAATGGTTAAAAGCTTAGAGTAGGTATACATATTAAAAGATTTAACGGAGGTGTTCGACATACTTACGGGTGACGAAAGCTAGATTTACTGTTATGAAACTAAAAGACACTTACTTTACTGAGTGAGTGTTTTCTTCAGAAGAGTTGCCAACAAAAGTGAAAAGATGTAGAAGCGATGGAAAAAATTGGTGGTGACCTTGTTTTTTTGAAGGACAGATCATTACGCAATAATTGTTTTACGAGGATCTAAAAACAGTTGCTGCACAGCGGTACACAAATAACCGATACGACTTAGGCTTAGACTTCAAGAAAAGAGCATTCTCATATTTGAAAGGCCGGCAACGCACCTTCTAACCCTCTGGTGTAGCGGGTGTCTGTGGATATCGCTTTTCACTTACCAACAGGTAAACTGACTGTCCGTTTCCCCTCTTCTATGAAAAAAAAATTGTTTGCCACTTGTCTTGGAAAATTTTCGGCACGAATGACCTCGCAGTAGCATCCTCCTTCACCAGGACAACGCCTCGTCGCACACCGCAAAGAAACCGATCGACTATTTGTCGACGTCAGACGTAGAAATACTGGGTCACCCGCCGTATAGCCCTGACCTCGCACCTTGCGATTTTTATTTTTTCCTGAAAATTAAAGAAAATCTTGGAGGAAAACGTTTTATGGACGCCGAGGAAAGAGTTGATGTGTTTCAAAAGGCCGTCGAAGAGGTCGGTCCCTAAGGACAAGTGGGCAAAGTGTTTTTCTCACTGATTACATCATATGCAGCGATGTTTAGATGTTAATTTCCGCAAGACACTTTGCATATAATATGTATCGAATTATGTAAATATATGTTTGTACATAATAAGACCAAGATATAAATCATTGTAGTTTGACATTTTACCAATATATACCAATCGAATCTCAGTTGTGGACGATGTGTCGCTGTGGTCGCACACATCGTCCGTGACCATCCTCATCGTTAGAAGTTCTTATATTCGTAATATGTAGGTCGTATACTTATACATAAACACCGTGTTTATAACACGTACTGCCAGCTTATAATAAGATATCGAGTTTTATAATGATTTTAGTTTTATATGTATTATATGTATTTATAAATAACGATCGTGGCCAATTTCATAATGTTTTTGCTATTGTGGAAATATAAATGTAATAGTCATATAATTTGTATGGACAAAAAGGTAAATGCATTATGCACTCAGTAAAAACTACATCTTTAAGTGTTAATGTAGTTAGTCACGCAGGCAAATATGCATAATGTTTTAACGATTATTATTCATTAACATTAACTTATTAAGATAATAAACAATAAATGTTATTTGTGTGATGAATCAATTTGAGCTTTATTTGTTAATGCGTGTAAGGAAAAAATGTATAAATAATGTAGCCAAAACAAAGGCCGATGGGCAATCGTTAGCAGTTAGCGAACGAAGTCGAACAAGTTTGGTCAGAATACGTCAACTGAATTAATTAGGAATAATGTCCGCCAAGACTCGCTATGGCTACTGGTAGTGACGAACAGACGCCAAGCGCTCGCGCCGCGACCGCGACAGCTCCGAAGTGACAAACGTCAGATTGAATCATCCCCACTATAATTATTATTGTAATTTATAATCACTTCACATTGAACCGCGAAAGTGCGCGCGCGCATTGTTATATTCCCGTTTTTGTTATCGTTGTTTCAAGTGTGATAAGATCGTTACATCACTGTGATAAGAGACGTCAAGGATCAATTTGCCGTACCTGTGATACGATATTCGCTGAATTAGATATGCTACGTTTTTATTTTAAATAATTTACTTGTGTATCTTTCGAATGCTGTGTTGTGCACGATGGGTACTGAGAAGAGAGTGAAGATAACAGTGGTGGGAGACGGTATGGTGGGCAAAACTTGCCTCCTGTACGTGTATACGAGGAACATATTCCCCAAGGAGTATGTACCGACAGTGTGAGTACCTTAGAGTCCGTTATGTGTTTTGGTAGATGAGTGTAGACTGTAGGTCAACAGGCCGGCGCGGCGGCTGCGCAATCCGATCGTGCGTGACTAAACTAGAAGGTGGATGCGGTAATTCATTATCTATAGGTGTGTAACCGTTTCGATGTTTACCAATACTTTACTTTGCAGTTTAGAAGCAACTTATGAGTTATTATGTCCCTAATAAGTAATAAGTTACCAGAAGGGAATTTTGTTTATTTTCCTATTATGACTTCATAGAACGTTATCGATTTGTATGACTAAAACCAGAGCGTAGGAAATATTTTTAATGTATATCTTTTTCAAACTCTGCGGTATAGGCGACGTGAGAATATGGCTAAGCTTCCTGAATGCTGCCTATTCCAATTGAATCCTCCTATCGGCCGGCCGCCTCAGTATTGATCGGCCATTAACCAGGTTGGAAGACGATCTCCGTACAGTAGCCGGTCCGTATTGGATGCGAGTGGCGACGGGTCGGTCGTCTTGGCGTTCTTTGAGGGAGGCCTATGTTCAGCAGTGGACTGATAGGGGCTGATGATGATGATGATGATGATAATTGCTTTTTACGTACAGTTACGTATCGTGGAAATTTAGTCTGTAGGTAATCAGCTTATGAAAATCGATACGGAATTATCTGAATCGGCAAGTGCGCTCCTAAAATAATAATGACATGAAATGTACCTACCTATATATACCTACCTATATATACCTACCTATATATAGCTACCTGTATATACCTACCTATATATACCTACCTATATATACCTACCTGTATATACCTACCTATATATACCTACCTATATATACCTACCTATATATACCAACCTATATGTACCTACCTATATGTACCTACCTATATATACCTACCTATATATACACTTTTTTAGCTAGAACTAGTAAGTACAATTCTCTATCATCGTGTCAACAATTAATTATTTTTAACATTAAATTAATTATGTATGTATTTTAATCCATAAAGCCACGACAATATACGAAACAAACTGAAATATCACCATCGTTAAGATGGGCTGAACACTAATATTGTATCAAATGTTAATATATATACCTAATATTGATTTTTGTGCCTGTTATCCATTAAACGGTAGGTAACCGGTCCGTGTTGGATGCGAGTGGCGAGGGATCGGCCGTCTTGGCCTTCATATTATTCCTATACTTATTTTTTGACTTATGTTCAGCAGTGGACGGATAGAGGGCAGAGGCTGATGATGATGATGAGTATGTCTTTTAGCTTAACATGGTAACTGACAGACGCCTGTGTGTGTATAAGTGGACGGGTACTGGTAATTTTGCATAACTTTGCCATAACCCAAGAATATTACATTTGTTTTGATAAGTTTTATTCAATTTTCATTGGTTTGGTATTTTCCCAATTAACGGGAAATAAAATTGTAAATCCTATTGTTTTGATTCTCGAAAATAAATCATAAGTAATGCCTTTTAACGGTCGCGTCGGCTTAATTAAAGAAGCTTATTATAATATCCACAGTGCTTATTAAATTATTTTTTATACCTAGAATAGATGTACTTTTTTTATGATGACCCGAGCAGTTGGTGGCTACCGACGCCCATATACATCTGCACAACCGAAAGTTATGCAGATGCGTTGCCCTCCTACCCCCTACCCCCCTCCCCCAAATGGGCCACCGGAAACTCACAAACTGCACAAAACGCGACAGCATAGCTGTTACTTGACGCCGGTATTATGTGAGCAAGAGGTACCACCCCGGTCGTGCCGGCCCAATTCGGCTGCAAAGCAATATGGCACTAACTCTTACTCTACTGTACTTAGCAAAATTTTAGAATACGATAAACAGTAAACAATTCTAAAACCACATTATTGAAACTTAGGATTTATATGATATCACTCCTTAAGTAGTAAATTGTAAACGATGATTCAATGTTATGCATCATAGAAGCACGATACTACCTACCTACGGCTGCTACGAAATTCGTCATGTTGATTCAATGACTAATGGGCCGAGGTATTGACGTTGTCGTACAAACGAGGCTCTCTTATGATTGACGCGTTCAAAATTTGATTGGAACAATATCGGCCGAGCAAATCGCAAATGGCTAGCTATTTCCGGTGAGGAATGTGTGCAGTTATTACGAGTCGATGTGTGAACTAACATTGTTACTGCACTATTTATAAAATCAAACATCGGCATTGTTGTGCACGTTTGTTGTTTCCTCCATGACAATCTGAACGGACGCATACAGATATACTTCCTTAAAACGTATCTTTGTTACATACAAGGACCAAGGTACCTACTCCTTACTGTTTTATTAGTCAATGGCCGATGATAATCACCGGTGTGTTCACATGTTCAAACTATCGCAAGGTCACGCAGTCGAAAAAAATGCACTCCGAGAGATAACAATTTTTTTTCGGAGAGTTATCGATCTAATCTATACCATACATATTGCTGCCCGCAGCTTCTCCCACGTTAACTTAGATTAAACCGTACAGACAGAAAAAAATCGTAAAAAAGGCCTGACCAGAAAAATATAAACCCTTGCCATATTGCGGAAAATTTTGGAACTAATTTCTGTATGCATTCAATAAAAAGCGGTTATTTTAATATCACAAACAGACTCTCCAATTTTATTTATTTGTATAGATTTAGAAATATCATATTACTACTAATTTTTTATTTAGTAATTTTATTTTCAACTTGTTTTTTTTGTTTTATTTACATTGGGTATTGTTTTTAATTAATTTTATGAAAATTTTAAAGAACCACCGATTGTTTATTTCGAATAAGGACTTAACTACGAATTTTCGCCTGTGATAATTTTCATTTCAGTTTCCTTGAAATAAGGTTTTAGTTGTTACCTACGCATTATTAGAGAATTAAGAAAACAGCTATGTTTTTAAAATAATTTGCAAGCTTTTTGCAAATCAAGTTTCATAACGCTTTTTTAAGGCATTTTTGTAAAAAAAACTCAAAAAATATTGGAAGACGTAACATCGATTTTTGCATTGTTGGTTTTTAATATTCATAAATAACCAGTCATAGAGAACCATAATTCATAAGTAACCATCGGTTTTATAAATCAGAAGAAAAAATGAGATTCGAATGATATTACTTATACTTATTTATTTTTATAAAATTTTTGTTGTTGCATTTTTTTAATTATTTTGAAAAAAGCTAAAAAACATGATAATTTACTTGAAAATGGTTCACTTTTGCATAATGCATTTGGGGTTTAAAATTATTGCAAATAGCCACCCCTAGGCCCTAGAGCCATCACCTAAAGCTATAGGAAAACTCTTCTCCAAAACAATGTCGCGCCTGTTACATATGATATTAATTATTAAGTACCGAGTGGTTTTTACTGACCGCCATGTTTTCCGTTGGGCGTTGAGGAAAACCAGTTTCAGCAATAGAAATTTAAGTCAAAATGACTAAATTTTGCTACGTTGTTAACCATCCTTAGGATTGTCTAAATACTTAGTCAAATATCATTAATACATACTATTTTAACAACCGATCTATCTTTCTGGTCTCTTTATCTTGTGCGAAGGTTAATAATTCTCTTAGGTAGTAGTAAATAGGAATATGTTAAAAATCTGTGAAGTCCTTGTTCACTTATATTAACAGCTCGAAAACTTTTTAACTTTTAAGTAGAAGTAAATTTACCTTGCTTCTTTTGCTTTTTTTCTTGTTAATTTAGACAACTCAAAATTGAAGACTGAAAATTGGATAATACAAAATTATCTGGTTTTTTTATTATTAGTTATAGAAACACATGCAGACCACAGTTAAATTAACTTAAGTCTCAGGATAGGCAACAAATAAATGAGTTGCTTGGGCTAGTTCCAGGTAAACTATGGTAAGTGGTCGACGTCTCCCATGAACGTATCATGGGCGACGTCGACCACTTACCTTCAGGTGACACGTCTGCCAATTTGCCAATCCAACTAACATAAAAAATCATGTTACGGTCTGCAAGACAGCAGATTCCATAGTAGTTCATCGGCGACGATTATTCAAAGCCTATTCTTTCTTCTGATTTCAACAATCGTATAGGCAAAAGTTGCAAATGCACTGCATTGATACAATAAGTCCTAAATTATATTGTAATATTTCAGTTTCGACAACTTCGTGGGGCACATCACTGTGGATGGCCAAGACATAGAGATGGCGCTGTGGGACACCGCGGGACAGGAGGACTACGAGAGGCTCCGACCTCTGTCCTACACTCATGTACGTAGTATGGATTGGTCTAACAAACAAGGGTGTGGTAATAAAACCACTGGTCTTACACATAAGAATTAGGACGGTCGAGATGCTAGACATCCAGATATATACCTACATCATCTATACAGATAAATAAAATTGGAGTGTCTGTTTGTAATATTAAAATATTAAATAACTTTTTTTTATTGAATGTATATGAATGTATAGACGGGACATAATATACCAAAATAACATTTTTTACAATGTTTGTCTGTCTGTCCGTCTGTCTGTCTGTTTGTTCCGGCTAATCTCTGAAACGGCTGGGCCGATTTTGATGGGACTTTCACTGGCAGATAGCTGATGTTATAAGGAGTAACTTAGGCAATAAAAATAATCATCATCAAACCGCGTACGGCTGTAAATCTAAGTTAACGCGGGCGAAGCTGCGGGCAACAGCTAGTACACACTATAAGTCATAATAGTTGAGCAATCAGCAATTAGTAGGTAGGTACTAATAATGCTCAAGAAAGCTAAATCATGTCTCGCAATGAGTAACGATTCTTAACAGAGTGACAGATACAATATCACATAATATGATACTGTAGCTGTTCTCTATCAGCCGTGGAACGTGCGTGGAACATTGTGGGTATTACCTATGCGCTACTGTAACCACAGAGTGTATAAATAATACAAACTACAGATGCGATATGCTATAGATCGATCGGATTATGTTACGATCAAGGTTATAAGTAGGTACTTAGTAATATAATAAAAGTAGGATTCAAAGATGATTAATATTTTTAGAAATATCGATATTAGCTAGGCAATACCTTAGCGCAGCATCTACCAGAGTATCTTTAACGACAGATAATAGCCAGATTTGACAATGACTCCTTTTTTTAGAGACTTAAAAAAAATGGAGGCTATATTCCAAGTAAAGTCAATGTTGTATTAACGTAGGTGTACGCTATGTACACTTGTTGCTGGGATTGGAGAATTGAAACAATAATTTCTTCAGAACTTTTCCTTTATTCCTCTTCTTAGTATTTCTTTACAAGTTTTCACTATTACTGGTAGCCGAATACTGAACTGATTAGTGGAAATTCAGCGCGATATTTATACAAATCTTGCCGTAAAGCATACTATTAGATTGACCAATCAGAGATCACTTTATTTCCCTCTCACTCTAACCTATATCCTATCCTTTCTAACATTGTTTAAACTTTACAAGTTATTTTCTCTTATTTTCTAATTAAATTAACATTGCTAATGCTTATAGGAATCTAAATAGACATTAATTCTAACTAAAAAACACAATTAAAACATTCTAATTAGATATTTAAAAAACACAACATATTGCATCTTTCTCACTCTTACGTAAAACGAAAGTGACAGCAAGCTATGAGGTAAACTCGGTTGGCGTACAACCGAGTTGGGGCGAGTCAATTACATGACACAAAGTTTTCATATTAAACCTATCAAACTATATACTGGCCTATACTTATCTTAGTAACAATTAGTAGTTAGTATTTACATATTACAATTAGAACAATGACTATGTACATATTATAATTAGTTAGTTACGTGATCGATTGAGTCGTCCTGCACATTCCTCCCGCCGTGTGACTCCGTCGCATCTTCTCCTGGTGCCGGGACGACGTCTTCCTCGATGGGCAGGATCACCAGCTTCCTTACCGGTCGCCGTAGTACTCCTCCCTTGGTCTGGATGTCGACAGTTCTTACGACGTTGTCGGGTCCAGGGAATGTTGCGATTACTTTCCCTCTGAGCCATACGTTGCGCGGTGAGTTGGGATCGACTAGCAGTACGAGATCCCCGATTCGTACCGAAGACCCTCGTCCATGTGGCTCCCGCCGGTTCTGAAGTCCGGGGAGATATTCACGTAACCACCTTTCCCAGAATGTGTCTGCTAACTTCTGTGCGGCTTGCCAGTTGGACTTCGAAATAATGTCCTTTTCTGGGAATCTTGCAAAGGTCGGTAATCTTCCTGGTCCTCCCAACAGGAAGTGGTTGGGAGTTAACGCTTCCAGATCTTCAGGGTCGACCGATACATGTGTGAGAGGTCGACTGTTGACGGTATATTCGGCTTCTGTCAGTAGCGTGGAGAGTACTTCTTCTGTAGGATGGCGTTCGTGGAGGGTTGACGTCAGGCTAGTTTTGACAGACCTGACCATTCTTTCCCATGCCCCGCCCATGAATGGTGCTCCCGGGGGGATGAATCGCCACGATATCTGTCTCTTCGCTGCTTCTTCAGCCGTTGCCTCGTCGATCGCTCGTCGTAGTTCTTTATCTGCCGCTTTCAGGTTCGTCCCGTTGTCTGACCAGATTTCCGTTGGACAGCCTCTTCTAGCCATCATTCTTCTCAACGCCATGACTGCTGAACTGCTGCTGAGCGATCCGGCTATTTCAAGATGTATCGCCCTCGTAGTTAGACATGTGAAGACGGCGACGTATTTCTTCTGATGTGAACGTCCGACGGTGACAGAGAGAGGTCCGAAGTAGTCCACTCCGGTAAATGTGAACGGACGTTGATGGTGAGCTAGTCGACAGGCAGGTAAGTCTCCAGTTCTTGGGAAAGATGGCGTTTGTGTCTTCATTCGACAGTGTAGACATTGTCTTATGATAGTACGAGTTATCGGGCGTATGCGTATAATCCAATATTGTTGACGACACTCGTTGATAGTTGTTTCTACGCCCGCGTGGTGTAGTTTATGATGGATATTCTTAATCCATAATTTCACCGTCGGATGGTTGCCATCTATGACTACAGGACTTCTTAATGCTTCCGGTACTTCCTTGACGGCTGCGATGCGGCTTTTTAACTTGATGAACCCGTTCAGATATTCTATACTTATTTGATGAAGTCTGCTCTCCTTGCTGATGGGTTTCCCTCTTCGAATGTCATGAAGTTCTTGAGTGAATGCTTCTTGTTGAGATGACCGCATCAGAAGTTCTTCGGCTTGTGTAAGAAGTTCCGCAGGGATGGGAATGAATTTTCTTTCTTCTTTCTTTTGTTCTTGTCGTGGTATAATTCCTTTCTTTTTGTTACGTATGTTTTTCCAGATGGGATCCGTTTCGATGTTCTTCGAGTTTCTCTTATAGTGAACGGTTTCTTTCGTGGGCCGGCAGAGTTGAAGAAACTGAAGTACTCTAGCTGTTGTATAACGTAATCTATCCCAGTTGGAGAAGCGGGATACCTCGGGTAAGGCTTCTGCGAGTCTCGGAGTTTCGTCGACTGAGATGTGATGGATTCTTTCTTCTCCGGTTTCTTCTGTAATTGAACAAGATTGTTCTGTTGGCCATGACTCTTCGGGTTCATAGAGAAACTCTGGACCTTTGTACCACCTGTGGTTGGTGTCGAATGACGGTGGTACATTTCTTGTGGCGTCATCGGCGATATTGAGCTTGGTCGGAACCCATCTCCACTCGTTTACTGTAGAGCATTCTTCTATGGCTGCTAGGCGGTGCGCAACGTATGGCTTGTATGAGCGAGACCCTGTCTTGATCCAGGTAAGTACCGTTCTGCTGTCAGTCCAGAACGTCTTCGAATCTGGTTTCCTTTCGTGTTCTTCTATGGTGGCTTCTGCGAGTCTGGCTCCCATTACGGCGGCTTGTAGCTCTAATCTTGGTATTGAGGTGACCTTCAACGGGGATACTCTTGCTTTGGCCATGACGAGTGACACATTGACTTGACCGTTCGGGGCTACTGTTCTCCAGAACAGTGCTGTAGAGTATGCGGATTCGCTTGCGTCGGTGAAGATATGTAGTTGAAGTGACACGGCGTCGCTGTAGCCCAGGTAGCACCTTGGTATAGCCACGTTCGAGAGATTCCTCAGATGGAGTAGCCAGTTCTGCCAATCTTCTGAGAGGTCCTCATCAATCTCGTTATCCCATGATGTTCCGCGTCGCCATACTTCTTGTAGGATTTGTTTGGCCTTGATAGTGACCGGGGAGGCGAAACCGAGTGGGTCGAATAGAGACATGACAACCCTTAAAGCCTCTCTCTTGGTTGGTTTCTTCCCTTGAAACAGTGATGACGGTATTCGAGTCAGGTTGAGATTGAAGGTGAACTCGTCCCTGTCTGGTTTCCAGATGAGTCCCAGTACTCTCTCGACTTTATCTTCTGTCTTGTATAGTTCGATATCTTCTTGACCTTCCGTTTCCCCTATGGACTCGAGAAGGCTAGGCGAGTTCGACTTCCATTGTTTGAGTTCGAAGTTCGCTTCCTTATGTATGTTCTTGACCTCGGTTGTGATGCGTATAGCTTCTTCTAAGGTTTTGAAGCTATCCAGATAGTCGTCAACGTAATGCTTCTTTACTATGGCTCTTGCGGCTTCTGGATGAGTTTCTTCATATTTCTTTGCGTTCAAATTCTTCACGAAGATCGCCGTTGCCGGTGAACTAGATGCGCCGAAGATGAGTGACGTCATTCGGTATTCATCCGGTGGCTGACTATCTCTTCTATCCTTTCGCCATAAGTACCGCAAGGCATCCCTGTCTTGTTCTCGAAGCTTTACTTGCATAAACATTTCTTTGATGTCCGCAGTCACAGCGACGGTATGTTGTCTGAACCGCATGACGACCCCTGGTAATGATTGTAGTAGATCCGGTCCTTTGAGGAGTTGGTCGTTGAGCGAGACTCCCCTAGTCTTGGCTGCTGCATCATGGACCACTCGGAGCTTATCTGGCTTCAAAGGGTTGACCACTCCGAAGTGTGGTAAGTACCACGTTTTATTCGCTGTCTTTGTCTTCGGGGCTGGCTCCGCGTATCCCTTGATGATGAGTGCTTCCATCTGTTCTGTATATTTTTGTTTTAGTCTGGGATCCCGATCGAGTTTCTTTTCGATGTTGTATAGGCGCTTCAACGAGTTTTCATAGTTGTTAGGGAGGTTGATGTCTTCTGTCTTCCATAAGAGTGACGTTTCGTATCTTCCTGTCTTCGTGTGGACTGTATTCTTTTCAAGAACTCGTAACGCTTGCTCTTCTGGATCTGTTGTCGGTTTCTTCGGATTGATGTATAGTGAGTCCATCGCGAAGTACTGCTTCATCATGTCTTCAAGGGTGTCTTCAACATGATCTTCTCTCAGGTGATGAATGTAGTTGATGTTGTTGCTTGAGTCTTTCGTGTGGCTTCCGTGAAGTACCCATCCGAGCGGAGTGAGCGACGCCACCGGTTGTTGTCTGCTTCCTTTCTTGACTCTTGAAGTGAGAAGAAGATGCCAGTTGTCTTGTCCAACTAGTATTTCGGGCTTCGCATGTGTATATGTGATGAACTCGCTGATGTCTTGAAGGTGTTGACATTCTTCAATCTTTTCTTTTGAAACCCTTTGAGTAGCCACATGAAGATTCTTGACTGTTCTAGCTTGAATTCTTTCTTCATGTTCATTCACTCCCCTTAATGTGATATTGACTCTTCTTGACTTATTTTCGGAGGTCTTCATCTCGTTGATGGCTTCGATGCGGAGCGGGTCGATGGGTCCTCTGGCGCCGATGCGGTGAGCTAGGTTCTCGTCGATGAGTGTCACCGTAGACCCATCGTCTAGTAGAGCGTATGTGTCTGTTGCTCCCGCCGGTCCCGACGCTGTGACTGGGATGATCTTCAAATAGGACTGTCTTGTGGTTGTAGTCCAGGCAGAGTTGATTGCTTCAGATGACCTGTGGTCCTCTTCTGTCCTTTCATTATTCCTCGAGACATGCAGCATTCGATGATGATAATATTTACAGTTGTCGATACCACATGTTCGTTGTCGACAAGAATGGTTCTTGTTTCTATACCGTAGGCATCTGAAACATAGACGACGGTTTTTTGCGATATCCCATCTTCCCTGAACATCCTCTGCCTTGAACTTCTCGCAGTCCGTTATTGAATGTCCCGTGCCTTCACATATGAAGCATTTGATGGTTGGTTTCTCGGTGACATGGTTCACTCGTTGATGACGTCTCGGTGTGGTGGGCTGCGGCTGTGAACCCACTTGTTCCGGTTGTGCGAAGGGTCCGCACAGCTCCGCTTCTCTTTTCATGAACTTGTCGAACTTCAGTAGTGCCGGCTCTTCTTTAGGTAGTGTGGCAGAGTAGTCGAAGTATCTGTATCGAAGTGTCGGTGTCAGTTTATCTACCATGGCCCTGGCGATTTCCGGGTTGTAGAGATAGTAGACGCAGTTCAATGCTTGTAGTGTAGACACGGCGTTTGTCACCTTAGTCGAGAATATACAGATGTCCCTTGGTGACTCGGAGAGACGTGGTAATGTTCGAAGTGTGTCTATTTCCATCATAGCGATTGATTCTGGTCTTCCGAATCTTGATTCCAGAGTTTTCATAATGTCGGCTGGGTTGGCGTTCGTGATAAGTAGACCGTCGACGGCTTCCTTGGCTTTCCCTTTTAGGTTTCTTCGAAGTCTGTTGATATTCTCTGTCTTCGAGTAGAGCTTTTCGGTTTCTTCGTAACCTGCTTTGAAGTGAAGCCATTCTTGATGCGCTCCGTTGAAGACCGGTAGCTCCATAAGTCTTGGGCGCGCTGACTTGACGGCGAGTGTTATGGCTTCAGTCAATTGAGAGAGCTCTGACTGAGGATATTTGGTCGTCTTCTCTTCGACGAGGACTGGTGGCTTCAACTTCTTTTCCTTAATCGCTTTCGGCGGTTCTGGACTTCTTTCTCTTGCCACAGTGACAGGTTCTTCCATTCTTCTGTCTTCTGTGATACTTGGTTGTCTTGGTATCCTTTCTTCTGTGGTGGCAAGTTGATGAGGTTCGTTGCTGATGGCTAATACCGGCGATTCTGACTGACCTTGTAGCCAGGTATTGATTCGTGTGTTGGCTTCTATTTTCGAACACACGGAGACGACGTCATCGTTTTCTTCATCTGAGTCCGCTTCTAATACGGCGAGGCGAGCAGCGGCTAATTCGACTTGCAGGCGCGCTAACTCCTCTTTTGCTTTCGCTATTTTGTAGGCCTTCGTTGACTTGACGGAGGCGGCCCGTTTCCTTTCTTCATGCTTGCCGGCTTCAGGTAGGCAAGCGATAACAGTATTGGCTCTTTGCACTGACGGCGGTGCGTCCCGACTGGCAGTAGTCGAGGGGCGCGGGGGGGCGAGAGCTTGAGATTCAGTATCCGGTCTACCAGTTGTTTCGTTAACGTTTGGGATCGTGGCCTCGGTACTACCCGACTGAGCGGTGGTCCGATCAGTGGTATCAGTAGTGCCAGTGGTACCGGAGGTGGCAGTATCGCCGGACGTTTGGGTTCGATATGAATCGGTAGTTTCGGAGGTCGTATATTCAGTTTCTGACGCAGACTGTTGCGCTTCTTTTGACTGGTGTGTTTTGCGAGTGACCGGCATATTCACTTTCTTGATAAAATCTTCACCGTATCACTTTCTTGAGGAAAAATTCTTCGCACTTTCTTCTCAATTATCCGGCGACCGAAGGACCATAAATGTACGCTATGTACACTTGTTGCTGGGATTGGAGAATTGAAACAATAATTTCTTCAGAACTTTTCCTTTATTCCTCTTCTTAGTATTTCTTTACAAGTTTTCACTATTACTGGTAGCCGAATACTGAACTGATTAGTGGAAATTCAGCGCGATATTTATACAAATCTTGCCGTAAAGCATACTATTAGATTGACCAATCAGAGATCACTTTATTTCCCTCTCACTCTAACCTATATCATATCCTTTCTAACATTGTTTAAACTTTACAAGTTATTTTCTCTTATTTTCTAATTAAATTAACATTGCTAATGCTTATAGGAATCTAAATAGACATTAATTCTAACTAAAAAACATAATTAAAACATTCTAATTAGATATTTAAAAAACACAACATATTGCATCTTTCTCACTCTTACGTAAAACGAAAGTGACAGCAAGCTATGAGGTAAACTCGGTTGGCGTACAACCGAGTTGGGGCGAGTCAATTACATGACACAAAGTTTTCATATTAAACCTATCAAACTATATACTGGCCTATACTTATCTTAGTAACAATTAGTAGTTAGTATTTACATATTACAATTAGAACAATGACTATGTACATATTATAATTAGTTAGTTACGTGATCGATTGAGTCGTCCTGCACAGTAGGAGTTTCTTGAACGTCAAGGTAGCAACCTTTTCTGAAAGCCCACTGAGAGCGCCTTTAAATTATTTTACTATAATATGCTTAGTCTGCTCCAAGGAAAGCCCAAGACTTGGAGCCAGGATATGTAGCTCGACATGAGTGTGGTCTTCCAGTTTCATATAAAAAGAATAATTTCCATACCTTTTGGCACTTATTACTCTGTGCTTTTGGGCAAAAGGTCCTTTTGCTTATTGCACTTGTTAGGTGCCAGTTACCTACCCTTATTTCTGTTGTCTAGACTTTATAGCGACTTCTGATCCAGGACCGACGCTGTCCATAACCGTCGTTATTAAAATCGAATTTGTATGCATGAAGTGAGAAGATGTGATATAAAGTAAAAGTGTATTTTTTTTCATTCCAGACTAGTTGTTTTCTGGTGTGTTACTCCGTCGGTAGTCGCTCGTCATATGAGAATGTCACAATCAAATGGTATCCAGAGTTGAAACATTTTAGTTCTACTGTTCCAATAGTCCTCGTAGGTAAGTCAATATTTTTAATCAAGATTCCAATTTTATTAGTGCGTTAAGTATAAATACTATGTCATTTTGCGACTATTCAATTCAGGATTTTCTCTTGATATTGTGATCTATTTTTAATTTCATGAAAGAAAAAGACATTATGACTACTTTCTAGTCCCTGCGGATTTTCCGCCCCAAGATATATAAAAGACTTTCCTCAAAAATAAATTAGCCCTATAGGTAATATCCCAATATTGATGTAATAAAAGTAGGTACCTAGGTATAAAGATATTTTTAAATGCTACCGGTAGTGCCAAAAATTAGACATGCATCCCAATAATAATATAACTAATATTTTTATATTCAGCAGTTGGTTAAAAACTACATACCTATTTGGATTAGGTTAATTCATAAACGCAATACTTCAATTTTCAATACATGCGGTTTCTTTTTCTGCGGTTAGGTTCGAATAATATTGAACACTTAGAAAATTTATATTGTATTTGTAATTAAAGGAGTTTCTCTTTTTTTATTTCATTAATTTTGTATTTAGGTATTATTTCATTGTTTTTGGCATGTTTCAAAAGATTCAAAGATAGTGCTTATAAAACAAAATAAATTTGATTTGATTGATTTGTTTTGAACAAAAAACAATAATCATTATGTACATTAAAATTAAAGCTCATGTTTATATTATGTTGTTTATCTCTTATATATAAAATTTCCATGTCACAATGTTAGTTACCGTACTCCTCCGAAACGGCTTTACCGATTTTTACCAAATTTTATATGCGTAGTCAGTAGGTCTGAGAATCGGCTACTATCTATTTTTCATACCCCTAAGTGATAAGGGTGGTCAACCCCTCAAATTTTAAATGTTAACGCGGACGAAGCTGCGGGCAACAGCTAGTTTAATATAAAATCCTATTTTATAAGTATCTGTTTGAACTGTTATCGCTCTATATATGCTAGTTTATTATTATAGTCAAGGATAGTCAAAGTTAGTAAATAATTTATGTGAATTTAAAAAGGATGGATCTAGTTTAGGCTAACTAACTAAAATTGTTAATGTTGTTACATGGCGCCCGCAGCATTTGTTGTACTTATACTACGAAAACGTTTTTGTTCAGTTTAAATTCGGAATTACGGTTCTAACTAAAGCAGGCTACTAATAAAAATGCAAAATAAGTCAAAGCAGATTAATAAATTGGAATATTTACAAAAGCAATAAGTTGAAATATAATAATAACTATTATAAAAATATTGCTAAAGGAGGCACCGATCGGCTTCCCTTTGTAGACTTATTTAATTGCAAGTTCTAAAGGTTAATGTACTTTAACATAAATAAATTGTTAGTGTTGCAATATTATATCGATATAATATTCTCGATAGCGAATAATCTACAAACGTTTTTTATTTGAATAAAAACTAGTGTTGTGATGGTAAAACTCGCATTATTGCGTATTATGAATATCGATCGTATTATTTAGAAGCTTAACATTATTGTTGACTAGCTATTGCCCGCAGCTCCAGCCACGATGTTTCCGGGTTGAGGACGATTATTTTTGTAGCTTACGTCACTCAATTATCACGTAGCACTTGATACTTGATCTTAGGGTAGCACTATGCTAGCAAAAATTTATTTTAAATCGGACGGGTAGCTTCGTATATTATCTCCTACATCGAAACTGAAAAACCTTTTCTGAAAGCCCACCGAGAGCGCCTTTAAATTATTTTACTATAATATGCTCAGTCTGCTCCAAGGAAAGCCCAAGACTTGGAGCCAGGATATGTAGCTTTATTTCTGAAAAAAACAAAAATATAGATATAAGTCCAAAATAATAATAGTGATTCGTGTTTCTGTTTCAGCTACTAAAATCGATTTAAGGTCGTCCTCTGACGACGACATCATAACGACCCAGGAAGGAAAATTATTAAAAAAGAAAATACGGTAAGTATAAAAAATAAGATAGTTAATTTTTTTTAAACAAAAATTTAAACCGATTTCAAAAAATAAAAAATAAACTAAAAAGTAATAAAATAATTGCGTTTCCTTAATTTTTGTGCCTACAACTTATAATCAACTTGTTATTTTACTAATTACAATCTTTGTGTTTACCACGTCATTGTTGTTACTATTGGAGTCGGTGTCAGTAAAGACAGGTAGGTAGGTACAGCAACAAATACGACACCGGTGACTTGACGACGGTTTTGGTGCTGTACGGTCTATTTAACATAGCTGACACCGACTCCAAAAGTAACAACAATGACGTGGTAAACACAAAAATTGTAATTAGTGTGAAGAGCATTTAGCTCTTCACCATTTTATGGTATCGTTCCATCACGAAAAGTACCTACTTAAAATATCATTATCTTATTTACAGCAGTCCGTTTATTTTTACCAAACAGACTAATAAGTATTTTATAGTCCAATATTGCGCTTTTCAGAGTACCTAATGTGAGAGTTTTAGTGCGGATGAGTGTAGTGTATATTTCATTTATTACAATACCATCGACAGTAGGCAGTAGGTAGTATAAATTTATATATAAATACCGTGGTTATTATTATAATATATTAATATTATCAACCCTTATAATATGTCCAACTTCTGTCCACCTCGAAATCAGGCGAGGAGGGTTTTGGGCCATAGTTCACCGATGCGTTGGCTCAATGCGGGTTGGTAAACTTCACACACCTTCAAAGACTTTTATTCTCATCAGGAGGAAACCTGCATGGTTTCCTCACGATGTTTCCTTCACCGGTGAGCAAGCGATGGTCTCATGTTCAGATGAACGTAGAAATTTAGAAAAACCCATTTCTAGGCATCACAAGCGTCAGTATCGAACCCAGACCTCTCGGCTCTCACTCAAGAGGCCGAGCCAATACCCACCACTAAACCATCGTCGCTCACTTATTATTTTTTAGTTTCACACAAAAATAGATTAGACGTAAACGGAAGCAAGGGACGGATAACTATATAAAAAAACATTCTACAGTGTAAGTTAAAAAATGTCGGTTGGTATATCGCACGGATACTGTGTTATCGTTCGCCGTATCATGGACCTACTGATAAAGCGAAAACTGATATTGTTCAAAATGAGAGAAATATATTTACAGAGTTACAGACTACACATACAGTACGACCAAATTATCTCGAACACATTAATACAACTACAACTGCAATAGCTATTAGCTGCGCGGGAACACATTTTAGTCTAAATAATGATTCTGTGCGGCCATTTGGCATTTGTTGCTGTGTTCATGTAGTCAAAATAATTTGACCATATTGCACTTGTCGACTGTTTGAAATTACCAAAATAAAATGTAATATTTTTTATCATTTCAGGGCTGTACAGTTTGTTGAATGTTCGGCTTTAGAACGATTGAACATGTCGGAAGTTTTCGAGGAAGCCGTGCGTGCTGCGTTACGAAAAAAACCTGTTCCTAAACGTACATGTCAATTCCTATGACCAGCTGTTATTCTAGATTTAAAATGAATTGAAGAGGATGACCGGATGCAATTACCAAATAGCTCAACTCGCTTTAGTTTGTTCTAGAAAGTTTAGGGTCTAAGTTAGACCTAAACACGTTCAATTAAAATTAGTACACTTAATATAATAAACACTAGCATATAACAAAGACGTAGGTAAAATATTTAAATATCACTATGCTACCAGAATGACTTATATTTTACGTAGTTTATTATAAAGATGATAATGTAAATATTTTATTTTGTGTATAAAATCAGTATTCAGAAAATGTATACTTATTTTTTTTATTTTTGGTTGAAAACACTGTAAATATATTATTATACAACTGAAAAATTGATTCAAATGTACTTACAATTGTGATTTATGATTGTAGGTATATAATGTAATAATTAAGTTCTTTTGTATTAGATGTCAATAAAATAAATTATTATTAATGCGATTTTCTTATTCTTTTTTCTTTTTTATTTTATTCTTTGGTAATTATTGTTAGACATAAATCTTTTTTAGACCTTTATGTAGTGTCATAGTTGCGGGCCACGTTAGGGGGCGTCCATTAATTACGTGAGGTTTTTTAGGGGGGGAGGGTGTCGAGCAGAATCTCACCCAAACTCACGTGGGGGAGAGGGGGGTTTTTTTTTTAACAAATATCACGTTTTTTTTTCGCAAGAAACTGTATGTAATTACAAGAAAATAGCGTCAAATTATGGTAAAACATATTTCTTGTTTAATTCTCTCCACGGATAGTGCACTGATTTAGAATAAGTGTTCTGTAATAATTTTGATAGTATTATATTGTTCAACTATATCACTATGATTATAGATTACAGACAGCGAACTTAAGACTCTTTATTAACTTCATTAATTAGACGTCTTTATTAACTTCATTACTTAAATAAAAAAAAATTAAATAAATTGTCTTTTGTAAAATAGGGCCACGACATCTAGGAACAAGTATCATATGGAATTGACATTCGCGTTTACCCGAAAGGGACAGGCATATTTTTCAGGGATACCACATTCATAATAACAAGTCTACTTATTTTGGGGCCATCCATAAAGTACGTCACACGAATTTTAGGACTTTTGAACCCCTCCCCCCGTCCTTGTCACAGGTTGTCACATTTTTATAACCCATTTTCCTGATGTGACGTCACACATTTTTTTAATTTATGTATATATTTAAAAATAATCGAGAGAAAACAGCTATTTTCATTTTTTACTTATTTTTATTAAATAATAATCTAATAAAATCAACATAAAGTCCAACATTTTGTAAAACCGAAAAAACAAACCACTAGTTAGAAAATAATAAACGATTAATTATATTAATTAAAGATAAAAAACTTAATCATCGAGTGTCCATTGACTTTGGATCCACCCTTTTATATCAGCTATTACTGGTAAATCCTAAGATCAAGTATCAATAGATTTGACAAGCTAATAATAATACCGTATTGGAACGAGATAACAACATACGAAAAATCCAAGAGTGACAGAGACATAGACACTTTCTTTTGTCTTTGTCAGAATATCACCCTTTGTTTGTTGGGCACAACAAGGATGTGCCCAACAAAAAATTATCGACTAAATTTGAATGCCATACAAACATTCTCACTCGCGAACAGTTTGTCAAATATGCCGCCATTTTGTACTACTTTTTAATTTGGTCGGCTTATGTAGGTATGGTGATACCAGTTTTGTTATAAGCAGATTACCCAAGAATGTGGTATTATTTAAAAAGGGTGACTGGAATTTTCGAAATAAACACTACTATAATAAACAATACTAAAGATCATACATATTAAGACGTATATAGCCTTCTTTTTTATTATTTATGTTTTTAGCGGTTTATTATTAGTCATTACATAATATTTTCTATTATCCGGAAAAATGCAGCTGTCTAAAATTACAATAAATGTTTGGTTAGGGCTAATGCTTATATTTATCTATCAACCTTTACCAGTTTTTTATTATTTTTAATTCACTTGTTTTAAGAAAATAAGTAGACTTGTTACTATGAATGTGGTATCCCTGTAAAATATGCCTGTTTCGTTGTTGTGTTAATGTATGTTGTTAACGTATGTTGTTTGTTCCTAGGGTAAATCAGGCACTTCATTTTCGTTCTGAATTTGAACGTCAGGAACATCCTTAGTGTCGACATCATTCTCATCCATCCATAAAGCATCGTCATCATTCATTAAACAGAGAATTGCTAAATTATTAATAAATATAGATCAAGTTCGTAAATTTTTTAAATTTTCAATTCACATCCAAACTTTGCGTTTTAGTATTTTAAATTTTAACATGTGACGTCACAAAACTATTGACCCCCCCATGCCCCTTGTCACACGATGTCACACTTCGGTGATACCCTCCCTCCCCATTAACGTGTGACGTACTTTATGGATGGCCAATTTCTTGAAACAAGTAAATTAAAAATAATAAAAAACTCGTAAAGGTTGATAGATAACTATAATCATTAGCACTAACCAAACATTTATTGTAATTTTAGACAGCTGTATTTTTCCGGATTATCGAAAGTATTATCTAATGACTAATAATAAACCGCTAAAAACATCAATAATAAAAAAGAAGGCTATATACGTCTTAATATGTATGATCTATAGTACATAGCCTTTTAGGATAGCAATAAACATATTTGTTTTTATTGTGTATATTTCGAAAATTCCCGTCACCCTTTTTATATAATACCACATTCTTGGGTAATCTGCCTATAACAAAACTGGTATCACCATACCTACATAAACCGACCAAATTAAAAAGTAGTACAAAATGGCGGCATATTTGACAAACTGTTCGCGAGTGAGAATGTTTGTATGGCATTCAAATTTAGTCGATAATTTTTTGTTGGGCACATCATGTTGTGCCCAACAAACAAAGAGTGATATTCTGACAAAGACAAAAGAAAGTGTCTATGTCTCTGTCACTCTTGGAGTTTTTCGTATGTTGTTATCTCTTTCCAATACGGTTTTATTATTAGCTTGTCAAATCTATTGATACTTGATCATATCGGTTTTAAGCATACCTAAACTTATTGTGATATACCTACTGATTCATGGTTTTAAGCGGTCGCGTTACGCTTAAGTCATCGGTTTTCAATGTATTTGAATGTTTTCGAATGCTACTTAATTAGGGATGTTCGTTTGGTCGTTGTTAGTTTTATCGATATGCACAATATTGTAATTCTTAATGTGTTATAATATCAATACTTTGTTTAATAAAGAACAATTATTTATATTGAAATATAACTATAAATTAATAATATAATTACAATATAATTATAAGTTGAAACTTTATTAATTAATAAACAAAGTTTTCTATCTTTAATATATACGGCTTTACTTATAAACCTTTCTTACCGTGAAACTAGCCAACTTTGGCAAAGTTGGCTAGTTTCACGGTAAGAAAGATCAAGGTATCTTTGCCCTAAATGCAGTTTCATTAATATCATTACCATAGGAAAATATTTTAATTTTATGACAACATTTAGAAGTTTTTTGGAAAGTAGATTATATTTGTGGCAACACTAGGTAACGTCATTCTCTTCAAAATCCTTCAGTTGGCTGTTAGAACGTCTTGTCGAATGTGGCATGTGTTTTGGCGGGCAAATTTCTTGATCGAAGATTCCGTGAATGGTTCATCATGGTTAAACCATGGTTAAACCCCAGTTAAGTTTATTTGTCAGTTTATTATAGAATAACAATTGCTGAGTATTTTAATTATAGTTTTTAATGTTATTGTCGTTATTCCTCGCAATTGCCCACGATGGGCAAAGTTACCATAAACTGTTTAGACTCATACTTACCAACATTGCCCGTCATTGAAAAGTGCTTAGGATTGTCATCTTTACATAGGTACTTTGTTTAAGATTTTGCCCATAAACAATGTTTAATGTAAATTATCGTCATAAACTCAAAATGTAATTTTAACTACACTTTGTACATTTGACAATGTCAAATTTATAAATAAAAGTCTTCAACTCTTTATTACATACTTAAAAACTAAATTTATGATATTTTATAATCATCCTCAATTCATGTCTATCCAACATTAAATTTAAGTGACTACATAACTTTGTTAAATCCTTAGTACTTAATATTGTAAAACTATAAAATAATGGCATCAGTTGAGAATAAACCTCTCTATGAATGTAAAAACTACGAATACCTATTTACGTGGTATATGTGATAAATACTTATAAGAACATAACGTAAATGGTGCAGAAACAAACTTGTATATATTATGTTAATATTTCGTTAATCACGATAATCGTGTCAAATCAAATCAAATCAAAGACAAACAAAAACAAATCTAGAATTTAAAAAAATGTAGTTGCAAAATAGGATCTCGCGCATATAAAAACTGTACCGAAGACAGATGAAAATGCTAGCGTGTGAATCAGTTTCTTCAAAACAAATATCATCGAGAGACGCCAAACTACAGTTTGGCATCCCCAGACGTACAATCGTTAATAAAATAAAAAAGTCTCGTATTCTTATTCACATTTCATAATTTACTAAGATGTGACAACCCTTAACATTTTAAATTGTTACTTGCGTAACTTATGGGAAAAAGCAAAAATCTCTGGGTAACATTACCCAGTAATTTATTTACAAATACGTATAAACTACATACATCATTTTGAAATCCAAGCCAAGATTGCCACAAATTCTGATCGAGGTGTTGATGACGTGCATAATATATACCTATGTAAAAATAGTTAAAGGAATAAACGAGACAACGACGAGACCGATATTATAACTACTCCAATATTGGAGTATAATCACTACTAAAACTATTTTGGAATACAATATGAAGGGTATGGAGGGTAGAGGGATGACTCTCCTTACCTCTACCCTCCATAATGGAGGTAAAGCTCCTTGTTTAGGTACCTCTCCATAGATAAAAAATAGAAAAAACTACTCAGTTAAATTTGTAGATATAAATAAATATGGCGGTCCCTGCTGTGACGTCATATACTTTCGCGCATGCGCAATAACAATTACGTATTCAAAATTGATTTCACAAAAAAATTAATTAAAAATAGAAAAACAATCGGAAAAATAAAAGTATTGATCGGACAATCAATAAAAAATAATTACCGATCAAATGAAAAAAATAATAATTGATTTGATAAGGAAAGTGCTATCTTGCAAGTAAAAATTTGTTTAATAGTTTATAAATAAACAATTATCGGACAAATAAACAATTACATCGGACATTGACGGACAACCGGATTGTTTAAATAAAAGTTAAAAAAATATATTTTTTGGTGCCAAATTTAGTGAGGTGTATGGAAACTAGGAACAAAATTTATTTTGTAATAAAAAGCGACATCTAGCCGTCGGATTTTTTACTAAATTCAGAGTGTGGCTGTGTTAAAAATATTAGAAAAGGAATATTTGATAATTTGGTATTATTATATATTTATTTATTATTTATTTTATTTATATTGTAACGTATTTTAAGTGCCGTTAATACCTTTAATCTAATAAAATAAAAATAGGATTTAGAATTTCTGATAGAGTAATACTGTGGTAATACAGCTTGGCAAAAAAGAGTATGACGTGGTGACAGGTGGAACTAAATATTCTACTAAAAGGAAACCTATCATATTGACAATACTTGGCCGACAAATACTAGATTTTGAGTAAAGCTTAGTGTTTCACTTTTATTTTTAACGATTTGATTAAATTATCTTACTGATTTTCCATATTATGATGAGACCTAAGTGAAAGTGGCGCCCTCATTTTTTCCATACTCTTTTTTGCCAAGCTGTACTTATTAGTGCAAAAATGCAAATGGCCGCTGTTGTTGCAATAATTTGGAGTTCTGGAACAAGTTTTGGAAGTTCGAACTCATGCGCATTTTGATCTTGTAATTTTAAGGTTCTGCTGGTAGTTATGCACGAGATGCACGCGCACAAGATGAATGCAGATGCGGCCTGTGATATTTTTGTGTAAAAAAATATCTCATAGGTCTATCGAATTAATTAGTTGACATCATAGAAAATAAAACACGGTAGGTAATGAGACAATTCTTTAAACAAAAAATATCACAGGTAACTGCATAAAATAACATAATAATTAATAGAAATAATAAACCTTAGAATAATAATAAACGTATTTATAGGCTATAGCCTATATAAACGTTTATTATTATTCTAAGGTTTATTATTAGCTATAGCTAGGTATAGGTTTTTAGTTCCATATCCAACAACTAGATGGCGCCACGTACGGCTTATATACATTTGATTCGAGTTTCCAGTTTATCTCTAATTAAACAATAGTAGTCTTTGGTTTCCGCCTTGCTAAGTGGCAAAATGGTTGATTTTACATAAATCAGCTGTTCTATTGACAACTGGTCATCAATCAACAATCAACTATCACTTCCCACCGTAGACAGAGAATACTATTATTCTATTATTTATTATTAGTATTCTCTGTCTACGCTTCCCACTCTAGTCTCCACCCACCCAGAACTGTCAACCACAATATTCCCCAACCAATTAATATATATTATTAAACAGGTTTTTAAAACAGACACTATAGAAAACCGCTTCGAAAAAACGAATGCACAAAATACAAAATAAAAATTTATTAACGGGAAACCAAAAAACACAACCGGATGCCACGATTTTCCCCGCCGATCCATATTAATTAAAAGAAAATTAATTTGTGCTTAAAACATTGATGGATTGGAAAATCTTCGTGATTTCAAATTTTTTTTTATATTATTATTTTTTTTATTATATTACATTTTCATTAAATATTTAAACTATTTACAAATTTTATTATTTTAAAATTTTCTATTTAAAAATAATCTGTAAAATTCACGACACTTTTTTTTTTCGGAGGGATCTATACTAATGGCCCGAAGGCCCTAATGCTTCATCGGATTAGTGTGAGCCCATTCGGCTCACTTTTGATTTATAAAGTGGGGAGTTGCCCCCCGCCTACCGTGCAGTCTGCGACCACACGGCCTCCTGGCGTCCGTTGTGTAATTCAAGACACTGTCATAGATAATAATATATGGAAAATATCGAACTATTTATTATAGTTTTATTAATATATTTAAATTTTCATGAAGTATTTAAACTATTTACAAATTTTATTATTTTTAAATAGATAATTTAAAAATAATCTCTCAAATTCACGACACTGTAAGAGTGAAAAAATTGTAGTCGTGTGAGTTTTATAGGCCTGTTTTTGCTGGTTGCGTTGATTACGACAGAATTGGCAGCTTGACCTCTGGTTTTAGCCTATTAAAATAGGATCGAAAAAAAAACATGGTCAAAGACGAAGAAGAAGTCTGCTGAGTGGTGTACCATTGAGCATGTCAGTCTTATTGGTAAGTTATTAATGGATTTTAAATGAATAATAAGAAACCTAAATGGCACTCGGGGACTGCCCGGGTAAAGCTATTGCATAACATATTTTATCAACTTATATTAGTCGGGTGTTGGCTTTATTTTCGTTACGGAATTTCTTGATAAAAGCTATGCAATAGCTTAATAATAATTTACTTTCTCTGTACAGAATGCTACTTTATAAATTATAAATACATATGTAGTTATAAAAAATATAGTTATATATGGCCCTCACTGCAAAAGCAACAGAGAAATTGACCTGAAGGTATTACCTGGATGCGCTCTGCTGCGCTCCCGACTGCATCGCCATCCTGTTTGTTTCTTCCGTGAAACATTTTTGCTGTGTTTCGGAGAGAAAGGCAGGACAGGCAGTGTAATTACTGGCATAGAGACTTAACATCTTGTCTTAGTATAGGCAACAAATTAATTAGTTGCCTGGACTAGTCTCAGGCAGCTTGTTTATGAATGAGATTCTTTGTCTTGAATAGTGGAGTATGAGAATATTATTAATATAAATATGATATTTTTAAATAGAATCCAGTATTTATGAAAAACTTTCAATAATTTCTACATGTTGATTATATATTTTTCTTTTAATATTTTTTTTTCTATTTCAGAAGGTTAGCAGTAACAAAGAAAGATCAACAGGCAATGTACGACGAAGAAAATATAAAGAAGAACAAAAAAAACGAAAAATTGAGAAGAAACTACAGTTCAGAAGACTGAAAGCTTGAGTTGAAACAAACTCATCACACAAGTGTGAAATTAGTTTACTTAATTAAAAATAAATTATAAGTTCCAATAAAATAATGTTTTTTTTTGCCTCAATTCTCTATCATAAATTAATTTAAAATAAAAATATTAAAGAGCAATTTCGGAAAAAAAATAACAGGCAGCATGGGCTCTGGTCTTAGCCTGTTCCAAAAGAAGAAGAAGGAACGATAAATAAACTTCAAACTCTATTTTGCTTGTCAGCGGGATGTCTGCGATCGTTGTTGGTGAGTGGTGCGTCTGAATACGTAGTATTCTCTATATAGTTTGTGGTGGTGTAGACTGTAGCAACACGTCAAAATAAATTTATAAAAATTGTTGTTCGTAATTTCGTGAGTTTCATATTTTTGCGCGTAGCTGAGTTTTATTTTTGCTCTTTAAGTGTAATTACAAGTATCATTTAAAGATCCATAACATAAAATAGCCATGAAAAGAAGTTATGACTCTATGAGTTCTTCTATTGAAATTAGTTCATATCGTGACCAACATTTTAAGGTAAATAAAAATAAGTATGTAATGACATGTATCAGTTATCCATTATATTTGTTTTATATGATAATATATAAATTGTTCTACGCTATAATTTCAGGGTTCTAGAAGTGAACAAGAAAAGTTGCTTCGCCAATCATCAACTCTATATATTGGTAACCTTTCCTTTTACACTACAGAAGAACAAATATACGACTTATTTTCAAGATGTGGAGATATACGTCGAGTTATAATGGGTTTGGATAAATATAAAAAAACACCTTGTGGATTTTGTTTTGTTGAATATTATTCTAGAGCGGATTCCGAGGACTGCATGAGGTTAGTTTCTATTTCGATAACTCTCCTTAGTTTTGAATACCATTTGCTTATTTGGTTGTTTTATTAGTCCCGATAAAATCTCATTAACATTGCTAGCATTGGTAATATTTTTTTCTGTGTTTGATATTTAAGCGTGTAAATTGTATGTAGTTAGTATAATTAGGATGCTTTAAAAGTTTATGTCGCTTCTTAATAGTAGGTCTATAAAAATTTAGAAAGTGTAGTAATATGTTGGGGCAACTCTCACATGGCCATCTGATCCCGAACTAGGCAGAGCCTATGGCATCCAGACAACTGATACATAATTACATTATATTTCTATATACATTCTTATTATAGATAAATTACACCCAGACACAGAACAAATGATCATGTTCATCACACAAATGTTTGTCCTGGGTGGCAATTGGACCCACAACCTTCTGGTTTAGCGGTCAGGGTCACTAACCACTAGACCAACAGGCCACACAAATATATATATAAATTGAGTAAACTGATTAGGCCATATTTAAGTATTCATTTTTGAAAAGATCCGATAATTATTTTTTAAAATCTTCTATTGTATCAACATTATTTTGTGGAATAGACACCATATTTTATATACCTAACCCCACAAAAACTCTCTCTGTATGTCCTATAGCTAAAGCGGTTTTTCTATGATACTTCACATAAATTAAAATTGTATCCCAAAGCCGTTAGGATACTGTACTGTCACTATAAAGGAGCGTCTTATTTCCCACAATTCACTATGCACCTTCTATTCACTTAAAAGTATTATTAAATATTTAAATATTACGTAATAAGAAGCATTAGAGGAATGCTGGTCAAAGTGCATCAAAGACACTGGATGTGTAATACACAAAAAAAGTGACCCACTGATTGACTGACACATAGACATTACCAAATAAGGGCATTGATCAATCGTCAAGGTCG
This sequence comes from Helleia helle, assembly GCA_963853865.1. Classification (NCBI taxonomy): domain Eukaryota; kingdom Metazoa; phylum Arthropoda; class Insecta; order Lepidoptera; family Lycaenidae; genus Helleia; species Helleia helle. The sequence continues at coordinate 10,421,693 of OY971421.1, forward strand.
ACAGCGCTTCCCAAATCAGCAACCGCACCGAAAAAACGAAAGAGAAACAATCGGACCTAGATTTCTCCCTTACGCACTTATTTAATAATCAATTGACATGAGTGCATAATAATATTATTAAATCACTTCTGCAAATGTTATGTTTTTTTTTTGTTGCAAGTTGGCAATGCATCTGTAATATCGATACAGGGGTCTTTCACCTGTGCGTGATAGCCTAGTAACAGATACATCGTGTAGGGAATGATAACTATGACAAATAATGTCCTGTGCCTAGAGTACTGAATATATTTTATTAATTTTTTTTATAGAGACTGTTAACATTGTTTGCCATACGTATTTTATTTAAGGTCGTATCGTCGTCTCCACTCTGTATAGTCCTTAATATGTGTGTGAACATTCTTGTGAATATTCTTTACAATTTTTTTTGCGTTTAGATATAAATCCACGATAATGGGTGGTCCTAGTCTTGGGGCAAGCATTATGCTTCTGAAAAATTAGTAATTAATATTTTAAAATTATGCTTTGTTTTAAGGTACATAAATGGAACTAGACTAGATGACAGAATAATAAGATGTGATTGGGATGCTGGATTTATTGAAGGAAGACAATATGGTCGGGGTAAAACTGGAGGCCAGGTGAGTTTTAAGTATGCATTTATAACTTCTCAGACAGTATATACATATGAGTATATAAGTGCTAGTCCTAGAATTAAGAATAATTACTGAAAGCAAGCCTTTTCAAACTTGCGAGAATAACAATTATTGTATGTCCTTTAGTATTTCTCTCAGTATTGCAAAACTGTTCCACACTATAGTTGCATACACTTATAACACTCGTCAAAATATTGTCAAGAGTCCGAAAAATGTACGAGATTGAGAAATATAAATTTCAATTAGTTACATAAAATTCCCATGTAATCGAGTCAAATCGTGCGCTAGTGTAGCGTACAAGAGTACCGATTGACAAGTTCGCGATCCTAATCTTAAATTTCAATAGGATCGAGTGTCAAGAGTAAGCCCGCTGAACTGAGAGCTCCCGAGCTTACGCACGCAAAGACGGTGTGAATGTACATTTACAAACAAGGATGGCTCACCCGCTTTCTTATGTCCGCCGATGTTTCCTTCACCGGTGAGCAAGCGATGGTCAGGTGCAGGTAGAAATTTAGAAAAACCCATTTCTAGGCATCACAGGGGGTGGGGTCAGGATCGAACCCGGACCTCTCAGCTCTCACTCAAGAGGCCAAGCCCATACCCACTAGGCCATCGTCGCTCACAAAGTCACAATGTTTGTCAATAATATTTCATAAATATTTTACAGGTACGTGATGAATATCGTACGGATTACGACGGAGGGAGAGGTGGCTACGGAAAGATAATAGCTCAGAAAATAACACCAAATACGTTGGAGCGTTGAAATATAGTGATTTATGTGGGACTATTTCATGAAAGACTGTAACAAACATAATGATAATATTGCATTCAATTGATCTGAATGTGGCTTAAAATAAATTAATTATTTTGTAAACTTATTTTTATTTGAAGAATCCTTTCTTCAAACATTTTAATTAGGTTTGTATTTGTTATGTTTTTTAAAACAGCTTTAGCTTAAATTGAAAGATTCAGACAAAGCAAAATACATGGTCAATTTCTTACGATACGTCAATGTTGTACTTGTTTTTTACAAGATTCAAGTAAGACCGGAGTTTTGAAGTCAGTCTATAAATATTTAGATCGGCTTTGGTTGATGAAAAGAACACGTATTTATTAAAGAGATTAAGAAAAAAATATAAAAATTATTTTAAAAACTTTATTTGATATAAAAGCATCAGCTTAAAGCCATAACATGAAAATATAAATATCTAAATGATATTCTTAATAAATAAGATCCGTAAGTTTCCTTTTGGTTTCCACAAGCGACAAAACAGACGTTTAATTCAAATAACATTTACACGACTAAGTAAATTGCAACATGAAATATAATATAATTACCTACACATTCAACATCAATAAACATTTGTAAAGTATTTCTGTTAACAACAATATTTGCAGATCAGTGTTTAAAATTTATATAATCAAAATAAGTCTAAAACAAATGCTTCCTAAGTTACTTAAAACATGCTGCAATAATTATTAAACACTTAATTATAAAGGTAAGAAAATGTAATAAAATAGCACATAAATGTGAAGTTGCAAAAGCATAAATAAATTCATAAGCATACTTTCTAATCTCTTGGTGACGATTCGGGTAGAAGATCAAACCACATAGTTTTTGCTTCACGAAAATCATACTGGTTTAAGTACAAAATTACCTGAAAATAAATTAACATGTTATAAAATTACAATATCCAACAAACGAAACCTCTGCTATATGATCTCATTTTTAAGCTCGAAATTGGGCGCAGTGTGAGAGTTAAAGATCAAATATAATATGGACAATAAATAACTTCAGATATAACGAAAAATGATTAGGACAAACATGAAATTGTATTGTTTGCTGATGATACCGTAATATTTAAAATTAAACGACATCAAATGGTCTTTGACGATGTAAACAATGTTCTTTCGAAAATGGTGCATTGGTTTAGCGCGAATAACTTAAATGCTCAATTGTAATAAAACCAAATTGATAAATTTTACACTTAGGCAGTGTAAATTTTATCAATTTGTTTTTTTTTATCAATGTTAAGCAAGTGCAAACCAATGTATCCACAAACGGAGAGGTGATGGACTTGGTGGATTCGACCGTATTTCTTGGAACTTCCGTGGATGCTAGGTTACAATGGGCGTCACATATAGCTATGTTGGCAAGTAGACTCGGTTCTGCAGCTTTTGCGATTAAGAAAATACGAAACCTATCTGACGAAAATACAGCGCGATTAGTATATCATGCATACTTCCATAGTCTAATGTCTTACGGCATTTTGCTATGGGGGAATGCCGCGGATATTAAAACGATTTTCGTGTTGCAGAAGCGAGTTATTCGAGCCATATACTGTTTGCCCCCCAAGGTATCATTAAAATAAAAGTTCAAAGAAATTGCCATATTGACTGTAGCCTCTCAGTACATACTAGCAAACTTAATGTATGTTCGCAAAAATATTAATAAATTTGTAAAAAAATGCGACTATCACAACATAAATACAAGGAACAAACATAAATTGAATGTACCATTTTTTAGACTTCATCAAGTTAGTGATTCTTCTATGGGACAATGTATACGTTTTTGCAATAGGATCCCAGAAAACGTTCAAAATCTTTCCATTAATAAATGTAAGAAAACTGTTAAAGAATGTTTGTGTCGTAAAGGCTATTATGAAATAAAAGATTTTATTGAAGATACCACACCTTGGGAATAAGACATTCACTGTTTAGGTTTTGCATGGACATGATGTACCTATTTATAAACTATGTGTTTTATGTTGATGACAAAAGATCAACCCTCAAGTTTAATTCTCGTTTTTCTTGGGGGCGTCTGCTCCAAACGAGGTTTTTTTAAAATATTACTACACCTTTTTATTGACTTCTTTTTTTGACGTATTTCAAGTGTACAAGCCTTTACCTACCATTACCTACGAAATAAAGATATTTGATTTGACATTTGTATATAAATTTCTTTGTAAAATAGAAACCACTCCCGATTCAGCACGTTAATTTGTTATTTTTTGTAATTGAAAAATTAAAGGGGCTTTTCTTGTCGCTCTGTTTGGCATCAATATTTTCTATACGGATTTTGATACGGTTCTCACTGTCGGCTTCGTTATGAAATAAGGCATGCTCCTAAGTATGTGCATCAATATATTTTTATCATAGAAATTAGAGAAAAGGTTTTATTTAAAATAAAGTGTGTGTGTGTGTGTGTGTGTCACTGAACTCCTAAAAGGCTGGACCGATTTTTATGGATTTTCTTTGTGTGTGTTCTAGTGGATTCGCGATTTAGATTTACAATACATACAAAAATGTTTTTTACAGCACGAATCACTTTTTGGGTTTATTTAAAATCATTGGATTATGTTTATCCAAATAGCCTAAAGCTAGTAGGCTTGTGACCTTGAGCAGCTTCATTGGAAAGAGTAGAATACCTGTCCAATGACCGGGCTGCCGCCGAGGAAGCCCTTGTGCGTGGCGACGGTGACCTCGAGTTGGCGCGAGTGCAGCTCGGCGTGCGGGATCACCCACTCGAACTGCTCGTCGTACTCCGGCATGCAGTTGTCTTTGATCACCTGCACAATGTTAAGCTATTAGCCCACCATAGAGGTTAGCAGTTAGACCATGAAGACCTTCATTTTATTGTTTTTTGTTGTTTATTTTACTGTCTATTTTATTGTTTAGAAGCTATCCTAACACTCAGATGTTACGCATCTTCTCGCATACGCATTACGCGTCTTATGCATCAACGGCTTGTTACATTGAGGGTTCTATTTTTTTTTTCTTTAACGCCGGGAAATGCTTTGAGGCATCCCGCGGGGAAGTGGGTCTCCCCACGCGGGTATGTGGGACTCGCTGCGCCCGAAAGCTGGTAAATGAACGCAGCTCTACCCACTAAAACCCGGCGAGTGCCACCAATGCCGCCTTTGGTGAGGTGCCCCGGATCTAGGTAGAAAACAAACAGCGCACCTCGACGGCTAGTCAGTCCCGCAAGGGACCGACGCCACCTCCACAGAGGGGTTGTCCCACACTACAGAACAACCCCTCACAACGTCGGGACAGTACAATGGGGTGAGGTTCCCATCCTCACCCCTGCTCTTCTGTCCCCTCTTCTTATAAGAGGGGTACAAAGAGCCCCCTCGGCCCAATTAGCTTCGCCCAAGGTGCACCGCTCACCCTAGGTTACTGAGCCCCACCGCCACGACAAGGCCTGAACCATGGTGGGGACATTGAGGGTTCTATATTGAATACTCACTATAGTACCACATTTGTAACTAGAACAAACTTATACAAGCACTAGATAATATATATTGTGCTTACCACTGTCTTTCTCTTGGAGTCCTTAGACCTTCCGGGTAACAGATACAACTTCACATAGGGATCAGGAACGTTGTTGGGGTCCTTTAGAGGAATATTCCTGTTGGAAATAAATTAGCTTAATATCATATATTGACTTTATGGATATAACAGTATCAGTTGTTATGCTTACATTATTTTATGAACGACAACATAAAGTGTTTGATTCTGCATACTGTAGCGGAAAGATAATAATATTCTACCGAGACCAGCTTCACCGGCGGATCTGAAACAATATTTTACATGAATCAATATTCGCATCAATAATAATTCATCTGTCTGGGGAGTGAAGACAGAAGCAGTTTAGGTGTTTCATATAAACACAAGATATTAGGAATAAATACATGCTATGTTATGCTAATTATCATATAGTTCTATATTATACAGGATGTGTATGACGGTGTCAGTTTTTTTTATACCACGTGTCAGGGATATTGTTACTAGAATAAACGAAAGAATATACACATTTATTAAAAACAAAAAAGTTTATGTTTCAAAGTTAATAGCAAAATAATCGTTACAAAATGCAACATCCTGTACGCTGTAAAGCTAGTAGGTAAGAAGATCCCAAAGAATACTTCGATAGTTTGAAAACGCCATTTTTGCGGCAACTAATGAACTAGACTTAGAATAATTATTACACTATAGAAAGTCAGTCTTCATACAAGCGCTCTGTCAAAAATGAAGCACTAAATCGATTCACATACGCTCAGCGACACACACACATACACATGTGTAATGTTGTCAGTAGAGGTGAAGTTTTCCCGAATAAGGGAAATGATTCGGCCGCTGATAACAATTTGTTATAACAATAATAAATTATACATAAATAGATATGTGTGGGCATATCTATTTATGTATTAATTTATAACAATTTTATATTTACTATTATACTAGCTATATTATTATGTAAAGTTGATTACAAGAATGTTTATTTATATGAAACGAATAAAATAAAATAGTAATGAGTAAAATTTTTTTTTTTTTTAATATTTAGTTTTTATGGGAATGAAACACAGTAGTAATGTAAATTTTTTATATAACTATTTAAACTTGTAACTTGGTTGTAATATAAACGCGACAAGTTGTATATATAGATGTATGAATGTTTGTTACTCTTTCACTGTTTGTATATTATGATGTCGTTAAATCACACAAACACATTAGAGTACGTGTCACGTACCTACGTAAATATCAGTAGCAACTGTTTTAAAATTAATCAGTGGGGGGAAAAAAGTCAGTAAAAATATTTTCACAATCGGGCAACACTGAACATTGAAAAAAATGTTTTATTTAAACCTAATTAATTACAAGAGACTACGAAATATTAAAAGATTTCCTGTGAAAAGTGATGTTATTACATTTATTTTGTTTTTCAGATGTATTGTGATACAATTTAACTGCACAAATCGTCGTAATTAATTTTTTTTCGTGAGACACTTTCGAGTCATTTTGACATTAAACACTACGGAGAGCCCGGCTTTTGGATCCATGATGGCTCCAACAAAGGTGCTTCAAAATGGGCGCGCGGACTTGGTTTCTATAGTGTTATTAGGAACTAGACTAATTCGACAGGTTTGAACTTGTTTAGCTGGTGAAACAGTAGGCATGGACGCGTGGTGACGCGTCCATGCCTACTGTTTCACTATGATGTGCTAGCGTTTGTGTAGTGAACTAATCTTCAGTTGTGTAGTTTCTATGGTTTTACCAATATGAAGACGGTAACTTTTTTCTTAAGCTATCATTACCATTTTGTCTAATCTCTGCAGTGACGGGCATCATAAAGCTAAAATCAATATTATCAGAACTTTGTTCCACTGCTGCTTTAAAATACCTATTCTTGCCAATACATACTTTTTATGGCTGCACAGAAAACAGAAACAAATTTCCGACTAAATTGAGTTTCTACGCAGTCATTGCAGCTATAACATGTAGTTAAAATAAATGGTCTCCTACTGTATATTCTAGTAAACTAACAATATTATTATATACTTACGTCGTGATTGAGGAAGTTCTGTGAATTAACTTGGGCGAATCATTGGTTTTTATTTCACTCTCTTGCTCAGTTGCTTCTAAAACAAAATGAAAAAAAAAAAAAAAACATTAAATATCTCTCAATCTGCATGCGGTAAAATTTCGATAAATTGGTTCTATAATTTGAATATTTATATTAACATTGTTAAAAATCTATAACTTTTGTTTCGACCCAGTAACGTATTAAAAAAGAAAACTGATTTTATGTAATTTTCATTACAATCAGTGAGGAATATAACATAATAATATGGATTTGAAAAATATTTTACACGTAATGTCCGAATTGTTGAACTACTTATTTTAGAAAATAAATTATTTATTCGATTTTTGAGCCGGCGAAAGCGCAGGGAACGTACCAGACGTTATGTAATAAAACTACTACAATCCCTTACCAACTTCCTTTATAATTTGCTCCACGGATATGGAGTTCTCGGAAGCGTTGTCGGGCGCCGTAGCGGTCTCCTGAGGTTCCTTCGGAGCGGGGGTGGATGTTACTTTTGCTGAAAAAATATCAATGGCTTATGTAAAATATATTACGCCGTATTCGAAAAGGACATCCTTGAAATTGAGCGAAAAGCATTTGCTGAACTTCATAGTCGCGCGAATACTTCTATCTTGTTGAGTATAAAGAGATTTTCTTTAAACGCAAAGCATCATTACTAAAAAAATGATTGTCTCATCATAACTAAATAAAATATAAATTAAATTAACCCAAACTAGTTTAAACTAAAACGGCACAACTAGTTTAAATCGTCAACGAGTTCCAGTGGTAATCACTGAAGCACACCTTCAGCTCACTCCTCAAGTCCGAGACGATTAGGCATTTAGAAACTACTTACCTACTACTTTTAGCGAAATAAAATCATCATCATCCTCATTCCTCTGATGATATCAGCCTCTATCCGTCCAATGCTCAACATAGGCCTCCTTCAATAAACGCCAAGATCCTTTGCCACTCGCATCCAACACGGACTAAGCATCATCATCATCACTATCCGATCACTGAGCATCCATCGCACCCAGTGATGGCGGCACCATCAATCGGATCGGCGACAGGCAGAAGTGCCGTCAATACGAATTCTTGACTCGCAGAGAATGAAGAATTCACATTGCCAATACGCCTGCTTAGAGTGGCAATGAATTACAGGCACAAGATATAAAGTAGTACAATAAAAATCTGTGATTATAAAATGATATTGTCCAGTAGGTATCAAATTTGGTTTATCGAATATTTTGTATTTGGGCAGCGATGTTACCAGGCGATACAGTGTTCACTCACAACGGCGGCCGAGCGTGGACTGATCACTGATGTCTGAATTCTGATCACTGAGGAGTGAGGTCTCATTAAAAAAATGTATTGTCTGTGCAATAAATCAAGAGAGACCAGCGATAAAATAAACCTTATTGCAATGGGATACCGTTCATCTATGAAAGCAACATGACGTGTTAAAAAAAACCGGCGAAGTGCTAGTCGGACTCGCGCGCTAAGGGCACATGAGTAAATAAACGGACAGAGGCAAAGCTTCATACAACCGCACGAATCGATTGCACTACTACAAGCGTCCGACGCATGTGTGCGTTAGCACTCGTGGCTCGTCACGTACGAGTAGAAACCAGTCGAAACCGGTTCGACGAGTGTTCGACCCCAGGGATGTGAGTGCACGTGTTAAGTTGCGTTGTATACTTAATATTTTTTTCGCTTGGCGGATATTTCGAATTATTATCATCGTCCTTAAATGTTTGTTGATTAAAAGTAAAAAGTGTCATTATGATATACTGTACTGTGTGTATGAACAATAATAGAGCAAACATAAAAATAATCATATTTTAATCTATGATAGCATTGTTTGTTCTTCAATAATAATAATTGTTGGTAATTAAAAGTAAAAAGTGTTAATATTGTAATACAGTACTGTGTGTATGAACAATAATAGAGCAAATAAAAACCAATCATATTTGAACTATCCCAAAGATTCCAATTGATAAGTTGTAACTTATTATTTTATTTATACTACTTATTATTACTTTTGTTCGCTAGTTTTTATGGATGTGCCTAAAATCTAGTTAGAGAAACATTTGACCCGACTTTTTATTAAAAAAAACCTAAAATCTTATCCTGCGCAGACGAAGCCGCGGGCATCAGCTAGTATTATAATAGTTATGATAAAAACTGATATGCAATGAGAGTGCTTTCCATTAGAATTTACCACTCTATTAAAAGGTACAACAGATTATTGAAAATAAAAAATATAAACACAATATTTAGAAAACATATTTTGTAATAAAGATAGAATATTTACATAGATTACTACACAATAAAAAAAATCGTTTTGTTTGTTTAATTTTATCCATCTGTTTTACGCGTTGTATGGAAGCTTTGTCTCTGTTCCGTTTACTTACTCATGTGCTAAGGGCGCGGCTAAACGAGCGTAATTTTTTGAGCTTTGAGTCGCGTAAAATAATACGTCATATCAAACTTTGCGATTCGAGGTCTTATTAGAATAAATTTTGTATACATACTCGGTTCAGCGGGCGGTGCGATGGGCGCGTCAGTAGTCTCGACCGCCGGAGTGGGCGCCGGCGAGGGTTCCGCCATGGGAGCCTCCTCTTCGTAATCTTCCTCTTTGATCGCTTCTTTTAAAATCTGGGACAAATGTTATTTAATATTTCAGCGGCAAGTTACTGTCACTCTATATAAGTCTAATAAATGTAATGTTCATATACATTACATTTATTCAAGTGTAACTTACCTTCAACTGCAGCGCTAAGATAATTTTGGACTCTGGGCCGGATTTCTGCAGACTGATGGGCTGGTTGAACATGGTGAGCCCGTTCTGTTTGAGTAGGGCCGCGATCCCGTAGTTCAACTGGCCCAGCGCACTACCCGTCTTTTGGTCCAGTACCTGAAGTAAAAAGTACCAATGTCGTGATGGATTTTAGCTAGAGAAGTCGCATTGAATTTTGTTTTTTTGTTTTCAATATTTCCTGGTTACTAACATTTTATACTGAATTATATGGCATTATCCTCGTATGGATAAGGTCAATAAAAACTAATTAATAAAATAATGTCGAAATATCGAGATCCACGAAATAAAAATGAAAAACGTGGTAAATATACCGTTATAAATAGTTTTTTAGATGTAAAGTTCTCAGATAAACTTAGCATTCGTGAATCGTGACACATACCTTGATGTCGAGCACGTCTATCTCGGGATTCTGCACGAGGAAGGAGTGGCCGATCTCGTAGACGGGGCTGTCGGTGCGCATCTGCACGGCCGAGTTCTCGGTCTTCTTGCCCACCGTCACCGTCAGGTACGGGTCGGGCCGCGACTGCGCGCGCGCGTTCTAAAATACCATAATGATTGTCTTCAGCTCTTTTTAAAAGTTATACTTCTTTTGGCGCGTTAGGGAAAAACGATGAGAGTAAATTCTTACGATGCGCGCACACACCATCACGAAAAGAACCGACACCATGAAGTTAGCTATAGAACAATTTTCACATAATAACAGTATAGACGTCAGAAGAAGATATAGTTTTTAACTACACAATTATTTTTCTTTAAGGAGTATAACTTCTAAAGCGTGTACATATTATTTACTTGGATAGACAAACGGACAGACGAACTGTCTGATGGCAAGTGGTCGGCGTTACCGATGAACATATAGACAACGCGTATGTTACCTATCCTGAGACATAAGATGTTAAGTCTCTGTGCCAGTAATTACACTGCCTGTCTTGTCCTTCTCTCCGAAACGCAGCAACGCTATTTCACGGTAGAAATAAACAGGATGGTGGTACCCATGCAGACGGGAGCGTGGCACCGCAGATCCCTCCCACTGGAAACGCATCCCTCTCGACCACCGATTTATTCAATAAGACCACACAATAAATGTATGAATATATGAATTCTGACTAAATTCTAAAGAATGTCTACCCGGAGTAGGTAAAATAAATAAAGCCGAAGCCTTTATGGTAGTTTGTCAAAGGGATATGGTATTTGTCAAGGGAATAAGCTCGTTAGTAAAAAACTTACCGGCAAATTCTTACAGGAGTCGATGTACACAGACAGTACAGCGGAGCTTAATTCTGCGTTTTTTATAAGTTCTGTTTCCCTTCGAGCCTGTAATATAAAAGTATTATAATATCTTTTATTCTACAATTTAAATAACATAATTAATATATTATAATTAACAAAATGTATGTATATATTTACAAACATTATACTTACATGACCAAGATCGGCAAGTTCTGAAGACAAACGATGCCAGGAGAGACGCAAATGTATTTTCCCATGTTTCGCTTGTTGTAGCGTTTGCCACTAAAAGTTTAAATAAAGTAGCAACATCAATAAAACATGATAATTAAATATTACAAAAAGCAACTAAATTTGGCTAATTTTGAAATAGTATGTAGTAAGAATCTAATTACTTTTAATTAGTTAGAGCAATCATGTAAAAATCAATTTCTAAAATATTTTTTTTGTTCTTCAGTAAAATAACATGTACATTTATATTACCAGTTGGCCAAGTGTTGAGTTTAGCTAATAAATAACTTATTAATTATTTAGTAGATACAACTTACAGTGTCCATACGGCCAGCTCTCACAACTTGCGATATATCTAAAGAGCACCTGCAAGACATTCGCTTATTAAATAATTTTGTGTATACCGCGACTATATAAAATTTAGTGATAAAATAAAGCAAACACGTTGATGTACTGTATACAAGCAAAACGTTATTTTATGTTAAATCAAACCTGCATTGGCGATACAAAAAACCTATATAGTTAATAATAATAACCTATACCGGGTGTATTTGGAACGCTTGCGAAGATTAAACCCTAATAATATACTATTTATATACTATATAATGCATATAACCATTTATCTCAGAAACGTTTTTAAAGAAAAGTTTAGGACTTGTGTATTTTGCAAACCCGCAATGTATGTATACACATTATGCACTCATGCTAACCGAGAGACGCGCGATTAGCGGACGCACTGAAGACGCGCGCGGTGCGGGAGTTCGTTCACCTCGTGCATGCGGCGAACGCTATCAGCTGATTCAGTCCGCTAGCCGGCGTGAAACATAAACCAATTACATTACTGTTTTTTTTTTCAAAAAACCATTATTTTAAAGCATTATCATCAAATTCCTGTAACATTATGTTTACTAAACCGGATTATAAAAAAAAAGGCAACCAAAAAAGAAAACGCGTTTTTTCACTTGTATCATGTCAGGCTATGCCAACACTATCATACCTCTACGTTTTCACAAGCGTTCCAAATACACCCGGTATACTAAATAAATAATAATTTAAAAACCTTAATCAATCAACCGCGATATTATTCTTACATTATACTCTATAATTATTAATTACACTATAGAAATTAACGAAGTATTAACTTGAAGAATGTCTTTTATATTGTATCACAAACTCGCGCAAAGTAAGCTTTGGCGTCACGATTTTACTTATCGTTTGAACCTAACAATAACTTATTTGTTTCTCTATAGAATGAACGCACGAGATTAATTACCGATTTACGGTTCAGAAAATGTTACCACTTTAAACAATAAATGATTATTGTATCGCCAATGTTTTGGTATTTCTGAATTTGTTAAATATTTGCTGATGTTGGGTATTGTAGGTAGACGTAATATACATATATTTCATAAGTATTTTATTGTGACAGTCTTGCAGCGAGCCTGTGAACGTGATGTGATGTGCATTTTATATGATACTAGCTGTTGCCTGCAGCTTCGCCCGCGTCAACAACTCGTAACTCAACCGATCTACTTTTAGTCACAGCGTGATGTTATTTAGCCTATATTCCTCGATAAACTGGCTATCTAACACTGAAAGAATTTTTCAAATCGGACCAGTAGTTCCTGAGATTAGCGCGTTCAAACAAACAAACAAACTCTTCAGCTTTATAATATTAGTATAGATTATTTATTATGTACATTTTCTATCGATGACCAATTGTGTTAGGATGATAATATCATGAAGTCACAGGTGAAGTACATTTTTGCACATAATAAATGTGAATGATTGGTATATTGGTCGAATAATGTGAATGATTGATACCCTCGATGATATGGTAAGTATCGCAAGGCGACACACCTGCCGAGGTTTTCGTCCTTGCCGGTTCGGTCCCAATCGTAAAGTTGTACGGTCGCTCGCGTCGAGCTCTTTCGCAGCACAGACTGTCACAACCACCACAACACATATTTACAGCCATTGAAGCGAGCACACGTTAGTAGCACACCAAACGATGAAAAATCAAAGAAAAAAACTTCGATATTTAAAATTATAAATTAAAGCAGAGATGGCGAACCTTTTGCGTAATGATTGGACATATAAATTTATAAAGTGTGTATTAAACATAGATAGTAAATATTCAGTTTACAACATGCTTTAATAATTAGTTACTCTGCAAATATACAGATATGGTAACGCCAGTGAGAATAGTAGTAAGAGTTCTATTATATAGAGATAGAAAAAGGGCCATAAAAATAATTGAACTTTAACTCTTACAAAAGTCGTATCTATAAGTTACTTTATAGATAAAACTTTTATTTCACGTAGGTAATTAAAACCTATTTTGTGATGATCATATTTTCAATTATTATAGGTTAAAGGAATAAATATTCGTTAAACGAACGCCATTTCTACTTTAATACATGTTTACTGCATCCTTTGTAAAATTAGAAAGCCCTAGCAAAGTTATTATATAGTATACTGAAGATACATAATATATATTATAATATATTAACGCAGTCGTTGTTATACGTATTACAGATTGGACAACCCAAAAAGGCAATCAATAAACCCAGGATGGCAAAAATTATAGTAGACAAAATAAATCACACAAAATTAACAATTTTGATATTTATGGCCAAACAAAACAAAAAAACAAATCCTCGTATCACAATATACCTATGGGCTACATAGACACATACACATACATACACCTAAATAAACCTTAAAATACCCGCCCAATATTTTCCTTGACTTAATTTCTTATCATAGAAAATATCAATATTTTTTGGACAAAGTGAACATCTTTCCTACTTAAGTGTACATCTTTTTTTGTGTAGGTTGTTTCATTTATCTGTTTAATATTGGAATCCGAATCGAAGATTATTTAAATATCTATAAGATTTTTTGAATTAGTAATGAGATGATTTTAATTGTCTTAGGAAATTAATATTACTATCCATAATTGTCGAATGAGAGTTGAGACACATTATAAGGGTCAATACACTTAGTCATTATAATCAAATATGATTTATCAGTATCCAGTCAAATCAAACATTGTAAGAAAACTTAGAAACCAAGTAATAAGAAATAATAATAATGGGCGTGTGAAGTTCGCCACCCCGCAATGGGCCCGCTTGTAGGTGAGTTATGACCTAGTACAACCTCACCCACGCAGTCTTTTATGAGCTAATAAATGTGATATAAGGATTTGTAAAACACAAACACGCAAATAATTAAACTGGGCAGCAAAAGGGAAGGACGGACCTGCCGAGATAGTCATCGTTCTGAATGCCCATCCCTGGATCCCAATCCCACAACTCGCACTGCAGCATCTGACTCTTTCTCGAGCTTATAATCGCCTTGGGACAAATCACAACATTTATTAAATGGCGACCCAACATTCACTTCTAAAGTACAAACTTGTAACAAAACCTATTTTGGCTACGTATCTGATAGAACTACACTCAAGTAATAACATTCAACACATAAAAATAATGTAACATTCAACAAATATCTATAATATAAAATATATACGTACCTTTATATTTCAATATTAACAAGCGAAGCATAAGGCTGTATGCTACAGAAAATTATACCGGTAAAAGTACAATAATAATTATAAATTATATTATATGCTTTTAATAAATAAATCAACAAGATCTTGAAAGTATATTTTTCTGCAATTTTATTTATCTTAAAACTATACTGCTAATGTACGAACAGACAAACCCGAGTGGCTTCTATTCGTACAATTTATTACCATATTTAGCGCTCTACTGAAGCTTCTATAAATTACTATAATATATAAGCGTTAAGACGCCATGCCACACTAGACGTTACAATATGATAAAAAAGCGTACCACCATTTACCAAAAAACAATTTGCTTATGCTTGACCTCTTAGTATTAATTACTTTAAAACATATTTCTTCTTCTCCTTACATTCGCGACCAGTGAATATAATTTTCAAACGCTTCTTCATCGACATAATATCAATATGGACTTAACAATGATCATTTATTTTGTTCATTTTTGATAAATTGTATTTTTTTAACTTGGGTCAATCATCTCTGAACTGAAGATCCACGAAATACGGAAAAAACCGGAGTGCGTAAGCTAACATACAAATGTTTTGCCGCTACTTCGGAACGTATTTTGACGATCAGTTTTCAGTAACAGTGCGTAAACACCCTAACATTCTATAGGTATATCCGACACAAGGGGATTCTTATAAACCCCCACTTCAAGATGGTTCCTAATTTAATAAGAGGTCAAGCATCATCGTATACGTGTGCCCGGCCACCACGACTCACCTGCCCAGCTTGTCATCGTCATTGCCCTCGTCCTTGTCGAGCACTTCTATTTCCAACACTTGGCCCAGCGATTGTATAATACGCGCCTGATCGTACACGGGCAATGTCCCACGCAAACATAAGTAACAAAAACAAAATCATTTCTAGTTGCGTACGCCATCGTTTGGTTAGGCAACTGCATCATTTTGAAAATTAGTATAACTTCATGGCGGCACTTCACTTGACGTATTATGTTCGCGTATTCGCGTTATTTGTCCAAACATGGCAATATGTAGACGGTTTATTTGTCTATATTTGCACAAATATGACAAATAACACAAATAGTGAATAAGGGTTTCCGTCCATTTGTAGGTTTTTGATCAAAGGAATCAAATGTGGCAAATGCGTCCACACTTGATTCGCTTCGTAGCGTGCGCGCAATCGCCTTATTTTAACTTTGTATTTACAACATGTGTCGGTAAGCAAAATTCAGGTAAATATAATAACCTGCTGCCACTAGCACGTCCATCTCTGTCGCGTTCATTTTATTTGTGAATAAGCAAATTTTGTGGCTTATTTAAGTTATTTTCCTGTACAGTCCAGGTGTGGATGACCCGTTTGTAGGTAATATTTTCTAGTTCACCGAATACTTATTTGACCAAACAGAGCGATATCGATACGCGAACATGCTAAGCCAAGTGAAGTGCCGCCTTCAGATTATCCAAGCTAAAATTGATACGTATAGTAAAACCTCACCGAAAGGGAAATAAACAACTAGTCATCGAAATAAGTAAAGTATTGTAACATATAATAATATATAGTAACGTAGCTAGGTCGACATAACTTTGAGAGGGAAGCCTAAAGGAGCTGATTCAACTAATTGAAAATTCCTGAATGCTGCCCATCCTTCAGGAAGCTTAGCCATATTCCACGTCGTCTATACCGCAGTTTGAAGACTAAAGTCTTCAACCAATGCGTTCTCCCCGTGATGACCTACGGGGCTGAAACGTGGCCCTTTAAATGTACGACTGGTCCGAAAGTTTGCCGTAGCTTAACGTCCAATGGAGTGTGCTATGCTGGGTATTTCTTTGGCAGATAGGATTCGAAACGAAGACATGCGCCAGAGAACTAAAGTTACAGATATCACTCGAATAATAAGTACGTTGAAGTGGCAGTGGGCTGGTCACACACTCAGGAGAACGGATGGACGCTGGATCTATAAGGTTCAAGAGTGGAGGATGTCTTCGTTTTGAATCCTATCTGTCAAAGAAACACGCATAGCACATAGAGCTACGGCAAACTTACGGACCAGTCGTAAATTTAGACGCCACATTTCAGCCCCGTAGGTCATCACGGGGAGAACGCATTGGTGGAAGACTTTTGTCTTCAAACTCTGCGGTATGAACTACGTGATATAGCTAAGCTTCCTGAATGCTGCCCATCCCAATTGAATCCTCCTATCGGCTTCCCTCTCGAAGTTTTATCGACCTAGTTGCAAAGTATGTCCAAGATAGACATACTCTAGACGACTTCGATTATAATGAAACTTTACAATACCATAGCTTATACATCAGAATAACACATTATAGGCATTATACCCCTGTACTCCCACGGGAATGGAAAGAAAGTACGCGAGTGAAACCGCGACGCGCTATTGGTTAGAAAATAATATTACACACATTTTTTATTAGTCGTTTATAATAATTCTCTTCAAATAATAAGTGAGGTTATACTAAACGTTTAATTGATATTTAAAAAATTGTCAAGCCTCATAAACAGAAAAAGGCAGAAACAGCGATATACATGCATTGCTTAGACTTGAATGATAGGAAATAGTAGAATCAACAAAAAACATACATAAGTAGATTGTGAGGTAGAAATTTGTTAAGTGTGCGAAAGAATTTGCTGTTAAACCATTTGCCTTCGATCAACAATACAAACTATATCTCGGGTCAGCGCCAAAAATCCGTCTCGGTAAATAAGGGCTCACTTAAAAAGTGGGTTCTTATTTTGTTTAGTTCGCTTATAAAACAGCCAGTGTAAACACGTCTCAATCTTGCAGAAATAATGTCCAAAAAAGCAAATTAACAGCCGTAGTGTCTTACTTTCGGTTAGTAGGTACATAAATAATAAATTATATTTTAAGCTTTAAAGTAATAAATAACATCAATCTTTTTAAATCACCTCTACTAATATTACGTATGTATTTACATTTTACGCGTGGGTAAAAGAAACGAAACAATACATTGTAGCTTGCAAAGCAATATAACGAGACAAACAAATTTATTTGATACCCCTCAGGTTGATGTCACACTATAATATGTTTAACTTTTGTCTTTTTACTTCTAAGTGATAGGAGCAATTTATTGAATTTTATTGGTTTGTTCGTTTTTTTATATGACGAAAGATCGTAAGTATTAGATAATATTTTGAATATTTGTGACTTTATTGCTAGGTTTCAAGGTTGTAATTAGGTTGAACTTAAAACGGTTTTAAAACATTTTTATCCGTTTTTAATAAACAAATGTAGCTGTATAATTATATATTCACGTTGACAGTTTTGAGCTTTGATTTTGTACGTGACACGGTATCAGTTGCTATCGTTAATCAAAGCCTTTACAATTATTGTAAAATATAGGATGATGTTTAATTATAACTTCATTATTATATCAGTTTGCATATAAATATACACTTTTAATAAGTACACTTGACTTCTGGCTTGAATCTAGAAATAGTGCTTAGTATGTTCTCAAGCATTTTTTTATATTCTTTACAAATTGCATGAAACCATCTGTGGCTATTCCAATTCTGGCAAATGATTTAATCAACACACAGAAACAATTCAATAATTCCCATATCCCAATATTATTGTAGATCACATTAGCAGTCGTTTATTAGCTGATGTTATAAATTCTAGATTACAATATTATATCCTGCATAAAAATACGAAAGTTAAAATTGTGTTATTCACAATAGTTAAAAGAATATAATATACTATGCAACTTTTTAAGAAACATTAAAACATTCGTAAGATATTAAAATATTTTATATTATTTAGCAATTATCCCGCGAAAAACGCAGTCTTTACAGCAAATGTGTGAGTGCGTGCACTCACACATTTGCTGTAAAGACTGCGTTTTTCGCGGGATAATTGCTAAATAATATAAAATATTTTAATATCTTATATAATGGATTTCCGCAAGGTAACGCCTGATTCTATTAACTATCTTAAAACATTCGGGCAAATTAAATTATTCTACAATTTATTTCATAAATTGTCAATCAATAATTCATTCCTATACATTCCAAGGAAGTAGATCTTTATTATCTTTCAAAGTAGCTTATATAAAAATTCAAGTATTTACCTCAATAATTGTATTAGTTAAAGACCTATTTTCTTGGAATACGTTCGATAAATTCAACTACAAAATATAATATAACAGATAATATACTTATAAAGAAATAATCATGCCATTAGAGTATGAAGTTGACTACAAGTGAAAATATAGAAAAAGGTAAGATGGCGTTTATGTGTCACATCGTGCGACATGCGACTCACCTCACACCAGTAGTCCCAGCGCGGGTTGACGTTGTTGTCGATGTGTTTGGTCTTCCACTGCTGCGCGCCCACCGTTATGATGGCGTACGGATCTGACTTACCCTTACCTGTAACGTTTGTCATAGTCATATAAGAATTTTATTGAACTAACTACTTCAAAATATTACTACGCTTTCTATCAAACAAGATTCAATTTTCGATGTGTGGCCTTACTTTAAATATGCCTCCGGATTGGTATGTGAGAGTTATATGAATGATGATCTAGTAAAGATTAGTAGTATCTAGTAAAGATATTCCACGGTCTTCTAATATACTACATATTATATGAATTATCTGATAAGATGTCAAATAAATGATCCGTTACAGAGTGTCATCTCGGTCTATAGTTTAGTCAAGAGGTATGAGTAATAATATTATATATTATATAAAACTCTGGTATACTTTTAAGGCTTACCTAACATTGACACATCTTTCTTCATGAGATTCTCAGCCTGTACCAAATGAATACGGAGGACACCCTGTAAATAACAATACAATGAATAAATAAGCGAATTAATCTAATAAAAACATTATTATTTTAAAAAATCGACAGTTATACTGAAGTTTTTTTTTATTTATTTGTTCAAAACAAAAAAGTACATAATATTTTTTCACAAAAAAAAACCCAGCCACGAAAACCTCACAGTGTTTATCTGATCACGGTGAGTCGTACAAATAATACATATTATTTGGAATGTACACAACAGCGCATAGGTACACAATCACACATTAGTAAATTTTGTTTTTACATAATACTAAATATCAGTTTTAAAGTTGACAAAATAATGTTTTAGCCTGGTCTTATATTTTTCCCTTTAAACATACATCTGCACTAGCTGCTCAGGTAATTCATTTACTAACTTTGGAATTACATATTCTATTTTACGCGTTCCGTAGGTATAATACATTATTTGCTTTAGGTACGTAATATTTATTTATGTAAGTAATGGGTTTTAGATTTCTTAGTCGCGTTTCCTCTAAGAATTCTGGATTATTAATTTTTTAGCCGTAAATTGTAGTACGTTGTATGTCATCCATTTCTCTTGAGAAAGGTACTTTACCTAGGTAAAATATTTATGTTACCTAGGTTAAGTACATATGTATTTTATAACTTATGACAAATCTGCATAAGAAATGCACTGTTGAATAGGTACATAAATGAAATTTTGTTTTTAAATATATTTTTTCAAAACACGGGATCTATGGTTCGATACACTTGAGTTAGTTTCAATATGTATATGAAGACTTATAGCAGTTCATTGCTTTCTTGAACTGAGTCATTGGTTATGCTTATTAGGGATGTTAGTATCAGATAACTACTTTTTGTAATTTCCATAATAAGCACATGAATATCGTCGAGATGATGTCATGTTGCAACTTATCTCACTCTTCTGGAGATGTTTCATCTGAAATTAAACCATTCAAAATAGAACAATATCGTGTCGCATCAAAGAGCACATCAAGGCCGTCACAAAAAATAGCCCCCTAAAAATCGGCCATAGCTCAACATCTGTTAGAAGCGGGTCCTAATCACTGGATTGAGTTAAATAAGCCACCATAATATGTATGCTCTTTAAATGTGTTCTATTTAAAACGTACCAAACTGATGACCATTTATTGGACAGTTTCTGAGACGAGCGTGTCACGTGTGGAACAAAGCGCATACCTCTTACTGGTAGGGTTTTAAGCTTTTTGGGAATGAAGAACATAACTTACTTCTGGTTCAGGCATGCGCAGGTCCACCGTAGGTATTTCGTCACTAAGTTTGATAGGTAGCTTGTTGGGTAGCACCATCATTTTCGCCACTTGTTCCACGATGCATCGACGTAGAATATCACTGGAACATTTTTTTCAATTGTTTATCTCTAGTGGATGGAACCAGTTGACTAAATACTTTAAATGATGATGATGATGATGATACTTGGATTTGAATCTGGGTAAATTGAACATAACAAATATTAACATGCAGTAGCGTAACTATAATTGCAGTCAGCATAGAAATTAGATCGTAATTCCTTGCCGCTCTAATGGTAAATACAAAGTAGGTATTAATCATCGCATTCAAAATCACTAACAAAAAAAAGTAAAACAAACAAACGGAACCAAAAACATGTGTTGGTATTTCGAGCATTGTTGCATTTGTTTCATATCTCTTTAGAAAAAAATATATAATTATTTTTAGCATAGAAAGGCAAAAGAGCAGTCGAAGTAATTTGGCGACTATACACATTCGCACAAGCAGAGATTATGCAGATGTGTTGCCCTCCTCTCCCCTCTCCGCCCACCGGAAACTCACAAACCTCACGAAACGCGACAACATAGCTGTCACTTGACGCCGGTGTTATGTGAGCGAGAGGTACCACCCCGGCCGTGACGGCCCTATTCAGCTGCAAAGTAGCATGGCACTACGGCTTGGAACATATCTATAGAATGCTAAAATCTTTTCCTGTAGCCTACAGTTTTTCTACTACAAAATATTTTTGCTATAAATGCCATTGTAGAAATTGTTTAAAAACAACAATTTAAGGATAAATACGACGAACCGTCAATTTTCCGGCGTACTAGATTGAGTACAACAGGCCTTGTTTAACAAAACAAGTGAGTGTTAGTGAAACTTGGATTAGGTAGGAATAATCACACAGCATTAGCTGCTTCAACTTGTTGTCGATTATTCAAGCAAGCGATCATTTAGACGAGCAAGGGTGAACAACGTATAATACAATGAGAACGACATATAGTAGAATACTAATGATATCTCCAAATTCATAATTAGTAGGTCACATGAGTCTGTCCTTGGTGTGATTTGAAAACGAATACGTGAACTGCGAGGCTGTCGTAGCAACTACATCAGAGGAATCCTACATCCTTTAACATTAGTATATAATGTTATGCGAAAGCGAGTTTGTTTCTTGCGCTTTTACAACTAAACGTAAGTGTCCACATATACGTATCGTATACATCGCACGCATCGCATAAAACGGATTGTGTTTAGGCCTCGAAGGGGGTTGTAATATTGAAGAGCGTGGACTGTATTTAATTATTTATTAGCGAAAGAACATAAAAATGCCCGTATGCAGTACAACAGCTGACGGCGATCTGTTCGGTGCGCCGCTCGTCTCCCCTCCCGCGCGTTATCCCCGCAGTCGCCCCGCCGTCGTCCCGACGAGGTCCGAATAGGCACGATAGGCGCCGACATACTCCCCGGGTTGACGTCACTCGTCAATAGGTAGAGGGCAGAGGCAGTTGAAGGCACGACGAATAGTTCCCTTCTTCGTCTTCACTTCTGCTACTCTTGTGACTCCGTCAACGCCCGGGTAGGTCCTTGAGACACGACCGAGGCACCACAGCAGCGGCGGCGTCGTCTTGTCTTTGACCAGGACCATGGACCCCGGCTTTATTTCACCCCTGGAACTGAACCACTTGCATTTTTGCTGTAGTGACGAAGTGTACTCATTATGAAAGCGGCGCCAAAAGTGAAGCTGGATGTACTGGATCCGCTTCCATCGCTCCAGTGTCGTTATTTTGGCGTCCGTCATCTGAGAGCATGGAACAGATAAGAGTGGCCGTCCAATTAAAAAGTGAGCAGGAGTTAGTGCCGAATAATCAGAGGGGTCAGATGACAATGGTGTAAGAGGGCGCGAATTTAATACCGCCTCTATAAGAGAGAGACATGTTATCATTTCCTCAAAAGTGAAATGGACAAGATGCAGTAACCGCTTTAGGTGATGCTTACATGATTTTACAGCGGCTTCAGCTAATGAATTGAAATGAGGGCTGTAAGCCGGCGTAAAAGCAAATTCGATGCCCTCCTGCGCGATTTCAGATGCAACATTTGATGAACGTAGGAACCTGTATATTTCGTTCGCAGCGCCTATGAAATTTGTCCCGTTATCGGACGTGATACTTCGAGGTTTACCCCGACGTGCCACAAACCGATTAAGAGCGGCCATGTAAGCCTCGGTAGTAAGATCGGAGACGAGCTCCAAGTGAACGGCTTTTACTGCTGAACAAACAAAGATGCACATATAAGATTTTGTGAGTTTGCAGCCGCGTCCCTTGCGATCGGCTAAAAGTACCGGGCCAGCGTAGTCTACGTAACAGTTCAAAAATGGGAATTCGAGACTAGTTCTCGAGCTAGGCAAATGACCCATTATAGGCTGTACGTTTTGAGCCTTGTGTCTGAAACATTTAATGCATTTATTCACGACAGACCTAGATAAGATTCTACCGCCTAGAGGCCAATAGGACTGTCGAATGTGACTTAACAGTAATTGGGGCCCAGCGTGTAGAAGTTTTAAATGTTGCATTTGAAATAATTTAATGGTGAAAATATGTTTACTACATACTACGATGGGATGTTTGGTACTAAAATCGTAGGGGGAGTTATCGAGCCTCCCGCCCACGCGGATGAGATCATCATTATCAATGAATGCAGACAAACGAATGAGTTTACTATCACGTGGCAATTTTTTTCCAGATTTTAAAGTTTTATAATCATCAGGAAACATGTCTAACTGAGAATAATGTATGATTAAGTTTAATGAATTTTGTAGTTCTTTTGTTGACAGATTGCCACTTAATTTTTCTTTATATTTTAAATTGTAAATAAATCTTTGTATATATGAAATTATATTTTGTACCTTTGTTAAAGACGAATGTTTTTCTAATAAATTATGTATGATTGATGAATGAGTGGTGACGTGTGAATGAAGAATATTACATGAATGATTACTACTATCACTAATGAAGTGCGTTACTACGTCCGGCAAATCGTGTTTCGCTGTATTTGGCATCTTTGGCCATTCCTTTTCGGATTGTAATAGAAAGGATGGTCCGGACCACCACAAAGATGTGTCTATGATATCGTTGGCCGGTAGACCACGGGAAACAAGATCTGCCGGGTTGTCCTTCGACGGTACGTAGCTCCAGGTATGATCACATGTACTCTCGTGTATCTCGTTCACTCTGCTTCTAACAACTAAGGTTTTAATTGGTTAGAAGGAGTAGAGAGCCAACCCAAGACTATTGTAGAATCACACCAGAACCTACATCTATGAATGGGAATGGTAAGCGATTCGTGAACCTTAGTACACAACCTTGCACCCAACAAAGCTCCGCAAAGTTCAAGTCTCGGTATGGTAGTTGATTTAATGGGCGCTACACGGTTTCTAGAGACTAGAAGTTGTACGCCTATGAAACCCATTGTGTTGCGTGAACGAATATAGACACAAGCACCGTATGCCTTTTCTGACGCATCGGTAAAGACGTGTATTTCATGCATAGTAGAGCCTTCACGCAAAACCCAACGAGGAATTTTTAAATTATTTAATGCTGTTACCCTTTCTTCAAATGTAGACCATAGATTTTTAATATTTAATGCTACTTCGTCGTCCCAATCGTATTTTTCTATCCACAGTCGTTGCATAAGGATTTTGCCTCAACAATGCAAGGACCAACAAGGCCTAGAGGGTCAAAAATCTGACTGATGACAGATAGGATATGTCTTTTGGTGACTTTAGTAGTAGGTGTAATATTTATAGTATATGTAAGTATATCAGAATCACAAACCCAGTTAAGACCTAGAGTTTTAAGTTGAGAAGAATTTAAACCTTGCTCAGAAAATTGCAAAATGTTATTAGAACTATCACTATTTGAAAATTGTTTAAGAATGTCCGGATGGTTAGATCTCCATTTACGAAGGTTAAATTTAGCAGACGCCAGAACCGATTGAACCCTTTTAGATATGCGGACAGTCTCTGCAATGGTCCTCCCCCCACTTAAATAATCGTCTACATAGAAGTCCCGTCTTATGGCAGATTGGACTTGACTATCCTGTATATCGTCAGCCAGGCTCACTAAACACTTGGTTGCTAAGTAGGGCGCAGAGGCAGTACCATAGGTGACCGTGTTCAATGTGTAGGTTTGAAGGGGTTCTGACGGATCAAACCGGAAAATAATTTTTTGAAGAGGTCGTTGTTCTGGATTTAGTTCGATTGCTCTGTACATTTTTTCAACGTCACTGGACACCACATATTTATGTTGACGAAAACGTATTAATATACTAAAAAGATCGTCTTGTACTACGGGACCGACCATCTGAATGTCATTTAATGACACTCCCGAACTAGAAGAGGACGATGCGTCGAATACTACGCGTAGTTGAGTAGTGGTGCTACAATTACGAATAACCCCATGATGAGGTATATAATATTTTGTAATGTTGTTATGAGTCGATGGAGTACTACTGTAAGAGTCTAGTGTCATGTGGCCTAGACGTTCGTATTCCCGCATAAACTCTATGTATTTGTTTTTAAATAGGGGATCACGCTTAAATCTGCGCTCTAGTGACAAAAAACGTTTTTTAGCGTTTTCATAAGAATGACCTAGAGTGCTGGGATCTCCTTTTAAAGGCATTTTGACGACAAACCTACCATCATCTTTACGAGTGGTAGTGTCTTGAAATATCTGTTCACACATTCGTTCCTCAAGAGAGTGTATATGTTTAGGTGAAACATTGTCAAGCTCCCAAAATTGAGTGAGATCGGGAGTGACATTATAATGGAAACATGAACTTGAATACGAAAAATTTGACCTACTGTTAGGTTGTAGAGAAAGACTACCTGATACTAACCATCCGAATTTGGTTTCAGATAATTTTGGTAGATTTTTTCCTAAGTCTATTGTATTATTGCATAAGACATTCCAAAATACTTCTGCCCCTACCAGGATATCAACGACCGACGGAACATTAAAGTTCGGGTCCGCTAATTTAAGACCTGTAGGTATAGGGACATTATTGATGTTCACGAAAGAAGGCGGCAGCAATTTTGTAATTTCGGGCAAAATATAACACTCGATATCAACCGTGAAGGCACAGCATAAAGACTCTATTGTGAGGTGACAAGACTGTGTACTAGTGGATATGTGATTATTAATACCCGTTACCTTGGTGCTCGTACCGCGTCGTGACAAACCCAGTATATCCGAAAAGCTCTTAGTAACGAAGTTCGCCGTACTACCGTTGTCCAGCAATAGACGTGCAGTGTACTTCTTACCCGTCGCGCTGATCACGTTCACGAGCGCTGTGGACAGTAAAACATGCGCAGAAGTAGCAAGCTGCAAAGAATTGGCTGATAGCACAACATTAGGCGTAGAAGGCGAAGCCGAAAGCATAGCAGATGGCAAAGGATCGGAAAATTTATTAGGTTCATGTGCTTCTAAGTGCAAAAGTGTATTGTGTTTTTGATTGCAATATTTACAATGTGAAAGTTTGCATTGTTTAGCTGAGTGTCCAAAGCGTAAGCAATTTCGACAAACATTAAAAGCATCGGTTTTTTGTATGCGGTCTTCTATGCATAGATTTCTAAAAGACTCGCATTTAAATAAAGCGTGATCTTGGGAGCAAAGCGGACATTTATTTAATTTATGAAATTTTGTGTTTGATTTTTTATTCATTTGAGTGAGTTTTGATTTGTTTGTGTGGTTATTATTTAAGGCAACAATTGAGCTATTTTTATATGTATTAAACGTTTGACCAACTCGAGCTGATGATGATGTTGAACTAACATTAGACTCAACGGATTCCAACCAGTCCGCTCTTCTATTTAAAAAGGTACAAAATTGTGATAAATTTGGATTATCAGGCGAAAGTGTATTCCTGTGCTCTTCCCAATCGCGACTGGTTGTTATGTCTAATTTTTTAACCATTACATGAATGAGTATGGTATCCCAGTGTTCAGTAGGTTGGTTTAGAGATGTAAGTGCCCTAACATTTTTATTTATTACGTCTACAAGATTGCGTATTGAAATACTCGACTCCCTGCTTATTGGCTCGGTGTCGAACAAAGCTTGTATATGATTACTAACAAGGAGACGATTATTATTGTACCGTTCGCACAGCAAGTCCCATGCTATTGTGTAGTGGTCACTTTTAAAATCTATATTTTTAATAATTAAAGCGGCGTTGCCTTGTAGCGAAGCGCGCAAATAATGAAATTTATTTATGTCGTTAATACTAAGGTTGTCGTGAATTAATGACTTAAATGTGTCCCTGAACTCAAGCCAGCTCTGATAATTCCCATCAAAATGAGGCAAGTCGATTTTTGGCAAACGAACAAAATCATTTCTATTGGAAATATGTGCACCTGAGTTAGCATCTCCGAAGCCCGCCTCGGACCCCACACCGTTGGACGAGGCACCGAGCAGGCTGCGCGTGAGTGCCACCAGGTTAAAAAACTGGCGATCGAAGTCTTCACGCTCCGCAAATGCTGCATCGGCATCGTCGGCAAGAACTTCAATGTGGGTCTGTAACTCATCAAATTCGGAATGTAGGCTTTCGAATTTGTTAAACCGCTCCTGTAAGCCTAATCGCTGTAAATCCGATACTTCGGGACCACTTTTAATTAAATTTAAGTAATTATTATAAATTGTGAGCTTAGATTTAATCGAACTACGTTTTTTAATTAATGTTTTAATGTTATCTGCCATTATTAGATAAATTGAAACGTGAAAATGTAAACTAAATCAATATAAAATAATAAAAATGCAAAGTAGGTCGCTAGAAATACTTTGTGCAACGGTCAATCAACCGGTTTATGCAAGGACAAAGGAATGCGTTCAATGTCAAGGACACAATGAATGTCACCCGATAGCGATACGCATCAAACAGTAAGATATTATAATATTAACTAAATAAACTTGTACATACGGCAATTAATTATTAATATATTATGAGTTATTTTAATTTATTATGACTTTTAAATGTGAAACATTAATTAATTATTTTCGGCAAAATATAGAAAAAAGTAAGGGAAAATACTTTTTAATTGGAACAAACTCACTCAAATACTGTATTTATACTCCCAGAGAAAGACACCAGCTTCTTAAATTGTTGTAGCTACGGGGACGACTTCTTTGTTCTCTTCGTTGCAATTCGTAGTTAACGGTCAAATCGGCCGTTGTCGACGTGCCAAATTGTTACCAAAAGGCGTCGAAAATTCAAATCTTCTAAAGGTCCTCTTCAACGGTTCGAAGGACCAATGTTTAGGCCTCGAAGGGGGTTGTAATATTGAAGAGCGTGGACTGTATTTAATTATTTATTAGCGAAAGAACATAAAAATGCCCGTATGCAGTACAACAGCTGACGGCGATCTGTTCGGTGCGCCGCTCGTCCCCCCTCCCGCGCGTTATCCCCGCAGTCGCCCAACCGTCGTCCCGACGAGGTCCGAATAGGCACGATAGGCGCCGACAGATTGTATTCTTTGTATGAAAAGTCATACAAGTCTCAAGTGCGTCCAGTGATCCGCACCGTACGGTTCGCACTCAAGTGTCATTTTCTATACAAAGAAACTTACACTTCGCTACGCTTACCTTTAACTGCCAATCGTATTTCGAGAAAGTTTGGCAACGAGATAGATTATATCCTAAAGTTACCTATAAGCTAGCAAAAAAAATATCGTCCGTCGGGATACGGCTGTATAGCAAGCGCCAGCGAAATTGCAGCCGCTAGTATTATAATATACAAGACTCAAGAGTGTTGTGTCTACTCTTACAGGTGAATCGTTGAATAAAATATGCGTCTAGACTCTAGCCGCCTTATTACCAAAAACCGATCTAGTACCGGGATTAAACCAAGACTAAAAAGTCCAGGTTTGTTACGGTATTAACGTTAGTCCATGGACTAAAATTCATTCTTATTACAAATCGAGGACCAACCGAGGTCTAGCTAGTACCAAAGATCGTCCCTGGTTTAATTGTATCCACAGATTATTGAGCAACATATCATTCATTTTGTTCGTTCAATATTTGATTAGTTCGGTACACCGTTCCTTTTTATGCAAAGCTCGCTAATTTATAATTAAATATAATGTGGAAAATACATAAATATTTTGATAATAAAATTTATTGTGTTATATAAAATATCTGAAATCTTTACTACTTTGTACTTTGAGGTAGTGTGATTTAAATTCTTGTTTATTACACACAAATATTGTAATATTTCGCTGTTAAGTTGTTTATATAGCTAGCGTATAAGGGAATGAAATACAAAGCGCGCGTAGTTCTAATGTCATCGAAATGTTTATTGTTTATTAGTTATTGCAATGTAAGTCGAGTTACCAATAGTTACAATACAGCCATTATTGTTCTTTGATTCTAAATAGACGGTATGTTGTTCATAAGAATAGTATAATATTTTTTGTTGTGAATTTGTGTGCCACGAACATTACTTATGCTGTAAAATGAATCATCAAAAGAAAAAAGGGATGATAATTGGACCTCAAGAAAAGTTTAGTGTATTTATTTAATCGAAACATACATGAAAAATATCAGAGTTAATTAGAATTATTACATATGATATAAAATAGGTATGTAGGTATATCAATGACAAAATACAATACAACAAAATTACAGAAATAGAATGTTAAATTATATAAGGATGTCAGAGTAATTATTTTAAATGTTAGTCCAATTCAACAATGTTGTCTACATCGAGTTCATTTAATTACCTTTCAATACAATTAATACGAAAAAAACGCAAATTCAACGCATAAGACATCTGATAATTTGTCGTTTTGAGGTTAGTACCGAAGTTAAACTAGGGGTCACGGTGGTCTAACTTTAGTACCATAGATAGTCCTGGTACTAGCGTTAAACTAGTTTTTGTAATAACATTTATATTAGTCCATGGTTTAAAGCTGGTATTAAACTCGGTACTATATATAGTCTTCGTTTTGGAATAAGGCGGTTGAACATTAACATAATTTAAAATTCATATTGGCACGGTATACAATAGTAACAATAGTGAGGACTTCGCCAAATTAACAATTACATTAGTTAATTGACGCCCTTGCCGTGCCTTGTTAGAACTCATGCCCTCATGTATGGATCTATTCCAGGCCGAGTTTTACTCATCCTTACTTCGTAAAATAACTAACACATATATGTTTAAAGATTACATAGTTGTTTTGCTTGCGAATTAACTTGCTTGGGCCGTAGTAGTTTGAGTAAAAACTTCAGTCGTTTATACATTATGATGTTTTCCGGGAAAATAGCTTATTGCGGTGCTGTATTATGGCATTTGTGGCAAAAGCATTGCTATCAGTAGGTCGGTGTAGACATGAATATATACTGTTCATAAATTTCAATATTTTTCAACATTATTTAGATCCCTGTTTTATCAAATAACGCTCAGATTTTTGAGACATAATCGGTAGTATAACATATTGTCATTGCATCTATACGGTCTTGGATATAATTTATCATTTAACATAAAAAGTAATATTATATAATATCAAAATAAATTACTTTTATGACTCGTAATAAAATATTTATTATCAAACGAAATATATTACTTTATCAAATTAAACTTTTGAAGACTTTTTCAGGATTTATTTTAACAGTTTTAAGTAACGGATATCACAAAGACACAACTGTCCGGTGGGAGGGAAGCGCTGTGCCGCGCTCCCGGCTGCATGGGTACCACCATCTTGCTTGTTTCTCCCGTGAAACAGCTTTGCTGTGTTTCGGAGAGAAGGGCAAGACAGGCAGTGTAATTACTGGAACCGAGACTTAACATCTTATGTCTCAGGATAGGCAACACATAAATGAGTTGCCTGGGCTCGTTCCAGGTAAACTAGTTTATGTTCATGGGCGACGTCGACCACTTACCATCAGGTGGTACGTTTGCCAGTTTGCCTATCCAACTAACATAAAAAAACAACTCCAACCTCCTAAATCCTTTTTTAATTATAACTACATCACGTATTAAACTTGATAAACATGACAAAAATCTCTCTACACATAGGCATGTCGATCATGATGATGAACGAAGAACATTCTTTTGTATCTCTTACTTAAATACGGTTGCGAGTATACAGTCGTAAATAGTATAATATTTTTTTTTTACAAATAATGCAGCTTCGTAGATATATAGACTGGGCAAGGGCAAGATATTTAAAGATTTAAGAAGAGGTTTGCAGCTCTGGAGGGAATAAGCATTACAGATTATACGAATGCATTTCTTTTGCGCTCTAAAAACAGAGATTAGGTTTCTCGAATTACCCCATATGACAATACCATACCGTAAAATAGACGAGTATTCGTCGGGAATATTCTAAGCCACAAATAAGCTGGAAGTAGTAAAATTTAGAAATAATAGGAAAACAAACTGGGAAACTTTCGATCTAGCGCTGAGTGAGTGGATTCCTGGTAAAAGAGAATTAAGAGGAAAGGAAGAAATAGAACAAGAAGCCTGTAGGCTTGAGAAAGCTCTTAACGATGCCTATCTCAAAGCCTGCCCACAGAAAGAGATTAGACCGGGGAAGGGACAACCCTGGTGGAACAAATCCCTGAACAAAGCAAGGAAAAGGACTAGAAGGGCACTTAGAGTCGCCTTGAACAGGGACGACGACGAAAGCTGGAGGAAATACAGAGAAGAACGCAACAATTTTAAGTACCAGAGCCGCAAAGAAAACAGAAACGGGTGGAGTACATACTGCGAAAGCGTTACAAAACAACCAGAAGCGGCCAGGCTGGTAAAAACGCTAGCAAAAGACAAAACCTGTAAATTAGGAAGCCTAAGGAAAGGTGACACCCTAGTAGTGGAACCCAAAGAAATACTTGCAGAAATGATGGCCACACACTTCCCGGATAGCACAAGCTATTCAGAAGAAGACATGGTTGTCACATCAGGTGAGAATCTAGCAGAAGCGAAAGCGGAAGCGGAACTGATTATCACCGAAGAAGCATTAACATGGAGCATTTCATCATTCCTACCGTATAAAGCGGCGGGACCCGATGGCGTCTTTCCCAAGATGCTACAAGTTGCCCTTAAGTATATCAAAGATGACCTACTCACCATATACCGGAGTAGTTTAGCAACAAACTACATCCCCAGTAGCTGGAGAAGAGTCAAAGCCGTCTTCATACCTAAGCCATCGAAGGTTACATATCACGAGGCGAAATCCTTCAGATGTATAAGCCTTTCTTCGTTTGTATTGAAGACACTCGAGAAGATACTAGATAGACACATGAGAGCAGGGATAGAAAAGAGTTCAATGCCGCTACACGCCAACCAACACGCCTACATGGAAGGGAAATCCATTGATACGGCATTACACAACGCGGCAATAAGAATTGAAAGAGCTATAGAGAACAAAGAATATGCCCTTGGCTGCTTCTTCTATGTAGAGGGAGCCTTTGACAAGGCCACTCCTCAATCCATTGTGGAAGCACTTAACAGAGAGGGGATATCTGGACAGATAACGGGATGGATAACTAATATGTTAAAACATCGCTCGATACAAGCTGACTTAGCGGGAACAACATGCACCATTCGAGCAAGAAGAGGATTTCCGCAAGGAGGATGCCTGTCTCCGCTCCTATGGTGCATTCTCATAGACGAATTAGTATCAAAGATAAACGCCATGCACATTTACATACAGGCGTACTCAGACGATGGTCTAATTCTGGTCACAGGTAAAGTACTGAGCGTGACCAGAGACATCATGAAGCGCTGCGATGGTGCAGGGATAAAGGGCTAAACCTGAACCCAGCAAAAACCAAGCTAGTGTTATTCACAAACAAGAGGAAGATTGATAGCATGATTCCATTGAGAATCGATAACGAAAATCTAGAGGTAGTCAATGAAATAAAATATCTGGGAGTAATCCTAGATAGAAATCTGAATTACAAAGCCCACGTTAAAGAGATCTGTACAAAATCCAAATGTGCCCTTGTGCAATGCAGGAGAGCGGTAGGTAGAACCTGGGGCATGAAACCAAATGTGGTTCATTGGATCTACAAGGCCATAGTACTACCAAGAATTCTACATGGAGCCTTAGTGTGGTGGCACAAGGCACAATTAGGAACGAACAGGAAAGAATTCACAAAAGTACAGAGACTAGCCAGCATCATGATATCGAGCGCCATGAAAACAACACCAACGGCGGCTCTAGAGATGATACTCGGCCTCAACCCAGTTGATCTCACGATCAAGAAGAAAGCGACTGAACAATGGTTCAAGCTTAAGAGCAACAAATTATGGAAGGAAGGGCACTATGACAAAGGTCATGCCGAAATAGCAAAACAGTACGAAGAAAATCTATCCATGATTTTATCAAACAATGATTTGATAAAGAAGGAGAGAATCTTCGACAAGAAATACAAGATAAGCATAGGCTCGAGAGATAACTGGAACATTAACATCGACCACCCAAAAACAACGATGGTCGGCTACACAGATGGATCCAGGAAGGAATCGACAAAGTTATCAGGGGCTGGCGTATATATTAGCCACCCAACTGAAATGAAAGCATCGTTTAATCTAGGCAGATTCTCCAGCATATTCCAAGCGGAGATATTCGCAATACGAGAATGCGCCAACATGATTAAACAAAATATCACTAGCGCACAGAGGATTGAGAAGGCAGTCATATACAGTGACAGTCAAGCGGCATTGAAGGCCCTCAATAAGAGGGAGACTACCTCAGCACTGGTCAAAGAATGCAAAAACACCCTGCAAGATCTAGCAGACCAGACTGAGATAGTAGTTGCCTGGGTACCTGGACATGAGGGAAATGCGGGCAATGAAGAAGCAGACAGACTGGCGAGAGAAGGTGCCGATGAGACGTTCATAGGCCCTGAGCCGAGACTGCCAATAGCACACAGGATAACAAAAAATGTTATAACCCTGAGAATAAACAAAGAAACAAACCAGAGATGGAATGACACGAAGAGCTGTAGACAGTCGAAATTCTTCATCTCGACGCTTGACAGCAAGAAGACTAAAGAGTTGCTCAAACTCAATAGGAGCAACATTAGAACAGTTGTGGGAATATTGACGGGACACTGCCCACTCAACAGACACCTGTCAATAATGAAGCTAGCAGAGGACCCTCTGTGTCCTAAGTGCAAAGAGAAAGAAG
Organism: Helleia helle; assembly: GCA_963853865.1. Taxonomy (NCBI): domain Eukaryota; kingdom Metazoa; phylum Arthropoda; class Insecta; order Lepidoptera; family Lycaenidae; genus Helleia; species Helleia helle. The sequence goes on from OY971421.1 coordinate 10,455,805, forward strand.
AGACCAGTCTGCACTTCATAACGGAATGCCCAGCATATGCATACGCAAGATGGGAGCTGTTTGGAGCGGACGAGCTGAAGAAGGAAGATTTAGCATACCTAACCATAAGGCAGCTAAGTAGTTTTTGTAGATCAACACGTAGGTTTGAGGGGGTGACACCAGAGGGGCAAATGATAACCCGTCCCCGCATCTAATCCCAGAGGCGAGCCCGGGGAATTGGGTGAAATGGTCCCGTTAATGAGGACTGATCACCCGTCTGGCCTTGCTAGCGTCCCCACCCCTTAAATAATAATAATAAGCCACAAATGATCAAAAGAGTATTTTTACAAAGAATGTAAGTATACAAAAAGTGTTTAACTGTAATGAACTCAAACTCCTCGACGGATTTTATTAAAATTTTGGACACTGGACAGTTTGGTTGAAGAGGGAGAGATAGAATAGCTTAACACACGATAGGGAAGTTTATTGTCTCGACGACTAGGGGGCAGGTTTTTTTATGTCATCAGGGGGCAAACGAGCAGTCGAAGCCTCACGGCACCGACGCCCATAGACATCGGCACAACCAAGGCCACGCAGATGATGCTCCGCTCTCCTTCTCCCTATCCCCTCCAATGGTCCACAGGAAACTCACAAACCGCAGGAAACGCGACAGCATAGCTGTCACTTGACACCGGTGTTATGTGAGCGAGAGGTACACCCCCGGTCGTGCCGGCCCAGTTCGGCAGCAATGCAGCATGGCAGTTGGCATTACCTCTTGCGAAGTGGATATACATAATATTTATATATTACCTATACAATACACACTATACAATGCCGTCTTTGACCTATAGACAGCCCTCATCATTATATAATGGAACATTGTTATATATATATATATATATATATATATATATATATATATATATATATATATATATATTTCTTGTGTGCGTGTGTATGTCACTGAACTCCTCCTAGACGGCTGGACCGATTTTGATGAAATTTTTTGTGTGAGTTCAAGGGGATTCGAGGATGGTTTAGATTCACAAAAAAACATATTTTGTACAGGACAACGTCTGTCGGTGCCACTAGTAAGTATATATATCGATAGTGAACATGGCTGTTTTTTTTAAATACGATTCTCCCACATCCTATCAGATATAGAGATTACGGGACACATAGATCGCGGGGCCATGAGCATTTGCCCAGAGTGCCCAATTAGAGATGGGTCAAATTCATACTAACCTGAAGCCGGGCATGTCTAGTACGTCCGCGGCGCCGACGAGGTTGAAGTCAATGGACGGATTGTTGAGGAAGAACACTTGTAGCCCTCCCACTAAAGGCATCTTGGTGATCAGGGGCTTCATAACCACACGCGCCATGCCGTGGATCTAGAACAATCGCCTTCCGATAAACCATTCCAGTATTACATTTGGTGGGTGTGTAAATATCATGGAAATATTGTAGTTCTAATAGTTGGCATTTGTATCTAATTTGTAGTAATATCTTTTTAATTACTGACATCATTTGTTAACTACCTTTTTTAACCGACTTCAAAAAGGTGGAGGTTATCAATTCGTCGGAATCTTTTTTTTTTTTTTTTTTTTTTATGTATGTTACCTGATTACTCGAAGATGGCTAGACCGATTTGAAAAATTCTTTTTTTATTCTAAAGGGTATACTTCGCAAATGGTCCCATGATAAGGAAACCAGGATCTGATGATGGCATCCCAGAGAAATCGAGGGGAACTTTCGAAAATCGTAGGGGCGACTAGTGCGTTTGTAATTTTTTTTTATAAAGTGTTTTGAAGGACTTCAATTTAATGAAGGCCTGGAGTCGATCTGATGCTGGAGCCGAAAGACAATCGAGGGAGCTTCTCAACTATTTACATCAGTAACCTTGTGTTTGGGCTTGATTAATTTGTAATGATAAGAACTTTACACCTAGATGGGTTTTGACTGTCATTGGGGGTCTGATGATGAAGACAAAGGACAGTTAAGGGAACTCCTCAACAGTTTACAGTAGCTACCTTGTGTTTGGACTTAATTAATTTAAATTGATTGAGAACTTTGTACCCATATGGGTTATAAGCGCCATTACAGGTGTGATGATGGAGACCATACACAGTCGAGGGGAATCCTCGACGATTTACAGCTTTAATTGGGCTTACTTCATACGGTAAATAATATTATGCCAAAATCATGTAATTTTATTACTTGTCGTTGTTAAATGAACAAAAAACTATGATGCGCTTCCAAGCTACAGAGCTTGGAAGCGCATCATAGTTTTTCAAGGTCATCATAATATCCATTCTATATCTATATATTGGTGATGTTCTATACCTATATATAATGGAATTATTTAACGAATAGCAGCAAATCTGCCGTGATTGCTTTCGATTACATGTATATAAAGTTTTACGCAATTCCATTTCGGTTTTTTCATTTGTTATGTAATGATTTAAACCCTTTCTACGTTCATCTCATTAATACAGCGCTATCTAATCTGATCAACGCGTTTAATAGTTTTACCCATATTTCAGACAAATAAAATCAGTTATCGAATTTTGAAATCACTAAAAATTAAGAAATAAAAAAAATTTAAACAAAAATTAAAACCGACTTCAAAATTTAAAAAAAAACTAAAAAGTAATAAAATAATTTCCTTAATCTTTGTGCCTACAATTTATAATCAACTTGTTCTTCTACTAATATACAATCTTTGCATTTACCACGTCATTATTGTTACTTTTGAAGCCGGTATCGTATTCGTTGATGTACCTACCTCCCTACCTTTTTTTTTTTTTTTTTTTTTTTCTGCAGCGGAAATTTGCAGACCAAACCGTAACTAGGACCGGGGTGAGTTTTAAACCTAGCCGTGTGTGGGATTCGGACTTGGAGATGCGTTACCCACTAAAACCGCTGCAAGTGCCCTCAGCCGCCTTTTATGAGAGTCCCGGATCATGCAGGCAACGCAGGACCCTCGGCGAACCTACCTCCCTACCTACCTTGGCTGACACCGACTCCAAAAGTAACAATAATGACGTGGTGAACGCAAAGATTGTATATTAGTAGAACAATCAACAAGTTGATTATAAATTGTAGGCACAAAGATTAAGGAAATTATTTTATTACTTTTTAGTTTTTTTTTAAATTTTGAAGTCGGTTTTAATTTTTGTTTAAAATTTTTTTTTAATACAACTGTTTGTTTTAAAATAAGTTTACGGGGTATTGGCATACCTCGAGCCCTCTCATTAACTCAAATCCGTTTAAGTCTCTATATCGAGATGTAGGTATTCAAAATAATGGCATAATGATACTCAAATACTAGCTATTCGGAGAATTTTAATTGAACATGAACAACATACGTTTAATATAATTACCGTGTGGGAGCTGCGTGATTATATTCCCACCAAAAACCAGTTCTGCGAGACGATTCAGCCGTCGAACTAATTTGGCTTTGTTCTAGGACGCTTAGGGTCTATAAACCATAATACTAGATATCAAACGATGTATAGGTTAGTGTATAAGGAGTATTTTTTTTCTTTAACGCATTCCCGTTCTTTAAGCATTTCCCAGAAATGCTCTGAGACTTCCCGCGGGGGAGTGGGTCTCCCCCGGCGGGTGTGTGGGACTCGCTGCGCCCAAAAGCTGGTTAGTAGACGCAGCTACACCCACTAAAACCCGGCGAGTGCCACCGCCTTTGGTGAGGCGCCCCGGATCTGTTGAGCGAGCAGGCAGGCACCTCGATGGCCAGTCAGTCCCCCAGGGGACCGACGCCACTTCCACAGAGTGGCAGTCCCGCACCACAGAACAACCCCTCCCAACGTCGGGACAGTACAATGGGGTGAGGTTCCCGTCCTCGCCCCTTGCCCCATCTCTTTTGTCTCCTCTTCTTATAAGAAGAAAAACCTTATACCATCTTAAAGAAGGTACAAAGAGCCCCCTCGGCTCAATTCGCCGAATTTCGCCGAAGCTGCAGCGGCTCGCCCTAGGCTACTGAGTCCCACCGCCACGACTAGGCCTGAAGGAGTAGCGTATATGTACCCACTCCCATTATTAGACGCTTTGGAGTAAAACGGGAAACGAGCAATATTCTCTGCCTTCGGAGATCTGATCCGGAGCGGTTATCATGAGCGGATCCTTACTCTTCACTAATATTAGACTTTAGTCCATTGCTAATATTGATAATGAAGTGTTTGTCCTTCAATCATAACAACATTTTGTCAACTGAATAACTTAAAATGAAATTAGGATACGAGATAGATTATATTATAAGGACCATTGGGTATAAAAGTAACCATCAGAGGTCCAAGTACAACTGTAAATTAACTTAGAGCGGGAAGCTTCTGGAAGCAGCTACATAGTTCTTCTTACACAAACAACCGCTAAAATCAGTAACCCTTACTAGTGCATCGACCTATAAAATATTATATCGACATATAAAAGACGTCATAGAGACCTTGGGAATAGGGCGTTCCTCCCAGGCATTTCAGAATAACAACATGTGAAATTTGTTATAAAATGTTTGAAAAGATTAGTTCCACTGAGTTTGCATCGCCGGTTCTTCTCAGGGGGCTTGGAACCGGTAGTAGATTCAATTTACGTTCAAAAAAATACTTTATTGGTACTATTTTGAGTTTAAAAAAAAATGGCCAATTTTAGGCGTAAGGGCTATGAGTAGTAATACTTACGACGTAATAATATTACCATCGCGTTTATAGTTTATATCTATAATATTATTGATAACCATTTGATTGGCCAATCTACGTTACCTGAAGGTCCTTGATGCCGCCCCGTATACGTTGCAGCACAAACGATATGTCGCAATCGCCCGCGTAGCTAAAACATAGAGGTCATTGTAATTAATTTTAGGAAATTTTAAACGTTACTTGATATAAGAGCCATAAATATGTTGACATAATACACATAAATAACATTAAATAACGGTAAGTTTAATTCACAACATAAATAAATATATTATAACGTAAAGTTTCAAATATACATAATAGATAATAGTTGAAGGCCAGCTTGTGTGGTTGTCATCTGACCATACAACACAAATGAGTACACGGGTTCGAATCTCACGAAATATAGATTTGTATACCGAGTCATGAATGTGTTATATGTAACCGGAAAATAATTCCTACTTATCCTGAATTCCTGTGATTAAATTCAATGCGGGGTTCCAATACTGTTTTAACGTATCGCCCGGCCTCCCTGAGATCATTAAAAGGGTCATTTGTGGTAACCGCTGTCGATCCTGGCTACACTGGAGTGCTGCCACTCCTAGTGTGGGAGTGTGGGCCAAGACCGTAAAATTTGTACGTATATAAAAGAAATCAAATATGGGGTACCGTACCCGTAACACAAGTTCTTGCGGATCTAGGTTAAGACGAAACACCAAGGGCTAGAGAAATTAAAGTAGGTATTTGTAAAATCTATTGCTGTCTCCCTCACCTCAAGCCTGCCCCCGCAAAGTGCGAGAGAGACAACTGGAGCTTGAACTGAAATTATCTACTAAAAGAATATCATATAGTGAAATTAGTTTTATGGATGTTTGAACACAGCAGAAAATCTAGCCATTTTTTGGGTTTTTGAACGTTCATATCTCTTTCAATAATTGATTTATGATAAAAAAGAAATCATAGGGACATGCTAATAGTGGCCTTAGATATTTAGGAAAAGAAAAATAACTCTAACGGCATTATCCAGGGAGCAATATATAGTCCCCTGACTACTTTGTATAGAAAAACGGCCCTTGTATTTCCTCTTAACGCGGTGGGCTTTCATATTTATTTATTACAAACATAAAATCGGTTTTGTCACTAATACCTACAGTAAATTGTCACTCCATACGATGCTAGTTTCCTGCTGTAATATGTTACATAGCAGGAAACATCGTACACAGCACGGCGCATGCGTCATCTTGTACATAAATAAACGTCTACGGATGTTTTGTTGACCATTTTTATGACCCTGACTGTATCACTTTATGAATCATTTATAGCGGCAGTCGCAGAGACTATCTCATGAGCTGGTAAACTGTGATATTATTCAGATACTCCTTTTTTTGTCTGCATCTGTTCTTGAGCATGTTATTCTCAAGACCTAATCTCTACTAATATAATAATAATAATATCTATGGACGCTTTTACACTACGTCAATCTGGTCACGTGGTAAGTTCTGGAAGAACTTGTGTTACGGCCGTTACGGGTACCAGACAATGAAAATATATTTAATACTTTTACACTCTACATATGTTTAAGATTTTTATTACAAAAGTAATAATGACCCAGGAACACGGAAACCTTTTTGTTCCCTGGCGGGATTCGAACCCGCTACCTCTGGCTTGAGCGCCAACGCGCCACAGAGGTCGCCGTAAACACAATATATAGCTAAAGTTTTTGGTTGAACACTCTAATAGTCGGATCTTACATATCGACTTTGATTCAATCGATAGATCAATTATTGTGGATTATGAGAGGAGTGTGTTCTTACTTCTTTAATTTGGAGCAAAGTCCGTATTTCAATTTGTAGAGTGTGAAACCCCGGAGACCTGCTATTTTAAATATAGCCTCTATGATGTAGTAAAACTTTTGTTACCATCGAGTTAATTGCTATCAAGGAACAATATAAATATGACATAGTGCGTCGACTGTATTTACTTAAAGCGATAAAAGCACACCTAATTGTACCACACTAGTTTTATCGTATTGTAGGTCGTTAAAGGACATACTCACAAGAGGTCGATATCCATGATGATCTCATTCCTCGAAAGATTCTTATCGTATACTTTGACGCCGCCAACGCGAGGAGCCTAAAAAGAAACACTAATATACCAGTTTGTGCATGCTAAAAAGCTAAATTTTTGATCGCAATATAATAATAGGATTACGATCTCAAGATTTGAGTATCGGCGAATGGTCCATCTTTTCATTCATTATGATGAATGTAATAACAGCATTGTAATAACTTATAAAACCGTAACCGGTCTTAATGAACATGTTATCATCTTTTTATATTATTACCAGTATCAAAATAAATGGTTACTGATAAGGTATAATTAAATCGATTGAATAGTGTAGCTGGCTAGAGTGGGTGATGTCGACAAGCTGCGGGCAACAGCTAGTGCTATAAGTTGGTAATATTCATTTATATGTGATAAACACGATCAAATTTGATTCGACACGCACTCCTTCAATTTGTCACGCAAAATCGTTTCCATTTTGGCCTTAATACATCGGAAATCCATACGGATTTTTATGGACATTGACATATTTAGAAGAATATTGAATCATGTTCAAGTACAAGGCAATGACCTTATGAGTCCTGAGTTACTTCCTATAAGGTCATTGTGCTAGTTGAACATGTGTTTGCCTTGACATTTTGCCATGTACCTTAGAAACTACAAGATCTTAAATAATTGAAAGTGTCAGAAGTTTTTGATGTGAAACATCTACTGGCGCGCTTAGGCACTAATATCGACTCTAATGCCATGACGGTGAGAAGCATGTCGTAGTCATGACGCGCACGCGTATTGTATTCATGTTTCCTTATAGATTTGTATTAATTACATACATAACAACATAAAACAAAACAACATAAAAAAATATGAATTCTAATATTAAATTGGATGTTTCACATTGGGTGTCTCAGGTAGAATACACAAGATATTTTTAACATGCTTCTAATCTTGTTTGTTGTTCTATTTGTAAATACTACCAGGATTGTCAATACTTACAATGGTTCCAAGGATCATCCTTTCAAATTTAAAGCCATGCAGTTTATAATTTGCCAAACTCTCAGCCACAGCCGGCTCAATCGAATCCTTCAGAAGGCTTCTAGCATAATGATTTACATTTGGCCACACTTGCAATAGTATCTACAATATTAATTAATCAGTTACATCTGTCTTCTAAGTCTAAGTACAATTTTAAATACATAAAACCCATTACAAATTTCTTCCAGATAAATTTAAAGTTCAATTATTTTCAATAACATATTTTATTTATTATACTGAAAGACTTTATTAATAGAATTTTTAAAAGATTAAATATGCAGGTATTATATAAAAAATACAAGCTTAATCATAAGGAACTTACTCTGTTAAGCCATTCTGCTCTTTCCACGTCTGGGAAGAATACCTAATAAAAATATATAATTTATAACAAAGAATAATTATTTAAATCTAAAATTCATATTGCATATAGGATAAAACATTAGCTCACCCATGCAGGTAAATCATCAAGTCTGGCAAGGACAACATCTTTTTCTGATGACAAAGCTGCTGTCTTAGCTAAGTTTCGTCTGTATTCGCTTTCCTTGCGCCACTGATCACGCAACACAGACAATATGACTGGACCAATAAGCCAGGCCACACTCCATTGCATATATCCCACAAGATAAACAGCACCAACTATAGAAACCTACAATCATCAACATTCATCAAATTATCTAGAAAAATATTTCTTTAATTAATACATCCTGCATTCTTGTTTATTTGTCGTGAATTTAAAAGATTAAAGAGATAGGTATGTTAAGTAGGCTTATTAGAATCCTTGTAATATATTTATTAAATAAATAAATAAAAATAAATAAATAAATATTTTGTGGTCAGCATGTTATTCATAGAAAGAGGACTACGTCCAACAGGAACAGGGATGTATAATAGGCTGAAATTACTTATGATGGCCCAGTACTTAAAAAACAGCTATATAAAATACTATCAATGACTATTACACACTATATTTATGACATCATCAAAGCATGTGGGCATACTAAATTTAAAACCTAAAAGTAAGCAAAGCTATTAAAATAAAATATTAAAAGATGATTGAGATAATTTGTGGCTTCATAAGTTTTGTAACTGGCAATCAAACTCAGAGAATTCTTTCAACATGATGCATGCTCTGGTTTCAAGATTGTACAAAGCACATGATTAAAATTCAATGCCAGAGCTATCAACAACTCTTCCAAATATGTTTTAACACAATTAAAATGGATAGAGTATAAAAATGTAATTCCTCCAGAAATATATAAATAATGCTAAAAAGTATGTTTGTTTTTAGAAAAAATAAATCTTTCGAGAGATTAGTTTGTTCCTACCATTTGTATACATTTTTTTTTTTCAACTAATAGCCCAATTTAAGAGTAGCTCCTCAGATTATTAGAAACATTTATTAAGATTTAAGATATTAATCTGCTATATCTGATAGAGATCTCCATATAACATTGGGTACAACCAAGTAAGGGTAAGTGCAACTGAATTTAAATAATTGTTTGTATTAGTGATTCCATTATCAACTATTGATTATTTTGACTTAAATGATTATGTACTACTTCCAATGCTAATAAAAGTAGGTGAAAAGTCTTACCTTTTTAAAAAACCGGTAGATTGCAGACAACACACTTACATCTCCATCACTACTAACAGGGAGAACGAATTTACTGTTTGTTGTCATATTCTTTTCTTGCGCCTTAAATTTTAAGTTAATATCATCAATAAGAAAAAAAACCTATAAAAACAAATATATAAGTTTTAAGCATAATAGGGGTTGCATTAGAAAATAGTTTTGAATTCCTGCACCTTTCTAAACCTGACCCAAGCATTATATTGATTTTATACAACCAACGCATAATTATTTTATGGAGAAAAGCTGCTGTTATGAGTCATGTTTAATTATAGTACCATATTTTAAAAATAAAATTGCTATGTATTAAATGATTTATTTTCATGACATAATTTATTTCAAATAAAAAACACATACCATACTGTACAGTGCACAAGTACCTAAGTTTGCGAGTGGTTCTTAATAAATAATGTAAAAAAGAATACTACAGCGCTTATTAATACAGAGCTAACTTATTACCTATAACTGAGATTCAGAGGTATAAATAGGGGGTGTAATATTGTTACCGCAATTACATCGTATATACAGTTTTAAATTTTAATATTTAGATAAATCTTTAACAATTTAAATGTAAATAATAAGTATGTTTATTTCAGATTTCAGAGCGCTTTTGATTTATTTATTATTTTCATTTAAAGGCATTAGCTACTAGGCTATTAGCCAAACGAAATACAATTATTCGGTCTGTAATACGGAGAAATGGCGGGAAACCCCAAGGAACGCGGCTTCGCCCCTCTAGCCCCCATCAATCAACTATCATTCCCCATTCCATCCACACAAGGCAGTCCACCACAATATTCGCCAAACAATCACATAATATATTACACAGATTAAGTTTTTAAAACAAACACTATAGAAAACCGCCAGAACAGCCCTACTACGAAAACCACTCCAGAACGGTACTCCATAAGATTCGCCAACCAATCACAATATATAAAGATCAAGTTTTAAAACAAACACTGTAGAAAACCACTCTGAATGGACAAAACACAAAATAACAATTAATTCACGGGGTACAAACTACCTAACATTGACAAGTAGATTTCCCGCAGGAATGGCGGCTGAGAGCAAAATTGAAGCACCGTCTATTAAATATTTATGGAACTAAATTTCAATTAGTATATTATGTCAAAAATAGCCGCCATATTTTAGTCTTAGTATTACGTCGTATTACAAAATTACAATAATGTTATATTTGTATTTAGTAAACTTGTTTGTGTTTACAATTTTTGTGTTGAACTTACATGTGAAAGTGATTTCCATACATTTTCGGTCCATATATCACAAAAAACTAAAACTTTTGAGTTGTTAACCTAATGTCTTAGTAAGCGGGGGGATTTTCTTACACAAAATGCCCAATTGTGAGAAACCACAAACACAGGAAAGACACGTATTATGAGTTCTGGTTGTCCCACTTTGTTCCTGCAATCAGAAATACCGGGACTCCAGTCTCCAACTAATTCTCTTCTTGTGACTTCTGGTGAGTGAATATGAACTTGTTTTCGTTATGAATCTTATATTTTTATATTACGAACCAATAATCGGTTGAGGTGTAGCCTTAGGGGCGCTATGGGCGGTGACTTAGAAAATTTACGAAAATTTTTGATGTCAATATAACCCTCAATTTTTTACGCTTATCATACAGTCCCTATATAATCTACTAATAATCGATAAGCTTTCCATACATATTAATGTACCCAAAAATATATTTTCATGTTACAGAATCTGTGCCACTCTTTGATCATGTTTAAATTGCAAGAGAACTTATATACTTATGTACTATGATCATTGCAAATTGTTGGATACTACATGTAATATAATAAATTATCAGCTGGAAAAGGCTGTCACAAACAGATGGAGCAAATGCTTGACCAAGTTGTATCTACAGATCTTAACTATTTAACTGATCCTGTAAGTATGAATATAATAATATGTAAATATACAGTACAATAAAATTAAAGGAAAAATGATGGTTTCATAACTTTTTCAAAAATTTTAATTTATTATGAGAATCCATTATAGAATTTACTAACTTTAATAATATATTTATTTTGCGACTGGCAAATTTAAAAAGGAATCCTTATTATTTATTAATATCCAATGTTTGTTAGTAGCCAGACGTCTACTAGTAGTGTTATTACTTCCATAACATTGGAAAATCATTTGTAGCATTTGCCTTTTTGCTTCTCTTATGCGTTTAGGGATCTCCGTTGACATAATATATGAAAAATATTTACCTAGTTTTTGTTACAATTTAATTAAATTGGTACATATTTATATTTATCTAAATTATATTTGATCTCTTATTTATTAGTTGGCATTAGCTACTAGGCTATTAGCCAAACGAAATACAATTATTCAGTCTGTAATACGGAGAAATGGCGGGAAACCCCAAGGAGCGCGGCTTCGCCCCTCTAGCCCCCATCAATCAACTATCATTCCCCATTCCATCCACACAAGGCAGTCCACCACAATATTCGCCAAACAATCACATTATATATTACATAGATTAAGTTTTTAAAACAAACACTATAGAAAACCGCCAGAACAGCCCTACTACGAAAACCACTCCAGAACGGTACTCCATAAGATTCGCCAACCATTCACAATATATAAAGATCAAGTTTTTAAAACAAACACTATAGAAAACCACTCTGAATGGACAAAACACAAAATAACAATTAATTAACGGGAAACCAAAAAAACCGAACCGCGCGTCCCGATGCTTCCCGCCATTCCTCACAAAGCGCTTTTGACTTTTGACAAAAGACAAAGAGTATAAACTTTATTATCTTTTGAGTTTTGACTACAGAGTACAGACTACATAGTCTATTGAAATGTTACATTTTTTAAGCCTTTCCTTGCGTTTTTTAGAGGACGCAATTTTATTTTTTTGGTGTGTAGGGGGGGTCAGTGTAAAGCTAAAACCAAGTTTGTGGGGTCGCCACCCTTGTCCCACGACCGCCATCTTGAAAATAGGGGTTGAAATGGTTTTTACGATATATCTCTTAAACTATTTATTTCATAAAAAAATATTGTTAACATTTTTTGTTGCAAATTAAATTCTCTACAACTTTGGTCCCATAACTTTTTGTCGTAGAACTATAAATAAAAAAGTTATAAGCGAAAATGTTCAGAAATTCGTGAAAAAAAAATATTATAAATTTTACAATTATTTATAATTTTACGAAACAATTATATCAGACCATTTTTGTAGATCGTTTTTTGAGGAACAACTTTTATACGCAACATCTTTTCACTAAGCTAAGGTTTTACAGCGCTCCGAAGTGAGTACTATTTTTCAGTACTCTTAACTATACATATATTATACGTGTGTACTAATAATGTGTCATCAGTTATTGTTTTTTTTTTTGTTTTTTTTTTTAATTTTTAATTTTGCAATATTAATAATAATTAATTATTGACTCTTTTCCACTCCATTACAGAATTTTACAATTATTGATTTTTAAAATAATTTTAAATCTGATGGCGGTTACAGAGAATACTGTAGTAAATATCCAAGTGACCATTAGGAAACAAAAGAACATCTGCCTGCTACTATTATTTCTAACCTCTCTTATTCTAAGAATAGCTAATAATATTGTGTTGAAGTTGTCGTTCAACTTATATCTTTTAGTTGTGCTATATATTTCTCTACGTGCGGATGTATTTTATTCTGTTTTTAATTGTGAAGACGATTTCGAATGATTTTAGACACGATTTTAACTTCAGTGAACATTATTTTTTTTATTAGCATTTAGACGTTTTTCTGAAAATTTTCACTTATAACTTTTTTATTTATAGTTCTACGACAAAAAGTTACTGCACCAAAGTTGTAGAGAATTTAATTTTCAACAGAAAATGTTAACAATTTTTTTATGAAATAAATAGTTTAAGAGATATATCGTAAAAACCATTTCAACCCCTATTTTCAAGATGGCGGCCGTGGGACAAGGGTGACGACCCCACAAACTTGGTTTTAGCTTTACACTGACCCCCCCTACACATCAAAAAAATAAAATTGCGTCCTCTAAAAAACGCAACCCCAAATGTAACTTTTCAATGGACTAACAGTGTAGCATTGCCAAGAGAGTTCTCTTAAAAATTAAATTTTATGTGTTTTAAGCTAGGAACATAAAATAAAATCAGTGAAGTGTAATTGATACATTAAAGGATAAAAGTTTGTGCCCAAAAATCGGACTTGGCTTAAAGGTCTCGTAACCAGGCCATAAAATATTATTAAAAAAAAAAAAAAAAAATAAGCTAGGAACAAGTATCGTATAGTAGATTTGACAAGCTAATAATAATACCGTATTGGAACGAGATAACAACATACAGCTTGGCAAAAAAGAGTATGGAAAAAATTGAGGGCGCCACTTTTACTTAGGTCTAGTCATAATATGGAAAATCAGTAAGATAATTTAATCAAATCGTTAATAATAAACACTAAGCTTTACTCAAAATGTAGTATTTGTCGGCCAAGTATTGTCAACATCATAGGTTTCCATTTAGTAAAATATTTAGTTCCACCTGTCACCACGTCATACTCTTTTTTGCCAAGCTGTACAAAAAACTCCAAGAGTGACAGAGACATAGACACTTTCTTTTATCTTTGTCAGAATATCACTCTTTGTTTGTTGGGCACAACAATGATGTGCCCAAAAAAATAATAACCGACTAAATTTGAATGCCATACAAACATTTTCACTAGCAAAATAATTTGTCATATGTCCGCCATTTTGTACTACTTTTTAATTTAGTCGGTTTATAAAAATATGGTGATGCCAGTTTTGTTTAGGCAGATTACCCAAGAATATGGTATTATATAAAAGGGTGACTGGAATCTTCAAAATAAACAATTACAAATAATATGTTTATTTCTATCATAAAAGCCTAAATACTATTGATCATACATATTAAGAGGATGTTGGCTTTCTTTTTTGTCATTTATGTTTTAACGGCTTATTTGTAATAAAAAATAAACATATTTTCGATAATCATGAACAATGCAGCTGTCTTAAATTACAATAAATGTTTGGGTAGGGCTGATGCCTATAGTTATCTATCAATCCTTTCCAGTATTTTTATTTTGAATAAACTTGTTTCAAGAAAAAAGTGTTAGTTGGGCACAACAAAGATGTGCCCAACGAAAACTTACCCCTAGAAAAGTGATGGTCACTGTTTGGTGGTCTAGCGCCGGTGTGATTCATCACAGCTTCTTACCAAACGGGGTGGGCAATACTGCAGATGTGTACTGTGAAGAACTGAACACAACGATGGAGAAGCTGGCATCTCCAACCAGCATTGGTCAATCGCTTGTCTCCGCTGCTCCTGCACGACAACGCGCGACCTCATACTGCACAGCAGACGGTCTCCAAGTTGCAAGAACTGGGGTTGAAAGCTCTCCGTCATCCGCCCTACTCATCAGACCTTGCGCCTACAGACTACTACTTTTTCCAGAATTTGCATAACTTCTTGGCGGGAAAAAATTTCAATACCCGAGAGGCAGTACAAAATGCCTTTGAAGAATTTTTTGCCTCCCGTCCAGCTGATTTCTTTAAGAAGGGCATCAATAAACTGCCACTGCGTTGGCAAAGTTGCATTGATTGCATGGGTGATTACTTCGATTAATACAAATAAAAATACATGAAAAAAATTTGTTCAAATTTTTTCATACAAAACGGCAATTTCATAGGTAAAGACCTAATATAAATAAAATTTCGACCAATGTCAACATAAACAAAAAAAAACACTTGTTAATCGCCAAAGCACTACATTTGAGAGTGCACAATTGTGTGAAACAGTGCTGTAATTGGAACATAAACATCAGCAATAGCATTATGCCGCATAATCTTTGAGGTGGCAAATATACCTACGCATAATGCGCGTTAGTGAAAATGCAACATTTTACCGCCAATAAAACATGAAGACCACTTGATTTGGGTTTTTACTGTACTGTATTACATTAGGATTTGAAATTAGCAGGCTAGCAGCTTTACACAAGTGGAATGTGTTGGGAACGGCGAAAAATAACGGAGCGCACGGTTGTGTTTTTTTTGTTGTTTCCCATTAATTAATTATTATTTTGTATTCTGTTCAATCGGAGCGGTTTTTTATAGTGTTTGTTTTCAAACTTAATCTCTATCAATTGTGATTAGTAGGCAAATATTGTGGTGGACTGTTCTATGAGTGATAGTTGACTGACGAGCACTAGACGAAGGCTTGGTGTTTACCGGGCTGTAAGACAGGGGAAAATTCATTTTTTATATTATTTTTTTGCTATTTCAATTGTTCGTTAACTGTTCTTCAATGTTCGATTAAAATTTTTTTGTTCGTTTTTTTGAATTTTTTTAAAGTTCACTCAAGTTAGCACCAATTTTTTTTTCTTATATAATGTTATTCAATGTTAGGTCTTTTTTTTTTAATTTTCAAAAGTTGACTCTCAAGCTAGCACCAATTATAGATTTTTCACTTTTTTTTAACTTTGAAACTAACTCTTATGTGATCGTCCAAGTATTATGTAGTAGTAATCTTCATCGTAACTTCACTTGTCCACCACAAGACTTGTGATTAAAACAAGTTTAAAAGTACAATACAAAATATAATATCATTATTGATAGAAAAAAGATAGCATTTTTTTGAAGAACATTGAAGAACAGTTAACGAACAATTAAATTGCAAAAAAAATCAATCTTCCCCGCCAACTTAAGAGAGCCTGTTTACCGCCGTTACACCATGTTACAGACCAAATATTGTCAACGACAGACTTGGCAGCAAGGCTTCTTGTCTTAACCGGTTCCAACAGGAACGAAAATAACAAAAAAAAGGAATGTGATGCCAGCATGAAGCACATGTAGGATCAAGTATGAATAGATTTGACAAGCTATTATTAGTACCGTATTGGAACGAGATACCAACATACGAAAAACTACAAGAGTGACAGAGACATAGACACTTTCTTTTGTCTATGTCAGAGTATCACTTTTTTTTGTTGGGCACAGTTGAAGTGTGGCACAAAAAATAATCGACTAAATTTTAATGTCATACAAACATTCTCACTCGCAAAACAATTTGGCAGTATGTCCGCCATTTTGTACTACTTTTTAATTTGGTCGGTTTATAAAATATGGTGATGCCAGTTTTGTTATACGGCAGATTACCCAAGAATATAGTATAATATAAAAGGCCGTGACTGGAATCTTCGAAATAAACCTTTACTAATGTGTTTATTTCTATCATACATATTAGGAGGACGTTGGCATTCTTTTTTGTCATTTATGTTTTTAGCGGTTTATTTGTTATCACATATTTTCGATAATCATGAACAATGCAGCTGTCTTAAATTACAATAAATGTTTGGGTAGGGCCCATGCCTATAGTTATCTGTCAATCCTTTCCAGTATTTTTATTTATAATACACTTGTTTCAAGAAAAAAAGTGGACTTATTATCATGAATGTGGTATCCCTGCAAAAATATGCCTGTCCCTTTCGGGTATACGCGAATGTCAATTCCATTTGATGACATGTAGAGAATATAACCATTGCCAATATTATAATTGTAAACATAGATGAGATAAATGTTCGTATCGTAGACAGAGTAAAACTATTTATTCTCTGGGTCCTCTATCTACGGTTGGTATTATGCGTTTCAAATAAGATTAGGATTTAGGAACGTCAATGACCTCTATCTGTCAAATATCACTTGAAAAGTACGGTTTGCACAAAAACTTATTTGCGTATTAAGTCTTACGTCGAATTTAAATAAAAAAGTTAATATATAAATAATAGTTACTTATCCAAACAAAAAAAATAGTTATTTAGAGTCATAATTCGTTTTTAAAACCATACAATAGCATTTTATATTTTCATTGTTGGCGCAAAGGTCCTGAAGCCATGCAAAGATTATTAAAGAAAATAAGGACGCCGGTCGACATCCTGTCGTTGTTAGTGTGCTTCGTCTTGAAGGAAATATAAGTTTGACTTGTGAAATGTATTCTACCATTTTTGAAACACTGCAAAATGTAAATAAAGTAACTAAGCGAGTACATTTGGCTACGGGGACATATAAAAACACGTATCCGACGCGTACCTACTCGGCCAGTAATGCAAAAGATGAGCGGAAGAGCTAGATTCTGATTTTTTTTCACTTAATCTCTGTAAATAAATTTAATGAATAGAAAACTTTTTTGCCCACCTTACCTAGCTGGTTTTAATTGACAGCTATGACGTCACTCCTATTCTCATTTGATACGCATAGTATACGGCCATGAAGTATAGAGTAAGGAGAACCATCTCTTTAGTTTTAATATGAAAAGTTTCCGTCGAAAAGATAGAATAATGACAAATTAAGGTGTTGCGCGACAAAAGATGATATATTACATGTGGTGCCATATGTAGCAAGTGGTAGGTTTTTAAACGTGTATGCACCAAGAAATTACGCACACACGCACACACGTACACACACACACACACACACACACACACACACACACACACACACACACATACAAACACGCTTCCACATGCTACACCAGCCATTGTAGACGGTTTTTGACTATGTAGGTATATAATTTGCTTTTACAGATGGTTCTCATTGCTTTCTATTATCAATGTTCTTGACGTAAACGTATGTTAGTATCTTATATTCGATACTGTATAATCTATAAATGATATCGATTTATGGTAGATGGAAAGACAAACGGGTACACGAGCCACTAGACGGTAAGTGGTCAGTATCGTCCATGAACACAAACAAGATCACATTGGACACGGTCAGGCAACTCATGTGTTGACTTTCCCGACATGTATTATGGTAAGATACGGTATCCAGTAATTACACTGTCTGTTCCTCTTTTTCTGAAACATAGGAAAACAGTTTGACGGAAAAAACAAGTAGGTTGATGATCTAGCCAAGCTGACACAAGGGCATCCCTCCCACTGACAAGGCATTCCTCCCATTGGTTACATGAACATAAAAAATAGACTTCAATCAATTTAAATTTTGCAGGTGATTTTTATTTATGATATAAAATTTAAAAATCTCAATCTCTCATATTTACAATACGTTATTTCACTTAAATGGATACACATGGAATATAACCATTGTCTTTATTCCAAATAAAATTTAAATTGTCTATTTGTGAATATAACTGTTTTATAAAAACTGTAATTTTCTAAAAAAGTTACGATCGACTTACTACTAGTAAACAATGTTATGATGCAATTCCTAAGATATCAACTATAGGTTTGGTCACGTAAAATGAGCGGTAAAATCGTACACATCGTACCGATTTTAAGGTTCATTTTGGCCTTTGTCAAATCACACATGAGTGTACTCCAACGCTCTTTTTATATTACGTGACCACCTATATTACAATACACAATTCCGTTTTAGTTTTCTTTAACTTTACAACAAATAAGAATTAATGAATTAACATTGTGTGCAATTATTAAAATGTATGGTCTGTTTTTGCTTATACATTTAATTCATGGAATGTAACATAAAAAACGTAAAGAATCCGTAATAGATATTACATTACTTAAATGGTTAAAGAAACAGTTCACCTAGGTATACTATGGCAGCACAAAATCTCATTTCAATTCATAATTTCATTAGTTCCTTTGACAAGTAAGAAAAGGAAGACTAGATTTATAAATTTGTCAAATAATTAATTTCAATATTATCAATTATGCTATTTCATAGAGGTAATGATTTAATGATTCAATGACACTTACGATATAAAAAAGTAATGAAATTTTGTTACAGACCTGAATTTACCTATTAATATCAAACTTATAATTAGAATGCATTTTAACATTAGCAAAACTTCTATGCTTTGAATTAATGGTTGCAGCGTCTGTTTCATAACAGAGTTCTAAATTCCGTCATGTGCGTGGCGTTTACATTGCTATAAATACTTTATCGCGCAAGCGCAAGTAGATGAAATTAGATACCTCCGCGCAATGGAGCAAGATAATTAAAACAGCTGTCTCTTATTAAAACGGCACATAGGTCTCCATCCAGATGTAGTACAAAATAATATTATACTTAAAAATCATTTTTCGTCTTTCACCGTTTGAATGCAAATTAAAAAATATTATAGACCGTATAAATCAAATGTATATAGAAATATAAATTATGTGAATCAAAACATTCACAATATCATTTTCACTCATATTTCTGTAGCAAACTGATTTAAAGAAAATTATCTATACAAAATGTTTTATACATATTAAATGACTGTACCTAAAGACTCACAGACACAACGCTAAACATCTTCTTAATCTTAAGTAATATTATAATATCTTAAATACATTTCAGTTATGGTATATCATAAAAATTTAATAATAAAAATTCTCGTAAAGGCACTTATTAAACTGTAAATAGTATCTATACATTGTAAAGATAATCGGTAGTTGTAGAAATATTTAAAATATTCTTGTGATGTTACACTAAGTTTCAGTCAGTCTGTTACTCAGTAAGGTGCTTGATTTTAGCCAGGAGCGAGTCGCACGTTTTCTTGGCGTCGCCCAACAACATGGCGGTATTGGGGTTGTAGAATATGGGGTTGTCGACGGCAGCGTAGCCCACACCCATCGACCGCTTCATCACTACCACCTGGACACAAATATTGTTATAAAACTAATGATCAGTAAAAAAATACTTAAAACTAAGTAGTAACGCACATAAGACATCGTTTTTGCTAAAATTGTAAGAAATTCAAAATTATTAACACTAACAGTTTACGTAGCTAATCCCTTTCAGCTTAATATTATAAATGCAAAAGTGAGTCTTCACGTCTACACAATAGATCACATTTTGATAAACTTTGACAAGAACAGACATCAATCGAATATGGTTGTAAATTTTAGTTGACGCTGGCGAAGTTGTAACTTTGCAACATATAAGAAAAAAAATATTTTGTAATACAGAATGCCATGTATACCTGATTAGCTTTCCACACTTTGAGCACTGGCATTCCTGCGATAGGTGACTCGGGGTCGTCCTCCGCCGCGCTGTTTACGGTGTCATTCGCACCTGGCGTACATAAAGTAATGTAATTAAGACAATTTCACTACAGTAACGTAATTTATAAAACAGTAACGATATCCAATCGTAATGGAATGCTAAATTTAGATAGATCTAGACAGGACGGACAAGACGAAACTTAAAAAACAAATTATTATAACTTACCAATAACTAGAACTAGATCAGTTTCCGGGAACTCGTCGTTGATTTCTTCCATTTCGAACACGTCATCGTACGGGACTCCGGCTTCGGCGAGGAGCACGTTCAGTTGTCCCGGCATACGACCTGTAATGTTTAACGTGTATATTGTAAATGTTAAAAAGTGATACGAACGCACAAAAATCTATACCAGTAAGACAAATCATTGTTTCTTATTAAGACTTAATTTTCCTTACCTGCGACGGGATGAATTGCGAAGCGCACCTTCTTGCCACTCCCCTTCAAGATCTCGACCAGCTCAGCAATGGGGTACTGCGCTTTAGCCACGCATAATCCGTACCCTACAAAAATATATATACATTAATATGAGTGCAGTGGAAGAAGTTGCTCAGTTACTATTTATTTTCATACATATGTTATAGCTAAATATATAAAATTATTAAATAAATATTTACAACATGCATTTGTCAAAGAGAAGTTACCTGGAGTAATGATAATGTTAGAGGCGCGGTGTATGAGGTCGGCGACGGTGTCGACGTTCATTTCGGTGTGAGTGGCGCCCTCCTTGCGCGCCGAGCCGGTGCCCGTCACACCGTACCCGCCCAATATCACGTTCGGGAGCGAACGGTTCATGGCCTAACCGAACGTTTACTCCATTAGTATAAAATATAAATGTCAATTTTGGTCCTATGGAGGAGGAGAATCTTATGTCACCTTGCACATGATGTAGGAAAGGATAGCACCGGAGCTGCCGATGAGAGCTCCGACGATGGTCATCAACGAGTTGTTCAACATGAACCCTTCGGCGCACAACGCCCAGCCCGAGTAGCTGTTGAGTACGGTGATCACGACCGGCATGTCCGCACCTGTGAAATATTCATAATAATAAATATAGTCAATATAAACCAACAATCATATTAACCTAGCCCAGTACTAAGTTTCTAAGAACTTGTGTTACTGGTACTATGATCGGAAATCAATTTAAGTAGTTTATATAAATACATATAAGTATGCGATATCTACAATGGATTGGTCCAGATATGTATATTCATCATACAAATTATCTCACTTGGCGGGATTCGAGCCCGCGACCTCTGCGTAATATTCAGTGCCTGACCACTCGACTAGCCGGTCGGCCTGATTAAATATAAAAAAATATCGGTCTTTTCTTATCAATACCATTCATGGGTTATTGTATAATATAGACAACCGAACACAGTATTTGTTGGCCTGTCGCCTAACTCAACACCAGTACAACAGTAGCTCAACACCAGCGGTGACGCGGGTGTGGGGCGTACCTCCAATGGCGGCGGTGAGCATGAGCCCCTGCAGGCCACTGAGGACAGCGGCGGCGGACAGCAGCGGCAGGCCGGCGGCGTGCGGGTCGGCCAGAAGCGCCCCGCCGCAGCCCAGGGACCCCAGCAGCAGCCCCGCGTTGAGCGCGTGCCGCCCGGGCAGCAGTAGCGGCGCCGACGACAGCACGCCCTGCAGCTTGCCGTACGCCACCAGAGAACCCCTACATATACAATATAATATAGACATAAGCAAACCCTATACGTCTGCTGGGGATGTGCCCAATGGGTGTTCTAAATCTCCTCCTCAAAACTATAGTTTGCAAGTGCTTTGTATTAAAAACCTGTAAATAATGTGTACCTATTATTTGCAGATTTCTTCACAGTAGATTCCCTTACGTTTAAGTGCTAGGCTTTATTAAAAAGGTATAATTATTTTTTTTTAAAGCGTAAAGCATGGTGCATCTTAATAAATTAAACTTGAAAAAAGTCAAGCTTTTTTCAAGTTTAATTTTTTAACTGTAAATAACTGTAAATTTAGAAATTAACGAACGAACGAAAAGAAAAAAACTAATCTAGGATCAGTAAAGTAAAAAGACATAATATATGTCAATAAAATATGTACTAACGTGAAAGTGATTCCTCCGATGTAAGTTCCGAGGAAGAGCGACGTCTTGAGCGTGGCCGCGGTGGGGTCGAGCGCCATGGCGGGGAAGTCGTGCATGTACGTCGCCACGCACGTCAGAACTGCCGCAAGGCCCACCAAGCTGGCATAAGGAAGACACATCACATGGAATATTAACTTAATATATTATATTCAAATAGACATTTATATTATATGGAATAGTCATGTAATATCGA
Source organism: Helleia helle (assembly GCA_963853865.1). Classification (NCBI taxonomy): domain Eukaryota; kingdom Metazoa; phylum Arthropoda; class Insecta; order Lepidoptera; family Lycaenidae; genus Helleia; species Helleia helle. The sequence continues at coordinate 10,478,540 of OY971421.1, forward strand.
ATACCGGACTGAGAGCGCAGGCGCGGTTAGTGATTTGTGTTCTACTTTTTTATAATAATTTGTGATCACCTACTAGTAAATATTTAATAGTAGGTAGAGTATTTCATTCAATAAACATAGTAGCATAGAAATTATTATTATTGTTTTATTTCGACAAATATGTATCAAAATTTACTTATTTACTATAACTTATTTGTGACTAACCTGTGAAAGCCAGCAACAAGTTGTGGCAGATCCGTGATCTCGATCCTCTTGGCGATGACGCTACCGATGAGCCCACCGATGCCAGCCACGCCCACCATCTGCGCCAGCACTTCAGCGCTCGGTGTCAGAGCCCCCAGCGTTGCCGCTATACCTCCCGTCACACCGATCTTAAAACATATCCCTTATCAATACTTGTAGGTACCTATAATGGAACGTCTATGACCGATAAGTGCAACCTCATATTACTAAAGAATCATCATTTCGACGAGCTACACCCAAGTTACCACGTTGTGTATGGAATGTACGGGTATAGATGATATATTTGTTTCAAACTTAAAAAACAAATATATCATGCTAAGCGTTGATTAGGACGTGATTACTACATTTATGCTCAAGAAAAGGTTTAGTAACAAATTTTTATTTACAAAAACAAAAAAAAAATAAGTGATTTTACATAGTGAATATAAGATAATGAATATGAAGGAATCACGTCCTATAGTCATTATTGTCTCAATGCCTTTACAATGATCAGAAGATATTACTAATGTCATCAAGATTACAATGAGCAGGTAGGGCCTGGGTCGAGTCTTTAGCTGCGTCATTATAAGTATGCCTTTTCTAATCATCGGTTGCTGACTATTTTATGATGTTTCGGTTGCAAAAAACCTTTTTTTTTCTTTTTTACTTACCATTCCTAAATAGTTTCCTTTACGCGCTGTGGTTTGAGAGCTCAAGCCAGCGAGCGCGCCGACGCAGCAGAGAGACGATGCGAGGTAAGCCATTTGATGTACTTCAGGGTAGCCCTAAAATTATCGATTGATTAAGATCTTTAAAATTTTTCCCTTTAGACCAAAATTAGATGTGAGGATATATTTCTTTTGCATGTGCTTTCATTTTATTTCATCTTTATCATCAATCTTTATCTATTCTCTGCTGGGCACAATAGGCGTATTATTTAAGTCAGTATAACATAAAGTCATTTAAATGTTGGAGATACGCTACACGCACTACTAAGCTTAAAAAGAATTTGGATACAGGCCTAGAAATATAATCATATCGCTTATATTGATTATAATAAAGGTATGTACCTGCATCGCTGTTGTGAGGTAGCCTCCCAACAAGGCAGCAGCAGGAACAGCGTACAGGTATCCATATTCTGGTGGATCTCCTGGTCTGTGAGAATTATATTTATTGTTAAACTTTATGATCGGTTTCGATAAAACTGAATCAAAATAAAGATTAAAAAATATATTGAACTAGTGGCCCCGACAGACGTTGTCCTGTACAAAATATTTTTTTTTGCAAATCTAAACCATTCTAGAATCCACTTGAACTCACACAAAAAAAATCATTAAGGTCGGTCCAGCCGCTTAGGAGGAGTTCAGTGACATACACACGCACAGAAGAATTATATATTATATAAAGACTAGGGCTATTTTTGTTTACAGGTTTTTAAGCGAAGATTTCAGATTAGGTAGAAAGTGCAAAATAATTTAAATTGTATCTCTATAATGGATGGTATTACTGGCTGTTAATATTTAAAATCTGTTTGGCTTTGTAGTATATCTTTATTGATCACGAGTATCAATACCAACCTTTTAAACATATCGAGCATCCTCTGTGTGACGAGGAACCCACCGAACACGTTGACGAACGAGATGAGCGCCGCCGTGCTCGCCAGCCACTACAAAGTCACGATCATGTACATCATGCACGCAAAAGTGCGAACACCTTAGTAGGTGACCCCGCTTACGTATATATATATATATAAATTCTCTGCTATTATATTAGAGTTTAACAAAATGACTTTAGTACTTTAGTATTTTCTTATAATGCCAATGGAATAGTATGGTGGTGCACCCACCTGAACGGGCGTCTCGGGCACGTACCCGCCGCCCATCAGCAGCAGGCCGCCCACCGCCGTGATGCCCGACACGGCGTTGGTCACGGACATGAGCGGCGAGTGCAGCGCCGGCACCACGCCCCACACCGTGTGGTAGCCCACCACGCCTGACACACAACACTATGTACACCCCTCCACGTCGGCACCGCTCATCGCATACTACATGGTATGTATGTGGTGAGCCGCGGTGTATCATCATTGTATATGTATGTTGGTTTCATTATTATTGTATTTCGTCAACTAATTTTCGTTTCTGTAAGTTTGCTACGTGCTTACAACCGGCTAGATTAACGAAGATAATATACTTGTCCGGTAATATTAATTTATTAACCTTTTCCGTCAACTCTTGAACATTTGCTTCTTTTAATGAAAGCTGTGAAGGCCGGTTCCGCCTTTGTATTCTGCTCGGACTGGCCACTGCATGGACATCGTCGTAACTATAAAGTCAGAGATCGACCGACCCTCATAATAAATAAATAAATAAAAAGCCTTTTTATTTCACGACACAATTACTTAAATTGGTTAACAAATAATAATAACATAAATAAGGAAAAGTTAAATAGGTATAGGTATTGACCGACCCTCATACTTTTGTTAAACCAGAACAGAATGACAACGATTTAAAATCGTCGGTTTTAGCACACTTTACTCACAAAACCGAATATCTGCGCGTATGACCGCGTAATCTAATGTTATATTTACGAGACGTCGAATATGGTTGAAAATTGCAAAGCACATTTTTGTCAAAGATATAACTATGCTGCAAATAATCATTTAATTTGCGGGTTTTCCTTAAATAACTTAAAATATATAGATTAAATTCAATATTTGTCCGGTTAACGTATTAAAAAACTATATTTCTATCATATTCTTTTAAAAAATCTTTTTGTTACCGCTGAAAATACAGAGAATTTCGACGTCAAAGTTTATTTTTATGAAGCAAATATTAAACAAATATTTAATAATCTATTTGGTTAACATTTTTCTTTAGACCTTTTTCTATGCTTTGTATTTTTGTGTGGGATATTTTCGTTGGGTTTCCTTGTACTTGGGCGTCAAAGAAACCCAGTTTTGTGAATGTTCAGGTAAGACCGCCACGCCTTAAGGCAATTTTTCCATATATCTATCTATAAGTATCTAGTGTTACCTGCTAGAGCCAGGGTTGTCGTCATCGTGGTGAAGGCTGGGTTTGGTGAAGCGACTCCGAGCCCAATCAAACTGGCCATTCCTAAAAAAATATAAAGATTTATTATATACATAAAATTTCTTATCGTAGGTTTCTAGCGAATATCTTGAGAAAACATTGTCAATAATGTACCTACCGGTGGCATACAAGAATGTATCTTTCAACGTTTCGTTGAAGGGGTTCGGAGGTGCGGGCTGCACGACAGCGGCGGCAGTCTGCTTAGCGGGCGCAGCGGCGGACGCGGGCGGCGGAGGCGGCGGCCACAGGAGCTCGCCCGCCTTCAGTACCACCGCTCCGCGAGTAACTTCATCCTCCAGGTTTATGTGGAAGTGGTCATTCGTACCTGAGGAAGTTCAAAGTATTATTTATAGTTAAAGCTAGGAATATAATAAATGTAAATGTTATAAGAAACACAAAAGCAATGCATGCTTCAAGAAACTCATTATGCTTTTTATTTAATCCATATGCTACTGTACTATATCACGTCTAAACGGTTGTCTTTGCTGACATCTGTAGATTATGTCGAGACACACTCACACAGTGTTCCTATAAATGTTAATAGCACTTGCAAACAATTGTTGACCGCTATTGTGGCAATCTAGCTCTTAAACACGTGAACAGATTCGTATACGGTTTTTTTAGTTGAAAGCAGATTTTCCTGCTGAAGGTTATTAAGACTAGTTTTATCAAAATCGTTCCAGTTTATCAGCTCTTTCTTGCGTTTGGGGTTCTTAAGTATAGATAAACCTTTAAATATTTATTACTTACCAATGCTCAATAAGAAGGCGGATATGTTGTTGGCGTAGAGCGTGGAGGCGTGCGCGGGCATGCGGCTGGGCAAGTCGGTGAGGCCGATGTGTGTGACGTCATGCACCTTCGTGATCTGGCCCTTGGTGGTCGTTTCCACATTGCCACCCATCTCTGCCGCCAGGTCCACTATCACGCTGCCGGGGGCCATGCCGCGGACTGCGTCCTGGAAACAAAAGTACGTAATATATGTATTACAGTAACACGGCTTGTAATTTGTAGGAAACACTAAACGACTATAGTACGCTTTATATTAGTTACTACATTGTATACCAGTTATTGTTGTCTCATTGGTTTTACCCCGGACAAGGCCAAACACAGCAAAACTATTTATTACTCCAAAAAAAATTAGACTTTAGATAGCATTAAATAATTGCACATTCAAACAACACTTCTTCTTTAATATTTAGCGTAGATGACACCTGTTTTCCGACGGAAAAAGAAATCAGTTGGTAAGAAAAATTTTATGTTCATTTGATTACTTAATTTTAAAAAAAGAATTTAGAGAAGACAACTTGTCTTCTTGTTTAGACATGGCTATATTATATTGGATTTACCGGTAGCACTGACTAAACAATAATACGTCCTCCTGTGACCATGGTTGCTGTAAATTATCCGAAACGTCGGGCATGTAAAAAACTTAATAAACCACTATAAAATAAAGTTATTTCTGTATAATAATATTCGGGTTTACCTCTAGGATGAGCAGTGGTGCGGGCTTCCCTGGTATCAGTGCAGTGCTGATGACCACGTCAGAGGTCCTCGCTTCTTTCCCCAGCAGCGCTCTCTCGGCGTCTAAGAACTCTTGACTCATTTCCTTTGCATATCCACCTGCGCCAGATCCTTCTTCCTGTACAGATTTCAGAGAATATATTTTTTAGTATGTTTCATTGAAGTTTAAAACCTAATTATGTAAAATGCTGTTGGATCTATTTATTTTTATGTAGAGCTATGCGATACAGACCGTACCGTATAGAAATGAACAGAAGGCAATCTACATAAAACGCACACTCCAGTAACGCACACATAGACACCGTTGAAGGACACGATATTGCGGAACATTAGGAACAGTGCGAGGCGCGACCTTTGAGTATACATAATATTATATAGAGCGCGCGTCACTAAGTATGAACAACTAGAGTACTAAGTATGAACATTAGAAAACCATATCATCAACTTGTTATTATTGTTACTTTTGTGACCATAGCATTATAATAATTCTATGCCGGTGACGTATTTGTAGCTGTACCTTATCCTTGGCTGACAAGTGACACCGATTCAACCGACGTCCATACATGTAAGTTAACGCGGGCGAAGCCGCGGCCAAGCTAGTTTAATTTATGTACCAATTCTAAATTGGGATTTTTCTCATTTCTATTGGGCCACTGAAATTGGCCTGTCAGTGGATATCAGTTTCAAACATTACAAATGTTTGAAACTGATATCCACTGACATGAGCGGCGTAGTTTTTTTTTAAATCTATTAAAATTAAATATTTTAGCGGCAAAGACGTTCCACCAAATATAAAATTATAGTTATAAAAGATGATCATTATAACAAGACGACCTAATTTTATAGGTTCGCGATGTTAGTGGGGCAAAAGTCATCAGCGGTCCATCATTATATTTCATATATAAATATACGTCTCTACTATATTATAATAATTATCTCCAAGTAATATAAAGGGTAACGTTAACATTAATGTATCTAAATTGCTTCTGCAATCGAGTCATAAAAAGTACGCTTTAATACAAATATTGGTCAATTATTATCTTTATATCGGCCTTATTTACACTCGACACATACAAGATTATTTCCGCGACTCTTCTCCTAACTTATTTGCATGGAAAATATTTGTATTAAAGTTACTTTCAGATAACACAAGTCCTTGAGATAATTTGCAAAGAAAACAATGATAAAACACGAAATATTTTAATTAATATGTGATAAAATCTAAAAAGTAATAATCACAAACAATATCAGGGTACGGTTTTAATATCAAGATGTAAGTACCGATTTTATCATCTGGTGCATACAATTAGATCAGATGACATTTAATGCGCATTGTTACATAACTAGTTTAATATTGTATATATTATATTGTGATTATGATATGGAGCCGTGCTGCCCGACTTGGTTATTTTAGCTGATTTTAGATCTCTCTCGTCTCGTCTCTCGTCAGACGTCACAGACGCCACCATGGTTTAGGCCTTGTCGGGACGGTGGGGTTGAGTAGCCTAGGGTGAGCCCAGCACCTTGGGCGAAGCAAATAGAGCCGAGGGGGCTCTTTGTACCTCTCTTATAAGAAGAGGGGACAAAAGAGCAAGGGGCAAAAGGCGAGGACGGGAACCTCACCCCATTGTACTGTCTCGACGATGGGGGGGGGGGGTTGTTCTGTGGGCCGGGCAACCCCTCTGCGGAGGTGGCGTAAGCTGTAAAGATTTTGCTGTACTTTTACTATAAAACATGAGATAACCGTCATAACTTCGTCACATCCATGACGCAGGAACATAGAAAACTTTGTTCTCCGGCGGGATTCGACATGAGCGCCAACGCGCTTACCATTGAGCCACAGAGGTAGTGAATTATTAGTAACCTCTCTCTTATGTAAACTTCACAATGCGGAAATCTTTTTTGAACAAGTAGCAAATATAGCAATTTCATCCCCAAATTTGCCGCCCAAGGCTCCAGCCTTCTCAGCCTGCTGGTAAATCCGCTACTGCTCCACATTTCATCAAAAAAGTTGATTACATCCGTCGTTTGTACTGGACTTAAATCAATAAAATTCTCAGTTTTAGACTATATCGTTGAAGCTACATATTTGTCATTAGTTCACTTTTTTTTTATTATCTTTTATTCTACGTCATGTTTTTAGGCCTTCTAAGATCACAAACAAAAACAAACCGAAACACATAACATAAACATGTTCATCATTTTTAGATGATTAAAAACTACTTGTACCGCGCAAATACATTTGATAATGGTAAATCGATACTTTGACCGCACAACAACCACGGCCGTGCTACGTGAGTTTATTAAAAAGGTTATAAGCCAGCCAGATATATACGAGCTATTAATGAATAAATAGATCATCCCATTGTTGGACAATAAGCCCATAGTCCCTTAAAACCAGTGAGGATATTGGCACAATACAGAGCACGGAACAGCTCCTGAACGCTGTCAAGAACTTTTAATTTTACTATATGGGTTCCTCCGTATTCCTTCATTAATATGAAACCTTCATGTGAATGTTCAGATTAATGGGCTCCGTTTGCCTCCTCTTCCATAATAAAAGAAATCATCATCGAATAGAATTTTCCACTTTTACTTCCTCACTAGGCAACTAGTGAGAATTGGGACAATGGAACTAAAACTTCAGAGCCAATGGAACTAAAACTTCAGAGAGCCAATGGAACTAAAACTTCAGAGAACCAGACGAACCCTTAACTTGCTGATTAGTGCTAAATAATCTTTTTATATAAAGATCAATAAGCAAATTCATACTAACGATAAAAATACAACAATTCTCAATCTTAATTTAGTTACATAAAGCCTGCAATACATGTTGGCCGAGTGTTGACGAGTGAAGGCCAATACCAACGTATAGACAGTATATTTGCATTATTTTGCCACCGCTCGGTGTCGCTCGTCTAGCTGGCCGAGTAAAGGCAAGCGCCAACGTATATAAAGGTACGTTTACACGCTTGCCAAGCCTTGGCAAACTGCAAACAGTCTCAAGCCTCCACAAATCTCGTTTGGCGTTTGAAAGGCGTTTATACGCTTGTGAATGCGTCAGTCTGCAATATACATCCAAGCATGGCGGACACCGAACTTGTGGCGGCCATTGCATTTGGTTTAACGTACTTTTATTTTAAATGTAAGCAAAGTGAAATAAAAAAAAGGAGAGCTCGACGACAGCGAAGATGGTGGATGAAAAAGATTCATCATAATCGTACCAGGTAACTACTATTTTGATTTAACCATTATCTGTTGCAGTTGAGTTATGCCACAATACTTACGATATATTTTATTTGTTACAGACAATTTATAGAAGAGAAATTTAACGAAATTTTATATGAACCATCTGGAGAGTTTGATAACTTCTGCCGAATGAGCTATTCTGATTTTGAGTTTTTACTGCAAAAAATTTCACCAATGATATCCAAGCATGATACAGACTTCAGAGAAGCTATACCAGCCAAATTTCGTCTTGCCATTACGCTACGATTTTTGGCATCTGGTGATTCTTACAAAAGCCTTCACTACTTGTTTATAGTATCTGTCCCTATGATATCAATAATCATTCGTGAAGTTTGCCGAGCTCTTAATGAAATTCTAAAGGATCTAGTTAAGGTAGGAATAAAACAAAACATTATGTTATACATTTATTTAGATTTTAATAGAATCATAGGAAATCTGTTCTATGAATGTATGTTAGCCGACTGCTTTATTGTTTAATTATTTATTAATTTAAATAAGAATTATGTCGACGAATCAAAATCTTCGAAAGCATTCAACATAGCCATGTTTATAATGTTGGTTTCACGTGGGGCTGGGTTAATGATTTAGTCCGATATGATACGAATAGATGATGAGGGTGCTGTTGATGTAGACGGAGCTGGAGCTATTGGAGTTGGTATATATTTTTTTTGGTATAGTTTGTTGGTATAGTTTTGCCATGTCTGGCGCTGAATAAGAAGTTTGTGTGTTTGGAGAGGGAAAAAAACTTTGGTTGTTATGAATAGGTTCAGAATAAACACTATTAACTGATGTTGGCCGACTCGGAATGACTTGAAGAGATGGTGTTGAATATGCACCAGCCATTGACGACGGTCGAGAATAATATTGAGGGTATGGTGTATGACGCTCATTTGATTTTTGACTGATTATGTTTATAAACAACCCATCTATTTGGTACATCATAATTTTTCGTTCATCAGTTGACAGTTCACGTAGCTTTATAGCCAATAATTTTGCGTATAGATCGCAATCATCGTCTTTGTGAGCAGGTATATTTTCATTCTGCCTTTGACCCAAAACATTTGTTAATTGTCCAAAAGCCACGGCCATCTGCTTTTCAGCCGTTTCAGAAGCAGGGCGACGACGTTTATTAGTAACAGCTTGTATGGATGGTGGTCTGGATGGTGATGTAGATGGCGGTCTGGATGGTGTGGTAACCGTTCTTGTACGGTCTCTTATCAGAGGGTCATCCTCTGTCTGATCTGTATCTTCTTCTATTTGTTGTGATTGCTGCAAAAAAATAATATACTTAAACTTACACTTCATTTACTTTCTTTTTACAGATGCCCACCACAGCAGAAGGATGGCTTAATATAGAAGAAGGATTCAGGACAAAATTTCCACATTGCATAGGTGCATTGGATGGCAAGCATGTAGTCATTGAAAGCCCAACGCATAGTGGAACAGAGTATTTCAATTATAAGAAAACTTTTAGCATTGTCCTTTTGGCTTTAATGGATAGCAAATACAAATTTGTATTCGCAGACATCGGGAGTCAAGGAAGAATAAGTGACGGCGGCGTCTTTAATAATTGTTTACTATGGAAAAGAATAATTAGAAACGAGATAGATTTTCCACCACCATGTCCACTTCCAGGATCGAATATTAATATTCCATACGTGTTTTTAGCTGACGGTGCTTTTGCGTTGAGTCAACACGTAATGAAACCCTACCCTGGAAACCATGAAGTAGGCTCACCAAAAAGGTTATTTAACCAAAATTTATCTAGATCCCGAGTTGTAGTTGAAAATACGTTTGGAATTTTAACCTCAGTTTTCAGAATATTCAGACGCCCTATCAATTTAGAACACAAACTGTAACGGAATTTACGATGACTTGTGTATTACTACATAACTTTTTGAGAACAAGTAAAAGTTCTTCAAATCGATATACTCCTCAGAGTTCGTTTGACGTATATGACAGTAGTGGAAATATGGTTACCCCTGGTTCATGGCGTAGAGATAACGACGAATATAATGTATTGCAAAATTTACCACAAACACCACGAAGATCTCCGGTGAACGCCAGAGAAGTCAGGGAAGAATTAACTTCATATTTTAATAGAATTGGATAAGTTGATAAAAATGTATAAATAAATGTAGGTATAATAACCCACGGTGTTTTTTTTATTTAGAATAAATAAATTTATTTACTTACTGTTTCGGTGTTTATCCCTTCATTGCAAGTATATACTGGTAGTAAAAATGACTCCATGGTTTCGTAAGCATACCAAGTTGGATTGTATATTTCTTCGGCACCTAAAATAAAATAAAAACATCGAAAATTAGAGCGAGATAGTTGCGGAATAATCGAGAAACTAACCAACGCTTTTAAACATAAGTTACACCTTGCTAAGCAGACTATCAAAATAATTATAAATGTATCGTGGGAACATACCTGCGCCAGAACGCATAGATTCGCGTTTTTTTTTCAAGTGCTTGCGAAAAGTAGTCATCAATATCTCTTTTTTATTTTTCATTTCCTTTACTGGCCTTCCAGTAAGTTCAGCAAGACGAATCCATGCATCTGCTTGTTTCTTCTTATCTTTATGATTTGCATCTTTCGGATTCCAGATGCATGGTTCCATTTGGTAATGTTCCAGAAACGAAAGGCTCTCCTCATTCGACCAGCAACTCATTTTTTATTTATTTTTTGTAAAATCAAGCAAGCGTGTACTCGCCGCGAGATCACAATGGCTACTAAACGCGGACCAACATGTAAATGCATCGCAAGCGCTTGCCGCAAACGCCCTTTGATCTGCCTAAAAAAACCGACACTCGACTGGATCGGAAGCAAGCAGGCACAAGCCCACGCAAGCCAAGCCAAACGCCCTTTTTACATGCTTGCGATTGTCGATCCTTGCCAAGGCTTGACAAGCGTGTAAACGTACCTTAATAGGACTCATTTGGCGTAGCTTGTCACAACTCGAAGCCGCTCGGGACCACTCGCCTCACTTCGAAGTCGTGTCGGTTTTTCTGCACAAATCAAAGGCGCTCGCGCGCGCTTGGCCAATGGTGTTCACATGTTTGTCCGCGCGCCATACAATTCAACTAAATTGCACCAAAAAATGAATATACTAGGTATTATCTAATATTTTCATTTTTTTTAAATGACACTATATATAACTTGCCCTGTTTCTGTGAATACTCAACATCCACCACTTACGTTTTAACTGACTTCAACAAAAAGGAGGAGGTTCTCAATTCAATCGGTATTTTTTTATGTATGTACACCGATTTCTCCGTCAATAATTATAGACCAGTTTTAAAAAAATATTTTTTTGTTTGAAAGTAGGTATAATTGCCAAATGGCATCCCAGAGAAAACGAGATCTTTCGAAAATCGTAAGAGCGACTAATGGGCTTAATTTTTTTTATTAAGCATTTTAAAGCACTACAATGTAAAGAAGGTCTAGAGCCAATCTTATGCTGGAGTTGAAAGACAGTCGAGGGAACTCCTTGACGATTTACAGCTTTTGTTGGGCTTACTGCATACTCTTAAATATGCCAAAATATCTATCTTTGTCTGTTTTCTTTAATTAATCACTAAAAATTAAGAAACGAAAATTTTAAACATAAATTAAAACCTACTTCAAAACATAAATTAACTAAAATGTAATAAAATAATCGCATTTCTTTAATTTTTGTGTCTACAACTAATAATCGTCTTTGATTTCTACTAATGTACAATTTTTGCATGTACCACGTCATTATTTTTCTCTCTAAACAGCAGCAGCTGCAATAACTACTACGACGCCCATATTATTTCAATGCATAATACAAACTGATAGCGTCCAACGTGTGGGCATCACTCAACACTTGACTCAAAACTTGTCTATGTTGGCCATTGGCATTGGTTTGCCGAACGTCTAGGCAGTAGCGCTTGCCTTGTATTAATTTGCCTACGCTCGCATTGGCCTAAGCTCGACCAACATGTATTGCTGGTATAACACTGATACTTTCATATCTACATAATATTATTATTTATAATTCATTACAAAATATTTGATCTTCATCTCCAATATTAAATAATAACAATGGTTAATCTTTAATCAAAATACTTTCATTATTTTTTGTGTTTTTCTGCAATATATATAATAACATGATCCCGGTAAGTAGATAAGATTAATCTACATGAAAGAAATGAGCCCATCGATGTCGGTTATCGACCTTATCGATGTTATTAATCCCAAACAAAACGTACACTGTAAACAGATGAATTATATCCAAAACGTTACATATTCCATGGTAATCTAACACTTTATTTTTTAACACTAGATATTTATGTATAAATTTGCTTTACATTTGAGATTTAACGTTTTTTTTTATCGCAGGGAAATTCTTATGGATGCAGCCAGGATCTTCGGGTAGATCCTGACCCAATGTGGGACTCGCACCTGGGAGTGCCCATCCTAACTAAAACCACTGCGAGTGCCTTCAGCCGCTTTTTGAGGGTTCTGGACATGCAGGCAGCAGAGAGGATTACCTCAGCGACAGGCTGGCCCTGGCGAAGGCCAGACTTCTCCTCGTAAGTGGGGACTGCCCGGCCGCTACTGCAGACCCAGGTTCCCATCCTGAGCCCGACACGAACACAGGGGCGATACTGGAGGCGCATTAGGCAGCGCCTCTTACGCACCCCCGTTCGCCGCCCGCGGGAGGCCTCGTCGGCGGCCTCCTCTCACCCGTTTTATGATTTAACCTACAATACTATCTACTGATTTCTTTTACACCATGTTTGTTGAAGCCGTAACAAAATTTAACAGCCAACAAAACCACTGAATGGATTTTAATGAAACTTTACAATAACATAGCTTATACATCAGAATAACATAATATAGGCTATAAATTATCCCTGTACTCCCACGGGGTATCACGGGAAAATCGGGAAATCTGTCAAAAAATGATCCTATACATTTTAAGCTATCACCTCGTTATCGTTCATTGCTACTCTCATGACAGTCTCATGTCTAGAATTTGACCAAATGTATCATTCGAGCTGGCTTTTTAACAACCGCTGGGGTTGATAAATTTCATGACAGATACCGTCTCTATCTATCAAGCCTACATTGAATACATATCCGTGATTTTTGTGTAATTAATCCTCGTCTCAGTTTACTCGCTCTAACTTTACCGTTTTACTAACAGGATTCTCAACAAGTAAAACTTTGGTGGTAAGATCATAACGCCGATTCGTGATACAACACTACAAATTATTATCTCTTAGCGAATACTATATAGCTTATGTACCTACATATTATTATTATACTTATATGTAGGTACATAATTAATGATATTCTCAAATCTCAACCTTGACATTCAAAAATGTATTCGATAAGACATTTAAGAAATGTTACAAGGATAAGATTTATTTTGCCATATTTCTGACCAACTTCACAATGTAGGTATAACTACGGTCTTAAATATAGGACATAGATTAGCGAACTAAAAATACTTATTTTTAGTTCACTTGCAAACAGAGTTACTCGCGAATGCGTTAAAAATTAAAATAGCTTTTTTCAAGTTAAAGATGTTCTTAAAATATAAATATATGTCAAAGTAATTTTTTTAACGTATTATAATACTTACTAATGTTTCAAACATTAGTGCGACTTGGCAGTAAAACGGGCTCAAGTGTCGTGACGGAAAAGGGCATAGCATCATGCCCTTTTCCGTCACGACACTTGAGCCCGTTTGACATTATGACGTTGGTTTTTTATAGATTTTTATCAATTAGTAGCTGTTGCCCGCAGCTTCGCCCGCGTTAACTTACTCAACTTATCTACTGTTAATCACAACGTGATGTATGCGTGATGCTATATAGCCTTCCTCGATAAATGGGCTATATCTAAGACTGCAAGAATTTTTCAAATCGTACCAGTAGTTCCTGAGATTCGCGCGTTCAAACAAATAAACACTTCTGCTTTATAATATTAGTATGGATATTTTTTTTAATACTATCACGGATGTTTCACATTTGACGGCGTGCCATGACGCCAGACTTTTGTTTGCATTATAACTTTTACCATAGTAAAAGATATATAATAATTATATTTAAAGGTATATTAATCCATCTAAGGAGAGAACTTGCCTCCGAGTTCATAATATCTGATGAAGACTATCATAATAGGTACATAGTTTTTATATAATTTGTCGGTCCGTTAGTATGTCCCTTTTATAATACTTAGGTTCACGTTCGGTCAATGTGTACCTAACTACTTCACTATCTTTGAAGGCGAGTGCAATGTGTAAAATATATGAAAATTGAAAACACATGTTCAACCTACAATTTACATCTTGCATTCACTGAGCTGAACAAATAATACGTGTTATTGCAATTATACAGGCATGCAGATTCAATTTTGTACTAAAATACAGTCTTTCATATTTATTGTTTCTGCAGTTGTTGAAATGACTACTTTTCAAATTACAGATTCATATTTTGATTTTGGAATTTTCTTAACATAATTAGTCTCAGGTCAACCATTTGCGTCTTGTGACCGTCCATTGACATCCATGAGCACGTGACCAAAACCTGTTTTTAATTTTAAATAAATCACAAGACGCCTTATTACCAAGTAAGGCGTCTTCCTCTTCGTTCTTTAGTCTTCTTTGAAGCCTTACCTTAAAGTCTAGCGTGATGAACTGTGCGCCGAGACTCTCGATTTGCTCGCGCACGGCGGGGCGCGTGTCGAAGGCGCGCACGGAGGCGCCCATGCAGCGCGCCTGCGCCGCCGCCGCCAGACCCGCCACGCCCCCGCCCACCACCAGCACGCGGCACGGCGGCACGCGCCCCGCAGCGGTCATCTGACCTGGCAGACATTCGTCGTTCTTAATATATTTAACAGCGAGCCAGGAAGTGATCTACCTCTCCTCGAAAAACATTTACACCCAGGCGAAGTAACATACAAGAAATTCATGCGTTGCTTATTTTGAAAAGATAAATATTGGGACGGTAAAAATGGGTTCGGAAAGGAAGGTAGTAGTCGTAAAAACCACAGTAAAAACAGTCACTTCACCTTCTATCCGAAATATAGCAAATGCGTTTCATGGAAGATATACATTATAAATAAGATAGTGTTACACATGCAAACGTATATGTCCGGTTTCAATTAAATGTAACCTATAAAGTTACATTTAATTGAAACAGCTAAGAAATACAGTACAGGTGCAAATCAAAAGAAATTGAATACTTTATTATTATTGACTTCATGTAAATTCAAAATACAATCTGTAAAAAACAAAGCTTGTTATGTAGCCTCACGTAGCCTTTTAACTTTGTCCTCGTGGTTTTAATTACGCGTGGACTCAGCAAACCAGTTCATAATATAGTGATTCCCAAACGTATTTATAGCGAGACACGCCCCTGCACACACCACATGAAGTTGACTTCGGTATACCGAAAGTCAACTTCATGTGTACCACATGTACGTAATTAACTGATTTTACCATTACGAACATACAAGACCTACGTTTCTTTAATTTACTCGAAAGTGAATGTTCTATAATATATTACCTATATTGAAAAAAGTATTAAGAGGTACTTTGGGGCTGCCATTTTTCGATTTGGGAAAGGAACTTGTAACGACCCTAAATCTATTTTTGCGGTTTTTATTATAATGTACAAAATACATTGACTGTATTAAAAAATTAGGGGGATCATACCAGCTCTTTGATTTATGAAATACTAGCTATTGCCCGCAGCTTCGCCCGCGTTAACTTACATTTACAGCCGTATACGGATTGATGATGATTATTTTTGTAGCCTAAGTTACTCCTTATATTGTTACTATATTATTTTTAGTTATATTGGCACTATGACAAAGGTCACGCCGAGATAGCAAAACAGTACGAAGAAAATCTATCCATGATTATATCAAACAATAATTTGATAAAGAAGGAGAGAATCTTCGACAAGAAATACAGGATAAGCATAGGCTCGAGAGATAACTGGAACATTGACATCGACCACCCAAAAACAACGATGGTCGGCTACACAGATGGATCCAGGACGGAATCGACCAAGCTGTCAGGGGTAGTGGTGTGCAAATAAACGATTTTATGATAACGTGCGATGGACTATAAACTATATTTTTCTAGCGCGCTATTTTATAGACTATATTATAACGTGTAGTCGCTAGACTAGAATTACGTAACTCGCGTGAGCCGGCCGGGATAGCGCACGACACATCTAGCGCGAGCGCGCGCTCGACGCTGACTGACGTATAAACTATAAATTATAACGTCTAGCGTCTACGATCTAGCACGTTGGCGTAGTTCAAATGTTATAAAGTTATAACTACGGCCTACGCTAGCCGCCTCGCTACATACCTAATGTAGCGAGGCGCTACGTTATAGCGCCGGCCGCCGAATAGGAATTTATATAGCGTACGCTATACGTTGAGTATGAATAGCGCGCTACGTTATGGCACTATGCGTTATATTAACCACCACTAGTCAGGGGCTGGCGTATATATCAGCCATCCAACTGAAATGAAAGCATCGTTTAATCTAGGCAGATTCTCCAGCGTATTCCAAGCGGAGATATTCGCAATACGAGAATGCGCCAACATGATTAAACAAAATATCATTAGCGCACAGAGGATTGAGAAGGCAGTCATATGCAGTGACAGTCAAGCGGCATTGAAGGCCCTCAGTAAGAGGGAGACTACCTCAGCACTGGTCAAAGAATGCAAAAACACCCTGCAAGATCTAGCAGACCAGACTGAGTTAGAAGTTGCCTGGGTACCCGGACATGAGGGAAATGCGGGCAATGAAGAAGCAGATAGACTGGCGAGAGAAGGTGCCGATGAGACGTTCATAGGCCCTGAGCCGAGACTGCCAATAGCACACAGGATAACAAAAAATGTTATAACCCTAAGAATAAACAAAGAAACAAACCAAAGATGGAATGACATGAAGAGCTGCAGACAGTCGAAATTCTTCATCTCGACGCTTGACAGCAAGAAGACTAAAGAGTTGCTTAAACTAAATAGGAACAACATCAGAACAGTTGTAGGAATATTGACGGGACACTGCCCACTCAACAGACACCTGTCTATAATGAAGCTAACATAGGACCCTCTATGCCCTAAGTGCAAAGAGAAGGAAGAAACCAGTCTGCACTTCATAACGGAATGTCCCCGCATCTAATCCCAGAGGCGAGCCTGGGGAATTGGGTGAAATGGTCCCGCTGATGAGGACTGATCGCCCGTCTGGCTTCGCTGGTGTCCCCACCCTTAAATAATAATAATAATACTCCTTATAACATCAGCTATCTGTCAGTGCGAGTCCCATCAAAATCGGCCCAGCCGTTTCAGAGATTTGCCGGAACAAATAGACAGACAAACAAAATTTGTAAAAAATGTTATTTTGGTATATTATGTACCGTATCCATATGCATTTAGTAAAAAGCGGTTATTTTAATATTACAAACACACACTACAACTTTATTTATCTTTAATGAAATTTATGAAATATAATACTTATTATACTTACATTCGAACTCTACATGAGAATTATTATGTACTACCACAGAATAAATAATAGTACTGTGGTACTACTCAGTTTACCTAAAAATAAATGGCCTTCAGTCTTTTAATTGCTTTTGTCTGTTACATTCATTATGTATCTAGTTTAGAAATTCTCATACATTTCCAACAATGTCACACGCTACATTACAATAAGTACATAGTAGGCTCCACTAATAATTTAAATTCCTTTATAAGAGGTAAATGGATTTCGAAGTTGTAATCCACTGTAATCTGATTTCTCTACGAAAACAGGTTACACTGCATAGGTACACACTGTATATTAAATGTTTTATGTAAAATTTGTTACATGTTTGAGGCTGTGCTGCGCTTATCATTATGTCAAGTAAATTATACACGATAGAGAGGATGTTACGGCATAAAATGAAAACTATTTTAATACTAATACTTACATACAATACCAGTGCCAATACTAGTCCATAAAGCAGTTTGAAAATATTAAAAAATCTAAATTTAAATTAAATACCATAAAATTGGCATAATTGAAATATACTTCTTTTAAAGCATAGGAGGGCAAACGAGCAGTCGAAGTCTTTTACACATCCACATAACCAGAGATTATGCAGATGTGTTGCCCTCCTTTGTTTGTGTCCCTCGGATAAGGCCGACATCATAGCTGTCATTTGACGCCGGTATTATGTGAGCGAGAGGTACCACCCCGGTCGTGCCGGCCCAATTCGGCTGCAAGGCAGCATAGCACTACCTCTTACAAATTTGCCATTATATGTACCTATACTGAAAGTATAGGTACATATAATGGCATCTGTCCATCTGTCTGTCTGTTTGTTTCGGCTAATCTCGGAAACGGCTGGGCCGATTTTGATGGGACTTTCACTGGCAGATAGCTGATGTTATAAGGAGTAACTTAGGTTATAAAAATAATCATCATCAATCCGTATACGGCTGTAAATATAAGTTAACGCGGGCGAAGCTGCGGGCAACAGCTAGTTGCAAATGGCAATATATACTTACCGATTCCAGGGTCATTAACATTACATATTGAATTTTGTGCGAACAAGTGATTTTATAAACATTTTACAAGTATAATATATGCAATTTAGTGTTGTAAAGTAATTCTTCTGTGCGTGTGTATGTGACTGAACTCCTTCTAAGAGGCTGGACCTATCTTGATGAAATTTTTTGTATGTGTTCAACATTCATGTGGATACGAGAACAGTTTATTTAGATTCACAATTTGTTCCACTACAATTCTGTACAGGACAACTTCTGTCGGGTCTGTTTATATCTTATCATACATATTGTTAATGTCATAATATAATAATAACTTTACATACCAGAGAAGAACCTCGGGAAATGTGCTGCGGCCTCTATGACGGCGCGGTACCCAGCCACATTCGCCATGGAACTGAGAGCGTCGAACACCTGGGCACGACTTATACGGGGAATGCAATCCATAGCTGAAAATAATACACTGTATAGCCTTATAGTATGTAGTCCTAGATGTTCATTTTGTTCATTAATTCACTCTTCGAAACCGAGTATGTAGAGTAGTAGGCACTGTAGGATAGTTCATATTTGACCACAGATCTGTATGCTTGTGATGTTTTTGAGAACCTTCTTTGAGGCACCACCCCGGTCGTGCCGGCCCAATTCGGCTGCAAAGCAGCATGGCACTATCTCTTACAGAATATTATCATTTTTATAACAATAATATAGTTAACAAACTTACCAAACGCATTTACTTTCTTAGTCGCCAATTTTTGTATTAAACTCTGATTTTGTGCGGGATACATGAAAGATATAAGCGTTGATCCCTCTTGTACATTTTGTAATTCTCTTTCCTCTATGGGTCGTACTTTTAAGATTATATCTGAAAATGTTATAATCATGAAATAATGATGTATTTTGAAGCAATTGTATAAAATTCTATATAGCTGACCTGTGACTTGTGCGAAAATTAATAGACCTAGTTTATAGTTAATGTCCAGGAACGTAAGTATTAAAAAAAACTATACTAACTGTATAAAAAACTAAGTTTCGAGAAATAATATACTTGATTCTGAATTAAAAAAATAATATCAATGTATATACTTGACTGGTATGTATCCTTCAAGCTAGTCACTTTCGCGCCAGCCTCTTCGAAGGTTCTGTTAGGAAAATTAGTTAATGACCCTGCATTTTCTTCTATATTAACACTAAATCCTTTTTTCACTAGTTTATTTACTACAGCTGGCACTAAAGCTATCCTGAAAGTAATAAAGTCATATTAACGAAAATTGAAATTTGTAGTGTTCAATTAAAAAATATATAAGTGTATGGTACCAATTATCTGAAAGTATGAATTTTAAAATCGCAAATTGACGCGATATGAATTATACAGAATTATAATTTTGTTAGCTCAATATTTTTTCAATTCAACACCTTTTTGTAGTGCTCAATCAAATAGGTATTGTTATTTCAGTTTTGTTGGTGATACTACAGTGGTGACTACCGACGCCCATAAACATATCCCAAAATTGCCAACAATCTTTCAAATTATTTCATGATTCATGTCATTCATATAGTCCACGAAAATCTGAGTTTTCTTAAGACAAAGCTAGCAACTCAACACATACTACTTCAAACTACATTCAAATAGGTCATTGAGGCCCATTCTGAAGCTAGTTGCGTGGGTAAACAATCTACTGGAGGTGAAGGTCTAAACCCAGTTCAAGTTCAATACGACTTACGAGTAGCGGCTATTTGACCTTCGTTTTCATTCATCAGATCGAATAGGATGAATATGTATGAAGTGTAAGCGATTAGCGAAACCGAATGAAAAAGGCTTATACATAATAATTGCTTGTATAATAATAATATATATATATTTAAAAAAACAGTCATAAATTGGCAACCCTATTCGAAAAAAAAATCCCAGCGCCACGAATTTCCTATTTTAAATTTTTATTCCTCCTTTTTGAGACATAGTTACCTTCTTTCATCTTGCAATATTTCTTTCGGTACACCAATGCTTAGTTTCGTATATGGAATCCCGGGGATGGAAGGTGGAGTGGCGGATGAACTGAACAGACGCTTGTGCCATAACTTCGGTAGCGTCTTGCCTGCACGGAGCACGGTCACACAGCCGCACATTTTTTAATATTACCTGCCACGAAAAAAACATATCATACATATATGAATTTCGCAGTGTACTTTAAATCTTAAATATAAAAAACGACTACCAGCGAAAAGACTTTCTTTGAAAGTAAAGACAGAAAACGAAATTTGAAAGAGCTCTCGAAATATTGAGATAATCTTCAATTGAAAGAAAAGAGGGGTAAAAACGTGGTACACACAGTCATTTTCACACAAAATTATTATAATAAAAAAATTTAAACAAAAATTATAACCGACTTCAAAAAATAAAATGACTACCTTGGCTGACACCGACTCCAAAAGTAACAATAATGACGTGGTAAACGCAAAAATTGTACATTAGTAGAAGTACAAGATGATTATTAGTTGTAGACACAAAATTAAAGAAACGCAATTATTTTATTACTTTTTAGTTACCTATTTTATTTTTTGAAGTCGGTTATATATTAGTCAATTTTTTTTTATTTTTTATAATAAAACAATTTTTTACGGATTTTATCGCGGTTTATTAAGATTTTTACAAGCCCGACGTTTCGGATACTTTACAGCAACCATGGTCACGGGAGGACTGACTTTTTTTTTTTTAATTTCTAGTGATTCATTATACAGAGATAGACATTTTGGCATATTTAACCGTATGAAGTTAGCCCAACAAAAGCTGTAAATCGTCGAGGAGTTCCCTCGACTGTCATCTCCATCATCAGACTTGTAATGGCACGTATCACCCATATGGGTATAAATTAATTAAGTCCAATCACAAGGTAGCTACTGTAAACTATTTAGGAGTTCCCTTAACTGAGCTTCGTCTTCATCATCAGACCCCCGATAACAGTCACAACCCATCTAGGTGTAAAGTTCTCATCAATACAAATTAGTCAAGCCCAAACACACGGTTACTGAAGTAAATCGTCGAGGAGTTCCCTCGACTGTCTTCCTGCTACAGCATCAGATTGACTCTAGACCTTCATTAAATTGTAGTACTTTTAAATGCTTATTTAAAAAAATATTAAGCGCCATCATCAGATCCTGGTTTCTTTATCATGGGACCATTTGGCAAGTACACCCTTTCAAACAAAAAAAGAATTTTGAAAATCGGTCCACAATTGACGGAGGAATCGGTGTACATACATTTAAAAAAAAAACCGGCCGTGTTGAGAACCCCCTCCTTTTTGTTGAAGTCGGTTAAAAAGGCATGATTATTTTAATAAGGCCTGTATTATGAAAATTGCAGTTCGCCGAATTTTGAAATCGATTATCTTGTCGGTGTCAGTGAGATAATTAGCTGTGACATACAGACGGACGGAGACATAAAAGTGTTGGAAGGTTTCTATGCTATCTAAACAACTACTGCTGTTTCATAATATTTTTATCCAACTTCAAAAAGGAGGAGGTTCTATGTTCTCGTACACAGTAATAATTTGCGGTCCCGCGGTAGGTACTCTTGTCCTATCATAAGTACCTACCAATAGTTTTCGAGAAGGCTGAAGCGCATTATGATTTTTGAGTACCTACCTGCAATAAACCATATCTTTATGTTTTTTTAAGGTAGGCAACATTATTTTTGGAAAATTCAAATTGAAATTCTATTAACGGTTACTATGTTGATAAGTGTTATCACAAAAAGGAGGTTAAATAAAAAAAATATAATTCGTGTTAGGCGTTAAAAATAAAATAATAAAAATGTGTACATAATATAGGTAACGAATTCGTCTACAATAGACCGATATGTGTATTAGGATATATAACATACGTGGACGCAAAAACACAAAAAAATCATAAAATGTTATTATCAAAATATTCCTATGAACTTACCTCTACTAGGTTGTTTATAACAAAACTGACATCTGCTTGTATTTTTGTTTACAATACTAGTTACTTTATTATAAAAATATAATCAATTATTCCTAAATATGATCACGGCGCCCAACAGTCGAGCGATGAAGCTACACAAAAAGCAAAGTATAGAAAATGCATCGTGGCGACGAGAACGGCATCGAGCTACCAATCCCGCCGGCCGACATCGTTCATTCACATTTCACGCTCGCCGGCCGCCGTTCGCGATACCAGAGACTTGAAATTCGTACATTCACTCAGTATGTCAAAGATTAAATATCGAGTAGAACAACATATCGATATTTAGTTCTTTTATAATCCTAGAATTATTTATTTTATTCCGATATAATTATCAAAGTTTACCAAAAAATATTCTATTTAAAAAAAAAATCTACAAAATATTTAAGCGAATATAATAATTAAAAAACTTGGTCATATGCAGCCATACAACAGGATATGAAATATCTATCTTTATGTTGCTATTCATAAGGAATAATTTTTTGACGTGACAACGTCTTATAATTCGATGGAGCCGGTTGCAAGAACGAAAAAACATGACGCATGAGGCGTTACCTCGCTGTGAGGCGTTCCATTTTCTTATGACGTTGTCACGTTCAACTATCGTCAGTAAACCGACTTTACAGACAATTGATTTTTTAATGAAAGATAGAATATAATAAAGAAAAACAGTATATGCGCGCCTACTCACATGAATTTGAGAGCAGCAGCCTCCTTTAACCTGTTGGGGGCCCTGGGTAGTAGGATAATGGGTACTTGACGAAAACAACAATTATAAGATCTGTCTTTTTTTGGACTAGAGAAGAATAAAACTAGTATTAAGGCAGTACTAGGTATTCTAATCAGCAATCATTTTTTTAATATCACTCAATCATATTCTGATAGAAATAGTGGGAAAGACGGCCCTGGCAGCAGCATCACTGAGCACTCCACAAGTCCACAGCCCACAGGCGTAAGGCGGCAGCGAAGTGATGTGTTGTTTTAAAATTTAAACCCAATAACCCCAAAAGCATATATCAAAATATTGATCTGTCACAGGGTAGTTTCGAATAACTTTGTTACATTAGGACGTATGACACCTCAGTTCTCCCGTGACCATGGTTGCTGTAAAGTATCTGAAACGTCGAGCTTGTAAAAATCTTAATAAACCGCAATAAAATCTGTAAAAATTGTTTCATTATAATGAGTGAAATTCGTGTAAACATTAGAAAACAATACGAATTCCTATACAATAAGATTTTTGATAAGAGGCAGTGCCATGCTGTATTGCAGCCGAACTGGGTCGGCACGACCGGGGTGGTACCTCTCACTCACATAGCACCGGCGTCAAGTGACAGCTATGCTGTCGCGTTTCGTACGGTTTGTGAGTTTCTGGTGGCCTATTGGGGGAGATAGAGAAAAGGAGGGCAGCGCATCTGCGTGGCCTTGTTTGTGCGGATGCGTATGGGCGTCGGCGCCCATATATATATATATATATATATATATGTATATATCAATTGCACTTCGTACAATATTTTTATTTACAGTTCAAAATCGTAGCACGCTAAGTAAATTAATTAACCAAATGAGTGTTTTATTGCTTATTTTAGAAATGATTTTTAAGCATTTATCGTTTAAACACCCACCTCTATGGATTAAAAACGTAAAAGTTTAAAACGTAAGTTGATATTTTGTTAAAAAACAAACCAAAGAACGGAGCGGTGTCATCAGTTTGATATAAATACTACGTAAGTAAGTAGTCCGTAATGAGCCTAAAATAATTAAACGTGTTGAAAATAAGAAGCCCTTAATCACATGTTCTGTAGTCACCACTAGTCAGAGTCTAAGATCAAGTATCAATAGATTTGACAAGCTAATAATAATACCCAATTGGAACGAGATAACAAGATACGAAAAACTCCAAGAGTGACAGAGATATAGACACTTTCTTTTGTCTTTGTCAGAATATCACTCTTTGTTTGTTGCCCAACAAAAAATTATCGACTAAATTTGAATGCCATACAAACATTCTTACTCGCGAACAGTTTCTCAAATATGTCCGCCATTTTGTACTACTTTTTAATTTGTTCGCTTTATAAAATGTTGTGATACCAGTTTTGTTATAGGCAGATTACCCAAGAATGTGGTATTATATAAAAAGGTTGACTGGAATCTTCGAAATAAACACATTAAAAACAAATATGTTTATTGCTATCCTAAAAGGCTAAGTACTATAGATCATACATATTAAGAGGACGTTTATAGCTTTTTATTATTTATGTTTTTAGCGGTTTGTTACTAGTCATTACATATTTTCGATAATCCGGAAAAATGCAGCTGTCTAAAATTACAATAAATGTTTGGGTAGGGCTAATGCTTATAGTTATCTATCTACCTTTTCCAGTTTTTTTATTATTTTAAATACACTTGTTTCAAGAAAATAAGTAGACTTGTTATTATGAATGTGGTATCCCTGTAAAATATGCCTGTCCCTTTCGGGTATACGCGAATGTCAATAGGGATGTTGACATTTTTCATAAATGTTTATAGATCATTTATAAAAATCTAATAGAGGCCTAAATATTATTAACATTTGCTTAAATACGTCTTATGACTATAAAATCTTGCATTTTATTATGAATTTTAAATTTCGCTCCAAAACGCTAACACTTGTCACGTGACGTCATATGTTGTTAAACATCGTAAAAATGATAAAATGATTCTAGTTGTCGTTAATAAAAAATGGCTTCTAAGTTTTATAATTACTGGATGGTGCCTATGTGTGTGTACACTTTCAAAACGCCTGAAAATTAGTTTTTACAATATGTACTGCGTACGGAAAATGGTGTATAAAAGTACGTCAATATTCTTCCGCTTCCGCTAAATAGGAACAGGTGACGTTATTTCCGTTTATTATCACTTTTTTTTAATGTTACTTGGATAGGCAAACTGGCAAACGTACCACCTGATGGTAAGTGGTCGACGTCGCCCATGAACATAAACTAGTTTACCTGGAACGAGCTCAGGCAACTCATTTATGTGTTGCCTATCCTGAGACATAAGATGTTAAGTCTCGGTGACACAGACACTGACTGTCTTGCCCTTCACTCCGAAACATAGCAAAGCTGTTTCACGGGAGAAACAAGCAAGATGGTGGTACCCATGCAGCCGGGAGCGCGGCACAGCGCTTCCCTCCCACCCAAATTTAAAATAGGTCACGTGACCTATTTTAAATTTTGTTACATTTTATTTATAAAGTATTAATTTAATCAAATAAAAATAAGGGAAAATATTGTATTTTTTCAGAATTCTATAACAGAAACTACCAATTAACATCAAAATTATATTTTTATATGAATACTGTCAACATCCATTTTCCATATGATACTTGTTTTTAGGTCAGAGTCATGACCAAAGAGTATAATTTATTAATTTTATTTTAATGGTAGTCATGAGTAGGGATGTGATAAACGGCTTTTTATTTTCAACACGCTTAAGCCTTTGGCTTTTATTTTTCAGCACGCTTAAAAAAGCTGGCCGAGCTTTTTATTGTAACGCGTTATGCAGGCAACAGACAGGATCACCTCAGCGACAGGCTGGCCCCGGCGAAGGCCAGATACTCCTTGTAGGGGGGGAATGCCCGGCTGCTACTAAGCAGTCCCCACGACGTCGTGCCATACAGACCCAGGTTCCCATCCTGAGTCCGACACGAGCACAGGGGCGTTACTGGAGGCGCATTAAATAGCGCCTCCTACGCCCGCGGGAGAAGGCTTCGTCGGCGGCCTCCTCTTTCACCCGCTCGTCGACCTCCTTCTGGGACATTACTGCCTCACAGAAGGAGACAATCACCGTCCAGGACTCGTCGTCACCAAGCATCGCGGTGATGACGCTCGGCAGAGACAAGTCCCCTCCAATGACTGATGTCAGGATTGGGATTGATTTTTAAATTTCTCTTAATAAATAATTCATTCAACATTATGATGTTAATGAATATAATATATACTTTTAAAATTATTACGTTGGGACATCCCACACAAGACCATCTGATCCCAATACTAGGCAGATCCTGTTCTTATGGCAACCAGACAACTGATGTATACTTATATTATATTTCTAAATACATACATGATATAGATAAAACTACACCCAGACACAGAAAAAATTATCATGCTCGTCACACAAACATTCATCCTGGGTGGGAATCGAACCCACGACCTTCCGGTTTAGTAGACAGGGTCACGAACCACTAGATCAATAGGCCAGTCCAAGACAAAAGGCAAGTGCTTTTAATAACCTTCACCATTAGAGCCACATGCATTGTTAGAATTATTAGTATTCTCCTCACCATTTTCTCCACTAGTCCAACCACCACCGCCATTATTCTCGTAACCCTGCCGTTGAAAAGAAGTCGGCCGTGATAAGTCACGCGAAAGTAAATCATTGAAAACACCCAAATGTTTCAGTTTCAAATGTTGTTTCAAATTACTTATAGTTGTCTATATGATATTTGTTTTTCACATGTATTACACACAGCAACTATCGGTCTGGTTTTTTTGAAAGTAGTCCCAGATTAAAACGCTGCTCGACATTTTCACTACACTAATAATTATTAATTATTCACAACACTTACACCCTATAACTAATGTAATATATAATAACAACACAAAAATCATAATATGCAGACTAGACTGTATGGACTATTATTATTTAATCTAAGTATTTTCGCTTTCCCTATTGGGTTTATAAATAATAAATATTATTTATAACAACAAAAAAAATCACAACACGAATTTACTTATTTATAACTATAATATACTTAATTCCTAATAAAAATATCAGTTTACTATTGACAATTATTATTTACATTAACCAATATCAAATAAAACATTTAAGTCACTCAATTCACACTAATTCAAATAACGGCTACGCGCACGCAAAGTAAAAATTAACATCTAAGCTCATCGACATTGACAAGCGTACTGACTACTGAGTTTAAAAAATTAAAATCAGTTAAAAATTAAAATCAAAAATCATAAATCATAATAAAAGTTCCTAAGCTGTAAAAAGTTTGTAACCAACCAAAAACGGAGCGTTGTCAGTCTGATAGAAATGTTATGTAAACAGGCAGAATGTATTTTAGCCGTTTAATACGTAACCAATCGAATCTAATATTGATTCTTAAAGGTATAGGGATAAGGTTTTAATCCAATAAATTGAAAAAATCTTTATATTGCGTCATATCACCCACAGCGTATACAAGTATGGCTCCTTATTCACATTATATTTTGAGTTTTAAACGTATCGGAATAAGGTTACTTTCCTTTAATCATGATAATATAGTATTGAATTTTTTAAAATTTTAACCTTGACGATTAATCGAAATCAGCTTGATTTTATTAACGCGCTTGAATGATTTTTTCAAAAAGCGGAATTTTTACAGCTCTAATTGATTAAGCGCCCATCTTTAGTCATGAGTCATGAGTGAGTAGTGACTAGTGAGTAGTCTGCCTGTCAAGTCACAACTCACAAGTGTCATGATAATCCTGGTGTTTAATATGACAAAATACTGATGAAAATAGGTATTAAATTATAATTAAGATATTCTTCTCTGTCGTTTTATCTTCATTGCGCATTTGAACTTTGAATGGACGTTACTGATTAATGATTACGGTCTTTGATAGTTGTCAGTTGATATCGTTTGAACTTTTGAAGTGATTAGTGAACTCAAAACGTCTGCACTAGTACATTATACTTAAAGTGCCTATCGTAATTCGTAACCTATCTCACTTTGTAATATTCCGAGCGTAAATCTAGTGAAAAAAATATACGAAATATTATAAAACATTAGGTACTTGTAAATAAAGTTTAAAAATAATGGCTGGAAATAATGCGAAACGATTGCTACGATGTGTCTCCGATCATGCAACTAGTTCTGTGAGAAATTGTAAGTAATTTTATATTTATTAAATTAACTTAAAAGTATGTAACTTTTATTATATTTCAAATAATTATATGAAGTGCTATTTTCGTCAACGTTATTGTTGTAGTTTTTGACTGAATTTTGATTACATATTATATCTTTGTAGTGTTAAGTAAATAATATTATTCTTTATTTTTTTTTATTTCTTTTTAATAGATGGAACGGCTAAGAGAGTGGTAGCGTCTAAGCCAGTGGTTGAAATGGATGGTGATGAAATGACCCGTATTATATGGGCAAAAATTAAGGAGAGACTAATTTTCCCCTATGTTAAGGTATGTGTTGATGTCAACTTCCAGTCATAATGAATATTGAATATAATAATTTCTATTTATTGTCATTTACACAAAATGTTAGCTATGAAAATTGTTTATTTGTATCTAGATTTCAAGAAAATTAGCATTATCCATACATCTTGCAGTGTATATGCATAATTATTATATTCTAAAAATAAATTCATTACTAATAAAGAAGCCTAGAATAAAATAAAACAATATGATGGTATTAAATTAATAGGGAATTGCGACAAATTATCATCATCATCATCATCAGCCTCTATCTGTCCACTGCTGAACTTAGGCCTCCCTCAATGTACGCCGATCCCTTGCCACTCACATCCAACACGGACCGGCCACCGCACGGAGATCGTCATCCCACTTGGTTAATGGTCGACCAGTACAAAATAAATAATAAATATAATCATTAATTATCATGGGGGGGGGGGGGGGGGGATAATATTATGTACATGTACTATTTCTATCAAAATTTTATACATACCCTATATAGTAATTATGTTGATATTTCAAAAAGAAGCTGGTATTTTGCACTCCTGACTGTAAGTGTACACCACATCCTGCTTATTTGTTCCCTGAAATAGCTGTGTTTCTAAAGGAAAGGCAGTGGAATTACTGACATCAATTACAACCTTACATCTCAGACAACACATGAATGTGTTGTTTGGACTAATGCTTATATACTACCTGAGCTGGTACTTATATATTACCGGGTTAATTTATTTACATATATGGTCTAAACTAGCCTCTTACCATCAGGAGGCTCAGCTATCCACCTATCCAACTTAAAAAAAATAAAATAGGTAAAATAACTTTTTAACAGTCAGGCCACAAGTTAAGTTGTGTGGAGTCTTAAATGATAGGTGGATAGATTCTAACATGGCTTTAATTGTGATGAGAAAAGAAATGCATTAATGTAAATTACTACTGCATAATTTTATCATTCAACAAATAAGGTGTTTTGGTATTTTCTTTATCAAAGAATACAATGTACATATAATTCATCTTTAACAAACAAGATAACCTTTTATTAAGGAATTACGTAAGGAGCAAGACCAGTTCTTGTTGAAATTGCATATTATAATTATTATTTGCAACATTGGTCTAAACAGTTCTCTCCAAACAGGTTTTTCACCAGACCCTGTTGTTCTCTTGACCTGTATATTTCATGTTGTTCTTGTTTTGCCCTTATATATCAATATATTTTACAAGTAGGCCTGTACGGACCAGTACCTCCATGTAGATGGCATATAGATTAAATATGCATGTTTTTATATCTAGACAACAGCGCCACCTATTGGATTCAAAACTATCTTTCAAATTGTCCTCATTCTGTATTCTATTAAATACATTTTTTTTATTGTCAGGCTTACAGATTATGACTTGCATTAGACTTACCACTCCCATGTAGATCAAGTAATAATATTTAAAAAAAATCATATAAAAGCTAATAAAAACTCAAGTTTTAACTTATTTATATTTGTATTCAATAAAGCAATTTTTAAACTAAGTTTTTTAATCAATTCAGGGTTACTATCTTTTGTTGGTTGGCCTTAGGGTTTTCATCAAAATGTGTATGTAACTATGAACAATTTTACATCAAATCAGAAATGATGTCATGAAATATTTTATCATCATGAAATCGTTTATACCTATCTGCACATAACTTATCATAAATACATAAACTAACAAACTGTTGATATATTCCACCTCCATGCTGTCATTTGATTGATTAAACTCTCACTTTGCTAGTGGTCTGTAATGCCGTGATAACGATAAGAGTTGATGATAGTATTTTATAATTGCATTAGTAGGTACCTAATCAGAAAACTTTAAAAAAATACATATTTTGATATAATGTTCAATCTCTCATAATAAATATAATGTTTTATTACTTTTTAAACAAAGTTTGTAATAATTGTAGTTTGTGTTGAGATTTGTGAATAATAATAATTAGGCCAATATTTTAGCCTGGCTGGTCTTATTAAATAATGTAACAATAGTAGATTGCATGTCTCCCATCTAGATATCTACTATGATTATTGTTTACATTAATTTATTCAACT
Organism: Helleia helle; assembly: GCA_963853865.1. Classification (NCBI taxonomy): domain Eukaryota; kingdom Metazoa; phylum Arthropoda; class Insecta; order Lepidoptera; family Lycaenidae; genus Helleia; species Helleia helle. The sequence goes on from OY971421.1 coordinate 10,509,468, forward strand.
ATCAATCATTTTACTTATTGTTTCATATTCTTAAGTTGCCTAAGTAAAACACTTCCAACGATGTGCTTTTATAAATTTGCCGTAACTCAAAATACGTGAAATATAGAATCCGAGTTTATTCCGAGTTTCTTTACCAAATAAAATACGTAAAGTGTTGCATTGTGAAGTATTAATATAGTAGTAGTAGTAATATACATTAAATTTGAAAATCGTTGTTTGTGTATCAAATATTTGTGAAATATTTGTTGTGTTTTAGCTGTATCTCATTATCACAGTGTACAGTTGTTACCGCATATAGAGGCGGCAAAGGATTCATGATAAGCGTTGGCGATAAAAAACTATCAGGTCTAATGTTGATACAGAAAAACGAATGCCTAGGTATGACGAGGTACATAACTGCTAAGTAAATCGTGAGGATTAAATAAAATTAATACGTGGGTAACACTGAAAATGTTTAGAACTGGCCAGTTAGAAACATTGAAAATGAAAACTTTTTTTGAATTTCAATTTTAGAACTCTTTGGTAACCTAATGTAGTATATTGCATTCATTTGTCATTTGTTTTTGTGAATTGGCGGCAAATCTAAAACTCTTGTTACATGTGAAAATGAACATAACGCGAGAAATTTTTCGGTCAATGATTTATTATGACTTTCGTTGTGGGCTTACTCAACAACAAAGCTATGATAGGCTGCGATTAGCATTTTTTAATGAAGCCCCATCTCGTGCCACTATTTACAATTGGTTTAACGAGTTTAAGCGTGGACGTAGCAATCTCAGTGATGATCCGCGTGAGGGACGTCCTTTAACAGCGACTACTGAAGATAACATCAGTGCTGTGCGACGCATGATAGAGGAAGATAAGAGAGTGACCTATCAGCAGATACGGGCAAGCCTAGGCATTAGTATGAGTCAAGTTCAAAAAATATTACACGAACATTTAGGCGTCAGGAAGCTTTGTACCAGATGGATTCCCCATACTTTAACCGACGACCAGAAACGCCTCCGCATGTACTGGTGTCGCCAAATGTTAGATAAGTTCAACGGCGGTAATTCAAATGCTGTATTTGACATCATCACAGGTGAAGAAAGCTGGATATATTGCTACGAACCCGAACCCAAAAGACAATCAGCTCAGTGGGTGTTTTCTTTCGAGGATCGGCCAACTAAGGTAAAGAAAGGAAGAAGTCAAGGAAAAAAGATGATTGCCTCATTCTTTGGTCGGAAAGGTCAGTTCGCGACAGTTGTGCTAGAAGATGGAAGGACAGTTACTGCAGACTGGTATGTCAATCGCTGTTTGTCTGTTGTCTTGGAAAAAATTCGACAGCAGCGCCCTCGAAGCAGGATCCTCCTTCACCACGACAATGCTTCAGCGCACTCCGCAAAACGGACTGTTGAATATTTGACTATGGCAGGTGTCGAGATAATGAGTCACCCGCCTTAGTCCTGACCTGGCGCCCTGCGACTATCATTTATTCCCAAGAACTAAAGATAAAATTCGAGGTATTCGCTTTACGAGCCCTGAAGATGCGGTGAAAGCGTACGAAAATGCCATAGAAGAGACTCCTAAGGAAGAATGGGCCCACTGCTTTTCTCAGTGGTTCCATCGAATGCGACGATGTGTAGAAAGAAATGGAGATTACTTCGAAAAACAATAAAAGTATTGGCAACTTTCTACATTAAGCCGTTTTTCATTTTCTAAACATTTTCAGTGTTACCTAGGTAACCGTATAAAACCGCAACGAAAATGTGAATATACAATTATTTTTAAATATTTGTAAGATTATAATAATTTATAATAAATGTCTTTTGACGACCTCTGTGGCTCAATGAGTAGCGCGTTGGCGCTCAAGCCGGAGGTAACGGGTTCGAATCCCGCCAGGGAACAAAAAGTTTTCTATGCTCCTGGGTCATGGATGTGTATTAAATATGTGTATGATATAATAAAAATTCTTAATACATGTATGTGTAGGGTATAAATATACCCCGTACCCGTAACACAAGTTCTTCAAGAATTTACCACGGGACCAGAATGACGTGGTGTAAAAGCGTCCATAGATATTATATTATTATTATTATTGGAAGAGACTTAGGTACACGTGTAATGTCTGAGTATAATGGATTATTATCTGTACTGTAAACGTATCTAGTTGTATTTGTACGAATAAATTAACTGATTCGTCTTTTCTGTTTGTCTGCCTATTAATAGTCGCCAATTAGGTTTAATTACTTTAACCTAGGAACAAGTATAATATGGAATTGACATTTGCGTATACCCGAAAGGGACAGGCATATTTTACAGGGATACCACATTCATAATAACAAGTCTACTTATTTTCTTGAAACAAGTGAATTAAAAATAATAAAAAACTGGTAAAGGTTGATAGATAACTATAAGCATTAGCCCTAACCAAACATTTATTGTAATTTTAGACAGCTGCATTTTTCCGGATTACCGAAAATATTATGTAATGACTAATAACAAACCGCTAAAAACATAAATAATAAAAAAGAAGGCTGTATACGTCTTAATATGTATGATCTATAGTACATAGCCTTTAAGGATAGCAATAAACATATTTGTTTTTATTGTGTTTATTTCGAAAATTCCAGTCACCCTTTTTAAATAATACCACATTCTTGGGTAATCTGCTTATAACAAAACTGGTATCACCATACCTACATAAGCCGACCAAATTAAAAAGTAGTACAAAATGGCGGCATATTTGATAAACTCTTCGCGAGTGAGAATGTTTGTATGGCATTCAAATTTAGTCGATATTTTTTTGTTGGGCACATCCTTGTTGTGCCCAACAAACAAAGGGTGATATTCTGACAAAGACAAAAGAAAGTGTCTATGTCTCTGTCACTCTTGGATTTTTCGTATGTTGTTATCTCGTTCCAATACGGTATTATTATTAGCTTGTCAAATCTATTGATACTTGATCTTAGACTTTAACCCATAACACTTATCGCTCTGTACTCAACAAAACAATGCAAGATGGGCTCGTTTATATTTCACGATAAGTTTTAAATATGTTAGCGATTAAAACTTATCATTGTTTATATGCAGTTGGAATGCCTGTACTACGACCTGGGCCTACCGCATCGTGACGCGACCGAGGACCAAGTGACCATTGACGCAGCTCACGCCATCCTGAAACACAACGTTGGCATCAAATGTGCTACAATCACCCCAGATGAACAGAGAGTGGAAGGTATAAAAATATGGACGTGTAACTCTTTTATCATTTCCAGCCTTTTCCTGTTCATTGCAGGACTTGTTTCAGTGAGTCCCTAGGCAGTCGATTCTTCACCAGCACCTATGGACTTGATGAAAATGAATGGAGACTACAAATTGTTCACTGAAAATATTTTAAAATTGTGTAAATGACAAAAACGGCAGTTGTCGAATATCTCCGAAACATAAAATATACAAGAGGTACTCTCGAAGCTGATCCTGTTTATCTTTATGCTATATCCTCAACTAAATCAAAATAAGCAAAATCTCGTTTAATAGAACAATATCCTTGTTTTAAACTAACGCGATCACTGTTCTTATTTATTATTATTGTTACGGGTGCTCAATAAATCTGTAAACCGCGTTTATAGATTTGTTGAGGTTCCGATATTTCGGCAATGTTTCAATCGCCATGATCACGGGGAGACTCATAAATCTGTAGACGGGGTAAGCACCTGTAACAATAATAATATAAATACAATATCCTTTTAAGATCTTATATAATATGTACATACTTACATCATATTATTTGTTTTTTTACGTTTCGTTGTAGAATTATTTCCATGGGATTAACATTTTCAAAACGATGCTTCACATCTGAATATATACTACACAATATCCATTTAAATTGTAATTATAAAACGTATTTTCTCCCTAACAGTATTTAGTGTTATTACTTTCTTATCAACCTTCTTTAGAATTCAAATTAAAGAAGATGTGGCTGAGTCCGAACGGCACGATCCGTAACATCCTGGGCGGCACGGTGTTCCGCGAGCCCATCCTGTGCAAGAGCATCCCGCGCGTGGTGCCCGGCTGGACCGACGCCGTCATCATCGGCCGACACGCCCACGGCGACCAGTACAAGGCGCAGGACTTCGTCGTCTCTAAACCCGGCAAGGTTCGTACATTATCTAATAGTTTTGTGACCACACACTACATACTTACATCTTGTAGACGTTAGAATTGTGTCTCTAAATCATATTGCGTTCCGTGCACATTAATGGCTATTATACATAATGTAACAGAAAATTATTCCTACTAGTTGTTTGCATTAAAATTTTATGATATAGTAGGTAATACAAAAATATTATTTTATATATCCTATAGTTCCCGAGCTATAACCAATACATTATGTGACTTTGTAGCAAGTATTAAACCATTACACAAACTTCATCATCATCAACATCAACCTTCCGTCCGTCGCGTCCAACAGGTCTCATGTAATGAACGCCACCCTATACAAACTATAGTTATTAATTTAATGAATGTGCTGCAGGTTGAACTAGTGTACACCATGGAAGACGGGACCGTCGAGACGCGGCTGCTGTACGACTTCAAGTCGCCCGGCGTGGCCCTGGGCATGTACAACACGGACGAGTCCATCCGGTCCTTCGCGCATTCCAGCTTCCAGGTATATAATGCATTGTTTTCGAAATTGTCTATGCTTTTGGCCTGTTGGCCTTTTAAGCTACATCGGTACTAGAATTATTTGATGGGGGACCCATTCATCAATATCAGTTTAAAAAAAAAACATCTACCGTAATTTAATATAATTACTAAAGTGTATGATAGTTTTATTTCACAGTTTATTCAGTAAAGACAATAACTAAACTCAATTTAAAATTATTATCTACTACGTATTCTTTATAAATGTGTTTTGTCAATATTTTCTTAGATTTATTTGTTTGTAATTTGTATACAATTACTAGTTGGATGCAACTGTTCCTAGAATTTTTAATAGTCAAATCACAATCATAATGTAAATCATCTTATTCCGTCCACTCAGGGGCGTAGATAACGGTGTACTAAAATATCAATGATGCGGGGCCCCCGGATTACAGGAGCCTCAAAGTGTGTAAGCAAAATGCTTAATACTAACCAGGATATCATTTTAAAATTTTGCTCGAATTGTCGATACGTGGTCCCGCTAGAACAACAAGAGGCTAGCATGAGTAGCATGCGCGCACGACAAAATTTTGTCTACCCCTTTTCTCGTGTTTACTAAGTATATGAAATAATACGAGAAAATGGGCGTTTTTCCACTTACCGGCACGGCCACGGTAACGGCGACGGCGACGGCACCGTGCCGTTGCCGTGGAAGCATAAATGTATGAAAACATATGGCTCGTTTTTCCACTCACCGGCGACGGCACGGCGTTGCCTCCCAACGGTACCGTGCCGTTGCCGTAGTTAGCAAGCTTCCCACTCGGTGCCGTCCCGGTAAAACTGCATGTGTATTGTATATGAATTGTAGCCTTGTGCGTGTGTGAGTGCGCGGGGCGTGTAGAAGGACGCGGAGCGGTCAGCTGAGAGACTCGTAGTTAATATCATCTATATATTATGATATTATGAGATATTATTATGATGATAATATATTATATCATCATCATCATCACTGACTGGAATGTTGGTCTAGTGGTTTGTGACCCTGGCTGCTAATCCAGAAGGTCGTTGGTTTGATTCCCACTCAGGACAAATGTTTGTGTGATGAGCATGATCATTTGTTCTGTGTCCGGGTGTAATTTATCTATAATATGTATGTATTTAGAAATATATAAACTGTATGTATCAGATGGCCGTATGTGAACTCACATTCCCAACATATTATAAATTATTATTATTACCTATATTATTATTATTATCATCATCAAGAATATATCGCCATCTATATCGTGGCAAAGATTTGGCCGTCCTGGCGTTCAGTGAGGGAGGCCTATGTTCAGCCTTGGACGGATAGAGGCTAATGATGAAATATCATCATAATAATCATGTAATCTCGTGGCATGGGATCGGCCGTCTTGGTGTTCATTAAGGGAGAACTATCTTCAGCCATGGGTGGATCAATTCTGATGCTGATATATATAATATCATTATTATCATGTAATGTAGTGGCATGAGATCGGCCGTCTTGGTGTTCAGTGAGAGAGGCCTATCACCAGCCATGGGTGGATCAATTCTGCTACTGATATATATAATATCATCATTATCATGTAATGTAGTGGCATGAGATCGGCCGTCTTGGTGTTCAGTGAGGGAGACCTATCTTCAGCCATGGGTGGATCAATTCTGATGCTGATATATATATAATATCATCATTATCATGTAATGTAGTGGCATGAGATCGGCCGTCTTGGTGTTCAGTGAGAGAGGCCTATCACCAGCCATGGGTGGATCAATTCTGCTACTGATATATATAATATCATCATTGTCATGTAATGTAGTGGCATGAGATCGGCCGTCTTGGTGTTCAGTGAGAGAGGCCTATCACCAGCCATGGGTGGATCAATTCTGATGCTGATCTATCATCATTATCATGTAATGTCGTAGCATGGGATCGGTCGTCTTGGCGTTCATTAAGGGAGACCTATGTTCAGCTGTGGACGGATAGAGGCCGATGATGATACATGTCATCATTATCATCATCATCTTGTATAAATAATAATAATATTATGATCTACGTGTCGTCTTGCTGAAGTCCGTGTCAGTACTGAACTACGAAAACGTGCGTAAACCGTCATCGACAACGGCACAGTGGAAAAACGAAGCCACGGCACCGGCACCGGTGCCGTGCCGTGACCGTGCCACCGCCGTGCCGTGACCGTGCCGTGGCCGTGCCGGTGAGTGGAAAAACGCCCAATGCGTAGACAATTTTGTCGTGCGCGCATGCTAGCCCTACTGGACATAAGCACTTTCAGTGAAGGCCAAGACGGGCGATCCCACGGCACTGATCGGAAAACAAAGCGTAACAATATGCGTTATAACTATATGTCACTATGCTGTGACACAATTCGGAATTTCGGAAATAAGCTACATGACTGAAAGGAAAAAGTTTTGTTTACCAGATTTTTGTAGTAAGAACCAGAGTGTAGAAACAATCTTTGTGGTCTATAGATTTCATTTATGTGTGTAAGAAGTATTCATTCATTCATACAATATTATGTAGTATCAAATATGTACTCTATTATCGCTTGTTGATCGAGGATGCTTACTTCAATTTAATCCTTATAATTGAGACTAAATGTAGCCTTCAAAAATAAAGTAATAGTTCAATAATCTCGAACAACAAAATATCAAGGTCATTTTGTATCGAATGCCTATGTTGGGTATGAGTTATCGAACCTGTTTTTTTTTTTTAGCTATGTTTTTATAGAAAGAAAGAAATTTTCGATGAATAGTAACTTTGAGACGAGGTTTCGATTAAAAATATATCTAAAAGTTCCTAAAATAGTATAGTAGTATTTATTTTCCCGTAAAACCGATTTCACCAATCGAAATTAACCAAAACGATTCAAGAAATTGTTGTTCGTCGTTCATGTTGAATTTAAACATGCTGCTTACGTTTGTACTCTTATTATATAATAATTATAGGTGTTATAAAACGTAGTGTGGGATGCTCGGAAAAAATAAATCCATATCGAAATTTGTAATAAAATATGCGCCCAATAAGTCATCACGGCATTCCAATCGATTTGACTGTCAACACGCGCCAGTAGATGTTTGACATTAAAATTAAAATCTTTTGAGCTGTAGTACAGGTTCGGCGCGTGCTAGGCTTTTGGCCGTAGGTACGCATGAGGCCGGCTACTGGCTTCACGCGTACCCTTCGTCAAATACAGGAACTTTTCTTGAGCCTGACACGCTCCGAATCGCAACCTGTCTACGGCTTGGGGTTCCGGTCTGCGCTCCCCATAAATGTCCCTGTGGCAGTGATGTCGACAAGCTAGGACATCACGGACTGTCATGCCAAAAAAGTGCAGGCCGCTTCTCGAGACATGCTGCACTCAACGATATCATACGCCGGTCCCTTGCCACCGTCAACGTGCCAAGTCTACTTGAGCCGACTGGTATTGCAAGAGACGATGGCAAGAGACCGGACGGTATGAGTTTGATTCCATGGAAGATGGGCCGGGTGCTGGTGTGGGATGCAACCTGTTCAGACACGCTGGCCCCTTCCCATCTACATGGAACCAACAACAGAGCTGGTGCGGCTTGTGAAGCGGCTGAAAAAGCTAAAATTTGCAAATACAGGGGTCTAGGCTCCGAATATGATTTTGTCCCATTCGGCGTCGAGACCCTTGGTCCGTGGGGTCCTAGCGCTTTAAGGCTCTTTAAGGAAATAACAAAAAGATTAGTCGACATCACAGGAGACCGAAGAGCTGGCAGCTACCTCGGACAAAGAATAAGTCTAGCAATTCAAAGGGGGAACGCTGCCAGTATCTTCGGGACCTTGCCTAAAGGGACTCCTTTTTATTAATATACCTACTTAAGTTATTTTATTTTATTTTTTAAGGTTTTTAGTTTTAGGTTCTTTATAAAGATGTTAAAGTGTAGATGTTTAGTGTTTGTGATGTTAAGTACATATTTTTCTCGTCTATCTTCTTGTAGTATTTCACTAATATATAAGAAAAGAGGCATAGTGAATGTTTAAGTAAAAAAAAAAAAAAAAAAAAAAATTAAAATAAAAACCTTATATTTTCCGTGATCAAATTTTTATAACAAACTAGAATCGTCAGCATATTTAGCGTGTATACCGGTAGTCAGTATGGCTTATCCGTTATGGGATTTACATGAAAGGTGCGCTATTAATATTTTTTCGATCAGCAAGGATACGATAATGAAATAAAATGTTAAAGTTGTCGAGCACGATCGTAAATATAGTGGCAGTCCACTCCGCGCTCCCGAGGCGTGTCCTCGGCGGGCCGTTGAACTTTAAAATTGTACACCGACCGGTCCGATTAGTCTATCACATATTCCCGATAGTAATATATCTTGTACCATGTCTAGGCCGAACATTTATATATACTTTTTGAGGCATACCTACGTCCGATACCTACTTTGGCGCGGGTTCAAATCCCACTAAAGACAAATTTTGTGCAATAAATTATGAAAGGTTGCTACAATAATAATAATAAGTGCTTTACTTGCGGTGACACACTGCAACACTACAATGAACATAACAATAGGTAAAATTACTACATTAAAAAATTAAATCATAAAATTGTTAAGTAGGTAGGTATGTAAAATTATGGATAAAATACTTAATTTTACGTCCTACAAAATGTTTTTATTATTTTTTAAAATGTATTTGGTACCCACTATATTAGGTTTACCATGGTTTACTAAGCTAATGTGGTAAAAATATGTCAATAAATGTTTTTTTATTCCATTTCATACATTAATTTCGTTATAGGTTGCATTACAAAAGAAATGGCCACTATATTTGTCAACAAAGAATACTATCCTGAAACGTTACGACGGACGATTCAAGGACATCTTCCAGGAAATTTATGACAGGTGAGCATTTTTTGTGGCACGCGACAGGCGACGCCGGCACAATACGGTTGAGCTAAACTTACAAGATTATGTTTCTTATTGTTTGAAAAGTTTTTTTGCTTGAAATCTATTACCTATTGTTTCAAGTTTGTCAATTTTAAACATCGAAAATATTTCTTATGTAGCGACGAATATTTTTATTGCTTAATGGGACATGAACATTATATTTAATCGAGTCTAAACACTCACTCTCTTACAAATAAACGTGGAATAAACCCATAGTTAAAACGCCGCTATAATAGGTTTTCTCTTTTTCATTTTGCAAACGAGTGAAAGAGACAAAACACTATAGGCCCCAATATGTCACTTGACACTTTTTTATTTGTGCAGGGGTTAATAAATAAATAAATGATGTTATATGATTATGTATATTTTAGCGATTACAAGAAGCAGTTTGAGGACGCCAAGATCTGGTACGAGCACCGACTGATTGACGACATGGTGGCGCAGGCGATCAAGAGCTCGGGCGGATTCGTTTGGGCCTGCAAGAACTACGACGGGGACGTGCAGTCGGATATTGTCGCGCAGGTACTACGTTTTTGATGTAACACATCTATTGACGCGCTTCGCAGTAGAATCGAATGGCCGCTAATGGGCCACCGGAAACTAACAAACCGCACGAAACGCGACAGCATAGCTGTTACTAGACGCCGGTATTATGTCGTCATCTTTCGTTATAGATTTTCTTAATTACGTATTCTCTTAATTATACTACTATACTAGTACTATTATTTATTTTATGACATTACTAAAATTAATTTTATAAACGAGCACTTGCCTTGTTACCAACAACTTTTTAACCGATGAAAAAAACGGAGGAGATTCTCAAGTAGATGCGTTATTCGATTTTGCATATTATAATAATATTGTTATTATGAATAAATTAGAAACCATTAAGATAGTTAAGTAATTAAATTTTACAACACGTTCCGGTGTGTTCACATAACGTAAATTATACTGTATCAACTCTACGTAATGTTAGTTCATAATAATGGACGATATAAGCCACGATCGGATATGACGTAATAATAAGAGCAATTATTATTAAAAAGACGATATCTAAATATGCAATACATATAAAAAAAATTAAAAATTGCGACACCAGTTAGGGAACGTGAATGAACGCGAACCCATACTACGTGACCCGTTTAGGGGGGGGGAGCGGAGTCTTTAAAATACTACGGTCAGTCACAGGAGCGGGGGGGTGGCTCAGGTTTTTGTCACGTAGTCGATTTTATTGAGAGAAATCTCGTATTTTTTCAACCTATATTCGAATATAGCGCGCAGTGATTAGCGCTTTTTAAACTCCCAGTTGGTGGCGCTGACGCACATATGCCGAGACGCTCGGAACAATAACTAAAGCATGGAAGCCGGGCTAAAATAGCAATTACAGTGCATATCTTTATCTTTTTTTACTTATGGTAGTGATAGTGCGCAAGAAAATTTTGTTCTTTTCTATAATATATAATTCACTAGTAATTTAAGTATGCATGCAGTCTTATGCAATAAAGATAAGTATGAGCCAAATTTTTTTTTTTCAATTTTTGCCTGTGAAATGATTAAAAATCATAATTATGAATTACTACATGAAAACTAAAGGGGGAGGGGGGGGGATCTTGGCATATACTACGAGTGGTCACCGAGGGGTGGGAGGGATCGAAAAAACTAAGAAAATAGGTCACGTAGTATGGGTACGTTCCCTTATAATTCGTGTTGAATTTTTTGTTGGCGGTTATTGATATTATCCAGTGTTCAAGTCATCAGTGTAGTATAATAGACCGTTTCATTCATTATTATATCATTTTCTGCTTTTCCCCGCCAACTACTAGAAACTATCTTTCAATTGACAATTGGCAAATAATTGGCTGGCTTTAGTACCAAATAGAGAGGGTTTGCCGGCCTATAAGCTTTACAGTAAATGACCGCGATATTGTTTAAAGACTTTAGCATTATGAAGACTATTTTTAAACCCCGTCGCTAAAAGACTTCTTGCTTGCCCTTCGATCGAAACACAGCCATGATGGTGGTACCCCTGCCACCATCGGTAAAAAATCTTCTAAATTCTATAAATCGGTCTTTTTCTAAATTTGAAAATAATATAGAATATTTACTATCTTACTAATATTATAAAGGCGAAAGCTTTTTAGTTTGGATCTTTGTTGCTCTTTTTTGTTTCCACGGGAATAACATTTATTTCCTTAAAATTAGTAGGTAGTATTTCATAATTACGTCAATTCAAATGTCAAAAACAACGTAATTGGCAATCATAAAAATGTATATTATGTAGGTACTGGCCGAACGCAACAAGTATTTGATATGAAATATGAATAGAGATGTGTTACATTAACACGTTTGCATAATACATTGTAATAACTTAAACACTGCTTATTTGTTTGTTTCTTTTTATCTCAATCTAGCAAGGAAATATATAAGCTAATTCATATACGAAAAAACTGGTCCTAGGAAACAATCTACTTTTTTTTTATTATGTAACAGGTTAAATATACACAATAAAAAACAGGTAAAGCGCGAAAACCACTTGTCCACAGAGATATGAACTTTTTAAACTTAAGAAGAGTGGATCCGTTTATTTTTTTTAATATTCGTAATGATTTTACTACACTATAGTAAAAGGAAATCCATGGGGGCGAAGCCGCGACCAAAAGCTAGTCTACAATAAGTGTGATTGTTTTCTAGGGCTATGGTTCTTTGGGCATGATGACGTCGGTGCTTATGTGCCCCGACGGGCGCACGGTGGAGGCGGAGGCGGCGCACGGCACGGTGACGCGCCACTACCGCCAGCACCAGCAGGGCAAGCCCACCTCCACCAACCCCGTGGCCTCCATCTACGCCTGGACGCGCGGCCTGGCCCACCGCGCCAAGCTCGATGGCACCCCCGAGCTGGAGCGCTTCGCCAACTCGCTTGAAGAGGTATGTACTGTTTCTAGTACAACATGATAGCTCCCACTCTTAGCCTAAATCCCAGTACTGGGCACGCGTCAAGTAAGTCAAATTTATCCCATGTCAGGTAGAGCATCAATTGTCCAACCTAATTAGACAGACGAATACAAAAAATATATAATTATTTCTAGTTTTTTTCCTGCGACTTGGTACGCGTAAACTTGAGCAATTGGCTTAATTGATCCTGTATTATCTCAGGTATATAAATCTGCCAATTTTCATCCAAATTTTTATCTGCAAGTTGCAACGTAAATAATAAATTACTTGTAGTATATAGAAGAAGAAAAAACTTTTAATTGAATAGGTATAGTTATTTCTTGTGACAATCGCAATTAATAACTATTCAATTCAACATTCGCTAATATCCATACTTGGGCTAATGAAATATTCAAGTCACTCTGTAATCTGTATTTGTAAATATGCAAATATAATTACACTACATGCTGAACTATTAGTATTATATGCTAATAATACTTAATTAGTATTAGGGAACATACCCATACTACGTGATGCATTTTTTTAAGCCACTGCCCCGCCCCCCCTCGTGACCATCGGTACAATTTGCTAAGACCTCCCGTCCCTCTAGAGTTTTCACGTAGTAATTCAGAAGTGTGGTTTAAATAATGTTTTTGGCAAACAGAAAATTCTAAAAATATATTTTGGCTCACTTTTGTCTTTAATTCGAGTTTAAAAAGCGGCCATATTTGAATATAGCTCGAAAAAGCGTAAGATTTTTTCTTGAGATTATTGACTACGTGAGCCATGACGAAAACCTAAGACAGCCGCAAGTGGTATTTTTAAAGACCCCCTTCCCTGTGAATGGGTCACGTAGTATGGGTATGTTCCTTTATCTGTGGACGTCACACGCGTAAACCAACAAAGAATACACAAATCACGGTTAGTATTTAAATATGTTCATTGCTTACATAAGAGCAGCGTGAACTAATTTCCCCACCATGGTTCAGGCCTTGACGTGGCGGTAACCCAGCACCTTGGGCGAAGCTAATTGAGCCGAGGGGGCTCTTTGTACCCCTCTTATAAGAAGAGGGGACAAAAGAGCAGGGAGTAAGGGGTGAGGATGGGGACCTCACCTCACCCCATTGTACTATCCCGACGTTGGGAGGGGTTGTTCTGTGGTGCGAGGAAACCCCTCTGTGGAGGTGGCGTCGGTCCCTTGCGGGACTGACTAGCCGTCGAGATGCCCTGTTAGCTTAACAGATCCGGGACACCTCACCAAGGCGGCACTGGTGGCACTCGCCGGGTTTTAGTGGGTAGAGCTGCGTCCATTTACCATCTTTCCGGCGCAGCGAATCCCACATACCCACCTGGGGAGACCCACTCCCCAGGCGGGATGCCTCAGAGCATTTCCCAGCGTTAAAGAAAAAAAAAGGTACCTACCCTACTAACCTACCTACCCTACTAATATATCATTTATATTTAAAGAGGTTTACAAAGCAATACAACTGGAAACATGATGAAAATTTTACAACATTCATAAAGTCTTCAGTTTGACTATTAAGTGCAAAGCAAATTTGAGACTTTTTACTTAACTTTTTTAATTTTTCAGGCCTGTGTAGAATGCATTGACAGTGGTAAGATGACGAAGGATCTGGTGATATGTGTTCATGGATTGGCCAACACCAAGGAGGGCATGTACTTGAACACTGAAGACTTTCTTGAAGCCATCGCTGATCAACTCGAACGCAAACTCAACAAGTAATGAAATGTAGATGCTCAAGAGTTGTTAGTGCAATTGTTTACCCATATTCATTAGTTTGATTTGAATTTAGAATCACAATTACACGCTTTTTGCATATTAGCTTGTAGCCGACTTTCCCCGTCACAACTAATAAGTAGAAATACTTATAGATTAAAGATGTTCTCTCATGATTATGTTATGTATATCAGTGTAAAAATGTATCAAAATCTATGTAAAATTGAAAATATTTTATACCCAATTTTAATGCGATCACAATTTTCTATATTTACAAATTATTTCTTAAATACTTTGCATAAGTATTTGCATAGTAAATAATAATTAGAAAAACTACTTAAGGAGTAAGCGTTAAATAGTTAATTATACATAGTTAAAAGATTTACTTGATGATTACATTAAACCTAAAATACTTTTTTTTATTTATTTTATAAACAAGTATGTAAAAAAAATTCTACTTAATCATTTTGAAAGTTAAATGACATGGCACCTGGCCATGTCAATAAGCAGATCTTACTCAAAAAAGCATTTAATTATGAAATTATTTTATTTCATGCTATCTTCTGCATGAAACTTTATTTTGTTATAACATAAATAATAAAATAAATATTTTGTTTATCTTAATGTTTTATTTTAATCCACATATTAATAAATGGTATGTAGGTGTTTTTTTAGTTATGTACATAGATTAAGTCATGGTAAACAGGACGTTTACCACACAGTAGTTGTTGCTACCAGACTGCACCTAGGTTAATCATTGTAATTGAACCCACTGATCGCTTATATATTGTTAGATATAATATTTTCTTAGATCAGAATACAAAATAATCGTTTTTTTTTAAATATTACTTGTTTAATCATTTTTAACTGATAGTAAGGAGTTGATTTTGCACATGAAAACAAATTTGCTCACCCTTTTTTTTGTTCCGCGGTGGTAAATGCGTTTAGGTATACCGCCAGTCCTGGGTGGAATCTGGTGTTTAAAATTTAAATGTGGGACTCTACATAAGTAGCTACCCACTAAAAACCACCGTCGGTGCCTTCGGCCACATATCGTGAGGTGCTACGGATCTATCAGCAACGGCACCTCGGCGACTAACCGGTCTATCAGGACCGGACTCCTTCACTGAGGGGGTGACTCTGCCATCCTAGACTTACCCCCAACACCGCCGGGTGCAATGGAGACAGATTCCCATCCCGACCCCTGGTCCCAGATCATGGCGGTGGCAAGAGGCGTATGTATCCCCCGTCCGTCGACTCCGGAGCGAGACAGCATCTGCTGCGTTCTATCCCGCTCCGCGACCTGCGACTTCCTCTGACATTACTGTCTCGCAGAAGGATAAATTTGCTTATCCTTTTTTTATTTATTTAACTCCGGGAAATGCTCTGAGGCATCCCGCCTGGGGAGTGAGTCACCCTACGCGGGTATGTGGGACTCGCTGCGCCCGAAAACTGGTAAGTGGACGCAGCACTACCCACTAAAACCCGGCGATTGCCACCAATGCCGCCTTTGGTGAGGTGCCCCGGATCTAATGAGCAAACAGGGCACCTCGACGGCTAGTCAGTCCGTCAGGGGACCGACGCCACCTCCACATTCTCTTCTTATAAGAGAGGTACAAAGAGCCCCCTCGGCTCAATTCACTTCGCCCAAGGTGCAACGACTCACCCTAGGCTACTGAGCCCCACCGCCACAACAAGGCCTAAAGCATGGTTCCACCAACCAACCTCACCCCATTGTACTGCCCGACGTTGGGAGGGGTTATTCTGTGGTGCGGGATAACCCATCTTTGGAGGTGGTGTCGGTCCCTTGAGGGACTGACTTAGCCGTCGAGGTGCCCTGTTAGCTTAACAGATCCGGGGCACCTCACCAAGGAGGCACTGGTGGCACTCGCCGGGTTTTAATGGGTAGATCTGCGTTCACCTTGAAATGTTCTTAGGTATCCCGCGGGGTAGGGGGGACTCCCCAGGCAGGTATGTGGAATTCACTGCATCCGAAAGATTTTAATCTTTCGGGTGCAGCGAGTAATCACATCAGTGCGCTTTAGTTTTAGGGCCTCTTGAATCCACTATTTTTACGGATGTCCTCTTTTTTCCTCATTTTTAGGTCCTCAGGCACATAAAAAAAGAGTTTATCGGGTGTTGTAAGTGTTGAATTAATGCACAAAGGCACAATACAGTATTTTTTTTTCCATTTTCACCACAGAGAACTTAATAATTTTGATTTTTAATGCGCATAGTCGTTAGAACGAGAGCGCGATTATCGAATCACCGGGGACGTGACGTCATCGACTAGTCAGCGCCCGTCCGCGTTTTTAAAAATCTTCGGCCGAAAATACGCACTTTGATTGGAAATATCTCAGCCATTTTTTAAGATATGAAAAAAGTAAAAATACAGTTTTTATCGTAATTTTTTGTAGATTTATTTGGCATGTAAAGTAAAAAAACGTTTGTCAGGTCATTCTAGCATACAGAAACTTGATTTTAGCGGCGCGCTGATTTGCTTGCCCGCCAATCATCATACAGCTCATTTATTAATTTGTCCATCCTAATATCGAATTAAGAAAAACTTGCTATTAAATTTATTAGAGCGCTTAATGATCCATCAGTACTACACTAGCTCCAGCACTAGAAAAAGTAATGGTAGTTGAAAGAGCACCTACCCTGACAGAGTGCCCTGCGTGGGCGGCCGAGAGAGCGGACCTCATTGCTGAGGTTGGCGCTGACCTATTACTCCCTGCGTTCATCCGAGCGATGATTGTCAGTGAGAGTGCATGGGAGGCGGTCCTCTCCTTCTGCGAGGTAGTGATGTCGCAGAAGCAAGAGGCGGAGCGGGAGCGGGAGCGCACTGGCGTCCCTTCCCGTAGGAGAGCGTGGCGGCGACAGGCGGTCGAACTGCCGTGAGGGACCTGTGTGCGGCCGACAGAGCACCTACTTAGTTTACATTTCCTTTCCTTCAACTCAAAAATAAAATAGTTTGGGCCTTAATGCATTTACGGCCAACCTGAACATTAAATGTACTTTAAACCTATACATTTAATAAAGCATCCATTCAAGTACTAAATTACAAAAAAATAAACAACTACAATACATAAAAATAAAACTTCTTTGGGCTGCATACGTTACATACCTTTGGCTTTTATTCTTTAAAAAAGCACGTAGAATTGTTATTGCCGGCACAAGGAATGGCGGGAAGCATCGGGACGCGCGGTTGTGTTTTTTTGGTTTCCCGTTAATTAATTGTTATTTTGTGTTTTGTCCATTCAGAGTGGTTTTCTATAGTGTTTGTTTTCAAAACTTGATCTTTATATATTGTGATTGGTTGGCGAATATTGTGGTGGACTGCCTTGGGTGGATGGAATGGAGAATGATAGTTGATTGATGGGGGCTAGAGGGGCGAAGCCGCGCTCCTTGGGGTTTCCCGCCATTTCTCCGTATTACAGACCGAATATTGTATTTTGTATGGCTAATAGCGTAGTAGCTAATGCCTTTAAATGAAAATAATCAATCAATCAACCGGCACAATTTGTTTTGAATTTTGATGTCAAAAATTAAAAAATGAAATAATTTAAATTCTTAACACTGCGATGTTTTCATATTGGGTTTATATTAGTCTTTATGGTTTTCTCATACTTAAATGCAATAGTCATGTTGACACATGTTACAATAATGATGGTTGTGATGAAGAACACAATAAATATAGCAAAGGTTAACACAAAGTAATAAGTATTATTTACTTACAATTAGTATGTATTCAGTTGTTAATAACAGTTTTACGTGTTTTTATTACAGAAATAAACAGTTGGACTTCTAAAATTACTAAACAAATTGATTCTGCATTAGAAAAATATGAACCTTGCTTAAAAGATAATTGTAGTTGCCACAAAAATGAAATAGAACAGGATTTGTTACCATTTAAAGATGGTATAACAAAAGAAATGTTTAATAACGCACAGCCAAAAGGAACAAAGTATCAAGTAAGTTAAATTATATAAATATCATATTAACAATCTTCCCAAAAACTTTAAAGAAACAACAATAAGAAACTTTAAAAGACTGACTGCAGAATGGCTGTTAGAAAATTGTATTTATTCTATTGATGAGTTTTTTAACGTTACAAGTACTTGGCAATGTTAATGATGATTTGTAAATTAATGGTATTTCATGAATCTATAATTTTTTAGTTAATAAATTAATTAATAATCTAAAATTATAATATACAATCAATTTGTTGAAAATAATTGTATATTATCTTGACATCTAATTTTCAAAATTGCAAATAATATGTAATTACAATTTAAAGTAGGTATGTAAGTTATTAAAATTTCCACGCTACTGAAATGGCAATGCATGCGGACAAACTAATTTAACTGTTAAACATCTAAAACTGTAACATTCATCGGAAATAAAATGAATTTGAATAAAACTGATATTTTTTCTTAATATTCTTTTAAAGTGTTCACAAGCAACATGACCTAAAGGTTGTATTTATGTAAGTTGTATTGATAATAAATGTATATTCTGCATGTATATTCTATTAAAAAAAAGGTTAAAAATAAATTCAAATTTATTTGTGCAAACACACACACACACACATATTTGTTTACACACATTTACTCAAAATTAACATTTACATGATCATATTATGTTCTGACTTAACTACCAAACCAACAAGGGGGGTGGCCCTTTGGCCATAATGACAGGAGTTTACTTTGATATTTTATGTATCTTCCTATTATGCACAATTATGAGTGGAAATTGTTATTCAAGCTGATGGAGTTATAAAGTTATTAAGGAAAAAAATATAACACCTGCATAATTTGTTTGTTTTTGTTTCATTTTCAGATTATTAATAATAAAATATATCGTCAAAAAGAGTGCCAGTTCCCTTCTCGGTGTGCTGGTGTAGAACATTACTTGAAGTCAATTGTACACAAATTACCTGACATGGAATTTATTTTAAATCCGAGGGATTGGCCACAACTAAACCAAGCTTGGGGACACACAAAATCTCCCGTTTTCTCTTTTAGTAAGGTATGTGAGTTTAATCAGCTTATATTTGTTTATATATTCTTGCTGGTTTCTCCCGTGAAACAGCTTTGCTGTGTTTCAGAGAGAAGGGCAACACAGGCAGTGTAATTACTGGCACCTCAGGATAGGCAACACATAAATGAGTTGCCTGGGCTATTTCCAGGTAAACTAGTTTCTGTTCATGGGCGACGTCGACCAGTTACCATTAGGTGGTACGTTTGCCAGTTTGCCTATCCAAGTAACATAAAAAAAAATTGTCTTCAGAATGTATATTTTTTATATTAGTAAAGAATTACTAAAATTCTCTAGAGATCATAATTATTAGACAGAAAAAAAATCAATTGTGCCCACATGTTTTTAAGAAGTCTATTATAAAGATTTTCTTTTTTTCAGACAAAAGATTATTATGATATAATGTATCCAGCTTGGAGCTTTTGGGAAGGGGGCCCAGCAATATCTTTATATCCGACTGGCATAGGGCGATGGGACCAACATAGATTGTCAATTTCAGCTGCTGCAGAAAAGTAATATTTTTTTATCTTTACATTGACTGATGGCATTATTTGTATGTATTAGGGATTTATATCATGGAATTGGAATATGGAAGTAGAAGAAAGAAACAAGATGATTTAAATGTAAAAAAATGGAATTGATTCAACTATTTTTCTTTTGTCTTTGTTTTAAATTAATTATAATTAATTTTAGGTGGCCTTGGGATAAGAAAGAGAGCAAAGCATTCTTTAGAGGATCCAGAACAAATGCAGAAAGGGATACTTTGGTATTATTGTCAAGGAACAAGCCAGAACTAGTTGATGCCCAGTTTACTAAAAACCAAGCTTGGAAGTCTGATGCAGTAAGGATAAACTTAGTGTTTAAAATAAGAAATTTATATTTATATGAACAGCAAGACAAGTAAAGTGTCTGATGTCATATTTTGTTATGATTATATCCAAGACATTGTGATTTATTCTTTAAACTAGATATATAGTAAGACAGACAGCTGTGTTTCACTTGACGTCGGTGCTGTCGCGTTTCGTGCGGTTTGTGAGCTTCCGGTGGCTGTCTGTCACTTGACGCCGGTGCTGTGACGTTTCGTGTGGTTTGTGAGCTTCCGGTGGCCCATTGGTGGGATAGGGAAACGGAGGGTAACGCATCTGCATAACCTCTAGTTTTGCGAATGTGTATGGGCGTCGGTACCATAAATCTCTGAATGCTTGTTTGCCCCTTATGACATAAAAAATATCTCTAGACTATTTTGAAAGACTTTACGTTTGACATTTACATGGTTTTTGATATTTCAATTGACATAATTACTACTAACTATAAGGTCAATGTAATTCCCATAGGAACATGGAATTTTCCGGGATTAAATGTAGGCTACGCCCTTATCCAAGGTATAAGCCATCACCATTTCAACTTTTAGCCAAATCGGTTCAGGCATTTTGATGTGGATAAGCATCCAAACTTACAAACTTTTACCTTTATAATATTTGTAAGATAATCTCTTCTAATTTGCAATTGCTTTATGTTTCTCAATCAAATTGTTTTTCAATTTGTAACTATCTGTTGTTCATAATTTCATTAACTTAAATTTGGTCGTACCCGGACTGATTATTATTATTATTTAAGGGTTGGGGACGCCAGCAAGGCCAGACGGGTGATCAGTCCTCATTAACGGGACCATTTCACCCAATTCCCCGGGCTCGCCTCTGGGATTAGATGCGGGGACGGGTTATCATTTGCCCCTCTGGTGTCACCCCCTCAAACCTACATGTTGATCTACAAAAACTACTTAGCTGCCTTATGGTTAGATATGCCAAATCTTCCTTCTTCAGCTCGTCCGCTCCAAACAGCTCCCATCTTGCGTATGCATATACTGGGCATTCCATTATGAAGTGCAGACTGGTCTCTTCTTTCTCTTTGCACTTAGGACACAGAGGGTCCTCTGCTAGCTTCATTATTGACAGGTGTCTGTTGAGTGGGCAGTGTCCCGTCAATATTCCCACAACTGTTCTAATGTTGCTCCTATTGAGTTTGAGCAACTCTTTAGTCTTCTTGCTGTCAAGCGTCGAGATGAAGAATTTCGACTGTCTACAGCTCTTCGTGTCATTCCATCTCTGGTTTGTTTCTTTGTTTATTCTCAGGGTTATAACATTTTTTGTTATCCTGTGTGCTATTGGCAGTCTCGGCTCAGGGCCTATGAACGTCTCATCGGCTCCTTCTCTCGCCAGTCTGTCTGCTTCTTCATTGCCCGCATTTCCCTCATGTCCAGGTACCCAGGCAACTACTATCTCAGTCTGGTCTGCTAGATCTTGCAGGGTGTTTTTGCATTCTTTGACCAGTGCTGAGGTAGTCTCCCTCTTATTGAGGGCCTTCAATGCCGCTTGACTGTCACTGTATATGACTGCCTTCTCAATCCTCTGTGCGCTAGTGATATTTTGTTTAATCATGTTGGCGCATTCTCGTATTGCGAATATCTCCGCTTGGAATACGCTGGAGAATCTGCCTAGATTAAACGATGCTTTCATTTCAGTTGGATGGCTAATATATACGCCAGCCCCTGATAACTTTGTCGATTCCTTCCTGGATCCATCTGTGTAGCCGACCATCGTTGTTTTTGGGTGGTCGATGTTAATGTTCCAGTTATCTCTCGAGCCTATGCTTATCTTGTATTTCTTGTCGAAGATTCTCTCCTTCTTTATCAAATCATTGTTTGATAAAATCATGGATAGATTTTCTTCGTACTGTTTTGCTATTTCGGCGTGACCTTTGTCATAGTGCCCTCCCTTCCATAATTTGTTGCTCTTAAGCTTGAACCATTGTTCAGTCGCTTTCTTCTTGATCGTGAGATCAACTGGGTTGAGGCCGAGTATCATCTCTAGAGCCGCCGTTGGTGTTGTTTTCATGGCGCTCGATATCATGATGCTGGCTAGTCTCTGTACTTTTGTAAGTTCTTTCCTGTTCGTTCCTAATTGTGCCTTGTGCCACCACACTAAGGCTCCATGTAGAATTCTTGGTAGTACTATGGCCTTGTAGATCCAATGAACCACATTTGGTTTCATGCCCCAGGTTCTACCTACCGCTCTCCTGCATTGCACAAGGGCACATTTGGATTTTGTGCAGATCTCTTTAACGTGGGCTTTGTAGTTCAGATTTCTATCTAGGATTACTCCCAGATATTTTATTTCATTGACTACCTCTAGATTTTCGTTATCGATTCTCAATGGAATCATGCTATCAATCTTCCTCTTGTTTGTGAATAACACTAGCTTGGTTTTTGCTGGGTTCAGGTTTAGCCCTTTATCCCTGCACCATCGTAGCGCTGTGTCGATTCCTCGCTTCATGATGTCTCTGGTCACGCTCAGTACTTTACCTGTGACCAGAATTAGACCATCGTCTGAGTACGCCTGTATGTAAATGTGCATGGCGTTTATCTTTGATACTAATTCATCTATGAGAATGCACCATAGGAGCGGAGACAGGCATCCTCCTTGCGGAAATCCTCTTCTTGCTCGAATGGTGCATGTTGTTCCCGCTAAGTCAGCTTGTATCGAGCGATGTTTTAACATATTAGTTATCCATCCCGTTATCTGTCCAGATATCCCCTCTCTGTTAAGTGCTTCCACAATAGATTGAGGAGTGGCCTTGTCAAAGGCTCCCTCTACATCGAAGAAGCAGCCAAGGGCATATTCTTTGTTCTCTATAGCTCTTTCAATTCTTATTGCCGCGTTGTGTAATGCCGTGTCAATGGATTTCCCTTCCATGTAGGCGTGTTGGTTGGCGTGTAGCGGCATTGAACTCTTTTCTATCCCTGCTCTCATGTGTCTATCTAGTATCTTCTCGAGTGTCTTCAATACAAACGAAGAAAGGCTTATACATCTGAAGGATTTCGCCTCGTGATATGTAACCTTCCCTGGCTTAGGTATGAAGACGGCTTTGACTCTTCTCCAGCTACTGGGGATGTAGTTTGTTGCTAAACTACTCCGGTATATGGTGAGTAGGTCATCTTTGATATACTTAAGGGCAACTTGTAGCATCTTGGGAAAGACGCCATCAGGTCCCGCCGCTTTATACGGTAGGAATGATGCAATGCTCCATGTTAATGCTTCTTCGGTGATAATCAGTTCCGCTTCCGCTTTCGCTTCTGCTAGATTCTCACCTGATGTGACAACCATGTCTTCTTCTGAATAGCTTGTGCTATCCGGGAAGTGTGTGGCCATCATTTCTGCAAGTATTTCTTTGGGTTCCACTACTAGGGTGTCACCTTTCCTTAGGCTTCCTAATTTACAGGTTTTGTCTTTTGCTAGCGTTTTTACCAGCCTGGCCGCTTCTGGTTGTTTTGTAACGCTTTCGCAGTATGTACTCCACCCGTTTCTGTTTTCTTTGCGGCTCTGGTACTTAAAATTGTTGCGTTCTTCTCTGTATTTCCTCCAGCTTTCGTCGTCGTCCCTGTTCAAGGCGACTCTAAGTGCCCTTCTAGTCCTTTTCCTTGCTTTGTTCAGGGATTTGTTCCACCAGGGTTGTCCCTTCCCCGGTCTAATCTCTTTCTGTGGGCAGGCTTTGAGATAGGCATCGTTAAGAGCTTTCTCAAGCCTACAGGCTTCTTGTTCTATTTCTTCCTTTCCTCTTAATTCTCTTTTACCAGGAATCCACTCACTCAGCGCTAGATCGAAAGTTTCCCAGTTTGTTTTCCTATTATTTCTAAATTTTACTACTTCCAGCTGGCAGTTCAGGTGGAATGTTATTCTGCGGTGATCTGAGAAGGCATAAGAGGTGTCAACCTTCCAATCTTTCAACAGATGGGAGGCATCGCTTGACATTAATGTTATATCAAGAACCTATTTCCTTGTTCTAGTTACAAACGTGGGTGTGTTGCCTACATTCATTATTTCCAGGTCCGTGCTAAGAATATATTCAAGTAATAAATCTCCCTTCTTGTTGCAATCCGTGCTGCCCCACACCTTGTGGTGGGAGTTGGCATCACAGCTCGCAACAATCGGGATACCCATACCTCTATATTTCGACATTATCTCTTCTATAAGTTGTCCTGGTGGTTCGTAGTCCGTCTCACTCGGGATGTAGACCGACATGAAGACCATTTTCTTTGTATTCCCATCTGCCATACATAGTGTGCCTAGTACAGCCGTGAGATCTCTGTAACATTCAACTTCCATTAGTCCTAACGCCCTAGCTCTGTTGCTAACATAGATGCATGTTCTGGGGTCGGACTCACCAACACGATGGTAGATAGTTTCACCACCCAGACAGCCAATGCCAACAACACGGCCATTAATAACATATGGCTCTTGTAGCAAGGCGATGTCTATGTTATTTGCTACCACAAATCTGCAAAGCTCTGTCATGGCTTCGCGACAATGGTGCAAATTTAACTGAAGTATCTTTATTTTATTTTGTGTTGTGTTTGTAAGTGTGTGTGCGTGTGTAGTGTCACTGTAAAGAGTCATTGTGTGTAATGTGTGTGTGTCGCCCGAGACCTAGTGCTTCGGGCCCCGCCTCTGATCACCGTCAGTCACACTATGGTGAGCTTCCGGTGTCTTCAGCGGGGCGGTCTGCACAGGTCCCAGGTCTGTGTCTGTTGATGTGCTTGGGCCGCTGTTGGGCAGGGCTGATCGCAGGGGCTGTTGGGAGCATCTATTTTCTCCCGAACAGACACCACCGCAATCTATGCCCTTACCCCCCAGCGACTCCTCTGTGGAGTTCTGTGGGTCTGTTTGTGTGCCGCTATCCGTCATCTTGGACCCGCTAGCATGTCCGGCATCGGCCACATCAGGTTTCGCCTGTTGCTTGCTCGTACGCAGCAATCGGGCCTGAACCTGGGTGGCCTGGTAGTTGAGCCAGACATGTCCTATGTCCTCCTTGAAGACGTCGTTGGGGACCCCCATCACCAGTCTTTCCCCAGCGAGGAGTTTCTCCCTGGAGATAAGGGTCCACTCCGACATCCTCAATTCGGTTTTATAGGCGTTCTGCCCCTGTAGAAACTTCGGCGCTCTTGGATCCACTTTACCGGGCAGCCATACTGCTACTCTGCTCCGGTTCAGTGGCTTCACCTTTAATGGGATCCCGTTGTACACACCAAAATCGCATGTCAAGATCCACTCCCTCGCCTCCATCGTGAGCGGTGTCACAAGGAAGAAACCTTCCGACACCAGTCCCGACGTCGCAAAAGCAGTGGATCTCCCCATGTCCTCCTGGGGGTCCTCCATCTTGGCGAATATAAGATCCGCCAGCTTGTCCCTGATGAGGTCTGCCGCAGCCTCGTCCACCCTAACGCCATCCTCCCGGTGCACAATGACCGCGAGATCGCTCTGCTCCTTTGCAGAGCAGCGCGGTCCCTCAGCCAGAGCCTCACCTCGGTTTTGTCGCTTGGCCGGGCGCTGCTGCGACGGGCCCTCTTCAGGGTCCGTTCCCTGTCTTTTGACTTTCGGAGGCCTCCCCGACTCCCCCGCCCCAGCGCTCGTCGAGGCTTTCGCCAGAGAGCCCTGCGACGCGAGAGCCGAACTGGCCTCCTGAATCTTCCTTTTCAGCTTGCGCTTCTCCCGCTTCCACTTACTGCGGCTCATCTGCCAAGTGGTAGGGTCTCTATCGCTACCTGCACTACCGGAACCTTGGGCCTCATCCTTTTTAGGGGACGGGGTAGGCGACTCCAGCAGTGCCTCCTCCGAAAACTTAAGTGACGCGCTGAAAGCGGTCGCAAGCGACTCGCTCTCAACGCGTTCTGGTGTTGGGTTTTTGTTTTTTATATGCTTTTTCTCCATCTTTTCCCACGAGTAGCAGGGGAACTAAAAGGTCAGCCCGAGCAGAGCCCCGCTTGCTCGGGTAAGGCTGCTTACTACTCCAAGATTGCCATCTCTTTGGAGAGACACCGTTAGAGACCAAGCATCCCCTTGGCCACGCATCCCTCGGCACGGTCCGTCTTACACCTTGGATTGGGGGAGAGGAAAGGAAATGGGTATAGGGATTCACCCGCCGTGTTGGAGTGCACTGGCGAGATAGCGTCATTTCGTTTAGCTACCTGGATCCCAGGGTAGTTGGTGGTGTGCAATGCCTGTTTGCAGATCCGGATATTTCCAGGGTGAACGACGGGGACGTAGAAATGACACTTGGCGGCCAGACATATCTTGCTCAACATTGCACACTTGAGCATATATCAGCCGCCCATCACCCCTACCCGGACTGATGATGTTGATGATTAATTTCATAGCCCACATTATACTGCAATAACATAGCATTAAACTGGTGAAAGATTTTATGTAAGCCTGATGAGTAGTTTGATTCCTTCATATATACAAACTTACAAATATAACCTCTTATTTGTATTAGTATAGATAATAATGAAGCTTTATTAGCTTATATACAGATGCTTATGTAATAACAAGGCTTAATATAGTTTCTCATAAGAAACATGTTCGGCTCTTTAAGGTGAATAGGTAGGACACTTTGCCTGTATGTTGGTCCAATGTGGGTTGACTAAACACCTTAGAGTATACATAAGATATATTATTATGTATACTCTCAAGCTAAATACACTCAAAAGTTTTTTTTCAATTGTGCTAGTTTTAGCTTACAATCACTGGTAGCATGTGAGGTTGCTAAGATACAAACCCACGTTTCTAGGGTGGTTTAATTGATGGAATTCTTTAAAATGTAAATTATTTTGTTTTCCAGGATACACTTTATGCGGAACCAGCAAGCGAGGTGTCTTTTGAAGATCATTGCAAATACAAATATCTATTTAATTACCGAGGTGTGGCAGCTAGTTTCCGTTTCAAACATTTATTTTTATGTAAATCATTGGTATTTCATGTGGGTGATGAGTGGCTAGAATTTTTCTACCCATCTCTCAAACCCTGGGTACACTATATACCAATCAGCCCTACTTCATCGGAGGAGGAAATTATCAAATACTTAACCTATTTTAAAGAGAGAGACACTCTAGCTAAAGAGATTGCTGAACGTGGATTTCAGCATATATGGGAAAATTTAACTGATAAGGAAGTAAAATGTTATTGGAGAATATTGTTAAAAAAATATGCAAAGTTACTTAAGTATGATATAGTTAAGGACAATGATCTCATTAAAATATAATTAATCTCTGCAAGTCTGATCTTTTTTTTTTATATAACTCAACTTGGGTAATTTTTGGGGGATAATTAAACAATATTTAATGCATGGTGTTTAATAAGACTCGAACTTACATCAAACTAATTTTAAAGCTACAAATGATAAACATATATTAAGCTAACACATAAAATATAGCAAACATCTAAATCGGTGATGGCGAACTATTATTACGTTATTTTCACAGATTTATGACCCTTTAAATACCACCCTGTTTTAAAATTACGCGAAAATTCGTGCCAAAATTTGTTTGTTCATCTTTGTTTGATAGTTTTGCCATCCATGATCTACTTAACATTCTTGAGATGATTGGAGCAAAACTATTAACTACAATGAGTGAAAATAATTGTGTATAAAATCAACCTGCATTCTATAAATTTGAAGTGAGATCAATATTTTAATATCAGATTTAAATTATACATGGGTTGTGATTTTTATTATCTTAATATAAATTAAACCGAATGTTTAGAACTCTCTGTCGGGAAAGATGGCAGGTGCGACCAGGGTCCATATGTAGAGGCCCACGCAGAGCCAAGACGACGTGATCTTGATCCACATCGACGCCATGTTTTCCTTCGAGAGTTGGGAGCTGGGGCTGAAAAAGAAATATTTTTTTAAGTATGGATACAAAGAGTGGAAGGTCCTAGAAGAAAAAGGCGATGACAATATTATGTTAACGAGACTATTAATTTCGGTTTCAATATCTTAATGTATAATAATTAAAATGACAGACACCTTATTCTTGTTGGGTATACTCACAAAAGAGATAATAATATATCCAAACTAAGTTATTGAAACGTGATGGTCATAAATTTCTAGTATGTAGGTACCTAAGAGAATCTCGAAGTAGGTACTATCTACTTATCAAGCGAAGCGTTGAGTGCTCAACTGTACTCTGGACATGCCAAAAAAAGCAGTTTTCACGAAACAGAAATTGGTTGTTTGTTATTTATATCTATAGGTTTATATGAGTGCACTTATATCATAATATAATCTGTCTGTATGTGGAAGGAAAAGGTCGAATAAAAATATCGTACCGGATTTTTTTATCATCTAAATTATATGTGGACGCGGGAACATGAACATGGGAACGCTTGCTCACCGGTGACGGAAACATCGTTAGGAAACCTGCATGCCTGATGAGATTAAGTCTTTGAAGGTGTGTGAAGTTCACCAACTCGTATTGGGCCCGTGCATCGGTGAACTTTGGCCAAAACCCTCCTCGCCTGATTTTGAGGAGGAGACCCGTGCCCAGGAAGTGGGACATATAAGGGTTATTATCATTATTTATAAAAAACTAAGATACAACTACCAAATGTGGATTTATATCAGACTCTTTATATGTTGCTAAGCAATTGACAGGCTTTTTACAAATAAGCAATTTTATTATTATCATTCACACATTTTATTGCAGTTATAACAAGACTGTAGTGAGTGAGCAACAAAAACACCTGTTCCTATTTATCCACATTGGCCTCATTAAATGATCACCAAGATTTACGTGTCAGTTTTAGGGGTCCCTAGATTCTAACCTAAATTTATTGGTTTAATATTGATGGATGTCACTTACTTGTACCAATTGGTGAGGGTCATCATAATATAAAGCGAGGCGAGCGCGAACACAACGTGGAAGAAGGACCAGGAGTACGCCACGCCGTCGCCCTCGTTGTCGAACACACGCGCCTCCTCCGAGCGGCCCGCCTCGCCGCCGTCCTCTATGGAACCATACCCTGCGCTCAGTGAGCGGATCAACCGTGCAACGTTAGCTTTACAGCAATCAACGTCCAATCGACATGAAGGGTACTGACCGGTGCCACGTAGTGTAACGTCTTACACACCGAGCGTTCGTCACTATGATGAACGTCATTAATTTGGCGAATACTATGAGATAGTTAAGATAAGACCCTACTTTACAGAAATCCATGAATGCAGCGTGAGAAAGGAAGGAGGCAGCATGCATCATACATATGCGTGCACTCACACATTTGCTGCAAATAATGCGTGGTTCGCGGAATTATTGCTTATTACATACTAAATTAAAGCAAGCAGGTCGAAATTAGCGTGTTAAGACAGATTTTAGAACGTATCTTGCTACATCTCGTAACACCGGTCAGCACCAACCTCAAGCGAGACCAGCCCCATAGTTTGAGTCTAATTTGCTTATATCTATAACATTAGACGTTACTTTACCTTCGTTAGCTATTAGACCGCCTTGCCCTTAGCCGCATCAGCGCCACGCGATACGACCGCAAAAAAACGTACAACAGTTGAATATCAAAAAGTATATATACGCTATCATATACTATGTATGTATATTGCATAGAGCATTTACTATTAAAAAGGAGCCAAAATAAAACATAGGTAATATTAGTATTCAAGTTACTCGTAAAATAAAAGATTATATATTTTATACTTTGTGACTGTTGCCCTTCTATACCTACCTACTCTATTTTTACATATTCTAAACCATAGATAAAGATAAAACGACTATAGAGATAAATGAGATTGATAGAGTAGGTAATAAGTTTTTTAACTATGTTCCCCTATACCATCAACATGCCGCTCATTATGCTATACACAGCTTTATTTTGGTTACCTTCAGTTGTCGAGTTCTTCTGAATAATGAAATAAATATCCTACATCAATTTTTATAAATGTTAAGTGAGCTTTTTTGAGCAATTAATTGTATAAATTAAATTATCAAAGAAAAAATAGTATATTAAGTCAATGTCAATAGCCTTATAAATACGCTACCAGATTTTAAAAATATTTGTTTTTGAGCCTTTGAAAATATGCATATTTAATTGAAATTATATGGTCACAATAGTATACCTAATACTACCAATACGTAGTCAATGACCAGTAATTATTATTATATTTAATTAATTAATAATAAAAGTAAAATATTAGTAGATATTTGTGATCAGTATCGTTTACTGAATATGTAATTAAAATTTCTTTGATGAATTAAATATGCCGTCCACAGCTGAACAAAAACTTTTCTAATATCGACTATCTACTGAAATGAGCCTTACATGAGTCGCGACTCGGTAGAGACGGTAATACCTACATAAGTAAAATAATCAAAAAGGTATAATTACCTCCATTTCCATCCTTAGCTAGGATGTGTTCGGACATCGTAATCTTGGACGAGTTGGAAGCCGTTCGGATGCACGAGTATAAAACGCTGCAACCCCACACTATCAGCCCGATTATAGACTGCTTGTCGAACGAGGACTGTAAATCATTTGTAATGTATAGACAAGTATATATAGTAAATTATTAGGGTTCATAAAATTACGAGTAAAATCCTATCCCTTCAATAGGTTAGACCTAGTAAGAATAATTTGAAGGGCTCATTTTATGAATTTAAATATTAGATTTATTTATTTGTTTTACTCATGATACTTAGTGCCACAACTACACAGGTTGAATGTTGGTATTGTTTTACATTATTTTCTTCTACTGATGTGGAAAAAGCATGCTGTAATGTAATATGCAAAATAAAATATAATATAGTTGTTTCATTGACATCAAGAGAATGTTTAATGCATTGATTCCCAATTGAATTAGGGTTTTGCTAACAGAAGAAAAGTCATGACGATGTCATTATCACCTTAGAGAAAGTGACAATTATATGGTATAGATAAATTTATTAGTAATTTCACTTGTTCTTTAGACACAACTAGTCTAAACTTTCTTAGCTTGAGTTTAGTCATAGATTAGAGTGTAAATATGGTATTTAAGGTTTATAAAGTGCAACCATTTTTGTGTAAATAGTAGGCAATGAAGCCATGTTGGGTTTTCAAATAGATGAAAATATACAACATGCTGGTTCTGATGTAATTTAAGTCATCAACAACAAAGGTCCAAAATTGGACAAATGCAAATGAGACTAATTAAACTTAAAACATTAAAAACGGACATCAAGACATGATATTAAACAGGTGAAATATGTAGGATATATTTACATAGTACACAACACAGTTCATACAATAATAAGAAAATACATACATTTACATACTACACATGTAAATTACTATGACAAAACGATTATTTAGAGGTCAAGCAAGATTCTGATGGACCACTTAGGGTGTCTATACATACCCAAAACACGTCTTCCTTAGATTCCTGGATACGCATATTTAAATATGAATTATAAGCTTATAATACGATATATTGCTTTATGTAAAATATAAATAATACTGAACAATGAGTCACAACTCACACCAAAGTTTTTTGTTATTAGCATATCTAAAAAATAGGTAACTCGAGAAAGAAGAATCTATTTTAATTCTTTTCCTATCTTCAAAAATGACAGATATTAAACGTTCAAGTACGGCCTCCGCGGCAATATGTGACGTCACTCTGCGAGCTCCTAGTCAGTCTTGCATACGTATACCTATTTTGGCCCCTTGCGCTCTCGCGGTTTCGTTATAAATTCAATTGTTTTTCCTAAAGGGAATCGATAAAATGGTTGAGAAATATTGTATTGTTCCTATGTGTCCAGTGAAAAACACCCCAATTTTTTTTCAGTACCATATAATAATTTAAATATTCACCATGATTATCCTTTATCTGTCCACTGCTAAACATAGACCTCCTTCAATGAATGCCAAGACGACTGATCCCTTGCCACTCGCATCCAACACGGACCGGGTACTGACTGTTTATCGTCATGCAGCCATTATTATCATTTAATATTTTTGGAAGTTGATGTTGAACTTTGTCAACTTGGAAAATGTTTGTAAGCCCTGCCGTTTGGAACTCGGACAAAAAAGACACGCTTTAATAGCAAACCGAACTATAAATTTGAAAATATTTTATAATAAAAGAATTAAATGGATTAACAAAATAAATTATATTCATCATCATCATCATCAGCCCGTTATTGCCCACTGCTGAGCATAGGCCTCACTTTTTTTCTGTCAATCTGCTCTGTTCCTTGCCTGCCTCATCCATGTTTTGACCATCAACCTTACCACGTCATCGGTCCTTCGAGCCATAGGACGTTCTGGACTTCTCGGTCTGAGAACAGCCGGCCTACTCTTGACACTCGATCCTATCGAAATTTAGGATTGGGATCGAAAAGACGCTACAACTAGCGCACAATTTGACTCGATTACAGTGAAATTTTATGTAACTAATTGAAATCGGGATTTCTCGATCTTGTTCATACATATTTCCTTAATTCGTACTCTTGACAACATTTTGACGTTGACCTATCGACTTCGAAATTGAAATTGGGTTCGAATTTACACAGTTCATTGTTCAACAAAACTTAAGTTTTTAGTGTTCGATTGCGTTGTTTAAAGTGTTTTTTATTAAAATTATGGCACGATTGCCACTTCTTTTTGGATATATTAGGATAGATATAAGACAAAGGCGAAATCTAAGAAGAATGGCGCGTTATATGCCAATAATGCGTTCACCATGAGTGATGTATTGCCTCAGCAAGGAGCTTTGAAGTTGTTCATAGCGATTTGGATTTGTATCTACTATCTAGTATCTACGCGTTATAAGGTATGTCAATAGAAATATCTATAATCTAACCTCTTCTATAGTTCATCTTTTCTCTTTATTTACGGCCTATGTAGGATACATAAAAAATATATCTCAAATTATTTTATTATTGATTGGTTCTACATTGTTCTTCATATTATGTGATACCTATCTATGTGCTAATTATAATAATCTATTTGACTTATTGAGTTACATAAATTTGCATTATTTTATGAAAACTTCCAAATAACATCCGTAGGAAGTGCTATTGATGGTACTCATATGGCTATCATACGTCCAGCCCAAAATGAGAGGTTTTATAATAGAAAAGGATTTCACTTAAGAAATGTTTTAATTATAAGTTGACTCTTGGATTCTGTAATTGTATAATTTAGTTTTAATAATGCCTTTTCTTTTATTAGCAATACCTTTAAATTGTATATATTATATTGATTTATTATATTATACAATTTAAACAAATTAATTATATATATTAATAGGTATATTCTTTTAGTAATACCTTTAAATTGGCAAATAACATAAACATTATAAAGGAATCTTAAAATGTGTTCATTCCTTTTTAAATTTTGGGGAACTTGTTTATTTACTTGTTAATTCTAAGTTAAAATCATAAGAAAGTGATCATTTGTTTCATACATTAATATTATATTGCAATAATTATATGTTTTAGGAGACTCGGGCTATGGCCAAAGAACTATTATGATGACACCTATTTGGATGCTCCGGCTGGCTCACCTGAAGAACACTACACCAAGTTTCATTGCGTGGCACGCAATACAGTAAAGCATACTATTGATGTTCTGGAGAATAGGTGTGTCCTAGGCCACAGGGTCCTTCACTATAAGAAAGTGATCATTTGTTCCATACATAAATATTATATTGCAATAACGAACACACAAGAAGAACACTACACCAAATTTAATTGTGCATGCTATACAGTAAGCATACTATGGGTGTTCTGAAGAATAGGTGACGATGTCTCCTAGGCCACAGTGTTTTTAATGCTTTCATTAAACTCTTGTTTTTATTTGCCTATCTATATTTTTGGTCATTGATTGATATAATCAATATTACAATCACAGTATTTATAAAAATAAGTACTAAAATACTTAACGATAAGCCTTTTATTCTCTTTTAACCTAAGGTAGCAATATTTAAACGTAACAGTTTTTATTTCCCTGTCTACATTTTTGGTCATTGATTGATATAATCTATATTACAATCACAGTATTTATAAAAATAAGTACTAAAATACTTAACAATTGGTCTTTTATTATCTTTTAACCCAAGAAAGCAATATTTAAATAAATCACAGTATTTTGTAAACAAATTAAGCCTATGTTTATGAGTAAAATACTTCATTTTCAATAAATAAACACCAAGATGACCAATCACTAAAATACATAACAATAATAATTTGTATGTTGTCTGTCAGAACTTCAGTTATTATTTTGGAAAGCCTTGGCACCAGCATTACTGGTAAATTAAGAAAGAAGATTTCTATTTTATTTTTTTGTTTACTATATTTTGAGCTATTTTGAAATTTGATGTCTATTAAAAATTGCGCGTTAAGCTTTTTTTTATAGCAGCAATACACATTATGCCAGAATGTATAATAATTTATTTTGCTTTTAATGCTTTAAAAAAATAAGTTTAGGTTTAATTTAAGGAACTACATTATAATAAATAATAATTAATTATTGGAGACATATTTTAATTAAAAAAAAAACATAAACATCATAATATGTTGAATTTTATTTTGTTATTATATTTTATTATAATGGCCACATCGGTCGTTGATTCCAATTTCAATTCAATCGTAAACACGATTTGTTCAAGAGTACCAATATACTCCAGATTGGAACTGGAACTGGATTGAATTCGTATTGTTGTGAGATTGGAACTGCAGTCAAGAGTAGGCCGGCTGGTCGGAGAAGTCCAGCACGGAGGGGAAATGATATTACTTATTGTAAAATAGCGTGGTGCTTGTACTAAGTTTTTATACTAACTTCACTTTTAGAAATAGATATCGATGAAATATTTATAACAATGAATATAATATATCGAACCCCTCACGCTTTTTTACAATAAGTAATATCATTTTTTTGTTAATCCATTTAATTCTTTGTGCACCTTAATTTTTTTTTTCCTTTTACGCCGGGAAATGCTCTGAGGCATCCCGCCTGGGGAGTGGGTCTCCCCAGGTGGGTATGTGGGACTCGCTGCGCCTGAAAGATGGTAAATGGACGCAGCTCTACCCACTAAAACCCGGCGAGTGCCACCAGTGCCGCCTTGGTGAGGTGCCCCGGATCTGTTAAGCTAACAGGGCACCTCGACGGCTAGTCAGCCCCGCATGGGACCGACGCCACCTCCACAGAGGGGTTGTCCCGCACCACAGAACAACCCCTCCCAACGTCGGGACAGTACAATGGGGTGAGGTTCCCATCCTCACCCCTTGTCCCCTGCTCTTATGTCCCCTCTTCTTATAAGAGGGGTACAAAGAGCCCCCTTGGCCCAATTAGCTTCGCCCAAGGTGCTGGGCTCACCCTAGGCTACTGAGCCCCACCGCCACGACAAGGCATGAATAATGGTGGGGTGCACCTTATGCCTTTCTTGCATGTGCTATCCTAATTATCCTGATATTGGAATTATAAATTATTAACATTATAAATTATTGTACTATCATCGGTCCTCGATAAATCTACAAAGTTTGAACGAAATCTGGCTATTAGAAGGGGATCAAAATCGCGCCTAAAGTTGGTTACAAACATACATACAGGTGAAGCTAGTATAAAGAGTGTATAAACAGTTATCTTTTAATAAAACTAGATTGAAATACTAACATAAATGAGTAGTTAGACATTTACTCACTGATTCAGTTTTATTCCTCGAATTTCAGAGGGTACATAATCACCATTCTCCATCGAGCATGTAACTGGAATACAGCGGTAATGTTATGTTTTGTATGAAATGTTATCTCCAATCGGCTTGACTCTTTGGCGCTGCGTAGAGATGTTGGATCGCTGTGCATCTTCTACCCATCGTCTGCATCTACCACGGGGAGTGTTCTGAGGAATTGTTCGGACTACTATCTGCAGCAGAATTCCACCACCGGACATCGCGAAAAAACTCCAAATTTCACCCACACCATCTCGATGTCCGGAAATCCACAACAACTCGATTTTTACGGCATTTCCTGCCTCTACTACTACGACTAATATATGGAATCAGCTGCCACCTACGGTGTTTCCGGACCGATAAGACTTAGGGACCTTCAAGAAAAGAGCATACTCATATCTGAAAGGCCGGCAACGCACCTGCTAATCCACTGGTGTAGCGGGTGTCTGTGGATGTCGCTCTTCACTTACCATCAGGTGAACCAACTATCCGTTTGCCCCCTCTTCTTTTAAAAAAAAATTAAAACAAATTCAGAAAAATTTGTTCTGCGACGCTACCTCGGTTCTGCGCTCTGATTGGCCGACTAATGACCATTGATGGATGATTGGGAGATGGGACGTACATATACGTTGGCTGAAATGCTAATACGTCAGTAACAAATCATTCGGATACCTCTATTCGGTTATATGCTCGATGCCATTCTCAGACAAATATCGCGCAACCATACAAATGTAGACTTTTGGTAGGTTATCCGACTGTCATTTTACAAGACCTTCTTCCACCATTATGTTAATTTAATAAAAATATTATCTAAATCTAATTACTAACACAGAGACAACAACAAACACTTAAAATATTAAGTGCCAACTATTTTACAATCAAATTTGATGCACGTAAACACTCCGTATCACCCGCAAGCGCACAAGACACTCGCAGTGTGACGTCATCGCAGTAGCGCGCGAAGAAACGCAAATTTAAAAAAGCTGTGAAACTTTGCAACGCTGTAACTTTGGAAATTGTGGCCCGATTTCAATTAACTATTATTAACGTAACTATTATTATTTGTACAAGTACGCGTATTAAATGCAGTAACTTTTATAGTAATATTTTGATGTGTTGGTTTGACTCATTACCCAGGTAAATATTAGTATAGTAAATGCTAACATATATATTAGTAAAACAAAGTTAATTTATATAAATTAAAAGATATTTTTGTGAATAGATATCATATGTTTATATAGTGTTAGTTATTTACCTGGTCTGTCGATGAAATGCTAGCATTACACTCCGCAGCAGAGTTAGATAGTGCCGACCAGGTGAGGTACATAACATACAATGACACCACCGATGACTGCAGCAAGCCCGATCGGGGTTGGTGTTCTTGTACCGATGGTAGGATAGAAATAGCACTCGCTATTACTACCAGAATCAGGTTGAATGAAATGAAAAACTTCGATAGATCACATCCACTTGACTGGAATAAAAGAAAACTTATAAAATATGTCACATGAAAAAATGAACAATTAGGTATTATTATATTACTTACTTTTGTGTAGTAAACGTAAAGTAGAACTATGCCAGTGAGTGTAAGGGCGAAACAAGTTAGCATAGCAAGCAGCAGAGCAGCGTACCATCCTTTAGATTCAGATTCTTCATATTTTGCTGTAACATTAAATTATATTTTTTTATGAGAAGTAATTTAATACACATATTGTACGATTTTGCAAAAACTTTCATACTTAATATATAATATTTATAATAGTATGTAATAGTTATCAAAAATTTTGACTAAATTACAAAAATTGTCAAATATCTGGAATACAATTTAAATGTCATACAATTTTTTTTCATAAAGTCTATTTTTAGCCTGTGTTCCTACCAAAATATTAGGACATAATATGTAAATTATGACTTATACTAAAATAAAATATATTTCTACTTACAGACCCAATTTTCAGCCCATGAATGAGCAAAATCAACTATAAGGATGAGTTGTATTATTATGAAGCAGAAGCCTCCAATCATACCAAAGACCATCCATGTAGAAGCAAATTGACCTTCGGGTATGAAAAAGGCTCCAATGATGCCACCAATCACAAGTAGATATTTAATCCCCCAAAATCTAAACGGAGAATTGTTTTGTTCAATATACTACTCGTTATACAGGTACATCTAAGAAATATATTTTTTTTTCAAGAGCCTTTGACTAAATATTCTTCTATCAACATAGGTGACAGAACTAGATATTATATATTTTTAAATACACACAAACTACATATTATCTGTTATATAATATTTATTTTTGTCAGTGCTGATACAGATTGATCATCACTATATTGGTGATTATTAAGATCACAGATTTATATTTATTTACTATACTTGTAGATATATATTATAACAATAGTACAGTTGGTATTAAGTACATAAAAGTAATTGAACAGGCGATTGGAAAAAAGTAGTTGTTATATTATGTATGATTGGCTTTAATAAAAAAACTTACCCATTTTGGAATCCAGCTCTGGGATCTTTTGAAGATTTCACACCAATCATAAGTAATGCCATAAATACAAAGAACAAACATGTTGCAAAGCAGATTCTGAAAATAAAACAGTACTATGTTAATGTTAATTTAATTTATAACATTTGTCACTAATTTTATCAATGTGACTTTAGACGTGCCACCTGGTGGTAAGTGGTTGATGTTGCCCATGAACATAAACTAGTTTACCTGGAACAAGCCCAGGCAATTCATTTATGTGTTGCCTATCCGGAGACATAATATGTTATGTCTCAGTGCCAGTAATTACACAGCCTGTCTTGCCCTTCTCTCTGAAACACAGCGAAGCTGTTTCATGGGAGAAACAAGCAAGATGGTGGTGCCCATGCGGCCAGGAGCTTGGCACAGCGCATCCCTCCCACTGGTGGCATTCTGTC
Source organism: Helleia helle (assembly GCA_963853865.1). Classification (NCBI taxonomy): domain Eukaryota; kingdom Metazoa; phylum Arthropoda; class Insecta; order Lepidoptera; family Lycaenidae; genus Helleia; species Helleia helle. The sequence goes on from OY971421.1 coordinate 10,548,238, forward strand.
TTGCTTTTACTAATGTAAATTTATATAATGTAAATTAAAAATATCCAGTAGTTTAGGATATTTTTAATTTACATTATATAGTATACATAAAAAAATAAAATACACATGTAAAAAAGGCAAAGCTACAGCAGCAAAGAGAGTTCTCTTCACGATTAGTAAAAAAAAAAAAATTTGGAGAGCTCCACTGTAGCCTTGCGTTTTTAGGTGTGTATTTTATTTTTAATAAAATTATTTAGTTTCTTTCTTCCCCTTCTTTCCAATTATTCAGTTTATTTTGTATTTTCTCAAGGCTTTTTTCCCTTGGCCTCACATCTTTTTTTTCATGGTTTTAGTTATTACACTTTATACTATAAAGCTTCGCTTCTTTCGGGCGTCCCTAGACTGCACTGTTATGTTTTTTATTGTTTTGAAAGTGAGATTTTGTAGGTTAGTTATTAGCATGTTTACTGCGTTATTGGCTCCTAAGATTGTTCTTATTACAATGGTATCATATATGAAAGACTTGAGTATTAAACTAAATAGGCAGTAGGTTTTTAGTCTGAAATATTGATACTTATTAACACAAAATATTTACCTGTAAACTGCCAAATAACCAACAGCTTCATCACAATCAAATTTGAAATTACTTGGAACTACTCCTGTTGAATTTGCACAAAATGGCACCTGAAATTATGTAAGTTATAATAATATCCTACAATAATCATTGTAAATAAATTTGAGTAGCATGTAGTGGCATGAATTATTTTTGACATAGAACATTGAAAATACCTTTCTCATCATATCATGCAACCCTGGTGCAAGAGTTATGCAGGCTAGCACCATGGTGAGGAGCAACATTATGGTGTACATGATACGGCTGGATGTGGAGTTGGACCATGATGGACAGGCTGAGCAGCAGAGAGAGCAGGCAGCACTGCCACAGCAGCATGCCAGCTGTAAAGGTAAAAAAAAATTGGTTAAATCTATTTTTATTATTATTCATGAAATTAATATTCATTAAATAATAAACAATTTTTATGCTAAATTATCAATAACATGGATATAGGAAATGAATAGTATGGTTCTTTCTTAATTTGATGCAGCGAGCAGAAAATTAAGAGGTTAGTGGATAAGAGCATTTCTCAAAAAAATTGTACTTTCTATCCAAATCTCTGTCCCATATTTTAAAATATTTTTTTCTATATATAAAATAGATCATTACCAGTTTCTATTAAATTATATACTTAGTAAGTTAATTAAACTACGTAAAAAACATTTACTAATTATAAATAAATTAATAAATTACTAGCTTTAAAAATATTTTAATAATCGGTCTAATCTATTTGTATGAAAAGTGGAGTGTCCCAATTTCGTACCTTCCCAAACAATCGATTGTATTTGAGAGGACTTGCGGAGAATGTAGAAATAACTTATGTATTTATTTAGAATTATAAGACCTTATTCATTTATAAATTAATATTTCGTCGTATTAGAACAAATTTATTTAATAAATAATGATTTTATCGTATCGTGTAAAAAGTTCCTTTTCAAAATTCCTCTTTTGTGACGGTGTTTTTGAAAATTATAGCGTCAATTTGGTATAAACATGCTTTAGGATATTGGCAACATTGAAAAGATCGGTATCCAACTAAAATTTTTCGTTTTGACATTTCTTTTAACCATACGCAAACATCGAAGGTTGTCCGTTAGTTTACTGGTCCGAAAAAAATCCAAGCTTTGTTACCCAACAAACACAGGTAAGATCTAATATTATTATTATTTCTCATTAAGAATCATTAAAGCCCTCAATATTGATTTCGTAAGTCAAATCACAAACGAATACTAGTTTTAGTTGTATGCGTTAACAATTTTAATAATTTATTGAATTTGATTTGTTACCTCCTTTTTTGTTACTCTTGAGTGGTAACGTATAAATGGAAAAGAAGGTAACAAAATAGGAAATTGTTAGGCAGAGTGTAGACTATCTGATTTTGAATATAATTATGACGACGTTTTAATTAAATATAATATTATATTAATACATTTTTGTAATGTGCGAAATTGAATGGGAGCTTTACGCATGTATTTTAGCAATAACCCGTCCGAAGGGGTTATTGCTAAAATACATGCATAATGCTGCTTATGAATAAAGGATGCTTATTAATAATGGTTTAATATATGCTTTGCATGGTAAATGTAAGATAAGGTGTACAGTTATATTTTACAGGTCTGAATTAAATATGCCTCTAACCCCGGCTGAAAAAATGAGGCGGTACCGGGAAAGGTTAAAAGAAAATCCTGAAAAGATGGAAGAACAAAGGAAAAAGAACCTCGAAAGAATAAAATCGAAGTATGTGTACAAAAAAGTCAAGGATATGACTGAAAAGGAAAAGAAGGTACAAAGAAAAAAGTGGCGTGACCAAAAAAGGAAGACAATTCAGAAGACGAAGAAAGATATTGATACCATGATGGAAAACGAAAATTCTGAAATAAATTTGATTCCAGACACATTCCAATTGCAAGAAATGATAAATCGTTTGAAAAAATGCAGAAACATGTATAAAAAACAAAGGAACAATGCTCAAAGTCGAATAGAATACTTAAACCGGCTTACAGAAAATTTAAGGAAAAAGATTTTTCGATTAAATCAGAAACATATGAAGACAGAAGAAGATTTGAAGAAACAAATAACTAAGTTAAAGGCTAGGAATGAAATACTGGAGCTATCACTGAAAAATGCTTATAAAAGATGTCATAGTAACAAAGAAAAAGATGTTTTCAAGTCTATCGCCAACAATGATACAGTAAAAGAAAAAAGAGCGTCATCTTTCATTCATAAAACTCTTGGCTTAAAAGGAAAAATAAGAAAACGACAAAAGGCAGCCAAAATATCGGGAATTAAGGAATCTATAAAAAAGTTTTTTTTGAGAGACGATGTTAGCCGATCTACTGCCGGTAAAAGAGAGTGCAGAACTTTACATAAGACGAAAAAGCAAATCAGATATCTTAATAATTCATTGAAATGCCTTTATGATAAATTTAAACAAGAAGGCAACTTAGTGTCATTTTCTTCGTTTTGCAGATATAAACCATTTTTTGTCCTATCACCCTCTGTTAAAAATAGGGACACTTGTTTGTGCGAAAAACATAGCAACTTTAAATTGTATGCTCTAAAGAGAGCAAATGTATTTAACTATATTAATATGACCGATCTATTAAAATCAGTTGTCTGCGACATTAATTGTTTCGACTGTATGTATAATAAGTGTATTATCTGTAAAACTAAATCCCCGAAATATAACACGGAAACATTTATTCCTTCAGAAGAAATCAGTTGGCAGGTATGGGAAATGACTGAGCATAGGTATAAAAAAACAAGTGCAGATAGTAACCAAATTTTAGTAAAAACAAAACGGATGACGAAAACTTTAAAAAAGAATACTATTCAACATTAGATTGATATATTTGACAATGATCTTAAACTATTTAAAATTCACTCTTATAACATGTGGCACCAAATAAACGAATACAATAAATGTTGTGCTTACCTAAACCCTGGAGAAGCAGCCATTCACTGTGACTTTTCCCAAAATTTCGAATGTAAATTAAGTTCAGAAGTACAAGCAATGCACTTCTAAAAATGCTGGTGCTTCTAAAAATCAAATTTCTCTACATACCGGCGTGCTTTTTGTGAATGGCAAAAAGCAATCTTTTTGTACTGTTTCTCCCTCAAATATCCATCAACCAAGTGCGATATGGGCCCATCTTTTACCATAACTAGAATTAGCACATTCTCTAGAACCAAACTTAAAAGTTCTTCATATATTTTCTGACGGCCCAAGCTCACAGTATCGCCAAAAAAATTACTTTTTTTTAACTAATCATTTTGCGACTGTTAAACGACTTAAAATTTCGTGGTCATTCTTTGAGAGTGGCCATGGAAAAGGCGTTGCTGATGCAATTGGAGGAGTGGTTAAAAGATCTTTAGATAGACAAGTAGCATACGGTAAAGATGTAGCTAATGCGGATGATGTATATAACATAATTTTGAATTGTGTGAAGTCTGTAAAATGTTATTATATCAAAACAGAACATATTGACGAAATTTCAAAATTATTACCCCCGACACTCAAAACTATTCCCGGTACACGATCAATTCACCAAATTGTTACTATAAATTATAATCAAATTAAACATCGAATACTTAGTTGCTTTTGTAGTTTGGATGATTGTTTTTGTTTCAATTCGAAAATACACACATTTGAAATTGCGCAATCATCAATGCTCGATATTCCCAATGTGATATCGTCAATGGACGAGATTGGCGTTGTTTCCAATGTGATATCATCAATAAATGAGGTTGACGATGTTTCTCATGTATTAAGATCCATAAACGACGTTGACGATATTTCTAATGACATAATATCATCAGTTGACGAAATTGGCAATGTTTCTAATTTGATATCATCAATGGACGACGTTGGCAATGTTTCCAAACTAATATCGTCAATGGATGCCGTTCCCATTTATGATTTGGATATGATTTGCCTAGCTGATATGGAGAATGTTCCTACACCTTCTAACACTTTTGATAAAAATATATTGACATATGGTACATCTTCAGTAGCATCAATTGATAATAGCACAGAATATACATCACCGATGCCATCATCATCATCTTCAGACAAGGAAAATGCTGGTAATAATAAAAATGGCACTCCTCATACTTCTGTAGGAGGTTCCAAGAGAATAAAAATTATTTCAAATATAATTTTAAAACCGTCCCAAGGTGCTAATTACAAATATAAAAAATATAAACAAAAAAACAAATCACTGCGAACAATTGTAAGTCGACAATTAAAATGTAATAAATGTAAACGGTCCGTATTGATGCATGAAGTCACAAAGTGCATGTCATGCAATTTGTACTTCTGTGAAGAGTGTAGTGGTAGCCAAACTTTTAGAGATTTTATAATTTGTTCATCTTGTTGCAATGTCTGATTTTGAGCAACATTGTTATTACTTATTTTTTATTAGTTTTAATTCATCTCATTAAGTTTTAAAAATTGGTATTATTATTGCGATGACCGTCTTCTTATAACGATAATTCTGTTAATTGTGTACCAAATATAATATTGTTATTTTAATTACTGTTATACTTATTGAAGCTAAGGTACTTCAGGGTACCTATATTGTACGTAACTTTGGATGAGTGTTTTTTTAGATTAATTAGTCAATGTGTTGTGTAGGTATTAGGGAATGAAAGAGATAGGAAAACGAATACAAATTATTAATAAGATGTTAGTATGTAGAGATTGATTCTGAAGATTATTCACGCTAGACCTGGATTTTTTTAGCTTTATCTAAACAATTTTTGGAAAAGATTTATAGTAACTATTTAGACCTTGATATATTGCATATGAGTAACATGTTTCATTAAAATCGGTTTATTCGTTTCCAAGATTTGGAACTTGTAAGTTTGTATGAAAAACCGCGCCGCGTAAACGCTCTTAATGTTCCTAATAATTATTAGATCTAATATTAAAAATCGTAAAGAATGTCTCCTGACAGTGGTTTTACATCAATTTAATTAAGTCAAAATAATTATTTGTACTACTGTGAAGTCTAGGCTTAAGAAATCCTATTTTGTTACCAGAATTATATTTTTGTTACTGTCCCATAAAAGCAGGCGCATATTTCTTTTATTTATTAATACGTATAAGATACTAATATATTTTTGTGATAAAAACTAAAATATAAAGTTTATTTCTGCATTATATATGTATACACAATTTTAATACAAAATAAAATAGACTCAATAATGTAAAGTTAATCAAGGGTTGTGACCGAATAGTAATGTAAAGGAAACATTACCGCCTGTGTTTTAAGATTTCTCTGTTAATATAGACTGATTTTTAATAAACAGGTTAAATTTTGTGTTACTATCCTATTTAATTGAATAAAACTTCTAGTAATAGGTTTCAACATTAAATTTATGTGAACTGGTGAAGGTAACAAAATAAGAACTTTTCTCCACCTTTGGTTTGTTTTAATAGATTTTGCTATGTAATTACGATTTATATCTCAGAACAACCCTTATATTTATAATATTTAGACCTTTACCCATACTTAACATAAAGAAATCAGGTATATTTCAATATTTTTATTTTAGTATATTTTCTAAGCAATGGTACAATTTTTTTGAGAAATGCTCATAAAGCTAATTTTTAGGATCATTATACACCTTTTGCTGATGATACATTTGTTGGGTGGAGAATATTTCCCTAAAATAACATTCTAATAAAATCTGTTCAAATATTGTATTGCTGTTTATTGAAATATTTATGTCCATCAGCAGTAGTATAGGTTGATGATGTTGATGATATGATGATATGATGTCAATGCACTATAAATACTTTCCTTACCAGTATGCCCTACCATCTAAGTAACTGCAATAATAAAAAGGAGGGTAGAAAGAAAATGTCGAAATAAATAAAAAATTTAATAAAAGTTTCACTTTAAAATACCAATCAGAGATGTTATAATGACTCACGACAAAAACAATATTGTGATACTTTCACAGTTCACACAATATACTATAAAACATTGACTTGATAAGTAATTGTTGTTTATTCTAGATAAGAATCTTACAAAAGGGAGGGCATAAAATTCTAATCGTGTTCTAAAATAGGAATTAACCCATTTAAAGTTGCAGTTTTTATATAAAGAAAAATTTATACGATCTAAATAATTAATGAATCATGTAAACAAGTACAAGGTAAAACTAACTATTGATCTTTTACCTGAGCAGCTGAACATAGCCCCAACGCAGCACCCATCTTTGAAACTAAACTTGTTCTTATATGGTTAGAATATACCTATTAAAATAAAATAATAATCTTGAATCTTGCAAACTACTTTAATTTCTTGTAATTCGAGGAAAACTAGAATAGCAGAGTACTTGTAACTTGACAATGCAGGCTTGGTCTTTGTGCTTGTTTTTGATTTTTGATGTTGACAATTGACAGCTGACAACTGACAAATGTGGGAACTGGGAACCTAGGAACAAGTTTATTATGGAATTGACATTCGCGTATACCCGAAAGGGACAGGAATATTTTACAGGGATACCACATTCATAATAACAAGTCTACTTATTTTCATGAAACAAGTGAATTAAAAATAATAAAAAAACTGGTAAAGGTTTATAGATAACTATAAGCATTAGCCCTAACCAAACATTTATTGTAATTATAGACAGCTGCATTTTTCCGGATTATCGAAAATATTATGTAATGACTACATAATAACAACCCGCTAAAAACTTAAATAATAAAAAAGAAGGCTATATACGTCTTAATATGTATGATCTATAGTACATAGCCTTTAAGGATACCAATAAACATATTTGTTTTTATTGTGTTTATTTCGAAAATTCCAGTCACCCTTTTTATATAATACCACATTCTTGGGTAATGTGCCTATAACAAAACTGGTATCACCATACCTACATAAACCGACCAAATTAAAAAGTAGTACAATATGGCGGCATATTTGACAAACTGTTCGCGAGTGAGAATATTTGTATGGCATTCAAATTTAGTCGAAAAATTTTGGTTGGGCACATCATTCTTGTGCCCTACAAACAAAGAGTGATATTCTGACAAAGACAAAAGAAAGTGTCTATGTCTCTGTCACTCTTGGATGTTTCGTATGTTGTTATCTCGTTCCAATACGGTATTATTATTAGCTTGTCAAATCTATTGATACTTGATCTTAGCTGGGAACCATAATAATAATTATTTTTTTCTATTCAAAGGCATTAACTACTGGGCTATTAGCCATACAAAATACAATATTTAGTCTGTAATATGGAGAAACGGCGGGAAACCCCAAGGAGCGCGGCTTCGCCCCTCTAGTCCCCATCAATCAACTATAACTTCCCTTTTCATCCACCTAGAACAATCCACCATAACATTCGCCAACCCATCACATTATACAGATTAAATTTTTAAAACAAACACTATAGAAAACCACCAGGATAATCCTACTTTATAAAACCAGTCCAGAACATTTCTCCAAAAGATTCGCCAACCAACCACAATATAATATACATAGATTAAGTTTTTAAAATAAACACTATAGAAAACCGCTCCGAATGAACAGAACACAAAATAACAATTTTATTAGTTAACGGGAAAAAAAAACCGCACACATCGCCAAAAATATTTGTTGGTTATTTTTGATGATATTTTTACTCATATTTTGTTCTTCTGGAGTGAGGCTTTTGACTCTAAATGATTAATTTAGTATGATAGAACGCTCAAACACCTCAACTTATCTTTGCTGGATGCCGATGGATAAGCCATTCTTCTCATTGGACAATTATTGTCCGAAGACACAGCAGAAGCCCGCAACAAATATATTAGATTTTTTCGATTGAACTACGCCCGTAAGTTTGAAATATCTGCGTTGCACCTTGTCCTGACGGGCATGAGGAAGAGATAGAATGAAAAAAAAAGTCCCACTTTCGGTTGATGTCTAAAATTGTTACTAGAAAGCTAAGATCAAGTATCAATAGATTTGACAAGCTAATAATAATACCGTATTGAAACGAGATAACAACATACGAAAAACTCCAAGAGTGACAGAGACACTTTTTTTTGTCTTTGTCAGAATATCACTCTTTGTTTGTAGGGCACAAGAATGATGTGCCCAACAAAAAATTATCGACTAAATTTGAATGCCCTACAAACATTCTCACTCGCGAACAGTTTGTCAAGTATGCCGCCATTTTGTACTACTTTTTAATTTGGTCGGTTTATGTAGGTATGGTGATACCAGTTTTGTATAGGCAGATTACCCAAGAATGTGGTATTATATAAAAAGGGTGACTGGATTTTTCAAAATAAACACAATAAAAACAAATATGTTTATTGCTATCCTAAAAGGCTATGTACTATAGATCATACATATTAAAACGTATATAGCCTTCTTTTTTATTATTTATGTTTTTAGCGGTTTGTTATTAGTCATTACATAATATTTTCGATAATCCGGAAAAATGCAGCTGTCTAAAATTATAAAAAATGTTTGGTTAGGGCTAATGCTTATAGTTATCTATCAACCTTTTCCAGTTTTTTTATTATTTTAAATACACTTGTTTCATGAAAAAAAGCAGACTTGGTATTATGAATCTGGTATCCCTGTAATATGCCTGTCCCTTTCGGGTATACGCGAATGTCAATTCCATATGATACTTGTTCCTAGCAATACGTAGTATTCTCTATATAGTTTGTGTTCCTAGCTAGAAAGTGACATGCTAAATGTAAGTTAAGAAGATGACAATGAAAATAACAAAATATAAATGCTTGATATATTAGGTATGTCTTTTTTTTTTCCGCTTTCCCAAGCAAAAACGGAATTAGAACACTGTTAGACATCCATTACGGAAATGCAATATTTTTCTCCAACTTTTAGGACCTATAATACCTTTCTGTGCACTGGTACATCCAGTTCCGGTACAGCGATGCCACCTCTTCTCAAAGCCGTGGCTCGGATGCGGAGTGCTGCTCACGTTGGGCCTAGAGTAGGATAGACAGAGAGGCGCTCCTCGAGGCGGCCCTGGTGCAGGCCTGGTGCATGGACGGTAGGCTGGCCTCGATCGAGGTGGACGGGGAGATGGATCGCATGGTCGGTGCGATGTCACAGGTGTGCGACGCGGCCATGCTTAGGGTCGGTCGGCGGATCCTGCGACGCAGGAGGGTGTACTGGTGGTCGGAGGAGCTCACCGAGCTGCGCATGAGTTGTGTTGCGGCAAGACGCCAGTATGTATAGTAGACTCTATGACGTCTACAGAGCCGGATATTTAGGAAGCTGCCTACGAGGATTGCACTGGAGTCTCTGAACCGAGAACCGTGAGGGAGGCCGTACAGGATGGTTTGCAACAAACTGCGCCCCTGTGCCCCTCTTCTGACGGAGAGTCTCCAGCCTGACCTCGTTGCCTGGATAGTTCCAGCCCTGTTCACCGGCCGGGGAGAGCATGCGCCCCTGCCTATGGCTCTATCAGGCCGTGAGCCGCTGAGTGACGAGGCTCTGGAGGTGTCGGAGATGGAGCTGAGAGCGCGCAATACCGCCCCGTGTCCGGATGGTTTTCACGGGCGGGCCTTGGTTCTGGCCCTTGGCTCGCTTCGGACACAGGCGAAGCGCCCTCTAAGTGCTTGTGTGGCGCAGGGTCAGTTTCCCACGGCGTGGAAGAAAAGGAAGCTGACCCTTATCTGAAATTAGAGACGAGCAGTCGACTCGCCATCGGCATACCGATCGATCGTTCTGCTTGACGAGGCGGGCAAGCTGCTGGAGCGGATCGCAGCTGCCCGTATCGTCGATCACCTGGAGGAGACAGACCCGAACCTCAGTGCCTACCAGTTTGGCTTCCGGCGGGGTAGGTCCACCCTGGACGCTCCGACCAGGGCGAGGACCCTTGTTGACGACGCAGTCGAGGGGGGGAGAGGTGTATTATTCTATACATTCTATATTTAATATGGGTAATAAAGAGACACTCGAGATAAGTTTAAAACAGTATAGATTATAATAGTGCATAGCCTATCCCCACCATGTTCCAAGCCTTGCCACGGCGGTGGGGTTCAGTAGCCTAGGGTGAGCCCAGCACCTTGGGTGAAGCAAATTGAGCCGAGGAGGCTCTTTGTACCCCTCTTATAAGAAGAGGGGACAAAAGAGCAGGGGGCGAGGGGCGAGGATGGAAACCTCACCCCATTGTACTGTACTGACGTTGGGAAGGGTTGTTATGTGGTGCGGGACAATCCCGCTGTGGAGCAGGCCTGGGTCCCCTGAGGGATTGATTAGCCTTCGAGGCGCCCTGTGTTTGCTCAACAGAGCCGGGGCAGCTGACCAAAGGTGGCATTGGAGGCACTCGCCGGGTTTTAGTGGGTAGAGCTGCGTCCACTTACCAGCTTTTGGGCGCAGCGAGTTCCACACACCCGCCGGGGCAGACCCACTCCCCGGCGAATTGGGAATCAATTGCTCTAGATTTAAGTGACTTTTGTGAATAATGATTAATGATTATCACTAAAATAATGATAGGAACCCAGCAGAGTTTCTTGTGGGTATCTTCTCTGAGATGGGCACGTTACGAACTCTCATTATAAATTTAGCCGCTAAGACGATCATAATTCATAAGTGATTATTATAAAGATCTTATATGTGAAGTATAACAATAAATAATAATAAACAATAAACGATAAGGCCGAAGCCAAATCTAAAGTATGTATGGAAAAACGACGGAAACCCCAAAGGCGCGCGACTTTGCGCCCCTAATCCCCCATCAATCAACTATCACTCTCCACTTCGCCCACCCAGAACTGCAGTCCTCTACAATATTCGACAATAAATAACAATTTATACATATTTTTTTTAAAACAAACACTAGAGAAAACCGCTCCGAACGAACAAAATAACAATAAATTAACGGGATACCAATAAAATTCAACCATGCGCCCCGAAATTTCCCGGCGTTTCTCGTTTTCACACCACCATAAAGTTTTTTGTCGTTCATATTGGAGCAGGCTAAGGGCCTGAGTCCATGCTACCTATTCTGTCGTAATGAATCAGTTTTATTCAAACCTCAGAAAAACTATCCTCTTTTTTCCTTTAACGCCGGGAAATGCTTTGAGGCATCCCGCGGGGGAGTGGGTCTTCCTTCCCACGCGGGTATGTGGGACCGAAAGCTGGTAAGTGGACGCAGCTCTACCCACTAAAATCCGGCGAGTGCCATCAATGCCGCCTATCGTGAGGTGCCCCGGATCTAATAAACAAACAGGGCAACTCGACGGCTAGTCAGTCCTGCAAGGGACCGACGCCAAGCAAACAGGGTGCCTCGATGGCTTATCAATCCCTCAGGGGACCCAAGCCTCCTCCACACAGGGGTTGTCCCGCACCACTGAACAACCCCTCCCAACGTCGGGACAGTACAATGGGGTGAGGTTCCAATCCTCGCCCCTTGCCCCTGCTCTTTTGTCCCCTCTTCTTATAAGAGGGGTACAAAGAGTCCCCTCAGCTCAATTAGCTTCGCCCAAGGTGGCTGGGCTCACCCTAGGCTACTGAGCCCCACCGCCGCGTCAAGGCCTGAACCATGGTGGGGAGATTCACTGATTTACGATAACTGAATCCAATGTTGAGACTCACTTAAAAACCATTAACTAATCCCCTACAAGTCTGAACCACCCAAATGGAATAAACACACAGTTGATTTTTTGACTTTTGTCCATTGCGCGATGCACTGTGCCTCAGCTCAATTAGCTTCGCCCAAGGTGCTGGGCTCATCCTAGGCTACTGAGCCCCACCACCACGTCAAGGCCTGAACCATGGTGGGGAAGAAGACGGAGTTGTAATAACCTTATTTAGGTTTCTTCTAGGTATATATTTTTAGATTCACAGGAGCCTAGGTCATTTTAAAAGCAGTTCCACGATTTCAGTCAACAGGTGGGGTTCACGTCTGATGAGTTTCGTCTCTATGGTTTGCCTCTCCTTCTTTATAGGAGAAGGGGCAACGGACAGTCAGTCACTTGGTGGTAATTGATCACCGACATCCATAGATAACCGCTACATCAGAGGAATTACATGTGCGTTTCCTGCCTTCCAAATATGAGTATGCTCTTCTTTTAAGTCAGTTCGGTAATAACGTTCGGTTAGAATCTCTTTAATCCTTCTATTCCTTTAACATGTTTGGTATTACACCAAATGTGGTTTGGTGGCAGATGAGTTATGGGTCACCTCTCCACATTCAATACTAATAGTCGTTTGATACAAGGCCGGTAAGCTAAATAAAGACATTGCTTTATTAGCGTAAGAAAGTTACTTAGATTGGAGATCACATGACATCCGTGCATAATGGAAGTTCATATTAAGTCGGCACTAATTTAAAATATATTATATAGGATGTACTTAAATTTAGTTGAGTAGATCCAAACATGTGACAGTATCTATAGGTAAGGCGTGTTATTATTGGAGTATATACTTTAAAATATCCTAATAATTAATTTAAGTATCTATACTTAGATCATAAATCAATAAAAGACTTTGGCTTCTCTTTCGACGTGGGCGGCCAAATTTCAAAAGGTTGCTTCAGATCTATAAAATATTTTGTAAGTATTTAAAATTATTTATTTCGTTGATATACAGCGACAGTTTACTTTTAATGTCGTTGCCAAGCTTGTTTTATTTTATTTTTCTTAGGTACTCTTTTATATATTAATGTAAATAAGTAATTAATTTAGTAAAATATAACATGTCGCTGTTTTATGACAAGCGTATTACGACATCTACCTTCTAATATAAGATAAAAGCATAATATGTTAAACATACTATTAATAAAAATCGTGACCCACTTTTTTGAAAGGTATCCTAAATCTTTTCAGCTGTGCAGTAAATAAAAATAACTGATGTAAGATGTTGAAAAAGTACAATGATTTTGTTAATGTAGGTATGTTAAGATTATCGTAATTTTAATGGATCACAGTAAAACAAAAGTTTTAAAATCTAAAGTTTATATTTGTAAATATATAAATATCAATAACACATTTTATAAGGTCAAGAGTTGTTCCATTTCAATAAATTTTGGCCTAATATGATCGCCGATAGCTTCGTTAATATAAAAACACTTTATATAATAATCGAAGGTAAGGGATTAAATGATTCCACGGTATTAATAATAATTTAAATATATATTTTGGGACAAATAAATTTTCAAGTTATTGAGGAACGCAGACAAAATATAGACCGGAAGTACTTACATACAAAATAAAATTTCTAAATGAAGAATAATGTATTTTATCTTTACGGACCCTATATTGTACAGTAAATAAGATTTATTTTAAGGGTCGCAGGCAGAAACCACGCAATATTATTTTATAAAACAATTTATAGAGAGCGCCACGTGTACTTCGACACCCGGTTACTTCCGAAATGTTTATGTTAACGATATTTAATATCAAATATTTTATACTTTTTACACTTTTTAATAATACAATGTCAGCTAAAACATTAACAGAAACATCTCGTCATATAATATCTTTTTAAATCAATAATTTGGAACACATTCTGGACCTCCACATTGGAACAGTATAAAATAACTTTCACTTATCTAACACGAATCTGTAAAGTTCAATCACGCTCACGATCAACAATATGATATTTATAAATAATAATCTTAAAAAAATAATAAATAAAATTATTAATATCACAGTAGATCAACTGCCACCTGGTGTGTATGGCTAAAAAACACTTTCAAACCTTACGCTTTTGTATACTCGATAAGAAGCAGTTCTGAGCCGACAGTGGAGGTAAGCACTGCTGTGATATTGACAACATGTGAATACTTATACATATCCAATCGAATCATACAATAATATTTCACATCAAACAAATACCCTTTCATTGATCATTTCTTACATCTAGTGGTAACCATTATGCCGATGGGTCGGCGATATGCTGACGGGCTTACAGTGGTGCATATCGTCAAGTCAGAGGCGTATAACTAAATAATATATATAAATTTGCAATTTTATATCCGAAGTCAGCTAAAAATGAAATGCCACTACGGTCACACATTATATATTGAATATTATACTAGTTTTAAAATTATTTTCGCATAGGTGTAGGGTAACCGATGAAAATAATATTTAGAACGTTCGTCAGTATGGCAACACACCACAAATCGCGATACACTCTGTATGTACAGTTGAGTTGAGTCCCAATGGCGCTCACTGCTCACACTCAAGTCTCAACATCACCATTCTCCAGTAGGCAGTAGCAGCTGACCCGTCTTGATGACATCACTATTTCGTATTGATATTTTTGTCTTGTTCATAATTCTAGTCAATGCTTATTATTCCATTACACAAAAATTTATACAAAAGATCTTAAAACGTACGTATTACAAACAGGAGACATATTTTCATAAAAAATTGCCCACATAAAAGACTTATATAATACTACCTATAGAATGTGTAAAGGATGTACAAACGAAAGTACAGCTTGGCAAAAAAGAGTATGACGTGGTGACAGGTGGAACTAACTATTTTTCTAAATGGAAACCTATGATGTTGATAATACTTTTCCGACAAATACTAGATTTTGAGTAAAGCTTAGTGTTTCACATTTATTTTTAACGATTTGATTAAATTATCTTACCGATTTTGCATATTATGATGAGACCTAAGTGAAAGTGGCGCCCTAATTTTTTCCATACTCTTTTTTGCCAAGCTGTAAGGGTTGATAAAAACCAACGACAATATTAGTTTAAGCTTATAGATAACCAATAATTTTGAAACGAACTAATAGAACCATTGTAAGTTAATATGAACTAAGCAACGATCCGTAAACCTTATTAATCCTAGATAAGAATATAAATTTTGAAAGACAGAACAATACAATATGCACGGGCGATGTCTCTCCCGCAGTAACTATTATACAAGCAGGTAGTCTAGTGTGTTGTTAATAGATATTAAGAAAAATTACATAATATTACGCGAATAGGTGTAATAGTACTAATAAGATTAAGGTAAAATGAACAAGCACATATCTCCAGCGTCAAAACCTTAACCATTAATTGTGAATTTACATATTATATACATGCGAAGGTGGTATTTATTGTCCTTCCAACACAATGGCAAACAACTGAATTCATCGTTTCAGGTTTTCTGAGAGTGCCCTTATGTGATATTTTTGTAAGGCTGGCTGCCACGTTCTGTACTATTCGGTTTTTAAAATAATATGAAAATTGTAGTCACATTTCCTGTTAGCCCTTTTAAATTTCATTTACGTTAGTATGTCACAAAAGCAATGTCGCCTGTTTCGGCAATGAGGTCATTGGTTAAAAAAGGTTTTAAAAATAATATAAGAAAATCTAAATAAATCTATGCAAATATAATTTACCTCTAAATGTAAAAATTAACTATTCTTAACATAAGTACGAAGACGGCGCTTGTATTAACTAGGCACTAAATAAATCAAAATAATTAGCTAAATTTAAAAAATAATTATTTTCCTAATATAGACGGATATATGAATATTGTAATTACCTCTCATAGTAAAATATAAAAAGGTTTATCTTTTAAAAATAAATAGGGTGAATTTCATAAAATTAAAAAATATTTGCGTAATGTAGCTAAAACACGTTACAAAGTAAAAAGACTTAGACGGGACTAGCGCTTGTATCAGAATACTCCAATAATTGTAGAGTCGCCGTAGGGTTGGAGACGTCTGAATGTCGCTGTGGGGGGGGGGGGTACGACAAGATTGAGAAGAACTAGGCTGGCCTTAACTGTTACGTATTTGAAGTATGCGAAGGAATATATAAATTTATTATTGAGTAGAAAAATAGGTGAAACATTTTGTGGCACTTTCATTTAGGGGCCGATCGTTAGGCTTTTAATAAAATATATATGCGAATTATAAAAATACATCTTCTCTGAGGCAGGCTAGTCTAGCTATTAAAACTATTTTAGGGAAAGTTCATTTATTCATCATTAGCTTAAATATGGTGTATTATGCTGATGACAAGTGGGTTATGGAAGCTGATAGCGTTTAATATTTTACATTGACACTTCTTTATGTTTAATAATTTTTAAGACAAAATTGACCATAACATGCAGAAAATCTCATCGCGATAAAATTAATTTTATCCTTTTGTTTAAAATTAAAGTCAATTATGCCCTTTTGTACTGTAAAAGTTAAAGTAATGTGTTATTATTATGACTTTGGCGTAAAGTGTACACAATATTGAGCAATATTTTGGCTAAATAAATTAAAAAAGTACCTAATCTATGTACAGTAAAATATAATTGTCTTTATTTTAAAATAACTTAAATACAATTTCCTATTAACACAACTAAACAATGATAGCATTTATTCTCTCTGCTATTAATAAAATAAATCTAATAGCTTCAAAACGGTTTGAGATCTGCGTAATATTTTTTTAAGTTGCTCTACGCGTTCAAGATTGAAGTATGTTTGTGTAATTTAAACTAAATGATAAGAATTTGACGTGGCTTCTCAAACATATACATGTATCTAGATATACACAAAAATATGTATCTGTATTCGAAAATATAACTTTTAAAGATTCGATATGTTTTGAGACATTTTCCGCCATTTTGTTTGTAATGGCGGCGAACGCGTAACGTACGTCATCAAAATATTATTATTTAAGGCACAGTGACCAACACGTACTTATTATATAAACAACCAAACCTTTTAAGCATCGTACATGAAGCTCACTGCTCGAAAAAATAAAGCCTTCGTAGGGCAATCACGTTGTACTTAACGATAGAGAATACTAATTAATGACTTCAACATAACACCACTAACTATATTACATCTATAATCTAAACCGCGATTACAACTAGGTCCTTACAATATGGCAGTTGTCAATTCGCTAGCTGAGTTGTTGACTTATTCTAAAGTGATCATTTGGTTTGGTGAGCGAATTTCGTTGCGTTAACAAAAACGGGTTGCCATCGCCGATTACTTTATGATTTTTTATCACAACCATTATTGTAATGAAATGTATTTGGTAATATTTGCAGGTACATCTCGTTTTACGATGCCGTATCTCAGACAAAACAAAGTCAATTGAAGTACCTATCTAACACTCCGTTTGAATTTGGCAAGAGTTATGAAAAAAAAAGTTTTCTATAGTTTCACATTTTTTAGAGATTATTAAGTGTCAACAATAACTTTTATGAGTATCAAATTTGTAATACCGCAGATACAAATATAAGTAATATTTCTTTTATATATCAGCCTCTTGTAACTTGGACTGCCCACGAAGTAATAACTAAGAGTCACTGACAGCTTAGCCAAGTTGTACATAGCGAATATATTAGTTATATATACATTCATATTCATAGAAAATATTAAATTCTTTATTGCATTTCTGTTATCTAACAAAATACTCTCCAATAGGTACAATTTTAATGTCAGATCTAAATTGTATTCTAAGTAGTGAGATCTCATTTATATAAATGTATCGATATTCCGACGACTTACGTATGTGTTCTGTTATTATCTAGCTAGTGCTACAAAAGGCAAAGGTGCTATCCAGTAAGATACGAAAAACTATAAGGATTTAGGAACACAAAAACGCAGGCACACTGGCTTTACATGTGCGTTACTGAGCACCATGAGAACATTGAGATAATTGAGTAGGAAAACTGGAACAAGAGCACACCGAGTGTGCGGCAGCATTAAAGGGATCAGTTTGAGGTTGGCACATGTAAAAAAATATCGCACTATTATATCGTGATTACCGTCTGATATCCTGTGAACGTTATAAATTGAATCAAAGTTTTAATCGGACTTAAAATTATGCCCAACTCAGTCTGAGCAACTTTAATACATCAGCTTTAAAATGAAACATTAAGTAACAGTTATTATTGTAACACGCTATAACGTTACGATAACATTGCTCTAATTTAACTTATTCTCAAACAATATATTACTTTACATTACTTATTCGACTTCAAATATACTATTTACAAATATAATACTTACAAATTAATATTGCAGTTCGCAATCGCCTTTACTTATATACTTCTTTCATCTAATACCTTTCTCGCATTCAAGATGGAGGCTCGAGTGTATAAATACGTGTGGTAATTGTAAAGTAACATTGTAATCAAAGGTATCATAATTTCTGAACACCTATTCATTTTTGTGTTACTTTTATCTCTGAGTCAGGGCAACCTCCTCGCGCGCTGGCGCTTTTGTCATATCCTTTTCTGTCTGAACCCGCATATTGGGATAAGTAGGTACGGCGAAGTCGTTGCGCGCGTCATCAGTAGCGTCACCGGCAGTGCTGGTGAGCCGCGAACGACATTGAGTATTGTCTCCTTGTTCTAAAGGACCCAACCGTGTATACGATAGATATGTTCATATAAATTTAAGTCTAAATTTTTATAGTCTTTTAGTCGAATCAGAGATGACTTACTTCACTAATTATATTACTATTTGTTTTATAATCTAGTAATTCAGTCAATATATAACTAGTGATAAATACCACTGAAGTTTATTGCGACCGGAATGCTCTCCCAAGTCGACATAATGATAGTACTTCGTTTGACTGGCAGGTGGCGTTGGCCAAAACAATTATTCACTTACTTATGAATTAATCGCAGAGCTAGTACCGACGTGCAGTCGTTGTAGAGTTCTATACCTACGACTTTTATTTCTTGATGTTAACCTAATTCATATAATTAAATATTTAGGTAATTAACGCGTAGATCTAGTTGCGTTTGTACACATCGGCTACAAGTATTATAGATGTCGGTTATTATTTTGAACTTAGCTCTTGATTTAAAGTACTCGACTGAAATCGGACTCACAGAGAGCAGCGTGAAAACAATGTTACCCTGATATGTATCTGTAAAAGTACAAACTTCGAAGATGTGGACGGATTTCACTGACGTCATACTGTTATACTTATTGTACGTAATTTAATGCTAAAATTATTGCTCAATTTCATCTTTAGTCCCAACACTAGAAATAAATAATAAGCTACCTTTCACCTCCAAGAAATGTAAAGATTGATCTCGTTTCCTTTATTAACATTGAAATATTTTAAGCCTCAAAATATATTTTGTTCGTTGACAATTGAAGTTAAAAATGTGTTTAATATTTTTTATAAGTTAAAAGTATGAGGCGAGTGCGTACATAATACACATGGGATAACAATTATTTTGACGCTGCGGTTTCAGTCTCCAATAAATAATACTTAAATCTATTATTCACAGTCCTGCCGAGAACATAACACAATTTTCGTAGACGATGTAATCGTTTGCAAGTCACAGTAAAGGCATATCTACTGCGCTACAAAAATAAGTGGGCAATGTCCTTTATGCAGTCATACACGGGCCACATATTATGAGAAAAAATATGTCTCCCTAAATCTCTATATCTATCAATACATCTATATATATTAATTCTGTATAAGTTCATCTGTAATAAAAACTTCAATCATAGTATATTCTCGATAAAATCTATCACATCCGCAATCTGAATCGTCCGTATACGATACGAGTCCAATCAATCGACTATAGTCAGTCGGCGGTGAAGACTGAGTTCACTTGCTGGGGGCGGGGCGCGCGTTTGCGTGTGCGAGCGCACGGCGCGCACGCTAGTCGCCGAACCGCGTGCACGCCTTCTTCCACTTGCACTGAGTACACCACAGGTCGCGCTGGTCCATGCCGTACACCTTACGGCATTTCTTGTTGTCGGAGCGAGGACGCCGGCCCGGGCTGCCGGGGGACCCGCCCATGCCGGGGATTTTTAAATGTTTCTGTAATATTAATGAAAAAATATTTCAATTATCAGGTGTTTTTTTTGTTTGTATGATATGCAAACTGACAGAAGTGCTTCCTTATCGTAAGTGATCAACGTCATCCATGAACATAAAGCAGTTCATTCTAGACTAGCCCAGGGAAATCATTCACGATGCCTTTCCACATATGATTTAAGTTCATGAAAGAATTAAGCTGGATGTATCCCTGTCACTGATTAAATGGTTTGATCTTTTCAAATATAATAATAAATTCCTGAATATTTATAGTTAAACCCTGAAATTATAATTTTCTTAGTATATTTTACGCGAATTCGTCAAAACTGTTACGCTTACTAAACTGATTAAAAAGCGTGGTGCTTAGAAGATTATATAAGCCGTATAATGAAAAGATAAAATGTGTATAGGTATAAAACCCAACTGTTCCATGTATTTAATATTAGTTAGTTCAGGTTAGCGAAATCCTTGCTGCGTTGATTATCTTATCAATGATTTCTCTTAGCCAACGTAACATGTATTTTTTTTTACTGTAGCAACTAACAACTTTGCAAAATGGCGGCCATCTTACATCATGTTTTTTTTAAATAATATGTTGGGACAACTCACACACAGTCATCTGATTTTAAACTCTGCCTGTTCTTATGGCAACTAGACCACTGATACTTATTATATTTCTAAATACATCCATATTGTAGATAAATTACACCCGTCTGGGTGTACATACAGAACAAATTATCATGTTCATCACACAAACATTTGTCCTGGGTGGGAATCTAACCCACGACCTTCTGGTTTAGAAGTCATGGTCACAAACCAGACAAATAGAACAGTTGCAGAACATTAAAAATTAAATAAAATAGAAATGTTAAACAAGTGATAGTTACCGGCGAATGTGAGTTTGACCAGGAATGCGTTACAGGAATGCTTATCGGGCGCGCAGATCCATTCTGAAGTGTCGATAGTAGTCCTTGTCTGGAAACACAACACTATTACACCTCTTTGACTCAAACGGTACGGAATATTTTATGTAAATTTGTTTTATTTAGTTTGCTGTCATGCGGATATTAAAAAAACATTTACATTATGCTTAACGACGCTAATAACACTTCATCTTCCTGGTTTGCGCAATTTTTAAGTGTGGTTTTAAATATTATACCTACCCTCGCCATATTGTGGAAAATTTCGGAACTAATATCTGTATGGACGATACTATGTGTTGACGTAAAAAAGATACAGTGGCGACACCACGCAGGGTTTATATATTTCTGGTCAGGTTATATATATAATAATATTATGTATTATCATATTAAGACGTTTGTATATTTAGATTTATGAGGCAATCTTCGAAACTACAGCGATTTAAATATTCTTTCACCAGAAGAATGATGACTTTTCTCCGTATATCACAGACCCTAAAATAATCATCATCAACCTAGAAACCGCAGTAAAAAATCAAGAACAGCGGGCAACAGCTAGTTTATAAGTTAGTTTCCGAACCTGTAGGAGCCGACGAGTTGTCGCTGGTAGTCCGGGTCCTCGTGGGGGGGACGGCACATGTCTCGGTGGGAGAGCGTGGGGGGCGGCGCCGGCATAGATACCTCGCGCTCCGTGTAGTAAAACTCCTCTTCATGGTCACTTTCACCCTCCTTCTTAGGCCTGAAGAGAGACACAGTATTTTAAGTAAAGAACATTGTGCATGATCGATATTATATACTTATTCAACAACAAAAAGCGTTAGTGTAAATGTGTTAAAAAGATAATAAATGAGGCCACGAAAGTAAGTCGACTCTTTTTAAAGTACTTTACATAAATATCATTGTAATTAACAGCATTAACTATGTCACATTTGTGTACATAATGGGCGTATGTAAATATTAAAACGCAATAAATCATAGTTAGTATTAATCATTATGTAATAATATGATGTGTTATTGAATAAACACTAGCGGCGGAGCAGCGTTATGTAAGAAGTTGGATCGCACAGCGACCTTGCACGTAACAAGCTCGCTAGAGCTAGTCGTGTACTATGTTGTATGTAGGCACAACCTTGTCGCGAAGCCTTGCCACTTCCGGGTCTAAAGGGCTGACCTTTCCTTCTAAATCAATATGATTGACTGACAGCAAAAATCCGGCTTACACTATATCTAATATTAATCTTAAAAATCTAGTACACGGCGAAAAAACACATTTTTCAAATTTTACAGCCGCCATAAAAGTAGAATCTGTTTTGAAATGTCCATTTAATTACTATCACCAGTGGAGTGCGGAAATAGCTTGGTCTAATTGTGACCAGTCGTTGTTCACGAAGGAGTAAAACTTGACGACTAACCAGCATCAAATGACACAACCGGCGCTGTGACGTCACCGAGTGTGACAACTATTTATAGTCTGTTTCAATAAGAAAAACCAAAGATTTGAATCGCATTAATGTCGTCACAAGTTATGCAATACGTCAGAACCTGACTGCGAAAGCGAAATGTATAACTGTGCATTATCGATTTCATGCAAAGCGAGCGTTGGCAACACTCGCGAACGCATACATGCAATGTTATCATAATCTTGTTTCTATGTGGATTACAGATATAAAGATCAAGGTTAAATTAAACGTACACGTCTTGCTTGAGAAAATATTGTATTACAATATAGACTTGTTACTGAGATGAAATTGTGATATGTAGTGATAACTTTTAGCACCATTAGTAACTTGCCGTGGTACTTTACTGTGATTCGGCCATGACGAAACGGATTTGTGTTGTGAATGCTCCACATAATCTCTCTTTGTGAATATTTAAAATTTACAACTTTGTCGTTCCAGTCACATGTTGTATGACCCAATTTTCTTGACGTCGCGTGTGTAAATATAAAAATGTATTACAAATAAAAAAATATTGATGGACAGGATCATTTATGCAGTAAGATAATATGTTTAAAAAAGAAACGTCATTCGCATGGAGAAAACAAATGACTGGTTTAACTTATTCGACAGACGATTATAATTAATCTTCACTTTAGTTTATGGTAGAGTTTAGCATAGAGTTCGGTGAGCGTTTAATCTACATATCCTAAAAAAGGTTTGCGTCTATTCTCTATGAACCAAACCGATATGATGTGGCATAGAATATAGATACTATAAATAAAGGTATGACAATAGACTAAAGAGGCTTATAGATTAAGCCCGTTTGTTCATATTATTAAGAAATATCTATAAGCATACTATGGCGTTAAATAGACTCGATTGCAGTGATTGAGTCATTGTATTATTTTATTCTTTATTTATAGATTTTAATTAATTATGAATTTCGATATTAACATTTTTATTCTAATTTTTAAGAGACCTTACATACCCTAAATGCGTATGTCTGATGTGTGCTTCGATGGACGAGCAGGTGTTGGTGTTGTACCCACAGCCTCTCCACGTGCACTCGAACACGACACTATTTATCTGTAACAAAGGAATTCTTACATTAATAAACATCTACTGTAATTTCTTCTTTTAACGATATAAATTTGACGTCATTATTTTAAAAAAATAGTTGGATAATGATTTTTCAGTTCAGATTGGAGATTTATTCGGGAATCCGAAATCTTTATGTTATGATATTTAAAGAAAGGAATAAAATATCAAGTGCGGTGACTTGACTGATGTTGATGATAACGGGAAGTAGCATGAGGGTCTGACAGTCCTCCTGTGACAATGGTTGCTGTAAAGTATCCAAAACGTCGGGCTTGTAAAAATCTTAATAAACTTAATAAAATCAGTAAAAGTTGTTTTTTTTTTTAATGAAGGCCTAAACGAAAAAGTGATACTATTTTATTAACATGTAAAACTAAGATCAAGGTGGTATCGCAAAGTTAAACAGCGATGAGTCGTTTTAGTTTCGGCCTTGCTTTTGATATCGACCAAATATTAAGAGAAGCGAAGGTCACAACGTAAATGACAGGAGAAAAGTTAAAGTAAAAACAATAAGACCAAGACATAATATATTTTCGTCTTGATACAATCTTTTTGTAGACCGATTTATTTTTTATGCTTAACAGAAGATATAAAACATATTTTTAGCTAATAAAATTGGCTTTTGCAGCTATTGGAAGGAAATTTCAAATTTCTCTACTTTTCTATTTAACGTGTAATGTATTATTCATATTGAATTATAATTAATAATCGCCAGTTCGGATAAACGGCATATTAGTAAATTATGACAAGAATTAAAGCTATTAGCCATCTGTACATTTAAGGTTTTGTATATTACTAATTACTAATTGCAAATATATGATATTTAAACAAGCGTTAATATTTAAAGTATGTATGTGTGTAAATTTATGTTGATAAAAGTCATTAATTCACGGTATTAAAAAATGTCAACCAGTTTCCTATGTTAATGTTGCAAATATAAATTCATAGATACTGAACTTTACGTATATCTAATGTCGTAATAAATATATTGTTATAAAGCCTATGCAATATTCTGATATTTGAAATAGCTGGAAACTAGGCCTCGTGGATCTGGTAAGGTCATTCATAAAAGCGGTACATATAATTAACCAGTTTAATATTTTCTTATATCTTTTGAGCTAAATAACGGAAGTTGACGATGAGTGACAACTGTGACGAAAGCATGTATCCGAAGAACTTGACAATCTCTCATAGATTATAAAGATAGAGATACATTACGTAAAGAACCTTCAATGAGTTTAAAAGTAGAACAAAATTGTCTCTGGGTAATTCTGTTGCACTGATAAACTGAGCTACGACGTTCGGAAACGAGTGTAGGTCGCGGCCTTGTCTATGTCGCAACCGAGCACTCCCTAGTACAGCTAGTAGGTAGATACAGCCTACAGTACTGAACTGAACTGCCAACTGCCACACCCGTTTAACCATGCGTGTACCGGATACATTCGATTTACGTTACATTTAATTTATTAACTTATTACAATAAACACCGCAATATCGATAATGAAATTTATCTTTACAGTAACTTTAAATTAATGGCCGAGAAACGGTAGTAAATAAAGTCTTCAACCTGGAAATATGTTCTAATGTACCTACTTTCTATGATATCCGCTTCAACCGTTATAGACTCTCTGACTAGACCCAGCGCACTAGCGCGCTCTAGGCTGAACATAAATATCCGCGCTAAAGAATAACATTGCACGAGCATAATTATGTATTAGACATTGGCATTGGCACTACTTGTACATGGACATAGTATGCAATGTCACCTACGAAGTAATTTGTTAACTGTACGCTAATACGTTGCGGAAACAATTTTGACTCATAGTTCGTGCCATCGGCGATAAATGAATTGGAAACTTTACTTGCAGTTAGCAACACTGCTAGAGGATTCATCTCTAGAATTGCAGCGGCACGATTTGGCAAATGTTCCGGCCCGACCTTCGACTCAATGTCATTGCATAATTTTAATATATTCTCGCTCTTGATGGTCGTAATTCTATTGTATCTGGATACTAGAGCAACTTATATTTCCAATATATCGAATATGACGTCATAGCTGTATGGCCGGAGATAAATAGGTTGGAAACGACAATGCTATGTCAGGGACACGAATTGGATGCGCGCGCGGACTCCTCCACGCCGGGGAAGTATGGCAAGTGCATTTTGAACTAGGTCAGGTCAGGGGTATGAGGCGGCGGGCGCGGTGCTCCAATCTAGGTCGCAGCACCACGGCCAAGGGTGATCGGCGAAGGTTGCGCTCCTTTGTTATAATCCACAGAACTATACGACCCACTATTCCTAATAAAGGTATTTGCGTGATAACTCGCTAACAATTAACTTTACAGTAACAAGAATCCATAAGTCTAAATCAAAATGACATTATATTTTAAAATTATCTATAAAAGATTTAAAAATGCTTAATTGTGACATAGACCATGGTCATGACTTACACAAAATGGAGACTCATAGGCACGCAAATGTTACGTAATTTTGCAGCTTCCTTAACCACAGGATATCGAGGGCAATATGTATTAAAATTTTAAAGGCAACTGTATACGCTTTTACAATAGGATCCCAGAAAACGTTCAAAAGCTCTCCATAAAAAAATTCAAAAAAGTTGTTAAAGAACGTTTGTGTGGTAAAGCATATTATAAAGTAAAAGATTTCATGGAAGATACCACACCCTGGCAATAAGGCGTTCCTCCTGGGCATTTCAAGATAAGATGTTAAAATTGTTATTAATATATATTATTTGAAAAGATTAGTTCCACTGAGTTTGTTTCGCCGGTTCTTCTCAGTGGGCTTACCTTGGAACCGGTGGTAGATTCAATTGACGTTCAAAAAGATACTGTATTAGTACTATTTTGAATAAAAAAAATTTGATTTTGATTTTGATTTTGATTAGTTATGATTAGAATTATTATATAAAGGCTTAGGCTCACAATTAAATTAAAATATTCATAGATAATTTGAATATTAGAATGTGGGAGGATGGATATCCACTCCCCACTATGGTTCAGGCCTTGACGTGGCGGTGGGGCTCAGTAGCCTAGGGTGAGCCCAGCACCTTGGGCGAAGCTAATTGAGCCGAGGGGGCTCTTTGTACCTCTCTTATAAGAAGAGGGGACAAAAGAGCAGGGGGCAAGGGGCGAGGATGGGAACCTCACAATTGTACTGTCCTGACGTTGGGAGGGGTTGTTCAGTGGTGCGGGATAACCCCTCTGTGGAGGTGGCCAACTGGCCGTCGAGGTGCCCTGTTAGCTTAACAGATCCGGGGCACTTCTGCAAAGCGGCACTGGTGGCACTCGCCGGGTTTTAGTGGTTAGAGCTGCGTCCACTTACCAGCTTTCGGGCGCAGCGAGTCCCACATACCTGCCTGGGGAGACCCACTCCCCTGCGGGATGCTCCCGGCATTAAAGAAAAAAAGGATGGATATCCACTAAAAGTACAATAATTGTACTTATATTGGTTATCTTAAGAATTTGGATCACTTCATATTTTTTAAAGCATGAACTAATTTGATAGGTCAAAGATATAGAGATAAGTATTTATAGACATGGTATAGTAGTTAATAGAAGTGATTTTTATTTATGGTTGCTGCGATGCAAGCTTGATCAAGCAAAAGTTTAGTATGAATATAAAGCGACCACCGTTTCCTGACAAACTCTCGAGAGTCTATCGTTAACATTTGCTGAAATGTGCCTATGGTATATATTTGTGATACTAAGCTAATGATGATGAAAACTGATATAGGATGTAGATTATAATAATAGATTTTTTTTTATAGCATGCGAGGGCAAACGAGGAGTCGATGCTTTAGACTACCGACGCCTATACAGATCTGCATAACCAGATATTATGCAGGTGCCCTTCTTTTCCCTATCCTCCCAATGGGCAGCGGAAACTCACAAACCGCACAAAACGCAATAGCACAGCTATCACTTGACGCCGGTGTTTGAGCGAGAGGTACCTCCCCGGTCGTGCCGGTCCAAGTCGGCTGCATAGCACCATGGCACTACCTCTTCCAACTATGCTTTCATACATAACAGACATCACAAACATTTCAACCCAAACATCAATAACACATAGAACACAAACCACACACCACTCAGTCAGTCAGTCACTATTACACAAATAAAAACAAGTACCGAGCTCTGTAAAATAACCGACGTAGAGTCGAGCGTAAGGAAATACCTTTTAAATAATAATAATAATAGTAGTTTATTTCAAAAGTATATAAATACCTGTTTGGCAACTTCGCTCTTCGTTTATCCTAAATTTGAAAATATAAATAACAAGGTATTACTGCAGTAATAGGTAATAAAAAGTATATTGTGATTCTACAAAAAAATTAAATTTTAATTTTTTGCCATCGCAATAAAAACATGTCAACACAATGAAAAGAAAGTTAAGTACAAATCAATAAAATATTACGATTGGAAAAAAAGAAAAAAAAAAAACAAATAATATTTTAAAATTACTTATGTAAATTATACTCAGTCTTAAGAAATTTGCGAAACCTTGTATCGATTTCCGTAAATGTCAAATGACATGCAGTTTACCTTTTATAAAGTTTATTCTACGCCACAAAAATGTTTGCAATATCATTCAATTTATTTATTTAGATACTGTTCAAAAACCGGCCAAGAGTGAGCAGAGCTCCTCACCTGATGCTTTATTACGTCACAATTTAAAGCAAGTGCTTAAGTATAGGTATTATAAAAGAAATTTTACAAAAAAACTAAATTGAATAGCTTCACATTTACCGCAATTTTATTTACGCGTCATCGAGACCCATCGTTATGTCGAATTTCAACTTTAGAATCAATCAATTTTCGAGAAAAACCTTTGTGATAAACTGATACGGGTCGGGGTGACCTTTACAGAATGTATGATGACGCTATGACCTTTTCATAACGAACACATCACTGTTACGTTATTTGCTGTACCACTACCTCTATTTTTCACATAGAGATAGATATGAGTGTGTATTATAAGCCACAGTATTATACTCACGTAAGACGACGTTATATTAACTTAGAAATAATCTGAAGTTAACGAAGATAGAATTTATATAAAATCTAATATTGAAAGTGAATGATAAACCTCCCCGACAAAATGGAGGGATAGATCGAGCGCGAGGGCGCGCCGCCCGCCCCCGTTGCACCACTGACCTACTTTAGACCCCAGCGAATGGAATCGACTGTACCCAAACGTGTTCATGTAAAATCTATTTTTAGCCTGAATCACAGGATCACTATAAATAACGCTACGTTAATCTGGTTTCAGTGGATTATTATAAGCGTAACGAATGTATTAAAGTAAAATTACGTTAATATCTCGAAATAATGTGTCTGGACGAAGGTCATTATATCTAGCAGTGTTTGATAATATTTGAATGCATTGGCCCGTGCAGCAGTACCTGCAGCTTATGCGTGTTCAGTTTTATCTCACCAGTCCTTGACTAGTGCGTCCGTGTGCCGTACGGACGGGTTACACGTGCCGCGCGTTCGCTTGTGTGCATCCGTAGCGGAGCGCAGTTTGATGCAGTTATATACACTCGATATTATACCTATTTAGCTACCGCTGTGACACTTGGCTGACATACAAATGGTTTAAATAGTTAAGTATTATAAATACATTTTGAATCAAATACATACAATTACAGTAAATTAACAAAATATGAACAATTATTAAAAAAAGGTGTATAATCTGTTTAATATTGATTATTTTAAATTTTGGATTTTGACTTATAAATAACTAATAATAATGAAAAACTAATATTTAAAAATTTATAAGTTTTAATACAAATTTGACACTGGAAAATAGATACAAGAAAAAAAGGAGAAAGAACTACTTAGGTACCTACTATGTATATAGCACAGGCATTGACATTGTAATGCCTGTTAAATAAACCGTTTAATATGCCTGTTAAATCTGTGGATTTAGATATAGTCTGTGCTACTAGTATTTTAAATAATTCTCCTTATATAGATGCTTATCTTGTTCTTGTTAGGTTGTAGTTTTCCTACACGTGCCGCTCTGACAGGCCTTGACTGAAAACCTTGGACTTGCATAATACAGATGGGAACAAAGGAAGTTGGTAACGAACGTAGTGCAATAAATGCATAATATCTTATGTAATTTGCCTTATCTTATCTTATGCGAAGCGTTGAGAGTGTTCATCTCTCGACATGTTCATCTCTCGACATGTCAAAAAATCAGTTTTCTCGAAAGCGAAATTTGATTTATTTTATTTATATCGAACTTATGTTAATATGAGTGCACAAATATCAAGTCAAGTAATCTGTCCGGCACAAAAATATATTTCAATAGCAATTATTTTGTTTAACATAGTATATAATGTGTTTATGGATCGGTGTATGGCAGGGAAATTGCTCAAAAAAATTATCGTACTGGAATATTTTTTTATCTCAATTAATATGAGTGTTCAATTTTTTTCATTGTCGTTCAATTTTTTTATGTCATGAGGAGGCAACCGCGCAATCGGAGCCGCCCATAGACATTCGCACAACCAAAAGTTGTGACGACGCGTTGCCATCCTATTCCCTATCCCCCTCAACAGGCCACCGGAAGGCGGAATCTCACAAAGCGCACGAAACGCGACAGCATACCTGTCACTTGATGCCGGTGTTATGTGAACGACAGGTACCACCCCGGTCGTGACGAGTGCCGACCCAATTCGCCTGCAAAGCAGCATGGCACTACCTCTTACAAAATAATCAATTATTATAATTTATACAAAACTAAGATACGACTTTGTTAGTCGTTATGTGCATTTATATCAGACAGTGTTCATTCGTTGCTAAGCAAGTGACAGGTCAATTGATTAGTCGCGTATTTTACAAATAATCAATTTCACTGTGAAAAATGAGATTAAGAGGCGTTTTCAAACTTTTTCTACTCTCTATTGCTCCTACAAATAAAGAAATCGATTTGAAGTTATAATTTGGTTAAACAACTAAGTGAAAAATAGTCTTTTTCAGACCTCTCTTTTTGTTTGTTTTTGGCATAAAATAAAGTTTGCATTGTGAGCGTGTTAATTTGAGTGTGACGTATAAGGTAGTTAATTTTTTTAAAGTAATCATTTCATTTGACAACGACAGGACTGCAGTGGAAACGTGTTGGTGTAGACAAAGCTCCATGGTTGTTTGTATTTATATTAATTAGTCAAATATTATATTTGCCCGACATGAAATAAAGTTCATACACACTGGCGCATTTTTCGATATATTTGCCTATGTCCACACTACTGCGACATAATATGAACTTGTTATGTCACAAAATATAATAAATCTTTAATTAGTAATTTGGAATAACTTTTAGCCATAATTTTTTTAAGCATAACTACTACATATAAGCATAATAGTTGTTAAACATGTAATTGTAAAGCATATTCTTTACCCATAATGATTTTTTAGCATAATATTTAGAAAAAATAAATTGAGTAAAGGCCCAAGGGCCTCCCCCGTCGCACCCCAACCTACTGTGAACTTTAATCCCTATGCCTTATAAGTAATAACTTTATGCCAATCTAAATTATGACAAAAAACATTAGTCGACTTGATATTTATGCTTACTGAAATAGTATGCCAAAAAGCAATTATGTCAAAGTATTATTATGACGAAAAAAATTGTGCCTAACTCATGCAAGTTCCTTAGTATTATTTTTTGTACCTTAATCAATCACGGGATCATTTGGATCATAAACTGAGTTCAGCCATTCACCAGTTAATGTTTAAATGTTGTTTTACGACTTTTTTTGAACTCGGTAGAATGTTTCAATACAAATTGTAATACAGAAAGAACCCAACAACGGGACCTTTCATTGGCAATTTATTTCATTTTAGTAGCTTGACAAACAAGATTTTATTACACGAATTGGTGTTCTTAGTTGAGGCGCGAAGGTCTACATTTCTCTATACCCGAGTGGATTTTAAATGCCGGTTTGTTGTTTCGCCATCTCTTTCTTCCACTGAACGCGGAGATGACTTATTGATTTGTTTTCATCGCGTCTCTTTTCAGCTTAGAGAACCACATAAGTTTATTTCACGCGACTGACCTTCTCTTTATTTACTTCAAGTTACGTGGAGAAGTTGTTTTGATGGCATCTCGCTCTATCTGTAGAGAGATCGAGAAGGATACATATATGATGCGACGAACGGTTGGCGCGAACGTTCGTTGGAGTTCTTCGGTGGATGTATGTTGCAATACGCGTTGCGAACCCGCGCAGCACCTCCAACATTAATTATGAATAGTTGCGGCCGGCTCGACTGCTACCGTACTTAATAGAGCATGCTACAAGTGGTGGCAATTTCAAACGCCTATTTTAAATCAAAAGATAATGCGTCTATAATTAAAGATGGAAGCGGCTGCTACGAAGTTTTTAGGCCATATTACCAATAATTGAACTTTAATGTCTCTTATTTATGATATATACAGTACTTAAATAACAGCACTAGAATTGTTACAAAATGTAAAGTATGAAAAATAAAAAGTTTTAGTATATCTTGATGTGTCATAGAGATAATTCAAAGAAGGACTCTACCGTTAGCGATAGAGTAGCTGAATATAGTTTATAATTAATGTGGGTGCTTTGGTGCTAAGTGTGTCACCGATGTGTGAGGTGAAAAGGAATGGGTAGTCACGTGGCTGCATCGGATGCCCGTTTCAAAACACGCTTTGTCAACGAAATGAGCTAACGTGTTTACAAATAAGCCCACCGCGAAAGAGTTGTTTACAAAAATAATAGCGAAATCACGGCGAGATTTTATAAAACTTCTCAAAGATCAGTGACTATTTTGTAAAAATATTTCCTATTGTGTGGAACGACTACGCAATTAGTACATGGGAAAAAGAAAAAAATGTAAAGTAAAGTAGAAAGGAACCAACAAAGGTTAGATTTAGAATGTATGCTAAAATAGGGCAAAGTGTAATAGAATCGTAACCTTTTAACACGAATTGTAAACTTATATCGTACAGTGCACCCTATGAGGGGGCTACATTTTAGGTCGCTGACCTCAATTGCTGTTACAATGGAACTACGTAGTACGTATACCTATTACCTATAGAGATTTCAAATGTCACGTGAGATTTTCCTTATTCTATTTAATATTTTAAAAGTATAAAGTACATATTAAAACTATAAACGAATATTAACTTAAATAGAATCTCTTTGTTATAATAATATCTAGGCCCTTGTCTTTTATACATTCTACAATAAAACACCGTTACTATCTTAATACGTGAAAACATGTATAAATATATTATATAAAAGTATGTATGTTGTTGCTCTATCATAAATAAAACTTCGTATAGGTAATATTGTGTATAGAGCGCAGTATGTTCTACAGGTGGTGGCATCTCGGATGCGTTGAACTCCAAAACATTCCCCTCATCCCCCGTGGCGACGACCGCGGCTCACCCCTCGCGACCAGGCTCTGGCTACATACTATAGAGTATAGACAATATCAAATACTTCTAAGAAACACATTCTTTGCATTCATTTGTACGTTCTAAAAAAAGATTTACAATTTTTTTGCTCTACAATTTTTCTAACCTATTGCAAATAGAAACACATAAATTTTAAATAAGCCGCATTATATTATAATGGACTTTTAAAGATATTTCTATACCTAATGACATAATAATAAAAGTAAAATTCACTTTTACATAGTTAAACGTTATGAACAATAGAGCTACGTCACGAAATTCTGAAAATCACAATTAGATAACGATCGTGTGGAATGTATATCCCAATAAGTGACAACAAAAGATTCGGTATGAGTCAGCAGAGTCAGTGGTCGTGCGGGGTGGTGGCTACTGACTGGTGCAGTAATGGTGAATCAGACGAGAAGGGCAGTCGCCAAACGATGTAGAGACGCCTCTCTGGTCACCGACCTCAACTGGTTCTGACTTGTTACAATTTCACTTTTTCTTCAAACGCACGCAGCTCCGATGGCCACATTAGCTCTAATTAAACAGTTAAAGAACACTGTAATTGCCGTATGCGAATTTATTTAGCGAGAGCTCCGACCATTTGGCAGCGCCTCAGCTAGCGCGCTATATATTGGGTACAAACGATTTATTGTAACAGATTTGTGTCGTATGAAGTTTATTTTATAAAATAGGGAGTTTGTTGAACCCAAGGGACCACTCATTATCGCGTCTGATGAACTCGCCACGCTATTGTTCCCGCTGGTGCTCCGTATAGTTCTGGCATAACACGAATATTAATTCGACCTTATTGAAACACATCTACTATTATTTTATTCAGATTAGCGAATTTGAATAGAATTAAGGTGGCGTCAAACTGATTATTACATTGTGTTACGTAGCACATACTAACTCATTGAACAAAGAAACTTACGTGCCTTATTTGTTAGGATTAGATTAAGATTTCATTTAATTATTATAATTAATCTAATATAATCTATCCTTTAAAATTGATTTTTAAAATGATATATTTAATATACGTTAATTATACTTTTACATAGTATAATAATTACGTAGTTAAGATAATATGAAGTTGCAAAATAAACGCTTGTACAGCATTTAGGTTAAGCCTTCTTGTATTAATCGTCGGTATCATATTTCACCGTAAGTATGTACTGGCATTATTTGAAGTGAGTAACGAGTGATCCTTTGAGATGTAAAATGTAAACATTTGAACTGTCAAGAACGGGCAGTGCCCCGGCATTGGTGTCAATGCCCCGTCGATGCCGGTGAAAAAAAACATCGACTCCACCTACCCGCCGGCATTACTTGAGCCGTGCATTGATGTCAAGAATAATAGAACCCACCTCGAATGCAGTTCAACGCAATGTTTGAACTCGTTCGAATAAACACACGATCGAAAACTTTAAAGATTAAAAATTTCGATGAACCGAATATTCAAATTGCTGTATTAACATTTTAATTGATTATATAATGGTCATGCAATTTCATGTCACGCGAGCGAACTTCCTACTTCATTGTTCAAGTGGAAACCCCATAATATGTCACATTATCATTACCATTACATTGACCTCAGGTCAAACGCTGGTCAGTTTTGCGTAGTTAGCGCGCGTAAATTAAAATGTAGATAAGCGTTTTGTGTGACAAATGTGTTTCATTTTATATATATAGTAGTAGTGGAGTATTTACCACAAAAATGATAATGTATAGAGCTACCGATATGTACAGGGTTATTAGAACGGGGGAGCCGTGTGGTGCGCCGGGCGATGACCCGAAGAGCGAGACGGAGCGACAACAAAGCTGAAGTTCGTGCGGATCACAACATGAGTTGCAACGGTAGATTCTCACAGATATGCGCAATTGAAAAAATAATATTTGGGACGAATTTTTTTATATCAATAAAATAACATTTGCGTAACGTAATTAGCCGCGAGCACACAAAGGTTGACGCTATATCGTACATCGTTTGGCTTGGCTACGCCGACACAAAGGATATCTAATGTAGTCGCCGTATCTAGGTCGCTCGTATGGATGTAACCTATTTTCTCTGTTGCACAACTCGATCCCACAGTACTTGAATACGATATTACAGCAGCCGTTCTACTTACTCATTCGATCAATAATTATCGAGCAAGTTGCATGATCTAATCACCGTCAAAGGTCTAGCTGAGTCTATGAGAAAATTGTTTACTAAATAGTCATATTTCCCCAGCTGCATACTGCGTAGTACTTTATTTATCACTTGGACTGGTTAATGATTACGTTGATGACAAGATGATGATCATGTTATTTATTATAGAGCTTTTAGATACTAAATTTAAATAAAATATAGAGAAAAAATCTTTTACACAAACAAATTTAAGCTTTTTTTTGTTAGTTGGATAGGCAAACTGGCAAACGTACCACCTGATGTTAAGTGGTCGACGTCGCCCATGAACATAAACTAGTATACCTGGAACGAGCCCAGACAACTCATCTATGTGTTGCCTATCCTGAGACATAAGATGTTAAGTCTCGGTGCCAGTAATTACACTGCCTGTCTTGCCCTTCTCTCGAAACACAGCAAAGCTGTTTCACGGGAGAAACAAGCAAGATGGTGGTACCCATGCAGCCGGGAGCGCGGCACAGCGCATCCCTCCCACCGGTGTAGAGCTATGTCATAAAGTAATTTTATGAACACCAACGCCGGCTGCACGCATGAAAAAGTGTCCGTTCCGCCTGAGCCGAGCGTGCAAGCGAGAGCGCGAAACAAGCGAAAGAGAGGCACGATCGGCCTAAGCATTCGACTTGTGACGTATGATGACGTTATCACGTAAAATTATCGTCCGTAAACCAACTTTACAGGTAGGTTTTATTAAGAAAAAAAAGTATTGACAAGGGGCTTGTCTATGTTTATTTTCTTTTGAACATTTTTTTGTAATTGTAATCGCGATTATTACGTCAAGTTAAATAGTGAAATAACAATATAGTGAAGTTAGGAGTTAGGACATAATTTGCACATGAGCAAACATTTTTTCTATTTACATTTGACCAGTAGGTACACCGCCGCGCCGTTCTCCATATTGGTAGAGACAAGCGTGCACTGTGCACGACCCACTTAGAGCGACCTACTTCGATATTGTTATTGTATCACTTTAGTAACTGGCAATACTATTCGGTCAATTGCTGAAAATGAAGAATTCAATACGCATAATGTTCCATTGATTTTTGATATACATTAAAGAGTTTTTTATATAACAAAATGAAAAATGTAATTCTTTGTACAAAAGTAATCAATACTATGAGGGTCTTTGAAAATAATTATATTAGAAATGGAAACTATAATTTCGCATCACGGTAAAATATAGTAGGGTGAGCTTTAAGCAGTAGCCATATAAAATAAAGGGCAATAACTTTTTAGTGCTATTTAACGAGATCTCTCCGTTCACGAACGTCTTCGGAAATTCCTGGAGGTATTTTGTTTCTAAGAAATTTTCATTGTTACCGGAGTACAAAGTTTTTTGCTTCTAATCTCCTATTTTAAGTCTTGAGTTTCTATTTCTATATTATTCTACCGAAGTGACATTAAGAAAAAAAAATTTAAAATTTCATTAGAATTTTTGTTACATTTGTTCACTAATGGTGAAACAATATATTTTAATGCGTGTTATACTAATATTGAACGAAGTTGTAAATAATACATAATATGTAAATAGACATTACGAGAAACAAACATGTTATTATAGATCGAATGACGCAACGAATGGCGAAAACAATTGTCACTACGTATTCGATTATTTGTGAGACTGATTACAAAAAATTACGCGCATTTTACGTATGCGGTTACGTTCCATTTTGTAATCGTTTGACAAGCGCGTGGTGGCGTGGAGGTCAGGGCGCGTACGCATGCCAGCGGGCGTGCGCGCGACCAGTTCCATCGCCATCTACACTCCTAACTGTTTACAGCGCTTCTAGCCTTAGTACTGCAATGTCTTCCGCGTATTAAATATAGACGAAGGCCATGCCATTATTCGCTTGTTCAAATGTGCCAGCTAAACAGCGTTATTGTTTGAGCCTTGTAACGTCTTTAAACAGACCACATTTTGCGATCGGATGCAGATTTCGAACAATGTCAAAGTTTATGGTTCGTAAACATTTATTATCGACTCACGGTGAAACAAAAAAGTAAGGGTATTAGTTATAAATTGTACTCAATAGCGTGGTCACGAGGATGCAGTGTCATCTCCGAACGATAGAGTCTCTTTCATTTTGCACCCGGTACCAACTATCTCTATAATTAACATATGTATACAGAAAGATAGGTATGTATACCGATGATTATGATAGATATTACCGATGATAGTAACTAACATACATACATGTATATATTATAACTTTATATTATCTCAATTAATCATTTCAGATGAATAAACGTGTGTGTGTACAAAGTACACAATATGTCAGAAGTGAAACTTATTTGGCAAACAAATTTTTAAATCTCGTTTATATTTATACTAATCCAAAGCTGGATTATATATATTAGGACTGGCGATGCGACGTTCGCTCTATCTCACTCGATTTTTCTCACTCGCTTGCTCCCTACTCTCACTCCATGGCTATGTGCTTCACGCTACGTTCGCCCTTTATCACTCTCTCTCAATCGGTCTTAATCACTCTCTCTCTCTCTCTCCCTCGGACAAAAACGTTGCACATGTTCGTGACGTTTCATGCGTTAAAAAAAATACCTTCATGCGCGCAAAGAAGTTTCACTTCAAAATTTTAATAATTAAAGACTTCACGTAACCATTTGTCATCTGAGTTTTAAAATCTGTTTTACTGTATTGATTATTGGAAAAGTTTGATTAAAACTCTGCTGCAGTAATAATATCCGCATGTTCGCAAGATTATTATAATATCAATTGTATAATACTACCGTTTTTGGATAGTACAATACCTACCGTTTGTAAGCACCATTACAAAACGATAAAAAGTAATAAACAAAAACCTATTTACTTAATATTAGATTATTTTTATGATGCCACCGTTTCATGTGCACAATTTTTTCTAACATTCTCTGTAATAATTATAAAAGTAATTACATTGGCCCTGAACAAACGCGGAAACTAGCGTCTCTCGTGATAACAATTGGTGTATCGCTCACAGATAAAGTGGCCTTCAATATAAATCGTATATGATACGGATTGTCCTTACACTTATGAAAATAACAATCTGACACTATCGGCACAACTCAATATTGTAGCTACAGACATAATAAAAGTTGTTTAACATTTAATTTACTATTTTATAAAAAATCGCGGAAGTTTGTGGTGTACACAATAAACAATATTGTTTTATCTTCCTCGTGGTTGGTGTTTTTAGCCATCGATTCTCTATATGCTAATAAAATTGCGGTAGGTTTTTCATTGCTTTTTTATTTTTTTTTCCGACCGTAATATTACCGTAAGCGCAGTTACGTAGAAAAAGTGTATCGATATGTGCATAGTAATAGGGATGTGACACGCAAGGTTCGTTCGGGGCGTAGTGTTGTAGTTGGTGATGACCTCCATCGCAAGTTTCCGTATACGAATCAGTGCACATAGCCGTACGGTTAGCAACAACATGATAATTTAGTCACAATTCTGAAACTAATATGTATGTATATATTGATGACATACAGGAAAATAGTTGTCAATGCTGAATAATTTGACAATAATTGTATAATTTATTAAATGATGTATCACGCATTTTTTTGTAAATACATAGTCGTATTCACTTTTAATTTCTATAACATTGAGGTATTTCCTAAAAATAACACGTAGAGTTACAAGATATTGTTAACTGGAGATAGTGCACGTTTGCATTTCATAATATTGACTCTATAGATATCGTCATGTATCTCTATAATTATGGCTAACAAAATTTAATAGATGATCTTTAATTAAAGTTAATGTGCAGTTATACTGGCAATGAAACCGGTATATTTTTAGCAATCGGAAGAAAAGACCAACATCTCACATCAATAAGAACAAGATATCTATAGATCAAAGAGTCATTATGAAAATACTTCCTGTTTGTTAGCACCAGTAAAAGTACTTGAGCAGGAAACATGACATTTTTGTGTTTTATATAAATAATACATTTTACGGACGACATTTCCTCGAATCAGCAAGGTAACTTTTTGACAAGGTTATTCTTTTCTTAAGGTTAAGGACTTTAAATGCTAAGCAAAATTAAATAGGCAATAAATATTCTTAACTCTTTAAATTTTACGGCATAAAGTTTGTAACTCTATGGTTTTGTTATAGATGTCACTACGCCCACCAGACGATTTTTCTTAGCATAACGGTAAAAAAATAGTTGGTATAACACTAACCTATGCCAAATATTAAAAACTCTTTTCTATATAAAATTGCTAGTAAAAATGTGAATTACTTATTACTCATTGCTTATAGCCTGTTAGAGAATGTTAATATTAGCTGTAAGCAATTAATTATTCAGAACAATTTGCTTAAATTATATATTTAAAATTCATAAAAATGTTAATTAACGCAGAATATTTCCTATTAAAATGACTAGTTTTTATGATAAATATGGATTTATTTATGAGATCCTGATATTATACGCATATGCAAGCGTAAACATACATATTTGTTTTTAATTCAATACTGCTTCTTTTTTTCAAATGTAGAATGTTATGCAAGAAGTTTAAGTATACACATGGTGTAATGGCCGCTCTATAAGGAAAGAGATTAAAGCGTCATGATTTGCGCACTCATGTAGATGATGACGTCTCACCACAATGTAGTGAGAGCAAATGATTTACAAATCAAGGCGTGACTGTGACATAACATCTTGTGTGCAGGATTCATTTCATGCGTCCTGTAAGTCATCTTTACTAAGGTCGTTAGCTTATTACCGATACATGGGGAAAAACTGACTAAGCTAGAACTACGCATGTTAGGTTCCGTAGTACGTAAGTGTTCTTTTCTCAAACATGTGTGTAATTTCAGTACACAGCTGTACTACATTATGTCAAATGACTAAATATCCATATAAATCTTATTATTCAACAGATGGTCTACATATAATTGATGTACGCAATTAATCGATGTTCGCCTTTCGCTACTGCATCTCAAAAAAGATAATAAAGCAGATATATCTACATAGTAACACTAGTGTAGAAGGCAAATTTGCCCGTACTAGCTGGTGCCCGCGACTTTGTATGCGCAGGTATAGATTTTGGACAATTCACACAATATCTTTATAAATTATGGCCTATGTGTTATTGTATGAGTTTGTAAAGTTTCATTAAAATTCATTCAGTCGTTTTTGTGTGAAAGAGTAACAAACATACAAACTTTCGCATTTATAATATTAGTAGGAATGTAGTAGGATATTGTATTTTACAGATACAATATATTAAATAACTAAGTAAGATTTTTGAGTACGGACGGAAAAGCAACATTTTGCTTTCGTTTGGTTTTCTTTTCTTTTAGTGATCTGTTTTGTACTTGCGTAGTCGTAAAGAGAAATAAAATAAGTCTTGTGTCTAGATAAATAAAAGAAGCTACTAATATCTTCGATACATAATACTTGGGATGCGGTAACTTGCAAAAGAACCCGTTTGGTTCTTATTTGGTGTCTACACGCGGAATCCTAAAATGTAGAGTAACGGCACAACGTAACCAGCCGTTTTGCGTGCAACCCCACCGGTATAGTTATGGTTGGCCTACGTCAGCGTGGGCGGGACTACCGTTGCTCGCACATGAGTGCACTCAGGCCTCCTCGAACTGGTGTGATGTAACCAGCGTGATCTTTGACGCATATCAATCGTGTTGCAGCTACCTAATTCTCTATGCCAAATGGATCATGGGTACTATTTAGTCTAATTATAATTGCAGTTGCATTTTGTTAGTGGAGCAACCGTGTCCGATTAAAAATACTTAATCTTTCGTCTTCTTCTTTCAATCTATGTCTTTGAAGTGAAACTTCTTTGCGCGCATGAGGGTAATATTTTTACGGATGAAATGTCACGAAAATTTGCAACGTTTTTGTCCAAGAAGAGAGAGAGAGAGAGAGAGAGAGAGAGTGGTTTAGACTGATCGAGGAAGAGTGAGAAAGGACGAACGTAGCATGAAGCACATAACCATAGAGTGAGAGCAAGCGAGTGAGAAAGTTCGAGAGAGAGTGAGATAGCGCGAACGGCGCATCGC
The DNA here is from genome assembly GCA_963853865.1 of Helleia helle. Classification (NCBI taxonomy): domain Eukaryota; kingdom Metazoa; phylum Arthropoda; class Insecta; order Lepidoptera; family Lycaenidae; genus Helleia; species Helleia helle. The sequence continues at coordinate 10,589,693 of OY971421.1, forward strand.
AAGTCTCGGAAATTTAAAGCTTTAGATTAGTATATACATACATATTATATAAACGAGATTTAAAAATTTGTTTGCCAAATAAGTTTCACTTCTGGCATTTTTTTATAAATTTTAAAGGTAATGCCAATAAATACCCAATTAAATACAGTTCATTATGTCACTGTCATCCATTGTTTTCTGTGAAACAATTTACAATTTCATTTCATAGCGTGGGTGGTAACAAGTTTTTCACCGCGTCGACTGAAAATCAGGGTCATTTTTTCTGTACTAATTACCTACTTATTGGTGAGCCTTGACATTTCTTTATCACGTGTACCAAAGAGTTATTAGATGATTATACAAAGTGAATAATACTGTATATTTTTTATCAATTAACAAAATAGTAAGGTAGGTTACGTTTGGGGGTACAAAGTCCGAGAGAATCAATGTATGATGTAAAAAATGACAAGGTCTCGTCTCGCTAGAATACCGCGTCCTTAACCAAGGTCTGCCAGCTGGCGTCACTCCTACACTTGTTAACGAATCATTTGCAACAACATATTTATATGCTAAGCGTACATAAAAAAAGTTTAGAGGACATCCTTATTCGTTTGCATACATTACATCTAATTGGAGTATATTTTAATAATTATATTATTAATATATTATATTATTTTAAATTTTATTATTTTACTGCTTTATACATAGAGATTAGAATAAATATTTTGATATTAGAAGCCATGTAAATTTTGATAAATAGTTAGGAAATGTCTTTTTATTTATTGTAGAATAAAAATTTATGATCAATTGTTTCTTATAAATTATAAGGATACGAGTGAATATTGTGGGATATACCCATTAATAGGATGTGAGGTAAACCCATCATTATCACCGTGCAAAGAAACTGGTTCCACAGCTAACATATTGTGTCGGCCTGCGGACAGGAGGCCACTGACCCTGCCGATAATCTGAACTGACACAGGGATAAATTACTTCAACACTGTGCAATCAACTGTGACCACTAATGACGTCATCCGAGTCCCCATAAATATTTCAAGTGTTCAAACTAGCTTCGATAACGATAAGCAGAAGGTTAAGTTTTCTATGTGACTATGAAATAGAAATTCCTAAAACCCTCAATATCATTTTGTTCCTTCATACATATCATAATAGAAATATTAGTAGCATTAAATACATATATTTTGCTGAAAACATAATGCAATCTCCGAATAACATAGAAAACGTAGTTATACGTATTTGACAGTAAAATCAAGATGGCGGTTTTGATGAAGAAAAGTTGTGTCTTGATTGATGAACTGTTTTTTTAAATTTGCCAACAATCACACGACGTTAACCTAGCCCCGTGGTAAGTAAGAACTTCTATTACGGGTACTAGGAACGGAATTAAATTTAAGAAATGTACATACATACACGTCCATGACCTGGTGCAGGCAAATTATCTGCATTTGGCGGGATTTGAACCCGCAACCGTTGCGTAAAGTGTCCAGCAGCCTGACCACTCGACCAAACGGCCGTCTATTATGAATGATATAATCAGAGAAGTGTGAAATATATTATGCGAGAAATACTTTGTAGTTGCTAGTTCGATAGAATGCTGTTGCCAAGCGAGCATGTATTGGCGACGATGTGTCTAAGACCTGAGTCAACTTTAGTATATAGAGCAATGAGTTTAGTACCTAGTATTGTTTGCCAATTAAAACCATGCTCCATGCATGTAAAAACTTGAGTTAATTTTTTATCTATACTAATACCTATTATAAAGCTAAAGAGTTTGTTTGTTTGAACGCGCTAATCTCACGAACTACTTACTGGTCCGATTTGAAAAATTCTTTCAGTGTTAGATAGCCCATTTATCGAAGAAGGCTATAGGCTATAATAACAAAACGCTGTGACAAACGGTAATTAAGTTAAGTAAGTTAACGCGGGCGAAGCTGCGGGCAACAGCTAGTTTTTGACAAATAAACTTAAAATCTTTTATCAAGAGGATAAAAATATTTTTATAGTGACATTCAGGAATAAAGATAATAAAACGAACTTAATAGGAAACTCACGTACATGGTATTAGGTATTTTTGTTTGTAATAAAGTACAGTATCCAATACTACTTAGCTAATACTATGTCAGCTAAAATTTAAACGAGCACTTTATTGAGGTCAATACGAATGATGAATTTAGTACACGTGATTAAATGTTTTTTTTTAAGTACTAAGAAACTATGTTAATTAGTTTATATTATAAAGAAACCATTATATTTACGTATTCCGAGAACTTAAATAAATATTAAAAGAAAATTATTAGTTTATGATAGCTGATTACGATAATGTTAGGCAACCATATTGTGTATTGTTTTCTAAGATATTTATGGTAAATAGAGAATATAAACGTGTCTATGGTCCACCCACAAACATATTAGCCCTCTTTGAAGGTTGAATAGTGAGCGTGGGTCTGTAGTTCTCTACTCTGTAGTCTGTATTACTATGCCAATATTACGTTATTTAACACATCAAATACCTACTGTGTGGAAAAGTATTTGGAAAAAGGCCAAAATAGCGGTTCGTGGCTTTCATTAACAATATAATATTATCAAAGAAAAACGTTTTATTCATTAGTATTATGCACGACTTTTGTGATTTACCTGTTTTTATTACTTTAATAAAAATAGAAATAGTGGATGCAGTATTTATTTTATAATGCTAATAAAGCCTCGTTTGAAAAAATATATACGTTGAGGATAAATTAAGCTATTTATACGATTTAAGTGCGTATCTAAAATATAGTGACTAATATTTTAAATTGGAATTATTAAATAGAGACTAATATTTTTAATTGGGATTATTAAAAACTAGATAATGAACTTACACTGGCATAGTTACAAAAACATTCAGAAAAATATTTAAAATAAAATCACAGCACCGTGCGTGGCATTTTCAAGGTTTTCATTGTTTTCCACGGAACTGAACGCGATACTTCATGAATAATTTGCAAATAATTTAAAAGCAACCTTGGAAAAACATAATAGTTATAAAATTTTAAATATTTTGGTTAAGTAACTAAATGTTACTATAATATGTTATTATAATAAAGACTTTTAGCTTATTTCTAATCAGAAAAACAGCAGGTTTTATGTTGTCAGTACGTTGTACTTAAATCCTACTAATATTATAAACGTGAAAGTTTTTAAGTATATATGGATGTATGTTTGCTACTCTTTCATGAAAAAACTAGTGAATGGATTTTAATGTAACTTTACAATGACATAGCTTATGCATTAGAATAACATATATGCAATAATTTAACCCTGTACTCCCACGGGAATGGGATGTACCTACGCGGGTGAAAACGCGGGGAGTTGCAAGTGTGCTAGAAAATTGAATAATAATAATTATTATCCAAAAAGAAAAATCATAGATTTTAGAAAAGAGAAAACATTTAATCATTACTTCTGTGTCAAGATACAAAAAAAAACTATTTCGTTTCAAATAAAGAACCAATTAAACAGCACGAAGTTCGTTATGTTTTAGTATCGTTCGCAGCCGTAAATGTTTATGACAAGTTTACATTACATAACTGAAGTGCGCCTTGACATTGTACCACATACTGAACCATACACGTGGATCGTAAATCATTAAATATACATGCAACTAGTACATACGAGTGTAACAATACGTTTGTCAAGTGTAACTTTTCTCATATGAGTGACAATAACTTTAAAAAATGATGCGGTATAAAATTGTGGTCTTAGAATCAAAGTTGTAGGTGTGTTCTGGCTCAGCCAAGCGTTAATATTGAAATTCCCAACCTACTTAAAAGGAGGTTAGAAACTAGTTTAATACGCGTTTTTATACTCGTTACATACCTTTATTAGTACAGTTTTGAGCAGATAACACCGTTATTGAAATCAGTAAAAAACAAGTGAAAGAAAAACGTATGTATATTTACTTTTTTCAGAATGTTAATAACTATTTTCTATAACTATAGAGTGACACACACCATCTATTTTGGACGAAATAACATTATTACGAATCGAGTGTAACTTGATCAGAACTCAGATAGTTCCAGTAATTAGTTCGGTGTAACACTAAATAATAAATTAAACACATCGACATGTTATCGTTAAATAATGTGGATTATTGTGACTTCCGTTTGTCCAAAGCAAGGTAATTTTGAAATTAACGGACGATAAGATTTAGAAAGTGAATGGTTAAGAATTGGATATAATTTCAAAAGTAACTCTGATATCATCAGCGTTTGAGAAGACTATTATACAATAATTATTATGTTCAAAATGGCGGTTGTTATACACTTTAGTTTAAAACTCGATTTGTATGAATTTAAATTTTTATGAAAATACAATTTTAAGCAGTTTCTCTCGTTTATTATATTAATGTATGGCAGATTATATTAAGTATACCCGTTCACTCGTTTCAATGTGTGATGTACTCACGTGTTAATCGCTGTTGAATCTTTTGTCTTATGCCTGAGTAAGTTAAATTAATTATTAGGTCCATGACATTTCTCATTACCGGATATGTTTATGCATGAAAACAAAAAGTGAAACATAGTGTCGTCATCGGAAACGTCAGACGGTCAAAAACAACCAATCACAAAGGCGATATCGTGCGTCATTTGGACAATTGTATTGCCAATAATTTAAACTTTAAATATTTGTTAATTGGCATATTATGATTACAGAGTGGAGTTACCGGTCCATGTTGGATGTGAGTGGTGAGGCCTATGTTCAGCACTGTACGGATAGGAGCTGATGATCATGATTACAGAATTATCTAATTACCGACAGGATAATAGATTATAAGTATAAATAATATTAACCTTAGAACTAATTACCTAATTATACAGGATTTAAATGAAGCTTGTTCCGAACTCTACACTGGTTCATTTCATGGCTATCAATCAATTTATGCAAACCACTAGCGTTCCGGGAAAGTAGGAATAGCAATTGTTGTGATATAAGCTCTTAGCAGAGAGCAGGTGCCTGTTGGTGAAAGTACAGCTAGATGTATAGGCCAGACATTTATGTAGGCGCAATCATACGGCAATTATTATGACATACTAAGATTGTGTGTCATACAAAAGGTTGAATATTCGATGGTCGAATGCGTCACAGGGGAATTTCTTTATTTGGGCACAGCGCTATATAAGTGCTTTTGGAAAAGTCACAAAGTGTATACAATGTTTATTAAGCATAAAAGCTAAAACAATATCTGCAATTTTAATCACAGCATCCAAAATTAAGTTTTTAGCATCTAAAGTAAATTTTGCAAGGTCTATATGTAACTTTTTTATTAATTAACTTATGATTTTGCCACTGCAGCCTATAACTTCCCACTTCGACACGCACTTCATTTTTTTTACTTTTAGCAATAGTACGCGTTGGCAGTGTGTCGCGCATCTTCATAAGGTAATGTACGCACACATTAGGCCGAGGTTAATACGAAAGCGAGCATGATCTGTGTCACGGTCTAATTGAAGCTACCACGGTTACTAGATACTTCAACCAAGACGTAATTTTGTCGCAAAACACGCCTTCCTACTTATGGTACCATTTTCCGATGTTTTACCGACGCCATTTGTAATTTCATTTGTATAAATTAGTTTCTTTTATTTGAAGAGCTGTGTTGTACGATACGATCAAATGACATTATAGCAAATGTTAAAAAGTATAAATTAATATGTTCTGAAAATGATTTATTTCAAGCATTTTCTTTTAAAAATAAGTCATGGTGTATGGAAGGCTTTTCTTTAGAAAGTAGCTTTTAGGTAAACTATGTTGGCCCACTTTCGATGTAGGTATATCAAGATTTTATCAACACCGGCAAATTGATTTTTAATTGTATTGCAATATACGTAATTCACGTCCACATTGTTTTTTGTTACAAAATATATACTTACCCTTTTCTTACGCGGGTGCAGATCTTCGTAGTCCATAGCTATACCCTCATCGCTGAATGATGAAGACACCACGGGTGGGGGTGATGGTGTGCCAGAACGCCATGATGAGCCAGAGCTGCTGCTTCCACCAGGAGACACTGAAGAGCGGCCACCCCATGCACCTTTAGTAAAGACAAACTTTATTTAGTTATACTTTTAATATAATAAAGCTAAATAATGTCAATTACTTATAATAATATTTTCAACGTTGTTTGACGCAATTCTTTTGAATTTGAGAGATTATTTTTGCGTTTGATAATCCAATTATTGAGAATAGTTAGAGGCTATTTATTTTGTATAAAAATTATTAAATTAAAATTTTAAACAGGCGAGACATCTTGTAAAATATAAAGATATAGTATTATAATCTGAGAAGTGTTCGGGAATTCGACCTACCTACCATTTTCGGTCATCAACGAACCAAAGAGGCCAAGCATTTTGGTTAAGCCCTTCTTCTATGTGACACAGATAAAATAAGTTTATAAGCAAGATATTATGTTTATAAGAAATATGTAGTATGTACAATCAAAGCTTATCTTCTATCGTTAACATTGCATCTTTTATTTTAAAATTAATGTGTTGCTTACACCTTTATTTAGTTCTAAGAATATATTAACCTAGGTTTCTAATTAAAATATATTCCTTTTTGCGGGATTTAATAACAATTTAGGAAATTAATCGTCCGTTTAATTACTCTAATAGCAACATTGCGTAATAAGCGGGCATTCATTTGAATGAATAAAATTGTCTAATCTGTGTTACAAGTGCGTACAAGCACAAATAAAGTTAAACGGCAATAAATTACGAAACGGAACTTAAAGCTGGCCACTTTCACTTGCAAGAACGGTTATTTTCTCGCGGCACACATTGCATACTAGCGTTAGTTCTAAAGATGAATCGTAATCTTTTATAAGATTAGTATACTCTGTGTTAGTATTGTGCAATGATGCTACAATAACATTTTTCAAACGGCAATTATTTATTTTATCTGTTCGGAATTGTTATTTCTAAATTTAAATTGTGTGCTTGGGAATGAATGAAATCATATTATTTTAGAGTGTTGCATGCACTGACACATCTCTTAACATTTTTACGTTAGATGTTGTAATGGACGTTTTCACGGCATTGATGTAAACCACAGTCCACAGAGTATGAAACGGAATAGACACCGTATATTTCTTCCTGCTGACTGTTTGGCTCCATATGTGAAGTAGCTTAAAGTTAGTATGGAATACCAGCATGCTTCAATTTTTAGTAGTATCTATTTTAATAGTCTGTTATATTTATATAATAATATAAAAGTGGCACCTATTATGAATATTTAATATTGTCTGTATAATGAAATTAGTTAAAACAGAATGTTGTGGAAAGTGGTGCTCCTAGTCGTAACGCGGGATCGTAACTGCCGAATACCTGTCTAGACTTAGTCTAGACTGCAGTCTAGACGTCATCAAGGTTTTGTACATTTTATTCTAAACCACACCAAATATAAATAAATTATAATATTATTACAACCCCCCAACGTTACCTAAAAACATCCTTACAAAACCTTGTTAAGGGTATTTCATATAACTGTGTGTGTGCTATTATCATTATCATCAGTCTCTATCTGTCCACTGCTGAACAGAGGCCTCCTTCAATGAACGCCGAGACGACCGATCCTTTGCCACTCGCATCCAACACGGACGGGTTACTGTACGGAGATCGTCTTCCCAGCTGGTTAATGGTCGACCAACTTCGTCGACCTAAAGGCGTATACTATGTAAGTACTTAAATAAAACTTGTGTTTTTCGTAAGTATTTCGATCCATTTCATTCCAAAGATAGGTAGAGGCAGAGAGAGATATGCATAGACTAGAAAGGACGTCGAAGTCTAATTTATATAAGCTCGCAGGTGGCTCATTATATAATCAGGCCATCGTAACTGGTGTCGGCGTGGCGTGATTCTGCTTGCATAAGAGAATCGGACATGCCGTTGATATATTCTCACTGTGGCGGAGGTAGCGTGCCGAAAGAATGCCGTTATTTGTTGATATTGCCTTTTTAAAACACTAGTAAAGCAATAAATACGAGGAGCATAATATCTCAATTAAAAATTTATTATTGTCAAATATTATCTATATACTTATATAATTAAAAAAAAAATTATGTATATATAATTTTTCTGTGCGTGTGTAGGTTGTGACTGAACTCCTAAGCGGCTGGACCGATTTAGATGTTTTTTTTGTGTATGTTCAAGTGGATTCGAGAACGGTTTAGGCTTTAGAGTCACAATTCGTTCCACTACAATATGTTTTATACAGGACAATTACATTTTACAATAATTACTCCTCCTGCATGTCAAAATTTGATATGCATCCAGTCGCTAGGGTAAATTCGGGTCTCCAGTGTCACTTAGTTGTCAAATATTTATAAGTGACTTCAAAATAAAAAAAAATCCTAAACAGTTTCACTGAGCTGTCGAATTTTTTTGTATGTGTTCAAGTGGATTCAAGTGGATTCAAGAACTGTTTAGACTCACAATTTACAAACCTCTAGTAAATTATTATTGTCATTACAATAGGTAAAGCTTCGTGCAGACTTTAATAACTGTGCCACGCGCCACGGTGTCTATTGTTTTTCCTACGCGTAGAAATATAGTTTTAGTTATTGAGAATTATAGACAAGCACTAAGCAGGTTTCACAGTCTGAGATAAAATACTAAGTTATACATGGAATATAAGCTATGGAATTGACTATAAACTAGCGCTGCTGCTGAATAGGCAAAGGCTGCCCTGCTACCGAATTTTTACCTATCTTTAGGTTAGACTAGTATCGATAGTGTCCTGGGTTTGTTAGATCCGGGACACTTCTCTTCAAGCGGCCGATCGCAGTGGTTTAAATACCAGCGCCTTGGTAGGAGGGGTGGGTGTCCCACATATCCCCGGGGACGACACATTCCGCAGTGAATGCGCATAGATTTTCCATTGCGATAACAAAAATAAAAGTTTAGCATGGATAAGCTCACCACCACTCACCAATATCTATACCAGTAATGTGATAATTTTTTGCTAGTACACACTCATTCATGAGAGCATAAACGATGTCACCCACGGTCCAATGTCAGATCGTCATGTGTTCTGACGTCACATGCATTTTCGAACACGTCAAACATGATGTTCACGCCAATTTTGTTTGATTTGAACACATGATTCGATCAACATTTTAGCTTGGATCCTTGGGTTTAGAATTGGCATCTTTCATTGGTGCGAAACCTATTTTATTAAATCACTGATTTCATACTTTTTTCTGCTGTTTATTAGGCCAAGGATGTCAATAAATGAAGCTGTAAATTTTTTGACATCTTGTCACACATTTAACGTTGTACTTTTTAGTTCCATAATTTTTATTACGTCAATTTTTATGATCATTTGATACGTGTGGGAAAATACTAAAAGAGAGATTGTAAATTTTCATTTGGGTTTCCACCTTGGAATTAAACGATGTCGCGTTAGCATAATGTGTTGGGCCACGTGCGTTTGAGGTCGCGATCTTTTATTCAATGTACATATAGTAGCTTACTGGGCCGAGGTGAGTTGGGCGAGCAGCTCAGTGACATGAGGACGAGAGCTGCGTTGCATTCGTTCATCTGCTCATCCCTCTCCCCGTAGCCGAGATCGCACGAGCTGCTGGGGCCGCGTTTACGAGATCTGCAAAAAAGAAAAAAAACATAAGTTTGATCCGAATTTAAAATTCCAAAAGTGCCAGCATAGCTGTCACTTGACGCCGGTGTTATGTGAGCGAGAGGTACCGCCAGGCTGCAATGCAGCATGGCGCTACCTCTTACTTATAAAAGTAAGGATCAAAAGAAGCTTATTCCAAATTTAAATGTATATTTTTTAATAACATAAGATTATAATAGAAAACCAGATACAAATGAACAACAATTTTTGATAAAATGTAAGAACAATGTAGTATGTACTTATGCTTTTAATTTGATAACAACAATAATAACTGCATTCAAAGATAATGTAAGTGGTCATTACACTTTATTTATAAGATAGCACAATGTAAATTATCCTTATCTTAGTGAACCGGTGGGACGGCTGCTCTGTGCCGCACCACCATTTTGTTTCTTTCGTGAAACAGCTTTGCTGTGTTCCCAAAAGAAGAGCAGGACAGGCACTGTAATTAGTGGCACCGACACTTAACAAAATGCCTCAAGATAGGTAGGTAGATAGTCAATGAATTGCCTGGGCTAGTTTCAGGTAAACTAGTTTATATTCATGGGCGACGTCGACCACTTACCACCAGGTGGCATGTCAAACAGTTTGTCTATCCAACTAGCATAAAAAACTAAAGTTAGATGAAGAAGAATACAGGTATGAATCTGTTCCAATAACACTGGCGCCGAAAAATCCGCAATTTTACGTCTCAGGATAGACCACAGATGGTGAAGCTCAGGATGAGTCAGAGTCACCCATTATAAATTCAGCGAGGACTAGACCAGGCGAAGTTATAATGGGTGACTCTGACCACCTTCCATCAAGTGACCCGTTTTCTTATCCAAATAAAAAAAAACAGTTTAGATCGAGAACAATAAAAATAAAATTATTACTTTACTACATTATTACACAGCATTCACCGCTGAGTGCCTCTTATAAATGCTAAGAAAGGTACTTTAAAATACATATGCTACCCGAAATAGTTCGAAAAGTGTGCAAATAACTTTCATCGAAAGTCATCTATTGAACTTTTGTCCGTAGAGTTCATGGAGTTCACCGTCTGGATAAATTATGGTATTGATATTTCGTACATGTTGCGTAAGGACAAGGCCCATGATCCTTCTCCAGTACGGGCAATCACCTCGAAATTCGCAGACGAGAGTTCATTCGACTTTGGAGATCAATAAAAATCAAGTTTCGAGTTCGAGTAGGTTTTCTATTTTTAAATTAACAAATCATGTTCATAATTTTAAAAGACAAAAAGGTAATTAGCATGTAGTTCTTATATGTTTTATAATAAGTTTATAATATCTTTGTTCGAAATCATTTAAAGTCATCCAAGCCTTTGTTTGCGATTTTTCGGAAAACGTAATTAGTAACAAAGAAGATTTTATTCTTTTCCTGATTCACAAGTTTTTCTTTGTTTGCAAATATCTATATTAATAAACGATGCTTCTAAAATAAACATTGTAGGTTATTGTTTTTCAAGGATATATTTGATAGCCTTTGGGGGTTGTGACTATGGTTTGTGTTTTTACGCCTATATTGACATCATATTCTTATATCCTGTATTTGTTTATTTAACTCAATTGCGTAATATTCGTCCTAATTAAAAAAAACATATTTAGAATAGTTGTTGCCTGCAGCTTCTCCCGCGTTAACTTAGATTGACAGCCGTGTCCGGTTACTCCTTATAACATTTGCTGTCTACCAGTGAAAGTTCTGTCAAATTTGTCCCAGAGATTTTAGAGATAAGCCGGAACAATTTAAAAAAAATTTTTTTTTGATGTACGTTTGAATTTGAAATTAGTAACAGACCCTTCAATATTATTTATTTGTATAGATTAATAACATTTATTAATACTCTTAATTGTTCACCTCAAGATAACCTACACGTATCAAAAATATGTAAAGATACCCGATAAAGGTAACAAATTGTTGAATTAATAACCTTTACATCGAGGACAATTTGTCTCTACGTAAACAGGTCTATTGCAGACTCAATTGCAATTAAGAAAGCAAAAGGTGACCTGAATCTGATGTAATTACTTATGTCTAAAACTGTTCGGAACAGCTGTTTAAGGCTGGTAGTCTTAGATTTTTGAGTAAAATAAAACTTATTGAAGTTTTTTTTATTTTTAGTAAAAAAGCGCTCATCTTTTTTTGTGGGAGTTTCCTCGTAATTTACGTTAGGCACTGATGAGTTCACAATTTTTGATACCTCGAAGGTTTTTGGCCGGGACGCCTCCGGGGTGGTCGCGCTAGACGCAACAGGTTACAGGCGAGCGTCCTTCGAGTGAAGAGTCAATGCTCTTACATTGACTCCGTGAATTAATTTTTCGACATTCAAAAATGCAAATTATGGCAATTTGTACTTTACATTTAATAATACCCACTAAAATTATATCTTAAAACGATAAAAATGAATTTTAATTAGCTAATTATGCATCATCTCCGAGATAACATACGTTACGTACGTAATAGCAAAATATTCAATGTGAATGAACTTAAGTTATTAAAATTTGCGACTAGTGAAAAACCTGTACTTTTAACCCGCGAACGCGTCCCAGATATAAGGTATATTAACCTCGGACGTCTACGACCTTCTCAAGTTCACCCGATTTCAGACACACTGCAAATTTAATGTCAAGCTCCTATTTATTATTGAGTAGGCACCAAAAACTAATTAAAGTTTTGTCAATTATGATAGAGGTCGCATATGTATATTGCAATTAATTATGACATAATACTGGCCGTCTCGACCGCGAGTTGTAGTCTGTTTATGAAGTACAATTCTATATTCAAAATACATACCTACCTACGTATTTTTAGGGTTTAATTTGTTAGTAGTTTTTGAACTCGATATAATTTTGTAAGTACTCAAATAATTTTTTTCTTGTTATGGAATGCTATATAAAATGATATACAACTTGGCAAAAAAGAGTATGACGTGGTGACAAGTGGAACTAAATATTTTACTAAATGGTAACCTATGATGTTGACAATACTTGGCCGACAAATATTATATTTTGAGTAAAGTTTAATATTTCACATTTATTATTAACGATTTGATTAAATTATCTTGCTGTTTTCCCATAATTATGATGAGACCTAAGTCAAAGTGGCGCCCTCATTTTTTCCACACTCTTTTTTGCCAAGCTGTATGTATTACATTTGTCTTGTTCATCCTATTTGTTATATTTTTTGACTGAAATGAATATATTATTTTTTGCTTTATTCGATGCTAATTACATGTAGGTAAATGTCAGGCACCGGCATATAGATTTATAGACTATTCTTAGTATAGATATATATACGTTGGCAATAATGAGATGAGACTTAACTCTTAGGGAAACTTACTCTGATAAACAGATGCAGTTTCAAATAAATAATAGATCGTCATCATCAACATCGTATAATTCACACCAACGCAGGTAAAAGCCATGCCACCAACCACCGCAACAGAAATATACCCGTGACACACAGAATTGAATTTTGTAAATAAACTTTTTTATTTAAAGATTTATAATGTCACTAGCGAACTAATATTCCGAACGAAGGCAGGTAATAATTTATTACTAAATAGATATTATAATTTAAATATAATACATAAGTTATTATCATTTCATATGTATGAATTCGCTAATTTATACATATACTAATAATAACATGGTAGGTACATATATAGATACATTTCTACAGCTTGGCAAAAAAGAGTATGACGCGGTGACAGGTGGAACTAAATATTTTACTAAATGGAAACCTATGATGTTGACAATACTGGGCCGACAAATACTAGATTTTGAATAAATTTTATTGTTTCACATTTATTTTTAACGATTTGATTAAATTCTCTTACTGATTTCCCATAATATGATGAGACCAAAGTGAAAGTGGCGCCCTCATTTTTTCCAGACTCTTTTTTGCCAAGCTGTATATATTCTATGATTTTATTTAAAAAAAAATTACGAATTTAATAACTATATACGAAAGTGCGAAACAGAATCGCAAACAGAAAAGTTATTTTTGACTTTTAAGTTACTATTTTAAAATATATATTACAGTAAAACTATACTATATAGTTCATTTATAATACAATCAATATACTACTTTGTTCTTTTAAGTTCAATATGAGGCTAAATTAAGAAGTTGTGATACAACTTCTAAAATCAAAATAAATCTGATTGTGTTTTCAAGTTCAATATAAAATTTGGCAATGAGATTCACGGAACAACATAAAATCAATAATCATATTGTGTTAGCAGCTGTGTACACTAGTTAGCGTGGTGTGTAGTGTGCAGTGTGTAGTGTACAGTGTACACTAAACACTGTCGTACAGTGTACAGTAGGCACAGTAGCATTGAGAGCGACCTTGCGGCCTGTTGCCGGTTGCTACCGCCCGCGCCCTCACTGTATTGACACAGGCCATTTGCAATGCTTATAACAATCAAACCGATTACCTTCATTCGGACTAACCATAAACAATTTTGAAATCGCTCTGGTTTACATACTAAAGGAAAAATATATGCTTTTTTTTGTAAACCATCATTGACATGATACTTTAATGGAACTAGAATTGTTTTCTAATCTTTATGCGAATTTCACTCATCAAAATGAAACTTTTTTTACGGATTTTAAGATTTTTACGAGTCCGTGACCATGGTTGCTATAAAGTACCAATCCGTAAACGTCGGGCATGTAAAATTCTTCATAAACCGCGATAAATTCCGTAAAAAATAGTATTATTATAAAGAACTAGAATTTACACCATTATAACCAGCCCAACTGAAGGCAGGTGTGCAGAGAAGTTCTAGAATAAATTGATCTAGCAGGGAACACGAATCGCTAGAGATGAAGCAATCGGACCATAGACGATTACATCAGGTCGAATGTAGGTAAATGATGATCGATCGCCGTTCATTTGCAGGGGTTCGTACTATTAATACTGATAAGAACACAGAACTATATCTCGATATATTATTTCTGTGGATAAGAATATCCATCGCGAAAATTACATTCTAAACTGTCAGGTGCGATTTGCTCGCTTCGATAGATTTTGAGTTTCTACGGGTTTAAGGCAATTCTTTGATAGACTATCATTATCTAGTTTGTTAACGATAAACTGTTGTGTTTTATTGAAGTTCCGTTTAAGAGTTTACAAAAAGTTGTGTAAAAGGAATACTTTCATACATACTTAATTTCAAAACGCTAATAATTTAATATTAAACTATTCTAATCTCAATTAGAAACCGCCAAAAACCATACGTAATTATTTAGGTGCATATTGTTGTTACAAGAACGCGAAAACGCAAATTCACGTTGAGTGGCAACTGGCAGTTGATGTAGGTCGTGGTGTCGTTTTTTGTGTTACAAAAAAGTGATCGAGCTAACACATCCTGCCGGTATTCCCCCCTCCCCTCCCGCGGTGAGGTCATCGCGACTCCGTTCCAATCTCTTTAGACATAGGTGTTGCTAGTGCACAAAAAACGATCACCATTCATTAAATGTTTTAATACTGAACACGTTTTGGACTCACATTGAATTGACATTTGATTGGAAAACTAGATTAGTATCCGAGGGAAGTGATGATGATACTGTAAAGTCAGTTTTACGGACAATCATTTTACGTGATAATGTCAAATTGCGTCTCAAGTCGAACGCTATGACCGATCGTGCCTCTATCGCTTCTTTCGCGCCTACGTTCCGCGCTCTCACTTGCACGCTTGGCTCAGACGAAACGTGACATTTTTTCATGCGTGCAGCCAGCGTTCATTGATTTATAAGCGTGCGTGCGTGCGTCTTCACGACAATAGTCTATAGAGTATCTACCAGAATGTTTTTATTACTATTTGTAATATTCAATTTTTTTGCATGTAACATGTTACATCCACAAAACAGCTAGTTTTAATAAAATCATGCAACATTAATTTGTTTGTCATGAATATAGAGTAAAGGGCAATAAAATCTAAATAAGGTAATGTTATATTTATGGTGACAGTTTTTACAATCGAATGCATTTATTACTTTCGAGTTTCGTCACATTGAACTGTAATAAAAATTTAATATCGTAAAGTGCTTAAAGTGTCCTTTCACATAAGAGCAATTTTTCCGGAACCGACATGTATTTCCTGGCTGTATATATATCTCATTATACTTTCATTTGATATTTCAAAGCATCCCATCAATAAAAAAAAATCACTAAAACCTCCGCCATTATGCCCCCAAGATTCAAAGAATAATTACATGCTTACATACCGAACAGTTTTTGTTCCCGAGCTCAGTGGAATAACCTGCAGGTAGGTCGATGGAAAGTCAGCGATGAATATAAGAATCACTAATGGTTATACTCGGTACTTTAAAATAGGCGAAATGAGTTTGTAATTATACAAAATGGAGCATAATATGTTTCCATGTAACGGCTAGGTCTGTCTTGATTAGGTTCGCGGAGCACGAGTACGTTTAGTATGAACTATTTGATATTGAAAGGAAAGCAATGGCTATATTGCATGCAGGTTTAATTTTAGTAGCTCTTAAATTAAATATATTCTTATCTAAACAGTAAAGGTCATAGTTCAACCATGTAATCATGGTTTAATTTATATTTACTTTATACATAGATGCTTTTGTTTCTTTTTACTTAAAATTTGAACTCGCTGTCCAAGACAACCTCCAAGGTTACTTATTTTAAATTTTTATATTTCAATGTTGTTTATAGGGTTTCGATTATATAGTTCTTATATAATTTATAATATTTGAACGTAATATAGATCGGGGACGTAGAATATACGTGTAGAAGTTATTCTAAAGTTACTGCCAATGTTTTAACCAGCAACTCAAAGTTCCGTTCTCATACACATAACTGTGCTATTGAACTTTCTCTGTAGCTACCTGCCGAATGTACTATGCGGCAAATCAACGAAAGTAAACGTACGAGAAAGTATATGCTCTACCTGACTTTTGTGGATAATCAAGGACAATAACGTAACAAGTTATCATTGACACACCACGCGTTGAAATAAGTTCAACTATTAGATAATCTTTTCAAATATTTTTTATGTATTGGTACGCACACACGAGCAACTGCTAGACAGTGCATTTCCTTCCTGTGCTGGTTGCCTGAAAGAAATCGCTCTAAGGCGATAAGGCTGCCAATTGTACCTGGTTACTGTTCCTTATTTAATGTGTAAATTATGTAATTGTATGTGTGCAATAAAGTTTATTTATTATTACTAGCTGGTGCAACAGCTTTGTCTACGTTAACTTAGATTTACAACTGTATCCGGATTGATGATGACAATTTTCACAGTCTATGTCCTAATCCAAGATATAAGTCATCACCCTTTCAACTTTCAGCCAAATCAGTTCAGCCGTTTTGCCGTAAAAGATCAACAAACATACAAACATCCATCCAAATTACAAACTTTCGCCTTTTAGTAATATTATTATTTTAAAATACTTAAACATAATTGTATTTTTTTTAATAGTTATAAATGCTATTTATGAGGCAATGTTTTCAAGTATTTTTCGACTTTACAGTTGTAAGCACGAAGCGTTGCGATATTAGCTGTGGTCGTGTTACAAAAGAAAATAAACTTACATCACACCAAACAGCCAGCAATGCGTATCTATTAATTAACCAAACGACTAAAATTCCTTTTATTCATAAAAAACAAAATCACAAATAGTTTCATGCATAATTCAAACGTTCGGAAAGTGTAAGTATGAAGTAATTAATTAACAAAATTAAAACCGACTTCAAATTAAAAAAAAAAAAACAATTAAAAAGTAATAAAATAATTTCCTTAATTTTCGTGCCTACAATTTATAATCAACTTGTTCTTCTACTAATATACAATCTTTGCGTTTACCACGTCATTATTGTTACTTTTGGAGTCGGTGTCAGCAAAGGTAGGTAGGTTAGGAGGTAGGTACATCAACAAATAGGACACCGGCTTCAAAAGTAACAATAATGCCGTGGTAAACGCAAAGATTGTATATTAGTAGAAGAACAAGTTGATTATAAATTGTAGGCACAAAAATTAAGGAAATTATTTTATAACTTTTTAGTTGTTTTTTTTTTTTAATTTGAAGCCGGTTTTAATTTTTGTTTAATTTTTTTTTATTTCTTCATTTTTAGTGATTTCAAAATTTGATAACTGATTTTATTTGTCTGAAATATGGGTAGAACTATTAAACGCGAAACAATCGCTTTTAAATAGTTTATAAGACATAAACTATTTAAAAGCGATTGTTTCGGTAGTGATATTAATGGGCGGTATGCGGCTGTTACTAGCCCATGTCAACTCATTACCATACCACATTCTATATTAGTAAAAGGACTACCATTTTTGTAATTGAAAGTGTAATGAGGAATTCCATGAATGTAAAACAACATTAGACATCCGCATTCATTCGTTTGTTAACAAAAGAATCTATTTATTATTACACACATTTACTAGAATGATATTTATCAATTAAATAATCTTTATTGCTAATAATATTATATTATCGAATTTAAAAACGAGTAATTAAAATTAATTTTTAAATATTGTTTGTCATAACTAAATAAAACACTGGTGGTGTACACTAATCTTAAGCTCGGTTGGGAAATGACGATTTATCTTTGACATTAATATTATTTGTTTTGTAGACTGTATTCGGCAGTTTTCCAGTGTGTCGTTACGTTCCATTTTTAAACTAGGTCACTGTGTCATGGCAGCCAAGCCAAGTATCAAACGAATACGGCGCCATCTTTGAATTTCGTAGATTCATTTAACAAATATATTTTACGTCATATTATAAGAAATAATCAAATTTTGCACCGTAACATCAATGGTAATCGATAGTTATGAAGCTTTCACTTAGCCATGGCCCAGCCGACCTTTTGCAATACGCGTTTAATAACATTTCTGACAAACATCTATCTACACCAAAGGCATAGAGAATAGGTAATTTTATTAATGTTATATTATAATTCATTATTTATTAAACATACATTAAGTAATCGGTACGTAAGAAACTGTTGACGAAGGGCCATGAAAGCATAGAAATTGCTTTCGTGAGAAATATAATGGAAAAATCCTACATGATAAGATTAAAAACTATGCCAAGAATATATCTATGTATAAAAAATTAATAGAGGCGAAAGTATGCCTTACATTTTGCATCAATATTTCATACTATGTTGGTATATTTTTATCGCACGTGATTTAGCGTACACGTGTATTAAATTTAAATCTGTGTTGGCTCATGGCGGTATATTGTACAAGTGAATTACTTTCCATCGAGTTATCCAAGTGTGAGACACTTTTTAACTTTTTGAAAGTATATCATTTCAAGCGCATATAAAGAACAAATCCGCAAATTATCTTCGTTTTTTGGTATGTTGTGAAATTTAGACCGAGAGTGGAGGTCTCACCTCTCACCGGCATGATGAAAAGTGAAACCTCGCTGTCGGCGGCGTCACGTTGCGGCCATTTAATGCCGTTTGTTCCGGTTTCATTATAGGCTACAGAACAGAACGTTCTTACAAACTCCAGCTACATAAAAGATATACCTCGCCGTAGCGATGACAATCGAATCTTGTTTTGGCTGTATGACTGTAATATTAAAGGTTTATTAGAAATCGCGAGCCGTGGAATTTTTTAATAGTTCTCACTATTGCATTGTCTATCCTTGTCTGTGGCCCGCCGCCCGTCGGCGCGCGGCGCGGGAGGCGGCAGAATGTAGGCAATTGTGACAAGGACACGCCCGTACTAACACTTCCATCCAGTTTCTAACGTGCTTGTAGATTTCGCAACGTTCGCCCGCACGGCTCCACTTCACCGATGCAAGTCAGAACGATTACACCTACCACCACAAATACATTGTGTGAAATACGCAAACGGCAATTTACGGCGAGGTCATCGCGAGAAGGCGTAAATCAATGCTATTTGATGTATTGTTTAACAACACAATGATCTTCCGTATTGAAGAAGAGCTCAGTCGTAACATGCAAATTTGATAAGACACTGTAGCAAGGTTAGTTGTAGTTGATATAGAGCCTTCCTTGTTCGCGAGGTGAGCTGCTAATCGAGGTTGAATACTATATTACAGATAACGTTACTTTTCATAAGCACTTTCCCTCTCAACTCAGTGTCAGATGTTGAGATTAAAATATTATACTTTAATAAAAAATATAGTTTAAAGGTAATTTCGACTTTACAAATTGCTTGATTACAAAATTGAGTATTGGCTTTATCAATACTATGGAAGGTAATTGTGTTGTAAGCTCGAGTCAAATATGGTCAATTCGTAAAATATGTTTTTTATTGTATTTCTTACGTTCGCATCACCGATTTTTAACAATAAATCCTGATCCACAATTTGCGTTGTTTTAATAACATTTTACGACCATTGTATTTTTTTTAAATTTATTAAGAGATACAAGTCCTTTGCACCCATTGTATTATATCGTGCCGGTGTTTACAGTTGCGCGAATAAATATGGGTAAAGTTATCTTTGAATATGGGTTTAGACTGTGTTTAGAAACAGGAAGTCAATTAGCCTTAATATTGGACATGTAAGGCTCTCGATAAAGCCTATATAGCATCGGCATTGCATGCAGCTGGGCATTTACCCATATGGAAACGTACTATTTATGCTTCATTGTCCAATAAAACAGATGTCTAGAACAAAGTAGAGGTAATTGATATACCGATTACTAAACACTGTTTGTATCAGTCAATACCAAACTTGAACGAAGATTTGAATCCGCGATAACATTGATACTAGAATTGATAGTTTAGAGCTAAGTTAAAACAGAGGTTGATTGGGAACTAAACTCTTAATACGGTAGAGACACATTATTGAGCAGCCCTTTTGACAACCGTGTAGAGTTGTGATTCATTCGTGTATATTTGTATGTAGTTTCAGCTATAATAGTCCACAGATAAAATTGATACATGATTATCTAGTGTAAATGTCAGAACAAGATAAATAGTCTGATAATATTGTACTAACGTTCAATATGCGTTTCAACAGAATACTGAGTATATAGAAGAATACTTAGTAGTTTTATAAGTTGTAATTAGATGATACCATCATTACTTTTTAATTGCTCGCATTTTAAAGTATGGCCTTAGAAGTACAGGCTAATGCTGATGATGACGTAGACTATACAACAATGAGGAAAATAAGTTTTGTTCAATATAAAACTTACCCCTGCATGTGATGGGCGGGTACTTCAATAGTCGCGGAAGCGCGCCGTCTGTCCCCGGCCATATCGGCCAGCCTCGCAAAATCGGTGTCGACATCTGCCAGTCTCGCCGACTTGCGCGACTCCAGAAGCCTTATTTCTTCCAATCTTTTCCTCAACTCTATTGGCATCTACAAAAAGAAATTTGTGTTAAAAAGGCACATTTTATCCTGGAAAAGATTTAATGAATGTTCAGTGATATAATATACCGGGTGTAATTTGAACGCTTGCAAAGATTTAACCCTAATAATATACTATTTATATACTATATAATTTAACCATTTATCTCAGAAACGTTTTTTTAAGAAAATTTTAGGACTTGTGTATTTTGCAAACCCGCAATGTATGTATACACGCGAACTCTGTCAGCTGATGCAGTCCGCTGGTCGGCGTGAATCATAAACCATACATATTGCCGTTTTTTAAAAAAAACGGTTTATCATCAAATTTCTGTAACATTATGCATCCTAAACCGGATTATACAAAAAAAAAGAAGGCAACCAAAAAAAAAAAGAAACGCGTTTTTTTCACTTGTATCATGTCAGGCTATGCCAACACTATCATACCTTTTCGTTTTTGCAAGCGTTCCAAATACACCCGGTATATAGCTAGGCTATGTTTTTTTTCTCTTGAGAATAATAATAATTCTGTTCTGCCGTAAACGTGGACAATTTACGTCATAAGAAATAAATATCTGCCCTAACTCTGGATATTTTCATATTTGATATCTTTATCGAAAGATATATTTTTATGAGCGATAGGCTAAGGCCTGATCCCAATGTTTTTCTAATTTGGTAGGTACATACTTTTAAACTTTTTTTAATAATTAAAAATGTAATCTATGACGTAATATCTACTAATTTCCAACCACAAATAATTATTTTCTTTATCGTCAGGGCATATTACATAAGGAAGTGAAACAAAAAGCAACACACGAGATCAATATGGCCGACCTTCGTGCAGTTCGTAGTGCACATGACGTCATGTATGCCGCCTAGATAAACAAACTGCAAATTATACCAACAACTTTGAACATTAAAATGCATTTAGCATTAAATGATTTTATGTAGTTTTATAACTCATTTCGTAGTGTGTTGTTCCGTGTATTTTACAAGCTAATTCTACCAGGTATTTCTGTTATGCGGCAGAAATAGACACAACATTGTTGCTACGCGGGCATATTTAATCTAAGGTGTTGCCTGTGCAATCTCTACATTTCTTTTGGCGACTTTAAGATCTTTATTTTATTTACCAGTATAATATAATATTAAATTCAGCAATTTAAATATGTTGTTTATTACTTAACAATTACGAATGTAAGCTTAAAAGTGTGCATACACATTTATTTAAATCTTTCCATAGATAGATATACCTGCAAAAGGTATTTTGGGGTTCGGAATACCCTGTTTAAAATGCCCGTAACATCAACGGCCAGCATAATGAGGAAATAAATTACCTCGCTGTGATTGTTCATCAACATATTTTTTATAATAAAACATGCATGATGATTTTAATGATAAATTATAAAATATATTGTTCACGCCTGCACGAGTTTTTGTTCGTATGCAACAAAGCAACTGGAAAATGTAACTCATGTTAGTTAATTAAAACAAAACAATTAGTTAAAGTAATTTAACGACCTCATATTATAATTGTTTTGTTATATATGAATGTCTGAATTCTGAACGTTGATGTGAATTAATTTTTGCATTTTGCAAGTTAATGCGAGTATTATAAACTTTCACTTTCAACTGATTTGTGTTTTGGACTGTTTGCTTCGTGCCGTTTTTAATGAACATTTTAATATAAATTAATATTAATTTATACATTTCAATTAAGTATATTAAAAACTAAATCTAATAAATATAATCTTTTTTATTTGCGTTTTAGCTTCATATTTAGATTGCTTTATTTACTGTACTTAGGTCGCTTGTTTTTATCGTATACTAATCATTCTTATATGTATAATGAAATATTATATCATTTTATTTATTACGCATATCATATACATCTTCTATCAATTTATAAGGTGACCATTGCTCAGTTCAACAAGTATAGGTGTATATATGAGCATAATCAAAACAAACAGCCAAGTAGAGCGATGGCAGTAGTGAAGGTAGATGCTCTCATCGTGACCGCCCCCCCTCCTCTCTGCCGCCAGCACGTTATGTAAAAGAGTAACAACTGTTGCACAATTCGATCCGATGGCGAAACCTGGCCTATGTCAGTGAAAGTCACCGAGTGACTTTGACATAATGATAACATTATCTAAATAAAGTTTGTGATTCATTAAGGATGTCACTGTACGTGTCGGTAATCTGTTTGTCTCAAGATCAAGTTCATAAAATTGATTATATAGAAAAGGTGCATGGTTAGTAGATAACTGTTTATTATGTTGTATAAGAGTATTATATAATAATAATCGGCTTCAGTTTGGTATTTTTTTTATGATTGAAAAACAAACGCTCCAAATGAAGACTTACCATGGTCTACTAACTGGTCTTTCTATTTGATTCGAAAATTTCTTTAAAATAAATATATTGATAGTACAATATTTGTCATGTGTAGAATAAATTATACAAATATGGTGAGCATTGGCATTTATTTAACAAAATCGACTTTGGAATTCTGAAAGAATTATAACCGACGAAGAATACTTTCTTGCACTTTCATTTACATTTGCTCACGCATGTTTGTGCGGTTTTCATATATTTGCTTCTAGTTAACCATCGCTAGTACAAATACAGGCGTGTACTTTCGGAATCTGGATTGCGAAAGCTCGACCGGCTGGTACTATTGCATGCTTTAAACTGCCGCTTCGTAAAATGTGCCTCTACATTTCATTTCCTTGAAGCATTCTAATCTTGAAATCTTTATCAATGGAATTTTAAATTTAGAATTAGTATGGAATTTTAAATCCGTAAAGTTTAAGATCAGGTAGGCTATGAAATTCCAACTTCAAAATTACGTGGAATGATGTAATAATACACTTTCGTTTTTGACTGTCATAGATAAAAAATCAGCGTTGATTATTACTTGTATATGGATATGTAATTGGGCATTGTATGAAGCGAAAGTTATGGTACTGCAAGTGGCATTGACTGCGGCGCGAGTCATTGGCTGAACAGCTATGACGCGCCAGAGCCGTGCCTACCGATACGTCGATCTACGTATGCACATAGTTCAAATAATGAATAAAATATTTATCTTGAACACTTATAATTCAATCATACATGTTTGTGGCAGAATATTGACGTCATTTAAAGTGTATATACGTGTAAAACAGAGTATTTAGTAGAGTAAAAGAGTTCTGAGAACAAATCGCCGCGGATGTGTAACGTCGACATCACTTTTTCTTTTATTAACATAAAGTAGAACTTTCTCTTCCATTAGTTTTGGCCATATAAAATAAAAAATATTTTAGTCATTGATTACTAAATTGTATGTAACAGTTCTTTGAATTTCATTGAATATTGTGATAACGTTGAAGCAATGATTACTATTAATTATAATTTGCCTCCTCTTTTATTTGTAATTTTTTACATACATATGATATTGACAAAAAAATATATTGATATATACGGTTTTTGTCATTATCAAGAATTGTAGCATTTTGATACAAGTAAAAAATAAAATTCTGTATACTACACCTAATATTGTTTGAAAACTTACAAACAATGCTATAGTGAAAAAAGTATCGTCACGACGCTAGATCTATATTTGTAAACTTGATTTTTCGAACGATTCATCGCCTTGACCCAATATTTTTAAACGTGCTTCGCAATTAGTGAAGCATAAATTACCGAGAGAATTAACGAGATAACGTGCAAATAACATGTAACTTACGTTGTGCAAAAGTGAAAACTGGTCTGATACAGTTATCAAGTATATATTATGTAGAAATCTTTTTAATATCAACTCAAAGTCAACGACTTGAGGACAATGCACTTTCAATTTATGTGTTTACAGCTCACTATACAATGCCTTAGTGATCGCAGATAGCGTGCTATCTATAAACGTAATGAAATTGATATGAACTTGGAGCAAAAGACAAATGAAGTTCAATCTTCTGAACAATATGCATATTACTACATCAGTATTAGGAGCAGGTACCTAAAATTGTAGAATACTTGTGTCAATATGCATGTAGTGCGTCAGTATAAAATAGTAGAAAACAAGTATCAATATGCATATTAATGCGTCAGTATTAGGAGTAGGTAAAATGGTATAATACTAGTGTCAAATGCATATTACTGCGTTAGTTATAGGAGCAGGTAAAATGTAGAATACTAATGTCAATATGCATGTACTGCGTTACTTTAGGAGCAAGTAAAATGGTAAAAATGTATAGGTGTGTTCGCCGCTTCACATGCACTGGATAGGCTTTGGCCTAATACCTGCATCGTCTGATTTCAAGGAGACCTTACGAAGCAATAGCATCCTATTGCTTCGTAAGGTCTCCTTGAAATCTGTGTATCATAAAAAATGTATAAGTGGGGATGTATTTTATGTCCTATTCCTGTGACTATGATTATGGTCTTTAAAAAATATGCCAGAAAACATTCCAATTTAAAGCAGTAGGAACACAACTGTAAACTCCTGATTATACTCAGTCCTCAATTGGAATTACTTTGACACGCATGCATAAGTAATAGGAGACCGAACCCAAGAATTAATGTTCGATGTTGCCGATAGTGTGTGACTCTATTATAATTTACAAACACTGGCATTAACATAGAATATAAAAACGGACTAAAAACGAGGAAGTATTATACTATTTTTAGAATTTAACGTGACTAGTTGATGCCGGTTTAGTTTTTTATATTAAAGAAGGGAAGAGACAAACCTCTTTATTTGCATTCATCATCATCATCTATCCGTCCACTACTGAACATAGACCACCTTCAATGAACGCCAAGGCGACCGATCCCCTGCCACTCGCATCCAACACGGACGGGTTACTGTACGGAGATCGTCTTCCCAGCTGGTTAATGGTCGACCAACTTCGTCGACCTAAAGGCGTATACTATGTAAGTACTTAAATAAAACTTGTGTTTTTCGTAAGTATTTCGATCCATTTCAGTCCAAAGATAGGAAGAGGCGGAGAATATGCATATACTGGAAAGGACGTCGAAGTCTAATTTATATAAGCTCCCAGGTGACGGCCGTTCCCTTATTATCTACATGTGAATAAATTATTATATTAAGAGTCATAAAATAGTGTTTGCAAAACAAGCTGAGCATGTTTATTAATATTGGTGTTTATTGATACACCATTTGCTTTAGAAGCTAGTAAATAATGTTGACGTTTTCACGACGTACAAAGTTTGTACGAAGTTAGCGATTGGACGACAAATATTCAGTTAATAACCCAATAAGCTTATCATAATCTTATTTTATTTACGCACCTAAATTAAAAAGAAAATCTTGCCTATAATAAATAACAGACCTATAGCCTTCCTCAATGATTGGGATATCAAACGCAGTAAATACTTCTTCAAATCGACTGTTGGATCCGAAGCGTGTTCAAACAAACTCATCAGCTTTATTCTATTAGTATCGATAATAATACGTTGTTACAAGGATGTTGCTAATAAAATAGATTAGGAGAGGTTAAGACTATGCGCTTCCAATCGGATGTGTTGTTACGTCGAGCAATCGATTGGCACGAGGCGCGAGGCCGCGTCGGCCGGTGGTTGCATGGCGGATACGGCGGGCACGCGACCCACCCCGCCCGCAGCCAACCTTGCTCCAAACTCCGTGACCCACATTTCGCGAATGTCCAAATGCAATTTTATTGAGGTCACTTTCGTCTTAACGAAACTCATTGATTAACAAACCTTTTCATAACATTCACTCGATAGGAACGAGTATGAAAAAAATATAATCGATTTATACGAGGAATACGTTAACACAGACATTTACAGTGCCCTAGGTCGCCCGTCGGGCTTACTGAAATCAGGATAAAGCTAGGTGACCTACTTGGCTCGCCTGTACACTCCAGCAAACTGTGAACGTCACAAATTTCATGCTAAGGATTAAACTATGTCGGCGAGTATAAAATTAGTAAAAAATTTAACTCTAGTTGAATAATATACATTATTAATTCGAAAACAATAAAGTCGTTTAAGCATGTAGGTCAACGGCAGTGTGAGGAAGTTGTTGCGTAGCGCTGACAACGGTGATGCAAGATTAGAGTAGATATTATTTGTTATGAGGCCTAGGATATCGTGCTGAACAATGGAATGTGATGATTGGTGTGACGTCACCGGCGGGCCATTTTCAGGAGCGACGTCACGCGCGTCGTAGCCCGTAGGCGCGCGGCGCGTGGGCGCGGCGACACGTCACGGGCGCTCTATCCCGTAGGCGTCACTGTATCTGAACGGTGCACGTTGATAAAAAGTACTCGAGACCGTAATGGAATTACGTAATCGAATGAGAAATCTGCGCAAGGACAAACGCTTCTTTCGACACTACACCCACCGCGATACTATAATCGCATCATTTACGTGCTGCGCTTAGAAAAGTGAGCGTTTCACCTTGGAATGCCTACGAGTACGATCGCCTATCTATTATTAGGCACCTGGCTTTAAATTGTTCGAGGTTTGGGTATCGAGCACGCAGGCGTCGTGACCCACTGTGACCCAAAAATGGACGAGGCCCATATAGCACGGCGTCACTACGCCATAACCGACGCATGGAACATACACATCGCTATATCGCCGTCCCATGCGTTGAATCGTTTATACGCGTAAGCCGTAGAGAAGAAAATATTAAAAAAAATCTTCTAAAACTATTTTTGCTATATAATATTATAAAGCTGAAGAGTTTGTTTGTTTGTTTGAACGCGCTAATCTCAGGAACTATTTAACTGGTCCGATTTAAAAAATTCTTTTAGCGTTAGATAGCCCAACAGTAGTTAAGTTGAGTTAATTAACGCGGGCGAAGCTGCGGGCAACAGCTAGTTTAATTATATAGTTTTTATGAATGTTAACTCCAAAAAGCATTTCTTAAATTCATAAAACATGAATAATGTTTAAAACGATAAGCACAAAACTTAAATAAATATTAACAATGGGACAGCCATGTCTGATGCTTCATAATTCGAATAAAAGGTGAAATGAAAAGTCAGAAAAACTTTTATGAAACTAGGAGGAAAACAAGTGGAGGTCGAGTTTTGAATGCGGGCTGTGCGTCGCCGGTTCAATATCAACGTTTCTGGGTCAGTGGGTCAGAGAGGCCCGCGCACCGTGCACCTTCTTGCAACCATCTCGGGTTACATTCGACATACATCGCGTTGCATGCACGTGCGTCACCTCGCGTCACATCACCCGTGCCCGCGTCACTTGTCACTTATTACTTGATGAACGAATCACGCCGTACGACCTTTACCTTCAACATCTAGTTCCATTTTACACATTGTTAGGCCTCTCGAGGTCGACACACAATTTCGATATAATACCTGCTATGATAATCGTAACGGTTTTTGGCGTATTACTGTTAAGTTGGAAACGAGTTATTCTGCGTCGCTGACTCAATGCTCACTTCGGACTTGTGCCCAGATTATAACAGACGCCGATCAAACGACTCAATGGCACAAATAAAACACCTGTATCTGTTACAATTCTTTTAACACAATTTAAAATACTAATACTTTGATTTATTACAGAAAATAAAATATTAGTTTTTCCAGTGTATTTAGATAATCGTAGCAGAATCATGAAACTATTTCAAGGCGAGTGTGCGAGGTCACCCAGAAGGGCCGGCCTTGCCTTCCCTACCGATAGGCTTCGTCATACACGAAAAAAACTGGCCCTAGGAAACAATCTGCTTTCCGCATATTATGTAATAGGTTAAATATACACGATAAAAAACCGGTAAAGCGCGAAACGCACTTGTCCTTAAAGATATGAACTTTTTGATTTAAGAAGAGTCCCTTTATTTTTTATTAATCGTTAGGACTTTACTACACTATAGTGAAAGGAAAAAGCTCTATTGTCATTTGACAATAAAACACGATTACGAATGTTGATCTAAGAATCACAGATTGTTGAGAAAAACAAGAGCGACCGAGCTTAAAAATTGCAACGGTTCTCTGACATTATTAGATGGGCGATCAACTAGCCGTATCAACAGTCAATGTAGGTCGAATATATTACTTGTTCCATTTTACACCGCCATTATATTTATAATTATGATTACAATTTTTAAATCAGCACAATTTAACAATGTTTTAGTTGTTTCTTTTCTTATTAATTACAAAGTTATACCAGTTTTTTACTTAAACATTCTAAAATTGTGTTGTAACAACAATTAACAAATGGTTCAACCTCGTCATGTAAAAGTGTAATTATTATACATTTATAATATCATTACATTGCTCAACTGAATTGCAAAAATTCAACTCTTGTAAATCCTGTTAGCTATCAGCCTCTCGACAGCCTGATAACTTGCACCAACAAATCGGCTAACAATATCTTATCAACCTTGATTCAAAAACAGTGTCACTAGGCGTAATCGTCTTACGAAATAAATTCCTACGTATATGATCTTAGTAAAATAAAATTAATTTGATTCTATTAGATAACATTAATATCTAAACGAAATCTCAACCACGGTTCGTTGTGTTGTGTTGTCGTGGTGGTGAGGCTCAGTAACCTCAGATGAACCCAGCACTTTGGGCGAAGCCAAGTGAACCGAAGGGGCTGCTTTTTGTATCCCTCTATAAGAAGAGGGGACAAGAGAGTAGGAGAGGACAAGGGGCGAGGATGATAACCGCACCCCATTGAACTGTCCGACGTTCGGAGGAGTTGTTCTGTGGTGCGGGACAACCCCTCTGTGGAGGTGGCGTCGGTTCCTTGAAGGACTATCTAGCTGTCGAGGTGCCCTGCTTGCTCTACAGATCCCGGGCACCTCACCAAAGGCGGCATTGGTGGCACTCGCCGGGTTTTAGTGGGTAGAACTGCCTCCGACTTACCATCTTTCGGGCGCAGCGAGTCCCACATACCCGCGGGATGCCTGAATGCATTTCCCGACGGAAAAGAACATCTAAACGAGATAAACTCATTCTAGGTAATTTTTAATTAACTCTATGGTAGAGTTCTCTTATTATGTTTAACATTATTTTCAAATATAAAAGAACCGTAAGCGTCTATTTGCTTTCTATTATGTATAGACACTGCGTATTATTGACCGCATTCATCATTTTCTCTTCCCACCGTTTCTTGTGACGGTCGATCAATCCTGATGGTTCTCGTGTTCACGCATTTTATGCAACATATACCGAGAACATTATTATGAGGAAATTACAGCATACTTTCTTGTTTATATATCGTTTCGATTGTTATACTATATTATTAGATAGGGTGGTGATAATATATTAATGGTCAATAATACATAAGTATTAGCGAGGTAAAGTAATTAAATAGTAAAGTAATAGTGAGTGAAATTAATATATTACACGCGAAGACGACACGCTACGTTAGTTCAATGCTTGTTTAGACAAATACGCATACTTGATAAACTTAGATTCATAATTGTGTGCGTATTGTTCATTTTTTAATTACAATGCTTTCTTTATTCGCAATGTACCCGCGTTAATTATACGCCTGCCAGACGTTTATACCGCCTCGATATGGTTGACAAGGAAATTGATGTTTACGATTAAAACCGATACGCAACACATACGCATTTTATTACACTTTTATTTTCACACGTGAAAACAACTGAATAAAGTTGCATAAAATTAATTTCATGATGTCAAACGTGTCATAGATCACAAGTATTATACTAATATAATATACCGTAACATTGTATTGTGTAAAAGCAAGTGAATCTGAAACGGTGAATGGTCAACACTGGCGTCGTTGTGGCACTTTCACACTCGGCACGGACGGCGCGGCGCGGTGCTCCCTTCACGACCTCGTCAGGCAAGTGGCAACAAGAAAGTCAATTTTACGTAATGACCTCCTATAATGTCACACGATTTGTTTATATTCGTCAATGAGGAATGTTAAGATTCAACTGGTGTCCCACTTAGTGGATGAGGTTAGCCGGCCCGACACCGAGTAACGGGCCGGCGTGCGCACGTGAAAATAATTCTTGACATGATTTTGTAACAACCGCCGTTATGCGGTTCCGGGCCTGCCGGTGACCTTATTTTTTTAATATCTCATGCGCAACGCTTTGCCGCATGCCCGATTCTAGTTTAAAAATCCCTATATGACTTCTCGTTTATTTGGACACGTGAAATTTCTGTAAGTTTTTTATCATGCAAATTTATTACTAAATTATTCTTCCGCGTAATTGGTTTTGTTTGCTTTTATGCAAAAGACTACACGGTTCGATTGTAGTTCTCTGTAAAATATCCTTTGTTAAGGACGACGGACAAGCTATGAGTCAGGGAATTTTGTTACAGTGAATTCCATGTAACGTGCTGAGTGGATTTGCCAAGTGAAACGGTGTAAATAATGTGTGACGAGCGCTTGCGACGCCATTATGGGGAATACCGCGTCATTCCTGATAATAACTTCCTCGAAACTGTGCACAGAAAAACAAGAACTAATGACTCGCGAGAACTATACAAACATGTAAGAAAATTGATAACAATTTACGTTTATTGTAACTTATACAAATACTAAAACAAAGAAAAATCATTATAATAATATGTCAGTTTGTAATACATATCTAGAAATGCATTGTTGATTGTATCCTTATGTTGAAATAATAGCAATGTTCAATGATTGTAAACTCGCTTGTTTATCTTGTTTATCGCATAAAGTGTAAATATTGAAAAATAGGACCGCTACACTGGACTTGTATTTATCGCTACGCCACTAATTACTCAATGATTATTCTTTACAAATGCCATGTTACATAGATTTTTTACAAATTTAAATTCATCCTAATTAAAAGTGTATTAGTGAAGACTCAAATTGTTATTATAAGATAGGTGCGAATAGTCGCTACATGAATAAATAACTTGATTGTTGTTTTGGTTGTGTATCGATATTATTGTGTACGAGCGAGACATCGATTCGCGCGTCACACGATATCGCTCGACGTCACTATGTTTACGCGCAAGGCCGCACACCGTTCGCTGTATTTGTCGTCGAACAATCAGAACTGCTATGAAATCACGATTACCCTTTAGCTCGGAAAAAACTTGACATACAACATCAATATCGATTGGGTTCAATATACAATCCGTAATCGTAACCCTTGATATTTACGATACGAAAAACTAGTCGGATGGCTTTTAATATGGCAAAGTGAGTGGTTTTTGTTCACATTTAAATGCCGGGTTAATTGTATAATTATTATCTGAAACTTGATTAAGTCTAGTAACGTTGTGGTCAATGTTATTAACGCGGGCGATAAGATTGTGGTGGACGGTGAAGTGCGGATAGAGTTGCACCGACGCGCGACGTGGGTAATATGTTTTACATTATATTTTAAACATGAATGTATATTTTTGTTGGTTCTTTGGTCATAAGATGCCTATTTATATGAAATTTTCATTATAGAAAAGAAAATATTGAGTTATGTTGTTTACATCTTTCATAAATTCTCTACGTTAAATCTATATTAATATGATAAAGCTAAAGAGTTTGTTTGTTTGTTTGAAAGCGCTAATCTCAGGAACTACTGGTCCGATTTGAAAAATTCTTTCAGTGTTAGACAGCCCATTTATCGAGGAAGGCTATATGCTATATAAAATCACGCTGTGATATATAGGAGTTGAGTAACGCGGGCGAAGCTGCAGGCAACAGCTAATCTAATATAATTTGCAAGTTCAAAACTTAACAATATGGACTTTCATAACTTTATTGCATAATGCACTCACTTGTTTATTTGATATTTTATAACCATAAAAAGGGCCAAACCATAACACGGTGTCACAAACAAGGTAATTTATGCCATAGTTAATTAGTCCAAAATACTCCATATCATTGGTCCAAAATAATTATCTGAGTTTTTAACGATGTGATATTTCAACTCGACTGTGAAATATGTGATGGAAATCGAGTTTTTCTTCGCGATTCATTATGAAATTGAAAACTACGACATAAGTTTTTCATAGATGTTCAATACATCAATGAAATGCATTATTTCATTTACACCCTATTTTTCTTTTTTTGGTTTCGCTGGGGAATGCGTTTAGGCATACCACCGGGTCCGGGGGGACCAGGAGGTTATGTGGGACTCTCTACGCCCGAGCAGGTGGTAAGGTGGACGCAGACTCTACCCACTAAACCCCAGCGGTGTTCTTCTCATCGTTTGGGTGACCTGGCGCGAGAGCTGTGGACGTCCGTACCAGGCCGGTACAACGGTGTGCCGTATGACACTCTTCTCTGGAGGCAGGGGGTGGCATCCCCTCCTCGTTCTCCGCTTAAGGCACACTGAACACACAAGGGTGCCTTATAGCTCGGACCTTAAGCGCGCGCAGCAAATCCCCCGATCGGCCGCGCACAGGTCCCTCACGGCGGTGCGACCGCCTGTCGCCGCCGTGCTCTTCTGCGGGAAGGGGCGCCAGCGCGTTCCCTCTCCCGCTCCGCCTCCTCCTTCTGCGTCATCACGTCCTCGCAGAAGGAGAGGACCACATGCCATGTGCTCTCACTGACAGTCATCGCTCGGATGACTGCAGGGAGCGACAGGTCCGCGCCAACCTCAACGATGAGGGGCGCTCTTGCCTCCGCCCACGCTGGGCACTCCGCCAGGGTGTGGTCTGCAGTGTCTTCACTGCTGTTGCAGTGATGACACCCTGGCGAGTCCTCTGCCTCTGCCACCTTCCACAGATACCTTCCGAAGCATCCATGCCCCGTCAGGATCTGCGCAAGGTGGAAGGTGATATTTCATTTACACCCTTGCTCTATAAAAACAAGGAATTGTCTAATCAATGGAACCAATTGTCAGTTGAATATTCCAGGAATATTCAGCCATGGTCGCGTGGATCTCAAACGATTCTTAATTAATGGCTTCTATTTAACATAGTTACGTGCATATATTTTGTTAAATTTATGTCACGCAGGAGAAAATCTAATTCCACTTTGAATGCGTAGTAACGTTACCGCTCGGCCGAATTGAGCGCGTGCGTGCGAGCTGACCACCGATCACGGGAGAAACTCTTCGTATCCTTACACCTCACGTGGGTAATTAATTAAGATATATATTAGCGAAAATATAAACTTATGAACGCATTGGAAATCCTATTATAGGTGAGAGCGAGCTTGTTTGTCGCCTTTTAAAGACGTAGTTTGTTTTGTCTAAACCGATATAACAAGATTAGATTTTTTTCAAGAAGAGAATTTGCATATTGCCTATTTTAAGCGTCATAGTTTTTATAGGAGAGGGACAAACGGAGAATCGGATGACCTGATAGGAAGGGGTCACCGATATCCATAGACACCCATACATAAGAAGATTTGGAAGTGCGTTGCCGGCGTTAAAATGGCCGGTTCGTTACTATTGATACCTAAAATTATTTAGGTGGAATTAGATAAATAGAAATTAACTATTTTGAGAAAAGACACATCATCATCATCATTAGCCTTTATCCGTCCACTGCTGGACATAGGTTTCCTTCAATGAACGCCGAGACGACCAAAAACACATAGTATCAAAATAATTATTAGTCTTGATACGAATGTACATATGTTACATTTGCGAAACTGCAGGCACTTTGTGTAAACTTTATTTATGTTCTCTCTTTTTTATTCAAACCAAACCTCTACAATGACCGGTCTTGTTGTAGGCTGCATACAATATATTAAATCATTAGTCACCCATAACATCATTACATCATGTATTTGTTATGTTTATAAAAACATGGCCGTTGCGGTTTCAAACGCGTCAACTTCAAGTTAATTTTCAGATAATGGGACGAGTGATGACTGAAAAATAGGACATTTTCTGTTCATAAGACAATACTGTAAAATTCCGACAAAATTATGTGATTTTTTATTTCTAATATGCGGCACTGACTCAGACCATTCGCTTATGTTATCTTGGCAACTTACTCTATTGTAGAGTCTTGTTACTATGATCGTTTACAACAATGGAACTCTATTAAGAGTATTTCAACACAGGTAAATGATTATTACTAAAATAGTGATATAATTAATATTTTTGGTGAACGATTCATCAAAAATTGTAATGAATCAGACTACATTAACACAGTTCCTGGATTAGTTGAAAATAATGTTAAGGATATCAGATAATAATAATTTAAGAAATTCCTATACATTATTACGTTTATTCAGAGCATTGGCATCGAATTTAATATTATAGAAGTGCCTATGACTACATTCAAACCACAATTCCCTGTATAAAACGAAATTTATAATACGTAGTTGAAAAACCCGTGCGCGTATTGGGTTTTCATCACATGTTTAAATAATAATATGATGACATAAAATATTCCCTACTCCTACGACCATGGTGGCTGTCAAGTACAAGTCCAAAACGTTGGTCATGTAGAAAATTTAATGAACCGCGATAAAATCCGTAAAAATTGTTTCATTGTGATAAAATATTAAGGTTACACAACAAAGAGCGAACCGTTTCATTTAACGTAAGTTTCCTTCAACGACCAGGTAAAATCAGCATCCGGGTGTAATTAATATACTGAAAAAATAATTTTCCACAATATAAGGAAAAAATAAGACGGAAATGGCTTAGAATAAACTTGTATAATGAAACATGAATTAGAATATTAAATAAATATATTGGCTTCGTAGTAGGTATAGTTATTGCGTCAATAGTATATGTAGCGTCCAACGCAGTAGCACCTAAACGATCTCGCCGGCCGGCGCGCGATCAGGCGGTGTTGTTTACGTGTTGCTGCTCTTTGCGTAATTTAATGAAAGTTGGAAATGGGTGCACGTATCTGTGACGTCACAGAACTCGCGTACACAACAAACACAAAAGCCAGCACTTCTCTTTCTTATCAAAAACCTTTGTCTCATCTGAACTACAGACAACTTTCAGTTAACAAACAACTTTTCTAAGTTCGTTGATGTCTTTTTCAGTCAAACGCAAATGTAGAGTTAATATTTTTTTAAAGTTTGCATTCCTAGATATAACTACTTTTATTATGATTATTATCATCATCAGCCTCTACCTGTCCAATGTTGAACATAGGTCTCTTACAATGAACGCATCTATATAATATATAACGACGATATTACTACTTTATAAAGCATTAAAAGATTGTTTTGAAACTTACCTCTGCGGCTGGCGCGTGCACTTGGACGCGTAGCTCATCAGACTTGTAATCATGTTCAAGTACGTCGGCGCGCACTTCACGACCGTTGTACGTGAGGAAGACCCTTTGACCAGGCTTCAGCTGCACGCCGGTCAAGCCACGAAAACCAGGCCCGATCAGCTCCGCGTCTCGATATTCTCTAGTTATTTTACCACCGTCGAAACGCACTGTGTACCGAGTGTTGGGTGTTAGGTTGATACAATTATTGTTCTCGGGATATGCGGCCGGCGTCTTCACCGCTTGTATCATACCCGAATAGTAGAGACCGTCATCACCTAGAGCGGCAATGCGCGTCCCTATGATAGAGCGTTTCGCTAGCCTTTTGCCTGTCGACATTTTGCTTCACGTATAAATAACTTTGATATAATACCACTCAATAAGTTTTTAGGATGTCCGATGGTCCACACTAATAAATTGTCACACAAGTTCACTTAAAAACTTCAAATCGCCCGGCGTATACGTTTGGCTGGGTATCCGTCAAAGAATTTTGGTAAATGGTGAGTATTTCGATGTGATTCCGCACGCTGAACGCGTTCCGGCTCCTCAGTAGGCCGAGGTTGATCGCAGCTCTCGCGCGGAAACATAATACGAGGGCAAGGTCCTCGAAGATCGGGACAAAGGAAAATCCTTTCGCGGGAGTAAACTTCGCACGCAATCTCGCAGCGGACGACCTCAATAGACACGGTTCAAACGAGAACTGACGTGCGTGCGGCCCGACACCGGCCGGCCGGCGAGCGGGAGCGGCGACCGCCCGTCTCGCTTCTTTGTTTTGATACTCAGCTGTTCACGCGAGTGAGAGGCGAGCGGATCGGCGGGCGGGTGCGAGCGGGACGGCGCACTCGGCCGCCCTCGGGCCCGCGGGTGAAGTTCGGGCGGACGCAGTATTTTCAGCGGGCGGCTGTCGGCTGCCGCCCACGGGCGACATTGAGGCGCGCCGGCTCGGGTCGCACGTGGAGCGGAGGAGAGGTAACGGGATTGCACAACGCACACCTCGCGCCGGTGCCGCCGCCCGCCGCACCGCCCGCTCGCCGCTCGCCGGTGGTGCTCGGTGCCGGCGAATGCGTGACACAGTTTCTATTCGGATTTGGGGTCGATTCAAATGTCAAGCAGATGCACCCCACTTATGCAACACTATTAACGTGACCTCATTACGGCTATGCACAAATTGAATAATTGGAACATACTTCTTAAACGTCTAAATTATCTGCCATAATGGTTTTATAATGACTACCATTCTGATATCGAGTAAATAAAAGATCGTATCACTTCAGGATGAAGACGCAACTGTTAGCCTTGCGAACTGCACTTACAATTATTGCATGTAGTAGCTACCAGCTACCATCCTTTGACGATTTATTAACATCATTAACAAGTTTACATCCAGGGCTACGTAACTTTCAATAAATAAAAATTGATATTTCATTTTGGATAAATACTGAGCTGCTATATAGATCATACTATAGAGAACAATCAAATACATACATATTTCATTTAACAGTAGCATGTAAGCTGCAAAATCATTTCAGAAAAAATAAATTTAATTTAATAGTTGCTATAATCTTGTAAAGACGGAGAGATAAGAAAAATACGCAATAGGCGTTATCAATAAGAAAAATAGATTTGTAAGTAGCCTTATATTTGTTTTACAATAAGAGGTATCATATTTCTACATTATATATGGACACGTGACATATTTCATGGATTCGAAGCCCGTACCTGACGCTTCCGCAACATTTGACCATTTCGTAAGAGCACGTCCACAAATTGATCACGTTCGGTGTTGCTATATAATTATGATCACGTACGATTTTCTTTGTATCGAAAAGTTACGAATCAACACAATAATAGGCTGCATATTATTTTAGTCTAAGAGGGGACAAAAGAGCAGGGGGACAAGGGGCGAAGATGGGAACCTCAGCCCATTGTACTGTCCCGACGTTGGGAGGGGTTGTTCTGTGGTGCGGGACAACCCCTCTGTGGAGGTGGCGTCGGTCCCTTGAGGGACTGACTAGCCGTCGAGATGCCCTGTTTGCTCATTAGATCCGGGGCACCTCACCAAAGGCGGAATTGGCGGCACTCGCCGGGTTTAGTGGATAGAGCTGCGTTCACTTTACCACCTTTCGGGCGCAGCGAGTCACACATACCTGGGAAGACGGACTCCCACGCGGGATCCCTCAGAGCATTTCCCATTCTACAACTTCACTCTCGTAAATAATCCTAAGTAATAAATGCGAATTTGTGTTTGTTACCCTTCCACACCTAAACCTATAAACTAATTTTATGAAAAGCCTTTGAAAATGAAAAGATACATTGTCAGCGAGTAATATCCTACTAATATTATAAACTCGAAAGTTTTTAAGAATGTATGGATGTATGTTTGTTACTCTTTCACACAAAAACTACTGAATGGATTTTAATGATTTTTTTACAATAACATAGCTTATGCATTAGAATAACATATTATAGGCTATAAATTTATCTCTGTACTCGCAAGGGATTGGGAAGCGGGTAAAACCGCAAGGCGCTGCTAGTACGCTATATTTTATTATAGTATCCCTACAGGCACCTGGCGTGGCAGACGTATGGCAAAAACCTAACGGCTGCTCTGCGTCTGGTCCTTGAGCGGTGGATGCGCCGTAAGCGCAAACCCCTCACTTTCCGTCTGACACAGGTACTCACCGGGCATCGTTGCTTTTGTGAGTACCTGTGCCGGACGGCCCGCAGGGAGCTGTTGACAGTGTGTCACGATTGTGGCGCAGCGGTGGACTCGGCCCAGCACACCCTCGAGGTGCGCCCGAGATGGGCGGCGCTGCGTCCCAGTCTGACATCAGTCATCGGAGGGGACTTGTCTCTGCTGAGTGTCATCACCGCGATGCTCGTTGACGACGAGTCCTGGACGGCGATGGTCTCTTTCTGCGATGCAGTAATGTCCCAGAAGGAGGCCGATGAACGGGTGGGAAAGGAGGCCGCCGACGAGGCCTCCTCCCGCGGGCGACGAATGGGTGTGCGTAGGAGGCGCTACTTAATGCGCCTCCAGTAACGCCTCTGTGTTCGTGTCGGGCTCAGGATGGGAACCTGGGCCTAGTATGACACGACGTCGCGGGGACTGCTTAGTAGCGGCCGGGTAGTCTCTTCAGCCTGTCTGAAGGCGCTTGCAGTGGTTTTAGTTTACGGGTAGGGCATTCCCAGGTGCGAGTCCCACATAGGGTCAGGATCTACCGGAGAGCCTGGCTACATGCGTAAAAAGAATTTCCCTGCGAAAAAAATCCCTACAGGCACAGGAACTATTCAGGGGAAACTTATTTAATTTAATTTATTACTATAAATAAATATTAACCAACAATTTTAACGGTGGGAGGGAAGCGCTGTGCCGCGCTCCCGGCTGCATGGGTACAACCATCTTGCTTATTTCTCCCGTGAAACAGCTTTGCTGTGTTTCGGAGAGAAGGGCAAGACAGGCAGTGTAATTACTGGCACCGAGACTTAACATCTTATGTCTCAGGATAGGTAACACATAAATGAGTTGCCTGGGCTCGTTCCAGGTAGTATACTAGTTTATGTTCATGGGCGACGTCGACCACTTAACATCAGGTGGTACGTTTGCCAGTTTGCCTATCCAACTAACATAAAAAAAAAAAAAAAAAACACCACCGTGTTTCACCACATGCGCTCAGTAAATTCGCAAGCACTTGTGTTACGTGTACTAGTAACGACAATAAATTTAATAAATTTAAAGGCACACATACAATATAAACGTCTGCATTGGTTTATAAATGCAGACATTTATATTCCTACACAATACCTTCTTGGCGGATTTCGAACCCGCGACCGCTGCGTGTGGGCCTGAACACTCGACCAGTCGTGTGTCACGTGTGTCTGATACGGTCACGGGATAATGTTCAGTAAATTGTTACAAGTGCGGACCCATTTTAATGGAATATCAAAGACATTGAACATAAAACTCATAAAAATAAAAATCTATCAACTCAACAACTTAATTATATACACATTAATTCTACAGTAACACAGGCTATTAACAATAATTCATTTATTATTACCATCAACAGTTTGTCTTGTACCAGCGTTATTAATGACATTTGTTATTCAAAATGTTATCATAAAATTATGCAACAGAAATTCACTTCAATGCTATGCGAGGGAGGCTGTTTAGTAGACTCGTGCATTATAATTTATATCATAGTCATTAGTTCGTGTCGGTTTTCGGACGAAATTTTCAAAGAAAATGTCAAGATTTCTATGTAAAACGTCATCACTCTGATGACAAGCGATGACGTTCTTCTATCTTGTCGTATAATTAACAATTGATATCATCCCTATTTGTTCATTATTGAAAACTATGTTTTGAAATTTTCATATCTTAGTTAATACTTTAAAAGGCAATAAAATTGTTTAGTCACAACATTGTACGTATGTTTCGTCAGTGACCAAAGGCAAAATATAACTTTTTTTCCAAAAAAAGTACACAGTAATGTGCGTATGTTTCCCGTAGAGTATAGAGTTTAGACTATAGTGTATAGAGTTTTGTATACCCTCGGGTATAATAACCAGTAGGTCGTTCGACGCACCCATTAAACGTCCAACGAGTCCTTGTTCCAATTTCGAGAGATTGAAGAATGCGCACGAGTAACCTTATTGAATAATAGATAATAGTATTGAGCATCTCTAAAGTATGACCCTAAAGTATGACCTTATTTAGGTTTCGTGCAGTTGGACATCAAGTTGTTTGGAGCAACGCTTCGATATTTTTTAATTATTAATACTACTATCAACAGCCTCTTTACTACTTCCTTATATAAACTTAATATTTAGACTGTTTTCAGAGAGTTTTCTAAGAAGTTTACATTAAAACGAACATATTGTCTCTTTCGTCATATTATGTCATTGTATTAACTGTGATTGCTTGGTCTCATTACATAAAACTAATAATAATTAATATAGCAATACGAGTGCAACTATATAGATAGTATTGTTGGCTGATGACACTTCATTTATTTTTTTAAATCAAACGATAAGAAACTAATTATGACGAGGTAAACAACACTCTCTCAAGAATGGTACATTGGTTTAGCGTTAATAACTTACTTTTAAATAGTAAAAAAAACTAAATGTATAAAATTCTCTTTGCTAATTAGCAAACGCAAACCAATGTACTCTTAGACAATGAGAACTTGGAACTGGTGGACGCCACAGTTTTTCTAGGAATAACTCTAGATCCTCAGCTACAATGGCTTGATAGCTAAATTGGCGAATAGACTCAGTTCTGCAGCATATGCAGTGAAAAATAAGACAGTTCAATAATGAAGGTACGACGCGAATACTTTATTTTAATAATAATATGCTTTATTTTGTACCATAAAATTATTAACACGTAACAACATAAACTTATGGCTAGGACAAAATGTACGCACAAAAATGTCGGTCTTGCCGCTTCAAACGGTCTCTACCAGAAAACCATAACAAAAAAATGATAAATATTTTTGTTACTTTCATAGCGTTATCTCTTATATGTCATACTGTTATGGGAAAATACAGCCAATATCAACAATATTTTTGTGTTGCAGATAATGTATATTCTAAGTCTATGGTTGCAGATACAGCTGCTATCCGTGCATTTACAAGCTGCTTGAGAGACAAATTTAAACAAATTGAAATTCTGTCTGACTGAGAGGCGACTCTCAATAAATAAGGAAAAACATAAATTAATTTTATAAGAAAAGTGACGTTCACAGTAGGGAATGTAGGGATATACGGAATAGACCACAGATATTGAGGAGGCCTACTAGATATAGGATAACAACATGTATTGTTATAGAATATTTGATTTATATAATATGAAGGTATCTTTATCATACGAATCGATGTCAACGGCGTAGTCCTTTCTCAATTAACGTAACCTTTAAAAACCAGAAATAAATCGTTTTTCCTCTTGTAATTAAACACGCATTTCTCTTTACGTTGTGACGTCACTCGACCTATTTAGGAGAGAGTGATTAATTATAACAGCGCCCGGTATCAGCCACAAAGCGATTGAAACCCGACTACATCACATTCTACGTCACACCTTGGCGACCCTATTTAATTGTGTCATGAAATTATTGTGGATCCTTAGCTTTAGATTTTATCAGCTAATGTCGGCTTAGACTGGGTCGGAGTAGTCCAGGACGTCATATGGCTCGATGGACCAATTACGTGGGAAGGCTGATCGGCAAAACATGGATGAGAGAAGCAAGGGACAGAGATTGGCAGAAAAAGGGAGGCCTATGCTCAGCAGTGGGCAATAACAGCTTGATGATGACGATGAGGTCAATTAATAAACTTTGTATGATCCTATAATTCTATATTTGTCCAAACTCCAAACCATACAAACTTCATCCTTTCATTTAGATATTAAAGCTACCTCATTCTGGCTGGTTTTCGTTTCCATTTAATTTCTTACTAACAACCAAACTTAAAAGCTCTCAAAACAAAAGCTCTAGATTTTCCCTTTACGTGGCCTTCGTTCAGAACCTTAGTTGCTAAGGGCCGTTTGTCCTTTACCTACATTGTGAGTGGCCACTGATACTTCAATGTACAAACTAACTTTTCGCTTTCTGTTAGTAACTTTAGCATTTTGTTAATTTTAGAATTAAAAGTACGTTTAGTTGCTGATTCGATTGTTTGTTTGTTTTTGAATAGACTCCTAAACTACTGGACCATTTTGAAAAATTGTTTCAACAATAGAAAACCACGTTATCAGCAATGATATAGGCTATAAAATGTTTAACTATGCGAATCCGGGACGGACCGCTAGTTCA
Organism: Helleia helle; assembly: GCA_963853865.1. Classification (NCBI taxonomy): domain Eukaryota; kingdom Metazoa; phylum Arthropoda; class Insecta; order Lepidoptera; family Lycaenidae; genus Helleia; species Helleia helle. The sequence continues at coordinate 10,632,660 of OY971421.1, forward strand.
CTAATAAGCCGGCGCAGGAAAATTACTAAGGGAATCCTGTGTAGGCGATAAGATTAAAACTTGGAGGGTGTATGAAGTTCGTCAACCGACATAGAGCCAGGTCATAGACAAACGCTATCCTAATATATAACCTATTTTTGCAGCAACAGCAGTGCGTTTAAAGATATTTTATGCATGTTTTTCAATATGTGTATTAATTAAAAGAAACCTTATTTTTAAAACGGGTTATTTTGTGTTTCATTTCTGTTTCGCGGATCTTATGACTTATCGACATTATCCATGACTTCTTTACGAAACTCAGGAGTAAAAATCATGGTAAATAGCCTGTTTTAAATATTTTTTTATAGCATAGGTGGGCAAACGAGCGGGCGCCGCCTTTTGGCGACTATCGACGCACATACACATCCGGTGTATGTGCGTCGATAGTCGCCATGATTTTTACTCCTGAGTCTCGTAAAGAAAAACAACAACTAGGGATTATGAAGATACGTTGCCCTCCTTTTCCCTATAACCCCCAATTATGGGCCACAGGAAACTAACAAACCGCACGAAATGCGACAACAAAGCCGTCACTTTACGTCGGTATTATGTGAGCGGCACCATCCCAGTCGTGTCGGCCCAATTCGGCTGCAAAGCTGCAGTCACTACCTCTTACTAAATAGTTTTAAAAGTGAAAATAATTATGTTAATTTAAAATTTTATAAAAAAACCTAATGATACTAATATTCAATGAAACACGTTTACATTCTGACGCGATATTAATCTGACGTCAACTACGTTCGCACCTCGTGATTACAAAACGTGGTTTCCTTAAATCAATCTTCACGGCAAAACCAACGTAGTTATGTTACAAGGTACGATTGTAGATATACTGTGACGTGAATGGAAAGCGTTAAATTTTGAAAGTGAATACTGCGTGGTCGAAGTATGCAGTTTGCGATCCTAAATAATGTATTGTTTGTGACGTTTCGAACATTATTCTTAAACAGATTCGGAAGGAAGTTCGGAGTACGAAAACGCAATACAATTAAATGTTTTGTAAGAGGTAGTGTCATGCTGCTTTGCAACCGAATTGGGCCGGCACGACCGGGGACCGCGGGACTCTTGCTCAGATAACACCGGTGTTAAGAGACAGCTATGCTGTCGCGTTTCATGCGTTACATGAGTTTGCGGTGGCCTATTAAAGGGATAGGGGAAAAGGAAGGCTACGCATCTGCATAACCTTTGCTTGTGCGTATGTCTATGGGCGTCGATACTCGGTAGTCACCATAAGGCTCTGACTGCCCAGTTGCTTCCTTATGACATTAAACAAATGTGGGTACGTACTTAGACGGTCAACAATGTGATTTGACGAAGAACCGAGATGTATGCATTACAACATTTACATTTATTGCAGGAGACCTTTGATCAGCAATGGAGAAAGATTGATAGAGATGATGATGTTGATTGAAATTTTAAACAAATAATCGAAATTCTATATATATTATATTCTATGGTATAACTTTCATTCTGATAAGCATTTTGCTTTCTACATGTAAACGATTTCTATAGATTTTACGTAAGTATATAAAAAGGTACTTAGAATAATTTTGTAATAGGACATCTGACACCTAAATCCATTCGCTCGAAACTATCAGAAACGTCGGAAACCCTAACTTTAATGAACCGCGAAACATTAGAATTTAGAATACCTACCTAGAACTTCTTAAATTTTCAATATTAATATAACCTATTTGATATTATTTATTGATATAAGATTATGCAATATTTGTTTTACAAATGGTGTTGCTTCTAATTATGTCATGCGGCCATTTTGTGCGCCGTTTAAATTGTATAGGTTGTCATAATCTATTAGCTTGTATTGTAGGTATTTGAATTAAATTGTTTTGTTTTCATTTCTATCGGCAGTCCCTGTGACTGGTTCAGTTTATTAACATGGTTATTTTCATTAAGTACTACAATTTTTCAAAGCGGAATATTTACCATGTTTTTCACTTTTATTTCGCGGAGCTCGATATTTCGACAATGTCTCGTTCACGAGACTGTCAGTCCCAATTTAAAACAGTCGACAATATCCCCTTTTTAAATAATTGTAGTAAAGTTTACGTATTTTATCGCGGTTTGTTAGATTTCATATTCCCAACGTTTCAGATAGTTTACAATGGTGAAGTACTGTTTCATTATAACGTGTAAACATTAGACAACAATATAGGAATATTATTTTTAAACATCCATTGAACTGCACACATGGATAACTTTTTTGGGAGGTTTGTTCGGAACAGGTTCTATGGCATGTATGTAATAAGCGTCCAGAAAAAATAATGAAGGGGGAGCCCGAGGGCTGTTCTACCCGAGGCAGGTAGCAAATGGTCTCAAATAATAATAAAGCGAATCTGTTGTAAGCCTTATCGAATTTACCCGTAATCACACCACGAACAGATTTTATAGACTGCACACATTTCATTTTGTTATATATTACCTATATATTTTGTTATATATTGTATATTTTGTTATATATTGTATAGTATGTGTATGATTAAGACTTTTTGTAGTTCTGTTTCATACTGAGAATGTGTGTTCGTGTGTAATGAGAGTAAAATCGAAATAAATATAAAAGGTTTCAGTAATTATATATAAACACATAAATGAGTTGCCTACTGGTTCTACTTTGGTAATGTTCATGAGCGACGCTAACAACTCTCCGCCAGGTGTCTCGTCTGTAGTAAAAGAAACCTATTTGGCAAGATATAAATAGGTAACATACAGGTAAGCTATAATTAACGGATCGGTAAAAACATAAGGACTTACTTCATAATATTCCGCGAACAATGATAATATATTTAGGGCTACGCCAAAATAGACGATGACAAAACAAACTTTTTTATGATATTTACGTGACAAGCGTTGGCGTTGCCAATCGTCCACTTTCTTGTACAGATGTAATATTTATTGTTAACCAAAACCTTTTTTTCAGAATTTAATAAACGAATATTTGATGACGTCAATAAACCAAATGGTAAGTCAATTAAAACGGAGAATTTCAATAATAAACCCTGTAGTCGTAACAGGACAAAATCAAGCAAAACTTATATATAACATGAAATATTGGGTCTGGGAAAATATAATGCATATTTCCGAGTAATACATATGTATTTTATAAAAACCCTTTAGGTATGTACGGACTGACACAACTAAACTTGTCTATATTATAAATCATAATTATCATAAAATTATTTGTATATTTGGAACGATTAAACCTTTTTTTAAACATAACTAGATCATATTGTAAATCTTATTAACGTGGTATCATCGTACTAAAGTCGGTAATCAAAGTGATAATTTAATATTTTTAATGAATAACACAACGAAAAAGCCAATAGATACACTATAAAATATAAATCATCAGACGCGAGGGACACCAAGTGATCGACAGCGTAAGTACTAGCAAATAATGAAACAATTTCAAATAAACAAAGTGACGAAGACAAAGGCAAGCGTCTGTAATTAAGCCTTGTCCTTTGGCAGGTCTCCACGTGGGCCCATTTTAAATGCATTTTGTTATGGAAATAGCGATGATGCGTGAGGTATCTGAAACCGCACGTGTAGATAAACCCGCGGTTGGAACTTGGAACCACGATTCCCTGATAACTGCGAATTCGATAACATTTATAGAACGGTGGGAATATGTTTTGTGTTCCCGATAACAGGATGATAATGATAATGAGGTCTTGGACATAAAAGGGCAGGCGAATGACGAGACCCATTTAAATGCCAGGTTCAGGCGACAGGTTGATAATGAAGAGAAAATATTGTTAATTATTAAGATATTATGTATTCTATAGAATGTGTTAGTGTCCAATTTAAAATTAGAATAAAAAAACTGTTGAAGCGCTAAAAAAATGTATATAATATATATTATAAAGTTATTATAAATACTATGTTTACTTTTAAATATTGTTATGTGCGAGTGACAAGAATTTAAGTATATATTTATGAACAATTACACTATGTTGACCTAGTCCCGTGTTAAGCTCCAAAAACGGGTACAAAATAACGAACATAAAATATTATGTAAATTGGTAGAAGCACATAAAATACAAAGATGTTTTAAATATGTAAAGAACAAAATTCAATCGCAATTCAATGTATTATGTATAGCAAATGAAGAGCAGATCATAGAATAAAATCTACAGAAAAGTCATAATAAAATATTAAAAACGAAATTAATCTTGGAGGCGCCGGGTATCGATCCCGGTACCTCTCGCATGCTAAGCGAGCGCTCTACCATCTGAGCTACGCCCCCTGTACACTGTGTGTTCGAATTTTGTACCATAATTGTAACAAAATCTGGCTTATAAAACAACTTTCACGGGCCTTGTGCTCCTTCCATCAAGTATACAAGGTCTGATAATTGCTTATCAGCTTATCTGTTTGTAACTCATTTGATATTAGGTTATACTTTTGATAGTGGGCGTTAGGAAAACGTAAGAATCAGTATGCGAAATGGTAGCTACATATTCAATGCCATCTCCACGTGAAATGAGAATAAAGCGACTATGGAGATGAGTATTGACTAGATTTAAATTATAGTAGTAGGTTTCTATACAAGACCAGACTGATACCGACAAATGTTGATAGGCACATCTCGGGCTATATTTCGTGTCTATAAAAAGTATTATACTTGAGAAACTCGTCGTAATATGTGAATCAGTAAGAAATAGCATCGTTTACTTAGTACTTTGTACCCCACTTCTTATAAGAGGGGTACAAAGAGCCCCCTCGGCTCAATTAGCTCCGCCCAAGGTGCAGCGGCTCACCCTAGGCTACTGAGCCCCACCGCCACGACAAGGCCTGAACCACGGTGGGGAGCTACTACATACTACTACAGCATGGCACTACCTCTAAATGTTATAGGGAAAGTTTTATTATTAATGAATAATGAGGAAATGAAATAAATTATTATCTAGTAGAATTCCACGATAAACGCCGACCGTGGAGACGTGTTTCTAATACAAATCATACTCGCAGTTAATATTTTCAACGTAAGTTTATCATACAAGAAACACGTCTTCGATGTTAAAGATAATTTACTATCCTCGCATTTGAATTAATGCGTTTTCATCGTGAGATATATATTGTCTACGGATGGAAACAAACGGGTAATGTTTTATCGGAAATCTTACACAATCAACGACCAGCTTATCTAAGCTTGATTATCATGTCATCAAATGTGCAATCGACAGTTTTCCTTGATGAATGAGTATTTGAGAACATGGCAACTTCAAACGACCATCTTCAAAGATGATTTGTATCAAGAGGTAGTTGCTAGTGCCATGCTGCTTTGCAGCCAAATTGGGCTGGCGTAAGACCGGGGTGGTACCTCTCGCTCACACAACACCAGTGTCAAGTGACAGTTTTGCTGTCGCATTTCGTGCAGTTTGTGAGTTTCCGGTGGCCCATTGGGGGGATAGGGAAAAGGAGGGCAACGCATGTGCATAAATTTTGGATGTGCGAATGTCTATGGGTGTCGGTAGTCACCATAAGGCTCCGACTGCTCGGTTGCCTCGTTATACCTACATAAAAAAATATTTTTGTTCAAATATAATGTTGGATCAGTCGTCTTGGGATTCATTGAGACCTATGTTCGATTTGAGGAAAATATTTTTTTTAAATAGGAGAATACTGTTTTTTATTAAATTTTTAACCGACTTCAAAAAGGAGCTTCTCAATTCGTCGGTTTTTTTTTTATATTTAAGAGATCTAAATAATCTAGGTAATATTATAATATTCATTTCAGGAAAACAGATTTAGATAGTAAACACGTTGGCTTATGATGTTAATTTTAATAAGAAATAGATGCCGAGCCTCTGAGAATATAACGGTACACTGATCGAGATGTATCCAGTTTTGCGTGACATTCGCATAAGGACAACGTTGTCGTTTTATTTATTAGTAGTATTTAAGACGTACATACACCGACGCTTCCGCGATATTTTGATCGATCGTTAAGACGTACGTCAATGTCTTATCGTTTTCTTTCTAGCGCAACGCCTTCGTTATCGCTATATAACTATTTTATCTAGGAAAACACGTACCGTAGTTGAAATTCCTTAAAATCTAACCATTGACAATGATATTAGTTTGTTGGATGAGCACTGAAATAGGTTGTCGTAGGACGTGATACGAACCCTACCATGGTTCAGGCCTTGACGTGGCGGTGGGGCTCAGTAGCCTAGGGTGAGCCCAGCACCTTGGGCGAAGCTAAGTGAGCCGATCTTTGTACCCCTCTTATAAGAAGTGGGGACAAAAGAGCAGGGGGTGAGGATGGGAACCTCACGCCATTGTACTGTCCCGACGTTGGTAGGGGTTGTTATGTGGTGCGGGACAGCCCCTGTGGAGGTGGCGTCGGTCCCTTGCGGAACTGACTAGCCGTCGAGGTGCCCCGTTAGCTTAACAGATCCGGGGCGGCACTGGTGGCACTCGCCGGGTTTTAGTGGGTCCATTTTCTATCTTCGGGCGCAGCGAGTCCCACATACCCACCTGGGGAGACCCACTCCCCAGGCGGGATGCCTCAGAGCATTTCCCGGCGTAAAAAAAAACGACGTTGGGAGAAGTTGTTCTATGGTTCGGAACAACCCCTCTATGGAGGTGGCGTCGGTCCCTTTGGGGACTGACTAGCCGTCGAGGTGCCCTGTTTGCTCATTAGATCCGGGTCACCTCACCAAAGGCGGCATTGGTGGGTTTGGGGAGGAGACTTAGTTTTGCGTTTGTCAATACAATCCTATCCGTCTCCATCTAAGATCAAGTCTCCATGGTAAAGCTTGGCAAAAAAGAGTATGACGTGGTGACAAGTGGAACTAAATATTTTACTAAATGGAAACCTATGATGTTGACAATACTTGGCCGACAAAATTGACAAGCTCTCCTTCTTCTTTTAATCTTAAAAAAAAATTGTGCTGGTTTGTTAATGCATTAAACGTCTGAATATAACATTAATGAAAATTTTTGCATAAAATAACCATAATATTTAGAAAAATATACTAGATTTTGAGTAAAGTTTAATGTTTCACATTTATTTTTAATGATTTGATTAAATTCTCTTACTGATCTCCCATATTATGATGATACCTAAGTAAAAGTGGCGCCCTCATTTTTTCCAAACTCTTTTTTTGCCAAGCTGTAAGTTATAACAGTCATGAGTCCAGTGTGACTTTTGTCTGATTAGAGAGATGATGATGATGACAATAGTTCATCAATAGTTTGATAATAAAGATGACACTTGAGGTTCGTTTTTATTTTATTTTGACTGACTTAAAAAAATGGGGTTTCTAAATTATCGGCTTTTCATAGGTGTTATATTTCGAATTTATATAATATACTGCGTTTAATTTGAATTATTTTTTCTTTTGTTTATGATTCCATAATTGAATGTATGTTGTACACAGCGTATATTTATATTCCATATAAAATACATCCAAACTAAGGTACTTCATACTTACAGGAAAAATATATTTATACAGAGGCTGTGATCAATGTTTTAAATATTTTATGAAACCACAAAGCAAATAAACGATTTTACTTAAAACATCTTTTATTTCCATCCATTAACACTTAGATTACTATAACAACATTTTACAAAAATATTTCTTATCTATATATCCAGATCCTATCGCCATTTCTTATCACACGAGCACAGATCTGCTGACTTGGTTATGACTCGTTGTATCTATTAAGTAACTATTAGAAGTATGCGATACTTGAAGATAATGAAAAATATATAAAAGTATTGTTTTTACCTATATTATTTTACCTTGAGTAACCACGAATTAAAAAAAATCACTTTTTGCTTATATCGATTTTTTTAGGATTTCATCGCGTATACATTACATATTTTATTCGAAAGCAATATCTTTAGTTTTTACAATACTAAAAAGATATCTAAATCCGTCTATGTATAATATTATCGACGGTAGAGGAGCTGCACGGCAACAAAAGCCACAATGCTGTAAAATATATAGGTCAATGATAAACACGACAAGGCCATTTTCCAGTCCCTTCTAATTAAACGGCCATCGCTCAAAATAACACCGACTTCGAAATATTAATTGCTTGTCGACAATAACAACATTATCAAAAGAAGAACGAATTTTGGAAGTCATAGAAACATTTGTACATCATATTTTTTTCCGAATACTATATACTATATTACTTCTAATATATTAGTATAAAATATATAAAACAATTCCCAAGCATATTGTTTTATATGGGGCAATTTCACTCATTTTAATGTAAAAAAATCGGATTAGATCGCGATTTCTTAATAATATGGTGGGTGTACTATCCAGCCATGACCATGGATAAAAAGTTGTTCCTTATTTAAAACTTAAGAGTACAGGGATAATTTAGATATAGTCTGCTATTCTGATGTAAGTATATGCTATGTTATTGTAGCGTGAAAGGGTAACAAACATCCATACATTCTTACAAACTTTCGCGATTATAATATTATTAGGATATTCAAAACCAAGTCAACAGATTTATCCATTTTCTCTAACTCTCATCTTCCAACAATATAACTTGGGTTCCCTTGCCAATGGCGTCTCCCTGCTTGAAGGTTCCTACATCTTTGACCACACCGTCCCTTGGACTACGCACCACGTATTCCATCTTCATAGCTATCACTACGAACAGAGGTTGGCCCTTGGTTACCTGTGTACAAACAACTGTATTATAATAACAATGAGACGAGAACAGATCGATGAAAATATTGTAGCAGGAAATGAATGTCTAAATACAAGATAAAGATAAATTAAAGAAGGATAAAAAATTATCGAAAAAACAGAAAAAATATATAGAAATTACCATAACTTTTATCATTGTTAAAATATCATGCAGTAATAAGTACATACTTTTGAGTACTTTCTTAACAAGTTGCCAAATACAAGTAAGAGATAGTGCCATGCTGTACCTCTCGCTCACATATACACTGGCGTCAAGTAACAGCTATGCTGTTGCGTTTCGTGCGGTTTGTGGGTTTTCGCTGGCCCATTGGGGGATAGGGATAAGAAGGGTAACGCATCTACATAACCTCTGGTTGTGCGGATGTCTATGGGCGTCTGTACCATAAGGCTCAGACTGTTCGTTTCCCCTCATAAGACATATAAAATATATATAAATTTGGCAACCTTAAAATCAAACATTTAGTTTACATGCAGTGTATTTATATAGCATTAGATGTAACATTCAAACGTTGAAACTCAAACTGAAACAGTTTAAGAATTTATAAAAACCATTCTTCATGCGCCATTAACGCTCAGCTTGATAGTATTTATAACTTGATAACCAGTGCAAGTTTATTAATGTTTTACGATTCACTAACGAAAACACGAAACGTGTGTTAAGACCGAATAGTAACAAAATTTTCATTTTTTTTTTTTTTTATAGAAGAGGGGGCAAACGGACAGTCGGTTCACCTGATGGTAAGTGAATATCGACATCCACAGACACCCGCTATACCAGGAGATCAGCAGGTGCGTTGCCGGCCTTTTAGATGTGAGTATGCTCTTTTCTTGAAGGTCCCTAAGTCGTATCGGTTCGGAAACACCATAGGTGGCAGCTGATTCCATATATTTGTAGTGCGAGGCAGGAAATGCCGTAAAAATCTAGATGTTGTGGATTTCCGGACATCAAGATGGTGTGGGTGAAATTTGGAATTCTTACGCGATGTCCGGTGGTGGAATTCTGCCGCAGGTATTAATCCGAACAATTCCTCAGAACACTCCCCGTGGTAGATGCGGTAGAAGATGCAGAGCGATCCGACATCTCTTCGCAGCGCCAAGGGATCAAGCCGATTGGAGATCACATTATCATCGACGATTCGAGCCGCCCGGCGTTGGACGCGGTCAAATGGAAGGAGCTGATATTGGGGCGCTCCAGCCCAGAGGTGAGAGCAATATTCCATGTGAGGCCGGATCTGCGCTTTGTATAATTGAAGACGGTGTGAAGGCATGAAATACTGCTTCGCCCTATTGAGCACGCCAAGTTTCTTAGAGGCTAGTTTAGCCTTTCCTTCCAAATGACCACGAAACTGCACATCTCTCGATATGTCGACGCCAAGTATCCCAATGCTGGCTGCGGCAGTTAGGGGAGTGCCTTCAAATCGTAGAGGAACGACGAAGGGTGATTTTTTGGCGGTAAACGCGCAAACTTGTGTCTTGTTGGGGTTAAATTGGACCAGGTTAAGTCGTCCCCATTCCGAGACTTTGGTCAACAGAGACTCGATTTCAGACACAAGTTTGTTCCGACACTCATCGACTTGTTCCCGAGAAATATTAGAGCGGCCAGTGTATAAGGCATCTCCAGTGCTGTCATCCGCATAACAATGAATGCCGCTGGTTTGCAGCATATGATTGATATGCAGAAGAAACAGGGTTGGAGATAGTACACAGCCTTGCGGAACACCAGCATTATCATAATATGTTAGACTATAACCGTAACTGAGTATGGGAATAGCCTTCACAAATGATCGTGTAATATTTTGTGTTTTTATTATAATTTCAATTATTATAGATGTATCAAATCAAATCAAAAAAATCTTCATTTCATTAAAAAAAGAAAAAAATTGAAGTTTGCTCTTAGTGAAAACAGTAATCGTATATTTATATTGTTTTAAAAATGTATTATTTATATATAAATTGATTAATATAATTTAATGATTACAATTTGGACACTATGATTTAGAACTGATCTATATTTGATCAGTTCTAAATCATAGATAGATATTAAAGTTCACAGACATAAGTAATACATAATCACAGGTGTACAAGCATATAAGCGGAGTAGAGCGGCAATGTTATGTGTCTTGTATGAAATTTTTGCTGCGACGCTGCGCCGGTTCAGCGCTCTGATTTGACGACTGATGGCCATTGACGGATGATTGGTCGATGGGACGTACATACAGATCACTGGTTGGTAGAATTGCTGTTACGTCAGTGACAAGTCACTGACCAGTTTCGGAATTTTATGGCTCACATTACTCCATGGCTCTATCCAGTTATATATCCTACAACTTAACGTGTTGTTGTTTGTTTGTTTGTGTTTGTTACTTAGATATTCGAATATCGGACACGCTTAAGCAGAATGGATTTTTTATAATGAAACAATTTTTACGGATTTTATCGCGGTTTATTAAGATTTTTACAAGCCCGACGTTTCGGATACTGAATGAATGGATTTTTACAAAATTATGTACAAAAACAATATTTTACTATAGATCAGTTAGTTACCTATAGTTTCTAGTGTTATGATTAAATCTTCTAGTATTTGATTGTTACCGCGATCCTTTGTCGCCACCAACTAAGCTAGAACCCTATTCTAATGTATATCTTAGTAATACTCTGCTGCTTCGATAAGATATTTTTACGTACAACATTGAATTTTAATTTTTACTTCACTTTACCTATGCAGGCCAAGTCTGGGGAAACAGCTAGTACAAATATGACTCACCTTGTCTCCTTTATTGACCAGTACCCTCTCGAGTATCCCGGGCGTGGGCGAGCTGGCGTTGTTGGCGGCGCCGCCCGTCTCCAGTTCTGAAGACTGGTACTTCGGACGGGGCAGTCGCAGCACTGTTTGACCGTTCTGCGCAAGTTTATGTTAATTGAATAATAATATATAAGTCAATATAGACATCACGAATCTGCCAGACTTCATCGCTCTCTAGCATGCAGCGCACCACACTCGACAGTGAGAGGTCCCTCCAAGTACTGCCACGAGATCTTGACGCTGTGCGGCCCATCACTCTAGGATGTGCTGGGCCAAGTCCTTTACCGGCCGCCATACACCCTCTTCCCAGGGCACAAAATTTTGCTTCACGGAACAATAAAATATTTTCTTTCGTTACTTGCATAGACAAACGATCAGTTGATCTACCTAATGGTAAGCATCGCCCATTACCATAAACTAGTTTACCTGGAACTTTAGGTATGTGTTGCCTATCCTGAGATGTAAGATGTTAAGTCTCGGTGGCAGTACTTACACTGCCCGTCTTGCCCCAATGTAAAGCTGTTTGTCAGAAATAAGCTGTAAGGTGATACATGCAGACGAGCGAGCGACGAAGCTCCCGGCGGTTATATTGTATTTAAATTTATTTTAAGAAGCAATTGTTTTTCATTTACCTCATTATAAATGTGAACTTCGTGGTCATATGTCATCAATCCCACGTCACTAGTCTTGTCGCCCACTCTGGTGAGCAGCCGTAGAGCCCCCCCGGATCCCATCAGTAACGCCTCCACCCGCCGCCACTCGCCGCCGTCCACTCGCGCTCTGTACGTGTTGGGCTCGCTTAGGTATTCCACTGTCACCTTCACATCTGCAAAATATAATAACAATGAGAAGTTAGAACAGAATTTAGGGACCACATAAAATCAGGATTGTGGTTTCTTCGGACAATCACACAACTGAGTGGTTACCTTTTAAGGAATTGGATTACACTGTTGTGCATTTTCCGGCGCATATTTATCTATGTGTATAAACTATATATTAATACTACGTATTCTCATGTTTAAATTGTCAATATTTAATTTAAAACCTAACTACAGATTTTATATGTGCCGTGTAAGTTTGTATTAGATTAAGTATATTGTGTAACAGTGTATGATTTCCTTAATAAATTTCTATTATTATTATTATTATTATTTATGTTTTTTTGTTTTTCTTCTCCCTGTTTAAGGGGGTGAGATAACTGATACACGGACCATGGCCAAGTGTGCCAGCTTAAGGTGACGATGAGTTTTGGAGAAATTTGCGTGTGAGACGGCATGTATTTAGGATGACAGCTTTCTGGATGAGTGTGATGGTGGATTTGGGCATTTGGAGTATATTGAGGTTGGTCTGGAGGGTGTTAGGGATGACGCCTGTTGTGAATATGACTATGGGTATGATTGTAACGGTATCTACTTGCCATTGTCTTTTTATTTCGGTAGCCAGATCTATATATTTTGTCATTTTTTCTGTGTGTAGTGAGGAGGTTATGGGTGTTCAATACTGCTATGTCTATAATAAATACTGTTTTGTTCGTTTTGTCTAGTATTGTTATGTCCGGTCTATTAAAGTGTATGGTTCTGTCTGTTATTATTGTTCTATCCCAATAAACTTTGTATGAGCTGTTCTCTAAAACTGTGCTAGGCTGGTATTATTATTATTATTAATTTATGTGACCTATATCTTAATTTATCGATTGTGAACTCTGTGGTGCTATATGTAATGGGTTTATCTATTTTATCCATGCACCTGAAAATGAGACCATTGTTTGTTCGCCGGTGAATGAAAACATCGTGAGGAAACCTGCCATGCCTGATGAGATTAAAGTCAACAGTATTTGAAGGTGTGTGAAGTTCATCAATCCGCATTAGGCCAGCGTATCGGTGAACTATGGCCCAACACTCCTCGCCTGATTTCGAGGAGGAGACCCGTGGCCAGCAGTGGGACATACAAGGGTGATATTATTTAATAATTATTATAATATCTACGGACGCTTTTACACCACCTCAATTATTTATTATCATTATAATATCTTAAGTTTAACATCTGCAAAATATATTAACCAGATTTCGATTGGATGTGACCGTCTTATGTGCGGTTGCCGATCTTAGTTGCGAGGGGCAGGGGATCGTCTCAGCGTTCTCGATGACATGTTACGGTGAAAGAACATAGGAGGATGAAATTATAATATGGTAACTTACGGAATAAATTTTCAATACAAGCATGAGTTCGATTAACCTAAAGCCGAAAGGTTTTGTTTAGGAAACACAAAAATATGTATCCCTCGAACTCTAGTAATAAGGTTGTCTTAGGTTACTTACTTATGCTTTGGCACAATGACTAGTGTGGACATGGGCCTTTCCAATAAACGCCAAGACGGCCGAATTATAATACTAAATGCATCAACATAAACTACCTTTATCGTCAAAGTTAAGGTGCACCGTCTTCTGTAGACTGTAGTTCGGCCTCCACGCGCTGGGCGCCACTGATATACCCTTCCACGAGTCATTTGAAGATACCTCCAACTGAGAGGAGATCAGCTGTAACGTAGTCACGAAAATGTCAAGAATTGTACGAGACCATAGTATAATTTATCATTTTAAGTGAAATACTTGTGAATTGCTGTAAGAGAATTGCAATATTTATGAAGTGAAAACTTCTTTAGGCGCGGTACGCATATTTTTATACGAGATAAAATCTCTGGATTCGCGACACCATTACCACTGTTATGAGACGCTATTTGACGTTTGATTTATATAAATAAAATTATGGAATATTTGTTAACATAAACAAACACACTGAAATGTCAATGTCATGCGGCCATTTTGTGCGCCGTTTAAATAATCGGGAGGAGTCCTCCCGTGACCATGGTTGCTGTAAAGTATTCGAAACGTCGGGTTTGTAAAAATCTTAATAAACCACGATAAAATCCGTAAAAAATGTTTCATTATAACGAGTATATGTAGTTAGCATTGAGAAGAAAGGCCGCTGCAAAGGTACGTTTAATAACTTTACTAACTGTTCAGTGAACGCTATAACAATTTAAATGGTTGTGTTCACAACTTCTAGCACCATTAGAAATATAGTAAAGAAATGCGTCATAAGATAAAACACACACCGTCTGAACGGTGGAAGCAAACATTTATCGTAGACAAATATTTACCAGAACAGCTCCCATGGTTGACAGTCGCGGGATCGTGACCTACATGGGATTGCGAAATTCAAACACATCGTTGAACACACAATAAAATAGTCCATATTTTATATATCTTATATAGCCTGTGTCTATCCGCCTCCCGAACGTTATTACATTGAAGTTTTATTATAATGAGTATTTTATCGTGGTTTATTAAGATTTCCACACGCCAGACACATATTATTCGAATACCTACTATGAAAAAAAATGTCAATTGAATTAGTTCATCGAAAGCGGAATATGCCTAGCAGTGGACGGTAAAAGGCTGATGATGATTATGTCAATCTTAACTAAAGATATGGATAATATTGGAATATGTTAGAGCTTGACTTGGGCCATAAAGTTTCCCTATAATATTAGTAGTACAAAACGCCTTACATGTCCCAAAGCCGCCTGTATAGCGGTTTCGTCCCGCAGCTCGGTGGGCGCAAACAACTCTTCATGGTGCTGCGGTATGAAGGCGGTGTGCACGTCGCCCGCTACGAACGCGCGCGCGCCGCTCAGTCGCAGGAGGAAATTCACGTTCGTTTCCAGACCGGCCACCTATAAATAATTCAATTAAGACTATAATTTTTTTTAAGAAACACGTCTCGTTAAGGACTAGTTTTTGAGTGACTTCCTCTATTTAGTATGAAGTTAGAGAGCCCATACGCATTAGGCGGTTACCCGCAGGGCAGCTGCTGCGGTTTCCGGGTGGCCATATCGTAGTGCGTATACAAATTAATGTTACATATATTTTTTTTCTTGCGGTCAGCCGCGCGGCTTTCCACAAGTAGACAAGGAGGATAACCGCCTAGTGCGTATGGGCTCTTAAAAGTTGTGAAAGAAGTTCACGGGAGAAATGAGCAAGATGGTGTTAGCCATGCAGACGGGAGCATCCCTCACACCGGATGAGAATAAAGTGTTCCTTTACGATAGTTTTAGTGAAAAGAAAGTATGAAAGCTGTTGTAAAATATCGAAAAGATTAGACACATTGAGTTTGTTTCGCCAGTTCATTTGACTGCTTTTTGACTTTTTGATCTATTCTGTACGTACTACATAGAACAAACCGGACCACTTACTTGATATTCCTCCAGTTTCCTCCTGGTCTTGGCGAGTGCCTGGCTCCGGTCCTTTCCCCACACCACGAGCTTGGCGATCATGGGGTCGTAGTGTACCGAAACCTCTTGACCCTCGCGCACGCCCGTCTCCACCTGAAATGATCACCATATTCTACACGCTGCGGTAGGAGGAAGTTTATCACAAAGACGTTGATCGTCACCGAACGCACTGTAAACATCTATATTATTATAGAAATTATATTATGAACAAGCAGCTACCAATCGTTTTATATTTAGACCATAGACAACGAGTAGAACATCAATAAACGCAAGGGAGAAAGTAGTATGTCATAATATAAATAAATCGTCAAACATTCAATAAAAAATAAATCTGTATCAAAAGATGGAACAAAAGAAAGGATCATGCCGGTTACTGTCAAGGCACACCGATAGATGTTTTTTATCAAACCTTTTTTTAATCTCCATCATATGAACATACAAGTTTCACTATTATTTTTCAGTCTCTACATCAATGGTCAGTATAATGAAACAATTTTTTTTACGGATTTTATCGCGGTTTATTATCGCGGAGTCCTCCCGTGACCATGGTTGCTGTAAAGTATCCGAAACGTCGGGCTTGTAAAAATCTTAATAAACCGCGATAAAATCCGTAAAAAAATTGTTTCATTATAATGAGTGAAATTCGCGCAAACATTAGAAAACAATATCAATGGTCAGTATTGACTTTTATGCAATATACATTAACATCATTATCAACAGCTTGCAAAGTTACTGTAAGTATTCAGAATGTCGGTCATTAAAGAGGCGTGTGTACTTAAGTACGCACGTAAGAAGCTATAGGTACTTAGAAGTTTATTTTTTATCTCCACTGACACGCGTTGTAGATTTATGTATATTTGAGAAACTACTATGAATATTAGTTCAGATTTCACGGAAACGTGAGACAGTTATCAGCTAACTTCATCACGTCGCTTTTGAACTGTCGGTCTGCGCGCCGTAGTAATTTTATTCTCATAATATCTTCCAGACGCGCTGAAAGTATACCTTAAAATGTGTGCACGGTGTCAAATCTATAAAAAGGTTTGTGTTCTTTATTTAACCGACTTCAAAAAAAGAGGAGATTTTATGTTCCACTGTTTTATACAACTTACCCTGACATGTTCCTCAGGCGTCGGCTGCACGAGTCGGTGCAGCGTGCCGGCGCGGGGCAGGAACCCTGCGGCCGGCTCCTCCGCGTATATGCGGCACTCTACTGCGTGCCCGCGACGGACGATCTCCTCCTGCGACACGGGGAGGGGCTCACCCGCCGCCACACGCAGCTGCCACTCGACTAGGTCTGTACCTGGAAACATATCAATATCGTAATATGCTAGCTTGTTGAGTTATGAAGTAAACGGTGAATTTCTTTAATTTATTTTCCATCATCATCATCAGCCTCTCGCCGTCCACTGCTGAACATTAGGCCTCCCTCAAGGAATGCCAAGACAACCGATCCCTCGCTACTCGCATCCAACACGGACCGGCCACTGTACGGAGATCGTCTTCCCACCTGGTTAGTGGCCGACCATATAATATGGTAACCGCACCAAAAGTTCTTGCGAGCTTACCAATGGACTAGAAACTAGATTAGGATCAGATTCATGTAGTTTGTAGAATTTAGCGACCTTGTTACTAGTATCAACAACTAACAAGGGATGGATATCTCTTGTTGAATTTAATATACCATATGTCTAAATGAGAGTAAACTGGAACTGCATTACAAATTTTTACCCGCGACGGAACGGAGACTGTATATGCGTTTGGGGTGAGAGTCAGTTTGTGTGTGTAAACCTATTTTGCCGCTTATCTCCAAGACTACTTGTCCGATTTTGATGCGGTTTCAGATATGGGTTCGGATTAGATTGGTGCATATTATTAGATAGATATTAAGTTGATAACTCACTAGAGGGCACTGCAGTAAACGTTTTTTGTACAATCCAATGTTGCCATTTTTCTCCAAAACTACTATTTTAATTTTGATACGAATTTCAATGATGGGTTTGGGTTTGATTGGTGCATGTTCTTGTATTATGTGTTACGATGAAAACTCACCAGGGGGCGCTGAAGTAAATATTTGTTTGTGGAAAACCAAAACTACTAGACCGCTTTAGATGCGATTTTCAGTGATAGGTTCGGGTTTAATTGTGGTACGTGTTCTTAAATGTGTTACGGTGACGACTCACCAGGGGCGCTGCAGTAAACATTAATTAATTTGTACAAACTAATGCTGCAATTTTTCTTCAAAACTACTAGTCTGATTTTGATGCGGTTTTCAATTAAAGGGTTTGGATTTAATTGGTGCATGTTATCAGATAGGTGTTACAATTACGACTTACCAGGGGGCGCTGCGGTAAATATTTGTTTTGATGCGGTTTTCATTCAGTGGTGGATTCTGGTTTGATTGGTGGATATTCATATATTTTTTATGACGATGAAAATTCACCAGTAGGGCTAGCATGCGCGCACGACAAATTTTTGTCTACCCCTTTACTCGTATCATTTCATATAAGTAATACGAGAAAAGGGGTAGATAAAATTTTGTCGTGCGCGTATGCTAGCCCTACAGGGGCGCTGCAGAAAACATAATATTTTGTTTGTGCAACTACTATTAAGTCCGTTTTGGATGTGGTTTCCGGTTATAGGTTAATTTTGCTTTTTATAATCTAAAGGACAAGCTTTCTCAATCAATCGAAATAATCGTCTTTTTTATGCCATAAGGAGGCAACCAAGCAGTCGGAGCCTTATGGTGACTACCAACGCCCATAGAGATCCGCACAACCAAAAGTTATGCAGACGCGCTATCCACCCCAATGAGCCACCGAAAATTCACAAATCGCACGACACGCGACAGCATAGCTGTCACTTGACGCCGGTGTTATGTAAGCAAACGGTCCCTGGTCGTGCCGGCCCAATTCGGCTGAAAAGCAACATGGCACTACTTCTTACTAAGTACTACTACCTCTTGTCTGGAATAGAATGCTACAAGTGAGTTTACCTGTAATCATTTCCGTGATGGGATGTTCCACTTGCAGCCTCGTGTTCATCTCCATGAAGTGGAACTCGTGTGTGGTCCGGTGTAGGATGAACTCCACGGTGCCTGCGCCGACGTAGCCGACCGCGCGCGCCGCCCGCACCGCCGCCGAGCCTAGCGCACTACGGGTCTCCTCTGACAGACCTGGCTAGATGGTAGAAAAAGTATTTTAATCCCATCTGTTCGAATAGTACGACTTGATTCGCATTTAAGTGCAGCTAAAGGTGGTGTTTTCAATATGAAACATTTAGCGGGCAGTAATGAGTTTTTAATTCTCTTTAATCTTCTTATGTGCGCCGCAATTATCTTCGCCGCGCATTTTTTGAATTTGGAACATCTTGTGTTCAGCGTCAAAGAAATCGGACGAAATTTTCATAATTCCGAACATGTCTCAATTGTAAATATAAGTTTTTAGTTGTTTTATTATTAGATACTATTTAATTTCAATTTAGTTGTTACTCTATGTTTTATTAAATAATAATATTACAATTAAATATGAGGCGCCTTTTATTTTCTCATAGAGGGTGATGAAAAGTAGAGTGTATCACTCGGGCGCAAAATATATTTTTGGCTCGGGCGACGTACTTTGAATCCCTAGCTACATTCAGGATTCTACTCTAGAATCTCTCACTTCGCTCTGAATTCAAAAAAGCGCCCTCGCCGCAAAAATATTTTGCTCCCTTATGACACAATCTACTATGTATTAAAATATACTTATGTATGTACTTACAAATATCTGTAACTAAGATAGACCTGGCTTAAATCATATTTTAAAATATACTACTTTAATATATGTATACTTACAGCAGGAGCCTCTTCTATAATTTTCTGATGCCGTCTTTGGACTGAACAGTCTCTCTCAAATAAATGTACAGCATTTCCATGCATATCAGCAAATACCTATAAACAACAGTATCAGTAAAAATATATCGGTATAAAATCTAGATTTAACTGAAGTATAATATAATATAGATTTTTTTAAATCTCAGTGTATGTAGTGTAAAGGTAAAACTAGAGGTAGGTGTTAATTAAATGAAGATTATAAGTACTAAAGCTTAGAAAATGAATAAATGGGGTGGCAACCTTTCCCTTACCAAAAACCATTAA
Source organism: Helleia helle (assembly GCA_963853865.1). NCBI lineage: Eukaryota > Metazoa > Arthropoda > Insecta > Lepidoptera > Lycaenidae > Helleia > Helleia helle. Next base: position 10,652,636 of record OY971421.1, read on the forward strand.
AAACCATCATCAACTCACTTGTACTTCAACATGTCTGGGGTCTGTAATATATTGTTCTAAGAGCATATTTTCATCACCAAACGATTTCAGAGATTCTCTTTTTGCAGACTCAAGTTGTGTTAAAAATTCTGATTCCTCCATTGCTATCCTCATTCCCTAGAATATATACTAAATCTGATTAGTTTAATTATCACCAAAATTATAACCTAATGTGTAATGAGTTATCTTAATCAGATGTAATAGTAAAAATAAAGGGTATTTGACTTAGTATTAAAGTGTGTGCTACAAATTAAAGAAACAGTATGTCACCAGTGTATTGACATTTTTTCACATAATATTTATATTTTATTTTACAAAGTATATTCAGTTCTATTGCAAATTTATATTTTAATTTAAACCCACATCATAAATAAGGCACTAGTGCACACAGTATATTTTTATTTTCACCATCAGTTACTTTATTATAAAAAAAAAGATTACTCCAATAATTCTATATTTGTTGTAATTTTATTAAAAAATATATAAATAAGATAAAGATATGAAAGGAGTATATACTATATTTTATTTCTCCTTTAATTATACCTATGTATACTCCTATTTTAGAATGATTTAATTGGACATACTTTTCCTCCACCGCCTCTTACAGCTTTTATCATTAAAGGAAAACCAATTCTTTTAGCTTCAGCTTGCAATGTATCTATCCTTTGGTCCTCTCCATGATATCCTTTTACTATTGGTACACCAGCCTTTGACATTATTGCTTTAGATGTACTGAAATTATAATGTACACTTTTTAAATGCATTCAATCGATTGTAATGAGGCAAATAGGTTGGATTTTATTGAGACACGTCTTTACTTTATAACGTTGTATATTGAACTCCTTTGGGGGCGCACAATGCACATACATAATATTATGATACATAGACTAATATGGGTGGAAGGTGTTACCACACTACACCTCCCCCCTTTTTATTAAGAAAAATGTTATAATAATACATTTTTATAAGGTACGGACAAAATAGTACATTTGAATTATTGTTGTTGTTGTTGACGACGAATAATTTACAAGTTGCATAATTAATTTCATGTTATTAGGTACATAATATAAACAATAATTACTTTAATCTTATTCAAACAGTTAGACATTTTATTTGTTTAAATACCTTTATCTCTGTCACATTTATCTACCTTTGCTTTTCGCATATAAGTTTTTTCCTAAGTCATCACATTTACTTAATCCTTAGACATATTTACGACATACACAATACTACATTTCCTTTACTATACCTCTGGGTCGGCCTCGCTTTTTATTATTTATTTATTTACTTCATCATTTCTTTATTATTCATTATTTCATTATTATCAATTACCATATAACGGCTCAGACACCCATTTATTCTTTGCCTTTTCACTTTACATTCGTCGTATCGTATCAAACACTTTTCATAAATTATGATGACTATTAATTCATTGACATTTTCCATTATTATTAATTTGAGCCATGAGCGTTCCTTCTATCATAACTAAAAAAAATACAATCAGTTTCCTTCTTAAAAGTCACATTAACATAACTAGATCAGAGGACATTTCACACTTTTTTATTTTATGGGGCGGTACATAACAAAGTAATAAGTAAGTCGACTTATACTACATTTTTTTTTCCAATTTGATAGTGTATTTAAGACCTTTTGTCTCCAACTTTCTTTACTGAGGAAGCTCGTTCGCACCATAATCAGAAGGAAGGATTACAACTACCATGTACCTTTATTACCTTGGTCTCTCTGTCTGATGTTTACTTTAATACATTAACGTATCCGACTCGCGGAACTACATTATCATGTATCTACTTTCCTATCCAATTTAAACACAATCCTAAAAATTATACTTCGGTTTTTAACCCATGTTGAGACTTCTACAACAATAGGTGATCAGTCTATTTGCTATAAAAGCTCAGGGAAGAAAGTCTCTAAATAACTGCTGGGTGATCAATCCAAAAGCTAGATAAAAACTACTCAACCTCGTATTCATACTTTTCCAACAACATTACATATATTACATAACATTCCAAACAAAACTATACATTTTATTTTAAATCAATACTCTTTCTAAACAGGCTAATATTCTTTTGACATTCCATAAAAAGACTCAAACTAAATTGGTTGGTCGCTTTGCGATTCAAATTACATTACTTTGATTTTCAAACAAGCCTCAAGTTGTGCCAATCACTCACTTAGTCACTGCAAGTCAGCATATCTACTCGATATTTGATCTGCGCGTGCGAAACATATATGGCAAGGAATGCGCATGCAGTATCTATGCGCTTCCAACTAACTAATAAATGAAATTAGGTACAATCGCCTAGAAAACATCTTGACATTTTGGAAAAGAATTTGCCAAAACTTAACTGTTAATTTTTTTTATCTACATCGTCTAAATTTAACAAAACTGACACTTATTACAAAACAATTTAAGTACTTTCTTTGAAACTTTCATTTTATATTAATTTTAAATATTAGTTTACATTTATGGTTTCAATAAAATTACTCTAACGCGAAAAAAAAAATACATGGACCTATCTATAAAATAATACACTACTGCATGTTAACCGCACTTTCTTTCACTTTCACTATTTTTTCGAAGATACTCGTCGTTGTACTCCCGGCGCCTGACCATCATCACAGCTTTACAAACTTGAGCGTGTCTCCCGGCACCCGGCACCTCCAGTCCTTTTCTTAACATTTTTCTCCATAAGTGTACCCGGTTTAATTTATAAGTTTTTTTTTTTCTTCCAGTTTTCTTCTTCTTTTTATTTACAAAAAAAACACTGCACAACTGTACTGTCCTCGTTTTCATTTTGTTTTTGTGGTGTGGCCCCCTATTCTTTTTTTCATTTATTTATTGATTATATATTTAGTCTATTGATTGTAATAACATATTCATTATTATTAGATACTTAGTTTATTTATTATTTTAAAGTATTTATTATTATTATTTTAATGCAGGCCGGCCTGGCAGGGTCGCCATGTAATGAGGCAAAAAAGGTTGGATTTTATTGAGACACGTCTTTACTTTATAACGTCATATATTGAACTCTTTTGGGGGCGCACAATGCATATACATAATATTATGATACATAGACTAATATGGGTGGAAGGTGTTACCACACTACACGATATAATGTAAGTATAAAATATTATTCAAACTTTTCAAAATTAAATTACATAGCAGATGAAACTCAACTAATAATTTGAACACTCAAAAAAATAACTACATTCATATAAGCATTTGAAAAAATATTTTGAATACAAATAAAGTATAAAATCTAAGGGCTACATTTACTGTGTCCACTGCTCGACATAAGAAACCTTTATCTAAAATTTTGATAATAGCAGGAGATATTATATGATGATATAAATTGATTAATTTATTTTCTATTAACATTTCTGATCTATAACAGATTGGAAACCCGTCCTCCAAGCCAATCATTAGTTTACTAATACAATCCCAATCTCCTTAATCAATTAATTGCTTGTTAAATGAGTATAAAAATGTATATACAAAATAGATGTGACTTTAAAAACCATTTCTTAAAAATAAACATTGATAAGAAATAGTAAAAAATACAACTATTGTAAATATATTTTTCTAAAATTGTATAAAATAATTAAAATAATGCAAAATCATGACAAATTTTTAAAAACAACTGTAGTACTATAATGTTCTAGTAGGTATACATAAAATAGATGTGATTTTAAAAACAATTCAAACAAAAATACAACTATTGTAAATATATTTTTCTAAAATTGTATAAAATAATTTAAATAATGCAAAATCATTACAAATGTTAAAGAACAACTGTAGTACATTATAGTACATTCTAAACTACTTGGGTTTCCAGTCTGTTATAGATCAGAAAAGTGATAATTAGAATTATGCAAAAAGATTATTTTCTGTTTTTACTTATAAGTAGTTTGTTGACATTATGAAAAAGGCAGTCTTCTAATATGAGAGGTACAGCAGACTAGAAGTCTTGTAAGTGTGATAATATAATATATAGTAAAGTCAAATAAAAGTGTATTAAGTGAAATTGACAAAGTGTAAGTATATAAGTGATTTAAACAACTGGGTTTGTTCTTATTTGTATTTACTTTAATTTTTTATATATAAATTAAAGTAAGATGTACCTTTTTATCCCCATGTCCCTTATTGCAGAAGCAGGTGGGCCAATAAATATAACATCAGCATCAGCACATTTTTCACAGAACTCCACATTTTCTGATAGAAACCCATACCCAGGGTGAATAGCCTGACTTTGGGATTTCTTTGCTATTTCTAATATTTTTCCTGCATTTAAATAACTTTGAGATGAAGGTGCTGGTCCAATGTGAAAAGCTTCATCAGCCTATGATCAGAAATTTTACTGTTCATTAAATAAATTGTATACATTGTATAGTAAGATAAATACTTATGAGAAAAAAAAATTATTCATATATGAAAATTTATTTATTTACCATACCCAAAAATAGTCTGATTTATGATAAATGTTTCTTAGGCTCATTGTGAGCATTTGCACATCTTAAGCAAAACCTAGTCCTATAAAAAACTGATAATTTTCATTTATGAGTATGTTTATTCATAAATATTTAAATTATTTATACATATTTACCATTTCAACATGCATGGCATGTTTATCGGCATCAGAATAAACTGCAACTGTTCTTATTCCTAATTTTTTCGCAGTTCTCATAACTCTACATGCTATCTCTCCTCTGTTCGCGATCAGTACTTTGTTTATATGCCTCATGGGAGTTTCTAGTTTTAAGCTCTGCACATGTTTGAACCTTATACAGTGACTTGGTGCACATATTGGGAACCTTTGAAAGAAATATTAATGAAAATCTACAGTTAGTCTATATATTACTAGTACTACTAGTAAAGTAAGCACTAGGTACTACTAGTAAATTATGTTCAAATTTTAAAATACTTACAAGTTTTTTGTTACTTGTCTTAAATACGCCATTGTGCCTAGTTTCAATATGACTGTTTAATTAAATCTGTTATCAGTCTTATAAAAAACTAATGATAACAATTCTTGTTGTCGTTCCTCTCAAGTTTCGTTTATCTTGTAAAAATTATTTAGATAACGTATAACACATATACACTCATGTTTACAGTCTTTGCGTTTAATCAAAACTGTTTCGTCATGTACAATTTTATTATTATTCATTAGCATCATCATATATAAATTCCAATTTACATAATGCTCATACATTTTACAGAAGTGTTTTTAGTTATCTGCCTTTTAAATAAATGTACTCTGTGATAACTGCTGGCTGCTGCCTTATCAATAATTAGCATGGCCTTATCATATTTTCATTTATCTGTCAAGTGGTTAACAATAACACTTTTTTTAAATTTATTAAAAGCTGGATACAAGTCTTTTCCCAATGTCAACAATAACACTTCTTTTACTAACAGTGCGTTCACTGCGTTCCACTTGACGTTTACAACGCCCAAAACGCTCTTTTGCAGTGTTTCCACTTTAAAGATTTATTTTCCCCTCGCCTTATTGAAATTTCCCCTTCTCAGGTCTTATTTCCCCTCAACAAAAATTTTACTGTAGTTAGTTTCTTCTATAGACCTTTTTTTATTTATTTAAGTTCAAATTAAAAGATAATGCACGAAATTATTGTTTCTGAATTTCCCCTTTCTCTTCTCCTCTGGACCCTACTTTCCCTTCAAAAGGGGAAGTGTCCACAAGTGCGACTACGGTCGTTGTGGTCGCGGCGAATATGTCATCGATGACATACGACTTACACCCGCGCGGAGCTCACGACGACCCAAGTCAAGAGGTGGGTCGCAGTGAGCGTTGAGAGAATTGGCGGGAATTTAGAAACTTCAAATGTCAAAACATGATGTCGACCGAGAAAATTTTATTATTTGATGCGATAAAATATACTTTGGTTCTATATGTACTATTTTTAATTAATTTTCTTTTGTATTATTTATTATTATTATTATTGGAGTATTTTTTTCTTTCAAGTGGCAATATTACATAATATCCTAATAAATAAAAATTGAGTTAGCCGACAATTAACAATAATTAAATAAAGCATTTTTCTCATTGAAAAATATATTACAAAATTTAAAACTTTCCTATTTAAAATATATTTAAAGTATTACTTTTTGTTTATTTTTTACTTTTGTTAAATGTTTACGCGAATTTCGCTCAATATAATGAAACGATTTTTATGGATTTCATCCAAAACGTCGGGCTTGTAAAAATCTTAATAAACCGCAATAAAATCCATAAAATTGTTTCAATAAAATGTATGTGTAATTTTCGTAAAAAATATATATTTTATTATAGATTCAGTAGTTACAACTGTCACCGCAAATTGCATTATGATTTATTGGATTATATGGGATTAAATATTTTATTATTTAACTCATAATAACTATTACAATTTATCGTTACGATTTACGTAATATATTTATATTATATATATACTTTCTGTCAAAGTTTGACACTTGTTATTGCCATTTCACTTCAACACTCTAAACGCCTCATATTCCGTTCTACTTGGGCATACGATTTCAATGCTCGGGACTCAAGTGGAACCATAAAGTTAATATACCTTAACGCTAGGTATATTAAGTTTATGAGTGGAACGGAAAATCCGCGGTCATGAGCGTGGTCGTCGTGAACGCCAAGTGGAACGCGCCCTAAGAGTGGGATAAAAATAATTTACCCTCAACAATACCTAACCATAAAGTTAATATACCTAGGTATATTGACTTTTTAGTGCTGTGTTTCGGAGAGAAGGGCAAGACAGGCAGTGTAATTACTAGCACCGAGACTTAACATCTTATGTCTCAGGATAGGCAACATACAGATGAGTGGCCTGGGCTCGTTCCGAATGGTTTATGTTCATGGGCGACGTCGGTCACTTTCGATCAGGTGGCACGTTTGCCAGTTTGCCTATCCAACTAACATAAAAAAAGTCGCTGGGCAATTTTAGTGGTGATGGCGGGAAGCATCGGGGCGCGCGGTTGTGTTTCTTTTAGTTTCCCGTTAATTAATTGTTATTTTGTGTTTTGTCCATTCAGAGTGGTTTTCTATCGTGTTTGTTTTAAAAACTTGATCTTTATATATTGTGATTGGTTGGCGAATCTTGTGGAGGACCGTTCTGGAGTGGTTTTCTTAGTAGGACTATTCTGGCGGTTTTCTATAGTTTTGTTTTAAAAACTTAATCTGTGTTATATATAATGTGATTGGTTGGCGAATATTGTGGAGGACTGCTCTGGGTGGATGGAATGGGGAATGATAGTTGATTGATGGGGGCTAGAGGGGCGAAGCCGCACTCCTTGGGGTTTCCCGCCATTTCTGCGTATTACAGACCGAATATTGTATTTTGTATGGCTAATAGCCTAGTAGCTAATGCCTTAAATGAAAATAATAAAAACAATAATTATATGACAGCTGAGAATGTAGAATCGGCGCCAACTCAAGTTTTACAGCATACATAATGTTATCTATAGTAATACAAATTACAAAAACGTAAATTTGTGCGGTAGGATCAAGGCATGGGCACGTTACTTATTATAGGTTGTATATATCACAATGGTACGGAACTCGTCATGCACGAGTCCGACTCGCACTTGGCCGGTTTAAATTTTGTATGGTTAATAGCTTAGTAGCTAACGCTTTTAAATAAATGAATTGCAGTAGCTGAATTACTGGAGTCTATAGATTGTAGTGCTCAATGGTAGATAAATTAATGTCAAAATTTTGTGTTCAGGATGATATTGAATGTACTAATAGGGATGTTTACATTTTTCAGAAGTGTTTTTAAATCATTTATAAATATCTAATGGAGGCCTAAATAATATCAACTTTTGCTTAAATACGTCTAATGCCTATAAAATCTTGCATTTGATAATGCATTTTAAATTTCGTTCCAAAACGCTAACACTTATTACGTGACGTCATAATACGTTGTTAAACATCGTAAAAGTGATAAAATAATTCTAGTTGTCGTTAATAAGAAATGGCTTCTAAGTTTTATAAGTGTTGTACGGTGCTTATGTGTAAACGTCTGAAAATTAGTTTTTACAATGTGTACTGCGTACGGAAAATGGTGTATAAAAGTACGTCAACATTCTTCCGCTTCCGCTAAATAGGAACAGGCGACGTCATTTCCGTTTATTATCACGGGACCAATTTAAAATTTTGTTACATTTTATTTATAAAATATTAATTTAATCATATAAAAATAAGGGAAAATATTGTATTTTTTCAGAATTCTATCATATAAACTACCAATTAACATCAAAATTATATTTTTATATGAATACCGTCAACATCCCTATTATAAGGTGCCATTATCAGATTTCTTAATCATTCTTAAAGAAATCATGATCGAACGTTGGTCATTAATTGGATTATCTTTGTGTAGATTTTGTAATGAAGAAGATTGTGACCTTAACCAAATATTTTTCAAATGTTCCAAATTCGATAAAAAATCACATTCTCAATAGTTCTGAGCTTCCTAATTCAGTAAATTTCAGGACTTATTAAAGTTTGATATAATAAATGACGCGCGAGCATCTTAGTTCAACAATATTTTCCAACTGAGCGACAGCCGATGGACAAAAGTTTGAACAAAATACAAATTGAAATTATTCTAAAGTCTAAACAATAAAACACGATTGAATAGACAGGGTAATAAATCTAAAAATAGAAAGTGTAAGCGAATTGTGTTTTGTGATTGGCCGAGGCGTCCCGAAGCTCTGATGCCCCGTCCTTAGCGCACGAATTTGGGTTTTTGTATTACTATAGATAAAGTTATGTAGGCTGTTACACTCACGAAGCTGTCGTGTGTACAAATTTACCCAGCGATTTTTTATTTTTTTAAAGTCACTGAAATTGAAATTTAAAATACAAAATATGTTTGGTATAATATACATATTATGTAAAATTAACTTTTCGAATATTTCTTAAGTGAGCCATCTGCTCACTTACTGTACCGATTGAGCTTAAAGGCCATCAGGCCGAAAAGTCTAACCCTTCCGAAAAAAAAAATGTTTTGTAGTTTTGTAGATTGTAATAATTATTATTATTTAAGATGTATGTAAATTTTTTTGTATGGCTAATAGCTTAGTAGCTAATGCCTTTAAATAAATAAAAAAAACTTTGTAGGCTAATACCAAAGAAGAAGAAGTACAAATACTCAAAACTCTCAAAGAAGAATGGCGGGAAGCATCGGGACGCGCGGTTGTGTTTTTTTGGTTTCCCGTTAATTAATTGTTATTTTGTGTTTATATTCTATAGTGTTTGTTTTAAAAACTTGATCTTTGTATATTGTGATTGGTTGGCGAATCTTATGGAGTACCGTTCTGAAGTGGTTTTCTTAGTAGGGCTGTTTTGGTGGTTTTCTATAGTGTTTGTTTTAAAAACTTAATCAGTGTATTATATAATGTGATTGTTTGGCGAATATTGTGGTGGACTGCCTTGTGTGGATGGAATGGGGAATGATAGTTGATTGATGGAGGCTAGAGGGGCTAAGCCGCGCTCCTTGGGGTTTCCCGCCATTTCTCCGTATTACAGACCGAATAATTGTATTTTGTATGGCTAATAGCCTATAGGTAATGCCTTTAAATGAAAATAATAAATATCAAATAAACTCTCAAAAGGGAGAATGGCGGGAAACATCGGGACGCGCGGTTGTGTTTTTTTGGTTTCCCGTTAATTAATTGTTATTTTGTGTTTTGTCCATTCGGAGTGGTTTTCTATAGTGTTTGTTTTAAAAACTTAATCTTTATATATTGTGATTGGTTGGCGAATATTGTGGTGGACTGCCTTGGGTGGATGGAATGGAGAATGATAGTTGATTGATGGGGGTTAGAGGGGCGAAGCCGCGCTCCTTGGGGTTTCCCGCCATTTCTCCGTATTACAGACCGAATATTGTATTTTGTATGGCTAATAGCGTAGTAGCTAATGCCTTTAAATGAAAATAATAAATAATAATAATAACTCTCAAAAGTAAAAATAGCAACAATCAGTTTTCAAAATGGGGAATGATAGTTGATTGATGGGGGCTAGAGGGGCGAAGCCGCGCTCCTTGGGGTTTCCCGCCATTTTTCCGTATTACAAACCGAATAATTGTATTTTGTATGGCTAATAGCCTAGTAGCTAATGCCTTTAAATGAAAATAATAATAATAAAAAAAATCAGTTTTCAAATTTCAAAATTCAAATATATTTTAGTATTTCTATTGTCTTATTTAGTTTTCTAAGCTATTTATTTAATTAGTTTATATATAATGGGAATAAAAGGATTGTGGAATGTTCTTACACCCTTTAGCGAAAAAAAATCTCTACATGAGGTAAGCATTTATTTTTTAGTCTCATAAATTAGTTTCTTTGCTTCTGTTTGGTACTACTCATGCATTTATTGTATTCAGAGAGTATTTTCATAGCTAAACATATTTTTAATGGTTTTCTATAACGGTCTTTTTAAATACGTATTTAAATTAAGAAAATTTGATAAAATAATGACCTATGAAAAAAATATTCTTTAGATAAGAGGTGAGACTGTTGCCATTGATTTGTCTGGATGGGTCTGTGACAGTCAGAATGTTACTGAATACCACATACAACCTAAGCTGTATTTAAGGTAAATAAATATTTTAAACTGTCATTTTAATATTCATAAATGTATTTAAAGAAATTAATAATATTTTACACTGTATATTTTACACAATGACATAAACAACCCTTATACATAAGTCCCACTACTGGGCACAGGTCTCCTCCTAGAAACCAGGCAAGGTGGAGCTGGCCCAATGCAGGTTGGTGAACTTAACACACCTTCAAATACTTATAATCTCAATCGGGCATGCAGGTTTCCTCATGATGTTTCCTTTCACCGGTGAGCAAGCGATGGTCTCATGTTCAGGTGCACATAGAAATTTAGAAAAGCCCTTTTCAAGGTATGACAGGGGGTCAGGATCGAACCCGGACCTTTAACTCAAGAGACTGAGTCCATACTCACTAGACCACTGTCGCTCACAGGCCACCATTGCACTTACATTTTACACCCTATATTTCTTATTTCTTATCATTTTAAATTTTATCGCCTGTAATTTACAAAACATTTTAGGAATCTATTCTTCAGAACATTGTATCTATTATTAGCTGATATAGTTCCAATATTTGTCTTGGAGGGAGATGCCCCTGAATTGAAGCGTGATGTGATGACTGCCAGAAATGCGATACAGTTTCGTGGAGCAGCCCCAAAGGCCGGCAATGTGAAAGCCAAAGAGACAAATGTTACAAGAAGAAGGTTTAAAGGTGTATTGAAAGAAGTAAGTCAAAACGTTAAATCACAGGCAAGCTGTTGACTACAGCTTGCCTACAACTTAACTTATACAGCAATATCAGGACTGATTTGTAATGTAATAGACAATGGAATGTTTGCTTATCTCAAATATAAGGAAAAAATTATTCCTCAATCATTTGGAATTATTATGTTGTCCGGAGATTAATATTTGGCTGTCTGAGCCATGGTCAGCAAACTCTGTAAAACTTTATAAATTAATTAGCTTTGTAGAATATTAAGGTCACATGAGCACCCATGAGGCTGGCATGGTCATCAAGAGCAAAAGCCTCTTTAAAAATTGGAAATAAAGGACTGATGATAATTGTTTTATATCCTATGTCACCAAGTGATAATGTAGCAATATATTGGTAAAAGAGTCATTTAATTCAGATGAACGATGCCTCCTACTTCAAAACGTATAAACATTATCTTATATTATATTAATATTAGGTAGGTAAGTGTATAGTAAAATAAATGTTATATATAATGTAAAGCTGTTATCATAAACATTTAGTCATTTAATTTAAAGAGTAATTAACATCACAGTTTATATAATAAGGAAGTAATATAAAATTGAATTTTATACAACTTTGGTTTCTTGACTTTTTATGCCATCGAGCCATTTGGGTTTATCAACTAGATTTTTTTTTATATGAGTACACTCGCACAGTTGCTGTAAAGACTGGTTCGCGGAATTATTGCTAAAAATATTTTGAATATCCTCTTTTTTTGTAAGTTGGATTAGACGAACTGGCAGATGTGCTTCCTTGATGGTAAGTGGTTGACTTCTGTGTATAATGTTAATCCTATTTTTGTTGCAGTGTGAAAATCTACTAAACAGTATGGGCGTGAGATGTGTAAAAGGCAGAGGCGAGGCGGAGGCAACATGTGCCAGGTTAAATGCTAAAGGTGTTTGTATCACAGATTATTTTATGTTGTCATAATTATTAGTAGTTCTTTTTATGTTGTAATAAGAAACTGCTAAGTCTTATAAAGTCCTATAAATACAAATATTCAGCATAGCCTATAATCAGCCGTTACTGTGCCTGGTCATACCCATCCATGGTTTGCCAACCTAGAAATGTATGGTGAAGTTCTCAGTGCCAATAATTACACTGCCTGAACCTGCAGTTATGTTTGTGCCACAAAGAGAATTCTTCCCATTGATTGATTAACTATCTCTCAAATAAAAAGGTATAAATAGTAAGTGTATATATATATATATATATATATATATATATATATGATTTCAACTGTGCCGTGCTACGGGCTGCATGGGTACCACCATGATGCTTGTTTCTCATAAAAAAGTTGTCCGAGGCCTGGGCTAGTTCCAGGTAAACTAGTTTATGTTTAGCAACGTCGATCACTTACCATCAGGTGGTACGGCTGCCAGTTTGCAATAAATATATTTATAGTATGTAGAAGTAAATTTCGTGTAAAATTCAAAGGCTACTTCTTCTAGGTGGTTGATGCAGTGATATCACAAGATTCAGATTGTTTCGCGTACGGCGCTCGTCGCGTGTACCGGAACTTTAGTGTCTCGAGTTCAGCCGGTGGTGGGGCGATGCAGGGCTCCATAGACTGCTACGACGCTGATGTTATGTTTAAAAATAATGGTAAGCTAGTGATTGACAAAATAGTGGCAACTGACAGATCCTAAACTATTTCTGTTTTGCAAGCAATGAAAGCAAATGAGTACTGAGTATTTCTCTCGCACATTTCCGATATTGACAGTGTTGTTTGGTTACCAAACTTCTTACTAACCCATAAACAGTCCAGTAATCAAGCAATATGATTACTGAACAAGGAATAAGAGTATAGTAAGAGGTAGTGCCATACTGCTTTGCAGCCGAATTGGGCCGGCACGTCAGGGGTGGTACCTCTCGCTCACATAACATCGACGTCAAGTGACAGCTATGCTGTCGCATTTCGTGCGGTTTGTGAGTTTCCGGTGGCCCATTGGGGTGGATCCCCATCCCCATGCCCCATAGGAGGGCAACGCATCGTCACAACTTCTGGTTGTGCGAATGTCGGTTGCCTCCTCATGACATAAAAAAAATCATAAAAAAAGGAGTAAGATCTGGACACACGAAATTAGACCCAAAGATATAATTTTGATATTCGAAAAAAAAAAAACTGATAGGTACATTACAAATAAAAGTTAAGTAACTCATTCAATAATTTTACTGATGTTGAATTTTAGATTCTTTTTAGATTTTAGAAAAATATCTTTATAAGGAACTTATAAGTATTCTTTAAAGATAATGGTTCAATTACCATGTTACATTTAATTAAAAATGTAGGTTTCGGGCGCAAGAAGATGGTCGCCTTGGCTCTACTGTGTGGTTGTGACTACGGGGTCGGAGCTTGTGGCTCGTCCATTGGCACGGTAGTCTCGTTCCTTCATACAGTACCCGAGGAAGATGTTGTATTTAGGTATAAAACAGTTCTTTTTCTTAAAATATATTTTCAGGGCTTGGGCAAGGCAAGGATTCTTTCACGGTTGTAATGTCCTCTATCGTCTTCATTATCAACCTCTTTCCGTTCACTGCTGGACATAAGCGGCAGGCCTCATAGTTTGAGAGACCTGTTTTTACAGTTGACGGTAAAAAAAGGATAAACAAATTTATGCATCAAATTGGCATTGAAAATTGTCAAACCTGTAGGTACTATCTTATGATAGTGTGCCAATGAGACATGTATGATAATTGTAATAACATTGGTAAAAATCCTAAAAATACATGTAGGCTACTATCATGGGTGAGCGAGCCTGAGAAGTACGAGGAGCGAGCCCGCTGGACGGCGCGGCCGGGCGTGTGCGACCGCTGCGGGCACGCGGGCCGCACGCACAACAAACATGGCTGCCCCGTGTGCGCCACGCACCGCGCCTGCCACGACCACCAACACAAGTGAGTTGGACTTAGTAGTGCCAGTGATTTACCGGTGGGAGATGCGCTGTGCCGCGCTCCCGTTTGATGGTATCGTGCATAGCAGTCGGAGCCTTAAGACTATCAACGACCATAGACATCCGCACAACCAAAGGTTATGCAGATGTATTGCCCTCCCCACCATGATTCAGGCCTTGTCGTGGCGGTGGGGCTCAATAGCCTAGGGTGACCCAGCACCTTGGGCGAAGCTAATTGAGCCGAGGGGGCTCTTTGTACCCCTCTTATAAGAAGAGGGGACGAAAGAGCAGGGGGTAAGGGGTAAGGACGGGAACCTCACCCCATTGTACTGTCCCGACGTTGGGCAGGGGTTCTGTGGTGCGGGACAACCCCTCTGTGGAGGTGGCATCGGTCCCCTGTGGGCCGATTAGCCGTCGAGGTGCCCTGTTTGCTCATTAGATCCGGGGCACCTCACCAAAGGCGGCATTGGCGGCAGTCGCCGGGTTTTAATGGGTAGAGCGGCGTCCACCTTACCATCTTTCGGGTGCAGTGAGTCCCACATACCCACCTGGGGAGACCCACTCCCTCGCGGGAAGCGTCAGAGCATTTCCCGGCGTTAGAAAAAAAAGGTAACTTATTCATCTTAGGGCGGGGGCGAGGGTCGAGGACTGATTGTATAGGGCTTGAATCGACTAAAACCCCACGGCGTTCTTCCTTCGCTTTTGCACAAAATCCGCCAGCCCGATAGTAGGTGCCGGTCTTCCTTTAGCGACAGGCTCTCCTCAGGGTAGGACAGTAACTTTTCTATCTCATTAGCTTTTTTGGGCGTACGAGAACGCTTCACACGCCTTTGATCTCGAGGCATTCAAAACATGTAGGTATTTGCCTACCTTAACATTGTACATAAAATTATATATAATATGCTAAATACTAATTTAGCATATTATGATGCCTGAAATACGTTACTTCTAAAATAACTTGTACGCAAAAAATAATATTCTTATGTGAAAGTGTAATTTTATAAGTGATCCCTCAGGGCGAAAGTAAATGAAGTGAAACGTGAACTGTCGCTTCGCAACCGCGCCCTGTCATCCGGAATGCCCTTCCCCGAGCCGAAAGTTATGAAGGAATTCTTGGATACTACGCCCGAAGACATCGACATCGGAGCCCTGAAAATGCCGAGCCCGAGCTTAATACTATTTGTGGTATTTATTTCGCAAGCATAGTTATGAAATTCAATTATAATAGTTTAACATGGTTACAAATTGTTTACGCTTAGCTTTATTGCTTGTAATTTCTCTTACATATCTTATAAACGTTGAGGTGGGAAGTTAATGGATTTATATCAGACGTATACTGCTGTCGCGGCCAGCTTTGCTTATCAAAGTGCACATGTTAGTACACCCACCCCATGTGCCCACTTTAAAATCGTGGATATCATACCTAGTATTGAAAGAAACAAAGAAAGAAAGTTGGATTGTTCCGAACAAAAATTCAAACATAATCACAGAATAGTTTCACATAGATATTGCGAACAATAGAGGTAGCCACTCAGCATTTGCCACACCTTTACAGTAACGGTTAATTTTTTTTTTAATTTTCAAATAGACATCAATTTCCATAACGAAAAGATTGTAGATTGGTGGCTTATAAAAATTGTATTTTAAATTTAAGATTTGACAACGTTTAGCATTAAAGTGTTCTCTTGTACAGAAAATAATGTCTCAAAAGTTGGAATGGTCGGAGAAGTACTGCGTGGAGAAGTTTCTGCCTTTGCTAACCAAGAGGCATCTGCAAGATCATGTGCCCGTCAGGACGATCAAACCGACTACTATTAAGAAGAAAAGAAATCCACGAGGTATGCATTATATTATGCAAACTTTGGTTTGCTTATTTTTTATATATTCCATGAAAAAGTTTAGAAGTAACTGGCGAATACGATAAAAAATGGAGTAAATTTTTATAGTAGTAGTAGGTAATACTTTATCATCTCCTGTTTGTTTTTGTAGGTACTATAAGCACATGAGTAAATAAACGGACAGAGGCAAAGCTTCATACAACCGCGCGAATCGATTGCACTACTACAAACGTCCTTACGCATGTGTGCGTTAGCACTCGTGGCTTGTCACGTACGAGTAGAAACCGGTTGAAACCGGTTCGACGAGTGCTCGAACGCAAGGATGTGAGTGCACGTGTTAAGTTGCGTTGTATATTTGATATATTTTTTTCGCTTGGCTGGTATTTCGAATTAATATCATCGTTCTTAAATTTTTGTTAATTAAAATTAAAAAGTGTCAATATTGTAAGTATACTGTACTGTATGTATGAACAATAATAGAGCAATCAAAACAAATCATATTTTAGCTATCCCAAACATTTCAATAGGTAATTGTAAGTTGTATCTTATTATTTTATTTCTACTAATTATTATTACTTTTGTTCACTAAGTTTTTATGGATGTGCCTAAACTCTTGCTAAGGAAACATAGATCCGACATTAAATCTTAAATTTTAGCTAAACTTTACAGTAAAAATACTATAAGGAGACGATTCCTGTTCGGAATAAAAAATATTATAATAGTTATGATAAAAAATATAAACACAATATTTAGAAAAAATATTTTGTAATAAAGATAGAATATTTACATAGATACGATACAATAAAAAAATCGTTTTGTTCGTTTAATTTTATCCACCTGTGACAACCTACCATAATAGGTAACAATTTTACGCGTTGTATGGAAGCTTTGTCTCTGTCCGTTTACTTACTCATGTGCTATAAGGCTCGGCGCAAACGGGCCACCGCGCACAGCCACTGATGGCGGGATTAACACTTTGTATAGACGCGACGCACACTGTGGTGTCTACTCGCTACAGCAGTGTCTGTTGCGGGCTAAATGTGGCGGTAGCGCGCGACAACCACCGGTGGCTGTGGTTTGCGCCGAGCCTGATCCGCCTATATCTTTTTTTCTTTTGCCGGGAAATACTCTTAGGCATCCGGCCATCCAGCTCTACCCACTAAAACCCGGCGATTGCCACCAATACCACCTTTGGTGAGGTGCCCCGGATCTATTGAGCAACAGGGCACCTTGACCCATTGACCAGTCAATCCCCCAAGAGACCGACGACACCACAGAAGGATTGTCCCGCACTACAGAACAATCCCTCCCAACGTCGGGACAGTGCAGTGGGGGTGAGGTTCTCATTCTCACCCCTTGTCCCTTTCTACTTTCTTTTGTCCCCTCTTCTTATAAGAGGGGTACAAAGAGCAGCCCCATCGGTTCACTTGGCTTCGCCCGAGGTGCTGGGTTCACCTTAGTACTGAGCCCTACTGCCACGGCAAGGCTTGAACCGTGGTGGGGATCTGGCTATATCTGCCCCGAAGCAGCTTTAATATATTTTTTTAATGACAGGCAATCTAATTTCGGGCACCGTTTGACATCTTTAAGACAAGCTCTATGAAGGAGTGTAATATTATATTTTTCTGGCAGGTGTTCCAAGCTACGAAGTAACGTGGGAAGATATAGACGGACAATATGACGCTCTCATCCCTGATGATCAGTTTGAAGGTAATTTAATAATAATATAAAAGATCGACCTTTAACCGGATGTGGTGGTCGATCCTAGATGATGTGGTAGGGATCTGCCGTCTCGGCATTCTTTAAAAGAGGCCTATGTCCAGTGCAGGGCACAAAATATTGATAATGATGATGACGATGATGAAATATTATATTTCATATGAATTCTACTCATAAACGCGAAAGTTTGGATGTATGAATGAAAATTTACAATTACATACATCAGAATAACATATAGGCTATATTTATCCCTGTAATAGGAAGTCCCACGGGAATAGGAATGCTGCTAGTATAATTATTGTTCAGTACTTAATATACTAAGAATAAATGAAAAACTTGCATGAATATAATTTAATATTACTTTTGATATTAACTTAAAAACATGTTGCACTGTCTGTGTATACCATACTTTACATACGCGTGTACTTATTTTATATTTATATGAATGGAAACCACATTTTATGTTTTAGAAGGTGAAGATGCATCAAGTGTTTGGACATCGATAGAAAGACAAGACCTAATGCGTAAACATTACCCAGACTTGGTGGAAGCTTATGAAGAATCGATTAAAAAACCACCAAAGGAAAAGAAAGGCAAAGGTAGAAAGAAAAAAGAAGCCGATCTATCTGAGAAAGAAGCTAAGAAGCCTAAAAGAAAATACACTAAGAAACAACCGAAGAATAGTATCGCTGAACTCAGTAAATCTTTAGGAAATTTAAGCATTACCAATGTTACTGAAATTAGTGTTAATAAATCACGAGTCAGTGTCTCAGTTAATAAATTAAAAAGAAAATTAAAATATAAAAATAAATATAAAAATACCATTGAGAGTTATTTAAAACCAGCGAAGAAAAAGAAATCGAATAGGACAAAATCTTTTAACTTAAGTGTAAATATCTCTGCTGATAATCTAAAAAAGATAGATTTGATGGAAGATTTTGATAAGGAGAACATTCTAAAAGATGATATAGGATTCAGTATATTAGATGTTAGTCGACATGACGTATCGGAGAGCGATTTATCTGATATCATAGATAAAATAACTTCCAGACAAACGGCAGCCACTACAACCAAAGTTAATGATGATTATGTGAAATTGGTTTTCAACAAGAAAATGAGTCTGAGAAAATCGATTTTAACTCAAAGATTTAATCAAAATTGTTCAACGCCCAATCAAAGTCCCGCAAAAAATAAATTCAATGGATCTTTTGCACAAAAACCAAAAAATTCGAGTTATTTTTTCGACAAACTGACAGACGAGTGTGATGCTTTCGAAATGTCGCTGGAACACAAAAGCGCGGTGATAAATTTAAGTGATGCAACCATAGACTATAGTTTACCTGATGTACGCTTCTAATTTAATTCAATGTCAAAATATAAATGGACTTAATTAAACTGTGTTGTCATTTCCACCAAATCTATTATCAGTGTTACGCTTCAACAACGCTTAGTAAACGCTTCAACCATAGACAACGTGTAGAACATCAATTAATACAATGAGTATTGAGCAAGAGAAAAAGTGAGTATTACGTCTTATAATAATGCCGTCCTAAAAAAGTCACCACGAGACGCCCAAGAGATCAGATGTGAAACATCCACTAACCACTCTTTTCACCACTCCCGTCTAACTAAGACCGGTCATTGCACATTTTTTTATGTCATAAGGAGGCAACCGAGCAGTCTACCGACGCCCATAGACATCCGCACAAAGAAATGTTATGCAGATGCGTTGCACTCCTTTTCCCTATCCAATCCTATCCCAATATATCATACCTACCTATCTCCGTGTTCCCCATAACATGAACATAGTTAAAACATACGACATAGAGACATCCCACCAATCTCCGTGTTCCATATGATATAAATATAGATAAAACATATGACATAGACACAATATGTCCACTCTTGGACCTTATTGGCCCATCGGCCACCCGTTCTTCAGAGTGTGTGACCAGCTCACTGCCACTTCACTAGTTATGAGTATTATTTATTAATTAGTTACGATACAAATGGAGTGCGCGTGGCGGGGCATCGGCCGTCTTGGCTTTCATTGAAAGCTTTATGTCCAGACGAAAAATTATGATGACACATGGAAATATTATCGTATATGACGTACTCACAACAAAACTCTGTAAGATCAATTATCCTACTGCAACCTATTACCGGGATAAAAGTATCCTGTGTCATTATCATGGATACGTATAGCCTATCACAGACATGCATCTTAAAATATAATGCAAGTCTGTTCTGCCGTATCTACCTAACAGAGTACCTTTTTTATTTCACGCCGGGAAATGCTCTGAGGCATCCCACGGGGGAGTGGGTCTCCCCAGGTATGTGGGACTCGCTAAGCCCGAAAGGCATGGTAAGGTGGACGCAGCTCTACCCACTAAAACTCGGCGAGTGCCACCAATGCCGCCTTTTGGTGACCGACGCTTTCTCCACAGAGCCCTCCCAACGTCGGGACAGTACAATGGGGTGAGGTTCACAACTTCGCCTCTTGTCCCCTGCCCTTGTGTCCCCTTTTCTTATAAGAGTACACATCTTATAAGAAAGCAGCTCCCTCGGCTCAATTTGCTTCGCCCAAGGTGCTGGGCTCACCTTAGGCTACTGAGCACCACCTTACTTTGATAGGTACTAAGCATTAACCTTATAAAATTTGCTTTTTTAAGCAAGTAAGATTTATAAAACTATTTAAAACGGGATATACCTATACCATCATCTGCATATACAATTATCTGTCAGAATTTAGCTTTCGTGTACAATATTTTTACAGAAAGGAAAGAATACGCTTGAAAATGTAATCTAATTCAAGTTGAGAGCGCTTTAAATGTCAGTATCATTAACCTAGAGCCGCCGTTAGGAGCGCAGTAATCTTTAAAATTAAGGATAATGAGCGCGCACGCAGAATATAAAACGGCAAAGTTTAATTAAAATGTGTTAAGCAGTTTGGCGAGATGCGAACAGGCGCGACCCTGTTTATCCCATTAGAAATGCGGCTTGCTCGAACTATAGCTCAATTCAATAAAGTTTTGTAAATGCAACATTTATAAGTTCGGTAGAAAGAAGGACTGATCTCTGTAATAATATTATAAACCCTAACCTTACTGTACAGGACAATGTTGGTCCGCTAGTCAAATATAGCATAGTATCGTAGTGCCACTGAAAATTTGATATTTTTCGAATACTACTAAAAATTAAAATTTTCGCAAAATCATAATCAAAACATATCCCTAGCTTAAATACACAACCAACTAACATAGAAATAGCAGCCTTTAAGCTTCATCGGAAAAGTAGGTGAGCTGATGGCTTCAAACTTGTTGTAGGTCCGAGCGTTGTCCATGACTAAGTTAACGCGTTGCTGATAAATATTTATTTACAGTTTTATTAACATTATATTCATTATTATGCATTATAATGAAACAACTTTTACGAATTTTATCGCGGCTTACTAATATTTTAGCATGCCCGACGTTTCCGATACTTTGGACGGAGTCCTTCCGTGACCATTGTTGCTGTTAAGCAGTGTTTTTCAATCTGTCTAAATACGCGACCCCTTTATATTTTCAACATTTCTGGCGAACCCCTCGGACCATACACAGTCAATAAAATAATTAGAATCATTGAAAGATTATATAATACATATATATTTTTAAATAAACAAGGTTTTAACTTTAATGCAGAACCTTGCTTTACTTTTTTATCTCTTTCTTCCGTTCTATTTTACGTTTGGTCGGCTGCCACTGCTGTAACGTATCCGAAACGCATGCAATGTGAAATCAAGCATGTAAAAATCTTAATAAATCGCGATAAAATCCGTAAAAATTGTTTCATTATAATGAGTGAAATTCGCGTAATCATTAGAAAATTAATATATGCATTCGAAAAGAAAAAACCTTAGCGCTAATGGTATCCATTAGAATAATTAAACTGTCCTATTATTGAATATAATTACATTAATGTGTGTGGTTAATTAATAATATATTAATCACACACTCCGTTCGTATGAAAATGTTCACCTCAGTGTACTTAGACGTAGATTATGAAACGTGAGAAATGGTTTGATAATAATTAGTACGATGTACGTAATATATGTATTTGTAGTCGGTGCCACATGCTTATACCGCCTCCGCACCGCTTTAAGGTTGTTTAGGTACTGAACCAGGATCCAACCAACTTGCTGAGCGCTTGCGGTTATCAAACAGAATTCATTGTTCATCGCAGGTAACAATGCGGTTCAAAAATTCAAAATTCCTTCATTTATGTGTCTGTTGAGCAGTGCAAGGCACGTCTCGACGCGTACTTCGCGCTGGTGATCATTGAGTTCGTGGTGCACCCATTTGTCAAGCTTTTTTATCTTGCCAATTTGACGCAAATAAACCAATATTGTTTTGAAGCTAACTTCGAAAGCTGCTGCTAATTCAGCCGTAGATTGTGTATCATCAGTTTCCACAATCGCCTTTAATTCGTCATTGTCGACCAAAGTCTTCGGATGACCGCGAGGTTTCTAGAACTTTCCAGAACGAACCGAAATTTCCAGAACGGAAGCGAGCAAACCAATAACAGGTGGTGCGTTGGTTTGTAGTGTTAGCTCCGTAAACGTCGTTGTGGTTGCGTGCCGCTTGTGCCGCGTTGCTGCCACGACGGAGCTCGTATTCCATAATTACTCGAATTTTTAACGTATCCATGATGACGAAAAAGATTGAAATGCGATGAAAATGTAACACTAATCAATAAACAAATGACTACTTTTGGAAAAAGAATTCCATGTTTTTAAAATAAAATTAATAATTAATTTTATTTTTGTTTGGCTAAGAATTCTAATTTCAATTATTGAAATTAGAATTCTTAGCCAAACAAAAATTATTTTGATTTGAAATGGCCAGTACTGCAGAACGGCGATTTCATACCTATGAAATCGCCGTTCTGCAGTAAGACACTAATATCATGACGAACAAACATCGATTTGTCTATCCATAGTCTTTTTTATAGGATAGGCACTGAATAAATAATAATATATATAGATATTACTTATAGGCATAGGAGGGCAAACGAGCAGTCGAAGCCTTTTGGCGACTATACACATCCGCATAATCAGACATTATGCAGAAGCGTTACCCTCCTTTTCCCTATTCCCCCCAATGGGCCACTGCAAACTCATAAACTGCACGAAACGCGACTGCATAGCTGTCACTTTACGCCGGTATTATGTGACGGAGGTACCACCCCGGTCGTGCCGGCCCAATTCGGCTGCAAAGTAGCATGGCACTACTCTACTTAAATTTTTATAATCATTCCCAAACATATGTAATGCTCGTACCATTTTCTTTATTTGTCAAATAATCTTATTCTTAGAATGCTCGAAAATAATTTCTCCCTTGGAGACAATGATTTAAGAAACCTCAGAAAAAGGGTCATTATAGTCATCTGTCCAAGTCCCTCGGGGCCATCCGAATAGATCCAGGCTCTGGGGATAATGACCTTGAACAACGATAAGTCGTCGTGCTCTAATGGAATCTATTTGTCGACGGGTGGGTGTTGAACCAATAGTCTCCTTACATTTAATTTCATTGCTTTTCACAGTATAAAATTTTATAATTTCCGCACTTAGTGAATCCTACTAATATTATAAACGTGAAAGTTTGTATGTATGGATGTTGTTACTTTTTCTTGCAAAAACTACTGAATGGATTTTAATAAAACTTTACAATTATATAGCTTATACGTACATCAGAATAATATTAATATTATATATTTATATATTCAACACATATACTACACTATACTATAAAAAAGTAAAATATTTTGAAGATTGAATCGCTTATCGAAGACGTATCGATAATGTTTGTCGTAAGATCGGTCATGTGTTCTTAATGAAAGTATTAAGAAAATTATTATTAAGCGTAGGTATCTAATTTGGATTGGGATTCTCTGTATGCCCATATAGAGTACAATCGCGCAGAAAAGTCTGTCATTATTGCTCAAAGTATATTAATTATTTTCCTAGCTGATAGATAGCTAAATTTCAATACGACCACTGCCATTGTAGCGATATATTATACGTATGTACTACTTGTAGTGGGTAGATGTTGCTTAACAGTTAAACAGTCTCAAATATTTACTAAATTTTATTACAATCTATTAAGCGGATTCCGAGATTAGCGAGGATAACTGTAAACATCATCAACACACAAACATTTACATGAACCAGTAATATAACTTTGGTCTTTAATATTTTATTACATGTGCAGTATGCATCATCACTTCTAAGTGCATTCAATTATAGTAATTGTTATTTATGTGTGACCGCACCTATATTCGAATTTAATGTGAATTTATAATTAGTGCATTCTCTTTCATTACACAACGTGTAAAGTTATCTACTTTATATAACGTTGAATTAGTGCTAAATTACTTTTGGTGTAGATTTTAGACCTTATCTTATGAACCTTTAGGTATATTATTGTATACGTTATACAATATATATTATGGTACCTATAATACAGTAAAGATAATCGTTTTTTTTGGACAACTAAAACATTTTTAAAAAAATAAGGTTAATGGTCACTTACTGAGCATGACATCACAAAATGCTATCAGATACAGGTGGAGTGCTATCTTGTAAAAAACTTTTTAGCCGATACCGGTGGGAGGAAAGCGCTGTGCCGCGCTCCCGGCTGCATG
Organism: Helleia helle; assembly: GCA_963853865.1. Taxonomy (NCBI): domain Eukaryota; kingdom Metazoa; phylum Arthropoda; class Insecta; order Lepidoptera; family Lycaenidae; genus Helleia; species Helleia helle. The sequence goes on from OY971421.1 coordinate 10,677,169, forward strand.
GGTACCACCATCTTGCTTGTTTCTCCCGTCAAACAGTTTCGCTGTGTTTCGGAGAGAAGGGCAAGACAGGTAGTGTAATTACTGGCACTGAGACTTAACATTTTGTGTCTCAGGATAGGCAGCACATAAATGAGTTGCCTGGGCTTGTTCCAGGTAAACTAGTTTATGTTCATGGGTGACGTCGTCCACTTACCACCAGGTGGCACGTTTGCCAGTTTACCTATCCAACTAACATAAAAAATATATCTCGGAAACTAGGCTCTTTAGGGCAATAGCAGTTACAAAATATATTAACAATTTACACAGAGCAGTTACAATATTCAAAACTAAAACAGGACTTAATAATAATTAATTTGAATTAAGTCAGATTATATGAATGTTGATATTATGGTATTTTCCGTGTGAGTGTACCGTAGTCTAGGCGGAGGTGTTTTTGCACGTTCCGTCACGTGTCGCTTTCCCAAGGCTATCAATTTGTGCCGTTTTAATCGTTTTGCACGCCACTCAATCATGTCCCCTTGGTCAAGCTCACAAGTGTCATTTTTGTGAATTCCGGTCCTCCTTTCTCGATAATTAATTATGAACGAGGTTATTCGACGTGTATTTGCAACTAGAAAATTAAAAAAAAAATCTCATTAAAAAAATTGCAAAAACTTTATACAATTGATTAAAAAATCCTTTATTTTTTTACTTAATTTCAATTTTCGCCCAGACTATTATCTTTGAGATGTTAGCAAAAAAAAAATATTCGGATTTGCAACAGCAAATATAGCCAAAATCGCCAAAAAGATTCGTAATGAAGAGGAAACTTCCAATAAAAAAATCGTACCTTCTGTAAACTCTACCACTAATATTTATAATTCTTATTAGGCTCTGTAAATGCAATTGTATTATGCAACCAAAAAGGGGTGACACGGCTTCCATGCGTTCCGGCACGTTCCGGCACGTTCCGGCACGTTCCGGCACGTCTAGCGATTCATTACCCGGAAGAAAGGAACAGTTTAAGACAACCGAAAAAAGTACCAAGACATGATCAGGATAAATAAATAAAGAAAATGCATTTTTAGGAAAAATATATTATGCTCGCTATTTCTCTATTAGTTATGCTTTTGTAATTATTAGGTTTTTTTTCCAAAGTAGTACTCGTATTTAACCTGGATTTAATAAAAACCTGGATAATATTAGGAAATATCTACGTTGGAATAATTCAAAACATTGATTTTACATTTATTTAGTAATATTGCAAAACGCTAAAGAAATAAGATAAAAAAAAATATTTCGAAAAATAAATTTTCAATTATGTAATAAATAATTATTTTTTAACAATTATTTATTTGCGTAGCAAAACATTCTATAAAATATTTATGTAGTTTGTAACAATAAAAAAACCGAAACCAAGGAGGGCAATGCATCTGCATAACTTTTGATTGTGCGGATGTCTATAATGGGCGTCGGTAGTCACCAATCACCATAAGACTCCGACTGCTCGGTTGCCAACTTATGAAATGAAAAAAAAAAAGAATATCATCGGGATATTTGAAAAAGAAAATTCTTTATATGTTTATTTAATATCTAATTTTTTATTATCATCATCATCATTTATGTGGCCTACACAGAGTGTAAAATCCTGAGAGATAGGATGTTAAGTCGTGCCAGTAATTACACTGCGTGTCCTGCCCTTCTCTCCGAAACACAGCAGAGCTGTTTCACGGGAGATGTATTTATGAGATGTTTTTGTGGATTATTACTACCGAAAAAGAGCAAAAACGGTTCATGATGCGCAATGTCCAGGAACATAGAGATTTGTATCGGGACGGTATAAAAACACGTTAAAGATAAGTTATACTAATATATTGTTATTATTTTATTGGTTTAAATGTATACGGGACTACTTAGTAGCGGCCGGGCAGTCCCCCATTATGTGGAGTAGAGAGTTAGGGTGGGCACTCCCAGGTGCGAGTCCCACATTGGGTCAGGATCTACGCAAAGATCCTGGCTGCATCCATAATGATTTCCCTGCGAAAAAGAAAAAGTTTAAACGTATACTATCTATCTTAATCTTTTTTTTTTACCAGACTACTTCTCATAATGCTGCCCAGCCGCTACTAAGCAGTCCCAACGACGTCGTGCCATACAGACCCAGGTTCCCATCTTGAGCCCGACACGAACACAGGGGCGTTACTGGAGACGCATTAAATAGCGCCCCCGACGAACGGGGGTGCGTCCCCGTTCGTCGCACGCAGAAGGAGGCCTCGTCGGCGGCCTCCTCTCTCACCCGCTCGTCGGCCTCCTTCTGGGACATTACTGCCTCGCAGAAGGAGACCATCGCCGTCCAGGATCTTAATCTATATTAATTATTATTTACCTAATTCGTTGCAATTTTAATAGATAATTTAACAGCATACAAAAATATCAGGATGAAACACGATCCCCACCATGGTTCAAGACTTATGTGGCGGTGGGGCTCAGCGCCTAAGGTAGACCCAGACTACCTTGGGCGAAGCAAATTGAGCCGAGGGAGCTGCTCTTTGTATTCCTCTTATAAGAAGAGGGCACAAAAGATCAAGGGGGACAAAGGGTGAGGGTGCAAACCTCACCCCATTATACTGTCCCGACATTGGGAGGGGTTGTTATGTGTTGCAGGACAACCTCTCTGTGGAGGTGGCGTCGGTCCCTTGAGGAACTGACTACCCGTCGAGATGTCCTGTTTGCTCAATAGATTCGGGGCACCTTACCAAAGGTGGCATTGGTGGCACTCGGCTAGTTTTAGTGGGTAGAGCTGAGTCCACCTTACCATCTTTCGGGCGCAGCGAGTGCCTCATACCTGCGTGGGGAGACCCACTCCCCCGCGGGATGCCTCAGAGCATTTCCCGGCGTGAAAAAAGGATGAAACTCGATTCTTATTTTTTATTCTTTTCTCTTCTCTTTTTCTTTGTCTGTTGCAATTACACTAGAAAAATAAAATTTCCCATTTAAGTATTAGATACATTAGATCATTTAAAAATAAAATTGAGGGTATGGATATTTAAAAAAATATCGCCATATTAGGAACTCAGTTCTTTAAGGTCTACCTATAAATAAATGCTGAACATGTACATCACACCATCATCGATCTTTAATAAACAGAGCCTTGATAGCGGAGATTATCAATCATTAATACGAGGGCGAGACTGAAAATTCTTAGAACAAGCCACTTGAAAACGATATAATAAAAAAAGGTTTAAATTTTGAAAATGGGACTTCTTGCCAGTATTATTGTGTCTGTATTTTATATTATATTTTTAACGATTTGGCGGCAAATTGAAAATTGTCTGTGTCGCGTTAGAGCATGAATTTAACGCAAGAAAAAAGACACATTTTGTGCTTTGTTTGTCAGCCAATTTTCTTATTTGCTTTTGATCCACTTTCGTCACCAATAAAAATGGACACGTAGTTCGGTCAAATTTCGAATTTTGGACGACCAGTTTCAATAAAAGCCTGCAATCTGTCCTCGAACAATAAATATCTAACAAAATCGTTTTTTTGGACAACTAAAACATTTTTTAAAAAATAAGGTTAATGGTCACTTACTGAGCATGACATCACAAAATGCTATCAGATACAGGTGGAGTGCTATCTTGTAAAAAACTTTTTAGCCGATACCGGTGGGAGGAAAGCGCTGTGCCGCGCTCCCGGCTGCATGGGTACCACCATCTTGCTTGTTTCTCCCGTCAAACAGTTTCGCTGTGTTTCGGAGAGAAGGGCAAGACAGGTAGTGTAATTACTGGCACTGAGACTTAACATTTTGTGTCTCAGGATAGGCAGCACATAAATGAGTTGCCTGGGCTTGTTCCAGGTAAACTAGTTTATGTTCATGGGTGACGTCGTCCACTTACCACCAGGTGGCACGTTTGCCAGTTTACCTATCCAACTAACATAAAAAATATATCTCGGAAACTAGGCTCTTTAGGGCAATAGCAGTTACAAAATATATTAACAATTTACACAGAGCAGTTACAATATTCAAAACTAAAACAGGACTTAATAATAATTAATTTGAATTAAGTCAGATTATATGAATGTTGATATTATGGTATTTTCCGTGTGAGTGTACCGTAGTCTAGGCGGAGGTGTTTTTGCACGTTCCGTCACGTGTCGCTTTCCCAAGGCTATCAATTTGTGCCGTTTTAATCGTTTTGCACGCCACTCAATCATGTCCCCTTGGTCAAGCTCACAAGTGTCATTTTTGTGAATTCCGGTCCTCCTTTCTCGATAATTAATTATGAACGAGGTTATTCGACGTGTATTTGCAACTAGAAAATTAAAAAAAAAATCTCATTAAAAAAATTGCAAAAACTTTATACAATTGATTAAAAAATCCTTTATTTTTTTACTTAATTTCAATTTTCGCCCAGACTATTATCTTTGAGATGTTAGCAAAAAAAAATATTCGGATTTGCAACAGCAAATATAGCCAAAATCGCCAAAAAGATTCGTAATGAAGAGGAAACTTCCAATAAAAAAATCGTACCTTCTGTAAACTCTACCACTAATATTTATAATTCTTATTAGGCTCTGTAAATGCAATTGTATTATGCAACCAAAAAGGGGTGACACGGCTTCCATGCGTTCCGGCACGTTCCGGCACGTTCCGGCACGTTCCGGCACGTCTAGCGATTCATTACCCGGAAGAAAGGAACAGTTTAAGACAACCGAAAAAAGTACCAAGACATGATCAGGATAAATAAATAAAGAAAATGCATTTTTAGGAAAAATATATTATGCTCGCTATTTCTCTATTAGTTATGCTTTTGTAATTATTAGGTTTTTTTTCCAAAGTAGTACTCGTATTTAAGCTGGATTTAATAAAAACCTGGATAATATTAGGAAATATCTACGTTGGAATAATTCAAAACATTGATTTTACATTTATTTAGTAATATTGCAAAACGCTAAAGAAATAAGATAAAAAAAAATATTTCGAAAAATAAATTTTCAATTATGTAATAAATAATTATTTTTTAACAATTATTTATTTGCGTAGCAAAACATTCTATAAAATATTTATGTAGTTTGTAACAATAAAAAAACCGAAACCAAGGAGGGCAATGCATCTGCATAACTTTTGATTGTGCGGATGTCTATAATGGGCGTCGGTAGTCACCAATCACCATAAGACTCCGACTGCTCGGTTGCCAACTTATGAAATGAAAAAAAAAAAGAATATCATCGGGATATTTGAAAAAGAAAATTCTTTATATGTTTATTTAATATCTAATTTTTTATTATCATCATCATCATTTATGTGGCCTACACAGAGTGTAAAATCCTGAGAGATAGGATGTTAAGTCGTGCCAGTAATTACACTGCGTGTCCTGCCCTTCTCTCCGAAACACAGCAGAGCTGTTTCACGGGAGATGTATTTATGAGATGTTTTTGTGGATTATTACTACCGAAAAAGAGCAAAAACGGTTCATGATGCGCAATGTCCAGGAACATAGAGATTTGTATCGGGACGGTATAAAAACACGTTAAAGATAAGTTATACTAATATATTGTTATTATTTTATTGGTTTAAATGTATACGGGACTACTTAGTAGCGGCCGGGCAGTCCCCCATTATGTGGAGTAGAGAGTTAGGGTGGGCACTCCCAGGTGCGAGTCCCACATTGGGTCAGGATCTACGCAAAGATCCTGGCTGCATCCATAATGATTTCCCTGCGAAAAAGAAAAAGTTTAAACGTATACTATCTATCTTAATCTTTTTTTTTTTACCAGACTACTTCTCATAATGCTGCCCAGCCGCTACTAAGCAGTCCCAACGACGTCGTGCCATACAGACCCAGGTTCCCATCTTGAGCCCGACACGAACACAGGGGCGTTACTGGAGACGCATTAAATAGCGCCCCCGACGAACGGGGGTGCGTCCCCGTTCGTCGCACGCAGAAGGAGGCCTCGTCGGCGGCCTCCTCTCTCACCCGCTCGTCGGCCTCCTTCTGGGACATTACTGCCTCGCAGAAGGAGACCATCGCCGTCCAGGATCTTAATCTATATTAATTATTATTTACCTAATTCGTTGCAATTTTAATAGATAATTTAACAGCATACCAAAATATCAGGATGAAACACGATCCCCACCATGGTTCAAGACTTATGTGGCGGTGGGGCTCAGCGCCTAAGGTAGACCCAGACTACCTTGGGCGAAGCAAATTGAGCCGAGGGAGCTGCTCTTTGTATTCCTCTTATAAGAAGAGGGCACAAAAGATCAAGGGGGACAAAGGGTGAGGGTGCAAACCTCACCCCATTATACTGTCCCGACATTGGGAGGGGTTGTTATGTGTTGCAGGACAACCTCTCTGTGGAGGTGGCGTCGGTCCCTTGAGGAACTGACTACCCGTCGAGATGTCCTGTTTGCTCAATAGATTCGGGGCACCTTACCAAAGGTGGCATTGGTGGCACTCGGCTAGTTTTAGTGGGTAGAGCTGAGTCCACCTTACCATCTTTCGGGCGCAGCGAGTGCCTCATACCTGCGTGGGGAGACCCACTCCCCCGCGGGATGCCTCAGAGCATTTCCCGGCGTGAAAAAAGGATGAAACTCGATTCTTATTTTTTATTCTTTTCTCTTCTCTTTTTCTTTGTCTGTTGCAATTACACTAGAAAAATAAAATTTCCCATTTAAGTATTAGATACATTAGATCATTTAAAAATAAAATTGAGGGTATGGATATTTAAAAAAATATCGCCATATTAGGAACTCAGTTCTTTAAGGTCTACCTATAAATAAATGCTGAACATGTACATCACACCATCATCGATCTTTAATAAACAGAGCCTTGATAGCGGAGATTATCAATCATTAATACGAGGGCGAGACTGAAAATTCTTAGAACAAGCCACTTGAAAACGATATAATAAAAAAAGGTTTAAATTTTGAAAATGGGACTTCTTGCCAGTATTATTGTGTCTGTATTTTATATTATATTTTTAACGATTTGGCGGCAAATTGAAAATTGTCTGTGTCGCGTTAGAGCATGAATTTAACGCAAGAAAAAAGACACATTTTGTGCTTTGTTTGTCAGCCAATTTTCTTATTTGCTTTTGATCCACTTTCGTCACCAATAAAAATGGACACGTAGTTCGGTCAAATTTCGAATTTTGGACGACCAGTTTCAATAAAAGCCTGCAATCTGTCCTCGAACAATAAATATCTAACAAAATCGTTTTTTTGGACAACTAAAACATTTTTTAAAAAATAAGGTTAATGGTCACTTACTGAGCATGACATCACAAAATGCTATCAGATACAGGTGGAGTGCTATCTTGTAAAAAACTTTTTAGCCGATACCGGTGGGAGGAAAGCGCTGTGCCGCGCTCCCGGCTGCATGGGTACCACCATCTTGCTTGTTTCTCCCGTCAAACAGTTTCGCTGTGTTTCGGAGAGAAGGGCAAGACAGGTAGTGTAATTACTGGCACTGAGACTTAACATTTTGTGTCTCAGGATAGGCAGCACATAAATGAGTTGCCTGGGCTTGTTCCAGGTAAACTAGTTTATGTTCATGGGTGACGTCGTCCACTTACCACCAGGTGGCACGTTTGCCAGTTTACCTATCCAACTAACATAAAAAATATATCTCGGAAACTAGGCTCTTTAGGGCAATAGCAGTTACAAAATATATTAACAATTTACACAGAGCAGTTACAATATTCAAAACTAAAACAGGACTTAATAATAATTAATTTGAATTAAGTCAGATTATATGAATGTTGATATTATGGTATTTTCCGTGTGAGTGTACCGTAGTCTAGGCGGAGGTGTTTTTGCACGTTCCGTCACGTGTCGCTTTCCCAAGGCTATCAATTTGTGCCGTTTTAATCGTTTTGCACGCCACTCAATCATGTCCCCTTGGTCAAGCTCACAAGTGTCATTTTTGTGAATTCCGGTCCTCCTTTCTCGATAATTAATTATGAACGAGGTTATTCGACGTGTATTTGCAACTAGAAAATTAAAAAAAAAATCTCATTAAAAAAATTGCAAAAACTTTATACAATTGATTAAAAAATCCTTTATTTTTTTACTTAATTTCAATTTTCGCCCAGACTATTATCTTTGAGATGTTAGCAAAAAAAAATATTCGGATTTGCAACAGCAAATATAGCCAAAATCGCCAAAAAGATTCGTAATGAAGAGGAAACTTCCAATAAAAAAATCGTACCTTCTGTAAACTCTACCACTAATATTTATAATTCTTATTAGGCTCTGTAAATGCAATTGTATTATGCAACCAAAAAGGGGTGACACGGCTTCCATGCGTTCCGGCACGTTCCGGCACGTTCCGGCACGTTCCGGCACGTCTAGCGATTCATTACCCGGAAGAAAGGAACAGTTTAAGACAACCGAAAAAAGTACCAAGACATGATCAGGATAAATAAATAAAGAAAATGCATTTTTAGGAAAAATATATTATGCTCGCTATTTCTCTATTAGTTATGCTTTTGTAATTATTAGGTTTTTTTTCCAAAGTAGTACTCGTATTTAAGCTGGATTTAATAAAAACCTGGATAATATTAGGAAATATCTACGTTGGAATAATTCAAAACATTGATTTTACATTTATTTAGTAATATTGCAAAACGCTAAAGAAATAAGATAAAAAAAAATATTTCGAAAAATAAATTTTCAATTATGTAATAAATAATTATTTTTTAACAATTATTTATTTGCGTAGCAAAACATTCTATAAAATATTTATGTAGTTTGTAACAATAAAAAAACCGAAACCAAGGAGGGCAATGCATCTGCATAACTTTTGATTGTGCGGATGTCTATAATGGGCGTCGGTAGTCACCAATCACCATAAGACTCCGACTGCTCGGTTGCCAACTTATGAAATGAAAAAAAAAAAGAATATCATCGGGATATTTGAAAAAGAAAATTCTTTATATGTTTATTTAATATCTAATTTTTTATTATCATCATCATCATTTATGTGGCCTACACAGAGTGTAAAATCCTGAGAGATAGGATGTTAAGTCGTGCCAGTAATTACACTGCGTGTCCTGCCCTTCTCTCCGAAACACAGCAGAGCTGTTTCACGGGAGATGTATTTATGAGATGTTTTTGTGGATTATTACTACCGAAAAAGAGCAAAAACGGTTCATGATGCGCAATGTCCAGGAACATAGAGATTTGTATCGGGACGGTATAAAAACACGTTAAAGATAAGTTATACTAATATATTGTTATTATTTTATTGGTTTAAATGTATACGGGACTACTTAGTAGCGGCCGGGCAGTCCCCCATTATGTGGAGTAGAGAGTTAGGGTGGGCACTCCCAGGTGCGAGTCCCACATTGGGTCAGGATCTACGCAAAGATCCTGGCTGCATCCATAATGATTTCCCTGCGAAAAAGAAAAAGTTTAAACGTATACTATCTATCTTAATCTTTTTTTTTTACCAGACTACTTCTCATAATGCTGCCCAGCCGCTACTAAGCAGTCCCAACGACGTCGTGCCATACAGACCCAGGTTCCCATCTTGAGCCCGACACGAACACAGGGGCGTTACTGGAGACGCATTAAATAGCGCCCCCGACGAACGGGGGTGCGTCCCCGTTCGTCGCACGCAGAAGGAGGCCTCGTCGGCGGCCTCCTCTCTCACCCGCTCGTCGGCCTCCTTCTGGGACATTACTGCCTCGCAGAAGGAGACCATCGCCGTCCAGGATCTTAATCTATATTAATTATTATTTACCTAATTCGTTGCAATTTTAATAGATAATTTAACAGCATACCAAAATATCAGGATGAAACACGATCCCCACCATGGTTCAAGACTTATGTGGCGGTGGGGCTCAGCGCCTAAGGTAGACCCAGACTACCTTGGGCGAAGCAAATTGAGCCGAGGGAGCTGCTCTTTGTATTCCTCTTATAAGAAGAGGGCACAAAAGATCAAGGGGGACAAAGGGTGAGGGTGCAAACCTCACCCCATTATACTGTCCCGACATTGGGAGGGGTTGTTATGTGTTGCAGGACAACCTCTCTGTGGAGGTGGCGTCGGTCCCTTGAGGAACTGACTACCCGTCGAGATGTCCTGTTTGCTCAATAGATTCGGGGCACCTTACCAAAGGTGGCATTGGTGGCACTCGGCTAGTTTTAGTGGGTAGAGCTGAGTCCACCTTACCATCTTTCGGGCGCAGCGAGTGCCTCATACCTGCGTGGGGAGACCCACTCCCCCGCGGGATGCCTCAGAGCATTTCCCGGCGTGAAAAAAGGATGAAACTCGATTCTTATTTTTTATTCTTTTCTCTTCTCTTTTTCTTTGTCTGTTGCAATTACACTAGAAAAATAAAATTTCCCATTTAAGTATTAGATACATTAGATCATTTAAAAATAAAATTGAGGGTATGGATATTTAAAAAAATATCGCCATATTAGGAACTCAGTTCTTTAAGGTCTACCTATAAATAAATGCTGAACATGTACATCACACCATCATCGATCTTTAATAAACAGAGCCTTGATAGCGGAGATTATCAATCATTAATACGAGGGCGAGACTGAAAATTCTTAGAACAAGCCACTTGAAAACGATATAATAAAAAAAGGTTTAAATTTTGAAAATGGGACTTCTTGCCAGTATTATTGTGTCTGTATTTTATATTATATTTTTAACGATTTGGCGGCAAATTGAAAATTGTCTGTGTCGCGTTAGAGCATGAATTTAACGCAAGAAAAAAGACACATTTTGTGCTTTGTTTGTCAGCCAATTTTCTTATTTGCTTTTGATCCACTTTCGTCACCAATAAAAATGGACACGTAGTTCGGTCAAATTTCGAATTTTGGACGACCAGTTTCAATAAAAGCCTGCAATCTGTCCTCGAACAATAAATATCTAACAAAATCGTTTTTTTGGACAACTAAAACATTTTTTAAAAAATAAGGTTAATGGTCACTTACTGAGCATGACATCACAAAATGCTATCAGATACAGGTGGAGTGCTATCTTGTAAAAAACTTTTTAGCCGATACCGGTGGGAGGAAAGCGCTGTGCCGCGCTCCCGGCTGCATGGGTACCACCATCTTGCTTGTTTCTCCCGTCAAACAGTTTCGCTGTGTTTCGGAGAGAAGGGCAAGACAGGTAGTGTAATTACTGGCACTGAGACTTAACATTTTGTGTCTCAGGATAGGCAGCACATAAATGAGTTGCCTGGGCTTGTTCCAGGTAAACTAGTTTATGTTCATGGGTGACGTCGTCCACTTACCACCAGGTGGCACGTTTGCCAGTTTACCTATCCAACTAACATAAAAAATATATCTCGGAAACTAGGCTCTTTAGGGCAATAGCAGTTACAAAATATATTAACAATTTACACAGAGCAGTTACAATATTCAAAACTAAAACAGGACTTAATAATAATTAATTTGAATTAAGTCAGATTATATGAATGTTGATATTATGGTATTTTCCGTGTGAGTGTACCGTAGTCTAGGCGGAGGTGTTTTTGCACGTTCCGTCACGTGTCGCTTTCCCAAGGCTATCAATTTGTGCCGTTTTAATCGTTTTGCACGCCACTCAATCATGTCCCCTTGGTCAAGCTCACAAGTGTCATTTTTGTGAATTCCGGTCCTCCTTTCTCGATAATTAATTATGAACGAGGTTATTCGACGTGTATTTGCAACTAGAAAATTAAAAAAAAAATCTCATTAAAAAAATTGCAAAAACTTTATACAATTGATTAAAAAATCCTTTATTTTTTTACTTAATTTCAATTTTCGCCCAGACTATTATCTTTGAGATGTTAGCAAAAAAAAATATTCGGATTTGCAACAGCAAATATAGCCAAAATCGCCAAAAAGATTCGTAATGAAGAGGAAACTTCCAATAAAAAAATCGTACCTTCTGTAAACTCTACCACTAATATTTATAATTCTTATTAGGCTCTGTAAATGCAATTGTATTATGCAACCAAAAAGGGGTGACACGGCTTCCATGCGTTCCGGCACGTTCCGGCACGTTCCGGCACGTTCCGGCACGTCTAGCCATTCATTACCCGGAAGAAAGGAACAGTTTAAGACAACCGAAAAAAGTACCAAGACATGATCAGGATAAATAAATAAAGAAAATGCATTTTTAGGAAAAATATATTATGCTCGCTATTTCTCTATTAGTTATGCTTTTGTAATTATTAGGTTTTTTTTCCAAAGTAGTACTCGTATTTAAGCTGGATTTAATAAAAACCTGGATAATATTAGGAAATATCTACGTTGGAATAATTCAAAACATTGATTTTACATTTATTTAGTAATATTGCAAAACGCTAAAGAAATAAGATAAAAAAAAATATTTCGAAAAATAAATTTTCAATTATGTAATAAATAGAAAAACTTTTTAGCCGATACCGGTGGGAGGAAAGCGCTGTGCCGCGCTCCCGGCTGCATGGGTACCACCATCTTGCTTGTTTCTCCCGTCAAACAGTTTCGCTGTGTTTCGGAGAGAAGGGCAAGACAGGTAGTGTAATTACTGGCACTGAGACTTAACATTTTGTGTCTCAGGATAGGCAGCACATAAATGAGTTGCCTGGGCTTGTTCCAGGTAAACTAGTTTATGTTCATGGGTGACGTCGTCCACTTACCACCAGGTGGCACGTTTGCCAGTTTACCTATCCAACTAACATAAAAAATATATCTCGGAAACTAGGCTCTTTAGGGCAATAGCAGTTACAAAATATATTAACAATTTACACAGAGCAGTTACAATATTCAAAACTAAAACAGGACTTAATAATAATTAATTTGAATTAAGTCAGATTATATGAATGTTGATATTATGGTATTTTCCGTGTGAGTGTACCGTAGTCTAGGCGGAGGTGTTTTTGCACGTTCCGTCACGTGTCGCTTTCCCAAGGCTATCAATTTGTGCCGTTTTAATCGTTTTGCACGCCACTCAATCATGTCCCCTTGGTCAAGCTCACAAGTGTCATTTTTGTGAATTCCGGTCCTCCTTTCTCGATAATTAATTATGAACGAGGTTATTCGACGTGTATTTGCAACTAGAAAATTAAAAAAAAAATCTCATTAAAAAAATTGCAAAAACTTTATACAATTGATTAAAAAATCCTTTATTTTTTTACTTAATTTCAATTTTCGCCCAGACTATTATCTTTGAGATGTTAGCAAAAAAAAATATTCGGATTTGCAACAGCAAATATAGCCAAAATCGCCAAAAAGATTCGTAATGAAGAGGAAACTTCCAATAAAAAAATCGTACCTTCTGTAAACTCTACCACTAATATTTATAATTCTTATTAGGCTCTGTAAATGCAATTGTATTATGCAACCAAAAAGGGGTGACACGGCTTCCATGCGTTCCGGCACGTTCCGGCACGTTCCGGCACGTTCCGGCACGTCTAGCGATTCATTACCCGGAAGAAAGGAACAGTTTAAGACAACCGAAAAAAGTACCAAGACATGATCAGGATAAATAAATAAAGAAAATGCATTTTTAGGAAAAATATATTATGCTCGCTATTTCTCTATTAGTTATGCTTTTGTAATTATTAGGTTTTTTTTCCAAAGTAGTACTCGTATTTAAGCTGGATTTAATAAAAACCTGGATAATATTAGGAAATATCTACGTTGGAATAATTCAAAACATTGATTTTACATTTATTTAGTAATATTGCAAAACGCTAAAGAAATAAGATAAAAAAAAATATTTCGAAAAATAAATTTTCAATTATGTAATAAATAATTATTTTTTAACAATTATTTATTTGCGTAGCAAAACATTCTATAAAATATTTATGTAGTTTGTAACAATAAAAAAACCGAAACCAAGGAGGGCAATGCATCTGCATAACTTTTGATTGTGCGGATGTCTATAATGGGCGTCGGTAGTCACCAATCACCATAAGACTCCGACTGCTCGGTTGCCAACTTATGAAATGAAAAAAAAAAGAATATCATCGGGATATTTGAAAAAGAAAATTCTTTATATGTTTATTTAATATCTAATTTTTTATTATCATCATCATCATTTATGTGGCCTACACAGAGTGTAAAATCCTGAGAGATAGGATGTTAAGTCGTGCCAGTAATTACACTGCGTGTCCTGCCCTTCTCTCCGAAACACAGCAGAGCTGTTTCACGGGAGATGTATTTATGAGATGTTTTTGTGGATTATTACTACCGAAAAAGAGCAAAAACGGTTCATGATGCGCAATGTCCAGGAACATAGAGATTTGTATCGGGACGGTATAAAAACACGTTAAAGATAAGTTATACTAATATATTGTTATTATTTTATTGGTTTAAATGTATACGGGACTACTTAGTAGCGGCCGGGCAGTCCCCCATTATGTGGAGTAGAGAGTTAGGGTGGGCACTCCCAGGTGCGAGTCCCACATTGGGTCAGGATCTACGCAAAGATCCTGGCTGCATCCATAATGATTTCCCTGCGAAAAAGAAAAAGTTTAAACGTATACTATCTATCTTAATCTTTTTTTTTTACCAGACTACTTCTCATAATGCTGCCCAGCCGCTACTAAGCAGTCCCAACGACGTCGTGCCATACAGACCCAGGTTCCCATCTTGAGCCCGACACGAACACAGGGGCGTTACTGGAGACGCATTAAATAGCGCCCCCGACGAACGGGGGTGCGTCCCCGTTCGTCGCACGCAGAAGGAGGCCTCGTCGGCGGCCTCCTCTCTCACCCGCTCGTCGGCCTCCTTCTGGGACATTACTGCCTCGCAGAAGGAGACCATCGCCGTCCAGGATCTTAATCTATATTAATTATTATTTACCTAATTCGTTGCAATTTTAATAGATAATTTAACAGCATACCAAAATATCAGGATGAAACACGATCCCCACCATGGTTCAAGACTTATGTGGCGGTGGGGCTCAGCGCCTAAGGTAGACCCAGACTACCTTGGGCGAAGCAAATTGAGCCGAGGGAGCTGCTCTTTGTATTCCTCTTATAAGAAGAGGGCACAAAAGATCAAGGGGGACAAAGGGTGAGGGTGCAAACCTCACCCCATTATACTGTCCCGACATTGGGAGGGGTTGTTATGTGTTGCAGGACAACCTCTCTGTGGAGGTGGCGTCGGTCCCTTGAGGAACTGACTACCCGTCGAGATGTCCTGTTTGCTCAATAGATTCGGGGCACCTTACCAAAGGTGGCATTGGTGGCACTCGGCTAGTTTTAGTGGGTAGAGCTGAGTCCACCTTACCATCTTTCGGGCGCAGCGAGTGCCTCATACCTGCGTGGGGAGACCCACTCCCCCGCGGGATGCCTCAGAGCATTTCCCGGCGTGAAAAAAGGATGAAACTCGATTCTTATTTTTTATTCTTTTCTCTTCTCTTTTTCTTTGTCTGTTGCAATTACACTAGAAAAATAAAATTTCCCATTTAAGTATTAGATACATTAGATCATTTAAAAATAAAATTGAGGGTATGGATATTTAAAAAAATATCGCCATATTAGGAACTCAGTTCTTTAAGGTCTACCTATAAATAAATGCTGAACATGTACATCACACCATCATCGATCTTTAATAAACAGAGCCTTGATAGCGGAGATTATCAATCATTAATACGAGGGCGAGACTGAAAATTCTTAGAACAAGCCACTTGAAAACGATATAATAAAAAAAGGTTTAAATTTTGAAAATGGGACTTCTTGCCAGTATTATTGTGTCTGTATTTTATATTATATTTTTAACGATTTGGCGGCAAATTGAAAATTGTCTGTGTCGCGTTAGAGCATGAATTTAACGCAAGAAAAAAGACACATTTTGTGCTTTGTTTGTCAGCCAATTTTCTTATTTGCTTTTGATCCACTTTCGTCACCAATAAAAATGGACACGTAGTTCGGTCAAATTTCGAATTTTGGACGACCAGTTTCAATAAAAGCCTGCAATCTGTCCTCGAACAATAAATATCTAACAAAATCGTTTTTTTGGACAACTAAAACATTTTTTAAAAAATAAGGTTAATGGTCACTTACTGAGCATGACATCACAAAATGCTATCAGATACAGGTGGAGTGCTATCTTGTAAAAAACTTTTTAGCCGATACCGGTGGGAGGAAAGCGCTGTGCCGCGCTCCCGGCTGCATGGGTACCACCATCTTGCTTGTTTCTCCCGTCAAACAGTTTCGCTGTGTTTCGGAGAGAAGGGCAAGACAGGTAGTGTAATTACTGGCACTGAGACTTAACATTTTGTGTCTCAGGATAGGCAGCACATAAATGAGTTGCCTGGGCTTGTTCCAGGTAAACTAGTTTATGTTCATGGGTGACGTCGTCCACTTACCACCAGGTGGCACGTTTGCCAGTTTACCTATCCAACTAACATAAAAAATATATCTCGGAAACTAGGCTCTTTAGGGCAATAGCAGTTACAAAATATATTAACAATTTACACAGAGCAGTTACAATATTCAAAACTAAAACAGGACTTAATAATAATTAATTTGAATTAAGTCAGATTATATGAATGTTGATATTATGGTATTTTCCGTGTGAGTGTACCGTAGTCTAGGCGGAGGTGTTTTTGCACGTTCCGTCACGTGTCGCTTTCCCAAGGCTATCAATTTGTGCCGTTTTAATCGTTTTGCACGCCACTCAATCATGTCCCCTTGGTCAAGCTCACAAGTGTCATTTTTGTGAATTCCGGTCCTCCTTTCTCGATAATTAATTATGAACGAGGTTATTCGACGTGTATTTGCAACTAGAAAATTAAAAAAAAAATCTCATTAAAAAAATTGCAAAAACTTTATACAATTGATTAAAAAATCCTTTATTTTTTTACTTAATTTCAATTTTCGCCCAGACTATTATCTTTGAGATGTTAGCAAAAAAAAATATTCGGATTTGCAACAGCAAATATAGCCAAAATCGCCAAAAAGATTCGTAATGAAGAGGAAACTTCCAATAAAAAAATCGTACCTTCTGTAAACTCTACCACTAATATTTATAATTCTTATTAGGCTCTGTAAATGCAATTGTATTATGCAACCAAAAAGGGGTGACACGGCTTCCATGCGTTCCGGCACGTTCCGGCACGTTCCGGCACGTTCCGGCACGTCTAGCGATTCATTACCCGGAAGAAAGGAACAGTTTAAGACAACCGAAAAAAGTACCAAGACATGATCAGGATAAATAAATAAAGAAAATGCATTTTTAGGAAAAATATATTATGCTCGCTATTTCTCTATTAGTTATGCTTTTGTAATTATTAGGTTTTTTTTCCAAAGTAGTACTCGTATTTAAGCTGGATTTAATAAAAACCTGGATAATATTAGGAAATATCTACGTTGGAATAATTCAAAACATTGATTTTACATTTATTTAGTAATATTGCAAAACGCTAAAGAAATAAGATAAAAAAAAATATTTCGAAAAATAAATTTTCAATTATGTAATAAATAATTATTTTTTAACAATTATTTATTTGCGTAGCAAAACATTCTATAAAATATTTATGTAGTTTGTAACAATAAAAAAACCGAAACCAAGGAGGGCAATGCATCTGCATAACTTTTGATTGTGCGGATGTCTATAATGGGCGTCGGTAGTCACCAATCACCATAAGACTCCGACTGCTCGGTTGCCAACTTATGAAATGAAAAAAAAAAGAATATCATCGGGATATTTGAAAAAGAAAATTCTTTATATGTTTATTTAATATCTAATTTTTTATTATCATCATCATCATTTATGTGGCCTACACAGAGTGTAAAATCCTGAGAGATAGGATGTTAAGTCGTGCCAGTAATTACACTGCGTGTCCTGCCCTTCTCTCCGAAACACAGCAGAGCTGTTTCACGGGAGATGTATTTATGAGATGTTTTTGTGGATTATTACTACCGAAAAAGAGCAAAAACGGTTCATGATGCGCAATGTCCAGGAACATAGAGATTTGTATCGGGACGGTATAAAAACACGTTAAAGATAAGTTATACTAATATATTGTTATTATTTTATTGGTTTAAATGTATACGGGACTACTTAGTAGCGGCCGGGCAGTCCCCCATTATGTGGAGTAGAGAGTTAGGGTGGGCACTCCCAGGTGCGAGTCCCACATTGGGTCAGGATCTACGCAAAGATCCTGGCTGCATCCATAATGATTTCCCTGCGAAAAAGAAAAAGTTTAAACGTATACTATCTATCTTAATCTTTTTTTTTTACCAGACTACTTCTCATAATGCTGCCCAGCCGCTACTAAGCAGTCCCAACGACGTCGTGCCATACAGACCCAGGTTCCCATCTTGAGCCCGACACGAACACAGGGGCGTTACTGGAGACGCATTAAATAGCGCCCCCGACGAACGGGGGTGCGTCCCCGTTCGTCGCACGCAGAAGGAGGCCTCGTCGGCGGCCTCCTCTCTCACCCGCTCGTCGGCCTCCTTCTGGGACATTACTGCCTCGCAGAAGGAGACCATCGCCGTCCAGGATCTTAATCTATATTAATTATTATTTACCTAATTCGTTGCAATTTTAATAGATAATTTAACAGCATACCAAAATATCAGGATGAAACACGATCCCCACCATGGTTCAAGACTTATGTGGCGGTGGGGCTCAGCGCCTAAGGTAGACCCAGACTACCTTGGGCGAAGCAAATTGAGCCGAGGGAGCTGCTCTTTGTATTCCTCTTATAAGAAGAGGGCACAAAAGATCAAGGGGGACAAAGGGTGAGGGTGCAAACCTCACCCCATTATACTGTCCCGACATTGGGAGGGGTTGTTATGTGTTGCAGGACAACCTCTCTGTGGAGGTGGCGTCGGTCCCTTGAGGAACTGACTACCCGTCGAGATGTCCTGTTTGCTCAATAGATTCGGGGCACCTTACCAAAGGTGGCATTGGTGGCACTCGGCTAGTTTTAGTGGGTAGAGCTGAGTCCACCTTACCATCTTTCGGGCGCAGCGAGTGCCTCATACCTGCGTGGGGAGACCCACTCCCCCGCGGGATGCCTCAGAGCATTTCCCGGCGTGAAAAAAGGATGAAACTCGATTCTTATTTTTTATTCTTTTCTCTTCTCTTTTTCTTTGTCTGTTGCAATTACACTAGAAAAATAAAATTTCCCATTTAAGTATTAGATACATTAGATCATTTAAAAATAAAATTGAGGGTATGGATATTTAAAAAAATATCGCCATATTAGGAACTCAGTTCTTTAAGGTCTACCTATAAATAAATGCTGAACATGTACATCACACCATCATCGATCTTTAATAAACAGAGCCTTGATAGCGGAGATTATCAATCATTAATACGAGGGCGAGACTGAAAATTCTTAGAACAAGCCACTTGAAAACGATATAATAAAAAAAGGTTTAAATTTTGAAAATGGGACTTCTTGCCAGTATTATTGTGTCTGTATTTTATATTATATTTTTAACGATTTGGCGGCAAATTGAAAATTGTCTGTGTCGCGTTAGAGCATGAATTTAACGCAAGAAAAAAGACACATTTTGTGCTTTGTTTGTCAGCCAATTTTCTTATTTGCTTTTGATCCACTTTCGTCACCAATAAAAATGGACACGTAGTTCGGTCAAATTTCGAATTTTGGACGACCAGTTTCAATAAAAGCCTGCAATCTGTCCTCGAACAATAAATATCTAACAAAATCGTTTTTTTGGACAACTAAAACATTTTTTAAAAAATAAGGTTAATGGTCACTTACTGAGCATGACATCACAAAATGCTATCAGATACAGGTGGAGTGCTATCTTGTAAAAAACTTTTTAGCCGATACCGGTGGGAGGAAAGCGCTGTGCCGCGCTCCCGGCTGCATGGGTACCACCATCTTGCTTGTTTCTCCCGTCAAACAGTTTCGCTGTGTTTCGGAGAGAAGGGCAAGACAGGTAGTGTAATTACTGGCACTGAGACTTAACATTTTGTGTCTCAGGATAGGCAGCACATAAATGAGTTGCCTGGGCTTGTTCCAGGTAAACTAGTTTATGTTCATGGGTGACGTCGTCCACTTACCACCAGGTGGCACGTTTGCCAGTTTACCTATCCAACTAACATAAAAAATATATCTCGGAAACTAGGCTCTTTAGGGCAATAGCAGTTACAAAATATATTAACAATTTACACAGAGCAGTTACAATATTCAAAACTAAAACAGGACTTAATAATAATTAATTTGAATTAAGTCAGATTATATGAATGTTGATATTATGGTATTTTCCGTGTGAGTGTACCGTAGTCTAGGCGGAGGTGTTTTTGCACGTTCCGTCACGTGTCGCTTTCCCAAGGCTATCAATTTGTGCCGTTTTAATCGTTTTGCACGCCACTCAATCATGTCCCCTTGGTCAAGCTCACAAGTGTCATTTTTGTGAATTCCGGTCCTCCTTTCTCGATAATTAATTATGAACGAGGTTATTCGACGTGTATTTGCAACTAGAAAATTAAAAAAAAAATCTCATTAAAAAAATTGCAAAAACTTTATACAATTGATTAAAAAATCCTTTATTTTTTTACTTAATTTCAATTTTCGCCCAGACTATTATCTTTGAGATGTTAGCAAAAAAAAATATTCGGATTTGCAACAGCAAATATAGCCAAAATCGCCAAAAAGATTCGTAATGAAGAGGAAACTTCCAATAAAAAAATCGTACCTTCTGTAAACTCTACCACTAATATTTATAATTCTTATTAGGCTCTGTAAATGCAATTGTATTATGCAACCAAAAAGGGGTGACACGGCTTCCATGCGTTCCGGCACGTTCCGGCACGTTCCGGCACGTTCCGGCACGTCTAGCGATTCATTACCCGGAAGAAAGGAACAGTTTAAGACAACCGAAAAAAGTACCAAGACATGATCAGGATAAATAAATAAAGAAAATGCATTTTTAGGAAAAATATATTATGCTCGCTATTTCTCTATTAGTTATGCTTTTGTAATTATTAGGTTTTTTTTCCAAAGTAGTACTCGTATTTAAGCTGGATTTAATAAAAACCTGGATAATATTAGGAAATATCTACGTTGGAATAATTCAAAACATTGATTTTACATTTATTTAGTAATATTGCAAAACGCTAAAGAAATAAGATAAAAAAAAATATTTCGAAAAATAAATTTTCAATTATGTAATAAATAATTATTTTTTAACAATTATTTATTTGCGTAGCAAAACATTCTATAAAATATTTATGTAGTTTGTAACAATAAAAAAACCGAAACCAAGGAGGGCAATGCATCTGCATAACTTTTGATTGTGCGGATGTCTATAATGGGCGTCGGTAGTCACCAATCACCATAAGACTCCGACTGCTCGGTTGCCAACTTATGAAATGAAAAAAAAAAGAATATCATCGGGATATTTGAAAAAGAAAATTCTTTATATGTTTATTTAATATCTAATTTTTTATTATCATCATCATCATTTATGTGGCCTACACAGAGTGTAAAATCCTGAGAGATAGGATGTTAAGTCGTGCCAGTAATTACACTGCGTGTCCTGCCCTTCTCTCCGAAACACAGCAGAGCTGTTTCACGGGAGATGTATTTATGAGATGTTTTTGTGGATTATTACTACCGAAAAAGAGCAAAAACGGTTCATGATGCGCAATGTCCAGGAACATAGAGATTTGTATCGGGACGGTATAAAAACACGTTAAAGATAAGTTATACTAATATATTGTTATTATTTTATTGGTTTAAATGTATACGGGACTACTTAGTAGCGGCCGGGCAGTCCCCCATTATGTGGAGTAGAGAGTTAGGGTGGGCACTCCCAGGTGCGAGTCCCACATTGGGTCAGGATCTACGCAAAGATCCTGGCTGCATCCATAATGATTTCCCTGCGAAAAAGAAAAAGTTTAAACGTATACTATCTATCTTAATCTTTTTTTTTTACCAGACTACTTCTCATAATGCTGCCCAGCCGCTACTAAGCAGTCCCAACGACGTCGTGCCATACAGACCCAGGTTCCCATCTTGAGCCCGACACGAACACAGGGGCGTTACTGGAGACGCATTAAATAGCGCCCCCGACGAACGGGGGTGCGTCCCCGTTCGTCGCACGCAGAAGGAGGCCTCGTCGGCGGCCTCCTCTCTCACCCGCTCGTCGGCCTCCTTCTGGGACATTACTGCCTCGCAGAAGGAGACCATCGCCGTCCAGGATCTTAATCTATATTAATTATTATTTACCTAATTCGTTGCAATTTTAATAGATAATTTAACAGCATACCAAAATATCAGGATGAAACACGATCCCCACCATGGTTCAAGACTTATGTGGCGGTGGGGCTCAGCGCCTAAGGTAGACCCAGACTACCTTGGGCGAAGCAAATTGAGCCGAGGGAGCTGCTCTTTGTATTCCTCTTATAAGAAGAGGGCACAAAAGATCAAGGGGGACAAAGGGTGAGGGTGCAAACCTCACCCCATTATACTGTCCCGACATTGGGAGGGGTTGTTATGTGTTGCAGGACAACCTCTCTGTGGAGGTGGCGTCGGTCCCTTGAGGAACTGACTACCCGTCGAGATGTCCTGTTTGCTCAATAGATTCGGGGCACCTTACCAAAGGTGGCATTGGTGGCACTCGGCTAGTTTTAGTGGGTAGAGCTGAGTCCACCTTACCATCTTTCGGGCGCAGCGAGTGCCTCATACCTGCGTGGGGAGACCCACTCCCCCGCGGGATGCCTCAGAGCATTTCCCGGCGTGAAAAAAGGATGAAACTCGATTCTTATTTTTTATTCTTTTCTCTTCTCTTTTTCTTTGTCTGTTGCAATTACACTAGAAAAATAAAATTTCCCATTTAAGTATTAGATACATTAGATCATTTAAAAATAAAATTGAGGGTATGGATATTTAAAAAAATATCGCCATATTAGGAACTCAGTTCTTTAAGGTCTACCTATAAATAAATGCTGAACATGTACATCACACCATCATCGATCTTTAATAAACAGAGCCTTGATAGCGGAGATTATCAATCATTAATACGAGGGCGAGACTGAAAATTCTTAGAACAAGCCACTTGAAAACGATATAATAAAAAAAGGTTTAAATTTTGAAAATGGGACTTCTTGCCAGTATTATTGTGTCTGTATTTTATATTATATTTTTAACGATTTGGCGGCAAATTGAAAATTGTCTGTGTCGCGTTAGAGCATGAATTTAACGCAAGAAAAAAGACACATTTTGTGCTTTGTTTGTCAGCCAATTTTCTTATTTGCTTTTGATCCACTTTCGTCACCAATAAAAATGGACACGTAGTTCGGTCAAATTTCGAATTTTGGACGACCAGTTTCAATAAAAGCCTGCAATCTGTCCTCGAACAATAAATATCTAACAAAATCGTTTTTTTGGACAACTAAAACATTTTTTAAAAAATAAGGTTAATGGTCACTTACTGAGCATGACATCACAAAATGCTATCAGATACAGGTGGAGTGCTATCTTGTAAAAAACTTTTTAGCCGATACCGGTGGGAGGAAAGCGCTGTGCCGCGCTCCCGGCTGCATGGGTACCACCATCTTGCTTGTTTCTCCCGTCAAACAGTTTCGCTGTGTTTCGGAGAGAAGGGCAAGACAGGTAGTGTAATTACTGGCACTGAGACTTAACATTTTGTGTCTCAGGATAGGCAGCACATAAATGAGTTGCCTGGGCTTGTTCCAGGTAAACTAGTTTATGTTCATGGGTGACGTCGTCCACTTACCACCAGGTGGCACGTTTGCCAGTTTACCTATCCAACTAACATAAAAAATATATCTCGGAAACTAGGCTCTTTAGGGCAATAGCAGTTACAAAATATATTAACAATTTACACAGAGCAGTTACAATATTCAAAACTAAAACAGGACTTAATAATAATTAATTTGAATTAAGTCAGATTATATGAATGTTGATATTATGGTATTTTCCGTGTGAGTGTACCGTAGTCTAGGCGGAGGTGTTTTTGCACGTTCCGTCACGTGTCGCTTTCCCAAGGCTATCAATTTGTGCCGTTTTAATCGTTTTGCACGCCACTCAATCATGTCCCCTTGGTCAAGCTCACAAGTGTCATTTTTGTGAATTCCGGTCCTCCTTTCTCGATAATTAATTATGAACGAGGTTATTCGACGTGTATTTGCAACTAGAAAATTAAAAAAAAAATCTCATTAAAAAAATTGCAAAAACTTTATACAATTGATTAAAAAATCCTTTATTTTTTTACTTAATTTCAATTTTCGCCCAGACTATTATCTTTGAGATGTTAGCAAAAAAAAATATTCGGATTTGCAACAGCAAATATAGCCAAAATCGCCAAAAAGATTCGTAATGAAGAGGAAACTTCCAATAAAAAAATCGTACCTTCTGTAAACTCTACCACTAATATTTATAATTCTTATTAGGCTCTGTAAATGCAATTGTATTATGCAACCAAAAAGGGGTGACACGGCTTCCATGCGTTCCGGCACGTTCCGGCACGTTCCGGCACGTTCCGGCACGTCTAGCGATTCATTACCCGGAAGAAAGGAACAGTTTAAGACAACCGAAAAAAGTACCAAGACATGATCAGGATAAATAAATAAAGAAAATGCATTTTTAGGAAAAATATATTATGCTCGCTATTTCTCTATTAGTTATGCTTTTGTAATTATTAGGTTTTTTTTCCAAAGTAGTACTCGTATTTAAGCTGGATTTAATAAAAACCTGGATAATATTAGGAAATATCTACGTTGGAATAATTCAAAACATTGATTTTACATTTATTTAGTAATATTGCAAAACGCTAAAGAAATAAGATAAAAAAAAATATTTCGAAAAATAAATTTTCAATTATGTAATAAATAATTATTTTTTAACAATTATTTATTTGCGTAGCAAAACATTCTATAAAATATTTATGTAGTTTGTAACAATAAAAAAACCGAAACCAAGGAGGGCAATGCATCTGCATAACTTTTGATTGTGCGGATGTCTATAATGGGCGTCGGTAGTCACCAATCACCATAAGACTCCGACTGCTCGGTTGCCAACTTATGAAATGAAAAAAAAAAGAATATCATCGGGATATTTGAAAAAGAAAATTCTTTATATGTTTATTTAATTTCTAATTTTTTATTATCATCATCATCATTTATGTGGCCTACACAGAGTGTAAAATCCTGAGAGATAGGATGTTAAGTCGTGCCAGTAATTACACTGCGTGTCCTGCCCTTCTCTCCGAAACACAGCAGAGCTGTTTCACGGGAGATGTATTTATGAGATGTTTTTGTGGATTATTACTACCGAAAAAGAGCAAAAACGGTTCATGATGCGCAATGTCCAGGAACATAGAGATTTGTATCGGGACGGTATAAAAACACGTTAAAGATAAGTTATACTAATATATTGTTATTATTTTATTGGTTTAAATGTATACGGGACTACTTAGTAGCGGCCGGGCAGTCCCCCATTATGT
Organism: Helleia helle; assembly: GCA_963853865.1. Lineage (NCBI taxonomy): Eukaryota > Metazoa > Arthropoda > Insecta > Lepidoptera > Lycaenidae > Helleia > Helleia helle. The sequence goes on from OY971421.1 coordinate 10,702,546, forward strand.
GGAGTAGAGAGTTAGGGTGGGCACTCCCAGGTGCGAGTCCCACATTGGGTCAGGATCTACGCAAAGATCCTGGCTGCATCCATAATGATTTCCCTGCGAAAAAGAAAAAGTTTAAACGTATACTATCTATCTTAATCTTTTTTTTTTACCAGACTACTTCTCATAATGCTGCCCAGCCGCTACTAAGCAGTCCCAACGACGTCGTGCCATACAGACCCAGGTTCCCATCTTGAGCCCGACACGAACACAGGGGCGTTACTGGAGACGCATTAAATAGCGCCCCCGACGAACGGGGGTGCGTCCCCGTTCGTCGCACGCAGAAGGAGGCCTCGTCGGCGGCCTCCTCTCTCACCCGCTCGTCGGCCTCCTTCTGGGACATTACTGCCTCGCAGAAGGAGACCATCGCCGTCCAGGATCTTAATCTATATTAATTATTATTTACCTAATTCGTTGCAATTTTAATAGATAATTTAACAGCATACCAAAATATCAGGATGAAACACGATCCCCACCATGGTTCAAGACTTATGTGGCGGTGGGGCTCAGCGCCTAAGGTAGACCCAGACTACCTTGGGCGAAGCAAATTGAGCCGAGGGAGCTGCTCTTTGTATTCCTCTTATAAGAAGAGGGCACAAAAGATCAAGGGGGACAAAGGGTGAGGGTGCAAACCTCACCCCATTATACTGTCCCGACATTGGGAGGGGTTGTTATGTGTTGCAGGACAACCTCTCTGTGGAGGTGGCGTCGGTCCCTTGAGGAACTGACTACCCGTCGAGATGTCCTGTTTGCTCAATAGATTCGGGGCACCTTACCAAAGGTGGCATTGGTGGCACTCGGCTAGTTTTAGTGGGTAGAGCTGAGTCCACCTTACCATCTTTCGGGCGCAGCGAGTGCCTCATACCTGCGTGGGGAGACCCACTCCCCCGCGGGATGCCTCAGAGCATTTCCCGGCGTGAAAAAAGGATGAAACTCGATTCTTATTTTTTATTCTTTTCTCTTCTCTTTTTCTTTGTCTGTTGCAATTACACTAGAAAAATAAAATTTCCCATTTAAGTATTAGATACATTAGATCATTTAAAAATAAAATTGAGGGTATGGATATTTAAAAAAATATCGCCATATTAGGAACTCAGTTCTTTAAGGTCTACCTATAAATAAATGCTGAACATGTACATCACACCATCATCGATCTTTAATAAACAGAGCCTTGATAGCGGAGATTATCAATCATTAATACGAGGGCGAGACTGAAAATTCTTAGAACAAGCCACTTGAAAACGATATAATAAAAAAAGGTTTAAATTTTGAAAATGGGACTTCTTGCCAGTATTATTGTGTCTGTATTTTATATTATATTTTTAACGATTTGGCGGCAAATTGAAAATTGTCTGTGTCGCGTTAGAGCATGAATTTAACGCAAGAAAAAAGACACATTTTGTGCTTTGTTTGTCAGCCAATTTTCTTATTTGCTTTTGATCCACTTTCGTCACCAATAAAAATGGACACGTAGTTCGGTCAAATTTCGAATTTTGGACGACCAGTTTCAATAAAAGCCTGCAATCTGTCCTCGAACAATAAATATCTAACAAAAATGTGGAGGCCACATATTTTTACGCGTAATATGCGGCAGACGTGAGGATACATAAAAAGAAACGTTCGCATATGCGTATTGTATATAAATTCTGCTACGTCATACACTATTGTGGTTTGCTTGCCATGACACGCTGTTGTGGAAATGGGGTACAACTTCTGTTAATATCTTTTATCCAGATTTGTTTTTATTAACAATATTTTAATTTATACTATTATAATAAAGCTACAGAGGATTAGTTTTTTCAATGTGCTGATTTCCAAAAGCACCAATATTAACAAAAGAAAAAAAAAACCTTGGAACACTTAATTAAAATCATTACTAGAATTATCTAATATATTAAAACGTGAAATTTTTGTGCCTCAATTTTACGTTTATTGCGCGCACGAAGAACTGAAACTTGACATGGTTTATAGAAAGAAAAAGCAAATATTTATATACAATGAATGAACAATAATTAACACATTTCCAGCATTCGTTGTACTATTTCTTATGACAAACAAATATTATAGGAAAGGGCAATGATCAAGGGCAAAAATCTGTCATTGATTTTGAGTTAGAGCGAGTGGCGGGCCTCCACTCTAGAACCTTATTGCCCCATCGGCCATCCGTTCTTCTGAGTGTGTGACCAGCCCACTGCCACGTTTAGGTAGACGAAGTGTTGGTCGGCCATTGACCAGGTGGGAAGACGATCTCCGTGCGGTGGCCGGTCCGTGTTGGATGCGAGTGGCAAGGGATCGGCCATCTTGGCGTTCATTGAGGGAGGCCTATGTTCAGCAGTGGACGGATAGAGGCTGATGATGATGATGATGATGATGATGAGTGGCGGGGGTTCTATAAACTTGGCATTCATATCCCATCCTATCCTTTTTTTTTCTTTGACGCCGGAAAATGCTCAAAGACATCCCGCGAGGGAGTGGGTCTCCCCACGCGGTATGTGGGTCTCGCTGCGCCCGAAAGCTGGTATGTGGACGCAGCTCTACCTACTAAAACCCGGTGAGTGCCACCAATTCCGCCTTTGGTGAGATGCCCCGGATCTAATGAGCAAACAGGGCACCTCGACGGCTAGTCAGTCCCCCAAGGCACCGACGCCACCTCCATAGAGGGGTTGTCCCGCACCACAGAACAACCCCTCCCGTCCTCGCCCTTAGCCCCCTGCTCTTTTGTCCCCTCTTATTATAAGAGGGGTACAAAGAACCCCCTCAGCTCAATTCGCTTCGCCCAAGGTGCAGTGGCTCACCCTAGGCTACTGAGCCCCACCGCAACGACAAGGCCTGAACCATGGTGGGGATCCCATGCTATCCTAGTTTTATATCCAGCAGTTTATTACGATAATTAGTAATGTTGATGATAGTTTTTATAACAGACTTACTCAATCAAACTTTGATGAATTAAGTTTCGGTCCTGCAAGAACTCTACGACTTCTAACATCACCAAAACTACGACCAGATAAAAACGAGACAACATTCTCAATTTATTTCAGAAGTATAGCAATGCGAAATATGTCAAGCCAAGATAAACAATAGTAAGAGGTTTAGTATCTGTTTGTGTCTGGAATGTTGATCAGGAATTTATCTCTTTGACTAATCGGGAACTGATATCGACATTCAAGTGCTTGCGCCTTTAACATATAATATAATGTAGTCACTTAGTATTTGAGACGTAACATTTTTAGTTTCTTCGACTCATTTCTCAATTTCATGCCATTTCAACTAGTTGAGGTGAGTTACGGATTTGAGACTCTAGTTGGGCGGTTCGAGTTTGGTCCTGAATTGTGTATTACTGAAAAAGAAGTCATTTTACGTGCATGTTGTTTATTCAGTTTGACTCCAGTAGAAAATATGGCAAATTTTGGTTTTCAATAGCTTGAAAAAATGCGGGACAGCCGCAGCACAAAATTATAAAATCATAATCAAATTTCAAGCCAAAGACTCTTTCCCTTTAATGTTAAATGACTTTTAGCCTTTAAGGTATGGAGACATTTTAAAGATCTAAAAATAAATCCCTTTTTTTCCTTTTACCCGAAATCAAGCAAAGGGGTTTTTAGTTCATTATTTAGAGTACATCTATATTGTATCAGTGTTCTACCGCAACGTCGCCTCTCTGGATCGATGGAGACAAATGAGGTGTCAATAGATTTGTCTTCATTTTAAGAGTGTTATTGGCTCAACAAATTTGGGTAAAAACATGGCGGCGGTTGTTTTTTTCAGTGCTCCGATCTCGGAATTATTATTACATTTATTCATGACTTTTATCTTTTTAATTTTGTATTTATAACACAATAAAAAAGATACATGACATATTAAAACGGTTCAAGCTTTTTTATTTTCCCTCTTTATACGTAAGAAATGGAATTATTCATCGCGCGTATCACGTTTTTATCGTAGTGTAAGGTGTGACGTCACTAGCTCTTTGTTCCTTTTAATCTGCACCTATTTTGTCTATTCATCCAGATGCTAAACTGAAGTTATGCCTGAGCTAACTCACTATACGATCGAACCGTAAAGCGTCGTGAGAAAGTCTAAATCCTTTTTAACCTCGTCACTATGCTAGAAGGAGAAGTATGGCGGGTTTGTTCACCCCTAAATCGGGAGATGTCGGGGGGTGTCGGTTGGAGTCGGGTGGCTGCGACGCAGAGCGCGCGCGCGTGCCCGGCCGCTTCGTCATTGCGACGGAGGCTGTTGTATGTCGGCGCTGCTCCGTGCGAGCGCTGTGGACGCGGGCTATCTCGTACACCGTGCACACGCCCTCCGAATCTGGCTAAACGTTACGTGAACTACAGACAGACAACCGAAAATAGTGACAATTAAGTGTACATACTCGGTATTTTATATCAGTGTAACGATCTTTAACCGGCGATTGTGGCGCGATGTAAAGAAGCCGCGACCGTGAATTCATGTGTAAGTTGGTGCGTTGCATGTGTTTGATGTTTTGCATGAAATGGTTCTGTTCATGAGGGGTATATTCATTTTTGTTATACGTCGTGGGTGTAAAGTAAAACTTTGTGTGAAGGAGACAGCGCGCACGTGCAATATTGTCTTTGGCCAAAACGTACATCTTATCCGCATGCCCTTGAAGGAAATGTGACGTTGAAAGCACATTTAGAAATCTGTTTTAATAAACCTACTAAATTATGATAAAGAATAAATAATGTAACAAGTGTCATACATACACACAAAATTATACGCATCTGAGGACCAATTAACAAAGCATCACCTTTTATTTTTTCTGAAATAAGTTTTCAATTTTTAATGAAAATATATTTATATATTTTAAATAGATTACCTATAAACAGAACTATCTTGTTACTTATTAAATAGAGTAAATTTTAGACAGAAATATGTTCAAAATTAAGTTTTACACGTATTAGCATAATGCTTTGTCTGGACACAAAAGGCTAACATCAAATGCAGAATATGAATGCATTAGAAACACGCTGAAAGAGTTCTTATTGTTATTAATTTTCCTAGATGCTCTACAATGACGTATTTTCACTACAATTTGCCTCGAGCTAATTAATTTCACTCGCATTTACTTACATGTATAGTGTAATATAATGCAATCAATAAGTATCGCAAAATATAGCCTTAAATCGTACAGGTTCTTCTTTAAGACATTTAAATAAACAATCAATATGTGGTGTATTGTGTGTAATAAGCTAATTTAATAGTACTATTTTGAATAAACAATTGAATTTGAATATGAATATAAGCTTAAAAATTAATGAGAGATAAAATATTAACTCGTCAATGAATAATATAATTAACTTTGCATATCAAAAATTAAAATTATTGCTTTGCTTAAAATTAATGTGTATTCCATGCGTGGTAAACTCATACGAATTTTTTGCGGGTGCGTTAATTTTATACCATAAAATTACTTTTGTAAATGTTTTCATAGTTATTATCAGATGAGTGGATGTATCTAACAGGTAAACTAGTTTATGTTCATGGGCGACGTCGACCACTTACCATCAGTTCTACTTGATTCATCTGCCAGTTTGCCTATCCATTAATATAAAAAAATGATTTAGGTCTTTTTAATAATCTATGGACGCTTTTACACCACGTCAATCTGGTCCCGTGGTAAGTTCTTGAAGAACTTGTGTTACGGGTCCCAGACGTATACATATTTAGGATTTTTATTATATAATACACATCCATGACCCAGGAACACAGAAAACAAATTGTTCCCTGGCGGGATTCTAACCCACTACCTCCGACCTCAGCACCAACGCGCTAACCATTGAGCCACAGAGGTCGTATTTATGTATGCTAATGTGATCAATATTCTTATATATATATATTGCTTGTATTTTTATCAGCTACATCATCTTTATCAGCTCAACCCTTGGAACATTTATTAATAGCTTTTTATGTATATAACGACCATTCTTATATTTGAAAGACCGTCAACGCACCTGCTAATCCTCTGGTGTAGCGTGTCTGTGGATGTCGCCATCTCCTCGTGAACCGACTGTCCATTTGCCCCCATTTCTATAAAATATACGTATTTATACCTTTATAAGGGTAGCTGATCTCTTGCCACGTGCTCTCAACTTGTACCGGAAATTGTTATTTTTTCATTCCAGTATTCCATTTGTTCTATTTCAATAACTTAATGGCTCATCGTATAAATTTACTTAGCCTTTTCGCAGCAACTTCGATGTGCTTATTTTTTTCTTCATTTAATTCGTGAAATAGGTGATAGCTGTCAATTTCTCACTGAGTTTCGCACCGAAATGTTCTGGAAGAACATTTGTTTTTAGAGGGTTTTGTACTAACACATCATTTTGTGACGGTAAAAAAAAATCTTTATTTTGCATTAAATTAATTAAACACTGTCCATTAACAAGAGACAGATGTACATGTTGGCACAAAGCCCCCAGCTTTGTGCCCAACTTTGCTATTTAGTTCAATTACAAACACAAAATATGTAAAAAAAAGATTTTTGACATAATTTTGACTTAGTCATTAGGTCGTTGGATGATCAGACAGTGATGGCTTGCGTCTAACATAACGTGTTATAAAGAAATCAAAAAATTAAAACAATAAATCTAAATACCAATGTTTTGGTATTATTTCCGTGGTCACTTTTAACAGAATCGATCGTTACTTAATTATATTTTGCGCTACGGTTACTGGTAACCCATTTATATCCAACCTATTTTGATTCACGACATCTTTTCTTGTAATTAAATTATATCTTGCTCGCTGCAAAAGTATTATCCCAACTTACAAACTTTGCGTTTCAGCACACTTTACCTGATGGGTTAATTTAGTTTGAAGATTATCTTATGAAAATGACCCTGTAAATTACCTCTTCGTGATAGGTTTTAGTAAGATCTCTATTTGAGATTGGACTTTCATAATAAGAACAAACCGGTTACAACGTTACTGTGTATTCCTAAACTTTAATACAAATGTATTAATGAAATTTGTGTGGTGTCAATTCAATATTTGAAAAGGATTGTTGATAGTAACATACAAAGAAGATGTTCTATTAGTTATTTTTTAAATTCTAGCCCGACTATTCTATTCAACACAACTATTGGGAACGAGCTACCTCGTAGTAGGAACGGATGTATGTGCTTTTTTTTTTTTCTTTAACGCCGGGAAATGCTCTGAGGCATCCCGCGGGGGAGTGGGTCTCCCCACGCGGGTATGTGGGACTCGCTGCGCCCGACAGCTGGTAAATGGACGCAGCTCTACCCACTAAAACCCAGCGAGTGCCACCAATGCCGCCTTTGGTGAGATGCCTCGGATCTAGAAAACAAACAGGGCACCTCGACGGCTAGTCAGTCCCGCAAGGGACCGACGCCACCTCCACAGAGGGGTTGTCCCGCACCACAGAACAACTCCTCTCAACGTTGGGACAGTACAATGGGGCGAGGTTGCCATCCTCACCCCTTTCCCCCTACTCTTCTGTCCCCTCTTCTTATAAGAGGGGTACAAAGAGCCTCCTCGGCCCACTTAGCTTCGCCCAAGGTGCACCGCTCACCCTAGGTTACTGAGCCCCACCGCCACGACAAGGCCTGAACCATGGTGGGGACGGATGTATGTGCTAGTCCATTGTGGGTGAACTTATGCCATGACATATTTAGATATAATACTACTACTACTACTACTACTAGGACTACTACTAATACTACTGCTGCTGCTACTAATACTTGTGTTTTTTTATAGTACATAAATTCGAATATCGCAGAGTTCAATAGAAAATTGTCATTCAGTTTACCTGTCAGCTTTGAACTCGTACCATTTGCAAGTGATTAGATCTCGAGTGATCTCGAGTCCCAAACCACTCGACGTTCGTGTCTTCAACTCCAATTATATTCACTGTTATTGTAAAAGCAAATATTTATCTCTTTAGCGAACGAAAATGTTTTTTAAAAGGTTAAGCGTATTTTTTTAATACGGCCCCCGATCCCGGAATTCGTCATTGGAAAAGATTTCGAATTGTCGTTTCAATAACAGTCTTTTGTCTATTGAGTATCCATTCCTTGAGCACACAATCGGAATGATGGATTTCCGTTAAAGGGCTTTTGACATCGGAAAAAATATGACCGCTTCTTGCGGTCGAACAATTTTATATGAATGTATGAGAATCGAGAAATCTTTATTACTCGATTCGCCATTTCGCTGGAGCATTTTATGTAATATTTCATACAATATTCCACAATGGTTGATTTCGGCAACATCATCATCAGATATCTAATCAGGCACAACAAGTAGAACTGTTTTTGTGTAAGTTATATTTAAGACTACATAATAATATGGTGGGGTGGATTTTAGGTATTTTATCGTAGATTAAGTCAAATAAGATGAAAATATTATTTGTTCATTGCCAAAGTCGTTCTCTTTACGTCATCTAATTAAGTCATAAGGAACGTATTCTTATATTGTCAGTAAACTTAACTTACAATATATATTTTATAATAACATTTTTCATTGATTAGGAAACAAAAAAATCTCAGCACGTGTGACAAATGAAAAATCAATTTACAAAATGAAATTAGCACGAGCCGAGCGTCAATCGAAAAGCAATTATACTGTTCTGCTTATATAAAAGCAATTTATGATATGTTTTATAAAATATAAAAAAATATGCGCGCGCTGTCTTTATAATTGAATTATTTCCATATACGTTCATGTACTAATTACGCCGATACGAATTTACGACGCCTATTTTATAAGTGTTTCTCGGGTTTTGTATTAATTGACATATTTTTATGTAGTGAAACTTCTGGTGGTTAAATCATATCATTTTATCAATAATTAGGTACCTAAACATATCGAATAAACAACACAATAATATGCTCAATGCGCCATTGCGCATTGCATTGCAGCGTAGCATGGCTACGACTTATTACGTAGCATCGTAGCTCATGTTATCCATGAGCTACGATGCTACGTAATAAGTCGTAGCCATGCTACGCTGCCGTAGTAAATGCTTTCTGTCTACGCATATGATAATATTATAACAAGGAACTGTACTTATTTTTTATAAGATTTTTTTATTAAAAAGTAAAATGAATTCAAAAAAGAAATTATTTCGAATTTCTTAAAATTTAAATTCTACTTTCTTAATTTTATAATATAAGCTAATTTTAAGGAAATATTATTGATGGTAATATTAGTTTATACTCTACTAAAACTAGTTATTCCGTATATTTTGTCTAACATCCTGCCCTGTAAAACCCAGTGACCTAATATGATAGGGTCGGAGGCTTATATTTAGCCTGCCTATTACGTACGCGTTACGCAAGCAACTCGAGCAACCTTACGTCTGGTATATTTAATCGCAATGCTCTGCATGGTTTAAAGCTCTTTGTAGTGTGCTCTCTCTTTTTTACTCGAGCCAATCTCTCTCTCTCTCTCGATTTAGCACGAGTTTCTTAAGGCGATTGTTTTCATGGCATAAATCAGACGAACGTCATTGATATTCAAGTCGACGTCAAAATTTAAAAAGCTCTCAATTTGGTATCAAACCCGCATCTCCGGTGGGAGGGAAGCGCTGTGCCGTGCTCCCGGCTGCATGGGTACCACCATCTTGCTTGTTTCTCCCGTGAAACAGCTTTGCTGTGTTTCGGAGAGAAGGGCAAGACAGGCAGTGTAATTACTGACACCGAGACTTAACATCTTATGTCTCAGGATAGGCAACACATAGATAAGTTGCCTGGGCTAGTTCCAGGTAACTAGTTTATGTTCATGGGCGACGTCGACCACTTACCATCAGATGGTACGTTTGCCAGTTTGCCTATCCAACTAACATAAAAAAAAAATCTCTCAGTGATATTCTTATAACTAATACATATAATATATAATATTATAAGTCATTGAAGTGTTTCCGTAAAAATCTAGGCCTGTGTAACGATACAACACATACATACGATTGTCTCCTTATCTACAATACTTATTAAGCCGGTGAAAGAGATAAAAATATTTGGCCACAAGCGGCTTACCCCAAATCGCAAATGATCAATCTTTTGGCGGATATGGTTTTTGTGTTCCAATTTAATACAATGGGTTTGTTTTCAAAAATATTTTGCTCAGGAAAATACTTATATTTATAAATATGATAGAACTCTATCATGATGATGATGATGATGATGATGATGATGATGATGATGATGATGATGATGATGATGATGATGATGAGTATGATGATGATGATGGTAGAGCTCTGTTTAACTGTCTGTTATCTTTTCACGCTTTAAATACTTATTGAATCTCTATTAAAAAATCCTATATATTGAGCATACAGTGAGGGCGATATATTATGATATTTATATTGCTACAAGGGCGCGGATCCACTGTGGCGCATGGAGGCTACGCACGTTGGTCAAGTGTTGCTTTGCAGGAAAATGTATATGATTGTTTCCACTGCAACCCAGAAGCACGCCACGCAATAATTGTCATTTTCTTGTTATTGGCACCGCGGTGGAGCTACGCCTTAATTCCCATGAGTTCATATACGAAAAATATAGCAATGTAGTTGACGTTGCGCACTGCGGTAATAAGCTAGTTGTTAACAACATGTTACCTCTCGTGACATGATCACATTTTTCTTTTGTGTGAAGACATCAGCGGTTATCTCCGTCGTGGCAGTCCAGTGTCGCTTCAGTGTTGCCAGTAAATTGTAATTTCATGAGGCTATTTCCATGGTAACGTTTTCATATATTCACACTTTGTAAGCACAAAGTAAGATATTTCCGAGGCGAGTCTAGATATAACTTAGTATCATTGGATTTTTAACTTTTGAAAGACTTGAATATCTTTTAAAGTTACATGTTTGTACAGGAAATGTTTGCATATCATTCGATGTTGTGTTTTATGAATCTATAAAAATACTATTTTGTATTTATTTCTTCATCTATATTTATTTAATGATTGATCAACATGATCCCCACCAAGGTTCCTTGATCGTAGTGGTGGGGCTCAGTAGCTTAAGGTGAACCCAGCACCTTGGGCGAAGCAAATTGAACCGAGGGAGCTGCACTTTGTGGGGTACAAAGTGCAGCTTATAAAAGTCTTATAAAAAGTGGGACAAAATAGCAGGGGGTACAAGGGGCGAGGATGGGAACCTCACCACATTGCACTGTACCGACGTTGGAAGGGGTTGTTCTGTGGTGCAGGACGACCCCTCTGTTGAGGTGGTGTTGGTACCTTGAGGGACTGACTAGTCGTCAAGGTGCCCAGTTTACTCAATAGATCCTGGGCTCTATTGAGTAGGTACTCGCCGGGGTTTTAGTGGGTAGAGCTGCGTCCACTTACCAGCTTTCGGGCGCAGCGAGTCCCACATACCCGCGTGAGGAGACATACTCCCCCGCGGGATGCCTCAGAGCATTTACCGGCGTTAAAGAAAAAAAATGTCTAGCTACATGATGTCTATATTTGAAAAAAGTGTAATTTACGTGTCTTATGATTTTTTTAGTAAACTTTGACTGGAAATTACAAATTTGATTACTTTATTACTAAGAGTTACCTTTTTAGAAGTAAATGTTAGATAAACAGGTTATATATTATAATTGTTAATTAAGATTCCATATTATGGTGTAACTTGTATCGTTTCTACGAAGGTGTTGGGATCAACGAACACAACCTAAAACCAATATATTCAAGGTTATAGAGATAGTATTCTACGACATATTGACTTTAACGCGAATACTGCGAAGCTGATTTTTAGTTCAGAACACTGGCTATTTTAAATAAAATCTTTTATGTCGTCTTTCTTGACAAAAATACTCAAGTTCAAAAGTCGCGAATAATGGTATCGAAATATTTAACTAAGGTTTCTTTATGAATATTATTTTCACAAAGAAATACTCAAAAAAGACTGTAGCTATGAAAAATTCTTCGAATTTCAAAGTAAATGTACAAAAGAAACGATTTTAAAATGTTTCCAGTCCTACTCGTAGTTAGTATGCAGCATCGAGCATATAACCGGATAGAGCATTAATTTGAGTCATAAATTTCCGAAACAGTTCAGTGATTTGTCACTGATGCAGTAGCCATTCAACCAACCAATGATATGTATGTACGTCCCATTGACCAAACATGCATCAATGATCATCAGTCAGCCAATCAGATCGCAGAACCGGCACAGCGTCGTAGTATAAATTTGGCGTAATTGGTTTTCATACAAAACACGTTACATTACCGTTCTATTCCGGTTATATGCTCGATGCTATGCAAGAACGAGAGAACGATCGTATTGCCTTTAGATAAGGCTAATGATGATGCTTATCACAGAAACCGGCCAAGTGCGAGTCAGACTCGCGCACGTAGGGTTCCGTACCGAGCGAAAAAGGGCAAATCACGTTTGTTGTATGGCAGCCCCCCTTAAATATTTATTTTATTGTTAGTATTTGTTGTCATAGTGGTAACTCGGCTTAAATAAACCATATTGTTGTTTTTATTTTATAACTACCTGTTGTTCTAGGCGCTTCCATGTGCATCAACTTAGATTTACAACCGAATGTGGACTGATGTTGAGTTGTATATTCTAGTAATTAATGTAGCATTATATTGGCGAGATTTTAAATAATTGAATGAGTTGTTTCGAAGATATCCAGACTTACCTTATCTTATCTATACTAATATTATAAAGCTAAAGAGTTCGTTTGTTTGAACGCTCTCAGGGACTACTGGTCCCATTTGAAAAATTCTTTCAGTGTTAGATAGCCCATTTATCGAGGAAGGCAAGGGTAACTAACAGTAATTAAGTTGTGTAAGTTAACGCGGGCGAAGCTACGGGCAACAGCTAGTAATATTATAATACAGAAGAGTAGAGCGATCTATATCATAATATATAGCACGGTAAGGCGTAGCCAGGTCAAGTTAAAATTTTCCACTTACCGAGTCTATTTCATCTGAATGGCCGGGTTTACGATACAGCGAATGCCCTGTAATGGCGGTAATAGAGAACTTAATTCCAAGCCGCTTGTGCGTGTGACTTATCTTAGTATTAAATATACTCTGACTTTATTTGACTTACTTACTTACTACTATTATACTTTTGATGCTTGTACAATCTAATGAGAAATTTCTTGTTTTTTCCTAGCAAAAAAATAAGTAAACATTTATGTACTTTCAATAATTATCTACATAATTTCATAACTAAAAGATTATACCCAAAAATTCTCAATGCTATAACAAAAGAGCTGATGAAAAATGTCTGAAAATCACCACTAAAAGTATATTAGAGAAGATATAATATATCCATCCCAAATGCCAATTTAATATAATATATCAGAATATTACGGAAAACAATGTAACTGCTTCGGAATAAATCCATTTAAATATCAGTATAGATACAATTACATTTTATATAATACGGCATATTTAATAATAATAAAAAGCGTCCATAGATGGAAGCTTTTTACACCACGTCAATCTGGTCCCGTGTTAAGTTCTCGAAGAACTTGTGTTACGGGTACCAGACAACGGAAATATATTTAATACTTTTATACTATACATATATTTAAGATTTTTATTATATAATACACATATTTAATATACATCCATGACCCAGGAGACATGAACATAGAAAACTTTTTGTTCCCTGGTCGGATTCGAACCCGCAACCTCCGGCTTGAGCACTAACGCGCTATCCATTGAGCCACGGAGGTCGTCGATATTTAATAATACTAATAACCAACTTCATTGCACACATACGTAATTTACACATTAAACAAGATATAGTAAATAATATAATTATAATATTATATAATAAGATATAGTATGTAATTGGCGGCCAAATACCATAGTTTTCATTTTTATTTCGCTTTAAATAATTTTAGTAATGAAAATAACCATGTTTACTTAAAATCAATTACATTTTATTAATAAAAAACGAGAAAATACTGCTCAAAAATAAATAATCTGCAGAAATACTGTTCCAAAGCAAGAAATGCTATTTTCCAATATTTTTATAAGATAATTATGTTTACCTAAGTGTTAATCAAGCAATTTTACTAAACAAAAGTAGATGTAAATTCTTTCTTCGAGTGCTCATAATTTTGGCAAGACATTTAAACATTATTGCAAGACTAGAGTTTTTTTTCACATTATTAGGGACAATATTAAAAGAACACTAGTCTCAAAACACGGCCCAACAGTCTTGTAGCGACTAGTAAAGGTGATAGCAGTACAGAATATCGGATGAGAGCTCGCACGAGTAGAACCTGAAGTTGGATGGTCTCCGGCTCTATCACCGATAATGTTAGACTCTACTACCCTCTGTTACAGTTCTTACGACGCTACAACATTGGTGTTCTAGCAATCCAGACCAATAATAGCCTGACTGTGCGAGAGAGATTACCGATAACATCTCTCTTTCACTCAAAACCCTTTGTGACACAATTTAAAGATACATCGTCTTTTTTTGAAATATCGATACCCAATATTGATAGAGTCGATACAATAAATACAAAATTTATCGTTCCGATAGCGAGCTGGCTTTGTTGGTTAGTGGATTGTGTGAAAGCTTTTAGGCCAACTGGAAGTGCTTATCAGCCCGCATAAGGTTGTTATATTTAATGGAATATGGGGATATAAGGGAAAACTAAGGAAAGGGCCAAACTTTAGACGTTCATAATATTTTAGTGAATTTTATTTAAACTTTCTAATTGTAAGTAGTGTAAGATATTTTCACTTTTTTGTATGTATATATGATTATTTTTAGAACTTAATATAATTTTTCTATCAAGCCTCACATAGATATAGAACCTCTTTTAACCGATTTTAAAAAACTAGGTTTCTCAATTCGTCCGTAATACATATATTTTGTATAGGTGTTCGCGGTAACTTCGTCGTTTAAGAATTGATTTTGATCATTCCTTTTTTAATTGAACAGTCGAGGGATCCCCACCATGGTTCAGGCCTTGTCGTGGCGGTGGGGCTCAGTAGCCTAGGGTGAGCCCAGCACCTTGGGGCAAGCGAATTGAGCCGAGGCGGCTCTTTGTACCCCTCTTATAAGAAGACGGGACAAAAGAACAGCAAGGATGGGAACCTCACCCCA
The DNA here is from genome assembly GCA_963853865.1 of Helleia helle. Lineage (NCBI taxonomy): Eukaryota > Metazoa > Arthropoda > Insecta > Lepidoptera > Lycaenidae > Helleia > Helleia helle. Next base: position 10,717,661 of record OY971421.1, read on the forward strand.
TTGTACTGTCCCGACGTTGGGAGGGGTCGTTCTGTGGTGCGTTACAACCCCTTTGTGGAGGTGGCGTTGGTCCTCTGAGGGACTGACTAGCCGTCGAGGTGCCCTGTTTGCTCATTAGATCCGGGGCTCCTCGCCAAAGGCGGCATTGGTGGCACTCGCCGGGTTTTAGTGGGTAGAGCTGCGTCCACTTACCAGCTTTCGGGCGCAGCGAGTCCCAGATACACGACTGTGGAGACCCACTCCCCCACAGAATGCCTCACAACATTTTCCGGCGTTAAAGGGGAAAAAAAGTCAGTCGAGGGAATTCCTTAACGATTTACAGCAGTTACCTTTTGTTGGGCTTACTTCATACGGTTATCATCGGTCAGTCAATATGCAATTTTACTCTAGAATTCTGAAGTTTGATGGCAGCGTTATTTATACTTTTAAAACTTTAGAAAACTGCCACACCCAAAAATCTGCCCCACTAGGCTCCAGCCTACTCACCCGTTACTGGTATAATTTTATTACTTGTTGATGTAAAATGAATAAAAATGTATTATACAATTAATCAACCAAGTTAGATAGGTACAACAACAAATATGACACCGACTTCAAAAGAAAAACTATAGCGTGGCAAACGCAAAGATTATAAATTAGTAGAAGAATTAGTTGACTATAAGTTGTAGGCAAAAAATCAAAGAAACTGCTACGGGTGTGACGTCGGCCAACGCTTCCTGCCAAGCCAAGCCCCTAGCCAAAGCCAAGCCAATAAATAGCCAAAGCCAAGCCACTAGCCGAAGCCAAGCCATCCCCGCCATAACTGGGGTCTTTTTGTTAAAACAATAAATACCTTGTGAAAACTTTGCTCAATTATTATTTTAACCGTAAAAAAAGCAATTATTTTATAACTTTTTATTTTTTGAAGTCAGTTTAATCTTTTTTTATCCAAGGATATCCTCTAAAGTAGTATTGAGTTCGTACTAATATATATTATGTCAAACAAACATGATTGGTGCTGACAGTTAGGTAAATTCAGGCCGTGTGAATGTAATATTCTGTAAATGCCAAACTGCTTGTTCAGCGTGACAATAAAAAAATTATAGTTTAAAAAAAAACTAAAAAACACGCTTTAATAGCAAACCGAACTATAAATTTGAAAATAATTTTTAATAGAAGAATTAAATGGGTTAACAAAATAAATAAATGATATTACTTATTGTAAAAAAGCGTGAGGTGCTCGATATTCATTGTTAAAAATATTTCATCGGTATCTATTTTTAAAAAGTAAAGTTAGTATAAAAACTTAGTTACAAGCACCACGCTTTTTTACAATAAGTAATATCATTTATTTATTTTGTTAACCCATTTAATTCTTCTATTAAAAATTATTTTCAAATTTATAGTTCGGTTTGCTATTAAAGCGTGTTTTTTAGTTTTTTTTTAAACTATAATTTATTTTTTACTTTTTGTTGTCAATTTTTTTTTAAAGATTTTATTAATTTAAAGTACTCAACTAATGGCAATCACTTTAGAAATGAGTGAGAGACTAAAAACAACACAAGTGATGTGTTGCACGCCTTATGCCTTCCTAGCATGTGCTATCCTGATTATCCTGATCAGGATATTGGAATAATTTTATCAAATTATTGTATTGTCATCGGTCCTCGATAAATCTACAAAGTTTGAATAAAATCTGGCCGTTTAAAGTGGGTCAAAATCGCGCCCAAAGAAGTCGGTTACAAACAAACATACAAACATACAGGTGAAGCTAATAAAAAGCGTGTAATGATCTTGAGTATTGATATAGAAGTTGATCACTATGTCAACGATTCAATATAAAATATATTTAATAAAAAGCTACATTTCACAGAAGATAGGTTTTTCAATTAACATTACCTGCGAAGTGTCTTCGGAACAAAGACTTAATTCTCACAATTTTATGTTCATAATGGTCTTTATGTTACGTGATTTTACGTAGAATGTATTGTTGTACTCTTAATTAATGTATTTGCCTTCCCTTTGTGTTCTCCTCTTTACGTTCACGTTACATACGGTTCATCAACGTCTTCTAACTGGCAAATTTGTAGTTCCAAAAGTGGATTCCACGGAACTATGGTTCCGCTATCGTTATATATTATTAGCTGTTAAATAATACCATGGTTATAAATATTATTTTGAAATAGCGCAAAACATGTAAATAGAAGAAGTAGGTAGTTACTTTTATGCATCAAGCATGTAACCGGAATAGAGCGGTAATAATATGATGTGTTTTGTATGAAAACCGCGACGCTTCGCCGGTTCTGTGCTCTGATTGGCAGACTGATAGCCATTGATGGATGATTGGCCGATGGGACGTACATACAGATCACTGGTTGGTTGAATTGCTATTACGTCAGTGACAAATCACTCACTAATTTCGTAATGGTGAGTAACCTTTATGTAAGAATAATGTGTTTTAACTTTTATTACATTTTCTTTAAAAAAATGTTCTTATATAAATTTCAGTGTTGATGTGTCCCCACCATGGTTCAGGCCTTGGCGTGGCGGTGGGACTCAGTAGCCTAGGGTGACCTGCTGCACCTTGGGCGAAGCTAATTGAGCCGAGGGGGCTCTTTGTACCCCTCTTATAAGAAGAGGGCACAAAAGAGCAAAGCATGGCGTTCGCCGGGTTTTAGTGAGTAGAGCTGCGCCCACTTACTACCTTTCAGGTGAAGCGAGTCCCACATACCCGCCTGGGGAGACCCACTCCCCCGCGGGATGCCTAAAAGCATTTCCCGGCGTTAAAGAAAAAAAAAAGTGTTGATGTGTAATCATTTGATAAAGGGTTCCGTTATCTTTAAAGTTTACGAACCCCTGTTGTAGACAACTCAAGACAAAAGACTTGTGCTTTACGTCTTTCGACATACAAACCAATGAAATCAGATTCGAACATTTTATATTATTCGGCTATAATTAATTTTCCAATGAATAAGATATCACGGTTGTTCTATGAATCTTGTAAAGATCATAAAAAGGGAGATAAAACGGTTGATGGGGTTATTAAAAAAGTACATAAAGTATATCTTCAAATATTTAAAACAGAGCTTCTTTTTATCTTTGCATTTCAATCTTTAATATATAGTATAAAGTATCTATAATAGCAGTTGTAGTTCATGAATTTGTTTTCCGAAGGTTTTTAAAGGGAAGGGACACGTTTTGTCCTCGCCCTCTTGTATGCAAACATACGGGGACCATTCTACTTATTTTTTAACTGAAGCGGTTTTGCTGAGTTCCGAAAAATATTAAAAATTTTTTCATTATTCCATTTAATTCTTATATTATAATAAATATTTTCTGATGATCTGTTCGGTTTGTCATTAAAGCGTGTTTTTATATTTAATCTATAATAATTTATTAACTATTATGATCATTTATAATGTCTCAATTTATGCTTATAGGTACTTTGACTAACGGTGGTTTGTAAGCAGCGTGATCACTTTTTCATCACACGATCTACCAAAAATGTTGCTAAAATCTACCAGAATCTACCAAGCCCGCACCGCACCGCACAACCAATGTATAATGTGTATGGGCGTCGGTAGTCACCATAAGGTCACCAACTGCTCGTTTGCCTCCTTATGACATAAAAAACATACATTTTCTTGCTGTGTGTGTGAAGTGAAGAAAGTGAAGCTTAACATGCGTGCGTAGCCTCTTCGTGCGCCGCAGCCGCGTTAGAGCCATGACTTTAAAGCAAATGTAAAAATAATTTTAATCGCTTTCTAACTTTATCTTTAAAGACATTAACCATCTACCTCAATCATTAAAAATCTCTGTCTAAACTTACTTAAAGTTACCGCGGAATATTATAATAAAAGTTTAATTTTTCTTACAACCGTCGCCTTCTTTTTAAGTATCTCCGACACTTTTGTGTCTCAACTTGCAAGCAATTACACTCTGAACACTGGTGTATAAATATTTAAACGAAAACTTGAACGCTGCATCGCAAAAAATGAAAAATTCGTTAAGGCCGATGCTAATTTTAGCGTCGTACTTTTATATTAAAACGACAAAATCATATTTACTTAATCAAAAGCATTCAATTATTGAATTAAACAGGATTATTGGTGAGTTTTGTTTAATATGTGTTAATTTTGTAACTTTTTTGTTATTTTCTTAAACATAGAGCTGTCTAGGTTTACTCTTGTAGAACCATGTAGTCGTTTACTACTTTTACAACATTTTAGTTAACATTTTAAGCTTACACCACACCTTGGTTTCCAAGACCAAAACGTTCGCTCTTAAGATTTTTAAATGCATGTACAAATTATATATTTTTTACACGCTTTTTAAGTGACACAAGAGCAACCTGTTTTTTTCTCGTTTTTTTAAGAACAGCCTGCATTCAAACGAGTTTTTTGTTATTATGTACCTAAAGTACAATTTTATTGATCGAGCTAACAATTCTACAATAAAATTGAAGCGGTTATTTATATTTCTTAGTAGCTGTTTCGTTTACTTTTTAATTTAATCAACTCATAAGAATTAGGACATGGGTAACATTTGCTAATATAAATGACCTAGGTAAATAATAGTAACGATTTCGGAGGTATTAGTGTCAATGCAAAAAAGGTATCGATTGTTGTAAGATATTTAACGATTTTTATCTTCGAGTCTTGAGAACGAGAATGAATAGCCGATAGGCTGGTAAATGCGGTACCGAAAAGCATCACGAAGATTGTGGAAGAAAATTGACGAAGGTTAATCCGAATCCTTTTGTTCGATCAAATCCGCGACAATCTTGAACCCGTATCTATATGGGCCTCTTCGCACTTAAGAAGATACTGTTATGTGCGAAGCAAAAGGGGAAATTTTAAGTTCACTGAGAAAAGCGATATAAGATAAATATTGTATTTAATACATAGAAAAAAATGTCATGTAAGGTGCGCCCTATTCCCCTCAGCTCTATTCTCAATTATTTTTTATGTAAAATTTATTTTTTAAGTATCCCAAATATATTTTTTGGCATTGCCCATGTTTCAATTTAAATTACCAGCTATTTCAAGTGTTTCGAAATTAAAACCATCTGAAATTGAAAAAGTAAAGATATTTGATTGGATTTGACATAAAACCTAAACAAGTGTTATCTAACTAACTAACTACTTACTAAAACTATCTAGAGTAAGCCTCTCGTAATCGATCTGATTGGTAAAAAGTATTTTTCTAACAATAGGCCATAAGAACACATTTTATCTTAGTTATCAATGACAAGGGTACAACGGTCACCGCCGCAAGAATCAGGAAGTACAAAGGTTGAAAGAAAACGGTACATAGTTCATGAAATATGGGTTTCGTTATCTCGACTTACCGTTTGACTTATGGTCGGTATTTTATACGCCTTGTTATCTTATACGACTTTATTTATTTTAGAATAATGAAAGCGTCATAAAGAAGAAATTGCTGCTGAAACAAAACGTACTTTACGTGGGACGTAAAATACACAATTATTATATTGTTTTGGGTGTTTTGAAAACTTTGACATACACAGGACGTGACTTTATAACAATGGAATTAAGAAGCTCCTCTTTTTTGTTAAAGTCGGTTATAAACAAGGCATCACGATTAGTTATAGCGATTAGTAGGACCACATACAAACTAAGTTTGTATTTATTATAAAATTTAATGAAATAAATATCTTAAGTTCAAAATTGCTTACTACTGACATGAAAAATAGATAGGTAATTATTTAAAAAAATGATTAGATATTTCTTTTTACTGTTTGTTCTTTTTTTCGATTATCGTTAGTCGACGTGTTAAGGTTTGTAATATATCACATATGAATTACATTCTACAATTAAAGGCTGGCAACGCACCTGCTAATCCTCTGGTGTAGCAGGTGTCTGTGGATGTCACTTTCACTTACCATCGGGTGAACCGACTGTCCGTTTGCCCCCTCTTCTATAAATACATATGGTTTTGGCGGTTATTGAATGAAGCTTTTTTAAAGTAGTGGACAGTTTACTGATGATGATGATGATAGCACTACGCCAAAACGTTGAGAACTTTAGAAATTACCTTAGAACCAATCTTTGGATGACCAATATATAGTTATATATTTTTTAAATGTTGTAGTATTGATAAATCATTTCTCGCGGTTTAATATATCAACATTATACAGTAGTTTGTATTCTGGACCGGAACGTAGTGATAATAAATGAGTATCGATCTAGGTGGCTTGGTTTCTTCTCAAATTACACCCCGAGGCGAAGCGCCGGCCAATGTTATTTTTATCTCTGCATTTCCCGATACTATTCTGAATATTATTTCATCGAACGTAAATACACTGTTATGTAAGTCTTTGTTATATTGTTATTTATTGAAACTACCCGCGGCTGCGGACTTTTGACTCGTATATACAGGCGTATTCAAAGTCAAAATGTGGATAAATACATGTGGTTTTGCTTTACTCCGGGAATTAGCTGTTTTCAGAAGTAGAAAATATAATATTTTTCTAGTTTGGCTAAAAAGGCAAAAAATCTGGCCCATCCCTTGCTTCATTGATACGTTTTTTCAATTAAGATAACCTTTAGTATTAATTAGGACCATGGTATTATGGTCATATACAAGCTAAGCCCGACACAAAACACATAGCAGCTGCATTTTTATACTTTGAGATAGTATGCTTTATTGTCTATGGATTTCTAGTAATGCAGATGTATTGCGCAGGCGCAGGACGGTGAGTGGGGGCGCGCGCGGACGAGATGGCAGCGCCCACCAGCTGATAGCATGCGGGCGGCGGCGCCCCGGCCCGCCCCGACCTAGCCGATCGCACTACGAGCGCCACATTCACGGGTAAGTCTCATCATAGAACTACGATGTAGATGGTATTCTCTTTTTTTTCTTTTACGCCGGGAAATGCTCTGAGGCATCTCGCTGGGGAGGGGGAACTCCCCAGGCGGGTATGTGGGAAAGATGGTAAGGTGGACGCAACCACTAAAACCCGGTGAGTGTCACCAATGCCGCCTTTGGCGAGGTGTCCCGGATCTATTGAGCAAACAGGGTACCTCGACGGCTAGTCAGTCCCTCAAGGGACCGACACCACCACCACAGAGGGGTTCTCCCGCACCATAGAACAACCCGTCCTAACGTGGGGACAGTGCAATGGGATGAGATTCCAATCCTCGCCCCTTGTCCCCCCTGACCTTTTGTCCCCTCTTATAAGAAGGGTACAATGAGCAGCTCCCGCGGTTCAATTTGCTTCGCCCAAGGTGCTGGGTTCACCTTAAGCTGCTGAGCCCCATCGCTACGACAAGGCTTGAACCGTGGGCGGCTAAATTTTAAAGTACATGGTATACGTACCATATAAAAAAATACGGGTACAGCATAGTAGAGAAACCAATGTTCTTTCAATATTAAAATCAAAATAAATGGAATTATGTTTAAGTTAAATATATATTAAGAGACGGCTTGCAGACTTAGTAAAGCCAAGACAAAAAAAAATTGTAATATCATCTATTAAACTTTTTAATGCGATGATTACACCAGAGTTCCGCGTCAAAAAAATTACAGGACTGAGTTAGTCTAGAGATACATGAAATATATTTGTAATACGTTCAAAAATTCAACTTATTACTAACTTCTTAATAAACTAATTTAATCGCATCTTAATACATTCCCGAAGTTTCGGATGCTTTAAGTGTCACGGTCACGGCGTCCCGGTGCTACGTCCCAATGTTCCAAAGTTATTTCAGGCCTCGATTCATCAATGATAAATTAATTAGGCAGATTTACGCAAAAAGTACTTATAAACTCTTAAAACCGTTAAGTGTTTTAATTGATTTTGAAATTAAAACCAATTTAAGAACAAAATAGTATTTTTATAAATACAATTTTATTCTTAATTAATGTTTTTTACAAATTGTTATAATTAGTCTAGCAGTCTTTACAAACTTTGTAATTATATTGAAAAAGTGTTTAATTAATATTGTGACTAAGCGTAAATACTAATTGACCACTTTTAATTAAACATTCTAAAGGAAACGCACGACACAAACACATTATTTTCACTTGCATAATAAACTTTATTAACCGTCACCTAGATTTCAAAGTAAAGTTAATTAGAATATACTTAATATGCAGGCTTTAATGATATTACAATGTTTGGTCCAGACATTAGGTCCTAACGGGTCCAATCTAATCAAGCTCGTACGACCAAATTTGCTTGTTTTATTAAAAATTGTCTTTGCTAATTAAGCGTGGTCCCAACAAGCCAGTTTAAGGAAAGTTGCAAAAGCTCCCTCGACATCGTCCAGCTGTGTAAGCACAATTTAAAGCTGTGCAAAGGCTTACCGCTTTTGTCAACCGGATATCGATGAAGTTGAGTGGCTCCAAATAAAACATACTATTTTTGAAGAGCAATAAAACGCTTTTAGCAAGTTTTAATTGTGAATTTGAATAGTTGGAAGTTTGAAAAATTTGTCCTTGCTTTACATCGTCGCAATGAATTTTTTATGAAAATATCCAAGAAATGTTTTTATTTAATTCTAAACGATTTATTATTTAAATGTATTTTAAATTGATTTTAAAATTGACTGTCTTTCCACTTGGTTAATGGCTTCGTCTACCTAAACGCGACCTCCACTCTTGAACCGTATTCGCCCTTTAAAACATATAAGGACTCTAAAAGAGAGAAAATATATTCATTTGAAATAATATGGTTATTTTCATTACTAAAACTATTTAAAACGTCTCATTTACCATGTTTTTCACTTCTATTTCGTGGAGCTCTATATTTCGACTTTATCTACAAATGTCTTGTTCAGGAAACTCGAGTCTCGTTTTAAATAATTTTAGTAGAGAGAATGTCATGTCAAAAATGATGATAATGATGATGACAACATAATGGTAGCTATTGTATTTTATTGTATCGTATGAGGCAGTACTCGTGAAAGGTTTATCTCATATCCCAGCGGGACTCAGATTTCGTCGACGCCTCTCTGTGGGATTCACGATATTTTTACTAAGATCTATCTCCTATATTATTCCATATTTTAATAATGCAATAGTAGCACAGGGTTTTAGACTGCGTATTTGCCTGTGATAAAAATGCAATAACAATTAAATAGGATCAAGACTTGATTTTTAAATAATGAATAGAAGTAAAAAAAAAAATTTTTAATATACTTTATGTATAAGGTTGTCTGGTAGCAATCGTTACCTTAGCTATAAGGCCGCCTTTTGTGTACAATTTTTTTTCTGTAATTTCCACGATATATGTTTTCATTCTTATGTACCTACAACAATGAAGTATATTGTCTTTCTTTTATTTATGTGATTAATTAGAGTGAACAATAATTAATGAATTAAAAATAAAGTATACGACTTATATGAATAAATATATAGTTAAGTAATATCTTCTCCGTATATGAAGCATTGGTCCATTTCTTAGGGTACATCCCTAAGAAACGCTTTTATTTTATTTCTATATTATAATATTTGTCCGCCATCTTGTATCGTTTTCTCCATTTGCCTTATCTTCTGTTATGTGCCAAGTATCTCATATAGAAACGGATTCAAGATCGTCGCAGATTCGATCTGACATAAGGATTGGACTTAACCTTCGTCAATTTTCTTCCACAATGCCCATGGTGCTTTTCAAGATTGTGGCCTTTTTATTTCTATGAAATTCTTTTTGTCCTTCTTGCGATGCCGAAGATTTAAATTCCCTTGGATTCACAAAGAAAGATTAGTTTGCACATTTTAATCATGACGATTGAAACATTGTCAAAATATCGACAATTCAAAAATAAAACAAACTCAATAAGATGAACCTAACTTAATAAAATTGGCCGCCTTGTTAGTGTAAATATCACTGTTTTAACTTTAGACAAATAAAATGACTCTGTGTACATATTACAAAAAAGTATAATTTAAATCTGTAAAAGTTGTTTCATTACAATAAGTATGACCTATGATTTAAATTTGGATTGAAATAATTATTTATACTCATTTTGTATTTATGATCACTCTTTTTTTTAATACGCTTTTATTAACTTCAGACGTATGTATGTTAGTATGTAACGGATTCTTTGAACATTATTTTGATCCCCTTCTAACGACCAGATTTCGTTCAAACTTTGTATATTTATCGAGGACCGATGACAATACAATAACTTGATAAAATTATTCCAATATCCTGATCAGGATAATCAGGATAGCACATGCTAGGAAGGCATAAGGCTGGCGGAGGTTCTTGCCGAGACGCACTCCTATGTCTCGGATAGGAAGTCTCTTGGTGAGAGCCTTACGCTGGACGGAATCCTTCGGGTTCGCCGACTAGGGCAAGAGGAATGCGACCTGGCGCGATAGCCGTACGGCAAAAGCCTAACGGTTGCTCTGCGTCCGGTCCTTGAGCGGTGGATGCGTCGTAAGCGCAAACCCCTCACCTTCCGTCTGACACATTTATTTTGCTCCATTTATTTAAAAATATGTTTTACATATTCATCATTAAAATATGATTGTATAAAATATACAGTGTATTACTTTGTTGTTGGCATTATACTAATCCATAAATCAAACGAGAATATTATTATTAAAAGTAGTCGTGACCTTTCAATTAAGCGTCTCGTTGAGATTCTATGCAGAAACCGCCCACACCGTGTTTATATAGCAATGAGGCTTTGACGATCCGCCGGCAACCGTCTTGAATGCCTCGCCAAGGCTAAAACGCGGATAAAGAAAAAAGGTTGCTTCGATTTCGTTTCACTGACAACTAAATGCTTTAATACCCCATATTTAATTACTGATAAAGTGCTACTGTGTGGGGGTGGCTTCAGAATACCCCTACCCAAATACCAGCCCAGGATAACGTAAAAGTCGTTAAATGGCATTTAGCCTCCAAACATCAAAGGAGGCTAAAACAATCGCTTGGTGTCAGTCGGTCTTATCGTGACAGTGAGATAGACTTGATCATTGAGCTTCGGTCGCACCGAGTGATGGCGGCACCATCAAAGTGCCGCCGATGTCCGAACCGTCTCACTGAAAAGCTCGATAGATTGCAGCCCCCGGAGCAGGCTGGGTTTCGAAAGGATTTAGCACCATAGACCATATCCACACTATAAGGCAAGTTGTGCAGAAGATCCATGAGTACAACCAGACACTGTGCCTTGCCTTTGTAGACTATGAAAAAGTTTTGACTCGGTTGAAACCTGGGCTGTTCTGGACGTTCTGCAGCGATGTCAGGTCGATTGGCGATACATTGAAGTGTTGAGAGGATTATACGACGCCACGTCTATGTCCATTTTGGTCCCAGGAAGTCGAACAAGACTTACTTAACTGCATCGAGGAGTGCGACAAGGGGATGTTGTTTCCCGAAACTATTCACTAATGCTTTGGAGGACGCCTTTGAGACTTTAAACTGGACAAAACGTTTCTCCGACAATATCGTTATATTGACCGAGTCACTGGAGGACTTGCAAAAATGCTGGCCACACTAAATGAATCCTCCCGACGTGTGGGCCCTAGGGTGAACTTGGGAAAAATGAAAGTCAAGTTCAATGAACACGTCCTCCCTAGGCTGGTTAACATCGATGGCATAACCTCAAGTCGAGTCGAACCTCTTGAGTCTGTCTATCTTGGCATACTATGCAGTTGGGTCGACATAACTTCGAGAGGGAAGCCGAGAAGAAGATTCAATTGGGATGGGCAGAATTCAGGAAGCTTAGCCACATTCTTACGTCATCTATACCGCAGAGTTTGAAGATGAAAGTCTTCTACCAATGCGTTCTCTCCGTGACGATGTGCGGGGCTGAAAAGTGGCCTCTTTTTTTAAATTTACGACTGGTCTGAAAGTTTTCCATAGCTCAACGTGCTATGCTAATGTTCGGAAGCTCACCAGGGAGAGGTGTCGTGCTAGGTTAGCACGCGGGTAGTTGTTTCGGAGTTTCGATTGAGGAAAAGGGACGTGTACAGTTTGCTATAGAAATCTTCGATCTCTCATAAGATTTCAGCACCAGAAGCAGTCCTACCTTTTTACATTTAGCTTCCCCGAGCTTCTCGACAAAAACCTTCGACCCTCTATTCTGCTCAATTGCTTCGGTAATCCGTTGCGTATTTGAGCAGTGAAGACCTCGGCGTATTAGTATGCGGATCTGCTTCGAGAGAAGCTTTGAGTCTGTGTGTGCTCTGCGTTCCCTCATAAGACCGAGCAAATCACCAGAGAGTTTGAATTTCCTGTCCGTATGCTTTTTCCTAATAAACTAAACTAAAAATTCTACAAAACCTTTCACCCACGAACCGTATGCATTCCAACACTACACCAAGTGCCTCGTCAACTGCCGTTGTAGTTTCGATATATTGAGGCTATCGAATCGGTTTTTTTTTCCAAATGGAATTTTGCGGAGTCTACCACGGTTTGACGGAAGTAAGGAAGTTAGAGAACACTCGAACTTCAACAATGTTGTTGACAAGGGACTTGTGGACGACGTAACCCACGCCACCTTGCGACGGAGTGTCGCCTTCTTTTGGTCTGTTCCCCGTGGTGTCACCCGAACAGTGAAAACATTCTTCCAAATAAACATCCTTATATTCTTAATAAAAGTGCTATTAAATATAAAACGACAAACAAATTAACAACCTCTTTAGCTTTATAACTATTATTTATTAACCAAAAAAGAACAAAAATGTCCAGTTCAATATAAATTATAAGAGAATTACGGTGCTAATACAAATTAATGAATATTTGTTGCAATCGAAATTACAATATTACGGTAAGCTCAAAGGGCATAAAATATATGATCCTATTAGTTCCAGCATTAAATATCTGCGGCTTTCTGACTAAATGATAGACTAAATATGAAAACAGTGGGCATTTATGATTCATGAAATATGTAAAATGATGTCGATACAGATCAATGTTGGTGTACAAACGGTATGTACGTACGTAAAGAGGTCGGTATTATTTATGAGCTTTCTGACAAGAGTTGTGGAAGAAAATTTGATTATAATGATTGCTAATTACTATAAAAATGGAGTGAAAAATGATAAAATACTCCTACTTAATGTAAGAGTATTTTATCATTTTTCACGCCTCATAAGCGAAGCGCCGAGAGTTCTCTACTCTAGTTATGTTAAAAAAAGCAGTTTTCTCCAAACTGAAATTGATTTTTTTGTATTTGTATCTCACTTATATGTTAATATGAGTGCACTTATATCAAGTCAAATAATCTGTCCGGCACATGAAATATACTTCAATACTAATTATTTTTTTGATCATCTAAAGCAACATAGCGCGGACTTTCTCAATTAATATGAGCGTTTCTCCCTGATTCTACCGTTCGTCGCCCGCGGGGAGGCCTCGTCGGCGGCCTTCTTCTAGGACATTACTGCATCGGAGAAGGAGACCAGCACCGTCCAGGACTCGTTATCACCGAGCATCGTGGTGATTACACTCGGCAGAGACAAGTCCACTGAGGTAATCAACGTCAGATCGCGACGCAGCTCCACCCACCTGATACAAGTCCCCATCAGTCCTTTTTTTTTTTAACGCCGGGAAATGCTCAGAGGAGTGGTTCTCCCCAGGCGGGTATGTGAGACTTGCTGCCCCCGAAAGCTGGTAAATGGACGCAGCTCTACCCACTAAAATCCGGCGAGTGCCACCAATGCCGCCTTTGGTGAGGTGCCCCGGATCTAATGAGCAAACAGGGCACCTTGACGGCTAGTCAGTCCCTTTGGGGACCGACGCCACCTCCACATAGGGGTTGTCCCGCACCATAGAACAACCCCTCCCAACGTCGGGACAGTACAATGGAGTGAGGTTCCCGCCCTCGTCCCTTGCCCCTGCTCTTTTGTCCCCTCTTCTTATAAGAGGGGTACAAAGAGCCCCCCTCGGCTCAATTCGCTTCGCCCAAGGTGCAGCGGCTCACGCTAAGTTACTGAGCACAACTGCCACGACAAGGCCTGAACCATGGTGGGGGTCCTTACAAACGATCGCCCATCCAAGGGAAGAGTCCTTACAAACGATTTGAATTGATTTTCAAATTAAAATTCAATTTAAAGGGGTTTACAACCTTTTCATTTCTTAATACATATATTACAACATATAAGATCCTTGGATAAGTCAAACTTTGATCTCTTTCACAAGATTAAAATTTAAACTTACGATAAACTTGATAAAGATCAAAATTGAAAATGAAGGCATATAATTTAGGGTTGGACCTCTGGTGGGTCCGGTCGTAAATACTGCGGACATTGTCGATGATATAAGGGCAGCTTTGTACAAAGTTTGGATTTATGTCTAGAGAAGGATATATTAAAACCAAATTTATATTTATGTCTAGAGAAGGATATATTAAAACCAAATTTATATTTATGTCTAGAGAAGGATATATTAAAACCAAATTTATATTTATGTCTAGAGAAGGATATATTAAAACCAAATTTATATTCAGACATACTTTTAAGGGCATTATGTACCTGCCGTCGATTGTGAGGTCGAGAGACCAGTTTAAATCAGAATCATAAAACATTATTAATAATAGTAATATAATATAATCTTTATTTTCAAATGTCTGACTGGCCTGTTGGTCTAGTGGCTAGTGACCCTGACTGCTAAACCAGAAGGTCGTGGGTTCGATCGCCCCAGGACAAATGTTTGTGTGATGAGTATGATCATTAATAAATAAATAATAAATATATTGTACTTTTTTGTTTTGAACAAATAAAAAAAAAAGTTCTGTGTCCGGGTGTAATTTATCTATAATATGTATGTATTTAGAAATATATAAGTATATATCAGTTGTCAGGCTGCCTTAAGAACAGGCTCTGCCTTGTTCGAGATCGGATGGCCGAGTGTGTGAGTTGTCCTAACATATTATTTGTTATTATTATTTCATCTCAGTTACTTTGATTATCGTAGACTTTCGTGGTCGGGATACTTAAAGGGGTGATAACAGAGGTGACAGGTGCAAATCCTATCGGAGGAAGACACATTCTGTAATTAACACTGTAATGAAGACAAGTGTAAAGGTCTATAAAAGGACATACGTATATATTATGTCTTTAAATTTATTTCCGTGTAACAAAATTTTCTTTATAAAAACATATGTTAACCTTCCTTACATGCCCGTAGCTACACTGTACATAGTTACACTAATTATTCGAGGCATGTTGCAACTTTAAGTTTAAGAATTACTGTACAAAGATATGCAGTGCGCGCCTGCAATGCAGCATATAGCGGAGTAGAATAACATGCTATAAATATTTTCTTTGCTTGTATTTATTTTTTTACATTTGTTGGTTGTTTAGCTGCTCAACAGATCCCGGGCACCTCACCTAAGGTGGCATTGGTGGAACTCGCCGGGTTTTAATGGGTAGAGCTGCGTCCTCTTACAAGCTTTCAGGCGCAGCGAGTTTGAAATTTGATAATGACGTAAAATGTCACATTAGCATGTGACGTTCGGTGACGATGACGCGAGTTCCACCTGGTACTAGCCCACGCAACTCATTCATGTGTTGCCTCTTCTGAGATGTAAGATGGTTAGTCTCTGTGCCACGAACACAAAGACTTACCTGAATAGTGATATATAATATTTTTGTGCGAAGTAAAATGAGATTATTATCATTAGCTAATTAAAAAAATGAATGCTTAAAGACTTATTATTTAAAAAAAATATTAAATCAAATATTTGAAGTAATAAATATAGTATGTACTTACTGATAAAGGTAATTGGTTTTCAATATGCACTTGTAAGACTTAATGAACGAAATGAGGGAAACTTACCGCATAGAAAAGGAATTAAATATGGCCATTGTATGCCATGAAAGAGTTAAAACTGCAACGTATTAGCGTTACTTCGTAGCACTGCTACGAGCTTACAAGCAGTAATAAATATCGTAGCGGTGTAGCACTGATAAACGTAGCTCTCTGTTCTTCGCTGTACATTACACGAAGTTTTGTCCTTTGTGTTACGATTACGTCAAAAATGCATGATACTGTAACTTTGCTCTCATCAAGTCAAACGGTTTCTCTTCAAGAAATTTTGTTTAAATTTATACACATCCCGCTGATTTTACACAGCTCTGCAGCTTCAGTGCCGAGTGACAACAAAGTGGATAGCATAAACCTTATTTATATATAAAAGATTATATTATGTACCAACTTTCATAATGATCAGTCGGTGTCAAAGTTTATAGATTTCATAGATACAGACATCTATTTATATACATATACATACTTAAAAAAGGTACTTACTCAAGGCACGTAAAAGGGTTTCCTTTTCGATCAAGTGACGAAGTCATGTTTGAATATTTAAGGCTCACGAATTCCTTCGAACAATCGTCTCATACCATTCTTACTTTTGCTTTATTTTCCTCAAAAAACGAAAACTTGTTTTTTCAGTACCTTGTACAATGTATTAAAATTTCAACTTCTCGTTGAATAAAAAATCTTATTGTGCGGAGGGCTGTTGGCGTGTGCTCTGTAACCGAATAATACATTATCGTTGTCAGTGGGAGGGATGATTCACGCTGGGACTGTTTTCTACGGGTTCATCAAACTGAATTTATTATGAGTGGGATCTGACGTTTCAAGAGTTCTAAGTTACCCATTGGATAATGAATTTGAATAACGGCTAAACTTCCTGAATATTAATTTTGCATTAATATTATAACATTTGTTTGTTGGAATTTCTAATTATTTTTGATACTTTTTTTTTAATACTTTTTAGGATTAAGATAAGATATTCTATTTTTTTTTCTAGCTTGTTTGAGATGGATTTGAGATAGGACAGGCAGTGTAATTACTGGCACCGAGACTTAACATCTTATGTCTCAGGATAGGCAACACATAAATGAGTTGCCTTTTTTTTTTTTTTTTGTTTTACGCCGGGAAATGCTCTGAGGCATCCAGCCTGGGGAGTGGGTCTCCCCAGGCGGGTATGCGGGACTCGCTGCGCCCGAAAGATGGTAAGTGGACGCAGCTCTACCCACTAAAACCCGGCGAGTGCCACCAGTGCCGCCTTGGTGAGGTACCCCGGATCTGTTAAGCTAACAGGGCACCTCGACGGCTAGTCAGCCCCGCAAGGGACCGACGCCACCTCCACAGAGGGGTTGTCCCGCGCCACAGAACAACCCCTCCCAACATCGGGACAGTACAATGGGGTGAGGTTCCCTTCCTCCCCCTTGCCCACTGCTCTTTTGTCCCCTCTTCTTATAAGAGGGGTACAAAGAGCCCCCTCGGCTTAATTAGCTTCGCCCAAGGTACTGGGCTCACCCCAGGCTACTGAGCCCCACCGCCACGTCAAGGCCTGAACCATGGTGGGGATAAATGAGTTGCCTGGGCTAGTTCCTGGTAAACTAGTTTATGTTCATGTGTGACGCTAACCACTTACCATCAGGTGGCATGTCTGCCAGTTTGCCAATCCAACCAACAATAAACTAATAAAAAATTAGGACGTAAAAAAGTATTTTCGCAAAATTTCAAAAATAGACTTATGACGTATGTAGTCTTTTGGCTCTCGGTAGGATACATCATTAATTAATTAATAATGAATTAATAAATTAGAGCTCGTTAATTCGCCTCAAAGCTTTTTATTATTCTTGAAATGCGTCTCGCATCTAAAATTTCCCAAAAAATAAAATATTGTATTTCTTACGCAATTTATTTTAAAGAATATAAGATATGTTAGTGTGACAATTCTGTACAATTTAAATCATACAATAGTCATATAATCATAAAGTCGTCAATTGTTTTCTAATGTTTACGCGAACTTCACTCATTATGATAAAATAGCTCATTATAGTTCATTATAACGTCTGACACCTCAGTCTCACCTCATACTCAGGAATGTACCATCTATACAGATAAATAAAATTGAAGTGTCTGCTTGTAACATCAAAATAACCGCTTTTTACAAAATGAATATGGATGTCTACACGGTACATATACCAAAATAATGTTTTTTTTTTTTTTTTTTACAATTTTTGTCTGTCTGTTTGTTCCGGCTAATCTCAGAAACGGCTGGGCCGATTTTGATGGGACTTTCACTGGTAGGTAGCTGATGTTATATAAGGATTAACTTAGGCTATAAAAATAATCATCATCAATCCGGGTACAGCTGTAAACCTAAGTTAACGCGGGCGAAGCTGCGGGCAATAGCTAGTACTATATAAAATCCGTAAAAAGTTATTTCATTATATTCAGTGGCTAGCTTGTTCTAAAATGACCCCGTATCGATATGTCGGGTAAAATATTTATATTCTATTTGGCTCGAAGAAGTAAGCTCGTAAGCTTGACACATTTTGGGGCCCCTGTAGCCCGGGGCCCCCTGTAATTGATACGTCGGTTACTGCAGTCGACATTCCCGACATGAAGGATAGACACAAGCAGTAAATTCTCATATTATGGGAAAAAAGTTGAAAAAGTATTCAGCTAATGCTATAAATAACAAGTTCCAAAACCGTCCACCAGCACCATGCTGGTGAAGTAACAGGGTATAGCAGGGTATGGTGTTTGTATACATAAATTTATGACTGTAGCGCCACCCTTATTTAATGAATTTTGATAGATACTTTTCATACACAGAGATTGTACTCCTTGTATCTATCCTCCACGGCCCCTGATTCATCATTACTGTTACAAATGACATTCATTTAATACCTCAAGTTTGCTTTACAGATTTCCGTTCTGAAATTCGATTATTTCACCAACCAACACCAAACAAGCTAACTCGAATGTTACATAAACTAAATCTATAGATTATGTTTTGAACAGTCGATTTACACCGCAACAGGCACTGTAACTTCACTTAGCCGAATGTTATATTGCGTGAAAGTTTCTGAACGCTATGTGACGTTTACAAAATGGCGACTGGGCTAATATTTTGATCTTAGCTAATATTGACTGAAAATTGTTAATGGTATTTGTACTGTCAAAATTCCATTATTTATTAACGCAAAATCTAAATAAGTTTAAAATTGATAGTAGAAATTACATGACTTAATAAGACATTGAAATTATATCGAGCGTTACTTGAATTGAATAACTTACAGGATCATAATAATAATAATAATAATAATCATCATCATCATCATCAGCTTCTATCCGCCCATTGCTGAACATAGGCCTCCCTCAATGAACGCCAATACGGCCGATACCTTGCCACCCGCATCCAACACGGACCGGCTGCTATACGGAGATCGACTTCCCACCTGGTTAATGGCCGACCAACACTTCGTCTACCTAAACGTGGCCTCCGCTCTAGAACCTTATTGCCCCATCGGCCATCCGTTCTCCTTAGTGTGTGACCAGGCCACTGCCACTTCAACGAGCTTATTCTTTGTGTGAAACTTCTTTTCGCGCATGAGGGTAAATTTTTTACGGATGAAACGTCACAAAAATGTGCATCGTTTCTGTCCAAGAAGAGGGAGAGAGTTTAGTTTGCCAAATAAGTTTCACTTCTGAGATGTATACTTTGTACGCACGCACTTTTTTAGATGTGATTAAGCCCTCTTCTATAAAAAAAGCTCCATTAATTGATAAATATTTTTTTTTCTCAATTGTTTGATGGTCGTGTGATAGGGATTGATAGCCTATTAAAATTGATGATCATTAGTTTATTTATAAAAAAACTTTTTCCCAATGGCCTAAAAAATATACTTTCTAAATGGGACAAATTTGAACAAATTATTGAAATTGAAATTATTGGAACTATTTTTATTTTTTTTATTTTTATTGCTATTTATTAGGTGCGATTTAAGGTAAGGCTCCACATATCCGCATCGTATGTATCGCACGCATCGCACTAAATGGATTGTAGGTTCTTGGTGTAGAAAATGACACTTAATATTATATGCATACAGCGCGGATCAGTGGACGCACTTGTGATGACTTTCAAGAAGCAGACTAAAATCGTATCCGTTGCGTGCCGTGCTTGCGATGCGTTCGGCGCGGGCCAATGGACGCGTACCTTTGTAGCTGATACAGTGAGATCAAGCTGTGTTATGTTTTATTCTTAGTCAGTTGGACCGCGCGATTTCCTTTACGTGACGTCACAGAGGGTTAGAAAACATGAAGAAAGTTTTCTTTTCAAAGCATTCTTTATCAAAATAAAAATAAAGGTTAAAATTAAGAAATAAGAATGTTAAAATATTTTTAGTTGTGATTTTCCTAATGTATATCAATACATTAGGAGAATAAGAATTTTTAAGGCCTCATCATCAAAAATCACATTTTTAATTTAAAGACAAAATTATTAACGTGAAAATAATTAAGACTGGGAAATTTTGAATGAATGTAATACACAGCTGTCATAATATTATGATTGCTATTTAAATCTTTTTTTTGTTCCCGCTGGGGAATGCTCTTAAGCATACCGCCGGGCCGTTAAATCTAAAAAACCAGGTAATAAAACAAACAATGTTTTTCTCTTTATTACAGATAGCGAGACAAACTGCCCGCATTTACTTGAGATTTGGCAGTGGGTCAGTTCCGCTGCACCAATAAGATCCAAAAATGGACGCTAGGGTCGTGAAAACGTAAAATAATAGATGACGTATCGATCCCCGTCTAGTTCGGTTCAGGTTAGTTGCGAGGCCGGAGATCGGTCAGCTTTGTGCACAGATGGATATATTTTGTAGGAAATGTAATAATAAAGTTTTCTGTGATATAATTTAAGTGTATGTATTGAATATGTAAAAATTGGCAAAAGTGTAATCTCTAAGTATTTTTCTCATAAGCCTGTCTTCTGTTTTCTGAACCAGTTTTTTTAATATTAATTCTAACTGACTTTTGTAATTCACGAGCACTTCCCCGCGGCTTTGGTCGCGTTAATTACGATGAAGTCTGTTCTTCTGTGACCTTTGGTGACAGATAGAACATGTTAAGATACTGTTGTATTTATTATATTTTATTACAATAAATAAAATTCTCGCGCACTGACAAACTGATGACGTCATAATGTTTTTTTTATGTTAGTTGAATAGGCAAACTGGCAAACGTGCCACCTGATGGTAAGTGGTCAACGTCGCCCATGAACATAAACTAATTTACCTTGAACGAGCCCAGGCAACTCATCTATGTGTTGCCTATCCTGAGACATAGGATGTTAAGCCAGTAATTACACTGCCTGTCTTACCCTTCCCTCCGAAACACAGCAAAGCTGTTTCACGGGAGAAACAAGCAAGATGGTGGTACCCATGGAGCCGGGAGCGCGGCACAGCGCTTCCCTCCCACCGGTGTATGATGTTGACAGAATGGCCGATCAACTATTTAATCTTTCGATTTCACTCGATAACTAATTAAAACAGTATAGGATTTAAACAATCCTAACGCACTTACAAATATTGGACAACCAAGTAGCCCTGGAAACTCAAATTTATCCTAGCGACGGGATGACTCACGAATATCAACTTTTTGACATGTAGGAGCAGTTACTACTTTAATATAATTGTTCATAAATATATATTTTTTAAATAAAAAGTCTCAAATATTCTACGCAATACCTTTGAGGATATGTGTATAAAGATTCATGATAAAGTAGAAACCTACGTGAAAGCGTAACAAATAACGCACACTCACATTTATAATATTAGTAAAGATAATTATTTGACGTGCTATAAAGGGCTGCTCAGACACAGCGACAACCCTGCGATTTCAGAATCAAGTGGGAACCGCGCGGGTCTTATTTATATGTATATATTATGTTTTGGGCTTGTTCAGACACGTGGAACCGCAAGATTACGTGTAATTTGAATTTAGAGTTCAGAAACCGCGCGGTCGTCGCCGTGTCTGAACGAGGCCTAAGTTTAGTTTTAAGGCCTGTTCTTACCTATGAAATAAAGATTGAATTTGAAATTTGTAAGATGAAATTATAGCGTATGTAAAATGGTAATCTTATAGCATGAAAAAAGATAATTGATTTTCGTCGTTCATTATGATAGTATAATTCAATGCCAAATTTCAAAGCTTTGTATCACAAATTAGTTTTCTTCTGAAACTATTGAATCGATTTTCACTTCTTTCAGTATTAGTAAGTTGTAATATCCCAAAGCGGATAAAAAGCTAGTGGTAAGTGATTATCATCCTCCGAAAAGGCGCTTCCTTGAGGTGATTTTGCCTTATAATTATGTAGGGAAGGCAATATGCAAAGCAGCTGAGTGCTTATATCCGCTTAAAGTTGCACAGTTAATATGATTGCGAGGAGAAGATACCACTTACTAGTTATTGCTATGAAATTTACTTAAGTTCAGATTAAGATTTGCATCAGGATCTTGGCAACACACTAATAAGCTTACCGTCGTGAATTACGGGATTCGTTTGAATGTTAGGATTATATTTTTAAATTAATGTTAAGGGATATTTTAATCAAAAATTAAAGGTGTTCTCCTCTCCGTTGCTATTATACAAAAATTTGCTATATGCTATTTAGCTTGCTATTTTCTGTTGAGCCTTTGTTCTAAAGTATAAAAGGAGTTTGGTTTCTATTGCATGGGTACAAGTGACAATCAATATTATTGAAAATATTTAATACACTGCTAGATAAATAAAATATCTAGCATCAAATCATTATTATCATAATCAGCCTTTATCCGTCCAGTACTGAACATAGGCCTCCTTCAATGAACGCCAAGACGACCGATCCCTCGCCACTCGCATCCAACACGGACGGTTACTGCCCGGAGATCGTCTTCCCACCAATACCAAATACCAGATATCTAATCTGATTTCTTAAAAAAATCAGTTCATACAATAATGATAGACAGAACGATTTTGATACTGTAATATTGACAGCGAGATATTAGAATCTCGAAGTGGCCATTAGTTAATATTACGAGAACCGGGGAATCACTTTAGAACAAAACCAGATATTAATCTTATGGTAAATTTGCCACCGAGTATTAAAAGAAATTTGAATTGAAAGAGGGAAGTGCCAATAATCGGATCCAATATAAATCAGACTCTCCCGGGAAAGGGCTTGGGACAAATTTAGATGAAGACACCTACCTCATTGAAATACGCCAGTGATATATGGGATCCATCATCAGTATTATCATCGAGTGGAAATCTCTTTTTATGAGTTTAATAGAAATGTGTATGAATGTTTGTAACTTGAAGATAGAGAGCCTTTGGATCTCTATCAAGTTTTTTTAGCATCGAGCATATTATAACCGTAATGTGTAGTAGAGCAGTAATGTGACCCATAAAATTCCGAAACTGTTCAGTGATTTGTCATTGTCGTAATAGCAATTCAACCAACCAGTGATCTGTATGTAAGCCACTCTATTCCGGTTATATGCTCGATGTTTTTTTAGTAATAGTTATCATTGTCATTTTCAGACTGTCTTTGAGTGAACGTGAACGAAATTAATCTTTTCGAGTTAAGAAATTTTTAAGCTCTAGGCACATTTTTTTATATTACGCCCAACACAAACTTCAAATAGCATAATTTTAAATTTAGAATCATTATACGGAACTTAATGATAAATTTACAAACATCCAACGCAATTTCACTTCCAAGATAGTTATTAACTCGTAAATTTGCAAAATCGCATTACTAAACGCGGTGGGATCTGAGCCGAGATATTTAAAGTAAGTAGTACTCTCGGTAACAAGAGCCTCCATCTTACACTCTAGTTATTGCAAAGATAAAGTTCCCGGTTATATTGATATCTAAGGCTTCAATTGAATAATGGATGAGAAATAGGGATGTGGACAATTTTTATTTTATTTTTATTTTATTCATTAAGTAAACCAGCAGCGTAATACAAAACTTTAGTAAAGCTAATACTAATAGGTTTACTTTAAAGTATATATATATATATATATATATATATATATATATATATATATATTTTATATATATATATATATATATATAGATATATATATATATATATATATAAAATAATATATATAAAATAATAATATTATAAATGTGAAAGTAAGTTTGTTTGCTACGCTTTCACGCTAAAATTACTTAACCGATCTTCATGAAACTTTGTACACATATTCTTGGACGTATTAGAGGTAACATAAGATACTTTTTATAAAAAAAAATCTTATTCGCAGATGAAGTCGCGTGAATTAGCTAGTAATAAATAAAAGTCTTCCATTCTTTTTGTTACCGTCTACTACACTGCTGTTTAAAGTAAGGATTTGTAAAATTGTAATAACATTGTTGTCCTTTATTAATCTTATATAAAAAAAATGTATTAAGGGAAACGTCTTGAGGAAACCAGCCAGATAAGATTAAGTGTTAAAGGGTGTGAGAAGGTTGTCAATCGGAATTAGGTCGTATAACAAACTATGGCGTACTTAATCCTCTTCTCGCTTGATTTTGAGAAGGGCAACTGTGCTCAACAATGAGATATAATAAAAGGGATTCTTATGCTGTTATATTAGGATTAGTTATTTATTATTTAATCCAGCTTGTATGGTTCGATGGAAAGAGTGACGGGTGCAGGCAATTTCTACAATAAATATAGGATATAGGTATTCGTTACGAGGTCGTATATTTTTAAAGTTCTTAACCTTACCAAGAGGTCATGCTTTAGTTTAAATATTTTCTCAAACATTCACTTTGGTTATTAAGTGTTTGGATAATCAACAATTTACAACTATTTTAGCGACGGGAAGGATGTGCTGTATTGCACGTCTATATGTATGAGTTCCGCCATTTTTTTATATCTACTGCTAAATAGTTTTAATGCATTTCGAAAAAGGGCAGGACATAGAGTATAATTATAGGCACCTCAACATACCATCTCACGTCTCTGAATAGGCAATAACTGGAGGTGAACATTCACTCGCTTATGTTCATATGACGACCTCTGTGGCTCAATGGTAAGCGCGTTGGCGTTCAAGCCGGAAGTTGCGGGAGTCATGGATGTGTATTAAATATGTGTATTATATAATAAAAATCTTAAATATATGTATAGTATAAAAAGTATTGAATAAATTTCCGTTGTCTGGTACCCATAACACAAGTTCTTCGTGAACTTACCATGGGACCAGATTGACGTGGTATAAAAGCGATATTATTATATGCAATGCTGTGCACTGACGCTGTTACCTTATTACTTACTCCCCTACTTTAAAGTTATTCCGGCCTATATTATTTAAAATAAGTTGGTTTAGCGCATGTGTAAAATTCAGCACTAAAAGTAAGTAAATATACCCAAATTGTTACGGATACCGAATAGCAAGTGTTTATTTTACTATTTTCAAAACTAACAGTGTCAGTGGCATGGTAAAACGTCAATATTGTCCTCACTTAGTATTATAAATGTGAAAGCGTGGATGTTTGTTACGCTTTCACGCGAAAACTACTTAACCGATCATCATGAAACTTTGTACACATATTGTTGGAGGCATTAGAAGTAACATAGGATACTTTTTATAAAAAAACTAAAATCTTATCCTGCGCAGACGAAGTCGCGGGCACCAGCTAGTATTGATTATAAACGAAATATCATAAAAAATAATCATCATGACATCTGAATCTTTATTATAATATGTTGTATGTTCGCAACATTTTTTTAGAGACAAAAGACATTTTTTTTAATTCACTCATTGGTATGGTTATGACCAGTGGAAGGGATGAGCTGTTCCGCCCATCTGTATGGCTAACATCATCCTGCCTATTATTTTCGTGAACAGCTTCGATGTGTTTCGGAAAGAAGAGCGACGGTGAGTGTAATTTCTGACACTGAGACTTACCGTTTTACGTCTCTGGATTGGCAATGCATGAACGGGTTGTCTAGTTCCAGATGAATTCATTATGTTCATGGGTAAGGATGACTACTTCTTCTTCTACATACCATCAAATGGTACGTCAGTTTGTCTAACATAAGAAAAAACTAAAGTCACTATAAGACTCAATAGCTTGCTTTTACTAAGAGCATCGATCATATAACTGGAATAGAGCGGTAACGTTATGTGTTTTGAAAACAAATTCCTCCAAATTTGTGCTGCGACGCTGTGCCGGTTCTGCGCTCTGATTGGCCGACTGATGGCCATTTTTTTTTTTCCAAATGAGTTGATTCGGGTGCTAATGCTGCGTGTACTCTTATGTAACTTTTAAGCTAGGGATATGTTTTGATTATGATTTTGCGAAAATTTGAATTTTTAGTAGTATCTAATGATGTTATTAGTTGAGTAATTTAAATTGGCATTACTGATGGCCATTTATGGATGATTGGCCGATGAGATAATCACAGAACTGGTTGGTTGAATGACTATTACGTCAGTGACAAATCACTGACCAGTTTAGAAATATGGCTCTCACTGTACGAGTTTATCTGGTTATGTGCTCGATGACGATGAGCAATTGGATGAATTTTATAGCGTCTATGGTATTCAACATCAAGAATGACTTAATGGATTTTGATGGTGTTTTTAATATTCAGAACACCATTTAAATCAAAAACTATAGCTAGCTTATGTGAAACTGCGTAAATAGCATTCGAAAGACATTAGGGGCCCGCAGTGGGCGTGCGTGGAAAACTCGATGCACCTTCACTAAGATTTATAGGTTACGTTTGGTTTCAAATATTTTTAGTTGGCAATATTTTCTGTAATTTTGTTTCTTTTGTTTTTTACTTTGGCATCCAGTTGTTTATTTAGTTTTCATTATATATTGCAGTTTGTTTTTGTTGTTTATACTCGTTTATTTTCCTATGTATTCTCCAATAATTTATGCATATTAGTAGACTTGGGTAAGTAAGGAATGGCAGGTGAAGTATGTTATTTGGGTAAATTACATGTTTCACCTGCCAGTCCTTCTTACAGGCAAATATTTTTTGAAAAAAAAAATTGGTTGTCTGTAAAGTTGGTTTACGGACGATAGTTTAACGTGAGAACGTCATAAAAAAACGCAAGCGTACAATGAGCGTAACGGGACAATGAGCGTAACAGGAGAATGAGCGTTACGGGATAATGGTCGTGATGGGACATTTTCGTGCATGCACTGGCGTTCATCGATTTATTAGACGTTGTCACGTCAAAAATGATAATGTACTATACCCCTGGAAAATTGAAAGGAATAGTGCGAAACTACAAACACAAACCTCATTAATATTAAATAGTCCCCTATCAAAACTTTGCACTTGACATAATCATCGCTTTCAAAATGCTATCTAAATATCCGATGAAAATCAATTATTAAATTAGGAATGTCCACGCACTAATTAATTTGGATCTTTATAAATTGGGATGGAGATGATAAACTGGCGTCGTTAATTTCATGAAGGGTTCGAATTTCACAGGCGATAAAGGCCCTTTTGAAATTTAAGCTTAACCCTTCTGATAATTACATATTAAGGAGATTACTCTCAAAATCGTACTACTCAACGGTAACCGTTGAGTAGTACGATTTTGACAACACAACCTATGTTTTGTGTTTAAAACAAGTATAAATGAGTAAAAATATGGATTACCTTATTTTTTATCAAACTAAGAAGTAAATATTTTTTATTTATCATATTTTCATGCATTGACATATACATACTTTGGAGCTGTGGTCCAAATTTTAAGCCACGTCACGTCCCACATCGGGGACTTAGTTAGCTTAAAATCATTTACAAATGCGGGTTAAATCGCGGGGCGCTTCTAGTGAAATATTTTGAATAATATATATATATATATATATATATATATATATATATATTCTGGTTTTATTTATATCGAGGTTTTAGGTAAAGGAAGCGTTTTAGGCGGACAGGATTCGGTAAGAATGAAATGGTTCTAATAGTACTTCAAAGACGTCCGTTGACTGTCAAAGAACAGGAACTTAGGGGCGGACATAAACGGATAAATGGTATTTTCATGGCTACAGAATTCAAAACTGTTCTTCTGCTAAAGCTTTAGCCCAACGTTATATCCTCTTAACTTGGCCTTAAATATTTATTGATACTATTAGCCTCTAAAGGTCGAAACGTATCTATTTACGTTTTTTCATGTTGAGTTATAAAATGTATAAAGTGTTGAATGTTCCTCATTCCCAAATCACATTTCTCCATGCGGTATAATTTTTAACGGAACAACACCATCAATATATTGTTTTCTAAAGTTTACTTTTAACTTTTTACGGATTTTATTACAGTCTTATCATGATCACGATTGCTATCAAGTATCCAAAATGTCAGGAATGTAAAAATCTAATAAAATCCCATATAGTCAGTAAAATACGTATTCAGATATTGATATATTACCTATAGGTTAAATACTTTTTAAGTCCTATTACAAAAGTGTTACGTAAAATTGTTCAGTGAAAAGCGTAATGCGATCATTGGTCTGATAGGCGGGTGAATTGAGCCCGACGTGCGGTTTTTAGACCGTACACTTTAAATTTGGATACTTGCCTAAAATATAACCCAGATATTATATTACCCAAGTTAAAGTGATGTTGATAGCAATCTTTGACGTCTTTATCAAAGAAAATAGTTTACATGAGTTGTATACCGGATATTTTAAAATCTATTGTTTCAAAATTTTTATGAGTTACTTTTAAGTTGAAATTAAGTAGTGTGATTTCCTTAGATTACGGTAAACGTAGTAAATTACATTACTTAATACCAGTTACATAATTTAAGTTGCTTAATATATTATCGTTATCTTAATAACGGTAAGATATCATTAATTATTTCATAGCATGTAAATTCAAGTGTATGCTAAGTGCTAACAAAGTAACATAAACTCATTTACCAGCGCTTTGTGGTTACATTCAGATTTTTTATCCGGCAAGGTACTATTGTGCGAAAAGGGCACTTTTTGGGTACTGCCCCTGTGTAACAACAAAATTAAAATTACGCAGGGCCATTATTAAAAATATCTATTCAAGTTAACTACTTTATTTAACAAATTAAAATACAAACGAGTTGAACTAACCCGTTTGTATATTAATTATCTACCATAGCGCTTAAGGTGTAGTACTTCTTAGAGGTAGTGGTTTTGAGTTCCAGAAAGCGTTTACAATAATTCTAAGAATGTCTGTTTTAAAAGTAAGCTGAGCTACTTAACTCTATTTAAGAGGACGCATTGGAAATTTTGGCGTCAATAATTTCAATTTATTTCAGTAATTACAAAAAGAATGAAAATATAAGTTGGTAACTTATTAGTTCATGATAAAACCTTATTTTTTTAGTTTTCAAAACACGATGAGGTAACTTTTGTAACAGAGAATAAAATATAAATAAATAATAATTAAAAACTTTAAAAAAAATCACATCTTATGGGTAAACGGGACCGGTTTAAGCCTCTTAACTTTTTTCGTAGATGATTCATACATGTTATTTAAAATTTTGAAGGAATTTCTCGAATTATCGTTTTTATCGCAATAATATAACAATAACCATTTAAAATAACTATATCTATTTTGTCGTTTACGTCCTTTGGTTATAAGCTCGCGTGCGTATGGAGAGCCTCGCCCCGCTCAGGACGGCCAGTACCCTCTGGCGCGTGTTCTGTATTAGAATTATTGTTTAACAATGCGTCGCCTTAACACGTATATTTACATCATATTATATAAGGTTTAAATTATATTTTCTAATTTATCTGCGCTAATAAACGTGAAAGTTTGTACGCATGGATGTGTTTTACTCTTTTACGCAAAAACTACTGTATGGATTTTAAGGATTTTAATGAAATTTTACAATAATAAAGCTTATACATTAGACATATTAGATAATATAGTTTATAAGTTTGAAGCTAGCCTAACATAAAATTTTCATCTCTCAAGACATTTTATACGCCTCCTTTAAAAATATGCTTTGTAAAAATTTATGTGATAAATCCTGATCACATTCTGCCTGTTGTTTGTGGTTTAAAAAATCTTTTATATCTGATCCTCGCACAAATGGGGTGTCAATTACTTATTCTGGTTAAGGTTCCCTTATTAATTGTCCAGTTAAGGTTTAGGTGGTAATTTATTATCGACATCGGCTGATCGTCTTGAAGCTGTCAAACAATCCAAGATTTATCTATCGAGTTTCTCGTAGCTATCCTGTTATTCAATATGTAATGGATTAATGTTCGAATTGGATATAGAAGTAAATTGTTTTTACTCACAAGTCCTAGCTTGTACTATTGAAAATAAACAATGCTATGATAACCTATAACTTTAAATAGAATACATGGAAATAAGGGAGCGGCTCCACCGTGGCGCACGAAGAGCCACTGCAACCCACGGACACGTTACGCATTGATTTACATTTTCTTGTGATTGAAATTTTAACACATGGGTAGCCTCTGCGTGCGCGACGGTGGAGCTGGGCCTTAAATACTTATTCAGGCACATGACCCGGGCAAAATTATAGTATTGGTCCGTAATTGTGTGTTTTTAGCAAAATGTCAAACCCGCCGTATCTTATACTACCCAGTCATTTAAAACTACACTAGTTGCCCACTAATTCTTACAATTTAACGTTATTTCTAACAAATAAAAATTCGTGATATTTTATGACATCCCCTATGTGAGAGTGGGTGAGATTAGGCTGCCGGGGAAAGTGAGGCGGCTTTTTAAACACCTCATGAAAGCTTCTTTACTGAACATCTCGTAACATAATTATAACTTACCAAATAGCTATTGTCAAATAATTCCACATATGAACTATTGAGGTTACTCTAATTACTTCCGTATTATGTTACACTTAATAAACTACAAACGTAACACACACAAACGTAAATGTAACAAACCGGGAAGTACACAGACTATTTGCAACTGGGAACCACACCATTGGGGTACGGCACTTGAATTACCAACTTACTAGTTGACCCTTTAATATCACTATCATGGCACGTCTTATCACCTAAACGACTTTTATATGTCCCGCTGCTGGGCACGGGTCTCCTCGAAATCGTGCGAGGAGGGTGTTGAGCGGGTGCTCAATTATGTATTTGAGGGTTCAAAGACATAATTACATCAGGCATGTCTATTTTCTTACATAGTTTTTCTACACCGGTGGCTAAGCGATGTTGTCACGTTCAGGTGCATTTTAGATGTATCTGGTAGGATCAAACACAGTCCCCACCATGGTTCAGGCCTTGTCGTGGCGGTGGGGCTCAGTAACCTAGGGTGAGTGGTGCGCCTTGGGCGAAGCTAATTGGGCCGAGGGGGCTCTTTGTACCCCTCTTATAAGAAGAGGGGACAGAAGAGCAGGGGGCAAGGGGTGAGGATGGGAACCTCACCCCATTGTACTGTCCTGACGTTGGGAGGGGTTGTTCTGTGGTGCAGGACAACCCCTCTGTGGAGGTGGCGTCGGTCCCTTGCGGGACTGACTAGCCGTCGAGGTGCCCTGTTTGTTTTCTAGATCCGGGGCACCTCACCAAAGGCGGCATTGGTGGCACTCGCCGGGTTTTAGTGGGTAGAGCTGCGTCCATTTACCATCTGTCAGGCGCAGCGAGTCCCACACACCCGCGTGGGGAGACCCACTCCCCTGTGGGATGCCTCAGAGCATTTCCGGGCGTTAAAGAAAAAAAAAAAGAAAAGAAAAAAAAAAGGATCAAACACAGATCTCTCAATTCGAGGACGAACCAACCCACTAGATCACCCACACGTTTATTAAAGACAATTCAAACAGCGACATCCTGATATGACGTCAGTGGCCTCGATGTTCACTAGAGAACAGATACTTCGCAAATATTATAGGAGAAAGTGGTTTTAAATCGCTCTGATGAAACTTCATGCTTCAATCCTCCGGAATCCGATATCAATTTCACACAATTGTAACTATACGAAACTCAAAGACGAAACTGAACTACTGAAGTTATTCAGTCTATGCCTTTTATTTGACGACCTCTGCAGCTCAATGGTTAGCGCGGTGGCGCTCAAGCCGATTAGCGGGTTCGAATCCTGTCAAGGAACAAAAAGTTTTCTGTATTCCTGGGAAATGGATATGTATTAAATATGTGTATTATATAATAAACATGCTATATATTATGTCTATACATATATACTATACATATTATATACTATTATAAAAGTATTAATTATATTTCCGTTGTCTGGTACCCGTAACACAAGTTCCTCCAGAACTTACCACGGGACCAGATTGACGTGGTGTAAAAGCGTTCATAGATTTTTTTAAATAGCCTATTGGATCCCACTGCTCACAAAGACCTACCTTGCTTTGCTCCACTTATCACGGTTCTGTGCCAATTATTATTATTACTTTACAATAAATATAATTATGGTGATAATAATGGTACTAAAAGTTATGATAATCACGCATTTTGTGACAGAGAATTAGGTACTCAAATAAATTATCCTTGTTAGACGATCGAATGCTAATATTAATTACACCGAGTAATGATGTTACATTACAATAATGTCATGGTAATCATTATAAAGTAACACGTACTTAACTGTATTTGTAACATTTTGTAATATTACCAGTATTACAAGGATTTATAATAATTAATATTCGTAATTGCGTAAACAATTTGAAATTGTGACATGGCAAAGAAAAAAAATAGTAAACGTTTCTGTAAATGAAATAATAATGCGTAAAAGTCTGTAAAATAAATGTTAATTAAAAATCTAAAACACATTAATAGTGTCAATAATAGACATTACTTGTTTTAGCAATATTACAGAAATGTAATATACAGTTATTGTAAGTAATACAGTAAGTAAAGTGCTTTCAGAAAGTTTTTACTATTACATAACACAATTTAATCATGACAAGACGAAAACTGACGTTTGGGGACGTCTTTTACCAAAATTTTCCCTCGGGAACCATCGTGAGACATGTTGACGTTTTGACGTCGAAAATCGAAGGTACACAAGACAAAATAAAATGCCTATATTTATTATAATAAAGATAAAATAAAATATAATAGATTTCAGCAAAGTAACGTCTGATTCTATTAAATACTAGCTGGTGCCCGCGTCTTCGTCTGAGCAGGATAGGATTTCAGTTTTTTTTCATGTTACTTACATAGAATACTTTCTATGACTAATACCTCCAAAAATATGTGTACAAAGTTTCATGATGATCGGTTAAGTAGTTTTCGCGGAAAATCAAACAAACTTAGTTTCACAGTTATAATTTCGTGAGAAACGAACTAAAATGTGTTGTTTACAATTTTTTATCAAACAGGTATCAGTGACATAAATGTTTATCATGCCTTTAGAGTTTAGACCTTCAGAAAGATATTTGGTTTAGGAACATTCAAGGGTACCCGCTCTGTAGACCCTGGTTTGAGAATACTACCCCTGGTAGAGGCTATTTAAAACGTAGGACTAACTAACTAACTAAATAAAACTAGTGTTAAGAATTCGCACCAGGCACTAAATGTCATGTCTTACTTAGAAAAAACCCAAAAAAAAAATTACATAAAAAACTTTTATCAGTTTATATAATATATTAGAATAAGAGGTAGTGCCATGCTGCTTTGCAGCCGAATTGGGTCGGCATGACCTGGGTGGTAGCTCTCGCTTACGTAGCACCAGCGTCAAGTGACAGCTATGCTGTCGCGTTTCGTGCGGTTTATGAGTTTCCGGTGGCCCATTGGGGGGGATAGGAAAAAGGAGTGCAACGCATCTGAATAATCTCTTGTTGTGCGGATGTTTAATAAGAGCGTCGATAGGCGCAAATAGGTTACGTCTGCTCTTTTGCCCTCCTATGCTATATTTTTTTTTTTCACGAATTCTTGTAATACTTTTTAAGATTTTTTTTACTGTATATTACCTACGCTTCGAATACTTTACGAAAACTATATTTACTGGGCGACTTAGCACTCGGATGTCTTATGTCATATAGTTCTAAGTACCGCTGAGCTGCTGAAGCAAATATAAAATTGAAAAAATCCGCAAAATGTGTTTTAAAACACACTTGTTTTACATACATTGTTTTAAATGACAGGACAAACAGAAAATATAAAATAGGACAGGAAATTGATAAATGCCTTCGGTTTCCAATAAGCGTAGGTGATAAGGGAGGGCATTACGGTGGAGTGGCCCGCTGGGAGCCGTCGTCTTGCTTTATGTGTTTGAATACGTCGCTCCAAGATAACACAATTACATTTATCGACGTAAAGATATGTATATTATACTAGCTGTGGCCCGCAGCTTCGCCCGCGTTAACTTACACAACTTAATAACTGTTAGTCACAGCAT
Source organism: Helleia helle (assembly GCA_963853865.1). Taxonomy (NCBI): domain Eukaryota; kingdom Metazoa; phylum Arthropoda; class Insecta; order Lepidoptera; family Lycaenidae; genus Helleia; species Helleia helle. The sequence goes on from OY971421.1 coordinate 10,751,734, forward strand.
GATGTTATAATATAGATAAATGGGCTATCTAACACTGAAATTATTTTTCAAATACGCAGACGAAGTCGCGTACTTTCGCTACTATCTATACTAATATTATAAAGCTAAAGATTTTGTTTGTAATAATTATAATTGTTTTCTAATGTTTACGCGAATTTCACTCATTATAATGAAACAACATTGAATGATTTTTATCACGGTTATAGTAACATTAAAACGAGCTTATTTTACGTAAAAAATAAGCTCGTTTTAATGTTACTATAACCGCGATAAAAATCATTCAATGTTGTTTCATTATAATAAGTGAAATTCGCGTAAACATTAGAAAACAATTATAATTATTATTACTTTATTGACGACTATAATTGACGACCTCTGTGGCTCAATGGTTAGCGCGTTGGCACTCAAGCCGGAGGTAGCGGGTTCGAATCCCGCCAGGGAACAAAAAGTTTTCTATGTTCTTGGGTCATGGATGAGTTATTAAATATGTGTAAATTTATAATAAAAAATCTTAAAAATATTTATAGTATAATAGTATTAAATATATTTCCGTCGTCTGGTACCTGTAACACAAGTTCTTCGGGAACTTACCACGGCACCATATTACGTGGTATAAAAGCGCCAATAGATATTAATATTATTAGACGATTTACTACAGTTCTTTACATTTTAGCCACCACAGTGACTTTAATATTTATGATATCTGTGTGCTTTGTCTAGGTTTATAAGTTATATTACCGTATTTATAAGTTATATTACCGTATTTCACAATGTCTGGTTTTTGTTGAAAGAGTTCCCAACATCCGTGCATCTTCTCAAACTTTCACGTGTTGTTGTGGGTTTCTTAATTATTAATTGAATTAATTCTTAATTCTATTATTATAAATAAAATTATTAATTCTATTAACTTTATCGTATGATTTCGTGAATCTGATCAGATTTTTCTAAATATTTGCGCTATTAATTTAAAAAAATCTAATTCTTAGAGAAAAATACATCCTAATAAAAAGCGCAGCTTTGCAAAGGCTCGCAAGAATTTTGTAGGTTGTTTTTATAAAATAAGTTTATTTTTTATTTTTTTAGCTGAATAGAGTAAATTGTAGATTTAGAAAATATTACTGACTAAAAAATTCGTTAGATCTATAATGAAGATAATAGGACAAAGTAGAAAGTACATAAGACGGTATATAAAATGAAAAACGTACTAGATATTCGCAAAAAAAATGTAGGCATTAAAATATAAGATAAGTTTATTTATATTGACAATAAAAAAAATTGCAGCTTCGACTACACATTGATTACTCACTAAAATCTACATATTTAGAACTACTTCTATGAAGCCTGATACGTAGTTGATCGGTCAACAGTAGACTTCTCGGTAATAGTACGTGGTGAACATGCTGGCATGTACTTAGGTACGAGTTTCAAAGGGGTTAACGTCTTGGTTAGTTACCTAAGTTATATGTAATCTGTGGGCTTTACTGATTGAATCTTGCGTCAGTGTAATGCCTAGGCTTTGTGACTTCTGAGTTCTGCTTGATTGATCAAACCAAAATTTGGTCAACTTGATGTTTCTTTATATATATAGTAAGTTTCGGTCAAGTAGTACAACTCCATCAAAACAATTAGGCGCATGACACCCACCACCCGAACCCTGCCGGGGTGTTCGGGCCTAAGACGGGGGTCGAGCGGTCGCTGTGATGCGTGTAATTGTTTTGGTGTAGTAGTATGTTTCATCTTTTTTGATTCTCTATGTCAACATATGAAATCCTTTTTTTTTCTTTTACGCCGGGAAATGCTCTGAGGTACTGGGGAGTGAGTCTCCCCAGGCGGGTATATGGGACTCGCTACGCCCGAAAGATGGTAAGTGGACGCAGCTCTACCCACTAAAACCCGGCGAGTGCCACCAGTGCCGCCTTTCTGATGCCACCTCTTTTTTAAGTTATAATAGAGTAAGCAGGACCATGATCACAATCAGCAAATTAATCACCAATATTTTTCACTTCTATCGACAAATTCCCAGCAATTATCGATAAGTAAGCTTGGACGTTATAAATGGGGTTCCAAATGGGAAGGACTCTTAGCTTCGGCTTAAAATGGATTAGTCTGTACGTGACGCATAACAGGTTAGTGGGCAGCATAATGGCTCTATAAAGAGAAAAAAACGTAAAAGCCTCATTTTCCTGGGGCTATTCATCGCTATGAATAGTTTAATATAATGTAGACACCAGGTGTATTTAAATTATAATACTTTTTACGTAAATAGACTGTAATGAGTAACGAATTGAAAAGTCTTGGTTCGATCTCTAACATCATCTGAAAACGAGTTTTCAAAGTTGTACCATGAATCTCACTACGCTGATGAACAAAATATGTGGTATCGTTTGTTCATCAGCGAACGATAGAATCACGAGGAAACCTTTTTTTTTCTTGCGGGGGGAGCGGGTCTCCCCAGGCGGGTATGTGGGACTCGCTGCGTCCGAAAGATGGTCAGGTGGACGCAGCTCTACAAACTAAAACCCAGCGAGAGCCGCCAATGCCGCCTTTGGTGAGGTGCCCCGGATCTGTTGAGCATGTTGAGCAAATGGCACCTCGGCTAGTCAGTCCCCCAAATAACCGATTTCACCTCCACAGAGAAGTTGGTCCGCACCACAGAACAACCCTCCCAACATTGGGACAGATGTTCTTTATGAATTATATAAAAGCATGTAATTGTTGATATAAGAGATAAAAGCATCATTCTAATATACTAATGTTTAAATGACATTTGTTTGTGCAGGCGCGCTGGAGGGCGGCGGCGGCGGCGGCGGCGCGCACGGAGCGCTGCGTGCGCCCGGCTCGCCGCCCGCGCAGAGCCTGGGCGCCAGCAGACACAGCCTTATTGGTAACGTACTCATGCATACACTTTTAACTGATTATCTAGAGCCTATCCTGCATCCTGCCACCAAGTAGCTGTATATTATAGCGGGATTATTAACGCTTTTTATGCTCATGGAACTTTTATTTATGGATAAATTTTTTATTAATCTTTCCAATATTTTAGATTATGTAATGTAATAGTTACAAAACCTCATCAGTCTTGTTTTAATATGTTTTAACTATTTTTTTATATTAATTTTATAATTTGTAAGAATGTAAAAAATATTTTAAAATATGATTCCATTTATATCTTAATGATAATAACAAAAAACTATTATAGAATACAATTTTAGTGAACATTTGAATCCCAAGCACCAAAAGGTCTCTAATTAATTCTAAGGGCATACTTTCGTCCAAGAATTTGCATGCGATGTGTGGCGATTATGTAAGTTTAATTTCGCGGTCTTATTTAATTAACTGGTGCCAAGGTCTCGGAGGGAATTTATCGGGAGTACCGAGAACGGTGACGGTCCCCGAGGCTCGTAAATCTGCGTTAGCTTTGTCTATTGATTCATTTATTTGCTAAAGTAATTAGTCATTTGATATTTCTCTTTTTGTTTAAGGATTTTTCGATTAAAGGTCTAATTGAAAGTTATAGACGTTTTATATTGTAGGCAAAACGTAGTAATTGATGTAAGAGATAAAAGAATAAATATATTCCGAACGGCTGTATATTAGCTATTCAATATCTTTTCCACAGGTCTGGAACATAGTCCAGTGGTAGTTTGTGTCTGGACGAAAAAGCCTGATTCTTAAATACCTACTATTTAGTCACTTAGATAATGACGGAATATCCGAAATTAGAAAAGAACATAAAGGCACGAGTGCATTGATGTGTAACGTTGATCTTTGTGTTAAATCATTATATTATAATGAACAGAGCTTCAAGACGAAAGTCTTCAACCAATGCGTTCTCCCCGCGATGATCTACAGGGCCCAAACGTGGCCTCTAAATTTACGACTGGTCCGAAAGTTTGCCGTAGTGTGGTCATAGTTGAACGTGCAATAGAGCGTGGCATAGAAATATTAAGAACAGAAGAACTTATTTCAAATATCTGTGGAGCGTGGGTATTTCTATTGCAGATAGGATTCGAAACGAAGACATCCGCCAGAGAACTATCGTTACCGATATCACGCTAACAATAATTTCATTGAAGTGGCAGTAGACTGGTCACACACTCAGATCGGATAGCCGATAAGCCAATAACGTTCATGAGTGGAGACCGCGTTTAGACGCGCGGTAGGTAGTCAGCCATTAACCAGGTGGGCAGACGTCAGACGATCTCGGTGCAGCGAACGGTCCGTGTTGGATGCGAGTGGCAAGGGTTCTGTCATCTTGACGTTCATTGAGGGAGGCCTTTTTTTTTTTTTTTTTTATCGCAGGGAAATGCTTTTTACGCATGTAGCCAGGATCTCTGATAGATCCTGACCCTATGTGGGACTCGCACCTGGGAGTGCCCTACCCGTAAACTAAAACCACTGCGAGCGCCTTCAGCCGCTTTCATGAGGGTCCCGGATATCATTGAGGGAGGCCTATGTTCAGCAGTGGACGTATAGAGGCTGATGCTGATGATGATTAACGATAACACAATATCGACACCGCTTAGAAAAAAGAGTTATGATTGATGATTTAAAACCTTTTGTTCGTCAAACCTTAATCTGATAATATTTTATCGTATGCATATTATGACGATAACAACTTTTATAACTTTTTGAATCGTTATATCTCAGAAACGGTGGCTCGTAAGAAAAAAAGTATTGATACATTTTTTATAGATAATTTTATGATCTACAACTTTTGTCTGAGGTACTTTTATGATAAAACTTACCGTTTTGCTGAAAATCGCGATTAACTCATTTTTTTGACCTTTGACTTTGAATAATTTTTTTTCCTTACAGGGGAATGATGGGGAACTTATAGACATTGTTTATAATTATATTTTGAACAATTTCACTGAAATTCAGCTTGTTGGGACTTTATGTAACTCACTCTCATTTTTTGGTCTAAATTGACCGGACTATTATGTCAATTATGTCTTGCAGTCTCTGAACAATCACAAAAAGACGTATACAAATTCTATCGACCACTACAACATCAGAGAAAAAGATTATTACATTAAAATCTTCATATATTCTTAATGGCGGAATTCAAATGTATATACGTATAGAGGTGGTGCGATTAAAATAGTTTTATACACTTAAAATATCTCCGCAGGCCATTTAAAGTTTCCGCATATGCAGTTTGTAGGACCGAGTTTGTTTTTGGCTTTAGCTTTATTTAAATTTGGATTTATGATTTGTTTGCCTTACTTTTAGTTGTTTAAGCTAACGTTTCTAAAATAAAGTGACGGTTTTCGTAATCGTCAGTCTTTATCCGTCCACTGCTGAACGTAGGACTTCTTCAATGAACGCCAAGACGACCGATCCCTTGCCATTCGCATCCAACACGGATCGGTCACTGTACGGAGATCGTCCTGCCACCTAGTTAATGGTTTTAATATTATAAAACGGCCGGGCTAGTCGTATGGTAATAAATTTCGGCTTATAAGATGAGATAACTATGCAGCCCCACCATGGCTCAAGCCTTGTCGTGGCGGTGGGGCTCAGTAACCTAAGGTGAACCCAGCACCTTGGGCGAAGCTAATTGAACCGAGAGAGCTGCTCTTATAATAAGAGGGGACAAAAGAGCAGTGGGCACAAGGGGTGAGGATGGGAACCTCACCCCATTGCACTGTCCCGACGTTGAGGGAGAGGGGTTGTGCTGTGATTCGGGACAACCCCTCTGTGGAGGTGGTGTCGTTCCCTTGTGGGACTAGCCGTCGAGGTTGCCCTGTTGCTCAACAGATCCGGGGCACCTCACCAAAGCCGGCATTGGTAGCACTCGCTGGATTTTAGTAGGTAGAGCTTTGCCCGCCTTATCATCTTTCAGGCACAGCGAGTACCACATACCCATTTGGGGAGTCCCACCTCCCACGCGGGATGCGAGAATTTCCAGGCGCAAGAGAAAAAAAAGGAAGATAACTATGCAGTAGTCGATGGTTTTAAGTGAAAGGCTATGTTAATAAAAAATATTCAGTGGGAGATGGTTGCGGTCTGATGATGATGAAGTAATATCATAAACTTTAGTTTGTTGGCGATATCATCACAACAACTAACAATCGAATATACCTATTTCTATTATATATTATAAAAAAATAACATTAATTACTTTTTAGGATAACTTGTAGGAGCTTCAGCCCTCAATACAATTAAAAAATTCAATAAACAAGAATAAGGGATTAAAACAGACGACGGGCAAGCGACATAAATTCACAGTTACTGAACTTTTGCTGAGTCAGCCAGTCAGTCAGTGATCTGTATGTACGTCCCATCGGCCGATCATCCATCAATAGCCATCAGTCGTCCAATCAGAGCACAGAACTGGCGCAGCGATGCAGCACAAATTTGGCGGAATTTGTTTTCAAAACAAACACATAACACGACCGCTTTATTCTTATTATGTGCTCGATGCTTATGCATATTTAGGATATGCTTATGCGTGCACTCACACAATATTGTAAAGGCTGTGTCACATGAGTAAGTAAACGGAATTATTTACTCATGTGACAGTGTGGTTCGCGGAATTGTTGCTAACTAAAATAAAATTTAATATCTCATATGGATTTCTGCAAAGTGACTAACTGTTTCTACCATAACAACTGTAAAAAGACATTCAATTGAGAATACTCTAAAAATAATTAAAGACCAAGACCCTGTAGCTGTCCATCAAAGTGCCAGTCACTGTTCTTACAGCGCCCGTTACAAATGGCCCGTAATTGCAAAACACTTCCCGCACTCCCATTGTCATTTTATTACCGATACTGTTAAAGAGATTTATTTGAAAACTTGACAAGCCCCGCTGACAGGGGAATGCCAAATTGGTAGTATACTACATTTATTGGGTCTACATAAATTGTTTCTTCTGGGTTTACACGAGTTATGTGGGCGGAAGACATGTTTTTGTGTTGTTAAGGTAAAACCTGTCACGCTTTCCTCACAACAATTTAAGGGTATATTTTATTAAATTGTATTAATTTGAGTGTGAGTCCTCCCATGGTTGCTGTAAAGTATGCGAATCGGGTATATACAAAATCTAAATAAGCGACGATAAAGTCCGTAAAGGTTGATCCCAGGCATCCCGCGGGGGAGTGGGTCTCTCCAGGCGAGTATGTGGGACTCGCTGCGCCAGAAAGTTGGTAAGTGGACGCAGCTCTACCCACTAAAACCCGGCGACTGCCACCAATGCCACCTTTGGTGAGGTGCCCCGAATCTTTTGAGCAAATAGGTCACCTCGACGGCTAGTCAGTCTCTCAAGGGCCCGACGCCACCCATCACAGAGGGGTTTTCCCGCACCACAGAACAACTCTTCCCAACGTCGGGACAGTACAATGGGGTGAGGTTCCCATCCTCGCCCCTTGTCCCCCTGCTCTTTTATCCCCTCTTCTTATAAGAGGGGTACAAAGAACAGCCCCCTCGGCCCAATTAGCTTCGCCCAAGGTGCACCGCTCACCCTAGGTTACTGAGCCCCACCGCCACGATAAGGCCTGAACCATGGTGGGGATGTGTTGCCTATCCTGAGACATAGGATGTTAAGCCAGTAATTACACTGCCTGTCGTGCCCTTCCCTCCGAAACACAGCAAAGCTGTTTCACGGGAGAAACAAGCAAGATGGTGGTACCCATGCAACCGGGAGCGCGGCACAGCGCTTCCCTCCCACCGGTAAATCCATCCATGTATAGTCTTATTTTAATTAACCACTTTCTACACTTTCATATTTGTGTTTGTATTTGGCATATACTCTTTTAAAATGAGCACCACATTCATGAAATTACACCTTAATATTATATTCATGTATCACAGTCGCTTATAATTTTGTAGGACATGAGCACCGAAAGTCGTTAAAACGTATCTTGCTACCAATTTTCACGATCTCATTAGGATGAAGTAATTTAAAAAAGCTAACTACATTTTGGACACTTATCTATTCGGAATTAGGAAGATGTTAAAACTTAAACAAGCTTATGAAATGCTGGCATTATATTTTCGATATTTTTTTTATTACGTTTGAGTTTATAAAAAAATCATTTTTGTAATTAGAAAATATAGTTATTACTAACTAGCTGTTGCCTGCAGCTTCGCCCGCGTTACTCAACTCCTATAAGTCACAGCGTGATGTTTTAACCTTCCTCGATAAATAAGCTGTCTAACACTGAAAGAATTTTTCAAATCAGTAGTTCCTGAGATTAGCGCGTTCAAACAAACAAACAAACTCTTCAGCTTTATAATATTAGTATAGATTAAAACCTATAGTATAAATAGATAAATAAATTTGTAATATTAAAATAACCGCTTTCTATTAAATGCATATGTATGTATACACGGTACATATACCAAAATAGCATTTTTTACCATTTTTGTCTGTCTGTCTGTTTGTTCCGGCCAATCTCTGAAACGGCTGGGCCGATTTTGACGGGACTTTCACAGACAGATAGCTGATGTTATAAGGAGTAACTTAAGTTTTAAAAATAATCATCATCAATCCGTATACGGCTGTAAATCTAAGTTAACGCGGGCAAAGCTGCGGGCAACAGCTAGTTAAAACCTAAAAATAATAAAAAAGCTACCATTTGATCGCACTCAACTGATTTATTTCCATGAAAAAGATAGAAACAGAAAACTCTCTGTACTATTTTTCGTTTGAATAGTTCGGATATCCGAGTTTTATTAACTTTGATTGAACAAAAAGAATGAATATTAACAAAAGCCTTCAGCGCCGAGCTGGCTGGTGCATATCTCTGATTATTTTCTACCCTTTTAAACTTTATTATTTTTTAACAATATGAACACAGTGAAAGGCGAGCTGTGTTCATAGTTCTCACTATTTTTCACTTTTAGGTTAAGTGATAACGTGTTAATGGTGTTTCTATTCTTTTTTAGAAGAACACTTTTATTTTTGGAAATTAAAAAAAGTTGTTTTTATTACAAAGCATAATATATTATGTTCTAGGTTATATTATATTCCCCACCACGGTTCAAGCCTTGTCGTGGCGGTGGGGCTCAGTAGCCTAAGGTGAACACAGAACCTTGGGCGAAGTTATCCCATTGTACTGTCCCGACGTTGGCAGGGGTTGTTCTGTGGCGCGGGACAACCCCCCTGTGGAGGTGGCGTCGGTTCTTGTGGGACTGACTAGCCGTCGAGGTGCCCTGTTTGCTCATTAGATCCGGGGCACCTCACTAAAGGCGGCATTGGCGGCACTCGCCGGGTTTTAGTGGGTAAGGCTGCGTCCACCTTACTGGTTAAAGTTTATATTATATTCGTAAATTGGTGCAATAAAGTGTATAGGAACTAGTACTAGATTTTTTTTCCTAGCCTGTACTGTCCCACTGCTGGGCAAAGTCTCCCTTTGTTTTTACTAATATGTCTCTAGAAAAGCAGATTAGTATACTTATCATCATCATCATCGGCCTCTATCCGTCCACAGATAGGATTCGGAACGAAGACATCCGTCAGAGAACTAAGGTAACCGATATCACGCAAAGAATCAGCTCGTTGAAGTGGCAGTGGGCTGGTCACACACTCAGAAGAACGGATGGCCGATGGGGCAATAAGGTTCTAGAGTGGAGGCCACGTTTAGGTAGACGAAGTGTTGGTCGGCCATTGACCAGGTGGGAAGACGATCTCCGTGCGGTGGCCGGTCCGTGTTGGATGCGAGTGGCAAGGGATCGGCCATCTTGGCGTTCATTGAAGGTGGTCTATGTTCAGCAGTGGACGGATAAAGGATAACGATGATGATGATGATTATGATGAAGGCGATTAGACTTGTTATTATAATTTGAAATCGTCAATGTTTTCATCTCATCATTTTCTCCTAATTTTCCACTGAATATAAACAGTTATTCCACTGAATATGGCGTGTTTTCCGCATTCTCTCCACAAAGGCGTAGCTCATAACAGCTTTTTATTTTGTGTTCAGAGTTTTTTTACATGTTCACATGCGATAAATCTCACGTCGGATATCCCGCATTGCAGATAGGTCCGATTTCTGGGGAAAATCACTGAAACGTTTGCACTGGCTTCCTGAAGTATTTTCTATGTAAATATATTGGTTGATAAATTAAGGAGTATTTATTATTGGTCAATTGGTTAAGTTGTAAGTTAATAATAATAATAATAATAATATCTATGGACGCTTTCACACCACGTCAATCTGGTCTCGTGGTAAGTTCTCGAAGAACTTGTGTTACGTGTACCAGACAACGGAAATATATTTAATACTTTTATACTATACATATATTTAAGATTTTTATTATATAATACACATATTTAATACATATCCATGACCCAGGAACACAGAAAATATTTTTGTTCCCTGGCGGGATTCGAACCCGCAACCTCCGGCTTGAGCGCCAACGCGCTTACCACTGAGCCACAGAGGTTGTGTGGTGATAAGTGATGGGTGACATTAATAGACACCCGCTACATCATTAACAGGTGCGCATCCGGCCTTTCAAATATGAGTATGGTCTTTTCTTGAAGGTCCATTAGCCGTATCGTATCGTAGAGTGTACATTTTGATATCGAATAGCTTATTTTAGGTTATGGTTTTGTCCCCACCATGGTTCAGGCCTTGTCGTGGCGGTGGGGCTTAGTAGCCTAGTGTGAGCCCAGCACCTTATTATTTATTATTTAAGGGTGGGGACACCAGCGAGGCCAGACGGGTCCTCATTAATGGGACCATTTCACCCAATTCCCCAGTCCCAAGAGCCCCAAGAGCCCAGCACCTTGGGCAAAGCTAATTGAGCCGAGGGGGCTCTTTGTACCCCTCTTATGAGAAGAGGGAACAAAAGAGCAGGGGGCAAGGGGCGAGGATGGGAACCTCACCCCATTGTACTGTCCCGACGTTGGCAGGGGTTGTTCTGTGGTGCGGGACAACCCCTCTGTGGAGGTGGCGTCGGTCCCCTGAGGGGCTGACTAGCCGTCGAGGTGCCCTGTTAGCTTAACAGATCCGGGGCACCTCACCAAAGGCGGCACTAGTGGCAGTCGCCGGGTTTTAGTGGGTAGAGCTGCGTCCACTTACCATCTTTCGGACGCAGCGAGTCCCACCTACCTCCATCCCGCCTGGGGAGATCCTCTGACCTCTCCCCAGGCGGGATGCCTCAGAGCATTTCCCGGCGTTAAAAGAGGGGGAAAACAGATAGCCGTCCTTTATCTATATATTGAAGTTTCGAAGTTAGAATGCAAAATTCTCACGTCTTGTTTTTAACTTCGGTAGCTTAGACAAACTTGTCATAAGTCAATGAGGTTATGGGAAAAAAATGTAAATACAATAGTTGTAGATCTTTTTATTACCTACAACTTTGCCATTCAACCTTTTTCCATAGGACTTGTAGTTTTGCCGAAAATCGAGATAAACCGTTTTTTTACCCTAATTCCCCCCTTCCCCTTTCCCGACCTCAGATCGCCCGTAATCTAACCCGAGTGCAATGTGATATGGTGTGGTTAGATAAGTAATATTGGTGGATTTGAATTGGATATTGCAAGATATGGACTATTCTTAAGATTGTGTTAACGGGCTGTACCACTTTGTCGATTATTACAACGATCGACCTAATTAAGACACTTTCAATAACCTGCAAATGAGGTTTTAGTATTACTTAATTAAATGTAGATATTTTTGTTAAAATATATTGTATTTGTGAGTGCTAAGATGGGGTTAAATTGTGTGTAAATAAGTCTGATGTCAAAAAACGTCTAAGTGAATAAGAATCGCTCCTTTGGTTAGAAAACAGTATGTTTGAATGGTGAATTTATTCTCTTTGCTTCAAAGCGTCACTGTTTGCTAAAAACAGGCGCGGTGTATCGCTCTTGTGTAGCTTTTCTGTATTATGGATTTATCGACAATATTTGTTTAGTTCGTCTATAAGTGACTATAGTACTTAAGTGGCTTTTAAAAAAGACGCAGTTACTCGTGGTTTTATCCACGATAGCTACATAATGTATTTAACAGCCGTATCCTGTTTGATGATTTTATTGAATCTAGTATTCAATGTTGCCCGCAGCTTCGCCCGCGTTAACTTCGGTTTGCGGCCGTACGCGGATTGATGATGATTATTTTTGATATTTTGCGGATTGATGATTATAGCTTAAGTTACTTCTTAATACATCAGCTATCTGTCAGTGAAAGTCCCGTCAAAATCGGCCCAACTGTTGCCGAGATTAACCGGAACAAACAGATACACAGACAAAAAAAAATTCTGCTATTTTGTCATATATATGTACCGTATATACATCAATATGCATTTAATAAAAAGCGGTTACTTTAATATTACAAACAGACACTCCAAATTTTATTTATCTGTATAGATTTTCAATGTTCTTCCTTAGAATGTTTTATCATCTTGTCTTTATCTGAGCGGTACCTATAGGTAAAAAAATAGGAAGCTGAATTTTCACATTTATAAAAATAAGTAATATCTGAATTATTCCTAGCTATATATGTAGGAGTAGTGTCATGCTGCTTTTCAGTCGAATTAGGCCGGCACGACCGGGGTGGTACCTCTCGCTCACATAACACCGGCGTGAAGTGACAGCTATGCTGTTGCGTTTGGTATGGCCCATTGGGGGGGATAGGGAAAAGGAGGGCAACGCATCTGCATAACTTTTGGTTTTGCGGATGTGTATGTGCGTCGAGAATCACAATAAGACTGCGACTGCTCGGTTGCCTCCTTATGATATAAAAAGCTAAATCTTGACTTGGAAGGGGTCTGGGTCCAGCAGTGGACGGATAAGGTTGATGATGATGAAACCTAGTTTCTGTTAAACATTAGCATAATCGTTCACGGGGGTATTGTTCAAGAATAAGCGTTTCAGTTCGATAAGGTGTCTTTGATTTTTTTCCAAAAAATAGGTTTACAGTAACCCAGTAGCCACATTCAATCCCTTAGGGAATTCGAATCTTCGTCCCTTACATAAGATAAGGGATTAACTGAAGCTTATTGTTTATTCATTTATGTAATACAAAGGATACTTTGTCGTCTGTAGTGTAATATGTAAAAGATTTCGAGACAGCCAAAGCCAAGTATTTGGCGCTAACCCAACTTTGTATTGACTTCTGGAATAAACAAATTACTCAATTTTTGTGAGTTTCTTTGTCCTACTAGTTCTACCTACCACTCGCTCCCACTGGTACTACCTACTAGGCCCACCACTCGCCGCTGACACTTCTACACTTCTATGTAGTCAGGATCTAAAACAGTTACCACCAAATGACCCTTCGATAAGATCTCAGGGAGCCCGAAGGATACGTTAAAACTGTCTTGGGACCCGCATTGAATAATTATTGTTGTTTTTGCACCTGAACATGATACCATCGTTTGCTTACCGGTGAAGGAAACATCTTGAGGAAACCTGCATGCCTGATGAGATGAAAAGTCTTTGAAGGTGTGTGAAGTTCACCAACCTGCATTGGGCTAGCGCATCGGTGTACTATGGCCCTCCTCGCCTGAGGAGAAGACCACGGGTCTTCTCCTCGAAATCCAGCAGTGGGACATATAGGTAATAGTTGATATTATTATATAACTGCTAAATAAATAATATTTTGCTGTTTTAGAGAAACAACTTTGCTATAGGTATTTGTTTAAAACGGGATATTTACCATGTTTTTCAATTTAATTTCGCGGTATAGTTCGATATTGTCTACGAATGTCTTAAAACTGAAAAATGTGGTTTTCAATAGTTCACATTCCGCGTTTTAAATAGTTTTGAATGTGTAAATAACTCATTTAATTTCAAATCTTATATGAACTATGCTATGTTTGCTAACTCTTATAATATAATAAATATAAATTATAAAATAAAAATAGAAATATTTCACTCTAAAATAGGTTTTAAAAGGTATAAATCTGTATAAACATCAACGGATTACAGATGGCTTGATAGCTATTTTTACCCTCAAGCTGCAATTTTTGTGTATTCTCAGATATCTCGGTATCTAGGAATATATTATTGGTACATTCGAATCGGATGACGTTGCAAATATTCCGATAAAAATAAATGTCGTTTGTGGGAAAAAAGATCGTGCAAACAGCTGATGTATCTGACATTTGCTTATCTATACTTAGATTTAAGGGCGTGCAGAATATCATGTATAATATTACAGTTTGTATAAGCATATTCATAGTGTGAACATAATGGGAGTTTTTATATGTGTTTAAAAGAAACTAGCAAAAATGTTCTCATATTCCCACAGAAATAAGCACTACTATGTTCTGTACATTGCATATTTCGATATATTTGTTGCGAATTAAATTGTTTTAAACTAACGCGATCACTATTTATATTATTGTTGTTACGGGTACTCACCGCGTTAACAGATTCATTGAGGTCCCGATATTTCAGCAATGTTTCTTTCAATCGCCATGATTACGGGGAGAGTCTCCACGTAATCATGGCGATTGTTGCGTATACATTGAAATGAGACGTTGTGTACGTGTGTGTCTCTTTGTTTTCTCTCTCTGAGGCTTTGATTGAAGATGGTCCAACTTAATCAATGGAAAGTACATTTCTGCACATATAAACTAAATTATCGACAGAACACAATTTACTATATAATGAAATATCTTACTTATACTACTACTACTAATATCGTCGCAGTCGTAGAACAAAGTCGGATTTGACATTTTTACGAAATTACGTTTATGACGTAAATTTACTTAAAATATGTTGTTCTATATACTGTATAAATTATATTAATTAATTACTGAAAATGACCGAGATACACAGTTGGAACAACGGCGGTTTTGATTTTTGAGCGTAGTAAAATGACGAGTGATACATTTCGTCGCTGTACGCCGTTGACCCCTGCCCCCCGCTACCCGTTTCCTTAAGACGGATTGTTATAGCCGGCTGTGTTCTTCGGACTTCTTCGTGCAATACGGAAAGATGAATTGAAATAGACGTTTGTTTTGATTTTTTTTGTTTGTAAGTTTAATTTTTAAATTATAAGTGGTGGGTTTTACAAAAAAAATCTTTAAGTTTATAGTTGATTAGTTAATTATGGCTTAAAATAGATTATTAAAACAAATATTAGCTTTAATACAAAACAGTGAACAACATAACAACAGTGCAGATGAAGAGAAAATTATTAGGTTTTACAATTAGGAATCAATTAATATAACTGGAGAATATCATTAAATTAAATCTGTCAAGTATTAATTGCATAATTACTTCAAATAAGCTTTAATTTTCATGATATATACTATTTTAGTAGGATCCCCGAGGAACAGTGTCGATTGTGTTACATCCGTCGTTGTACTTGGGACATATAGTAATGTTCGTATTTTTTATTTTCGGTATTTTCTCAAAACAAAAGACATAATTATTATTGATGCACATATAAACTAAATTATCGACAGAACACAATTTACTATATAATGAAATATCTTACTTATACTACTACTACTAATATTATAATTGTGAAAGTAAGTTTGTTTGCTACGCTTTCACGCGAAAACTACTTAACTAGTTATTAATATTATAATCGAGAAAGTTTGTATGTATGTATGTTTGTTACAATTTCATGCAAAAACCACTAAATGGATTTTAATGAATCTTTACAATAACATAGGCTATACTTCATAATAAGATATATGCTATAATTTATCGCCGTACTCCCATGGGAATGGGAAGCACGCGGGTGAAACTGTGGGGCGCTGCTTTCTAACATAAAATAAACCACTTTTTGGTGCTCACCTACCTTTTTTTAATGTTAGTTTTTTTTAAATGTTTGTAACTACTTTGCATTTTAATTTTATGTTGGCATATTTCAAGTTTTCAATTAAACGGTCTAACAATCTATATGTAGTGGCTAGTTCTAATGTATGCGAGTGGCGGGGAATCAGCCGTCTTGTCGTTCAGTGAAATTGACAGAAAAATACCGATAGTGATGATGATGATGATTCCAGTGTTTCAAATTTGACACGAACACAAAGATATTTGATTTGGTTACACAATAGTTTATCAAACCAAGCCTTCAGTTTGTAGACAAATGATAAATCTACGTTGGCCCGGGCACTAATTTTGACGAACGTTTCTGTGTAACGAAACTGACAGCAACCGTGCATAGACCAAATAACAGACTTACGAGACGGCTCCCCGGGGACGGAGCGTTGGATTAATGCTGTGTTTCATCAGCCGGGATGATTCTGCTGTTGTGACGGTAACACACTATTTACCGTTGGAACTAATTTTTTAGCTTTTGTCGATGATCGGCTTGGTTAATGATACTATAATTTACACTCAAGTTTTAAATCATATGTATCAAAGTCACTGACATTCTAAATACAAATTAATATATATAATATATACCTACGTCATTATGACACGTAGTGATATTTTTTTTCTTTAACGCCGGGAAATGCTCTGAGGCATCCCGCGGGGAAGTAGGTCTCCCCAGGTGGGTATGTAGGACTCGCAGCGCCCGAAAGATATCTAATAAACAAACAGGGCACCTCGACGGCTAGTCAGTCCCCCAAAGGACCGACGCCACCTCCACCGAGGGGTTGTCCCGCACCACAGAACAACCCCTCCCAACGTCGGGACAAAATACAATGGTGAGATTCCCGTCCGGAAAAGAGGCGATCTTGCCCCCTGCTCTTGTGTTCCCTCTTCTTATAACAAGGGTACAAAGACCCCCTCAAGACTCAATTAGCTTCGCCCAAGGTACTGGGCTCACCCTAGCCCCACTGCCACGTCAAGGCCTGAACCGATGTGGTTTTGTTTAATGATTAGCCATAACTTGTTAATATTAGGTGATAAGCCAGCAAGTAGATATATATTTAGAATTTTTTTGTCACGCGTCTCTGATTATTGCATTTTCATCGAGAGCTTTGTGTTATACTTGAACCAAAGTCATGTACAGGTCGAGCACAAAACTTACCACTGTGCCAACTTAAGTTGAATAACAATATATTATATTTTTATTTTCAGTTGAGGTTACTAACTATTGCCTAACAAGTAACATACCAAAGGTACATATTTAAATCACTTAAAATATTATGTGTTACTTGAAACACCATCTGTGTTATATTTTAGCGTCGTCATATTTACAATAAATAGGTACTTTGGAAAATCCACAAGTAAATCTCATTTTCCATAAAATCGATTTTATTTGTTTGTAAAATACGCGTCTGAGCAATTGACCTGTCAGTTGCTTAGCATCGAATAAACAGGCTGTTTGCAATAAAATACACAGTCGTATCTTAGTTTTTTCATAAATAATAATAATTAAATGACAGTGAATTGAACGCTCATATTAATTGAAAAAGTCCGCTTAGCAGTATGCTATTTTAGATGCTAAAAAGAATCCGGTACGATAATTTTTTCGACCATGCCACACACACAGATCTAAAAACACAGACTCACGGACGTCCTGAAAAGATTATTTTTAAAGTTATTGTTTTCTATGCTAAACAAAATATTTTTTATTGACATTTATTTTATGTGCCGGACAGGTTATTTGACTTGATATAAGTGCACTCATATTAACATATAAGTATGATATAAATAACAAAAAATCAATTTCAGTTCGAGAAAACTGCTGTTTTTAGGGTTCCGTAGCCAAATGGCAAAAAACGGAACCCTTATAGATTCGTCATGTCTGTCTGTTTGTCTGTCCGTCCGTATGTCACAGCCACTTTCTTCCGAAACTTTAAGAGCTATAATTTTGAAACTTGGTAAGTAGATGTATTCTGTGAACCGCATTAAGATTTTGACACAAAAGTAGAAAAAAAACAATAAATTTAGGGGGTCCCCATACTTAGAACTAAAACTCATTTTTTTTTCATCAAACCTACCGTCTATGGATAGGTCTTCAAAAATTATATTGAGGTTTCTAATACCATTTTATTCTAAACTGAATAGTTTGCGCGAGAGACACTTCCAAAGTGGAAAAATGTGTGCCCCCCCCTGTAACTTCTAAAATAAGAGAATGATAAAACTAAAAAAAATATATGATGTACATTACCATGTAAACTTCAACCGAAAATTGGTTTGAACCAGATCTAGTTAATAGTTTTTTTTTATACGTCATAAATCGTAAACCGCAATTTACCTTTCATGCAATCAACTCAAATATATAAAAAAACATTTAATTCCATAAATATAAACCTTAATTTTTGTTAAAGTGTCTAATGTTGTATATTATGTAATGGTACGGAACCCTTTGTGCGCGAGTCCGACTAGCACTTGGCCGGTTTTTTTGACAGTAGAGCCAGTATTGCCTCAACGCTTCGTTTATGTGGCGTGCAATATCACAAAAAAAAAAAAAACTTATACGTTAAAGTTTTTCACACAAAATTGAGAAAAGAATTCTCACATCAGCATTTCTTACATAGTTGTCAAGCGTCAGGTACACGGGCTGAGTTTTATACATTATTCACTTGCTTCATTATATTTTTATGAAACGAAACGCTGACAACTTCGTAGAGTGTGTGACGGGTGGAAATTTATAGGGATAAGTTTTTCTTATACATTACGTTATATGCATGTACTGGTTTCTGACAAACTACGATACCATAGGTTTTTTTTTATGTTAGTTGGATAGGCAAACTGGCAAACGTGCCACACTAGTTTACCTGGAACGAGTCCAGGCAACTCATCTATGTGTTGCCTATCCTGAGACATAAGATGTTAAATCTGGGTGCCAGTAATTACACTGCCTGTCTTGCCCTTGTCTCCGAAACACAGCAAAGCTGTTTCACGGGAGAAACAAGCAAGATGGTGGTACCCATGCAGCCGGGAGCGCGGCACAGCGCTTCCCTCCCACCGGTAAAGCCAAGGTAAGGCCAAGCCAAGGTTTATTAGGAGTTCATGTGAAACTTTTATTGGCGGGTCTTGGCAGTATTATAATGCCGTGATGTCATACAGCACGACGCTGACATGTCGGGATGTCCTCACTACGCCGTTGCTGAAGATTTTTATCGACTACTAGCTGTTGCCTGCAGCTTCGCCTGCGTTAGCTTAGACTTACAGCCATACTCTTTATTGATGATACATATTTTTATAGCCTTAGTTACTCCTTATTACATAGGCGGCCAGTGAAAGTCCCGTCAAATCAGCCCAGCCATTTCAAAGATTAGTTGGAACAAACAGACAGAAAGACAGACCAAAATAAAAAAAATGTTTT
Organism: Helleia helle; assembly: GCA_963853865.1. NCBI lineage: Eukaryota > Metazoa > Arthropoda > Insecta > Lepidoptera > Lycaenidae > Helleia > Helleia helle. The sequence goes on from OY971421.1 coordinate 10,770,876, forward strand.
TTTATGCATATGCATTTCATTAAAAGCTGTTTATTTGTAATTACAAAATGACACTTCAATTTTATTTATTTTTATATATGTAGGTATAAATGAATTAATAACTTATAGGTACATTTTTCACATCTGGCGGGCGTCTTGTTTATTTTATTAAAGTGAAACTTCTTTGCGCGCATAAAATTTTTAAGGATGAAATGTCACGAAAATGTGCAACGGTTTTGTCCAAGAAGAGGGAGAGAGTGATTGAGACCGATTAAGAGAGAGTGAAAAAAGGCGAACGTAACATGAAGCACATAGCCATGGAGTGAGAGTAGGGAGTAAGCGAGTGAGAAAGATCGAGATCCCTCTCGATCTTCCTCTCTTTCGCTCTATCTCACTCTCTCGCAAGTCTCGGAAATTTAAAGCTTTAGATTAGTATAAATATAAACGAGATTTAAAAATAGTTTGCCAAATAAGTTTCACTTCTGACATATTGTGTACTTTGTACGCACGCACTTTTTTTTAAAGAAGTTTTAATATATTTGGCAAACTCTTTATCGTTCTATGACTAACAACACTCGGTTTTAACTTATTTTACACCAAATTTTATTTTAACCAAAACTCAAGAGCTCAAAAGACGAGCTAACTATAGATCAATTTTCCATTGAGAGCTTCATTCATCCATCAAAGTCCGTTTACGTTAAAGTTTGGTGAAGCTTCAAACTAGTACACGTCGATTAAAATTAAAAAAATGAGTCGGCGTAGTAATGTGATTTGGGAAATATCTTAGAATCGTCTTTTATTTAAATAATTAGCATTATCTGTCTTCTTCGTTTAGGTTGGTCGGCCATTGACCAGGTGGAAAGATTTCAGTTTAGTGGCCGGTCAGTGTTGGATGCGAGTGGCTAGGGATCGGCAATCTTGGCGTTCATTAAAGGTGGTCTATGTTCAGCAGTGGACGGATAGAGGATGATGATGATGATAAGATAGAAAATAAGACTTTTTTAACCGACTTCTGAAAGAGGAGGAGGTTCTCAATTCGGATGTTTATATATTTTTTTAATGAACGCTAAGATGTAGATGGTATCTAATCAGGACCGGCCACTGCAAGGAGGTCGTCGTGCACTGGACAGTCCAGTCGGTATTTTTGAAATTTTCATTATTTAAATCATCATCATCATTATCAGCCTCTATTCGATAATCATTATTTAAATACATTTTTTTTAGATCTGAAGTTATCAACAGTATAATACAAGGTTGATAAAAGCGAGAGGCAATTTTTTACGGATTTTATCGCGGTTTATTAAGATTTTTACAAGCCCGACGTTTCGGATACTTTACAGCAACCATGGTCACGGGAGGACTGAAGTGACAGATGTCCTAATGTTACAAAGTTATTCGAAACTACCCTATGATACATCATTATTTTAATAAGTCCTCTCTACGCAGAAAGTGCTAACTGCATCTTTAATCTGTGACATATTATGCTTGGTTTTTGATTTAATTATTTTAATAATGGGATCCCAAGCAGGTGGTAAGATTGTAACATTAGGACATCTGTCACCTCAGTCCTCCCGTGACCATGGTTGCTGTAAAGTATCCGAAACGTCGGGCTTGTAAAAATCTTAATAAACCGCGATAAAATCCGTAAAAAATTGTTTCATTATAATGAGTGAAATTCGCGCAAACATTAGAAAACAAAAAGCGAGAGGCATTAAATTAAACTACATATACTACACATGCTTACGGTTAATTCGAAACTATAAAAAAATAGTTTGAGAGCAATAAAAATAAGTTTTTCAAAGAACTTAAATACGTGAATAGTCAAAGTAAAACGTAAAAACTCTTTGTAAACCTTTGTAAAATGTCCTTCGAACCTAAAAGGCAACGTCGCACAGCACGTTGCGTCTCACCGGGTCGAACAAACCGGAGTGGCTTTAAAACTTTAAAAATATCCTGTGACTAAACTATTGATTCTATTGGTCTAAGTTTTGGTGTGTAAATAGCCTGAAAATGGTACATAGTATACGTGGTTTAATTTAATGCCTCTCGCTTTTATCAACCTTGTATAATAAGGCGATTGAAAAGTAGGTATAAATTATACTTTTTTAGTGTTGCTTTTTAAGTAGGTACATAATATGTACTAGTATAATTAAATGAACGCGATGAGCACATGCTTTATAAATAGCAAACAAAAATGGTTTTACAAAAATTAAAACCGACTTCAAAAATAAAAGACTAAAAAGTAATAAACTAATCGCGTTTCTTTAATTTTTGTCCTATCAACTTACAATCAACTTCATCTTCTACTAAAGTATAAACTTTGCATTTACCACGTCATTATAGTTACTTTTGGAGTCGGTGTGGTATTTGTTCCTGTACCTACCTACCTACCTTGGCTGACACCGACTCCGAATGACTCCAATGGGGAAATTAAAAATGACAGTTCACTAAACTTCTTACAAACGTTCCAAAGATTCTTGATTATAAAACTTTATTGTGTTATTATTTTAAATTGCTTCCAAATTGTATAAGGTATTCATGGTTATTGAATTTTCTTAATAAATGTTAACTTGGAACTTTATACGATAACAATACGCCTGGAGCGTCCATACGTTGGAAATGAACAGAACCTTGAAAATGAAGAGAATTGTTTTATTTAAATAAATAGTTTATTTTAATTAAAATATTACACTACAGAATACATTATAAATAAAATTCTGCATGTTTGTTTGTCACCCTTCACCCCTTAGCGGCTAGACCGATTTGGATAAAATTCTATGTGCATATCTGAGTGGATCTCTCGATGGTTCGAAAATATAATTGCACTCGGTAAATGACGAACGGTACGATTTACAACTTTTATAATATATCCCCGCAAAAATAATTCCTTTCCCAGGTGTGTATAATATTTTTGTTGAGTATTAAAATGTTGTGTATACGGAATTACTTTAGGTGTGGTTACAATATATTTGTTGTGTATACGGAATTACTTTAGGTGTGATTAAAAAGTTTTGTGGACACGGAATTTCTTTAGGAGTGGTAACAATATGTTTGTTATGTATACGGAATTACTTTAAGTGAGATTACAAAGTTTTGTGGATACGGAATTTCTTTAGGTGTGGTTACAATATGTTTGTTATGTATACGGAATTACTTTAGGTGTGATTACAAAGTTTTGTGGATACGGAATTTCTTTAGGAGTGGTAACAATATGTTTTTTATGTATACGGAATTACTTTAGGTTTTTTTGGTGTAGTTACAATATTTTGTCGATACGGAATTGATCTATTTGGATTCCTAGGATCGGTGAAAGCGTTTGGTAACGCCCGTTTGCGTGAGTCCCATTATTCTGCTTTTAATATTTCTTCCGAGAAACAACTAGGTAGGTTGTCTTGAATAATATATTTTATTTTATAATGAATCTGAAAAAGCATTATACAAAATACCTAAGCGAAATGTATTTGTTACTATAACATAAGTTATAGTATTTTCTTCCTTTTGTTTTATACAAACTCCGTTTGAAATGTATTCATTTTATAGGCGCTTGAGCTAACGGTTCCTACTTATTTTAAATAAATCGAGTGTCAATATTGTCTGGTCGTTAATGTGTGATAAATTATCCAGCGCCGCTCCGGGCACTAACAAAAGACTATCTTCGCGTGACACTTTTTCATTAATTATTCACTTATCCACAGGAACTTTGGTATATTTAATTCAGTTTACAAATCAAATTAACAAAAAAGTTTGTTAATTTACTTAGTTCTTTAATATCTTGTCGAAATTATTAGCTCATGTAGCAAGTATTCAGTCAGAAAAGAACTGGAGGTATTATTGCAATAAATAAGCCACATTTGACTCACGAGTCAGAGTATATAAACTGTTACATCATCATCATCAGCCTCTATCCGTCCATTGCTGAACATAGGCCTCCCTCAATGAATGCCAAGACGGCCGATCCCTTGCCACTCGCATCTTGCAACACGGATCTCCGTGCGGTGGCCGGTCCGTGTTCTTCCCAACTAGTTAATGGCCCTTTACTTGTACTAATAAAAATATTACGTGCAAATTTTTGGAAAGGAACAGACAATGCTTAACTATGAACTAAGAAGTTAAGTATTTGATCACAATACACAGATACATTTTAAATCCTTAATATGAACATTTGAAAGGAAAAGTGTGTCTTTGGGACAATTTTTGTTTGGGACCACCAAAGTGCTAAGTGGGAGTAAAATGTCTAGTTGAGGAACTTAGTGTGTGACTAGTTGAACGACTATTTAACCGACTTCAACAAAAAGGAGGAGGTTCTCAACTCGGCCGGTATTTTTTTTTATGTATGTACACCGATTTCTCCGTCAATTGTGGACCGATTTTCAAAATTCTTTTTTGTTTGAAAGGGTATACTTGCCAAATGGTCCCATGATAAGGAAACCAGGATCTGATGATGGCATCCTAGAGAAATCGAAGGAAACTTTCGAAATTCGTAGGAACGACTAGTGCGCTTAATATTTAAAAAAAAAAAAAAATATAGAAGAGGGGGCAAACGGATAGTCGGTTCACCTGATGGTAAGTGAAGAGCGACATCCACAGACACCCGCTACACCAGTGGATTAGCAGGTGCGTTGCCGGCCTTTCAGGTATGAGTATGCTCTTTTCTTGAAGGTCCCTAAGTCGTATCGGTTCGGAAACACCATAGGAGGCAGCTGATTCCATATATTAGTCGTGCGAGGCAGGAAATGCCGTAAAAATCGAGTTGTTGTGGATTTCCGGACATCGAGATGGTGAGGGTGAAATTTGGAGTTTTGCCGCGATGTCTGGTGGTGGAATTCTGCTGCAGGTATTAGTCCGAACAATTCCTCAGAGCACTCCCCGTGGTAGATGCGGTAGAAGATGCAGAGCGATCCGACATCTCTACGCAGCGCCAAAGAATCAAGCCGATTGGAGATAACATTGTCGTCGACGATTCGAGCCGCCCGGCGTTGAATTCGGTCAAATGGAAGCAAAGGGTGCTCCAGCCCAGAGGTGAGAGCAGTATTCCATGTGAGGCCGGATCTGCGCCTTGTATAATTGAAGGCGGTGTGAAGGCATGAAATACTGCTTCGCCCTATTGAGCACGCCGAGTTTCTTCGAGGCTAGTTTAGCCTTTCCTTCCAAATGACCACGAAACTGCACATCTCTCGATACATCGACGCCAAGTATCCCAATGCTGGCTGAGGCGGTTAGGGAAGTGCCTTCGAATTGTAGAGGAACGACGAAGGGTGATTTTTTAGCGGTAAACGCGCAAACTTGTGTCTTGTTGGGGTTAAATTGGATTAGGTTAAGTCGCCCCCATTCCGAGACTCTGGCCAGCAGAGACTCGATTTCAGACACAAGTTTGTTCCGACACTCATCGACTTGTTCCCGAGAAATATTAGGGCGGCCAGTGTATAAAGCATCTCCAGTGCTGTCATCCGCATAGCAATGAATGCCGCTGGTTTTCAGCATATCATTGATATGCAGAAGAAACAGGGTTGGAGATAGTACACAACCTTGGGGAACACCAGCATTTACAGACTTGAGGTCCGAGCATGCACCGTCGACAAGGACCTTAATGCTCCTGTCTGCCAAAAAACTGGTGATCCACCTACATAATTTCTCGGGAAGCCCATAAGATGGTAGCTTTGCAAGAAGTGCTTTATGCCACACCCGATCAAAGGCCTTCGCTATGTCCAAACTAACCGCCAGCGCCTCCCCCTTGCTCTCAATTGCCTCCGCCCATCGTTGCGTTAGGAATATTAGAAGATCACCAGCTGAGCGATTCCGTTGAAAGCCATATTGGCGATCGCTAATCAGCTGGTGCTCCTCCAAATATCGCCGGAGCTGGCAGTTGATTATGGATTCCATAATCTTTGAGGACAAGGTAGTTATAGCTATTGGTCTGTAGTTGGACGGGTCTACCCTTTCTTAGGGATCGGGTGTACCAAAGCTGTCTTCCACGAGCATGGGACGACGCCTAATGAGTAAGAGTGCCGGAAAAGACGCGTAAGGACGGGTGTCAACTCAGGAGCACAAGTTCGTAGCACTAACGGAGGGATGCCGTCAGGCCCACTCGACTTATGGATGTCCAGCGAAAAGAGTACTTTGCGTACGGAGCTCTGTCGGAAAATTATTTCCGGCATTGAAGTATCACACCGAGGGATCGTCGGTGGTATTTTTCCCTGGTCATCCAAAGTCGAGTTGGAAGCAAAACAAAAAGAGTGCCTAGAAGATCGGCCTTCTCCTTCGCGGTGTGGGCCAACGAGTCATTCCTCATGTGCAGAGATGGTAGGGATGGCTTACAAAAATTCCTTGAACAGCCTTGGCAAGAGACCAGAATGCACGAGTCCCCGAAGGAAGTCGAACCAATCTCTCGCCAATTCTGTTCACGTACTCCGCTTTTGCCTCAGCAATAGCTCTTTTGAAGGACCTGGAGGCAAAGTTATAGTCCTTCTTCAATGCGCTGGTCTTTTCATCCTGGGACATCAATGCTTTGGCCCAGGCTCGGTAGCTTAACCGTTTATGGCGTGCAGCCATCTTACAGGTTTCACCAAACCAGGGCTTGGATTTGCCGCCTATAGGCACTGCAGAGCTTGGAATGAAAAGCTCCATGGCTTGCAGCACTACATCGGCAACAGAATCGGCAACGATGTCTGGATCATCCAGCGAGAAGAAAATTTGCCCCCATGGGTAGGATGCAAAGAAGGACCGCATCCCGTCCCAATCAGCTGACCTATAGTGCCAAACGCGGCGGCAGCCAGCAAAACGAGGCAAAGATGGGCTTGCGACAGGTACAGAACTCCGGATCAGACAGTGGTCCGATGAGCCAAGTGGAGCGTCCACGGAGACCACATAATTGTCCGGGTGAGAGGTCAGCAGAAGGTCCAACAGGGAAGGCGTATGATCTTCCACATCAGGGATACGAGTTGGTGATACCACCAATTGTGTCAGATCATATGCTGAGGCAAACTCGTAAACAGATCTTCCCATATGATCGGTTGTACGAGAGCCGAGCCACTCGGTGTGATGGGCGTTGAAATCACCAAGAATCACGATCTCTGCGGATGGGATCTGTTGTAGCACGGAATCTGTAGCTATTTGAATGTGCTCCACAAGTCGGTCGGTTTCGTCATTACCGTTATGGGACCTATATAGGCAGGCATAGACGCGGGGATGGTCGTCGCTGTCAATGCGCAACCAGAGGATGGAGAGGTCCCTACCTTCAAGACTGCCAAGGCGACGAGAGCAGACATCCTCTCTGACGTACGCACAAACTCCAGCCCGCGGTACAAAAAAGTGTTCTAATTTGTACCCCGGACAAGAGAGATAAGAAGTATCAGCCGGAGAGGATATCTGAGTCTCGGTTAAAAAGAGCAAGGCCGGCTTCGCCGTCTGGAGGTGGTAATGGACGGCGTCAAGATTGGTATGAAGTCCCCTAATGTTACAGAAATCCACGGTCATAGTGGTAGGGGACTTATGCCGACGGCTCCGTTTACCCCGGGCAGTTTTTGTGTTGAGCACAGATTCGCCCCCCCCCAGAATACGCGGGGCTGCCCAGGTCTCCGGGTTCAAGTACCTGTCCTGAGCCCGGAGGCCTAGAGAGCAAACTGGCAAACGTGCCACCTGATGGAAAGTGGTCGACGTCGCCCATGAACATAAATTAGTTTACTTGGAACGAGCCCAGGCAACTTATTTATGTGTTGCCTATCCTGAGACATAAGATGTTAAGTCTCGGTGCCAGTAATTACACTGCCGGTCTTGCCCTTCTCTCCGAAACACAGAAAAGCTGTTTCACGGGAGAAACAAGCAAGATGGTGGTACCCATGCAGCCGGGAGCGCGGCACTGCGCTTCCCTCCCACCGGTAAATTCTCCGGTGCTTGCGCGACCGGTACCCTCCTGGGGTAGTCTTTGAGTATTCTGTGCTGTCATGTGTGTGTGGGGGGGGGGGGCACCGGATCTCTCACAAACCGAACGAAACACGACGACATTAGCCGCCATTTGACGTCGACGTTATGTGAGAGCGAAGTATTTCCCCGGACGCGCCGGCCCATTCAGCTGCAAAGCAGCATGGCGCTACTTCGTAAAGCTTTAAATAAGCATTTTAAAGCACTACAATTTAATGAAGGTCTAGAGTCGATCTGATGCTGGAGCTGGAAGAAAGTCGAGGGAACTCCTCGACGATTTACTTCAGTAACCTTGTGTTTGGGCTTGATTAATTTGTATTGTTGAGAACTTTACACCTAGATGGGTTGTGACTGTGATTGGGGGTCTGATGATGAAGACGAAGCTCAGTTAAGGGAACTCCTAAATAGTTTAAAGTTGCTACCTTGTGATTGGACTTAATTAATTTATACTGATGAGAACTTTGCACTCTTATGGGTGATACGTGCCATTACCGTTATGATGATGGAGACCATAGACAGTCGAGGGAACTCCTCGACGATTTACAGCTTTTTATTGGGCTTACTTCATACGGTTCAATATGCCAAAATGTCTATCTCTAATGTATGCCTTTTTTTAATGAATCACTAAAAATTAAGAAATAAAATTTTTTAAATAAAAATTAGAACCGACTTCAAAAAATAAAGTAACTAAAATGTTATAAAATAATCGCGTGTACAATCTTTGCGTTTACCACGTCATTATTGTTACTTTTGGAGTCGGTGTCAGCCAAGGTAGATAGGTAGGTACCTAGAGCAACAAATACGACATTATTTTATAACATTTTAGTTACTTTATTTTTTGAAGTCGGTTATAATTTTTATTTAATTTTTTTTAAGTAGGCTGACTACTTAAGAGACTAGTTGAGCGATTAGTTAAGCGATTAGTTATGCGGCTATTTGAGTTACTAGTTTGGCAACTAATTCAGCGGGTTGTTTAGCTACTAGTTGTGTGTAAAATCGGTCTAACTGTTTGTGTAGATTTAGGTGAAAACATACGCTTACAAAAATTATATATTCTATACTAATATTATAAAGCTGAAAAGTTTGTTTGTTTGTTTGAACGCACTAATCTCAGGAACTACTGGTCCGAATTGAAAAATTCTTTCAGCGTTAGATAGCCCATTTATCGAGGAAGGCTATAGGCTATATAACATCACGCTGTGACTTATAATAGTTGAGTAACGCGGGTGAAGCTGCAGGCAACAGCTAGTAATATATAAAACAGACTTAGATCGTTGTAATGTTCTTTTAAAATTGAATGGTAGGTCAGCTACATATTAGTAGCAATGGTAGGTCAGCTCGTATTAGTAGCAATTCTCCAGAGTACGAAATGTATCGCATATAAAACTGCATTGCCATCGAGAATTACGTCACACGTCTAAAATAGACCAATCAAAAGCGATGGTGTGGCTAAATTCCTAGTGACGTATTTTTAAAAGATATGATGCAATTTATTTTATTACACGATTTACGGACCAATACGTTTCTGGAATGGAGGCTGTAATGTTTCTGTAAAACGGAGGACGAACCTTCCATTTGATGGAATTATCTTTGTGTGAGCTTCTCTAAGTTTTATTATAAATGAGAAATCATATAAACGCATTCCTTACTTTTATATCTCTCCATTATTATTTCAATATGTTTTATGAATGAGCTTGCGTACTAACTGTATTCCTTCCGCATTCGCCGAATATTATTCATATTTTTAAGACACCATCATCATCGTCATCGTCATCATCATTATTATTTAATCTCCTAGTTAGATGCGAGTGACGGGGTATCATACTTTTTTTATAGAAGAGGGGGCAAACGGAAAGTCGTTTCGCCTGGTGGTAAGTTATAAGACACATCCATAGCCTCCCGCTACATCATTATTAGGTTCGTTGCCGGCCTTTCAGATATCAGTATGCTCTTTTCTTGAAGGTCCTTAAGTCGTATCGGTTCGGAAATACGTTTTGGCGTCCTTTGATATACATATTGTGTATATATACATATTTTGATATACATGATATATATAGGTATTGTATGGCAACATGTATTCGCTAAGCATGTGGTTTGCTAGTGATGTGAAGTGGGCTATTAACTGCCCACAAAATTATGGAAAAAATCTATTGTTTCAAATGATGATTTGATTTTTGGTATACTTTTGTTTCTATTTTATGAACACATTGAGAATCTCACAAGATCTGTAAATTCTCACTAGGGATACAACAATATCAATTTACTTCAATCGACCACCCGTAGACTGGACGTGGAAATCCACACTCAACTGGAGTGTGGATTTCCACGCCCCATACTGAGTGAATTTGATTTTCGTCTCCAATTAATGTTCATCAACAAAACTTTTATTGTTAACTATGAAATTGAGCCACTTACTTACTCAAACGAATGTTTGCCATTGGAAAGGTCAACTCTGAATTGACAGTATGCTGATCATTGTAGTTTTTTTTAATGTAAGTAGAAATAGATAAACTAGCATATGAGACACCACGTAAGTAGCCAACGTGAGGCTAGTCACGGGACTAGTCCCTATTTGTAACATGCCTTAACCATTCATTCATGTATAGTCAATACATTGTCGGTTATAAGTTTTGCGACTAGTTGAACCACTAGTTGGGTGAGTATTTGAGCGACTAGTTGACTATATTTATACTGCCTGCCTTCTCTTCTTTCTGTTACACAGCATTGCTTTACCAAAAATGTGTGTGCGTGTTATTTTTACGCGCGATTGAAGTAAAACTTCATAAAAATCTAAGTTAGGTACCTTCTATTCGCGCATAAAGAAGTTTAACTTCAAAAATGTGCAGTAGGCGGTGTAATAAAACAAACTCCTGCAAACTTAAACTACAAAGTTGATGGTAATAATGATTTTCTTATTGTAAAAGTATTATCCATAAAAAGTATCAATAACTGTTGGAACAACTGTCTGTGTAATGAAATGTCAGTAAAATGGATAGAGAGAGGAAGTTTAATAATTGAAACCTTCAATAAAAGTACGGACGAAGATCTCAATGAATTTTATCTAGCGTTTACAGATTAAAGAAACAACTTAAGAGTCGGGAAGTGAATTTAATGCGTTAGTAATTAGATGCGCGTTCGGATCCAGGGGAAGTTAGTAATTCGTACGAATATGAACGGCTTCTATTAACATGTTTTAGTTTACATGATAATCTCAATAAATTTATTATTTTAGTAACTTTTGCCCATTTTTGGTTCATAATCATTCATCATAAAGAAATATTGTAATAAATGAGGTTATTTAGCAAAACCATTCATATATCTCTAACTTTAGCATTATATTTTTAAGGTAACACAAGATAGGAATTTAGCTATAATCGCCATGCTAAACAGATAAGCTAACATCCGAAGGGCTAATGTCGGTAATCTCTTCGAAAAATCTTCGAATAGTCTCTGTATCTACTTAGGTAATGGAATATCCAGCCAACACTCGGATGACTGATTGCGGTGAGTTGTCTCTGTTATATTTCGTATGGTTATTTTTTATATAATAAAATACTGATATTGTAGAAGTAGACATTATTAGTAAGTGTACATAATTATTTACGTAATTATTTGTAGTAACTAATCGGTAACTATTGATTGTAGTAACTGATCGCTATATGAATGGATTTTAGTGTTATAAATAAAATAGATTGACCATGACCATGACGATGCTACAAGTAGACAAACAGCATAATATTATAAAACATCACGTATTCATACGTATGATACATATATGAATATACACACTAACATAGTGAATAACATAATTACCTATTCGTAAATACTATAAACAAGATTAAACAATGTATACTGTATACATTGCTTTTCAAGAAAATCCTGAACAAATACCATTAATTTTGGCAATTATATCCCGAATTATATCTTGTCCATACACTTATTACACTTGTTTTTTTATATCTATGGACGCTTTTACACCACGTCAATCTGGTCCCGTGGTAAGTTCTCGAAAAACTTGTGTTACGGATACCAGATAACGGAAATATATTTAATACTTTTATACTATATATATATTTAAGATTTTTATTATAAAACACAAATTTAATATACAGCCATGACCCAGGAACATAGAAAATATTTTTGTTCCCTGGCGGAATTCGAACCCGCAATCTCCGGCTTGGGCGCCAACGCGCATACGTACCACTGAGCCACAGAGGTCGTCGATCGCTTTATGTCACTCTATTTACTATTTTTAATGTACTTAATATTTTTTTCAGTGTAAAGTGGTCGTAAAAATCATTCTTTCCATAATATTTTCCATTAATAAACATTGAAAACCAGAAACACGATTCTCAATCTTAGTTCATACGAACAGCTAGTATCAAGAGCTTATATGTAGTTACTATGTCAAAACCGATTTCAATAGAAAGAAAGTGATCGTTATCCGAGCCAAGTACGTATTACCGGCAAAATGCAAGTAACGAGGAGATTTCACGTCACTGAGGCGGATAAGGTATCACCCACATCAAACATAGTATTTTTTTTCTTTTACGCCGGGAAATGATCTGAGGCATCCCGCCTGGGGAGTGGGTCTCCCCAGGTGGGTATGTGGGACTCACTGTGCCCGAAAGATGGTAAATGGACGCAGCTCTACCCACTAAAACCCGGCGAGTGCCACCAGTGCCGCCTTGGTGAGGTGCCCCGGATCTGTTAAGCTAACAGGGCACCTCGAGGGCTAGTCAGACCCGCAAGGGACTGACGCCACCTCCACTTCCTTCAGAAATTTCTGGAATCATCGATTCTATGCAAAAGTGCACTTTTGTCAACGACTTCTAGAACTATCCCTACACGATCTTAAGTAGATGCCATAGATTTGATAAATACGTAAGTAATATTTTTTATCTCTAATTAAGCCAGCGATATCACTGACGGGACTGCAATTTGCCGATATGTAAGAGGTAGTGCCATTGCAAAGGAGGGCAACGCATGCGCATAATCTCTGGTTATGCGGATGTCTATGAGCGTTTGTTTGCTTCCTTTTGCCATACAAAAAAATATGAATAAAATGTACTAATGTTCATAGGGATATCGAGATTCCATAGAAGGTCATGATTGTTTGTAGGAAAGAGAAAATAGTGGTACAGAAGAGGAGGTTCTTTTACATCTGATTACATCTCTCAGGTCCAAATACATCTAAATCTCAAACTAGGTTACTCCAATTTTCCAATATAAAAACCAATATATTTTGAATAGATATAAAAATATATTAATTGCTTTTCACCAAACCAAAATCTATAGAGATTAGGGCCGCTAATAATTTTGAAATTATTAAACACCAAAAATAGTGTTTATATAGCTTTTAAGCAATATATATAATACCTTTATGATATCAAAAACTAAAGTTAAAACGTGAATATGTCATTAATTTTAGATAATGTAAAATACGTGAATGTACACTAAAGGTGTTGGTATTTACATAAGATGGGCCATCGAAACGTATTAATTACTGGGACCCATCGACCGCGTTAAAAATAGCATCGTGCCAGGGAAAGGGGGCGAGGGCACGAGAGGGTACAGAGGGGCAATGGGCAGGAGGGGCAGGCGACAACTTTAATAGAATCCCACCGAGCCATTCACTATGTTCAAGTGTTCATTTGCTATAAATAAAATTAATTACTAATGTTTTATGTTTCTCTCGTGTATTGAGTATGCTTGATCCTATTCTACAATTTTATCTATACGTATTATAAATAAACTGTTCCGAAATTCCAAAAAAAAAAAATACATTAAACTGAAAAAAAAAAAACATATTGTCAAAAAAAAAATTAGCCTATAACATTCCTCCATTTTTTATAGCATAGGAGGGCAAACGAGCAGTTGAAGCCTTTTTAACCGACTTCAAAAAGGAGGAGGTTATCAATTCGTCGGAATCTTTTTTTTTTATTTTTTTTTAATGTATGTTACCTGATTACTCGAAGATGGCTGGACCGATTTGAAAAATTCTTTTTTTGTTCTAAAGGGTATACTTCCCAAATGGTCCCATGATAAGGAAACCAGGATCTGATGATGGCATCCCAGAGAAATCGAGGGGAACTTTCGAAAATCGTAGGGGCGACTAGTGTGTTTGATATTTTTTTTATAAAGTGTTTTGAAGGACTTCAATCTAATGAAGGTCTGGAGTCGATCTGATACTGGAGCCGAAAGACAATCGAGGGAACTCCTCAACGATGTCGTATTCGTTGATGTACTACCTCCCTACCTACCTTGGCTGACACCGAATCCAAAAGTAACAATAATGACGTGGTAAATGCAAAGATTGTATATTAGTAGAAGAACAAGTTGATTATAAATTGTAGGCACAAAGATTAAGGAAATTATTTTATTACTTTTTAGTTTTTTTTAAATTTTGAAGTCGGTTTTAATTTTTGTTTAAAATTTTTTGGCAACTATCGACGGCCGTACACATCCGCACAACCTTTTGCCGATGCCGATGCCGATGCGTTGCCCTCCTGTTCCCTATCCCCCCAATGGGCCACCGGAAACTCACAAACCGCACGAAACGCGACGGCATAGCTGTCACTTGACGCCGGTGTTATGTGAGCGAGAGGTACCACCCCGGTAGTGCTGGCCCAATATAGCCATATTTGCAGCCGCAAAGCAGCATGGCACTACCTCTTACTAAATTCATAATTAGGTTATGAAAAGTAAATATATTTTTTAAAATAGAGTCTTAAAATAGTCTCTTTAATTTAATTTTTATTATAGATTCATTAATATATTATTCTTGTGATTTTTTATGTCTTTTCTACATAGTGCTCCATCTGTCTGTATTTTTTCATTTTTTTTGTCGGTCGGCACTATTGTTAGTTTTTATTTGGTTTCTTTCTCAAGTTACCTGTAACATACATAGTCCTAATCAGAGTAGATTAAAACTATGTATGTAACTACTGCTACCAGGTACTATTTACTACTTCTCATTAAATTTCGATGAAAATCGGAAATGGAATCCAAATTATTCTGAAAATGATAGGGTAACTTTCCTATTAAAAGATATCAGCCATTATTTTAAGGAATAGTAGTAATGTATAGTATGAAAGTGTTTTGGTTTTTGGTTTTATTAAACAATCACGTGTTTAAACAGTTGAACGTAATGTGTAGTTCATAGGACCCAAAGAGGACTAGTCTAGCCTTCGCCGGGGCCAGCCTGTCGCTGAGGTGATCTTGTTGAATGCCTATCCGGGACCCTTAAATTAAAGCGGCTGAAGGTGCTCGCAGTGGTTTTAGTTTACGGGTAGGGTACTCCCAGGTACGAGTCCCACATAGGGTCAGGATCTACCCGAGATCCTGGCTACATGCGTAAAAACATTTCCCTGCGATAACAAAAAAAAAGGACCCAGGTTAAGAAGCTCCCGAAAAATGACCCAATACTTTTTCCACTGGGACATCTTACCATCCCGATTTATATTACAATCACGTTAACTTTGTGTACGGTTGTAAAACTAAATCTACGCCCCCAGACAACCAGTCTGCTATAAATTAAATCAATTACCAATATCTTGCTTCATTTTTATTTCACAAAGTTTCCTTTGAAAATAGTAATTGAAGTCTCCATAGCTAATATGATAGTCCTTTTTTGTTTTATGTCATTAGGGGGCAAACGAGCAGTCGAAGCCTCACGGCGCCGACGCTCATACACATCTGCACAACCAAGGCCACGCAAATGCGCCGCCTTCCTTTTCCCTATTCCCCCAATGGGCCACCGGAAAATCACAAACCGCATAGTCCTGAATATATTTTTCCATTTATAATTTATCTTACAAAAAACTACAAGATTTTTTTTATCTTTATATATATAATTCTTCTGTACGTGTATGTCACTGAACTCCTCCTAAACGGCTGGAGTCCTCCTCCTAAGTGGATTCGAGAATGGTTTAGATTCACAAAAAAAATTGTACAGTACCTACAACGTCTGTCGGGCACTAACTTATGTATTGTTATAAATTGTAAAAAATATTCGATGACGACCTCTGTGGCTCAATGGTAAGCGCGTTGGCGCTCAAGCCGGAGGTTGCGGGTTCGAATCCCGCCAGGGAACAAAAATATTTTCGGTGTTCCTGGGTCATGGATGTGAATTAAATATGTGTATTGTATAATAAAAATCTTAAATACATGTATATTATAAAATTATTAAATATATTTCCGTTGTCTGTTACCCGTAACACAAGTTCTTCGAGAACTTACCACGGGACCAGATTGACGTGGTGTGAAAGCGTTCATAGATATTATTATTATTATTATTCTTCTAATGACGTATATTACTAATACAGATCCGAACATATATCGTAAACATTTTCGAATGTTACACAGAATTTGTTGTATTTTATTTTCCTGAAAGCGGTAAAGCCCGCATATCTGGACGTTTTCATTCGGCAATTGATTCCACTTGGCACGGCTCGTGGGTGCGATCGATGTTAGACTGTCCACTTTAAATTAATTCCTAGCCATTCCAGAGTCATCGGAAATAGTTTTGATGTTTTATTATATTTGATATATAGTAAAGGGAAACGTTCTGGATAGTCAGAATAGACTATTTTATTGGTTCACGGCCTGGTATCAATAGATGGCTAGTAAGAACAGAATATAACAAACATTTTGGCGGATACCATCTACATTAGTAAAAGGATTTACATATCTTAATATTTTTGTTTGATATTTTTGAAGTAAATACTTCTTGGCGATTTGGGGAGTAACCTGGTGAATGCCTGGCAAGAGCGTTACGGAAGTTGAGAGGGCGGACGTTTAGGATTATATCCTTTAGTTAGTGAAGATAGAATCCTCCAGTCTCTCTTGTTTGACAGATATATTTTATAAGTGCGTTTAGAATTTTTTAATAAAAATTCTAGAAAGATTTTTTATGAAGGTTTAGTTTTAAAATTTGAAATTTTATAATATCATAAGTATTTACTTCTATAAGTAGTCCTTATACCCATAACTGCTATTTTTTTCTATTGGTTATATATATTTTTTTTTGTACTTGTTTATTTTTTCTGTATGTTCACTTATAATACCCCAAATTTAGTTTATTTTTTAATATAAATATATATTGACTAAATTAAAATAATTTTGAAAATCGGTCCACAATTGACGAAAGATTCGGTGAACATACATTAAAAAAATATAAAGACGAACAGAAAAGGAGGAGGTCCTTTTTTGAAGTCGTTTAAAAATCAATTTGTGTTTATTGAAATCTTCATCGGAACTTCATCACGGGAACGGATTGCCTGTCCCGTTTGTTTCTGGACGAAGATGTTCTTTTAATAAAAAATCAATCATTATACTAAAATTATTTCAAATGGAATATATTTTATCATGTTACACTTACAACATAATATACTTACTACGAATGTCTTATTCACGAGTCTCGAGACATTCGTAGATAATGTCGAAATATCGAGCTCTGCGGAGTAAAAGTGAAAAACATGGTAAATATCCCGTTTTAAAATAATTTTAGTAATGAAAATAGCCACGTTAATTTAAAATCGATCTTATCTATACATCTATACAAATAAATAAAATTGGAGTGACTGTTTGTAATATTAAAATAACCGCTTTTAACTAAATGCTGGTAAAAAAATGGATGTATACACGGTTCATATACCATAATATTTTTTTTTACAATTTTTATCTGTCTGCCTCTTTGTTCCGGCAAATCTTTGACACGGCTGGTCCGATTTTGATGGAACATTCACTGGCAGATAGCTGATGTTATAAGGAGTAATTTAGGCTATAAAAATAATCATCATCAATCCGGATACGGCTGTAAATCTAACTTAACGCGGGCGAAGCTGCGGGCAACAGCTATTTTATGTGTGTACGGAGTCTCAAATATTGAATATAAGTTGTAAAATAAGAAATGTTATATCTTGTTCGTATTTCTGATATAAATAGTTAATAGTTTATACGCGCACTAGTTACGCATCAGAGCCGATGTGAAATATTGTAAACTAACCCCTCTATTCCGTTGAAACAAGATAGTAATGTATGATATAATGTATACGTTATTGAATAAGGAAGCACTTGAATAAACGACGTCGGCATGAAAAGGTATGGGAGGGGTGATTGCAGATTATCCTGTTTCGCATAACAAATGCCTCAGAGATCACTTAGGCTCACAAAGGGATGAACTACGAGAATATGGTAACGCTGTTATTGAGAAATGTGTTGAACGAAATATTTAGATGAATAATGAATACTTTTTATTCTACCACGTCGACATAGCTTGTTATGTTTATCTCGTAAGAGCTTGTGTTACTAGGTGTGGACGTATCTATGCTAATTGTTACGAACCAAATGTATCGAGTAGCATCACACTACGGTCTTATCGACTTTCGTTCACACCCCTACGGACGCGGGCAGCGCCCGCGCCTCGGCAGTAGGGCCCGCCAGTCCACCGCGAACAGCCTACTTGAATCGTCGCTCTTTTTGTTGCCGTATTGACGTGGCGAGCGCTATTTGTTACGTGATTCCTTTGTTCGCCTATTTGGGGCAAAGTCACGTAGATTGAATAATTTGAGTATAATGAACAAATATAAATATTGTGGATTGACCAATTAATAATTGTGAACAATTAAGTGCCTAAACAAGTTAGTGTGAAAAACTTGTGAGCCGCCATCTTGTTGAAGTTCTCCGCTATGTGTCATGTCTAATCGAGGCGGTCTCAGATAAGTATAGATCAATTAGCATTTATTATCCGATTGGCCAATTAGGGGTTACTGTTAATTAGATTTATATTATGAGGCATCGACACACCGGAGAAGGCTCAAGACGTCGTTTAGGTAATTGAGCAATTTTATATAGCTCCGTGATAAACGCGGACCGTTCTTCCCCCCTTGAATTCCGGATAATTATATATATAGCTTCCACTGCCTTTCCTGCTGAATCTGGATACGGGAATGAATTGTAAAGCTGAAGAGTTTGTTTGTTTGAACGCGCTAAGCTCAAGAAATACTGGTTAGATTTGAAAAATTATTTCAATGTTAGATAGCCCATTTATCGAGGAAGGCTATAATAGGCTATATAACATCACGCTGTGACTAATAGGAGTTAAGTTGAGTTATTTAACGCGGGCAAGGCTGCGGGCAACAGCTAGTTTATTATATAATTAAACTTCACTTGCCGCGATTCGAACCCAAGACCTTTGCTTGTAGCGTCGCCCGACATCATCGTCGTCTGAAAACAGCCGGCCGTCAAGATTTATAATCTACGACCACAACTTATAAGAGGTAGTGCCACGCTGCTTTGCAGCCGAATTGGGCCGGCACGACCGGGGTGGTACCTCTCGCTCACATAACACCGGCGCGCGGCGTCAAGTGACAGCTATGCTGTCGCGTTTCGTGTGTTTGTGAGTTTCCGGTGGTCCATTGGGGGGGATAGGGAAAAGGAGGGCAACGCACCTGCATAACTTTTGTTTGTGCGGATGTCTTTGGGCTTCGGTAGCCATAAGGCTCCGACTGCTCGGTTGCTTTCTTATGATATAAAAAAAACAACTTAGTAAGTGGTAAGTACGCTCGCTTAGGGACAGTACAGCCTTCGAACTATGCCGATCTGGGCATTTTTGTTATCGTAGGGAAATGCATTTTGCGCATGTAGCTAGTATCTCGGGTAGATCCTGACCCTATGTGGGACTTGCACCTTGGAGTGGCCTACCCGTAAACTAAAACCACTGTGAGCGCCCTCAGTCGCTTTCTGAGGATTACCTCAGCGACAGGCTAGCACCGGCGAAGGCCAAACTGCATCTCGTAAGGGGGCACTGCCCGGCCGCTACTCAGCAGTCCCCGCGATGATACGACGTTGCGGAGACTGCTTAGTAACTACCGGGTAATCGTGGATAGTAGTCTGGTCTTCTCCGTGGCCGATCTGGGCCTGACTGACCTGACGTCGTTTCAACACTCGACAGTTCTTCACCAAAACTCCTTTTTTTTTTCTTTTACACCGGGAAATGCTCTGAGGCATCCCGCCTGGGAGACTTATCGCCTAGGAGAGATATATAATATCAAGCGTATAATTGACGATTTTTACACTTTATTTACAAAGCTGTTTTATAGGGATACGTTTATTAAGCTTTTTTTTTCTTTAACGCTGGGAAATGCTCTGAGGCATCCCGCGGGGGAGTGGGTCTACCCACGGGGGTATGTGGGACTCGCTGCGCCCGAAAGATGGTAAATGGACGCAGCGCTACCCACTAAAACCCGGTGAGTGCCACCAGTGCCGCCTTTGTGAGGTGCCCCGGATCTGTTAAGCTAACAGGGCACCTCGACGGCTAGTCAGTCCCGCAAGGGACCGACGCCACCTCTACAGAGGGGTTGTCCCGCACCACAGAACAAGCCCTCCCAACGTCGGGACAGTATAATGGGGTGAGGTTCTCATCCTCACCCCTTGCCCCCTGCTCTTCTGTCCCCTCTTCTTATAAGAGGGACACAAAGAGCCCCCTCGGCTCAATTAGCTTCGCCCAAGGTGTTGGGCTCACCCTAGGCTACTGAGCCCCACCGCCACGTCAAGGCCTGAAGCATGGTGGAGCTTCACCAAAACTCCTATTCTATCTTTTCCTTTCTTAATTCTTCACACTTTTAAAGTAGGCTCTCCAATTTTCATATTATATCTTTGGACGCCGGGAAAACAGAAAATATATAAAAAATATTATACACAAATTATTAATACATTAATTTAAAAACAGAATTAATTAAATAACTCGTCAAATGAGGAGGACGTCGTTTGTTAGATGAATATAACAGGAACGCTCCTGTCCCGATTCTGTTCTCAAATCTCAAATGTATTCATGAGTAATGGAATGTATGAATTCATTTTCTTATAAAAATCGGGTCTCATTGTTAACGGTGTATGAGTTACAAAAGCAGAAATTGTACTCGCGGAAAAATAACATGTTGGAAGACGTTTTGATTGATCCTTCTCCAATATGTTATGATGAATATAAATATAACTTTTTCACCGCTGCCATTTTTTGTTCTACCATTAATTTTCTTATTTTAAAAACATATATATTGTAAATGTATATTGTTAGTCTAAGAAAATTATTTCAGTTTCCCTTGCATAAATTAAAACGAATAAGATAAATTATTACATTTGTTCAGATTGAAATGTGTAAAGAAAGCACAGCAGCTTTGAGCGACTGGTACAATCAATATTATTATTCGTCAATTTTAAAAACTCTTTTTCTATACCTATATATAATGGAATTATTTAACGAATAGCAGCAAATCTGCCGTGATTGCTTTCGATTACATGTATATAAAGTTTTACGCAATTCCATTTCGGTTTTTTCATTTGTTATGTAATGACTTAAACCCTTTCTAAGTTCATCTCATTTATACAGCGCTATCTAATCTGAGCAACGCGTTTAATAGTTCTACCCATATTTCAGACAAATAAAATCAGTTATCGAATTTTGAAATCACTAAAAATTAAGAAATAAAAAAATTTTAAACAAAAATTAAAACCGACTTCAAAATTAAAAAAATAAATAAAAAGTAATAAAATATTTTCCTTAATCTTTGTGCCTACAATTTATAATCAACTTGATCTTCTAGTAATATACAATGTTTGCATTTACCTCGTCATTATTGTTACTTTTGAAGCCGGTGTCGTATTCGTTGATGTACCTACCTCCCTATCTACCTTGGCTGACACCGACTCCAAAAGTAGCAATAATGACGTGGTAAATGCAAAGATTGTATATTAGTAGAAGATCAAGTTGATTATAAATTGTAGGCACAAAGATTAAGGAACCTATTTTATTGCTTTTTAGTTTTTTTTTTAATTTTGAAGTCGGTTTTAATTTTTGTTTTACTGTAATCGATGTAGTGATAGACAGAAAAATGCTTTCGCACGATTCTGCTGGTTTATATGATGGTGAATGCCTGTCTAGAGTAGTCGAGGCGTAAGTTAGTTGGGTTTTTTTTAATGTCACAAGGAGGCAACTGGTTACTACCGACGCACCTACATCCGCACAACCAAAAGTTATGCAGATGCGTTGGGAAAAGGAGGGCCTTTTCCCTATACCCCCAATGGACCACCGGAATCTCACAAACCACACGAAACGTGACAGCATAGCTGTCACTTGACGCCGGTGTTATGTGAGTGAGAGTTACCACCCCGGTCGTGCCGGCCCAATTCGGCTGCGAAGCAGCATTACACTACCTCTTACTAAAGAGGAATGTTTAGAGTCAATTAAAAGTGGATAATAATCAATTTACTATAATTGGCGTGTCTGCCAATTATTCAATCTATACATATTAAGATCTATTTGTTTATTGCTTACTTGCTATTACATTACTAGCTGTTTCCCGCAGCTTCGCCCGCGTTTACTTAGATTTACAGCCGTTCGGATTGATGATGATTATTTTTATGGCCAAAGTTACGCCTTATAACATCAGCTATCTGCCAGTGAAAGTCTCGTCAAAATCGGCTTAGCCGTTTTATAGATTAACCGGAACAAACAGACAGACAAAATTGATTTTTTTAATGTAAGTACCGTATATTATTTCATAGCTTTTACCCGCGACTTCGTCCGCATGTATGAAGTTTTTTTTTTTTTATCTTATTGTTCAAATAATATGGTTGCAATTTACGGGTTCCATACTATCTTTGTGCCAAATTTCATCAGTTCAGTGAAGGCGTGAAGTTTCTTAGGCGTGAAGAAGAGACATACAGACAGACAGACAGACAGACAAAGTTACCTTCGCATTTATAATATTAGTAAGGATGAATTATTCTATTAATACATTTCGGATAAATTACTTAAATACGGAAACAGTATTTCATTAAAAACGCGTGCTATACAAAAGATCCTCATAAGGATCCGCATCTTGTAATAGATAGCGTGATCTACATTTTGTGTTAACGCCACGTCTAAAAAACTTATCGTTACAATTATACATCTTATCATCTTGGGTCTCAAACTATCTCCATATCAAATTTCACTCAAATCGGTTCAGTTGTTTAACAAATACATAGTCCTTAGCTGCACAACTCCAGTTGGGATTTTCAGAATAACAACTATTTTAAGTCCTACGTTAAGTTCCAAAGTATCTTCATATCAAATTTCACCCAAATCTGTTCAATGGTTTAGAAGATAGACAGTCCCGTGGTTTTACCCGAATAGTTCCCGTTCCCGTGGGGTTTTCAGGATAACAACTATTTAATGTCCTACGACAGGTTTTAAAGCATCTTCTTATCAAATTTCACCCAAATCCGTTCCGTGGTTTAGAAGATAGACAGTCTTAGGGTTTTACCCGCATATTTCCCGTTCCCGTGGAAGTTTTTGGGATAACAACAATTTTATACCCAACGTTAAGTTTCAAAGTATTTTTATATCAAATTTCACCCTAATCTGTTCCGTAGTTCAGAAGATAGACACTCCCGGGGTTTCACCCGCATAGTTTCCGTTCCCGTAGGATTTTCAGGATAACAACTATTTTAAGTCTTACCTTGAGTGCCAAAGTATCTTCATATCAAATTTCACCCAAATCTGTTCGGTGGTTCTGAAGATAGACAGTCCCGGGGTTTTACCCGCATACATAGTTCCCGTTCTCGTGGGATTTTCAGGATAAGAATTATTTTATTTCACCAATTCATTAATAGATGGCACTATTACATAAAGTCCTACGTTAAATTTCAAAGTATCAACATATCAAATTTCACTTAAATTTGTTCTGTGGCTTAGAAGATAGTCAGTCTCGGGGTTTTACCCACATAATTTACCGTTCCCGTGGGATTTTCAGGATAACAACTATTTTATACCCTACGTTAAGTTCCATAGTATCTTTTTATCAAATTTCACTCAAATCTGTTCCGTGGTTTAGAAGATAGAAAGTCCTGGGGGTTTACCCGCATAGTTCCCGTTCCCGTAGGATTTTCAGGATAACAACTATTTTAAGTCCTACCTTGAGTGCCAAAGTATCTTCATATCAAATTTCACCCAAATCTGTTCAGTGGTTTAGAAGATAGACAGTCCCGTGGTTTTACCCGAATAGTTCCCGTTCCCGTGGGATTTTCAGGATAACAACTATTTAATGTCCTACGACAGGTTTTAAAGCATCTTTGTGCCAAATTTCATCCAAATCTGTTCAGTGGTTTAGGCGTGAAGAAGAGATAGACAGACAGACAGACAGAGTTACTTTTGCATTTATAATATTAAGTAAGGATAAGGATATAATTTAAGCAAAGTAGAGTTTAAACAAAGCACCCGCTGTTGTGGGTGCTCAGGCGTGGTTCAAGCATTTGAAGCAAAGGTAAATAAATTTACTAAATATTTTAATAATAAATCGCTAGCTACAAAAGTTATTTAAATTATTGAGTTTCATTCTTAGTTATATTTATTAACAATCACACCACTTTAATCTGGTCCGACGGTGATATCGATAGAGCTCGTGTATCTTGTGAGGAATGCTATTATGAGGGTAGAATTGAATATGTCCTACATGCCCATACCTCAAGGTTAAAACTAACGCATCATTAGTGGTTATTTTTCTTTTCCGCCGGGAAATGCTCTTAGGCATCCAGGGGGAGGGGGGACTCGCCAGGCGGATATGTGAGACTCGCTGCGCGCGAAAGATGGTAAGGTGGACGCAGCTCTATCCACTAAAACCCGGCGAGTGCCATCAATGCCGCCTTTGGTAAGGTGCCCGGATCTGTTGAGCAAACAGGGAAGTTCGGCGGCTAGTCAGTCCCTCAAAGGACCGACGCCAACTCCACCCAGGGGTTGTCCCGCACCACAGCACAACTCCTCCCAACGTCGGGACAGTGCAATGGGGTGAGATTCCTATCCTCGCCCCTGTCCCCTCTTCTTATAAGAGTGGTACAAAAAGCAGCTCCCTCGGTTCAATTTGCTACGCCCAAGGTGCTGGGTTAATTTTAAGCTACTGAGCCCTACCGCCACGAGAAGGCTTGAACCATGGTGGGGATCATTAGTTATTCCCTGACAAGCTAACGATGAACACGCTGATAATATCTCTTGTTCAAACACAAATGGTTACGCTTCAATGGCACGTAAAGATAGTAGACAGTCACAAATGTGATTCACTACCTCAACCATTTGGAAATTAGATAAAACGTGGATAAAACTACAATTTTGTGATTGACAAACACTAAAATTTATCAATAGCTACCGATAGCTACAACAAACTGTCGACGACCTCTGTGGCTCAATGGTTAGCGCGTTGGCGCTCAAGCCGGAGGTAGCACGTTCGATTCTATGCGTGCTGACGCAGCGTAATAAACGCCAGCACCTTGGGCGAAGCTAATTGAACCAAGGGGGCTCTTTGTACCCCTCTTATAAGAAGAGGGGACAAAAGAGCAGGGGGCAAGGGGTGAGGATGGGAACCTCACCCCATTGTACTGTCCCGACGTTGGGAGGGGTTGTTCTGTGGGTGCGGAACAACCCCTCTGTGGAGGTGGCGTCGGTCCCTTCGGGGACTGACTAGCCGTCGAGGTGCCCTGTTTGTTTACTAGATCCAGGGCACCTCACCAAAGGCGGCATTGGTGGCACTCGCCGGGTTTTAGTGGGTAGAGCTGCGTCCACTTACCAGCTTAATCGGGCGTAGCGAGTCCCACATACCCCCGTGGGGAGACCCACTCCCCCGCGGGATGCCTCAGAGCATTTCCCAGCGTTAAAGAAAAAAAGAAGCGTAATAAACGTATCCCTATAAAACAGCTTTGTAAATAAAGTGTAAAAATCGTCAATTATACTCTTGATATTCTCGTGCACAACTACTAGATGCCGAACAAAGCCGAAACACTACTCCACGAAAAAAAAATGAAAGACCCATTTTAAATAGTTTAAAATAAAACGATCCGCCATTGAATGTAATTTCAAACATATGAGATGAGGGACGGTGATAAGCGTGTGTGTGACGGTGCGGGCGAGGTATCTCCTAATTGAATCTGCGCAACTTTCCACAAACTTTGACAAACTTGAGCGAAATTTGATTACGTTATCTTACTTAGGTTGTACATTTTATTTTATTAGGTAACATCACAGTCTAATTAGCGATAGTGCGCGGTGGCCTCAATTAGAGGTTCGAATCACGATATCATAATTATTATATTATACTAGCTGTTGCCCACAGCTTCACCCGAGTTAACTTAGATTCACAGCGGTATCCGGAGTGTTGATGATTATTTTTGTAGCTTGTTACTCCTTACAATCTTAGCTATATGCCAGTGAAAGTCCTGACCATTGTGTTCCAATGTGGTCCATTCGTTTCAGAGCCGGAACAAACAGGCAGACAGACTAAAATAAAAATATCATTGTTGGTGTAAATATATTTTCATATTCAATTTGATAATACAAACAGACACTTAAATTTTATTTATTTGTATAGATTAAGCCCTCTTTATGTCATTACCAGCGAGTCCATTGTTATTTCTCCCTCAACGAATCTCTTTTGTTGCACTATCATCAACCTATTTCCGTCCACTGCTCGAACAGGCCCCTTTCAATACACGCCGAGACGGCCGAACACCGCCACGCATCAAACTAAGATCACTGTACGGAAATCATCGTCATAATGCGACGTAACTGCGAAATGAAGATCACTTCGGTAAGCTAGATAGTGCAGAACAATTTTGTTTTGCTGTATCAGCGTAGATATAGTGAGCGGTTTAACGGAAATTGGACAGGGTTATTCGTCCTGTTACTGATCAAATGGTTCTATTTGTGTGATCTTGGCTCGAAATTGATACCAAAACAACCATCTACAACATTACTTTGTGATTTTTGGATATTATCGAAGATAATCTTCGCAATAACGGCTTAATGTGGGTTAGAGGCACTTTAGAGAGGGTTTCGGCTTCGATTAATGGTATGGTATATACTTATACAATGAGCGATTGGGGTGCATGATTTATAAAAAAATCTCAAAATTATTTGATTCCTTTTTTTATTTTAATAATATCTTTTTTTTATAATATCTATTGACGCTTTCACACCACGTCAATCTGGTCCCGTGGTAAGTTCTAGAAGAACTTGTGTTACGGGTACCAGACAACGGAAATATATTTAACACTTTTATACTATACATATATTTAAGATTTTTATTATATAATACACATATTTAATACACATGCATGACCCAGGAACACAGAAAATATTTTTGTTCCCTGGCGGGATTCGAACCCGCAACCTCCGTCTTGAGCGCCAACGCGCTTACCACTGAGCTACAGAGGTCGTCATATATCCTACTAGTTGTTTCTTTTAGTTCCTTGTATATTTTGTTTTTTTTTTACATTGTTTGAGGTGATTATACGTGCCCCACTATGGTTCAGGCCTTGTCGTGGCGGTGGGGCTCAGTAGCCTAGGGTGAGCCCAGAACCTTAAGCGAAGCGAATTGAGCCGAGAGGTCTCTTTGTACTCCTCTTATAAGAAGAGCAGGGGGCGAGGACGGGAACCTCACCCCATTGTACTGTCCAGACGTTGGGAGAGTACAATCGGTGGTTTGTTGTGATCAAATAAAAAAAATATGTTTTATACAAATATTTTTACGAGTAATTAGTTCTACACATAGTTTAATGTTAGGAGTGGGGGGAACTGAGTCATAAACACCATATTTTGTAAGTGTACTGTTAGCATTTTACTACGGCTGCAAAAATCGTAAATCCCAGCCGAGGAAATTAAAAGGCTATTGACGATGTAACAGCAGGATTACAAATAAAAAACACGTTATTAATGTGTCTCTGAAAGTATGTCCTTTTCTTTTTCTTTAATGCCGGGAAATGCTCTGTAGCATCCCGCGGGGAGTGGGTCTCCCCAGTCGGGTATGTGGGACTCGCTGTTCCCGAAAGCTGGTAAGTGAACGCAGCTCTAATCTCTAAAACCCGGCGAGTGCCACCAATGCCGCCTTTGGTGAAGTGCCCTGGATCTTTTGAGCAAACAGGGCACCTCGACGGCTAGTGAGTTCCTCAGAGGACCGACGCCACCTTCAAATAAATAATTAAAAAAAGAAGTTGTGTTATGTGACACCGGTAGGAACGAAGTTCCTTCGAATAATTTAGATGCAACATAATTTGTAAATATAAAAATAATCTTATATAAATAAATCAAACGTCATATAAACGTCAAATCGCGTCTCGTAACGGTGTCGCGAGTCCGATTCATCTGAAATTCGATTCGATTCATCTAAAAATATGCGTACTGCGCCTAAAGAAGTTTTCACTTAAAAAAAGGGTTGGTAAACTTCACATACATAAAAAGGCTTTTAATCTCATTAGGCAAACAAATTCCGCCAAATATGTGCTGTGATACTGTGCCGGTTCTGCGCTCTGATTGGTCGGGTGATCGCCATTGATGGATATACATACATACAGAGAGATCACTGATTGGTTGAATTGCTACTATTTCAGTGACAACTGACTGACCAGTATGACTCACGTTACTCCACATCCGGTTATTTGCTCGATAGATTTAGGCAATTATTTTAAACAATGCATCCATAGTCGAAGCCGAAAGACATGATAAATATCCAATTTCAAACAGTTTCAACAGAGAAAATAAGCATGAGAGTTTAAGCATGATAAGGTTTATTAAATATTTCTTAACATTATTAATCACTCGATCTGTTAGCGAAAGAACGCTAAATGTGTACCGTAATTTCATTTTAATTTACCTTCTCTTTAAACGAGAAACTTGTGAGAAGTTCAGCTGTTAGTCTTTGTTTTAAGTCTGTTAGTGCAATAGCTTGCTCGGAAACTTTAAAGAAACTTCTCACTGAAGGTTTCAGGCAACAAGTAGATTAGCTTTTATGAAACTATCTGTATGTCATCATACCATATCTATTGTTACATCTGGATTTCCTTATTCATTAGCAATATCTATCTTTCTACTTTATAGTTATTGGTAATTTAGTAAAACATTCTTTCTTATGTCATAAGGAGGCAACCGAGCAGTCAGAGCCTTATGGTCACTACCGACGCCCATAGACATCCGCACAACCAGAGATTATGCAGATGCGTTGCCCTCCTTTTCCCTATTCCCACAATGGGTCACCGGAAATTCACAAACCGCACGAAACGTGACAGTATAGCTGTAACTTGACGCCGGTGATATGTGAGCGAGAGGTACCACCCTGGTGGTGTCGGCCTAATTCGGCTGCAAAACAGCATGGCACTACCTCTATTACCTGGCAATTGATATATAAATAATATTTAAAGTCTACTACTAATTGTTTAAATACATGACATGAGTTCGTCATAAAATATATAAATAGGTATGAAGGTTTTATAATAATAATAATATCTATGGACGCTTTTACACCACGTCAATCTGGTCCCGTGGTAAGTTCTCGAAGAACTTGTGTTACGGGTACCAGACAACGGAAATATATTATTTAATATTTTTATACTATACATATATTTAAGATTTTTATTATATCATACACATATTCAATACACATCCATGACCCAGGAACACAGAAAATATTTTTTAAATATTCGAATCCACAACCTCCGGCTTGAGCGCCAACGCGCTAACCATTGAGCCACAGAGGTCGTCAAGTTTTATAATAATATATTAAGTTTTATAAATAGAGTAGGGTGTTACCATTAAAGTAGGAACATTCCGTTTGTAATCGCTGACAGTAAAAGTATTAAAATACATGGAGTACATATTTTCGGCTGCTGTCTCCCAGCCTGCTTGTTCCACTATGAATATTAATAACTATCGTAGGGCGTAACTCCACAAATAACTGTAATATTATTCATATGTGTGTAAGTGTGTAAGTTTTCATTGCAACCCGAAAAAATAGATTAGAATTCTACAAACTCGTGTATTGTTTATATTGATATTGTTTTAGTCAAATCGGGGGATATCACCCATGGATTGTCTAAGGTGATCCACACTATCGTTATGCTACTTGTAGAGGTTGATAGACAAATACAAAAAGGAGTAGTGTGGCGGTTCCTTTGCCAAAGGTCACATAATATAAAGCGCATAAATATCCTGATCAGTCAATTTTTATTTCTCTTCATAAAAGGGGCTCCTTTTGAAAGTTTTGAACTAGGTAGGTAAATGTTTACAGAAATCTATCACTTATTTTTAAGCTTAGTTAGTCGTCAAGTAAAAGTTTCGACTTTAGTCATTAAATTTCACGATATATTTCATGTACACTAAAGTAGAACGTAATCTCAGAAAGGTACTTCCTATATTGTATAATGTATAAACTATCTGGGAATCAAGTAAATGTTCTGAAAGTCGGGACTCAAAGAGGCTGACAGGATTCCCGCTTATCTGCAACTTTAGGGAAGTTCACTACAGTATATTAATTTCACGTGATCTTTAGCCGTTCCGTTAATAATAATAATACTGTATGTTGTATTTATAATCCTCGTTTTATTAAAATAATTAGTATTGTATCTATGCTTAATAAATGTAAGCGGTAGAAAAAGTGATAAAATGTCGCCTTCCTGGACAGTGATGGTCTCCTTCTGCAAGGCAGTAGGTAATGTCCCAGAAGGAGGCCGACGACGCAACCTTCCCCCGCGGGCGACGCACGGGGGTGCGTAGGAGACGATACTTGATGCACCTCCAGTAACGGCCATATGCTCGTGTCGGGTAGAGGTTGGGAACCTGGGCCCAGAATGGCATGACGTTACGGGGACCTCTACGGGTGATTCCCTTTTACGAGGAGTAGTCTAGCCTTCACCGTGGCCAGCCTGTCGCTGTGATCCTGTAGCCTACAGATCCGCTACCCTCAAAAAGCGGCTGAAGGCGCTCGCAGATGGTTTAGTGCATTCCCAATTGCGAGTCCACACATAGGTCCAGGAGCCTTATCCGAGGTACCTAAAGCTGGATCATGCGAAAGCAATAACCTGCCTAACTTATCTAACCTGCGTCATTAAAAAAGGGTAAATTAATGTCGATTTCATATAATGTCATTTGGCCCCATTCCCATTTTTAGTTTTCTAATGTCACTCTTGATTCAACAACTAAAAACAACAACAACAATTGTATGTATGTAAAATCTTAGATTTGTTTTTAATACCCGACTCAAATGACGAGTGTCGTTTGACCGCTAGTGTCTGTCTGGTAGTTTTCAAATGGGTGAACCGATTTACATGCGATTTTTAAATTGGAAATCAGATTTTCTATTGGTGGTTCTTAGAAATAGGTATCAAAATCAGTTCCAACGTTTTAAGGTTATTAGCTATTTTGCTATTGTTTTGAGTTTTTTAAGTAATGGCTTCACTTGTATGTGTGGATCATTATTTACTTCTAAATGTTTACAACCCGACGCCAGGAGGCCGCGAGCTCTACCCACTAAAACCCGGCGAGTGCCACCAATGCCGCCTTTGGGACCTCATGGGACCGACGCCACCTCCACAGAGGGTTGTCCCGCACCACAGAACAACCCCTCCCAACGTCGGGACAGTACAATGGGGTGAGGTTCCCATCCTCATCCCTTGGCCCCTGCTCTTCTGTCCCCTCTTCTTATAAGAGGGGTACAAAGAGCCCCCTCGGCCCAATTAGCTTCGCCCAAGGTGGTGCACCTTGGGCAAAGCTAATTGGGCCGAGGGGCTCACCCTAGGTTACTGAGCCCCACCGCCACAACAAGGCCTGAACCATGGTGGGGAGCTCTTTAATATCCATAATTAAAACTAACGTAGCTATTTAATGTTTTTATAATAATGATTACATATTTATGCATATTTGTATACTTATACATAATACTACGAGTTATTTCGCTGTGATCATTAAGCCCCATAATCCAAAACGTGTTATAACTAAGCGGGTAATCCGTAAATGTCGAATCACCTAACGATATTTGTGTAGCTCATCCCATACTCCATATTATATTCATGCCTGTCACGAACTTGGGATAAAATGTTTTTTAAAAAACAAAATTATTAACGTTTCTATTGTATTTTCCGTTTGAATCTAATTTGCAATTTAAATGGAAGATTTCCTCGATTCATTATGAAAAATGTTTTGCATTAAAACAACCGTTTAAAAAAAAGATATCGGCCATTTTGTTTCTCTAACACGTATAATTGTTTTAAAAATAATATTGTTATGTTAGTATTAAAGGATGTATTTATCTTATAACTATTTTGTGGCTTGCTAAGGTAAACGCCGTGCTTTTATTATTTAAAAAGTAGATTATTATATTATGTCAGCATTACTAATACGTCTCACTATTGGACAATAATTATAATTTATAAAGCCATAGATAATTTCTGGGCTGACCCAATAATACGTGTTGGTGAAATAGATTTAAATGAGATATGTAGATTTTTCTAAAGATGATGATCGCCACAGGTATATTGGAAGAGGCATTTGGATTTTTTATATATATATATATATTTTAAGGTATGCTTAACTAACTTAACTTAATTTCACTGTCACACACTCAGGAAACGGATGGCCGATGGGCCAATAAGGTACAAGAGTGCAGGCCGCGTTTAGGTAGACGAAGTGTTGGTTTAACCAGATGCGAAGACGATCTCCGTGCAGGTCCGTGTTGGAGGCGAGTAGCAAGGGATATGCCGTCTTGGCGTTCATTGAAGGAGGCTTATTTTCAGCAGTGGACGGAAAGAGGCTGATGATGATGATGCTTAACTATGCTTTTAAAATTTAATAATTTATACAATTGCGAGTCATTTAATTAGGTTCTCGGGAAGCTTCCTTTTGAACATTTTGTAATTAAGTTGCCATCTTAAGGTGTAAGTATAGGAAACACGCGTCTCGGTGTCTTAAGTACCCGTGTCAAACAGAGACACGGCGCTGCAACTTAAGCTGAACTGGGTATATGCTCACTTGGGAAATGTTTTTGCTGAATTATAAGTAACACTGTGTTTTGTTTAATTGAATAAGGCTGAAGTGAAAGAAAGTATAATGGTTAGAATTATTACTATATGACACGAGTTTTTATCACCTCTTAATAAGACAAAGAAGTCCAAGTATTCCGAACTAATACGACTTAGGAACCTTGAAGAAAAGAACATACTTATATTTGAAAGGCCGGCAACACACCTAATTATGTAATGTATATATCGGTAATAAATCGGTGATCACTTACTACCAAGTGAAACGAAACCTATGCACTGGTTCAATGCGATTTGGCAAATTATAAACATCCACAAAAACTTTTTAATCCTAAGATTATATTTCTTAAGATGAATTCTTAATTCAAACGAAGTAATTTTTTCTTAAAAAAATGCTTTTTTATATACTGCGTGTTGGACGATTATTAAATATTCTATGTGGGCGGCCTAATATAGTTAAGTACTGCGTAAATGTTGTAAATATTGTAAATATTAGATTTTAGAAGGTCCAAAGGGAAAAAAGGTAAGAAGAGAAATGAAATTAACTTATTTAAGAATGTTGATGAGGGCTCCTTAACTTAAGGAAACAAGTTATGAATAAAGATGAGATCCTCTATTCCGGTGAACTCCTAATTTAAAATGGCAAAAAATTGTAGCGATGTTGAATAAATATATGACATTTTTGTTCCTAATTAAATAGAATAATTATTAGGCTATATTTTTGTTCATATTTTAATGAATTTCATCTAGACGTTTGATTTTTAACCGACTTCAAAAAAAAAAGAGGAGGTTCTCAATTCGCCTGTATGTTTTTTATTTTTTTTGTATGTATGTGACACGATTACTCCGCTGTTTGGGCATGGATTTCGATGGTTATTTTTTTGTTTGAAAGCTGGTGTTTCCAATTTGGTCCCATATTAATTTTATTCAGATTTGACAAGCTGTTTTTTAGTTATTCCCAATAATGCCTATTTGGTTGGTTTCGTTTACCTTGATGATAATATGATCGTTTTATTACATGTCGATATCGGTAACAATTATATAGAATGCTTTGGTAGCACACCATAGTATGTCGCGGTCATCGTAATCATCACCATCATCATCATTATTATCATCATCATCATCCTTTATCCGTCCACTGCTGAACATGCCTCCTTCAATGAACGCCAAGACGACGAATTTCGGAATCACTAAAGATTAAGTTATTTCTTAATCTTCATTTCAAACATTTCAGAAAAAATTTAAACCGACTTCAAAAATACTAAACTAAAAAGTAATAAAATAACAGTTTCTTGAATTTTTGTGCTTACAACTTATAATCAACTTAATATTCTACTAATGTACAAACTTTGAGTTTACCACGTCATTATAGTTACTTTTGGAGTCTGTGTCGTACATATTTTTTAAGATAAATTTGATAAACTGCGAAATAATTTCACCCCATTTTATATTACGGGCGCTGGACTGAAAGGTAAAAAAACACATTGAAGGAATTGAGCACCTCCTCCTTTTTATAAGTCGGTTAAAATAGAAAAATAATATCCTACTTCCTACTAATATAACAAATGCAAACGTTTGTGAAGTTGAATGATGAAATTCGCCTTTAAATAAAACTCAAATGTATTCATTGATCTTGGAGTCACCGATGCAGTTGTTCGAAAAAATGATTTACTATACCTATTAGATAGATATGTTGTAGGTATATGTTGCTTTATCATCATAATCATAATCAGCCCCTAACCGTCCACTGATGAATATAGGCCTCCTTCAATGAACGCCAAGAAGATCGAAACTTTGCCACTCGCATTTAACACGCACCGGCCGCTGCACGGAAATTGACTTTCCACCTGGTTAATGGACGACCAACACTTCGTCTACTTAAACGCGGACTCCACTCTTGAACCTTATTGGCCCACTCTTGGGCCTAAACGTGGCCTCAAAATTTATGACTGGTCTGATCGAAAATTTTTCGTGTGCTTGCTATGCTAGATGTATATGTGATTAGTTTGATATTATTAAATAAGTACCTTTATTTTCAAATTGTAATCAACAAATTTTTTTTCGTTATATCATGCCATCCATTTTCCTGAACAAATATATATGTTTTCTATACGAATATACCACTAAATGATACGTAAAACAAAATTTGCTGTATGAATCATTATGAGAACGAATTACAATTATAGCGGAGAGGGTAGGTGGTCAGACTCACGCGCTATCGGTCTCAAAGCAACTGAAACTCACACCCCAGCGCGCCGGCTCCCGCGGTCTCCTTCATGGATGGCCAGCGTTCACAAGAATACACTCTCGTTACACATGGAAATTGTGAAAACATCAAAATAATATCAATTCCAAAGAAATTAATAAAATTTGTTTTTACCTTGGTTACAGGGTGGGTTCTAGGTTCTTACATGATATTTTGTATTCTAATAATAATGCGAATTTCATGTATTACTTTATTGCTTTAAATTTTTGAAGTAGGTATTAAGTTTTTTATTTCGAAACTCATTCTATGTGTCCGGATATGGGCAGACTTATTAAATGCGCTGCTCGTATTAGACAGCGCCGTTTTAGTGAGACAAATGAAGAGAGGGTTTAAATCCAAACACAACAAATATTTGAAAACCTGTTTGGAATTTTATAAATAACACATTATACAGGCTGGATTTTTGAGAGGCGTCTATGAGGATACTTTAACCGATAAAGTTACAAGAAAACGTTCTTAGGAGACCGTCCATAACTTTTTAAGATATTCAAAACTGCATTCACAGATTTTGAGAAAATCTACAGTTAGCGAAAAAATGCTAAAATCCACAAAAAAAACTTTTTTATGCCTATCGATCCTACTTAGTAAGGAGATCAAAAGACTATGGGACCATTTAAGGTACGAGTAGTAGTGAGTTTTTAGCGATTTCTGACATTTCTAGTACTCATACCTCAAATGGTCCAATAGAGGCCTTTGATCCCCATATGAAGTATGATCGATGGGCAAAAAAAGTTTTTATGGATTACAATCCATTTTATTCGTTAACCGTACAATTTATTAAAAATCTGTGAATGCAGTTCTGAATATCTTAGAAAGTTATGGATGGTCTCCTAGGAATATTTTCCTATAAGTATTACGGTTGAGGTACCTTACTGACCCGTCTCAAAAATCTATCTGTATACACATGTAACTGAAAGCAATCACGGCATATTTGTTGTCATTTATTAAAGAATTCCGTTATATATCACCAAAGATCTTCAGCAGAACATTACCAAATTAGAATGGATATAACGATGACCCCAAAATACTAAGATGCGCGTCTAAAGCATCCTATACCGTTGCTTTTTGTTTATTTTACGTCGAAAAGAAATGAAATGAGAACTTCTCCGACCTAAACGTAACCAATAAGCATTATTGTGAATAACTCAAAAACGGCTGATCTTGATCAAATTTAAATAAGAACATATTGAAGACACCAGCTTTCAAATAAAAAAAGAATCATTGAAATCTGTTGGCAACACCAACAAAGCATAATATGCCATAATGTAGTGGATATTAAAATTTTACGTTTGGTAACATTTTTTTATTTATTAGCTGTTAAAATATTTGCATTCGCTCTGTTCTCTCAGGGATTGTCTGTAGTTAAAACGTGCCTTACTTTTGTGGTTTTCAATAAATATCTAAAAGTGGAGAAATTATTTTAAATTCATCCATAAAGCCCGCGGCCACTATCTCCAGCACCGAATATAAGATACAGTCCACAGTCCACGATTCCCACAAAATCAATTCACAGTTGGCGCAGTAATCGCGTAACAAATATTAAAAAAAAAAAACAACCAGTCACAGGGACTGCCGATAGAAGTGAAATCAAAACAATAAATTCAAATACCTATAATACAGGCTGTAAAAGATTATGACAACCTATACAATTTAAACGGCGCACAAAATGGCCGCATGACATAAATTAGAAGCAACACAATTTGAAAAATAAATATTGATAATAAATAAATAAATAATATTACATAATCTTATATAGACTCGCATGCGGTGTCGCAAGTCCACGTCATATAAACGTCAAAATGCGTCTTCAGCGTTTCGTGTGCGGTTTCGCGAGTTCAGAGATTTTATCTCATCTAAAAAATATATGCGTACCCGCGCTTAAAGAAGTGTACACTTCAATAAACGCAATATAATTGAGATTCTCCTCTTTTTTAAGTCGGTTTAAAAGCATATTTGCTATTAATCTTCTAGAATCTAGTCTACAAGATATCACTTCATTCATTCCTGCACTGCACTTCCTAACTTTCAAATCTTATTGTAAAACTGCAAAGTAACAGAGATTCGTTGTTCTTCCACGCGACGATACACATATATTTAACATTGTTGAACAACTCATGCAAAATATATTACA
Organism: Helleia helle; assembly: GCA_963853865.1. NCBI lineage: Eukaryota > Metazoa > Arthropoda > Insecta > Lepidoptera > Lycaenidae > Helleia > Helleia helle. The sequence goes on from OY971421.1 coordinate 10,808,000, forward strand.
AACTTCTGTATAGAAATTTTTTCTAGAATGCATGCAATGGTTTATGATTTTTTTATATCATAAGGAGGCAACCGACCAGTCGGAGCCTTATAGTGACTACCGACGCCCATAGACATCCGCACAACCAAAAGTTATGCAGATGCGTTGCCCTCCTTTTCCCTATCTCCCCCAAAGTGTGATAACGGAAACTCACAAAACGCGACAGCCTAGCTTCATCACTTGACGCCGATGTTACGTGAGCAAGAGGTACCACCCCGTTCGTGTCGGCCCATTCGGCTGCAAAGCAGCATGGCACTATCTCTTACAGATATTAATTGCTCAGTATGTAGACGGAGGCGAGGTTTCATAATAGATGGAACAATCACCGTTCAGTAGTAACCTTGCGGGGATGGCCGTCTTGTCATTCATTGAATGAATCCTATTACCAGCAGTGAACGGAAGGAGGTTAATAATTAATAATAATTAATTAATAAAATACAAGACAAGTAATATATATATAACCGGTTGGAGGGAAGCGCTGTGCCGCGCTCCCGGCTGCATGGGTACCACCATCTTGCTTATTTCTCCCGTGAAACAGCTTTACTGTGTTTCGGAGTGAAGGGCAAGACAGGCAGTGTAATTACTGGCACCGAGACTTAACATCTTATGTCTCAGGATAGGCAACACATAAATGAGTTGACTGGGCTCGTTCCAGGTATACTAGTTTATGTTCATGGGCGACGTCGACCACTTAACATCAGGTGGTACGTTTGCCAGTTTGCCTATCCAACTAACATAAAAAAAAACACACAATCCTTTTTTATTTTTAAGACTGATTAATGTTTTCATAATAATAATAAAAAAACAAGAAATTGCGATACCAATACTTGATGTCAAAAGAAAATAAGAACACATGTGGCAAGTTTCTATACATGTTCATAATCGTATATAATACAAAAAATAAACAGTTCTAGTCACCTAAGCACTGTAAAAATGTCATTTCTTCCTCAGCATAACAAACAATTCAAGCAACGCAAAAGCAAAAACATATTAGCAACGAAATCAGACTCAATAGTTGTCTCTTGTGTGTTAAATGATATGTGGCGTCGCAGTGCGGCGGCGGTGGCGGGCGGCCGAGTCCTGACCCCCTGCTGCTCGGCTGAATGTACAAAACAGTGCACGCCTTTTTGTTACCGGGAATAAACTGCAATATCATTTGCACAGGGTTTTTACGATATGCTAATATGACTACTAACTGCTAATATAGACAGATTCAGTGGAATATTACGAGTTGATTTATCGTTTTTAGTACAAAATGTTTTTGGTGATTTCTGACATTTCTAGTACTCATGGTCCCATAGAGTCTTTTGATCACCATACGAAGTAGGATAGATAGGCATAAAAAAGTTTTTTTTTTTAATTTTAGCACTTTTTTGCTGACTGTACATTTTCTCAAATGTACAGTCATGTACATAATAAAGTTATGGATGGTCTCCTAGAAACGTTTTCCTGTGACTATACGTTTATAAACGATGATGGGCGTCAATAGTCGCTAAAAGGCTTCGACTGCTCGTTTGCCCTCATAATGTGCTATTAAAAAAATGTGAACATAGGCTCACCTAGTACAAAGAGTTACCTGGGCTTGAAAGTTGAAACACGTAAACTGCATCTAAGGCTACTTCTTGATGTTCAAATGTTTCTCAAACAGGGAAGTAAGACAGACACAATCAATAAAAAATCAATATCTACAAAATATTTTATTAATAATATATACAATTTTCTAGTACTTTAATAATACTAGCAACTCACCTGCGTTAATTTAAAAGGATAATCTGGGTAAATTTTACACTTATCTTATAATAAGAGCTATAACAATAGTATCAACCCTTATATTATGTTCCACTGTTGGGCACAGGTCTCCTCCTCAAAATCAGGCGAGGAGGGTATTGGACCATAGTTGTAGTGAACTTCACACACCTTCAAATACTTTTAATCTCATCAGGGTGCAGGTTTCCTCACGATGTTTTCCTTCACCGGTATCCTTTGAAAATTAGAAAAGGAATATGCCTACCAAATTTCAAGTCTACAGGCCTCTACTCGGCGAAAGGAATATGCCTACCAAATTTCAAGTCTACAGGCCTCTACTCGGCGAAAGGAATATGCCTACCAAATTTCAAGTCTAAAGGCCTCTACTCGGCGAAAGGAATATGCCTACCAAATTTCAAGTCTACAGGCCTCTACTCGGCGAAAATATTATTCTACCAAATCTCCAGGCCTTATGGTTCCACCCCACCACGGTTCAAGCCTTGACGTGGCGGTGGGGCTCAGTAACCTAGGGTGAGCGGTGCACGTTGGGCGAAGTTAATTGAGGCAAGGGGGCTCTTTTTACCCCTCTTATAAGAAGTGGGAACAAAAGAGCAGGGGGCAAGGGGCGAGGATGGGAACCTCACCCTATTGTATTGTCCCGACGTTGGGAGGGGTTGTTCTGTGTTGCGGGACAACCCCTCTGTGGAGGTGGCGTCGGTCCCTTGCGGGACTGACTAGCCGTCGAGGTGCCCTGTCAGCTTAACAGATCCGGGACACCTCCCCAAGGCGGCACTGGTGGTACTCGCCGGGTTTAAGTGGGTAGAGCTGCGTCCATTTACCATATTTCGGACACTGCGAGTCCCACATACCCACCCGGGGAGACCCACTCCCCAGGCGGGATGGTTTAGAGCATTTCCCGGCGTAAAAGAAAAAAAAAGGCCTTATGGTTCCAGAGATACGATAGCTCAGGCGAGTCTGTAAATTGGTGGAAATCTTTTATTTTTAGTTACTATATATACTTGCTTATTTCTCCCGTGAAACAGCTTTGCTGTGTTTCGGAGAGAAGGGCAAGACAGGCAGTGTAATTACTGGCCGAGACCGACCGAGACTTAACATCTTATGTCTGAGGATAGGCAAGACGGTGTCGTATTTGTTGCTGTACATTACCTACCTACCTACCTTGGCTGACACCGACTCCAAAAGTAACTATAATGACGTGGTAAACGCAAAGTTTGAACATTAGTAGAATATTAAGTTGATTATAAGTTGTAAGCTTTGTGCTTACAACTTATAATCAACTTAATACTTATTAAGTTGATTATAAGTTAACTTATTTTAATTATTAAAGAAACTGTTATTTTATTACTTTTTAGTTTAGTATTTTTGAAGTCGGTTTTATTTTTTTGTAAAATGTTTTTTTTTTCATGAGCGACGTCGACCACTTACCATCAGGTGGTACGTTTGCCAGTTTGCCTATCCAACTAACATAAAAAAAATATAGTATAGGCTAGTGTCACTAAACTAAATTACTAAAAAATTACTATCCCTAAACTATAACAGATAAAAATATAGTAATTAGTACCTAGCGAACCCAGATCACTTGATTGGGTAATCCAGTCTACGATAGCTATGCCGCGGGCAACACTATCTGCACGAATAAGTTTTATGACCGTTATCCTTCCACAAATAAAGGCCTTTGGACCAATGAATCATCTGATAATCGGTCGTTTTCCGTGTTTAGGAATACAAGGAGATATTTACAAGTTAGCAAATGAATCGTTATATCTGAAAAACGTTTTGATTTCACGCAAATGATTGTGGAACTGTGATGATTGATGAATTTGATTCGAATGTCGACAGTGAGATGTGAGATAGTTTTACAATAATTTACTTGATACTTTACCGGTAGGAGGGATGCGCTGTGCCACGCTCCCGGCTGCACGGGTACCACCATCCTGCTTTTTTCTCGTGAAACAGATTTGCAGTGTTTCGGAGAGAAGGGCAAGATAGGCAGTGTAATTCAAATGTATTCATAATTTTGTATAATAATATGGATTTTTGATATCTGAGTTAAAAATAAATTATTGGCCGGTGCCAATCTTAACATCTTATGTCTCAGAATGTTTGCCTGGGCTAGTTTCGTAAACTAGTTTAGTTTCATGGGCAACGTCGACCGCTTACCATCAGGTGGCATGTCTACCAATTTGCCTATCTAACGAACATAAAATAAATAGGTACTTATAGATTTATAAACTTCTCTTAAAAACACTTTAAATTTATTAAAGGGACTTTCTTCCATTCCCTGGAATATGTATTCAGATATGGTGTTAAGGTTACATAAGTCGCTCATCTTTCCATACAAACGCAGAACAGTAATTACTACAATGTTTGACGTTGATCATCAAAAACTAAGGATAATATAAATTGATCTCGTCGTTATCTATGTGTACCCAAAATCGTAAAAAATATACATTTAAAAAATACAAGCTTCTAAACTTTCGTATTTCAACACTGATTTTAGCCCAAATTTGGGCGAAAATATATAGTATACCGAGCACGAAACCTCAAAAATAAAGCCCATAAAGATATAGTTTAGTTATTCAAAAGATAAAATAAATTTATTTTGAAAATATACACTAATTAGTTTTTCTATAATAACTGTTTTTAAAAGGACATTTTCGGAATGAATCATTGTGCATTTCATTCTAGCATGCATGTTTTGTGCCTTATGTCAGGTGAGATAGCAATCATTTTGTTAGAGTTCGCGGCATCGACTAGTTCAACCTTAAGCATATCGCTTAGAATTGTTGATGCCGATATGCCTATTCTTAAAGGTTAATACGAAGGTCTTAGGTATGACTGATTTCATTGTTATTTGAACATGGGATTTTAATGACCAGCCATAAAATATAAATTTATTAGTAAAGTATCAATGTAGCTTGTGGTTTTCATCTTTTCATTTCTAATATTTACTTCGACATCTGAAATACAATTTTGACATCTTACCCGCATGAAACGTCATCCCTATTATAGAACTTGGAGCAAAATTAGCGTACAATCGCTTAGTCTAATGCATGCACATTAATAGTATCGCTTTTAGTTGTATACAAATTATATCCATGATTTAATTCCTTGCGACTGGCGCTATTGTCTTTAATGTGTTTACACAAATACAGAGCTTACGATAAGTTTCACGGCACCGACGTCATACCACGCGTCACACCCACTCCGCACTGCGACGTAAAATGTCATTATAATTTACCAAAACCAGCTTGCTACGAATCAACGTTTTCTATTTGCAACGCCTATGACGTCAGACCTACGTTGCGTCAAGTTTGCGCGGGAAATCCATAACCATTATGGCCGCCAGTAATGACGTGAAGGAGATGCGAATCCGAATTTGTTATATGATATAATTGTTATTATGAATAATAATAATAAGTGCGTTATTTGCGATGACACACTGCATACTCTACAATGACGTATACGACTATGAAATAAATGATAAGATTAGGTGAAATTAAATTAACATTAAAATAAAACATCGAAATAAATGAGAAAAACCAAACGATAAATAAAGAGAAAAAAAGAAACTAGAAAAATTTTACACAGAATTGACGCCATACATTTAAAGTAATAAGTACTCACAAAATCTTACATTTATTTCCCTTGTCTGGTAAATTACTTGTACTTACTATGAAACTAGATTATTGTAATGTTAGATTGTTATAAAAATCCGCCATTATCCACTGGCTACTAAATGTATTTTATTATTTTTATGCATTTTACGCAAATTTACACAATTAGACTTAATTTTGTTCGTCTGAAAGCGTACTTATCTTAACAAAAATATCATTTTATAACATGATGTAGAGTACAAGTTCTCGTGAAAAATGTACTTATTTTCGTATCATAGAAATTTCGAGAAAATAAACGTCTCCGCTATTAGTAAATAATTAGAACGTTTCTTTTGTCCCAGAGCGTATAAAGAGAACCTAAAGAAAAATGTACAGAAATATTTTGAATAATGTTCCGACGCTAATATTCGGATTTAAAATGGAGCCAAGTTTTATTTCAATCTTTTCGGTAGTTTGAAGGTGACAGCTGTTCCTTCTGTACATGTGAATTGGCTCTCATGTTTGTCTGTTCATTACTAAATCTAAATCTACGTGCTACAAAGTTAATATCGAGAAAACTGCAAAGCAAATGGATCCTCAAATTTTTGGGGTATGTTAATTCGGATATGTTTTTATACTTACTTTTAATTACGTTCAGATGATCTCGATTTGATAACAAGTTTTATGTACAGTAGTAGTAAAAGGTAATATCGTCTGCACAATCGGAGATTTTTTTATGTTAGTTGGACAGACAAACGGGCAGACGAGCCACATGATGGTAAGTGTTCAGCGTCGCCCATGAACATAACCTAGTTTACCTGGAACTACTCCAGGCAACTCATTTATCTCCACCATGGTTCAGGCCTTGACGTGGCGGTGGGGCTCAGTAACCTAGGGTGAGCGGTGCACGTTGGGCGAAGTTAATTGAGGCAAGGGGGCTCTTTTTACCCCTCTTATAAGAAGTGGGAACAAAAGAGCAGGGGGCAAGGGGCGAGGATGGGAACCTCACCCTATTGTATTGTCCCGACGTTGGGAGGGGTTGTTCTGTGTTGCGGGACAACCCCTCTGTGGAGGTGGCGTCGGTCTCTTGCGGGACTGACTAGCCGTCGAGGTGCCCTGTCAGCTTAACAGATCCGGGGCACCTCCCCAAGGCGGCACTGGTGGTACTCGTCGGGTTTAAGTGGGTAGAGCTGCGTCCATTTACCATCTTTCGGACACTGCGAGTCCCACATACCCACCCGGGGAGACCCACTCCCCAGGCGGGATGGTTTAAAGCATTTCCCAGCGTAAAAGAATTTAAAAAAAGGCAACTCTTCTATGATGTGTTGCTCATCCTGAGACATAAGATGTTAAGTCTGTGTGCCAGTAATTACACTGCCTGTCTTGCCCTTCCCTCCGAAACACAGCAAAGCTGTTTCACGGGAGAAACAAGCAAGATGGTGGTACCCGAGTAAAGTAATTAGTCAGTAAAGCTTTCATAAGAGATGGCTACCGACGCCCATAGACATCTGCACAACCAAAAGTTATGCAGATGCGTTGCCCTTCTTGTCCCTGTGGGATTATAGGTGGAAGGCGTAAAGGGAGATCTCCGACCGAGCGAGATAGTATGTCAGGCCGAAGCCCTCTTACTATCAATTCAGCCGTTGTATGTATAGCGACGAGCTGTGGAACTTTGATAGCGCGATTCAGTATTGTGGCGCTGATTGGTCCGCCACATCACTCCCTCCGAAGACCGGAGGTCGAATCTTGAGTCCTCTTGCTTGAGTGCCAGTGCCAGAGAGTCCCAGTGAGTCGGAACTGTGATGCTGCTGCACGAGCTCCAGTGCGACGGAGTGCTGCCGTGCTGGGCCGATGCTACTTGCTGACCAGGAGAGATGTGCTCTGCTTATTGACCGGTTGTGTAGTGAAATTGCCCGTTGAAGCCGATTAGGGTTCGACCAGTGCCGCGGTGCGTTGGGCTGGTTGGTCGAGGTACCCGAAGAGACTGAAGCTGGCTGGCGTGGTGCGGAGGGATGGGGGAGCGATGACAACGATGTCCAGAATGAGGCGTGTTCTTGTGGAGGGTCACCAATGTGGGATTATATGTGGAAGGCGTAAAGGGAGATCTCCGACCGAGCGAGATAGTATGTCAGGCCGAAGCCCTCTTACTATCAATTCAGCCGTTGTATGTATAGCGACGAGCTGTAGAACTTTGATAGCGCGATTCAGTATTGTGGCGCTGATTGGTCCGCCACATCCCTATCCCTCCTAATGGGCCACAGGAAACTCACAAACCGCACGAAACGCGATAGTATAGCTGTCACTGGACGCCGGTGTTATGTGGGCGAAAGGTATAATTCAACTGCAAAGCAGCGGGGCATTAGTCTTCCAAAATATTTAAAAAAAAACCCGTGTTTTCTCGTGGATTTTCTACATGAATAATGTACATTGATGTCATTGATGTATCTTATTGCTTGTTTTTATAACTCTATTATTAAATAATTGACAGCTGAATTTATAATAATACGAATGATTTAATTCCTTGCGGCTGGCGCTATTTTTGAAATTTATAATTTAAAATAAAGCATACCACTTTTCTTGGCGTTCATCGAGGGAGGCCTATGTAGCGTGTAGAAGCTGATGATGATGAATCAATTTTGAAAACCACATTTAAATGGTAGAGTTGATTACGCAAGCCGAAGATTCTGAAGTGGAAAATTGGAGTAACGACTAATCCTCGAAAGATTTTCAGATTTTCTATATTTGTAGAGAGAATTAGTTTTAAGAAATAGTTTTAAAAGAATTGATAACTTCATCCGAGGTTTAATTTGGATGAATTAGTCTGTCTGACAGGCGATAAAAGAGGGCGGAAAGATTTGATCCGAATATTTGGCTCAATGCATTCGATTTTTCACTTGTATTTTGTTTCTTTCAATCCCGTAATTTGGACCGGAACTTTAGGGGAGCTGGTGCCTCAATGAACAACATTGTGAACGACAGCTTATGCAAGAAGCAAAGCGAAATGGAATAGTCTTTATTCGATTTATTCTATGTTTGGCTCTCAACGTTCTCAGTATATTATCGCCATCTTTGTTTTTTTAATACTGCTAAAGCTTAGGTATGGTGTTTATACGAAAACGTGTCACAAAGATGTCGATTCATAATAAAACTTCGTCTTAAATATATTTCGCTTACACAAAAAATAAATTTTATATTGTTTTTTCTATTATGGTGATAAACAAAACATTTCCGTTTGGTAACCAAACAGCAACGGTTTAAAAATTAATACATATTTGAACAAATATTTATTCGAAATTTATTCAAACTATTTAATTTTATTTATAGAGAACCTGAGCTGGCTAGTAGTTAAACAAAAAAAAAAAAAAAACGGTAAACAAAGATTCATTAAAAATAAAGAATTAATATTATTATTATTTTTTAATTTATTTTATTTGCTACATTTACTACATTTTATACTGCGCATTTGAAAATAAACAAAAGACAATTAGATGACATAATTATTGATTTAAATAACAAATATTTGCATTATTGAGTATTTAAAAAAAAACATACGGAACAGTATAATTTATTTTTGAACGAAAATATAATTTTTTATGTTTTTTTATGTAACTAGGAGGCAACCGAGCAGTTGGAGCCTTATGGTGACTACCGACGTCCGTAGACATCTGCACAACTAAAAGTTATGCAGATGTGTAGCTTTTTCACTCCGTATTATCACTATTACTACGATGAGCATTTTGCCATGACAGATAGTGGTTTGATGTATGTGTACGATGTAGCCCACGAAATGTGTTTACCTGTTTTTCTCAGTGGGACCGCCGCGCCTCGCCGGACGTTAAATATGCTATTTTAAATTTTTAGAGCTATAGTAAAAATATCTTTTTAAACTTTGATTTGTTTTGCCAACAGAAATGATGACGTGTCGGCTAGGGTCCCGGCGCTTGGGCGGGTCGCGGGGCTCCCTGCAGGCGGGCGCTGCGTGCTCGGCCGCCAGCGAGCTGGACCTCTCCTCGCGCTCCAGACGATCGCACAAGGCCAGGTATGCTGTGTATGTCATATTAATATATCTATGCTCATGATATAGGGAACACGGAGATGTGTACGGACTATGCTGTGTCTATGATATATGCCGTATGACATAAACGTAGATATAACGTTTATGTCATACGGTCCTGCCACACTGCTGTTAAAAATGGAGGGAACAAATAAGTAAGATAGTGGTAGCGTGCAGATACGAGCGCCGCACAGCGCATCCCTAATGGCCAAGTCCCTGACTAGAGTCTCTGATGATCTGTTTGTAAAGTAATCTGTTGCGCCACTTTTACGTTCATTAATGTCATTAGAATTAAGTACGTTTATGAATATGATATGAGGCCGTCTTGCATTTATTGAAAGACTAGCTGTTGCCTGCAGCTTCGCCCGCGTTACTCAACTCCTATAAGTCACAGCGTGATGTTATATAGCCAATAGCCTTCCTCGATAAATGGGCTATCTAACACTGAAATAATTTTTTAAATCGGACCAGTAGTTCCTGAGATTAGCGCGTTCAAACAAACAAACAAACTCTTCATCTTTATAATATTAGTATAGATAAAGTTATGTCTAGAAGTGAAAGTTAAAATATTTATAATGATGATGACTAATAACTACTTGACTATATTCTGACGTCCGTGTAATGATTTAGTGACTGATAATAGAAGCGGGTTCGAATCTCGCCGAGGGCAAAATATAGTTTGTATAATGAATTTAGATATATCGACTTATAAATGTAAAGACATCGGACATACACATTTATTTAAAACATTAATATAATATGAATTATAATAAAATATAAAAGTGCTTATATTACACTCCTATACTCTTGAAGAGCGGTCTGCACTCGCGGGGCGAACGCCCGTGACTGCTGTACGCTACTACCGCCGAAGATCCTGGCTGTATCCATAAGGATTTCCCTGTGATATCAGCAAAAAAAAATACTCAGTTTGACCCTTACCTGACTACTTGAATACATTTTGTTTTAAAAGACAAATAAATATACATTAATTGTTTAGGCTTTCATATCAGCTATAAAATATAGTACCCGGATGACCGAGCTTTGCTCGGTATTTTTTTTTTTTTAATAAAATGACATTTTCTAAAAATGATTCCTAGCTAGATCGATTTATCGCCCCCGAAACCCCCAATATACTAAATGTCATGAAAATAGTTGGAGCCGATTCCGAGATTCCAATTATATATATATATATATATATATATATATATATATATATATATATATATATATACACACAAGAATTGCTCATTTAAAGATATAAGATATTAACAAGGGGTTGCCTCTTCATCTTAAAATCTCAAACTTGCTGCCTCTTTCGGTATAAAAGTAAATTTGATATACCTCAGAAAATATATTTGTAGGTAAGAAATGTTATTGACTAACGAAAATACCTATATAGTTATAAAGTTTGCTTCATTTGTCTAGCACTATTTAAATATGTTATAATTGAGTAATCATTATTATCTTAATTTGAAACTGTTGAACAAAGTATGCTTCTCTAAATGGACATAAAAGGAACTATCCCAGATGCTTCCAATTTAAACTATAATAGTCTTTATAATGAAACACTTTTTTACGGATTTTATCGCGGTTTATTAAGATTTTTACAAGCCAAAATTATATAGGCCAAACAAAAAGATCTATTAAAACTCGCGTCAAAGAACATATAGCTGATTTAAAACACCGTCGCTACACTAAGTCTGCCATCTGTGAACATAGTCTTGACAAAGCTCGCCATTATATCAGATTTGATAAACCACAAGTCCTCGCAAAAGAACACCGATTCCAACCAAGGATGATCCGTGAGGCTATTGAAATTAAAAAACATCCTAATTTCAATAGAGAAGAAGGCTGGCTCTTACCACCTGCTTGGGATCCCATTATTAATATTATCAAATCAAAATCCAAGCATAATATGTCACAGATTAAAGATACAGTTAGCACTTTCTGCGTAGATAGGACTAACCAAAATATTGATGTATCATAGGGTAGTTTCGAATAACTTTGTAAAATTAGGACGTATGACACCTCAGTCCTCCCGTGACCATGGTTGCTGTAAAGTATCCGAAACGTCGGGCTTGTAAAAATCTTAATAAACCGCGATAAAATCCGTAAAAAAGTGTTTCATTATAATGAGTGAAATTCGCGTAAACATTAGAAAACAATATAGTTTTAGAAGCTCTATGCTATATTTCTCAGTGTCAACGTAGCCTTATACCTACTAGTCTATCGGTTTTGGTGATTTTTTATCGGATTTTATTAATATATATTAATATTATCTCTTTATCAATATTTTTTTAATAAATGTATCGTTAGTCTTATTGTATTATAGCCTTCACGATTCTGCGCAATAAAAATGTTATCTAAGTAATAACTTTCATTATAATTGGTCGGGAAAACTTTCCCGTGTTACGGACCAACATACTAAGACTTCAATTAAAATGGCATCTTTCTATTCCAAACGCTAAAACCTTCAGAACCATCTTTTATTTTAAAGCAACGCTTAAAATATATTCCTTTAAAACCCCAGGCTTTGTGCAAACAAAATTTAAAATCACTTTATCTTTTTGATTCTGTTCGTGTTTATAAAAAGAAAACTGCAAAATGTCATATTCATAATAAGTTGTGTTAAGACATTAGCAAAAATTAAAAACCCGAGTGCACTGTATGTTTATTGAAACGTGCTAAGATAAGTTTTTATGATGATATTAAAAATGCATTTATAGCGAATATAATATATCAAACGGCGGTTATAAAACTTACAGTTTATATTATCTCTCTCGACGTATGATGAAATAAAAATTCTTTTCTAGAAAATTCCTTTAGTATCTCGCCACTTAATATAAAGATGAAAGTGGATAGTGGAAGATGAAATATATAAGAAATTGCCAAGTGCGAGTGGATTTTATTTACTGTGGCATTTGACGGCTGGATGGTAGTGGTGTTAAATCGAATATCGAATCTCACCAAAGACAAACAAATTGTTTTTTAATGGTCAGATGAGTTGATAGCAAGTGGTCATGTTACCCATGAACATAAACTAGTTTAGCTGGGACTAGTCTAGAATCTAGACTTACCGGAGTGCTTCAGGTTGTCAGAGATCCCCCTTACTAGGTTTTTTTATGTCATCAGGGGGCAAACGAGCAGTCGGAGCCTCACGGCGCCGACGCCCATACACATCCGCACAACCAAGGCCACGCACATGCGCTGCCCTCCTTTTTCCTATCCCCCCCTATGGGCCACCGGAAACTCACAAACCGGACGAAACGCGACAGCATAGCTGTGACTTGACGCCGGTGTTATGTGAGCGAGAGGTACCACACCGGTCGTGCCGGCCCAGTTCGGCTGCAATGCAGCATGGCACTACCTCTTACCAAAAAGGTTAGCCCGGTTAGCCTTTTTGAGAGAACCGGCTGGTCGAGGGGGTTGTCCTGTGTTAGTCAGATCCGGGATACTCACCTTCAAGCTGCTGAAGGCAACTCGCAGTGGTATTAGTGCGGTATATCGGTCCTACGTATCCCCGGGGACGACCCATCCCCGGGTGAATGGGCAAAGCATTTCCACTGCGACAAATAAAAAAAGGGTAGTATGTCGTGTTGGATGCGAGTGGCGAGGGATCGGTCGTCTTGGCGTTCTTTGAGGGAGGCCTATGTTCAGCAGTGGACGGATAGAGGTTGTCGATGATGATGATGATGTCTTGGTACCAGTGATTACAGTGCCTGTGATCTCCTTCTTTCCAAAACACAGCAACCTATGCCACAGTGGCACAGTGTATTCCTTCATCAGTGCATCCAAGCATAGAAACATACATAACATAGAAACATATTTTCGTTTCTATTTCATTGAAAAGCATGCCACAACCAGCCTAAATGTTCATAAAATTTATGAATTCATTTATTATCTACAATCCCACAGGACTGAAATTAATCGCATACATTCTATATTATTACCGTTCATATATTTGGGTACAAAATAATATTATGTTTGAACCAAAATAGGCACTTATAGGCCTTTTACTGTTTCAACATGTCCCATTTAGCGGAGGGCTTCGAGGGCTGTCTCTTGTTAGCTCAGGAACGAGAGCCCTCAGCACGAGGGCGTCTTAATCATGAGTGTTGACTCGATTAGCTTCCGCTTTTATCAATAAAAAACCACTTTATAGATTTTACCGCGAAATTGAATTTTAAGTGCCTTTGAAATAAAATCGACTTGAGCGGCTATATTTTTTACGAATTATTGTTAAAATTTCATTAATTACTATTGTTATTATAAGTACCTATATTATATGTATAATTTTAGAATTGAGACACTGTTTGCATTCCATTTTTTCTATTAAAAAAAAATATTACTTGTTTCCCCATATAAGAACCATACAAATATTAAAATTTAAATAAAAAAAATAATACCTAGTACTGAAATCAAATATCAATAGAATTAATGTCAAAAAGAATTACAAATTAAAATTTTTAAATTAAAATCTCAAAAACTTACGTAAATTATATAATTACTTAATAATTAATTATAAATATAAGGAAGGTATAAGGAGCACATCCTTATAACTTCCTCCCCGGCTTTGGCAATGTAAACTGCAGCAGTGCCCAAAATACGGACAGTCTGGCCTGGCCGAAATCATGCTCATAATGTTGTTGGCGCTTCCCCTAACTCGACGCACCAAAGATGCACACCTCTTTCGCATCACAGTGTTAAAACATTCTATACGTGCATCTGCCAACATATTGAGAGAAGCCTATGCTCGGATGATGACGGATAGAGGCTGATGATGATGATAATGATGATGATGATGAAGCATCCCATTTGAAACAGTCTTTATCGCTCACGAATACCACAATACCCATTTTATTTTTATGGAGCATCTATTTATACTTCGACCCAGTGAAACGTAATATTTTTAAATCTCGTAACGTTTCCTTAAGTGTGTGCTAAGGTAATGGGGTGTGGGTGATGTCATCGATAAAACCGATCGCATTTTTGAGCAGTTTATATCTTATTTCACGGTGCCACAGCCAGCTGGCGGATCCTTTGCTATTGGTAAAACCGATTTCCAGTAGCCTTTTACTTTTCAATTGACTTACACTTTCAGCTATTTATCAATGATATTGCCTTTTAAAGTATTAAAGTGCTAGCTGGTATCCGCGACTTTCTCTGCGCAGGATTACATTTCGGACAATAATGTGTTATTCTGATGTATAAGCTACGTTATTGTAAAGTTTCATTAAAATTCATTCAGCAGTTTGTGTGAAAGAGTAACGAATATCCATACATAATCTTTTGCATTTATAATATTAGTAGGATTTTCATATTATAAATTAACTAGCTGTTGCCCGCAGCTTAGCCCGCGTTAACTAACTTAACTTATCTACTGTTAGTCACAGCATGATGTTATATAGCCTGTAGCCTTCCGCGATAAATGGACTATCTAACACTGAAATATTTTTTCAAATCGGACAAGTAGTTACTGAGATTAGCGCGTTCAAACAAACAAACTCTTTAGCTTTATAATATTAGTATAGATGAATACATTGTTAAAACATAACATAATAGACAAAACATAATGAGATGCGTGGGCTAGTGTTGGGTCACCTGGTCTTTCTAATGGTTGATCGTTAACCACTTAACTTCATATGGCTCGCCTGCTAGTTTGGCAATCCAAATAATATTTAAAAAAATATGGACATAGTCGAAAACAGCCTGAGAAATTGCAGTTTAACATACTTTCTTTCAATGTCTTCGGTAATTGTTCATTTAAAACAATTTTTGTGATCCTCACGTCGAGCATAATATAACAGGATCGTCCAATCAGAGCGCAGAACCGGCGAACCGTCGCAACACAAATTTGACGGAATTTGTTTTCATACAAAACACATAACCACTCTAATCCGGTTATATGAGGATATCTCTCACACTTACAATATTATGTTCGTTAGCAAGCCTTTAAGCGAGTCAGTGAAAATCGCATGAACTTTTCTTTTGTTTTCGTAAGTAAGCAGATATGAATACAAATATTTGTACCTACTTGTTTTGTTCTTCGTACGGCTTTTCCTTTTATCATTATTGTTGCATTGTTGTTTCTTATTCTGCTGAATTAAGACCTTTCCATTTCATAAGTATGAAATATATTTTATATTTTTACCATCACATACATATATTATTAAAATTTCTACGACTTTATACGTTAGTCTATGTTGTGTAGTATATAAGCCTGACCAAATTTGGAGGTCTGGAGGTCCTAAGGCAATAAATACAACATTTTATTGAAATATAGCGAAAAACTCCGAGTTGAAATTAGTTGCTAAGCCACCCAAGTTGGTCTTATTATTGGTCCTAGGTTAGTCTCCTGGCAAAATGTGGCCCTGGAATTAAGTCCAGTATTCAAGATAATCTATAGTTTTGGTAATTGTCCACAAGTCTTCTTGTATGTCATTTTAAACCAGCATCAGCCAGAAAAAAACTGGAGTCGAAGGGATTGTACTTGACACTCTTACCCGTTTTGTTAAAAAAAAATATTAAATTTTGAAGTCACATATCACCCACATTGATTTTAATATCAAAATCAAATATTGAAGTGAAAATTCTTTGCGCGCATGAGGGCAATTTTTTTAAGTTGAAACTTCACGAAAATGTGCAATGTGTTACAACAGAACAAGTTAACCTAAGATTAGCCCAGGCAACTCATTCATCCCCACCATGGTTCAGGCCTTGTCGTGGCGGTGGGGCTCAGTAACCTAGGGTGAGTCGCTGCATCTTGGGCGAAGCTGATTGGGCCAAGGGGGCTCTTTATATCCTACTTATAAGAAGAGGGGACAAAAGAGCAGGGGGCAAGGGCTCACCCCATTGTTGTTCTGTGGTGCGGGACAACCTCTCTGTGGAGGTGGCGTCGGTCCCTTGCGGGACTGACTAGCCGTCGAGGTGCCCTGTTTGTTTACTAGATCCGGGGCACCTCACCAAAGGCGGCATTGGTGGCACTTGCCGGGTTTTAGTGGGTAGGGCTGCGTCCACTTACCAGCTGTCGGGCGCAGCGAGCCCCACATACCCGCGTGGGGAGACCCACTCCCCCGCGGGATGCCTCAGAGCATTTCCCGGCGTTAAAAAAAAAGAAAAAAAAGGCAACTCATTCATCCCTACCATGGCTCAGGCCTTGACGTGACGGTGGGGCTCAGAGCCTAGGGTGAGCCCAGCACCTTGGGCAAAGATAATTGAGCCGAGGGGGCTTTTTGTACCCCTCTTATAAGAAGAGGGGACACAAGAGCAGGGAGCAAGGGGCGAGGATGGGAACCTCACCCCATTGTACTGTCCCGACGTTGGGAGGGGTTGTTCTGTGGTGCGGTACAACCCCTCTGTGGAGGTGGCGTCGGTCCCTTGCGGTACTGACTAGCCGTCGAGGTGCCCTGTTTGTTTATTAGATCCGGGGCACCTCACCAAAGGCGGCATTGGTTGCACTCGCCAGTTTTTAGTGGGTAGAGCTGCGTTCACTTACCAGCTTTTGGGCGCAGCGAGTCTCACATACCCGCGTGGGGAGACCCACTCCCCGCGGGATACCTCAGAGCATTTCCCGACTTAAAAAAAAGCAACTCATTCATGAGTCGCTTATCCCGAGACATACATTTGTAAGTTTCTGTGCTAGTCATTAATTACACATTAATTCTCTCCGAAACACAACAAACTGTTTTACTGAAGAAACAAGCAGGATGGTGAAACCCAAACAGACGGGAGCGCGGCACAGCGCACCCTCCCACCGGTAAACGGTTTCATAGTTATATATTAAGTTATCTTGTTCTATACGTATATTAACCTAAAGCCATTTCAGGTTAAAACTGTTGGGCGCGAGCGGCGAGGCGCCCCTGCTGAGTGGGTGGCGCAGCACCCCACACACCCCGCATACGCCCGCCACGCCCGCGCCGCACCACTCGCATAACCACCTCGCCGCGCCGCACTGCAATGGCACTGATGGGTATTATACTGCTCCTAGTGTAGTCTAGTGTCTAATCATCATCATCATCATCATAGCGACTTGTATACGTCCCACAGTTCTTTTAGAAACAGGACAAATGAACCAAAAGGCTCCTCCCTTTTGGGTCACTTGTCCCGTACTGAATTTCCTAGGCTTTTGATTAGGCTGATCTCCCCGAAGCCGCATGGACCGGCCAAAACACAGAAATCGTCAATCCTTTTTTATGACGCAGGTGATGCATTCCGCATTTCGCATGTATCCAGGTTACCCGGATATCCTGGACCCTATGCGGGACTCGCACTTATTCTTCGTATGTGGTCAAACTGTGATTTGTGATGACCACACTACCAATCGATCCATTGAGGACCGACCACTGTTAGATATGAATGCTTATTTTCTTAAACATATTCCTGTGTTGTACCCTACAAGTCTAGCTATCCACTAAGTTTTATCAAACTAGCGAGGGACAGCCCCACACGTCTTTATATCTCGCTATTTCAATAATGTTCTTCGCAGCTCCATTTAACTTTTTATTAGTTTTTACATGTGTTTCTGGAACACTCGAAGTTTCCCAATTTGTTTCAACTTTTTGTATGAATTTTTTACGACAACAAACAATACTTATTCAGTTTATATGCTAGTTGTTATACTAATTTTCGCTTGGCTTAGTCGTAATGTCCGTGTCATTGATTTTTTAAGAGTTTACAATTGTGTTCACTCTAAGTTGGAATAATAAATACTAAATTATATTATTACATAGTTTTGTAGTGAAATGGTTACATATGCATTTAAATAATAAAAATACGCTTTAATAATGTTATATATTTTGCTTTTCTTTATTTCATCAACATATTTACGCGGAAAGTTTATAAACAAAATTACACTTTATATAATAAAAAGGTAGTGCTTGTTAATTTGGATTTTGGGGAAATTTTTTGAAATTAATTATCAGAAAAAAATCTTTAAATAGTATAAATTTTTTTATTTAACGAAAAATGCTTGTTTGCTTGCCGACTCCTACTTTTTCTCACGCTGTGATCATACCCATAGTTGTCTGGTAGAGACAAAGCGGTAAGACCACTATTTTTGTGCATATTTCTAGTATTAGATTTATGTTGTTATTTACTAATAATTTTATGGTACAAAATAAAGCATATTATTATTATTAGTTTTTTTTATTTGGCGCCGTGAAATGTTCTTAGGCATCCCGCGGGGAAGTCGGCCTCCCCACGCGGGTATGTGGGACTCGCTGTGCGAAAAAGCTGGTAAGTGGACGGAGCTCTACCCATTAAAACACGGCGAGTGACACCAATGCCACCGTTGGCGAGGTGCCCCGGATCTAATGAGCAAACAGGGCACCTCGACGGCTAGTCTGCCCCTCAGGGGACCGACCCCACCTCCACAGAGGGGTTGTTCAGCACCACAAAACAACCCCTCCTAATGTCGGGATAGTACAATGTGGTGAGGTTCCCGTCCTCGCCCCTTGCCCCCTGCCCTCCAATTTTGTCCCCTCTTCTTATAAGAGGGGTACAAAGAGGCCCCTCGGCTCAATTAGCTTCACCCAAGGTGCAGCGGCTCACCCTAGGCTACTGAGCCCCACCGCCACGACAAGGCTTGAACCGTGGCGGGGTTTATTAAATAGTATGAATTATCACTGAGTGATATAAAAATTTCGGATAAAAACATAACAGCCGAAGCTGTGGGCACAGACTCTTAACGTATTAACTTAACGGATAACAGATAGTACCTACATATTATTACTATCAATTAGATATACAATTTGTTACAAGACAATTGTATATAACATGATATCTTGGATTAAGGAATTAATGGAACTTATCCAGGACCAGGTCGACACTGTCAGCTAATAAATCTGGCTTCACCAGTACGGAGTGTTTGAGTGTAATTCGAAACACTCATATCCCTTGTTACGTTCGTATTCAATTATTCCGTCTTGGAATAGCGTACTAGCTAATTTGGAACTCAATCTGTTAAGTTCAAACAATCAACAGTGTTGGATAAACGTATTATCAAAGCTGGTAACTGGCGTTGATATTCAACGGAGCTTATAACGTATACAATATTATGAACGATGCAAGTATAAAGATTGTAGGCATGTTGTTTTGTTTTATCTGGTATATGAGGTAGTGCCATGCTGCTTTGCAGCCGAATTGGGCGGGCACGACCGGGGTGGTACCTCTCGTTCACATAACACCAGCGTCAAGTGACAGCTATGCTGTCGCGTTTAGTGCGGTTTGTGAGTTTGCGATGCTCCATTTTGTCAAGGGAAAAGGAGGGCAACGCATCTGCATAACTTTTAGTTGTGTTAATGTCTATGGGCGTCGGTAGTCACCATATGGCTCCGACTGTTCGGTTGCCTCCTTATGACATAAAAATACTTCATAAATGAACGCTGAAGCGTTTATTTTGAAGTAAATCAAATAAGTTATTGTAATAATGTCAAATGTTTTCATGATTTCACTTATCAATAAAACTATTTTTTTTTTTCGGAATGACTAGACTTTTCGGCCTGATGGCCTTTAAGCTCAATCGGTACAGTAAGTGAGCAGATAGCTCACTTAAGAAATATTCGAAAGGGGGACGCCCCCCTCCGCGCCCCGCAGGGAGCGCGGTGCATCGCGCGCGCTGCTCAGGAGAGCAGGATTTGGACTAGTCAAATCCGATACGGCCAACGAAAATAAAACTAGTTTTTTTTTCGAATTAACTTTGTGACATTATGACGGTTTACATCTCAATATCCCTGAGAGCATGGTTACTATAAAATATACGAAACATTGGGAATGTAAAAATTTTAATAAGCCGCGATAATCTGCAAAATCAATTTAAGAAAATAGGTTTACTAAAGAATAAAAAAGTGCATTTGCTCTACATTTTCCATTTTCTTAAAATATATACAACTTGTTTATATTTAACCTTTTAGAAAACTTTTTTTTTCTTTATAGAATAAAAAAGAAAAATCTAGGATTCTAGATAATTTATATGATACCATACGCTTTTTCTTCCATTAGTCTTAGATTAGTATATAGTTTTAGTTTTAACATGTAGAAACTTGTGCAAGCAAGCTTCTAATACTAAATATCTCTTGACTTTACGCTACTGCAGAGGGGTTCTTTCCTCGAAATTAGGCGAGAATGGGCTTTGGAAATGGAGGGTCACTATGCTGACCCAATCTATGTCAATGACCTTTAATGTTATCATGCAAACATTACTTCTATCGATTCGAAGCCAAACACCCAATGACTTATCCATTTACCTACTGTTTATTTTAGTTAAATTGTTTTATTTATAACTAGCTGTTGCCTGCAGCTTCGCCCTCGTTACTCAACTCCTATAAGTTACAGCGTGATGTTATATAGCCTATAGCCTTCCTCAATAAATGGGCTATCTAACACTGAAAGAATTTTTCAAATCGGACCAGTAGTTCCTGAGATTAGCGCGTTCTAACAAACAAACAAACTCTTCAGCTTTATAATATTAGTATTAAGCCGTTTGGCTTTAATGTACTTGAGTTTTGTATTGGTTCAATTCGGTCCTGATCCTTTATTATAAGTGCCCTTCGTTGACCTTGTTTGGTAGGAGGTGAAAGAAATATATCGTGAGGCAGCACATGGGTGTACAGCCCTCCATGAGTGATTTCAATAGGATATGTCCCCTATAATTTGACGAACTCTGTGGCTCAATGGTTAGCGCGTTAGCGCTCAAGCCGGAGGTAACGGGTTCGAATCCCGCCAGGGAACAAAAAGTTTTTTGTGTTCCTGGGTTATGGATGTGTATTATATAAAAAAATCTTATATATTGCCGTTGCCTGATGAATGTCAATGAGAATATTAGATGCGTTTTGTACCAGGTAATTTACTTTGTCTTGTTTGTTGCAGCGGTAGCAGAGGGTTACGGCGTAGGTCCACATACACGAGCGGGAGAATAAGGTCCGGTCCACACTGGTCCTTCGTCTTCGACCCAGCAGGCAGACTGTGCTATTACTGGTCGATGGTCGTCTCACTCGCATTCCTATATAATCTATGGGTTATAGTTTATAGGTTCGCCTTTCAAGAAATTAATGGTAAGTCAAAATTATAGCTAATAATGGATATAAAGTGACGTCACTTATCTAAGCATGCATTGTCATTCAAACTTAGCATGTGTATGAAATATTATCTTGATCGCTTGAGGATAACTGCTTTAAAAAACCCTTGTAAGATTTGACGCCAGGTCATACAAACAATGCAAGTTAAACAAAAGCTTTAAAAATAAGTATATGGATTTGTCTTAACAATTATGGTCTTATTCAAATACGAGTATAAAGATATCATATATCAGATTTTCATTTAATATATTTAAATATCTTGTAAATATTTTTTCCGAAACACACAAGTGAAACATATAAAAAAACAAAATAAGTCCTTTATTCGATATTATTTTATTTTGACAAAGAATTTGTAAGTCATTTGTTTTTTGGGTTGAATTTTATTTTCTTCAATTATTTACTGCCATGGAAAACAAAACTAGCTTATCATAGAAATACAGCTTGGCAAAAAAGAGTATGACGTGGGTGACAGGTGGAACTAAATATTTTACTAAATAGAAACCTATGATGTTGAGAATACTTGGCCGACATACTAGATTTTGAGTAAAGCTTAGTGTTTCACATTTATTTTTAACGCTTTGATTAAATTATCTTACTGATTTTCCATATTATGATGAGACCTAAGTGAAAGTGGCGCCCTCATTTTTTCCATACTCTCTTTTGCCAAGCTGTAAAACTCTATTTACTCCTATCTAAACAAAATACACTCCGAAGATCGTAATCTCGTCTAGTCGACCGAAGTCTAGACTTAAAAATTAAACAGTTTTGTTACTTCGACGTCTCTTTTCACAACTAAATGTTTTAAATGCAAAATTAAAGTGATGTTAAATATTTAAACTCCACTAAACTCTGAACAGCTGTTTTCAAAGGCTCAAAAAATTTAATGAAGGCGCTTAAAATAAAAATGCAATTTGATTTTCGTTCTTATGCAAATTCTTTAAGATGGCAACCCAGATGGCAGACAACACATAGTTGTTTAATGAAAATTGCTTCCCTAAATAACTCAGAATGTCTTGAACACAATGTGATACTTTGAAGGGTTTTGATGCCTTTCCCGGTTTTATTTTGTTTTACTACTTCCACCCAGCTGCCACCGGTTTGAAATGACGTAAATTTATTCGAGACTTGTTTTAATTTCCCATTTCATTTTAATTTGTTTGTAGTTCTTGAACGCTGGCAGCGAGTTTTTATTACAAAAACAACTATTGTGTACCAGTGTAAACTTGGTAATTGCATTGGTAAAGATAATGATACAAATGTTAAATTTGCATGATTATGTATGCATTATTTTTAATGAAATTATTTTAACTTAACACCTAATAAATAGTGCTAAAACTAACTTTTTTAACGACTTTTATATTAATAAAAGTCAGTGTTTTATAGGTTTTTATAGGTGTTTGAAGTTCTATCTCGACCTGGGCACGACTGAAAATATTTTTCACATTCACTTGTAACTTCATTACGTTGGTGCTCTACGCCATTGTAATGTCATATCACCTTAGGCATCCCGCGGGGGATAGGGGTACTCACTAGGCGGGTATGTGAGACTCGCTGCGCCCGAAAGATGGTAAGGTGGACGCAGTTCTACACACTTAAACCCGGCGAGTGCCACCAACAACGCCTTTGGTGAGGTGCCCCGGATCTGTTGAGCAACAGGGCTCTTTGACGGCTAGTCAGTCCCCCGAGGGACCGATGCCACACAGTCTCGCACCACAGAACAACAACGGAACAATGCCGGGACAGTGCAATGGGATGAGGTTTCTACTCTTGCCCCTTGTCCCCCCTACTCTTTTGTCCCCTCTTCTTATAAGAGCGGGACAAAGAGTCCCCTCGATTCAATTGGCTTAGTCCAAGGTGCTGGATTCACCTTAGGCTGATCTGCACCGCTGCGACAAGGCTTCAACCATGTTGGGGTACATAGTAACACCTTCCTTATCTAATTCCCAGTATTATAGGACCCAAGTTGAACAATATACAAGTTACAATTATTAGTATAGTCTTCGAAACATATTTTGGCTATTCAATTAAAATCCATTTATTTTGTTTCAGGTGAAACGCTGATCGTGTGGTTCTGTTTGGATTACTTTTCGGATTTCCTTTACTTGACGGACATTTTGTTTCATTTTCGAACTGGCTACTTAGAAGATGGCGTGCTACAAACGGACGCGGCGAAGTTGAGAGCTCATTACATGAACTCCACGACATTTTATATAGACTGCCTTTGTCTTCTTCCATTGGACTTCCTCTACCTCTCCATCGGTTTCAACTCAATACTGCGCTCCCTGCGACTCGTGAAGATCTACAGGTTTTGGGCCTTCATGGATCGAACGGAGCGGCACACGAACTATCCTAACCTTTTTAGATCTACCAGTTTGATACACTATCTTCTAGTTATATTTCATTGGAACGGGTGCTTGTACCATATAATATATAAAAATAATGGATTCGGTAGTAAAAATTGGGTGTATCATGACACAGAGACTGCTGACGTAGTGAAACAATATCTACAGAGTTATTATTGGTGTACGCTGGCGCTCACAACTATCGGTAAGTTATTTTTGTATTATTCAAAGTAATACTATTTATAATCATATTAATAATAAAAATATGTATGTTTTAGTGCTTAGTAACTAGTTTGTATAAATAAGTTCTTTTATAAAAGTGGGACCCTTTTTTCAATTGGCAATATTGATCAAGTGCCAGTGAGTCTTGCTGTTGCTAAATCTAAAAATCCTAAGCATAATAGTCCTAGGAGTAACCAGTCATAGAGATCCTGTATACTAATTAAACGGCTTACATGGAATCGTAAAATTATTATCTGACCTTTATTGCCACAAATTAATGACAAAGAAAAGATCCATTACAAAATTACTTTGATTCTACTGATTTAATGTTTAAACTTTATTCTTATGTAATATTCATATTTTAAAATAAACAGATTACAATTGTAATTACACATAAAAAAATATTTTCAGGAATATCAATTTTCAAACAATTCAAAGTTTAAAATATAAACGTTGCGGATGAAAACAGAGATATTTATCGAAGCAAGCGCTAAAATTTATTTGTCGTTCGACTGTCCAGTGATACTGTTTTAAAAACAATAGCACAATATGTTTGTTCAACAAAAAACAATATCAAATACAAATCATAATACGGAAAGAGAATTCAAAAAAATATATAAAAGTATTACTACATCGAGACTAACCGTCTTACGTCTCAGTAAAAAAAGAAATAATTGTGTGGGGCTAGTTCCAGTTAAACTTATTTTATTTCATGGGCGACGCTGACCACTTACCATCACGTGGCTCGTATCATCATCATCATCATCAGCCTTTACCCGTCCGCTGTTGATCATAAGCCTCCTTCAATTATCAAGTGGTAGTACCATGCTGCTTTGCATCCGAATTGGGCCGGCACGACCGGGGTCGTACCTCTCGCTCACATGACCCCGGTGTCAAGTGACAGCTATGATGTCGTGTTTCGTGAGGAGTTTCCGGTGGCCCATTGGGGGGATAGGGAAAATGAGGACAACGCATCTGCACAACCTTTGTTTGTGTGAATGTCTATGGGCATCGGTAGTCACCATAAGGCTCCGACTGCTCGATTGCCTCCATAATATTATAAAATTAAAAAAAAAACGCCAACATGATCCTTTGCCACTCGCATCCAAGATTTGTCGAGTCGAGATCGTCTTCCGACCTGGTTAATAGTCGACCAACACTTCGTCTTCCTAAAATTAGACAATACTTACAATAAACTACGATTAGAATAAAAAAAAAGACAAAAACTATTTTTTTTTTTTACTATACATAAACATTATTTATAAAATTACTATCAAATTTAATTAACTATCCTATCTCTACATTCTAGTTTATTTGTGCAAATATTTTTATGAAATTCACAAACTTTTACACTCATTATATCAAACAGATACGAAAAACTCATCCTAACGAAGTTAACAGGCGAAGAAAAGCAACTTATTGGCTAATGAGTTTGTAAAATACGTGAAAAAGTGTCATAAGCGATATAATCGTTTTTATAACGCGAAGATATGTGCTGATGGATGACTATGGCGCGTTCGACTAATAAATCTTCAACCTAGGGGATAATTTATCTTTTTCTACGGCTGTTACTTCATTTTGATGATGAGGTAAACAGAAGATAGAATATTTTTTTTATAAAATATTGATGTGGAAGATAAACTAAACTTCCCCGTGCACCTGAACATATGAACGTCTGATAATAAAAGTCTTTAAAGGTGTGTAAAGTTCCAAGTATGCTGCATAAGTGAACTATGGCTCAATACGGTCCTCGCCTTCGAGCCCAATTCGCCCGTTACTTCGATTATGAATGATAAATAATGATAATTATAAAAAAATTAAACAAAAATTAAAACCGACCACAAAATTAAAAAAAAAAAACAAAAAGTAATAAAATAATTTACTTAATTTTTGTCCCCACAATTATTTATAATCAACTTATTCTTCTACTATACAATCTTTGCATTTACCGTATCATTATTGTTACTTTTAGAGTCGGTGTCAGCCAAGGTAGGTAGGGAGATAGGTACATCAACGAACACGACACCGGCACAATAATATAATACCCTTTAGAACAAAAAAAGAATTTTTCAAATCGGTCTAGCTATCTTCGAGTAATCAGGTAACATACATAAAAAAAGATTACGATGAATTGATAACCTCCTCCTTTTTGAAGTCGGTTAAAACTAAACTTTGTAATCCTGACCTGGTTCAGCCTAAATTATTTGGGTTTTGTAACTTCAATACTGAGAATAACCCTCGTTATAATAAAATAAAGTATAAAAATTAACAAGCTTAAAAGTGACATGAAACAACGTAGCAAAAAATGTTTGTGTAAGAGTATTGAATTTAATAACCGATCGCACTCATTGTTGCTCATTTGGGAAACTCACAGCCCAGTCGGGCATACAACGGTCGAGTTATTTATACATGACCATTTGATGGTATATTTTGAATGCTTTTTTCGTTCACTGATATACCTATTGCGGTATGAATGCCATGTATGTTGGTAAAACAGATTTATGTATCGTATTCTGTTTAATCAGGACCCGCAGAATTAAAATTTCTAAAACATGTCATCTTAGATACTGTACATTGTTAAGAACAAGCAAATTATTTGAGTAGGTATGCCTGAAAAAATCCACCAATGGGATAGAAGCGCTTGTGTTGCGCTCCCTGCATGAATACCACCATCTTGCTTGTTTCTCCCGAGAGAAGGGCCGGACAGGCAGTGTAATTACTGACACTGAGACTTATCTACCGATCTTATGTCTCAGGATAGACAACTGCCCGTTTATCCAACTAACAAAAAATTGGTGACGATAGTTTTACATGATAACGTCATAAAGATTGATGAAAAATTTATAACCTTTTTTGCCGCTGTTTTGTGAAAAACAGTTATCATTGAAGTGAACAAAATTAAATTAAATTGAAAATTATGGCGCAAATCAATTACATCTTATTAAATTGTAGAAATAAACACATAAACATAAACGTTGTCGCGTATTCAACATTTAGTCCATTGGAATGTTAGAATTTAAGGATCTAATATTTAATTTTTTAGAGGACGCAATTTTATTTTTGGGATCAATATCAATAGAAGCTTAACCCCAAGTTTGTGGGGTTGCAGCCCTTGTCCCCTGGCCGCCATCTTGGAAAAAGGGGTGCATACACCTTTTTTGCTATATCTCGGAAACTATGCGTTTCTGAGATATAGCTTCCTACAAAAAATTCTTAAAGACATAATTTGTAGCAAATCGCTTTGCCTAGAAATATGTTCATATGTCCCAAAAATAAAATTGCGTCCTCTAAAAAATGTAAAGTTCATGTAACATTTCAATGGACTAATTATTGTTATAAATAATGGTTTCCAAGCCAACTTGGGCCTCGTTTGACAGGCTCAGGCGGAACGAGATACTTTTTCGCGCGCGCCGGTGTTTATGAATTTATAAGACGTTTTCACATCAAAAACATTATTTTTGACAAATACATTATCTATTCCTATAATATGCTAATAAAATATTTGCCTACCGCCGCAGCCAACATGAAGTTATTTCATCCTTTTGTGAGAGTGTATAAAATGTTTTACCGTCTATAAATCTACTTTTATCGCTACGTAAGTCAAATAAAACTTGCGTCTATAATCATATATCATATCTTAAGTCTTTACATGTGAATATCGAGTTCCGTGGGATCGAACGAAAGAGAATTATTTCTAGAAAAAATGTGGTCCTTTTACGGTTTCATTCCTCTAAATGCCAAACGAAACTTTTTATACATTCGTTCGTTGTCTGCCTGTCTCTCTGTCTGTCTGTCTAAAAGCTAGATTCTATAGCACAGGTGAAGGGAAAAATCCGAAAACCGCTAATTTGTTGTTAAAGACATGCGCTTGTTTTTTTAAATATACAATATTTATAAACTAATTTCTCATCCTTTATTTACCTGTTTTATTACTTTTATTATTTTATTACTTTCCCTTCGTTATGAAAGTAAGGTCGTTATTTTTTAACCGACTTCAAAAAAAAAAGGAGGTTCTCAATTCGTCTGTATGTTTTTTTTTTTTTTTTTTTTTTTTTGTATGTATGTGACACGATATCTCCGCCGTTTGTGAATGGATTTCGATGGTTATTTTTTTGTTTGAAAGCTGGTGTTTCCAATTTGGTCCCATATTAATTTTATTAAGATCTGACAAGCCGTTTTTTAGTTATTCCCAATAATGCCTATTTGGTTGGTTTTGTTTACCTTGATGATATGATTTTTTTATTACGTGTCGATGTAACAATTGTATAGGATGCTTTGGTAGAACACCATAGTATGTCGCGGTCATCGTAATCATCATCATCATCACCATCACCATCATCATCATCATCATCATCATCCTTTATCCATCCACTGCTGAACATGCCTCCTTCAATGAACGCCAAGACGACGAATTTCGGAATCACTAAAAATTAAGAAATAAAAACATTTTACAAAAAATTAAAACCGACTTCAAAAATACTAAACTAAAAAGTAATAAAATAACAGTTTCTTTAATGTTTGTGCTTACAACATATAATCAACTTAATCTTCTACTAATGTACAAACTTTGCGTTTACCACGTCATTATAGTTACTTTTGGAGTCGGTGTCGTTTTTGTTGCTGTACATTACCTACCTACCTACCTTGGCTGACACCGACTCCAAAAGTAACTATAATGACGTGGTAAACGCAAAGTTTGTACATTAGTAGAAGATTAAGTTGATTATATGTTGTAAGCACAAACATTAAAGAAACTGTTATTTTATTACTTTTTAGTTTAGTATTTTTGAAGTCGGTTTTAATTTTTTGTAAAATGTTTTTATTGTTCATAATGACAGTGATAATATTGATAATGATAATGATGATGTTGGAAAAAGTATGATCCGACTACGAAAACCTTAATCCAGAAACTAACGATTTCAGTGGACCATAAAACAAAATCTAATGGATTTTAGTAATCAAAATTGTGTACCTAAACGGTTTTGGAGCTACGATAGAATGTCATCATCATCATCATCATCATCTTAAGTGTGGACCGATAAAGGCTGATGCCTTTATTGGTCTACTGCTGAACGTAGCACTCCTTCAATGGACGCCAAGAGGACCGATCCCTTGCCACTCGCATCCAACACGGACCATTGGAAGACTGAAGACGGCCACTGCACGGAGATCGTCTTCCCTCCTGGTTAATGGCTGACGAACACTTTGTCTACCTGAACGTAGCACTCCTTCAATGGACGCCAAGAGGACCGATCCCTTGCCACTCGCATCCAACACGGACCATTGGAAGACTGAAGACGGCCACTGCACGGAGATCGTCTTCCCTCCTGGTTAATGGCTGACGAACACTTTGTCTACCTGAACATGGCCTCCACTCTTTCGAGGGTTCGCCTAATATTGCGAAACGATTGCTCGATATCAGTCTGTGTTATCGTGACAATGAGATAAACTTATATACGATAGACGCCGAGTGATGGCACCATAAATCGCATCGGCGGCAGACAGCAGTGCCGTCGGTGCGAATCCATCATCCTCTGCGATTGCCCACCCACCTTCTCAGGGTGGCAATTATGAGAATATCCCGCAATGACTTGCAGCCATAAGAAACGATAGAACAAACATACATGCATATATTATGTACTATTCAACTTCTTTTCCTTTCGGCTTTGTGTAATCGGGTAAATAGCATGTAATACTGTACTGCTATCGTGAAAAGCATGTTTAGGTAAACATATTTAAATAAAAATTCATTGAATTATTACAAATAATTTTATATTTCAATAAAAATAAAGAACCGTCTTCATTCAGAACCGCATTCAGCCGAGCGCATCATTGAATATGATTTATTGAAGTGTGGCTTCCACCAGGAAATTTAAATCTGAAACTCTTTCAAATTTATTTAAGGCAAGTCACCGCAGGCGAAACAGTAAAGAAGGTTTGGAATACTTACAATTAAATAACGGTAAGTCGGTCGCATAAAAAATATCAGAGACACCTAAATAATAATAATAATATCTATGGACGCTTTTACACCACGTCAATTTGGACCCGTGGTAAGTTCTCGAAGAACTTTTGTTACGGGTACCAGACAACGGAAATATATTTAATAATTTTATTCTAAACATATATTTAAAATTTTCTATTATATAATACACATCCATGACCCAGGAATACAGAAAACTTTTTGTTCCCTGGCGGGATTCGAATCCGCAACCGGCTTCTGCACCAACGCACTAAACTACTGAGCCACAGAGGTCGTCAAAAATAAATCGTCGTAAATATATTGTCTAAAGGCTGTTCTAAGTTACACGATAAGTTATACTTTACTTGATCATAAAAAAACCTGAAATGCTAAAATAAAAACTAAAACAAATAATTTACTAATAGAATATGTAAATTTGCACGTCATTTTTTATAATATGGAAATATTTAATTTTCAATACTACAGACAACGTGCTATTTTTGTAATAATACCAATTCCTTTATATTTTTTATCCAATTTTTCCCAATATATGATATCTATCAAAATATCGTTTTCACAAGATGCCTTCTCACTTATTCTCACTATATTCATCACTGAACTCCTCGCAAACGGCTGGACCGATCTTGATGAATTTTTTTGTGTGTGTTCAAGTGGATCCAAAATGTGATCCATAATTATTTTCCAAATTTTGTTAATTATTTAAGTTAATATAAATGTGCTTATATATTAACATACTGTTTATTCGTTGCTAAGCAACTAACCACAGTTACGAAACTACACAGTTGCTTAGCAACGAATAAACAGTCTGATTTAAATACATCTTGGTTTAATTGCGTATATTTAAAATAATGCAAAATTTGGCGCATTATAAAATGTTATGTATTAGAAGTCTAGGTTAGCTTATATACATATAAATCATTAGCAGCGCCCCGTGGTTTTACCCGCGTATCCATTCAGTAATTTTTGCGTCAAAGAGAAACAAACGTAGTACATCCATACATTCTTATAAACTTTCGCGTTTGTAATGTTAGTAGGAGAATCCGATAGGCTATATAATATAGAGTACGACACATTTATCTAGAATCAAGATAATTTAAATAATACTTTAAGGCAACATGTAACTTATATACTACAGGCAAATAAAACGAACGTATTTAGCAAGCGTAAATTACAGTATAATATCTGTGATAATATTAAGTTAGTAACCCGATCATACGGAAGACCTCAAGTTATTTTAAATTTACGCGCGCGGGCAAGTCCGCGAGCAGCAGCTAGTCACATAAAACAGTATTGGCAATTTTCGGCAAAAGAGCGCTCGTACAAGACATTGCATCTGATATCGTTAAAGTTGATGGCGAAGATTACGTGACACCATTCTGCCGAAGTGATCGGATGTATTCATCAAAAAAAATCTCATAAAAGCTGTAGCGTATTTAAGAGATATAAGATTTTTCGGAAATCAAATGATATTTTCTTTATATTTAATGTGAAAAGATTTATAACTTATTTTTTTTAATAACCTAAGTATATCATTTATTTTTTTATATAATATATATTATTAGTATACTATAGTAGTATTTATATATTACCAGTATACTTTGTAAAGTGCAACGCTCTTTACAGAATACAGAGTATACCAGTATATATGGAATGCATAACAAGACCACCATTGGCGTCTTATTTTTTTTTCAGAAGGGTGAGACTTTTCGGCCTAATGGCCTTTAAGCTCAATCGGTACAGTAAGGCGTCTTTTTATACAAAATCTAATTACTATAAATATCGCCACAATGTTACAAATAATTACTGCAAATACATTATTAATTATTAGAATTATTATCACGTATATTTACATTTATTCATGTTAAACTTTAATTATTATTCAATATTATCTTTACTAATGGTACATCCATTTGGCGGCACAGGAAGTCTATAATTTAAATTACATAAATTGATGCATTTAGACAGGCAAACGGCGTCACATCCGGCTGGTGCTGCCAGTGGCTCGTTACATAATTTTTATTTTATTTTTTCAAGTCTTTTTAGATTTTTTTTTTCTTAATTTTTAGTGATTCTGAAATTCAATAACTGATTTTATTTGTCTCAAATATGGGTGGAACTATTAAACGCACTGCTTATATTAGTCAGGGCCGTTTTAATGAGACGAACCAAGAATAGCACTTATAACCCATATGGGTGCAAAGTTCTCATCAGTATAAATTGATTAAGTTCAAATACAAGGTAGCTACTGTAAGGAGTTCCCTTAACTGTCCTTCCTCTTCATAATCAGACCCCTAATTACAGTTACAACCCATTTAGGTGTAAAATTCTCATCAATGCAAATTAATCAAACACAAGGTTACTGATGTAAATCGTTAAGGAGCTCCCTCGACTGTCTTTCGGCTCCAGCATCAGATCGACCTTCATTAAATTATAGTGCTTCAAAATACTTAATAAAAAATTACCAAACGTACTAGTCGCACCTACGATTTTAGAAAGTTCCCCTCGATTTCTCTAGGATGCCATCATCAGATCCTGGTTTCCTTATCATGGGACCATTTGGAAAGTAGGGTATACTTTCAAACAAAAAATAATTTTTCAAATCGGTTTACCATCTTCGAGTAATCGGAGAACATACATAAAAAAATATTCCGACGAATTGAGGACCTCCTCTTCTTTAAGTCCGTTGAAAAGGAAACTAATAGGAATCAAACAAAATATGATGGCATTGTGCTTTATTATATATAGTCAGAGTAATATACCTACTTGTAATACAAACGAAAAACAAAAGAAGAGTTTGTTAAATTTAATATTATTGAAGAATAATAAAATATAACAAGACAAGTTTCGTTTACGTTCCATTTATACGTCGAACATCTTTTAGCCAGTCATAGGATTCTGAGCCGAATAGATTTTTAAGAATTTTCTACAAGCATTCAGTCTGAGAAAAGGAAAACCATCTTAGAAGTTCTCTCAAGTCGAGCGCTATCGACGTGGAGTGTTTGCGGATATCCCTGTTTATTGCACCCGTTCCTGGCGTCCACTATTAAACTTTTCATTCAGCTAGCCATGCCCCGCGGTTCACCCACCTATAAAACAAGTAATTGTAAAGACTATCAGCAGGAATATCCGATTAAAACAATTAAATATTCTCGATCCCAATAATATTATATTTCGGCAGAGTAACGTCCCTTACAAAGTATACCATTGTAAGAGGTAGTGCCATGCTGCTTTGCAGCCGAATTGGGCCGGCACGGCCGGAGTGGTACCTCTCGCTCACATAACACCGGCGTCAAGTGACAGCTATGTTGTCGCGTTTCGTGCGGCTTGTGAGTTTCCGGTGGGAGGGATAGGGAAAAGGAGGGAAACGCATCTGCATAACTTTTGGTTGTGCGGATGTCTATGGGCGTCGGTAGTCACCATAAAGCTCCGACTGCTCGGTTGCCTCCCTATGACATAAAAAAAAACCAGCAGAATGCATCACAAGATCGCCATTGGCGTCCTTTTTATACCAAATATAATTATTATAAATATCGCTAAGATGTTACAAATAATTATTGTAAATACATTATTAATTATTATAATTATTAATCACGTATATTTAAATTTATTAATGTTAAACTTTAATTATTAATCAATATTATCTTCATGAATAGCACAAACCTTTTGGCGCCAACGGAAGTCTATAACTTCAATTGATGCATTTAGACAGGTAAATTGCGTCACATCCGGCTGGTGGTGCCAGTGGTTTGTAACATAATTCATCATGGGACACCTGTCTGATGTGCTGCAACATTTATGCTATACAAAGAATTATTCATAATTAATAAAAATTTGAGTGACATGAAAGCGTCATACCATTTTCCGTCAAGTCAATTAAGCCGATTTTACTGACTAGTCGCGACAATAAATGTTTCATATTTTCTTCTATCAACTTATAAAACAAATTAACAATCTTTTATAATTAGCCTATCAAATAACAAAAAAACTTTCACATGTGACTGGTAGTTTCAGAGATTAGCGAGTTCAAACACCAAAAAAGTCTTTATAATATCATACATACATCAACCTCTAAAGGATTTGTTTTATAATCAAAATCTAATTTATAAAATTCTCGTGGCACGTAATGTGTGTCAAATACATCAAATATATTAAAAGCTATAATTTAACCTTGTACTTCCACGGGAATGGGAAGTACGCGTGTGAAACCGCAGGGCGCTGCAAGTGATAACAATAATAATCTAACATTCAATAACGTGGCGTACTTTCACGAATGTCATAACAATTTATATTAGCCAGTTCAAATGAGCCGACCGTTTTATAGTGTATCGGCGGTGCAGGCAGCGGCATCCGCATAGTGGATCATAATTTCACGCGACCTGCAGCATCGTCATTTATGACGCCTATATTTCTACGTGTTATTGCTTTAGGGCCACTTTAAACAGAAATAAAGAGTGCATTGACGACTTATCACGGATATAATATCTAAAATATCTTTAACATAATATATGAATACTAGCTGTTGCCTGGAGCTTCGCCCGCGTTAGCTATGATTTACAGCCATATCGTTATCATAAAAAAAATAAGGGGATGACCACCCTAAACATTTAGGGGTATAAAAAATAGATGTTTATTGTTGACCAATTCTCAGACTTACCCGATATGCACACAAAATTCCGTGATAATCGATCGAGCCATTTTGGAGGAGTGTAATTACAAACACCGTGACACGAGAATTTTATATATTAGATGTCTTTCCATTAATTTCGTCTCTCACACTTACACCGACCTGTATAGAGTTCATCATCTTGATGTTAAGAAACTCTATCTTTCCTATGTAATATTACAAAGAACATTTTTCTAGCAAACTGTTGTTTGTGTCACTTTGAAGCCATTATCTTCTAATATATAAAATTTCCATGTCACAATGTTAGTTACCGTACTCCTCCGAAACGGCTTTACCGATTTTTACCAAATTTTATATGCGTATTCAGTAGGTCTGAGAATCGGCTACTATCTATTTTTCATACCCCTAAGTGATAAGGGTGGTCAACCCCTCAAATTTTAAAAGTTAACGCGGGCGAAGCTGCGGGCAAGAGCTAGTATTTTATAATAGGAGGTGTTTAAAATCATTTATATTAATAAGTGAAATATTTCATCGGGGTACATGATGGCCATTGATGGATGATTGGCCGATGAGACGTACATTTTATTTTATTTTATTTTAGTTGGATAGGCAAACTGGCAAACGTACCACCTGATGGTAAGTGGTCGACGTCGCCCATGAACATAAACTAGTTTACCTGGAACGAGCCCAGGCAACTCATTTATGTGTTGCCTGTCCTGTGACATAAGATGTTAAGTCTCGGTGTCACAGCGCTTCTCTCCTACCGATACATACAGATCACTGGTAGAATTGCTATTACGTCAGTGACAAATTACTTACCAGTTTCGGAATTTTATGGTTCACATTACTACTCTATCCGGTTATACGCTCGATGATATTCTCCAAGGGCCTTGACTCAAGGCTGAACTAAGAAAACGTTGGTTTGAACAATATACCTAGTACCAATGAATAGACATTTTTCACTGTATTTAAATATTAAGCTAACTTTTACTACCATCGGTTCTGAGTAACTATAGCCTGACCAGAAATATATAAACCCTAAATTGATATCGCTATTGTATCTTTCATAATATGGTACCACATATTATAAATACGTAGTATCCGATTGAGCTTAAAGGCCATCAGGCCAAAAAGTCTAGCCCTTCCGACAAAAAAAAAAAAGTTTGTGATTGTATAGTCCATATAGAAATTAATTCCAAAATTTTCCGCAATATAGTGAGGGTTTTATTTTTCTGGTCAGGCTATAGAAGACAACATAAAACGCTTGTCTATGAGAAAAGTCACTTTAGATATCGGGTATATATTCTCCCTGTTCAAATATTTGCATACAAATTTTCATGGCGATCGGTGCCAAAGTTTACAGACAGATTACGTGCACAGAACTATTTTTGCAGACCCACAAAATATCTGTGAAAACTGAAAAGGCGAAAATAATAACTTCGACCGCCATGTTGAAATGTCATTCTCTGGTGGGTTAGCCAAGATGCCATTCTACAATCGCAAACGCTATAGTAGAAAACTAATAAATATTTACATCGATAAATCACGTGGTCTTAAATCACATCTTGGCTAACCCAAAGTTTTTTTAAATGTTAGTTGGATAGGCGAACTGGCAAACGTACCACCTGATGGTAAGTGGTCGACGTCGCCCATGAACATAAATTAGTATAACTGGAACGAGCCCAGGCAACTCATTTATGTGTTGTCTATCCTGAGACATAGAATGTTAAGTGTCGGTGCCAGTAATTACACTGCCTGTCTTACCCTTCTCTCCGAAACACAGCAAAGCTATTTCGCGGGAGAAACAAGCAAGATGGTGGTACCCATGCAGCCGGGAGCGCGGCACATCTCAAAGCTAATTTTTGTAAATAATATCTTTTTAAAACCAAACATATCGAATTCTGTGCAACTTATATTAATTAGCTATTGCTAAATTGACAGTGCTGCTACTACTCAGTTCACAGATAAGTTGGTGGGTCTAGACCCGACTGTAGCAAAGCTGGAGGGTATGTTATTTTAACCGCTATGTACGTGTATTTGACCCCTAGTGACTTTGGGTAACATAATTAACCCAATTAGGTATCGTTTTATGCAATGATTGTCCGGTGATTACAGACTGTGATGTTGCAATATTATTATTATTATTACTAACTAACATGGTTTTTTTTTATTTAACGCCAGGGATGTTCTGAGGCATCCTGCGGGGGAGTGGGTCTCCCCACGCGGGTATGTGGGGCTCGCTGCACCAAAAAGGTGGTAAGTGGACGCAGCTCTACCCACTCAAACCCGGCGAGTGCTACCAATGCCGCCTTTGGAGAGGTGCCCCGGATCTAATAAATAAATAGGGCACCTCGACGGCTAGTCAGTCCCCAAGAGACCGACGCCACCTCCACAGAGGGGTTGTCCCGCACCACAGAAACACCCCTCCCAACGTCGGGACAGTACAATGGGGTGAGGTTCCCATCCTCACCCCTTGCCCCCTGCTCTTTTGTCCCCTCTTCTTATAAGAGGAGTGCAAAGAGCCCCCTCGGCTCAATTAGCTTCACCCAAGGTGCCGGGCTCACCCTAGGATACTGAGCCCCACCGCCAAGGCAAGGCCTGAACCATGGTGGGGATCTAAGATGGTATCTTGTAAAGGACATTAAGTTGTGTTTTAAAAAACAGTTTTTAAAATACATTTTGTTTTAAAAGGAAAGATTTGATCTCTACATCATTTAAAATATTGCATATTATAAAAAAATACCTAATAAACCATCTTACTCATGGTTACATAATAAAGTATTCCATTACTAAATTGTTTAGGAATCCATCCTCAGTACATAATTCTGTAGTAACCGCAATACAATTATTAACCGTTTAATACGTGGGTAACACTGAAAATGTTTAGAACTGGCCAGTTAGAAACATTGAAAATGAAAACTTTTTTTGAATTTCAATTTTAGAACCCTTTGGTAACCTAATGTAGTATATTGCATTCATTTGTCATTTGTTTTTGTGAATTGGCGGCAAATCTACAACTCTTGTTACACGTGAAAATGATCATAACGCGAGAAAATTTTCGGCCAATGATTTATTATGACTTTCGTTGTGGGCTTACTCAACAACAAAGCTATGATAGGCTGCGATTAGCATTCTTTAATGAAGCCCCATCTCGTGCTATTATTTACAATTGGTTTAACGAGTTTAAGCGTGGAAGTAGCAATCTCAGTGATGATCCGCGTGAGGGACGTCCTTTAACAGCGACTACTGAAGATAACATCAGTGCTGTGCGACGCATGATAGAGGAAGATAAGAGAATGACCTATCAGCAGATACGGGCAAGCCTAGGCATTGGTATGAGTCAAGGTGTATGATTGCCTCATTCTTTGGTCGGAAAGGTCAGTTCGCGACAGTTGTGCTAGAAGATGGAAGTACAGTTACTGCAGACTGGTATGTCAATCGCTGTTTGTCTGTTGTCTTGGATAAAATTCGACAGCAGCGCCCTCGAAGCAGGATCCTCCTTCACCACGACAATGCTTCAGCGCACTCCGCAAAACGGACTGTTGAATATTTGACTATGGCAGGTGTCGAGATAATGAGTCATCCGCCTTACAGTCCTGACCTGGCGCCCTGCGACTTTCATTTATTCCCAAGAACTAAAGATAAAATTCGAGGTATTCGCTTTACGAGCCCTGAAGATGCGGTGAAAGCGTACGAAAATGCCATAGAAAAGACTCCTAAGGAAGAATGGGCCCACTGCTTTTCTCAGTGGTTCCATCGAATGCAACGATGTGTAGAAAGAAACGGAGATTACTTCGAAAAACAATAAAAGTATTGGCAACTTTCTACATTAAGCCGTTTTTCATTTTCTTAACATTTTCAGTGTTACCTAGGTATCTATATAGTCGGGCTTGTAAAAATCTTAATAAACCGCGATAAAATCCGTAAAAAATGTTTCATTATAATCTATATAGT
The DNA here is from genome assembly GCA_963853865.1 of Helleia helle. Classification (NCBI taxonomy): domain Eukaryota; kingdom Metazoa; phylum Arthropoda; class Insecta; order Lepidoptera; family Lycaenidae; genus Helleia; species Helleia helle. Next base: position 10,846,655 of record OY971421.1, read on the forward strand.
AAATATAATAATTAGGAAATGTTGTATTTCGTTATTTCCAGAAAGAGATTTTTGGTTTGTCGGCTTTTGATTTTTTAATGTGATATTATAAACTTATTTTTTATAATCGATAAAAAAATACAATATAAGATTTAAAAAGTAACGATTATGAAATATTCATATTTTAAAATGTTTAATTTGATATAGGATTAACAGTGAAACGGTAACAATTATTAAGCGACAAATGATTTGTTACAATAAGCGGCTGCAAAGCCTACGGCCGGGGTCGCTTCCGCTCGTAAATAAAGATAATTGTAGGAAAGATAAAGCATTAACTTTTACCGTACAAATAGAAATATGATATTATGGGTTACCTTTAAGGTTACACAAGTCGCTCGTCTTTCCATACAAACGCAGAACAGTAATTACTACAATGTTTGACGTTGACCATCAAAAACTAAGTATAATATAAATTGATCTCTTTGTTATCGGAGTGATCGGAAATATTGTTCTATTTATCTATCATGGGTAAGTAAATAAACTTACCACCTGATTGGGATCCCAATATTAATATTATCAAATCAAAATCCAAGCATAATATGTCACAGATTTAAGACACAGTTAGCACTTTCTGTGTAGATAGGACTAACCAAAATATTGATGTATCATAGGGTAGTTTCGAATAACTTTGTAACGTTAGGACGTATGACACCTCAGTCCTCCCGTGACCATGGTTGCTGTAAAGTATCCAAAACGTCGGGCTTGTATAAATCTTAATAAATCGTGATAAAATCCGTAAATCACTCCACCACAGAACAACCCCTCCCAACATCGGGACAGTACAATGAGGTGAGGTTCCCGTCCTCACCCCTTGCCCCCTGCTCTTTTGTCCCCTCTTCTTATAAGAGGGGTACAAAAAGCCCCCTCGACTCATTTAGCTTCGCCCAAGGTGCAGCGGCTCACCCTAGGCTACTGAGCCCCAGTCAGTATCTGTCTTAAACGGAAGAACCGATTTGGGTGCGGTTTCTTTTAGTCGGAAGAAAAATCAGCTGTGGTTCTTAGATTTGATCAAAACCGTTCATCTTCTTATCATTGTAACATCTTCACTCATATGAAGGTCATCAGCGCCTTTGTTTTTGTGTTGGGGTATTTTAAAGCATACCTTTCTCATATTTTGCTTCAGTTAAAGTCATTTAAGGCGAGGTAACCGCACGCTAAACGGGAAAAATGGTTTGCCAAATCAAATTTTGAGATACTTACTTACAATTAAATACTAGTCTCACACTAAATATCAAATACACTTAAATATATTGTCTAAATGATGTGCTAATTGGTTACACGATATAATATACTTTACTCGATCATAAAATAATCCTGAAAACAGGCTAAAATAAAAACTAAAACGAATAATTTACTAATAAAATAATATGTGTAAGTTTGCACATCATTTTTATATGGTAATATTTAATTTCAAAAAATAATTAATAAATACTACAGTCGATGGTGCTATATTTTTTTTAAAATAAGTCCTCTATTTTTTTTATTCAATTTTTTCCTAAAACTTGAATGCTATGCGTTTTTACAAGACGCCGCGTCGCCCGCTAATGCGCCAGTCCCGATGACTCGCCCTATAGTAATAAATATTTACCAGTAACATATTAATGGATCTTATTATTTGTGAGATGACAGACTATACAATTACTAAAGTTTAACATTGTCTAAACAGTGACAGAGTCGATGATCAAAGTGAGGTTAATCTAAACATCAATGGAAACTTGTAGAAATTTGAGATCAGAGACCGCGACATAAAGCGTCATGGAAACAGATTTAATTCTCCGTGCGAAATCCTTCAGTTTATCCCTGTTAAAAGATATTAATGTTATACATATAGTTAAAGTGTAGGGAATAAAATATCGCATCGTTTTTAAACGACTTCATTCCTGTATAAACTTTATTATAAACTTACCATTTACGATTTATGGCCCATCTAATGAACCGAAGATCGTAACCCATAAATCGTACACGGCCAATTTACAGGAAATAAAAGATGCAAAATTTTATTCTCTACAATAATAGTCTCAAAAACTTTTGCCCTAAAGTGCAAAGTTTTCAAGATTCGGCCAAAATGTTTTTTCAAGATGGCGCTTGAAGATTTACCTGGATCGGCTAGCATTTTATTTGATTTGATTTTATCCTAAGTAAGTAAATCTTATAAATAAATTGGATCGGAAAAGTGCGAGGATGTCCTAAAGAAACGGCTATTTTACTATACTATATTATGTAGTTCAATAATAGGTCATCACTGACCCAAGGCGGCCATCCAAGTAATTGATTGAAAAATTAAAAGCAACCTTTTTTAATAAACATCTTTATTAATCTGTCTGTGATGGGTACTATTGGTAACTAATGCTGTACGAATTTACGGTCAACCGCGACCGGACGGCTGCGCATGACGGGTTGTATTGCGCCAAATTTTGCCAGATTTTGTAATTACTTATAATTAACAAATTTAACATTTAACTATTAGTGTAATTGTTTGTATATTTACATCGTATATATTTATAGTTATGTACAAACTTTTAAAACTTAACTTACTTATTCATCAACTAAAAATGGTATATAAAATTAAGTTCAAACTTAGATTGTAGATGTAAATAAGTCTACGTAAAAATATCTAATATATTAAAGTTTGTTTTAAGCGTTTTAAATATTTTATATATTTTTATAATTGAAATACCATGTTAATCGGTGACCTTCTTGATTGGGAATAAAATAGGCGTTTTTTATTTTGTGTCATAAGACGGCCACTGAGCAGTCGGTACCTTGTGGTGACTACCGACGCCCATAGACATCCTCAGAACCAAAAGTTATGCAGATTCGTTGCCCTCCTTTTCCCTATTCCCTAATGGGCCACCGGAAACTCACAAACCGCACGAAACGTAACAGCATAGCTGTTACGTTACGTACTAACTCTTTCAATTTACTGTTGGCATTTGGCAAGGCCTCAACTTCACCCCACATCTACAGAACTTGCCACCGTAGATTCTTTATATCTTCCCCACCATGGTTCAGGCCTTGACGTGGAGGTGGGGCTCAGTAGCCTAAGGTGAGCCCCTGCACCTTGGCCGAAGCTAATTGAACCGAGGGGACTCTTTGCCACTTATAAGAAGAGGTGACAAAAGAGCAGGGGGCAAGGGGCGAGAACGGGAACCTCACCCCATTGTACTGTCCCGACGTTAGGAGGGGTTGTTCTGTGGTGCGGGATAACCCCTATGTGGAGGTGGCGTTGGTCCCTTGAGAGACTGACCAGCTTTCGAGATGCCCTGTTTGCTCATTAGATCCGGAGCACCTCACCAAAGGTGGCATTGGTGGCACTCGCCGGGTTTTAGTGGGCAGAGCTGCGTCCACTTACCAGCTTTCGGGCGCAGCGAGGCCCACATACCCGTGTAGGGAGACCCGTAAAAGAAAAAAAAAAGATTATTTATATCTTGAAAACACACTTGTCTATTAATAATTGACATTGTATAGATTTGTATAGATCGTTGCACCCATCTTTAACGTATTTAGTATTCCGTCCACAGCCTGCCTTTAAAAGCGGTCCACTCCGTTTAGTGCGTATGACCAGGCCGGTATCACATAAAATTTGAATAATGCTTTGTCCACCTCGGTAAGCGCGGTCCCTTGTCGGATGGTTGTCTAATGTACGTTCTATATCTATTATACAAGTGGTATCTTACCTTACCCCACTTAGCTAAGTTCATTGTTGTTTTATCCGGCCTATAAAGTTAATTAATTGAAGAAACTGAAGACTGCTTAAAACATACATATTAGGCTAAGATCCCGATATAAAACGACCTTCACCGAGATGTTTATTTGATGAAACGTATTTAATATTTAATTTGTCAATAAATATATTGCATATGGGTTGCTTAACAAATTTTAGTCCAGGGTATGTTTAATTAATAAGTTAAAAAATAATAATTAAACATTTCACCGGTTTGATTATTAGATAAATTCTATACTAATCGAAAGTATGAAGCACATAGAATATGCAAACGTAAGGTTGCCTATTCTTTTCCGGTCACAACTATCGGGTAGCCAAGTATAAACAGGTAATCTATACCGGCCCGGAAAAGAATAGGCAACCAAACGTTTGCATATTCTATGGGCTTCATACTTTCGATTAGTATAGAATTTATCTAATAATACCTGTGAAATGTTTAAATTTTTTATTTTTTTAATTATTAATTAAACATGCCCTGGACTAAAATTTCTTAGGCAACCCATATGCAATATATTTATTGACACATTACGTCGCTTATGATAATAAACATGTTAACCTGGAATTAGCCCACGCAACTCATTAATGTGTTGCTTAGCCTGAGGCATAAGAAGTCTCTGTGATATTAATTACACTGCCTGTCGAGCCGTTCTCTCCGAATCATAGCAATGCTGTTTCAATAAACAAGGAACATGGTGGTACCCATGCAGCCGACAGAGCGGTACAGCGCATCCCTCCCACCGGTAAACCATTTCTACCTCAAATTTCTACTGATTTATAGCGAATAATTTATCAACGCAAAATTAGTTCTAAAATTCTCTTGATTCATCATTGACTAGCTATCGATAAGTGAGCGAGCACTTTTATTCATTCTATTTTTATGAGCTCTTGCATTGAAATATGGATTACCATATTTTATTTCATTCAAGGATTATTATTGAAACAAAAATGGCCGTCGATTTTTATGGTTATTAGAATTTTAAAATACATGTCAGGCATCAATTGTAAAGGAATTTAATCGGAGAATTCTATGCGCACTATAATACTTTGAATTTATGGAAAATAGATTTGAAAAAATATATTTACCTTTACAAATAATCTCTTGACCAACTAGATCGAGTTAAGTTAATAGACACGTTTACTATGATAATTCTTTTACGTAATATTTTAATACTTGTGGACCTGACAGACGCTTTCCTCTGCAAAACATTTTTTGTTCGAATTATGAATCTAAATCGCAAATCCACTTGAATACACACAAAATATTCCATCAAAATCGGTCCAGCTGTTCGGAAGTTTAGTAACATACACACGTACAGAGGATTATATTATATATAAGTAGCGTTTTGCGATTTGTTATGTTGTACGATTTAGTAACAATCAAAGCTTAAAAATATTACGCACTCGTATATAAATTTTCACATAATACAAACTTCTATACTTTTTGTGACAAAAATAGTAATATATCATATTTAGAAAACTACCCTAGTTCATAACGAAGCCCTAAGTGAAACCTACATCAAAATCCGACAAAATATCGATGCACAAACATACCAACATAAAAAGCGACTTCAACTACTATGTAAGATAAAGATGATAGGTATCTGACGGTATTCTAAATAAAGAAAATTAAATGTATGTACGCTTCCTACTACATTATTTATTCTGTGCTACTACCACCGGTTCAAAGACGAGTACATACACTAAGAAAAACCGGGGAAACAAACTCAGTGTGCAATCAATATTTTTAATGAAATCCTGATATTCAGAGACTATGCATGTGAGACTTCAGTCTGAACCCTCTGTATACAGGATTTTTCTGTTTACGAATTAAATTAAGCCATCGCCGCTCTATTGGGTTGACATTTGTTGACTGGTGTCTGCAAATCAAACACTGAACCAACCAAATCTCGCGGATTCACTGGTTTGGAATGCAGTTGATAGAATGACATCTTTTTTTTAACACTAGCTATTATGGAATTCTTTTGATATACATTATTAAAATCTACAAAAATCAATTTAATTATCTGTTTTAATTAATTAATTTATATTATAATAATCATGTCACAATTGAGAAAACTTTAATCTCATTAGGCATGCATTGGTCTGGTGGAGACAGGATTCAAACCTACACCACTTTAAGGCCGAGACTAGGGCTAGACCATCGTCGCTCACATTTTAATCAATGTCTTTATATTTTTAACTTTGCTAGTCCATCCATCCATCCATCCATTATAATCTTACCATGTCCATATTTAAATAAAATGGCATATATAATTATCTAAATAATATTACATTTTAGATACGAAAGAAAAAAACATAAAAAGATAACCGGAGATGAAAAGTAAAAGCTAAATGAAAACAGTTTCCCGTTGTGTTTAAGTATGCAATATTCATAAAGTCGCAAGATATTGAACTTTATTATGCTTAGATAATGTAGTCTTGAAACTATCGTACTCGAGATTCCCGGCAGTTTTGCTTCGAACACACTCGCAAAGTCAAATTGCCGTATTGACAGTGTGAGAAAATTGCGAATTTTCTGCTACGGCTCTATACCTGTATCTAACTTCGAAGTCATAACTGTATGAAATAAGTTAAAAGTCCTTGTCTCTGGTCCATTATATTCACTCGGCATTTCAACGAGCACGTCGCGGGAGGTTTTAATCGCTTCCAGTGAAATGTCTTCCTGTAAGTGAATATTGCGCCATTTGTTCTTAACGCTTGTATTTGGGCGAAATTTTATTTTATACTTTTTGTGTTTAGTTTATTTCATGGTAGCCAATTATTTTTTAATTAAAATCTAATTATTATGTACCAATCAAATGGAAATTCGAACATGGAAGCCTCTATAAATGAACATATCTACAATATACAATTATATATATACAATTTTATTTATCTATATAGATGTATTAGTAAAACACGCACACACACAACTCACATCGATTCTACTATATTTTTATCTATGAAAGGAAAAAGTAAAAAGATAATATCGTGCACCTATCGTTTATAAAATAACGTATTGCCGTAGGAGATAAATGTGATAAACAGCTGCGGTGCAATAAATATATTTTAAGATTTACCGTACATACAAGAATCTTGAGTTATTATTTCGCTTAGAGCAAAATAAATACTGTTAGGATCTTGTTATGATATAAACCATAATAATCTTGTATCAAACGTGATTTTGATGTTCAAATAATCAAGGCATAAAAAATAACCCGTTTTTGTCTACTTGCGGAATTTAATTTATTACGGAATATATGAACATTTTACATATATGTGTATTTTGGGTGTCTCATATTTATTTCATGTAACTAGTTTCCAAATGTAATTGCTGCTGCTAAATAGATATTTCTTAATTGATATTTTTATCGGAATTTAATTAAAATTATATTTCTTGCAAGAGTAAAAAAAGTAGCTTCAATATGTAAGGTATATCCATATATCCCCACCATGGTTCAGGCCTTGACGTGGCGGTGGGGCTCAGTAGCCTAGGGTGAGCCCAGCACCTTGGGCGAAACTAATTGAGTCGAGGGGGCTCTTTGTACCCCTCTTATAAAAAGAGATAGGACAAAAGAGCAGGGGGCAAGGGGCGAGGATGGGAACCTCACCCCATTGTACTGTCCCGACTTTGGGAGTTGTTGTTCTGGTTCTGTGTCGGTCCCTTGCGGGACTAACTAGCCGTCGAGGTGCCCTGTTTGTTTACTAGATCCGGGGCACCTCACCAAAGGCGGCATTAATGGCACTCGTCGGGTTTTAGTGGGTAGAACTGCGTCCACTTACCAGCTGTCGGGCGCAGCGAGTCTCACATACCCGCGTGGGGAGACCCATTCCCCCACGGGATGCCTCAGAGCATTTCCCGGCGTTAAAGAAAAAAAAAGGTATATCCATATATACCATGGATATACCTTACAGACTAAAAATGGCCCATGCCATAATGTCTGAGAATAAAATGTATTAATCAAGTATTATTTATAATTTTGTGCGTTTGACAATTATTATTACGTCATTTTGATATTTCAACTGACGTTGATGGCTGCATGGGTACTACCATCTTGCTTGTTTCTCCCGTGAAACAGCTTTGCTGTGTTTCGGAGAGAAGGGCAAGACAGGCAGTGTAATTACTGGCACCGAGACTTAACATCTTATGTCTCAGGAAAGGCAATACATAAATGAGTTGCTTGGGCTTGTTCTAGGTATACTAGTTTATGTTCATGGTCGACGTTGACCATTTACTGTCAGGTGGTACGTTTGCCAGTTTGCCTATCCAACTAACATAAAAAAACGTAATTATATGAATTACTAATAATAATAAGGCTTTAATAGGCTAAGAACTTTGAATTTATCGGGATAAAATGTAGCCTATGTCCTAATCCAAAGCCAAATCTTCAGGTGCTTTGCCGTGAAAGAGGATATTATGTCAATTTAATAAATAAGGTTCTATGTAGTGCTCCGATACAAAACTTTAGAGATATTAGCATTTTCGTTGGCCCGCGCAGATTTCGCGATTTTTTTTTCAATATGTCTGCCACGTAACGGAAAACACGCCAAATGACCTTGCCACTTGAAGGGAAGCCTTTTGTTTTTCTTTTACGCCGGGAAATGCTCTGAGTCATCCCGCTGGGAAGTTGGTCTTCCCAGGCGGGTATGTGGGACTCACTGCGCTCCCAACGTCAGGACAGTGCCATGGAGTGAGGTTCCCATCCTCGCCCCTTATCTCCTTGCTATTTTGTCCCCTCATCTTATAAGAAGGGTACAAAGAGCGCCTCCCTTGGCTCAATTTGCTTCGCCCAAGGTGCTATGTACACCCTAGGCTACTGAGCTCCACCACCACGACGAAGGATTGAACCATGGTGGGGAGTTCTATAAAAGCCTGGACAAATTAAGTAATACATCCATAATATGTACATGTAACATTCATGATCTGCTGATAGCCATAAATAGGCACTTGCCTCCTAGCTAAAACTGGAAGCATCTAAAGTATAAACCACGAATACCCCTCTACCACAGCTAGTTATAAACACGCCTCTTAAAATGAATTGATACCCAAAGAAATAAAAGCTTTTCAGTGTTCACAAACCAGGAAACATTTAGTACCTATACGCTAAATTCAGAAGAAATGAAATAGAAAATACTGTTGAAACGCAAAAACCTTTCATAAAGGTAATGTATTTTATGAAACATAAAAAGCTTTGAAATTTCTTTCATTTTATTGGCTGTGATCTATGCATTCACTGGTAGATTATTACATTTTGTTTACTTATTACAATTGAGAAAACAGGTTTACCTCTGGGAGGGATGCACGGTGCCGCGCTCCCGCCTGCATGGGTACGACCTTATTGCTTGTTTCTCCCGTGAAACAGCTTTGCTGTGTTTGGGAGAGAAGGGCAAGACATGCAGTGTAATTACTGGCACCGAGACTTAACATCTTATGTCTCAGGATATGCAATACAATGGGTTGTCTGGGCTAATTTGTGTTCATGGGCGATGTCAACAACCACTTACGTCTACCAGCTTGCCTATCCAACTAACATTAAAAAAATCTAAATTTATTACGATTATAACAATATTTAAAAAAATTTTTTTTTAATATTGTTATAATTGAAGCACAGCATCAGTTTCAAATCAGATCAGTTACATTTCTGAGATTATCATTGTTAACAAACCTAGAGAGTTTGTTACGTAGATTGTTTGCTTGAGCGGAAAAGCCTGTCATGTATATATGATATATCTCTATTTCCTATTGTGAATGTGTGAGTGAAAGAACTTACATGGACAGAAAATACTAAAAGAAATTCAAACGTACAGACCAAAGCTTGGTATAGAGATAAGTGTGACACGACCCTTATCTTTATAAGCAATCGCTTGCCAAGACTAATAAGCCTTAATAGGCCTTCACACAACATATTATATATATATATATATATATATATATATATATATATATATATATATATATATATATCTCCAAATAGTATCATTTAATGGTTCAGTTCTAAATTTAATGCGACCGTAATTTACCGCGTGTTAATTAGATATTGTGTTGGTGGTGCTATAATTATGCAGTACATTGACCTTTTATTAGAATAAAATTTGTTACCTTACCCGTGTAAGTCGGAGCGAGCACCTGTGAATTATATGATACTTTTTTAATTGAAACTTTTTCCTATTTCTGGTACTTTTCGATTATTTCTCTGGTGCGACAATACCCCAGATTATAAGGCGACGCATTGTTAAACAACAATTGATCACCCATGACCCAGAACAAATGATCATGCTCATCACACAAACATTTGCCCTGGGTGGAAATCAAACCCACGACATTCTGGTTTAGCAGTCAAGGTCACTAACTACTAGACCAGTAGGCCAGTTAAAGTATAGATGGAATGAAAATTACATAAATAAAACCATTCACCATTGATTATTAGGGAACTTGAGAATCGATATTTCAACATTTGAGGTTGTTTCCCTGAATCTTAATAAAAAAAGTCCTTCTTATAATAACTATAACGGAATGAAAAATATTATAATCATTTGCTAAGTATTTATTAACATAATTAATTGGTACCCTTTAAAAACCTTTTGATGGCCGGCTTGTCGAGTGGTCAGGCTAGTGGACACTTCACGCAGTGGTCGCTAGTTCGAATCCCGCTAAATGCAGATAATTTGTATGATGAATATAGATGTCTGCACCGGATCATGGACGTGTACCTTTATTTACATAAATTTATTTAAAAAAAATCCGTTCCTAGTACCCGTAACAAGCTCTTATGAACTTACTACGGGGATAGGTTAACGTGGTGTGATTGTGGAATATTATTTATTTATTTATTTTAAAATAGTTATCTCTCTTTACATTAATTACGTAATCAACGAGAAAATATCAATCAAAAGCAAAGCAATATTTAAAACTGAAAAACTCAGCAATTGTACATAATAAATTGCACAAATATATAAAAACCTACAAAAGTACTGCGTATTTTCTCTTTATCTCGTTAAATATAAATTTATATAAACTGCCAGAACTGATGCCATAATTTGCAAACATTTCGTGTATAAACGTGTATATTGCAAAAAGAGTTGATACAATTTCAGAATATAAATCCTCCATTTTTCGCTTGTCTCGTCACAGGTGCTAGATAAAACGGTTCGCTAGAACTTAATCCGACATTGACTTTCGTGAGGGAATAAATCCAAGCCAGTATCAATTTTTATTACAGATTGTTTTTTGTATTTTTATTCATTCAAAGTATATTTTATTATTAAAAAAAAAAAAATATTATTATATTTAAAGTATGTTTGTTTCCTTCTTTTGTTTTTTTATATTGTTTTTTAAATTATAATATATTGTTTGTGTATTTTTTGTATTTATTTATATATTGTTTGTTTCCTTGAACACACGAGAAGTAAACTTATTCATATATGCTTTTTCTGTGTTGCTAGTTTTGTTTATTGCAATTACTTATCAAAATATTGACAGCCAAGATGTTGCATTATTGGGGCATACAAATTTAGTGGGAACTATAGATTTTAAAGATCCTAACAAATATTTAAGTCATATTTCTGTTCGTTTTATAAGGCAATTCGTATCGTTAGGGAACGAAATAAAAGTAACTTATTGTGTTGCTCTGATAATCCAGAGAAACGACACTTAAAGTTTATTCACAGTTTTGTCGATTCCCTTTTACAAAATATAATACTGAATTATCAAAAATAACACCATATTAGAAAACATAATAATATAAAAAACGAATTGCATGTAAATTAAAAAAAAAGGTCTAATCTCTTTACATTTACACAACATAATAATTATTGATAAATAGAATAAACGCACATTACTTCGCACCTATCACTTGCATATCCTTCGATTTATTGAAGCGAGCTGTGCAGTCGAATATTGAGATTCGTAGCCTCGTAGCCTCGTAGCCTCGTAGCGGCTTACCGCAAGGCGTAGCGGTATCGACGTAGCGGTGACGTGGGCGCGCCGCGGAATCCGCTGTCATTTACGGACTCGGACGGACATATCCGTTGGGCTTTCAATTTCCCTTCGTGATATTCTAAAAATGTTTTACAGACATTTTATTGAAAAGAGCTTCTTGATATAATCGCGACGTGGACAGCTATTTGAGCATGCATTTGTGTTCAGAAAGTTATAAATCTAGGAATTTCAGTGGAATTCTAAAGTTTTATTCATTATATGAAATTCTATATGACTTTGAGGATTTAGATTTTTTCAACCTATAACAAAGTTAAAAATATGTATTTATAGCTATGTAAAAAATCAAAAACATATTTTAACACAAACCTTTATTTTACACACAATATATATATACAAGGTTAATAAAAGCGAGAGGCATTAAATTAAACCACATATACTATATACCATTTTCAGGCTACACACCAAAAATTGGACCAATAGAATTAGTTTAGTCACAGGATATTTTTAAAGTTTTAAAGCCACTCCGCTTTATTTGACCCGGTTAGACGCAACGTGCTGTGCGTCGTACTGCCTTTTAGATTCGAAGGTCTGTGGACATTTTACAAATGATGTTTACGCTTTACTTTGGCTATTCACGTATTTAAGTTCTTTGAAAAAGTTTTTTTTTATTTCTCTCATAAACTGTTTTTAATAGTTTCAGATTAACCGTAAGCATGTGTAGTATATGTGGTTTAATTTAATGCCTCTCGCCTTTATCAACCTTGTATACAATTTAATATTATTTCTTTACAATATTAAATTAAAGTGGGAGGTTTAGGAAGAGCAAAAATTTCATAAAAATTAGTAAATATAAATATAAAGACTTATCAAAAACAGCGTTTAAAATCACCTGCTGAATCAGTGTAACGCTGTAAGCACAGATAACAATGTACACTCGTAAATATTTTATGAATATTTAGCGAATAATATCTCAACATAAACATTTAATGAGGATTGTTACTTGTTTTATTAGCTAAAAACCGCTGCCCGCGCGTAATTTAGAGTTACAGTTAATGTCTGTTAGTACAGTGGTCATGTTACTAGGAATATTGCCACAGGGTTCAGGATTCAATACAAGCTTAATTTTTTTTTTTCGAATTGACCTATGCTGATGGTCCAAAGATCTTTATGCGTAATCGGAAATCAAGCTAAGAGCAAATAATTTGTATGCCTGTATTAGCGATACAAATATTTCCAAATATGCTCAGAACCTAAAACACAAGATTTTACAAGATTACACTAGATTAGGTTAACTGTGATGTTATAATTATTTATTTATAATCGTTATCAAGTTAACTAACGTATTTTTTGCTTTTATAACATTACATTCGATATAAAGTAAAGTGATATTTTGGAATTAGTTACCTATCATTATAAGAGAGGCTAAGTTTAAACAGTTTTTATTAAACTTATATTAAAAATCACAATTTGAAACTGAATTATTAAATTAATCTTTAAAGAAAAAATAATAAATATTCATTATACTATTTATTACCTCTGTATTATTACTTTTATTTATTTTTTTATTCGAATTGTTAAAGCCTATGTTTATATTGTTTTACCCGTCTCTTTCTTCCTAATTTTGTTTATTTTCTTTTCTGTTAAAAAATACTGATTCGTGAACACATAAGAAACTTTTAGCCAGTGCTCCTTCTCGTGCTAGTTGCCTGAAAGAAATCGCTATCCGTTAAGGCTGCGAATTGTAACTGTTTAGCTTTCCTTGTTTAACGTGAAAATGATGTAATCTATCTATGTGTGCAATAAAGTTTATTATAATTATTATCAAGTTTATTATTATTATTATCAAGTTTGTTATTATTATTATCAAGTTTATTATTATTTATAAGTATGTTTCATCAAAGTCCGAGGAGTTTTTATATCCTTGAGTAACACCGATCGATGCAACCATCCATCATTAACTTATTACTCGACGGACAGTAACGTTATCGATATAATCAGATTACATCAGGAAACTTCTTCTTGAGAATGAGCATGATCTTTATTAAATAAAGTACCATGGTATTCACAAAAACTTATGTTATGTATACTTAATGACAACTTTAATTACTTTAAGTTACAATCAAAAATGAATGAATGAAATATACTTTATTGTGCACACAACAAGTAAAGGTACGAAATTACGAAACTTAACTTAAAATTAACAAAATTATGTACACAAAGGTGGTCTTTTTGCTTGAGTAGCAATTTCTGCCAGACAACCTTTAAATATAAAAAAAGAGAAAAAATAATAATCTAGGTAGCACAAAAAACACAAGAAAATAGGTCATGTTATGTATTGTTATATAAATATTAAGTTATGAACAAAAATTTTCGTTTTCCATGGTTGCATTTCCCTGAAAAATTAAACCGTTCCGCCCAGGTATCTAAATAGCTTCCTTAATGATTGGGCTGTCGAAATCAAAATGAATTTTTGAAATTTAATATTTATTCCGGAGATTATCACGTTCAAACAAACAAACAAATGAAATCAAAATCAAAATCAAAAATCTTTATTTGCCTGAATATAGTACATAAGTTCATATTAATTGTAGTGCTTCATATATTCTGCCTTAAAATGGCGTGCAAATTTTTGTTCCATTTAATTAAATTATTTTACAATTTTAAAAAAGAAAGTGCGTATTATAATCAAGAAACATTTTTTTTTACAAAGGTTGATTATTTTACATAAGTCTCACTATTTAAAGATATTATTAATTCTTTATTTATTTTTAAATTATTTATTTATTTATTATTAAAATTTATTAATTTATCTTAAATTAAGGTAATGTCAATAAATTAAATTAAAATATGCCAATAAGTACTTCACACTATGTCCATTTAGATTTTTGGTTAAGAAAGTCATTAATATTATAAAACAAATTCTCAAGGAGATATTCAAACAGTTGCCTCTTAAATTTCGTTAAAGGTAAATCACGAACACACTTGTCTAATGAATTGCCATAGAGTGAACATTTTTTACGTATAGTGTCAAGTTCTGATGTGGCACATAATATAATATGTCCCTATTTCGTATTCTGCTACCAGTTACAAAGTTACATCTTATTTGTTTTAAATAAATGTAGGTTCTTCTTGACAAATACGCAAATTTCATATATATATATCTATCTAGTGTCTATACATATATATATATATATATATATATATATATATATATATATATATATATATATATATATATATATATGAGATTTCTATAAAGGCCTACAACTATCTAAAAATCCAGCACCGCATAAAGCTCTCATGCATTTTATTTCAATATTATCGATCGAATATAAATTAAACAAAACAAACAAGGAATAAGAAGCCAGTAGGTTACGCGGCCTTATCATTTAAATAGTAATTTCTTCCAGGCAAACCATTTCCACATTTATTAAATACCGAGAGCTCTTAATGCAAGACTGAATATTACTAAATTTAAAATATTATAAATAAATAAAAAATACATACATACAAAGATAAAATACACTCATTTTTTTGTTAACACGGGGAAACACATGTACGTGCCGTCAACGGCCATAGGTGGGGTACAATGGTGTGTGGGACTGTGCCGAATACCCACTGTAACCCCTCGAGTGCCACTAATGCCGCCTTTGGTGAGGTGCCCCGGAGGTGCCCTCGTCCCAAGTCTTTAATGTGGTTTGATTTAATAAAAATATTACGAAAATTTGTCAGCATTTTTTTTGTATCTTATAAATAAGTTAAAGTATATTTTTGGGTAAAAAGTGAAATAATAAATTAGAAAAAAGATAGTATTAGGTCAATATCTTATTTCCTATTCTGTATACTTTTCGATTGAATTTAAAAGTGAAATCGTTTAGTTATTTTCAGTAATGAACACAATATTTGTTATATTCATTTAACAATACTGTTTTTAAAATATGCAGCACGTAAAAGCAAATTGCAAATATCCGGCGAAATTACTATGCACCGCGGCAACTCGGTTTTTCGCTAGTAGACATTTTGTATGCTGAAAACGGCCGTGCCCCGCTAATAGTTATGTTTATACGATTAAATGAAACTTCACAAAGCCGCAGAACATTTTAGTTGTAATATTAATTTTGAAGCTTAACTTTAAGTCTAAGTTTTTAAAGTTCTCGCCTCTAAAGAATGGTTTAATGTGTTTACGAAACTAGCGATGTGAAATGTGCTTCGTAGTAATATAAGTTTAGATGGTCTAGGGCAGGGTGGATTCAACTTTATGGCACAATAGGTAACATGTAACATTATAATAGGAACAATATTATTTGTAGCGGTGGGACTCTGTAGCCTAAGGTGAATCCAGCACTTTGGGCGAAGCAAATTGAGCCGAGGGAGCTACTCTCCGTACTCTCTTATATGAAGAGGGGAAATGAACCGAGAATGTACTAGATAATTATAATTAATATTTTAAAACTAGTTTCATGTGATTACTGTCGTAGTCAAATGCTTTCGCATGAAAGATTAGGGACAGCCATCGATCATATTATAGACAAAATAGAGCGGTAATGTAATAAACAAATTCCGCCAAATTTGTGCGGAGAAATTGCGGCGGTTCTGCGCTCTGATTGGCCGACTGATGGCCATTGATGGATGATTGGTCGATGGAGCGTACATAAAGATCACTGGTTGAATTGCTATTACGTCAGTGACAAAACACTGACCAGTTTCGGAATTTTATGGCTCACATAATCTCAGTCTATCCGGTCATAAGCTCGATGGGTACAGCATAGTCCCAGTCCCGTTTTTTGGTAGGAGTTTTATTTTACAAACAAGATACATTAAAGGCCTTGAGTATTACAATAATAAATTCCTTCTGAAGTATATATGAAGGCGACGCTTATCTTTAATTTATAACAAAAGTTCCGAAATCAAAGGTAAGTAGTTTCAGCCGAAACTCAGAACGTGACCGAGCGACTTGAGCTTTAAAGTTTTAAGCCGACTACGCGCTTGTAGGGCACGTCTCGATTCCTATCACTAATATCTTATGACGACTATATTTAAAGCGTTGTGTTAGTTATGACAGAAGGCTGACAAATCCATGTGAGCGTGTTGTTAGCATTGTCCATTAACAAGTTCACACGTGACCAAAGCGAATTCATGCCTTGCCTATCCTGAGAAGAAAGATGTGAGTATGTAATACTGTGTCCTGCCTTACTCTTCAAACACAGCAACGCAGTTTGAAGTAGAAAACAAAAATGTCGGTGAACTATGATCATTTTGGAATATTATACTAGTACTAATCCTTAGACTCAAATTTGCGTTGCCTAATCTAAGACGTACGTGCCATACTACAAATTACCGAAGCAAATATACTGCCTGCCCCACAGTATTTGCTGACTGTGGGCAAATAAGTAGGACTTTGCGTAGAAAAAAATCTAAATCTACGAGTAGGACGGTGGTTACAGGCGTTACTACGCTCATTTCTGCTATCGGTATTGTTGAGGTTCAGGCTTCAAACCATTGAATTTATCTTTAGGTATAATCGCCTACTAAACTAAAAACTACTAAAAACTAGACTAACAGTCTGGGACCACGGCAATTGGTAACCCCATTACAGTAGTAGTACAAGTAGTTTACAAGATAGGGATCTACGTACGTTTCAGATATTGAGATTTAAAAATCAAAGATATCAAAAACTCAGTTAGTGCAAGGTAATAAATACGAATTTATCGTAAGGAAACTAACTCGCTTGGATCTATTTAATTATCTTTTATAACCTTAAATATTCTACTAGCACTACTATCTTTTATTTTATTTTTTTTATTTGAGAAACAAAAAATTATAATATCTCCCAGAATTTAATATATATATATATATATATATATATATATATATATATATATATATATATATACATATATTATAAACTCAATATCAGTATTTACTAGAAACTAAAACAAAAATGAGAAGTTACACTTTTCTATGAAATTAAACGTATGAAATAATTTATTTTATCGTGCATTAAGTCGAATTTTTCATAATTTTCATTATAATATATTACATTACATGGGTACTTACATGGGTACAAAAAAAATCTTACACTAATAAGTCATAGGGCATCTAAAATTCATATAATTCATAAGATATTTTGAGTCTACTAAGTTATTAACAATTTTGAACAGAAACGTATAGACGTAACATAGAGAATATTATTTTTATATAAGTCTATAGCTATCTATTGCTATATAAGTAAGTTCCTAGGTCATTGAACTGTACATTGTATTAGGAAGTACGAGGGATGCTCAAATAAGTTTTTGGCAGTCGTCCACTTGATTGTTATCATGGCACGCCTGCCAGTTGCTGCCAGGTTACATGTAACGTCACTTATAATACGATAATAGTCAATAAACGCAACTGGAAATAACACATTCCAATGGATTTATTATAGAAATTATTATATTTATTGAATAAAATATTGGA
This sequence comes from Helleia helle, assembly GCA_963853865.1. Taxonomy (NCBI): domain Eukaryota; kingdom Metazoa; phylum Arthropoda; class Insecta; order Lepidoptera; family Lycaenidae; genus Helleia; species Helleia helle. Next base: position 10,864,816 of record OY971421.1, read on the forward strand.
TATCTAAGGTAGAGAGAAATAATGTTAAAACGTAAAGTTTTACGGGTCGGATTTTTTTTATGTCACAAGGAGGCAAACGAGCAGTCGGAGCCTTATGGTGACTACCGACGCCCATAGACATCCACACAACCAAAAGTAGTAGCGTTGCTCCCCTTTTCCCCATAGGGGAAAAAAGGGGAGGGGGCTAATGGACCACCGGAAACTCACAAACCGCACGACACTCACGAAACGCATAGCATAGCTGTCATTTGATGCTGGTGTTATGTGAGCGAAAGGTACCACCCCGGTCGTCCCGGCCCAAGTCGGCTGCAAAGCAGCATGGCATTACTTCTTACTATATAATATGGATCTCAATAATATGGCGAGGCCATTGGTAGTGTGATGGGATCCTTTCGAAGTCCATTAAAAAAGCCAAATTCCCGGCAGTACACATGAGCTGATAGATGCAATCGAGTAAATATAAGATCAATAAAAAAGAATAATGTACTAATATACACCGGTGGGAGTGAAGCGCTGTGCCGCGCTCCCGGCTTCATGGGTACCACCATCTTGCTTGTTTCTCCCGTGAAACAGCTTTGCTGTGTTTCGGAGAGAAGGGTAAGACAGGCAGTGTAATTACTGGCACCGAGACTTAACATCTTATGTCTCAGGATAGGCAACACATAAATAAGTTGCCTGGGCTCGTTCCAGGTAAACTTGTTTATTTTCATGGGCGACGTCGACCACTTGCCATCAGGTGGTACGTTTGCCAGTTTGCCTATCCAACTAACATACAAAATAAATAATAAAAAAACACTTTTCATAGAGTTTATCATGGCCGATTATGACTCTTACATTCCCGATGTATCGAATATTCCAGACGTACTAAAAAATCCATAAAAGTTGTTTCTATATGAGTGACATTCGCGTAAATATAAGAAAACAATGTTAGTGACGCCAGCTATTTTCAGGTGACCTGCCGAGGCCCCGGAGTAAAGGCGAGTACGTGTTTGTGATCGCGCAGCTGCTGTTCGGCTTGCTGCTGTTCGCCACGGTGTTGGGGCACGTCGCCAACATCGTGACCTCCGTCAGCACCGCCAGGAAGGAGTTTCAGGGTGAGTGTTGAACTATCATCATCATCAACATCATCCTCAACGATGCTTACTTATATCTCCCACCATTGGGCATGGGTATCCACTAAATCAAGCGAGAAGGGGAGGAAGGTATTGGGCCATAGTTCACCTATGCTGACCCAATACAGGGTGGTGAACTTCATAAGGCTTTTAATTTCATCAGTTGGATAAGCGATGTTTTCATGTTCGGGTGCACGGTATAATGTAGAAAAACCCAATTTAGATCGGTCAGGATCGTATCTAAGCTGAACCTGTACCCACTATACCGTCGTCGCTCAAGGAGTGTTGAATATTTGTATTTTAGCGTTAGACAGACAGGAAAGCTGGCAGCCGTGCCATCTGGTAGGTCACTCACCTATAAATATAAATCACCTAAGACTAGCCAAAGCAACTCATTCATGTGCTGATTATTTTAAGACGTAAGGAGGTTAGTCTCGGTGCCAGTAATTACCGTCTGTCATGATCTTTCTGAAAGCAAATCTGTTTGCAAGAAATAAGCAGGAAGGTACCTATCATGACGGTAGCGCGGCATATGGCATCCTTAAATACTGTCCTGTTTATTCATAAGGAAATGCTCTTAGGCATCTCGCGGGGAAAGAGGACTCCCCCGGTGGGTACGTGGGACTCGTTGCACCCAAAAGATGGTAAAGTGGACGCAGCTCTACCCACTAAAACCCGGCGTGTGCCACCAATACCGCCTTTGATGAGGTGCCCCGGATCTGTTGAGCAACAGGGCACCTCGACGGCTAGTCACTCCCCCAGGGGATCGACGCATCCTCCACAGAGGGGTTGTCTCGCACCACAGAAATTTCCTCCCAATGTCGGAACAGTACAATATTGTGAGGTTCCCATCCTCGCAACTTGCCCCCCCTGCTCTTTTGTCCCATCTTACAGAGTACAAAGAGCAGTTTCGTCGGTTCAATTGGCTTCGCCCAAGGTGCTGGGTTCACTTTAGGCTACTGAGCCCTACCGCCACGACAAGGCTTAACCATGGTAGGAAAGCCAGATAAATTATTTATAAATTATATTTATATTTATAAAATATGAGCCTTGTCGCCCTTTGTTAATGAAACTCCAAGTCCTAAATATGTCTTATACATATTCAAAAGTTTCACTTTCCTTGAAGTTCTTCTTCTTCTATTACTTTGGCTTCCTGAAGGATTTGCCAATATCTTCCTTGAAGTTTGTCAAACGTGAGTTGACATATAAATAGACAAAATAAATATTAAAAAATAATAAAAGTGGAAAAGTGAAAAAAAATTATTGAAACTAAGTATTGTCATTGCTTGACTAACATTTTTAGAAAGAAGTCCCCTATCAGCTTGAGACCTGCTGTTCATAATTATCTGTACACATTCTACTACAATAATCAGATAATCACGATTATGTTGATAGAGTACCCAGCCGAACGTTAAGAACGTTAACGATACTCGAAAAGCTCCACTCTTCCAAGAAGGGCCGTAATATTTAATACCATACATTATAAGCCACTGCAACCGTGAAATGCATATCTATTTAAAGTCATAATATTATAATCTTGAAAGTATTATTCTCTTTCAAACCAGATGTCACTAAGAAACTTCTGAAATGATTCAAGTCAAAACAAAGTTGGTAAACTTTTTTTTTTCATTTACAAAAATATTTCATTCTTATAAACTCACCAAGTTTCGCCTCGTTGATTAATTTACATTCTGAATATAAAATAGTATGCAAATAGTCAGCTGAGCATCCTCTCATTTCGCTTATGAAATCTTGTTAATGGCTGAGCAGCTGTGGGAATAAAAGAAACTGATGTAAATCTGTAAGTAATTCATCTTGTAGAAGAATGTAAGCTCTGCAAGATGTTGAAGAAAAATGGATCTTAATTAGTTAAATTGTAATTAAAGTGCGGAAAAATATATGAATATTCTCTTAATTAACATTGGGTGTAGCTGCGCGATTAAAACTATCAATAATATAAAACCTTATAATAATTTATGTGTTTGGCATTCTGTCATTCAAACGAACGTAGACAATGTTATTGTGTAAAATATTTAATTTTACATATATTAGCCGGACCAGATTTTTTTTTGTATGGACGACAATATGTGTTACTGTAATAAAGATACAGTGACGACACCAATGCAGGGTTTATATATTTCTCGTCAGGCTTTATAACATAATATCATATTTATATAATATAATCTGTAATTATGCGAAATTTCACACTTCTTGTGCATAATTACTAAACGTAATTATGCACAAGAAGTCCTCTATAGTGCGTAACTATCGAAAAAAAACCTTCACCTAAATGAATAAATAAGTAACACTAAAACTAAAACTAATGGTGTACATTTAAATTTAGCACTTATTTAAAACCTTTGTGGTTTTTTGCTGCTTATATTAAAATTGTAAATTTTTATGTGGTACGTCATAAAAAGAAGAAAAAATGAGGGGTTTATAAAGAGTAAGATGTTCATTTAAAGTATTGATATGTATATTTAGGCATTATTTTATTTTTATTATAATAATGCATTGCTAAAATCGGGAATTTGACCATAAATACAATTTTTCAAGTGTGGGTTTAATAAGAATTTGTTACTTAACAGTATTCTGCATAATTGTCCCTCATTATTCGATTGATTGAACTTCATATGCAGCACTTATTCTCACAGCGCGCCAATTACAATTAACTACGACAATATAAATCCCACAAAAAACAGTTTCACTGTAAAATGTCGCGCCAAGTACACGTCTAACTATATACACGTATAGCAAAAATAAAAAAAAAAACTAATCTTTACAAAAAATATGAAATAAAAAAACCAAGTACACAAAACCTCTCGGATTAAAAGAAACACTCATTAAATACTGTGAAAATTGAAAAAACAATTGGTGTAGTATATTTACAAAAAAAAAGAAAAATTTACAATCTACAAAAAAATATAAATTAAAAAAAAGTAATCATTGTGATTTTCAATAATTGCAAAATTTTTGTGGCAAATTTTACAATTGAAAACAATTTTTTAAACGTACTTGGCTCGCGTCATTGAGTACCCCAAATTTTTTCATGGCTAATCTAGAGCTAGGGTAATATTATTCTGTGATCTACAGCCAGGAAATTGGTATGGAAAAGGAGTATAAAAACAACAATTGTTGCAACCCTTCTACGCCATGTAGTTGGCCTCACTAAATATTATTTTGATGTCTTCAATCAAATCTATTAGAATTAAAATTCAAGCTCGTACCCATTTCTTTATATATTTCTTATTCCTATTACATTTATACTCATATGAATATGACGCTTTCTTGCCTTTTAATTGAATCAAGAAATAAGGAAATGATTTTATTACTAGTAAGGTAAAGTACCCAGTAACTGCTCAGAACCACCTTTCCGCTCTTTTTATTTGTATATCTACATTTTTGAATATAGATATACAAATGCAGAGAGTGGGCAGGTACTGGTTCCTGAGCAGCTACTGGGTACTTTACCTTAGATAATGTTTATTAAATTGTTTTTGAAAATTATAACATTAATGAATGCTTGACGAACACAAACTTCTCGAACTGATAGTTGACATTAATAATTTATCTTAGTGATATTGTGAAGCCATTTACAATACATCGAAGATGACGCGCGCCAAGTACGTTTAAAAAATTGTTTTCAATTGTAAAATTTGCCACAAAAATTTTGCAATTATTGAAAATCACAATGATTAATTTTTTTTAATTTATATTTTTTTGTAGATTGCAAATTTTTCTTTTTTTTGTAAATATACTACACCAATTGTCTTTTCAATTTTCACAGTTTTTAATGAGTGTTTCTTTTAATCCGAGAGTTTTGTGTACTTGGTTTTTTTATTTCATATTTTTTGTAAAGATTAGTTTATTTTTTTATTTTTGCTATACGTGTATATAGTTAGACGTGTACTTGGCGCGACATTTTACAGTGAAACTGTTTTTTGTGGGATATCTCTTTTTTTGTAAAGCATATATTAATTAACATAATTACATTTCAAATATTTTAATATTTTAAATATTTATACTTCTTGAGTAATTCATTTCAAATACTTTAAAATTTTAAACTTAAACTTCTTGAGTAATTCATCAAAATTTTTATTCATAAATTTTCTCAAATAATTTAATAATAAAAGAGGTTAGTACTATTACAATACTTTTACTTTAAATGACGCTTGTGACTAGACCAGTGACCAATGCAACATCGTCATATTTTTTTTTAATGTTATTTTGATTTTCAAAATTAACATAGAGCATGCGTTCCTGTTATTCCTCCTGTTTAAATATTTAGAGTGTAAAAGGGAAAGTTAGATACCAGATGGCGCAACATGCAACTTGACCGGCAGTTCAAATCAATAATTAAATTAAAGTAAAATATTATATTTGCTTATTAGTAAATCATGTAAAAATAAGCTCAAATATGTAATTAAAAAATTTAATATTTTTTGTTCTTGTCCAATATATGATTCATTATTATTTACCCTAAATTTATTAAGTTATAGTTGAACACTACATTGCCTTCAGAATAAAAAAAAAATCAAAACTTTAGATGTATTACTTTCTTTATTGTTTTCTTAAGAATAATTCAAATCCAACTCCATACGAAGAAAGTCATAAATTTACTCGATACCAATGTACTTATTATTATGTTTATTGTCCTTTAAGGCCTTTAAATATTCTCCTTTCCAGAAGCTAAAAAAATGTAAAACAGTAAGGAAATAACTTCAAATGAAAATAATTAAAATTAAGAAATACTACACACATAACGTCTCGCAATTTTTGTTTACAACCAGCTCTTTTCCGCTTAAAGTTTTTTTATTGCACGGTCTGTAACAATGGGAAAAAAATTGTATTGACAATAATAAAAGTATGACAAGTCAGAAATTTGAAGTAAAATTACTTACATAATATCATAATCAATACTGAAATTAACTTGTCTGTCTCTATTTGATTATTGGAACAAATATAAGTCATCAACATTTAATGCTATAACAATTTTTACATCATTATTCATTTTTGTAAAAACACATGGCTCTATACGACTCCTTTTGAAACCTAACTCACATAAACATTGCTCCACTCTCTAATACCATGATCTAGATGACTGCTTTAAACCATAAATCATCAAGTATCAGCACATGGGGTGGTGCAGCGAAAACGCTACTGATATCCGTCGAGAGAGCGCAGAGAGCAATTCTCAAGGTGGCTACGTTTCGCCCTTTCCTATTCCCTACTAACCTTCTTTATAAAACATGTAAAGTCCTAACAGTCAGACAACTTTTTATACTAAACATAGTACTAAAACAGCACGCAGCTCTTGCCTACTGTACTGAACTTACTAAAAAACGAAGAAAAGATATAGTTTGCTCCCAAAAAATTGCAATAAAACATACCTTTATAACTAAATTTTATATATACTTAGATAAAATATGATTCGTGAAGCGAGTACACTAGCCCTTTTAGCCTGAAACACAGGATTTCCTAGTTCAGGCAGTCAGTACATATATTGTAAATACCTAAGAAACATTGCATTGTAATTATAGATTTTATTGTACTAAATATGTAAGTTTCTGAAATAAACATTTTATTAATTTTTTTTATTATTATAAATTACTTTGTTTAACAATCTTATTCTTATTTGAATCACAATTAATAACTAGTTGAACCTTATAAATGTCCTCTTTAAGAAAACCATTTAAGAATGCTGTTTTAACATCTAAATGAGTGACATCTAATAACTGAACAGATAGTGCGAACAATAATTTCAAAGTAGAATATCTGACATCTGGTGAGAAAGTCTATTCATAATCAATACCAGGCCTCTGTGTAACCTTGTGCCCTTAGCCACTAAACATGCTCTGTAACATACACTATTATCACTATTTAATTTCCTTTTATATACCCACTTGCACTGTACTAAAGTTTAATCAAAAGGTAATTCACTCACAGGAACCCATGCATCATTTTCTTCAAAAGCTTGCATGCAGCTTTTCCTCTATTGCCTCAATCCACTTGTCTCTTTCTGGGCTCTCCAGAGCTTCATGGACACAGACTGGATCATTAGTAACATTTGGATTCAACGTTGTACATAGATTTGGAAATCTATAACGCTCTGGCAGCTTTTTTATTCACTTAATTTGGGTCCCCCTTTACTAAAAGTAAATGGTACTGGTTCCTCATTTTCTTCTTCAGATTGCTGTCTGTGTATGATATTCCCGTAACTGCTCCATCTTTCATTTTATTCTGGTCATTTATATTGAAATGGCCAATCTCCTATGACACTCTTCACTAATTACTGTTGAAGTAGGAGTAAAAAAACATTGTTTATGTTCCATGACCAACTTATAAACACCATCTTCTTGGTTTGCTACAGCCACCAAACTGTTTTTTCTATTGTAAACATAACAGCATTCCTTCGTTAACTCCACATTGTTTCCATTCTTGATAAGTTGACTAATGTAAATCAATCAATTGGCTATAGTAGAGTATAGCAAAAATTTAATACCAATTTAATTGGTAGGAGATGAAGTCAAGAAACAAACTCCAGCGGCATTTATTATGCGGTTATGTCTAATTTTTAGAGTTTTGACCGAATAAAATCGGTTGAAACTAAATAAAATAATACATTAAAATCACATTAAAGCACCACAATTACATAGATAGAGATAGTACATCTCACTTTGTTAAATAATTTTGTTATGTATTTCTCTAAAAATAATTATTTATTATTATTTTCATTTAAAGGCATTAGCTACTAGGCTATTAGCCATACAAAATACAATATTCGGTCTGTAATACGGAGAAATGGCGGGAAACCCCAAGAAGCGCGGCTTCGCCCCTCTAGCCCCCATCAATCAACTATCATTCCCCATTCCATCCAAACAAGGCAGTCCACCACAATATTTGCCAAACAATCACATTATATATTACACAGATTAAGTTTTTAAAACAAACACTATAGAAAACCATCAGAACAGTCCTACAATAGAAAACCACTCCAGAACAGTTCTCCACAATATTCGCCAACCAATCACAATAATATATACAGTTTTTAAAACAAACACTAGTAAATCACTCAGAATGAACAAAACACAAAATAACAATTAATTAACGGGAAACTGGGAAGAAACCAAGAAGATTGAGCTCTTAACAGAAACGAATATATGAAACAAAAGACGTTTATCAAATAAAAAATACGACAGAAAAATAAAAAATACGAAAGACGTTTATCAAATATAAAATATGACAGAAAAAAATAAATAAAAATAAGTTATAGAGAATACAAGAAAAAAAACGAAATGCTTAATTTTTAATACAACACCGTATATTGATAACGATAGGCAGCATGGCTTCTAGCCTTTGCCTGTTCCGATAGGATAAAACTAAAAAACAAGCAACCAACTTCGATGTCAAAACTCAAAATTCTCACTGTAACGTCATATAAAATATTTTCTCTAAACCTCTTTAATCGCAAAACGGCGCAAGCAATAATTTTCATGTTTGAAATGTATTAAATAATTGCTGAGACCCAATAATTTTTTGTAATATGTGTAAAATTCGTAAAAAGAAACTTATTAAAAATAGTGTGGAGTCTTAGTGTTTTGGTAATAATAACAAAATTTAGCCCCAAAAATATGAGGAGGTTATGTTTACATATGTCTCGAGAATATATACACAGTGCCTCATTCCAAACTACTTGGATGTGTTCTTGGCGCTAGACACTAACGTGTCTCCTGATAAAACGACAAATAATGAACCCATTTATTACATCTCTCTTTATCTGGCAACGTCAATAAATACCTCCTGATTGTACTACGCAATGAAAAGCTATGTCGTATTCGTGTATAAATTATCGTGAGTGCAAATAAATCGTGGCCACTAATATGTGACAGTATTTTACGATAGTTGGAAAGACCTTTTATTTAGGCCAAACTAATTTATACAGTTCTACACGTCCAATTATAAGGGTGAGGATGTTATAATGGTTCTGTGGATTTAGTTACCTGTATCTGTAATAAGCAAAGTTGTAAATAAAGATTTCTTTGCTATATCGTATGTCTATATCATATGTATTTGCAAAGCAAAGTAAAATTGTTTGCACGATATCTAGAATTTTCCACAAAGCGTTTTCACCTTCGTTCTAAATCTGAGATGGATATCTGCTGCTCTGAATTGCGCTTTGATGTGTTAGGCGATGCAGCAACGATCTAAGGAAATGCGTCATCAATTGCACCACGTATATCAACTTCGTTTCAAACAGAGCGTTAACGTATACTTAATACGCCTAGGACGACAGAATTCTAGTCTAACAACTTCAAGACGCTAGATTGAGGAACGTTTCCATAGATCACCTAGAGTCTAGACGATTTGAGAATTCACTACCAACTTTTCCTACTTTGTCCCGATTCCCGTTCAAATACCACAAGCTTTTTTAGCTCCACGCTCACAGGATTGCCCAATCGGTCGTACTTAGGGATTGAATCCCTAAATACACTAAATTTCAAGGGGCCCGAACACGTATCGGTTTCGTCTACAATCTCCGATGTTATAACATACTCGTGCAAGACACTTTTAGAAGCTAGTTTATGCAAGTAGTATTTGCCTGATTTATGGTTCTTATGAAAAAGTTACAAGTAATGATTGTAACGTAAAAAATATTAAAATATCTATGTTTTATACACATTAGGCCATAAACTATAGTTTTTATAAAAGGAAGCAATGAATATGATAATAATAATAGCCTTTATTGTTGTTAACATATGTAGGTATGTACATTGGTTTAAACCTAATACTAAAGATTTTTAACTGACATTCAAAATTTTTGTATGTTATAAATTTTGAATGTCAGTTAAAAATCTTTAGTATTTTAAAATTTAAAATTTTTTTAAACATACAAACATTTTGTGCAAAATATAAAAGAAAAGTTTTATATTTTATTAGTTTATATCATGTAACAGCTTATCCTCTGACAAATGCCTCCTCCAAGGATTTCCATTTCAATCTATCTTTTGCAGTTCGAGTCCATAGTGGACCAGCTACAGTTTTAATTTCGTCATCCCACTCTTGTGTTGCCTACCTCTATATAGATACCATTCCGTTACCTGTGCGGTCCATTTTTCTTTCCTCTCTCTCCTCGTGTGTCTTGTCCAACGCCATTTTAGTTGTTTATATACTGTGTGTGCGTTTTTAAATTTTGTTTTTTCTTTTATTGCCTCTAATTTTACTCTGTCTCTTATTTTTACAATACATAATACAAAAGGAAGCAATGAATATCGAATCACAAATCATGTTTTACATGTGCATATTTTTTCTATTCATTTTATTCCAAAGAAGACTTTTTATCCTTGATATGTTATAGAGATTTTATAAAGAAAATACAGTAAATCAAATTAGCTCAAAAAATTTATTCAAAATGGTATCAAGAGTATCTTTTCGAACGCAAATTGAGTCTACTAATACTAAAGAAATAATAATTTTTGTCTAAAATAACATAGTTTTCTGACCATAAATATATTCAAAGGCTAATAATTGCCAATTTGTAAAACAAGTATAAGGAAATCACAATGTTAACATCAACAAAGGACAAGGCTAACACTCGGTAATCTCGTTACCCGAGCATCACAAAAAGATAAGGGAATTTAATCAGATATTGATATAAAGGATTTGTTCGAAAGCTAACTAGGAATATTAAAAGAAGGGTAAGCTAACAACTTTCCAGTTATTACCGCGAGCTACGTGCAGTCACGTGCAGGAAAATGCTGATCCGGCAAACAATTTATCGTTTACCAAGTGTATTGTTATAATGAAACAACTTTTTTGTAAACTTTCAAGGTGAAACGACCTTATAACTCTCGTATTTCCGTGATCCTGGTTGCTGTAACGGACATGTAAAAATCCGTAAAATTTGTTTCATAATAAAGCATAAATCATTGATGATATACTATTTGCCTAACTTAATTACATGTATAACCGCATACATACATTTGATGTATTCTACTAATATAGCTCTTTCTGTAATATTTATAGAGAATCTGTAAATATTATATTAGTATGTCTAGGACGATTATTATCTGTTTTCTATTGAATTGATTTCTGACTTGTTGTTAGAGCATGTTCTTTTCAAAATAGTAACGAGAAATTTCAAAAAACAATAGCAGAATGCATAAATATGAAAACTCCCCGTATAAAAGATAGCAAGTCCCTGCATGATACCCTCACTGAGTTAGCCTAGATAATCATGTTCTGTCATCTATCTTCTATATTTGAGTACCACATTTATTAGCAAAGAAAATTTAGACAAAGATTAAATTACCAGCCGTTTTCCTTTGACCCCGCGGGGAGTGGGTCTCCCCACGCGAGTATGTGGGACTCGCTGCACCCGACAGCTGGTAAGTGGACGCAGCTCTACCCTCTAAAACCCGGCGAGTGCCACCAATGCCGCCTTTGGTGAGGTGCTCCGGATCGAGTAAACAAACAGGTTACCTCGACGGCTAGTCAGTCCCGCAAGGGACCGACGCCACCTCCATAGAGGGGTTGTCCCGCACCACAGAACAACCCCTCCCAACGTCAGGACAGAACAATGGGGTGAGGTTCCCATCCTCGCCCCTTGCACTCTACTCTTTTGTCCTCTCTTCTTATAAGAAGGGTACAAAGAGCCCCCTCGGCTCAGTAAGCTTCGCCCAAGGTGCTGGTTTCACCCTAGGCTACTGAGCCCCATCGTCACGTCAAGGCCTGAACCATGGTGCGGACTTACAAACATACACTAATCTATACTAATATTATAAAGCTGAAGAGTTTGTTTGTTTGTTTGAACGCGTTAATCTCAGGAACTACTGGTCTGATTTGAAAAATTCTTTCAGTGTTAGACAGCCCATTTATCGAGGAAGGCTATAGGCTATATAACATCACGCTGTGACATATAGGAGTTGAGTAACGCGGGCGAAGCTGCAGGCAACAGCTAGTACATCATAACCTCTAATAGTGCAACTTACTAATGCGGCAGTTTTATGAATTTTTATTTTAAATAATATCTACATAGTTTTCAAATTTTTTATAATAAATAGTTAAAGACTAAAAGCATCAAATGTTCTATGCACCTCGAATGAACAATGAGTATCAATGTTAAAAACAAAGTAAAAAGTAGATAAAGTGTTTCCTTACAAATAGTTTGAACCATAGCGTTAACGTTTCAAAAAGGTGGAAGCCGGATTTGCACACGAGTGGACGATCAATGGAAGGAATAAGATGAGCATTTTTATAGAGAAAGCGGCAAAGTGTCAACAACTTTAATTAGCACTGCAGCTCGGTTGAGAAGACAATGGCGCCGCGACGACAGAGCAGGCTGAATCCGTGACCTTCCTCGGCGGTGCTGCAGCGAAATAGGTCAGCGGCTTGAATGCTATAAATAGCTCGGCGAAAGTCGGGCGCCACCCCATCCCAGGCGTCGAGCGCGTCCTCCCGCCATCGATCCGCTCCGCACTCTCCGCCTCAGCCCTCCTCCCGCTCGAGCCCAACAATTCGACAATAATTGATCTCCTCGACGCTCACCGCTCGCCGGCCGGCAAACCTTGCAGAACGTCAAACAATGACAGTGAAATCGGAATCATATATCATAAAGCCTAATTAATAAAATGACTAATGAATAATACTTGTCAATGGAATAAATGAATGAATGAACACTCCAGATACAATGTGTTTTGTCTTTGGCGCTTCATGTTAATTGTTTTTATAACATAACGGGCTTGACTGATTTAATAAGGGCGCCAATTTTCCTTTTAAGCTATAACGTGGAAAAGGGGGATTATATTTTGCCCGGGTATGTGTTTATAAAAACAGATGGCCATTTGGTTTATACTTTGAAGAGAATGGTGGGTGGTATGGGGAAACATTTGTTGAAAGGGCGCCGGCTAAATGTGATCTTCATCTAGTTTGTTGCTTGTGGACGGAAACAGATCGGTTTCAATTCAGGATGAATGGATATTTGTTACTAGAGACAAAAATCATAAACCAAATTTTCAGTTTTATGCCCGATATATAAAACGATTACAAATCCCATATGCATTGCTTTATCGAGTAAAAGTTCTAAGTAGATACATACAGCTTGGCAAAAAAGAGTATGGAAAAAATGAGGGCGCCACTTTGACTTAGGTGTCATCATAATATGGAAAATCAGTAAGATAATTTAATCAAATCGTTAAAATTAAATGTTAAACACTAAGTTTTACTCAAAATCTAGTATTTGTCGGCCAAGTATTGTCAACATCATGTAGGTTTCCATTTAGTAAAATATTTAGTTCCACCTGTCACCACGTCATACTCTTTTTTGCCAAGCTGTATATGATAAATTAAAATAAATGTTAAATTTACTACTTACTTTTTTTTAAATAACTTGTTGATGTACTTGGTGATAGTAATACAATTTTTTCTTCTAAAACTGATAAAGAAAAAAAAGGTTTATTATTTTTATTTATAGTCTACTAGATAGGCAGCAATGGCCATGCGGTGATTTCCTTCTGCGAAGCAGTAATGTCCCAGAAGGAGGCCGACGAGCGGGTGACCTCCTCGGTCGTCGACGATGCCTCCATCCGCAGGCGATGAACGGAGGTGCGTACGAGGCGCTTACAAGGCTACTTAATGCACCTCCAGTAACGCCCCTGTGCTCGTGTTGGGCTTCAGGGTGGCCCAGTATGGCTTAGTACCAGTCGGGCAATCCCCCATTATGAGGAGTAGTTTGGCCTTCGCCGGGGCCAGCCTGTCGTTGAGGTCATCCTGTTACCTGCAGATCGGCGACCCTCAAAAAGTGGCTGAAGGCTCTCACAGCGGTTTTAGTTTACGGGTAGGGCACTCTTGGGCGCGAGTCCCACATAGGGTTTCCCACATGCATTTTACGCTAGGATCCGGGTATCCTGATCCTGATCTACCCGGATCCTAGCGTAAAATGCATTTTCCCGCGATAACAAAAAAAGGCAGTAATGGTGTTAGGTTAGGTTTTAAAAATCTAAATGTTCGTTACCTATCTAATATTAGGGACCTTCAAGAAAAATACTCATATTTGTAAGGCTGGCTAATGATGTCTATGGATGTCGCTTATCACTTACCATGAGGTGAACCGACTGTTCGTTTGCCCCCTCTTCTATAGAAAACTAAGTTGTTGGTTGCCTTTCGCGTTAATTTATTTTTAGTTGATATTAATTTTGAGAAGAAATTGCTGAAATAAAACGCACATAAAATATTAATCAGTCGAACACGAAGCTATCCCCGTGAAGTAGATTGGGAGCTAATTATATTAAAAATATAAAAGTGTATCAAATATACGGGAGTATATATTCCAGAACCACGTCCCAAGAGCCGCAGTTAGTTAACAAGCTGGCAAAACTTTACATATTTATTTTAACTTCGCAATACTAAATACAAACAAAGTTAACCGAAGCTCCGGCAGATTATAATACAGTTTTTATCACTCCTCGCCACAGCACGACATTTTCTAATTATTTAGAAGGAATAAAAGGAATTTTTATGGTCATCGAACCTATAACCGGAATAAAGCGTAATGTTTTATGTGTTTTGTATGAAAACAAATTTCGGTTTTGTGCTGTGACGCTGTGTCGGTTCTGCGCTCTGATTGGCTGACTGATGGCTATTGTTAGAGGATTGGCCGATGGGACGTACAAACAGATCACTGGTTGGTTAAATTTATATTACGTCAGTGACAATTCACTGATCAGTTTCGGAATTTTCACATTGCTACTCTATCCGGTTATATGCTTGATGGTTATGGTATACGACTTGTGTGTACCACGAGTGGTTGACTTGATATTTCCAAATATTCAGTGTTTGAATAGTATGTCGTGGTATGGGTTTTTTTTTTATAAATACTTATTTTTAGGAACAAAACAATATTTTTTAATATTGCTTTTCTTCAGTTATTAAAATTAAATTATAGTTTAAAAAACGAATTTACTCGAAACGTATGCTTAGTCAAATTATAATTAGTTTTAGGATATCACAAAAGAAAAAATACATAAATATATACCTAATACAAGATAACCGTCTAAAAGTTGGCAGTTTGAGATATTAGCGGAAACGCGCATTTCACGTAATTTGACCTCGCGTCACTAAGCTCTAGGATGGAATGGAATGTTCCAAACAAGCTCCGCTCTCATTTTAATCCAAGTTTCAAAAATATTTTTTATCTTATTTAAAATAAATGAGTAATGTATTAATTCATTAATTTATACATACAGCCTTTTATTATCTACAAAATCTGAATACACCTACAAAACCGAATATTGGAATCACACGGACAAAAATGTAATTTGATAAACAAGATGACACAAAGAAAAGTTTTTTTATGTCTTAAGGAGGCAACCGAGCAGTCGGTGCCTTATGGTAACTACCGACGCCCATAGACATCCGCACAACCAAAAGGTATGCAGATGCGTTGCCCTCCTTATGCCTATATATCCCAATAGGCCATCGGAAACTCACAAACCGCACGACACTCACGAAACGTGACAGTATAGCTGTCACTTAACGCCGGTGTTATGTGAGCGAGTACCAGTGTGTGTACCATGCCGATCGTGCCGGTCCAATTCGGCTGCAAAGCAGCAATGGCCCTACCTCTTACTAAAAATATATCAGTGATATAAAATCTCACCTTTAGTTATTCAAATTTGTTTGTTTATAAGTAGATATTGCTTGCGTCTTCGTATTAACTTTGATTAACAGTCGTATCGGGATGAAAAATTATTATAATAGGCTCTGTCTTTTCTATATATAAATAATGCTTCCTCTTTCAATCAAAACCTGCGTTCAGCGGCGTAAGCGGTAAAACATAACCGGCAACGGCAGATTCTATTAATCATTTTTAATGATATAATAGTCTTAATTAAATTTGAAGCTACGTCGACAATGCATCCGCTGACATTAGCAGATCAATCCGCCGACGTCAGCCGATGCGCCTGTGCATTCACACGTCTCGGACGCCAAACGTTTGCGCTGAAACCCTTTGATATGTGTCACAAAAACCGACAACAAACGGATTTGTGGTGGATGCATCTGCCGACGTTGAATACCTACGACAGACGAGCAAATCACCCCATCTACACGTCCGCCGATGACGTCTACCGATGCATCTGTCTACGTGTAGAGGGGCTATAAGATCGTATGCCAAATTCATGTATGTCGATTCATCAATCTTCGGTCCAGAGGTTCTAAACAATATCAGAATCTCTACTCGAAGCACACGCTTGTTAAGCGAATATGAGAAGCTTTGTCTAAATACGAGTAGCCCTGATTGCGGAGGTCTAATGGCAAGACTGTTTCAACAATTTGAATATAAACTAGGTATTTACGAGAGGTAGTGCACTAACTATTGTGCTAGCTATTTGTCTCGTAACGAGATTTATGTTATTACTGTATATCTATTCTATGTTATAATATAATGTCTGTATCTAGTTTTGTGTGTTCAACGAATAGGTAAAGTTTTGAAATACTTTTTTTAATTATTTTCGGATATGGGCTCCAATTTGCATTGAAGATGATATCAGACCATAGTTTTGTAAAATCACACAAAAAAAAAATTGAGTGGAAAAACTTAAAACGACTGAACCAATATTGATAAAACATGTGTATTAGCTAACACTACCGAAAATTTCCTTAAAATTGGTTCACTCAATTACTTAAATAACACTTAGCGGTCAAACTTATAACATTCGTCTGTACGTCGGGGGTTAAAAAGACAATCTATTTAATAAAAAAGTCACTCATATTTGTTAGCATTATTTTTGAAGTGAAACTTCTTTTCGCGCATAAGGGTAATTTTTTTACGGATGAAACGTCACGTTTTTGTCCAAGAAGAGGGATAGAGTGATTGAGGCCGATTGAGAGAGAGTGATAAAGGGCGAACGTGGCACGAAGCACATAGCTATGGAGTGAGAGTAGAGAGCAAGCGAGTGAGAAAGATCGAAAGAAAGAGTGAGATAGAGAACACGCAAGTCTCCGAAATTTAAAGATTTAAAAATTAGTTTGCCAAATAATTTTCACTTCTGACATGTCTAACTTTGTACGCACGCATTTTTTGTAGTAGTTAAGTGTTAAGCCACTTTATTTTGGGGGATTCCCGCGTAAATCCCATTAAGAGCAAAACTTTGTTTGACGAATATGTTACAGATTGTTTAAAAAAAATGTATTTATTTTCGTTATCGGACACGTTCGAAACATTAATAATGAGCTTACCATCGACCTAAGCAAAGGCTTTGTCATTTCCAAAAGTATTAACTTTTGGAAATTTAAACCAGTAATCCCGTTTTGGAAGTTGTTTTATTTTTTATGTTGTTTTTTTCAGTATTTCTTGATATTTTACGTTAAACGCACGCGTAATTTATTTGTGAGGATATATCCTCTCGGGGCTTAGCGATGATCGATCGGAATTAGATTTCGCTTGTTATTCCAATTTTAAAAAATTTGGCTCCCCTCAAATATATGCGCCATTTTAATGTTAGCAGGATTAGAATGGGTTTTATGTAATAAGATGTTCTTATTTCTTTGAAATTGTATTTATATATTAAACATATACTAGAAACTTACCCCATCATGGTTCAGGCCTTGTCGTGGCGGTGGGGCTCAGTAACCTAGGGTGAGCCGCTGCACCTTGGGCGAAGCGAATTAGGCCGAGGGGACTCTTTGTACCCTTCTTATAAGAAGAGGGGACAGAAGAGAAGGGGCAAGGGGTGAGAATGGGTACCTCACCCCATTGTACTGTCCCGACGTTGGGAGGGGTTGTTCTGTGGTGCGGGACAACCCCTCTGTGGAGGTGGCGTCGGTCCCTTGCGGGACTTGATGGCACTCGCCGGATTTTAGTAGGTAGAGCTGCGCCCATTTACCAGCTGTCGAGCGCAGCGAGTCCCACATACCCGCGTGGGGAGACCCACTCCCCCGCGGGATGCCTCAGAGCATTTCCCGGCGTTAAAGAAAAAAAAAGTACTAGAAAGTTAGTTTGATAATAATCTTTAAACTTTATTGGGTATATACTAAAGAGTACATTTCAAATGATTTTGTTATTTTTTTTTTCTATATGGACGCTTTCACATCGCGTCAATCTGGTCCCGTGGTAAGTTCTCGAAGAACTTGTGTTACGGGTACCAGACAACGGAAATATGTTTAATATTTTTATACTGTACATATATTTAAGATTTTTATTAAATAATACACATATTTAATACACAACCATGACCCTGGACCATAGAAAATATTTTAGATCCCTGGCGGTATTCGAACCCGCAACCTCCGGCTTGAGCGCCAACGCGATTACCACTGAGCCACGGAGGTCGTCAATTTATATTATAATATTATATAATTTTAAAATATTATAAAATTTATTATGTGCTGTTCGGTATTTTTTCCAGAATTATTCCATATTTTAGGAGTATTATTATGCGAAACGTAAATTAAGGAAAGCCTTGAGGTTCTAGAAGAAAACAATAATTATTATATCTGTGTTTGCATCGTGCAAATTTGATGAGCTTCCGGCCACTACCGCAGGCTGGCGACGTCCCATGTTTGAACAAGATTAAATTACTCTAAATGTCTCATAATACAGCAATTCAGGGTTCACTGCTGTCTCTTTCCTGACAACTCCTATTTGTATTTTCTATTATGTCTTCTTAAACATACGCCACAAATACATTAAATTACTTACAAGTGAAACATACTTTGGATTGAAAAGATTTCTTGATGAAAAGAAAGAAGATATATTAAACGACTTTTCCATTGAATGAAAATCTACTCTAAGACCAGGAGAGATGTGACCTTGTTGACCGGTCGTGTAGTGAGAATGCCCGTTGAAGCCGATGAAGGTTCGACCAGGGCCGCGGTGCGTTGGGCTGATTGGTCGAGGTACCCTAAGAGGCTGAAGCTGGCTGCCGTGGTGTAGAGGGGTGGGGGAGTGATGATAATGAAGTTCAGAAGGAAGGCGTGCTCTGTCAAGGGTCACCATTGTGGGGAATATAGGTGTGAAAGGCGTAAAGGGAGATCTCCGACCGAGCGAGATGGTATGCTCGGTCAGGCCGAAGCCCAACGCACCGCGGCCCTGGTCGAACCCTCATCGGCTTCAGAAGGTTGCGTATTCAAATCACGTCGGTGTCACCAATGTGGAATGTAGGTGAAAGCCGTAAAGGGACTCCTTCGAACGAGCGAGATGGTATGCTCGGCCAGGCCGAAGCCCACGTACTATCAAATTAGCTGTTGTATGTATAGCGACGAGCTGTGGAACTTCGATAGCGTGATTCAGGAATGTGGCGCTTATTGGTCCGCCACATACTGTCTCGACGTTGCCGCGTTGGGAGGGGTTGTTCTGTGGTGTGGGACAACCCCTCTGTGGAGGTGGCGTCGGTCCCTTGGGGGACTGACTAGCCGTCGAGGTGCCCTGTTTGCTCATTAGATCCGGGGCACCTCACCAAAGGTGGAATTGGTGGCAATCGCCGGGTTTTAGTGGGTAGAGATGCGTCCACTTACCAAATTTCGGGCGCAGCGAGTCCCACATACCCGTCTGGGGAGACCTACTTCCCCGCGGGATGCCTCAGAACATTTCCCGGCGTTAAAGAAAGAAAATACGAGTCTTATACAATGCCAGGTCTTAACTTTAAGCAAATTTGATGTGCGATTTAGACTTGAGAAGATTATAGATAAACAGACCGATCGACAACACAGAAAGAACTTTTGTACTTGTAATATTAGGACAGAAAACTACAATAATATCGTTTTAAAAAAAATCAACTCTTGTTGAATACGTAAATATTCATGGTTTCAACATCTATTCTTTATTTAAAAGCGTTGTTTTTAAACTCTTATTATTTAGACATCATTATGCACTTACTCGTGGAATTTTCCAACTTCGGCTTCCAATTATTTCTTCCTAACATTAAGTTTAGTTTGGACACTTGAAACGCTTCACTTAGCTTAATCAGATAGACTGGACACTATAATTTAGATACGAACAAACTTTAAACAAATTAATAATAGACTAGCCTGTTGGTTTAGACCAATTGGTGACCCTGATTGCTAAATCAGAAGTTCGTGGGTTCGATCCCCACCCGGGACAAATGTTTTTGTGATGAACATGATCTCTGGTGATGGATGATGCCTGGGTGGAATTTATCTTTAAGTATGTATTTAGAAATATACAAGTATATATCAGTTGTCTGGTTACTATAAGAACAGGCTCTGCCTAGTTTGGGATCAGATGACCGTGTGTGAGTTGACCCAACATAATATATTTTATATAAAAAATAAAGGCTAGCTTGTATTATCGAAACGGGTATGTACGTACTACGTATGTGTTAAATTTATTTCTGAAATTTTATGTTATTATATTTAGATACACCCTTTCAGACTAGTGACTATCCTAGTCACTCGACCAACAAATCAGGTCTGCCGTTCGTATACATGAAACATGTACACGTACATTACCATGAACATTGTACATTCTATGTACCTACCTCTTTGAGAGATGCTAGCTGATTGTTGAACAGATTAAATTTTATGTGAGTACACAATAAATATGTAAGAAGTATTTAATTTATTATTGTTGCAGCCAAGTTGGACGGGGTAAAGACGTACATGAGGATGCGTCGAGTGCCGACCCACCTACAAGTGAAAGTCATCAAGTGGTTCGACTACCTGTGGCTCACGCAGAAGTGCTCCGACGAAGAAAAGGCCGTCTCATGCCTACCCGATAAGCTCAAAGCTGAAATAGCCATTAACGTTCATCTTGATACGTTAAAAAGGTAAATCAAAAAGAATTCTGTTTATACTTAACAAATAAAAGTTTTTATTTTATTTTATTCTTAAAGTAGGAATAAAAAATCCGGTAAATAAATATTTAATGTCTATCAAATTAAATGCATCGGCTGAGGTGAACCTACAGAATTTAATCCACCGCAGCCTCTATCAGTCCACTGTTGAACAAATGAACTCGTTTAGGAGGACGAAGTGTTAGTCGGCCATTAGGCGATGGATCGTTCGTTTATAGAATTTATTCACTTTTATTTTAATTTTAATTCTTATAAAACCTGAATAGTTTTTATACTGTTATCTATTAAATATAAATATACTTAATAATTATAAAATTTTACGATAAACGTATATTTTAATAAGTATCGAGATAAATGTTATTGCTCCGTGATGTGATAGATGTAATAAACAGACTATTACCAGTCATCATAACATTAAATCAGTTAAACAAACACATTATTTCTTAATTTTGTTGGCAGACTTTATTCTGTAACGAGCGGGCAGGTCCACATTAAAAAGTCATATTCGCACGTCGTAAATAACGCTTTAGGTCAACTTTTCAAAATGGCGGACAAAAATATATTTAATTAGCGTTGAAAAAAAATTTAAAAAGTACTGTTAATCTTTGGGTACATCCTCGGAAAATTGTTTTGCATATTTTTTTACAACTCTTAGTGAGAATGCATACCAATTATTGTATTTTAAATACTGTAAAATAAAATTGTTGAAATACCTATATTTGGAGTATTGGAACGCCAAAAACTGTATATTTTTATATACTAGAAGCAAAAATACCTCTGGCTACAAATATTTGACATGCATATTCATATTTCTATTGCAGGAGAAGAACAAATGTTTGTTAAAAATATATAAATAAAAGAAAAAAAAATGGTAGTTAATATTTTAAACGCTCTCAAAATAAATTGTCCAAAAATATTCAGAATATACAAATCAAAAACTGGAAAAAATAATATTTGATGTAAATACAAGCTTGTTAATGAAAAAGTTAGAGTAGGAAAAATAAAAGATGTGTGCAATTCCCACTAGGTAGAAATGTTACCTTCAACACTCATGAACATAAGAAATACTGCTTTTCTTGTTACTTGGATAAGCAAACTGGCAAACGTGCCACCTGATGGTAAGTGGTCGACGTCGCCCATAAACATAAACTAGTTTACCTGGAACGAGCCCAGGCAACTCATCTATGTGTTGCCTATCCTGAGACATAAGATGTTAAGTCTCGGTGCAAGTAATTACACTGCCTGTCTTGCCCTTCTCTCCGAAACACAGCAAAACTGTTTCACGGGAGAAACAAGCAAGATGGTGGTACCCATGCAGCCGGGAGCGCGGCAAAGCGCTTCCCTCCCACCGGTAAAATGCTTCCATCTATCTATCTCATTTTCTCCCACGTTAAATCCTACGAATTTATGTGTCTGTCTCTTTTTACTGTCACTTTTTCGTTTCATCGACTTTCAAATCCAACAATGCTACAAGAGTTTTCACTTCAAAAACGTTATTGGTGCCTTTTTAATCCGACTTCTTTATAATATACAGGAAGTATCTCTTTATCACACAACCGACGCCAGGAGGCCGTGTGGTCGCTGACCGCACGGTAGGCGGGGGGCAACCCCCCACTTTTTAAATCAAAAGTGAGCCGAATGGGCTCACACTAATCTCATTATCAATATTTTATTCATTAGCCACCTTTACGCAGGTTGTAACTCCTACCCCACCATGGTTCAGGCCTTGTCGTGGCGGTGGGGCTCAGTAGCCTAGGGTGAGTCGGCACCTTGGGCGAAGCTAATTGAGCCATGGGGGTTCTTTGTACCCCTCTTATAAGAAGAGGGGACAAAAGAGCAGGGGGCAAGGGGCGAGGATGGGAACCTTACCCCATTGTACTGTCCCGACGTTGGGAGGGGTTGTTCTGCAGTGCGGGACAACCCTTCTGTGGAGGTGGCGTCGGTTCCTTGTGGGACTGACTAGCCGTCGAGGTGCCCTGTTAGCTTAATAGATCCGGGGCACCTCACCAAGGCGGCACTGGTGGCACTCGCCGGGTTTTAGTGGGTAGAGCTGCGTCCACATACCATCTTTCGGGCGCAGCGAGTCCCACATACCCGCCTGGGAAGACCCACTCCCCAGGCGGGATGCCTCAGAGCATTTCCCGGCGTAAAAGAAAAAAAAAAAAGGTCGTAACTCCTACGTTTTCACCAAACAAATCTTCCCTCGTGAATTATTCTCACAAAAATGAAAACGTCAATGCAAGTTTGAAGTAACGATTTCAGTTTAATATTCCTTGTCGTATAATTAAAAACAGAAACAATCGCTTTTACGTCCATGAATTATTCAGGGCCGTTCGTTTATGCGATCCGTAAAATTTGTCACAAAACGGATGTAAAAAAAATATTTCCTCTTGTTACTAATTAATTTTAGAAGCATTAAGCAAGATTTTGATAATAAAGGTTTTTGATGTAAATCACTAATTAGCGCGTCTTTGCAGTAAAATCTACTTGAAAGCCGTGCCGGTTAAAGGCATGACTGTCATGACATGCGTGTTTATATACTTACTTGTATTATATATTTTCTTTGTTTTATACTTGCAACGCCCCGCGGTTTTGCCTGCGTTTCTTCTTTCCTTCCCTATCTATTATATATTGTAAAGTTTCATTAAAATCCAATCAGTAGTTTTGGCGTGAAAGAGTAACAAACATCCATACAAACTTTCGCGTTTATCATATTAACAGGAAATGTTAATTTTTAGTTACGAATATGACAATTAGATTTGACATCAGGCGTCCCGTGACAGCGAACTATTTTTCGCGTAAATTGAAACTAATAATTAATTTCTATTTAGGGTGGAGATTTTCCAGAATACAGAAGCCGGATTCCTATGCGAGCTCGTTTTGCGCCTCCGGCCTGTATTGTTCTCACCCGGAGACTATATTTGTAGGAAAGGTAAGATTTATATCTTTATATTGAATTGAAGATTAGAAATATATTTAAATATTAAAAGGTTATATATACTTTTGGAAATTCACCTTACCAATCACCTTAAAATGGTTGGAACGGTTTTTTATACAACTTTCAAACACAAAAACTGCACCCAAATCAGTTTGCCTGTTTAAGAACTGCCGGAGACAGGCTCCCTCAGCGCGAGCGGTCAAACATAATATAACACCCCTTTTTTTGCGTTGGGGGCAAAAACAAAAGATAATTAGTTTACAACTTATTTTATACAACAATAATTCTGACATCGATTAACAATACAACACACAAAACTCAACTATGTACAAAATAATCTTCGTATCACTTTTTTCCATTATACAAAAACATCGAAGCATTAAGCGAAAAAGGAAATAAGGTGCTAAATTTATCTCCTATTATAAACTGGATAGGTTTATTTTGGTAGGATATAAAATTTTATTTTCAGTTTTATTGAAACATAAAAACAGATATTGTTCCTAAATTACGTGGGCTAAATTTGTAACAACTGGATCAGATTAAATGGTTTGCATTATCTTCAATGATATCGCTCAATTTTTTTAAAGCTTAGTAGATGAAATGTATAGAAATTGAACTTAGCTAAAATAATAATAAAAAATCGATAGAATTAATTGAAAATAACGGGCAATGATGATAATGATAAGACACTTTGATTGACTGGCTTGTTGGTCTAGTGGTTAGTGACCCTGACTGCTAAACCAGAAAGTCATGGGTTCGATCCCCACCCAGGTCAAATGTTTGTGTGATGAGCATGATCATTTGTTCTGTGTCTGGGTGTATTTTATCTAAAATATGTATGTTTTTTTAGAAATTTATAAGTATATATCAGTTTTCTGGTTACCATAAGAACAGGCTCTGCCTAGTTTGGGATCAGATGGCCTTGTGTGAGTTGTCCCAACATATTATTATTACATAATAAAATAATTGAGTTCATAGGTGAGGTGGGCAAGGAGATGTACATAGTGAACCGAGGCAAGCTGCAGGTGGTCGGAGACAACGGAAAGACCGTGCTAGCTACACTCAAGGCGGGTTCTTATTTTGGCGAAATTTCCATTCTGAACATGGGCACGGCAGGTAAACAACTTGGTAAATATCGCCACGGCCCGAGACGCCACGCCACTTTTTTATTCTACTTTTTGTCTTGAAAGTTTCCGTAAGCAAACGTTTCGAGGAGACGCTGCAATCAGGCCGAGGGAGCGGCCACAACGCTACCAAAAGGTTTTGGGACATCACATTAAAGCGAGTTACTGCTATAGCTTATTGCTCTCTTTTATACTTCACGCCTATCAAAGATAGCAATATTAGAGCCTATAAGCAGTAAAGTCGCTAAATTTAAACTGTATTAGGTGATGCTTTAACATTTTATTATTTCTTTAATCACTATTACTTCATTTTCATTAGTCTTGTTATGAGCTTTATCCTTTATTACCAGTAATATCATTTTATAGTACGATTTATTTATTTCTTACATAGCATATTGTAGTTTCATTTCAGGGATGATTTCTGCTTGTAAAGCGACATGATTTTGGTTTGCCTCTAGTAACATCTCCTTTGGTTGTATTGAAGGCAGTGTCCCCGATCGCTTTGCATCCTCCCCAACTTTACATATTTTGGCGTGACCTCTTGGTGCATGTATCCCCAATAATATTTTGAAGCTCTGTTTACCGACTTCTCTTAAATTTTCGTTAATGTGTCGGTGAAGTGAAACTCTTTAGTTAATAAGTATCGCCTTCCTTAGGCGGGATGAGATAAGTAGAACTGCTTGAATCTTTTACGAGACCCGTGTTGGGTATTTACTAATTTTTAGATTTTGCTTTGTCTTGAAGCACATGACCTGATAGTTAATGCTTCTTAAAATTTTGTTTTCGTTATGATTCTAATAATCATATCGTCATTTCTCCGGAATGTTTATTCCAAAGTTAGTTACTTTTCTCCTACATTCAGCTTTTTATATTATTAAAACAATCCTCTTTTACGCTCTGCCTCCGGTGTTATAGTCCTTCCAATAAAAAAATCACATGAATTCTTTTGAATTTTTAAATGGCATTTCCGAAAATGTCTATTCAAAAGAATTCATGAATGAGTGGGCTGGACACCGGTTGGCACGGAGTGTGTGGATGACACGTCGACAGGCAACCGGCGGACAGCGTCAGTTCGATCCGTGGGCTACTCAGACCTCTTTGTACTCAGCAAAAAGGATATGTGGGATGTTCTGAAAGAATACCCAGCGGCCCGAGTTCGACTTGAAGCTATCGCAGTCAAGAGACTTGAGAAATATAAAAAGGCACCACTTGAAAAAGGTTTGTTTATTTATTCAATTTCTTGTCTTCTATTATCTATATTTCTTTATAAATTGCGAACTAAGTTTTTATACAAAGCTTTTTAATCTCACATCAGCAACTTACAAAGTATTACGATTGGTTTTTTTTTATAAATTGGGCTTTAATTAAATGTTTATCTATGCAGCGTTGTTCCCTTATTTTAAATTCAGCGCTTTATCGATTTATTTTTAATCTAGAACGTTCAACTTTTTATATAGAACAATATAAAGATAGAGGCGTGTATTCATACTAGTTATTACTTATAGCTTTGTCCCTATAGCACCATCGAGTGACAACACAATGTGGTTTGCATAAAAACCTTCTCCGTTTATACATCTATCATGCGTCATTGTTGGAGCTCATAGATCTCATACACACGGACATCCGTTTTAATATATAGATATACATGCCTCTACCTTTATATTGTTCTAGAATGATAAATGTGTACAATTTACAGTGGCAATGGGTCGATGCCAATCTACGCCTGGACTTGTAGAAACAAGTGGGCGCATACCTATAGAGGAGATGCAGTTGCCTACTGCAGCCCTACCTGCACCGATGCACTCCTCACACCCGCCTTCCTACCGGGACCAGCTTTATAGGTAAGATCCAAAAGAACCTCTCTACTCATTGGAAGCATATTGTGTTAATTCCATAATGTACTCCTTGGAATTGATGTCAAAACCACGGATCAACATTGGTTCGAGGTGCTGTCGTCCAGTAAAAGAAGATCTTTTGGTAGACTTTAAAGTATTGTATATGAATTATACAGCAATACAATATATTGTTTTAAGGTACAAATGTGGTTTTCGAGAATCTTATAATTAAATTGTATAAATACAAGGTTGATAAAAGCGAGAGGCATTAAATTAAACCACGTATACTATGTACAATTTTCAGGCTACACACCAAAACTTAGACCAATAGAATCAATAGTTTAGTCACAGGATATTTTTAAAATTTTAAAGCCGCTCCGGTTTGTTCGACCCGGTGAGACGCAACGTGCTGAGCGACGTTGCCTTTTAGATTCGAAGGACATTTTACAAAGGTTTACAAAGAGTTTTTACGTTTTACTTTGAATATTCACGTATTTAAGTTCTTTGAAAAACTTTTTTTTATTTCTCTCAAACTATTTTTTAATAGTTTCGGATTAACCGTAAGCATGTTTAGTATATGTAGTTTAATTTAATGCCTCTCGCTTTTATCAACCTTGTATATTATATTATACTCAAAACCAATGGAACAAATTTCTAGAAGTTTTTGGCTGATTCGTTTCAGGCAATGTACATTATTGATCATACTAAACTAAAATAAAATCGATTAAACAAAATACACTACAAAAGCTATTACCATTTTATTTTCATTCGCGTACATTTCGGGGAAATTAGCTTGAATTCCAGGGACGGTATTTACAATAACTTCAAGTTGGAATGATTACAATGAAAATATATTAGAACGTTTCGCCTTAGTATATTCAACCATATAGTCAAACTGTGGAATTAAATTACGGTAGTTTGTTGGTTATTCATATTTTATGCTACCTTTCTCAGGCGCGCGATGAATTATTTACCAAACCGGAGCCAACTCATTAATGAAATTTTAAGGAGTGTTTTAATTAACGCCCGAAGTGAACGGACTTCTGCGTCGTAATGCGAATATACCAACAATTTGTTTATGTTTAAAAAAGTCGACCCGTCGCCCCGTTAACTTTGTACATTCGTAGCTATTTCTCTAGTCTGTTTAGTGTTAGTGGTTATTCTCTGTCCTATAGTTTTGAAATTATCTTCCATTGGAAATTAGCTTCTTCATATATCCGAAGCCATTTATCGTACTCAACATTTTAATAATTTGGAATAATATTGAACATTTTTTTTTCTTATCTTACTATTTCTGCCTTTTGGCCAATTCACTGTAATCCGAACAGTAGTTTAAATGTAAAAGAAACAAATGTAGTTACATTCACGTTTATAGTATGAGTCGTTTTGATCGTCTTTGTCATTCAACCCATGAATAGGAGGCATCAGAGGGTGCTGACGTCAAAAAACTTCTATCCTGTATAATTTATATTCCTTACTTTCACTTCCTTTCATTCTTCGTAAACTTTCCCATACTTACCTTGTTCTTTTTTAGGGTTGAACCATAATAAATCAATCGAACAATGATATCGATAAAAGTAACTATGCCTAAACAATATCGATATAATTTACGTTATCGACATGATTACATTAAGTAAGTATACGCTGATGAAATACTTCATGTTTTCTTTGCTATTTTACCATGTCATATACTTTATGTAACCCTACAATTACCAACTATATGGAAGGTAATTTTGCCAAAAAAAGATGTAACGGGTTTCTTTCACTTAACCAGGGGATGGTAACGGATTCCAACCCGACGCCAGGAGGCCGTGTGGTCACAGACTGCACGGTTGGCGGGGGGCAACCCCCCACTTTAACAAACAAATAGTGAGCCAAATGGGCTCACAATAATCTGACGAAGCATTAGAGCCTTTGGGCCATTAGCATAGATCCCTCCGAAAAAAAAATGGTAACGGTTTGATCATAATAATCTACCTGCGATAACAGATTTATAGTCGTGTCCGGATTGATGATGATTATTTTTGTAGCCAATGTCACTTAGTGTTTTTTTTTTCGATCTATGCTAATGGCCCAAAGGCCCTAAAATGTTTCATCGGATTAATGTAAGCCTATTTGGCTCACTTAATTATGGTTTATTATTAGTGCGCCAACAGTGTAGTCATCGACCACACGGCCTCCTGGCGTCGGATTGGTGTTAACGTGGCATTCTAATGGTGAAATAATTTTTAAAATACGTAGTTTATGAGTTAAATCATAACAAAACAAACAAAAATCAAATCTTTCCTATTTATAACATTAGTATACTGGATTACATCTAATATATAAAATTTCCATGTCACAATGTTAGTTACCGTACTCCTCCGAAACGACTTTACCGATTTTTACCAAATTTTATATGCGTATTCAGTAGGTCTGAGAATCGGCTACTACCTATTTTTCATACCCCTAAGTGATAAGGGTGGTCAACCCCTCAAATTTTAAAAGTTAACGCGGGCGAAGCTGCGGGCAACAGCTAGTATTAATATAAAATATCTATTTTTTATTATATCGATAGAAAAAAAATAGTGTGTCTCTTCATTTTTAATGTCACCTTGAAAAACACAAAATGTTTAGAACTGGCCAGTTAGAAACATTGAAAATGAAAACATTTATTGAATTTCAATTTTAGAACTCTTTGGTAACCTAATGTAGTATATTGCATTCATTTGTCATTTGTTTTTGTGAATTGGCGGCAAATCTAAAACTCTTGTTACACGTGAAAATGAACATAACGCGAGAAAATTTTCGGTCAATGATTTATTATGACTTTCGTTGTGGGCTTACTCAACAACAAAGCTATGATAGGCTGCGATTAGCATTTTTTAATGAAGCCCCATCTCGTGCCACTATTTACAATTGGTTTAACGAGTTTAAGCGTGGACGTAGCAATCTCAGTGATGATCCGCGTAAGGGACGTCCTTTAACAGCGACTACTGAAGATAACATCAGTGCTGTGCGACGCATGATAGAGGAAGATAAGAGAGTGACCTATCAGCAGATACGGGCAAGCCTAGGCATTGGTATGAGTCAAGTTCAAAAAATATTACACGAACATTTAGGCGTCAGGAAGCTTTGTACCAGATGGATTCCCCATACTTTAACCGACGACTAGAAACGCCTCCGCATGGACTGGTGTCGCCAAATGTTAGATAAGTTCAACAGCGGTAACTCAAATGCTGTATTTGACATTATCACAGGTGATGAAAGCTGGATATATTGCTACGAACCCGAAACCAAAAGATAATCAGCTCAGTGGGTGTTTCCTTTCGAGGATCGGCCAACTAAGGTAAAGAAAGGAAGAAGTCAAGGAAAAAAGATGATTGCCACATTCTTTGGTCGGAAAGGTCAGTTCGCGACAGTTGTGCTAGAAGATGGAAGGACAGTTACTGCAGACTGATATGTCAATCGCTGTTTGTCTGTTGTCTTGGAAAAAATTCGACAGCAGCGCCCTTGAAGCAGGATCCTCCTTCACCACGACAATGCTTCAGCGCACTCCGCAAAACGGACTGTTGAATATTTGACTATGGCAGGTGTCGAGATAATGAGTCATTCGCCTTACAGTCCTGACCTGGCGCCCTGCGACTTTCATTTATTCCCAAGAACTAAAGATAAAATTTGAGGTATTTGCTTTACGAGCCCTGAAGATGCGGTGAAAGCGTACGAAAATGCCATAGAAGAAACTCCTAAGGAAGAATGGGCCCACTGCTTTTCTCAGTGGTTCCATCGAATGCGACGATGTGTAGAAAGAAACGGAGATTACTTCGAAAAACAATAAAAGTATTGGCAACTTTCTACATTAAGCCGTTTTTCATTTTCTAAACATTTTCAGTGTTACCTAGGTATTATTAGGATTACGAACTGAATTCACAGAAACATGAATTTCTCTTGTGAGCGACGATGGCCTAGTGGGTATGGGCTCGGCCTCTTGAGTGAGAGCCGAGAGCTTCGGGTTCGATCCCGACCCCCCTGTGATGCCTAGAAATGGGTTTTTCTTAATTTCTACGTGCATCTAAACATGAGACCATCAATCACTTGCTCACCGGTGAAGGACACATCGTGAGGAAACCTGCATGCCTGATAAGATTAAAAGTCTTTGAGGGTGAAATAAAAGGGTTGATATTATTATTATTATGAATTTCTCTTATTCTAACAATAAAATAAAAATAATATCAACCCTTATTTATATATCCCACTGCTGGGCACGGGTCTCCTCCTCGAAATCAGGCGAGGAGGGCTTTTGGGCCATAGTTCACCAATGCCCAATTCTAACAATACTAATTTTTATTTATTTTATATTATTAAATTTTTGTAGGGTATAAAATTTTTAAATTCCCGATGTTTCGGATACTTTATACTATTATGGTCACAATAATACAATCCGTAAAAAGTAATTTACTATACCTAGGTACATATCGCATAGTCAAATCTAATTCTAAAAGACTTACGTAAAAATATGACCCAAAGCTACTTGGAATAAAAGCAAGGAGTAATAGTTAATGGATTAGAGTGTTGGCCTATTTTAGCGATTGCGAATAGAAATATACTAAAATTTTCTCTGAGAAACATTTTCTTTCGGTGTTAGGGAACAAACACTTATTGTGAAAGAAACAAATAAGATATACCTAGGTAAGAAAGAAATAAGACCTATTAGAAATAATTTGTAATTTAATTTTAAAATTACTTAAATAAAACCTAAATAAATAGATGTAAAACGTGAAATTGTCGCGTTTTACTTGGTAAAAAGAAAAATAGAATAGCTGAAGAAAGAGTTTTATTTTCATTTTCTATATTTCAAAATCTAAAGATGGATCTTCTTCATAGTTCTATTATTCTAAATACTATTAACATTGTCGTAACTAGTGAACTAACGGGTGCCCGCGACTTCGTCTGCACGGCATAAGATTTTGGAAAAATCATAATTATAGCCTATTATATCCTGATGTATATAGTAAATATTATTGTATAGTTTCATTTAAACCCATTCAGTAGTTTTTGTGAGAAATAGTAACAAACATCCATTCATACAAACTTTCACGTTTATTATATTAGTAGGGTAAGTTATAACTTTCTTCCGCTTCTTTTAACTCTATGCCTATGGTAGGTATTGCAGTTTTAAAAGGGTTTTGTTACTTACATAATATCATGCAAACTATTCATTGTCACAAAAAATTACCGAAGATTTGATACTTTCAGAAAGCTATTCAACCCCTTGATGGCGTGAATAATAAACTCACTCCAAATTTATAGGGAGTGGCACTGAAACACATTTGTATAATTTTATTTGATACTTAAATGATGGCTCATATGAAACATCGGTTAAACTTACGTTAATTATGACCAATGTCAGCATACATATCTATACCTCTACCATGAGTTTTGTTAAAAGCGTAAATGACATAACTATAGTAAAACGCAACGACGCAAAAACGCAACGAATAGAAAACTAAGGTATGATATAGTTTTCTATTCGTGTTGCGTTTTTACGTAACTACTATAGTTATGTCATTTACGCTTGTAACAAAACTCATGGTAGAGGTGTACTGATATGCAAAAGTAGATCAAAATTTTGACGTTTACACTAAACGTCATTCACATCATCAACACAGAAATATTTTTTCAAATCGGACCAGTAGTTCCTGAGATTAGCGCGTTCAAACAAACAAACTCTTTAGCTTTATAATTTTAGTATAGATATATTAAGATTAATCTTCATCGACATAAGTGTTGACATGCCAACTAATGGTGGTATATTTGTAGTTCGTCAGTAAGCCCTCTCCGTGTCGCGTCTCCGGTGGCGTCGTGTGCGTCGAGCGTACGGAGTAGCGCGGCAGGCGGCGGCAGCGTGGCGGCCGGCAGCTTGGCGCCGCGAGTGCTGCTCGACTCGCACGATGCACTCGAGAGTGAGATCAAGCGCTTACGCGAGCGCCTCTACACGGTGGAGACCGAAAACGCCGCTATGTCGGCCAAACTCAGCCAGCAGCAATGGGAAGTTGACCAAAGGTATAGAGTATTGTGAGTTCAATAATAAGACTCAGCACTACCTGTATTTATTTAAATTATTTTGTTTACCTACTTTTTTATGAGTTTTGCTTTGAGTACATATTAAAAAATCTTTAAGCTTTTATAATCTTCGTTTTAAATATATGTTAAAGTATACCTTATTGTAAATGAATGTCGGCATTATCATAACATTTACCACGGAATTCCATATAATGTCAAACCAAGATAACGTCGTTCCAAGCCTATTCTGAGACGCAAAAACGTACATTCATCGCGAGTAATTAGTGATTTACTTTCTAGACCTTACTGAAATATAAAACATAAACTTAATTTGCGGAAAAAATATCAAGTAAACTATAAATGTAATATTGTAAAAGCTAATATAAGTGTAAATATTGTTATAGATTTATGTTATTGTGGCAGGCTACAAGAGATTGAAATGCAGATCTGTGGCGGCAGCTCGCTTAGCTCACAGGAGGACAACGAGAGGAATCGCGAGAGCATTATTTAACAGCGCGCCCCATCCCAGCGTGCTTCTCCCGAGCACGCTGCCCCGATGCGTGCGATCTTGCGCGCCCCATCACGCATACCCCTCTCACGCGTGCAGCCCACGTCTCTCAGTCTCTCCGTCTGCTGAGGACACACTCCGAGTTGTGAGCCCACAAACACTACACTTAGCCTCCATTTGTATTCTGTGAACGTATTGTTCGACGAACGACTTTGAAGTGTTTTTACGATCATAATTTTACGGATTAAATTTAAATACGAATTAACTTTATCAAATTTATATACATGTACTTAGTATATACTACTCGATAAGAAGCGAGTGTCCGTGGAGTGAGATTTTGCCGAGACAATATTATATTTAAAGTTATTTAAGTATCGAAGTGTGAAGTGGAGTGTGGCCAGTGTTCGGTATTGCCAGTTACGTTCTTCAGTTTCCCGTTTGAAATGGTTGTATTTATTTTGAAATTTCCACATGCTGTTCTTGTACATAATAATTATTTTCGAGTTTACCGAATATAGCGCCTGTATGTAATATATTGTAATTTTGAAAATATTTATGACATCGTTTCGTGGCATTATAATAAGTGTTTTGTGTGCCAATTTAATATTATGTAGCTAATAATTATTATCAAAAATCAAAATTTGAAAAGAATGTTGTAGCTTTAAATATTAAGAATCTAACGATTCGAGAGGTATTTATTATATAACATTATGTTATATATTATTAACTATCAGTAATTTTTTGTCGAAAAATTTGTTATATTAATCTATGTACATTTAATAAGCATTATTATTCTATGCAGTTTTGTCCGATTCGTAAAACGACGATAGTATATTGTAATTTGTTATATAAAATATATTATATATAACTAAGAGGAGTAGCTTACGAAGGGTAGGTAGGTACTTACATCGGTTTGGTAATTAAAACTCACTACTGCCAAATAAAATTAAGTAGCTAAAATGTTTTAAAGTAATATAATAAGTACTGAAAATGTTTTTGTACTTAATTCTTTATGGGTTTATTTAAAAATGATTTATTCATGTACAACTTACACTAAGGCTAGGATTTTCTTTTTTATATAAAAATTAGATATTATCAAATATTAAAGTCGCATTATTCAAACTGAACCAAAGTATAGATACTCGTATTCAATATTAAGGTGAATTTGTAAATACTTTATCTATGGTATATTTAAGAGCTGTTTTTCATTGGAAACGATTTATTTCGACCACGAGCTAAAGTGCGACATTGGAGGGTTATGATCGCGGCTAAGATTTGTGAAAACGTTACTAAATCCAGACTAAATCGTGTATTATATTTGTATATTTTTTACATGTGCGGTTGTTTTTGACAGTAAGCAAAGATGATATTATATAGATTTTAAATACATTTAAATCTACCAAAATCAAAACAAAATGGCTCTTCATTTGTAGCTCACAAAAGGATTTTTATTTATTATAATTTACAAAGACAAAAAAACTTATTGGATTTTTACCGTCAAATACGATCGTCAAATCAATTTTTTATCTGCCGATCATAGTTTCAATAATATTAAACTAAATTTGGCTTTATTTATTGAAAATATAATAGATAGGTAATACAATTTTAAAATGTAAATAAAATTTATTTATTGTTATATATTCCATAAAATTTTCTTCTAACATTTCGCCATTATAAATTGGTAAGAAAGATGCATTCAGCAATTATAAAAATAACGTGAATGCCGATGCTTTTTATCATATAATTAAGTAGATATTTAATTCTAACTATGTACCAGATTCATCCTAACGGAAAATAAAAGTTCGTTTATTAATAATTAAATATTTTTTCTCTTTATAATGTACGGATGGAAAAATGCGGCCAGTTTAAGAGTAGGAACGTGGCTCAGCAGTGTTTTACAGTAAACAGGCTTGTGGAAATCATTGGGATATCGATTATTTATCGCACACGATTCATTTTATTGTTAATAAAAAGATTACGATAATGTATTTTGTATTTTATTTAATACCATTCATTTAGATGTAAGTGTTTGCTTTTATCGATAAAAGGAAATACGATAACACGACAAAAATTGTGTGATCTCATTATAAAATTGAGGAGCCCATCACTGGTTTCTTTAAATAACTTTTCAAACATGTTTCTTAATATTGCAAAGACAAAAATATGACTGCACAACAATTAGGACTTATGGTCAGAAAATCTTATATTTTGGAATGTTTTAAGTTTAAAAAATATTTTAAATAAATAAAGAAATGTATATCTAAATAAGGAAATAGGAAGGAATACCTACCCAAAATAATTAAATATAGAAGGTTGATAAAAGCAAGAGGCATTAAATTAAACCACGTATACTATGTACCATTTTCAGATTACACACCAAAACTTTAGACCAATAGAATCAATCGTTTAGTCACAGGATATTTTTAAAGTTTTAAAGCCGCTCTGCTTTGTTCGACCCGGTGAGACGCAACCTGTGCCGCACCGACGCAACGTGCTGTGCGACGTTGCCTTTTAGATTCGAAGAACATTTTACAAAGAATGTTTACGTTTTACTTTGACTATTCACGTATTTACGTTCTTTGAAAAACTTTTTTTTTTTGCTCTAAAACTATTTTTTAATAGTTTCGGATTAACTGTAAGCATGTGTAGTATATGTGGTTTAATTTAATGCCTCTCGCTTTTATCAACCTTGTATATTTTTTACATAATTTTGAGCAGAATAAAAATTATTAAATTTATTTTTGTCGTAGATAGTTTGACTGTTGTATTACAATGAGTGCAATTTTCATAAATATTAGAAATGAGTGAATTAGCCTAACTTTAAATCGAACAAGTTTAGTAAGAGGTAGTGCCATACTGCATTGCAGCCGGACTGGGCTGGCACGACCAGGGTGGTACCTCTTGCTCACATAACACCGGCGTCAAGTGACGGCTCTGCTGTCGCGTTTCGTGCGGTTTGTGAGTTTCCGGTGGCCCATTGGGGGGGGGGGGGGGGGGGGATAGGTAAAAGGAGGGCAGCGCATCTGCGTGGCTTGGTTGTGCGGATGTGTATGGGCGTCGGCGCCATGAGGCTCCGACTGCTCGTTTCCCTGATGACATAAAAATAAAACTTTCTTATACATAATGTTATACATCTCACTTGTAATATAAAGTGCTTATATTTTTTTTATAATTAAAAACTTATTATTCAAATAATATAAATGAATAATCAAACTTATAAATTATAGAATCGTTACCTTACAGAATTCCAAATAAAAATTGTTGAAATGTTTTGAATTAGAAGAAATCACAAAGAAAAATCTTGAGTGATTGAAAATGATTAGATTTCTCGATCGCGGAAGGGCTGGAGAAGATAGGTTTGTCATTGTTTGACATTTTTGGTCAAGTTGGAGTATCCTTTATTGAAATATTACGTTAAGACGCACATAATATCTATTAACGTTTGAAATTGAATATAAATTCAATAAAGTGTAAATCTAAATTAACTAGCTCGAGATTCATGGCGAGAATAAATACATATTGATGATGATTGATTAATATTTTTACATAAATAAAATTTTTAGCAAATCAAATTTTACAAAATATCACATGCGAATTCGAGCCGAAAGTGAATTGAGTCTTAGCAGATGATATCTAATAACTTAACATGTATTTATTAAAAGATTACTGCAGCAGAAAAAATAATACTATAAGTTTTTATCTGGTAATACACTTTTTTTTTATCACGTTTATCTAGTCCGCTGGTAACTCCACCACGGTTCAAGATTGTCGTGGCGGTACGGCTCAGTAGCCTAGGGTGAGCCCAGCACCTTGGGCGAAGCTAATTGCGCCGAGTGGGCTCTATATCCCTCTTATAAGTAGAGGGGATAAAAGAGGGGAGACAGTATAATGGGGCGAGGACGGGATCCTCACCCCATTGTACTGTCCTGACTTTGGCAGGGGTTGTTCTAGGGTGCGGGACAACCCCTCTGTGGAGGTGCCGTCGGTCCCCTGAGGGGCTGACTAGCCATCAAGGTGCCCCGTCTGCTCATCAGATCTGGGGCACCTCACCAAAGGCGGTATTGGTGGCACTCGCCGTTTTTATTGGGTAGAGCTGCGTTCAATTACCATGGCAACTCTTGGGCGCAATGAGTCCCATATGGGTATGTGGGATTCGTTGCTTGAGGAGATCGACTCCCCAGCGGGATGCCTCAGAGCATTTCCCAGCGTCAAAGAAAAAAAAAGTCCGCTGGTAAAAAATCGTAACTGACTCATGTATTTCACTAGACTTTATAGATAAATTCATATCAATACTAAAATATAATATGGATATATTGATCTAAATTTACAAAATAAATAAAAATTATAAAAAGGGCTTTGTATTTTCAGACACAAAATTTTTTCATCAAAATATGTGCTTGTAAATTTACTTACACATACTACGAGGTAATTCTTGTGGAATCCTCCAAGGGAACCTTTGCTTTGCGCGGGATTAAATATTTATATCATGAAGACATCCTTCATGTTATAGATTATATCATGTCTTCAAATTGACTAGTAAAAGTTCAGGCATTGACAAACGTAAAATAAAGAAATTGTCCAACAACCTTCTCGCCTGATAAGAGGTGTTTCGAGTGAGACAAAGAGGCAAATAGATGATGATGAAATTAAAGAAAGAGAAAACATCGATATTCATATTTTTAGGTAGGAATGAGTAGTGAATATTGCTCGTAGAAGTACTGGTTCGAATTAGTGATGTGCTGGATATCCATATCTGTATCGATATCGAAAAAAATTTCTCCCCAGAAAAAATATCCGTATTCGTATCCGTAGGAATCCGTTACTTTTACGGATCTTTTACCTTATTAATCTACCTCAAAATCTTTTGCTACTACGAACTAACTATTAAATTCTATTCAGTTTTTTTTTAAATCAAATATTTGGCACCTTCATGTTGCAAACATTTATCGTATATACGGACTGAGTTATAGTATGTACATAACTCAAAGGTATAAAATCAATAATATTTATCAACTA
This sequence comes from Helleia helle, assembly GCA_963853865.1. Taxonomy (NCBI): domain Eukaryota; kingdom Metazoa; phylum Arthropoda; class Insecta; order Lepidoptera; family Lycaenidae; genus Helleia; species Helleia helle. The sequence goes on from OY971421.1 coordinate 10,903,199, forward strand.
TATTTGTAATAAGCTTATTAAAATAATTATGTTTAATAGGAAATTTTGGCGTCAATAATTTCAATTTATTTTAGTAATCCCAAAACGAATGAAAACATAAGTTTGAACTTTTTTTTCTTCTACGCCGGGAAATGGTCTGAGGCACCTGGGGAGACCCACTCCCCCGGGTATGTGGGACTCGCTGCCCCCGAAAGGTGGTAAGGTGGACGCAGCTCTACCCACTAAAACCCGGCTAGTGCCACCAATGCCGCCTTTGGTGAGTATAAGTCGCCTTGTAGCTATAAGTTGGTAACCAAAACTAAAAATAGTTCATGATAAAAACCGTATTTTTTAGTTTTCAATACATGATTAGGTAACTTTTGTAGCAGAGAAAAAAATTTCAAAGATACATTTATTTTTAAAAAGAGATTCAGATCTTATGGGCAAACGGGGCCGGTTGAAGCCTCTTAACTCTCTTCGTAGATGAGTATATACAATATGTTCTTTAAATTATAGAAGGAATTTTTCCAATTATCGTAACACAATAAAATAACAAAACCATTTGTCGTTAAATATACTAGCACTAGTATATTATAATTATAGTTACAATCCCCTCTGGCGCGTGTCCGGTATTAGAATTATTGTTTAACAATCGTCGCCTTAAACTAACATTTATTTAAACTTTATCTATGCTGCCTAGTGTCACACTAAACTGTAAACAGAACAAAAGAAAACCCCATGAAATGCAAGTCAAAACATATCTTGTATGTCCTGAGTGGCGTCAACTATCCTTTCAGGGCGCACTGACAACAATTGAGTATGAAAGTTAAGATCCGTATCCGTATACTGCGGTTAAAGAACCATGAAATAAAGAAAAGTGTCAAGCACCCAATATTCGTATTCGGATCCGTATCCATGGATATATATTTTTTACATTCCGGCTCATCACTAGTTCAAATACTGCCTGGTGCAGTTCCTACTAATATTACAAATACAAAAGTTTACATATTTGTTACTCTTTCACACATAAACTAATCTATAGGCTATTTATTTATAAAGATCTTGTGTGAACTATCCATAATCTAATCCTGCACAGATGAAGTCTCGGGCACCAGCTAACAGTATACAGGGGTCATGGATGTGTAAAAATATCTTCATTTTATTCAACTACCCTACTATTTTTTGTGAACTTTACGGATCTTTTATCTTGTGATTATTTACAAATATTTATTATTTATGAATTCGGTCAATGTTCAAAGGACGAATGACGATTTACCAACCGTATTCATTAGATGTTCTTGTCCGCCAAAAAATGAGTCGATCCCCCCCCCCACTCCAAACCAACTTGAGCCGGGCATTTCATAGGGATGACACTATGAACTATGAAATAGCCGGCTCAAGTTGGTTGTCATCATTTTGTTGTAGGTCGACCGAACTTCCCAATTACACCGAAATCAGGTCCAGTAAAATATTTTTTAATTTAATTAGTAGAATATATATATTTTTTTGAAAATAATTCAATTTAAAAGTTTTACACAATTTCAATTTATCTTTTGTAAAAATGCAATCAGCCCGCGTCATCAAACGTTTCACTGTTTCATAAATATTTTTCGATGTTACGTAACAGTGTTTCACATTTTTATTTTTCTAATTCATTTTCCGAAATTTGTAACATTGTTAATTTGATCGTTTATAATACTTCATTGTGTTCATCAAAATTGTATGCCCTTCAACAAAGTTGCATTGTTTAAATCTTTCTTAATTTCCGCCACTCTTTTCGTTAGGATCGTTTCATAAAATAACCATGTTGCAAAGTTGCATTGGCAAAGAGGTCCATCTCTATAAATATTTGTTTCAACTTAGCCTCTTGTTAACTTTTATTGTTTCCATACATTCTTGTATGGTAAATAACATTCCTTACATCTTGTATACTACGTTTTTAGGTATGAATATACACGCCTAATCTCAAAGAAAGACGAATTTCATATTTGGTAAACGTCTGTAGCTTTGATATTTTTTTTGAACTTGGCCTCAAAGCTTTCAGTTCATTCATCCTCCTCAGATGCAGTCCGGAAAGATTGGTTAATCTAAATGCGCATCACTTTATCAGCATCAAGTGATGCATATAAGGTGATTTGAAGTTTAAGTTGCTTACTGATGTGATAAATCAACGTGAGGAAACCTGCATGCCTGACATTATTGATATTTTTAACTATGGCCTAATACTCTCCTCGCTTGAATTCGAGGAGAGGATGAGACCTATTCATACTAAATACCTACAGCAGCTTAGTAGTTAAATCTAACCTAGTTAGTCTTTACATTATTTTTATAATAAAATATATTAATTGAAAGAAAAAGAATAGACATAGAGTATTAACATCGATATCTTATCTTTATTATAATAAAACAATTTTTACGGATTTTATCGCGGTTTATTAAGATTTTTACAAGCCCGACGTTTCGGATACTTTACAGCAACCATGGTCACGGGAGGACTGAGGTGTCATACGTCCTATCATTACAAAGTTATTCGAAACTACCCTATGATACATCAATATTTTGGTCAGTCCTATCTACGCAGAAAGTGCTAACTGTATCTTTTTTTTTTATTTTAATTTTACTATTCGTGTAGTTTTTTAACTTTTGCCCGAGCTTTTAACTTTGTAACTTAACGGAGGAAATAAAAAGTGATACTCGACTACAAGTTTAATTAAAGTTTCGTCTTAGTTGGCCGAAATAATTTCATTACATTGAGATGACCAAGCTGTTTAACATGAAGTTTAATTCTTTTGAACTTAACTTCAAGATTAGAGACATGCTAACAGCGACATCTCTTTTTTACAAAATAAGTATACCTACCTACTCATTTGGTGTTTAATGATAGGTTTAGAAATCTTTTTTCTATATTCAATGCTACCTCTGTTAGCTACCACAATAGAGAATTTTCACACAGGAAATTGTTGGGCGTCTCATCAAAATTAAGCTACTCACGGAAAATTAGCTTGATAGTAGTCAAGTGCAAAATGGATCCTCGTTTTTCTTTAACGCCGGGAAATGCTCTGAGGCATGGCAAAAGGGATCCTGTATCCTGGACCAAACATCATGAAAGGGCTGAAAAATCTTCACAGAAAACTGGTCAGAAAGGGTTTGACATTTATAAAATGTTAAGGCGACGCATTGTTAAACAATAATCCTAATACCGTACACGCGCCAGAGGAGGCTGAGTGTCCTGAGCTGGGCGAGGTTCTCCATACGCGTTCGAGTTTATAACTAACACGACGTTTTTTTTTTATTGTTTTAAAAACGATACTTGGAGAAATTCCTTCTATTATTCTAAAGAACATGTGTAGACTCATCTACGAAGAAAGTTAAGAGGCTTAAACCAGTCCCGTTTGCCCATAAGATGTGAATTTCTATTAAAAAAAGGTGTGTTTGATATTTTTTCTCTGTTACAAAAGTTACCGAATCATATATTGAAAACTAAAAAAATAAGGTTTTTATCATGAACTATTAGGTCACCAACTTATATTTCTATTCGTTTTGGAATGACTGAAATAAATTGAAATTATTGACGAAAAAAATTTCAATGCGTCCTCTTAAGTAGCTTGTTAAGAACCCCACAATGAACGGCCTTGACGTGGCGGTGGCGCAGCGACTCCCACGTACCCACGTGGGGAGACCCACTCTCCCGCGGGATGCCTCAGAGCAATTCCCGGCGTTAAAGAAAAAAAAAAATTTTCTCAGAGAGTATTAAGTAATGTAATACATATAAGGCTGATGGTGTAGATTTTAAATTAATACCTTACTCTATCACGATCAACACACAAGAAACATTTATTTTGCATAATTTCTAGTTAGGTTGTTTTACTTCCAATCAAATTTTGCACCTACGACGAAGGCCCAAAATTTAATTTAGAATAATGTAATCTAATGGTTACCCCAAATAATCTCCATATTAACTAAGCGAATACGTACTAGCTTCTGCGCGCAACTTTAAAATAACTTTTTTTTTAATTTATCTAAACGTTATTTTCCGCGAGGATATGCTCTTAGGCATCCCGCAGGGGAGGGGGACTCCCCAGACGTATATGTGGGGCTCGCTGCGTCCGAAAGATGGTAAGGTGAACGCAGCTCTACTCACTAAAACCCGGCGGTGTTCTCCTCGTCGTGCTGGACCAGTGCGGGAATTATGGTATGGTCACCCTGAACACTTAAGGGGGCCTTATAGAAGCTTACGCGCGCGAGGCAGATCCCCCGATCGGCCATGCACAGGTCCCTTCACGGCGGTGCGACCGCCTGTCACCGCCACGCTCTCCTACGAGGACGGGCGCCAGTGCTCCCTCTCCCACTCCTCCTCCTCCTTGGAGAGGTCGGCTTCTCATGCACTCTCACTGGCGGTCATCGCGCGGGTGACCGCAGGGAGTGAAAGGACCTCAGCAACGAGGTCCGCCCTTTCTAGCGCCCATACAGGGCACTTCACTAGGGTGTGGTCAGCAGTGTCCTCATCACTGCTAGTGATGACACCCTCGCGATTAATTAATCCATCTAATATAATAAATCTAAAATGCATGCTTTCCAAAAATATTTTTTGTATATATGAGTGGATCGATATGCTTAAAAGAACGCATATTAAATTTTCGTGTATTAAAGAGGATGAGCAAAATGTAGTTGATTTTAAAATATAGACCATTATTTCAAAAAACCTTCAGTTGAGGATTTAATTAAAAATATTATTACATAGTAGAACAAGCAGCTCAGTATTGGTAGTTATATATTATACTAGCTGTTGACCGCAGCTTCACCCGCGTTCACAAATATTCGAAGAGATGATGATTATTTTTGTAGCCTTAGTTACTCCATATAACATCAGCTATCTTCAAATGAAAGTCCCGTCACAATCAGCCCAGCCATTTCAGAGATTAGTCGGAACAAACAGACAGACAATAATTGTAAAAAATGCTACTTTGTTGTATATACCACACCCATATGCGTTCAATAAAAAGAGGTTATTTTAATATTACAAACAGACACTTCAATTTTATTTATCTGTATAGATATAATACAAATAAAACTGTACATAATTATATCAACATACGAGAGGCGTGTGAAAAGTTGATACAAGAATGTTAGAGTAACCATTAATCATTTTACATACAATCCAAATTTGTTCCTGAGGGAAATTATCAACAATAACTTGGGTCTCATCTCCGTACCTCCTTTGTAACGTATCCTTACTACATATTGTCATACTATACACGTAATACACATATATAACGTAGTAATATGCAGAGTATTCAAATACACACAACTCTTGTTAATAGAGCAATATTGTATGAAGCACTATCTGAGAAACCATTATAAGCATATAAATGACAGCTATAGTACAAAAAGAACTTATTGTTACGTAGTATTCTGTAATTAGTCTTGGCGTTTATTTAAGGAGGCCTATTTCCAGCAGTGGACGTATAAAAGCTGATAATGGGTACGTTAAAACTATGTGTGTACAATTTTACACTGAACAAATTAAAGTAAAATTAGTACATTAAACAAATTTTAAAGTGAACTTCTTTAGGCGCGATGAGAGCTTTTGGATGAACAAAAATCATGGAACTCGCGACATTAATGACGTAATTATGTTTCAAAATGTTAGTATTATATAATCATCATCATCATCATCAGCCTTTATCCGTCCACTGCTGAACAAAGGCCTCCTTTATTCTCTTTCTCTTCGTTTTCTTTCTATTCAGTTTTTTCTTTTCTTTTGAAAAAAGATTACCTGATATCAATTATAATTTTTGTGATGTGTGAAATATATATTATGTATGCTATTTTTTAAGCACACATGTAGAACCTCTACATGTGTGCTAAAAAAAGCAGCGTCAAGAGAGGAATGACGTCGAATTAAGAGGCGGACCACCAACAACGATGCTTATGAAGTAAAGACCACAACCACTCTGTCAAGAGTGCAACGACAAAGAAGAAGATATATGTTAAGGTAAGAGCTAGTGCCATGCTGCTTTGCAGCTGAACTGGGCCGGCAAGACCGGGGTGGTACCTCTCGCTCACATAACGCCGTTGTAAAGTGATAGCAACGCTGTCGCGTTTCGTGCGGCTTGTGAGCTTTTGGTGGCCCCTTCTATAACTATAACGCATCTGCATAATCTCTGGTTGTGCAGATGTGTATGGGTATCGATAGTCGCCAAAAGACAAAACACTACTCGTTTGCGCTATAAAAATATTGTTAATTCTAATGTTATCAGGTAAAAATTAGTAGATTTTCAATGAAACATGGTGTAATTACAATTTATTTGACAGCAATAAAAATATTTTTATGTATTTAAAAAGTGTGTATAAAAATGAGCAATATTTGAAATATTAGTTGATATTTAATTTGTTCAATATACCTCTCTCCTTTTGAAAAAAAATCTGAAATCTTTTGCAGCATTCTCAGAAGTTAGATCCCATTCCATGTCTTTTATTGCTGGCTATTATTTATCAGCACCCAGACAAACTCATTTCTTTTAAAGTTGAAGCGGGCGTCCTTTCTTCTTAAAATGAAAAATTTCTGAGCATTCCCTAAATTAGTTGCCAAAGAGTTTTAATGTTATTTAGTTTGAAAGTCCTGACAAAATAAAGTTATCAGGGGTAGAAAATATTTATGGTATAAGTACGATCTAACTAGATTCTTATTAAATGCCCTTCGTTGTATTAGTTAAAATAAACGATCCCCATCACGGTGCAAGCCTTGTCGTGGCGGTAGCCTAAGGTGAAGCCAGCATCTTGGGCGAATCAAATTGAACCGAGGGGGCAGCTCTTTGTACCTCTGTAATAAAAGGAGGGGACTAAAGGGTTGAGGGGACAAAGGCCGAGGATGGGAACCTCACCCTATTGCACTGTCCCGACGTTGGGAGGGGTTGTTCTGTGGTGCGGAACAACCCTTCTGTGGAGTTTGAGTTGGTCCATTGGGGGACTGACTAGCCGTCGAGGTGCCCTGTTGCTCAGCAGATCCGGGGTACCTCACCAAAGCGGCATTGGTGGCACTCGCTGAGTTTTGGTGGGTAGAGTTGCGTCCACTTACCATCTTTCGAGCGCAGCAAGTCCCACATACCCGTCTGGGGAGTCCACCCACCCCGTGGAATGCCTAAAAGCATTTTCCCGCGGAAAAGGAAAAAAATTTGTAGAAACGAAAAGTCGTTTGTAAAGACCAATTTTTTGTCTATAAAATAAGGAGATGAACGAGCAAGTGGCTTACAATGGTAAGTGATTATACACACAAACGGTCGTGAAAATTTTAGAACGTAATTCTTGATCCCTAAGGAATAAGATAAAAAAAGATGGAATAAGATGAGATAAGAAAATCCACTCTGGCGTGACACGTCCTACTCACGTGTAACATTTCCATCAAGCACGCCTAGATCGGCTAAGAGATAGTAGCTACGTCGTCCCTCCTAGCTCTCCTCTGTGTATCGTATACATGTCTGACCACTATATAATCTCGCCCATTTGTAATTTATTTATTTATTAAAGTACCTAAGAAAAAAACATTTTACAAAAAATTAAAACCGACTTCAAAAATACATAACTAAAAAGTAATAAAATAACAGTTTCTTTAATTTTTGTGCTTACAACATATAATATAATATTCTACTAATGTACAAACTTTGCGTTTACCACGTCATTATAGTTACTTTTGGTGTCGGTGTCAGCCAAGGTAGGTAGGTAGGTAATGTACAGCAACAAATACGACACCGACTAACGTATTTATAACATGTAAAATTAAATAAGTATTTATACTAAAAATAACGTAAAATATGTTGGCCTAATTTAACTTTTATTTGAGAACCAGAACAGAATAAAAATTCCGTCTAAATCTAAAAAGTTGAATCCATAAGCGACATCTCGACTCGGTACATTTTCCATGTTAGGCTTTGATGCCCTTTTCAATGTTTTCTCCTATGAAGCTTGAGGCGTCCCAAGGTTTTCTTTCATATTTCAAATGGGTGATAGACAAATTGGAAGGCGAGCCCTATGATGGTATTAAGTCAAAATCGTCAACATTATTAACGTAAAATGGTAAGTTTCCGTGCCAATAAATTCTTTTGTCATGTTCTCCTTTCGGAAATAAATCAAAGCGGTATATGGGAAGAGAGAGTATTATGTACTTAAATTATCATAACGCTCGTTTAAGTGATCGAAGTTGATCTGTAGCACTGGTAGAGACTTACTAGTGATCTAAGCTTGTGATCTAGTACTTATTAGTGCAGATCTAGAAGTATTTTTTGCTCTTCACTAATCCAGTCTTAGCCTTGTCGTTTTAAATTTAATATAGACAAAAAAATCATAAAGAAAAAACTTTCGACTTCAATTTTCGGATGGATCTATGCTAACGGCCCGAAGGCCGCTACTGCTACATCGGGTTAGTGTGAGCCCATTTGGCTCACTTTGGTTTGTAAAAGTGCGGAGTTGCCCCACGCCAACCGTGCAGTCTGCGACCACACGGCCTCCTGGCGTTGGGTTGGTGTCAGTGGCGGGACTGGGCCGCGTCACCGTCGGGTGGAAAACAACATTCTTAAGTAAAGGTATCTCTTATTGATTCTATAGTTTCATCACGCAACATAATATAACATAACTATAGAAATAAGGATATTCTGTGAGAAATGGCAACGACTCCACATCATTTAGGTAAAAGTACAAAGGAAGGAACGACCTTTCTTTGTCCTTTCACCAAACTCCGGCACCACATTCTCGGTACGGTCGCCTGTCAAACTTCAAAGCATTGTTTAAAATGCTTGTTCTAAGGTGTGCAACCCTTGTCATATTTATAAAGTGAATAAAGTATAATATACATTTTCGTACGCTTTTCATTATGATAAAACAACCTTATTTTTTTTGTAGTATAAGGTAGGCTTTGAGTAGTTTACAACAAATAAAGGCTTAAAAACTATGACACGATTTATTTACTTTCTTTCTAAAAACATTTAAATGTAGTCTGTCTCCATAACCACAAATCAATCAACATCCTATTTAACACAATCGGATAATTTAATGTACGTGTTGTGATGAACATTCATAAAAAAGAAAGAAAAAAGAAATAAAATATACTTTATTGTTGTGTACATCGGGGACATGGGGTACATGTGTTCACCCAAGCGCTGGCCTATTGCGTTTTGGGCACACCACCGTGGTAGGTCCACATACCTTTAAAGACTTTTGAAGACACAGATTTACTCACGATGTTTTTTTTCCACTGACGAGCAATTGATATTATCATATTTACGGGGTTTATAAAAACTCATTGTAGGTGCACCTGGTTTGGATCGAACCTCGACCTCTCACTCAAGACGTCTAGCCTATGCCGACTAGACCATTTTCGCTCATAGTTTAGAGTTTCATAGTAAGTTTAAGTACAGTTATTTTAAATCTAATTAAAGCAAAGCTACAGAGGGTAAATGATTTTATCTTAGCTTGTCAGAGACCGCCGACTGTAGTGGGCTTAGATGACTTTTCTATGCGATGGATTAAGACGCAAAATAGTAAGCCTGAAGACACTTTTATCACTAGTTTTTCATTCGGTATAAATCGAAATTTAGTGTAAGAAGAAAAAAAATGGCGTTAGGTTCCCATCCTCACCCCTTGCCCCCTGCTCTTTTGTCCATTCTTCTTATAAGAGGGGTACAAAGAGCCCCCTCGGCTCAATTAGCTTCGCCCAAGGTGCTAGGCTCACCCTGGGCTACTGAGCCCCACCGCCATATCAAGGCCTGAACCATGGTGGGGATCCTTGAAAATCTGGTCAGTCAAAGTTTTTACCTATAATTTTGAACAAGGGTTAAAGAAATATGCTGAAATAATGATGTCAAACAAAATAATAGCCACGAAATGATTTTATTTGAATTCACATTCATAATTAAAATTGAAGAGAAAAACGTAGAGGAAACACGGAAAGTGTGTTTAGCACTTAACTGTACGTGATAATTATTTTTATCATATATTTCCGTTTCATAATATTCCAAAGCCTTTTTTTTTTTTTGATTACGCAGGGATTTTTTATTGCTTTCGCATGATCAAGGTTTACCTCGGGTAAGGCTCCTGGAACTATGTGGAGACTCGCACTTGGGAATGCACTATCCCACTAAACCACCTGCGAGCTCCTTCAGCCGCTTTTTGAGATACCTGGATTTGCAGGCAACAGGATCACCTCAGCGACAGGCTGGCCCTGGAAAAGGCCAGACTACACCTCGTAAAGGGAGGCTGCCCGGCCGCCACTAAGCAGTCCCTGCGACGTCGTGCAATACTGGGCCCAGGATCCCAACCTGAAAGTAGCGCCTCTTAAGCACCTCCGTTCGTCGCCCACCAGGGGGGGGTATTCTAAAGCCTAGTATTGTAGGAAAATAATTTTATGCTTAAACTGGACTAACAACTGGTAGTTGAATAATAAGTTTCAAAAATATATTAAAATAAAACGTACAATGTTGGCAAATACCACGTTTTATGAAGTTTCCTTATAAAACAGATTTACATAAAAAATACAAAGCTGAAACGATACGCCTGCCAGGAATTATCTGCGGCTACGACTTGCATAACACTGTATTCGCTTTGTAAAAAATAGGTTACCTATTGTGTAGACATTTTTATCTTATACGAACATCATAATTACGATAGGACCTAAATTACCATGCTTATGTAAATTGGTTATAACATCCGCCAGGTTAATCGGCAAGGATGGTAAGTCGAACCAAAATCGAAAATATTCGTCGATAGTGCGGCTTAACATTTTGAATTTTTCGAAAATGAACCAATTACCAAAACCATTTTTTAGTATTCCGTCACTTTGTTAATCAAATCAAAATATTATCTTTATTTAGTAGGTAACAACTTGTATACTTAAAATACGTCAAAAAATAAAAAAGTTAGTAAAAACGTAGGTACATAATAACAAAAATTATTAATCCTTACTAATATTATGAATGCGAAAGTAACTCTGTCTGTCTGCCTGTCTGTCTGTCTCTTCTTCACGCCTAAACCACTGAACAGATTTGGATGAAATTTGGCACAAAGATAGTATGGAACCCGAGAAAGGACAAAGGATAGTTTTTATCCCGGATATCCAGAGGGAACGGGATTCATGCGGGTAAAACCCCGAGACTATCTATCTTCAGAACCACCGAATAGATATGGGTGAAATTTGATATGAAGATACTTTGGCACTCAAGGTAGGACTTAAAATAGTTGTTATCCTGAAAATCCTACGGGAACGGGAACTATGCGGGTAAACCCCCAGGACTTTCTATCTTTTAAACCACGGAACAGATTTGGGTTAAATTTGATGAAAAGATACTATGGAACTTAACGTAGGGTATAAAATAGTTGTATTCCTGAAAATCCCACGGGGACGGTAAACTATGCGGGTAAAACCCCGGGACTGACTATCTTCTAAACCACGGAACAAATTTGAGGGAAATTTGATATGTTAATACTTTGAAACTTAACGTAGGACTTTATATAATAGTGCCATCTATTAATGAATTGGTGAAATAAAATAATTTTTATCCTGAAAATCCCACGAGAACGGGAACTATGTATGCGGGTAAAACCTCAGGACTGTCTATTTTCTAAACCACGCTACAGATTTGGGTGAAATCTGATATGAAGATACTTTGAAACTTAACGTAGGAGTTAAAATAGTTCTTATCCTGAAAATCTCACGGGAGCGGGAACTATTCGGGTAAAACCCTGGGACTGACTATCTTCTATACTACGGAACAGATTTGGGTGAGATTTGATATGAAGATACTTTGGACATTAACGGAGGACTTAAAATAGTTGTTATCCTGAAAATCCTACGGGAACGGAAACTATGCGGGTAAAACCTCAGGACTGTCTATTTTCTAAACCACGCTACAGATTTGGGTGAAATTTGATATGAAGATGCTTTAAAACCTGACGTAGGACATTAAATAGTTCTTATCCTGAAAATCTCACGGGAGCGGGAACTATTCGGGTAAAACCCCGGGACTGACTATCTTCTATACCACGGAACAGATTTGGGTGAGATTTGATATGAAGATACTTTGGACATTAACGGAGGACTTAAAATAGTTGTTATCCTGAAAATCCTACGGGAACGGAAACTATGCGGGTAAAACCCCAAGACTGTTTATCTTCTAAACCACGGAACGGATTTGGGTGAAATTTGATATGAAGATGCTTTAAAACCTGACGTAGGACATTAAATAGTTCTTATCCTGAAAATCTCACGGGAGCGGGAACTATTCGGGTAAAACCCCGGGACTGACTATCTTCTATACCACGGAACAGATTTGGGTGAGATTTGATATGAAGATACTTTGGACATTAACGGAGGACTTAAAATAGTTGTTATCCTGAAAATCCTACGGGAACGGAAACTATGCGGGTAAAACCCCAAGACTGTTTATCTTCTAAACCACGGAACGGATTTGGGTGAAATTTGATATGAAGATGCTTTAAAACCTGACGTAGGACATTAAATAGTTGTTATCCTGAAAATCCCACGGGAACGGGAGTTGTGAAGCTAAAACGCCAGGATTATGTATTTGTTAAACCACTGAACCGATTTGAGTGAAATTTGATATGGAGATAGTTTGAGACCCAAGGCACAAGATGTGTAAGTGTAACAAGAAGTTTTTAGGCGTGTCAATAGATGGCGTTAACACAAAATGTAGATCACGCTATCTATTACAAGATGCGGATCCTTATGAGAATCGCACTTTTGTATAGCACGCGTTTTTAATGAATACTGTTTCCGTATTTTAGTAATTTATCCAAAATGTATTAATAGAATAATTCATCCTTACTAATATTATAAATGCGAAGGTAACTCTGTCTGTCTGTCTGTCTCTTCTTCACGCCTAAACCACTGAACAGATGAAATTTGGTACAAAGATAGTATGGAACCCGTAAATTGCAACTATATTATTTGAAAAATAAGATTAAAAAAAATACTTCTTACATGCAGACGATGTCGCGGGTAAAAGCTATGAAATAATATACTTACATTAAAAAAAATCAATTTTGTCTGTCTGTTTGTTCCGGTTAATCTATAAAACGGCTAAGCCAATTTTGACGAGACTTTCACTGGCAGATAGCTGATGTTATAAGGCGTAACTTTGGCCATAAAAATAATCATCATCAATCCGAACAGCTGTAAATCTGAGTAAACGCGGGCGAAGCTGCGGGCAACAGCTAGTATACTATATTTGGAGCTTTTTAGTCGCTTCTTCTGTTCATGTACTTTTTTTCTTCCTTAGCGCTAGCCTAGCCTTTCCTATAGTAAATATCCTATAGTTTATAACAGTACTAGGTAGCTATATGACTATGATTTTGTAGATATTTATGACTATGAAAGTTTAGCAGCTAAAATGTATGACTGAACTAATAATAAAATCAAATTCGGATGTATTTTTATAGCATAGGATGGCAAACGAGCAGTCGGAGTCTTTTGGTGTCTATCGACGCCCATAGACATCCTCACAACCAGAGATTATGCAGATGCGTTGTTCCTCCTTTTCCCTTTCTCCCTCCCATTGGACCACCGAAAAGTCACAAACCGCACGAAACGCGATAGCATAGCTGTCACTTTATGTCACGGTATTGTGTGAGCGAGAGATAGGTACCACCCCGGTCGTGCCGGCCCAATTCGGATGCAAAGTAGCATGACACTAACTCTTACTAAATAATATGAAATGATTACCATAAAGAAAAAAAAGAAAACACGCTCTTGTTTTCGTGGTTTGTCAGCTCGTTTGGTTCACATTATGTACAAGCGCAGGCAATAAGAAAACCTTAGCGATGACAATATTCTTTAGAGACTAGAAGCCTATAAATATAACCTAGCATACAAATATAGATCCTATCCGCCTCGCCTTGATCGCTAAAACTGCAAGTTGTCCCTGAGCGATCTAATAGTTTTGTTAATTTTTAATATAAATATTAAATTTAATAAATTTTATATTAAACTAATACTTAAATAAAAATATAATAAAAATTAAATTAAATATTAAACTAATACTTTTTTATTTGTGAGAAGTACGGCCTTTTATTACGAACCCTTGGCACTAAGATGATGAGGCCCCGACGACAATAAACATGTTAAGAACTGTGAGCCCGATTTTAGGGCTGGAGATGAGTAAATCTAATCTAGAAAAAAAAGTTGAACTAATCGATAGTGATATGCTGGTAAAAATAATGGGGCCCCATGGATCGTGGGACCCTGGGCAGATACTCATAGTGCCCAGTAGGAGAGATAAGCCTTTTTTGCTAACACGGGGAAACACCTTTACGCACCGTCAACGGCCCTGGGTAGGATCCGTCGGTGTGTAGGACTCGCGGCTGTAATATCTGTGCTGAATAACCACTGTTACTCTACGAGGGCCCCACTGCGATGAGGTGCCCCGGAACTGTTGAGCAATAGGGCACATCGACGGCTAGTCAGTTCTCCAAGGGACCAACGCCACCTCCACAGAGGGGTTGCCTCGCACCACAGAATAACCCTTCTCAACGACGGGACAGTGAAACGGGGTGAAGTTTCCATCCTCGCCCCTTATACCCCCTACTCTTTTGTCCCCTCTTCTTATAAGAGGGGTACAAAGAGCATCCCCCTCGATTAAATTGTTGCTGGGTGCTGGGTTCACCTTAGGCTACTGAGCCCCACCGTCACGTCAAGGCTTGAACCGTGGTGGGGGAAACGATGGGCCTGGTTACGTGTCAAAATTACCGTGTATAATTAGTCTGTATTTACGACTAGCTGTTTCCCACTCCTCTCGTGTTCACCTATAACAGCAGTTAAGTTAGCAGATAGCATACCATTATATGTTTTTGTTAAGACAGTGGTCACTAAGGCCTACTTCCTTCTAGTGGCTACTTTCTAAGGCTTTATCTGAACCTTAAATGTCTGATTTAATATAAAACAGAATGTAGGTTCAGTTAACACATAGCTGCGTGTATGTGACATACAGACTTGCTTGTAACAATGGTGTCCCTTTTTCAAATGTCCGTTCATTAGGCAGTCACGTTGGGATGAGGTATCTAATACCAGCATTAGTACCGAGAGGGTGTAGGGGGGAGGTTGTGGACAAATCGACGACATTTACATCGCGGTCCAGACCACTGCCCGTCTAATGGGCCGCCATATCATATAGCTTAGTGGGACATGCAAACAGCGCGGGTCGCTACTCATTACTGGTTATTTATTTGTATTGAGTTACACGGACTTATATAATAGTATATGTTTATTATTTTTTTTATATCATAGGAGGACAAACGAGCAGTCGAAGGTTTAGACTACCGACGCTCATACACATCTGCACAGCCAGATTATGGAGATGTGTTGCCCTCCTTTTCCCTATCCCCCTAATGGGCCACCGGAAACTCACAAACCGCACGAAACGCGACAGAATATCTGTCGCTTGACACCGGTGTTATATGAGCGAGAGGTACCACCCGGTCCTGCCGGCCCAAGTCGGCTGCATAGCAGCATGGCACTACCTCTTACAATTTATAATTATAATTCATATACCTTCAACCGAGGGATTGGGCCTAAGAGGATCCGAGTGGCGGGAATCGGCCCAGCAGTCGATGGAAAATGGTTGGTCACGGTGATGATGTACTTTAGATGTTTTTTTGTGCATAAGGAGAGTAACAGGCAGTCTCTCTGGAGCCTTATATACCGACGCCCATAGACATCCGCACAGAGGTTGTAGTATGCATGGACCACCGATAATTCACAATCCGCAAGTAACGCAACAGCACAGCTGTGACTTTACGCAGGTATCATGTGAGCGAGAGATACCAACAGGGTCGTGCCGGCAATTCGGCAGCAATGCAGCAATGGCACTACCTCTTGATAATATACGTTATAAATTTATAATAATAATCCATCAATCCTTTAAACATGTCCCACTGCATGGCACGAGTCTTCTTCTCGAAAGGGTGTTGAATGTTGATCCATATGATAGTGCATCGATGCGCGGTCCAATGCGTGTTGGTGAACTTCACACACCTTCACAATCTCATCGGGCATCCAAGTTTCCTCACGATGTTTCCTTCATCGGTGAGCAAGTGATGCTCTCATGTTCAGGTGCACGTAGAAATTTAGAAAAACCCATTTCTAGGCATTACGGGGTCAGGATCGAATCTGGACCTCTCACTTAAGACTCTGAACCCATACCCTTTACGCCATCGTCGCTCACGATATAGGTACTTTACCTATATTATTTTATATACTTGTACCAAAGTATCTATGTAAACTCCAAATACTTTTTCACGCCTACTACTGATCATATTTCCAAAAAATACTGAAAATAGATAATACCCAGCGGAAGCCCATTTAAGGTAAACTTTAAAAAGAAATTACTTTATAAATCTCCTTTAAAGATATGAAACTGCATCGTTTAAAGATAAGCGAAGTGTGTGAAAGGATGAAATGGTCTTCTTGATAGCAATGTACTAAACCCCAAACAGAAAAATCTTTTCAAATCTCACAAAGGGACCTGTATTTTAAAAAGCCCTTATATTACAGAAAGCAGTGAAATTAAGCAAGAATTTCAAATAATTTCAAAGAAAGCTTATAAACAAGAGTGCACAAGTGAAACTTTGTGGTTATAAGAGTCTCCAAGGAGAGGAGGCAGAGAATAATTAAGGAAACGAGTCGTCAAAGAGCCTCTTATGAAATGGCTATTTAAAATTTTTGCCGAGTCGATAAAGTTGGATTTATACACAATATTGTAAATGTGACTTAAAATAAAATGACATTAAAAAATCTTTCTGTTTTGACCTGTTTTAAGAGTAGGTGCAAGTTGCTACGTATAAAAAAAGATTTGATTTGATTAATAATATAAGATTCTACCGGAGTCTACTATTATAAATTATGACTACTAAATACCTACTAAGCAAGAATGGCTTTAATGTGTCGCTTTTTAGGTTATTCACACACAAACGAATAAGAAATCGATTTGAGCATCAAGATAGTTGGAAACGAATGAATTGGCAACTTATTATCAGAAACATGAGGAAATGAATTCAAGAAATGTAAACAAAAATGGCCAAATTATGTTCACATGGCAAAATATGTGGACTAAATTATTCCAAGTACTTATTAAAATCGATATAAAAGTGAATTTAGATAAAAATAGGTTTTATCAAATGTATTAATGAAGTAGAATAAAAGAAAACGTGTAAAAAAAATATTCTTGTATAGTTTCATTCTATTGCACTGAACACTGCCGGGGCTTCGAAAATCTACTCGTTAGAGTCCAGCTCGGATGATTTATAGCAGGCGGTGGCAGCTACAATTCCTCTCCGTTGATTAATAGCCCTCCCCGTGAGAAAACTATCGCCCTGTCTTTGTCACTTCATTTGTATGGATATCGATA
Organism: Helleia helle; assembly: GCA_963853865.1. Lineage (NCBI taxonomy): Eukaryota > Metazoa > Arthropoda > Insecta > Lepidoptera > Lycaenidae > Helleia > Helleia helle. The sequence continues at coordinate 10,920,586 of OY971421.1, forward strand.
TATTAATATGGGTCTAAAATTAAAATTTAAAATAAAATAATAAGCCATGTTCAAAAATGTAATAGAATTTCAACTAGAATGTCTTCTGATTTCAAACGTTACCGAGTTTCTGGTGTAGCTATCAGGGTAGTCAGCATCGCCATTTACAATCCCTCTAAAGATAGAGACTATAGATATTTTTTTATCCGTCACACATAGAAATGAGTCAATTCATGTCTTCTACAAGCTATTACGAGCTTAACACAAGACATACAAATAATTTAATTGAACAAGTGTAATTTTCTATTATTATTAATATACTTATATTATTTATTCTTTAGAAGTACTTACCTTTATTAAAGATCGCCTCCAGCAAAACCATCATGTTACTCCGACATTTAGAGATCTATAGGTACAGATGAATAAAATCGTAGTATCGGTCAATATTAAAATAACCGCTTTGTACTAAGTACATATGGATCTAATCACGGAACATAATATACTAAAATATTTATTTTTACAATTTTTGTCTGTATGTCTTCCTGTCTGCCTGTCTGTATTTTCCGGATAATCTCTAAAACGGCTTGGCTTATTATGACGGGACTTTTATTGGCTGATAGCTAATGTTATAAGGAGTAACTTAGGCTTCAAAAATAATCATCATCACTACGGATGAGGCTGTAAATCTAAGTTCAGGCGGGCGAAAATGCGGGCAACAGCAAGTTAAAATAAGAATATTAAGATTAAATATTAAATCAAAGACATCTAAGCATTTGAATGGAAGTAGTGATGAAAATCATCGTAAGTAAAGTGACATCATCAGCGACTTCATCATCACCTCGTGTTTCGTGTATTATTCAAATCGCTTAATTTTAGCCGAACGCTCGTTAAGACGAACGACGCATTCCACTAATGACACCATTTGCCGAGATTGTTCGAAGGCTTCTGAGGCGCTAACTACGGGGATTGTACTGAAAAACATTTCGTCGCCCTTTCAACGTAACGTACCTACATAATCCAATAAACGATGCAGATTGTGTACGATCATTAAACTGTACGTAACTACGCACATAATAGGTACGTACAGGTATAAATCATTATCATTATCATTACCAACGTAAAGTTTATCAATACGTATTCCGCAACACAAAGACGGCCGATTCTATACAACTCTCATTCAGCTAGGAGTATTAGGACTACCAACTGGAAGCTCGTCGTCTCAGTTGGAGGTCAAGATGGTATTTATGATGGTGATACGTAAACCATATTGACACTTATTTCTGATAATTAAAGAAAATGAGGTTTAAATTAAGAGTAAGAAACTTTTTGTAATATGAAAATGTAAAAGTTGATGCTTAAATGAGAATCAGTTCAAAACAGTGTTGGTCGAACTGAGACATAAATGGGTTTGAGCCAAAATAAATGTACATTTCTCATATGACTCTTGTGTGAAACATTTCTCACGTTTCTCACAAAAATCAAAAACGTTTCTCACATTTCTCACAAAGATGCGTTCACATAGGTAACTTTTTACTGATGAACAAATAGGTACCTATGACATGTTATGATTCAGATGTACAGGAATAAACATAGGATTCAAATATGTACATGGTATTTTTGTGTTTAGTCTAAGGAAGATATTTAGGCCAATATATGTGTATACTCATATAGATATGTTGTATGTTGCGTCAGAATTAGGGTTAAAATGTAAACATATATTTTTTGAGCGTATGTATGTGTGTGTATGTCTATTTCTTTTTCACGCCCTACAGTCCATACGGCTCGGTGGATTTTAACATAATATGAGGTGTCGTTAGATTTATTTTGATTGTAGAAGTGTCATTAGGCTAAAATTAATTATGAAAATCAAATGGTGGGTTTTTTCGCCAAAATTTGATGTCATAATTATTTTTTTAACCTAACCTATGAAGTGGGGTATCATTTAATAGGTAAGTATTTAAAATATTTTTTAGTTTTATTAATAATTCCCATTTTTCATTTTTAAACGACCATTTCGGACCTATGACGGTTTAAAGTAGGTTAGCAAAGCGGGCAAGTCGCGAAGCGCTCTTTTCTTGCTGAGTAAGGGCTCGCAAGATACACACAGTCGCACGTCAGACTACCCCACTTTGACCTTGAGGCAGCCTCTATTCCCTACACAATAAAAGCTGTTTTCGTAGTTCAAATGGGTAAGCTGACGTGCTGCCGTCTGTACATACATAATGATCCCTACGATAAAGAAATAAAAAAAAATCGTACCAATTCATATTATATTATAACTAATAATTATCAAAAAAACCAAAGTAATTGTTTTCAAAAAACCAAAAACCCAACTGCTTAAAAAACTGAAAAGAAAACAAGATGTCCATCCAATGCGAAATACTTAACGATACAACATGTAGGTATGAATACTTTAAATATAATTAAAATCAGGTAAATTATTAAATATTAGTGCGCCTGTATCATGAACTTTGGGCTCTTCTAATTCACACATTAAATGCGTTTCTGTTATCGTATCCTCTTCTGCAATCCTGACTTAATGACAAAGGGACCATCTGTAAAGTATGTCTGTATACCCTTTCAAACAAAATAAGAATTTTTCAAATTGGTTCAGGCGTCTTCGAGTAATCGAGGAACATACTTTAAAAAAAGCCGACAAATTGAGAACCTCCTCCTTTTATGGAAGTCGGTTAAAAATAAAACCACCTTCAAAAAACAATCAACCTTTTGACTGACTTTTTAAATATATAAAAAATACGATATGTAACAAATACTTTTTTTTAAAACACATTAAAATCTGTTCAGCCTAAACGCGAGATAATCACAGCCAAACATACACATATACATACATACAAACTGAGAATCTCCTTTTTTTGAAGTCCGTTAAAAATATATTACATTCCGGTCATTTTTATGTAAGACACAAAAAAGTACGTAAATACGAGTGTAATTAAATACTCTGAGAAATGGTCATGTGAGAAATATGACCAGTATAAACGTGCCTTAGTTTTACATTTTTGTTCGACCGTTTCTCACAGGCATACCAACATGCAACTTTTAAATAGCTTTATTTGATTATAACCTAAAAATCGGATACTACGAAAGCGTGACCTTGTTGTATCGGGATCACTTGACTATCAAAATGCTTTGCACTAATAATAAACAAAAATATTACTTACTTTTCTTGATGTTACTGCGTTTTTCACAGGATTTTTTCACAAAAAGTGTGGACGACCAAAATAAAATCAACAACACACCAAGACACAGAGGGAGACTGACACTTTTTCTTTTTAATAAATGATGCCACATGTTGTCAGCTTTAAAAAATGTAGAGAAGTGGTAGTTTCTATAATTCTACAGGGGTGTAAATAGTGTTTCTCACAAATTGTTTCTCACAGGGCGAAATCTAGGATGCTCTCATAAACAATTTTTATTTTTATTATTTGATAAGCTAGGCGGTAAAATATCAATAAAAGAGAAGGCCAGGTACTACACGAACCTTTTATAAAATTCTAATTCTAAGTTTCCTAAGAAATTTTGGAAATTTTGAGCTATTATCGTAACGAGGTAGTGAAATGGACATGTTTCATTTGTATGGAGAAAAAAAATAAAAAATAAAATAAATTACTATGTAAAAAAAACTATGAATGTTGGTGTAAAAAGGACATCTAATTTTTAATATACATGGTCCAGTGTAATTAAAAAATAATAATAAACATGTTTAATGCAATAAACATAGCCACAATTATCGGTTGAAGGCGGTGGACACGATATTTTTTACTCATGTACATTTATTTTGGCTCAAACCCAAATACGTGCAATAGCCGCTTCAAGTTTATTTGTTGATCTCGTCATTTATTGAAGGAGGCTATCGATTGGTCTTCGTATGTCTCTTTTCTGATGAATAGTATACTACAGATAAATAAGAATCGCAAGATTTGGAGAAATATTAAAATTAAAGTATTGTAAAAAAAATCTGTTAATTAAAGTAGATCCTAAAATCTCAATAACTGGCAATGCTTGTTTTAATTAAAATTTGCTGTTTTAAAAAGTGTTTATTTATTTGTTTATTAGAAAACATACAGTATATAAAAAAATACTTATTACTAATTTATTATAATATTAAACAAACAATAAATAAAATAGTATGCAGTAATTTAATATTTAAAAAACTCAAATAAGACAATAAATACCAAATACAAAAAGATCTTTAAAATAACTATTGAAGTTTTGACATGCTATACAGAAAAAATAATATCTTTAAACATAACAGTAGTATACGTATACTACTGTTATGTTTAAAGATATTATTTTATATGATGATGATATATACGTATATATCATTACCGTTTATATACCTACCGTTTATATACATTGGCCTTTACCGTCCACAGCTGTACATAGGCCTCCTTCAATGAATGGCAAGAAGGCCCATTCCATGCCACCCGCATCCAACACGGACTGGCTACCGCACGTAGATCGTCTTACGACCTCCGAATATATATCTGAATTATTTTCCTATATTATCTGAATTTAAAAAAAAATCATAACATAATTTTGAGCCTCCTTCCTCGAGAGGTTAATCTTTTAAAAAAAGTGTATTGTGCGTATTTGTTCAATATAATAACATTTTAATCTAATTTTAATATAGTAATTGAATGTGCCTGACCTGCATACCTGATTTCACGCTAATGTCAAAATATATGCAAGCGATTATGATTAGTATGCGTGTGCAATATCAAACAAATATACGGTCCAAACTAAATTTACGACAATTCTATTATTTTAAATGTGAAATTTTGTTTAATGCTTGAAGAATTTGCGTGAAATTTTGCAAACAATTAGAAATTTAGACACCATCTACTAAAGGACATAATATTAAGGATACTACTTACTTTGATAATTTTAATTTCCTTTAATTATATTCAATGAATTAATAACTTGAATGTACAAAAACATTACAAATACAGTTCATAATACGCATTTGAAATATTTTTTCAACATTGCAAAGTGATATTCTAAAAAAAATGTCATGCATCCATAATTCGATAACGTGTACGAGCTATTTGTTTTACTATGACCGTTTGACATCGGTTTTTCAACTGAATTTCTCCATTGTTAGTGCAAACCATTAATTGAAATGTATATGAATATGTTAGCTCCCCGGGGAAATAGGTTGGGCAGAAACCTTTCTATATTAACACAACTTTAATCTAGGGACACGTCCCGAAGGACAGGAATGTCGTAGAGGAGCAACATTTTTGTAGGCAATATATTTTCTTTAAGTCCGTCGGTGGCGTATGGCCAACAACGTCTTGTCCCCAAAATCTTACGTTATTGCCGCACTAACTTTGTTAAAATACATGTACACGGGAATCTCTAAAGCCTTTTAGAATTATTGCAACCTATTTGTATCTATTCCCTAAGGTTTTCTCAATGGACTGTATAAAACCGCAATCCAAAAGTTGAGTAAAGTTTCGAGACCGCTTCAAAACAGTGGCTTTACACATGGGAAATTTGTTACCGACATTTACAGGGTTGTTTTCTTGCTCGTAACAGTCTATTACCCTTTTGTCAACCTTAAACTATCAATTCTATATAAATACACTTTGCAATAGGTGCACACGAAAATTCCCAGCCCAGCACCTTGGGTGAAGCAAATTGAGCCAAGGGAGCTGCTCTTTGTACCCTTCTTATAAGAAGAGGGGACAAAAGAGCAGGGGAACAAGGGCTAGGATAGGTTCCCACCTCACCCTATTGTACTGTCCCAACGTTGGTAGGGGTTGTTCTGCGGTGCGTGGACTACCCCTCTGTGGAGGTGGCATCGGTCCCTTGAGAGACTGACTAGCCGTCAAAGTACCCAGTTTCCTCAAAGGATCCGGGGTACCTCACCAAAGGCGGCATTGGTGGCACTCGCCGGGTTTTAAAGGTAGAGCTGCATCCACTTTCGGGCCCGATTGTATGTTATTGCTATTAAAACAGGGAATTGCACCATAAATTTAAGCCTATGGAGATTATCAGTGTTAGATGATTGATGATGATAAAGATGATAAAGGTTTTGTTGGTTGAAAATTGCCTTATTATTTTATTGTGTCATTTTGATGTAAAAATTTATTGACGCGCCTTTCGCGCCTTGGTATTTATTGTCGTAACAACTGCTATCGTGTCGTGATGCCCCATGTTTATTTAATCTTTTTGTATGTGCGTACTATATTTCTCCATAGCTAATTTTATTTCATCTTTCGTTTTACATTTTTAAAATTATTTATTGTAATATCAACATAGATACTTCACATCAGTCTGCGTCTCGTGGTCGCCAACTTTTTTGCATCATATGAACGATTTAACCTTTTATATTTGCATTTATCAAGAACAAAAATTGAGCAGATAGAGTCAATCGAATAAAGTGTGGACTGGGTCCATCACTATAATCAAAGAATAAATTGCGGCGTCAGCTACGTCCAGCTATCTCCGGATCCAATCACTTTCAAAGGAGAATCGCGGGGAATGCACTTGAACGTGAAAACATTCAAGATAATATGGATCCTTCAACGCCCGTGGAATTCTTTATTCTTCAATTGCTAACAAAAATATATTTCTTAAAACCATTTTAATGGATGATGGCATCGACTATAGTCGATGGATGAGGGATATATCAATATAACTTAAAATTAATTAGAAATTATAAAATAAATGTCGCATAGCTCAATTGTGATATGGATATATTAATTATATCAAATTCAGAAATCTATAAGACTTACTGCGCTCGACGCGGCGGGTCATCGTGGTACCGTACGGCATCGTGGACGGCAGCCACTAACCTAGCCGGTGATCCCCCGTGGGAATTCGTGGAGGAGGTTCTTTCTGAGACGCACTCCTGTCTTGGATATGAGGTCTCTCAGCGAGAGCCTTACGCTATGCTACGGGTTCCTGCGGGTACGCTGACTATGGCAAGAGGCGCTTATGCCGTGGTGGGGTCAGGCCACCGCCAAAACCTTCATCATGCGTAGCAGCTGTAGAGCAAAAGCCTTACGGCTACTCTGCATCCGGTGCTTTAGCGATGGATGCACCATAAGCGTAAACCCGTCACCCTCCGTCTGGCACAAGTGCTCACCGGGCATGGTTGCTTTGGTTAGTACCTGTCCCGGACGGCCCGCAGGGAGCCGATGACAGTATGTTACATTGTGGCGCGGCGGTGGACTCGGCTCAGTACATCCTCGAGGTGTGCCTGAGATGGGCGGGCCACAATCTGACGTTGATCAACGGAGGGGACTTGTCTCTGCCGAGCGTCATCATCGCGATGCTCGGTGATGACGAAACCTGGACGGCAATGGTCTTCTTCTGCGAGGCAGTAATGTCCCAGAACGAGGCCGATGAGCGGGTGAGAGAGGAGGCGCTACCAGTAAAGCCCCAATGTTCGTATCGAGCTTCTGGATGGAAACCTGGGCTCAGTATGGTATGACGTATGGCGCATAGGTCAGCTATGCGCGGGACCAAAGCGGGATGGTGAACTTCCATACACATTCAAAGACATTTCATGTCATCTTGCAGAGTATTTCCTCACGATGTTTTCCTTCATCGGCAATATGCGTCTTTATATATAATTTATCCTTGTTAAGGTAGAAGATTTATTATTATTATTTCTTTATTGATTATTTCGTGGAGAATAATATTTGCTAATAAAACGCCTTTGATATAAAAAACATATACGAGTCCGATATTCACTAAAAATATTCCCGTAAATGTATGGAAATAAAGTTGGGCTTGATTTCTTAAATAGAACTGCGATGTTCCTGCCAGGGGATTGGCTCGGGCCCAGCTGCTTGAAATGCATCTTGAAAATACAGGCGACGGTATACTTCCTCCCGCACTGCATTCTAGATAATACTGTATACAGACAATATTTTAGAGATCTGCAATTAAAATCTTTAGGATAATACAATGTGTGTTATTAGAAAATATTGGCAAAACACTTCAAGGTAATTAAACATGCTTCGCTTACATTACATTAAAGTCCAACTGGAAATTTCGCGCATTTTGTTTTTGAGATAAAAGGCAATTTTCTCTAATATAGAACTATTGCAGATAAATATATATATAACAGATAATATTACTTAAGTTATCTACCTAGATAACTTAATAATTCAATAAGTATATTAGTTTATTCCATATAAAATTTTGACTATACGCTGTAAATTGGGCAGTGTCAGAAGACAAAATATCAGCTTTTTTTACAAGCTTTTTTATTTGTAAAAATATCTTAAATATATTTTTACTCGTGCTCCTACTACTGAGTACTACAAAAATACAAAACAAAAAGAGACATAAATAAATGATTGAACTAAATAAATACAGTTTTTGTTGTTACACAATCATTAATGACAACATTCCGCCCTCAGCCGCCCACTTCCGCGTTCTTATCCCAAACGTCAGCGCCGCCTTACGCAAGCTTATACATCATAATGTATTCCGAGGTAAATTGTCAACCTTTTCTGTAATGAAGGCTTTGTATGTATAAGTTGAATACGTAATAGGTAAACGAATATAATAATAGCTTTTGAATGTAGTATACAATATTGCATATTATTGTTGAAATACAGCCATTACCTATTAATGCGTATTAATAAAAGTATAGTTCTTTTTTTGTTTTTATTTTGTATATTTTTTTTATCTGGTATAACACGTAAAATAATAATAATAATAATAAACTTTATTGATTATAAACACAGCCTCCGGCTTGAACGCCAACGCGCTAACAATTGAGCCACAGAGGTCGTCAAATCACAAATATTACAGATGCAGCAATATAGCTTATCAGTTTCATAACATTATAGTTTGGAAAGCTTTTATAACCATCATTGTTTTCATAACAAGCCGTCAAAGTAGGAACACGGTGTTTTGGCGGGAAAATAAATTGAAAGCATTTGTAACTCCCGCCATCGCCTCGGCTCGGTAATGGCGATGGAAACTATTCCCGACAAATGATACAGATCACAAAAACGACGGGAGAACCCGCTAGATTTAACTTCATTGTATTCATTTGTATGAGGAAACCAAATATGGTTTATGAAGATATTAAGTATTTTTCTGATGAATGTTTACATCTTTATACTTATATATACATTAACGGACTTGACAGATGTTTTCCTGGACAAAACATTTAGTAGTAGATCGAATTGTTGAGCTAAGCTATTCTTGAATCTACTGAGTGTTCCAACACACTAAAATTTTCGTCAAAATCTGTCCAGCCAGGGGAATTCAGTGACATACAGATGCATAGAAAAATTTACATTTAATTTAATTTAATAAACATTTGTTTAAGAATTTTTTTCTGCATGTATATTAAAAGGTAAGGTCATATAAATAAAGACCATAACGTTCGTTTTTGGAATATGGTTGCATTAAAAGACTTAAATTAAACTAAATCTATTTACTTAGTAATAAAACCTATTTTTGAATATAACATGATAATATTTTACTGGTGGGAGTTATGCTTATTTCTTCCGTCAAACATCTTTGATATTTTTTTAAAAGAAGAGCAGGACAGACTGTGATTACCTACTAGCAACGAGACTTAGCATTATATGCCAGGATTTGTTCCAGGTGAATTTGATTATGTACATAAGTGACGCCGCAAACTTATAATCAAGTGACTCTTCTACCTATTAGCCTATCCAAGGAAAATAAATTTAAAAAAACGTACGACGTACTATCGATATCTTTCTATCAAACAGACAAGACTTATCTCAAACTTACTGTGTTTCTGCAGATCAGTTTTGTTCTGGACATGCAAATCGAGAAATTCAAAATTATTCCTTCGTTTGTATTATTTTTTTACGAATTAATGTACGCAAATTAAGCAATTTGTATACAAATAAATATTTTAATTAAAACGCGAGGTAACATGCGCAATACGCCGCACGGATTAATTTTAATCAATTCCATGACGTAGTGGCGGAAAATTAAAAACTCCGGTTTTCCGCCGAGAAACAGCAAGTATTGACAAAACTTTGAGGAGCGCAATTAAAAATAAACGCTTCGTTGGATTCAGTTTTTACTGTAACAAGGCCAATATTGCTGAAGTTTTTTAATGTAATAAATTCTTACATGCGATACGTTCTGAAATTCCGGAGCGACGATACAGAGTAATAGAGAATTTGTTACTATTTTATGTTACTGGAATTTCAAGGACTTTATTAACTAATGGACATTTTGATACCAAATTATAAAAAGCTTATATTTCGTATAACCACCGTGGAAAGTATTTGAGACTTTTGTAAAAAATCGCTTCATAAAATAGTGATGGATGCAAACTTGATGTCAAAAGGAAGTACCGTTTAATACTTAAATAATGAATTCTAGATCATTATTGGTACTGGAAAGTACATTAAAGAATTTCATAGTATAATTCATATGTATATTTTGTTCCTACTGCATAATCTTATCGCAAATATCTTTAATTATATAGGACCGATCGTCCTATATTATTAAAGATATTTGCGATATAATTACAAAAGGACCCTAAAAATTATTTAATTAAAACGTAAATTATCAAGTAAACATGAACAAATTCATAATCAAAGTCAATATTTTGTTTCATTCAAATCTAACTTGTTAATCAAAACTTATTCAATATCAACTTCAATTTTATCAATTAGCAACCTGGAGACCGCGTTGGTTGATAATTTAAATTATTTATCAATTATTTCTTATAAATATAATAAATACATTATAATATTATCATCAATTGAAATAGGACGACAAAATTGTGTCTAGCCAAGATTCAAAATATAATTATTGTAAGCTCTTAATGAGTGTTATGTAACGTAATTAATTCTAAGGTTGTCTTTTTCATTTTGCAATTTCACCATTTCCTTTTCTTTCACATTCTTTTATTTCTCATTACACAATATGATGGAACCCTCATAGTGCGAGGACTGCGTAAAGAATTTCATACCAATTACTTTTCGTCGTCAATTTCATGTTATAAAGCGCGGTATAAGAACAAGATTAACTTATCTACAAAAAACTGAATTTTTTTCTTCATAAAACGGTTCACAATGTGATCCTTTATGAAATGCCAAAACGTTTCCAAATTCAAAAAATTCCAAAAAAAAAACGAAATGTCTTAATACTCACTTTCAATAGAACTAGAAAAAATTGCTTATTATGAGTACCGTTTAAATATTTTTAATTAATTATCTTCCATTTTTTTTTGCGCCGGAAAATGCTCTTAGGCATCCCGCGGAGGAAAAGGGACTCCCCAGGCGAGTATATGGGATTCGCTGTACCCAAAAGATGTTAAGGTGGACGTAGCTCTACCCACTAAAACCACTAAAGTATGTCAACGGAATTTAAAAAGATATATATAAGCAAATATAAATAAATAATTTCTAACTCTTTCAAAGCTCCAAGACAAAAATGTTTCTTTAATTGTATTTTTTCTCTATGGAAAATTTTAAAAAGTTCAAAGAGGTGAATTTTCATTGTATTCATGCTTTCTTGTAAAATTAAGAAAGTGTAGATACGTTTATCTGACTCTTACATCGCAAAAGCCAGGGAATAAGCTCTCTTATGTGCCTAAATACATAAATAGGCTACATAAAAGTGACTATACCGTTGGAATTAGGGATTATAACTTACCTTTGTATTGAGTCGTGTTTGAATGGGCTACGGAGCCCAACATCTTAGCGGTGTTCTTCTTTTGTTCCTAGCATGGATATGTTTTTCATTCACCTACCTGTATTAAAATATGATTTTATCCTAAGGTCATTTTCATAAAACAAATGAATAGTTCTTTAACATATTATTATGTACTTCTTCAGTGTGGGTATTTTACCGAACTCCTCCTAAACGGCTGGACCAATGTTGACGGTTTTTTTATGTTAGTTGGATAGGCAAACTGGCAAACGTACCACCTGATGGTAAGTGGTCGACGTCACTCATTAACATAAGCTAGTATACCTGAAACGAGCCCAGTAAATCATGCGTGTTCAAGTGGATTCGAGAATGGTTCAGAAATGGGCCTACAACGAAAAATGTTGTACAAAACAACGTCTGCCGCATTTGCTAGCTAATTATAAAAACATTAAATGTATATTCCACTATATTAATATACTAGTGGCCCCGACAGACGTTGTCCTGTACAAAATATTATTTTTTTGCGAATCTAAACCATTCTCGAATCCACTTGAACACACACAAAAAAAATCATCAAGATCGGTCCAGCCGCTTAGGAGGAGTTCAGTGACATACACACGCACAGAAGAATTATATATAAAGATTTAAGGCCTTGCGTGTGCGTATTTGTCACTCTACTCCTCATATTGCGGCTGGACCAATTTGGTTAAAATGTGTGCATATTAAAGTAGCTCACATTTTTAAATGCAATTGGATCCGGTAGACGGTGTCGTAATCGTGTTTCTACAAAAAAAACGATTTCCTTTCACAACCGTCATATAAATCATTTAAAAATGTGGTACCAATTAGCGCCACAATCCTGAATCACGCTATCGATGTTTCACAGTTCGGCGCCATATAAGCAACAGCTGAAATTGTTATGATTTTCAGTAGTATTTATATTTATATCGATTTTGTGGGTATTGGTAGTTGTAGGTTTGTCTATTGTCAGTTTAGTATAAAAGGACGCCGATGGTAGTGTTGCGGGGCATTCTACCAGTATATTTTGAGAAGGGCGTTACTCTGCCGGATTACATTGCGAACAAGGAGACTCGATTGTGTTAATGGGACATCCGTGCTGCGGAATTGTTTCATATTGTAGACTTATCAAGTAAAGTATTGGTAAATGGAATATTTTCTTCATAAAATGATAACAAGGGGGTTTCGTATCAACCGAGCATACCATATCGCTCGGTCGAAGATCTTCCTTTGGGGCTTGCACATACAATCCCGCAGTGCAGTTGTTATACCAAAAAGTGTAAAAAAATAATTGTTCTTTTCCCTAGGCGTACTAATAATATTTTTAAGTAATAAAATTTTATGGTTTTTTGATAAAAATGCGTAAAATTATGATAATCACATTTTAATATTATAGAGCATTATGTAGCACAAAACCTTTTGACAGTACAACGTCTGTCGGGTCCGGTAGTGTATTTTAAAATCCTACTAATGTAAAATTAAATAAACTACTAAAAAAATTGTGAAAGTAATCTTATTTGCTGCGCTTTCACGCGAAAACTAATTAACCGATCATCATAAAACTTTGGACACATATTTTCGGAGGTATTAGAAGTAACATAGGATACTTTTTATAAAAAAAAAACTAAAATCTTATCCTGCGCAGACGAAGTCGGGGCACCAGCTAGTATTATATAATTTTCCATTTATCATAAAAGTGATGTTCTTAGGCTAGACAGTCATTTGGTATACTTCACCTTCATAGTATTTTTAATTAGACTGTCAATATTATATTACACCGGTTGCCGAAATGATTTGATAGTTTCTTCTACCTACAGCTTTTACGACACGTCCTTTACCAAACTTTATGTATTTCCTAATCATTTTGAACTTAATATCTCATTTTTCGGTGTTGTAAGCCATTGAGCGCGTTCAAAGGTAAAATAAATATTTTCATGATATAATACGCGACCCACATCAAAACGGGGCTTCCGATGTTTAGCGTCGATTTTTTCACAAATGACAGATTCATTATAAGACGTAAACCGTACTTGTAAAAATGGGAACAAAAACGTTATATTTAGTGCGCGGCTCCACCGCAGTGCACGCAAAATATTAAAATGACAATTCCAAGAAATTGTTAATTAATGTGTAGTGTATCCGTGAGTTGCAGTGAAAACAATCACATACATAATATTCTTGCAAAACGAAACTTGAGAAACATTACATACAACGACCTTAATCATAGGTAGAATACTCATCACTATCATATTTGTTTACTTGTACTCAGAATTTACTACAGTAGGTAATTTACTAGATCATCTGAACATTGAAATATATCTATCCTCTTTAGATTTATCCTAGTTAGCTAGCTGGCTACATTCTTTTCCAGCAGTTCTTTTCTTATTCTTTTCTCTGTAGACAATATCGTGAGAGGAAATCACCATAATATATCTATTTAAATTGGCCTTGGTATCCTCAACAAATTTTATTAGAAAAATCCAGGAGCAGTAGGAAATACTACCCTTTTCCCCCGTGTAATTATCTGTGTATTACCTAGTAGGGACTAAAGATGGGTAATAAAGTACGTCGAATCATGGAATAGTGAGTATTTAATATAAATCTATTGAAAACGAGAATTTACCATGTTTTCGATTTTGTTTTGCGGATCTCTAAAACAACTTGAGAAGGAAAACTCTAAATAAACTTGTGAATAGGCTTTTTTTTTTTTTTATATAGAAGAAGGGGCAAACGGACAGTCGGTTCACCTGATGGTAAGTGAATAGCGACATCCACAGACACCCGCTATACCAGGAGATCAGCAGGTGCGTTGCCGGCCTTTTAGATGTGAGTATGCTCTTTTCTTGAAGGTCCCTAAGTCGTATCGGTTCGGAAACACCATAGGTGGCAGCTGATTCCATATATTTGTAGTGCGAGGCAGGAAATGCCGTAAAAATCTAGATGTTGTGGATTTCCGGACATCAAGATGGTGTGGGTGAAATTTGGAATTCTTACGCGATGTCCGGTGGTGGAATTCTGCCGCAGGCATTAATCCGAACAATTCCTCAGAACACTCCCCGTGGTAGATGCGGTAGAAGATGTAGAGCGATCCGACATCTCTACGCAGCGCCAAGGGATCAAGCCGATTGGAGATCACATTATCATCGACGATTCGAGCCGCCCGGCGTTGGACGCGGTCAAATGGAAGGAGCTTATATTGGGGCGCTCCAGCCCAGAGGTGAGAGCAGTATTCCATGTGAGGCCGGATCTGCGCCTTGTATAATTGAAGGCGGTGTGAAGGCATGAAATACTGATTCGCCCTATTGAGCACGCCAAGTTTCTTAGAGGCTAGTTTAGCCTTTCCTTCCAAATGGCCACGAAACTGCACATCTCTCGATATGTCGACGCCAAGTATCCCAATGCTGGCTGCGGCAGTTAGGGGAGTGCCTTCAAATCGTAGGTGTAGGCGACGAAGGGTGATTTTTTGGCGGTAAACGCGCAAACTTGTGTCTTGTTGGGGTTAAATTGGACCAGGTTAAGTCGTCCCCATTCCGAGACTTTGGTCAACAGAGACTCGATTTCAGACACAAGTTTGTTCCGACACTCATCGACTTGTTCCCGAGAAATATTAGAGCGGCCAGTGTATAAGGCATCTCCAGTGCTGTCATCCGCATAACAATGAATGCCGCTGGTTTGCAGCATATCATTGATATGCAGAAGAAACAGAGTTGGAGATAGTACACAGCCTTGCGGAACACCAGCATTAACAGACTTGAGGTCCGAGCATGTACCGTCGACAACGACCTTGATGCTCCTGTCTGCTAAAAAACTGGTGATCCACTTACATAATTTCTCGGGAAGCCCATATAATGGTAGCTTCGCTAGAAGTGCTTTATGCCACACCCGATCAAAGGCCTTCGCTATGTCCAAACTAACCGCCAGTGCTTCCCCCTTGCTCTCAACTGCCTCCGCCCATCGATGCGTTAGGAATATTAGAAGATCACCAGCTGAACGATTCCGTTGAAAGCCATATTGGTGATCGCTAATCAGCTGGTGCTCCTCCAAATACCGCCGGAGCTGGCAGTTAATTATGGATTCCATAATCTTTGAGAACAAGGAATTTATGGCTATTGGTCTGTAGTTGGACGGGTCTGAGCGGTCCCCTTTCTTAGGGATCGGGTGTACCAAAGCTGTCTTCCACGAGCATGGGACGACGCCTAATGAGTATGAGTGCCGAAAAAGACGCGTAAGGACGGGTGCCAACTCAGGAGCACAAGTACGTAGCACTAACGGAGGGATGCCGTCAGGCCCACTCGACTTATGGATGTCCAGCGAAAAAAGCGCTTTACGTACGGAGCTCTGTCGAAAAATTATTTCCGGCATTGAGGTATCACACCGAGGGATCGTCGGTGGTATTTTTCCCTGGTCATCCAAAGTCGAGTTGGAAGCAAAAAGAGTGCCTAGAAGATCGGCCTTCTCCTTCGCGGTGTGGGCCAACGAGTCGTTCCTCATGTGCAAAGATGGTAGGGATGGCTTACAGAAATTCCCTTGAACAGCCTTGGCGAGTGACCAGAATGCACGAGTTCCCGAAGGAAGTCGAACCAATCTCTCGCCAATTCTGTTCACGTACTCCGCTTTTGCCTCAGCAATAGCTCTTTTGAAGGACCTGGAGGCAAAGTTATACTCCTTTTTTAATGCGCTGGTCTTTACATCCTGTGACATCGATGCATTGGCCCAGGCTCGGTAGCTTAACCGCTTGTGGCGTGCAGCCACAAGTTTGACCAAACCAGGGCTGGGATTTGCCGCCTATAGGCACTGAAGAGCTTGGAATAAAAAGCTCCATGGCTTGCAGCACCACCTCGGCGACAGAATCGGCAACGATGTCTGGATCATCCAGCGAGAAGCAAATTCGCCCCCATGGGTAGGATGCGAAGAAGGACCGCATTCCATCCCAATCAGCTGACCTGTAGTGCCAAACATGGCGGCAGCTGGCAAAACGTGGCCATGATGGGCGGGCAACTTGCACAGAACTCCGGATCAGACAGTGGTCCGATGAGCCAAGTGGAGCGTCCACGGAGACCACGTAATTGTCCGGGTGAGAGGTCAGCAGAAGGTCCAACAGAGAAGGCGTATGATCTTCCACATCAGGGATACGAGTTGGTGATACCACCAATTGTGTCAGATCATATGCTGAGGCAAAGTCGTAAACAGATCTTCCTGCATGATCGGTTGTACGTGAGCCGAGCCACTCGGTGTGATGGGCGTTGAAATCACCAAGTATCACGATCTCTGCAGATGGGATCTGTTGTAGTACGGAATCTGTAGCCATTTGGATGTGCTCTATCAGTCGATCGGTTTCGTCATAACCGCTGTGGGACCTATATAGGCAGGCATAGACGCGGGGATGGTCATCGCTGTCTATGCGCAACCAGAGGATGGAGAGGTCCCTACCTTCAAGACTGCCAAGGCAACGAGAGCAGACATCCTCTCTGACGTACGCGCAAACTCCAGCCCGCGGTACAAAAAAGTGTTCTAATTTGTACCCCGGACAAGAGAGATAGGAAGTATCGGCCGGAGAAGATATCTGAGTCTCGGTCAAAAAGAGCAGGGCCGGCTTCGCCGTCTGGAGGTGGTAGTGAACAGCGTTGAGATTGCTATGAAGTCCCCTTATGTTACAGAAATCCACGGTCATAGTGGTAGGGGACTTCTGCCGACTGCTCCGTTTACCCCGGGCAGTTTTTGTCTTGAGCACAGATTCGCCCCCCCCAGAATACGCGGGGCTGCTCAGGTTTCCGGGTTCAGGTACGTGTCCTGAGCCCGGAAGCCTAGAGAGGGATTCTCCGGTGCTTGTGCGACCGGTACCCTCCTGGGGTAGCCTTTGCGTAGTCTGTGCTGTCATGTATGTTGGGGGGGGGGGGCCATGGGCCACCGGATCTCTCACAAACCGAACGAAACACGACGACATTTGCCGCCATTTTACGTCGATATTATGTGAGAGCGAAGTACTTCCCCGGACGCTCCGGCCCATTCAGCTGCAAGGCAGCATGGCGCTACTTCGTAAAATAGTGAGAATTATTCGATGATTATATTCTTATTTAGATGTCAAAGTCATAACTAAAGCACAACCATGGTTGTATTTTTATACATTCCACCAATACGACTTAGGGACCTTCAAGAAAAGAGCATACCTACTCATATTTGAAAGGCTGGTAACGCACCTGCGAATCCTCTGGTGTAGCGGGTGTGGATGTCGCTTACGACATCCACACCCGCTACACCAGTGGCGGGATAAGTCCCGCCACCAGGTGAACCGACAGTCCGTTTGTCTCCTCTTTTATTAAAAAAAATATTTCCAAGAATATCGTCTATGTTATTAACCTCCCAATACTCAAACGAATCTCATATTTAGGACGTACTTAAACTCATGCTACGACGTGTCAGATACAAAGAAAAAAGAGGGACAACACGAGTCTAAGTACGTCTTAAATTTGAGATTCGTTTGAGTATTCGGGGGTTGATTGTATAAATACGATGAGTTGAGCCTCAACTGAAAAAAATATATGAATGTGAAACAAATGAAATATACTGCGTCGTAAATTAAAACGATATTTCAAAATTTAAGAGTCCCGATGATAAAACAAAAATATCAAAAGAAGAAAAATAAAAAAACTTACCCGACAAAATCTTTTATTACCTTTGCAGGTTTGTGGAAATTTTTCTCTCTACAAAGCTTTATCAGATTAGCGACGTGGTGTCACAAATGTTTTGCACAAAGACAATTTAAGTTATTGTCAACTGCTCGAGAAACTTCCATTACTTCATTTAAATTAAAATTACGTTTGCTGGATACGAATCTTGTTTATATATTAATGGTCTTCGAAATAGTAAAACAATTGGATACATTAAAAATAAATTTAGAGATATGTAAAATAGAATTATTCTCAAAGGATTTCAAAGTAATGAGACATATTCAGATTTTACAAATTGATGATTCCTTTTTTTTAAATGCTGCATTAATTGGTGAAGTGACCCGAATTTGTTATGCAACAGGGTACCTCGAGGACTAGCCAGTCCTCCAAGGGACCTCCACCTCTGCACCACAGAACAACCCCTTTCCAACGCCGGAACAGTGCAATGGGGTGAGGTTTCCATCCTCGCCCCTTGTCTCCCTCTATTCTCTTGTCCCCTCTTCTTATATTAAGAGGAGTACAAAGAGCAGGTCCTTCGGCTCAATTTGATTAGCCCAAGGTGCTGGGTTCAACTTAGGCTACTGACCCCCGCCGCCACGACAAGGCTTGAAACATTTACAGATTTTAAATTATTTAATTGTTTGTTTTAAAATTCTTAGGATTATAGAATAAGCTTTCTTATTAGAAAGCTTATTGTAATGGTGATGTATTCATCACCATTATAATTCACCTTTTTTGTACAGAGGCCTCTTTTAATGAACGATAAGACGTCCGAGTGCCTGATACTCATACAACTGACATTATACTTAATAAAATTCTCGGCGTTTCTAATACTAAAAACTACGATTATCTTTCTTAGATTAGGTACTCTAAAACCAAAGTACACATATTATCATCCTAAAGTTATTAATGTAAGATAGAAACGGTATTTTTTCCAAATAAAATAGTTTGGAGAATATTGATAAATTTAAAATATTTAGCAGCCACTTATTAACTTTATGTTATAGCTGGTGCCCGCAACTTCACCCGCACACTTTACCGGTGGGAGGGAAGCACTGTGCCGTGCTCCCGGCTGCATGGGTACCACCATCTTGCTTGTTTCTCCCGTGAAACAGCTTTGCTGTGTTTCGGAGAGAAGGGCAAGACAGGCAGTGTAATTACTGGCACCGAGACTTAACATCTTATGTCTCAGGATAGGCAACACATAAATAAGTTGTCTGGGCTCGTTCCAGGTATACTATTTTATGTTCATGGGCGACGTCGACCACTTACCATCAGGTGGTACGTTTGCCAGTTTGCCTATCCAACTAAAATAAAAAAAATAAAAAAACATCCAAACAGTGTTTATCCTTACCTACTAAATATTAAATTATAAATTAGCAACACGTGTTAATGTCTCTATATACTATATAATATAATATATGCCTACCTCTTTGTATATTATGGACTAGTACTTCGGCCAGTACATTATATTATTATACGATTAGTACATACGTTTGACAATTAAGTCGTTTTTAGGGTTCCGTAGCCAAATGGAAAAAAACGGAACCCTTATAGATTCGTCATGTCTGTCTGTCTGTCTGTCCGTCCGTATGTCACAGCCACTTTCTTCCGAAACTATTAGAGCTATACTGTTGAAACTTGGTAAGTAGATGTATTCTGTGAACCGCATTATTATTTTTGACACAAAAGTAGAAAAAAAATAATAAATTTTGGGGATCCCCATACTTATACCTAAAACTCAAAAAAAATTTTTTCATCAAACCCATCCGTGTGGGGTATCCATGGATAGGTCTTCAAAAATGATATTGAGATTTCTAATATCATTTTATTATTAACTGAATAGTTTGCGCGAGAGACACTTCCAAAGTGAAAAATGTGTGTCCCCCTCCCCTGTAACTTCTAGAATAAGAGAATGATAAAACTAAAAAATATATATAATGTACATTACCATGTAAAGTTCCACCGAAAATTGGATTGAACAAGATCTAGAAAGTAGTTTTTTTTATACGTCATAAATCGTAAACCGCAATTTACCTTTCATGCAATCAACTCAAATATATAAAAAAACATTTAATTCCATAAACGTAAACCTTATTTTTTTGTAAAGTGTCTAATGTTGTATATTATGTAATGGTACGGAACCCTTTGTGCGCGAGTCCTAATAGCACTTGGCCGGTTTTTATTAAAATTTCAACTAACATAGGTAATTGTGAATTACTACAAGCCAAATTTAATTAGAGAAACTTTGAATTCCGGAATAAAATGTAGCTTATGTGTTATTCTGGTACATAAGCAACAACACTGAAAAAATTCGTTCAATAGTATGAGGACCAAACATCCAAACTTTAGCATTAATAATGTTCCCCACAATGGTTCAAGCCTTGACGTGGCGGTGGGGCTCAGTAGCCTAGGGTGAGTCCAGCACTTTGGGCGAAGTTAATTGAGCCGAGGGGGTTCTTTGTACCCTTCTCATAAGAAGAGGGGACAAAAGAGCAGGGGGCAAGGGGCGAGGATGGGAATCTCACCCCATTTTACTATCCCGACGTTGGGAGGGATTGTTCTGTGGTGCGGGACAACCCCCCAGTGGAGGTGGCGTCGGTCCCTTGCGGGACACTAGCCGTCGAGGTGCCCAGTTTGTTTATTAGATCCGGGGCATTTCACCAAAGGCGGCATTGGTGGCACTCGCCGGGTTTTAGTAGGTAGAGCTGCGTCCACATACCTGCGTGGGGAGACCCACTCCCCCGCGGGATGCCTCAGAGCATTTCCCGGTGTTAAAAAAAAAAAAGCATTTATAATATTAGTAAGATCCGTATACATAGGAATTAGGATACATTTTGTATCCACATCTCTGTTTGAAATATAAGCTCGACAAATCCTTAGTTGAGTCTCGGAGCTCTGGATAAATTGTACAACAGCTGTCTTCGCCTGCAGACAGACCGATGGTTAGTCTAGACATTAAATACTTTTTGGCATCAACTAAACTTATTGTTCACAGAATTTTGTCTGTTTTTATTTACACGCTGCTGCTTCACTGTTACTATTTTTGCTATTTATATTGAATTGTTTGTGTGAAGAACAGAAAACTTATTGCTGCATAGTGACTGGGATGATCTTCTCTTTATGGCTAATAGCCTAGTTTATTTTCTTTTTTTAATTCAGGACGGAGCATTCTTAGAAGAAAATTAAGCTCTATTATGAGTCTATGAATCCATCTATACAGATAAATAAAATTGCTGTGTCTGTTTGTAATATTAAAATAACCGCTTTTTATAGAATGCATATGGACGTATACACGGTATATATACCAAAATAGCCTTTTTTATAATTTTTGTCTGTCTGTCCGTCTGTCTGTCTGTCTGTTTCCGGTTAATCTCTGAAACGGCTGGGCCGATTTTGCTGAGACTTTCACTGGCAGATAGCTGATGTTATAAGGAGTAACTTAGGCTATAAAAATAATCATTATCAATCGGCGTACGGCTGTAAATCTAAGTTAACGCAGGCGAAGCTGCGGGCAACAGCTAGTTTAAAATATAGTCACAGCCAATTTTCTTTTATATATAAAATAGATGTTACAATTATCTATTACTGGATAAAAAAGATGATGATGTTTATGATACATGAATATCATCATCGGCCTCTATCCATCCACTGGTGAACATAGACCTCCCTCAATGAACGCCAAGACGGCCGATCCCTTGCTACTCGCATCCAACACGGACCTGTGAATATATGTGATGTGATGATGATTATTAATTTCCAAATATACGATCAAGTATATTATTATCTTTATCAGAAAAAGCAAATAAAATGAAATTCATAGTTCTCCAACTGATGTGACTAATAATAGAAACGATTCAAATGGAAGTCGATACTGGCCAGTATCTATTATGGTATATAAACTTTTTTTACTCAAGTCTGAAAGCCATATATTTTTATATAGTAAGATAGGCAAAGGGGCAAACAAGCCACATGATGGTAAGTGGTAAGGTAAGCCCTATCCCGAAACATAAGATATGTTAAGCCTCTGTGCCTGTCTGCCTTTTTCTCCGAATTAGCAGCAGCCGGGAGCGCGGCACAGCGCAACCTTCCACCAGTAATAAATGCTATGTCTATAGCTGATTACATGTTTATTATGTGGTTGAACTAGTCGCCGGCGCGAACTCTAACAAAATGATTGCTATCTCACCCGACATAGTGCGCGAACATGTGTGCTAGAATGAAATGCACAATGATTCATTGTGATGTGTGATTGAAAAACTATTAAGTATAACTTTTTAAAATATATTTTAGTTATTTATTTCAACTTTAATATAACTAAATTATGTCTGTATGCGCTTTATTTTTGAGATTTCGTGCTCTGTATACTATTTGTTTTCGTCCAAAGTTGTGCTAAAATCAGTGTTGAAATACGTAAGTTTAGAAGCTTGTATTTTTTAATGTATATATTTTTACACATACAGACATAAATAACGACGAGATCAATTATCCTTTATTATATTATCCTTTAGTTTTTGATGATCAACGTCAAACATTGTAGTAATTACTGTTCTGCGTTTGTATGGAAAGATGAGCGACTTGTGTAACCTTAACACAAAGCTTTCTTTCATATTTTAGAGTAAGTGTGAGTTACCTATAAATCACATCTAAAGGGCTGCCCTCCATTCATTGATTTGTGTTGACGATGTTTATTATTAGTCTTATAAAATCAGCCGTCAATTATTTAATAATAGAGATATAGTAATAAATACAAGCAATATGTAGAAAATCCACGAGAAAACAATGTTTTTTTTTTAATATGTTGTAAGAGGTAATTCCAAGCTGCTTTGCAACCGAATTGGACCGGCAAGGGGTGGTACCTCTCGCTCACATAACACCGGCGTCAAGTGACAGCTACGCTGACGTGTTTCATGCGGTTTGATAGTTTCCGGTGGCCTATTGGGGGGATACGGAAAAGAAAGGCAGCACATCTGCATAACCTGTGACTATGCATGTTGAGGTCGGCATAATGGCGACCATAAGGCCTCTGACTGCTCGTCTGCTTCCTTATACCATAAAAATACCTCCAGTACATTGTATAATGATAGAATCTTGAATCAATATTTACCTTGACATGACCGACACAACATGATTACATTCCCCACCATGGTTCAGGCCTTGTCGTGACGGTGGGGCTCAGTAACCTAAGGTGAACCGCTGCACCTTGGGTGAAGCTAATTGGGCCAAGGGGGCTCTCCAAGGGGGGTACACCTCTGGTGTGGTGGTCCAAGGGGGAGGTGGCGTCGGTCGGTCCGGTGCAGGACTGACTAGCCGTCGAGGTGCCCTGTTTGTTTACTAGATCCGGGGCACCTCACCAAAGGTGGCATTGGTGGCACTCGCCGGGTTTTAGTGGGTAGAGCGAGTCCCACGCGTGGGGAGACCCACTCCCCCGCGGGATGCCTCAGAGCATTTCCCGGCGTTAAAGAAAAAAAAAACATTATTACATTAGTTAGCGTTATTTCAGTTATGATTAATGAGAAATATTTTAAGTCTCTGATACTATTTAGTCCTGTATATGTTGTATGACCATAAACATCATGTTGAAACAGTTTTCAACAGAAAAGAGGACTTTATTGCGGTTTATTACATGAACATTCCTGGCGTTCGGAATACTTAACAACAATCTCAGACACGTAATATTTTGATTAAAGAGCAAAATTCCTGGAAGTGGATTCAATATTGGAAAATATTATTTATTCTACTTTATCTGAATACTTATTCCCGACCAACATGCATTTAATTAAATAAAGGCAGAAAAAAGTGCGTCCAAATTTTATACATAGGCATACATAAAAATTCAGTCATGTTATAACGCTTCTAAGAATACATTTTAATTTGCGGCACTTCACGTAACGGGAAAAAAATAATTAAATTTCCTTTCAAGTCGGAGTGCGACGACATCGTCTAATTTTCCCTCGCATTTCGTATTCAGATATAATAAATTGAGTTACTTTGATCGGATACATACATTAAGTTCTATATTAATGCTAGCTACATTTTGATGCATGGTTTTTTTAGTCATGAGTAATTATCAGTGATAGTAAAATTACGTCTATATTTTTTTTTTCACTTTTTTTTCTTACAATTACTCCTAGTCAACCTTAACTATTTTCAAGGAATGACATTACATATTTAATACATATAAGTTTATCTACTTTTTGAGGGGTTCGAGTTCTACTTCTTTGTGTCGTAGTTCAGTCCATTCACTATTACACCAATATATTTTTTCATAAAATTACCGTTATCTTTATATATATAAAATTATACTATACCATGCGTTTCAAATGAGAATAGGACGGACTTAGCTCCATATTGTGACGTCATAGCTGTCAATTCAAACCAATTAGGTGGGGTGGGCAAAAAAGTTTTCTTTCAATTAAATTTATTAACAGAGACTAAGTGAAAAAAAAATCAATCATAATCTAGCTCTTCAATTCCGCTCATCTTTGCATTTCTGTCCGAGTGCGCGTCGGATGCGTGTTAACGTGTTTTTATTTATCCCCGTAGCCAAATGAACTCGCTTGGTCACTTTACATGCATTTTGCAGTGTTTCCTTCAGGTCCTCACGACGTAGTACACTAACAACGGCAAGATGGCGACCGGCGTCCTTATTTTCTTTGATAATTTTGGCATGGCTCCAGTGCCTTTGCAGCAACAATAAAATGAAAAAATGTTATTGTATGGTTTTTGACAACGAATTACGACTTTAAATTTTTTAATAATTTACGTCTATTTAACGTTTTTATTTAAAATCGATGTAAAACTATTAATCATGCAAATAAGTTCTTTTGTCAACTGTACTTTTCAAGTGATGTTTGACAGATAGAGGTTACTGACATTCCTATTCTTATTTATTATAAGCGGCTAGATCGATTTGATTGAAATTCAGTGTGTATTTTTGAGTAGGTCCCTAATTTTTATTTGAAAATACAATGGGAACCAGTAGATGGCGTCGTGATAATATTTTCATAAAAACCGACCTGGTTAGCCACTGACAATCTTTGTACAAATATTTAACAATAACGAGACAAATTTATTATACTAAAACGTAGGTCAAAATAAATAATTACTCCTTCCCAAGGCATAGTTACAGTTTTTTAAGAAATACATGAATATGTGGGAGAAATGCATAAAATCATCACTTTTTAATATTATCTGTAAGTATTTAGTAAAGTAAGTACTACTACTTAAGTCAGTACTAGTAATTAGTGAAGTAAGTTAATAAAAAGCTAATGTCAGCACGGTACATCTGTCAGGTCCGCTAGTATTTCATATAATGAAGGCAACAATTAATAAGAATAACAAAATCAAAGTTACTGCGAGTGTCATTAATGACGAAGCTGAAAAATAAGTTCTGTAACTCCCACTTTGATATAATTAACGTAAGCAATTCAGATCAATAAGCAAGTATTTACTTTCATTCACAACATAAAAAAAGTGTCGAATAAATTCTTTGATATAAGAAATTATAGAGCATTAGCTGGAACCGCAGCTTCGCCCGCGTTAACTCAGATTTACACCCGTAACCGAATTGATAATGATGGACGACCTCTGTGGCTCAGTGGTAAGTGCGATAGCGCTCATGCCGGATGTTTTGGGTTCGAATCCTGCCAGGGAACAAAAATATTTTCTGTGTTCCTGGGTCATGGATATGTATTAAATATGTGTTTTATATAATAAAAATATTAAATATATGTAATAGTATAAAAGTATCAAATTTAATTCCGTTGTCTGGTACCCGTAACACAAGTTCTTCGGGAACTAACCACGTGACAAGATTGACGTGGTATGAAAGCGTCCATAGATATTATTATTATTATTTTATTGCCTACATCATGCTTTAACCCATTACCGTCTGCCGTACTCAAGCAGGTACACCAAGAAAAACCGCGATAATTTTTGTGATTGCCAATAAAAATGTAAAAAAATATTTTTACTGTATAAATATAAGTGTAATATATTAATTTAGACGAAAAATTATCCAGTTGTTATTCTTAATTTGTAAGGGTTGAAGGTGATTTGTTTAGTGTTCAACTGTGAGCGCGCACGGTAAAATAATTGATTAATATTTAATTGTTATAAACTATAATTTATTAAAAATTGTTTCTAAGAAACATGTTCACATTCTATTATTTACAATAAATTATCAAAAACTGAAATCAAGTAATTTGGTTCGTCAAAAAATTCGTGTTTCTCCTACTGTATCTGAGCAGGTACAATGGGCAGATGAACTTATATTTTATTTTGATTTTTTAGAGATAATTATTAATAGAAACTGGTTCAAAAGCGAATCTTTTCACTGTAATACCACTATTTGTAGTTAGAAAAGTCAGTCAATTCTATCATTGCTGAAGGAGATGATTATGAGTACGACTTTCTCACAGTTCCATCTAAATCTGGTGCTATAACTGACGAAGAGGAGAGCCCAGAAGATGATCTTGTGACACAAGCATTGCCAAGAGATGTCCCAGGGACCGTCTTCTATGTTGAAGTACTTCTTATTTTGACGTAGAAGAGTATCCTCGGACGATAACAGCAGTGATGATGAGCTGCTTTCGACGTATGCCTCAACTTCAAAATGCGACGTATGCTCTCGTATGGCTTAGTCTACTGATACACTCATAGATGGGTTATCTATTTGGCGGAAAACCTTACCAACTACTTACTTTATTCTTCTTTACTCTTATACCTATATTCTTTCTTTACTCAACTGCATAAGAATTAAATAACGCCATTGAAGAACGATTGAACCATGTATGTAATGATATAAACGACTGTACTACAGTGATGCTCTTTGAGAAGTATTTTGACGATCAAATGTGTGATTCGATAGACGAACAGAGTCTTTTGTGTGCAGGTCAAAGTAATAGGCATAACTTTCAATTCTAAATAGACAGAAAAACTTTTTGGCCATACTTTTGTGAGGCGATAGCCTGAACCAATTACCTACGGAGCGTGCTTATTAGTCTTTAGATGAAGTTCTATGTGAGCCACTCGTTGCAAACTGTATGTCTACAAATCGCTACTTGGAGATAAAACAAAATCAAAATTGTTGATCATACATGATGGCTTCATCTAACGACCCGATGTCTAAGGTAAAGCCCTTGTGCGATATTTAACAGTGGACCTCTAGCCAGAGGGGAGTATTTTACGAGAATTTGTCTATCGACGGATCTATGATAAAATATTATGAGCATCATACAGCCAAGCAGTTTATTATGGGGAATGGGGAAACCAGTGCGCTTCGGACACCGAAACTGGGCCTACCTAGACGAAGTATCGCACGGGCTTATTTGCGTCGATCAAAACCTTAAAGAATCCGTCCTTCATTAAATGTGGTAGTGAATGTAGATCGTCAAAATAATGGCCATACACCTGAATTGATCACAAATCAATTAAGATGTGTAAATTGCCAGATCAGAGTACGTTAGAGTAGTTCAAAGTGCTCAAAAACACTTTGTCTGGAGAAACCATGTTTCGGTATTTTTAACACTTGATCTGCCCATTGTACTCGCTCGGGTACACCCCTGTAACTTTTGAAAAAAAAACTTTTTTTTTATTTTCTTTATCTGACCTTTATAATTGTGTGTTTCTTAATATAAAATTAAAGCAAAACCATTTAAAATGTAATTGGGTTCATTTTGGGCGTTAATGGGTTAAGATAGCTTTCAAACAGTGAAAGATTTTTTAAAAGTGGTTGAGTAGTTTTTGAGGTAATTCGTAACGATCAAACAAACAATTATTTCTATGCTTTTTCCTCAGTTTTCCTGAGTTAGTATTGTGCAATGGAGTCAGGTTTTTATCCTGCATTTTGGAGATGGTAAGAGACGTACGTATCAACTGCACTGAATCCCCGTCTGTGGTCTCCGGAGCGGAGCAGCATCTTCTCGTTCTCTCAGTTAACCCACTGCTCCAGGATTGCACCGACGGCCGTTTCCTGCGCTCGGCTCTTTGAGCCGCTTACCCCACTGGCTGAATACCCGCCTGCTCACGCGGGTTCCGCCGGGTCAGAGACCTCCTCTTCCTCATCTCCCGGTCGTCTTCTCCACTCAGGCGCTAGGGCTCGGCGTGCAGGTCCCATGGAGCAGTACCCGCCAGTACGCGTCAATAGGACACTTCTTTTTTTTACAATAGCATTAATTAATTAGTTAATAAGACACTACGCTGTCACTGAGTAATATAAATACAACTATAAAGATTATATTACCTATAATGGTTGTAAATCTAGGTTAATACGGGCGTACAAGAAGTACACACTACGCAATGTTTTGTTGAAAAATCTTATAAGTATATTTTTAGCATTATACTGTTCTCTATTGTTAAATTCTGCGACTTGTGTTCGCGGAATACTACTAACAAATATATAAAACTTCGTATATCATGGATTTCCGCAAAGTAGCTCCCGATGTACTAAAATATTTGCTTGTTATATTTGATAGGTTGTTAAATTGTGTACAAAAATAATTTTAATAAAAACCTTTGTGCTAGCAAGAACGCTTATAAAATATTCTCTATTAATTTTGCAAATTACGTGCAAATTTTGAGCTCCATGATGAGACTTCATTACCATAAAGTCACTGGTAAAGGAAGCTTTGAACAGGGTTTGTTCATAAACTAACTTCCACTGAGTTCGTCTGCAAATAAATAGTTTTTAATTGGTAACTATTATATTATAACTTTAAACATATATAAAGGATTTAGATATGAATAATTTAGCGATGACAAGCCCATAAGACAGTATTATTTACAGTGGAAACATTACTTAGGTAACTCAATATTGAAGGAAATTTGGAGCACTATTATTTTGTTTATTTCAGACAGAAGTATTTTTTTTATTATAACCTTTTTAATGTCAATTTTATGAAACTGTACGATGTCGCGTATACATAGAGAGAATGGATATGGAGTATGAAAGGATAAACTTGTTTTTTTTTTATAGCATAGGAGTCCAAACGAGCCGTCGAAGCCTTTTGGTGACTATCGACGCCCATACACATGCCACACCAAGAGATTATTCAGATACGTTGCCCTCCTTTTCTCTATCCCCCCAAAGGGCCACCGGAAACTCACAAACCGCAAGAAACGCGACAGCCCCGGTCGTGCCGGCCCAATTCGATGCAAAGCAGCATTGCGCTACCTCTTAAAGATACTTTTATATAACATAACATATTATAAAATCAATTATTACTTATTAGTCTAGTCGTTTTAGGTTTTATCTGCGGAAAAATTCCTAGTGAGCTGAATAGCTAAAATTAATAGCGCAATACTGCCTGCTTTTTTATAGAAGGGTGAAACGGACAGTCGGCTCAGGTGACCATACCAGGTCGTAGTAAGTGATCACTAAAATCCATAAGTCATGACATAATCTACTTATAGGTATGACGTATGTACTCATAATTTCTTTATTTTTATCTTAAGATATTTATAACACCTGTCTCATAAGAGGTTATCTAAATGCCATTTATTTTCGTCTGTACACGTCACAGAAATAGCCATTCTTATAGAGGAGGCTTACGTAAAGAAGTCTGTCTACACGTAGTCTAAGGGGCGTCATCTGAGTTATGTAGAGCGTCTTCTAGATGCCTATGACGCGCGTAATTAATTCATTTAATACATTATTCAGATAAAAAGTAAATAATTATGTTATTGACCACTGAAGTTTATAATCTTTTGACGTGACAACGTCTTATAATTCGATGGAGCCGGCTGCAAAAACGAAAAATCGGTTGTCTGTAAAGTCGGTTTACTGACGATAGTTGAACGTGACAACGTCATAAGAAAATGGAACGCCTCCAAGTGAGGTAACGCCGCATACGTCATCTTTTTTCGTTCGTGCAGCCGGCTCCATCGAATTATAAGACGTTGTCACGTCAAAATAGATGACGTATGCGATGACGTATGCGGCGTTACCTCGCTCTGAGGCGTTCCATTTTCTTATCAACTATCGTCAGTAAACCGACTTTACAGACAACCGACTTTTTCTTTATTTTTTTTACCTACCCTTATGCATTTACTCTTTCAATAGTCGCCAAAACCGCCGATGGCGTCTTCCTTCTAAGTATGCTTTAACACTAAGGTGTTGTTTACATGTAACTGCCGTAATTGTGGAATTACCTTTATAATTCTCAATGTAGGCCCATTGCCTATGTTTATTATTTTACGTTTAATTTTGTTATTCTCAATGACGATTCCGTGGAGATGAATAAAACAAACTATATCTAATAACATAATAAGTGTATTCGCAATATCAAATCCAATTGTCGAAGAAGTCGTGACGTAAAAGTCATTCTCAATAGCTGATGATGATGATGTTCCATCAATGTGGAGAAGCTAGAAAGTTCTATAGCTTGAGTACATTACTGCGTGTTTACCAGCTTAGGTTGTATAATAGTTGTTACTAGATGCTACGGTTAGAGCCTGTTTACATTAGGCGACTTAGTTCGAACCACAGGGTTCAGTTGAACGCTAATCGTCGGAGTCGAAGCTAACCGTTCGCAAACTAGTTGATATCAGTCTATTTCCGATAAGTACTTTGATTGTGAATCCAGCGGTATCGTTTCACGAAAATAATATAGTGTATGGTCTAAGGTGGGCTTTTAGAAATTCTTACATAGAAAAATCATTGTATTTCCACAATTCTTAAATTTTTGAAATGAATTTTGAATAGCATATTTCTGTCTGTGAAGCGGTAATTTGGCAGTTTATGTATGTTTGAGAATATCGAATGCGAGCGACTTCAGCCGCTTTTAGAGGGTCCCGGATCACCTCAGCGACCGGCTGCCCCAGCGAACGACAGACTACTCCTCATAAGGGGGTACTGCCCGACCGGCACTAAGCAGTGCCCGTGACGTCGTGCCATACTAGGCCCTGATTCCCATCCTGAAGCCTGACTCGAGCACAGGAGCGTTACTGGATGTGCATTAAGTAGCGCCTCCTACGCACCCCGTTCGTTGCCTGCGGGGGAAGGCATCGTCGGCGGCCTCCTCTATCACCCGCTCGTCGCCATCCTTCTGGGACATTACTGCCTCGCAGAAGGAGACCATCGCCGTCCAGGATGTTTTTACATGCCTCCCGTGACCATTTTTTTTATGTTAGTTGGATAGGCAAACTGGCAAACGTGCCACCTGATGGTCGACGTCGCCCATGAACATAAACTAGTTTACCTGGACGGGTCCAGGCAACTCATCTATGTGTTGCCTATTCTGAGACATAAGATGTTAAGTCTCGGTGCCAGTAATTACACTGCCTGTCTTGCCCTTCTCTCCGAAACACAGCAAAGCTGTTTCACGGGAGAAACAAGCAAGATGGTGGTACCCATGCAGCCGGGAGCGCGGCACAGCGCTTCCCTCCCACCGGTTTTTTTAAGCTATGATGTCTTATGCTATGCTGATGATAAGGTTAGTGCTACTAGCCAGCAGTATTTTCTATTAATATTTAATTAGGAGGTTTTTTTTTTCAAGAGCAATATGTATTTTATTAGACTGAGTTTTTTTTTATCCTCCACCATGGTTCAAGCCTTGTCGTATCAGTGGGGCTCGCCTAAGGTGAACACAGCACCATGGGCGAAGCTAAATGAACCGAGGGGGCTGCTCTTTCAAGGTGGGATTGGGGGCACTCGCCGGGTTTTAATGGGTAGAGATGCGTCCACCTTACCATTATTTGGGCGCAGCGAGTCCCACATACCCGCCTAGGGAGCGAGTCCCACATTCCCTCCCCGTGGGATGCCTAAGATCATTTCCCGGCGTAAAAGAAAAAAAAGCAGTTTTATTAGGTACCTACTCATAGTAATGAGTAATATTTGCGGGAATTAGTTATCCATTGTTACTCATTACTGATCATTCTCTTTTTATGCCTTAAGGGCCTCGTCGAATAACACAACAAATAAATAATAATATAT
The DNA here is from genome assembly GCA_963853865.1 of Helleia helle. Taxonomy (NCBI): domain Eukaryota; kingdom Metazoa; phylum Arthropoda; class Insecta; order Lepidoptera; family Lycaenidae; genus Helleia; species Helleia helle. The sequence goes on from OY971421.1 coordinate 10,952,827, forward strand.
TGAATTACGTAGGTATACAATATACTATATTTAGTATCGTTAATACGGTCATGCAAGAGCAGTAGTGCGGGTGACGTCTTCCTGCCTAGGTCTAATATAACCTGTTGTAATACAACTTATGCGTAATCCTGTTTTAACGCAATCAAAGCAAATACTTCCTTCTGTACTATATTGTCACATGGTTATATATTGTATGAGGACGCCAATCCTAGTTATATATGTTGTGTTGAATATGTTGCATTTTATTGAAACTTTGCAATAATATAGCTTAAACATCAGAATAACAAATAAGCTGTAATTTATCGCTGTACTCCCATGGGAATGGGAAGTATGCGGGTGAAACCGAGGGCACTGTTAGTGCATTATAAAAATAATATACCACAGATATTTGTGCGTTATACACGTTTTTGAGCACTATTCTGCAAAACACGTAGTCTATGTAGTAAACGTAAAAATCTCTCATATTTACTGTAACAAATATTATAATATTTGGAGTTCCAGAAGTCAAATTTGCTATGTAATTGCTGTGTTTGTTTCTTCTTCCAACAGTATTATAATATTTAACTACGTTGGATATTAGATTTAAAATAACCATTTTCCTTTCTCCGTGTCATCATCAACAAATCTACTATGCGTATTGCAAACAGACAGATCGCACATATTCTGAGATCCATAATTTTAGCGTTCATGGAGTAGCAGATGGGATAATGATTAAAATTAGGATTTCTGCGACTAGAATACTCATTAACCCTAGAAAGATATTCTACGGCCGCGAGATGTATGAATATCTTCTAAGCAACTTTTGCAAATCGTTTGAAGTGATCGTTTAATGTTATTGACAGGTACCTATTATTGTTTTAGGTCTTAATAATTAAAATATCATCATGGAAAACCAAAATGTATAGGATAATTCCCAAAATGAGAACTTTTTGAATCAAAGAGAAGAAGACTACGAAGACAACGTCTTGGAAGACGATGTGCAGAGTGACACGGAAGACGAATTGATTGACGAAGCTCTATAGCTTCTCTCTATCTATAGCTTAGTCGATAGCAGACTCTGAAAGATTTTCATCTTTCTGATCTTTCTGAATATCTTTCAGAGTCTGCTATCGACTAAGCTTATCCTTCATGTTGCCGCATAATTATTCCTTCTCAGCAATTGAGAACATAAAAATGGTGAATTGTCATGAGTATGTTTCATAAAAAAATACAAAAATAATTTTGTAATAGGTATGTTGTAAGTTAGTGTAAGCGAAAAAGTGCCAAAGATGCAAATATATACACTGAAATTTGATTTTAAATGTTCTTTTATACATGAAGTTACGATAAGAAAAGTTTACGATTTTTGTTTGGAAGTTTTCAATAAAACTTTAATTTTGCTAAATTATGGTTTCATTATTCATTCAGTATAATTTTAATAATTACAAATATAATAATTGCATATACACATATACAATTATTTAAACCTACAATGCATCATAAAAAATACTTAAGCTTTGTAAAAACCCATAAGTAACTAGCTTACTTCTGTCAGACGTATCTATTTTTACCCGCGACGGAACGGAGACTGTATATGCGTTTGGGGTGAGAGGCAGTTTGTGTGTGTAAACCTATTTTGCCGCTTATCTCCAAGACTACTTGTCCGATTTTGATGCGGTTTTCAGATATGGGTTCGGATTAGATTGGTGCATATTATTAGATAGATATTAAGTTGATAACTCACTAGAGGGCACTGCAGTAAACGTTTTTTGCACAATCCAATGTTGCAATTTTTCTCCAAAACTACTATTTTAATTTTGATACGAATTTCAATGATGGGTTTGGGTTTGATTGGTGGATGTTCTTAGATAGGTGTTACGATTACAACCCACCAGGGGGCGCTGCAGTAAACATTTGTTTTGATGCGGTTTTAATTCAGTGGTGGGTTCTGGTTTGATTGGGGATATTCATATATTTTTTATGACGATGAAAATTCACCAGTAGGGCTAGCATGCGCGCACGACAAAATTTTGTCTACCCCTTTTCACGTATTATTTCATATAAGTAATAGGAGAAAAGGGGTAGATACAATTTTGTCGTGCGCGTATGCTAGCCCTACAGGGGGCGCTGCAGAAAACATAATATTTTGGTTGTGCAACTACTACTAAGTCCGTTTTGGATGTGGTTTCCGGTTATAGGTTCGGTTTAAATTGTGTTGCATGTTCTTAAAAATGTGTTACGGTGACACCTCGCTAGGGGGCGCAGCAGTAAACATTGTTTTTAATAAACCAAAACTACTGGTCCGATTTGGATGCGGCTTTTAATAATGGATTTGTGGTTGATTAGTGAAGATTTTTAGATAGGTGTTACGGTATCAACTCACTAGATGACGCTGCAGTAATATCTAGTCCGATTTTCATGCGGTATTCATTATAGAGTTTGTGTTTGATCAGTAAAGGTTCTTAAACAGATGATACGGTGGTAAATCACTTGAAGGCGCTGCAGTCATTAATATATTTAATTTTAGCTTCTACATATTTAATATTAATTAGTTTTATAGAGCATACTCTATAAAAAGTTTCAAATAAAAAGCAAAATTAAAAATTTTGAAAAAGACCCACGACGGTTAAAACATAATGGAAAAATGATAAAATAATTAAAAAACCCCGACATTTAAACAGCAGAGTATCATTTCGAGGAGGACGAGTCCTCCCGTGACCATGGTTGCTGTAAAGTATCCGAAACGTCGGGCTTGTAAAAATCTTAATAAACCGCGATAAAATCCGTAAAAAATTGTTTCATTATAATGAGTGAAATTCGCGTAAACATTAGAAAGCAGAGTATCAGTTTTCATAGCACTTCCCTACGCACCTATTTGGTTCTCGAAGACGTAGATGTGGCAATAACATATTATTCAAGTCCCTATGAACTTAATATAAAACCCAATATAATCCGTCGGGGGCTGCCATTGAATGGACTAGATTTGTAGTTTTATAGTAACGAGAATAATTTGGAGATATTTTATTACTATACTTATATTTCTTCAAATTTAAAACAGTGATGAAACCGCATCAAAATTTGACTAGTAGTTTTGGAGAGAAATGGGAACTTTTTTTTACGTTTTTTACGTTTATTATCTTATTAGTTGCATAAATTCTTTAAATCGAGGATTTTTTAATTATTTTATTCTTTTTCAATTACCTGCATTTTAACTATCGTGGGTTTTTTTATGTGTAATTTTGCTTTTTTATATTTATGTTGAAGTTCAAAATAGTGATGGCAGCCCCCGACGGATTATATTGGGTTTTATATTAAGTTCATAGGGGTCGGGGTTTTTTAATTATTTTATCATTTTTCCATTATGTTTTAACCGTCGTGGGTCTTTTTCAAAATTTTTAATTTTGCTTTTTAGTATATGATCTTTTACGCTAGTTATCTTTATAGGGTTAAAACAGTAAGAACCAATTTAAGTCGAAATACAGTTAAATATAATTTCAATTAAGACATTCCGTAATCACAATTCGTCATTTTAAAGCCCTTAAGTCAACGATAGCGAATCTACTTAAAATGAAATATTTATTTCGTTCAGAAACAAAATTTAAGGAAAACTTTTCTTCGTTGCAAACAAGTGGGCCCGCCTAATGGCTGCCATTTGAGTGTCTCAAATTAAACAAATATTTGAGTGAACCGAGATACTGGATTCTTGTAGGACTTGGAATAAATCAAAAGGCCAGTTGGATTATAGCGTTTTGATCTGTATTTAAATCGCTTTGTATTCTAGAATAGTCCAGATGGATGTCATGTTATTTAATATGGATTATATTACTAGTTTTCCATGATTTGTGGCATTTGTTAATGTTGTGGATATTCTAAGTTCTGATAATAATTAAATATGTTGTTGTGTACTCAAAATGGGTGTTGGATAAGATAAAGTTAACTTGTGTATAAATATAATGTATTTAGTCATTTATATTTTAAATATCGTATAAATTCCGAACCCTTATAATATTTCCTACTGCTGGGTCTCCTCCTCGAAATCAGGCGAGGAGGGTGTTTGGCCAAAGCTCACCGATGCGCTGGCCCAATGCGGGTTGGTGAACTTCACACACCTTTAAAGACTTTTAATCTCATCAGGTATGCAGTATTCCTCACGAAGTTTCCTTCACTTCAAGTGATGGTCTCATGAGCATATGCACATAAAAATTTAGAAAATACCTATTTCTAGGCATCACAGGAGGTCAGGATCGAACCCGGACCTCTCGGTTCTCTCTCAAGAGGCTGAGCCCATACCCACTAGGCCATTTTTTCCTGTCCTGTAGATGCAGAACTTGTTAACTTAAATATGAATCCAAACTTATCAAGTAAAATTGATAACTATATCAGTAAATTTTATATTAGTAATTAAAATAAAAGAAAATCAGTTTCATTCTAATTTAAATAAGGTTTACACCATGTCCCTGCTGATAATCATTATGTTGATAGCTATGGCCCTCATGATAGCGTTTGGGTAGACGAGGTGTTGGTCGGCCCTTAATCAGGTGGGAATATAATCTCCGTGCAGTGGCCGGTCCGTATTGAATGCTAGTGGCGAGGGATCGGCCGTCTTGGCGTTCTTTGAGGGAGGCCCATGTTCAGCGGTGGATGGATAGAGGCTGATGATGATGATGTCCCTCGGTGATACTGGACTTTTTAACACACACAAATTAACATTCGCATTATAATATTAGAATATTAGGAAACAGTATAGTCAAATTGACTGGGGCGTGACTGTTTCAATGAATTATATGAGTACAGAATAAGATCGCTATTTATTGGGTTGGGACTAAGAGAGTTTTAAAATACTCTATAATCTATATTGTTGTCTAGACTAGACTTAAATACTAAGACAGACTAAGCACATCTGTCTGAACCATAAACTATAGGAAATAGATTAAATAAATTTAATAGGGTAGTAAATTTTAACCTACGTTCTTGGAGGTGGTTTTTATTTTTATTTTTAGGGTTCACTAGTAACATCCACCTGAGTATTTCACATCACTAATTTTTTCTGGCAAAAAAATGGCTTAATTATTTTTTGTTGCCATATTCATATAATTTATTGTTTTGATCTTTTTTATTTCTTTAACGCCGGGAAATGCTCTGAGTTATCCCGCGGGGGAGTGGATCACCCCACGCGGGTATGTGGGACTCGATGCGCCCGAAAGGTGGTAAGGTGGACGCAGCTCAATCCACTAAAACCCGGCGAGTGCCGCCAATGCCGCCTTTGGTGAGGTGCCCCGGACCTAATGAGCAAACAGGGATTTGATCTATTCTATTTAATGGTAGTTGTTTTTTTTTTTAATTTTCGTTTAACTAAGTCTTCTATGTTTATAAATATCTCAATTATATTCTTAATCCTTAATAAAAATATTAATTGTTTGTTAACGGAACAATAAAGCACCAAAAAGCTATTTTTTACTCCCAACCAATTGCCATGGAAAAATTGTCATATGGTGCTTATATTGCCTTTAATAATGTTGGATTATATCTTTTTTCGATCGATTCTAGCTTTTCTCGGTCTTTAGGTTTAAGCCTAGTTTTTATATATGTGGCAGAGGGGGCAAACGGACAGTCCGTTTACCTGGTGGTGAATTTCATTACCATTATGACCACCTGCCTTTGTTCAAAAACTGTCGGATCTGACCATACCTGAATGAAAGTTATTTAACTAGCAATCTTCTGACATTCAATTGAAACAGCATGTGTAGGTATTGAAATGAAAAAAGAAAAAAAAATAGGGAAACATTAAGTAAATCTTTGGTTTACTTAATGTTTCCCTATGGTTCCATAGTATATTTGATTTGAATATGGAATATCGTGGAATAAGTCGAAAAGCACAACTGAGCGTAAAGTAAGTGAGTGTTGTCTAATGACCGGCACGGCTCCATGCCATTTGCCGAATCATAAAAATGTTAATTCAGCTGAGCTGAAAAAGGCCGTTAATGTTATGAAGGTTCCTTCTAAATAACAGTTAATTCAGTAATTCATAAACAAAAAATATACATACTTGTATATCATATTCTACCAGCTGTTGCCCGCAGCTTCGCCCGCGTTAACTTTCAAATTGGAGGGGTGGACCACCCTTAACAAAAAAAATAGATGTTGACCGATTCTCAGACCTACCCGATATGCAAATCAATAAAATTTCATGAGAATCGGTCGAGCCATTTCGGAGGAGTTTAATTAACACCGTGACACAAGAATTTTATATATTAGATGTAACGGAATCTTTAAACGTTTACAATACTCACTTTAAGACGTCATATTAATTTTCTAATGTTCTCGCGAATTTCACTCATTATAATGAAACAATTTTTACGGAATTTCCGTAAAAATTGTTTATTATTATTACATTTAAATTTCGCACACTTTTCAAGGACAAATAAACAATAATTTATTAAGTTTGTTCCAATATATTGATCAGGATAATCGGGATAAACAATTGAGGTGCTTTGTACTACATTTTTATACTAATTTTACTTAGAAATAGCTACCGATAAAATATTTGTAATACATATAAAAATACTTCTAACAACACGGAATATTAATTTTTTTATTAATCTATTTAATTCATATATTAAAAATGATTTTCAAATTTTTTAGTTTGGTTTACTATAAAAGCGTGTTTTTTTTTATATATTTTTTTAACTATAATTTATTAATATATAATATAAGTGATAAATATTTCTGCACGACTATTATGTAATAATGAGAACGCACTAGTCCACACCGATAAGTTTAAAAGAGGTTCTCGGTGATCCATGCCGTGGTACGAGACGAGGAAGTACAAAATAGATATTAGTCAAGTCGTACCACGTCACGAGTAGCTCGTGGTACGAATTACGAAAGACCCCTAGTGGGACAGGTAAGGCTGTCGTGTGGCCTGTTACCTTCAGCTCTATGGACTGTCACTTAAAGGGTTGGTGTAAAGTTATATAATATGATTAAATGATAACAATAGCATATTTGAACTATATTGGCCACAACATAAGCTCTTATAAAACTTCGTAGCAAAACTATACTCATTATAATTTACTCACTCTATAACTTATCTTACTGTACTAGAAGAAAAGAGTAAACAGTAGAGTACTAGAGACTATTTCCCACACCATGGTTCAGGCCTTGACGTGGCGGCGGGGCTCAGTAGCCTAGGGTGAGCCGCTGCACCTTGGGCGAAGCTAATTGAGCCGAGGGGACTCTTTGTACACCTCTTATAAGAATAGGGGACAAAAGAGCAGAGGGCAAGGGGCGAGGACGGGAACCTCACCCCATTGTACTGTCCCGACGTTGGGAGGGGTTGTTCTGTGGTGCGGGACAACCCCTCTGTGGAGGTGGCGTCGGTCCCTTGGGGGACTCACTAGCCGTCGAGGTGCCCTGTTTGCTCATTAGATCCGGGGCACCTCACCAAAGGCGGCGTTGGTGGCACTCGCCGGGTTTTAATGGGTAGAGCTGCGTCCACTTACGAGCTTTCGGGCGCAGCGAGTCCCACATACCCGCGTGTGAGGCCCACTCCCCCGAGGGATGCTTCAGAGCATTTGCGGCGTTAAAGAAAAAAAAAAGACTATTAATTTTTCTACGTGGATTACTTACTTTGCAACTTAGTATAAACATTTACGTCCGTTGTCACTGCTATCTAGTTCAAGTACAGGTTAAGTATTCTATATATCTGGCCTGTTGATCTAGTGGTTAGTGACCCTGACTACTAAGCCGAAGACTACTAAAACTAAGAAGGTCGTGGGTTCGATCCCCACCCAGGACAAATGTTTGTGTGATGAGTACGATCATTTGTTCTGTGTCTGGGTGTAATATCTATAATATGTATGTATTTAGAAATATATAAGTATATATCAGTTGTCTGGTTGCCATATTACAGGCTCTGCCTAGTTTGGGATCAGGTGGCCGTGTGCGAGTTGTCCCAACATATTATTATTATTATATCATGTGAAGCTTAAATTCAAAGATATCTGTCCTGAGACATTAAGGTCGTAAATCTTGGTGCCAGTAGTTACACGTTACACTGACTGTCCGAAACACAGTAAAGCCCTTTAAACATAATCGATGGGGGGAAGCGCTGTGCCGCGCTCTCGGCTGCATAGGTACAACCCTCTTGCTTAAACAGCTTTGCTATGTTTCGTAGAGAAGGGCAGTGACAGTGACAAGACTGGCACCAATACTTAACGTCTTATGTCTCAGGATAGGCAACACATAAATGAGTTGCAGGGCTAGTTCCAGGTTAACAGTAACATGGGCGACGATCACCAGCTACCATCTAGTGGCACGTCTAAGTGTTTGCCTATCCAACTAACATAAAAACCTAGGTATGTTGCCTATAGAACCTGTGACTTCGGGCTTTTTTGCTCGAACAGCTATAATTTAAATAACTTGAATTTATTTTTCTTTTTTTTTAATCAAATCAACTTCAATCGTTTTATGTTGCATCTCTGATTTAAATATCTATAATAACATCATAAAGAGGCAGTTTGTAAGTTTGGATGAGTGAGGCAATCTTCGAAACTACTGAACCGATTTAATTTTTTTTATCAGGTAAAGCTTCGATATTGCAGACTGAAAAAGGCTATATTAAGTTTTGTTGTTGCAGTGTTGATCGGCCATCAACCAGATGGGAAGACGATCTCCATGTAGTGGCCGGTTGGCGTTAAATGCAAGTGGCAAGGGATCCGCCATCTTGGCGTTCATTTAGGGAGACCTATGTTCAGCAGTGGATGGATAAAGGCTGATGATGATGATGAAAGCCTATAAAAATAATAACTATCAGTACAGATACGCTTATATAAATCTAAATAAACGTGGGCGAAGCTACGGGCAACAGCTATATACCTATCTATAGTATATTACATCAGTTATATTTAAAGGTTATTTTTGATTATTGTAAATCACTCGTTGAAAATTTTTAGACATCATATATTTTTTTTATATTGCCATCGCTTATTACAATATTAGGTATGTATTACCTACTTAATTTCCAAGCCACAGTCTAAACTCAATAAAGTTAAATACGGATCAACTGTCCGTACGGTACAATAATTTATTATTCGATTTACACACCGCTCACGTACTTGAGAGTGGACAGTTTCTAGAATAGTTCTAGAAAAAGGCTTGGGACGTGAACACTCAGGAACACAATAAAGTAAAGCTCGACAAATGTAAACAACACTAATACGGGAACGATTCTCCTGTCAGTTGCTGATTTCCACAAATCGCTGTATTTTTTTGTGTTTGATGGATAGGCAATTTGGCAAATGTGCCACCAGATGGTAGACAATTGGTCGACGTCGCCCATGGCCATAAACTAATGTAGTTGGAACTAGCACAGACAACTCATCTATGTGTTGCCTATCCAAAGACATAAGATTTTAAGTCTCTGTGCCAGTAATTACATTGCCTGTTGCCCTTCTCCCCAAAATAACTGTTTCACGGGAGACAAAAACAAGATGGTGGTACCCATGTTATATATATGGTAATGAATCTGTGTAAGTCTAGAACTTTATATATTATAATATTAACTTATTTATATTTATGCGTATCGGGTTTAGATTACGTTTTCTACAATTTGTATCAAAGTTTAATTGGGCCTTTTTTTCTTTTACGCAGGGAAATGCTCTGAGGCATCCCGCGGGGGAGTGGGTCTCCCCACGCGGGTATGTGGGACTCGCTGCGCCCGACAGCTGGTAAATAGACGCAGCTCTACCCACTAAAACCCGGCGAGTGCCACCAATGCTGCCTTTGGTGAGATGCCCCGGATCTAGAAAACAAACAGGGCACCTCGACGACTAGTCAGTCCCGCAAGGGACCGACGCCACCTCCACTGAGGGGTTGTCCCGCACCACAGAACAACCCCTCCCAACGTCGGGACAGTACAATGGGGTGAGGTTCCCATCCTCACCCCTTGCCCCCTGCTCTTCTGTCCCCTCTTCTTATAAGAGGGGTACAAAGAGCCCCCTTGGCCCAATTAGCTTCGCCCAAAGTGTACCACTCACCCTAGGTTACTGAGCCCCACCACCACGACAAGGCCTGAACCATGGTGGGGAAAGTTTAATTGGGTCTAGGTTAAAAACTGGAAAACATTTCCTATTCCTCCTGAATTCTAATTGAATTCGTTCTGAGTGGTTTCTCTTAGATCGTATCAAAGGGTAATTTGGAAACTTCTGCTGGTGATCCTAGCTTCACATGATTAGCGGTGGAAATGTGCGGAGGGCCAAGCGCGAAAAAAACGGAAATAAGTCTTTTATAGTCTATATATCAAAGACATCAATAATATCATGCGTACCACCGTGTTACTGATTTCTTCCGTCAAACACATCACTGGCACTGAGTCTCACCATCTTACGTCTCAGTATAGGAGATGCATAACTTAAATAATCATAATATATATAATCCCCCCTCTTTTATATATTACTTTTCCTTCGGACTCATTCTATTCTATCTTAATAAGGCTTATTGAATTGTATTCTAAATAGACGAATTGTCTCAAATCTAATTATGATAACCGCAGAGTTAGGGAAAATCATAGTAGAAATCAATATCATCAAAGGCTAAACCAAAGTATTTCGTCTTGTCTTAATTGATCCTATTTTATGGCTGTTATATGTTTAAGGTCCATTATTGAATGCTCATCAAATCTGTAAATTATGGGATTCTACACAGGTTTCGGATAAACTATGTTATTACGACAATAATCAAGACTCTGAGGTACGCATACAGATTACTGTATTAGAAGATCAAACGACACTAATGTGGGATGGTAGATATGTATTATATTTATTATTTTAGCTTTTGCGACACTGTTTTACATTTAAGTAGCTATTTTGACGCGAATCTTCTATACGGACCTTCAGACTCGCGGCGCGGTCACTCTATCCGTGCTAAGCGTTATTTTACAATGGATTTTACCGTTAATCGAATCGAACTGAAACAATAATTCTAATACCGGACACGCGCCAGGACACACGGGCTGAGCGTCCTGAGTGGGGCGAGGCTCTCCATACGCGCGCAAGCTTATAAGTAAAGGATATAAACGACAAAATGTTTTATATATCATCATAATAAAATTTGGTATTTTATTGCGTTAAAAACGATAATAGGAATAATTCCTTCTTAATTTAAAAGAACATATTATATAGAATCATCTTCGAAGAAAGAAGAGGCTTAAACCGGTCCCGTTTGTCCATAAGATGTCCTCTTTTAAAAAAGAGGTAGGTATGTTTGTTATTTTTCTCTCTGTTACAAAAGTTACCTAATCATGTATTGAAAACTAATAAACTTAGGTTTTTATCGTGAACTATAAGGTCACTAACTTATATTTTCATTCGTCCTGGAATTACTGAAATAAATTGAAATTATTGACGCCAAAATTTTGCAAAGCGTCGAGTGGTGCGCGTGCGGCATTTTTATCGCTTAGTTCTTACTTCTTACGCATTCTACTATAAAACTTCGCTTCTGTCGGACGTCCTTCTTTTTTTTAAATAATACTCAATCGTCTTAGCGTTTATTAAGCCTGATAATTTAATGGATTTTTTTAATGTTAGTAGGATAGGACATCCTGAGACTAGCCCAGGCAGCTCATTTATATGCGAGTCCCACATAGGTCCAGGAGCCTTACCCAAGTAAAACCTGGCGATAGTTAAACCTGTGTCATCAAAAAAAAAATCGGTTGTCTATGAAGTCGGTTTACTGACGATAGTTGAACGTGACAACGTCATAAGAAAATGGAACGCCTCAGAGCGAGGTAACGCCGCATACGTCATGGTTTTTCGTTCTTGCAGCCGGCTCCATCGAATCATAAGACATTGTCACGTCGAAACGCAACTCATTTCTGTCCTCAGACGTAAGATGCTAAGTCTCGGTATCAGTAATTACACTGCCTGTTTCCCTTCTCTCCGAAACACACGAAAGTTGTTTCACGGGCAAAAAAAGGCAAGATGGTGGTACGCATGCAGACGGGAGCATGGCACAGCGCAACCCTCTCACGGTGAAAAGGTTGATAACTATAATGATGTATACCTACATAATTTTCCAGAAGACTAAATGGAAATTGCTCGCAAATATCGCGGGTTCGAATTCCACTCAGTGCAATTTCAATTTGTATGATGTATTCGTTGATGCTTGATCCCGGTTGGTCTACAAACATAAATGATAACATCCTATAAAATATTATTTATAGGATTTTATCATTTATGTTTGTAGTTCCCGTAACATAAATCCTAAGAGCTTACGGAACTAGGCTAAAAACTTTTTAATAAATACGTTAACACTGGTATTGCCTAATGTTCAATGTTGTGTTCAAAATAAAATAGAAAAAAAAAACTCTTAAAACTAACTAGATTAACGTCAAATTAAATATTTATGCATCAACTGGTTATACATATTATAATAAGCATGAAATAAATGAATAATAAATAATCTTTTTATTGCTACTATTAGGTATATAGAACATCATTGCAACAACATAGTAGCAAAGTATTGGTCGTCTTGGCGTTCATTGAAAGAGGCTTATGTTCAGCAGTAGACGGATAAAGTCTGATGATGATATAGAACATCAGAAAAGATCCGCGCTACTCTCAACACCACCCGGCCGTGGCCGGAGAACTAAAGCCATGGACGAAGGTGGTCGGTTGGCACGTCCTTGACCAAGACTTGAGGAACACGACTGAAGGAGGGGGATATAGAATATATTTCTATAGTTTTAAATCTTTACATAGTATAAATTAAAATCGCTTTTTGTGTTGGTATGTTTGTGTATGGTTTTTTTTAAATACTCATCAGATTTTGAGACAGTTTTCACTGTCGGCTTCCTTATTAACTAGGAAAGGCTCTTAAGTATAATGTATCAACATATTTATCATAGAAAATAGAGAAAAATTGTATTCATTTTTCTTTACATTCTTGAGCGCTTTCATTGTGTGTTGTGTTTTATATATCAATGAACTCCTGCCGGATCGATCTTGATGAAATTTTTTGCATATTTTGTATGTGTTCAAGGGGATTCGCGATTTGGTTTCACAGTTCGATTTCGATTCGGTTGACGTCACCAATTAATATGAACTAGCTCACCTGAAACTAGCCCAGGCAACTATTTACCTGTTGTCTATCCTGATACATAAGATGTTAAGTCTCGGTGTCAGAAATTACACTGCTGTCCTGCCCTTCTCTCTGAAACACGGCAAAGTTATTTCACGGGAGAAACAAGCAAGATGGTGGTACCCACGCAGCCGGAAGCGCGGCACACCGCATCCCTCCCACCGGTAAATTTTCATTAGATTTCACTAATCCAAAGCAGGTTCCCGTTATACTGCACTTATGGACCAGCAGCCCTCTAAGCTGGAAATAGAAATTAGAAATAGTTACCTATTCAATTTTTTGTTCACTAATAGGTGCTATCGCCAGCAATGGAACAAACGATTAACTATGAACATTACTTTAAATATTAATATTCAGAACATATGACATTTTAAATCGTGATATACTAAACAATGACAATGAAGAGAGATGATGATCCAACTGCACAATCCCCGTTAACCGTTTAAAAATCGTACAAATGACCATGAAAACATGCATTGTTATTGGGATTAAAACGCCAGCTATGCTGTCCACATAAATCAGGCTTATTTGAAATTTATAAGGGGTTGCGACGGCGTCGGCTCGGTTAATCTTATAAATTATGAAAAACAACGAAAAAGCTATAAATTGTAATTCAGTCACCCGACACGGGTACTCTAATGAGTCTCACTAGCTTTCAGACGACCAGTGCTTTAGGTTGTGATTATTAAAATGTTAATTAACCTCGTTAATTTGCTTTGGTGTGCCAAATAAAATCCTTTAAAGATGCATACACCAAAGGGCCGATGGTTAATAGGCCAGTAAGATATAAGTGGAGGCCATGTTGCCAAGACGGACGCTCGGACGGGATGAAGTCAAGAAAAAAGAACATGAATAAAAGAATAAAGCTAGCAGTGCATCGACAGAAATAATAAGTGATGATGATGATAATAACATTATGACGTCACTATTGGCGTAGGAATGCAGGGTCACGATCGCTTGATGACAATCGCGGGTGTCTGTGGATGTCGCTTTTCACTGACCATCAGGTGAACCGACTGTCCGTTTGCCCACTCTTCTATTAAAAAAAAATATAAAGGCACACAGGCAGAGCACAGACGTGCTCAAAAAAAGCATGCTCATAAGCTTGCTTAAAATGACCATGCTCTACAACTGTTCACATTTACCAGCAATAAACTTGCTTTTTTAATAATATACTATGATAGCATGCGCCTAAGGAAACCAACCTTCACTGACGCACTTGGAGTACGCCCCCTTCTACTCGCGCCTCAGGTAGCATGCTCAAAAATCAAACGCTGATTGATTTTAAGCACGCCAAAATAAGCATGCTTATTACTAGAAAAGTTGCGACACACGTGCTACTAATGAGCACGTCTGTCCGTACATTTACAGTGAGCTGACATTTGTATATTGAATTAGGGATTATTTTGCCAAAATCGATGATATGTATATTGAATTTATTTACTTCATGAATATTTAGTCGCAATATTCCGTTAATTACTTAGTTTATAAAGTAAATGTGGATTGTGGACGAAATATAATGTGGGGTTTAGCATGACATGTGCTTGTATGTGCAATGTGGATAAGTAGCGCTTTATGCATGCACGTGTTCAATACAAATGAAATAACCAACATAATTAGTTGCCACAAAATAACAATTCTCATCAATTTGAAAGTGCCCTGTGCCTTGAGCTGTGGACGAATGTTAGCAGATGAGTGATGATGATGATGAAGATAATATTGTTAATATATAACCACATGGGAAATATCACTCGAAACAGACAGTAATATAATATTATAAAGTTTCCCTACGACGAAGCTAAGAGACAAAGCAATCCAGAAGAAGTTGCGTTTTTCCGTAGCTGAGAACTTAGTATCAACTGACTGTGATAGTATCAAAGTTGTAGCATGAGGAACTTTTATTACGAACTAAATTCTTACATGGTAATCTTTATTGGAATAAGCGTAATAGAATTAATATTCTTAAGAACATTGAAATAAAGTTGGTTAATTGAATTAAATAGATGTGAAATAATTAAAAGAATTGTAAAATATATTTCTATTTGTTTTAAGATGGACGCTTGGTGTATTTGTTATAGTTAATAGAATCAGGCGTTATTTTGCGGAAATCCATTATATAAGATATTAAATTATATTATATTAATTAGCAATTATCCCGCGAAACACGCAGTCTTTACAGCAAATGTGTGAGTGCACGCATATGCATGCATATAGCATATAGTGTGGAAAAGGAGGGCGGTGCTATATGCATGCATATGCGTGCACTCACACATTTGCTGTAAAGACTGCGTGTTTCGCGGGATAATTGCTAATTAATATAAGTACCCGGATGACCGAGCTTTGCTCGGTTTTTTTTTTTTTTTTTAATAAAATGACATTTTCTAAAAATGATTCCTAGCTAGATCGATTTATCGCCCCCGAAACCCTGTGTATACTAAATTTCATGAAAATCGTTGGAGCCGATTCCGAGATTCCAATTATATATATATATATATATATATATACAAGAATTGCTCATTTAAAGATATAAGATATAATTTAATATCTGGTGTATTTGTGACGTTCGACTACGTGTGGATGACAAGTTCAAGTCCTGAAAAAAAAATGTGACGAAAATAAATGAATATACCTAAGCCGTAGATATTCTTTGTTATCACAACGAATGCAGGCATATATTATGCTTTAATGGTGAAGGTCTTTACCTATGTAGCTTACTTTAGCCAACGAGCATATAACCGGAATAGAGCGGTAATGTTATGCATTTTGTATGACAACAAATTCCGCAAAATTCGTGCTGCCACGCTGCACTGGTTCTGCGCTCTGATTGAAGGACAGATGGCCATTGATGGATGTCACAAAAATCACTGGTTGGTTGAATTGCTTTTAAGTCAGTGACAAATCACTGGCCAGTTTCGGAATTATATGGCTCACATTACTACTCTATCCGGTTATATGCTCGATGATTGTAGCACACCACTTATATAGTGTTCATCTAATAATATATTCACTTACATAGCATATGCGCTGGCCCATAATTGGCATGCAGTTTTCATAATTTTTCCTTTACTGTTGTACACTAGTATGTCCTTTTCAACCGCCTTCTAAAAAAAGGAGGAGGTTCATAATTCGGATATTTGTATTTTTTTTGTTGATATCTACCACATCAGATAGTGTTAGTTGTCAGAGTTTTACAGGACACGGATATAGGTGTGAACGTTCATTAATATTTATTCATTATTTTCGCCTATCCAAAGGGATTTGATCCCAATTGCGGTGACCCACCGGATTGGCTCCCAAAGATAATTGGATTAAACTGTGTTGTCGATATATCGGGCGTTTTGTTCCATTTTTCAATTTCAAATTTTATAAAACTTAAAAGGATTACGTACCCAAAGTGTGCTACAGAACTGCTGTTACTGACTATCTACGATATTGTATCACTTTTGAACTGGTATAGGTTAAACTGTAAATGTAGACATATCATCATCATCACCAGCCTTTATCCGTGCACTGCTGAACATAGGCCTCCCTCAATGAACGCCAAGAGACCGATCCCTTGCCACTCGCATCCAACACGGACCGGTCACTGCACGGAGATCATATTTCTACCTGAATAATGGTGCATACTCCTTCTATCTAAACGCAGCCTCCACTCTTGAACCTTATTGGCCCATCGGCCACCCATGATGTAGACATACCTAAGGTAAAACTATTTACGAAGTTTGTATTACTATGACCAATATAATAATAAATAATAATAATGGATGGATGGACGAATGGATTCGTAATAAAAAAATCCGGTTTTTCTAAAGATTTTCAAAAGTTTTTGTAATTATTTTTAGCATAGGAGGACAAACTAAAAAACGACAACCAAAGATTATACAAATGCGTTGCCCTCCTTTTCCCTATCCCGCCCAATGGGCTACTCACAAACCACACGAAACGTGAAAACATAGCTGTCACTTGACCGGTGTTATGTGAGCGAGAGGTACCATCCTTGTCGCGCCAACCAGATTCAGCTGCAAAGCAGCATATACCTCTTATAGTATTTAGATAATGCACATTGATACACACTTTTATGACCTTATATATTATAACAGAATTTTATTTATTTTATTTGAAATCCTCTAAAATATTTATGTAAAATAAATATATTATACTATAAGGCTAATAAAAGTTCAGGTGCGCACCATCGGAAGCATTAACTAAAAGATGGTGCACGCCGTTTCGTTTACTTGTCGGAAACCCATTTCATTTCTTATTTTCGAAGAATTTTTCTTGAAATGTTTCACCTGCGTCTCTGGGCATGAAAATTCAATTTGTGTTTCAATATTTCAATTTCTTGCATTAATAATATGTAAAAAATTGAATTACAGGAAATGATACGCGGGTACATAGTAGTTGATTTATATGCCAGTCCGCTCGTCGTGATTTGTCTGAGTTCAAATTTATAATTGTTATTTGAATAATATAATAATGATGTTATAATAAGAATGAAATAATGATGTCTATTTTCCAGTTTTAATGTACATCTTGCATGCGTGAGCTAATAATCATGATGTAGTAATAATAATAATAATAATGAAATAATGATGTCTATTTTATAGTTTTCATATAAATCTTACATGCATTAGTTAATAATCATGTTGTAGATATAATAATAATGAAATAATTATGTATATTCTCCAGTTTTAATGTACATCTTGCATTCATGAGAAAAAAAAGTTTATTAACGAAAGACGAGCCACTTAATAATTAATGAGTAGCCCAGCCCAACTAGAAGTTACTGGAGCTTGGTCAGGCAGTAATCCTACTCCTCCTTTACCCTTACTTACATAGCAATAATCCTACTATGTAAGTAATGTTGCTTTTTAACAAAATAAACAATCCTGCATTTTTGGTTTTTTTTTTTAAGAAAAAACTATCGCATTAATATTTATACATATATGGGTTACGCAAGTTTATTTTCTTCTCGTAAGCCAGCCGGCGATGAACAAAGCCTGACTTTTCTAATTTCAACAGAGTTTCTGATTCTGATGATGTCTATTTATTTGCTCACAATTCACGGTGCAAAGGACATCCGCTGGTGGTCACGACTAGTTTATTATTAGTGGCGCACGCCTTGTGTAAGTGACAATAAGTCTCGCATTATAGGCACTGAAATGTAGCAAAAATTGTATTCATATACTAGCTATTCCCTGAAGTTTTACCCCCATACAATTTTTGAAGACTCTAAAATATTTTAATAAGAACGACTAGTATGTACGGAGATTGATCATCATCACCATCACCATCATCATCATCATCAACATCATCATCATCATCAGCCCCTATATACTGCTGAACATAGGCCTCCTTCAATGAACGCCAAGACGACCGAATAGAATAAATTAACTTGAATTTAATGCAATATAATGAACTATAATAACGACTAGTTGCTGTACTGGGCCTGTAGACAAAGTGACATCGCTTTGTAGCCGAAATTCGTTATCGTCTTTGAGATAACGATAATAATTTTCTAGCCAATGATCAATCAAAGATCGTGACAGTGCAACGACAACAACTGTTCGACAAAAAAGTTCGACAAGAAGTGTCAAATCGGACCAAAAAATTAAAATAATATCTATGTAAATAGACCTCATACACACTATAACTCATAAAAATTGTGAAAATGTTGCCCTCCATGGCCCACGCCCACGGATAACGAATCAATATCAATAATAAAATAACATAAGCTTGACATAAGTGTTCGATAACCAATTGACAGTTTATGATTTTGTTACGAATTTTAACGTTGTCTACCAACTTGCGATAACGATAACGAGTGACATAATTGACGACGGCTTATGTCAATCCCATACATTTTATTCTTTTCGAACTTCGTTATCGTTTTTTTAATGTTACTTTGTCTAAGGCCTCTGTTTAGATTTGGTAAGGATTTTTTATTTTGTCATATTTGACGTGTTTTTAATTATCCACTACCAAAATATCTGAAAAGTAATAATTATATGCTTTTTTTTCCTTAACGCCGGGAAATGCTCTGAGGCATCCCGCGGGGGAGTGGGTCTCCCCACGCAGGTATGTGGGACTCACTACGCCTGGAAGCTGGTAAGTGGACGCAGCTCTACCCACTAAAACCCGTCGAGTGCCACCAATGCCGCCTTTGGTGAAGTGCCCCGGTGTTGTCCCGCACCACAAAACAACCCCTCCCAACGTCGGGACAGTACAATGGGGTGAGGTTCCGGTCCTCGCCCCTTGCCCCCTGCTCTTTTGTCCCCTTTTCACACGATCCGGTTGCCGGGTAGCCTACCATTGAGCCACAGAGGTTGTCAGTGTCATATTCATATTTTAGGACATTATCATTATTATTACTATTATTAATTATGCGCCCTTCTTCATTTGATGTTGTATTCATCACTATTATTATTAATGGCTGTAAGTGCCTTTTCACACGTTTCAGTTGCCGGGTAGCCGGCGCCGGCTATCCGGTAGCGAAGTGTATGGGCGTGTATGGCAGCTTTTACACATATCAGCGTGATTTTCTTATATTTCACTACCGGATAGCCGGTAGCGAAATATAAGAAAGACAAGCAAGCAAGCCGGATATGAATATACTGACGACCTCTGTGGCTCAATGGTAAGCACGTTGGCGCTCAAGCTGGAGGTAGCGGGTTCGAATCCCGCCAGGGAACGAAAAAGGTATCTGTGTTCCTGGGTCATGGATGTGTATTAAAATATGTGTTTTATATAATAAAGATCTTAAATATATGTATAGTATAAAATTATTAAATATTTCCGTTGTCTGGTACCCGTAACACAAGTTCTACGAGAACTTATCACGAGATCAGATTGACACGGTGTAAAAGCGTCCACAGATATTATTATATTATTATTAATATCACTTCCTTATTCTTTTATTATGCTTGGCTATCATGACAGAGTAAAACCTGTCAAAAGGCAAGAAATAAAAAAAATGCAACCATGATATAAAAAGAAATCGAATAAATAAAAGACGCAGTTCTCGTACATGAATGGCGACTGGCCGTGACACCTGCGCTCAGTACGTCCTTCATCTTAATGTATTCAGCATCTGGAGCTGCTCCTCACGCGTCAGATCACTTGCCATTCCATCGGATCACATATCAGCTGATTTTTTCATTCTATAGAAACGAATTTTAGAGTAAGGTCGGCAATTTATAGAAATTACATTAGTTACTATTTGATTGGTGCCTATTATATATAACATTCTTTATGAGGATATAATAATTATATTCTAAGACAAAATTATACTCTTCGAACATCGTAACATCCATAATAATTATACTTAGGTAATAAATTTATATTATATATTATAATATACCGAGTGTATTTGGAACGCTTGCAAAAACGAAGAGGTATATAGTGTTGGCATAGCCTGACATGATACAAGTGAAAAAAACGCGTTTCTTTTTTTTTGTTGCCTTTTTTATTTTTTATTTTTTATAATCCGGTTTAGTAAACATAATTTTACAGAAATTTGATGATAATGCTTTAAAATAATCATTTTAAAAAAACGGCAATGTAATTGGTTTATGGTTCACGCCGGCCAGCGGACTGCATCAGCTGAAAGAGTTCGCTGTTCGAGTTGTATACATACATTGCGGGTTTGCAAAATACATAAGTCCTAAAATTTTCTTAAAAAAACGTTTCTGAGATAAATGGTTATATGAATTATATAGTATTTAAATTAGTATATTATTATGGTTAAATCTTTGCAAGCGTTCAAAATACACCCGGTATATTATAATAATAAAATTATAGGTTTATAATTTAAATTATAATTTAATTAGCAATAATCCCGCAAAATACGCAGTATTTACTGCAAATGTGTGAGTGCACGCATATGCATGCATATAGTCATATCTTTAACGATTCCTAATCGTAGAGTCTACATCCTGAGGATGCCTCGGTGTCGGGGCGAAACGTGCGTAGATTGTGTGGTGGTGGTCTTTTACTGTGGTTGTGGTGCATGTGGGGTGGTGGTGCATGCGAGTGTACGCATATGCAGTGTGGGAAAGGAGGGCGGTTCTATATGCATGCATGTGCGTGCACTCACACATTTGCAGTAAAGACTGCGTATTTTGCGGGATTATTGCTAATTAAATTATAATATAAATTATAAACGAATGGATTTCTGCAAAGTAACGCCTGATTCTATTAACCAAAATTATAGGTAATACCTATCATTTTATTATTTTTAATAACTACAGCACCACCAACAGTTACATACACAGCATTCAAACTTATTACATCCCTCTTTGTGTATCGCAGGTTAGTGAGGAGTACGAACTAACATTGTGAACTTATGTAACGTATTGTAAGAATTGAAAGTGTGAAACGTAAGGGTGCAAAGGTGCAAGGTCAAAAAAATCCAAGACGAAACTCATGTCAATATGCTCTATGTTGAATATAATTCGCACTTACCTAAAGGTGTTTAGTGGTCCGAATATGAGATAGGTAATATCTATCTCAAGTAGATTGATATGTTGTAGATCCTCCAAGTAGAAAGTATTTTTCTAGGCCCTATGCGGATTGGCACGATTTAACATATTTTAAATAAAACATATGAAAATTATTAGTTGCAGCTACCATTATTTTATATCTAAGAATGATTTTAATCTAAGTGGAATGAATTTAGTTTCAAAAAATCAAGTAGACCTAGGTATTTTAAAAAATCACCATAAACTAATCCTTAGGATAAAGATTTTACGAAAGTAAACTAATGCTTTATAATCAACTAAAATTAAAAACACTATTGAATAAATATGAATTACACAATTTCAATTGTAATTATGTATTGTTTTATTTATTTAACTATGGTACTCTCATCGAACTTTAATAAATAAGGTTAAATAAATAATCTTCTTGTCTTTAGTTCTATTATGTAAAAAGCTTTCAAAGACAAGAAAGTAGTAGTAGTAGAGGATTGGGAATAATTTATGATTCAGAGCGGTGGGTCACTTTGTGTAAGTCGCACTCGAGATACATACGTCATGACACAACAATGCTCATTTTTCGTAGTGTCACAAAAGGTACACTGGCAGACATTCTAAGCATTCTAGAACTTCAAGAGAAAAAAATGTTTACTAATATTATTACTTAGATGTATCTAGTCTTCAAAATTTCATTTCGTGCGGTTTGTGAGTTTCCGGTAGCCCATTGGGGGAGAGGGAAAAGGAGGGCAACACTGCATAACAAATCTGCATAACCTTTGGTTGTGCAGATGTGTATATATATGGGCGTCGGTAGTCTAAAGCTCCGACTGCTCGTTTGCTTTCCGATGCTATAAAAAAAAGACCCTGGTCCCACCATGGTTCAAGCCTTGTCGTGGCGGAGGGCTCAGTAGCCTAGGGTGAGCCCAGCACCTTGGGCGAAGCAAATTGATCCCAGGGAGCCGCTCGAATATATATATATATATATATATAAGAATAGGGGGCAAAAGAGCAGGGGACAAGGGGCGAGAATGGGAACCTTACCCCATTGTACTGTCCCAATGTTGGGAGAGGTTATTTTTTGGTGCGGGACGGCCCCTCTGTTAAGATAGTGTCGGTCCCTTGAGGGACTGACTAGTCGTTGAGGTGCCATGTTTGCTTAGCAGATCCGGGGCACCTCACTAAAGGAGGCATTGGTGGCACTCGCCGGGTTTTAGTGGGTAGAGCTGCGTCCAACATACAACCTTTCGGGAGCAGCGAGTCCCACATACCCGCCTGGGGAGACCCACTCCCCCGCGGGATGCCTCAGAGCGTTTCCCGGCGTAAAAAAAGAGTTAGACAGGTTATAAAATTAATCATTATGAGTCGATTCATTAATTTCAATGTGATGTCTTGGCTAGTTACGGTTACGAAATTGAGTTGGGTTGAGTACTACTCCAGTATATAAAGTTTCAAAGTTTTTTATGAGAGTGACATCCTGTTGAAACTTAAGACTCTACGACTTGTGGATATACAACTGCAACTAGAATAAGCGATAATGTATTTCATATTTTCTCCCAGGTCTAAAAAGCGCCTGAAGGTGCTCGCAGCGGTTTTAGTTTAGGGTAGGGCACTCCCAGGAGTAAGTCCCACATAGGGTCACGATCTACCCGAATATTCTGGCTACATACATAAAGGATTTCCCTGCGATATAAAAAAATATGATGAGGTCTATATAATCTACACACAAACTCTACATTAAATGTATATTTACAGCCATTAATAAGAGTAATAGAAGATTATAGTACTTTTACGATAAGCCTTTAAGTTTCCATGCTGCTTTGCAGCCAAATTGGGCCCGCTCGACCGGGGTGGTACCGCTCGCTCACATAACACCAGCGTCAACTGACAGCTACGCTGTCGCGTTTCGTGCGGTTTGTGAGTTTCTAGTGGCCCATTATAGGGCCAAGGAGGGCAACGCATCTGCAAAAGCTCTGGTTGTGCGGATGTGTATGGGCGTCGATAGTCGCCAAAAGGATTAATTATTAGGAAGCCTGCGCGTTTGCCCACCTATGCTATAAATAAAAACTTACGAGCTTATAACAACTATTAATAGCTATTTAAAAAATAATATAAATAAATTTTAAAAAATCCATGTAACTTATATTATTGAACGTCAAATGAACTCTACCTCCGGTTCCAAAACTAGTCTACTGAGAAGAACCGGCGAAACAAACTCAGTGGAACTAAGCTTTTAAATATTTAACATCATAAAATATATAAACAGAAGCCTCGTCGCGAACGTCTTATTCCCAAGGTATCTTCCATAAATTCTTTTATTATATAATTTCCAAGTAAAATAAAGATAAACAACATAAAAATTATACTTATCGAAATTGACCCCACGATCCTCTCAAGTATCAGAACCATCTGGTGCCTTCTGATACCGAGTATCAGAAGGCACCAGGTGGTTCACCACCAAAACAAAAAAAATCGTATTATAGAGCACTACATAAGACACACACATATTTTCTCAGTAACCACGAACGCGATTCCATCATTATAGTACAATTTGTGACAATTACGTACTCCCGTAGAAAACACAATAAGAACCATATGGCCGTCAGCCATGTCCAAAGACATAAATGGGCACGTAATCGTCACAGATGGAATGCCATTACCTTGCCGCGAGGGGGGCTTGCCGCGGAGGGGGCTTTAGCGGAGGGGGCCTTCCCGCGCAAAGCCTCCGTCAGTTCACTCACAGTGTCGCCCGCGCATGATCCATGACCATACGCGTTTGCATGAATGAATCATTAGTACATGTGAAGTGTTCAAAGTGGAAGTTCTTTTATGTGCTATTGTGGACTATTATCATTACATCCAGGTAATTTTAATTGGTTACTAGATTTTGTAGTAAACAGGTGTGTTTATGAATGGCCGGTGCTTGCATAACTTGGGATAGAGTAATATCAATAGTATAGCCAAGTCCTTTTCCAGTAATGACTATGACAAAGTGACTTCAAAGGTAATGACATCACTGCATGTTCGCACTCCGCCCACACCACACGTGTTAAGGTTACTTCAAGTGTGATTTTAATTGCAAAAACATGTTGTTTTTGCAATTAAAATACAATGCAAAATACAATTATAAGACATATTTTAATAACATACTATGTTTTTATTTGTTTAGTACAATTTATGTTAAATATTATTTTATCTCAAGTCACTTGTGCCAATCTATATGGCTAAGGACAAATATTTTTAGTCAACAATAGTATATTGAAATTATTTTTTCAATGTGGTAAAAAATCTTTAACACTACATTCATAAGTAAAGTGCGAATAAATATCTGTGTATAATTTAGGCCACTAAATTTACAAAGCCCACACGAAACAACCTACATAACATTTCATAAAAATATGTATTATATTAGTTTACATTCGTACCTCCAAGCAAGCATCGATAAGAGGTAATAACTAATATCTTAGTGGTCCTACCAGACGCGACAAAATTTTAGCAAAACAAACAAATATGGGTTTTAGTATGTCATGACAAACTGCCTAAAACTCTACCAGAAAGGATTTATAAGTTACGTTACAAAAGTTTGTGAATTTTCAACAAGTTAATCGATTTTTAAAGTTGTTCGATTTTGTATATTTTAAGTATTTAGTTGTCAAATAAAAAGATAATACATATAATAATAGTCAAATATATAATAAGAAACTAGTGCACTAAGCTAGATATCAGAAAGTTAAAAACTAGTAACCTTCGTAGTAGGGCCGTATGTACGTAAGTTTCTTGTTCTTATAATAATTAATGGGTGAGGGCAATAGTCCCAATCGGTGTGTTATAAGTTATTACATGTATCGACGAGGTTCAATACTGATAGGGTAGCAAATTTGTCAATTATATCGATAATATGCAAAAAAATATACGACGTGCTCTAGCTGATATAGTTTTTTTAATAAAAATCTATTTATTCCGTTATCCACTGTTCCAACGCAGATTGTTGCAAACTTAACTGAAATGGTTTCATTATTATACACAATTTATTTATTTGGTTGGAAAAATAATTATTGTTGAAATTTCCATATGATTTAATATATTTTAATACGTTTGATTCATGGTGATTTTATTCATCGTCAATAAACTTATACAATTTTTCTAGTCATCATTTTAGTTAAAATTTAACGTACGGTTGATATTTTTATCACTTTTATCCCCTGCATCCCTAGCCCACGGCTTCCGGCTTCACGGCTTTCAATGTCAAGGAAGAATGCAAAAGTCACACTAGACATCATATCTCTTTCTCACTTAGCATGTCTCTTTATAAACAGAAAGATGCAGTCTTCAATAAAATTTCACGTGAAATAAGCAGGATATATAGAGCATATACGAAAGTGCACGAGTAGATGTCTCTACATGGTCGACTTCGCGTATTATTGGAAGCAGCGGAGCAAGAAGATTCCCT
Source organism: Helleia helle (assembly GCA_963853865.1). Classification (NCBI taxonomy): domain Eukaryota; kingdom Metazoa; phylum Arthropoda; class Insecta; order Lepidoptera; family Lycaenidae; genus Helleia; species Helleia helle. Next base: position 10,978,864 of record OY971421.1, read on the forward strand.
CGTTAAAAATTGAATTATTCCATAAATTATCACCCTATCTGCCATAATTCATTTTTTTGTTATCTAATATTCTTTTAATAAATTGATTTATGCTTTTAATTATATGTCATATGAAAAATATAATTGAAGGGATGTGCTTGTTGTTGGTGATGTCATCGATGAACATCGATAAGGACTGAAACGATGAGTTTGCGTTAGACTATAAAACAGTTGCGGAGTAAAATAATGATTCCTTGAAAGACGAATGAATGAAAATATCTGCATCATATCTCATTATAATCATACAAATATTTAATTAACGCCAAGAATAATCTTGGTCCATACTATCGAGCATACATAGCGAAAGAATAAAGTTTATATAATAATTATTGCGATCAACTATTCAATAAAGTCTTAGTATAAGAACTTGACTTGGGTAAATAGTATGGTCAATCTATCGATGTCCAGTAACCGTAATAACTGAAGCTTACATAATAGTACATACTAAATAACATGTACGTTATAGAACCTTATCTAAGTAACAATGCGATACTCGCTTACGATCCAATATGATTTTACGGCGATATTAAATCTTTTGTACGACAATCAACTGTTCTTGATAATATAAAAATATTTATACACTTAAAATTTTAGTATTTTATTTTACAATTTGACCTTTTTATTTTAGTCTGTGCAAAGTTTCGCGCGTTGTGTACTCTGTATGCGTACACGACGTACGTACGTCTTAAGCTATTTTATGTGTCGTTCATATTATTTTGTCTATTTTTATTATACCATAAATCAGATTTTGACTTTGAGCCATAAGTATATTTTAAATATAGAATATTTTTTCCGAAACAAGTCCTAGGAACTACAATACAAACATAACGTACCAAATATTAACTTCCCGTATACTCAATTCACAATTCTAAGATAAATATAACTGATCACTTAAAATACACAATCGGACTATTTTAACAATTATAAAATCGATGCGTTGGTTAGAAATGATTGGAAATCAATTATATACTAACTAGTTATCGCTATAAAATATAATAATTTCCCGGTACACAGATTAATAACCAATCGTCCAGCCAATTGTCAAAAATCTCTACAAGATAATGTAGTAGTAGTAGTAAGATAGTGTAGTATTATTATTTATTTATTACATAGTATAAATTAAAGTCACTTTTTGTGTTGGTCTATTTGTGCATCGATATTTTCTTAATTACTCAACAGATTTTGATACATTTTTCACTATCGGCTTCGTTATGAACTAGAACAGGTTCCTAAGTTTGTATTATGCTAAAATTGATAATATATTTTTTGGCGCTTTCATTGTAACCTCACAACTTATAAAATAAAAAATGTTAAACGCACAGAGAACAACGACATAATACGATAATTCTCAGTGCGTTTGTATGTCTCTGAACTCATAAACGGCTAGATCGATTTTGATGGATTTTTTGTGTTCAAGTGAATTTGTGATTTAGATTCAGAATTCGAAGAAAAATGTTTGTACATAACAATGTCTGTTGGACCCGCTAGTTACAAATATGGGGCAGACACAGAGCCTATACGGCACCGCACTTATAGCACCATAATAAGCAATAATAGCTACCCACGAAGTGTATTTTTGACTAACTTTCACGATATGCTAAAATAAAACTACATACACATAAAAATATAGCTTGCTCCGTATCTAATAAATTGCTGACATGAGTGGATTGAAACGTCTAGTGTCTAGGATCAAGCGAGCCGTGAAAGAGGTAGTAGAGTCAATTTAAGCACCGTGGGATGCAACTTCAATCGTATTATTATTGAGCTTATTATTATGATCCTAGAGCATTTTTTATCGCAGTTTTTTCTGCCTTTTTTGTGGACTGTGTCCTTGGCGATGATTTATCTATATCGTCACCTGTATACCTGTAAAAAATATGGCGTAGGCTTCACCCACACTTAGTGAAACTTGTTCCATATATGCACGCCCATAAAGTTATATAATATTCTATTTTTTATCAGCGTGTGTGGAATTGGTCTGAGCACATTACGTAAATACCTCGTGTTTCCTATGCCTTTCTTAACTTAAGATTTCATCAGTCGTGAGTCGTGACGCACCCACTTATATGTGCATCGTTGATTCAATCCGTTTCACCTATCGCCATAACGATAGTTCCTCGATAGTCTAACATGAACTTAAATTTTAGTTTTTTGAAGTGACAACGTCTTATAATTCGATGGAGCCGGCTGCAAGAACGAATGACGCATGCGGCGTTACCTCGCTCTGAGGCGTTCCATTTTCTTATCGTCAGTAAACCGACTTTACAGACAATCGATATTTTTTTTTAATAGGGAAACTGGTAGATGTGCCACCTATTGGTAAGTCATCGCCCATGAACATGAAAGAGTTTACCTGGAAGTTGCCTATCCTGAGACATAAGATTTTTTTTTTTCTTTAACGCCGGGAAATGCTCTGAGGCATCCCGCGGGGGAGTGGGTCTCCCCACGCGGGTATATGGGACTCGCTGCGCCCGACAGTTGGTAAGTGGACGCAGCACTACCCACTAAAACCCGGCGAGTGCCACCAATGCCGCCTTTGGTGAGGTGCCCCGGATCTAGTAAACAAACAGGGCACCTCGACGGCTAGTCAGTCCCGCAAGGGACCGACGCCACCTCCACAGAAAGGTTGTCCCGCACCACAGAACAACCCCTCCCAACGTTGGGACAGTACAATGGGGTGAGGTTCCCATCCTCACCCCTTGCCCCTGCTCTTATGTCCCCTCTTCTTATAAGAGGGGTACAAAGAGCCCCCTTGGCCCAATTAGCTTCGCCCAAGGTGCAGCGGCTTACTCTAGGTTACTGAGCCCCACCGCCACGACAAGGCCTGAACCATGGAGGAGGAGACATAAGATGTTAAGTCTCTGTGTCAGTAATAACACTGCCTGTCCTGTCCTTCTCTTCGGAACACAGCGAAGCTGTTCGACGGGAGAAAAATCAGGACGTTGGTATCCATGAACGAGAGCACGTCTCAGCGCATCTACCACCGGTAAAATACGAGTTTAATAGACCAAACGTAATAATTTCGAGCTTAATAGATCTCCTAATAGGTAATCAATAGAAAAAAAATTAATTCTAAATCTAAACTAAGTCTAAGAATGTATGTAAGAAGGTATGTTGCAAAACAAAATTATGATTTATAAATAGAAAACTAACTTTTCTTCTTTATTGTTCTAGGTTTTGAAATACCCTCTCACCCTAAGAGCTCTCACCTGATTACACCAAAGCCATTAATTAATAACTAACAAAATAAACACGCTTTTGTTCATGAAGCATTATTTAATGAAAATCTTCGCCATCATTTTACTTGACACCTGAACGTTGCGAGGCAATCAGGCGACGAGACAGAACGACACTAATTAAATTAGCACCCTATATCTCTTGCACGATTCTTTTAAAATTAACCTTATTTATATTATAAAGGCGAAAGTTTGTATTATTATTAATATTTGGATATTAGGATGTTTGTTGATCTTTCACGACAAAACGGCTGAACTGATTTGGCTGAAAGTTGAAATGGTGATGGCTTATACCTTATAGGCTGTAATAGATTATGACAACAATTTATACAATTTAAACGGTGCACAAAATGGCCGCATGCCATTGACATTTCAGTGTGTTTACTCAAGTAAACAAATATTGCTTAATCTTATATAAATAAATCAAACGTCGTATTAACGTCAAAATAGCGTCTCATACAGGAGGTAATGGTGTCGCGAATCCAAAGATTTTATCTCATCTAAAAATATGCCCTTCCGCGCCTAAAGAAGTTTTTACTTCAAAAATCTTGATAGTCTCAGTAAAATGTGGGCACAGTCAGGTGTAACTTATCAATATGTAGTCAATATTAAGAAACATAAAAATATATGACTTTAAGATCTACCTTTGCAAAATTTATTATGTTAACGTTTTTATTTGCAAACATAGTTCAAGACGGTTTCGACTTAACGACTTTTTTTTTCGAAAGGGCTAGACTTTTCGGCCTGATGGCCTTTTAGCTCAATCGGTACAGTAAATAAGCAGATGGCTTACTTAAGAAATATTCGAAAGGGGGACGCCCCACCCTCCGCGCCCCACAGGGGGCGCGGTTCATCGCGCGCGCTTCTCGCGTGAGCAGGATTTGGACTAGTCAAATCCGATACGGTCGACGAATCTTTTACGGTTGAATTTATATAATTTATTTGGCCGGATACTTAGTACTTGGATGGGTGACTTAACGACTATGAATAAGTTTACCGGTGGGAGGGATGCGCTGTGCTCCCGACTGCATGGGTACCACCATCTTGCTTGTTTCTCCCATCATACAGCTTTGCTGTGTTTGTGCAAGACAGGCAGTATAATTACTGGCAAAGAGACTTAACATCTCATGTCTCAGGATAGGCAACACATACATAGGTTCATGGTCGACGTTGACCACTCACCATCAGGTGGCACGTCTGCCAGTTTACCTCCAACTGACATAAAAAAGTTAGGATAAAAAACTTTATATAAACTAAGATATATAACGTACCATACGGACTAATTACAAGATATGAGAAATTACGTAACATACTAATTAGCTCTCCTAGATATCTAGATGTAGTTACCAAATCCCGTCAAACGGATAACTGAGGTAAATTGCCTTCTTCCTGTAGCTAATTAATTTACAGCGAGTTAACATGATATTACGCATTTGGGGTTATAGTAAACCGAAATTCATCATCATCATCATCATCAGCCTCTATACATCCTCTGCTGAACATAGGTTTCCTTCAATGAACGCCAAAACGGCCGATATCTTACCACTCGCATCCAACACGGAACGGCCACCGAAATTATTTCAAATTAAAGTAAAGTGAAGCAGAAAAATATTAAAATTGTATATAAAATTCTTTATTTAAAATCAAATTTACTCTACTACTCACTCTAAATCGCTTCCCATATAATGAAACATTTTTTTACGGATGTTATCGCGGTTTATTAAGGCGTAAAAAAATTGTTTCATTATAATCAGTGAAATTCGCATAAACATTAGAAAACAATATCGCTTCTCATATTTATAACACATATAAGCAAACCCTGTGTTCCACTGCTGAACGTGGATCTCTTTGTCCTTTGAAATCGGAAGAGAAAAGGTGCAACTTGTAAGAGGTTATAGTTATACGATAGCCAAGTAGAGATTGGCGAACTTTGAACACGCATAAACGCATTATATGTCATTAGCAAGTGGGTTTCCTCACGATTTAAGAGACGAGAGAAGAGAGTAAGAGTAAGCTATGCAGCCGACTTGGGTCGGCACGACCGAGGTGGTACCTCGGTGAACTAAGGCCCAACGTCCTCCTCGCCTGATTACGGGGAGACCCGAGCCCAGCAGTGGAACATAATATAAGGGTTGATATTATTAATATTAGTGAGATATACGGGATGTTTTTTTCATTAATAAATGTTTTTTTATTAATTATAACAAATTATATATTTAGTAATCATCAAAGTACTATATTTAGGAATGGTATAGCAGAAATTCAACCCTTTATACAATCCTTTATCAAATCCTTAACAGCAATTTAAATATATTTACCGAGTGTATTGTATTGATATTTATAATTATTTGGGGTATAAGCCTGTACGTTATTTATGCCGGCATAAGTGTTTCGGGTTAGTTAATACGGACCTTAGATAATATAGGGTAAATATTCAAAGGGTAGCCAATAATGAGGGAAGTTATTAAAAGTCCCCAATCTGATAGACCTTCTTTTGATCATGATAGCTTTTAAATATGCATGGATTATATACAAATACTTGATAATATTATGCTCATGTGAAATGTATATTATATGCTTACCTTTTATATTTTTTTCCTTTTATGATATATATTTCTAAACAATGTACAAATTTTATTTATTTATTTATTGTTACTTATCTTTTAATCCCTGGCGCAAGACGACAAGTGTAATAAGTTTGACCGCTAAGTTCGTCACCATAATTCAAATAGCACAGCCTATTTATTAGAAAGCAGGTTTTAGCAGTGGTTCTTAGATATGTTTTATCAAAATCAGTTCAGCTGTTTAAGGGCTATTGACTCTTTTGTTATTGGATTAGTAATTTTTTACATTTTAATATTTTTAATATTTTTGACACTTTAGAAATGTAAATAATTAAATAAAAGTAAGACCTCATTTCTTGTGCCTGTAATTGTGGGAAAATGCTCATTGTGGCCAATACGTATTGAAAGCAAGTGGCAAGGGATCGACCGTCTTGGCGTTCAGCAATGATGATTATGAAGACCCCGTTCAAAGCCACAAAAGTATTTTAACACGTTTAGTACATTATTGAAGTGAAAACTTCTTTAGGCGCGGTAGGCATATTTTTAGATGAGATAAAATCTCGTGATTCGCGACACCGTTACCAGCTGTATGTGACGCTATTTGACGTTTATATGACGTTTGATTTATTTATATAAGATTATGCCATTTTTGTTTCCTTATGTAAAAAACGGCGGAGCGAAATAAGCCGAGACGGCTCTTTGTACCCCTCTTATAACAAGAGGAGACAAAAGAGCAGGGGGCAAGGGGCGAGGACGGGAAACTCACCAAATTGTACTGTCCCGACGTTGGGAGGGGTTGTTCTGTGGTCCGGAAGAACCCCACTGTGGAGGTGGCGTCGGTCCCCTGAGGGACTGACTAGCCGTCGAGATACCCTGTTCGCTAAACAGATCTGGGGCACCTCACCAAAGGCGACATTGGTGGCACTCGCCAGATTTTAGTGGGTAGAGCTGCGTCCACTTACCAGCTTTCGGGCGCAGCGAGTCCCACATACCCGCCTGGGGAGACCCACTCCCCCGTGGGATGCCTCAGAGCACTTCCCGGTGTTTAAGTAAAAAAACGGTGAGATATTATTTTGTAATATTTATTTATAAACATGTATTATATTTATTCCACCAAATATAAGGAATTATTAAATTACCAAATACACAGAAATAACAAGGACAAAGTGATACGCAAAAGTAAATGATGAGGTTTGGCATTTTTTCGTAAATTACGTAATAAACGTCTTTATAACCTCGATTCTACTAAGAATTTTATGAGCTCTAATTAACAGCAAACATAATTTTTTTATATATCAGGAACAACCATGCACTTTGTTCCCGTGTGAAGTTGGCGTGTCGCGAACTTAAATACATTTATTGGACTAATCTTTGATTTTTAGGGGTCAGTTACTGAAATTGTGCTTAAAATCTGCACCATTAAAACTTTAGGTTTATAGGGATTAGGTTGTATTTCAATAACCGACACGATTTAGGGACTTCGAGATAATAGCATATTCATTTCTCAAAGGACGGCAACGCACGTCCAACCCCACCAGCACTCCAGACAGGGGTTTTACCACTTAAAACTAGGTAAACGTAATACCCATTTGCAGCCTCTTTAAGAAAATTTCTTTTTCAATGGATAAAAGTATGTAATGTGTACTTATGTGATTTTATCAATCACTTTGTTTAATTGAGTATTCAGATATAGCTCACCACTAGAAGTCGCACTGTGTGAAAAAGCCTTATATTTTGTACGGAATCCCACTGTACATCCCGACTCGACTCGATTTTTATTGCATCAACATAAACGGGTTTGTTGAGAAAAAATACTGAGAACGAAGGGTCAGCGATGACTGAAAAAGAAACAATGAGTCTGATGACGCACCGATATTTTTAGCGGGAAACAAATTATATTTGAATGTATAAGGCTGCGACTACACTAGCGGTTGTTGAGTGTGTGTGACCCTTCAAAGATTTATTAAATTCTACATTTTTGTTTTCAAATGTTTACGCGAATTTTACTCATTCTAATGAAACAATTTTTACGGATTTTATCGCGGTTTATTAAACTTTGCAATATTAGGACGTATGACACCTCAGTCCTCCCGTGACCATGGTTGCTGTAAAGTATCCGGAACGTCAGACTTATAAAAATCTTAATAAACGCGATAAAATCTATAAAAATTGTTTCATTATAATTCTACATTTTTGTTGACGCCACGGCTTATGTTAGTTACAATGGTCAGCCCTAGTGAATCGTATGTATTTTATGTTTTTTTATTGCATAAGATGACAAATGATCTTCTTTATCGGTTTGCGAGATTCCTCAGCTGCGGAAACAATTGATATGGATTAAGAAAGATAAAAAGTGAAGTTAAAGATAGGATGCGGATGGCGCAGGACCTGGCGTTGTAGGGTCTTTGGAAGGCCATCGTTCAGCAGTGGATTTGTTTTGGTTGTTGAATGTCAAACATTTAGGGATGTAATAGGCAAATACAATCTGATATGATCCTATTCACACGCAAAGACAAAGCTAGTCATAACAGTTTCGCAACCTTATCTAAGCCACACTCAGATCGTCTCTGGATTTAGAAGCTGTGTTCCGAGGAGTGCAACTGTCAAAATCGGATACCCACAAACCAAGTCGAAAAATATAGGAATTCGACAATCAGTGCAAACGTTCACACGCAGCGTTTATGCCGCGTGCTAAGTATACGTTTTTATCGACATGTCATGCAATCATAATAGGTGACAATAACACTTTCTTTTACATCATTTTGCAAAAACGACCTTGTTGTTTTCGCAAATTACGATAAAACTGTGATTTGTTTGAAACTCTGAAATGATAAAATAAAATGTATGTATGATTAGCAGCGCCCTGAGGTTTCACGCGCGTACTTTCCCGTGGGAGCACAGGGATAAATTATAGCCTATATGTTATTCTGATGTATAAGCTATGTTATTGTAAAGTTTCTTCAAAATCCATTCAATAGTTTTTGCGTGAAAGAGTAACAAAAATACATCCATACATTCTTAAAAACTTTCGTGTTTCTAATATTATTAATTATTAACTTCTAATATTATTAGAATTAGGACCAGTAGGATACATTTCATCATTTTTTCTATAAAAATATTAAGCTCTTTCCTTTCTTAGGTGTAAATTTAATGATCTCCAAACCGACCATCGTTACTTATGTGTTTGAGATTTTAAAAAGTCACTCCTCACTTACTTGTGAATGTTGCCATACATGACGTAAATGCCCGACAGACACCATTATGACCGCGGCCTTTAGTTGTAAAATGATATAACTTATCCGCCATTACATCTATTATAAATAGCGTACTTTGTACACATTAATTACGACTTACTGGAGATACAATCTTGAACGAGCTGATTTGAGTTAAATACGTGTTTTAACAAAGTATTGGAATTGTTTTAAAATTATTGAGATTAAAATATATTTCCATTTGAACGCAAGCTTCAGTCAATCTTCTCAATTCTCAGGCATCTCCAGGCAACACATAAATGAGTTGCCTGGGCTCGTTCCAGGTAAACTAATTTATGTTCATGGGCGACGTCGACCACTTACCATCAGGTGGCACGTTTGCCAGTTTGCCTATCCAACTAACATAAAAAAGGCAAACTAGCAGTCGGAGCCATAGCGACTACCGACGCTCATAGACATCTGCACAACCAGAAGTTATACAGATGCGTTGCATTCCTTTCCCCTATCCCTCCCAATGGACCACCAGAAACTCACAAACCGCACGAAACGCGATAGCGTAGCTGTCAGTTGACGCCGGTTTTATGTGAGCGAGAGGTACCACCCCGGTCGTGCCGGCCCAATTAGGCTGCAAAGCAGCATGGCAACCTCTTACTTGATGAGTCTTTTTTATAGAAGAGGGGGCAAATGGACAGTCATTTCACCTGGTGGTCAGTGATAAGTGACATCCATATCAGCTACATAACTAGCAGGTGCGTTGGCGGCCTTTCAAATATAAGTACCTATGCTCTTTTCTTGAAGGTCCCTTAGTCGTGTCGGTCTGTGACAATATTTTTATGATGATAATATTGTTGAGGTTTAACAAAATTATGTTTTTATTTATTCAATAACCTGACAAATCATTGTTTGTTATATAAGTAGCTTCCGGTATATATGAGATGTTAAATTATGATACTTACCATTTATTTATAGCGTTTACAATTTTATTATTTATTTATTCAAATTCATGGTAAATTATTTTGATACAAGGCGGGATACACTCAAAGACATATTTTCATTTTATATAAATTAATTATATGCGTTTTCGTATCAATCTATTTTCGACCTCAAATCTATAACTGGTTTGCCAACGCAGGGCATATTACTTTCATTTCACATATTACACAAAAACTTGGGCTTAAATTTTACAAATTAGTCATCTGCGTTCATTGAAGGGTTCGCCAGCAGAACAAGCTATTAGTAGCGAAACTTATGTAAGGGATTTTAATTTGACATGATTTATAAATACAATCAAGTATTAATTAACAAAACACGTTGAGGTACACGAAGTGTTGGTCAGACTAGGTAGACGATCTCCGGCGATGGCAGATCCGTGTTGGATGCGAGTGGCAAGAGATCGGCCGTCTTGGCATTCATTGAGGGAGGCCTATGTTCAGCAGTGGACGGATAGAGGCTGATGATGATGATGATTAACAAATCTGTCTATGCCTCAATGTTCAGGTGTTGATTCATTTTTGGTTAGATTTAAGACCTTCATCTTCCTATTTTTAACTTCAACAAGTTTCTAGATTTTCATATCACATACCAATAAAAAGGCGAACCTTTCAGAGATCAGAGTGTCAGGAATCAAAGTGAGATAGAAAACGACTGATAATGATGATGATGATGATGATGATTTTGATGATGATATCAATAAAACAATATTTGTAATTGATTGATAAGATCATTATTCAAAATGTAAATCCGTTTCATGTGGATGCAATAAAATGCCTATTATAAATTCGATTGAGTGTTTTCAGCGGCGAGGTTAATTTCACATTTCAATTCAATTTCAACTGGTTATATGTTGAACGACCTGACCTCATTCCGTTAAAACAATAATCGACCATTAACGCGAAAACTACGTTATAGTATGGGAATTGTCTTGCAAATCATTTTAAAATATTTCGATGGCAACGAAAGTATTTTATAGTAAAAATAATATATCTATGAACGCTTTCACACCACGTCAATCTGGTCCCGTGGTAAGTTCTCGAAGAACTTGTGTTACGGGTACCAGACAACGGAAATATATTTAATACTTTTATACCATACATATATTTAAGATTTTTATTATATAATACACATATTTAATACACATCCATGACCCAGGAACACAGAAAATATTTTTGTTCCCTGGCGGGATTCGAACCCGCAACCTCCGGCTTGAGCGCCAACGCACTTACCACTGAGCCACAGTGGTCGTCGATTTATAGTGATGACAGTGTTTATTTTTTTTTCCTACCTAAAACCTCACGTAAAACGATACTTAAAATTATGACAACATCCTTCCAACTAATATTATAAAAAGTTTGTAAGAATGTATGGATCGTACATACTTATTACTATTTCATGCAAAAACTACTGAACAGATTGTAATTAAACTTTACAATAACATAGCGCATACATCAGAATAACATATAGGCTATAATTTATCCCTGTACTCCCTCGGGAATGGAAAGTACGCGGGTGAAACCGCGGGGCGCTGCTAATTAATTATACTTAGCAGAACTATAATTAATTTATATATGTCGCAGGGAAGTGAGGAAATCAGAGATTTCACGAAATCCCTAGGGATACCACGATAATCCCGACAGATGTTGAATATTCTTATTTACGACGTCTTCTTACTAAACAAATCTAGTGCTATGTCGTTTCACTCAACTCAATCTAGTGAAATGTCAGAAAAGTGGAAAATGCCTAATAAAAATTGAGCCATGCATCTCTCTCGCTTAATTCGTACTCAGACGGACACTAGTGGCCAGCCAGGCCAGCCAGGGAGCGGGACAAAGGCGTCACTCGACTGGTGCGTCTGATTGTATTTGTTAGTTATTACACAGCAAATTTGATGATGTTCAAGTCAATGATACTGTTTTATTGACATTCCAAAAGTAGATCGAGGACCATTAGATTCCAAAAATATATCAGGAATAGTATTTAATTGGAAATAAAAAATGATTTTTATAAAGGTGGGGTGTTCTGCTGGTATATTAAAGGATTGGTTAACCAGAAACTCAATTCAAAAAAGCAGATAGAACATTCACAGATTCAGTGCCACAAATTGAACTGTCGTTGCGAGAGATAGCTGGAAGAGTTTCTACATTTGGAAGGTAAGGCTTTAAAAAATGTAATTGTAAAAATTAAAGGTCCAGTGCAAAACCAAAAGATGTATTTGCAAGAAACTAAATGTTTGATTTAATTCAAGGTGCCATATATCGCAGACTTGTTTGAATAAATAACAAAGTTTTCCACTTTTCATAGTCGTCGTCTCAAATGTTTAGTCGAACGGCGCATACCTTTAGAAGTCCATATTTATTTTGTTCTTTTTATTTGACTTAAATTGTCTACTAAATGCATCACTGATTTGTAATTTTGATTTCTACTCCATTCATTCTTCATTTCACTAGATTTAGTTGAGTGAAACGACATATTAATAGATTTGATTTGTAAGAAGACGTCGTAAATAAGAATATTCAACACCTGCCGGGATTTCGTGGTATCTCTAGGGATTTCGTGAAATCTCTGTTTTCCTCATTTCCCTGCGACATATACAATCGTAACGCTAGTAGAAAACTAATAAATGTATGGAAATGACATTTAAGACCACGTGATTAATCGATGTAAAATTTTATTTCCATACATTTATTAGTTTTCTACTAGTGTTTACGATAAAATATAGAATAGAAGTTTTTACACTATTGTTATATTGCTGCTGGGATAATATTTTCCACAAAAAATTGCGAGATATTGTCGTCTTATTATTTTTGTATAAAGCATCAAAACCTTTTTATATCAAACAACGAATTTTAAATCCAAAAAAAAATTACATCAAAGGCAATGAAGTATTTGTTTTAAAAATCATTTACTACATAGGGTATTTTCTATTTGAACATAACGATTTAAAACGACAAGGAAATGGAATTAGAAATAAGGCTTCCGCGGACATTGGCAAGTCTCCATGGTTGTTCTCATATAAATTCCTCGCTGCGGCGCCTTCACCCAAATGTCAATGGTATTCTTGTCTTGTGGCCATATAGCCTTGATATGTACTTAGTTACATAACCCCACAATTGTTATATTCTTCCATTTTTTTTAATTTCACATGGAGCAGTCAGAGCCTTATGGTGACTTCCGAAGCCCATAGACCAAAACCCGCCCATAGAAACCAAAAGTTATGCAGTTGTGTTGCCCTAACTTCCCTATACCCCCAATAGGCCACCGGAAACTCACATACCACACGAAGCTCGACAGCATAGCTGTCACTTGACGCCGGTGTTATGAGTGCGAGAGGTACCACCCCGGTCGTGCTGGCCCAATTCGGCTGCAAAGCAGCGCTACCTCTTACATCTCGAGTGTTTGCGCAGTAGAAGTTATAACTTATATATCCACAAAAGTGATGATAATGATGATGTTATTTCAATTACAATCATTTTTAAAATCATGTATAACAAGCCAGAGTCACTCTTAGCTCGAGTATTCAAACAATGTGTCGCAAAACGCTGAATAAGGATAATTAATTTAAATATACCAAGACATGTAGGAAGGTTGTTTGTTCGTCTAACCTACCTTACATTATAAATAATTAACTAGCACACTAACTACACGTCTGAATGTAAACAACTCGACGTACAACCAGAGCAAATATAAAACATTTTCACATACTTTACTTGTCAAGTTGTTTAGATTCGTCAAACTCAAAATGCTGCATACTATTCCATCAATCCTATTCACCCTCATCATCATCAACCTTCAGCAGACGAGCCACATTAGTAAGTGGTTACCGTCGCCCATGAACTATGCCTATCTGGAGACGTAAAACGTAATTCTCAGTGCCAGTCATACTGTCTGTCTTTTCCTTTTCTCCAAAACCTAGCAAAACTGTTTCAGGGGAAAAAACAAGTAGTATGGTGGTACAGATGCAGGCGGGAGCACGGCACAATGCATTTCTTTTTTTTCTGGGAAATGCTTTGAGGCATCCCGCTTGGGAGTGGGTCTCCCCACGCGGGTATGTGGGACTCGCTGCGTGAGAAAGTGGACGCAGCTCTACCCACTAAAACCCGGCGAGTACCACCAATGCCGCCTTTGGTGAGGTGCCCCGGATATGTTGAGCAAACAGGGCACCTCGACGGCTAGTCAGTCCCTCAAGGAAACGACGTCACCTGCACAGAGGAGTTGTCCCGCACAACAGAACAACCCCTCCCAACATCGGGACAGTAAAATGGGATGAAGTTCCCATCCTCACCCGTTGTCCCCCTGCCCTTTTGTCCCCTCTTCTTATAAGAGGGGTATAAAAAGCTGCTCCTTCCCTGCTGCTCGTCCCTGTTCAACAGTGGACGGATAAAGGCTGGTGATGATGATGATATATAGACCACACTGTTTTATTTTTTTTTCTGCTTTGTTTGTATATCATACATATCATACGGATTTTAACTGCGATTAAATGTGTAAAAGTATTCTTTACAATATTTAAGGAAGGTATTTTAATCAAACTCTTAATTAGCACTCTACCCACGGCAAAAGTATTGAAAATACATAAAATCTTATTCGCGTTGTGATATTTAATTACCTTTATAATTTTAAAGCACTAAGAGGTATTTATTGCCAATTAAAAACTTTGATGTTATAAATTGGCAATTTTGCGTGTTCCTCTTCAAATATTTTATTCGTTATCATCACGAGAGGCAGGAAGTATATGTAGGCTACAATCATAGGTCATCATCATCATCAACATTTTTCCGTCCACTGGACCTTGATAGATCTTCAAGAACATCACGACGGCTAAAACTCCACAAGGACCGACCAGTTGGCTTACTTAACTAATCAAAGTCAACAATATTATATCGAGCCTTGCACCTCCGAGCGTGATGGCTCAGCCTCATTTATACCCTACAAAAGTCTGTCTGCAGTGCGCCAAAATAAGTTTTCACTTTAAAAAATCGTGAAGGTTCGTTGCTGACGCTTACTACTAGTAAGCTAGTCTGCTAATTTATATGACTACAGCGATACTAAAACTGTATTAACATTCATCATTGGAATCCTATTATCTTAGTATCTCCAACATTTTTTTTTTTTTTGCATATTATATTTCCCGCTGACTGTACCGCTTGACCGTAGCGTGACTCAATGTTTACGTGATGCACAATCTTAGTCATTATGGTAATTAGTTTGAAACATTCCTGCATATGCGGTCGCCTTTTTATACTTTGAAATATTCATTCATGCATGCTACGTCTGTGAACGCAGCGTTAGTTTATTTCTAAACGTTGCATGCAGGCGATAGAAGAAAAAGAATATAAATGCTTTTATATTTTTCAACAACTTTTTTTCATTATCTCCCTTTAGTCAGTGTCCAGTCCAGATGTCGGCCATTTTCAATACACACTGATTCCCGTCACCATTTAGAACCGGTCACTGCATGACGATCGTCGTTCCATCCACTTGAAGGTACACCTTTAGTGGATAACTTTTTATTGATCGGCCGTCTTGGCGTTCATTTAAAGAGACCTATGGTTAGCAGTGGATGGGTAGATGCTAATGATGATTATGATAACTTTTTAGGACAGTGTGGTGGTGATCACAATGATTGCTACCATCAATATGATGATACTATGTTAAAATATTTGAAATCCTTAGTATAATAGAGCTTGTTTAAAGGAACACGAACTGATCTCCGGAATCGTATTTTCATTTCAGATGCTTAGGCAAGCTACAAATTATTTTATTAAGAACTTTTTTTATTATGGGCCAGATCAAGTAGTTAATACTAGTATCGACAGAAACATAGTTAAATTAAATTCTATATGTATGATCTGTGAGAGGCATACGCTTTCTGAGTAAATAGTCGAAATCCAATGTAAAATGAAAAATGGCTGAGCAAATTCTGCCAATCACAGATCCATCGTTTTGGAAAACGAACTAAAGGTTTTTTTAGGTCTGCCTGATACGAACTATTTACACAGATAGGTACAATAGAGAAATGTTTCATGTTAGCATTTTCCTAGAAACGCGAGGATAATTAAAACTCTTTTATTTCTTAAAACTCTTTCTGAGGAAATAAATTTCTTTATAGTAGTAGAGGAATTTATTTATTTACGGTAGAGGAAACTCTACCGACACCATTCGAAATAATAATATTATTACCAATTTGGAATCGATAATATAAATCAGAATACGTATTTCTGTATGATAAATATAAATAATCTTATTTGTTTATTTATTTTCTTGTTGACAGTTAAATGTAGGTACAGATTGACCAGAAAAATTAAAACCCTCGCCATATTGCGGAAAATTTCGGAACTAATTTCTGTATGGACGATACTATGTGTTGACGTAAAAAAGATACAGTGGCGACACCACGCAGGGTTTATATATTTCTGTTCAGGCTATAACAATAATAACAGATACATTGATAGCAAGGTGTAATAATCTCTGTTAGATATCTCTACCAGCAAAACCTTGGATATTTTGTGGTAAATATACTTCGTATTTTATAGATTGATAAATAACAATATTAAAACAAATTAACTCACAGGAATAAAGTATAAACTAAAAGTTATGCATGTAATATGACCTGGTTATAGAATACTATTTTCTTGTGAGCTCACTTTTAATTTAAACAACCGCCATTGATACAAAGTTGTGAAATGGACCATTCGATCACCTACACACGACATTCAAGTAGTGTGTATTTTTTATTTAGATCAAAACATTCTAAAACATTAGGAATATAAAGATTATAATTATGTAAAGGGACAGAAGCGATGCTTATCTATACATTTGATGTTTTTACAAAAATGAGAAATAGGAAACATTGTTATTACAAAATATATTTAGAATAGTAGTTAGTATTTTACATTTAATATTTATAAAATTATTTATCATAAATACTACATTTGCAATTAAGAATACACGCATCATGGCGGAAGGAGTAACGTGTTTTTAGATTACTTTACGATAAAATTGTCTATCTTTTTAATAAGGAGACCAAAAATAGCTTAAAAATTATTTACTGATTGCTTATCAAGCATAATTTAATGGTAGGATAAAGTTAAAGTTTAAATAGTTAAATATATATATATCTCTAACCTCAAATAATGTAGAGAAATTATAACGTTAAAGTTTATGTTAGAAGTATACAAAACTGTGAGCCCGTTCATAATATTTGTATATATGTTCATAGTATCTTTTGATTTTTGTATACTTTAAATAGACCTAACGTTACATATAACTTCTGAATGCTGTTATATTATGCTGTAGCATTTAATATGTGATTTAAATATTTTCAATCAAAATATACTTCATTGTGCAGAACCAACAATAGGGGTATAAAAAGGTCTCATTTAGATACAAAGATCATGAAGTTAACACAACCAAAATAGCAATGACGGCGTCATCGAACAATGATGTCGCAGAACAGCCCACGTTTATTACATTCAAATTGATGGACCAATTTTAAATTGATTTCGCCTACATTGAACTCCTCTGGTGCAATTTTTAAAAGGATTAAGCGCCGGTTTGAATACCGCCATGGACCAGGTGCTTCCTCTATACGAATGTATTGCGTAATATTGTATTTACTGAATCAAATAAATAAGGTTTGATAACGTATTACTGATGTGTGGTTACGATAATTACTAAGTTACTTGATCAAAGGGTCAATCATTATATAAATTGACAATAACGAGAACAGAAGACCAGACATTTTGGCATGAGTGGAAATCTTTTTAGTACTCTTTTAGTTGCGATAGGCCTACCAAGTCACCTCGACGAGGCCTACCTCCGCCGGTGACGAACGAGGATACGTAGGAGGCGCTACTTGCGCCACCATTAACACCCCTGTGCTCGTGACGGGCTCACGATGGGAACCTGGGCCCAGTATGGAAAAACGTGGTGGGGACTGATTAGTAGCGTCCGGACACTCCGCGCTTACGAGGAGTAGTCTAGCCTTCGGCGGGGCCAGCTTATCTGTTGCCGGAACCTACGCGAGGATCCGGGCTACATACCTAAATGCATTTCCCTGCGTTATCGAAAAAAGGCCTACCAAGTCACGTAATAGTAGGTGGTTATCGTGAACATTAAAATAAAAAAAATCATGCAGGACAATACCTGCCTACTTACTCTTTTATATTTTTGATATCAAAGGGAAATCCTTTATAGATGTAGCCAGGATATTCGGCTATATATAGATGCGGGCCTGACCCTATGTGGGACTTGCACCTGGGAGTGCCCCTGCGAGCGCCTTCAGTCGCTTTTTAAGGGTCCCGGATTTGATACTTGCCTGCCCTGCCTGATATGGTAGATCGATTTTTTTTATTATAAAAACCGACCAAGTGCTAGTTGGACTCGCGCACTAAGGGTTCCGTATCATTACATAGTAAACAACATTAGACACTTTAACAAAATATATGGTTTATGTTTATGAAATTAAAAGGTTTTTACGTTTGAGTTGATTGAAAGAAAGGTAAATTGCGGTTTACGAATGATGACGTATTAAAAAAAACTACTTACTAGATCTCGCTCAATCCCATTTTCGGTGGAATTTTTCATGGTAATATACATCATATATATTTTTTAGTTTTATCATTCTCTTATTTTAGAAGTTACAGGGGGGGACACACATTTTTCCACTTTGAAAGTGTCTCTCGCGCAAACTATTTAGTTTAGAAAAAAGTGGTACTAGAAACCTCAATATCATTTTTAAAGACCTATCTATAGATAGCCCACACATATTGGTTTGATGAAAATATTTTGAGTTTTAGTTAGTCTAAGTATGGCGACCCCTAAAATTTATTGTTTTTTTTCTACTTTTGTGTCAAAATCTTAATGCGGTTCACAGAACACATCTACTTACCAAGTTTCAACAATATATATTGTTTTCTAATGTTTACGCGAATTTCACTCATTATAATGAAACACTTTTTTACGGATATTATCGCGGTTTATTAAGATTTTTACAAGCCCGACGTTTCGAAAGTATCCGAAACGTCGGGCTTGTAAAAATCTTAATAAACCGCGATAATATCCGTAAAAAAGTGTTTCAACAATATAGTTCATATAGTTTCGGAAAAAAGTGGCTGTGACATACGGACGGACAGACAGACAGACATGACGAATCTATAAGGGTTCCGTTTTTTGCTATTTGGCTACGGAACCCTAAAAAGAGGGGTCAAACGGATAGTCAGTTCACGTGGTGTTAAGTGATAAGCAACATCCATAGAAATCCACTACACCAGAGAATTAGCAGGCGCGTGGCTAGGCCGTTTAAATATGAGTATGCTCTTTTCTTGAAGGTCCTAAGCCGTATCGGTTCGGAAATACAAGTAATTACAGTATTCTTCGAAACAAGTAAATATTCTTAATATGAGCCCTCATATGTCCCACTATTGGCCACGGGTCTCGTCCCAGAAATCAGGTGAGGTGTTGGGCCATAGTTCAGTGATGCGCTGGCCCTATTCGAGTTGGTGAACTTCACACGTTTTCAAAGACTTTTTAATCTCATCAGGCACGCAGGTTGCCTCACGATATTTCCTTCACCGGCGAACAAGCGATGGTCTCATGTTCAGGTGCACGGAGAAATTTAGCAAAATCCATTTCAAGACACCGGTCAGGCTCGAACCCAGACCTCTCACTCCAAAATATTCACACCAAATCAAAAATAAGATGTAGAAAGCGCATCTTAGATCAGTACATTAAAGTGCCGATGACGAACACAATCATGTCTTTATAATAAAACGAATGATCAAAGGCACGATTAAAATATAGCTCGGGGGAGTTTGTCCTCAAACTTTGTTCATTTTTAACGACTTGCCCTTCACGTGA
This sequence comes from Helleia helle, assembly GCA_963853865.1. Lineage (NCBI taxonomy): Eukaryota > Metazoa > Arthropoda > Insecta > Lepidoptera > Lycaenidae > Helleia > Helleia helle. Next base: position 10,998,769 of record OY971421.1, read on the forward strand.
TTTATTTAAGGAAAAAATACATCCCTAACGACCCAAAAAATTACATCACTAGTAATCACGTTCGCCTTCGGAGGGGAGGCTTGTTCTTTCTGATATTTTTAATTATAAATAAAAGATTCCATTAATTGGAAATTTACGAAATGCGTGATGGGACTTGAATATTTGTAATTTAAAGATACCTTGATCAAATGGATTCTCCCTTTGATCAAATGAATTCTCGCTTTGATCAAGATTTCTCCTATTTCTCTAAAATCAATACACTGCTCTGAAATAAAAAAATGACATTCAGGGAAAAGGGGGAAAAATTATAGTTTAAAAAAACTAAAAAACACGCATTAATAGCAAACCCAACTAAAAATTTGAAAATAATTTTTAATGGATGAATTAAATGGGTTAACAAAATTACTTATTGTAAAAAAGCGTGGTGCTTGTAACTAAGTTTTTACAGCTTGGCAAAAAAGAGTATGACGTGACAGGTGGAACTAAATATTTTACTAAATGGAAACCTATGATGTTGACAATACTGGGCCGACAAATACTAGATTTTGAGTAAAACTTAGTGTTTCACATTTAATTTTAACGATATGATTTAATTATCTTACTGATTTTCCATATTATGATGGCACCTAAGTCAAAGTGGCGCCCTCATTTTTTCCATACTCTTTTTTGCCAAGCTGTATATTAAATAAATACCGATGAAATATTTTTAGTAATGAATATTGAGCACCTCACGCTTTTTTACAATAAGTAATTTTGTTGACCCATTTAATTCATCCATTAAAAATTATTTTCAAATTTTTAGGTGGGTTGGGTGGGTTTTAGTTTTTTTTAACTATAATTGATTTTTTACTTTTTAGTGTCGATTTTTTTAATTAAAAGTTTTCTTAATTTAAGGTACTCAACTAATAACAATCACTTTAGAAATGAGTGAGACTAAAAACAACATAAGTGATGTAGGTAACTTGCGCGCCTTACGCCTTCCTAACATGTGCTATCCTGATCATCCTGATCAGGATATTGGAATAATTTTATCAAATTATTGTATTGTAGTGTATCGGTCCTCGATAAATCTACAAAGTTTGAACAAAATCTGGTCGTTAGAAGTGAGTCAAAATCAAGTCTAAAGGAGTCGGTTACAAACATACATACAAACATACAGGTGAAGCTATTATAAAGCGTGTAAAAAGGGAATAAATTTCATTTCAAATTATGTATATTAAAGTTCAATAATAAAAGATAAAGGTATAATGAATGACATTAGGTTTATTTAATGATCGTGAAAACCACAGAGTAAATTATATATATGGCGAAAACGGAGAATCAACTTCCAAGTGGATGTGTGTGTGATTTCTGTAGGTACAGTAACTATGTTTTGATTGAAATAAACTATTATTATAATAAAAAAATTAAAAAAGTGGTTCTAGCTGGATGCTCGTGGTCCGTGGGTGGGTTTTTTCGTTCTGATTGAAAGGCAAAGGGTTGATAATGATGATAAAATTTAGATTTTATGTTACCTCTAAAACATACTCTCTCATTGAAAGTCACTAAGTGCTAACGACTCAATAGTATTTACTCGTTTTCTCCTAGATCCTCTATGGGTTTAATACTGGTCTTTATTTAGTATCTTATTACCTTATAAAATCACAATAATTATTTATATTAATCAAAAGACTTAAAAGTTAGTTTAACTTTAGTAGAGTTTAGCTATATAATTAAGGATTTCAGGAGAATTTACTTAAACTTTCACCTAGCTAGCTAATTGTCGTATTTCAAAATGTTAGTTTATACTTGCGTCATGCTGTTACTGTTTTATAATTTCATAATATAAGGTGGTGTTCATGATGTTGATGATGATGGTGATGATGATGATGATAAAGGTTTAGACGTTTATGGCCTTTCTTCTTCATCCTTATTGAAAGATCAGCTACAAATGAGACATTTTTTTGCTTAAAATACTCGCTATAGCTGTTTATTCAACATAAAGTAATATTCTTAATGGAGTTATAAAAACGTTTATTTCCTAAAGGAAATGACTTGATGGCTTTTCAATTTTATGAGAGAGAATAAGCCCTGAAAACCAATATTGATTTCGGCAGACGTTCTAAAGGACAATTCGGCGAAACGAACCCACCTGTTTAATTGTATTTGTTTTATGTGCAATTTTATGTTCTTAGTTAACGGCAAGCCGTTTCGTTTGTTTTATTTATTTTTGGCTTCACTAACATTTGTGAGTATCTCTTAGCCGGTTGTTACTTTTAGTCGTACGCGGTTCGTTTTTGGTCGACATTATTCAGTCGTAAATGGCAATGAAAACTTTTAAGGAAAATTTATTTCTATAGCAAAATATCCTTCATAATTCCACTATAAGATGATATCATAGTGACAATAAGAAGAGTTTACGCAATATATAGATTTTTAATGGACCCAAACCCCCGCTCTGGTAGGTAGCTAAAGTTCATCAAAAAGTTGAAATGAAAATACTGCTTATCATTTTGTTATTATTTCACGGAACTCCGCAATGTAATACGCATTTGCCCAGTTTTTTATTTACATAATTCTCTCTTCGTATGAATGTATAAATATCCACATTTTCGTATTCTCTACATCGGCCTATCTACTGTGTTGACCTACCCTCCGCTATATGCTATTTTTTATGATAATTGGACAGGCAAACGGGCCAACTAGCCACGTAAGTGGTCAGACTGGACCATGAACATACACAAGTTAACTTGTAACCAGCCCAGGCAACCTATTCATGTGTCGCCAATTCTGAGACATAAGATGTTGTCTCTGTGTCAGTAATTACACTGCCTGTCAGGCCCTTCTTTCCAAAGTCCAAAATACAGCTGTTTCATGGAATAAACCAGCAGGATAGTGGTACAATCCCCACCAAGGTTCAAGCCTTGTCGTAGCGGTGGGGCTCAGTAACCTAGGGTGAGCCGCTGCACCTTGGGTGAAGCGAATTGGGCCGAGGGGGCTCTTTGTACCCTTCTTATAAGAAGAGGGGACACAAGAGCAGGGGGCAAGGGGCGAGGATGGGAACCTCACCCCATTGTACTGTCCCGACGTTGGGAGGGGTTGTTCTGTGGTACGGGACAACCCCTCTGTGGAGGTGGCGTCGGTCCCTTGCGGGGCTGACTAGCCGTCGTGGTGCCCTGTTTGTTTACTAGATCCGGGGCACCTCACCAAAGGCGGCATTGGTGGCACTGCGTCCACTTACCAGCTGTCGGGCGCAGCGAGTCCTTCATACCCGCGTGGGGAGACCCACTCCCCCACGGGATGCCTCAGAGCATTTCCCGGCGTTAAAGAAAAAAAAAAAAAAAAAAAAGGGTGGTGGTACAAGCTGACAGGAGCATGGCACAGCGCATCTCTCCCACAGGTTCTTCGGCGTTTGTAGCTTCTGCTTCTTCAGCTTGCTAATTCTTTGCAGCGGCCGGTCTTAGGTAGATGAGAGTTTTGAGAGATCGGTCCTCTTCGCCTTAATTATGCCCAGCTGTGACGAAAAACGATGATAATAATATTGAAGAAATAATAGCATAAACCTATCTATATAAATTAAAACTATGCGAAGCCCAATACTTCTTGTGCATGTACAAAGAATATTATTAGTATAATAAAACAAAGTGCACTCCTGTTTTATTTAGTAGACCATAGTTTTACATAAATCGTGTCCTATCTGTTTAATTATGTTTAGTGCATGTTAAAATGTAAGCTACCAATTATTGGTCTTTATATTAACTTCCATTTCATAATTGTTTTTTTTATACTTATAAAATTGAATTATTTATGAATTATTAATTTAATTTTTATTCTAATTTATTAAAAGAGCACAGCTTTTGGGCTACTTTTACTTCTCTGATTAGGTATCATTTAAAACTATAATAAACTACACTATTTAAAACTATAAAAAATAATAATAACATTTCAGTTCTAAAGAAGAAGGTATTTTATGTCATCCTTGACAGTGATTGAAAGACGAACATATTGGATTTGTTCGTCCTTTAATCTACATACATATTATTTCTATGTATTATTGTTCATAGTACACAATTCGGCATTCTTAAGTGTAATAAAGCAAATCAACTCCTCGTCTCTAATTATATATTTACCCATCGTCTATGGCCCGCTAAATTTGCTATTTTCTTTTACATACCTTAATCTAAAAAGGCCTGAGCCCATATTAGGTCATGCCACTTTTATTCCCAGTGAAACCTCCATGGTCCCATAATAATTATTCGCATTCCAAACACCAGTTTCCCTTTCGAATTGACGAATCCCCGGGCGCAAACTTTACGATTTATGCTTCACAATGAAACAAATTTAATCTCTTAGCCGTAAAAATACGATTTTATAAATCTCGAGGCGATTTTTACAACATTACTTAGTAATTAATTTACTTGTTGCATGGAATCTGAGGGATCTTTTTTTGCAAAATTGAAATCGAATCATTCGAAATTTGTATAAATATCTATCATAACAATAAATAATTTATCTTACAGTAATCTCAAAATGCATGCCAATATCTTAGTAAAACCTACTTTTCTTTGCGTCTCCATTCTCCAATAAATTACTAAACGGCATAAAAGCTTTAAATGAACATTTTTAAATGGGTAGTTAAAACAAAAAAAAATACAAGTAATCCAAAACAGCTAGCTACAGCTAGCAGCTATTTAATGAGTTTTTGATTTTCATTATAATATTAATGATTGACGTGGATATTTTAATGAATTTCGGAAATTATCTGTCAGTCGAGTGGCTATCATTTGTGAGGTTTAATAATTATTTAATATTATAGTGTTGTTCCCGTAGAGCTCTACGATTCGCACTCGATGTCTGTATTAAACCTTAAAGGCGCTTATACACTATTTGAGCTCACGAGAAAACTGAGACCTACTACTTTTTTTTTAATTTTTTACTGATAATTAATTATTATTATTGTGTATAGACTAAAGTTATTTACATTTTTCATAATTATTATTACCTGTTTAGCACATCAGTTTATTTCATGAAAACGAGATCATGACGCCATGCATCTCGTCCAATTATATTTTCGATCCATCCAGCAACTCACTCAAACTAACATACAAAATATTTTTCAAATCGAACCAGACTTCAAGGAGTTGGCAAACACATGTACAAAATATTTTAATTTTTCTGCGTGGCCTTGGTTGTGCGGATGTATATGGGCGTCGGCGCCGTGAGGCTCGGACTGCTTGTTTGCCCCCTGATGACATAAAAAAAAAGATTTTCGCCAATTTGACTTTCTATGACTACATTTATGTTTACATTAGAACATCTCAAAGTCATTAATATAGAAATCATAATAAGTTTATTTACATAACATACATTTACATACATTAAAAAATGTTTTATTAAACATGTTTCTTATTACAATAATTTTTGTAGATAAAAAACATACATAACCTGACCTTCGATGACCTTCACCTTATTTTGCGGATAGAAGAAAACAGTAGTGTTTAGTATGTACTCAACATCATCCATTACATTTATACTATTTATAAGAGTATAAATAATATGACCCATTTAGATGGCTGGAGATAGAACGACGTTAAAACAAAAACAACGCAATACAATTTTGGTAGTACGGTGATCATATTTTTTACCGGCCATTAATGGCCCTATATCTGAAAGTACCCTGAGATTGAATGAAAATGATTTTAAATAAAGAAGATTTGAATCAGTAAACAAACTACGTAAAAAGTTGTTTCATATCGTGCCTGTGGCCAAATACCTAAGGCTAAAATAAAGATGCTGCATTATATGCAAATAAGGAGATTATTGAAAAACCAAAAACCCGACTGCAAATGAATTTGGCGCCAAAAATCCGCCAATTTTTTTTTTTAATATTTTGATATATTCAGTGTCACTCTCACAGTAAATACAAATGTAACGACACTTCTCGAGCTAAAATCCTTCCACATGCTACATCTGCGCCATTGTGTACGATTTTTGAAACTGTTGTTTACGGCCATGGAGTAGGTATAAAATTTGCGGCTAATTTGCGTTTACCAGTACACGTACTTCTATAATACTCCATGTTATTTTCCAATGTCGAAGCAAGAAACTGGTGAAAGAGCTAGATCCTATTTTAATTAAATACAATTTTAGTAATCCTTCGTTCTCATAGCATTTCAAAGTTCTTATCAAAAATAATAATAAAAAAAAATAATACACTTGAGTTAAGTTAGCAGCAATCCGCTGTGGACCGGGCGTTGTGGAGATCCTTGTAGGATTATCTATACAGGTAAATAAAATAGGAGCGTCTGTAATATTAAAATAACCGCTTTTTAATCAATGCATATGGATGTATACACAGTACATAATATACCAAAATAGCCTTTTTTATCATTTTTGTCTGTCTGTCTGTCTGTATGTCTGTACGGCTAGGCCGATTTTGATGGGACCTTCACTGGTAGATAGTTGATGATATAAGGAGTAACTTAGGCTATAAAAATAATTATCATCAATCCGGGTATGGCTGTAAATCTAAGTTAACGCGGGCGAAGCTGCGGGCAACAGCTAGTCGTAGATAAATTGTGACGATGATAGTGATTGAATGATCATCAGAGATAGCCTACGACCTCAGCTAACCAATATCTTGAGGTGTACTCTCACCTTAAAAAGTATTTATGCGTCCAGCTTACAGGAATTTTAACCGCAGACGAGACACGCTCTCGCCAGTCATGCGGTTAATACAAAATTTAATAACACGTTTTCGATCACTGACAGTTATTACTAGATAAACATGAATGAATGTATGAGTGAATAAAGGAAATTAATATGGAATTGGTGATGTAAAATAAATTTTTGTTTTCAGATCGTAATGACGTGCGACGTGAACGAAATTATGAAGAGTGATTTTACACGTGATTCATAACGGATATCATGGAGGGGGTTCGAGTGACGAACCAGGGGTTGAAGGCCCACACCCCTGAGGGTTCGGCGGGGCGTATCACACAAGCTGGCCTGGCCGCTCGCAGTCCAGAAGGCACGGCTGCTAAGGCCATGGCGATCAAAGGCCATGAAGACTTGTGGGTTGAAATACAAGCGAACACGTTCAGAAATTGGGTCAATGAGACTTTGAAACCTATGAATATTAAGGTATATATATTTTGGTAGTGTAGGACAGTTTATATTTGATAGTATAATGTATACCTGGTGAATTATGTACCGGAGAAACCGGTGGGAGGGAAGCGCTGTGCCGCGCTGGTAGCTGGTAAGCGTGGTACCCATGCAGCCGGGAGCGCGGCACAGCGTTTCCCTCCCACCGGTATAATGTCTCTCCAAAATAAATAATTCCTCTAATTTATTGTTTTGCATAAGAAGCGACGCAAATTCTATTCTAAATTTAAATTTTTATCGATGTTGAGTTCAGCCAAACCTTTGAATTGGCTTATTATATTGATTACATTATTTTTATTAGCAGATTTAATGTCAACCGCTATCATTTTAGGTTGTGGATCTGGTCGAAGATCTCCGAGATGGCACCGTCCTATGTTCGTTGGTAGAAGCATTACAAGGACGTAGGCTGAAAGGTTGGAATTCGAAGCCCACCAATCAACACCACAGACTAGAAAATGTCACCACCGCTCTGCAGGCCATCGAAGATGATGGTGTAAAACTGGTGAATATAGGTAAGTGGAGCACAACCTCTGCGTCAGGCCAGCCTGTCGCAGGGGTCTTGTCTGCGAATCCGTGACCCTCAAAAAGCGGCTGAAGGTGCTCGCAGTGGTTTTAGTTTAAGGGTAGGGTAAGGGCACTTCCAGGTGCCAGTCCCACATAGGGTCAGGATCTACCCGAAGATCCTGGCTACATCCATAAAGGATTTCCCTGCGATATAAAAAAAAAGGGTGGCGTACCTGTTTAACGAAGCCATAGCCGCGTGCCATCTCACTGCTGAGGATCGTGACCACATAAATCTTCCACTGGATACGGTCATGGGTCAATGGACTTCCCGGTGCAAATTGCCCCCCACTTTGGTCTTCACAGCATCGGGCCATCTTATTTGTGTTCTTCTTCTTGCACGTTTTACTTCCCTCTGACCCAAAATGAATGTCCGCTCCAGATCATGCCTTGGAGAACGCATAATGTAACCAATACGTGATGAATAAAACCACGTGTAACAGCTAGCATATTATTAAATGATATTTAATCGAAATTCTTTTCATCAATAATTGTACCATTATTTTAACTACAAAAAGTCGCTTTAGCGCTGCATGATCACTGACAATGTCACAGCCGCTGATGCGCGTAGATTTAGCGCTTGATTGATCATGACCATTTTAATTAAATCCTGCACGTGACCCTAGAAAACGAAGCAAATCAATTGTAACATTCACCCAAAAATTTTGACAAATTAATCACATTGTATATGTATTTATTGGTCGGTTTTTTTTTTACTAATTAGTCCATTATAAAAAACCGGCCAAGTGCTAGTCGGACTTGCGCACTAAGGGTTCCGTACCATTACATAATATACAACATCAGACACTTTAACAAAAAATATGTTTTATTTTGAAAAAAAATGTTTTTTTTTTAAATATTTGAGTTGATTGAATGAAAAGTAAATTGCGGTTTACGATTTATGACGTGTTAAAAAAAAACTACTTACTAGATCTCGTTCAAACCAATTTTCGGTGGAACTTTACATGGTAATGTACATTATATATATTTTTTTAGTTTTATCATTCTCTTATTTTAGAAGTTACGAGGGGGGACGACTCACATTTTTCCACTTTGGAAGTGTCTCTCGCGCAAACTATACAGTTTAGAAAAAAATGGTATTAAAAACCTCAATATCATTTTTACGTCACACGTTTACACGACCCATACGTGATAAAAAAAATTGAGTTTCAGTTCTATGTATGGGGACACCCAAATATTTTTTTTTTTCTACTTTTGTGTAAAATTCTTAATGCGGTTCACAGAATACATCTAATTACCAAGTTTCAACAATATAGGTCTTATAGTTTCGGAAAAAAGTGGCTGTGACATACGGACGGACAGACAGACAGACAGACATGATGAATCTATAAGGTTTTTTTTGCCATTTGGCTACGGAACCCTAAAAAGTGCGTGCGTACAACGTACACATGTCAAAAGTGAAACTTATTTGGCAAACTATTTTTTAAATCTCGTTTATATTTATACCAATCTAAAGCTTTAAATTTCCGACACTTGCGATGCGACGTTCGCTCTATCTCACTCTCTCTCTCTCGATCTTTCTCACTCGCTTGAGTAGGGAGTACTCTCACTCCATAGCTATGTGCTTTATGCTGCGTTCGCCCTTTCTCACACACACTCAATCGGTTACCATCATGCGCAAAGAAGTTTCACTTCAAAAAGTAACATATTATTTAATAGCATTTTAAAAGATTTTACTCGTATACTTTAATGCAACCATGGTCATATGCATACAGGCCAATGAAAGCTCTGGAGATAAATTGATTAAGAGAAAAAAAAATCGAAAGAGGTCCTATTACAAAGTATAATTTCCTAGTTTAACAAAATGGTTAGAAGCCGTACCAAACTCTTAGTTCATAACTAATGTATAACAAATAAATAAGATAATAATTAAAACAAGAGGGATCGGAAATAGTAAAAAAATACTGTTCCGTCAAAACACAAAACAGCGAACGATTTGCGGAACTCCAACAATTTCTCCCTTGGGTTGGGAAACCTGTTTTATACGCGGTTATAGGAAATACTTTTGGGAAAGTTATCCCGTTTTACATGCCTCCCTCCCGCTTATCCCTTTTTGACACAATAAAACAACTTTTGTGTTACAAGTCTCTTGAGAAATATCAAGCAATATACCTCTCAGTCCTTGATATCAGGGACTTGAAAACGAAATTAATTTCGTTCCGTTACACAAAATGTTATCTCATAACGTTCCAAAATTTGTAACGTTACTGGATCGCAATGCAATGTATAATCGTTACAAAATAATAACGGTAAAAATACTCGTAACGTTATGTGTACAGTAACGATATATCGTTCTGATACGTAACAGTTTCACCCGAAACGTTTCACTATTCAGTTTTACCTGTAACGTTATTATATCTATTATTTATGGTTCAGGCCTTGACGTGGCGGTGGGGCTCAGTAGCCTAAGGTGTGCCCAGCACCTTGGGCGAAGCTTATTGAGTCGAGGGGGCTCTTTGTACCCCTCTTATAAGAAGAGGAGACAAAAGAGCAGTGGACAAGGGGCGAGGATGGGAACTTCACTCCGACGTTGGGGTTCCCTGAGGGCCCGTCGGGGTGCCCTGTTTGCTCATTAGATCCGGGGCACCTTATCAAAGGCGGCATTGGTGGCACTCGTCGGGTTTTAGTGGGTGGAGCTGCGTCCACTTACCCAGCTCTCGGGCGCAGCGAGGCCCACATAACCGCGTGGGGAGACTCACTCCCCAGCGGGATGCCTCAGAGCATTTCCCGGCGTTAAAGAAACCAATCAAAAAGAAAGAAAAAATTCAACCCTCCGCTGCGTTAGTATTATTATATATAATAATATCAACCCTTACAATATGTCCCACTACTGGGCACGGGTCTGAACCGAGCCCATACCCACTAGGCCATCTTCGCTCAATCCGTTCTCAAGTTATTTTTTGCATGCATGTGACCCGATTACATCGCCGATTGCGAATGGTTTTTGATGATTCTTTTTTTTTACCCGCGACGGAACGGAGACTAATAATATATGCGTTTGGGGTGAGAGGCAGTTTGTGGTGCAAACCTATTTTTCCATTTATCTCCAAAACTACTAGTGCGATTTTGATGCGGTTTTCAGAGATGGGTTTGGATTTGTTTGAAGCATGTTATTAGGTAGGTGTTACGTTGTTAACTCACCAGAGAGCGTTGCAGTAAACATTTGTTACTACAAACTAATGTTGCCAATTTGCTCCTATGATTTTCAAAAAACCCCTCGAATTCTCTATATACCATCATCAGATCCTTGTTACCTATATCATGTATCCTAGTCATCTAGTATCATGGGACCACCTCAGAAGTGCACTCTTTCGAAAAAATAAAGTACGTGCGTACAGAGTACACATGTCAGAAGTGAAACTTATAATTAAGAACATTTAGCACCTTCTTCCTCGTGCTATAAAAATGTAACACGCTTTTATTTAAAATTGGGATTGTGATATAAATGGGAAGATTTAAAAATTATTTGGTGTACAGTTTTAGTGTTAAAAATAATTATGTAAGATATAGATTTATTTTGTCGTAGACGAAGAAGCTTAATTATCGTTAAAGATTAATACAATGAAATTATAAATTATTAGATTTCTTATTCGAGTTATGTACCTAATCTATACTAATATTATAAAGCTGAAGAGTTTGTTTGTTTGTTTGTTTGAACGCGCTAATCTCAGGAACTACTGGTTCGAAATGAAAAATTATTTTTGTGTTGGATAGACCATTTATCGAGGAAGGCTTTAGGCTATATAACATCACGCTGCGACTAATGGGAGCGAAGAAACAGTGGGAAATATGTAAAAAACGGTGAAAATTATTCATATTTGAGGGCTTCCGTTGCGTGCGCTGCGAAAACGGCAAGATACACAAAAAATATGTGTGAAAGAATTATTTCTCTTTAAATGATCTAAAAAAAAAGTCCGCGGCAGTATCTGTCTATCTTTTAAGATTAACTCACAAGAACTGTTTGTATGGTAACTAATTTGGTCGAAATTAATGCATTATTACCAATTATATGTTAGAGTTGTATCAACATCTATACAGATAAATAAATTTGGAGTGTCTGTTTGTAACATTAAAGTAACCGCTTTTTATTGAATGCATATGGATGTATACACGATACACATACCAAAATAGCATTTTTTACAATTTTTGTCTGTCTGTCTGTCTGTTTGTTCCGGCTAATCTTGGAAACGGCAGGACCAATTTTGACGGGACTTTCACTGACAGTTAGCTGATGTTTTAAGGAGTAACTTAGGCTATAAAAATAATCATCATCAATCCGTCAACGGCGGGCGAAGCTGCGGGCAACAGCTAGTTTATTATAATTATAATGAATTAAATGTACTAACGCAAAACGCGGGCTGTAAAGTATCCGAAACGGTGGGCTTGTAAAAATATTAATAAACCGCGATAAAATTCGTAAAAATAAATAAAAAAATTGTTTCACTTACATACCTAATTTTTTTTTTTACTTTTTAGTTAATTTTATTAACCAATAATAAAACTTGTTTTTAAAAACGATTTTTTTTATTTTAAACTTTTTAGTATTTTCAATTCGAGATTTTTGTAATTCGTTTTTTCTTCTCTCTTGCATAAGTATTACTTATATCAGTAGTTTGCCTCTTTGAGCGTTGTTCTATCGATTCGGTTTCTCTATTTTGTTCATATTGTTCCCACGAGTATAGGACAAAAACAGTCCATCCCCCCAGAGGTCCATTGTAGAGGGATAAGGGCTTCAGTGCAACAAGGTTCGCCCTGGTACCCTGAGGCGCAACGTCAGCGATATGAAATGTTTATACACCCTCATACCATTCAGCCCTCGCCACGTGCTCATCTTGGCATTGGGTCATCTATCTAATCAATCCATCAGACATGATCCAAATTCATAACAAACGGAACGAACTTTTTCTCCAAATTTGTTGGAGTTGCATATTCACGCCAACCAAGATACTCGTCAAGACGAATGAAACGAGCCCAAACTCGATGGGGCTGCGTCGTATAATTACGTAGTTCCTATGGCCACCTTTCAGCTCCATCATCAGACCCTGGTTACCATATAGTATCAAATAACTTGTCAAGACGAATTAAATGAGCCTAAACTCGATGGGGTTGCGTCGTTTAATTACGGAGTACCTATGGCCACCTTCCAGCTTCATCATCAGACCCTGGTTACCATATAGTATTAAAGTAATCGTCAAGACGAATCAAATGAGCCCAAATGAGCCCAAACTCGATGGGGTTGCGTCGTTTAATTACGGAGTACCTATGGCCACCTTCCAGCTTCATCATCAGACCCTGGTTACCATATAGTATTAAAGTAATCGTCAAGACGAATCAAATGAGCCCAAACTCGATGGGGTTGCGTCGTTTAATTACGGAGTTTCTATGTCCGCCTTCCAGCTTCATCATCAGACCTTGGTTACCACATAATATCAAAGTACTCGTCAAGACAAATTAAACGAGTCCAAACTCCATGGAGTTGCGTCGTTTAATTACGGAGTTCCTATGGCCAACTTCCACCTCCATCATCAGATCAGCTCTATGTCATAATAACATTGCATTGTTATCCGATTTATACATGCATGCAAAATTTCGGCTCAATCAGAAACCAAGAAGTGGATCAAAATAATGAAAGTAAATAAAAACTTGGAGAAACGTTGCACATCTTCGTGACGCGTTTCATCCGTAAAAAAAAAAGTGTGTGTGTACTAGCGTACACTCGTAAGAAGTGAAACTTCTTTATGACGTTATTTTTCAAATCACGCGTGGTAGGGATAAGAAAAAGATGGCGCGTAACGGAAGAATGTGACGCGTAACGAAAAAATGTTACACTAAATTTTTTTCCAACCCCGATAAATAAGTTTCACTTCAAAAATTACCCTCATGCGCGCAAAGAAGTTTCACTTCAAAAGAATTTTTAAAATCGGTCCACAATTGACGGAGAAATGAGTGTACATACTTCTCCTCCTTTTTGTTGAAGTCGGTTAAAAAGCGGACAAGACATTAATAATTGTAATTTGTAAGTAAACACGACATTATGCTACGTTGCCATTCTTGTCATACGGGAGAGTCCCGAGGTCCGACCGCGTCGAACTAGCGATAAAGCTGGCAACGTCGCATAACAAAATAAGTAATGTTACGTTTTGTGATATACATAATAAATAACGTAACATAATTTATTGATACTGTTAATAAACAGAATGCGATTTGCGTTCCGTTACGCCATAACGTTAGAACAAAATAAAGAATTTTGTTACGATCCTAGTAACGTTACAAATTAAACGTTACAAGAACAGTATGTAACGTTATTTTTAGTAACGTTTCAAGTCCCTGCTTGATATTAGCATAGCACCACTGAGCAAAACACATAGAAATCCTACAAGTACCTAATCACATATTTGCGCTTTCACGTTTGTATACAAAACCACTATTGAGTGACCTTGACCACTGTCAGGCCGCAGTTTGCCTAAATAGTATAATATGCCCCACATCATCATCAGCATGTATTTAATTTCCAGAACTAATTAATAAGCCCCTTTTAATAAACGCTAAGAAGACTTGAAAGAAAGACTCGAAAAAAAGAAGGCTTGTAAAAATCTTAATAAACCGCGATAAAATCCGTAAAAAATTGTTTCATTATAACGCTAAGAAGACCGATAAATTTGAAGACTTGAATTTAAATTGATCTGTCTAGCGACTTTCAAGCGATTATCGTCGATTTGACACTTGATAGAAGCAGACCACTATTTTAGAATTATAAAAAACCGGCCAAGTGCTAGTCGGACTCGCGCACAAAGGGTTCCGTACCATTACATAATATACAACATTAGACACTAACAAAAACTAAGGTTTATGTTTATGGAATTAAAAGTTTTTTTTAATATATTTGAGTTGATTGCATGAAAGGTAAATTGTAGTTTACGATTAATGACGTATAAAAAAAAACTACTTACGAGATCTTGTTTAAACCAATTTTCGGTGGAAGTTTGCATGATAATGTACATCATATATTTTTTTAGTCTTATCATTCTCTTATTTTAAAAGTTATAGAACACACATTTTTCCACTTTGGAAGTGTCTCTCGCGCAAACTATTCAGTTTAGAATAAAATGGTATTAGAAACCTCAATATCATTTTTGAATTCCTATCCATAGATACACACACCTTCCTACCCCACACGGATGGGTTTGATTTAAAAAAAATGGAGTTTTAGTTTTAAGTATGGGGACCCCCAAAAGTTATTGTTTTTTTTTCTACTTTTGTGTCAAAATCTTAATGCGGTTCACAGAATACATCTACTTACCAAGTTTCAACAGTATAGCTCTTATAGTTGCGGAAGAAAGTGGCTGTGACATACGGACGGACGTTCCAATTCCAATATTTTATTTAAATATTCCAATGTTTTAAACGTGTTTGCTCTTCCAGGGAACGTGGATATCGTGAACGGCAATTTGAAGCTGATATTGGGACTAATCTGGTCCCTCATCATGAGGTACCAGATCGGCAGGAGCAAGTTCCCCCCAAGGTAAAACTTATATCTAAGTCATAAACAATTTTAAGAGATGGTATGCGTATTGCGAATCAATAAAATTAAAAGCTAATAATTTAGTATATAGTAAGAGGTAGTACTATGCTACATTGCAGCCGAACTGGTCCGGCACGACCGGGGTGGTACCTCTCGCTCACATAGTACGGGCTTCAACTGACAGCTATGCTGTCAGGTTTTGTGCGGTTTGTGAGTTTTCGGTATCGGCATCTGCGTAGTCGTAGGTTGTGCGGATGTGTATGGGCGTCGGCGCCGTGACACTCCGAGGTGGCGTCGGTCCCTTGCGGGACTGACTAGCCGTCGAGGTGTCCTGTTACCTTAACAGATCCGGGGCAACTCACCAAAGGCGGCATTGGTGGCACTCGCCGGGTTTTAGTGGGTAGAGCTGCGTCCACGTCTTACTATCTTTCGGGCACAGCGAGTCCCACATACCAGCCTGAGGGAGACCCACTCCCCAGGCGGGATGCCTCAAAGCATTTCCCGGCGTAAGAAGAAAAAAAAAGTGTGAGCCCATTAGGCTCACTTTTGGTTTGTAAAAGTGGGGGGTTGCCCCCGCCAACCGTGAAGTCTGCGACCACACGGCCTCCTGGCGTTGGGTTGGTGAATATAGCTAGTTAATTACAACTATATAAAACTTAAAAATATATAACTTATACAAAAAATATCCATAACCGCTCTAATGCCAATAATAAGGCGCCAATAACCACTAAAATATAGTCTTCCAATATTTTCCACGCTTTTAACTACGAAACGAAAAAGCAGCCTTTCAATAAATTAAATAGCTTTCCTCAATAATTAGCTTATCAAATGCAAAAATGTTTTTCAAATACAACTTTTTTTGTTATTATTATTTAGTCCCGGATATTAGCTTTCAAAGTTCTTCAGTTTTATTTTTATAATATATATTTAATCCCATCTGAATATATAATAACATACATTCTTTAGAATGTGACCTTTTTGGGCTTTCCTTTTTGTACTTTTCAACAGCTTAAATACTAAATGCCAGTAGCAGCCTACTGTGTTCAAAATCAATATTATGTAACACGTGTGTAGAAGATTCATTTTACAAAACATGGATATTATTAATTATATAAAATTATAATACAGACAACTTAGTGTTACGAGGAGAATAAACTGACATTAAATTATAATTATAATGAGTCTGTGATTCTTAGACACAAACGTTAATAATATTTTTTTTTTAAATACTATATACTAAAATATTTTACATGTTACACTCGGTTTTCTGAAATTTAAAAACAAATGTAAAATAAATAGCAACAACATACGTTAATAGGTTATTGTCCTATCAAATGCGAAAACATTTTTTTCAAATCTGGCAGATATATTCGAAAATCAGGATAAAGAACAAAGAAAAATCTGCAAATTTGTAATATTAGTATCCTTTAATATAAGTTTTATACCTTATATCAGGTGGACTGATCATCCCCACCATGGTTCAGGCATTGACGTGGCGGTGGGGCTTAGTAACCTAGGGTGAGCCAAGCACTTTGGGCGAAGCTAATTGAGCCGAGGGGGCTCTTTGTATCCCTCTTATAAGAAGAGGGGACAAAAGAGCAGTGGGCAAGGGGCCACGACGGGAACCTCACCCCATTGTACTATCCTGACGTTGAGAGGGGTTATTCTGTGGCGCGGGACAACCCCTCTGTGGAGGTGGCGTCGGTCCCTTGGAGGACTGACTGACCGTCGAGGTGCCCTGTTTGTTTATTAGATCTGGGGCACCTTTACAAAGGCGGCATTGGTGGCACTCGCCGGGTTTTAGTGGGTGGAGCTGCGTCCACTTACCAGCTGTCGGGCGCAGCGAGTCCCACATACCCGCGGAATGCCTCAGAGCATTTCCCGGCGTTAAAGAAAAAAAAAGTGAACTGATCATAATGATTATAAGCTTTAGCTCTATTATACGACTATAATAAGAACTATATATACTACTACTAGCTAGGAACATAATATATAGAGTCAATTGCACGTAGTGCAACTTTCAGATAGTCCACAGAATGTGGTTTTCACGCATGAGTAGAAGTTAACGACCGGCTGGTTTCGTATTTGATCGCTGCTACTCCATCATATGCACAGACAAATACTGGCAAAGACTTGTTGAGAATAATATACACTAGGTTGATTTTGCTAGACCAAAGTTCACTTAGATTTTTTTATATGACGAGGTTTGATAATATTGACCAACGAAACTGTTTAGGCGAGTAGATGTCTAACTAAAAGAAAGATAAAAATATCTAAAAGAAGACCATACTCATATCTGAAAGGCCGGCAACGCACCTGCTAATGATGTAGCGGGTGTCTATGGATGTCGTTTATCACTTACCACCAGGTGAGATGACTATCCGGTAGCCCCCTCTTCTATAAAAAAATATTCATGATACATAAGTTTGATGACCTCTGTGGCTCAATTGGCTTACCATTGAGCCACAGAGGAGCGTTCAAGCCAAAGTTGCGGGTTCGAATCCCGCCAAGGAACAAAAATATTTTCTGTATTCCTGGGTCATGGATGTGTATTAAACATGTGTATTATATAATAAAAATCTTAAATATATTTAAAGTATAAAATTATTAAGTATATTTCCGTTGTCTGGTACCCGTAACACAAGTTCTTCGTGAACTTGTTCTTTGTGAACTTACCACGGGAGCATATTGACGTGGTGTAAAAGCGTCCATAGATATTATTATTATATTATAAGTATAATTTTAAACTTTCTCGATCTATTTACTGCAATACATAATAATCAGTCATTTTCGAGGATGCTAATATCCTGATATTTCGCCTATATTTCAGCATGATCACGGATGAACTGAGGTGATAAGTGATTTGATGATCATTTGGAGTTGGGTTGGGGATTATGATGATGAACTTGTACTAATTTGATACTAGCTATTCCTTGCGGTTTTAAGGTGGGTACCTTAAATTTTTAAAGCAAACTTTCAAAATATAAGCCGGCTATCAAATTACGTCCCACAGTTTTTGAGATTAGCGCCCTCAACAAAACCTCTTTTTATTATTGGGGATTTTTAGGGATTTGGGGTACTACGAAACTAAATCGTATACCATACAACCTATGACCTTACATCCTATGACCTCGAAGTTACAGAAGTATAATTTGAGTCATAAGGTCGCCCTTATGACACACGTTTATTGAGTCATCGTTTCAGCCTACGTGCTTAAATAAGGTCAGAAACCCTTGGCTTTTATAATGACAGTTATAATGTAATATTCATAATTGAAGATCGTGTGAGAAATGCCAAAGTACATATGAATATATAAAAATAATAATAAAAGAACTGGAAAGATTGTTTGTTTGAATGCGCTAATCTCAAGAATTAGTATATGGATTGAAAAAAATATGCTTGTATTTGACAGCCTAAATATTGAAGAATGATATTTATTTGAAGGAAAGTTTTTTAGGTGAATAAAGCAGCGGAGAATAGGGGGTTATTCTCAAATAAAGTTACTAATTAAAACAACTAGTTAATTATCATACACTCACTCTCCCGCACGTTAAATGGCAAGTTCTGGAATTGTATCTCAATAGCGGCGGATGCATGTTTGTGAAGTTTCATATATCGCTGCTCCGAAAGCCGAAGTTATCGTTGCGAAAACACCAATTGTTGTTCGGAAAAAGCGAAACGTAAATACGAATTATTCCCACTAATGCCATTTCAAAAAGAAACCAGAGATATTTTTCATTTAACTCAAGTTTGTTTTTAATTATATTGCAAATGAATGTTGAAATGCACATTCAAATGGATATTTAAGAGTGAATAAATGAAGAAATGGAAGCAATTTTTGCTTTTTATTAAAGGATTATATTTACATTAGTATTGAGTTGTGGAAAAATCTGAAACAACTGAAATAAAAAATAATATTATGACATGATACATTATAACTGATACTTTTGAGAACTGTATTTGCAAAAAATCATGATTGTTTTTTTTTCTCAATTTAAAAGTCGTAATTTCTACACTTCATTTCTGCACGTAGTTATAGAGATCCAGAGACTTACTAATGGAAACAGATGAAGCTATGGCGGGTTTAGTTAGTGGGAGCATGGATATTATAGAGAGTTTCGTCATTCGATCCAATATAACTAGGGATCGTGGTTAATTTCACTTCTGTGTGTGTTCTGTGTTGTTTCACACACTAGCTATTAATATTTTTTAAATGTTATTCACCTTTAAGAGTTTATGCAACATTTGTTTGATTTCGTTTACTACATATTGCAAAAATCTGCGCATGAGCATTGCGAGAGTTACCAATTAGCACAACGTACGAGCTACTGATTGCGTGATATCCTGTCGCCTGTGCTCGCCTGTTCTTACCTGTCTTATGTCTATCTCACATGGCTTTCTACGCCGTTATTAAAAGCGGATGTTCATTAAAAGATGCCTATATTCATAATGAACGGTCTTAAACATCAACATTATCATCACTGACCCCTCCTACTAGTCCTACTAATATTATAAACGCGAAAGTTTGTAATATTCAAACGTATGGATGTATGTTTGTTGCTCTTTCACGCAAAAAATACTGAAAGGATTTAATGAAACTTTTCAATAATACATCAGAATAACATAAAGGCTCCCACGGGAACGGGAAGTACGCGGGTGAAACCGCGGGGCGTTGCTAGTATATAATAATAATATATATTTTGACTCTCACAAAGTCTACATATAATATAGTTTCGCAACACAAAATAGTTTCACAGAATCCTTTGCGAGAGACAGGGGTCGATACTAGGTTCGAGGCCTACAATTGCCGGGCACCAGTCCTCCTTGAAATCAGACGAGAAGGGCGTAGGGCCATAGTTCACCTATGTGCTGATCCATTGCGGTGCTGAACGTTACATGCTATTAAAGACATTGGCATGCAGGTTTTCTCATAAATACTTTCACTTGATGCCTTAGATACAGCCATCCTTAAACGAACGTCACGACTTCTGATATGAACCTGCACGGAGATCGCTTTCTACCACGCCATAATATAGCACTTCTATTTATAAATATTCTCTATTAATTATTATTAAACAGGCTTTTTTGATGGCACGCGCGGTGTCAAAAATGAGTTCTTCACACTAAATATATTTAAGGCATTAAATATTAATAGATTTTTTTTTAATTGATTGATTGGTAAATTTTGAACACTTCAAAGAATATATTCCCGCTGGAAATTTATCTTAAAGTTAATTTTTCAAAAGTTGGACGATTGTTAATAAAAAAGGATTCTCGAACTTCCTTTTTCATTGTACATAAAAAAATGTAAACATACTTATTTATGATCTTTTCACGCCATAAATGTTTATCAAAACTTTTTATTTTGTATCAAATATCTTTTAAAAGTTAACAACAATTCTTGGATTTATGCACGCGTCATGACAGCGTCAAGCCGTTTGTTGTCCCGGCATTCGAGTCGTTTTACTGCCAAAGTTAAAAGATGTTTCAAAATTATCACAAACATATAAGATTCAATTGTTTTCAGGAAGTTGATGTTATCATGGCTGCAGGCGGCGCTGCCGGAGTGCCGCGTCAACAACCTCACGACAGACTGGAATAGCGGCGTGCTGCTGTCCGCCCTCCTCGACTATTGTAAACCCGGCATTTTCCCGCACTGGAGGGAACTTAGTACGTATTTATGTATTATTTTATTATTTATGTATTCTTTTATTGCTCTACAAACAAAGCAAATATGGTAGTAGTGGTATAAAATTATATTTACAAGGATAGAAAATTGACATGTCTATTTGTAATAATAATTAAATATATTCCTTTTATTGCTTTACATACAAAGAATTTATCTATTTTTGTATATATCTTTATTTCAATGACGTAAATAATTACAAGTTACATACTCATTTATATCAAGCAGTCAAAATAATTACTATTACAACTTTGCTTCGGAATTGTGTATTCCTAATGAAGCTACAAAACTTTTGGTAATAAAAAAGTATTTTCTTTTATGCCCAAGTTGTGCTCGGGATGTCAAAAAAAAACATAAACTATATTGTGGCTTGTGTACTAGCCAGCGGAATTGGCACAATGGGTCCTAAAGATTTTCTTTACGATCCTTGGGATTCATACATTTTTTGTGGGTACTGTACTATTCATATCTTCATCCTACACTTGCTGAGGTCATCCCGTTAACCACCTTAGATCTGCTCTGTTTCTTCGATGTATAATGACCATGAGAAAAAGATTTTTATTTATATATATATAAGGATCTAAGTGAAACATCTATCATTCTTATCTTGTAATTTATTGCACTACCGGTGGGAGGGAAGCGCTGTGCCGCGCTCCCGGCTGCATGGGTACCACAGCAACATGGGTGAAACAGCTTTGCTGTGTTTCGGAGAGAAGGGCAAGACAGGCAGTGTAATTACTGGCACCGATACTTATGTCTCAGGATAGGCAACACATCAATGAGTTGCCTGGGCTCGTTCCAGGTATACTAGTTTATGTTCATGGGCGACGTCGACCACTTACCATCAGGTGGTACGTTTGCCAGTTTGCCTATCCAACTAACATAAAAAAAAAAACTCTAATTACCTTTGACCGTGAAGGCTTCAGAGTCAACCGTCCAAACTAACTTATAGGTTTAATTCTTGACAAACCCAAACATTTCGCTACCCGGCAACCGAAACGTGTGAAAAGAGACTTATTATTCGTCATATAAGACAGTCTATAAAATTTAACATACCCACATGTTTTTATACATTTCCTTGTCTCCGTCTTATTACTTTATCCTTTATAGATCGTCACGAGGCCATAGAGAACTGCCGCCGGGCGATGAAACTGGCACACCGCGAGTTCGAGGTGCCCATGGTGCTGGAGCCGGAGTACTTGGCATCCCCGTGGCTGGACGAGCTCTCGGGCATGACCTACTTGTCTTATTTTATGAAGCCGGACTCTCCAGGAGTGAGGGCCACGTTGGAATGGGTGAATTCAAGGCTGGAAAGAGCGATCACTAATTTTACGGTAGGTACAATTTTTACTATCACAAGCCGTTGTCGGCATTAGCCTTTATCCATCCACTGCTGAATGGCTTGTAAAGAAAGATGATTCTTTAAAATACTTATATCTTAATGAGCCTAAACGGATCAAAAATTGTATTGACATTGTTTTAACTTGTCTAAAAGACGAATAAGGGATGATGATAATGAAATATTGGTTTGTTGCTAGTTTGGATTCACCATGTATACTGTATAAGGGTGATGATGAATCAAACTAGTAATATTGGTTTGTTACTAGTTTGGATTCATCATGTATACTGTATAAGGGCGATGATGAATCAAACTAGTAATATTGGTTTGTTACTAGTTTGGATTCACCACGTATACTGTATAAGGGTGATGATGAATCAAACTAGTAATATTGGTTTGTTACTAGTTTGGATTCACCATGTATACTGTATAAGGGTGATGATGAATCAAACTAGTAATATTGGTTTGTTACTAGTTTGGATTCACCATGTATACTGTATAAGGGTGATGATGAATCAAACTAGTAATATTGGTTTGTTACTAGTTTGGATTCATCATGTATACTGTATAAGGGTGATGATGAATCAAACTAGTAATATTGGTTTGTTACTAGTTTGGGATTCACCATGTATACTGTATAAGGGTGATGATGAATAAAACTAGTAATCTTGGTTTGTTACTAGTTTTGATTCACCATGTATACTGTATAAGGGTGATGATGAATCAAACTAGTAATATTGGTTTGTTACTAGTTTGGATTCATCATGTATACTGTATAAGTACTGATGATGAATCAAATGGGACAATAAATCAATCCGATAAAGCTGGTGAAATGAATGTCTATTGCTGGAAGTATATCGTCCTCCCGAATAAAACCAGGAATGTTTCCTCATTTTCGGGAAAATCGTTTGCGTATTTTTGTTTTTTGTACAACTCAGTCCCAATTAAAACTGGCAAAACAGAGTCAATTAATTTGGTTTAATCAAAAGCAAATGCTTTTTGTATCCAAAACATGTTCTTTACTTGTCTGTAAAGCCATATTAAAATCTCTAATTAGATTCAACACAATTGAGATTATTTTATTGGGTTCTAAAGAAAAAAGTTTATTTATTGGTTATGCTTTCACCCCAGACAGCTTATTAGATTTCGAAAAAATATGTAATAGCATATAACTTTTAGTAGTTACTTAGTTGTTAAATATATTTTAAGACATAAGTTATTAAAATAATAATCATCAATCTAGATACGGATATAAATCTATCTCTCGCATCGCATTGATGATCCGGCTCTCTCCTCTGGAGGCAGGGGGGTGACATTCCCTCCTCCTTAGGAGTAGGAACTCCGCTTAAGACAGCCTGAACACATAAGGGTACACGCGCGCGGCAGATCCCTCGATCGGCCGCGCTCAGGTCCCGCACGGCGGTGCAACCGTCTGTCTCCTTCTGCGACTCTGCGCTCTCAATGTCAATCATCACTCGGATGACCGCGGAAGCGACAGGTCCGCGCCCACTTCAGCGATAAGTGGCGCCCTTTCCTCTGCCCAAGCTTGGCACTCCGCCAGGGTGTGGTCTGCAGTGTCTTTACTACTGTTGCATGACACTCTGGTGAGTCCTCCGCCCCTGCCACCTTCCACAGATACCTTCCGAAGCAGCCGTGCCCCGTCAGGATCAACGCAGGCGCCGCAGCTAGCAAGAGCTAGTTATAAATGTTAATGTATATTATTAATTTTAGTTTTATGAGAAATTAACAAATATTTTTCATTATTTCCCAGTATAAGTAGATGAGAAATAAATAATGATTGTAATAACATTTTTTCATTGTTAGCTCCACTCGAATACCGTCGCATTATCTCGTTAGCCCTTAACCGTTTCGAGGACTACACTTAGTTAGGTACCTGATCACAATAAATATTATGTTATACTATATCGTATAATATAATATAATATTAATATGTAGATGGCATCATTGAGTATATTGTAATTAAGAATAAATATAATATTATGTGTGATTATTACAAAAATAAATGGTCTTCTACAAAAAAATCTTAAATTTGTGTTTGAATTCTGACTGTCACCTGTCAATACATCTTAGAAAATTTACTGTATGTTCGAAAAAACATAAATGAATTTTATAAGAAAAGTGATATTCATAGTAGGAATACACGTAATAGACTTATAATAAATATATACTTTCGCTTTTTTAGTCCCGATTGCTCGTGTAATTTGTAATATTACTATTTTGCAGCGTCCTCCTTTCCCCACCATAACCCCCCACTCCATCATCAAATCTTCTAAGAATATAATGTTTATTATATTATTTGGTTTAGTGAAAAGCTTAATGGTTGCAATATTAACAAACGATGATTTTTTCCACTGTAGTTAACAAAGTTAAAGTTAAAAAACATTTTAAATTTCAAAGTTTTAGCGAAAGTAAGCAATTCTTTTAAAGGCAACTGTATACGCTTTTACAATAGGATCCCAGAAAACGTTCAAAAGCTCTCCATAAAAAAATTCAAAAAAGTTGTTAAAGAGCGTTTGTGTGGTAAAGCATATTATAAAGTAAAAGATTTCATGGAAGATACCACACCCTGGGAATAAGGCGTTCCTCCCGGGCATTTCAAGATAAGATGTTAAAATTGTTATTAATATATATTATTTGAAAAGATTAGTTCCACTGAGTTTGTTTCGCCGGTTCTTCTCAGTGGGCTTACCTTGGAACCGGTGGTAGATTCAATTGACGTTCAAAAAGATACTGTATTAGTACTATTTTCAATAAAAAAAAAATGATTTTTTTGATTTGATTTTTGTAGTTTGTTTTTTGTTATTTTGATTGATGATTTATATTTGTAATCATTTTACGGTTTAGCTATTGTTAAGCTCTGCTAATAATATATTTATCAAAATAAGAACAATTTTTGAATAAAGAAATCCCGACTAAAACACATCATTTGACACATAAAGGCCGCCATTTTGTTTTTTTTTTAAATCTTGATTTAAATAACTATTTATATGATATACACTTCCTACTAGACATACTCCTTCTGACTCAGTTCTGTAATAATGATATTGAGGTGGACTTTATTATTATACCTGCAGATCCAGCTGTTTATATGAAGCAAATAATATACCAAGAAGACGTAATATCGTGGCCCTAATATTCAATATTGACGAGACGTCTGCTACTGGGTATTCCCTGGTGCACGTGTCCTTAACCGTTGGTTTACTGTTGCCATCGGATTTTTATATACGTATTTCATGTTTGTATTTAATTATCTAGATTCGCAATGTATATCTCTAAATAATTTAAAGTGTTTTCCCATCTTATGGGGGGGGGTCTATAACATATAAGGTAACGCCTGATTCTATTAACTAATATATGGAGTAGTTAAGTCTAAGAATCTCTCTCAGTTTTTTAACCAACTGCCAAAAAGGAGGAGGTGATATGTATCTCTTTTTTGTGTATTCTTTTTTTGTTGGAAAGGAGATATTCTAAGGGTGGTCCCATAATAAGGAAACCAGTTTCTGATGTTGGCTTGGAGAGCTTTCAAAAATCGTAGGGGCTAGTCGCCCCTTTCGTGCGTTTGTAAATTTTTTCATAAAGTATTTTAAAGCACTACAATTTAATGAAAGTCTGGATTAGATGTGATGATGGAGCCGAAAGACAGTCTAGGGGACTCCTCAACGATTTACAGCAGTTACCTTGTGTTTGGGCTTGATTAATTTGTATTGATGAGAACCCAGAAGAGTTATGACTGTCATTAGGGGTCTGATGATGAAAACGAAGGACTTACTGTAGAGGGACTTCTCAGTTTGGACTTAGTTAATTTATATTGTTGAGATCTTTGGACCCTTATGGGATATAAGTGCCATTACAGGTCTGATGATGGAAACTGTCGAGAATTCCACAACGATTTACCACAGTCACCTTTTCTTAGACTTAGTTCATACGTTTCAGTAATCCAAAATATTCAGTTCACGAAAAAAATCAAAATATTTTTTTTTAAATTAACTCTTTTTTTAATTAAACCGACTTCAAAACCACAAATAGGCACTCTAAAGCGAAAAATAAATTAATACCTATGTATAATTATTATAAGCGCTACCCATCCATTTAAAGTCGGTGCCAGTCAAGCCAATTAATGTAATTTTTTTTTATGTTAGATAGGCTGGCAAACGTACCACCTGATGGTAAGTGGTCGACGTCGCCCATGAACATAAACTAGTTTACCTGGAACGAGCCCTGGCAACTTATTTATGTGTTGCCTATCCTGAGACATAAGATGTTAAGTCTCGGTGCCAGTAATTACACTGCCTGTCTTGCCCTTCTCTCCGAAACACAGCAAAGCTGTTTGACGGGAGAAACAAGCAAGATGGTGGTACCCATGCAGCCGGGAGCGCGGCATAACGCTTCCCTCCCACTATATATATAATAACAATAATAATATATTTTTAGACTGACTGGAACGATGGACGAGTCGCCAATGAGCTGGTGCGGTCTATGGGAGGGGCCGCTCCGCCACCCAGCCGCCTGCGACGAGATCCAGCTCGCTGGGAGGAGAACAATCAGCAAGCTATTGATGCTGGAAAGAAATTAGGTATGTTAATTTTGTTTCTTTTTGTTAACTACATTGAAAGTTAAAAGTGGTATTGAATTCTAGCAGCGCCCTGTGGTTTCCACTTCTGATGTATAAGCTATATTATTGTAAAGTTATATTGAAACCTATAAGCCGTTTTGCATGAAAGAGTAACAAACATCTATACATACAAACTTTCGTGCTAATATATTAAAGGTACAGTAGGATAAGTTGGGAAGAAAAGACGTTCGCGAAAATTTAAGGTAGATGACCTTGAAATGGATGCGACAACGAACCTGGTGCAGTTCATTAAAGGAAACCGAGGACGGATTTGTTCGGAAAAAGTTCATAAAGCGATGATAATAATAATAATATCTATGGACGCTGTTACACCACTTCAATCTGGTCCCGTATTAAGCTCTCAAAGAACTGTGTTGTACCAGACAATGGAAATATATTTAATATTTTTATACTATACATATATTTAAGATTTTTGTTATATAATACACATATTTAATACACATTCATAATCCATAGAACCCAGAAATCTTTTTTGTTCCCTGGCGGCATTCGAACCCGCTACCTCCGGCTTAAGCGCCAACGCGCTAGCCGCAGAGGTCATACAAATTAGGAAAAAAGTTATAACTTTCCTTGCGGAAAAATTATATCAAATATTTTAATTGATGTATGATAAATGAATAAAAAACCTCAGCACCTCAGTATGCTTTTTTATTATAACATTGTGTAAATAAACACAATGTTCCGCATCAGTTCTAATTTTGAGATAATTCCACGGACTACGTCGGATACTTAGTTTACATATTAGATACTAATACCCAGCCAAATGGACTGCAATTACCGATATGTATTGCGTTGTTAAGTATTTAATAGTCAATTTATCGATTGAGGTAATAAATGTACGTTTGTAGTTAAATTAATTATATTAGATTGTTTACTGAGAACCCATTGATATTATAATGTTGTTATTTTGAGATGGTTTTGATATTTGGGTATGTGGTTTTATATGTAACATTCTTCATTCTTTGCATAATCTACATGATCAGCTGATCGCTGTTCACTGATGAGCATATGCTTTCTTCAATGAATGTCAACTTCATCAAACTCGGACCGGAAAACTATAATTCCATAATTAGTGAAGGTCTATCGACCCTACGGCTTCTCGAACATGGCCTCCACTTTAAATCCTCATACCGAACATCTAATCTTTGACCCGAAGACTGGCCGAAATATAAATGCACGAAGAATCGATGAAAATAATGACATGCTATTCTTTTCAACCATAAGAACGAAGGCAAATGTTGTGTCGCTAATATTTTAAACAAGGGGACGCTTTTTCAAATTTAACAACAACGATCACCATATCAATGTTGTGGCCGTACGTCGAAAATGGCGAATTATTTTTTAATAATAAACAAAAGACCAATTTCTAGGGGACCGTTTTGGCCTTGTTTACACGAAAACACCTGAATTGTTAATTAACGTAGAGATGGAGAAAAGTGTTTACATTACCTTTCCCCGACAACAATTTATATATGAGCCCCGTGAAATAGTTGCCGGGTATCAAAGCGACCACGTGATTAGGCGTGGCAGCTCTATTTGTTTAACTCTATGTAAGCACTGCGTGCCGCTGTTTTTGTTTTTACCTGTAGTATATACATGGTGTATCGTTAACTTATATTTATATAAGTATAAGGGCTGTTATTATTGTTTAGATAGATCTTTTTGATAAGACTGAATCTTTTGTTATTAATGATCTATTATAATTTGCAACTTTTTAAAGCGGAATGTTTTCATACTTGATAATGTCGAATTTGGCATTATTATATCTCCTATTGTCATAAAAACATGCTAAAAATATTCCATATTAAACATTTTTATGATTTTAAGTTAACATGGTTATTTTCATTACTAAAATTAATTAAAACGGGATATTTACCGTGTTTTTAAATATGTAAAATGTCCCGTTTTAAATAATTTTAGTAAACATTTCTAATAGTGAAAATAACCATTTCAGTTTTTTCGTTGTCTATTCTATAGATACATAACTCTGTGTAAAAAAACTCACAAAAATTCATCGGCTACTTTTTGAGTTTCTACACAAGAGCAGATTATTATATTATAATATTATTATTATTAATCTCTTTTAGTCATATTGGATACAGGTCTCCAACTATTTTAAGTGTTTTTAATACATATTTTCGAATCCGCGGAACTTGTTTTTAAATAGTATCGTAGTATCTGGCTATTTATTTCATTTTACACTATTTAGTGCACAAAACATCCCAGTATAAGTGAAATTGTTAATTGGTAACATGTGTTTTTGTTCACTGTTTTCACCTGAAATATCTCATAAACTAAATGTATCTGCGGGAGGGTGTAGTACAAGGGGGAAGCCTCCCCCTACCCCTCAACGTCGGTGCCTTAATTCTAAGTGTAGTAGTTGTACTCTTTGTGTAAAAGTATACACGCTTATTTGGCTCGCCAACGTACCACCGCGTCCACTCGGGCCGACGGTCTGACATGGACTGTCCCCATTCTGCCCGCCTCGTGACGTATGCGCTCGAGACAAATATCATAACACAATACATACACTACACTAAGTATTTCCTATTTTTTTTTATTTTAGGTGTCCAACCAGTCCTCTCGGCCAAGGATATGAGTCAGAGTGACGTGGAGCACCTGGGCGTGATGGCCTGGGCCTCGCAGTTCCGGAATGTTCCACCCAGGCCGCCCGTACACGACATGTTACGAGTAGCACTCGACTCTACTTCGGGACGAGTTGGAGAACCCGTAAGTGGATACTTATATAAATTTTGATGTTTAATAAATTAATTAGTGCTAGTTAGTATGTAGATACTATTTGTTAAGATATAAAACGATTCGTGCGGTTTGTGAGTTCCCATTGGCTCATTGGGCGGAAGGGGGAAAAAGAAAATGAAGACAAAGCATCTTGCAGAGGTGTACGAGTTAATAGTCGCCAAAAGGCTTCGACTGCTCCTTTGCCCTCCTATGCTATAGAAAATGTACCCAAAAACATGCAAAAAACAAAATAACTGCGTTTAATTAAATCGTGTTGTTTCTTACGTACACGTTGCTCACGTCATAGCTTTTAGCTTTTGTTGCCCGTTCACAAAGCGCTTTCACTCCTAATTGGTTATATTGTTTGTAGGAAACTCTCCCGTAATTCAACTTCGCAAATACATGTTAATGAAGTATTTGAAAACGACAGTATTTTAATTGTTTGACAGACCACTTACACAGGCACGAGCAATTAATTTTTTTATAAAATGTAAAGTTACAGGCACGATGGTCTAGTGGGTATGGGCTCGGTGTCTTGATTGAGAGCCGAGAGGTCCGGGTTCGATTTTGACCCCCCCCCCCCCTTCTGTGATGCCTAGAAATGGGTTTTTTTCTACGTGCATCTGAACATGGGGCTATCAATTGCTCACGGAGAAGGAAATATCGTGGGGAAATCTGCATGCCCGATGAGATTAAAAATCTTCGAAGGTGTGTAAAGTTCACCAACCCGCATTGGGCCAGCGCAGGTGATCTATGGCCCAAAATCCTCCTCGCCTGATTTCGAGGACTCACCAGTGCCCAGCCCGACATATAAGGGTTAATATTATTATTATAATATTTATCCTTTTCAATTCTCATAAGCGCAATATATCCATAAATTACAATAAGTTAATTCGAGCCATTTAAAGCGTAATTAAGTTTACGTAGACCACGGCATAATTCACGGCGGGAGTGCTAGTGGTAGTAGGGGAACCGCACAGTTTTCTACACATGTGACATTGTGTATTAATTAATATTTGTTCCTGTACAAATATTACAATTTGTATTGCGTTATTGTTAATTTATTGTTTCCTGCGGCTTGATAGCCTTGTATTTTATAAGTTTAGTAGGTAGCCCGACCTGGGCTACTTGGGGTAATTTGTATCCCGAACCCATCTGCATAAATATACTTGCTTATTTTTAGGTCCAAGGATAAGCAAGACATTGATACGCTGCATAGCCTTAAGGTTGAACTAGTCGACGGCGCGAACTCCAACTAAATGAATATTATCTCTCCTGACATAGTTCGCGAACAAGTGTGCTATAATGAAATGCACAATGATTGATTCCTAAAATGTCCTTTTAGCAAAACAGTTATTATAGAAAAACTATTATGTGTATCTTTTTAAAATAAATTTATTTCTATTTTTGAATAACTAAACTATCTGTACGGGCTTTATTTTTGAGCTTTCGTGCTCTGCTCTCTTTATTTTCGCCCAAAGTTTGGCTAAAATCAGTGTAGAAATACGAAAGTTTAGAAGCTTGTATTTTTAAAATGTATTTTTTTACGATTTGGGGTGCACACATACATAGATAATGACAAGATCAATTTATATTAACCTTAGTTTTTAACCGACTTCAACAAAAAGGAGGAGGTTCTCAACTCGGCCGGTATTTTTTTTTTATGTATGTACATCGATTTCTGCGTCAATTGTGGACCGATTTTCAAAATTATTTTTTTGTTTGATAGGGTATACTTGCCAAATGGTCCCATGATAAGGAAACCAGGATCTGATGATGACATCCTAGAGAAATCGAGGGAAACTTTCGAAATTTGTAGGAGCGACTAGTGCGCTTAATATTTTTTTAATAAGTATTTGAAAGCACTACAATTTAATGAAAGTCTAGAGTCGATCTAATGCTGGAGCTGGAAAACAGTCGAGGGAACTCCTCGACGATTTACAGCTTTTTTTGGGCTTACTTCATACGGTTCAATATGCCAAAATGTCTATCTCTGTATGCCTTTCTTTAATGAATCACAAAAAATTAAGAAATAATTTTTTTTAATATAAATTATAACCGACTTCAAAAAATAAAGTAAACGCGATTATTTTATAACATTGTAGTTACTTTATTTTTTGAAGTCGGTTATAATTTTTTGATGGTCAACGTCAAACATTGTATTAATTACTATTCTGCGTTTGTACGGAAAGATGAGCGACTATCATCAATGGACACTTTTTGTTCATAAACGACGTTGACCACTATTTTTGTTAGTTGGTTAGGCAAACTAGCAGACGTCATCTGATGGTAAGTGGTCGACGTCACCCATGAACATGAACTACCTGGAACTAGCCCAGGCAACTCATTCATGGACTACGGCACGTCGCCGGAGAGTGCCAGTGTGACGTAGACCGCAGTGGCCTGTGCTACCGATGCGGTCAGGCTGGCCACAAGGCCGCCGGGTGCTCAGCTGCCGCACACTGTGCGGTGTGCTTCGACGCAGGAAGGTCAGCACGCCCCCCATCACGTGATGGGGGGCATGGCTTGTAAGCCCCCATCAACCCGCGGGAAGTTCCCCTCCCAAAAGAAGGGGAATAACGTGGAGTCGGCAGACGCTGAGATGGCCGAATAATGCCCAGGCATCTCAGCGTTCTCCAAGCGAACGTCAACCACTGCGCCGGGGCTCAGGATCTTCTTCTGCAGTCTATGGCGGAGCGGAGCGTTGACGTTGCGATCGTTGCCGAGCCATACGCTGTGCCTCCCACTAGCTCACACTGGGCGGGGGACACCGATGACTCGGTAGCGATCGTGACGAGGCCTGGAGCCGGCCCCACCCTCGCAGTCAAAGTGAGGGGCCGCGGGTACGTGGCAGCGGTTCGGGGAGAGGTGGCTTTCGTCGGAGTCTACTTCTCACCGAACCGTGATTTGGCGGCCCTGGAACGGTTTCTCGACGTTCTGGGGCCGCTGGTGGGGCAGCTAGCCCCTCTACAGGTGTTTGTGGCAGGGGACCTCAATGCCAAGTCCACGGCATGGGGCAACCCGGTCACGAACCCTAAAGGGAGGGAAGTGGAGGAGTGGGCGCTAGCTGCCGGACTGTCCCTTCTAAACACAGGGACAGTCCAGACGTGCGTGCGTTGGTCGGGAGGTTCCGTGGTGGACGTCACGTTCGCCACGCCGACCATCGCGCGTAGAGTAGAGGGGTGGAGGGTGGAGACGGGGGTGGAGACTCTCTCGGACCATCGCTACATAAGGTTCGAGGTGTCTCCAGCCCCCGTCAGTCCGGCGTCGTCGTCGTCGTCGTCGTCGTCCAGGGCGAGAAGCCAGTCGGAGCTAGGGGTGGATGAGGCGGCTGACCGGCTCTGCGACGCGTTCACCGCAGTCTGTAGAGCGGCCATGCCGCGCTCGAGGTGTCCACCCCAGCGGCGGGCGCTCTACTGGTGGTCGGCCGAGACAGCCGCTCTTCGGGCTGCCTGCAACCGGGCCAGACGGCTTTATACCCGGAGCAGGCGGCGGTGCCCCCAGGACGTCGACAGGGACGACAGGCTGCGCAGGGTCTACGCAGAAAAGCGGAAGATCCTGCAGCAGGCCATTTGCCGAGCCAAGGAAGAGGCCTGGCTGGAGATGATTGAGGGTCTCGACAAAGACCACTGGGGCCGGCCTTATATATGGGCGCGGAACAAGCTCCGCGCTGGAATGGAGGCGGTTCTGTCCCGCCTCCAGAGTAAGAAGCGGGCGCCGGGTCCAGACGGGGTGCATGGGAGGATCCTCGCGATCTCTCTCATGCACCTCGGTGATAGCCTTCGGGAGCTGTTCGACCGCTGCCTGCGGTCCGGACACTTCCCGGGGGCCTGGAAGGAGGGTCGGCTCTGCCTGCTACCAAAAGCAGGGCGGAATCGGACTCGGCTTCGGCGGTGCGACCGGTGGTGCTGCTGAGCGAAGTTGGGAAGGCCTTGGAGAGAATAGTGGCCTCCCGGCTCGCTCAGCACCTGGAGGAGGGCCCGGGACCGGGACTCTCAGAGTCCCAATTTGGGTTCCGGGCACACCGGTCGACCGTCGACGCCCTCAAACGCCTTCGGATGGTGACGGGTGAGGCGGAACACAAGGGGGAGGCGGTGTTCGCGGTGTCCTTGGACATCGCGAACGCCTTCAACAGCCTCCCTAACAGTGTGATACGGGAGGCATTAAATTTCTTCGAAGTGCCCCCGTATCTACGGAGGCTGTTGGAGGCGTACCTCTCCGAGAGGAGGGTAGCCTGCGAGAACCGGTGTGGGTCCGTAGAGTGGTAGCGAGTCGGGTGCGGGGTCCCACAGGGATCCGTTTTGGGCCCGATCCTGTGGGACATCGGCTATGACTGGGTCCTGCGAGGCCGCCTCCTCCCCGGGATGGGTGTCATATGCTACGCGGATGACACCCTCGTGTTTGCCCGGGTACGAGGCTATAAGGAGGCGGCGCGGCTGGCCGAAGTCGGGATCGACCTCGTGGTCAGCCGCATAGAGAGGCTAGGGCTTCGTGTCAGACCTTAGAAGACCGAAGCCCTTCTCTTCCGCGGGACCGGGCGGAAAGGACCCCCAACGGGGGCTACCGTCATGATCGGAGGGGAGAGGGTCAGGATGAGCCCCCATATCAAATATTTGGGGCTCATCCTTGACGGAGGGTGGACCTTCGGCCCACATTTCTCAATGTTGGGACCGAAGGTCGTGAAGGCGGCAAGTGCGCTGGGCAGACTCCTCCCGAACCTCGGAGGACCCAGTGCCGCCTGCAGGCAGCTATACTCCGGAGTCTGCCGGAATATGGCAACGTACGGAGCACCCATCTGGGCGGGTCACCTTACTACGAGGAATAAGGCCCAGCTGCGCCAAGCGCAGCGGGTCATCGCGGTAAGAGTGATCCGGGGTTACCGTACAGTTTCGTGGGCGGCAGCCACTGCCCTAGCCGGTGACCCCCCGTGGGAACTCGTGGCGGAGGTTCTTGCCAAGACGCACTCCTATGTCTCGGATAGGAGGTCTCTTGGTGAGAGCCTTACGCTGGACGGGATCCTTCGGGTTCGCCGACTAGGGCAAGAGGCGTTAATGCGAAGGTGGGGGGAGGACCTGGCGCGGCAACCGTACGGCAAACGCCTAACAGTTGCTCTGTGTCCGGTCCTTGAGCGGTGGATGCGCCGTAAGCGCAAACCCCTCACCTTCCGTCTAACACAGGTGCTCACTGGGCATGGTTGCTTTGGTGAGTACCTGTGCCGGACGGCCCGCAGGGAGCCGTTGACAGTGTGTCACGATTGTGGCGCGGCGGTGGACTCGGCCCAGCACACCTTCGAGGTGTGCCCGAGATGGGCGGCGCTGCGTCATGATCTGACATCGGTCATCGAAGGGGACTTGTCTCTGCCGGGTGTCATCACCGCGATGCTTGGTGACGACGAGTCCTGGACGGCGATGGTTTCCTTCTGCGAGGCAGTAATGTCCCAGAAGGAGGCCGATGAGCGGGTTAGAGAGGAGGCCGCCGACGAGGCCTCCCCCAGTGGGAGACGAATGGGGGTGCACAGGAGGCGCTACTTAATGCGCCTCCAGTAACACCCCTGTGCTCGTGTAAAAGGCAACTCATTCATATGTTGCGTATCCCGAGGCATAGGTA
This sequence comes from Helleia helle, assembly GCA_963853865.1. Classification (NCBI taxonomy): domain Eukaryota; kingdom Metazoa; phylum Arthropoda; class Insecta; order Lepidoptera; family Lycaenidae; genus Helleia; species Helleia helle. Next base: position 11,034,041 of record OY971421.1, read on the forward strand.
AGATGTTTCGTTTCCAGTTATTACACAGCCTGTCTTGCCCTTCTCTCCGAAACACAGCAAAGCTGTTACACGGGAGAAACAAGCAAGATGACCCATGCAGCCGAGGGCGCTGCGCAGCGCATCCCTCCCACCGTTGCTATTCCCATTATTTAGCTCGAGTGTCTCTTTGGTTTTCTTTGCAATGGAGTCTTGGTCTTGCTAATCCTGAGTGAACCTTTTTGTTTATAGACGATATTTATCAATAGCTAATGCGCCAGCCAAAAATATCACAACAGTAACACACCGCAACTATAACAAAAACAGTAATTAATCACCGAGTACCTCATAAATTCATACCTGTAATATTTCTTTTCAGACCTACATAAAGATAGAAAGCATATCAAATGATATATCGCTGTCGGATATAAGGGTCTCCATAGTAAATCCATTAGAACAAGAGTCGAGGTTAAAATGCGATTCAAAAGGCGCCGGCGAGTTCGTTCCGGAGCACGCGGGCATGCATGAGATCGTTCTCACTGTGGATGACATCAGGTATCTTCAATTTTAAATTTCGAATATTGCTTCTAGATAGTTCTATGATTTATGACATTCTTATTTTTTATTATTATTTAATAGCATTGGTATTTAGCAATATGTCTTTTATGTGCTAAAGCTAAAACAATACGTATAATTATCACTTCTTTCGTTGATATAATAATAAAACTATTAAAAATAATAATACTATTAATAATATATAACTATTCATAATAATAATAGCAAAAAAAACTGCATTGACTTGGTAACTCAGATTTTCGAGATTGTCTCTTCAATATTTAATAAATGAATAACAATAAATAATAAATAAAATAAATTTTAAAATGTTCATTTTTCTTTTTTATTACGAAAAAAGAATTTTCTATATTATTGTCTAATATTTTGTGGAGGTATTCAAAGTAATTGCAGTAAGAAGCTTCATGGGCTCTTTCTGCGGCGTTTTCTAATATTACAAATAATAAAATTTTATACATTTTTTCCCCATTTTTATTCCACAACAGAGCTCTTCACTTTTATTCAGTTTTAGTAAGATAAAACACTTAAAAAATAATACGTAATAAATTTCAAGTAACTTACGATTGAACATAATCTCCTCTGAATAGCTACGATTTCTTTAAACGAAACTATTGTCCCGTATATAACCACACATTGAGAGGTCAAGCCGACCCTACTCAAACTGACATGTACTTACAGGGTGGACGGCAGATATTTCTTCAGAGTTCTGCCCAGGCTGGTCTCCGTACCGCCGCCCGGCATGGCCCCCTGTGCTGCGGGGAGTATCGTTGAAGTTTTGGTCAGCGCTACAGGTGAGCATATTTTAAGGACTTTTCATTTAATTTACATCATTTGAAAGAGGTATTGCCATGCTGCATTGCAGCCGAACTGGGCCGACACGACCTCTCGCTTACATAACACTGGCGTCAAGTCATAGTTATGCTATCGAGTTTCCAGTAGCCCATTGGGGAGGATAGGGAAAAGGAGGGCAACGCATCTGCATAACTTTTTTTAACGCTAAAAGGCTCCAACTGCTCGGTTGCCTCATTATGACATATGATGACAATGACCTCTTACTAATACATTTTTTAAACTTTTTAAATCCGAACCATAAAGCAGTTTCACGAGGTAATTAATAAGTATAATCTTCCAACCGGGAGGATAAATAATACAAATAAACACAAAAAGAAGAATAAAATCCATACATCATAAGCTGCAAGATGAAAACTTTGTACACTCATGATATGAGGCTTTAAAAAGTAATGAGATAATAAGAGAAGATATATTATGAGCTCCGACTCAGGGTGGATTCTAACGATCCAATGTGACATAAAAAATATGAAAAAGGCGATTCATTATTTCACAGAAAATTCTCGAATGTACTTCGGAAATTGGTTTTAACAAAGACATTTTTGTTTCATGACTTGACATGTTTCGTGTTGTAAAATTATTCTAGAAATTATTTATTTATGAACTCTAACAAATGACGTTGGTCGTTTTATAAAAGGAAACTTGAATTTTGTACGCATTATCATTGTCAACACTTAGTTCTCTCACAAGGTATTCTACAGACATCGAGCATATGACCGGATAGAGGAGCAATGTAATTTATAAAATTCCGAAAATGGTCAGTGATTTGTCACTGACGTAATAGCAATTCAACCAACAAGTGCTCTGTATGTACTTCCCATCCCATCATCTGAAGTTGTCCCATCATCTGAAAAGAGTTCGATCTTGGATCCTATTCTCTCAGATACTACCAACCACTGTGCACACGTCACTATATTTATAAAGGTATTCTTTTTCTCCTCAAGGCCTTTTTAATCGTTACATTATTTTTTTTCTGAAAACCTATAGATGTAATGATTCGCTTGATAGTAAATTCTGGCGATCATTTCTATAGTGAATACAATCTACCGTTCATCATCCTACCACATCAGATGTAATGTTTGGTACAGGTGCACCCAGGAGACAGGACATAGACGTCACTGCCCACTCACCTAGTGGTCGTGCAGTACCACTCCAAGCTCGCCACCCCCCACCATCAGCGCCAGGAACCACGGCATCTAGTGCTACCTTCCAACCAGATGAAGCTGGTATATGGACTATCGCCATCACTTACAAAGGCGAGCATATTCAGGTAATTGAAACCGTTTCAAGTCAAGTTTGAAATATTTTATTCATTACTGCACATACACACAAAGTAGCTTTTGAAATGTCACAGACAAATATAGTTTTATCTTTAAATTTAGTTTCTTAGTTTCCTCTCTGGTTATTAACGATTATTTTATGTGTATGATATTGACCAATTTTACTACAAAAATGTTAACAGTGTAGAAGAATTTGAGCAACTACTACTAAATTTATAATATTCAGACTAAAGCTTATTTCAGTAGCTCAAATCAAACTTAACATATCAAGGATTATTTTTTAATAATACCTAAATTAATTCATTCCCTTAAATAATACATCATTCCTAAATTAAGAAATATTAACCTATAATCCTAAACTATCTCACATGTTTCAATAGGTCGCAATTCCAAAAGTTTTCAATTACAGGGCGGGCCTTTCACGTGCGAGGTGTTTGATCCAGCCGGGGTGAGACTTAGTCCTGGCGCGCTGGAAGGAGCTGATCCCCTTAAGCCCCATTCTTTTGAACTAGACACGAGTGGATGCGGCGTCAAAGGGGATTTGCAACTAGACATCGTTCACGATAAGAGGAGTGTCATGTGCGCTTTGGAGAAGTTATCGTCGACCAAATATCGAGCCACGTTTATGCCTAAGGCAGCTGGAAAACACAGGGTAATTTGTTATATCAATAATAAATGAGGTTAATTTATAAAAATTTTTTTGCAAGGGTTGCTTACAATAGTTAAAAAAATCTACTTTCTAATTCTTTATATAAATTACATTTCATTAAATAGGTATATACATATGTACTCCATAAAGTAATTGATGTTATCCAACATTTTTTTTTATGTTGCGACCCGTTCTGGAGCAATGGTTAACGATATCGAACATCAACGATTTACAAATTACATAGTACCTTAAAATTCTCGACAAACCATGTTTATGCGAGCGATTTCAAACGAACATTACCGATATTAGATGAGAGTTCCAAATATAAATATGAATTTAATTTTAAATAAATGGCGGGAGCCAAATAATTATTGCCAATAAATTGTAGCGAACTGCCCAATTACGTGCTAATTAAGTCTATACCAATACGATGAATCGAATCGAATCCCCAACAATTTAGGGTAATTTAAAACACATTCAAACCCAGTGTTTGTTTTAAATTGGCTACATGAGATTAAATAGTAATCACCTTATTGTGTGGTCGCTGCGGTTTCTCTTGCCTTTAATTTGAGCATTTTGTAAAGCGATAAGTTAATATAAAATAGAAAATAAAGAGATTTTTAATCGGTCTCTTAGTTTGATATAATAAGACTAATATTAATATATTGACTTCAAGCATATAATTGCCATGGAGCACTCGGCAAAAAGTATTTAGAGTACATTTTTATATTATTTTCGGTGTATAATTCAATGCTCCATAATAATCAAATATATTTTTATTAAGCTATCATAAAAAAATATACAATTAAGCAATAATTTTTATAATAATAATTTGGAAAAATGTAAAATTAATATCTTACAATTCGAACATGTAACCAGTAAACCCATGGTCGCCAATCTATTTTAATGATTGCTAGAATCCTCGCGACTTTTCCCCAGGAGGAAAACTTTTTCTAATTTCACTATGTTCCCCTGGGAATCTCGGGGGATCCTTTTTGGCGAATGTTTGAACGAATGTACAGCAAATATAGCTTTCCAATTTAATTTAGTTTTTCCTTGATCAATTGAATAAAAAATATACTAAATATTTATGTGAGTAACTAGAGGTTTGTCCAGACAGATAGCGATAAAGCGATTGATTACTCCACGTTTCTGCGTTCAAGCATTTATTCCCGGTATACATCAACAATATAATATCGTAGAGATATGACACTAGAAAAAAAATCGGTTGTCTGTAAAGTCGGTTTACTGACGATAGTTGAACGTTACAACGTCATGAGAAAGTGGAACGCCTCAGAGCGAGGTAACGCCGCATACGTCATCGCATACGTCATGTTTTTTCGTTCTTGCAGCCGGCTCCAACGAATTATAAGATGTTGTCACGTCAAAAAATCGGTTATCTGTAAAGTTGGTTTACTGATGATAGTTGAACGTGACAACGTCATAAGAAAATGGAACGCCTCAGAGCGAGGTAACGCCGCATACGTCATGTTTTTTCGTTCTTGCAGACGCCTCCATCGAATTATAAGACGTTGTCACGTCAAAATCAGAAACAATTCCGTTCACTCGTACGATAAAACTGCACAAACGGTCTGCGCAATTAAATCGCTACGATATATCGTTGACGTGTAGGTATCGGGCATTAGTTGTCTAGTCCCCAACGACACGGTCCGAATGTTTGCAGTGTGAACATGTGTATGTGTATAGTTACTAATTACTAAATACTATCCAACAGTCACACCACGTTAACCTAGCCCAGGGTGCTAGAAACAGAAATAAATTTAAGATATTTATATAAATATCTTAAATGTATAATATACACGTCCTTAACCCGGTGCAGACGTCTATATATTTATCATAAAAATTATCTGCACGTGGCGGGATTCGACCCCGCGTCCACTGCATAAAGTCCACACTTGAATCCATATCCATTTCGTCTGCATGATCCCTAATTACTTTTTTTGAAATTCCAGTTATACATCTACTTTAATGGGTACGATGTTCTCGGATCACCTCATATATTCAGAGTGGGATCCCGCTCTCGGAGGCCCAGGGACAGCACCAGTCCATCATCACCAGCATACGCCAGAATATCCAGTCCAGGTAACATTGTCTACTTGATCCATCAGTGTAAGAAACACTAAACGAAGTTTATATGTACACCCGACGATTTTCTTTTCTTTTCTTCTCTTTCTTATCTTTTCATACTTCAAACTGTGATAAAAATTCTATTTATGTCCTGACCAGAAATATATTATAAGTACTGCGTGGTGTCGCCACTGTATCTTTTTTACGTCAACACATAGTATCGTCCATACAGAAATTAGTTCCGAAATTTTCCGCAATATGGCGAGGGTTTTTATTTTTCTGGTCAGGTTATATTATACATCTTAATAATTATAAAGACATGACAAATAAGTGACAGTATATTATTACCAATAAATACTTTTTTATGTACCAAAATATTTAATGGAACTAAACAATTCACAAAAATAAACCGATTTCGCACAATGGGCGGCCTTGTCGCGCAATCTTCTCTTATCCCAAGCAAAGCTTTCGCTACAAAACACAATAACAATAGACGTACATCAATAAGTTTGATTCAATACAATATGGTAATGTAAATACATATTACATATACGTGAAGAATAATGTACTCGTTTATCATGTTATACACTGCTTCTTTTGTAGTAAATGATTCACTACAAAGAAAAGTTAGTTAAACCTTACGGGAGTAGCAGACATTTATAATCTTAAGTCTTAACATCCTTTATATGATGATGATGATGATCATGATGATTTGTGTATACCTGTATATTAACTAGATTTATGAAAATAAATATAAGCATATAAAATTAACGAATTGATTGATGCCCACAAAAAAGTAAATCTACGGTATGTCTTCGCTCGACAAAAAACGAAGTAATATAACCCTCTAAATTACTTTTAATTAAAACAGACTGGAATTTTTAATACTCTGTATACGGTATTTTTATATTTATACAAAACAACCGCAGGCTGATTGTCAATTGTCATTTTGATCTTTAAAATATGAACATTATCGTTACATACCTTTTTCCGACGTTGTTCGTTAAAGACGTGTTTCAATTAACATTAACGCTAAGACGACCAATTCTAACAATAAATCACTATTTTATACCTTATCTTATTTGATATCACTATATTAATCAATGATATTGATGGGTTGTTCCCCATCAATATCATTGATTAATACTTAGACATCCATCTTGGTGTAGGAATTAGCGATAGATTTGTAGCCTAAGGACGGCTAGGCTGCAGTAAGCTACCAATGCGGAAACACTTACTAGTGTACTGTATAGTGATGTAACCGGCTTATAGCAGTAATATAGCTAATAAAAAATATGGCAAAACTCGGCAAAAGCCAGTTACATAATTTAATTGCTTATTACTGGAATCTCTCTGGGTACGTATATGCATTTTCCCTCTTTGCATTATTCTACGATTGTTAATATTAACATTTTATTACAGCTACAAGATTAAGATCCGAGAGCCCACACAACTACAATTTGTACGAATCAAACAAACACAGCTCGATAGACCGACGAGATGACAGAACCTCGGAATATTACAAGTCATTCGGTGACAAGGAGAAATCCTATGACGTCACAGACTACTCTAAAATACACAAGAAAGAATACAACACATACGAATCGGACAGAAATAGAACGGCCAGTCCCATAACATCGAAGCACCTTGGCAACGGGTCGCGGCTGGATTTCTCGCCGGCCAGTCCATACGGATCCAGCAGTCCATACCGGGCGACGAGTCCAATCGGACGGACCAGTCCACTAACAAGACTGGACAGCCCTTTGAACAGGACGTCCAGTCCAATCAATCGGTAGGTTTAATATATGGATGAACCCGGTAATTGGCGTTTCAATTATCTATACAGGGTGATTAATAACTAAAGTATACTTAGATTGTATGTCTGAGAATAATTTGTGATTTAATGAACACGCAGTGTGTTTTTTTTACCTTTTAATGTCTCAAGGTCTGGCCGCAGTAATCATCAATAATATTTTTATCAGTATTATAACGATTTATGACGTTATCCGTAAAAAATGTCTGGGTATGGTATGGTATAGACACAATGAGGGGAATTCGTGTAATAAAAAACCTATATAGAAGAATCTGATTACCTATTAACAATAGATTTTTTTTTTATGTTACTTGGATAAGCAAACTGGCAAACGTGCCACCTGATGGTAAGTGGTCGACGTCGCCCATGAACATAAACTAGTTTACCTGGAACGAGCCCAGACAACTCATCTATGTGTTACCTATCCTGAGACATAAGATGTTAAGTCTCGGTGCCAGTAATTACACTACAATTTAAGAATTAAGTAATTAAGTACTTTTAAAATATGGTAGTATATTAATAATTTTAAAACTTGATAATCTTCAACTATACTCATAATACAGAGTGTTCATTATTTAATAGGTAATCATTTACTAGACACTCCGTATATCTACGTATGTATGGACATTCAATTAGGGGCAGCTAGGTATGCGCTCTGCATTCGACAAATTTGACTACGAATTGTCTATTAAAGTAAATTACCTAAACTTCATTTGTAGCCAAATATTTTATCATGAGTAAGTATATACGCGATTCTTTTCTTATTTTAACGCAAATCCCAATAGTAATCTTTAAAAAAACATCATTTCACACCTTTGAAACAATATAAACACTTTCTGCTAAGGACGAACCAAATAAAAGGTGTGTGTGTGTGTTGATGTGTATTTGCATTTGGAATATGCAATTATATGAACAATGATTACATTTTTCTTTCCTAAAATTACGATCTCACTGGCAATAAAATCGTTTTAGCTGATTTTTTATTCATCATCATCATCGGCCTCTATCCGTCCACTGCTAAACATAGGTCTTCTTCAATGAACGCCAAGTCGGCCGATCCCTCGCCACTATCATCCAACATTTCCGAGCAGTGGCCGGCCTCTGCATGGAAATCCTCTCTCCACCTGGTAACCGATTTTTCATTATATTATAGCAATTATGTTCATATTTTTTCTTTCTTTTGGTACCTATTTAGTTTCTATCATTTCACATGGACAAACGGCAATTTTAGCCGTGCCTAATTAATGAGTTCATCTAAAACCAGGCGTCAAGTGTCTTCATAAAGTGGTACTTGTCAATCGGCAATTTGTTCTCCGTTCCCTCTGATAATATTTTTTATCAGAAGAAATAAAAAAATGCTAATAATTTTGCAGAAACACAAAATGCAAATTATATCCATTTATAATGTATTCTATATTTTAATTAATATCAATGTGTTTTATACAGAGTGAGCAGTCCGACAGAACGGCAGAGTCCCGTTACGACAAAAACCAGAGTTCTAGAAAAACGTTCCAACTACAAAATATACAGTTCATACAGCGGGTCGCAGGATAATCTAGACCAAAGTCCTTTGTCATCGCTGGAAACTGATCGAATCAAAAGATATGGAAGTCCAAGTAAGTTGAGTTTTAAATTAGCATAGTTCGATCATTTAGATTTCAAATTCAATCAAGCAACTTTATTTCTATTGAATTCATTTTTTTAAGTTACTTGGATAAGCAAACTGGCAAACGTGCCACCTGATGGTAAGTGGTTGACGTCGCCCATGAACATAAACTAGTTTACCTGGAACGAGCCCAGGCAACTCCTCTATGTATTGCCTATCCTGAGACATAAGATGTTAAGTCTCGGTGCCAGTAATTACACTGCCTGTCTTGTCCTTCTCTCCGAAACACAGCAAAGCTGTTTCACAGGAGAAACAAGCAAGATGGTAGTACCCGTGCAGCCGGGAGCGCGGCACAGCGCTTCCCTCCCACCGGTACATTAAGTTTGATATAATTTTTATATTCGATGGTCATGGAATGTGAAAATAAAATCCATGAAAATATGATGAACTAGCTGTTGCCTGCAGCTTCGCCCGCGTTAACTTAGTTTTACAGCCGTACCCGGATTGATGATGATTATTTTATAGCCTAAGTTACTCCCTCTAACATCAGCTATATACAAGTGAAAGTCCCATTAAAACCAAAAAGTTTCAGAGATTAGCCGGAACATACAGACAGACAGACAAAAATTGTAAAAAAGCCTATTTTGGTAAATGTTCCGTGTATATCACATGCATTCAATAAAAAGCGTTTATTTTAATATTACAAACAGACACTCCAATTTTATTTATCTGTATAGATTTGATAGGCACTTATTTTTTGAGAACTCTATAAGAATTATAGTCTGTAGAAACCTCTACGACAGGATAATTTTTGTCCAGTCACCATAAACAAACAACGTAATGTTTAGTAAGGATCTTCGACTAACATTTAACCTATAGTCGAAATGATCATGTTTTTAGCTCAAATACACATAAATTTCTAAACGTATTTTGATGAAACTATACACATACACAAAAGACATATAGAGCGCTACGGGTGCAATATAATAATGCATTCCGAGTACTGTTGGGGCTGCCACGTTCTTTTAGCGCTTCAGGGATGTTTGCAGATGCACACGTTGAAGGCTTTGATGCAATTCTACGAAAAAGGTGCTCATCCCTGGTGAGACGCGTGAGGGGCAGCGCCAACAGTATACTGACAATGATTAGCAATAAACCGGACTGTCCGTATATACGGCATTGTAATGGGTTACATGTCCCACCTGCAGCTTTCACTAGATCACTGTAGCTCTTTCTAAGATACATACTAATATTAGTTATTAAGAATAAAATGTAATACTAACATAATATGGACTTTGTCTGAAAATAAATAAATAATAATAATATACATAACAGCTTATGAAATATCACTATCATCCCTAAAACTCAAGCTTTTATAATTATAAAAGCAACAAGCTTAATATTTTAATAGAAAGCTATTTCCAAGCAAAAAAATATGATAAAATTAAATAACCCCACTCTATTTCATCTCTCGCACGGAACCACTTGATAAAAAATAATTCCGTGTCTAGTTTTAGCGAGCTCTATATTTTATAAGTCAAGCCTTGTAATTATAATAACACGGCACTTTTCACATTGACCTTAATAACGTTTATGAGATACACTATTGATTATATTCCAAAGAATATTTTCACTATTCAGTGTTATATGATATGGCCCTTTAACTTTAAAACGTGAGACGCTTTAAAAAGTTATGATGTTGAGACAGCAAGACGGATGATTGGGTGTGATGAGATCCGTCCAGAATCCGAAGTGTTGAGTGTTAGTAGCAGCAGATCCCACGAACCAATTGTGGCGACGCTCTTTTTAGCTCTCTTGCTTATTTTTTCCGCGAAACAGATTTGTTGTGTTTCAGAAAGAAGAAAAGGACGTGGAGTGTAAATTCCTAACACCGAGACTTGCCATCTTGTCTTATTTTTTTGTTCCGCGGTGTAAATGCATTTAAGCATACCGCCAGTCCTGGGTGGGATCTGGCGGTTATGTTTTTTTTTATGTTACCAGGGGGCAAACGAGCAGTCGGATTACGCCCATACACATCCGCACAACCAAGGCCACGCAGATGCGCAGCCCTCCATTTCCCTATCCCCCCCAATGGGCCACTGGAAACTCACAAACCGCACGAAACACTACAGCAAAGCTGCCACTTGACGCCGATGTTATATGACTATGTGGGACTCGACTCGATATAAACTACCCACAAAAACCACCGCGGGTGCTTTAGGCCGCCTATAGTGAGGTGCCCCGAATCTGTTAGTAACAGGGCACATGCGTGAGTTACCTGGGATAGTCCTAGGTGAACTCGGTTATGTTCATGGGTAATGCTACTTACCATCAAGTGTAACGTCTGCAAGTTTGCCTCATAAATGTAAGAGGTAGTGTAGTAATAAAGAGTAAGAGCTGTCATGCTGCTTTGTAGCCGAATTATGCCGGCACAACCAGGGTGGTACCTCTCGCTCACATAATACAGACGTAAAGTGACAACTATGCTGTCGCGTTTCATGCAGTTGTGAGTTTCCGGTGGCCCATTGGGAGGGGGGATAGGGAAAAGAAGGGCATCGCATCTGCATAATCTCTGGTTGTATGGATGTTAATTATTGGCGACGATAGTCACCCAAAGGCAAAAAAAAATATCACTCTAAAATATTTTTTCTATGATTAGTCTCACACAAATTACCTTTTAAATGTGTTTTTTATCTTAAATCTTTACAGCTATAGCAGATACAGGAGATCCAGGAGGGAAAGGCTATCGTTCTAAAACAGGATGGGACACAGTTGAGAAAACTCGAGAAAAGTTCAGTAATAACAGGTTAGTGTGAATCAACATAAAACTTCAATAAAATACAAAAAAATGTACTGAAAATATTAATTATAATACACTTTCTTATAACACAGTCGCTTCTTGTGTAACGTTCCTTAAGCTGCCACACACACTATATGCTAAGCTTTTACTTTTTAATAAGACGTACTTATTACGCCTGTTAATATTATCAATAAAAATATTTTTTACTGAAAATAATACGCAATGTATTATTTTCAGTATAAAATATTTAACAAGTCTCATTTTTTAAATCGCCTTATTTAATTTAAAAAAATAAAACTTTAAATTGACTTGAAAAAAATCGAAATCGAAAATAAAAGACTAAAAATCAACAATATTGTATATTGTTGACTAAAATGGACTTACCTAAAGTTAAAACCATAAAATAAAACACATAAATGTACCTATACGTGTCCGGTATTCCGCATATTCATTTCGACATGGCCAGCCCGAAACATGTCGCAACAAAAAATATAACTTGCTAAAAAATAAAAACCGCTGATCCGAATGATATTTGAAATAAAAACGAGCTACTGAGAGCTAGTTAATTGTACAGTAAAATAATAGATAAAACGTACATTTCATATACTCTACTAATATTGATTCCAAAGAGCCAATTCAAATACTAGTTGCTTAAGTACTGACATCTTAGTATTGAATAAATTGATAATTAATTACTTAACTAACACTGAAACATGTTCAAAATATGAAGCTTCCAATTATCTATTCGATTCCGATTTGCACATGTTTAAGTTTATCACGAGTTATATACGAATATCAAAAACTAATATTTCAGTAAAAAATCACATTTTACTAACATTTCATGTTCCATTTTATAATCCAACATTTACCTAAATTTATCAAGCAAGACATAGTCAGAATGTCTAAAAAGCTCTGAGGAATACCATACCATCTACAAAAATACTATTTACAAACGAAAGTCGGTATCCGACCCAATTGAGTAATCCTTCCTCAATTGGACGTTGATTGCTTTCATTGAAGGTGATATTTACGGGCATAGAAACTAAAAATTACGGACAGTTTTCACAGAGAAATATATTTTCAAAGGATTTATTCGTAAGTCAAGTTAGATTTAGAAAAAATATTTCTGAGATTCCCGAACAAGAAAATCCTTAAATCGATTAAAAATAATATATTAAAATATATTATATTTGAATAACAGGACTATTTTAATAACTAGTAGAGTATTGTTTTCATGTAAAATATGTCGACAAAATTACGATCATGGTTTTAATATTTTCAAAAGTTTTCTTGTTAATGTGTAGATTAGTTATGTTTAGTAAGAGGTAGTGCCATGCTGCATTGCAGCTGAACTGGGCCGGCACGACCGGGGTGGTACCTCTCGCTCACATAACACCGGCCGCAGCGTCAAGTGACGCGTTTCGTGCGGTTTGTGAGTTTCCGGTGACCCATTGGGGGTGATAGGGAAAATCAGTGCGGTGCATCTGCGTGGCCTTGGTTGTGCGGATGTGTACGAGCGCCGTGAGGCTCCGACTGCTCGTTTGCCCCCTGATGACATAAAAAAAAATAGTCATACTTATACATTTTTTCTGTCTACCTGAAATAAAAATGCTACATCTTACCAATATTATATAGACATTATTTTAGTAAAATATTTATGCCAATAAAATATTTTATAGCATAGACTCGAGCAGTGATCGTTACGGACAGAGCACACTAGACCGAGAGACTCAACGCAACACACAATTAAACAAGTTCATCGACTACTCACGCGACTCCTTCAACCGACACCTCGACCGGTTGGTCGACGAGCGGGACTCGGATTCCTACACCAGTCGTGTAAGTAGACCTCTATCTTAGTTTACGTATTTGTCCACTGATATCTATTAAGAGGGAATTGCATTTGTATGTTGTGGCATTTCACAATCAGAATATGTACTTTGTTTGTGTAGTTTATTTGAGTTTGGAATATTTTGATACGAGCGTTCCTTAATTTGAGGAAGAAATTGTATTGTAGCTAGGATTATGTTTTGTAAATTATCTAGTTGGTAAATTTGAGATCGGAGCAAGGAGATAAAGATTCTTACGAATTGAAGTGTTTTGTTAATACAAATAAATATTGTTATTGTTATTAGAGGTAAGCTATATCATAGACTAGCTATTCCCTGTAGCTTCGCCCGCGTTACTCAACTCCTATATGTCACAGCGTGATGTTATATAGCCTATAGCCTTCCTCGATAAACGGGCTGTATAACACTGAAAGAATTTTTCAAATCGGACCAGTAGTTCCTGAGATTATCGCGTTCAAACAAACAAACAAACTCTTCAGCTTTATAATATTAGTATAGATATATTAATTTAAATTAAATAAATACAATATTATAATTTCATATAAATGTATTGTATGCCATTGTTGGTGTTTTATATTTCACAAAAGCGGGTGAGCTATCCTTGTGTTTGTAAATGTACATGCACATTGTCTTTGTGTTCGTAAGCTCGGGAGTTCTCAGTTCAGTACGCTGATACCCACACAAGAAGGCACGTCTGTACACATCACAACTATAAGTATGGCCCACCAGCTTTCGTGAAATAAAAGAACTGCAAATAAAAATACCAGTATTTTGACTTTATTCGTAGGATTTTTTTATATAATGTACTTACTGGCAGATGAGGCGTCAAAGGGGAAGTGGTCAACGGCACCAATAAACTTAAGCTAACTTGTAAAGGCCTGACAATATTTGTCAGGCCTAAAGAACCCATCCGTGCATTCACAAAAATAATATTTTTGTCCATAGTGTACTCTGGTACCTATTCCTTCCGCAAGATGATTAATGGATCAATATATCTTGCAGCAAGAAATCACCAAACGCGAAGTACGGGAGAGCTCATACGTGGTACGTGATTCATCATACAGCAGCGTGGAGGAGAAACAGCAGCAGTCTTTTTTATCCAATAGGCCCCCCCGCGACCCGACCGGGGGGGCCCGCACTGAGACGGACGCAGCACATGCCCGTTTCAGGTAAATAATACTGCGACGAGATACGGATATACATACATACAGTTGGGCGTGAGATGATATAAGATATATTTAAGTAGCCGTTTTTTTTTAAAATGTTAGTTGGATAGGCGAACTGGCAAACGTACTGCCTGATGGTAAGTGGTCGACGTCGCCCATGAACATAAATTAGTATACCTGGAACGAGCCCAGGCAACTCATCTATGTGTTGCCTATCCTGAGACATAAAATGTTAAATCTCGGTGCCAGTAATTACACTGCCTGTCTTGCCCTTGTCTCCGAAACACAGCAAAGCTGTTTCACGGGAGAAACTAGCAAGATGGTGGTACCCATGCAGCCGGGAGCGCGGCACAGCGCTTTCCTCCCACCGGTAACGTTTAAGTTGCAAGTTAAAATCCTCAAATGTGATTTACTACTATTAGGTATAGGACTCCAAAACTAACAAAGCCTGAAAGACTTGAGGCAAGTTTTTCGTTTAACAGAGTTTTCTACTATCGTGGATAACATTCATCGTCAGCCTTTATCCGTCAACTGCTGAATTAAGGTCTCCTTCAATGAACGCCAAGACGACCTATCCCTTACCACTCGCTTCAAACACGGATCGTTACTGCACGGAGATCGTCTTCCCACCTGGTTAATGGTCGACAACACTTCGTCTGCCTAAACGCGACCTTAGCTCATGAACCAGTGGATGACATTAGTAGAAGACAATTTTAAATACTAATATAATATTTTCTACGTAGTCAAAAGTATGGAAAGCCTGGAAAGTATGGTATATATATGGAATATATCTTATCGTTAACAACAGGAACTAGGTCATGGTGACTATAATAGTCCTTTATAGGAACACCCCACCATGGTTCCTTGCTGTGGCATGGGGTAATCTAACGTAAACCCAGCTCCTTGGACGAAGCCAATTTGCTGAGAGAGCTGCTCTTTGTATCCCTTTTATAAGAAGAGGGGACAAAAGAGCAGAGGGGGACAAGGGGCGAGGCTGGGAACCTGACCCTATTGTACTGTACCGACGTTGGGAGGGGTTGTTATGTGGTGCGGGAAAACCCCTCTGTGGAAGTGGCGTCGGTCCCTTGGAGACTGGCTAGCCTTCGAGGTGCCCTGTTTGCTCAACAGATCCGGGGCGCCTCACCAAAGGCAGCGTTGGTGGCACTCGTCGGGTTTAGTGTGTACTTACCACCTTACCTTACCACCTTTCGGGCGCAGCGAGTCTCAAATTATACCAGCCTGGGGAGTCCTTACTCCCCCGCGAGACAAAAAAAATCTTGTATAGGGACTGAACCTGTTTGACAGAACAAAGCAGGATATAGGTATGACTCCCGTCAAAAACTCACGAGAATATTATATTTAAACCAACCCATTTAATTATTCAAGAGCCATTGCCATTTAATACTTGGAATTAATTAATTTACTTTTAAGGGTTTTTAAGAGGTTTCTCGTCAAGTTTATTATTATCAATTCATCCATCGAATGACACCTCACTTTTAAAATAGTCTTGTGCTGTCTTGATGGATAAACATTCCTTTTTCGAATAATTTAACAAAGATTATAATTTGTCCTTTTTATCTTTTTATTACCAAAAATATTCCAATATAATTAAATAATATTATATGGAATAATATTAATTATTATATTATATTAAATTATTATATATTATAAATTAAGTGGATGCATAGCTATGCATCCACTTAATTTATAAGAACTCAATAAAAGATCAAACTAGATTTACTTTTGATCGTCGGCGAGTCGTGAAAAAAAACTTATAAAAGTAAATTCTTGGAATAATGTCTTATACGATATTTTATGTGACATCAAATTTTAAGACAATTTGCTGAAATGGTTTTAAGATCATTTGTCTATGGACGCTAATATCTAATACCTAAAAACTAAGGTCACTTAGTTACATAATAATAATTCTAGCTGTTGTTTGCAGTTATGCGGATTCCAGAAAACTGGACACTAAACACGAATAAAAATTGCTTATACAGGATTCAAAAGGACTATCAAAAGAAATGACCAAAATCGGCGATATAATTTTTTATTATCTTTATAATGTGCGAGTATTTACCCATTGTTAGAATTAAGTCCATTTCATTAATATTTTTCATTTCACAATAGCTCTTTGTTCGTTTGTTACCAGTCTACTAACGTGCCATTTATACTGCCTTAAACCGAAATAAACGAAATATATTCAACATTCTCTATTATTTAATAACATTCCAATAAACCTTTTAGTCACTCTTCAATTAAAAGTTTTCATAATTCTGTTTTAAATTTAAATTATTTTCTACTTTCGAGCGAGCTGTTTTAAATACCACACACGCTGAATTTGTAAATTTCTAAATTAATTTTGAACTAAAAGTGATTACCGGCAGAGTATGTAACTTACTCTTTTAAATTTAAATTCATGTAACCAGTCATATCGTGTTTTCTGTTGTTATATGTAATTAAATAATCGCTTGCTAATTGCGGAGATACATTCAAGAAACAATTAATATTCATTTAATTAATTTAAATAAAAGATAAAGATAAGCAACGAGATATCTATATACAGCTACATTGAACTCTTTAAATATATCTACCACTTTATACCTTCTAGATTGTAGGATAGAACTGGAGGAGAAGGAAGAAATATCTGTATATGCTATGCAAGTCATAATTAGAAAAAGATCCATATCGACGAAAATGACGTCACATAAACAAAATTGACCAATCACAAATGAGTAGATATTTTGTAAACAGACGTTAATTTTCATGACAATGCCATACGATTTTATGTCATACAAAACCCCGTTTTCAAAATAGAGGTAATATATACACACATCTTTAAGGCCCTAAAATCGCATAATCGTAATAGCTAGAATGCTTATCAGCACTATTTATATTATTAATTTTTTTTTTTTAATTTAACGCCGGGAAATGCTCTGAGGCATCCCGTGGGGGAGTGGATCTCCCCAGACGGTTATGTGGGACTCTCTGCGCCCGGAAGCTGGTAAGTGGACGCAGCTCTACCCACTAAAACCCGGCCAGTGCCACCAATGCCGCCTTTGGTGAGGTGACCCGGATCTCTTAAACAAACAGGGCACCTCGATGGCTAGTCAATTCCTCAGGGGAACGACGCCACCTCCACAGAGGGGCTGTCCCGCACTACAGAACAACCCCTTCCAACGTCGGGACAGTACAATGGGTAGGGTCAGTACTCGCCCCTTGCCCCCTGCTCTTTTGTCTCCTCTTCTTATAAGAGGAGTACAAAGAGCCCCCTCGGCTCAACTCGCTTCGCCCAAGGTGCTGGGCTCACCCTAGGCTACTGAGACCCACCGCCACGACAAGGCCTGAACCATGGCGGGGATATTTATGAATATGCCAGTACCCGTACGCGCCCTGTATATTTTTAAGTGATGTTAAAATTGTTACTTACATCCAACTTGGACCGGCCACTGCATGTTCGTCCCGTCTAGTTCAAATTCGACATTCCATCCCAAACAAGGCTTCTTACAAATATGAAATTAAACGTTGCGTCGGTTATATTGTTATCATTACTTTATATATCATCTCCATTATTATCAATATCTCTTCGTAACGCTGGATATGAACTTCGGGTAACTCCAAATAAAGCAATAGGTATTATAGTAATTAAAGGACTAATTTGATAAGAGTTGAGCGACGATGGTTTAGTGGGTACGATGATATATGGCTCGGCCTCTTGAGTGAGAGGTCCGGTTTCAATCCTGGCCGGTCCTGTGAAGTGGGTTTTTCTAAATTTCTTCGTGCACCTGAATATAAGAACATCGCTTGCTCGCTGGTGAAGGAAATCATCGTGAGGAAACCTGCATGACTGATGGGCTTAAAAGTTTTTGAAGGTGTGTGAAGTTCAACAACCCCAATTTGGCTAGCGTATCTGTGAACTATGGCCCAACATCCTCCTCGCTTGATTTCGAGGAGGAGACCCGTATTCAGCTGTGGTACATATAAGGGTTGATATTATCATTATTTTATTGTTATATAATATCTAGCAGATAATATAGTTTTATCTACATAAAATAATGTTTTTTGTTTCCAGACAAATTCAAAGGGATATCAGCAGAGGTATAAAAGGAATCATAATTAAACCCACGTATAAAGGAACATTAGGACAACCTGTCGAATTTCTGAGTAAGATATTATTATATACGTAAATAAGCTACCGAGATAGCGGGTTTGAATACTTTCAACTGTTATATTATAATAAATAAGAATGTATTTTTCGAGATGATTTTTTTACTAATAGATATTTATTCATATAAGGCATACTTTTAAGTATGTAACCAAGGCAAAGCTTAATACAAATCCGTCAAGAGATTTATAAGTGTGTATTTAGCAGCGTTTAAAATACCGTCCCAACAATTGCCGTACCTTTTTAACCGACTTCAAAAAAGAGGAGGTTCTCAATTCGTCTGTATGTTTTTTTTTTGTTTGTATGTGACACGATTACTCCGCCGTTTGTGAATGGATTTCGATGCTTAATTTTTTGTTTGAAAGCTGGTGCTTCCAATTTAGTCCCACGTTAATTTTATTAAGATCTGACAAGCCGTTATTTAGTTATTCCCAATAATGCCTATTTGGTCAATGTTATTATGCTGATGTGCTCATTTTATTACTTGTCGATGTTAAAATTGTATAGGATGCTTTGGTAGTACACCATAGTATGTCGCGGTCATCGTAATCATCATCATCATCATCATCCCTTATCCGTCCACTGCTGAACATAGGCCTCCTTCAATGAACGCCAAGACGACGAATTTCGGAATCACTAAAAATTAAGAAATAAAGTGATTTTTACAAAAAATTAAAACCGACTTCAATAATACTAAACTAAAAAGTAATAAAATACCTATGTTTCTTTAATTTTTGTGCTTATAACTTATAGTCAACTTAATCTTCTACTAATGTACAAACTTTGCGTTTACCACGTCATTATAGTTACTTTTGGAGTCGGTGTCGTATTTGTTGCTGTACCCTACCTACCTACCTTGGCTGACACCGACTCCGAAAGAAACTATAATGACGTGGTAAACGCAAAGTTTGTACATTAGTAGAAGATTAAGTTGACTATAAGTTATAAGCACAAAAATTAAAGAAACATAGTTATTTTATTACTTTTTAGTTTAGTATTATTGAAGTCAGTTTAAATTTTTTGTAAAATGATTTTATTTATGTCATAGAGAGGCAAACGAGCAGTCCAAACTTACGGTGACTACAGACGCCCATAAATATCCACACAATCAGAGGTTATGCAGATGCGTTTCCCTCCTTTTTACTATACCCCCCCCCCCCCAATGGGCCACAATAAAAGGCACAGCTTAAGCTACCGTAGCATGGTAGCATGTTTTATTGTGGACACATCACGGGCGTGTGAATAGCTGAAACGTGTTTGCATGTATTGCATGCAATTCATGCAATAAAATGCGTGAATTGCATTTTATTTTAAAATGTTTAGTTTTGTTTCTAAAACCAGAGACAAATCCGTCTATCCCATTAACCACTGAGTTTGTTTCGCCGGTTCTTCTCATTGGGCTGGGCTTGTAACTAGTGGTAGATTTAGTTGACGTTCAAAAAGATATAGAAAGGCCTGTCACTTACTTAGCAACGAATAAACGGTCACATATTTTTGTAAAACACACAGTCTTATCTTTTTTTTATAAATAATAATTAAACTACAGTGAATTAAACGCTCATATTAATTTATAAACTCGGCGATATTTTTTTGACCAATTTCCCTACCACATACAGACACAGAAAACACGGATGTCTATAAAAGATTATTTTAATGTTACTTTATTTTATATATTATATAATATGTTAAACAAAATAATTGTTCTTGAAATATCATTTTATGTGCCGCACAGATTATTTGACATGATATAAGTATTATATTGACCTATAAGTGCGATATAAATAACAAAAAACCAATTTTAGTTTCGAGAAAACTGCTTTTTAGAAACGCCGAGAGTAGAGCACTCTCAACGCTTCACTTATGAGGCGTGGACGTACAAATTACAGGTGTAAAAACTATAATGATTTTATCACGTCTTATTGGAGACCTTTATATTATGTATTTCCGATATATAATTATTATACTGCTTAATAACAGTTTTTCTTTTGTAAAAAAAGTTTTAATATACCTACACCGCCTTATTCCAAAACGAAGACTAAATATAGTACCGAGTTTAATAACAGCTTTAAACCATGGACTAATATAAATGTTATTACAAAAACTAGTTTAACGCTAGTACCAGGACTATCTATGGTACTAAAGTTAGACCACCGTGACCCCTAGTTTAACTTCGGTACTAACCTCAAAACTTCAAATTATCAGATGTCATATGCGTTGAATTTGCGTTTTTTCTTATTAATTGTATTGAAAGGAATTAAATGAACTCGATTTAGACAACATTGTTGAATTGGACTAACATTTAAAATAATTACTCTGACATCCATAAATAATTTAACATTATATTTCTGTAATTTTGTTGTATTGTAATTTGTCATTGATATATACATACCTATTTTTATCATATGTAATAATTCTAATTAACTCTGATATTTTTCATGTATGTTTGGATTAAATAAATACACAAACCTTTTCTTGAGAAGTCCAATTATCATCCCTTTTTTTCTTTTGTTGATTCATTTTACAGCATAAGTAATGTTCGTGGCACACAACAAAACATCACAACAAAAAATATTAAATACTATTTAGAATATAATTTAGAATCAAAGAACAATATTGGCTGTATTGTAACTATTGGTAAGTAGTAACTCGACTTACATTGCAATAACTAAACAATAAATATTTCGATGACATTAGAACTACGCGCGCTTTGTAATTCATTCCCTTATACGCTAGCTATATAAACAACTTAACAGCGAAATATTACAATTTTTGTGTGTAATAAACAAGAATTTAAATCACACTACCTCAAAGTACAAATTAGTAAAGATTTCAAATATTTTAAATAACACAATAAATTTTATTATCAAAATTTTGATGTATTTTCCACCTTATATTTAATTATAAAAGGAACGGTGTACCGAACTAATCAAATATTGAACGAACAAAATGAATGATATGTTGCTCAATAATCTGTGGATACAATTAAACCAGGGACGATCTTTGGTACTAGCTAGACTTCGGTTGGTCCTCGATTTGTAATAAGAATGAATTTTAGTCCATGGACTAACGTTATTACCGTAACAAACCTGGACTTTTTAGTCTTGGTTTAATCCCGGTACTAGATCAGTTTTTTGTAATAAGGCGGATTAAGTTTGCATAAATAAACAATAGGTGCATAAGCTTCGCTCCATGTAACTGTTTCTCAACTGTTTGTATTCCACGACCAACCCGTTATCTACCTTTGGACAATGGCTCTCCAAACTAAAGATATTTTCAAAAGAGATGAACTTGCTGGCTATTATGCTGAGTGCTGACCGAGCGGGTTAGCAATTTGCAAAGTTAGCAAAGGAGACATAGAATAGGTATTTCGCATGTTACTGGTCACTCCAATAAACTTTGTGCCACTTAGCAGTTCAGCTTGTTCTATCATCATCATCATCATCAGCCTCTATCCGTCCACTGCTGAACATAGGCCTCCCTCAATGAACGCTTGTTATATGCCTTGATTAAATTAGTTAGTATTAGTATTTAGTAGGTGTAGTTCTATTTCTATATACATATTTCTAATTCAGACAAACTTAGTTCTATAAAAATAAAAATAAAACATATCATTTTTTGCAGCAAGTAAAAATAGAAAGAAATTCTAACAAATATATATTTAAAACATTCAATTCTCATGCACATCATGTTCATTATATAAATCTCATGCCCTTGGAGAGATTCGAACCCGCGACTTCTGTGGACTTCTGTGACTTCTGATGGTTCTGTGGTCAGTAACCTGACCACAGAACCGTCTGTCAAAAGCTATGTGCATACTCCCGACACAAAAAGATTAGCTGTCAGACTTGTAACACCCCTCGTATCTGTATCCGTATGTGTGCGAGACTGCACTTTGTAAACGGGTGACCACATTTACTAGCGAGATGGACTCTCTGGACTCTTGTCTGCTTGTGAACGACGATGGCCTAGGGGGTATGGGCCCGGCCTCTTGAGTGAGAGCCGAGAGGTCCGGGTTCGATCCTGACTCCCCCCCCCCCCTGTGCTTCCAAGATATGGGTATTTCCAAATTTCTACATGCACCTGAACATGAGACCATGGTGACCGGCGAAGAAAATATCCTGAGGAAACCTGCATGCCTGATGAGATTACCAACGCGCATTAGGCCAGCGTATCGGTGGACTATGGCCCAAAACATTCCTCGCCTGATATTGAGGAGGAAATCCGTGCCCAGCAGTGGGAGATATAACTGCTTACTTCTTCTATAAAACAGCTATGCTGTGTTTCGGAGCAAAGGGCAGGAAGGACAGACAGTATAATTACTAGCACCGAGACTTAACATCATATTATGTCTCAGGATAGGCAACACATAAATGAATTGACGGGGCTGGTTCCAGGTAAACTAGTTTATTACTTACCATTTACCATTAAGGTGGCACGTCTTATAATTGTCCAGCTAGCTAATCCAGCAGATAAATAAAATTGAAGTTTCCTTTTGTAAGATCTTTTTACTAAATGCATATGAAAGTATAAATGGAACCTACATCAAAAAAGCAATTTTTAAAATTTTTGTCTGCCTGTTTGTTCCGGTTAATCTCTGAAACGGTTTGACCGATTTTCACTGACAGATAGCTGATATTATAGGGCGTAACTTAGGCTATAAAAATAATCATCATCAATCGCGTGTGTGGTGTAAATCTAAGTTAACGCGGGCGAAGCTGCGGGGAACAGCTAGTATAAAATATAAATATAAAACACTAAAGTAAACATAAATATGACAGTGGATGCCAGTTCGGCGGGCCCAGGGCAATTGGAGCTGGAGGTGTCAGGCGGTAACGGCACGCTGGTGGCCAGCTCGGTGCGGCCGCTGGGGGGTCACAAGTACATCGCCTCCTTCACGCCCAGGGTGCTGCGGCCACACTCTGTCCGAGTCACCTTCAACGACGAGCATGTGCCAGGTATGTGGTGTATAAGAATTTAATCCTATGACCAGAATACAGATGTGCAAAGTATTATTTTTTTAAAATCACGAGTCATTTTCGGAGGGAAATTTAAAAAAAATTTGCAAAACAATTTTTTTAAATTCCCATTTAAAAAAAGTTTTTCAAACCTTAAACTTTACCTTTACCTTTGAGTCATATATCAAATGAAAGGGCTCGTAACGACGATCTCAGATATCTCAGATATCGACTCACTTTTAATTGAAATCGATCACAGCTATTTAATTATCAGCAATAGAGATAACCTTATTTTCTTGAGTAGATAATTTAGAAATCATTATTGTAACCACAAATTTACATGCGCTGTCACTAGATGGCGCTTTCTGAAATAAAAACAAACGTGATTTTTTTGTGAAAGTATCTAATGTTGTATATGTAGGTAGTAAGAGGTAGTGTCAGGCTGCTTTGCTGCCAAATTGGGCCGGCACGACCGGTGCGCTACCTCTCGCTCACATAACACCGGCGTCAAGTGACAGCCATGCTGTCGCTTTTCGTGCGGCTTATGAGTATCCGATGGCTCCTTGGATAGGGAAAAGGAGGGCAACGCATCTGCATAATCTCTAATTGTGCGGATGTTTATGGGCGTCGATAGTCGTTAAAAGGCTTAAACTGCTAGTTTGCCCTTTGCCAAAAAATGCCCGAAGGGTTCCTTCGTGCGCGAATCCCACTCGCACTGTCAATTTAAATGAATCCAAATAATATTATTTCTATACTTCTCCACAAATTTAATACAGCTAATGAATTCGTTTATTCGAACATCGAACTAATCTCCTAAACTACCCATGGATTTGATGAATTATGTTACATTTGATAGTCGTGATTGAGAAGGGTTATTTAATTTGGGGAATTGTGGAGAGATTTTTTTTAAGACGAGCGAAAACACAGGGAACAGCTTGTAACACTATACCAATCAATTACCCCACCATGGTTCAGGCCTTGTCGTGGCGGTGGGGCTCAGTAACCTAGGGTGAGCGGTGCACTTTGGACGAAGCTAATTGGGCCGAGGGGGCTCTTTGTACCCCTCTTATAAGAAGAGGGGTCAAGAGAGCAGGGGGCAAGGGGTGAGGATGGGAACCTCACCCCATTGTACTGTTCCGACGTTGGGAGGGGTTGGGCTGTGGTGCTGGACAACCCCTTTGTGGGGGTGGCGTCGGTCCCTTACAGGACTGACTAGCCGTCGAGGTGCTCTGTTTGTTTTCTAGATCCGGGGCACCTCACCAAAGGCGGCATTGGTGGCACTCGCCGGGTTTTAGTGGGTAGAGCTGCGTCCATTTACCAGCTGTCGAGCGCAGTGAGTCCCACATACCCGCGTGGGGAAACCCACTCCCCCGCGGGATATCTCAGAGCATTTCCCGGCGTTAAAGAAAAAAAAATACCAATCAATTACAAAGATAAAAAACAATAGAGCACAATCACACATTAACATTTCTACTTTTATAAAAAGACAGTGGCCAAACGCAAGCCTATCAATGATAAAAAAGTCGTCAAAAATTCCCCACTGGGTAGTAGGTAAACTCTTTTACAACAAAATCCTCTAAGGAGGTTTTAGTGGTTGTAACAGGTCGTTTCCAGCGGAGTGCTGCAATGTTATGCATTTACCTGCGTTTTTCGCCTTTACTGTATTTTTATTTTTATACCGTATACCGTACAACAATGTCTTGTATTTTTACATTATATTTTTGCATTATTATAAAAGTATTACTGTGAAACTAAAAATCTTTCACAAAAACAGTTTGCAGCTGAATTTAGTTGAGATGAAGGAATTTAGTTTTAGAATTGTGAATAATTGTCAGGAAAGGGGATATGATAAAGACAAATGGCCAATACAATGGACCTACACACCCGTATGTTCTATATATACTGAGAAAAGGTGTACTGGAAACGAAAAAAACATTACGTTTACATAGATTTAGAAGAAATATCTCTAATTCTAATAGGTAACTGAAATACCTTTTAAAGAATTTATGTTAGTCCATTCACAAATAAATTGCAGATATTGTAACATTAAAACAAATTTAGAGCAATAATTTAATTGGAATATTTCAAACTACCAATAATATTAGTTAATAAAGACCAAACCAGCTCTGATCGCGCGCTGATAGACTTCTGAACCACGAATACCGACAACCACAAATCGAATGAGCTCTCATAATATGAAAATGTAATTATTCAATATTAATCACTATAAAGGAATCATTGTTTTCATAGTTTCAATATAGGTATTATAAACATATTTAAATTTTATGTTAGTTCAGAGAGATAAACAGACGGATTAGGCAGGCAAGACAGATTAGGTAATCAAAATTGATCGTACGCCTTTCTTTTCGAAAGCCATAATAAAGTAGCTGATGTTATAAGTAAGTATATAGGTTTTTTTTCTTTATGTCAATTGGACAAACAAATTGGCATAACTGTCACGGATTCTTAGGCAATTTATTTATGCGTTGCCTATCCTGAGACGTAAGAGGATCGAGGAAGTCTTACCAGTGGGAGGGATGCGCTGTGCCACGCTCCCATGGGTTTCGGAGAGAAGGGCAAGACAGGCAGTGTAATTACTGGCACCGAGACTTAACATCTTATGTCTCAGGATAGACACATAAATTAGTTGCCTGGACTAGCTCCAGGTAAACTATGTTCATGGGCGACGTCGCGTCGGCCACTTACCATCATGTGACGCATCTGCCAGTTTGCCTATCCAACTAACATAAAAAATCCTCTTTGCCAGTAATTACAACGCCTATCATGCCGGTTTTTTCGCAAAGCAAAGCTGTTTCACAGAAGAAATAAAAGCGCATTCCACTTCTATAGACATCTAGCCTAAGTTCCGACCACATTCATTATCATTAACGCGTGTTCATTTCGGCGATCACGAGACAAATTAATGAAAGAGTCACATTGCTTCTTCACAAACGCCTTATTAATAATAATAGTCTTTATTTCATAATCAGTATACAATGTAATATAACAGTGCCAGGAGCCTCCTTTTAAGTAAAGGAATACCTGTATTATGAGCCTCCGCTCTTCCTTAAACATATTATTACATATGGTATACATAAGTAGACACGAATCTCAAGCATATTAGTTTAGAAATTAGAAATTAAGCTTTAGTTTCTAGAAAATACCTAAAGTTATTTTCAATGACAATAAATTCTTATTATGCTGCATGAGAATGTTATCTAACCACAAATTCGGTATATTCCAACCCGATATTTTGCCTGTGGCCACACTGTTTAGCACAATTAGCATCTTTGCTGGGACGCTGAAAATGTATAATATCAAAAACTTTGCTTGCTCCGAAAATCGTGGGTGCATTTTAAAATTATATTATGTCCTGAATGAAGTGATACGAAATAGCCATGATAATACTATCATACCATACAGGTAGCAAACCATTATGATAGAAACTGAGACCAAGTTATCAGCAGATGTTCTTGAGAATGTATTTGTTAAACATTTGGCTTCTAAATACAGGAGTATATTGTTTATAGAAGAGGGGCGCAAACAGACATCCATTGACACCCGCTACAGCAATAGCTGGTACGTTGCCGGCCAATATTATGATAAATACATTAGCAAACTGTGAGACATAAAGACAAAACACGTGATTATTAAATTAAATGGAAATAATTTTATAAAATAAATATTTATTATTATTATTATTCAGTGATGGACCTTGCTAATGAACTAACAATTTCACCCGGCACTAGCATTCCATAAAGTTCCCGAATTCAAACATTCATACCGAGTCCTACATAACCGTCAGATCCTGACCACGATGGATGGTTACATTGCCTGCCTTGCCTTTCTTTCCGAAATACAGCAAAAGTTTTTCGCGGCAGAAACAAACAGCACGGTAGAGACCGGAGCAAGGCAAGGCATTCCAGACTCCGGTATAAATGAAAAAAAATTATAATCTAATATCCTCTATATTATTTATTAAGTGATATGTCGCTTCATTTAGATGTCGCAAGTTACAGTACCTTACATGCCCAAGAGTTAGATATGTATGGAGATAAATGTCGCTTATAATGTAGATAAATAGTCGGTTTCCCTACATATACATATGGTGTATTGTCGTGAAACAATAGGAAATACTAGCAGCGCCCCGCAGTTTAACCCGCGTAATTTCCATTACTGTGCGAGTACAGGGATAAATTATAGCCCCGTTATCATATATATAAGCTATGTTATTGGAAAGTTTCATTAAAATCCATTCAGTAGTTTTTGTGTGAAAGAGTAACAAACATACATCCATACATTCCTACAAACTTTCATGTTTATAATTTTAGTAAGACTAGTAGCATATTAAAGAGACGTATATTTTATTTATATTATTACATATTGTTTTCTAATGTTTACGCGAATTTCACTCATTATAATAAAACACCCTTACAAGATGCAGGAGTATACAAGCTTGATTGTGACTGTGGTCTCTCTTATATAGGACAAACTAAAAGATCCATTAAAACTCGCGTGAAAGAACATATAGCTGATTTAAAACACCGTCGCTACACTAAGTGTGCCATCTGTGAACATAGTCTTCACAAAGCTCGCCATTATATCAGATTTGATAAACCACAAGTCCTCGCAAAATAACAAAGATTCCAACCAAGGAAGATCCGTGAGGCTATTGAAATAAAAAAACATCCTAATTTCAATAGAGAAGATGGCTGGCTTTTACCACCTGCTTGAGATCCCATTATTAAAATTATCAAATCAAAATCCAAGCATAATATGTCACAGATTAAAGATACAGTTAGCACTTCTGCGTAGATAAGACTGACCAAAATATTGATGTATCATAGGGTAGTTTCGAATAACTTTGTAATGATAGGACGTATGACACCTCAGTCCTCCTGTGACCGTGACCGTGAGGTTGCTGTAAAGTATCCGAAACGTCGGGCTTGTAAAAATCTTAATAAACCGCGATAAAATCCGTAAAAATTGTTTTATTATATTATTACATTTCATTCGCAACTTTTCCCAATAAAGGCTCATACACGTTGCTCCATATTTACCGCCGGACACCGTTTCCTCGCGAGTACTCGCTCACCAATATTCTTCAATTACGTACATCACGAGTCAATAAACAATCGTATTTCACTATCGTATATTATTAAATTTGCAGAATCGCTAAATTCCTGACAATATTTCACTTCGATAAAAATGATGTCAAAGTTACTTTTCCAGTGATTGAAATAACAGATATTTTTTCGCAATTTCGCAATTTATATATGTACCTACATATTATTCTTCTGTAAGTGTGTATGTCACTGAACTCCTCCTAAGCGGCTGGACCGATCTTGATGATTTTTTTTGTGTGTGTTTAAGTTGATTCGAGAATGGTTTAGATTCACAAAAAAAATGTACAGGACGTCTGTCGGTGCCACTAGTATTATATAAAGTCATTTATATAACGTTCACAACATAATAATTATAATAAACGTTAGATATACCGACTGATGGTGTCGTTTCTTTACATATATCATTTACATACTCTAAAGTTTGTTTCGTTTAACATTATTGGATATAAAGTTTAAAAAAAGTTTATTTAATCAAAAATCAAATGATTTTTGATTAAATAAACTTTTTTTGACTTGAAAAATTGTAGTTCCTACTACGAACTACTTAAAATACATAATAAAGGCTGAAGTGGAGGATGACAAGTGCCGACGTTGTCACCTGGTAACGGAGACAATACAGCACATAACGGGTGCGTGCCAGGCCCTCGCAAGCAGGGAGTACACTGAGCACCCCAATGACGTAGCCAAGGTCGTTCATCAAGCTTTGGCGTTTAAGTATGGCCTACTTTCGGAGACTGAGGTGGCCCTACTGGCAATACCAACCGAAGTCAGTACTAGACAATGGCACGTACCAGCTGTATTGGGATAGGTCTATTCTGACTGACAGGCCAATGCCTCACAACAGACCAGACATCGTGCTCGTAGATAGGGCAAAAGGCGCTACGTGGCTGCTAGACATAGGTGTACCGAACACACACAACATTAATGGGTACACCGATGAGAAGATAAAGAAATACGAGCAGCTCAGCGAGGAGATCCGGCAAATTTGGCAGCAACAAGAGGTGTTCGTTGTGCCCCTTATTCTCTCCAATACAGGCATTATTCCAAAAAGTCTGTCAGAGAATCTGGTCAAACTGGATCTTCCGGTGACTCTCAGGAATAAAATGCAGAAAGCTGTAATACTCCGCACAACAGCTATAGTGAGAAGACATTTAAACAGCCATATAAGGGTAGTGTGTTGCCGAAAAGGCCCACACTACTAAAACAAATTAAGGTGATTAAAAAAGACCACAATAATAATAATAATATCTATGGACGCTATTTACACCACGTCAATCTGGTCCCGTGGTAAGTAATAAGAAGAACTTGTTACGGGTTCCAGACAACGGAAATATATTTAATACTTTTATACCATACATAATATATTTAAGATTTTTATTATATAATACACATATTTAATACACATCCATGACCCAGGAATACAGAAAACTTTTTGTTCCCTGGCGGGATTCGAACCAACTACCTCCGGCTTAAGCGCCAAGGCGCTATCCATTGAGCCACAGAGTTCGTCAAAATCATTTATTTCGTAAACCAATTTAAAATTCTACAAATAAAAGTATCAGTCCCGATACTACGGCTATACACTAAACCCTATATTGGAGTCGGCTTTCTCTTATAAAGTTAGCGAACAATAAGAAAGGGAATCTTCGATTATTCCATCCCCTGGGGCTCAACGGGATGAAATGTATCTGTACCAATATCTTTGATAAATAGTTTTGACGTCCGCCAAATTATATCAATATTGCTACTTTACGTATTTGGTTTAACGTTTTTTCTCGTTTGGAATTTTAAAAAAAAAACAATGAAATATTTGTTACAAAACATATCTAAAATGGCATCTTCAACAATATAAGGAATTGTGAATTTCCTTAAAGTCATTATAATGTAACAACTTAAATAATATAATGTAATAAATAAATAAATAAATATGTGTTTTACGATTTTATCGCGGTTTATTAAGATTTTTACAAGCCCGGCGTTTTCTGCGTAGATAGGACATGGATAGGACTAGCCAAAATATTGATGTGTCATAAGGTAGTTTCGAATAACTTTGTAACATTGCGACGTATGACCACATGTATGATACCTCAGTCCTCCCGTAAACAGGGTTGCTGTAAAGTATCCGAAACGTCGGGATTGTAAAAATCTTAATAAGGTACGATAAAATCCGTAAGAGTGGTTATTCTGAGTGAAATTCATGTAAACATTTCTATTGTAAGTTAATGGACAGTTCCCAAAAGTCACGTTAATGCCCTGCGTCCTTAATCCTTATGACTGTAAAAGAGGATTAACGTACACTCTTTAAAATATAGCGTTGGTGGTACTATTAATATAAATCATTAGTAATAATTAAATTGATATAGAATTATATAAAAAAAGCCACAGGAATATTAATTTGTTCAATTTACTGAAATAAGTTTTCAAGATAGTGCATTGAAAGTTGGTCGGACTTTTTTATACCTACTAAATTGTATATACCTACAAAGAGTTTTACTCAACATTCTTACTAATAAAGTCCTGTTCTAACTCGCGTATAATTAAAAATATGTAAAACAAATCTAAGGCCACCTTTTCCCAGTTCATTGTACCATTGTGTCCGATCCCCGGCGGTACAATGGGTATTATTCTTCCTTCCCGTCGACTTCACATTTAGTCTGTATAAACTTATGACACACAACGAGGTAACATTGTCCTGTCGTTACAACATTCAGACTAACTCCTACTTCCTCCAGACAAATGATCATCATCATCTTCATCTTTTTTAGATCTACTGGAAATAAGCCTCTTTCAATGTACGAAAAGACGGTTCGTCTCGCCACTCGCACTGGACGCAGTTCTACCCACTAAAACCCTGCGAGTGCCACCAATGCCGCCTTTGGTGAGGTGCCCCGTATCTGTTGAGCAAACAGGGCACCTCGACGGCTAACCCCTCCCAACGTTGGGACAGTACAATGGGGTGAGGTACCCATTCCCGCCCCTTATCCCCCTGCTCTTGTGTCCCCTCTTCTTATAAGAGGGGTACAAAGAGCAGCTCCCTCGGCTGAATTTGCTTCGCCCAAGGTGCTGGGCTCGCCCTCGGCTACTAAGTCCCTCCGCCACGACAAGCCTAGAACCATGGTGGGGATGAATTATTTGCCTGGGCTGGTCTCAGGTTAACTTGTTTATGTTCATGGGCGACGCTGGCCACCTACCATCACGTGGCTCGTCTCCTTCTTTTCCAACTACCACAAAACAGAAACTACGAGGGCGGCACTAAAAATTTCGGGAATCAAGGAAGTGACACAACATTACTATTTAAAAATGTATTTATTGCCTTTCGAAGTATTCTCCGCGAAATTTGACACATTTTTCCATACGATGGAACCATTCCATTCGGAAGTTGGGGTCTCCAAAATGGCCGTTTTGTAGGCGTCCACAGCTTCTTCAGGCGATGAAAATCTCTGACCACGCAATTTATTATTTATTTTAGGGAAAGTATAGAAATCATTAGGGCTTAGGTCGGGGCTGTACGGCAGATGGTCTAATAATTCTATGTTTTCTTGCTTTAAAAACTCTTTTGTTCTGTGCGCGGTGTGAGAACTCGCATTGTCGTGATGGACGATGATGCGGCGGTTGCAGTTCTCTTTACGGAGTTCAGAAACGACCTGTGGCAAACAAATTCTAGCATACCATTCTGCATTAACCGTTCTTTGTCCCTCAAGAGGAATAGTCGCAACATGGCCGGTTTTGGAGACAAACGTGGCCACCATTTTTTTTGCAACACTCCGTATCCGTATGCGTATATCCAGGATTCGTCACCTGATACGATGTTGTATACAGCATTTGAGGATCGTGCGTGGAATCTTTCAAGAGTTCTGACGCACCAAGTAACGCGAGCCGCTTTTTGCTCTTCACGGAGCAAATGCGGTATCCATCGGGAAAACAACTTTTTTACACCTTCATTCATGCAAGATTATTTGTATTTGACTCATGCCAATATCTAAAGTTGCCTGAATTTCGCGGTATGTCACATGTCGATCTTCCTCAATCAGCTTACGCACAGCATCAACGTTTTCTTGGGTAACTGCAGTTTTTTGGACGACCTTGACGGGGATCATCACTGAGCTTGACACGTCCACGTTGAAATTCAGCAAAACCAGCGATAAATTGTGGTTTTGGATGGGGCTTCATCACCAAATGCAGAAATCATCCGGTCAACACACTGTTTTTGTGTTAAATCACTTCGAAAGTCATAATAAATCATCGCTCTAGAATTTTCTCGACTCAATTCCATTTTCTCAACGACTAAACAAGTTTGACAAGACCTTGTGACAAGACCGAGAATCTTTTTTTAAATAAATAAATGGTATTCGATTTTTAAGACCAAGGAGTTTTCAATTAAAAAGATTTTAATATGACAGGAACAGTGGAAATATTCCATTCCCGATACTTTTAGTGCAGCCTATGTATAATGCATTTTTCTAGCATTAAGAAACAATCTTTTATCACAAACATTTAATACAAAAATTGTATTAAATATTTGTATCCAATAACAAATTAGTAGGTATCAGATTGTTTTGGAAATATTTTTCGCAAAAAATGAAACAAAGATGCAAGATTTGTCATTTGATTTTGAGTCGTAAACAACTCGCACTCAACTAATTTGTAAACAAATTGTTTTGGGTCTTTTAGAAAAGTATTTTTCGCGATTCTTATATCTTAGAGAGCTCGATAAATCTTTGAGTAATGGATGTTTTTCATTTCTGAACTTTCTTTACAATTTTAAACTCTCACATTTCTTGTATTAAGTAGAGGTGTTTTATCACCATCAGCTGTGTACCAATCTTATCACGTAAACAGCCTAGAAAATCCATATTCTGGTATAAGTACTCACAAGTATTTACAATAACCAATCCCGATAAAGACATTTAAATAAATTGATGCAAACCCACAGAAATAAAACATATACTTAGCCCCTTTTCACACGTTCCGGGTGCCGGCGCCGGGCAACCAGTAGCGAACTGTATGGGCATGTATGGCAGGTTTCACACGTACCGGCGTAATTTTCTTACATCTTAGACTTTACTTAACATACAAACTACCTATTGCAAATTTGTGCTATTAAAAAACATAAAATTGACGGCTGGCTGATGCAGTCGATGCTTGATAATACAATAAAAGGTCGCGGGTTCTAAGCCGACCAAGTGCAGACAATAATTACTATGCTCGTATTTCTCTCATATTTTATGACGTAACTAGCTGGTGCCCACAGCTTCGCCTGCGTTAACTTAGATTTACAACCGTATCCTGATTGGTGATGATTATTTTTATAGCCAAATCCTAATCCAAGGTGCAAGCCATCACCATTTCAACCTCGGCCAAATCGATTCAGCCGTTTTGCCGTGAAAGATCAACAAACATCCAAACTTACAAACTTCGTCTTTATAGTATTATTAGTAAGATTAAATATATTTCCGCTTCTAGTACCAATAATACAGTTACGAGTTTACCACGGGGTTGGTTAACTTGGTCTAATTGCAAAATAATTGATATTTATTAATAATCGGTTCATATATTATTATTAATATTATTTAACTATTTGTCGAATACGTAAGATATTATGATTAATAGAACATTTTTTATCATATTTACAAAAAGAATACATCTATACAGATAAATGAAATTGTAGTGTCTGTTTGTAATCACAAACGATATAGTAATACGTGGTAATACTACATATTTTTGTAATATTAAAAGAATCGCTTTTTATTCAATGCCTATGGTACATATGTCTATGGTACGTGTGTCTGTTTGTCTGTTGGATTTGGCTAATCTCTTAAACGCCTGGGCAGATTTGGATGGGACTTTCACTGGCAGATAGCTGATGTTATAAGAAGAAACTTCGGCTATAAAATAATCATCATGGATCCAAATACGGCTGTCAATCTAAGTTAACGCGGGCGAAGCTGCAGGCAACAGCTAGTTTTCTATACAGACTATAGTACCCCCACACTAGGTTCTATTTTCTTCGTTTAATACGTACTTTCACCACAATCTACGGGACTTCCTCGGTTACGAGAGCGTTATGTGACTTTTGTAAAAATGTTTAAAATAGAAAGTCCATTGTACTGCGTATGCAGTAATTGCAACGTTCTCTAAACATACATTAAGTTGACCATACCCATGACACGAAAGTGTCAAGCCGCTAATTTGGTCATGCTCTCTAGTTACAGTTACACTTACTTACCCTTAGTCTTCATCGCTTATCTGGAGAAATCTGGCTAGGTCCGTTCGTTCCCACAGCTCGTACTCCAGAAGCTAGGATCGACAGCGGTAACCAATGTCCATTGTTTGGCCATGCTCTCTAATCTCAGTTACATTTCCTTACCCTTGAGATGTCACTGTTCTCATCTATAGAAATCGGACTAGGCCCACCACCACCTATTTATTTAGAAGAATTTAGGAGTACGTACTTGGAGAGGAGTGGGGAATATCATTTCCTTTTTCTTACTTTAACGCCGGGAAATGCTCTGATACATCTCGCGGGGGAGTGGGTCTCCCCAGGCGGGTATGTGGTACACGCTGTGCCCGGAAGGTGGTAAGGTGGTCGCAGCTCTCTACTCACTAAGACCCAGCGAGTGCCACCAATCGCCTTTGGCGAGGTGCCCCGGATCTAATAAGCAAACAGGGCACATCGACGGCCCAGACCACAGAACTACCCCTCCTAACGTCGGGACAGTACAATGACGTAAGTATCTCATCCTCACCTCTTGTCCCCTTGCTCTTTTGCCCCCTCTTCTTATAAGAAGACTACAAAGAGCAACTCCCTCGGCTTAATTTGCTTCGCCCCAGGTGCTGTGCTCACCCTAGGCTACTGAGCCCCACCGCCACGACAAGGCTTGAGCCATGGTGGGGAAACTAGGCAGAGCCTGTTCTTGTGGTAACCAAACAACTGATAAATACATACTAATTATAGACAAATTAAATTACACCAAGACACAGAACAAATGATCATGCTCATCACACAAACATTTGTCCTGGGTGGGAATCGAACCTATGACCTCCTGGTTTAGCAGTCACTAATCACTACACCAACAGGCCAGTCGCTTTTGACCAAAACATACGTCATACAACATGTAAATAAATAATAAATACCGTCGAATAAATTACTGGTAATTTAGGAATGAGATTTTAACCATGATATTGTATACAAGCCCCAACATTCTGTTTATGCTGTTTATGTCTACATGTTTTTCAGTGTTATAGATACACGGACAAGCCTTTTTCTTCACAGAATAATTATCACCGATCATTAACGAGCCAACCGCGCGTTACACAACTCTGTACATAAGTGCGATTATCATGAACTATCAGGGAGGCCCGTCTGCCACATTGCCTATTTAAACCATGTCACACATTTTCCAGAAAAACGGATTATTTTTGTTAGACATTTTATCTTTTAAATCACAGAACGGGCCAAAACTAATGGTTGCCATTTTATCATATTAATTCGTTGTTAAAGCGTGTCTTATATTAACAGGTTCATAATGATGACTTATATAATAAGCCTTATCTATTGTAATGTATTATAGTAATTCATTATCTACACTTGTATTATAAAGAGTATTTTTGTATGTAACGAGTAAACTCAAAAACTAATGGACCGATTTCCAAAATTCTTTTGCAATTAGAAAACCAGGTTTACACCGAGTGACACAGGCCATAAAATAGTCATCATCAATCCGGATACGGCTGTAAATCTAAGTTAACGCGGGTAAAGCTGCGGGCAACAGCTAATACGTAATATAGTAGGACAGTGAAAAGTATAAAAATAAACGATGCGTAAAAAGTACCCGAAGCTTAGATTAAAAGGAAGCCATTACTTCAATGTACCATAAATGGTTACGACCGTTTTACTACATACTTATATTAAGTAATACATGTTATTATAAAACTGCATTATTAATAATACGATGATAACATTAGTAATTCTGATTAAAATAAGAAATTATTTTTCTAAAATAATGATTATTAAAAGAACTCTCTAATTAAAGTTATTTTCGTTCAAATGATATTAAATATTTTTTTAAAGATTACAATGAAGCTACATGAATATTATATCATTAATATAGTGCCTTTAGGCTTTAACTACTGGACATTTACCTGGAAATGGTGGACTGGAAAATTATTATCCCGTTATTAGTACAATAAGTTATAAATCTTAGATATTTATTATTATTTCAAGCGGTATAAAATACATAATTAACTTAAAATATTAGACGGCCATTTTTAAATGAGCGAGTGTTGTAATTTACAATTCAAATTTATAATAAAAGTTTGATCATTTCTAATCATTTTATTTTTTTGTCATTTAAACATTTTTTGATGTTAGAACACAAAATATATTTTAATATTATTTATGTTAATGACTTATAATTATTATTACAAAATTGTATCACTTTCCAATAAACTTTCACTATTAATTAAAATTCTAAAATGAATGTCAAGATCGGACACGATGGAAATATTTGCGTGCGGATAATGTAATTTCCCACCTGGTTAATGGCCGACAATTCGTGGGTTAACCAGGTCGGAAGACGATCGTTCGATGATGATATGTTCAGCAGATGATGAATGTTAATTATATTTAGCCGAGGATATTATCCTGCCAATCTCTAATCTGCAATTCTCACAGTTTCACCTACACCAAAACTGTAAATTTACTTACATAAATCAACCTATTTGCGGAATAATAATAATAATAATTAATATCTATGGACGCTTTTACACTGCGTCAATCTGGTCCCGTTGTAAGTTCTCGAAGAACTTGTGTTACGGGTACCAGACAACGGAAATATATTTAATACTTTTATACTATACATATATTTAAGATTTTTATTATATAATATCTACACATATTTAATACACATCCATGACCCAAGAACACAGAAAACTTTTTGTTCCCTCGCTGGATTCGAACCCTCTACGTCTGGCTTGAGCGTCAACGCACTTACCATTGAAGCACAGAGGTCGTGAAACCTATATAATCTTACTTAAAAATTTGTTTTTGTTTTCTTGCTATCTTACTATCTGAGATACATATAGGTATACGAGGGCGGCACTGAAAATTTCGGGAATCAAGGAAGTGACACAACATTACTATTAAAAAATGTATTTATTGCTTTTCGAAGTATTCTCTGCGAAATTTGACACATGAAAAATGTGTCAAATTTCGCATACGATGGAACCATTGGTTGCTTCAATGATTGCATTGAAGCAACCATACCATTCGGAAGTTGGGGTCTCCAAAATGGCCGTTTTGTAGGCGTCCACAGCTTCTTCAGGCGAGGAAAATCTCTGACCACGCAATTTATTCTTTACTAGCTGTTGCCTGCAGCTTCGCCCGCGTTACTTAACTCCTATATATCGCAGCGTGATGTTATATAGCCTATAGCCTTCCTCGATAAATGGGCTGTCTAACACTGAAAGAATTTTTTAAATCTGAGATTCCTGAGATTAGCGCGTTCAAACAAACAAACAAACTCTTCAGCTTTATAATATTAGTATAGATTTTTAGGGAAAGTATAGAAATCATTAGGGCTTAGGTCGGGGCTGTACGGCGGATGGCCCAATAATTCTATGTTTTCTTGCTCTAAAAACTCTTTTGTTCTATGCGCGGTGTGGGAACTCGCATTGTCGTGATGGAGGATGATGCGGCGGTTGCAGTTCTCTTTACGGAGTTCAGAAACGACCTGTGGCAAACAAATACTTGCATACCATTTTGCATTAACCCTTCTTTGTCGCTCAAGAGGAATAGTCGCAACATGGCCGGTTTTGGAGACAGACATGGCCACCATTTTTTTTGCAACACTCCGTGAACGAACAATTTTTGTTGGCTTTAACTCATTTTCGCACACCCAAACTCGTGACTGGTTTTTTGTTTCGGGTTCGTACGCGTATATCCAAGATTCGTCACCTGATACGATGTTGTATACAACATTTGAGGATCCTGCGTGGAATCTTTCGAGAGTTCTGACGCACCAAGTAACGCGAGCCGCTTTTTGTTCTTCACAGAGCAAATGCGGTATCCATCAGGAAAACAACTTTTTTACATTTCATGCAAGATTATTTGTATTTGACTCATGCCAATGTCTATAGTTGCCTGAATTTCGCGGTATGTCATATGTCGATCTTCCTTAATCAGCTTACGCACAGCATCAACCTTTTCTTGGGTGACTGCAGTTTTTGGACGACCTTGACGGGGATCATCACTGAGCTTGACACGTCCACATGCAGAAATCATCCGGTCAACACACTGTTTTTGTGTTAAACCACTTCTAAAGTCATACTAAATCATCGCTCTAGAATTTTCTCGAGTCAATTCCATTTTCTCAACGACTAAACAAGTTTGACAAGACCTTGTGACAAGACCGAGAATCTTTTTTAAAGTAAATAAATGGTATTCGATTTTTAAGACCAAGGAGTTTTCAATTAAAAAGATTTTAATATGACAGGAACAGTGGAAATATTCCATTCCCGATACTTTTAGTGCAGCCTATGTATAGATACTATCTGTATAAGAGAAACACCGTAACGAGTATGTAGTGAATATTAGTTAATATTAATTAAACATTGGACTTTCAAACTAGGCTCGA
Source organism: Helleia helle (assembly GCA_963853865.1). Classification (NCBI taxonomy): domain Eukaryota; kingdom Metazoa; phylum Arthropoda; class Insecta; order Lepidoptera; family Lycaenidae; genus Helleia; species Helleia helle. The sequence continues at coordinate 11,073,571 of OY971421.1, forward strand.
CTACCATTGTCCCATTGTTGGCATTTCCTTATTTGAATAATTCATGGTCATGATTTTGAGGATCACGACCAAATCGTGTTAACTGCGTGGCGATGAGACTGAGTGATAGTATTCTTAGAGGTCGCAGGGTCGAAGGCAACTAAGGATTTCCTTACAAAAAAAAATGTTCAAAATTTCACTAATTATAATGAATCAACTTTAACGGATTTTATCGCGGTTTATTAAGATTTTTATATGCCCGAAGTTTTGGGTAACCTTTTTTTAATAGAATCAGGCGTTACCTTGCGGAAATCCATTATATAAGGCATTATATAAGGCATCCCCAGGATGCCTCGGTGTCGGGGCGAAGCGTACGTGGATTGTTTGGTGGTGGTCTTTTGCTGTGGTTGTGGTGCATGTGGGGTGGTGGTGCATGCGAGTGTACGCATATGCAGTGTGGGAAAGGAGGGCGGTGCTATATGCATGCATATGCGTGCACTCACACATTTGCTGTAAAGACTGCGTTTTTCGCGGGATAATTGCTAATTAATATAATTAATTTAATATCTTATAACCTTTTTTTTCCTTTTACGCCGGGAAATGCTCTGAGGCATCCCGCCTGGGGAGTGGGTCTCCCCAGGTGGGACTCGCTGCGCCCGAAAGATGGTAAATGGACGCAGCTCTACCCACTAAAACCCGGCGAGTGCCACCAGTGCCGCCTTGGTGAGGTGCCCCGGATCTCTTAAGCTAACAGGGCACCTCGACGGCTAGTCAGTCCCGCAAGGGACCGACGCCACCTCCACAGAGGGGTTGTCCCGCACCACAGAACAACCCCTCCCAACGTTGGGACAGTACAATGGGGTGAGTTCCCCATCCTCACCCCTTGCCCCGTGCTCTTTTGTCCCCTCTTCTTATAAGAGGGGTACAAAGAGCCCCCTCGGCTCAATTGGCTTCGCCCACCGCCGTGCACGGGTGGTCCACGCGGGTCGTATCATTTCATCCTGCATCCTGATTGTTTCTTCCGTGAAATAGCTTCGTAGTGTATCGTAAAGAAGGCAGGATAGGCAGTGTAATTACTGGCACCGAGACTTAGGGCCGTATTAATAAATCGAACTCAATACTGCTCTCAAGATCGATCTCACCTGTGTTACACTCAAGATTCGGACAGCATCTCAAGTTCGCGGCTAATTAATAGACGGATTTTGAGCGCGTATCATTTGAGATTGGTTTCAAGTTCAGCATCTCAAGATTTTGAGATTCTGCACTCAAGTAAGCGTCATTTTGACGTGATTACGTCTTATAAATTGATCCGCTGTCAACCGTTGGCTTGGAAACCATTATTTATAACAAATATAAAAGTAATTATTGTAGATTAAATAATTTTGTAGTCATGTAAAGAAAAAAAAGAATCTCAAAACTATTTAAGCCTTACCTGAAATGATCATGTTGCATAAAACCAGAGAGCTCATAACTAATTGGTTATATCTATAGTCAATGCATAGAACCTTAATGTCAAGAGAACTGCCATTTCTGGTGCTATTGGAAGACCTCTGTTGTTGACTTTTTGCAGGTGTCCTCTAATTAAAGATGTTCTTGACTGGCCTGTTGGTCTAGTGGTTAGTGACCCTGACTGCTAAACCAGAAGTTCGTGGGTTCGATTCCCACCCGGGACAAATGTTCGTGTGATGAGCATGATTATTTATTTATATTATTCTGTGTCTAGGTGTAATTTTTCTATAATATGTATGTATTTAGAAATAATATGTAAGTATATATCAGTTGTAAGTATATATGGTTGACATAAGAACAGGCACTGCCTAGTTTGGGATCAGATGGCCGTGTGCCAGTTATCCCTACATATTTTATTTTAAATAAAAAAGATTCTTGACTAAATCTGTACCTTTTCTTGAAATTTTCAGTAGGTGTTTGAAAGGGATTTTGGGCGTCCCTTATGTAATTTTTTGGCAAACGAATTCTGCTGGGCCATAAATTAATATCATCGTAATGATCGATAGCTTTGTAGTAATTAATTTCGTTTATAATATTTTCCATATTTGCATAGTTAGCATAAACTGAATAATAACCTTGACAACGCACGCACTCAAGTCACCATCGGACTGCTCTCAGAAAACACGCACCTAAGTGCGATCTCAACAGCTGTCTGAAGTGCCGAGTTTGATTTATTAATACGACGTCACTCAAGTGATTACGGGATCTTACAATGTGAACTCAAGTTCGGTTTATTAATTAGAACAGTATCTCAAGAGCGTGATTGAGATCGCTCTCAGAGCTGAGTTCGATTTATTAATACGGCCCTTACAGTCGTATGACTTAAGACAGTCAACGCACGAATAAGTAGGCGGAGCTAGTGATAGATGCGAATCCTATTAAAAAAATTACCGTGATATCGTCATAATGCGTCACAAGTTTTACACCAATCATGCCTCTCTATCGCTTGCCCCGCGCACTCCCTTGCACGGTCGGCTCAGGCAGAACGTGACACTTTTTCGTGTGTGCAGCCGGCTTCATCTATTCATAAGACGTGATCACGTCAAAAGACTTATAACAACGATTGAATATACGTATATACCTCGATCGTAGATGTTACATAACAAGCAATTTATTATATTATGTGTAAATATTTAGTGCTAACTATAAATTCAAAGTTCATAAGGTAGTTTTTATCTACTTTTATCTGATCAACTTTTCCCTTTATTAATAATGGCCTGTTATCTTTATATCTCGTCTGTTTGTAGGTAGTCATTGTCTCGCTCACTCGTGTCAGTGAAAGGAGCTTTTTAAATGCACTTGTGGATATTATCATAAAAATGTTAAACAATTTAGAAATGTTAAGTAATACTGTAAAAACATAAAATATGGTCATTGGATAAAAATACTTTACATGTAAGTATTGCTTTGCATCAACGGCTTTGTGTTTCTTAAAAAGTACTAAATTCACTTCAGTATGTATCTATATTTATTTCGACTCAATTAACTGAATGTCAATTTTTATGGAATAAATGAATTAAATATAATCTTTCAACACCAAAATTTTATGATTTTCTTAGTAAACTCATTTCTGATAATATAAAACCCAAAAAAACTTTTCTGTTGCACATATATAATATATCAAATATTCCAAAGTTAACAGTGATTTTATAGTTTTAATTATTGTTTTAATTGATAAATAATTTGTTACTGTCACTCATAAGTCAAAATAATAACGTACGACCCACAAATACAACACTCATTAAATAAATAATCTATTATAATAGTTTTTCTACTAAAAATCTCCATTCATCACAGATCACAATTACATCGACGGTACGTAAGCTCTCGAATTCCAGAGCCGCCATTTTGAAATACCTGTGTGACGTCACTCGGGCGCGACTCGCTGCGCCCGCGCACCGCCAATCGCCATGACCATTCAGTCCGCAGTCGTTTCAACGAGGCGATGCCTCACACGCAAAATGCAGTCCCCCTTAATATTTACGTATACGTGCTAACATATATTGACGTTATATTCTCTGCTCTTTGTGCTAAGAACAGTTGAGTTGTGTTACAGTGCTGTGTGTGTTGTTGTGCTACTCTTGTGCCCCACATAACTGTCGGAGTTTCCGTATCTCATAGGTCTACTCGACCCCGTTAAGTGAGTATTTGCATGTAACAAGTTCGCATCCGTCTGCGAAATGTGGGCGAGACACGTCACCTTAAAGCCTTCTAAAAGGTATTTAACATCTAGAACGAGTTCGGTGGTACAAGGCCAACCTCGATTAATTCACAGTTCTCTCCTTTTAAATACTTGTTAAACAAACATGTCGTGTATAGCCTATATTATACTTTCTTCAAAAGAAGAATACAAAACTTTTTTTGAAACATAAGCTAGGAAAATTGAATAAATATCACAAACAGGTGCTTATGATACTGCATTATAGGTAACTTAACACGTTTGAACAGAATTTGAACAGCCTAGTTGTATATCTTGTAAATAAAATGAGTAATAGAACCTTTTATAATTAATGTCAAGGCTGCCTAACACTTTCAATAAAAAGAATCAAATTTATAAATATAATGCTAGATAACTTCGAAGATTAATAGGAACGAACGAAAAGAACATCGGAAAGTGAATTACATTTATAATTATAACCATATCAATAAAAATATTATTATAACCAAAGTACGTAAAAATTCTAATCATAAAACAAAAAAACCAAAATAGAAATATACAACTATGATATTACCTTTATATAGCGTATAATATTTCATTCTGATGTAGGTATAAGATATATGGGAATTATGATCATTGTAAAGTATTAGTCGTTAAACTATTAGCCGATATTCAATACATGTTTGTTTAAGCGCGCTTAATCTCCAAACTTTCAGTCATGTTTGAAAATCTATTTAATAGCTCTATTCTTAAGAAAAGTTATAGTGTGATGTGTCTAAGCGTGGACACGTAGAGTTGGGTTGTTAAAGAAACGTAATATATTTATATATTTATGAAATATATATTTTTTATTTAGGATGAGTAAAACCGCGGGAAACAGCTAGTATACACTACTAAAGGAACATCGCAATAATGCATGGGCCGCGTACAATATGTTTAAACATGGTTCCACAGAATAGCTGTACAAACCGTTTTTGTTTACTTTAACAGTTTGCATAATTTAACATTCGTCGAATTTACAAATGCATTTGTCGGGAAACAGCAATAAAAATAATTGTTTTGTAATAATGAAGATACGATTGTTTATTGATTTATTAATTAGCAATTTTAGTTTTTTTTTATTAGTTTCTCGATTCTTCTACTAGTATTATGAATTTTAAAGGCGCAACATGACAAAAGTAATTTAGGAACTATATTTTCGGAATGCTTCTATTCTACGAATAGCCAAGGTCTTGTGGACCTTGGATTATATCCCTAATAAAAAAATATCTGGGTAAGTTTTGTTTTAGTAGTGAAGTCATCAACTCTCAAACAAGCAAAACAAAATTAAACTAAAAGTATTACAACAAAAACTAAAAACTATAATCGTTTCACAAAATTATCTTTAGTTTTTTCATGTTGGTTGGATGGGAAAACTAAAACTACTAACTAAACGACTATCCATTTGCCCCGTGCACTAGCCAAGGAATTCATTCATGCTTTACATGTCCTAAAACATATGTGTCCTAAGACATAAAATTGCCATGCCCTGACTTTTGAGAGGTCGCGGACCTAATGACCCCTTAACAAACCAAACTGGTCCAGTTCTTAAAGTATTTCTGTCTAATAGCTAAGGTCCATTTAAACATCCTCAATTAGTCACCAGTATTTATAAACACCTTTTTCAAGTCAAAGCTTCTTTTAGCACACCACACACAGATTTTAGGGTATAAATGAGACTGAGCCGTCACGCTCGGAGATGAAATACTCGATCGGGTGAACTCGGGACCACCGAGTGTTCCCGAGCGAGAAAGATACTGTCGCCGCGTAACTTTACAATAATTGAAATATCACTGCTGTTGAAACTTGAAACCGATTTAAAATTATATACGAAATAAAATCTGACCTCTAAATTACTTTGAAGTGCAACCGATTGCGCGATTTAATTACGTTACAATGACATCTCTTGACATAAGTAGAAACATTTTCTAAGAAATGCAATAATATTTTATTTTTGTTTTCACTTCTACCTATGACTGGTGAGGTTTTTTTTATTATCCATAATAAAGCCGGAGAGGTTTGTTGTGTGTTTGTGTTCATTTAAACACACTATTTTTAAAAATCTATCTGCCTTTAGTAGCTAATAATTGAGGAAATTAAATTTATTGTAGTAAAGGAATATTAGAGGTAACTGTTTTAGGATGTCCTCTCAATGCATCAGATGAGGCAAGATGGCATCGCCACAGTGGAAGGATATCCCTCGCGGAGTTCCACGCCACTGCCTGCACACAATGACGAGCCGTGCGTTGAACTCTTTTGTAGGGATCGCTACACACCCTAACGAATTTCTTTTTTTATATTAAGAATTTAAACTAAAAATGCGACTGAAGGGTTTGTTTGTTTTTTTGGACTTCGTCGGATTAATTATACGGTTTTTAATGTTTTTTTATGTTTATGTTAGTTGGATAGGTAAACTGGCAGACGTGCCACCTGATGGTAAGTGGTCGACGTCGCCCATGAACATAAACTAGTTTACCTGGAACGAGCCCAGGCAACTCATTTATGTGTTGCCTATCCTGAGACATAAGATGTTAAGTCTCGGTGCCAGTAATTACAATGCCTGTCTTGCACTTCTCTCCGAAACACAGCAAAGCTGTTTCACGGGAGAAACAAGCAAGATGGTGGTACCCATGCAGCCGGGAGCTCGGCACAGCGCTTCCCTCCCACCGGTGTAAGGGGTATGTTTAGGGGTATTTCACTTATAGTGAAACAACTTTTTATGGATTTGATTGGGCTTTATAAGTTTTTACGTTCCGGATGTTCCGAATACTTTCCAGCAACCAAATTCGATTTTTATTCAAAATAGTATCAAAGAAGTAACACAAGAAAGCGTAGGAGGGCAAACGAGCAGTCGAAGCCTTTTGGAGTACCAGATATTATGCAGATGCGTTGCTCTCCTTTTCCCTATCCTCCAATGAGCCACCGGATACTCTCAAACCGCAGAAAACGCGACAACATAACCGTCGATACTATTGTGAGCAGGAGGTCGTCCCAGTTCGGCTGCATGGCACTACCTCTTTTTCTTACTACCACTCCCGGTACACTAACCCCCTCCATCGTCCGGTATACCACACTATTAAAACCACTGCTAGTTGCCTTCAGCCGCTTGAAAGGGAAGTGTACCGGATCTACGGACACCCCCGCGACTGCAGTTTTTGTCTACGTATTTGAGACGCTGCTGCGCAACCCGCCAACGGAACCGCATATTCTCAACAGATAAGATTGTATCACAGATCATTAACATTCTTACTGTTATCACAGATACTATATTTGCCGAAGTTAAAATCTTAATTAACCGCGATAAAATCCATCGCAAGTAATTTAATTAAAGTTTGCGTTAATATACGATTATTATACTTGTCTCATTATAATGAAACAATTTTACGGATTTTTTTTAATTATCAAAATTTTTACATGCCCGATGTTTCGGATTCTTTACAGCAAAGTTGGTCACAGGAGGATTGGTTTTCTTAATATGACCATGTTTACGGTGAAATTCGTAAGAAGTTCATTATAATTTCTTTTTCTCATTTTCATACAAAAAATTCATACAAATATTTGTATTACAAAAACGTTCAATGAAAAACACCGTTAACATAATACTGTAATGTTTAAAGTATAGATGTCGCCTTATGTAATGCAAATATAAAGAGCCTTTCACATCTATCTTGTATTGATTAACAGGAGTCTGTTTTCTCTTCGGTACGAGCGCGAAATTTTAAATAGGTATAATATGACCTTCTTGTACTGCCATTAGGGTGAGTTTCCACTGGTACTGATTGAAATGGAGAAGAGTAGACCGTGAATCAGTTAAACACAGTTTCCACTGATTCAGTGTGGAAATTTCGAGCACTGTTATTGGTTTATTCATGAGCCATTCCTCTCTACGCCCTCCAGATCCGCGTCAGTGGAAATAATAATAATATCTATGGACGCTTTTACACCACGTCAATCTGGTCCCGTGGTAAGTTCTCGAAGAACTTGTGTTACTTTTTATTACACAGAGGTCCTTAAAAAGTTATTAATACAAAAGTACAATTAGTTATTAAATGATGCTCGTAGTAGCCCAGGGTCCTTTAAATGTCTTCCACCCCTGCGAGTGACCTCAAGTTTATGCGACGTTAAAATAGAATCATTCTATTCATCCCTCGAAAACTATTTTTTTCGTCATCATCATCATCAGCCTCCATCCGTCCACTGCTGAACATAGGCCTCCCTCAATGAACGCCAAGACGGACGATCCCTTGCTTATATTATACATCAAATGGTTATAAAACAATCGATATAACTTGTTGGAATGTAAATAAACTAATTAAATTACGAAGCCAATTAGGTTACGATTTCGTATTACGATGTTAACCGAAACGAGATATACGAGGAGAGGTGTTAGAAAGTTACAAAGTCACTTATTACGTAAAAACGCATATATCACAAGTGAAATGAATTCGAAATAGAAAAAACTTATTACTATCGAGTTCAGATTGTGGTAATAATTGTATAACTTAAGTTAATACAAATGACGCTTATTAATATTATTGTAAATTTGAAATTTATTGATTACATTTTGTAGGAATTCACTATTAGAAACAGGTGGAGAAAGTTATCTAAATAATAATTATCACCTCGTATACTTTTTATGAACGCCAATACGGCTGAACCCTCGCCACTCGCATCCAATACGGATCGGCGACCGCACGGAGATCGTCTTCACACCTGGAGAATGGCCCACCAACACTTGTGTACCTAAACGCGGCCTATGAGCCCTATGTTCAGCAGCAGACGGATAGAGGCTGAAGATTATGATGATAATTTTAATAAATATAAGACTAACTGACGGATGGCAGTAGTGATGCTACTGGACCGTTTACGCGGCGGTCGCGGGTTCGAATCCCGCCAAGTGCAGATAATTATATAAGTTTCTTAAATTTGTTTCCGTTCCTAGTACCCTTAACACAAGGTCTTTTGAACAGATCTAAAGCTACCAGTTTAAAAAAAACAGTGGTATACTACTAAGACTTTAATAAATAGCGTAGGTACTCATATTTTGAAAGGCCGTCAACGCACCCGCTAATCCTCTGGTGTAGCGGGTGTCTATGGATGTCGCCTATCACTTACCTACTCCATTTTCCAACTCTCCATTTGCCCCCCCCCCCCCCTCCGTGAGTTTTATCGTGTTTAACGTATTTTATCTATAATATAAGATAAATAAAATTGAAGTGTCTCTTTGTAGGTTTTAGATTGACATACCGACTGACAGACGAACAATGGAGTGTCCTATAAGGATTCCGTTTATTCATTTAGAGGAAGGAAGCCAGTGTAGTAGTATACTGAGTTTGTTTCGCCGGTTCTTTTCAGTGGGCTTGCCTTGGAACCGGTGGTTGAAAAAAATACTCTGTTGGTACTATTTTGAATTAACAAAAAATGATTTTGATTTGATTTACTATATACTATACAATAGTATGACGTCACAGTTCACTGATTTTTCGCTACCGATATAAAATGTTGATCCGTAATGTGCACACCGTGTCAAGAACTTCCCGCGGACTTCACGTTACAGTATCACCTTACGGCCGCAACAGAAACATACAAATAACGCTGACCAATAACCTTGAATGTGGATATTTATGTACATACTACATGCCGCGGCTTTGCCTGACTTTAAACCCACAACAGACGTAGTTACCAGCACACTTATCTCAATATCTCCAAGAATACTGTCTAAGACGTACCTAAATTCGATATACGAAGAATTGAATAGATATGCTTTTATATATGATGGGAAAAATTGAGGGAAAAACCAGCGCTGGCAGGGAAGAAAGTCATGGCTCAAGAACATTCGGGAATGGACGGGGATAGCCAACATTGAACTGAAATGACGGCCAACCTTCACTAGTGGAGAGGTACTGAAAGAAGAAGAAGATACGTTTGTTCCATCACTCATAGTAGCTTTAAGTTTGAATGATGAATTCGTTAGGATTAAAGGATTAAATGTATTGTCAAATCATCCGAAGGAGTCCTTTTTTTTCTTTAACAACGGGAAATGCTCTGAGGCATCCCGCGGAGGATCTCTCCACGCGGGTATGTGGGACTCGCTGCGCCCGAAAGCTGGTAAGTGGACGCAGCTCTACCCACTAAAGCTCGGCGAGTACCACCAATGCCGGTAAGGTTCCCCGGATCTAATGAGTAAACAGGGGACCTCGACGGCTAGTCACTCCCCCGAGGGACCGACGCTACCTCCACAGAGGGGTTGTCCCGCACCACAGAACAACCCCTCCCAACGTCGGGACAGTACAATGGGGTGAGGTTCCAATCCCCTCCCCTTGGCCCCTGCTCCTTTGTCTCCTCTTATAAGAGGGGTACAAAGAGCCCCCTCGGCTCAATTAGCTTCGCCCAAGGAGCAGCGGCTCACCCTAGGCTACTTAGTCCCACCGCCACGTCAAGGCCTGAACCATGGTGGGGACTGGGGAGTCCTACCGTGACCATGGTTGCTCTAAAGTATCTGAAACATCGGATGTAAAAACCTTAATAACCGCGATAAAATCCGTAAAAAACTGTAACACTGGCAAGTGCGTACGGATTTAGCTGTTTCTTAATAAAAGATAATATAAATTGTAAGTTTTTGACCCGTCTTGAGGACGAGTCCATGGCATTTGGTTAGCATTAGGTTAGTATAAAACCTGTCATCCTGATGACTCATGTACATCCTATTTGATGACCTTTCATCTACACCAATGATTTCCTGATGAAATGTCACCATTGGAATGTCTGCTGCAATTTTGAGAAAATCCTTTTTATTTTAAAATATTATGTGAAACATTTGTTGGAGCGCCTTGGCCTCATGCCGTGACGACATGACGCTGTCATATCGTGATGCTCCAAATACGCCGCTGCTCTCGAATCCTCTTGCGTGTTCGAATGCGTATTCTATATTTTACTTCATATTTCGCTGTAAATTTTTATTAATTATAAGCTAAATCCGGCAAACGTAGTCCTGCCCTACACACAGAATGTACCTATAATAAACTGTCTGATGTAGTTTTTATACAAACGTAGTCCTGCCCTACACACAGAATGTACCTATAATAAACTGTCTGATGTAGTTTTTATACAAACGTAGTCCTGCCCTACACACAGAATGTACCTATAATAAACTGTCTGATGTAGTTTTTATACAAACGTAGTCCTGCCCTACACACAGAATGTACCTATAATAAACTGTCTGATGTAGTTTTTATACAAACGTAGTCCTGCCCTACACACAGAATGTACCTATAATAAACTGTCTGATGTAGTTTTTATACAAACGTAGTCCTGCCCTACACACAGAATGTACCTATAATAAACTGTCTGATGTAGTTTTTATACAAACGTAGTCCTGCCCTACACACAGAATGTACCTATAATAAACTGTCTGATGTAGTTTTTATACAAACGTAGTCCTGCCCTACACACAGAATGTACCTATAATAAACTGTCTGATGTAGTTTTTATACAAACGTAGTCCTGCCCTACACACAGAATGTACCTATAATAAACTGTCTGATGTAGTTTTTATACAAACGTAGTCCTGCCCTACACACAGAATGTACCTATAATAAACTGTCTGATGTAGTTTTTATACAAACGTAGTCCTGCCCTACACACAGAATGTACCTATAATAAACTGTCTGATGTAGTTTTTATACAAACGTAGTCCTGCCCTACACACAGAATGTACCTATAATAAACTGTCTGATGTAGTTTTTATACAAACGTAGTCCTGCCCTACACACAGAATGTACCTATAATAAACTGTCTGATGTAGTTTTTATACAAACGTAGTCCTGCCCTACACACAGAATGTACCTATAATAAACTGTCTGATGTAGTTTTTATACAAACGTAGTCCTGCCCTACACACAGAATGTACCTATAATAAACTGTCTGATGTAGTTTTTATACAAACGTAGTCCTGCCCTACACACAGAATGTACCTATAATAAACTGTCTGATGTAGTTTTTATACAAACGTAGTCCTGCCCTACACACAGAATGTACCTATAATAAACTGTCTGATGTAGTTTTTATACAAACGTAGTCCTGCCCTACACACAGAATGTACCTATAATAAACTGTCTGATGTAGTTTTTATACAAACCTTGTATAAAAGCCTGATTACAACCATCATAACAAAAAAATCTATTTTGGTGCTGATGAGTCATAGATAGCTGAGGATGGCGAGTTATCTACACGCACACATCTACACCTTTTTTATTGACGCAGGGAAATGCTTTATGTATGTAACCAGGTGACTGGGTGGTTCCTGACCTTATTTGGGATTGACACTTGGACGGTGTATACCCAAACTAAAACCACTGCGAGTGCCTTCAGCCACTTTTCAAGGGTTCCGGATCTGCAGACAACTGGAGCACTTCAGTGAAAATATAGTCCCGTCGAAAACAGACTACACCTCGTAAGGGGGGACTGCTCGGCCGTCACTGAACAGTCCCTGCAACGTTGAGCCATACTAGGTCCAGGAACCTGAACCCGACACTGGAGGCACATTAAGTAGTACCTCCTACGTACTCCTGTTCGTTGTTACAATATACAATACATTAACATAGACGACCTCTGTGCCTCAGTGGTAAGCGCGTTGGCGCTCAAGCCGGAGGTTGCGGGTTCGAATCCCGCCGGGGAACAAAAATATTTTCTGTGTTCCTGGGTCATGGATGTGCATTATATAATAAAAATCTTAAATATATGTATAGTATAAAAGTATTAAATATATTTCCGTTGTCTGGTACCCGTAACATAAGTTCTTCGACAACTTACCACGGGACCAGATTGACGTGGTGTGAAAGCGTCCATAGATATTATTAACAGAAGCCTCGTAGTGAACGCCTAATTCTCATGGTTCCTATCTTAAATACATTCTAATATAAGTCATAAAGAATGAAAACCTGTGACCAGTTATTCTGATCTATCTCACTGAAGCTATGAGCTCAGTTGAGTTTCTTAGTCCTCAGCGGCTTTTGCTGTTTTGGTCTGAAAGCATCGTTCCCATACGTTTCTATAAATCTATAATACTAGGTATATATTGCTTGTAGTTAATTAACTATATCTAGCACCAGTCATGTAAGAGTATGTACAGAGCAGGTTAAAAACTGCATTGCCTCTGCTTTCGAAACCGCGTACAAAAACGAGTTCTCTAACTGCCATTCATTCTGAGATTTTATGAGCTAACACTAAATATAACTTTATCTACTTTTACACCTACACTATACACTTCTACTACTATACACCTACACTATAATATACACTTCTACTACTACTACTACTCTATTTATTATTATCGCCCAGCGATCGAAATTTGACCTCAAAATTAAAAAAAAATCAAGTACAAGTTTGACAGTACCTACCTAAAAACTAATTCTTCAAAACTTCTTTGTAAGATAAAAACTAAACGTCATACGTCGTGTATTCGCGGTGGTGGACTCGGCCCAGCACACCCTTGAGGTGTGCCCGAGATGGGCGGCGCTGCGTCACAGTCTGACATCAGTCATGAGGGGACTTGTCTCTGCCGAGCGTCATCACCGCGATGCTCGGTGACGACGAGTCCTGGATGGCGATGGTCTCCTTCTACGAGGCAGTAATGTCCCAGAAGGAGGCCGACGAGCAGGTGAGAGAGGAGGCCGCCGGCGAGGCCTCCTCCCGCGGGCGACGAACGGGGGTGCGTAGGAGGCGCTATTTAATGCGCCTCTAGTAACGCCCCTGTGTTCGTGTCGGGCTCAGGATGGGAACCTGGGTCTGTATGGCACGACGTCGTCGGGACTGCTTAGTAGCGGCCGGGCAGTCCGCCATCATGAGAAGTAGTCTGGTCTTCGCCGGGACCAGCCTGTCGCTGAGGTGATCCTGTTTGTTGCCTGCATATCCGGGACCCTCAAGAAGCGGCTGAAGGCGCTCGCAGTGGTTTTAGTTAGGATGGGTACTCCCAGGTGCGAGTCCCACATTGGGTCAGGATCTACCCAAAGATCCTGTCTGCATCCATAAGGATTTCCCTGCGAAAAAAAAATACGTCGTTTATTGTTTGACATTTTCGTCATTCAACTTTGAAAGTGTGCGTATCGTAGTGTGTGTAACATTTTATTTAATAAATAAATGTATTTATAATGCATATTATACAAAAATAAAAAAAGCTTTCTCCACTCCTTCTCCACTTAATCTTTAACTGTACCAAATTCCAAATTCCACCGTTTGCGCAATCTCCTTCAAAAGGGGTATAGAGTTTTTAGCTTCACGTATAAATATATAGATAAGGGGGAAAGAATTGCATGTATGTAACGAATAAACTCAAAAACGACTAGACGATTTAATTTTTTTACTGTTAGTAATTTTATTATACTATTTATATATTACTGATACTGACTGATAAACTACATTATTCCTGATTAATATGGGCTATCAAAATAATTAATATCAATCCGGGGAAACAGCTAGTACGATATAAATTAAAGTTAAAACTATTATATAAATTAAAGTAAAAGACGTTAAAACTATTATATAAATTAAAGTAAAAAACGTTAAAACTATTATATAAATTAAAGTAAAAAACGTTAAAACTAATATATAAATTAAAGTAAAAAACGCACGGTCCAAAGGAACTTCATGATCAAAACGCGTATTAATTTAGTTAATAAAGTTCCTAATTTAACCTCCTTAGATATTAAATTAGAATCGCAAAAAAGAGAAATTTTAGCGTAAAGAATACAACAAACAAATTAAAATAACCCAACAAAAAGAATAAATCAAAAGATCTGATGTGAGGGTGTCCTAAAACCCCACCATGGTTCAGGCCTTGTCGTGGCGGTGGGGCTCAGTAATCTAGGGTGAGCGGTGCACCTTGGGCGAAGCTAATTGGGCCGAGGGGGCTCTTTGTACCCCTCTTATAAGAAGAGGGGACAGAAGAGCAGAGGGCAAGGGGTGAGGATGGGAACCTCACCCCATTGTTGTTCTTTGGTGCGGGACAAACCCTCTGTGGAGGTGGCGTCGGTCCCTTGCGGGACGACGAGGTGCCCTGTTTGTTTTCTAGATCCGGGGCACCTCACCAAAAGCGGCTTTGGTGGCACTCGCCGGGTTTTAGTGGGTAGAGCTGCGTCCATTTACCAGCTGTCGGGCGCAGCGCAGCACATACCCTCGTGGGGAGACCCACTCCCCCGCGGGATGCCTCAGAGCATTTCCCGGCGTAAAAGAAAAAAAAAAGGATGTAAAACAACTTTAAAGTTGCTCTATTATTAAAATATTTTGTACATTTTTTTTGTAAGACTTATAAGTCACATAAATGTGTATTATATAGTGATGGATAACTTCATCTTGACAAAAAGCGCTACTAACACTGAGTAACGAGGACAACATTAAAACCAAACATGCAAATTCATACAGCATTGTAAACGGACGGACAAACAAAGACGACATAGTCATGACAAGCAAAATGATACTTTTAAAAAAAAAGCAGTCAGTCCAGTGACCATTAGTTTTGGTAAGGAAGATCAAAAGTAAATTGATTTGACTACACCTATATTATTAAAAAAATATAACTAAGAACAAATTGTGAGTGACGAAGGTGAGTGGGTATGAGCTTGGCCTCTTGAGTGAGAGCCGAGAGGTCCGGGTTCGATCCTGACCCACCTGTGATGCCTAGAAATGGGTTTTTCTAAATGTCTACGCGCACCTTAACATGAGACTATCGCTTGCTCACCGGTGAAGGAAACATCGTGAGGAAACCTGCATGCCTGATGAGATTAAAAGACTTTGAAGGTGTGTGAAGTTCACCAACCCGCATTGGGCCAGCGCATCGGTGAACTATGGTCCAAAACCCTCCTCGTCTGATTTCTCTCGGGACATATAAGGTTTGATATTATTATTATTACATATTATATTATAAGAACAAATTATCAGAATATGTCTCGGTTTTGAAAAAAAAAACCACAGATTAACCTTGATCATGCTTAACTGTTGTATCTCCAGTTTTATTCCCGGTTCATAATCCTTCTTAAAACAGGAGATCCTTCATGTCTTTACTTTTGTTGTGCGAAGCTCAATATTTTGACATTTTAATGACATTTTTCGCAAAACAAAGTAAAAAACATGGTAATTATCCGTTAAATAGTTGTCTGGCCAAGTGCTAGTCGGACTCTCGCACAAAGGGTTCCGTACCATTACATAATTTACAACATTAGACACTTGAACAAAAAATATGGTTAATTTTGAAAAAATGTTTTTTTATATGTATTTGAGATTTGAGTTGATTGCATGAAAGGTAAATTGCGGTTTACGATTTATGACGTATAAAAAAAACTACTTACTAGATCTCGTTCAAACCAATTTTCGGTGGAAGTTTGCATAGTAATGTACATCATATTTTTTTTTGTGTTATCATTCTCATATTTTAGAAGTTACAGGGGGGGGACACATTTTTCCACTTTGGAAGTGTCTCCCGTGCAAACTATTCACTTAAGAATAAAATGGTACTATAAACCTCAATATCATTTTTGAAGACCTATCCATAGATACCCTACACGGTTGGGTTTATTGAAAAAAAACTTTTGAGTTTTAGTTCTAAGTATGGGGATCCCCAAAATTTATAGTTTTTTTTCTATTTTGGTGTCAAAATCTTAATGCGGTTCACAGAATACATCTATTTACCGAATTTCAACAGTATAGCTCTTATAGTTTCGGAAGAAAGTGGCTGTGACATACGGACGGACAGACAGACATGACGAATCTATAAGGGTTCCGTTTTTTGCCATTTGGCTACGGAACCCTAAAAAGTCTCCATGTTAATTTTAAATCTTGTATTTAGTCCCATTGTTCATAGCCCGCCATTTTAAAATTCAGTCCGCCGGATCTAGATAAAACTCAAAACATTATATAAGAGTACAGTTAACTACATCGTTATGTAAATATATTTAATGTTTCACAATCATATACTAAAACATTTACGCAAAGTAAGCAAGTAGACTAATTTCTGCCGTTTTTTTTTGTTATGTGGTGGGAGGGAAGCGCTGTGCCGCGCTCCCGGCTGCATGGGTACCACCATCTTGCTTGTTTCTCCCGTGAAACAGCTTTGCTGTGTTTCGGAGAGAAGGGCAAGACAGGCAGCGTAATTACTGGCACCGAGACTTAACATCTTATGTCTCAGGATAGGCAACACATAGATGAGTTGCCTGGGCTCGTTTCAGGTAAACTAGTTTATGTTCATGGGCGACGTCGAACACTTACCATCAGGTGGCACGTTTGCCAGTTTGCCTATCCAACTAACATAAAAAAAAAAAAATATATGGAAATATTAAAATTTTGTTCAATACTTCAAAGAACGTACTATATTTTTTAACTCTCAACCATATTTTTTTAATTTAAATTTATCCCAAAATTTAAATGCTATCCGCCAGTCGGTAAATCGCCTTAAGGCGGGCCTTTCCCGATAAATTGCATTTTGAATTTTGTTTTATTTAGAAACTAAGCCGATTTAAGTTATGAAAAAAATATATGTTATTTAACACTTACATCATAATATTTCGGTCGTTCGATACATGATTACTTATATTTTGCTGCATTAAAAAAATGCAAAGGTAGGTCATAATGAGATGAAAAACCAATTTTATTTGAGTAATATCAGGTTCTGTACAATAAAACTTATACCATAATAAACCTTGTAGAAAATGTGATTTAAAACGGTCGTCATAAATTATCTAATGTAATATATAAAATTTCCATGTCACAATGTTAGTTACCGTACTCCTCCGAAACGGCTTTACCGATTTTTACCAAATTTTATATGCGTATTCAGTAGGTCTGAGAATCGGCTACTATCTATTTTTCATACCCCTAAGTGATAAGGGTGGTCAACCCCTCAAATTTTAAAAGTTAACGCGGGCGAAGCTGCGGGCAACAGCTAGTTTTTTTATAAATCCCTCCCTTGAATTAAATAAATGTGTTTTCACTCGCTGCCAAAGCGCTCGACGCGGTTTCGAGCTCTATACTAAATTCAGTTCTCGGACAGCCCCGCCTTAAGTTGAAAATGTTTACTTGTATCATATATATAATATGAGGCACAGAATTGTGCTTTATGTCCTGCCCTTTTATATAATACAGGTCACACAGAGCCAAAACACTTAAATATGACTTCAGTTACCTTTTTTATACATCCGGCATAATAAGTCATTCTAAAAACAACTGGTTGTCTGTTACCCTTCAAAAGGCAGATGGACTGACAGATGGTGTTGGGTTTTAATTACCTGCCTATGAATGCAGATCCCTAGAGTACTATATATTTAAAACTTTTTAAAGAAATGAGAAAATTTATTTTGTTCACATTCGATAATATTGTTATAGCCTTTATCACTAAGTTATAACGAATGATTATAGTATATATATATATATATATATATATATATATATATATATATATATATAATATAATCAAATACTATATTATTTTTATATATATATATATATATATATATAAAAATAATATATTAAGATACTGGTGAAAGGCTTTTAATCGGACGAGTAGTTTCGAAATTCAGGTACCCCCAACAACTCACAACTCTTTATACTAAGAATTACTAGCCAAATTAAAAAAAACCACCTCTATAATTGGGCTTTTCAATGCGAAAATATTTAGCGATTATCACAATTAAACATATGTACATACTCTACAGCTTTTTTATAATTATGCTGCTTTGCAGCCGAATTGGGCTGGCACGACCGGGGTGGTACATCTCACTCACATAGCACCGGCGTCAACTGACAGCTATACTGTCGCGTTTCGTGCGGCTTGTGAGTGTCCGGTGGCCCATTGGGTGGGATCGGGGGGGGGTGTCGGTTGTCACCATAAAGCTCCGACTTCCTACCGAAAGGATTGAGAGAAAGAAAGGAAGAGGTAGACCGAGGAGAAATTACATGGAACAGATAAAAAAAGGCACAGCCGTATCGTATCAGGAGGCGAAAGTATTGGCGGAGAGAAGGAATGATTGGCGATTACTTCACCGAGAAGAGCAAAGCTCCTAAATATAGAGAGAGATATATTATATTATATTTTAGACTAAATTCTAAAAATAGGAGTACAAAAGCAACCCTCAGGGAATTTAAAAGTCACGTTCCGCCGACGCTCTACTGCCCAAACAACTAACTGTTTGATTCAGATTATTCTCAGCGTTATTTCATCGTAGCATAACACCATGAAACCAGTATTAAAATATTAAACTAGACTCGCATTTATCAACTTGATATATTTACTTTCTCTTTTAGTATTTACTTGTTTTGGATGAATCATGACTGACTAGTGTATCATTTGAATTTTAAATTATTGACGACCTCTGTGGCTTAATGGTAAGCGCGTTGGCGCTCAAGCCGGAGGTAGCGGGTTCAAATCCCGCCAGGGAGCAAAAATATTTTCTGTGTTCCTGGGTCATGGATGTGTATTAAATTTGTGTGTATAAAATAATAAAAATCTTAAATATAATATGTATAGTATAAAAGTATTAAATATATTTCCATTGTCTGGTACTCGTAACACAAGTTCTTGGAGATCTTACTACGGGACAAGATTGACGTAGTGTAAAAAGCGTCCATAGATGTTATTATTATTATTAATTAGATATAAATAAATACGACGGCCGTCTGGTCGAGTGGTCAGGTTACTGCACTATACGCAGCGGTCGCGGGTTCGAATCCCACCAAATGCAGATAATTTGTCTAATAAAAATAGATATCTGCACTGGGTCATGGACGTGTATATTATAATTATTTATTTTTATAAATATCTTAAATTTATTTTCGTCCCTAGTGGGTACTTGTCTTACGAATTTACCACGGTGTAGATTAACATGGTGCAATTTTAAATAATAATAATACTAACTACTGAATAATTATTCACTAGCTATTTCCCGGAGTTCCGCAGCCGGAGCCTACAATCTTCAATAATATCAATCACATAAAAAGATTATTTTTCAAGTCCGTTTCCAAACTGGAAGTTTAAGAGATTACCGCACTTAAACAAACGAACAACCCTTTAGTTTATTGTAATTAGTAAAGTAGTATTTATTAAGTAAGTCAATAATTACAGACCACAGACACATTACCCACTAAAACCCGTCGAGTGCCATCAATGCCGCCTTTGGTGAGGTGCCCCGGATCTGTTGAACAAACAGGGTACATCGAGGGCTAGTCATTCTCTAAAGGAACCGACGCCACCTCCACAGAGGGGTTGTCCCGCACACAGGACAACCTCTCCCAGTGTCGGGACAGTACAATGGGGTGAGGTTCCCATCCTCGCCCCTTGTCCCCCTACTCTTTTGTTCCCTCTTCTTATAAGAGGGGTACAAAGAGCAGCTCCCTCGGCTCAATTTGCTTCGCCCAAGGGGCTGGGTTCACCCTAGGCTACTGAGCCCCACCGCCACGACAAGGCTTAAACCATCGTGGGGATGAATGAGTTGCCTGGACTAGTTCCAGGTAAACTAGGTTATGATCATGGGCTACGCTGACCTCTTGTGTGCTTCTTTCCATTTTGCCCATCCAACTAACATAAAAAGATAAACGCGGCAACAGCTAGTGTACAAAATACAAGCGAAGCCTATTAACATAAATAAGTTAATTGCTGAGTCATACAAACAAAATGCTTCACATTTTGCACATGATAATGATGTCATCCTTAACTAGAGTACTGCCAAATTTGAATAATAATACGTTTACTGTCCATACTAACGAAATGATAATCTACTACTTGATTCAGAACAAACAAGAATTGTATGAGGGATGTGTTTAATAGATAGTTACGCCTGGCGGCCGGGCAGTTCCCTTACAAAGAGTAGTCTGGCCTTCGCCGGGGCGAGTCTGTCGCTGAGGTGATCCTGTTGCCTGCAGATCCGGGACCCTAATAAACGCGTGTGCAGGCGCTCGCAGTGGTTTTAATTAGGGTGGGCACTCCCAGGTGCGAGTCAAACAGAGGGTCAGGATCTACCCGAAGATCCTGGCTGCAACCATAAGGATATAAAAAAAAGTTCCGATGCACTAGGCGACTAGAAAAGATATATGTACATATAAAGCTTGTGTTAATGCCATTTTATCAATACACAGGCACAACATAAACACTATCATCGTAATCATCATCAATCTTTTCCATCCACTCCTAGACCTCCACCCGTATCTAAATAGGGCCACAAAAAAGATAGGACAGACGAACCCGGTATATATGTATATACAAATACAAATAAATTAATTGTCTTTTTGTAATTTTGAATTAACATGAAAGTATAATACGATACTAAAAATCAATTTAATTTTTTTTGTCTGTCTGACTGGGCTATTCTCTGAAACGGCTGGGCTGATTTTAATAGGACTTACACATATTATAGCAAATGTTTTAAGTAGTAACTTAACCTACAAAAATAATATCATTGATCTGGATACGGCTGTAAATTAAGTTAGGGCAGGCAAAGCTGCGGGTAGTTTATTATAAAATTATCTTTCAGTCCTTGACTATGGTTTCTGTAAAGCATTCAAAATGTCGGAAATCTTAATAAACGAAGGGAAAATCCGTGAAAAATTGTAAAATATTAGCTGGATTTGCAGTAAAATATTTAGCTGGATTCGAACCCGCGAACTATCTATATCATATCAATAGGTACCCCCTGTTCTTGGACACTTGTACTTTCAAATAAAGTAACGCCGACGAATAAGATACCACTTTGAAGGCCTCTTAAGAGATAATCTTTAACATATTTATGGCCCAAATACGTAGGCCTAAATAGAAAAATTATGACATGTATAAAAAATGTAAAACAATAAACCTACTTCGTTACCATCAAACGTTTCTCATAAATTCAATATAAAATTAATATTTTACGGTACTATTTTACAGAACAGTTATTTTAACTATACTGCCGTTATTTTTAAATTACTAAATGTTTCTCACGTTTTCATCTC
Organism: Helleia helle; assembly: GCA_963853865.1. Taxonomy (NCBI): domain Eukaryota; kingdom Metazoa; phylum Arthropoda; class Insecta; order Lepidoptera; family Lycaenidae; genus Helleia; species Helleia helle. The sequence goes on from OY971421.1 coordinate 11,095,220, forward strand.
CAATTTGGCAGCGATCGTAAAAACACCATTAATGTTATGATATTAACAATGGTATACAATTTAAGTTAATCTTAGGCGGTATTACGAAATTAGAAAATTGCATCGGTAGGGATTTTGGGAAGAATACAGAAATGAACAAATTTTGGGAGTATTTTGTAAATTTAAATTATAATTAAATGAAATTGTCATAAGAGATTGGAGTCGTGAGTGCTGTGTAAAGCACATTAATGAACAACATCGCGTTAACCAGATAGAGTAGTAATGTGACCCATAAAATTCCGAAACTTGTCTGTGATGTGTCACTGACGTAATATCTATTCAACCAACCAGTGATCTGTATGTACGTCCCATCGGCCAATCAGAGCGTCAACCAGCGCAGCGTCGCAGCTCAAATTTGGCGGAAATTGTTTTCATACAAAACACATAACATTACTGCTCTATTCCGGTTATATGCTCGATGGTGAACAACCATCAATAACATGTTGTCCTATTAGTTTTAAAACTAAACTACCAACAACTGAAATTTAAAAAAATCGGCCAAGTGCTAGTCGGACTCGCGCACGAAGGGTTCCGTACCATTTACACAGTATACAACATTAGACACTTAACAAAAAATATGGTTTATGTTTATGAAATTAAATGTTTTTATGTTTGATTGAAAGGTAAATTGCGGTTTACGATTTATAACCTATTAAAAAAAACTACTTACTCTCAATCTAACCTACTATTATTTATACTAACCTAGATCTCGCTCAAACCAATTTTCAGTGGAAATTTTCATGGTTATTATACATCATATTTTTTTTTTAGTTTTCTTATTTTAGAAGTTACAGAGGGACACACACATTTTACCACTTTGGAAGTGTCTCTCGCGCAAACTATTTAGTTTAGATAAAAATGGTACTAGAAACCTCAACCTCATTTTTAAAGACCTATCCATAGATACCTCACACGTATTGGTTTGATGAAAAAAAAAATTTGAGTTTCACTTTTGTATGTATGGGGACCCCCAAAATTTATTGTTTTTTTCTATTTTTGTGTCCAAATCTTAATGCGGTTCACAGAATACATCTACTTACCAAGTTTCAACAGTATAGTTCTTATGGTTTCGGAAAAAGGTGGCTGTGACATACGGACGGTGTCTGACCGTATGTCACACACACGTACAGACAGACATGACGAATCTATAAGGGTTCCGTTTTTTGCCATTTGGCTACGGAACCCTAAAAACCATAATAAGTTTACATGAACGTCATTCAAGTGAGATAAAATTGATAACGGGCAGCTGCATGCAGTGTTGCTGTAATAAAGCATTTTACTATAATTGGGTTAAAAAATTACTTATTTTTTATTTTTATTAATACCATTAAGTCTGAATAGTTCAAAATGTTACTTATATAATTTAATATAATATTTAAATGAGATTTTAACATATTTCTTTATCATAAATCGACATGACAGGTGACAACATTAAACATACATATACCCTGACCAGAAAAATAAAAACTCTCGCCATATTGCGGAAAATATCGGAACTAATTTCTGTATGGACTATACTGTGTTAAACCTAAGATCAAGTATCAATGTTAAATCGTATAAAAGATACAGTGGCGACACCAATGCAGGGTATATATTTCTGATTAGGCTAGAAAGAAATATTTTCACGAATTAAAACCTACACCTTATTTCGTAGACACCAAAAATGTTATTAAAAATTATAAATAATAACAAAATTCTACAGATTTAAATTCCTAAGATTTTTATTTAAAATTACCATAAAAATATTGCCAAATTGTTTTTTTTTAATTATGTGAAATATAATTACTACAACAAATTACAATATAAAATTGAAAATGTTCAGCAAAGTTCCAACGGCATCTTGGTTTGTGTTTGCAATAGAAAATAGCGAGCGGGGCTAGTCAAACAATTGGCTGCGACGTCATCAATCTCTCCGCTCTCGTAAAATGGTATTGAGAAATAAGCCTCGCAACAATGGTCCACATTGGACCGACTTAGTACAGACTCACAAATTTTTTTGTTCTACTCATAATGTTTATTTTTCTAGAATTCTAAGGAATATGCCAGTTGGATATTGAGTTAGATGCGAGTCATAAGGAATCGGCCATTTTGCTGATCATTAAAATAATGCAGCAATGGATGTAAAAATTCTAAAAATGTTTTTTTTTATGCCATAAGGAAGCCACCGAGCAGTCGGAGACTTATGGTGACTACCGACGCCCAACCGCACAACCCTAAGTTATGCAGATGCGTTGCCCTCCTTTTCCTTGTCCCCCCTCACCCTATGGGCCACCGGAAACTCACTAACCGCACGAAACCGCTGGAGTTATGTGAGCGAGAGTTGAGAGTTACCACCTCGGTCGTGTCGGCACAATTCGGCTGCAAAGCAGCATTTCACTACCTCTTACAAAAATGACGAAATGAATGAATAAGAAATTTATTGTACTTTATGGGCTTGAGGCGTCACGAAGTAGGCCTCGAATTGATTAAAGTTTTGTATCTGATTTATTAACCTAACGTAAAATTAAAAAATATAATTATTAAAATTCATTCAGTAACCGTAAATTATTGTAATCATAGAAAACTATAAAATGTCTTTATTTAGATTTTGTATAATATCGTCGTTTCGATATTTCTATTGTGTTATTTATTTACTTTCTAAATTCTAATTAGGTACGTTTAAAATAGTATATAATGTAATTGTGAACATATTCTTAATTATTATTTTGGACAAATGCTGTTAATTGTTTCCTTGTGCAGGCAAGCATAAGATATTATTTAACTCTTACATATTCAAATACATTTTAACTTTTACGATTATAAGTTACGTGGTTGCGTATGTTATGTACGTGTAACAAATGCAGACAGGGCCGGATTTAAAGGTGTGGAGGCCTCGGGGCAACAAAGGAGTGGAGGCCCCTTGGCCCCAAATTATATTCCAAATAAAATGAACAATTTTTTTTCAATCTAGTTTTCCAATAAATAATTTATAGTGAAACCAAGTATAGATTATTTTATTTTTTAACAAACATATAAATATAATCGGAAACAAGAATTATCTAAAATTAAATTTTAGCGTTAACGAACGGAACGAGCTTTTTTCGCCGAAAAATCGTTGATGATTTCGCTGAAATCCAGTTCCCGAAGCAAATCACTTTCAATGCTCAGGAGAGAAAGCTTTGATAGACGATTTTTCCCCATCGTGGTTCGAAGCCTGTTTTTTATAATTTTCATTTTTGAAAATGAGCGCTCACCAGTACAATTTGATACCATCAAAACCAAATACATTCTCAATGCAATTTCAAGGTTTGGGAAAGTAGCTCTGAAATTTTGATTTTCGAGAATTTGGTAGTAAAATAGTTCCGGAGATTGGTCTTTTCTAGTAGTAGTAGTCTTTTTTATATGAGTCGATCAAAGATACAAATTGAACCAACTCACTACCAAGACTAGGTTCTAAATCATCCTGATAAACTTTTACCAATGCCTCTGCTGCAGCGTGCAAATTTGCAGCATCCAACTTCTCGATGTGATTAAGAAATCCAAATCTCGAACGTACAGCTTCATAGGCATGCAATCTTGCGGTTAGAGAAACACATAACTGGTCGACCACTGGGATAAAGGCGGATACTTTGTATTTTTCCTTCGGTGTCAGATTTACGTCTTGTGCTTTCCCGTAATCGAGCGGATTCAGCCTCACATTTCTCGTTCTGGTACGTGATTGTACGTATTCGTCAGTCTGAGATATCATCAGCTTCCTCGTATTTATTAAAATCGTTTCTTTTGGATTCCACGAATGATTTCAATGATTCTAATGCACGCATTGCCGATTCAAGAATTCATGAATTCAAGAATTCATGAAGATTCATGTTTGTACAAAGTACTGTAGGTAAAGGTACAACGCGAAAAAAAATATGAAAGGAAAAGTTGTTTACTAGTGTTGACTAGTCTGAATTTGAAAAAAAAAATCCGAAGTCTCTATTGTGGGGGCCCCTCTTTTGTGGAGGCCCCGGGGCTGTTGCCCTGGTTGCCCTCCCCTAAATCCGGGCCTGAATGCAGATTCCATTAAATCTCACAGCAGTTACATTCAATCGTTTTGCCTTTGACATGAACAATGAAGTTATCTTACCGGTGTCGTTCAAAAGACGACAAAAAATGAAACAAACGATATCCTCGTTTACCTGCTCCTGTTAGGATTGAATTTGTATTTAACTTGATTTTTTTTTGGCATTAATGTGAAGGCAAGTGGGCACCTGCCGATTACCCACTGCTTTGTTTTTAGGTATAATATACTAACTGTTGCCCGCAGCTTCGCCCGCGTTAATTTAGATTTACAGCCGTATCCGGAATGATGATTATTATTTTTATAGCCTTAGTTACTACTTATAACATCAGCTATCTCCCAGTAAAAGTTCCGTCAAAATTGGCTTAGCCGTTTCTGACATTAGCCGGAATGAACAGACAGACAGAAATTTTATAAATAGATTTTTTATATAAATACAGTGTATACTTTCATATGCATTAATGAAAATTACAAACAGACACTTCAATTTTATTTATTTATAGCAACTAAAATAGGCAAACTAGGATACGAGCTATCTGCCCCTCAAGACATGGCTTTTACGTTTATAGAACACAATTTGGAATAATCATTGTATGAGATTTTTGTCGTTGAATAAAATTACATGTTGAAAGCGAATGCCAATTTCATACATGATTTTAAATGTATTTTATATACGTAAGAGTAGTGCGATGATGCTTTGCAGCCGAATTGGGCCGGCACGACGTAAAAAGTGTTTCGTGCGATTTGTGAGTTTCCGGTGGCCTATTGGGGGGATAGGGAAAATGAGGGCAACGCATCTGTATAATCTCTGGTTGTGCGGATGTGTATGGGCGTCGATAGTCGCCAAAAGGCTCCGACTACTCGTTTGCCCTCCTATATTATAAAAAGAAAAATATACGTAAACACGACATGTTTAGAGGGACTCATCTTATTTTTGTAAGTGGCTAACGTAACTTATATACATAAATGTGTTTACCTGGTACTAGCTCAGACACCATACTTTCATCCAGGAGACGATGCTAGAAATTATACTACTCTTAGAACTTAAGTCCTTTCAAGTTAGTAGTGTAATTTGGCCAATTTCTCCCACGCAATTAATATTTTTATGCTCAATAAATAAGAAAGAAGCGTATCTCACGTTTTCACTATAGCATGGTGCGTGTTGAGCGGAAACCAAAGAGAAAACTATGGTATTGAAATGGACGTACGTTACGTATTTGACTGTATAGAAAGTATGAGTCATCTCGATGTTGTTGGAGATTCTAACCGCGGTTTACTTCATTGATTGTAATAAAACAATTTTACACGGATTATGATAAAGGTTTTTTTGCACATTAGAATAAAATCAATAAAATCAAGTGCCTATTCTCTTTGCATTTATTGCATAAGAATAAAATCAATAAAAATTGCAATAAAATTTGCGTAACTCCAATCAAATATACTTCGATGAATCGTAAAATATTTTTTATTAATATTAGTTCCGTTATTTAATATACGTTAGTTAATCTACAGATTGTAAGTATTTCATATTGACTAATTTGAAACGCCATTATTATTTATAGAAAGCAAAATGATTTTATGTAGGCACATGTATGTTTGAAATTGACTATATTATTATGATAACTATTTTAAACGAATAAATTGAGCCTTTCATCATAATAAGGCGGGTACTATGGAATATATACTTAAATACGTATGTATTTAAGTATATATTCCATACATACAATATAATAATAACATCCACCCATAAATGTCCCACTGCTGGGATGGGTCTCCTCCTCGAAGTCACGCGAAGAGGGTTTTGGCACATAGTTCACCGATGCGTTGGCGGGTTGGTGAACTTTACGCACCTTCAAAGTTCAAAGACTTTTAATCTCATCAGGGATGCAGGTTTCCTCACATGTAAGCAAACAATTTTCTCATATTCAGGTGCATAGAAATGAAGAAAAACGCATTTCAAGGCAACCAAGTGGGTGTCAGGATCGAACCTGGACCTCTCACTCAAGATACAGAGAACACCGTCGCTCATTGATTCCTAATATCTTAACCCTTTTTTATGTTAGTTGGATAGACATACGGACCGAGCCGCATGATGGTAAGTGGTCAGCGTAGCCCTGTACATATAAAACAGCTAAGTGCGAGTCGGGCTCGCGCACGAAAGGTTCCGTGCCATTGTATTATGCGTTTCAAATAAGAATAGGAACGTCAATGACCTCTATCTGTCAAATAGCACTTGAAAAGTACGGTTTGCATAAAAACTTATTTGCGTAATTAATAGTTTAAATCGAATTTAAATAAAAACGTTAATTTGTCGTAAATTATTTAAAAAAAATAAGTCCTAATTCGTTTTTAAAACCGTACAATAACATTTCATTTCATTTGTTATTTCATTGTTGCCGCAAATTAAGGCACTGGAGCCATGTCAAAATTATTAAATAAAATAAGGACGCCGGTCGCCATCTTGCCGATGTTAGTGTGCTCCGTCGTGAGGACCTGAAGGAAACACTGCAAAATGCATGTAAAGTGACCAAGCGAGTTCATTTGGCTACGGGGATAAATAAAAACACGTTAACACGCATCCGACGCGCACTCGGACAGAAATGCAAAGATGAGCGGAATTGAAGAGCTAGATTATGATTGATTTTTTTTCACTTAATCTTTGTAAATAAATTAAAAGAAAACTTTTTTGTCCACCATACCTAACTGGTTTGTCTTGACAGCTATGACGTCAGAATATGGCGCTTAGTCCGTCCTATTCTCATTTGAAACGCACATTACCTATATACATTAGACACTTGAAAAAAAAGAATCACGTTCTATGGGACTCCTAAGTATTCATTTCATTTTAATTTAATTATTTATTTTCAAAGCTAATATGTATATATGTATAAATACTTATTCTGTGAATATTTCCATACCTATTGCCGTTTTTAAGATCGAGCAAAAAACAGCAAAAACTCACGTATGTCGTAGGTACGTCGAGGATTATGAGATACAGCCTGATAACTAGTCTTAGTAATAGGGTTTCCGTTTTACCCTTTGGGTACGGAACCCTAAAAAATAAACCTGAGCCAAGGCAACTCATTCATGTGTTGCCTGAGCTAAGACGTAAGATGTTAAGTATCGGTGTCACGAATTACACTGCCTGCCTTGGCGTTCTCTTTGAAACACAGAAAAGCTGTTTAACGGGAGAAACAAGCATGATGATGGTACCCAAGGACACGGGAGCGTTGTCTTTGTATAAAAAGCGAAACATACATCTAGTTGTACCTTTTTGCATATGATATGAGTCACAAGCACAATATATATTATACAATCACAGTCCACCTTGACCGCAGCTGCGGTAACGAACGATACTCGCGGAACATAATGGATTTGTAGTGTTATTTACTGGCGGAGGTTTTCACAGGTGGCGAATTACATCGATGTTAATCGATTGGTTCAAATATTGTGCAGTGCATGAGGTAATCATCATCGTCAGCATTTATGCGTTCACTGCTAGACATAATGGCCTCTTACAATAAACGAACGCCAAGATCACCGATCCCTTGCCACTCCCATCCAACGCGGGGATTATCTTCCCAATGTAATAATCCCAACCCAAATAGGATCGGCCGGACTGAAGATTCCACCTAGTTGAAGGTGGGCGTACCGTCTTTCCGAATGTGGCCTATCGTTTTATCTTTTTTTATCTTTTCTTCTCTTCCTCAAGATGTAAGAAAGAAAGAAACATTTATTCGAGACAAACAGGAGACAAAATAAAGATACACAGGAAAACATTTTTAATCGCACAAACCTGTAAACAAGACAAAAAAATTAAATGTATTAATTATCACATCACAATATATTATGGCACATAAAAAAGTACAAAACTAACAAACAAATATTTATGTATAACATTAGCGTGTATTACCTACTGTTCCTTTCGTAACGGTCATGCCATCGGCGACATAATTTATGGGTATTAAGACTGTTATGTGAACCTAACTTTTAATACGTCGACTGCTGTATAAAGTACATGAATATCATTCCAAATTTAAATCATAAAATATTCAATTACTATGGAGATGGAATTTCCTAAAGAACCTTTGACACCAGTTGATATTACAGGCCCGAGGGGAACTTTCTCATTTTTATGAGATTCTAACTTTGAAAAAACCCAGGCAAGCACGAGACTGACCCACGCGATTGAAAAAAAAAATATAACAAAAAATTAACAGTTTTTTTTCCTTTACTTATGCTCACAGCTTTGCCAAATTTCATGATTCTATGCCCTTTAGATTTTGGATTGATAGACAGACAGACAACGAAGGTATTTTATGAGGGTTCCGTTTTGTAATTTTGGGAAACGGAACCCTAAAAATGGATTACGAAGATGAATCTAGAAATTTTAGTGTCAGCATTGTTACTCTTACCTTTAACATTGTGTATAATGCATATTGGGGGGAAACTGGGTGCCCACAACACAGGAAATCCTAGTGTACCTATCCCCATATAGGTACAATGTTTTTATTGTAGTGTTAATGTTTATGAGACATAAATTATTACTATTAACATATTCGTCTGACTAATCTTTATACATTTGGAAACTATTTCAGAAATCGAATATAAAATCGTTATAACAATTTCCAAAATGAGCTAATAGGTTCGTTTGGAATGAGGAATGTTGCATTTGACCACTCACATAAAATTATTAATGTTTCTTAACATCCTGCAGTGAGCAAATGTCTAATGAATATTGTGAAAGACACTTAAAATTAACATGCTTGTAAAGGGCTCGGTCCATTCATGCGAAAAACCACGACTATGTTTAGTAGATGTGAATGTGGAACTTGGAAGTACCCCGGTATACTAAAAGTGTATTGACCTTCACGATTTTGTCATATTATATTCCTTCTTCGATTATGTGACTTTTTCTCAGACATTCTCAAACTCAGGCGCGTAATTTCTCAGACTGTCTAATGTCTCTGTGGAGTTATTTGACTTATTTAATCCTCTAAAAATAGCATGATAATTGGTATAGGATAATAAAATTTGTCTTATCGTTGTTTCATTATATATTGTAAATAATATTTTCTATTAAACTTACAAAACTACTTATTAGTTGCGGTAAAGTGCATGGCCTTGTGACCGCGACTTATGATCAACGCTTCGCGGTCACAGTCGCCTCTGCCTCATAAACACGAGGGCGGGTTCTTAGACATACATTCCACGGTGACGGTTTCGAGCCTACACGAGTAAATATAACCCAGTACAATTAACAACTAAGTCTAAACTAAATAATGAAAATTTGGTTCTTTACTTATTATAGAATAGTATAAGCATAAGTGAACCTTATAAGCCCCAACATTAGTTAAGGTCCTGGAAATCAATCGAAAAAGGCTTAAGGTTGTTGCATGCACTTCCTTGCATACGCATTTACAGTGTGGGTAGTAGCAGCGAGTGGTTAAGGACACATAAACTATAACTATAGTGAATGTGTGACTGCAGATATATGCATGCATAAAACATTCCCTCTAAATACCTACGCTGTATATTTGTTTATATGAAAGTGCATACGAAATGCGTATGTCATGGATTTTCACAAATTAAAGTGATTTTATGACCTATGTGAATACTTTTGACATTCACAGAAGCCCTCCACCCCCACTACTAGATAAAGAGCAATATTAATCGTGTCAATAGTCTGTGCGCCGTTCTTTGTCACTTGTCAGCTAATTAGTCCCGGTGACGTTTGGGTTCCGTTATGTGGTAACTGCTGGGCGGGGGTAACGGAAGACCGGGGAGGGGCTGACTTTAAGACTATTTTAATTGTCTACTTTAAACTTTCATGTTCACGAAGTACTGATACACCTGTTTTATTTTTGGATACTTTATTGACAATTTATAATTGGTTGGATTACTAGATTTGTTATTATAACGTCAAAAGGGTTTATCAAGTTCCCCACCATGGTTCAGGCCTTGTCGTGGTGGTGGGGCTCAGTAGCCTAGGGTGAGCCCAGCGAATTGAGCCGAGGAGGCTCTGTGTACCCCTTTATAAGAAGAGGTGACAAAATAATAGGGGGCAAGTGACGAGGACGGAAACCTCATCCCATTGTACTGTCCCGACGTTGGGAGGGGTTATTCTATGGTGCGGTACAACCCCTCTGTGGAGGTGGCGTCGGTCCCCTGAGAGACTGACTAGCTGTCGAGGTGCCCTGTTTGCTCATCAAATCCGGGGCACCTGCATTTACCAGCTTTCGGGCGCAGCGAGTCTCACATACCCGCTTGAGGAGAACCAATCCCCCGCGGGATGCCTTAGAGTATTTCCCGGCGTTTTTTTTTTTATGTTAGTTGGATAGGCAAACTGGCAAACATGCCACCTAATGGTAAGTGGTCGACGTCGCCCATGAACATAAACTAGTTTACCTGGAACGAGCCCAGGTAACTCATTTATGTGTAGGCAACACATATCCTGAGACATAAGATGTTAAGTCTCGGTGCCAGTAATTCAACTGTCTGTCTTGCCCTTCTCTCCGAAACGCAGCAAAGCTGTTTCACGGGAGAAACAAGCAAGATGGTGGTACCCATGCAGCCGGGAGCGCGGCACAGCGCATCCCTCCCACGAGTAAAAAAAAAGTTAAAGAAAACTTTTTTTCAAGTTTTGAATAGTGTCTAAACTAGTACACATAAAACCATTCCTTTAAAAACCTGTTAATACTTATAATTTGTGTTTTTAATATCCACGAAGTTCCTTATATAACCGCGGACACAAAAGATTCTACGTTTTCGGGATCCGAATTTCGGTCCTTAGAAATCTGTCAATTACAAAGTCGCGTATTTGATTCATGTATTTAGACCTGGCGTCCTTTCGTTTTGTAAACCAATCTAGTTGGTTTTATAATCGATTTTTGTGAAATTCGAGCAATTCACGTTTTTATGTATTCGCTATTTCCGGGCTGATAGTTTAAGCCGCTTGTCAATGCACGTGAACGCTTCGTTACTAAATTTTAATTAATACTTTGACCGCGTCCACTCTAAGCGCAAAATACTTTACCTGCCCAACAAATATTTGTATGATGTTATGATCGTTACATTTATTCATCAATTGCATCATCAAAAATATTTGACACTGAATTGGTGTCGTCAGTTCTCCTTATCATAAGAGGTAGTGCCATGCTGCTATTCAGCCGACTTGGGCCGGCATGACCGGGGTGGTACCTCTCGCTCACTTAACACCGGCGTCAAGTGGCAGCTATGCTGTCGCGTTACGTGCGGTTTGTGAGTTTCCGGTGGCCCATTGGGGGGGAGGGAAGAGGAAAGGAGGGCAACATTATATCTGCGTAATCTTTAGTTGTGCAGATGTGTATGGGCGTCGGTAGTCTAAAGCTTCGACTGCTCGTTTTCCCTCCTATGATATAAAAAAAAAATAGGCCCATTTAATAATCGGACGGCCGATCCCCCGCCTCCGCATCAACCAGGATCGACTATCGGAGATTCTTGCAATATTCCACAAAAACTAAATCACTTTGAAACTGTAATTGTATTATGGGACAAGAAAGGCGATATCCCTTAATGTGTATTACGATATGATTGATCGCCCCTCCCCCTCCTTACCCCGTCCACTTAGCGATAGATTACCAGCAACTGAGCGTTCGAAATACCATTCATAATTGTATCAACAAATTTTTATCTTTTATGCTCAATTTATGAATTGTTTTCTGATGTTTGCTCAAATTGAGTGAAATAATAAATAAGGACGTCGGCTTTGGTGATTGTAAAGTATCCGAAACGCTAGGATTGTAATAATCTTATATACGGAAATAAAATCAAATAAAATAGTGTATATCTAATGCATTAATATGTACTTTATTACTGAGGACTCCCCCCTCCCCTGCGAGATGCCTAAGAGCATTTCCCGGCGCAAAAGAAAAAAAAGGTCAGATCTCAAAACCGTTGTTTTCGTTGAAGCCCCACTGTACTAGCTACCAGGGTCCCCAAGGATTAAGGAGGCATGCATGCATCCCTTTCCCATGAATATACTTTACGTACTGAATTTCCAAATGTACCTACATGCTTCACCTCATTCCAAATTCAAGATTAGTCTAACTTAGATTAGACTAATTCCCTAACAACGCACGTTTATCTAAAAGCATATGAGTTGTAACATGCATTTCAGTGCACTGTGCTATTCCAGGCCAGACGTACCAAACCTTTACTTTATAAATTAAAATATATATATGTTGTACTCGTATGGATTGCACCATACTCAAATGGTATTCATAAATAGGTCTCTTATACTATAAGTTGATATAAGAAAAATATAAATACTTTTTTATGTCATAAGGAGTCAAAACCAAAAGTTATGCAGATGTGTTGCCCTTCCTTTTCCTATCCCCCAATGGGCAACCGGAAACTCACAAACCGCACGAAACGCGGCAGCATAGCTGTCACTTGACGCCGGTGTTATGTGAGTGAGATGTGCACCCTGGTCGTGCCAGCCCAATTCGGGTGAAAGGCAGCACGGCACAGCCTATTTATTACTGTAAATATAAATAAAGTAAATACCTTTATTACTGTAAATATAAATTCATATTATTATATTATAATGGTTATAAAGGAGACGGTCCAAAATTGTATGGGACGTTGGTCTACTTTTGTACATGTAATGAGATGAAGGAAAGAAAATATTGAAATAGTTTTCATTTGTTCATATTCATGAATTCATCTCAATTTCAGTGGAAGAATAATTTAATGTTTCCAAGATTTGCAACACTACGTGTATAAAAAAATGGCGTATGGCGTTTATTCCTTGGTGTTATATGTCAAATGTAAGGAATTATGTCATTGTTAGATAGGCATCTGTCATCATTTGGTTTGTCATTTGTCAGAAACGACATTTAGTAAGTAATAATCATCCATGAAGTTAGGAAATAAGAGGAGATCCCCTTTCTTTAAACTTACAGCTGTAAGTGAGTGCCTGATCCGCCATCTTGAGTGCCCTTTTCATAGTAATATTCTCTATATAGTTTGTGGTTTTGCTATCAAAACCCTAGCAATGGTTGCCATGTTAAGTGCCGATTTGAGTTATAGGTTACACCTTTTTTTCGTAGGTATGCCCAGTCCTTCTAAATATATTAAGTCTATGTAATCATCCGTCTGAAGGGCGCCATCTTCATTAACAATTGCCAACAAGTTAAAAAACTTGAAATATATTTTTATTTTTTGCATGTAAATTAGATTCTTATACTACTTTATTTTATTTTTAATGAAGTCTATGTATTTTTTCTCTATTAATGGTATACTGTACAAGACCAGACCAGAAATGGACCGTCTCCTTTGACCACGCAACTTATACAAAAATTTTCACAGTCATACAGTCTATTTTTTCCTGTTACTTATTTTCTTCTATTGACTATTGTATAAAAGCGAGGAAAACACGTGAAACCATAATTATCATATAATAATAATATCTATGGACGCTTTTACACCGCGTCAATCTGATCCCGTGGTAAGTTCTCGAAGAACTTGTGTTGCGGGTAACGTAAATATATTTAATGCTCTTATACATACATTTATTTAAGATTTTTTTTTATAATATAATACACATATTTAATACACATCCATGACTCAGACAGAACACCGAAAACTTTTTGTTGCCTGGCGGGATTCAAACCTCCAGCTTGAGCGCCAACGCGCGAACCATTGAGCCACAGAGGTCGTCAAACTAAAATTTTAATAATTCTGTAAGTGGTTGTGTATATCATAGTTTACACCATTATTTTCCTCAAAGGCTTCGTACCGCTGCCTAACGTAACCACTATGAGAGTACGTAGCGTTTACATAAATAGAATTTATTACAAAATGGCTAAATTCCATGTGCTCCTAAATCGAAAAAGTTAAATACAAAGAATATATTTTATGATGTAGAAAATCATCGCTGGTTAAAAGAACAGATAGTTTTATACCACAGATATACATACATACATGTAATCATACGCAATGATAGCAGATACCTAATCTCTGTTGATTAAGTTATAAATCAGTAATTCTTCTATATATTTTTTCATACACTCTTATTAAACTCGCAATTTATATAAATAAACCATAATATTATCGAACCATTTCAATTTTGTTTTTCATTTATTCTTATAGTTTTTGCTAATTAACGTACATCGTGGTAAGTTTCACTTTTTGCTGCCTTTCCTTGATGCAAAATGAGCGTGATCTCCAATGATTATTTACACATCAATCAAAAAGTCATATATTATACTGTTCAAATTTATATAAGTGATTTAATGGAGGTAATGATTACTTATAGGAGGACACAATACCTAAACTAGTTTCCGTTTTAGTTTCATCAATGTTGTTGACCGAATGATTAGTGTTTTTATCCGCCATTCACTGAGCGTCCCTTGGCGAATACTAATTTTCTATGGGAGAGGGGTTAACCAGAATCGGATCACGTGGTGGTGAGTGATAACGTTCGAGCATATAACCGGAATAAAGCGGTAATATTGTGTTTTATAGGAAAACAAACTCCGACAAATTTGTGCTGCGACGATGCGCCGGGTCTGCCCTCTGATTGACCAACTGAGGGCCATTGATGAATAATTGGCCAATGGGACGTACATACAAATCACTGGTTGGTTGAATTGCTATTATGTCAGTGACAAATCACTGACCAGTTTCTGATTTGTATGGCTCACAATTCACATTACTACTCTATCCAGTTATATGCTCGATGGTGATGACCGATATCCATAGACCCCCGCTATACAAGAGGACGTACGTTGCCGACTTTATTTATTAATTTATTTTTAAAGTATAATTTTATTTCCAGGGTCTCCGTGGCAGGTGGAAGTGATGGCTGGACCAGCGGGCAACGGCGGGGGAGAGCCTACCAGACTCATCCCCGCGCGAGTGCCGGCCGTCTTCGAGATATCCACCTCACCCAACTCACCGACGTTTAATAAGAACGAGGTATGATACTCAACTTTGACAGCCTATGACTCGGACTGAAGTATAGACTAACTGTTTGGTTTGGTCACCATAAACCCTAAGTATCGTTTAAAGACTGCCAAATATGATAAAACATGACGACGCTATGCTTGAAATATTCTTCACATTAACACAATGAAGTGGACCTAACAACAGTTAAAAATGTATGTTCATGTATGAAGAAAGTTTTGAATCACCCGAATTCAATAAATGGATTAGATGTAACTGTAGCCTTATTACATTTCTTAAAATCAGATAAATAGTTTAGGCGCTACGTAACGTTTAACTAACATGCATAAATAGACAGCTACTCTTTTCTTTGTAAACTCGGATTTGCACCAGTCGGGTTAAAACCCCGTTTAAATTACAGAACATAACATTACATACATTCAACTCTAAGTATAAATAAGATTTTTTTATCCGAGAGAGGTATTTTTTTCATAATAGCGAGCCGAGTAAAAATTTATCGACATGCATAAACGAAAATGATTTAAGTATGTAGCACAGCTTTGAGTATTTTAATTAAATTCTGTTCATGACTTACGCAAACTGTAATTGCACCATTACAGAAGTAGGCGACATATTTTTTTAAACATTGTATTTTATGCCGTATTTAAACAACGTACGTACAACGGCACGTTTCAAACATCTTGTTGGTCGTTACGAAATGGAATTTCCAATTTTGAAATATTATTTTTTCTCTTACCATCATCGTCATTCTTGTTATTTTAATGCCTTTCTTTCTTACTTTCAACTGTTTAAAGATTGCCTCTGTATATAAGTGGTAAACGCTTCATATCTATTTTATTATATTTGACGACCTCTGTGGCTCAATGATTAGCGCGTCGGCGCTCAAGCCGGAGGTAGCGGGTTCGAATCCCGCCTGGGAACAAAAAGTTTTCTGTGTTCCTGGGTCATGGATGTGTATTAAATATGTGTATTATATAATAAAAATCTTAAATATATGTATAGTATAAAAGTATTAAATATATTTCCGTTGTCTGGTACCCGTAACACAAGTTCTTCGAGAATTTACCACGGGACCAGATTGACGTGGTGTAACAATCGTCCATAGATATTATTATTATTATTATGAAACAACTTTTACGGATTTTATCGCGGTTTATAAAAATTTTTACTTCCAACGTTTAGGATACTTTACAGCAACCATGGTCACGGGAGGACTGTACTCACTGTACATATAAAGGTCTTAATGAAGCGCGATTAAATCCGTAAAAGTTGTTTCATTATAATGCATGAAATTCGCGCAAGCACTAGAAAACTATAGGCCCATTTTTTATGTTATAAGGGGGCAAACGAGCAGTCGGAACCCTATGGTACCGACGCCCATACACATCCGCACAACCAGCGGTTATGCAAATGCGTTGCCCTCCTTTTCCCTATCCCCCCCCAATGGGCCACTGGAAACTCATAAACCGCACGAAACGCGACAGCATAGCTGTCACTTGACGCCGGTATTATGTTAGCGAGAGGCTGCAATGCAGCATGGCACTACCTCTTACTATATTATATTTTAATAACAATTATTTTGTTTAACATGCTAAATATCAACATTAAAAATAATCTTTTACTCTCATTAATCGTCAAATCATATTCAAACAATTTTAACGATGTTCGCATGAATGCAGTACAAACAATAAAATTTAGGAACAGTTAATAAAATCGTCACGTATCAAAATATTAATGTGAAGTAAAGTTATGAAACCTTTCCTTGGAAATGGTAAAAACATTTTTTCGACGTACTTCGTGTACAGAAAAGGTAAAACAGTGCTTTGATGGCCGAAATTCAGACCAGTGAAACACTTGCATACAAACACCCGCTTATGGAAATATGAAGTAAAAGTGGGAAGCATACCATTGATATTATACAGTAGATATACAAAAAAAGATTTCTTAAGTGTCATGTCATCAATCTGTCGAGTGTCGAGTTAATAATATCTGAGTCTAGATACTTATTAATGAAGACAATAAATTGAAAGTTTTTACTGTAACGTAACAATGCACGGGTACCAACTATCCTTCTTGTTTCTCCCACCAAATACCTATTCTGTGATTCAGATTAACGAAAGGCAGTAATTACTGCCGTTAATTAAAATTTATAAAATCCTACTAATATTATGAAAGTAAAAGTTTGTAAGAATGGATGTATGTTTGTTACTCTTTCACGCAAAAACTACGAAACGAATTTTAATGTAAATTTACAATAACATAGCTTAAACATCAGAATAACATATAGGCTATAATCTATACTAATAATATAAAGCTGAAGAGTTTGTTTGTTTGAACGCGTTAATCTCAGGAACTACTAGTCCTATTTGAAAAATTATTTTAGTTTTAGATAGCCCATTTATCGAGGAAGGTTTATAGCTATATAACATCACCGTGTGCCTAACAGGAGTGAAGTTAAGCAAGTTAACGCGGGCGAAGCTGCGGGCAACAGCTAGTATTATATACTCGTACTCCCTCGGGAATGGGAAGTACGCGGGTGAAACCGCATGGAGCTGCTAGTATATCTTAATTATTATTGTAACTCATAATATACAATGAAGTTGAAAAAATTGTCCATCTTTATTGTAACGAGAACATAATCTTTATACTAAAATCTTGATTTCTTTATTAGCTTATTCTAAGAAATTATCGTGTGACGACTGTCAATTGTCTGGTCATCCGTCATTTTATTCGAGTGGTTAAGCTACTGGATACTTTTTACGCAGCGGTCGCGGTCCGAACCCCGCCAGGTGCAGATAATTTGTATCTGTGTAGTCTAATCTGTGCCGGATCAAGGATTTGTAATTTGTACTAAAAATATTTATGTGAATTTCTCAAATTTATTTCTGTTCCTAGTTCCTGTAACAAGTTATTACAAGCTTACCGTTGGACTACTCACTAGGTTAATGTGGTGTGATTCTTGTTTAATATTTATAATGGTTATGTATATCTAGTATAGTAACATCAACGGGTACATGCGGCGTGATTTACGCTCGTGTGACGTCCCGGTGATGACCTTCGCATTAGAGGCAATTTAAAATTTGTCAACGCACCAATTTTAAGATTAACCTACAACTATTAATTTATGCTAGTTTTATGCTATATAAGGTATTCTTTTCTGTTTTTTCTTTTTTGTCTTTTACGCCGGGAAATGCTCTGAGGCATCCCGCGGGGGAGTGGGTCTGCCCAGGCGGGTATGTGGGACTCGCTGCGCCCGAAAGGTGGTAAGGTGGACGCACCTCTACCCACTAAAACCCGGCAAGTGCCACCAATGCCGACTTTGGTGAGGTGCCCCGGATATGTTGAGCAAACAGGGCACCTCGACGGCTAGTCAGTCCCTCAAGGGACCGACGCCACCTCTACCAGAGGCGCTGTCCCGCATCTCAGAACAACCCCTCCCAACGTCGGGAGTGTACAATGGAGTTAGGTCCCATTCTCGAACCTTGTCCCCTTTTCTCATAAGAGGGGTACAAAGTGCAGCTCCCTCGGCTCAATTTGCTTCGCCCAAGGTGCTGGGTTCACCATAGACTACTGAGCCCCACCGCCACGACAAGGCTTGAACCTTGGTGGGGTTATCATGTCACCTTAAGTAGGTGGTGTGGCTTAGAAAAATGGTAATATGAATGACATACATGAAATAAGAAGAATGTTGCGTAATAAATTTAAAACGAGATGTACCATATTTTTACTGAAATCGTGAACAAGGCATTAATTACATATAGTAGACAGTGCCGAAATATCGAGCTCCGCGGAATGAAAGTGAAAATATTTAAAAATTTACTGTTATAAACAGTTATAATAGTGAAAAAAGACGTTAGTTTAAAATAGATAGACAGATCGACAACTCAATTATCAAAATTAGTTAAGTTGATTTGACTAAGATAGAATATACGTGAATACAAACAAATTCATACAATTCTCTTCCTTTGGCTTTGCCGTAATCTGGTCAAAATACACCAATTTACATTTCACGACACCATACTGTCGATTGTCATAAAAATCAATTAATAACGTCTATGACCATCGCTGAATGCAATGTGAGAAGATCATTTTTTAATGATTATTGGATATCCGTGTACCGCGCTGGGACCATCATTTGTCAAACGTGTATTGTGGGACTGGGGTCATTGAATGGACGTACAGACTCACAGAGAGACAATACTGTACTAATACGATTTGGTAACCTTATGAAAGAAAGTTTTGAAGAACATTATAATCACTAAGACTTTAGGCCCATCGGGGGGATAGGGAAAAGGAGGGCAACGTATCTGCTTAATCTCTGGTTGTGCGGATTTGTCTGGGATAATCGCCAAAAGGCACCGACTGCTGTTTGCACTCCTATGCTATAAAAAGTTAAATTTGTAATGTAGTCATCATCATCATCCTTTTGTCCCTTACCGGACATTAAACTTCGCGAGTAGAGATAGGATTTAATCACACTTTGCACTGGATAGCATCTAGTGACCTATATTCTTTCATACTGTTGTATTGGCCAAGTGAGAATATGGCTTTTTTGTTCAAGATTTGAAGACAAAAGGATTCAATCATTGCGTTCTCCTTGACCTACGTAGCGCCTCTCCCAGATTGGTCCACAAATTTGCGTTTCATGAAATGTCATCGACTATATACCAGATAGTATAGTAATGATAGCCATAAAATTCCGAAACTGGTCAGTGATTTGTCACTGACGTAATATCTTTTTAACCAACTAAGGATATGTGTATGTACGTCCCATTAGCCAATCATCCATCAATGGTAATCAGTCGGCCAAACCGCCGAAGTTTCACGAACCAATACTAAACTATATAAAATGAAGTATCAAGTCGCAAATTTGGCGGAATTTGTTTTCAAACAAAAGACATAACATTACCGCTCTATTCCGTCAGTGAATACTACGTATTACTGTACTCACTATCATGTATGTTACAGGTCGGAGTAACGGTGACAGCGCCGTCGAGGAGGCCGGTGGTGTCTCGCGTCCTGGACGTGGCCGAGCGGCCGGGAGTCTACCGCATTGAGTTCACCCCAGAGGAAGTCGGAACTCATCTCATTGATGTAAGTATATTGTATTTGTTTATTTACTAACGTTCCTCATCACGTATTACCTGCCCATAGGGGACTAGAAGACTGAGAAACACTTATCGTATACGATCCTTTACAAGGAATACTTTCGCTATCTAATAATAATAAAGAATATACATATTCTAGATAATGTATCGATATATATACAGTATACTCAAAGGTCAGTAAATCGCGTACCAATAATGTTGTTTAATAAAGCGTTTAATTTCGTTTATCCTCAAATATATACCTACTCCATTTTAAGTTTATTTTCGTCAAAATCTCTTAATACCACCACCACCTTCACATACATTTCTTTGGCTTTTAACATCGCGTCGTTGTTAGAAAACGACTGCGGCTCTGAAGGAAAATATATGGGCTTTGAGATTCTACGAAAAATCACGAAACGTATAAAAAGCAAACGATTCCACATCGCTGTTGAAATGACGTCACGAACGAAAGTAACAAATCAAAAAGGCCATTGGATAGATTGTGCATCACTACTTTCCATACCTTTGGACATATTATATTTATGAGGATAAGGGAGGATACATTTCATCATCATCATTTTTTAACCATTTTCCGTCCATTGCTGAGCATTCCGGCCTCTTAGAATGATCGCATCATAAATAAAAAAATTGCAATAACTAAATCTAAACTCTATCAGAACTCTGGTCTCAAAGGTGTTCAGAACTGCGAGTTATTGGTCCATTCATAGTTTTATAACTGTCAACGTTATAAACAACGCTTTTACCAATGTGAATAAATTTAATAAACAACGAATTGCTACAGAGAATGGGTTAGTTTCCAAACGGGAACCATACATGGGCTGAAATGTTGAACCAAAATGGGAATGGACCAAATTTACATAGATAGGATACTTAATCATACCTCTATGTGCCAATTTACATAATATTCACATGAGTTTGAATTTCGCTTATATTGTGACCTTTAAAACGAGTCTAAAACTTTCACTCTTCAAACTTAATTACATATTGAATGTAGGTGAAGATTTCTTCTAATAATCTCTTAATATATTCCATGCTAATGTTAATGGTTTGTTTATAAACACGAAAGGATATAATTAAAATATACAGTAGTTTCTTCTCACTGAGACAGTATGAGAGGTCGGAGATTTTACGAAAACAAGCTTAATATTTAACACTCTACTTAATCATTTTTCTTAAATAATAAATGTTATTTTAGGCAAAAAAAATGCATACGTTACAATGACTAAAATAACGACTTTTAAAAAATAAATTTATCTCGTATAATCAACCCTGTACCTACAAGGTCGTCTTTTACGCACCGTGGGAACACACTAAAATGTAACGCCACAGATTTCTTCTAGATAAATCTCTTAATATTTCCATGCACTAAGTGTTAATTATTCTAAGTTATAAACACGAAAGGATAATGAATTAAAATATACACGTAGTTTCGTATTATAGACAGTATGAGACTGTCGGAGATTTTCTGTCATAAAATTTAAATTTAAACCTAATTAAGAGGACTCATTAGCAAATTTAGTGATATTAAAAACAAAAATCTGACCAGTCTTCTTATCGAGCCTTTGTAATAAATAAATTTTAATTAATATAATCTAAGTATTGGACAACTATAATTGAAGTGTAATCAAAGTAATTAGCATCCGATTCTTATAAAGCATTTAATTATGCATGTTTCTGTAATAGCACAAGCAATTAGTACACACAACACCTGTTGTAATAAAAGCACTGACTTAGACATAATTTACTGCCTTATTTTTTTATAATATATTTTACTTTAAAAAGTAAGGGTATAAAGTCTGTTCTAATATTCTCTATCTATTTCGCAGGTTACTATTGGCGAGGACAAATTATCAGCCGGGCCATTAGTAGCCAAAGTATACGACGCCAGCCTTATCAAAGTCACGGATGTCGGCAACGCGCTCGTCGGTCAACAATGCCAGTTTAGAGGTATACATACATTATAGGTATACATACATACCTATACATTATACACAAACATATAATAAGAAAGCATGAGTGACCCTTATACGTCCTACCGCTGGAGACGAATCTATTCGAAGTCACGAGAGGGTATTATTCCATAGTTCAACTTTATATATGTCAAAGCCTTCCCGCACAATCAGAGATCATGCAGATGCGTTACCCTCCTTTTCCCTATAAATGGGCCACCGGAAACTCACGAACCGCACGAAACGTGACAGAATAGCTGTCACTTGTCGCCGGTATTATGTGAGAGAGAGGTACCACCCCGGTTGTGACGGCCCAATTCGACTGCAAAGCAGCATGGCACTACCTCTTACTAAATGCTCGATGAGTATACCATACCATAGGCCCAGCGCAAATGGGAATTATAATAATATATTATGTGAATGGCTTGGTTTACACATGCTCAAAGACTTTTTGAATTAACAAGCATGCAGATTTAGTCTCGATGTTTATAATCACGGATTCACGAGCAAAATCCTCTAAAATCCTAATCTGAGCCTATACACGTGAAACATCGTCATTCAGCTATAAACCAAATCGATTCTTATTTATTTCGTCATTAAATAATTCTTAAACTATCAATAATTAAAAATATATTTTCAACATCACCTTTGCCCATGAATTATCTACCACAGG
Organism: Helleia helle; assembly: GCA_963853865.1. Classification (NCBI taxonomy): domain Eukaryota; kingdom Metazoa; phylum Arthropoda; class Insecta; order Lepidoptera; family Lycaenidae; genus Helleia; species Helleia helle. The sequence continues at coordinate 11,117,981 of OY971421.1, forward strand.
TTTTAATTTATAAAAAGAAAACGAGAAAACTTAAAAATTTAAAGATGGTGTGAGAACATTTTTCTCTAACAACTAAGATGTAAGGTAATTTATTCCATAATTGAAAATATGCTTTCAGTGGATGCCAGCGCTGCCGGTGAAGGGCAATTAGAAATTTCAATCAATGAGGGCGAAGTTCCCAATCATGTACAAGTAAGTACGTTGTAACTCATAACAAAATAACAGGACTTTAGGGAAATATCGTTTGTAAACTTTAATAAAATACCTTGCCGTAAGCAGCAATATTGTTTTGAGAAAATTTTATATTATAGTTTGTAACAAACAGTTACCACGTGAAGAATGAACCTATCAGTAGAATATGTAAATCTCCGGCTATTTCCAGTTCGTAGGTGCTTTAAAAAATATTTATAATAAACATGTATATTAAGCCGTTATACATTTGAATTTCTTTAGTTATTACCGTAGTAAGCTCGTCAATGCGAGTGGCAAGGCTCGGCCGTCTTGGCATTCATTGAAGGAGGCTTCAGTTCATTCAGCAGTAGACAGATAGGGGCTGATGATGAAGCTCGTAAAAACATGTCTCACGAATAATAATACAATGTACCGGACAATCGTCTATGGTTATTTATCGTATCAATTAGCCTAATCATGGTGGAATCCGCGATGTCTGCACGTGATCATACTACCAGCGGACAGTCAGGACATAAATGATTTATCTTTGTAAAAATTATATTAGCTCACTCATAGAATCAAATTTAACAGTGAGTGAGTATACTAATTGTGCACTTAGCCTTCCATATCTAAGTATTGATTAATTATTAGTAATCAAAAGTTTAGTGCGTAGCTTCTAAGCCTCAGAAGTAATGTAAATCCATAGTATTAATAGTGAAATATCTATCATACCAACGTATTATTACAATTTGCGTACATAATTATTATAAGCATTTTGAGATAATATTATATATCCCCACCCAGTAAGATCCAGAAAGCCGGTCTGCAGTGCAGTCTAGTTTTTTTTATTCTGGTAACATTCTCGTACACGTGTAGTCTAGTTTATTGTAGAGAAATATTTATATTTAAAGCCCATGCTTTATAATATTAGATTAGAACTTTTCTTATTTAAAAAATCGTACTCGTACCTTAAAAAATAATTTATCAATAATTATTATGTAATTTCAGGTTGTTGGAGGTGGTCGCTGTCTCGTATCCTGGAGACCAGAGACTCCAACGCCCCACCGAGTAGATATAAAATTTAATGGAGAGCCTGTACCTTCATCACCGTTTATTTTTCATGTAGCACCTGCGCAAAGGGTCAATATTGATACTTCACAAATCGGTTAGATAAATTATTTTTATTAAACTTTGTCTTTGATCATAATTAACATGCGACTTAAGCTAAGAAGTATTATATGGAGGAACGGCGGGAAATATCGGGGCATGCGGTTGTTTTGTTTTTGTTTCCCTTTAATTAATTGTTATTTTGTATTTTGTTCGCTCGGAGCAGTTTTCTATAGTGTTTGTTATAAAATCTTAATCTATATAATATATTGTTATTGGTTGGCGAATGTTGTGGAAGACTGTTCTGGAGCGGTTTTCTATAGTAGGACTGATCCGAATGGGTGGAGTGGAAAGTGGTAGTTGGGAGACTAGAGGGGCGAAGCAGCACTCCTTTGGGTTTCCCGCCGTTTCTCCATATTACAGACTCAATATTGCATTTAGAATAAGGATCGTCATTGGCAATGCACTAAGTGCATTTAAATATAAAAAAGTAATAAATGTCACATTGACAATGTCATATTTGCTATTGACAACTTGACAGATGTTAAGATGTTTATTTACATTTTGTAGCGCTTTGTTTAGCATTCAATGGTAATTATATTTTAAGTTAATGGATGGCATTTGTTTAAAATATTTAATGTGTTTAAAAATGATTACTTGAATTGCATAAAACGTATGTGACTAACATAATAGGAAACAGTTCTTAAATACACTTATCTTTATAGAGTTGATTCCTGTCGGTGAGGTAGCATCATGTTCAGTCCGAGTGGAAGGCTCTGGTGGTGGCGAGCTAACCGTTACAGTACGAGGCCCAAGAGGCGAAGTCCCAGTGCGGCTTACCGGAGAGGCCGTCACTGGCTTAGTAGCAAGTTTTACACCCAAAAATGTTGGCCCACACATACTTACAGCGCAGTACAATAATCAACCTGTTCCCGTTAGTATAATTTAGTTAACATAGTTCATAGGCAGAATGATAATCTTATGAATTTACTACGATTATAATTGTAATTTAATCATTATTAAACAAAAATCTTTAACATATTTCATAAATGGCTTACCTTACATTTATTCATCATAATATACTTTTATAAAAAAAAAATTAATCATATTCATTGGTTCTAGGGAACACCATTTACATGCAAGGCATATGATAGTAAACTTGTCAGTGTGAACGGAGGATCAACAGCTCGAGTTGGAGTCCCCGTACAATTAGCAGTTGATGCGGCACAAGCTGGCGAAGGAAACTTAGAGATCACAGTGGCTGCTAGAGGACTAAATATACCAACACAAGTGCACCCACAAGTAAGAACAATAGTTTTCTTGTTCACATTTTTTTAATGTCTTAAATTAGGTAATTTTAATTAATAATAATATTATTATGTAGGTATATAATTAAATTAAAAATATGATAAAATATGCTCTTAATCTGTATATCCATAATGTGTCATATGTATGAATGCATGTTCTATGTCATTTGTCTCCTTGTAATGTCATCTTTGTATTATGCTGTAATGATGTTATGATTGTGTCTAAATAAATAAATATTCTTCCAGGGAAATGCCAGATTTACTGTTTCATTCACTCCCACTGAAGCTTGTGAACATATTGTCACTGTGTCATTTAATAAGGTAATTCATTTATATTGTTATTTAATAAATCATTTATATTAATACTTTTTAAATAAATGTCTACTGTATTTTATTAAATATATATTGGATTCAATTAATTATTTAATTATTTATTCATAAATGTTACAAGATATAATTTGAGTACTTAAATCATAATAAATTATATTAGATTTTCAATAATAACTACCAAACAAAAAATAAGAAACAAGACTCATAACTACAGTGTATTTGAGTTTTTATTAATGCATACATAATACGAATGATAAAAGAATGATCAATTCACAAGTTATTGTAAGTATAGGGGGATTTTGCAGTGTTGTAGTTGCTAATACTATGACATTGAACAGTAATCAGAATATTATTATATTAATTGAATATTAACCTCCAAATACTCAAACGAATCTCAAATTTAAGACGTACTTAAACTCGTGTTGTCCCTCTTTTTTCTTCGAATCTGACACGACGTAGCATGAGTTTAAGTATGTCTTAAATTTGAGATTCGTTTGAGTATTTGGGGGAGAGTCAATCAAAAAGTATCATCTCTTTAAGTACAATATTGAATTTAAAAAATAATAATTTAAATACTAGTGTAATGTTTATGTTTTTTATGATAAGGTTTTTATAATATAATTCTTCCATATATTTTAAAAATGCATTTATGTTGCAGATGAAAGTACCAGGTTGTCCACTTGTAATCAATGTGTCAGAAGGTGGTGTCAGTGGTGCCCGTGTCACATTACCTGGTCCTGTGCCCTTGCATCAACCAGCCACTCTGACTCTACACCACCCCTCTGCTACACTCGACCAAATAGAAGTCAATGTTGAGGGTAAGAGTTATTGTCATTACAATCTCCGATTAAATAATCTGAAAGTTTTTGTTTAAAGCATAGGAGGGCAAACTAACAGTCGAAGCCTTTTGGTGACTACCGACGCCCGTACACATCTGCACAACCAGAGATAAATGAAGATGCTTTGCCCTCCTTTTCCCTATCACTCCCAATGGAAGAGTGGAATCTCATAAACCGTACGAAACGCGACCACAGCTGTCACTTGACGCCGGTGTTATGTGAGCGAGAGGTACCACCCCGGTCGTGCCGGCCCAATTTGGCTGCAATGCAGCATGGCACTACCTTTTACTACTTAGTAGTACTAATCTACAAGTATAAAGTACCAGCTAATCAGTATAAGATTGTATATTCAACATACTTTACTGCTAAGGCTGAAGTTATGTTTAATGTTCATAATTATTTTGGTTCTCTTCCAGGATGGTATAAATGACAATATGATAGATAAATTTGAGAAACATGGGCCATATGGGGTTTAAGAAAGAAAAGACAAAACCCCACTTTGATTACCAAATGAATGACTGATATGGAAAATAATTTTAAATTAGAATGTTGAATGCTTTGCAGTACTAAAACTTCATCTAACCATTTATGACATTAGTAGATAGAGAAATAAATATTTTTACTAACTCTTATCAATACTAATTTCTATTACGTAAATATGTGTACAATTTATAAGGATCATGACATAACATATGATGAATTCTTTAAAGCTCATCCGCTTCGCCCTAACTCCTAACTCTTATGGATAAAACATCGGGGTATTTACTTAAAAGAGGGGTTTGGTAGGACCTATCATTATAAAATATATTTATATCCCAAATAATTAAGGAATATAATAATGGGATTATAATACAATATATTGAGGGGTTTTTGGGGTTAATGGGCGGAGTGGTGAGCTGAGATATGGTGGGGCGTAGGTCCGAATGGAGCGTCAGTACCAGCGGCTGTGGCGTCGGCGGGGCCCGGCGTGTTCAGAGCAGAGTTCGTGCCCAGAGCTGTGGGCGAGCACAGGCTTAATGTCCTCGTCAACTCGATGCCGATACCAGCTAGCCCGTTCCATTTGAAGGTGATTATTAGATATGGAGTATTAAATTAACTATCTGGAATCATCGATAACAATCATGTTATATAAAAATTAGGTACAATATATTTGTGTAAATCAATTGTAAAAGAAAGCTTAACAATATTTGTCAAAACTTTTCTACATAATTTTAAAAATTGAGGCAAGCATTTAAAAATCATTTTATTAAATAAAAACTAATTTAAATTTAGTTCAATGGTAAATCACCAAAATAGCTGTTATCAAACCGAGACAATTTTTTATTTATTTATTTATAACGGTATGTTTCTGAACAGGTGTACGACGTCACAGCTATACGAGTGAAAGACGCTGCGCACGGGACTGTTGGCAAACCTGTAACTTTCCTAGGTAACTGCTATTTTTATACTTATATTTATACATTCTTTTTAATTATCACGACATTAGGTATGAATATGTTGCCGGTTTTCCAACCCCGGTTTAACAAACCAATAGTGAGCCAAATGGGCTCACACTAATCCGACGAAGCATTAGGGCCTTCGGGCCAATAGCATAGATCCCTCCGAAAAAAAATATTGCCGCCGTTCACGTCCGGCATTGCAGATCTTCATCAATTCGAACAAGTTGTCAAAAAAACTTGCAACAACAAAAAATTAACTACAAAAAATAAACTGCCAGCTTTACTCAATAATTCGATGTTCAATAAATGTATAAAATAATTTTCATTAGACAATTAATTATTATAATAAATATATCAAACGCTACTTATATAGAATAGAGCGATAATGTTATGTGTTTTGTATGAAAACAAATACTGCCAAAGTGGTCCGAAGCTACGCCGGTTCTGCGCTCTGATTGGCCGACTGATGGCCATTGATGGATTATTGGCCGATGGGACGTACATACAGATCACTGGTTGGTTGAATTGCTATTACGTCAGTGACAAATCACTCACGCGTTTCGGAATTGTATGGCTCACATTACTACTCTATCCGGTTCTAATATGCTCGATGTATAAAATGTACCTATATAATGTAATGGATGTTCATCAGTGGAGACAATGGCGGCGGGGCCGGGCAATCTGGAGGTGACGGTGAACGGCGGACGCGTGCCCACCGCGGCGGCGGCGCAGGGTGCGCACACGTACGCCATCAGCTTCACGCCGCGCGACCCACGCCCGCACACCGTCGAACTACGGTTCAACGGGGACCACGTGCCGGGTATGTCACTTCAGACATTACTATTGACTGGCCTGTGGGTCTAGTGGTTAGTGACCCTGACTGCAAAACCAGAAGGTCGTGGGTTCGATTCCCACCCAGGACAAATTTTTGTGTGATGAACATGATCATTTGTTCTGTCTGGGTGTAATTTATCTATAATATGTATGTATTTAGAAATATATAAGAATAATATATCAGTTGTCTGGTTACCATAAGAACAGGCTCTGCCTGGTTTGGGATCAGATGGCCGAGTGTGAGTTGTCCGAACATATTATTAAAATTTTATCTTTCCGAGATCATTATCGACCTTATATGTCCCACTGTTGGGTCTCCTCGAAATCAGGCGAAAAGGTGTTAGCCTTTGTCCTTGTCCAATGACCGGGAACGGTGCATATGGGATCGTTTTTTTCTAATCACGCAGGTGTTCTCACAATGTTTTCTTTTGCTGGTGAGTTAGTTTTGATAACATAATATGTTCCTTTCAGCGTTTGCTGCAAAACGAAGAGGTTTTTTTTTCCTTCTAGATATCTATTTTATTACAGTTCTGTTTACTCGTTTTGAATTATTAGTTTGTTTCAAATTTATTTTAATTATTAGTTTGGCCTTGCTATGATTATAAACATATAAATTATATTTTTAATACATAAAAATGTATCCGTCGCATATATTAGTATCGAATAAAATATAATACTCGGTACACTGTATACTCTTCACATTAAATTATAGAGCTTGTTTTTTTTCCTTTTCAGTTTGTTGTTGTTTTTGCATTCGGGTTTTCTTTTTTTTTTTAAATAATTGTATTATATTTTTTCTATAATGTACCTATCTTTATTTGTTAGTCACAAATTCCGTCGTCAGCATCAACTTAAGATTATTATTACATTCACCACCGTCCCATTGATGTTTATTCTTACAATGACAACTTGAAACACTGCAGGTAGCCCATTCGTGTGCCACGTGTCGGCGCCGGCGCGGGTCATCGGCGCGGGATCAGGCGAGTCGCCGGACAAGGTATCGGTGGGCGACGCCTACTCGTTCAGTGTGGACTCGCCCACCGCCCCCCACGTCGAGGTGCTGGGGCCGGCGAGACGACCGGTCTCTGTACAGGTAACACTGATTGAATCTCATCATCATAGAAATATCATCATCATCACCATCAACCTCTATCCGTCCACTGCTGAACATACATACAAAGAAATATATAATAATTAATATAACAATATTATTAATAAAAAGGGAAATATGACAAATATTGTACATGCCCTTTTTCGATCTCCAGACAATTTACCTTGATGTGGCACATGAGTTGCAATATTCATATTTATATGTGGCTCTGAATTTATTAAATTCATAAAGTATAGGATGACCCGTCTGGTAATTCTATGTAAAATAGTATGTTACAGTTGTTTTATATCACGAAATCGGGTGGGCAATACTTTTAGGTGTGACGCGTTGACGACGACGTGCGTTCTTGTGTGCGTAACTACAGGGAACGTATCAGCTTACACACGCAAAGACAATTAACATGTACATTTACATACACAAATCTGGCTCACACGCTTTCGTGAAATAAAACATCTATACGTGAAATTATATTGTATTTTTAAGATAACACATACTGCATACATTGCATAATATATCCATCTATTTTAAGGTATTCTCTCCATAAACGTTAAAACCATAAAATCTTAATAGAAACGAAACTATCGTCTTGAAAAATTTTTTTTTTTATTATTAGCTACAATACCCGGGTTCTCCGTCAATGTCATTCGTCATCAGCCACAACGTCTTAAATTATAGATGTAAATAATTTGGTTAATAGGTGTCACCTGAAGAAACGGTCGGAGAAAATGAAGCCAGTAAACGATATACTATATCGTTTGTGCCTGTCGACGTGGGAGATCACAGTATTGAGGTATGTATAAACTGCTTTTCTCCTTACATATATATAGCACCACGTCCAAACAGCTTGTTTACTCTCGGTACGGTGGTATCAGGTGATGCCAATACTGAGTGTGTTCTGAACCATCCCTCCAAGCCAAGTGCCCGCCGCTCAACCGACAGCCTTTTTTATCTTTTTCACCCCTCCAACAACCGCGCTCAGTATTGCCAACACCTTCGTGTTGCCATAGTTATTAAAATTGTACAAAGTGAAAAACAAATTAATCGAATATTATAAATCAATAAATATCTAAAATATGTATAAAATATATCCATCCTTAAAAAACATTAGATTTGCATTATGTACAAAAAAATTGTACAAATTTATTTATTTATAAAAGTGAAGCTTTTAATTAAGTTTATTATCTTAAATTATATACTTTTTTTTAATTGTTCATTAATAGGTATGTTCAGTAACCAAAAATTAAAAATATTTTATATATACATTTGGTATAAGTTTTATTTTAAAAGTAGCCCTAATAATTAAGCTTTTAGTTAAATTTAATATTTATTTTTAATGAAGATTTTATTGTATCCAATAAATATACATTTCCATATTCGTTCGTTGTAGGTTCGCGCCGGTGCCATGGGCGGCCACGTCGAAGGCAGCCCGTTCCTGGTGAAGGCGTACAGCGCGTCTCGCGTGTCAGTGACGGACATCTCGCCGGGAGTGGTGGGGCGACCCGTCTCCTTCACCATCAACGCCTCACATGCTGGTAATTTTATGGTGGTTTTTAATAGAAGTACTAAAAAGAGGGTAATCTATTTTTATAAACGTTAAAAATTCTTGTATTTTTTAAGTTCCTTTTTTTCAGTCCTTATTTTATATCCATATTATTTCTAAAGAGGTGTATATTGTCTAAAGGACATTTGATAAATATATTCTTTTTCTAAAGTATATGGTATTTTTTAGGTGCTGGCAATTTGGAAATAATAGTTGCTGTGAATGGCAGAAACGTGCCGAATTATGTTCAGAGTGAAGGAAACGCGAGATTTAAGGTATTAGTTTATTATTTATGACGTTCCTTAACACATTATTGACAGCTACATACATCATTGCTGATAAAATCAGGCGTTTAAAAAAATCCGGGACTCGCTGTAGTCAATCTATTTTTCTGTGAGTCCGTAAAAACAGGAACATTTTAGCTTTAGTATCGTGTGTAATGGAGACACCCGATTATACGTAAGAATCTTACATAAGGCTCAAGATCATTTTTCACTCATTTATAGCGTATCAAAAATCATATATTGCCTATAAACGAAGTTAAACTAACGAAATACATTTTGCAGGTGAACTTCAAGCCAACCGAAGCGGCGGCCCACACGTTATCGGTGCGGTTCAACGGACACGCGGTGCCCGGGTCGCCGTTCACGTGTATGGTGTCCGCCCCCGCGGCGGCCGCGGACGCACGCGCGAGTGGACCTGGCCTCACCTCCGCCGCAAGAGGCGAGCCCGCTGAAATAAGCCTCACTGGCTTCCATTGTGAGTAAATCGATCCTGACACTTGTGGTGCCTTGAAATGGGTTTTTCTAGATTTCTATGTGCACCTGAAATGAGACCGTTGCTTGCTCTCCGGTGAAGGAAAACACCATAAACAAACAAACAGGAAACATGCATGCCTGGTGAGATAAAAATTCTTAGAGGTGTAGTTCACCAACCTACATTGGGCCAGCGCATCAGTTTCTCAACACGCTCCTCGCTTGATTTCCAAAGTGAGACGAGTACCCAGTATGCGACATGACATATACATGTTCATATTATTATATTACTTTGTCACTCAAGCGGTCGATGTATGGACGGTAGAGCTATTCAATGGTAATTAGTAATACTGTTATGTTATGCACAACAACTAGCCTTGTATATTTACAATTGCAATTAACAAACAAACATGAATCTGTCACAACATCCTCGATCATTGTATCTCAGAGAGTGTCCACTATAGTGCAATCAGCAATGGCTTTTGGTTTGTTGCTCTATAAGATAGCGAATAGACTTGCTTCTGCTAACATTTTGAGGACGTTGCTATTAAAGGGTGTGTAGTTTCTTGTTAAAATAACTTTCTTTTTGGAATTATTATATATAACTTATAATAATTAGCAATGTGCAAAATTCTCATTTTTTTACTTTAATTTATTTATTATTTATTAATTGTTACAAATTGGCGGACTTAATGCTAATGCATTCTCTCCCAGTCAACCATAGGGAAAAACGATGATTAATGTAGAGAATTAAAAATTTATATAAATTTTAAAAAATCACGTGACTACAAACGTGCAACGGATGGCCGCCATGTTTTTGACGTCATAATTTTACCCGGTAGTACAGTGTCAACGGCTTCTACACGTGACAGCTCTATGCTAATAGTGACGTCACAATGTTATCGGGATTGTTCGGGAACTGTCAGCGTATTTTCGCTACCGAGTTCAATTTTTTTTATTTTATTTAATGTAACTTTAATTAGAGCAAAATAAAATGAAAAATAGTTTCGTTGTAAAACATATTGTATATGATATTTCCATTTATGACAAAAAATATTAAAACCCCAGGAAATAGTAGTGTTGTAGAAAACGCTATAAATATTCAATCACTTTAATAAATTGACAAAATCTGAATAGACAAATCCAACAAATTTTGGAATAAAATGCAGTAATCACTTAATTAAGATTTTAATATTGATGCTTAGATATTAATTTTAATAAAGTGTAATAGGAAATTGAATTAAAGTGTTTCGTATTTGTATTCTATCGTATGTCGTGGCCATGATCTTATGTACCCAAATAAAATTCCACATAACTAGCAGCGCCCTGCGGTTTCACCCGCGTACTTTCCATTCCCGTGGGAGTACAGAGATAAATTACACAGATAAATTACATTAATTAGTATAAGCTATATTATTGTAAAGTTTCATTAAAATCATTTCAATAGTTTTAACGTGAAAGAGTAACAAACATACATCCATACATTCTTACAAACTTTTGCGCTTATAATATTAGTAGGATTCATAATGGCGTATTTTATAAGAAGCGTATATAAAAGAGAAGTTCATAATAAATTTAGTGTATTGTATGCACAGCTGGCGAGCCGACAATATACGTGATCGGACCCGGCGGTGCGGCGGTACGCACGCGCGTGGCGGGCGCGGGGGAGGGGCGCTACACCGGCACATACACGCCCGAGGCGGTGGGGCGGCACAGCGTCACGGTGCAGTGCGCCGGCCGCCACGTGCCCGGCTCGCCCTTCGTCTGCAACGTATACGACGTGCGCCGCGTGCGGGTCGCCGGCTTGGGACCGGGAGGTGAGCCGACATTACAACCTAGAGAAACTGGGTGCGTTTTATGGGTAGGAGGTATGCGCTTGTGCCACGCTACCGTCTGCAAAGTTGCCACCATCCTGCTTATTTTGTTCGACAAACAGCAGTTCGACAAACTGGCACATAGACTTACCATCTTATGTCTCAGGATAGGCAACACATATATGAGCTGCCTGGGCTAGTCCGAAAGAAAGATACATTATAAACATTCATTCATTAATAGCAAGAGTATGTTAATAATTCCACTTAATACTGTCAAATTTGGGACATTTTGGGCATCTTTTATATATGTTTTTTTAATCATATAAAGTTTAATCAGTGACTTTACCCTTGTAAGGAATAAATCACACTTATTCTACAAAATTGCTGCATGTTTTTAGAACTTGAAGGAACATTAGAAGGTCTGAACTTGGACGAGAGCGGCGAGGAGGAGCGTGGTGTGGAGGTGGGCAAACCCGTGACGTTCAGCGTGGACGCGGCGGGTGCGGGGGAGGGCACGCTCGAGCTCGTCGTGTCAACACCTTCTACTACAGTCAAAGCTGAAGTAAGGGACAATCAATATTATAATGAAGCATCTTCTAATGGATTTTATCGTGATTTATTAAGCTTTTTGCACGATGACATCCTCAATGACCAAGGTCGGTGTAACGTATCCGAACGTTGGGCGATAAAATCCGTAAAAAGAAATTCTTCTAAACTATGCTATATTACTTCAGGTGGTGGCAGTTGCGCGCGGTCTGTACGACGTGACGTTCGTGCCGGTGTCGCGCGAGCCGCACCGTGTGTCCGTCACGTTTAACGAGCAGCCCGTGCCCGGCAGCCCGTTCGTGTGCCGCGTCAGCGAGCCGCATACTTACGTACAGATAGGTGAGTCACATTATGATGTACCAGCTACCAGCACCATCCACAGTACACGCCCATCGAACATATATCCGGATAGAGTTGTAATGTGAGCCATACAATTCCGAAACTGAGCAGTGATGTATCACTGATGTAATAGCAATTCAACCAGCCAGTGACCTATATGGACGTCCCATCGGCCAATCATCCACAGAACCGGCGCACCGTCGCAGCACAAATTTGGTAGAATTCGTTTTCATTCAAAATACATAATATTACCGTTCTATTACAATTATATACGCTCGATGGCCACGCCCAACTAATGGCTAACGGATCCCAAGATACTCTACTAGGTACTGTTAGACCATAAATAAAAATCAAATGATGTCTATCAGAATGTTGTAGTCGGTTCGTGGTGTTAAAATATATGAGATACTAAACCAATTAGCCAAATTATGTAGATTAAAACGTAAAGCTCAAAACCTAGTAAAAAGGTAGGATAACTTATATCTCTTAAATCTTGAATTATAAAAGTATTCCATGTTTCAACAGACTGTCATGTCACAATGGCAATGGCTAAAAGTTCTGTACGTTTAAAAGCGTTTCAATTGAAATGTGTAGCAAGTCAAATAAACCCATTGAAAACAGGAGGAGTTGCGACCGTGGAGCTAGATGAAAACATAACAGATGTGGAGGTGATATCTCCGACTGGCGTTCGAGTGAACGAGGCGAACCTCGAAGATACCGGCCTGCTCACGTTCCCCGCCAACCGAGTGGGCAGGTACATCGTACGGAGCTCCAAAGGTCCCGTCGCAGAAGTTGAAGCGATCGACGCCTCTGCGGTCAAAGTACTGTCTATTGGGGATGCGGTTGCCCATCGACCGGCAGTTCTTACAGGTAAATGTTTAATATGGTTGGCTTTTTATTTTCTGTTTTTTTTTATGTTAGCTGAATAGGCAAACTGGCAAACGTACCACCTGATGGTAAGTGGTCGACGTTGCCCATGAACCTAAATTAGTTTACCTGGAACGAGCCCAGGCAACTCATTTATGTGTTGCCTATCCTGAGACATAAGATGTTAAGTCTCGGTGCCAGTAATTACACTGCCTGTCTTGCCCTTCTCTCCGAAACACAGCAAAGCTGTTTCATGGAAGAAACAAGCAAGATGGTGGTACCCATGCAGCCGGGAGCACGGCACAGCGCTTCCCTCCCACCGGTTTGAGTATTATTCATATTACGCCTTTGAACCGAATTCTCGCACTACTGTAACCATATTATATGTGCATATTATTGATTTACTTTACAGGAACCATTGATAATTTTATATAGGATCTATCATAACATCTTTTTATAGTGAGATACGTAGGTTCTAACTTAAATTGTGACCTAGAAAAAGAAAAAAAAGAAAATGCTTCCAAAAAAAATTCGTATGCTATAAATATCACTTGTTCTCCGGTGAAGGTAAATAACCTCATGTGGTAAAAAGTTAAGAGATACGTGTCCAATAGTAACCTTACATGGCTCTTTTATTTTATGTATTCTATATCCGTTTCATATTATCCATTTTGACCTGTATGTTCTCTCATGACAGTAAGCACTAGCGGCGCCGGTACGGGACGTCTATCCGCACGCGTACGCTGCGGCGGGGGCGTGGCCACACACTCGGTGCGACGCCGCGGTGGTGCACGCTCCGACCTGGTGTGGCACCCGGCTCGCGCCGCGCCGCACCGCCTCACGCTGCTTTGGAGTGGGGTGCCCGTTGCTGCTGAGCCGCTACTAGTGGACGTACTACCGCCGCATCACGGACAAGAGGTATGTCGATACTTACTAACAGTATCTACCATTATAATGAAACCAATTGAAACCGGCTGAACTGATTGCCTTTTTGACCTCAACCTTTTTTTACATCTTTTCAAATATGTACGTGTATATTTGTAATATTTCTTTCTTTCTTTTCTTTCAATTGAATTCATAAAATCGCTGTTTATACTTACTGTAACCATGGTTGCTGTAAGTATCCGAAATTTCGGGCATGTAGAAAATCTTAATAACCCACAATAAAATCCGTATAAAATTGCTTTATTTTAATTCCAGTCTTCCATAGGTTTCTGTAGTTAAGAAGTTGTCTTACAGTCCTTAATATCCAGTAACTTAGCTTTTTGCAGAGGATCAATTATACAAAATCCTTGTAAACTATTGATGCACCGGTATATAGAGCCCTTTAAAGTCTACAGTACATAACCTAATGAAATCTACAATCTAGATGCATACTCTCGTTTAGTGACTATCCCAGGCCAAAATCATTATTTTATCTATCAGACAGTATCAGAAGTGGATCTAATCTGTTTATGATTAATACAGGTGTCAGCGTGTGGACTTGGCCTGTACCAAGCGCAAGTGGGTCGAGTGGCGTCGTTCAGCATCGACACCCTGGGCCGGCCGGCGAGGGAGTTCGACGTGGTGGTGTCTGGCCCGGGGTCGCGCGCGCTGCCCGTCAGGTGCTACCAGACCAAGTCGGGGCTGCTGCAAGCGGAGTACACGATCACTGAAGTTGGACAAAGCACTATAGGTGAGTTCGAAAATTATTACTACTGCGTTCGTATATCTTTCCTACTGCGTTCTCGATCCTAAAAGATTGCTATAGTAGAATGGAGGGTAGAATGAATAAATAAATTAACCATTTTATAAACGCGTTTGTGAATAAAATGAAGGTGAAAATACTTTATTATCCAAATTATAAAAACGAAAGTAGAATATAATAAACATTACATACTTGTAGATAATACACATTGAAACATTTATTGGCGAGAATAGCTGAATTTTGGAAAATAATCTCAGGGTAGAAATTCACTTATATTCATAAAATAACGCAAATGTTATTTCTGACTGTATATTTTATTTCAGAGGTACTTCACTTGTCTAAGCCGGTCACTGGGAGCCCGTTCACGTGCGAATCGTTTGATCCAAATAAAGTTGTCCTTTCTGGACTTCCCACAGGAAACATCATCGCTCCCACACCTATTAATTTTACAGGTATGTAATATTTTATTACAAATCAGACATTTTGTGTTAATAAAAAAATCTTACTACTAAATATGTAATTTAAAGATATGAGAATTGATAAAAATAATATAGATTCAAATACGAATATAAATACCGACGCTTGTATCATATGACCAATCATCATTTCGTGGGCATCTAAGCGCAGGTCCTAACGGGTGTAGTCATTATGTTTTATCTCAGTTGTATCAAGCATCATACAACTTAGTCGTTACAATGAGTTCAGTCAAGTAAGATCTCTTATAAACAAAAAAGGCAATCACAGTTTACCAACAAATAATCTTATTTTACTAATGTCAAAGAAAGATATTATGTTTACGTGTTTACGCTTTTACTACCACTTGAAAGTTGTGTTAACTTTCAAGTGGTAGTAAATGTTTAATATAAAACAAGACCGATATACATCTACATTCAAAGCCTCATACCTTGCTATCTCTTCTTCTTCTTAATACTAGACAATATATTCCAGTGGACACAAAAGACGCGGGGGTGGGTGAGCTGGAGGTGGTGTGCGAGTCTCTTGGCGAGCGCCACATCAGACTACCCGTGGACATCCGCGAGGATGGCCGCGCGCACCGCGTGCGGCTCCGCCCCGCTGTGCCCGCCCACTATCGGATATACATCACCTATGGTGGTAAGTGATATATGATTAAATATAATAAAAAAATCAAAGTTTTAATTTCACAAACACATACAAAATATTATAAATTCGTGTCGTTTCTTGTATCGTTAACGTAAATCGCTTGTAAATCAATAAATAATGCGTAAATATAAAAACTATTTGCACTTTTCAACAAACATAGAAAATATAATGCGACACACGTTTTTAATTAAAATTAAAAAATAAAAATTTACTTCTTATACTACTAAAAATAGACTTACCATTACGTGCTGAGCATAATATATAAATAATGAGGAAATTCGTAAACCCAGGCGCACCAGTGGCGGGCAGTCCCGTGTCGCTGGGCGTGTTGAGTGGACGCGCGAGCAACCTCGCGCGCTGCCTCGGCACTGGGCTTGCGCACGCGCATGTGGGCAAAGAGGCCGCCTTCACCATCCACTGTCCTGATGACGCGCAACCCACTGTACAGGTGAGCTCGTACAAACCTAATAATAAATTCAAATATAATATGTTACCATAGTTTTTTTGTTTTTTCTTTAATCTGGATAGTTTCTTTTTAATATGGCTGATTATAATGAAACAATATTTACAGATATTTGTTATTTATATATTATATTATTAAGATGTTTTTTTTTATTGTTATGAGTAAAAATCGAATTACGACTTAAAAATATCGATCATCCTAACTTAGTATCTACTCTAATTTACAGGTGGAAAGATTAACAAACAACAAAGAAGAGAATGCAGATACTGGCCTGTTAGAGTGTAGAGTTGTGGGCGGCGCTCCGCGGGAGTGGCTGTGTGCGTACATACCGCTCGTAGTGGGCCTGTACGAAGTCAGGATATTCACCAACGCTGGCCCGCTACCCGGCAGTCCCTTCTCAGTTAAAGTATAAATTATTTGTACTACATAATTAAAACTTTAATTTTATAATATTATAGGTCGACCATCATCCGGTCGGTTAAATTTAGGCTCGTAAACACTGACTTCTTGTTTAACTTCTGATAATTCATAATAAGTTTTGACTTCTGATACTGTTATAATTAAGCACTTATACCATAAAAATGACATGATTATGGCTTATTAGTAGCTGTGGTTTGATCAAGTCGAGAAATAGGAATGATATCGGGTACATACATGAAAATAAGTACATATGAAAATTTCAGGTGATAGACACATCAGCTATCATGCCAGTGGGTGGGTGGGGGGCGGACAGCGCCGGTCGAGTGCGCGCGCCCTCCAAACTTGTGCTGGACACGAGCAACGCTGGGCCCGGTACACTCGAATGCTTGCTCGCTGGAAGGCATCAACGTAAGCATTAATGTTATATATTGACTATAGCTAGACGAAGGCGTAATATTTGAACGGCCCCTTGACATTAAAAACAATTAGAATGCTGTGACAGTAAACTCTGTGTGTGTGTACAATTTCGGTTATTTTATTCCATCGTTCATTATAGATCTATGTTAATTGTTAACTGATATCAAAATCAATATAAATTTATGTAATGCATTTCTTTACAACATGTACACTATATTGAGTGTCTATTATAAAGTTATGTTACTACATACATGTTATGTTGTCATTGCATGGAACTATAGGTTTAGAAAACTTGTACATTATAAATTTATTGTTTTATTAATTTCTATGTAACTTTTTTAGTCCTAAATAAAAATAAAACCGACCAAGTGCCAGGCGGACTCGCGCATGAAGGGTTCCGTACCATTACTATACAACATTAGACACTTTAACAAAAATTAAGGTTTATATTTATGGAATTAAATGTTTTTTATATATTTGAGTTAATTGAATGAAAGGTAAATTGCAGCTTACGATTTATGACGTATTAAAAAAACACTACTTACTAGATCTCGTTCAAACCAATTTTCGGTGGAAGTTTGCATGGTAATGTACATCATATTTTTTTTATTAGTTTTATCATTCTCTTATTTTAGAAGTTACAGGGGGGAGGGGCATTTTTCAACTTTGGTAGTGTCTCTCGCGCAAACTATTCAGTTTAGAATAAAATGGTATAAGAAACCCCAATATCATTTTTGAAGACCTATCCATAGATACCCCACACGGATGGGTTTGATGAATTTTTTTTGTTGAGTTTTAGTTCTAAGTATTAGGACCCTCAAAATTTATTTTCTACTTTTGTGTTAAAATCTTAATGCGGTTCATAGAATACATCTACTTACCAAGTTTCAACAGTATAGTTCTTATAGTTTCGTAAAAAAGTGGCTGTGACATACGGACGGACAGACAGATAGACATGACGAATCTATAAGGGTTCCGTTTTTTGCCATTCTGCTACGGAACCCTAAAAAGTAAACTTTGTAACGAAGTTCGAAAAAATAATAAAGTATGCCATCACGGGACACACGGAAGATGTGAAACACATATTTTGATAATAACAATATAAAATATCTGAGCACGGGTCTCCTCTTCGAAATCAGGCTAGGAGGGTGTTGGGACTTAGAACTAAAACTCATTTTTTTTTCATCAAACCAATCCTTGTGGATGACCTATCTATGGATAGGTCTTCAAAAATGAAATTGGGGTTTCTAATACCATTAGTTACACACTGAATAGTTTGCGCGAGAGACACTTCCAAAGTGGAAAAATGTGTCGTCGTCCCCTGTAACTTCTAAAATAAGAGAATGATTAAACTAAAAACAATATGATGTACATTACCATGCAAACTTCCACCGAAAATTGGTTTGAACAACATCTAGTAAGTAGTTTTTTTTACGTCATAAATCGTAAACCGCAATTTACCTTTCATGCAATCAACTCAAATATATAAAAAAACATTTAATTCCATAAACATAAACCTTAATTTTTGTTAACGTGTCTAATGTTGTATATTATGTAATGGTACGGAACCCTTTGTGCACGAGTCCGACTAGCACTTGGCCGGTTATTTAATAAAAGGACAAGTAATTTACTGTGATATGAAATAACATTTTCGACTATTTAAATGCGAATGCAAGTATTCTAGAATCAGCAATTTATAAATCCTAATAATCGCCAATAATCGCAATAAAAATGGTGTTATGATAATAAGTTAAATACGCAAAAATATAAGAACTCACATAGTTTTCTTCTCGTTCAGTTATACACATAATATCTGGTGGAATAACTTTATTTTAATACGTGCTATGCAGGTGTGGAGACGGTAGCCGGTCGCGCGGTGGTGACGCTGAGTGTGGCGGAGGGTGCGGAGAGCGCGGGCGAGGCGGAGGTGGAGCTGACGTACAACGGCGCGCTAGTGGCGGGTGCGCCGCGCCGCGCGCTGCTCGCGCCCGCAGGTGCCGCCGATCGCGTGGCGCTGGCGGGGCGTGGTCTCGCGCACGCCGCGCCGCACACGCCTGCCAACTTTACTATAGGTACGTACGCATAATGGAACAACGTACGTTGTAATTATAATATATAATATTTTTTGTTTTTTTTGGTCTTTTCTGTAAATTATTTATCTGTATACCGATGTGTGTATGTGAGTGTGAATAAAACTTTATTATTTTGATTACTCATGTTGTTGCTATCACACATAACTTCCACATATAATATACGGCCGATAGGGCCATTACGTGGGGCTTGAGAATTCGAGTCTTAACAAGAACTCTTTTATCTGATATTCGTACCAGAATTTTTTATAAGTCTGACCTGAGAATTAGGTTAACCTACCTCTGTATATATACTGCTATATGTACTGCGAATAAATAAAAAATTCCAGTCTCTCAGTAATAGAATGCAAATCTGTCGATATTGTAAATGGTTGCTTACTTCTTACCTAAACAAACTCACTTCCGAAAAAGTGTTTTAACGATCTAATAATTTTTTAATTATTAGATGGAAGTGGCGCCGGTTCTGGAGCGCCAGAAGCTTCGATTAGAGCTCCTGGTGGGGAAATTCTGGGCGTGGCCTTGACGAGTGCGGGCAACGGTCTGTGGCGCGCTACGTACACGCCGCGCCGCGCCGGCGAACATCTGCTCAGCGTGCTGTGGGCAGGACGTCTTGTTAAAGGTAAAAAACAACACTAATTAGTGCAATAAGATTAATAATAACTTTTTGCAATATTCTTGTAGCCGTTTATTACTTTGTTTTATATAATTTATATTTGACGTGCATTCATTTTACTAGCATTCTTTTTTGCTTTATACTTTAGTATCTTTATATACGTCGATACGTTGTGCCTACCTAGAAACGAGTCTTTATTGAACTACACTAAATATATTTTATTAGAAAAATTGGGAGTTGTAAATATCTTAACTAAGGATATATTTGTTTCCAGGCTGCCCCCTGACAGTGAACGTGGCAGCAGGCAGCGAGAGCGGGGACGCGTCCCGGGTGGTGTGCTCCGGCTCGGGCCTGACCGGCGGCGTGGTGGGCCGGGACATCCGCTCCTGGATCGACACGCGCCGCGCCGGCCCGGGGGAGCTCACCGCGCATTGCACGGGGCCCAACAAGGTTAGACTTATAAACTAGACTCCCTAGTACCCTGCAAGTGACCCGTGCGTCTCCTGCAATTCGCTCCATATACTGAGAGGTGGGAAGGATATGGGATGGGTAATGAATTGTAACTAAAGGTTTTAGAAAAAAAATACAGTTGTCATGTTAGAGATGTGAAGACTTATATTGAATGACACATATCGAGCATTTGCCATTCAGCTTGGTTTTGCTCCAGAAATATACCTATTGTCTTGCCTATCCTACTTATGTTAGAGATGTGAAGACTTATATTGAATGACACATATCGAGCATTTGCCATTCAGCTTGGTTTTGCTCCAGAAATATACCTATTGTCTTGCCTATCCTACTTATGTTAGAGATGTGAATACTTATATTGAATGACACATATCGAGCATTTGCCATTCAGCTTGGTTTTGCTCCAGAAATATACCTATTGTCTTGCCTATCCTACTTATGTTAGAGATGTGAAGACTTATATTGAATGACACCTATCGAGCATTTGCCATTCAGCTTGGTTTTGCTCCAGAAATATACCTATTGTCTTGCCTATCCTACTTATGTATACCTCAGGGTAAGCAACGACTGGTGAACTAATAACCAGAACCCGACACACGCTTAATAATTAATACAAGCGGATACGTTAATGTAATCATAAAACATTTTTAACGGATTTTATCTTGATTCAGTATAATTTTTACATGTCCGACGTTTCGCATATTTATCAGTAATGAATAAGTAAAATTCGCGTAAGCATTAGAAAACAATATATCTCAGTCAATTTCATCTGGTTATTTTAGTTATATAAATGTTACGTGCAGGTGGCGTACTGCGAGCTGTACGAGCACGGCGACGGCACGTTTACACTGAACGTGAAGCCGGCGGAGGCGGGGCGGCACGTACTGAGCGTGCAGTTCGCGGGCGACCACGTGCCCGGCTCGCCCTTCGTGCTTAAGGTGGCCGGCGCGCCCGACCCCTCCAAGGTATTTATTATATATAGGTATTTTGTAAACATAACTATTTAAAGCATAATATTTACCATATTTTTCATTTTTATTTTGCGAAGCTCGATATTTCGACATTGTCTATGAATCTCTTGTTTACAAAACTTGACTTTATGACATACTGTTATTTTCACAAAACATTATAAAACTGTTTCGGTATTAGGGACAGACAACATTATCACAGACACCGCGACCTACCACTACATAGAACGATGGCTTCTGCAGTAGGCGTGGTCATTTGCCATGAAATAAGCAAGTTTATATTTTTTTATAGCATAGGTGGGCAAACGATCTGTCGAAGCCTTTTGGCGACTATGGACGCCCATACACATCTGCACAACCATAGATTATGCAGATTATTATTATTATTAATGGGCCACCGGAAACTCACAAAACGCGACAGCATAGCTGTAACTTGACGCCCATGCTATGTGAGTGAGAGGTACCACCCCGGTCGTGCCGCCTATATTATATACAATTAGTCTAGCTCTTTCTGAAAAAATGAACATAAATAAAGTTAAGTTTGTACATACAAGTACAGTTATGAAGTCGGTTTTTGTTTTTTCTTACAAATGAATCTCGTGTGTGTCCGTAGGTCCGAGTGTACGGACCGGGCGTGGAGGCGGGCGTGCTGGCGACGTTCCAGTCGCGCTTCACGTGCGACACGCGGGGCGCGGGGGCGGGGCAGCTCACGGTGCGCGTGCGCGGGCCCAAGGGCGCCTTCCGCGTCGAGATGCAGCGCGAGAGCCAGAAGGACCGCACCATCGTGTGCAAGGTATAGGGAAACCAGATGTCACTCTCATTTCCATGGGAATCACCGTCCTGCTTGTTTTTCCCGTGAAACAGCTTTGCTGTGTTGGCAATGTAATTCCTGGCGCAAAGAGAAACATCTTATGTATCAGGGCTTCTCAAGATTAAGTTGCCTGGGCTGGTTCGTATAGGCATTCTGAACGATTTTGGCCTCAGCAACTGCACGCATGCGGATATCCTATTTTGGCACATAAACTAAATGCACAAACGGGACATGTAATTTGGCTACGTGGGTACAACTGCTACAGCTATTTTAGCCTATTTATGGCTAAGGTAATATGACTGTACTGGACAAGATCAATTTCGATTGTATATTTTCGTAGCACATCATTTCAATATAGTCCATAGAGGTTGTATTGGGGTTATCTCGTCGTTGACAGTACTCCAGTTATTGTTGTAGGTTATAAGTACACACCAAACGACTATTAAGTTAAACGATTTATTAGATAATAATATGAATTACAGTTTAGTTATTTGAGCCGCACTATTTGTTATTGTATCAAGTTACCGCTCGTGGTAAAGGTTTAGTTACGACTCTTCTAAAATACGTAATGTGAAGTTATTTATTACAATAAGTAAGCTATAACGAAATTGCTGTACGAGCATTATTGGCTCGTACAGGTTGATTATGTCTAACAAATAACTTCACTACAGTTTAAAACTGGGCTAACCATAGCAAGCAAACGTTTTCTTTTTAATAATAGACGCCTTTTATCGTAGTTTTCACCCACCGAGCCCGGCGACTACCGCGTGGAGGTGCGATGGGCCGGCCGCCACGTGCCCGGCTCGCCCTTCCCAGTGATGATCTTCGACACGCAAGAGGAGCTGCGGCGCTACCTGCAGGCCACTGCTACGTGATACACAGACGGTTTTATATATTGAAAAAATGGCCGTCACGAGACGCCGGCAGGTGTGAAACATTTATGCTAGTGCCGTACAATTTAAGCCGCTAGCTAATTAAAGTGGCTTACTTTTTAGCCCCTTTGGCTAAATTGTACAGCTCTAATCTAAATTAGAATTCGTAACGGCATTGGGTTTTCCGCTAAGGCCAAAAGATGTTTCACATCAGCAAGAAAAATAATTTGTAAAAAGTTCTTTAAAAAATTCATAATAAAAATTAAATTCATAGCAAGGCTACATTAGAATATTTCACGCATAATACATTTTTTGGCAACTAGTCTTTTAGCTACGAAATTTGATATATGCCATATTACATGAAAACGCTTATTACGTTTTAATATTCACGTTTTTTATTGAATATCAATTTATGTATAACCCCGTATATTATGTACAAGGTTTAGAATAAAAAATGTACTATATTACAATAAAAAATATACCAATTTGACCCACAAAGAATTGTCAAATAAATAATGTTTAGTAGGTATATATTTTTTCTACTGGCAACTAAATTTTTATTAAATGTTGCCAGCTGTCAATACAATATGGAATCAGTTCTTAATTTAAAATTGACTAATTAATATGATTGTAAAATATAATATGATAAATCTAAATGATTATGAAATAATAATTTTAGGCATTATTAATAATATAATAGATCAAAGTTCTGTATAATTACCATCTCCGTCCAATTATATTTGTTACGTAACTAACTCCATATCACTAAAATACAATAAAGATAAGATTAAGAATACTTATTTGTAAAATTATAATAAAAGCATAATAATTAATATTTATTAATAATAAACTAGGGTACTTATCTATTGTAACTAACTTTTTCTTGTTATCGCTACCTTTTTGTATTAATTTTATCTGATTTGTATTATTAAAATATTTATGACGTAGACGCTAAATTACAATGATTGTTTTTAAATTAATATTGAAGAGGTATTAAAGCGATGTACTAATTGTTAATAAATTAAATTTATTATCTTTTGTGTTTCATTTACATAATATCTTTCTTCCGTACAATTATACTATATAATAGACTGAAGATAAGATAAGAAGATAAATGATTATGATTAAAAAAAAAGAATTTGTTCGTTAAAACAGTAAAAAAAAGTGTGTGTGTCAGAAGTGAAACTTATTTGGCAAACTAATTTTTAAATCTCGTTTGTATTTATACTAATCTAAAGCTTTAAATTTCCTAGACATGCGATGCGACGTTCGCTCTATCTCACTCTCTCTCTCTCGATCTTTCTCACTCGTTTGGCTCCCTACTCTCACTCCATAGCTATGTGCTTCATGCTACGTTGGCGCTTTTTCACATTCTCAATCGGTCTCAATAACTCTTCATGCGCCTAAAGAAGTTTCACTTCAAAATCATTAAAGTATGTTATGGTTTGATGATTATTGAGAATTTCATTCATAATTTTAGAGCGAGTATAAATAGCGGGGAAATTTTTAAAATAGGGTTTTGACTTCTGTGCAACTTTAAATGCTATCGATTTAAAATTTGGTTCACTTGCAAATAAACTAAGACGTGGCTTATGTAGAATGCTGTCCTAGAAATATAAAACATATCCCAGAATTAAATTATACACAGATATTTGTGATTGGACGACGAGCCACATGACGGAAAATGGTCAGAGTCGCTCCTGAACATAAGTTAACCTGAAACTAGCCCAGGCAGGTCGGCGTCAGTAATTACACCGCCTGTCCGGTCAGACAATATATGTATAGAAACCAAATAAAATTATTACTTCAGATACATTTATTTCATCATTTTTCATACAAAAGCACATCAATACACATTCGGCTTGTATCTGAAGGAGACGCTGCGGCGGTCGGGGTACGTAGCCCGCACGCTGGTCATCTGAGCACGCAACGCGTCCAGACTCTGCCACAGCTGCTGCATCTGCCCGTAGATTATCACCTCCAGTCGCTGGATGGCGCTGTGGAGTTCTCCTAGAATATTAAGTTTGGGTGTGAAAAATCTATTGGTACGCCTTAGCAGATAGAAGAAATGGCAGACTGTATCAGTATTTACAGTAGTGCCTCTCCTGCAAATCCGAAACACAGTAGCTAATTAGCTGTTTCAAACGAAAAATATTCAAGATAGAGCGAAGCCCCATTATTGCGTTGCGCTGCATTGACTCGCCGCGCGCGACGGAGCGACGGACAGGAGACGAAGCGGGAGGGAGGTTGATGCGCTGCAGTTCTATGGTTTGTATGTATATTTCGGCAGTGGCGTAATAAAAGCAACAAAAGAACACGCTTGTATCTATCCATTGCGACGGCGTGCATACCCCCTTGAGTCGCGACGTGGTTTGTCGACGCAACGTAGTTGTGGCATACAATGCGTTGATCCGTTGCGATGATGCGACGCACCGCAGCGCATCGCACTAATGGTGCCTCGTTCATGATGGAACCCACGCAGGAGAGCGTGCGGCGCAGAGCATCGCTCCCATTGACAATAGGTACTATATATTTCCGCTCGGTGTGTGTAGGTACTACTAATCGAGAGATCCTGTTTATGTGTTTCGGAAACTCTGACATTTTATCATCAGGAGGCGTATCTGACTTGCCTGTTCTAATTAACTGATTAGAAAAAAACATACTGCAATTTCTACGCTTGAATTAATTAACATCAGAACAAGTGATGGTTTAATAGAGAAAAAAAGACTGATACCTCATTGATATGGTTTTACTGGAAAACCATAAAATAGGATAAGAAATTCTGATCAGGAAAATAGATTGGTAGCTAGTTTAAGTTAAATAAGACTTGAGGATAAAATATAAGAGTTACAAAAACCTGTAATCGTTATTAATTCATTCATTCAACACTAATCAGATTAATCTTAGATACATCTGACAACACATACCTATTATTTTGTTTTGACTCATGAGTATAATTTTGTTACTCATGAGTCATGCATTGCAACATGCATTTTGTACGCTTCAGTCGGAGACCCGGTCCACACTATTGTGAACATGCCTTATGTGCATCCTAAATGCATGGTTTGATAATTTTTATCATTTTGTAATACAGGTTATATACGGCTTCGTCTGCGTCATCGAGCATATAACCGGAATAGAGCGGAATTGTTATGTGTTTTGTACGAAAACAAATTTCGTTAAATTTGTGCTGTGACGCTGCCCCGGTTCTACTCTCTGTTTGGCCGACTGATGGCCATTGATTGGTCGATGTGACGTACAGATACAGATCACTTGGAAGAATTGCTATTCCATCAGTGACAAGTCACTGACTAGTTTCCAAGTTCTGGGACATTACTGCCTCGCAGAAGGAGACCATCGCCGTCCTGGACTCGTCGTCGCCGAGCATTGCGGTGATGACGCTCGGCAGAGACAAGTCCCCTCCGATGGCTCACCCATAATCAAATAAATAAACAAAATTTATTTCTGCACACAATGAATATTTTCTAATATCTAATTAATTTTTGATGGCGACTAGTTTTGATTTTAAACAAACATCTGGCGTTTATTATTGGCATGCCTTGACACAGCATACACAGATTTACGACAAACTAATTTTAGCCCCAGAATTAATGCGTAACGACAGAACCAGAGTTAAAAAACATTTCTAAGGCTAGCCTAGTTGGGATCCTTGTAATTACTTCAAACATTCGTTGTACCAGAACATAAGGACGGATGTAATGACACAAATCGTCGTCAAGAAGCATTGTAAAACCAGTAGAAGAATAGTCCAAGTTCTTTAACACTTTCTGCCGTTTTCTGTCTCATAATCGAATTCGTGATGCTTGTAGATGGCATCCGTTATAGACAAGAAATTATTGAAACATCAATTGACGCGCCTTGGCTGTAAATCGACTTGATTGCCGTGACAGCATGACGCTATCTTTCCCACCAAGTTTCAGGCCTTGTCGTGGCGGTGGGGCTCAGTAGCCTAGGGTGAGCCCTGCACTTTAGGCGAAGCGAATTGAGCCGAGAAGGCTCTTTGTACCCCTCATATAAGAATAGGGGACAAAATAGCAGGGGGCAAGGGACGAGGACGGGAACCTCACCCCATTGTACTGTCCCGACGTTGGGTGGGGTTGTTCTGTGGTGCGGGAAAACCCCTCTGTAGAGGTGGCGCCGTTCCCCTGAGGGACTGACTAGCCCTGGTGCTCAACAGATCCGAGGCATCTCACCAAAGGCGGAATAGGTGGCACTCGCCGGGTTTTAGTGGGTAAAGCTGCGTCCACTTACCAGCGTTCGGGCGCAACGAATCCCACATACCCGCCTGGGGGGACCCACTCCCCCGCGGGATGCCTCAGAGCATTTCCCGGCGTCAAAGAAAAAAAAATGACGCATTCTTGTTTTTACAACACGCGTTGTATTTATCTCTATTCTTAGCATAGATGTTGCACGTCTACCGAACGTCACGTGACGTCCATTTCATTTATCGAAAACTTACTCGATGTGACTACTCCATGTAGTCTCCTCGTGATGGTGGCGTTGGCGGTGGCGTTGATCTCTTGCGTCTTCACGGAGCACATGGCACGAGCCTCCTCCCTGGGCCCGATCCCGTGGTACGTCGAGTTCTTCACCTCGACGTATGGCTGCGCGTTCGACGGCGCATTAACTATGTAACGTGGTCCTCGTGCTGAAAACATAAAAATTAGCACCTCTACAGATCTTATAGGATGAGGGTTATCGTGAGCAATGGCCGCTCGTAGCTGGATGCGAGCGGTGATCTCTCGTTTTAGCGTTCATTGAGGCAATACAGTAAAGCAATAGCGCAGAGAACTGCGCTGATGATAATGATCACAAAGTTAGTAGTAATTGATAAAATCCGGCCAGATTTACTACATTTTTTATTTTTTTATGTTAGTTGGATAGGCAAACGGGCAAACGAGCCACATTGCACTCGCTGGGTTTTAGTGGGTAGAGCTACGTCCAATTACCGTATCTTTCAGGCGCAGCGAGGCCCACATACCGGTGGAGTCCCCACTTCCCCGCGGGATGTCTTAGGGCTTAGAGCATTTCCCGGCGTAAAATAAAATATTTTAAAAAAAGCTAATTTTTTTCCCTACGCTGAGACATAAGATGTTAAGTCTCGGTGCCGGTAATTACACTGCCTATCTTGTCCTTCTCTCCGAAACACAGCAAAAGTTTCACGGCAGAAACAAGCAAGATGGTGGTACCCATTAAGCCGGGAGCGCGGCACAGCGCATCCCTCCCACCGGTACCGACATGAGCCTTTTTTTTACTTTAACGCCGGGAAATGCTCTGAGGCATCCCGCCTGTCTGTGGGACTCGCTGCGCCCGAAAGCTGGTAAGTGGACGCAGCTCTATCCACTAAAACCCGGCGAGTGCCACCAATGCCGTCTTTGGTGAGGTGCCCCGGATCTAAATGAGCAAACAGGGCACTTCGACGGCTAGTAACTCCCTCAGGGGAACGACGCCACCTCCACAGAGGGGTTGTCCCGCACCACAGAACAACCCCTCCCAACGTCGGGACAGTACAATGGGGTGAGGTTCCCATCCTCGCCCCTTGCCCCCTGCTCTTTTGTCCCCTCTTCTAATAAGAGAGGTACAAAGAGCCCCCTCGTCTCAATTAGCTTCGCCCAAGGTGCTGGGCTCACACTAGGCTACTGAGCCCCACCGCCACGACAAGGCCTGAACCATGGTGGGGACCGGCATGAGCCTGTTATAGTGAGTAGTAACCAAACATAATATGAATGTAGGTATGATTAATGCACCAACTTAGCCGCTACAGCAAACAACAATAAAATATAAATTAATACATTGTTTTTATATAATTTTATTTAAATAATGAAATTTGACAACCAAGAAAGTTAACAATAGGAAGAAAAGAAAAAAGAATACAGCGAATAGCCCCATTTTTTTTTTATTGTCTAAACTAATAGCCTATTGGCCCTGGTGCTACATCGGTTTGGTGGTGAACCAGCTGGCTCACCTATTGATTTTTATATGAAGGGGAGTCGCCCCCCGCCAACCGTGGAGTCTTCGACCACACGGCCTCCTGGCGTCGGGTTTGTTTGACAGCCCCAACCAAATAGAGTACAGTACCAGCGTATCTTAATTAGTAGCATCGATATAGCATACTGCTTTTGCTGTGCTATCTTCACCAAACAATTTTGCTTGTTCCGAATATATAATGCAAGTTTTTTTCTATTTAATTGCAAACCAAACTATATCAAAAGCAAGTTCTATTCCAGTGAATACAATAACGAATCCTGTCACACGCAGGGAAGTACATGTTTGCATTTATGAGGAATGCTTATCTGTCGTTTTCCTATCTCATATAATTGTTTATGTATATAAAAATTGTGAAGACGTAAAGTTTAACAAAAATATCCTTAAAAACTACTAATGGCCCGTATCGGTTAACCGCTTTCATCTTTCGAAGTAAATAAACATTATGCTAAAATTATATCAACTACTTACGCGAACAATTTTTTAGTGTAAGCATCGAAATGGTAATTTATTTTTTCTCATAAAGTATAGGTAATATATTTTAGTATCTGTATCTAATTTTAGAAAAGAAATTGAAACATAGACGTTCATACTTGTTATTTTTTTATATATAATATAATATATCAAATTTTAAATTAGGTATATAATATAATAACTTAACGAAATTATCCTAAATTTAAGTGTAAATTTGAAAAAGAAAACAACAAACTTACATAAAGTATTCACAGGAGCTGTAATAACTAAAACCAACGTATAATACATGGCACAGGAATAAACCACATTTTTCCACATTTTAAAATATTTTTTTAATTGAAAATAGTTAAACTAAAAATACATTATTCGAAATACAAACTAAGCCGTGTAACCGAACGTAGCAATTAAAAAATGATAATTTAAATTAAGAATTTATAGTTCGTACATAAGTTACGTTCTTTTTTCGAAAAATAAACCCGTCAGATTTCGGCGTACCTACTGTGTGTACGGAGATCAACGCATGTACTGAAGTAGATCAAATCTGCTAGTTAATAAATACCTACAGACAACTAAGAGGTGAGCTGTGTATTGACATCGGAAATATTTAGGAGAAACTAATGATCTGTGTCGCTTTTTTACGAGTTCAAATGCTGCTTCATAGTTGTAGATCAACGCACTGAATATTGTATTGGAACTTGGAACACAATCGTTCATGGTTTTGAGAACTAGCAACTTTGGTGTATACAATAGTATATGAGAGGCATTTAATACAATGAAGAAGAGTAGCGTTAGAATTAACAATAAATAAATTTGACGACCTCTGTGGCTCAGTGGTAAGCGCGTTGGCGCTCAACCCGGAGGTTGCGGGTTCGAATCCCACCAGGGAACAAAAATATTTTCTGTGTTCCTGGGTCATGGATGTGTATTAAATATGTGTATTATGTATATAATAAAAATCTTAAATATATTTCCGTTGTCTGTACACCCGTATCACAAGTTCTTCGAGGACTTACCACGGGATCAGATTGACGTGGTGTAAAAGCGTCCAAAGATATTATTATTATTATTAAATAATATTTGACCAAAACATGATAGATGATACGAAAAAACTTTGCAGAAATACACAACATTCCTTGGGTTTTTCGGATAAACACTGGTAATGTGTTTACCGAGGTCATCAGATTATCATAATATCTCCAGACATCAACATACTAATTGGAAGATTTCTTTTGATACGTAAATTTTAAAGTCTCTTCGTCAGTCCGGCGATGTTCCCGCATCCCAGCCTATCATCGTAGTTTCAGGTTCAACCCAAAATATGTAGACTATTTTAGCATTAGTAGTTAGCCCAACCGTAGTATGAAGTTATACTATATAATACTATAGCATATTACGTCAATGTTCCAAGCAACGTAACGGTATAAAATATCCACAAATCCAGTCAGCGTTGTTTAAACTGCCCTCCTACGAAATGGCAAAAGTGTAGACAATCCTCAAATTTATTGACTTACCCATTTACAGATCTCACTTCTGTGAGATGGATTATGATGGTAACTTCTACGTTTTGCAAAGCTATATACTCAATTTAAACAGTCTCCGTTCCGTCGCGGGTAAAAAATAAAGATCAAAATATTCGTAACATGTTCGCAATTATTAGGGCACAGTCATTTCGATCAAAATAGAAATTCGCAGGGCGGCGGAAAACAGACATGGTGTGAAAGATTTGATAATATTACATTCCAATTTATTCGTTCAACAAGATAACTAACGTGCTATTTCTAAAATATATCCAACTCTTCAAAGTCTACGAAGATACATACAAATATCTGCAAGTACATGTGTACCTAACAAAATTAAACATAATAAAATATATTAATATTTTATTTTTTCGGTGGGTAGCGTGCAAAACGACAAGACGTATAACGGCTCTTGGTGTAAAATTTCTATTTAATTATATTTAACCAAAATGTTAATGAATATTATGTAAAATAATAAGCCTTTACCTACCAGTATAACTATCCTTTATTTTTGAAACCTTAAACTTATAATAACTGAGGACACACATCCATCACATCACATCACTGCTACTGCAATATTTAATTAAACACTATGGAGTCTATTAAGCAGTCCATTGCTGACATGACAAAGGTGTTTCACTCCAGGATGGCCGGATTTCAAGAGGAGCTTCAATCTGCGTCAAAACAAGGAGAAACTCCCACGGCGAAGTTAACGGCTGAGTTTCCTTTTAAGTTCTTCGTCATAAATGCTTTACAATCTTTGCAGACACAGATTGAGATGTTGTCGGATTTAAACGACCAAGTGGAGATGAGAAGTAGAAGAAAAATTATCCTAGTCCATGGTGTTCCCGAAAATAATGATGACCTTCCCTCGTCTTTGACCGATTTACTGACTTCAAAGCTAAAGTTGCCTGGCAAAGATGTTACGTGCATGAAATACTGTCATCGTTTAGGCCATCGGAATAACGATAAGACCAGACCCATACTCATCAAGTTTCGGGTTATGGCTCTTCGCTCGAAGGTTTGGAATGCCAAAACCAACTTACGGCAATCTGGGATCACACTGTCTGAATTTTTAACAAAGAAACGTCATGACATCTTCATGGCCGCGCGGCAACGTCTCGGCATGACTAAGTGCTGGACAAGGGGCGGCTCCATAATTGTTATTGGACCGGATGGCTCTCGACACGGTGTCACTAGCATGGTTGAACTGGATGCCATTTTGTGTCCCGGATCTACAAATGCTGCTCCGAGTGTTCCTGCTGTACCGTCCCCAATTGCCAAGGAGGTGAAGGGTCGAACAGCGTCTAGGACGAAGAAAATAGTCAAGGCTAAATAGGTTGTATAATAAACCACACTTAAATAATGATTTATATTAATATATTTATCTGATAGTTACCTTTCTTGCATGGTTTATATCTTAGATTATAATCAAAGGTTTATACATACTTTCTTCTTCTGATTTTTCTATTGATAAAAATTGATGACAAAATTGTTATTTTTGGTAATACCACGTAATACTATGTTTATTGCTCAGTTATTTTAAATGCTAAGTGTCCGATTTGTAAGCTTCACTCTAGATTATTATATTAATTAATATTTATAGGCTAGATAACTGACTTTAGTTTTGCTTATTGTATTTAAAGTTGTTAGTTGGAGTAGAACTATCTAATAAATTTTATTTTTATATTCACTTGTAATAATTGTTTACAGTTATCGCAACAGTTGCAAGTTTAATGTGGGTATTTGATAATTATGGTATTTTTGCGTTCGGATACTTATGTCTGATTTTCTTTATAGTCACTGGCGGGTATTGGTTTGATTATTACTATTAGATTTTTTTTATTTTTATATATATTATTATTTTATTTATAATAAGTGTTTAGTGTTTTATTTGTATTAATTTTATATTATTAAGTGTATACATATATATTATATTACTTATATTATATTATAATATATTATAATTTAGTAGGTGTTTTATATTCTTTATTCTATTTTTAATAATAATTATTATTATTATTCTATATATAGATACACACTTAGAAAACATAGTATGGAGGTTAGTATCGGTGCCTGTAGCGATGAATTTTTCTCTCTGTCCTCATGTGACACTAATGATGAGAGTTTTCTGAGCACTAGTTCTTATAACTTAAAGGAAACCCTTATATCACATTTTTCAGATGTAAAGAAAAAACTCAATGTAATTCACATTAACGCCCAAAGCATTCCGGCACATTATTCAGATATGTTAGCGTCCTTCGACTCGGTTAATGTAGATGCCATTCTCGTGTCTGAAACCTGGCTCAAACCATGTTTACCTTCCACCAGCTATTGCTTGCCAGGGTTTCAACTCGTACGTAACGATCGCATCGGTAAAGGTGGTGGTTGCAATTTATCTCCGTTCTGACATTCCTTTTAATTTAGTTAAAACGTCAGCACAGCCGCCATCTGCCGATCAACTAGAATATATTCTTATGGAAGTATTTTTATCTCATACAAAACTTCTTTTAGGTGTTTTCTATTGTCCATCCCGTCTTGTTGATTATTTTTCGTCCTTTGAGCATATTCTTGACACACATTCCCCTGCGTACACTCATTTTATTATAATGGGTGATTTTAATACGTGTATGCTTAAAGGTGATCACAGAACAAATAAACTAGAAGCTGTCTTAGATAGCTTTAACATGCATTTACTTCCACTACAAGCCACTCACTGCTCCCCGGGATGTACACCATCACTGTTAGATCTTATAATTGTATTGTCACCAGATTTTATCATTAAGCACGGCCAATGTTCAGCAGACATATTTTCGTATCATGACCTTATTTACACTTCGTATGACATTCGTCGACCTAAAACTAAACCTAATATTCATATGCAACGTAACTTTAATAGTATAATTTTAGAAGACCTTTTAGGGGATGCTGAAAGTATTGACTGGTCTTTAATATATGAATCTTATAATATCGATGACAAAATTGAAATGTTCAATTCCTTTATAATAAATTTATTTGATTGGCATGCACCCATACGACCAGTCTAAATGAAGCATCTTCCTGCTCCCTGGCTGACTGACGAAATTAAAGCTTATATTAATATTAAACATAAAGCCTAATCTAAATACAAAAAATGTAATTCTGATGAGCACCGTGAAAAATACATCAAAATAAGGAATCGCTGCAATACAATGTGTAGAGATGCTCAAAGACGCTATATTCACGCTTCTGTGGAGAATGGCGACCCAGGCAAAATTTGGAAATTTCTTAAATCGTTAGGTGTTGGAAAAAATCACGTAGCTTCCTCATACAAAATGGATGGTAACTCTCTTAATGCCCACTTCACTCACCAAATACATCCTATGATGCAAATGATAAATCTCATATGTTAAGTCTTCTTTCTACTTTTCCAATGCCAGATTTTTCACCGTTCTGTTTTAACCAATTCACTGTTGGCGATGTTAAGAAAAATATATTGTCCACCTCATCGAATGCCATAGGCGAAGACAATATTAGCTAAAAAAGATGATCATCCCTATTCTTGATGTTATTGCTCTTATCCTTGTTCATATTTTTAATTATTCCATAAATTCTGGCTTATTTCCGTCCATCTGGAAATCTGCACAAGTAATCCCTTTACCTAAAAAACATAAATCTAACTCTGTTGTTGATTACCGTCCTATTTCTATATTACCTTTCCTTTCAAAATTCCTTGAACGTTTAGTCCATCAACAGCTGTCCCATTATGTAAACATAAATAACCTCCTTAGCCCTTTTCAATCCGGATTTCGGCCAGGTCATAGCACAACTTCTGCACTTGTCAAAGTCACTGATGACATTCGCTTGGGAATGGATAATAAACAACTTACTATACTTACTATACTAGATTTCAGTAACGCTTTTAACACGATTGATCATGATATACTGGTTAGTAGGTTGTTGACTATTAATTTATCGCCATCAGTGGCTGGATGGTTTCATGATTATCTTGTGGGCCAACGGCAGCGTGTACGGATTGGTGATAGTTATTCTTCATAGTCCAATATCGCTGCTGGCGTCCCACAGGGTGGCGTCTTATCTCCACTTCTTTTCGCTCTATTTATTAATACCATCACTCAGTCCATATCGTCTCTCTTTCACATGTATGCAGATGATCTCCAAGTCTATACTCAGTCTTCTCTCGACAATCTTCCTAATATGGTTTCCGTTATGAATAGAGATCTGGAGAAGATCTGCGAGTGGAGTAAATACAACGGACTTCATATTAATCCGCTTAAATCCCAGGTAATAATTATAGGCAGTCCAGGGCTCGTCTCGGATAGACTGGGTTGGATTATCTCCGGTGCTCGTAAGTGGTGTCCGTCTCCCATTTAGCAAGACAGTGAGAAATTTGGGAGTATATTTAGATGAAAATCTCTCATGGTCTCAACATATCAAAGAAATGAGTAAAAGGGTATATAGTGTGTGGCACTCTTTAAAACGTCTTCATTATTTTTTACCAATTCGTACAAAAATATTACTAGCAGAGAATCATTGTTCTTGTCTATATTAGATTATGCTGATGCATGTTACGTTAACCTTACCGAAGAGCAGCTTAATAAGCTTGAGCGCCTCCAAAATCTCGCTATTCGATTCATATTTGGGTTGCGCAAGTATGATCATATCTCTGAATTCCGCTATAAACTCAAGTGGCTGCCAATCCATCTTCGCCGGAATGCTCGTATACTTTCATTTTTGTATTATATATTATATGACCCTAAATCTCCATCCTACTTACATGAAAAATTTGTATTCCGTACATCTGAAGTAAAAGAATTGCGGTCATCTGTAAATCAAACTCTCCATATCCCTGTTCACTTCACCAAGTACTTCAGTTCATCTTTCACAACAAAATCCATTTTATTGTGGAATGCCTTGCCTACATATATATATTTATATATAATATGTATGTGTGTAATCATGTGTATGTACGTGTATATATAAGTATTTGAGTACTTTAATGTTTATTTATTAGTTAGTGTGTATGTTTATAGATATATCGTATGTATGTTATAAAAATTAATAACTTTTGTATAATTTGTACTTAATTTGTTATTTAATTTAAGATGCACTACCCATAAGATTTTCAATATTTCCTTTACCCTAAGGTTACTTGGCAGAGATCGCTTTTCGGCGGATAAAGTCGCCTTTGTGTCTGCATTTATATTTTTAACTTTTAAATTTTTAGTGTTTTATGTTTGTAATTTTGTGTATGCACAATAAAGTATATTCATTCATTCATTCATTTATTCATTAATAATAAATCCTATAATATGAATGCAATACTATCACTGTTAATTTCATTTCATCCACTGTAAACAAGCAAAAAACAAATCAAATATTAGAGAAACCTAATAAAACATTAATTTAAAAATAATTTGCCATTAAAATATTATTTATTGATCATGTAGGTACGTTTTTCACTGCAAGCCAAAGCCAAAAAAGGAAAGGGTATTAAAATCCATTGTTAATTGTAATTAATAGTGGTCTGAATTTTTTTAGACTTTTTTATTTCACTCAATGTAAAGAATATTCCCTGTAACATTTTATATTGCTAAAAAGTTTTGGCCTTTGCCCGAAAAGTCGTTTTGTAAAGGTTTAATAATATAGATAAATAATTTATTTAAAAAAAACATGGAAAATATGTAGAGACAAAGATAGAATTTAAACTCAAGTTAAAGATTGTTTTTCTTAATTTATTGATTCGTGTGCCTTATACTGAATACAGGATATTGGCCGACAAAAAAGGTCAATATAAAATCCATTTTTCATTCTTACACCGTTAACTTTACGAGATTGATAGGTCGTACAATTCCTGTGGCTTCCTTTCGTCATGCTCTATTTGGGTGAAGACCTATTTAAAACCATAAAAATCAATTTGTTATCATTCGCGTTCTATCGTATAAATGAACGCCTTGTTTTGAAAAATACCTTATGTATTGAATGTTTGTTTTAATTTCACACTATATGTGTTCTGAAAGCCACTTTAAGAATCCCCATAAATCTAATGGATTTATAGCCTTCAACAGTAATGAGTTATGTAATATGTGCCTGCGAACGAAAATTAAAATAATAAAACCAGAAGCTTGGGTCTTTTTACAAGGTTCCGTATAGGCATAGCTATTATATTTATATTGTTACGGGTGCTTACTGCGTTTACAGGTTTATTGAGGTCCCGATGTTTCGGCAAACTTTCAATCGCTATGATGCCATTAATTTAGCAATAAGTAATAGCAGTACAAATATAATACTTGTTAAGACAATAAGTCTACACTTATAAAAAACATAATGGTGATTGATTGAATAGCACCCTGCTCGTATAGCTAAGTTTTTATTTATTTCAGTTTGCGTTTCATACAATATTGGGCAACAGATCCTCTTCTTAATTGGTTCTTTAACTATTGATATATAATTTTACATTGAAAAATCAGAATCCATGAAATTAGAGCTTCACAAGTATTGCTTATTAAAGTAGGAAATAGAGCCACGTTTATCCGTGGCCATAAAACATATGTACCATGACACGCTGCACAGTGATTCATTCATGGCGTAACACGTGTAAAACGGGCCCATTTCAGAAGACAATGCCTCCTCGCTTTAAACGGTCTTACACAATATGGCTGCCGGCGAGCAAAAGATAAAAGTTGATTAATATTGTAATCTGTTAAAAACATGTCAAGGATGGACCAGGGTTCATAGTATATTGTTGAGTTCTTTTGGGACCATGGGAGAATTAATTCTATTAAAGTGCACCAAATAGATTCAATGAAAAATATGTATAATAGGTCATACATAAAGAATCAATCAAGCGTGGCTTTTGTTGCAATTTTTTATAATGGCAAAATCGGCGTTTCACTGGCTCTACCAAAAGAATATTACGAACCTTTTTTTCTGCCGGGAAATGCTCTTAGGCATCCCGCGGGGGAGGGGGACTCCCCAGGCGGGTATGTGGGACTCGCTGCGCCCGAAAGATAGTAAGGTGGACGCAGCTCTACCCACTAAAACCCGGCGAGCGCCACCAATGCCGACTTTGGTGAGGTGCCCCGGATATGTTGAGCAAACAGGGCACCTCGACGTAGCCGTCGAGTCCCTCAAGAGACCGACACCATCTCCACCAGAAGGGCTGTCCCACACCATAGAACAACCCCTCCCAACGTCGGGACAGTACAATGGGGTTAGGTCCCATCCTCGTCCCATGTCCCCTTGCTCTTTTATCCCCTCTTCTTATAAGAGGGGTACAAAGAGTAGTTTCCTCGGTTCAATTTGCTTCTTTTTACACACTGGTAATCTATAATTATGAGGTGGAATGGAATACCTATTTTAATTGTTTGCAGTTAATTTCGTAAACAGGACTGTTATCTTTATAATCTTGTCAGGTTGCGATATATGAGACAACCGTGGATAAACACCATATAACATACATCGATACCTACAGGGAGAGGCATGCTTTAATTTGGATCGTTTAACAAAAATATGTAAATAAAAACCAAATTTTGCACTCATTATCATTACCGCTCGAATTTGGGCGGGGAGGGTGCTGGTCCATACACCATAGTTAATGTATGATGCGCTGGCCCAATGCAGGGTGGTAATCTTCACACACCAAAAAGCGTTATTATAATATCTATACTCTATAGGCCTGTATCCAACAGCAGACATAATGGTTGTTGATAATGGGATGAAACACGTATCCTATGGCTCAATGAACCGATGACGTGGGACAGGCAGGAGATTGGAAGGAAAATGGGAGCCTAATAATGCTCAGCAATGGAACGGGCATCAGCCCGTCATCAGATGATGATGATAATGATCCTTGGAAGACTTGGAGTATTTATACAAATCGCTACTTCTCGGGACAGTCTATGTTAGTATTTTTCATTTATTTTTTATGTATTTTTCATTTATTATGCTAAGATGGCCATTTTCTAGGCCGTCGCAGATTTTCCTAATAAATAAGATACTCAAACTGTCTTTAAAATAATCTATGAGAAACACGAACGAATTGCAGGAGCTTTGTTTCAGTTATTATCTTATTTGTGAAGATCGTATTTAGATATGATGTGTGGTAATTGTATTTTCATTATCAGAGATTTATTATTGCGCTGATTTGATACTAGAATATTTATTATCGATTAGTTTTTAATTATCAAATATGACGCTGATTAAAAAAACTATTGTTTTTAAGTTGTTTTTATCTACACTATGACACAAATCAATATGTGATACAAACATTTTGTGTAGGTACATACTAAGCTATTTCAATAAAATATTCCGATCTCTCCAATATAAGCATGCTTTATTGAGAAAGTGCTTATTAAGTGGCGTGACTAACTATAGGGCGGCAGGGGTAGCAAAATACCACGGGCTCCCGATCCTAGAGGACTCAAGGCTCAAGAGGCTGCGAGCTCAAAAATTTCCGCCACTCCCGAAAAAAACGGTCATCACTAACTCCTAGGCCATCCAAAAAATTTTCACGGGCCTCAGGTGCCATAGTTACGCCGCTGTGCTCATTATCACGTGTGTCGCAACATTGATAGAAATTAACATGCTAATTTTGAGCGTGCTTAAAAATCAACCAAAATATGATTTTTGAGCATGCTATTTGAGGTACGAGTAGGGGTGTGCTCCAAATGGGTCTGTGCAGGTGCTCCAAGCGCGTCTCCATAAAAGCATGCTATACTATATATTATTATAGAAAAATGCTAACTGCATTTGTGTTGGTCGGCCAATAACAAGTGAGAAGACGATCTTTGTACAATGACCGGTCCGTGTTACTTTATATCATTATTTTAGGCTTACAAAACTATAATTTCCTAACACATATACATCAATAAACACATGAATAGTGGAAGTTTCAGTTCTAGTTATCTTAAGCTTTAATATCGATACAAATTTTATGATTTATCGATTATCTTCAAATATCTAATAGATAGTGTTGACAATTTATTCCATAATTATCGTTTATTCGATACAGTAAAGACTGCAAGAGTTAACGGAAAAGGTTAGTGAAATATGTTTAAACGTTAAAGAACGTAACAGTTTAAAATTATTAAGTATCAGTTAAAAATATTGAGTTGTGTTTAAAAAAAATACATAGTTTTACAAAAAAGGGACTTCATATAAAATTGCGCGTCAAAATTGGAAGTCTAAAAGAGTAAGATTAGACACATCTACTTTTCCTAAATTGAATCTAATACAAGATTGCATACTTGCGCTCTTAAGTCCTCTATTTATCAATATAAGATTCAGATTCAGACGACTAACATAAGTGACGCTTGTTGTGAACTTTGTCTCACCAGCCCCTCTAGACAGTGCTCGCTAAATTAACATTTCTGACGTGAGCGTCAGAAATAGATACAAGAAATCAGGTTGTTATAACAACCCTTCTAGATAAGTGGCATTTACATTTATAGATTTTTTTAAATGTTTTTTATGTTACTTGGATAGACAAACTGGCAAACGTGCCTGATGGTAAGTGGTCGACGTCGCCCATGAACATAAACCAGTTTACCTGGAACGAGCCCAGGCATCTCATTTATGTATTGCCTATCCTGAGACATAAGATATTAAGTATCGGTGTAATTACTACACTGCCTGTCTTGCCCTTCTCTCCGAAACACAGCAAAGCTGTTTCACGGGAGAAACAAGCAAGATGGTGGTACCCATGCAGCCGGGAGCGCGGCACAGCGCTTCCCTCCCACCGGTGAAACATCAAAGTAGATTGACAAGCTGCCGAAAGTGTAGTCAATCTAATACATTAATGTTGCTTCTTCACTTGTCTAGACGGGCTGTTATTACAAGCAGACTACTTTTATCTTATTTCTGACGTTCACGTTAGAAATGTTAATTTAGCAAGCGCTGAAGAAGGGCCATGTCTAGCAGACTATAAAAGATAGAGAAGACAATAGCAGTTCATGATAAAATATGAGGAAAAATGTAGAATTAAAAAAACTAAAGAGAGGGACACCCGGATGGAACGAAGTTCCTTTCGATTAATTAGTGAAGGAATTGTAATAAAAAACAAAAAAAAAGTACATACACACATACACACACAATGTGTGTGTGTGTGTGTGAGAGAGAGAGAGAGAGAGAGAGAGAGAGAGAGAGAGAAACACGCGCACGCCGCATGGCTTACAACTATAGCAAAAAGTGTCGTTACAACTTTTCGTCGTAATTTTTTCCGTCTAGCCCCCTTTCTCAGCGCGCGATAAGGAACTACGTTCCAAAAATCCCGAATCGTGTAACGCGATAGACATGCACTTAATATTTTATATTTAATTGCGGCTCTACACTTTCGATCGGGAGCTTTGTCTCGCCTGAAGCCTCTCGGTCCCCCTATTAATATATATATATATATATATATATATATATATATATATATATATATATCGCGCTCTCGGAGAGAGTGTAAATCCACAATAAGTTTGACAGTGAAGAAGAGTGAGATTTACTTTCATAAAATACAAAGGTTGAATGAAATACGATCATATTATAGTTGACTTTATGAGAGACTTTTTTCCAGGATGAAACTTCTTGTCATTTTGTCATTGTGCGCAGTTGTCGCAGCTGTACCGAAGCTTGAAAATGAAAAAGTCGTTGTAGTAGGTATGTAACTGTTATCTTACCTATAAGTAGTATATCCGTTAGATATTGTGATGCAAAGGCAGTTGAGCCACCCAATGTTGTTATAATTAAAGTATCGTTAACGTAAGATAAGATTACTTATACCAAAATTAACGAATTACGTCACGAAACATCACTTTTTTTTAGTTAAAATATAGATAAAATATTATTTTGTATAGCTTATGGAAGCAAACAAGCAGTCGGAGCCTTATTGTGACTACCGACGCCCATAGACATCCCGCACAACCAGAAGTTATGCAGATGCGTTACACACAATTTTTCCTTATTCCTATGGGCCACCGGAAATTCACAAGCCGCACAAAACATAGTAATAATGGTCCCTTTACGCCGATATTATGTAAGCGAGAGGTTCCACCCCGGTCGTGCCGGCCCAATTCGGCTTGGCTCTACCTCTAACGAGTATATTACAATGAGAGAACTTAAAAAATATTTCATATTCTTTTTACTCCTCCTATAGGTACGAGTAATGACGACCTAAGTTCTAAGGATAGAATGTTTTTTTTTTCTAAAATGTGTATGTATTTTTTCTTCAGACTCCCTCCAAGAACATGGAGTGGAAGGAATGTCACCTCAAAGCCGAAACATCATGATAGACTTGTTGATTCGTCAACTAATTGCATATATACGTAACGTTATCAACAACGGCTCCAACCTCTTCGGCATCCCCGTACTGGACCCGCTTGAGCTGGAGAGCTACCACTTGCAGATCCCCGCTGGTCTGATCAAGTAAGTACCATAAAATTTCCAATCTAGCATAACAGTATAGAAATGATAAGCAGGAATGAGCAAAAATGTCCAGGAAATAAATAACGTTATACCCAGGTCATCCCATTTCGGCTTAACCACGTGACGTGGAAAATTCTAAAAGTAAATTCATATTTATCAAAAATTACGTCATATGACCGAAAGCGACCAATCTCTATAATGTTTTTTTTTTAAATCTTTATTTCTTCCTAAAAAATCAGTTATTACATTTTAGAGTATAGGTAATGGTCCAGCAGCCACCGCTTGTTTTTTTCAGTGATTAATAACAGGCTGAAT
The DNA here is from genome assembly GCA_963853865.1 of Helleia helle. Taxonomy (NCBI): domain Eukaryota; kingdom Metazoa; phylum Arthropoda; class Insecta; order Lepidoptera; family Lycaenidae; genus Helleia; species Helleia helle. The sequence goes on from OY971421.1 coordinate 11,160,632, forward strand.
CTTCGTATATTTGTTCGGTTCGACGAGCCGCCCAAGTTTACCCTATGTCCAAATTCTCAAAGAGGTAGGTAATGAACTGCGCAGATGTAAAACATGTTGATTTGGTAGGGTGTCGAAATTGTCTGACTAACAGTGATTTTTTATTGAAATTTTAAGATAATTCTATAATAAACTCGAAAAAACAATTGTCCTACAAAATCGATTGTTTGAGTTAGAGCGTCCGCCACGCGGAATATGTCGAAATAACGAGGTCATAAAAATTACATATTAAGTCATAATAACCAGCAGATTTTTTGTATGCAGCTTAGTAAATATTAGTATAATTGAATGGTCATAAAGTCCTACAAATGTAGTGGTACGTTTGCTTAGTCCTACGCTTGGAATTGTCGATTCCACGGTAACACTTTTTTCATTAATAACAACCTAGGTTTGATTTAGTCCTATCTGGAATTAAGTGTAGAACACAATTTTACCACTATCCTACACCAAAAGTGGTATGTATTTTCAGGAACCGAACAAACTTGAACAGCCTGTTATTAATCACTGAAAAAACAGGCGGTGGCTCCTGGACCATAAGTAGATATTTTATTTCACGAAAGCGAGTGATCCATCCTTGTCTTTGTTGTCTTTACGTGCGGAAGTTTGGGAGGGTTCAGTTCAGTACGCTGATAGCATGATAGGCTACCTTTAGTTACGCACACAAGAACGTACGTAGTACGCATTACAACTACAAATATCGCCCACCCGCTTTCGTAAAATAAAACAACTGTACAGGCTCGCACAGGGTAAGCTGAAGATTTTATATTTCCCATATGTGCTTCGAAAGTGCGATCTGTTAAGTAAGAATCAATTTTAACAAAAAGTGGTACACGATTCATCATTTTATGCAGTAGCCCTTTGTGCCAGACAGTGTCAAAGGCTTTCTTTAGGTCAAGAAGAATCATTCCTGTAGTGTTCACCAAATTCAAATTATGTGCAGGTATCTTAGCGACCGTATCGAAATCGTTGCCTTTATTATATTTCGTATCTTTAACGAATGCAGAAAAAGGTTATGGTCCAAAAGAAAACATAAGGTATAAAATGTTTAAGAATATATTTAAAGCTCGCCTAAGCACGTAGGTATACCTATGTATAGTAAGGGCAACAACTCACACACGGCCATCCGATCCCAAAGGCTGAGCCTGTTCTTATGGTAACTGATAAATACTTATATATTTCTAAATACATACATATTATAGATAAACTACACCCAGACAGTCAGACACAGAAAAAATGAATAATGATCATGCTCATCACACAAACATTTGTCCTGGGTGGGGATTGAACCCACGACCTTCTGGTTTAGCAGTCAGGGTCACTACTAGTGGTTACTAGACCAACAGGTTTTATTGTCTTCCGTTTGCGCGTTTCACTCATCATAATGAAATAAATTTTATGGATTTTATCATTTTTATATGGCCAAAAAATATACCACTATTCCACTTCTGCGTCTGACGAGAAACCCTGGGATTTCCCAGTTACTTTACCAGTTCACTATACTGGTATCCCAATTACATCAAACTTTTTATTTCTAGCCTGGATCTAATGCTAGAGAATGCTGTGATGGTGGGCATCGGAGACTTCGTCGTTCACAAAAGTAACTTAAATCTCAGAGACTTGACCCTCGACATCGATATCTCTGTGCCTCGATTTGAAATTAGCACAGGTAATGAAGGTACAGCTATACAGTAAAAAAAATTGGAGTGTCTGTTTGTAATATTAAAATAACCGCTTTTTACTAAGTGCGTATGGATGTATACTCGGTACACATACCAAATAAGCATTTTTTACAATTTTTGTCTGTCTTTCTGTCTGTCTGTTTGTTCCGGCTAATCTCTGAAACAGCTGAGCCGATTTTGACGGGACTTTCCCTGAGAGATAGCTGATGTTATAAGGTGAGCTATAACCTTATAACATAAGCTATCTCTCAGTGAAAGTTTATAATTAGGCTATAAAAATAATCATCATCGATCCAGGTACGGCTGTAAATCTAACCTCCAAATACTCAAACGAAACTCAAATTTAAGACGTACTTAAACTCATGCTACGACGTGTCAGATTCAAAGAAAAAAAGAGGGACAACACGAGTTTAAGTACGTCTTAAATTTGAGATTACGGTATAGAGAGAGATATACGGTATAGATTACGGTAGGAGATAGGGGTATGGCTACGGCTTAAGGCTTTACGGTTGTAAATGTAATCGCGGGCGAAGCTGCGGGCAACTGCTAGTATATAATAAGATGCTCATGTAAGTAGAGACAAGTCACGATTTAATTTCTTTAAAATTTCTTCTTTTTATTTGTTTTTCTAACTTACAGATATCTACGATCTCAACGGTGACATCCTAACCGCCATTCCTATTTATGGAAATGGAAAAGCTATGTAAGTAAGGCCAAAAAGGCCATTGGTCCCTTTTTAGTCTACCAACCTTGAACCTCCTTAAATGAATGACCGCATGGTCAGTATGACGCATATAACTCCAATTAAAATCTAAATTAAACATTTTAAAACGACTCATTCATCGCAGACAGTAATAAATATCTTTAATCTTTATTATTCTAATGGATAGAACTGAAGGACTTTCATGGTCTAAAATATTACGTACTAACTTTAGGTTTTAGTTTCTTACTAATTCTATCAGGAGTTTAGTATTCGTTACTATATAATTATTAATAATAATTATATGTAGATAGGGACAACTCTCACACGGCCATCTGATCCCAAACTAGGCAGAGCCTGTTCTTATGGTAACCAGACAACTGATATATACTTATATATTTGTAAATACATACATATTATAGATAAATTACACCCATACACAGAACAAATGATCATGCTTATCACACAAACATTTGTCCTGGGTGGGAATCGTGCCTTCTGGTTTAACAGTCAGGGTCACTAACCACTAGACCAACAGGCCAGTCATATATCATATTATAATGAAGCTGAAAAGTTTCTAAGACGAGATAAAAACCTTTTTGTGACAATAATGCGTGTCAAATAATTATTATTATTTACAGGTTTGTCGTAGAAAACTTCCGATTCAGAGCTAAGATACATCTGGGTCAATCTGAAGACGAGAAGTCCGTAATTATCCAAAAAATCGATGGAGCTGCCTTTGAGGTTCCATATTTCAAGGTAAATTGATTATGTTACTGGAGGCGCATTAAGTAGCGCCTCCTACGAAACCCCGTGGGCCGCCCACTCATCTACCTCCTTCTGGGACATTACTGTCTCGCAGAAGGAGGCCGTCGCCATCCAGGACTCATCGTCGCGGTATATAGAGATATACTCTGAGGCATCGCGCGGTGGAGTGGATCTCCCCACGCGGATATGTGGGACTCGCTGCGCCCGAAAGCTGGTAAGCACGCAGCTCTACCTACTAAAACCCAGCGAGTGCCACCAATGCCGCCTTTGGTGAGGTGCTTCTAATGTGGATAATGGTGGATCTAAAGAGCAAACATGGGGTGAGTTCCCGTCCTCGCCCCTTGCCCCCTGCTGTTTTGTCCCCTCTTCTTATAAGAGGGGTACAAAGAGCCCTCTCGGCTCAATTATCTTCGCCCAAGGTTGAGGCTCACCCTAGACTACTGAGACCCTCCGCCACTTCAAGGCCTGAACCATGGTGGGGGTGAACGAGTTGTCTGGGCTAGTCTCAGGGGAACATGTTTATGTTCATGGGCCACACAACTTACCACTAAGTGGCACGCCAATTTGCCTAACCACCATGATGAACCCAAGCCAAAAAAAATGTAATGATAACCATTGTATATTACTTGTCCAGTCTAACATCGAAGGCGCCATTGGTGGAGGTGACATTGACAATATCGTTAATGCGATCGTCGAGGAGGTGCTGATCGGATACGCCAACAGATTCCAAGGAGCCATCTCCATGCTGGCGGCCCGCGCTGCCATGACCTACGGGAACCCGATCCTGGAGCAACTGGATACTTGGCGGTTTATCGCTCCTCTCCTCTAAATGACTGAACCTTAAAATAAACATTTATATATTCGAGATTTTGTTTGATTGTTTCCTTATTACTTAGATACACCCATAAACTCGAGCAGTTCGGTCTCCTCCGGTGGGAGGGATGCGCTGTGCCGTTTTCCCAGCTGCATGGGTACTACTATCTTACTTGTTTTTGACGTGAAACAGCTTTGCTGTGTTTCAGAGAGAGTGTAGGACAGGCAGTGTAGTTACTGGCACAGAGACTTAACATCATATACCTCAGGATAGGCAACACATAAATAAGTTTTTTCTTTAACGCCGGGAAATGCTTTGAGGCATCCCGCGGGGGAGTGGGTCTCCCCAAGCGGGTATGTGGGACTCGCTGCGCCCGAAAGTGGACGCAGCTCTACTCACTAAAACCCGGCGAGTGCCACCAATGTCGCCTTTGGTGAGGTGAGGCCCTAGATCTGTAGAGCTAACAGGGCACCTCGATTCCTCGACAGCTAGTCAGTCTCTTAGGCGATCGACGCCACCTCCACAGAGGGGTTGTCCCGCACCACAGAACAACCCTTCCTAACGTCGGGAAACTACAATGGGATGAGCTTCCCGTCCTCTCCCCCTGCTATTTTGTCCCCTCTTCTTATAAGAGGGGGACAAAAAGCCTCCTCGGCTCAATTTGCTTCGCCCAAGGTGCTGGGCTCACCCTATACTACTGAGCCCCACCGCCACAGCAAGGCCTGAACCATGGTGGGGATAATTGAGTTGTCTGGGCTAGTTCCAGGTAAACTAGTTTATGGGCGACGTCGACCACTTACCAACTAAAACAGAAAACTCAATATTTCATTTAAAATAATTCTAACTTAGAGACTGTACAATTGAATTTCGTATACAATTTCAAGTCGCATTACTATACATAGAAGAGTGTTGATTATAATTTTTTTTTTAATGTATGCTAGAGTGTTTATTATTCACTATCCTAAAACTTATATTTGGCGGACAAATGGGATCTACCCATGATCTACGTATCATTGATCTACCCATGATCTACGTATCATTGATCTACCCATGATCTACGTATCATTGATCTACCCATGATCTACGTATCATTGATCTACCCATGATCTACGTATCATTGATCTACCCATGATCTACGTATCATTGATCTACCCATGATCTACGTATCATTGATCTACCCATGATCTACGTATCATTGATCTACCCATGATCTACGTATCATTGATCTACCCATGATCTACGAATCATTGATCTACCCATGATCTACGTATCATTGATCTACCCATGATTTACGTATCATTGATCTACCCATGATCTACGTATCATTGATCTCAACGGAGCATGTTATTTGAATTACTCGCCTTTTTAAACAAAACATTATTCATTAAATTTCCATACCGACTACAATATTTTATGAACGAGTGTAGAAATGCTCTGCGAATTGACCTCGACTGTTTGCATCGCCATTGTCAATGTCACCATAACAAGACATTATTTTATCATTAGCCGAAAATATTTCGATGCGAGATATATTAGGGTTCAGTAAAAAATTACAAGTAGAACTTTAATACCTGCTGGCAACGTCCTTTTGTGTTAAAAAGTTATTTTATTATAGTTTTATTGTGCTAGGCTTGTGTTTTTTTTTTAAATGTTATAGACCCAATCGGCTCGATCCTTGGGTAGGTACTGCATTTTTTTTTTCTTTAACGCCGGGAAATGCTCTGAGGCATCCCGCGGGAGAGTGGGTCTCCCCACGCGGGTATGTGGGACTCGCTGCACCCGACAGCTGGTAAATGGACGCAGCTCTAACCACTAAAACCCGGCGAGTGCCACCAATGCCGCCTTTGGTGAGGTGCCCCGGATCTAGAAAACAAACAGAGCACCTCGACGGTTAGTCAGTCCCGCAAGGGACCGACGCCACCTCCACAGAGGGGTTGTCCCGCACCACGGAACAACCCCTCCCAACGTCGGGACAGTACAATGGGATGAGGTTCCCATCCTCACCCCTTGCCCCCTGTTCTTCTGTCCCCTCTTCTTATAAGAGGGGTACAAAGAGCCCCCTCGGCCCAATTAGCTTCGCCCAAGGTGCCGGTGCACCTACTCTCTACTACTTACCCTAGGTTACTGAGCCCCACCGCCACGACAAGGCCTGAACCATGGTGGGGTAGGTACTGCATATGGCGAATCAAATTGATCCCGAAATCTGCTCATTAGAAGTGGGTCAAAATCATGTTCAAAGAATCCGTTACATACTCATAAAAATATGTCTTGGATGTATTTTTAATACGCTTTTACGTCTGAAGCTATTAAAGGCGTATTAAAATACACCCAAGATATATTTTTATATAAACATTTCAATACCTAGATTACAAAATATTAAATACCGAACCTTACCGGAGATCTAACTCACGCTTGACTGCTTCACTACAAAGTAAAATTGAAATGTATTTAGATACTTAGTATTAGTAACTAGTAATATATACGATACGACGTCATACGGATGTGTTTCAATGATTCCTTGAATATCTATTTTGTACCGATTGATAAAGAATGACTCATTTTTTTTTTCAATAATAAAAATAGTAAGCATTTAAAATATGTTCAATTCTAAAAAATACTAGTTTGTACAAAACTTTACTTATGTGCTTATTTTTTTCAGAATGAAATTTCTTCTAATTTTCGCGCTGTATCTATCTTGGGCAGTCTCAAAGTCTGAAAGCCATAATGTTACAGTCACAGGTAATGTAAAATGTTATCCACAGTTATATTATATTGGAGGCATACAGTATACTACATATTGTCGCCATTTACAATCGTAGGCGTTTATATCTGTGTTTTATAGAGACTGTCAATGATTATTATATAGGAAAAGGAAAATTAAAATGTCATTGGAGATTATAGTATACTAGCAGACACGGCCACGCGTTGTTGTGGCTAAGATATACGTTAAAATATATTGTAGTAAACTGTTTAATACTGTCAAATTATTATTTATTAATAAAAAATTGCGATTATAAATTGAGATATAATATATCCTATCTCTCAAGTTGGGTCAAACTGCACACTGTGGGCAAAATTTGCTTAAAATCGGTTCAGTAGTTGAGGAGTTCATCGCGGATAAACAACGTGACACGTAATCTAAAATACAAAATTTTCGTGTCACCTTAGCGTGTCACGCTGTTTTTAATTAAACTGCTGGACTCCAAAATGGCTCGACAAATTCTTATGAAATTTTGTGCGCATATCGGGTAGGTCTGAGTTTCGGGCGACATCTATTTTTAATCCCCATAAATGTTAAGGGTAGTCCACTCCTTATTTTTTTATTTTTTTGAGAAAAGATAACGCGGGTGAAACTGCGGGCAACAGCTAGTTTTTATATATAAAGATTAAAATAGTATATTTAATGAAAGTATTTTAATAATACAGACTATAATTATTTGTATCAATGCCTACATTGATACAAATAATAAATACAAATAATATGTAATACATATATTATTTATACTTTAACATGTTCGTACTATAAGTAACTACTAAACTAAAAGATATTTTTTTCAGACTCCGTACAAGATCACGGAGTGGACGGTCACAATATACTGGTGAACATACTGATACGTCAGCTGGTGGCGTACATTCGGAGAGTCATCAACAATGGCTCCAACCTGTTCAGCATCCCGCGACTGGATCCTCTCGAGTTGGACGACCTCCATATACCGATTCCTGCCGGCATGATCAGGTAATCTATCAGCTTAGCAACAACGCGTACCTATCTCTAGAGTCTAGGCTACGTCTACTTTCGTGAGAGAGAGAGAACGCAATTGCCCCGACACAAGTCCTTGCGAATGTAAACCGTCAGAGTAATTGTACAATAGTGTTCTTAGTAAGAGGTAGTGCCATACAGCTTTGCAATCGAATTGGGCCGGCACGACCGAGGTGGTACCTCTCGCTTACATAACACCGACGTTAAGTGACAACTGTACTGTCGCGTTTCGTGCGGTTTGTGAGTTTCCGGCGGCCCATCGGGGGGATAGCGAATAAGTGGGCAACACATCTGCATAACTTTTGGTTGTGCGGATGTCTATGGGCGTCGGTATTCGCCATTAGGCTCCGACTGCTCGGTTGCCTCCTTATAACATAAAAAAAGGAAATAATCGGGCTAGGTCCACCACTCTCTCATCGCTGCTACTCCTGTATAGCCTGATTTCAACCAAAATTTCACCCACACCATCTCGATGTCCGGAAATCCACGACAACTCGATGTTTACCGCAACTCCTGCTGCCACCGATACGACATAGAGACCTTCAAGAAAAGAGCATACTCATACTTTTATTTATTCGGTGCCAAATAATTGACTAATACAGGCTTGTTATACTGATTCCCCACCATGGTTCAGGCCTTGTCGTGGCGGTGGGGCTCAGTAACCTAGGGTGAGCGGTGCACCTTGGGCGAAGCTATTTGGGCTGAGGGGGCTCTTTGTACCCCTCTTATAAGAAGAGGGGACAGAAGAGCAGGGGGCAAGGGGTGAGGATGGGAACCTCACCCTATTGTACTGTCCCGACGTTGGGAGGGGTTGTTCTGTGGTGCGGGACAAACCCTCTGTGGAGGTGGCGTCGGTCCCTTGCGGGACTGACTAGCTGTCGAGGTGCCCTGTTTGTTTTCTAGATCCGGGGCACCTCACCAAAGGCGGCATTGGTGGCACTCGACGGGTTTTAGTGGGTAGAGCTGCGTCCATTTACCAGCTGTCGGGCGCAGCGAGTCCCACATACCCGCGTTGGGAGACCCACTCCCTCGCGGGATGCCTCAGAGCATTTCCCGGCGTTAAAGAAAAAAAAAAAAATACTGATTGGATATTAATATTGCAGCTTTGACTTGGAGCTGAAGAACACAGTGGTGACCGGTATAGGAGGGTTCGTCGTCCACAAGGATGAGCTGGTCCTGGCCGACCTCACGCTTGATATCGACGTCTCCGTTCCTCGCATTGACATCAGCACTGGTAATTATTGTCATCGAAACTACGTACGACTTTATTATGTTAGTTGGATAGGCAAAAAAGAAAGGCTGCCTGATGGTAAGTGGTCAACGTCGCCCATGAACATAAGCTAGTTTACCTGGAACTAGCCCAGGCAACTCATGTCCTGAGACATAAGATGATGAGAAATTATTGGTAATGAAACAACGACTTCACCATGACACATTTATTGGAAGACTGGGCTACGTACATCTCTTATAATTATTAATCTACCTACTGCATTACACCTCCACTCTTAATATCTACTTATGCTAACTTAATGCTATTACAACCTAATTACACTCTACACATTTTATAATTATTGCGAGCCCTACTCATCTATACCATATCGTATAGGAGGTCTCCTATCACGTTTTACCGGCGACGGTGTCAGCGCAAATTGCTGAGACAGACGTGGCGGAATTGGTGGCGGACAAGCTGTGTGTAATGGTGTGTTCGGCTCTAACTGGCTTGCCCCACCCCCAGACTCACAACTATGACCCGCTGACATCCTCTTCCGCCCTAATTCTGTCGGCCTAATCTCGTCCGCCACCAAAGCCGATGGCTCGACGGCCTCCTCGACTCCGTTGCGCTTATTCTATGATGGTGATATAGGCATATGCGCATCCGATGTGCGTGACCGCGGACGAATCTGATCTATGTGTCTTTGCATTTGACGTCCATCCCCCGTTTCCAACAAGTATCGTCGCGTACCGTTCTCCGCACGTACGATGGGGGGCACCCATTTCTCCCCATGGCCGTAATCGCGCGTCCACACCGGCGCCCCCTCACACAGAGCCCGCGCGCCGCCGCCACCTGCCTGGCGTTGTTGGAAGTGGCGCACGCGTTCCTCACGTGACCCGTCTTTACGCAATAAATCGAGCCGCGATCTAAGCACCATCCGCTGTAGTAACATCGCAGGACTTTCAGCGGTAGTAGATTTTATTGTTTTCGTTGAACGAGAATGTCTCTGAGATATTGGAAGACAATTATGATGAACTGCTTTTCTCTGTTACAGAACTCTGCGACCTTTCTGGAAACTTCTTAGCGGAACAATCCATACCTATATACGGAAATGGGAAAGCCGAGTATGTACAATTAGTGGTTGTTTGACAAATGTGAATATGGTGTTGTTATGTTTGCTATATCGATGTGACGTTTTTATTAAACTCAAATAGACTTTATCAGACTAAAGTATAGTAAGTATTTAAAATCCCCACCATGGTTTAAGCCTTGTCGTGACGGTGGAGCTCAGTAGCCTAAGGTGAACCCAGCACCTTGGGTGAAGCAAATTTAACCGAGGAAGCTGCTCCTTGTACCCCTCTTATAAGAAGAGGGGACAAAAGAGCAGGGGGACAAGGGGCGAGGATGGGAACCTTTGTATTGTCCCGACGTTGGGAGGGGTTGTCCTATGGTGCGGGACAACTCCTCTGTGGAGGTGGCGTCGGTTTCTTGAGGGACTGACTAGCCGTCGAGGTGCCCTGTTAGCTCAACAGATCCAGGGCACCTCACCAAAGGCGGTATTGGTGGCACTCGCTGGGTTTTAGTGGGTAGAGCTGCGTCCACCTTACCACCTTTCGGGCGCAGCGAGTCCCACATACCCGCCTGAGAACCACTCCCCAGGCGGGATGCCTCAGAGCATTTCTAGGCGTAAAAGAAAAAAAAAGTATTTAAAATATGCCACACATACACAGTATGCAATATAGGTATAATATGACTAATTTACTCAGCAACTCTACCGACTTGCTGAAAGAATCTGTTATCTTTTTCATAAGTTACAATAAGTCAGTCTAATTTTGATCTTGCCAAGCAAAGGAAAAGCAAAGGTAAGCAAAGTAAAGATACTTTGCAACTATAAAAGAGTAATTACTACAAGAGGGAAACAATACGATCGTCTTTTATTTTGTTATGGTGTCTTACGTTTACTAATTCGTTAATTATTATTAAAATCACTCAGGTTTATAATAGATGGTTTCCGAATCCAAGCTAAGCTGTATCTCAAGCAATCTGATGATGAAAAGTCACTTATTATCGACAAAATTGAAGGAGCTTCCTTTGAAATCCCAGCATTTGAGGTATATCAATTCAAAAGTTTATAATATATATATTTTATAAAAAAATATGGTACGGAAGGACCTAAAAAGATATGGTTTTTTGGCAATACAACGGTCATGTCGAGCTTGTACCGCTTTTCCGGTGTCCCAAGGTACAGTGTCGTGTATTATTTACTAAAATCTATTTGGTCTTATTTGGATTTTTACGAGTTTTTTAGTTTTATATAGTTTTGTTTAAGATGTGTGAAGTCCGCCAATCCGCTTTAAAACCCCGCACGCTTGAATATAGATGAGTGATGTCCACACGTCTTATAAGCGGCGATTTTGCTCCATGCTACCACAACCTTAGAAAGTTAGTGTAAAGACTCTAGCAGGAATGTCCGATTAAAACTATTGAATCTTCTCGATCGCAATATATTTCAGCAAAGTGACGCCCTTTATAAAGTATACCAGTAGAATGCATGACAAGACCGCCGCTGGCGTCCTTTTATATCAAATCTAATTATTATAAATATCGTCATAATTATATAAATAACTAGCGACCCGGTACGTGCTTCGCTACGTATAAAGTGAAATAAAAAAAAATTGGAACATCAAATTAATTTATTCAAACAAAAAAATATATTATTAATTGCTAGCTATTTTAAAACTTAATGTTGTACTGTCAACTCTGAAAAAAGTTTCGATATGACCCCAACTGAAAAAGTTTCAATTTGACAGCAAAATCTCCATTAATTTATTGAATTAAAAAAATGTGATAAATGAAGAACCGCTCGACCGATTTTGTGCAAACTTCACATAAACCATCTACTAAATAGTCCGAACAAAGCCTAAACATTTGGTTGGGATTGGTGAGCCCGTTCTTGAGTTATAAAATTACAACGAAAATTGGCCTCGATTTTTATATATAAAGATTATTGTAAATACGGTATTAATTATTAATCACGTATATACTTTAGTTACAGATGTGATATTCATGAATATCACATCTGTTTGGCGCCACCGGAAGTCTATAATTTCAATTACTTTAATTAATACATTTAGATTAAGAATTTAGTAAACTGCTGCCAATGGTTCGTAACATTAGTATTTTTGTTATCCAAGTAGAACCTCAAATAAACCTCATTAAATGATTTCAGTCTAAAATAGACGGAGCGATCGGTGGTGACGTCGATCACATCATCAACACCCTCGTGGAAGATGTGCTGGTGGGATACGTGAACAGGTTCTCCGGCGCCATATCCAAGCTGGCCACCACAGCCTTGATAAACTTCATCAATCCCATCTTAGAGCAGTTGGATACGTGGAAATTCTTTGCCCGTTTCGTCTAATAGGTTTAAGACAATAAAATAATATAATTATTGATTAAGAACAATTTTATTGTTTTACTTATGTATTTATTTGATTATAACAATTTTCGCAGTGAAAATACACTTGCCATCTTATGGTGCGGCCTTTTTTTTATCGCAGGGAAATGCTTTTTATGCATGTAGCCAGGATCTCGGGTAGATCCTGACCCTATGTGCGACTCGCACCTGGGGGTGCCCTACCCGTAAACTAAAACCATTGCAAGCACCTTCAGCCGCTTTTTGAGGGTCCCGGATAGGCATTCAACAGGATCAGCGATAGGCTGGCCCCGGCGAAGGCCAGACTACTCCTCGTAAGGGGGATTGCCCGGCCGCTACTAAGCAGTCCCCGCGACGTCGTGTCGTACTGGGCCCAGGTTCCCATCCTAAACCCGACACGAGCACAAGGGCATTATTGGAGGCGCATTAAATAGCGCCTCCTACGCACCGCCGTTCGTCTCCCGCGGGGGGAGGCCTCGTCAGTGGCCTCCTCTCTCACCCGCTCGTCGGCCTCCTTCTGGGACTCCTATCTCGCAGAAGGAAACCATCGCCGTCCAGGACTCGTCAATCGTCATCACCGAGCATCGCGGTGATGACACTCGGCAGAGACAAGTCCCCTCCGATGACCGATGTCAGATCATGATGCAGCGCCGCCCATCTCGGGCACACCGGGTGGGTGTGCTGGGCCGAGTCCACCGCCGCGATCTTATCGTGCCGTACACGGCTGTTTAAAAATGTTTACTTACATTTGTAATCATTTTTAAATATTTTGTTAACAATCGTTACGAATAGTTTACAAACATTTACATTTTAAACATTTTTAAACTACAGTGTGGCAGCACCATTACGTCTCAGGATAGGTCAAGTGGCAACACATGAACGATGTTACTTTTTTGTCGTAGTGGAAATGCTTTGTGCATTCCCGGGGATGGGTCGTCCCCGGGGATATGTGTTACTCCCGGAGCTATGTTTAGTTTTATGTTCATGGGCTGACCACTTATCATTAGGTGGCTGACTGCCCCTTTGTCTAACCAAGTAAAAAAAGGTGAGAGTTATTTTACATTTTATGGGTGTGTGGGCAATGCACAGCGATTTATCTATATATACTTTGGTTTATAGTTGATACCTACATGAACGAGTACCTAAGTCTGGTACAAGATTTTATGCCAGGATTATTATATTTATGGGTTTCACATTAACCACTAAACTGTGCACTCTGTAATGCACAACAAATAATACAAAGAAAAATTGTAATATGTTTATTGAACAACTTACAATTGCCACAAAAACACAATCACCATACTTCACGACAAACACCGAGATTATCAAGCTGGAATCCGTTTGGACATTCCCCCATCACCACAGGAGAGTCTTCAAACTTCATATTCTGAATCACGAAATCGTATTCCTCTACAACCTCTGGGATATCATGGTTTGGGATTAGAGCTGCTCCCACAACAATGAAGAAAATGGTTAAAAATAATACTTTACTCCACATATCTGTTACAAGTGTTGGTTTGTACTGACTTATCTCAAATAGGATGTTGAATATCCCTGTTAACTATCTGCTACCTACGCGTTTTAAAATCATTCCAAATGACGCTAAAAATATGTAAAGGACGTAGCTATTAATAATGTGTCTGTTGGGTCCAAATATGTACCTATAGATGAATATCGTATTCTAACAAACTTTATAAGATACACTTTTTCTATTAACCTACATAAACCTATGTCTCACTGTGAGAAGTTCGGAATAAATTGTAGATATTTCGTCCTGCCTTTGTGGACAAAGATATAGATAATACGAATGTGTAGAAACGCGTTGTGTGAAAATTTTCAAGTAAATCATTAATCTACTTTTTGTGTGCCAAAGATAGGTAGGTACGTATATATATATTATTATTATTTTTATGTTAGTTGGATAAGCAAACTGGCAAACGTACCACCTGATGTTAAGTGGTCGACGTCGCCCATGAACATAAACTAGTATCTCTGGAACGAGCCCAGGCAACTCATTTATGTGTTGCCTATCCTGAGACATAAGATATTAAGTCTCGGTGCCAGTAATTACACTGCCTGTCTTGCCCTTCTCCCCGAAACACAGCAAAGCTGTTTGACGGGAGAAATAAGCTATTTACTACTCTATCCGGTTATAATAATATGCTCGATGAGACCACCTAACTAAGCGCGAACTTCTAACATCACAAGTCATCGAACCAACACGACGCGTACCTACATATTTGCTGGTAGCTACAACCCATGGGCCATGACGGAAAAAAATTATATACGTAGTGAAAAATAAAGCCTGACACCAAAAAAATAAAAACTAGTGGAATGCTCCAAAGTTCTTTTTTTTTTCATTTTTTACTTAGACAAGTGTTTGTACTCTGTCCTATCTTACAAGCCCTACATAGTCATGTCTAATTTCTTATAGGTATTTACTCATATTAAACAAATATTACCTATATTAGTCATCTTTTTTTTCAATATAGGTACATACCTAAGCTTAATATATTTCTTATTATAATGACACGTTAATTGGATAATTTACAGCAACCTGCATTTTGAATTCTGTTTTATTTAGAAACTAAGCCGATTTGGGTAAGTTTTGAAAAAAATATTATGTTATTTAAGACTCCTAGTCCTTCATCATAATATTTCGGCCGTTCGATACACGATTACTTATATTTTGCTGCATTAAAAAAATTGCAAAGATAGGTCAAAATTGAGATGAAAAACTCATTTTATTTGAGTAATATCAGGTTCTGTACAATAAATCTTACACCATAATAAACCTTGTAGAAAATGTCATCGTTGACGGTCGTCTAAATTATTTTTTTGTAAATCCCTCCCTTCAATTAAATAAATATGTGGTTTCGTTTCAGTTCTCGGACAGCCCCGCCTTAATCTGGGAATTTAAATTTTTTGTACAATATGTATATTCGAAGCGATTTGCCGCGCTCCCGGCTGCATGGGTACCACCATCTTGCTTGTTTCTCCCGTGAAACAGCTTTGCTGTGTTTAGGAGAGGGGCAAGACAGGCAGTGTAATTACTGGCACCGAGACTAAACATCTAATGTCTCAGGATAGGCAGCACATAGTTGAGTTGCCACTTGCCTGGGTTCGTTCCAGGTAAACTAGTTTATGTTCATGAGCGACGTTGACCACTTACCATCAGGTGGCAAGTTTGCCAGTTTGCCTATCCAACTAACATAAAAATATATATATATATATATATATATATATATATATATATATATATATATACGTACCTACCTATCTTTGGCACACAAAAAGTAGATTATGGATTTACTTGAAAATTATCACACAACGCGTTTCTACTACTCTATGAAAAAAAAATATTGAAATGAGGCTGGTTTTAATCTTTAATTTGTGAAAGCTCTAAAACTACTAGGGATATTTTAATAGTTTTTGAATTAAAACTTTCGTATTCGTATATATTAAAAATATCATTTATCTTTGAACTAGGTAAATTTCACCCAAAAATAATAATTATTGTTGACGAAAACAATATTTCTTTAAAAAGTTTATACAAGAGCGACATCTGCATGGTTATACTGAATACATGATAGAACTTTTTACACCCTTCAACAATAGATGTCACTGTTTAAAATAAAATAACTAAGATCAAGCTTCAATAGACTTGACAAGCTAATAATAATACCGTATTAGAAAGAGATCACAACATACGAAAAACTCCAAGAGTGACAGAGACATAGACACTTTCTTTTGTTTTAGTTAAAATATCACTCTTTGTTTGTTGAACCCATAGACTTAGAATATACTGTCATATTATAATTTATATGTTTCTGGTTGAAGTTTATAAACATAATTTATTATAATTACATATTATATAAATGACCTAACAGTACTCTCTGTCTACGGTTGAACCCAACAAACAAAGAGTATAGAGTAAGATAATCTATGGTTCACAGCTAAAGTCATGAAGTTAGGAAATAACGGAAATAATATAATATGTCTATGGCTAAAGTAGAAGTAGAGCTCAGAGGCATCTGTGTTTAATATGAAAAATTATCGTCGAAATGCATTAAATAAAGGTGTCACCACAATATTAGCATCACAGTAAATTTTTAATCAGGTGTGCGTCAAGAAATTACTGCTTTCAACTAACGCGATCACTATTCATATTTATATACATAACTTTTCTCCCATTTGAGATGATTTTCCTTAGCTAATAGCTCTACCCTCCATATTTATAAATGTTGTTTGTTGTGCCTTATTTATTTATCTCCAATCAGGATATATTATTATAGAGATATACAATATGTATATTAGGATATATTATAACGATAGACAAAGAGAAAAAGTCCACAGCTAAATCTGTATTTGTTTGGTAAGGCCGAAGCCAAGTCTAAACCGGCAAGAAAATCCGTGGCGCGCGTTTGTGGTTTTGATAAAATTGCTGAATAGTGAAAGAACGTGTTTTTATTTTATATAATCAAATATTTTAACACGTTATCAGTCCCCATACGAGCGTTCCGAAATACGCTATATATCTATATAACATTTAAATTTTTTGGCCATTAATAGATGTCCACATATCGAATTTTGCATAAAAATAACAAAATATAGGTCACCCGACAGTATATTATATGTTTATGGGTCACCCGCACCATGTTACAGCGCAAATAGTATATTATGACGTGTTAACGGTTTTAGACATAGAGGACCATAGACATAATTATTATTATTATTTGTAGAGGACAGCGGGAAGTGTCATTTCGTGCGGTTGTGATAATTTGGTTTCCCGTTAATAAATTGTTATTTTGTGTTTTGTTCATTCGGATTGGTTTCCTATAGTGTTTGTTTTAAAACATATTATGTGTAATACACAATGTGATTGGTTGGCGAATATTGTGGTGGACTGTTCTGGTGTACAGAATGGGAAGTGATAGTTGATTGATGGGGGCTAGATGAGCGTAGTCGCGCTCCTTGAGATTTCCCGCCGTTTCTCCAAAGCACAGACAAAATATTGTTAAATACGACAGACTTGGCAGCATGACCTCTGGTCATAGCCGGTTCCAACAGGAACAAAACTAACAAAAAAGCCTTTTTTTTGAAAAAAAAAAAAAAACGGCGGGAAATTTCAAGGCGCGCAGTTGTGGTTTTTTGTTTCTCATTAATTTTTTATTATTTTAGTCATTCAGATCAGTTTATTATAATATTTATTTTATAAATTTTATTTGTATATATTATAGTTAGTTAGAAAATTCTTGGTTGGTAAGTTTCTTTTTACATTCTATTGCAACATGAATGAACCTCCGGATCCCGGGGGAACATGTAAAGTGCCCGAAGCTTGCAGTTTTGTTACAGTAGAATATAATGATTCTAGTATGGACACTGACCAATCTTCCAAAAAAGTTAGTTTAAAACGTGGTCGCCTGCATAAAATATGCAAAAATTGTAACAAAAAGAAAAGAAAAAATACGGGAAACCAAAAGGACATTGGATGTCGTTGTGTAGAGTCCGATAAATCAGATGAGGGTAAAAATTTAACTAATATTCCACTTGCACAGCCTTTATTACAATCAGATAATCCAGTGCCTCATAATATTAATGATTCAGTCAGTAAACCAAATACTCCAATTGGTCGAAATATTTACAATGAACTAGATGCACCTCCTTACATTATTCATGTTCAGAAGATCCAATCCTCTGATAATGACGGAAAAATATTGCACCCGATAACCTTCGGAAATTTTCTTTTAAAAAATAAAATTTATAATATAGTTAATGGTAGTGTTAAGAGAATTGGTCGAAACCGTATGTCTGTTTCCTTCACAAATTATGTTGATGCTAACTCTTTTATTAACAATAGTATAATCACCGACAATAATTATAAAGCATATGTCCCTTCATTTAATATTTTAAGAATAGGCATTGTTAGAGGAGTTCCAACAGATTGGTCTCAGATTTGGTCAACAGACAAAACTGCACATGATAATATCATAAAAGAATTTTCCTTTAATCAATTAGATAAAAATTATAGCCCAATTTCAAATGATACTCCCTCCACACAAGAACCAACAAAAATATCAGATATTATATCTTTATTACAAACCTTTGCCCAGACCAATAATAATATACCGTCCATCGTTGCCCCCTTAATGGAGTTAATTGTAAATATAATCAAAATAAATAATGGCCAACAAAATATTACAATGGAACGCTAGAAGCATAATTAATAAAAAAAGTGATCTAATTTACTTATTAAATAAATATAACCCTTTTTTATTTTCATTATGTGAAACTTGGCTTAGACCAGGTTTTACATTGAATATTAAAAAATATAATACTGTTAGAGAAGACAGATTAGATGGATATGGTGGTGTAGCATTTCTCATTAAGAAAGGCTACCCTTTTAATATAATATCCACTCCTGTACATAGTTCTGAAATTTCTATTTTAGCCGTAATTGTAAATAAAATTTGTTTTGTTTCTGTATATATTTCACATATTTCTATTAATATATTAAATGAAGTTGGGGATATATTCTTATCCCTCCCTAAACCATTAATTATAACTGGTGACTTTAATTGTCATCACCAGTCTTGGGGCTGCTCCATGACAACCTGTTATGGTAATAAACTTTTGGACATTCTAGATAAAAACAACTTGTGTATCATCAACAATGGTAATTCTACTAGACGTACAAACTTATCTGAAGGAAATAGTGTAGTAGATCTAACTATTTGCTCACCCCAATTTGTATCTCAGCTGTCAAGTTCTGTTTTAACGTCCACATTTGGCAGTGATCATTATCCCATTATTACCTCATTTCCTCCTGGCAAATTAATTAAAACTTGCAATAAACTATTCCCGAGATACAATATATCAAAAGTCAATTCTGACACTTGGACTCAATTTAGTAGTAAAGTTGATTTAAAACTTAGTCAGAAAATATCAGAAAATATTAGTGATTCTTGCGGTGCCCAAATTTTTTTAGATACATTAATTGAAAGTGCCAATGAAGTTTTTAATATAAAACATGGGAACCCTTATATTCCAAGTCCTCCATGGTGGGATGTCGAATGCAAAGAATTTTTAAATAAAAGAAAAAATGCTGAAAAAATATTTAATAATAATATGACATTAGAAAACCTCTTATCACTAAAGGAGATTACAAACGCAACAAAATTACTTTTTAAAAGAAAAAAAGAGACAGCTGGCGAAAGTTCTGCTCATCTTTATCTCCCAATACTCCCTCATCCAGTGTTTGGGAAAACATTGGAAGATTTAGATCAGCTTATAATACCACCCCATCCCCAACTTTTCCATCTTTTCTAGTAGACGATTTTCTTGATAGAATTGCTCCTCCCACTGTTAATTTTCGTAAAGATAACTTAAATGATAACGGTGCCTTATACAATGAATCATCTGAATTAAACTCTCCCTAATCAATGACAGAATTAAAGGTTTTAGAATATGCATCAGATTCTGCACCTGGTCCAGATGGAATATATTATTCTTTCATTACTCATTTAAATGACATAAGCATGACATATTATTTAAATTTAATCAATTCTATTTTTCACTCTGGTCACATTCCTGCAAATTGGAAATCACAAATTGTAATTCCAATATTAAAACCTAATAGAGATCCTTCTTCTGCTTTGTCTTACCGTCCTATTGCCCTTTCATCTGTCCTCCTAAAAATCTGCGAACAATTAATTAAGAATCGTCTAGAATGGTTCGTTGAAAGCAACAGTTTGCTATCAACAACTCAATTTGGCTTTAGACGAAACAGAAGTAGTATAGATAATATTAGTTTACTTACAACCGATATCAGGCTAGCCTTTTCTGATAATAATCTTGTCATTGCAGCATTTTTGGATTTATCTAATGCTTATGACAATGTCGTGATACCAATTCTTAAACAAAAACTTTTATGCCTTCAGATTCCCAGAAAAATTATTTCTTTTGTTATAAATATGCTTAATGATAGATAGATTTTGTTTACTGATGGTGAACAAAAACATTCTAGAGTGTTATCCAAAGGCCTTCCACAAGGGTCCGTTTTGAGCCCCTTATTGTATAATTTATACACATATGATCTAGACTTAGCTATTGATAGAAAGATTGAAGTTTTGCAATATGCGGATGATTTATTATTATATGTAAAAAGTAAAAACATTAAATTAGCATGCACAGAGTTAACGTCATCACTTCAATATTTAAAAAAATGGCTTGATGATCATGGACTATATTTGTCCCCATCTAAAAGCTCAGTAGTTTTATTCTCCCGTATGCGAACTATCACTCCAGTTCATGTTTATTACGATGAGACCATTATACCACAAAAAAATGATTTTAAATTTTTAGGTGTCATTTTAGACAGGAAACTTACAGGCATCCCTCATTGCAATTTCATCGCAAATAAGTGTGAAAAAATAATAAACATCATAAGATGTTTAGCAGGAGTTTGGTGGGGTGCCCATCCCTTTTATTTGAAACTCGTGTATAATGCTCTCATACGTAGTGTCCTCGAATATGGAACCTTCCTATTGGAACCGGGCCTTTTTTCTGTATTTAAAATGTTGAACAAAATTCAAAACAAATGTTTGAGAATCATTTGTGGAGCAATGAAGTCTAGCCCAATTAACGCTTTACAAATTGAGTGCTGTGATCCTCCGTTACAACTACGTCGTCAGTATTTGTCTGATAAATTTCTCTTTCGGCGTCTACAGCTTTCCAATCACCCTCTTATTGAAAAACTTCATCTTTTAGCTTACTTAGTATCTAATTCACCGTATTGGATACATAAATCGAATCCACATTTAATTAATAGCTATTATAAGTTTAAATCTCTCTCTGCACCTTTACATCAATCTAACATGTTACCTTTGTTTTCTTGTTCCTTCGAATCTCTTATTCTATCACCACAAATATTAAATATTGGTATAGCTAAGTCAGATTTTTTAATAGCTAATGAAAAATTTAATGCAATTGTTGAGAAAAAATTTAAAAATACCCATCTCATATTTAGTGATGCTTCGAAACATAATGTTAACGGTTTAGTAGGCGTAGGTATCTTCCACCGTCAATATAACATCGTACAGAAGGTAAAACTCCCTCCAGAATCTTCTGTTTTTTCTGGAGAGTGCTTGGGTATTTTCAAAGCCATAGATTATATAATACTAGCTAAACTCAAAAATTCAATCATTTTTACTGACTCACTTAGTTCTTTACAAGCCTTAGAAAAAAACCCGTTTAAAATTAAGCAACACAACCCCATAATATTTGACACAAGACAATTACTAACAATATGCATAGCAAAACATTACAATATTAAATTTTCTTGGATTCCTGGACATTCTGGAATCCAAGGAAATGTTATAGCAGACGCTCTCGCTAATGAAGCTATTTCATGTGGTGACCTTGTTCCGTATAAGATTTACTGCTCAGACTTGTTATCAATACCTAAACTCGATCTTGATACATGTTGGAAAACGTCATGGGAAAAAAGCAGTAAACAAAAAGGTAATTATTATTACTCTCTTCAGCCTGATATTTTATCAAAACCATGGTTTTTCTCAATGAATTTTAATAGGAGGTGCTCTAGTATCATCTCAAGATTGAGACTTGGCCATACTTGTACACCTGCTCATCTTTCCAAGTTTAAAATTATTAACGACTCTTCTTGTTTGTGTGGTTGTGAAACTGGCGATGTAAATCATTTTTTCTTTTCTTGTCCTTTATATGACCGTTCCGATTTCCTGAAATCCTTACTAGATCATCAAATCCCTTTTCCAACCTCAATTACTTGTCTGTTATTTATAAAAAAATATTACATATATAAAATAATTTCAGATTATATAATTACTAATAATATAGAAATTTAGGTTTAGTATTTATTTGATGAAAATCTAGTAATATATTTAAATATATGTATAGCTATATAAATTAATATTTCATAAAAATATTGTTATTATCTTGTCATACATATCCTATATCCTGCCCTGAATGATTCCTAAATTTAACATCTCTCGTCCCTTTATATACATGGAAAAATTTCTCCCGTTTGATAATGGCAAATGTACTACGTACGAGAATTGCCAAAAAAAAAAAAAAAAAAAAAAAGCCTTTTTTTTCGGATGGATCTATGCGAAGAATGGCGGGAAGAAGTTGGCGAACCTTATGGAGTACCGTTCTGAAGTGGTTTTCTTAATAGGGCTGTTCTGGCGGTTTTCTATAGTGTTTGTTTTAAAAACTTAATCAGTGTAATATAATGTGATTGTTTGGCGAATATTGGTGGACTGCCTTGTGTGGATGGAATCGGGAATGATAGTTGATTGATGGGGGCTAAAGGGGCGAAGCCGCGCTCCTTGGGGTTTCCCGCCATTTCTCCGTATTACAGACCGAATAATTGTATTTTGTATGGCTAATAGCCTAGTAGCTAATGCCTTTAAATGAAAATAATAATATTGGATCTATGCTAACGGCCCGAAGGCCCTAATGCTACATCGGAATATTGTGAGCCCATTTGGCTCACTTTTGGTTTATAAAAGTGGGGGGTTGCCCCCCTCCAACTGTGCAGTCTGCGACCACAGGGCCTCCTGGCGTCGGGTTGGAAAAAAAGACGTAGGCTATAGAAATAATCATCATCAATCCGGAATGGATACGGTTGTACCTCTAAGTTAACGCTGGCGAAGCTGTGGGCATCAGCTAGCTATTAAATAATCACAGTTTTTAAATATTTCAAATAATCATTTTAGTATTTTATACATGTCGATAAGTAAAAGGGAAAAGACTATATCTGAAATGAGCTGTGTATTAATTGGTATTCGTAAAAAATATTTTTGTTACAATAAAAAGAAATATACAAATTATTGAGAAATAATATTGAATGAAATATATTTTGTTAAAAAATCTTAAGTAAATATATTTTAATCTATGTGTGTAATTATTTATAAAAAATATGAAAGTTAAATTTTTAAAGCAATTTGGTTTTGCATTAAAATATTACAATATTTTCATTTATTATTCAAGCTATCCTTTTTGTTGATATAAATGGAATAATATAAAATGAACCAGTATTGACATAATATTATTTTGTTTCACTTCTAAGTTATGCTTCTTCATTTGATTTTACTGTGATAAAATATTGAAGCATTAAAAAAATTGAATATTTTGCAATATAAATATCCGCATAAACGAAAAAATAATTATTTTCCATTAAAATTGTGTGGATCTTAAGATATTATTACAAATTACAATGCTTGTCCATTTTTGATATAGTAACTTTTAAACAAAACCTTGCAACACAGTGAATGAGAACAAAAACTGCGAATGAAAAGTGATTTCGGGGTGAAAAAATTTTAGCCTGTTCATGTGATTTTGTGAATTTGTGTTTGTGCAAAATTTGTTGTAGACTGAGTTTATATAATATTTTTGGAGCAACGTTGCCAAAAATACGTACCGCTTGGTAGTAATATGAGTAATGTTACCAACCAAAATGGAACAGGTCTAGAGCAGCAGGTCGGTGCCTCATGTACTTAATTGCTTTGTATTGATTTTTCCTTTACTAAATGAAAATACAATTACTAGCGATTGTAACCTTTAGATCTTTTTATCGAAATGACGAAAATGTCATTTGTTAATAGTTATATTCTAATATTTTTTTGTAAATTTACCTTTACGTGTCTAGCCTAACCAACATGGCGACTTACTCTTCTAGGGTATCTCATTGATTAGATTTATTTTTTCCCACCAAGCATTCAACATTAAATAAGACAATGATTCCATTTGTTCCGCCCTAGACAATGTCAGATTCTCGAACTTTTGATCGTCAAAAGTTCGAGATTATCAACTTCAGTTGTCATTTTGTTAAAAATACATGTGGTGTAATTAAATATATTTTAAAGAATACATTTAAAATTAAAAATTAAAAATATCGAAACTTATTAGAGCATGATCATAAAGTCGATGTTTTTAATTCATGAGGTACATGAAATAATTCATACCTCATTATGAATCATTGTCTGAGCCCTGAGGTTATTAAGTACCTACAGTCAATTCTGTACAGATAGTAGGTTAGTGTCACAAATAATTTCTATTGCATTTTCTTTTTATTAATTTATTCACTGTTCATACAGTCACAACTTTTTACTGATATTTAGGTGTAAAGTTTGTTACATCTATAAATCTATTGTTTATTGTTAACTTGTCTATATTGATTAACTGTAGGTCATTCTAAATATAAATTTTAAATTCATAGTGGAAAGTTTTGTTCATGCCTAATTATGAGTCATAGCTCCATTCAAATGAAGCTATAAAATACGGCCTTCCCTAAAGAGCAATGTAATAAAGTGATTATTGCAACACTATTTATTTGTATGAATTGCTCGATATACCTTAGGGGTAAACAAAGGCTGTTTTTATTGATCCAAAATTATTTTATTCATTTTTATGTCTAAGACATGTGATTTTTATGCTCGTTTTTCATCTAGAGTTAGTCTATAGCAAGAAGTTAGTTTAGTGATCTTAGGAATAAACTACAGCAATAACTTTATATATAAATAAATATCTTTTAAAATTGCTTTGTCTACCAAAGTTACAATCTGTCATCATTGTAATCATTTTTCTGACCACTACTGTACTGTTTGGTCTCTAAATCAAAATCATTTTTTTAATTCAAAATAGTACCAATAAAGTATCTTATTGAATTTCAATTGAGTCTACCACCGGTTCCAAGAAAAGCCTACTGAGAAGAACTCTTTTCTAATAATATGTATCATCTTATCATATTTCATTTTAAAAGGTTCATAATAAAGTAGCTCAAATAAAAAATAGATCGAAGATTGAGGGTTTTGAATTTTGTCAGTTCTACATAGGATTGGCAACAATTGTAAGGCTCTGTCAACCACAGAGTACCTTACTATAACTGAGGATAGAGTCATCATCACTTGAAACACGCTAGTAGCCCTAACTAGTTAAAGTTCATGTAACTACTGTTACAGTATGTACTATTTAGATAAATGTATAAGCACTGCCCACCAGCTTATGCAGGTGGATTAATTAATTCTAAATAATGTTAAGTTGTGTTTAATATTTTGAGATGTTAGATGTACATAAAGTAATAGATCAATGTAGCAATAAGTATCTACACAACTTAAATAATCAAAATAGATATAGGAAAAGGAAATAAAAAGGTAAACAATGTCTGATCGTCAAAAATTATACTATTTATTTATTCGTTTTAAGTCTAAACCAAATGAATTAAAAAACTACATATAGTATTAAAAGTATTAAATATATTTCTGTTGTCTGGTACTTGTAACACAAGTTCTTCGAGAACTTACCAGGGGACCAGATTGACGTGGTGTAAAAGTGTCCATAGATATTATTATTTTACATTGACATTAGACAGCACCATATTGACTTGAAATAAAATTGAAAAGGCTCATTTGGCGTATATGGATGTAACTAAAAATGATGAATCTGTTTTCATACTAAAATGAAGTTAGGCCAGTGATAAGACCCCGCTGTCAACTGATCCATACTTGCCTAAAGCTGCTCAGTACCATAATAAGAGTTCCTGTCGTACTTTTCCTTCAAACCTCTACAAAGATCTTCAGTACAGGAAATAAGAAATTACAATAAAATATTTAATGTAGCATGTAGGTTACTAAGAGTGGATTATTAATTGTGATTTTACGTAATGGAATATGTGCTTGTGCAAAATTAACTTAAATCCGATTAAATTAATTTGTTCATAATATGTATTATGATCCAATAGGCTACTAAAAATAAAAAGAAATAAAAAAAATGTGTTATGAATATAGAGACTACTTAGAACATTAGTTATGTGGCAATAATAATTACATTTTGCCAGGAGCGTTAGTTGACCTATATTGAACCTCTTCTGAGAAAAATATATCAAGACATCTCTATATAATTAACTTTCGTTTCATTAGCTTGCTGGTCTGGACTTGCAGCCTCAGGCTACTAAGAGTACTGGCCGCTACATCCCTCCGCATCTGCGTAGGCAATTGGAGGCCAAAGGTAATATTTTGAACATTATCCTTTTTGTTAATTGCTCACAACTTATATAGAATTTAAAACAAATTTGTTTCATTGTAGTTTGAGTGTAATATTACTAATTTTTTTAATTTCCTTGCATATAAGAGACAATACTATTTATTACATGTAATACTCCATGGGCTCCTAAGAGTACCTTATATATTATTTAAAATTTGTTTTCAACTTTTTTTTTAAAATCTTTTTTGAATTAAGGAAATATGAAATGTACATTATATTCTCATACTGATACAATACACAATATTACATATAAAGCATATTAGACATAATATTAATTTAAATATCTATTTATCTTAAATATCGATATTTTATGATAGATAACACGAGATAGAATGAATGAAGCTGAGGCATATAAAAAGTATGTTATATGTACATTTCATATTAATAATACAGTAACATCATGTTTAGAATATAGGAATAATAGGAAGTGTTGATAACATGACCAGCAGATAACACAATTGAAATGAAAAGATATTATTATTTGTAATTGAATAAAAAAATGTTGATTAAAGCTACATACTTGTGTATAAATATAACGGACATAACTTTGTTGCAGTGCTATCAATAACTAACAAAGAAATTTGTTTAACAGCATCTCAGAGTGACATCACTGATGTCAATTCTTTACAACTGTCTTAGTATTTCTTTTTGCGATAAAAAAAAAACCGAAGTTTAATTTTTGAAGTACTTGTAGTGAATTTATGTGGATGAGTGCAAAGTTCACAATATACACATACACATCCTGTGTTAAATGTGCTTAAAAAAACAAAACGTTAAAATCTTGGTTTGTACTAAATATTTTGCATATATCGACCCTAATCTGTATCACAACATAGTCAAAAACTGATTTGGATATAATATCAGTAATCATCTTAAATTTTTACAGTGTTGGAAATGTGCTCGAACCTTTAAGATAGTGCCGCTACTTATATATGGTGATAAACTTCGTTATATAATTCTCTAAGAAGCACCTCTAAGTACTAACCATCTAGAGAGATCAATAGTATTTGCTTATAATGCACCACTATCTGTGAGCTCATTGGAATACTAACTGGTCTGTACGTTACTCCATTAAACATGGTTAAATGTAATGCTTGCGGGAAATTCCTTTCGCGAGCAAAGTTTCGAAGTGCTATTCTTCGGTATTTCATTTTTATGCGTTAAACTTCCTGCTTAAGCAAAAGTTCATGGCACTGCGAGATAGATATAGATAGAAAAAATATACAAGAAAAATGCAAATGCGGATGCAGTTTGTAGTGCTGCGCCCTCGTCGGTCTAGCAGGATGAGCATATGGACTACACGTTTAGATCTGAGCTAAAATCGATTATAGACGAAATAATAGATGCCGTGCGTCACGAATTTTGTCTGCTCCAAGACGACTTGGGGGAGAGGATAAGAAACCTGGAGAAGCTGTCTTCAAGAAACTTAATAGTAATCTTAAGATATTATAATTATATATCTATAGAGGCGATCTTACTATAATAATGTGTTGTATTGTCTATCCCCTATTTTTGTATCTTATTTATTAAATTAACTGTATGCATACGGAAAATTAAAACGATACAATTTTGATTAGAATATGAGCTTGCATTATGTTGTTTGTTAGGCGTTACCTACTAATTAGTCACTGGTCAAGGCTAGAAGCAAGGGAGGGGGGAGAGGGGAGTCCTATGTCCATCACTGAATCGAAACAAGCCACTAGTAAACTAGTACTGTCTGTCAAGCAGTATATTTCTTAATTTACTCTGTACTAATAAAAAATATTAACAAAATGGTACCCGAGTACCTAATTTTGAATAACCTACTGACACAATTGTATGAAAAAAGTCATTTTTGTTATTAACATTACACCTTGTTCTTGTACAGGAGAAGAACCTAAGCGCCCAAGCTTAGATTCTCGTGCGGACGACGAGAAAGATAATCGTTCATCATTAGGAGGGAACGCTAGAACCTACGACCGTGGTGGTCGGCGCGACGACCGCGACCGTGACCGCGACCGTGACTACGATCGCGGCTACGACTCGCGATTCCCGCGCAGAAACCGCGGTAAACATCTGCCTTTACATCACACTTGTTGGCGTATTAGGGTTGTCACACGTCATGACCATTTGTGTATATATATTTTTTTGTAAGGTTATCGCAAATTACTCGGACAGACGGAAAAGTTAGGAATTTGAAGAAATAAGTATGTTTCTCAAATCTTGTTGCCTGTCATCATCGTAATTAGTTTTTAAATTCTATTTTTCCTAGAGCATATATGCATATATAATACTTGTAAAAGACAAATCGTTGGAAGCCTTTTCTGCTTACATATTTATGTTACTAGCTGTTGCACGCAGCTTCGCCCGCGTTAACTTACTTAATTTAACTCCCATTATTCTTAGCGTGATTTTATATAACCAGCCTTCCTCAATAAATGGCTATTAACACTAATAGAATTTTTAAATCGGACCAGTCGTTCCTGATATTAGCGCGTTCAAACAAACAAACTCTTCAGCTTTATATTATTAGTATAGATTACTTTTGAGTTTTCCGACTAAAAACGAAATTGGCTTCTCTAGAAAATAAAAAAAATAAGTGAATTTTATGTTATATGTTCAGGTCGTGATTCGGGATATCAAAATGGAGAGTCGGACCGCTGGCCTGAGTCGGACCGATGGGGCGGTGGAGGCGGAGCCGGTGGAGGTGGAGCCGGTGGGGGCGGGGCCAGGGGCGGCGGCGGGCAGGTGGGCGCGTCGCGCGACATTCGCCGCGACGAGGACTTCAACAGTGAGCCGCCGGCGCCGCGCAACGACCGCTGGAAAGAGCCGGAGCCGCGCGCCGATGATCGTTCACACTCGCGCTGGCCTTCCGACGACGTGCGCCGCTCCTCCTCTCGCAGAGATGAGGTAAGAGTTGAGACACACCGTACGCTACCGCCTCTCACCATTGGGTTGCAGATTTTATTCACACCGAACAACTCATGACTCCAATGATTCACACATTTCATTGTCTTCATATATAATATTTCGGCAACTTGGCAGACATCTAATAAATCAGTCATCCATAAACATTAACTGATTAATTTGGGACTAGTCCATAATATTATCCTAGATGACCATTACCGCGATGCTCGGTGTCGAAGACGACAGTTACGCCCCTGGGCTCGTGTCGGGTCAGGATGGGAACCTGGCCCAGTTAGACACGAGGTCACGGGGACTGCTTAGCGGCGATCGGGCACTCCCCCTTTTAGCTGGAGCTAGTCTGTTACTGAGGTGAT
Source organism: Helleia helle (assembly GCA_963853865.1). Classification (NCBI taxonomy): domain Eukaryota; kingdom Metazoa; phylum Arthropoda; class Insecta; order Lepidoptera; family Lycaenidae; genus Helleia; species Helleia helle. The sequence continues at coordinate 11,190,383 of OY971421.1, forward strand.
CCTGTTGCCTGCAGATCTGGGACCCTCAAAAAGTGGCTGAAGGCGCATGCAGGTGGTTTAGTTGGGTCGCGACGCGAAAATCCCGGCTGCGTTGAGGGAAGTCTAGAATGCCGGAGTTACCCCCTGAGGAGTCCGGTAGACCGGCCAGTGGCCTAGGTGCCTTGTTGCTGATCGATCAGGGGGAAACGTCACTATATGGCATATGCGAATGCAAACCAGGAGACGGAAGCCGTTTGGCGACTATTGACACCCATACACATCCGCACAACCAAAGATTATGCAGATGTGTTGCCCCCCTCCCCCCCAATGGGCCACCGGAAACTCACAAACCGCACGAAACGCGACAGCATAGCTGTCACTTGACGTCGTTGTTATGAGTGAGAGGTACCACCCCGGTCGTGCCGGTCCAATTTGGCTGCAAAGCAGCAAGGCCCTACCTCTTACTAAAGCATATCATTCATAGTCAATTTGAACTAACGACCACTTGTATCGGGCAGAACGACTGGACAGTGCCGCTGCCTCGTGACGAGCGGCAGGAGTTGGACCTGTTCGGCACCGGCAACACGGGCATCAACTTCTCCAAATACGAGGATATACCGGTGGAGGCCAGCGGTGACAACGTGCCGGAATGCATTAATAGCGTAAGCTTACTTTAACATATTGCACATAAACTGTACTATCTTGCTCTATATGTAAAAATATGATATTAAGAGTATCAAGTAGAATGTGAAAGGTTGGTGAAATAAGAGACTTGTAAAAGGACTAGTCACTGGAGTACAGACTATCAAAACTATCACTATTTATTAGAGTGGATTCTGCTATAACTCAGCTAACATCAAATAAATTATTAAGTTTCATGTTTTTATTTGGACAGAAAGCATTGTAAATAGTCAGCACTTAGGTTTCTAATAAAATATTATCTAGTACTAAAATGTCTGCATAATTTTAAATTTTTATATTATTAGTAGCTGCTGTCCGCAGCTTCGCTCGCGTTAGCAAGGGGTGGTCCACCCCTAAACATTTAGGGGGATGAAAAATAGATGTTGACTGATTCTCAGACCCACCTGATATGCACACAAAATTTCATGAGAATCGGTCAAGCCATTTCAGAGGAGTTTAATTTCAAACACCGTGACACAAGAATTTTACATATTAGATTTTATTTTGATGATTCAATTTTTGAATACACATTGTAATATGTAAAATAAATTGGTATTTGCAGTTTGAGGATGTTAACCTGACGGAAATAATGCGCACGAACATCGCGCTCGCCCGCTACGACAAGCCGACGCCGGTGCAGAAGTACGCCATACCCATCGTGCTCGGGCGCCGCGACGTGATGGCGTGCGCGCAAACCGGCTCGGGTAAAACGGCCGCCTTCCTCGTGCCCATACTCAACCAGATTTACGAGGCGGGGCCAGTTAAAAACGCCGGGTATGTAGAGAAGCTTACCATATAAACATATTATCGCTAAATTACTACGTTAAGTTTGACTGTCGCGATATAATATGTCGTTAAGTATTCGATAGTAGTAAGTAGATAGAAGAAGAGAAAATGTAACAAGTATATTATATATATATATATATATAAAGTTCTTTCAAGCATATTATTAGCTAGTCCAATATCTATTTGCTGCTGAATATGCCTCTATGCATATTTTAAAGCCACAACACAAAGAAAATGTGTCTGATATAACAAAAACTAAGTCACATACTGTCTTAATCCAAATGGTAGGTAAATGATTGATGATTATGATGATAAATGCATTATAGTCTCTGATATTGGCAGAGTGATATAGGCCATTGTTAGGGGTGGGGCCAACGCGTTTTTTCTTGTTTTAAAATTGTTATGGCCCGGTCATATTGAATATTTCTATTTACTGCAGAGAAACAAAATTAATTTATTATTTTATGATTTAAATTTACATATATTAATTCGTAGCAAAATTTTCTGTTCGCGTTATATGATATTTTCATAAATAATTAGAATAAAACAATATTGTAACTTGCACAAGAACATATATTAATATATATTAATTATCATACAATTCTTGTATTCTTAAAAACTATCGTCATTCCTTCTGATTAACTTTTTGACTTTATGTTAATTACCAACGGCAACCAGCAAACAAATGACCAAAAGCCACTCAGTAAAAATTTTCGGTACTCAATTAGTTTAAAAAACAACAGACTATAGTAAAATCTATTCCACAGTAAAAAAAAACTTGTATCAAATGAATCAGAGTATATATTGCTATGGCAGATTTGTCTAGCAATAGCTAAAAAAATCTTGATGTGTTCTGTTTTTTTTATAGACCCTACGTCAGACGCAAGCAGCACCCGCTAGGACTGGTGCTGGCTCCGACGCGCGAGCTTGCTACACAGATTTACGATGAAGCAAGAAAGTTTGCCTACCGCTCTAGAGTGCGCCCATGTGTCGTGTAAGTATAATATAATTCCGATCTATTTTTGTATCTATTTCCAAAACAGTTCTACATTATTACTAGCTGTCGACAACAGCTTCACCAGCGTCAACTCAGATTTATATCTGTGTACTAATCCTGTGACATTATAGTGTATTTCCCGGTGGGAGGGAAGCGCTGTGCCGCGCTCCCGGCTGCATGGGTACCACCATCTTGCTTGTTTCTCCCGTGAAACAACTTTGCTGTGTTTCGAGAGAAGGGCAAGACAGGCAGTGTAATTACTGGCACCGAGACTTAACATCTTATGTCTCAGGATAGCCAACACATAGATAAGTTGCCTGGGTTCGTACCAGGTAAACTAGTTTATGTTCATGGGTGACGTCGACCACTTACCATCAGGTGGCACGTTTGCTAGTTTGCCTATCCAACTAACATTTAAAAAAAGTGTCATGGAGATGTTGTGTTTTTATTTTAAATTTGATGAGTAGTTCCATATACAACCTCCTATATTCAAACTTACAAACATTAGCTTTTATATATTACTCAAAATCAAAAATCAAAATCAAATTTTTTTAATTCAAAATAGTACTAATACAGTATCTTTTTGAACGTCAATTGAATCTACCACCGGTTCCAAGGTAAGCCCACTGAGAAGAACCGGCGAAACAAACTCAGTGGAACTAATCTTTTCAAATAATATATATTAATAACAATTTTAACATCTTATCTTGAAATGCCCGGGAAGAACGCCTTATTCCCAGGGTGTGGTATCTTCCATGAAATCTTTTACTTTATAATATGCTTTACCACATAAACGTTCTTTAACAACTTTTTTGAATTTTTTTATGGAGAGCTTTTGAACGTTTTCTGGGATCCTATTGTAAAAGCGTATACAGTTGCCTTTAAAAGAATTGCTTACTTTCGAAAGTCTAATCATTGGTGCATGTAACCTGTGTCTATTACGTGTATTCCTACTATGAATATCACTTTTCTTACAAAATTCATTTATTCATTTATACTCTTAGTAATATATAATGAATAAATGAATTTTCTTAGAAATTAATAAAACCGATTTTATAGATATGGTGGTTCACCAATCCCAGACCAGTTGCATGAGCTGGAGCGCGGTTGTCACTTGCTGGTGGCGACGCCGGGCCGTCTAGTGGACATGTTGGCGCGCGGCAGAGTGGTTCTCGACCACTGCCGCCATCTTGTCCTCGATGAGGCCGACCGCATGTTGGACATGGGTTTCGAGCCGCAGATCCGCAAGATAGTCGAGTGTCACACGATGCCCAAGACGGGAGAGAGGCAGACTCTCATGTTCTCGGCTACTTTCCCCAAACAGATACAAGTATTAGCACAGGACTTCCTTCACAATTACGTGTTCCTCGCTGTTGGTCGCGTTGGATCCACATCTGAAAATATTACACAAAAGGTTAGTGTCCTATTTTTCTAAAATGTACCTTTAATAAAAGTAATTTTATTACTGTGTGATCTTTATTATGAGAAAATAAGAAAAAAGTAGTTTTAAACTTTATATTTTTTCAGGTTGTGTGGGTCGAGGAGTCTGACAAAAGATCATTTTTGTTAGATCTCTTGAACGCATCCAACTTACTGCAGCGCCAGCGGCCAGAGGAGGATCAGTTAACGCTCGTTTTCGTTGAAACGAAAAAAGGTTATACTTCTAACTATATTTATACTTGATATAAGCCCAGGCATATTAAAGTCAAAGACCATAAATCAACCCGACTAAATCAATGGTCTATCAGATTGCCTATACTTATTTTCGAACACATAATTACCATGACATTTCGATAATCCAGGTGCCGACCAGTTAGAAGAGTTCTTGGATGCGGATGGGTACCCAGTGACTTCCATCCACGGAGACCGCACACAGCGCGAGCGCGAGGAAGCCCTGCGGCGCTTCAGGACCGGACAGACGCCCATTCTAGTGGCTACAGCTGTTGCCGCGAGAGGTCATTTCACCTTACTTTTATAATATTATATTACTCTTAATGCCCTTCAGCCAAGTTTTCACACGATTTATTTGTCGCAGCAATATCATTTGTCATGAAATTCGAAAATATAATAGTAAATACAAGTCATTCGTCAGATAACAAATTAAAGTAGCAGACATCACGTGAAGAATGAGCATGCTTATGTGAGAGTAGACTGGTCATATATGTGAGAGTAGACTGGTCATATATGCTGACAAACTGATAGCCTGTGGGCTAATAATAGTTCTGGTGTGGAGGTCGACCTTGGACTGTGATGGCACGACGATCTCCGTAGTTGGACATAGCGGAGGTTCGTTCGAAAAAAGTTGATGATGATGAAATACGAGTCAGAAATGAGCTTGGAAAATCGAGGCCATCTCATTATTCCATTTAATTCCTTATCCAAAACGTTTCTAGGCTTGGACATACCGCACGTGCGTCACGTTATCAATTTCGACCTGCCGTCGGATGTGGAGGAGTACGTGCACCGCATCGGTCGTACCGGGCGTATGGGCAACCTTGGGGTGGCCACCTCCTTCTTCAATGACTCCAACCGCGGGCTGGCTCGGGATCTCGTCGAGTTGCTCGTTGAGGCTAAGCAGGATGTACCAAAGTAAGTAGTCTTTAATTGAGGTAGTTTTATTATAATTTTAAGGTTACACAAGTCGCTCATCTTGCCATACAAACGTGGAGAAATAACTACTACAATATTTAACGATAACCATCCAAAACTAACGATAATATCAATTGATCTCGTCATTATCTATGTCTGTATGTACCCAAAATCGTAAAAAAATATTCATTTAAAAATTACAAGCGTCTAAACTTTTGTATTTCAACACTGATATTAGCCCAACATTGGGCAAAAATATATACTATACTGAGAACGAAAGCTCAAAAACAAAGCCCGTACAGACATCGTTTAGTAATTAAAAAGTTGTAATAAATTTATTTTAAAAAGATACACTTAATTCTTTTTATAACTTTGCGTTTAAAAGACGACTCAGCTGTGATTCAACGGTTAGCGCGCTGGCGCTCAAGCCGGAGGTAGCGGGTTCGAGTGCTGCCAGGGAACAAACAAGTTTTCTGTGTTCCTGGGTCATGGATGTGATATGTGTAATATATAATAAAAATATATGTTATATTTCCGTTCTAAAAAACAAAAAATAAAAAATTTCTGACTCTTATATAATATATAAGATAATAAGAGCAATAATTGTCCTTATATTATTTAACCATTTACACAAAATCTTGGTAAATAATATATATACTATAAGTTATAACCCGTCTTAGTAATTACTGTATGTCATGTTGAAAACAGCATTAAAATCCAAACTTTTTGAGTTTATCGCGTACAGACACACGCGGCCGAGGATTTTGTTTTATATTATGTAATGATGATAAGTACTGTATTTGTGTAATTATAGCTTTTACATTAACCGTTTTATAATTATATTATTTTCTAATGTTTACGCGAATTTCACTCACTAAGTATGTCATCTGTGAACATAGTCTTGACGAAGCTCGCCATTATATTAGATTTGAAAAATCCAACAAGGATGATCCGTGAGATTATTGAAATTTAAAAAACATCCTAATTTCGATAGAGAAGATGGCTGGCTCTTACCACCTGCTCGGGATCCCATTATATTATCAAATAAAATTCCAAGCATAGGTACCTAATATGTCACAGATTAAAGATACAGAACAGTTAGCACTTTCTGCGTATATGTATATAGGACTAACCAAAATATTGATGTATCATAGGGTAGTTTCGAAGAACTTTGTAACATTAGGACGTATGACACCTCAGTCCTCCCGTGACCATGGACCACTGTAAAGTGATGACCACTGTATCAGAAACGTCGGGATTGTAAAAATCTTGATAAACCGCGATAAAATCTGTAAAAATTGTTTCATTAAAAAATTACCAATATAGGCTTATTAGGCTTTATATTGGTAATTTTTTAAACATTAAAATGGATATACATAGTTGTATGTTGTATCATAATGACATATTATGCTATTGCGGCCTTTTCTGTAGGCATATTTAGGATACACTATTTATGTACGTACTAGCTGTTGCCCGCAGCTTTGCCCGCGTTAACTTAGATGTACAGCCATATACGGATTGATGATGATTATTTATAATTCTACCATACATTGATACAATTATAATTATCCTAACTTTTGGAACCAGGGCCGGGCCCGGCTCGGACGCGAGGCGCGGCATCACGGAGCGCCCGGCTCGCGCGGCTCGGTCGAAATCACGGTGTCGCATTATTTTGATTTTGCTATATCTCCTAAGATATGCATTTAATTTGCATGGTGTAAACGGGAAAAACATACTTCATGAAATGCTCAAGCTAACTAACATATTTAAAATGATAAGGATTAATACCACATTTGTGTAAATAGCTATCCAATTACCGCTTTATAATTGCCCACTTTTTAAGTATTAAAATGGATATAGTAGAGATACACATCCGCCATCGCGGACTTTTATGTAGATCTTTCTAAGGTGTACAATAATGTCTTACATTATTTTGATCTATCTGTTAGGGTTCATCCAGCGTTTGCAATGTAAGGGCATAAAATGTGTTTATTTACGACATCACATCAGAAACCTCTAAAATTATCAGTGTTTATCTACTATATTATGCATGTATTATACACATAAATCATCCTCTTGAATCATTCTATCTATTAAAAGAACCGCATCAAAATCCGTTGTGTAGTTTTAAAGATCTAAGCATACATACAGACAGACGCGGGAAGCGATTTTGCTTTATACTATGAATACCTATTCGAGGATTCAATCCCCAAATTCGCTATATGGTAACCCATATAACACAATTGCTTACTTTGGGGCCATATAGTTGGTATGATTTTACGGAGATTTAATTTTTTCATTTATTTTTTTATTGGACGCTAATGAGAATAAAATTGAAAGAAAACATAATTTGGCATGCAATGGTCCCTTGAGCCTTGGACTGACTAGCCGTCGAGATGACCTGTTTGCTCAACAGATCCGGGGCACCTCACCGTAGGCGGCATTGGTGGCACTCGCCGGGTTTCAGTGGTCAGTGGATGGATGTTTGTTACTGTTACTCTTTCACGCAAAAACCACTCAATGGATTTTAATGAAACTTTACAATAACATAGCTTATACATCAGAATAACATATAGGCTATAATTTATCCCTGTACTCCCACGGGAATGGGAAGTCGCGGGACTGTCGGTAAAAAATAAGCAATTCGGGAGTTATCAACGAAAACGCTGCCTAAACCCTTTGAGATATAACAAAATAATATATGGTGGAATTATGTATCTTAAATAGGTCTACAAAAAAATCCGCGATGGCATATATCTATCTCTTAAGGATAACATACTATATCCCTTTTAATACTTTAAAAAATTGGCAATTATAAAGCGGTTATTAGAAAGCTATTTACACAAATACGGTATGAATCCTTATCATTTTAAATGCATTAATTGGCTTAAGCATTTCAGGAAGATTATTTTTACCCTTTACATCGTGCAAATTTAATGAATATCTTAGATATAGAAAAATCAAAATAATGCGTCGCGGTGATTTTGGATCGGGACGCGCGAATGTTTATGCGTGTAGTAGGACTTATACACGCGCGCGCGCGATATTTTCTCACTGTTCTTCTCTGAGTCTTTCCCGTTCGCACACATGTCAGTTAAAATAGCAATAATTTAGGCCACGCCTACCGATGAGTTCGCCCCGTCGACTTGTGTAACCTTAAGAGGCCTTAGTAAAAAATGTTAATTTTACTCAGTTGGCTGACGAGCACGGCGGCGGAGGGTCGGTCGGGCGGTGGCGGTCGGCGCGCGGGGGGCAGCCGCTCAGGTGGCGGGCGCTTCGGCGGCAGCGGCTTCGGCGCGCGGGACTTCCGTACGCAACCCCGACAAAACGCGCGCTCCGCCGGCCCCGGAGGCTCTATGGGCTCAGGTAAATTATTAACACTAAGTATAGCTTCATTTTATTATTTTCAGTTATAAAACGAACTTAAATCAGCAAAAAAGTGTATTTTAAAACACTTTTGAAATAACAATGTTGCAACAAACTTTTGTGCGTGCTTTCAACTGAGCGTTGCAACATCTTTTCTATACAATGAACCCACTTCTACATTACAAGTTTCATAGTGTTGAAGTTAGGTCGATCAGAAGATCAGAAAATAAAACGATAGAAGATAATAGTAACATGTATTTCAATGCAAATGACTGGGGTCTCGATTGTAATCATCAATAACAATGGTACCAACATACCAGCCGTATGTGAAAAACCTTTGTAACGTAAACAGATTTGACGCATATTTTTATTTATTCGCAATAATAAAACAAAATCTTTACTGAATGTACAATGAATTTGTAATTTATGATCAATTATTTAAATTAGGTTTTGCATACGGCGGCGGATCATACGGAGGCAACTACGGTGGTTCGTACGGAGGCGGCGGCGGCGGCAACAACGGCGGCCCCGACTGGTGGGGAGGCGAGTAAAGCGCATACCACCATGCACCGCCCACACACCAACTCCCTCGGATATAGACTCGGCGCGAGTGTCACAGCGCGACCGACGGTACTCAAGTATACTCCCAATAAACCCCCGTCCCCGTTAGAATGTGGATTCGGCACGGAACACTTCAAGATGACAAATGTGCGGAACTTCGTTCTTACAATTTTAAACGGAATAATTCGTGTCCTTGATCCGCAGCCTTATCGTCACAAATGCTCTCATGCTGTCCCTCTTCCAAAATACTTGAATACCGTCGGCCTCGTCACTCGCGCTTACCTTCGTGCAACGTTAGATTAATGTATTATTTTTTATTGTTAATCTGAGAGTTGGACTGAAATACTACTATTTTTAAATAGTTGGTATATGTTTGCTTGTTGCGGTGCAGACGTGTGCGAAACGCGGGCGCTGAATCTCAGGCGTGCTGCTCGCGCGATGTCCTTATAATTTGGCGGATCACTCACTACGCCGCGTGTCGCTGTGAATTTTACAAACCGTGATGTTTTAACTTTCAATTTTTTTTATCTACCGCCGATGTGGCTTGGAGTCGCAAGGGATTATGGCAATTTTAAATAATGAATTATACCATCAAATACTTTTAAAACATTGCACTTTTGCAGCGGTAAGCGGTGTAGCGAGTGAACCGTCTTAGTGTCGTATATGTGCCCAGTCAACCGAGACGGGCGCGATTTTTGACTAATCATGTGTGATCGCGTACCGCGGGCGTCTTATTTCCCGATGATGTGAAGTAGTCTATTAATATAGAAATATATTTGATGTCTGGTCTGTATCGTAAAATCGTTGGAACGTTGTTTTTTCGATTACGATTTATATCTTTGCTGACTCACCACTTCTGACCATGGAGTTTTCGAAGCATTTAAGCACCCTAACGTCTCAATGTAGCTATTCGACGCAGTAGGAAATAGTCGAGATACAGATGCGGTATCATAGTGAATAATATTTACGAAATTTTGTCTGTAGAAATCCTATAATGTAACATCTGTCACCATCTCCATTTATAATTTCAATGTGATTTTACCAATAAAAATTAAGAAACCATATTTGTTTTTGTTGTATTCCTCGCATTAAAATACATATAAATAGAATGTGAAACCTATAATCCTGTCTTGCGTCTGTTGAATACATCGAGCATAATATAACCAGACTAGAACGGTAATGTTATGTTTTGTATGAAAACAAATATTTGTGCTGCGACGCTGCGTCGGTTCTGCGCTCTGATTGGCCGACTGGTAGTCATTGAAGGATGGTTGGCCTATAGGAACAATGGAACGTACATACGGATCAATTTGCTATTACGTCAGTGACAAATCACTGTCCAATTTTGGAATTTTTTGGCTCGCATTACTCATGCTCATTGGTTGAGGAATTACAGCTTGGCAAAAAAGAGTATGGAAAAAATGAGGGCGCCACTCTCACTTAGGTCTCATCGTAATATGGAAAATCAGTAAGAGAATTTAATCAAATCATTACTAATATGTAAATGTGAAACACTAAACTTTACTCAAAATCTAGTATTTGTCGGCCAAGTATTGTAAACATCATAGGTTTCCATTTAGTAAAATATTTAGTTCCACGTCATAGTCTTTTTTGCCAATCTGTAAGTACATGGATACCATAACTCGTACTACTATTACATGCATACGAGGGCGGCACTGAAAATTTCGGGAATCAAGGAAGTGACACAACATTACTATTTAAAAATGTATTTATTGCTTTTCGAAGTATTCTCCGCGAAATTTGACACATTTTTCCATACGATGGATCCAATCATTGAAGCAACCATTCCATTCGGAAGTTTGGGTCTCCAAAATGGCCGTTTTGTAGGCGTCCACAGCTTCTTCAGGCGATGAAAATCTCTGACCACGCAATTTATTCTTTATTTTAGGGAAAGTATAGAAATCATTAGGGCTTAGGTCGGGGCTGTACGGCGGATGGTCTAATAATTCTATGTTGTCTTGCTCTAAAAACTCATTTGTTCTGTGCGCGGTGTGAGAACTCGCATTGTCGTGATGGAGGATGATGCGGCGGTTGCAGTTCTCTTTACGGAGTTCAGAAACGACCTGTGGCAAACAAATGCTAGCATACCATTCTGCATTAACCGTTCTTTGTCCCTCAAGAGGAATAGTCGCAACATGGCCGGTTTTGGAGACAAACGTGGCCACCATTTTTTTTGCAACACTCCGTGAACGAACAATTTTTGTTGGCTTTAACTCATTTTCGAACACCCAAACTCGTGACTGGTTTTTTGTTTCGGGTTCGTACGCGTATATCCAGGATTCGTCACCTGATACGATGTTGTCTACAGCATTTGAGGATCCTGCGTGGAATCTTTCGAGAGTTCTGACGCACCAAGTAACGCGAGCCGCTTTTTGCTCTTCACAGAGGAAATGCGGTATCCATCGGGAACCCAACTTTTTACACCTAATTTTTCATGCAAGATTATTTGTATTTGGCTCATGCCAATGTCTAAAGTTGCCTTAATTTCGCGGTATGTCACATGTCGATCTTCCTCAATCAGCTTACGCACAGCATCAACGTTTTCTTGGGTGACTGCAGTTTTTGGACGACCTTGACGGGGATCATCACTGAGCAAACAGTTGCTGCTGCCCACGATAACGTACGATACCCCCGAATCACTCTTACCGCGATGACCCGCTGCGCCGAGTGCAACTGGGCCCTACACCGCGCGGTAAGGTGACCCGCCCAAATGGAAGCACCGTATGTCGCCATACTCCGGCAGACACCGGAGTATAACTGCCTGCAGGCGGCGCGGGGTCCTCCGAGGTTCGGGAGGAGTCTTCTGCCCAACGCACTCGCCGCCTTTACGACCTTCGGACCCAACTGTGCGAAGTGTGGGCCGAAGGTCCATCCTCCATCAAGGATGAGCCCCAGATATTTAATATAGGGGCTCATCCTGATCCTCACCCCTCCGATCTGGAGGGCAGCCCCCGGTAGGGGTCGTAACGATAACAAGATGCAATATAAAATAATAGGTAATAAATTATCAAGACAGAAGTATTGTCAAGCTGCTTTGTTTAGTTTCGTATAGGTAAAGTTAACAATGAAAAGCGCGTTAAAGTATAAAATGGATACATTGTTCGCTGCTACAGGCTACTGTTTTATCTGCATTTTATTTGTTGCATTTACTACGCTTTCATTGTTACCTAGTGTAGAAATTTCGGCACGCGCCTACTCAGTTAAACAACGGGGTTCGATTTGTTAACTTCGTAAAGCGAAAAGTTTAAAATAATTCGAGGGTAATTTTAAAATTAGTGAACACCGTTAGTACTAGGGGCGATCAAAAAGTAATGATAAACAGGTATTTTTAAAGAAGATAAAAATAAAAAATAAATGTTTTTCACTTCCTCAGTCCCACGACATCCCAGCTAAAAAATTGTATAAATAGGACGTCATTTGCAGGAGCTACATTCATTTGAATACCAGCAGTCGGAGCGACAACACGAAAATGGAGAAACACGAAGTGAGATGCGTCATCAAGTACCTCTGTTTGAAAAAAATGTCTACCAAAGAGATACACGCTGATTTGGTGGAGACATTAGGGAACTCTGCTCCTCCATATTCTACGGTGGCACGGTGGTGCAAAGAGTCTAAGTTGGGTAGAACGTCCACAGAAGATGAACATCGCGAGGGACGCCCAACCTCGTCCCTCACTGAGGAAAACGTGAAAAAAATCGAAGAAATCGTATTAGCAGACCGAAGAGTAACCGTCAGACATTTAGCTGAGGTCACAGGGATCTCATATGGCAGCATTCAAAACATTTTGACCAGCAAAATGAATATGAAAAAGGTCTCCGCTCTTTGGGTACCGCGAATGTTAACGGACGAACAAAAGCAAAAGCGAGTTGACATTTCAAGAGCCAATCTTGCAAAGTTCCAGGCTGACAAAGAAATTTTTTTGTCTCGATTTGTGACCATGGACGAAACATGGATTCATCATTTTGATCCTGAGACCAAACAACAATCGATGACTTGGAAAAGGCCATCCTCACCGACGCCGAAGAAGTTCAGAGTTTCAAGCTCTGCGGACAAGGTTATGGCGTCCGTTTTCTGGGATGCTGTCCCTCAGCATCCCATCATAATGGTTGATTACCTGGAAAAGGGAGCTACTATAACGGGCTCCTACTACGCTGATCAAATAAGACGACTGCGAGAAGACATAAAGGAAAAAAGACGCGGCAAACTCCGAGCGAAAGTCCTGTTTCATCAGGACAACGCTCCTGCACACAAAGCCGAAGTTGCGATGGCTGCCATTCGAGAAGTGGGCTTCGAACTGGTCGAACACCCGCCCTATTCTCCAGATTTAGCCCCCAGCGACTTTCATTTGTTTCCTCGGCTCAAGGAACACCTCAGGGGCAAGAAATTTGACGATGATAGCGAGGTGATGGCTGCTGTAGAGGCATTTTGGGAGAGCTCTGATAAAGATTTTTTTTAAAGGGTATTTTAGGTTTAGAGAAACGTTGGACTAAATGTATCGACTTGTTAGGAGACTACGTAGAAATATAAATTAAATTTAACTTAGAATCGTTGTTTTATTATACTCATTATCATTACTTTTTGATCGCCCCTCGTAGTTATACAGTGTTTTTTTAAATATTCGGTTATCGTTCAATAAACGTTGTTAAAAGTGAAAAGTCGAAGACTACAGGTTTCTAAGTAAACATCAAAATTCTGGCAACCAGGAATGCTAGACCCGGATCGAGCAACTAAGCCTAATCTGGCACAAGTGACAGCTACAGCCCATGTAGCGAACCTCTAATACTGCACCAACAAACAGACGGATACCAACCGCAATGCAGCATACCCTGTGGCATATTTCGTCATTAACATCGACTAGCTTTATTGCAACATCCGAGGCAATATAGTCATGCATTCTCGAAGTTTCCCTCGTCATGACAGAGCACGTGGTAAGAACGCATGCCCAGACTAATGTTATTCCGGACGCCATCAAGTTTCTTCATCAAGCACGTGGCGACGACACGTTTTCATGTGACCCATTATTTCCTTGCTCCCAAAGTCTTTGGGAAATCATCACATTGCTTTTACAGCTGTAAGTATTATTTAATGTTGTCTGTTATTGAAAATATCAATGTAATACCTAAAGCCCTTTAAAACTTATCATAATCGCCTTGAGCTAGAGTGCAACTCTCACTTAGTAATATCATCAGCATCTAACCTTTAAATCCGTAATTCAGTATTCAATTAGGCTAGAACCTAGTTTAGACTAGCAGACAAATAGGTCTTGCTTGCAAGTCATAAGGCCTGCATCAGATTATTATCGAGCATTAAGCAAACTTCTAGGCACTTGTGACTTGAGCATTTATTATATTATTATAATTGTCTCATATATATAATATTAGAAAAATAAGACAGTTTACTGATGTAGATACAGCGCGAATAGTATATTTTAGCTACTTTCATAGCATTATGTCTTATGGCATACTTTTATGGGGAAATGCGGCCGACATAAACAACATTTTTGTGCTGCAGAAGCGGGCTATTCGTGCAATTTACAAGTTGCCTCCCTATTCATCTTTGAGAGAAAAATTTAAAGAAATATGTCCGGAAAAACATAAATGAATTTTGTAAGAAAAGTGATATTCATAGTAGGAATACACGTAATAGACACAGGTTACATGCACCAATGATTAGACTTTCGAAAGTAAGCAATTCTTTTAAAGGCAACTGTATACGCTTTTACAATAGGATCCCAGAAAACGTTCAAAAGCTCTCCATAAAAAAATTCAAAAAAGTTGTTAAAGAACGTTTGTGTGGTAAAGCATATTATAAAGTAAAAGATTTCATGGAAGATACCACACCCTGGGAATAAGGCGTTCCTCCCGGGCATTTCAAGATAAGATGTTAAAATTGTTATTAATATATATTATTTGAAAAGATTAGTTCCACTGAGTTTGTTTCGCCGGTTCTTCTCAGTGGGCTTACCTTGGAACCGGTGGTAGATTCAATTGACGTTCAAAAAGATACTGTATTAGTACTATTTTGAATAAAAAAAATTGATTTTGATTTCGATTTTGATTACCTTTGCTACGCCATAAACACGTAAATTCAGAAGAAACACAAAATTTTCTATAAAGCTAAATAATAGGTAAAATAGGTAAACAAAATAATAGGTAAAAAAAATAGGTATACAAATAAATAAAATTGAAGTAATAAAATTATAATAATGTAATTTCAAATTAACAGCTTTTCACTAAATGCATAATATGAAAGCATATACACGAAACTAACATCAAAAAATCATTTTCAAAAATATTCGTCTGTCTGTGTGTCTGTTTGTTCCGGATAATCTCTGAAACGACCGATTTTGACGGGACTTTCATTGGCAGATAGCTGATATTGTTAGAAGTAACTTAGGCTACTTCCATAATAATTATCTTTACTCCGGATACGGCTGTAAATCTAAGTTAACGCGGGCGAAGCTGCGGGCAACAGCTGGTATTCAATATAATTTTATAAACACGGTAATGGTCTTAACGTACTTTAAACGTACCTACTGTAAATTCCTCCAAAGTCCAAACGATAAACTTACTCCACGGCTATAATGATAACCATATGACATATCCTGTGCCAGCAATGCCGCCTTTGGTGTGGTGTCCCGGATCTGTTGGGTAAACAGGGCACCTCGACGGCTAGTCAGTCCCTTAACGGACCGACACCACCTCCACAGAGGGGTCGTCCCGCACCACAGAACAACCCCTCCCAACGTTGGGACAGTGGAATGAGGTGAGGTCCCCTTCTTATAAGAGTTCTCGGTTCAATTGGCTTCGCCCAAGATACTGGGTTCACCTTAGGGTACTGAGCTCCATCGCCACGACTAGGCTTGTACCATGGTGGGGAAATGAAAGCTATCCTATTGGAATCTTAAAATCATTACAAATATGAAATTCCTAGTTCTTAAAAGATGAAAAACTTTCAATCTGAAACCATCCGGTATTATATCCCTTTTAAAAGTTGTTTGTTTTACATATGAGCACATTCTCTGTGCGGCTGTATGAGAGTTTTCCTACTGATAAATCAGCGTTGGGAGGTGCAAGAGGCGTCGAATGGGCGTCACTTACACATGACCAACAAACAATATTTATAATAATGACGCGGTGACACGGAATCATACTGCCATCGGGTCATCTTAGTAGATACAAAGGCTTTGACTGCTCGTTTGCCCTCCTACGAGGGCACTGAAAATTTCGGGAATCAAGGAAGTGACACAACATTACTATTTAAAAATGTATTTATTGCTTTTCGAAGTATTCTCCGCGAAATTTGACACATTTTTACATACGATGGATCCAATCATTGAAGCAACCATTCCATTCGGAAGTTTGGGTCTCCAAAATGGCCGTTTTGTAGGCGTCCACAGCTTCTTCAGGCGATGAAAATCTCTGACCACGCAATTTATTCTTTATTTTAGGGAAAGTATAGAAATCATTAGGGCTTAGGTCGGGGCTGTACGGCGGATGGTCTAATAATTCTATGTTGTCTTGCTCTAAAAACTCATTTGTTCTGTGCGCGGTGTGAGAACTCGCATTGTCGTGATGGAGGATGATGCGGCGGTTGCAGTTCTCTTTACGGAGTTCAGAAACGACCTGTGGCAAACAAATGCTAGCATACCATTCTGCATTAACCGTTCTTTGTCCCTCAAGAGGAATAGTCGCAACATGGCCGGTTTTGGAGACAAACGTGGCCACCATTTTTTTTGCAACACTCCGTGAACGAACAATTTTTGTTGGCTTTAACTCATTTTCGAACACCCAAACTCGTGACTGATTTTTTGTTTCGGGTTCGTACGCGTATATCCAGGATTCGTCACCTGATACGATGTTGTATACAGCATTTGAGGATCCTGCGTGGAATCTTTCGAGAGTTCTGACGCACCAAGTAACGCGAGCCGCTTTTTGCTCTTCACAGAGCAAATGCGGTATCCATCGGGAAAACAACTTTTTTACACCTAATTGTTCATGCAAAATTATTTGTATTTGACTCATGCCAATGTCTAAAGTTGCCTTAATTTCGCGGTATGTCACATGTCGATCTTCCTCAATCAGCTTACGCACAGCATCAACGTTTTCTTGGGTGACTGAAGTTTTTGGACGACCTTGACGGGGATCATCACTGAGCTTGACACGTCCACGTTGAAATTCAGCAAACCAGCGATAAATTGTGGTTTTGGATGGGGCTTCATCACCAAATGCAGAAATCATCCGGTCAACACACTGTTTTTGTGTTAAACCACTTCGAAAGTCATAATAAATCATCGCTCTAGAATTTTCTCGAGTCAATTCCATTTTCTCAACAACTAAACAAGTTTGACCAGATCTTGTGACAAGACCGAGAATCTTTTTTTAAATAAATAAATGGTATTCGATTTTTAAAACCAAGAGGTTTTCAATTAAAAAAATTTTAATATGACAGGAACAGTGGAAATATTCCATTCCCGATACTTTTAGTGCAGCCTATGTATGCTATAAATAAGATACAATGTAATAATGGTGGAGTATTTTCCCGTAAAAAAGGTTTTTTGTACCTATCTCTGAATTTCAATACTAGATTATTGTTTTCTGTTTACGTGAATTTCACTCATTATATGGAAATAACTTTTATGGATTTTTACGGAACAGGCCTCCCGTGGGCCGTGACCATGGTTGCTGTAAAGTATCCGAAACGTCGGGTATATATAAAACACTCGATTGCTTAGCATATGCATTGAACTATTATACGTCCCTACGAAACTATATGCTATTTTGAGATAACTTATATATCTGAGTGACCTAGGGAAAATTTTAGCTCATCAAAAGGTACTTACTTTGTATTTGCATTTTCTGAGAAAATTTACCATAGATAATGTATATTTTTTTACACCATCAGAAAGTAGAGATTTCAACGAACGAGAAGCGCACCGACTTAAATTATTTTTCCTTTCATTTTTGTTATATTCTCTTCCTTTTCCAATGGGTTTTATCCTACTATATTTTTTTTCTGTTTCAAAAATTATCGACACTGCTCTATATGTACTTTTGATAAGTATAAAAAGAAAACTGACTCTCATGAAGAGAACTGACGACCTCTGTGGCTCAGTGGTAAGCGCGTTGGCGCTCAAGCCGGAGGTTGCGGGTTCGAATCCCGCCAGGGAACAAAAAATATGAAAGGATGTGTATTAAATATGTGTATTATATAATAAAAATCTTAAATATATGTATAGTATAAAAGTATTAAATATATTTCCGTTGTCTGGTACCCGTAACACAAGTTCTTCGAGAACTTACCACGGGACCAGATTGACGTGGTGTGAAAGCGTCCATAGATAATTAAAAAAAAAAAAATCGTTGAACTTGTTAGTGTTCGAAGGCGCCATCACCACTTACCATCATGTGGCTCGTCCCACTGTTTGTCTATGTATTTAACATTACATAATAGATTTATATATCACTAGCTGTTGCCCGCAGCTTCGCCCGGCTGTTGATGATTATTTTTGTAGCTTAAGTTACTCCTTAATACATCAGCTATCTGTCAGTGAAAGTCCCGTCAAAATCGGCCCAGCCGTTGCCGAGATTAGCCGGAACAAACAGACAGACAGACAAAAAATGTAAAAAATGCTATTTTGGTATACGTACCGTATAAACATCAATATGCATTTAGTTAAAAGCGGTTATTTTAATATTACAAACATACACTCCAATTTTATTTATCTGTATAGATACCAAATAGATCCAGATCAAGTGATAATGAGTTAACTTCGCCTTTGCATATTTAGTTTTAGTAGTAACTAGTACGGACTACGGTCTAATTGCTTCCATAATACGCCTTTTTGCGACATTCATGGTATGGCTTCCCTACATTACAATTTACATACTACTACTAATATTATAAATGCAAAAGTACATCTTTCTGTATGTCTGTCTTTTCATCACACCTACACCATTCAACCGATTTCGATGTGTATAAAGATAGTTTGGGATCCGAGAAAGGACATAGGATAGTTATCCCAGATACCCCACGGGAACTGTGTGAGTAAAACCCCGGGAGTATCGGCCTATCGGCATAAAAAATGCCGTCTGACACGCACGTCACACCTCGAACATGTGACACGTACACTGTCAACGGCTCCCTGTGGGCTGTCCGGCAGAGGTACCTTCTTACCTAAGCAACCATGTCCCGTGAGCGCCTGTGTCAGACGGAAGGTGAGGGGTTTGCGCTTATGGCGCATCCACCGCTTGAGGACCGGACGCAGAGCAGCCGTTAGGTTAGCCCCCACCTCTGCATTAACGACTCCTGCCCTAGTCTGCGAACCCGCAGGATCCCGTCCAGCATAAGGCTCTCACCGAGAGACCTCCAACCGAGACATATTAGAAGAGCGTCTCGGCAAGAACCTTCGCCACGAGTTCCTTCGAGGGGTCGCGATTAGATTAGATTAGATGCGGGGACGGGTTATCATTTGCCCCTCTGGTGTCACCCCCTCAAACCTACGTGTTGATCTACAAAAACTACTTAGCTGCCTTATGGTTAGATATGCTAAATGTTCCTTCTTCAGCTCGTCCGCTCCAAACAGCTCCCATCTTGCGTATGCATATGCTGGGCATTCCGTTATGAAGTGCAGACTGGTCTCTTCTTTCTCTTTGCACTTAGGACACAGAGGGTCCCCTGCTAGCTTCATTATTGACAGGTGTCTGTTGAGTGGGCAGTGTCCCGTCAATATTCCCACAACTGTTCTAATGTTGCTCCTATTGAGTTTGAGCAACTCTTTAGTCTTCTTGCTGTCAAGCGTCGAGATGAAGAATTTCGACTGTCTACAGCTCTTCGTGTCATTCCATCTCTGGTTTGTTTCTTTGTTTATTCTCAGGGTTATAACATTTTTTGTTATCCTGTGTGCTATTGGCAGTCTCGGCTCAGGGCCTATGAACGTCTCATCGGCACCTTCTCTCGCCAGTCTGTCTGCTTCTTCATTGCCCGCATTTCCCTCATGTCCAGGTACCCAGGCAACTACTATCTCAGTCTGGTCTGCTAGATCTTGCAGGGTGTTTTTGCATTCTTTGACCAGTGCTGAGGTAGTCTCCCTCTTATTGAGGGCCTTCAATGCCGCTTGACTGTCACTGTATATGACTGCCTTCTCAATCCTCTGTGCGCTAGTGATATTTTGTTTAATCATGTTGGCGCATTCTCGTATTGCGAATATCTCCGCTTGGAATACGCTGGAGAATCTGCCTAGATTAAACGATGCTTTCATTTCAGTTGGATGGCTAATATATACGCCAGCCCCTGATAACTTTGTCGATTCCTTCCTGGATCCATCTGTGTAGCCGACCATCGTTGTTTTTGGGTGGTCGATGTTAATGTTCCAGTTATCTCTCGAGCCTATGCTTATCTTGTATTTCTTGTCGAAGATTCTCTCCTTCTTTATCAAATCATTGTTTGATAAAATCATGGATAGATTTTCTTCGTACTGTTTTGCTATTTCGGCGTGACCTTTGTCATAGTGCCCTCCCTTCCATAATTTGTTGCTCTTAAGCTTGAACCATTGTTCAGTCGCTTTCTTCTTGATCGTGAGATCAACTGGGTTGAGGCCGAGTATCATCTCTAGAGCCGCCGTTGGTGTTGTTTTCATGGCGCTCGATATCATGATGCTGGCTAGTCTCTGTACTTTTGTGAATTCTTTCCTGTTCGTTCCTAATTGTGCCTTGTGCCACCACACTAAGGCTCCATGTAGGATTCTTGGTAGTACTATGGCCTTGTAGATCCAATGAACCACATTTGGTTTCATGCCCCAGGTTCTACCTACCGCTCTCCTGCATTGCACAAGGGCACATTTGGATTTTGTGCAGATCTCTTTAACGTGGGCTTTGTAGTTCAGCTTTCTATCTAGGATTACTCCCAGATATTTTATTTCATTGACTACCTCTAGATTTTCGTTATCGATTCTCAATGGAATCATGCTATCAATCTTCCTCTTGTTTGTGAATAACACTAGCTTGGTTTTTGCTGGGTTCAGGTTTAGCCCTTTATCCCTGCACCATCGTAGCGCTGTGTCGATTCCTCGCTTCATGATGTCTCTGGTCACGCTCAGTACTTTACCTGTGACCAGAATTAGACCATCGTCTGAGTACGCCTGTATGTAAATGTGCATGGCGTTTATCTTTGATACTAATTCGTCTATGAGAATGCACCATAGGAGCGGAGACAGGCATCCTCCTTGCGGAAATCCTCTTCTTGCTCGAATGGTGCATGTTGTTCCCGCTAAGTCAGCTTGTATCGAGCGATGTTTTAACATATTAGTTATCCATCCCGTTATCTGTCCAGATATCCCCTCTCTGTTAAGTGCTTCCACAATGGATTGAGGAGTGGCCTTGTCAAAGGCTCCCTCTACATCGAAGAAGCAGCCAAGGGCCAAAGCCAATTCTTTGTTCTCTATAGCTCTTTCAATTCTTATTGCCGCGTTGTGTAATGCCGTGTCAATGGAGGGGTCGCGATGGCATATATCATAATATATCCTATACACTATACAGATAACATAATATTATAGATCCTTTTTAATATTATTCTTAAAAATGGGCAATTATAAAGCGGTAATTGGAAAGCTATTTACAGAAATAAGGTATTAATCCTTATCATCATTACACATCATATAAGACAAAGTCCTGCGCCGCGTCTGTATGTCTGTCTGTGCAGGATAAACTTTAATACTACAAGATGGATTTTCATGCTGTATTCTACATGAGATACAGTAATTTCTGAAGCAGGTTATAGTATAATATAATTTAACAAATTTGTGTAAATTGGTGAATATTATAAGGATAACTATTGTAATACTCGGGAAATTTTAAGCCGCTTGGGAGGTCACATTGAAAACGCTCCATTATTTCCTTTAGAGATAAAACAAAAAATAGTATATAGTAGTAGAAAAATGATATTTTTTTCGGAAGGGCTACTTTTGGGACTGATGGCCTTTAAGCTCAATCGGTACAGTAAATGAGCAGATGGCTCACTTAAGAAATATTAGAAAGGGGGGCGCCCCCCTCCGTGCCCCGTAGGGGGCGCGGTTCATCGCGCGCGCTGCTCGGGAGAGCAGGATTTGGACTAGTCAAATCCGATACGGTCGACGAATCTTTTACGGTTGAATTTAACCTATCATCATGAGGGCCAGCCCTCACCCCTCCCTCTGGGGAGGGAGGCGGGTTTAGAAAAATGACCATCTTCAGTCCGGATACGTCCGTAAAGTTAAGTTAAAGTGGGCAAAGCTGGAGTCAACAGTTAGTTTTTTATATAGCTTTAAACTCGTACACTTCAGTATAACGTGAAAAAACGCTCCCGCGCGCCGTTGCGTAACGCGGGGCAGTGTGAGTACCATCTTACTTCCATAATAAAACGGAATATTATACTTTTACCGTTTCAGTAGTGGGTTCGTATAATATGTCGTGGATGTTGGTCGGCTGGTCGCATTCTTGGACGATAAATATTCGATTCTTGCTACTATGTAATGAACACGCGCTGGACCGGTTTTTATAATCGGCATAGAAATAGGAAACTGTATACTTTTAATGTCTATTTTTATATGTAATGGTGTAAGTACCTACATCATTTTATGTTGGTATTGTTTTCATACCTGATTTTTGTTCAATATGGACAGTAATAAAATTATTATTATTTTCATTTAAAGGCATTAGCTACTACGCTATTAGCCATACAAAATACAATACTCGGTCTGTAATACGGAGAAATGGCGGGAAACCCCAAGGAGCGCGGCTTCGCCCCTCTAGCCCCCATCAATCAACTATCATTCTCCATTCCATCCACCCAAGGCAGTCCACCACAATATTCGCCAACCAATCACAATATATAAAGATCAAGTTTTTAAAACAAACACTATAGAAAACCACTCTGAATGGACAAAACACAAAATAACAATTAATTAACGGGAAACCAAAAAAACACAACCGCGCGTCCCGATGCTTCCCGCCATTCCTCGGACAGTAATAAAATATTTTTTTACCAGTTTTTTTATTAATTGAACTACCATTTGCTTTTTAGCACAAGCAGATTAGCCACATGATGGTAAACTGCCAGCATCGCCCATAAACTTGTTGACCTGAAACTAGCCCGGGCAACTCATTCGCTAAAACTTTACTGCTATTACTTTTCTTTATATAGGTACTTTTGGAGTCGGTGTCGTATTTTTTGCTGTACCTTACCTACCTACCTTGACTAGTTTGTACATTAGTAGAATATTAAGTTGACTATAAAATATAAATTGTAAGCACAAACATTTAAGAAACATAGTTATTTTATTACTTTTTAGTTTAGTATTTTTGAAATCTTTTTTAATTTTTTGTAAAATGTTTTTATATTTTATACATATTTTATTAATACAATTTTATTTCTCATAAAGCAACTGCTAATTATGAGTTTAAATTGAAATATTTTTAATTTAATTCAAATTAGTACTTAGGTAGTACATAATTCAATTTTTATTCAGAATTTTATTTCACACAGTTCTATTCTGTTGTATATAATTAAACACTCTTTTGCCTGAGAATAAATTCGTTTTTAGGAATTGAACGAAAAATTACAGAATTATGCGGATTTTGCCTTTTTGAATTTTCGAAGTAATTTGCATACGACTGATAAAATACAACTCAGTAGTAATCGCAAAGCTACGATAAGCTACTTATCACGTTAACATGTTTTATGCTTGTAAGATCTACAAAAAAAAAGAAAAAAAAAAGAAAAAGTTTGTGACGTTGGATGAAGGCAATCTTCGAAACTATATTTTGACCGACTTAAAAAAATAGAGTAGTATCTATAACGTTACGTTATCAGAGGGTGACAGGACACAGAGTGAAATGTTAAGACGGGCGAAGTATTAGGGAAACAGCTCGTTATACTTACATAAAGACTAACCAATGTGGAACATATCTTACCGGTGGGGGGGAAGCGCTGTGCCGCGCTCCCGGCTGCACCCCACCATCTTGCTTGTTCCTCCCGTAAAACAACTTTGCTGTGTTTCGGAGAGAGAAGGAGAGGCAGTGCAGTTACTGCCACGGAGACTAAACATGTTATGTCTCAGGATAGGCAACACATAAATGAGTTGCCTGGGCTCGTTCCAGGTAAACTAGTTTATGTTCATGGGCGACGTCGACCACTTACCATCAGGTGGCTCGTCTGCCCTTCTTAGAGTAAAAACGAACGAACGAAAAAACCTTAAAGCCTGCAATACATGTTGGCCGAGTGTTGCCGAGTGAAGGCCAATACCAACGTATAGACAGTATATTTGTATTGTCTTGCCATCCCTCGGTCTCGCTCGCCTAGTTGGCCGAGTGAAGGCAAGCGCCAACGTGTATATGACATTTGGCGTAGCTTGTCACAACTCGAAGCCGCTCGGGATCACTCGCCTCACTTCGAAGTCGTGTCGGTTTTTCTGTACAAATCAAAGGCGCTCGCGCGCGCTTGGCCAATGGTGTTCACATGTTTGTCCACGCGCCATACAATTCAACAAAATTGCACCAAAAAAATGAAGATACTAGGTATTATCTAATATCTTCATTTTTTTTAAATGACACTATATATAACTTGTCCTGTTTCTGTGAATACTTAACCTTCTTTTTAACTGACTTCAACAAAAAGGAGGAGGTTCTCAATTCGATCGGTATTATTTTATGTATGTACATTTTTCATACATTTTTCTCCATCAATAATTATGGACCAGTTTATAAAAAAAATTTTTTGTTGAAAGTATACTTGCCAAATGGTCCCACGATAAGGAAACCAGGGTCTGAGATGGCATCCCAGAGAAAACGAGATCTTTCGAAAATCGTAGGAGTGACGCTTAATTTTTTTTATTAAACATTTTAAAGCACTACAATGTAAAGAAGGTCTAGAGTCGATGCTGGAGTTGAAAGACAGTCGAGGGAACTCCTTGACGATTTACAGCTTTTGTTGGGCTTACTTCATACGGTTCAATATGCCAAAATGTCTGTCTATCTTTGTCTGTTTTCTTTAATTAATCACTATAAATTAAGAAACAAAAATTTTAAACATAAATTAAAACCTACTTCAAAAAATAAATTAACTAAAATGTAATAAAATTATCGCATTTCTTTAATTTTTGTGTCTATAACTAATAATCGTCTTTGATTTCTACTAATGTACAATTTTTGCATGTACCACGTCATTATTTTTCTCTCTAAACAGCAGCAGCGGCAAAAACTACTACGACGTCCATATTATTTCAATGCATAATACAAACTGATAGCGTCCAACGTGTGGGCATCACTCAAAACTTGACTCAAAACTTGACTATGTTGGCCATTGGCATTAATTTGCCGAACGTCTAGGCAGTAGCGCTTGCCTTGTATTAATTTGCCTACGCTCGCATTGGCCTAATTTCGACCAACATGTATTGCAGGTATAACATTTTCGCTCATTAAAATCCCTTTCTAGTTACTACAGTTAAAAAAGTAAGTATGTGGCACTTTGTTCATAGATGGCGCTGCTTCATATTTAATTACAACACATCGATAAATCTTAAGTCCGCGCGTGCCAGCCGCGGGTAAGAGACGTAGTAATTTTATCAGTATGTTACGAAATACCCATATTAAGTATTTTTTCAAATCCCATTTGTAATTAATAAACACGCTGAAACAGAATATGTTTTGAAAATTACAGTTAATTTATATCATCGATTAGGTACATCCATGCACAATGGGTTATTGAATATCAGTGGCGCCTTTATTCGGCTCGCGTCTGGCTGTACCTCGATACCCCGCCGCGCAGGCATCCACGGAATGCCCAAAAGGTGACTGGTGGATAAATTACGGATATTTCTTCTATTTTAACGATACCCTTTATTATTTAATATATTTTATGTTACACATTCGATTCCGAAGTTTGTTTTTCGACTCATTAGCATACCGGACAAGAAAGGTTGATGAGATGGTCCGTATCTAATAAAAGATAGCGGGATGTCTCAATTCCGTGGTAATTTGTATCCCTTATCGCATTTTGCTCGTGACATAATAAAACAATTAATTTATTATCGCCAGAGATGATTTCTATCATTTTATTGACGCTCGGGTGAACGTTAATAGTTTTATGTAATGGCTCATTTTTATTAATTGGTTTTTGATGGACTGTAGGGGATCGTTAAGGTTCATGCGGGTTCTTGATGTGAACATAACTGTATAACGACAATAATGTAACTATCCTTAAGTTTACATGATTTACCTGGATGGTAAAACATGTAAAAAATATGTAAAAACTTTTTTAAGCCATAAGTTGTGGGTAATATGCCACTCTTATTAACTATAAGTTGACATTCTCGTTAGCCACTTTCGGCAAGTGCTCGGATCCACCATGTGTGCCTATTGTCTGTGAGATCTAAAATGAAACAATCTGTCTGTGATATAATAGTACTTTCTCTTGTACACCAATACCTACCTGTGTATTAATAAAAAGGGGCTTCGATAGGGTTTAGACAATCCTAGGTATGTATAAAACAATCTAAACGGAAGAGATTCATGTTCAAATAAAAGGTGAAAGTTACAAACTTTTGGTTAGTTTGGATATTTGTTGAACTTTCACGGCAAAACGGCTGAATTGATTTGGCTGAGGTTAAAATGATGATGGCTTATACTTTGGATTAGGACATAGTCTATAAAAATAATCATCACTAATCCGGATACGGTTGTACATCTAAGTTAACGCAGGCGAAGCTGTAGGCACCAGCTAGTTGAAATATAGCTTAGAGACTTCAGAGAGATTTTTTCCAATGCCCTCAAAAAACTAAAGCTTAATAGAGTCTTAAGACTTTTAAGTTTACTTTGTTGAGTTACATGCTGAATAAGCTTTCGTTATGAATATGAAATAAACTTCAGGATCAAAAGCACAAAAAATGTGATATAAACACGTATTCTTTGAAGATCATATGTCTTAATATATCTATAATTTACGGACAAGGTGGCGCATATCTTCTAAATATTAAATCATAACTCGCAAGGGCTGCAAGAGCAGCTGCTTTGATCTTCCAGATAAATATGAATTGTGGTAAGGAAAGGATTCAGGAATACCATAATGTGAATATGACATGCGCGTGCGTCGGTCAAAATGTTTATATAATATAACAATCAAGATTTCGATGATGAATGTTAAAACTGTTTGTAAATTAAATTTGCGTTGTTATTTAAGATTAACGATAATTCAATTTCCATATCTTAGATATCTACTAGGTACCCATAGTGACATATAATCTTATCTTATCTATTATTACCAAAATTAAGATTTATAATCTTTTGAAAACTTATTAGAATTAGAATCTACCTACTATGATCATTGCAATAATAAAGTTTATAAATTTTAAGATCCCGGACATATTTTTTTATGTCATCAGGGGCAAACGAACATCCGCACAACCAAGGCCATGCAGATGCGCCGCCCTCCTTTTCTCTATCCCCCCAATGGGCCACCGGAAACTCACAAACCGCACGAAACGCGACAGCATAGCTGTCACTTGACGCCTGTGCTATGTGAGCATGTGGTCCATCCCGGTCGTGCCGGCCCAGTTCGGCTGCAATGCAGCATGGCACTACCTCTCCGACACAGCAAACGTTTTTGCTAGGTTTTCGATCAAAATGAACCTGCCCGGTTTTTGTAACTTTAAAGACTGGTTAATGAAATTGGGGTAATAAATGAAATTGGGGTTACTATCAGAAATAATAATAAATATTAATAATCCGGTGGTTTTAGCGTTCATTGAAAGAGGCCTACGTCCAGCAGAGTACAAGAAAAGGCTGACAATGATATTAAAAACAAATTATATATTAATAATAAGTTGATTTCCACCATATTGTCTTTCAACAGTTTAACATTATGTCCTTACAATATATGAGTTACGTCCAAACCTCAAGACACAAATTACTTTCAACCATCACAAGCTAATAAAAAGGGATAAACCAACAATAAAAACTAAAGACTAAATTAAATGTCTAACCTTCGAAATTAATGTTTGTTTAATAGTCGTGATAAGGAAAGAGATACAATCAGCTCGGTTGATTTATAACGAGCCCGTCCTCATAACTTCTTGTGTATTTGTCAATAATATCAAAATTCATTACTACATTCCTACCCTTTATCTCCACATTCTTGTTTTATGGTGGGCCGGTTGTTGAAAACCGGACTCCCCGCAACTATTAAATGATTGACAACGTTAATTAACTATTAAAAGTCAATAAAAAGGGCCGAACGGACAGAAAAAGTATAAAGTTATACAACCACCACAATAATATCATTAATGTGCAATATCAAATATGTACACAATAATATCATAATAATACGAGTGTATATAGTGTATAATGTATGTATGGTACGGACCGATGAAGAAAAATATCGCGAGGAATCATGTCTCTTGGGATAAACAGTACTGTGAAAGTGTACCTACATATCTGATAGTGTGTGTAGTTCGCCAGGAATTAGGCCAGTGATAAGCGTAGGTGAACTGTGGCCTTTTTTTCTTTTACGTCGGGAAATACTCTGAGGCATCCCGCGGCGGAGTGAGTCTCCCCATTCGGGTATGTGGGACTCGCTGCGATCGAAAGGTGGTAAGGTAGACGCAGCTACCAATGCCGCCTTTGGTGTGGTGCCCCGTGTCTGTTGCGCAAACAGCTGGCACATCGACCGTGTGGTCGCAGACTGCACGGTTGGCGGGGGGCAACCCCCCACTTTAACAAACCAATAGTGAGCCAAATGGGCTCACACTAATCCGACGAAGCATTAGGCCTTCGGGCCATTAGCATAGATCCATCCGAAGCTAGATTTAATAGCTGGATATAACTTGAAGTTGTCACTTAGTCTGCAACGTGAATCTCAATTCTTATGTCCAGCTTATCAACTTTGGTCACCTTTAGGTACCTGCATCAAGCATATAACCGGATAAGTAATGGAAGCCATACATTTCCGAAACTGGTCAGTGATTTGTCACTGACGTAATAGAAATTCAACCAACCAGTATCACTCGCGTACTGAAAGCTTGTAGGTTGTACGTGGGTAACACTGAAAATGTTTAGAACTGGCCAGTTAGAAACGTTGAAAATGAAAACTTTTTTGGATTTGCAATTTTAGAACTCTTTGGTAACCTAATGTAGTATATTGCATTCATTTGTCATTTGTTTTTGGGAATTGGCGGCAAATCTAAAACTCTTGTTACACGTGAAAATGAACATAACGCGAGAAAATTTTCGGTCAATGATTTATTATGACTTTCGTTGTGGGCTTACTCAACAACAAAGCTATGATAGGCTGCGATTAGCATTTTTTAATGAAGCCCCATCTCGTGCCACTATTTACAATTGGTTTAACGAGTTTATGCGTGGAGGTAGCAATCTCAGTGATGATCCGCGTGAGGGACGTCCTTTAACAGCGACTACTGAAGATAACATCAGTGCTGTGCGACGCATGATAGAGGAAGATAAGAGAGTGACCTATCAGCAGATACGGGCAAGCCTAGGCATTGGTATGAGTCAAGTTCAAAAAATATTACACGAACATTTAGGCGTCAGGAAGCTTTGTACCAGATGGATTCCCCATACTTTAACCGACGACCAGAAACGCCTCCGCATGGATTGGTGTCGCCAAATGTTAGATAAGTTCAACGGCGGTAACTCAAATGCTGTATTTGACATCATCACAGGTGATGAAAGCTGGATATATTGCTACGAACCCGAAACCAAAAGACAATCAGCTCAGTGGGTGTTTCCTTTCGAGGATCGGCCAACTAAGGTAAAGAAAGGAAGACGTCAAGGAAAAAAGATGATTGCGTCATTCTTTGGTCGGAAAGGTCAGTTCGCGACAGTTGTGCTAGAAGATGGAAGGACAGTTACTGCAGACTGGTATGTCAATCGCTGTTTGTCTGTTGTCTTGGAAAATATTCTACAGCAGCGCCCTCGAAGCAGGATCCTCCTTCACCACGACAATGCTTCAGCGCACTCCGCAAAACGGACTGTTGAATATTTGACTATGGCAGGTGTCGAGATAATGAGTCATCCGCCTTACAGTCTGGCGCCCTGACTTTCATTTATTCCCAAGAACTAAAGATAAAATTCGAGGTATTCGCTTTACGAGCCCTGAAGATGCGGTGAAAGCGTACGAAAATGCCATAGAAGAGACTCCTAAGGAAGAATGGGCCCACTGCTTTTCTCAGTGGTTCCATCGAATGAGACGATGTGTAGAAAGAAACGGAGATTACTTCGAAAAACAATAAAAGTATTGGCAACTTTCTACATTAAGCCGTTTTTCATTTTCAAAACATTTTCAGTGTTACCTAGGTACACCCTTTTTAGTCTTAATAAGTCGTTCCTATCATTACAGTAGCAATCCAAGATTTAATCTGCCAACCTCCTGATTTATAAGTTGGGACAATTTGAATTTATTGTATTGAATTCTGTTTAAAAGATAAAAGTCAAAACTTTTAACGTTTGAATACCTTTTCTGTTTGCTTCCCAAAACATCTATACAGCAGTCGTTGTAAATTATTTACAAAATTGTCATTTTACGATTACAATTGTTTGCCCAATTTAAAGTAATTTACAATTATTCCGTCACGGTGGGCTTACAAATGGACATTGTAAGTGTAAGCAAAACAAACATTGAGATAGCTCGAAGGACGATGTTAAGATATACCTGCTTTAGTTCATACAAACACATCATAAATTGTCGTTAGACACGCTTATAAAATGGTGACAAAACTGTATTATAAAACAAAAAAACAAGTAGTGTTTGTATACAATCAGTGATTTATTATATTTTTCTAGGATTAATCTTGGTACATTCTGAGAATATATTTCTTTTTTAAGTTTCCACTTCCCATTTCATGAGATCGTAATATTAAGACGGTAATTTCAAAATCTACATAATACCTATTATATCATTATTTCATTTTAAAGATTTTTTTAAAACTTTTGTGATATCATTATTATCTATATTTGATCATATCAACTAAAAAATTTACTTGTAAAATTTACTATCCTTCTCAGAGTTGTTTTAGTTAATCGGTTAGCCTAAGTAGATAGACGAAGTGTTGGTCAACCATTAACCAGATGGGGAGACGATCTCCGTGCAGAAATCGGTCCGTGTTGGATGCGAGTGGCAAGGGATCGGCCATCTTGGCGTCCATTGAAGGAGGCCTATATTCAGCAGTGGACGACTAAAGGCTGATGATGATGATGATGCTGATTAAGTAGTTTACATTTACTTGTTACGCTATATTATAATGTCACATATAGTACTGACTATGACAGTATATTCTAAGTCTATGGTACTGACAATAGTCTTCCATTTCTCTATGCATGGCCTATTGTGGTTAATGCAAATGAATAAACAGCCATCAACTGTCATTCGATTCACACTTAGTACGACACGTAACAAGGGTTCTTAAAGTCAAATGGTTATGAAGAAATATAAAACGGGATATTCCCCAGGGTAATTATAGCGCCATAAATATGGTAATTCAAAAGTGACGATTGAAAGGGTTGTAAAGGACTTAAGGAGAAAGTTTAAACGAGCGTGTGGTTTCTTTTTAATTACTTACTACTTCACCGCTTTCTAATTGAATTTCCTTCAAGGATCAGGTAAAACGCCTG
This sequence comes from Helleia helle, assembly GCA_963853865.1. NCBI lineage: Eukaryota > Metazoa > Arthropoda > Insecta > Lepidoptera > Lycaenidae > Helleia > Helleia helle. The sequence continues at coordinate 11,222,018 of OY971421.1, forward strand.
AACCTGAGTGAAGGTTAGATTTCGGATTGAAATTTGGAGTGTATTTATGTCAGAAAGATGTATTGCAAAGTATTTGTACGGTGGTAGTTTTATTTAAATTAGAATTTTGAAATTTTAATGCGAAAAGTGACGACCTCTGTGACTCAGTGGTAAGCGAGTTGGCGCTCAAGCCGGATTAGGTTGCGGGTTCGAATCCCGCCAGGGAACAAAAATATTTTCTGTGTTCCTGGGTCATGGATGTATATTAAATATGTGTATTATATAATAAAAATATTAAATATATGTACCTATAATATAAAAGTATTAAATATATTTCCTATGTCTAGTATCCGTAACAGAAGTTCTTCGAGAACTTACCACGGGACCAGATTTGCGTGGTGTGAAAGCGTCCATAGATATTATAAAAGGTAGGTACCTACTTATATAAGTAGGTATATACGTATAATAATAATTAATGATTTAACTAGTTAATTAGTTGTGTATATTGATAGATAAGGGCTGATAATATCTAATGATAAAAAAATTAAATGAACAATTCTTTATTATATTTTATAGTAGCTTTTGCCTGCGGCTTCTCCCGCGTGGAGTTCGAAAAAGTACCTAGCTTATGTATTTCCTTGCTAGAATGATTGCTTGCTAGATAAAAAAACTAAAGAGAGGTGTCAAGGGACACCCGGATGGAACGAAGTTCTTTTCGATTAATTAGTGAAGGAATTGTAATAAAAAACAAAAAAAAAGGTGTAAGGAAAATCATTATTCGGGTAGGCATAATTTTTTTATCGTAAAAAATCAGAGCATTTCCCGGCGTAAAATAATTTAAAAAAAACAAAAAAAAGTCACCTAGATCGGTGGGATTTGAACTGGGGTTTATTACTAAGCAGCCCCAATAGTGTAACAATAACAGCTACCGACACAGTAATGTGTAATCAAAAAGCTGCACGGCTTACAACTATAGCAAAAAGTGTCGTTCCAACATTTTTAATTTTTTCCGTCTAGCCCCCTTTCGTAACGCGCGATAAGGAACTACGTTACAAAAATAATCAAATAAGTAGTGTTTACTTTACTAATATAATAAAATGCATATAGGTATTGCAAGACTTGTTGCGTTCGGCCAGTGGGTATAAGTTTTGTGCGTTTGACCAATTCGATGTTTTTGACATTTCAATTGACGCAATTAAGAATTACTACTGCTACTTATAATAAGGTTAATGTAATTACCATAAGAACTTTGAATATTTCGGGATAAAATGTAGCCATGTAGCCTATGTGTTATTCTGGTATATAGGCTACACTGTCAAGTTTCATTAAAATCTGTTCGTAGTTCTGTCGTGATTGATTAATAAACGTTCGAATTTATAATATTAGTAAGAATATCTCAGATGTAGATTAAAGATTAACTTTTAATTTTATCTAGGAGTATTGTTCGGATATTTTTAAGTACTTACATTTTATTTTTAGAAAACAGGGTAATTATTTTTTGAATTTGTTTAAAAAAAAAACAATCTGAATACGGAAATATAGTAATGTCTGAGCTATATTAATTACATTTAAACCTGGTGAGTTAAGATCTTGTCGGTGCAGACGCCGCGACCATAGTTCCCGCTTCGGCCCAGAACGACGAGGAGAACTCCGCTGGGGGCTAGTGGGTAGAGTCTGCGTCCACCTTACCATTTTCTTGAGGGCAGAGAGTCCCACATAACCCCTGGCCCCCGGGCGCAGTTTTCTTAAACGTATTCCCAGCGAAAACAAAAAAAAATCAAAAAGTCTTATTAACAGAGGTGATTCGATGAAAAAGAGCTGGGATCTTATTGAAATTTTCATCAATAGAGGTTTCTCACGTATCCGGGTCTTCCTTAGCCAGGTTTAACTGTATAGGCTAAATATTGTGTGTTATTGTGCATGTTTAATGAACTTTTTTTATTTGATCCTCTTGCACTAAACTTTTATTACTTGTAATAAAATGAAAAGAATTTTTATTTCCCCTAATTACATTATTACAGGCATTTTTAATGTTATTCCGTTGACTCGTGTGCAGTGTGTCCCTTTGGGGGTTACGTTACATTTATAGATTAAAAGCTTAATGTTAGAAAGCATTCCAAATTTTCACGTGCAAAAAGGTCATATTATAAAGAAATGATATGTTAGATTGCATTTTTTATTTTATGTTAGCTAGATAGGCAAACGGACAGACGATGGTACTTACCATCGGTCAGCGTCGCCCATGAACAAAAATAAGGAAACCTTAAACTAGGCCAGACATAGGATGGTAGTCCCACCACGGTTCAAGCCTTGTCGTGGCGCTGGGGCTCAGTAGCCTAAAGTGAGCCCAGCACCTTGGGCGAAGCAAATTGAACCGTCGAGGGAGCTGCTTCTGCTGGACCCCTCTTATACTACCTAGCCGTCGAGGTGCCCTGTTTGCTCATTAGATGCGGGGCACCTCAACTAAGGCGGCATTGGCGGCACTAGAAGTACTTTTAGTGGGTAGAGCTGCGTCAATGTTACCACCTTTCGGGCGTAGCGAGTCCCACATACCCGCCTGGAGTGACCTACTCCTCCGCGGGATGCCTCAGAGCATTTCCCGGCGTAAAAAAAGGTGGAAAAACGATCTCCGTGCAGAAAACGGCGTTGGATGCGAGTGGCGAGGGATCGGTTCAGACTTCATAGCATTTCCCGGCGTTACAGAAAAAAAATAACGATGTCTCGAGATCTGTTCGTTTTCCTGCGTTTACTTTACTTATCATCACCTGCAGTGTATACTCATTAACTCAGTAATCAACTTAAATATCAATTAATTTGAGTAAATGCTTACTATATAAACAACGTAATGTAAAAATGCTCTCTATTACTATATTATAAACTTTAACAGACTTTAAATAATTCGTATTATTCGGACTTGCTTTAATCACATAAATTACTTTATTTTTAATATACTAGCTGGTGCCCGCGACTTCGTCTGCGCAAGACAAGATTTTAGTTTTTTTTTTTCATAAAAAGTATCCTATGTTACCTACTTCTAATACCTACGAGAATATGTGTACAAAGTTTCATGTAGTTTTCACGTGAAAACGTAGCAAACAAACTTACTTTCACATTTATAATATGTATTAGTAGGATTTGAACCTGGACATATTCAAATATAAATCATAAAAATGTTAATAAAATTTAAATCGTTTCCTTAAATCTCTAATAAGTATTACAAATTGCAGACCCGGCTTAATCCGACGCCAGGAGGCCGTGGGCAACCCCCCACCCTTTAACAAACCATAAGTGAGCCAAATCGGCTCACATTAATCCGATGTACCATAAGGGCCTTCAGGCCATTAGCATAGATCATTCCGAAAAAAAAGCAGACCCGGCCATGCGTTGCTGTGGCTAAGATATAATATATTGTAGTAAACTGTTCAATACAGTCAAATTATTATTTATGAAAAAAAAAATTGATTGATGAATGATTATAAATTGAGATATAAGCTATCCTATCTCTGAAGTTGGATCAAACTGCACACTGTGTGCAAAATTTGGTTAAAATAGGTTCAGTAGTTGAGGAGTTTATCACGGACAAATAACGTGACACGTAATTTTTACTTATAAAGATAGTAAGTACCTTGAAAGGAAACTGAAAATATCTTCAACGATTGCCCTAAATCAATTAAAAAAATTAATAAAAGCATATAGCGATATATTATTAGAAATAATTCTTGCCTTAAGACATAGCAAAAAAAACCATTAAATCTCAAACTTAGTAACAGAAAGTACAACTTTCTTACACATAATTTATGATCTAAAAATAATGTGGACCACTACTTCTATAACAGTTTGTTTTAAAGTAAGGTTTAATTTGAATATAAATAGACGTTTCCCAGACGCAAGGGTGTATAACAAAATAGAAGAAACAAAATTGTACACCCACAACAAAATACAAGAAATTCAAAAGGTTTTTTGTAAGAAACAAACAGAAAAGCAATTGAATTATAAAATTGTAAACAAAAAAACAACAAATATTTAGTGACAACAATGTTTAATACGTGCCTTGTGTTTATGAACCATAAAATTTTGTTGTTTTCGAATTTGTTTTATTGTGAAGTCGAAGTTCGATAAAAGACCGAGCTTACTTTTTTATTCTTTTGCCTTATATAAGGTTTTAAAAAAGGTTTAAGGTTTTTGGCGTTCATTGAAGGAGGCTTATGTTCAGTAGTGGACGAATAAAGGCTGATGATGATGATGATAATGGTTTTAAGATGACTTTCAACCAATTTGCAATTAAATACAACTCATCTTTAATGATTATGTAACTTTACGTTTCGTTGTAGTTATTTTGACACATTTTATAATCAGTCGTGTTTATCGTGATCATCATCACCAACTCGATATAATCTATAGCCTGACCAGAAAAATAAAAACCCTCGCCATATTGCGGACAAATTAGGAACTAAAATCTGTATGGACTTTATTATGTGTTACCGTATAAAAGGTACAGTAGAGACGCCAATTCAGGGTTTATATATTTCTGGTCAGGCTATACTTATAATTGATGGAGAAACAAGTCGTTTGTGCCATCTGTCTTATAAACTTGATCAAATGACTAGAATATGTGGTGAGACAGGTTTGTCTCATAAGCATTGGGTTTTACTTTATGATAGCTGTAAATAAATCCAAAATAAAAATGGTTTTTTTTTTGGAAAGGCTAGACTTTTCGGCCTGATGGCTTTGAAACTCAATCGGTACAGTAAGTGAACAGATGGCTCACTTAAGAAATATTCAAAAGGGTGACGCTACCCTCCGCGCCCCGCGAGGGGCGCGGTTCATCGCGCGCGCTGCTCGGGAGAGCAGGATTTGGACTATTCAAATCCGATACGGTTGACGAATCTTTTACGGTTGAATTTAACCTATCATCATGAGGGCCGGCCCTCACCCCTCCCTCTGGAGAGGGAGGCGGGTCACGCGCGGTGCCCAAGCAATCTAGCGGTAGAGTAGTGCTACTGCTGTTAGCGCGGTCTGGGTATGTGTCTACTCGTATTGGATTCGAACCTAAGCTTTCGCGATCGGTCCGGAGATAAAAATGGTGTACATAGGAAAATTCTGAAGAAATTCTATTAGAACAGTCCAAGTATCCAGTGTATGTAAACACTCCGTTTTGAGATGAGAAAAGTCAAAGAGGTAGGAATAGTCTTTGAGAAAAGTCAACATGGTCTGATTAATTTTTTAAGTACGATTATTATCAACCAGCATTGATATTTTTTCTCACATTAGGTAGTGACTCCAAAGAGGTTTTAATTGTTTTGACTTTTATGAAGAGCAGTTGAAAGCTGAAAAATATTTCACTCAATATTAATTATAATAATATAATACACTTTATATACCTACTCATATATGTTACAAAACATAATAATACTTGAGAAAAATACTTTTTTAGAATAATTAAATTTAGACATAGCTATGGCCAGTGCTAATTGGCTCTCATGTGTTTTTAAATTACTTCATTAGCATTTTATTTACTTTTTGCATTTTGATGACGTTATAAAACTTTTATTATTTAAATCTTATTCACACTTTGCATATTTTGTGTGCAAGTGTACTTAACAGGTACCTACTAAATGGTTTGGTTGTACAGAATATTTTTTTATATTTTTGCGGTTGCAATGTTAAAAAAATTAAAAAAAAAAGTTTTTTACTTTTTATGATTTTGTTTTCTGTAAACTGTTAAAAGATAAATGACAATAGACTTATTCTAAGAAGGCGAGAGTTCAAATATTATATTTGTGAAACGTAAAAAATAGTTTGGGGTTATGATTTATTAATATGTTATTAAAAAATGTTTTAGTCAAATTAATGGTCAAAATGGATATAATTACAGATCTGAACTATGAAGGGACGGAAATGGAACGTTGGCTTGGCACAAGATCTTGCCCTGGCGTTCATTGAAAATAGCTGGACAAATGTGAGTTCACGGTGATGATGATGATGATGATGATGATTGCAGGTATCCTGAAACTATTGTTTGATGAAGCTATTTTATAACTGGAGATATGTACCAATCACGTACCAATAGAATTTCAAAACGAGGTCCTTTTTTAACGGTTTTCTTTAGCTTGCCCTATTTGTTACCTGTTTTGTATTCGACTTTTATATGCTCGCACTTATGGGAGATTTAAATAAGGTGGTTGTATGTAATCAATCTAAAATATAATAATGCAAACATTAATATATATATATATATATATATATATATATATATATATATATATATATATATATATATATATATATATATATATTCTTTTTTTTTTTAGAATTTATATATATATATAAATTCTAAAAAAAAAAAGAATATGCAAGTAGTGAGCAAGCAAGGGGTGAGCATTACTGCAGATGTGTACTGTGAAGAACTGAACACAATGATGGAGAAGCTGGCACATCTCCAACCAGCATTGGTCAATCGCTCGTCTCCGCTGCTCCTGCACGACAACGCACGACCTCATTTGCGATTGATTGCATGGGTGATTACTTTGATTAATACAAATAAAAAATACATGAAAAAAAATCGTTTAATATTTTTCATACAAAACGGCAACGGTAAAGACCTAATATTATAAATTTATCTTTTAATGATATTTAGATAAGGAAATTTACAAAAATAACTAAATTGAAACAAATCTTATAAACAATTAAAAAGTAATATGCTGAACACATTGATTTACAAAAAACCCTGAACACAACCGTTCCGTAAGGAGCCCGGCTCCTGGAGCCGACCACGCGTTTGAGCCGCGTGACATACACGGTATTGACACAGTCTATGGTATTGGTATCTCGCAAAGCTAACTGGGGCCACCGCCCTTCATGAGGGGCATGACTGCCCGCCTGCCTTGCACATCATAAATGCGCGCGCAGTACTTGATCATTATTTTGCTGCCATGTTAAAACTGCGATATAATCGAATGCGATTTCAATATTAGGAGATATCGCAGTGATTTTCAATTTCAATATATGTACAGGCTAATTTTGTTTTAAATTAAATACTTTTGATGAATAACATATTTATTTGGATATGGTATATCATGTTTATTAAATCACCTCGGCAAATAATGCATAATTTTAATACAAAGGTTAGCATAAAAAGATTATAGGTACTAGAAAGCCAACCTTAAAAGATAGAAATATGCTATCGCGGACTTTTCTTAGAACTTTTAAAGTGGAACATTTCTGTCATACATGATTTTTGCGAAACTTTAACCATTTATTTACGCAGTGCATGCAGCGGAAGCTCTCAAAACAGGTCCTCTTTAATATTTCGTTTGATTTCTGCTCATGCTTGATGCGCGCACGAAAATCGGTATTCTACATTCAGCGCCGCGGCTTGAGCTGGCGAACAGCTGGGATGGATTTTAATAGGGATGTTGACAGTATTCATATAAAAATATAATTTTGATGTTAAATGGTAGTTTATATGATAGATTTCTGAAAAAATACAATATTTTCCCTTATTTTTATTTGATTAAATTAATATTTTATAAATAAAATGTAACAAAATTTAAAATAGGTCACGTGATAACAAACGGAAATGACGTCACTTGTTCTTATTTAGCGGAAGCGGAAGAATATTGAGGTACTTCTATAGGTACACCATTTTTCGTACGCAGTACATAATATAGTAAAAACAATTTTTTTAGACGTTTTAACAGTGTACACACATAGGCACCGTACAACACTTATAAAACTTATAAGCCATTTTTTATTAACGACAACTAGAATCATTTTATCACTTTTACGATGTTTAACAACATATGACGTCACGTGACAAGTGTTAGCGTTTTGGAACGAAATTTAAAATGCATTATAAAATGCAAAATTTTATAGGCATTAGACGCAAAAGTTAATAATATTTCAGCTTCCATTAGATATTTATAAATGATTTAAAAACATTTCTGAAAAATGTCAACATCCCTATAATTGTTCTATGGAAGAAAATGTTTCCTATAAAATATGCAAATCTCGCAACAAAATTTTATATCATTTAATAAATTGTACTAAATTAATTGGTTTGATTTAATTTTCAGTTTATTTTCTTCTTTTTTATGCAATTAAATAAAAGCTTATTCTTTAAAAGTTATTTTTCCATTATTTTTTAATTCAAAGACATTCAGACAACGCTTGGGGGAATAAAATTATTTATTCTGATAAACTTTTAGTAAAACAAACTACTTCTAATTGAAGTACTATGAAGGTTGTCTGTGGTTGCAATTTGTTGTTGCTTGTTGTCTTTTTAAGCCTCCACTTTCTAACAGGGACCTTCTTACTCAAATATAAACCCATTTCAACCGAATCGATCCACAATCACTAAGGAGGATGACTCTTTTTAATTCTCATTTCATTCATTCAATGGCATTTCGAGTAGGCCGGTGGGCCACTTGACTTGCGCGTGGCTCCCCCCGGGAGACGGGACTACGGGGCCACGGGATCACGTGGGGACCACCGCCGCGCCACCATTCATCTGCAGCTGCCTCCACACCGACCACCCAAACCAAACCAAATGCCAATTAAATTGTTACACACTTCCGCTTCTAGATCAGCCATTTTGTACACAATACCGTTTATGTCACTTGCGGACAGAGATAAAAACGTAATACGTTACAATTTTGACAATACCGGTTGTGCAAGTTGCCAAGAGTGTTAAAATAAGTTATAACTTACAATTGAATGGCCTATTATCGATATAAGATATTGATGTTTGTTGTGAAGCCACGTCAAACCAGCGGTAGGTTATTATTGACAGCAATATACGAAAATTAAAGTCAAACCTCAGTAAAACCAAGTTAAGTTAAGCCTAAGTTAAGGTAGCCTTACCTGAGGTAAACTTGGATCATGCAAGCACAAAAAAATGTTCGACATAGTGACGGTACGTAGCAAATCATATCGTGCGATAAAAGTGAAAGGATTGCGTTTTGTACTTTGTCTGCTGCTCACACAACCATATCATACCTAGCAGCCTTTTAGAAATCATGAATTCCGAATGGTGAAACCCGGCATTATGCTGTGGAACTAGTTATTGACCTGTATGTTACAACTTACCAATAAAGTAGCGCATCTTTGCATGTAAGTACTAAAACAAAAAAATGCTATTAAACTGGTCAAAAAACTTAATGTATTTTTTGGAACACCGTTGGTTTCCGTGTATCTATATCAAGGTCCAAAGATCCCCACCATGGTTCAGGCCTTGACGTGGCGGAGGGGCTCAGTAGCCTAGGATGAGCCCAGCACCTTGGGCGAAGCGAATTGAGCCGAGGGGGCTCTTTGTACTCCTCTTATAAGAAGAGGGGACAAAAGAGCAGGGGGCAAGAGGCGAGGATGGGAACCTCACCCCATTGTACTGTCCCGACGTTGGGAGGGGTTGTTCTGTGGTGCGGGGCAACCCCTCCGTGGAGGTGGCGTCGGTTCCTTGCGGGACTGACTAGCCGTCGAGGTGCCCTGTTAGCTTAACAGATCCAGGGCACTCAGGGCCTCAGAGCATTTCCCGGCGTTAAAGAAAAAAAAATGTTCCAAAGATGGGTTAGCCAATCTATATGTATGCATGAATGGTACTGCATCTATGAATTTTAATCAGGCCCAAAACAATAAATAACGATAATACACACAATCACACATAAACAGCATTCTTTTACCTCTTGTTATCAGAATATACACCTGCGTGGTATAATTTCGTTTCAACCGGTTCATATTATAATTTATATCTCGATAAAATCTATATTATTATAAATAACCTGATATAATTATAAGGGAGGCGGGAGTGAGTGGGTGGGGCCTGACCACGCCTACTAACACGCCCATCGACATGTAAGTATATTATTGTATACCTACCTATTCTTAATTAATTAGGTAATATGTTATTAGTTTATATAATGTATTTTGTGTCTATAGGTACCTATACCTTAACGATAGTACCTACAAGTTTAACCATATTAGAGTGGTATTTATTTACCATAGTAATTTGAAACCAATAATTTTAAGAGATATGATTACCTACTAGAAGTTACATGAATAAATATTTAAGATCTAAAATGACACCACGTTAACCCAGTCATAGCTTATGTTATTTATTATCTATTCTTTTATTTATTTTATTATTTATTTATTTACATTTCTGGACCCAGAATATAATATACATAATATGTATTCATCATACGTACACATATTAAACTTGGGACCTGCGATCCTGAATGAAGTTCCTTTCCGATAAAACCGGCGTCCCGTGTTATCTGTTTTATCCATTATTAAAATATATCAATAGAATAGAACATCGCGAACAATTAAAAATAAAGAAAACAGTACCTAGTAGGTAAGCGAAAATGCTTTGATACCTTCCGTGGAACACATGAATTAATAATACCTAAATAGATACTGAAATGAAGGAGAATTGTAAATCAGTAAAAAGTGTAAATTTTACAAATTAAATCCATGACAAAAGTAAATAAATGATCACTGTTGAAAGTCATACAATAAACGACGTAGCCATATCAAATTTACTTTATAACAAACAAAAAATATATTTACGGTTATACATTTCAGATTAACACCATGGGCGTCAAATTGGGTTCCAAATTTGAAAAATAAACAAATACAATTTATATTTTATGTTTTCATATATTGTCTGTGGTTATCCTCTATTGTGTTGTCTATATTATTGTCTATGGTATAAATAGGATTTAAAATAGTGGTCTATCAAATTATTATAAGTTATGAGATTTCCCGCTGTGTACAAATCGCTATTGTAAACTGCAGGTGAAAATGATTTGATCCATCTCACGCTCTATTTAGTATAATATTTGGGCGTTAAAACCCACAGGTCACGTAATATATTATTTTGTTCAGATAAAAACTGGCGGTCGTGCGATTTTTATTGTGTTTTAGTTTTCACTTCATAATATAAATCTCGTCAGTTGCGTGTTATTCCGGCATAGAGAAAGAAGAGGTGCTAAAATGATGGCCGAAGAATAAAGTCGTATGTAGTATAGGAAGATGGATGCTTGGTAGACCGCCATAAAGGATATAATGACGATCTTCTTCCAGACGCCGTTCCAAGTTCTATCCAAATTGCGAAAGATCGGTCGTATTGGCGTTGTTGAGAGATGACTTATAAGAATATTTTAAAAGTTATCTTTATAAACTAGTATCCAAAATGTAACTAAATCAAATCAAGTATAGAAATTCGTAGATACGTTAAAATAACTTCTATAATTACATAAAAAGCTAACTAAATTAATCTCAAAAAGCTGTTCATACAAAAATTCTTACCGTCATGACTATGAATTTCCTATTCAAAAATCTCGCATAAGGTAGTTTTTACCACCTTTTAATGGCTACAAAATTCCAAAGGAAAGATTTTCTTTTGATATTATATTAATTTTTACTCAAAGAACGTTCCAGAGCTAAAAACGATTAAAAGATAATAAATAGTACAAATACAAGTCTTATGTTCAAAGTTCCTAACGACGTCTCGGGTAATAAACGTAGATTAATAGAGTTCTGCTAGCATGGCGCCGCACACAACTTTGTGGACTGTTTATGGAGAGACAAGAACCCATTTAAGGCAAGAGTCCTTGGACAGAATTAATATAAAGGTAATATTAGTAACTAGATGAACTATGCAGACGATACTTTAAACATAAGGATAGAGTAGACATTCACACCGATTTCAAATATAGAAGTTACTATTTAAACTGCCATCTAGTGGCGAGATTTTTATCTTAGTTAGGCAAGTAAGTTTGCCTAAGATAAAAATCTACGTCTACGACGTACTTTTTAATGGTAGTGGATTGCTCATGAACACAAAAGGGGTTCACCTAGAACCCAGGCGACTCATACGTTGCCTATCCTAGTAAGATAGTATGTCTCGGAGACGGTAATTAAACTGCTTGGGCGTTGTGCGTTCAATCCTGTAGCGCCATCTATCTGCAAACATATTCTAGGAATAAAAAATCATGTTATTATATATTATTATATTTTCTTCAAATGTTTTGTATTCGTTTGTAATGTAGTAGATAGTTGTTAATACATTTTCGCACCTCCGCAGCTGCGGGCGGAAAGCGTCAACTTTCGTCCCGCTGCGCTCAGCGTAGCCGTTTTCCGCCTCCGCTGAGGAGAAAAATAGTAACTTTGGGAAGTAAAAAAGAAAGTCTCAGATCACAATAATATGCCTCGGTTTCAACTCGGCCAACAATTACATGTGATTTGAGACATTTTCTACTTTACCTAGGTATGTAATATACTATAAGGTATTTCAAGTATTGTTTGAATTGATTGCGTTATTTTTCGGATAGCACTTTTTAATGAATATGTTACTAGTGAAATGTCAGTCTTTGTTTATTAGTCACATGTAAGTAAATAAGTATGGAAATAATTTAAATTATTTATTTAATTCTCTTTAATACCAATCATATTTTTCATTAGCAGGCATTTAAACATTTTTAATAAACAGACGTTAATTTTTTTTAATGAAACAAATATCTTTGGCCATAATAGCCCCATTAAAGTAACATAAATGGGTTAATGGCTTATATACTTGTAAATGGTGGTCCCAGGTTGGTCACATAAACCCACCAGTAGTAAAAGCTTAAGTAACGTTGGACAAATGTTTATAGTTTTATAATTGTTATATTTATGCATGGCGTCGGTTGGTTCGAGCCCCCTGCGGTCTCGTCCGGTACGGCCGGTTTTTATATCCAAAAACTGAAAACGTCGCATGTCAGAGTAACAATCATAGTATAGATGTATCGTATTTATTTAAGAAACGTAAAAACGACAGCGTCTTGGGCATAAACTACGTTAATTTCACCATAAACATCCAATATCAAGTGTTTTTAGACTTTTATGGACAGAGTAGCTTTGAGATTCAAATTAGATTCGTTTCGAAATAACAATTATGTATTAATTAAAATCATTCTGCCTGATTTTGTAACTTTTGTTTAAGTGATTTGCCTTTTTACATTCATGTATTCAAATTGGTTATTAAATATTTTGTAACATTTCTAAACTAGTAGTATCTAGGTAGTTTTTGGTAGTTTTTAGTATTTCATACACTTTAGGGAATGGTTTCTTGACTTTTAAATTGACATTCAATTCCAATATTATCAAAGTTTGGCCAGTATCTTAGATGAGCCCTTCACAATGGATGCTAAAACGAGAGAAACTAGACACCGCTAGAAGTTGGCATATTATTGTTCAATCGATACATTACATATGGAAATAAATAAATAACAAATAATAATGATAATTCTTTATTATTAACAGTATTATTTAGATTATTCTTCACCTCTATTCCATTTTCTCGAAATTGCCATGTTTAATGGCTTTAATTAATGCAAAACGCTTGTACCGCCAGAAGTTGACAGATTTTGACCAGATTTGATGTCAAGTTACCACTTACTATTTTTAATAATTTAAAAAATACCATTTTTTAATATATTTTTTACGATGTTAGTTCAAGGATGTGTTCAGTAATAGCGGAAGACGAAAATATAACCGCCAACCGCCAGAACCTACCGGCTTCAAAGTAGGTCACGATTGTAATAACTTTCGACATGCGATATTAAATACTGCATGACGTCCTTGAACAACTATTACCTAGCAATTATTATAACTTATACGTTACAATAACTGGCACAGAAACCTTCAGAAATACATGTGGCTATTAAGACAAATTATAAGATGATATAGGTATGTAGAGATGGAAGTGGAGTCGATCGGTCAGTATTTAATGGAAGAAGCATACGAGCAATGACAGGAAAAAGTTGAAAGTGATGATGCATTTTGAAATACAGGTGTAGGGATGTGGAACTTGTATGTACGTGTAGAGATGTGAAACTAGTACCAATACGTGTAGGGATGTGGAACTAGTATGCACGTGTAAGGATGTGAAACTAGTAGGTACCTATACGTTTAGGGATGTGAAACTAGTAGGTACCTATACGTGTAGGGATGTGGAACTAGTATGTACGTGTAGGGATGGGAAACTAGTAGGTACCTATACGTGTAGGGATGTGGAACTAGTATGTACGTGTAGGGATGTGAAACTAGTAGGTACCTATACGTGTAGGGGTGTGGAACTAGTATGTACGTGTAGGGATGTAAAACTAGTAGGTACCTATAGGTGTAGGGATGTGGAACTAGTATGTACGTGTAGGGATGTGAAACTAGTACCTATACGTGTAGGGATGTGGAACTAGTATGTCGTGTAGGGATGTGAAACTAGTACCTATACGTGTAGCGATGTGGAACTAGTATGTACGTGTAGGGATGTGGAACTAATAGGCACACGTGTAAGGAAAAGGGATGTGGAATTAGAGTTGGTATCAGATGTTTTCCTCTTTTTAGAAAGAAAATCCAATTTCTACATGGAACGTCATCCAAATTCTTTATTAATCTTACGATACAAGAACTTTGTGACAATAAGACTGTGATAGTAATATCCGAAAATATGGATAAAAATATTATTAAGCAATTATGATTTGTACTCACAGTTTTTTTATATAATTTTATAATTCAGGTAGCTTAGCAACGCAAGTATAAATGGAATATAAATAATCAAAAACATGTATAATCATTTGCATAAAAAATTAACGTAACTTAGCAACGGAAAATTTATATTCCATATAAATAAAAATAATAATTTAAATTATGTATAATCATTTGGTTATTCAGCCTTAATATTATTCAGTTCAATGATATTAAGAGGTTGATCACCATAATAACACAGAGTGGGCGGTTATAATGTCATATCCACCCACGCCTTACATCTCAATCGGATTCGGGTGATCAATTTAATTATTATTGCCAATTCGCGTTAAAAGATCGAACATATTTTCTTTGCATTATAAAAGTCTTAAGTAAATTTGTTTATAATCAGGCTGACCACTTACCATCTGATGGCTCGTATGCTCGTTTGCCTACCTAAGTGAAATAAAAAGCGAATGGGCATTCTTTCTATTAAATATACAAATAACACAAAAAGTTGTCTAACATCTGTTCACAGTTGTCTCCGCGGGACACTTTTCCAAAATGTGCTATTTTTGAGCCTACAAATTATACCAGATCTGGATTGATAATTTAATTTTGATTCGATTATAAATTGATATAATAATTAATGTTATACGATTGTATATATTATACTTGTGCAGCAGATGTCATTACGCCACTGTAACAGCGCCATCTATCGTTTCTAAAAGTGTGCTACGTCAAGTTAAACTGACTCTTTATTTTCAGTTCTGCGCTAAATTTCATCGGTCCTGTACCTCTACCATGAGTTTACACATGGCATAACTATAGTAGCGCAACACGAATCGAAAACTATACCATACCTTAGTTTTCTATTCGTGTTGCGTTTTACGTAACTACTATAGTTATGTCATTGGCGCTTGTAAAAAAACTCATGGTAGAGGTACTGTAATTTTGAAGATTATGGGCCACCGTACACAGTTAATCGCGATTGGCGATCAAAATCAATGATCTTGATCCAGATTAATAATACGAATTAGATTGATACATATTGATGCAATTGATCGCTAAATATCTAGATAATTTCAAATCCATATTGCGATCACTGATCGTGATCAACACTGAACGTGTAAGTGCAAGATCACGTCAGTCCACGCTGTCCCACCACGGTTCAAGCCTTGTCGTGGCGGTGGGGCTCAGTAGCCTAAGGAGAACCCAGCACCTTGGGCGAAGCCGAGGGGCCTGCTCTTTGTACCTCTCTTTAAGAAGAGGAAAGTGTAGAGGGTCAAGGGGCGAGGATGCGTACTTCACCCCATTGCACCGTCCCGACGTTGGGAGGGGTTGCTCTGTGGTACGGGACAACTCCCCTGCGGAGGTGGCGTTGGTCCCTTGAGGGACTGACTGGCCACCGTGGTGCCCTGTTGCTAAACAGATCCGGGGCACCTCACCAAAGACGGTATTGGTGGCACTCGCCGGGTTTTAGTGGGTAGAGCTGCATTCACCTTACCATCTTTCGGGCACAGCGAGTGCCACATACCCGTCTCGGAAGTCTCCCCTCCCTCGCGGGCTGCCTAGAGCATTTCGCGGCGGAAAAGAAAAAAAAAGATTATCTAAACGGCGCACATCGACTGGTTGGATGGAGAGACTATAATTAGAACTCAAATCCTGTTTAAGTTTGTTTAAAATAAGAAATTGTTGTACTGCAGTTGCAACCATTAATCATAGACTAATATTATTGACAGGCTAATTATAAAATGGTCGGTTAATGGTTGCTGTCACCATAATGTCTTTGGTGCAGCTTTGGGTACAAGACGTGATGACTAAGAATTAGACTAACATATTCACAGTTTGATTTATGGCAAAATTATGCACTAATTATTTATCTACTATTATATACCATTGTTCATAGGTAATTATTCCTTTAATAAACGCAAAACTTACTATTAGTCTAGTCGGGGCAGACATTTAAATAAAAAAAATTCCGGGGAGCAATTTTTTTTAAATCGTCGGCGGGGTTGGAAGTATAAATCTCGATTTCGTAACTAATCCCGGTAAAGGATTCGCCGCCATCTTGTTTTAAAGTTAAATTTTTTGTTTTTCTGAAATAACTCGTTAATTTTCAACTTTAGAGCAAAAATGGCTATGGGTATGGGTAATGGGTATTTCAGGCTAGTTTTATGTCTGCCCTGACTGGACTATATGTTCTAATTCTAAGAAACTTTTCTTTCGATTTTTGTATCAAACCAAGTATTTGTATTATACCTATAAAGTTTTTGTACCTAGGTATATTCACTTTATGATTACACCAGTATTAAAACAAAATAATAGACAATTTCGACCGGACATTTCATAATAAATAATCGTAAGACACTATTTGCAAACATTATCTGCACGAAAGTAAAAAAGATGTAGTAGAAATATGACATAATTTTTTTACTGTTTGGCAAATGTGTTCGTAATTTTTTCATAATAACAATGTTCGTTGGGATCCATACTGCGCTGACATTTCACGGGTCCATTGGTGACTTCTAAATTAATATGGTTGGTCTTTAGTAGAACCCTGTTGGGAGAATGGCAGGGTTCCGTGGACACCCGCGAAGACCGAACAATGCTCTGTGCCGCGGCTCCAGGAGGCGTGCGGACTCTCGCAGCGAACTATACAATCTTTTCAAATCAAACAAATTCCATTTGTTGAAGTCTCATTCAACGTCCGTATTTAGCAAAACAATAAAAAACCATACATCTGTTTTATTTAATGTATATGAATGGAAATTAGTCCATAAATTGTTCACGTTGTACACAATTTAACGGATATTTAAGTTTTTGTGTTCAAACATAACTTCTTCCTGTAAAATGAAAGTAACATGTAACTTGTAAGAGATGTATAAGAAAGCGAGCTTGCCTTTACTAAATTTTCTCCGGCTAACCCAGATCGCTGTGGATTGGATAATTTTAGTAGTGCATTTAAACTACTATACCTACATATTTTAGTTATGATCATTTTTTTATGTTAGTTGAATAGGCAAACTAGCAAACGTGCCACCTGATGGTAAGTGGTCGACGTCGCCCATGAACATAAACTAGTTTACCTGGAACGAGCCCAGGCAACTCATTTATGTCTTACCTATCCTGAGACATAAGATGTTAAGTCTCGGTGCCAGTAATTACACTGCCTGTCTTGCCCTTCTCTCCGAAACACAGCAAACCTGTTTCACGGGAGAAACACCGCGCCGGTAAAATCATGTTAACATTATGCTCGTATTTCAGTCCAATCCGGGAAATAGGCTTTCTTCAACTTGAACTAAGACGACCGATCACCATCACTCGCATCCCACTGCAAGGAAATCATTCCACTCCTACAAGTTCAATCGACATTCTGTATTCTCTAATACACATAATATTGAACTGCATTTAGCAGTTAGACATCTAATCCAAAAATAATCTATACTAATAATATAAAGCTGAAGAGTTTGTTTTAACGCGCTAATCTCAGAAAATACTGGTCCGATTTAAAAGATTCTTTTAGTGTTAGATAGCCCATTTATCGAGGAAGCCTATAGGCTATATAACACCACGCTGTGACTAACAGGAGTGAAGTAAGACAAATTAACGCGGGCGAAGCTGCGGGCAAAAGCTAGTATTTTATATGTATACTAGCTGTTGCCCGCAGCTTCACCCGCGTTAACTTTAAAAATTTGAGGGGTTGACCACCCTTATCACTTAGGGGTATGAAAAATAGATAGTGGCCGATTCTCAGACCTACTGAATACGCATATAAAATTTGGTTAAAATCGGTAAAGCCGTTTCGGAGGAGTACGGTAACTAACATTGTGACATGGAAATTTTATATATAAGATTAAACGGTACTTTAATTCCTCCATTTATCACAATTGGTTTCCAATCTTACAGCCTATAGGCACGCGACAATAATGATCAAGTCAAGTGCAAGTAAGTATCACTTATAGTCCAGTCATTGGCTTGGAATCGAGAGGCCCTGGAGTAAGAGGCCTCGTGCGCACGTGACAACGATTGGAGCAGTAGGGACTGGCAAGTCCTTTGGAATAATACGTACTTACTAACGCCATATGGAATGGTCTTTAGATATTGACACAATGGGAAATGTGGAACGAATTGCTAATCAAAAATATTTATTTACGGGTTATTTTTGCAAGGATTTGTTCGGAACAACAATATTAGAAAACCATAAGGCGCTATAAATAATAGATATGATATTAATTGTTTTCTAATGTTTGCGCGAATTTCACTCCCGTGAACATGGTTGCTGTAAAGTATCTGAAACGTCGGGTTTGTAAAAATCTTAATAAACCGCGATAAAATCGTAAAAATTGTTTCATTATTATTTTACATATTAATTGTTGAAATATACAGAGATGAGCACAACAAAAACGACTTAGCTGTCTAATTTTTTTTTTTTTAATTAATATTTTATGGCCTGGTTACGAGACTTAGCTGTCTATAACTCTATACTCTATAGTCCATATACCACTCTCGCTTATCGATCCTAGTATTGTTGGAACATTAGTTCATCTTATTTTAGTTTGGATCTTTAGTGTTGAATACTTGGTCTGGCATCTTCAATGACACATAATAAATCGATTGTCTTAATCAATATTCCTTAAAAATCGATACCATATTCCCATCATATGTCTAGCATGTGCTATTCCTAAACGAATTTAAAACACGTACTTTAAAAGGTAATTACTAAGAAGTTCTAGTTCGTAAAGTCTTTTCAAGTAATTGTAAAGTCAACAGCGCGTGAGAAGATTTAACCGTCCTCCATTGAGTCGGTGCAATATGCTCGGCAAAAGTCAGGGGCTAGCATATTGTTTGATTTGAGCAACAATGAAGGTATCGGATAATTACACGCTCGAACAATGACTGGCTTCTGATAGACCTGTGGAATGGACTGGCCCTCTGTACTGCTAGGGAGAGCGCACATTGAGACATACTGTGGATATTATATTGGGTTGGAACCGCGAAACAGATTTTAATTAAGTTGAATAACAATTTGAAACAACATTTTACGGATTTGATCGTGGATTTTAAAGATATTCTCGACGTTTAGTATATTAAAGTACTGTAAAGTAAAGAGGACCGAGGTGTCAGACGTTCTGATGTCACAGTTATTATCATATATTGGTAATTTGTTGTTTTGTTTTATATATTATACAACTGGTCCATGGAATGGAACATAAATCAATTTCAGTTTTTGTTTTCTAATGTTTACGCGAATTTTACTTATTATTTTAATGTAACAATTTCAGTTTTATACAAATCAAAAAAATATTTTCAATTTTACAGTATAAATTGCCTGCATTTTTTAATCTAATGGGAAAATATCATCATCATCAGCCTCTATCCGTCCACTGCTGAACATAAGCCATGTTCAGCAGTGGACGGATGAAGTCCCTCAATGAACCCCAAGACGACCGATCCTTTTCCATGTTTCTAACTCTATCTTGCTATCGGAAGATCAGTAGCTAGGTACTTTACGACAGGCACCGTCGCGTTCACACACTCGCCTGAGGGTATAAAACATTCGAAAAGCGTTTGCGCAAAATAAAGACGTGTATAATAATGTCACTCAATTTCAAAACTACATTTTTTTCTACAAGCATTATAAAATCCTACAGTGTGCGTATTTCCTATGCCATTACTTCTCTCGCGTACTCGACGGAGTGAGGAAAAGTCGTCTCATCAGGGGTCCGCGCACTTCCGTTCCGTCTCACATTTCCTATTGTTTCGGCAAGGGTGGCGCCGCGATTGTCGCATTCCGAGTGTTCTTTTCAACTTATGAATATCGATTCATATCGATTATTCTTGTACGGTGTTGAAGTGCCAATAAATGTTAGGTGTTATTTAACGGCCATTTTATCGAACATGAAAAAATTTGGCAAGTGCTTGTCGGACGCTATGCCTACGGTAATTTGATAGGTAGAATTTATTCGTCTTAAAATGTTGATGTTTATTCGTTTTTTTATGTTTCTTATTTATTATTTTTTATGTATTTTGATGAAACTTTAAAGTACTTTTAAATTACCGGTGGGAGGGAAGCGCTGTGCCGCGCTCCCGGCTGCATGGGTACCACCATCTTGCTTGTTTCTCCCGTGAAACAGCTTTGCTGTGTTTCGGAGAGAAGGGCAAGACAGGCAGTGTAATTACTGGCACCGAGACTTAACATCTTATGTCTCAGGATAGGCAACACATAAATGAGTTGCCTGGGCTCGTTCCAGGTATACTAGTTTATGTTCATGGGCGACGTCGACCACTTAACATCAGGTGGTACGTTTGCCAGTTTGCCTATCCAACTAACATAAAAAAAAACATACATAAAAAAAAAAACCATATTAAAATGAACATTTTGCTGAATTACTGGATCGGTTAATACATAATTATTATAATATTATATATATATATATATATATATATATATATATATATATATATATATAAATTTCCGAAAAACAGCTTTGCTGTATTTCGGAGAGAAGGGCAAGACAGGCAGTGTAATTACTGGCACCGAGACTTAACATCTTATGTCTCAGGATACAACTAACACGTGAAGGAGTTGCCTGGGCTAGTTCCAGGTTAACTTGTATAATATGTTCATGGGCGACGCTGACCACTTACCAATATGGGGCTCGTCTGTCCGTTTGCCTATCCAAAAACACAAAAAAAAAAAACGAAATATACTTATTTTTTTATTACCATCTGCTTTTTAAACCTATGGATATAGAACTAATGCAATTTTTAATTCTCACGTGAGCAGCAATCCGATTCTTTATCTTGAAAAAATATGATATTTATGATATTCTTAAGATTCTGAATATTTCATCATCATCAGCCTCTATCCGCCTTCTGCTAAACATAGGCCTTCTTCAATGGACGCCAAAACAATACCTCGCCACTCGCATCCAACACGAATAAATCTCTATATTTATGATATAATATTTTATATTTACTTCCTTTTTTATGTTAGTTGGATAGGCAAACTCGCAAACGTGCCATCTGATAGTGAGTGGTCGACGTCGCCCATGAACATAAACTAGTTTACCTGAAACGAGCCCAGGCAACTCATTTATGTGTTGCCTATCCTGAGACATAAGATGTTAAGTCTCGGTGCCAGTAATTACACTGCCTGTCTTGCCCTTCTCTCCGAAACACAGCAAAGCTGTTTCACGGGAGAAACAAGCAAGATGGTGGTACCCATGCAGCCGGGAGCGCGGCACAGGGCTTCCCTCCCACCGGTTAAGATCCTTAGATTGATCTTACAAAAATCGGATCAATTGGATCTTGATAAAAATACAATCTAGAAGACATTAAATAAGTAAGTACTAATAAATTTTGTATATAAATACAATCAGCGTTGACCATATGAAAAGAACATAATATCATGATTAGCGTGTTAGAATAACACTTTAATGTATATGGCCATAAGGAAGAAGATAGTCTCAAACATTTGTTCCGAATACCATTATGTGTTGTTATTCGCTTTTACATTTATATAATACTAGCTGTTGCCCGCAGCTTCGCCCGCGTTAACTTTTAAAATTTGAGGGGTTGACCACCCTTATCACTTAGGTATGAAAAATAGATAGTAGCCGATGCTCAGACCTACTGAATACGCATATAAAATTTGGTAAAAATCGGTAAAGCCGTTTCGGAGGAGTACGGTAACTAACATTGTGACATGGAAATTTTATATATTATATAAGATAAGATAATATGATAATATTTTTTAGATTTCAGTAGGACTGGGGTCCGAAAAAAAATTTCTCGACTTAGGAAGCATGGTATCTACTTGCTAAATATGAATAGGTACAATATATTTTGATTAATCCTATTTTTTTTACTAATTATTTAGCACAAAACGTAGGGTGCCGGCGAGTACACTTGGGCCAGTTAATCTCTTTCGAAATCAGGTAAGAGATGGAAATCGATCGCCGCATATCAAACGCCTAGAAAAGCTGTTGGTCCATGAAGAGGCTAATGAAGGCCTATCTCCCTGAAGCGGAGTATCAACATGTGCATCCTTCCCGTCCCAACCTACGGTGCTCAGACCTGGACACTGGGCACAGAAGTTTCATCTCAGGGTTTTCCAAAGAGCGATAGAGCGTAGTTTTTTGAGCATAAAAAGAACATATTATAGAGTGCAAAACTCCAGACTGTCCTCAATAACGCGCATAACTGTCGTGGGCGTCAAAGCTGCTAAGCTGAAATGGGTCGGGGCAGGTCCCGTCAGCAATTCATTCCGACCACTGGGCAAATATCACTACATTTTCGGTGCCAGAGGATAGACGACGTCACAGAGCCCGGCCCCGAACAAGATGTCGCGATGTCGTAGCCGCATACAAGGCTGGCTGGCCGGTGGCGCAAGATCGCTATATATAGAAGAGATTGGGGGAGGCCTTTGCCCAGCTGTGGGCATGTACGGGGGTGTACAGCAAATCTGGCTGTCTGTTTGTACACACATAGCTAAGTTTTTGCGATGACTGTTATTATTGGCTGTGAACTGTGTATCGAAATATATTTTTCGTTCGTTTTCGTATATTCACATATACGTTGCTGAGAGCTACATAATATATTTAAAATTATGAAAATACCTTCACAAAATTTAAACAAAAATAATTCGTAAAATATATCATACTTTATAAGTAGCACTTAAGAACGCTTAATATAATATTGAGTTTATATGCTTGGGTTTGACTTTGAATAAAATTTCCATAAAATCATTACCAGAACCATCCGACAATATCGCAGCTATTAACATAACTTACAACCTGCGAATCTGACGAATTTTCCTTTTTAAACAGTAAATATTAGTAAAATAACCTTATTATACAGAAAAATGGTAAAAGTTTTGGTTATATAATATATAAAAAATCAAATGAAATTGAATTATTTCCAGGAAAATCACGAATTATTTTATTTATTTTGCTTTTTAAATTTAGATAGTTAAAATTTTTAATTATTATGACATAAAAATTTTTACTTTATCATAACGAAATTGAATTATATTTTGTCTTTTAAAATTATGCTAGTTAGTAATATTAATACTTTCAGTAAGAGGTAGTGCCATTGCTGCATTGCAGCTGATTTGACCCTTTTCTTCTTCTTGAATTCTTTCAACATTAGAATGTGACGTTATACTGAGTGGCATAATAATAGGTTAAAATAATCATCATCATGTCATAGCGTTTGAGACATAGAAACACGTGGTTATCGTTGATGTAGTTTATAGAATTACGCACACGTGAAAATTCAAACATACATTCCATCCATTCCATCCAACAGTTAAAACTATTAAAAATGCTTAAAGAAACATTGTGTGAACTATAAACCATCAGTTACATCAATCTCCGTTTTAATGGCGTTGTATAGTAAAAGAAAAACCACAACGTATATTACACGTGAATAATTAGTGTTATTACACAATGTTGAACATGTAATAAACGATATTCACGAAATACCATCACCACGATAGAGAATTATAAATTTCTTAAAGAACATTTTTATGAATATTCAAAAAATGCACCGCATTGCATTAAAATAAGTAACAGTTAAAACTACGAAGAACATTAGAACAGTTAGCTTTATTGGGCATGAGAATTTGATAAACAATCATGGTCTTGTTAATGTTCAATGTTTCCTTGGTTATAACTGACGTGGTACGTTCCGCGGCCTACCAGTTTTATGATATTTTTCCGTCTTAGCATGTTCACGTTTCACATTTGCGCTGTTGAACATTTATAGCTCTGAATGTCAAGTTTCTTTTAAGTTCAATCAAACAAAAAATTTATATATTCTATTTAGAAAGAGGTCATGCTGCTTTGCAGTCGAATTAGGCCGGCACGACAGGGGTGGTACCTCTCGCTCACATAACACCGTTAAGCTACGCTGTCGCGTTTCGTGCGGTTCGTGAGTTTCCGGTGGCCCATTGGGAAAAGGAGGGCAACGCATCTGCATAACTTTTGGTTGTGCAGATGTCTATTGGTGTCGGTAGTCACCATAAGGCTTCGACTGCTCGGTTGCCTCCTTATGACAAAAAATAAGGTATTTTAAAATATAGTTTGTATAACTCGCAATTTTGGTAAGGTTATTGTATCCTATACTTTTATGTAGTATCTGTATACATTTAAGAGTTTGTTCCAACCCGTCGCCAGGAGGCCGTGTGGTCACGGTTGGCGGGGGGCAACCCCCCACTTTTACAAACCAAAAGTGAGCTAAATCGGTTCACACTAATCCGATGTAGCATTAGGGCCTTTGGGCCGATAGCATAGATCATTCTGAAAAAAAAGAGAGAGAAAGATCGAACGTAGGTACAGTAATGTAAAAAATGTGGGACTGGCTAAACCCGAAAGATGGTAAGGTGGACGCAACTCTACCCACTAAAACCCGGCGAGTGTCACCAATGCCGCCTTTGGCGAGGTGCCACGGATCTATTAAGCAGCAGGGCACCTCGACGCCTTGTCAGTCCTCCAAGGGACCGACGCCACCTCCACAGAGGGGTTGTCCCGCACCACAGAACAATCCCTCCCTACGTCGGGACAGTGTAATAAAGTTTTCCCATCCTTGCCCCTTGTCCCCCCTGCTCTTTTGTCCCCTCTTCTTAGTGCTAGGTTCACCTTAGGCTACTGAGCCCCACCGCCACAACAAGGCTTGAACCATGGTGGGGACAATGAGTCGCCTGGGCTAGTTCCAGGTAAACTAGGTTATGGGTGACGTCAACCACTTACCATCAGGTGGCACGTCTGCCAGTTTGCCTATCCAACTAACATATAAAATCGATGTTTACTTTTTGAATTTAATTTTGTCATCATTGACATCATATTCAGTTATTCTAAAGCGATGGATTCTATTTGTTTTTAATCGTTCGCTCATTAAACGTCTTTTTTAAAAGAAAGTTCTTAGTAAGCAACAATTTTATTCACAATCTTAAATATAGGGGACTTTAAGAGCATAGATTCGCGAACTGTACCAATTTTGCGTCCCCTCGTTATTGTGGTATAATAACAGTGATTTGGCCGAATTATCGTCATTTTCTTAGCGCCTGGGGTCATGAAGGGACCATACAACACGATACCTGTGAGAAACGAGTCTTTGACAAAGATTTTTTACAATGACATTGTTTCGTAACGTTTCTTGTAGTCGCGTAAATATTTCCTATTATTTTCGGTTATATTACTTTTGTGGCGCAATTTTTGGGGTTCTCTCGTGTCTTTTATTCATTTATACTTGTCCAATAGACAAAAACCTTAATAAACACAAACATCTTTTGACGTGACAACGTCTTAAATTAGGTTGCGGCTGGGAGTCACTTATGAAAAAGTGTAACGCTCGGTAACGTTACGATGAGTCACCGAAACGATGTCACGTAAAATCTTCGCCCGTAAAACCGACTTTACAGGCAACCATTTTTTTGTGTAAAAAGTAATGGCTTAATTCACAGTGTTTGGGTTCCGCACTCAAAAGTAGAGGACGTCTGACACATTATTGAAACGGCCTTTAGGAGTTTGATGTAAAAACTGATTAGTTTATCCTTGAACATACGAACGGAACATAAAACTCTAATATATTTTAGTAGAAGATTATTGTGTTATATTAGTTTATTATTATTATTATTATTATTATTGTACTGTCCCGACGTTGGGAGGGGTTGATCTGTGGTGCGGGACAACCCCTCTGTGGAGGTGGCGTCGGTCCCTTGCGGGACTGACTAGCTGTCGAGGTGCCCTGTTGCTTAACAGATCCGTGGCACCTCGCCGGGTTTTAGTGGGTAGAGTTGCGTCCACCTTACCATCTTTCGGGTGTACCCAGTCCCACATTTTTACATTACTGTACCTACGTTCGATCTTTCTCTCCCTTTTTTTCGGAATGATCTATGCTAACGGCCCAAAGGCCCTTGCGGGACTGACTAGCTGTCGAGGTGCCCTGTTAGCTTAACAGATCCGGGGCACCTCATCAAGGCGGCACTGGTGGCACTCGCAGGGTTTGGCTGGATAGAGCTGCGTCCATTTACTATCTTTTGGGCGCAGCGAGTCCCTCATACCCACCTGGGGAGATGCCTCAGAGCACCCGGCGTAAAAGAAAAAAAAATGCATAAGGTGAATAATATTTAAAAATTTGTATAATTTATCTCTGGGGTTCAGGATGGGAACCTGCGCCCAGTATGACATGACGTCACGGGGACTGGTTAGTAGCGATCGGGGTGTCCCCCCTTACGAGGAGGTAATCGTCGTTTAGGTAATCCTGTTGCCTGAAAATCCGAGAAACTCAAAAAGCGGCTGTAGGCGCTCGCAGTGGTTTTAGTTTACGGGTAGGGCACTACCTGGTGCGAGTCCCACTTAGGGTCAAAGAAATGTATTTATTTATATATTTTTTAAGGTAAGCGCCCCCATGTCCGCATCGTACACACCGCACGTACGGCACGCAACGGATTTTAGTTTATTTGTATATTTGTATTGTATAAAGTGACACTTGAGTGCGATCCGTATGATGCGGATCTGTGGACGCACTTTTTTTATGTTAGTTGGATAGGCAAACTGGCAAACGTACCACCTGATGGTAAGTGGTCGACGTCACCCATGAACATAAACTAGGTATACCTGAAGACAAGGCTGATGATGATGAAATATTCAGAATCTTAAGAATATCATAAATATCATATGACAACTTTTTCAAACAAGTGCAGTAAGCAAACTTTTCCATCGATGAAATGATCTAACTTAAACAATTTTAACCTCCATCCAATATTTCTTGCAGTGATTCAATCTGCAGATCGAATCACGTGGATTCAATTCTTTTTCAATAGAAAGAATCGGATTGCTGCTCACGTGAGAATTAAAAATTGCATTAGTTCTATATCCATAGGTTTAAAAAGCAGATGGTAATAAAAAAATAAGTATATTTCGTATTTTTTTTGTGTTTTTGGATAGGCAAACGGACAGACGAGCCCCATAAGTGGTCAGCGTCGCCCATGAACATATTATACAAGTTAACCTGGAACTAGCCCAGGCAACTCCTTCACGTGTTAGTTGTATCCTGAGACATAAGATGTTAAGTCTCGGTGCCTGTAATTACACTGCCTGTCTTGCCCTTCTCTCCGAAACACAGCAAAGCTGTTTCACGGGAGAAACAAGCAAGATGGTGGTACCCATGCAGCCGGGAGCGCGGCACAGCGCTTCTCTCCCACCGGCACTTGTATGACTTTCTATACAAAGTAAACTAAAATCCTTTGCGTGCCATACGTGCGGAGCGTCCGACGCGGGCCAATGGACGCGTACCCTAAAAAATATTTTGAGTCTTTTCCGGTATCATGCTTTCTATTAATCTTCCTATTGCCACTCGCATCCGACTAGGACAGGCCCCTGCACAGAAATTATCGTCCCCTCTAGTTGAGGTTTGACCGACCTTTTTTCTTTTTTTTGTTGACGCAGGGAAATGCTTCACGCACTAGATGGTTCCTGCCCTTATGAGTCCCACTCACACTTGGACTTTGTATACCCAAACTAAAACCACTGCGAGCGTTCAGTCGCTTTTTGAGGGTACCGGATCTGCAGACAACAGGAGCACCTCAGGCCAAAGTACTTCTCGTAAGGAGGGACTGTCCGGCCGCCACTACACCGGACGAACAGTCCCGCAACGTCGGGTCAGGTTCCCATCATGAAGCCGACACGAGCACAGGGGCTTTACTGGCGGCGCATTAAGTAGCGCCTCCTACGCACTTCTGTTCGTAGATTGCGGGAGGTTTGACCAACCTGGCAATCCTTCAGTAATCCTTCGTCTTCCTGAACGTGGCCCACTGCCATTTCAGCATCCTTATCGTTGGCAAAATTTTATTTAAAATTCTGATTTGTATGCTAAACTGGGAATAACAGATAATCATATGCATGATACTAGTTAAACTTTAGTAAAATGACCTTCTTATGGAGTCTTTGAGAAGAGCAATCCATAGATAGAAATGATAAAAAGATGGCTGAAAATAAGGCATTGTTCTCGAAGCTTCTAAGCTCATCTTTCTCCCGAGTTTTATTAAATTACTGCTTTCACAAATTATGTAGAAATAATAATTGTTGGTGGCGCGGAGGCAGCGCCGCGGGGTGCTGCACTTTTAATTAAACCCTAAATTATTGTTCACCTTCATTTATTCCCGAGCTCCCGGTCGGCTTTACTAATGAGTTTATATTTTTTGTATGTCTCCGACTGTACTGGCCACTATAGTTAGCATTAAATGTATAAACATTAGAAATATATTCATTAGATAGATATATTTTATACTCCTTTAAACATGGTTATTTTTTTTAACAAACGCCGAAACAGCATATACCAAGAGCAACGTATCTGCATAACTTTTGGTTGTGCGGATCTCTATGGGCGTTGGTAGTCACCATAAGGCTCCGACTGCTCGGTTGCCTCCTTATGACATAAAAAAAACTCTATGTTTCTCGTGGTTACGTTAGGATAACCTTTCTGCCATTGCAATATAAATCTGTGGATGGGAAGCCACAAAGGGAGATCTCCGACCGAGTGAGATGGTATGCTCAGTCGGGCCGATGCCCGCATGCTATCAATTCAGCTGTTGTATGTATAGCGACGATCTGTGGAACTTCGATAGCGTGATTCAGGAATGTGGCGCTGATTGGTCCACCACAAATCCTTTGTCAGTAATTAAGCCACCTGATGGAGTGGTCAACTTCGCTCATGAACATAAACTTCATCTTGGACGAGCACAGGCAAGTCATTCGCGGTCCTGCGAGGCCGCCTCCTCCCCGGGATGGGTGTCATATGCTACGCGGATGACACCCTCGTGTATGCCCGGGGACGAGGCTATAAGTAGGCGGCGCGGCTGGCCGGGATCTACCTCGTCATCAGCCGCATAGAGAGGTTAGGGCTTCGGGTCAGACCTGAGAAGACCGAAGCCCTTCTCTTCCGCGGGACCGGGCGGAAAGGACCCCCACCGGGGGCTGCCCTCCAGGTCGGAGGGGTGAGGGTCAGGATGAGCCCCCATATCAAATATCTGGGACTCATCCTTGACGGAGGGTGGACCTTCGGCCCACATTTCTCCATGTTGGGACCGAAGGTCGTGAAGGCGGCAAGTGCACTGGGCAGACTCCTCCCGAACCTCGGAGGACCCAGCGCCGCCTGCAGGCAGCTATACTCCGGAGTCTGCCGTAGTATGGCGACGTACGGTGCACCCATCTGGGCGGATCACCTTACCGGGAGGAATAAGGCCAGGCTGCGGGTCATCGCGGTAAGAGTGATCCGGGGGTACCGTACGGTTTCGTGGGCAGCAGCCACTGCCCTAGCCGGTGACCCCCCGTGGGAGCTCGTGGCGGAGGTTCTTGCCGAGATGCACTCCTATGTCTCGGATAGGAGGTGTCTCAGTGAGACCCTTACGCTGGACGGGATCATGCGGGTTCGCCGACTAGGGCAAGAGGCGTTAATGCGGAGGTGTGGGGAGGACCTGGCGCAGCAACCGTATGGCAAAAACCTGACGGTTGCTTTGCACCCGGTCCTTGAGCGGTGGATGCGCCGTAAGTACTTTGGTGAGTACCTGTGCCGGACGGCCCGCAGGGAGCCGTTGACAGTGTGTCACGATTGTGGCGCGGCGGTGGACTCAGCCCAGCACACACTCGAGGTGTGCCCGAGACGGCGCTGCGTCACAGTCTGACATCAGTCATCGGAGGGGACTTGTCTCTGCCGAGCGTCATCACCGCGATACTCGGTGACGACGAGTCCTGGACGGCGATGGTCTCCTTCTGCGAGGCAGTAATGTCCCAGAAGGAGGTCGACGAGCGGGTGAGAGAGGAGGCCGCCGACGAGGCCTCCTCCCGCGGGCGACGAACGGGGGTGCGTAGGAGGCGCTATTTAATGCGCCTTCAGTAACGCCCCTGTGTTCGTGTCGGGCTCAGGATGGGAACCTGGGTCTGTATGGCACGACGTCGTGGGGACTGCTTAGTAGCGGCCGGGCAGTCCCCCCCTTCGAGGAGTAGTCTGGCCTTTGCCTGGGCCAGCCTGTCGCTGAGGTGATCCTGTCCGTTGCCTGCATATCCGGGACCCTCAAAAAGCGGCTGAAGGCGCTCTCAGTGGTTTTAGTTAGGGTGGGCACTCCCAGGTGCGAGTCCCACATTGGGTCAGGATCTACCCGAAGATCCTGGCTGCATCCATAAGGATTTCCCTGCGAAAAAAAAAAAAAAAAGGCAAGTCATTCGCACGTTGCTCTACGACATAAGGTGGTATATAAGAAAAGGTAGAGCCTATTTTCTTCAACAAGTGTATAACTTTCGTTAGTATAATATCTATAAATCAATCGTTGTTAATGGAGTGCCTAGATTAGGTATATAGGTAGGAAGTGATCAAAGATATCTATATAATAAGTTGAGAGCCCGGGCTAGTTCCAGGTGAACAGTTCATGGGCGACGTCTACCACTTACCATCAGGTGGCACGTCTACCAGTTTGCCTATCCAACATCCAAGAGTCACATCGACTCAGATAATACTGTATAATAAACAACGCGCATTAAATTTCTATCATCATCATCATCATCCTCTATCCGTCCACTGCTGAACATCCTCAATGAACGCCAAGACGGCTGATCCCGATTACCGTAATTTCTATACCTTCGTTAAATAAGAGAGTTAAATTGATATTAGATGGAAAGAGTTTAATATCGCCTATGTGCTAAATGGGTTTACCTAGAACTGGTCCCATCTTACTAGGTGGGGTATTAGAGTTATTTGGCGTTCAATAAGGTACTCTTAAGTAGTAGCAGTGCCCCGCAGTTTCACCCGCGTAGTTCCCATTCCCTTGGGAGTATAGGGATAAATTATAGCCTATAAGTTATTCTGATGTATAAGCTATGTTATTATAAAGTTTCATTAAAATCCATTCAGTAGTTTTTGCATGAAATTGTAACAAACATACATCCATACCCATACATCCAATTACTTTATTACAAACTCTCGCATTCATAATATTTTTATATCCTTGGATAGGATATGAAAGGATATTGAATAAAATTTTTTTTTACTTAACTAGGCCCAGACAACACACGTCCAGCAACGCATCTGCAAATATTCTGGTATGTGTCTATGGCTCCGGTGATCATTTTCCAAGTAAACCGACTGTCCGTTTGCGCTCTCTTCGATAAAAAGCCACATTGTAACACCATCCTGAGACACAAGATGGTCACTGCTTGGTTGCTTGCTGATTGGTAACCCTTGTGTCAGATAGAAGTGGCTTTACGGAAGAAATAGGATAAATGTTGGAACCAAAGTAGACGAGCGTATGACACAAGGCCTATAATATTATAAAGACTAAAGTTTGTAAGTTTGGATGTTTGTTGATCTTTCCCGGCAAAACGGCAGAACTGATTTGGCTGAAAGTTGAAACGGTGATGGCTTATACCTTGGATTAGGACGTAGACTGTAAAAATAATCATCATCAATCCGGATACACTTGTAAATCTAAGTTAACGTAGGCGAAGTGGCCCCACCATGGTTCAGGCCTTGTCGTGGCGGTGGGGCTCAGTAGCCTAGGGTGAGCTGCTGCACCTTGGACTGTCCCAACGTTGGGACAACCCCTCTGTAGAGGTGGCGTCGGTCGTCGGTTGGGGGACTAACTAGCCGTCGAGGTGCCCTGTTTGCTCATTAGATCCGGGGCACCTCACCAAAGGCGGCATTCGTGGCATTCGCCAGGTTTTAGTGGGTAGCTGCATCCACTTACCAGCTTTCGGGCACAGCGAGTTCCACATACCCGCGTGGGGAGACCCACTCTCCCG
The DNA here is from genome assembly GCA_963853865.1 of Helleia helle. Lineage (NCBI taxonomy): Eukaryota > Metazoa > Arthropoda > Insecta > Lepidoptera > Lycaenidae > Helleia > Helleia helle. The sequence goes on from OY971421.1 coordinate 11,254,303, forward strand.
CGGGATGCAGCAGAGCATTTCCCGGCGTCAAAGAAAAAAAGCCAAAGCTGTGGGCACCAGATAGTTATAATATAAAGCTGCGGCGAAACTTCCATTTGGAGTAGATAAGGTACATAGTTTAAAAATTTGTTTTAAACTTGTTTTATACTTTAATATCCGTCTTAAATGTAAGATTCACTAGATGTGGGTTGAAGAGTATAATTAGCAAAGTGTACTTTTTAAAACATTATCTGTTTTCAATTTATATAACGTAATAGTTTTATTTAAAATTATCAGCTTTTTTAAGTCTAGAGGCAAATGATCCGAAATCAACGGTTATTTATTTTGTGTAAACAATTACCTACGGAACCTTCGCGCACGGCTCGTTCATTAATGGCACATGTTGTTTGGTCATTCCTAATCATGTTGTAATATTAAAAAAGAACCTTATATGTATTTTGAGGAAGGAAAATATATTTTCACTAAACATTATCTAAACAAAATGTATTATGTTTTAAAGAATTAATTATATTATATTTATTAATTATGTTTATTTTTATTTTTTTATTCTTCATAATATGTATATATGAAATTGTATTGAGCTATCATCATCCTGGTATCTTGCCAGAGTCAATACGAATCTCCGATGAACAAATAAAAATGTAACAATGATTACATACATTAAAAATAAGTTTCATTTTAATATTTTATAGTAGGAAGAAAGCACATAGCCCTACTAGAGTTCGGAACGAAAGTATAATATATTAAAGGCACTATTTTATTAAATTTACGTTGAACGAAGGAGATCCCGGTGCTCTCAAATTAAAACGATACATCATGGCGTAATAGAAAAAATTAGATAGCACGAGTCCCGGTCGTAGTTCATCGAATTTTCCACAGTTATTTATATATTTATTAAAGGGTCGTGTAATAAATTGCGTTAAGTGGGGGCGGCCGGAGTCCCGCCGGGCTCCGCGGGGGCGCCCATAACGTCGGGAAAAACGCGCCCGGCCATAAGTGCCTTTCTACGAGGCTATATTACATCGATGCCTTGGGGTTGGAAACAAGTATAATTCACGTCAATAAGGTCAATTGTTTTTGTTCTAGAAATTTCTAATTTCATTTAAGTTTTCTTATGTTTAGAAAAGCGTTCGTCGAGTACATACATACATACAATGACGTCACACTACTAAAACCGACCAATCACATGCCGCGGCGAGTTTCGTTATTATTTCTTGTTATATCGAGTTACATAATATAATTTGAGTAATAACTAGTTGTAGATAATATAGATATTATTATATCGATTTATTTCGACATTCAATCCACATTTTATAATATCGATAGATATTTGTTTAATCTTTTTTTTATTTATATTAATTACTAATTGTAATATGCTAATATATTTTGACGAGTGCAATTTATAACGTTACAATTACTGGCACAATCAATCAATGAAACAGAAGCGCCTGCGGACGTGTGGGCGGGGCGGGGCGTGCGCGGGCGTGCTTGGTCAATTAAATTATTGTTCTTGATGAGCTCATAGCCTTTCACTGCAAAAAGAAAAAAAAACCGATAAATCAGATAACTTAAGGTCTATTGCGATGAGGACGGAGCTATATTGTTATTTAGTCCAACACGTATTTATTAGAACTTCCTCTATGCCTCTTATTTTTATTTTATTTTTACGCCTGGAAATGCTCTGAGGCATCCCGCGGGGGAGTGTGTCTCCCCGGACGGGTATGTGGGACTCGCTGCGCCCGAAAGGTGGTAGTGGACACAGCTCTCTACCCACTAAAACGCGGCGAGTGCCACCAAAGCCACCTTTGGTGAGGTGAGGAGCCCCGGATCTATTGAGCAAACAGGGCAACTCGACGGCTAGTCAGTCCCTCAAGGGACCGACACCACCTCTGCAGGGGGTTGTCCCGCACCACAGAACAACCCCTCCCAACGTTGGGACAGTACAATGGGGTGAGGTTCCCATCCTCACCCCTTGAACCCTGTTCTTTTTTCCCCTCTTCTTATAAGAGGGGCACAAAGTGCTCTTTGTGCCCCTCTTATAAGGCTCTCCCTCGGCTCAATTAGTTTCGCCCAAGATGCTGGTACCCTAGGCTACTGAGCCCCACCGCCACGTCAAGGCCTGAACCATGGTGGGGGGATAAAATATACTCTTCCAGACTATAATCTATCTTTATTTCAAATTTCAACCTGATACGTTTAACCGATCCGACGTTATCTATCCAAACATTCAAACTTATAACACAACACCACAATCATATATTAAGTAAGTATGTACTTTAAAGTAAGATATTTTAAATATTAAGTTATTAACATGTGATATAATAATAGGTCGGTAAATATTAATAACTTTATAATATTTTGATAGTAAGGTATCGTTCCAAAAAGGTTTGTTATTTGTACTTAGATAACACATTCTTACCACATTTTATTACTCAATATAATCTCATTAAACCACCTCAAGTGATTATATTATATTCAAACAAACTAATAAAATTCGATCTGAAATTTTAATGGCGTGAAAGAATATGCGTATTTAGTGCGTATTGAATAAACATACAATTTCTATTGTCTTTTTTAAACCAATACTTATCATAATTTTCATTTGTTTCAGTTATAAGTTCAGTTTTTTTTATGTTAGTTGGATAGGTAAACTGGCAAACGTACCACCTGATGGTAAGTGGTCGACGTCGCCCATGAACATAAACTAGTTTACCTGGAACGAGCCCAGGCAACTCATTTATGTGTTGCCTATTCTGAGATGTTAAGTCTCGGTGCCAGTAATTACACTGCCTGTCTTGCCCTTCTCTCCGAAACACAGTAAGGCTGTTTCACGGGAGAAACAAGCAAGATGGTGGTACCCATGCAGCTGGGAGCGCGGCACAGCGCTTCCCTCCCACCGGTTATATACACCGGTCAGTTACATGTTGCCCAAAACCCATGTACGCTGGTTATGATTATTTTGTAAGTATGCCTCTTTACAGGTTCGTTCATAGATATTCATATAGATCATTGCTAATTTTTATCGAAATTAGGCTACTGGACGGGACAAATTAGAATTATAGAGCTACCTTCGCGGTTTTGATATAAATATGATATTGTGTTGTGGATTACTGGCTTTCCACGCTTTTTTTCGTTTACGTGGATCTTAAATATAAAGTCAGTTTTAAAGTGAAACTTTTATTACATCGTCTCAAACTTCTTCGTCTGTGTGTCGCATGTCACGTGACGGTCGGCCGCCAAGTTTTCTAAGTATAAAATTAAGATTGATAAAGCGATTTTTATACCCTTAATGGTATATTATTCCAAAAAATTTTAGTTAAATGTCTATAATGTGAAAAAAGTTTACTTTTCCGTGGTTTTATAAAACCACACAGTCACAAGTTGAAACGGAAATGAAAGGAACGAAAGCGTCATCTATTAATAACCATAATAATAAAGATGTGTATTCTGAAACGGAGAAGGAAAACTTCGTGAGGACATGCATGCTTACGCTCTTTAAGTTTTTGGTATGTGAAGTTCGCTGACTCGTATTTTATTTATTTATTTGCATAGAAAAAATTGATACGAATTTATAATTGAGATATAGGGTAAAGCTCGGGGATCAGCAGATTTGGTGCTCATGTATGTATATTACTGTATTAAATCAATTATTGGCCCTCTGCCAAAAGATCTCTGAAGAAAATTGTTCAGAAAGATTATGTGCACTAAAATAGTCTAAGAGTCAACCGCTTATGGACTGATTTGATTTTGTAACGTAATTGGCTCATCTTTTATTCAGTGTTAGTGCGGCTGTATCTACTAATAATGATTAATGAGTGTATTTTTTATTTTATACATTAGATTAGCCGACTTCACAGTATGTCACAACTAAATGAGAACGAAGAGTCCTTCGTATAAGTGGTACATAATTAAGCTTTTTAACAAAATTACTGCTAAATACTTCACAATCTAATTATATCTTGTATAAGGCAGAAACTATTCTAGGGTGTGTATAGCCTTATTAGGGTATCTAATAGTATTAGGGTTACATAAGGGCAGTTTAAATACGCAGATCGAGACCTACCATCTTATTTAGCAGGTTAGGCAATGCACGAGTTATGATCTGGTAATAAAGTTTTTTTTTTATGTTATTACGGGGCAAACGAGCAGCCTGCTCACGGCGCCGACGCCCATACATATCCGCACAGCCAAGGCCATGCAATTGCGCCACCCTCCTTTTCCCCATCCCCCCAATGGGCCACCGGAAACTCACAAACCGCACGAAACGCGAGAGCACAGCTGTCACTTGACGCCGGTGTTATGTGTGCGAGAGGTACTACCCCGGTCGTGCCGGCCTAATTCGGCTGCAATACAGCATGGCACTACCTTTTACGCAATTTATTACTTTATTCTTTTTTTTTTTTATGTTAGTTGGATAGGCAAACTGGCAAACGTACCACCTGATGTTAAGTGGTCGACGTAGCCCATGAACATAAACTAGTATACCTGGAACGAGCCCAGGCAACTCAGTTATGTGTTGCCTATCCTGAGACATAAGATGTTAAGTCTCGGTGCCAGTAATTACACTGCCTGTCTTGCCCTTCTCTCCGAAACATAGCAAAGCTGTTTCACGGGAGAAATAAGCAAGATGGTGGTACCCATGCAGCCGGGAGCGCGGCACAGCGCTTCCCTCCCACCGGTAAATTCCGGTTCTTGATTTGATATTTAAATGTACTGTAATAATATCATAATAATATCAACCCGTATATGTCCCACTGCTAGGTACGGGTCTCCTCCTCGAAATCAGGCGAGGAGGGTATCGGGCCATAGTTCAGATGCCCTGGCCCAGTGCGGGTTGGTGAACTTCACACACCTTCAAATACTTTTAATTTCATCAGGCACGGAGGTTTCCTCACGATGTTTTCCTCCACCGCTGAGCAAGTGCTGGTCTCATATTCAGGTGCACGTACAAATTTAGAAAAATCTAATTTAAGGCACAAGAGGGGTCTGAATCGAACTCGGACCTCTCACTCAAAAGGTCAAGCCCATACACACCAGATCATCATCGCTCAAAAATTACTGTATTAGCAAAATATTTGGACTGAATTTACCGGTAAGTAGAGTGTTTTGTGCCGCGCGCTGTCTGTATATTCTGATCATTGCAGTTAGGAATAACGTCAATAAATCCTACAACTCCAGCACAAGATGCCACAATTTCAACTATTGAATTTACTTTTTACTTTTTGCTCTAAATAATTCATTCAGTTTCCCTAAGTTTCCGCTAGGGGCGCTCGAGTGAAATGCATTGATAATTCCGGACAGCGTCAAAGTAAACTATAATAACTGTTACTGTACTACTAAGTACTGTACCTGATCATAAAACTAATATCGTTATTGTGACACTAATGATTGTGTAGCAAATGGATAATAATGAATCAGTTAGTATGTTTACATACACGTCTTTGTTCCGTTAGCTCTTGAACTACATCTATGTAAAAAATATGATAAATCTACACGTCTCAATAATTAATTATATTAATATTGCCAGGAATTAATTAGGAAATCGATAAAATTCTTTTATTATTAGTATTTTTTCAAAAACACTATTAATTATCGTAATCATAAATATTATTAATGTTTTTTTCTATATTTGTAATGAATGGCAGTGATTTTGCAAACGAATGATAATAATCTGGCTATTATAAGTCCCCACGTTGTGTAATCAATAGAACTGATTGGCGAGATCTTGATAAGAGCCCTCAATACACTCCACCGTTAGAAGATTCCAGAAAATTTTATTATTCCATTGATTGGATACCTTGTATTCGATAATTTTCTTTTGTATAAATCTCTAATTCATTGCGTACGAATTGAAAGATGTATGTACATTAAAATTAATTCATCTGTTTGTGACTACAATTATTTTCAATAAAAAAACACGTGTACGTCTTATAAATGACTTGTTATTAGATCCACCGATTTATTTTTATAATGCTCAATATACCTAAATGTTTTTTGACCTTAAGGCTTCATTTCTTCAAAGACAAGATAAAGTTAAAATAACGCTTAGAGATGGAAAATAATTACATATACCTAAATACTACTTATTTATTATTACTTGGAATGGGAGGGGTCTTCTTTATGATTTTCCCCAACAAATTCCTTCAAAAATCTTTGCTGTGTCCTTGAAAAAGTTTAAGGCACGTATCATTTGAAAGGCCGACAACGCACTTACTAATTACGTAGCGCGTGTCTATGGATATCGCTTATCACTTACCCCCAGGTGAACTGACTGTTCGTTTGTGCCCCTCTCTATAAAACAATCATTGGCACTAACGCTATACCATCTTACTCACTGGTGGGAGGGTAGCACTATTGCAGCGCGCCCGTCTATCTATAGGTTATTTCTTTCATGAAACAGTTCTGCTGTGTTTTTAAAGAAGAACGTCCATTGCAATTACTGGCAACGAGACTTACCATCTTACGTCTTAGGATAGGCAACTCACGAATCTTGCCTTTCTTTTCTTTCCGCCGGGAAATGCTTTTAGGCATCCCGCGGGGAGGGGGGATTCCCCAGGCGGGTATGTAGGACTCGCTGCACCCGAAAATGGTAAGGTAGAGCTGCCTACCCACTAAAACCCAGCGAGTGCCACCAATGCCGGATTTGGTGAGGTGCCCCGGATCTTTAGAGCAACAGGGCACCTCGATGGCTTGTCAGTCCCCCAAGGGACCGACGCCACCTCCACAGAAGGGTTCTCCCGCACCACAGAACAACCCCTCCCAACGTCGGGACAGTGCAATGGGATGAGGTTCCCATCCTCGCCTCTTGTCTCCCCTGCCCTTTTGTCCCCTCATCTTATAAGAGGGGTACAAAGAGCCCCCTCAGCTCAATTAGCTTCTCCCAAGGTGCTGGGCTCACCCTAGGCTTCTGCCACGTCAAGGCTTAAACCATGGTGGAGTCGTGAATGTTGCGTAGTTTAATATTTATTTATTTATTTTTAGGAATACAAACAGTTAAAATAAACACATTCAATTAAATTTATAAACATAAACCATAAACCAAAAAAGTATCCACAAATAAATTTATCATAATCAGCTTCCGCTAAAACTATGAGAGAGAAAAATGCCCTTATTAGGAAAAGAGAAACATAAAAAATGCATTTGTTGTGAAAAAAAATAACAATATTGATTAAAAAGAAAAAAAAAACATCAAAAATAAAAGTAAAATTAAATTGCGCCAAAAACATTAAAAAGAAAAATAAATCTTAGAACTACCAAGAGTTGCTGCAAGTCACCTCTCTAACCTTGCTCTTATAACAATTAAGGGAGTACCTGAACTGGTCAATTGTTTGAAAATGTAAATTATAAGATAAGGTTGCACGTGGAATGAATGTGTTGCCACCATACTTGTTTTTTTTTTAGGTATATGGTATGACTTCTTTGATCGAGCACTAATACGTGGACTTAAGTGGACTATGTTACTTAAGAGAAAGGGAGAATCAATATAATCGTTAATAATTTTATATAAAAAGTACTGATCCCTTTCTAGTCGGCGAACATGTAAAGGTTGAATGGGATAAGCTGTGAAGTTGGTGTTTAAAAGAAATTTACTTTTACGTTCCAAATGTCTCAATTTTTTTTTATTTTTTTCTTCGATCTTATTAATGTATTCAGTGGTTTGGAATCCCCAATATAAAAATTGGGGATTCCAAACTACAGAAGCAAATTCAAGAATAGGTAACAGAAATTATCTATATAAGAGTATATAAGTTGAGACAAAGCTAAATTCTCTAAATGCTGGGTGAACTAGTTTTGTTTATGGGCGTCGTTGACCACTCACCTTCAGGTAGCTCGTCTGCCCGTCTCTTGACTAATAAAAAGAGTAAAAAACGAGTACTAATCCTAGGCCTGGCACAATAGGCTCCCGATTAAACTTATGCTCATTGGTCAATCTTATCTTATTTAAAATAAGTAAATTAACATCAAACCGAAATAAATACTATCAAAACGACTTCCTAGTCTTTAAAAATCTTGAGTTTTATTCAATGTCTTGTCAATAACAATAAAATACAAAAGACATCCAATAAATTATGATACAAATGAAATATTAGAAATTCTAATTAGCTCTATGATTTATTTATCAAAGATCATTAACGTAGCATCGTTTTTACACAAAAATAATAATGAAATTCATTTTTTTTTTCAAAACGAATAAAATTATATTAAATTTACAATGTTAATCAATAAGATGTTGTTTTAATAAGATATCAGAATTTTCGACGTGAGGAATTTATCTTTAAAAATTAGGAATACTCTGTTTTACAAGGTGTGTAAAGTAATGATATACAAAACAATAGTTTTGAATATCATTACTTTACTTTTTTATATCACTACAGAATTTCTGAAAATGTACGCATACTCATAATATAATTGTTGACGTGAAAGTCTATCTTTGGTTTTTTTTTTGGGGAAAAAGCTTATAATATAGCCTCTCAATTATTTTTGTATCAGTAAAAATTTTGAAAGGTGATTGAATTTTTTTTTATTTTTATTTTAAGAGAAAAAAGAACGTTTACTATATTGTGCCAGGCCCGATATCATTATCATCATCATCATCATGATCAGCCTTTATTCGTCCATTTGGACTCCAAGAAAGCCAAGAGCACACATATTACTGTAAATATAAATCCTCGTGGATGTTTTAAAAAGGAAATTTTTAAAAAGGTTTTAAGTACCCTTAGTGACAACTAAGGGTACTTAAAACCTTTAAAAGCTAATTGTAGTTGATCAGTCGACGGGAAGATCACGCGGTCACTCAGGTGAGTGGACATCAAAAGGAAAGTCACTGACTTGCCCAATGAAGCTAATAAGACTACTAAGGAGAGAAAAATATGCTAGAGCATGGTGCGCCTAGTGTGAAGTGATACCCACCATGGTTCTGGCCTTCACGTGGCGGTGGGGCTCAGTAGCCTAGGGTGAGCCCAGCACCTTGGGCGAAGCTAATTGAGCCGAGGGGGCTCTTTGTAGCCCTCTTATAAGAAGAGGGGACAAAAGAGCAGGGGCCAAGGGGCGAGGATGGGAATCTCACCCCATTGTACTGTCCCGACGTTGGGAGGGGTTGTTCTGTGGTGCGGAACAACCTCTCTGTGGAGGTGGCGTCGGTCCCTTGCAAGACTGACTAGCCGTCGAGGTGCCCTGTTAGTTTAACAGATCCGGGGCACCTTACCAAAGGCGGCACTGGTGGCACTCGCCGGGTTTTAGTGGGTAGAGCTGCGTCCACTTATCATCTTTCGGGCGCAGCGAGTCCCACATACCCGCCTGGGGAGACCCACTCCCCAGGCGGGATGCCTCAGAGCATTTCCCGGCGAAAAGAAAAAAAAAGTGTGAAGTGATAAATATGTCATGCTAGTTTCATAGTTTTCATTTTCATTGCTACAACCTACCTACCAATTCTAAACATTCTGATCACTGGTTCTAGAACAAACTTCGAAACTATACCACTGATCTTGGCAATAACTATCAAACTAGAAAAATAATAGAAATTGAAGAACTATAAAAATAAAATAATCTACTCACATAAAATGTAACATAATAATAACGTTTAAATAATTTATTACTTATAAGGTTTTGATGAGAATTGGGTAACAAACCGTATCGCTACTGTTATGAACTTAAAGATTCGCTAAATCTTGATTTTATACATTTTAATTAAAATTTAAGTCTTATATGTATAGTTAATCAATTAATTAACAATCAATTTGTTAATCAGTCGGGATTTTCGCTGATATAAAATAAATTATTCATTAGCAAGATGTAGTAGTTTATTAAACAGAGCTGGACTAAGTCTTGTTTTAATGGCACATTATTTATTTAAATCAAAGCTATCAAATATAAAAAGTATGCATAACTAGAAGCGCCCCGCGGTTTAACCTGCGTACTTCCCTTCCCCGTGGGAGTACGGGGATAAATTATAGCATATCTGCTATTCTGATGGATAAGCTATATTATTGTAAAGTTTCATTAAAATCTATTCAGTAGTTTTTGCGTGAAAGAGTAATAAACAGTACAACCTATTGCGTTTATAATGTTAGTTAGATTTGATTGTATTAGTGACCCACAGAGGAATATTATTGTACTAGTGACCCACAGAGGAATATTATTGTATTAGTGACCCACAGAGGAATATTATTGTATTAGTGACCCACAGAGGAATATTATTGTATTAGTGACCCACAAAGGAATATTATTGTATTAGCGACCCACAGAGGAATATTATTGTATTAGTGACCCACAGTAGAATATTATTGTATTAGCGACCCACAGAAGAATATTATTGTATTAGCGACCCACAGAAGAATATTATTGTATTAGTAACCCACAGAAGAACTTCATCATTAAGAACATGCGTCAGTCCGTAGCTGGTCAAAGTCCTTTTCAATGATCGCGAATATCATCGAACTTCTGACAGACGGTATGTAAAAGTTTAAAAAAACCTCACCCGGACAATTACGTGGTCTCCGTGGACGCTCCACTTGGCTCATCGGACCACTGTCTGATCCGGAGTTCTGTACCTGTCGCAAGCCCATCATGGCCTCGTTTTGCGGGCTGCCGCCGCGTTTGGCACTATAGGTCAGCTGATTGGGACGGGATGCGGTCCTTCTTTGCATCCTACCCATGGGGGCAAATTTGCTTCTCGCTGGATGATCCAGACATCGTTGCCGATTCTGTTGCCGATGTGGTGCTGCAAGCCATGGAGCTTTTCATTCCTAGCTCTGCAGTGCTTATAGGCGGCAAATCCAAGCCCTGGTTTGGTGAAACCTGTAAGATGGCTGCACGCCATAAACGGTTAAGTTACCTAGCCTGGGCCAAAGCATCGATGTCCCAGGATGTTGACGAAGACCAGCGCATTGAAAAAGGAGTATAACTTTGCCTCCAGGTCCTTCAAAAGAGCTATTGCTGAGGCAAAAGCGGAGTACGTGAACAGAATTGGCGAGATATTGGTTCGACTTCCTTCGGGAACTTGTGCATTCTGGTCTCTTGCCAAGACTGTTCAAGGGAATTTTTGTAAGCCATCCCTACCATCTCTGCACATGAAGAATGACTCGTTGGCCCACACCGCGAAGGAGAAGGCCGATCTTCTAGGCACTCTTTTTGCTTCCAACTGGACTTTGGATGACCAGGGAAAAATACCACCGACGATCCCTCTGTGTGATACTTCAATGCCGGAAATAATTTTCCGACAGAGCTCCGTACGCAAAGCACTCTTTTCGCTGGACATTCATAAGTCGAGTGGGCCTGACGGCATCCCTCCATTAGTGCTACGAACTTGTGCTCCTGAGTTGGCACCCGTCCTTACGCGTCTTTTCCGGCACTCTTACGCATTAGGCGTCGTCCCATGCTCGTGGAAGACAGCTTTGGTACACCCGATCCCTAAGAAAGGGGACCGCTCAGACCCGTCCAACTACAGACCAATAGCCATAACTACCTTGTTCTCAAAGATTATGGAATCCATAATCAACTGCCAGCTCCGGCGTTATTTGGAGGAGCACCAGCTGATTAGCGATCGCCAATATGGCTTTCAACGGAATCGCTCAGCTGGTGATCTTCTAATATTCCTAACGCAACGATGGGCGGAAGCAGTTGAGAGCAAGGGGGAGGCGCTGGCGGTTAGTTTGGACATAGCGAAGGCCTTTGATCGGGTGTGGCATAAGGCACTTCTTGCAAAGCTACCATCTTATGGGCTTCCCGAGAAATTATGTATGTGGATCACCAGTTTTTTGACAGACAGGAGCATTAAGGTCGTTGTCGACGGTGCTTGCTCGGACCTTAAGTCTGTAAATGCTGGTGTTCCCCAAGGCTGTGTACTATCTCCAACCCTGTTTCTTCTGCATATCAATGATATGCTGAAAACCAGCGGCATTCATTGCTATGCGGATGACAGCACTGGAGATGCTTTATACACTGGCAGCCCTAATATTTCTCGGGAACAAGACGATGAGTGTCGGAACAAACTTGTGTCTGAAATCGAGTCTCTGCTGGCCAGAGTCTCGGAATGGGGGCGACTTAACCTAGTCCAATTTAACCCCAACAAGACACAAGTTTGCGCGTTTACCGCAAAAAAATCACCCTTCGTCGTTCCTCTACAATTCGAAGGCACTTCCCTAACCACCTCAGCCAGCATTGGGATACTTGGCGTCGATATATCGAGAGATGTGCAGTTTCGTGGTCATTTGGAAGGAAAGGCTAAACTAGCCTCGAAGAAACTCGGCGTGATCCGGCCTCACATGGAATACTGCTCTCACCTCTGGGCTGGAGCGCCCCAATATCAGCTCCTTCCATTTGACCGCATTCAACGCCGGGCGGCTCGAATCGTCGACGACAATGTTATCTCCAATCGGCTTGATTCTTTGGCGCTGCGTAGAGATGTCGGATCGCTCTGCATCTTCTACCGCATCTACCACGCGGAGTGCTCTGAGGAATTGTTCGGACTAATACCTGCAGCAGAATTCCATCACCGGACATCGCGGAAAAACTCCAAATTTCACCCACACCATCTCGATGTCCAGAAATCCACAACATCTCGATTTTTACGGCATTTCCTGCCTCGCACGACTAATATATGGAATCAGCTGCCTCCTACGGTGTTTCCGAACCGATACGACTTAGGGGCCTTCAAGAAAAGAGCATACTCATATCTGAAAGGCCGGCAACGCACCTGCTAATCCATTGGTGTAGCGGGTGTCTGTGGATGTCGCTCTTCACTTACCATCAGGTGAACCGACTATCCGTTTGCCCCCTCTTCTATAAAAAAAAAAAAAAAAAAAAAAAAAAAACATTTTACAATAAATTACACGTCATTATAGTTACTTTTGGAGTCGGTGTCAGCCAAGGTAGGTAATGTATAGCAACAAATACGACACCGACTACAAAAGTTACTATAATGACGTGGTAAACGCAAAGTTTGTACATTAGTAGAAGATTAAGTTGATTATATGTTGTAAGCACAAACATTAAAGAAACTGTTATTTTATTACTTTTTAGTTTAGTATTTTTGAAGTCGATTTTAATTTTTTGTAAAATGTTTTTATTTCTAAATTTTTAGTGATTCCGAAATTCGTCGTCTTGGCGTTCATTGAAGGAGGCATGTTCAGCAGTGGATGGATAAAGGATGATGATTATGATGATTACGATGATGATGATTACGATGACCGCGACATACTATGGTGTGCTACCAAAGCATCCTATACAATTGTTACTTCGACACGTAATAAAATGATCATATCATCAAGATAAACAAAACCAACCAAATAGGCATTATTGGGAATAACTAAAAAACGGCTAGTCAGATCTTAATAAAATTAATATGGGACAAAATTGGAAACACCAGCTTTCAAACAAAAAAATAACCATCGAAATCCATTCACAAACGGCGGAGATATCGTGTCACATACATACAAAAAAAAAAAAAAACATACAGACGAATTGAGAACCTCCTTTTTTTTTGAAGTTGGTTAAAAATAAGGAATTGATGGATATGTTTGTTACTTAAGAACTACTTAAAAGATATGTCAATTAAAACAATCAGTATAAGCTAATATTAATATTTAAACCTCTAACTGAAATATAAGTCTGCGAAGGAAATTATCAGGTAATTATATAGATACAATATTTAATACATTTTTCTATGTCGTTGTTCATTTTTTAAGAAACTTCATAGTCAACCCATTCTCGAGTTGACTATGAAGTTGATTTCGTCAACTGATTCGGGAATCAATTGACGGAGGCTTCGAGTGGTTTTATGCGAGTTCTGTCACACTGAATAAGCAAGTTGGTAATCGGAAACTTACATCTGAAGAAAATTAACTAATTCAAAAAGGTATGGTACAGGTCCTGAGCTCAGAGCTGTATAGTGTGTATCTTAAAACTGGCATGAAATAACGTGTATATGTTATACGAATCTATCTCGCCATTTTTTTTTGACGCAGTAGAAATGCTTTGCGCATTCACCCGGGGATATGTGGGGCTTCCGGCTCTCCCCCTCCCCCCCAGCGCCGGTATACCGCACTAAAACCACTGCGAGTTGCCCCTTCAGCCGCTTGAAGGAGAGTGTCCCGGATCTTTCTAACACAGAACACACCCCGCGACCGGCCGGTTCCCCCAAAGGGCGAACCGGTTTTCTTCCTAGTATGGAGGAGCTCCGACAACCTGGAGCACCCCCGCCGACGCCGGAACTTTTCTACCGGGGCAGGTACCCAACCTAACACCAGTCCCGTTAGACGGGAGGCAGCAGGTGCACATAGCGCCTCCTCCGCACTCCCGTCCTACGTCCACGGAGCGGGACGGACGTGGCGTCGTCCTCTCTGTCCCGCTCCGCGGCCTCCTTCTGCGAAATGACGGTTTCGCAGAAGGTGACCGCCACCTGCCAGGCCTCATCACTCTCGAGCATGCAGCGTACCATACTCGAGAGTCTTGAGCGAGAGATCCCCTCCAAGCACAGCCACGAGATTGTGACGCTATGCGGCCCATCTATCGCACACCTCTAGGGTGTGCTGGGCCGAGTCCTCCACAGCACCGCACTCATTGCAGGCTGGTGTTGGCTCCCTCCTGACAACCCGATACAGGTACTCACCGAAACAGCCGTGTCCGGTGAGCATCTGCGTCAAGCGGAAGGTGAGGGGTTTCTTCCGGCGGCGCATCCACGCTGCCAGGACCAGACGCAGTGCCTCGGCCGTACGTTAGTCGTATGGCGACTGCGCCAGGACTTCCCCCGAACTTCGCAGCAACCACTGTTGCCCCAGCTTCCGCGCGCTTGAGAGCTCCTCCCATCACGCCTATTCCCCTATTCTACCTTAATGATCTTATCCTCACAATGAAACGACTTTTTAAGTATTTTATCCCAGTTTATTCCGGACATATCGGATAATTTGTTGGGGCCATGGTCCTCTCGTGTCCGTGAAATTTGCGTAAACGAAATGCGAAAAATGAAGATTGCGTTCTAGATTAATATGGGAATAAATGTAGCGACCAACGCCTTTTTTACAACATAACTGAATAAAATATGAGCCACAAAATAGCACCCATGAACATAAAGGACGTACGAGTTTATACTATATATATATATATATAGTAGGCATGGGGATTATTGGGTACATAATCTAAGCCCTACCCAGGGACTAGATGGTAGAACTCGTTGAAAGTAGTTACTGGTACATACTGCATATCTTCCCGGACACTGCAAAACTGTGGCCGAATATAACCGCATCGTTTTAAATATTTAAACATTCTCTCTTGCACTTGTGATGCACAAATTAAAACACAGCCAAGCGTTTCTAGCGCTAATTCGTCTTGCACTCCATCATGGAATTCCTCTTCGATTGTGCTTTTGGAAAATGGGAGCGATTCGTTCTCGGTCCGCGGTGCGGCCACTTTGATCGGTTTTTGTGGGCGTTGCGGCCGTACGATTGGTGCGCCGCTAGTTGAATTACTCGCTTCACTTCAAGTACCGATAAGGCTGAGGATACACTTTAGGTAAACTAATAATTAATCGTCTTCACAAATAATTGTATTAAATCAGTTTCATAGACATTCACACTAATCGATTTTCAGCTATGCACAGTGGCACAGTCATGACACTAAGTAATGCTATTGTCGTTCGACTAACACACGCTTTCAGAAAATCATACAATAGTCAATCACAGGCAATCATTGATGCCGGGGCCAGCCTGTCGTTGAGGTGGTCCTGTTGCCTGCAGATCCGGGACCCTCAAGTAGCGGCTGATGGCGCTCGCAGGTGGTTTAGTTAGGATAGTGCACTACCAAGTGCGAGTCGCACCTAGGGTCCTATCTGCCCGGGTAGGCTCCTGAACCTGGGTACATGCGACATGCATTCCCTGCGTCATCAAAAAAGGCAATCATTGATGACCCGTTGACCAAAGCAACTTATCTCTAAATAAACACAAACGTCTTCGACAGACTATCAGGCTCAATCAATACTGCGAACTCTTTCAGAATCCTTTTTATTATAATAGACAATGCTAACATTTTTTTTTATAGAAGAAGGGGCAAACGGATAGTCGATTCACCTGATGGTAAGTGAAGAGCGACATCCACAGACACCCGCTACACCAGTGGATTAGCAACTACGCAATCCCTTCAATAGATTACCAGACGTCTTGTAATTTAATCGACAGTTTCCGAACACTGGGTCTTCTAAAACAAAAGCCTCATTTCAAAGCTTTAAAAACCTCGAGTCCATGTACTTTGGACTTGGACTGAATGAAGACTAGTGTTCCCTTACTTGGCATCTGAGCCTGAAACAAGAAAACCCGGGAATCACAATAAGCATCAAAAGAATTGTTTATGCTTAAAACCAAAAAACTCTTAAAACATTTTGAAACAGGATATTTACTAGCTAGAAGTCTCATTAACAATCGTGATTCGTTCGAAAAACACAACACCTCTCTTCTTATAAGAGGGTACAAAGAGCCCCCTCGGCCCAATTAGCTTCGCATAAGGTGCTGGGCTCACCCTAGGCTACTGAGCCCCACCGCCACGTCAAGGCCTGAACCATGGTGGGAGAGTGTTATAGCCTATGTTACTCGGTGTGAACGTAGCAATTTTTTAAAATCGGTTCAGTAATTTTTGAGTTAAATTGTTACAAACAAACAAACAGATATAGACAACTAACTGCTTCCCACAGCTTCTTCTGCGTTAACTTGGATTTACTACCGGATCCGGATTCCGGATTGTTGATGATTATTTTTATAGTCTATATCCTAATATAAGCCATCACCATTTCAACTTTCAGTCCAATCAGTTAAGCCCTTTTACCGTGAAAGATCAACAAACATCCAAACTTACAAACTTTCGCCTTTATTATATTAATAGAAATTAGTAAGATCATTCAAATATCTGTGAGTAAGACGCTTAGCTAGGTCAAATGAGGAACTAATCGTGGCATGGCCAACTTACTTTAATTGACATCTTCAAACCTTTAGGTCCTATCTTAGCTCGTCTCCCCACTTTACCTATTCTTAGAAAGCGGGTTGGTATTCGCAGAAGTAATATTCGAAATTAAATCCGCTACTGAATGATCAGTTTTTTATTAACCTTATTCTCTTCTATTTATAACCGCCATGTTATGCTTGGCTTATCATTGCACCTTAGCGTTTTGTGTAATGCAGTAAAAAGTATTTATATATTTGAATAAACTTTAACTTTTTGCGTTATAAACGTCGATTTACAAACCGTTTTAAATAAATTCGACTTGATGTGAATTTCATTGTGTATTTTGCCGCACTCATTAAAGTTTCAGTTGTGATGAAAAAAGGGCTAAGGCAGACCGTCGAGATCGTTTTATAGTCGGAGCGTTTCGAATCATTCCATTTCCATTCCGTTTTTGCTGTAGCATGTGGCTTCGATCTTATTATTAATTACGTTCC
Source organism: Helleia helle (assembly GCA_963853865.1). Taxonomy (NCBI): domain Eukaryota; kingdom Metazoa; phylum Arthropoda; class Insecta; order Lepidoptera; family Lycaenidae; genus Helleia; species Helleia helle. Next base: position 11,271,723 of record OY971421.1, read on the forward strand.
TTTATACATAGATATGGCGATGATTAAAATATCCTAATAATAGACCGTCATGACGTGTTGAAGTGTGAACGGCATTTGTATTGATAAATAACGTTAATTGTTAAATGTATAAATGTATTTTTTTTAATTATATATATTATGTCACATGCAACAAAAAAAAAATACAGATTAGGAACTATTATGTTTTTTTTTATATTATTCAAATTTTCGGAATTAAGCAATCAATTTTTAATCCCAATTTACATAGAACATCATTTCTTTCTCATATAATGGTCATAAGATAACCAAAAAGAACAACTACGGGAGCCAGGATGGTCTAGTCACTAGTGGGAAGCTCAGCCTCTTGAGTGAGAGGTTCGGGTTCGATCCTGACCTATGTGATGCCATGAAATGGCTTTTCCCTGAACATGAGAACATCGCTTGCTCATCGATGAAGGAAACATCGTGAGGAAACCTGCATGCCTGATGAGATTAAAAGACTTTGAAGGTGATAAAGTTCACCAACCCGCATTGGGCCAGCGCATCGATGAACTATGGCCTAACAGTGGGATATTGAGGTTGAATTGTACATTGAAAGACTGAGATACGAAGAATCTTTAATAACATAAAATGGGTAATCTAGCAAGGCTCTTCTTGATACTACCTCAAAGACACATAGGTACATACAAAGTATTTCTCTCTATCTAAATTCCATTTTTAATTTTAGCAAAAGTGCCACCTTGCCAGTGTGCCAGTGTAACGTGTGCTATAGAATCGTCGGAATGAATCCGGCCGCTAAGTAATAAAAGTCATTAAATCTTATACCGGGCTGATGCGCGGGCGCCAAAAGACGTGTATATATTGCTCAATTCCGCCTCGAGCTAATGGCATATTAAATTATTAACCATATCATGTACTGCTCCTTGGTTACTGCTCCCCGGGGATATTGCTCGTAATTAATTCATTTCAGATTTATTCATTTCAGATCTGCTACTAGTTTTTGCTTTATTGTTTTTAAATGCAAATATGATTGATTGGAGCGAGGAAATTAATAAGCAATCTATAAGTTATATTGTGGGTTGTAAAAAAATCATCTTGCCCGCGAAAAGGGAAACTACGCCCTGAAGACCTGTAAACCTTATTTTTAAACAAAATAATCAATATTATAATGTTTAAAGACGATATTTATTTTCATTCATAAGAAATATCCAAGTTTATTTTCATTTTGTTCACCCAAATTTAAAAAAAAATTAAAAAAAAAAACTTCTTATAGTGTGTTAGACTCAAAATATTTTCTGAATACAAGCCAAGCAACAGGCGTTCGCTAGTCAATATCAAACGGTAAGCTATCGATTCCATCAAAACGACAAGGTTACGAAATCGAATCTAATTTCATTTGAGACGTCAACAAAAAAGATCTGGTTCGATTGTGTCGGCGAGTTCATAGCGATGTAATCATGAGTCATCCTCGGAAACGTCTCCCGCAGGAACTTATTGTGAAGAGTTGAGGAAAGCTAGAAGAATCTTCAACTCCCGCCGAAATCATAGGCGGGAGTTGAAGATTGCTGCGCGGAATAGGTTTTGCGTTTTGCTTTTAATTAGCGATGACGAAAGATGACGATCTCCGTACAGTGGCCAGTGTAAATGCAAGTAACGGGGTAGCAGCAGCAGCAGCTCGTTGAAGTGGGAGTGGGCTGGTCACACACTCAGGAGAATGGATGACCGATGTGCCAATAAGGTTCAAGAGTGGATGATGCGTTTGGGTAGACGAAGTTTTAGTCGGCCATTTACCAGGTGGGAAGACGATCTCCATACAGTGGCCGGTCCGTGTTGGATGCGAGTGGCAAGGGATCGGCCGTCTTGGCGTTCATTGAAGGAGGCCTTTGTTCAGTAGTGGACGGAGAGGCTGATGATGATGATGATGAACGGGTCATCTATCTTATCGTTATTTAAAAGAGGTATATGTCTTGTAGTGGGTGGTGGATGATGATAAAATAAGACCCTCGGTTACAAATGTCCGCAACTATGGAAAAACGTCACCTATATTGTGGGAATCAATAAAGGTAGAAAAAAGGAAATTATAATTGGACAAAGAGTTTTTGGATGTAGGGTAAGTCTAAGAGAGTTGGCCAATACTAAAGAGGAAACGAGGGCAATGCATCTGCATAACTTTTGATTGTGCGGATGTCATCGGTAGTCACCATAAGACTCCGATTGCTCAGTTGCTTCCTTATGACATAAAAATGCTATTTAAAAAAATAGTAAAAAGTAAGTAAAATTGTGCTATTTTGTTTAAGATTTATTTGTGTTGACCATCTCTCCTATACGGCCATCTTTCCTAGACTTGCCCTATGTAATAGAATTCAGGTGAAGTACGAGTTCATTACATATTAGATTAAACTTAAGATAGGCAAATCAATAGATAAGTTATGTGAGTTACTTGATCATAAAAGGTTTTACCAACAATAAGCATTGTCCTTTCTCTTCGACACAAACTCGCATCAGTACTGATAATATTACTTATGGTCCTTGTTTCTGAAGCGCAGCAATGCTGCTTTGATAAATAAGCAGGATGTTAGTACCCGGACGAGGGAACAAAGCGCCGCCCAACAGCTTTTTAAATCACAACATATATATCTTGTTCTGACACGTAAAATTAACATTTGCGCGCGTGCCCAAAGCTTAATTTTATGTTAATTTATTTTTATTATTCGATATCCTTCAAAAATATCGCAATGAAATATTACGTGTGTTTGATGTGGATATTGGAACGCTGCAATAAAAATACCGCTTTTATTTTTAACGCTTTTAACGGTGAAAAAGGTCTTGAATATGAGGCTTTAATGGATTGTAGTCTAAGAGCTACAAATAAAAAAAATCTACTCTCAAATCTCTAAATATTTATTATTGTTTTATATAATCCTGCTGTTACCTTATATAAAGAAACAACTATTTATGGATTTTAATGTGGCTTTTTACGGTACATTCTTGGCGTATTGGATATTTACAGCCACCAAAACAAGGTTTATTTATAATGACATTGGCGTTAACATTAGACAACAAAATCTTGTATAACGTTGTGTTACAGAACAATAAAATTTTTATGAAGTTACTCCATATTATATACGTAGAATCAATCGACAAGAAATTTATCATATAAATAAAATTTGTCAGTTTCTAGTGAGATTCAAACCTGCGACGGCGTTACTAGATTAGGAAAGACCTTTCCTAGTTATCATTTACAAGATTACTCTTATTAGAGAATTTATGTATGTATGTACCTTCTATACAAATAATGGGAGTCTAAACACCATTGTAATTTGGTTGTATTACACAAACATTGTTCGGGCAGGGGTTGCGCCATCTGGTGAGCTTCTCTTAATAAGGGCGGTGTCCCGCGGAGATATTGTCCACGATAATTTGTAGCTCTCCAAAAACATTTGGAAAAATAATGTTTTTAATTTAATAAAATATGAGCGGGACACGAGCGGGATAAAAACCTTTGTGAAACTCTAATTATGTTTATAAAATGCTTTATAAGGTGCACTTTAGAAGATGCAAAATATGAACAATGGCGTCATTGGTGGTAAGTAAGAAAGCGTGTTATAGAAATTTGTCATTCATTTTTAGACTTTATATAATAATATAGTGCTGTATAGAAATTAAGTTGATCAGGGTCATATTATAATCATGGTTGTGGGTTTGAAATTCAGAGATCCAAAGGGAGGAGAGGGAAATAATATGGAAACGTTTTCTTACCAGACAAATTTCTGCAGTTTTTCCGAATTAATTTTATTTCACTTTCTTATTATCATGTGTGTATACTTTTTTATTATAATAACACCACGCAGGCAGTCTTTTTATTTATTTATATCACCATCACGAGTTTCGTTACGTGACGAGTATTAAATCGTAATAATTTTATATATATGTCATACTATTTGTAACGAACTATCAATAACAACTTCATTAAAGTTTTATTTTTTTATTTTGGCAAATCCCTTTGTGGATCTCCAAAAAAAGAAGTATTTGAGTCATAACGTTTTATAAAACCTGTGTACGCTATTTATTCTGAACGCACAGCGCCACCTTAACCGGATCATCAGAACTTTATGGGGGGTCATCCCATGCTGTGCTTTTCGATTCGCGGACGCCATACCGAAACCCCTTTTCTCCAGTTTGATGGACTATTAGCCAGATCTCTGGGACGCACTAATTTTCTGAATCCCGTACTGATATGGATATGGGGAGGACATGTTTATTATCGCTGCTATGGTGATGAATTTAATCAAAAAACATGATTGTAGGGAGTTCTGTAATTTAGCTCTACGAAGGCGTAAAACCTCTGTAGTGAATGTGCTTATGAACGTCACATTAACCCTTTGAGGTGAGAAATCATTGACCATATACGGATGGTTTTTTTTTGTTTAATTATCAATGGATGTTTTTGTGCCATGATCGAGTATTGTATTTTATAAGTAAGTTGTTAAACTTAGTTTTACTGGATTTTACCGCCATTTTTACTACTTTTCACCGCTTTACATAATGTTTACCGGTGGTAGGGATGCGCTCCCGACTGAATGGGTACCACCATCTTGCATTTCCCATTAAACAACTTTCCTATTTCGGAGAGAAGGGCAAGACAGGCAGTGTCTTTACTGGCACCGAGACTTGACATCTTATGTCTTAGGATAGGCAACACATAGATGAATTGTCTGGTTAGTTGCAGATAAACTAGTTTATGTTCATGGGCGACGTCGACCACTTACCATCAGGTGGCACATCTGCCAGTTTGCCTATTCAACTAACATAAAAATAAGGGTATCAAAGACACATATATAGTAGTTATAGTATACACATAGAAAGAATAACGAAACCTTGGTACAACCTCCTGATCCTGAAATACATTTACTCTGAAAAATAAAACTGTTATATTGTGTAAAGTAAAGTATAAGCGTGATTAGCAAAAAGTTTATCTATGTCAGCCTCGAGCGACCATATAAGTGTATGAATGACATTTCGATACCATTTTTTTTCCATAAAACCAGTGTGGAAATTCTCCTAACGACTGGTACATTCAGCTCCCCGTGAGCTGCTTGGTTTTTCTCGTGTAAACAGCATTCTTGGTTACAGAAATACTTGGTGACAACCACATGCGTGTTTAATTGATTTTAAACATCCTTGGGGACATCGTAATGCCATTCAGGACTTTTTCTCAACAATGAACCGCCCATTAAAGGCTGGAATACGTTTTGCGAAAGAAACTTAAAATTAAAATGAGCACTTACCTCGATCCAGTAAGAAATGTTTCAGGATGCCTTTTAATAAGGAACAGTTTTTTGTTATTTTATATGAAAATGTTTGTACAAGTAAGTTTTATTGAATGTATTTTCAATTCGATCATTTAGTATCCTTGAACTGTAAAACTCATTCTTTTATAGTTCTTAATAGATGATGATCTCTTCAGTATCTGTTCACAACCGACGCCAGGAGGCCGTGTGGTCGCTGACCGCACGGTAGGCGGGGGGCAACCCCCCACTTTTTAAATCAAAAGTGAGCCGAATGGGCTCACACTTATCCGATGAAGCATTAGGACCTTCGGGCCATTAGCATAGATCCCTCCGAAAAAAAAATCAGTATCTGACCGATAATATTTATTATTATAAAACTAAGAAAAATACACAAGTATTGAAGTTGACATGACCCTTCGAAATTAGTTTAATTTAAAGTTGAGCCCAAGATTCAAATTACAATTTTAGTAATGAAAATAACCACGTTAACTTAAATAATTTTAGTAATCGCAAGACTTACTAGCAATATAAATTTTACTGACCGCTGGAAGGAGCTTGTGCCGCACTATCGTCTGTATGAGTAACACCATCATTTATTTACGCCGGGAAATGCTCTGAGACATCCCGTGGGGGAGTGGATCTCCCCAGGCGGGTATGTGGGACTCACTTCGCCCGAAAGGTAAAGGTCCACTAAAACCCGGCGAATGCCACCAATGCCGCCTTTGGTGAAGTGTCCCGGATCTGTTGAGCAAACAGGGCACCTCGAGGGCTAGCCAGTCCCGCAAGGGACCGACGCCACCTCCACAGCGGGGTTGCTCCGCACCACAGAACCCTTTACGTTTTAGGAAAGGCAACACAAGAAGGAGTTGCCTGAGTTAGTCTTAGGTGGACATAAACGTTCATGGGCGACGTTGATCACTTACCATTAGGTAGCTCGTATAGTAGTAGTTCCGTACTTATGTTTTGACCACACGCCTATAGCGTGTGGTGCCCATGTCTGTGCTTATTTCAGCGCACCTAATCTTTATTGCGACTTAGCAAGTTAGGTTTGTGAGTGACGATGGTCCAGTGGGTAGGTATGTACGAGGGCGGCACTGAAAATTTCGGGAATCAAGGAAGTGACACAACATTACTATTTAAAAATATATTTAGGTATTGCTTTTCGAAGTATTCTCCGCGAAATTTGACACATTTTTCCATACGATGGAACCAATCATTGAAGCAACCATTCCATTCGGAAGTTAGGGTCTCCAAAATGGCCGTTTTGTAGGCGTCCACAGCTTCTTCAGGCGATGAAAATCTCTGACCACGCAATTTATTCTTTATTTTAGGGAAAGTATAGAAATCATTAGGGCTTAGGTCGGGGCTGTCTAATAATTCTATGTTTTCTTGCTTTAAAAACTCTTTTGTTCTGTGCGCGGTGTGAGAACTCGCATTGTCGTGATGGAGGATGATGCGGCGGTTGCAGTTCTCTTTTCGGAGTTCAGAAACGACCTGTGGCAAACAAATGCATACCATTCTGCATTAACCGTTGTTTGTCCCTCAAGAGCAATAGTCGAAACATGGCCGGTTTTGGAGACAAACGTGGCCACCATTTTTTTTTTGCAACACTCCGTGAACGAACAATTTTTGTTGGCTTTAACTCATTTTCGAACACCCAAACTCGTGACTGGTTTTTTGTATCGGGTTCGTTCGCGTATATCCAGGATTCGTCACCTGATACGATGTTGTATACAGCATTTGAGGATCCTGCGTGGAATCTTTTGAGAGTTCTGACGCACCAAGTAACGCGAGCCGCTTTTTTCTCTTCACAGCACCGCAAATGCGGTACCCATCGGGAAAACAACTTTTTTACACCTTGTTCATGCAAGATTATTTGTATTTGACTCATGCCAATGTCTAAAGTTGCCTGAATTTCGCGGTATGTCACATACCCGGATATATCAAGACAATTATTATAATTAATATTATGCGTTTTACTTATGAAAGACAGTGAAAAGACAATTTACATGAGCTCGGACCGGCTTGACACATGGAAAGCCAGCCCAGAGTGGAGTCGGTATATTCAAGTGATCTATACAAGTTGCCTAATCATCATCAAGCCAGTAGGTACTATTAAATATTACAAACGATAAAATATATTATTATTAAATCACTATAAATTATACCGTGAACAAAATATACATTAGTAAACTAATGTATAGTTGATTGTATGCTTAGTTTATAGGTTAAGAGCCTGCGTTTAGGAAGACGAAGTGTTGGTCGGTTAACCAGGTGGGAAGACGATCTCCGCGCTGTGGCCGGTCCGTGTTGGATGCGAGTGGCAAGGGATAGGCCCCGTCTTGGCGTTCATTGTGGGAGGCCTATGTTCAGCAGTGGGCGGATAGAGGCCATAATGATGATGATGATGATGATCAAAATCAGAAAATGTGCATGCAAGTGTATGCATAAATGCAGTGTAGGAAAGAAGGGAGGGAGGGAAGTGCTAAATGCATTCATATGCGTGCACTCACACATTTGTGTACAACACACACACACACACACACACATACACACACACAAATATATATAATTAAATATTTCATATTATAGATTTCCGCAAAGTAAAACTTGATTTTATAGTTTAATGTTACATTTAGTTAATTTACTAATTGATCTTTTAAAACCTTTTTTAATTTTTACTTTCAGATTAGGTTATAAATCATAATATTAAATTTAACCCAAAAATTATTTACGTAATAAAGGCAAGTAGGTACTAAATATGCGTAAAGTTTTACAATTTAAACTGAAAATGCGTGTATACCCGCCCCCTACGGGTGATGTCTCTAACCAATACAACCGCTCCGGCTGGAGGCGTGTCAACGAGGCACGTGGAATACTTTTTTACAAAATAATTACCAACGCAAAGGCAACGTTAAATTAATTACAATAATGAATTTCGTACCGGCCATACATGTTCTGAATTTGAATTAGTTCTTATTTTGGAATGGCAAATTGTAATTCGAATCTGCTAATTAATAATGCCAGAATTTTAATGTGAAATTTTACAATTTAAATCTTTTTTATTAATAGTTTTTATATTAATATATATACTAATAGGCATTTAAATTATGTTTATTGTATTACAAGGTTTTTGTTTTTTGATTAATTTATAATAATTTAATATAATAATTATTTATAAATTACCTAATTAACCTTTGTCATAATACCTACCTACTTTGTATAAAATGAAAATGCTTCAAAATCTTTTCCTCCGTGTTTAAGTTCTTATATTAAAATTTGTTGCTTTTTGAAACGTGAAATGTACAGTTAAGTTTTCTTTGAAAATTCCATTATCACGCATTGTACAGTTAATAAACCATAAATAGTTTTTAATAATAGCCAATATAACTAGCGGTAAGCGCTACACGAGAGCGCAGCGTGACACGTATTAAATTAAAAACGACGACATGTGTTTTCCTTCCCACAGGAAAATACATTAGTTCAGAACATTTCCCGCCCACATCTATCCTTTTTGCACCCATAATTTTTTACAATAGTGCGACAGGGCGAGCAAATATAGCGCCCTCATGAGTTAACAGCGAGCTTTCAACGTAAATCTGATAAAGCGAACACTTTACGACGACACCAACACAAAGATATTTTCTTTATATCATTACAATACTACAATTTTGTTTCTATCTCCGTCTGATTGTTACGCGATGAACGTGTTAGAGCGGGACAGCGCTATAACGTAGGCGCCGCGATACGCGCAGTACTATTGGATGAAAAAGCTCGCTCGGGCCCGCCCAGTACAAGATCGAAGGGGCTGCGTTAGCGCCTTCGGCCGTCCGGTTTACAAAATATTTTCTAAGAAACAGTATGTCGGCTGTATCGAGGGGCAGCGTCGCGGGAGCCCGCAGTCATGCTGAGAGTCTCAGCGAAGTCGGTGGACACATGTCGCGAAGCTTTTCAACAATACGAGAAAAAATCGTGTGACATTTCGATCGAAATATTTTTTTTGTCAAATATATTTTCTATTTCAATTTTCGGTGACATAGTAATGTTATAACGAAGCGCCAATTCCTGTGATATCGTAGAACTAGTTGTATGGATATTTGATTTTTACTTTCCTTCGTTGGTGATGTGTTATAATAATCATTTGTGATAAACTTTTGTGTTGACATTGAAAAGTTAGTTTGGATTTATTTATCGGTAAGTTTTGTGTTCCGTGTTTATGTTATTACTAAAACACGAAATAATACTTCGTACCCTTGATAGAACGATTACTCTGTAATCTGTAGGTAACCTACTAGCAGATCAATATTTCTTTTATTACGGACTTAAACGGATTGAATTGAGCAAATATACATATTTTCTCATTTACTTCTGAAGTTGATACATATGATTAATTTAAGATTAGCAAAGACTTCTAAGATGACTTTTGGGAAGATGTTAAGGTTGAAGTGAATGTTGGAATTGTTGGATCAACGATGCAAAGAAGGAAGGTGCAAATACAATGCAATGCAAATAATTAATAGTTTATTATTGATTGACCAGTATCTCGGCTCATGACACATTTTTGAAATACTGTCCCTTTGAACGCTAAGACCACTGATCTCAACCTAATAGTCCCTTGACGCTCAAATTATATAATTATAAAACAAGAACTAACGTGTTTTTATTTCTCTTTAATGAGTCTTTTTCATGTTAGTTGGATAGTCAAACTAGCAGACGTACCACCTGATTGTTGTCGACGTCACCCATGAACATAAATTAGTTTACCTGGAACTAGCCCTGGCAACTCATCTATATGTTGCCTATCCTGAGACATAAGATCTAAGTCTTGCACTTCTCTCCGAAACACAGGAAAACTGTTTCACGGGAGAAACAAGCGAGATAGTCTACTTCTGCTAAGACAGATCTACCAACCATGTGATCATTTTTTTGTAAAAATCAGAAATTAAATAGCATATTTAAAATAACATATTAGATAAGGTAATATTAGGTATGTTACAAATATTTTAACTTAGGTACTTCATCATCTTAAGTGAACTCAATGAACGCCAAGACGGCCGTTCCCTTGCTTATTTACTTCCTTGTTAGCAATTGTACCTACTTAGAGTTAGGGTTTTAAATAGGTTCGGGCTCAGGATATGAACCTGGGTCTGTATGGCGCGACGTCGTGGGGGCTGCTTAGTAGCGTCTCTGCAGTCCCCCCCTTACGAGGAGTAGTCTGGCCTTCGCCCGGGCCAGCCTGTCGCTGAGGTGATCTTGTCTGTTACCTGCATATCCAGGACCCTCAAAAGCGGCTGAAGGCGCTCGTAGTGGTTTTAGAGCCCAATTCTCGAGCCACATAATAAAAATAGTTCGAATTCATTTTAAATATAAGTCAATGTCATTTCATTTTTTTATTTATTTATCGACAAAGTTTATCATGTCTAATGTTACCATATTTTGGATTAGTTATTAGACATAGATATTGTGCGTATATAAGTCTTGTAAATAAATTAAATCATATTTTTATGTTTTAGTTGAAGATAATTTAAATACCTTCTTATGGAAAAGTTTAAGGTTCTAGAATCATCTATTATAATGAAATTGTTAATTCTTAAAAAATTGTTTCATTATAATGAGTGAAATTCGCGCAAACATTAGAAAACAATATAGAATCATATTCTAGATTATTATTGCTCAACGGTTTTAGTCTATAGAAGCCTTCCAATTTAGACTTAAATGTATTTTACCACGCATATGCACAAACTTTTTAAATACATAATTTTATTATAGCTGTATTCATTTATATAGTGCCAAAATATTGATAGGATACTAGCTGGTGCCCGCGACCTCGTCAGCGCAGGATTAGATTTTGGACAATTCACACAAAATCTTTACAAATTATAGCCTTTGTGTTGTTCTGATGTATAAGCTTTATTATTGTAAAGTTTCATCAAAATTCATTCAGTAGTTTTGCGTGGGTAGTAAACATCCATACGTACAAACTTTTCGCGTTTATAAATTAGTAGGAACTGTAAGATTGTCTGCAAATCTAATGCGTGTTAAATTACTTAGAACATGTTCATAGATATGCACATATATAGGTTTATCAACGCTTCCAAGGTTCTGTAAGGCGTGCTTGGAATTTAGTTCTATGCCGGCGGAAAAATTACATGCCAGTATTATCTTTATAATTGGTGATTGTAAACCAAATAGGTTTTAATACATGTATCTTTTAAAATATTAAAAACGTGTTTTTGTTTATACGACTAATAGAAACGGTAATGTGGGTAAAACTGGTGGTAATGCTGTAATTGTTTTAATTGTAGGTTGTAGGTTCGTAGGTATTTATGTAATAGCCGGAGTTGAGATTCTGGTTAGGTAGGTACATTTTAATACCTTGTCTCAATAATTCTACACTTGAGTGTGATAATGTCAAAATCCTAGAAAAAATCAATTATGTTATTCCTTGAACTGTATGAAGGAAAATTTTGGTAAAATACCAAACACAAGAAAGATATATTGTGTATATTTTATATATATTATGAAATAATTAACATATAACATAAGTCGATATTAACATAATAAATAAATATGATACATATTACAGTATTAGAAGATGTATGCTTGCTATCTTTTAAGCCAATAAGTTCTCACTACATTTGAATAAAGTCAAATTGAATCTTCATTTTCTTCAATCTGTCTTCCTTCATTGCAAGTGCCTTCAATATTTCCACAGTCAAATGTAATTGTTGATATCCTAACGATAGTAAGAGGTAGTGCCATGCTGCATTGCTGCCGAACTGGGCCGGCACGATCGGGGTGGTACCTCTCGCTCATATAACACCGACGTCAAGTGACAGCTACACTGTCACGTTTCGTGCGGTTTGTGAGTTTCTGGTGGCCCATTGGGGATGTAGGGAAAAGGGGGGCAACGCATCTGCATAAACTCTGTTTGTGCGGATGTGCATGGGCGTCGGTACCATAAGGCTCCGACTGCTCGATTGTTCCCTTATGTCATAAAAAAGATACCCGGGAATCGAACCAGTACCTTATAATTTAAAGTTCTATCACTTCCATGATTCGCTTGACTATCTCTATTCTAGCAAACTATAAAAATAGTTTTGTGAAACAGATTTAAAAAATCGATAACAAAAAGAAATTAAATCAAGCTAATGATGTGAATCATAAAAACAATAAAAAAATAAAGACAAAACAAAAGGATAGATTTAATATTTTTATGACGCTGATAAGAACTAAGTAGGCTACTATCATACATTAACGTCGCCGTCGGCATCAGATAGATAATATTTATTTCATGATTAATAGTTTGATTAATTTTTATATCTTAATTAATTGCTAAATTTAATGATCGCATTGCATGGATACTTTATTTCAGTTAATTGAGTCGCATTTTTAATTAATACTTTGTGCGTTAATAACTTTTCTCTGTTCACATACTTAAATTATCACACAATTTTTAATCTCAAATCTCGTTTATACATTGTTTCTTTAATTCCTCGTGTTTATTTTTTAGACGCCGTTTTCTGTTCATCGATCTTCGCTTGTCTATTTGAGCAAAAGAGCAAATAGTAAAAACGTTTATAAAAACAAAACAATTGAAGTGTTAGAAATGGGTAATTTACATGTCAGTTGAATATTTATATGAATACTCCAAACTCGTTAAAATTCATCTCGTAGTAAGTAGTACAGTATCAAATTAATGAGCTATTCAATATAATGATTGGTGCACAAAAAATATTCGCACTTGTATGTTACTTTTTTTATATGTTTCGTACATATATATTTTTATTGGTTATTAAGGAAATATATTCTTAAATATATAACTAGTCAGAGCGCCAGGAGCCGAAAAGTTGAGTTGGCATTCAAAGTCAGTCAACAAAGGTAAATAAATTATCACAGATTGATAATAATCACCACGAATTAAAGCTAATGATAAGACAAAACTTATTCATCATTAACAAACAAATCACTACGCTATTAAGTTAACATTAAATTATATTATAAAAATCACATCATAATTTTTACACTGTTATAAAAATACATTTTTTTTTGCATTACGTAAAAAGTGTAAAAGATATTTGAAATTTATTATTCCCCTTGTATTTTACTACCTGCACATAAAATATAAGGTTATTATACCTTGTCACAATCCTCGTATTTTTTTGAAAATTAAATACTAATAAAGTAAATTGAAGTTTGAAATGAAGATTTTAATAAAATATTTTGTATGAACTAAATGTTGCCGGTGGTTTTGCACACATACTATACTTATATAAAAGCTCAACAAATATGTTAAAAGAAACATAAATCCGTATGTATCTATGTAATAGTTTTCATTTGGTGTCCAAATTGTTCAAGAAAATATAAAAATTATAAATTCGCCAGCACCTTAGATACCACACGGCGGTGGGGCTCAGTAGCCTAGGGTGAGCCCAGCGCCTTAGATACAATACTTACTCACAATAAAAATTAACATCAGAGGGAACCAAAGAAATGCACATACTGGCAAAATATAACATTCTATCAACTTATCATAAACCATAGAAAAAAAGGTACATCAATAATTATCGGGAACCCATAAATCATAATCTTTTTAAATATCAAAAACCGGTGAACGTGCTTATAAGATAGTGCATAATCGCATATTACTATGAATTATCATTTCTTTAAAAACAAACCCAAAAAATATGAACGTGGGTTAATATCCAATAATAACATCTAAGCAAAATTAACATTGTTTTGTAGAACTTCTATCAATTATACTCTGAGATATAATAACAATTTTGTCCAAAACTACATGTTAATTTCAACAGTATTATTACAAAGGTTATATTTTAAGTTTAATTATTATTTTATCCCAAACAAAGGGATTTTATAAAACTTTAATTCTAACGCAAGTTTTTTCTGAAATATTCTAAAAGATAAAAGGTATATGGTTGAATTGGTTTTAAAATTGCACTACATTTAATATGATCAAGTTATCTGTCAAAAGCTTTAGCAGCAGATGTAGACTCATCCTTAATAGGTTTACGTCTTAAGGATCGAAAAACAAAATACTTTAGATGCTCAAAATCGATGAATGCCAGAATTGAAGTAATCCTATTTCTCTGTCCATGAACAGAGATCTGTCAACCCGTTGCTTTGTGACGGGGCGGCTCGGCGGGGAGCCAGCAGATAATACAGATTAGATGTGTATCTGAAGGAACGACATTGTTTAACTTCGGTACTGCCTCACGTGAAGTGCCCAACAATATACAAACAACGTTATTTACACTAACGCGATTATCCTTTTGCATACATAACTGTCAATCTTTGTGAACGTAACTCTCAGGAGGATTCCGTGCTTAAGAGATTTATGACAGCTTTTTTCATCCAAACGGCACATGATGAAGCGTTATGTTAATAGACAATGTACAAAAACATACGAAAATAATTAAACTATTTAATACAATGTTGCCACGAGTTTAATACACGAAAAAAAACTAAAGCGATTCCGTTTAGCATATTAAAGTTAGCGTAGCGAAACAGGTTTTATCATTCATAAAACTATTTTAATAACCCATAAACTGTTAATCTCAGTTTTGAAGGACGACGTCGGGAACAAATAAATTAAAATTAAATATACATGGACACAATTGGAATTTTTGTCTCAGACGTATAAAAGTGTCATATAAATTTAGCCGCAGTTTAATTTAATGTCCGATAGTACCTGCCTCATTTTTTTATTATAAATAAACCTTCGGTGCCGGTTATGGCTCCGATGGCATTATTTTGAGAAATGGCTTTAAATTTGTACTCGAAGGTTACGATCGGATAGACAATTATGAAATATTTCGTGTTCGTTTTGTTTGGGAATAACTTATTTTGTTTGTGGCAGGTGATCGAAATCTCACGGAATCGAATGATGCCGGCGTAGCGAGGAGGACGGCGGAGAGAACATTTGTAAAAGGGAAGGTCTTCGTGACCAGCATATTAAAGAGACAGCAAGCAGCGGGTTGTGCCCGCTGCGTGGATGGTGGCGGGCGAATGGGGCTATGTGCCGGTGTCGGGCACTCCCGCCATGAACGCATTCTTCGACACCAACCATGCCCACTTCGCGTCGTACGGACTGAAGATGTCGCCGGAGCCGTGCGGGGTCGCGCCGGAGCACCGCGCCGTGGCGCCGCACCCGCCCCACCACCCGTCCCACTACCAGCCTTACCCGCTGCACTCGTACCAGAACGGCTATCTGCGGGAATACAGCGGCGAGCTGTTCCCCCAGCAGCCGATAGACCATCAGAGCTGGTGCAGCGATGTCCACTACCAAGGCGGGCCGCTCATGCCGCACGCGCACCCACATCCTCACGCGCCGCACGCGTTCATACGTTACGTGCGCCCACCGCCGCGACGTGATATGAGGTGCCAGTGGCTGGACCCCGAGCAGCCTCCACCAGCGAAGCTATGCAATAAGCTGTTCTCGAACATGCACGAGATAGTTACACACTTGACGGTAGAGCATGTGGGAGGACCGGAGTGCACCACACACGCATGCTTCTGGCAGGGATGCCCGCGGAATGGCCGACCGTTTAAAGCCAAATATAAGCTGGTCAATCATATAAGAGTACATACAGGAGAAAAACCATTCCCTTGTCCCTTTCCTGGCTGCGGCAAGGTGTTCGCAAGATCAGAAAACCTCAAAATTCACAAAAGAACGCATACAGGTAAGATTAGATTTTTTTTATATAGCTAGATACAAGTATATAAATAAACTAATTCTTATATAATAAGGTTCACTTAGTTGATGTTTCTTCAGCTTGATATTAGTTGCAGTTATTCTCTGTAGATGCTATTAGGATACAATTTAGGCTAACTTTAGACTCTCAACACGTTGACGCTCTGAATAAAGTCATGACGATCTCACGGAAATTAAAATGTAAGAATTTGCATTCCCAGATTCTTGAAACTTAGTCGATTTCTGTGAAACTCGACTGAAATTCAAATGTAAGAATATATTTCAGGATTCTTAGTCAATTTCTCTTATTCCTAGTACCGAATTAACAATACTCACACATTTGTTTTACATGAGCACGTTCAACAATGCCTAGTTACACAAAGATACAAAAACGATCGGTCAAATAGGAGTTGGGGACATTAGCCGTCTCCTTGTGCGTCCGTTTCTTGGTATCCACAAAAGTCGTTTGAAACTCAATTCAAAATTTATTATCGTCAAACGGTATTATTGTTTGTGTTCAAAAAAATGTCATAAATTATCCGTCCATCCGTCAATTCATTTCCTTTTCGAGATTTTGGCCTATTATTTATGACGTCATCTTTAATTAACTTTTGCAACTGCGTCACTAGTTGCGTCCTATGGTTTTGCTTGCATGTGAATGTTAGATCTATTTATGATTATATATGAATAAATTAGAGTAGTTTCATAAGCTACACTGCGAAGTTACTCAAAATCTTCGACTAGTTTTTGTAAGGTTGGATGTCTAATACAAAGATTTAAATCGATTTAAATCTTTGGTCTAATATCCATCCTTAGGAATTATGCTATTAGTAAGATTATTAAGACGTGCTAACTTACAGGAAGCAAAATTAGCTCCAGTGATTTTACTATTAGCGTTGGCTTTAAATTGAAAAATATTTTTTTTTTTCTTTAGGTAGAATCCCTTTGCATGTGTCATATTTAACCGTTTATTTCGTTTTATTGTTTATTGTATGATTAATAATGTAAAAAAATTGTATTAATGATTTGATGATCACACCCTGGACTCTCAAAACTAAACATTTCTCAACTAACGTCAAGACACTTACGACAAAATATATTTCCGTATTTTATTTCCAACCTAACCTAACACCTTCAATAGACGTTTCCAGAAATCCCATTGAAGCAATGGACATCTGCTATTATATTTTTTATCTGTATTCAATGTCCAGTCCTGCATTATCTTATACGGGTCCATGTTTTTTTGGAACTTTGAAAGGTATATGGGTGTCTATAAATTAGCTACAGACATTTGTTAAGGTTAAGAAGTGGTTGTAACAATGCTAATTAGTAAAATGCCAATTTTAAATCGCAATCTGTTTCAAGTAGGTAGCTTAATTTGACCGTTTGACCGATTAAGAAAGTGTTTTTTTCCAAGGTTTTTTTATGTTAGTTAGATAGGCAAACTGGCAAACGTGCCACCTGATGGTAAGTGGTCGACGTCGCCCATGAACATAAACTAGTTTACCTGGAACGAGCCCAGGCAACTCATTTATGCGTTGCCTATCCTGAGACATAAGATGTTAAGTCTCAGTGCCAGTAATTACACTGCCTGTCTTGCCCTTGTCTCGGAAACACAGCAAAGCTGTTTCTCGGGAGAAACAAGCAAAATGGTGGTACCCACGCAGCCGGGAGCGCGGCACAGCGCTTCCCTCCCACCGGTAAAGGTTAGGGACTTAAGCTCTTTTTATTGTATTTTTTTCTAAAAAAATCATACATGATATCGTCTTGATTTTCTTTGGAACAGCTATTTTATCTTAGATGTTTTTATCTATTATTTTCTATTTTTTACTGTTATATGCAACTAATATTACGTATCATTTTGCGCTTTGGAGAGTTAAAATAAAGAGAAAAATGTTATTAGACTAATTTGAGTGCCGCGACATTTTTTTCCTAGGGACATTCTTATTACAAATTTTATTAAGAAATAAAACTTACAAATTAGATTTAATATACCTATAAAATGCCCAATTAGAACTTCAAAACCAAGGCTCAACCACATAATATACTAGCTGGTGACGCGACTTCGTCTGCGTAGGACTTGGTTTTGGACAATTCACACATTTTTATAAATTATAGCCTATGTATAAGCTATATTACTGCATTTTTTTGTGTGAAAGACTAACGAACATCCATACATACAAATTTTCGCGATTATAACATTAATAGGATGTTTAAAGTACAAAAAGTAGCTACACTTAATAAATATGCACGGAGTAGTTTTTAATTAGCATATTTTGTTTTAGGGTTATATATAATGAGCCAATGTACCGTCTTTAAAACCTCAAGCACAGGCATAAATTGTGAACTGTCATAATTATTTTATTAAATAGCAGCGACCCACGGTTTCACCCGCGTACTTCCCATTCCCTTGGAAGTTGCCTGTACTTAAATTATAGCCTATATATTATTCTGATATAAAAGCTATGTTATTGTTAAGTTTCATAAAAATTAATTCATTAGCTATTGCGTGAAAGAGTAACAAACATACATCCATACATCCATACAATCTTACAAACATTCGCGTTTATAATATTAGTAAGATTTGCATAGCATCGTTGGCCATGAGCTAAGGTACTAAGGCTAACTGGAACTACTAAATGGAAAATTTGCATCCAGTGCTTATAGGATTTGGATGAAGCCAGAGATGTTAACGAAAGTCCTACTATAATATTGTGAACTCGAAAGTTTGTTAGAATGTAAGGATGTATGTTTGTTACTCTTTAACGCAAAAACTACTGAATGGATTTAAATGAAACTTTACAATCCGATAATGGGAAGTACGCGCATCAATCCGCGGACGCTGCTAGTTAGAAATAATTCTAAATGTTTTGTTGTGTGACATATAATATCTATGAAAATGTATTTTAGATAGCTTTCTTGATTTTCAAGCTTGCAAGTCTCCTTTTTTTCTTTTTTTTAACCTTTGGTCTATGGCCTTTGGTCAGGTGCCCCGAATCTAATAAACAAACAGGGAACCACGCACAACTGACGCCAGGAGGCCGTGTGGTCGCAGACTGCACGGTAGGCGGGGGGCAACCCCCCACTTTATAAATCAAAAGTGAGCCGAATGGGCTCACACTAATCCGATGAAGCATTAGGGCCTTCGGGCCATTAGCATAGATACCTCCGAAAAAAAAAAAGGGAACCTCGACGACTAGTCAGTTCCCCAAGGGACCGACGCCACCTCCATAGAGGGGAGGGGGGTCCTAACCTAACCTGAACCATGGTGGGGAGAGCTTGCAAGTCTCCTAAGGACCTACAAACGAACCACAATTGTTATACAAATCTTTAAAGATGTAATTAATAAAATAAAGCTATATAACATTACGCTGTGACTAACAGTAATTATGTTGAGTAAGGTAACGCGGGCGAAACTGCGGGCAACAGCTAGTCTGATATAACTCTTACGTGATAAACTCTAGGTGAGCGAGATCATAAATATGTATATAATCTGAACAAAATACAAAAAAACATCGTTATGGTTGCTTTTACGCTTGTTACGATACATAGAAATATTAAGAACAGTTACGATACGATTCAGTTTTAGTTCAGTAGTACCTTAGTAAAAAAAAAAATTTTGGCTGTTTATTTAACCCACTTCTATTTATTGTACAGTTACAA
The DNA here is from genome assembly GCA_963853865.1 of Helleia helle. Taxonomy (NCBI): domain Eukaryota; kingdom Metazoa; phylum Arthropoda; class Insecta; order Lepidoptera; family Lycaenidae; genus Helleia; species Helleia helle. Next base: position 11,291,367 of record OY971421.1, read on the forward strand.
AAACTTCCGTTTAAGTAATTTGAATGGAATAACAATAAATTGATATAATTTACTTGATCTGCTACTTTGCAGCCCAATTGGGACCTCTCGCTCACATAAAACCGGCGTCAAGAGACAGCTATGATGTTGCGTTTCGTGCAGTTTGTGAGTTTCCGATGGCCCATTGAGGGGATGGGGAAAAAGAGGGCAACGCATCTGCATAACTTTTGGTTGTGCGGATGTCTATGGGCGTCGGTAGTCACCATAAGGCTCCGACTGGTTGCCTCCTTATGACATAAAAAAAAAACATCAGATGACATAAATTTTTATTTTTTATTTTTTTTATTATAAAATTTCAATATAATTTTAAGTTTACAAATTGTCCCGCAAAACTGTTTACACAGTTTGACTGCGGGATCTGAGTCTCTTACAAGTATTCCTGAGTTTAGAATCATTTGGTTTGTTTTGACAAGCCCTTGAAGTGTGCCGCTGATAAAAATATATTTCTAAATGTTATTGAACAGTAACAAAGATAAGCTAATAAATAGAACCACCAACTCTCTGGCGATAACTTTACGATCATCGCGATGTTTGATTAGATCGAGTAAGATATTAACATGCTTAAACAGCCGGGGTTTTCATGCTAATGATGCATATACATGCATGCAATATGATATCTGGATGAAATTAATTAGTGCCTGAGGAATGCACAAACAGACAAACATTTATAATAATGATTAATATGCGTTACAAAAATAACCGATATTAAATATTTAAGGCCCTGTATGGAGGCAACACTATTTCTATATCTACGCCGCGAATTAGTACCACTACACCTTCAAGTTTCAATAATAATATTATGTAGTTGATTTAAATTTTCACTGAACGAGAATATTAATTAGCCTTAATAATACAAAATAACAAAGGATAAAAGATATAGGAGGAAAGGATAAATATAAAAAAATGATAATATTTTTTTTTGTTTTGCTCGTTTACAGAAACAATAATGAATGAAATGAAACAAAATATATTTGGTTAATATCATTTACCTACTAAATGGTTTTATAAATTTAAAATATCATTTTTTAAAAATAAATCATTTTAAGTTATGGTTAAATATCACTTCTATGTTTAAATAGTTTGACTGGCCTGTTGGTCTAGTGGTAAGTGACCGTGACCGAAGGTCCCCAGGACAAATGTTTGAGTGATGAGCATGATAATTTGTTCTGTCTGGGTGTAGTTTATCTATAATATGTAGGTATTTAGAAATATATAAGTATATATCAGTTGTCTGGTTATTATAAGAACAGACTCTGCCTAGTTTGGGATCAGATGGCCGAGTGTGTGAGTTGTCCAAACATATTATAATATAGTATTAATATAATATTATCTATGGACGCTTTCACACCACGTTAATCTGGTCCCGTGGTAAGTTCGCGAAGAACTTGTGGTACGGGTACCAGACAACGGAAATATATTTAATGCTTTTATACTATACATATATTTAAGATTTTTATTATATAATACACATATTTAATACACATCCATGACCCAGGAACACAGAAAATATTTTTGTTCCCTGGCGGGATTCAAACCCGCAACCTCCGGCTTGAGCGCCAACGCGCTTACCACTGAGCCACAGAGGTCGTCTAGGTCGTATTATATTATTATTATTTAAAATTTTAATATAATATCATTATTATTTTTATGTAATATCATTGTGTTTGTATAAAATAGTTTCAAATTTTGGAATATCACATTTAAAAATGTTTCTGTTTTGATCCATCCAGTCAGTGGCATTGTCCACGTTAGGTTGGTGTAACCGATATTTTTATAAACTCGTCTCGTAACCCGACACCGCGTTACCAACACGGTAGCGGAATTTATTTGCTATTGATTCTTCCCAACATATCAATTTGTTTTAGCGATCCAAATCTATTTTTATTTATTATATAACAAGATATTGTTCTTATTATCTTCTCGTGAGATCTTTTTAAGGTATTTTTATGCAAAAGATAAACTTGTTTTATCTTTTGCATAAAAATAAATAATCTAAATAATATATAATCTAATTAAAAATAATTTAATTATTTTTAATTAGATAAGATAGTATAATAAAAATATTTTTTTCTAAAAGCATATAGTACATAATATTATAAACATATACCAAAAATTTATATTCATAATGTATTTAATATAAATTATTATTGTCAGGAATCTGATTATTGCAAATATGCTTGATTGATGAGTACTTTAGAAAATGTTGAATTCACAACTATGAAATAATCATTCTACTTTATGCCATAAACAGAAGAAAAAATCATTCTATATAATGATAATAATATCTATGGACGCTTTTACACCACGTCAATCTGGTCCCGTGGTAAGTTCTCGAAGAACTTGTGTTACGGGTACCAGACAACGGAAATATATTTAATAATTTTATATTTAATAATATTATACATATATTTAGGATTTTTTATTATATAATACACATATTTAATACATATCCATGACCCAGGAACGCAGAAAACTTTTTCGTTCCCTGTCGGGATTCGAACCCGCAACCTCCGGCTTGAGCGCCAACGCTCTAACCACTGAGCCACAGAGGTCGTCAATATATATTATAAGAATTTAAAATATAGCTATTAATGAATTAATAGGACTAAATAGTAATCTTGTTTATTTACGATTTATATAAAATATCTTTATTAATAGTTTTATATAATATAAAAGCTCATTTAAACTTTAAGGTATAATCCATTTAATATCTTTACCCTATAATGTAAAGTTTGTGATAAATTTGAATCTCTATAAAGATGTAATTTATGGGCATTTATGTTGGACAAAAAATTAATAATGTTATTGAACACGAACCTGTTGAAAATGTCCTCGGGCAGACTCGGGCCGTCAAACCGCCGCCGGCAACGACGAAACAAACAATTTGTTTCATAAATATCTTATACTTTTTCACACCAAAATATAATTTTGCATGTATTTGTTAATTTATTAGTTATTGATATATTTTAGTGAAAATATATAAAATTCTATCAAAGTGAAGCTCTAAAGCAACGCGTCCATTGACCCGCTTCGGACGCTCTGCACGCACGGCACGCAATGGATTTTAATTTTTAAACAAGTGCGTCCACAGATCCGCAACATACGGATCCCATTTAAGTGCCACTTTATACAAAGCAAACTATATACATAAGTAAAACGTTATTGTTTTGTCTCTATCATTTCTTTGGTGTCTTTCTCTTATCATTAGATTTAAAAATGTAGTAAGTACCCTACTTCAATTTTTGAGTAACAAATACTTTTTTACTACTTTTACTTTATTCTCAATCATCAACATTTTAATATTTTCAAATCACAATATTATATAAAAAATCTAAAATAAAATGAATATTTTGAAGGTAGTTAACGAAACCTTCCTCCGCTAGTCGTGTTTTTTAGTTTTATTACTTCAGTATTTGATCAATTTCACTTTTTTGTGAGCAAGAATGTTGTCTGATTTGTATTCGTATATTTTAAGTTAATAGGTAATTAAGTGCTGTGCCATCTTGTTGGAATTTCAATGCTTTCAATTATTTTATTTTTTTACGCTTGGCGTGTCTTTCTTGTGCTCTATTATGAACATGTTTCTGTATATGGTGTATATTGTTGGAAAAAAATAATGGCAGACACGGCCGCTAATTGATATGTTTGAAGCAGTTAAAGTTGTAAAAAATGCAAAAGGTTGTAAAGACCTTTTGCAGTAAAAAAAACAGTAAAAAAAATCTAATGAAAAGTATTTAAAGCATGTTGTTCCATGTAGTATTTCAATTAGATATTTTATTTTAACCATTTTAGAATTTATTTTGATGGCTCCGTGGTATTTTTTAACCCTGCATACATCGAAGTCTGTGAATGATAATGATTTTAAGTGTTTGAGTCTGAGCCACTGAGATGAAAGAGGGAGAAAATGCTCCACCGGTTCGAATTTGTTCAAAATTCAATTTGTTCAACCTTATAAGTACTTAATGTGTTTATAAAAATAAATGTTTTTTTTTTTAAATTAGACTTTAGGTGTTCCTTTTTGGTGAAAATGCTATGAGCTCCTTAGGATAATATATTCCTCAATTCTCACTCTCTGTCAGAATGTTATAATTTTTTGTAAGTGAAAACTTCTTTAGGCGCGTTGAACACTTTTTGGGTGAACAAAAATGATGGAACTCGCGACATTGTCACCACGTCAGCGAACGCTTCTAATGTGACGTTTAGGATCTTTTAGGAAATTTTAGTATTAAAATTAGAAAATTTATAACTGCATAATCTAAGTTATAAGTTTTCACTTCTATCGGCAGTTCCTATGACTGTCATTTTTTTCCTAGTCTTCATTAGGTAAAAGCAGAACCTGTACGTGGTCTGTTCCATAATTGACCGGTTCTTATTTATCTAAAATTTATACTTCTACCTATAAATAGCGGCCTCGAGTAGGTAGAGTAGGCAGTTGTTATAATACTAGAGAAAAGTCGCAGATACATATACGGATGGGATGCGTAAATATACCGAAATTTAGCGAATTAAATAAAAAATCGGTTGTCTGTAAAGTCGGTTTACTGACGATAGTTGAACGTGACAACGTCATAAGAAAATGGAACGCCTCAGAGCGAGGTAACGCTGCATACGTCATTTTTTTTTGTTCGTGCAGCCGGCTCCATCGAATTATAAGAAGTTGTCACGTCAAAAAATGTGTGTATAGCACTTGTGACTTGGGTTACTATCTAAACGAAATTATTAAGAGTAAGTTAATATGAATATAAATATGAATAGTGATCGCGTTAGTTTAAAACAATATATAAGTTAATATGAAATAAAATTTTAAAAGATTTTTCGCGATGTTTTAAATATGTCTGTATTTTCAACTAAAAACAAATATTAACACTCAGTATCCAAATATCAGAACTAAAAAGCTTTCTATATTGATACAGAAATACACATGTTGGTATCAAATGATGATTAATATAGTAATAATAAATATTCGCCACGTTAACCTGGTCCCGTGGTAAGCTCGTTAGAACTTGTGTTACGGGTACTAGGGACGGAAATAAATTTAGGAAATTTATATAAATACATATCTATATTCATCATACAAAATATTATCTGCACTTAGCGAGATTCGAACCCACTGAACATGTCCAGTAGCCTAACCACTGGCCCCAGCCGGCCGTAATATAATTAATATTATCATACATTCTCTTCATAACACAGGGTCTAGACAGCCCATAACTAATTTTAAATAACTTCTTAAATATTTATTTCTTGATCGCCAGCCTGCATCATATTCGCGGAGATCTAACGCGAATCTCAAAGAACCTAACTTATTTGATTTACGGTCGGGTTGAGACATATATCACAGATTCTAGGGTAACTTTGAATGCCTTAATGATGTTATAATTTGAATGAAGATCCCCTTCTGTCTAATATGCCGTATAAAATGACGCTTTCAAAATATTTAGCAAACAATACGGAACCCTCCGTCCGCCCTGTGGTTGGCTCTTTGTGTACCCGTCGAGTGCACTTCTCCGCTTTATTGCATCACATTGAATATTTTTTAGGTTTCGTCCGTAGATAATATTTGATACATAATATTTAAATATAACAGCTTACCGTATTAATTTTCAACATTTCAGTATTGATAGAAGAATTTTGGTGTATTTCGTTCTTTAATATTTTGAGGTGAGGATATAGTTCTTTAATAAACTGTAAAATATATAACATATATTAAAGAAAGGAAATATACTATACTTATTTTTATAGCATATTGGGGTAAACGAGTAGCCGAAGCCTTGTAGCGACTATCGACGCCCAAACTGCATGGAACGCGACAGCATAGCTGTCACTTGACGCCGGTGTTATGTGAGCGTTACTTCATGTTATGTTTTTATCTGTATGTAAATAATTAATATTGAACAAATTTTTATTACTTACTTTTTAATTTATGCTTAGGTACTGTTTGGTCTTCTTACTAGGTACCTACTTATTTACTTAACAAGGAAATAGTAAAAAAGAACAAATGAAAAAAAATACGATATATAATCAACATATTGTTTAAAGTTAAAGAGTCGCTTAATAATAATAAATTCATCATATCATATTATAAAAATATCAAGCATCAGATTATAAATGAAAATTCATTGGCTATTGTACAAAATCTCGCATATGATAATGCTGTAACCCCATAGATGCGTTCAAAGGTGTTTATAGTGCCACCATCTGCCCTGATAAATCACATAAAAAATAATACCAACACAATAGTGTGCGTGAGGGGATTTCAGTGCCAACATAACGGCATTTGTCAACACTTCAGCGTTTTACTATTATAACGTCATAGTACATATTGATCGATTACAAGTTTAAAAAGCTATTCACAATTTGTATAAATATGTATAAACATTTGAAGAATTTAAAATAATGGTTGACACAATTAAATTTTATACGGACTATAGGTCTAAGAATGATGGGATATCTGATAAGATAAATAGAAGGATCAGCGGCGACAACTCGCCCTCTATTTTATTTAAGATGACAAGAATTGACTTTGATTATAAGGTAAAAAGGTACGATCCGTACCATAGAGTGTATTGATGGATGGATGGTTAAATTTTAAATAGACATTAAATAATTCGGAAGATAAATAACTAAAAAGAGGTTTTAATCTAGCTTAGTAAAAACAAAATTGTTCAAATGATTTACAGACGTATCTGGACTTGTTAATGATTATAATTAAATAAAGTATATACAAAATTTGATAAAAATCCAATCATCCGCTTAGACGTGATTAGCAAATACTTTCGCTTTCATATTATTCGTAATGCATCTCAAGCTTTTTTTAGAACAGACTAAAAATACATTGCTTTGACATGTAGCAACGATCCTTGGTACAAAGTACTTGGGCGTGGCAAACACACACATCGACAACGAGACACATGTCTACATTGGCTCCAATCACCCATGGATGTACCATAGACAAAACGCTAAGCGGTTTACGTTTTTATACTCTTTTGTCACCAGCCCCTTTGAAACTAACGCGATGACAGAAGTGTACAGTCGCGACAAATGGGCCAATATGGAAATTAAAAAACATCTGCGCTTTAATTAATTGTTAAATCAAAATGAAAAATGTAAACCTATTAAGTATACGCACCGAAATTAACCATATTAATAGTTTGAATATTTTTTTTACTTTTAATTACTAAACTGCCAATTTCAACGCCATTAAAAAAAAACAATACCAATGATATATCCTCCATTATATTTAAATATCAAAAATCAAAGCATTGTCATCCTCTCCGCTATTTAAAGGATGCATTCACCCCTGATTTTGGCACCTGATTTGAAAAACTCCGAGATGTCAAAAAAACTTGTCCGGCCGTTTCTCGAATCGCAATTCCGCTTAAGACGCGACGGCGCGAACAGAGCTACGGGCCGCGAACAAAAACTGCATCATGATAATACTGGTTCCTACCTTCGTAGATATATTATCCATGATATGGAAGCAATTAGCTAATTATGAAATTATATCGCAAAAAAGTTGCCGCGATTCAGTACCCGCGGAACCTATATTTATGGATACTTTTTCTCGATTATGTGAAATGTAAGATGGACATCATGAAAAATACATCTCCCATACTGTCATCTATATGTGGATAAATCGAGTTGATGTATATTTTTTGCTAATACTTAACCTGCTTACTTTTACCACCCGCATCGATGTCTTGATGAATAATGAATTAAATAGAACCAGATTACATTATTCCATCGATAAATTTTTCTTTGCGCAGTTTTTATCACCTATTTACATTTTTTTTTTTCAAATAAAACAAAAACAAAGTGTTTTGTACATTATCGTATTAGTATCGATTATAAGTATTAAATAAGCATTATTTATTACACTTTAAATTCACGTTGCTTCTTGTTATTTTAAAATATGTAAAGTCTTTATTGCAGTCATGCTAAACTTAATTTATATCTTAAGATAATAACATCCATATACATTATACATTTATACCGTAAATTATTAATATAATTTATAATGAAAACAATTAAAAATTCATGAATTCCTACCTAAATTTATTATTAGGTACGAAATTTTCGTTAGATAATTCACATTCCTATAAAATGGCTATTTCTAATCTGCGCAAGAAATATTCAAGTTGATGTATGGTACGATTTATTTTATGTGTCACATATTAAAATGGAACATTTATATTACCGACTGTACCCATATTTGCAATTTAATTCTGTATCTATTAAGAAATATTTATGCAGTTGGCTGCTGTCTTGTCTTTTTTAACGAATTAATTAGTCCAAACTGTCACATTATTCACATATAATTAGTTGATTTTTAGAAAATAATTAGCCAAGCTGGCATTTAAAAATTGATAATATTATAAAGAATTTCAATGTGGTAAAGGATAATAAATAAAAATCCTCCTCCTAAAGTTACTAATTTCATCAAAAACACCATACCATAATTCCATAAGAGTATTATTTCATAGAACAATATATAATAATAGTAGGTACTATTGTTATCAAAAATATACCTACTCAACAGGCATAAAGCATGCAGGGTTATGTGCAGTGGTGGATTTATACTAGGGGCAGTCGGGGCTAGTGCCCAGGGCAGCAAATTTTCTAGGGCGGCAAAATTTGGAAAGTGAGATAAAATTTTCTATACAATATATAATTAACTAATTCTTTTAAATAAACATTTTATCTTTCAAGAAATATAATTCAAGTAGTATTATGTATCACATTAAAATTTTGTATATTATAATATAGGAAATTTAAGTAATTACTACAATGGGTGCAAATAGACTCAATAGCTTAACTATTCTATGCATAGAATCAGATGTGCTTCAACGTTTAGATTGTGAAGATTTAATCGACTAGTTTGCAATTCAAAAAGTTAGGCGAGTTTACCTGTGAAAAAAATTATGCAATACTAAAATAAGTCGTTCTTAGTGCAAAACTTATAATTCTAAGAAAAATACAAATATTTTTTTATATTACTATAGTATATAATAAATAATATATAATATATGAGTAAATAAAGAATAAATATAAATAAAACATAAGGTATAATAAATGCTATATAATACATAATAAATTTCCTGCAATCAATTAGTTATTCTAATTCTTAAAAATATCAAAACTATTAAAATAAAATTTAAGTCATAGGGCGACATTTTCTTCAGTGCCCCAGGGCGGCACAACTTTAAATCCGGCCCTGGTTATGTGCGCGAAATACCTACATAAATAATTCTTACATTCAATGACAAAATGCTAAATAAGTAGGTACAGTATACTTAGATACTGTTAATACTGTAACATTTTTATTTAATTAATAATTAGGAAATCTTAAATTAAATTAATAATCACTATTTCAAAATTCAAGGTTCATACAGTGTGTAGGTATATAGATATAATATACAATTTTATACTGTCTAATGAGAGATCTTTTCTAATTATTAAATTTCAATCTAAAAAGTTAATTAAGTACGTCAACATTTCACAGGTTAATAAATTTAAGATGTCGTTTTATCTAAGCTTTATATTATAATTGAGCGTCGAAATTTAGTAAATATAAGTTGATGGTATAGACTATAGACTACAGGCCCCGGTATAGGTATTTCTTGTGCCAGGGCAAGACTAGTTTCGCATCTTGGATAAAAGACGTCAGGTCTTTGTCTCAGTGATTACACTGTCAGTCCTGTCTCATCTCATCCTACAGCAACGCTGTCGTTAGCAACAGGAACCACAAACATCAACCTCTCTCATTTCCTATATTTACGTTATTCAATCATTTATTTTTACCAAATTATGATACGACATCGATTACTTAAATGACAGGTTGTATAAAGATACACCTGTAATTGCCATTATTAAATATGATTATCATTTGACACAAATCGATTCCATAACAGTAATGTTAATTCGTTTTTTATATATTAATGATGAAATTTTGTGTAGACTTATTTTCTGAAAATTTCGTCTAATGGCGATCGACTGTAATCAAACAAGAAACATTAAATCGTTGAAGAAAACTTATACTAAGGGTACAGTTTAGAAACGAACTTCAGAATAATTTATAGTAACATTAATTGGCTATAACCCAAATGACATACAGATAAAAAACACTAACTCTATTATGTGCGCCAAATAAGGATCTGGCTACAATCTAACTGGATATATCTGTGTCCACTATAGAAACCCATTTTATGTGCAAAACCAAGATGGCGGCTTAGGATACAATCGAGAAAATATTTATTCTAATAAATATTTTAAAATTAATAAAAAATGTAATATTGGGTAACCTTTCACGTTTAATTAGTAACTGGTCGGGGTAAAGTGTGTTACTAACTGGCTGTCAAACGCAACTATGCCACGTGGTCTGACTTCTAAGATATATTTTGTGTTTGTCATTATGGTTTAGAGATGTATCTCGGAACAATAACTAAGATGTATATTTGCATAGCCCAAGGCTTATTTTATAATATAAGTCCTAGCCAAATTTAAGGAAATTATAATACAGTAAGTTTGGGGGTAAAAATCTTACACAGGGAACAGAGTTACCTTCGCATTTATATATTTTTTAATAATTAGGTACTATATAAAAGACAAGCGTTATTAACGGAGAAACTTACATACAATTGATAAAGTTTTACTTTCTGTGCTGAATTTCAAAGTAAAAATCGTTTGTTATAATATCGTCAAACATACCAAAACCTCCAAGCAGTTGTAACTAAAGCCTTCAATAAACGCGTGTAAGCAAACATTAAACTTTAAACATCAAAGCCGCATAAATAGAAAGCCATTATTGGTATTTGGTACACAACAATAGTCTAAGAGCTCGGGTGTGCTCGCCCTCCGCCTACCGCATCAACACTTTACTGCCTATATTTGCAATAACTGTTGTTCCAACTAACAAAAATACTACGTCATAAACAAAGATCACAAATAAACATCATTGATATTGTATTATACCGTATTTCTTGAGTAAGGCTTTAATACGATTTTATGACGAATTTGTTTAAACGGGGCTCGTAAAAGTTATTACGTTAAAAATTATAAGTTAACATGATTATTTTCCTTACTAAAGTTATTTCAAACAGGGTTTGTTATTTGAGTCTCGTAAACCAGACATTCGTGGATATTGTCGAAATATTAAGATCCGTATTATTTAAAACGAGATATTTACCATGAGTGAAAATCATGGTAAATATCTCGTTTTATATAATATATTATTACATAATTGTATTGTTTCATCAACATAATATATCTATAACATATATTGTTAACTAGTCTCCTGGCAAAAAATGTGATCATTTTAACGGTTAAGCGTAGTAGTTTTATTGAAATTTGTTATAATATATACATACTATATTACTTCGGTATTAAATATTAACGTACAGAATGATAAATAAAAAAAGAGCCAAGTGCGATTCGGACTCGCACACGGAGGGTTCCAACAAAATCACTTTTGTTGTATGGGAGCCCCCCTTGAATATTGTTTTTAATTTATTTATTAGCGGCAATTAAATACATCATCTGTGAAAATTTAAATTTCAACTAACTATCATAGTTTATCAGATCCAGCCCTTATTTTCTTTTACGCCGGGAAATGCTCTGAGGCATCCCGCGGGGGAGTGGGTCTCCCTACTACTAAAACCCGGCGAGTGCCACTAATGCCGCCTTTGGTGAGGTGCCCCGGATCTAGTAAACAAACAGGGCACCTCGAAGGCTAGTCAGTCCCGCAAGGGACCGACGCCACCTCCACAGAGAGGTTGTCCCGCACCACAGAACAACCCCTCCCAACATCGGGACAGTACAATGGGAGTGAGGTTCCTATCCTCCCCCCATTGTACTGCCCCCTGCTCTTATGTCCCCTAGCCCCCTGCTCTTATGTCCCCTCTTCTTATAAGAGGGGTACAAAGAGCCCCACCGCCACGACAAGTCCAGAACCATGGTGGGGATGAGATACAGCCTGGTGACAGGGACGGACAGCGGAGTCCTGTTTTACTGTTTGAGTACGGAACCCTAAAAACACTCTTGAATTGCTAAAATGTTAAACAGCTAAAAACCTATCGGCTATTGTCCTCACAAATTTAGAAAATGTTGTAAACGAACGATTCCAAAACATAGATTCCTCATTAAACGAAATGAGCTATCAGGCGTTTCCATTGTGTGGAGAAAAACTGTTTTCCCTTTGTGGTGGTCTGCGCGAAATTCCTTCGTCTTGTAGAGCGGTGGCGGTGGGTCGCACTGCATCATTCATGCGTTTTTTCTTTGACACCTTGTCGCTATCAATATGTATGTGTGATACAGCCGATGTCCCGAATTCTCAGATGTACAATCTATGAGTTCCACGTGCGAAACTTTTTATGCGAACAAAGAAATATCCAGAAACGCCTAACTTGATGTGTAAAAATGCAATTGGGCCTAATAATTTATGGTGGATTTTTGTGGTTGTTATTTTTGTATATTTCCTTAAAACTTTATAATTATCTATGAAGTTTTTTTTATTTTACGCCGGGAAATGCTCTGAAGCATCTCGCGGGGGAGTGGGGACTCCCCAGGCGGGTATGTGGGACTCGTTACGCCCGAAAGATAAGGTGGTCGCAGCTCTACCCACTAAAACCTCGACGGCTAGTCACGCACCGAGGGACTGACGCCACCTCCATAGAGGGGTTGTCCCGCACTACAGAACAACCCCTCCCAACTTCGGGACAGTACAATGGGGTGAGGTTCCCATCCTCGCCCCTTGTCCCCGTGGCTCTTTTGTCCCCTCTTCTTATAAGAGGGGTACAAAGAGCTGCTCCCTCGGCTTAATTTGCTTCACCCAAGGTGCTGGGTTCACCTTAGGCTACGCTATCGCCACGACAAGGCTAGAACCGTGGTGGGGTTAATGGACTCATTTGGTAATACATACCTATTAACACCAACATACTTTATTTAAACAATTTTAAAAAAGAGACACACGTCATATGCCTACTTTGAACTTTCACATATTTGATATTAGTTATCCATAAAACGAAATACTTTTAATTATGTACGGTTACGTTGCCTTATTTAAATAGAACATTAATAAGTCACGAATGTAATTTTTTTTAAATACTTTAATCGTTGATTAATATTAAAAATTACATAGTTTATAGTTTTGACGCAATTATATTTATATTAAACTGTTTACTCATACCTTTGTTCACTGATTTCAAAATGAAAATACCTAACGTTTGCCACCATGTATAGATAGAGCTTAATACATCAAAAACTAGAGCTCCTCGAGGTTTCACTCGTGCCAAAATAAAAAACAAATTAATTTATATCTTCAAATATTCCTAGCCTATAACATTATTTATAATCAGACCATCTAATACTTATCCAGCAGTTACGGAGATTAGCGCGTTTAAATTAACAAACAAATTCTTCAGCTTTATTAACTGAGTACTTATAGACAATAAGGAAGTTTATTTTGTTTTTTATATCATAGGGGGCAAATGAGCAGTCGTAACCTTAGATTACTACCGACGCCCATAAACATCCGCACAAGTGGTTACATATATGCGTTGCCCTCCTTTACCCCATCCCTACCCATAGGCTGCTTTGGAATTTTCCATTTTTTTTATTTATGTTGGAAAAATGAACTTTTTTTTAAATATTATAATGACGAAGCTATGATACTTTTCCCGTCCGCTTTAAGACTTCTCGGCGTGCGGCCTCTGACGTCAAAAGTCTCGCTCATGGGCCGCGACTCGCATGCCCGAGTCGAGTACCGCCTTACCCATACCGTTGACCCGTCAGTCATATTTAAGTTATTGAAATAATTCTTTCACCTATACATATTATATTATGTAGGTACACAATGTACCGTGTATGTAGTTACGGGAATGTTGATGTGTGTATTTGCTTGTCCACAATTTCATTTTTATGTATCACTGGAGTAGGAGGATAAATTTTGCCTTACAATTTATATAAGAATTTTATATTTTTGGAATAACAAAATCTTCCTTATTCTTCTGAATTTAAAAATGCTCCAAAATGAAACATTGTTGAATTGAGATCAAAAGTATCTTACAAATAAATAGGGTTAGATCCTTCTCGACTAACCATAATAGAATACCTAAAAAAATTGACGAATTAGCATTCTGACCAGGTGATTCTATATTTTTATTAATTAACCATAAAAAATGCTGCGGCATTTGAAAAATGATATTCCTGCCAGGAATGTAACATTAAAAAAAACAAAATTAGACAACAAAACGAGACAAACAGCCATTAATATCGGTAGACGTATTGGTTTGTCCCAAACGCGCCCAGGGGCTGAAATCTGATGCCGTGTGGGTGTTGAGAGGACACGGTGACCGACTCATAAAATTTATAGCACGAACATTATGACAAAATTACAATATTTATGTTTCACAAATATTAAGTTCCTAATGATGTTTTAATCTTTTTCATATTGATTCGTTTTGGCACAATAAGAATAAGGACTATTTTTAATATCTTTTTGATCATTTTTTGGAGCACGTCTTAGGGTTCCACGATCTTATAATAAAAACCTCACCGTTCTAGTAAATTGTTCAATTATTACTACAGACTCACGCTTGCTTAATGCTTTTGGCTATAGAGTAAGAAAACTCCTTTTTTTCTATCACCATAAAAGCCAATCACTCTCGCGTTATATGTATATTGACTAGAAATATGTGTCTTATATTGAACCTATTTTTGAGCAATTGAGTAACCGTTATGTCTATCGTGTAATATTTGGCCCTATTAATAGTATATTATCATGAAGTTAGGAAATAAGAGGAGATGCCCCTTTCTTTAAACTTACAGCTGTAAGTGAGTGCCTGATCCGCCATCTTGAGTGCCCTTTTCATAGTAGTATTCTCTATATAGTTTGTGGTTTTGCTGTCAAAACCCTAGCAATGGTAGTCATGTTAAGTGCCGATTTGAGTTGTAGGTTACACCTTTTTTTCGTAGGTATGCCCAGTCCTTCTATATTATTATGTATATGTATATTATACAGTTCCACTGACACATAAACACTTGACAGATGACGTTTGCACTTCGAAAAAAATATATTCTTTAATCTTTACCAAAAACATTTCAAACAGCAATTAATCTAATACTTACAGATCACAAAACGTTTAATTACGTACCCGTCTGACACAAGGAATTCGTAGTATGCGCACATCCCATAGTTTAGTTGTTTCAAAATACAAATAAAACGTAGTTTGTACATTTCTGTCATTTTTTTATCGCACGGCGCACCGCGTTGATGCCGGTTTGGGCTGTCAAAATGGACTGACGGATTGACAAGCGAACCCGCTTCGGTGTCGTTTTGTATTTATTCTCATGCTCGCAGGTGTATCGCACCGCATTATTCATACAGTGGGAACCAGAGGTTTCGCTAATTTAGAACAACCTTAATCTTAATAACATAGATCACAGTAATGCCAATCGGCGTTTATCCATTGCCTTTTAAATGATTTATTGATGAAACTATCGGTGATAAATTCTAAATACTTACCTAATCAGTAACACCAAATTGCTCTTACCTAATTTAAATGTTTTCGATCATATTGAAATTACGTAATTATCATTTCAATAGTTGTTGAAGCAGAAAATTGGTTGAAGTCTTGCGTATGATCGGGCTATCTCAATCATAATATAGTTTACACTCGGGCTTGTAATACTTATCCAAGTTCCTTGGTTCAAAGTTAGTTCATTATATAATATAAAAAGTGCCTAAGTAATTAACAATTTACTTGTTTTATTATACCTACAATCTCGCATATACCTAGTACTGAAATAGGTCTTTCTTTATATACTACGAGGGCGGAACTGAAAATTTCGGGAATCAAGGAAGTGACACAACATTACTATTTAAAAATGTATTTATTGCTTTTCGAAATATTCTCCGCGAAATTTGACACATTTTTCCATACGATGGAACCAATCCTTGAAGCAACCATTCCATTCGGAAGTTGGGGTCTCCAAAATGGCCGTTTTGTAGGCGTCCACAGCTTCTTCATGCGATGAAAATCTCTGTCTGACCACGCAATTTATTCTTTATTTTAGGGAAAGTATAGAAATCATTAGGGCTTAGGTCGGGTATGTACGGCGGATGGTCTAATAATTCTATGTTTTCTTGCTCTAAAAACTCTTTTGTTCTGTGCGCGGTGTGAGAACTCGCATTGTCGTGATGGAGGATGATGCGGCGGTTGCAGTTCTCTTTACGGAGTTCAGAAACGACCTGTGGCAAACAAATGCTAGCATACCATTCTGCATTAACCGTTCTTTGTCCCTCAATAGGAATAGTCGCAACATGGCCGGTTTTGGAGACAAACGTGGCCACCATTTTTTTGCAACACTCCGTGAACGAACAATTTTTTTACTGACTTGACTTGACTTTAATTCATTTTCGAACACCCAAACTCGTACTGGTTTTTTGTTTCGGGTTCGTACGCGTATATCCAGGATTCGTCACCTAATACGATGTTGTATACAGCATTTGAGGATCCTGCGTGGAATCTTTCGAGAGTTCTGACGCACCAAGTAACGCGAGCCGCTTTTTGCTCTTCACAGAGCAAATGCGGTATCCATCGGGAAAACAACTTTTTTACACCTAATTGTTCATGCAAGATTATTTGTATTTGACTCATGCCAATGTGTAAAGTTGCCTGAATTTCGCAGTATGTCACATGTCGATCTTCCTCAATCAGCTTACGCACAGCATCAACGTTTTTTTGGGTGACTGTAGTTTTTGGACGACCTTGACGGGGATCATCACTGAGCTTGACACGTCCATGTAGAAATCCAGCAAACCAGCGATAAATTGTGGTTTTGGATGGGGCTTCATCACCAAATGCAGAAATCATCCGGTCAACACACTGTTTTTGTGTTAAACCACTTCGAAAGTCATAATAAATCATCGCTCTAGAATTTTCTCGAGTCAATTCCATTTTCTCAACGACTAAACAAGTTTGACACAGACCTTGTGACAAGACCGAGAATCTTTTTTAAAATAAATAAATGGTATTCGATTTTTAAAACCAAGGAGTTTTCAATTAAAAAGATTTTAATATGACAGGAACAGTGGAAATATTCCATTCCCGATACTTTTAGTGCAGCCTATGTAGCTACATGTTATATATGGCATCATTTGTTGCTGTGAAGACCAAAGTGGGGGGCAATTTGCACCAGGCAGTCTACTTGACTTATGACCGTGTACAGTGGAAGATCATATGTAGTCACGATCCTCAGCAGTGAGGGAACGATGAAGAAGAAGATGACACGTTACATGTGTGATTATTTTATACAGTCACAAACGTTTATAGATTCTATAATATATTTATCTTATGTACTATACAATCATTGAGCATATAATCGGTATAGAGCGGTCATATTTTGTATGAAAACAAATACAATAATATTTAGCAAAAATGAATAAAACAAATGAAAAAAGTAAATAACATGGCAGTTTCCCGTTGTAATAAAACTACACGAGTTTCCTCTATTTGTGAGTGAATAGAAATATCTGTTGGACACTCAGCAGATAGTTATCAGAGCAAGATGGATGGTTCGCAGCGTTTCAGCGAGAACAATGGCTCTTGAAGTTCAATTCTCCTGCGACTGCAGACGCGCAAATGTGACACTATATCATTTTACCGGGGAAGCTGTACCTATATTGTACGAGTAATACCTGTGTTGATTATACATGTTACATTGATTAGAAATTAAAAATCTATTTATTTTTCGTTTGTTGTGATTGATTTTAAGCTGCTACATTAACTTCAGAGCTTTAGAATGTAATGTAATACGATGTCATCAAGACCTGTTCAATGAAGTAATTTCTGACAATAATATCCTAAGTCTAGAATTAAACTGACTTAAAAAAATGTAAATACTATTTTTATATTATAATATGTGCAAAATTAAACAAAACATATCTATAATAATAAGTAGTTGTGATTCGTTTGGTATTGAAGATGAACGATTTTTTTAAATATTATTATTAGGTACAAGCAAGTTTTCCGCGGGCTTAACTCTGATGACTCCATAGTAACAAAACCCCTTATTATAAAAAAACCCTCTGGGAATATTACAGACATGATTCATCAAAATCTGTCAAGTTAAAACTGATACAGCAAATATGCATTTTATACATTTTTAGATTTATTATATAACCTCATGTACCTATATAAGTTATATTCATAAATAATAAAGATAAAATACGAAACCAAGTTGATATATGGTGACACATATAATATATAATTATTAAAATACCTACTACAGAAAACTAAGTATTTTCAGCAATTAACTCCACAAATAACTAATTTAGGTATTCTACAGGGGGTTTAAAAGAGACACATACATATAAAATGCCATATAATTTTATACCTACATTTTGAAGTGTGCCTTTGCATGTAATACGGGTTGGTATAATATATACAAAAAATAATACATTTAATTTACATCACGAAAAACTATTACACTGACATTGTATACAGTATGTAGAAACTAGAAAGCATTACTTATAGACCCACGAAGTTGACGAGGGTCCAGCAAAATGTAAGAACAAATCTGACTGATAAAATTTTAATTAGTTTCCATGCGCGTGTTTCGTTTTCATTTAATTCATGTTTACCAACCAGACACCAGCTATGACGTGGCACTTCGCTGTGTTGCTACATTACCTATTATATTTTATTGTGATGCTTTTGTATGAGTTGGCAGATATTTATCGGGTATCGGAACATTATTCGGTCCGCTCATAATCGTCCGCATAAAGCACCTTGTCACACGGTCGTTGGGCGCCGCATACGCCGCATATTCTTTTTGTGTTCACGGGACAAGGGCCTGTATTCTTCGAGAAGTGGAAAAAATGAAGATATTAATATATCTTTCTAATTCGAAATACGTTTCGGATAAAGGGAGATCATAAATCATTATGCGTGTTCGTTTTTAAATACGAGAAAATCGGTTTACTAAGAATTACGGGACCGTCGAGCTGTCTATAGCGCCAATATGGTGACTATTTAATAGTTATTGGAATATTCGAATAGAACTGGCAAGATGAACTGTCATTTTGTTTTTTTTTTCTTTATTTTAAATATCGAAGTAACATTTATTCTATAAATAAATTAGATTTAAATATTTCAAGATCATTGTGTTAAAAATCGCTAAGTTATGTGCCATTGTGATATATAAACCATATTATTGTAAAGTTTCATTAAAATCCATTCAGTAGTTTTTGCGTGAAAGAGTAACAAACTTCCATAGGTACATACATAATTTAAAATATATATTTGCAGAATGAATGTTTCTGCTCAATATGTTTTTAAAAGTTGTGTCGTAGATGTTATCGTAAGTTCTTCTTCCTATATGATATAAGGTTCATAATTGTTCCTAAAAATAATAAACGATGTATAATTAAATATACTGTTTAAAATATATATTTTTTTCTAAAAAGGTTTCTTACATACTATACTTACTTAGGTATATTATGTTCAATGGAACTGAGGGGATCCCCGACCTAAATTATAAGCGTTGAGCGTCCTCTCTTAACCCACTGTTAGGCTCGAGGCCATAGACGGAAGGTTGTCCTTCACACAGGCGACGTTAGGTTCGTTTCAATATTTATTAAGTAAAAAATAAAAATATACCAGGTATGCCCTTTATGCCACACGCCAACTAGCACCGAGGCTTTAAAGTCCGGCAACGCACCTGCAAAACCCTTGGTGTAACGGAGATCTATGACTGTCGGTGATCACTTAACAGTTGACCCGACTGTCCGTTTTCCCCCTCTCCTATAAAAAACTTATCATTTCGGGTCTATTAATATTTATATAAAATATAGTCTGTATTGTACAGCGAGTATATTAAAATAGTTTGTAGGTCAGATATGCGTCGTGTACGACTGTACAAAGAGCCAGTCATCGGCCACTCATTAGCCGGCTTGCTGTCTGTTGAGATTGAATTACTGTAATAGCCAATAACCGATTAAACTATATGCTTAGGCCACACTAACGGCGAACGTTTTTATATTACGTGTAGCATTGATACAATACTAGAGTGTGAACCAAGCATTATTATATTTTATAAAATCTAGTCTAGTGAGAGTTTCATATGCACCGAAGGTTCCGTACATATATAATAACAACTAACAAGCCACTGAGTGATACTCAGTGATAACATAGCTTGGCCCAGTATGGCACGACGTCGCGGGGACTGCTTAGTAGCGGCCAGGAATCCCCCTTACGAGGAGTAGTCTGGCCTTCGCCGAGGCCAGTCTGTCGCCGAGGTGATCGAGGTGCCTTTAAATCCATGACAAAATAAAAAGCGGCTGAAGGCGCTCGCAGTGGTTTTAGTTAGGCTGGGCACCCCGGGTGCGAGTCTCACATTAGGTCAGGATCTACCTGAAGATCCTGGCTGCATCCATAAGGATTTCCCTGCAATATCAAAAAAGTGATAACATAGCATTTTACAGATCCTAAGATTCCCTACAATATAATCAAAATTCACAAATATCACCCCCTTTACAATATCAGTAAAGAACTAAGTAAAATATTGTTTATAATTCATCATTATTTTTTATATTTCCAAACTTTGCACTTTGTTAGTCGCAGTTGTTTACGAGTTCGTAAAAAACGGATTTCATGCGGGTAGGTATCCGATGCATTAGAAGATAGGCAAAAGGTTTAAAAGAGAACCACTCGCATAACAGTAACAAAATCAAGAAACAATTGAAACTTTAATGGTCGCTACTGACTATTAAAGCAATTTATCATTTCACGCATGATCTCCTTATGCATGCTCCAAAATATCTGAAATTCGACAACCATTACGTTCAATAACAATTTTATTTGTATTAGGTACTTGCCAGTATTGACAGCCAAACATAAATAATCGAGTTTGAAAACTCCCAACATTGTGACGTAAACGATAGGTGGTATAACGATTGCGGCGAGGGATCGGTCGTCTTGGTATTCTTTGAGGGAGGCCTTTGTTCAGCAGTAGATGGATAGGGGCTGGTGATGATGATTATGATTTAATACGCCATTATCAAACAGTAAGTTATATGAAGTTCTCAGAGTCTGATCACTATCACTGAGAATAAATGCACCGAACACCAACAACACAAAACTTACAATTCAACAACAATAACAACAAGAAACAATAAAGACAAGTAAATTATTATTAGCATAAATATGAATGAGCAGGTGACGGTATCAAATATCATTTAATATTCATAACTTATTCGATAGTGGGTCTAGTAGCATTTAAAAGCATTCTGATCCTCGAATGTAATCTTCATAAATAGCAGCAGCAACTTGATATATACCTGTAATTGTTTTTTCTGTACACTCGCCTAATGCCATCAAAACATTTGGGAATTTGGCCGTGTGTTGGGTTTCATTTTGTGCTATTTCCGAACTGTTTTCACAGCAGAGCGCTCTTAAGTATTGGAAATTCAATACCATCTAGGCGTTTTGCCAACGTACTAAATGACCCTTTCAGCGTAATTTTATTAGGTTTTGGAATCTTCTTCTAGTCAGATTGGTTGCCAATGGTTTGGCTGTATATTTTCGCTTTCTTGGAAGGACTTACCCGATAAGGGCACATTATACAAAGACTAAAAAATGTATGCCACAGACGTAGTCCTTGAGCATTTCTTTTTACAAGATGTTAGTAAATACATGACTATGGTTTTACTTCCTCAATTAGAGGTAGTTGACGTTTGACGTTGTAAAAGATAAAACCGAATATTTAAGGGGCAAAAAGACCACAAATAAAAAGATACCTCGCAAGGCAATAACAACAAAACTAATGTAATCAGATTTCGAAATACTAAGAATAAAATAAACAGATTACAAAAACTTATTAAAACCCAAATGAGCACATCTTTCAAAGGTTTTCGATAAGAACAAATAAAAATAAACAAACAACCATTTAATGTCGAGAAAAAAATTAATTGTATAAATCTCTTGTACCCCTTTAAATATTTAAGATGTTGGACATCCTTCTGGAAAACATTTCGAGATAAAATTTCAAGTCGATAATAATGTTACAAAAAAGTGTCTCCCGTGGGTGATACAGGCGTTTGAGATAAACATCTGACCCTAGCCCGTGTCCCTTTGGCATGCGTCGAATTCACGACGCGCATTCTCGACTTATGTTGGTTTTCTTTTTTTAACATCAAATACATTGTATATGTTTGTACAAATTTTTGGGTATGACATGAAATTTTTCTAAAATTTGATTATGGCTGACCAATTCCATTTTCGAACGTGAACGTTTCCGCGAAAGTTTTATGACACCCAAAACTAATGAATGCCAACTGAACTTACTGAACTGACCGTCAGCAAAACATAAACTTTGCTGTCGGTCCCACCGTCTGAGACATATGTCATGAATAGATAATTGAAAATTTTCATAGAATGTAAATTTCCCAGAATTCAAGGTTTTTGATCTTAATAATAGAAATACGTACTTTAAAATGTCCATGAGCAGTGTTAGATCAGAACTCTACGCGTGAGTTTGATTTGCACACGCTCTTTTACCTATATTTTACTTATATATTTCAAAATATGTTTGTGAAATTACTTAATGTGATCGTGTTAAGGCGACAAGAGCGGCGCGTGCACGATACCACATCACTAATAGAATTTGTCGTCGATCCTTTTTTGTGGCGAGATGAGACGCCCGATTAGTAATTATACGGGTGACACATGTTATGGACTCCTTTATCTCGTATTAGCCTCATTAGCTTTCGGATCCGTGACATTTTTATTCCGAACGGGACCACCGCACGGTATTTTGTTTATTTTTTTAATCGGTAGTTATAGTCTATAGACCTCGTTTTTCGCTAGCTTTTTGTGTGGTTTTGGATAGAATCATATATTACTTCTCTACTCTACTATCTTTTGTATTTAAGTAAATTTGTCATTACTTTATGTTTGTCATTAAACACTTATTTAAGGATTTCATAACGTTTTATTCGTATTCTGGAGAGTATTATCAACGAAAAAAATCTTAATCGTAAGCAATTACGCGCCTGTATGATGGATGTAATTCATTGGATGCGAGTGGCAAGGGTTCGGTCGTCTTATAGTTCATTGAAGTAGGTCTATGTTCAGCAGTGGACGGATATAGGCTGATGATGATAGTAATGAAGCAATTATGTCCTCCCGTGACCTCTGCTGTGATAATATCCAACCAGTTCAGATATTTATAAATGAACCGCGAAGAAATCTATATTATTTTTATTCCAAACATCAGGTAATTCAATGTGTGCTACATACGACAAAAGTAGCTGTATCGGAACGGATAATAGATGAAAGGAAATACCACAATTCAAAATACCTTCAATGCAGGATATCGAAAGTAACAAAACTCGTAAGGATCCTAAAAAGCCTTATTATTGTCGTGTTAACAGACACTTGAGATTAGCATCTGTGGTAAGGATCTTCAAGTTTCAACAATGGCGGATTACAACCGAAGAGGTTTATTTGTAAACATGACAAAAAAGGTTATTGTTGTCGGTAGTACGCTGGTCACACCAGATAGATATGCCCATATTATTGAATGATCACACACGTTTCACTGAGCTCGTGAAGAATTTATCACAATGCGTGATCTACAATATCACTAGGTACTTAACCTATACAAAAATATTCATACGTAGCCTCTTCTTCGTCTTTGTCAATAATTCGAAACTCAAAATTTGTGAATGAGGTTCTCAATTTAAAAAAAAAGATGTGAATTTGATGTGCATAAGAATATCTTATTGCCAATTTATATTTTAGACCAATATTGGTATATTTAATTCGAAAGTAAAGAATTTTAATAACACTTATTCATATATGTATACTAATTTATTTTAATATTTCTATTTGACCGACTTTTTTACTCTTATAACCCTTTGTTATACTGGTAATGAAATCAAAATAGCTTATTAATTATTTCTCTTTATTTTGTTTTTATTGTTGAAACACGATCTTATTAAATAATTGCTAATTTAAATAATGATACCGATGACACTTATAAAATTCGTAAGTTTTTTTGTCGTCACTTTATAGTTTATTTTTTATTTATTCCACAAACTTTTGTCTTTTACCGATATCACTGTTAGAAAGAAAAAACAATGTCAATATTTTTTAAATGAGTATTGATAGTACCTACTTACAGTAAAAATAGTTATTTTTTCTGGAGAACTTAGCACTAAATTTCCAACCCAATATTTTTAGAAGGTCAGACGTCAGTTACAGAGTACACAATCACAAAATGCTGACAGATCCAGGTGGAGCTTCAAGCGCCATCTTAAAAAAGTTTTTGCCCGATATCTATCCATTTATAGATGCATTTTGTTGATTAATCCAGTATATCGGCGAGATTAAAAAACCGGTTATTTAAATGGGCCATAAATAGTAGGTAAACGGTATGTTTTACAAGAAAGTTTACGAGAAAGTCATAAAAACGTTTGCCCTAAAGCGCATAGTTTTTTTTTTTTTTTTTTTTTTTTCAAGGCATCATAATATCTATTTATTTATTTATTTATTTGGACAAACAGTAGTTCATACATTACAACTTTCACATAATAACTATACTAAAAAATTAGCATAAATGCACAACATTTTAAGTTGTCACAACATGTACAAAAAGAAATGTAACACCAGTATACTAAAAAAGATTATACAAGTGAAAGATGAAAGTTGATAGTTTCCGAGATATCAGCCAAAAACTTTGTTAAGCTTAGTTTTTTTAGATTTTATGCACAGTAGGTGTGTGAGTTAAGTGACCTAAGAACCTTATAAAAAAATGAGACGGAAATATTGTGCAATGTAAAATTCTATTTTTACTGTACTATGAAGTCGTATAGAATTTTTTTCATTCTACAGTTACATTAAACGCTGATTCATATAATGTACCTGGGTATGTCAGTTTTAACGAGAATAATTCTTATTCTTATACATAATAATAATTAATTTACGCATTTATTTTAATAAAAGTGATGTCTCAAATCTGAAAACAGTATAATGAATATCTGGCTTATAAATTAACCTAACATTATAATTCAACGTACAAACTGTTTCTGTTTACTTCCAGGAATTTTATCTGTAACGGTTAACAGTCAATAAAAGGACATAAGTCATGCATACCCGAAAGTGGTTATGGTCAGAACAACTCTTAACAAAACGTTATAAAGCTCAATTCAGTCCAGCAAAATGTTTTAACAGCATTATGAAGGCAGTGTGACAAAATCTTCTTACAAAGATGATTTATGCCCGTGTTAAGTATGGCGTGCAATTGTTATGTATATTTATTTACACTCGTAAACTATAAACAACGAGCAAATCTTGTTATTTATGAAGTGATCCCTCGGGTATTCGCTGGCAACTGTTTTTTATTGCCGTCGGATAGTGAGATATCAAAAATATTCTTCACAAATGGCCCTATAATCCGAAAGTCCTTTCCCAACTGTCAACCGTTCGAAAAAGGAATAGTAAAAATTCGAAAAAGGAATTTATAATAATTAAAAATTACGTCTAATTAATAAAAAAATAAACAGAGATTATAAATTTAATTTTTATAGCCACAACAAAGCAAAGAATGCGACTATAATTTATGTGGTAGATGAGTCGATACTATGTCAGAGATAATGATTAATTAATAAAGCCTATTAAGCTCAGCCATACATTATTTTATAGAATTCTTGAGTAGGTGATAAAATCATTTGTATATCATACTAATTAGTTTAATTTATTTTCAGGTGAGAAGCCATTTAAATGCGAGTACGCTGGGTGCGATCGACGATTTGCCAACTCCTCGGACAGGAAGAAGCACTCCCACGTTCACACGTCGGACAAGCCTTACAACTGTCGGGTGCACGGCTGCGACAAGTCCTACACCCACCCGTCCTCCCTTAGAAAACACATGAAGGTCCACGGAGCGGCGGGAGACGCGTCGCCGCGCTACGACAGCGACGTAGAAGACTCCTCCTCCGCTGGAAGCGTGAGCGTCACGGCTGGCACCGCCAGTCCTCTGGCACCGATCCCCCCACCGCCAGCGCCGCCACCGCCCCCACCCCACCACCACCACCAGCACCATCCTACTATAACGGATAAATTACAAAGCCTTAATGATAAGTATCTTAATCCCCACGAACAAAAACCGTACGAGCGACCCCCAGCGCCGCCCCATCATAACCAGACCCTAACCAATATTGGTGGTAACGGCATGACGGGCGAAAATAAACTCGGTTTTGGGGGTCACTGGGGTCAGTTCCAACAGCCCGCTCCGGCCGTGACCCACGGCATACCCGACTGGTGGTGTCCTTCGCAAGACTCCTATCACCACCACCACTTAATGCACCACTCTGGAGCAGCCGCCGCCTATTGACAACATCGCGCTTAGTGAACTCTTCATTCGACGATGACAACCATCGCAGTAGTCTAAGCAAATTATATGCCTTATAGATTACTAAAGGATACGTACAGTTAGCGACAAAAATATGTAAACGAAAGAAACCAATAACTTACATAAATTAAAAAAATATAAGAAACGACATAAGTAGCAAAATCCTGAAACCCAATATCAAATAAAATTTTCATGTTAGACCTCTTGTTAATATTCATTTCAAATGAGTATTTAAGTAAATTTAGAAATTTGAATTTTTACGGCGAGATACGTTATAACGCCCCAAAAATATTTTGAATACTTCGCCTACGTCAGAGAACGGTCGTAGTTTTTTTTAAATAAAATATATCATATAATGGGGCATAAGTAATAAAAACGAGTAACAAATTACCGAGCTTTGTATACTTTTAATGAAGAATATATAAGGAATATAATGACGTATAAATATTAAAATATGCTGATTTTAGGTACAAAATTTAATTATTACAACATTATACATAGCTGATTCTCAAAATAATTTTATGAAATAATGAAAAATATCAATTGTAAAATTAACGGGTAAAATATTTTACCATCTGTTTTTAGATTTTAACGAATATTTATAAGTTTAATTCGCTATGGAACTGTGGTTATCAATACTAGTTACTAGCTACTCGATGACCAATATAAACCCGAAAGTTACATAATTTAACAACTTAAATTAACCATAATTTCGATTTCACTTTACGAAAAGCTAAACTTTAGTTAAGCTTTTAAAGACGAAAGCTTTAACTTTAGTTAAGCGTAAACGCATCTGGACCGAAATACAAAACATTGAGTACTTTGGTAAAAGCAAGTATCCTTACATTTTCACGTTACAGCAATGGTACATAACTAACATATAATATATTACATTTGCGTGTATATGTTTCACTTTCTTTAAACTAACACAGCAACAAGTTGTTGACGCATATGTTATGAACCATTGCTTACCGTGAAAGTTTGTACAATAAAGTTTTCATAGATGAAATATTATAAACATTAAAAATATTTGAAATGATATATTTGTGTTAAACTACATAAAATATAAAAGTATTCAATAGATTAAACTGAAAAACGTACGTTTACACTACCAATGTGTACATAGTTACCTATTTCTCTGCATAGAATCGATTATATATTTTTGACGTCAACTGTACATTTGTAAATATGAATATCGTGGAGTGAAGAGTTTTCGTAAGCGCTAGCACGTATTTAATAAGATTACTAACAAATTACTAAAAGGACTGATTTAAAACAATCCTATTCACAAAACAGCCGTCCGAATGTTCCACTTGAAGTTACTAAAATATAATAAGTCACGAGAATAATATAAAGAGTTTTATGTTTGTTGCATGATAAATGACAAAATATATGAATTGAGGAAGAATCTGAAAATTAATAAATGATATGTAAAGCTTTTGAGTCAGCACAACTTGTGAAGTTTTTAAACGTAGCCAGGTTTAGATCATTGCATAATGTTTTATACAATAATTCTAATCTTCATGCAAATTAATGAACCAACCTAATAAATAACTGATCAGCATATATGTATACAGATTAGATATACAAAATTTTAAACTTTAACATTTTTAAAGTCACAAAACAAGCGAGTTATTGAAACGTGAAATAATATTAAACTTCTAAATAATATTATCGAATAATTACGTCACAAATATTATAAAAGATTATCATCTTATTATTTTTAAGCAAAATAATAAGAAGATATTTTATAATTTATTCCTTAAAATTGTGCTACCAATTAATTTATTTGTTAGATTTTCATTAATCTTCAATGTTGGTTAGATTGTATTTAAAATCTTCTATATTTTTTCTTCTTCTTACCATTTACATTCAGACACCCAAGTTTATAGTTTTATAAAGCTTTTTTTTTATGTCAGATCATACGACAAAACATACAGACAATATAATAATACTTTTATGTATCACACACATTAATGTCCCCTATCACTGGAAAAACATTACATTCACCATAATATGCCAAGAATAAAAGAAGAAGAATTAAATATAATAAAGTCTATGGTAGGTATTCGAATTATCATCGCTGCCCATATTATCTTATTACGTAATATTATGTAATAATTCCTGCAGATAATATGTCTATTCATTTATGGCTGATCAATTTTTTTTTTCAATGTATTGATAATTCTGATGATAGGTTCAATTTGAACTCAGTCCGGCCTGAGCATTCCTTACCTGTTAGTGTACCTATAGCTCGGAATTGGCAAACTTTATTAAGACCCATTGTGAACAAAAAGAAGAAGAAAGAACATCGCGAAAGCATTACCTTCTTAGAACAAAATCGGAGAACTACTAGCTCTAATGGTATTGGTACATTATTAAAATAATGCAATTGATAAAAACGGGTATTATATTTTCACGAAAAACAGTATGAATAATAAAACACTTGTCAAATAATAATAATTAGTCATAATCTGTTTTTTTTTTCACTGCACTTTTAATAATTTGACCGCCACAACTTTTTTATATTAAGCTTCGTCGGGTATTGTAAAAATATAATCATTTTATATCCAAAGCACCGGTTACGATTTGGTTGTACAATTACTGTATTTGTATCATAAGATGTGTTTAATTTAATGTATAAATAGGTTAAGAAATACACAGTGATAATAGAAATAAGGATTAAGGTGTCATTGTAAATTTATTATAATTGTAATCTTTGCTAATTATTCTTGATGCAAATATATATTTGAAATACTATAATGTATTTTTTCACTACACTACAGACGGCATCGTCTGTTTAAACGACTGAAAGAAATGTTATTTAAATTAGTTTGAAATATGTTCGATGTATTTTTACGGCCGTGTAAATAGCGATGGATAATAAATGCCTATTACTATTAACATATATTTATTTTTCAAATTCCTCCTAAACGAGTATAAATGGCATCGTTATGGTACGCTTGACAGATGTGAAACTAATTTTGTTTATTATATTGAAGCTGGTTCGGGCGATTATAGTGAAGTTTGAACACCAAGACGGAATGACGAATTCGAATAGTACGTCGTAACGTCCACTCCAAAAGGCTATACATCTATTATTATATGTTTTATTATTATAATGTGTATTATGATATGTTGCAACTGAAATATATAAAACATTGTAGCATTCACAGGAGAAGATTTTGCTCTTGCTAAGTTTCACAGGCGTCTCAACATTAGCATGGAATTTTAGATAATTTTGTTGTACCTACTATTTATCAAAATTAGCACTAAACAAATGCTTACAATTTTACATTTCTCGACTCCAAATAAAAAACTATAGTAAAATTCCATTAAAAATAACATGTACCTTATTTCAGCATACTTAGACATTAAGATTAAAATTTAGAATAAATTAAGTAGGTTAGATAAAACCCCCTCAACATCTAAGGCCCAAAGTTTATTAGTAATTCACTATTTTTTATCTGACCCAAAATCGTAAACAACGGACCTCCATATGAAGGTCTAAAAGATTGATCACTCTGGGTTCGAAATCTAAAATGGAAATCCAATTCTCGCGATCATTTCGATCGGATTCCGATCAAAAAACCTAACTCCGTGACGGTACCTACAATAAAACACAATAACAAAACGAAAGAACAATCATATTCCAAAAGAGAATTGAATTTATCATTGAGTACGAACGAGAGGATGAATGATAAATGACACGGCAAGTGCGGGTTTGTGTGAGTGCGAGCGGGACGGGGCGAGTGTCCGACGTTCCACCGACGATGATTTATCGATTCTCAACAGGGATTGGCCGGTCCAGTACTTAAAGATTTATAGATCCTTGTGGTGCATGCGGTAGGAACGTTTTCTTATTATAAATCTCACTCCTGCGCACTCGAGCTCCTTGGCCGTTCAGAAGAAATTAAAAAGTATGTTAACATATTGCGCTTGTTCGGTACCGGGCCAGCCCCGCAGAACACCGAGGATAATTGGCTGACAGAGTTAATGGCCTTGATCACGAAACCCTGTAACTTATGTACATATTTATTGATTGGCTACAACGTGATCAGAATCGTATAGGTATCTAAAATTATTTCATCAAGCGATTCATCATCGTCATCATCACAGTCTTTCTCATATTTTACACATTTTCATAATAATTTATACATACTAATTAAATAAATATGAATTTTTAAGTGCACACTACGGGACTAGAATAACACAATAAGATTTTTCACAAATATTTTATTTTGAGGGTAATTTAGTAAAAAACAGCTTCCAAAAGTAAGTTTTATCTTGTATTAAAAATACCGGCCAAGTGCGAATCGGACTCGCACACGAAGGGTTCCGTATCATTACATATACAACATTAGATACGTTAACAAAAAAATCACGTTTGTTTTGTTAAAGTAAAGTAATTGATATTTTAATAAAAGCGCCCTCTAGTGAGGCGATGATTAAACTATTATGGATTGTTAACTCGATTACGATTGATCTGATTTAATATTATTTTAATAGGTGTCCCTTATACTATAACATAGTATAATCCCGCAAATTGCTGATGCGCTGGAACCTCGTTGAAATAACATCCGGTATATAGCTACAGCTACATCAATAATTATGTCCACGTCATTATAAGTACAAACTTTGCGTTTACCCCGTGGTAAATATTTTTTATTTTTTTATAGGTACTTTTGGAGTCGATGTCGTATTTGTCGTTTTACCAGTAGCTGACATCAACTCCAAAAGTACCTACCTATAAAAAATAAAAAATATTTACCACGGGGTAAACGCAAAGTTTGTATATCAGTAGAATAATAAGTTGCTTATTAGTTGTAAGCACATAAATGAATGAAATTTTATTACTTTTTAGTCTTTTATTTTTAGTTTTTTTTTTTTTGTAAAAAAAATAATCTCATTTTTTTTTGTGATTCCGAAATTCGATAACTGATTCATGTCTGAAACATGGGTAGAACTGTTAAACTCGTTGCTCATATTGTACAGAGCCGTTTTAATGAGACGAACAAAGAAAGAGTTTAAACATGGTTTAAACTAATAAGAAAAGAAACAATTTTGAATTGTGTAAACAATTTATAATTATTATACATGAAATTGAAAGCAATCACAACAGAATTGCAGACATGTATTAAAGAATTCTGTTATAAGATATCACCAAATACCTTCATCAGAACATCATAAATTAAAATAGATATGATGAAGGCCGCGTTTAGTTAAACGAAATGTTGGGCGGCCACTAACCAGATGGGAAGAATCTCTCCGTACGCCGGTTCGTGTTGTGGCAAGGAACCGTGTTGACGTTCATAGCAGTGGACGGATAAAGATGATGATGATGAGGATGATTACGATGACCTCGACATACTATAGTGTGCTACCAAAGCATCCATACAATTGTTACATCGACAAGTAATAAAATGAGCAAATCATCGGGGTAAACAAAATCAACCAAATAGACATTATTGGGAATAACTCAAAAACGGCTCGTCAGATCTTGATCAAATTAATATGGGACCAAATTAGAAACACCAGCTTTCAAACAAAAAAGAACCATCGAAATCTATTCACAAATACCGGAGTAATCGTGTCACATACATACAAAAAAATTATACAGACGAATTGAGAATCGCCTCTTTTTTTAAGTCTGTTAAAAATAATAATACCAATGCTTCAAAATTGTTTTTACGGATTTTATCGATATTATTAAAATATATTACAGGCACCGAGACTTAACATCTTATGTCTCAGGATAGGCAACACATAAATGAGTTGCCTGGGCTCGTTCCAGGTAAACTAGTTTATGTTCATGGGCGACGTCGACCACTTACCATCAGGTGGTACGTTTGCCTATCCAACTAACATTAAAAAAAAAAACTCTAAATATTGATACTTTAGTATTTGCGTTTTGATGTAAATAAAGAAAGTTTGAAGGACCAAATACAAATCAATGTTTTTTCAATATTAATTGATAATAAAGTTCTAAATTAACAAGATTGTTTCTTCTATGTATTAAAACCAAATAAAAAGCGAGATCTAAGTTCCATTTTTAATTCGCGGACCTCGATATCGGAGACTAGCTATAATTAGTAATAATTACGAATGCCTTGTTCAGTGTTCACGGTAATTACTTATTATTTATTTAAGGTCTAATCTGGACTGGGCTCTCTGAAGGTGTCTTTTTTATATCATAGGAGGGTAAACGAGCAGTCGAAGCTTTAGACTACCGACGCCCATACACTTCTGCACAAACTGAGATTATGCATGTGTTGTTCTCCTTTTCCCTATCCCCCCAATGGGCCACATGGTAAACTCACAAACCGCACGAAACGCGACGGCATAGCTGTCACTTGACGCCGGTGTTTGTGCTAGAGGTAACACCCCGGTCGTGCCGGCCCAAGTCGGCTGTATAGCATGGCACTACCTCTTACAAATACAAGACACCTTATTATGATAAGCGCTTTACAACTATCACAGTAACGGAACTCGGATATTACAGTAACATCAGAATGAAAATAAAGAGCGAAATTAAAGAAGAGGGTCAACCTTCAAAGTTCAACTAAGTAGACGTTGATAACCTGCATGCCAGGGCCGCTCTACTCGCGTTCTGGACGGGACCTGTGGACGCGACTGGCTTGTCTTGGCGTGGAATGAAAACCATAACAAGTAACCTCCCATTATTATAAGAATTCTATACAATATTTTTACTAACATAACTCATAAAATACCTCAAAGGTATGAATTTATAATAAAAGGGACCCTTTGGCGAGTCGGCCCGTCGGCCCGTCGGCCGCACGCCCGATAAGATCTGGGCCTGACACCTGGCCCCGCCCCACCCCCCTATTATCTTTTTGTTTACTTACCCGCAACTTGCGCCCTACCCCTGTGTCGGAACATCCGTCAACAATGTTCATAAATCTAATGCATGTTTCAAGGATTATATAGAGTCTTATAAGTAAACGAAATAAGGAAAACGTAGATATCGCAATAGTCCGCGGTAGGTATATGTAAAAAATGTTTAATAAAAAAACATACAGACGAATTGAGATACTCCGTTTTTTTTAAGTCGGTTAATAATAAGTGAAATTCACGAAAATAATAATCAGTAATTTTACATAACATGTATACAAAAAGATTGATATGGAAAAATCAATATTTCTGGTCACTACCAATTTATACATCTATACAAATAAATAAAATTGGACTGTCTGTTTGTATATAGGTATAGATAAATGACACCCAGACACAGAACAAAGATGATCATGCTCATCACACAAATATTTGTCCTGGGTGGGGATCGAACCCACGACCTTAGACCAGCAGGCCAGTCTATACGCTATGACTGATTTTCATTCTTTTCAGTATTAACTAGTAATAGAAGGCTTGGGGAATTGGGTGAAATGGTATAATTAGGACTGATCACCCGTCTGGCCTAGCTGGTGTCCCCACCCTTAAATAATAATAATAGAAGGCAACCATTGGTCAATTGGCTTATTGAAGTAGTCTCGTATACGTTTCCCCACCATGGTTCAGGCCTTGTCGTGGCGGTGGGGCTCAGTAACCTAGGGTGAGCGGTGCACCTTGGTTGAAGCTAATTGGGCCGAGGGGGCTCTTTTTACCCCTCTTATAAGAAGAGGGGACAGAAGAGCAGGGGGCAAGGGGTGAAGTTGGGAACCTCACCCCATTGTACTGTCCCGACGTTGGTAGGGGTTGTTCTGTGGGGCACAACCACACAACCCCTCTGTGGAGGTGGCGTCGGTCCCTTGCGGGACTGACTAGCCGTCGAGGTGCCCTGTTTGTTTTCTAGATCCGAGGCAGCTCACCAAAGGCGGCATTGGTGGCACTCGCCGGGTTTTAGTGGGTAGAGCTGCGTCCATTTACCAGCTGTCGGGCGCAGCGAGTCGCACATACCCGCGTGGGGAGACCCATTCCCCCGCGGGATGCCTCAGAGCATTTCCCGGCGTTAAAGAAAAAAAAAAAGTCTCGTATAAGTTTCCTCTTTCTACTAACGCTACAGGTCCGTCACATATCCTAATCATCATCATCACCTTTTGTTGCAAATGCGCGAGTCTATTGAGTTTCTGTCTCTCAGGTCTGGTATTGGAATGGGAAGAAGAGAAGGTTCACAGTGACCAATTATCTGACGTCCGAATTTAGCCGAGTGCACGTGGTATACCTTTTTTAGAGGGTTCCATCTTCAAAAATATCAGGGGTATGTGTCGATGTTGTGACCCTCTCGTTCTCTTTTTTATATCCAAAGGAAGCAAACGAGCAGTTGGAGCCTTATAGTGACTACCGACGCCCATATACATCCGCATCACCAAAGGTTATGCATACGCATATGCGTTGCCCTCTTTTTCCCTATCCCCCCTAATGGACCACCACACTCACAAACCGCACGAAACGCGACGGCATAGCTGTCACTTTACGCCGGCATCATGTGAACGAGAGAGCCGAATTAGGCTAGAGCCGAAATGCAGTATGATACCTTAGTAGGTAGGTAGGTAAGCGGTAGTCCTCTTACTAAACGCTTACTGGTAACAATAACACATAGAGTACTACATACTTACCTTCCATCATACCATCATGTGTGAGCATAGTATTTACACCTTTTTTTTCTTCAACGCCGGGAAATGCTCTCAGGCATCCCGCGGGGTAGTGGGTCTGCCCACGCGGGTATGTGGGACTCGCTGCGTCCGAAAGGTGATAGGTAAGTGAACGCAGCTCTACCCACTAAAACCCCGCGAGTGCCACCAATGCTGCCTTTGATGAGGTGCCCCGGATCTAATTAACAAACAGGGCACCTCGACGGCTAGTCAGTCCCCCAAGGAACCGACTAGCCGACCGTCCCACAGAGGGGTTGTACCGCACCACAGAACAACCCCTCCCAACGTCGGGACAGTACAATGGGGTGAGGTTTCCGTCCTCACTCCTTGCCCCCTGCTCTTTTGTCCCCTCTTCTTATAAGAGGGGTATGAAGAGCCCCTTCAGCTGAATTGGCTTCGCCCAAGGTGCTGGCCTCACCCCAGGGCTACTGAGCCTCACCGCCACGTCAAGACCTGAACCAGGGTGGGGATAGTATTTACACCTGATTTTATTATCAAAGATACCTCTTTTAAAATATATTAATACGAATTTGCATAGACTTAAGATTCATCAAAAAAGTTCCTTTTAAATTCATCGAGTATACTTTATGGATCTAGTTGGATCGATTTTATAAATTCGCGGATCAGCATCGATATCAGAAGAAATCTCGATCAGCGGAGAATCAACGAACGAAAAAAGACATGATAAATATAAACTATTGCAAATATATTCTGCGGAGGTGCAAAAAAGAATGTATGATAAATACAATAGAGTTTGATTTGATGCATGCAGTCCGGGAGGTCGTTTTTAGAGCGGGCCCTTTACGGCTGAAATCTTTATTTATTAGAAACGGCAAATTATTAAAAGCCGAACGTTTTGTTCGCCTGTATGTTTACCATTGTAAAAACATTTGACTACTGGCTGGCTCCAGCAGCTTCGACGCAGGGATAGATAGATAGGTTTACAGATAATAATTTACAGCCCTTCTCCTTCCTCATAATATAATTTGCCTCCTTGTGAAATTTTAAGAAAATCCGATGTGCGGCTTAGGCGTAAAAAATGTAACAAACAAATACGCATTCACATTTAGATACCTACTATCTGTTGCCCAACCCGACGCCAGGAGGCCGTGTGGTCGCAGACTGGACGGTTGGCGCGGGGCAACCCCCCACTTTTTCAAACCAAAAGTGAGTCAAATGGGCTCACGCCTCACACTAATCCGATGTAGCATTAGGGCCTTCGGGCCGTTAGCATAGATCCATCCGAAAAAAAGCTATCTGTTGCCCGCAGCTTCGCCCGCGTTAACTTAGATTTACAGCCGTATACGGATTGATGATGATTATTTTTATAGCCTAAGTTACTCCATATAACAACAGCCCCACCATGGTTCAGGCCTTGTCGTGGCGGTGGGGCTCAGTAGCCTAGGGTGAGCCCAGCACCTTGGGCGAAGCCAATTGAGCCGAGGGGGCTCTTTGTACCCCTCTTATAAGAAGAGGGGACAAAAAGCAGGGGGCAAGGGGTGAGGATGGGAACCTCACCCCATTGTACTGTCCCGACGTTGGGAGGGGTTGTTCTGTGGTGCTGGATAACCCCTCTGTGGAGGTGGCGTCGGTCCCTTGCGGGGCTGACTAGCCGTCGAGGTGCCCTGTTAGCTTAACAGATCCGGGGCACCTCACCAAGGCGGCACTGGTGGCACTCGCCGGGTTTTAGTGGGTAGAGCTGCGTCCATTTACCATCTTTCGGGCGCAGCGAATCCCACATACCCACCTGGGGAGACCCACTCCCCAGGCGGGATGCCTCAGAGCATTTCCCGGCGTAAAAGAAAAAAAAATGTTTAAGGTAGAAGCCATCAGCTCTCCTACTCTTCCGATTTCGCATAAAGGTCTTTGGACCATAGCATAGGTCAATTCGAAAAAAAAAAGCAAAGAAATATAATAATAATAAAATAACATCAGCTATCTATCAGTGAAAGTCCCGTCAAAATCACCCCAGTCGTTTCAGAGATTAGCCGGAACAAACAGACAGAGAGACAAAAATGGTAAAAAATGCTATTTTAGTATATGTACCGTGTATACGTCCTGGATATGCTTTTAATAAAAAGCGGTTATTATATAAAATATTACAAACAGACACTCCAATTTTATTTATCTGTATAGATTAAATATTTAATTGTTGTTATTATTATTAACTATACCCAAGTTTTATAGCAAGAAGTAGATACCTAGAACTAATTATTATTTAAATTTTATCTGAATAATAATCATAAAAAAAATTAAAAAAAGTTATTAAAGAGCGTTTGTGTGAAAAAGAATATTATAAAGTAAACATTTCTTGGGAATAGGGCGTTCCTCCTTTTTCAGGATTATTTGAAAAGATTAGTTTCACTGAGTTTGTTTCGCCTGTTCTTCTCGGTGGACTCGGAACCGGCGGTAGATTCAATTGACGTCCAATAATACTTTGTTGGTACTTACTATTTTGAATTAAAAAAAATTGATTTGATTTGACCCCTAGCGCGAAGATGCGCGGGGCGAAGGCGGGATTCGGGCGGTCGTTGTCATTCACCTAATTGCTTTGGTTAATTAGTACAAATCTTTCATTATAAAGAAAACAAAAGAGCAATTTTGAAGCTTTTTTTTCTTTTACGCCGGGAAATGCTCTGAGGCATCCCGCGGGGAGTGGGTCTCCCCAGGCGGGTATGTAGGACTCGCTGCGCCCGAATGGTAGTAATGTGGACGCAGCTCTGCCCACTAAAACCCGGCGAGTTCCACTAAAGCCGCCTTTGGTGAGGTGCCCCGGATCTGTTAAGCAAACAGGGCACCTCGACGGCTAGTCAGTCCCTCAAGGGACCGACGCCACCTCGCTAGAGGGGTTGTCCCGCACCACAGAACAACCCCTCCCAACGTCGGGACAGTACAATGTAGTGCGGTTCCCATCCTTGCCCCTTATCTCCCTGCTCTTTTGTCCTCTCTTCTTATAAGAGGGGTACAAAGAGCAGCTCCCTCGGCTCAATTAGCTTCGCCCAGGTACCGGGTTCACCTTAGGCTGCTGAGCCCCACTGCCACGACAAGGCTTGAGCCATGGTGGGGAGCAATTTTGAAGCCTGGTTGATATTGAGGCAATAAAGAAAGGAAATCTCCATCTTTCATCAAAAAGATTTCACCAAGTAGATAGGACATAATATTGTTCGCCCAAAATCCATTTTGCCTCTGATACCATCATAAAACCAACGATTTACGTTACATATTTATATATTATAATAACGTATTACATGCCCACTAAAACCTTTAATTTTATGATACATCTAAAATACGAAACTTGAATGTTGAATTAACACGTAGATAATATACAATTAACGTTAATTTAGAGAAAAAATAATGAATGTTAGGTATAATAAAATATACCATTATAGTACGCGTATCAAAATATGAAAATATTATATTTGATACAAATTTAAAATAAATTTAAAAAAATACAGTAAGTAGGTAAGATATTATGCATTTCAGAAATTTGTACAAAACAATTCAAAGAATAAATTGCTTAAGTTATCAGGGAAGTATTTAATGTTGATACTTTTCGTGAAAAGCTTCTAATGTTACATATTATATATTAAATTATAACTTTAGAGCGCCGCCTCACCGCGGCGCATGGAGAGACTACACACGTTTATCATGTTTCGCTTTTCAAGAAAATGCATATTGTGATTGTTTCCACTGCAACCCACGTACACGCTACGCATTAATTGACATTTTATTTCAATTGACATTTTAGCACACGTGCGTAACCTCTGCGTGTGCCGTGGCGGAACTGTGTCTTTACCTGTGGGCAAGATGCGCTTGTTTCACGCTCCCGTGTGCATGGGTAGATACCACCATCTTGCTTATCTCTCCCGTGAAACAGCTTGGTATTTCGGAGAGAAGGGTAGGACAGGCAATGTAATTACTGGCACCGACACAACATCTTATGTCTCAGGATAGGCATCACGTCATAACTGAGAACTGAGTTGCCTGGGTTAGCTGGCGAACTAGTTACGAAGCGAACGCGAAAGTGAGTGAGTTAGAAACGAACTTATCTTCCATTTCAAACGTTAAAATATTTCCAAATTTCACTTGAAGCTAGTTAAAACATAGATACCCAATTCGTCACGCATAATAACTTCCACCAGGTGGAAGGAAATGGATAACTCGAACATGAACATCTCGTGAGCTGCATACTGATGAGATCGATAGCAGGTCATGGAAGCCAGCAGGAGAACTCCTTTTCACTATCAGCGTTACGCCCCATCAGTTACTAAGTGCTAGCTGTCGCGCGGCATAGTCACAATAAACTTTCCTCCAAAAATTTTCAATTCCGAGTTCCGGGAATTGGCGTGTTCAAACTTTTCAGATTTTACCGATTAGAGAAATGCGTTTGTGCTGCGTGCCTGTCTGCATAAGTACCTTTTTTCTTTAACGCCGGGAAATGCTCTGAAGCATCCCGCGGGGGAGTGGGGGAGACCCACTCCCCCGCGGGATGTTAGTATGTGGAACTCGCTGCGCCCGAAAGCTGGTAAGTTGACGCAGCTCTACCCACTAAAACCCGGCGAGTGCTCCCAATGCCGCTTTTGGTGAGGTGCCCCGGATCTAATGAGCAAACAGGGCACCTCGACGGCTAGTCAGTCCCTCAGGGGACTTTTTACAAAGAGCAGCTCCCTCAGTTTAATTTGCTTCGCTTACGTGACAAAAAACTCTCTACAAAAATCATCATCATCAATATCATCATCTGCCTTTATCCGTGCACTGCTGAACAATATAACATAGGTCTCCTTCAATGAACGCCAAGATGACCGATCCTTTGCCACACGTATCCAAGACGGACCGGCCACTGCACTATTGTATAGGTACTATTCCCTTTTTAACCGACTTCTAAAAAAGGAGCAGGTTCTAAATTTGGATGTTTGTACTTATGATTTTTTAGGAGAGTAATCTTTAATGATAAAGACGAATTTTATAGTACATAAATAAGTAAGCCCTTAAAATAACATCTTTCCGCAACCAAAGGTCTATCTTACCACAACACAAAAGATTCAATTATTTAATACCATAAACAAGTTTCCGAACATAAAATAAATGTATCATTACGCGGGAATGTAAATCTATTCAGTTTGTGGATTTATTTTTTATATCTTATGTTTCCCCTTTACAGAGGGTATATCACACAAATCTTTATTCTTTGTTCGTGCGAGGGTGCGTGCCTCCCGGGGAGTGCTGATGATGAGTTATGAGCGGTGGCGATGGGATACGGAAGTCGCCCCTCCACGCCTATCCCGTCCCGCCCCGCTTCCGATATCAATCGGCTGTTGCAGGGATATTTCATAATTTATTGATGAAATTGTTGTGGCCAGTACTAAAGATAAATTATATTGTGCTATTCGGAAGAAATTGCTGTATGCTGTTTCAATATCTGAGTGTTTACAATTGCAAAAAACCTAGATCAATTTATCCTATTTTTAAAACCACGATGCAAAATATTCAAAATCTTTATTTTCACATTTGGTCCAGCAGCCACCGCCTGTTTTTTCAGTGATTAATAACAGGCTGAATCTTCGTGAGTTCATTCGGTTCGACGAGACACCCAAGTTTTTCCTCTGTCCAAATTCTCAAAGAGGTATGTGATGATGGAAGTATGGCACGAAGATTCAGCCTGTTATTAATCACAAAAAAAAACAGGCGGTGGCTGCTGGACCAATTATTGTTTTACTTTAGTTTTTTCAATTTGACATTCAAACTTCAAAGTATAACACCCGAATGTTGGCAAAAAAGAAAGGAACTAGAAACAAAAATCATGAAGCCAATCAGGTGTGAGGTGGGTTCGCCAAGATGTCATTCTACAATCGTAAACGCTAGTAGAAAACTAATAAATGTATGGAAATGACATTTTACATCGATAAATCACGTAGCCTGAAAATAAATGTCATTTCCATACATTTATTAGTTTTCTACTAGCGTTTACGAATGTAGAATGACATTTTTCCTAACCCACCAGGAGTTTACATGCGGTGTGTTTAATCGAATATTTTGTCAATATGAACTTGAAAAAACCCTGTGCTTTGCGCAAATATGAACGCCCTACCTCTTTAGAGAACCTCTTATTTAGATTCCGTACCACATAATACGTCAAATCACATTAAAAACATAGCGGTGTTCATAAGTGCGTGTAGACGCGGCTTGTAACGCGTGTCGTCGATCTATCCGGGGCACAATATTCATAAATAACAGCAACAATGCGTAGCACACGCAGCACATGCAGCAAACACAGCAACACACAGCAACTCGCAGCAATACGGGCGCGTGGCGACGACGCCGCGACGCGTGCACGCACCGCCCGGCACACGCCAACGAATACGTATATTAAATATGACCTTGTTTGCAGTTGACTTTATAATATTAGAAGTACTTAATGATAGGAACGGGGAAGTTTAATGATAAAAAACGGGGAAATTCAATGACTGTTCTTATAATAGATATGCAAACAGACTGACGGATCTTCTAATATTCTCATGAAAATCTTAAAAACGCAGGTGAATAGATATTTTCTAGGCAAACGTGGATCTTCGACTACATCATCACTTATCAGTGAGGTTGAGGTCAAACCATGGAGTATATAAACTAATATAAAGTAAGGAGAACCCATAGAAATATTAAGATTTCAAATATCTGTGGGAGAACCTAACGAAAGAGAAATCAGGTGTTGCCGCGACAAATTACAGGTGGCGCCACATTAGCAAATGGAAGGAAATTTTGAACGCGTGTGCCTCAAGAAATTAAGCACACATACACACATTGAAAGATATTAACAATCCTTCCACTTGCTACACCAGCACCATTGTGCGGCGGTGTTTGGAACTGTTGTAAGTTGTTTGCAGCAAATTTTACAGGTGGACAGTATCTAACTTGTCCCCCTATACAAGATGGTTCTGAACCATGGGTCAAACGTATTCCTATTGTAGAATAACAATGAACCCTGAGCGTTAGTCCAACTCAAACAGACAAAGATCTTATTTCAAGTGTATTCAATTTAACGTAAGTACAATAATTAGGATATTGATCTTTTATTGATTAAAGGACAAACACGGAAAGGTGAATACAAAATATTAGATACTTTCCTTCTAACTTCAGCAAAGCTGTTGAATGAAAGAAACTAGCAGGACTGAAGTTGTCGTGTTAGTTGAGATATAATGTACGGTGTATAAAGTGGAACTAGCCGTTTTTGTGCCGTGTGGCCGTACTGTTACGGGGTGGGTTTTTTAGAAGGATTTTTATGAATCAAAAACTTGGAGTAGCTCCCTTTTATTGACAAAGATTAAAGATACAAGACTTGTGCCTTAGAACATTGTGCCCAGAACGAAGCCTAAACCCGATCTGTCTAATCTTTGCATCATCTTCTTCAAGATAACTCTGCTATGTGCGCAAAAAGGAATAATACACGATATTATTTAGGATTGTGTAATTAGCTGAGAAACGAGAAGTGCTGCTCCGCGACATTATTTAGATCTATGTTACTAACCTGAGGCCTTAGACAAAGTAACATTAAAAAAACGATAACGAAGTTCGAAAAGAATAAAATGTATGGGATTGACATAAGCCGTCGTCAATTATGTCACTCGTTATCGTTATCGCAAGTTGGTAGACAATGTTAAAATTCGTAACAAAACTGTCAATTGGTTATCGAACACTTATGTCAAGCTTATGTTATTTTATTATTGATATTGATTCGTTATCCGTGGGCGTGGGCCATGGAGGGCAACATTTTCACAATTTTTATGAGTTATAGTGTGTATGAGGTCTATTTACATAGATATTAATTTTAATTTTTTGG
The DNA here is from genome assembly GCA_963853865.1 of Helleia helle. Lineage (NCBI taxonomy): Eukaryota > Metazoa > Arthropoda > Insecta > Lepidoptera > Lycaenidae > Helleia > Helleia helle. Next base: position 11,334,261 of record OY971421.1, read on the forward strand.
TCCGATTTGACACTTCTTGTCGAACTTTGTTGACACTTGACAGTTGTTGTAGTTGCACTGTCACGATCTTTGATTGATCATTGGCTAGAAAATTATGATCGTTATCTCCAAGACGATAACGAATTTCGGCTACAAAGCGATGTCACTTTGTCTACAGGCCCAGGGCCGTATTATAGCAATACTGACCAGGGCTGTATTATAACAGTACCCAGATGCTAATGTCGGACCTAAAACGGAAATAATATTGTTAGAGTTATAACGTATCGTATACTTATATTTGAAAGGCCGGCTACGCACCTGCTAATCCTCTGGTTTAGCGGGTGTCTGTGGATGTCGCTTTTCACTTACCATCAGGTGAACCGCCTGTCCGTTTGCCCCTCTTCTATAAAAAAGACTATTTTGGTGTCAGTTGTTGCTTTTCTTGCTCTTTATTTTTTACTGTTTCTATCTTTTTAAAGGTTTGGTAGCGTCCTTCTCAGTAAAAATCATTTACACATTATACAGTATTTAGACTTAAGAGACACACTAACATCTACTAATATAAACAACATGCTTTATCTTAAAAACTTATGAGATAAAAAGTCATATATTTATTTTATTTTCTTGTAGCTGAGATAAGAAGTGTATTGGCGTTATGGCTACCGGAAGTGGCGGCGCGACGTTTCGAAGCGAACTTCCGAAGCGCGTCACTTCCGGCTCGCTATTATCACACTAGCTTGAGCCTGTCAACTCCATTTTTTCATAATATATGGTATAACATTTTTAGATATTTCTAGCAAGCCTACTAGACATAATTCCTTAAATAATGAATAAATATTGACCAACAATCATACCACGTTACCAGCCCTGTGGTAAGTTCGTGAGAACTTGTTTTACGGGTAGGTACTAGGAATTGAGAAAGTATTAAGGCAATATATTATATTATATTAGAAGAAATTTAAGACACATCAATGACCTTGCAGACATCTATATGCAGCATTATACAAATTATCTGCACTTGGCGGAATTCGAACCCGCGACCACTGCGTCGCCTGAAAATTCAACCAGCCGGCCCATCGAGCTTACTCTTGACACTTGATCCTATTAAAATTTAGGATTGGGATCGAGAACCTGTCAATCGGTACTCTTGTACGATACACAGCTAGCGCACGATTTGACTCGATCACAGTAGAATTTTATGTAACTAATTGAAATTGATATTTCTCAATCCTGTAAATTTTTCGCACTCTTTACCATATTTTGACGTTGACGTATCGACTTCGAAATCGAGTTTGGGATCGAATGACGAATTTACACATTCTGTTAGGCATGTCCATATGCTTTGTTAGAACTATATAATTATTATGTACATATTATTTAAGTTATCGATACTACAAGACTTAAATTTTAATTATAAAACCAAAAACGATTTATGAAATCTGGTTCTACAATTAGTTAAAAGATGGCGCTATTTTCTATTAATAAAACTTTCGTACAGGTAGGTACACGAGACAGGAACAATAGGTGGTATCAATTATAATCAACATTATGGGCCGTATTCACATCCGGACATTTTATAAACAATTTAATGAAGAAATGAATTTTAATTAAATACTATACTTACCTATACTATATCCTAGACACGGTCTGCCATTTTGCCTTCTTCATAATGCCGCATGCGCATATATAAAAAGCTGGACAAAGTATTGTTTTACTACTTAATTTAATTACTATAATTTGATTTTCCGTGTTGAAAATAATTCTAACTTACGATGATAAATTCTTGATTTGCTATGACATTTTTATCAGGCGTCTATTATAATAACTTCAATTTAATTTTTTATACCAAATGTCTGAAATCAAAATGTTTAATAAAATGACATCATTAACCTAAAAATTAATATAAAATACGCAAAATAACTGGATTAAATAGATTATGATATTGAAACCCTCTCGAAGGGGAGAGGCCCAGCAATATGAATGCAAACACCAGCGCCAAATAGATCGGAAAATGGTTAAATGATCTCGCAATAACTTTACTTGGGGGAGTGGAGAGATATAAACAAACATACTTTGATGATTTAGGTAGTTGGGAGGTCGGATTGCGAGCGAGCGAATAGAATGGATCATGAATGAATGAATAGAATGGATGGAAAGAAATGAAATCTTATAATAATACACGTATTTTATTTGTAAGTTTATTTATTATTCGCGCATAAACGTATAATTTTAAATATAAATAGGGGATTATTTTTGTTCCATGAAAAGGTATAGGTATTTTATAATGTATTTAAAATTTGCTGGTGGGCAACGGCGTAACAAAAACGCTTTTATCATATCGTATTCTAAAAAAAATTGAAAAGCCACGGGCAAAATATACTAGTAGTTACATTTTAGTTTAATAGTGTAAATAAGTTCAATATTATTTCTATCAAAATTTTTGAACGTTTATTATTATATAAAAAATATACTAGCTAGGTATAATTTATAAATATAAAAAGAATATAAGAATTTTGTTTTGTATTTTTAATATTAGATAATGAATTTATTTTCATAAAAAGTATACGACGAGGATGGGATTCGAACCCACGCGTGCAGAGCACATTGGATTAGCAGTCCAACGCCTTAACCACTCGGCCACCTCGTCACATTCGCAGATGACGAAATATATAATCGCATTATCAAAGAGCACTTATTTTTAATTTCAACTGATAGTAGATATATTAAAACCTTATCAGTTTTGCATAATGATTACTTTTTAATATCTTCTTTCAACTTTCCATAGTCACGAGCAAACAAAACACGATTTACCTGATTCACCCATACAAAAACGTAGCCTCCAGGAAATTGAATTTATTATTTCATCCATATTTTCCAACAGAATTATTTTACATATTATATAATAAGACATTATAATATGTTGCTACATCAAATTTAATAATGTCACAGAACAAATTATGTTATAATATTATATATCTATATTTTGGAAATGAGATTATAATTTTGAAATAATTTAAAAAACCTTTTTATAAGAGATATGGCCTTTAAGAGGTATGGGTGTCAGACGTTATCGGCATCGGGTTCCGTAGGAATGTAGCAAACTAACAACCATAAATTTTATGATTTTATTCTATATTAATTAAGAGTCATTATATTTAATAGTATCAATAGTCAAAAATATGTCAACGTCTTTCGTCATCATTTGCAGCTTTTTTATATGTTTAAACAGGTGTATATTATTTATCGAACCCGTAAACGTGTACGGCCAGTCATTTATTATACGTATTGTAAAATTATAATGTATAATATGTAAATGAAAAAATATTTGGAACGACATTGGGCCCGATAAATGGCTTATGTTTAGTTGGGACCTATTAACATTCTTAGATGATAAAAAGAGAACAAAAACCATGAAACAATATCGATTATTAAGATGGGACAAAGGTCGCGTGATCTTTTTTTTTCTTTTACGCCGGGAAATGCTCTGAGTGGGTCTCCCCCGGCGGGTATGTGGGACTCGCTGCGCCCGAAAGCTGATAAATACCGCCTTTGGTGAGGTGCCCCGGATCTAATGAGCAAACAGGCCCCTCAGGGGACCGACGCCACCTCCACAGAGGGGTTGTCCCGCACCACAGAACAACCGCTCCCAACGTCGGGAGTTGGGAGCGGTTGTACAATGTACAGTACAATGAGTTGAAGTTCCCGTCCTCGCCCCTTGCCGCCTGCCCTTTTATCCCCTCTTATAAAAGGGGTACAAAGAGCCCCCTCGGCTCAATTAGCTTCGCCCAAGATGCTGGGCACACCTTAGGCTACTGAACCCCAGCCCCACCGCCACGTCAAGACCTTTTTTTTTTTTTTGGTTTCGCTGGCGAATGCGTTCAGGCATACCACCTTGCGAGAAGATGGTAAGGTGGACGCAGACTCTACCCACTAAACCCCAGCGGTGTTCTCCTTGTCGTCTGGATGATCCGGCGCGAGAGCTGTGGACGTCCGCACCGGGCCACAACGGTGTGCCACCCGGCACTCTTCTCTGGAGGCGGGGGTTGGCTTTCCCTCCTCCTTCTCCGCTTAAGGCACACTGAACACATAAGGGTGCCTTATAGCTCGGACATTACGCGCGCGCGGCGAATCCCCCGATCGGCCGCGCACAGGTCCCTCACGGCGGTGCGACCACCTGTCGCCGCCGTACTCTCCTTCGGGAAGAGGCGCCAGTGCGCTCCCTCTCCCGCTCCATCTCCTCCTTCTGCGACATCACGTCCTCGCAGAAGGAGAGGACCACCTGCCATGTGCTCTCACTGGATGACCGTAGGAAGCGACAGGTCCGCGCCAACCTCAGAGATGAGGGGCGGCCTTGCCTCCGCCCAAGCTGGGCACACCGCCAGGGTGTGGTCTGCAGTCTCTTCACTGCTACTACAGTGATAACACCCTGGCGAGTCCTCCGCCCCTGCCACCTTCCACAGATACCTTCCGAAGCAGCCGTGCCCTGTCAGGATCTGCGCAAGGTAGAAGGTAATGATGCCGTGCCGCCGGTCAATCCACTGCTCCAGAATTGGACCGGCGGCCAACACGGTGCGGTGCCCCGCACTAGGCTCCTCCAGCCTCTCCTTCCACTGGCGGAGCACTCGCCTTCGTAGGCGGCTCCGCCAGGGTTCCACTTCTTCGGAGGGTTCCTCCTCCTCCTCCTCTCCACGTCGTCTCCTCCACGCCTGCGCCAGGGGCCACGTCAAGACCTGAACTATGGTGGGGAGGTCGCGGGATCAAATCCCGCTAAGTGCACATATTTAGTATTCGATATATTCTGTGGCTTATGTAATTATATTTTATAGTCCTCATTGCATTTGATACACACTTGTATTTAACAGATAAGCTGTTAGACTCTGTCGGACTTATTTGTACTTTTACAGTTAGCACTTTGGTTACACAACACATTAGGTTTGGTGCTCGATAAAAATAATCAACATTAAGTGTACAGTACTGCTACCTGCGAAATAAAAAAAAAATTATAACCGACTTCAAAAAAATAAAATAACTAAAAACCGGTCAAGTGCTAGTCGGACTCGCGCACAAAGGGTTCCATACCATTACATAATATACAACATTAGACACTTTAACAAAAATTAAGGTTTATATTTATGGAATTAAATGTTTTTCTCTCTAATATATAAATATTTGAGTTGATTGCATGAAAGGTAAATTGCGGTTTACGATTTATGACGTATAAAAAAACTACTTACTAGATCTTGTTCAAACCAATTTTCGGTGGAAGTTTGCATAGTAATGTACATCATATATTTTTTTTCAGTTTCAAATTTATTTGAGTTTTAGTTCTAAGTATGGGGACCCCCAAAAGTTATTGTTTTTTTTTTCTATTTTTGTATCAAAATCTTAATGCGGTTCACAGAATACATCTACTTACCAAGTTTCAACAGTATAGCTCTTATAGTTTCGGAAGAAATTGGCTGTGACATACGGACGGACAGACAGACAGACAGACATTACGAATCTATAAGGGTTCCGTTTTTTGCCATTTGGCCCCGGAACCCTAAAAAGTAATACCTAAAATAATCGCGTTTCTTTAATTTTCGTGTCTACAACTAATAATCATCTTGTACTTCTACTAATGTACAATTTTTGCGTTACCACGTCATTATTGTTATTTTTGGAGTCGGTATCAGCATAGTTAAATTAATTTAAAAAAAAAGTTAAAATAATAAAATTGTAGTGCTTTAAAAAATGCTTATTTAAAAATATATTAAGCGCACTAGTTGCTCCTACGAATTTCGAAAGTTCCCCTCGATTTCTCTAGGATGCCATCATCAGATCCTGGTTTCCTTATCATGGGACCATTTGGCAAGTATACCCTTACAAACAAAAAAAGAATTTTGAAAATCGGTCGGTGAAATCGGTGTACATACATAAAAAAAAATACCGGCCGAATTGAGAACCTCCTCCTTTTTGTTGAAGTCGGTTAAAAATAGCATATAACATGTCTCAATCATTGATTATGAAAGGCAAAAAATCCGACTGGTAATTTTCAATATTGGCGCGTTCAATAGAAACAGACTAACTCTATTATGTTAATTAAATATATTTTTTATAGCATAGGGCAAACGAGCAGTCGAAGCAATAGCATCTGCACAACCAGAGTTTATGCAGACGTGTTGCCCTCCTTTTCCCTATTCCCCCCTCCCTCTTGACACCGGTGTTATGTGAGCGAGAGGTACCACCCCGGACATGCCGGCCCAATACGGCTGCATAGCAGCATGGCACTACCTCTTACAATGTTCCACTTGTGTTGTTATCAATGTTGCATGCTAATGTAATACACATCAACCAAAAAAAATTTGACAAATTATAGAAGGAAAGTCATCATTTGCACATCACATGCCGTTGTTTGACTGATATTATTTAAATGAATCTATTTTCACCATTATATTAAACCGTTACGTTACCTAATGAGCTAGACTAATAAGGTCACGAATTAAGCCAGTTTTTTAATTAAAATATTATATTGGCATCGTATATCTCGCGTCAGCCATCGTAAACGTATCGTACGAAGTAGTAGTTACGGATTTATATACTTTATAAAAATTAGCATTTTACATTTAGAATATTGTTTATAACGTCCATGTCATTTAGTTTATAATTTAATGGCATATTAAGATCGTAGAATATATTAACCATTTGTGTGTGGTTTAAATCTGCGACACACTAAAATGTGAAGATTTTTTTAAAATTTTCAAGGCCTAATTTAAAATCTCCCATGACCATATAAAAGTTCCGGCAGCTTATTCGTGTGACAAGAAATGATTAAGAGAGAAGAGAGAGTGTAAGATGGTATGTCTTGGTGCCAATAATTACACTGCCTGTCCTGTCCTAATCTGAACACAGCAAAGCTGTTTCAAAGAACATTTAAGCAAGTTGGTGGTACCCGTACAGACGAATGGGCACAGGCGCATCCCTCCCACCGGTCTAAATAATCAATTGATTGTAATGATGAAGCTTAATAAATGCATTTTACTTACAATGAGATACGAAGCCGAGATGTTGACACTCTTCCTGTGCTAAGAATATGCTTGATTTGTATTAAAATGTTTGAAAATAAGTGTTTCGGTAGAGTCACCGATATAGGAAATGATAGACGCGAGTTTTTTTATGTTAGTTGAATAAGCAAACTGGCAAACGTGCCACCTGATGGTAAGGTCGACGTCGCCCATGAACATAAACTAGTTTACCTGGAACGAGCCCAGGCAACTCATTTATGTGTTGCCTATCCTGAGACATTAGATGTTATGTATCGGTGCCAGTAATTACACTGCCTGTCTTGCCCTTCTCTCCGAAACACAGCAAAGCTGTTTCTCGGGAGAAACAAGCAAGATGGTGGTACATGCAGCCGTGAGCGCGGCACAGCGCTTCCCTCCCACCGGTGAAGCTACATTGGTGAGCTATAGGTGAGTTGAGACTTGAGAGCTATATTGGTTTTGTGGGTTAATACCAGCCATAGAGTAGTAACCCAAGTACGACCACTATATGGAACCATTTTTTTTTTTCTATTACGCCGGGAAATGCTCTGAGGCATCCCGCCTGGGGAGTGGGTCTCCCCAGGTGGGTATGTGGGACTCGCTGCGCCCGAAAGATGGTAAATGGACGCAGCTCTACCCACTAAAACCCGGCGAGTGCCACCAATGCCGCCTTGGTGAGGTGCCCCGGATCTTTTAAGCTTACAGGGCACCTCGACGGCTAGTCAGTCCCGCAAGGGACCGACGCCACCTCCACAGAGGGGTTGCCCCGCACCACAAAACAACCCCTCCCAACGTCGGGACAGTACAATGGGGTGAGGTTCCCATCCTCACCTCTTGCCCCCTGCTCTTTTGTCCCCTCTTCTTATAAGAGGGGTACAAAGAGCCCCCTCGGCTCAATTAGCTTCGCCCAAGGTGCTGGGCTCACCCTAGGCTACTGAGCCCCACCGCCACGACAAGGCTTGAACCGGTGGTGGGGCCACTATATGGATCCAGCTGCCACCTACGGTATTTCTGAACCTGGAGATCCTTAAGAAAGAAGAAAAGAGCGTACTAATATTTGAAAGGCAACCAACTCAACTGCATTTCCTCTAGTGTAGTGGATTTCTATGGATCCTTGGGACTTTGTATTGGTGTAGATATGAATCTCCCAAATGTATCTAAATAGGTATTTATAAACATATATTTGCCTATATTAATTAATATCATAATCTTAATTATATTATAATCATTTTAACCATAGCACATTCGTGATCAAAGCAAATATCCCAATAAACAACAAAGCAAGTGAGCAAAGGCATAAAACTTTAAATTTGCGATTTTGAGTAAATTCACATCAACGTGCCCAATAAAAAAGATGAACACTTAACAGCCAGTATTATTAACTTGAATGAAACGTACATAAAACATAAAATCCTGCGACATGTCTTATAAATTGCGTTTATGAAACTTGCAATACTCTCAAAGTGAGGGAAAAGAAAAGTTATCGCGTCAATAAAATGTTATAACGCAAAACGGCTTGAGCGTGTTGATAACTACCGTATCTTGTACGGAACATCAAATGAAGGTATAAATCCGTGTATGAATGTGTATAAGTAATTAATTTATCTATAAACAGGATTTATCTTATGTGATCCTCCACAAATTAAGTGATTCTCTATTGCGCTTGGTGATATTGACTTCGCAAACTCTTTGCTTTGTTTATTTTAGTCATTAATGTTCTTAGTAATAATTTGTTATTACATTATAATTAATTTAGTAGTAAATAATGTTATAAGTATACATCTTCACAATTTATATACTTACCATTTTAACACAATTTTCTGTTGTGCACTAACGATTCAGTAGCAATTGCTTTTTATAACACACTGGTAGGTTTAAGTTTCAACTGACTATTATTTTAACACGATTTTATAAGCTTTACTTGTCTTTATATCTATTGAAATCTTTAAACGTTATATTTACCCCAACGATTTACCCACTTTAAGATGTCAAATGTAATTTAAACTTTGCACACTTTTCAAAGACCGATGACAATACAATAATTTTATTAGTTTGTTCGTGGTTTGTTCTAATAATCTAAAAAATAATAAATCAGGATAACACATACAAGGGCCCCACCATGGTTCAGGCCTTGACGTGGCGGTGGGGCTCAGTAGCCCAGGGTGAGCCCAGCACCTTGTGTGAAGCTAATTGAGCAGAGAGGGTTATTTGTACCTCTCTTATAAGAAGAGAGGACAAAAGGGAAAGGGGCGAGGATGGGAACCTCTCCCCATTGAATTGTCCTGACGTTGGGAGGGGTTGTTCTGTGGTGCGGGCCAACCCCTCCGTGGAGGTGGCATCGGTCCCTTGGGAGACTGCCTAGCCGTCAACATGCCCTGTTTGTTTATTAGATCCGGGGCACTTCACCAAAGGCGGCATTGGTGGCACTCGCCGGGTTTTAGTGGGTAGAGTTACGTCCACTTACCATCTTTCGGGCGCAGCGAGTCCCACATACCCGCGTGGGGAGACCCACTCCCCCGCGGGATGACTCAGAGCATTTCCCGACGTTAAAGAAAAAAAAAGTAATAAAATAATAAAATAAAATCCAAATAAAATTTACTTCAAAAGGACAGGCCGTGTAATTACAGGCACAGAGACTTACGTGTCAAGATAGGCAATACATGAATGAGTTCTAGTCTCAGGTTAATTAATCTAGTTTATGTTCATTTGCAGCGCTGATCACTCACCATCACGTGGCTCCTCTGTATGTCGCCTTTCCAACAACATAAAAAAGATAAGACGAGACGACGTGATTAGTTCATTAAGATACACCTGTTTAATTGAATATTTGAGATATCTCATTTATTTTACCTAATAGATAGTATGATTCTGGTAGGCGATAGTTTAATAAAAATTACTAATAAACATCAAGTAATTTTCTAAACACACATACATAATACCCAGGTAATAAAGACAGATTGTCTAGGCCGGGTTTGAACCCGCGACATACTAATTAATTATGCCTGTCACTACATCGTGAGAACTCCAGTCGGATTTCACTATTATAGTCATAATGGATGGTCTGTATAAATATATTGCCGCTAAAATAACTTACACTGCTTCAGTTTTATTAATTTTGGGTTATCACGAATTTCTTTTATAGCTTTACAACCAATAAGTTATACTTTTCTTATGTTTTAACTATGTTATTTAATCTGTATGAAATCAACTATAGGATTGAAAATGTATTTATTTGGTTTACATTTTAGTGTGTTTTCCGAGAATATTCCTTGAAGGAAATGGACTCAAACTGCTCATACTATACGAGCAGAATAGGTACTTTGGTTTATTTATATATATATTTTTTTTTATAAATTAATTTTCTTCGTGCAGTTGCCGGTCAGTGTGTGATGCGAGTGGCGAGGGATCCGTCATCTTAGCGTTCATTGAAGGAGGCCTATGTTCTGCAGTAGACGGATAAAGGCTAATGTCATATATACTATTTATATTGAAAAGCTGAAGATTATTTATATTATATTATTCAAAACACCTTACAAAATTTATTTTTGAACTTCAAATTCAGTCTAATATCAAAGCTAGTCCGTTGAGGATAATCACCGAAAAAAACTCAGAAATATTAAATCTATAGGCATTCTAATAAATTATTTAATTTATATTTATAATCAGTCGTAATTAAATACATACAGATATTTGAAGTTTGAACATAACTTTACGAGCGTATGACGGCGTGAGGATTAATTAGTACACCCAAATGATCTGTGAAGATGCAGATAACGTAATATCACTTATCTCGTCGATTTATCCTCCGATGCCACTTACGTACACTGGATTTTATTATAAAATTGACTGCCATTTTAGTAATGAAATTCTGGCTTTTTTATGTAAAGTGTAGGTTAAAGTGGAAGACCGTAGGTCTCGGTACCCCCCACCAAGGTTTCAAGTCTTGTCGTGGCGGTGAGGCTCAGTAGCTTAACCCAGCACCTTGGGCGAAGCAAATCGAACCGAGGGAGCGGCTCTTTGTACCCATTTTATAAGAAGAGGGGACAAAAGAGCAGGGGGCAAGGGACGAGGATGGGTACCTCACCCTATTGCACTGTCTCGAAGTTGGGAGGGGTTATTCTGTGGTGCGGGACGACCCCACTGTGGAGGTGGTGTCGGTCCCTTGATGGACTGTCTCGAGGTGCCCTGTTTGCTCAAGAGAATCGGGGCATCTCAACAAAGGCGGCATTGGTGGCACTCGCCGGGTTTTAGTGCGTCCACCTTACCACCTTTCGGCCGCAGCGAGTCCAACATACCCGCCTGGGAAGACCCACTCCCCCTCGAGATGCCTAAGAGCATTTTCCGGTGTTAAAGAAAAAAAAAGGTCTCGGTACCGGTCTTGTTGCCTGCAGATCCGACACCCTCATAAAGTGGCTGAAGGCGCTCGCAGGTTTAGTGGGGTAATGCATTCTCAAGTGCGAGTCCCCACATAGGTCCAGGAGCCATAGCCGAGGTAAACCTGGATCATACGAAAGCATTATCCTGCGTCTATTTCTTCCATGACTCACTCTGCTGTCTTCCGAAAGAAGGGCAGAACCACGGCAGAACAGACAGTGTAACTTACCGTGACTTACAATCTTACGCCTCAGGATAGGCAATGGATGAAAGAGTTGTTTGGGCTCGTCCCAGTAGACTCATTTCTGTTTATGGGCGACGCTTACGCTTATCATCAGGTGTCGCGTCTAGTCTGCTCATTTGCCTATCGATGGGATAGATAGAGATAAGAAAACTTAAAAAATCTATCTTATTCCCTCTTTAATTCTTCTATTTTCTCAATTTCATTGTCGGTTCTAGATTATTTAAAACCCATTTATGTAGGTATATAATATGAATATGGATGCATATAAGTTACTGTTTATTTATCTATAAGATTGCGTCCATTACTTCGCATCATTTCAAATTGTTTTGATATTTGCATGCTAGCTTCTCTGGTGTTAGTTTATAGTATTTAGAAATCAATAATTACTTTTAACTATATAAAAAGTCATGTATGTATACAATTCAATTATTATTATCCAATAGATACAATTACATACACAAAAATTAAAATAAAAGTATATTATTTCTTTTTAATTAATTTCCGAACGTGTGTCGTTCAGATATATTCAACTTTTTTTAATGCAGCTGAATACGAGGCAGCAACGAGGCGCCAGTGACGCGTTGCACCGTCGCCTGAATATGACAAATAACATCAAGAAACTACACGAATACCAACATAAAATAAAAATGTCAAAAATTTAAATTAAGGATTAAAATATTTAAATTTAGTGCGCGCGTCCCGCTCGTAGCGATGGACCGAGCCTCTCCGGCCCTCAGGTAGCGATTGTGGAAAAGGACTTTTAAATTTTGTCGATTTTAACAAGCTAAAAATTATATAATTCCATACTTCCATGCTGATACATAACATTGTTTGCGTTTATAGATGTCTGTCTTTTACCTATTTACACTTGAACTTATGAAATTTTAATCGAAGTTAAGAGTGAGCATAAATCCTATATACCTCGCGGGTAAAGCTGAGAGTAACAGCTAGTACCTATACCTATACATACTAATTATATTATATTGTATTTTATGTATTGTATGTACCTTCCGTCACAAAAAATACGATTCGATTTCGGCGATCATATTTTCTGGGTCGCTTTTTTATAGAAAGGGAGCAAACGGACAGTCATTTTATCATCGTTATAACACATACATAACGATGATGATGATGATGCGCCAAATGGATTAATCACTTATATCCAAATGACATATAATCACTAACTTTAATTAATTTTTGTCATAATTAATTTGAGATTAGCATAATATATGAATATAAAATTGATTCTAGCAGTATTAATTATCCACCATATATAGATAGTATCCACTATCTTATAATCTTTGACACTCAGGAAATTTTGTACCTACTTAATATCTAATTATCGCTTTAAACGAAACTTATATCAACAACTTAATATGTGATTAATTAACTAATAATTAATTAATTTTCTTCTTTTTGTATTCATCAAGAACATTTTGTGATATCAAAAAAAAATTGCAATGTCCTCCTAACAATTTAAAATAATTTCTGCGGAACAGAGTTTAAAAGAATACTAGAAAAAACAAACGCCCTAAATAAAAAAATCTATCTACTTATTTGATATTTTATTAAACTTATATACAGTATATATTTTTTTTAATTTGATACTATATATAAGTATTCAGTGTTTATATTAAACGTATAATACGTACTTACGTAAAATTAAAATAAGGTTTTTTATTTTAAAATAATGTGACCTACCCACTAAAGCCTTACTTTAATTAACAGCAGATTTAGTTTATATTATTTCAAACAACTTTTTAAAATGGCTGTATATTACGAAAGTTTATTAAAAAGGATTTTGAAAAGCGGTCCACAATTGACGGAGAGATCGACAAAAAAATACGAATCGAATTGAGAACCTTTCTTGTTGAAGTCGGTTAAAAATATGTCTACGCGGTCTCCACACATTCGAGCAGGTTCCAATACAATAAATTAATGAAGTGTACTCAGCCAGAAATTTTAAATATTTGAAAGCACGTTTAGAAAAATCGAAGTTTTGAACACAGCGTAATATATTACATAAAATAAATAATACAATCGTAAAGTAGTTATAAATGTAGTGTTTATAAAACGTAATTGTGCTTTTATGGTCCATATATTGTGGGGACGGATAAACGGGATAGATAGGATACACTTCGGGATGGGATGCGGATATGTTTTAATTATAGAACGACGTGGTCACTCGTTTGAATAAATTCAATTTTGTTTGTATTTGTGGTGAGAAATGTTTATGAATATTTATTATTGAATTTTGGACTCTGACTTATGATAGGAGTCATAGGACTGTAGAGTCAAATATGAATAAATACTCGTTGGTTTCAATAACAAGGAAGTTCAGGCAGACGAGTTATCCGTGCTGTAGTCGATCCATTTCTGTTGGAGGAGGGTATCTCATGATATCCACCAGTAGATGGATCCGAGCTGAGAACCGCATCCGTTAAATTAGATTTACAGCCGTATTCGGGGTGATGGTGATTATTTTTTTAGCCTAAATTACTACTTATAGCATCAGCTATCTGTCAGTGAAAGTCCCGTCAAAATCGGCCGAGCAGTTTTAAAGTTTAGCAGAAACAAACAGACAGACAGACAGACAATTTTTTTTATTTTGTGTTTCAATTAATTTTAATAAAATAATTAATAAGTATAAAAAAAATGTTTTATTTTTATTGTGTAATATTGTAAAAAATGCTATTTTGATATATGTACCGTGTATACATCCATATGCATTTAGTAAAAAGCAGTTATTTTAATATTACAAACAGACACTCCAATTTTATTTATCTGTATAGATAGGGATGACATCATTAGGGATACCTACTAATCATAATGTGTAGATAGTACCCAAGTATGTAGTATGTATGTATGTAATATGTAGATAGTACCCAATCCAAATTGAATGCTATTGCCTTTTTGGCATTCATTTAAGGTATCTTTTCTAAAGTAAGTTGATTTATTTATTTATTTATGCTCTTTTGTAGTAGGTAGTGCCATGCTGCTTTGCAGTCGAATTGGGCTGCCACGACCGGGGTGGTACCTCTCACTCATATAATACCGGCGTCAAGTGATAGCTATTCTGTTGCGTTCCGGTGACCCATTGGGGAATAGGGAAAAGGAGGACAACGCATCTGCATAATCTCTGGTTATGCAGATGTGTATGGGCGTCGATATTCTCCAAAAGTCGACTGCTCCTTTCCTTCCTATGCTCTAAAAAAATGGTGTAAGTTCCAATTTAGATGCTGTTTGTCGTCTTGGCTGAATAAAGAATACCCAAGGAAGAGACAGAAGAGAAATAATAAAAGAAAGGAGAACACCAGACATCTTCTTGAATAGAAGCTTCTATATGATAAAATATCAGCATTCCCGACAATATCGGTCCAGATTTTTTTAATATGACTGTCAAAAATAAATGAGATTTCGTCATTCGCGCGTGCTGCGTGCGTGCGACAGGTTGTGCCGATACAGTACTATTATCACAAAGACCCTGTCCGCCGCACTGCTGGGGGAAGGGCGAATGAGCTGTCAGGACCAGCCCTCATCAGTACCTGCGACTAATTTAGACGTTTCCTTTGAATACACTAATGTACAAGTCATGGAAACATGTTGTGTGACATACACAACAACTTCTGGGTGTTCCAACTTCGAAAGTCCAATATAATGTACTACTAATATTTTTCTTTTTATAACCTATATGCTTAGAGGGTCAAAGATTTAAATTGAATGCTAAAAGAAGCGTGATGTTTATAAGAAGTCTTTTTAATTCTAATTTTATTTAGGGGTTTTCGAACATGCCAATTTCATTGTACCCAGTAGATAAGTAGTTACACTAGCTTTTCTTTTCATGTAAAACCTTGCAAAGCCGATTAGCGGTGAATTATTAGGTATTAAATTCACAAGACAACTAACAATTTTTAAAACCTTATTATACGTGATTATACGTTTGTTCTATGGAAGGCTACGTGCTTGTAAATGGTACCCCTCAATAAGAAATAATCCTACTACTTACTAGTCCTACTAAATATTATAAATTCGAAAGTTTGTACGTATGGATGTTTGTAACTTTTTCATACAAAACTAATGAATGTATTTAAATGAAGCTTTATAATAATAGAGCTATATTTTTTTAAGATACTGTGTGAATTGTCCAAAATGTAATCCTGTGCAGACGAAATCGCGGACATATATATTTCTTTAAAGTCAATAATATTTTTATATACTAGATACCATTATGTATATGACCTTCTGTGGCCTCAAATTGGGCCAAGAAAGTCTTTCTCTTGACTACCAACTAACATAGCTAACGCAAAGAAAGTGAAAGATAAACATTCACTTCAAAACATTTAAAATATATTTTCGAAGGAATTTTCTTTCGTCTAGACATAAAATTGCAATTCAGTTTCCCGCGGATGAAAGGAAAAGCGACGTCACCCGAGGTGAAGGTGACTCGGGGTGACCGGGTGAGCTGGGGTGATATCGTATATATCGTATATATAATAGCCCACCCCTCGTCGCCTGGCAACCACGAGCCGCCCGCCCTACGTCTTGGCTACCCTCGAATCTTGCACGTTGCACATTGCATATATTTGATCTTTTACATAGAACCTAGTTATTCCAAAGATTTCTTTTTAACGTGCTTATGTCTAAAGTATTGAAATAATGTTTTTTTAATTTTTACCGAAATTTTAGTCATTTTGATGAAACAACTTTTTACAGACGTAAATGGCTGTTTATTAAGATTTTTACATTCCAAATTTTTTGCTATATTTCGAAATGGACTAAGCCAGCTTAATTTCCTGTAATCTCAGTATTACAGAGTTTAGATTTTTAAGTTCTTACAATTTGAGGACAAGAAAGAACTGAGAAAGCCTGCGTGCACATACTTATATAAAAACCAAAACTGAAATTTCAAATAAAATCCA
Organism: Helleia helle; assembly: GCA_963853865.1. NCBI lineage: Eukaryota > Metazoa > Arthropoda > Insecta > Lepidoptera > Lycaenidae > Helleia > Helleia helle. Next base: position 11,350,799 of record OY971421.1, read on the forward strand.
ATAAAGGGATTCGCCTTTTTGTATAAAAGTGGTGTTATTTATGATCATTTATCTTAAATGAGCATCATTTTTGTCAAAGCTCGCCACCGCCACCAAAAAACAATGTCGTTAAACCTTTGTGGAGGCTGTCGCAAACTACGCTCTGTAGATATCATCTTTATGGCTTCTCTATCGGTGATCTACGAGATAATAAACAATTTTAATTTCAGGTTATCATTTATGGTAATATTTAATTTTTAACATGGCAACATTGGTCTTTTTAATTATAGCTTACAGAGATGTTGTTAAAACACCTTTCTCGGATTACTTTCCAATTATCAAAGACGGGATTAATAGACTTTGGAAAGATTATTGGACTATAACAAGTCAGAATAAAGGACAATGGTACGCTAAAATTCAAAGAGACTTTAATTTTATACCAGTATAACATCACCAGTAGTGAATCAAGAAAATTTATCTCCATAATTACTAGAATGAGATTTGGACATTGTCTGGTTCCCTCTCATTTATTCAAATTGAAAATCATTCAAGATCCTAAGTGTACTAAATGCAATGAGCCATACGCTGACATAAACCACATTATTTTTAAATGCGAATCTTTAAAACTACATAGATTAATCCTGGCTTCGGATATAAATAACATTTGCTCAGAATATAAAATAAATGTTCCCCGCCGCCCAGAAGAAATATTATCCAATCCAAGTTTTTTTAAACCCTTATTCAAGTTTATATGTTCGTCAATAGAGAAGATATAGTAAAGGAAAAATATGAAGTGTAGAAGATTTTGTTTAATGTTATGTAGATTAAATTGTCGTAGTATAATATGTTATAAAATTGTACAGTTTAGAGCGAAGGACTCGAATCCAGCTCTCAATAAATTAAAAAAAATAATAATAATTATAGCTGGCCATATCATTATAATTTTTCATATTATTTATCTGAAAGGAACTTTACCGCGTTTGTCGAGTATCCGAAGTTATTTTTTTAATAAAAATTATCACAGAATAGTCTCCATGTACAGCTTGGCAAAAAAGAGTATGACGTGGTGACAGGTGGAACTAAATATTTTACTAAATGGAAACCTATGATGTTGACAATACTTGGCCGACAAATACTAGATTTTGAATAAAGCTTAGTGTTTCACATTTATTTTTAACGATTTGATTAAATTATCTTGCTGGTTTTCCATATTATGATGAGACGTAAGTGAAAGTGGCGCCCTCATTTTTTCCATACTCTTTTTTGCCAAGCTGTAAATTAAAGTAAAAAATGTGTACATTTTATTCTTATAATCAATTCTACAAGACGAAGTATTGTTTAATGTCTAGAAAGACAGTCCGTGTTAAAAATGAATTCTTGTAATCACATTATAATTAGAAATATGCTTAAAGCCCCTATAGCAATGGCAAATAATACCTGTCTTGTTATAATAATCCTCAATAAAATATATTCCCGCCATAAACATCAAATTTATGAAAACGATTTAAACTGTTATTTTACATAAATTTAAAATGTCCCAGCTTTCTAAATAAACCAAAGATTTAATTAAAAAACTAATGCTTTGATTTAAAAAAAAGAGTATTTTATGAACATAATAAAGTAAAATAGATTCTTTAATGGTGTGTGCATAAAATTATTTAAATCAAACCTTAAAATATGTAGATAAAATCTCAACAAACATCTTTAATAAAATATATCATACACCTATCATATTAAAATTATAACCTATAATTTAATTTTCGAATACGCTCACATAAAAACCAAGGTAGGGTGTTGTCAGATGAAAAAAAGGCTGGCTCAGTTTATTTTTTTTATTAAGTTAACCCATGTTACAGTTTAGTGGTTCGGAATAGATAAATTAAACGTATTCTAAGAAAGTCTACTATAATTTAATAGAGTTTTATGATTTCGATGTTACGACTGTACGTTCAATGTCATCATTTTGTTTTTTGTTAAAAAAATATGAATGCTTATGATATTTGATGTCCCATTTCCATAAAAGAATATATGAATAGAAAAGTATCTATTGGCTGTAGTTTTTTTTATTATATATTTAAAATTCATTAACATGTACTTTTTGCTCAACAAAATCTCACAATTTTTGCGATACGGGCCCAGAGTAAAAACCAACTCAAAACTGTCGTTTCTGTGCACGTCTTGCATTTTAATTCAGTTCTTGTATACAGGGTCTGTCTTCCGTCCAAATAAATCATTGTTTTATTGTTCTAAAGATAATTACAATATCCAATCATACACAACACGTTTTGTACATTTAAATTCAATTAAAACCGTTATTTCGATTAACATGTGATGAACATTTTGTAACAAAAGCCAAGGTCCACTGACAATAGGCATCACAAGCAGAGTGCAACAGATGCAACATAAGACGAATGATTAATCGTACGAATCTACTAACGTTTTACATTAAAAAAAAAAAAAACATTTCGCCTTTTGTTTATTGTGACGACGCCAACATGTCTGCACCGGACCGATTCGAATTTCGAAGGCCGATCATTAATTATATTTTGTCTTACTCACGCAATCCATTTTCAAAGTCGATTTGATCTATAGATCAGATCTACGGATCTATCGATCACGCGCTCAGGAATCTAAATTTATTAATTTAGTCGCGTGTTTTTTGCGTACGACTATTTAAGTAACCATTGGTTCTGTAATTGATGAATTGCTCTTAACAATAGAATTTATAATTGTTATATTATGTTATATTCGAGATACATACAATATGTTCACTTTTATAAATGGAATGTCATAATTTAGAAGTTAATTTTAAATGCTTATTAGTATATAATATACATACAGGTATGAAATACTGGTTAAATCTTATGAATTTATATATCTGTCTCTTTTTACTGTCGCTTTTTCGTTTCATCGACTTTCAAGTCACAATGATGCTCAAGAAGTTTTCACTTCAAAAAAATAGGCACTGTTTCTTAGGTACGTTTACAATCTTAATATAATTACCCAGAAACGTTTAACCTGCAATAATGTAAGCAGTTTGCTTACATTACGAAATAAATTGAAATCGTGTAAGAGATTGTGTTTATAATATTCTTTGAGCTCTATGTTAGTACTCTGGCAAAAAATATGTCTGTTCATGATTTTATATGATGAAGTAAAGGCAAGAGGATAAGCCAAAAATGGCATTTCTTTTAATACATAAATATGTTCGCCCGCAGCCACTGAAAGAATTAAAATTGTGTAAATATATTGAAATACTTAATTGAATAAGGTATTTCCGATCGTGATAACATCTTATGATACGAGTTTATCTACTGGACGGTAGTACTCGGTTTATATAGAATACGGAGATTGGTGAAATGAAGTCTAATTTAATAAAACCTACTTTTAATCATTCAATTATTTATTTATATTAATTATAGCGACGATGTTGACATCGTCGCTATATCCTCTTAGTGTATATTTCTTCTAAGACAACGCTTTAAAAATGTTACAAAAATTGAAAAAAAGAGATAAAAATGCACCTCCTGTAAAAAAAAAATAACACAACCTAACACTTTTCCACAATAAACACACAATATTCAATTAGGCTAAACACACAACAAGAACCCTTTTACATAAATCAATTAAATAATTGTAATTAAGAAGTTTCATAGAAGAAGAACTCTATCAGAACGCAACTAATTATCCGTAAACAATATTTCATCTGGGAACGAAGACGAGACAAAAAACGAAAGGTCCAAATGACCGCGCCAAAACCTAAAAGCCAAAGCAAATAAAACATAAACAAAAAATGAAGTCGGTTAATAAGCTGGATGACATTTAGGAATTTGAGAAATTCATTTTGAACATTATTAATAGTGTTTATGGAATACTAATTATAATCACGAGAAATACCGAATGACGCCATTGGGTATTCAGTGACGTGGGATATCTATAGGCTAGCTCTTTCCCGCGTCATGGTTTGCCTAGACTTCTGATTAACTGAAGACATTTATATTAAAATTTATTATTAATTTTAGGCAACATATTTATTTTATTTTTACTAACAATATTATGTATATGTAGTTACATTTTCGTTGATCCTGTATTGAAAACTGTTTTGTTTTGTCTAATATTGATGACAAATTTTTAACTATGGCCATATCCTTTTATTGTAAGGTTTCATCAAAAAAACTTATAAAATATGGGGATATACATAAAAAAAATACTTTTATAATATTTATTTACGACTAGCTGTTGCCCGCAGCTTCGGCCGCGTTAACATAAGATTTACAGCAATGCCCGCATTGATAATGATTATTTTATAGCCTAAGTTATACTCCTTATAATATCAGGTATCTGCCAGTGAAAGTCCTATCAAAATCGGCCTAGCCATTTCAGAGATTAGCCGAAACAAACAGACAGACAAAAATGGTAAAAAATGCTATTTTGGTGTAATATGTACCGTGTATACATCCATCCATATGCATTTAATAAAAAGTGGTTATTTTAATATTACAAACAGAAACTCCAATTTTATTATCTGTTTATTTATTATCAAACACTCATTCTTTTTTTCAAGCTATAGGTACAAATTATTGAGGCAAAAGTGACTTTCCATACAGAACTATAACTTATTTTCCCAACGTTGACTAATATAAAATGCCTTAATAATAATAATATCAACCCTTATATGTTCCACTGCTGGGCACGGGTCTCCTGACTCCTCCTCTAAAGGCGGGGAGGGTATTGGGCCATGATAGTTCACTGATGCGCTGGCCCAATGTAGGTTGGTGGTGTGTGGACTGTGGTAGTTTCAAGGGACCACAGGGTTTAGGATCGAAATCAGACCTCTTAATCAAGAGGCCGAGCCCATCATCGTTCACGATGATAGTGATGGTAAAATCACAATCATTGTGAATCCATTGAACATTAGCTATCTAATCCCCTCCTTTATTAATTCTAACTTACCTACTCCACACAAAAGCACTCATGATTAAAGGAAAAAGTATAGTGATGTGTGGTCAAATCTCGTGCATGACAACACCAACTAGAGAGAACGATTTCTCCAGTAGTATCGGGCAAAGCGTGTGTGGAATAAAATAATTGTAGGTAATACGTTTTTTTTTCAGAAGGTGACGAACAAAAAACAAAGTGGTTTTCAAGGTATGTGATTACCATCCCCAATAGACGCTCGTAACTAACAAAGTGTCCTGTTCATGAGGAATTAACAAAGGAAAGGAAATCAAACACAGGAGATGGTAATAAGCTCTGGCGTGTTCCTTCTTACATGCCGAAACAAACGTTACTTTACGGTAATTTCAAGCCAGACTAGATTATAGAGGCAAGTGAAAAAAAATTCTTAGCATTGTGTCCTTCATTACCTGCCATTAGAAATCTAACCAAACTTTCTGTATACCAAGGAATGACCCTTGCCCTGAAAATAGTCATCAATTAATCCCGATCGTTTCAAGTACGCGTGTATTTCATTGTCTTATTGTTACATGACTCGTCCTCTTGTACCGAAGCTTCTCCGTAAGCCCCGGATGGCGTGATAGCAAATAATTTTATAAGGACCTTTAACAATATGTCAAACCGATTCGTATTCATTTTTTTCATGCATTCAATAAATAATATCGTTTATACGTTTACATTGTTCGATCCAAAGCGGGTTTAAGACGATATTTCTTTAAATTTCTTTATTTACATAAAAAAACATCGTTCTTTATGCGTTTCGAGGACGCGTTTGTACTTTGTTATGGGAGGATGATAATGTGATTATTGTTTTGCGCGCTTTTATATGATTGATCGTCGTGTGTCACGGATAATGAAGTATTATGGAGTGTTTAAATTTCATGCCTCGAGGATTCCACAACAATATGAAATATCGATTAGGCTTAATTGATTTATAGAGGCGGGTTCTATTTTAATGCGCTTTAACAATGACCTATATGTCGGGTACCTAATTTTTTATTTGCGTATGTTTTTTTTTAATTCTGAGTGTTTTATAAAAGTTTATTCCAGACATATACTTTTTATTTTTATTTTTCACTCAAATGGTGGGAAAATATTCGAGACTAACAAGTACGTAAAGCTAATCGACAACCCGATTGGTTCATATCGCTAATTTTTGCTCCATCAATATGGGCGGACTGCCAAATGTTATACATTTTTACGTGAAGACCATGTCCAACAAGTTTTTTTTTTCTTTGACGCCGGGATATGCTCTGAGGCATCCCGCGGGGGAGTGGGTCTCCCCACGCGGGTATGTGGGACTCGCTGCGCCCGAAAGCTGGTAAGTGGACGCAGCTCTACCCACTAAAACCCTGCGAGTGCCACCAATGCCATCTTTGGTGAGGTGCCCTGGATCTAATGAGCAAACAGGGCACCTCGACAGCTAGTCAATTCTACTGAGCCCCACCGCCAACTATCACAATAAAAATACAAGGAACAAACATAAACTTGTTGTGCCATATTTTAGGCTACATAAGGTCAGTAATTTTTTTATGGGTCAATGTATACGTTTCTACAATAGGATACCTAAAACGTTCAAAACCTATCGATAAATAAATTTTAAAAAACTGTTAAAGAACGTTTGTGTGGTAAAGGATACTACAAAATAAAAGAATTTATTGAAGATACCACACCTTGGGAATAGGCGTTTCCTACATGGCTTCTATGTATAATTATATCATATTATGTACCTATATTGTATAATATTGAAAAGATTAGTTTCACTGAGTTTGTTTCGCCGGTTCTTCTCAGTGGACTAGTTTTGGAACCGGTAGTAGAGTCATTTGACGTTCAATAAGCTACTTTGACGTACAACATTGAATAAAAATATTTTTATTTATTTATTTATTATTACTAACATAAAAATAAAAAAGGTGGGGATGTCCTACAAGAAACTTCTCATTATCTCATCTCTGTATTTCTATATCATTAATGTGCTATGTATTTGTAGCTATTGTAGCGATCATATCTATTGATAATGGGACAATGATGAAATTAATTCACGCCTGTAATGGTGCGTTATATTAATTTATACCATTGGTAATTTCGATACGCTTGCATCGCCATTTTGTTTAAAATCTATTTGATTCGAGGAGATCGTTAGGTATGATAACATTTATTGTGGTGAGAGAAAGAGTGGAGATAATTTACAATTGTAACCGTGTGTTCCAACTTTCAATCATTAGTCAATGGCGGATATTGGCGTACTTGGTCTTTCTTTCGGATCATGATTAAATCACCTTCATAATTAAACTGAACTTATCAGGCGTTACTTTTCGGAAATCCATTATATAAGATATTAAATTATATTATATTACTTAGCAATTATCCCGCGAAACACGCAGTCTTTACAGCAAATGTGTGAGTGCACGCATATGCATGCATATAGCACCGCCCTCCTTTCCCACACTGCATATGCGTACACTCGCATGCACCACCACCCCCACATGCACCACAACCACAGTAAAAGACCACCACCAAAACAATCTACGCACGTTTCGCCGATTAGTAATCGTAGAGTCTACATCCTGAGGATGCCTCGGTGTCGGGGCGAAACGTGCGTAGATTGTTTTGGTGGTGGTCTTTTACTGTGGTTGTGGTGCATGTGGGGGTGGTGGTGCATGCGAGTGTACGCATATGCAGTGTGGGAAAGGAGGGCTGTGCTATATGCATGCATATGCGTGCACTCACACATTTGCTGTAAAGACTGCGTGTTTCGCGGGATAATTGCTATTTAATATAATATAATTTAATATCTGAACTTATTTTATTTTTCATTTTATCAATTTGATGCAAATGATTCAATATTATTACTAAGCTAACGTCAAATTATGCCGCTAATTCCTTGATAGTTTGATAAAGATCAGCTTCCACCATTGCTTTATATGATGTATCGTTATTTTTTTTAAAGTTTCCTCTATAGAAAAGGTTGAACCAAAAATGTACGGCGTGTTAGCCGTATCTTCTCCGAACACAGCACAGATATTCCGCTGCTGTTGTTTGTACGTTACGAGTTTACGTAGTAATACGAATGAAAGAACAATTACAATTCAAACTTTAGAATGTGTGTCTCAATCTCGATCTCAATAGACATTACATTTTAAATTTAGAATCTAGTCTTCATCTCGTGAAAAAAGTTTCATTCTGGAATGTCACCTCATCCATTCACTTTCATTCATAGTGGCCAGTGTCATATTTATATTTCTACTATAAATATGCATAATAGATCTCACATTAATGAGAAGTAGTGCCATGCTGCTTTGCAGCGGAATTGGGCCAGCACGACCGGGGTGGTACGTTACCACTGGTACCTCTCGATCACAAAACACCGGCTTAAAGTGACAGCTATGCTGTCGCGTTTCGTGCGGTTTGTGAGTTTTCTGTGGCCCATTGGGATTTGGTTATGCGGATGTCTATGGGCGTCGGTCATCATAAATCTCTGACTGCTCGGATGACCCCTTATGACATAAAAAAATATAATAGCCCACTCAATCACTACACCAATGCTGTTTCAAATATAATAAGCAAACAATTTGAAGGTTGTTTATTTACTTATCTTTGGAAATGATCCTTTTTGGAAAAAAAGAAAAGGTATTGGTTGTTGAGGGCGGGGCAGCTCCGCCCGGGATGACCAACCCGCCTATTATCCACTTAGCTGAATCACTTCTGTGTAACATAATTCATAATTAATGGCGATTATAAATCTTTGATGAAAAAATAATGCTATAGGAAATGTCGGCAATCTAAATTGATTGTTTTTGCAGCCATGAAAAGTCAATATTTTGTATTACCCGCCTTTCTCTTACAGGAAATATTTATAGAAACTGCTATAAAGATTTTACTGGCTCATTTAACTTTTTTTATAATAATATCTATGGACGCTTTTTTACTTCGTTCGTTCGTTCGTTCATTTAACTTCGCGATATTATTCGCTAAAATGAATGACAAGCTGTGAACAAGTGTGACAAAAGACAATCTGAGAATGGAAAATGGAAAAAATGAAAACAGATATTTATAGAACTTACTCTTACAACACACTGTTCTCTTCTTCACTGTCTGTTTCCTACGATGTTACCAGCCCCAAAAATTAAAATACTATAATCTTTCTCAGTAATTGGGCTATCGAAAGCAAATCATATTTTTAAGTCTGGCTTTCAGTCGGTCTTTTTAAGCTTTCAGCTCTCAGCCTAAAAGCTCTGAAAGACTGACTTAAAGTTGAAAAATACTGGCTGTAAGCTCTGTAGGCTGACTGAAGGCTCCGCAGATTAGCGCGTCTAAAAAAAATTGACAGCTTTACATTAATTATAATGAATGTTTCATTATAATGAGTGAAATTCACGCAAATATTAGAAAACAATTAGCTTTACATTTATTTAATTATTTATTCACTTGAATTAGTTATATGCACACCACGTAACCTTTTTTTCCCGATGGGGAATGCTCTTAAGCATACCTACCACCGGGCCCGGGGGAGCCCGGGGGTTATGTGTTACTCTCTGCGCCCGAAAAGATGTTAAAGTGAGCGCAGACTCTATCCACTAAACCCCAGCCGTGTTCTCCTCTTCGTCTGGGTGACCCGGCGAGGGAGCTGTGGACGTCCTCATCAGGCCACAACGGTGTGCCATCCGGCACTCTTCTCTGGAGGCGGGGGATGGCGTCCCCTCCTCCTTCTCCGCTTAAGGCACACTGAACACATAAGGGTGCCTTATAGCTCGGGCCTTACACGCGCGCGGCAAATCCCCCAATCGGCCGCGCACAGGTCCCTCACGGCGCTGCGACCACCTGTCGCCGCCGCGCCCTCCTGCGGGTATACCACGTAACCTAGCCCGTGGTAATTTCATAAGAACTTAAATTGTGTTACGGGTACTAGGAACAGAAATAAATTTAAGAAATGTATATAATATCAACATATTATTACTCACGTCCGTGAACCGATGCAGACATATTTAAATATTATTGTATTCTGTTCATATTCATCATACAAATTATAATCTTCACTTGCCGGGATTCGAACCTGCGACCCTTGCGTAAAGTGTCCAGTAGCCTGACTACTTGACCAACCGGCCGTAAAACTCTACAAACATCTACTTATGTTATTCAAAAACACATATTAAAAATTCTATATTATGATTGCAAAGACTTCTTGTTTTCCTACGCTAAGTGATGTAAATTGTAACTCATTTAATAGTATTATCGTGAGAACATTATTGCTGTAAATAAAATAAAATACACTTGGGACTGGGGAGGAATAATCAGATTGTAACCCCATCAGGACAACCGAATTACAGACCTCTGGGGGCACATTCGTTCGACTCTGGTGTACACCATCGTTTCATTATGATTGTGGTATCATCTCTAGATTTTGTGTGACTATGTTTCTTAGACGATGTCCATGTTGGATGCGAGTGGCAAGGGATCGGTCGTCTTGCCGTTTATTGAAGGAGGCCTATGTTCAGCACGATGATGTTTCCTATACCGAATACATAATTATTATCATCCTCAGAAACTTTTAAGAAAGCTAGGTATAATACCCCAATACATTCTAAATAATAATAAATAATAATAAAATTCTTTTACTAGATTATCAACATTTTAAATAGCATTGACGACCTCTGTGGCTCAGTGGTAAGCGCGTTGGCGCTCAAGCCGGAGGTTGCAGGTTCGAATCCCTCCAGGGAACAAAAATATTTTCTGTAATCCTGGGTCATGGATGTGTATTAAATATGTGTATTATATAATAAAAATCTTAAATATATTTAAAGTATAAAAGTATTAAATATGTTTCCGTTGTCTGGTACACCTCTGTGGGTACACCCGTAATACAAGTTCTTGGAGAACTTACCACGGGACCAGATTGACGCGGTTTGAAAGCGTCCATAAATATTATTATTATTATTATTACCATTCAAGAAAAGCATTTAGAGATGAAAATGAAATAAACCATAAAACTACATACTGCACCTGTACAAGTAAATATCTGTTAACCTTAAGTGTAGTTTCAGCTGAAATAATTAAAATACGGTATGCTTAGTCCAATTTAACTCATATTATGCGAGTTTAAACATCATAATAGAATCATGAAAATAAAATGTAACAGCACACACAAAACTATCGAGCATATAAAAGAAATAGAGCGGTAATTTTTTCATTCAAAGCACATAATATATAATTTTTTTTTGAATGAAAAAAATAGGCCCCAAATTTGTGCTTCGTTGCTGTGTCAGTTCAGCGCTCTTATTGGCCGACTGATGACTATTGGTGGATGATTGGCCGATGGGATGTAGGTACATACTACATACAGAACACTGGTTGGTCAAATTGCTATTACGTCAGTGACAAATCACTGATCAGTTTCGGAATTTTATGGCTTACATTACTAATCTATCCGGTTATATGCTCGATGCACAAAACTAACACATTAAAAAAGGACAAAAGTAGTTACAAAATTCGTACGCAATATATTTTGACTTCCGCACAAATAATGCTTCTTCACCACTCGATCGTTCCTCCATCTAATTTTCATTTGATATTACGGTTGCTATAACGCAATTTAAAAGCTTACATTGTTTAAATCCGCTAAATAAAAAATAATCGACTTATTTGAGCGTAAATCATGAAGGCTAATAAAGTCGCTCGCTTCACCCTTGCAATCACTGTCTAATTCCGTATTCACAGCTTACGATAATGATTAACGACGAACTTTATTAATTCGATCTGCTGGGATTAGAGGATGCATTGGAGGGTTGGAAAAAACAAACCAACCTCGCGAAGGGGCCCCGAGGGATCTTTAAAGCGCTATTTCTCTAGGGTCGCCATTTTCGCGGTTATAAAAACAAATATTTGTATTCGTGATAAAAAACGAATTTGGTGACTAGGAGATCTTACAGGCCTTACCTTATAAATATTATATAATCGTTTAAAATATGAAGAGTGCACCAATAAATAATTAAATATGGTAAAACACATTTTAACAATTAGGTACTTATTATGGCCATTAATATAGCTGCTGCCTGCTTCTAATGTTTCATGAATAGCGCTAAATATTGATAATCCCTATTAAACAAAAGAATGAGAAGACGAAATGAAGAGTAAAGGATGCTAAAGTGGTTTGTTTGTTTATTTTTAATTTTTATACATATCTACTGTATATTAAATTATGAATGTTACATACAATTTTTACCCACTCCCTTTTGAAAGATTAAAAGGATATTTATGCCCTCTAGTCGTTAGTAAGCTGACACTTTATTATCTCGTTTAAAACATTATAATATTATAATATCAATACACGTTTTTCTATTTGCTATTTCATTTATTAAGGCGTACTTTAAATTAAAAGAATTTTGATTTATATAACAAGAGTTTTAGTTATTTTATAAAATATAAAACATACCGGTGGGAGGGAAGCGCTGTGCCGCGCTCCCGGCTGCATGGGTACCACCATCTTGCTTGTTTCTCCCGTGAAACAGCTTTGCTGTGTTTCGGAGAGAAGGACAAGACAGGCAGTGTAATTACTGGCACCGAGCCTTAAAATCTGTTGTCTTAATGTCAGGATAAGCAATACATAGATGAGTTGCCTGGGCTCGTTCCAGGTAAACTAGTTTATGTGGGCGACGTCGACCACTTACCATCAGGTGGCACGTTTGCCAGTTTGCCTATCCAACTAACATAAAAAAATAAAACAAAAAAAAAGATGAAATAACCTTTTGTTATGATTAGAACATCATGAATGAACATCAAAGGGTAGAAACTAGCGTAAATATAATTTGGTAGATATTATTTGAATAGTGTTGAGTTATACCGCGGGGGACTATATCGTCGAAACTGCTTCCAGGTTTATGACGCTTAGCAAGTCTAAATGCATATCCCGCCTTCAGTGTGATGACACTTGATTACAGGGCTAACTCAATGTCATTATGAGACGGCAGATCGGTCTGATAAAATTATTGAGTTCCACTTTTAAATACCTTTAGATTTAGCAAGTAAAATGATAAAATCGAATAATTTATTTTCACAAATTAGAGTTGTGATGTTGTAAAAATATATTTAGGTATAAGACAATTCCGATAATTAGGAAACGAAATAAACCCCTCACCAAGGTTCAATCTTTGTCGTGGTGATAGGGCTCAACAGCTTAAGGTGAACCCAGCACCTTGGACGAAGCCAATTGAACCGAGGGGGCTAGTCTTTGTACCCTGAGGGGTTGTTCTGTAGTGCGGGACAAACCCTATGTGGAGTTGGCGTCGATCCCTTGTGGGACTGACTAGCCATCAAGGCGCCCTGTTGTTCAACAGATCCAGGGCACCTCACCAAAGTTGGCATTAGTGGCACTCGCCGGGTTTATTGGGTAGAGCTACGTCCACCTTACCATCTTTCGGGCGCAGCGAGTCCCACATACCCGCCTGGGGAGTCCCTTCTCCCCCGCAGGATTCCCGAAAGCATTTCCCGATGCCAAAAAAAATAAGGAAATGAAATAAAACTAAATTATTGTGTTACTCTGATAATCCAGAGAAACGACAGTTAGAGTTTATTCACAGCTTTGTCGATTCCCTTTTACAAAATATAATACTGAATTATCAAAAATGACACCATTTTAGAAAATATATAAAAAAGAATTTAAATTAGATTACAAAAGGTCTAATCTCTTTACATAATATGTTTTTATAATAATAATAAATAGTAGTTTAGTCTTTTATTTAACATTTCAAACACTTTTGTAGCGGTATCTAATAAAACAAAGTTTGTTTTGCACAACCCTAGGACGTCAAATCTTTATGTCAACACACGGGGGCTGATGCAGGCTACGGTTGTTTTATTAAACGTTCACCATCGCATCAATAAGTTTTAGCTCGTTTTATTTACATCAGATCTCATTTGATTCATTTATTTTACATTACAAAGTTAATAAAGAGAAAGAAACAATGAAAGAAAGAAATGGATCAAAAGACTTCTGGCTTAAAGAAGAAGCCTTTGACTTCTCTTCCAGAAAATAAAGTTTTACCTCACTAGATATGAAACTAAAGCTTTGATATCATCATCATCAGCCCCTATCCGTCCACTGCTTAAAAAAGGCCTTTTATTTTTATTTTTTTCTTCTTTAACGCCAGGAACTTTGCTCTGAGGCATCCCGCGGGGGAGTGGGTCTCCCCACGCGGGTATGTGGGACACGCTGCGCCCGAAAGCTGGTAGGTAAGTGGACGCAGCTCTACTCACTAAAACCCGGCGAGTGCCACCAATGCCGGCTTTGGTGAGGTGCCCCGGATCTAATAAACAAACAGGGCACCTCGACGGCTAGTCAGTCCCGCAAGGGACAGACGCCACCACCACAGAGGGGTTGTCCCGCGCCACAGAACAACCCCTCCCAACGTCGGGACAGTACAATGGGTTGAAGTTCAAATCCTCGCCCCTTGCGAGTTTGGTCTAGGCCTTCCTCAATGAACGCCAAGACCAAACTTTGATATAATATATATATTCAAATCCTTGATGTATTTCTGAACTAGCACCGGCTTACGAGATGGGAATTGATTACCGTCGCCTATAAACGCTCACAGCTTGAATAGTTGAGAGGGCTTCGTCTACCTTCTTCATTGTGAAGAATTGAGGTAGAAAAGATAAAAATACAGATGGGACAAGAGTTTCGGGATAGGATAGGATATGGGTTCTGAGGTGATTCTACTGCGTGCCAAAACCGTGTCAGCTATTTCGAGTAATGGACTATTAACAAAAGCCGGATATAGCCAAGATCCGCACCGGGTGTGAAATACGCTTAAACGTTCCCACCACATCAGCTTATTTAGTCAAGGTACATTTTAAATCCTGCCTTAGCTAGTATCGATAATATTCACCACCGATATCATATTAATTCAAGGCGTTTGCATCATGTTTTCACTATCAATACGAATGTTTTGTACACACTTTGTCATTTGTTTTTACTAATGTTCTTATCATATCACGCATAAGGGTCAAGTCAGATCTGCCGAAAACCTTATTTGATTTATTTGTTACTTCATAAAATATGTATATTTTTTAATCATTTTTCCATTTAGATAGACAAAACTGTAAATAGGTCCATCATTTTCAGCCGGTTTAATGTCCTCTTACAAACTTTTACTGCAAGAGGAAGTAGACATGTGTATAAGGCAGTGCCATGCTGCTTTGCAGCCGGATTGGGCCGGCAGAACCGTGATAAACCGGCATAAAGTGACAGCTAAGCTGTCGCGTTTCGTGCCGTTTGTGAGTTTCCGGTGGCCCATTGGGTGGGATAGGGGAAATGGAGGGCAACGTATCTGCATAATTTTGGGTTGTGTGTCTATGAGCGTCGGTAGTCTTAAAGCTCCGACTGCTCGGTTGCCTCCTTTTGACATAAAAAAATTATGTCCACTGCTGGATATAAGCCTCTAAAAAGTAATGATAACCTGCAAAAAATTCATTGTTATGAGAACCTGCAACTCGCATCCAACTTAGAATGTTGGAAGACAAGGTGACAGGACCTTAGAGTATACATAATATATAGAGTGCGAATGTCACGCTGCTTCATTGTGCCGATTAGAGATATTTATCTGTAGTAAAGCGCTGTGAGAGTGACCTTCGTAATGCATTAAAAAACTATATTTATTTGAAATTATGACATTCATCATCATCGTCATAATCATCACCCTCTATCCATCCACTGCTGAACATAGGCACTCCTAAATGCACGCCCTCTATATAATACTAGTGGCCCCGACAGACGTTGCCCGGTACAATTTTTTTTTTTTTGTGAATCTAAACCATTCTCGAATCCACTTGAACACACATAAAAAAATCATCAAGATCGGTCCAGCCGTCTAGGAGGAGTTCATTGATATACACACGCACAGAATAATTATATATATAAAGATGTATACTCTAAGGACATATCGACAGGCTCTCAAAAAAACCTAACCAGTCGTAAGGATTGCCCATAGAAGTGACAACTTATAACTTAGAATTTTAGTTTATCAGTAGAAAGTACTATCAAGTATAATATAATATATCAAGTATAATATTTACCGGTGGGAGGGAAGCGCTGTGCCGCGCTCCCGGCTGCATGGGTACCACCATCTTGCTTGTTTCTCCCGTGAAACAGCTTTGCTGTGTTTCGGAGAGAAGGGCAAGACAGGCAGTGTAATTACTGGCACCGAGACTTAACAACTTATGTCTCAGGATAGGCAACACATAAATGAGTTGCCCGGGCTCGTTCCAGGTAAACTGGTTTATATTCATTGGCGACGTAGACCACTTACCATCAGGTGGCACGTTAGCCAGTTTGCCTATCCAAGTAACATAAAAAAAAAAGTATAGTATATGCAATTGTCATTTTTAGATTCTTATGGAACTCATAGATAATTATAAACTCTTGTTACCTAGAGGCTACATCGTTTGATGTCCTTTTCGCAATACAGGTATATATTATACTAGCTGTTGGACGCATTATTGATAAATGGGCTATCTAAATCTGAAAGAATTTTTCAAATCGGACCACTAGTTCCTGAAATTAGCGCGTTTAAACAAACAAACTCTTCAGCTTTATAATAATAGTATAGATATAGGTGTCTCTTTTTGTATAAGTAAACACAGCCACACAGAACTCAGAAGTGAAGTGATCCTGAGTTCCTCCGATCGAGCCTTTCATCTCCGAGCGTGACGGGTCAGCCTCATTCACAGCGTACAAAAATCCGTCTGCGGTGCGGCAAATGAAGTTCTCACTTTAAAATGAGAGACTTGGATAATGTTCAAACCTTTTTCAACAGTCTGACTGGACCCTAGGCGTGATATGTAATATAGCGCAAACTCCACGTGCGATTACATTGTCGTGAACAAAACACGACTATTAACAACAACAATAATCGCAGTAATTACTTAATCGATTAGCTGTTATCACTCGTGAGGCATGCGGGAACGAGGCTTATCAGTCATTATCGACAGACAAATCTATTTCTAATTAGTTGATCGGCAAACGAGCCCCCTGATATGTCAAAGTCGCCTAAACGTCGGAGTGTCGGAACAAATTTGTGTCTGAAATCGAGTCTCTGCTGGCCAGAGTCTCGGAATGGGGGCGACTTAACCTAGTCCAATTTAACCCCAACAAGAAACAAGTTTGCGCGTTTACCGTTAAAAATCACCCTTCGTCGTTCCTCTACAATTTGAAGGCACTTCCCTAACCACCTCAGCCAGAATTGGGATATTTGGCGTCGATATATCGAGAGATGTGCAGTTTCGTGGTCATTTGGAAGGAAAGGCTAAAAAAAGAACTTTGACTAAAGAAATTGGACTAAGCACCTAAATATATCGTATTTTAATTCTTTCAGCTGAAACTACACGTACCTACAGGTGCAGTGTGTAGTTTTATAGTTTATTACGTTTTCAACACTAAATGCTTTTCTTAAATGGTAATACGAGGGCGGTTTTGACTCGAGAAAATTCTAGAGCGATGATTTATTATGACTTTCGAAGTGGTTTAACACAAAAACAGTGTGTTGACCGGATGATTTCTGCATTTGGTGATGAAGCCCCATCCAAAACCACAATTTATCGCTGGTTTGCTGGATTTCTACATGGACGTGTCAAGCTCAGTGATGATCCCCGTCAAGGTCGTCCAAAAACTGCAGTCACCCAAGAAAACGTTGATGCTGTGCGTAAGCTGATTGAGGAGATCGACATCTGACATACCGCGAAATTCAGGCAACTTTAGACATTGGCATGAGTCAAAAACAAATAATCTTGCATGAACAATTAGGTGTAAAAAAATGGTTGCCTGTAAAGTCGGTTTTACGGGCGAAGATTTTACGTGACATCGTTTCGGTGACTCATCGTAACGTTACCGAGCGTTACACTTTTTCATAAGTGACTCCCAGCCGCAACCTAATTTAAGACGTTGTCACGTCAAAAGTTGTTTTCCCGATGGATACCGCATTTACCGCGTTACTTTGTGCATCAGAACTCTCGAAAGATTCCACGCAGGATCCTCAAATGCTGTATACAACATCGTATCAGGTGACGAATCCTGGATATACGCGTACGAACTCGAAACAAAAAACCAGTCACGAGTTTGGGTGTTCGAAAATGAGTTAAAGCCAACAAAAATTGTTCTTCAACAAAAATACTTCGAAAAGCAATAAATACATTTTTAAATAGTAATGTTGTGTCACTTCCTTAATTCCCGAAATTTTCACATTACTATTATATGCTCAATGACTGAATGTAAGATTCAAATGACGTAACCCTTGGTGAAAGACGGTACCATTTTTTACCATCTCTTAATTTGCTAGATCGTGGACCGATATGACCAAAGAAATATTAAGAACATCTTCAATTTTCAAATATCTGGGGATATGACTTTTATATTATTATTCAACAATCACACCACGTCAACCTAGCCCCATGGTAAGTTCGTAAGAACTTTTGTTAGGTACGGGTTGTGTTACGGAAATCAATTATTATATTATATTCATGATGATGAGAAAATTCTGAGCATTATGAGAAATCATAAAAGGGAGCTTATAGCTCGCACATGAAAAGGACAGTTTTTGATACATGCCTATTACCCTGCTTGTTGTATGGTTGCCAAACTTGGGTATTTACAAACAAAATAAAACAAAAAATCAAATGCAGTCAAACAGCAATGGAAAGGAGCATTTTGAAAATATGAAGAATAAATAAAATTAAGATAAGATAAGAACCAAAGTCACTGATGCTCTCCGGCACGCTCTTTTGCTAAAGTGGAGATGGGCCGGACACATCTCACGATATCCAGACAGGAGATGGACCATCGAAGCCACACGATGGAAAGGACCAAAGGGAAAAAGGAATGTTGGTCGACCGATAAGACGGTGGGCTGATGACATAGCACTTGTCGCAGGAAACGACTGGATAAAGTCAGGCAAGGACAGGGAGTTATGGAAAAGGATGGAGGAGGCCTTTACCCAAATAAGGGTCCAGATCTTATAAATAATATTAACAATAATTATAGTATTTTTTTCTTAATTTTACTACTACTTACTAACAAATGTCGAAATGTAAACGAAAGTGAAGATTTGGAATAAATGGCTTTATTAATATTATTATATTCATGATACAAATTATCTGCATTTGGCGGGATTCGAACCAGTGACCGCTGCGTAAAGTGTCCAGTAGCCTTACCACTCGACCAGCCGGTCGTCATCTATAGACTATACTGATATGCAAGATGGTGAATCTCCGTAATTGGCTCTAGCGCTATTTTTCTTAACAATTAATCATCTCAATCTGCGTGCGACTAAAATAAAGCGATGCAGCTTTTCGATTCGAACTCGATTTCTTTTCTTTATGTCGTTACGACAAATTTATGGTAAGTATAGACTCACGGATTTTCATTCATTTTATGTGAATTATTAAGCTCGTTGAAGTGGCAGTGGGCTGGTCACACACACAGGAGAACGGATGGCCGATGGGGCATAAGGTTCAAGAGTGGAGGCCACGTTTAGGTAGACGGAGTATTGATGGGAAGACGATCTCCGTGCGGTGGCCGGTCCGTGTGCGATGCAAGTGGCAAGGGATCGGCCGTCTTGGCGTTCATTGAGGGAGGCCTATGTTCAGCAGTGGACTGATAGAGGCTGATGATGATGATGATTTATGTGATATAAATATATAGATTACAACGTAAATGATATACAACTACAATAAATTAGTCATGTCGTTATATAACCTATGCAGATGTGGTCTACAAAAAGTTATCACGTGTTTGAGATAACTTTAAGTTACAGATAACATTTCATCGTTTTATTATTTTAAGTACCTGACCATTTTGACCGATAATTATAAAACGATGCCTTCGAAAGGGCTTTCGTTTACCTCAAAAAACATTTTACAAAAAATTAAAACCGACTTCAAAAATACTAAACTAAAAAGTAATAAAATAACAGTTTCTTTAATGTTTGTGCTTACAACACATAATCAATTTAATATTCTACTAATGTACAAACTTTGCGTTTACCACGTCATTATAGTTACTTTTGGAGTCGGTGTCAGCCAAGGTAGGTAGGTAGGTAATGTACAGCAACAAATACGACACCGACTCCAAAAGTAACTATAATGACGTGGTAAACGCAAAGTTTGTACATTAGTAGAAGATTAAATTGATTATATGTTGTAAGTTTTTAGTGATTCCGAAATTCGTCGTCTTGGCGTTCATTGAAGGAGGCATGTTCAGCAGTGGATGGATAAAGGATGATGATGATGATGATGATGATGATGGTGATGGTGATGATGATGATGATTACGATGACCGCGACATACTATGGTGTGCTACCAAAGCATCCTATACAATTGTTACATCGACACGTAATAAAATAAAAACATTTTACAAAAAATTAAAACCGACTTCAAAAATACTAAACTAAAAAGTAGTATTTTTGAAGTCGGTTTTAATTTTTTGTAAAATGTTTTTATTTCTTAATTTTTAGTGATTCCGAAATTCGTCGTCTTGGCGTTCATTGAAGGAGGCATGTTCAGCAGTGGATGGATAAAGGATGATGATGATGATGATGATGATGGTGATGGTGATGATGATGATGATTACGATGACCGCGACATACTATGGTGTGCTACCAAAGCATCCTATACAATTGTTAAAAAAAAAACATACAGACGAATTGAGAACCTCCTTTTTTTTTAAGTCGGTTAAAAATATAAGGTGGGTGGACCATGGAAGGCCATGCTCCTTTGAAGGCCAACTATAAAAAAGACAAATGACAAATTCCTCTCCCACTCACACAACAAGTTCTATCAAACTTGTTTTTATGCTTATTTAACTTGTGTTTGGCCAGTTGCTCGCGTTGCTATTTTGTCAATGGGGTACCTCGTTTCGTAGACTTCGGTCGTCGACGTTAAAATTGTAATCGCGCTCAACAAAAGGCAAGTTTTTATGTGAATAGCCTATTATTATCCTATTCTTTTTACTGTGAATTATTGTCATATAAGAATTTTTTATAGAATTAAAGAAGAAAATAACAATTTTGCTTCGATTTCAGTTAAAATATCAGTAGTGTTCCTATCCCCACCATGGTTCAGGCCTTGACGTGACGGTGGGGCTCAGTGGCCTAGGGTGAGCCGCTGCACCTTGGGCGAAGCTAATTGAGCCGACGGGGCTCTTTGTACCCCTCTTATAAAAAGAGGGGACAAAAGAGCAGGCGGCAAGGGGCGAGGACGGGAACCTCACCCCATTGTACTGCCCCGACGTTGGGAGGGGTTATTCTGTGGTACGGGACAACCCCTCTGTGGAGGTGGCGTCGGTCCCTTGGGGGACTGACTAGCCGTCGAGGGGCCCTGTTTGTTTATTAGATCCGGGGCACCTCACCAAAGGCGACATTGGTGGCACTCGCCGAGTTTTAGTGGGTAGAGCTGCGTCCACTTACCAGATTTCTGCTACAGCGAGTCCCACATACCCGCGTGGGGAGACCCACTCCCCGCGGGATGCCTCAGAGCATTTCCCAGCGTTAAAGAAAAAAAAAATGGAAGTGTTTCTATGAAAGCCGGTGGTCCCTTATAAGGCCAATAACAAAAAATACGGTTGGCCTTGCTAGGAATATTTACAAATAATGAAAATATGAACACTTAGTTTTTTGTTATATATAGGTACGTATCGGGACAGTTGAAACAATGTTTTATGTATATGTACCTATATCATTTTATTATTTTTAACAATTATTTAATGTTTTCACATTTCTTTTAAAATTATTATATTACAGATATATTTCGTTAAATTTCTTTTATGAAAAGGTTATGCTGTGTATGTGTACCTATGTAAATATTGCTATAAGAGTAAGTCGATAATTGAACAGAAGAATAAATTTTACGCGCATAATTTCAGATTTCAATAAAGTCAGATTTAAAACCTAGAAAAATAGGTAATTCGTAATACCACTCACGCCTAAATTTATCCGGAAACAAGCCTTTTTATTTTGTGAGAGTAAACCTATAAAATCGAGTAAAATCAAGAACTAATTCATCTACAAGAATGGCTGGACGCAAATGACTTAGAATGTTGAAATGAAATGAATTCGAATCCCATCAATATAAAAAAGAAAACCCCAGAGAAAGCAAAAAATATATATAATATGTTTTTTAGTTTATATTTTATAAGTTTGTTTCCAAAGCGCGTGATAACATAAAATCCACGCGGGCGGAGCCTGACTTCATATTGCTGATTACAATACTGACTATGTTCTAATAATTAATTAGAGTACCAACGTAGTCTGTAGTGTCTATTATTTTATTAAATAAAAAAAGTTTGTCATGGATGATACTAGTTAGTTTGGCCTTTTTAGGAACATTTTGGCCTTACAAACAACATATTTTCCACTTATTAGTTATCGATATAATACTCATTACTTTTAAATAATTTCCATGAATTTATACGAAGGAATGTTCGTTGAGTTTCTTAAAGACGATTATAATATGTTTAACATTAAATTTTTCGTTTAAACTATAAATGAAAGAACTTTATATATAGTTTTAGTAAAATAAGATGTTTGCATTATTACAATTCTAGTTTTAGGTTGAACGACCGATTTATAATATTGGCTTTATATGGAGCCCTGTTTCTTACAAGGCCGTTTTTTTTCGGAAGGGCTAAACTTTTCGGCCTGATGGCCTTTAAGCTCAATCGGTACAGTAAATGAGCAGATGGCTCACTTAAGAAATATTCGAAAGGGGGACACCCCCTGCGGGGCGCGGTTCATCGCGCGCGCTGCTCGGGAGAGCAGGATTTGGACTAGTCAAATCCGATACGGTCGACGAATCTTTTACGGTTGAATTTAACCTATCATCATGAGGGCCGGCCTTCACCCCTCCCTCAGGAGAGTGAGGCGGGTCATGCGCGGTACCCAAGCAATCTAGCGGTAGCGTAGTGCTAGCGCTGTTTGCGCGGTCTGGATTTGTGTCTACTCGTATCGTATTCGAACCTAAGCTTCCGCGATCGATCCGGATCGATGTGGTTTCCATGTGTGGGGGTCGACGTCGCTTATGACCCCGAGGCCCAAGCGGTGTGCAGGAGTACCTAACTCAAGCACAAGCACAGTGTGTTGTACTTCTGTATATGTTGTGACGTTCGCGTCGTGTTTTTGCGTCGCGTATTTAGTAGCTGAGAGATTTCGTCAGCTGGATCTGTTAAACAATGCTTAGGTAACCTATGTCTAAATTCTTCATCTCGACGCTTGACAGCAAGAAGACCAAAGAGTTGCTTAAACTCAATAGGAGCAACATTAGAACAGTTGTGGGAATATTGACGGGACACTGCCCACTCAACAGACACCTGTCAATAATGAAGCTAACAGAGGACCCTCTATGTCCTAAGTGCAAGGAGAAAGAAGAGACCAGTCTGCACTTCATAACGGAATGCCCAGCATATGCATACGCAAGATGGGAGCTGTTTGGAGCGGACGAGCTGAAGAAGGAAGATTTAGCATATCTAACCATAAGGCAGCTAAGTAGTTTTTGTAGATCAACACGTAGGTTTGAGGGGGTGACACCGGAGGGGCAAATGATAACCCGTCCCCGCATCTAATCCCAGAGGCGAGCCTGGGGAATTGGGTTGCTGGTGTCCCCACCCTTAAATAATAATAACCTATGTCTAATTGGAACTGAGCTATCTGGGGAATAGTTTGCCGCGCTCACGATGAGCGGGTTTGGGTGGAGGAGTGCCTTTTCAAAGTGACGTTCTGACGTCATTTTGAAGTGGCCCCTAATGGACTCTAATCTGAAGTCCCTGTGCAAGTCGATGTTTCTTACGTACCACGGGCAACCGGTTGCCATGCGTAAAAAAATATTTTGGACTATTTGTAGTGCTTAATACACTACAAATAGTCCAAAATATTTTTTAGTCGACTTTGTGGCACATGCGCGAATGCGACACAAGAGTATGACATAATGGGTCGGATACAAGTTTTATACAGGGTTAGCTTATGCCTGAGGGGCATTTTGCTGTCTTTGTTAATTAAGAAATATAAACGGCTACACTGGGTATTTTACCTGATCTACACTGGGTATTTTTATGTTGTTTAACCTTATCGGTTTCATGGTACGAGAAGGTCGTCTGTTTGTGACCCTCCTACAAGGCCGTTTGGAAGAGCTTTATAAGAGTTAAGTTTAAAAAACAGTGATTACATCTAGAATAAAAAAAAAGTAATTTATATGTTACACAATAAAACAAAGTGTTAATTGATGATGTTTGTTAATTTATCCAGTAAATGAACTAATAAAAACTGTTTATTCGTTACAGTGGCCTTCCATGGTCCACCCACCTTACTTGAATATGTAGTAATATGCCGTATTTGACGAACGCGTGCCCAAAGCAGGTTGGCGACCTTTGTTTGTCACGAAATCGGAATTATCACTCACGTTTCCTCATAAGATAAACAAGAGCAGGTCAAAGTAGGACTGGTGTAGAAAAACTTGAACAAGTTTATAGATATAAATGTGGTATATCTGTGATATATTTTTTTATCAGAATTTTCGCCTTATATTATTTCGCCATCAAACATTCAAAGTAAGAAAAAGCATATAAATACCTCTGGTAAGGCTCTGTTACATTATCCTCACAAAACATTGAAAGTCGTCCTCTGTCGTAGGACAGTAGTTCCTAACTCCTAACCTTTTCAATAGCTATAACTTAAATGTTATGAATTATGCAATTTTTTATTTTACTATATTTTCACTATTACCTATATAACAATCATCATCACCAATCCTTATATGTCTCACTTGGTCTCACTGCTGGCACGGGTCTCGTCCTCGAAATCAGTCGAGGAGGGTATTGGGCCATAGTTCACCGATGCGCTGTTCTAATGCGGGTTGGTGAACTTCACACACATTCAAAGACTTTTAATCTCATCAGGTACGCAGTTTTCCTCACGATGTTTTCCTTCACCGGTGAGCAAGCGATATTCGCATGTTCAGGTGCACGAAGAAATTTAGAAAAACCCATTTCAGGGCAGCAGTCAGGATCGAGCCCAGACCTCTCACACAGGAGGCTGAGCCCATTGACTAGGCAATCGCCGATCACAAATATATTAATATCTCATAATTAATGTTAGCAACGGGAACTAGGTAATTTACCCTTGTGGGATTAATTATTTATGCTAAGGTAAGGTAACATGCATATTATTGTCACGAATTCTTCTAATTGGGATAAACAAAGACTAGATTCGAGAGCAATCTCAATTCTCAATCTTGAAGTGAGATACATCTCGTCATCCACGTTGCTAGAATTTGCATTTAGGGCAACCAGCATCAATTTTTCCAAGGAAAATACATAAATACTGATATTTAAAATGACGTATAGGTACCTACATGCTTTATCTAATTCCATTTTATCTTACCACTTGAACGTCTAACCTTATCACAATGTAACTAGTCAAGTACACTCACGTAAAAAGTCCTATAAAATAATAATTATAAAACTGTTTTTTTTCTAGCTTATTTATTATGAGTCCATAATACGGCTTCCGAAAGCACCTCCTAAACAGTAAACAGTAATTATTGAATACATTAAGGAACATAATTTCTCTCTATTCAATCGTCGTTGCCAGTCTGAATTATAATAATAATAAATTATAATCTAATTTATTAGATTTTATATAATCCCTAGGTGGCATTGGTGGCACTCGCCGGGTGTTAGTAGGTAGAGCTGCATAAAATAGCGCGCTAGAAAAATATAGTTTATAGTCCATAGCACGCTATCATAAAATAGTTTTTTTGCACAATACTAGTCCACTTACCAGCTTTCGGGCCCAACCCGACGGCAGGAGGCCGTGGGAGCAACCCCCACTTTAACATGCCAATAGTGAGCCAAATGGGCTCACACTAATCCGACGAAGTATTAGGGCCTTTGGGGCATTAGCATAGATCCCTCCGAAAAAGCAATTCCCGACGTTAAAAAAAAAAGATTTTATATATATTAATATATATTATTGAATGAATTGATGAATATTCCTTTCATCTATCATATACAGTTAAATGATAGACTTAGGCTAGGTGAATTAAATAATAAGCTAACATACCTATGTTAGCTTATTATTACGTGTAATTCATCATCCTCAGCACTTTCCCACCATAGTTCAAGCCTTGCCATGGCGGTGAGGCTCAGTAGCTTAAGGTGAAACCAACACCTTGGGCGAAGAAAATTGAACCAAGGGAGCTGCTCTTCGTACCCCTCTTATACAAAGAGGGGAAAAAAGAGCAGGGGGAGGTCAAGAGGCGAGGATGGGAACCTCATCCCATTGCACTGTCCCGACGTTGGGAGGGGTTGTTCTGTGGTGCAGGACAATCCCTATATGGAGGTTGCGTCGGTCCCTTGGGAGACTGACTAGCCGTCGAGGTACCCTGTTGCTCAATAGATCCGGGGCACCTCACCAAAGTCGGCATTGATGGTACTCGCCGGGTTTTAGTAGGTAGAGCTGCGTTTACCTTACCATCTTTCGGGCGCAGCGAGTCCCACATACTCGCCTGGGGATTCCCCCCTCCTCCGCGGATGCCTAAGAGCATTTCCCAGAGCAAAAAAGAAAATCCTGAGTACTTCAAATTGAAAATGTACAGTTTCAAAAGATGTTTGTTTGAAGTTAAAAAGAAACATTAGAAAGAAACCTCAACGTATTTCCTTCTGAGATCCTTCCCTTTAATAAAAGTTTTTCCATCAATATTGATAATAAAAAGTCGGTTGTCTGTAAAGTCGGTTTACTGACGATAGTTGAACGTGACAACGTCATAAGAAAATGGAACGCCTCAGAGCGAGGTAATGCCGCATACGTCATCGCATACGTCATGTTTTTTCGTTCTTGCAGTCGGCTCCATCGAATTATAAGACGTTGTCACGTCAAAAATATCGGTTGTCTGTAAAGTCGGTTTACTGACATAGTTGAACGTGACAACGTCATAAGAAAATGGAACGCCTCAGAGCGAGGTAACGCCGCATGCGTCATGTTTTTTCGTGCGTGCAGCCGGCTCCATCGAATTATAAGACGTTGTCACCTCAATATATTATTTGACCACTTACTGAATGAACTGCAGCTGCAAATGAACTATTTACTCCCACTTTAAAAATATGTACATCCATAATAAGAAAAAAAAACCAGAGAGACGTTATTATTATTAAATATTAACTACGTAAGGATAATAACCGAAGCGAAGCAAGGTAAAATCACGATAACTATTGTACGTAGTAATGATATGATTTTCCTTGTTCTTCATAGCAGTCTCGATCTTTATTTAGTGTGCTTACCGTTGTGAGATTGGACAATTGCATTTACTTCTTACAAGTGAGAGGATATAATAATAATAATAATAATATCTGTGGGCGTTTTTCTGCGCACCTGTAAAAATATCTGTCGATAGGATACAAGAAGCATCTTTCTATTTTGTTTTGAATTGAAGCGTGCTCAAAATTGGTGAGTAGATTTACATTAACTAAAACAATCTCGTTTTTTCATATTAATAGAGCATAAATATTATTTATGCTCTATTAATGAGGTGACGGCAGATTTTATTTAACAAAACAACATGATTTTTAACATTAATTATAATGATGAAATATAATTTGTGAAATGCAATAGACCTACTAACATAGATTTTAAGACCTTTATAACTAACATGATATGGACATAATATTTAGTCTGAAATAAATTAATTAAATTAAAATGAGATTAATTCTTGATGTTGTATTATAAAATAATAGGTTGCTCAGTGCAAATTACTATTTAAATAAACCACCATTCGAATCTCAATGAACGATAATAGTAATCTTTGTATGTATTGTACGAAGAACGATAAACTAAATTATAATTTTAAATGCACAAGGAGGTCACAGTGATATAGATACTTTTGATGTTTATTAGTTAACCGTTTTAGAGTGAGTACATTGATTATATAAATAATCTAATAGTGAGTACAGGATATTCCTAGTAATTTCCCGCACAGCGGAATATAAGTCGTTTTTGTTTTCCTATAAAAAAAACTTTAATCCAAAATAAAACTGTTTATCTTTATTTAATTCTTCTGTAGGTAGGTGTGAATGTCACTAAACTGCTCCTAAACGGCTGGACTTGTTTTGATGATTTTTGTGTATTTTCAAGTGGATTTGAAAATAGCTTAGATATTGGTCCACTACAAATTATTTTGTATCATACAGGGTCAGTTAGTGTTATTATAAAAAACAAACTCGCGATTTGATTGATGATGTTAAAATCAGCATGTAGAAATACCTTCCATTAAAAAGTATTAAGAATTATTACAACAAGAATTAAAATACTATTTTAAAGTTTTGTGAAATAATATTGTTTTTATTCTATTGGAGTTAAACAGAAAATAATAATAATAAAATGCAGTTTTTTATGTCAGTTACATAGGAAATCTGGCAGACGTGCCATCTGATGGTAAGTGATCGACGTCGCCCATGAACATAAACTAGTTGACCTGGACCCAGTAGAGTAGCCAAGACAACTCATTGTATTGCCTATCCCGAGACAATATAACATGTTAAGTCTTGGTGCCAGTAATTACACTGCCTGTCTTAACCTTCCCTCAAAAAAACCCAGCAAAGCTGTTTGAAGAGAGAAACAAGAAGTATTATGGTGGTATCCATGAAGCCAGGAGCGTGGGACAGCGCATCCCTCCCACCGGTAAACAGTTCACCATTTAAAAAGCAATTATTTTAAAGTACATTTATTAGCTAAACGAAAGTCCATTCTTTATATGTATCAGTTGCAGATATTTGGTCGAGGCATATACCTACATTATCTAGATATACGATGACAGGCAGTAATATCATGGTATTTACGATTATCAAAACTGTTCGTACACAGAATTCTGATAGTCATTGTAAATTTTTTTTATTTAGTTTCTTATTCAATTATACAATAAAATTGTATTTTTCAGGTAAATAAAATGATACATTCAAGAATATCAGTGCTAGCGGCCTTTATCTTCCTCACTGGGCTCGTCTCATCTGCACCTAAATTTGAATTAACTCCACCTAAATCAAAACCTAACTTAACTAAGCCTCCTCCAGACCGTGATCCTGATTCTTGTATACCAGTGATAATTGGACATCGTGGCGCAAGTGGCTATGTTCCGGAACACACCCTCGGTTCATATGCTCTAGCAATCAATATGGGAGCCGATTACATTGAGCCTGACCTGGTAATGACTAAAGACGGCCATTTGATAGCAAGACATGACAACGAGCTGGGACAAACTACCAATGTAGCAGAGCTTCCCGAATTTGCAGATCGGCTTAAAAATCAAACAGTCGATGGTATAGAGCTTAGTGGCTGGTTCACGGAAGATTTTACATTAGCAGAAATAAAAACGTTAAAGGCCGTTGAACGTATTCCAGACATACGACCAGGAAATGCTAGAATGAATGGAGCCTTTGAAATACCGACTTTCCAAGAAATAATTAATTTAGCAAAGAGTATGCAGGGCAGTCGCCGTCGAGTTATTGGCTTGTATCCTGAAATAAAGCACAGTACTCATTTTAAACAATTGGGACTTCCAATGGAAATTCCTCTTGTAGATACTTTTAAAAGGAATGGATACGTAGGAGCCAATGCACCAGTCTATATTCAATCATTCGAAGTAAATAATCTCAGAGAACTAAAAGGAATGACAAATCTTAGACTGTTGCAATTATACGAGAGTAATAAAAACTTACAACCAGCTGATCA
Source organism: Helleia helle (assembly GCA_963853865.1). NCBI lineage: Eukaryota > Metazoa > Arthropoda > Insecta > Lepidoptera > Lycaenidae > Helleia > Helleia helle. The sequence goes on from OY971421.1 coordinate 11,380,486, forward strand.
AGTATTACTAGGTACAAATCTAACTTACGGCGAAATGGCAACACCAGAGGGATTAGCAGAAGTAGCAAAATATGCAGCTGCAGTAGGACCAGATAAAAGTTATATTATTCATTTGAACGCTGATAATACTTTGGGTGAGCCCACAAACTTCGTAAATGACGCTCATGAAGTTGGATTAAAAGTTCATCCATACACTTTCCGTGCGGAAAATAATTTCCTACCAAAAGAATTTCAAAGTAGTGATGATAAGGATTCTTACGGAGATTTTAGTGGTGAATTAAGAGCATATATTGCTGCAGGAATAGATGGACTCTTTTCAGATCAACCTGATAAGCCATTGCGTGTACGAGGATCATGCATAAAAAATTAGGTGAAATCTTTATTAGGTTTGAAGTTACTAGCTGCTTAAATTGTTTATTTATAGTAACTTTATTTAAGTACTTAAGTACTAGCTGTTGCCCGCAGCTTCGCCCGCGTTAACTTAGATTTACAGCCGTATCCGAAGTGGCGATGATTATCTTTGTAGCCTAAGTTACTACTTACTATAATATATTATCAGCTATCTGACAGTGAAAATTTCGTCTAAATGTCTTCAGCCGTTTCAAAGATTAGCCAATAAACAATTTAAAAAATTGATTTTTATGTAAGTACCTATTTGATTTTTCATATGCATTTAGTGAAACAAACACTTCTATTTTATTTATTTGTATAGATGTATAGATAATTAGATGATAGGGTATTTAGGGCTAAGTACAAAATAAAATGTTTCTAAATAAAATGAATGTGCTAAAATAATAAGGCTGGAAAATGAAGAATCTTTGAAGATACACGTTATTGCATTTTTTCCTTTTGAACCTGAACTCCAAATCTTTACCTGAAAGTATAAATAATATAATAAAAAATTATATAAAAGAAAAATAAATAGCCATAACTTGGAAAATTTTGAATAAAAACACGGTTTTTACATTAAGTAATATATTTTTTTGTACTTATCCATTTAATGCTTGTATTAAAAATTGTTTTCATATTTTTGTTCGGTTTGCTATTAAAGCGTGCTTTTTAGTTTTTTTTTTATTTTTAATATTCACGGAGAAAACTGGTAAATGATGGCATTTTATTGCATTCTAATACAACATGAAAGGATAGAAAAAAAAGTTTGAGTTCTATTTTGATAGTTACACTGACATTTCGTGTATAGAGTTCATAACAATAATAAATTTAAATTAAATGCTATATTAAAATATCATATAAAAATAATAATAAGGCAAGTTTTTTTTATGTTCCATGGTTACATCCTACTATTGTGTACTGTAATAATGGCTTTGTGAACTAAAAGAAAAATCGGTTCTGACTTTTCACAGACATGAATTATTGTTCTTAATGATCCGCAGCAATATCTGCATATATATGCAAGTCCAATTCAATGACATCGAAAAGAGAGGAGAGATTCAGAAGGATTTCTAACTGAACTGATCAATAACAGACAAGTCCTGCAAAAAATTAGTATATTTTGCAGGATTTGTCTGTATTTAGCTGTGAATAAATCAAAAGACATTTATTTACCTACTGAACATTTTGGTGGTATAATTCTTGAAGTTGTAGATAAGTATGTCTACCTAGATAAATTGTAGTTAAGCAAACGCAACTTCAAGATGGAAACCAATAATTTTTCAAAGGAATCATTTAAATTAGATATGAATTAACATTTAACTCGGCGCTATAGAAATAGCTATTGACAGACAACTAAACATCAGTATTAGCAGAGGCAGTATGCCTAACATACTCCCAAAACTTGATGGACCAATAAGGTCCAAGCACTAGAGTCGCAGCACATTCTTGAACGATGGTCAAAGTTAAACTTGATAAGATACTATATCCTTGTACTGATCAGACCAAGTTGGAAAACAGATGCCATTCATTAAAAGATATCTATGTCCACTGGACTGATGCAGGCTGATAATTATAGAAAACAGATAGGCACCGAAATGTTGGCCCTATTAAGTAGCGGGATTAAAAAGTATAGATTGGTGTTAACTAAAGAAAACATCATAGGCACTTGTTATCTAATAATACATCGTTTTTTCGATTAGACAAATCATTTAATGAGTTTCTAGATAACAAATATTTGATTTCGATTTGTAATTACATATATTTTAGTTGAAACCTGGCTTTAACAATGGCTAAACGTAAGCTCACGCTACTTTTCGTGGCTATATCCTTTGTGTTTGCTGACTGTCAGATATTACGTTTAAGCCGAAGACACGGTAGACGTGGTCCAGATGACTGCAAGCCAGTGATCGTCGCTCATCGTGGTGCAAGTGGATATGTACCTGAACATACTCTTGGCGCCTACGCCCTAGCCGTCACCATGGGTGCTGATTACGTGGAACCAGATGTGGTGATGACAAAAGACGGCCATCTCATAGCGCGCCATGAAAATGAGTTGAGCCTTTCAACGAATGTAGCAGATCATCCAGAATTCGCAAAGAGATACAGAACGCAAATTATAAATGGAGTCTCAACCAGTGGTTGGTTTTCAGAAGACTTTACACTTGCAGAAATAAAAACTTTAAGGTCCATTGAACGTATTCCAAATATAAGACCGGGCAATACTCGTATGGACGGTGCTTATGATGTGCCAACTTTTCAAGAAATCATTAATCTTGTGAAAGGCTTGGAAATAAGCGAAAATCGTACGATCGGTATTTATCCCGAAATTAAATACGGCACTCACTTTCAACGTATCGGACTTGCAATGGAACAGCCAATCGTAGATATTTTTCACAAAAATGGTTACATTGGACCTGAATCTCCTGCATACATACAATCTTTTGAAGTTAACAATTTGAAGGAACTTAAAAAAATTACAAACATTCGATTGCTACAATTGTTTGGAGCTAAACGAAACATGCCGTTTGATCAAAGTCTGCTCGGCACAAATCTAACATACGGCGAAATGGCTTCTCCTGATGGTCTTGTTGAAATTGCGACATATGCTGCTGCAGTTGGCCCGGAAAAAACTTATATCATACCCCGAGATGAAAACAACAACTTGGCGTCTCCTACAAGTTTTGTTGAAGATGCTCACAAAGCAGGCCTACAAGTACATCCATATACCTTCCGATCTGAAAACTTATATTTGCCTCGTGAGTTCAGAAGTTGCGAGGTAGATATTGAAATTGGTGATCTTCAGGGTGAATTAAGAGCTTTCCTAGCAGCAGGAATAGACGGTGCATTTCTTGATCAACCCGATGTATTACATCGGCTGAGAGACGCTTGCTAGAAACAATAGTTTTTACTCTACGTTTATATTAAAACAATCATATATCATGTGAATTATGAAATTATATTAACAAATATAATCTAATAATATTATTTATCAATATATGTTTCGCTTTATTATTTCTAATTCACAGTGATACACAGGGTGAATTATTTCAGCAATAATAATTATTGCAAAATATTATAAAAAACATGATAATACTTATATAGACCACATACACACGACATTGCAAACAATAAATAAGCAAAAGCGTAGTAAAACATACAGCAGTACATAAAACAATAAGCTTTTTAGATTATAAGTATCTAGTCTCCTTGCAGTGGCCGGTCCGTGTAGGATGCGAGTGGCGAGAGATCGGTCGGCTTGGCGTTCATTGAAGGAGGCCTATGTTCAGCCTTTATGTCAGTCCATATATAGGGCGGCCAAACAAAACCAATCCAACTGCATTGAGAAGTGAAACAGTGCGATATAATATACCCGAAACTGTATACCTATAATTAATTTGATTTGATACTAATACCACCTAATACTTAATATGGGGACGGCTTTGATACCTTAGACCAGATTGGACATGATATAAATATAAAAATGGCGAGTGCCTCTTACATCTTCGCTTCGCTGACAATATCGTTATAACTAGTCGACTCACAGGAGATGCAAGGGACCTAAATGAATTATTCCAGCATATTTACTTCAGGAGGAACATAACTTGACATAAGTTATAATATTCAATAGACATATTCGACCGTTAATGCCAAACTTATTATAGCCCGTAATCGTAGACAGAGAATACTAATAGTAATAATAAAAATAGTAGTAATAATAGTAGTAATAATAATATAATAGTATTCTCTGTCTACGCCGTTAATATAATATCGATGACACAATTCTAGAAGTTATGGACGAGTATACCTTTGGCATATATTGCAATTGGGCAGGCACAACTAGGGCACAACTTCGAGGCTCAAGATGAGCGGTGCTGCATCACAGTCTGATTTCAGTCATCGGAGAGGACTTGCCTTTGCCGAGCGTCATCACCGCGATGCCCTGTGACGATTAGAAGAGTCCTGCGATGGTCTCCTTCTGCGAGGCATATAATGTCCCAGATGGAGGCCGACAAGCTGGTGAGAGAGGAGGCCTCCTCCCGCGGGTGACGAATGGCACCCCCCATTCGTCACCCAAGGCGCTACTTAATTCGCCTTCAGTAACTTTGTGCCGGGCTCAGGATGGGAGACTGTGTCTGTATGGCATGACGTCGTGGGGACTGCTTAGTAGCGGCCGGGCAGTCCCCCGCACCTCACGAAAAGTAGTCTGGCTGTCCCCTGGGCCAGCCTGTCGCTGAGGTGGTCCTCTCTGTTGCCTGCATATCTTTTTTTTTTTTTTTTTTTTTTAATGTCCGGGCGCTTAATTGGCCCGGCCCGCGTGGCGCACCTCTTGACGTATGAAACCGGGCACTGATCGTAGTCGGGTTTCCTCTTTAGTTTGAGAGCGGCCTCTTTCGCTAGATAGTCAGCGCGTTCATTCCCTGTCAGTCCAGCATGTGCTTTGATCCAGAACAGGGATACTTCCTTATTCTGGAGTCTGCTCTCATAAATATTGTTCCTGCTTTCCACAGCTAAGGGGTGCATGGAGTGGGGATTGACAACTGTCTCGAGGGCAGAGCGTGAGTCGCTTATGATGGCGAAACTCATTTCATCCTGCCGTAAAATTAACCGTGTTGCTTGACATATGGCCAGAAGTTCCGCCTGGTAGACTGTGCAGTACGACGGCAGTTTAAGTTTGATGGCTTTAGTTTCGGCCTCATTGCTTCTTACAGACAATGCGGCACCCACCTTGCTCTCAATCTTGCTGCCGTCGGTGTAAAATTGTACTGCATGGTTTACGTGGGTGTCCACTTCTTGTTGGTCCACCAGACTTACGAAGTTCATATCCATATGTCCAGCAGGATGCGGGGCCAAGTTGTAGGCCATTTTTCTTTCTACCTCGCCGCCTCCTAGCACTAGCTGGGGTACTCCTCTCTTCGCCTCATACAGTGATGCGGCTTCGCGTATGCGAATGTCGAGAGGCAGTAGCCCAGTCAGCGCCAGCGCTGCGTTCAGCGAGACGGTGCGGTAGGCTCCACACAACTTTTGGGCGAAACCCCTTTGGACTGCATTGAGCTGTTTTTGCACTCCGAGTTTATTAGTTGCCGGGGCCCAGGCGCTGGCAGCATAGGAGACAATGGGCTCCACCGTGGCCGTGTATATGACACGTACGACCTCCGGATGGAGTCCCCAACTTACTTTGGCGGCTCTTGACAGTTGTTTGTAAATGTTAATAGCCTTCCTACAGATGTTCGAGGAATGGCTATTAAATGTCAATTTATGGTCTATAGTGAGCCCCAATATCTTTATCTCCTTTTCCATGCCAATATCCACCCCTCCCATGGTCAGCCGCGGGACGTCGAATTTAAGTTTCCTCGTTAGCAACATCGCTTTGGTTTTATGCGGAGCAAAAGTTAACTTATTCTCGACGCCCCACGACCGAACCAGCGAGAGGGCCGCATTGGCACGGCTTTCTACCTCCAGCGCCGTGCTCCCGACAAACACCATCACAACATCGTCTGCGAAAGCCTGGCAGTCATAGCCCCTATTTTCTAAATTCTTTAATAACGGGTCAAGGAGAAGGTTCCAGAGAATGAGGCCGCCGATCGACCTCTGCACACACCCTTTTTGGGTGTTTTTGATGTATTCATGTCCAGCGTACTTGACACGGACTTTCCGGTCCTGCAGGTAGCTGTCCATGGTTCGCCTCAGATTTACAGGGTGCCTGCATATCTGGGACCCTCAAAAAGCGGGTGAAGGCGCTGGCAGTGGTTTTATTTATGGTGGGCACTCCCAGGTGCGAGTCCCACATTGGGTCAAAAGATCCTAGGCCCGAAGATCCTAGCTGCAAAAAAAAACACAACTTCGAGAGAGAAAGAAGTTTGGGCTGGACAGCATTCATAAGACAAAGCCATGTTTCTTCTTCGTGAGGTCTTCCTCTGACGATGTTTTTAATAGCGGGATTAGTTCACAAATTTGCCCTAGCAACGTGCAATGAAACGGGCAATGCTCGTGCATATATTCGCATTATCGCAAAAGACAAGAACGCTGAAGTAGCTTTAGGTCGCTTACGTATGTAAATGGCCAGTGGGTTATTATACCAGAGCCAGTTGCTCCCCATGCAGAATTTAGATAAAACGACATTATCCGTGCAGTGGCCGGTTTAATAATTGAAAGAGGCGCTCGCCTGGGTATGGGCGAGCGTCCTGAAGACGGAGAACGTGGCTCTGCTGCGATGACCGCAGAGTAGCATGGCGGCATGCGTGCATAAAAAGTGCGAATGTTCAAAAGAAAATTTGTTTAATATTGTTTCATTATTTTTATTTTCCTTTTTATGATAAAAAGTGATAAGTATGGGCGTTTTTCCACTCACCGGCACGGCCACGGCACGGTCACGGCACGGCGGTGATGATGATGATAATGATGATATATATCATCATCGGCCTTTATCCGTCCACAGCTGAACATAGATCTCCCTTAATGAACGCCAAGATGGCCGATCCCATGCCACGACATTACATGATGATGATGATGATGATATATATCATCATCAGCCTCTATCCACCCATGGCTGAAGATAGGTCTCCCTCACTGAACATCAACATGGCCCATCCTATGCCACGACATTACATGATAATTTATCATCATCAGAATTGATCCACCCATGGCTGAAGATAGGCCTCCCTCACTGAACACCAAGATGGCCGATCCCATGCCACGACATTACATGATAATCGTGATATTATATATATATATCAGCATCAGAATTGATCCACCCATAGCTGAAGATAGGTCTCCCTTAATGAACGCCAAAACGGCCGATACCATGCCACGATATTACATGATGATTAAATGATGATATTTCATCATGAGCCTCTATCCGTCTATGGCTCAACATAGGCCTCCCTCCACAGAACTATATCAAGATAGAAGTAAATAGTTCCGTCATTTGTATGGGGACCGAGCGTGTAACATTTTGCGTAGGTACGATGACGTCACGAGTGTAATTTAGTGATGTGAAACACATATGCCGCGCGAAAACAATTCAAAAGCATCGATTCACAGATCGATTATAATGAAAACATGGCACCGATTTTATCAGTAGTATTGTTCAAATAAACTATTTAATGATAGCGTGCTATGGACGATAAACTATATTTTTATACATTGAGTAGCTATATTATAGACTATATTATAACGTGTAATCATTTAATAGCTTGTTTTTTTATTATTATTCATAATTAAAATGTTGATTTGATCAAATAATATAGATAGGGCGCCGACCGTCCACTGGCGCCCTTATTAGAGGGATTGTAATTTCTAATAAACCAATCAATTTTTTTAAAGTCATCAGTGATAATAGTTGTAGTCCTTCTGATTCAACTTTTGGTCTTTGCCACATAGTGTCATTTTGCTTATTTTTAGCTTAATCATCTAAACGGCAAACGGTGGCCACTTTTTTATTTAAGTAATGAATCCAAAAATACGGAATATAAAACTATATCACATAAATCAATAATTGGAGAATGAATAGGCCTACAAATAATCACTGGTGGATTGTAGAAAAATTAACTGGTTTATTAAAAAACTCAATCCATTTATTATAATGAAACACTTTTTTACGGATTTTATCGCGGTTTATTAAGATTTTTACAAGCCCGATCCAAGCATAATATGTCACAGATTAAAGATACAGTTAGCACTTTCTGCGTAGATAGGACTAACCAAAATATTGATGTATCATAGGGTAGTTTCGAATAACTTTGTAACATTAGGACGTATGACACCTCAGTCCTCCCGTGACCATGGTTGCTGTAAAGTATCCGAAACGTCGGGCTTGTAAAAATCTTAATAAACCGCGATAAAATCCGTAAAAAAGTGTTTCATTATAATGAGTGAAATTCGCGTAAACATTAGAAAACAATCCATTTATTTTTGGAGTTATACTTCTTTTAGCGCGTTAGGGAAAAAAGATTAGTCACGAAAAACCTGAAGTTAGCTATAGTCAACATTATTATATATTAACAATATTCACATAATGACAGTATAGACGTCAAAAGAAGATATAGTTTTTAACTACACAATAAGCAAAAAGGTTACAGTCTAATGAAATTGTACTATGTAATTTTTTTAAGGAGTATTACTTCTAACGCGTTTACATAAGTACACACACACTTTTTTATATAAGGATCATTCGGAAAACTGAAATAAACTTGTAATATAGAAGTAGCCATAACCAGTTAGAAAACAATACATAACCAGTTTCTCAATAATATTTGCTTTGCATTAAAAAATGCTAAAAATAAAGGTTTATTATTTTTATTTTATATTTTACATACATTACATTATAGCTACATAATAATATAAAATGAAATTATCATTTCCTCTGCTTTCAAAATAGATTTTAATCGAGTAAGAAAATCGCAGTGCAGGTACAGCACTTTTGACAGAAAAAAATATAAATCGTATTCAACGTGACCTGACAGTTTTAATAGCATATTTTACATCGCTGGTTTTGAATGCCCGCCAAGTCTGGCTCTTCAAATAAAAGTCGCAATGGAAAACTAGCGTTAGACACAATCGACCGCTACTGTTTTGATGAAAATAGTCAAATAAATGGTTTTTTAAATTAATAACAGATTTTTAGGACAAATAGTACTTACTGGTGAAAGGAAATACCTCCATTAACAGCTCCAATTTTACTGGTAGTGTTTGAACAATTAATTATTGAACAACGAGTCATTTTGTTTTTAAAACCTTACGTCGCATGCTGACCACGGTCGGGGGTATACTAAAGTTCGCGGCGAGCAATGTAGCCGTCGAGTCGTCTTTTAGCCACGCGAGGTTCATACACTCTTTACTTCTATCTCGATATATTTCTGTGCCTCCCTCACTGAACGCCAGGACGGCTAAATCTTTGCCACGATATAGATGGCGATAAATACTTGATGATAATAATAATAATAATATAGGTAATAATAAAAATTTATAATAATATGTTGGGACAACTCACATACGGCCCCCACCATGTTTCAGGCCTTGACGTGGCGGTGGGGCTCAGTAGCCTAGGGTGAAGAAGAGGGGACAAAAGAGCAGGGGGCAAGGGGCGATGATGGGAACCTCACCCCATTGTACTGTCCCGACGATGGGAGGGGTTGTTCTGTGGTGCGGGACAACCCCTCTGTGGAGGTGGCGTCAGTCCCTTGCGGGACTGACTAGCCGTCGAGGTGCCCTGTTTGTTTTCTAGATCCGGGGCACCTCACCAAAGGCGGCATTGGTGGCACTCGCCGGGTTTTAGTGGGTAGAGCTGCGTTCACTTACCTACCACCTTTCGGACGCAGCGAGTCCCACATACCCGCGTGGGCAGGCCCACTACCCCGCGGGATGCCTGAGAGCATTTCCCGGCGTTGAAGAAAAAAAAAAAGGTCGTGGGTTCGATTCCCAGGACAAATGTTTGTGTGATGAGCATGATCATTTGTTCTGTGTCTGGGTGCAGTTTATCATGGTTGCCATAACAACAGATGGCCGTATGTGAGTTTTTTTTTAGTACAATGGGGTGAGGTTCCCATCCTCACCCCTTGCCCCCTGCTCTTCTATCCCCTCTTCTTATAAGAAGGGTACAAAGAGCCCCCTCGGCTCAATTAGGTTCGCCCAAGGTGCCCCGCTCACCCTAGGTTACTGAGCCCCACCGCCACGACAAGGCCTGAACCATGGTGGGGATCGAACCCACGACATTCTGGATTAGCAGTCAGGGTCATTAACCACTAGACCTACAGGTCAGACAGTGATGATGATAATAATATTATGATCTACGTGTGTCGTCTTGCTGAAGTCCGTGCTAGTACTGAACAGCTACGTAAACACAAAATTGGTTCAGTTAAATACAAATCACTTATGATATATCGAAAATATCTATAATTTATTTGTACGATATATCGCAAAGTATCGATAGAACACTACGATATATTATATCGACAAAAATATCGATATTTTTTCATGAACATTCCTAGCGTAAACCGTCCTCGATAACGGCACAGTGGAAAAACGAATCCACGGCGCCGGTGCCGTGCCGTGACCGTGCCGTCACCGTTGCCGTGGCCGTGCCGGTGAGTGGAAAAACGCCCATTAAGTTGAAGACAATTTAATTTGCTGCAAATAATGCCTCCGAAAATTTTCAGTTAAGTTGCTAGTTTACGAGATACAGGGCAAAAACCGTTTGAATCCCTTTCTTTTTCTAAGATGCGGGCCAGGTAACAAGGGTGGGGACAACACAAACTTAAACTTAAGCTTATACTGATCCCGAGGCTACACATCAAAAAAATTAAATTGCATCTTTTGAACCATAGCTTTTCCATGGACTAGTTGGAAGTTATTTGAATACTTATTTGGTTTTATTTTGAAGCTATATAATTAACATAATATAATATACTTAACCCCCTCATATAAAAATCAATAGGTGAGGCAGCTGGCTCACCACCAATCCGATGTAGAATAGGGATGTTGACATATAAAAATATAATTTTCATGTTAATTGGTAGTTTATATGATAGAATTCTGAAAAAATACAACATTTTCCCTTATTTTGATTTGATTAAATAAATATTTATAAATAAAATGTAACAAAATTTAAAATAGGTCACGTGATACGAAACGGAAATGACGTCACTTGTTCTTATTTTGCGGAAGCGGAAGAATATTGAGGTATTTCTATACACCATTTTCCGTACGCAGTACATATAGTAAGAACAAATTTTCAGGCGTTTTGACAGTGTACACACACATAGGCACCGTACAACACTTATAAAACTTAGAAGCCATTTTTTATTAACGAAAATTAGAATCATTTTATCACTTTTACGATGTTTAACAACATATGACGTCACGTGACAAGTGTTAGCGTTTTGGAACGAAATTTAAAATGCGTTATAAAATGCAAGATTTTATATGCATTAGACGTATTTAAGCAAAAGTTAATAATATATAGGCATCCATTAGATATTTATTAATTTCTTCACTTTTACTTAGATTTACAGCCGTTTGTATTGATGATGATTATTTTTATGGCCAAAGTTACGCCTTATAACATCAGCTATCTGCCAGTGAAAGCCTCGTCAAAATCGGCTTAGCTGTTTCAGAGATTAACCGGAACAAACATACAGACAAAAATTGTTTTTTTTTGATTATTGATTTTAGTAAGTACCGTATATTATTTCAAAGCTTTTCGCGGCGACTTCGTCCGCATGTAAGAAGTATTTGTTTAAATCTTGTTTTTAAAATAATATGGTTCCAATTTACAAACTATTATAATATATATTACATAGGAACAGGATACAGTATTCATTTGAAAGGCGTGCAATACAAAGGTGCGATCCTCATCAGGATTCGCATCTTGTAATAGATAGCGTGATCTACATTTTGTGTTAACGCCATCTATTGACGCATCTAAAAATTTCTTGAACAAAAACTTATACATCTTACATCTTACCTTGGGTCTCAAACTATCTCCATATCAATTTTCACTCTAATCGGTTCAGTGGTTTAACAAATATACAAACCCGGTGTTTTAGCTGCATAACTCCCGTTCCTGTGGGATTTGCAGGATAACAACTATTATAATATGTCCTCCGTTAGGTTGCAAAGCATCTTCATATCAAATTTCACCCAAATCAGTTCCGTGGTTAAGAAGATAGACAGTCCTGGGGGTGACCCGCATAGTTCTCATTCCTGTGAGATTTTCAGGATAAGAACTATTTTAAGTCCTACGTTAATTTTCAAAGTATCTTCATATCAAATTTCACCCAAATCTGTGCCGTGGTTTCGAAGATAGACAGTCTGGAGGTTTTACTCGCATAGTTCCCGTTCCCATGAGATTTTCAGGATAAGAACTATTATAAGCCTTATTTTAAGTTTCAAAGTATCTTTATATCAAATTTCACCCAAATCTGTTCCGTGGTTTAGAAGATAGACACTCCTGGGGTTATACCCGCATAGTTCCCGTTCCCGTGGGATTTTCAGGATAAGAACTACTTTATATCCTACATTAAGTTTTCAAGTATCTTCATATCAGATTTCACCCAAATCTGTGCCGTAGTTTAGAAGATAGACAGTCCTGGGGTTTTACCCGCATATTTCCTCTTCCCGAAAGATTTTCAGGATAAAACCTATTTTAAATCCTACGTTGAGTTTCAAATTATCTTTATATCAAATTTCACCCAAATCTGTGCCGTGGTTTAGAAAACAGACAGTCCTGGGGTTTTACTCGCATAGTTCCCGTTCCAGAAGGATTTTCAGGATAAGAACTATTTTAAGTCCTAAGTTTCAAAGTATCTTCATATCAAATTTCACCTAAATCTGTTCCGTGGTTTAGAAGATAGTCAGTACCGGGGTATTACCCGCATAGGTCCCGATCCCGTGGGATTTTCAGGATGAAAACTATTTTATGTCCTATTTTAAGTTTCAAAGTATCTTCACATCAAATTTCACTCAAATCTGTTCCGTGGTTCAGAAGACAGACAGTCCCGGGGTTTTACCCGCATAAATCCCGTTCCCGTGGGATATCCGGGATAAAAACTATACTATGTCCTTTCTCGGGTTTCAAGCTATCTTTGTGCCAAATTTCATCCAAATCTGTTCAGTGGTTTAAGCGTGAAAAAGAGACAGACAGACAGAGTTACTTTCGCATTTATAATATTAGTAAGGATTTAAAAACATTTCTGAAAAATGTCAACATCCCTATTAGGGCCAATAGGCCATTAGATTAGTCAATTCGAAAAAAACAACCCTATTTCCATGACAACATTAATTCATTAACTGTTCAATAATAATTATTAAAATTATGGAACTTATTTTTATTGTTAGTTGTAAATTTTTACTGCGTATGACTTCACGCCGGTGTTATATCGTGAAGGTTTCAGCGCATTAACGGGGATCTTAACTCTAGACTCTTGGTATAAAACTTAGCGTTTAAATAAAATTTGATAACGATTATAAAATGTCAATTGTCATTGTCAGGACTCAAACTTGTCAAATTCAGTCAAATCACAAATGTCAATTGTCAACTGTCGTGTTGTGAAATGTAAATTGTGATCTGAATATTTGAATACTAATTTCAGAATAACTAAATTTTAGTAATGCCGTATTGTGCACGCGTTACAATTTTTTTATAAAATATAGCACCTACTTTGTACTACGAATAAATGCCCTGCAATGTTACTTATAATAGCTTTAAGAGAACGAAATGTGAACTGACTCGCGTAAGCTACTTCCAGAAATGATAAGACACATTATAAAGCTGCGGAAAATTTTAACATTGCTAGCCGTTATAACGCTACGTAAGTTAGTTTATTGATTCTAATTACATAAAATTAATAAGTCAATTTACTTGATGTGAATATATTTATTATTCCTAATCTTAAATTATTTAACAATTAATTGTATTCCAGTTATTTTCATAATTATTATCGTTAAGCAAAATAATAAAAACGATACTGAAATACATCATGAACGGATTCAAAGCGCTTTCCAGAACATAGATTACAGAGATTTTAATGAAATGCAAAATAAAGATGATGATACAAATAAAGAAAAAAACAAAAACATGGAAATAGATAGAGTAGTCGAGGACAATACTAAACGAGAGTTGAGAGAAGCTAAAGCTCGAATTGAACATCTAGAGAAAAAAATTGCAATATTAGAAGGAAGAATCCCACAAAAATATCCTGATGTCAAATATCTAGGTTATAAAGAGAGAAAAAGAATTTTGGCAAGTGCAAACATTTATTATTTAGCTTATCTAATGGTTGTAAATACAATTTTACAATCAGGCTCTTCTATTCTGATGTACATAATATTAAGTAATGTCCTTATTAAATAAATAATCTACGAACAAATATTTGAAGGGACTTGTGTGATATTAAACCTTGACATGAAAACAACATTACTAATTACTGCCTGAATTCCAGCAAAAATAATTATCTAGTCACTATTAAACTTATTTTTATATCATCTACTGAGAGTCTGAGAGATCAATCAATCTCAATAAATAATAAATATAATGTAAAACAACACAAATAAAGTAAATTCTACAGTTGACAAATATATAATATAATATATAATGTACAAAGTACAACAATAATATTTTATTATATATTGGTGGCACAGGAACATGTCCTACTGCTACAGCCAACAAAGTATGGTGTCCAAATCCTATCTCCCAAGTGCACACAGTGAATGCACGCAAAACTTTATGAAAATTGGTTTAGTATTAAAATGACGCAATAACGTTTTCACAGGTCACTGGAGGAGCAGGTTTTGTTGGATCTCATCTTGTAGATATTCTGATGACGCAAGGCCATGAAGTTATTGTGGTCGACAACTTTTTTACAGGACGAAAAAGAAATGTTGAACATTGGTTTGGTCATCGCAACTTTGAAATGATTCACCATGACATAGTTAATCCCCTTTATGTTGAGGTAATATCAAAAGCATATCTTATCTCTCTTTCTGAATTATATAAATTAGGATATGGTACTAAACTATGGCAATACTTTCTCTTTTAAAGTATTGAAATAAGAAAAGCTCAACATAGTATGTATTTAAAATATGGAAATAGTATAAGTATAAATCTTTTATATTTTCAGGCAGACGAAATATACCACTTAGCTAGTCCTGCAAGCCCACCACACTATATGCAAAATCCAGTCAAAACTATTAAAACTAACACATTAGGAACAATAAATATGCTAGGTAAATATTTTGATTTGTTTGAAAGGAGCATATAACTGGAATAGAGCGGTAATGTTATGTGTTTTGTATGAACACAAATTAAAAAAATAATTTGTGCTGCAACGCTGCTCTGACTGTGCACTCTGGTTGGTCAACTGATAGCCATTGATGGATGATAGGCTGATATGACATGCATACAGATCACTAGTTGGTTGAAATGTTATTACGTCAGTGACAAATCACTGACCAGTTTCGGAATTTTATGGCTCACATTACTACTCTATCTGGTTATATGCTCGGTGGAAAGGAGCTATATTTCCAACAAATCATAATGCATGCATCATGTGCTTTATATACCTGTAGTGTGTCATTTGAAGTTTTTTATGCAGGTGAGCTAAGCTGCGAAACATGGTAAATATAAAAGTGTGCATTTATATCTTAATTTATGTAAATATAAAATTTTACTTTAAATTCACTTTTAGTTTTTGAAGTGAAACTTCTTTGCGCACATGAGGGTAAATTTTTTATGGATGAATGTCACGAAAATGTTGCATATTTTCGTCCAGCAAAGAGGGAGAGCGTGATTGAGAGAGTGAGAAAGGGCGAACGTAGCATGAAGCACATAGCCATGGAGTGAGAGTAGTAGTAGTAGTAAGTGAGAAAGATCGAGAGAGAGAGTGAGAGCGAACATCGCATTGCAAGTCTCGGAAATTTAAAGCTTTAGATTAGTATGAATACAAACGAGATTTAAAAATTAGTTTTTTTTATTTATTTTTATGTTTGTTGGATATGCAAATTGGTAAACGTGCCACCTGATGGTAAGTGGTCGACGTCGCCCATGAACATAAACTAGTTTACCTGTAATGAGCCCAGGCAACTCATCTATGTGTTGCCTATCCTGAGACATAAGATGTTAAGTCTCGGTGCCAGTAATTACACTGCCTGTCTTGCCCTTCTCTCCGAAACACAGTAAAGCTGTTTCACGGGAGAAACAAGCAAGATGGTGGTACCGTGCAGCCGGGAGCGCGGCACAACGCTTCCCTCCCACCAACACCTCACACACAGTTTGCCAAATAAGTTTCACTTCTGACATATTGTGTATTTGTGTGATACACTCACTTTTTATGTATCAAATGATATGAATATATTTACTTGGTAATTTCAGGTCTGGCAAGACGTGTTGGTGCAAAAATTTTAATAGCTAGCACATCTGAAGTTTACGGTGACCCTATGGTCCACCCACAACCAGAATCATATTGGGGTCATGTTAATCCTATAGGTAAGGAAAACAATACTTCTTAACTATATGAAGACAAAAGGATTGATAGTTACTTATACATGTTTGGGGAATTGGGTGAAATGGTTCCGGTAATGAGGACTGATCACCCGTCTGGCCTGGCTGGTGTCCCCACCCTTAAATAATAATAATACTTATACATGTCACAAAATTAGGTATACCTATGTGTAAGTTTTTATATAAGAGTTTTTAAGTAAATCAGGTTTCCCGGCCCCACTTTTTTTAACTGGAAAATATTTCCTACTTCTGAATTCTCCTATTTAATTTGTTGCGGGTCCACAGACAGTTTTAATGGATCTCTTGGGATCCCTGTGATTGTATCAAAGGGTCATTTGGTGGTATAGCAGCGGTGGGAACGTGTGGTGGGCATAGAATGAAAAAAAAAAAATTGCAATATACATTATCCGTTTTAAAAGACTGTATTCAGGTCACATGTCTATAATGCCTGACCTGCTTTCCTTTTTCATTTCATGACCTGGTTGTAAAACATGTTATATTTGAAGGGGCACACTTTGTTATCTTTCAAGTACTTATTTATTTATTCTTTAACTGAAATTTTTTATTCTACTTTAGGGGCATATAAATGTCCCTCTGATAAGTAATTTGTTTAAAATAAAATATTGTCTGTCAAAAAGATGGGTGACCTTTACTAGAAGTTTGACCTTTAAGTGTCCCAGAGATGTAACAGATGAACTGATTTGTTATGGTAACTGCAGATATTAGTTAGTCATGTTTTACCAAATTGGTGTAGCGGTTTCAAGGTCATCGGCTTTTGTTATCGTATTGGGGTTATTATAAAAGAATGCCCTTTCAATATCTTACACTGAGTCTGACTATCTACAACCATTTAGCTATAGTCACTTATAATACTAATAACCAAGTCACTTATAAAATGTATATTCATATGTCAATGTATTAATTACTAATCTAATAATACTTTGAAGAGTTTATTTGTTTGAACACATTAATCTCCATAACTTCTAGACGGATTTGAAAATTTAAATT
This sequence comes from Helleia helle, assembly GCA_963853865.1. Taxonomy (NCBI): domain Eukaryota; kingdom Metazoa; phylum Arthropoda; class Insecta; order Lepidoptera; family Lycaenidae; genus Helleia; species Helleia helle. The sequence continues at coordinate 11,397,878 of OY971421.1, forward strand.
TGCAAATTGTTGCCTCATTTGATTGCCCAATTATAGACGACAGTTATAGGCAATTTTATTTCAAATTTAGGTTTGGCGAAATCGCACCACACACCTAGTTCATACTATTGGTCTGACTGGCCTGTTAGTCTAGTGGTTAGTGACCCTGACTACTAAACCAGAAGGTCGTGGTTTCGATCCCCACACAGGACAAATGTTCGTGTGATGAGCATGATCACTTGTTCTGTGTCTGGGTGTAATTTATCTATAATATGTATGTATTTACAAGTACAGGGTGGACCATAAGTACGGTAACATTTCAAATGGTTATAAAAAATACAAAAGTAGACAGAGAAAAATTGTTTATATATTATAAAAGTACAAAAATTAGGGTTATATTTTTTAAAAATAACGTCATCCAAATGTGATTCCTGATTAATTTGGCACTCCTGTAACCTAAAGCGGAAATTCTCCATCACTGCCCGACAAGTGTTAGGAGAAATGCTATGAATTCCATACATATATTTTCTTTTAGTTCTTCAATAGATTGTGAATTGTTATCAAAAACTTTACTCTTAAGGTATCCCCAAAGGTAAAAGTCCATTCATTGGTGACAAATCTAGGCTGCGGGGTGGCCAGAAAATGTCACCTCATTTGCATATGACATTTTGCCCAGATTTCGCGGCTGCTATGGAGTCATTGGAGGTGTGACATGTAGCTCCATCTTATTGAAACCATGATTGTTGATTAAAACAAGAGCAGTCCTGTAATGCTGCAGCAAAAAAGTTTTGTAGCATGGCAATATATCGCTCTATGTTGACGGTAACGGGACGGCTTTTCTGATCTTCATAAAAATATGGACCAATAATGCCACTGGCTGATAAAGCTGCCCATACAGTAACCTTGGGCGAGTGTAAGAGTTGTTGGTGCCTTAATTGCGGGTTAGCATCACTCCAGTATCTGCAATTTTGCCTATTGACATGCCCAGTCAGGTGAAAATGTGCCTCGTCTGAGAAAAAGATGTCACTGAAGCTCGTAAGCCTTTCAAGCATTTCATTAATAAACTGCAGTCTCTGAGTGTAGTCATTTGGCCTTAATTGCTGTACAATTTGAATTTTATACGGGTGTAAATGTAAATCTTTGTGAAAATACGATTTAGAGATGTTCTGGGCATATTTAAAACACTAGACCGCTTTCGAGTAGAGGCCAGGTTGTTCTCTAACAGATGCTCGTACACGCACTATATTTGCTATATTCTCGCGACCTAGGTAGGCCGGATCGTGGTTGATTTAACCTTGAACCCGTCTCCTCGAACTTCAGTACCCAATTTAATTGCACGCATCGAAATCTTCATTTCTGTTTCTTGTTGTACCGAGTACAAAATTTTCGTTGTGCTTCAGTCGTGAAATCACTGTCGCGATAGTACTCACGTACGCAAAACGCGCTTTGTGCTCCACTGAACGACGCCACGGCACTAAATTCCTATTTACCGCTCTTGCGTTTGGTAATACCCTGCAGTTGTCTGGTTGCCATATTACAGGCTCTGCCTAGTTTTGGATCAGATGGCCGTGTGCAAGTTGTCCCAACATATTATTATTACATATTTATTTGTTTCAGGGCCACGTGCTTGTTACGACGAAGGGAAAAGAGTAGCGGAAACACTAGCTTATTCATATGCTAAACAAGAGAATGTATCTGTAAGAGTGGCCAGGATATTTAATACTTACGGACCCAGGATGCATATTTCGGATGGACGAGTGGTTTCTAACTTTATTATGCAAGCGTTACAGAACCTTACTATAACAGTAAGTGCGTTTTTTTATATATATAAAAACTACCTACATCAAGATAGTGGTTTGTGTAGTGTTCATGCATGCTTCATCAGTTCATCTACGCTTTTTTTCAATTTCGAAGGTAAATAGAAAGTTTTGAAGGTAATACTTTGACGATCCTGGACCAAACAGTATATGTTTATCAGAGTGATGTCTGTATGTAGAGTGACATGCCTCTACAACGACAGATGGCCGTTGAAAATTTCGAGGCAATCGATATTTTCGGAAAAGTGGGTAAACCAGAAAGTGTAATTACCAGCATCAAAAACTATTTGTATCATGTGATAGGCAATGCATTTAGTATGTATGTGGGCTCGAATACGGATGTAGCTAACAGTTTTTTATCTGATGGCCCGTTTGCATATTCAACTGACATAAAATACTGAGTCTCTATCAAAAAATATGTTACATAATTATTTTATGAGATAGCAATGTAAAAGTGTGCCTTCATCGTCATCATCAGCCTCTACCCGTCCACTGCTGAACATAGGCCCCCATCAATGAACGCCAAGACGGCCGATCCCTTGCCACTCGCATCCAACACGGACTGGCCACCGCACAGAGATCGCCTTCCCACCTGGTTAATGACCAACACTTCTTCTACCTAAACTTGGCCTCCACTCTAGAAACTTATTGCCCCTAAGTGTGCCTTAGGTATAAATAATAATATGTATGTAATATATAAATATTAACTTTTTTTTACGCCGGGAAATGCTCTGAGGCATCCCGCCTGGGGAGTGGGTCTCCCCAGGTACCAGGGTATGTGGGACTCGCTGCGCCCGAAAGATGGTAAATGGACGCAGCTCTACCCACTAAAACCCGGCGAGTGCTACCAGTGCCGCCTTGGTGAGGTGCCCCGGATCTCTTAAGCTAACAGGGAACCTCGACGGCTAGTCAGTCCCGCAAGGGACCGACGCCACCTCCACAGAGGTCCCGCACCACAAAACAACCCCTCCCAACGTCGGGACAGTACAATGGGGTGAGGCTCCCATCCTCACCCCTTGCCCCCTGCTCTTTTGTCCCCTCTTCTTATAAGAGGGGTACAAAGAGCCCCCTCGGCTCAATTAGCTTCGCCCAAGGTGCCGGGCGCACCCTGGGCTACTAAGCCCCACCGCCACTTCAAGGCCTGAAACATGGTGGGGAAATAAATATTAACCTAACCTAACCTGGGCTAGGTTAGGTGGTAACGTGGTAAGTTTGTAAGAACTTGTGTTATTGATACCTACTAGGAACGGAGATAATTTTAAACAATTTTTATAAATACATATATACACATCCATGACCCGGTGCAGACATCTATATTCATCATACAAATTATCTGCACTTAGCGGGATTCGATCCCGCGACGGCTGTGTAGTGTCCAGTAGCCTAACCACTCGACCATCCGGCCGGCATAATAACTTTGATGTTTTTTTAGATGTATGGTAACGGTAAACAAACACGCTCGTTCTGTTACGTGTCAGACTTGGTGGACGGCCTGCTAGCTCTGATGGCCTCCAACTACTCCCTCCCAGTCAACATAGGCAACCCTGTAGAGCATACCATAGAAGGTAATTCAGTCTTTTTTTTATGATTAAAATACATTATAACAGTTCCTCCTTTTTTCGGTTGACTTTTGTATTGTTTATAATGAATACAAATATCCAAGCATTTTTTTTTTCTTTAACGCCGGGAAATGCTCTGAGGCATCCCGCGGGGGAGTGGGTCTCCCCACGCGGGTATGTGGGACTCGCTGCGCCCGACAGCTGGTAAATGGACGCAGCTCTACCCACCAAAACCCGGCGAGTGCCACCAATGCCGCCTTTGGTTAGGTGCCCCGGATCTAGAAAACAAACAGGGCACCTCGACGACCAGTCAGTCCCGCAAGGGACCGACGCCAGCTCCACAGAGGGGTTGTCCCGCACCACAGAACAACCCCTCCCAACGTCGGGACAGTACAATGGGGTGAGGTTCCCATCCTCACCCCTTGCCCCTGCTCTTCTGTCCCCTCTTCTTATAAGAGAGTTACAAAGAGCGCCCTCGGCCCAATTAGCTTCGCCCGAGGTGCACCGCTCACCCTAGGTTACTGAGCCCCACCGCCACGACAAGGCCTGAACCATGGTGGGGAAATATCCAAGCATCTTGGCATGGCAAAACTATTGACTTTTATCAAAACAACCTCGAAAACCGGCCAAGTGGTAGTGGGACTCACGGAATAAAAAACACGTTTCTTTTGACGGCTATTGATATTTTAATAAAAGTGCCATCTAGTGTGGCAATGATAAAACTATAATTGATTGTTAGCTCGGTTACGATGCCTCTGATTTAATACCATACCAATAGGTGTCGCACATACCATGCATGATTTTTGTATGGGTTTTGTTCTATTTTTAGTATTTGTTGTTATACCGGCTACAGAAAAAAAAATTATACATCAAGTAAAAATTTTCAACTAACTATCTCGCTTTATGAGATACAGCATGGTGACAGACGGAAGGACAGGGGAGTCTGAGTACCTATAGGGTGCCCATTTTACCCTTTGGTACGGAACCCTAACAAAAATCGTTTAAATTATAATATACGACTTTAATAACGTTTTATTAAAAAAAAAATATAAAGATCTTACACATTTTACATATTATCCGTATAAAATCATATTGTGTTAAATTCGTAAAGATTAGAAAACAATGTGTATAAATCGTGTACCTACATGATATTATTATGTATCAATTCCAGAATTCGCATTGATCATAAAGAACCTAGTGCCCGGTTGTCGAAGTACCTTGTCAACGGGCGCCGCCGTCGAAGACGACCCTCAGCGGCGCCGACCAGACATCGCGTTGGCTAAGAAACATTTAAATTGGACCCCCAAGGTAAATATAATAATATATGAAAGCCCATAAGTACAGTCCCATCTTAATAAGATGTTTTACAGCGCCTATTAAACTTGTGTTCGAAAAAATCTAAATATTAGAGATCATCTTTGAATTTCAATCAGTTTTTTTTTAAAGTGAAAATCATGGTAAATATCCCGTTTTAAATAATTTCAATCAGAGTTGTCTGGGCTAGTCTCCGCTTTTATGTCCATGGATGACGTCGACTGCTTACGATATTGTAGTCTGCTAGCATAGCTTGGCACAATAGGTACCATTGAAACGTTAATTGACGAAGTTAACATTTTGAATGAGAACATAATAATTTACAAATTACCTAATAGTTTCTTGTAGAACATCGCGCGGACCAAACTGGCAAAGGTGTTTTTCACCTAGTGATCTGTATGTACGTCCATAGATCACTGGTTGGTTGAATTCATCGGCTTCGGCCAATCATCCATCAATTGCCACCAGTCGGCCAATCAGAGCGCAAAAACGGTGCAGTGTCGCAGCACAAATTTGGCTATATTTGTTTTCATACAAAACTTAACATATGTAATATAATAATAATAAAAAATCTATTGACGCTTTCACACCACGTCAATCTGGTCCCGTGGTAAGTTCTCGAAGAACTTGTGTTACGGGTACCAGACAACGGAAATATATTTAATACTTTAAGGTCCGGTTGCACGATATTGTTGGTTAAAGTAATAGTCAAAGTTAAATTTGACACTAACAATAACGTTGACTTTTACTGTTTAGACAATTGGGTTGCACCAGCATAAAAAATCTGATTGTTACCAGGGTTGCATGTCTAATGATGCCTAATTTGATCCTAATTCCTTAAGGGAAATATTTTAAGATATAAAAAAACAGTTTGACGTTTAAAACTTACTGGGCGCCGCCTTCAAATTATATTATGTGATAATTATTCTGAAATGACATGGCCAAATTAAAGTATGGGCGTCTGCCCTTACCATGTATAAAGACAAGACCTAGCTTTTAATATTGCAAAATAATCTAGTATCAGCTTTACGTATCAAAAATATTTCAGGAACTTTTAGTTTTATTACAATCTCAAAAATAAAAAAAACAGAAATGCCTATGCAATAAGTATGTAAAACTTAAATCTTATGATTTTGCTGTGAATTGTTACTAAGGCGTTAAGATTCACCTGATTGATAAATCAATTTTTAAAGGCTTTAAAAATGTCAGTAAACCTAGCGAGGGGTCAATATGATAAGCGAGCTTAATATTATAATTTAATTAATTAATATTAATAATAATAAAATATATAATATATAATAATAATTAAAAATAATAATAAAATTAAATTAATTAATAAGGTTTAGTCAAAAATCCAAATGAAAGTCATTAGTTATTACCAAAAATCAAAAATAATTTATTTTGCGCAACTAATGAACATCAGTGCACGGAGTAGGTTATAGGTACATACTCTTTGCAGCAGTAAACAGATGACGTTTGATGTTGACGTTTATTTGGCTTATTGCATGCTCATAGAGATGAATGACTGAACTCGGGAGTATAACAGAATCGATTAAATAATCGAAGTGTCAAAAAATATTCAATTTTAAATTGAGGAGAAATATTTGAATGATAACAATTGATAGTATATTGGACTTATTGAAATTCATTCATACTTATTTATGCTACAATTGGGATAAATAACGAATAATCTGACAGTCGTGATTGCGACATTCTGTCTGTATGGTTTATCGGGCGGCATTCATAGAAAAACGATGGTCGATGTCACTACGATCCTTGGCGTAATCACGACTCTCATCATATTTGCTTTTTTATCCCACATGTAGTATACATTATTTTTTACAACTACTGCTCATCGCCGTAGACCCGTGAACCATCATGAATAGCCATGACCATCCTGCATGTATCGCCATAATAACTAAAACTAATATAATATCATGAAAAAGTTTAACTTTATACTTGTATACATTAATACACACGCACACACTGTTTTTGGAGTTTACTCCTTAAGAAACGATTTGAGTTATAAAGCCCGGTACGGAAATTTTATGAGGAGTAAAATCAAGTGTAACACAAAACAAAAGTTGAGGCGTTACGTAGAAAGAGACAAACATATATCTGTGGGATTGAACGTGTAAAAGAATGAGATGGAATACATTACACAGTGTATCTTATTCTCGGGGCAAAGTCAGGGTTAGTTTTTTTATTATATTGCTCAATCAACTCACAATTCGACTGAAAAATATTAATAGATTGTGATGACAAAGTCGTCTATTAATTAGGTAATACCTTGGTAATACGTTCTCGATATTATATTTTCAGCAATTTGTTTTGTTCGATTATTAAGTTTTATCGAAAAGAATCGTCAATCTCGATTACTTTGTTCGGAAATGCTTGCAGCACTACATGTTGTCTTGGAAAAAATAAGGATAACAATTGATATACTTTTATTTATTAAATAAGTTCTTGAAAGTTCTATAAGTATATTGTATATGAAATAATTCATGAATAAATTTTTAATTGTTAGGAGTGAATATGCAATATCTATACATGTTAAGGGCAGTCGTTTAGCCATCGCCTTTCCGTGATTGAGTAAATAATGAAACATATTTTGCAAATATTCCAACCAAATATAACTAAGGTAACTGTGTGTTATTTATTACACAATAAAAAATATATAATATGCCTATATTTTCAAAATGTTAAAATAATAAAATTATCTTATATTTAAATTATGAACTTAATAAATAATTTATATTTCTAATAATATATCATCATCATCATAAGTCTTTGTCCATCCACTGGTGAACATAGGCCTCCTTTAATGAACGCCGAGACGAATAATATATATTTTACTATCAGTAATATTATATTATCATTAATAAAGTTTTAGTCAAATCAAAACAAATCTATTAACAATATATAATTTACTTGATATTTAACAAATATTTAAATTTTAATACAGTAAAAACAATTTAGTATTTTAATTTGTAATATAATAAAATAATAAAAAACTCAAATTTGACATCTGACGTTAACAATAACTTTAACCGGCCGATTGTGAGCGGTTAAAGTTAGTGTTAAATTATGACGTATTTTGACCATAGTCAAATGGTGCAACGCATTTTTACACTAACCGGTATTTTGACGGATGAGTTATAGTTAAAGTAAGATGGTGCAACCCACCCTTAAATTTGACATCTGACGTTAACAATAACTTTAACCGGCCGATTGTGAGCAGTTAAAGTTAGTGTTAAATTATGACGTATTTTGACCACAGTCAAATGGTGCAAAGCATTTTTACACTAACCGGTATTTTGACGGATCAGTTATTGTTAAAGTAAGATGGTGCAACCCACCCTTATACTTTACTTTATGTACTACTTTTATACTATGAATACACATATTTAATACACATCCATGACCCAGGAACACAGAAAATATTTTTGTTCCCTGGCAGGATTCGAACCCGCAACCTCCGTTATATGTTCAATGCCAAAGCTTTGGCAAAGCGTTTTATAAAACAATGAATATAAGATATGATTGTCAATATTCTTATAATATTTTCAGATACCCTTACAAGATGGACTGCAGCGATCGATAGATTACTTCAGAGAAGAATTGTCACGGACTACATTTCACAACAATCAAACGTATATGGACGTCAAAGTAAAGAATGCACTCTAGCGTGAATACACCGAAATCCTCTATAAATGTGATATTAGAAATAATATTATAGATTTACCAAAGTGCTACTAAGTTTTTTAGTTGTGCAACATTTATGTTAGTTTTTTTATATTATTATTAATATATATAACATTTTTGAGTCCTGCTTTATTAATACGAATAGATGACATTAATCTTATTGATTGTTAATTCAATGTTGATCTAATTGACCACACAAATGCGCAAAAACAGTTTCTGTGTGGCTATTGCAGCTTTATTCATGTCGTCAAGAAATTTGGCCGTACTGTATTACAATGTGTGAATACTAATTTTTTTATTCTATCAATGTGATAGATAGGTCGGAAACTGCAGTCCATTGTTTTCGTAATTGTAATTTATAATAAAGAATTTATGACTATTTTTGTTTTATCATTCATGGTCATGTTCCTAAAATTAGTTTTGCTAAGGTATTTGGATAGACAAAGTGGTGAGCCAAGAACTATCAGGTGTAATTAACGTCGCCTTTACTGGAATAAGATGGTACCTAGATCTTTTGTGAGAAACAGTTTCACCATAAAAATATAGGGTTTTTTATGTTATTTGGATAAGCAAACTGGCCGCCTGATGGTCAGTGGTCGATGTCGCCCATGAACATAAACGACGAAACCTGGAACTAGCCCAGGCACCTCATTTACTGTTGCCTATCCTGAGACAAAAGATGTTAAGTCTCGGTGCCAATAGTTACCACAGAAGTGGTAATTACACTGTCTGTCTTGCCCTTCTCTCCGAAACACAGCAAAGCTGCTTCACGGGAAAAACAAGCAAGATGGTGGCACCCATGCAGCCGGGAGCGCGGCACAGCGCTTCCCTCCCACCGTTGCATCTTTCCCAACTACTTCTAGTTGATAAAAGGTGTAGGTTTTCTCCGTGTGAAAGATAAAGTTTTAAGGCCCGTCTATCCTAGTCTATGGTAAGTACTACTAAAACAAATTTGTAGAATACTATAAAAGCACCCAGTTGATTACAACAGTTTATAGCAATGTTTGCGCGAATTTCACTCATTATAATGAAACAATTTTTTTTTTACGGATTTTATCGCGGTTTATGGGCTTGTAAAAATCTTAATAAACCGCAATAAAATCCGTAAAAAATTGTTTCATTATAATGAGTCTATAGCAAATTTAGAATCATTTCACATCAACATCTTCACCGGCGAACAAGAGATGGTCTAATGTTCAGGACCACGTAGAAATTTTGAATAATCCATTTCAAGGCACTACAAGGGTCAGGATCGAACCTGGCCCTCTCACTCAAGATGCCGAGCCCATGCCTACCAGTCACTAGACCACAGCTACTCAACCTTAACTGTTGGGCCAAATGGATGATTCCCAAATTTATGGCGGGCCACTAAAATTAGAGTATACCTTCAGTTGCTTTAAGACTAACCCGCCTATACCGTGTATACAATAAAACTTGATGAACTTTTTTTGGTAATTTTTGTCACATTACGACCCCCGGACGTAGGGTTGAGCAGCCTCGCACTAGGCCATCTTCACTCCCCACCATGGTTCAGGCCTTGTCGTGGCGGTGGGGCTCAGTAGCCTATGGTGAACCCAGCACCTTGGGCGAAGCCAATTGAGCCGAGGGGGCTCTTTGTACCCCTCTTATAAGAAGAGGGGACAAAAGAGCAGGGGGCAAGGGGTGAGGATGGGAACCTCACCTCATTGTACTGCCCCGACGTTGGGAGGGGTTGTTCTGTGGTGCGGGACAACCCCTCTGTGGAGGTGGCGTCGGTCCCTTGCGGGGCTGACTAGTCGTCGAGGTGCCCTGTTAGCTTAACAGATCCGGGGCACCTCACCCACGTGGGTGGGTCACGAAACCCACTCCCCAGGCGGGACGCCTCAGAGCATTTCCCGTCGTAAAAGAAAAAAGAAAAAAAAAAGGGCCATCTGCACTCATCACACATATTATACAGATTTCAAAAATTTTATCACAAAAAAAATCTTGTTTAAAATAAGGAATTAAGCTGTAAGGCGACTGAGATAATTTATTAGTTTATCTGCAAAAATTACGAAAGTTTAAGTGATGAAATTAGGACAAAAAAGGACATTTATCAAATAAAACTACAATAATTAAAAACTTTCCGCTATTTTAATGTAGGGATAGGCTATTTTCGGGAGGCAAGGTAATATATAAGTATCAGTATGTATAAGTTAGTTATTAAATATTTTAATAAATATGATATGTTATGCCATATATTGTTATTATATCAGTGAGAAAAAATACTTCCCAAAAGTGAAATTAAATAACCTGTTAAAGTTAAATAGTGAATTAATTTACATATAAATTCCTTTTGCTATTTTGTGTTTTTCAACTGAAAACATTTATTAAATGACGAGCATTGGGTTTGTTCAAGTTTACACACCATAGACTATTTTTGTTTACAGCACATAGTTGGTAATACATTCCAGTCGTAATAGTATGATTTCCTTAATTTAGTTTCAGTCTTACAAAGTTTGCTACCATGAGAATAAACCAATGTTCTATACATTTCAAACATATCACTAGGGGTCTGTTTGTGGCGTACAAGCATGGTAGTCTCACAACCACGTGATTTCCACTCTGTGTCAAATCTTATGTCATGGACTCTATTTACACCATCTAATGCTGCAGTCCACACACCCATTGAAACATCTTCAGAATGATAGACACTGAAAGTAAAAAAATAAAATATTGTGAATGACAATAATATATATGAGAACAATGCAATCAGTAGCATTTAAGAACAAATTTCTGACATATTTTTTTGTTTCTGTAATGTTTGCCATATCTTTTTAAAAAGATACACTGTATAATATGAATTTGTACCTAAAACTTGTGCCATTATGATCATTAAATTGAATCCTATCTTAGTGTGCAAACACTAAGAGAGGAAAAAAAAGAGGAAAAAAAAGGATATATAATCCTCTCTTAGTGTTTGCACACTAAGATAGGATTATTAATCCTTTTTTTTTTGGTGACAGATCAATGCTTTCACATGATACACATTTACCTCGAGTAAGGCCCCTAAACCTATGTGGGGACTTACACTTGGGAATGCAACCACACTAAACCACCTGCGAGTGCCTTCAGCTGCCTTTTGAGGGTCCCGGATCTGCAGGCAACAGGATCACCTCAGGGACAGGCCGACCCCGGCAAAGGCCAAACTACTCCTGTAAGGGCAGCCACTAAGCATTCCCTGAGCTGTGGTACCACACTAGGCCCATGTTCCCAACCTGAACCCGACACAAGCACAGGGGCGTTACTGGAGATGCATTAAATAGCTCTGCCTTCACACCCCGCTCGTCGCCCTTGGTAGGAGGCCTCGTCGGCGGCCTCCTCTCTCACCTGCTAGCCAGCCTCCTTCTGGGACATTACTGCCTCGCAGAAGGATACTATTGCTGTCCGATCTTATTAATCCCAGGTTGATCGTCAGAGATCTTATACACACCTTAGCAGATCAATGTTCCTTGCAACATACTGGATGATACTCTGTGAGATAACATATCCGCCTCCTAAGGCATATGGTAGGTAGGTGTCACACAGGAACCACTCTTTCTCTGCCCATTTTCCATTCAAGTATACTTTGGCACGTCCATCAAAATATCCCCAATACAAGCCTTTGTATTCAGTTAAATCTTTCTGAGAAACACATTAACATAATACAATTATGTAAAAAAAAGGATTGAATTTTAAAGAAAATTAAATATGAGCTACAGAGGTTCCTTTTATTTAGCAGATAATAATTAGACATTCAACAGCTTGAGGGTATAATTAAGATGATTTATTTGCAATTAACAAATAACTAGCTTTAAGATCACATTTAAATTTGACCACATCCTACTAATGGAATTTAAGAAAAATCTATCATTAAAATAAAATGATTATCTACCTTTTGTGTCACATATGAACTAATTTCTTGCGCGCTCATAGCGGGTGCAAAAGCTTCCAAATCCTTTATAATCAAGTCAACCCTCACAAATGAATCGTCATCACATTTAATAACATACTTCAGATTCTTATAGTTGGTATTCAACCATTTAAGGGACTGTATTAATTTTCTGGCTAAATTCTCATAAGAGTCATGTAATTTGTCTAACAACAATAAATCTTTGGACCTGGTGTTTTCATTATTTAATTTTTTTAACTGATCACTGGCCAGTTCATGAGTACCTAGCACATATAATATTCTAATAAAATTCTGTTGTGACCGTGGCTCAGTCCAACTATGATTCCATTTATGTATTCTAACATCGTTTTCAGTTATAAAATTGTGGACAAAATTTGCCCACGTCGACCGTATTGCATCCCGTTTTATTTCGTTTTGGGGACTGCTTAGTACTAATACTATGTATTCTACATTATTATTTGTTTCCAATTTAGAACTTTGAATAATTTGAGACGGCTCAGGGCAATCAGTATGTACAAAGCCTAAAGTAATAAGGCATCCCAAATAAAAGAAAAATATACTAGCAAGCACCATACTCCTGTATTTTTGAATTAGTGCTCTCATCATAATAAAATTTTAATCAAGCACACTATGAGGACAATAATTTACACCACTAATTTGGTACATTTTTATTAAACTTATAAACTATGACTTAATATATTTAAACCATAACCAACCAAAAAAAGAAAACGCAGCGCACTGTAGCTATAGTCACTATCGTGTATTATTATTTAAGGGTGGGGACACCAGCAAGGCCAGACGGGTGATCAGTCCTCATTAACGGGACCATTTCAGCCAAAACTACTATCATGTAAGATTGATAATTTATTTTTTATACCTTTTTGTTTCGTAAGTACGTTTGTCTACGAATTATATGTGTAATCACTTCAAAATCGCTACATTCTGAGTTGTAAGTTTTGAGCGTGGTTGTGAGTTTTATCTAATCTTGCAAAGGCCAAAGTGTATTATATGAACAACACAAACTACTAAGCTATATACTAAAACAATCTTAATATGATCTTGAATCTTGATTCTTTACAAATAAAATAAAATATAAAAATAGACGAGGAGCCGGTGAGAGGTGACGTTGTTATTTTTTTCGTTCAAATTGATATTGGAATAGGCTAAGACCAGAGGTCATGTTGCCTAGTCCGTCGTGTTGACAATATTTTGTCTGTCCTTTAGAGAAACTGCGGGAAATCTCAAGAAGCGCGGCTTCACCCCTCTAGCCCCCATCAATCAACTATCACTTCCCATTTTATCCACCCAGAACCGTCCACCATAATATACGCCAACCAATTATTATATATTACTAGCTATGAATACCCGCTTCGCTGGGTCATTTTTAATTGTATACTTATTTGTTAATGTTAATAATCTATCACTACTTACTTCACAATTTTTTCACATAAAAGACACATTTTCTTTTTTCTTATTAATTTATTGATCTTACTTATTTTTACATTAAAATCTTACGACTAAGTAGACATTAATATCTTTTATCATCTAACATTCACTAATATACTAAACAATATTATTGAAATACATTCTTATATACTACGTTTACAGTTTTGCATTCTGGTGCATAAACAAATAAATTTTCTTTCTGTCCCACGCGTAAGCTACATAGAGTTGACCATGTGAAAAACAGGGTTCTTTTAAATTAACTCCACAAAATCGGAACGTCTGACCTTGCGCCTTATTGATAGTCATACTATAAGCTAATCGTACAGGAAATTGTAACCGTTTAAAACAGAATGGTAAATCCTTCGAAATTATTGGAATTCTTGGTATAAAAACCAAGTTTCCTTTTTCTTTGCCAGTGAGAACTTCTGCCTCAATGATGTTGTTTAAAATTTGTTTTACGCATAATCTTGTACCATTGCACAATTTTGGCGTATTAAGATTTCGCATTAATATGACTGGTGATCCAATTTTTAGCTTTAATTCATGAGAAGGCATACCAGGTGGGTTTAATGAATTTAAAAATTCCGTTGGAAAGTTTAAACTTTCATCTTGATTCATCATTGTATCTATTGATTTATAGATTTTTTCCTCTCCCGGTATCATTTCCTGTATTTTTTCATTTATTCGTTTTACTGCATCATTTTTTGTAACCAAAATTGTTCGCTCAGACAGCCATGTTTTATTTAAATAATTTTGTTGTATCGATGGATAAATTTTGTCTATAAGGTGTTCTTCGGTGTCTACCACATGACATATCACTTCAGTTAAAATTATTTTGCCAGACTGTGGATCTAGTGGGTAGGTGCCATTCCCAATTTTCAAAAGATTGTCGGCAAACTCTTGTGCTTTTGGATCTCCAGTAATTAACGCTCGCATATTTTCTGTCAGTGATAACTTTTCAACATTATTCCAAAAAATTGATCGCTTTAAACACGCATTTATTTCGTCAGCTGGTATTGATTTTGGAATAACTGGTAATGTTTGTCTATGCTATTATTTGTATTATTTGTATGTAAATGCTATTTCATTTTTCACCCGAATTGTAGCTAGGACCAAATTAATGAGGAAAGTTTTTCTAGTACCTCCGGGTGCATCTAAAAAGATTATTCCTCCTGCATTCGTCTCAATACGATTTATTATTGTGTTATATACTATTCGACTATTCGTTGTGTTCGTGTTAATTTTGGTTCATTTTCTTCACGTTGTAATTCATCTTTATTATAATTAAGTTCTTTTGTTAATTCAGAATTAGTCACGCTTAATTCGTTTCTTTTAGGAGATTGCACTCCGAGAGTAACTAAAGTTTGATTACATATTGCGAAACATCGATCTTCTAAAATTATCAAAGCTTCATTATAAATATTATCGTTGATTGTAATATTCATATCTTGATTTTCTCTACGTAGTCTTGCTAGAATATCATCACTCATACTATCACGATATTTCAGCCATAGTCTATTCGGATTTGAAGGATTACACGATGTTAGAATTATAGCAAATAGTTCTCGCAGTTGATTCGCTGTTGCCGTTTCTGCTGCCTCTTTTATTGCCTGCTCCCATTGATTATCATTTTCTAATAAACCACGACGCTGGCATGCTTCACGGTACGTTTCGCAAATGTAACCATCTACTGTTCGAAGATCTTCAAAAGAAGTTGGTCCACGTACTTCATGAAGTAGTAGACGTAAATAGAAACATTCAGCATTCTTTGCATGTACCGTATATACTCGACCAATAGCTTTATCCTTAAAGACACCTTTAAATCCTTCAACCGAAACTCCTTTCTTTCGTCGATTAAATACTTTTCGCGATGAGTCCCATGTGTAATAACTGGGAACATCTCCATAAAGAAGAGTTCTAGCAAACAGATCACTTCGACACAATTCGAAAAATGCAGTTAACGTAGTATTAACAGGTTGGTTTGCAACTTTTTGTGCTGTTTGATTGGTAAAATATACCCGTTGCCCATTCTCAAGGTAAACTGCTAAGTGAAAAACAGCTGGATCCCTGTCATGAATCGGAAACCCCAATATACGCCAAGCTGCCTCATTACTATTTATATATCGTCCCATTTGATAACTTAAAATTTCATCATATCTATTTTCATCAGTAATTTCAAAGACAGCCATATCACTTCCTTTGTTAATATAGTTACACACATATTTAATTGACTGAACTGAACTGCAATATTCTACATTTATATGTGCATTAAACATTTTCGATAATAACGGATTATAAAGGACAACCCATCGATTATCAATTTCGATTTCTTCACCCCGTACTCTAATTTTTGCTGTAAATCCTCCTTCACTCGGTGGTCGACGTCGGTATTGCGGATATCCATCATCTCCCGTTTGCGTCTCACTCAAAAATGATCTTGGATATCGTTTTGAGCATTTATTATCTTTTATACAGGGTGATTGCATATTAAGTGCCCCGCAAGGTCCATGTATCATTTGTTTTACGATTATTTCATATAGAACAGGATCTTCAACCGGATTTGGGAATTCTGCTTTATTAACGTCATCGATTTGATTTGGGTGATTTTTTTCTTTCAGCCAAATTAAATTGTCTGAGTGTGGCAACCCTCTCTTTTGCCAATCAATGGAGAACATCCAGCTAATAATATTTCCGAAAATACAACTCTTCACAATTGCATTAATGAATTTTACTTGTTTCTGTTTAAACACGCGCGCAATTAAATCATGTCTGTCATGTAACTTTTGTCCAAATTGTAACTCATCTTTAATTTCCTTCCATGACGAATTGCACGTAAACGTTATGAATAAGTCAGGACGACCATATTTTCTCACATACGTCATTCCCCAATTTTCAATATCCCCATCATTGGCTACCGCATCTCGTAAATGAATATATTCATCCGTTCGTAATTTATTTTGATTTTGACGAATAAATAACAATCTTTCTGCTTCTATTTTTGCTTGCAAATCAACAATAAACTGTAAAAACAATTTCCGACAATTGAGTATATGATTGAATATAAATACGGATATTGGAGAGAGTGAATAATCACTCTCTCCATTATCCGATATGCATAAAATTTCTTGGAAGAAACTTTTTTGTTTGTAGGGCTATTTGTTTGTGGATCAACATGCTGAATATTAAAATGGTAACCGTCTTCACCATGACAAAATATTAGTGGATACTGTAAGGCGTCATACATGTGATGAGTTTCAGCGATGCGTTCCAACTTATTACTTCTTCGTTGTACCACAATATCCCTATAATTACTTTCATTGTCCACCATAACTACTGCTATTTCATTTACTTGAGGTGCATTAAATGGTCTTTCGTGTTCGCCAATTGGCTTTTTATCTGCCCGAATTATTATTTTAAAATTATCCGAAACCATTTTTTCCATCGCAGTCTTAAATATCTTTATCAACTCATTATTTTCATGTAGAAAGCGCTGTAAATGAAGACGCAATCCTGCAAAATTTGAAAGCCTTTGATCCAGTTCGTCTTCTTCATTTCCTACAAAGTAAACTTGTAAAAACTTCGGAGTATTATTTGGGAGTGACAATAATGATCCGATTCTATGATATACTTGTCCCTGTATTTTAAATACTGGATTAAATCCTTTTTCTTCAATTACTGCAGTTGCTCCAAATGAAGTCATTTGAAAGCATGCATTGTAATTTCTAATTTGTTGTAAGAATTCTTTAGAATTTTGTGTTTCTCTTTTCATATATTCTAGAAATTCCGGTGGCAGTGATTTTAACTAATTTAATTTTGTCACTTGAACAGCATATACTTGGCGTTACTCCTTTGAATTTTTTAGCTTCACAAAATTTGCATACTTCATTCATTCTTCCGATCACTATACTTGAATTTTCAAAATAATTTCTAGTAGGATTATAATGAAACGCCTCTTGTTCAAGACTGTATTTTTCCCGACGTTTTTCACGAACAGAATATACAGTTGTTTCAGAAACTTGAGCCACCATTTGTTCATTTAGTCGAAGATCACGCATTCTTATTGCATTTTGTATTCTTCTATCACCTGCCTGTTCATTTGTCTCTCTTTTTCTGATTCGGTCTGTTTCTCTAGAATCATTAAGCTGCTCTTCAGTCTGATTATTTCGACTTTGATATTAATTTTCTCGAAGTAATGTGAGACGTTGTAGTTTCATTTCTCCGTGACATTTTTTGCCTTTTCGATACAATTCGAGAACGTGAGAATACGCATTTACGTTTCGGCATCGTGAGTAATATTTTAATACTTTTTCACTTTTTCACACTACACTAAAATAAAAAAACAAAAAAATAAAATGAAACAGTATTGTGTATTACACTGCACGTTAAAACTTTTGATTCTTCACTTTAAAAAACACTATACGCTGTTATTTATGATTATTTAACTTTTAATATTTATTTCGTTATACAATTCTTATAAAAAATCGACTGAAGCACGGGTTTGACATTTCGGCTTATAAAGTCGCAAAAATTATCCCCACTACCGACCAAATTTTCCGGATTGTTCTAAAAATTTCGACTTTTAAGTATCTCAAGAAATTTTAAAAGTTTCTAGAACGATCCAGCATATTTCTAATCTATCAAAAAGTTGAGATACATTTTGGAGCTTTCTAGATCATTGGAGGAATTTCTAAAACATTCTTTATTGATCAGAAAAAATATATATAGTAATATATAGAATTTTCTTAATCGTTCAAAACCGTGGCATATAAATAATTTCTAAAACATTCTGGAATATTCTAGATCATTCTAGAATTTTCTAGGCTATTCTAGAATTTTTTCAAACATTTCAAATATGTTTGATCAATCAGAGCCTTGGAATACATTCCAAAGATATCCAAATTATTCTTGGATGTTCTAGATTATTCGATAAATTTCTAGATCATTCTAAAATTTTCTAAAACATTTTTATTTGATTCGAGTATAATTTATTATTATTAAATTAAAATTTGATGAGTATATACTTACATTTGGAAACTTTACAAATAATTCTAGAAATCTCTAAATCATTCTAGACTTCTTTAGAAAAATCCAAATCATTTTAGATTAATGATATAGCTGTGAACACCCGCTTCGCTGAGTCATTTTTAATAGTACACTTATTTGTTGATATTAGAATTTTTTGGGATGTTTAAAAAGTTACTAAAACACTCAGCATATTTTCAATCGATAAGAATGCTAATGTTTAAAAAGTTACTAAAACTCTCAGCATATTTTCGATCGATAAGAATGTTAATATACATTTTAAAGCTCTCTAGTTTACTCGGAGTTATTCTAGATCATTCTAGAATTTTCTAGAACATTTTCGGTCGATCAGAACATTGGTATACATATTAAAGCTTTCTAGAACATTCCAGAAGTTTCCTGAACAATCCAGACCATTTTAAATCAATAATAGTCACATTTTCAAAGTTAACATCTTTTAACGACGTGACAACGTCTTATAATTCGATGGAGCCGGCTGCAAGAACGAAAAAACATGACGCATACGGCGTTACCTCGCTCTGAGGCGTTCCATTTTCTAATAACGTTGTCACGATCAACTATCGTCAGTAGAGTGCGCGCACGATAAGTCTGGACGTGGCAAATAGAGGAACTAAAATGACAATCTGCCATGTTGCTCTTCACAGGTGATACTAGTGGTTAACGTTTTTATAAAAAGTGTTAAAAAGTGCTGGTGGAGAGATAGCGAACATGGTGGCCCTGCAATTGCATTCATTCAAGTGCGATCTCGCGTCGCCTACATATAGATTAGTCTCGTAGTGTTTCCACAACAAAACTTTGGAAAAAACTAAAATAATGAAACTAAATACTAATCTAAGTCTATACTTTTTTTGGAAAACGCTCGTCATAATTTTCATGCGAAAAATATTATGACAATGTGCCGTCAAATCAAATGTAAATTATGTAATGATATTTTGCGTATTGTTTTGTTATTTTCAGGCATTTCGGGAATAACTGTTTCTACAATAATTGTGATTGAAGGATCTAAGGCAGCACAAACTTCAACGAAGCCAGGAAAGAAAAGTGCATGATATTGTTATTATTATTAATATATATTTTACATACTTATGCCATTCTTTAACAAGAATAATTAATGTATTTAATAAAAAGTAATAAATTACATGCTTTTATTTCAATGCTCAATGAGGATATATCATTGATATCGAATCAGTTATGTAGTACGACTGATTTGATATTTATTTATTTATTGGTTTACCAACAACTGATAACACAGATACAACTTATTTTTTGCATAGATTTTTTACAGTTATAGTTATAATAATGCATCAAATACGCCTTAATATTGGCAACCATCACATGATCAGTTAAATCACAGCAAAAAATAGTAAGTTTAACAAATTTATACAATAATATTGTAGTTTTATATTATATAATATATTATATCAATAGGATGTATACAGATTGTGACATTTATACTGCATGCATATTATAAAATTATGTTATTTTTTCAAAAAAGACTGCTAAACTACCATTTGAAACAGTTTCTTTAAGAACTAAGCAGGCAACATTATTTAAATTGGCATCAGCGCCATACCTATGTACAAAGTTATCGTGTGCGCACTCTATCATATTTTAGTGTCAAGTCAAAGAAGAACTAAAAAGCAATATTTTTAGCTATATAATTATCGATATATTATAAAATAAACAATACAAAACTAAAGCTGCAACAATATGCTACTTATGAATTCTTTTGACTTTCTAAAAAAACAACGTAAAAAAAACAATTGACACATGCCAACTGTCAAATAACATTGGTTTTCTTTAAAATTTTCAGTTTATAAATTTACGTTGATACTTCATAGTTGGTATAAAGTTCATAGTTCGTAGTACTTATTAATTAGACCTTATTCGGTTTTTTAAGTTAGGATTGTTTTGCCCTAGTTTTAATTACCTGGAATTCACAGTTCAGTCTTATTTAAATTCCATTCGTCGGCCAGGCAACATACGTTTAGCTGCTTATTATAAATAATTAGTTCAGACTTCAGTCATTAAATGCAATTGAGAGGTAGACAAATATTGAGTTTCAATCTCTTATAACTTTGTACGGAATTAAAGAATAATTAATTATATTAATGCAATGTTGTAACTTATCAATATTTTTTCGTCATAAATACGAGTTAAAATTAGGTAAATATAAATGTTATATTTTAGTAGGTAACTAAAATAAAACACCTGCTAACTTTGTGCAGTATGACTAGTTTTTTATTATTATGGTTGTAATATTATTTAAGTGATCACGAGTAATATTTGTTAACGTGTATGATTTACAACAAAAACGACATTTCGGTATATTAAATAACGGGTTTCAGTTAAAAAACATGGAATCATTAAAGAAAAAAGGGAAGCCACCAAATCCTCGAGCTAAAGCGAATCCCTTGTCAGCTCTTACTTTTGCGTAAGTTTGTTTATATATTTTTTTAATAATTTTAAAAACATTAATTACTTATTTCATTCACAAATTTATGTTCTTGAAAAACTTTTAGAAAACATCTTATCAAAATAGTTGGATATTTACTAGATTTTGCTTAGCTATGGTTTTTATAAATAACCATACTAGTGGATGAACTCTATCAATATCTGTGGCTAAAGTTTTCCATCAACAATGGTTTCGATGGTAAACATAACATCAGGCATGAATGCATATAATATATGCATTCTTGCAATTATGCATACATGCATTGTCTATTTGGAGACAAGGTGCAAGATTGACATGCATGTATTGTAGCATTTATCTTGAATGTGTAAACATTAGTAACCATGAAGGGGCTTCCCCATAAAATGCACATCAATCGTAATGGCTAATGATATTATTTATTTTAGATGGACCTTGCCAATATTCTGGAGTGGTTTGAAAAAAGAATTGGAACAGAGTGATCTGTATGAGCCATTGGAAGAACACGCCTCAGGTAAGTTCATATTTTGCCACAGTAACAATTATAGTTCTAGCTTAATTCCCCCAAACAAAATTGTTGTTCTGTTCATTAATTCTGTTCTGTTAAAAGCTTCAAATGTCAACTTGTAGAAATTTGTTATCTCCTTTACTTTGTTACTTGTTCAAGTCTATTTTATGAATATAGGTTTTATTTATTACAATTCTTCGACTGAACAACAATCAATATAAAGGTCTGGGTTTATGTTGGTTCTATGTTTTTATCTGTGATCCTTACCCTATCAACATTTTATGATCAATGGTAAAGGGAAACATATGGAGATTTGCATAGGTATAATAACGTAATATCTTCATCTGATTTTGTGCGCAAGGCTCATCAGAATTATTAGGCTCATAGAGACAGGCTACTTTGCTAAATTATGTAATTTGTTGTGGCGCGTAGAATGATGAATAAGTGATTTAACTCACTTATTTGAGGGCCGGCTGGTTGAATGAACACTTTACGTAGCCGTCGTGGATTTGAATCCCACTAAGTGCAGATAATTTATATGATGAATGCCTGCACTGGGTCATTGACATGTATTTATATAAATTTCTTAAATATATTTTCATTCCTAGTACCCATAACACTAGTTCTAACGAACTTATGGTCCCTTTTTAGGTAAAAAGCCATCTTTAGCCATCTACTTCTATCCGTGGTGACGCTCATCCATTCTTTCCCTGCCGCCTGTATTATATTGTCTGCCCATCTTCTTTTTTGCCTTTTTTATTATTTATTTATTTGTATGAACACTAAAATATTAAGCATGACTATAGAATTACAGAAAATACACCAAAAAATTAAGCTAGTAAAACTATTTTAATGTACTTAGGGGTCTTCAGGTGTGTTTTTTAAATGAAAAAACAAGAACTTAAAAACAGAAATATTTTATGCTAGCTAGGAACTAACTATTATTAAGTCTTCTAAAATGCGGCCATGATTACAGTGGACCACCAGTCTGTATTTGTTCTTTGATGCATATAAATAACTGACAATCGCTACTTTAAGGAAGACTAGCAGCGCCCCACGGTTTTACCCGCGTATTTCCCATTCCTGTGGGAGTATGGGGACAAATTATAGACTTTGTTTTTCTGATGTATAAGCTATATTATTGTAAAGTTTCATTAAAATCTGTTCAGTAGTTTATGTGTGAAAGAGTAACAAACATCCAAACAAGCCAGGAGATAGTAGATTTTTTTTATGGTTGCTAAGTTGAATATAACCTGGCAATCTCTTGTAACAATATTATGAAGTATATGTAATGCATGCTTCTTTGTATGTGTGCAATTACTATGTTGGACAATTTATTAGTTTTTAAGGCTGCCTTGTTGTGGAGCGGAACGACGCCGCTGCAACGTAGCAGAAGCGAGAACGTGAACGTGACATAATATACAAATTATCTTAGCGTTTGCAAATCTAATGGCATAGTAACTAACTAACCTTGGAGTTTAAGATTCCGAACTTTTGTCTTAAGAGTGCTAGTTTACCAACTCTAATGGTAAATTATGTTTAATCATTTGATACTTACGTCATTAGTATAGTACTTTGAAATATATAATGCGTATTTTTAATACACAAGATTTTTTTTAAAGAGTGGGAGAATTTTTAACATTAACAACAAGAAGGCATTTTGTATAAAAAAGTGTGCCTTTTGTAACATCACTTCAGCCAAGTCCTCCCGTGACCATGATTGGTGTAAAGTATCTGAAACGTCGGATACGTAAGAAGCTTTAGATTATACTTCATGAAATTATCGTAAAAAAGTACACTTTTCTTAACTTTTCGGTCAACTTAAAGCGCGGGTATGATAACAAATTATAAAAGATATTTTTCGACAAAATTATATGTAATATGTTACTGTAAAAGCTCGAACTGCGGTAAATTTTAAGATTTTCCAGTAAAACCTAATATTTACCTAATTTATCAATTTACTCTTAATGATAAAAGACCGAACCATTTTGCGATTCTAACTTTTACCACCATTTACTTTGGTAAATATTAGGATTTACATTAAAGGCGCGGTAAATGTTGAAAAAGACATAACGTGCTCGACGCATCATCTCGTACTCGTGGGCAATATGCAAACCCAAACCAAATAAGTAAAATTAAAACCAAGAAAAATACTGATTCAGTTAGATGGTTAAGGTTAAGGAAAGGCCCTTTCCCAATAAACGGCATTTTGAATTCTGTTTTATTTAGAAACTAAGCCGATTTAAGTTTAAAAAAATATATATTTTATTTAACACTCCTTCATCATAATATTTCTGTTGTTTGATACACGATTACATACTTATATTTTGCTGCATTAAAAAAAGTGCAAAGATAGGTCAAAATTGAGATGAAAAAACCATTTTATTTGAGTAATATCAGGCTTGTACAATAAAACTTATACCATAATAAACCTTGTAGAAAATGTGATTTAAAACGGTCGTCATAAATTATTTTTTTATAAATCCCTTCCTTCAATTAAATAAATACTTGTGTTTTTACTCGCTGCCAAAGCGCTCGACGCGGTTTCGAGCTCTCTAAATTCAGTTCTTGGACAGCCCCGCCTTAATGTAAGCGATATCTTTGTGTTTATTTGTTAAATACCAAATAATAAAATACTGATTCAGATAGGCTTTGACTAATAGTTAGTTGAAAATAATGATTAAGAATTACAAAAAAAAAAAAAGAATCCTAAGATTTAAGAGTAAATCTTAGGATATACCGTAGTTCGAGCTTTCACAGTAACATATAAGTATATGTAAGTTTAAAGTCGAATTTTGAGCTGTCGAGTGTCGCGTCACTAGTCATAATAATTTCTTTAAAACAGTTTGAGTCACGAATATGTCAATCGTTAGCTCTTGGAGTTCTCGCCCGCTCCGCGATTCAAGATCACGGCTTTATAATATTATCGGACCTATTGAAGTGGCACAATATCAATGAATCGGCACTCTGCCAATATGTTATAGATTCGATCTATGCACGTGCTCTTTCTCTCAAAAACGCACGTACATACAGTGAAATAAGTACGTACGTGTAAAACATAACGTGCTCACAAAAATACTTCGACGTTTGAATTTCAAATATAATAATAGCGGCATGACTATATGTAACAAAATGCTCACTACGAGTTCAACGGATAAAACCGCTTTTCTATAAAACCTTGAATAACCTAAATACACGTTTACATATGACAGTGCCAGCTGGCAAACGTTGAATACATTTAACCAAAAAAGTATATTTTGGTCTAAGGGTGTTATTATAGTTATTTGGGGAAATAAGTATCATTATTATCGTATTAAGGGAAACCCCCTTTGTCTTACTTTTTGAGGGCCTATCGTGACCATCTATCCTTCTGTCTCTGTCTCGATGTAGAACCTCTGACGGCTATGTCTTGTTTTATAAATAATAATAATAATTTATTAATAGTATATACATATTGTCTTGGCGTCCATTGTTCAGCAGTGGACGCATAGGGGCTGATGACGATGATGATTTAAATTATTTATGAAGCACCCATGATTATGGGAGTCGATTATTAGGGGTTCGGTGCTTTACCTGTATGCCTATTTCCTAAGATCAAGTATCAATAGATTTGACTAGCTAATAATAATACCGTACTAGAACGAGATAACAACATACGAAAAACTCCAAGAGTGACAGAGACATAGACACTTTCTATTGTCTTTGTCAGAATATCACTCTTTGTTTGTTGGGCACAACAAGGATGTGCCCAACAAAAAATTATCGACTAAATTTGAATGCCATACAAACATTCTCACTCGTGAACAGTTTGTCAAATATGCCGCCATTTTGTACGATTTTTTAATTTGGTCGGTTTATATAGGTATGGTGATACCAGTTTTGTTATAGGCAGATTACCCAAAAATGTGGTATTATATAAAAAGGGTGACTGGAATTTCCGAAATAAACACAAAAAAAAACAAATATGTTTATTGCTATCCTAAAAGGCTATGTACTATAGATCATACATATTAAGACGTAAATAGCCTTCTTTTTTATTTTTTTAGCTTTTAGCGGTTTGTTATTGGTCATTACATAATATTTTCGATAATCCGGAAAAATGGAGCTGTCTAAAATTACAATAAATGTTTGGTTAGGGCTAATGCTTATAGTTATCTATCAACCTTTACCAGTTTTTTATTATTTTTAATTCACTTGTTTCATGAAAATAAGTAGACTTGTTATTATGAATGTGGTATCCCTGTAAAATATGCCTGTCCCTTTCGGGTATACGCGAATGTCAATTCCATATTATACTTGTTCCTAGTCTTTACCTATGAAATTGCCGTTCTGCAGTACTGGCCATTTCAAATCAAAATAATTTTTGTTTGGTTAAGAATTCTAATTTCAAATTAATTTTATTTTTAAAACATGGAATTCTTTTTCCAAAAGTAGTCATTTGTTTATTGATTAGTGTTACATTTTCATCGCATTTCAATCTTTTTCGTCATCATGGATACGTTAAAAATTCGAGTAATTATGGAATATGAGTACCGTCGTGGAAGCAACGCGCCACAAGCGGCACGCAACATCAACGACGTTTGCGGAGCTAACACTACAAACCCACGCACCACCTGTTATTGGTTTGCTCGCTTCCGTTCTGGAAATTTCGACCTGAAAAATGAACCTCGCGGTCGTCGCTTTCGACGTTAGCGTCAAAACAATATTTTGGTCCATTTGCGTCAAATTGGCAAGGTAAAAAAGCTTGACAAATGGGTGCCCCACGAACTCAATGATCGCCAGCGCGAAGTACGCGTCGAGACGTGCCTTGCACTGCTCAACAGACACACAAATGAAGGAATTTTGAACCGCATTGTTACCTGCGTGGATCCTGGTTCAGCACCTATACAATGCCCTAAACGAAACCTTAGAGGGAAAAGTGATGGTCACTGTTTGGTGGTCTAGCGCCGGTGTCATTCATCACAGCTTCTTACCTAACGGGGTGAGCATTACTGCAGATGTGTACTGTGAAGAACTGAACACAATGATGGAGAAGCTGGCCCATCTCCAACCAGCATTGGGCAATCGCTCGTCTCCACTGCTCCTGCATGACAACGCGCGATCTTATACTGCACAGCAGACGGTCTCCAAGTTGCAAGAACTGGGGTTGGAAGCTCTCCGTCATCCGCCCTACTCACCAGACCTTGCGCCTACAGACTACTACTTTTTCCAGAATTTGGATAACTTGGAGGGAAAAAAATTCAATACCCGAGAGGCATTATAAAATTCCTTTGAAGAATTTGTTGCCTCCCGTCCAGCTGATTTCTTTAAGAAGGGCATCAATAAACTGCCACTGCGTTGGCAAAGATGCATTGATTGCATGGGTGATTACTTCGATTAATACAAATAAAAATACATGAAAAAAATGCGTTTAAATTTTTTCATACAAAACGGCAATTTCATAGGTAAAGACCTATTATATAGTCTCCCAGCCTACGAATAAATAATAAGTCAAGAAATGTAACCGTGTTATAAAAATGACCCAACAAAACTCGTGTCCAAGTAGGCGGGGCTTAAAAGTCGTGTCCAGCGCGTCATCAGTCGGACATTTTTCTTGCAAGCGAACACACGTCAAACTTACGCATACGTTTTCGTTTTTTTCATTATGAATTGCAGCTGCTAATCATCATGCCATCATTTGTAGTGAAGTGGTGCAGGAGTCATACAAAATCAAAACCTCCAGGGATCACTTCTCACTAGTAAATAGTAGTAAAATTATATTATATTCAAATACGTTAATGTAATAAGCAAACGGAGATGGTCAATACTATGCAAAATGAAGTCAGTCAATTTTTGAACCAATGTAGAAGGTATTTTATTTATTCTTCATGAAATGTATAATATATGTTTATATTTTTATCATTATTTAAATGTATATCGATATAATTGAGGTATTTTAAAAATGATTTTGCATTTTGCTTGCTTTGTTTTCTTTTAGTATCCCAGCCGATCCAATTCGGCAAAATAAGTAGTTAGCTGCAGTTAAGCTTGAAAGACAAGAGTATCCCGGGGAAGAGCCTATAAGGAGGCGGTGCGGCTGGCCAAAGTCGGGCTCGACCTCGTGATCAGCCGCAAAGAGAGGTTAGGGCTTCGGGTCAGAGTTCAGAAAACCAAAGTCCTTCTCTTCCGCGGGACCGGTCGTAAAGGACACCCTTCGGTAGCTACCCTCCAGATCCGAGGGGGGAGGGTGAGGATGAGCCCCCAGATCAAGTATCTGTGGCCCATCCTTGACGGAGGGTGTACCTTCGACCCACATTTGTCAATATTGGGATCGAAGGTCGTGAAGGCAGCAAGTGCGCTGGGCAGACTTCGGAACCTCGAAGGAACCAGTGCCGCCTGCAGGCAGCTATACTCCGGAGTATGGCGATGTATGGTGCATCCATTTAGGCGAGGAATAAGGCCTAGCTGGTACCGTACAGTATCGTGGGTGACAGACTGACCTAGCCGGGGACCCCCCGTGGGAATTTGTGGCGGAGGTTCTTGCCGAGACGCATTCATATGTCTCCGTTAGGAGGGCTCCCGGCGAGAACCTTACGTTGTACGAGATCCTACGTATTCGCCGACTAGGACAGGAGCGTTAATACGGAGGTGGGGGGAGGACCCGGCACGGCAGTCGTATGACAAAAGCCCAACGGCTGCTTTGCATTCAGTCCTCGAGCGATGGATGCGGAGTAAGCACAAACTCAGGCCAGTAATAGTATGTTACGATTGTGGCGCGTCGGTGGACTCGGCCTAAAGAAATCATTGTAAAAAATATATTAAATAATATTGTTTTATTATTGACTTGGTTCACTTATTGCATGACATCGTCAACGCAGCTATCACTCGACTGTCATAGGTGACATTGCAGCATGCGCGCCGACCAATACCTGCATTTATTCTGAAATTAAACAAATCACCAATGACGTCTATTTGTAACATCGAAAGTGATTGGTATTTTAAATCATACGTCGTTTTGGTTTGAAGTAGGCCCGGCCCACTTTTTATGTGTCATTTGTTGCGAGTTAGACTTCCTGACTTATTATTTATTCGTAGCTCCCAGCCCCTTATCAGCATGTCCTTCGTGATAAGTCACCAGGACACGCGTCAGTGACACTACTTCAGTTACACATGACCTAGTTTCGCACTGAACTTTTATCTAATTATTTCCCCACTTTTACACTTTAAGCTAGTAAATGGGAATGGGATTCTCCTAAGTGCCAGCGGACCGATGGGAGGGATGCACTGTGCCGCGTTCGCGACTGCATGGGTACCAGCATCTTGCTTGTTTCTCCCGTCAGACACCTTTTCTGTGTTTCGGTGAGAAGGGCAGGACAGGTAGTGTAATTACTGGCACCGAGACTTACCATCTTATGTCTCAGGATAGGCAACACGTGAAGGAGTTGCCTGGGCTAGTTTCAGCTTAGCTTGTTTATGTTCATGGGCAACGCTGACCACTTACCATCATGTGGCTCGTCTGCGCGTTTGCCTATCTAACTAAAACAAAAAAAGATCGTTCTATCGATTCCTTTCGAGTGCTGGCAGTTTGCCAAGAACTCGACCCCAGCGGTGTTCTCCTCGTCGTGTTTTTGTGGCGAGGGAAATGTAAACACCGCCGCGCCGGTGCGATATGCTCATCAGCACTCTCCGCATGTAAGGCACCCTGAACCCTGAAGGCGCCTTACAGCTCAGACCTTATGACGCGCGAAGCGGATCCCTCGATCGGCCGCGAACAGGCCTCTTGTGGCGTTGCGACAATAAGTCGGCAACTACTCCTCCGATGCCATGAGAACCTCCTCCGCCAGGGCTGCGAAACGGTTGCCTGCGGTCGAGTGGCCCATAAAGTTTATGACATGTTATTTTAATAAAAAATAAGCATAGTTTTTCTATACGTTTTTAAGATTTTTTAGTAGGGTAAAATAAAGTTGCTAATTTCTTATCAGGTCCTCTGGGTGATAAATTCGCGAGACTATGGGAGGAGGAGGTGGCCAGCGCGGGAGGCAAGCGCACCCCGAGCCTTCTAAGAGTGATCCTGCGAGCGTACGCTGCACGGTGCATGCTGTACGGTTTTGTTTTGTTCTTCATGGAGTGCGGAATACGGTGAGTTTTTAATCTTATAATACCTTGAATCTTCTTCGTTACCTATTTATATTTAATTTTATATTTACACTACCCACCACCCAGTTATATTCATGTACTTAACGAAGATGAGGCGACCTTACTTGTACTTAATATGTATAATAATATGGTAGAATTTCGAGAACTCGAATGTCAAGGGAAATGCTAAAAATTCAAGTAAATGTATTTCGACTTGGAAAGGTGCGATTTCTAAGTATATTTTAGGGCTTTTAGAGTCAATGTTAAAAACAATTCGACTAAAGTTTTATGGTTACGTACATTGATTTATTAAAACAATTTCATATTAGTGAAGTTAACTGTACAATCATTTTAAGAAAATTATATTCATGCATTGCATATGTACAAGGCATAAACAATAAATAGATTACAAGCCCCGACCTACACACCAAACATTTCTTTCGGATTTTTTTGCTATAGATAATTTCAGGGAAGTCCAAGTAAGACGTCATTGTAGATTGCAAACTACGACTTTGTCCCTTTTGAAATTCGAACCACTTCAAGCTATAGAGGATTAATATGTCTTATGAATATTATTACCTCGTTAACATTTTGTTCGAGTTACAATGTTACAAAGTCTAAATAATTCGATACCGCGTAGGTACAGCTTGGCAAAAAAGAGTATGACGTGGTGACAAGTGGAACTAAATATTTTACTAAATGGAAACCTATGATGTTGACAATACTTGGCCTTGTCGGCCAAGTATTACTAGATTTTGAGTAAAGTTTAGTGTTTCACATTTATTTTTAAGGATTTTATTAAATTATCTTACTGATCTCCCATATTATAATGAGATCTAAGTGAAAATGGCGCCCTCATTTTTTCGAAACTTTTTTTGCCAAGCTGTACTTAGGGTATCAGCGGAAGGGAATGGCAATTTTTTTCGACTTGCTGAAGATTTCGACTTAACAAAATTTGAGTTATACTCAAATTTTGTATAAAATATTCCTCAGTATATCTTTCTGGCTTTTGAACATATTTCTTAACTTCTATTGTATTATAAACACCTTTTAAGTTATCTCTATTATATTGTTTATTAAATTTATTGTAGGTATAATACCTATATTATGCATATAACAAATTATGAGATTAAAAAAGTAGGTCCTTTGAATGTCGTGTAACAATCATCTAATATGTAGTTTTGGCGAAATTTGGTACCTGCTAAGGGAAGAAAATATTTTTATGCGAATACAATATAATCTTGGCCCCTAGAGACTCAAGCAGGTACCTGGTTTGGCTATTATGCTAGATTCTTTTGTGTTGGTTATAAAACATGCTCTTAAGAAAAATGGAATTTTTACACTATTTGTACATCCCTGGTATTTGAGGTTACAACGAAAGCTTCGCGGTCACATAATCGAATTTTACTTAATAGCGTGGTAAAGCTAATCTGTAAATCAATATGAATTCGGAAGAAGGTTTTTGATTGTCGATTTTAGAGTGTGTAAGTTAAATTTGCGGAAAATGAAAACAGTCTATTTTTGACGTGATACCGTCTTGTAAATTGATGAACACCGGCAACGCGCACGAAAAAGTGTCCGGTTCCGCCTGAGCTTGTCAAACGATAGAGGCCCAAGCGTTGTCTTGGAAACCATTATTTATAACAAATGTTTTTGTGTTTATCTCTACAATTTAATGAGATCACTAAGATGTAATTGATTTTCTCCATAATTTTCAGTCTAATTTTATTTTGTTCACTTTAATTAACTTATTTTTACTAGATTCTCAAAACAGCGGCAAAAAACGTGTTTAATTTTTCATCAATGTTTCTTAATGACGTTACGACGTAAAACTATCGTCCGTAAACCGACTTTACTGACAAGCAATTTTTTAATCTTATTTTACTGTCCAAAAAAAAACAGTTATTTAAAGGTAGAAATGGCAAATGAATAGACGTAATTAATCATATACACTGTAGTTCCGTTGTTTGGGTACAAGACCCTCGAATTTAGTCGAATCTCGAATCGAGTGCCCGAGTTCGATACTGACTGCGGTAGAGGAGAAAGCTTACCTGTTTGTGTGTAAGTTTTGTTCTAACATCTAGGATTCAATTCTCATTCGGCTAGTAATTCTCTCCTCGCCTGTTTTCGAGGAGACCCGTAAATACTTCCATTCAGTAAAGAGTTCGTTTAGTTCACATACGTAATAGTCTTCTATAATTTACATTACAGTTCTATCTGTTACGCCCCTATTGTGTAAATGTTTAGTTGTGATAATGTTATGTTTGCAATTATTGAGTCATCCACAATACAATCTGAAATTTATTGTTTGTTATTGACACTAGAATTATGTTACCTACTACTTAAAACAATATTGTTGCATGAATATTTATTAGTCTTTATATCTAAAGAAATCATATGTTTTAACCTCACTTATTCGGGGACAAGAAAAAGATATAGAATTTTTAAAATCAGTTTAGTTATTTAGGCGTGAAAGCGAAACAAACAAACAAACTCACATTCACATTTATAATATTAGTAAGGATTTCTTTTATAGTAAAAATGATCATTGAAAATAAAGTATTTAACATCAAAAACACCGCATTAAATGAGATAATCTCAGATCAAGATAAATATTTTGAAATGAGCTATGTAACAGCGGCCTGACTCTCGTAGGTTTAGAGTCAGACTTGTCGACTATGTTTTTAAGTTAACAAAGTTGTTTTCATTACTAAAATTATTTAAAACGGGAAACTTTTATTTCGCGGAGCTCTATATTTCGACATTATTTCTTGTCTTGTATATAATATCGAGGTCCGCGAAATAAAAGACATGGTAAATATCCCGTTTTAAATAATTTTAGTATTAAGTCTTGTTACAAGGCTCAATTAAATAAAATACATTAATTAAACACGAAATGCTAAATAGTTTTTAATTTCGAGTTTCGAACATGATGTCTTTATTATAAAGATAAGGCGTTTCGAACTACCTAGTTATAATGAAACGAGATGTTCATATTTTAATAACACATGTTCAAGTATACACTTATCCCATACTTATAAATTCATTGCAACTTAATTATTAGTGGAATAGACAACTTGTATTCGATTCGACACGAGTATATCATCACCTGTCACTTATATTCTCAGTTAAAAGTAAGTCGAGGTAAGCTTGTACCAGTAGTGGAGTCAATACCTAATCACAGTGCCTACTGACTAATAGAAAAACTTTATCCAGCAACTGTTTACTTATTATACTTTTAAGGTGAGTCACCGGGACTGGCGGGGTAGCGGACGTCGTTCAACTTTTGGGATCCATTTGAATAAAAAATATAGGACTTGGGATAAAAAAATAGGACGTTCGTAGTATTGAAAATAAAATATTTTCATATAAAAATGATGTGCAAACTTACATATTTTATTATTAAATTATTCGTTTTAGTTTTTATTTTAGCCTGTTTTCAACATTTTTTTGTGATCGAGTAAAGTACCTACATCATATCGTGTTTCTCAATTAGCACACCTTTAGACATTATCTTTAGGTAGGACTATCTCTGATATTTTTTGTGAGACGTTAGTATCTCAAAATTTTGATTTTAGCAAACCATTTTTCCCGTTTCCGTTTATTCTGGTCAATATTTTTCCGTACACAGACTTCTTTCAATAAAAAAAACCCAATGAGTCACAGGGACTGCCGATAGAAGTGAAAACAAAACAATTAAATTCAAATACCTATAATACAGGTTGTAATAGATTATGACAACCTATACAATTTAAACGGCGCACAAAATGGCCGCATGACATAATTTAGAAGCAACACAATTTGTAAAACAAATATTGCATAATCTTATATAAATAAATCAAATGTCAAACTGTGTCTCCAGCGTTTCTCGTGGGGTGTCGCGAATTCACGTCATAACTCATAATAAACTTCAAAGTGTATCTCCAGTGTTTCGTATGCGGTGTCGCGAGTTCAGAGATTTTATCTCATCTAAAAATATGCGTACCGCGCTAAAAGAAGTATACACTTCAAAAAAAATCAAAATCTTTCAATGTTCGAGATATATAAAGTGGTAGTAAATAGGTAATCGGAAACGGCTGAAACGATGTGGATGGAAAACATATTTAATTCTATTACCTAGCATCTGTAGGTTCTCAACGTTGAGTGTACCAAGGTTCTAGCCAAAGGTATTGGTCTATAACATTTGATAGTTATTTATATATTGTTATTTTAACGATAATTACTTTAAATCTACCCGTATGATTTAATTTGGACGCTTATATGGAGAGTTAAGACTATGTTATATGACTTTTGATCAAATAATAAAAAATAGATTAGACTATACAAGTATGATTTTTTTTTTTGCCATAAGAAGGCAACCGAGCAGTCGGAGCCTTATGGTGACTATCGACGCCCATAGACATCCGCACAACCTAAAGTTAAGCAGATGCGTTACCCTCCTTGGCACTAGGTACCTCTTACAAACATAATTATGTAAGGATGGAAATACCAAACTAAAGCATGACTTCTGTGCTATAAAAAAATAAGCCAACATTGATTTAAAAGCCCCCTTAGGAAATGATTATAATAATAATAATATCTATGGACGCTTTTTTACACTACGTCAATCTGGTCCCGTGGTAAGTTCTCGAAGAACTTGTGTTACGGGTTATAAAATTATTAAATATATTTCCGTTGTCTGGTAGACAACGGAAATATATTTAATAATTTTATACTATACATATATGTATTTATGATTTTTATTATATAATACACACATTTAATACACATCTATGACCCAGGAACACAGAAAACTTTTTTGTTCCCTGGCGGGATTTGAACCCGCAACCTCCGGCTTGAGTGCCAACGCGCTAACCACTGAGCCTAGATTTAATTTATCTCCTATACTCTATACAGATAAATAAAATTAGAGTGTCTGTTTTTAATATTAAAATAACATCTTTTTACTAAATGTATATGGATGTATACACGGTACATATACCAAAATAGCATTTTTTACAATTTTTGTCTGTCTGTTTGTTCCGGCTCATCTCTGAAACGGCTGTGCTAATTTTGACGGGACTTTCACTGGCATATAGCTGATGCTATAAGGAGTAACTTAGGTTATAAAATTAATCGCCATCAGTCCGGATAGGGCTGTAAATCTAAGTTAGCGCGGGCGAAGCTGCGGGCAACAGCTAGTAAAAATATATTATTTCTGTTCTTGTTTTGCATAATCCTCGGTTGACATTCAAGAATCTGTTTTTCTCATAATCGAGTTAGTAATTGTAATAAGGATTACACATTTTGTGCCAATGTCATATTGCGATCTTCTCAAAAGGTAATTTAAGTTTTATTTATTTACATCTTTTCCTTAGTTACCAAATTAATTGTTTATAAACGTTCCCCTGATTGTTCATAAGAGATAATATACGAGGTACAATATAAAAATAGTTTATCTAATATCACTAGTCTCTACTAAGTTACGTTTAGCTGTTAAGACTCACAGCCCATGCCATCAATGGCCTTATCAAATAAATAAAAAACTTGACAAAACTGATCTATTCTATACATTACCAGTTTTGAATGACGGAGCGGGCTGACCTTATAACAATGACGTTAGCCCATATGGCACGTGTCAGGACAATATAGATATAGGTGGTAGGTATAGGATATGTTATCTAGGTGGTACTGTATGTCATATTATAAGTGTACTACACAAACATACATATTACTTTAACTATGTGGCATATTTTAATTTGATTCGACATTTGATTCTGAAGTTTTTGAAGCTCCCTTGGCCTTCATTTTTTTGCTGAGTAGTGGACGAGAACCTAGACCCTAGACCTTGAAAAGTTCGTGGTCGGAGTCACCTACTCCCTAGATAAATAGTTATACAGAGTAGCTGTCCGTGTCCGGATCGATGATGATTATTTTTATAACCTAAATTACTCCTTATAGCATCAGCTACCTGTTAGTGAAAGTCCCGTCAAAATCGGCCCAGCTCCTTCAGCGGCCGAAACAAACAAAATTTAACACACACTTCAATTTTATTTGTAACTAGCTGTTGCCCGCAGCTTCGCCCGCGTTAACTTTTAAAATTTGAGGGGTTGACCACCCTTATCACTTAGGGGTATGGAAAATAGATAGTAGCCGATTCTCAGACCTACTGAATACGCATATAAAATTTGGTAAAAATCGGTAAAGCCGTTTCGGAGGAGTACGGTAACTAACATTGTGACATGGAAATTTTATATATTAGATTAGATTAGATTATAATATACAATTTATTTATTTATATAATAGACAATATACTATTAAATAGATAGTATTAAATATATTTTTATACTTGTGTTTTAAATGCCATACATAAATATTTGTAAGTAATTAGAACACAAACTAATCCTACTAATATTATATAAACGCGAAGGTTTATATGGATGTTTGTTACTCGTTTACACGAAAACCACTGAATAGATCTTAGTGAAACTTTACATAACATAGCGTATACATAAGTATAACACATAGGCTGTAATTAATCCCTGTACTCCCACGGGAACGGGAAGTACGCGGGTAAAACCTCGGGGCGCTGCTAGTACCTTATATGGGTAAAAAACCATTTTGCGTTTCAACAATCAACATGAGCTCTCCCTGGTGAACATTTATTTATGTTCATCGACGACATTTACTCACCAGCCTGGTGAGTCTGTTAGTTTTTTTAATGGCGCTTTTAGTGAGGTGCCCCGGATCTGTTGAGCAACAGGGCACCTCGACGGCTAGTCAGTTCCCCAAGGGACAGACGCAACCTCTACAGAAGGTTTGTCCCGCACCACAGAACAACCCCTCCCAACATCGGGACAGTACAATGGGGTGAGATTCCTATCCTCGCCCCTTATCTCTCTTCTTATAAGAGGGGTACAAGCTTCGCCCAAGGTGCTGGATTCTCCTTAGGCTACTGAGCCCCACCGCCACGATAAGGCCTGAACCATGGTTCAGGCCTTATCGTGGGGTCTGCTAGTTGGCCAATCTCAACTAACATAAGTTCTGTATGTAATGTACTAAATGCAAAAATATTGTTCTGTTAGAGACGGCATGACTAACGTTAACAGGAAGACCAACTGTTGACCGAGCAAAGTGAATCATCTGGTGAAGATACGCATTAATGTTATGCAATGAAAACTATCTATAGTCCATTTTTTTAGAAGTGTCCAAAATGGTAAACAAATATGGCGTACTTCCGGCCACAGACAAATAGAGTCATAGTGTAGTTTAGTGAAGTGACACAAAGAGCAAAGGAATGAACAACATTAATAAGCCATAGACAAAAGTATAATTCATTATTATTAAAATATTTAACGATACCACGTTGCTGGAATTATTTGATATATCTGATAATATATTGAATATATCTGTTAAAAAAGAAGAATGTAAAGAAAATATTAGTCGAGCATCCTTATATAAAACAAATTTACAGATTTATATTTCGTAAACACAAAATACCTGTTAGAAATTAGTTCCTCTTTTAAGTCTTTCGCAATTTCTGTAAGATAAGGAAAGAAAAGTGGCCTCAGAGGTGTTTTTGTTCATTTTAGAGTCTTAATTGTAAAATAATCGATAAAAAGACGTCACAAATAAAAATTTAACATAATAGAGCAGCCAGTGTCTAGAAAAAAAGTCGATCCTAGTATTATTGTCACCTTATTTGTATTTACTATGATCAAAAATCCTTGCGAGGGCGGCGCACTGTCTCGAACATGATAAACAAAAATACGGATACAATTATTTTTCATGAAGTTCTCATTGAGTAACCCTAACTCTCATTTAAAGTCCCACAAAATATTTCTGTAAACTTCAGTTGACTTTTATGCCAGTGGTATATGCATTTATATTATATGGGATAGTGTCAAATGTTCAGAATGAAATTGATATTCAGAAATATTCATAATAAAAATAAAATCCTTACAATAAATACTTTAATAATAATAAAAAATTGATATTTGCAATATTATGTAAGTATTTTTTGCGCTCAATATAAAAAAAAACAATATGTAACAACTTAATAACAAATCGCATTACTGTAACATTGTTTTATAATTTATTAACAAAATGTAATTTATGAAATTTTAAAATATAGGCAAAGAACACTGTCTATTTTTATAGTTCATATTGTTCAATCGCTTATTCACTTCACCTCTAAAAATATATTGACCACATCCCTATTGGCCTTATAAAAAAAAGATGATGAAATGTCATATTGAAAAATATTAGTTATCTGTGCTTTCGATAATCGTATTTTCTAAATTTTTAAGAGTTTATATGATAAATTGATGTTTGTTTTCAGTGTAATAAATAGTATATGGAGTTTTACATATGTCCGTAAACTAATATGTCGTGAAAGTGAGTGATAAATGCCGAAAAATCGTGATATACGTAATAACAGGGTTTGTTTACTAAATTGGACAGTTCTAAAAAAATGGACTATAGGTAGTTGTTTGTGATTTTGTAACACTGCAGCCCAGCATTGTTGAGTGAGCAACTATAGTCTAGGGCCTAGGCGAAAATGACTCGGCTTTATATGGGATAGTTATGGGTTTCATCTAAATCTGTGAATCCATTTTTGTTAACTAAACTTAGATTGTAATGCGTCCAATATATGAGTTGCTCAGTTTGTTTCGCCGGTTTTGTCAGTGGGCTCCTGTTATAACCGATGGTACATTCATTTGCCATTCAAAAAGCTACTTTGTTTACTATTAAGAATAGAAAAAAATGCGTTGTTAAATAAAGCCATTAAATATATTTTTTTATATTAATCAATGTCAACGTAGCCTTTGACTGCCGAGTCAATTTGGGTCTGGTCGTTCGTTTTATATCTTGTGACAAAAGATGATACGGTGCCAGCATTACAGAAATTACAGATAACTCTTTGAATTGGATATTGTTTGGCGAAAGAAATAAGAGCACGCAAAAAGCGGATCGTTTTCACAGACAATTAAGTAATGAATAAACATAAAAGTTCGTTTATCTTATAAATAAACAATAAAAACTTTGGAATACAAATTATTTGTTATCTACGAGTTACGCGATGACAAAATATTTTTGTTTGTTGACAATAAACTGCAGCGATATGGTCGAGTGAATACTGAATGATCTGTCAATACGTTGTGGCATTTTGATGTAGTTAATAAAAATATAAGTCTGGCGAATGAAAGTAATTCTGAAAATGTTGTGGGTAAGAATACACATGTGTATAAACTAGCTGTTGCCGGCAGACGGTGTTGATTAGATTTACAGACGTATCCAGATCGAAGCTGATTAATTTTTAAGCAGATGTTATTACGATGATGATAATGTATTGTCTCATTTTCAATTTGTATTTACCTATTTCACGTGACGGATCCGACAGATCGAA
Organism: Helleia helle; assembly: GCA_963853865.1. NCBI lineage: Eukaryota > Metazoa > Arthropoda > Insecta > Lepidoptera > Lycaenidae > Helleia > Helleia helle. The sequence goes on from OY971421.1 coordinate 11,437,093, forward strand.
TTACAGGCCAATATCATTGGCGACAATTATAGCTAAAATATTTGACAGTGTGCTGGAAAAACACGTTAGTCTCCATGATGGCCAGCACGGTTTTAGGCGTGGGCTGTCTACCGAGACTGCAATTATGAGCTTAAAGCACACCGTCAAATATTACACGGACAGGCGTACACCTGTCTACGCCTGTTTCCTTGACCTCAGAAAAGCCTTCGATCTTGTCTCGTACGACATCTTGTGGCGTAATTTAGAGGCTTTAGGTTTGCCCGATGGCCACACCGATCTGCTTAAGTACTGGTATTGTAATCAGGTGAACTATGTGAGATGGGCGAATATTTTTTCTGAACCGTACAGGATGGAATGTGGGGTGAGACAGGGGGGTCTCAGCTCACCAAGGCTATTCAACCTGTACGTGGACGAACTGATCCGGGAACTCAGCGGTATGCGTGTCGGTTGTTACATTGGCAACGTATGTGTCAATAATATTAGTTACGCAGATGACGTGGTACTGCTGGCGCCCTCTGTCTGTGCACTTAGAGCTTTGCTCGGTGTGTGTGAAAGATTCGCTATCTCACATGGTTTGCTATACAATACCAAAAAGCCACACTACATGGTATTTAAGGCCGGTCGTAAATGTCCTAATAGTATTCCCCCGATATATCTGAACAACGAACCTCTACAAAGAGTATACATCTTTAAATATCTCGGACACTTAATCACGGACGGACTTAAAGACGATGAAGATTTAGAAAGGGAGCGTAGGGCATTGTCGGCTACGGCGAACATGTTGGTGCATAGATTTAGTCGCTGCACGGATACGGTTAAGATTACTCTCTTTAAAGCATACTGTACATCCTTCTATACCTATAGCTTATGGACCAACTATACCAAGAAAGCCTACAATGCCCTTCGTGTTCAGTACAACAACGCCTTCAGGGCGCTGATGCGGCTGCCGCGGTTCTGTAGCGTTTCTGTGATGTTTGCGCTAGCAAATGTGGATGGATAGCTTTGAAACTATTTTGCGCAAGAAGACCACGTCACTGCTGAAAAGAATCCGCGGCAGCGGCCACAGCGTTCTGAGGGAAATAGTCGAAAGTGGGAATTGTCCAGTGATCGATCATATGCTATATATAACTAGATCGCTTTTTAAAATAGAGTACTAACATAGAATAAGAATTACTAACCGATTACTTATAAATATGGATCTGTGTTGTCCGGAATAAAGATTTATTTTCAATGTTTTTTATTGCTATAGATAAATAAAATACCGTGGTGTTGGATGGTAAATGGTCATTTATCATAAATACAGTTGGAACAATGTAGACGCAGTGTTATGTAACGTGTGGACGTAATGTAACGCCTTCGGTAAATCCATGGCGACGCGCGATGGACGTAAACTTGACAAACATTTGTTTTTCCTATTGATTTCATTTATGCTACGTCATCAAGATACTGTGCTGCTTTGTTTTGTGATCGTTGAGGTTGAGAAGTACATGGAAATGCCTGTCGGGTCCTTCTTGCTGTCTTTTTATAAATGTTACCGATGTCTAAACTAGTGTTTAATCTAATTTGTAAGATAGGGTAGTTTGGGACATGATAGGCGGAATTGACGATTCATAATATATATCGATATTATAGTCTCTGTGGTGTAGTGGTGTTAGTGATACTCCGGAATTTGAAAAGGTCGCCAGTTTTAATACCACCACAGCATTTGTTTGATCAATTTGAATGTTTCAGAGTTATCGATGTGTTTCGATTTACGTTTAGATTTTCATTGGCTAATAAATATAGTAAAAAATTGGCTAGTAAATAAGTAGGTAAATTATTTTTGTGAACGTACTACGGTATGTTTGAATATTTATGTGATACCAGATTAATCGTTAATATTTATTACTTTTAAATTGTATATATTATTATGTAACGTAATGTTTTACGAAACAAGTTTTTTAAATATTTTTTCTTATACGATATTAAGTTATGGTTATATGGTTATTTTAATCACTAAAATTATTTAAAACGGGATATTTACCATGTTTTTTACTTTTATTTCGCGGAGCTCGATATTTCGACATTATCTACGTGTGCCCTGTTCACGAGACTCAATAAAAGTGACAAATCTGGTAGATAATCCGTTTTAAATAATATTCTTTCCTTGTTGCTTTGAAAAAAGGTGAACATCGTGGTATTAGACGAATTAAACAAAAGATTATATGTCTACTGACTGACTATATATCACTGGACCTTAAAATATCTGATTTGTTTAAATAATTTAATTATAATGTAATTCACTGCAAGTCCAGCCCCTTTTTACGGAAGAAACAAGGAGGAAGTTTATTTAAGACCAGTTCGTTTAATATCAACCCTTCATCATCATCAGCCTTTATCTGTCTGTAGGCCTCCTTCAATGAACGCCAAGACGACCGATGTCCGATCCCTTGCCAACCCTTATTCACCGATTATTTATAAGAATATATTTCTTAATTATATTTCCTAATCTCTAAACCGACTTCTGAAACTTCACAATAGCAAATTCTGTACAATGGGATGTAGACAAAATACCATCAAATACAAACTAATACCGATCAAATTGGTTGCTTTTCGTGAAGAAGCCTTAACTACGTACAATACGCAAACGCAAAGTTATAATTGAATTTCGGGGAGCGTTGACTTCTATACATACATACTGAACAAAACTTCCATGAAATTAGGTTAATGACACAATGACACTACTTTCGCGACCGTAGTTTCATATTGTAAATTGGTCAATGGACATTAGGCTCTTGTTTCCTTAATATTTTCAGCGTTGCATTTTTTCTTTAGTATCCACCAACCGCGATTGCTTGGTTGCTTCATCGGGTACTTCGGAAGAGAGAACCAGATGTTCATATACGACAGATTACTGAACTTACAAGAGGCTCTTAACAATGGCTCGGTTGATAAGTGAGCGATGTGTGAACTTGACATATTGTACATCATAGATTGGCATAATAAGTAGTACTTAGATAGACATAATATGTCACATATGTTGTTAGCACATACTTAGAATAACATATGTCGTTATAGAACATACATATCGTCATGTGGTCACAATTACATATAAAAGCATGTATCTTAAAGAATCATGTTATATTAATGCATAATATGATGTTCTAAATGCATTTGTAATGAAATAAAATCCACACTTCGAGACCAGTTGGCGTGCTTAGCAGTAGATAATTTATCACATTAAAGTTCTTTTGTTATAAGTATTTCATTCTATAGTATCTGTCCACAACTAATTGTATAATATTATGACCAAGGTCGTTTGTTAGTCTTTAGTCTAGGCAATGTTCAACTTCATCATCTGAACATAGGATTGGTCTCACTGGATCTCATTATCATTCTGTATTTATAGTAATTGTAATTAACCTAGCAGAATTACCCTTACGTAAATCTCATGAATTGTATATAATGTAGTGTATCAAGAAATATTGATTTAAATACTACAGTTATTAGTAACTTATATTAATAAGCTTTTTCTTCACCAGTATCGCCCAGCCAGTGTTCCTCGGCAAGTTGGTGGAGTTCTATACGCCAGACCAGAGCAGCGTAAAGCCCACCGATGCGTACTTGTACGCAGTGGGCGTGGTCCTGTGCTCCGCCCTCAACGTGTTCGTCGTGCATCCGTATATGATGGCCATACTTCACATGGGCATGAAATTCAGAGTAGCATGCTGCTCGCTCATATACAGAAAGGTATTATTGAAATATCATTTTATGGCATATGCAAGTTTAAATAATATAAGTGAATTGATCGGGAAATTGGCTGTCTTGGCGTTCATTGAAAGTGGCACATGTCCAGCAGTGGGCGGATAACGGTTGTTAATGATGATGAATGTGATAATTAATGGATTAGCAGATGTTCGGCAACAGACTGCCTCCAAGGTTTCAAAGTAGAGTATTGGAACTTACGTCGGGGCAAAGAATTGTAATATTATATTATGTATATTGAACACACGCAATCTTGCGGAACTATAGACTATAGATAAAACAACAATGTTTGCTCTACGAATATTGATCTAACTCAATACATAAAAAAATAAGCTTTTTTGTACTGTCGTGACATTTATAGGTCTATGTTTCGAGCTATCGCCGCCCCGCCCTCAACCCCGCGTCTAGCACTCGTGATGCGCGTGGAGTTAATATCATTTAAGCGGATTTAATTATTTTATTATTTATAATTTTTGCTTGAAACTAAAATTTAACGATTTATGTAAATCGGCATCGGCTCGGAATCGTATAAACTGTTTCGGATATTAGCTTGAACGTACATGGGATTTGGGACTTTAATATATTAAAATGCAAATCCCTAAAGATATATTATAAGTTGAGTGAATAATCACCATTATTTACCCACATTCGTCACGTCAAAAGGTACTTTACACTCATAATGTAATTATTACTAAATATAATTTTAAAAGTTTTAAATAATTTTAGCGACGAAAATAACCATGTTAATCAATCATTACAATCAATCAAAATCAATTTTTTTTATTCAAAATAGTACCAATAAAGTATCTTTTTGAACGTCAATTGAATCTACCGCCGGTTCCAATGTAAGCCCACTGAGAAGAACCGGCGAAACAAACCTCGACGGCTAGTCAGTCCCGCAAGGGACCGACACCACCTCCACGGAAAGGTTGTCCCGCACCACAGAACAACCCCACCCAACGTCGGGACAGTACAATGGAGTGAGGTTCCCATCCTCACCCCTTGCCCCCTACTCTTTTGTCCCCTCTTCTTATAAGAGGAGTACAAAGAGCCCCCTCGGCTCAATTAGCTTCGCCCAAGGTGTTGGGCTCACCCTAGGCTACTGAGCCCCACCGCCACGTCCTGCACCATGGTGGGGTTGATACTTGTTCCTAGCGTAAAACAATTTATTAAAATATTTATTTAATAATTATGTATTTTTATAAACATGTAAGTATATAAAATTTAGATTTAAATTTTTGCCAATTATAATTTACTCAGAAGTACATACATAAACAATTTGTGTTTATTTGAATAAATGCGTATATATTTTTAACCAACAGATTATAAAAGTAATTAAAAATTATTTTTTTAACCACTAGACGCTGTTCTTTCTTATTATTTATCAGACGTTTTATGAATAAAAATGTGTACCTACGTGTGTAAATTGTCTTTAAATAGTTTCAAACATTATTGTCATGTGAATCAGTCTCAATTTAGGAAGGTAAAGTGAGTGAATCATAAATGTTTGTAATGATGACAGGCAAATTCATACTTTAGCAAGTCATAATTTTCTAAATACGAAAAGAACGGAATAACTCAAGTAGGTACCTACTATAGGGGAGGAATATCGAGGAAAAGACAAGATTATAAGGAGATAGTTTATAGTAAAAAACAACTCTAAACGCACGCACGCACGAATATTTTTTTGGAATTTGTTTTTTAATTTTATTATGAAACTCGTGTTTGTAAATGTTATACTTCATATGCATGAAGTATATATTTGATGTGAAAATGACGTCACACCAAAATGACCTACACCATTTGACTTGTATAAAATTGTATCGGGTGACGTAACTTCCGATGACGATTGATAGTATTTACTTTCGTGTTTCTTCTGACGTCATCTATTTACGTCATTTCTTCCTACGCTTCTTTTTCCTATTGGACCGGGCCATTGTGTTGTTTGCTGAGGAGTTCCGTCAAGGAAAATCCTACAGTCTACACGTACGTTCATAATACATAATATGATACGTATTTATTAAGGTTTATAAGTAGGTACAAAAATTCAGGTCGTTGTTGACACAATGACATTAGTTGTAAGTTACGCGTTTGGTCCTCGCACCAAGATATATATATTTTTTTTGTATGAAATTACATTTAAATCTTGCAACGGGAAGTAGGTTAAACGTCGATCGTATCTTTTATTATTAACAAAGTAGGTGCTAAGAAATATTAATTATAAATTATAATCCAAAACAAAATATTTTACAATTTATAAATTTTGTCAATATTTATTTTTATAATAAAACTTAAAAATAAGTTTTGACAAATTGTGATTTGTTTTTTCAATGTCTAGCAAATGTTTTTAAATACTTGCCCTGACAAAAAATTAAAAAGTATCGAACTCGCTCTCACGGATTTCGGGTGTATAGCGCTCCCCAGAGAACATGTTAAAATTTTACTAGCTTCAAAATTAAAAACATTCGTGGAAAATTTCGAATGAGGTCTTTCAAAGTCAAAGTCATTCATTAATCTGCTGATTTAACGTACCTGGTCTTCAAACATGATAAATAGTAAAAGCGAAGGCCGCGCTTAGTCTCCCTAAGTCACGCATTACTGCTGGACAAAGTCTGCATGTATATACGTTTATTACATCACTGATAACGTAGGCAGATACAATTGAAGTTTCATAAGAGTTGATAATCTTTGTTTGACCAGACCGATGATGGTATGAAAAATAGCACCTAACACATCTATCAGTATGGTATAAAAAATACAGTGGTGACACCAATAATAATATCTATGTACGCTTTCACACCACGTCAATTTGGTCACGTGGTAAGTTCTCGAAGAACTTGTGTTACGGGTACCAGATAACGGAAATATATTTAATACTTTTATACTATATTTAAGATTTTTATTATATAATATACATGTTTAATACACATCCATGACCCAGGAACACAGAAAATATTTTTTTCTCTGGGGGGATTCGAACCCGCAACCTCCGGCTTGAGCGTCAACGCGTTTACCATTGAGCCACAGAGGTCGTCAATGCAAGATTTATATATTTCTGGTCAGGCTATACTGTCTCACATCTGAACTATGGTAAAAAAATAGTCTCTACTCTCTAGCTCATGGGAAGCTACTTTAAAATGAATTGCTAAATTCCATCTGTTCAGACAAAATATTTAGCCCAGCGAGTGAGCAAAAACATGGTAATTAGTATACTTATAATACCTACATAAAATTTTTACTTATTTTACATTTTGTGAATTAAATAAGCGATGAAAATGATTTAAACAGTTAAACAAATTGTTAACTGGTCTTACATTTTTTAGAGTTGTTTTGTTTAACCTTCCTTAAACGAAACACCTCTAAAAATGTAAGTAAGTAATGTAAGTATTTATATTTTAAGTCTAATCGCGATTTCATTATTTATTTTAAGGATTTCTATTTACATCTGTTTGTAGTTACTGCTAAAAACCGTTTGCTACCGAGATACGGAGTTATACCTATATATTATGAGTGTTTTTACGCACTTGGACATTTGTAATTATTTCATTAAATAAATTACAATGATTTACAATTCACATAATTAACAATAATTATATTTTTGCACAGCCAGGCTTAGAGGTCAGGTGAATGAGTACACGTAGTGGATGTGGGTTCAAATCCCGCAAATGCAGCAAATATTTATACATCTATACAGATAAATAAAATTGGAGTGTCTGTTTGTAATATTAAAATAACCGCTTTTTATATTTTATATTACGTTTATATTAAAACCGACTTCAAATTAAAAAAAAAAAAACAACTAAAAAGTAATAAAATAATTTCCTTAATTTTCGTGCCTACAATTTATAATCAACTTGTTCTTCTACTAATATACAATCTTTGCGTTTACCACGTCATTATTGTTACTTTTGGAGTCGGTGTCAGCCAAGGTAGGTAGGTTAGGAGGTAGGTACATCAACAAATAGGACACCGGCTTCAAAAGTAACAATAATGCCGTATAACAACGATTTTGGCATAATATTATTTACCGTATGAAGTAAGCCCAATAAAAGCTGTAAATCGTCGAGGATTCCCCTCGACTGTGTGTGGTCTCCATCATCACACCTGTAATGGCGCTTTTAACCCATATGGGTATAAAGTTCTCATCAATTTAAATTAATTAAGTCCAAACACAAGGTAGCTACTGTAAACTGTCGAGGAGTTCCTTTAACTGTCCTTTGTCTTCATCATTACAAATTAATCAAGCCCAAACACAAGGTTACTGATGTGAATCGTTGAGGAGTTCCCTCGATTGTCTTTCGGCTCCAGCATCAGATCGACTCCAGACCTTCATTAAATTGTAGTCCTTCAAAACACTTTATAAAAAAAATATCAAACGCACTAGTCGCCCCTACGATTTTCGAAAGTTCCCCTCGATTTCTCTGGGATGCCATCATCAGATCCTGGTTTCCTTGTCATGGGACCATTTGGGAAGTATAGGGTATACTTATTACTTATATTAGAACAAAAAATAATTTTTCAAATCGGTCTAGCCATCTTCGAGTAATCAGGTAACATACATTCATACAAGATTCCGACGAATTGATAACCTCCTCCTTTTTGAAGTCGGTTAAAAATAAACCAAAATAGCACTTTTTACAATTTTTGTATGTCTCTCTGTTTGTTCCGGCTAATCTCGGAAACGGCTGGGCCGATTTTGACGGGACTTTCACTGACAGATAGCTGATGTTTTAAGGAGTAACTTAGGCTATAAAAATAATCATCATCAATCCGTATACGGCTGTCTAATATAAATCTAAGTTAACGCGGGCGAAGCTGCGGGCAACAGCTAGTTATGAATATAAAAAAAATATGTACCCGATACGGAACTTTATAGTCCCGAAATTGATACATATATTGATTCGTCTCCGTTCATAGTGTCCTTAACAAAATTTATTGTGGGACTAGGTTGTGTGGTGTGATTGTTCAATTTATATTTATTTGTGTCGTCAGTAATGACAACATTTATGGATTACGATTATCATTCTATTAAAGGTACATCTTATTCAGTACTAATGACTTATATATTCTCAATTCTCTTTTTTTTTTTCTCAATTCTCATTCGTGCTTTAGTCTAGACTAGCTCGCTAATTACGATTTCTTATGTAATGTTGTGAAATATTATGTATGTTTAAAATGAGGTCACTGACTTAGGGACCTTCAAGACATTCTGATATCTAAAAAGCCGGCTTGAGAGAATGCTAATCCTCTTGTAGCGGGTGTCTATGAACGTCGCGTATCACTTACCATCAGGTGAGCCGACTGTCCGTTTGCCCCGTTTTCTATAAAATTGAAAGTATCAATTAGATTTCTAAGATTCACGATAACACTTTAATTAGACTAGGGATAAGACATAATATACCATATCACATGCTTTCAATGCTATCCTTACTTCCTTATTATATAATATTATAAATGTGAAAGCGTGGATGTTTGTTACGCTTTCACGCGAAAACTACTTAACCGATCATCATGAAACTTTGTACACATATTCTTGGAGGTATTAGAAGTAACATAGGACTTTTTATAAAAAAAAACTAAAATCTTATTCTGCGCAGACGAAGTCGCGGGCGGGCACAAGCTAGTATTGTATATATCAATAATTGCCAAGGGTTATATTCATTTATTGACTGCCTTGGGATACAAACACGCGACTGTAGCACTGCGTCCAGACTTCAGAATGCAGTTTTTATAGAAAACATAAATGTTAAACATTTTTTCAATAGTTAAATTGTATTTTGTTAAGGCCAGTGATTACTAGTACCGCCCCACTAAGGTTCAAGCCTTGTCGTGGCGGTGGGGCTCAGTAGCCTAAGGTGAAGCCCAGCACCTTGGGCGAAGCTAATTGAGCCGAGGGAACTGCTCTTTGTAATCCTCTTATAAGAAGAGAGAAAAAACAGGGGACAAGGGGTGAGGATGAGAACCTTACCCAATTGTTGGTACTCTCCCGGCGTGGGGAGGGGTTATTCTGTGGTGCGGAACAACCTCTCTGTGGAGGTGGCGTCGGTCCCTTGAGGGACTGACTAACCGTCGAGGTGACCTGTTTGCTCAACAGATCCGGGGCACCTCACCAAAATCGGAATTAGTGGAACTCGCCGGGTTTTAGTAGGTAGAGCTGCGTCCACCTTAGCTCCTTTCGGGTGCAGCGAGTCCCACACACCCGCCTGGGGATACCCACTCCACCGCGGGATGCCTCAGAGAATTTCCCGGCGTACACGAAAAAAACCTACTAGTACCGACTCTAGTTATTGCATATAGCTCCTTTGGTTGTTTTAAACAAGCTGCAAAATTATGATTAAATATAAATTAAATTATAAAATATGGATAGTTTGTCCTTATATTGTAATAGTAGGGGAGCCGAAGAGGGGATTTGGGGATTTACTCGAGCTTGGCAGATTAATATATGGAGGGCTACCTTGCACCCAGTTGAGTACCTTCACCATATATGAGCCCCATATATAAGGCCGCCCGTCAAGGATAAAGGATCAGATTAGTAAAAAAAAACTGATCGTCAGAAATTCTCGAGCGCATCAGATTAAGGTAGGGTGAGTTTGTTACATGCTAAAAAGTGTACATGCCACTAATCTGACAATTTGAGAGTGACGTAAAGAAAGGGAAGGGCTACAAAGTTGTAAAAAAAACGTCATCTTGACATTCTCGAGCGTTGCTAATTTTTTTTTATTTTGAAGGAAATATTTCAAGGACAGCGAAAAATATATAATCTGACGATGTCCGCCAGTCGAAATAACAAAAATTCGTCGATTAAGTTTAATGCATGCAGCTGCGTAATGCTTATATTTCCCTCTGCGTTTCTATTCCTCTCTCACTCTTTCTCTATCACTCCGTCCCCACTCTGGTTTTTGTTGCCATATGATGCCATCACAGCTGATCATAGAGACTCGTTCGTGGCATATTACTTACAACGTGTTTCCCGTTGGAAATTATTCTACGACCAAAACGTTTTTTGACCTTAGAATAATTTTACTATAGGAACTAAGACCGCGCGCCCATTTTGAAGCACGTTTATTGGAGCCATAAATGGCTCCAAATACCTGATTAGATTGGGAAAATTCATTATCAAGGTGTGTGCCGTTAAATTGTATCACAATACATCTGAAAGACAAAAGATCATGATTAAATTATCAATTTATTATAAAAAAATGAATTTTTTTTGAGCATTTTGTTCCTAAATTATTTTCTTATAAATACTACTTGTATTTATAAGAAAATAATTTAGGAATTTCTATTATTTCTATTACTTAAAAGAACATACACTTTTTTATTTGCATGCTATTTCCTTAGATTTTCAATTAATCAAGTTCAATGATAAAAAAAAATAAAACGGTTTTTTTTTGTCAGATTAGGCGAACCCCTTAAGATAATTGTCAGATTATGATACAGCACGTCTAGGACATAAAGATGAACTATATATATCTTAATCTGACGCGCTTGAGTATTTGAAAATGGCGAATTTTTTTTGCATATTATAATAATGGCCGCGAGTTTGCGTCACATCAAAATCGTCAGATTATTGAATGAGAGCTTTTATTAGGTTCACTTAACACCCCCTTAAAAAATCTGACACGCTCGATTAAATTATTATTTTTTTCATTTTCAACCGTTACGTACGACCTACCGCATAATGCAAACGTTCAGATTAACATACGTACATTATTAAAAATATGTAGGACATTGATGCTATCAATATCTGACGCGCTCGATTATGTCCATGCAACAGTATTTTTTTACACATTAAAAAATCTGTAGCCGCTTCCCCCACCGATGAATAGGTATATGTTATATAACATTTTTTCTTCTTTTCATGCAAGCTTTGCTACCCAATAGGTCTCTATGACGCTCGAGGAAATCCCCATTTAGCATCATGGCCTCCCCTACTATAACAGGTAGTGCCATGTTGCATTGCAGCCGCATTGGGCCGACGCCGTAAGGCTCCGAATGCTCGTTTGCCCCCTAATGACAAAAAAAATAGTAGGTTATCTGTATATCAATATGAAATAAATGCACCATAAACATTTACATTTTTTATGTAGTTAGATGGAACCCAATAGCAAACTTGACGGCAAATCATTAATGTCATCTATGAACAGTTGATTGCAGTCTTATTCCTATCTCGCCGGGATCAAGCAACCCCGCAACAGAAACATAAGATTACAGATTAGGTCTTAGAGCCAGTAATTTCTCTGTCCCTCTCGAAACACGGCAAAGATGCGTTGAAACAGTATATGTGTTGAAGCAGAATGCAGACAGAGCACAAACCCAAGTTATCCAAATACTGAAAGAGTATTTACTATTTTTTATTACTTTATCTCTAATTTTTTTTTAATCTAAAAATCAGCATGTTGGTACCTAGCAGCCGGCCAGCAGCTCCCACCGGTGCTACTACTAATAATAATATTTCTATACTGGATCGATCTCTTTCAGTCCTTGCGCCTATCCAAGACGGCGCTGGGTGAGACGACGATCGGTCAAGTGGTGAACCTGCTTTCGAACGACGTGAACCGCTTTGATGTGGCGGTGATCTTCCTGCACTACCTGTGGATCGGCCCGGTGGCGACCATCATAGTCACCTACTTCATGTGGCAGGAGATCAGCTGGGGCGCGGTCGTGGGCGTCGGGTTTATGCTCGCGTTCATACCACTGCAAGGTAAGAATTTTTTACTTAATTTATACCATTGTAAGGTAAGATTTTTTCCTTAATTCATACCAGTAGAAGGTAAGAACTTTTTTCTTAATTCTTACTCACTGCAAAGCACGAGTATACCCTTCACACTATGAATAGTTGTAGTAAGTATAGTGTAAGTTTAACGGGCCTGCAATTTCACGGCGATAATGATGTAATCATCGGCTGTCTGTATTTTCCATTTCTAGGTTTCATAAAATAGCAAAGCGGTTACCTTACAGATTGGTTTTTAAAAAAATGAAATACTAGATTGTTTGGAGAAGAAATACTAATAAATAGTAGATAATAGTTCTACTGGGTAGATATCAGATGGGGATGGTTGAAAATATATTATTCAAATCAAAAATATTAACAGTTATATTTTATAGTAATCTGTTTTAATGTCAGTCCTTAGCTAAATACGTGGGTAACACTGAAAATGTTTAGAACTGGCCAGTTAGAAACATTGAAAATGAAAACTTTTTTTGAATTTCAATTTTAGAACTCTTTGGTAACCTAATGTAGTATATTGCATTCATTTGTCATTTGTTTTTGTGAATTGGCGGCAAAACTAAAACTCTTCTTACACGTGAAAATGAAAATAACGCGAGAAAATTTTCGGTCAATGATTTATTGTGACTTTCATTGTGGGCTTACTCAACAACAAAGCTATGATAGGCTGCGATTAGCATTTTTTAATGAAGCCCCATCTCGTGCCACTATTTACAATTGGTTTAACGAGTTTAAGCGTGGACGTAGCAATCTCAGTGATGATCCGCGTGAGGGACGTTTAACAGTCCTTTAACAGCGACTACTGAAGATAACATCAGTGCTGTGCGACGCATGATAGAGGAAGATAAGAGAGTGACCTATCAGCAGATACGCGCAAGCCTAGGCATTGGTATGAGTCAAGTTCAAAAAATATTACACGAACATTTAGGCGTTCAGGCTTTGTACCAGATGGATTCCCCATACTTTAACCGACGACCAGAAACGCCTCCGCATGGACTGGTGTCGCCAAATGTTAGATAAGTTCAACGGCGGTAACTCAAATGCTGTATTTGACATCATCACAGGTGATGAAAGCTGGATATATTGCTACGAACCCGAAACCAAAAGACAATCAGCTCAGTGGGTGTTTCCTTTCGAGGATCGGCCAACTAAGGTAAAGAAGGGAAGAAGTCAAGGTAAAAAGATGATTGCCTCATTCTTTGGTCGGAAAGGTCAGTTCGCGACAGTTGTGCTAGAAGATGGAAGGACAGTTACTGCAGACTGGTATGTCAATCGCTGTTTGTCTGTTGTCTTGGAAAAAATTCGACAGCAGCGCCCTCGAAGCAGGATCCTCCTTCACCACGACAATGCTTCAGCGCACTCCGCAAAACGGACTGTTGAATATTTGACTATGGCAGGTGTCAAGATAATGAGTCAACCGCCTTACAGTCCTGACCTGGCGCCCTGCGACTTTCATTTATTCTGAAGAACTAAAGATAAATTTCGAGGTATTCGCTTTACGAGCCCTGAAGATGCGGTGAAAGCGTACGAAAATGCCATAGAAGAGACTCCTAAGGAAGAATGGGCCCACTGCTTTTATCAGTGGTTCCATCGAATGCGACGATGTGTAGAAAGAAACGGAGATTACTTCGAAAAACAATAAAAGTATTGGCAACTTTCTACATTAAGCCGTTTTTCATTTTCTAAATATTTTCAGTGTTACCTAGGTATAAACCAGTTTTCGTTGTGGAAATGGTAAAATCGTTTTACGGAATCCTACATATATTGTGTGACTGTTTTTTGAATATATACAAAAGAGTATTGATGTATTCTGTACCGACAAATCAAGTATTTATTCAATGACAACGAGCTAAATACTTTTGTTTGTCTGTATTACCCGATGTAAATATTTAAATTAGGATATATCACGAATGCTCATGTCAACAGGTGTTAGTGTTATCGCGTAAGCTGTACAAGGATGGATAAATTCAGCGGCACTATAGAATAAGATTATAAGGCAGTGATTACTGGCTGGACGTGCCAGTGTGTCTGAATTGCCATGAATTTACACTAGCCAACGAGGACGAGCCCATGACACAATTTGGGCTTATCCATCTGAAATTATCACCCACTTACCACTATGCACTAGCGATTTACGTGTGCGACTGTCTGCTAGGTTCAAGTATATCTAGCCTATGACACAATTTGGGCTAATCCATCTGAAATTATCACCCACTTACCACTATGTATCAGCGGGTTACAGATTCGACTGTCTGCTAGTTTAACTATATCTAGCCTATGACACACTTGGGCAAATCCATCTGCAATTATCACCCACTTACAACTATGTACCAGCGAGTTACGGATTCAACTGTCTGCTAGTTTAACTATATCTAGCCTATGACACAATTTGGGCCAATCCATCTGAAATTATCACCCACTTACCACTGAACTAGCGAGTTACGGGTTCCACTGTCTGCTAGTTTTAAGTACCTATATCTAGCCTACGACACAATTTGGGCTAATCCATCTGAAATTATCACCCAGTTACCACTATGTACCAGCGGTTTACGGATTCGACTGTCTGCTAATTTAACTATATCTAGCCTATGACACAATTTGGGCTAATCCATCTGAAATTATCACCCACTTACCACTATTTTCCAGCGGGTTACGGGTTCGACTGTGTGCTAGTTTAAATATATCTAGCCTATGACACAATTTGGGCTAATCCATCTGCAATTATCACCCACTTACCACTATGTACCAGCGGGTTACGGGTTCGACTGTCTGCTAGTTTAACTATATCTAGCCTATGACACAATTTGGGCTAATCCATCTGCAATTATCACCGCCTTACCACTATGTACTAGCGGATTACAGGTTCGTCTGTCTGCTAGTTTAAGTATATATGACACACAAAAAAAGGCCCCCTGCGTATAGTTTGATGAAGTTAATATAAGATAGCAGGCAGAATTTGGCGTTGATGGTAGACATGTTCGTTGCTGAATCTTTATTTCAGAAAATTATTTCCATAAAATTTTGTTAGTAGGTAATGATCACGACATTTATGTATTTTTATTAAGGCTTTTACTATTGCTTAAGTTCGGGAATTAGATTTTTTCTCTTAACAATACTTTTGTGTTTGAAAGAATGTAGGTACAAAGATTGTTAATATTATAACAAATTTTAATAATATAATATGTATAATTTTAATAAATATTAATTAACGTTTTTAAGATTTATCATCGAGCGGACAGAGTCACAGAATAATTTTAATTATATAAAAAAAAAAACAAATTAAATATAATAAAGTGTACGCGCGATAAAACTGTAGGTACTTAAACTTGGCCTCATAAATGCAATGATGTTTATTACATCTCTACTTCTATACTATAATATTATAAAGAGGTAAAGTTTATGACTTTAAATATATCTTCACAAGGACTGATCCGGTCATTAAAAAAATGTCACTAACAGGAAGCTACACTATTGAGAAGTCACCTTTATAATTTGCTAAGTTTTTATACCTATACATTGACTAAAATATAACGATATTTGTTGGAGGTGTAAAAAAATGTAGGGAGCTTTGAATGATAACGCTGATTAAACCCTTTGCGATAATAACAAAATAATGTATGGTGGAATTGTGTATCTTATATAGGTCTAAAGAAAAGTCCGCGAGTGCATATTACTATATCTTACTTTATATATTATTATAATATTTTAAAAAAAGCCAATTATAGAGCGGTAATGTTAAAGTTATTTACACAAGTACGGTATTACCTAATCTTTACCAACATCATCACTACATATTATAAAACAAAGTCTTTCGTCGCGTCTGTCTGTCTGTCTGTCTGTACGCGATAAACCCAAAAACTAGATTTTGAGATATAACAAAAAAAACATCATGGCGGGATATTCCTCTTCTACAAAGAAGTAGAAAAATGATTATCATCAGTCCGTATACTTCCGTAAATATAAGTTAATGCGGGCGAAGTCGCGGGCAACAGCTAGTAAATTATATAAACGTACATAAGATAATGCTAAATGGTTTTAATTGTACCAATTGTTTTGGTATGTACGAATTGTTCGGTCAAGCGGGTGTTGCACCGAGATACGCGTCTGTTGACATTGTTTGTTTCATTAGGATTAGTAACCTCAATATTTGTTTCGTAATAATTAATGTAATGTATTTCTTAATTATAATAATATGATAAGAGCAAAGTTAATAAACAATGATAACATGCCATAGAGCACTTATACGTAAGTATTTGTGGAATACCCATCTGAGTAGGATAGGATAGTATAGATGTGCTGTTATATACAGCTAGGTATACTAGACATAGGCTATAACTACGGGGGAGTACAGCAGAGGCCTACTCTGAAAATACCAATTCATTTTCTCTGTCATATAATACATAATAATCCCCTTATGAGCATCAACATTGTTTAATATAATTTTGTATCAGCTATCATCAGTATATAATCAGCATATAACTGATCCCTTGCCACTCGCATCCAACACGGACCGGCCACCGCACGTAGATCGTCTTCACATCTGGTTAATGGTCGACCAACACTTCGTTTATCTAAATGCGTCCTCTACTCTTGAACCTTATTGGCCCATCGGCCATCCGTCGGATGGATGCGTAGGATCGGGCGTCTTGGTGTTGAGTGGATGTTCAGCAGTGGACGGATAAAGGATGATGATGATGAAATATATAAAAAGAATTGTGCAATAAATTATGAGTACACCAGTAAAGTCCCATCTCTATTAAATAAAAATGTCCCTTTTAATTTCCCCAGGTTTATCTGCCTTGTGCAAAATATACTTAATATCTCACCTAGATGTAAAATGCAAGAACACGGGTACAAAATATAATCTCTTTTATAAAGTTACTTAAATTATAATTAGGGATATTTAAATTTAAGATTACAAAGTGGGCTATAGTCTAAATTTGACTATGTCAATGTCGCACGCTCGGTGAAGGTAAACTGCGACACCACTGATAAGAATACCAGTGACGGCATGTGAGGCTTGCGGTCCTGGATGTCATTATATTAAATGATGGTGAAATGATGGATACGAATGATGAATGATAGACATCGTCATCAGTCGATTAAAATGAGGCCTCATTAAATGAACATTTGACATTTGAAGACATTTGAAGTCACTTATATCCGTTTTCTGTTGAGAATTTGTTATTCTATTTAGTTGATCACACACGCTGTCTTTTTACCCAATGAGTCATCCGTTGTATGGATTATGTGACTGTCCGTTTGTCAATTACAATTTATTTATTTATTTTGTTGCACCAACAAGATAAACACCGATACAAACAAAGAAATAGCTTAAATATAAAATGTTAATTGTTGAGTGTTACCTCAATTATAGGTGCAAACCACAATGCAATCATTATTATGTGTAAGTCATGGTTTTATTCTATGATGGATTTTGTAAAGACTAAAAGGTTTTCCAAATACGACCATAGCATGTACAATACAGGGAGTTACGGCAAACCATTGGGCATAATATAACCTAAAAGAGTAGTAACGTGAGCCATAATATTCCGAAACTGGTCAGTGATTTCTGCACTTGGCGTGATTTGAACCTAAGGCCGACCAGCAGGCGTCATCTTACCTACAACCTAAGACCGACCAGCAGGCGTCATCTTACCTACAACCTAAGACCGACCAGCAGGCGTCATCTTACCTACAACCTAAGACCGACCAGCAGGCGTCATCTTACCTACAACCTAAGGCCGACCAGCAGGCGTCATCTTACCTACAACCTAAGACCGACCAGCAGGCGTCATCTTACCTACAACCTAAGACCGACCAGCAGGCGTCATCTTACCTACAACCTAAGACCGACCAGCAGGCGTCATCTTACCTACAACCTAAGACCGACCAGCAGGCGTCATCTTACCTACAACCTAAGACCGACCAGCAGGCGTCATCTTACCTACAACCTAAGACCGACCAGCAGGCGTCATCTTACCTACAACCTAAGACCGACCAGCAGGCGTCATCTTACCTACAACCTAAGACCGACCAGCAGGCGTCATCTTACCTACAACCTAAGACCGACCAGCAGGCGTCATCTTACCTACAACCTAAGACCGACCAGCAGGCGTCATCTTACCTACAACCTAAGACCGACCAGCAGGCGTCATCTTACCTACAACCTAAGACCGACCAGCAGGCGTCATCTTACCTACAACCTAAGACCGACCAGCAGGCGTCATCTTACCTACAACCTAAGACCGACCAGCAGGCGTCATCTTACCTACAACCTAAGACCGACCAGCAGGCGTCATCTTACCTACAACCTAAGACCGACCAGCAGGCGTCATCTTACCTACAACCTAAGACCGACCAGCAGGCGTCATCTTACCTACAACCTAAGACCGACCAGCAGGCGTCATCTTACCTACAACCTAAGACCGACCAGCAGGCGTCATCTTACCTACAACCTAAGACCGACCAGCAGGCGTCATCTTACCTACAACCTAAGACCGACCAGCAGGCGTCATCTTACCTACAACCTAAGACCGACCAGCAGGCGTCATCTTACCTACAACCTAAGACCGACCAGCAGGCGTCATCTTACCTACAACCTAAGACCGACCAGCAGGCGTCATCTTACCTACAACCTAAGACCGACCAGCAGGCGTCATCTTACCTACAACCTAAGACCGACCAGCAGGCGTCATCTTACCTACAACCTAAGACCGACCAGCAGGCGTCATCTTACCTACAACCTAAGACCGACCAGCAGGCGTCATCTTACCTACAACCTAAGACCGACCAGCAAGCGTCATCTTACCTACAACCTAAGTAAGACCGACCAGCAGGCGTCATCTTACCTACAACCTAAGACCGACCAGCAGGCGTCATCTTACCTACAACCTAAGACCGACCAGCAGGCGTCATCTTACCTACAACCTAAGACCGACCAGCAGGCGTCATCTTACCTACAACCTAAGACCGACCAGCAGGCGTCATCTTACCTACAACCTAAGACCGACCAGCAGGCGTCATCTTACCTACAACCTAAGACCGACCAGCAGGCGTCATCTTACCTACAACCTAAGACCGACCAGCAGGCGTCATCTTACCTACAACCTAAGACCGACCAGCAGGCGTCATCTTACCTACAACCTAAGACCGACCAGCAGGCGTCATCTTACCTACAACCTAAGACCGACCAGCAGGCGTCATCTTACCTACAACCTAAGACCGACCAGCAGGCGTCATCTTACCTACAACCTAAGACCGACCAGCAGGCGTCATCTTACCTACAACCTAAGACCGACCAGCAGGCGTCATCTTACCTACAACCTAAGACCGACCAGCAGGCGTCATCTTACCTACAACCTATAGTTTAATGTATAAATTTTCTTTTAGCGTATCTCGGCAAACGTACATCGGTTCTCCGGCTGAAGACAGCGATACGTACCGACGAGAGGGTGCGTCTCATGAACGAGATCCTGTCCGGTATCCAGGTCATCAAGATGTACACGTGGGAGAAACCTTTCGCTGATCTGGTGGCCAAGGCTAGGAAGTAAGTACAGTTTTAGTACAGTATTATTCTCTATCACAAGGGCTGAACCGACCGTAACACGTCTGTGCGTGGGTATTATTTTTGATAATATTAAAACTTGCTGATAGTGACAAAAGAGATTTGTTCTCTTTGCATATGCATATCTACAATGAATCTAATAATGAATCTTATTGAAACGCAATGATGGTCTTTATATCAACTGGCTTTATTACCACAGATAATACATAAATGTTACCATCACATAATATTCACTACTCGGGCCGTAGGTGGCGCTAGTTATTACGAGATTGTTTTGTTCAGTATACATAAGTAGAAAGACCAAATCTTTCAATGGCCTCATTTTATGCTCGTACATCTATCTTACCACATAAAATAATAGACAAGGCTAATAATATTGGTTCAAATGTAAAAAATCTTAATAAATCGCAATAAAATCCGTAAAAATTGTTTGATTATAATAAGGCTCCTGGTTATTTCTTTCACGAAACAGCATTGTGCAGAAACAGGGTAGGATATCTACTGATGAGAGGGATGCTCCTGTGCCGAGCTCGCGGCTGCATGAGTACCACTATCTTGCTTGTATCTCCCGTGAAACAGCTCTGTGTTTCGGAGTAATTACTGGCACCGAGACTTAACATCTTATGTCTCAGGTTAAACGACACTTAAATGAGCTAGTTGCCTGGGCTAGTTCCAGTTTATGTTACCACCTACCAATACAACTATGTTACCAAACTAGTTTATGTTACCACCACCACTAACCATCAGTTGGCACGTCTGCCAGTTTGCCTATCCAACTAACAAAAAAAAAAGGGATGTTTTTGAACCGAGACCTACTGTACTCATCATCTTCAATATAGTCTCGTTAAATATAGCATTGCCTCCGTTTAGCACATTTATTGCTTAGTCTGGGTGAACTCGTTAATTTTCATCATGCGTTGATGAATTCACCTACTTATTCACTGCAATGAAACCGTTTTCAGACAGGAAATCAAACAGATCCGCGCGACGTCCTACATTCGAGGAGTCCTCACATCATTCATCATGTTCACCACGCGTATCTGCCTGTTCTTCTCGATCCTGGTGTTCGTGCTGGAGAACCGAGTCATCACCGCCAAGCAGGTGTTCGTAGTGACCAGCTTCTACAATCTACTCAGACAGACCATGACGGTGTTTTTCCCACAAGGTGAGTTTCATTACTTACCTTACCTAAACTAGATAACCTTAGTTGTTCTTCAAACGCATAGTCATACTCAGAAGAGAGTTTCTGACATCCTTACGTTTCAGGGCTACTTGAAACTATATTACAAGAGAGCCGTTATCACACTCGTTAAAAAACTGCACGACGAAGGAACTGATTGAATTCATTTTGTACGTCACGCTCATCTGCGTTAATACAACTATACTGATTATTTCTTTGTATAGTAAAATGTAGGATTGAACATAGACTAAGTCGACAATAATAATAATAATATCTGTTTATTTTCTCACCACAATATTGTTACAATTAATAAGTACTACTTACCATCTGATGGAAACTTACATAGAAAAAAGTAATAATAAAAAAATATATGATCTCTTCCACTGTGGTGTTGTCATTGATACACTCTCCAGTATTTCAATATATTTATTTACAGTGAATTTCGTATATATATTAAATTATATTAAGTATCTATATGTACTTATAATATAAGTATCTTTAAAATATTCAATTGAATGTTGTAGGTATAGCGCAAGTAGCTGAAGCAACGATATCAATAAAACGATTGCAGAACTTCATGTTGTATGAAGACACGAGCAAACCTGTGCCAGGTTTAACTGACATACAAACATCTGTTAAAGCCAAAGAAAAGGATATATTGGACGAAAAGGAATTTAAAGATGTGAAAGATATTGAATACGAATCCAAAACTGCATTGTTTTCATCTGAAAAGGACGTAAAGACCGAAAGTAGTGAAAAAGGAAACGGTGAGATTATTTTGAAGTCTATAGAATTTTTGAAGTTTCTAGAATGATTTCCTTGATAGGTGTATGTAGTCGTTGAATGCGGGTAGTTAGAAATTTATTCAAATACAAGCTGTTCTTTGCAGCATCACTCTCGTGTATTTGATTTATTCTTATATACCCTCAGATTTTTTCCCTAACCGAATTTTATAAGTCTAGCCAGTAGTTTTGGCGCGAAAAGGTAAACATTCGCTAGAACACAGAGTTACTTAATATAAAGACGGTACATACTTACCACGGTCTTATTATATTTTGTATTATTAGGTTTTTATTACTTGTTATATATTTTTTTGTTTGGTTGTTATTGTAAAACTTTTTATATATTTGCGTTATCTGTAATTTTAGCATTTAATAAAGCATTTATATATATATATATTTAAAATATATATATATATATATATATATATATATATAATATATATATATATATATATATATATATATATATATATATATATATCTATAAGTCACGGTACAAGGTGCCACTAACCTCGTCATCGTTTTTACATAGATATGCTAATTTTAATGCGTGTGATACGAATTCTTTCGATATTGTCTTTTGATATAATTGTTTAAAAGGATAAGAGCTGCTATTTATTAAGATGTTTAATCTTTTATGTGTTAAATAAAACAATCGGCAATCGGTAATCGTTTTGGCTTTTTTGAAAGATTTCTTTGTCTACAGAGGACGGAAAAACGTCGATAATAATGCCTACATTTGATTGTATCTTTTGTTTGAATTTGTTTACTTTGTGTTTAATTAAATTTTGATGTTCAATGTTCAATATTTTAGTCTAGTGAAATTATCTGTACGCATGTGTTCTGCTATAATAATTGAAGGAGCAGAAATCATCAAATAACTGTTTTTACCTTTCGTTGTACTGTGTATTCCTTTATTAGAGATAGTAATAATCTTCGATCAACAATAACAAATGGCTGTGTTATAAGTGAACTAAACAAAATATGAACCCACTTTTCCAGTGAGCTCGTATTTACCGAGACAGATTTTTAGCGCTGACCCGATATCTAGTTGCTATTGTTGATCGAGAGTAATAATAAGTAATCTAAAACAAGGTTTGTGGCTGCACTGCAAATGGACCCCTACAAATGAGATTTGTATTTCCAGGCAAGGCGCCCATAGAGTCCGGCGAAGAGGACGACACGGAAGTGGAGACGCGGGTGGAGGGGGACGCGCGCGGCGTGCGGCTGCGGCACGCCACCGCCAAGTGGATCGCCGCGCACGCTGAGAACACGCTCACCGACCTGTCGCTCACCATCAAACCGGGCAAGTGAGTACACGCAAAGATTTTAAATTAAAGCATTCTTGTTATTAGAAGATATAGGCAATCAGAAAATGAACACCCTGTTGGTTATGTATAAACGATTTGTTATATCCTTTTGTTATATTATATCAGTTATACTGAAAGTAGCAATAAGTAAGAAAATGAAAACTTGTCAAAGCAATTCATTCGAAATTCCAAACCAAAAATTTAATTCCGAGAGTTTTATATAAAAGTTACTTATTGAACAAATTCCTTCCAGATTGATCGCGGTCATAGGCCCGGTCGGCGCTGGGAAGTCGTCGCTGCTGCACGTGCTACTGAAGGAGCTGCCGCTACTGTCGGGCAGCGTCCACATCGGAGGGACTGTTTCATACGCCAGCCAGGAACCGTGGCTCTTTGCAGGTATTAAATTATAGTCCAATTAGAGCAGGCAAATCAATTTGATGATCATTCGAATTTGCAATGAGACAAGGATCATCCTCATCATTGTTAAAATCATGGGCCCATCTATTTTTAAGTTGACCTACCCTCTGTCTTCTCGAACGTCTTCTGACCTCTGCTTCCAAAACAATGATGTTTTTTATGAAATCAAGATTAGGCAAACTTGAAGAATCGCTATTTCACTATAAGTGTATCACATCGCAAATTAACATAGATATACTCACTTGACTAGCTCTAATTAGGTACTCCGATAATTCATCCCGGGGAGCCAGGTACTAGATCTGTACTAATATTGCCTTGCTGTACTCGTTCTGACAAATGTGGTACTGCAGGTAGCGTGAGACAGAACATTCTGTTCGGGCAGGCGATGGACCGGCCGCGATACAACGCGGTGGTGCGGCGCTGCGCTCTGGACAGAGACTTCACGCTGTTCCCGCATGGAGACAAGACCATCGTCGGCGAGAGGGGAGTCAGCCTTAGTGGAGGTATGATACTCTTGTTATACCTCTATGTATGTATACCGGGTGTATTTGGAACGCTTGCAAAAACGAAGAGGTATGATAGTGTTGGCATAGCCTGACATGATACAAGTGGAAAAAACGTGTATCTTTTTTTTTTTTTTTTGGTTGCCTTTTTTATTTTATTTTTTTGTATAATCCGGTTTAGTAAACATAATGTTACAGAAATTTGATGATAATGCTTTAAAATAATCGTTTAAAAAAACGACAATGTAATTGGTTTATGGTTCGCGCCGGCCAGCGGACTGCATCAGCTGACAGAGTTTGCTGTTCGAGTTGTATACATACATTGCGGGTTTGCAAAATACATATGTTCTAAAAGAAACGTTTCTGAAATGGTTATATGAATTATATAGTATATAAATAGTATATTATTAGGGTTAATCTTTGCAAGCGTTCAAAATACACCCGGTATATGTGTACTGTTATGTTATGTAAAAAAATATGATCGAATTATATATGAACTGAATCCCCCAAATGTTGTCCCACAAAAGAAAGAAACTCGTATATGTTCACTAGAGGTGTTCGCAACGGCTATAAATTAATAATACGTTATAACGACACGCAATTTTTAAACGCCTATTATTTTTTACGTTATAAATATATTATATACATAAATAAATAATAAATTAAGATATATTTTTTATTACTTACGTACCTATTAATTATTAACAAAATCATATTTTTTTATTCCTTAGTCCTAAATAGCAGTAACAATTTTAAATACTCAATAAACATACTACACAACACAAAACTAACTATACTTAATACTAAACTAAAATTAATACAATATATTTAAAACACTACGTATTACGTAAGCAAACTCGCGAAAGTAACGAACGTCATAGAGGAACAAACGCCCTGTGTGTACTGATTATTTAATATTTATCGAATATATTTTATAACTAAACGAACCGATCAGCGTTTAACGCTGCTCGTTAGATTATAAATTAATTCGTTTGGTTATATCGTTTGACGCCACTCGTTGACGATATATTTCGTTTGGTTATATCCATTGACGCTGCTCGTTAGATTATATATTTCATTTGGTTATATCGTTGGACATTGCTCGTTGGATTATTTATTTCGGTTCGTTACAATAGAGTACAATTTGGGTCTGTTTACATTTGAGTTGTAAAGTAATAAAAATATTCTTTCAATATAACTAACGCTTGCCTGGTAAAATAAAAAAACGGCTAATATGATTATTTGTAAATATTTTTTTTTATCCGCTATCTAATATAATGAATACCTCTAATGTTCACCCTCTTTAATCGCCACATCTTAATTTGCGAATTTCTGACTGTGGTAAGGTAACAAGTTTTTCTATACCAGCCCGTCTTAGAATGACTTACAAAAAATATGACGAGACTACTAATGACGGGACAAAGATGACGTCGTCAGTAATAACTAATGACGTCACTGCACACATTAGGTCTGCCAGGTCTGGTACAAGCTTCTACGAGCTTACTACGGTACTAGGAACACGTTACTACTTCGTCACTTTACGTCATTTCTAATGTCTCCTATTAAAGCGTAATCGCTACGTTGAAGACGTCACTTTTTTATGCTTGTTACACTGATGACGTCACACCCGCAGGCCAGCGCGCGCGCATATCGCTGGCGCGCGCGGTGTACAAGCGCGCGGACATCTACCTGCTGGACGACCCTCTGTCGGCAGTGGACGCGCACGTGGGCCGGCATCTGTTCGAGTCGTGCGTGGTGGGCTACCTGCGCGGCAGCACGCGCGTGCTCGTCACGCACCAGCTGCAGTTCCTCCGGGACGTCGAGCAGGTACTACTTTTTTAAAGTGGAACTTTTATAACATCGCCGAAAACTTTTTCGTTCATCCACAGACACCTGCTTTACCAAAAGGTTAGCAGGTGCGTTACCAGCCTTTCCATTATGAGTATGCTCTTTTCTTGAAGGTCCCTAACCGCCGCACTCAAAAACGTCAATTAAAGTTAATCTCCGGTAAGTATGCTGTTGTCCTTTTCTGTTTCATTAATAATGAGTGAAAGATAATGATATT
This sequence comes from Helleia helle, assembly GCA_963853865.1. Lineage (NCBI taxonomy): Eukaryota > Metazoa > Arthropoda > Insecta > Lepidoptera > Lycaenidae > Helleia > Helleia helle. The sequence continues at coordinate 11,463,392 of OY971421.1, forward strand.
TAAATAAACATTAAATTTAATGGACGTCTCTGAGTGCAGCAGTAAGTCTACTTACATTTGTTGTTTATTTACTTTCTTTGTTGCATGTTAATGAGCAAGTTGATAACGGTGTTATTGATACCGCTACCCAGCCGCACGCATGCTACCACATAGAACTAAAATAAATCGAGTTGTGGGGTAAAAATGAGGGGTGCTATAAGTTTGACCGTTAAGCGTGTATGTCTCTGGTATCATAGTTCTCAAACAGGTCGTCCGATTTATTATATTTATTTATTTTAATGCCGGTTTTCTAGTGGTAGTTCTTAGACATGTTTTATCATTATAGACATTATACATGTTTTATCAGTGGTTTCATGAAATCAATCTTGTAAAAAAATATATACTATGTTTTTTTAAACACCATTATTATTCGTTTTTATGATTCATATAAATACTACTTACCCAATTTTTTAATTTTTTTTTCGTTTTCTTTTCCAACAGATAATAATATTAAAAAATGGTTCGATAGCAGCTGCGGGTGACTTTGAAACATTGAGTGCCTCGGGTCTCGACTTCGCAAGTTTGCTCGCGCGAGAAGAGGAGGAGGAAGAAAAGACGATCACAGAAGAGAAGACAAACGTCGACGCTGACGAGTCGATGCTTCATGGAAGTTTCCGGAAACGACAGCTCAGTATCCATTCTGTAAGTAGTTTCATAAAAGTAAATAATATAATCAATTCATACAACCTTAATAATATTAGAAACAGGAAAGTTTCTATGTTAGTCATTGGCATGCCCATTATAGGCAAACTGCTAGTAAAAAATAAAAGTATTGTTATGAGTCCAACTATTTGGGTGCATGGTAACAAGCAGGTACACTCACAACTGTGATGCTATTAATTATTTATGGAAGTTTTTCTGATATATAAGGTATATTATTGTAAAGTTTCATTAAAATCCATTCAAAAGTTTTAGCATGAAAGTGTGACAAACATACAAACGTACAAACTTTCACGTTTAAAACATTAGTAGGATCGTTAAATAATATACAAAGTGGAGACGACGATACGACCTTAAATTAAACTGCGTATGGCAAACAACGTTAACAGTCTCTATAAAAAAATAATAATAATAATATCCAGTAGTTTAGGCACAGGACATTATTTTTCATTGTTATCATTCCCTACACGATGTATCTGTTACTAGGCTATCACGCACAGGTGAAAGACCTCCGTATGGATATTACAGACGCACTGCCAACTCGCAACAAAAAAAAATTATAACATTTGCGGAAGTGATTTAATAATATTATTATGCACTCATGTCAATTGATTATTACGTAAGTGCGTAAGGGACAAATCTAGGTCCGATTGTTTCTCTTTCGTTTTTTCGGTGCGTTTGCTGATTGGGAATCGCTGTTGACCTTGACGATTGATCAATTAGAGGTGTTCGCAACGGCTATAAATTAAAAATACGTTATAACGATACGCTACTTTTAAAACGCCTATTATTTTTTACGTTATAAATATATTATATAAATAAATAATAAATTAAGATATTTTTTTATTACTTATTAATTATTAACAAAACAATTTTAAATACTCAATAAACATACTACACAACACAAAACTAACTATAATTACATAATACTAAACCAAAATTAATACAATATATTTAAAACACTACGTATTACGTAAGCAAACTCGCGAAAGTGATGAACGTCACACAGGAACAAACGCCCTGAGCGTACTGATTATTTATCAAATATATTTTATAACTAAACGAACCGATATAACGGTCAGCGTTATATCGGTTCGTTATATCGCTGCTCGTTAGATTATATGTATATTATTTCGTTTGGTTATATCGTTTAACGCTGCTCGTTAGATTATATTTTTCGTTTGGTTATATCGTTTGACGCTACTCGTTGACGATATATTACGTTTGGTTATATCGATTGACGCTGCTCGTTAGATTATATAATATTTCATTTGGTTATATCGTTGGACATTGCTCGTTGGATTATTTACAATAGAGTAAAATTTGGTTCTGTTTACATTTGATTTGTAAAGTAATAAAAATATTCTTTCAATATAACTAACGCTTGCCTGGTAATATAAAAAACGACTAATATGATTATTTGTAAATATTAGTTTTTTTTATCCGCTATCTAATATAACGAACACCTCTATGATCAATGCCCTTATTTGGTAATGTTTATGTCTATGTGTCAGTCAGTTAGTGGGTCGCTTATTACGGAAGTGCACGAGTTCGGTGTCTTTGATGCGCTCTGAGCCGCGTTCCTTTTATGTTTCTTATTAGTTATTACGTAATATTTAATAATACTTTTAAGTGAAAAGAAGGTGCATAGTGAATTGTGGGAAATGAGACGCTCCTTTATAGTGACAGTACACGTAATTTAGAATAGGTTTAATTGTTAAGTAAATTATGCGAAGTTAGACGCTTACTAACTTTTAAAATACGAATCGTTTTTATTACAATGCCTCGTTATATCTAAACGGCTTCGGGATACAATTTTAATTTATGTGAAGTGTCATGGAAAAACCGCTTTAGCTATAGAACTTACCGAGAGAGTTTTTGTGGGGTTAGGTATGTAAAATATGGTGTCTATTCCACAAAATAATGTTGATAGATGAAATTTTAAAAAAATAATTATCGGATCTTTTCAAAAATGAATACCTACTTAAATATGGCCGCCACCTCTTATGCATTAGAAATAGGTAAGTAACAATAACAGACTGTCAATAATTTCATGACGACCATAATGATAATTTAAAAGATTAATTGAAATAAATTTTGAAATGAAATTACATAAAAAAGTGGTTCTGATTGTGTACGGCGGTGATTGTTTACATGCGCCAAAATTTCATGTCGAAACTCGTAGGTGACATGACACTGCGAAGTGCGACGTTGCCTCTCTTGTTACAGGTTAGTGACCTTTTAAAGTAAATGCTGTTCTATTTTGTTTCCATATTTGTGCTATTTATTTTGTTTGAAAAACCTTTTTTTTTTTAATTTCCATGTTAGTATGTGTATAGATTCAAAATACTAGTATGGACTAGTATAGCCGCTATTTTCATTTATCGTCATATTGTCGTCTCCACTCTGTAGCGTAAATATTTAAATGAGAAAATTTTATTTTTCCATTTCAAAATACTTAGTTTAGTTTAGGCATAAAAGTTAACAGACAGATTAAATTGACAAACACCATCTCCTTTAGTTGTGCAAACTTGCGTGATTAAAACTATTTGTTTTTTTTTATAATTTTTTGTGGAATATTTCCGTTTAAAATAGTAAATAACCATTTAAAAATATTCATTTAAAATGCAATTGCGAAGGTGAGTTCCGTGGACAACTTGACAGCGACCGCTCCCCCCGAGGGTGAGGAGGGCGGTGGGCGTGAGGAGGCGGAGTCTCGAACGGCGGGGGCGGTGTCGGGCCGCGTATACGGCGCCTACCTGCGCGCTGCGGGCCACCCACTGCTCGTCGCGCTCATGATGTTTATAGCCGTGCTCGCACAGCTGCTGGGTTCCGGCTCCGACTGGTGGACCAGCTACTGGTATGTCGATAAAGAATTACCAACGTTATCATTATCAACCTTTTCCTGCCATCGTTGGGCTGGGATTGATCTATAATAATTATTATTTACAACTACAATAGTGATTTTACTACAAGTATACATCAACTTATTTCTTTATTAAAGTGAAACTTTTATTACATTGTCTCAAACTTTTTTGTCTGTGTGTTGCATGTCGCGTGACGGTCGGCCGCCAAGATTCGAAGTATAAATTAAGATTGATAAAACGATTTGGACACCCTTAATGGAATATTATTCCAAAAAATTTTAGTTAATTGTCTATAAATGTGAAAAAAAGTTTCACTTTTACCATGTTATTAATTTATTTAAAGAACGTTTCGAATCGGTTTGGAGATAATTATTTCGTCTCCGTCACATTATATAATTTTTTGATATATATAGGGTGAATCTGGAAGAGAAGCGTCTGGGTCCGGTGGTGCGCCGTGACCTGGACACCAATACCTCGCTACTGAACTCCTCGCAGAACCTCGAGCAAGCGATGATCGATAACGCACAGCTCAGCAACGGACTCAGCCGCTACGATTGCATATATATTTATACAGGTAAGATATATTTTTTAATAGTTTTGTTGGTAAAAATATAAATTTTAGTGCTAATACTCATTTTTATATGAAGTATAAAAGTGACTGTATTAACAACATCACCTTTTGGTAAGTGACGCGTCGATTCGAGACAAGAGTTTTGTGCAGCGCGATCCATCGAACAGCTACTAATCTGTATCTATTTTAACTTCTCTAAAAATGAAACGTTTAGCTACTGATAAGAAATAAGCTTTGTTAATGCTTGTATTAAAGTAATCAAGTTCCATAGTAGCAATCACACTACCTATACATATAACAAATCGGATCATGATTTACTCGTCAATATCCATTGACTTGCCTCGGTAGTAAAATGCTACATAGCCATGACATTAATTTTACATAATTCTTATATTTAATATGTATTTTACATGTGTCATCTTTTTTAAGATTTTCCTGTATGTGTGATATCTAGTTCTATCAGGGTATATCAACATACAAAAATGTAAAATTTATTATAGAATATTCATAATATTAAACTGGCTGAGTTATTTCGCCGGTTCTTCCCAGTGGGCCTTGAATGCGGTGGTAGATTTTAGACGTTCAAAATGCTACTTCTTTGTACTATTTTGAATTTTAAAATTTTGTAGGCATGGTGGTGGCGCTAGTGGTGATCTCTCTGCTCCGCTCGTTCGTGTTCTTCTCCATGGCGATGCGCGCGTCCACGTCGCTGCACAATACGATGTTCGCGGCGATCACGCGCGCGCCCATGCGGTTCTTCCACACCAACCCGTCGGGCCGCATCCTCAACCGGTTTTCCAAGGACATGGGCGCCGTCGACGAGGTGCTGCCCTCTGCGCTGCTCGATGTGTTGCAAGTGAGTGTATACATGTTAGGACAGTTGTTGTGTTACCACCAAGGTTCAGGCCTTGTCGTGGCGGTGGCGGGTGAGTCCAGCACCTTGGGCGAAGCGAATACAGCCGAGGGGGCTCTTTGTACCCCTCTTCGAAGAGGGGACAAAAGAGCAGGGGGCAAGGGACGAGGACTGGAACCTCACACGGAAGGGTGTGGTGCGGGACAACCCCTTTGTGGAGGTGGCGTCGGTCCCCTGAGGGACTGACTAGCCGTCGTGGTTCTCTATTTGCTCAACAGATCCGGGGCACCTCACCAAAGGCGGCATTGGTGGCAATCGCTGGGTTTTAGTTGGTAGAGCTGCGTCCACTTATCAGCTTTCGGGCGCATCGAGTCCTACATACCCGCCTGGGGAAACCCACTCCCAACCGAGATGCCTCAGAGCATTTCCTGACGTTAAAGAAAAAAAGTATATATTGATAGGATAACTTCTAAGGATATTATTACTTAACTGAGACACAATTCTCATAACCTCGGCGTTATTTATATGCAGGATGGTGGTAAATTAATGTCTAGAAAAATATTTTGAATATTATCATGATTCTAAACGTGTCACGTGTACTATGTTTAATTATCTATTATCACGCAATAATTATGTAAAATAACTTTTACGGATTTTATTACGGTTTTTTTTTTACATGACCAACGTTTCGGATAATTTACAATACACAGTGTAAAAAAGGGGACATCCATAAATTACGTGAGGTGAATTTGACGAATTTTCGACCCCCCATTGGTGAGATATCGTGAGATTTGGATCGACACCCCCCCCTTTCGAATCTCACGTGAGATATTTCTACGCGTATTTTAATGTAAATGTTGTGGACCTAATTTACTAAAGACAATTTATTTCATTATATTTATATTTTTTTTTGTATAGGTTATATATGGATCTTTGATATCTGAGTTACTAATTAATAAATAAAAATAAATAAAGACATACGAGTCTTAAGTTCGCTAACTGTAATCTAAAATCATAGTGATATAGTTGAACTATATAATGCTATCAAAATTATTAATAAAATAATAAAATAAAAATAAAAAGCCTTTTTATTTCACGACACAATTAAATTGGTTAATAAATAATAATTACATAAATAAACAGGGAAAAGTTCAATAGGTATTGTGTTTTTTTTTTTTCAATTTGATTTTTATGCATGCATCTTAAATACTATTTATCATTATATTATTACATTAAAATAAGTTATTAAAAATAATTTTAACGTTTAAGTACATAGTTTAGCACATATCAAGATTATAATTAGTGAAGTAATTTCTTATTTTTTACAAAGCTAGATAATAAGATTGAACAAATCAAATTACATAATAAATCAAAATTATTTTAGCATTATTATTCTATTATTATATTTTACTATTATATTATTTTGTTGTTATATTATTATTTTATTTAAAAATATATTTGATTGGACGAATATTTGCGTGAGCCGTGAACCCCTCTATTTGAGGGAAAAAGCCTCCTCCAGAGATGCCCAAGTGTCTCTATCCGTTGCTATGTCTAGCCATCGGTTACCGGCCGTTTCAATAATGTCGTCTGCCCATCTAGTTCTAGGTCTCCATATTTTTCTTTTTCCCGTAGGACCTGTCCACGATGTCAGCCGAGTTGACCATCTGTCGTCACTCATTCTCGCTACATGGCCTGCCCACCGCCATTTTAGTTTCTTTGAGTAGTTTAACGCATCTATTACTCCTGACACTTTTCTTATGTGTGTGTGACGTATTTTATTTATTTTTCTGATTTTCATCATACTGCTCTCCATGCTTCTCTGGCAAACGGTTATTCTGTTTTTGGCGAGAGATGGTAGAAGACAGATGTCCATGACCTTTCTCTTAATGTTTATCGGCATTTGGCTCTTAAAAATTTATTTTAGGCTCCAAAACTTCTTCCATGTTCCTTTTATTCTCCTTTCGATTTCTTGTTCGTTGTTTTGTTTGTCAAAAGAAACTTGTTTCCCTAAGATTTTAGATGCATTTGTCATCACCTTGGTTTTTATTGTTATTAAATGAAAATAACTGATTTAAGCTGGTTATTATTTAATTATGTTTAATAAAATATTTGACACTAGTAACGCTTACCAAGAGGACAGAGAGAGAGAGAGAGAGAATAGACAATTGACATAGATCATACATTCTACACAGATTAAAAAGGCATACAATTTTATTTATTTTTTTAAATATTACAACAGTTTTACTGAAATTCATCTCTAAGCCTGACTGTCTGCTTACTTTTTGTAATGAGCATATCATGTGCTCTAGCTCCGAGATATTTTCCGACAGTAAGACGAGGTCATCCGCGAACCTGAGGTGGCTGATCTGCTTGCCATTTATATTTAGACCGACGGTACTCCAGTTAAGTTTTTTTAATAATGGTCTCTAATACGGCTATGAATATTTTAGGAGATAAAGGGTCTCCCTGCCTTACTCCTCAAGAATCAAAATCAAAATTATTAAAGAACACTTATTCTAAATCAGTGCACCTCCCCCCCGTCCCCCACCCTCTCACCCACGTGAGTTTTGGTGAGGTTCTGCTCGACTCCCTCCCCCCCTGAAAATCTTCACGTAATTAATGGACGCCCCCTAAGTACACATGTGAAACTTATTTGGCAAACTAATTTTTGAATCTCGTTTATATCTATACTAATCTAAAGCTTTAAATTTCCGAGACTTGCGATGAAACGTTCGCTCTATCTCACTCTCTTTCTCACTTGCTTGCTCCCTACTCTCACTACACACACACATACACACTCAATGGCTATGTGCTTCAGCACATAGCCATGGAGTGTGAGTAGGGCGACCGTAGCATCGCCCTTCCTTACTCACTCTCTCCCTCTTCTTGGACAAAACGTTGCACATTTTCGTGACGTTTCATCCGTAAAAAATTTACCCTCATACGTGCAAAGAAGTTTCACTTCAAAACTATAAAAGTGGTTTCATAATAATGAAAATTACATAAACACTAGAAAACAATAGTTAACATAATATTATAGTCGGTTGTACATGGGTTGTTTGTGTTTCCAGATCGGACTGTCCCTGATCGGTATCGTGATAGTGGTGGCTATTGTCAACGTGTGGCTGCTCCTACCGACGCTGGCCATCGGCGTGGTGTTCTACGGGCTCCGGATATTCTACATCTCTTCGAGTCGTAGCATCAAGCGGCTCGAGGGTGTGAGTAAGTCATCTCTGAGGCTAGCTGCCACTTATCGTTTTTATTTTTTATTATTAGTTCAAGAGTGGGTGCCCCGTATGGTATTTATTTATAATAGTATGGTATTATTTATAATATATAGTATGGTATTTAGTTATAAAGTAATAATGATCAAAAAAACAAAAAAATATGCAAAAGTTTGAATTATTTCGTGGCGTTTTTGTCAGATTTAAGTTCTTTTGAGTGGTATATACATGATATATCAAACGATTTTATGTTCGTTGTATGTTATGTTTTTAAAAATAAGTTATTTAAAAATTATATCAATCGTTTTTTATATAAACTGATTGATATATTAAATAAAATCAGTTGTTATATATTGTAAACATTAGAGATTTTGTATTTATATAATAATATATTACTTACCCATTTTTCGTTGCTATTGTAGCACGTAGTCCAGTGTTCTCTCATCTCAACGCGTCTCTGCAAGGAATCACCACCATACGGGCGTTCGGGGCTGAGGAGGCTCTCATTAGAGAGTTCGACAACCATCAGGACCTACACAGCTCTGCGTGGTCAGTATTTATGTCTTAATTATTTGTAACCCCGTAAAAGATACCTAATATGTAGTAATTGCCTAAGTCTTGATCCAAGAATGTTCGTATGTGGATCCCGCACATACCCTGCTTGGCTAATAGAGTTCTGGAAGAATTAAGGGTTGCCATGTAGTGGACAAAAAGGTTAATAATGATATGATGATTGTCGTGTTGTTGATTCTATAGTTATTCAAAATAATATTTGTCTGCGATCATTTAAAGGCATATCGTTATTTTTTTCTGAATGATTATGCTAACGGCCAAAAGAGCCGATCTGGCTCACTTATGGTTTATTATTAGTGGGGGGTTGCCCCCCCGCCAACCGTGAAGTCTTCGACCACGCGACCTCCTGGCGTCGGGTTGGTCCGACTTATCTTGTCCCTTTCATTTGCTCCTGACGTTGATATTATCTGTGACATTGATTGATACATTGTTTCCTCTAGGTACCTGTTCATCGCCAGTTCGCGCGCGTTCGGCTTCTGGCTGGACCTGGTGTGTGTGGTGTACATCGCGGTGGTCACCTTCAGCTTCCTCTTATTCAAAGACGGTAACTTTATTCATATCTCTATATTTAATTCATCAAATAAATTGCAAGTACATAATAAAAAAAATATACTGCTCATAGGTAATCTAAACATTTTTTTGTTTCTTTAACTTTTTAAACACGCGTTCGTGATGAATGCTACTGACTCGATTAGCTTGTAGTTACGTAACTTGGGGTCATTGACTCGATGTATTTGTAGTATTTTACTTTATGAAGACGGATGCCAACCGCGGGGTCGTTAGTGGGGAGAGGTTTCTTTATTGCTTCACAATCAGTACGATTGACGACGCGCTCTCATTTTATGAAGCGTCATATAAACTAGCAGACGTAAGTGTAAGTGGTCTGCAGTGGAATCAGTGGTACTTAAGTGATCAAGGTCGCCCATTAACATGAACGTTCCCTGCGACTGGTCCCGGCTATTCCATTTTGCTTTAGAGACGTAAGACGCTAAGCCTCGGTGCCAGTACGCTGCGTTTCCTGTCATATCTTTTTTAAGGTCCATAAAAATGAATTTATTACAGAAAAGTACGGCGGCAACGTCGGGTTGGCCATAACACAGGCGATGGGGCTGACCGGCATGTTCCAGTGGGGCATGCGCCAGTCCACCGAACTGGAGAACCAGATGACCAGTGTTGAGAGGTATGGTCCATAGTCCACTGCATATTACTTTGTATGATAGTTGGATAGGCAAGGAGGCAGACACACAATAGTAAGTAGACAGAGTCGCCCATAAACATAAACATGTTTACCTGGAGCCAGCTCAAGCAACCAATGACCTGTCCTGAGACAATGTTAAGTCTCCGGTGCCTTCTCTCCGAAACAGCAAATCTATTACACGGGAGAAACAAGATGGTGGTACCCATGCAGCCAGGAGCGCGGCGCAGCGCAACCCTCACCAGTTAAACTAAAACACTAAACGTAAACACGAAGTATATAGAACGTTTGATACCTATAAATGATGTTTGTGACATTTACTATGGTGATTGACTACTACCTACTTATTATAAAAGAATATCTTGATCCTTTACCGGTGGGAGGGAAGCGATGTGCCGCGCTCCCGGCTTAACATCTTATGTCTCAGGATAGGCAACATATAAATGAGTTGCCTGGGCTAGTTCCAGGTATACTAGTTTATGTTCATGGGCGACGTCGACCACTTACCATCAGGTGGTACGTTTGCCAGTTTGCCTATACAACTAACATAAAAAAACCTTAACATCGTTATCAATATTTTTCCGTCCATCGCTGAACACACGCCTTGTTGAAAGTAAAGTTGGCATATCTTTTTTGTCGCTCTACTTTCAACTAAATCAAATTAGTGAATGGTAAGAACGATGACTCCGATAAAGATATTTACAGAGTACACATTTTGTATATTGGTATTCTTGGTATTTTATATTATTGGTATTCGCTTGGTATATCGAAACCGCGACCTCCACGACTTCCAAGTATATCCCACTATAACAGGTTTCATTTAGTAGTTTTAGAGGATTAAGTACTAAGGGATTTAGTATAATAAATTTACAAGGGGCTGTTCGTCATCACGTGAGGTTTTTGTAGCAACTTTTGAACCCCCTTCCCCGTCTAGTGATAGTGATATTGGTGAGGTTTGTGACTAACCCCCCTCTTCTCCACCTAAAAGCATTTGTATTTGTTTATTACAAAAATACACGAAGTTTTATAAAAACAACAAAATACACAAAAACGATCAAAATAATATTATTATATTTTATAATTAACGGATGACCAATCAAACTCTTTACAGAATACAGGAGTATTCGCACATCGAGTCGGAGCCGCCGCTGGAGTCGGGGGCGGGGCAGAAGCCACCGCCGTCGTGGCCGGAGGCGGGGCGGCTCCAGTTCCGGCACGTGTTCCTATACTACGTGGCGGGCGAGCCGCCCGTTCTTCGCGACCTCACGCTGGAGGTGCAGCCGCGAGAGAAGGTGGGCATCGTGGGCCGCACCGGCGCCGGCAAGTCCTCGCTCATCAACGCCCTCTTTAGGTATGAGTTCGATTCTTATATTAGTACGATACTTCAAATTTCAATTTCAAAATTCCATTTTATAAAAAAATTAATGGTTAGAAATCGACGTTCGGACGCCAAAGTGAACGGTCGCGCTACTAACACTAAATATAGTTAAGTACATTTATCTCAAAATATGGTTATCAAAAAGTGTGTAAAATGTAAAAAAAATGTAACGAAAAAGTTACCCGGCTTTGAGTGCAGTAGGTGTAATAAAATTATCCATGCCGAACCGGAGTGCTCAAAATTATCCAACAAACAACTAAATACCCTCCGAAATTCGCCTGCTATTGAATGGAGTTGTGAAGACTGCCTAAACAATATCTCCCGTAGATCGTCATTTATAATCCCTGAGGATGACGATGATAATGAAGATAGTGAAAACGGGCTGTCTGAGAATGCTCAATTATTCGACGCCAAAAAGCTAGTACAAGACATTAGTCGAGAGGTGAAGAAAACTTTCCGAGAAGAGATTGGAAACCTGGAGAACTCACTCGAGTTTCTAAGCGAACAAATTATGACAATGGAACAATCACTGAGGCAACAAGACAACAGAATCAAGAATCTGGAAAATAAAAATCTAGACCTTTCCAACAAAAATAAAAACCTCCAACTAAGAATCACTGTTCTAGAACAGGGTCTTAAAAACGTTGAACAAAAGTCCCTCGCGACTACTTTAGAGATTGCCGGACTACCCGAAATTCCACCTAACGAATGTAAAAATATCGTTCAATCGGTTGCATCCAACTTAAATTTGAATGAAAAAGATATACAGTCATCACAACGTCTTCCAGGTACTAGGGATAAACCAGGATCGATTCTTATAGAGCTGAAAACAAAGGTCATTCAACAGCAGTGGATAGAAGCAGGGAAGAAAACATCTCTCACAGTGGGAATGCTACTACCGCATATCCCAAAGGAAAAGGCTGAAGATCGAGTCTATATTCGAGAGGCACTAACTAAGTATCAAAAAACCTTATTATATAACGCTAAAACAAGATTGCTAAATAGATGTTGTCAATATGTGTGGTGTAAAAATGGTAGGGTGTGTGCCAGAAAAACAGGTACCAGTAAAATATACTACATTCATACTATCGACGATATCAATAAAATTGAAAAACAGTATTCAGCTCAACCATTAGAAAAGCCTAAATTATCCACCCCAATGTAAGATATTTTGTTATAAAACATATTCGATGTTTTATTATATATATCATATTTATTATACATGGATACAAACATTAAAGAAATCTGTAATTGTACTTCTACTAACGATTTTTATCATCAACTACCACCTAAAAGTCATATAAGTGTATCATGTCTACATGTTAATATTAGATCGCTTATAAAAAACTTTGGTAAATTACAGGCAACAATAAAAAATTGTAAGTTTCCTTTAGATGTTATTGTGTTGACAGAAGTAGGCATATCAAATAGTATAACTCACCTGTTTAACCTACCGGGCTATAACCTATACTCACAACTACGCACAAACAAAAAAGGTGGCGGAATCATTATTTATGTGCGAAATCACATAAAATTCACTACAATCCAACATAAAAATAGGATGTTTGAAAGCCTTACGGGAACAATAAAAGTAGATTCAAGGAATGATATAGTTGTGTGTGCAGTTTATAGACCACCATCTACAAATAAGAAACTATTTGTAAGGGAGCTACGTGATTATATTTCTAGATTCAAGCTAAACAGAAACTTTCTTCTCATTGGTGATATAAATATTGACCTAAAAATAATCTCGTCATACAAAGATTCATATCTAAGAGCCCTCAGTGAGAACGGACTGATATGTGGAATTTCACAATACACTAGAATAGAAAATAGAAAAAATATAATCACTAAATCGTGTATCGATCACATCTTTGCACGAATTCCCACACTACGTCCGTTCTCAGCGGTGCTCGATACAGTACTAGCTGACCATCGCGCCCTTATATTTGCATGCATTGACGATGCGCCTGCGTCGTCTGCGCGTATACAGGCTGTTGATAAAATAACGATTAATAATGATATTTTATATAAGGAGCTCAAGAAAATTAACTGGACTAAAACTCAATATATGGATTCTCCTTTCGACATTTTAAATTTAATTACAAAATCTTTTAAGAATTCAAATACAGCTGCCGCAATTAATAAAAATATAAAAATTAAAAAGCAGTGTAAATTTACCTCACCGTGGATCACTCAACTTTGTGACAAGCGAGACAAATTATTTTGTAAATGGAGAAAATACCCCACTGACCCTAAATTAAAATTGGAGTACAATAAAATTCGAAATAAAGTACATAAAGTATTAGAATATAAACAAAATAGATATTATCTTAAACAAATAAATAACAACTTAAAGAATACGAAAAAAATTTACAGCATTATTAACCAAATGTTAGGAAGAGTGACATTGTCCATCGATTCAGCCATACATGCGGCATTTGAAGCGCAAGGATTAATGTCTAAAGATATCGCTAATAAATTTGCTAGCTCGTTTGAAAATTCAATTAAAAATATTATCCCCAAATGTAACGTACAATTAATTGACCCTGATACCACATGCAAACAGTTAGATGCCAGCATACGATTTCAAAAAGCTACACCGAATACTATTCATAAAATCATTAGTAAACTTTATTCAAATAAAGCCCCGGGTCGTGATGGTATTAAAATTCATGATATTAAAATGATAGGCGAAGATGTAGCATCTAGCATTGCTGATCTAATTAACTGTAGCATACAAACTGGCTTATACCCCGACGATTTAAAAATTGGTTGTATAAGACCCATACATAAGAAAGGAAAACGTAACGATTGTCAAAACTATCGCCCAATTAAGTTGCTGTCTTCAATAGATAAAATCATTGAAAAATACATCTGTCAACAAATTCATGGGTTTTACAAAAAGAAACACGTAATCAATAAATATCAGTTTGGTTTCCAACCGGGTAAAAGTACATCTGATCTTTTGTCGAAGTTCACCGATGAAGTCAATAAGCATCTAAACGACAGAAAATATGTACTTGTTCTCTTCATTGACTTCAAGCGTGCCTTTGATACTCTGGCGCACAAACGGCTAGTTGATAAACTAAATAATTGTGGGATTCGTGGCCCTCTGTTAACTTGGTGCAGAAGTTATTTAAACAACCGAACCTCCTCAGTAAAAATTGATAATAGCTATAGTGAGCCCAAAGTGGTAACAGAGGGCACAGCGCAAGGCTCGGTATTAGGACCTATACACTTCTTGACCTACGTGAATGATATGAGTAGCTGCATCACCAACTGCACATGCTACCAGTTTGCAGATGATACATGCCTAGTTATAGCATCAAAAAATCCAGAAACTGCTAGTTCATATCTGCAAATAGACACAGACGCTCTCACAAAGTGGTGCCACGATGCTGGACTGGTAATAAATACGGACAAAACGAAATTGCTGGTAATCAAATCCTCCCACGCAAAGCACATCCCTCCTCCAAAAATAATTGTCCACGAACATAGATGCTTAAACTCTGTTAATAAAGCTTTCTGTAATTGCCCTTCCATAGATATCGTTGATAAACAAAAATATCTCGGCTTAGTAATAGACCAAAAATTCAACTGGAGCCATCACATTGAGCGGGTTTGCAATAAACTCAGGCAATTCCTCGCGAATATTACAATGCTTAAAAAACGTATTCCCTATAAAATTATGGTAACGTTGTATTATGCACTTGCAGAATCTTATATACAATACGGCCTTACTAGTTATGGTCGTACATATAAAACTTATCTAGACAGCATATACAAATTGCAACTTAAAATTTTTAAAACAATGGTTTCCCTTAAAATAAAAAATCAGTTTGTCGATGATGAAAATGGTATCTTTAAACACTGTAAAATTATTCCAGTTCATTCACAAATACATTATGCACTCCTTAAAGAAAATTACTTTAATGATCAATTAAAATTAATTGATCACCCTGTGCATACCCGAGCTATCTCGAGAAATCTATTGAGTACATTGAGTGCAAATAATGTGTACGGACAGCGTACGACTGAATATCTTGTACCTCGGCTTATAAACAATCTACCTCCCGAACTACGACACAAATTAACACCGACTAATATTAAAACTATATTAAAAAAACATTTTATAGAGAATAGTCACCTAGCTCCTAAGTTTAACATTTAGCGCGTACCTATCAAAAAAAAAATGTTGTTATTAATTAATTAAGTTTAAAGTGGTGTACACTAAAATTTAGCACTTGTTTAAACCCTATGTGGTTTTTTGCTGCTAAAATCTTTAATGTCTTCTGTATTGTATTTTTTATTTGGTAGTAAAATTAAAAAAAAAAAAAATGGTCGTTTCTATGCTAATATAATAAAGCTACTAATCAGATTTCAACATTAATATTTAGTTTGATAGGGCAATTATTGAGGAAGGTACGGCAATTTAAAATAGATTTTTCATGTAATAGGGGTGTTGACATTTTTCATAAATGTTTATAGATCATTTACAAATATCTAATAGAGGCGTAAATAGTATTAACTTTTGCTTAAATACGTCTAATGCCTATAAAATCTTGCATTTTATATTTCGCTCCAAAACGCTAACACTTGTCACGTGACGTCATATGTTGTTAAACATCGTAAAAATGATAAAATGATTCTAGTTGTCGTTAATAAAAAATGGCTTCTAAGTTTTATAAGTGTTGTACGGTGCCTATGTGTGTGTACACTGTCAAAACGCCTGAAAATTAGTTTTTACAATATGTACTGCGTACGGAAAATGGTGTATAAAAGTACGTCAATATTCTTCCGCTTCCGCTAAATAGGAACAGATGTCGTCATTTCCGTTTATGATCACGTGACCTATTTTAAATTTTGTAACATTTTATTTATAAAATATTAATTTAATCAAATAAAAATAAGAGAAATATTGTATTTTTTCAGAATTCTATCATAGAAACTACCAATTAACATCAAAATTATATTTTTATATGAATACTGTCAACATCCCTTTTTTTTTTTTTTTTTTTTTTTTCGCAGGGAAATCCTTATGGATGCAGCCAGGATCTTTGGGTAGATCCTGACTCAATGTGGGACTCGCACCTGGGAATGCCCACCCTAACTAAAACCACTGCGAGCGCCTTCAGCCGCTTCTTGAGGGTCCCGGATATGCAGGCAACAAATAGGATCACCTCAGCGACAGGCTGGCCCCGGCGAAGTCCAGACTACTTCTCATAATGGGGGACTGCCCGGCCGCTACTAAGCAGTCCCGACGACGTCGTGCCATACGGACCCAGGTTCCCATCCTGAGCCCGACACGAACACAGGGGCGTTACTGAAGGCGCATTAAATAGCGCCTCCTACGCACCCCCGTTCGTCGCCCGCGGGAGGAGGCCTCGTCGGCGGCCTCCTCTCTCACCCGCTCGTCGGCCTCCTTCTGGAACATTACTGTCTCGCAGAAGGAGACCATCGCCGTCCAGGACTCGTCGTCACCAAGCATCGCATTGATGACGCTCGGCAGAGACAAGTCCCCCGATGACCGATGTCAGATCATGACGCAGCGCCGCCCATCTCGGGCACACCTCGAGGGTGTGCTGGGCCGAGTCCACCGCCGCGCCACAATCGTGACACACTGTCAACGGCTCCCTGCGGGCCGTCCGGCACAGGTACTCACCAAAGCAACCATGCCCGGTGAGCACCTGTGCCAGACGGAAGGTGAGGGGTTTGCGCTTACGGCGCATCCACCGCTCAAGGACCGGACGCAGAGCAACCGTCAGGTTTTTGCCATACGGCTGCTGCGCCAGGTCCTCCCCCCACCTCCGCATTAACACCTCTTGCCCTAGTCGGCGAACCCGCAGGATCCCGTCCAGCGTAAGGCTCACCGAGACACCTATCCGAGACATAGGAGTGCATCTCGGCAAGAACCTCTGCTACGAGCTCCCACGGGGGGTCACCGGCCAGGGCAGTGGCTGCTGCCCACGAAACCGTACGGTACCCCCGGATTACTCTTACCGCGATGACAAGCTGCGCCGACCGCAGCCGGGCCTTATTCCTCCCGGTAAGGTGATCCGCCCAGATGGGTGCACCCCGTACGTCGCCATACTACGCCAGACTCCGGAGTATAGCTGCCTGCAGGCGGCGCTGGGTCCTCCGAGGTTCGGGAGGAGTCTGCCCAGTGCACTTGCCGCCTTCACGACCTTCGATCCCAACATGACTATCAACATCCCTATTTTAGTAAACAGTTAGTATTTAATATGTGAATATTAATGTGAGCTTGAGAATGAATATGAAGTACTATATCTACTACTATATCTACGAATATGAAGTACTATATCTACTACTATATCTACGAATATGAAGTACTATATCTACTACTATATCTACGAATATGAAGTACTATATCTACTACTATATCTACGAATATGAAGTACTATATCTACTACTATATCTACGAATATGAAGTACTATATCTACTACTATATCTACGAATATGAAGTACTATATCTACTACTATATCTACGAATATGAAGTACTATATCTACTACTATATCTACGAATATGAAGTACTATATCTACTACTATATCTACGAATATGAAGTACTATATCTACTACTATATCTACGAATATGAAGTACTATATCTACTACTATATCTACGAATATGAAGTACTATATCTACTACTATATCTACGAATATGAAGTACTATATCTACTACTATATCTACGAATATGAAGTACTATATCTACTACTATATCTACGAATATGAAGTACTCTACTATATATTAGACTTTGTTACGGATTCGATCGTTATGCGTTCATGTCATTACAAATTAAAAATCCAATACCATTCGGTTGATTTTCTAGGCGTGAATAGTGGATAAGTAATACATACTACACGGACAAAGTTATGATTATACTATAGCAAAGAATGTATTTACTAATAGTGTGTTACACGACACCTCACAGACTAACTACGATAGAGGGCGAGATAATAATAGACGGGCGCGACACGTCGACTCTGGGGCTGCACGAGCTGCGCAGCCGCATCTCCATCATTCCGCAGGAGCCCGTGCTGTTCTCGGGCACCATGCGCCACAACCTCGACCCCTTCGATGAATACCCCGACCAGGTGCTATGGAGAGCGCTCGAGGAGGTAACACTCAACCACATTTTTTGTCTCTTCGAATTCACAATATCAAATAAAGAGATAATCTCCTAATACATATCAACCCCTTGTGACGTCAAGGACAAGATAGAAAACTCCTTTCTCGTTTAGTTTGAATTAAAACTATTCATGAGTTTGAAAGTGATGGGAAAATAGAGTTAGTTAGTTTCAGGCGTCGACACCATAGCTATTCGTTTGATAAGTGGACAAGAATTAAGAGTAAAATTCCAAGAACATTTCATTCAATCAAGCGTGAACACTTAGGTATATACTGTTACAAGAGATGAGAATTACGTTGTCTAGTTCATTTTGACGCTACGAGTGAGTTGTTCCACGCAATGCGATAGGACTAGATAGTTTCAGGCTTATCAGCAGAGCTTAACTTATTATTTACTAATTTTGTTTAGGTGGAATTAAAAGAGGCGGTGTCGGAGCTGCCGGCGGGACTGAACTCACGCATGTCGGAGGGCGGCGGAAACTTCTCCGTGGGTCAACGGCAACTGGTCTGCCTCGCGCGCGCCATCGTGCGCCGCAACCGCCTGCTCGTGCTCGACGAGGCCACCGCCAACGTCGACCCGCAGTCAGTATACCGACAAGTGCATATATTTACGCATATACACGCACACGCACGTAAATACGCACATATGCACGCAAATACTTACTATAATAAAATGCTTGTACACTAACTATACCTTAACATTTGGACACAAATATACGTCATATATACGTAACTTACACAATTAAACAATTTCCATTAATGAATTTACCTCATTATCAGACCTACAAACATTATTTTGGTTTCCGTACCTTTCTATTTTTCACCAATTGAAATACCTTCTTTAAGGAGTGTCTATAGTGGTATGACAATTTCAGGACAGACGCATTAATCCAAGCTACGATTAGAACCAAATTCGCCGACTGTACAGTTCTCACGATAGCGCATCGACTGCATACCGTCATGGACTCCGATAAGGTATGGCTTGTTATTTAACTTATATGACACCATATCCTTGGGCTTAAGAGGATTTAATATTATGATAAGGATATAGACTGTGCTAGCGTCTTTTAGTTTTATAGTCTGCAAACATTTTTAATGAGGGTATAGTTTATATAATATATTAATGTGTGTAGTCACAGTATAAGTACACTACGGGTACTTGTTGAATAATTAAATTAATAAATAAGTGTGAAATAGCCAAAGTGATATTTCCCTTCTAAATTCTGAGCATGCATCCTAACTAAACATATCTTCAAACGGCCCACCGCTCGTTCTCACTGCAGCTGATGGACCTGGACCTGGATTGATAGCAGTAACCGCCAAATGAAAGGTCATTTAATTCATATTAATACGATCTCAACCCACAAACACGTTCAAATAGTACACAAAGAATTTATTCTGAAAAAAATTAGAAGTAGGATATAATAAATGTATGTGTGGTGATAGGTGCTGGTGATGGACGCGGGGCGCATGGTAGAGTTCGACCACCCGCACGTGCTGCTGCAGAACCCCGACGGAGCCCTGCGCGCCATGCTGGACCAAACCGGCCGCGCCACCGCCGACGCGCTCGCGCGCACCGCCCACCAGGTACCATCCACACCTTCACTGCCTACCAGGTACCAACCGCCCACACCCCCACATACACACCAGGTACTGCCCACACAGACCCACTCTGCTAACCAGGTACCGCCCACACTCACCCACAGCGCAACTAGTTACCGCTCACACATCTACACATGTCCCGTGCGGACATATTGGACAACAATAAACAATAGTGGCCGTTGTTTTAGCACTAGTTGTTCACATATAAATATATACAATAAAAACAAAAACGAGAAATTACATAAGTTACACTATATGGAATGAAGTCCCCGTTGTACTGTAACTTCTTACGCCACAAATATTGAAGCTATTATGTTTCCAGGCCTACAACAAAAAGTTCAACGTAGAAACCGACTGAGGCTTTGTACAATATACACTTGTTCCTACACGTCCGACGAAGATTGTTCCTGTTGAAAATCTTCCCGAGGGGCAAACTGAAAACAATTATTTTTTATATGTACGTGGTTAAGAGAAACGGAGATAAAAATCCAGTTACATTGAGTCTCCAGAAATGATTCTATTATAATGTACATTAATGTCGTTTGTACTTGCATGTTATATTTATTTAATTGAGAGATCTTTTAAGTATTTTATTGTTGTTAGTACTTACGTAATACTTTGTGTATAAACGTCGACCGTAATCACATTTATTTTAAAGTCTAGAATAGTAGACATCACAAACGGATAGTGAGTTAATTTAGGTGATAAATTATTTTTGTGTGATATGTAATTAAACGAATATTGAAGAAATCTCAACTCGGTCTAAACTAATGAAAATTTACCAATCGCGAATATTAGAAAAGATACGACTTTTTTTATAAATCTCATCGCTGCATGTTGGAGTACTTAATCTTAAGTAGATACAATGTTGTTAATTATTACTTAATTGTGATTTTGCAATGTTCAATTATTATATTTAATTAATATCGAATGTACTTATTTAATGTGGGAAATTGTTTTTATTCGTGTATATATTACGAATATATCGAGATTTCTCAAACAACAGTTTTGGTGCATACGCTCTGTTATGTTAACTTGAGTCTTATTTATTGTGTAAATTGTGTGATATCGAATAATGAATACAGTGCCTGCTACTTACATTACCTATTTTTAATGAGAATTTGTTAATTGATAATTAAAAGGAAAATACATTTTTATATTTTCAAAAAAGGAGTTTTATTGAAATTATTACACTTATTAATATATTGTTGATAAAATTCAATTAAGGTTTTTTACACATCGGATCGCTATAAGTTAATACAGAGTTTGCAACCCACCCCACCATGGTTCAGGCCTTGACGATGCGGTGGGGCTCAGTGGGCTAGGGTGAAGATAATTGAGCCGAGGGGGCTCTTTGTACCCCTCTTTTAAGAAGACGGGACAAAAGAGCAGGAAGCAAGGGGCGAGGACGGGAACCTCGCCCTATTGTAGTCCCACATACCCGCGAACCACGGGACCGCGGGATGCTTCAGAGCAATTCCCGGCGCTAAAGAAAAAAAAAAGAGTTTGCAAACCTTCATTTTTTATTATAGTTTGATAAACAATGCAGACAGACAGACAAAAATTGTAAAAGATGTTATTTTGGAATATGTACCGTGTATTATATTATCCATATACATTTAATAAAAAGCGGTTATTTTAATATTACAAACAGACATTCCAATTTTATTTATCTGTATAGAGTATAGATCTAT
Source organism: Helleia helle (assembly GCA_963853865.1). NCBI lineage: Eukaryota > Metazoa > Arthropoda > Insecta > Lepidoptera > Lycaenidae > Helleia > Helleia helle. The sequence goes on from OY971421.1 coordinate 11,485,205, forward strand.
TAATCAGTCTTAGTCATTTACTATCACTACAAACAAAATTGAGATCTTAATATTATAATAAAAAAGATTATAATATGAAAGGATTAATCCTATCGATATAAGATAGGCCAATAGCCACACTTCAACCTGCTTTTCGCTTTCTATACCTAGTACAGGATCGGGTCCCCTTGCCTCGAAAACATTTTTTTATAGAATATGGGGCATGCGGACAATCGGTTTACCTGGTGGTATCGGAATCGGCTTGGAAAGCATCATCATCATCATCACTATAGGTGGCAGCTAATTCCATATTGTTGATCGTACGAGGCAGGAAATGCCGTAAAAATCGAGTTGTTACGGATTTCCGGACATCGAGGTGGTGTGGGTGAAATTTGGAAATTTTACGCGATGTCCGGTGGTGGAATGCTGCTGCAGGTATTACTCCGAACAATTCCTCATACCACTCCCCGTAGTAGATGCGGTACAAGCTGCAGAGTGCGCGTGGCTCGAAGGCTCATCATCGTAGATGGGTCAGGAAGTCATCATGGATGGATTCAAGGCGATCGGAAAGAACGTTTTTAACGACGATTCGAACGCAGTCAAATGGAACGAGCTGATATTGGGGCGCTGCAGCCCAGAGGCGAGAGTAGTATTCCTAGTGGGGATAGATATCTGCGATTTGTATGATTGTAGACGGTGGGAAAAGAGACTCGATTTGAGACACAAGTTTGTTCCGACACTCATCGACTTGTTCCCGAGAAATATTACGACAGCCTGTGTATAGGACATCTCCTGTGCTATCGTCTGCATAACAATGAATACCGCTAGTTTGCAGTATATCATTGATATGCAGAAAAAACAAGGTTGGAGCCTTTTTTTTCTTTTACGCCGGGATAATATGATATGATATAATATGATATGATCTGAGGCACCCCGCGGTCTGGGTGTGGGTTTCGGAGTGAGTCTACTCAGGCGGGTATGTGCTTGCTACGCCCGAAAAGTGGTAAGGATGACTTAGATCTACCAACTGGCAACTAAAACCCGGCGAGTGCCACCAATGCCGCCTTTGGTGAGGGACCCCGGATCTAATGAGCAAACAGGGCACCTCGACGGCTAGTTAGACCCTCAAGGGACCGACGCCACCTCCACAGAGGGGTTGTCCCGCACCATAGAATAACCCCTCCCAATGTTGGGACAGTACAATGAGGTAAGGCTCCCCCCTTGCTCCCCTGCTCTGTCTGAACCATCGTGGGGAGATAGTACTCAGCCTTGCGGAACACCAGCATTAGCAGACTTGAGGTCCGAGCAAGCACCGTCGACAACAACATTGATGCTCCTGTATGCCAAAAAACTGGTGATCCATTTACATAATTTCTCGGGAAGCCCATAGGATGGTAGCTTTCTTAGAAGTGCTTGTTATGCCACACCCGAACATAGGCCTTCGCTACGTCCAAGCTAACCGCCAGCGCTTCCCCCTTGCTCTCAACCACTTTCGCTCATCGCTGTGTTAAGAATATTAGAAGATCACATCGTTTAATGCTAAGCCGATCTTGTATTGTAGTTCGTGGGATCTGATACAGTCGACATACCGGTGGGAGGGAAGCGCTGTGCCGCGCTCCCGGCTGCATGGGTACCACCATCTTGCTTGTTTCTCCCGTGAAACAGCTTTGCTGTGTTTCGGAGAGAAGGGCAAGACAGGCAGTGTAATTACTGGCACCGAGACTTAACATCTTATGTCTCAGGATAGGCAACACATAAATGAGTTGCCTGGGCAATGTCTATAGGCGACGTCGACCACTTACCATCAGGTGGCACGTTTGCTAGTTTGCCTATCCAAGTAACATAATAAAATAAAAAAAAAAACAACAAGTCTCTTATTCCCTTCCCTTTCTTTCCTTTCGAATGGATTGAGAACTTTCTTTCGGGCTTTTTAGTTGTACTGGATAGTCGTTTTCTTTAGTGAGGGAAATAGCTAATATAAGACGGGTGTTTATCACTTTATTAGTAATCGTAGAGTCTACATTAGCGGTGGGAGGGAAGCGCTGTGCCGCGCTCCCGGCTGCATGAGTACCACCATCTTGCTTGTTTCTCCCGTGAAACAGCTTTGCTGTGTTTCGGAGAGAAGGGCAAGACAGATAGTGTAATTACTGACACCGAGACTTAACATCTCATGTCTCAGGATAGACAACACATAGATGAGTTGCCTGTACTCGTTCTAGATAAACTATATACTATATACTATATAACTTTATGTTCATGGGCGACGTCGACCACTTAACATCAGGGGGCACGTTTGCCAGTTTGCCTATCCAACTAACATAAAAAACATCCTGAGGATGCCTCGGTGTCGGGGCGAAACGTGCGTAGAATGTTTGGTGGTGGTATTTAATTGTGTTTGTGGTGCATGTGGGGTGGTGGTGCATGCGAGTCTAAGCATACGCAGTGTGGGAAAGGAGGACGGTGCTATATGCATGCATATGCGTGCACGTATTTCGTGGCATTATAGCTAATTAATATATAATTTAATATCTTAAATAAATATTCAGGTTCATAAATAAGAGCGTAAGTAGATAATAAGTAAACAAAACATTCAGTAAAATTATTAAAATACCGGAATAATTTCAAATAAAATAATAGTTTTAACAAAAAAATTAAAACCAAAACAGCAATAAAACAAATAAATACATAGTTTTTGATAAATTATAGTAAAATAATGAAACAATACTCATTGCTTAAAATTTAACTTGACTATAATATTATAAAACAGCAACAACTTCAAATAGTGGTACAATAATACAAAATAAAATTTATGTAAAACTGAAATAACTCACAATTTTACCAGAAAAGGAATACACCTTTTTATAGTAAACTGAAATAAGTCTACAGCCATACAGTTTTTGAACTAATTAAAATATATTAAAACAAATCTTACTACTAATATACAGAGTTATCTAGATTTATTGTGCTTTTCTCTAATTTTGTCTAGCTCTTAGCTTGACCAACGCCGGCGCAATACTAAATTCATTCACTTTATTGGTAAAGATGGGCGCTTAACAGCGTTAGCAACTTGAAGTGGACTGACTATCGTACCAGGGGCGTAAAATTATCATACATGGATCGTATTTTTTAGGATAATGTCTATTATAGATAAATAAATCATATAAATTGTAATCGAACTATTCGAATTATTCGAACTATTCGAATTATTCGAATATTCGATTCGAATTTCGAATCGAATAGTACTATTCGATTCGATTCGATTCGTACACTATTCGCACACTCCTAGTGTACAGCAGGCGCTGGATAAAGTTACAGTATCGACAGTGGTGAAACTTAGCAGAGCGAATCGTAGGAACCAATAGGAATAGAGAACTTGTATTTCCCGGTATTTTACCAAGATTTTATTGGACAAAATAAAATCATGCTACTGCGATTTATACTATCAGCGCAAGAGTGAAATAATATAAATTCTCAAATTTTGCATCATGATAGAAATTATCGTACAATCTGCGTACGATAATAATATGCTATCGTACATCGTACGTAGGCACAAAATTATCGTATGTGTACGATAATTATCGTACGGTTCCGAACGCTGGCGCTTAATCAATTAGAGCTGTAAAAATTCTGCTTTTTGAAAAAATCATTCAAGCGCGTTAATAAAATCAAGCTGATTTCGATTAAGCGTCAAGGTTAAAATTAAAAAAAATATATTATCATGATTAAAGGAAAGTAACCTTATTCTGATAAGTTTAAAACTCAAAATATAATATGAATAAGGAACCTTACTTCTATACGCTGTGGGTGATATGACGCAATATAAAGATTTTTTCATTTTATTGGATTAAAACCTTATCCCTATACCTTTAAGAATCAATATTAGATTCGATTGGTTACGTATTAAACGGCTAAAATACATTCTGCCTGTTTACATAACATTTCTATCAGACTGACAACGCTTCGTTTTTGGTTGGTTACAAACTTTTACAGCTTAGGAACTTTTATTATGATTTATGATTTTTGATTTTAATTTTTAACCGTTTTTAACTGATTTTAATTTTTTAAACTCAGTACGCTTGTATTGACAAGCGTACTGAGTCGATGATCTTAGATGTTAATTTTTACTTTGCGTGCGCTTAGCCGTTATTTGAATTAGTGTGAATTGACACAACCGACGCCAGGAGGCCGTGTGGTCGCTGACTGCACGGTAGGCGGGGGGCAACCCCCCAATCAAAAGTGAGCCGAATGGGCTCACACCAATCCGTTGAAGCATTAGGGCCTTCGGGCCATTAGCATAGATCCATCCGAAAAAAAAAAAAAAAAAGTGAATTGAGTGACTTAAATGTTTTATTTGATAATGGTGAATGTAAATAATAATTGTAAATAGTAAACTGATATTTTTATTAGGAATTAAGTATATTATAGTTATGTTGTTATAAATAATATTTATTATTTATAAACCCAATAGAGAAAGCGAAAATACTTAGATTAAATAACAATAGTCCATAAAGCCTAGTCTGCATATTATGATTTTTGTGTTGTTATTACATATTACATTAGTTATAGGGTTTAAGTGTTGTGAATAATTAATAATTATTAGTGTAGTGAAAATGTCGAGCGGCGTTTTAATCTGGGCTACTTTCAAAAAAATCAGACCGATAGTTGCTGTGTGTAATACATGTCAAAAACAAATATCATATAGAACAACTATAAGTAATTTGAAACAACATTTGAAACTGAAACATTTGGGTGTTTTCAATGATTTACTTTCGCGTGACTTATCACGGCCGACTTCTTCTCAACGGCAGGGTTACGAGAATAATGGCGGTGTTGGTTGGACTAGTGGAGAAAATGGTGAGGAGAATACTAATAATTCTAACAATGCATGTGGCTCTAATGGTGAAGGTTATTAAAAGCACTTGCCTTTTGTCTTGGACTGGCATATTGATCTAGTGGTTCGTGACCCTGCCTACTAAACCGGAAGGTCGTGGGTTTGATTCCCACCCAGGATGAATGTTTGTGTGATGAGCATAATCATTTTTTCTGTGTCTGGATGTAGTTTTATCTATATCATGTATGTATTTAGAAATATAATATAAGTATACATCAGTTGTCTGGTTGCCATAAGAACAGGATCTGTCTAGTTAGGGATCAGATGGTCCTGTGTGGGATGTCCCAACATAATAATTTTAAAAGTATATATTATATTCATCATCATCATCATGTTGAATGAATTATTTATTAAGAGAAATTTAAAAAAAACAATCCCAATCCTGACATCAGTCATCGGAGGGGACTTGTCTCTGCCGAGCGTCATCACCGCGATGCTTGGTGACGACATGTCCTGGACGGTGAGGGTCTCCTTCTGTGAGCCAGTAATGTCCCAGAAGGAGGTCGACGAGCGGGTGAGAGGGGAGGCCGCCGACGAAGCCTTCTCCCGCGGGCGTAGGAGGCGCTATTTAATGCGCCTCCAGTAACGCCCCTGTGCTCGTGTCGGGCTCAGGATGGGAACCTGGGTCTGTATGGCACGATATCGTGGGTACTGCTTAGTAGCGGCTGGACAGTCCCCCCCTACAAGGAGTATCTGGCCTTCGCCGGGGCCAGCCTGTCGCTGAGGTGATCCTGTCTGTTGTCTGCATAATGCGTTTCAATAAAAAGCTCGGCCGGCTTTTTTAAGCGCGCTGAAAAATAAAAGCCAAACGCTTAAGCGTGTTGAAAATAAAAAGCCGTTAATCACATCCCTATTTATTGGTATTAAATTTTTAGCGAGCGTTTGTCAAAAAGAGAACTACGATCTTCTATCTCCGTCATTTTCATCGTATCGAGACGGCTGTTGGATTGAACGTATTCTCCTTGCGAAGTTATTTCACTTTACAGTGTTAACTCAAAAAACCCAAATTTAGAGTTAATTCGTTATTTGATTAAAGGTGCGATTTAGTCTTTTCAACCGCGCCTTGAAAATGTGTGCCGCCCTTAAAGCTGATTTATTAATGAAGGACAGTACGCGTGATTTAACTTGTCGACACGCGTTTCTCTGTCGCACGTTGACGGTGCCGCTAAACTTGAAAAGGGCAAATTACTTACGATTGTATCGCACCCTGTTTCTGAAGTACAACGCGCGTAAACGCCCTTACTTATTTTTGTTTACCAAATATTTTAAAACTGTGATACTAATTACAATTAGATTAAGTAAAATCGCAGGCATTCGCTTTCGGATGAATGACATATTCTAGACCGGTTTAGTTAAACAGTATGGATAATAGAGACGAGAAGAACCGTCAACCATCTCATATGCTCATATGGTGGGAAAGTTGAAAGTGTCCCGCTGTATAGGGTATACTGACAATAAAGTTTACAGTATCTACTACAATAGCGCTGATGTCCGAAAAACTACGATACTTAATTTTTGTGATGACTAGAGTATTTAGTAAAATATTCAAAACTACAAATATTTACGTAGTCTAACATATTTTAAATATAACCAAAAATCTGCATAGAAAAGCGTAATTTTATGAATAAGCGTGATTTTACTGTGGTGATAGTTATAAAATAATGGGAAAATCTTTTTTGGGTGAGTTTGGCGCTTTCTTTAAAATTGATCCTTGGCTACCGCCATATTTACGTGTTTAGACGGACACTTTCATACACAGAGATGGTTCTCCTTGTCTCTACACCCATAGTACACAGCTATTAGTATGACATTTATATCACAAGACGTCTGATTGGCGACGACTACTCGCGTTCATTCTGGACCAGCCACAGCTAGATCGTTGTCACATCTTGCGGACCTTTTACAAAGTTTTACATAAATACAATCTCAACACCGAAGTTAAAATGAAAGAAAATTTAAATACTGAGTCATTTATTTCTCGGTTTATATGAGTTTTCACAAAAATTATATCAACTTAATGCTACCATAGAAATATTTGTGGAATGTAACAATTATATTGTAATATAAAAAGTATAAAACTTTACTTGTTCATTATAATTACAACTTGACAATACTTAATTATGTACAACTTTAAACAATCGGGTAGAAATTAAAAGTACGGAAACTTACTCTAGAAAATACTTTGTTGAACATTTTTACAATACGAGTGGCTTCTCACCGCTCGCGCTAGTCGAACCTATCCTAGCCTAGTCGAGCCTTTCCATATCACAGTCCTCGTTACCACAACTCGCTGATATAATTCGGACACCATATTACATTACAAAACAACTTAAAACAATCCTACACTAGACGGACAGATAGTACACCTATAGGGTAAACAAGTCGAGACATAAATAAAATAAATAGTATTAAACCGAAATAATTAAATAAATTGTCATGTTTTATTGCCATTCGGCGGAACGTAAGAGATAAGAGCATGAGAATAGATAATTGAGATATGCAAGAGCCGTTTCAAGATTTTCTTTTCATTTTTAAGTCCAACTAACGAAAACAGGGGTTATATGTTTCACGCGTTACTTTGTTAGTTCCAATTTTTTTCTCGAATATAAGCCGCAGCACAAACTTGTGTACTGTGTGTGAAAACTGGCAATTAGGAATTTTAATTTATTGGAACTTTTAATTGAACTATGTAATATTTAGTCTTAATTTTCACACACATTTGTTGTTTTTTGAATATTCTTTTAATAATTTAATTTCGTAAGTTAATGTAAATTGTCATTAAATTTAAAAAAAATAGTTTTTATGTTTTAATTCAACAAAATTATCTCTTTTTATCAATTGATATAATATTCAATTCCAATCAGTTATGTATGTATACAGGGAAATTTCTTATTCAACAAGTGAAATACGCTTAAAACATAACAATAAGTTGTTGTGTTAAAGTATACTCAATTTACGTCAAGTTTTTGTATATCTTAATTTTCTATTGTCATGAAGTTGCCCAGTATAGAACTAATACGAAAAATTTATAAATACTCAGAAGATGAACGATTCCTGAGATCTTAGAAAACTGGTAGCAATACTATTATTCGTTTGTGTATATTGTAACTACTTGCTTTGAGTCACTTAGGCACTAATTGTTTATGCTTTATGTTCAAGCTCACACTGGAATCAATATTGTATTTGCACCCAGACACTTTGTAATATAAAAGATCATTTTCATTAACTTATTTTTTATAAACGAAGATCAACTACAATATGTTCAATTAATTGCTATATAGATTATACCTGTGTTGTATTTATTTGTTGTTGTATTTATTCTTTATGTAATTCCAATTTTTAAAACTCAAAAAGTTCTTACTGCAATTATTATTCCTGTATTTAAATGTTAATAATTATATAAGAAAAATATAGACTGTGACATTTACTTTGTTTTAACCAGAAACTTTAATTATACGTATGAGTGGATAATGTATAAGAATGAATACATTTTACATAAGTGAAATATCAGAGAAGAAAGTGTTCTGAAGATTTGTGAAGTCCCAGCTATATATAGTCACGTACAAAGTCAAATATAGGAACAAATATTGCAGTAGTTGGATGTTTTGGTGCAAATAATATTTTGATGTGAGATGAACGCAGCTTTAGTAAGACCAACAAATGATCCATGTTTGGAGTTAGGACGATATAATTAAAAACACTAAAATTAGGCGCCATCGACATTATGACGTCATAAAGAGAACCAGCTGACTGAAATCAGCAATTGAATGACATTTTCGATGTTTTGTGCGTTGAAATGTCTATATAATTATCGTCTAACATATCGATGACGAATGAGCTGCCAAAAACGGACCTTTAGCTGGCCTTACAGTAGACAGCAATAAATCCTATCGTAACTGTCGTAAACCTTACAATAATAATGTGATACAACAAGTAAATTTAAATACTATATTCACAGTCTTCATTCGTAATTGGCAGCACAGTATGAGTCCGTAGAGTTTCACTTGTCACCAAAACACTGAGTCACTTTCACCGTCCCGTAGGTCCGGCCCTACTCGCCGTCCCGGCCCTAGCCGTCTCCCATCTTAAACCAGGGCCGTCATGCTCCCAGAATTCGTATTCCTATTTTCCTCTATCTCGACTGACTTTTCCTGAAACAATAACAAATACTATCTAAGTTGTTTTATACTTATCGTCATACAACGCCGTCTTTACTGTTTCAGTTTTAAAAATGACGTTGAATAATTTAAAAATGTATATTTAGTCACATCTATATAGTTTAAAAGCTTTATTGCATCATAAGAACGGCAATCGGGGAATGGCATGGGATAGTGGTTGACGAGTCCCAGTCACAGGGGGGATCCATCGTGGCCTGATACCATGGGGGTGTCGGGTAGGCCTGTCGTTCTCGGGCGGTGCCACTCTCCTCTCAGTCAGATGGCGGCAGTCTGTCCCGGGTAAACCCGTGTTCCCAGGTGGTATCGACCACTCACCACCACATTCCCTACATCGTGAAGTACTGACCACGGCAGCGGCAGCCTGTCCCGTCCACCTACCTCATACACCGTGTGGTACCGACCACTCCACACTCGCACCGTGTGGTACCGACCACTCCCCACTTGCACCGTGTGGTAACGACCACTCCCCTCTTGCACCGTGTGGTACTTACCTCCCGGTCAGGCGGCGGCAGCGGCAGCGCCAGCCGCAGCGCGGTCCAGAAGGCGCGCTCGTGCACGTGTCGCCAGGCCACCAGCCGCGTGCGCCGCAGCACCGACACCAGGCTCTCGCCCGCCTCTTTCGCCTCGCGCTTCAGTTTCGGGAGATCCTAAAAGTCGAATAACCCATAAGGTTTTCGTATTTGATTGTTTGTTTGTCTATACTAATACTAATACAACCCATTTAATATAATTTACCTCGTTTTATTTATAAAGGACTAAAATATATAATATTTCTTGTTTTTCTTATTTTTTTATGCATTGTCATTCACATCAGATCTCTAGCATGCAAAGCAATTGCATAATTCCACCCATACAAAGCTTTTGGCTTTGTATGGCCGAGTTAATAAAAGCAATATGGTAATACAGTAAAGAGGTAGTTGTAAGATAATGTTGAAGGTAAATTTCGAAACTACCCATCCCATTTCAAAATATCTTTTACGGGTCTCACTGTGACTATACAGGTGACCTGAAATTCGATACATTCCTTTGAAAGACAGAAAGTAGACCTCATTTACAGTAATATTTTTCATGGCATCCCCTATCCGAAAGTTGATATTTACAAAGTTATTGAAATTTCAAATTTTTTTTCTTTATTTTCGACTTTTTGACTTTGACATGACGTATTTTTAAAAATGCTTGTCTTTTTAGTGATTTTTTATGTATTTTAACCGTCAATGAGTCAAATAATATTTTTAAGGAATAAATAGGGACAAACTAAGCGAGAATTTTTCATTATGAGACATGAAACAGAATTTTCTTTTGAACATAAGATAACATAAGAATAATCAAAACAGAGGTACGGAGAAGACTACGGGCCTGTATCAGAAACAGAGGTTCACATTTTGAACAAGACCTAAAGTAGAATATTTATTATTAAATTTAATTAAACATTGATGTTTTTTAAACACAATTAACGTAATTAAATTCAAGTTTTTCCTTTTATTTTAACCTTATCGCAAATAAATCGATTTAGACATTATTTCATTTTACTTCTATGTTTACTACAACGTCATATTTTTATGTAGACATTTGCACCTTTTTGGAAAGCTAGTGAGATAAGGAAGTTATTTAGAATATTTTTACGCATTGTATCATACATTTTTTTTAAGAAAATCACCTTCTTTATAAATTTTTTTTTTAAAAAAATGTGCTTTTTTCTTAAAAGAAAATTCTGTTTCTAGTCTCATAATGAAAAATTCTCGCTTAGTTTGTCCCTATTTATTCCTTAAAAATATTATTTGACTAATTGACGGTTAAAATACATTAAAAAAATCACTAAAAAGACAAACATTTTTAAAAATACGTCATGTCAAAGTCAAAAAGTCGAAAATAAAGAATTTTTTTTTGAAATTTCAATAACTTTGTAAATATCAACTTTCGGATAGGGGATGCCATGAAAAATATTACTGTAAATGAGGTCTACTTTCTGTCTTTCAAAGGAATGTATCGAATTTCAGGTCACCCTGTTGACCTGTATACATTTACATACAAGATAACTATATTATGTTTGTATCGCTACATAAAAGTGAGTCAAACCGTAGTAATCATACAGGGTTAATATACCAGCACCCTAGCAGATCTATGTAGCTAGCAACAATGTTTGTTCCAGGACTTCTGACATAGCTCGATACATTAAATAACAATTTTCAAGTTTTTATCGGACTGTCGTAACATTTGTAGGTCTATGTTTCATTCATTCAGCTCGCTCACGATAGGATATACAATACACAGACGGACAAGACGCGGCCATACCTGCAGCAGCACCACGACCGGCGGTAGCGGCAGCGCGCGCAGCTGGCGCAGCGCCGTGAGCAGCTGCTGCGGGGAGTGCTGCGCGGGAGACAGCACCGCCACCAGCGACCGGCACCGCGCCACATCGCCCACCAGCTCCTTGTACCCTGCGCCACGGTCATTCATCTTACTATATATTATAAAGGCGAAATTTTGTAAGTTTGGATGTTTGTTGATATTTCTACAGATAATTATCTATAATACATCTGCTTTCGATCGGCACAATGAAGCGGCGTGACACTCGCATTCTATAATATATACTCTAAGTGAGAAACATAGTAAATATCCCGTTTTAAATTGTTTTAGAAGTAAAAACGATTGGTGCTAGTGTTTACATATATAAATATATATGATAACGTCACGCCGTTTACCGTCACGACCTTCGAGTCTATTTTACTGCCAAAACGCGCCAATACATGCATTCAAACGTATGTGTGTGTCGACTAACAGTTGTCGGGGCTGGTGGTGAGCGTCTTCCGGAGCACGCGGTACTTGTACTTGAGCTGTAGCGTGTGCTGCAGCACGCCGCGCACCAGCTCCGCGTCCACGCCCGTCGAGCACACCACCACGTCGAAATCCTTCTCCAGCACTACACATACACAATACAATACAAGATACACATATACAATACAATACACGCTACACGATACAATACTACCGTATTAGGAAGCGCAGAAACGGAAAAGTAAATGAAAGTCACTCTTGGGAAAACAAAAACAGATACAAGGTAAAGTAAAATAAGAAAAACTGCGTTAAAGTAATTTGCATTATTAATAATACTAATAAAATACAAGTCTACTGTAAAGTATCTGCAAGTTCGTTAGCTGGAAACCCGGGTTGATCCTGGCTTATTTTTCCTACAGTTGTTTTATCCCCTTTTAAAAATTTTAGCAGATTCATAATAAAACTCATTATCTAATATATAAAATTCTCGTGTCACGATGTTTGTAATTAAACTCCTCCGAAATGGCTCGACCGATTCTCACGAAATTTTATTGATTTGCATATCGGGTAGGTCTGAGAATTGGTCAACATCTATTTATCATCCCCTTTTTTACCTTCCCGGCTTTGCCGTTACAATCGATACTTGACAGTCTACATCTACTATCTAGATACTTCAAAAGCATCGGTGACCCGGCTCACAAGACGACGCCACTCCTCCCACACCCTCTTGAGCGTACAACAAACACAGTATGTACGTACCTCTAGCACGCTGCGCGGCGGTGGCGGCGCGCGCGCGGGCGTGTCGCACGGCTAGCAGCAGGCGCGGCGTGTACCGGCGGTGCGCCGCACCCAGCAGCAGCAGCGCCAGCGCCAGGGACCCGCCGCACACGATTATTGCACGCCACGGCACTGCGTTGGCGCGCCGAGACGTCCACTCCGCCCCGCCCTCTGTGTACACGCAATGGACGCGCTTAATATGGGTCGACATGTTTATTCTCGTACACAGTTTAGAACTATTAAATTTCATTATCATCATTAGTCTTTTGCCGTTGACTGCTAGCCACGAGCCTCTTTTTGTCCTGGTTGGACGCGGGCGGCGGAGGATCAATGGTCTTGGCGTTCATTTAAAGAGGCCTACGTTAAGTTTGTAACTTCTCTCCTAACGCTCACCACCGTTCATAGTAAAATATATATTTCTTTTCAAATAGGTACCTATAACATAGTAACAAAATAATCTTTATTTTATTTCGTATTCGTTATTCTGATAATCATGAAATAACTAATTTCATATCATTTTTATTTAATAAAACAATATGTACTCATGCTCAGTGATAATCCAGCCGCTAGATGAGTAAGCTATTATATGTAGGTAATTTTGGTAGGCGGAATTAGCTGTGCCGAGGAACCGTCTGCCTGGGTACAACCATCCTATCCATTTCTTCCGTCAAACAACTTCGTGTTTTGGAGAGACGGGCAGGACAAGCGGTGTAATTACTAGCAGCGAGACTTTACTTACACCTCAGCAATCAGGATAGCCAACACATGAGTCGCCTGGGCTAGTTCCAGGCGTTCATGTTCACGGGCGATGCAGACCAATAACACGTGGCACGTCTGCTCATGCATCATGAACACTTACGCTTGTAGTGTACGGTGACCTGGTAGCGGGAGACGGCGTCGTTGCTGTGCACCACACACACGTAGGTGCCATAGTCTTGTGACGTCACGTAGTCCGAGCTCAGGTACGCGCCGATTATGTCCTCCACGTCCGCGCTGGAATATGCGAATCCGTTTTAAGGTTGAACAATTCGACGGCGCGAGCTCTAACAAAATGAATGCTATCTCACTTGACACAGTGAACACGTGCGCTAGAATGAAATGCACAGTGATTCATTCCTAACATGTCCTTTTAGCAAAACAGTTATTATAGAAAAACTATTTAGTGTATCTTTTTAAAATAAATTTATTTCAACTTTTGAATAACTAAACTATGTCTGTACGGGCTTTATTTTTGAGCTATTGTGCTCCGTATACTATTTATTTTCGCCTAAAGTTGGGCAAAAAACAGTGTTGAAATACGAAAGTTTAGAAGCTTGTATTTTTAAATGTATAATTTTTTTACGATTTTGCGATTATGATGTGCATACAGACATAGGTAATGACGAGATCAATTTATATTATCTTAGTTTTTGATGGTCAACGTCAAACATTGTAGTAATTACTGTTCTGCGTTTGTATGGAAAGACGAGCGACTTGTGTAATCTTAATTGGTAGAATCATCGAGCATATAACTAGACAGATTTTTAGCCAGAAAAATCCGAAACTTGTCAGTGATCTGTATGTACGTCCCATCGGCCAATCATCAATCAATGGCCATCAGTCGACCAATCAGAGCGCAGAACCGACACAACTTCGCAGCTCAAATTTGACGGAATTTATTTTCATACTTCACTTAACATTACCGCTCTATTATGGTTACATGCTCGATGAGTATAATAGACCGAACCACAAGGGATGTGAATAGGTAAAGTCAAGGGAAAGGATATACACTCTATACAATTTACTTTTTTACATTTGTAAAGCCGAAAGGAAAGGTTTTAGCAGTCGTGTCTTCACTGAACACACATCTTTTCTGATAAGTAGCAAAGGAAAAGCCAAAAGATGGTTCAATAAATACCAAGAGAGCCGATCTCCACTCGCATTGACATATTCTTGAATACATGCGTACGGGTGTAGCGGCTGTCTATGGAAGTTGTTTATCACTTACAACAGGTGAACCGTCTGTCCGTGTGTCTCCTCTTCCATAAAGCTAATACAAGTATTATAGGTCGTATAACCTCAAATGTATTAGTCAGTATTATTACCGTGTCGTCTTAATTTCGGTCTGCGAAGGCAGCAGCTCCCCCTCCGTTTCGTTGGGGAAGACTCTCCACCACCTGAGATCGCTTTGAGCATCCGCCAAGTAGGAGCGTCCTATAACAGAAACATGTTCATATATTTTCATAGACAAGTGTTTCCCGCGGTTGCACCCGCCACAACTTTTTCCTCCAAAGTAAATAGTCTTTGACTTTCCTTTAAAAGTCTTTAATTTAAGATATGAGTAGACTCACGTGTCTTTATTTTAGAAGGTTTTTTCTATTTATTTAATGCCGGAAAATGCTCTCCCGGGCAGGCATCCCGCGGGGAGTGGGTCTCTCCAGGCGGGTTTGTGGGACTCGCTGCGCCCGAAAGCTGGTAAGTGGACGCAGCTCTACCCACTAAAACCCCGGCGAGTGCCACCAATGGCGCCTTTGGTGAGGAGCCCCAGAGCCCCAAGTCCGAAAAAACCATACCTAAATGACAACTGCTTTCACAGACTAATTGTGCCAACAGAGAAGAATAATGAGTTACTACTGCTAGTCTAGTGCTAGTCAATTTTTATTAAGTTCAAGATTTTAGTTAAATGTGAATATATCGTTGCTTTATTGATTGTTTCTTATGTCATAGGAAGGCAACCGAACAGTCGGAGCCTTATGGTGACTACCGACGCCCATAGACTTCCGCACAACCAAAAGTTATGCAGATTCATTGCGCTCCTTTTCCCTATTCCCCTCAATGAGCCACCGAAAACTCACAAACCGCACGAAACGCGACAGCATAGCTGTCACTTGACGCCGGTATTATGTCAGTGAGAGGTACCACCCCGGTCGTGCCGGTCCAATTGTCTACAAAGCAGCATGACACTGCCTCTTATACTCTGACTTTGTTACATGGCTCTGTCAACGAGTAAGTAAAAGATGATTTTGAAAGTCTAGTGCCACTACCTCTTACGTAATAATGTATAGTACCTACCTACCAATAAAAATGTCAACAATACCAGTGTCTTACCGTGAATCTCGTAATTATAAATTAATAATTAGACTCACCTATGAGTGCTTCGCAGAACAGTCGCATTTTGCTGCCTTCCTCGATCCACTGATCCTCAGAGACGAACATCTTTTTGGGTGCGTCCGTCACTTTTTCTGTGAAAATACACATTTGTTAACATAAAGAAACGTCTAAGCTTACAGTTAATTAGCCGTACCTATACTTACGACCAAAAAATATTTATGAAGATAAAATATACTTAAAATTTAATAAATAACTTGAAGATCAACTTTGATCAACATCATCATATCAAAAAATATTATAAGCCTTAATTATTTTTTTGCAATACATAATTGCAGAAATATATTAACGTTTTGAGTACATATGTAACTAAATATATATTTTATATAATGTATTTTATATAGGCCCGTGTCAGGCGAAATTTCGCGATGACAAATTATATTTGACATTCTCCATATAGAAATTTCACTTTGTGTAAAAATTTCACGCAGATTAATCGGCTATATTTTTATTATTTCGGACACAGACATATATAGCGGAATAGTTTAGGTGCGAGGCATGTGCGGTGCGAGGCATGTGCGGTGCGAGGCATGTGCGGTGCGAGGCATGTGCGGTGCGCACGCTCCTCTGCACGTCAAACAGCTTTGCTGTGTTTCGGAGTGAATAAATGACACAGAGACTCAGGGTAGGCAGCAAATGAATAAGTTGCTGTGGCTAGTCCCAGCTGACCGCTTACCGGTGGGAGGGATGCGCTGTGCCGCGCTTCCTGCTTGTAAATTGTTTCTCCCGTGAAACAGCTTTGCTGTGTTTCGGAGAGAAGGGCAAGACAGGCAGTGTAATTACTGTCACCAAACTTAACATCTTATGTGTCAGGACAGGCAACATATAAATGAGTTGCCTGGGCTAGTTCCAGGTAAACTAGTATATGTTCATGGGAGACATTATCCACTTACCATTATGTGGCTCGCGTGCCCGTTTGTCTCTCCAACCAACACAAGTTACCTAATATATCGAGTCCGACGGTGTGTGTCTCGCTGTGTGTCTCGTTTGAGAGGCGGCAGGTGTAGTTGCCCGAGTCGGCGCGGCTGGCGCGGCGCGTGTACAGCGTCTGATTGGCCGCCTCGGGGTACTGGATCAGGCTCGACACACCCGCCGACCACGGGTACGCCATGCCGTCTTTGAACCTGCGAACGAACGAACAACAAGATAAATAAATATATTATATTAGCCAACAATCACACCACGATAACCACGGGCTAGTTCATAAGAATTTGTATTACGAGTACTAAGAACATATATATATATTTAAGATATGTATATAAATACATATATTTATACACGTCCATGACGCGGTACAGACATCTATTATATAGATACTCATCATACAAATAATCTGAACTTGATCCATCGGTATTCAAACTCGCGACCACTGCGTGTAGTGTCCAGTATCCTTGGTCAGGTTACCGGACCGATCGACCAGCCGGCCGTCCAAATCTCAATGTTTTCAAGTTTAGATAGGATAAGCTAAAGCTGATGTCAAGCCTATTATCGTGATTATTCAAATCAATAACATTCAATCATCATCACCATCATGGTCATTAGCGACTTTTATACGTCTCATTGCTATTGCTGGACTCAGGTCCTCGAAATCAGGCGAGGAAGGTGGGCCATAGCTCACCCATGTGCTGGCCAATAACTTACGTATATGTGTCATAAGCTAACGTATATCTTATCTTATATCTACAACGCAACGTATTGTTTGACGGCTTTTTCGTTAAGATTTTGTATAGTTTGGGGAAATGTGTATTCTATGAGGAAAGTCCCAAACTATATCATACCTAACGTATTGTTTGAGGAAAATTTATCAATACGTTGCACATACATACGTGTATCACATACGTCAAACAATACGTTGCATATATATATATATATATATATATATATATATATATATATATATATATATATATATATATATATATATATAATTGGAATCTCGGAATCGGCTCCAACGATTTTCATATCTTTAAATGAGCAATTCTTGTATATATATATATATATATATATATATATATATATAATTGGAAATCTCGGAATCGGCTCCAACGATTTTCATAAAATTTAGTACCCTACTAGTAGTCCAACTAGTGTTATAAATATAAGATTAACTAGTGTGCACGTATGCATACTGCCTTAGCTGGACTACAGAAGTGGCTACAGGCTAGGACGCTCTTTTATATATCATAGGGGGCAAATGAGCAGGCGGAGTCTTAGGTGACTACGGACGACCATAAACATCCGCACAAGAGGCTATACAGATGCGTTACCCTAAAACCGCACTCAAAAACCGCACGAAACGCGACAGCATAGCTGTCATTTTACGCCAGTATCATGTAAGGGAGAGGTTCCACCCCGGTCGTGTCGGCCTAATTCGGCTGCAATGCAGCATGACACTGCCTCTTATACTTTGGCTCTCTTACATGGCTCTGTCAACGAGTAAGTAAAAGATAATTTTGAAAGTCTATATGGGGCTGAAATAATCAATAGAAAAAAGTCTCTAATAAATGAGAATAATAAAACATAACCTAAAATCTGTCCACAGCTGGTCATATGCTGTTGTCAATGCACGCGTTATGATCCATTAGAATTCATTAGATCAATGCCTTTGCTTCGGAATTTAAAAGATAAATAGACTTGTGATATTCTTACTTGTTTTAGTAAATTGAGGTCAACAAGGATTTTAGTATGCAATAGTATTACGCGCGTTTACAACGAAATTTCGTTCCGACCCCAATAATTGTATTCCAATTCCGAATTTACATTATGCAATTCGTAGTCAAGAGTCGCGTGCATTTAAATATCAATACTGAGTAAAGTTACAATTACAATTTATCATTACTGTAATATAAACGAAAAATGCTCAAATTAAGATATCAGTCGGATAAATCTGTGCTAATTATCTGTTGAAATCAACGCAAAGAACAGTTACACGAAACAACGCGTGCGGATAGCGCGTCAGTGCGTTTACAATCTCCGTATTGGAAAACGAGATAAAGCGCGACACCGATTCGTGGAATTGCGACGATAAGATCCAACGTGGACGTGGGGAAACAATTGGCTAATGGTGGCCGGTGTGATGCAGCTGCAGAACTATTCCGCGAATCGACAATTACGTTATTAAGCATTGCAAATAGCGTGTCATATTAATCCTTGCAGATATAGACGCGGAATTCCGAAATATTTACGCGCTTTGAGCCGCACCAGCTGGCAGTTGTGTTCGCGGAAAACACGCAAACATACGTTCCCGCGAACAGTAAAATTTTGCGGGAGCCGTTTTTGAATCGTTCGAAAGTAAAACAAACATTAGCACGTTTGATGGCAAGGCCGCGCGGTGATTGTTTCTCGGAACCGCCGCCAGTCCGCGACCTGGTGTATATCCATTAGGTAGATAGAACAGGAGCCCGCACGTATTTACTCAATTGTATCGAAACAGACATTACGGCACGTAAACACACGGGTACTGTGAAATATGAGTTCAGTTATAGCTCAAACGTTTTAATAAATGTAAAGATAAACATACGGGGATCCAATGAAAATATCTTTACTAGGTATACTGTAGGGAATATTGTATGTGTATATTCTATATGTTTATGTTACCAAAATATATGACATGCACATGTTTCTCTCATACATATTCTTAGAAACCTATCAAATTTTTTTTTTGATGGACCTATGCTGTTGGCCTATTGGCCATCTTCATCGAAAGAGTAGGTGAGCAGATGGGTTCAACCTAAGAATAAAACGTATCACTATACCTCTGGGATATAAACTTTAATATATTTTTATAATACTAAAATGTTATGATCTTAGCATCGAACAACCAAATAACAATCCTCATCACTGATCGTGATGTTTTCTTGACTTTTATAAGTCATTCCCGAAGAGACTCAACTTTTAAATGTACAGACGTTGATTCATCTAATATTGAAATATTTCCCACCTACCACTGTGTGCTTCGCTGAAGGATATTAAGTCGTAACGGTAACATCAACTTAATTTACTACGAATCACTTTGCCGCTATTATGCAGATACGTTAACTTTTTAATACTTATGGCGGATTTCTTGATAAACCATTATTAAAGTCTCGATTCCTGTTGCTGTTTTTTGTGTTAGTAACAAATTGCCGGACGGGCTATATGATGGTAAATGGTATACATAGCGCATCTAGCATATATCCGGAATGGAGCGGTAATGTTTTTTTGTATGAAAACCAATTCTGCTGCGCGGGTTCTGCGCTCTGATTGGCCGACTGATTCCAATTGATGGATGATAGGTCGATGGGACGTACACACAGATCACTGGTTGTTTGAATTGCTATTACGTCAGTGACAAGTCACTGACCAGTTTCGGAATTTTATGGCTCACATCTCTATCGGGTTATATGCTCGATGACATAGCGCATTTAAACGTCAAGTTTCGGGGACTATACCATGTCGTGTTTTTTTTTATGTTAGTTGGATAGGCAAACTGGCAAACATACCACCTGATGTAAAGTGGTCGACGTCGCCCATGAAGATAAACTAGTATACCTGGAACGAGCCCAGGCAACTCATTTATGTGTTGCCTATCCTGAGACATAAGATGTTAAGTCTCGGTGCCAGTTACACTGCCTGTCTTGCCCTTCTCTCCGAACCACAGCAAAGCTGTTTCACGAGATAAATAATCAAGATGGTGGTACCCATGCAGCCGGGAGCGCGGCACAGCGCTACCCTCCCACCGGTCAGCCTAAGCAACAAATAAATGTTTCTTTCTTTCTTTCTTTCGTCCATGAGCTGTCAATGCAGCCGTGGTAAATCTCGGTGCCAGTATTCACACCAATACGTAGTTCCTTCTTTTCTAAACACAGCTGCTTTATTAAAGAATATATAAGCAGGAAGATGGTACTAATATAGATAGAGGCGTGGCTAGAAAATACCCTCCCACCTGTCTATAATGTTAAGAGTAATTATGAAACATGTCAGAATGTTCAAGTTATAAGATCTGGGACGTTAGTTTATATTTATTATGTTAGCCGAGGGAGCGGAGTGGGCAAACGCAAGTAATATATCCATATGTTTCATTTAAAAACATTCCTCTAATGAATTCTGCGAAAAGCTGTGTGTGTATACTTTCAAAACGTGAGCAAAGAGAGATGTGCGGTAAT
This sequence comes from Helleia helle, assembly GCA_963853865.1. Taxonomy (NCBI): domain Eukaryota; kingdom Metazoa; phylum Arthropoda; class Insecta; order Lepidoptera; family Lycaenidae; genus Helleia; species Helleia helle. The sequence goes on from OY971421.1 coordinate 11,506,096, forward strand.
GTGGGAAAAACGCTATCGTGATTTTAATTATAATTTTATTATTTTTTAAATTCCGAAACTACCCAATCGATTTTGATATGGCTGTGTGTTATGTGTCTATCTTAAAAAGTGTGTGTGTGTGTACTTATGTACACGCGTTAGAAGTTATACTTATAATAAGCACCTTTTTGCTTATTGTGTAGTTAAAAACTATACTTCTGACGTCTATAGTGTCATTATGTGAAAATTGATATATAAAATAATGTTAATTATAGCTAACTTCAGGGTGTCGTATTTTGTGACGGCGTGTGCGCGCATCGTAAAAATTTACTCTGATCATTTTTCCCTAACGCGCCAAAAGAAGTATAACTTCAAAATGGGATAATTTTCGACACGAAATGTGGCGTTGTTGTCTTGGATGTACTGATATATAATCAATTAAAGTTTAGTTATATGTAAACAATCTAATAGGAGCTGTTCCATAGATTGACTCATCACGATACCTCTGGAACTATAAGACCTAGAGACTTGAAATTTGGTAGGAATATTACTTTTGCCATGTAGAGGTCAGCTAAGAACAGATTTTATTTTATTTTTTATTTTGTAAGAACGAAGTCAGTGCGGGCTGCTAGTAGGTCAGTAAAATAGATCGCTCGAACTCTACGTTGACACAGAGATTATAAGTTGACGACAAAATATTTTGTTTCTAAAGTTGTTAGTTACAATAATTTGAACTTATTACTTTTACTTAAACTATTTTGTAATGTTTACGCGAATTTCATATTCATACAATTCCACGATAAAATTTTACGGATTTTATCGTGGTTTGTTAAGATTTTTACAAGCCCGTGAACCATGGTTGCTGTAAAGTATCCGAAACGTCGGGAAAAATAAAAGTTGTTTCATTATAGTAAGAGATAGGTATACCTACTGCATATTAGAAAATCAAATAACAAATATTAATAGTACCTACTAAAATAATAAAAATAAATAATAATAAAATAAATATCCTGCAAGTCATGCAATCTACAATGTAGGTACTATGTACATTTTCAATACAATAAGTATCATTATTTCCTTGTAACGTCGAAATCATTTTTTTCTACAAACCGTGTGTCACGCAAATATTATTTTTCCGCCAGACATCGGTCGGTTCGGAGAAAAATTATTGAAACATGATGTAATACGGGTTTCGCCAACGGAAATCCATAAAGCGAAGGGGGAATGGAAAAAAAAGGAGGCAGACGATGCGCGGTTCACTTTGTGGGCTGGTGTTTTTTTTTTGCTGTCGGTACGAATGTTCACGTACACAGGTGAGCGACTTGGCAATTATCATAATGCGTGTGCCTTTCCAACGCAATGCCGACGCACTTAACAATGTCGTCAACTCATAAAATATCTATAGTCTATACCTAGATTTATTCTACTCCCTAACATTTCATGAAGGCTTTATTTGTTCAAGATAATAATAAAATACATGTTTTCACTAGCGGACCCGACAGACGTTATCCTGTACAAAACTTTTTGTATTGGGCCGTTTTCTAAACCATTCTCGAATCCACTTGAACACACACAAAATAATCATCGAAATCGGCCGTTTCGGAGGAGTTCAGTTACACCCACGCATGGAAGAATTATAGATTAATATAATTATTATAGTTAGAATTAAGATGACAAGATCTTAGTCAGGTACCTATATCATGTATTAAAATACCTTATGAATATTATGTAGATGTACTCTACATAATATTCATAAGATATTTTATTTATAAAGAAACACACAATTCGAAGAGTCTGTCGATATAAATTGTATAAACTTTATATTTATACAAATTAAACTTGCCCTAACTATAAATTTGGAGTCCAGGCAAACGCGTCGAGAAATATAAAATAGCTTTGTTTTAAAAATAAATTCCTTTTCATTATTTATTTCACATATCAATTCATTAATCAATTAAACTTTCAACGGCTCGTGTATTCGAATTTATGATCGCAATAAATTTGCATTAGGGTTCTTATGAAGTCTGACGTAGTAGTCAGGGGGGCACGAGCCACGCCCAGGTATGAAGTGTAATATAATAATTTTATAGATGTGTTTTAAGTAGTAGGTACTAATCAATTCTTTCGTTATCTTATACATTTTTACTTTGAAACGACAATACTTATCCACAAAAAACAACAAAACTATTAAAAAATCTGATTGACTCTAATTTGCATAGCAAGAAAAAGAAAAGGTATCAGGTGATATTGAAATAAATCGTCGATGAGGTCACAACTCACATCCCATCCCGTGTATCAGAGTCAAAACGCGAACCGGTCTTTGACCCTGCAGGACGCACAAATCATTCGCGTGCATCCTCCAGACAGGCTCTACCTACGGTATAATTTACGCTTCAAATTTCGCATGGCACAAAAAGATAATGTTTTCTATACAGAAATAAAAGGCCTTCGAGTCAATGAACGCAACCTGCAATTGAAACGTTGCGAGTTTTTTGTCTCGGACCCGTAATATCTGCATGTTTTATCGTGTTGAGATCATATTTGAGAAGATTTTTGAGTTAATATTCAATGTTACCTACGAAAGAGAAACATAAAAGAAACATAAATATAAAAAAAAAACATTTTTTATTAGTACCTAATTATAATTTGTTAATCAAAATATAATTAGAATACCAACTTAGCCAGAATGAATGAATTATTTTTCCATAAAAAACGTTAGGCGTCCTAACAAAAGATAAGACACGGGACAAACTATATCCTAATCATACGAAGTCAAGTGCGACTGGATTCGCTATTGGCTTACAACACACTTATTTTTTATAGGATACTTTAATTTCTTTATTAACTGCCTGTAACTTTCCACTACTATGTTGTTGACATAGTCCTCACAATGAACGTCAAGAAGGCCGATCCCCGCTATCTTACAACCTGGACCGGCACATTATTATCAACGACCAACGTATTCTTTACAGATTGATGTCTAACTTCAGACTGTCGAACTTCGTCGTGGCGGTGGGACTCAGTAGCCTAGGGTGAGCCCAGCACCTTGGGCGAAGCTAATTTTATAAGAGGGAACAAAAGAGCAGGGGGCAAGGGGCGAGGAACCTCACCCCATTGTACTGTCCCGACGTTGGGAGGGGTTGTTCTCTGGTGTGAGACAACCCCTCTGTGTAGGTGGCGTCGGTCCCTTAGGGGACTGACTAGCCGTCGACGTGCCCTGTTTGCTGTTTGCAGGGCACCTCACCAAAGGTGTAATTGGCGGCACTCGTCCGGTTTTAGTGGGTAGATCTGCGTCCACCTTACTACCTTTCGGGCGCAGCGAGTCCACATACCCGCCTGGGGAGACCCACTCCCCCGCGAGATGTCTCAGAGCATTTCCCGGCGTTAAGAAAAAAAAGGCGTAAAAAATGGTTGCCTGTAAAGTCGGTTTTACGGGCGAAGATTTTACGTGACATCGTTTCGGTGACTCATCGTAACGTTACCGAGCGTTACACTTTTTCATAAGTGACTCCCAGCCGCAACCTAATTTAAGACGTTGTCACGTCAAAATATAGTAGACAGGCAAAATTATATTATCATATTTACACAATACACGATGGTCTAAGAACGTGCGACCCCTATCATGTGTCCCACTGAGCACGCATCTCGTCGATCAGGCGAGCACAATATATGCCACACTTCGCCTACATACTGGCTCAAGTTATATTAACATTGAACGTCTTGACCTGATTAAACCATTTTATGTAATTTATAACGAATTTTATCTGATCTAGGACGAAATAACACTCGAGTAACGTTTGAGCAAAAAGAGAAAGCACTGTTTTTACAGTGTGAAATAAATCTTCGCTATCTAAATTTGCATTATACTATGTATTAGGATTATAAATTAGACAGATTGTAAGTCCGTTACTTTGTCCTGACTACCGGACAACGGCTGAACAGATTTTTATTAAATTTTACATTTACCTAGATCACGACAAGGAGTAAAACAAACAATTGTATATCCCAGCAGCAGGTTGTTTTGGACTAATTTTAACTTTGATATAATTTATAATTGTATTTAAATTCTGCAAGAGCCAAGCCGTGCTAAAGCTAGTAATTAATAAAACCAGCAGTATATAAAATATCTTATTATTTGATGTATTGCATAAATTACATTAATAATAAAACTTAATGGACGGACATTTTTATAACACTCGTTTTTATTGCAGGATTATAAGATCATGTCCTCGTTTTCGCCAGATTAGATTTACTCTTCTATTATACGTATACGGGTTTATACTAATTATTATATAGAAAGCTTCCTTCTTATTATATAAAAATCCTTCCACAGGACATAGTCTTTCTCTTTTCCAAATTTTATCAAGGTTTGAAAATCATACAAAGTTAATTTCGCATTTATAATTAAATAAGTAAAAAATGGTTTGTTGACATAAAAATAAATAACAAAATCATAATTAATTTACAGAGTTGGCCCATAAAACTTATGTTTTATGAGACTTGTAGCAGTGGGAGGTATGCGTTTTGGGCGGTGCGTCTGTTTGAATGGGCACCACCATCTCGCTTTTTTCGCAAAGCAACTTTGTTCTGTTCCATAAAGACGTACAGGTTATACAGTACACTGCCTGTATACTTACTAGCACATTTCAACACGCATCTCAGAACAGTCAATACAATGGAGTCACCTTCTTTTTTTTTTGTTTTAGCGGGGGAAATGATTTTCACGCATACCACCAGGACCGGGGCGGCAAGGTAGGATGTGCGATTCGGCTTTGGCTCTAACTGCGTCTTTGCAATTAGAAACTCCTACCTGAGACCTACCTAGTGAGAGGGTTGAGCTGTGCCGCGCTCCTGGCTGCATGGGCAACACCATCTTGCTTGTTTCTCCCGTAAAACAGCTCTATATTTCGGAGAGAAGGGCAAGACAGGCAGTGTAATTACTGGCACCGAGACTTAACATCTTATGTCTCAGGGTAGGCAACACATAAATGAGTTGCCTGGGCTAGTCTCACATAAAAAGACCTATTAACAACCCTACGGATGCCATCGGCAACCATAAATGAGATGCCCCGGATCTATCAGCACCAGGCCACATAGATTACTCACCTGGACCTTGATATTAAGAGCTAGTTCCCGTTGAACTAGTATGGGTGACGTTCACCACGTACCGTCAAGCTTCTGACAGGGCACTTATATCAACTAAGAAAAATACAGTTTTTATAAATAATAATTAGCTTGAACAAGATTCGTATGTTTTGAAATATAACCTACTTTGGTAAAACGCTAACCTTACACTGCGTGCGACACGCACTTGACCGTTCTTTGATGTATACTTTTGTCCCGATTTCATAAATAAACTAATGCTCGTAACAATATGTAATACTATAAAATTAAATACGAAACAAAGGGTTAATTAAGAAAAAAATGTCTCAAACAAAAAAAAAACGAACAAAGAAAGGTATTTTATAATTTGTAAATTACCCACAAAAAGCATACTAATGACGGGAGGTTTTAAATTGAGGCTAGCAGGCACAAAATTGACGCCCGTAGAAACGCACAACAGCCGTTTCGTTTGTTCGCCCATGCGTTTCTTCGCTTATGCGTTTCTTCGGAACAAAGATCATTTCACGTGAACAATTGTGACAGAACGACATCTCCCCCATTTCATTCCATAATCACATGATTACCAGTCACGCACCGATGACAATCGTAGTCGTAGTTTGTGGGAAAAAAAAGGAAAACAATGTTCTTGGAAAGCAACGAAATTATACATTACTGCAGTTGCTATGCTTGTTATATTTATCGCTTAGCGTTTTATGTTTAAGTTTCACTTAGTACTTATTCCAACTAAAATCAGAACTGACATTTTTTGTTTAGTCGGTCAACATTCCAGAATCTTCTTTTAAGATTCTTAATTTTTTAAGGTAATACGACCAATTTTGGAGGCTTTAACAAAAAATAATATTAGAAATGGACAAAATAGGCATATGCGATCAATGTGGTGAATGGTGATTATTGACAGCCTATATCCAAATGGATTTGCATATAAATGATGATCATGTCGATAAAAAATATAGAGATAATAATGACAAAGCGGTTGCGAAAGCCTTTATCGAGTCAAGCCTCTCAAGTTACGGGAATACACAAATGAAACATAATTGTGAAACTATTAAGTGAAACGTGAACGACTGTGACTATTCCGCGAATCGTACGCCCTGTGTTACATTGTAATTAATTTTCTAGCTTAATCATTACGGTGCAATATTATGGTACGGAACCGTAGATATTAATCATCGGTATGAATGAATTGAAGGATCGGTACAAATCTTTAACAAGGACTATTTGTATTATAATGAAACAATTTTTACGGATTTTATCGCGGTTTATTAAGATTTTTACAAAATAACTAGATAAAATCCGTAAAAATTGTTTCATTATAATGAGTGAAATTCGCGTAAACATTAGAAAACAATAGGACTATTTGTAACTAATATAGATTAGTAGGATCATACATGTATACATATAAGTGTAAATTAATAAATTTCATTTTCCAGTTTTCACCATGGTCCATGAGATGGTGATGTAGTAAAACTTCTTAACACAAATAGTCATCAAAATAACAAAATACATAAATATCTAAACGCAAACTTTATATGATCAACTAGGTCATAAAAACTACTCCAGTAGTCCTGGATAACAACAAAATATTTTTTATATACTTTTAAATTTAATTAGTGAGAATAATTTGATTTTTTATATTTCCACAAATTTCTGTTTGCGATAGTACCTACCATTCTTTAGTTTTTCGAAATCTAATTACTGACACTTATTTTAATTTTTACGTCGAACCACTCAGATGAATGGATAGCACCGACTTCAAATAGATATTTGAAGTCGGTGCCACTGCCAAATCTACTATCTAATAGGTAGTAGATAGATACTATCTACAAGTATCTTCCTACATATTACATACATAGTATCAATCTACTACCTAATTAGCTTGACTGGCACCGACTTCAAATAGATGAGTGGGTAGCGATTATATCTAGGGAAAAATTAATTAATATAATTAATATTTTTTTCCTTTTGAGTGCCTATTTTGTAAATTATTGTGCCTTAAGTAGGCGTCTGTTAAGAGCCATAAAGTAACCATCCATACGCATTTTGTAATTAGTATTCTTATTTATTTCGGCAATTCCGTATTAATTACCCATAATGTCGGACGGACGCAATTATCTCCGTTTGGAAAAACTCAATTATTTTAATATCACAACGATTAAGGTGCATTTGTTTGTCGCAAAAAGTAAGGGCTAAGTTACCGGTTGCGGGCGGCGTAATTATGTACAAGCGAAGAATGTTGTACTTCATGTAGCTATTTCAATTAATAACCGACTCGCAGAAATATTATATCCGATGTGTAGTGATGCCGTTTCGGCGACATTCCCGCTAAATCTAGCGACAAGTTTTTACATTGTCACTAGATTAAGTGGGTTTTCTTCGAGTATGTTTTGCGGTATTTGTAATAAGGATAATAATGTTTTATTTTCCTTATTGCCCAGTATTAGAGTGGAAAAAGAAAACACATGAAAAGAAGACAAAAAAGTCGGAAGGTTGTCTGGAAGAGCAACTCTACTTCCAGACAACCAAACGAAAAAAAAACATTAGCAGTATTTATGCAAGACAGTATTCATACAAGTATAGGAATTATTTCTTCATATATCGGTATAATTTTATATATTTATTTTCATAATGAACATAAGCGTGATATAAGTAAGAAGTGAAGCGAAAGAAATTTTAGCAAACTTAAGAATATCAACTGAGTGCAGTAATCTGGGGAGTTTTCCTTAAGCGGCAACACCAATCGGTAACGACTATAGCAATTTCTTACAGTTAACGGAATAGGGGATGCGCGGTGGGAACACTACGTTGAAATGAACGGTCACCGCACAATACGAAGAACCACATCATCACGTATCACCCTTGTATTGTAGATAATACAGTTCAAAATCACGCACATCCACCACCTGTAATGTTTCCAGTAAAAAATAATTGCGCTATAGGTGAACGAGCAATGTCTTCGGACTTTTATATCTAGCAGTTAACTAGAATTTAGGTTCTAGAATGTAGCTCAATCCTAACCCATCTCAAAAAAGTGGGCAAAAGATTACAAAAAAAGTACTTTAGATGAATTGCTGCAAAATAGAGAATATTAGGAGTTGATTTATCGTTTTTCAGTACAAAATGTATGGAAAATATTTTTGGCGATTTCTGACATTTCTAGTATTCATACCTTAAACGGCATTTTTCGTGAATTTTAGCTTTTTATCGCTTACCGTGCATTTTCTCAAAAATGTGTGAATGCTTCAATAATCAAAAATTATGGACGGTCTCCTAGGAACGTTTTCCTGTAACTATAACGGTTAAGGTACCGGCTCTTACTGACCCGTCTCCAAAATCCATCCTGTATATTGTACGGCAGAGTGCAGTTTATGCTTGATCGACTAACAGACAAAAAAAAATACTACAACCTTTTATAATAATTTCCAGACCAGTTTCAAATCTATCAAAATACATGATAAAAAAAATCTATACATCATGAGTTGCCTTGAATGGTTACCTTGTTCTAATTTTTTTATTTTTAGGAAGCGATTCAAATTTCATAAATGATGAGTCACACGCATATGCGTTTTATCCGAAAACATAGCATGATCCACTGCGAATAAATTTTTTTCGTGGAAACCGTTCGATCGAGGAAAACAGCTCAATATTATTGTAAGACACTTTCTTTTTAGTTCTCATCTGTAGTATGTCTATCTGGTTGATACATATTATATTCAAGAATCTATCGCAAAATTCTAGTACACGTTCCAGTAAAACGTATATAGTATTGGGTACCAAGTCCAACAGTGAGCGGGTAATGACTGATGATGATAAATCAGTGGTAAAAATGTGTGCGGGTGCATCCATCTGCTAATTCTTGTGGATAATTTTTTCCGTCAGGCAGCTAGAACAATATGAGTTGGTTATGCCCATGGGCAAAAGACTTTAAACCTGTCTAAAGAAGGAAGTTTTTATTTTTACAATAATATAAAATTCTTATATAAATTGTAAGGCAAAGAAATTATAATTTATATGGTGAAATAATTATTTCAATAACTTCAAAAATGACAAAACGAGTCAACTTATACTGAATCCATATATTCCTACCTACCTCTTTACTGTATCCCGAACGCACGCGAAGCATTTGCTCTGTAACGTCACAAGTCTCGCCGGGTAAATGAGAAACTGTGTGCGTGTGGGTCGCGGTCCGTGGACGAGACTTATGACGTCAGAGGCCGTGCGCGGAGAAGTTTTAAAGCGGGAAATGTATCACAACTTCGTCATTCATGAAGATAATTGAAAAACTCACTCACTTTTGGTTTGTAAAAGTGGGGGGTTGCCCCCCGCCAACCGTGTTTGTTAACCGACTATTAGTTTAAACTAAAAAAAAAACCTATCAGAATGTATAGAATATAAAATATTATAACACTTTTAACTTACATAAGATATCGTTCTTGGAAATAAATCTAGTCTGTTACTTCCCTGTCATCCAACTATCTCGATGCAAAAAATGCCAATCTATGCTGTTCTACAACATAAGTGCTAAAAACACTTGTAACATTATTCGAGATATCTTTTCATGTTTTGAAAAACCTGCTCAAGTACACAAAAAAACAATATGTACGACATTTTAAAACATCTTATTATTTACCCTGTGGTAAAGTAAAACTGTTCTTAAAAATGATACTGTTATTATGTAACATTGAAAAGGCAAGACAGGATGCGGTTTCGACAGCAGAAAATGTTGAATACCGGCAGTGCACAGGAAACGCGGTGAAAAACATTGAAGGGGAAGAGAGCAGTTTGTGATTGCTGTCTTGGTGTCCAGGGAATGTAATGTCTCCGCACGTAATGACACGTCCGGGAAGAGACAGATGGCGCGGCTGGGTATGGGCAAGGAATGCCGCCACCACCTCGCCTGGGAACACTCGAGATCACTCCAATACATCTGTAGAACTCGATTCGAGTGGTCGATAACGGCTTTCCTAGTATTGTTCGTTTGCCTAAGCGATTAAAAAAGACTGGACGAGTGCTTTTTGCTGGCACTATATGGTGCTGGATATTGACGTACCGAGATCAACAATGGATGTTTAAGAGTGTTTAATGGATACTTCAACACGTTAATTCGACGTACCGGTAACTATACAAGCATTGATTCACAAGAACTCGACAGTACTATAATAATTATTACGCTATAAAGCAACTATGTTTTCTGATATCATTGGCGTAGTCCTTAGTGGTATAGGTAAGTGTAGTAGCCTATCTAAAACCTTTTCAGATTTTAGCTTATAGTTCAAACAAACAGTTTGTGTGTATATTTTGTAGACTTATATTTGATCTTGTTCAAATATGTTTACCCCGACGGCTGCCAGCATTTTTTTTAGATAATAGGGAAAACTTCCTTGCAATTAATGCGAGCGATTGTGTGACTGGAGGCATCATTAATTGATATATACATTAAAAACTATTTTAATAAATATTATGCAAACCCTTATTAATATGCACATTAAAAAGACTATAAGACTATACACAAGCACATTCAACACAAACTAGAAGACATTAGAATAGTAATTAATATCTACATACTTCTTAGCAGCTGGGCTCCACCTGGCTGTATACGTCCATATTCTTGGCTTATTTAAGTCATTATAATATTATTCTTCCATTTTTTGGAAAAATATGAACTCTTTGTATCGTTTTTTCGTTAATTTTCTTGTATAACAGATATTGATTTCTAATGTTTTCGCGAATTTCACTCTTAATAATAAAACAACTTTTTACGGATATTATAGCTGTTTTTGTACGGGAGGATCATGGTTGGTGCAAACTGCAGAGTATCAGAAACGTAGGGCATGTAAAATTTTGATAAAAAGCGATAAAATCTGTTACAAGTATTTATTTCCTTGTAGAAGTTTTTCCTATAGCGACGGCTCTTATGATTTTATCAAATTTGACATTGAGGTGATGAGGGTGCTAATTCTGCTAGTAACAGCGGTAGGAAAGAATAGTCTAGAAGTGAAAAAGCTATATACTGTTAAATAAGTCACCCTTATGTAAGGATGTTCATCATGATGTTCTTTCTTTGATGTTGTTTCTATAATGTTACTTTTGTCTGGAGTTTAGACAGTTTTGTTCATTTTCGAATTAGATTTTGATACAAACGCATCGGTTGCACGTTTCAATAATAGTATATCAGATCTAAAATGTCCAACATCGTCCAGCGGATGTTGCTATGATCGCATAATAATTTCACGTAGCGGACCCGCTACCGGTGCCCGTGGTGGCTTTGTATGTAAATGACGGGTGTAATCGGAAACAGGAACCAATCAACTGATAACGAATGTGAAGTTCGCAACAAAAATAATGAAGAAAAAAAAACAATTTCCCATTCTTCGAAGACAGTTTTTTTAACCGACTTCTAAAAAGGAGGAGGTTCTCAATTCGGATGTTTGTATGTTTTTTTATTATTTTTTACTAGCTGTAGCTGAAAATATCAGTTGTCACATATAACACCGGCATCAAGTGACAGCAGCTATGCTGTCGCGTTTCGTGTGGTTTGTGAGTTTCCGGTGGCTCATTGGGGGGAAAAGGAGGGTATGGGCGTCGGTAGTCTAAGGCTTCGACTGCTCGTTTGCCCTCCTATAAAATAAAAAAATCTGTGTCCGGACTGATGATGTTTATTTTTTTAATCGATAGGTATCACTCATTGGTAACTTTATATTGGTGAAAGATTTTTTAAACCGGTTTTGTAGTTTTGAAGACTATATGATATATCACCTCTTTATTACTGATAGATATTTAACGGCCGGCTGGTTTGTAGTAAGCTGATTGGATACTACACAGTACACACTACACACATACGTTGGGACGAACCGAGCCATCACGAGCAGACAATTTACTAAAATGAAATGAAGTAGCAGAGATATTTCATTTTATTTTATACTAGCAGTCGCCCGCAGCTTCGCCCGCGTTAACTAAGATTCACAACCAAATTGACAACAGAGTGATGTGTTTCGTGATGAGGAGGGGAAGAAATACCATTGATTGACTTGATATAAATTTGATATACAACATGATGATTTGACTTGATATACAACATGATGATGATTATTTTTTTAGCCTAAGTTACTCCTTATAACATCAGCTATATTCCAATGAAAGTCCCGTCAAAATCGGCCCAGCCGTTTCAGAGATTAGCCGGAGCAAACAGACAGACAGACAGACATACGGACAGACAGACAAAAATTGTAAAATATGCTACTTTGGTTTAATATGTACCGTGTATACATCCATCCACATGCATTCAATAAAAAGCGGTTATTTCAATATTACAGACACTCCAATTTTATTTATCTGTATAGAGTATAGACATTAGATACATTTCTTAAATGCATTTCCAATATTTGTTACCAACATCATGTTCTCAGAAACTGTCACGAGAGTTCACGAAACTAATACCGCAGCGTGATGATATATAAATATTTATCACACGACAATTTTGTATAGACGATTATGCATATGAAAAAATGCGTGTTTTACGAGTATATAGAATACGTATGAGACGTGAACAATAGGGACATTTAACATTCGGTAGCCGAGCGCGGTTTCTTGGCACTGCGAAACTGCAAGTGCACAAGAATTTATTATTGCTTTATGACACGCGACGAATGCCAAGTGGACTCCGAGGCAGTGTTCGATGGATGTCTGTGCGTGCTTCGGCGACATTCAAGCGATTGTGCGAAATATTAAATGGCGAATACCGCGAAGTGGCCGGAAATGGTTCTTTATGCGCGGGTGCGGCAAGCATTTGACTATGGCGCCTTACCCAATTCGAGCGATAGCATCGACCTAACACGGGATAGCTACGGAAGATGACTAAACCTTCTAGAAACATTCAACGTGACGCAGCACGTCGAACGGTATTAGTTCCAAACCATTTTTGGTTTGTAAACTATAAATATGAGCCTTGAACTGATACTAATTTAAAAGTGTGTAAAAGAGATTTCTAAAGTTAGTCAAGTAACGAGCTAACTGATAGTCGAGCCTTTTCTCGGTCACACACGGCTCTCGGGACACGGGAATATCTATTTAACCAATCAAAGCAACATTAAATGCTAATTCTAAAACGCAAAACGGTAAGAATGATTATTTTTATAATATATATTAGACAGTAATTACATTACACTCTTGCTACAAAGTAACTGCAGAAAAACTTAACCCATGCTGACACGCACAAATCGTCAGGCTAAAAAGCCTGATCATTGGAATCGCTAATTGAACAGCGTGTAAATGAGAGTAAGTTATTCAGGCGATAACGTCGTGGTAATGTATGGCGGCCACCGCGGCGCAGACGTGCGGTACACGGGCGCATAATGAAGTCGTAACGTCCAGAGCTGATGCACGTGCGATAAACGTTTCATTTCATATGCAATGTACTAGCTGTCGCCCGCGGCTTCGCATGAAACAAAGTACACAGTAACGTGTAAACTCTTAACAATTCTTAGATGAGCCATACGCTCACTATCTGTACCGATTCAGCGTTAAAGGCCGAAAGCCCAAAAACAGACCGTTTCGAAATAAGGTTGGTGCAACACGTCATGCAATTTCCTCCGGTGGTTTACTTGAAAACGTGCAACAAACAAATTCATGTTCATATTATTATTTATTAATATGATTTACACCAGAATTTGGTTGACGCATTCGTAACTGTATGCGTTGACGCATTTATATTCATCTTATTTATTACATTTTAATCGCTTTACTAGTCAATGATAATTATTTATAGAAGTAGTTGATGATATATTTTTATAGAAGAGTGGACAAACGAACGTTTACCTCAAGATCATAATATGTGATCACCGACTCCCATAGACACCCGCTACACCACGTATACACGTTTGCAGGTGCGTTGCCGGCCTTTAAAATATTAATATGGTCCTTTTTACATTTTTAGGAAACTGGTATGAGATTAATTTTCATAATACAATTGCATTCAGCCGGATTCAACCCTACGACCTCTTATAACATCAGCCACTACACCAGAGGCTACCAACGACCAACATTGACAAGCAAATAAGAACATCGTTACATGTCGCGTCAGACATTCGTTCCATTGGCTCAACATCGCGTGCGAGTTCTGAGCCGCAGCCCGGGGCAGGCGGCGAATCTCGCAGCACGCGAGCATCTTCCAGCTAATCGGCGTATGTGGCCCCCACTTAGTAATTAGTCTTCTCGGTAGCGGGTCGTATTAATACATTGAAACATCTAAAAATTTACTACTTGAGGCGGGTCGCCTGATGGTAAGTGGTCGCCGTGAACACACAAGTTTGCCGGAGACTTAGACCAAAGCTAAAAACTCTGCCATCTCTGCACTGTAGGTCTAGATTACAGATTTCACAGTCTTTTTTTTCTTTCTTTAACACAATCGAGGTGCTCATCTGTTTGATATCACCGTGCAATTTTCTGCTAATGAAAGAGCAGGATAGGTGTATAAACACAGTATCGTATAAACTTTTGTCTCCGGATGGGCACCACACCGCAAGTTGCCCAGATTTGGCAGACGAAGGGGCAGTTTCAGTCGGACTGGATGATTCTAGGTCGTCTGCAATTTTGCCAATCTCATACTTCCAATAAATAATTAAAAATACATGTATTTAATAATGGCTGTTGCCCGCAGTTTCGTCTACGTTAACACAGAAATACTGCCGTACCCGGACTGATGTTTATTATTATTATAGCCTATGACACTCACAAATAATGTGTCTTTCTATTTGTAAAAGAACTATCAAAATCGGTTCAGTGGATCCAGAGATTATCCCCTACAACCTCACAAACTACCTTTTTATAATATTAGTGTACCTAGATAATATCGATTAAAATATTTATTACTTATATCCCCAAGCAATTAGCAAGTGGATATTGAAATAAAGCCATCTAAGCTTGTTCATGGGAGATAGGTAAGCTGAGCTGGTAAGATTAGTAATGGGTATGGCGTTGGTCACCTCGCTCACTCAACGCAATTAGAACCAATAGAACCCCTGAAAAATGCTTGTTTGATACTATTATATATGTATGTTTAAGATGGTATTAAAAATGGCGATCTAATGGTACAAAATATGAACCAACAATCAATAGATGAAAGTTCTAAAACAGGGTTCTCAAACATCAACGACAATGAACAAAAGCATTATCGTAATTCAGCCTGCATAACCCTTCGAAAAACTCTTAGCTACTAACCCTTTGATAAATTTCTAATTTTCGATTGCTGTCATTCAAACCAACCCAGTCAGTGACTAGTCAATCGGGATCAATCGGGATCAATTGGGATATAGAAACAGCAAAACTGCTTATCCGATAAAATTGCTCTCTTTTATAGAATATTCCATTTCATGCCAAAACGGACCTAAACATTACATGCAGCCTTGAAGTTATCTACGTAATATAAAACAAGTTTATAAGATAATTTGTATTTAAATGAACAATGCCAGTGCTTAGTGCCAACTGAATGTCCTAACTACTCTAATCAAACTACTTCTTGGAATCCAACGTGACGTGTTCGTACAAACATTACATGTACTAGCATGAAGAAAATCATTAAAGCACAAAAAGGTACTTAATTTTGAGACAGATGAAATATGACACTGACCTTTAGGTACAACTACGAGACAAGTACAATAAGACCATGACACATAACTCGTGGACTTGTCAGAATTATGACAAAAACTCGTTTTATCTTAAGCTGACGAAATTTCACCATACTTTTTGCTATCATCATCATCAAATTCATTTTGTAAGAGTTAGTGCCATGCTGCTTTGCAGGCGAATTGGGCCGGCACGACCGAGGTGGTACCTCTCACTCACATAACACCGGCATCAAGTGACAGCTATGCTGTCGCGTTTCGTGCAGTTGTGAGTTTCCGGTGGGCCTTTGGGGGATAGGGAAAAGGAGGGCAACGCATCTACATAATCTCTGGTTGTGCGGATATGTATGGGCGTCGATAGTCGCTAAAAGGCCTCGAAAGCTTATTTGCCCTCCTATGCTATAAAAAAACCATCAGCTTATGCGCTGTGGTTTTAGCAGCAAGGTTTATGAGCAAAAACTACCAGTCTGCGAACCACCTGCTGGACGTGGATGGGTCGAAAGCAGGCGAGGAGTGAATCAGACTAAGGTTCGCATATGCGATGGTTCTATAGACGAACTTGTCACGCCCTTAAGTAGGTATGGGGAAAATTTAAGTGACTTTACAGTTGCACCGGTCATCCTTGAACCCAGACCTCTTCTCACTCTCCTCACAGGTCGAGTAGTCTAGACTCTTAGACCATCGGCATCATATTATAGTTTACAAAAAACAATTGATAAACGAACACACATTACGTTTAAAAAAACATAAAACAGTTGTAGGTAAAAGTTACTAAGACAAGCTCCGACATGATCCATCGATGACGTTATTTTGACCGAGATTGACTCGCACAAACTGGCTCCTACATTGATAATATTATTATATTAATAGTAAAAAAACGTTTTTTAATATGAACTATATTATATTCATGGGCTCCTACTTCAAAATGGCGCAGCTTGCGGATTTAATGTTTAAACGAATTAATTGATCACTGGCAAAATGGTAATTGAATTATAATGGGAACACCTGTTGTCAGTTGGCACACAAGTGTTTTATATTATGTTATATGTACTTAGTACCTACTAGATCTGTTGCCCGCAACTTCGCCCGCATTGTCTTAGACTTAGATTTACAGCGTATCCGGATGATGATGATTACTTTTATAGACTAAGTTACACCTTACTATCAGCTATCTGCTAGTGAGAGTCCCGTCAAAATCGGTCCAGCCCTTTCAGAGATTACCCGTAACAAACAGACACACAAAAAGCTAGTTTATCTATATAGATGTGTAGATATATATGATGATTACCTTTACAGGAGATGAAGAACGATGATGATTATATTTCCTTCGCAAAAATAAAAATGGATATCCTGCCATCCTTCGACACAATGTGTAGGTAAATAGGGTATTATATATTTTCTGAAACAGGCAGTAGCGTATAAATAATTACGTACAATTTTCTTATGTCTACGCGATTTACACTAATATAAGAAGATAGCTTTTAACGGATTGTATCGCAGATTTTTACTTTCGCTACGATTCGAATACTTTATACCTACTACACGCCTGGTAACTCAGTATTAAGAATGGAAAATCCTTTAAATTCGTTTCACTAACATACATACGTACCTATGTACTTTGAAGTGCGTTAAGTTTTTATTATAAAAAAGCTCATTAATTATTATGTAAAAACAAACGTCATACCTATTAAATTAAAAGGGATATCGGTTCTACATATTGCACGGCTCCATATAACTAATTATGTTGTTACTTTTTACTATACTTACATACTTTTTATACAAGGTAATATACTTACACCATGAACCAGGAGTTCAGTAACAATGTAATAATAAACGTAAATTAATAACTAGTATCTATGTAATAGAATATATTATGAAATATAGCTTACGGGTAACTAGCTGTTGCCCGCAACTTCGTCTCCGCAGGATTACATTTTGGACAGTTCACGCAATATCTTTATAAATCATAGCTTATGTGTTATTTTAATATATGAGCTATTATTGTTACGCTTAATTAAAATCCATTCAGTAGTTTTTGCGTGAAAGAGTAACATACACCCATACAAACAAATTTATAATATTAGTAGGTTTTAGTTTTCACTCTTGTCCAGGCACTATATTGTAGTAAAGTTTAAACATATAATAAAGAAGAAAAAAAGGAGGGAGGATCGACCTCAAGTTCGAGGGGACGACGTACCTACTCCGTGAAGAGGCCGACCCTGGAGTCTGGACGAATACAGGTGACGGGGGATCGGCCGTCTTGTCGTTCATAGAAGGAGTCACATGTCCAGCAGTGGACGGATAGAGGCTGATAATGATGATGTAACACATATTAATACCCAACCGCAGTTTCGTATTATGTTACTGGTCTCATGGCATCACGCATTATAAGGTAATTTTTGTTAGCTGTTGCCCGCAGCTTCGCCCGCGTTAACTTAGATTTACAGCCGTACCCAGTTTTATGATAAATGTAATCTATACATCAATAAAATTGGAGTGTCTATTTGTAATATTAATCTCTTTTTACTGTATAGGTACATGGATGTAGACACACGGTAGTACATATATACCAAAATAGCATTTTTTACAATTTGTGTCTGTCTGTCTGTCTATTCCTGCTAATCTCTAAAACGGCTAAGCCAATTTTGACGGGACTTTCAATAAGAGATAGCTGATGTTATAGGGAGTAACTTAGGCTATAAAAATAATCATCATTAATCCGTATACGGCTGTAAATCTAAGTCAACGCAGGCGAAGCTACGGGCAACAGGTAGTATACTTTATACTTATATTTATGTATGTATATTCTTCACAATAACAAGTAAGAGAATACCGTC
The DNA here is from genome assembly GCA_963853865.1 of Helleia helle. NCBI lineage: Eukaryota > Metazoa > Arthropoda > Insecta > Lepidoptera > Lycaenidae > Helleia > Helleia helle. The sequence continues at coordinate 11,524,652 of OY971421.1, forward strand.
AGTAATATATCAGACACAGAGAACACAAGAAATACAATCAATGAACGTATTATTAATGACGTGGGCCCAAAAATGACACGCACCTACCAATACTTAGAAGGGGACACTACGGAGGTCCGGCTCAATATTTGCTCAAAAGGTGATCGCGGCGAGGGAACGAGGGCTGGCGGACATGTACTAATATTTGTAAATTTATTCTAATATAACAAACAGGTGATGTTTGTAAGTTTGGATATAGGAGGTAACCTTTAAACAAGTTTAAACATCGACCATATAATATAGTGGTAATGTGAGCCATAAAATTTCGAAACTGTTCAGTGATTTGTCACTGACGTGATAGCAATTCAGTATCAGTGATCTGTGTGTACGTCCCATCGGCCAATCATCCATCAATGGCCATTAGTCGGCCAATCAGAGCGCAGAACCAATCGGCCAATCAGAATTTGTTTTCATACGAAACACATAACATTACCGCTCTATTCCTGTTGTATGCTCGATGCCTTTAAAACTATATGCCTATAATACTATTAACCTTTAAACCTTTTGACCTTTTGATTTTTTTACAGAAGGAATCGTAGGTGTTGGGCTTCTTGTAAGAGGTAGTGCCATGCTGCTTTGCGGCCAGCACGACCGGGGTGGAACCTCTCAGGTGGAACCGCACGAAACGTGTCAGCTACGTACGTCGCGTTTCGTACGGTTTGTGAGTTTCCGGTAGCCCATTGGGGGATATGGAAAATGAAGGCAATCTGCATAACTTTTTGTTCTGTGGATGTGTATGGGCGTCGGTAGTCACTATAAGGCTCCGACAGCTCGATTGCCTCCTTAGGAACAGGTTAATGCTGTGAAGCTGCGGACAATACCTAGTTTGTATATAAAATTGTAATACAGTTTACAGACTAAACCATTGTAAGTACGTAGTTATTTTAATTTAATACAATATATAATAGACATTTTCTATTATAATAATAGAAAATGTTCGTAGAATTAAACTATAATTATTATATATTATGTATTCAAATTTTATTAATTTATCTTTACGCCATGACGGTTTTCTTAGTAATAATTATATTTCTACGTTCCTTTATGACCGTATGGTATAAAAATATTGATAACTTCTATGAAATTTCATATTTACACTGATAAATAAATTTTACTATAATATATTATACTAATATTCAAATTGCTTAATTGTATATTCTTTGTTGGTAAACCTATTTTTGTAAATCTGTAGATTAATAATTTTTAAAAATTGCAATTTATGCATTAAGCAAATTTGAATATTAGCATATCCGTAACATTTTAATTTTTATAGTAAAATTATTAATAAATTAGTACAATTAATAATAATTATTAATAATTCTAGTAAAATGTATTTATAAGTGTAAACTAAACAAGTATATATTATAACTCTTATAAAACAGCCACCATAACCACAAGCTCTAATTTACCATAATATTTCCCTTTGGGACAACCCTTTTTTCAAGTTTCTCCGAGAAAAATGCTTGTTACGCATACCGCTTTGCGACAACCCTACGCGTAGTGTGATGCTGGCCGAATGTTAATTTGGACAATGAAGCTATTTAACGGACGTGCCCGGGGCACATAACGAGTGCGCGCTATTTCTCCAAACGCCCGACCACCAAGCACCAACCAATACGACGCCTATTGTACATGCGATCTACATATCATATTGCATATATAGATGATAATTTACAATCAAATATTTCTCAGTTTTACCGTGCAAATTGCAATGCTTTGTAATTATAAAATTAAAGAAAATCATCAAATACTTTATTCATCTCTTACCTTAAAAGTGTAAAACGAAAGAGATAAGATTATATGCAATAAAATAAAAATCTGGATTTTATCGAGATACAGATATTCACCGTTAGACATGGATTTTGTATAACATATACCTAATGTAGATTTCCGAATGAAATTCACGTAAACATTAGACCATTTTGTCAAATGTAGAAAGTACATTATAAATTCTCTAGGAAAATATTACATTAAATCTAGAAGTTATTGTAATAAAAATACTATAGCTGTACTAAACGGTAATCATTGAGATTAAATTTCGATACGTATTTCTCAGTAGACAATAATCGATATCATATTTACCGAGAAATATATCGAAATAACCTCGATGATACCTTATAGTTTATAGTCGATGATAATTGATATTGGATACCTTATAGTTTATAGGCATACCCTATACAGATCATAAGCGTCACGTCCCATTTGTCATGAGACCATGAGACAATTTTAACGAGGCGATTTTTTGGCTTCCACTATGGTTAAAAAGACGTTGCGTGATTCCATTGATGCCGGTGTCGGGTATCGGGCGACATTCCTTGCACGGTGGTCCCGGCCCCGGAGACATTTGCATTACGTTCCTTTTAATTAATATTGATTCATACAAAACAATATTTTTGTCACTTGGATGGGCATTGACCTGATCTGTGGACCTGACGATAAGTGTCATCTGGGACTAGTCGAGGCAACATTCAGGTGTTTAACCTATCCTGAGACATAATAGATTTACTGCATCTCTTGTCCTTCTCTTCAAAACACAGCAAAGTTGTAAATTAGGATAGTGGGAGAAGAAACAGGATATGCAAACAGGAGAACGGCACAGCACATCCCACCTACCCGTATCTGTAAGATAGGAAATTCCTTCTACTTTCACTCTCTCTTCTTTCTAGTCTCTACTACGACGCGAATAAAGTTCTACTAAGTGAATAAATTACTAAGATGTTGGTTTGGCACCTACATTTAGTGGTAAACAAAACAGTTTCTTTAATCGTTTGTCATCCGTTGTTGCGAACCTTAAGTATTAAAAAAGAACCTTATTTTTATCAATAAAAACATTTATTACAATCTCCTATGTAATAATATTGAACTTCAACCTCTATTTGTAATATGTATGATACTGTAAATTATGTATAAACTATGTAAACATTTAAAAAATCGTTATGGTTGCTAAGCACATTATGTTTTGTTAACAAGTATTTGTTTTAAATAAAGTGTAGAAGTTGATTATAATAGTACTTTTTATATACTTCAAATATTTAATATTAAGCACTACATCCAAATACAACAAATAAATATTACGACAGACGCCTTAAGTTACACGTAGATATTACGCAACTGTAACACGACTACCTCATAATAGATTCCGAATTCTCAGTAATATAATCATTCATAATTTTAATAACACATAATCACTGACTGTCATTTTATTAGATCAAACATTAACTACATAAATAGAATGATAACTAATATGATACAGTTCATTCTTGTTCGTTGCATCGTTTGCTTGTATTTAGATAAAGGATTGATAAAGATCATCTTCGTAGCCTGGATCATATTTACACACAATTTCATCAAAATTATCTTCACAAGCATTCGCATAAAGTTAATACAATAAAACGGTAAGATTCCAACTTATACCTCGCAATATATAACGAATACGTAAATACATCTATATGTAAATAAATAAAATTGAAGTGTCTGTTGTAATTTCAAATTAACAATTAACAGCTTTTCACTAAATGCATATGAAAGAATATACTTACGGTACATGCATCAACATAAAAATTGTCTGTCTGTTTGCTCCGGCTAATCACTGCAACGATAGAGCCGATTTTAACGGAACTTTCACTGACAGATAGTTGATGTTTTAAGGAGTAACTTATGTATAAAAATAATCATCATTAATCCGGATACGGTTGTAAATATATGTTAACGCAGGCGAAGCTGCGGGCACCAGCTAGTTAGTATACATATATTAAACATAACAGACGTAACATGACATGAACCTATGACCCCCGCCGTCAAAAATACATTGCCAATTTGCCAATTTAAATTACTCATATGCCATTTACAAGTAAACTATTCGCGTATTGCTAAAGCAAATAGGCAGCGTCAACAGTAGCCTTCCTGGTGACGTGACGCGTGCGGCGTGACAAGATCATAAGACCATCAAGGTCTGACAGATCAAAAACCATCTGTTAGATGACGTCATAGCCCGATCGCCATTTTGAAAGATGATACTTGAGTGATGTAAAGAGATTTTGTTATTAATATATCCTAATAAAAGAAAACTAAAGAGTTTGTTTAAATTCGCTAATTTCTGAACTTCCGCCGTACCTTTTGAAAAATTATTTTTTCATTTGATATTATTTAAGGAAGGTTTACAAATGTTTATATATTTTTTTAGCGGGTGGAACCGCAGGTAACAACTAATACATAAGTGAAGATCAATATCACGTTATTCGATGTACGTCTAATAAGACCTTCTAGGTAAGCGTGCTCCACCGTCGGCCACGTCGTCACTTTCCATCAGGTGAGACACGTGGCCAAACGCAAACCTATCAATCATTTAAAAAAGACAGGGTGAGCTAATCTCACCGCTATCCTCTATCCGGACCAGCGCATCGACTATAATATCCTATTATCCACCTTACCTGATATCGAGGAGAGCCATGTCCAAAGAGTAGGAAATTTAAGGGCCAGGGCGCATACTTAATCTTTACTTCTTAAACGTTACATTTCTATAATACGGCGATATTTGCTTTACTCTCATCGGGACTCGAAAAGAAAGCGTCACATAAAATGGATGTCATAAGAGATATGCGACTCACCTCGTCACACGGCCACCGCTCGTTCACACGACTTCACCTCATACTCATTTCTATACAAACACGCATGTTTGCAGTAGAAATCTCCGTCGTTATTGTAAGGCTTATTTACTTTGGTCTATAAGTACTATTAATGAGATTTTTTTTACGGTTTACTTTTAGCAATCATCATCGGCACGTATCCGTTTTAAATATCGACGGAGTATCGAATATCTTGACGTTTATTGAGACAGGTTTATTTGAATACGAATCCAGGACCCTCAAAAGGTTTTAGTTTACGGGTAGGGCACTCTCAGATGCGAGCCCCACATAGGGTCAGGATCTACCCGAGATCCTGGCTACATGCGTAAAAAGCATTTCCCTGCGATATAAAAAAAGGGCCGTATGTTCAGCAGTGGTTGAAGACTATACAATACTGATAACGATAAATCTCTCAGTTCAAAGGAAAAAATAATAATAATATGTACTTAAATGATATTGTCCAATTTATGCTACCTTGCAGATGTACGAAAATACGAAATAACTCATATATCTATTTTAGTTTAAACAAATTATTTGTTCAGGTACGGAACAATAAAGATGTACTGTTTGACTTTATCTTGCAGTGAACTCCCGTCTAATCTCTGATTTTTTATTCCGTAGAATTCTGACATAAAAGTGTTGCTACTAAAATGTTTTCCACCGAAAAAGGGAAAATATTCACCAATTTGAGAGCAACCTACCACGTTGTTTCACTGTTTGCGGACCGGTCGTTGCCGCAAGATAAAGTGGATTGATATAAGATCCTAGTGGCAGGACACGGGCTGATCATCATAAATGTGTTGATCAGATATCTCATAAACCCAAATACTTCTATGACACACCAAACATCTGTTTATTATATTATAAATGCACGTGCGCATTGCAAATGCTATTTAAAATAAGATCATAATCACGGGAATTGTTTTATGAAATCTTAAACATATCAATACCATTACTTCTGGCGGAACTTTAAGAGATATTTATATATCACACATTGAAAACCAATACTAGCTACTTAGGTCACGGGTTCGATTCTTGTCAAGAATAAACAATTAAAATAATGAATGTTTATTTATCAAAATTCTTAAAATCGCTTGATTCTTTGGTACCCGTAACATGGCCGGACTCAACTACAATCACAATAAAATTTATGATCAGGACAAGCAAATGATATTTACTCAATACCTACGTGGCTGTCCGTTTTATATTGATATCTTACTTATTTAGATGACGTGCAATAAGCTGTTCTATTAATTATTTTTTTCGTTAGTACCGTAAAACAAAATTATAAGTAATAGCAAAGAATTAGCGCCTCATGCTGTTGTAGAGTGTAGACAATGTACCGGTTCGTGTTGGATGCGAGTGGCAAGGGATCGGCCGTCTTTGCGTTTATAGAAGGAGGCCCATGTTCAGCAGGGGACGGATAAAGGCTGATGATGATAATGGTAGAAAGGCAAACTCATCACTATAGGTTCATCTGTCAATGTCACTTGTATCGAATTTAAAATGAGATCGCAGGTCGCGCAATAAGCTTCAAAAGGGGTACCAAGATTTTTCTTCACATTTTATATATATATACATATAATTCTTCTGTATGTGTGCACGACACAGTTCCTAAACGGCTGGACCAATTTTGATGACTTTTTGTGTCTGTTGTTTTTGTGTCAAGATGCGTGGATTCGATAATGGTTTACACCAGAATGGAATAACGTCTATTACGTACATATTATGTACTACTGGCATAATGCAAACATAGTTAAAGAAGTAAGACACTGCACTGCAATATACTTACTACAAAAAGTACAATATTTATCTAGAAATAAATTGATATATCGAGTGAGCGATAAATCTGAACAAATGCTGACCAAACACTTTTTTAGTATAGAACCTGGCGAGAAATTCTCAAATATAATGCTTGTCTCTTCAACGATTAAGGGTCCTTCACACTACGGCTTTTGTCCCATAACTGCACCAAGTATGCGAACAAAAAATATTATGAAGGTATTGTGTTTTATGAAAGGGAACGTCAAAGATCATGGGACAGATAAATATTAAATCCATTGTGATAGCCTCACTGTAGGTAGCGCCGACATATTATGCATCTGGATGTACCGTACTAGCTGGTTTTCTGTTTGCATTTAGTCGGCTACATTTCAATGTAGTTGCAGAAACACTGGTGTGCATACATGTGATTATAATATTAATATTATAATCTGTGATCATTGCACAGATAATATTCGATGACCAATATTCAACAGTTTTGGTCGTGGTGACTATAGATAACATGGGCTTAGATGAGGTTAAGAAGAAATTTTTGGTTGGCTAATATTTTGATTTTCTTTTAGTGATTAAAACTTCTGTGGAAGAAGTGCCACTTGACGATTCCACGACGATCTATTTCACTTAATTCTTCCTTACGACTATTCGTAGTGGATGATGTATTCATGGCTTCATTTATATTATTTTTATTATTTACATTATTATCGTTTATCTAATGCAACGTCGAGCAGTTTGTTTTGCCTCGTGCAGGTGCATATATCTGTCTATGGTAGAGACTTCTAATTCTTATTATTATTTGTAATTTTTCGTCCAGTTATTTTGTTACAACGGGAGCAACGACTTCCAGATGTTCATTTTATCTTATATCTTTAAATGAGCAATTCTTGTATATATATATATATATAATTGGAATCTCGGAATCGGCTCCAACGATTTTCATGAAATTTAGTATATAGGGGGTTTCGGGGGCGATAAATCGATCTAGCTAGGAATCATTTTTATAAAATGTCATTTTATTAAAAAAAATAAAAAAAACCGAGCAAAGCTCGGTCATCCAGGTCCTAAATATGAAATAAGATGTCGTCTTTGTAAAATAACTGCTTAGTTAGCTTAGCTTGAATTTTGGTTCTTTAAGTCACACCTATGTCCACTTTAAGAAGGTTAGGGGGTAACTTCTGTGTATATCTTGAATGTTTTCGGCAAGGCGATAAGATACATAATATAATTAGCTTTAACCGCTTCGAAGTGGAGATAATTAGCTCCAACGGTGTAAGCTAGGCGAAAAAGGCTTGCAATTAATTTCAACGGTTGCGACCAATCGAGTCAACCAGGCGCAAACATAAACCGTATCAAAAGCTCATTTGTAACATAAACATCGATGTCAATTTAATCACCATCAAACATAAACCGTATCAAAAGCTCATTTGTAACATAAACATCGATGTCAATTTAATCACCATCAAACATAAACCGTATCAAAAGCTCATTTGTAACATAAACATCGATGTCAATTTAATCACCATCAAACATAAACCGTATCAAAAGCTCATTTGTAACATAAACATCGATGTCAATTTAATCACCATCAAACATAAACCGTATCAAAAGCTCATTTGTAACATAAACATCGATGTCAATTTAATCACCATCAAACATAAACCGTATCAAAAGCTCATTTGTAACATAAACATCGATGTCAATTTAATCACCATCAAACATAAACCGTATCAAAAGCTCATTTGTAACATAAACATCGATGTCAATTTAATCACCATCAAACATAAACCGTATGAAAAGCTCATTTGTAACATAAACATCGATGTCAATTTAATCACCATCAAACCGCTAATGATTCGTAACCATAATGAAGATATACGGCAGGGTACAACCTTTTTTATCGATAAGACAATCCCTATCCGAGCGGTCGCTTGTAAGTTGTAAAACGTTAAAAATAATCGGTCCAACAAATCGACTCGTTTTAACATGTCAAGACGAGTTCAGTTTTTTTGGTGCCGGGAACAGTGGCCAGTGGGACGCCGTGGATGTTTCGTACATATATTATGGTCTAAGGTGAGTATTGAATTTAAAGTGGTAGCGTTATTGACACATCAACGAACTGTGGGGAATCCATAAATTAGCTATTGACTTATTATTTCCATCATGTCTCATATCGCCGCCGAGGATATTGGCGTTTGTGCGACTGGCTCCTGTATTTGATTTGGGAATTTTAGGCAATGACGACATTTCACATACTAATCGTAAATTGATTTTTGACATTTTTATTTGTTAAGTTATTGAATTGTTTTTAATTTTTATCATTGTGTTGCAAGGATAAAATAATACAGAAAAAATAACAATGTTAATTAATTTTCTCACACATTTAGTTATATTTGATGTTAAGGTCGATTTTACGTTTACTGACGTGAGTCAGTTAAAAATGATCCTTTAGCCTGGAATGTCCTCGGAGACGGGATAAGATCTTTAGGCAGTAAGTTATGAGAATGTGGCATGGTCCGTGGAATCACTAGCCCTTCACGTGATTATTAATTCTTCCAAATAAAACAACCGATGGAAACCGGCACAATAATAACCATTATAATCTTCAGTCTATAATATGTTATGTTATTTAGAAATACATATTTAAGTATATTATATCGATTGTCTGGTTACCATAAGAACAGGCTCTGCCTAGTTTGGGATCAGATGGCCGTGTGTGTTCTGCCAACGTAATATTATTATTATTAGTCTTGCAAGATAAAATAAAAATTGTAAGTATTGGAACTATGGTAACGATAAGTGTTGGAAATAAGCAGATAATAAAAAAAACAACCACTGACAAAGTCCCAGGCAACAGCTGCTGGATAATGTCCTTAATCCTTATCATATTTTAGCACCTGTCCCGTTCACCGATAAAGCTTGTTGTCAATGGCCGCCTATTTTGAAAAAAAAAATGTAGTCCGAGGGATAGTCAACCAATAGAATCATTAAGGGTCCAGTTACCATGAAACCGTAAAATATCTTACCCGAACTTACAGTAAATTAATAGAGTTTATTAATTTAAACGCCTTAACCTCAATTATTTATTGGCGAGATAGATTATTTAAATGAGATTATTTGTTCCCCACTTGCGGTAGCTGAACCCGCGAGGAACACTATCTAACAACGAATAATCCATTCTCAAATGCTACTTAGTGACGTCACTCGATGGTATCGCAACACGACCGTGTCCCGCGCATTCTAACCTCACTCCTCAGTGCAGGGCTGCAGGCTGCAAGGGCCGAGGGAGGGCGGCCGCGAACAAAGCGCCTTCCCGGAACCGCCACAATACAGGTTTGCGACGTGCGATACCTTCGCAGATACGGGCTGCGGCCCAGGTACACAGCCCTTTGTCACAACGACACAACGGTACTGACAACTAGTTTTAATTATTGGAAATACTGCCAATTATGTTCCATTACGGGCGATTGGTGAAATAATTCACAAACATAATTACGGTGTAAGTTTTTTTTAATGATTCCCATCAACATAGTATCATGTACTACAGTGACCAAAAGTACTACAATGGTACAAATAATTGGTATATTGGCAGGGGAATATACCAATTATGTGTACCACTTTAGTATTTGTACCAAATACGCTTATCACTTGTCAAATAATCACACTTGTGTTTATTTGACATTTCCCAGTGAACCCTTTTCTTTACAATTGTTAAATACTTCATACCCGCAGTCCGCACGAAACGCGACAGCATAACTGTCACTTGACGCCGGTGTTATGTGAGCGAGAGGTACCATTCCGGTCGTGCCGGCTTAGTTCGGCTGCAAAGTAGCATGGCACTACCTCTTACTAGATATTTGAAATCACACACTTTAAAAGAATATGAGCAAAAAGGGATCTTCAACAGTAATCCCATCGAGAAATTAATATAACGATAACAATCTGGGTAATTATGGCAATCATTTTAACAATAAGTGTCATTAAAAAACGAATTAATTACAAATAAATGCTCTTTAAAGTAATAAATGCTGAAATTGAGAAACAAGAGCAAAATTAACATTTATTGAAGCAATTACCATGCAATAACTGGTTTATTCGTGAATTTGTTTTATCGTACAAATGGCAAACGAAGTTTCTCGTCCCAAAATAATAGATCAGTTCAATGAACACAAATTAACATACTTTATGGACGAAAAAGTTAAGACAAAGAGCCATCGTTTGAAGATCTAACGGATGCATAAGGAGATAAGGAAAAAATAACAAGCGAAAGTGAAAGCAAGGAAATAAAACCAAAAAACTAGTCGCGGCGGCGACTTTGTTATTGAAGAATTTTGTAGACACTGCATTTATTATTAATAAACTAGTTTTTTCTCGCGACTTCAACTCCATGGTAATAAATTTACAATCATAATATGAATCCAGAATATTTAATACGAAATAGTAGCAAATATTAACTGAACAATATAAGAATACTAGCAAACCCGACAGACCTTTTCCGAACACAAACCATCCTAGAATCAACTTCACAATTACAAAAATTATATCAAAATCGGTCTAGCCATTTAGGAGATGAGATGACATGTATGATGAGATGTACAGGATAATTATTTAAGGTAAGTTGTTTCAAGTGAGCCCATAATCTAGATAAGAGAACTCTTATGTCATATTACGGGTGACTTGCTTGTTACAAACAAATTGACAAACTTTAACATTCACAATACCAGAAGAATACCGTTATTTTCTTGTTGACTATAATTCTTCTGCACTCCTTTTGTTTTTATTATAAATCAAGTTTATAAAAAGATACTTCACTGCACAACATTAATTTTACGATGTACCGTATACATTGTTTAAGCTCGAGATTTTATTATTTAACTTCAGGAAAATATTGCTTGTATAAGTAATATCACTAAACTGGTTTCATGCAGGAGGCTTTGGTAAAGCTTTAGTTTAATAAGAGATAATGAAACTATTTAAATATATTTTTTGCATTTAAAAAATAATATTGTTATATTTTTTTACCGGTGCCGCGGTGGGAGGGAAGCGCTGTGCCGCGCTCCCGGCTGCATGGGTACCACCATCTTGCTTGTTTCTCCCGTGAAACAGCTTTTCTGTGTTTCGGATAGAACGACAAGACAATCAGTGTAATTACTGGCACATAGACTTAACATCTTATGTCTCAGGATAGGCAACACGTAATTGAGTTGCCAGGTAGATACCTAATTCCAGATAAACTATATTATGTAGTTTATGTTCATGGACGACATCGACCACTTCAGGCACGTCTTTTTGGAACGTAGTTCCTTATCGCGAAAGGGGGCTAGACGGACCCCACCATGGTTCAAGCCCTCAGTAGCCTAAGGTGAACCCAACACCTTGGGCGAAGCTAATTGAGCCGAGGGGGCTCTTTGTACTCCTCTTATAAGAAGAGGGGACAAAAGAGCAGGGTGCAAGGGGTAAGGATGGGAACCTCACCCTATTGTACTGTCACGACGTTGGGAGGGGCTGTTCTGTGGTGCGGGACAACCCCTCTGTGGAGGTGGCGTCGGTCCCTTGCAGGACTGACTAGCCGTTGAGGTGCCCTGTTAGCTTAACAGATCCGGGGCACCTCACCAAGGCGGCACTGGTGGCACTCGCCGGGTTTTAGTGGGTAGAACTGCGTCCATTTACCATCTTTCGGGCGCAGCGAATCCCACATGCCCACCTGGGGAGACCCACTCCCCAGGCGGGATGCCTCAGAGCATTTCCCGGCGTAAAAGAAAAAAAAACAAAATGGGGGCTAGACGGAAAAAATTAAGACGAAAAGTTGTAACGACACTTTTTGCGAGTATATCGCATTCGTAGGTATGTATAGTGTCACGCGCGCGGCCGCTTCGCGTATTGGCGATCGCAGCGCCACTTGTTTGTTTTAAACTGAGGTGCGCGGGTGAAATCATATTTTTTGCTGGCGTTAGGCGCCCTCTTAAGGCTAGAATAATCATTAGCTTCATCTCAGATACACAAAGTTACATAATAATATTATAAAAGTATTACGTTTCCCTTAGGAGTTTGCCGGTGGGAGGGAAGCGCTGTGCCGCGCTCCCGGCTGCATGGGTACCATCATCTTGCTTGTTTCTCCCGTGAAACAGCTTCGCTGTATTTCGGAGAGAAGGACAAGACAGGCAGTAATTACTGGCACCGAGACTTAACATCTTATGTCTCAGGATAGGCAACACATAAATGAGTTGCCTGGGCTCGTTCCAGGTAAACTAGTTTATGTTCATGGGCGACGTCGACCACTTACCATCAGGTGGTACGTTTGCCAGTTTGCCTATCCAACTAACATAAAAAAGGAGTATTGAATTATAATACTTATGTTTTGATGACTCGGTAACAAAGGAATATTAACACATCATATTAATGCAATTAATTCTCTTTACCTATTATACATACTTTTAGCGGGCAGATGTATGCGGATATTAATTATATATTTTATGTTTGTTTGTATTTATGCTAATTACTAATTATCCCTTTTAATTATATTTAGTAGGCGTAAAATGAAATCTTAAGATACTTAATTTAGTATTAATTAATTAATTAATTATTTTACGCCGGGAGATGCTCAGATTTTTATCTTTTTTTTTATATTTTAAAATTTTGGAAAAAGAATTCCATGTTTTTAAAATAAAATTAATTTGAAATTAGAATTCTTAGCCAAACAAAAGTTATTTTGATTTGAAATGGCCAGTACTGCAGAACGGCAATTTCATAGGTAAAGACCTAATAATATCACATTATTGAAATTGTACAAAAGCATCCGTAAATTCTGCTTAAGATTGATCTTGGGCGGCAATATTTACTCATTAAAAAAACGGTCCAAAGGATTACTTGACAGTTTCCTAGCAATCGTTACAGATAAAAAATGTTCTTGACGGATTAGACAAGCTTCGGCTGAACTAAAAAAGTACAATGGCGCGCAAAACATTCGCTTCTGCGAAACGGTACCGGTAAATAAACGGACATGTGCGTAAGCGATTCTATATTCTGTTTATTGGGCGTTCTCTGAGATTTGAAGCCCCACACAGAGATACTTAATGTCTATATCTGCTACATTACAACATCATTAATTTTTTTTGAAGTGAAACTTCTTTACGCGCATGAGGGTAAAATTTTGACGGATGAAACGTCACGAAAATGTGCAACGTTAATGTCCAAGAAGAGGGAGAGAGTGATTGAGACCGATTGAGAGAGAGTGAGAAAGGGCGAACGTCGCATCGCAAGTCTCGGAAATTTAAAGCTTTAGAATAATATAAATATAAACGAGATTAAAAAAATAGTTTGCCAAATAAGTTTGACTTCTGATCTACTTTGTACGCACGCACTTTTTTTTAACACACAAGGGTTCCGAAAAACATGTTTTTTACGTAATGTAATAACAAATTCTGCATTGTTTTTCTACGCTTATGTAGTGACTTGTGAGACCTAGCTTCTTAGGAAATTTCGTGAATCGATGCCAATGGGAAGTACTTACGTTGGAAAAACCCTTTACTTTATATTTATAGGCTTTGGTATGACAGACAGACTGACAGACGGGTAACTGCGTAATCCTGTAAGAGTTCCGTTTTGACATTTTGAAGAACGGAATACTAAAAATTAAACACACCAGAGGCCGTAAGAAATTATGCACTCCGCAGTTACTTTGAAAGTTTAGGTATTGAAGTGAAGATGATTTTAAACAAATTTATTTCCCCAATACATCGCATATCACATGCGATTGATTTCCGAGTAATTCGCTCAAGTACTGTTCAAACTACAACACGAGGAATTTACTTATCGGAGCCATGCTTATACGTGCTGATACTATAATGGACGATATATTTGACTACCCAATAATGTTTACACAAGTGTCAAATGTAACGTTACAAAGAGTTAAGCTACGTATCCTTGGAACATTAAGTTCTTTTCACACGTGGTTACCGGCAACCGGCTCGTGTGAAAAGGCATTAATAAGGCCAATCCAAATGAATAACGTCATCGCTGACCAGTCAATAAACTTTTCTAGCTTTTATTTTATTTAGCTCCTCCTTCACATCAACAAAATGTCAATCGTTAATCAATAAACTGTTAAATAGAATGTTAATGATGACGTTAATGTGAATGTGAGTTTGTTTGTTACGCTTTTATGTAGAAACTACTGAAACATTGTACACATTCTCAAAGGTATTGCGAAAGATATAGTATTCTATATCTATATAATTTTTACGGACAATAAATTTTACAATAGTAACTGCTCCATATCAAAAAATTGATATTCGTCCGCTAGGGTAAATTTGGGTCTCCAGTCTTAGTGTCACTTGGTTGTCGAATCAGAAATAAACTCCAAGACGAAAGATTAAATAGTTAATCTGCCATTATGTCGACATTATCATCAAATTTTGGATGATGAACCAATCCATTAAAAGGAGTAAATATAAGTGTATTAAAAATGCTCTATCCGCCACCTAGGAACAACGAACAGACTTGATGTATCAAGGTGTTTGTGGTAGCACTCCTCCGAAACGTTTCGACCGATTTTTATGAACTTTTCTATGTATATTTGGAAGGTATGAGAATAGATCATAAAGTATAATTCATACCGCTAAGTAATTAGGGTGTCCATATCCATCTACACTATAGAAAACAATATAATAATAATTTTCCGGTTCAGCCAGTAATAATAAATGTGTGACACTAAAAACTGTTTTTGCTTTTAGTGAGTACTTATTTCATCAGTAGACGGAAGATGAAGACCATAATTCTAATCTAAAATTTCTAAGCTACAAGAAGCAATATTTATTTACACTTTTTATGATACTTGTTTGATCACAAACTAACAATTTAATCAGTAACATAATCAGGCGCAATCTGTCACCCGCATAAAGGCAGTATATCCATCCGAGATTAGATAAAAAGATAAAAATCAGCGACGGCTAAGTTGTAATCCGATCTAGTTGGCTGTGAAATTGCACTCTGGCTTGACACTGCAAACTGGAAAACCTGATGGGCTAGGGATTAGTCCGCGCGACTCATTCGTGTTGCCTATCCTGTGACGTAAGATGGTAAGCAAAGCTGTTTCTCGTACAAAATAAGCAGGATGGTGGTGAATGCGGCACAGGGCAACCCTACAACCGGTACACCCAATTTGAACACCACGAAACAACTATAATTATTAATTTCTATTAAATGTTAGTTATTTTGGCGTCCATTGGCACATATCCTTAGATATCATGATGACGCATTTAAAAACCTATCGATACACGTACGAGTACTATACTATGCGTTGTAGTTTAAACTTTAAAGGTAAGCGTCCACGTGTCCGCATCGTACACATCGCACGCATCGCATCAAACGGATCGTAGTATTATATAGAAAATGTCATTTAAATGCGATCCGCACTTGTATGACTTTCTATACATGCGTGCGATGCGGACACGTGGACGCTTCCCCTTAATCGCTACAATGAAATAATATAATGACATAAGCCAATGTTGAGGTTTTAGTATCGAATGAGTCATGATTTCGACACACGTTACACGTATTTCCCTTAGCTGATAAGGCAAATAATCTTTAAAATGCGGTAGTAAGATAATATAATATCTTGTATTCACACGCTTTATTTGCGTATGTCCGATTAAAAAGCGACTTCGTGATATTTTTAGTTGCAACTTTTAAGTATTAAAATTAGAATACTATACATAAACATATTTGCTAATTTTTGTTTATTTTTTGTTGATCTTTTTAAAAAACCTATATTTTAAGTGCTTTTAATGCAATACTTTTGCAATACCTGAAAGGAAATTAAAGGTATATTTGCAGAGGCGCGGCGTACCTACTAGTTACCTACTCTTATATCAGCCGTAGCAATGATACGGGGCCTCGGTTCACAGGGGCCCTCAAAGTCCCCACCATGGTTCAACCCTTGTCGTGGCGGTGGGGCTCAGTAGCCAGTAGGGTGAGCCCAGCATCTTGGGGGAAGTTAATTGAACCGAGGGAGCTGCTCTTTGCACCGCTCTTATAAGAAGAGGGCACAGAAGAGCAGGGGGGCGAGGGGCGAGGATGGGAACCTCACCCCATTGTAATATCCCGAATTTAGAAGGGGTTGTTCTGTGGTACGGGACAACCCCCCTGTGGGGGTGGCGTCGTTTCCTTAAGATCTGACTAGCCGTTGAGGTGCCCTGTTTGCTCAACAGATCCGGGGCACTTCACTAGGGCATAGGTGGCATTGGTGGTACTAGCCGGGTTTTAGTGGATAGCCCACCTTACCACCTTTCAGGTGCAGCGAGTCTCACAAACCCGCCTGTGGAGACCCACTCCCCAGCGGGATGCCTCAGAGCATTTTCCGGTGTAAAAGAAAAAAAGGTCCCCCAAAGTGCACAAGCAAAATTCTTAAAACTATCCAGATTTCCATTTAAAATCCCGTCATGTCGACACAGGGCCCCGCTAGAACAAATCAAATATATAAAATGTAAATCGTAGGCTTCATTCAACAAAGGTACGTTTTCTTTGTCGTAATTAAAAACGTATTATATCCTTAGTCTACAGAACTTTGTACTTAAAGTTGTTCCCTCATTTACCGAGTATATAGAAACAAACAAATATAAAACAATACTGTTATTGCTAAATATTTTTTTCTTATAACAGGGTGCGCATTCAAGTGTACGATAGTGATGTTATTATTATAATATTTTTTATGTCATATGGAGGCAATCGAGTAGTCGGAGCCTTATGGTGACTACCGACACCCATAACATCCGCACAACCAAAAGTTATGCAGATGTGTTGCCCTCCTTTTCCCTATCCCCCCAATGGGCCACCGGAAACTCACAAACCGCACGAAACGCGACAGCATAGCTGACACTTGACGCCGGTGTTATGTGAGCGAGAGGTTCCACCCCGGTCGTGCCGGCCCAATTCGGCTGCAAAGCAGCATGGCACTACCTCTTACGAATTATCTTATTATTATAATTATCCTATTGTCATAAACTGAAATGCATATGATTCTTGGATTAGGATTCTTGGACTTGGATTCGACAGTTATTAGGATAATTGTCAATAATAAGCTGCTACACTGATCTCTACTGCATCGCAAAACCCGAAAAATAAATAGAGGACTCATCCCGTGACCATAGTAATTACTGACGTAAAGTACGCGATACGTCGGGCCTCGGGCATAAACTGCGATAAAATCCGTAAAAGTTGTTTTATTATAATAAGTTAATTTCGCGTACACATTAGAAAATGATAGTAGAAAATAAAACTGCCTTTGGACAGGGCACAACTTAAAAATCGCGATTTTTTTCCATACCTACTTAATTCGATGTATAAAATTATTGGCTATAGAAATTTTAATAAAGCTTTTTCTCTTTAGTTTCGTATGTACTAGCTGTGACCTATGTCCTAAGTCCAGGCTTCTGAAACTAAAAAAAAAAAAAATCTCCAAAACTACTATAGCAATTCTAGAAATGTCTACAAAGATTAAATAAAATAATTATAAGTAAACTAAAGTGTAGATGTAAGTGCATAGTGCATACAATATGGTCTACTTGCATTTTACAAAGGTGCGCCCCTGACACTGGCAGGCTATGAACAAAGACATTATTTCCGCGAAAACGAATATTCTGAAAGCTACTCCAAAGGTCAAGATTGTTGGAAGTCCTCCATGGCATTTTGTCCACGTGACACATTTAGGTGGAAAGCGTAGGAGTTAACATGACATAGAAAACGAATTGAGCGTTGCAATTTTCCCAGAACTAAGGCTTGACTCAGGCGACAGATTCGCATCGTCCTAATAATAGATTTCATTGAACTACGAAAATCATAAAAGCCGACGACGAATTGCAAGACAAAGACAATACATTGATGAAATGATTCCGGTATCATATGACGCGCATGCCCGTCGTTTAAACAGAAGAAAATAATCTTTCGCAACGGTAGCGTTATGTCTTATATTAGTTTGTTTTTCATGACGCAGCTTGTTTTTGTTTTTTCATGCTTTCGCTTGATCCAGGTTTACCTCCGGTAAGGCTCTTTGAGCTATGTGGGCACTACCCCACTAAACCTGCGGGCGCCTTCAACCGCTTTATGAGGGCCCCGGATCTGCAGAGTGCAGACAGTGGCAGGGATCAATATTGCTATATTAGTGCCTCAATCAATAGGTACTATTATTATTAACATTAGTTTTATGCTATACTCTAATGTCAAATATATTTAATTCGACCGACGTATTAAGCTTACTGCTCGGTAATTATTATAGTTTCAGGTTTCGATTTTTATTTCTAATAGCGACAAAACCAAAGCAAAATAAACGATCGCGGTGCAAGTTAAACTATACGTACAATTTTTGTAATATTCTGTTAATATTGTTGAAAACATATACTTCATTTTATTTATACTACTAATGGTTGTATATATAAAATAATACCTATTGTACTATGTAAAAAAATAACTTAAATCACCGAATATTAGATATATACTTCAGTAAAATAGCTCCAGACTTGGAACTATGGCACATACGGGGAGGTCAATTGTAAATAGCATTCACCTCTCTCTATCATTGGGCTACCAAAAGGCAAAGGCTTTATTGAAATCCGGCTGGTAATTTTTAGGGATCCGTATGCAAAGGGTAAAACGGGGACACTATTACTACGACTGCGCTGTCCGTCCGTCTGTCACCAGGCCGTATCTCAGGAACCGCGATAGTTAGACAGTTAAAATTTTCACCGATGGTGTTTTTTTATGTTAGTTGGATAGGCAAAAGTGGTCGACGTCGCCCATGAACATAAACTAGTTTAACTGGGACGAGCCCAGGCAACTTATCTATGTGTTGCCTATCCTGAGACATAAGATGTTAAGTCTCGGTGCCAGTAATTACACTGCCTGTCTTGCCCTTCTCTCCGAAACACAGCAAAGCTGTTTCACGGGAGAAACAAGCAAGATGGTGGTAACTACCCATGCAGCCGGGAGCGCGGCACAGCGCTTCCCTCCCACCGGTTAGCTGCCACCGCTGCTATAACAACAAATACTAAAAACTAAATAAAATCAATATGATTTATTTACCATTTTTGCTCGATATGAATAACGTCAACGCTTGAAATATTCACAGAAAGACTATTTAAGAAAACGACATTGTTGGTGTCGCCTCAAAAGTGACTTCAATCAGAATCCAAAGGTTTTACCTTGATGCCCACAGCTTCGTAAACTAGTAGGTATCATAAGTCACAAACTATACATTTGTTCTATAACTGTATTTCTCGTACATATTATTAACAAGCTAATTTTTGTATTGATATCCTAGTATTAGACATTAAAGCAGGATAATAAAATTAAATTCAGTTTCCTCAGGTAACTCCAAAAAACGTGACTAAATGTCTGATGCGTGTTAGATATGTTTATAATGGTATACCTCTTAGAGTATACATAATATATAGAGCGCGCGTCACTAAGTATGAACTGAAAGCAGAGGTATGAACAAAGACAAGACCATTGTCGTGGAAACGTTCATCAAATCAGTGTCGAAACAACACGCGCTTTTTATCATATTTGTTATATGTTAAAATGGTGAAATGTGCAGTGCCAATTTGTAAGAATGATTCCTGGAAGCAAAATAAAAGAAAGCAATAACATTTCTGTCTTGGCGTTCATTGAGGGGTGCCTGTGTTCAGTAGTGGATGGATCGATGCTGATGATGATGATAATGATGAAGGTCCTAATTTCAAATACATACTACATGAAATTTGGTAGTGCGGCCCGGTCTAAAATTCCATTTCAGAATTTTGGCCCGGCTGCCGCAAATCAGCCAAGTAATATACATCACAATAAGTGATGTTATTCAGAG
Organism: Helleia helle; assembly: GCA_963853865.1. Classification (NCBI taxonomy): domain Eukaryota; kingdom Metazoa; phylum Arthropoda; class Insecta; order Lepidoptera; family Lycaenidae; genus Helleia; species Helleia helle. The sequence continues at coordinate 11,544,944 of OY971421.1, forward strand.
ATTAATCATCCTGTGACGATCTTATGAATATCGCATTTCGATGACGTAATGAGGTTAAACGGGCGGTCAAGATATCGCGGATCAGGAAAACCGAGTTTGCATTGCCCTTGTAAGTATTTCAGGCGAGCTTCTTCCCAATTAATAGCTGACTCAGATAATACGTGGGTAACACTGAAAATGTTTAGAACTGGCCAGTTAGAAATAGTGGTGTGCAAATAAACTATTTTATGATAACGTGCTATGGACTACAAACTATATTTTTCTAGCGCGCTATTTTATAGACTATATAATAACGTGTAGTCGCAAGACTAGAATTACATAACTCGCGTGAGCCGGCCGGGATAGCGCACGACACATCTAGCGCTAGCGCGCGCTCGACGCTGACTGACGTATAAACTATAAATTATAACGTCTAGCGTCTACGATCTAGCACGCCATAGTTCGAATGTTATAAAGTTATAACTACGGCCTACGCTAGCCGCCTCGCTACATACCTAATGTAGCGAGGCGCTACGTTATAGCGCCGAATAGGACTACGTTATAGCGCCGAATAGGAATTTATATAGCGTACGCTATACGTTGAGTATGAATAGCGCGCTACGTTATGGCGCTATGCGTTATATTAACCACCACTAGTTAGAAACATTAAAAAATGAAAACTTTTTTTGTATTTCAATTTTAGAACTCTTTGGTAACCTAATGTACAGCTTGGCAAAAAAGAGTGTGGAATAAATGAGGGCGCCACTTTCTCTTTAGTCTCATCATAATAAGGAAAATCAGCAAGATAATTTAATAAAATCGTTAAAAATAAATGTTAAACACTAAGCTTTACTGAAAATCTAGTATTTGTCGGCCAAGTATTGTCAACATCATTCTCTCTATTTAGTAAAATATTTAGTTCCACCTGTCACCACGTCATACTCTTTTTTGCCAAGCTGTCGTATATTGCATTCATTTGTCATTTGTTTTTGTGAATTGGCGGCAAATCTTAAACTCTTGTTACACGTGAAAATGAACATAACGCGAGAAATTTTTCGGTCAATGATTTATTATGACTTTCGTTGTGGGCTTACTCAACAACAAAGCTATGATAGGCTGCGATTAGCATTTTTTAATGAAGCCCCATCTCGTGCCACTATTTACAATTGGTTTAACGAGTTTAAGCGTGGAAGTAGCAATCTCAGTGATGATCCGCGTGAGGGACGTCCTTTAACAGCGACTACTGAAGATAACATCAGTGCTGTGCGACGCATGATAGAGGAAGATAAGAGAGTGACCTATCAGCAGATACGGGCAAGCCTAGGCATTGGTATGAGTCAAGTTCAAAAAAAAATACACGAACATTTAGGCGTCAGGAAGCTTTGTACCAGATGGATTCCCCATACTTTAACCGACGACCAGAAACGCCTCCGCATGGACTGGTGTCGCCAAATGTTAGATAAGTTCAACGGCGGTAACTCAAATGCTGTATTTGACATCATCACAGGTGATGAAAGCTGGATATATTGCTACGAACCCGAAACCAAAAGACAATCAGCTCAGTGGGTGTTTCCTTTCGAGGATCGGCCAACTAAGGTAAAGAAAGGAAGAAGTCAAGGGAAAAAGATGATTGCCTCATTCTTTGGTCGGAAAGGTCATTTCGCGACAGTTGTGCTAGAAGATGGAAGGACAGTTACTGCAGACTCTTATGTCAATCGCTGTTTGTCTGTTGTCTTGGTAAAATTCGACAGCAGCGCCCTCGAAGCAGGATCCTCCTTCACCACGACAATGCTTCAGCGCATTCCGCAAAACGGACTGTTGAATATTTGACTATGGTAGGTGTCGAGATAATGAGTCATCCGCCTTACAGTCCTGATCTGGCGCCCTGCGACTTTCATTTATTCCCAAGAACTAAAGATAAAATTCGAGGTATTCGCTTTACGAGCCCTGAAGATGCGGTGAAAGCGTACGAAAATGCCATAGAAGAGACTCGCAGAATGGGCCCACTGCTTTTCTCAGTGGTTCCATCGAATGCGACGATGTGTAGAAAGAAACAGAGATTACTTCGAAAAACAGTAAAAGTATTGGCAACTTTCTACATTAAGCAGTTTTTAATTTTCTAAACATTTTCAGTGTTACCTAGGTAACAACGATGTAAAGCAGGGGTTTTTGACGTGATTTAAGTCTTATAAATCGATGAACGGCGGGTGCACGCACGAAAAGGTATCACGTTCCGCCTGAGCCGAGAGTGCAAGCCAGAGCTCGGAACAAGCGATAGAGGCCTAAGCATTCGGTTTGTGACGTATTATGACGTGATTACGTACAATTATCATCCGTAAACCGACTTTACAGATAACAGTTAGGTTTTTTTAAAATATTTAGTAGTAACCCACTTTTCATATTGAAGATATCTGATCGATCCGTTCAAAATTTAATCGATCGCACACGCTGTAGAATTTCTCTATTCGTTTTTTTCTGCTGAAAAAACACACGAAAACTACTTAAGTCGTTTTTATTCATCGATCTATGTTCTAAGTAACTCGAGTTGTAGGAGTTTACAGTCAAAATCATCGTGTAGGTATATTATATTATAATATAAGTTATAAAGTTTATAATAAATATTTTTTTCTCACACCTTACGAACCCCAAAACCCCTTTCTCGGACCCCAACATGGATAAATTTAAGAAACCCTGGTGTAAAGCAATATAAAGTCACTCACCATTCAATACTCCTATATCCTTTGACGCAGCAGTGAATGCTCTTGAACTTGTCCTGGAACCCATATTCCACTGGAACTGGCTCCTTTGTGAAGTGCATCCAGGAGGAGTTGGTCGGGAAGGTGTTCTCTGAGCAGTACCCAGCGGTCAGGACGCATGACGCTCTCACCAGCACTCCTAACGCCAATAGGACCCACATGATGTTTCATTCTGAAATACAAGACTTTCGTCAACTTTTGTTACGTGTTTTAGGGTTCCGATCCTCAATATGATAAAACAGAAAAGGTTCCGTATAGGGATCGGTAGATGGGCAACAATGTGCCCATCTACCGATCTGTGAAACCAAAACTTATAGGATACTTCCTATTGACCTAGAATCATGGATTTAGTAAGAAGCTATGTCCAATAACATAAAGAAAAAAATCTTAATTTGTTGTTAATTACATTAAAAACACCGTTTTACGGAACCCTCAGCGTGCGTGCCAGACTCGCGCGTGTCTGGGTTGTTTTAGGAAATACGAGTGTAAGGAAACCCTTACCTAGCCCAGACACTCGGGAACCGCGCGGTTGCCGCCATGTCTGAACGAGGTCTTAGACAACCTTCAACGAGATAATTTTACGACTTATGTACAGTTACCGGGGCTATAAGATAATTATAACAAGTTTAATAATGAATATGGTTGATGGGAAGAAAACACAGACAGTAACGAAACAAATTTCTTTGGCGTTATTTGTAAAATATAAGGAAATAAGTCACTGATCGATCGGCATCTGGTTTGTCATTTATCAGAAATGAAAATAAATAACCGTCTGAAGGGCGCCATCTTGAATGCTTGTCAGGTTAAAAAAACTTGAAATAGATTTTTATTCTTTGCTTGTAATTTAGTTTCGACCTTTGTGGCTCAGTGCTAAGCGAGTTGTCACTCAAGCCCGGAGGTTGCGGGTTCGAATCCCGCCAGGGAACAAAAAATATTTTCTGTGTTCCTGGGTCATGGATGTGTATTAAATACATATGTGTATTATATAATAAAAATCTTAAATATATGTATAGCATAAAAGTATTAAATATATTTCTGTTGTCTGGTACCCGTAACACAAGTTCTTCGAGTACTTACCACGGGACCAGATTGACGTGGTGTGAAAGCGTCGATAGATATTATTATTATTTATCGTATACTGTACAAGACCAGGCCTAAAAAGGACAGTCTCCTTTGGCAATACTTTATTTAGAAAAATCCTAGGGGGCATCCTCTAATAACGTGAGGCGAATTTGGGGATTTTTGATCCTCGTTCTCCCATTAGTGAGATATCGTAATTAATGGACGGATCCTTATAGTATTCTTACATATATTATTTGTTGACTTGCTCTCTCCGAACACATTCATATAAACTAAATAATCAGATCAGTATACGATCACTAAAAATTAATAACTATCCACGCGTGCGAAGCCACGGCAATTAGTAAATGATATTTTGCTAGTACAAGACTATAGACAGAGAGCCATTAGAAATTAATCACGAATCGCTTCCAACTGATCACAAAAAATGTCATTATAATTTTCTAATGAATATCGAATGAAATCGCGAATGCAGGTCATTGCACTGTAACCTAGTAACGTAAATAAACACTACAATACCGGAGAAGTATAAAAAGCGGTAATCTAGGGATTATGGTTATTAGCTGTTAGCTATTGCGATTCCGCGAACACAGCCCTGCCCTACTAGTTCAATGACGAGCGAACTGAAGTCAATTTCATTTTAAATTATTAAAGTACGTTTACTTTTATCATCATCAGATCAGACGCCAACAGCTGTCGTTGGGTGTCATCGAGCATATAACCGGAATAGAGCGTTAATGTTGTGTATTAATGAATACAAATCCTGACAAAATTGTGCTGCGACGCTGCGCCGGTTCTTCGCTTTGATTGGTCGACTGATGGCCACTGATGGATGATTGGCCGATGAGACGTACACACAAAACTCCGGTTGATTGAATTGCTATTACATGATACATCGCATAACTACTATAATATCCGGTTATATACTCGATGTTGGGTGTATAGCTTACTTAAATGATTCCCAGCCACGCATCTAACCACATTTTAAATTATTATAATAGAGACAAATCGTGTTTCCCCAACAAGAAACCTTGCCCGATGGCATAAAGATGTCATTACATAATATTACTTAATAGGTATACACTATGCTTAGTCTTTGTGATTCACAAATAATAAATATCTGCACCAACAAAGGCAATATCAATGCGACACTATAATGCGTAATACTAAATTATAAAAAACGATATTTATTTTTTCCGGATCATTCTCATAACTTATTTTCACAGATGCGCCTAATGTCCTACAACTAGTTAATACCTAATTATGTACTAATACTAGGTATAGGGTATTAACTTTATCAAAGTCGACTAACAATAGGTTCTGCTCCTACGTGATGATGATTTCACATTTTTATAGCATAGGAGGGCAAACGAGCAGTCGAAACCTTTTGGCGACCTTCGACGCCCATACACATCCGCACAACTAGAGATTATGCAGATTCCCAACTATCTCTCCCATTTCCTGCAATGGGCCACCGGAAACTCACAAACCACATGAAACGCGACAGCATAGCTGTCACTTTACGCCGGTGTTATGTGAGCGAGAGGTACCACCCTGGTCGTGCCGGCCCAATTTGGATGCAAAACAGCATGGCACTACTTACCTCTTACATGATTTTTTTTTCTTTAACGCCGGGAAAAGCTCTAAGGCATCCCGCGGGGGAGTGGGTCTCCCCACGCGGGCATGTAGGACTTGCTGCGCCCGAAAGCTGGTAAGTAGACGCAGCTCTACCCACTAAAACCCGGCGAGTGGCTTTTGGTGAGGTGCCTCGGATCTGTTAAGCAAACAGGGCACTTCGACGGCTAGTCAGTCCCACAAGGGACCGACGCCACCTCCACAAAGGGGTTGTCCCGCAACACAGAATAGCCCCTCCCAACGTCGGGACAATGGAATGACGTTCCCGTCCTCGCCCCTTGCCCCCCGCTCTTTTGTCCACTCTTCTTATAAGAGGGGTACAAAGAGCCCCCTCGGCTTAATTCACTTCACCCAAGGTGCAGCGGCTCACCCTAGGCTACTGAGCTCCACCGCCACGACAAGGCCTGAACCATGGTGAAGACTCTTACATGATGATGACACAGGCACAACAAGAAACACACAATAAACAAAAAAATCAACTCGGCATTCTGCATTTTATAAATATACTAGCTGTTGCCCGCAGCTTCGCCCGCGTTAACTTTTAAAATTTGAGGGGTTGACCACCCTTATCACTTAGGGGTATGAAAAATAGATAGTAGCCGATTCTCAGACCTACTGAATACGCATATAATATTTGGTAAAAATCGGTAAAGCCGTTTCGGAGGAGTACGGTAACTAACATTGTAACATGGAAATTTTATATATTAGATTAGATAGATAGATGTACCTACAACATTTATTCCGAATAGTTTTTGATAGATTGGGCACAGAAAAACTGTAGCGACAGGTGACTTGACTATTATAGTATACAAAAAGTTTATATATTAGATAGATAGATGTACCTACATTTATTCCGAATAGTTTTTGATAGATTGGGCACAGAAAAACTGTAGCGACAGGTGATGACTATTATAGTATACAAAAAGTTTATATATTAGATAGATAGATGTACCTACATTTATTCCGAATAGTTTTTGATAGATTGGGCACAGAAAAACTGTAGCGACAGGTGACTTGACTATTATAGTATACAAAAAGTTTATATATTAGATAGATAGATGTACCTACATTTATTCCGAATAGTTTTTGATAGATTGGGCACAGAAAAACTGTAGCGACAGGTGACTTGACTATTATAGTATACAAAAAGTTTATATATTAGATAGATAGATGTACCTACATTTATTCCGAATAGTTTTTGATAGATTGGGCACAGAAAAACTGTAGCGACAGGTGACTTGACTATTATAGTATACAAAAAGTTTATATATTAGATAGATAGATGTACCTACATTTATTCCGAATAGTTTTTGATAGATTGGGCACAGAAAAACTGTAGCGACAGGTGACTTGACTATTATAGTATACAAAAAGTTTGCCAAAAAACTACCTTTAATTACCTTTTTTTTCACTAGCCGTTACTCGCGACTTTGGTTGTAATTTTTTTGTTTGTTGTTGGAAAAATCAAAAAAGAGTTTTAGAATTATTTTTTCGTTCGTCTTGTCTAGTCCCTACGTACAAGCGTAACAAAACAAAAGTAAAAACTAGTCAAATAAAGTAAAAAAAGTCAAAATTTTATTATATATTTATAAATTTTATTTTCGAAAAATGTGTACAAATAAGGCCATGTTGCGATTTTGTGGCATGTGTAGATATTATATCATTATAGGTTTTATTCGCAACTTTATTGTGGTAGATTATAGCCGTGACTTAACGTTCTCGGTACACGTATTATTATGATAATCACAATCGTGCACACTGTGGCAAATTACTGTTATTAAACTGCAATAGATATGGCTATATACTTTGAAATGTCTATCGGTGGGAGCGATGCGCTTCAGGTCTGATCATCCTGGTTGGAATTTCTTTCGCTAAACAGCTTGTAGGTCTATATTCTGGAAAGAATTCCAGGACGATAGAGGATATTGATGGCAATAGAAAATCTGTCTCGAGTCTCAAGTCCACTGGTGGACATAGGTCTCCAAAGGATCTGCACAACGCCCGGTTCTGCACCGCTCGCATCTAGCGGGTCCACCTAGTGGGAGGCTTACCAACACTGCGCTTTCCTGTACGTGGTCGCCACTCCAGAATTCTTTGACCCCAGCAGCCATCCGTTCTGCGACGGGCTATGTCGGTGACTTACGTTCACCTGCGGATCTCATTTCTGATTCTATCAGACAGGGAAACTCCAAGGATAGCTCTCTCCATTGCTCTTTGGGCGACCTTGTGCCATCGAGCATATAACCGGATAAGAGTAGTAATGTGAGGTTAATCATCCGAAAATTATCATGTATGTGATTTGTCACTGATGTAATAGCAATTTAAGTAATTCAATTAACCATATATCAATGGCCATCACTCGGCCAATCAGAGCGCAGAACTGTCGTAGCGTCGCAGCACAAATTTGACGGTATTTGTTTTCATACAAAACACATATCTACCTAACATTACCGTTCTATTCCCGTTATATGCTCGATGCCGTATTGCTATCGATATCAACTAATGTGACTCAGGCTAGACAACGCATGGTAGCCAGCAACAATACGGACTGGTCCGAAAGATTTGCATCACCTGTGATTTGATACACCATTAGGTTACTCGTATGATGTTAACTACTTAATGATTTTTCTGTTACACGCTTGTAAATATTATTTAACGACCTTACTTATTATGACGATCACTGACAAGTCCTCATTTGATGAAACCTCTATGCTAGTCTGGTCGATATACATTTTTGCTACTCTTCTACCATTAGAAGCTGAAGAATGGTTGAAGCTTTAATCTTCATTATATCGCATTTGTGATAAACATTACTAAAATAACAAGTTTGTTATTTGCGTATATGACAACATCGTTTAATTTAATGACAAATAATTTGCATGGGAATATAGAATGTAAATCGCTGATAAATTGCAACGATTACATAAAAGCCTCCACAAAACCAAAGCAGGATATTGAAAAAATAACTAGTTTAGAGCGGACATAGCAACCCAAATAGCACATATAACTATCCGTAACATATCTATATGTACCTATATATATAGCAGCGCCCCACGGTTTCGCCCGCATACTTCCCATTCCCGTGAAAGTACAGGGATAAATAGCCTATATATTATTCTGATGTATAAGCTATGTTATTGTAAAGTTTCATCAAAATCCATTCAATCGTTTTAGCGTGAAAGAGTAACAAACATACATCCATACATTCTTACAAACTTTCGTGTTTATAATATTAGTAGGATAGGATTCTGTGTAAACGATAATTTATAGCCCCACTCGATCTTCTATCAAAGGGGCTGTCGTTTTATCGGTTATGAAATTGTTGACAAAGCATACACGAGCTGGCGTAATTGCCAGTGTCATTAACGCAATACCTGATCCCGGCATAATGCTTTCTCGTTAATAGGCTTCCAATTTCATTATAATTACGTAGACTACGTTATAAATAGAAATGTCACCGCGAAATGTTAATGAACCATCATTTAGTGCCATTCAAATAAAAAAAAGCGCATCCAAGTCGGTTCACCCGGTTCTGAGCTACGGTGCCATAGACAGACAGAAACACACACAGAGCAGTCAAACACCCCTCTTTTGCGTCGGAGGTTAAAAAATTGTATTCGTGGCATTCATCGAAGGAGGCCTATGTTTAGCAGTGGACGGATAAAGGCTGATGATGATGATGTAAACGTGCGGTATTTTACTTAAGTTAACAAAAAATAACGTTGGCAGGTAGGTTATAGTATGGTTATAGTATGGTTATAGTATGGTTATAGTATGGTTATAGTATGGTTATAGTCACCTATTAGTCATCCTGCATTAGTTATGAAGTTATTATAAGTTCAACAAAAAATTGCGCATTATTTAACCTTACGAAACTTACGAAAGTATTGAATTTGATAAAAAATGTTTTTTAACATCAACAATACTTCCCCTCACGTTCTAAGATACAATATAACCGACGTTTTCTTAGAATTTCATAAGCCATATTCATTTATTCACATTTAAATATTTATTGAACAAAACATCATGCGTGATAGGTATTCAAGTACTAGCCGCAATGAAGTAGGTAAGTCCAGTTGTCAAGAAAGTCTCCACTCGATTGTAGAGTTTGGAATTTCCCTGATGACGTACACATATTGATCATACATTGTCTTTGCATGAATATAGTAGTCCCCACCATGGTTCAAGCGTTGTCGTGACGGTGGGGATCAGTAGGTAGCCTAATACCTTATTATATTAGATTAGAGGAGACAAAAGAGCAGGGGGAACAAGAGGCGAGAATGGGAACCTCATTGCACTGTCCCGACGTTGGGAGGTGTTGTTCTGTGATGCGGGACAACCGATCTGTGGAGGTGGCGTCGGTCCCCTGGGGGACTGACCAGCCATAGAGCTGCCCTGTAGCTCAACACACCCGGGGCACCTCACCAAAAGCGGCATTGGTGGCACTCGCCGGGTTTTAGTGGGAAGAGCTGCGTCCACCTTATCAGCTATCGGGCGCAGCGAGTCCCATATACCCGCCTGGGGAGTTCGCCCTCCCCGCGAGATGTCCAAAAGAGAGATACAATTCTTATTTATCACATAGTAACACGTAACCCATGTAAAAATAACGATCATCAGTACGGATACGGCTGTAAATCTATGTTAACGAGAAAGTGACTACTACAAACTACCTACTGATCCAATTTCAAAAATTCATTCAGCTGTCGAATGATACGTTATTACTAAGTTATATAGGCTATAAAATAAATAATCACTGGTTCAGATAAATTTGAATCTAATTACAATCAGGCTAAGCTGCGGGCAACAGCTAGTTTGATAGATGATGCGTGTATCGAAGCCGTGAGACAGGATACGCGAGTGAGATGCACGTAAGTCGGTAAAATTCATAGCTCATAAAATAACCATTAGAATAATAACTATTGTTCTATTACTCGGAATAAATGTTTAAAATATTTGCGACATTAGAATCTAATATACTTACTAGTATTTATTTTGTGCTATTGCTCTTTGCCTTTTTGATCCGGATTCTGTGTGCAAGAATGTCCGTATGTTGTGTGTAGTTATATCAAAATGTTATTTTCATCAAAACAATGTTATTAATATTTATGCATGTAATTCGGCACGATAAAGTTTCTTCTATAATAATATAAAATCTGCACTGAAATTAAATTAATTGCCAATTAAAACATACAGAAGAATGGAGTACCTACTCTTTTTAGACGGTTAATAAAAGGTTTGAGAGGTAAAATGCGAAAGTGGATCTGTTTTTTGTTTTCACGAATAAACCGGGAAATAGATATTTTCATGAAAATTGTTCGAAATACTCTTTTTTAAGAGAGCTTTCCCACTACGTAAAAATAAAGGCCGAAATTCATTCTCGTTTAAGGTAATACGCTTCACCTTTGGTAGAAAAGCGCTTCGTGTCGCTTGTGTTTTGAAGAAAATAGGAAAAGACAGGTATGCACTACTGGCCCTAAAAGTTACCACTTTCAGCACAATGCAGCTAGTTCCGAGAGAACTTAAGTCACATTGACCACTTAGCACGTAGCTCGTCTGTTATCTGTTACATAAAAACCTCAATGTTGACCTAAGCGTATTATTATGTCCTCGTCAGTACTTTGTTCAAGTTGTAATACAAGGAGGAGGCATAAGCTTGTTCTCGTCGAGTGATTTTTGCAATTACCGACAGGCGGCACACATATCTGACAGCAATTTGCCGCTCCTCCCGCAAGCTCCGGTGATCGCCTTCTCGGAAAAGCAGTTGCATCAACTGTGCTAGGGCGATTAACGAACTAATTACCGGACAACGCTAGGGTTGCCACACATTAATAACCAAGAGTTTTTAAATCTTAACAATCATTACCAGCTTTTTCTACCATCAAATTAATATATTTAAAGTCAAAACAACCAAAGGGCAATGTAATATGTTCTTTCACATATTTAAATGCTTTTTTTGTCGATTAAAAAATACACGTTACAAAGGACTTTGTAAAGACAAAGTCTTGACATACAACAGAATAAAAAGACGTGCCTTTGAATACCGTAAAGAAAGTTGTGTGGGGCAACCCTAATCGCGCCGCCGTTGTAAAGCACCAAGCATGTTCGCGCAAAAAAATATCAGTATGTAGTTTCTCTACGTACGCAATACCAAGAGACTCGTTTCTTTAGTATGTAATATTGTACCTATGTAATCAACACTGCTATCTTACTCTAAAGTAAATTTTTTAAACCATATATTTTTTAAGTTAGTTGGCTAGGCAAACTGGCAGATGTACCTGCGGTAAGGGGACGACGTCGCCCAATATGTAAAATTTCAGTTTGATTTTTGAAAATGCCTTTGAATGTGTTTCATAATTAAAATGAAAGCTAAGCGTTGTAACATCTTATATATATCATTAAGATTCATGTCTTACAATTTATCTTTCACTTAAACGTAAGAAATAGTAAATTCAACCACCAATAAACTATAAAGTGTGTAACGATTTTAGTAACTACATATGTTTTTACATAGGTGTATGTAAATAATAAATTGATACATTCCATTTGGTATGCCTGCCTAGATCCTTTTTCCATTTTTAACTAACCACAAAAACGTTGTTTGGTTAAGACTTACAGCCTAATTATATGTCTGTACCTAGTCTTCTGACATACCAATTCCCACATGAGTCTAGGATACATCTCACTTAGTTCCTCAATTAGGTATAGTTTCCCAAGGATTGTTACTGTTATCACCAGCCCAATTCCATTCTCTGCTGATGCTCATTACTACTACATCTCTGGTGTGACACAATCATCATTTAAACATTTACACTAATGAATTTCACCAAATTAAACATTATGTCTGTACATTATTATTTATTATTTAAGGGTGGGGACACCAGCAAGGCCAGACGGGTGATCAGTCCTCATTAACAGGACCATTTCACCCTATGTCTGTACATGTGAATAGCAATATCATATTATAATAATATCAACCCTTATATGTCCCGCTGTTGGGCACGGGTATCTCCTCCTTGAAATCATGCAAGGTTGAGACTTAGTTCACCGATGCACTAGCCCAATGCGGATTGGTGAACTTCACACATTTTTAAAGACTATTAATCCCATCAGGTATGCAGGTTTGCTCACAGTGTTTTCCTTTACAGGCTATGAATAGGTAAGTTTGTTTAAACAAGGGAACAGCTATACTATTGTTGATGGATTATGTTAAGATATACTGTAGCAGGCTTACACAATAGTGATATATTGGTCCACTTTAGGCTAAGAATTATCTAGTACTAGATACCTATGTTAGTTTTTTATGTTACTTGGATTGGCAAACAGCCAGACAAGCAATCTAAGTGGTCAGCATCACGCAAACATCTCCGGGGACTAGCTACATGTGTTGCCTGTCTTGAAATGCAAAATGGTAAGTAAATCTCAGGGCCCTTTTTACCAAAAAAAGAGCCAAGCTGTTTAACGAAAAAATAAGCGGGTTAGTAGTACCCATGAAGCAAGGGCGACACATCGTCTCCCTCACAAAAGTGGTGAAATCCTCAAATATCAATAAACTGCATTTATAATAATATAAATATCTGGCTGATTATGTTAAAAAAGTTTATTATTATCTATGTCAATCGGCATGTAAATAATTGTAATGTCAATATTTGGTTGGAATATTATAAATTAATTATAATAAGCCGATGATGATGATGCTATAAAGGTTATAAGAATATTTTCTTTCATAAAAATAGTCACAGTACATAAAGGTAAGTATTACTCACCAATCCCAAGATTACTAAATCCAAATTTCCCAGAATTCGAATCGTATTGAGTTGAAATTATTAAATTTTACACAGTTTTATCACAGCACATTTTTATTAAACTGTCTTCATTATCCTTAGGCAAAGTCTAATAATAAAAGTATGAAATTATCGAAGTTATAAAAGTATTATTTAATTGAAAATAGTTAACACTTTCACTTCACCGACTTGCAGCGAAAACGCGACTGACGTGTGACGGACGAATCACAATGCTCGGATACATTGAAGCTAGCATTGAAGTTGCATTGAAGTTTGAACATTATAGTAGATGACAGCTAACCGGTAAATAAATGACAATGACATTTCTATTTTTTTGTTCCTGTTAGGACCGGCTAAGACCAGAGACCATGCTGCCAAGTCTGTCGTAAGCAATATTTAGTCTGTAATATGGAGAAATGGCAGAAAACCACTGGCGCAAATTTAGTACCCCATCGAAGGATTTTTGATATTGGATCGATAGGCCTACGTTAGGTCTGTATAGGTCCACCATTATTTATTTATAAATATGTTATTAAAATTTTGTAAAAAAAATTGCATCTTAACATCTCATTTAAACGTAAACTGATAAATCTTTATATTTCTGTAATTTTTATCGTTAGGTCAGTATTGTCTTTTGTTTTTATTTTTACACGTGTCGGGCGAGTGTCAAAGTGTAAATCGGAAGTGAAATTATAGACACAAACAATACTTTGAATAACATATAATTCATAATTTGAATAGAATAGTATTTTGCCCAGATGCTAACTATTTACTATATCCTGAGTGTTAGCCCAACCAAAAAACGCACAACGCGGCTAAAGAAGTTTTCACTTAAAAAAAAAAACAAAATGATCAATGAAATCCCAATATATTGCATAAAATAGTTCCAAAATAGGGATGTTGACAGTATTCATATAAAAATATAATTTTGATGTTAATTGGTAGTTTCTATGATAGAATAGGGATGTTGAAAGTATTCATATAAAATATAATTTTGATGTTAATTGGTAGTTTCTATGATAGAATTCTGAAAAAATACAATATTTTCCCTTATTTTTATTTGATTAAATTAATATTTTATAAATAAAATGTTACAAAATTTAAAATAGGTCACGTGATCATAAACGGAAATGACGACACCTGTTCCTATTTAGCGGAAGCGGAAGAATATTGACGTACTTTTATACACCATTTTCCGTACGCAGTACATATTGTAAAAACTAATTTTCAGGCGTTTTGACAGTGTACACACATAAGCACCGTACAACAATTATAAAACTTAGAAGCCATTTTTTATTAACGACAACTAGAATCATTTTATCATTTTTACGATGTTTAACAACATATGACGTCACGTGTCAAGTGTTAGCGTTTTGGAGCGAAATTTAAAATGCATATTATAATGCAAGATTTTATAGGCATTAGACGTATTTAAGCAAAAGTCAATAATATTTAGGCCTCTATGTGTGTGATGTGTGCGTGTGTGTGTTGCAGATCCGTTCGGATCAGTATTTTTTTTGGTTGATTTGTGAGTATTTGTATCTATACTTATAATTTCATTAATATTACACTTATTTAAAAACAAATTAACACATGTTTGTAATGTTTATTTTATTAACATAATATTATGTAAGAAATAGAAACTTATTTTAGTAGTTGCTGTTGAAAACTATTTCTTTTTTGACTTTGGTGTTCCTTTCTTCGAATTTCGCAAGTAACGGTAAACACCGAAGCAACGGCGCACCATAACACCTCTCCACCAAGCTTGGATGTGTGTAGCCGCCCTGTTTGCACGTTCTTCTCGAGCAAGTCTCGCAGCACGTTCCTTTTTAAAATTCAACCAACCACGCATTTCTCCTTGGTGTAGCGAGTACTGATAAGTTAAAAAAAGACAATAATTTCAATGATTGTACATTTAATGTTATATTATTAGTCTAAGATCCGATTATAGATTGACTTTCACCCATCTGTATTCTGTTTACCGAATGATTTTTTTAAATCAAATTTCATACATAGACAAAATTATAAAATTTAAAAAAAGGGAAAAAGACTAGGAACAAGTATCATAGGAATTGACATTCGTGTATAGCCGAAAGGGACAGGCATATTTTACAGGGATACCACATTCATAATAACAAGTCTACTTATTTTCTTGAAACAAGTGAATTAAAAATAATAAAAAACTGGTAAAGGTTGATAGATAACTATAAGCATTAGCCCTAACCAAACATTTATTGTAATTTTAGACAGCTGCATTTTTCCCGATTATCGAAAATATTATGTAATGACTAATAACAAACCGCTAAAAACATAAATAATAAAAAAGAAGGCTATATACGTCTTAATATGTATGATCTATAATAGTACATAGCCTTTTAGGATAGCAATAAACATATTTGTTTTTATTGTGTTTATTTCGAAAATTCCAGGCACCCTTTTTATATAATACCACATTCTTGGGTAATCTGCCTATAACAAAATTGGTATCACCATACCTTCATAAACCGACCGATTGAGAATGTTTGTATGGCGTTCAAATTTAGTTCTGACATTTAGTTCTGACAAAGACAAAGGAAAGTGTCTATGTCTCTGTCACTCTTGGAGTTTTTCGTATGTTGTTATCTCGTTCCAATACGGTATTATTATTAGCTTGTCAAATCTATTGATACTTGATCTTAGGAAAAAGAGGGCAACGCATCTCCATAACCTTTGGTTGTGCGGATGTCTATGGGCGTCGGTATAGTCATCATAAGGCTCCGACTGCTCGGTTGCCTCCTTATGACATAAAAAAGTGCTAAATCAACCGTTATTCAATAAAGGTATGATCTGTATTAGGTAATTTTATAATTTTAATATTACCCAATTTGATCATATTTTCATCATGGTTTTGTCCACGTCTGAAAGCATAGACTAAGAATATATTATATGTTTATGTCTGAAAGTGATAGTGAAAAAAGTAATTGAATAAATTCTGTTTAAATTGGGTAAGGGTAGTCAATGGAATGGTATAAAAAAAATACATTTATTGCCAAAAACTAACACGACTAACATACTTATAAGTTCATTTTGTAACTAACACACTAACTATATTATATGGGCCCTTTTTATGCCTGAAATAAACATATTCTATTCTATTCTATTCTAAAGCGTAGGTAAAATGTAATTCCTATATTTTAGTTCTCCGCATAAATAACTAAAGCCAGAAGTGAGATTTTTTACAAATGCAAAAGAGTATGTCAGTTAGGAATTACCAAATCTTCCATCTCCTTCCTCCGTATTGCTGTAATGCGATACTTCTCACTCTGATCCTTCAGGTTCTCATTTATTGTAGCAATGTCCTGAACATATCTGGTTTGCCAGTAATCGAGCAATTCTTCCTTTTCCTAAAAATATATCTAAGTCGAAAGGTGTGATAGCTAGATTCTGTTTTTGCACTATTTTTTAATGAATATTAATAATTCTACACCATCGAGCATATCACCAGAATAGAGCGGTAATATTATCTGTTTTGTATGAAAACAAAGTACGCATTATTTGTGCTGCGACGCCGCGTCGGTTCTGCGCACTGATTGGCCGACTGATGGCCATTGATAGATGATTGGACGATGGGACGTACACACAGATTACTGGTTGGTTGAATTGCTATTACGTTAGTGACAAGAGACTGAGCAGTTGCGGACTTTTATGGCTCACATTACTACTCTATGTGGGTAAATGCTCGATGTTCTACACTGTGCTTCAATGTTGTGTCACTTCTGGTTACTTACCTTAAATAAAAAAATCAAGTTCTTTCAGAAATTCCTAATAAATCTTTTACTTTCCCCTTTGTAGCTTATTCCAAGGTTAATTGCGGCTAAATTTTTACGTTTTATAGATCTTTATTTTATCAAACAGTACTGAAATAAGCTGTACTTAACGAAAATTTACCATGTTGTTGGAGGAACAGTTGACTTAAGTTAAAATAAAAAAAGAATATTACTTCTTAGTTCTTATTATTTGTACCAATATAAAAATTGATTACTTACCTTAATCTGTAGCTCATAAGCGCGTAGAAGTTCATTATGTACACAAAATTCATGGTCCGCTTTTGGGACTGATATTGGCGGTGTTGCTAGTTCCATCTGCTGGGATTCTGTCCGAGCATTCAAATATTTGTCAGCATATTTCAATTGGACCGTAGTATTGTAAACACAATCCTAAAAAAATGTCGTATCATAATTATCGATCCCATAAGCTAAATACTTAGATTTAAGCCTGTGTACGCAGGAAGATATCTGGGAGTTGAGATGGGCAGCATAATATATTAATATAATTTAAAAAAGGTTATAGTTCCAGTAATTGTATCTCCTGGCCTTTTTTCTGAAGGACAACAAGGCTATTTTATGGACGAAATAAGCAGGATGGTGGTACCAAGTCGCATCAGTAAAATATTATAGGCATGAACGTATAAAGCATATCATTTATATGTTTACTAGATGGTTTAAATTTGATAGCCACATGCGGGACGATGAAACTTATTTTACAGCCTATATCCCTCAGTATTATCGTAGCATTCTAACGTTGAAAGAATTTTTAATATCGGTTGTGTAGTTTAAAGTTTTTGAGATATTTTGTAACAAAAAAACAAACTATTTTTCCCTACTTTCTATGAGAATAATATTGATGTCAGGAACCAGCCCTATTTCTTAACTAAGCCGACAGTGAAAACTGTATCAAAATCCGTTGAGCAGTTTAGAAAATATCGATACACAGATAGGCCAACACAAAAAGTGACTTTAATTTATACTACGAGTATAATATAAAGCGATTACCTTTAAGCGATCTCGTAGATGAGAAATATGTCTATTGCTATTTTCTATCTCGCAAGCATAATTATGCAATTGTCTTTCTAAATCCGCATTGATATCCTGAACTGATCTAGAAGTGTAGACAATAAGGTAATATTAAAAATATGATACAAAGGTAATTTAGAATTTTTTGAATAAATACTACTAACAGGAAAAAAGCTCTCGTATTTAAAGTGATAACTTTTTTTCTTTTACGCCGGAAATGCTCTGAGGCATCCCCCGCGGGGAAGTGGGTTTCCACAGGCGGAAATGTGGGACTTGCTGCGCCCTAAAAGTGGTAAGGTGGACGCAGCTCTACCCACTAAAACCCGGCGAGTACCACCAATACAGCCTCTGGTGAGGTGCCCAGGATCTGTTGAGCAAACAGGATACCTCGACGGCTAGTCAGTCCCTTAAGGGACTGACGCCACCTCCACAGACGGGCTGTCCCGCACCACAGAACAACCCCTCCCAACATCGGGACAGTACAATGGGGTGAGTTTCCCGTCCTCGCCCCTTGTCCCCCTGCTCTTTTGTCCAGGTCCTGTACAAAAAGCAGCTCCCTCGGCTTAATTTGCTTGCCCAAGGTGCTGGGTTCACCTTAGGCTACTGAGCTCCACCGCCACGACAAACCTTGATCCATGGTGGGATGTTTTCTGTGATCGACATGACATCGACATTGAAATAATGAATAGGTGCAAAAACTGTCCACTTTTGCCTTATAAGTAATTAATACTTAACAACGTAACAATAAATGTACAAAAGCTGTACTTAAGCTTGGCAAAAAAGAGTATGGAAAAAATGAGGGCGCCACTTTCACTTAGGTCTAGTCATAATATGGAAAATCAGTAAGATAATTTAATCAAATAGTTAATAATAAATGTGAAACACTAAGCTTTTTTAGCTTAGGTCTTTACCTATGAAATTGCCGTTTTGTATGAAAAAATTTAAATGATTTTTTTTATCCATGATGTTAAGTATCCATGATGACGAAAAAGATTGAAATGCGATGAAAATGTAACACTAATCAATAAACAAATGACTATTTTTGGAAAAAGAATTCCATGTTTTTAAAATAAAATTAATTTGAAATTAGAATTCTTAGCCAAACAAAAATTATTTTGATTTGAAATGTCCAGTACCTACAGAACGGCAATTTCATAGGTAGACATAATATTTTCACACACAAGCACACAAAAGAATCGTTGGACTGTTCAGGATAGTGGCGCATAATTCATGAAAACACACATACACTAATTTAACCTGTATATTGTTTCAACAATTCCCCTTCACATTTACATTACGTCTTTGTTGACTGTATCTAGCGCATGCGTTTCTTATGAATCGACCGCAAATTATAAACATTGAATCGACTTGGTAAATCCCAAGGTTTCCTGTGAATGTATTTTCATGGAAAGATGTTGCGTAGGTAACCTTAGGAAGAAATTGGTATACTCTATAATATATATTATACGTGGAAGAATATGATCAAGAGTAATTCGTTCAGGATCCAAAAACTTTGATGCGCGAGATGTAAGGAAAACGACCGCTCACCAGTCACCACCAGTTGTATAGCTTATAAGGAATGAGGACTTCAGGAGATATTTTTTAAATGACTTGAATGCTGACGCCCGCTGCTGACGTCCATTGCCGCTCTTTTTTATATAAGATGCAAACGGATAGTCGGTTCACATGATGGTAGGTGAAGAGCGACATCCACAGCCCGCTACACCAGTGGATTAGCAGGTGCGTTGCCGGCCTTTGAGATATGAGTAGGCTCTTTTCTTGAAGGTCCCTAAGTCGTATCGGTTCGGAAACACCGTAGGTGGCAGCTGATTCCATATATTAGTCGTGCGAGGCAGGAAATGCCGTAAAAATCGAGTTGTTGTGGATTTCGGGACAGCGAGATGGTGTAGGTGAAATTTGGAGTTTTTTCGCGTGGTGGAAACCACCGGACATCGCTGCAGATATTAGTCCGAACAATTCCTCAGAACACTCCCGCAGAGCGATCCGACATCTCTACGCAGCGCCAAAGAGTCAAGCCGATTGGAGATAACATTGTCGTCGACGATTCGAGCCGCCCGGCTTTGAATGCGATCGAATGGAAGGAGCTGATATTGGGGCGCTCCAGTCCAGAGGTGAGAGCAGAATTCCATGTGAGGCCGGATCTGCGCCTTGTATAATTGAAGGCGGTGTGAAGGCATGAAATACTGCTTCGCCCTACTGAGCACGGCGAGTTTCTTAAAGGCTAGCTTAGCCTTTCCTTCCAAATGACCACGAAACTGCACATGTCTCGATATGTCGACGCCAAGTATCCCAATGCTGGCTGAGGCGGTTAGGGAAGTGCCTTCAAATTTTAGAGGAAAGACAAAGGGTGATTTTTTTGCGGTAAACGCGCAAACTTGTGTCTTGTTGGGATTAAATAAGACTAGATTAAGTCGCCCCCATTCCGAGACTTTGGCCAACAGAGACTCGATTTCAGACACAAGTTTGTTCCGACACTCATCGACTTGTTCCCGAGAAATATTAGAGCGGCCAGTGTATAAGGCATCTCCCTCCAGTGCTGTCATCTGCATAACAATGAATGCCGCTGGTTTGCAGCATATCATTGATATGCAGAAGAAACAAGGTGGGAAGAGTCTGCGTCCACCTTTCCATCCTTTCCATCCATCCATCCATTCCATCTTCTCGGGCGCACAGTCCCACATAACCTCCGGGACCCCCCGGACCCGGTGGTATGCCTAAACGCATTCCCCAGCGAAATAAAAAAAGGTTTAATTTATATATTTTTTTTAAATTCATATAAGTAAACGCTTAACAAAATTTTATCGATGAACGCCAGCTGCATGCACGAAATGATGCGTCATTGTCCCGTTATAGTAGGAGAGCTGGCACCAACTTTACAGACCGGCAATTTTCTCCTAAGTTTTTACTGATTAAAGTATTTAAGCAATTGATAGTTTTAAGTTTTTACACATCCGATTTATCGGTTATTCGTAAGAAATTATAGCTATACGTACAAGAGTACGTAGAGTAAAATTTAACATTAGAAATTTGGTAGGTTAACTTTTACATCTTTAAAAACAAATTCTCAATAAACTGTGTTACTCACGACTTTAACGCATCATTTTTTCCCTTTAAGACTTGTAGAAATACTTCATTATTTTTCAAAGTATCTACGGCATGTTTTATTGAAGGACATTTGCCGTTTTCAGCTAGCTCTATAAGTGTTCGTTTTATTAAGTCGATTACATTTTTCCTGAAATTGAATACAAACATTAAAGTATGTATATAAAACTAAGATTTGATATGGAATGTCTATTGGCGCGATTCGGCAGCAAAATTGACTCAAATGCCGCGACGAAACGAAACGGCGTGTATTATGCTGCATCATCTGCGTATTTCGTAATAGATTTTGAATGAAATATGCTTTTTTGTGCCCACAATAAGTAAAGGTACGAAATTATTACTAAATTAACTTAAAATTAACAAATTTATGTACCTACACAAAGGCGGCCTTATTGGTTGAGTAGCAATTTTTTCCAGACAACCTTTGAGTATAAAAAAGAAGAGGAAATAATCTAGGATATAATAATATAATTATTAACATCTGCTTGGCATGCCGTGTCTGCCAACTTTTTATAAATATCAATACAAAATATTTATCCAATCATAATAGATACATACTTATTTTTTTTTTTAATAATAGTCAAGTTTGTTGGGATATTGTCGAGTAAAATATTGTTTCAACGCCATCTATATTAATACTTTAGTAACTTCAAAACTTACCGGTCTCTACCAAGCTTGTCTCGTACTTGGTTCACTTTTACATGCGAGTCGCTAGAAATACGGGCTGCGCTTGTTTCTGAAATTGTTTTTATCAAAACTAGATGGCACCACTAGACGTACTAAATGTACACATTCGGAAGAAAAAACTAAGTTAGTCTCATAGTCTACAGACTTGAGGCTAACTTAGTTTTTTAGCTTAGGGAGACTGTCTGCCACTACTAGATGTTAAGCTTAAAGAAGTTTGGTTCGATTGATAAGGCTTAGCAGCAGTATGCCTACAGCATCCAGCTGTACAAGAGTAGATTCCGCCTGATATAGAATACTGGTCTCACCTTTGGGCCGCTCCAACAAGCTCCTTATAGTTCATCGTATTCATCTTATAATCAGATGCCATCCACATTTCCGTACAAATTCGGATTATTTCAATATATTTATTTTACGATTTTTTTAAAGCCTGGTGCATCTGCAAGCCCACCAGGATGTTGACTGTGGACTGTTCACTTACCACAAGGTGGATTTTTTTGCTTATAAGCCTAGTTACCAATACTACTAATACATGGCTAATACATATATCGATTAGTTTGTGTATGGCAGAGATGATGTTCCAGCATTAACTTACCCAAAATTTTCATTTGCAATAAAGCGACTTCCAAAACTACTGCAAACAATAAAGCATCCATTGCTGGAACTCTGTAAAGATTACTCATCTTTAAATAGTAAAGTAACAGAGGTTGTGAAGCCTAAAATATACAACTTAGAAGAATGTTTAAGGAATCTCTAAGGAGTATTACTTTTCGAATTTCGGGTCTTATTCATTCATAATTATTATAAGTTTGTAATTGTACTATTGTGTGATTTCACTCAGTGAACAAACATTCACCCATCTGTACATATATGCTGTTTAGACTCATACGATAATTATGTTTCTGAACCTTATTCTAATTACATGACATAATAATTATTTTATGTATGCAAATTAAAACACAAATAGCAACATATGAAAGTGACATAATATCTGGGTGTTTAATTTGACACAACATACTACACAGTACACACTACACAGTGAGTTAATTAAGTATTTTATAGAGTTGCTTCCGGGGCTTAATCAACAGATTAAATGGAAATGGTGCATGTGACAGTGAAGAGGTGGGGGCAATCAAAAGGTCCTTTACGTCGAATTCGGTGCAATCGGGTGCAATATCCGACACTATCGGCGCGTTGGCAAAGCCACCAGTCAGGCCTCAGGCTTCAGGCGTTGCTTCCTGTATCTTTACTCAGCTCAAAGGTCAATTTAATTCAATCTAGAATGTTCCTTAAGATTCTCAATAAGTGTATTTTTAGTCGTGTCAATAGATGGTCCATAAGTATTTACCTTTTTGAATGTTGTATTACATGATGTTATCCCATAATTTTGATTAACAATACTGTATCCTATTCTCAACTATGATTGGGTCATGTTATCCACTGCCTATTTCCATCAATTAGCAATATACCTCTTGAGCGAACCCCCAACAAGAGGTAGTGCCATGCTGCTTTCAGCCGATTGGGCCAGTACGACCGGGCTGGAATCTCTCGCTCACATAACACCGGCATCTGGTGACAGCTATGCGGTCGCGTTTCGTGCGGTTTGTGAGTTTTCGGTGGCCCATTGGGGAGGATAAGGAAAAGGAGGGCAACGTATCTGCATAATCTCTGGTTGTGTGTGTCGCCAAAAGGCTGTTCGTTTGCCCTTCTATTCTATAAAAAATGCATTCAACTAGGGCCGGTAACTGCACGAAATTCGTTATCCCATGTCGTCGGAGGTTGACCGCCCTTCGACAAGATAATAGGATGTATAATAGGATGCCTATCATTAAATTATATGCCGTGAACTTTGTAAATTAAAAACCAGTCTCGTTTAAAATGTTTTTCAGCAAAGAGGCATTTTAGGTATGAATAATTACTGTAGAATCATTGGAAATACCCATTACTCTTTCAAATATATGTGAGTCATAATTATGTTATAGATGTCTAATGTTCATTTCAAACAATCTATCTGTATATGTATCATCTTAAACCTACTGGAACAAAAAATGTAATAAAATATTGCTTTACGGATATTTTTAATAACTTCAACATAATTTATCTCGGAAAACGTAGGCAATATCACTGAGTTAATAATAATATTATTTATAATACATGTGTGGTGTGTTCTTTCTACAGTAAATAGCGTTTCTTGTTTCGAGAATGCTAGATAATTTTAATATAAAATGTAATGATAACATTCAAGCTTTTTTTTCTTACCAATATTTGAGTTTGCAGCGGCGAAGGAAAACATTGTGAAAAAACCTTATATTGTTATTATAAGGTTTAATGTTGTGGTCAGCATAAGGGTACCTTATATTATCTTCTTCGCCTTTTCATATAGAGTGACGTACGATGCTTATAGTGGTCATAGTAAATTTAACTGTATATATATTTTTTTTGATATGAGTTGTTTATCAGTAGTAAGTTAAAATAAAACAAAGAAATGAAATAAAAAATAGAAATTAAGAAGACCACTTATGCCAACAACGCCAAGAATAAAACGTTGAAAACTAAAACCTTTGCTTATGCAATAGGTAAATATTGACGAATATGTTACACTAGCCTAGCCCACGTCACCGGTGTGCCCTCAACTTTACTTCATACATCGATAATAAAGTCCCTATAATATTTTAATATTAGAAACCCAGGTGTGCCCACAGCCTTATTTCGCTGTATCGTACACGGTGCAACATTTCGACATCATTTCGGGTGAAATATTGGAGTTAGCAGAATTCGACCACCTCAGCTCTGGCCCCGACCGTGGAAACCATTCTTTTACTCAACATCAGTAGGGAATCACTCTTTTTAGTTTGTATAATTTTAATTAATATAATTTAAATTGTAATATTTTAATTAATAAAAAGTGTTAAGTAAATTGCCTTTTTTTTGGCATCTGCGGCTGCAACAATCGTAACTGGCGCAGTCGGTAGGATAGTACTCGCGGGCCGGTTCGCGAGATTCGGGATTAACAATCATCACGCCGCGTGCCACCCGTGTGGTTTTCGAACTACGATCGAGTACTAGACGAAGAATCTACAGAAGTTGCAGCCAAAGAGGGAATCAAGAAATAGATCCGGCTAAGAAAAATGCGCATGTAAGTACATTGAATCTTTCAAGTTCCTTACCCAAACTTGTCCTATAATTTTCTTATTATATTTAAGTACTTACTCCATAAAAATTATATTGCATAATTTTATGTGTGAATTTTAGCTGTGTAATTTTATATAATTAAATTGTATGTTAATTAATAGATTTCAAAATTTTTCATCCGCGAGAAATTAGGAATACTAGGTTAGGTAATATTAGATTAAATTCAAATAGAAATAATTTATTTGACGAAAACAGGGATTTTTCTGAAAATATGGCGCAATACGAATTAGATGCGATTTATAAGTCATTGAGGATGTTACCCGAATTTGATGGGAACCCTCACGTTTTGACTCGATTTATAAATCTTTGTGATCAGATAGTTTTAACGCACATAGGTACTGATCCGGGACACCAATTAGGGAATTTAGCGTTAATTAACGGCATTTTGAATAAAATTACGGGTCCCGCTGCTAGGTTAATAAATGCCAGTGGCATACCAGAAAATTGGCAGGGCATAAAAAATGCACTCATAAATAACTTCGCTGATCACCGGGATGAGACAGCACTTTATAGTGACCTTTCGATGCAGACCCAAGGTTCCAGCACACCACAAGAATTTTATGAGAGGTGTCAGAATCTTTTTAGCACGATTATGACATACATATCGTTACATGAAACTGTCCTTACAACTGTTATAGCTAAGCGAACGCTATATCAAAAGCTAACACTACAAGCTTATTTGCGAGGCCTAAAAGACCCCCTAGGTTATAGAATTAGATGCATGCGACGGGAGTCAATGGAAAAGGCTCTAGAGTATGTACAGGAGGAGTTAAATACTTTATACATGCAACAAAGAAATGATAGTGGACATTTAAGTAAAAAGGAAATTTCTAATCAGAATAATCATCATCATCTACCACTTAACAATTTTGTACCTAAGCCATTCAATTTTCCGATTAAACCATATAATTTAAACATGCCCGGTCCATCACGACCATTTAATAACTATAGTTCGCAAGGTTGGAAACCAAATGTACCACCCCATATGCAGCAACAACGTGGTCCCACGCGCACCCAACAAATTATGCGCGCCATGCCTCCGAACTATAGCCCACAAAATAACATGTTTAAATTAAATAGGCCTTACCAGCATTCTAATAATTTTAATAACCAGCCACGTCCAATGAGCGGCGTTAGCCATTTCATGCCAAAAGTATTACCACCAACCCTTAGTGGGCATGACTGGCGTAAATCAGGTAACCCACCACCGACAAATTATTTAAAAGCACGAGAGATGAATTACAATGAACTTGACTATGACAGTAACGAGTTATACGACTTTGATTATAACGACTATTTAAATTATGAGCAAAACTGTTTCATGTACGAACAAGCCGACTACTCACCTTATGACAATTGTGAACCCTGTACAGAATCAGTATCCTTAGAGGAAATTGATCCGCAAACTGATGACGTAAATTTTCAGAAAGACCCGAAATCACAAAAGCCAAGATAGAAGTCAACTTTCATATTCAAAGACAGTTAGGTTATATCCAAATATCCAATCCACCCCTTAAATTTCTGATAGATACGGGCGCTAATCAGTCTTTCATTAGCCCCGAGGCTGTACAAAAATATTTTAGCCATATGCCATTAAACTACGACCCTTTTGAGGTTACAAACGTACATGCTACTAGCAAAAACGACTACTCTATTACCTTACCCTGCTTTCCGGAATTATGTAAAAAAGGTGACATGACTTTATTCATTTACAAATTTCACAACTACTTTGACGGATTATTAGGATTTGACTTATTAGACACTTACGGATCGAATATTGACCTTAGAAATAAAAATTTAATTACTCGCAATGCTAAAATACCTATTCATATGTATGACTCACGTAACGCGAATTTATATGAAGAAATTATTCCGGCTAACTCATCAAAATTAGTTAGACTTCCAATTAATGCTTTAAATGGCGATGTTTTAATTGAAAATCAGGTTATTTGTAATTGTCATATTTCTGAATGTTTTACTAAAGTAATTAATAATCGTGGATGGGTCGAAATATCCAATCCCACGTGTAACGATATTATATTCTCCATGGATAGACCAGTACAAGCAGAACTATTTAATATTGAAAGCGACCATTTTGAAAATTTATCTGAGCGCACGAAAGAAGTAATTTCTCGTTTAAGAACCCAGCATTTAAATCCGGAAGAACGTGCTAACTTAATTAATTTATGTGCTAATTATGCCGACATATTCTACCTCGAAGGTGAACCATTAACATTCACCAACAAGATAAAACACAAAATTAGAACTACAGATGAAATTCCGGTACACACAAAAACTTATAGATATCCCTATGTCCATCGGCAAGAGGTAAGAGAACAAATTCAGAAAATGCTCGAACAAAATATAATTAGGCCTTCTGATTCAGCTTGGAGCTCGCCAATCTGGGTAGTACCTAAGAAGGCGGATGCCTCAGGTAAAGTTAAGTGGCGTTTGGTCGTAGATTTCAGGAAAGTTAATGAGAAAACCATAGATGATAAATACCCCATACCAAATATAACTGACGTACTAGACAAACTTGGGAAATGTCAATACTTCACAACTCTCGATTTAGCTAGTGGCTTTTATCAAGTGGAAATGGACCCCCAGGATATTCATAAAACTGCTTTTAATGTAGAGAACGGGCATTACGAATTTTTGCGTATGCCTATGGGCTTAAAGAACTCACCTTCAACTTTTCAGCGTGTCATGGACAATGTTCTAAGAGACCTACAAAACCAAGTTTGCCTCGTATATTTGGACGACATTATAGTTTTTAGCACCTCCCTTCAGGAGCATATAGTAAATTTAGAATTTAGAAAAAGTTTTCAAAAAATTACGTGAATCGAATTTCAAAATCCAAATGGATAAATCAGAATTTCTAAAACTTGAAACCGAATTTTTAGGTCATGTAATAAGTAACGAGGGTGTTAAACCTAACCCTAATAAAATTCACGCTATTCAAAATTACCCGTTGCCAAAAACTACAACTCAAATTAAGCGATTCCTTGGATTACTCGGGTATTACAGAAAATTCATCCCCGATTTTGCACGTATTACAAAACCGCTAACTCAATGTCTGAAAAAAGGTTCAAAAATTAATTTAGATAAAAAATATACGGATTGCTTTGTACATTGTAAAACTCTTTTGACGAACGATCCGATTTTGCAGTATCCAGATTTTTCAAAAGAATTTATACTCACAACAGACGCGTCCAATGTTGCCATAGGCGCAATTTTGTCTCAAGGAACAATAGGTTCCGATAAACCAATAGCCTATGCCTCAAGAACCCTTAATTCAAGTGAATGTAATTATAGTACGATAGAAAAAGAGTTGCTTGCAATAGTTTGGGCCACAAAATACTTCCGACCATATCTCTTTGGTAGAAAATTTAAGATTATCACAGATCATAAGCCCTTACAGTGGGTTATGAACCTAAAAGAACCCAGCTCGCGTCTTACGAGATGGCGTCTTAAGCTTTCTGAATACGATTTCACCGTTATCTATAAACAAGGAAAAAGTAATACTAATGCCGATGCTCTTTCTAGAATCGAACTCCATAATGATGAAACTAATTCCATAGCTGTAAACGTATCAGAAAGTTCTCACAATACATTAGATGACTCTAGAACAATAACAGCAAGCGAATCCTCTTCAAGGACTGCTACTGCACATACGAGCGATGAAGAACCTATATTAAGTATCCCTATCTCAGAAGATCCATTAAATAAATTTACTAGGCAGATCGTTTTTACCGTTGTCGGTGATATTAAAGGCCGCCCCGTCATCACAAAACCATTTGAAAACCATACGCGAACATCGATACAATTATCAGAATCTAATATAGAGGAAGACGTTATTAATTCTGTAAAAGAGTACGTGAACCCAAAAATTAAAACCAGCTTGTTAGTATATCCATGTGATGCAATGTACAAAATTATTCCTATAATACAGAGAACTTTTAAAAATTCATCCATGTTCTTAACATTTACTAAACGTGAAGTTGAAAATGTACGTGAATATCTTAAGCAGCAGGATATAATTAATAAATACCACGAGGGTAAAACGAACCACCGAGGTATTAACGAAACCTATTTGGCATTATCAAATAGATACTTTTGGCCAAAAATGAAAGAAAGTATTGCAAAAGTTATAAATTTATGTATCGTATGCGGACAAGCTAAATATGACCGTAATCCTATAAGACAGCAGTTTAGATTAGTCCCTTCCGCCTCCAAACCGTTAGAATTAGTACATGTCGACTTACTAACAATTCAGAATGAAAAATTTCTTACCATTGCTTAGCTTTTGTACTCACCATGGTATACCGATGAAAATAGTCAGTGATAATGGTACCGAATTCACAAACCAGCTACTTGCAGAATTCCTAAAATTACATAAAATAGAACACCATAGAGTAGCGCCTCACGCACCTAACGAGAACGGGATAGTCGAACGTTTTCACTCCACTATACTCGAGCATCTTCGAATTCTTAAGTTAAGTCAGAAATCGGAATCAATAGTTAATTTAATGATGTATGCAATTTTAGCCTATAATAGTAGTATTCATAGTTTAACTAAGTGTAAGCCTATTGAAGTAATAACTGGACATTTTGACCCTCGAGACTCTTTTGACATAGATATTTCCACTCAATTACTACAGCAATATATGGTCAATCATAAAGAAAAAATGACTTTAGCATATAAAACTATACAAGATTTATCTGACGAGTCACGTGAAAATATAATTAGAAACCGAAATAGAGAAAGAGAACCAGAAAGTAATTACTTACCTGAACAGACAGTTTTTATCCAAAATCCGTGTGCATCCCGACAAAAACTAGCCCCACGATACTCTCATGACGTAGTTATGACTGATTTACCTATACATATATACACAAAGAAAAAACGAAACCCTATTGCCAAAAATAGACTCAAGAGAGTCCCTAAATCAGCGCAATTGTTACAGGATACTGCTGATCCTCTTTCTTCTCCTGAGCGTCGCCCAACCACAAGACATAATACTTGAAAGTCTAAATGACGGACCTGGAATTTTGCCTTTCAAACTAGGACCCACTAGAATAATATCCCATTACCATACCTTTTTCATAAAATTAGCCTTAATGATTTGGAAGATCGAATTAAGTCTATCGATATTCAGTTAGATACCATTAGCCCAGAATTAAACAATAAAACGAGATCTCTCCTCGAACCGCATATTACATACCTTAGAAATAAGCCTACTGGTGTTTTAGATCAATTAGAGACATTTGTGTCGAACCGTGCTAAAAGAGGTCTTATAAATGGTCTTGGTTCAGTGATCAAAAGTGTCACTGGAAATTTAGATTACACCGACGCTATTCATTATAACGAAGTAATTAAAAATCTACAGGAAAATGAAAATAATTTAGTTATGGAATTAAATAGTCACATAAGCTAAAAATTGGACTATTCAATATTCTAAAATCATAGATACTATCATAAGAAATCAGGATAAAATGACGACTATAATGAATAAAATTAGTCAAAGCGATGCGGAACATGATTCGGATTTGATGAAATACGATCATCTTGCCCAAATACTATTAATATTGAGCGATAATGTTGATTATATTTCGCAGGAAATAATTAAGTTACAGAATAATTTAGCTTTTATTAAATCCTCCACTTTACATCATTCGGCTATAGATCAAGCCACCGTACGCTCTATTATAAGTAAGCTGTCATCACTATACGGCAGCGAGCGTATACTTAATTTAGACATAAGAGAATATTATAACATAATTAAAGTAGGATCATTTTATATAAGTAATGAGATAGTTTTAGTTTTTAAATTCCCAATAGTTGTATCTTACATTTATAATTTATATAAGTTATCTATAGTTCCCAATAAATACCATGAGGTCCTATCTCCCACCTTTCCATTCCTAGCTATCCACGAGAAAGAATTCAGGTATATAGAGGCTGAATGCCCGAAGGCCAGCAAGTGGCATTTATGTATAGAAAAGCCGAACCCTCTAATTCAACCAGAGGACTGCATACAGCAACTTATAACAACGCAGGAGCGCAGCCCCTTATGTAAACCTATGATTGTAACTTTGAACCATGCAGCATATGAAGAATTGGATGAAAAGCATTACACAGTCAGTTTTCCTGAATCGACAAAGGTTCACTTGTTCTGCGAACGACACTCCTATGAAACTCTTCACGGCAGCTATCTTGTCATAATTCCTAGACAGTGTTATATGGAGACACCACAGTTCACTATTTCCAATTCCAAGGATCGGATAAAAGGACAGGCGCTTAAATTATTGAATATGCCTAACTATACTATAGTCGATAAAAGCTTACAGCCTACACTTACCCTTAACTCAGTAAGCCTGAAAAACCTTCAAGAAATTAATACTAGAATCTCCATGCAGCAACCTATAAAGTTAAAAACTGAAGAACACTATGGTATCTATCACACTACGATACCTATGTATGTAACAATACTATTAAGTGCATGCGCCCTTCTAAGCGTGTACTATTGGAAGCGCCGTACCAGACCACTAGTAAAGACTATTAAAAAAAATGAAGATAAGTTTGAAATGCAAGCCGTGGATCCTGATCATCCTCCAGCTCAGTTTACGACATCAGTCTTCAACAGTCGCTGTTCTACGGGTGGAGGTGTTACACTAGCCTAGCCCACGTCACCGGTGTGCCCTCAACTTTACTTCATACATCGATAATAAAGTCCCTATAATATTTTAATATTAGAAACCCAGGTGTGCCCACAGCCTTATTTCGCTGTATCGTACACGGTGCAACATTTCGACATCATTTCGGGTGAAATATTGGAGTTAGCAGAATTCGACCACCTCAGCTCTGGCCCCGACCGTGGAAACCATTCTTTTACTCAACATCAGTAGGGAATCACTCTTTTTAGTTTGTATAATTTTAATTAATATAATTTAAATTGTAATATTTTAATTAATAAAAAGTGTTAAGTAAATTGCCTTTTTTTTGGCATCTGCGGCTGCAACAATCGTAACTAATATCGTTTCAACACAATAATATTGTCTTCATTTTGTAAATTTATTTCTAATAGTTGAATTAGTTCGAAGGAACAGCCTCAGGAAAGCACGATTAAACTAAATTATAATATGTGTTCTTGGTTACCTACTCGTTGTTTTCTTATTATAGGTACTTTTATTTTATTTCTTTAATAATAATTAATGGTGTAATCCAAATACAGGTTTAGTTATAAAATTAAATTGTTACGTACCTTGAATTATCTTCCATAATTTTGTTTTATTATTCTGAACCAGATATTTCGTACTACGAGATCACTAAGAGTGTTTGATCAATATTTCGTTGTTACAAAACTTATCACTTAGATACTCTATTCTTCAGAGGAATCGATTTTTTATCAATATTAGCCCCTTAACAAAAGAAATTAAGAAAAGAAGAAAGACTGTTTTGTTTTTACACTGAAACAACATTTAAATATTTTAAAGCGGTTTATTTAATATTTTTAGATGACCGACGTTTTGGATTCACAGGAAACATGGTTACGGGTCATTATGTTGTTTTGTTTTAGCTTATTTATAGGTTATCTTTTTAAATGGCATACTGACTATTTGATTTAATACATAATATATATTACTAATGTGCATATGACGTTTGTGTATCTGTAATATCCCATGATCGGACGGAGTACCAAAAGCTGACCTCCAAACTTCAATATGAAGATGGCACCCCATGATGATGATATCTGTACACAAATTATAATAGTCCATGTTTAAAAATACTTACAGCTAAATATTGAAAAGCCATGTGTGTATTAGCTGTTCCATCTATTAGATATAGAGCTACATAATTATAAGTTCCTAAAATAAAAATAATCAAAAATGGTTAATTCTAATGTATTTGTTTTTGAAATTTAATCTAGGTACCTACTTATAATTTCGTGCATGATATGGTCTAGTGGTTTTTCGGGCTTAGCCCACCACTCGTTTCCATCGCTGTTTAAATGATTCAGGTGGAAAAATTTATAAGGAGAATTCTTTGTCAACTTACGTTTATTAAAGCTAAAAGTCCGCGGCAAAAACCAATACAAAGTAATTAAAAAATATTAGCATCTGAAACGAAACATGATATAAATGAAAAGATAATTAACAATAATAATAATAATTAACATTAATATCATTATAATTCATAATTTTGTACCTTTATGAATTATATTATTTATTACGAGGGCGACACTTTTTCATAACTAGGAGGGTAAACGATAAGTCGAAGCTTAATACCACCGACGCCCATACACATCTGCACAATCAGAAATTATGCAGATATGTTGCCCTCCTTTTCTCTATCCCCCAAATGGGCTCACAAACCGCACTAAACGCGACAGCATACCGGTGATATGTGAGCGAGAGGTACCACCCCGGTCGTGCCGGCCTAAGTCGGCTGCGTAGCAGAATGGCACTACCTAGCACTGAAAGTTTTTAGAAAATCAAAAACTGAACAAATAATTAGCAAGCTATTAGTTATGTTATATCTTTTTAAAATAGTGTCCACTCACATCAATATTATATGGCTGCATCCCAATTCCCATGGTACTACACTGAGAAAAATAAAGCGCACGGTGCGATGTCGCGGCTATAGGCGGCCATAATTCCACGCCTGACGTCGCTAAATAGTCGGTCGTTTGCATGGCGGTTTGCGACGAGGCGTTGTAGTGGTGAAAGAACTGCGGGGTCGTTTTGTGCCGAACTCTTTTCAAAACAAGCGGCAAACAATTACTAGCATACCACTCTTTCTTTTTTTCTTTAACGCCGGGAAATGCTCTGAGGCATCCCGCGGGGGAGTGGGTCTCCCCACGCGGGTATGTGGGACTCGCTGCACCCGACAGCTGGTAAATGGACGCAGCTCTACCCACTAAAACCCGGCGAGTGCCGGGTTTGGTGAGGTGCCCCGCATCTAGAAAACAAACAGGGCACCTCGACGGCTAGTTAGTCCCGCAAGGGACCAACGCCACCTCCACAGAGGGGTTGTCCCGCACTTCAGAACAACCCCTCCCAACGTCGGGACAGTACAATGGGGTGAGGTTCCCATCCTCACCCCTTGCCTCCTGCTCTTCTGTCCCCTCTTCTTATAAGAGGGGTACAAAGAGCCCCCTCGGCCCAATTAGCTTCGCCCAAGGTGCACCGCTCACCCTAGGTTACTGAGCCCCACCGCCACGACAAGGCCTGAACCATGGTGGGGGGCATGATATCACTCTGCAGTATCCATACAATAGACGTTCAATTCGCCAAGTCACTAGTGGTAAGTGATATCCAAACTTGCCACCCCTGAGTATTAATAGAGAGAGAAATATAAACTTTCCTAGGCACTTTTTTGTATATTTTATGAATGTCACTACAAATGTTTGTGCAATCCTCATTACAACATGAATGACAGCGTTGGTGATAACTGCTTATTAAATTCGTACTTTTGATTGCACCACAATACCCACGCGTAATACGGAATCCAATTTTCCAGGCACAAATAAAGAGATACCATTTAACATAACGTATCTCGTTAGCCATTATGATTAAAAGAATATAAAATCAGGAAAGTTGTATAATATCGTATCTAGATGCAAGTTGAGCAAACAAAATGAGAGTGTTCAAACAACTCTGAAACAAGCTAATGCTTTGACTCGACCCTTGTTTGCACTTGTCAGTTCAAAACACATATGATCAAAACTTTTGAAAGAATCATGAATGATATATATTTGAATTAAATGCAAATAAAAATTATGATACTGGAATTCAGCTATAATGGTGTGATGGTGCAGCAAAGTTAAGCAGGATTATTTTCCCACCATGGTTCAAGCCTTGTCGTAGCGGTGGGGCTCAGTAGCCTAGGGTGTGCCCAGCACCCCACCATGGTTCAGGCCTTGACGTGGCGGTGGGGCTCAGTAGCCTAAGGTGTGCCCAGCACCTAAGGCGAAGCAAATTGAGCCGAGGGAGTTGCTCTTTGTACTCCTTTTATAAGAAGAGTGGACAAAAGAGCAGGGGAGACAAGGGGCGAGGATACCTCACGCCATTGTACTGTGCCGACGTTGGGAGGGGTTGTTCTGTGGTGCGGGACAACCCCTCTGTGGAAGTGGCGTCGGTCCATTAGGGACTGCCTAGCCGTCGAGGTTGGTGGCATTAATGGCACTCGCCGAGTTTTAGAGGGTAGAGCTGCGTCCACCTTACCATCTTTCGGCCGCAGCAACCCCCCCGCGGGATGCCTCAGAACATTTCCCGGCGTAAAAAAAGGCAGGTTTATTTAGTAGTGTATGTTTATTTGTACGTATGCCGTCATTACAATTTAACTGACTATAAAAAGAAGTAATTACTTTTCGTATTAGAAAGCCAATTTTTTTAATATTAAAACTGAACTTAGTTTGAAACTTTTTACTGAAATTTTGTAATTGATTTAGAAATAATTATTAAAACAATTTTTTTTACGAATTTCAATAACTACAGATTTCGATTAGGTAATTTTTTATAGTGACCGTAAGGCAATGGTTTTTGTCTAGCCTTTATAAAATTTGATATAAAATATAAATTCAACGAAATACGTATATTTATTATAGTTCATTTACGACTGCTAGAGTTTATTAATTTCTTTACGACTTTATGTACGTAAGTACGTTAAATAAAAACCTGACTCCTTTCAAGTGCTCCGTATACAAGCTGTACAAGTCACTTCTATCAAAAGATTAGAAACACCTTTTAAATAAAGTCGAGACATAAAGACGTAATAAATTACTACTCGCTCAGTACTTCATCTGAGAGTCTTTAAAATAATTGAAGGTGTGTATATCAAAAGCAAAAACGCAACTCTAATAAGTAAAAATAGTTTATCGTCACAGAAAATGTTCTGTAAATAAACATTTTGCAATATATTGAAATATGAAATATGGTCCGGGCTTCACCCGAAATAAATTGTGAAAACATAAGTCATATTTTTCATTGCAATCCTTGGCACGTACAAATCCTTAATTTTTAACAAGATGGTTGTTTTACGACTATTTATTATAGAGTACTTATCCTCGTGGAAGCTTGTATTTTTTAATTTCAACTTTAGTATCTTTGAGTAATGAAAAAAATTAACAATAAAATAATATTTTATACATTTAGAATTTTAGATGAACGCTAGCTTCTTGTTTGATCATATTTTGTTTGATATTATGTACATCCGTAAGAAATTGGTAAAAAAAAGCATAATACTTTTTTTATTATTTAGTCCTTGCGATTTTAAGTTAACATGGTTATTTTCAATACTGAAACTACATATTTAGAACGGAAAATTTACCAAGTTTTTCAGAACAGTCAGTGAAGACTTCGTGAAGCCTCGTGAACAAGTCATTTGTAGACCATGTCGAAATATCGAGCTCCGCGAAATAAAACATGATAAATATCCCGTTTTAAATAGTTTTAGTTAATCTAGCTCCGTGATGTATTTTTTGTTACTTTTAAATAGTTTATATATATTATGTCAGTATTTTTTTTATTTTGTTGCTAATTGCTTGTATTGATGACTAACATAGCATATAATAGTTACAGTCTTTTTTTATGTTAGTTGGATAGGCAAACTGGCAAATGTGTCACCTGATGGTAAGTGGCCGGCGTCACCCATGAACATAAACTAGTTTACCTGGAACGAGCCCAGGCAACTTATCTATGTGTTACCTATCCTGAGACATAAGATGTTAAGTCTCGGTGCCAGTAATTACACTGCCTGTCTTGCCCTTCTCTCCGAAACACAGCAAAGCTATTTCACGGGAGAAACAAGCAAACAAGAGATACTCATTGATTTTTTCTTGTAATTCTTCTTTTGTACTATTTCTGCATTTGTTTTTCTAGACGCATTCTTTTAGGTTTGCTGTCAGAAATCTCTACAAGAGATAAGCACAAGTGTATAAATCTTTATATATAAAAATCAATGCCACTTTTCGTTGTAATTTTATAACTCAATAACGGGCTCACCAATCCCAACCAAATGTTTAGGCTTTGTTCGGACTATTTAGTAGATGGTTTATGTAAAGTTTGCACAAAATCGGTCGAGCGGTTCTTCATTTATCACATTTTTTTAATTCAATAAATGGCGGATCATTTTGTTAATGAAGATTTTGCTGTCAAATTGAAACTTTTTCAGTTGGGGTCATATTGATACTTTTTTCAGTGTAATTTGATGTTCCAATTTTTTTTTATTTCACTTTATATGAAGCGAAGCACTTACCGGGCCGCTAGTATTAAATACTAGCTGTTGCCCGCAGCTTCGCCCGCGTTAACTTATATTTACGGACGTATCCGGACCGATGTTGATCATTTTTTTACTTCTTTGTTATATCGCTTAAGAGAATAAGGCTGTTTTTTTAATGTAAGCTCTCAAGTGGCTTAAATTTTTCCGACTCTCACAATAATTATCCAACTATTTATCCATTTATACAGTCTTGGTAAATTATATACTATATCCTATTGACAACAGGCATGAAAATCCATTTAGTTAGTTTGTACCTAGTTTTTGAGTAATCGCGTACAGATAGACAGACGTGAGGAAGGACTTTGTTTTAAATTATATTTTTTGTTTTTATATTATTTATGTTTTGTTTTATATTCTCAATCGGCGCTGCTTTCACGTGCTCTTGTTTCAGTCATGCTCTCTCACATGCGGTTTAACCGGGACTCTCGCTCCTCAGCAGAGTCTTGTGATCTAACTAATCTCATTCGCTTAACGTATTTCGATGTAGCAGAAAGAGAAGTTTTCTTTCTGGAAGGCATCGTGTTATAACCGTATTAAAATATAAAAATCTTTAAAACTACCCTTATAGAAAAAGAATCACCTCGCACCTAATCTAGATAATGAAAATTAATAACTATCCAACTTTACCTATTGAATCCTATATTGAAAACCCTTATTGAATTTTAACTAACACCTATAGCAAAGATTATTAACTAAATAAAATTAAAATAATAATGCCTAAACAAATATCTACTAAAACATATTAATACACGAATGAATAATCCTCCCTTTTTTTTCGCTGGGGAGTGCGTTTATGCATGCCATCGGGTCCGGGGGGTCTCGGGGGTTATGTGGGACTCTCTGCATCTGAGAAGATGGTAAGGTGGACGCAGACTCTACCCACTAAACCCCAGCGGTGTTCTCCTTGTCGTCTGGATGATCCAGCGCGAGAGCTGTGGACGTCCGCACCGGGCCACAACGGTGTGCCGCCCGGCACTCTTCTCTGGAGGCGGGGGTTGGCATCCCCTCCTCCTACTCCGCTTAAGGCACCTTAACTACATAAGGATGCCTTATAGCCCGGACCCGGCGGATCCCCCGATCAGCCTTGCACAGGGTCCCTCACGGCGGTGCAACCGCCTGTCGCCGCCGTGCTCTCCTGCGGGAAGAGGCGCCAGTGCTATCTTACTCCCGCTCCATCTCCTCCTTCTGTGACATCACTACCTTGCAGAAGGAGAGGACCGCCTGCCATGCACTCTCACTGTCAGTCGTCGCATGGGATGACCGCAGGGAGCGACAGGTCCGTGCCCACTTCAGCTAAACAGTCTTAAATATACAGTACCTATACTTTATTTTGTTAACTTTAAAATATATTCCTACACCTTATAATAAACCTAATAAGTAACTACTCTAAACTGTACTTAATAAAAAAAAAGGAAGTGCAAAAGTGCGCGCTGAAAAGCACCGTTGCAAGCAACAGGTATACAATTTATAAAATGTCTTTAAAAATAATTATTATGAAGGAACGCTCCACGCTCAACACGTCCGTTCGCAATAACAGTCAAAAATGTATAACATGAACTATGATGCGATACGCGCGGCCTATGTCTCTGAAATTAGCTAGGTGCTCGCGGGGCTGATCCCCAGCCCCCGCCTGCCGCTTTAAGCCAAGTTAGACCTTCAGCCCTACTATTACAGCATAAACTTCACTGCGGTTGACGTAACGTACAACAAACTTATTATATAATATGTTGGTATAGCAGTAACCATGTCTAGGGATAGAACCGCAAAATTAAGTTTGTTTTTAATGTGTATACTTGTGCGAGATAAAAAGTACGCAGGTTGGTGCCCCGGATAGTAAAGTATAATTATACCAAGTTTCATCGTAATCGAACCGGTAGTTTGTGCGTGATGCTTGAACAAACAGACAGACAGACAAAAATTTTGTTGAAAATATTTTTGGGTTGGGTATCGATCTAGTATGCTATATGCTGTGTATTTTTTAATTATTTTCAATGTACAGAATGTACACTTCTATAGTTTTATTAGATAGATATAGAGATAGATATAGATAGATAGCTGATGCCAGCGTGGTATTTATTATTCCTTCAATTAAAATTTTATAGATTGGAATGACTTATAATGCTTCTTTATAGACGAAATTCAAAGTAAACTGATTAGGAATATGAACTGGAGTTCTCGAGTCACAGAGTCTCGCCTCATGATCTTCATTAGATTCTTGGGATCTCATCATCCTTAATATTTTAGGTGCGCTTGAGTACTGAGAGAGTTTCGACCTTTTTCTAGGCATTGTGTACAAATTAATCTTCAACCAACACTTGACCAATATTAGAATTGTAATATAAATCTCTTAGCAGAAATAAAGGCTTAAGGCAACCTTTGAAACTTTCTTTCCAATATATACAAAATAAATTAAGGCTGGACCACGTACGAAACGACAATCCTTACAAAACAACTTTTTTCCCCATCGCGATGTAAAATACTGTCTATAACGCCATCTACTTTATTAAATACGAATTTATTTAACAGGTAAGAATTGAAATCGTTATAATATTATTTTGACTTATAATATACTGTCATAGTAAACATTTCATATTATTAGCGCCATCTAGTTGAATAGTATGCTAGACACTGTTTTAGTAATATTTTACTTTCCCGCGGGAATTCGAAACTTTTATGGGAATACATTGTTTGAATACAACGTCAACATATAGTATCAGCAAATTAAGTTCATAAGTTGTTGTATACAAAGTTGTTTCATTACCTAATTACAGTTTTTTAACTCGGGAAATCTTTAATTTACCGGGATCAAAAGTATCCTATATGTTGACCAGGGGTATAAGCTACCACCATACAAAATTTTATTCAAATCGGTCCAGTAGCTTCGGAGATTAGCCATTACAAACAGACAGACAAACAGAGAAACAAAAAAATCGAAAAAAATCCCCCTGACTCGGTTTTTAGCATTTTTTTCATCGTACAATAATTAGACCTCTACAGATTTATTATATGTATATAGAAATAGATAATGTTATGTTGCTTATATACTTTAAATACCTCTTATGTATTATGACATGTAGACATGATATTTTCATATACTATTAATATGTCATTAATTAAATAAATAAAAATAAAATAAATTTAAAAAAGACAATATTTAACTTTTTTAAAAGACTACAATTATATTAAAATTTATAACGTTTACGAAAACATATATACCCACATTTCTCATTATAATTATTTTGAGTTTTCGGATAAGTTCGACTCAGTTACCATGGATTCTGAAGCACTCAAATGTGGATGTTTTTTAACCCCATGCAAAAAGACGTATGCTATAAATTTGACCGCTAAGTAAGTTTGACAGAGATATACCGCATACGTTTGTGTGTCCGTCTGTGAACCTGTTTGTGCTTAAATAGGTGAATCGATTTGAATGCGGTTTTATTAATGGTATACAGTTCTTCTAGCGGTGGTTCTTAGACATGTATTATCAAAATCAGTTCTTCTGTTTTAAATCACCAGCTCTTTTAATATAGAGTTAGATTTTAATGGATAGCTTTTTAATATCTTATATGCCTGTATCTTTGTTATATTAAAGGTAGTAAAGGTAGTAGTAGTGCTGTAGTATTAAAGGTATATATCAACACATAGGTTATTCTTAATTTATTGTGGCTTTAGGCGTATAAGGTGAAAGTGTAGAACTAAGTACACCATAAGTTACATTTCATGTAGCATTTATATTCCACTGTTAAGATTTAGAAGAATGTAGTAGGTATGCATGTAATCATTTTATTTACTATGTCATGATTTTTAGTAGTTTTAATTACTTATATTGTTACAAACCACTGGCAACACCACATCACCAATGTAAGTGGGATACCACATTTTCTTACAAGTATTTCAAGAAAGTCTAATTTGATATTCATATTTTCTTGTCTGCTGACTAAGACAGATAATGTTTCGGTTCTACTGACTATTATTTAAGATTGAAACTGTCTGTTGATATTAGAATATTCATATCGAATTCCTTAGACTATATTTAATTGTAAATTATCCTCATTACTATACTTTTAAATACATTTAAACCTTACGCGTAACAGGTCTTTGTAGAGCGCTAGCAGATTTAAGCCCGGAATAGGAAAAAAGCGGCCAAGTGCGAGTTGGAATCGCTCATGAAGGGTTCCGTAGCAGCGAGTAACATAATATAAAAGTTCTTGTAGTTTGATGTAAATTTGATCGATGCTTTATTATTAGTGTTTCTTTTTTAATTTTTAAATTATTACTTATTAAAAAAACTACTTTCCAGATCTCGTTTAAACCAATTTTCATTGCATGGTAATGTAGATCATATATTTTTTTAGTTTTATCATCCTCCTATTTTAGAAGTTACATTTTACTACTTCGAAAGTGTCTCTCGCGCAAACTATTCAGTTTAGAAAATAATGATACCTACTGGAAATCTCAATATCATTTTTGAAGACCTATCCATAAATACCCCATACGTATGGGTTTGATGAAAAAAAATTTTTGAGAGTCAAGTATGGGAACCCCTAAAATTTATTTATCTTTACAATTTTTGTGTGAAAATTTTAATGCGGTTCACAGAATACATCTACTTACCAAGTTTCAACAGTGTAGTTTGTGAAAAAAGTGGCTGTGATATACGGACGGACAGACAGACATGACGAATCCATAAGGGTTCCGTTTTTTGCCATTTGGACACGGAACCCTAAAAAACGGATCTTTTCATAACTTTTCTCTTACTTCATTTTTTAATTCGAAGCAATATTAAATTGAACCAAGGTAATGTAATATAAACTTAATTTAACGAACAGAAATTAAACTTGCTGTAAGTCAAATAAAAGTATGAATCATGTAGCTAACACGACAGGCACTTACGTACATTTTATTTAATTTATGATATTAAGTCATACTACATAGTTTATGTTCATGAGCGACGTCGACCACTTACCTACCATCTCGTGGCACATCTG
Organism: Helleia helle; assembly: GCA_963853865.1. NCBI lineage: Eukaryota > Metazoa > Arthropoda > Insecta > Lepidoptera > Lycaenidae > Helleia > Helleia helle. The sequence continues at coordinate 11,587,280 of OY971421.1, forward strand.
CCAGTTTGCCTGTCCAACTAATGTAAAAAAAAACCAAACATAGTAAATATAAATTGATAATGTACATCAGGGAGCATCAGAGACAGAGACGTTTCTAGGTAACGAAAATAATGTGATCTGTGAAAACTTCTAATTGGCCTTATTTCAATATTATACTAGCACAGACTCCGTTCTGTTAAAGGGGGAGGGGGAGGAATTTCTTAAAATCTGTTCTTAGCTGACCTCTACATGGCAAAAGTAATATTCCTACCAAATTTCAAGTCCCTTTATATATATGAGCTGTAAATTTGGATACGTATTTAAAGATACGTATGCAAGCTTTGGAGATTAAAATATCCATCAAAACTTATCTCTAATATCACGGAACCACTTAATTTAGACAAGGCGACGAAAAGACAATAATATAACAATTAATGTATTAAACTAATCTAAAACATATGATATTTTCTTATGTATTATTTTCCAAGCTTTTCAATATTACTTATGAATTTTTTAATCTTTGATATATCTTATGAAAGCGGGATGCCCTTTCGATTGTGGTAACAACTTTGGGACGACTTTGTATGGTTCGTTTTGGCACAAACAGATAAGACAGGAAAGCAGGTCACGAGAGAATAGTATTTGAATGGCCCTCGAGAAACTTATTATCAGCAACTAAAATTAATACTGATACAATTTACCCCTCTTCATCTTTAATACAATGGCCCTTACGGTTATTCGCAGGTTCAATTCCGTCAAGAGCAGACATGACTGTTATGGAAACTTCGGTGGTTTATAGTATTTAGCTTTATAGTAAAACTGCTCTTAACGTATTCCTATATATTATTCTACTGTTTGGACATCCCTCCTCAAATTTTTTCGGCGCCTATGCTTTTGGCATGTGGTAAAACAAATGGCTCAACCAAAGTTACTAAGGATTCCGTATGTCAAGCTTTGTTTTTATATATTTTATGGGTAGAAAACTTGAAATTAAAACAAAATGTTTATTATATGACCGGTATTACAATATAATATAGTAAAATTTAATTATGTTAAAAATTAAAGGTTTGAACATCTATTAGCGTGGCGGTAGCGTAATGAATGACACGGTTGTTCTTTATTATTATTTTTATAATAATAATGAAATAAATTATAAATGATACATCTACCGAATGCCCAACGAGTGGGCCAAGAAAACTACAGACTGGGTCCCATTAAATAGAGTTCGGAGCCGTGTCAGACCTCGACGGAGATGACGGGATGACAAAAAAAAAAGAATGGCGTAATAACGATAGAGATGCGTGGAAAAGAGAGAAGGAGGTAAGAGGTAGTGCCATGCTGCATTGCAGCCGAACTAGGCCGGCACGACCGGGGTGGTACCTCTCGCTCACATAACACCGGCGTCAAATGACAGCTATGCTGTCACGTTTCGTGCGGTTTGTGAGTTTCTGGTGGCCCATTGGGGGGGGGGGATAGGGATAAGGAGGGCGGGGAATCTGCGTGGCCTTGGTTGTGCGGATGTGTATGAGCCTCGGTGTCGTGAGGCTCCGACTGCTCGTTTGCCCCCTGATGACATAAAAAAGGAGGCCCTTGCCCAGCAGTGGGACAGTATAGGGAAAGGGATGAAATTGGCATACATTTAATAATATAGCATTAATATAGCATTATTACTATAATATAGTATATGTGATTTATTGAAAACTACTTCTAAGTTCGTTGGAGCTTTTGGTGTCCAAGTTTGGCTCGCTTTAGGCCGTTCGTATTAAATACACAAACTGAGAAATGAGCAACGGATGGTAAGTGGTCAAAGGTGCGTCCATGAACATAATTTATCCAATACTAGCCCATGCCTATCAAAGCCCTTCCTAAGACTCAAGACTACCGACACTGAGACCTCTCAGTAAACCCATCCCACCAATCTGAAAATGTGAAACCAAAATACCAAACTCAACATTGAATTACATCAGTACACTGTAGACGTAACTAAGTGAAATTTTACGAACGCTTGTGAATTATTTTGTGTAGTAAATTTTACGAGTGCCTTACACTATAACTATTTTGGTATATACTGGCAAAAGCATTCTATTCTCTGGGGCGGTTTCTTAGCCATTTATTGCATTTTATACCTTATAACGCTATAACAAAGGTTATTAACCCAAAATTACTCCAATTCATACAGAAAATATTTTTAAAGTTTATTTCAAAGAAACTAAAAGGCTTTTTTTGTTTTGCAGTGATTCTGTTTGAAAGCATTTTCTATAGAGGGAGTAATATGGATTTCTATTTCTTAAAGAAAATCTAAACTTTGATTTGAAACCTTAAATGTGTTTCTTGGCTTTTGAAGAACCTTTTATAAGCAACTACATATAAATAAAATAATTTAATGTACTTTGGCACAGGAAGATACATATACAGGGCTACATGCAATGGACGGTCTTAGATGCGTAGTGGCGCGGCGGTTCAGCCGTTCTTAGATGCATAGAGGCGGCTCGGTAGTTCTTAAATGCATCGCGGCGCCGCAACGGTTCGGCAGTTCTGAGAGGCGTAGCGGCGGTTCGGCCGTTATTAGATGCGTAGCGGCGGTTCGGCAGTTCTAACGTAGCGCCGGTTCGGCCGTTCTTAGAAATGTAGCGCCGGTTCGGCCATTCTAGATGCGTAGCGCCGATTAGGCGTTTTTCCACTCACCAGCACGGCCACGGCAACGGCACCGTGCGGTCGCCGTTGTCGTCGCCGGCATGAATATCACAAACAATATCGTCTTTAGAATTTAGATGAACTACTGAGTCGACTTCCAATTAATAAAACAGATACAAAATTAAAAATCGTCAACAAAATATGCCAGGAAATTCGTTTCCACTATCCGATCGAGTATCAGATCCGACACTTTGATCGGAACTTCGCAGTGACAAAATTTCCGATTGAAGAGTCGGATCCGGTTGTTTAATCGGATCGGACAGATGGAAATACTTGGCCCGGTTTTCATACAAATTAGAAATCCTACTCTTGATCGGTTTACCGGGCCTTACTTTTTGTGTCGGCTCTGCACCCTAAGTTATCATCCATGTGTTTTTTATCATCATTATCAACCCGTCTGTGCAATGACCGCCCGTCGACCATATGAACCCAACGACTGTATGAACCCATCGACCATAAGAGCTTCTCACAAATAAATCTTAATATTATAATACGATAAGATTATTTTCCGAAAACACGAATAATAGTTCTGATTTCAAAAATATGGAATGTAGCACAACGTACGTTTAAATTTCGTTCAGAAATGGCAATATTAAAAATTTTAAGGTACATCGCCGTAACGTGATGAGTGCCTATTGAGTAATGGAATCACGTGCCCGGGGCTTGCCGCTCCAAATTAAATCTCGCCTAATTATCGTCTTAGACGGAGATTCTACGCTTCTCCTAGTACATATTCAAAGTAGAATGGAACGTTGTCGAGTTCTTAGTCGTCTTTAACAATGTTACCATATCGAATACCGGATAGAATATTAATGTGAACCACAATTTCCGAAACTGGTCAGTGATTTGTACCTAACGTAATAAAGTAAATACATCGAATATCGGATAGAATATTAATGTGAGCAATAAAATTCAGAAACTAGTCAGTGATTTGTACCTAACGTTATAAAAATTCAACCGTAGCCGTAATCTGTTTTTACGTCCCATCGGCCAATTATCCCGATCAAATGGCGATCAGTCGGCTAATCAGATCGCAGAACCGGCGCAGCGTTGCAGCACAGATTTGACCGAATTTGTTTTCATGCGAAACTCAATATAATATTACCGCTCTATTCCGGTTATAATATGCTCGATGAGTAAATATAACGTTTTTTCTATATAAATCCACATCTGAATTTGTGGTGATGCAGCGAAGGGAATTTTCGTATCTTATTTTATTTACGTACCTACACGATATATAAATGATTAAGCTTTTACTATTAACATAGGTACATAAAAAAATACCGATCGAATTGGGAACCTCCTCCTTTTTGTTGAAGTCGATTAAAAATGAAATTCATTATTAAGTGAGCAATATAAAATCTTAAGAAACAGCGAAGTAATTCATAAAAAGTAGATTCCTTGCAATATTATCAGCGACCCGCGGTTTCACCCGCGTACTTCCCATTCCCGTGGGAGTACAGGGATAAATTATAGCCTATATGTTATTCTTATGTATAAGTTACGTTATTATAAAGTTTCATTAAAATACATTCAGTACTTTTTGCGTGAAAGAGTAACAAATATACATCCATACATTCTTACAAACATTCACGTTTATAATATTAGTAGAAAAGAGGATACATTAAAAGGTAACATCACAGCTTGTAACATCACAGCAGGACATAGGCTACCTATAGCTTTAAATTTTTAGCTGATTAATTCTAGAATTTCTTTTGATTCTTCAGTTTAAACAGTTAATGATCCTGCGAGTACGTCCTTCAGCGGGGCAATTATGGTGCCCGGATTAAATATGTTTGATACGGAATTAACTCTATAATTTTATATAACAAGCTTCATATTGGAAGTAGATATCATAACATCGCAAATACGAATAAATGAAAAATCGGTGCCATACACGAAGGGTACCTGGTAAGAGGGAATTGGGATATTAAAGTCACTTCCCACCATGGTTCAAGCCTTGTCGTGGCGGTGGGACTCAGTAGCCTAAGGTGAACCCGGCACCTTGGGCGAAGCAAATTGAGCCGAGGAATTTGTACCTCACAAAGAGCAGCTCCCTCAGCTCAATTTGTATAAGATTATTTTTTTTCGGCATGATCTATGCTAACGGCCCAAAGGCCCTAATGACACATCGGATTAGTGTGAGCCGATTTGGCTCTCTTATGGTTTGTTAAAGGGGGGTAGGGGTTTCCCCCCGCCCACCGTGTAGTCATCGACAACACCGCACACGGCCTCCTGGCATCGGATTGGACTTGTATTACGTGTAAGAAGAGTTTTCAATTTGTATAAAAAGAGTTTTCAATTTGTATAAGAAGAGTTTTTAATGTGTATAAGATAAGTTTTCAATTTATATAAAAAGAGTTTTCAATTCTTATAAGAAGAGGGACAAAAGAGCAGGGGACAAGGGGAACCTCGCCCCATTGTACTGTCCCGTCGTTGGGAGGGGTTGTTCCGTGGTGCGGGACAACCCCTCTGTGGAGGTGGCGTCGGTCCCTTAAGGGACTGACTAGCCGTTGAGGTGCCCTGAGCTCAACAGATCCGGGGCACCTTACCAAAGGCGGCATTGGTGGCACTCGCCGGGTTTTAGTGGGTGCAGCTTTACCCACTAAAACCTGGCGAGTGCCACCTTACCACCGTTTGGGTGCAGCGAGTACCCCGCACACATACCCGCCTGGAGAGACCCGCTCCCCTGCAGGATGGGTCATATGCAGGATGCATTTCCCGGCGTTAAAGAAAAAAAAATGTAGACACTGGCAAAGTGGAAAGGCGCCCGCCTTTCCAAATAATAACACGTGAGAACCAAAGTAATGGATGAAGGAGGACTTGAGGCACACGACTGAAGAAAGGAGATATTTATTAGTGTAAAGAAATACACAGCCTTTAAAATTTCGGGTGAAAATCCTATTGTCATTATGAAGAGCGCGAAAAAAACGAACGGCCATACATACAGCCTCTCCTCAGTAATAGGATTCCGCTTCATGTTCACCCAAACTCAAGTTAGCACTATAAATCTCTGTTAAGAGCAGGCAGAAATCGCATTTTGTTTTAGGATAAGCTTACTTACCACAATTTTGTCAAATTCGGTCGTAACATTTGAACACGAAACAAAGTCAAATTTAACATTTCAATTCAATCGAAGTTATCCATTCAAATGCTTTTCGGCGAAATTAAATTATTTGCATATTTCTAATTTTCTAGTAAGAAATTCCTTTGTATATGAATTACTTTAAAAGGTATAAATCAGTGTAACTAAATTTGTAAACGAAACCCCAGATCTGAATTACTTTATATATTATTTTATTGAGCGAAGATGGCCTAGTGGTAATGGGGTCTGGCGGTGGACTCAGCCCAGCACACCCTCGAGGTGTGCCCGAGATGGGCGGCGCTGCGTCATGATCTGACATGGGTCATCGGAGGGGACTTGTCTCTGCCAAGTGTCGTCACCGCCATGCTCGGTGATGACGAGTCCTGGACGGCGATGGTTTCCTTCTGCAAGGCAGTAATGTCCCCGAAGGAGGCCGACGAGCGGGTGAGAGAGGAGGCCGCTGACGAGGCCTCCCCCCGTGGGCGACGAATGGGGGTGCGTAGGAGGCGCTACTTAATGCGCCTTCAGTAACCCCCCTGTGCTCGTGTTGGGTTCAGGATGGGAACCTGGGCTCATATGACACGACGTCGCGGGGACTGCCTAAGCAGCCGGGCAGTCACCCCTTAAGAGGAGTAGTCGTCGGCCTTCGCCGGTGCCAGCCTGTCGCTGTGGTGATCCTGTTGAATGCCTATCCAGGACCCTCAAAATGCAGCTGAAGGCGCTCGCAGTGGTTTTAGTTTACGGGTAGGGCACTCCAAGGTGCGAGTCCCACATAGGGTCAGGATCTACCCGAGATCCTGGCTACATGCGTAAAAAGCAGTTACCTGCGATAAAAAAGTGGTAATGGGGTCAGGTGGGTATGATTAAGAGCTGAGAGGTTCAGGTTCGATGCCCCTGTGATGCGAAATGGGTCTTTTCTAAATTTCTACGTGCATGAGATCATCGCTTGTTCACCGATGAACATCGTGAGGAAACCTGCATGCCTGATGAAATTAAAAGTCTTTGAAAGTGTGTGAAATTCACCAACCCGCATTGGGCCAGCGCATCGGTGAATTATGGCCCAAAACCCTAAACAATTATGGCTATGCTCTTTTATTAAGAAGACGCATTATAAATTTTGGCGTCAATAATTTCAATTTATTTCAGTAATTCCTAAAAGAAGGAAAATATAAGTTGGTGTCCTAATAGTTCATGAACATACAACATAACAAAACCTTATTTTGTTAGTTTTCAATACACGTTTAGGTAACTTTTGTAACAGAGAAAAAAATACGAAACATACCTCTTTTCAAAAAGAGATTCACATCTTATGGGCAAACGGGACAGGCTAAAGCCTTTTAACTTGCTTCGGAGATGAGTTTATACATGTTCTTTAAAATAATAAATGGTATTTCGCCAATTATCTTTTTTAGCGCAATAAAATAACAAAAACCATTTAGTCGTTTACGTCCTTTAGTTATAAGAACGCACGCGTATGGAGAGCCGCGTACCGCTCAGGACGCTCAGTCCCCTCTGACGCGTGTCTGGTATTAGAATTATTGTTTAACAATGTGTCCCCTTAAAGGTATATTATAATGAAATGTAGTTCAAAAGACAAACATTCTGCATCAGCGAACGCGAAAACTATTTAACTATGTAGATCTTTAGTTTCCTTGCTCCTAATAACAAGCATCGTTAAAATGTATATGCATTTTCTTATAATTGTGTTATGTATGCTAGTGGGGCATGTGCTTTGTTCAATACATTATATATGTGTTTTAGGTACATTATATATTAAGAATACAACTTGCTGATAAGTGCCATATTACATTTCTTTCATACATAAAAAGTACACACACGGATAGACCAGTAAGGTAGATTTGAGCTAAATTAGTACGTATATATATTATGTCCAAAGCGTATATTCGCTACCGACATCAATCCCCTAATTCCGCCTTGATGTGTTTATCACAGAACCGGAAAATTGAATAAATGACACCGAAACCTATCTTTGGTCGGGACGCTTGCAACAGGTTGTCTTTGCCATCAATGGTCAGCTGTATTTTGTGTAATGCCGCTCGTTGACAGTCTTGTATTAAAAAAAAATCTCTAACATGTGTATCTGTCCAACGGACATGTGCTTGTATTCATAATAATTTCTAAACAGAATATTATATTAAGAAAATTCTATAGAAAAGTTGAGGGTCCCACCGGCTACAAACTTTCACCATCAATCCTGAATAAATTATAGTATAGACGGTAGTTTTGACAATTTTATAAACATGAAAGAACATTAGCATGTGCAGTAGTTATCATTAAGGCGCGGCCCCACCGCGGCGCACGCAGAGGCTAAGCACATTCAAGAAAATATCAATTGCGTACTGATTACGTAGTGTGTCCGTGGGTTGCAATGGAAACAATCAAATACGAGAAGCAATCACATACATTTTCTCGCAAACCGAAACTTGATAAACGTACGTAACCTCTCCGTTCACCGTGGTAAAGCAGCACCCTTATGTCATGTAGTATTGCAGTAGACGTAGAATGCGATACTATGAAAATTCTAGAGAAAAGTTAAGAGTTCATGCCGGCCACCATCTTTCATCATCAATCCATTATATCACATGGATAAAGAAGTCGTACGTTTTTAAGAAAAGCATAGGTATCTAAATACAAATAAATGTGTATATAATATTTATAAACTTCATATCCGAAGTCGATGGAGAACTGAAAAACTAATTAATGTTCTCAAACATGGAGGCCATTTACGATCCTGATTGGGTTCTTTATCGCAATACCATTTTATGATGATACCAGATAACTCGTATCGTCAAAACCCGTCTTTGTTGTGTCCGTACTCCGTATCATACTTTTGATTAGAACCACACAATACGCTCATTCTACTTGTTTGATTACATTCCCGAATGGCCTCTTATTTTATGTAGGTCTTAAGAATTCTGTGCTCATTTTCATAAACCTTAAATAGTCTAGATTTTTTCATGTTTTTGATTTTAATTTACATCATGATTATAATCAGCCCACGCTGCTAGACATAAAGTAAAATATTAAAAAGGGGGTGCGCGTGCCTTCAGCCGCTTTTTGAGGGTCCCGAATTTGCAGACAACAGGATCACCTTAGCGACAGGCTGGCCCCGGTGAAGGTCAGACTACTCCTCGTAGAGGGAGGGACAGCCTGACCGCTACTTAGCATACCCAGCGACGTCATGCCATACTGGGCCCAGGTTCCCATCCTGAAGCCCGACATGACCACAGGGGCGTTACTCAAGTAAAAGACCTCCCTTTGTCTCAAGACAAAGGCAGGCCCCTATAAACAGTATAACAACTTAAACCAGCTACTCCATGCTTATTATCATTCCGTAATTAGGTAAAAAAAAATTTTATGCTAAAGTCAGTATTCTCACTGAAATTCATAAAAAAATGTGTAAGATTAAGATAATGGGATTAGATTTGTAGAAGTAGTGAAGGAATTTGTTTTTCATAATCCAGTAATACACGATATCATTACAAAGTATCTTTGTTAAATACAACTTTGAATTCTAAATTACTTTGACTTGTGCTGAAGTTGTGTTGTTCAAATTTTGGAAGAAGTTTATGTGACTTATTGTTTTCAATATCACATCGTATGTTAGATATCATTTTGATAATCCATGTAGGTACTAAACATTTTTGTCCTAAATAGCCCAATTCTCTTCATAATAATGAAAAAACTCTTCACAGTTTTGCGTTTAATTTTTTACATTTGTCAAAATGTTCGTGCTCCCGTGACCATAGGTTCTGAAAGCATCCGAAACGTAAAGCATATAAAAAAACCAATAAACCGCGATAAAATCCGAAAAAAAAATAGTTTTATTATAATGAACAAAATTCGCAAAAATATTATAAAACTATTCTTTTTCGTTTCGAGTTATATGTACCAACCAACCATCCCAACTGTGACGGCCTGCGTTTTCCGTGTCACATATAAGTCAATACTGTCAGTATGACAGTATATATACTGAGGAAGAATCTTATAAGGCTGCTCAACTAAATTATTATTGTCCTACATTGAGAAAAATGTCGCCATTACATAGGCCACGTTTTTGTTGTTGTTTATTGAGTATCATCTAATACGAGTTACGTATCTCCGTCCCGTGTAAACCTCCCACACAGCATCTCGTTCCCGAGAAACCAACCACACAGCAAGCGGCCGTCATCAGCACCTACATCGTGAGAAGCACCGTGTCAGCGCATTGCAGACCCCCACGTTTGTCCCCTCGTCTCGACATGCTCCCCGATCATCTCTCACTCTTGATTCACACTTCGAATCCATCAGTCTTTAATTATATTTTATATTAAATTAATTAATAAGTATATTAATTGTAATAATTAAATAATAAGAAAGTGAATAAAATCATTCAGTTGAATTTTAGTTTTTTTTCGATCCTTCGGCTGTAGCTTTCATAATTGGCGCAGTCGGGTCGGATATAAAGATACCCGGGTCGGTCCGGATAAATATAATTTCTACTGGAAATACCTCCGTGGCTTGAGGGCTCCGATAGCCTCGCCGGGTATCACAAAGAACGAGAACTACTGCCGGAGGAGTATCCAGCCATCGATACGCCGAGAGAACTAGAATTGTCACATCAATGTTACTGTAAGTACACTGCCGAATTATCTGTATGTGTTGCTTCCCGTAGTTTAGATTAGGGCTATATTACTATTCCTTATTTTAAGATTTTAAATATTATTTTAAATATTATTTTTGTTAATTAAAACTAGCAAAATTTTTCATCCTAAGAGTAATAGGTATAACACTGTTTCCCCTCGATCGCTGATGAGAAGCAGTGCATTAGATTTACGTAGGGATTTAAATAATAGTACTATGGATCAACAAATAGAGAGAATCCATAGGGCCTTACGGGTGGTCCCAGACTTTGATGGGAACCCCCACATTTTGACTAGGTTTATTAAATTATGTGATAAGATAGCATTAGAATATTTAAATGAGGGTGATGAGCATGAACTCGCTAACCTCACATTAATAAATGGGATCTTAAATAAAATCACCGGTAATGCGGCGCGCACCATAAATTCCAATGGATTACCGGATAGCTGGTTAGGCATAAGATCTACGCTAGTGAATAATTTTTCAGATCAAAGAGATGAGACAGCTCTATATAACGACTTGTCCATGCAGACTCAGGCATCTAACACACCTCAGGAGTTCTATGACCAATGCCAGACGCTTTTTAGTACAATAATGACGTATGTGTCATTACACGAAACCATATCAACTACAATAGAGGCTAAAAGAGACTTATATAAAAAGCTAACGTTAAAAACTTACATTCGCGGTCTTAAAGAACCACTGGGCTCACGCATCAGGTGCATGAGACCAGATAGTATTGAAAAGGCGTTGGAATTTGTCCAAGAGGAGATGAATATAACTTATTTACAAAATCGAAACGATACTTTAACTAAGCCACCGCCAGCACATAAACCAAACTTGACTAATCATTTTATTAATTCGAATGTACCTAGTTTTAAGCCATTTAATGTGTCTACTAACAACTGGCAGCGCCCTCACGTGGCAGCGCCGATGCAACCTTATAATTTTAAATTTAATCCGATGAGCCAACCTCATCCCCATTTCCGTATGCCCACGCGTACACAACAAATATTCCGATCACAACCAGGACACAATACCACAAATAATAATTTCATGGCACCAACACAAAAACACTTACAGTCAACCCCTAGACCGATGAGCGGTGTCAGCCATTATGTCACCAAACCGTTACCACCATCAGGACATGATTGGCGTAAATTTGGGAACCCACCACCTTCTAACTATTTTAAAACTCGTGACTTAAACCTCAATGAATGTTACGACTATGACTATTACTATGACAACGACCAATACCAAGATTTTAATTATTACGATACGAACTATAATGATCACTACCCTTATTACGTTCAATACGATCATCTGCCGGAGTACACCAATGAAGAACCTCACACCATACATAGTTCACACTCACACGAGCACATCGAATTACCTGTAGAGACACAACCACACCCATCCACCAGCACTTCTGATCAGGATTTTCAGTTAGCCACAAGAAAAAAGAAGTCAAAATAGAAATAAATCTTCAAACCCAAAGACATCTCCCTTACATTCAGATTCATAATCCACCACTAAAATTATTAATAGATACAGGAGCGAATCAGTCGTTTTTAAGCCCTGACGTCATCGAAAAATATTTTTCTAATTTACCATTAGATTATAATCCGTTTGTTGTTTCTAACGTTCATGCGACCACTAAAAATAACTACTCGATAAACATACCGTGCTTTACAGAGTTTAATGAAGGAAATGAAACAACCTTTTTTGTATATAAATTTCACGACTATTTTGATGGTCTAATAGGCTCTGACCTGTTAGATAAATGGGAAACCACTATAGACTATAAAAATAAATTATTCATCACTCGAAACGCAACCAATCCAATATGTATTTACGACTCTAAAAATGTAAACCTCTACGAAGACATTATACCAGCTCGTTTTTCCAAATTACTAAAATTACCTATTAATATACACGATGGAGAAGCCTTAATTTCAAATCAATCAATTTCCAACTGTACAGTAAACGATTGCCTCACTATAGTACATAAGAATCGCGGTATTGTAGAGGTTAGTAATCCATCTAATAGGGATGTAATTTTTTCCATGGATCGCCCTATAGACGCCGAAATTTATTCAACAGAAAGCCATCAGCTTAAATATCCTTCAGAACGCACTCAGGAAGTAATATCTAGATTAAGAACCAGTCATTTAAATGAGGAAGAAAAAGCAAATATTATATCATTGTGTTCACAGTACTCTGACGTTTTTTATATAGATGGGGAACCCCTCACATTCACTAACCAAATAAAACACCATATTAGGACTACTGATGAGGTCCCAATATACTCAAAAAATTACCGTTATCCATACGTACATCGGGAAGAAGTCAAAGATCAAATCAATAAAATGTTAGAGCAGGGCATCATTAGGCCTTCTGAATCCGCCTGGAGCTCACCTATTTGGGTAGTGCCCAAAAAGATCGATGCATCCGGAGAACAAAAATGGAGGATTGTAATAGACTTCAGAAAACTCAACGAGAAAACAATAGATGATAGATACCCGATTCCAAATATTAATGATATCTTTGATAAGCTAGGTAAATGCCAATATTTCACCACACTAGACCTGGCATCTGGGTTTTATCAGGTTGAGATGCACCCAGCTGATATTTGCAAAACGGCATTCAACGTAGAGCATGGCCATTTTGAATTTATGAGAATGCCCATGGGCTTGAAAAACTCTCCATCAACATTTCAAAGAGTGATGGACAATGTTCTCGTGGGCCTCCAAAACGTCATCTGCCTGGTCTACCTAGATGATATTATCGTATTTAGCACTTCCCTTCAGGAGCACATTGTTAATTTAGAAAAAGTTTTTCAGCGTTTAAGAGAATCCAACTTCAAAATTCAGATGAATAAATCTGAATTCTTAAAATTAGAAACAGCTTATTTAGGTCACGTTATAAGTAGCGAAGGAATAAAACCAAACCCAGAAAAAATAGCAGCCATCTCGAAATATCCCATACCTAAAACTAACAAGGAAATAAAACAATTTCTCGGTTTAATAGGTTATTATAGGAAGTTCGTCCCAGATTTCGCTCGTTTAACCAAACCGCTTACACAGTGTTTAAAAAAGGGTAATAAAATAACATTTAGCCAAGAGTACATTAACAGCTTCGAAACATGTAAAACTCTTCTTAGTAATGACCCTATCCTACAATTCCCGGATTTCACAAAAGAATTCATTCTTACAACCGATGCTTCAAATGTTGCTATCGGAGCAATCCTTTCTCAAGGGCCATTAGGTTCAGATCGACCAATATCATATGCATCACGAACTCTCAATGAGAGCGAAATGAACTATAGTACCATTGAGAAAGAACTTCTCGCAATAGTTTGGGCTACGAAATACTTTCGTCCGTATCTCTATGGACGACGATTTAAAATAGTTACGGATCATATGCCATTGAAATGGGGCCTTAAATTTAAAGATACAAACTCTCGCCTTACCCGATGGAGCCTTAAGCTCAGCGAATATGATTACACTGTCATTTATAAAAAAGGGAAAAACAACACCAACGCAGACGCTTTATCTAGGATAGAAATACATAACGAGGAACTAGACGAAATTGATTCCATGATAGCAAATATTACAGAAACTCTCCAATCAGAAGCTAGGGCTAGGTCAGGATCTAGTACACTAACGGCTCATTCAGCATTAGAAAACCCTATATTATACATACCCATCACTGATCTCCCACTCAACAGGTTTCATAGACAAATACTTATAACAATCGTAGGCGACATCAAAAAGAAACCGAAAGTCAATAAACCTTTTGAAACACATACACGCACTTCTATACAGCTATCGGAATCCAACCTAGAAGAAGATCTCATAAATGCTATAAAAGAGTATGTAAATCCTAAAGTAAAAACAGCTTTGCTTATTACCCCTCCTCACGCTATCTATCAAGTAATTCCTATCTTACAAAACACATTTAAAAATTCAGCGATGAATTTAGTAGTAGCAAAAAAGGAAATAGAAAATGTCAATGAATATTTACAGCAACAGGAAATAATAAAAAAATATCATGACGGAAAGACTAATCATCGTGGAATAAACGAATGCTATCTGTCACTTTCAAGTCGGTACTACTGGCCTAAAATGAAAGAGCATATCACAAAATTTATTAATGAATGTGCAATATGTGGCCAAGTGAAATATGATCGACACCCTATTAAGCAAAGATTTAACATAGTTCCACCCCCTACCAAACCATTTGAGGTCGTGCATATGGATTTATTCACAGCTCAAAACGAAAAATACATTACATTCATCGATACCTTTAGTAAATACGGCCAAGCTTACCTTTTAAAAGATGGTACAGCTGTAAGCATCTTGCAAGCTTTACTCACATTCTGTACTCACCATGGACTTCCATTGACATTAATCACGGACCAAGGTACCGAATTCACCAACCAACTCTTCCTAGAATTTACAAGGTTACATAAAATCAATCACCACACAACCCTCGCACACTCACCAAACTCCAATGGTAATATTGAACGTTTCCACTCCACATTGTTAGAGCATTTAAGAATACTTCAACTTCAACATAAAGATTTTCCCGTAACAAATCTCATGCCATATGCTGTATTAGGCTATAACAGTTCAATACATAGCTTCACGAAATGTAGGCCATACGATATAATATTAGGTCACTTTGATCCCCGGGACCCGTTAGACATAAACTTAACAGGACATCTATTACAACAATATATAATAACTCATAAAGCACAAATGCAAAAGGTCTATGAAATAATTAATGAAACCTCCCTTCACGATCGCACCAACCTCATAGAGAACCGCAACAAGGATAGGGAGCCTGAAATAGAATATCATCCTCAGCAACAAGTATTTATCACTAACCCTTTGGCAAATAGACAAAAACTAGCACCAAAGTACACACATGACACCGTCTTAGCGGATTTCCCGATACATATTTACACATCCAAAAAACTATAGCTAAAGCGCGTCTTAAACGAGTTCCTAACTCTGCAAAATTGTTGCAGGGCCCTGATCCTAGCGATACCGTTGACGATGGCTCAGGACATACGACTTGAGAGTTTGGACGACGGACCTGGCATATTACCATTCAGACTTGGACCGATGCGACTCATAACCCATTACCACACCTTTCTACAGTACACTGACTTAACAAATATAAAAAATAAAATATCTATAGTAGAACAGCAAATAACTGATATTAAATTTAAACTTACGAATGAGACTTACAGCATTTATGAAATTCAAATAGAATATTTAGTGGCTAAATTAGTTAAAGCATCGGAGCAACTAAAGAGTCTACAAACTAATCGTTTCAAGAGAGGTTTGATAGATGGATTGGGCTCTGTTATCAAAAGTATAACTGGTAATTTAGACTATAGAGATGCCGAAAAATATGACATTGCCATTAGAAAATTAGAAACTAACCAGGAACAGTCCATTAAAAAATTTAACGATCACCTTTCGCTTAGTAAAGAATGGATGTCACAGCATATGCTTATCTCTTCACAACTATTAGAAAACCAGAAAGAGATAAATAAGACTCTACATACATTATTAAATGACGAGGATATTAATTTCGTAAAATATACGAAGTTTGCTCAATTATTAACAATTATAACTGAAAATGTAGACGACATACTGTACGAATTATATAGGTTAGAGGATATTATAGTTTTTACTAGTGCATCAAGCACACATCACTCAATGCTAAATATAGAAATATTAGATAATATGTTAGATAAGCTAAGATTACTTTATAATAAGGAACATATTTTAGAATGGGACCTTAGGGAATACTACAATATAATAAAATCAGGTTCTTACTTCTCTCAGAATAGAATAGTTATTGTTTTCAAATTTCCTATCGTTTCCCAAGATATGTATGATTTATACAAATTAGCAATAGTGCCAGATAAGCATAGTCAGATTATCATACCTCCTTCTCCTTTCATAGCAACATACAGTAATTCTTACGTGTACATAGAGGCAGAATGCCCGAAGGCAAATAGCGAATACTTATGTGACGAAAACCACAATCAACGTATTAAAACATCTTCTAACTGCATACAAGAAATTATTAAAAATCAATCACTGAATCCATTCTGCGAACAAACCCTTGTCTCATTTTCAACTGAAGTTATGGAAGAATTGGACAATCAGCATTATACATTGCATTTTCCTATCCCAACAAAAGTTCATACTAATTGCGGCCAAGATAACTTCAACATACTTAACGGAAGCTACTTAGCCATTATACCACAAAATTGCTATATCAAGACGCCTGAATTAACCATAAGGAATATTAATAATAAAGTTAAGGGCCAACCCATGAAAATTATGACATTGGACGCTCGTCTAGGAAATTACTCGAAACTAGAATCACATTTTAAATTAAATTTTAAATCAATCCAGCTTCAAGAATTACATCAGATACATGGGAGAATTATGCAGCAAACCCCTGTCATAGTTAAGGGCACAATAGAACAACCCTCACTATATCATACCACAATCCCCTTTTATGGTATACTATTATGTACAGGAGCACTACTAGCTGTTATATTCCTACGAAAGAAATTTAAGAAACACCAGAGAGAAGATCAAAAGGAAGTAGAAGACCATCGTCCTCCTCTTGAAGAAAAAACAATAGAACCAGAAAACTTTCCAGCAACTTTTTCATTGAAAGTCCTGAAATAGTTGCTTCTCTTAGGGAGGGAGGAGTTACGTATCTCCGTCCCGTGTAAACCTCCCACACAGCATCTCGTTCCCGAGAAACCAACCACACAGCAAGCGGCCGTCATCAGCACCTACATCGTGAGAAGCACCGTGTCAGCGCATTGCAGACCCCCACGTTTGTCCCCTCGTCTCGACATGCTCCCCGATCATCTCTCACTCTTGATTCACACTTCGAATCCATCAGTCTTTAATTATATTTTATATTAAATTAATTAATAAGTATATTAATTGTAATAATTAAATAATAAGAAAGTGAATAAAATCATTCAGTTGAATTTTAGTTTTTTTTCGATCCTTCGGCTGTAGCTTTCATAATTTACGTTATTTCCGTATCTAAATAAAATTTAAAACGCAGCAGACATAATAAAATTAATTATGCTCAGCTCTGTAATATGAGCTGTATTTCCGAGTCCTAAAACTTAAATATATTATACTAGCAGTTACCCACGTTTCATCATCATCATCATCATCAGCCTTATCCGTCCACTGCTGAACATAGGCCACCCTCAATGAACGTCAAAACGCAAATCTTCCACTTCGCTTTCCAATACTTGCCACTCGCATCCAACACGGACCAGCCACAACACGGAGATCATCTTCCCCTGGTTAATGACTGGCGTTGGCCAGTCTTCGTCTACCTAAACGCGGCCTTCATCTTGAACCTCACCATCCGTTCTCCTGAGTGTGTGACCAGCCCTCGTTTGCCCGCCTTAAATTTGAAAAAGGATCCTCCATAACAAATAATATTCTTTCTTTGCCAATAAAATTGGACTATGAAATACAAAAATATTTTTTTCAAATCCGACTAGTAGTTTCGGTGATAAGCGCGTTCAAACAGACAACCTTTTTTATTTGAGTTTATTGGAATTTATTCGTTAAGAATCGATTTTTATATAATAAAATAATATATTATATTGTATAAGCCCATATAATGAAAATTATGAGGAGTGAAATCACACGACATGCGACGGGTATTTTTCTCGTAGCACTTGTAGCTCGTCCGATATACTTTCACATTATACGAGATCGTAGCGGTAGTGCGTAGCCGAGCTACGTATCGCTCTCACAATTTTCTGTTTATTTATATCTCCTTTATATTATTAATTATTATATAGAAGCTGTTCTATAGATAGATTGACTCATCACGATATCTCTGGAACTATAAGACCTACAGACTTGAAATTTGGTAGGAATATTACTTTTGCCATGTAGAGGTCAGCTAAGAACGGATTTGACTTTATTTTAAATTTTGACAGAACGAAGTTTGTGCGGGCAGCTAGTTATTTTATATATTATGTACCTATACAGAGTAAACTCGACCAGTCGTACGTTGGAGCTATTAGTATAGATGTGTGATCCAGACTCGACTAATGTCTAAATATCATGTCACTACATGCCAAAAAATGTCTAAAATGTATTTATGTTCATGCAGATTTATTTCACTTGTATCTATTTTACCTGTATTATAAATATCTTCAACTTCTTCTTCAGCTTCATCAACATTATTATCATTATCATATTTTTTCCGTCCACTGCTGGACTCTTTCAATGAACGCAGGTATCGGCTTGTCCAGTTTTTTTCTTTTCCGCCGGGAAATGCTCTTAGGTATCCCGCGGGGGAGGGTTCATCTTAGGCTACTGAGCCCCACGGCTACGACAATGCTTGTACCTATATTAATGAGATACAGTGATAGTCAATAAATATTAAATATTATTTCTCAATTTCCTTAATTGCCGAACCAGTTCCAGGGAAATTACAAAATCCTCGATATATTATTAATTTTTTAAACAATTCATAACTTTTTTAATTTCGTTTAACGTTTATGTGAAGTTTGTTTATTAATTAGCGCGTTCGAAGCATTTTTGCCATTTTTAGCGATGATCCAACAAGTTGAAGTTCGACTCTAAAATATCTGCTGTATTATGGTAGTTGAAGTTCAAGGTTTTTTATAATCAAAGAACAAATTCTTTAGTCGACTTTTCATAGATGTATTTAACATATCTATGGGCTATTTTTTGTGACAATAAATCTACAGAAAAGTACATTTCTATACACAATGAATGAGATACTACACTAGATTCGTATATACCTAATATAAAACTTATCATACAATCACTATCTCTATTAGATCGTTTTTGTAAAATCAGCTTCAAGTCTAAGTGTTACATAATAAGCGAGTTCATACAGATTTTAGGCCGAGAAAAGGGTTCACGGAAAATTAATTTTCTCGTGATACGGTATCTTTTTCGATATATCAGTAGATACTATTGCAGATCAATTATCAAGCTAAAATATTGTCTTCAGGACTCTATTGATTATTCAACGTTCAAGGATACTATAAGCGATATAAAAACTGTGAATTCGATCGGGTAGCGTCTTATTGTAATTAAAGTTGTGTCTGAAGATTATGTTGTTTGATTTTATAGGACTTCATAACTTTAAGTTACGCCTAAAGCGTCAGAGAAGTTGCAAATTCTAAGTAGTACGGAAATTTAATACGCGTTATTTAACTTTGTTTAATATTAATTTTGTTTGACATAATTATTTTGACAGTTTGACGTTAATTTTCATGGAAAAATCGCCTCCCCATCTTTTATAGAACTCGTATCGGACTTTATTCCAGTCCAATTAAATAAAACAATTAATTATTATAATAATCATCAGCCTATATTTATTTCATTTTATTATCTTCTGTGATGTATCTAAATGACTAATTCACTTGAATTTTCTCTGTAATTTTCATTAATCTCTTACTTGACACGGGCAAAATGTTGCACAACGAAAAGTTGTCACGCCGACATGCCCAAAATAAAAGAAGAAGAATTCAAAATGAAGTGAAGTGTGATGACCTTCTTCAATCTTTTCTTTGATCTATCTAGTACGACAAGAGTAACTTATACTGGTGATGATGATCATCAATTGAGCATATAACCGGAATAGACTTCCACAGAAAACCAATTCCACCAAATTTGTGCTGTGTCGGTTCTGCACTCTGGCCGACTGAAGGCTATTGATGGATGATTGGCCGATGAGACATACGTACAAATAACATTATATTATTAGATTGGTTGAAACGCTATTACATCAGTGAAAAATCACTGACCAGTTTCGAAATTTTATGGTTCACATTACTACTCTATCCGGTTATATGCTCGATGTGATCATCAAATGCCTAAAGGCTATTAGATAAAAACCTCTTTCAATCCACAGCAAATCAATCGCACTCAAACGAAAGCTATCAACTAAATACCTTTATAATTGCAGGTAAAAACGATATATCTTGTGAAGTTTGATCACAAAATATACCAACCACGACTTTAAAATCCACTTAATCATATCGTTGACGATGTAAATGTATATCACCTATTAACACTAGCTTTATCTTTCACACAGACGAAGTAAACTCACACTCTAAACTTGCTCAAGTAATATCAAAGGCATAAACGCCGCATAGTTTAGGAAAGCTCGTGCTTAAACATAAAGCTTTTGCATTGTTTAAATATTCGTATTATAATTAAATACACGAACCGAATTCAAAAGGATTTCACATAAAGAAAACAATTTTGTAGTTAACGTTTTTATTGAACATAATTTATACTTTATTCATATACTATTACATTTCCTACGTTTAAAAGCTAATAGAGTTTATTTCAACTATTGTTAAAATAAATACGCTACTCTGTCTGTACAAACAAATCTATAGATACGGACTAGACAAGTTTCATTTTATATAATTACATGTGAAATTACGCCTAATTAGTACCGTAAATGGAATAATTTATAAACATTTGGCACAAACACTACTCCTATAATATACTTCTTAAAATGAATGTTGAGCTGGTTAACATTCATATATTTAAAAAAAAAAACAACGACATAATACCGGACGGCGGATTGTAAGTAACAACGAATAAAACTATCACAAATTAATACAAGCCAGTAAACATTAATCTAGCGCAATACTGCGCCATTAAACTAAATGGGTTATAAATAGAGCTTCAGGTCTTGAAATGATATTTTTCATATCGCATTCTTTATCCCATTCGGAGAAGAGATGCGAAAACAAATGAAGATACATGGATTTAGTCGTCGTAGTGTGATGATGCGGAGTCGGCCCAGAATCCTGCAAAAAAACATATTTTTAATTAATATGATCGTCATAATTATTATCAGCCCTTTTCGTCCACTAGATAGAGGCCATATATAAATTACCCACACGTTAAAGGGAGGGAGGGGACATTTTCGACAAGTGGTAGGAGGGGGTCGGAACATACAAAATACATATTTGAATAGTTCGGAGCGCCCATTGGTATGGTCATCGTTGAAATGGAACGCAAGCATAACATTTTTGAAGCACTGAATTGGCTGACTTTGACGGCAGCGTCGTGCTTTCTCGCTGGACTAGTAGGTTTTTTTTATATCGCAGGGAAATCCTTATGGAGCAGCCAGGATCTTCCCGTCCCGAGTCCCGAATATGCAGTGGACTAGAAGGCTAGTAAAAATAGCTTTGGTCAACCTCGCACAAAGTTTCCGATGCAATTTTTTTATAAGGTTTAGGGTCACTTACTGGGCATAAAATCACAAAATGACATCTGAAAAGAACGAGAAGGCTACCGAACTATAACGGAACTTTCCGGAACTGTTCGTTTGTATTAAGAAGTTTGTGTTATAAGAATTGGACATGGAATTTTAAAGTGTTTTTTTTTTCGGAGGGATCTATGCTAATGGCCCGAAGGCCCTAATGCTTCATCGGATTAGTGTGAGCCCATTCGGCTCACTTTTGATTTAAAAAGTGGGGGGTTGCCCCCCGCCTACCGTGCAGTCTGCGACCACACGGCCTCCTGGCGTCGGTTGTGTAAAGTGATTTTGATACGTGAAGGCTTATCGCAATAACACAGACGAATGGATTTATATGTGTACGTAATGTCTAAAAATCTATAATATGACCTAGAGATATATCAGGATATATCCAATATACATTATATAAATATCTACAATTCATTTTCCCTATCATGAAAATTGCCACGACTTTACCACTGTTTCACATAGTTAAACTAAAGAGATTATAAATAGTGCTTCGAGTCATCATTTACAAATGTTTATTCATTTTATGACCATTTATTACTTACGATGTTTATCCAAACGTTTTGCAATAACACTTACGAGAAGCAATAGAAATTATTTGCGAACTTGAGGGTCCATAAACATCAATAAAGATAAGTACAAGGAGATCTAGATCTAAGAAGAGTAGAGCCACAATCGTGTTGCCTTGCCTTAAATTTAGGATTAGGCAATAAATAAAAAAGTGAATGTGTTGCAATTCATACTCCACGGCAGAACTGAAACTTCAAAATAGACCATCAGAAGTATTAGGATAACAATAGGGTTAGGGTTTATTATTGACCGGTTCATTTTATATTTATAATAATACCTAATCTATGGATGCTTTTACATCACGTCAATCTGGTCCCGTGGTAAGTTCTCGAAGAACTTGTTTTACGGGTACCAGACGACGGAAATAAATTTAACACTTTTATATATATATATATATTTAAGATTTTTTATTATATAATACATAATTACACATCCATGACCTAGGAACACAGAAAACGGCTACCTTCGGTTTGAGCGCCAATGCGCTAACCATTGAGCCACAGAGGTCGTCTTGTTATATAATTGCAAGTGTTGTATAATAAGGGGTATTAAAACACAAACGTGGGTATAGTATAGTATCACATGAGTGTTTTAATACCTAATTATCAACAGTTGCTTATAATAATTATCAACACCCATAATGTTTTTTTTTTTTTTTTTTTATTCTTTATTTAAGGGTTTTATCGCAAAGCGATTATGACACCCGAGTTCATAAACATACAAAATTTACACCATATAAATTAAACAATTAAAATAAAAAGCAATCAAAAAAAAGAAAACAATCAAATTTACACACGCTTGGTTAACAAAATTCTGTACAGTTCCCTGGCCAAATCGGATAGAGGGTCTGTCAGAGCACTGTTACAGACTCCCACGTCCATAACCCTATGAGGTCTTAAGGCCTCGCTACAGACACATTCCATCAAAACATGATAAACATCATCAATCACGTTGCATCTCGGGCAATTTGGAGTTGCAGATTTACCCATTAAAAAGGAAAATTTATTTGATGGAATGTGTCGGGAACGAAGCCTCAATGCTGCAGACAATTCCGTCCTGCTTAACACTACCTCCTTATTATCAAACCAAAGCGATTTAGGTGGATGCGACTGGATCGTTCTGTACCATATTCCCTTTAATTTCGAAACCTCATCAAAATACTCCTTCCACATATCATAGCATTGCTTTTTAATAACACTAACAAAGTCACTATATACCGGATACCTCAAGTACGGAGCACCATCGGAGACTGCTTCTTTTGCTAAGCCGTCTACTACCTCGTTATATTCTAGACCTATGTGTGACGGTATCCATTGAAGAATAATCGATTTTCCTTGAGATGTTAGCTTACAAATAATCTTTAAAATATCATAGGCTATCGGTGTTCCTCGAACGGTCGAGATACACCGAGCCAGATGTTGCAGCGAGCTTTTCGAATCAGACAACAGCACTACCTTGTTGTAGTTGCTTAATTCTGCATATGAAAGCGCCTCTTTTATCGCTGTTAGTTCAGCTGACATAATAGAACTATTAGAATCTAACTTTAACTTTCTTGAAATATTTGAATAAGTATCTAGAAAAGCAGCACTAACTCCGCTAATATCCTTAGATCCATCTGTATATATAGAAACACATTCAGAATAGTTGGAAGTAAGGTAATCCGTACATAAATTCTTCAAAATACGAATATTAAATTGACGCTTCGGTATAAGTAACCTGTCAATACTAATTTTAATAATGTGACTTAGATCGATGTTCGTCACCCAAGTATTTAAAGAGAACATCTCCAATTTGTTACTAGTATATATAGGGAGAGTGTTATATGATTCATAGATTGATACTAAAAGAGGTTTACGCTTGTTATTCCAAAATCGATTATGACACAAGCTAGAAAGCCGTTCTACTAAACTGATACTGATCTTATTCATACTTTTACTCCTAAGCCAAAATTTTCCTGCTAAGAATCTACGACGTAAAAACAAGGGATGAAGACAAAGTTCACTCTCCATGACATACTTTGGAGTGCTTTTAATAAAACTACTATTGTTCTCAAACACAAATTTTGAATTACATCTAACTTATTTAAATTTGAGTTACAGCTATTGTCAAATAAAAAGCTTCCGTAGTCAAGCCTACTACGAACCAGAGAGATATATAAATGGATTGGATGTATGCCCCATCCAGAGCCAGCCAACACTTTAAATATGTTAACAAATTTTAGAGTTTTCTGTGACAAATGTTTAATATGCAGTCCCCATCTATGAGAACGATCCAACCACATCCCGAAGTACTTAACAGAATCCACAACCTGTAGAGACCTACCATTACTTTTTAAATCTATACTGTTTCTATTAAAACCTCTTTTAAATATACAAACGTTACTTTTTGAAGCAGATATGTCTAAGTTTAAATCGTACAATTTTTCATATATTAAATCTAATGCCGATTGTAATTCTAATGTGGCTCCTGCTAAATTTTTCGTAGTTACATATGTGACGAAGTCGTCCGAATACTGATTAAAATAGACATTTGATAATGATTTACAAACAGTAACTGTAACTACATTAAATAAAAAAGGTGACAAAGGATCTCCTTGAGGTAAACCACGACCTGTACTTCTCTGACACTTATAATCCGATGTTTCAATGTTCAACATACGTTCATTTAAAAAATACCAAAGATAATCACAAATTTTAGATCCTACCCCAAAACTGTCAAGAGTTAATAATAATGAAGTGATATCAACGGTGTTATATACGTTTTCAATATCCAAAAAACACCCTACTGTGTATTCATTTTTGGAAAATCCAATTTGTGCTCTAGTAACAAGAGAGGACAAACTATCTATGCTAGAATACGCTTTCCTAAATCCAACTGTATTATTCGAAAATCTATTAGTATTTTCTAGAAACCACTCCAGTCTATTTTTTAAGATCATGTGGAATATTTTGCATAGGCAAGATATTAATGAAATTGGTCGGTATGATTCATTGACAACATTTGATCCTCGTTTAGGAATTGGTATTATGGAGATAATACGCCATTGAGTTGGAACAAAGCTATAATCTAAAAAGAGATTATACAAAAGAAGTAAAAATCTAATTCCACTTTCAGGTAAATTTTTAACCATGGAATAAGAAATTCCGTCCGGTCCCGGGGCAGAGTCCTTTAACTTAATATAATACATTTTATTAATTCCTGCAAAGATATACTTGCTTCTACTTTGTGGTTATGCGAAACAAAACTAGATTTTGGAGGACGAGTAAAATCAGGAGTTAAATTGGCAAGCATACCATTGGCAGTATTCTTATCTACGTAACCTCTTGATTGCCTACAACCCTTAAACCACTTCATTTTATGCCAAACACCATGAGCTGAAACTGCTTGATCAAGTGACGAACAAAATTGGAACCAAGACTCACTTTTAGCTTTTCTTATTGATCTTTGAGCCGTTCTAACCTTTTCTTGTAGCAAACGATGGTTATTAGGAGTGGGATTTTGTCTAAATAATTTTAAGGCAAGTCGCCGTTCCGCTACTACCTTAGATAAACTCGGAGACCAATAAGATTTGGGGCTAAATTTATTACATATGTTTTTACTAATTTTATAAAAAGGAATACTATGTTCAGCTGCTTGATTTAACATATCCACAAAAAAATTATAACACTTCTGGAGATCGCCCGATACAGCACATTGAGGAAGCAACGTCTCGATGTTTTGTCTATAGGAATCCCAATCGGCGGCTTTAAAATTCCGTTTCTTTATAAAAAATGAAGGATTATTTTCGGAACATGATATTTTAATAATAACATGGTCACTACCTAATGTTTCTCTTGTAGTAGACCAATCAAATCTACATGCTATATTAGAAGACACTAATGAAATATCTGGCGATGACTGTTGTAACAATCCATTTACCAGCTTTATTCTAGTTGGAGAACCGTTGTTCAAAGTCACAAAATTACTATCAATTATGGAATCAAAAATTTGAGTGTCTCTAGAGTCAATTCTATTAGACCACGATGAATGGTGACCATTAAAGTCACCCAAAATTAAAGTATTTGCAGAGAACGGCGAAAATAATGAATCCCAATCGGCCCGAGAAATACGAATCGAAGGCGGACAATATATTCCAACTATATTCTCCAGATAATTACAGTTGAATACTTTTAAATGTATAACTTCTAAACCATTTATAAGGTTTTGTACTGGACAAGCCATGCAATGAATAGACTTATGCGCCACAATGGCGACACCGCCATAAGAGTCTTGCCTGTCACATCGAAATAAACCCTTTAATACGAAAAATTGACCCAGGAGCCAACCATGTCTCACTCAAAACTGCGAAATGATTTTTTTCTTGAATAAGAAGATGTTCAAAACTAGTGCACTTAGGTAGAATACTTTGTGAATTCCATTGAATAACATTAACGACGCGGCTACATCTATCCATTATCACTTATATTTAAAAAATAATCACTAAAATTTTGTACTACATAAGCTATTACCCAATTACAAAAACATTTAATACACTTTTTAATTTTATCCTTTAAAGTATACCTGCTACAAAATACAATTTCCTTTAACTTCATAAGTAAATTATCAAAAGTCGAATCCCCTTTTAATCGTCTGTACTTTGATTTACCTTCCCTTTCTCATGAAACCGAATCCACGCTCATCTCCGTTTCAGACCAAAAATTAGTAAAGTCATTTATTCCTTGTTCTTTTTTGACTGTATCCTTCTTCTGTCTTTTGATAGTACTAGCTCATTTTCTGTCTGGGATATTCTTGTCTTGTCGCTAGGTTTCTTTTTAAGTACTTCCGAATATGCTGGAGTATTAACAAAATTTTCTTGAGTATAATTATCACTACTCTCAGGCTGATTGACTCTTGGACCGGAAAATGAAATATTTATACATAGTTGGGGGAGGAGTTAAAGGAGGAACATACATACTAAGAGCTTTCCTGTAGGAACAGTTAAACTCCGACATAAGATTTCTTAACTTACTTTCCTTTTTATAATACGGACACAGCTTAGAAAGGGCGAGATGATCTCCAGAACAGTTCGTGCATTTAAATTTTTTGGTCTCACAATTTTTATGTTTATCACCACATTTTGGACAGAAATAATTCACTGATGGACATCTGTTGAGGGTGTGACCGAATCTCCAACACTTGGAACATTGAGTTACGGGAAATCTATATGGTTCCACTTTAATTTTAAGTTCGTAAATACTAATATAAGCGGGCAATGACGTTCCTTCAAATCCAAGCCGAATAGTTTCACTTGCAACCCACCCCTTCTCCGTTCTCCGATTCAAGCGTTTAACAGTTTTCACTTTGATAGGACTAGAAACAATATCCAAAATTTCTTGCTCTGATATACCTTACTCCACGTTTTTAATAATCCCAAAAGATAATAAGACTTCAAATGGCCTATTGAATCGCCATCCTCTCTTCTTAAAGAATTCCGATGATGATAACTTCGTTGCACTGTCTTCATTATCCATAGTTATTAGAATCTTATAGGGATTAATGTACTTCACTTTAGTAATATTCATAATATTCTGTTCTTTAAAAATCTTAGCCAACGCAAACTGCTTGGGGAGCGCTTCTTTACTGGTAATATAAATTTCTATTCTTTCCGCAGACTTTCTTTTTCCTGACTTCTGTACTAAATGCCAATCATCCCCTTCTTCATCATCATCATTGTATTCACGTCCTCGCTTACTAGATCTTCTGCTGGTCTCCATCACATCACTTTCCTCCCTCCTTGATATATCTAAAACATTGTCCTCCAGAAAAACATTATACTCCTCTTCTAATATGATATTATTACAGGTTGAATCTTCATCCGTCATTATCTATACCGTAACCGGCCTGCCAACCCGCAAGCGGGCCGGCACTATAGCAAACCGGTTTCACAATAGATAAACAAATTTGCGTATTGATAAACAAATAACGTGCGTAAGCGACCTAAGTGCATCGATGCGCACACGCAACTGACCCATAATGTTAATCCTCTTTATAAGATTGTGAAACAGTCATCTTACTGCTAACATTAAAACAGCCAATCCTAGTAACATAATATCATCCATTACTGAGTAACAAATAAACTAAGTATTAATGAAACAATTATTTACTGTAGTAGTAACTAACATTTTGTGTAGTGCAATTATTTACTACTATTATTTATTACCCTTTGATATTTTTCAATTGATCAAATCTTGATACGCTTTTCATAATGCTTTTTTGATTGTTCGGTAGTAGTTTGTTGGTAGTCTTTTGCAGCGTTCTAAATATCTGGCCGTGTGCCTGTCAAAACTTGAATCGCTCATTTTAACCGATTTCCAAAAAGGAGGAGGTTCTTTGTTCATCTGTATGAATCTTTCTTTTTTTTGTAAACAAAACAAAAAAAAAATCGAAGAAAAATGGCGGGGATTCGATTAACCTACTTTTTTTTACAGCGCGCGGCGTTCTGGTAGTGAACGTGAAGCGCGTGAATGAAAATGTGTTTTTTTAAATTCATACAGATGTCCTTTTTTAAAATACATACAGATACCACGCATCGAGCAGTAAGAATGTGGCTCTCTGTTGAGTAAACCCTTTGCGCAGAAGGGAAAGAAAAAAAAACAAAGGAGTGTTATTATGAAATTCAGTTTAACATTGCATATCAGTAACACTGCTTCAAAATCTTTTTTAGAGGATTAAAAGCATGAAGGTAGTTAAACATATTTAACGCCAGGAAGCACTGGATACTTGAATTCGCTCCCATTCTCTAGCAGGCTAAATCCTATTTCTTTTTGTCTCTTTTTGGTGTCGGTTTTACGTTTCATCGAATTTTCAAATCACAACTGTACTGAAGAAGTTTCACTTCAAAAGCATAAAAAAACTTTACGTTTAAATAAGACTCAGAATACATCTCATTCTCTACAAGCATTGAATAGTATTACACTGAGCGAAGAGGCACTCTCAAAGAACACCTTATAAACCGATTTTGGAATTAGAATTTGGAACGTCTTCAATCTAACAAAATGGATTTTGATTTAATAGAGATATCCTACAAATAAACCTACATCAAAATCTTTACCCTAAATAAAATTCAAAAGAAAATGTGTATAAGCAGATCGTAATTATTAGCATTTCATATGTAAATGTAAAACCTGTAAGCCTATTATTTCTCCATTGTTAGTTTATTATTCCGATATTTCTGAATAATTTATAAAACCGATTCCTCGACAAAGAGCACAAAAGTGAAACATTATATAAAATCATACAAAATATTTGATATGGAATATAGATACCACTTTTTTGCGTATCTCATTTAATTCCTTCCATCTCATTGATTTTTGATTATTGATAAAATGATGAAATATTTCTTGTTACATTGTTGATATTTATTTCTTGATAATATGGTAGAAATTAGGAGAAAGCATTTTCTAATATAATCACACAGTTAATTGAGTTAACCAAATTTAGCGTGTGATACGAGTACTAGTAGTTGTAGTATAAAAGCGACAAATAAAAATCAAGTTTGTGAGGACGGTTTCGAACCCAAACCTCTCAACTCAATAGCCTTTGTCATAAACTATATGGCATACTATATAACAAAAAAATACTACAATATATAAAGCTAATAATATTAGGGCGCGGCTCTACCGTATAAGGTTTTGCGTTAGACAATGTATATATATATAATTGTTTCCACTGCAACCTACAGACTCTCTACGCATTCATTGACATTTTCTTGCAATGGACATTTTGACACACGTTCGTAGCCTCTACGTGCGCCGTGGTGGAGCCGCGCCTTTATTCTCAAGGTATTATTCTATGAAATAAGTTCTGTAAGTGTCCGAAACGCCGTATTGTGGATGTAATTTAATTATGAACTGAACAATCAAATCACGCCCTGGCTTGTTTGTTTTTTCGAACAAAAAATTGTCAAGTTCGAAGTCAAGACATGGTCATGGTCGAGACAGGGACACATATATCAAGTTTTTATAAAGACATGATATTATATAATATTTTCTTTATCATATAGAATAAATACGGTTCAAAACAATTGAGCCCCCTCAAATTTGCTAAGAAAATAAATGACCGATAAAAAATATCGAATTTATAAGATGCTTTTCTGATGATATATGATAAAATGAACATAAAGAAAAACAACAATAAAGATGGTGAAAAGTTACGTTTTGCCCCAAAAGGTTTTGATTTGGTAAAAAGTGAGCTATAGTAAAATAAAATCCTAATCCCCTTTAAAATTACTCCTGACTTAAGGTATCTTTGTATGTTTTATTTCTCTACAAAACAACTTCCCTATTAACTAGTACTTATAGGTAAAGTATGATTTTTATTTGTAAGTACAACCCGAAAACCATGAATTTTGTGCAAATAAATAACATTTACATGGCGAAGGCATACCATAAAATGTTATATTTGTCAAATTCCGCTGTTGACAATTTTAGACAGAGCAACGTAAATTTAACGATTTTCATTTGAAGATTTTCGCAAACAATACATGGTTTAAATGTAAGAGAAAATAGAGCGCTTTCCTTTTATGTGGAGTTCCTTGCTTGTGTATGTCAGCAGAAAGTAAAATGCCCCGCATTTTTTTGTGGAAAAAAAATCATGACTTGTCGTACCTACTTAACGTATGGATAACATTTGTATATCAAATGAACTATTGCTAAGTCACCAAATCTTTTTCAAGAGAACATGTGATTTAAAAGTCATTTCAAAAGATTACTAATACAAAGAATAAACAAAATATTTTGTAACTTTGAATCACAAAGATACTTATTTATATGCCTATGTATTTATTTATATCTTTTATATTATCATGTATGATTTTAATAAATTTAATGAATCTCGTAAATTAAAAATATTTTGCGTCGCTTTTGCATCGATTTGTCACTGAATTAAATTTTATAAGATTTGAGATACTAGTAGGTAGACGTTTCTGGACGATGGCCGAGCTAAAAAACGATTAGCGAAGGATAAAATAACCCTAGCAGAATGCTGTCTCAAAACTAATAATTATATCATATCTATTATTAAAATTTAAATGCTTTAAACTGCTAAGAAAGTCAATAATAAAATATATTGAAACGTACAGTTAACATTAAGTGATACAAAAATCAAAACGTGTACATAGTGTGGTGGTTTTAAAAATTTATGGCACTACTTTTCCCCCGGTTTATAAATAAAGTGTCATTTTGACAGCTGTCGAATTGACATTCGGAGAATAAGGTTATCTGAACTAAAAGTTGTGGTTGTATTTTACAACACACATTAGTAAATATCGTTTTTATATAGAGGCGTAATATCAAACAATAATAACTTAAACTAACAACGGAAAAACCTTTTTTTAAAGTCATTATTACAAATATAAGAAAATATGAAATAAAATACATAGAATAATCCATAATATTTAATAGATTGTATTTAAACCTCGAAGATTTTGCTTTTGATAATATTATGTTACCTAGGTGATTCATGTTGGTTCACAATGATATAAAGATAAACCTAATCCAAATCTGTACACAACCAGATCCACATCACATAGCCAATGAAATTATGAACCTTTTAGGATAATTAATAATTTTATCTAAAAGGTCCATAAAACTTACAGGAGAGCTCTAATAATAACGATATTTATTCTTGTCTTGGCTCAGTTGTCCTTATTGTGTACCCTTAGGTTATTGTGTTCGTTAGTAAGGACAAGAGTGAGAGGAATATGTGAAATGTTAATGTTATATAATAGATATGTATAAATAAGGTACTAAATATTTCCGGCGAATATTTAAACACGCATTCACCTACATGATAAAAACCTCTATCATTTATGGTTTCAACCTAATTGGTGCAATCAAAAGATAATTCAAGTTGGTGTTACGCATTTTGATTATATAATATTATGACCAACGTACCATACATTTTTCCCATACCCTAATTCATCTCATTTTTATACCTCTGCGAAATAAATTTATAAATATCCCTACACAAATCATCTTTATTTTAGCCCAAAGGAAAAAATCTAGGTATATAGTGTAACCGTAATTTCGTTTCCTACTTTATTTTTTATTTCTGTCAAATGATGTGCTTGTGGCATGTAAAAAAACAATACTGTTGCTCGTTAATGTAGATAATAGATGGGGCGTCCGTATGTGGCGAATCTTAAAATCGGATATTTTCTACTTACAAATAATTAGTAGACGCTCATAACAAACCTCGTTTGCCAACATTCTGCAAGAAGACCCTGTTAGCTACGGCCTGCCGCTGGCTGGCTTCGCGCATCTGCTTGCGGGCGACTTCGAGAAGGAGCCGTTGACGAAGGACTTCCATAGGGTTACTGATAGACAGAGACGGCATCTTGCGCTTGGGACGTGCCCGGCCTCCACGTTGTTCCATCAGCGTCTGTTATAAGTAAATAATATTATAAGACCAAAAGTTTCAAAAGTTCGATCGCAGGTTTTATGTGGAGCGCATTTTCATCTTATAAGTCGATGAACGCCGGCTGCACGCACGAAAAAGCATGACTTATTGTCACGTTCCGCCTGAACCAAGCGTGCAAGCGAGAGCGCGGAACAAACGGTAGAGAGGCACGATCGGCTTAAGCGTTCGGTTTGTGACGCATTATGATTTATGACGTTATCACGTAAAATTATTGCCCATAAATCGACTTTACAGACAACAGGTACCTATTATTTAAAGAACAACATAATTGTTGTAGTTTCAATTTCTTTACCTTAAATCCACAAATAAATTTTTCATAATAGTCTAATAGCAAATTTTAAGACTAATAAGGCTGAAGATCCTAAATCAAAGATGGCGGATACTTCACAAGTAATTTAAATACTAAACGATGTTAAACCAAGCCAGATACTTCATATCTAAATCGTTAAAAATATGCATGACTAATATCGAGCAATGTAACCATGGAATAATTGCTCTAAATTGGCTGCCATAAAGCATAAGACTAAGCTACCCTCGACTAAGCTACTAAATTTAAATAATTATCAATTACTTAAAATATGACGACTTTAAAAACATTATATGTTTTAACGAACATGAATATTTTGCTATTTAATCGTTCCATTATACACTTCATTCTTACTTTGAGTACTGGAGTTAAGGCTTCAATTACACGATCATTCCAGAGGTGTCGACATTCACTATAATATTATTACTATTGAAAATTAAGCGTGTATGTTAAAAGCGCTTCACTGAGCAAAGCGAGTAACCACACGGCTCGATTTAACTTGGTTACACATATTGCTGTAGATAATAGATATTGAGATGTAAAGTATACTTTGAAAATGACATCACAAAGTGAATCATATCTGATTAGAAAATTCACCTTCTTTTGAAAGACATGAGATAAAATAAACGATAAGTTCTTATGTTCCTGTATAAACAATTTAGAAAACAATAAAAATTTAATTCAAAATCGTAAATACTTTTGCATGTCAAATCTACTTGAGGCATTTTGAAAATAATGTAGAAAGATTTCTCATTTCATTGATTGACGTAATCAGTGAATGAAAAGTAATTCTGATTAATTTTGTAAGCGATATGGCTAATTAAGAGATATTTGCGATGTGGGATATACTTCTTATTTTAATGAATCATAATAAGTAACATTTACAGCCTTTATTTATTTTTGATAAAAATAATTCTTTTTTGCCAATTATTCCAACCATTCAAAAGAAGTTAACTTAACTTAATTTTTAATTAAAAACTGCAAGTATTTCACACTCAAGCTAAATAAAACCAATAACGAAAATCACAGAACAGAATTTATAATTGTAAAAAAATATTGCAGTATAATATATATTTTTTATTGCCCCTAGGTATACTATTTTTCTGAAGACGCGAACCGATGACTAACCAATTAGTATTAATTCTTCGTCAGTGATGCGTCTCAGCCCTGTTGTAGCGAGTCATGGTAACTTATCAATTGCGTTAGTACCTTTCTTTTGATAAAAGCTATTCTATCAAGCAAACAAGCCTATATTTAGTATTTTTGCAGATGGAACATTATTGTAAGTCTACTATTTTTATAATTTATTGCCAGAAATAAATTATTTGTAGTGTGCAAATTAATTATTTGTAGTGTGCAAATTAAAACCTTTTTTAGCTAAGATCGATATAATTTTTCATGATAGTATAATATGTAATTAAAGTTTTATATTGTATTTAAATATTTTTAAATTTTGAATGTATTTAGGAGTATGAAATGAAACCAATGTAATAATTCAACAATCTTTATTTAAAATATATTAATAATAATAATTGTCATCTCAATTTAATCGATTATTCCAGCAATATGACATTTGTTTAAACTATCATCCACTAAAATCTACATTAAATAATATCTTACAAATAAAATAATCAACAAAATTAAAGCGTTACATTAACATTTGATTATCTAAATTCTAAATAAATTTGCACTAAATCAGAGAGTTTCCGTCATTTGTACGTTCAATTGTACCTCTCCTGGTCGGCAGGTGGGCTCCACAGATCTGGAATGGAAACCAATTTCATTATTAATTTACTAAATTACATAATACACTCTGTAGTGTAACTGACTACCACACGACATCTTTTACTCGGGATCGAACTACTATTACTATGAATCTAGAATGTCAATAAATAATAAATGTTCTGTTTTAAATGAATCTAAATTAATTACTTAATGATCTCACTAAACAAGGACATTTACATAATAGAACAAGATTCACATGGCGTATAATAACACCGAGGCCTATGTTCAGCAGTGGACGGATAGAGGCTGATGATGATGATAATAACACCGTACTAAAACATTTAATATAATGAATTAAAAAACTACATATTATTCCATATATTATATAACCACGAATACAATATGCGATATGAATTCAACCAAATTGATACCAAAATTCAATGTCAAAAAATGTCTGTGTGTGTGTGTGTGTGTGTGTGTGTGTGAGTGTGTGTGTGTGTGTGTGTGTGAGTGTGTGTGTGTGTGTGTGTGTGTGTGTGTGTAATCTATGTTTTTTAAACTCTTTTAATATTTAACATTATACCATTTTGTTAGATGTTTTATGAGCACATACCTCTCTTGCCGATGTCGTTAAGGAAGTTCCTATTGGCGGCCGCCTGCAGCGCGTGTTCCTTCCTCTCCTTCTCCAAGTTCAACTTCTGTCGCAGCAGCGACATCGGCATGTCAATGGACAGCGTGGGCATGCGGCGTTTCGCGCGTCCGTCCTTCATTTTATATTTACTTCGTTTAGTATACTTGATGTAAATGCTTACGTATATTAACAACACACTTTTATCATACCTTCATTTTTATATTTACTTCTATGATATTACATACTTGATGCTAAATATACTAACCCGCTTACATACGCTCTTTTGATATTTATTTTGAAAATTATTCGACATCTTATAATACGGAAATATTATGAATACTAAAAAAGCAGAACTTTTATGATATACCTACATTCAAATGAAACTATCTTTTCTAATTTGCGATTATACATTTATGTTACCTGATCTCATAATTAAAATTACTATTAAACTTCATAGTAAATAGGTGCGGGACCGTGGTGAGGGATAATTAATATGCAAGATATATTCACTTCTTTTATTTATAAATCACATATAATAATTACGTATAAGTATATTAACAATATTAACAATAGTAAATATAAATTTAACGTATTAAAGCCGAATCAACTTGAGAAACACCATGCCGTTAATGCCCTGCAAAATAAAAAATCATTAACTTCCGAAATGTCAAAAATATTAATCAACCATTCATTTTAAAAATCCAAACTCTAAAAAAGCAGCCTATTAATTCTTCTAAATAATGTGATATATAAACATATCTTATAGCAAAATGTCAAAACTACAGATTTAAAATGTAAAAAAAAGCTAACCTCGTTTACCGAGACGATCTAAGAACTTTCGGTTCTCCTTAATTTTATTCTCAAGATAATTGTTATATGCGTCTCGGTGCAACAGATCAATTGCAGGGTTTACAGACAGATAGATGTGGCGACGTGGACGGCCGATTCTGCCATTTTCTCGAACCTTCACAGGAATTAAAAAGGCAAAAACCGTTACTAGTTCGTTCGTGCTTCAATCGCAATTTGCGAAATCAGGTGTACAAATGAATCGAAGTCTTTTATTCATCAAGCCGCACTTTTCTGCAGTCAGATTTAGGTTAAACCGCTTTACTATCATTTTTACCCGTCATATTTTTTACTTTAAAAAAAATTCCTACCGACACCAAAATTTATATTGTACAGTTGTATACTGTACATATAAATTGATAATAAGAGCAAGGATAAAGTTGAGAATACATGATACGTTCAGTGGAATTTTTATATACATACTTTAATATTGTTCAAAAACCACATATTTACATATATTGAGAAAAAATAAGACTTATATTATAAAAGTAGATAATAGCATATACTTATAATAGAATCCAGAGGGCTTATGAAAGGCGATATGTTCTAGCAAATTTTATTATTTTTGCAATTTTCTCGAAGCTTTCAGTTATAAAACACCAACTCTATCGTATCGTAATTTAGCGTAATTATAGAACGGCTATTGGCTTTCAAAGAACAAAATTTTAGGGAGTAAAATAATGGTGTCTCAAAACTTTATTCAAAGAAGATTAGAAGTTTCGAGAACAAGGTGACATTTACCTGTGAATCGTGGGGTTCCTCTCCGATGAAGTACATCCAAGGCGCCCCAGCGATACGAGCGTTGACGGGTGCAACCTCGTACATGTCCTATAAGAATTTTTATGTTAATAAATGTGGTCATTCCAGTGATTAGAAAAAATGTTCGTCTATAAGAAACCCTTTTTAACACGATTTTATGAGCTTCACCTGTATCTATCTTTGTAACAGAATCTTTAAACGTTATTTTTACCCACTTCAAGACGTCAGGTTAATTTGAAACTTTGCACACTTTTAAAGGATCGATGACAATATTTAAAAAGTTTGTTCCAATATCCTGATCAGGATAATCAGGATAGCACATCTAACGAGGACACTCGTGTGGTTTTTACCTATCTCTCATTCACATAGATAGATAGATAGATTAGATATATGAATAAATAGATAGATAAAAGCATGTTAAAAATTTTGATGCAATAGGTAGTTGACAGGATAGCCACTCTCCTCGTAAAATAAATGTAAAATTGACTGAACATTCGTTAAAATATCTAGTAAGAGCTTATCACTTCCCACTCGAGATTTGCGCGAATCATCCAGTCTCGCCACAGACAAGTAAATCGCGATAAATCGCAGCTTAAAATATTTTATTTGCTTATAAAGCTTTTTTTACAATAATACCTATACATTTTTCGTTATTCCATTTAATTCTTATATTAAGTATACAAAATATTTTCTAATGTTCAGCTCGGTTTGCTATTAAAGTTTGTTTTGTAATATTTAATCTATAATAATGTATTAACTATTATGATCATTAATAATGTCTCAATTTATGCTTATTGTACTTCTTTTGACTAAAGGTTTAAGGTAAAATTAAAGGGTCCCAAACTATAAAATTTAAACATTCCACTTTCAATATTATTCTATTAAATCAGAGAAGTAATCAGCTAGAGGGGTTTTGTGGAAGAGAGGGCTCCTATCAAAAGGTCTATTTAATACACGGTCTCGTCTCGAACTGAAACAGTTGCAGATGGTGACAGCGTTATCGTTCACCATCACGTGAGCAGCGTGCTCGTTCACCCCCGACATAAAAAGAGAGGTGTTATAAACCAATAGTGTCTGTTTGTGGCATCGTAGCTCTTCAACAGATAAACCAATTCAAGTGCGGTTTTTGTTTAAAAGCAGGTTTCCTAGCAGCGATGCTACGACTTATTCAATCGAAATCTGTTCAGCCGTTTCATGGTCATTTGATAATGCGACTTTAAAAAAGAATATCCTAGTAAAAGCTTAGTGATACAAACCTCGTCAATTTCTCTCCAATCAATAGGTGAGAGGCCACTAGAGGCGGGCGCGGCGACGCACATGCTGCACGCCACCATGGCAACAAAGCACACTGACCACCACATCTGGAAAATACATCTAGTTAGACCTTGAAACATAAATCCGAACCAATACGACTTACGGGCATTCAAGAAAAGAGCATTTATATTTGAAAGGCCGGCAACGCATGTGCTAAACCTCCGGCTTAGCGAATGTCTATGGATGTTGGTAATCACTTACGACCAAGTGACCTGACTGCCCGTTAAATTGGAAAAAAAGGATTCTATAATCCTTGCTAATATTATAAGTACAAGTATATTACTCTTTGCTACCTTTTGACCTTGAAATTATCATCAGCAAGTTAGATACGACGAAGATACATCATCTAGAGCCATCTCTTTCTGTTTGTCTGACCTTTGTTAATTTAATATTTAGTAGCTACTAGCTGATGCCCGCAGCTTCGCCCGCGTGGAGTCCGAAAAACTAGCTTATGTATTTCCTTGCTAGAATAATAAAAACAAACAACTAAGTAGTGTTTATCCTTACTAATATTATAAAATGCAAACGTGTGTTAATGTCAGTCAGTCAGATGTAACACATCTCTATATACTACATTAAGTGACTTGTTGCGTTCGGCCAGTACATATAAATTTTGTGCGTTTGACAATTACGTCGTTTTTGTCATTTCAATTGACGTACCTATGTATTACTATGATTGGTAGATAAGAATAATAAGGCAAAATATTTAATTTCCGTAGGAACTTTGATTTTTTCGAGATAATATGTAGCCTGTGTGTTATTCTGGTATATAAGCTACAACACGGCCAAGTTTCATTAAAATCCATTCAGCAGTTTTGTTATGATTGAGGAACAAACATCCGATCTTTCGCATTTATAATATTAGTAAGAATGACGAGCTTTATAATTTCCAAATACGGAGATAGAGTTTGAAAGTTTTATAAAGCAATTTATCCACCTACGTCGAATTACAAATATTAACCACTAGCTGTGTATACCTTCAAGTACCTTAAACATATTTGGCGAAGAAAACACAGCGGCACCTTCTAAAGGCTGCATTATTTAAATAAGTACAGCGGTTTCAAAATGTCTAATACAATTATTTGCTGAAGACTAAACACACTTATTTCAATGGTAATTAGACTACTATCCAAACTAGAGGAATATTACAGCACGTGTTTAACGTGGAACAATTTAAATTTAGCCCTAGCTGTTGTGTTTTGTAAGCGTTATTTTTGTTTGGCGTGTAAAGTTTGTTTCATTTTGCCGAAAAACAATATTTGGTCAGGTCAATTATGTCCTATTGTATAATATTGTTTATTTTAATGTTTATCATATTCATATGTGTGCTCATATTATGATCTATAAAAAGACTGAGAATTGAGAATCTTCTCCTTTTAAGTCGGTTAAAAAGTAAAAGTATAAGCCGCGATAAAATTCTGAAAAATTGTTTCATTATAATGTTAGAAATTTACGTAAACATTAAAAATCATTTAGATTTTAAAAAGTTTCACAACCAAAAAATAATTTCATCAAATAGAGAAAGATTATTTTTAATTAAATTTTAGTTGAAGGCGTACTAGTGTCACTTTAGATATTTTTTCTCAATTCTGACCAGATCCCAATTCTTAGTCCCAACAAAAATATTCTGTTATTTCTGAAGGTTGATTGCTGACAAAAATAAATTAATGAACATTGGAAATTATATATTTTAATTTTATTTATTAAAAGGTAACTGGACATTATTAAACACTATCTAATATTATACGTAGGTAGAATGTGTGTGTGTGTGTGCATAATTACGTTTTTGTGTTTATATAATGAATAGATATATATATATATATATATATATATATATATATATATCTATTCATTATATTTATTTCTATATTTGTATTTATATAAATTATTCAACTAAAGATTCACCTTCCTCGTAATTTAAGTTGAGAAAGCAATCACTTAGAACATGTTTGCATTTTAGTGCGCGGGTAAATAAATGTATTGTATATATACTACACGAGCAAGAAAACTGAAATGGCGTTTAATAAATTTTAATCTGGATATATCTATTTGATAAACCCGTCTTATTCTATATAATATATAATATATATATATATTATATATATTATTATATATATATATATATATATATATATATATATATATATATATATATCTATTCATTATATTTATTTCTATATTTGTATTTATATAAATTATTCAACTAAAGATTCACCTTCCTCGTAATTTAAGTTGAGAAAGCAATCACTTAGAACATGTTTGCATTTTAGTGCGCGGGTAAATAAATGTATTGTATATATACTACACGAGCAAGAAAACTGAAATGGCGTTTAATAAATTTTAATCTGGATATATCTATTTGATAAACCCGTCTTATTCTATCATGTGAGGTTCGCAGATTTTTTAATAACCTGTGATTGCGAAAAAAATCGTTTAATACTATTAATTTTCGAAACACTTCCCACATATAGAAGATTAATTTCATAGAGTATGTAATGGGCTTACAAGCCATAAATTTCAGTACCGCCCGTTGTGCGAGTAAGATAAAAAATATAACAAACTAGGTTTGCGGTTTCACCCGCATAGTTCCCATTCCCGTGGGAGTAAATAAAATCAATAAATAAAATAAAAAACCTTTTATTTCTTGCAACTTATAATTACAGTTTATAGTACAATATCTTCTGAAATAAAAAGTAATAAAGTTTTGGTTTGATTTAGTAAAAGTTATTTAGTATAATAATATTTTATGTATTTTTTTCTTTCTTATTATGCAAGAACCCCTCTCACTTGAAGGTGAAGGCCTCCTCTAAAGAATTCTATTTATCTCTATCTTGAGCAACTTGTGGCCAGCAGGGGCCGGCTATTTTTATTATTTCGTCTTCCCACCTCGTGTGGGGTCTTTCTTAGTAAGCTTGCCGTATGGACCTTTCCACTTTGTTATTACTCCCGTGGGAGTACAGGGATATAATTATAGCCTATATGTTATTCTAACAATAAGCTATATGATTGTAAAGTTTCATCAAAATCCATTCATTAGTTTTTGCGTGAAAGAGCAATAAACTTACATCCAAATTCTTACAAACTTTTGAGTTATAAATAGTGCAGGAGGATATATTTATAATATTACTCTTACTATTTTACTATTTGAATCATAATCGCCAGGATTGCAGTCCATCACTGATGATTATAAGCGTCTTTCCATAAATGCTAAGGCGGCCATCCCCCACCCCTCGCATACAAGTAGGTTCGAACTAATTGAATACACTTTTTAAAAATCAACAGAGAAATCGAATCGAATGCTGATACTTCATTTCATATTATATATAGCCAGATATTACCCTGCATTGGTGTCGCCACTGTTTCTTTTTTACGGTTACACATAGTACAGTCAACACAGAAATTAGTTCCGAAATTTTCCGCAATATGGCGATGGTTTCTATTTTTCTGGACAGGCTATAAATCTTAATTTTTATCACCAGTATTACCAATTAATCAGTCAAACAATAGCCGTATTTTTTAAAATTATTAATAGCCATAACAAAATAGCGTAAAATCAACGAAAATTTACTTTTTATCAGTTGTAATCGACCGTATTTTGAGAAGCAGTGAAAGACGTTTTTATTACCTCGAGTATTATCTTTCTCCTTCTGACCCATAAGAGTAGAAGGCAAAATAAAAAGAAGTGCACCTATTAAAACGCCTATGATGTAATATATTAGTAACTCTATATTGGCCAGAATTTAATCTAAAATCGGACCAAGCTAGTTTCTTGAGGGATTAGATATGGGAAGCGACCTTTAAAGATTTAGTTCAATAAACACAAGCAACACTCGTCTGATCTTCCTATCCTTATGATTCAATGATCTTAGAATTCCTTTAAGAGCCGTTGGAGTGAATGGCATAGGTGAATAGGAACATTCCGGAGACCACATAATTTGCGGGAACAATAAAAATCCTTTCAGTTCAATGATACTCCGACAATTGTGCAATCAGCTCGGTTGAGTTCTACGGTTAACATCCATAGGGACAATTTAGTTTCATTTATTTCCTGTATTACCATATAAATAGAGCTAAGTGTTGCCATCTACATACTTTGTTTGCACTTGTATATTAAACTAGCTTGCAGATTCGTTACTCAACTCCTATATGTCACAGCGTGATGTTATATTATAGGCCTTCCTAGATAAATAGGCTGACTAACACTGAAAGAATTTTTCAAATCGGACCAGTAGTTCCTGAGATTAGCGCGTTCAAGCAAACAAACAAACTCTTCAGCTTTATAATATTAGATTAACGTATTTTAGAAGAACGTTTTTATACAAGGTTTCTCCAGAATTGTATTTTAATTATTCAAGAATTAATTTTGTTTTTCTACGTCAAAATATGTGTCTGAATAAATAATTGAACAAATATATGTCTGGTGGTGGGCGATAACAGTGCAGCATTGGAACTGCATACAGCATAAAAAAAGTATTAATATTGATCAAATGAATATGGGACCAAAATGGCAATACCAACTTTCAAACAAAAAAAGAAAAAATCGAAATCCATTCATAATCGGACGACTAATCGTGTGACAAAACTACAAAAAAACATACAGACGAATTGTGAACCCCCTCTTTTTTTAGAGTCAGTTAAAAACACAAAACGACATTACATAACAGACATTAATTGAAAAGAAGTTTAAAAAAAATAACACATTTTATTATATACTACGAGCAAAACTATAGATTTGTTTGGCTAGCAACCATAAAAGGCTTACTAAAAAATAACTCTAGAAATAGCAATCGTATTTATCTCCTAAATTTTCACAAACACCAAAAAAATATTGCACTTCAAATACACCAGAGAGGCCATTTAATATGAAAGTATAATAATAATAACATATCTTTGTATTTAG
Organism: Helleia helle; assembly: GCA_963853865.1. NCBI lineage: Eukaryota > Metazoa > Arthropoda > Insecta > Lepidoptera > Lycaenidae > Helleia > Helleia helle. The sequence continues at coordinate 11,630,541 of OY971421.1, forward strand.
TTCAATAATATCAAATTATTCAAATGCAAACCCTTTCCACTCCCACTTATGTTTTTGTTTTTTTCCATTCAAAAATTTCTAACTAGAATTTGGATGAAAAATACATTTGAAGCTGGAGCGAATGAAGTCACGTATCCAGGAATCCTTCTATTTCGGTAATGTCTGATACTATTTACTTAACTTGTCCTTGCTCTTTCAATACAATAAGTGCTTAACTTTTATTTCGATTCGTCGATTTAACTTCGCACAGGAATCGCTAATATATTAAGAAAAAAAATTGCGATCGCTATTAATTCCTTGAGGATTCGCTGGTCTTATCTGAAAGTTGCCTGAAAACACCAAAATCCGCCATTTTAGAGTCTGAAAAGAATAATTTTACTGCATTGAATAGTTTACTACAATATATTAACGTATATCTTAGCCACAGCAACGCGTGACCCTGATAATACTATCATAAAGAAGAAAGATTTGTTTTATTTTTCTTGTTTTCTGTTAACTCAAAAATGACTTGACCGATTTTTTTTAATTTTTCACCATTAGAAACATACACTTTTACCGAATAATATAGTCTATATTTTATCCCCATGTTCTTATAAGAACGGGAACTACGCGGGTGAAACCGCGGGACGCTGCTCATCTATTATATAGGCGGTTGTCCAATCAATCATACCCTTATTAATTATTATGTATCTGATCTGCCAGCTATTTAGCGGCACTGATTGATTAAGCCCGTATTGTTATTGCCGTGTATTGTGTCTTTTGTAATTTGAACCTTTCTCATACGTCACTTCATTGTATAATCTTCCAAGGTTTTGTTATTAACAACAAAAATAAATGCTTTGTGTATGAAAATAAAGAAAGAAATAAAGAGATAAAAAAAGAATTTATTAACTCCGCTACGCATTATATGAATGAAAATATCATAATCTTCCTACCTACATTTTTGTACAGGTTTTAATGACGTCAAAACTGTATCAACAATTACTTTGAAACTTTTCTTCAGGATTAATCGCTAATCGATATAAAACTTTTCCTACCGCGCTAACTTCAGGATTCAGATCGTCGGGACTCCTTTGGGAATTTAAATGACAACTTTCCCGAATACACATACCCCATGTGGAGATTTTTACCCTTCACTTCATATAAGGTGAGATAATACAAAATCAAATTAAAAATTTTGAAAAAACGTATGTATATAACGTAAGTTATAATCGTAACACCTATCTAAGAACATGCACCAGTCAAACCCAAACCCATCATTGAAAATCGCATCAAAATTAGAATAGTAATTTTGGAGAAAAATGGCAACATTGGATTGCACAAAAAACGTTTGCTGCAGTGCCCTCTGGTGAGTTATCAACGTAATACCTATCTACTAACATGCACCAATCAAATCCGAACTCATCTCTGAAAACCGCATCAAAATCGGACCAGTAGTCTTGGAGATAAACGGCAAAATAGGTTTGCACACACAAACTGCCTCTCACCCCAAACGCATACCTATACAGTCTCCGTTCCGTCGCGGGTAAAAAAACCAGGACCTAATTTAGTTCAGTTTGATTTGAGTATTACATATCAGATGTTAGATGCTACTCAGACCCCATCGGTAAGATTTACAATAGCCGATCATATTCATATTTATAAGTTTTATGAAAATCCATTCAGCATTTTATTTTAGTTCTAGGTAATTTTTTTTCAAAGAATGGAGTCACAAATTATTTATTAGTACAATAATCCTTTTCCTAATTTTATCGTACTAAAGTAAATCCATCATAACATTTAGTGAAGTAGAAGTAACAATTTATTACATAATTACAACGTCCTTGAGTGTTATACGTGTTGTTTAAACTTTATTGCCCTTAATGTACGTTACATGTATTCTTTCTTCTTCTTTCTTTACTTTTAATAGACAGGAAGATAATATAAACAAGAGTGCATAGAGTATAAACACGGATATGACAAATGTGTATAAAAAGATTGTCTATGACTATTTATTGCCATTTTTTAAATTTTAATGGCAATGGAATTTAGTTTCCAGGCAGCCGGTATAAAAATAGTTTACATTACACCGAGCCATTTACTTGATGTATGTTGAGGCCTCGGCATAAATCGTGAAAGTTTTATAAAGTGCTCAAATAGTTAGAGCTGCTGATAAGCCTGTTCGTACATGAGTTGTCGGTGGTTGTTTGACAGTGAAGTGAATTTATTGTTCAAATTGCTTCATTCAAAGCTCCATATGTCACATATTATAAATATAATAAATGAGAAGGTTTGTAACTTTGTTTGATAGTAAATCATTCGTAAAGGTCCTGGACTTGAGGAAAATTGTTGTGTATTGTGCTTGTTTCTCCCGTGAAACAGCTTTGCTGTGTTTCGGAGAGAAGGGCAAGACAGGCAGTGTAATTACTGTCACCGAGACTTAACATCTTATGTCTCAGGATAGGCAACACATAGATGAGTTAGTTGCCTGGGCTCGTTTCAGGTAAACTAGTTTATGTTCATGGGTGACGTCGACCACTTACCATCAGGTGGCACGTTTGCCAGTTTGCCTATCCAACTGACATTAAAAAAAATGCAAGTAAATATTTAGGACATTCCCCGGGCTTTCAGTATTAGAAGATATATCATTTTTTTCTTCTTGAAATATTTTCCTGCAGAAATTCATTAAATTCCTCGTTTAATAGTTTGTTTAGGCGTTATTGTATCTAAGCTCATATTCGACTGTGAACTATGCGATCAAGCTCGCGGAGAGCAACCCTACTAACGTAGAGCTAAGTAAACTAATATACGTAGTATAGTAAAACAGTTGACAGCCTTTGAAACATAATGAAATGTTCACAAGTTCCATACGGATTGACAGGTAATAATCCTTTTGACATGCGTGTAGTGGGCTCGTGTCCAGGAGTCAGTAATTAGGGGTTAGGGGTTAGGAGGTCTAATCCTACTACTAAGGAAATCATGGTATAAAACTTAATACATAATTTATAGACATTATATATCTATTATAACTGTAGATCTTAATCTCCCAGACTCCATGAGATCATATCAAAGGATATTTTTTTAGTTACCGCTGTCGATCCTGACTACACAGGAGCAGCAGCGGTGGAAACGAGTAGTGGGCCTAGCAGTGTATACGTATTTATGAACCGGTGTGGTTTCCAGTAATCTAACCACTCGTCTAACATCCTCGTCTATTCCAATATTATTTATATACCAAACTTTCCGTGAATATTGGCTAGAATTATATATATATACACCATAAAGTTGTTCTGCTCATCCTTATGTATTTCAGACCCCCCCCCCTCTATTCATCTCACAGATTGTTCATTTACCTCTTTCTAATCGGTTTCACAGCTGTACATTCAAATTATACGACGCTGATTTAATAATACAAAATTGTAACGGCATTGTTTGTAAGGCCTTACAAAATCATTTCAATTATTATATAAATGGTGAATTAGTTGATGTAAGTAGAGGGAAACGTAAATTGTATGCTAAAGCATACAATTTACGTTTAACTGCTATAAATATAGAATAAATTCTATATTTATAGCAGTCGTAATGGAATATTTTCATAAGTATGGAAGATACACTTTTTATGCTCAGATGAAGTAAAAAAAGGTAGATAGCGCACTTGGAACAAGAAAGTGAAGCCACTTTTTTAAGTATGTGTGAGTGAATGAAGGGTTGCCATTTTTTAAAATATCCCTTAAAATGGTATATTAATAAAAATAGGTAATAAGTGAATGCGACAGTGAATATTTTTATAAAATACAATAATATTACGAATATGTAGGAGGCGTGTAGGATCACTTTATAAACTGTCTCAATAGATATGTTATTGACACAATTGTTTTATTTATTTATTTATTCCCATGAATGTAGTAAATACATAGGTGGTATTAAAAAAAAAACAAGTTCTATACATTCTACCATAACATGGTGTGTGAAAATAAAACTTTAAATAAATAAACAATTAATATAAATTAACAGGAAAAAATAGTTACAATTAAATAAACTTGATAAATACAACATGTCCTTAAAATCATTGTCAGAGAATAACAGTTTCAAAATAATTTATTATAATAGTAATTAGAAAGTAACATTTTATCAATACACAATTTAAATTAAAAAAATAATATTATGTCGTTTTCCATTAAAAAAAACATTTAAATTATAAAAACATTTCTCTGCAAGCCACACTGTTACTTTTTTTTAATTGATTAAATGGTAAATCTTTGAATTTATAAATAATTAAATACATAGTCCTGCTGTGGGTACGTGAGTCCCAAAAAAAAATACAACATAGGTTATACGAGGTCATTTCGATTCAGTCATATAGCGATCAAATAATAAAATAATAATTATGTCACCTCTGTACTTAATTATTTTGCTATGGCTTTGCCTGCAATTGACTTACCCACTATTGGGCTAATAGAAATACTAACTTCTGGCAACACTCTTCCGATACGTCATTGCGGGGCAATAATATTATTTATGTTGATTAACCTCAAAATAGTGTTAAAATATCTTAAAAGAATATAGTATTGTGTTTATTTATGTGTGAAACGATATTTCTTTAGACTCTTTGGTCACTTTTGTATTGTTTTTACTCCATTTAATTACACAGAACGGTATTTTTTTGGCAAACTTACTGCACGACGACTCGTAAGATACTAACAAAAATGAGCTTAGTTTTGGTGTATCTGTGTGCGTGAGCGCGTGTATTTACATGAAGGAGCTTAGTTTTGTGGCTTCAGTATTGGCAAAGGCCGTGCGTCATCTACCTTTTTTTACTTCATCTGAGTTTTTATGAGAAAGATTGTTTATTACTAAGGATAATAATATATTAAATGAATTTAAGATATACATAGAGACATGCGTCCATCTCGTAAAAGGTACTTGGTAGCCCCAGTCTTTAGAAACGTTCAAATGCTCAACCTCTCGATAAAGTATCTTATCTAATAAAGTAGCACGCCTATAGAAAAATCGCGTGTCAATTTATTTCGGTATCTACGCTTACATCCCTTTTTCCCCAGGCGGGTATGTGGGACTCGCTGCGCCCAAAATCTGGTAAGTGGACGCAGCTCTACCCACTAAAACCCGGCGAGTGCCACCAATGCCGCCTTTGGTGAGGTGCTCCAGATCTGTTGAGCTAACAGGGCACCTCGACGGGGTACAAAGAGCCCCCTTGGCTCAATTAGCTTCGCCCAAGGTGCAGCAACTCACCCTAGGCTACTGAGCCCCACCGCCACGTCAAGGCCTGAACCATAGTGGGGCTCGATAAAGTACCTAGCTCACCTATAGAAAAATCGCGTGTCAATTTATTTATCTAAGCTTACATCCCCAACTGTTCAATATATTGGAATGAACTTTATATGTTAAATTATAATTCGAAAAACAGGAATTCAAATATAGAATAAACTAAGAACAAAAACATGTTTTTCAAAACAACAATTAATAATCAATAAGAATAATTAGATAAACTTACATTTGTGGTTGGGGAATGTCTACTGGTCTATTCTGCCCTTTCTTCTAGAATACAGCCAAGCCGTTTGACGGACAAAGTAAGCAAAATCGTGGTACAAATGTAGTGTGCTGACTGACATGTATCAAGAACAACCTTTCAAATACAATCTTCCTTTTTTATAGAAGAGGGGGCAAACGAACAGTCGACACCTGGTATGTGATAAGTGACATTCATAGACACCCACTACATCATTAGCAGGGTTGCCGGCTTTTCAAATATGAGTATGCTCTTTTCATAATTACTACACAAGTATTGTACAGAAGTTTAATTCTCAAAACCATATTGTTTTCTAATGTTTACGCGATTTTCACTCATTATAATGAAACAATTTTTACGGATTTTATCGCGGTTTATTAAGAGTCCTCCCGTGACCATGGTTGCTGTAAGGTATCCGAAACGTCGAGCTTGTAAAAATCGTAATAAACCGCGATAAATTCCGTAAAAAATTGTCTCAAAACCAATTAGCACTTGTTAAGGCTTTCACTACACTAACATATAAGCAATACAAATATCCCTCCAAGCCTAATTGAACAAATTCATAGAATATGGTTCTCAAGTGAAAGTGAACTAAAACAAAGTTAGCAGGAGACGGGTATCGTCGTAACGCAGTTTCTTCAGTTCTGGCGAATGATCTGATTATGCAAATGTCCTGGCCTTTACTGAGCTGAAGTTTGTTTACATTGTGTACAAAGTGTGTTAATATTACTAGTGTTTTTTTCGCTTCGATCTTAAAGGGGTTTTACCAAGTCAAAATATCAGCAAACTGACCTATTTTTGAAAATTATGAGGTCTTATTAAGCGGTTTAAAGCGACCCTTCTACATCAAAGATAGATCTAATATGGGTTTGTTAGTTTTGTCTGATTTGTTGTTTCTAACTGGATCACGAGTAAACAGCTGAAATTATGAAGTTTAAAAAAGAAGTTTTTGAAGAATTATTAGGAAGTTTTGCATATACCATGAGCCTGCCTAACTTTTTGAAGTGAAAACTTCTTTAGGCGCAGTAGGCATATTTTGAGATGAGATAAAATCGCTGGAGGCAGTTTGACGTTTGATTTATTTATATAAGATTATGAGATATTTGTTTTGCAAATTTTGTTGCTTCTAAATAAATGTCATGCGGTCATTTTGTGCGCTGTTTAAATTGCATAGGTTATCATAATCTATTATTCTCTGTATTATAGGTATTTGAATTAAATTGTTTTGTTTTCACTTCTATCGGCAGTCCCTGTGACAGTTGGGTTAGTTTTATTTATTTATTATTTAATATATTACTTTAACATCCACGTGAAAGACTTATTATATAACATATACAAATATAATATTATGATAGTGTAGATTGCAAATCTTGAAGAAATACATATCCAGAAGGAGACCCGCGAATAAGAATTGACATATTTGGATTGTGATACACGGCAACATGTACATAATACGGTAATATTTAAAAAACGAATGACATGCAACAAGAATCGGTGCAACTTTGGAGCGAGGCAGGCAAATATTGACATCGCTTTGCGAGCGGAAGACAGTCACCCGACACATCCTGCTGTTTAAGTGTTGCATGCATCTATTTAAACTCACCACTAGCTTAGAAATATTTTAAAAAGTATAGACCGGTACTAATGACGTTTACCAGAAATGGTATTTGTACTAACAGTTTGTTTATTATAATAAAACAATTACGGATTTTATCACAGTTTATCATGATTTTAGGCGACGTTCTGTACTTTAGATGGTGATGGGAGCAACGGACCAATTACAGGAGGAGGGAGAGGATATCTTAATATACCGTGATAATATCCGTAAAAGCTGTATCATTATAATAAATAAAATTCGCATTAACATTGGTAAACAAAATCCCGCTCGTTTATTCCGTAAAGTAGCAATCAGTAAATAAATATCGAGCTCCGCGAAATATAAGTGAAAAACGTGGTAAATATAAATAATTTTAGTTATGAAAATTACCATGTTAACTTAAAATTTGATATAAATAAATAAGTGTTCGAAAAATAAGAAAGATAGTTAACGAAGACTAGTTCTATGTTCCAGGTTAGGCAACGCATGAATTGTCTGGGTCCTAGCACGTTATGAGCGTGCGATTTTATGTTTCTGAGCGACGTTAAATCATTTTATTTCAAGTGGGTTGACCGCCATTTGCCATAGATATCTTACAAATTAGGTTTCTTTAAATATTTATAATTAATATTGCCTTTATATTTATTCATAATGAATTTACGAAGTTTGATCCTCTTGGGATTGAGTTAAAAAATTGATTACTTAATGTACCCGATGTGAGCGACGATGGCCTAGTGGGTATGGGCTCGGCCTCTTGAGTGAGAGCCGAGAGTTCCGGGCTCGATCCTGACCCCTCCCCCCTGGGATGCCTAGAAATGGGTTTTCCTAAATTTCTACGTGTATCTGAACATGACACCATCGCTTTCTCACCGGTGAAGAAAACATGCCTGATGAGATTAAGTCTTTGAAGGTGTGTGAAGTTCACCAACCCGCATTGATCCAGCGTATCGGTTAACTATGGCCCAAAACCCTCCTCGCCTGATTTCGAGGAGGAGACCCGTGCCCAGCCGTTGGACATATAAGGGTTGATATTATTATTATTATATTATGTACCCGAAGTTCTTAGTGCGGCTCTACACTCTGCCCGAGAGTCTAGTCTAGTCTAGTCTATCTATCGAGTCTAGTCTAGTCTAATCTAGTCCGAAGCAGCGTGAGCGCAAGAGTGTATATGGTAGCGCTCGCCCGCCTCGGCCTGTCATTTATATATTAATAGGTGGACCGAGAGGCCTCGGGCGAGACAAGGAGAGTGCTCTACCGAGAATGTAGAGCCGCAATTACGGTATGTAAATGTTATAATTTATATTTAGGTTTTTATAGACCACTTTTTACTTATTTATTGAGATAAGCAATCCAGCGGACAAATAATTTTCTAAATTAATTATAGTACCGCTGTTAGCAGGACTCGAACAAATGACTCTCGTAACCACTATTTAGTTTTCCGTCAAGTAGACTTATCATCTCTGAAGTCAAAATTTATTGATTTTTGAGGAACCAGAAATAGCGACTAGTGATAATGTACATAACTAATATAGTAAGAGGTACCATACTGCTATGCAGCTGACTTGGGCCAGCACGATAGGGGTGGTACGTCTCGCTCACATAAGTCTGTCATAACATCGGCATCAAGTGACAGCTGTCGCGTCTTGTACGGTTTGTGAGTTTCTGGTAACCGATTGGGGGGATAGGGAAAAGGAGGGCAACACATCTGCATAACGTCTGATAGTGCAGATGTGTATGAGCGTCGGTAGTCCAAAGCTTCGACTGCTCGTTTGCCCTCTTATGATATAATTTCTTTTAATAAATAACTATGGTTTTTCATGAAACCGAGAAGAAAAATAAATATTATTTACTATAATTATATACTTAAACGTATTTTTCAAAATAGAAAACCTTAAGAAAAACCTCTATAATAAACATATTGGTACTCACCATGTTAATGTTGTAGAGAAATAACGGGAAAAAAATCTGTAACAATAAAAAATTGTAATTTATTAAACGGATTTTAAAGGACATAAAACAACTCTACTTATCATCATCAAAATTATCAAATTATCTTCAAATTACATTTCATGAAATAGGGAATATAAGTCAAATATAAGAAGGCAACTTGGAAATTTTATTTTACATTAAAGACAGAACAGTTATTACATTCTAATTATGATCTTCATAAAATTAATAATAAGTCTTAATTATGCTACTTCAACTTTCAAACATAATTTAAAATTGGAAATCTCGTTATTTAAATTAATTTAACTCTACCTCAAGCACCTTAGGGTCTTATTTCTGAGACGAATAGAATAATCAATTTAATTGAACATCTTAAACTTACCATAGATTATATGAAACTTGTAGACATTGATTAAAGATTTTTAGAAGGTAACGTTTGATATTGTTTATGCTTACGCGAATTTCACTCATTATAAAGGAACCACAGAACTGAGGTGTTGGACGTCCTAACGTTAGCTTGTTTCATTATCCCCACCATGGTTCAGGCCTTGTCGTGGCAGTGGGGCTCAGTAACCTAGGGAGAGCGGTGCACCTTGGGTGAAGCTAATTGGGCCGAGGGGGCTCTTTGTACCCCTCTTATAAGAAGAGGGGACAGAAGAGCAGGGGGCAAGGGGTGAGGATGGGAACCTCACCCCATTGTACTGTTCCGACGTTGGGAGGGGTTGTTCTGTGGTGCGGGACAACCCCTCTGTGGAGGTGGCGTCGGTCCCTTGCGGGACTGACTAGCCGTCAAGGTGCCCTGTTTGTTTACTAGATCCGGGGCACCTCACCAAAGGCGGCATTGGTGGCACTCGCCGGGTTTTAGTGGTTAGAGCTGCGTCCATTTACCAGCTGTCGGGCGCAGCGAGTCCCACATACCCGCGTGGGGAGACCCACTCCCCCGCGGGATGCCTTAGAGCATTTCCCGGCGTTAAAGAAAAAAAAAAAAAAAAGCTTGTTTCATTATGATAACGTTTGAATCTTAAAATTCAATCTATGCAACAAATCTGCATTTTTTTATCTTATGGAATAGTAGGGCAATGAGCAGTCGAAGCCGTTTGGCGACTACCGACGCCCAAACACATCCGCACTTTTCCCTAACCTCCCAATGGGCCACCGGAAACTCACAAACCGCACGAAACGCGACAGCATAGCTGTCACTTGACGCCGGTGCTATGTGAGCGAGAGGTACCACCCCGGCCCAATTCGGCTGCTAAGCAGCATGGCACTACCTCTTTCTAATTAAAAGATCCTTAAACCGATGTATGTTCAACAACTTTGGTGAAATGTTCCTGGTTTGAAACCTACAAGATAAAGTGTTTCGGGACTTATAGATTTATCAACGGTATTCAGGCTGATCCACATCAAACGAAAAATATATCAAGTCCGACCGAGTAGGGCTTGAAAAACTACTTGATTTTAATTGTTTTTTGATGTGTTGGGTATTTTTTATAATAACGTATTTTTATATAACTTTCAGATGCGCGTATTAAAGCATTAGAAATCTTTTAGTTTCTATAACGATTACATTCCCGACGTTTAGGATACTTTATAGCAATCTTGGTCACGGAAGGACTACAGGGAGGTTTACACGAAAAATCTTAAGAAAGCGCAGAACGCTTCTTTTTTAAAATTTATTTGAGATTATCGTTTTTCCTTGGCATGATATTATATAAGCATTATTTGCTTAGATATAAAGTCCTTAAAATTTAACTTAAGCGAGTGTTAGTTTATGGTGTAAGTTTGACTCATTACTACAACACGTCCTGGCCATAGATAATGTAATTTTGCTATCATGTCACACGGACAGGTAAATGATAGACATGACACATGACCCAATTCTCGCACTTGCATCGTATCGAATATCGATCCCTAAGGATGGATTTTTTTAGTTTATTGCATTGGAGTTTACACAGCCGGAGAAATTCCTATTTCAGATGTATTTTAGTGTATTGTTTCAACAGAAAAAAATGACTTCTGGATATGATTTAGTTTTCCGGTAAAAGTTGATGAAGTCAACAGTTAGGGTTGCACTTTGTGTCACGCGTCTGTACGCGTACTACCATACTGGCTATTCTGTAAAGCAGTTTTGCTGCGTTTTGAAGAAGAAAGCACGACACACAATGTAATTAATGAAATTAAGAACCGGCATCTTAGGTATAAGCAAAAAATAGATTGCCTTACTAGGATTTTTTTATTTCTGTGAATAAGACTTTTTTACTGTATAAAAAGTAAAATTAAAAATTTTGAAAAAAAACCCACGACGTTTTTTATGTGTAATTTTGCTTTTTTATATTTATGTTGAAGTTTAAAATAGTGATGGCAGCCCCCGACGGATTATATTGGGTATTATATTAAGTTCATAGGGACTTGAATAATATGTTATTGCCACATCTATGTCTTCGAGAACCAAATAGGGGCGTAGGGAAGTGCTATGAAAACTGATACTCTGTTGTTCAAATGTCGGGGTTATTTAATTATTTTATTATTTTTCAATTATGTTTTAACCGTCGTGGGTTTTTTTCAAAATTTTTAATTTTGCTTTTTATTTCAAACTTTTTATAGAGTATGCTCTATAAAACTAATTAATATTAAATACGTAGAAGCTAAAATTAAATATATTAATGACTGCAGCGCCTTCAAGTCATTTACCACCGTATCATCTGTTTAAGAACCTTTAATGATCAACCACAAGCCCTATAATGAATACCGCATGAAAATCGGACTAGATATTACTGCAGCGTCACCTAGTGAGTTGATACCGTGACACCTATTTAAAAATCTTCACTAATCAACCACAAACCCATTATTAAAAGCCGCATCCAAATCGGACCAGTAGTTTTGGTTTTGTAAAAACAATGTTTACTGCAGCGCCCCCATAGTAAGGTGTCACCGTAACACATTTTTAAGAACATGCAACACAATTTAAACCGAACCTATAACCGGAAACCACATCCAAAACGGACTTGATAGTAGTTGCACAAACAAAATATTATGTTTTTCAGCGCCCCTGTAGGGCTAGCATACGCGCACGACAAAATTGTATCTACCCCTTTTCTCGTATTACTTATATGAAATAATACGAGTAAAGGGGTAGACAAAATTTTGTCGTGCGCGCATGCTAGCCCTACTGGTGAATTTTCATCGTCATAAAAAATATATGAATATCCACCAATCAAACCAGAACCCACCACTGAATGAAAACCGCATTAAAACAAATATTTACCGCAGCGCCCCCTGGTAAGTCGTAATTGTAACACCTATGTGATAACATGCACCAATTAAATCCAAACCCATAATTGAAAACCGCATCAAAATCAGACTAGTAGTTTTGAAGAAAAATTGCAGCATTAGTTTGTACAAATTAATGTTTACTGCAGCGCCCCTGGTGAGTCGTCACCGTAACACATTTAAGAACACGTACCACAATTAAACCCGAACCTCGCATCTAAAGCGGACTAGTAGTTTTGGTTTTCCACAAACAAATATTTACTTCAGCGCCCCCTGGTGAGTTTTCATCGTAACACATAATACAAGAACATGCACCGATCAAACCAGAACCCATCACTGAATTAAAACCGCATCAAAACAAATGTTTACTGCAGCGCCCCCTGGTGGGTTGTAATTGTAACACCTATCTAAGAACATGCACCAATCAAACCCAAACCCATCATTGAAATTCGTATCAAAATTAAAATAGTAGTTTTGGAGAAAAATGGCAACATTGGATTGTACAAAAAACGTTTACTGCAGTGCCCTCTTGTGAGTAATCAACTTAATATCTATCTAATAATATGCACCAATCTAATCCGAACCCATATCTGAAACCGCATCAAAATCGGACAAGTAGTCTTGGAGATAAGCGGCAAAATAGGTTTACACACACAAACTGCCTCTCACCCCAAACGCATGTACAGTCTCCGTTCCGTCGCGGGTAAAAATAGTTGACAAGATATAAGTCTATTGGCCGACAGAATTTTTGCTTATTATTAAAACAAATTTATATGGATTCCAATAAAATGCTACTTCTAAGAAAACTTTAAATATAACCAAAAAAAATTCCTTCTCAAAATCCAATTTTCATGGGTTATGAAATGGGCGGAAATTAAGCTTATACAAAGTAAAGTTTTCCTTCAGTTTGAAGTACATCAAAATGTATATTTTTTTACACAGATACCTTTGACCTCTAAAATGGACCCGAAATTATACTAAGATACCTTAACGAATCATAATATTTCTGTAATAAGTAATTTTCAAAATGCTTAATCGCTCGCTACCTTACAATCCATCTATCTTTTGTTGGTGTTTTTATACAATAAAAACACCAACAAAAGATAGGTGAATAGATAGAGTCAATATAATATATATACAATATAATATAATATTAGCCTTACACATATATTCATCATCATCACCAGCCTCTATCTGCCCACTGCTGAACATAGGCCTCCTTCAATGAACACCAAGACAGCCGGTCCCTTGCCACTCGCATCCAACATGAACCGGCCACTGCACGTAGATCGTCTTCACATCTGGTCATTGTCGACCAACACTTCGTGTATCTAAACCAAATGCTGACCTCCAAACTTCAATATGAAGATGGCACCCCATGAGTGTGTACATTACACTAATACATTACATATATTCATGAGAAAAAAATGTTCGTAGTTAGTTAAAATACATAACAAGAGTTTTGTTTGTTCTGTTATATTCGGAAATTATTATGAATGATATTTGGTAATTAAACGATCTATCGGAAACCCATGACGTACACGAACAACAGGTTGAAGCACTAGTGCGTGTATGCAAATTAATTCTGAGCTGTTAAAATACTTGAAACGGTAATTGCTCCGCCAATACAAATATATACTTCAATGTACTAAATTGTTGCATAATAAATATAAAGGAAAACATCGTTAGGAAACCTGCGTGCCTGATGAGATTAATAGTCTTTGAATGTGTGAACTAACTGTTAAGTTCACCACCCGCATTGGGCTATGATAAGCTATGGCCCCACCATGGTTCAAGCCTTATCGTGGCGGTGGGGCTCAAACTTCGGTGGAGGTGGCATCGGTCCCTTGGGGACTGACTAGCCGTCGAGGTGCCCTGCTGCTCAACAGATCCGGGGCACCTCACCAAAGGCGACATTGGTGGCACTCGCCGGGTTTTAATGGGTAGAGCTGCGTTCACCTTACCATCTTTCGGACGCAACGAGCCCCACATACCCGCCTGGGGAGTCCTCACTCCCCCGCGGGATGCCTCAAAGCATTTCCCGGCGTAAAATAAAAAAAGGATGAGCTGTGGCCCAACACCTTCCTCGTCTGATTTCGAGGAGGAGACCCGTTAGTGGGACATATTTGGGTCAATGATGATGATGATTAATAATTATGATTTGTGTTTCATGTTTGTTTCTTATTCGATCGAGCGTAAACAATCTAAAGGAATTTGCATATTACAATCTTGGACATATACGACGGACCGGACAAGGACGTAAGGTACTTCTAATCCTGTTAATACATATCTGTGGGACAATTTAGAAGCTTCTAATAATGATAATAATTATATTTATTTGGGCGAAATATGGTACAATATAGGTCTTACATGTTTAGTAGTATCACATACTCTGTCGTTACCGACGTCCAAATATTTATTTCTTATTTTAAATTACTGGTTACTTATAATTAAAAAACTCTTGTATAGAATAAAAGCATTGTTCCATTAAAAATTTGAAAAGTTTTCTCTGAAATTGTAATAGGTCTAGTTCTTTTATATCCTTAGATAATTTATTGTAATTCGGTTGTGCCTCACTAATGCCTACGACTTACCCAGCGAAACATAATATAAGTCAGTTCACCCGAGTAAAACGTGAGTAACAGACATATTTAATACAGACATGTATAAAACCATTTCCGCCTAATGTTTTTTAATCATAGATAGGCAAAGAGTGGCGTGTTGGTAAGTGGTCGGCGTCACCCATGAACTTGAACAAGTTAACCAGAGACTATTCCTGTGTTCTAAAACATAAAATGTTAAGTCTCGGTGCCAGTAATTACACTGCCTGTCCTACCCTTCTCTGCGAAACACAGCAAAGCTGTTTCACGTTAGAAACAAGCAGGATGGTTACCACCATGCAGCCAGTAGCGCGGCACAGTGTATCCTTCTCCCTCCCACCGGAAAACCCGCTATAATAGTAACGTGGTACATCATTTCACAATATGACGATAACACGTGTTGTATTACACTCATGTCAAACTTCCACACCGAATCCGAAGTTGAATTGTATGGAAATTGTTTATGCGAGCTCTTTTGAAGTAACATTAAACTTGGTTTACGTGTAAACAAGTTCAGGAACAAAATCGATTTTTCCCGAGCTCGTAACAGTAGAAATAGTAGGTAATAAGGTAGGTCGATGAGCTAGTCAACATGGGCGCGAGGTAATCAAAGTTTCCCGCCCTACTGCGGCTTTCACTTCTCCTAGAAATGAGGATTCAATTCG
Source organism: Helleia helle (assembly GCA_963853865.1). NCBI lineage: Eukaryota > Metazoa > Arthropoda > Insecta > Lepidoptera > Lycaenidae > Helleia > Helleia helle. The sequence goes on from OY971421.1 coordinate 11,646,126, forward strand.
AAAGTTCGAAAATCTGTATTCATTGTATTGAATTAATAATAATTATCAATGTTGTGTTACTATGAACGTGTATATTACGCGAATTTCACTAATTATAATAAAATAAGCTTCTAAGATTTATACAATCCCGACGATTCTGATACTTTACAGTAACCATGGTCCAAAATCTTACACAGCGATAAAATTCGTAAAAATAGTTTCATTGTGGTGGTTATATAAGGTTTGGTAAAATCTATTACGGAAACTTTGGGCAACTTTGGGTGGTGATCTACTGCTTATGTAAAGACGTTTAGGCAAAAAGAAATTTTGATATTCGAAAAAAATAAAAAAAAATTGCAAGAAATGAAATCTATTGCATTAAATCGTCCGCCCGCAATTCATAGACACAAGAAAGATATATTAAATTAAATTATATTGCAAGAAATTCAATCTATTGCATTAAATCGTCCGCCCGCAATTCATAGACACAAGAAAGATATATTAAATTAAATTATATTGCAAGAAATTCAATCTATTGCATTAAATCGTCCGCCCGCAATTCATAGACACAAGAAAGATATATTAAATTAAATTATATTGCAAGAAATTCAATCTATTGCATTAAATCGCCAGCGCGCAATAAATAAACTGCGTTTATGCTGCGATTACCCTAGTGGTAATCGCAGCATAAACGCAGTAATAAACTATATTAAAATACACACGCCACATTATAAGCACCTTGTAAATGTAGGTTTCATATTTAATTAAATTCATACATTACTTTCTAGAATGGAATTTATATTAAATTTATTTTAGTAGACAAAATTAGCGGTAATTTATTACATGTACATTGCCTTTTAAAATAGCTTTTGAAATAATCATAAAAATTATATAAATTTTCCTTATTATATATTTTAAACAATAATTAATAAATTATAATACATAGTTATTATAATATATTTTACGTGACATTGTTCTGTTTGTGCTATCTCAATAACAAAGCTGCAGAAACCGTGTTATCGTCTAATAACGTTATCCACACATAGGTATTATTGAATGCACCGTGATCTGATTTTGGCTTTCATTAGAGTTGGTTACGTGCCTTCCATCTTAATGATCATAATATACATCATCATCAATATTCTCTGTTAAATTAACGAAACACTAAGTAGTAAAATTTCCTATGCTCAGCAGTGGTGATGATGATGATGGAGTAGAATTATTCTTCGTTATTACACGACACGATAGTCTCAATTAATTAATTTTCGCAAAATTAGGGCCAAAGTAAAAAATCCCGGATTGGATTATAATGGTGGCCGATAGCATCCGCGAGGTCGTTAGTGGGAAGAGGTTTCTGACTGCAAGAACGCAGTCAGAGCCAAAGTAACCAGTGTCCACCCGGGTCCTGTCGGTATGCGGAGAAGGATGACAACGACGTTTGGATCATTTTTCTCATCATCCCTACAACACTGAACATTGGTAGCGATATGTTCTTCAAATGAACCAACTTATTACCTTATAGAGAAAGCGTGACGTAAGAACTTTTATATATTAAAACTTTGCACCTGGTATCTAGTTTGAAAACTTGTAAGGGTCACTTTAAAACGAATAAAGCTAAATCGACACGTACCAACAAGTGTACCGTGTAGTAAGTTCAAATATAAAGTTTAAAAAATCACCATCACCACTACCTACTCACAAAGATGAAAATTGTCTACTTTATTTATTTACGTCATATTAATGGAGATTTTATTTCAGTTTATTGAGACTTTATAGCCTCGTACGAGGACATTAAAAGAAAATGCCTTTATGAATATGATTATGAGACCAAATGTATGTTTAAGTTTAGAGTATAAAGAAATATAACTGAAAGATGTAAGAGCGTAGAAAAAGACAAAGATTCAAATTTCATTCATTTATTTAACAGCCAGGAGATCTCCATAACGACCGGTCCTCGCGTCCAGCAGATTCCTCAATATTGGAAAACGTAAATGGAATTATAACGTCTTTTAGATAGGTTAATTTACAAAAAAAATTGCCGATATTTATCAAAATAACAATTTAAATAATTATTACACAGTGAGAGTCAATCTACGAGCAGTTCTAGCTCGATATAATATAATTCTAGCTTTTATCATTACCCGAGGGTGACGGACACAAAGCTACCACAGAAACAAACCCGACGCCAGGAGGCCGTGTGGTCAAACACTCCACCAGCTGGCTCACCACTAGACCGATGTAGAATTAGGGCCAATTGGCCATTAGCTTAATCTATTCGAAAAAAAATTTGCCATTAATAAATAATTCCTAGGAACCTTACTGTTTTACTTAACGTTTAAATATCCGAAAAATTTTCTAATAAAAAGTTTTAAACTTCCACGCAGGAAAAAAAAGTATTTTTTAATTTCATAATTATTTTTTAATTATTTCACCTGTTCTCTAAACTTTGATAGCTTTATAAGACTTTATGCATAAATTGAATTAGTGATAAAATCTCTTGTCATTTTCTTTTCTATTACTTGGTGAACTAAGCTTCTTACGCAAGGGTCCCATTTTATATTAATTTCGTTAAGATAAGGTATAACAATCATAATGATTTTTGGAACATCAATTCAATTTTATATTTGTGATAAATTTATCTTTATAAACTCACGAACTGCACGAAACGCGACAGCGTAGCTGTCACTTTACGCCGGTGCCGGCCTAATTCGGCTGCAATGCATCATGGCACTACCTCTTATGTGTAGGTAGATAATAGTATAGTAGGAATATAAATGTTGTCATATAATATAGCCTACGTAATATATAGCGAGAAAATATTATTTAATGAATATCCATAAAGCTTCCTCCTTTAAAAGCTTAAGCAATATATAAAGGAGTACGTTATGTAGAAATTTGTATATCAAAAACATAATAACAAGTCAGAATGTGCAAATAATTTATTTAATAAAACAAAATTATTACAATTTTGTTGTGTTATTATGTATGATATCTATTTCTCGCCTCTCAATTTTTTATATTATAATAAAATGTTGATATTGATATAAATGACGAGTGACCTTTTATATTTATCAAAAAAAACTATTAGCATTACAAACAATGTTAACTATATTATATCATTTAGTCCATCGTCGTTAACATATAAATCGTGTATTAAACTTGTAACAAAGTTCTATTCGTATCTAGTTCCCAGCACGGTAGAGCACAGCCTATTTTCGTCATGTCACTTGTCTAGTTCTGGCACCACTTTTTGTATCTCGCATTCATTTTCAAGCGCAACACTCGTATTAAATATCACGAGAAACTTTTATTCATAACAATCAAGACTGTTAGAAAAGTCTTCTTTTGTGCATTTAAACGTGAAAACTAAAAGCAAAAATGCAGCTGACTTATTTTAAATTTATTATTTTTGTGGACTTAGCGTGGTTGTCTTTGTCATCAAAATTCGATATCTTTTAAAAAGAATAACCTAACCAGTCATAGATATAATACAAAACAATTGGAATTTAATAATGACGTCATAATATCACACTAGCATGTCTCTGACGCGAACCTATAAGATTTTCCCATAATAATTTCCCTTCATAAAATTTACGAATTTTAGATTTATTGCTATGTTTTATTTAACGAAAACGGGTGAGCCATCCTTGTGTGTGTTAATGTACATGCACATTTCAGTACACTCAGTTCAGTACGCTGATAGACTCCCTGTTACGCACACAAGAACGCACGTCTGTATGCATCACAACTACAAAATGGTCCATCCGCTTTCGTGAAATAAAACACTTATATTATGCATCTTATGCCGTGACACTTACTGCCGTGTGACGTGAGTCGTGATATATAATTATGTCACTTCCCTCTCGGATCGCTTAGGAGTGCAGTACACACGATATTCTCAGTAATAAATAGGAGTGCTTAACGAATAAGAAATTTTTGCATGCGGTATTTGCGCGAGTCTTGATAACTAGGAGATTTGCTACGCTTAGCTACGTAATCGCTACAAAAAAAATTAGTAAGAGGTAGTGCCATGCTGCATTGCAGCCGAACTGGTTCGGCTCGACCGGGGTGTTACCTCTCGCTCACATAACACCGGCGTCAAGTGACAGCTATGCTGTCTCGTTTCGTGCGGTTTGTGAGTTTCCGGTGGTCCATTGGGGGGATAGGGAAAAGGAGGGCAACGCATCTGCATAACCTCTGGTTGTGCGGATGTGTATGAGCGTCGGTACCATAAGGCTCTGCATCTGACTGTTCGTTTGCCGGTTGCCCCCTTATGACATTAAAAAACTACTAGTGCTGCCGATTTTCTATCGGTGCTAAAAGCGTTTGGTGACAAATCCCGAGTTCCATCATTTTTGTTCACCCAAAAAGTGCTGAACGCACTTAAAAAAGTTTTCACTTAAAAAATTGTATTCGAATTTTAAACGTATTGTGATGTCCTGTGTATTTTAAAAGTGGGCCGGGACATCTTAACGTTCTAAGCGTATCTATGGAGACATAAATGAATCGTAAAAGCTTTCTAAGGTACTTGATGAATAAGTTATTAACATAGCTTTGACGATGTTACGTAGTTTCATTGATATCATTTAATTAACCACGCCGTGCTGAGCTTAATGTATTCAAGATATTTATGGTTTAGAAGCCATTGAATTTCGATGAACCTTTAGAACTTTATAATCTTTATACATCGACGGTTTGTCTGTAATACCATACTAACTTGACCTTAAAGAAGCTCTTTATCGAGAAGATCAATTAAAAGGAATTTGAGGACAAAGTTCGTTAGCGTTATGGTGAAAAAGATACTGAAAGAGTAATTTCTACAATTTATTTCTCAATTTATGGGTAATAATTATTACGTATTAGCATTTCGAAAAATAGCAATGGTTGAATTTTCTTGTTATTTTTAAACTCCTGTTTTAAATTCTTTATTATCACTCAGGTATAGTTGTTTAATGATTGTGGCGCGGCGGTGGACTCGGCCCAGCACACCCTCGAGGTGTGCCCGAGATGGGCGGCGCTGCGTCATGATCTGACATCGGTCATCGGAGGGGACTTGTCTCTGCCGAGTGTCATCACCGCGATGCTCGGTGACGACGAGTCCTGGACGGCGATGGTTTCCTTCTGCGAGGCAGTAATGTCCCAGAAGGAGGACGACGAGCGGGTGAGAGGGGAGGCCGCCGACGAGGCCTCCCCCCGTGGGCGACGAACGGGGGTGCGCAGGAGGCGCTACTTAATGCGCCTCCTGCGCAGGGGCCAGCCTGTCGCTGAGGTGATCCTGTTGAATGCCTATTCGGGACCCTCAAATTAAAGCGGCTGAAGGCGCTCGCAGTGATTTTAGTTTACGGGTAGGGCACTCCCAGGTGCGAGTCCCAGATAGGGTCAAGATCTACCCGAGATCCTGGTTACATGCGTAAAAAGCATTATATTTATAGCAGATAAAAAAAAAATAAAAAAAAATATAGTTGGTTAATGATTAGTAAGTAACCAATATTATGACGACGGATACGGCTCAATGGTTAGCGCGTTGGCGCTCAAGCCGGAGGTAGCAGGTTCGAATCTGTGTTTCTGGATCATGAATGTGTATTAAGTATATGTATTATATAAAAAAATCTTAAATATGTAGTGTAGTGAAATATATGTATAATATGAAAGTATTCAATATATTTCCGTTATATGATTTTAAGTTAACATGGTTATTTTCATTGATAAAATTATTTATAACGGGATATTTGCCATGTTTTTCACTTCTATTTCGCGGAGCTCGATATTTTAACATTATGCCTGCTAAAACTATAAGCCTTCCTTTCGGTTCTGTCGTAGTCAGGTTTAATCCATAAATATCATAATACTCTAATAGCAGAGTCAGAAAATAGATGCTAGGGAACAATAAAAAAGGTTAATTTACTTAATTTAGTGAAAGAATAAATTTTAGAGCTGACCAAAATCTCTATAAAAGCAAAAAAGCAGTACTTATTTAGTATCATAATGGGTCATATTAAATTTCAAACGTAACGATTTCATATTTTTTAATAGAATAAGTTTTTATAAACTTTCTGACAGGTAGGTAAGTTATATTTTATCAAAGACCTTTAACATATTCTCGACTAACCGCAGCTAAAATGTATGTAAGTAAATTCCAACATTGTGAGGCTCCAGTGTAACATATTTGTTTAAAGTGTGGTCACCAAAGGACAGCCCACAACAATACGTCGAAAACACAAGTGACTATATCCGTGCAAATACCAATATGTTCGTTGCAAGTCGTATTTGTAACTAATTTTCATGGAAAGGACGGTATTCTGTTTTATTGAAGACTAGCCTTTTCGTTTTTCGAACGACTTGTGGCTCGTCTGAGATGTATATAATGTAAGTGGTCGACGTCGCCCATGAACATACTCTACCTGGAACTAGACCAGGCAACTCATTTATGTGTTACCTTTCCTGAGACATAAGATGTTATGTCTCGGTGCCAGTAATTACACTGCCTGTCTTGCCCTTCTCTTCGAAACACATCAAAACTGTTTCACGGGAGAAACATTCGAAATGGTGGTTATTATAAAGCCGGGATGATTGTTGGTTCGACAGCAGGCTAGCTAAAAATTAAAAGGAATGCTACTAACACAATATATAGCCTAATTTAGTTTATGCTAGGTCCGTAGTTGCTCGAGAGTAGCAATTTAGTTAATAAGTCACGTCTCCTGGTCGTGAGTCGACGTTTTAAACAAATTTAACGTGAAGAAGTGTCCTGTACCATAAGTAATTAAAAATTTAAAACCTAAATGGTTAAATGGTTTTTAGAGAGAAAGAGAGGGACGGAGAGAGAAATAAAATAAATGGATTGACTTACCATGGCTAAATGCAGGTGCGATGAATAATAAGTAACACAGATTTTGAGTGTTTAGACGGTTTTATATCAAACTTACTAGTGGCACTGTCTGACGTTGTCCTGTATATTTTTGTTTTTGTGAATCTAAACCATTCTCAAATCCACTTGAACACACACAAAAAAATCATCAACATCGGTCCAGTCGCTTAGGAGGAGTTCAGTGACATACACACATACAGAAGAATTATATATATAAATATATAATTTTATGCATGCTATAAAAAGATACGCTTAGACATATGCAATATAGGTAGCAAAAGTTTTTTGATACTTTTACTGTAGCACAATCTCAAATCTGGCTATCAAGTATTATATTTCTTATTACATATACCGATAGAAAGAGATGACAGGCAGTCATGTGTACAAACGCTAACCTAAATTTGCGCAGACTTCGACTGATGTCTGCCGACGTCTGCCGATGCATCTGTTGACGTGCACCCACACGTCTGAAACCCTTTGAGTTTCACAAAACCGAGTTCGAGTTCGAGTCACAAAACCGACAACAAACGGATTTTTGGCGGATGCATGTACCGTACGGGCTACGACAGACGAGCAAATCACCCCATCTACACGTCAGCGGACGCGTCTGCCGATGACGTCTGCCGATGCATCTGTCTACGTGTAGAGGGACTATAAAACGCGAATCTGCGAATTTGACGGTCTATTTTGATACCGTAGGCGGTAGCTCCAACCCGGGGATTTATATACGCGACTTACGTAAAAGACAATTTAGTACCAAAATATATTTTCATTATGGCCCATTATGTATAAATTGATTAGTCTTCGGCTTTTTAATATTGCGCACTGGGTGTTCTAAAGCGCCAATCCAATTAAATTGATAATTATCTCGTCAGCCTTACACCGATCTTATCACAACTGATCCCTCAAAGACAAAGCTCTTAAGTTTCAAAGTGAAAGCCTGTGGTTACAAGCGAAATGAAAAGGCGAATAAAGTGTCGAGAACAACGGATTATCTCCTTGAGGTGATATTCCTACAAAATAACCTTTTTTCGCAAGCGCAAAACTTCGTCCAGGAATCATGTGCCTTAGGGCGTTTTATGTTGTTACTAAAACAGATGCGTAGGGTCTACGGAAAACGCCCGTACGATGGAGTAGCCGAAGGCATATCTAATCGAACCATAATTATATACATAATATTTACATTATATTTTATGTATTTTTATAAAATACCATCAGTTTACATAAATCTAATTATATATAGTATTTTTTATTTGATTATTAAAATTTAATGTAAGTATGGTCAACAACGGATTGTAGGTACTCTTTAATACTGGCCAATGGTTTCGCTCAGTTAAAAAAAAACCTCCAGAACTGATTAATTTTTTAAGGATTAAATAATATGAAAACATCAATAATTATATAAATCTAATATAGTCACAGAATATTACCGAATAATAGCTTACTTTCCTCAATAATAAGGGCAAATGCATTGTTTCTCATCCAACTAGTAGCTTTAGTAACTAACTAACACAAAAACTAACTCTTCAGGTTAATTATATTAGGATAACACCGATTTTTTTTGTATAATCTTCTATAATGCCAAAAGTATTTACAGCAATTGCTAAAGAGCCACGGGCTAACTTTGAAACGAGTTTGATCTTGATCGTGTCTAACGCACACGAACTTTTTTAACGTCGCTTATTCCGCCGTAAAGGAAAACATTGTTAGAAAATTTAAACATTTAATCTTAGATAATCTAAGTTGTACCATTTACACTGGACAATCTATGTGTTAATAAGATTCTTTTAATAGCAGTATAGAATGTAAAGTTTACAGATGAACCTAAATACCGGTGGGAGGGAAGCGCTGTGCCGCGCTCCCGGATGCATGGGTACCACCAACTTGCTTGTTTCTCCCGTGAAACAGCTTTGCTGTGTTTCGGAGAGAAGGGCAAGACAGGCAGTGTAATTACGGGCACCGAGACTTAACATCTTATGTCTCAGGATAGGCAATACATAAATAAGTTGCCTGGGGTTGTTCCAGGTATACTAGTTTATGTTCATGGGCGACGTCGACCACTTACCATCAGGTGGTATGTTTGCCTAGCCAACTAACACAAAAAAAAAAACAATATATACCTGGGAACATCTTAGTAAATACAACTATATATAGGAATTTACAAAAATAAATTTATACACAATATTATAAGTTGCGTGATCTACTTATTATTTATATAAATAAAATGTAATTATTGTCTATCAGTTTTTCGAATTAGGGATATGCATTATTTTAGCAACAGAAATTCTATCAAATATAATTAAATTGACGTTAGAATAACACGTAATTCAAAGCCTTATATTAATCACCTGTGCTTATTATTATAATTTGTTTAATAATTAAATTTGGGAAGCTATTTAGATTAAAATTATTGAATTTGATTAGAACTTATTTGATATAAAAAGATAAAGAGTAAATGTAGGTATAATTTTGAAAGAAAATATAGAGACATAAGTCGAATGTATTGAAACAAAAGAGTGAAACAGATTAAAATGAAGTAAATTGTTATTGAAAGAGAAGAGTCAAGCAGTTTATTATGAAGTAAATTGATATAACTTTGAAATATTGAAAGAGAGCAGACAAACAAATTATCATGAAATAAATTGACAAAAGTTGAAAGTGTTTAAAAAGCAGAGTCGAACAGATTTTAATAATGGAAACTGACATAAACTGAAAGTATTGAAAGAGAAACGTCAATAATATTAATTGTATTTATATGGCTTCTGTCTTTTTTGTACTTAAATGACTTTTTTTAGGAAGGTTTAAAGATTTTTTGTAACCTAATTTTAGTTTTTGAAAATACACATTAATATTTTATTTTAGATGAGTATTATAACATTCAAGATTTGGCAAACCACCAAAAATATTTACTGATATAATAAATCTATGTTTGTTTCTTTGTTTGTCCCTCTTCCACATTCCAACAGAGTCACAATAGTACATCAAAAAAGTTATTGGACCGGGCCACTCACTTTTCTGGGAGACATCACATTTCATCATGAAAAAATTCAATGTTTTGTAAAGTCTTGTACTTAAACTTGTAACGCAAGTTTGTTACGTCGGTTCTTCTTAGTGGGCTTGCCTTGAAATCGGTGGTAGACTCAATTGACGTTGATGATGACTCAAAATGATACTCTGTTGGCCAGTGCCAAAACTCTTTTTTTATTATTTTTTTATCCTTTTTTTATCCAAAACAAAATTCTTTTTTTATTTATTCAAAACAGTTTTTGAATAAATAAAAAAAGAATTAGATTCTTTGTAATTAGTTCGCTTAAATTACTTTAATGTAACAAATTGTATTAGTCTCAAGATCTACCGAAAAAGAAAAATCAAAGCTACCTTATCGATCCCTTATCTACATAGCTGATTAACAGGTACCTATCATTCACTTATATAACCAAATTACATAGCTTTAGTATGATGCCGTTTCAACTTTACACAGAATGTTAACGTTAACCAATATCGTTTACTAATTTCGTTTTTTCCGATCCAGTGAACGATTCGATTATCCTTAATGAACAAAACGCAGGTGCTAAACGATCAAGTAATTAATACTCAATTAATCATCGGTATAATTTATTCAGATCTAGGTTCTGGCTGAGCCTATAAGAGGTGAGAAATGCAATTGAATTAATCTAAAAATTACTTAACAATGGTTCAAAAAAACTTAGAGTTTATTTTGATATCATTTATTGACTTTGATGGAGGATAGGGTTCAAATATAGTTCGACAAAATATCAAATATTGTGAAAATTTGTGACGAAAGTTACAAACTAAATTCAAACTTTGCGAACATTGTTTTAGCCTGTTAACATTTAGCTATCACAAATATTTTTACTAAAACAATGAAACAATATGTCCAAATACTTTTCCAACACATAACCAACACACTATATTCTAGAATCTATCTAGCCCAAAGAAAAAAAAAGAAAAAATGAGACATTAAGAGCAGGAAGTTAATATATAGCTTCTTGCTCTTAAATTAGCCGTTAGCTTAGACTAAGGCTTCGTCTAGGACCTTAGGCGAAGCCAAGTGAACTGTGGGGTCTGCTCTTTGTACCCCTCTTATAAGAAGAGGTGATGAAAGAGTAGGACAAGGGGCGAGGATGGGAATCTTACGACATTGCACTGCTCCGACGATTGGAGGGGTTGTTCTGTGGTGCGGGACTACCCCTCTATGAAAGTAGCGTCGGTCCCTTGAGGGACTAACTAGCCGTCGAGGTGCCCTGTTTGCTCAACAGATCCGGGGTACCTCACCAAAGGCGGCATTGGTGGCACTCGCCGGGTTTTAGTGGGTAGAGCTGCGTCCACCTTACCATCTTTCGGGCGCTGCGAGTCCTACATACCCGCCTGGGGAGTCCCCCTCCCCTGCGGGATGCCTAAGAGCATTTTCCGGCGGAAAAAAAGTTACAACCTTTGGACAAATTCCCATAATATATCATCAATATGTAAACACATAAGACAAGCCGGATATTAATTAGTGACACCAAATTACCCGATCAACTAAATCTCTAGACTTGCATAACTTATGGTATTAATGGCGTGACGTCACGGGATCACTTGATGACCATAACGGCATGTTGTCTACTCAAGCTCAATCACCTAATAATATTAGGACTTTATTAAAAGACAATACACACATAGATAATTTGTTCAGCCGAGCACATATCATAATAATAATAGTAATAACTTTATTTGCCACAATATTACGCTACAATTTTGTACGATAAAAGTGATAATCATGTCACTAAAATGATTGCACAACACACACAAATTATAAAAGCTACCAATTAATAGGGGCCCATACTTTCCCAGTTGTCGGAACAGGACCGTTCTCTCGACGAACCGACCAGTCGTCGAGGTAGGTAGAGGTGTCTGACTGCACGACGCAGTCAGTCTTAACTCTTAAGGTTGAACTAGTCGACGGTACGAACTTTAACAAAATGATTGCTATCTCACCTGACATAAGGCGCGAACATGTGCGCTAGAATGAAATGCACAATGATTCATTCCGAAAATGTCCTTTTAACAAAACAATTATTATAGAAAAACTATTACGTGTATCTTTTTAAAATAAATTTATTTCAACTTCTGAATAACTAATCTATGTCTGTACGGGCTTTATTTTTGAGCTTTCGTGCTCTATATACTATTTATTTTCGCCCAAAGTTGGGCTCAAATCAGTGTTGAAATACGAAAGTTTAAAAGCTTTTTTTTTACGATTTTGGGTACATTTAGATGACGACGAGATCAATTTATATTATACTTAGTTTTTCATGGTCAACGACAAACATTGTAGTAATTACTGTTCTGCGTTTGTATGGAAAGATGGGGACTTGTGTAACCTTAAGCCGAGTCCCACATGACAACCAGTTCCACCGGGATGCTGGTGGTATGAGTCAAAAGCATTTTCCCCGGAAAAAAAAAGGGTTCCAAAGTGTAGTACTATGTTCCAGAGTGTATTATTATGTTCCAGAGTGTAGTATTATTTATTCATATAAATTAAATCAAATCAAAATATCTTTATTTCGTAGCTATAAACTTGTATACTTGAAACACATCAAAATAAAACACTTGTATCTTGGAGACCAGATCACATCATCAACCAAATATATTGTAAATGTTTTATTTTATAATATGTTATTTTCTGAATGTCGCCTTTCACGTCACAGCATGTACTTGATACGCTATATTCTTGTAAATATATCTTGTTAAATAAAAAAAACATTTGAAGCATTTTTTTGGGAAATCATGTTATGCGAGAATACATTAATAATAAAAATACAACACAAGATCATGCCATTTTCCGTCACGGCACTCAAGTCGAGTATACTACCAAAACGTGCCAATAGATGTTATGTGAAATGTGTAATGATTATTGAAATATTCAACCTTTAATATGCGTGTATTACGTCATATTTTCCACTACAATTATCCTAAATACGGATACACATATTCCTGATGAAAATGACAGAGCGACATTAGCCAATTGAAGCACGCGTTCCTTTGAATCATGAAAAGAGAAATATAAGGAGCCCGCAAATGAAAGAGTGATCGTACGTATGACCGGTTGTTGGCTGAATTACACGCGGGGACTCGTATCCGTATTTGAATTTTATTTTGTCATGTGCGGATATTTTACGAACAATGCTTTCATATTTTATATAAAACCTCTGTGGGGTAGAGGTGCTTAAGGTATTTTTCGAACAAGTTGCGGGTGTGAATCCTGACATTTTATCGTGGTGAATATACATTTTTATTGTTGTTGTGCATTAAAAATCTTTCATTTATTTCCGACACCTAGTACTCATAACACCAATTAGTGGGATTTTTCTTAAACTTTATTATTTATTTATATAAATCAAATCAAAATATTTTGTAATTAAATGTTCAAAAAAAAATTTTATAATATACTAGCTGTTGCCCGCAGCTTCGCCCGCGTTAATTTTTAAAATTTGAAGGGTTCACCACCCTTATCACTTAGGGGTATGAAAAATAGATAGTAGCCGATTCTCAGACCTACTGAATACGCATATAAAATTTGGTAAAAATCGGTAAAGCCGTTTCGGAGGAGTACGGTAACTAACATTGTGACATGGAAATTTTATATATAAGATTTATCGTAGCTCAACCATCCATCGTCATCATTTTCCATCAGGTGAGACAGAGGCCAAACGCAAGCATATCAATCAGTAAAAAAAACATCAAAATAAAAGTTTGCAAAATCCAAGAGTGCACGCATATAATTTATTATTTGTAATAGCTTATAGTAAGCAATAGCTAGCTTTTATAAATAACTATCTGGTGCCCGCGACTTCGTCTGCGCAGGATAAGATTTTAGTTTTTTTTCACAAAAAGTATCCTATGTTACTTCTAATACTTTCAAAAATATATGTACAAAGTTTCATGATGATCGGTTTAGTAGTTTTCAAGTTAAACTTACTTTCACATTTACAATATTAGTAGGATGATAGAGTTTGAAATTTTAAGTATGATTACATTTGTACACCTTGATCAAAACATATGATTATAATTTACATGCACTTTGTAAAGTAAAACGATGTTCTCTAGCAAACTACTGATAAACTTTGTATCTGTACTGTCAAATTACTGTTATCGTCCTGATCGAATCTCCATAACTTCAGTTTGAAGTAGAGACTTGTAGTACTTTAAGTTCGACAATAAATCACAATTGTTTCTCTATACATTCTCTAAATAAACGTCGGCACATGTGCGTGTCTCTTGCATCAACTTTGAACATATTTCACGAGCTGGCAATGGTTGAAATAAAGTTAATGACTATCACATTATAATTAGAACATGCATATCTATTCATATTGTCATAGAGCTGAAAAGGTTGTTTGTTTTAATGCTAATCTCGTTCAACTAGTCAAATTAAAAAAACTGTCTTCTTATTGGGGACATAAAACAATTTGTAATACACTTTATCCTCTAATATTATATATAAGCGCGAAAGTTTATAAGAATGTATAGATGTATGGATGTATGTTTATATTTCACGCTAAAACTACTAGATGGATTTGGAATGAAACTTCACAATAACATAGCTTATGCATCAGAATAACATATACGAGAACGGATGGCCGATGGGCCAATAAGGTTCAAGAGTGGAGGCCGCGTTTAGGTAGATGAAGTGTTGATCTATATTCAGCAACGGACAAATAAACGCTGATAATGATGATGATGATTAACTTGAATACAAGTTTAATCATAGTAATATTATAAATCAAAGATACTGACGCTACGAAAGTTAGGCAAAACCAAAAAGCGATAGTTACTTAACCATTGTCTAGTGCTTCACCAATCAGGTGCAGAGTACGATTGATTAGAACCTGATGACTCAACGTTACAAGATTAATGTTTCTACACTACGAATGTCGGAGAATTTTTGTTTCTTTGTTTATGTACTAAAACGATAGAATAAAAATCGTAGGCGGGTCGAGAAGCAAATTCACTTTTTATACCAGGAAATATTAACTTCCGAAAATATGGAAGGTATAAGATATAATATTTTCAAACAGACAATTAACGAGGTAACACCGAGTACCTATACTAATATTTTTAAATCGTACATAATGTGATAAAACTTTAAGGGAAGAAAGCATAATTCTATCGATATTACTCCTACCTTATGTTTTAAAGAAAGAAGAGTTGCAATCAGATCGAAGATCACGTGTAATGAACAGGTCAGAGAACCAATAAGATACAGGTGCCTACTCCTGGGCGTAGCGTTGTCTGGCCGCAGACTTGATAAGATGTCAATCGCGGACTAACGAGCAGTTCAATTGAATGGGGGGTATTGGATGCCGTGAGAGCCTGAGATTGGATGCCGTGGCATCAATGAAACATAGGCATTAGAAACATTAGATTAGTTTGGCCTAAAATTGTATCAGTACAAAAAATATGGTTCAAGACCACTTGGGCACTAATAATGATAGGTACCATCACGACTTTTCATTATTGATAAAGCCATTTTCTAACTTTTTCTTCCCCTCACCTTAACCTTGCTCTAACGAGTTCGTAAGATTTTGATAGCTGATAACAAAAAGAAATTTGAAATATTACAAACATTTACATTAATATTCTGATATCGTGATATTAACTTGAAAGATAATGGAGTGTAAAACAAATTTTTACCCCCAATTTTACGCGCTGAATCTGATAGAAACACAACCGAAACTGTATAATAAATGAGATTAAGACTTTTTACGGTGGAAAAATAACAAACAAATCATAGATGCAGTGAAATTTTAAATATCAGTAACAGATGTTGTTGATAATACAAAAACGGTTCAAAGGTAATAAATATAACCTAAAGCTAGTGCAATCAAAACTACATTTTATTCTGATTGGATGTATCCAACCGTGTACAGATTGTAAATCGGAAAAAATTACGCGCTTCATGCCAAGATAATACCGAAAAATATACACCAATTTGTAACCATTACGTTAACCTCACCTTACGTCAGAGAGAAACATTCGTATGATAATTTTATTGTATTTCCTATAAAAACAGGGGTAAAGAGCAGATTATCAAGACAAGGGGCTTGTACATATGCGTAATACACCACATAGAAATCATTTGAATAATTTTTCCATCGGTACGGATTTAACGAGCGTGTTATCGAGACCGTTAAGCTAAAGATAATGGCATCACTTGTTGACTACTTTTAATGCTGACTACACACTACACTCTATGATTGTCACATTAGGTTCCAAGGACTTAATAGGCGTATAGACAAAACAGACGTGTAAGTTACCCACCATGGTTCAAGCCTTGTCGTGGCGGTGGGGCTCAGTAGCCAAGGGTGAGCCCAGCACCTTGGGCGAAACGAATTGAGCCGAGGGGGCTCTTTGTACCCCTCTTATAAGAAGAGGGGACAAAAGAGCAGGGGGCAAGGGGCGAGGCCGGGAACCTCACCCCATTGTACTGTCCCGACGTTGGGTGGGGTTGTTCTGTGGTGCGGGACAACCCCTTTGTGGAGGTGGTGTCGGTCCCCTGAGGGACTGACTAGCCGTCGAGGTGCCCTGTTTGCTCAACAAATCCGGGGCACCTCACCAAAGGCGGCATTGGTGGCTGTCCAGTAACCGTCCATCCTGAAAGTCTCGCTCATTATTTTCATTTATCATCAGAGCGAGATTATCAGGGATTGGTCCCAGACAATTCATCAGCAGGATTCGTTACCAGTATAAGAATAAAATTTGCTATCCCCCATTAGACTAGTACATAAGTGAACAAATACCTCCCAGCCTGACTTAAATGAAAAGCACTGTTGAATACAAAGCGTTGAATATATTATACGCTTATGACTGTGCTTATGATATTTGTGAAAGTAATTCGGTCCGTGGTTATGACGCTACTTCGTACCAACAAATAGTCCGTATACCTAAGGAAATGAACATTTTAGCCAACGTAACTTATACACAAAAAGCACTACTAAACCGTCATCACCTTGCGTAAAAATTAAATTTTTGTGACTACTTACACGATCATCCAAAATTTTACGACGCAACAAAATCTTTTACTGACTCCGAAATGTCGTCGTACGTATAAAGCGTTTTCGTCCCAAGTCAATCCCCTATTACATGTTTAACGTGATGCAATAATTACGAGCCATTATAGTAAAGTAACTGAAGCGTTTACTTGCGACCGCCTGCGACTCTGCGCTTTCAATTCTTCCCTATTTACTGGACGCTAGTAACTAGCTACTTTAATATGAATAGAATATAGTATTAATACCATTAAGTTAAGGCAAAAAATTAAGCAAGTCAAGCGAGATAATGAAGCTACATTGCAAAGAACTCATACTATTCACTACACTAGACAGATAGATAACTCGCACCTAACTAAGGTATACTTCGGTATTACAGAGATTGTTTGTTCTATTCAGTTGCAAATCAAACTGAATCAAACTCAGAAACCGGTTCTTTGTCGTATACAAATAAGACACTGATTTTCCTTTTATCTTGGCTTCTTACTCTAGTAGATTTATTTGCTTAACTTATTAATCGTAAAGATCCCAAGCATAGTAAGGTATTGTCCGTGTGAAAAACTTTAACATTTTTAGTGGCAGTTATAAAGATTTTTGTAAAGCGCTTTCCGATCCAACCGAATCGGATGAACTCTCATATCAAATGTCGTGACCCAATGTCAGATATATTTCCTGCTTCTTCTTCTTTATAAATTGTAATTTCACGCCAAGGAGGTTGTTAGACAATCCATTCGTCTTTTGAGTAGAGGATCACATTTGTACACGAAATACGTTATGATATATTTCAAATTTATTGACGTGACAACGTCTTATAATTCGATGGAGCCGGCTGCAAGAACGAAAAAACATGACACTCTGAGGCGTTCCATTTTCTTATAACTTTGTCACGTTCAACTATCGTCAGTAAACCGACTTTACAGACAACCGACTTTTTTTACTCCGAATTAGTTAAATTCAAACCAGCATATCGATAAAGACTCACAGACATTTTTATATTACGATAGTTTTATGAAATCTAAAGTTGTGGCTTGATTTAGATTAATGATTAAGAACCTGAAGCATTGGGAAAGCGATGAACTCTCTTTAAATCTCTTTTATTACACAAAGACAACAAAATCTCGATAATTCATGTAAAATAATCGATTTATCTGAAATTGGATATTATTTTAACTCGTTCCAAAAAGTTTTGTCTTGGACTCCATTATTTCGTTCCTTATATTATTATTGCGACTTGTAAAGCAACCGTGGAAATAAACTAACATGGAAAGGACATTACTGCAAGGTATATAGACATTCCCATCGAGTGGCTCAAGAAAACAACTCAGTAAGTTCGCCATCAATCCTTTTTTTGATCGCCTAACACAATTACGCTTTTATTAGAGGTCCCTAATATAAACAGAGATATTTATATCTTAATAGTATGTATAAAATGATTATGAATAGGAAAGCTTTGTATAACTGATGAATGGATGTACATGGACGGAAGGGATGCGCTGTGCCGCGCTCCCGGCTGCATGGGTCCATCTTGCTTGTTTCTCCCGTGAAACAGGTTTGCTGTGTTTCGGAGGGAAGGGCAAGACAGGCAGTGTAATTACTGGCACCGAGACTTAACATCTTATGTCTCAGGATAGGCAACACATAAATGAGTTGCCTGGGCTAGTTCCAGGTAAACTAGGTTATGTCCATGTGCGACGTCAACCACTAGTTGACATAAGATGTTAAGTCTCGGTGCCAGTAATTACACTGCTGGTCCCCATCCTGACCGGACACGAGCATAGCACACCGGCGTTACTGGAGGCGCATTAAGTAGCGCCTTCTACGCACCTCCGTTCGTCGTTCGCGAGGGGAGTGGCTAGTCCTATACGCGAGATACGAGCTGGATACGAGGGTTTCAGCCTTTCAGCCACTCATTGAAAAAGACATATCAACAGAGAGATAGAAAGAAATAGGCTGATAGAAAAGATGATTCAAGTTGCAACCATAAGGAAAATCGTATGGAAATACACGAACGAAACAACTCAACTCACTCTTAATGTCAGTTTTATCTACATCTAAAATGTTCTTCGACAAATTGTACAATAACTTTCCTACCGCTACTTCAAATGACGTCTATATGTCAACCGCAGGAAGCTTTCGAAACGGAGAGTTATATGAATTTCCACAAAGTTTTTATCTGTCCGTGACGTAAATATCTAGTCGTTTTATCAAAGACAAGCTAACCAGCCATAAACATCGCACTGACGTTCTTTATGTCTACTTAATGTCTAGTCTAATCCTTACTCTGCTTGAAAATGTATTACGACGTAGCTGCTTGAACGATTAGTAAAATATTTTTCCTTGTTAAGGCGAGTCACCGCAAGCGAAACGAGAAAAATGGTTTGCTAAATCAAATTTTTGAGATACTTACTATAAAATATCGGTCTCACAAAAAATATCAGAGATACCTAAAGGTATTGTCTAAAAGATGTGCTAATTGGTTACACGATAAGATGTACTTTACTTGATCATAAAAAATCCTGAAAACAGGCTAAAATAAAAACTACAACGAATAATTTAATAATAAAATACGTATGTTTGGACATCATTTTTATATAGAAATATTTCATTTTCAATACACAGATTTCAATACAAAGAACGTACTATTTTTAATCAATCTCAAGTACTATATTTTTTTATTCAAATTTATCTCAAAATTTGAATGCTATCTAGTGTATTCACAAACGCCGCGACGCCCGCTTCCCCGCCAGGTCCGGTGACTCGCCTTAAATAAAATTAATAAAGTATTAGCTAAACAAACAGTTCGCGAACGGCTGGTGTATTGGTCGGGTAACTGACACAATGACGTTAAGATGGGGTTGATATTCCGCCGAGTGCAGAAATTTGATATGGTGCATATGGTGCAATAGGGATGTTAACAGTATTCATATAAAAATATAATTTTGATGTAAATTGGTAGTTTATATGATAGAATTCTGAAAAAATACAACATTTTCCCTTATTTTTATTTAATTAAATTAATATTTTATAAATAAAATGTAACAATATTTAAAAAGGTCACGTGATAACAAACGGAAATGACGTTATTTGTTCTTATTTAGCGGAAACGGAAGAATATTGAGGTACTTCTATACACCATTTTCCGTACGCAGTACATATAGTAAAAACAAATTTTCAGGCGTTTAGACAGTGTACACACACATAGGCCCCGTACAACACTTATAAAACTTAGAAGCCATTTTTTATTAACGACAACTAGAATCATTTTATCACTTTTACGATGTTTAACAACATATGACGTCACGTGACAAGTGTTAGCGTTTTGGAACGAAATTTAAAATCTATGCTAATATTATAAAGCTGAAGAGTTTGTTTGTTTGTTTGAACGGGCTAATCTCAGGTACTACTGGTCCGATTTGAAAAATTCTTTCAGTGTTAGATAGCCCATTTATCGAGGAAGGCTATAGGCTATATAATATCACGCTATGACATATAGGAGTTGAGTAATGCGGGCGAAGTTGCAGGAAACAGCTAGTGCATTATAAAATGCTAGATTTTATAGGCATTAGAGGAATTTAAGCAAAAGTTTACGTATTTAGGCCTCCATTAGATATTTATAAATGATTTAAAAACATTTCTGAAAAATTTCAACATCCCTATTAACTTCATTACCTCGTACCAAGAAACGAACTTACTACTACGCTTGGTAAATGCGGTGTGATTGTTCTTAAATAGTTTATAACTTTTATTATTTTAAAACTTTCATTCATATTTTAATTTTGAAAGAAGAAAATGCGATATCTGTTTTACGCTCGGAAAAGAAATTTCTGAGAGTTTAACAAATACTTCCAACACAGCAGTCTTTATCTTTGAGTTTCACCTTTCGAGCATTGTGGAAATTCTTTATCACATAGCGAAAAAAATGATTTTTTTGGTTTAATGATATTTTATTAAATCAAACGTTTTATAAATAAATTAAAATCCTTATTCTAAGAATAAATTACACAAATTTATGAAATCATGTTGTTTCCAATTAACAATTTTACTAACTTACTAGCTGGTGCTACTTCGATTTACAGCCATAACCGGATTGATGATGATTATTTTTAACCTATGTAACTCAGTGCTAACGTAGCTTTCTAATGGTAAAGGCATTTGTAAAAACGGTCGAGTAGTTTGTGAGTTAAATCTTAACAAATAAAAAATCTAATATTTCATCTTTATAATATTAAGATAGAGGTATAGATTAGCAACTTATTATTAACAAGAATTCTGATATAAAAGTGTTACGATGCAATAATTCTGTTCACGTGTCAAATTTTAAATTTCTTCCCGATGTGTTCGATCACTTTATAGGGAGCGGTATTGACATGTTCAAGTGCAGAATAAAATTGCAATATTTCTTACAGCTACGCCTGATATTTTAAATATTCTTCAATAATATATATATATATATATA
The DNA here is from genome assembly GCA_963853865.1 of Helleia helle. Classification (NCBI taxonomy): domain Eukaryota; kingdom Metazoa; phylum Arthropoda; class Insecta; order Lepidoptera; family Lycaenidae; genus Helleia; species Helleia helle. The sequence goes on from OY971421.1 coordinate 11,667,478, forward strand.
TATATAAATATATTATTGAAGAATATTTAAAATTATACTCAATTTTCAAGGACACAGATGCCAGAGCCGATCGTTGCTACTCCGTCTGGCTTCGACTCCTCTGTTCCACTTGAAACTGATAAGAAAGCAGTGTTACGCTGTGTTTGAGCACGTAAGATCCCAACATAATTTATAACTTATAGTTCTGGTTCCATCTTTATTCTTTTCTTGTCTGTCAGTACTTATTTGAGTTCGTATGTGATGTGGTCCCAGTTTCCTGGTTGTGAGTGTCTATGGACGGCGCTAACCAATGTCATTTTATAAATTGCTTGTTCGTGACATTAATGTCAAAGCTCGTGTAATAAAACTTCAATATTTGTTTACTGAATTATATAAATCTTTATTTACATTTCGTTTGTTAATCATTATAAATTAATCCATGAAACCAGGGATTTTAAATTATTTTTATTTTTATTGCATAAGATATATTTAAAGAACGGATAAAAAAGGATTTACAAAAATTTCCAACGCTTTGAAAAAAGTTTATTTTTACAGCAAAAAGAGCAAACGAGCAGTCGAAGCCTTTTGACGATTATCAACGCTCATACATATCCACACAACCAGAGATTATTCAGATGCGTTGCGCTCTAATGGTCCACCGGAAACTCACAAACCGCACGAAACGCGACAGCATAGGTGTCACTTGAGTGACACCTATGCTGTGTTAAGTAAGCGAGAGGTACCACCCCGATCGTGCCGGCCCAATTCGGATGCAAAGCATCATGGCACTACCTCTTACACGATACTGAGAAATTCATTTTTCTTAGGTGAAAAACTGTAACTATTAAATAAACATCATCGAACTTCGTGTTCATTAACATGATTCACACATTTTATTTTAAATGAAATTTATTATAATTTAGTTAGAAGTTGAAGTTAAAGTAGAATTTCAAAAGAATAAAAAAAATGATATGACGCAATAGCTTACAGAAAAATATATTTATATAACCTTGCGCTTAACAAGGTTTTAAATGTCGACTAAGGAGCGAAGAAAAACTGCCTCACGCAGACTACTCACTATTCTTCAGATGACAAATGTTTTTGTTTACGACTCGGATAAAAATAGAAAAATCGGCCAAGTGCTAGTCGGACTCGCGCACAAAGAGTTCCGTACCATTGCATAATATACAACATTAGACACTTTAACAAAAATTAAGGTTTATGTTTATGGAATTAAATGTTTTTTTGTTATATATTTGAGTTGATTGCATGAAAGGTAAATTGCGGTTTACGATTTATGACGTATAAAAAAAACTACTTACTAGATCTTGTTCAAACCAATTTTCGGTGGAAGTTTGCATGGTAATGTACATCATATATTTTTTTTAGTTTTATCATTCTCTTATTTTAGAAGTTACAGGGGGGACACACATTTTTCCACTTTGAAAGTGTCTCTCGCGCAAACTATTCAGTTTAGAATAAAATGGTATAAGAAACCTCAATATCATTTTTGAAGACCTATCCATAGATACCCCACATGGATGGGTTTGATATATTATTTTTTTTTAGTTTTAGTTCTAAGTATGGGAACCCCCAAAATGTATTGTCTTTTTTCTACTTTTGTGTCAAAATCTTAATGCGGTTCACAGAATACATCTACTTACCAAGTTTCAACAGTATAGCTCTTATAGTTTCGGAAGAAATTGGCTGTGACATACGGACGGACAGACAGACAGACAGACATGACGAATCTATAAGGGTTCCGTTTTTTGCCATTTAGTTACGGAACCCTAAAAATGTATAACAAAATTCATCAACTGGTTCGAATTCAACTCTGTACTAATGTATACAGTTTGTATTTAAAGGTTTTTTGATTCAATTGAGTTTGAATATTCTTATATTTCATCATCTTCATAAATAATGTGTAACACGTGGCGTTCCGTAATCTTAACACTCCGCTTGTATTTAGAGGTTTTTTTGGTTTGATTGGGTTAGATGTTCTTATATTTTTAATACCATCTTCAAAACCAAATAATGCGTAAAACAGGGCCTGCTGTGATCTTAACAAACCCTGATACAATCGAAAGACTTAATAAATCTTTAATATAACAAGGGAAATTCGCGTAAATATTACAATAACATGCGTAAAACATCTTCTATACTTATAATAAAACTGTAGAGAGGTCAATTCTGTACATTGAATATATATTCAAAATTAATATTGGAGGATGAATGGTGATAGATACTGATGCCAAAAATGCAATCAGTAATTTTTTTGTCTGTCTGTCTGTCTGTCTGTATATGCACGCATGGGTCAAAAACTACTGAAGGGATTTTAACCAAACTTGGTACGATTGTAGTCCATACTCCTGGGCAGGTTATAGGCTATATAACATAACGCTAAGACACATAGGAGCTGAGCAGTGACGATAAATTTGAAGCAAGTCGGATGAAAATGCGCTTTCGAGCTGTTATCCTCGCATACGTTGATCATACACCAAAAGTATGTATTACAAAGATGATGGTCTTCAAAAGATCTACAAAAAAGTCCTCAATAGTATATATCTATCTTTTATAAATTAGCCACAATAATGTGTTTAATCGTAAGCATTTCTTCAAATTGTATTAAATGCATAAATATATCGTATTTCACATAGATATATCTTTATCAAACTCCCATATTCAAAAAGTACACTTTAATATATATTTTATAAAAAAAAATATAGAAATCGGTTTATAAACACGCAAAATATAGATGAAATAAAACTTTCAAATCTCGCCGCGCCAGTATGGGTACGGCTATAGGGTTGATTTTTGTTTAACGCGCGAAACGGCCATCCGCTGCATCTATAAAAATTAAAAAGGCGAGGGCGCTCACGCGCCGACTTCACTCACATTGTCACTCTTATTAAGTCTTAATGCGAACGGACGTGGTTCTTAACGACTCTTCTCGCAATAAGCGCGCTACAGATTTTAAAAATACATAGATACGTAGTTTTTAACCGACTTAAAAAAAAAGGAGGTTCTCAATTCGTCTGTATGTTTTTTTTTTTTTTTTTTTTTTGTATGTATGTGACACGATATCTCCGCCGTTTGTGAATGGATTTCGATGGTTATTTTTTTGTTTGAAAGCTGGTGTTTCCAATTTGGTCCCATATTAATTTTATTAAGATCTGACAAGCCGTTTTTTAGTTATTCCCAATAATGCCTATTTGGTTGGTCTTGTTTACCTTGATGATATGATTATTTTATTACGTGTCGATGTAACAATTGTATAGGATGCTTTAGTAGCACACCATAGTATGTCGCGGTCATCGTAATCATCATCATCATCACCATCAGCATCATCATCATCATCCTTTATCCATCCACTGCTGAACATGCCTCCTTCAATGAACGCCAAGACGACGAATTTCGGAATCACTAAAAATTAAGAAATAAAAACATTTTACAAAAAATTAAAACCGACTTCAAAAATACTAAACTAAAAAGTAATAAAATAACAGTTTCATTAATGTTTGTGCTTACAACATACAATCAACTTAATCTTCTACTAATGTACAAACTTTGCGTTTACCACGTCATTATAGTTACTTTTGGAGTCGGTGTCGTATTTGTTGCTGTACATTACCTACCTACCTACCTTGGCTGACACCGACTCCAAAAGTAACTATAATGACGTGGTAAACGCAAAGTTTGTACATTAGTAGAAGATTAAGTTGATTGTATGTTGTAAGCACAAACATTAATGAAACTGTTATTTTATTACTTTTTAGTTTAGTATTTTTGAAGTCGGTTTTAATTTTTTGTAAAAAGTTTTTATTAGATATATATTTAAAGTAGGTATTAGATAATAATATAATTAGTTTGTTTAGTGTTTTTGTTTGTTTCTCCTTCTTTTCTTAATATATATAGTTGTTAAGTTAAACGTAGTAAAGTTAAGTACATATATTTTTTTTAGATACAAGATTAAAGTTGGTATTAGATATTAATATACATAATTATTATATTTTTTCTTATTGTGTATTTATTTTATTAGGTTCTTTTTATTCTACCTACGATGCCACCTAAAAAACGGTCTTCCTTATCTCGAAATTCGAGAAATGCCAAAAGAATGAGAGATGCGCGTTCTCAGGAATCGTCAGAGGAAAGAGCGCATCGTTTAAACTCTATGAGAGTTAATAATGCAACTGCACGAGCACATGAAAGCAGTTCTGAGAGAGAGATGCGATTAACTTCTGATAGGGAAAGAAGAGCTAGAACACGGGCATCTGAAACCTCTTCTCAACAAGAGCTACGTCTTACAGTTGACCGTGAACGGCATGTTTTATCCCGAGAGTCGGAAACGTTCACCGAGCGACATTTACGGCTTACAGCTGATCAGAAACCGCTACTCAACGAGAATTACGACTTAGAGGTGACCGCGAAGGGCACAAACAATTAAATTGTAGTTTAATAGTCTATAGTTTAAAGAAAAACATTGTTGTAAAAGGAGATCCATGCGGACGAAGTCGCGGGCACAGCTAGTTTTTAAATTAAATTAATAAAATTTTGAGATATACTGACTGATATTATAATATATATAAACAATAATGAAGTTTTCTTTAGAACCACTTCTTATAGTCGATGAATGGTGACATGATGAAAATAATAGAATTAAAAAGCTCTACCTTTATCTCGGAAAATTAAATAAATTAATATTGTCACGGTGAAATATTATCCGCTTTTATCTTTGTAATAAGGAGTTAAAGGAACAATAGTGGTTGGCATTGAACAAATATACAATTAATGTTGAATTATGATCTACCAACCTAACCTTATCTGTCAAAGCACCTTGCACTGAAAAAAATATATTAATCTGGTGAAATACGAGGCGTAGAATGTCACATATTTTTTTTTAAATAAGTGTTTTCTTTATTCGGCTTGTTCAGCCAAAACGTATTTAGTTAAAACTAATTTATCTGCTTTGTTTTTTTTAATTTATGATCATAACACTCAGGTCATCCCCGTCAAGTGTGTGTGAAGATGATACTTCATTTTTGTGATAGAGGAAAATAAAAATAAAAGATTTAAATGTATTTTGATATTTCTTACAAATACTGTCCAATAGATATCATTATAAGTTTTCTTTAATAAAATTTATATGGATAAAATTGTAAAAAAACAAAATTGTTAAATATTAACATCTCAACGCCGCTAAGGGAAGGAATAATCTATACTAATATTATAAAGAGGAAAGATTTGATTGTTTTTTTGTTTGCATTGAATGGCTCAAAACCTATTTATTGAATTATAACTGGGGAAACAACAATAGCGGCATTTTAAGGTTTCTTGCTATGCGAACGGCTAGACATTTGTTACTTGCAATATTCCTCTGGGTGTGACCCCTAAAACACGGCCGACTGCCGAATTAGTTACGATTTTATACACGTACATGTCTACTTAGATTACTTATTTCCCCCGGCCCTTAGACAAAGTAATTGCAAGTAATATACGAAAATAATTTACGAAAGCATATCCACTTACAAACTTACTGGTTTTTAACTATTTAGCGTTTCGTGCGGTTTGTGAGTTTCCGGTAGCCTAAAGGGGGATAGGGAAAAGGAGGGCAACGCATAAACTGCATAACTTTTGTTGTGTATGTCTATGGGCGTTGGTAGTCACCATTAGACTCCGACTGCTCGGTTGCCTTCCTATGACATAAAATAAAATGACAGTTTTAAGTAACGGACTGAAGGTACTTAATTTTGTTATGTGTATGTTACGTAAGCAGGTACTTATACTTTTATAATCTAATGCTAATAACAAATTCCTAAATATTTTAATCTATTTTAATGAACGTTAATTTGATAATTTGTTTATATTACTACCGAATACAGAATCGACACGCCTTTTTACTAGAGAAACGGTTTCTGGATGAGAAAATGAAACTTTTACATTCATAGCTTTTCTGTTGCTAGTAATTACTGATAAATTTATAACTCAAACGATCACTGTAACATAACGGACTCATTAATGAAATTATAATATATCAAACACAAGAACCAAGAATGTGTATTCTATAACGTAATATAATATATATGCAGGATTTGAAACTGTATAGTAACAGTAGCAACTTTTAACACCCCCAAAGCAACGAAACATGAGCGAATAAATCATTTCCCGACCTACAACAGATGTCGAAAACTTGAAAAAGTCCTACACATAGGTTCCATACCGGCTCGGTAAATCAATATTTGATTTATTTGTTGGACAAATAGCCATAAATCACGAGAGCTCACATGCACTTGGCTACGGTTGCAAATAACTAGATTGATTTTGACCTTTCAATAATCACTACCCAAATAGCTTTTTTTTAATTAGTTGGATAGGCAAAGGGACAAGCCACAGGATCCCCACCAAGGTTCAAGCCTTGTCGTGGCGGTGGGGCTCAGTAACCTAGGATGAGCCGCTGCACCTTGGGTGAAGCTAATTGGGCCGAGAGGGCTCTTTGTACCCCTCTTATAAGAAGAGGGGACAAAAGAGCAGGGGGCAAGGGGCGAGGATGGGAACCTCACCCCATTGTACTGTCCCGACGTTGGGAGGGGTTGTTCTGTGGTGCGGGACAACCCCTCAGCATTGGTGGCACTCGCCGGGTTTTAGTGGGTAGAGCTGCGTCCACTTACCAGCTGTCGGGCGCAGCGAGTCCCACATACCCGCGTGGGGAGACCCACTCCCCCGCGGGATGCCTCAGAGCATTTCCCGGCGTTAAAGAAAAAAAAAAAAGCCACAGGATGGTAAGTAGTCAGCGTCGCCCATGAACATAAACTAGTTAACCTGAGACTATCCCACTCATCTCATTCCGGTGTTGCCCATTCTAAGACGTAAGATGGTAGTTCTCTGTGCCAATAATTACACTGCCTGTCTTGCCCTTCCCTCCGAAACACAGTAAAGCTGTTTCGCGGGAGAAACAAGTCGGATGGTGGTACCCGTGCAGCCGAGAGCGTGACACAAGCGTATCCCTCCCAGCGGTTTATTATCAAGTGTGACTGCGTTTTTTTATACTTTTGAGGTGTATCAGATGCTTCTGTAAGGTGCGCTTGGGTGCGTTCAGATAGTATCAAACTTCTTCACATATTAATCATGAACAGAGCCGTAGAATGATAATCCGATGTCAGTCACTTTTAGCTTACACCATGTTTATCTTACCTGTGATAGTCTTGTCATATTACAAGACCACCACATGATTCTAAGATCAAGTATCAATAGATTTGACAAGCTAATAATAATACCGTATTGGAACGAGATAACAACATACGAAAAATCAAAGAGTGACAGAGACATAGACACTTTATTTTGTCTTTGTCAGAATATCACTCTTTGTTTGTTGAGCACAACAAGGATGTGCCCAACAAAAATTATCGACTAAATTTGAATGCCATACAAACATTCTCACTCGCGAACAGTTTGTCAAATATGCCGCCATTTTGTACTACTTTTTAATTTGGTCGGTTTATGTAGGTATGGTGATACCAATTTTGTTATAGGCAGATTACCCAAGAATGTGGTATTATATAAAAAGGGTGACTGGAATTTTCGAAATAAACACAATAAAAACAAATATGTTTATTGCTATCCTAAAAGGCTATGTACTATAGATCATACATATTAAGAGGACGATTATAGCCTTCTTTTTTATTATTTATGTTTTAGCGGTTTGTTATTAGTCATTACATAATATTTTCGATAATCCGGAAAAATGCAGCTGTCTAAAATTACAATAAATGTTTGGTTAGGGCTAATGCTTTTATTTATTTATTTATTTATTTATTTATTTATTGGTTTGCCAACAGATATACATCAAATATTATATAATATATTAGGAGTACAGTATATATAAATCGTAATGTTAGGATGTAGATCCAATTACAGGCAAACACAGCTTCTTCATTTTAAGTCTGCTTATAGTTATCTATCAACCTTTACCAGTTTTTTATTATTTTTAATTCACTTGTTTCATGAAAATAAGTAGACTTGTTATTATGAATGTGGTATCCCTGTAAAATATGCCTGTCCCTTTCGGGTATACGCGAATGTCAATTCCATATTATACTTGTTCCTAGACATGATTAGGTGTTTAATTACAAATTAAGTTTTTTTTTTTCAAATTTATTCATAAATGCTGACGATTGAAGTCAAACATATTTATCCTATTTACCTGTGCACTAATCCAGCGGCCGGCTTAGATTATACTTACAGCTTAATACCTATAGATAAATTAATGAAAATGCAATTACAACATACATTACTTTAAAAACGGCCAAGCGCGAGTCCGGACTCGCGCACGAAGAGTTCCGTACCATTGTAAATAGAACATTGTACACTTTAAGAAATAAAAAAAATTTCTTTTGTGAAAGTAAAGTAATATACGGCTATAAATATTTTCATAAAAGCGCCATCTACTGAGGTGATGATTAAACTATTATTGATTGATAGCTCGGTTTTGATTTATCTATGAAGATGATATGATTTTGTATGGAAACCCTTAAATATTTATTTTATTTTAACTATTTATTTATGAAGTTAATATATTATAACATAATATTCTTTGAATATTTTAAACATCTATCTACCTGTTACCATTATTTATATTGAGCGAAAAAGGCAAGGAAATCATGTTTGTCGTATAGGAGCCCCCCTTAAATATTCATTTTGTTCTTTTTTTAGTATTTGTTATTATAGTGGCAACAGAAATATATTATCTGCGAAAATTTCAACTGTCCAACTATCACGGTTCATGAACCGTCATAGTTGGACAGTTAAAATTTCATGAGATATGGGCCGGTGAGCCTGGCGACAGATGGACGGACGGACGAAGCAGAGCCTTAGTAATAGAGTTTCCCTTTTATCCTTTGAGTAAGGAACCATAAAAAATTAATATGCACAATTTTTTGTTGATTTTGTCAGGTGGGTGTCGAATAAAAAATCCTTTTACTTTATTATAGGAGCGTAAGTCGAATCCACGTCGAACCTATAAAAATATGTAATATTTTTTGTCACGTTGCGACAGTACGTAAAAACTAACGAGAAAAAGTTGAATAAAGGCTTTTTAAAATATGGATTCACATAAAATTGGGGCAACATTTCACGTTTTTCAGATTTTACTTTATTTTATTACTTTTTCAGTTTCCTAGTAAACGGTAACGGTAAATATAATATTTTAACAACAGATGTTTTATTTCATTCTTAACGTACCTACTTAAATATATATTTTTATTAAATTTTTAATAAAAACAATAACTACTTTTTAGTACTACTTAATTATAATAACTAACTGTAAAACTAGTTAAAACAAGATGGGTCTCCGATAGTATGCATCAAGAGATAAGTTGTTTTAGCGATTATTTAGATTTTAAAACAATTAAAGGTATAATGTAATCATGATGACACATTTATTATTTCTTATGTTTGCGCGAACTTCACTCATTATAATGAAACAATTTTTACGTTTTTTTTTACGGATTATATTTGTAACGTTAGGACATCTGTCACCTCAGTCCTCCATCATCGTCGTGACCATGGTTGCTGTAAAGTATCCGAAACGTCGGGCTTGTAAAAATCTTAATAAACCGCGATAAAATCCGTAAAAATTGTTTCATTATAATGATGACACATTTTTATATTTCAATTAATGTTAAAGACAGTGTTAATTACAATCCTTTGTTACGCATAATCGTCATCATCATCAAATCAATCACTACTCACTTATCACTCACTGCTCTACCAAAACCCGAACCCCGCACATCCCACATATTATAATGTCATTCAGGTAGGTGATACTAAAATATGATTTCAGCTCTTGAAATAGTACCTAATTTCGGTATAATTGTCGAGGGGCTCTAAACTTCGTTTTACATAATTTTCTTACCAAAGATCTGCGGGCGGGCATTTTAACATCATCAAATAGAATAATATTTATCTATACTAATATTATAAAGCTGAAGAGTTTGTTTGTTTGTTTGAACGCGCTAATCTCAGGAACTACTGGTCCGATTTAATAAATCTTTCACCGCCTTATTACAAAAAACTTATCTAGTACCGGGATTAAACCAAGACTGAAAAGTCCAGGTTTGTTACGGTATTAACGTTAGTCCATGGACTAAAATTCATTCTTATTACAAATCGAGGACCAACCGAGGTCTAGGTAGTACCAAAGACCGTCCCTGGTTTAATTGTATCCACAGATTATTGAGCAACATATCATTCATTTTGTTCGTTCAATATTTGATTAGTTCGGTACACTGTTCCTTTGTATGCAAAGCTCGCTAATTTATAATTAAATATAATGTGGAAAATACATCAATATTTTGATAATAAAATTTATTGTGTTATATAAAATATCTGAAATCTTTACTACTTTGTACTTTGAGGTAGTGTGATTTAAATTCTTGTTTATTACACACAAATATTGTAATATTTCGCTGTTAAGTTGTTTATATAGCTAGCGTATAAGGGAATGAAATACAAAGCGCGCGTAGTTCTAATGTCATCGAAATGTTTATTGTTTAATGTTTAGTTATTGCAATGTAAGTCGAGTTACCAATAGTTACAATACAGCCATTATTGTTCTTTGATTCTAAATAGACGGTATGTTGTTCATAAGAATAGTATAATATTTTTTGTTGTGAATTTGTGTGCCACGAACATTACTTATGTTGTAAAATGTATCAACAAAAGAAAAAAGGGATGATAATTGGACTTCTCAAGAAAAGGTTAGTGTTTATTTAATCCAAACATACATGAAAAATATCAGAGTTAATTAGAATTATTACATATGATATAAAATAGGTATGTATATCAATGACAAAATACAATACAACAAAATTACAGAAATAGAATGTTAAATTATATAAGGATGTCAGAATAATTATTTTAAATGTTAGTCCAATTCAATAATTTTGTCTACATCGAGTTTATTTAATTACCTTTCAATACAATTAATACGAAAAAACGCAAATTCAACGCATAAGACAGCTTATAATTTAAAGTTTTGAGGTTAGTACCGAAGTTAAACTAGGGGTCACGGTGGTCTAACTTTAGTACCATAGATAGTCCTGGTACTAGCGTTAAACTAGTTTTTGTAATAACATTTATATTAGACCATGGTTTAAAGCTGGTATTAAACTCGGTACTATATTTAGTCTTCGTTTTGGAATAAGGCGGTCAGTGTTAGACAGCTTTTTTATCGAGGAAGGCTATAGGCTATATAACATCACGCTGTAACTTATAGGAGTTGAGTAACGCGGGAGAAGCTGCAGGCAACAGCTAGTTAAAGAAGATAGGCAGCAACTCAACTGTAAAATTATAATCACGTATATTAACAACTATTTATAAAACATAACATAACACTTTTAATAAATTGACAGAGAGGGAATTATTTGCGATTACTCCGTCGACAAGAGCAAGACTCTTAAACGAATAGAGATACATAACAAGGTAACAGCTGTAAATCGTTGAAGAGTTTCCTCGATCATATTTCGGCTCTATCATCAGATGTTGATCTGGATAGAGTTGCTCCAGACCTTCATTAAATTGTAGTGCTTTAAAATACTTAATGAATAAATTAACAAACTTGCTAGTCGCCCCTAGGATTTTCGAAAGTTCCCTCTATCCCCTCTCTGGGATAGCTTCATCAGATCCTGGTTTCCTTATCTGCTTTCCAACAAAAAAATATCATCAAAATCGGTTTATAAACGATGAAGTTCCCCGCGAATACTCATAAAATAATAATACTTCATAAATAAATAAATAATAAATATTAACGAACAATCACACCACATTAAAAACAAAAAAACAGGAATTTTCATTAATTAATTTTATTACTTGTTTCGTTTTTATCTATGATGGCGCATACATTTCTTTTACATATTATTTTACAATTACTTTGGGTTTTCTTAATTAAAATTTATAAGGAGGGTTTGGTAATAGAGCGTATCCGATTAACGATAGTATTTAATATAGTCGTATTTCGTAGCGACAGCTGCGTATGCAAAGCTTATTTTATTATTACACTCAACTCCCAGGAGATCCAAATAGACCTTCTATTGATGTGAGAGGAGCCTTAATACATTTCTTTATAGCTATCAAATATATTTGAGATATGTTAATATTAGAGACGACTTCATGTTTTCGTAAAACGCACCTTTATTTTTTTAATATTTTTTTTCGCAGGGAAATGCTTTTTACGCATGTAGCCAGGATCTCGGGTAGATCCTGACCCTATCTGGGACTCGCACCTGGGAGTGCCCTACCCGTAAACTAAAACCACTGCGAGCGCCTTCAGCCGCTTTATTTTGAGGGTCCCGGATAGGCATTCAACAGGATCACCTCAGCGAAAGGCTGGCCCCGGCGAAGGCCAGACTACTCCTCTTAAGGGGGGACTGCCCGGCTGCTAAGGCAGTCCCCGCGACGTCGTGTCATACTGGGCCCAGGTTCCCATCCTGAACCCGACACAGGCACAGGGGCGTTACTGAAGGCGCATTAAGTAGCGCCTCCTAAGCACCCTCGTTCGTCGCCCACGGGGGGAGGCCTCGTCGGCGGCCTCCTCTCTCACCCGCTCGTCGGCCTATTTCTGGGACATTATTGCCTCGCAGAAGGAGACCATCGCCGTCCAGGACTCGTCGTCACCGAGCATCGCGGTAATGACACTCGGCATAGAGAAGTCCCCCCCCCCCCCCGCAAACTTATATTTACCCCAACTAGTATAAAATCTTTGTATTATTGTTATTCATGTTTACAACGCTATTAACTAGTATGAAAGACGGGATTCGGTGCGGCACAGTTTTAAAAACGAGTTGTAAAGTCCGTGATCCCGGAAAATATTTAATTCTCCCGGGAAACTAAAAAAACACGATAACAGATTAAGATAGCGTTTCCATTAGATTTTTAAGCTGAGTTTTCACTTGTGCGTATAAGTCAATTCATTATTTCAATAATTTGTGAGTGTGCCGTTGGTATATCTATACTCTACAGGGTGACCTGAAATTCCTTTGAAAGACAGAAAGTAGACCTCATTTACAGTAATATTTTTCATGGCATCCCCTATCCGAAAGTTGATATTTACAAAGTTATTGAAATTTCAAAAAATTTTTCTTCATTTTCGACTTTTTGACTTTGACATGACGTATTTTTAAAAATGTTTGTCTTTTTAGTGATTTTTTTTATGTATTTTAACCGTCAATGAGTGAAATAATATTTTTAAGGAATAAATAGGGACAAACTAAGCGAGAATTTTTCATTATGAGACATGAAACAGAATTTTCTTTTTTTTTCAAACAGGCGATTTTCTTAAAAAAAATGTATGATACAATGCGTACAAATATTCTAAATAACTTCCTTATCTCATTAGCTTTCCAAAAAGGTGCAAATGTCTACATAAAAATATGACGTTGTAGTAAACATAGAAGTAAAATGAAATAATGTCTAAATCGATTTATTTGCGATAAGGTTAAAATAAAAGGAAAAACTTGAATTTAATTACGTTTATTGTGTTTAAAAAACATCAATGTTTAATTAAATTTAATAATAAATATTCTACTTTAGGTCTTGTTCAAAATGTAAACCTCTGTTTCTGACACAGGCCCGTAGTCTTCTCCGTACCTCTGTTTTGATTATTCTGGTAGTAAGACTAGTTTTGATTTCTTCTGCTGCATTTCTTATGCGGCTTCAAAGCTCCTTTACAGTAGTTAAGGGTGTAGTATACACCAAAGCCTTCATATGACCCCAAAGATAAAAATCACACGGGGTCAAATCGGGACACCGTGCTGGCCCACATCGCTGGATAGGTCGAGGCGGTCCAATTCCTTGGCCAGCACGGTGTCCCGATTTGACCCCGTGTGATTTTTGTGTGTTTGAGAAAATTCTGTTTCATGTCTCATAATGAAAAATTCTCGCTTAGTTTGTCCCTATTTATTCCTTAAATATAATATTTGACTCATTGACGGTTAAAATACATAAAAAAAATCACTAAAAAGTCAAACATTTTTAAAAATACGTCATGTCAAAGTCAAAAAGTCGAAAATAAAGAAAAAAAAATTGAAATTTCAATAACTTTGTAAATATCAACTTTCGGATAATATGCCATGAAAAATATGACTGTAAATGAGGTCTACTTTCTGTCTTTCAAGGGAATGTATCGAATTTCAGGTCACCCTGTATACATACAACAGATAAATAAAATTGGAATGTTTGTTTGTAATATTAAAATAACCGCTTTGTATTGAATTTATACACGGTACATATACCAAAATTACATTTTTTACAATTTTTGTCTGCCTGTCTGTCTGTCTGTTTGTTCCGGATAATCTCTGAAACAGATGGCTGGGTCGATTTTGATGGCACTTTCACTTGCAGATAGCTGATGTTATAAGAAGTAACTAAGGATATAAAAATAATCATCATCAATTCGGGTACGGGTGAAGCTACTGGCAACAGCAAGTCTTAAATAAGTAAATAAGATACTATGACTAGTTATTATAAATGATTTATTTTCATGATAAAAATGTAGCCCATAAAGCCTGCCTGTCACCTAGATGACGAGATTGTGACTGCAGCTAGTTTCTATTACCTATACAGTATTCGAGAACATTCTAATATTTTACTACTAACAAATACATCAGTGATCAATTCTGTGATTTTTCTTTTATTGTCGCGGGAAAGCTATCGCCCCAATAGCTACAACTACATCGGACTATTGTGCGGAACCCAGTGAGTGATGACTCCATTCGAGTGTAAAGCCATGTTATGACCCAAGTTTATTCTTTTCATATATATTTTTTAATGTCATAGGGGCGCAAACGAAGAGTCGGAGCCTTATGGTACCGACGCCCATACACATCCACACAACCAGGGTTTATTATGTAGATGCGTTAACCTCCCTTTCCCCATCCCCCCAATGGGCCACCAGAAACTCACAAACCTCACAACATGTGAGCGCGAGGTACCCCGTACCACCCCGGTCGTGCCGGCCCAGTTCGCAATGCATAGCTTTTACAAAATGTTATCTAAATCCATCTCAATGTTATATTAAAAAACTATTTAAAACGATATATTTTTTTTTTATTTTTTTTTCGATATTTCGATATTATCTACGAATACATCGATCTCGTTATGTCGATATTTTACGAGGGATGGCAGAACCACAGAACTTTTAAGACCGGAAGATCTGCGGGCTCGATCTTATTTGAAATTTAGGATCGGAAGCGAGAACTTGTCAATCGGTACTCTTGTACGCTACACTAGCACACGATTTGACTCGATTACAGTGGAATTTTATGTAACTATCTCGTATATTTTTCGCACTCTTGACGCACTCACAATATTTGACGTTCTCGTATCGGCTTCGAAATAGAGTTTGGGATCGAATTTAGACAATTCAAATTCCTCGTTCCTGCCTTCGATTCTTCCTCCTACTTGAAACTTCCCTTCAAATAGCGCATAGCATATATATTAAAGACTCATAATTTTTTATTCTTTTTAAATCATAATATCAAAATGTGTGAGTGTTTGAGAACGGCGATGATCACTTACAATCTCGTGAGCCACTTGTTAAGTATGTATTTCGATTTCTTTGATATTGTTTTATATTTGTAGAAAAATAAGAATACAAGTAATATCGGTAAATTAAATTAAATAAACGTTGATTTTGTTGTAAGGTGTTAGTTGAATGGTTGAAACTAGCTTGATAATATGAAGATGATGAAATATTTGTGCGTGTCAGTTTTGAGTTGATTAAAGGCGTAGTTGAAAAGCTTATTACTAAATTTGATTGATAGTCAGACATGCGTGAAACTAAATAAAACCTTGTTAGATAATCCAATATTGAAATCGGTTTCATCGAATAGGAAGTACCCCAATTAAAATTTATATATCGCAAAAAAAATATTCGATATACACACCGGAGATAACGGCTATGTACAATATTATTCCATTTCGAATATCGGGCTCTTTAATATTTCTATCCATATCGCTTAGTAATATAATAATAATTAATAATAGACATTTTTTTTTAATGTTAGTTGGATAGGCAAACTGGCAAACGTACCTGATGGTAAGTGGTTGACGTCACCCATGAACATAAACTAGTATGCCTGGAACGAGCCCCTGCAACTCATTTATGTGTTGCCTATCCTGAGACATAAGATGTTAAGTCTCGGTGCCAGTAATTACACTGCCTGTCTTGCCCTTCTCTCCGAAACACAGCAAAGCTGTTTCACGGGAGAAACAAGCAAGATGGTGGTACCCATGCATCCGGGAGCGCGGCACAGCGCTTCCCTCCCACCGGTAAAGGCAGATCCATAATGCTAAAAAAAGACATTTAACTAAACTCGATCTATTCCAATACTGATTGTACCTAACAATCGGTATGCCAATAGACTCAACCTAGGAAAGTTTTTCCTAGTTTTAAAAAAATGAATTTTTACAATCATATTTTATGTAGATCAACTTATTTAATCAAACAGATGTGGTCGAAAAAAAAGAGGAAGCCTGCCTTGAGAATTCGCGAAGATGTTCATTTATTACCTTATAAAATTAATTTATATTATAATTAATGTAAGAAATATTTTAAAGTGTTTGTTAATTTTAAAACTCAACTGAGAAAATTTTATGATTCTTTAGTGGATACATTTATTAATTTGATATGAAATATAACAAAGATTCTTTATAAAAACCTCCTTTTAATTAGATTTAAAAAATGTTTCATTCTAATAATAATTATCACGTAACCTTATCCTCTCCTTTGACTGTTTGTTGGACGTAATCTAACTAAAAAGGGACTAACATAGTTTAATTATAAAAATGTTATGAATTTCATTTCAGTGTTAGGTATAATAAATTGTATGATGTACAGAATATAAATCATATCCTCGGTAGACATAAATTATATAGGCTAAAATTAAACACGTTTGCCAGTCGGACTCCCACCACCATGTAGTATTTATACACTCCAAATTTAAAAAAACTACTACACCTTACATTATCCTACCGTTATTGTATAAAACGATTTTTAAGTTTAGGTTAAAGCAATTGAGAAGTGTTATGAGTTTGACCGCTATATGTGTCTGTCTCACCACCATGGTTCAA
The DNA here is from genome assembly GCA_963853865.1 of Helleia helle. Lineage (NCBI taxonomy): Eukaryota > Metazoa > Arthropoda > Insecta > Lepidoptera > Lycaenidae > Helleia > Helleia helle. The sequence continues at coordinate 11,684,578 of OY971421.1, forward strand.
GCCTTGTCGTGGCGTGGGGCTCAGTAGCTTACGGTGAGCCCACTACCTTGGCGGCATTGGTGGCATTCGCCGGGTTTTAGTGGATAGAGCTGCGTCCACTTACCAGCTTTCGGGCGCAGCGAGTCCCACATACCCGCCTGGGGAGACCTACTCCCGCGCGGGATGCCTGAGAGTATTTTCCGGCGATAAAGAAAAAAAATGCGTATCTGTCTGTGGCACTGTAGCTTCGATTTGGTTGTGTGTTTTTATTTGAAAACAAATTTTCTAGCCGTTGTTGGACATTTAAAAAAAATCAATTCACTAGTTTATAGGTTAAAAGCTATTGCACTAATATTGCGTTAGAGGGTTTAAAATTATTAATTACCATAAGGTAATAAAAAATATTAATATAATATTGGAACGTAGTTCCTTATCGCGTGTTACGAAACGAGCTAGACGGAAAAAATTAAGGCGAAAAGTTGGCACAACACTTTTTGCTATAGTGTGTGTGTATAAACACACACACTTATGAGTGTGTGTGTGTGTGTGTTTATTATAAAAGTTTGAAACCTTATCGAATAACATCATGTCACCAATTACGCAATTACTGAACAACGCCATCTATTGGTAAATTCACGGAAACGTTTAATAATAATTACATATAAATGTACCACGCCATCTATTGGCAGTTTTATGCAAACTTTAAATATTTATACATATGTACCACGCCATCTATTGGCATATTTACATAAATGCTTTAAGAATTATACAATTTAAACATGTTTAAAAAAATATGATAGATATGTAGGTAGTTTTCATTATAACACATTCCACGTACCTACAGTTGACTTAATTTGACTTGCAAAAATTGTTGGTAATGTGTTTTATTAATAGGTCTTTACCTGATTTTTTGTTTTTTATTACAATTCCTTCACTAATTAATCGAAAGGAACTTCGTTCCATCCGGGTGTCCCTTGACACCTCTCTTTAGTTTTATAACTTTTTAGTTTTATAACTTTATAGTTATATAATATTATATTTTATGTGTCTCAGACAGTTTCTTCACCCGAATCTAAAACAATAACATCTTTTGCTTAAAAAAGTAAGATCACTTTATTAATTCACATATAGCCTTAATCCCTACTTTCTGGTCTGTTTTCTATTTATGAAGCGTATCGGCTGTTGATAGGTCTATTTTCCCGCCGAAAACATGGTATTTGCTTTATATTATTTTAATCATCAATATTAAGCTGCTAGATATGATAAACGCTTCAGAGTTTTATTGTTAGCTATCTACTAGAAGGATGCGATGTGAAGAAACGGCGAAATTATTGTGTACATTTATTATGTACACAATAATTTCGCCTAATATTAATTCGCTTAAATAATATCCTTGACTTTTTTATTATCAAGTTATTATCACTTTATTTCTCCATTAATACCAACTTCGTTATCTATCTTCCAGCTCTTATCATCGAATCACTAGCAATAACATAAAATTATTATTTTATCGCAGATTAAAATTATTTAAATAGTAGAGTTTTAGAAAATTCCTAACTTTCCATTGCTAAATCTCATAAATACTGGCGTCAAGGTCATTAACTTGTAAACAATGATCATCATCAGTAAAATTAAACTTATTAAAAATGCCTAAATTCTCTCTAGACTCTAGAGGTTTACCGCCGGAGGAATACGTTTATAATCACCATTCTTGATTATATCTAGTAAAATCTTTTCTATAAGGGATGAAAAGCAAGCCCAACAGTGTCAACATCTTGAGACTGAAGATAGGCAAAACACGACTCATCCGCCTATGGCATAAAAAAGTGTGTGCGTGTAATGTTTCCGCGCGATTGAGATAAAACTTCATAAAAATCTGAGTTACCCTCTAGTCGCGCTTAAAGAAGTTTTTATTCAAAACATGAACACTGAACTGAACGTCAGAAAATTTATAATTTATTTACTCACTTGGTTATTTTCAAAATATAATATCACAGTGCAATTTAAAATAATTTCTTTAAATCCTTTGAATTTTTATTTACTTTGATATTCACAATTCATCCGTTTGAAAAAAATTGAAATAAATAATCCTATTTATTATTATCTTTGCCTCTAGTTGGGCGTAATAACCATCATGCTGAGTTGTATTTAGAGTGGTTTACATAGAAGATAACTAGTGGCTAAGATAGTATTATTTAGATGCTCGTTAATTGTGGCTGACTTAGTAATTCAGAAGGCAACATATATTTTTGGAGGCGAATAATGATATTAAAAAGAAGCTTGTTTAATTAGCACCCATTTTTATTTACTTTGATATTCACAATTCATCCGTTTGAAAAAAATAGAAATAAAAAATCCTATTATTATTATCTTTGCCACTAGTTGGGCATATAAGTCAAGAACCGATGGAATATATGACATATACTCACAATTAATACAAGTTACTATTTTTGAACATATAATACTGAGCGTTACTTCCGTCAGAAAAAAATCCTGAGCTACCCTCCAGCCATTCATGTATGCGCTCAATATATAAAATATGAATGGAGAATAAAACCTTTCTAAAATAAATTTCTTATGATCCACTTATTCGATCTAGGATTGTTTACTTTTAGTTGAACAATTTAATAACAAAAGGTGTTTCTTTCTCTATTTAGAGACAATTCAGCATTATCCAAAAATAATCCTACCTGTATTTGTATTCACTTTACCCCATAATAAAAAACCCACCCAAACTAAAAGAAATTAAATTTTTGTCTTGCATAAGGGGAAGATGGGAAAAATCTCTTACTCGTCGGTGAAGGAAAACATCGTGAGGATGCATGCCAAAGTCTTTGAAGGTGTGTGAAGTTCACCACACCGGATTGGGCCAGCGTATATGTGAGCTATGACCCAAGATCCTGCTCGCCTTATTTTGAGGAGCCGTGCCCAGGTAATGATAATGTGAAAAATAAGTAAGTTATTCATATTACAAAAAAGTTGCATGTATACCATACGACATACTATGTGTGTGATTAAAGCTTCACGGTGCACTTCACAAGATAATCCACAGGATACGTCTTCAGTCTTGTGCGCCAAACGATCATTCAGTTCATGAGATCGTACGTAATTGCGTTGTACATACACACACATAATACGTCAATCGCTTATTTTATTTTAAGGTCAAACTTATTTATTGCCTGAATATATTGAAATAATACTCAAAATTCTATGAAATGCTAAATTCATAAAATATTATACGATTACCACTTTTTTGTTTGGATTTACAAAATGAATATTTAGTTATTTGGGTTTTAAAAGATACGGATACAAAACTTATGTGCCATTCAATGCCTGAATATATTTATCTATGAAATACTAAATTTATAAAAATATTATACGCTTACCACTTTTATAGCGAAAAGTGCTTTATTTTAACACGAAATATTTATTCTAACACGGAAATGAAAACGTATTCATTTGGGTTTTAAATAACTTACAGCTACTAAAAGGTACGTATTCTTATAATTGTCCTAATTAAAAACGGTATAAGGGCAAGTAGAGTTAGTCCTACATGGAATAAGAATTACATAAATTAAAAAATTTGCATTCGTAAAGAAAAAGTATGGTAATCCGTTTAATTTTTTCGTTATAAATAACTGCGCAACTCCAGGTAAGTCCACAAATTAATTATGTAATCCGTGTCTATTGTTCTAACTCCTTTCATAATGTTTATAACATTTATAAATTAGACTCTTCTTTTTTCTTTTACGCCGGGAAATGCTCTGAGGCATCCCGAGGGGGGTGGGTCTCCCCAGGCGGGTATGTGGGACTCGCTGCGCCCGAAAGGTGGATGCAGCTCTACCCACTAGAACTCGGCGAGTGCCACCAATGCCGCCTTTGGTGCGGTGCTCCAGACCTGTTGAGCAAACAGGGCACCTCGACGGCTAGTCAGTCTCTCAAGGGACCGACGCCACCTTCACATAAGGGTTGTCGCGCACCACAGAACAACCCAGCGTCGGGACAGTTAAATGGGGTAAGGTCCCCATCCTCGCCCCTTGTCCCCCTGCTCTTTTGTCCCCTCTTCTTATAAAAGGGGTACAAAGAGCAGCGCCCTAGGCTCAATTCGCTTCGCCCAAGGTGCTGGGTTCACCTTAGGCTACTGAGCCCCACTGCCACGACAAGGCCTGAACCATGGTGGGGATAAATTAGACTCCTAATAAGGTTTAGTTACTTTACGATACTCACTCTCTGTTACTGCCATGATATTGTCAGCCGGTATTAGGTACCATAAAATTCACGTCGGTAAGGAGTAATATCATACGTAAGAGTAAAATTTAAAATTGCCCATATTAAGGTGTAAATATCAGTTCAAAAACCATCCACAATAGCGCTATTGTATAATAAGGATTTGTTATCAAGTTGCAGTTTTAGACGAGTTTAATTTGTATGTATTTAATAGTTATACATATTATGCGTGTGTGTGTGCCATTGACGCACACATATTTCAAAAGAAACACACCTCTGCTACGGCGTCGCCATTCTTTATTTAACGTTTTTCGGCAGACAATTTTTCATGCACAGAGTTGGAACTCCTAACTTTAATACTCCAGCATACGAGCTTATGATCATCTCTTAATTGTTGACGTCAACTGCTGTACCCTTACATCCCATGTGCGGAACGATTTCCTATTGCTATCTATCCCTTTCTGACTGTACCTTTTATAAATTCATAAAACATTTTCGTGAAAGATATTTTTAGATAATATGCTTTGATTTATTTAATAATATATCGTTTTGATGTAAATTCCTGCTTTCTACTTTATGATGTCCTTTTATGAGAAAAGAATCTTAATTCTAGTCCCATTTCGCTCTTGGAATATTTTCAAAATCAGAACAGAAAGCATATACATGTATATGATGTCCGACGGGTGTATAAAACTTTTAGATTAAACTAAAATGTTCTTTTATATTGAAATTGAATCAAAACATAAAAAAAAGAATTAAATCCTACAAGAGTTTAAATGTCTAACATTGAAATAATTATTCTCTATGACAAAGAGAGCAGAAACTACTATTTTATGCGTTTTTATATACAGGAAAATTGTTGAAATTTTAATATAAATACCCTGTTCTTTAAATCGTTAGTATTATTTAAGGAAGAAAAACTTAGTTTTAATTTAATGTATTTTAAATCATCAGATGGATTTTATCTTCCTATCTTTTTGTGCGCTGTTGTACCACAGAGCTCTATTGAAAAACTTAGCTTAATTACTTTTTAGATCGGGTCCGACGCTGTTTTTAGCGATCCGTAGTCATAATATGAGAAACCAACAAATTATGCTAGTGGCCCGGTATGTACGTGCTTCGCTACGTATAAAGTGAAATAAAAAAAAATTGGAACATGAAATTAATTTATTCAAACAAAAAAATATATTGTTAATTGCTAGCTATTTTAAAACTTAATGTTGTACTGTCAACACTAAAAAAAGTTTCAATATGACCCCAACTGAAAAAGTTTCAATTTGACAGCAAAATCTCCATTAACAAAATGATCCCGCCATTTATTGAATTAAAAAAATGAAGAACCGCTCGACCGATTATGTGCAAACTTCACATAAACCATCTACTAAATAGTCCGAACAAAGCCTAAACATTTGGTTGGGATTGGTGAGCCCGTTCTTGAGCTATAAAATTACAACGAAAAGTGGCATTGATTTTTATATATAAAGATTATAAGGTTAGAAATAGTGTAATAATAATCATTTCAATGGTCGCTTTTACACCGCGTCAATCTGGTCTCGTTGTAAGTTCTCGAAGAACTTGTGTTACGGGTACCAGACGACGGAAATATTGTATTTATTACTTTTGTGACAAATCGGAATATGGGGATGAAATTGAGCTTATATTACTGACTGTAAATGTACCTTTACATGGGTGAAAGATTTTTTAAGACGAGTTAAGTGGTTTTGGATAAAATCTTAACAAACAAAGAAAAAGAAAGGAACAAGTAAAATACAAAAAAAGAATTGCCTAAGTTTATTTTTGGACATACCTTAATATTCCTGTAACGTTCTCACCTCATCAGCCCATTATGTAAGGTGAGACACATATTGTTCTTATATGTCGTATGTATGTGTAGTAGTCCTTCCACGTATCATTTTACTTCCCTAATAGAAGGGCTCAAAAAGAAGCCTTTTCTGTATTAATAATAATATAATAATAGTATTCTTGTATTATTAAAGTTGTACTATTTGTCGTATATATTGCCATATTATATGTTTATATGCCATAAATAGAGTGCTTGCAGTTCAGTTTACACGGGTACATCAATGTTTTAGGAGTTTTTGTAGTAATCGTTATGTACGGTTAATAACCGTGTGGTGTCGTGGGACGCCACATAAGAACGAAGTTCCTTTTTATCATCATCATCATCATCAGCCTCTATCCGTCCACTGCTGAACATAGGCCTCCCTCAATGAATGCCAAGATGGCCGATCCCTTGCCACTCGCATCCAACACGGACCGGCCACCGCACGGAGATCGTCTTCCCACCTGGTCAATGGCCGACCAACACTTCGTCTACCTAAACGTGGCCTCCACTCTAGAACCTTATTGCCCCATCGGCCATCCGTTCTTCTGAGTGTGTGACCAGCCCACTGCCACTTCAACGAGCTGATTCTTTGCGTGATATCGGTTACTTTAGTTCTCTGACGGATGTCTTCGTTCCGAATCCTATCTGTCAAAGAAACACCCAGCATATCACGCTCCATAGCACGTTGAGCTACGGAAAACTTACGGACCAGTCCTATATTTAGAGGCCACGCTTCAGCCCCGTAGGTCATCACGGGGAGAACGCATTGGTCGAAGACTTTCGTCTTCAAACTCTGCGGTATAGACGACGTGAGAATATGGCTAAGCTTCCTGAATGCTGCCTATCCCAATTGAATACTCCTATCGGCTTCTCTCTCGAAGTTATGTCGACCTAGCTGCAAAGTGTGCCCAAGATAGACATACTCTTGCTCGACTTCGAGAGTTATGCCATCAACGTTAACCGGCCTAGGGAGAACTTGTTCGTTGAACATGACTTTCGTCTTGTCCAAGTTCATCCTAAGACCCACACGTCGGGAAGATTCATTTAGACTGTGCAACATCTCCTGCAAGCCCTCCAACGACTCGGCCAGTATATTTCCTATTATAAAAATATTCATAAATATAATATATCCTTATTATAAAAATATTAATTTCAAGTTCTATTCAAGGTATAAAGAAAATAATAATTATTCGAGTATAGATTTTTTACTATGATTTTTATCGATAAAAATCAGAGCATTTCCCGGCGTAAAAAAAGGCACACGAGGTCGGTGGGATACGAACTCGGGATTTTTTGCTAAGCAGCCCCAATATTTTACAACACAGAGCTAGTCAAATATTTGTATTCCAATGATGAACATATTGTTTTCTAATGTTTACGCGAATTCCACTAATTTTTTGCCCACAGATTCACAGATTTTTACCAGCCCGACGTTTCGGATACTTTACAAAGTATCCGAAACATCGGGCTTGTAAAAATCTTGATAATCCGCGATAAAATCCGTAAAAATTGTTTCATTATAATTTTATTGGTGGATTCAATTTGGAACATAAATAAGCCATGGCAGGCAGGTATGCCATGCTTGCCTTGACGAAAAATGATCTTTGTGCCAGTAATTTACTGCTTATTCTGCCTTTTTATATCACACAACACCGGCGTTAAGTGACAGCTAGGCTGTCGGGTTCGTACGGTTTGTGAGATTCCGGTGGCCCATTGGGGGGATAGGGAAAGGAGGGCAACGCATCTGCATAACTTTTGGTTGTTGCATAACAGGAATGCTGCCACAAAATAGTGGCACTTGATCAAGCGAATGCAAGCACACAAGCGCATCCCTCCCTCCGGCAGATAATAATCACGTAGATAAGGATTATCAATATTACAATGCCATGACGTAGTTTCGTTACTCATGAACGCAGTCATTATTTCATTTCGTCTTACTCGATTTGGAAAACTTATCTAAATCCGTTTATTATAGCCATTATTTAGTTACACATATGCATTTTTTACGTTTTTATTAATATCATTAATATACATTGACTATCCATTTAAGGGGATATGAGAGGGGGTGTAGACGATGGGAAGACGATCTCCGTACAGTGGGCGGTCCGTGTTGGATGCGAGTGGCGAGGGATAGGTCTTCTTGGCGTTCTTTTAGAGAGGCCCATGTCAGCAGTGAACGGACAGGGGCTGATGATGATAATATGGTCTATTAATATTGCACCGGTGGATGATTCGCGTGTATCCCGCTGGTATGGCTACTATCCTGCTTGGTTCTTCCGTGGAACAACATTGTTGTGTTCCGAAAAGAGGACTGGACAGTGTAATTACTGGCACAGAAAGTTATCAGCCAACGTCTCAATGTTTATTTGTTTATGTTCTGACCATTTACCATCATGTGGCTTGTCCCCTGTGTGGCTTACCCAACTATTGAATCTTTTGTCGGGAATCTTGAATGTAATATTTTTTAGTTTTTTAATATAACAATAAATCGCAAATCTACTCTCAATTTTCTATTAGGCCCATGCATTGTATTTATAACTTAAAATTATCTTTCTCAATATTAACATAGCTAAGCGTAAAACACGAGATGAAATCTTCAAGATGTAATTAAGTATGTAATGTGAGTTTGTAGAGTGAAATGAGATTGAAAAAGGACCTTATACGCCTTTGTACTTAAATAAAATGTAATGAAAATTTTAATTTATTGAAACAATTTATTTTAGTTTTTAAATTCATATCTCAATTTTCAGGCTCATATAGTAATTGAGACTTTATTTTGTTTTAATAGGATTTCAAATGTTTGTTATCAACATCATCACTTTATTTTTATTGAACGTAAGTTTATAAGCTTGTACTATTTTACTGTCAACCGATTGTCTACTTCTTACCAAATTTTCATGTTTATAAACAGTCTAGAAGATATTGAAATAAAACGTGTTGAACGCAGGAACGTTATAACTGCTACAAATGTCATTAAAGAAAGCTATTAAATAAAATGCCTTAACAAACATAACGAGAAAGTTAACTAACATTTTAGCCGCGAGCCTGGCTATTACGTAAAAAAATTGAAAATGATTCGAGGTGTCCGTCGCTGGGGTTTCCTCTTATTATATTTTACGCGCCATTTCTCTTACAATAATATTGAAGCCATACATATTTTGGAATTGCGCTGTAAATATATTATATTCATATACAATAGTAGATTATACATATTATAGTTAAAAATATAAAATATAGTGTGCCAAATATTGTTTTTCGTTTAGTGATATTATTCACTTGTTTTAATAAAACAATTATAAATGTTATTTATTATATATATGATAATCTTTCTATTCTCTTTTAATTGATACACAATTTTTGTATGCGATAATTCTATTATAATATACTTGTTAATCAAAAAATTTACGGTCAAAAGAGGAGCACGTTAAAATCTTTTACAACCCCATTAGTTAATATAAAGTTTTAAGCTTTAAAATCGTTTTAATTACTCTCCAATTATTCATATTAATTTAAAATTGTTGAATATCAATAATCAATAATTTAGATTTAAATATGTAACTTAATTTTTTCGTAAATTTGTTTTATTTTTATTATGAGTTTACTAATAGTATTATTAGAATTGAATAAATAATAGGAATAAAAATAAAGAAACTTACCTTCGCTGAAGCGCGGAGTTGGAAAAAAACTTTTTAAAGTTTGTTATCAATGTCCCGATGGTACACTGGCGTTCACAAATCACGAGTATTAAAATTAAATAAAACTGGTAATAAATAAAGGACTATCAGTGTACCAGTATGTACCAGAGTGTACCAAAGTGTACCAGAGTGTACCAGGTACCAGGGTGTCGCCGGGTTCTCTGTCACGGTAGGGCGCGAAAGTTATGCGGTGATGGGATCGGGCCGCGTGCTTATATCTCGTCGAGACCGGAGGTTGGGCGCATGCGCCGCCATCATTCATACTATATTCTCTCAATGACCGCCTTCGCTGACACCGTCGCCTGTCATCATGCAATTAAAAAAGTCATGCATTATAATCATCTCCGTCTAATATGTAAATGTGAATAGAGTAAATTGCATTATACAGGAGTTTTTTTTTTTTTTTAGTAGTTATTAAATTCTACTTATAAGGTGTAGAAAAAATATAGATTTTAATAAACTATCATATTATGTATCCTTATACGTATGATGCTTTAAGCAGTGGATAAAAGACTGAAGTGCGAATTGGACGGATCGGAGTGGATATGTGGTGGGGATGAAGTCTAAAAGGTATGTTTCTTTTAAAATATAATAGGTATTGTTACTTTTTAAATATTTTAACGTTATGTAGGTACTTATGTTACGCTAACGCAATGGACAGAATCAGATTTTTATGAATATGGTCAAGACCAACTAACCGTAAAACCCCCACAATTTTTAATAAATTTTTTGCCACATAACTAGCAAATAAAAAAAATGTGCGTAAGAAAAAAATATTATATATATATATATATATATATATATATTGCACACGCACGCAAGAAATATAATATATGTGTGAGTTCAAGGGGATTCGGGGATGGTTTAGATTCACAAGAAAAACAAAAATTGTACAGGACAACGTCTGTCGGTGCCACTAGTATATATATAATTAAATAACGTAATATATATATATGTCACTGAACTCCTTCTAGACGCTGGATCGATTTTGATGAAATTTTTTGTGTGAGTTCAAGGTGATTCGAGGATGGTTTAGATTTACAAAAAAAAATTGTACAGGACAACGTCTGTCGGTGCCACTAGTTATATATATATAATAAAATAACGTAATTTTTAGATCTCCATTTCGGAAGCCCGAAGCGCATTCATCGTCCGTAGGTACATACATACCTACCACTAATAAAACATTTACAGATAGTAGATACATCTTAGCAAGCGGTTTTTATTATTGTTGAATTTTTAACGTGCATTTTTAGTTTTGTACAAGTCATTTAATAATAATCATTATTAATATCAAGTATTAATTTATACATATTAAATTATTACTTTACTTAAACAGTAACTACTGTTTTATTTGTGTACATTATTTAGTTTAAAACTTGCATGTGAATTTAATCAACAAATCTATAGAAATTTTTGACTTTAACTAAACTATACTAAACTTGACGAAAACCAAATTTATAATTAGATAGTTCTTCAAACAGGACCTCAAATCTCATCAATAAATATTATTATTTGAGTACTCGTTCAAAATTTGCGTAAACTTAAAATAAATGTTTCCCACATTTAAAAATACATCAAGTGGTTTCAGGACGAACGGAATTGTATTTACTCTTAAAATTATGAATGTAAATTATTACATAAACATCGAAATATAAACAGTCCCTTTTTAACACAAAGGCCGAAAAAATAAACAATACGTAGGTAAGTACTACTTAGAATACAAAACAATAGCCAGCGAGCTATTGTTTTGTCAAAAATGAACACCATATTGGACCTCACAGAGTTTATCGTAACTCGTCAATATCCAGTAATGTACAAAAATATTTCATTAATAATCATTATGAAAAGAAACTAAGATAAACGCGAGTTTCACGAACGAGGGTTCCGTATAACGTGTTTTTATGTAATATATGTTTGTAATATTGTTTATGTAATATAACAAATTAACGGTTTTCAGATTATTTTCTCTACTCATTTTGTATAACCTAGCGCTTACCAAATTTCACTATCCTATATAGCAAGTTAATGATTTATCTGATCGACAGACAGACGTTTAAAGTAATCGTATGAGGGTTCCTTTTTGTCATATTTAAGGAGAGGAACCCTAAAAACGTTATTTTTTACGTGTTCAACCAATTTTTGTTTCTGTCTGTCTGTTTGTTCCGGCTAATCTCTGAAACGGCAGGGCCGATTTTGATGGACTTTCACTGGCAGATAGCTGATGTTATAAGGAGTAACTTAGGCTATAAACATAATCGTCATCAATCCGAGTACTGGTCCGAGACAGAAACTGCGGGCAACAGCTAGTATTCACGTTTGTATCTAGTATTGTAGACAGAAATTGGCGCACACATTAGAAAATAATAATTATTATCATTTTTGTTATATCCAAGTAGTTATTTGTGATTCAAATTGTATTAAACTAACTAAATATATGATTCAAACATACACAGAGATTCGAGTTTTATTCTTATCTCGTTGAATCATACACAAGACCACCAATTCCTGGCCACATACGTGTTACATTATATTTGTTTAAGCAGATTACATTGACATTTTTTTCAACAAACGCATATCACGTAAGTTAAACGCTCAATATAAAATAGCACATATTATGAGTACCTCAGCTGCTCAATATAAAATACCACATATTATGAGTACCTCAGCTGCTCAATATAAAATAGAACATATTATGAGAACCTCACCCCACTGTACTGTCCCGACGTTGGGAGGGGTTGTTCTGTGGTGCGGGACAACCCGTCTGTGAAGGTGGCGTCGGCCCCCTGAGGGACTGACTAGCCGTCAAGGTGCCCTGTTTGCTGATTAGATCCGGGGCACCTCACCAAAGGCGGCATTGGTGGCACTCGCCGGGTTTTTATGGGTAGAGCTGCGTCCACTTACCAGCTTTCGGGTGCAGCGAGTCCCACATACCCGCCGGTGGAGACCTACTCCCCCGCGGGATGCTTCAGAACTTTTCCCGGCGCGGCGTTAAAGAAAGAAAAAAAAGGATTGCCGTCATGAAATTTTAAAACTATCACACGCTCAATATAAAATAGCACATATTATAAGTAGGTACCTCAGCTGCTCAATATAAAATAGCACATATTATGAGTACCTCAGCTGCTCAATATAAAATAGAACATATTATGAGTACCTCCGCTGCTCTCGGTGCAGCGGATCGTCGCGGTAAGGGTCCGTATCCGTACGGTTTCGTGGGTGTCAACTATTGCCGAGACGCACTTCCTATGTCCCGAATCGGAGGTCTCTCGGCGAGAGCCTTACGCTGGACGAGATCCTGCGGGTTCACCAACTAGGGCAAGAGGCGCTAATGCGAAAGTGAGGGGAGGCGTCGCTGAGGTTATCCTGTTGCTGGCAGATCCGGGACCCTCAAAAAGTGGCTGAAGGCGCCCGCAGCGGTTTTAGTTTACGGGTAGGGCACTCCCATGGGCGAGTCACACATATGCTCAAGATCTACCCGAGATAATGGCTACATGCGTAAAAAGCATTTCCCTGCAGTAACAAAAAAAATATGAGTAGGTACCTAAGTATATTATGAGTATACCAAGTACAAAGCGCTTAAAATGATATTTGATACTCTTTCATACGATTAATTCTATTTAAGAAGTCGGTTAATGATTATTATTAGGGATGAATCAACACTTATAATAATTTACTAAACACACAAAGCAAACGCAATATTAATGACTCCTTTACTTTTCCCGGCAAATCTTTATCTCTGCACCCAACTGCATGAAGTTCGTTCACTACCATGAACCATGGCAATGGTTGAATAAATGTTAGAAATTCGGTGCAGCTTCAAATCAATCAATCAATCAGTCAATCAAAAAAAAAGCTTAATCATAACAAAATTCGTAAATTTCGGAAGCCGGCCGAGTGCCGCGGGATGGGTTAAAATACCCTCTGCAAATACATAGATACAATAAAAAATAAACCGGTCAAGAGAGTTTGTCACTTTAAAGTAAGATAAATGGTTAATTACATCAGTATACACAGTTATCCCCACCATGGTTCAAGCCTTATCGTGACGGTGGGGTTTAGTAGTCTAAGGTGAACCCAGCACCTTGGGAGAAGGCAATTAAACCGAGGGAGCTGATCTTTGTTCTTTCACTGTCCTGACGTTGGGAGGGGTTGTTCTGTGGTGCGACATCCCCTCTGTGGAGGTGACGTCGGTCCCTTGAGGGACTGGCTAGCCGTCGAAGTGCCCTGTTGTTCATCAGATCCGGGGCACCTCACTAAAGGCGGCATTGATTGCACTCGCCAAGTTTTAGTGGGTAGAGCTGTCTTTGACCTTACCATCTTTCGGGCGCAGTGAGTCTCATATATCCGCCTGGGGAGTCCCCGCACCCCGCGGGATGCCTAAGAGCATATCCCGGCAGAAAAGAAAATGGAAAGTAGGTATACACAGTTATAGAATTATAAACATTTGTAGATAACCTATAAAATATAAATCTTTGTTGATATATCCATCTTCAATTAGGATGGACAGCATTCAGGAATCGTATCTTAGACGATGACGTCTTCAACCAATGGCGTTGTGATGACCTACAAGCTACACGGCCGAAACGCGGCCTCTAAATTTACGACTGGTCTGGAAAGCCGTAGCTCAACGTGTTATGTAGCGTGCTGAGTGTTTGCTTTATTTGGCAGATAGGGTTCCAAACGAAAACATCCGCCAGAGAACTAAAGTTACCAATATCACGCGAAGTATAAGCTCGTTGAAGTGGCAGTGGGCTGGTCACACACTCAGGAGAACGGATGGCCGAAGGGCCAATAAGGTTCAAGAGTGGAAGCCGCGTTTAGGTAGTCTCATGTTTTTTAGCACCTATTTACATCAACAGATGGCGCTACACAGTTTCCTACCGCCATTTTTTATTTCAATTACCATAAAAACCTTATATCAATGGAGATGATATTAAAGGCTTCCGGACACCTTACGTTTATCTTTAACCAAGGCTTCCGAACCACTAGGGTACCCGGAACCCGCCACGCTTGGACTCTCTTCCGCAAACAAAATCCGTACCATGACATCGATAATAAATAAACACACAAAAAAACATCAACGCAAAAAACGAACCAATAATCCTACAAGTGAAACAAATACCTTCATTTTAATTCGTCAGATATGATAATATATATAAAAGATATTATATTATATTATATTAATTAGCAATTATCCCGCGAAACACGCAGTCTTTACAGCAAATGTGTGAGTGCACGCATTACATGCATGCATATAGCACCGCCCTTCTTTCCCACACTGCATATGCGTACACTCGCATGCACCACCACCCCACATGCACCACAACCACAGTAAAAGACCACCACCAAACAATCTACGCACGTTTCGCCCCGACACCGAGGCATCCTCAGGATGTAGACTCTGCGATTACTAATCGAAAACTAATATATATAAATCTATACTAATATCATTAAGCTAAAGAGTTTGTTTATTTGAACGTACTAATCTCTGGAACTACTTATCCGATTTGAAAAAATCTTTCAGTTTTATATAGCCCATTCATCGAGGAAGGCCATGTATAGGCTATATAACAACACGCTGTGACTAACAGTACCTAATTAAGTTAAGTAAGTTAACGCGGGCGAAGCTGCGAGCAATAGCTAGTAACAAAATAAACTTGAATTGGAATCAATACTTCGTAATATAGAATCGTCGTAGTCTCTGTGCAATGGGTGGCCCTTAGAATTTAGATGCTGATGGCGTCGATCGGTCGTCTTGGCGTTTATTGAAAGGGGCCTATGTCCAGCAGTGGATGGATAAAAAAAGTGAGAATCTATTAAGAGTATGCCAAAGAATCATTTAAGTATACGTGACACCTTCATTTGCTGTGGTCGAGTAAAAGGTAAGCCATTCAGTAAAACCGAGTAGTTTTTCGAATTTTGAATTTTGAATAAAGACTTTTATCGATAAGATCAGTGTCCTTTTTTATTTTATTACGCTGAGAAATAATCTGAAGCACCCCGCTGGGGACTAGGGGACTCTCCAGGTGGGTATGTGGGACTCCCTGCGCTTGAAACATGGTAATGTGGACGTAGCTCTACCCACTAAAACCCGACGAGTGCCACCAAGGCCGCCTTTGGTAAGGTGCCTTTGGAACAACACAGTGCCATGGGGTGAGGTTCTCATCCTCGCCCCATGTCCCCCTGCTCTTTTGTCCCCTCTTCTTATAAGAGAGGCACAAAGAGTAGCTCCCTCGGTTCAATTGGCTTCGCCCAAGGTGCTGGGCCTTAAGCTACTGAACCCCACCACCACTTGAACTTGACTTGAACCAAGGTGGCGTCACACAACATCCCTTTTTTTTATAGAAGAGGGGGCAAACAGATAGTCGGTTCACATGATGGTAAGTGAAGAGCGACATCCACAGACACCCGCTACACCAGTGGATTAGCAGGTGCGTTGCCGGCCTTTCAGGTATGCGTATGCTCTTTTCTTGAAGGTCCCTAAGTCGTATCGGTTCGGAAACACCATAGGAGGCAGCTGATTCCATATATTAGTCGTGCGAGGCAGGAAATGCCGTAAAAATCGAGTTGTTGTGGATTTCCGGACATCGAGATGGTGTGGGTGAAATTTGGAGTTTTTCCGCGATGTCCGGTGGTGGAATTCTGCTGCAGGTATTCTAACAATTCCTCAGAGCACTCCCCGTGGTAGATGCGGTAGAAGATGCAGAGCGATCCGACATTTCTACGCAGCGCCAAAGAATCAAGCCGATTGGAGATAACATTGTCGTCGACGATTCGAGCCGCCCGGCGTTGAATGCGGTCAAATGGAAGGAGCTGATACTGGGGCGCTCCAGCCCAGAGGTGAGAGTAGTATTCCATGTGAGGCCGGATCTGCGCCTTGTATAATTGAAGGCGGTGTGAAGGCATGAAATACTGCTTCGCCCTATTGAGCACGCCGAGTTTCTTCGAGGCTAGTTTAGCCTTTCCTTCCAAATGACCACGAAACTGCACATCTCTCGATATATCGACGCCAAGTATCCCAATGCTGGCTGAGGCGGTTAGGAATGTGCCTTCGAATTGTAGAGGAACGACGAAGGGTGATTTTTTTGCGGTAAACGCGCAAACTTGTGTCTTTTTGGGGTTAAATTGGACTAGGTTAAGTCGCCCCCATTCCGAGACTCTGGCCAGCAGAGACTCGATTTCAGACACAAGTTTGTTCCGACACTCATCGACTTGTTCCCGAGAAATATTAGGGCGGCCAGTGTATAAAGCATCTCCAGTGCTGTCATCCGCATAGCAATGAATGCCGCTGGTTTTCAGCATATCATTGATATGCAGAAGAAACAGGGTTGGAGATAGTACACAAGCTTGGGGAACACCAGCATTTATAGACTTGAGGTCCGAGCATGCACCGTCGACAACGACCTTAATGCTCCTGTCTGCCAAAAAACTGGTGATCCACCTACATAATTTCTCGGGAAGCCCATAAGATGGTAGCTTTGCAAGAAGTGCTTTATGCCACACCCGATCAAAAGCCTTCGCTATGTCCAAACTAACCGCCAGCGCCTCCCCCTTGCTCTCAATTGCCTCCGCCCATCGTTGCGTTAGGAATATTAGAAGATCACCAGCTGAGCGATTCCGTTGAAAGCCATATTGGCGATCGCTAATCAGCTCCTCCAAATATCGCCGGAGCTGGCAGTTGATTATGGATTCCATAATCTTTGAGAACAAGGTAGTTATAGCTATTAGTCTGTAGTTGGACGGTTCTGAGCGGTCCCCTTTCTTAGGGATTGGGTGTACCAAAGCTGTCTTCCACGAGCGTGGGACGACGCCTAATGAGTAAGAGTGCCGGAAAAGACGCGTAAAGACGGGTGTCAACTCAGGAGCACAAGTTCGTAGCACTAACGGAGGGATGCCGTCAGGCTTACTCGACTTATGGATGTCCAGCGAAAAGAGTGCTTTGCGTACGGAGCTCTGTCGGAAAATTATTTCCGACATTGAAGTATCACACCGAGGGATCGTCGGTGGTATTTTTCCCTGGTCATCCAAAGTCGAGTTGGAAGCAAAAAGAGTGCCTAGAAGATCGGCCTTCTCCTTCGCGGTGTGGGCCAACGAGTCATTCCTCATGTGCAGAGATGGTAGGGATGGCTTACAAAAATTCCCTTGAACAGCCTTGGCAAGAGACCAGAATGCACGAGTTCCCGAAGGAAGTCGAACCAATCTCTCGCCAATTCTGTTCACGTACTCCGCTTTTGCCTCAGCAATAGCTCTTTTGAAGGACCTGGAGGCAAAGTCCCTACCCTATCCCTACTCCAATGAAAGCTAATTACATGTTTGATATGTCAAGATATTCCCAGATTAATTGGAATTCCTATAACCTAGTGATTACTAAACTATTTCGAATGTTAGACGTATGTCACGCGCATTTGCACATAAGTCAGGCTTGGTCATTCCATATTAAACTTCGAAGCTTTGACTTACGCCCAAAACGATCCTTGCCTTGAAGTTGATCCACACGTCTAAGATATGAGCTTATAAGTTATCGCCCACTTCCGAGATGCCATTTATGAACGCCGCATTAGTACAGTTTAAAGAATGTCTGTAATTCAGAACTTCATCGTGCAGATAGTTAGAGCGTAATAAAGTATTTATCGATCATTTAAAGTAGGTTATATTAACGATTTTTAATGGCGTTTTAAAATGACAAAACGGAACCCTTATAGGGTTCCTTTATCGTCTAACTAACTGTCTGTCTGTCTGTCTGTCTTATAATACAAATCCTATAGGGATATATACTTCCTATTGACATAGAATCATCAATTGTTTTCTAATGTTTGCGCGAATTTCACTCATTATAATGAATTTGAAAATTGTTTCAATATAATAGAATTATCAAATTTGGTTAAAAGCTAGTTCTCACAAAATATAGGAAAACATCTGTGACATCACCTAGACATCACTCAAATCGCTTTTGTCTGGTTTTTATATTTTGTGGTCAGTTGGGTAGTTCGGGAGGCAAGTTGCAGTAAGTAAGGTTCTTATATTCTTCGGCTTTGGGTGTTAACATTAAAATATTTCTTCCATGAAGCAAGCAAGAGTATACACATGGATAAGTAGCCCAGGACTTCAAAATTATCGGGAGCTGTACGTTGTCCTTTACATTTTTTTTGTAAATCCAAACCATTCTAGAATTCACTTGAAAAATCATCAAGATCAAAACCGAAAAAAATCATCAAAATCGGTCCAGCCGGTTAGGAGGAGTTCAGAGACATACACACGTACAGAAGAATTATATATATAAAGATGGTGTTACACCCCCAACACCAGCTGATAGTAATCGGTGGATCTCCATGCAGTGGCCGATTCTTGTCGAATGCGTTAGCAAGGGATCGGCCGTCTTGGCGTTCATTAAGGCCTAGTTTTGCCAGTATAAAAAGCAGCTACGAAAGAAGAATGGCGTCGTATTGTAAGGCGGGTTACTAACACCGATGCTGCTGAAGTAACGACCATGACCGCTCTACCAAGAGTGAGACAAAGAAGGAGAATGTTCAGCAGTGTACTGATAGAGGCTGATGATGATGAGGGGTCTTAAAATTAAATCTAAACCTTTGTCTTTTATATTCTTCTTATACACAGCGGTTTAAAAATTAACTGTTACTATAAAGAAAATTACCTTTACAAAAAATCAATTCCTTTACTACTATGTTAAGAAGTAACAGCCTCGGATAGAGCTATATACAAGACACGAAGAGATCAGAAGACAGTAAAGCTTTACGGCCAGCTCTCAAACACCACTCATGCAAATGAAAACGTTCATAAACTTAACAAACAAATGACATCAGTATTATTTACCTAATTGAGCACTCGCTTTATTACATACGCCATGAATCATTCACGCGGTTTTATTGAATATTATATAATAAATGCCTAATTGAATGTGAATCTCAGTGACTTTGATGATTATAATGAAAATGAAGATGATATTACTTTTAACATGACCAGAAAAATAAAAACATTCCCATATTGCGGAAAATTTGGGAACTAATTTCTATAAGGACAGTACCATGTGTTACGGTATGTAAATTGATACGAATTTAAAATTCCGAGTCCTTTATTTAAAAATGTAGGTATAATTCGTATAAATGCAATACTACACATAGAAGTTTACTTAATTTAAGCGAAATTGAACTTTAAAAAAATCCTACATCGTGTAAATGTCTTTAGAAAAACTTATATATACCTATGTACACAAGATAGGTACAAATCTTTAAATTTTTATTTGTAAGACATCAATATCACCATCTGTCCGTTTGTAAATGCAATATCACGTCTACACGCAACCATTCACCTCTTTCATAAAGTCACAATGTATCCTAATTACATATCAACAAAATTACAGACATTAATTAATGGATATTTTTGGGGAAATTCCCAGAATGGAAAAACGATTTAGTTTGACGACATAAAAAAATCAATTCGAAGTTTTTAATATTGATGAGCTAACGTCGGCCCTTAATAAAAATATTAATTGCTGCCTCGTTTGGCTCGTAAAGAATTCAAGGGGACGTGAAGTATTAAACCTATTTCAGTATTTACAGTTGGATACTAAAACAGGTTTATTTCCATTAATTGCGTACCTTCATTTTTCCGTCTATATATTGATTATATTATCACCAAGCAGCAGTGGGCAGTAATCTATACTAATATTATAAAGCTGAAGAGTTTGTTTGTTTGTTTGAACGCGCTAATCTCAGGAACTACTGGTCCGATTTGAAAAATTCTTTCAGTGTTAGATAGCTTATTTATCAAGGAAGGCTATAGGCTATATAAAATTACACGTATTTAAGGCAGCACCCAGTTTTATATATATTATACGACGAAGACCTCTGTGACTCAGTGGTTAGCGCGTTGGCGCTCAAGCCGAAGGTTGCGGGTTTGAATCCCGCCAGGGAACAAAAAGTTTTCCGTGTTCCTGGGTCATGGTCATGTGTATTAAATATATGTATTATGTAATAAAAATCTTAAATATATGTATAGTATAAAAGTATTAAATATATTTCCGTTGTCTGGTACCCGTAACACAAGTTCTTCGAGAACTTACCACGGGGCCAGATTGACGTGGTGTGAAAGCGTCCAATATATATTATAAAAAAAAAGAAAAATGCTTTATTCTGTACCAATACAAAAAAAAAGTACAATATAAAACTACTAAGAACAAAAAAGTCATTATTTGTGCTGTAAATTTATGGCCTTTGTAAAACACAACTTTAAAATTTTAAATTTAATATCAAATTAAATCACGTAAAATTAATATGTATATAATAAAAAAAATCTCTTCTCGCATTTTTGAGCATATTATTGATTATTAAACATATACATACATACAAAACATAACATTACTTCTGTTTTGGTTGACCGATGACCTACCAGCACTGGCGTAGAGCTTCGTAGCACATAACGTTCGCCAATAAAGTTTGTAATTATCAGTATTTAGACATATTATAGTATAAATTCGAAATCGACATACTTTTATTATATGTTTAATTATACTGATGACATCATTAATTAAAACCTAAACATATACCTAATATGCTTTAGGTTGTGTCACAAAACATGTCACACACAAAAATACACCATAATGTATAAATCATTTTTACCATATTTTTACGTTGCACATAGATAAGTAGAATATTAAAAAGATACATAATAATTTATTATGACATTATTGTTAAAGACGTTACAAAACTGTCCGAGATATGTCCAAAATGGTTTGAAGTTTCTTATATACACATACACAATTTAAAAGTATGAATAATGCTAAAAAATAATGGGAGTCTTATATGTAAATACAATAATATGATTTACATAATCACAAGGTATCTACTTATCACTGTTAAATAGGCAACAATGTTCTTCACGATATTTATATAACTACAAAAGAATTAATTTGAACTTGTACTCGACTGTACGCCATAATAATAAATGAAACTGAAAGGGAATATAAATAATAGTAATTTTAAATATCTTTTGCGTATAACTAAATCATCTTATAATTCCAATATTATAAAACAACTTACATTGTTGCTACATTAATTTACCCCCTTAAGAAGTTAGCTTCTTAAGGTTATGTTATATAATATATTCAGCTTAAAGGAATTACCCATATTTTATACACTTTTTTTTCTTTTACGCCGGGAAATGCTCTGAGGCATCCCCGTGGGATGCCTGTTTCTCCAGGCGGCTATGTGGGACTTGCTGCGCCCGAAAGCGGGTAGGTGGACGCAGCTCTACCCACTAAAACCCGGCGAGTGCCATAAATGCCGCCTTTGGTGAGGTGCCCCAGATCTGTTGAGCAAACAGCAACCTCGACGGCCAGTCAGTCCCTCAAGGGACCGACGCCACCTCCACAGAGGGTTTGTCCCGCACCACAGAACAATCCCTACCAACTGCAAAGTCGGGACAGTATACTGGGGTGAAGTTCCCATCGCCCCTTGTCCCCCTGCTCTTTTGTCCCCTCTTATAAGAGTGCCCAAGGTGCTGCGTTCACCTTAGCCTACTGAGCCCCACCGCCACGATAAGGCTTGAACCATGGTGGGGATATTTTATTCACTAAGCAGCACATAATAAAATATATATATTTTTAAGATCGCACAACAAAATATTAATTTCTAACCCTATCTGGTTTGCAACATGTTCGTGTAGTGACGGGCTAGGTCGCCGTATTTACATTTTAATTGCGTATGCCAGAGCATTTTTGGAACACTTACACCCCGATAACAACTGACGTCCACGGGATTCCGGAACTACCCATGTTATATTGACACGCAATAAACCATATGACAGATTATTAGTGGGAAAATAATTTCACCAGAGGGCACACAAAAAGAATGTTAATGACCACGACTTTTTTAACATCGTTTACTTCATCACAGTCTACTCATCTGTATTCATGAAATTCAAATTATCTTTATTTCGTAGGTAGAAAACACCATGGAGTATTAGAAGTACAATCTCATATGGAAGAAAAATTTAAAGTGTCCATTTTTAGTTGTAAATAGCAGTTTCAAAAAAGTTTCAAAGTGAGTATTTTTTGGCGCACATACATTCAAAAATTTATACACTTGCTACTGTGGCGCCACCCTTATTTAGGTAACGCTTTTCGACGGACACGTCGTGAGTATGCACAAAGATAGTACTTTTACTTCTATAAGGTAGGTAAGGTCCTTTTTTACCCGCGACGGAACGGAGACTGTATATGCGTTTGGGGTGAGAGGCAGTTTGTGTGTGTAAACCTATTTTGCCGCTTATCTCCAACTACTTGTCCGATTTTGATGCGGTTTTCAGAGATGGGTTCGGATTAGATTGGTGCATATGATTAGATAGATATTAAGTTGATAACTCACTAGAGGGCACTGCAGTAAACGTTTTTTGTACAATCCAATGTTGCCATTTTTCTCCAAAACTACTATTTTAATTTTGATACGAATTTCAATGATGGTTTCGGTTTGATTGGTGCATGTTATCAGATAGGTGTTACAATTACGACTTACAAGGGGGCGCTGCAGTAAACATTTGTTTTGATGCCGTTTTAATTCAGTGATGGGTTCTGGTTTGATTGGTGGATATTCATATATTTTTTATGACGATGAAAATTCACCAGTACGCGCATGCTAATTGCTAGCCCCGCATGCGCGCACGACAAAATTTTGTCTACGCCTTTTCTCGTATTATTTCATATAAGTAATACGAGAAAAGGGGTAGATACAATTTTGTCGTGTGCGTATGCTAGCCCTACAGGGGGCGCTGCACAAAACATAATATTTTGTTTGTGCAACTACTACTAAGTCCGTTTTGGATGTGGTTTCCGGTTATAGGTTCGGTTTAAATTGTGTTACATGTTCTTAAAAAATGTGTTACGGTGACACCTCACTAGGGGGCGCTGCAGTAAACATTGTTTTTACAAAACCAAAACAACTGGTCCGATTTGGATGCGGCTTTTCACAATGGGTTTGTGGTTGATTAGTGAAGATTTTTAAATAGGTGTTACGGTATCAACTCACTAGGTGACGCTGCAGTAATATCTAGTCCGATTTTCATGCGGTATTCATTATAGGGTTTGTGGTTGATCAGTAAAGGTTCTTAAACAGATGATACGGTGTTAAATCACTTGAAGGCGCTGCAGTCATTAATATATATTTAATTTTAAAATTTTAAAATAATATTTAATTCTACATATTTAATATTAATTAGTTTTATAGAGCATACTCTATAAAAAGTTTGAAATAAAAAGCAAAATTGAAAATTTAGAAAAAAACCCACGACGGTTAAAACATAATTGAAAAATGATAAAATAATTTTAAAAACCCCGACAATTAAACAACAGAGTATCAGTTTTCATAGCACTTCTTTACGCACCTATTTGGTTCTCGAAGACGTAGATGTGGCAATAACATATTATTCAAGTCCCTATGAACTTAATATAAAACCCAATATAATACGTCGGGGGCGGCCATCACTATTTTCAACTTCAACATAAATATAAAAAAGCAAGATTATACATAAAAAACCCACGATGGTTAAAATCCAGGTAATTGAAAAAGAATAAAATAATTAAAAAATCTAAAGATTTCTAAAAATAATTTAAAGAATTTATGCCACTAGAGATAATAAACGTAAAAATGGTAAAAAAATGTTCCCATTTCTCTCCAAAACTACTAGTCAAATTTTGATGCGGTTTCATCACTGTTTTAAATTTGAAGAAATATAAGTATAGCAATAAAATATCTCCAAATTATTCACGTTACTATAAAACTACAAATCTAGTCCATTCAATGGCAGCCCCCGACGGATTATATTGGGTTTTATATTAAGTTCATAGGGACTTGAATAATATGTTATTGCCACATCTACGTCTTCGAGAACCAAATAGGTGCGTAAAGAAGTGCTATGAAAACTGTTACTCTGTTGTTTAATTGTCGGGGTTTTTAAAATTATTTTATCATTTTTCAATTATGTTTTAACCTACGTGGGTTTTTTTCAAAATTTTCAATTTTGCTTTTTATATATGTTTTGTTTTTATTTTTTCAGAATATGGCTACGAAATCAAAAGTATTAACAATCAAGGATACAAATCGCTTTGAACATAGTATGTTTGTCAAACTTACAATAGCTTGTTTAGTACTCACTATATTGTTATATTTAATAATGCAGAATTGGAAATACCTCGTCGGCCCCGAAGAAATAGATTTGGGTTCAGTCAAAATTGTGCGCAAAGCAAATCCAAGACATTATTATACAAGAAGACGTAATAAATTTATGAAATAAAATTATTGCAATTATAGTTTTGTCATATATACACCGAAAACTAATCATGGTAAAATAAAGATTTGGATTTCGTCAGACCCACAGGCCACAACTAGATAACGATGTCCGTGCATTAGCCAAACCAATTCCAAGTTGCTGGGTGCAGTAGCGGGGGATCGGTTGACTTGACGTTCATTAATTGACCCGATTCCGTATTCCTTAGTCAGTCATTATATATAGTAATTAGATAGTGATGATAATATCTACACCAAAATAATTATTTAATTATTTTTTCATTTAATTCCTTGAAGACGTGATTTAACAAGTATATAAATAGTAAATTAAAAAAAAAAATACTCTAAAAATGATAACTGATGTTACAGTGGTTTTGCTTCTGTAAACTGATTTGGTGGTGAATAATAAAAGCCTTTTTCTTAACGCCTTTATTGCGCCAGCGACCGATTCGTGTCACTGAGCGGAATGAACTCCCATACAATATAAAACTTAATATTCAGTACCTATTCAATGATATATGATATACGTCCCCACACTGAAAATTAGATTTCCTAAATTTTAAGAAATTGTTAATAAAAATTATTAAGTTGGGATATAAGCATAGCAGCTGCCAGCTACAGTAGTTTAAATATCTGAACACCAAAACTCCTATGTAAGATTTTGTATTTAGAAAAAAAAACATAGGTACAGAAGAACCTCCTTTTTTGAACTAGGTTAGAATATAAACACAGGAAAACTGTATTCTATGCATTTATTAGTCGCAAGTAGGTACTCTATTTGTAACAATTGGGATTTATGAACGTATTTTTACACCTAATGTTTTTAATTCTTGAACAATACTGCTTATCCTTGCAAAACATGCGGTCTTCATTTGTTCCCGTCTATGTACGCTTGTTGATGCTAACCCTAATAACTTATTATCCTGGATAAGTATATCGCTTACTCGAACAGGACATTTTGCAAGGCCGGTCACGCAAATTACTTGGTCTCTATTTAGATTACTAGATATCTCAGGAATCATACGTATCGTCTTGTTCTCCTTATCCGGGCCAAACCGTTGCAATGATAATGTCTTGTCACCACGGTTCGGTCGTCCAATTATATTTACGTCATGGTGCATATTTAATGACATGCCAATTTTTATTGCTCTAGCACATCCTCGTATATTTTCTTTGATAGACATTAGAGCTAAAGTTTGCGTAACAGAGCCATTATGGGGAATATAATCTACGACATCAACAGTAAATCCTTTTCTGCATCGCGGACTGGAAATGTTATTGAATTAAATGATTATAATTATTATGATTATTTAATTTTATTTGATACAATTACTTACTCAACAATATTTGCCAAAAGTATGAGTACTGGTCCGAATCTTAGACATAGACCATTTGCTAAAATTGTTCTTTCGGATAGAACGACTCCTAAACAAATCATTTCATTAGTAGACAACGAATAAAGTCTAGCTGCAAAATGATATGTGTCTACTTTAACTAAATTGCAATCAATTTCTACGTTATATTTTGTACTTGAATGGAAATCTCTATAGTGTATAACTAGATTGTTAATAACTATTGCCATCGTTGCCACGAATATTACTGCAAGTAGTGAGATAATCCCAGTTTTACTTTTTTTGGAACGGTCGTCCCAAGGTTGATTCACGAAATTAAAATCATAAATATCATTCTCGTTAACATCACTGTCATCTGCATACAATTCTTCGATGTTTTCCATATCATTAACACATATTTTGTTAAATGTTGAGTAGATACGTACGATACGTATTCGATCTAGTAGGTTGTGAGTTAACATAATATATTATGCTAAAATGAGTTTTGCATAGTGTTTGTTGAAAAATAAAATTCAACAAACTACTATTTTGACCATTGAATATATTTAATCGTTTAAATAATGGCCGTTTAAATAAGCCACGAAAATAAATGCCAACCAAACTCCAACTACAGATCTTTCAAAGATGTAATAGGCCAATGATGATGAAATAATGGTATATAATTTATATGCGAAGTCTTCATGCTTTTTAGTAAGTATTTATTACAAAATAAATTTTCGCTAAAGACGTTAGGTCAGCTTAAAAGTCATATAATTAAATAGGGATGTTGACAGTATTCATATAAAAATATAATTTTGATGTTAATTGGTAATTTGGTAGTTTATATGATAGAATTCTGAAAAATACAATATTTTCCCTTATTTTTATTTGATTAAATAGGATTAAATTAATATTTTATAAATAAAATGTAACAAAATTTAAAATAGGTCACGTGATAACAAACGGAAATGACGTCACTTGTTGTTATTTAGCGGAAGCGGAAGAATATTGAGGTACTTCTATACGCCGTTTTCAGGCGTTTTGACAGTGTACACACACATAGGTACCGTACAACACTTATAAAACTTAGAAGCCATTTTTTATTAACGACAACTAGAATCATTAAATCACTTTTACGATGTTTAACAACATATGACGTCACGTGACAAGTGTTAGCGTTTTGGAACGAAATTTAAAATGCATTATAAAATGCAAAATTTTATAGGCATTAGACGTATTTAAGCAAAAGTCCTCCATTAGATAGTTATAAATGAGTTAAAAACATTTCTGAAAAATGTCAACATCACTATTGCTTGCAATATCAAGACATTAAATGATATTTAAAAAAAATAACTGTCATTGTGACAGCTGATATTTACCTTTCATACTCTTGAAATTCAAAACAATAATTTTTAAGCTTTATAAATGAAATGTTTCTGTATTTAAACAAATAGTTAAATACAGATTTTATTCATCATGCCAACAGTGATCTTATTAGATGTATCTTTATCTATGTCGCGGCCTGTACCGCTTACGGATAATCCTGAGAACCACACTAGATTTACAATAGCTACAGCAGCTATAAACACATTTTTAGACTATCTAAGTATTCATGCAAGATTAGAATATGTAGCTTTGGTTACGTTCTCTTCTGTATATGAAGGTAATATATTAAATAAAATTTAATTATCTAATCTGAAAAAAGAAATAAAGTTTTAGCTAATTTAATACTATCAATATTTTCATTATGTATGGTTTTCGGTTTTTATGTTTTATTTAAGAATTCTGTCAATAATAAGTTAGGGGTCATTTCCTATTTGTTACTTTAAATTATATGAAGTAGATCAAAGATTCAACATTGATTCAAAAAAATACTCTTTATTAATTGTAAATGTTATTTGAGATAACTAAGAGTGTAGCTGATATTTCTTTAGTCTCACAATTATAAGCTAATCAGTTGGCTGTCATTTAATGGCCGCTGAATTTATAACAATATTCTATACTATCATAGTATTATCATTTTGACATAAGTCTTAAATTTAACATGAAAATACTTTCAGTGTCTGTACCATTCACTCGAGATTTTGAAAGTATAAGAGCAAAATTACCACTGCTAGAAGAAGGAGACAAAACATGCATAGAGACTGCTCTGCAAGGTGTCAATCAGATAGTTTTGAATGAGTGGGGCTACCAGACGCCTGTGCAAATTATCCTGGTAATTATAGACATAATATGTAATATCAAAAACATTAACTTTTAGGTACATACAAAGTATACTTATTGAACATCAAATTGAGTCTACTACTGGTGAGAAAGTTAACCCACATAGAACTTGGTATTCTCTAGTATATGAACTAGCTATCCATATATTATAGTAGTGGGTACGAGGTCATGAATATGTATAGATGCAATGCAGGTGAATCAAATGATCTAATTACTTAACTACCATTGCATTGAATCCCAGTAAAGAAAAAAATACTTGAAATGATCAAATTGTTCTGCAATATATCTGTGTAAAAAGTGTAAAAAAAAAATGTAAAATACGATCCTTATTAGCAACTCCCTTTAATATACCTAATACAATACTAATATACAGTATTGTACCAAATGACTTTTATAAACAATACAAATGTATATTTAATTTTTTTTGTATTAAACAATTCATTACAAAGGGGCCATTCATGTATTACGTAAGCACTGTAGGGGGGTGGGGGGGTCTTTGGTTAGCTTATTTTTGATGACATGGGGGTGGGGGGGTCTAGATTGGTGATTACGTAAGCAGTATTTATTTATTTTCTATACATACAGCAGACCACACATATTGTCTATGCTTGTAAACGAAACGCATAGCTCGAACCTTATACGCGCGCGACGGATCCCCCGATCGACAGCACACAGGTCCCTCACGGCAGTTCGACCGCCTGTCGCCTCAGCGCTTTAAAGCGGGAAGAGGCGCCAGTGCGCTCCACCTCATCCTTCTGCGACACTACCACTCCACAGAAGAAGAGGACCGTATGCCATAAGTTCTCACTGATGGTCATCGCTCGAATAACCGCTGGGAGCGACAACTCGCTCCAAACTCGACGATGAGGGGCGCCCTTGCCTTCGCCCATGCTGTGCTCTTCGCCAGGGTGTGGTCTGGTATTCACTGCCGCCACAGCAGCAGTGATGACACCCTGGTGAGTCCTCTGCCCAGAGCTGCCACCTTCCACAGATACCTCCCAAAGCCTATACCGATACCTCTATCCTAAGCCAATTTTCTTATTATATGTCCATAAAAAACCAGAATACATTAAAGAAAAATGCATATACCTACCAATATTTACATAAGCAGGGGGTGGGGGGTACGAGCTTTGCTTAATTTTGCTCGCAAGGGGGACGGGGGGTTAATAATTGTAATAAATCTGCTTACGTAATACTTGAACGGCCCCAAATATTGTTTTCTGATGTATCATAGGGTAGTTTCGAATAACTTTGTAATGATAGGACGTATGACATCTCAGTCCTCTCGTGACCATGGTTGCTGTAAAGTATCAGAAACGTTGGGCTTGTAAAAATCTTAATAAACCGCGATAAAATCCGTAAAAATTGTTTCATTATCATTACAAATACATAATATGATGCACACACACATATATGTACAAAGTTAAATATTTATAAACTTCAGACATAACCATTGAATGTTTTGCAGATAACAGATGGTAGTGTTGGTGTAGGTGCAATAGGTAGAAACAGGATCATTTCTGCACTGCCACTACCTCCTACTTATCCTGTAAAGCTACATGTTCTACCAGTTGTATCACCTCATGATGCTTGCTTACAACAAGGTACATAACTCTTTCTTTTTTTCAAATCAATATAACACTTTATCATTATCATAAATCATAATTGACTTGTATCCGTTCAGAGATCCATCCACAGAGGCAGGTACATCTTTTTTTTTCTTTAACTCCCGGAAATGCTCTGAGGCATGCCGCGGGGGAGTGGGTCTCCCCAGGCGGGTATGTGGGACTCGCTGCGCCCGAAAAATGGTAAGTGTATGCAGCTCTACCCACTAAAACCCGGCGAGTGCCACCTCCACATAGGGGATGTCCCGCGCCACAGAACAACCCCTCCCAACGTCGGGATAGTACCATGGGGTGAGGTTCCCATCCTCGCCCCTTGCCCTCTGCTCTTTTGTCCCCTCTTCTTATAAGAGGGGTACAAAGAGCCCCCTCGGCTCAATTAGCTTCGCCCACGGTGCTGGGCTCACCCTAGGCTACTGAACCCCACCTCCTGAACCATGGTGGGGAGGCAGGTACATCCTGGATCGACTAGTGGTAACTGTATCGCCATTATCAATCATTGTCCGCCCACTGCTGGATAAAGGCCTCTTTCAATGGACACCGAGATGGGATAACGGATGGTAATTTGATCTCCTCCAACTGGATAAGATGACAATTTCAGTGCATTGGCTATCCCTAATGGGATGCGAGTAGTGTGTTTTCAGCTGTCTTAGTTCTTTAGTTACTATGTACATATAAATTGAAACACTTTATATTTCAGCTATGCCTTTATATCAAAAGATTGTTGATCTGGCTAGCGACGTTGGAAATAACACTTCTGGTAACATATCAAGAGGTGCCATTTATTGTCCAGACCAGCTTAGTGTACCTGGTGTAAGTATTTTACTTTTTTCCTATTAGGTATTTAAAATAATTAAACAATGTTGTGGTTTTTTTTTATAGTAGAAGGGCAAACGAGCAGTCAAACGTTTTGGCGACTATCGACGCCCATACACATCCGCACCACACCCGGAAACGCACAAACCGCACGAAACTCGACAGCATAGCTGTCACTTTACGCCGGTATGTGAGCGAGAGGTATTACCCCAGTCGTGCCGGCCCAATTCGGCTGCAAAGCAGCATGGCACTACCTCTTACCTACTGTGTGTATTAACTATCAACTGATAACTTATTGTATTAACCCACCTGTGTTGATTATCTTGAAGTATGATGATGATGATGAACAGTCTTTTATCTTGTATTTATCTTTAACTTGTCAATTTCAGGTAATTACAGCAATGACACGGCTTTGTGAACAACAGTATCAGGAATTTTGGTGTTCCCTTAAATGTGGTCAGTTGGAGACAAAGGTGCAACTGTTCCCCGCGCCACAACCGGCTTCTCATGAGGGGCTGGCTACTAGCTATACATTATCACAACAATTACAAGTTGTTGGGTTTTTAAACCAGCAAGATTTAGGTAAGATTGATATTTAATTTAAGAAAATTTGATTGATAATTATTGTCTACTGTTACTACTGAACTGAACTTTAACTTAGTGTGACATTGATTCTTTTTTATCACAGGTACTCCAATAGCTTTAAGTAAACATCTAGTTATACCACAAGTTCAAGGTAATATTAACCGGGAAAGCTATGGCTCAAAAACCCCAACAAAGGTAAATTTTACTATTTATACCAAATGGTGTTGAAAAATTATTAAAAAATATATAAAGAGGATATTAAAATGATTTTATACCTTTACGTTATACCTTTACATTATACCTTTACGTTATACCTTTTTCAATATTTGTGCATAAATGTGGATTCAACATATTATCATCTGACGATATACTATAAACTACTTTTGTTTTGTACAGGATGGTACAAACTCAGAAGGAACACCAATGGAAGAAGATATATCAGATCCAAGCAAAGTGCCAAATTTTTGTGTTCTTCTACATGGTGCTCTGAAGGTACACATACATATACATGATACATATACATGATGTTTCTATACCTTATATTGTCATTATTTTTTTCCACTGATGTCCATATCTCTTAGGCAAACTCCTCCTCGTCTGATTTCATCTTCGTACATATTTTAAACATGCTATTTAAAAAATAATTGTAGGTGGAAGGCATGGCTGCGATCGTTCAGTTAGGCTCCGAATGGTGGGGAACCCTGTCCGCCTGGTGTGAGGTGTCCCGGACCCGGCGGTCGTGTTTGCTGTTGAGTATACTGAGGCCTGGGGCCTCTGCCGCGCCTTGGTTGGGGCCCCTCGACCAACTAGGGCCCGCTGAAGAGAACACTACACCCAGTAAGTTAATACTATCAACAATTTTAATCTACCATAAAGCAATTTTAATTATGACCTTAGGTCCCAACAGCGTAGTACAATAAGAAATCATACAATTGTTTTTAATGTGGAACATTAAATGGCCAGCCATGAGCCAGCGTTGATTGTTCTAGTCATGGAGTCAGGAGTACAAAAGTAAGGAGTGCCATCTCAGTGTATTAAAAGTGTCCGTAAAAAAGCGTTAAATAAAGGTGGCGCTACAGTAGCAATGGTATAGCAATTAATTGACGAAAATAAAAAAGCAGTATTATTATAATAAAGTTTATCTTATGTCAAATATTTAAAAACAATCATGAAAAATACAAGAAAATGAACATAATATCAATTATTAGTTTTCATTTAACCTAAAAACGCCGTTTGTAATACGTAAAAAAACTCAAATACTAATTTGAAGGTTGCTAAGTCCATTTCATTGATTGTTAGCCGAGACGTTCCCGGTGCGCTCGTGGCGGTCCTACAGCGGTGGAGGGTCCGGTTGCGCCTGGGCAAGGCCGCACGCGCTACTCGCCGACGTTCAGAAGGTGTTACGTCACGCGAGGAAGTTGCCTGACAAAACTCAACATTTGTATAAGGTATTTTTTTATTTATTTATTAGGTGCAGTCTTCTATCAATTCATTTCATAAGGTGCTCATAATTAAAGAAAGAAATTTAATACCTGTAATTACATTTTTAATAATAAAAAGTTCTTTATGGTTTTGATAATTAGTGCGGTGAAGTTTGTATTTAGGTTTCGATAAGATTTCAAATTGCATAATCTTACGTCTGATTGTTATTTGTTAATCGTTTGTTACAGGAACTGAATCGGCTACGACGCGCCGCTATCTCGCTCGGCTTTTCAGAACTCCTCACTTCTGTCGGTAGCGCGCTAGAAAGAGAACGCACCGTTCTCCCTTCGAATGCTCCACCAGAATGCGCCTTACAACTAGCGCACGCCGCCGCAGCGTTACGTGACCCAAGAACTGCTCTCGACGTTAAGATCACGCTCCAACCGCTCGCAGCAAACTATACCGTAACATCCATGTCTCATTAGAAATCGAAATAAATATTTCATATACAATTTCATTAAGAATTTTTTTTTTTTTGCGAACCTTAGTTTTACTGCTTTGACCAACCCAAAATGAATAATAATCTCCGCCTAAGGGGATGCAGAGGATCGGCCTAGCATGATTCTGACGTTTTTCCCGCTTAATGATAAATTAAAGTGACTACACTATTTCAAGTTTGAACTGACAATCTAAATCTTATATATAAAATTTCCATGTCACAATGTTAGTTACCGTACTCCTCCGAAACGGCTTTACCGATTATTACCAAATTTTATATGCGTATTCAGTAGGTCTGAAAATCGGCTACTATCTATTTTTCATACCCCTAAGTGATAAGGGTGGTCAACCCCTCAAATTTTAAATGTTAACGCGGGCGAAGCTGCGGGCAACAGCTAGTAATATCTATAATATCTATGGACACTTTTACACCACGTCAATCTGGTCCCGTGGTAAGTTCTCGAAGAACTTGTGTTACGGGTACCAGACAACGCAAATACATATATTTAATACTTTTATACTATACATATATTTAAGATTTTTATTATAAATATAATACACATATTTAATACACATCCATGACCCAGGAACACAGAAAATATTGTTGTTCCCTGGCGGGATTCGAACCCGCAACCTCCGTCGAATTTTCGTGTAAATGAAACAATAACTAGAAGAATACAAATTAATGTAATGTGAGTAAAGTAAATCAGCCTTCTTGACCATAGCTGATCCCCATATATTAGTGTATTATCTATATCCTTATATATCTGTACCCCGCTCATAAGAAGAGAGGACAAGAGGCGAGGATGGAAACCTCACCCCATTGTACTGTATCGACGTTGGCAGGGGTTGTTTTGTGATGCGGGGCAACCTCTGTGGAGGTGGTGTCGGTCCTATATGGGATTGACTAGCCGTCGGGGCGCCCTGTTTGCTCAACAGATCCGGGATACCTCACCAAAGGCGGCATTGGTGGCACTCTTCGCGTTTTAGTGGCTAGAGCTGCATCCACCTTGACGCCTTTCGGTCGCAGCGAGTCCCAGAAACCCACTTGAGGACATCCACTCCCCGGCGGGCTGCCTCAGAGCAGTTCCCGGCGTAAAAGAAAAAAAAAGTTATAAGCTGATAATGATATAAACTGTTGCTTATAATCTATTATTCAAATGTATTGAGTACACTTAAAATCATATAATATATGAATATAATACCTAAATATACGTGCCGGCCCGTAACTGTAGCGCTAAGTGATAAGTGGAGGAGATAGCTGCACATAATATTGTGTTATCTGTTTAATATTAAACAGTATGATTGATCTGTAAAAAATTACCAGTACTTATTTTTTATTTTTTTTTATGCAATACAAATGACCCTTATGATAACTGGTACTTGATAAAATATAATTTATTATGCAATAAATTAAAACAAGTAAATAATATTGAATTTGCTTTAAGTAATTAAAAAATAATATAATAGTCTAATTATTTAAAAAAAATAGTTTGATTCTGATAATGGATGCACGCCTTCCATTGTACAAAGTCTTTTACTTGTTGAGGGCCCGGGCTCGGGACTCTTACACTCGTAAGTGCTATCATCATCGGCACCATCAGAATCGGTTACTAACTTAATAACGAAACATTCAACAGCGCGACTGTATTTAAGAAGTAAGCGGGACGACGTTTCGGTGCGTGAGGCAGGGAACGACTTGAAAACCAATCACAGCACCCACCCGTTACGCGTGATTCACCCGCGTCCCGCCCTCGCCTCACCGATACCGTATTTCCTACTTTTGCGCAGTATTAATCAGCGCTATATTTTCGTGCCGGGACCTATACAATATTTGATACAATAAGCTACAGTAAATTTAAAAAAGGGAAAACGTGAAATCAAAAAACATTGACCTTTAGAAAAACGGCGGGAAATTTTGGGGCACGCGGTTATGTTTTGTATGTACGGTTATGGTTATGTTATGTACAGGAAACCCAAAAGGGTTTCCTGTAAATTAATTATAATTTTGTATTTTGTTCTGATATATATACTTACGCGTATAATGTGATTAGTTGGCGAATATTATGGCGGACTGTTCTGGGTGGATAGAATAGGAAGTGATACTTGATTGATGGGGGCTAGAGAGGTGAAGCCGTGCTCTTTGAGATTTCCCGCCTTTCCTCCATATTACAGACTAAATATTGTATTTTGTATGGCTAATAGCCTAGTAGCTAATGCCTTTGATCGAAAAAAAATTAATCACAGATGACAGATGTCAGATTGTAATTTGTAATGTAAATTTAAAAATTGAAATTAATATTTAATAATAATATGAAGAATCTAATCACTGGTAGTACATATATGTGGAACAGGAATTACAATTAAATAACGGCAATTAGCCTAAGCAAGCATATTATTTAAACTCTTAGCTATTATTTTAATTTATATGATGTTCTTTATCAAAATAATACTTTTGGTGGTGATAGCCGGTGCGCCGTTTTTGTTTAGTATAAATGGAAATTTTGTATTCGATGATTCTGAAGCTATTGTGAAAAACAAGGATATCACATCACATTCATGGCTTGATCCATTTTATAGTGATTTTTGGGGAACAAACATAAAAAGTAATCTCAGTCACAAATCATATCGGCCTTTGACTATTACTTCTTTTAGGTGAGTATATTTTAATAACTATCATTAATGGGAACAATTTTAATCTGTCTGTCATAACAAGGGCTCCATGCGCACATTTTCTTTCAGACTAAACTACTATATGAACAACAAAACACTATCTGCAATACAATTCAAGGCTGTCAATCTCATACTTCATGTAATTTGCTGTATATTAGTGTGGCTTACATTTATCGCAATATGGAGAAGGGTAGGAAAGGAGAAAGATTATGTGGATATTCCTTTTTTAGCTGCTCTTTTATTCAGCTCACATCCAGTACATGTGGAAGCAGTGAGTGGTATTGTTGGGAGGGCAGACATACTAGCAGCTATAACGTTTTTTTCCACCTTTCTTATTTACAATAAAAGCATGGATCAAGACAGAATATGCAACATATATATACCTATAAGCATTATATTATCAGGCATGTCAATGTTATTTAAAGAAAATGGTATAACTGTAATTGTAAGTTTTTTTTAATATCGTGGAACTCATATATATGTAGATAATATTATAATCCTGATTCGATAAAATGTACATTTTCAGGGATTCTGTTGTTTATATGATATTATATCAAAATATCAAATTAAGTATAAAACTTGTGAAATACAGAAAATCCATCATAACAGAAATTGTATAAAGAGGATAGCATTTCTCGTTTTTTCCTTATTATTCTTTTTATATGGAAGATGGACTATAATGGGAGGAACAAAACCAGAGTTTAAAAGTATAGATAATCCGGCTGCATTTAGTCAAGATCTATTTTCTAAAGTATGTGTTTTATCTTTTTCATTCTTTAATTTAATTAATTCTTGTTTGTAGACAATTATAAATCTTAAGCTAACCATACTATGATCTATGAAGTAACTTAAGAAATTTATTGTATCTTATTTATGTTTGAAATTAGAAGTTTATTAGTTATTAACTGAAAGGCACTCTATTTACATAATTTGAACCTATATCACCAGAATCACTTACACTCTATATAAGGTACATTGTTTCAGATACTTACCTTCAATTACATATATTTCCTAAATGGATTACTCTTGTTATGGCCGTACTGGCTGTGCTATGATTGGTCTATGGGATGTGTGCCTTTGATTGAACATATTTGGGACTATAGGATAATATTTGTAATATGTTTATACATTTATGGATTGCTTTTCTTATCAAAATGTGTTAATATTAAACAAAAACAAATAAACAGGTAAGCACGTTTTTAACATCATGTATTTTATGTGTTTGGCTTTTAATGTGAAATCTTTTTTCTCTTTCAGAACTTTAATATTTGCTTTTTTGCTCATTGCAATCCCATTTTTACCAGCTGCAAACATTTTTTATCCTGTTGGTTTTGTGATTGCAGAAAGAATATTGTACATTCCATCGGCTGGATATTGTCTTTTAATATGTATAGGCTTAGAAAAGATTTGCAAAAGCAGTAGATATAAGGTTTGTTATTTTATAGCTTTGGTATTTGTGGAGCATTTCAAATTTAGTGAATTTTTATATATTAATAAGATTTTCATTTTCAGTTTTCAATTGTGTTTTTTTATTTCATTTTATTAATATTTGAATTACAAACATGGCATCGAGCATATGATTGGCAAAATGAGGAGCAGCTATTTTTAAAGGGATTATCAGTATGCCCTTTAAATGCAAAGATACACTATAATGTTGCTAAAGTTGTTGATGCAAGAAATAATACAGATTGGGCAATATCTGAATATAAAACTGCAATAAGGTAAGACATTTAGTGATAACTATTGCAGCTCGAGTGCATTGTGGTCGTTCATTGTTTCATATTTACTGTTTACCCATATTCCTTTTGTATCAATGTTAATCATCATGACATTTTTAGCTTGTCCAATTCACCCAGCAGCATATAATTATTTATATGAATGAAGCAAAGTCACATGGGACTTATATAAATAATATAAAAAACTGGTTATGACCACTAATATTGTTTACACCAAGTTATTGATAAAGCTGTTTTTTTACGTTAGTTCGATAAACAAACTAGCAGACATAGCACTTGATAGTAAGTGGTCAGCATCTCCTATGAACATAAACAAGTTTTCCAGGAAGTAGCCCAGACAACCCATTAAACAAGTTTTCCTGGAACTAGCACAGGCAACTCATTCATGTGTTACCTATCCTGAGACTGTCCTATTCTTATATTCTCTGAAACGCAGCAAAGCTGTTTCACGGGAGAAACAAGCAGGAAGGCACCTATACATATGGTAGCGTGGCTCAGCGCAACACTCCCACAGGTGATTGGGTTTTTTTTTTTTTTTTATGTTAGTTGGATAGGCAAACTGGCAAACGTGCCACCTGATGGAAAGTGGTCGACGTCGCCCATGAACATAAACTAGTTTACCTGGAACGAGCCCAGACAACTTATTTATGTGTTGCCTATCCTGAGACATAAGATGTTAAGTCTCGGTGCCAGTAATTACACTGCCTGTCTTGCCCTTCTCTCCGAAACACAGCAAAGCTGTTTCACGGGAGAAACAAGCAAGATGGTGGTACCCATGCAGCCGGGATCGCGGCACAGCGCTTCCCTCCCACCGGTAACGTCGAGTTAATCTATTTTTTTTAATAATAATAATAATATCTATGGACGTTTTCACACCACGTCAATCTGGTCCCGTGGTAAGTTCTCGAGGAACTTGTGTTACGGGTACCAGACAACGGAAATATATTTAATACTTTTATACTATATTTATATATTTAAGATTTTTTTTTATATAATACACATATTTAATACACATCCATGACCCAGGAACACAGAAAATATTTTTGTTCCCTGGTGGAATACGAACCCGCAACCTCCGGCTAGAGCGTCAATGCGCTTACCACTGAGCCACAGAGGTCGTCGAACGATATTTAGCTAATAAGAAGAGACATATGAGAGAATAATTTGTCTTCTCTCCTCATTCCTTATCTATTTATTGAAGATAATTCTAAAGATGCTTAAATATTTCAGCCTCTATCCAGAATATTACCAAGCTATGAATAATTTAGCAAATTTGTTAAAAAGCAAAAAAGAATTTTCAGAAGCCGAATCATACTTACGTTCAACCATTAATTTAAAGTAAGTATTACTATCATAATTAATTTTCTTTCTCTATATTGGTATACATAATATGTAATTACAATAATTTTACGTTTAAAGTACTTAAAATAACTGTCATAAGGGTATAATATCTCAAATTTAGATAACAAAAGTTTATTGTCCATTTTCTCAAAATTTACAAATTGTATCATATTCCCTTTATACACTCATATTTTTAGTTGTAAAAAAATATATAGTTAGGAATATCTTGTAAAAATAAGGGTAGGAGGACCAAACCTTAGGAATCTCATTGTTAGGATTTAGGAATACTGATAAGACACGGATAGGACGGGCGAGCCCGACTAGATAGGAATCTGGTTATGACGTCATCGACACGCATGACTTTGTTTATAAAACGCGAGGTGCAATTGGTAGGGGATAGAGTTGTATCTGAGAGCCCGAGGTGGACGATAGTCTGCCCGAGCCACTGTTAGTCAGGGTGCAGTTGTATCTGTGAGCCTAAGGAGGACGGGAGTATGTCCGATTGACGATTGGTCATATTAAGTGGGCTAGTGAGCCCTTGTAATTGTGTTGTGTGATAATTGTTAATGTAAGTATACGTATGTGCAGTGGGAATGGAGGGAGGTGCTTTATGCATGCACATGCGTGTACCAATACATTTATATCTTGATGTTACCTGTGAACCCTGATTGTGGTTACTAAGTGTAATAAATTGTTGCTATTTTTAAAAACTCATTTCACTTCTGATTCCTAAATATAATATATTATTTCACAGAAAAGACTTTCCAGCTGCATGGATGAACTTGGGTATAGTGTTAGCTAACACGAAGCAATACAAGGAATCCGAAGAAGCTTATAAAATGGCGTTACATTACAGAAGTAGATACCCAGACTGCTATTACAATTTAGGAAATTTGGTACGAAACAAATCCTTACTAATATTATAAATGCGAAAATAACTCTGTCTGTCTGTCTGTCTGTCTCTTCTTCACGCCTAAACCGCTGAACAGATTTGGATGAAATTTGGCACAAAGATAGCTTGAAACCCGAGAAAGGACATAGGATAGTTTTTATCCCGAAAATCCTACGGGAACGGGATTTATGCGGGTAAAACCCCGCGACTATCTATCTTCTGAACCACGGAACAGATTTGGGTGAGATTTGGTATGAAGATACTTTGGGACTTAACGTAGAACTTAAAATAGTTGCTATCCTGAAAATCCCACGGGAACGGGAGTTGTGCAGCTAAAACGCCGGGACTGTGTATTTGTTAAACCACTAAACCGATTTGAGTGAAATTTGATATGGAGATAGTTTGAGACCCTAGGTAAGATATAAGATGTATAATTAGTGTAACAAGAAGTTTTTTAGATGTGTCAATAGATGGCGTTAACACAAAATGTAGATCACGCTATCCATTACAAGATGCGAATCCTTATGAGGATCGCACTTTTGTATTGCACGCGTTTTTAATGAAGTATTCATATATTAGTAATTTATCCAAAAATGATTTATTAATAGAATTCATTATATTATAAAAAAGGAATACTTATATATAATAATGAAGCGTCTGAAAAAGCTAAAATATGCAAATACAGGGGTCTAGGCTCCGAATATGATTTTGTCCCATTCGGTGTCGAGACCCTTGGTCCGTGGGGTCCTAGCGCTTTAAGGCTCTTTAAGGAAATAACAAAAAGATTAGTCGACATCACAGGAGACCGAAGAGCTGGCAGCTACCTCGGACAAAGAATTAGTCTAGCAATTCAAAGGGGGAACGCTGTGAAAATCTTCGGAACCTTGCCTAAAGGGACTCCTTTTTATTAATATACTTAAGTTATTATTATATATTTTTGAAGGTTTTTAGTTTTAGGTTCTTTGTAATTTATATCATTTTTAGTTTAATTTAGTTTTTATTTAATTATTTAATAATTTAAAATTGCAATAAATGACAAAGTACTATTTATAAACAATGCTAGGAACAATAATAAAATATATGAATAAAAAATATTACTTTTTCGTAGTTTTTTTGCTGGTAGTAGGACGTAGGTACTAATTTGAATTAAAATATTGATGT
Organism: Helleia helle; assembly: GCA_963853865.1. Lineage (NCBI taxonomy): Eukaryota > Metazoa > Arthropoda > Insecta > Lepidoptera > Lycaenidae > Helleia > Helleia helle. The sequence continues at coordinate 11,725,924 of OY971421.1, forward strand.
ATCATAGGGTAGTTACGAATAATTTTGTATCGTTAGGACACAAAATAAATACTATAGGACGTCTGACACCTCAATCCTCCCATGAACATGGTTGCTGGAAAGTATCCGAAAAATGCCCGACGCATTTAAAAATCTTAATAAACCGCGATAAAATCCGTAAAAGTTATTTAAATATAATAAAAATGTACTACTAAATTAAATAAATATATTTTATAAAAACGTACTATCGGGCCTTACAGTGGAAGTAAATAGTATTCTTTAAATTATTATAGTTTGTAAATTGGAACCATTTTTTTTTAAATGTCACATGGAGGCAACCGAGCAGTCGGAGCCGGAGGTGACTACCGAAGCCCATAGACATCGGCACAGCCAAAAGTTATGCAGATGCGTTGCCCTCCTTTTTCCTATACCTCCCAATGGGCCACCAGAAACGAGACAGCATAGCTGTCACTTGACGCCGGTGTTTTGTGAGCGAGAGGTACCACCAATTCGGTTGCAAAGCAGCATGGCTACTATTACTTTATTTGAAAAATAAGATTCAAAACAATACTTCTTATACGCGGACGAAGTCGCGGTTAAAATCTATGAAATAATATCAGTGTAAGTGCAGTCACTTACATTAAGAAAAACCATTTTTGTCCGTCTGTTTGTTCCGGTTAATCTCTGAAACGGCTAAGCCGATTTTGACGAGGCTTTTACTGGCAGATAGCTGACGTTATAATAACGCGGGCGAAGCTGCGGGCAACAGCTAGTGTTAAATAAAATGAAAATAATATTATAATTGTGGTTGTAATACTTATTTTATGTTTATTCTCTTGCAGTACTTAGAAATAAATAGAACTCAAGATGCAATGGAAAATTGGTTTAAAGCAATTGATATAAATCCGAAACATGTGTCTGCTTGGACTAATTTATTAGCATTGCTTGATAATACCGGTAAATAGGACCATTTTTTTTTTTACTAATAAATTTCTAGTACAATTTTATTATGCGAGTGTATAGGAAAAAAAAGTCAGCCGAGCAGTAATTGCTCGTCTGACTAATGATCAGTTGTCATCGTCGCCCGTGAACATAAACTAGTTTACCTGGAACTAGGCAACTCTGAAACAGCAATGCGGTTTTACGGGAGACATTAGCAAGATGGTGGTTGGTACCCATACAGACGGAAGCGCGACACAAGCACATCCCTCCCACTTCTTCGTCTTGAAAAATGCCAAAGATGTACCTAATTATTATATGAACTTTTATGGTAAAAGACTTCTCCACTTTTGTTTGCGTTGTTAAGCATTTATTTCTGTTCGCCACGATGTCCATATGCCGATATTATTGTGCTTTTCTTTTAAAACGATATTCCAAATACTGCTTATGCTACACTTTTACATACTTTTTGACCGGCTTTAACAAAAGGAGGTTATTAATCAGAAGCATCATGTCACTGGATATATCATATTTTGCAGGTCAAATTAGTACTGCTTTAAAAATAATACCCGAAGCCCTTAAAGAGCTGCCAAATTCACCATCAATCAATTTTGCCGTTGCCAATATTTACGGAAAAAACAATCAGTACAATGAAGCTGAGAAGCATTTTTTAAAAGCAATTGAGTTTTATGAAAAGAATGTCCAGGCCATTCATTATGCAAATCTAGGTAATATAGTTTTAATGCTTTAATATGTTAAATTAAAAGTAAAAAAGTATCATAGGAACATCAGCCAGCAGTGGAAGGACAGAATAAGGACTGTTGATGATTCCATGTGCAAGATTGCTGGTGCATAAGAATAATTATGTTTTTCAAATTTTTTTAAACATTTAAATAACTTTCAGGAGTATTATATCACCGATGGAAAAAATATAATTTGGCTGCTCAGATGTACAAAAAAGCACTAAAAGTAAATCCGAATTTTATAAGCGCTAAGAAGAATTTGAAAACTGTTCTTAAACTGCTGAATAAATAATGTGTATTAACAGCCGAAACTGAAGTTATAAAATACCATGGAATGTGTATCCAAAAATATGGAAACTGGCATAAACTGTAAAGTATACACAGTAATATTTTATCTGTTTTCAATAAATTTTAATTTATTACCTTTAGTGTTTTAACGATATACACAAGTTGATGTAACAAGTTATAAAATAAGAATAGAGGATGTTTAATGTTATACAGCGCCATCCTACATAATAATATATATTTATCAGATTTTAATATATATAATAATATCAACCCTTTTGTGTCCCACTACTGGGCACGGGTCTCTGGGTCTGGGCAACCCAATGTGGGTTGGGAATTTCTAGGCATCACAGGGGGGTCAGGATCGAAACCGGACCTCTCGCCCATACCCACTAGGCCGTCGTAGCTCACAGATCAGATTTTGCATGGAAGGAATTGTTGTAGCCTATATTGTGATTTAAAAAAAAAATACTTAATGCAATACACAAATGGTAAGAAAAGCCATCAGGTGATGGTAAGTGGTACCTGGTAGTTGGTACTACCCTAGGAAACTCATTCATGTCTTACCTATCCTGAGATATATATAGATAAGATATTAAGTCTCTGTGCCAATTATTACACTGCCTGTCTTGCCCTCTCCGAGACACAGCAAACCTGTTTGACAGAAGAAATAAGATGGTGGTACAGTCAGCGTCAAATTGATCTTAGTACCCAAACTGCTCAAAAAGATGTGATGGACTCAAATTAAATATTACCTAACTACCTAAGCATTCAGAGTTGACATATTGTTGTTAGTATAGATACTAACAATGTCCATGTAAATATTATCCTTAATAGACAATCTGATCAATCAAAAATATCAGCGCAACACGTTTTACAAAATACCTGAGCTGCTATGGTCCTCATAAATATCTTAACAAACTGACTGTTCAATGAATCAAAATCAAATTTTTTTTCAAAATGCATAGTACCAATAAAGTATCTTTTTGAACGTCAATTGAATCTACCACCAGTTCCAAGGCAAGCTCACTGAAAAGAACTGACAAAACAAACTCAGTGGAACTAATCTTTTCAAATAATCCAGAAATGCCTGGAAGGAAAGTCCTATTCTCAAGATGTGGATCTTCCATGAAATATTTTACTTTATATTATCCTTCACCACACAAACGTTATTAAGTTTTTAAAAAAGGTATATGTTTTTGATTTTTTAGTTACCCCTTTTTTAAAAATCACCTTCGAAAATGTTATGTAGGTTTTGAATTTTTACTAACTATGGGATTGAACTTTTTTTTTATGACAACGGTATGGGGTCTGGCCACAAATTGTTATTTTTTTGTATCCAAGGCCTGCGAGGCATGATATTCACCTAGCAGCTAGCTGATTAAAAAAATCAAGCACACGATATCTCAATAATTGAGGCCTCTATGATGAATGATTTCTTGCAAGTCGGGATTAGTCAAAAAATAATCATAATTCCAAAATTACACAAAATCGCGGAACATACACGGGATGATTCAGGTAGCCCCAGTGGTGTTCTACCTCTGGACAACCGCTTGACACTGTCTTCAGGCACCCTGTCGAATATAAAAATCGTATCTAAGCATCTAGATTCTAGAGTTATGCTAGAATAACAAGTCTTATTGGCAATAGTTACAGTATATGTAAATTCCCAAGTTCCCACGGCTCAAGCATTGTCATGGCGGTGAGGCTCAGTAGCCAAAGGTGAACCCAGCACCTTGGCCGAAGCCAATTGAACTGAGGGAACTGCTCTTTGTACCCCTTACCTCTTATAAAATTAGAGGGGACAAAAGAGCACCCCATTGCACTGTCCCGAAGGTTAGGAAGGGTTGCTCTGTGGTTCGGGACAGCCCCTCTGTGGAGGTGGACTAACTAGCCGTCGAAGTGCCCTGTTACTCTAAAGATCCGGGGCACCTCACCAAAGGCGGCATTGGTGGCACTCGCCGGGATTAAGTGGGTAAAGCTGTGTCCACCTTACCACCTTTCGGGCGCAGCGAGTCCCGCCTGGGGAGACCCACTCCCCCGGATGCTTCAGAACATTTCCCGGAGTAAAAGAAAAATAAAGTTTGTTCCGTGGTGCGGGACAACCCTTCTGGTGAGGTGGTGTCGGTGCTGGGGGCCTGACTAGCCTTCGAGGTTCCCTGTTGCTCAACCGACCCGTGGCACGTAGTAAGAGGTACTGCCATGCTGTTTTGCAGCCGAATTGGGCCGGCTCGACCGGGGTGGTACCTCTTACCAGTCCTGTCGCTCACATAACTCCGGTGTTAAGTGACAGCTATGCTGTCATGATGTCTATGGGTATCGGTAGTCACCATAAGGCTCACCACTACTACTCGGTTGCCTCCTTATGACATAAAAAACCTCACCAAAGGCGGCATTAGTGGCACTCGTCAGGTTTTAGTTCGTGTCCACCTTACCACCTTTCGGGCGCAACGTACCCTCCATATCCTTCCTTTACACTTCGTAGGTACTCCTTGTTGAACTGCAGTGCACAGAGCAGATAAATAGTATATTAAGCGATTCAAATGAGAATATCGACTTAGCGCCATATTGTGTCGATAGCTGTTAATTCTAACAAGTTAGGTAGAATTGGCAAAAAAAGTTTTCTTATAATATTGTTTTTTTTTACCGAGATTGAGTGAAAAAAAAATCAGAATCTAGCTCTTCAATTCCGCTCATCACTGCATTACTGTCCAAGTACGCGTCAGATACGTGTTTCTATTTATCCCCATAGTCAAATGAACTCGATTAGTCACTTTACTAGCATTTTGCAGTGTTTGTAAAATTATAGCGTAGATTTCACGAGACAATTTATATTTCCTTCAGGTCCTCACGACACAGCACTCAGTATAATATATAATGTGACACAGCACACTAACTACAACAAGATGGCGAGCAGGGCTCTTTTAAGTTGGCGGGGGTAAATTGATTTTTTTTTGCTATTTCAATTGTTCGTTAACTGTAGTTCAATGTTAAATCGGTTTGGTCATTCAAAAATGCAATTGTTTTATTATTTTTATGTTTCATTATTTCGAGTTGTTCCATCATACTTAGTCGAAATCCTTTGTCGCATTTATGTAAAACTTGGAACGTATGGCCGCTACTAACGTCATGTCCTTCCTGTCTCTAGCGGATGTTTTGCAAAATTAGATTTTTGAGGCTGGTCGTTCCTAAACGCTATGTTCTTTATATCTAGTTTCGAAATTTCGTCCAGTTTGGCCTACTATGGCCAAACTGGCCTATTTGTACACACCAGATGAATATTTGCAATCTAATTTGTCTTTATTGTTACAAATATTTCTATTTGTCCTGTAAGCAACATGGACATCATAATTTCTCAGCGTCTTAGCTATCTGTTCAGATACCGGTCCCATATACGTCAGGCTGGATTTATAATTAGTAACTTTATTTTGTGTTTTATTCATTATATTCTTAATGACCTGTGAGCTGTATCCATTAGCGTGAGCAATATGGTGAATTAAGTCCAGTTCTTTTTTATCGTTTTCTTTCGTAAGTGGTACGGACATTAATCTATGAACGTAACTATGAAAAGCCGCGAGCTTGTGTTGCCAAGGTTGACATGAAGATATAGGTATGGTTGTATCGGTATAAGTCGGCTTACGGTAGATGCCAAAAACATGCTTGTTATCATGTTTAGAAATCGATAAATCGAGAAAGTTTAAAGTGTTACCCTCCTCCAATTCTACTTTAAACTTGATTTTTTTGGCATCTACCGTAAGCCGACTTATACCGATACAACCATAACTTATATCTTCATGTCACCCAGCACTAAAGATGGGCGCTTAATCAATTAGAGCTGTAAAAATTCCGCTTTTTGAAAAAATCATTCAAGCGCGTTAATAAAATCAAGCTGATTTCGATTAATCGTCAAGGATAAAATTTTAAAAAATTCAATACTATATTATCATGATTAAAGGAAAGTAACCTTATTCCGATAAGTTTAAAACTCAAAATATAATGTGAATAAGGAGCCATACTTCTATACGCTGTGGGTGATATGACGCAATATAAAGATTTTTTCATTTTATTGGATTAAAACCTTATCCCTATACCTTTAAGAATCAATATTAGATTCGATTGGTTACGTATTAAACGGCTAAAATACATTCTGCCTGTTTACATAACATTTCTATCAGACTGACAACGCTCCGTTTTTGGTTGGTTACAAACTTTTTACAGCTTAGGAACTTTTATTATGATTTATGATTTTTGATTTTAATTTTTAACTGATTTTAATTTTTTAAACTCAGTACGCTTGTCAATGTCGATGAGCTTAGATGTTAATTTTTACTTTGCGTGCGCGTAGCCGTTATTTGAATTAGTGTGAATTGAGTGACTTAAATGTTTTATTTGATATTGGTTAATGTAAATAATAATTGTCAATAGTAAACTGATATTTTTATTAGGAATTAAGTATATTATAGTTATAAATAAGTAAATTCGTGTTGTGATTTTTTTTGTTGTTATAAATAATATTTATTATTTATAAACCCAATAGGGAAAGCGAAAATACTTAGATTAAATAATAATAGTCCATACAGCCTAGTCTGCATATTATGATTTTTGTGTTGTTATTATATATTACATTAGTTATAGGGTGTAAGTGTTGTGAATAATTAATAATTATTAGTGTAGTGAAAATGTCGAGCAGCGTTTTAATCTGGGACTACTTTCAAAAAAACCAGACCGATAGTTGCTGTGTGTAATACTTGTCAAAAACAAATATCTTATAGAACAACTATAAGTAATTTGAAACAACATTTGAAACTGAAACATTTGGGTGTTTTCAATGATTTACTTTCGCGTGACTTATCACGGCCGACTTCTTCTCAACGGCAGGGTTACGAGAATAATGGCGGTGGTGGTTGGACTAGTGGAGAAAATGGTGAGGAGAATACTAATAATTCTAACAATGCATGTGGCTCTAATGGTGAAGGTAATTAAAAGCACTTGCCTTTTGTCTTGGACTGGCCTATTGATCTAGTGGTTCGTGACCCTGTCTACTAAACCGGAAGGTCGTGGGTTCGATTCCCACCCAGGATGAATGTTTGTGTGACGAGCATGATCATTTTTTCTGTGTCTGGGTGTAGTTTTATCTATATCATGTATGTATTTAGAAATATAATATAAGTATACATCAGTTGTCTGGTTGCCATAAGAACAGGATCTGCCTAGTTTGGGATCAGATGGTCTTGTGTGGGATGTCCCAACGTAATAATTTTAAAAGTATATATTATATTCACTATCATCATCATGTTGAATGAATTATTTATTAAGAGAAATTTAAAAATCAATCCCAATCCTGACATCAGTCATCGGAGGGGACTTGTCTCTGCCGAGCGTCATCACCGCGATGCTTGGTGACGACGAGTCCTGGACGGTGATGGTCTCCTTCTGTGAGGCAGTAATGTCCCAGAAGGAGGTCGACGAGCGGGTGAGAGAGGAGGCCGCCGACGAAGCCTTCTCCCGCGGGCGTAGGAGGCGCTATTTAATGCGCCTCCAGTAACGCCCCTGTGCTCGTGTCGGACTCAGGATGGGAATCTGGGTCTGTATGGCACGACGTCGTGGGGACTGCTTAGTAGCAGCCGGGCATTCCCCCCCTACAAGGAGTATCTGGCCTTCGCCGGGGCCAGCCTGTCGCTGAGGTGATCCTGTCTGTTGCCTGCATAATGCGTTACAATAAAAAGCTCGGCCGGCTTTTTTAAGCGCGCTGAAAAATAAAAGCCAAAGGCTTAAGCGTGTTGAAAATAAAAAGCCGTTTATCACATCCCTACCCAGCACCCTTGGCAACAAGCAAGCTCGCGGCTCGTAGAGCTGTGTAGCCGGTGATGGACTCGTATGAGCCGCTGGCTTCATTGTGTAGTGGTGAAGTGATCTCGGTGTTGGACTCTAATGAGCCGCTGGGTCCTTCAATGAGTGGTGCTGTGTTGTCGGCGTTGGACTCAAATGAATTGCGTTGGTACATTTGTGTGTACTAAAAAGAACTGCCCGCAACGACAGATATCAAGATCGAGAGGTACATGGTTTGAGAATGTGAAATTGCCACTCCCTGTGGATTGTGGTATTTAAACTCATGTATTACTATGCCCGTGACTATGATTATTACTTGGCCAGGATTGAGTGCAGTTCCAGGTCACGTGACTTAGCAGTTTCTGAAACCACCATTTGTGATTGGTACAATTACTGCAGGGAGACTGTTGTGGTTCACCAGCTAGAGAACCAAGTGGAAAAGCCGAAGATTGGTGGACAAGGTAAATTTGGAAGGAGAAAGTACAATACAGGTCGAAGAATTGAAGGTCACTGGGTGCAGGGTATGGTCGACGATAAGACTAATGAGTTGAGACTTCGGGTGTGTCCTAACAATGAGATGTCGGCAGAGGTATTAATCCCTCTGATAAAAAAACATGTAGCAGAGGGATCTACTATACACACTTACTGTTGGCGTACTTATGATTCCCTGCCGACCCACGGATATGTTCAAAAAACAGTGAACCACAGTAATCCTGAAAATCCATTTGTGGCGGAGGATGGGACACACACCCAGCCAGTGGTGTAATTTGAAACGAAGGTTTCATAAAGTTAATTATAAAGAAAATTTTGAAGATTGGTTGATTGAATATTTGTGGCATACATACATACGATGATACGAAAAAATCATTTACACAGTTTTGAAGAACTTATAAAATTAATAAAATATGTATATAAAATTTATTTATTTTTGTTTTATTTAGTACTACCGAATAGCATAGTGTTTATCGGGAGAGAGCGAAGTGAGCTCCGGTATGGAGGACACAAAAGGGTCAAAACATCACATGTTTTTAAAATAAAGTTTCACTAGGCTATAATACATTTTTTTTACACCAGCTTAGCTCAAACACCACATAGAGCATCTTGAAATGTAAAAATTGCACTAGTTTTTTTTTTTTTTTTTTTTTAATTTTCATGCTTATGATAATTACACCTAAATACGATTTTAATTAGAAATACCTATGTATTATTAACCGCCTAGAATAAAAATAACAAAAAAATAAGTGATAGATTTCGTAAAATTATAAAATGTTTGTACATAGGACGATAATTTCACCTATTTATTAAAAAAAATCATAACTTCTAAGCTATAAGACCTAGAACAATAATTTTTAGTGGTTTTGGTAGATAATAGTTCCCCTATCACCCACACCCCGTTGGTCCACTACTTACGGGACACCCTGTATAATGTGATTGGTTTTCCCGCCATTTCTCCGTATTACAGACCGAATAATTGTATTTTGTATGGCTAATAGCCTAGTAGCTAATGCCTTTAAATGAAAATAATAATAATAATTGTCAGTCGGAACGGCGGGAAATTTCAAGGCGCGCAGTTGTGGTTTTTTGTTTCTCATTAATTTTTTATTATTTTAGTCATTCAGATCAGTTTATTATAATATTTATTTTATAAATTTTATTTGTACATATTATAGTTAGTTAGAAAATTCTTGGTTGGTAAGTTTCTTTTTACATTCTATTGCAACATGAATGAACCTCCGGATCCCGGGGGAACATGTAAAGTGCCCGAAGCTTGCAGTTTTGTTACAGTAGAATATAATGATTCTAGTATGGACACTGACCAATCTTCCAAAAAAGTTAGTTTAAAACGTGGTCGCCTGCATAAAATATGCAAAAATTGTAACAAAAAGAAAAGAAAAAATACGGGAAACCAAAAGGACATTGGATGTCGTTGTGTAGAGTCCGATAAATCAGATGAGGGTAAAAATTTAACTAATATTCCACTTGCACAGCCTTTATTACAATCAGATAATCCAGTGCCTCATAATATTAATGATTCAGTCAGTAAACCAAATACTCCAATTGGTCGAAATATTTACAATGAACTAGATGCACCTCCTTACATTATTCATGTTCAGAAGATCCAATCCTCTGATAATGACGGAAAAATATTGCACCCGATAACCTTCGGAAATTTTCTTTTAAAAAATAAAATTTATAATATAGTTAATGGTAGTGTTAAGAGAATTGGTCGAAACCGTATGTCTGTTTCCTTCACAAATTATGTTGATGCTAACTCTTTTATTAACAATAGTATAATCACCGACAATAATTATAAAGCATATGTCCCTTCATTTAATATTTTAAGAATAGGCATTGTTAGAGGAGTTCCAACAGATTGGTCTCCTGAGGAAATTATTTCTAATATCTCAACCCCTGTTGGCTGTGGCAAAATAGTTAAAATTAGACGACTTAATTATAAAACTATTGTTGATGGGTCTCCAATATGGAAACCCACACAGTCGGTAGTAATGTATTTTGATGGTCAGGTACTCCCAAAAAGAATATTTATCTGCTACAACTCTCTGCCCGTAGACTTATATGTTTTTCCCACCATCCAATGTTATCACTGCTGTCGTTATGGTCATACAAAGATGCAATGTCGTTCCAAACCAAGATGCCTCAAGTGTGGTCAGGATCATGTTAGTGACTCATGTAATGTTGAAGATGACTATTACTGTTGTCAATGTTCTGGTCGCCATATGGCAAACAGTAAATCTTGTCCGGAACTTAACAGACAAAAAGAAATAAAACTATATATGTCCCAAAATTGTGTTTCTTATCAAGAAGCAAGTAAAATGTTCCCTATACTTAATAAATCATTCGCTGAAACCTTGTCCAGTCCTCAAAGAAAATTATCTTTCCAAAATATTAATACTCCATCTTCTTATACTCCACAAAAATCTTACAAGAAAACAGTTATATCTAAACCTTCCCGCCCTATACAAGTTGGAAAAGGTTACGACAAAACTGCACATGATAATATCATAAAAGAATTTTCCTTTAATCAATTAGATAAAAATTATAGCCCAATTTCAAATGATACTCCCTCCACACAAGAACCAACAAAAATATCAGATATTATATCTTTATTACAAACCTTTGCCCAGACCAATAATAATATACCGTCCATCGTTGCCCCCTTAATGGAGTTAATTGTAAATATAATCAAAATAAATAATGGCCAACAAAATATTACAATGGAACGCTAGAAGCATAATTAATAAAAAAAGTGATCTAATTTACTTATTAAATAAATATAACCCTTTTTTATTTTCATTATGTGAAACTTGGCTTAGACCAGGTTTTACATTAAATATTAAAAAATATAATACTGTTAGAGAAGACAGATTAGATGGATATGGTGGTGTAGCATTTCTCATTAAGAAAGGCTACCCTTTTAATATAATATCCACTCCTGTACATAGTTCTGAAATTTCTATTTTAGCCGTAATTGTAAATAAAATTTGTTTTGTTTCTGTATATATTTCACATATTTCTATTAATATATTAAATGAAGTTGGGGATATATTCTTATCCCTCCCTAAACCATTAATTATAACTGGTGACTTTAATTGTCATCACCAGTCTTGGGGCTGCTCCATGACAACCTGTTATGGTAATAAACTTTTGGACATTCTAGATAAAAACAACTTGTGTATCATCAACAATGGTAATTCTACTAGACGTACAAACTTATCTGAAGGAAATAGTGTAGTAGATCTAACTATTTGCTCACCCCAATTTGTATCTCAGCTGTCAAGTTCTGTTTTAACATCCACATTTGGCAGTGATCATTATCCCATTATTACCTCATTTCCTCCTGGCAAATTAATTAAAACTTGCAATAAACTATTCCCGAGATACAATATATCAAAAGTCAATTCTGACACTTGGACTCAATTTAGTAGTAAAGTTGATTTAAAACTTAGTCAGAAAATATCAGAAAATATTAGTGATTCTTGCGGTGCCCAAATTTTTTTAGATATATTAATTGAAAGTGCCAATGAAGTTTTTAATATAAAACATGGGAACCCTTATATTCCAAGTCCTCCATGGTGGGATGTCGAATGCAAAGAATTTTTAAATAAAAGAAAAAATGCTGAAAATTTTTTAAATAATAATATGACATTAGAAAACCTCCTATCACTAAAGGAGATTACAAACGCAACAAAATTACTTTTTAAAAGAAAAAAAAGAGACAGCTGGCGAAAGTTCTGCTCATCTTTATCTCCCAATACTCCCTCATCCAGTGTTTGGGAAAACATTGGAAGATTTAGATCAGCTTATAATACCACCCCATCCCCAACTTTTCCATCTTTTCTAGTAGACGATTTTCTTGATAGAATTGCTCCTCCCACTGTTAATTTTCGTAAAGATAACTTAAATGATAACTGTGCCTTATACAATGAATCATCTGAATTAAACTCTCCCTTTTCAATGACAGAATTAAAGAACGTTTTAGAATATGCATCAGATTCTGCACCTGGTCCAGATGGAATATATTATTCTTTCATTACTCATTTAAATGACATAAGCATGACATATTATTTAAATTTAATCAATTCTATTTTTCACTCTGGTCACATTCCTGCAAATTGGAAATCACAAATTGTAATTCCAATATTAAAACCTAATAGAGATCCTTCTTCTGCTTTGTCTTACCGTCCTATTGCCCTTTCATCTGTCCTCCTAAAAATCTGCGAACAATTAATTAAGAATCGTCTAGAATGGTTCGTTGAAAGCAACAGTTTGCTATCAACAACTCAATTTGGCTTTAGACGAAACAGAAGTAGTATAGATAATATTAGTTTACTTACAACCGATATCAGGCTAGCCTTTTCTGATAATAATTTTGTCATTGCAGCATTTTTGGATTTATCTAATGCTTATGACAATGTCGTGATACCGATTCTTAAACAAAAACTTTTATGCCTTCATATTCCCAGAAAAATTATTTCTTTTGTTATAAATATGCTTAATGATAGATCGATTTTGTTTACTGATGGTGAACAAAAACATTCTAGAGTGTTATCCAAAGGCCTTCCACAAGGGTCCGTTTTGAGCCCCTTATTGTATAATTTATACACATATGATCTAGACTTAGCTATTGATAGAAAGATTGAAGTTTTGCAATATGCGGATGATTTATTATTATATGTAAAAAGTAAAAACATTAAATTAGCATGCACAGAGTTAACGTCATCACTTCAATATTTAAAAAAATGGCTTGATGATCATGGACTATATTTGTCCCCATCTAAAAGCTCAGTAGTTTTATTCTCCCGTATGCGAACTATCACTCCAGTTCATGTTTATTACGATGAGACCATTATACCACAAAAAAATGATTTTAAATTTTTAGGTGTCATTTTAGACAGGAAACTTACAGGCATCCCTCATTGCAATTTCATCGCAAATAAGTGTGAAAAAATAATAAACATCATAAGATGTTTAGCAGGAGTTTGGTGGGGTGCCCATCCCTTTTATTTGAAACTCGTGTATAATGCTCTCATACGTAGTGTCCTCGAATATGGAACCTTCCTATTGGAACCGGGCCTTCTTTCTGGATTTAAAATGTTGAACAAAATTCAAAACAAATGTTTGAGAATCATTTGTGGAGCAATGAAGTCTAGCCCAATTAACGCTTTACAAATTGAGTGCTGTGATCCTCCGTTACAACTACGTCGTCAGTATTTGTCTGATAAATTTCTCTTTCGACGTCTACAGCTTTCCAATCACCCTCTTATTGAAAAACTTCATCTTTTAGCTTACTTAGTATCTAATTCACCGTATTGGATACATAAATCGAATCCACATTTAATTAATAGCTATTATAAGTTTAAATCTCTCTCTGCACCTTTACATCAATCTAACATGTTACCTTTGTTTTCTTGTTCCTTCGAATCTCTTATTCTATCACCACAAATATTAAATATTGGTATAGCTAAGTCAGATTTTTTAATAGCTAATGAAAAAATTAATGCAATTGTTGAGAAAAAATTTAAAAATACCCATCTCATATTTACTGATGCTTCGAAACATAATGTTAACGGTTTAGTAGGCGTAGGCATCTTCCACCGTCAATATAACATTGTACAGAAGGTAAAACTCCCTCCAGAATCTTCTGTTTTTTCTGGAGAGTGCTTGGGTATTTTCAAAGCCATAGATTATATAATACTAGCTAAACTCAAAAATTCAATCATTTTTACTGACTCACTTAGTTCTTTACAAGCCTTAGAAAAAAACCCGTTTAAAATTAAGCAACACAACCCCATAATATTTGACACAAGACAATTACTAACAATATGCATAGCAAAACATTACAATATTAAATTTTCTTGGATTCCTGGACATTCTGGAATCCAAGGAAATGTTATAGCAGACGCTCTCGCTAATGAAGCTATTTCATGTGGTGACCTTGTTCCGTATAAGATTTACTGCTCAGACTTGTTATCAATACCTAAACTCGATCTTGATACATGTTGGAAAACGTCATGGGAAAAAAGCAGTAAACAAAAAGGTAATTATTATTACTCTCTTCAGTCTGATATTTTATCAAAACCATGGTTTTTCTCAATGAATTTTAATAGGAGGTGCTCTAGTATCATCTCAAGATTGAGACTTGGCCATACTTGTACACCTGCTCATCTTTCCAAGTTTAAAATTATTAACGACTCTTCTTGTTTGTGTGGTTGTGAAACTGGCGATGTAAATCATTTTTTCTTTTCTTGTCCTTTATATGACCGTTCCGATTTCCTGAAATCCTTACTAGATCATCAAATCCCTTTTCCAACCTCAATTACTTGTCTGTTATTTATAAAAAAATATTACATATATAAAATAATTTCAGATTATATAATTACTAATAATATAGAAATTTAGGTTTAGTATTTATTTGATGAAAGTCTTGTGTGTCTATAATATAAGTAATATATTTAAATATATGTATAGCTATATAATTTAATATTTCATAATAATATTGTTATTATCTTGTCATACATATCCTATATCCTGCCCTGAATGATTCCTAAATTTAACATCTCTCGTCCCTTTATATACATGGAAAAATTTCTCCCGTTTGATAATGGCAAATGTACTACGTACGAGAATTGCCAAAAAAAAAAAAAAAAAAAAAAAAATAATTGTCAGTCCTATTCTTTTCGTAACCAGGCCATAAAACATTATTAAAAAAAAAACCTATTCTTTCGGGAATGGCGGGAAACATCAAACCAAAAAAAACACAACCGCGCGTCCCGACGCGCGGTTGTGTTTTTTTTTTGTTTCCCGTTAATTAATTGTTATTTTGTGTTTTGTCCATTCAGAGTGGTTTTCTATAGTGTTTGTTTTAAAAACTTGATCTTTATATATTGTGATTGGTTGGCGAATATTGTGGTGGACTGCCTTGGGTGGATGGAATGGAGAATGATAGTTGATTGATGGGGGCGAAGCCGCGCTCCTTGGGGTTTCCCGCCATTTCTCCGTATTACAGACCGAATATTGTATTTTGTATGGCTAATAGCGTAGTAGCTAATGCCTTTAAATGAAAATAATCAAATCATCTATTCTTTCGCAAGTTGAGAAATGGCGGGAAACATCGGGACGCGCGGTTGTGTTTTTTTGGTTTCCCGTTAATTAATTGTTATTTCGTGTTTTGTCCATTCGGAATGGTCTTCTATAGTGTTTGTTTTAAAAACTTGATCTTTATATATTGTGATTGGTTGGCGAATATTGTGGTGGACTGCCTTGGGTGGATGGAATGGAGAATGATGGTTGATTGATGGGGGCTAGAGGGGCGAAGCCGCGCTCCTTGGGGTTTCCCGCCATTTCTCCGTATTACAGACCGAATATTGTATTTTGTATGGCTAATAGCGTAGTAGCTAATGCCTTTAAATGAAAATAATAATAATAATAATAATTTCGCAAGTTGAAATGAAACTGTAAACAAACTTGTAATATGTATTACTCTTTGCGGTAATAAATATTTTACTCTTTACCGAAGAGTTTAAAAAATAAAAACACTACGTTATTTGTTTGTTATGGTTCTTGGCGGGAATTCGAAAAAGCGCGGTTGCAATTTTTTTCAAAATTGTATTTTAAATTTATTAGAACATATTTTCCATACAAATAACAATTAAAATAGACAAATTATATTTAATAAATAATAAATAAGTAATAAAAATGGACGGAAACGAGGAGGACGGGGATAACCCGCCCTCCTCCAAAAAGAGACCACGGCGGCTCGAAAATCTCCGGGATGGTTCTGGCGATGTTCCTGGTGCTGGCGGCGGAGGTGGTGAGAATGACTCTTATGTACCATATCGCAAGCCTAACTACAAAAGACTGTACCCAGAAAATTCAATTAATACAAATGAAAAATTGGGAAATAAAAGTCCAATTTATTTAAACAATATATTTTCGAATGTTAAAGGTGTGGTGGCAATAAGGCGTATTAACGCCAATAAAATTGTGGTGATTTTTAAACAGCATAATACGGCCAACAATTTTATAAACAATATTAATTTTCTTGACAGACATGAAATGAAAGCTTATATTCCAACAACTCAAATTGAAAAAACTGGTATCATACGATTTGTACCTGCAAATATAACAAATAAGGAATTATTTACAAAATTAACATCTAATATGAAATTATTGCAGTTAGGAGATTCATGAGAAAAGTTGGTCATGAACTGATACCAACACAAACTGTTAGCATCACATTTTTGTCGAACTCTTTACCCGAGAATGTACAATATGATTTATTTTCATACAGAGTTTTCGAATATATCGCTCCTCTACAACAATGTTACAAATGTTTCAAATTTAACCACTCCGCAAAAACATGTAATGGCAAACAGCGTTGCTCAATTTGTTCAGGTGAACATTATTTTAAAGAATGTAGTAAACCAGAAGAGATCTGCTGCATAAATTGCAGTGGACCTCATTTGGCTATATCTAAACAATGTCCTATTAAAAGTAAGTAAATTCTAGAAAAGAAAAACAAAATTACATATGCAAGCGTTGCTATTACCAAAGAGAATATGGACTTCCCTCCTCTGCCATCACGAGCCATTCCTGTAAATAATGCACAGAAAAATGTAAATAATGTACAGAAACTTGTAAATAAATCTGTAAATATTAAGACTGTCCCACAGACTGTAAATATTAGTGATATTAAATCACAAATAATTGGTAACAGTGATGTACTTATGGCCCTAGTACAGACACTGGTTCAATTAGGTAATAAGACTGATAATGAGCCAATTACAACAACATTTATTAAAGATGTATTAATTAAAAATCTGTAAACATAATGGATACACAATCTTATAAAACACCCTCTCTAAGTATTGCGCAATTCAATGTTCAAGGTGCAAATCATAAAAAACCTTTACTTACAAAATTCTTGAACGAAAAAGATATTGATATTTGTCTATTAAATGAGACATGGTTAAAAGACCATCAAACATTTCATATTTCTGGCTATAATTTTTACAATAGAAATTCTAAAAACACTTGTAATGGTGTTGGAATATTAATTAAGCCATATTTGAAACATAATGTTATAAATACTACTTTTTATGAAGATATACAAACAATAGCCATAAGTGTATGTACAGGGAATACTACTTTGTCTATTCTCTGTGTGTACTGTCCTCCATCCAGTGGACACATAAGAATGAATAGATTGCGCAATATTATAAGAGATTTACCAAAACCTGTATTTGTAAGTGGTGATTTCAATGCACATCATATTGCTTTTGGATGTCTGTCTACTAAAAGTCGAGGTCAAAACTTGTACGATATAATTGATGAATGCGATTTATACATATTAAATAATGGTAGCTTCACTACAGTAAATTATCCCACACGCAATCCCTCAGCAATAGATGTAAGTTTTATTAGTCCACATTTGGCCCCACTTTGTAAATGGTCGGTGCATGATGATGCTTTGGGTAGCTATCATTATCCAACCATCACAAGCATTAGGATATGCATTGAAAGATACACAATTAATAAACATGTTGACAGATTTTTATACAATAGAACAGATTGGACTAAATATAGTCAATTAGCTAATTCAATATTTCATGACATGATGGTTAGTGAAGAGAACCCAATAAAATCTTATGATGAGTTTTGTAATCGGCTTGATAAACTTAAACAAATCGTGGTTCCTAGATTCACAAGGACTAACATTAGGAATAGACCACCAGCTCCCTGGTGGAACAGTATATGTGAACAAGCAGTCATTAAATCTTATGAAGCACTGAAACTTTACAGAAACGATCCAACAATACATAATTACATAAACTATAAAAGATTAGATGCTTTAAAAAAGCGAACTATAAAGGAACAAAAAAAAATCAGTTGGAATAGTTTTTGTAACAGTTTCAATAGAACTACCCCTATTAGTAAAATATGGAATCTCATTAAAAGATTTAAGGGTATCAGAGCTGGTAATAAGTCATATAGGGATGAATTTGTACAACCACTTTTAGACAAATTATCAGATTGTACTAATTTAGTTGACCTAGATTCATTAGACAATTATTTTAATATTAACAATGAAAATCCTCAATCAAGATTTTTAATGGAACCTTTTTCATGGAATGAATTTTTAATGAGTATACAATCTAGGAGGAATACTTGTCCTGGTTTAGATGATTTTCCATATTTATTAATAAAATATTTACCTGAATCTATACAAAAGTTATTTTTAAATATTCTCAATAGTCTCTGGCATAAAAAATTAATACCAATTTCATGGAAAACTCAATGTGTAATACCTATACTTAAACCAAATAAATCACCTGAACAGGCTAGTTCCTATCGTCCAATTTCACTATCATCATGTCTTGGAAAGATTTTTGAAAACATGGTGAAGTTTCGCCTTGACTGGTATGCAGAATCTAGGAGTATTATCCCTCATGTCCAATATGGTTTCCGTAGAGGAAAAAGCTGTGCTGACAGTTTCATGTCCCTCATATATGATCTGAAAAATGCAAAAAACAATAAATTACACACAGTTTGTGTATTTCTAGATGTACAAAGCGCATTTGATAGTGTGGATCCTGGTATACTGGTGAAGGTACTGAGTGAGGCAAGTGTACCTGGACAATTGTGTAAATGGATTTATGATTTCCTTAATAACAGAATATTATATGTTAGACACAACAATATATTGAATGGACCTAGAATTGTGTCAAAGGGTACTATACAAGGTGCAACACTGTCGCCTTTGCTATATAACTTGTATACTTGTGAGATATGTAAATATGTAAATACTAAAAATGTAAATATACTTCAGTTCGCAGATGATTTAGTGTTGTATAGTTCAGATGTAAATTTGACATTAGCCATCGAAAATGTTAACACCAGTTTAGGGCAGTTGTGCAACTATTATCAACACAGATTAAATTCCGTAGAACGGGGCTATTTGAAACAGTTTTTCGCTTAACCATGTGTTTAATAAAATACCATTGAATGAAATAAGTCAACAGGGGGTTTTTTGAGTAGTTTTAGTAAAGTCCTCTTGATCACTGTTATTCCTATACTTCAATCGTAAATAGTTTTAAAAATATAACCTTTTAAATATGCTGTTCCAAATATCGCTAATATGGGGTTATTTGGTTTTGTAGTTTGTTAGACCTCTTTTACTTGATTTGTCGAACATGCGCTAAATTGAACCATACTAGCGATATTTGGATATTTTTTAGAGTACCCTTGTACTGAGTTTATGGCAATTTGACTGTTTTTGGTCAATTAAATACCGAATTGTATGAAATCTGTCACCACAATTGGGGTTATTTGAAATTCGATGTAAATATAATACAGTTTTACCTGTTTTATGTCAAGCGATATTTGGAATTCTTAAGGGTAAGCTATTCTTTACGTGAGTAAATATGGGCTGGGTAATATGATTTTATAAATAAAACCCAAATTTCTATTGAAATTTTAAAATTT
This sequence comes from Helleia helle, assembly GCA_963853865.1. Classification (NCBI taxonomy): domain Eukaryota; kingdom Metazoa; phylum Arthropoda; class Insecta; order Lepidoptera; family Lycaenidae; genus Helleia; species Helleia helle. Next base: position 11,745,705 of record OY971421.1, read on the forward strand.
TATTCAAAAGATTTTTTATGATAAAAGCATCGTGCATTTATTACTCGAGAACTGCTGGACCGATTTTCATGGTTAATGATTTAATTTACTTAAAAATGTCACAACAAATTATAAACATCTTCTCAAAATATAAAAGAGGTACCTAGTTTAAAACTAGGTATTGGCGTGAAATGAAGTTATAAATTCTAGAAAAAAAATTAAAGCCTCAAAAAAAGACTCATCGCTTTTATGAGCGAGTAAAACTCTTTGGCTTTTGATGTGAAAAACGACTAAGTAGGTACCTACTTAAAAATCACACAAAATGATAAATCTTCTCAAAATACAATTAACATGAAATTATTCAACAAGAGGTAGTTTCTATCTTATAACTAGGTATTGGCGTGAAATGAAGTTATAAATTTCTAGAAAAAAAGTAAAGCCTCAAAAAAAAATCTCATCGCTTTTATCAGCGAGTAAAAACTCTTTTGCTTTTAAAGGATTTTCATTCAGTTCAATTTTTTTCACAATCCATATATCATCAACCTTGTCTCGATCAGTTTTCTTGTCAATCCGAAATGCAAGCTCTGGTTTTTTTATTGTTTTGTAAAAATTTACTGTGTAATTATAATTGAGGCCGTTATTTTTAATAGTTTCGATAAATCCAACATAATATTTACATTTTTTTGCGTCACAGTAGCGCACCAAAACATGGTCCTTCACAGCATATATAGGTGCCATTCCGTGTTCATTAAGTTTTTGATCGCTTTCTACGTGTTCTTGGCTCTTATTATTATAATTTTGGTCGTTTTCTTTACTGTTTATATTATCTTTATTCGGTCCAAAGTCTTTCTGTGTTTGTAAGTGATATACATTTTCTTGGTGAGAATCATTGGACTCATGAAATTTTGAAATCCCAGATGCCGACAAATCTGTATTCTCACATAATGCGCTCTTATTTTTTTCTATTTTATAGGTTATAAGTTCTAATCCAGTATTTAAGTTATCATCAGTATTTTGTTCTTTAGAACCTTCAGTTACATAGCATGTAACAGATGATGCGTTGCAATCCTTTACGTCACAATTTTCGATGTTTTCCGTGTCTGTTGGTTCTTTGTTAGAAAAGCTGAATTCGTGTACTTTAATCTCGGGATCAGGTAGATCTTTCGTTGCTGAATTGCTTGAATTGTTGTCAGTCTTATCAATTACGTATTCTAACTTAGGGTTAATATTAGTCTTTGAGTTATCATCAGTCTTTTGTTCAACAGAACTACATTCAAATGATCTCGCAATTAACTTATCATCATATTTAAAAATTTGAATGTTTTCTGCAGCTGTTGGCTGTTTCATGTGAGTGCAGTCACTAATATCTTTACATTCGTAGTCTTCAGCACTGCTCACATCAGAGCTGTGTTTATCAAAATCCACATCTAGAATGTCCGAGTCACTATGAACACTCATAACATCTGACACACTTGTAGTATCGGAATCATTTGACTTTCTTTTGATTTTCTTATTTTTGGATTTCTCAGCTTTAACACTGGCTATCAATCGTCTAATACTTTCTGGGTCTAAGTCTAAATTTTTCAAATCACTGATCTTCATCTTTCTTTTTTCTATTGTTGGTCTACTTTTCTTTCCGTTGCTCTTGACTTTAGATAGATTATTTCCAAATTCTAGTTTATTTTTCAAATCACCTATCTCCATTTGCTTTTCTTCTATTTTTGGTTTACTTTTCTTTCCCTTGCCCTTACTTTTAGTAGATACACACTCTCCGATTTCTGATTTCTTACTTGTTTCTATAACCTCTTCCTGCTGTGATCTTTGATCGTCGGAGCTGACATATGTAAGGTCAGAGTCATAGGCATAGGCTTTACATAACCCAGAAGGGCCTGCAATTGGCTGTGTATCAAGCAGATTCAATTCTTCATCTTCAATTCCTCCTGAGAATTCAAAATCAGTGTTACTCACGTTTTTGTGTAAAGATTTTCTATTCTTCCTTTCGCTCGACACTTGCCTTTGTGTATTTTTTTGTTTTTGTAGCGGTTTGGTTTTTTCTGTCTGATTGCGTACTAAATCTTGTACTGTTATGCTCATGCCGGGTGGTACATTGCATTTCCTTTTCCGTTTTGTTGGTTTGGTGGCATCTATAGGACTTCTCATTTCTTGTAACATGTCCACCACAACCGAAGATGTTGTGTTCTCTATCTGTTCTTCCGAAATAATATCTCTTTGTGGTAAACGTGATTTAGGTCGCTCTGAATTTATGGGGTATAAGCCACATTTATCAAATCCAGCAATCAGGTTACTAGATTCTTTGCTATTCTCTTCCAATTTATTCTTCAATTTCTTTAATAACTTTGGAAATGAACTTTTAACTAGAGTCTTGTGTTTCACCCCTTCAGTCCTCTTCCACTTTGTTAACACGTCACGCCAATACTTTTTTAAAGGAGCGTAAAACGCCACATCCAATGGCTGGAGTAGATGAGTCGTTTTTGGAGGTAAGCAAATAAACGTTATATCCAGTTCATTGCAAGTCTGTAGAACAGATTGTGAGAAATGAGAAGACAAATTGTCTCCTATTACAACTTTTCGTCCTGTTTTTTTTTTTGCATACGGAACTATGACCGTGTTAAACCAGTCTTCAAAGCATACTGTGTCAAACCAGCCACTTTTTGATCGGTTGTATCGAGTTCCTTCAGGACCTCCCTCCACCCATTGATCCCACAGGTGGTCTGCTTTGTATACTACATATATCGGCAAGGATTGTCCATCTGCAGTGCCAGAAAACATTAAAGAAATTGATGACTTTGAACTATTCATTATCCGTTCGGGATATTTACACCCTCTCTTGAAAATGTATTTTTTGCTACCCGGGTCATCAGTTAGGTTTGTCTCATCATAATTGATGAGACAGTCGGGAGAGACTCCTTCAATAGATTTTTCGTAATTAACAAAAAAATCATCAATCATCTGTGCTGTAGTTATGGCGCGATCGCTGGATATATTTGATGCTAACCGATTGGAAATCTCACTTTTGTGTCTGTTTAGGAAATTGCGCGCCCAGTCTATACCAGGCATGTTATCGTTTAGGCCATATACGTTTTTTCCAATTTTATTTAAATATTTTTGTGCAAACACTCGTTGGTCAGTTGAATCTAAAGGGAACCCCCATTGGCTCATTAATAATATATATTTTACAAATAACTTCTCTTCTTCACTTGAAAATAGAGTTGGATGACCTGCTTTTTCTTGCGTGCAGTTAACATTTCTATATTTTCTGCTTAAAGTGCTTATCGGAATATTGTAATTTTCGGCAGCCTCTTTCAATTTTAATGAGTGATTTTTAACAGCTTCTATTGCTTTATTTAAATCTTCTGCAGAATAACTTAGATATGGTAGATGAGATTTGCCATTGCGTGAATTGGTATACTTCCTATGATATGTTCGCACCATGATAACATCCCTTGTTTCGTACCTGTGTACAACATAATAATAAGTAATTTTAATATTTATGTTATTGGGAGCTTTGTTTACCCCATAAGGGATACGGGCATAGTATACGTATAGGAATTGTATACTTTTTCGTAGTTTTAAATAAAAGAAAAGTTTTCTTATGTTGAAATTATCATTATTGAATGAAATAGAATTTAAATACAGAGCAAAAAAAATCAGCGTAAAAAAAATATAATTCCATCAATAAATGACTCGAGTTATGAAATGGTTGGTTCGTAACCAATTGGATAAGTTACGTTTTTTACACAAAATGCTAGCGCTCACTTAATCTAGTATTTTTAAACAAATCTCCAGTTTTTTCTGTAAAGTTCTCAATAATATCAAAAAACCGTTCTAAGCGGATACCCATGTCGTAATAACTGTGTTTTAACCCAATCTCCATATTTGTTACATTTTACTTTTAAATTTTAATAGATAAGAGTAGGTAAACTTTCTTTATAACTTACCCTTAAATAAATTCTATAGCAATCTTGGGGCTATTTGGAACTAGTACCTTAATTCATACTAACGCATAGAAGACAGTTGATAGGGCTATTTGGCTATATATCCAAATAGCCCCAAAATCAACCTCAAAAAGCCCCAATCACTAAATAAAGAAATAGTGTATAGCTCGTTAGAGATAGAATACAGCACTTAACATCACTGAAATACGCAGAAAACGCACATAAACATAGTTTTGTGGACCTGGTACATACCTTTATAGATTTTGTGAATCAGGTGGAAGTTGTAAACCCACAAAAAACAGCGGAAATCAGATATTTTCCAAAAGCACTTCTTACTCGACGGGAAATGCCAAAAATAACCTCTAAAATTTCAATTTGACATTGACAATAGTTTTTGTGTTGCCAGGTGGTAAAAAAATAGTCCTACCATTTGACAGATAAAAAATACATGTGATCAAATCTTTTAATTTAGAAATTCCAAATAACCTCACTATGTCCAAAAAACCCCATCTTACGGTTTGAAAATAAATGCTGCCAAAAGCAGTGTCATGATATTTGGAAAAGACACACCAATAATTGATGTTGCTTATAATGGTGACGTTATACAAAGAGTAACCTCACACAAATTCTTGGGTATTATTATTGACCAAAAACTATCATTTGAAGAACATATTAAATATATATCTAGAAATGCATTAAACGGTGTTAATATTTTAAGATGTCTAGCAGGTATTGCATGGGGTGCAGATCCTAAAATACTGTCAGTATTATATAAAACAATAGTAAGAAGTCATTTTGACTATAGTTCTTTAGCTTATTTAAATAGCACTCATACACAAAAATTAGATGTTTTACAGAACAGGGCTTTGAGGATCATATCAGGGGCAATGTGTTCAACTCCCATAAGGGCCATGGAAGTCGAAACAAATATTATGCCATTGATATTGAGACGACTTATGCTTGCAGAAAGATACTGCCTGAAACTATTTTCATCAAATAATTTCCAAATTATAAATAAAATCATTCCTCACCTAATCCATATTGTAGGTCCATTGACTTCATCTAAGGATCTTCTGAAAGGTACATCTCCAACTCTGTCCCGAATTTATCTAAAAATACAATCCGATTATTCGAACATAAGAAAACATTTTCACTGGCCATGTTATAATCATTCATACAATAGTATTATACATCCTATTATGATTTTATCCAAGTCAATTGATAACAATTCAGACTTTTTATCATTCTTAGAAGAAAATAAAAAATATTATACAATCTATACAGATGGCAGTAAAAGTGATGAATATGTGAGAAGTGCAGTATATGATCCCCAAAAAAATGTTGCTCAAAGCTTTGTTCTAGATAAACAGTGTTCCATTTTTACAGCAGAGGCATATGCAGTTTTTGAAGCTATAAAATCAATTAGTTACGTAAGCAATTATAAATATTTTCTAATAATAACAGACTCTTTAAGTCTACTAAATAGTCTTAAATATGTAAATTTTCATTTTAAAACTAATTATATTCTTTATTTTATTAAAGATTTTGTCTGGCGTTTGCATAACAAAGGAATAACAATTGCCTTTATGTGGGTTCCCTCACACAAAGGTATTTCTGGTAATGAAATAGCAGACAAAACTGCATATAAAGGGGTCAATGCTCTTGACGTCAAAAATGTGGTGCATGTTCCTATGACTGACTATTATTACAATGTTAATATCTCAATAAAAAAATTGTGGCTAGATTTCTGGAAAGAGGATCAAAAACATAAAGGAAAATGGTACGGAAGTATTCAAGAGAATTTACCGAGAAAACCCTGGTATGATGAGTTGGATATAGCTAGCCGTGAGTACATCACCACAATCAACAGATTAAGATTTGGCCATAACACTGCTCCCTCACACCTAGCAAGACTCAAGATAATAAATAATAATATTTGTACTTTCTGTAACAACGGGATCGCCGACATTGACCACATTTTCTTCAAGTGTCAAAATCCAATGTTTATTTTCCAAAGACTAATAATGGCAAGCGAAATAATAGAATTTAGTGATACCTCCCGCCGCCACTTGTGTGATTTGCTGAAAAACAAAAAGTGTTATAGTGCATTATATAAATACATAAAAAATACCGTAGTGAAAATTTAAATATGTAATAGAATAAAATAAAATCAGTGAAGTGTAATTGATACATTAAAGGATAAAAGTTTGTGCCCAAAAATCTGACTTGGCTTAAAGGTCTCGTAACCAGGCCATTAAATATTAATAAAAAAAAAAAAAAAAAAAAAATTTGTTTGTTATTAACCAGGCCATAAAATATTATAAAAAAAAAAAAAATTGTTACGTTATATAGTCACGGGGTACAAACTGCCTTGGGGAATGGCGGGAAGCATCGGGGTGCGCGGTTGTGTTTCTTTTGGTTTCCCGTTAATTAATTGTTATTTTGTGTTTTGTCCATTCAGAGTGATTTTCTATAGTGTTTGTTTTAAAAACTTGATCTTTATATATTGTGATTGGTTGGCGAATATTGTGGTGGATTGCTCTGGGTGGATGGAATGGGGAATGATAGTTGATTGATGGGGGCTAGAGGGGCGAAGCCGCGCTCCTTTGGGTTTCCCGCCATTTCTCCGTATTACAGACCGAATAATTGTATTTTGTATGGCTAATAGCCTAGTAGCTAATGCCTTTAAATGAAAATAATAAATAATACAAACTGCCTAACATTGACAAGTGAAAACGGCGGGAAATTTCAAGGCGCGCAGTTGTGGTTTTTTGTTTCTCATTAATTTTTTATTATTTTAGTCATTCAGATCAGTTTATTATAATATTTATTTTATAAATTTTATTTGTATATATTATAGTTAGTTAGAAAATTCTTGGTTGGTAAGTTTCTTTTTACATTCTATTGCAACATGAATGAACCCCCGGATCCCGGGGGAACATGTAAAGTGCCCGAAGCTTGCAGTTTTGTTACTGTAGAATATAATGATTCTAGTATGGACACTGACCAATCTTCCAAAAAAGTTAGTTTAAAACGTGGTCGCCTGCATAAAATATGCAAAAATTGTAACAAAAAGAAAAGAAAAAATACGGGAAACCAAAAGGACATTGGATGTCGTTGTGTAGAGTCCGATAAATCAGATGAGGGTAAAAATTTAACTAATATTCCACTTGCACAGCCTTTATTACAATCAGATAATCCAGTGCCTCATAATATTAATGATTCAGTCAGTAAACCAAATACTCCAATTGGTCGAAATCTTTACAATGAACTAGATGCACCTCCTTACATTATTCATGTTCAGAAGATCCAATCCTCTGATAATGACGGAAAAATATTGCACCCGATAACCTTCGGAAATTTTCTTTTAAAAAATAAAATTTATAATATAGTTAATGGTAGTGTTAAGAGAATTGGTCGAAACCGTATGTCTGTTTCCTTCACAAATTATGTTGATGCTAACTCTTTTATTAACAATAGTATAATCACCGACAATAATTATAAAGCATATGTCCCTTCATTTAATATTTTAAGAATAGGCATTGTTAGAGGAGTTCCAACAGATTGGTCTCCTGAGGAAATTATTTCTAATATCTCAACCCCTGTTGGCTGTGGCAAAATAGTTAAAATTAGACGACTTAATTATAAAACTATTGTTGATGGGTCTCCAATATGGTAACCCACACAGTCGGTAGTAATGTATTTTGATGGTCAGGTACTCCCAAAAAGAATATTTATCTGCTACAACTCTCTGCCCGTAGACTTATATGTTTTTCCCACCATCCAATGTTATCACTGCTGTCGTTATGGTCATACAAAGATGCAATGTCGTTCCAAACCAAGATGCCTCAAGTGTGGTCAGGATCATGTTAGTGATTCATGTAATGTTGAAGATGACTATTACTGTTGTCAATGTTCTGGTCGCCATATGGCAAACAGTAAATCTTGTCCGGAACTTAACAGACAAAAAGAAATAAAACTATATATGTCCCAAAATTGTGTTTCTTATCAAGAAGCAAGTAAAATGTTCCCTATACTTAATAAATCATTCGCTGAAACCTTGTCCAGTCCTCAAAGAAAATTATCTTTCCAAAATATTAATACTCCATCTTCTTATACTCCACAAAAATCTTACAAGAAAACAGTTATATCTAAACCTTCCCGCCCTATACAAGTTGGAAAAGGTTACGACAAAACTGCACATGATAATATCATAAAAGAATTTTCCTTTAATCAATTAGATAAAAATTATAGCCCAATTTCAAATGATACTCCCTCCACACAAGAACCAACAAAAATATCAGATATTATATCTTTATTACAAACCTTTGCCCAGACCAATAATAATATACCGTCCATCGTTGCCCCCTTAATGGAGTTAATTGTAAATATAATCAAAATAAATAATGGCCAACAAAATATTACAATGGAACGCTAGAAGCATAATTAATAAAAAAAGTGATCTAATTTACTTATTAAATAAATATAACCCTTTTTTATTTTCATTATGTGAAACTTGGCTTAGACCAGGTTTTACATTAAATATTAAAAAATATAATACTGTTAGAGAAGACAGATTAGATGGATATGGTGGTGTAGCATTTCTCATTAAGAAAGGCTACCCTTTTAATATAATATCCACTCCTGTACATAGTTCTGAAATTTCTATTTTAGCCGTAATTGTAAATAAAATTTGTTTTGTTTCTGTATATATTTCACATATTTCTATTAATATATTAAATGAAGTTGGGGATATATTCTTATCCCTCCCTAAACCATTAATTATAACTGGTGACTTTAATTGTCATCACCAGTCTTGGGGCTGCTCCATGACAACCTGTTATGGTAATAAACTTTTGGACATTCTAGATAAAAACAACTTGTGTATCATCAACAATGGTAATTCTACTAGACGTACAAACTTATCTGAAGGAAATAGTGTAGTAGATCTAACTATTTGCTCACCCCAATTTGTATCTCAGCTGTCAAGTTCTGTTTTAACATCCACATTTGGCAGTGATCATTATCCCATTATTACCTCATTTCCTCCTGGCAAATTAATTAAAACTTGCAATAAACTATTCCCGAGATACAATATATCAAAAGTCAATTCTGACACTTGGACTCAATTTAGTAGTAAAGTTGATTTAAAACTTAGTCAGAAAATATCAGAAAATATTAGTGATTCTTGCGGTGCCCAAATTTTTTTAGATATATTAATTGAAAGTGCCAATGAAGTTTTTAATATAAAACATGGGAACCCTTATATTCCAAGTCCTCCATGGTGGGATGTCGAATGCAAAGAATTTTTAAATAAAAGAAAAAATGCTGAAAAAATATTTAATAATAATATGACATTAGAAAACCTCTTATCACTAAAGGAGATTACAAACGCAACAAAATTACTTTTTAAAAGAAAAAAAAGAGACAGCTGGCGAAAGTTCTGCTCATCTTTATCTCCCAATACTCCCTCATCCAGTGTTTGGGAAAACATTGGAAGATTTAGATCAGCTTATAATACCACCCCATCCCCAACTTTTCCATCTTTTCTAGTAGACGATTTTCTTGATAGAATTGCTCCTCCCACTGTTAATTTTCGTAAAGATAACTTAAATGATAACTGTGCCTTATACAATGAATCATCTGAATTAAACTCTCCCTTTTCAATGACAGAATTAAAGAACGTTTTAGAATATGCATCAGATTCTGCACCTGGTCCAGATGGGATATATTATTCTTTCATTACTCATTTAAATGACATAAGCATGATATATTATTTAAATTTAATCAATTCTATTTTTCACTCTGGTCACATTCCTGCAAATTGGAAATCACAAATTGTAATTCCAATATTAAAACCTAATAGAGATCCTTCTTCTGCTTTGTCTTACCGTCCTATTGCCCTTTCATCTGTCCTCCTAAAAATCTGCGAACAATTAATTAAGAATCGTCTAGAATGGTTCGTTGAAAGCAACAGTATGCTATCAACAACTCAATTTGGCTTTAGACGAAACAGAAGTAGTATAGATAATATTAGTTTACTTACAACCGATATCAGGCTAGCCTTTTCTGATAATAATTTTGTCATTGCAGCATTTTTGGATTTATCTAATGCTTATGACAATGTCGTGATACCAATTCTTAAACAAAAACTTTTATGCCTTCAGATTCCCAGAAAAATTATTTCTTTTGTTATAAATATGCTTAATGATAGATCGATTTTGTTTACTGATGGTGAACAAAAACATTCTAGAGTGTTATCCAAAGGCCTTCCACAAGGGTCCGTTTTGAGCCCCTTATTGTATAATTTATACACATATGATCTAGACTTAGCTATTGATAGAAAGATTGAAGTTTTGCAATATGCGGATGATTTATTATTATATGTAAAAAGTAAAAACATTAAATTAGCATGCACAGAGTTAACGTCATCACTTCAATATTTAAAAAAATGGCTTGATGATCATGGACTATATTTGTCCCCATCTAAAAGCTCAGTAGTTTTATTCTCCCGTATGCGAACTATCACTCCAGTTCATGTTTATTACGATGAGACCATTATACCACAAAAAAATGATTTTAAATTTTTAGGTGTCATTTTAGACAGGAAACTTACAGGCATCCCTCATTGCAATTTCATCGCAAATAAGTGTGAAAAAATAATAAACATCATAAGATGTTTAGCAGGAGTTTGGTGGGGTGCCCATCCCTTTTATTTGAAACTCGTGTATAATGCTCTCATACGTAGTGTCCTCGAATATGGAACCTTCCTATTGGAACCGGGCCTTCTTTCTGGATTTAAAATGTTGAACAAAATTCAAAACAAATGTTTGAGAATCATTTGTGGAGCAATGAAGTCTAGCCCAATTAACGCTTTACAAATTGAGTGCTGTGATCCTCCGTTACAACTACGTCGTCAGTATTTGTCTGATAAATTTCTCTTTCGACGTCTACAGCTTTCCAATCACCCTCTTATTGAAAAACTTCATCTTTTAGCTTACTTAGTATCTAATTCACCGTATTGGATACATAAATCGAATCCACATTTAATTAATAGCTATTATAAGTTTAAATCTCTCTCTGCACCTTTACATCAATCTAACATGTTACCTTTGTTTTCTTGTTCCTTCGAATCTCTTATTCTATCACCACAAATATTAAATATTGGTATAGCTAAGTCAGATTTTTTAATAGCTAATGAAAAATTTAATGCAATTGTTGAGAAAAAATTTAAAAATACCCATCTCATATTTACAGATGCTTCGAAACATAATGTTAACGGTTTAGTAGGCGTAGGTATCTTCCACCGTCAATATAACATTGTACAGAAGGTAAAACTCCCTCCAGAATCTTCTGTTTTTTCTGGAGAGTGCTTGGGTATTTTCAAAGCCATAGATTATATAATACTAGCTAAACTCAAAAATTCAATCATTTTTACTGACTCACTTAGTTCTTTACAAGCCTTAGAAAAAAACCCATTTAAAATTAAGCAACACAACCCCATAATACTTGACACAAGACAATTACTAACAATATGCATAGCAAAACATTACAATATTAAATTTTCTTGGATTCCTGGACATTCTGGAATCCAAGGAAATGTTATAGCAGACGCTCTCGCTAATGAAGCTATTTCATGTGGTGACCTTGTTCCGTATAAGATTTACTGCTCAGACTTGTTATCAATACCTAAACTCGATCTTGATACATGTTGGAAAACGTCATGGGAAAAAAGCAGTAAACAAAAAGGTAATTATTATTACTCTCTTCAGCCTGATATTTTATCAAAACCATGGTTTTTCTCAATGAATTTTAATAGGAGGTGCTCTAGTATCATCTCAAGATTGAGACTTGGCCATACTTGTACACCTGCTCATCTTTCCAAGTTTAAAATTATTAACGACTCTTCTTGTTTGTGTGGTTGTGAAACTGGCGATGTAAATCATTTTTTCTTTTCTTGTCCTTTATATGACCGTTCCGATTTCCTGAAATCCTTACTAGATCATCAAATCCCTTTTCCAACCTCAATTACTTGTCTGTTATTTATAAAAAAATATTACATATATAAAATAATTTCAGATTATATAATTACTAATAATATAGAAATTTAGGTTTAGTATTTATTTGATGAAAGTCTTGTGTGTCTATAATATAAGTAATATATTTAAATATATGTATAGCTATATAAATTAATATTTCATAATAATATTATTATTATCTTGTCATACATATCCTATATCCTGCCCTGAATGATTCCTAAATTTAACATCTCTCGTCCCTTTATATACATGGAAAAATTTCTCCCGTTTGATAATGGCAAATGTACTACGTACGAGAACTGCCAAACAAAAAAAAAAAAAAAAAAAAAAAACATTGACAAGTAGACTTCCCGCAGGAATGGCGGCTGAGAGAAATATTGAAGCGCCTCTATGAAATATTTATGGAACTAAATTCAATTAGTATATTATGTCAAAAATAGCCGCCATATTTTAGTCTTAGTATTACGTCGTATTACAAAATTACAATAATGTTATATTTGTATTTAGTAAACTTGTTTGTGTTTACTATTTTTGTGTTGAACTTACATGTGAAAGTGATTTCCATATATTTTCGGTCCATATATCACAAAAAACTAAAACTTGAGTTGTTATTAGTGTCTTAGTAAGCGGGGGGAGTTTCTTACACAATATGCCCAATTGTGAGAAAGACTTCGAAAATGGAAATGGCGAGTTTATACCACAAACACAGGAAAGACACGTATTATGAGTTCTGGTTGTCCCACTTTGTTCCTGCAATCAGAAATACCGGGACTCCAGTCTCTAACAAATTCTCTTCTTGTGACTTCTGGTGAGTGAATATGAACTTGTTTTCGTTATGAATCTTATATTTTTATATTACGAACCAATAATCGGTTGAGGTGTAGCCTTAGGGGCGCTATGGGCGGTGACTTAGAAAATTTACGAAAATTTTTGATGTCAATATAACCCCCAATTTTTTACGCTTATCATACAGTCCCTATATAATCTACTAATAATCCATAAACTTTCCATACATATTAATGTACCCAAAAATATATTTTCATGTTACAGAATCTGTGCCACTCTTTGATCATGTTTAAATTGCAAGAGAATTTATATACTTATGTACTATGATCATTGTAAATTGTTGGATCCTACATGTAATATAATAAATTATCAGCTGGAGAAGGCTGTCACAAACAGATGGAGCAAATGCTTGACCAAGTTGTATCTACAGTTCTTAACTATTTAACTGATCCTGTAAGTATGAATATAATAATATGTAAATATACAATACAATAAAATTAAAGGAAAAATGATGGTTTCATAACATTTTCAAAAATTTTAATTTATTATGAGAATCATTATAGAATTTACTAACTTTAATAATATATTTATTTTCTGACTGGCAAATTTAAAAAGGAATCCTTATTACTAATCCAATGTTTGTTAGTAGTCAGACGTCTACGAGTAGTGTTATTACTTCCATAACATTGGAAAATCATTTGTAGCATTTGCCTTTTTGCTTCTCTTATGCGTTTAGGGATCTCCGTTCACATAATATATGAAAAATATTTACCTAGTTTTTGTTAGAATTTAATTAAATTGGTATTTATATTTATCTAAATTATATTTGATCTCTTATTTATTAGTCGGTGCAACGAGGCACGAAACTAGTGTTGGAATAAATTGTGAGTACAATTGTTTCAGTTGCCGTTACAGTGGAGAACATTTTGTTAATAATATAACGACCGCCTGATGCTTAAAATATAGAATATCTAATGTTGAGACAGACAAATTAAAGATGCTCAGAGGAAAAACCATTATTGTGTCAGTCTTATTGGTAAGTTATTAATGGATTTAAGTGAATATTAATAATCATTTATTTTCTGTATAGAATGCTACTTTATAAATTTTAAATAAGTTATAGTTAGTATATGGGCCCCAACGTAAATGTAACTGAGAAATTGACCTGAAATTGAAACCACATTTTCATATGTGAATGCTTCAATACAACGGTTTCTGATTCTACTGAATTTGTATTTAGAAAGTTAATGAGATTTTTTATCTAACATAGTGTAGTCCACTGCACTAGAATAATATTATTAATACAAATATGATATTTTTACATAGAGTCCAGCATCTATGAAAAACTTTCAATAATTAAAAAAAAATATTTTTTTTAATATGTTGGGTCATCTCATCCCAAACTAGGTAGAGCCTGTTCTTATGGTAACCAGACAACTGATACATAGTTATATATTTCTAAATACATACATATTATAGATAAACTACACCTAGACACAGAACAATTAATGATCATGCTCATCACATTTCATTTGATTGTTTGTCCTGGGTGGGAATTGAACCCACGACCTTCTGGTTAAGCAGTCAGGGTCACTAACCACTAGACCAACAGGCCAGTCATTTCCCCCACCATGGTTAATTTAAATTAAGGCCTTGACGTGGCGGTGGGGCTCAGTAGCCTAGGGTGAGCCCAGCACATTGGGCGAAGCTAATTGAGCCGAGGGGGCTCTTTGTACCCCTCTAATAAGAAGAGGGGACATAAGAGCAAGGGGCGAGGATGGGAACCTCACCCCATTATACTGTCCTGAGGTTGGGAGGGGTTGTTCTGTGGTGCGGGACAGCCCCTCTGTGGAGGTGGCGACGGTCACTTGCGGGACTGACTAGCCGTCGAGGTGCCCTGTTAGCTTAACAAATCCGGGGCACCTCACCTAGGCGGCACTGGTGGCACTCGCCGGGTTTTAGTGTATCATTCCTGTCAATTTTCTTTAATTTATATATTTACAGATGATACAATTCAATTAGCTGGATTTAATTTAAATGTTATTTATGATCCATGTCATTTGATAAAAGGACTTCGAAATAATTTTGCTGTCAAAAATATATATTTTGACAATAAAATTGCTAAATGGACAGACATAGTCGACGTGTATAAAACTGACTGCCAGCATACTCAATCAAGGATACTCCATAAATTAAATGATGAACATGTTATTCCTGAAAAGATAAAAAAAAATAAGGTATGCTTGCAATATCATTATGCAATATGTTTTCTGAATCAAGTTTCATCAAAGTCAAATGCTCATGAATTGAAAAAAATAAATAAGAATATGGTACCTAATTCACTATTATGTTTTAGTAAGAGTGCCATTGTTGCATTGCAGCTACCTCTATGTCTTACGGTACCTCTCGCTCGTATAATATTGATGTCAAGTGAAGGCTGTGTTATCATGTGTTTTTGTTTAGCCCATTGTATGTGGGACAGAGTAGGAGAACGACAAGGCTCATGCATAACGTCTGATTGTGGTGTGGCGTCGGTAGTCAATAGTAAGGCTTTTGAGTCTAGACTGTTTGTTTGTCCCCTTATGCTATAAACAAAATGTGTATTTAAATCAAAATATTGGTTGAATTTCAGGTGAAGAATTGTGTGCGAGTATTCAGCAAAACCATGGCTAGTGTTTTAAATTATACTTCAGAATTCTGTAAGTAATAAATTGTAAGAGTATCAACACTATAAAAAATCAAATATTAGTACATTGTTTTCTAATGTTTACGCGAACATTTGTCCTCCCGCATTGTCCCACAGCACAGTACAACCCCTCCCAATGTTGGGACAGTACAATGGGGTGAAGTTCCCGTGCTCGCCCCTTGCCCCCTGCTCTTTTGTCCACTCTTATAAGAGGGGTACAAAGAGCCCCTCTTCGCCCAAAGTGCAGCGGCTCACCCTAGGATACTGAGCCCCACCGCCACGTCAAGGCCTGAACCATGGTGACCCGGCTCTTACCACCTGCTTGGGATCCCATTGTTAATATTATCAAATGAAAATCCATGCATAATATTGCTGTAAAGTATCCGAAATGTCGGGATTGTAAAAATTGTTTCATTATAACAAATATTAGTATTCAAAATAATTTTCTTTCATTTCCAGCTCACTACTCAGATGGAAGACCAGTCAGCAGCAGCTTGGAAAACACCGCTGAAGTAGTGTCGTTCTTTGACGACTTATTTGACAGTGTCAATGGAGCTGCTGTATTCAACCGGAAAAAGAGTGGTAAACTACTTCGTTCAGCTGTTACAGCCAATAGCACACATCACGCATTCTGGCAGGAAGCGATACTAAATTATGAATAAAGGTATTCAAAGAAAAATATTAGTAAGTTTGACACATGCTAACTAGAATAAAGCCCTCTAAAGAATAATGTGTCAACCTAGTGTCAACATGCTCGGTATGTCGCCGTAGACCCGTGGTATGACTCTCCTGAATGCATAACCTAATGTGACAGGTGACAGGTGATTTTTGAATGAAGAATACTGAGCGTTACTTCCGTCAGAAAAAAAATCTGAGTTACTCTCTAGTCGCGCCTAAAGAAGTTTTACTTCAAAAATGATGATGTATCATAACCTTTTTAAAAAAAAATTATTTCATTATGAGAATTCCTTATTTACTAAATGCCTGCCTGCCTTATTGTGCTTGTACTTACAAATAATAAAAACATTTTTTAAATTAATGTCCTCATTTAATTTCAAACATCCACGTGTCCTCTATGCTGCATATGATGCTATTGGACAAAAATGTTAACTGATTTTGCACCTGTACATATTTGCCAATCCACAAGTACAGGTAAAGTTATTTCCCTATTATTTCCAAAACGTTTAGAATTATTTTTCAATGATACATTGAAGTCTTATCATCCATTTCTACTTGTTTAGATGAGCCTTAGGCAGCTGCAGCCTTGGTGAACGTCAGTGAAGACTGTCCCAAACCAATTCTAACTCATTATTTGGGATCATTGATGGGGAAACTGGAAGCTATTCTGACTGCCAAATTAAGAGGTATTATATTATATTATTTTTCACTCTTTTTTTAAAACATCTATTCTTATTCTTCCTTATTACTTACTAGCTGTTGTCCGCAGCTTCGCCCGCGTTAACTTACTTAACTTAATTTATATTACTCGCAGCGATGATGTTATATAGCCCATAGCCTTCCTCGATAAATGGGCTATCTAACAGTGAAAGAATTGTTAAAATTGGACCAGTAGTTCCTGAGATTAGAGCGTTCAAACAAACAATATCTTCAGCTTTATATTATTAGTATAGATTAATATCCAATGTTCGTTAGTAGTCGCACTTTACAAGTAGTGTTATTACTTCCATAATATTGGAAAATCATGTGGCATTTGCTCCCTTTTTGCTTCTCCTATGTATTTAGGGATCTAAGTTCACATACATGATAAATAGTTTAGGTAAGAATTTAGATAAATTTGTATTTAACTATTTAAATATATTTGATCTCTTATTTATTAGTTGGTGGAACGAGGCACGAAACTAGTGATGGAACAAATTGTGACTGCGATTACTTCAGTTGCTCACGCGATGGAGAACGATTTTGTTGAATATTACGACCTCCTGATGCCCTGCCTAAAATACAGAATCTAATGCTACAACAGATGAATTAAAGATGCTCAGAGAAAAAACCATTGAGCATGTCAGTCTTATTGGTAAGTTATTAATGGATTTTAAATGAATAATAAGAAACCTAAATGGCACTCGGGGACTGCCCGGGTAAAGCTATTGCATAACATATTTTATCAACTTATATTAGTCGGGTGTTGGGTTTATTTTCGTTACGGAATTTCTTGATAAAAGCTATGCAATAGCTTAATAATAATTTACTTTCTCTGTACAGAATGCTACTTTATAAATTATAAATACATATGTAGTTATAAAAAATATATGTTATATATGGCCCTCAATGCAAAAGCAACAGAGAAATTGACCTGAAGGTATTACCTGGATGCGCTCTGCTGCGCTCCCGACTGCATCGCCATCCTGTTTGTTTCTTCCGTGAAACATTTTTGCTGTGTTTCGGAGAGAAAGGCAGGACAGGCAGTGTAATTACTGGCATAGAGACTTAACATCTTGTCTTAGTATAGGCAACAAATTAATTAGTTGCCTGGACTAGTCTCAGGCAGCTTGTTTATGAATGAGATTCTTTGTCTTGAATAGTGGAGTATGAGAATGTTATTAATATAAATATGATATTTTTAAATAGAATCCAGTATTTATGAAAAACTTTCAATAATTTCTACATGTTGATTATATATTTTTCTTTTAATATTTTTTTTTTCTATTTCAGAAGGTTAGCAGTAACAAAGAAAGATCAACAGGCAATGTACGACGAAGAAAATATAAAGAAGAACAAAAAAAACGAAAAATTGAGAAGAAACTACAGTTCAGAAGACTGAAAGCTTGAGTTGAAACAAACTCATCACACAAGTGTGAAATTAATTTACTTAATTAAAAATAAATTATAAGTTCCAAAAAAATAATGTTTTTTTTTGCCTCAATTCTCTATCATAAATTAATTTAAAATAAAAATATTAAAGAGCAATTTCGGAAAAAAAATAACAGGCAGCATGGGCTCTGGTCTTAGCCTGTTCCAAAAGAAGAAGAAGGAACAATAAATAAACTTCAAACTCTATTTTGCTTGTCAGCGGGATGTCTGCGATCGTTGTTGGTGAGTGGTGCGTCTGAATACGTAGTATTCTCTATATAGTTTGTGTATAGTTGTGGTATCTAAACAGTAAACACTACGCAAGTATTATATATAAAGCCGATATTTATTGCAGTCAAAAACAAATAATAAACCCACACTTTTTACAATAAAATAATGGAATACACTAACGATTTGACGATATTTGAAGGAATTGTAGATGCTGCAGACGATGTAATATCAATATCAGAAATTAAAGAAAAAACAGGTTAAGAATGTTCTTCATAACAGTAACTATTTTTTGCTGTTAATAAATCAATTAATAATAATTGATTTATTTTAATTATAGGAAATGAACGCAGAATAGATTACCTGACTGGTCGTATCCAAGAATTTTTGAAAGAAGTAGAATACTTAGAGGATGGCCAATATAAAAAAGAAGTATACGATAAGTTGCGCCAGTTAGCTTTATTCGTTATTTTTAGCACAGAATTACCAGTCTTAGAAGAAATGAAAGAATATCAGGGTCTGGAATTAATCATTGGGTCACTTCCTACCTTACCGAGGTATGTCATGTGTGAAATATTGTGGCATCTTGATATAGATGATATAATTGGTGAAATCCTCATTTATAGCTACCCAGTATTGGCCTTAGATGTAGCAGATTCATTAATAGAAAACTTTAAATATTTTGTACCAGATAATTGCTTAGAAAAGCTCAATATTCTAACTGGTTCTTGCTACAAACTTTTATATCAGCTGATGTTCTATAATTTAAACAATAAAGATGTAATACGAACCTACAATAACTTTTTGCTGTGCCTAAAATACTTTCTGGAACCACCAAATTCGTATATACTTGACACGTTAAGCGAGGATAATCTCTACAAATATTTAGGCAACAGAATATGTGCCTTTCTTGGTGTACTTGATGAATGTTTCAGTGTATTTACAAGAAAAGAACTACACAAACTTCAACTCAATGATATATATCTATCAACGATACAACCAAATATAATAAAAAGAGAAACTGTGAGTTTAAATGATGCTGATAAAGAGAGTGATATGAATCTAATTAATGATTATCTAGTCAAATGTAATACGGCTCTACTAGATACATGTAAATCCTTGCTAACAGATATAAGCATAGATATATTTTGTTCTTGGAGTGAATTTGAAGAAAATGGAGTAAGCTTACAGAATACCATTGGAGACTTGGGTTATAAAATAACCACAAAATTTTATGAATTTGTTAATAATATTGAACCAGTTTGGATAATGTTACAGCTAATTTCATCTAAACCTAAAGATTTAAAGGAAGAAATTAATAAGGCAGATAGTAAAACAATTGTAGCGAAAATAAGCGAAGGTACTGAAGAAAGTATTGAATGGGTAAAAGCCTTGGTACATCGAGATAACCTATGCTCAGATTTTGACCTGCTAAGAGAAATTTACAATCATACAAATCTGATGAGTAATGATGAAAGTCACAAACTGTATAATATCTTGTATGATCATTTAGAAGTGTCAGAAGAAAATAGGGAATTTATTAAATCACTTTTAATTAAGTGTTTCGAGAATTGTATGAATGAAGTCAAGCAAGAGCTGGTTGAGAAACACTTTTGCCGAAATCTAAATGATGCATTAACATCAGAAATGTTTGATAGTATGGTGACAAAAATCTTTAATAAACTCATATCTCTACCAGAAACAGATGCAATATTTGAACAGATCTATGATGTATTTCTGCAGAGTCCAAAGAAAGTTTTCAATAAAATATTCCTTCTGGCCTCCGAAAGCATTCAGCAGGCTAAAATTATGGTGAAAGTAATGATGTTTTTGAACAGATATTCAAATCACAAATATGACAACGAAAAAGAGAGTTGTTTATTATTAATGGTGAAGGTCACATTTGATAATGATTTTGATACTGAGATACAGAGAGATAACTTCATAACATTTATTGATGAGCTTAAATGTTATAAAGTACTGTCTGAATCAAAACTTCTCAACTTTATCATTATGCCAAGTTTAATAATGGGAATAACTAGCAAAGATGTAAATAAACTTTGTATGCACTGTAAACTCTTGCAGAAAGTATATAAACAAACAGATATTATACAATACAGAGCTCCAATTTTAGTTATGCTAGCACAAGTGCTTGAAACTGTGCGTTGGAGAATAAATACATTTACGTCAATGAAACCAACAGTTTTGGATCTAGTGTTAGATTTAGTGTCATCAATTTTGAATTCATATGATTCTGATATACCAGGTATATATAAATTGTTCTGTATTACACTATATATTACAAAAATATAATAGAAAATAACATTCTTAAAAGTAAAGTATTATTTTAAGTAAACTATTATTTATATATTTTAGAAAAGGACAGTGAATGGTTAAAAATGAAAGTAAAGAATTTACACCCCTTAAACATGTATTACTACCGAAACCTATGGAAACCTAAGGGCAATTCATACATAGAAATTATCAGTGGCACACATATACAAGAAGAACTTCATCATGAAAGACTTGTTCTATGGCTAACACAGGTAAATAAGAATTAATATTGGAGGTATATCATTGTTTGTCTTAAAACATCAACAAACCACATTTGTCTTTGGATATAGAATACACATTTGAATGCATCTTTAAATTTGATAGTTTTGTTTTTCTAATTCATGTTAATTAACAAGCTTTTAGGGCTAGGGTGCTGGTGGCGAAATAGGTTTTTCTAAATTTCTCCGTGCACCTGAACATGAGACCATCACTTGCTAGCCGGTGAAAGAAAATATTGTGAGGAGACCTGCTTGCTTGATGAGATTAAAAGACTTTGAAGGTGTGTGAAGTTCACCAACCCGCATAATGGGCCAGCACAACATCCTCCTCCGGATTTGACTTTAACCCATGCTCAACAGTGGGACATATTAGGGATGATATTATTTAATATAGACTAGCCTAGACAAATGTGTACATTACAGCCACTGTCTTTACATATATCCACTTTTTTACAGCAATTCTGTTCAACAAGTGTCCAAGAATGGTTCAAAATGTGGGATAGTATAGAAATACTCAAAAACACCACAATTGTTGATCTATTCCATACAGCCATAATGATAATAGTAGTGACAGAGAACAATCATCGAACAGAACACAGTGAAGCTTGCTTGTTGTACTGTCTGAGGAACTATATATCCATTATAAAAGTGAGTTTCATTTATTTATCTGCTGCTTTATTCTGCATTGATTATCTTTATTTACAAAAATTTAATATCATATTGTTGGTTGTTATACAATTTTAACGAAATTTGGTACCATTTCACGTTCAGCGAGTGCAAAGTCTGTATAATGTTAGAAAGGCACAATCAAGATTCACACTTCATACAGAAAATTCTGTGGTCGGATGAATTGACATTTATCACGTATCCAATTTGGGATCGTATGACGAATTTACACAGTTCAACGTCAAAATATTGTCAAGACTCAAGAGTACGAAAAAGAGAAATACCAATTTCAATTAGTTACATAAAATTCCACTGTAATCGAGTCAAATCGTGCGCTAGTGTAGCGTACAAGAGTGCAAGTTCCCAATCCCAATCCTAAATTTCAATAGGATCGAGTGTCAAGAATAAGCCCACAGTTTGTGTTCCCCTAGGACGTCGGTCTTCATGATCAAAGCCAATATGACATATTATTATCTCTGCTATGTACTCGTTTTACTTTAATTAATGTAGTGAGTAATTCATAAAAAGAATATATTCTTAGAACATTTCCCTCGATTTCTCACTTCCAACTTTATTCTTTATGCCGCAAAGATTTATTTTGGCTGTTAATAAACTTTTATTGATTTCAGAACAAGTATCTCAAGCCACCTTTAAATGACTTCGCAGTAAAAAACGTAGTAAGCAAATTGGCGGCATTGGAAAATTTGATTTCAGTGAGTAATATTGAAGAAATAAAGACAATATTTTTGCCGTTATTTTCTTTTCTAGCAGAAAGAAAAGAAGATTATGCAGTTGACGCACTTGTCAGCTTACACAGTGAATTTAAACATACGGAGATTAAAGATGCATGCGTAAGATTTTTTGTGAACAGTAATACTGATAAATAAAAAATATACAATTGAATTTCTTTTTTTTTATCTATACATCAGATCGAATTCATTTATCGAGCTAGTAGGTAAGTAGTAATATCAATGCCGGCAATGGCCTAGTGCCTAGGCCAGCATTTCCCATTTGGTGGGTCGCGATCCGATACCGGGCCACGAATAAATCAATACTGGCTCGCACCATTGCCTCCTTATTTTAAACAATCAATAGGCACCGCGCATGACCCGCCTCCCTCCAGAGGGAGGGATAAGGGCCGGCCCTCATGATGATAGGTTAAATTCAACCGTAAAAGATTCGTCGACCGTATCGGATTTGACTAGTCCAAATCCTGCTCTCCCGAGCAGCGCGCGCGATGAAACGCGCCCCCGCGGGGCGCGGATGAGGGCGTCCCCCTTTCGAATATTTCTTAAGTGAGCCATCTGCTCACTTAAGAAAAAAAACTCACTTAAAAAAAGAACAATCAATAGTAAGTATATATATATATATATATATATATTGTTTTCTCATGTTTACGCGAATTTCACTCATTATAATGAAACTATTTTTACGGATTTTATCGCTGCAAATTTAATAAACCGCTATAAAATCCGTAAAATTATTACATTATAATCACTAGTATACCTTAAAATTAAATATGGAAACCATAAACATATAATATAATAGACCAATAAAGAATTGGAAAGAGAAGACAGTCCTTTATGGAATTATAACAAGATGAAAAGAGAGAGCAATCTAATGTCAAGTGTAACCACTTTTATTTGACAGGTCAGCCAAAGTCACCAAGCGTTAAAAGAGCCTCTCAGTATTTCCAATTTATTTCGTTGTTCCAGATATATTTGCAATAAATACTATTGCATGTAAAAAGATGAAAATACTATACGGTGCGGTATAATGTGAATCATAGAAACAATCGTGAAAATTATAAGTACACTTCACAGGTAATTCATCTTCATTACCTAATTGCTAAGATGTGTTTATTTTTTGCTATATTCTATCTTTACTTCTCTATTTCAAATAAAATAATGTCAATCGTCCTATTTACTTTCATATTTTGCATAATTAAAGATACAATCGTTCTTAAATTACACAATATTTGAAGATTAATTTTCACCAATATTTTATACATATACGCTAGTGCTTGATTTAAATTTATCGACATGCTGATTGGTTTATAATATCATTAATTTGAAACTAATCTAAAAACAACAAAAAATAAAACAGCTTTCGATATAATATAGAGTGACTCGAGAGCAAGGTTTATATTATGTAACGGGAATATCAGAAAGGAAATGCGTTTTAAATAATAACAACAACCATTTTATTACATTCTGATAGAACAATAACAATCTTCGGTCCAGAAGTAATGTGTAGGTGCGTGTGAATGTGCATGCACAAAGCACCTCCGTCCTTACCCACACTGCACATGCATAAACATACACGAACCTCACACATACATAGAGGTTGGCCCAACATTAATTAACAAAGTTAACATGGCCGATAGTGATTTGGCCAGACTTCCGTCCTCCTTTTGGTCGCAGATATAAATCGCCCCTCTACGAACAAGACTTCGCTTTTTCAAGGCAGTTGTCGGGTGCGTCTATAACGTAATACAAACATCCCTACGCCTCGGCCGTCCAGCCCATATTATTGCCAATTCTAACACAAGTGAATTGACACTGCAGCGCCACCAATCTCCGGCACTCGCTGTCAAATCCGCTCCCGTACTAATGTCCTCTCCGACTGTTTGCTTGTTAGCGATGAATCATAATCATTTTGTTTCACAGATTCCCTCAAGATCCTATAATTAGAGGAAAATGGCTGATATTAGCTGGGCGTGTTGGTTGGGATCCCAACAATACAATTTGCAAAGCGACGTTTCTAATATCGGAAGATATTTCCGACTTGTTTTTGTGCTTGACGAGCCACAATATGGACCAATAAGTTTTAAGTAGGCACAGATACTTAATAATGAAGTATTATAGACATCTGTTCGATATTCGGCTCAAATACGAATGTAAGCTACTTAATTTGAGTAAGGAGACTGTAAGGAACCACCTTGGAGCAGTGGGTTGACCGGCGGCACGGCACAATATCCTTCCACCTTGCGCAGATCCTGACGGGGCATGGATGCTTCGGAAGGTATCTGTGGAAGGTGGCAGGGGCGGAGGACTCACCAGGGTGTCATCACTGTGACAGCAGTGAGGACACTGCTGACCACACCCTGGCGGAGTGCCCAGCTTGGGCAGAGGCAAGGGCGCCCCTCATCGCTGAGGTTGGCGCGGACCTGTCGCTCCCTGCGGTCATCCGAGCGATGACCGTCAGTGAGAGCACATGGCAGGTGGTCCTCTCCTTCTGCGAGGACGTGATGTCGCAGAAGGAGCAGGCGGAGCGGGAGAGAGAGTGCACTGGCGCCTCTTCCCGCAGGAGAGCACTCCTCACAGAGTTATTGTTGTCAAACAGGGACGGAGCCAAAAACCCGCTCGAAATCAGTGTCTGTACGGATGGGGTACACCGGCAGTCCATCACTTTGTCGCGCATATATACGACCTCTTCTCGTCCATGAGTACCTCCACTGACGCTTACGACACTCCTCGCGGACTCGTTGAGACAGCTGGCGATTGGAGCGCGTCAGCCTCTCGTTCAAGTAGACCCGACACGGTGGTCCACCCAGGCCGATGTCCTCCGTCGTAAGGGTGCGGCGAACGCGCGCAGCACGCAGCATATCGTCGCGCACCTGTCGGCGTGCAAAACGCACTACCACGCGACGGGTGCGCCTCTTCGTACCATCGTTACCTGCACCGCTGTTGCCTAAAGCTCAGACCCGCTCGGCGTACACCACATCACGCTGTTCCAGTTGAACACCCAGCTTGGCCGCAAGCACAGTGACGATATGCTGGACGTTTTCCCCCTTCTCTGGCAGATGACCGATTTCTAAGTCAGTTAGAATAGCGTCCTGGATCCGGTCGTTAAGCTCAACCTTGAGTTACATTATAATACAATACACACATTGTGGTTTTTTAACTTGACTGGGACACAGGAGTGGTACAAAATAGCCATAGCAGAACAAGTTTGGGAAACGCTGGCCTAGGCGACCGACAAGAAATACGCTATTTTAAGAACAGTAACGAATTACTACACCTAATATTATCAGATTTCGTGTAGTATTTGTATTAAATAGCAAACGTCCTAATCCGCCTTAGTTGCCGTCGTTACGGACTGCTCTGGGCTGGCCATATTTTACACTTGGTCCCACTTCGAGCAATTTAACTCGGCCACGTTTAAGTCGCTTTCATAGATTTTTGAGCATGCGTTACATGCAACTTCGTAAACCGTGA
The DNA here is from genome assembly GCA_963853865.1 of Helleia helle. Classification (NCBI taxonomy): domain Eukaryota; kingdom Metazoa; phylum Arthropoda; class Insecta; order Lepidoptera; family Lycaenidae; genus Helleia; species Helleia helle. Next base: position 11,771,625 of record OY971421.1, read on the forward strand.
CGACAGGTTGGTCAAGGGGCTACTGGACACTACACGTAGCTTTCGCGGGTTTGAATACCGCTAAGTACTGATAATTACCCGACAGCTTAATAACAGGAGGGTATTTTTTTGTATGATGAATATACATTACTTGCCCTATTCCCTACTCTAGCTTTATTGAATCCCAGCGCGTAGGAACGGCTTAATTTTAGATATTAGTATATCGCCTAAAAACAGCATTGAGAGGCGCAATTGGACCGATTTGCCGAAATTATTTTTACAGTGTTTAACTTGCGAAAAATACGCTTAGCTAACTTCAGCCTCACATCCGAGTGATTATATATATTTTGCTAATTGGTATATTGCATGTTACATAATAAGCTAACTTCTTCGTTGAACTTCTTAGTAAGAATAAACGTCAAATTTTATTTTTAAATCAGAAACTGTTACTTTTGTCAGAGCAAATAAATTTTATTATTGATGCAAATTACATGTAAACCTAAAACAGAACAAAAATGTTTGTGATGTCTTTTTGTGGCTGCGATGAAGAAGATACAAAATATCGATTAACTAAGGAACATTTTCCCAGTACAGAACAAATTTTAGGAATGATAGGTACTATATTGGCTACAGTCATATGCTGCGTAATTTACACAAAGGTAAATTGTTAGAATAAAAGTATAGATTTTAAAAATTAGAGCAGTGCTAAAAGGAGTATGTAAAAAGAGTATGTTCTATGAAATGAAATTGAAAAAAATAGCAGCAAATTTATAGAATAAAGTGTTATTTTCTTAAGCATATATCTAGTTGATAGATTGTAACATCAGTGACGAATAACCGCCTACCTGCGTCAATTCAATGAAAGACCTGGCAAACGCCGCACTTATCGAAGAATACCAGGAAAGATAGAAGTGGGATCGTATACATTGATCGCGCGATGCATACGACAAGGAGAATGGATCACCAGAATCGCCGGAGGTCACTAGGCAACAGGTGCCTCCAATCACGCTCGGAGTAATCCAGTCTCCCTTGGACTACTCCGAGCTAAAGCTCCAAACTAGCTACTGGCTAAACTCCTCAAAGGAGCACAAGAAAGGAACCTGTCCATTGCATTAATACAAGAACCAAGTATATGGTGTTATGAAACGCTACACAGGGAATTGACACTATTACTCTGGAAAAAAATAGAAATTCACGTCTACCCTTTATACCCCAGTCTACCCTTCATAGCTACTTTATCACTGAGGAACAAAAACTATAAAAATAATCATCAACAGCCCGGATACCGCTATAAGCCTGACCGGGCGAAAGTGTGTAGGTATGTCACTGAAACTTCACCTAAACGGCTGGATCGATTTTGATGAAATTTTCTGTTTGTTCAAGTGGATTCGAAGATGGCTTAGATTTACAATTATTCCGCACGAAACAAAACATTTGTCGGATCCGCTAGTTTTATTGTAAATTGATAATGTAAGCGAATACATTCAGTATAGGTACGTAACGTACGGTACGTTTCCTAAGAATATAATAGATATGGAAACTATATATCGCACGTAGGTACGTTTAAACTTTTACGGACCGTAGGTACCTACATATACTTTTTTTTCTTTAACGCCGGCAAATGCTCTGAGGCATCCCGCGGGGGAGTGGGTCTCCCCACGCGGGTATATGGTACTCTAAAACCCCACTAAAACCCGGCGAGTGCCACCAATGCCGCCTTTGGTGAGGTGCCCCGGGTCTAATAAACAAACGGCACCTCGACGGCTAGTCCCCCAAGGGACTGACGCCACCGAGGGGTGGCGTCGGTCCTTTCCATATAAGAGGGGCACAAAGAACCCCTCGGCTTAATTAGCTTCGCCCAAGGTGCAGCGGCTCACCCTAGGCTACTAAGCCCCACAGCCACGTCAAGGCCTGAACCATGGTAGGGAGGTAGGTACATATACTTGCCTAACGGACCTCAACTTTTTTTTTTTTTTCGGAAGGGCTAGACTTTTCGGCCTGATGGCCTTTAAGCTCAATCGGTACAGTAAGTGAACAGATGGCTCGCTTAAGAAATATTCGAAAGGGGGACGCGCCCCCTGCGGTTCATCGCGCGCGCTGCTCGGGAGAGAAGGATTTGGACTAGTCAAATCCGATACGGTTGACGAATCTTTTACGGTTGAATTTAACCTATCATCATGAGGGCCGGCCCTCATACCTCCCTCGGTCCCAAGCAATCTAGCGGTAGCGTAGTGCTACCGCTGTTAGCGCGATCTGGGTTTGTGTCTACTCGTATCGGATTCGAACCTAAGCTTTCGCGATCGGTCCGGATCGATGTGGTTTCCATGTGTAGGGGTCGACGTCGCTTACGACCCCGAGGCCCAAGCGGTGTGCAGGTGTACCTAGCACCGTTTGTTGTGATTCGCACTTTTGCGTCGCGCATTAGTAGCTGAGAGATTTCGTCAGCTGGATCTGTTAAAACATGCTTAGGTAACCTATGTCTAATTGGAACTGAGTTATCTGGGGAATAGTTTGCCGCGCTCACGATGAGCGGGTTGGGGTGGAGAAGTGCCTTTTCAAAGTGACGTTCTGACGTCATTTTGAAGTGGCCCCTAATGGACTCTAATCTGAAGTCCCTGTGCAGGTCGATGTTTCTTACGTACCACGGGCAACCGGTTGCCATGCGTAAGAATTTATTTTGGACTATTTGTAGTGCATTGAGTCGACTTTGTGGCACATGCGCGAATGCGACACAAGAGTATCACATAAAGGGTCGGATACAAGTTTAATACAGGGTTAGCTTATGGCTGAGGGGCATTTTGCTGTTTTTGTTAATTAAGAAATATAAACGGCTCAAGACGAATTTGGCCTTTTTTGGTGACTTGTCTCTGTGTGGTCTAAACGACATCGACCTGTCAAGGGTGACCCCCAGGTATTTTACCTGATCTACTCTGGGTATTTCTACATTGTTTAACCTTATCGGTTTCATGGTACGATAAGGTCGTCTGTTTGTGACCCTCCTACGGGAGGGACCTCAACTTGCAACTGACATTTTGACGCTACTCCATCAGATTAAACTGACCCTTAGATTATAAGTATAACGTTTCAAAACCTTTTCAAGTTGAAACGAATGTCTATTTGCCCCCCTCTTCAATTAAAGAAAACATTTTCTGCGAACTATGCCTTATGGATACTTAGTCACCCTCGTACTTAGTCTAGTACGAAAAACTTTAGCTGTTTTGTATAAGTAGGTTAAAATGCAGCCTTACCATAATTACAATTTACGAATCAAGACTCGGCTGTTTGTATTGACATTTTTATTCGATTAACAAAACCGAATAAAAATGTCAATATTATATAACAACTGATAAATACTTGTTATTTCCAGATGATACAAGTTAAAAGAACTAGACAGCAACAAAGTATCGAAAATAAATCGGAGGAAGTAAGGTCTTCAAGACGAAAAGGACGGGTTCATTGATATTAATAAAACACATTTTCTATATATTCCACATAAAATTTATCTAAGTCCTCATATTCTATAATAATAAAATGGCATATAATCAGTCAAAATATTTTTTTTTTTTCATTAAACGTAACAATATTAGTAAGTATTATTAAAATAGAATCTTTTATCATTTATATTATTACAGTCTTGTAGTAAATATTTATGTTCATCATCGACTCGGCCTCTTTTTAAGAGGTATACTAAAATGTATTGGTATGGGAACACTGGCACTTTGTGATGGAAGAAGAAGCGCAACTTGACCCTTTCGATGATCTTCATGTCGACAAAGCAGTAGTCTGCCGAGCAACAACTGCCGGGCGTCCTGGAAAAAAGTTTTCATCAATATGCTTTAATGATGATCATCTCTACTCTAGCGTTCAAAATTGCCTGTCTATTAGATGCTGATTCATATATCATAAGAACATCATCTCTGTATTAGGAATTTTCTTTATTTTTTACATTTTAAACGCCGCTATCGGAGATTAATGGTCGGTACAGACTGGTGAAACGTAACATGAAAGGTATCATGCAGTGAAAGAATTTGCCGTACATATTGTTGCAATGTATCATGAAAGGTAACAAACACACTTTGTAACATTTTCTCATGGTTTGGACGTCTTGTGCGCGCGAATTGTGCATTTCACGCGTACGCTACGAGCATTACAAGCCACACGCGGAGCGACCCATGATTTGTCGGTTTTTCGAACGAACACAAAGGGCCGCGCAGTGCCGCAGCGAGGACGGTCGTGTCGAAAATCAAACGTGCGCACAACGAACATGGAGAGAGCTGCGCACGAAGAAAAGGACACGTGTCGACGGGTCGTGCAGCAAAATGGCGAAAACAGACGTACGCGGGAAGTTCTTTTTTTTTTCTAAAGGGCTTTTCGACCTGATGGCCTTTAAGCTGGAATTATCCGAAGGGGTCGCGCCCCATGCTCATCGCGCGCACTACTTGGGAGAGTAGAATTTAGACTAGTTAAATCCGATACGATCGTAGAATCGTTTTCGGTTGAATTTATTAATCATCATCATCATTCCTTATAACATCAGCTATCTGCCTGTCTTTCACTGGTAGATATCTGATGTTCCCGTAAAAATCGGCCCAGCCGTTTTAGAGATTAGCCGGAACAAACAGACAGACAGACAGACAAAAATGAAAAAATATATATTTTGGTTTATGCACTGTGTTTACATCCATATGCATTTAGTAAAATGCTGTTATTTTCATATTACAAATAGGGAATTTTATTTATCTGTATGGAGTATAGATATAACAAATATGTATAGAACGAAACAGGTTATTTACCGTGGATCATATGTTACAGGCTTTGCTTTAAGTGTTTTGAAAATCATCTGGTAGTATTGCCTGTACTTTTTTTTCATGATGAGAACCACTTGCTTTCCTTGGAAAGGGAACTTGGCATCAATCTCTTGCAGCTCTGAATGCCAGTACACAGCTGCTTTAGCAACTTCTACACTGGTGTTGTCTATTTCCACGACTTTAGGATGTCTCATCCACTCATACATATTTTCCTGGAATTTCAATATAATGTTATAGTTACTGATATTTAAAGTTACTTCTAAAATTTTCATTTGCAGGATAAAAAGTCTTAGAATCACGAGATATTTTCTAATGAATATATTTTCTTTAAAAAAAGATTTTATTTTGGTAGGATACAATATAAAACTGACTTACCTGTAAAAACTTTTTACACCTGAAGCTATCATAAATAAAACTAATATGCAGCAACCACTTGCCGGTTGCCAGGGAGCACACCATCATGCCAGTGAAGGTGTCACTAGGAAGCACGGATACAAAATGTGTGGCCAACATTTCCATCTTGGTGTTCTCGGCCACAACTCCACCCAACTCGTTAATCATTGCCACAATACGGTCACGGTCCTAGTTAATAACATCAAGATAAGTTAATCTTCCGATACATTTAAAAGATGATAGGTTAATTAATGTGCAGCAGCTCGTTAAAATTGCCTGCAAACAACTGGATTTGCCTTCATATGTAGACCTTAAACTTAATTCATTAATATTCATTCTAAAAATATTTAAAACAATGGACGAACATGAGATGAGAATGATGATAGTTTTTCAAAACAGTTGGACGTCACGAGACGGGCAGCAGATGTGAAATATCCATTATTATTTAATATCAGAATTTTTAAATTAACAACAATCTATCACACAAAAGGTCGACAGCGGCAGCAGTTACATCAATAGATATAACCAATAGATGATTCATATCAAAAATATTTGTTCTATAAGACATTAATTGGAACTGTATATAGACTAAGAGAAATTTTGTCTAAACATTAATAAATAACATGAGGATATAAATACATACATGAATATTTTCAGAGAGCATAAACACTTTCTTGTCACAGGCACATATTAAATTTTGTTTCATCTTCCAAGACTCTTCAGATGTACCACTCGGCGATCCACAGTCGCTATCTGTGAAATATGCATTTTTTTGTTACTTTAAACATATAACTCTACTATATATATACTACATTACAATACAAATTAGAAAGAAAATTTGTAGTATACAGATGTATATTTTTTGTCACAAGATTAAGTAGTTGAGTATATGTTTGTATACATTATTACATTATACATTGACTGTTATATTCTATTAGTTGTACTATATATTTTACCTGAGACAACTTCAGGAAAGGTAGCTTGGATAGTACTGGTCACTTGTGTTTTAGTGTTTATTGGGCTGTAAGTCGAAACTTTTTTCTTGAGTTTATAGTTTTGTATGTACTTCCGAAATGGAAGATAAACTGCAGTCTTAGCCTTTCCATTTTCAATGAACTGTCTAAAGCTCACCTTTTTTGGAGTGCTTTGTCGGCTGAATGATCTAATGAAAAGAAATAATTTTTATAATAATCACTTTTAAAAACTTGTATATTATGTATGATTGATGTGATTTATAAAATATCATATGATTCATACATATAAAATAATATCCCATAATAGAAACAACATAATATATCCCATAACAAATATTATTTAGAACCTAAAAGTATAAAAGAATATAAGTAGGAAATTACTTATGAATTATGTTAGTAGAAAGCGCTGTTGTAGTCCCAAGCATGCCAACATTCCATTTACAACTCACTCATTCCCAAATTTTGAGAAGAAATTTTTGATAGGGCTCACAGTAGGCGATGGTTTTTGTTCAACTTTCGTACATTCAATCTCTTGATATATATCGTCAATGGACCAACCGATTCGACGTACAGCTTTTGGTTTCCTCTCTTTTATAATAATAGGGGCAAAATCAACACAATCCTGACCAGGGTCACTAAATGAATCCTCAACTTTAAAGTGGACAACCTTCAAGTGCTCCAAATAGTTCAATTTATCCGTAAACATATCATGACAAACGGGACACACAAAATGGTGGAGTTTAACATTAGTTATACATTTATTTAGGTGAATCACATAGTCATCATAGTTATCATACTTTTCATCACATAGGACACAAGATACATTAACATATTCAGAAACATTGCTCATAGGTGAAGAAGGTTTAAATGATTTTGTTGGGGTCAGATCTGCTGCAACTAGGGTTTCGTTACTGTCACTCTGTTGAAGGTTATTGTGCTCAATTGTGCAAGTGACATGACAAGTGTGTGTTCCGTAATGACTGTACGACTCACTGCAATATACACATTTAATGGAATCCATGTCACTATCAGTCTCATCACTTGTTTCGTAGCAGGGACTTAAGGTAGCATTCATATTTTCAGCTTTAACAGAATTCTCATCATTCTCTCCAGTAACATACTGAGTATGCATGTGAAACTCTTTGTGATAAAGGTCGTTATAATCTGATATGTCAGACTTATCAATACTTATACCTAAAAGTAAAAAAAACGTGATTTAACATTAGAATTATACATAGTACATATTAACTTCAATATACACAGTCTAATATACAATATTCAATATGATTTCTCCACATCTATAAAAAAAGATTTTATAGATGTGGAGACATAATCACCGTTTAACATAAAAAATAAGTATTTTTTTTAAATGTTAAACGGTTTTATTGAAAAAAAAAAAAAGATAATATGAATAAAATGATAATAAAATAATTTGTCAGTTAGCAGTCATTACACTACTCTCCTCAGCAATCTAAGGTATTGATCAGATAAAAAAAAATTAAATCTTTGGGCATAGGAATTTACATATTTACTCAGGTTACGCTACTACCAACAATTTTTTTTATTTTTTATGTGATCAATACCCTGGATTGCTGAGGAGAGTGGTGTGAGAAATGCCACCTAGGACCTTACATATTACCTCTCAGCTTTTAGTACAGTAGACATCATTATTATCATTTTCTTCAATAAAACCAAATGGTTGTTAAATAACATTAAAAAAAAAAATTACTTATTTTATTTTCTAATTTTTAGATTCTAATTTTATTACTCAATTGTTCTCATTCTGTTAAATAAAACCGTTAAAAAGCAAATAGGTACTTTAGAGAAACAAAATTTCTCTTAATATGATAGATATTTAAATATTTTTTTTATAAATGCTAGTTTTAGTTAGATATTTGTATTTGAACCCACCTGGGTATTTTTTCAAGAGACAATCTATTCTTTCGCATTGTTGTTTGAATAAATATGCAGTACTCAAATTTTCAATACATGATGTACAAACACGGTCTGATAAACCGTCACCTTCATGTATCTGTGAAATATTAATTTTGTTATTAACATATAATTGGTTTTTGCAGGTTTCTTTAATGAGAAATAATACATCCTTTTTGTTGATTAATCATATATCTTAGCATTCTTCGGAAGAATCAATGAGCATCAAGCGGTACGGATATTCCATATAGTGCCCACCTTCATCTGCCCAGGATTGGATTTTGGACAATTCACACAATATCTTTTTAAAATAAAGCATGTGATATAACGTTTAAGCTATATTATAGTAAAGTTTTACTAAAGTCCATTCAGTTATCGGTAGTTTTGGTGTAAAGAGAGTTCAGCAGTGGACGAAAAAAGGGTAATAATGCGATAGTTGATATTATTACCAATTATGACTCCACGATAGTTTAATAAGAACTTTCATAGGGCTAACATTATTTACATAATGAAGGGATTTTGTTGAAGAAGTTTTCGTAATCCCAGAACTAAAAATTAAACACAAAAAAACATGACAACTTACTTGAACATTAGCAAAGGCCATAACCATTTCTGACAATTTAGTGGTATCATCTTTCTCAAATATAGAACAAAAGTCACCAATTTTTAGACACAGCCTACATTTATGAAAAGGTGTAATATTTTCCATTATATAGCACGTATTACAACCAAAATACAACTTTTTATAGAATGTAAAATATGAATTATGAGTACAATGTAAATATTTAACAACAAGTACAAAATAAGTACATAGTGGTAGTGGAATTGGATACTTATGTAGTATTTACTATTTAGCAGCAATGAGTAAAATAAACAGTAAACTTGAATAAATTTGACTTTTGACACCTAATTTATCGTAGACAGAGTCATTTTCGGTTGGAGATTTCAAAGTTCAGACCAAAGAGAAAAGAGATATCACAAACTATATAGAGAATACTACGTATTAGAGATATAAAATAGCTCTATATAGTTTGTGATATAAAAGTTACCATAGAAGTAGAAATTGAAAAGTACTCTGTGCCAAACTGCACATTGCCAACTGCCATTGACAATCGCGTATGTACCCGAAAGAGACAGGCATATTTTTGCAGGGATACCACATTCATAATAACAAGTCTACTTATTTCTTGAAACAAGTGTATTTAAAATAATAAAAAAAACTGGACAAACCGCTAAAAACATAAATAATAAAAAAGAAGGCTATAAACGTCCTCTTAATATGTATGATCTATAGTACTTAGCCTTTTAGGATAGCAAAAAACATATTTATTTTTGTTGTGTTTATTGCGAAGATTCCAGTCACCCTTTTTATATACTACCACATTCTTGGGTAATCTGCCTATGAAAAAATTGGTATCACCATATTTTTATAAACCGACCAAATTAAAAAGTAGTACAAAATGGCGGACATATTTGACAAACTGTTCGCGAGTGAGAATGTTTGTATGGCATTCAATGGAGACGGGCGAATCTGGGCCTAAACGTTACACAAATTTAAAAAAAAACAATAATTTTTATCTTTTTTTTTTTAATTGAACAGTGAAATATGAAGCAGTTTTATCATGGGATAACAAATTAAAAAAATATTCATTAGATGACTGATTTCCTTCATGTTTATTTTGGTGATATTCTCTGTTGCCAGAGTAAGAAAAAGGTAATCGATTTATTAAATTCATATTAATACACTTTATCGATACAACAATTTTTATAGAAATATTTTAAGTATGTATTTCGAGTCATAAATATTTCTTTTTTGAAGTTTCTTCAAAAAGTAGTATTATCGACGTGCCGTGCCTACTTTGAACACTATTGTGATGTTTATTCTAAAGACAAGTTTTTGACAAAACTTCTTTTATGAAATATTTACCTCCCAAAATACATACTTAAAATATTCCTAAAAAAATTGTTTATTGATCATAAATATATTAATTTATAAATACAATGTGAGATATATCGTATAATGTATCTGAAATTGATGATAAAATCGATTTCACAATCAATAGTATTTTTTATACAGGCAATAATTGTGAACTGTCAAACGTTTAAAACAAACAACCAGACTCTTTGCAAACAACAACCGTGACATGTAAGCCACAAACTATATAGAGAATACTACGTATTCAGACGCACCACTCACCAACAACGATCGCAGACATCCCGCTGATAGGCAAAATAGAGTTTGAAGTTTATTTATCGTTCCTTCTTCTTTTGGAACAGGCTAAGACCAGAGGCCATGCTGCCTGTTCTTTTTTTTCCGAAATTGCTCTTTAATATTGATTATTTTATATTAATTTAGGATAGAGAATCGGGGCAAAAAAAAACTTTATTTTTTTTAGGAACTTATTATTTATTTTTAATGAAATAAATTAATTTTCACAAACTAGTTTCTTCCCAATTTTTCATGGTTCTTTATCTTCTTTATACTTTCCTCTTCCTACTAGCCTATTGATCTTTTTTTTGTAACTGCCAACCATCTGAAACAGAAAAAGTATATTCAAAACATATCTATATATAGAAATAACTGGCCCTTTTTTTTCTTTGACGCCGGGAAACGCTCTGAGGCATCCCGCCTGGGGAGTGGGTCTCCACAGGCGGGTATGTGGGACTCGCTGCACCCGAAAGATGGTACGTGGACGCAGTTCTACCCACTAAAACCCGGGAGTGCCACCAGTGCCGCCTTGGTGAGGTTCCCCCGGATTTGTTAAGCTAACAGGGCACTTCGACGGCTAGTCAGTCCCGCAAGTGACCGTCGCCACCTCCACAGAGTGGTTGTCCCGCACCACAGAACAACCCCTCCCAATCTCAGGACAGTACAATGGGGTGAGGTTTCCATCCTCGCCCCTTGCTCTTATGTCCCCTCTTCTTATAAGAGGGGTACAAAGAGCCCCCTCTGCTCAATTAGCTTCGCTCAAGGTGCTGGGCTCACCCTAGGCTATTGAGCCCCACCGCCACGTCAAGGCCTGAATCATGGTGGGGGAAATGACTGGCCTGTTGGTCTAGTGGTTAGTGACCCTGACTGCTTAACCAGAAGGTTGTGGTTTCAATTCCTACCCAGGACAAATGATCAAATGAAATGTGATGAGCATGATCATTTGTTCTGTGTCTAGGTGTAGTTTATCTATAATATGTATGTATTTAGAAATATATAACTATGTATCAGTTGTCTGGTTACCATAAGAACAGGCTCTGCCTAGTTTGGGATGAGATGGCCCAACATATTTTAAAAAAAAAATTAAAATTATTGAAAATTTTTCATAGATACTGGACTCTATGTAAAAATATCAAATTTGTATTCATAATATTATTCTAGTGCAGTGGACTACACTATGTTAGATAAAGAATCTCATTCACTTTCTAAATACAAATTCAGTAGAATTAGAAACCGTTGTATTGAAGCATTCACATATGAAAATGTGGTTACAAGTTCAGATCAATTTCTCAGTTACATTTACGTTGGGGGCCATATCCTTAACTATAACTTATTTAAAATTTATAAAGTAGCATTCTATACAGAGAAAATAAATTATTATTAATATTCACTTAAATCCATTAATAACTTACCAATAAGACTGACACACTAAATGGTTTTTCCTCTGAGCATCTTTAATTTGTCTGTCTCAACATTAGATATTCTATATTTTAAGCATCAGGCGGTCGTTATATTATTAACAAAATGTTTTCCACTGTAACGGCAACTGAAACAATTGTACTCACAATTTATTCCAACACTAGTTTCGTGCCTCGTTGCACCAACTAATAAATAAGAGATCAAATATAATTTAGATAAATATAAATACCAATTTAATTAAATTCTAACAAAAACTAGGTAAATATTTTTCATATATTATGTGAACGGAGATCCCTAAACGCATAAGAGAAGCAAAAAGGCAAATGCTACAAATGATTTTCCAATGTTATGGAAGTAATAACACTACTAGTAGACGTCCACTAACAAACATTGGATATTAATAAATAATAAGGATTCCTTTTTAAATTTGCCAGTCAGAAAATAAATATATTATTAAAGTTAGTAAATTCTATAAAGATTATCAAAATAAATTAATTTTTTTAAAAGTTTGAAGTTATGAAACCATCATTTTTCCTTTAATTTTATTGTATTGTATATTTACATATTATTATATTCATACTTGCAGGATCAGTTAAATAGTTAAGAACTGTAGATACAACTTGGTCAAGCATTTGCTCCATCTGTTTGTGACAGCCTTCTCCAGCTGATAATTTATTATATTACATGTAGGATCCAACAATTTGCAATGATCATAGTACATAAGTATATAAATTCTCTTGTAATTTAAACATGATCAAAGAGTGGCACAGATTCTGTAACATGAAAATATATTTTTGGGTACATTAATATGTATGGAAAGTTTATGGATTATTAGTAGATTATATAGGGATTGTATGATAAGCGTAAAAAATTGGGGGTTATATTGACATCAAAAATTTTCGTAAATTTTCTAAGTCACCGCCCATAGCGCCCCTAAGGCTACACCTCAACCGATTATTGGTTCGTAATATAAAAATATAAGATTCATAACGAAAACAAGTTCATATTCACTCACCAGAAGTCACAAGAGAATTTGTTGGAGACTGGAGTCCCGGTATATCTGATTGCAGGAACAAAGTGGGACAACCAGAACTCATAATACGTGTCTTTCCTGTGTTTGTGGTATAAACTCGCCATTTCCATTTTCGAAGTCTTTCTCACAATTGGGCATATTGTGTAAGAAAATCCCCCCGCTTACTAAGACATTAGGTTAACAACTCAAGTTTTAGTTTTTTGTGATATATGGACCGAAAATATATAGAAATCACTTTCACATGTAAGTTCAACACAAAAATAGTAAACACAAACAAGTTTACTAAATACAAATATAACATTATTGTAATTTTGTAATACGACGTAATACTAAGACTAAAATATGGCGGCTATTTTTGACATAATATACTAATTGAATTTAGTTCCATAAATATTTCATAGAGGCGCTTCATATTTGCTCTCAGCCGCCATTCCTGCGGGAAGTCTACTTGTCAATGTTAGGTAGTTTGTACCCCGTGATGTAAGCTCAAAAGACAAAAACCTATTTTAGCTATATTTTAATTGACCGTTCTCTTGATAGTATAGGGGACATAAAACAATATTATTGTAATTGCCTAATGCCTAGTAGGGAAAAGAACAGTGGTTTGCTGTTTGTCATGTAATATCAATAATATGGTACCTAAGCTGGGTAAGACATCAAGAGAATTTGATACCACCTGCACAGTATTTAGATGATATTTTAATTGTTTACGATGAAGTTGATAATAAATCAATAAAAAATAAAATGTTTTTAAATCAAACTCGTCTTCTTGAATAATAACCGTATGAAACATCTTAGATCTAGTTGGATGTTGGTTGGATGGCGTAATTAATAGTTTCCCTACAATAATATCTGGTATATTCTTTGGTAAATCTAATCTACAACGAGGTCTTACAATTATTTTCCTAAAGTTTTTTTTTTCGGATGGATCTATGCTAATAGCCCGAAGGCACTAATGCTTCATCGGATTAGAAAAAACCTAAAGTAATTCCTAAAGTAACAGTAGAATATGGACCATGAGTAATCTATAAACAAGCTAGAATATCATTTTTTGTTCAATCAAAAACACCCTACAACTTTTTTCTCCCATGGATCAGTCATGAAAATTTTAGTTTTTTCGAACAAGTATGAACATATAAATAAAATAATGAAGTAATTGTTACTGTAACGTCGGGCCCAACTTTCTAAGAACTTTCGCCCGTCTCCTTTAGGCCTCTTACACATTATGCCGTAGCGGCAGCGGCACCATCGCCGCCGCGGCGCCGCTGCGATAGAATGCCTTAGATTTATATGGAGCTTTACATACGACGCCGCGGCGACGACGGCGAGTGTTTAGCTCCTGCGGCACCGCGGCGGCCAAAAACGCTGCCGCCGCGGTGTCGTGTGAAAACACCCTTAGTCGATATTTTTTTGTTGGGACGAAGACGAGTAAGTAAACGAAGAGTAAAATACTGACAAAGACAAAAGAAAGAGTCTATGTCTCTGTCACTCTTGGAGTTTTTCGTATGTTGTTATCTCGTTCCAATACGGTATTATTATTAGCTTGTCAAATCTATTGATACTTGATCTTAGGTTTGGTTGGCGAATACTGTGGACGACTGCAGTTGTGGTGTTTGTTTTGAACTTAATCTGTATAATATATTGTAATTGGTTGGCGAATACTGTGGAGTGATGGAGACTGGAGGAGCGACGCCGCACGCCCTGGGGTTTCCCGTCGTTTTCCCTTAATACTGTTTAAATATTAACTGGTCGTTGGCCATACACTAAGTGCAGTCTATTAAAATAAAATAAAAACAACAATTGACACTTGTCAGTTGTCAGCCCGCGCTCCTTGGGGTTTCCCGCCATTTCTCCGTATTACAGACCGAATAATTGTATTTTGTATGGCTAATAGCCTAGTAGCTAATGCCTTTAAATGAAAATAATAATAATAATCAGTTGTCAGCCCGAATAATATCAATAATAAATAATAAGAAGAAGAAATATGAAAATAATCAGAAAATTTATTATTTCTCTAAACTACGTGATATTAATTAATAAATAAACTTGGCATAAATTTTGTCATATAATTAAAGACTAAAGTGATAATCAAAGGATTTGCTCTGTGGTGACAACATTATTTTATTTGTTATTTGTAGTACATATTCCTTGTCTAAAATATTCTCTTTATGTACAGATAGCATAAAATATAAATAAAATGCATTCTCAATTAGATGTGAATTATGGAATTTATGCTAGACCTTTTCCAAAATTTGGAAAACCATGTATTATTGGTTACATAGGACTTGAAAATCTTAAATTCGTGAAACAAGTCAAAGAAGAGAGAGTTCATTTCGATCTAAATCTTCATATCGACAAAGCTAAGAGAAAACCTTTAGTCTTAGATGTAAAATTAACAGATTTATTAAAATTTTTGTTGGAAAATGAACTGCGACTTAGGCTGCCTATAGAAAGGAATTTGGAATCAGCATCATTTTTTTGTTATAGAGGTCTTTTAACTTGTTTAGCGTGTACACCATATGAAAATAATGAATCCTGGAAAATTGTTGCTATTTTGTTTAAAGGAAATATTTACTTATGTGCTAGAAACACTGAACAAAAAATTAAACGATTACAAAATATGTCTGAAAAAGAGAGGCTGTGTACATCTTGGGGATATAAATTTGAACAATATATATTATCAGGTATTTGGGTATTTCTGTACATAACTAATTTGCCTTTACAAAAGTAGAAATTTCATTTAATTTTTTTCATTTCATTTCACATTTCATGGTCTCAATGAATAAAAAACTACTGAGTATCAATAGGAGATATTAGCTATTTTATAAGGATTTGAGTATATTAAAAAAAAATATTTCAAAAGAAAATATAGAATCTCGTATTTTTTTTTAAGATACACCAATGGATGATCCAAATCCAGATCAACCGGTAGATGAAACTGAAGAATTTTCATTGGTATTCACAACAAATTTAAACCATCATAAAATTATATATGGTGCTGAAATGGATGGGGTCAGGTGTGATACAGGCTCACAAAATATGCCGCCAAGTAACGAGGACCCAAAAGAAGTTATAAAATACTTGGAATCAAGAAAGTTTGTTGAACTCAAAACAAATAGACATATTACAAATGGAAAGCAAGATAGAAGTTTTAAGTATGATTTATTATGTTTTTAAATATTTAAATTATTTTTGTCCCAGAACCACAATTAATTAAAGTGCCCTATACAATTTTAATAAAATTTAGCAGTCAGTTACTTTTTCTAAAGTTGATTTAAGATCAGTTTATCTTTATATTTTATGAAACTTTTTATCAACATTTTCAAGTGTTTTATGAAGTTATTAAATTTTAGTATACGTAATAAATTACAGTTCCAGCATTTGCAACTGAACATACATCCATCATCCATTCAGATTTTTTATAAATGTTCAGTAATGCCAGGATATAGGCAAAATAAATATCAATGAATAAAAATGTTAAGATAACATTAGGTTTTAGGCTGTGTCAAACGGTTATTATACTTATTTTTTGTGTAATTTCAGGAGATTCAAAACAAAGAAATGGTGGTGTCAATCTTTTTTGGTTGGAATTGATACAATTTTATGTGGTTTTCGTGATGATGATGGAATTGTAGAAGAACTGAAGGTTTTTACTGTTTCAGAAATAGCTAAAATGTCAAAGGTATACAACTATTTTAACAAAGTAACTAGCCACAATAATGATTTAAAATGTCTCTTTATGTCTGTCTCATGCATAGTCTTGGTCAGTAATGTCATTAAAAATAAGAGTAAGACAACTTGAAATTGAACAAAAATTGAAAATTGAACACCAAAGATTTTGATAGAGCATTTTAATATCAAAATTGACTTTCTTGCCTCCTTTTACATATGAAATACATGTGTTAGGAGGCTACTCTCTTCCACATTACAGAGTTTATATTGCAAATTGTAGTTAAACAATATGTAAACTTAAACTTATTCTAAAATGTGTTACTTATTCTTCAATACTTCATGTTAAATATATGTATTCTTGTGTATGTGTGTGTGTTTACTGTATTATATATACAGCCTGATTTTTTGAAGAACGGACATAATCATGGACGTGATAGAACTTGGTTTCACCAATCAAAGAAATATATATTCACCAAAAAAAAACACAGAAATAACAAAATATAGACAAATGTAAATAATGCATTGTTGGCCTCAGAATATGGTCACCCTATTGTATTATCACGTGCATTATACGCGCTAAATTTAGACAGACGGTGTGGTGGTAGTGGTTGGTATAAAATAATCGAATGAACTCATGAATGATGATAAGTGGTAATTAAATAATGTATGTAATGTAAAGTAAATATGATCTCATTTTTCCTTCATACTTTGATCCTGGCTTAGGACAGGCAAAACTACCTAGGTACCTACTAAAGTAATGATACAAGTTAATTTAATTAAATTATTATCTTTATCGTTAATCCTTTGTATTACGAATTTGAGACACATTTGATTTTTCATTGTGTCTGGGTGCGCGCGTGCTTAACGAAAGCCAAGGAGTTAATGTATTCACATGACGTTAGATAAAAGAAACTGTAGCACCTATGTACTTCTGGCGCATTAAAAAAATGGTATCATACTATTTACAACAATTGAAAAAAAGATATTTACACAACCTACATAACTACTAAATTAATCTAAGTAAATTAGTACCTCCCCGGTCAACACATAGTTCGGTACGTTTGCGCATATTGTCTTTGACACGGTTTAGTACAAATGGATCACTTTTCACAGTCTCAAACGCTGTTGTTATCCGTGTTTTTAATTCTTCCCTATCTGCGTACTCTGTCACATAGACTAGGCGTTTGATCTCGCCCCACAGATAAAAGTCTAAGGGTGTTAAATCAGGCGAACGAGCCGGCCAAGACACGGGGCCTCCACGACCTATCCACCTCTCGCCAAACTGACGATTTAGATACTCACGAACACGAACCGGTAATGCGCGGGAGCACCGTTGTGCTGGTAGTAGAGGTTACGGTGATAGATGAGAGGCACGTCATCCAACATATCATTCACCACATTTGACACAAGGTACGCGACGATTCGGAAACCTTTCGCGGTACAAGTCTATCGCACCACGTACACTGTCACCAGATAAAGCATAAGCTCTTACCATCTCCCAATATTCTCCATTTGAAAATTCATTCGACATGATTTAATACGTAATTAGTAATTACGTATTATACGCGACACGCGGTTGACACAAACAAAACATACGCTCCGGACAATGACGCGTATCGCACTGCCCTTTCTTTGTGAAAAGCCGACAGTCGACACCGGTCACCGGCCATCGCGCGCCGTGTTTCTTAGGCCCCGTGCGCACGAGCGTTTTTTGACCGACCGTTAAAAAAGAGTTTGAATGGGACAAATGGATAACCATGTATATATCTGTTCACACGAAAGCGTTTTTAAAGTGAGGCGCATTTTTGTGAAGTGCTGTTGGATTTTCGACCTTAAGTGTTTGGCGTTAAATCGAATTGAGCATACCAAACTCCAAAGTCGGGTTTTACCGCGACACTTTTAAAACGCTCGTGCGAACGGGGCCTTAGGTATGGCTCGCGGTAGAACGTTCGGCCACTTTATTTTGTGGTTCGGCGTATTTGATGCATCGTATCTTACCTATTTCATAATACTGTGAAACTACTTTACTTTAATTCAAGTGTGAAGGATAATTTTGAAAAAAAATAAGACCCCACTTGTGATATATTTTTGGAATGAGGATCTTTAGCTCTATACGCTACTTGAATATGTCCGTTCTTCAAAAAATCAGCCTGTATAATATAACGACATATATATCTAAAACTAGATATGTACAGTGCTCAACTTTCAACAAAAGTTGTTTCAAAGATAAATATATAAGAAATTTCTTTGTTTTCAGAAATTTTGGGATGCCAGTGTTTGTTTCAATTTTTTGGATACATTTCTTACCTATGTCAAAAATTGTCTAACCCGAGAGATTAAAAGGGTGCACGGTGGTCAAGCTTTAAAGGACATACAAACTTTACCTTTAATGAGTTTAATGTTTGAGTGGACTCCTGGATCATATGTTCATGTGTCTGAGAACTATAATCATGATGATGACCCAATACTCCTAGAATGGTTTATTAATAATTATGGAAGACTGTGAGAAAATAATGTCAGTTAAGACTTTCAAGCATGTGTAGTATAGAATGAAAATCCGCCAGATCCAGAAAGGTTTTACAATATTTAATTTTTGTACTGGGAACACAAATTAGTTTTATAATGTTACTAGCTTGTGCCCACAGCTTCGCCTGTGTTAACTTAGATTTACAACCGTATCCGGATTGATGGTGATTATTTTTATAGCAATTTGACTGCCTCTATGGACTCAATAAATACCATTACATTTGATTTCCTTTGTGCCTATCGAGAATGTTTGTGAATTGTGACTGCCACCTCTATTCTCTTTAGCAACACTGCCTCCATCTTTGTATGATCTATGTAAAATGCCGGTAACTCTTATCTTTCCCCACTTGTAATATTTTAAATTTCTTACGCCCGAATACTCAAACGAATCTCAAATGTAAGACGGACTTAAACTCATGCTACGACGTGTCAGATTCAAAGAAAAAAAGAGGGACAACACGAGTTTAAGTGCGTCTTAAATTTGAGATTCGTTTGAGTATTCGGGCGTTACTGACTTATTGTTACATAGTAGGTGCTCAGCACTTTTTTGGTCCTCTAGGGCCTAGACTGATCTTTGAGTTTAATTCTGCGACATTTGGAGATACGACAATGATTTAAAATGAAATTGTCGTGACTAATTTTTCTCTTCAATGCGTAGAAACTTGTGTAAAATCGACCTACATTTTGTGTCTAGTGTCACGCATTTAAAAGTAACATTAATTGTGTTTATGCTTAAATTTTCGTAAACACAGTAGTTAGTTTCTTCGCAAAATATCTGAAAATATACAATAAATACCGACGTTGATGGTTGCTACCATGAATCAATTAAAATGGATCCCTTTTGACGTGACGTCTTATAATTCGATGGAGTCGGCTGTAAGAACGTAAAAACATGACGCATGTGGTGTTACCTCGCTCTGAGGCGTTCCATTTTCTTATGACGTTGTCACGTTCAACTATCGTCAGGAAACCGACTTTACAGACAACTGATTTTTTTATTGTTTATAATCCAAAAAAAAAAAAACTCAAAATAAACCTAAATAACGTCCTCACTTCAACAACGGTTTAAGTACCTTAAACCTACCTACACCCAACACAATCATTATGTATAAGAAATCCTATGGAAACTTGACTTATCGTTTACTTCGTTTTTTCTCACTTTTCCAGTTATTTTTATTGACCCTTTGTTTCCTAGCATGTTCCGGAGAAAAGTTTTTTTTTTGTTAAAACGGATATTATTTTTAGTAAAATTCGCAATAAAATAACGCGGAATCCCATAACTGAGCTCCTATTGGCCATTACCGTAATTAGTGACGCCATTACACTTACCTATCAAAATGCGGTACTGTGATTGGTAATATAGCGGCATTTGATTCTCGCTTCTCAAAGATTTGGCGGGTTTTGAAATGAAACGCGAAAATGTAATGGAAAGTATAGTAATTTCCATAGTGGTGTGTGTGTGTGTGGGTGGAGTTGTATATAGTTATTATAAGGACTAATAAAACAATTGTATAATATTTTTATAGTATTGTTTTTTTTAATAAAGATCTATCCATTTCCTCTGCCTGACTTTACCTTACACATAATTACTTGTAGTTCTTTATTATTCAGCCTGAAGGGGTCCATCTGTATAAAACACCTGAAAGGTAATCTCAAAAGTACCTACCTGGGATGTAACACAATCAAATTCAAATGTGTGTAATTGAGCATTGTAACTGTAATCAGACATTGAAAATATTTATTTTTAACCAATATGCATAATTAATTGAAATAAATGACCACTGTAGTAAAATACTACAAATACTTACTTGCAATCAATGAGATTTTGTCAAGTTGGTGTCGTATTCTTTCAAATAAAAAATAATCATCCAAATCCATTAATAAATGGCGGAGTAGGTAAGTATAGGTGCCGGCACGTAACTGTAGCGCTGAGCGATAAGTGGAGGGGATATTTGAGCATGTACATCTCTAAAATATTAAACAGTATGGTAGATCTGTAAAAAATTACCAATACTTATTTTATTATTTTTAATTTTGTTTTATTCAATAAGAAATGACCCTTATGATGACTGGTACTTGATAAAATATAATTTATTATGCAATAAATTAAAACACGTAAATATTATTCAATTTGCTTTAATAAAATAATAGTCCATTTTTTTTAAATTAGTTGGGTTCTGATAATGGATGCACGCCTTCCACTGTAGGTACGAAGTCTTTTACTTGTTGAGGGCCCGGGCTCGGGACTTCTACACTCGTCAGTGCTATCATCATCGGCACCATCAGAATCGGTCCCTTACTTAATAACGAAACTCAACATCGTGACTGTATTTAAGAAGTGAGCGGGATGACGTTCCGGTGCGCGAAGCAGGAAACGACTGACAAACCTGGACAAACCAATCACAGGCCACAACTCCCGCCCGACGGCCGACACGCGTGATCGTCCCGCGGCCCGCCCTCGCCCCTCCGATACCATATTTCGTAGTTATTGCGCAGTCAAGACTGCACGCGCTACAGTTACGTGCCGGCACCTATAATTAGCGGTCAAAACATGAAAACTTTTACAAATTTAGCATTATTCTGCAATAATTTTAATAATATCAAATTATTTAATTATATAAATTATTGAAACAGGCTTTCATTAAACTATTTACAAGACAACTTTAAGAAGTATGAAAAAGGCATGATTCTCATGAGCGCGCTCTTAGGTGGCACTTCAAAACGCTTGGCTTGGGATGTTTAGCTCCTAGGATTGGTCTGCCAACTTACTAAATATATTAAAACAGCCCTCTTAAATATCACAAATAAAATCAAGACTCCCACTGTTTAAGTAAGTTTGGGTTTTGTGCTTTTCATAATTGAGTGTCTGGCAAGAAATACTGCCGACAGGTGTCTGCTGTGTTCATTTTAAATTGTTTACAATATTTCCTACATTCTGTTCAGTTTAAAGTAAAACTTTGATGTAACTTTCAAGTAAACTTTATGATGTGGCATAAACATTAACGGCGAGTATCTCTCACACCTTCGATTCGCCGACGATATCGTTATACATATTGACCGAGTCGCTGGAGGGCTTACAGGAGATGCTGCACACACTAAATGAATCCTCCCGATGTGTGGGCCTTAGGATGAACTTGGACAAAACGAAAGTTATGTTCAACGAACACGCTATCCCTAGGCCGGTTAACGTCGATGGCACAACGTTATATATCCTTAAGTGGATATGTGCTTGGAATGGAATGGGTGCTATGAATGGATGTGTTGTTGCATTCTCACACTCGTAACTACTAAAACGACTTTATTGAAGATTTGCACTGGGTCCAATGTGAGAGATATGATAGATTTGGTCACGAACACGATTTACGTTGTTTGGCAGGGCGAAGTCTAGATCTGCCACAAGTTATATTATAATTATTTATATAACACGTTTAATTGAAACAATAAATAAAATCTTCTATACCATTTATTATCACTGTATGTAAATGGTGTAAATCAACATCCATAAGACTAATCAACAACATGGATATTCTTACCTTATACAATTAAAATTCTTAATTAATATTGTACATTTACAAAAATATTTAGAATTAAAAACAATAATATTAACGAAACAACATAATTGTTATAAACATAAACAATGTCATGTATACAATATACATACATCTAAAAAATGTGTTATTTACAATTTTTATATCATTATAACAAAACTGTGTCATTACGCCCCTATAACGTAGTACGTATACGGATGTATTAGTTCACTTTGTTAAACAGAACATTAGGCCACGATAGAATGTGTATACCTACTTACTACATGGTGTCGTGACGCGAAACGTTTTAATAACAAAACAAAAGCTGAGAAAAAGTAATGACTTCGTTTAATCTTGTATCGTAATATTGATATCGACAGAAAGTTGGTCCCATAATCGGTCAAGTTATAATTTCCAAAAAAAAATATTAGAAGATAAATAGTAATAATTATTAGTTGGGAAATGCCTTGGCCGTCATTTTCAGGACGTATACATCTTTCAATGACTTGAACTTTAATTTAAAGAGAAATGTAATTTTTTTATTGAATTAGATAGAGCGTAAGTAACATGCTGTTGGTTGTAGACTGTAGTTTGTACTTCATAATAATGTATAATAAAATTTCTGTTCTCACGTCATACAAAATACTAAACATGTGTAAGCAACGAAACAAAAAAGTGCTTTAAAATATAGCAGCAACACAACCAAATATTTCAGAATAGCAAAGAAATATTTTTTGTCTTTCGTCAAATTTGTATTTCATTGTTTCAATTCATTGGAATATACTGTAGGTACGTAATACTCAATATTTAATATTTGTAAACAAGCGCAATGAATGCACTAAGCGAGCATAATGTAAGTAAAATATTAATGCTTACGAATAAATTTTAAATAGTACATTTAAATGATAAATTGTTAATAACAAATCATAGTAATGTAAAAGGCAAGTAAAAAACAAGTTGAGAAAAACAAGTTTATCACGAAAAAAAAAAACGAATGTCTGATTAACAAGTCAATTAAAATTGACGAGTCAAGAAAGCTTTCTAAAAATCCACTATGTATTAATTGTAATACAAATCTAACAATAGACATTAAAATAATGCTCATATGTTTATATATAATCGCTGTTTTACATTACTTGCATGCACATTTTTAAAAAACTAATATATGAGCTTGGTAATAACACATAACATGACCATAACGTTGGGATTAAAATAAGTTTTGATTCCATAAACATAAAATGTATATGAATATAATAAAAAAAAATTGTAACTGTCTCACAAGTCACAACCATAGATTTAGATATTTTTTTACGCAAAAAGAGCCACGAAGCGAGGGAGCGAGAAATTCAAATCAAGTACAAACCACTCGAGAGAAAAAGAGACAGTGAATGAAGCACCGATATGTCACTGTTTTGCGAGTAAATAAGAGGCCATAGGGTCCCCGTCTGTTTTACATCGCCGTGTATTTTGTGAATTTTTCTATTCATGCGGTAAAAATTGTAAATATTAAATGTGCAACTATGGTGTCATGTTCTGTGAGTGAATGTGACGTTACAAGACGTAATAACTTACATAATAGCCTAAAAACATACACTACACTCACACATGTATAAAAATTTTTTGGTCACGTTTCCGAGCTGTCATTGTGTATCTTGTACATCCTAAATCTATGGTCACAACGGTACAGCTGTAATAACAGTTAGTAGACGATCCGAATGCTCCTAAGCCCTACTGTTATATAGACATTAAATTGAATTTTACAAATTCATCACATCAATAATAACATTATGTTTTGTTTGTTAACAAATATGTTTTGTTTTCGCAATTCTCACATTAAAAATATATTTACAATTAAAATATATAATTAAATTAATTTCTATCAAATAACTAAAATTGTAAGACAATTATTAAAAAAAATATTACATTGTTTTTTGTTTTAACGTAGGTAAGTTTCTTAGCTTTTGTTATATTATCTGAAATATTTTTGTTAAACCGTACAGTGGTAGCGAATGATTATATTAGCCTTTATTCATTATAATATTCTTGTTAATTTTAAAATCGTTAATCAGCTACACTGTTCACTAGTCTTTCGAGACAAATGCCTTGCATTTTTTTATACGGCGCGATCAAAATATCTATCAACTTTTTAACAGTCTTCATTTTCTCTTACATAAATATATTTATATCCCTGTGGAATCAGTGTATCATTTGTACTAGTATATTTAAATTTCGACTAATCGATAAATGATTAAAGTGAATAATGGTCTTAGTTCACCTAACTTTTTAAACTGTAGGCACAATTCCAGTAATAAAATTAGCATTTCAAATGCCCAAGGTAATGAAAAAATTACAAAATACTTCTAAGAAGCTTCAACAAATAATATAACTATACATCGAGGTCCAAATAAACATTTTGATAATTTATGGTCCGCTGAGACCGGATAAAACGAGGCCAGTCATGGGAAAAGCGTAGCAAAGATTTGACTAACGGCCACAATTTAGTTTTTCAGGGGTTTTAGTGGACATTTAGAAAGTAGGAGGGGTACAGCCAATTAATCGTCTTCCTAGCTAAGTCAAAAAGTAAGTAACAAACCAATTCAGTAAAAATACTGAACCATAAAACCGTTTACCACATTGACTAACCTCCGTATAAATAATAACGTTTAAAACATTTATTTGTTTACATTTTATCCATAACATTATAAGCTCCTTGCAGCCATAACGACTTTTTAAAATTCGAAACTGCATTTAATGCAGCATGTTTTATTTTTGTAAATCTGAGTAAATCTCTGTTAGATAATAAAATATATGAAATCTTTGTGCTAACTTACGATAAATTTATATTTAGACACTACACCTATTATATTATTATATATATTTTCTTAAGGAAACCAATTTGTCGTAACTTTAAGCGCGCTTGGCGCGCTATATTGGTCATACGATCATTGTCAAATAAATTATTAGCTAGCACAATATTTATACATACACTATTAGGAGTTTTAACGCTCTAAGTTAGTGTTTCGATGTTGTTTACAAAATGATGGATTGCATATTGTCAATAGGCACAATTACGTATAGCTTTAACCCAACAGAATTTAGTACGACTATTTAAATATTAACGCATTAATAATAAAATTTAAAATACGTGTATCTAAATGTGCTCTTACGTGGACTTCTATACAAAATCTTAGGTGCCATATGATGCAACCACAATGCAAAAGAATTTTGAATTTATTCATTTTAATCAAATGTTTAAATTAGATATACGACTATCACATATTGAAACTGTATTGACTCGAGTTTTTGGGAGTGTGCGATTCATATTTTAAACTAGGACATGTAAAAGTTAATGTCTGCCTTCACTGAAGGCATAATATACATCATTGTACTCTATAAAGATATCCAACATTTGGTATCCGACTGTACAAAGGTAATCAAACTAATATTACGCTAGCTACTAGATGAAATTGCCGACTAGAGGTCAACAACGTACGGGGGACCGTCTATTTTGTCAAAGTCTGCCAGCAAATCAGCGGTGGGTCCGGACAGAGGTTCCAGCATATCCTCACGTAGCATGTCCAACGGGGACGTTAGCGTTTGATCACTCTCTACTACAGAAGACATTTGATTTGATCCACACATTTCAACAGAATTCCCGTTGATGAGAAAGTCTCTATTACTGTAGCTGAAAACACTCCTGTCTTCAGCGAGCTGTGGAGTCGATGGCACTGATTTTGAGGATATCCCGTTACACACATTAGTATAGTTTGTAAACAATTCTCTCGAACGTCGTGAGTCGATCTGCAAATTAGGAGCAGTTCGTTTATAAGGTAGAGGGGTGCTAGGAACTGATCTTGAAGTATAATATTTATTTTTTTCCGTTACCAAGTCTGACAGATCGAATTCGATGCTATTAGTTCGTTTAAGGAACTCCTCGACGTTGTCTGTGGTGGCTCCATCACTGGTAAACGAATCATTAAATTGACTGTTTCTGTCGAGCAGATCGTTATTTGAAGGTATAAAAGAATTAATTTGTTCATCCGTAAGTATCTGCTGTTCCGGCAAAGGGTCGCACCCGTTAGTTATAGTTTCGTTTGGATTGAGAAGATTCGTTGATGCGGCAGTATTAAGTACGTCATTGCTACTATCGATTGCGTCGTAAATTTTATCTAATGTTTCAGGATTTAGGCCAGCTTTTGAAATATCACATGCGTCTGCGAGCGATCCAAAATCGCTAAATTCGTTTGGCACTGGGGTCGGAGGCACAGAGCCGACGGGTGTATTATTATAGCTCAATAAACCCACATTTAATGTGGCTTGTTTTAAGGGCACTGACTGCGACCTAAACGATACATCGTGTAATCTGTAGTTTACCATAGGTTCCTGGAAAAATTGACTCACTTCACTCGATAGAGGATCAGCTGATAAAGGCTGTGTCAATTCACCGTTAGCGTTTTCACGAAACAAATTTGGCACAAAATTTAGACTCATGTGGCCTGAACCGTTTGTGATTCCGGGGTTCTGCATAATCTGATGTTTATAATTTGAGAGTATATTTGGCGAAGGTGGCGCGGACATGGGTTGACAATATTTAATATTAGAGCTACATATCGTCGTTCTAGGTATATATTTCTGGTCGTTGGGTATTGCAAAAGGTTTCGGGCACGCTTCGTTCATGCCAAGTGAAAGTGTGTTGCGCTTCCTTTTTTCATTATGTTTGGGTATGGGCCGTGGAAAAAGACGTGATCTCGGTACGGGCGTATTTCTGGGGCTTACAAACGGGCTAGCTGCTGTGCTATGTGATGTTGGCGACGTCTGTAATGAGCCACATAGAACACCGAGTTTTAAAGATTTCGACGGACTATTACCTCTAAGGCCAAGTCCCGTAGGTGATTTAGATCTGACGTTTCCAGGTGAATGGCATCCATCCGATATAGGTACAAAATCATATTGTTGAGTTCTAGTAGTCGGACTCTGCGGTTCATTGTTGATTGTACCATTGTAAAGCTGTGTTGGTCCTATTGAATTCAGTAAAGTTTGTGTAGTTTCTGGTACAGACATTCCGTTTTCATTGGGCATCATGTGAGTATTTTTGTTATTGTCATGTGGATTCGGTATGTTAGAACCCTTCACTGCTTCTATCAAATTATTTAACGGTTTAAAGGCTCCTTCTGATACGCCTTTATTCAATTCCGGTTGATGTTCGTTAGCAAGGACTAAATGTGTTTCTTGGTTGCTTAATACATTTTGAGAGATAGAACTGGACCCACTTTGATTTTTTAGATTTTTAGCTAGTAGTTCTCTTAGCTGGGACAGCTTTTCACTCTTGCCTTGACTGTGATCGTCGTGTGGGTCCTGGCTTGGATCTAAAAAAGTTTTAGGATTTCCTGTAGGGTTCGAGTTATCGGGCGCTTCATTTGCATTTCCGCGCTGATGAAAATATTGCAACAGCTCCTCTTCATGTTCTTGACTATTACCTTCGTTAAGATAGTCATCTAAGTCGTGCTTATCGATATTACAGATGCTAATCACACGTTCGCGATTAAATATTTCCGAATGTTTCTCCTCACATATCACTCCCGTTTTAATATTTATACCATCTAAACCACAGTAAGAATCGGGCGTCACAGGTCTTTCATATTGGTCTGCTTTATCTGGAGACAGTCGCTTCGTTCGATCAAAGGGCTTTCGCATTTTCGTGCGATCATTCTTAGGCGTCGGAGCCTTCACCGACTGTGTCGGACTCGCCGCCTCTTGTTCCTCCCGGGCCAGCGCCGCGGCGGTGCTTGTGGACCGGTTCGTTAAGTTTTTTGGATCCTCTAAAAAAGCAACCTCTGAGCGTATTGATGTATCAGCGCTAGTTGTACTTGATGAAGATGTCTGCTCGACTCCAACTACTGCCTGCCGTGCTGCTGCTAATTTTCCACCGGACATTTCGGCGGCACGCATCTTTTTCGGCAAATATTCAGCTCGAGGAAATTCTTCTGTCGTTTGCTGTATAGAACGCGTGTCCGTTTGCGATGAACGCGGTGAGCTAGCTTGAGTTTCACTCTGGTATGTTTCTAATATGAGTTTTTTGCCGGGAAGCGGCGGTATTCGTGTCGCGGGTGGATCTGGAGGTCGACGTCGCTGCCATTCCGTGCGTTCAGTGGACAGGTCGAGAGACGCATCACTACTCAAGTTTATAGGTAGATTGAGTGTTGTGTCAGTGGGTATGGTCAGGTCTCGAGGTGCGTAAGGAGGATCAAAAACGTAGGGATCAGGTCGGTATTCGTGCACTGATATAGCCGGATGTGGCGTAGAAGGTACGTGTGGGGGGTGCGCGTGAGGCGGAGCCGTGTAAGAGAAAGATGGCCGGACATCGTACACTGGTACGTAAGCCGGTTGATACCCATAGCTTGCTTCGGATGTGATTTCGCTTTCATGTTTCAAAGGCGTGTGTTGGACGTATGAAGTAGACGGTGGAGATACTCCAGACGTCTCTTGTCCTTTGTTCTTTTTAGGACGCCCGGGTGTTCCCGTTGTCTGATAACAATAATTTTTGTAATGTTGAAACAAATACAAACAAATTGTTATCATTAAAGTGTAAATGACATATCCGCCATCTTACCTGTAATTTACGCTTCAATTGCTTAATCAGCTGTGGGCCTGGAGCTTCATCTGTTGCACCTGAAATAATTTAAATATTTTAAATATTATATATTATAGACCGGTTATGCTATACACTATGGCTCCTGTTGTGAGAACTCGGGATAAAAATTTAATGAGGAACCACCCGCTACACCGGTGCAAGCCAGGTAATTTGTATTTATTTTGCATTAATACTATACGTTCTTTATCTCAAGATGCTATTGGGGTTTAGAATTCACATTGCCGATCCAGGCTCCAGCCCTTCTAGTCAAAACACATTAAATCTGCTTCAAGATGGAATTAAGCAGGACGTTAGTATTCATGTAGGTTGGCGCATAGAACAGGGCGCATTTCAAGCCGTGTATTGATTGTGCAATTCTTGAACCGCAGCAAGGGCCAAGGATTGCGCCAAGCGAGATATGCCTTTGGTATTGACCACCGAAACTGGGAAGCAGCTGCCGAGAACCGTGCCAAGTGGCGTAAAGTTGTAGTGGACGGACGCAACGCATATGATCCAGCTTGGTTTGTGACTTTGGCGGTTAGAAGAACGCGACACAATCAAAATCTTCTGTCATTAACACCACCCATTTTATCTACAAAGTGTGTGGCAGAGTCTGCCGCTCACGAATTGGCTTATGCAGTCACGAAAAGAGATGTGTAATTAAATCACGCTGACTCTGTTTCGGTGTCAGTAAAGACAAAGGTAGGTAGGTACAGCAACAAATATGATACCGGTGACTGACGACGGTTTGGTGCTGTACGGCCTATTTAACTTAGCTGACACCTACTCCAAAAGTAACAACAATGACATGGTAAACGCAAAGATTGTAATTAGTAAAATAACAAGTTGATTATAAGTTCTAGGCACAAAAATTAAGGAAACGCAATTATTTTATTACTTTTTAGTTTATTTTTTACTTTTTGAAGTCGGTTTCAATTTTTGTTTAAAAAAATTTTATTACTAAATTTTTAGTGATTCCGAAATTCGATTACCGATTTTATTTGTCTGAAATATGGATATAACTGTTAAACGCATTTCCACTGTCTATACTCCATCATCAGACGTATAATGAGACTAATAAAGTAATAACCCATATGGGTGCAAGGTACTCGTCAATATAAATGAATTAAGTCTAAACTCAAGGTAGCTACTGTAAACCGTAGAGGAATTCCCTCAACTGTCTATGGTCTCCATGATCAGACCTGTAATGATACTTATAACCCATATCGGTGCAAAGTTCTGGTCAACATAAATAAATTGTGTCTAAACACAAGGTAGCTACTGTAAACTATTGAGGAGTTCCCTCGGCTGTCTATGGTCTTCATCATCAGACCTGTAATGACACTTATAACCCATATGGGTGCAAAGTTCTCATCAATATAAATGAATTAAGTCCAAACAAAAAGTTACTAGCTACTTTTTGTTTTGTTTAAAGTTACTAGCTACTTTTTGTTTGGACTCCTTTTGGAGTTCCTTTTACTGTCCTTCGACTTCATCATCATCCTCCTAATTATAGTCACAGTTTATCTAGGTGTAATGTTCTCATTAATACAAATTAATCAAGCCCAAACACAAGGTTACTGCTGTAAATCGTTGAAGAGTTCCCTCGACTGTCTTTCAGCTCCATCATCAGATCAACTCTAGACCTTCATGAAATTGTAGTGCTTTAAAATACTTAATTAAAAAAATATTAAACGCACTAGTTACTCCTACGATTTTCGAAAGTTCCCCTCGATTTCTCTGGGATGCCATCATCAGATCCTGGTTTCCTTATCATGGGACCACCTCGGAAGTGCACTCTTTTGAAAAAAAAAGTTTTAGAAAATCGGTCCACAATTGACAGAGAAATCGGTGAACATACATAAAAAATATACACACGAACATATAACCTCCTCCTTTTCGAAGTCGTTTAAAAAGAATTTCCCTGCGAAAAAAAAAGGCAACTTATTGAGGCGCCTATCACGAGACGTAAGATAATAAGTCTCAGTTCCAGTAAGTCTTCTCTCCGAAACACGCTGTTTAGCGGAAGAAATAAGCCTAGCGCGGTACAGCGCATACCTCCCACCGGTACAAACTCGAACATTCCCGGTATCCATTAGGTGCGGTAATCCAACGACGATTTACCGCGCGTAGTCGATACACTGCTTTACTAAATATAATAATTAATACGTACCATGCATAGGCGCGTGCGGTGGGGACGCACTCGCGGGACCAGGCGGAGCTCGTTGCGTCGTACTCAAGGAAGCCAAGTGCCTTGATAATTCTAGTATAGTCGAAAACTTCACGCCTGTCGATAGCAAAAAATAAAAACACAAGTTCAGAATTAACACTTTGCATATTTATATACATGCTTGCAACGTCGACGCGCAATTTCAGACCGAAATATGTATTTTCTTATCGCCTACATAATATGTAATTTTTTTACATTTACATTTTGTAAGTTACTTATTGGAAATATTGGATCAAACAATGTTTTCTGATCGCTTATTAACCATATTAAAATGTCCATCGATTGTGTCTATTTGTTTTGTAATTTTCAATATGCTATGAAAATAAACTAACAGAAACGGCATAACGGTTTTTTATAGCATAGGAGGGCAAGCGAGCAGTCGAAGCCGTTTGGCGACTATCGACGCCCATACACATCCGCACAACCAAACATTATGCAGATGCGTTGCCCGCCTTTTCCCTATCCCCTAATGGGCCACCAGAAACTCACAAACCGCACGAAAAGCGACGACATAGCTGTCACTTTACACCGGTCTTATGTGAGCGAGAGGTGTGGGCTGCAAAACAGCATGACACTTCCTTGTTCCGACGTTGTGGTCAACGTCGCAAGCGAGCGACTATTTAATTTGCTAGCTTTGATCGATATAAAGCTTGACAGGTTAAAATTAGAAGCACGGTGTTAGAGGTGCTCGTTTCCATTAAGTATATCGATTACGCTATCGAACTATGGAGCACAGAAGTGCTATCTTATATGAATATCTATCTTATATGGGAGAAAAATTTAAATAGTGGCCATTTTTAACCAAGTATACCTAACTGTTTAAAAATCGTCTACAATGGCGGTGGTGCATAATGAGGCTTTATACTCTATACTCCATTAGTCGAACAGTGGCGCGGCGGCAGCCGCGTGTAATAGGACGCCGCGGGTCAACTCGTCCATTACCGCTATCTATTACGCGCGGTTCCTTATGTTCAAACATTTGCCGCGCATAATCGACACACTCAATGGAGTAAGTCTATCTCCTAGCTTATAAATTACTTTAAGAGTACCTTCCTTGAGTAGGTATATAGCTTCCAATTATAAATTAAATAAACAGAAACATAAATAAAAAATAACTTACCTAATTTAATTTCAGCCCAGTCACAGACAATCCGTTCACTCTCTCGGGAAGCGACATTAAATTCCTAAAATTACAGGAAACATAATATTAATTAACATACATAATACAATTTAAATTGTGTTTTTTTCATCAATTTATACAGATTGTTGAATTTTTGGGCCTTTGTGGTATACATTCCACAAAGAGTCGGTAAGCCTCGATAGTAGTGTGTAGCACTTGTCAAAACGTAAGTATTCGTTTGTTTATAAGTTTTATAAATCAGGGATAGGATACAAAAAAAGCATACTTTTTTTTATTTTATGAAGGTTGTACCTTAGAGCTTTCACCCAAGTCAGGTAGATGTGGTACTTCAAGCTTGACCTTTTTACGGAGCCCAGCGTAGCAGTACCTGTAAACGTTAGTTTGATTTTGTCAGCTTAAATCGAATATACACATATCGTTATTATCTTCGGGGTCCGAGGGGTCGACATCATCATATGGAATGACTGCGTTGCTGGTCTGTCCAAGTGGGATGCGAGTGACAGGGCCAGCTTGGCGTTAATTGAGAGAGGCCTATAGCATGGACATAGTGATAAGGATGGCGATAGTCTCCTTTGCAGATGAAAAATTCCTGATAAAAACCTAGACTATTGATGTCTAGACGACTGACTTGACCATACTCATTACAAAGTTATATTTCAACCACAACTAGCAAACTGCCTTGCCGTTCTATGTATAAAGCTGTTTGATGGTAAGAACAAGCAATATGGCGGTACCTATGCAGACGGGCGCGTTGTAAATCCTTCCGGCGTATATCTAGAAATCCCTTTTTTTTCTTTAACGCCGGGAAATGCTGTGAGGCATCCCGCTGGGGAGTGGGTCTCCCCAGGCGGGTATGTGGGACTCGCTGCGCCCGAAAAGCTGGTAAGTGGACGCAGCTCTACCCACTAAAACCCGGCGAGTGCCACCAATGCCGCTTTTGGTGAGGTGCCCGGATCTGTTGAGCTAACGGGGCACCTCGACGGCTAGTCAGTCTCTCAGGGGACCGACGCCACCTCCACAGAGGGGTTGTTCTTTGGTGACCTGTACCAAAGAACAACCCCTACCAACGTCGGGACAGTACAATGGCGTGAGGCTCCCGTCATCACCCCTCACCCCCTGCTCCTCTTCTTATAAGAGGGGTTCAAAGAGCCCCCCTAGGCCCAACTATCTTCGTCCAAGGTGCTGGGCACACCCTAGGCTACTGAGCCCCACCGCCACGTCAAGGCCTGAACCATGGTGGGGTTGAAGTGTACACCCTTAGACTGATGACAATGTACAGCTATGTAGCGACAAAATGATATAAACGCAAGTATAGTCTAATAAAATAATCTATATCCCGTTTTTTAGACATGGCTTCATAAATTAATGCATCTTACTATTGGTATCTTGAGCATATTATTAAAAGGTCATCAGACAGCATACACTGCCACTTGACGCCGGTGTAATGTGAGCGTGATATCACCCAGGTCGTGCCGGCCCAAGTCAGCTGCATGGCAGCATGGCACTACCTCTTACTATACACATACTACGAAAAAACAGTTGTAGAACGGATGACATAACATAATTTGTAAATATTGTGACAACCCTGCAGCAGTCACGAATGTCTACACAAAAGTGGGATTTCACGTGACTTCAAATGTGTTGTTGTCCCACTATTGTTCCTTACGCTGTGGTTATTACCACTGCTACACTTATGCTATCATAGTATGCTATCATAGTATTCTATGATAGCATATTTTGTAAGATTTACGTTTAAAAAACGCCTACATCAATATCTAAATAATAAGTATAATAAGTAAAGTTTAGGCACTTTATATACATACACTAAGAGATGAACACTTCCCCATGAACACAAGTGTGGGAGTTAGGTAGGACTTTAGGCGATAGCAACCTAAACACATTTTTTAAATAAAAACGAAAATCAGGCAATATGATTTCCAAAGAATCATCAACATTTTATGAAACTCTAGAAAGTCTGTTTT
The DNA here is from genome assembly GCA_963853865.1 of Helleia helle. NCBI lineage: Eukaryota > Metazoa > Arthropoda > Insecta > Lepidoptera > Lycaenidae > Helleia > Helleia helle. Next base: position 11,806,081 of record OY971421.1, read on the forward strand.
GAATCGTTTTCGCGGTTGTAATTTTTTTTAAGTTTTTTTTTACTAAACAAAAAACGTTATAAATTCATACCTTGAGTTACCGCGCGTACCTAGACGCCGGGGACGCACTGTCGGGTACACCTGCTTCATAACTTTGCCAAAATCGGCAGTCGACAAAGGCTTCATATTGCAACTCATACAATGAGATCTGAAAAAAAATTAAATGAATATGCATCACACTTGATGTACCTACTTCAATATAAATAATTTATGAAAGTTCAGGAATAAAAAATAAAAAGAATAAAGATTTATGCCATTTCTTTTTTTACAGTATTCTTTGTAATTATTATTGAATGACAAAGAAAATACTAAGATAAGCATTACTTGTGAAAGATAGTATATTTAACATTGGACTTGAATTACCTAACAGATAATTTTACTCAACACAAGCAAAGAGTTTAATAATTATTATCACATAGTACATACACATCACTTCAGATAAAAGATTTTTGATTTTCGCATTTTAGATAGTGTGACCCTTTATAATTGATAACATTGATTACATTATGATTTTAATGAATTGCTTTTATTAATTGTATTTCATAAGCAGCTTATCTAACTACTGATAATGAATATCCATCAGAAGTTATTAAAAATCTTTAGTCATGGATATGCATATCCTGAATAAATAAAATTGTGTTTAAAAGTACAGTCGACGAAACAAGTTATTTATTAATATCATTGTTTTCAATACATCGAGCATATAACAGGAATAGTACGGTAATGTTGTGTTTAAAAAAAAACCGCCAAAGTGCTACGACTCTGCGCCAGTTCTACGCTCGGATTAACCAACTGATGGCCATTGATGAATAATTAGCCGATGGGACATACTTACAGATCACTGGTTGATTGAATTGCTATTACGTCAGCAATTCACTGACCAGTTTCGCAATTTTATGGCTCCTATTCTATATATACCTACTCATGTTTAAATTAGACATATAATAATAATAATATGGTCCGTGTGTCAGTTATCTCATCGCCTTAAACAGGGAGAAGAAAAACAAAAAAAAAGAATAATAATAATATCTATGGACGCTTTCACACCACGTCAATCTGGTCGCGTGGTAAGTTCTCGAGGAACTTGTGTTACGGGTACCAGGCAACGGAAATATATTTAATACTTTTATACTATACATATATTTAAGATTTTTATTATATAATACACATATTTAAAACACATCCATGACCCTATATGTTCATATATTTTTCATTATGCAATTTATCTTTATATATCTTTACTAGCTGTTGCCCGCAGCTTCGCCCGCGTTAACTTTTAAAATTTGAGGGATTGACTACCATTATCACTTAGGGGTATGAAAAATAGATAGTAGCCGATTCTCAGACCTACTGAATACGCATATAAAATTTGGTAAAAATCGGTAAAGCCGTTTCGGAGGAGTACGGTAACTAACATTGTGACATGGAAATTTTATATATTAGATTTTTAGATAATGTATATATAATTCTTATATATATATATATATATATATATATATATATACATATATAATAATTAAATAATTCTTCTGTACGTGTGTATGTCACTAAACTTCTAAGCGGCTGGATCTTGATAGGCTTGGGTAGTTCGCGAACGACCTAGGTGGGAAGAGCGCTCCTTTAGGTGAACTATGCGAACTAGTTCATTGAAAATCCCGCTCTTAGTTCTTTTTATATTTCTTTTAGCGTCCACTTTACTAGACAGTGGCGCTATGTGACCAACCGAGTTATTTACTTTTTTTGTACGCGCCTTGATATTTCGATATCGATACTAAACAACTTCACATTATTTAAATAAAAAATTTCATATTACATAAATGGACGTGTAAAATTTTCATGTAATACTTTGTATTTTTTACTTAAAAATAAACAAAACTTGCAATAATCATAACTATATTTTTTTCTTTATTTATTGTTCTTATTAAATTATTTCAAAAAAAGAACTAATGAACTAATAGAGCGAACTAGTTCATCCTTGGATTATGAACTAAATTGAGCGCTCTCTGTGGTGACCGGTTAGGCCCAAGACTAGATCTTGATGGGTTTTTTGTGTGTGTTCAAGTGGATTCAAGAATGGTAGATGTGAATCTACCTAGAGCATATTCAAACTGTTCAGCTTTATCGTGTCAATACTAGCGGACCCTACAGACATTGTCTTGTCCAAAACATTTTGTAGTGGACTGAATTGTGAATCTAAACCATTCTTGAATCCACTTGAAAAAATATAAATAAATAATAAAATCAAAAATATATAAAAAATATTAAAGTATTAAAATATTTCGTACAGGACAATCTGGTCTGTCAGTGCCACTAGTAAATTATAAAATTCTTCTGTGCGTGTGGATGTCACTGAACTCCTCCTACATGACTGCCCTATTTCAAAGATTTTTTTTGCGTGTATTCAAGTGATTCAAGAATGGTTTAGATTCACAATTCAGTCCACTACAAAATGTTTTGGACAAGACAATGTCTGTAGGGTCCGCTAGTATTGATACGATAAAGCTGAACAGTTTGAATGTGCTCATATCCAGAACTATCAGTTGGATTTGAAAAATTATTTTTGTTGTTAAAATAATTTATAAAAAATATATTGTTTTCTAATGTTTACGTGAATTTCACTCATTATAATGAAACATTTTTTACGGATTTGTTTATTAAGATTTTTACAAGCCCGACGTTTCGGATACTTTACAGGAACTGTTTAACTGTAAAAATCTTAATAAACCATGATAAAATCCGTAAAAATTGTTTCATTATTATAAAAAATATTTTCGTTGTATCTGATAGTGCTGCTAATTGTGGAATGTAGTAGGTTTTACTTCTAGGTTTTAAAGACGGAAAGAGGGCGGGTTTTAATTTTTTTTTATAACACTATAGAATACAACTAGTGGTATACTATATTTTCTTAATATCCCAATCCGTTAAGTAATATATAAATTACTTACATATATTCATCATACACATCCTGCTTGGGCAGGGATACATCTGGGTCTACTTCTAAATGAGTTTGAATCCATGTCACAGTCTGTTGTAACTCTGCCCTGAAAGTAAAAAAAAAACATAATTTAAGACAAAAAAAAATGTAATAATTTTGTCACAGGTATTTCAGAATCATTTTCTATCACCAGATCATAACAGTATTAAGTTTCTTACATAATGAATGTTTTATTTATTGACAAGGTTTTTAGTTAAGCTTTTAATTAAGTATGGATAAGTATTTAACTCAAATGTTGATCAAAGTAATCTGATCCGGCCGATTTCGGCCACGGCGACAGCTTCAGCTCCTCTAGTGACGTTCTTGTGATCGCACGTAAGGATCAACAGAGGGACAATGCATTTGAAGTCACACAAAATGCCACTTTCATCATTGCGGCATGTCACAATATTTACATATATATTTCATATCATCTATTATATATTTGATTATTCGTAGTATGTGTATGTAGAGTTCCAGAAATAAAACGTAAAATATATTGAATATATTATAATTATAAGTATATTGTAGTATATAAAAATACTAGCTATAACTAGCTGTATACCATATAATTACAGAGTTAAACGAAAACACATTTCTGTTATTATATAATATACATATATAGTATAATATCAACCCATATATGTCCCACCACTGGGCATGGGACTTCTCCTCGAAATCAGGCCATTTCAGTTCTTACTTAATTGTAAATATAGTAATAAATATAAACTTCAGTCTAGGTGTTATTTTAGTATAAATACAATTTATTTAATAAAAAATCAACTTTCCATTTTATAACAAATACTTCACACTAATAAATTGTGTGGGTGCATCTATGCCTTTGTGATGTCAATTATGTCAATCTGTAAACTAGTTAACCTTTGTAATAAGACTACTTTTTATGTTACTTAGGTAGGCACATAGGCATGTAGGTCTTCCTAATAATAATGTTAGACACTATGAAGTCTCAAAATGAAATAATAGAAGGAAACATTATTTTCCATAGAAACAGAGCTTCAAGTATGTACTAAGATTGAATAACACATGTATCCATACTACATATGGCAGGCTGGTCTAGTAGTTGCACTACTGAACACTTTAAGCAGCGTTCACAGATTTAAATACCACTAAATGCAGATAATTTGTATGATTAATATGGATGTCTGCACACACTGATAGATTTATTTAATTTAATTCTGTCCCTAGCACCCATGACAAAAGTTACACTTAGAACTTAGGACAGGGCTAAGTTAACATGGTTTGATTATTCGATAAATCTAATTTTTATTTTTTTATTGAAGACAGCAGTGCACAAGCTAGTGGACAGTTGGTTCACCTGGTGATAAGTGATACCTAGACACCAGCTACACCAGAGGATTAGCAGCTGCGTTGCCGGCCTTTTAAATATGAGTATGTTCTTTTCTTGAAGGTCCTTAGGTCATAATAGTTCAGAAATGCTGTGGGTGTATATTAGTACTACAAATATATAAATGTAGTAATACCTGGATCCCAAGGGATTGACAGGTTGTTTCAAAGGATCATGGGGAGGTACACCTGTTGGTAGTCGAAGATACAATAATAGTCTCTCTGCTCCACTCAGAGCCTCCACAGCCTCTAATAGTTGTGACACCCTTTGCCTTCCTTCTTGACTGAAATACAAAAAATAATGTCATTTAATAATTTTAATAAGAAAAATAATTGTTATAAGAAAAATAACATATTAAATATTAAGATTTTTTTTTATAAATTCCTATCATTATTATTATTTTATTACTGACTTAAAATTTATTTTTTGGTGATGTTTTGAAGCAAAAAATGATTTTATAATGTTATCAAAATAAAAGATATATACTTGATACCTTAGAGTGTTTTCCACAATCTGCTGCATAGAAGCTATTTTACTGGAGTCCATTTTGGACTCTTTGGTATTGGCCGGAATGGAACCGGTGCTCGTTTCACTTGATGGTCCCGGAACAATACTCGAAGGAACAACACTTTCTTTATCGTAAGACGCAGTTTGCCTATGTTTTGGATGATTGACATTTTCCCGATGAAGTTTCGTGTCATCTACTATTTCTCCTTCTGTTTTCACATTTTTCGAATTGTCGTCAGTTGCGCAAGGTTGAAATGGTGATGTCCTATCCATTCTAACCCTGACAAATTGGGAAAATTATATTATTTGATTTCATATTGACACCTTTTCCACATAAATTGATGCGTATCAAAACTCCATTTTCCTGACAATTGACATTTGATCAGCTGTGAGGTGAGGAGCAGGAGAGGGGGACACAAAGGACCAATCAAGAGACGGCCAATTGCCATTGGCATTAATAAGTGAAAAAAATATGTAATTGAAAAAATATTTTTAATAATGAAATGAATGATAACAAATATTATAACATATTATTGTTACATGTTTTACTTACTTCTTATAACACCATAATTTCCCGTATCATCAATATTATAAACCCTTATTTATTTCAGATTTGAGGCTTGGGTTAAAATACGTTTAAATTTTGATAATATACATTAAATATAAATTATATTTAATGCATTTTAATCTTTTATTAAATATCTTGCCCCCCAAGGTGTCATTAAGAGAAAAGTTCAAAGAAATTGCCATCTTGACTGTAGCCTCTCAGTACATACTAGCAACGTGATGTATGTTCGCGAAAAGATTAATGAATTTGTAAAAAAATGCGACAATCATAACATAAATACAAGAAACAAACAAAAATTGAATGTACCTTTTTTAGACTTCATAAAATTAGTAATTCTTATAAGGGACAATGTTCAAAATCTTTATAATAAAACAATTTTTTACGGATTTTATCGCGGTTTATTAAGATTTTTACAAGCCCGACGTTTCGGATACTTTACAGCAACCATGGTCACGGGAGGACTGAGGTGTCATACGTCCTATTATTACGGTGTTTTAAATCAGCTATATGTTCTTTCACGCGAGTTTTAATAGATCTTTTAGTTTGGCCTATATAGGAGAGACAAGCTTGATTGTGACTGTGGTCTCTCCTATATAGGCCAAACTAAAAGATCTATTAAAACTCGCGTGAAAGAACATATAGCTGATTTAAAACACCGTCGCTACACTAAGTCTGCCATCTGTGAACATAGTCTTGACAAAGCTCGCCATTATATCAGATTTGATAAACCACAAGTCCTCGCAAAAGAACATAGATTCCAACCAAGGATGATCCGTGAGGCTATTGAAATTAAAAAACATCCTAATTTCAATAGAGAAGATGGCTGGCTTCTACCACCTGCTTGGGATCCCATTATTAAAATTATCAAATCAAAATCCAAGCATAATATGTCACAGATTAAAGATACAGTTAGCACTTTCTGCGTAGATAGGACTGACCAAAATATTGATGTATCATAGGGTAGTTTCGAATAACTTTGTAATAATAGGACGTATGACACCTCAGTCCTCCCGTGACCATGGTTGCTGTAAAGTATCCGAAACGTCGGGCTTGTAAAAATCTTAATAAACCGCGATAAAATCCGTAAAAAAATGTTTTATTATAATGAGTGAAATTCGCGTAAACATTAGAGTTCAAAATCTTGCCATTAATAAATTTAAGAAAACTGTTAATGAACGTTTGAACGGGGCACCTCACTAAAGGCGGCATTGGTGGCACTCGCCGGGTTTTAGTGGGTAGAGCTGCGTCCACCTTACCGTCTTTCGGGCGCAGCTAGTCCCACATTCCCTACCTATACCTAATAAAATACCTAATATACCTGGGGAGTCAGCCCTCCACCGCGGGATGCCTAAGAGCATTTTCCGGCAGAAAAGAAAAGAAAAGGCAAATCATGTATGTGTTGCATATCCTAAGACATACGATGTTAATTGTTAAGTCTCGGTTTTTTTTTTCATAAGGAGGTAACCGAGCAGTCAAAGCCTTATGATGGCTACCAACGTCCATGGACATCCGTATAACGTACAATCAAATGTTATGTACATGCATTGCCCTAAGATATTATAGGAAACCCGAAAAAATTACGAAGTTGGACCATCGATTGACAAGATGAGATCGATTGTGAAGACAATTTTCCGTAAGGAGAAAAAAATATATCCCATGCTTTTTTCGTTCACTGATCCCATCAGCCATGTTGCCATTTTTATTTAGTCACTTTTATCAACTTGGGCTTAGGGCTGCGGGAGAGGTGGCAACTGGCAGCACTGGCAAAGGATTTGTATTATGTATCCAGCTCTTAATAATTTAAAAAAAATATAAATACGCCATTTTGTAAACAACTGATAGCCTTGAGAAAATAAGTTTTAAATTTAAATTTCATATTAACTATAAGTAAGTTTTTAGACACAAGAAGCAAAGATGTGATTAAATAAAATATTAGATTGTTTTTAAAAACATCCAGAAATATTATGATTTAAGAAACTAAATTTTAAGGTACCTATAAACTATACAAAAGCTTTATAGTTTATACATTAACTATATTATAATAAGTTGAATGTGAATGCTGATGAAACTAAAATCTAAACATACCATTGGTGTATATCTATATTTTATAGGCATCTATCTTTTGAGGTATTTTTATAGTGAATCTTCTATACGTATATCCGGTTTGTGTGAGGTAAGAAAAACAATTTACTCAAAACATGTACATAATCTACTTATTGTGTATTACTACTAGTGTATTGTACACTCAAAAAAAGAGTACAATGATAGATTAAAAATCAAAGTTCTCAAAAACTAGGGAATAATTAACAAAAATAAATAATTATTAAGTTACAGAGATATTATAAAAACTGGGGCACCTATCCTGGACTAATCGCCCAAGAGCCAGTGATGGTCAGACCTTCATTATTTTATAAAAGCTGAAAGTTTCTCTGTGTATCGTCGTTCATACCTGTGTCTCCAACACAGGTATGAACAACCAGCGACTATAGTTTGGATTGTAGTTATTTGTAAAGGTAACAGGTAGTAATATATAATAATATCAACCCTTATATGTCCCACTGCTGGGCACGGGTCTCCTACTCGAAATCAGGCGAGGAGGGTTTTGGGCCATAGTTCACCAATGCGTTGGTCCAATGCGGGTTGGTGAACTTCACACACCTTCAAAGACTTTTAATCTCATCTGGTATGCAGGTTTCCTCACAATGTTTCCTTACAGGTGAAGGAAACAGGTAGTAAAGGTGTTTATAATAGTATCTTAAATTTGTTAAAGTACAAAGCTCAATATTTTTATATTTTCTTCAGGATTACTTTAGAAATTATGTTATCCATTGCCAGACACTTATGACAGTTGCTACCCCCTGCCAGATACTTAAGACCACAATAAATTATAATTATACTTTTGTTATAGTATAAAAGCTAAATTTTGTATATGTTACTTGGGGACGTATATAAAACATTAAATCAATAGCTGTGCAGTTTTAATGGTACATCTTGCCAGCCACATTGAGAGCCCGCTATTTTATCCGGATATTGTTCATATAAAAATACTAAAATCCCGATTAAATATGTACGAATAAAATTAAAAAAAATTAGAAACTAGATGACATGGTTTCTATTCAACCTCATTCAGCGGTTTGTGTAGTTGAATCACAAAAACAAACTAGTGAAATTGTTAGTGCTGCAAGTTAGAACAACAACAAAAATTTTGCTAGAACAAAATTAAAAAATAAGGTCTAAAAATAAAACAAAAAAAAAAAAAAAAAAGAATAGAAGAAAAATTTGGTTTGTTTGAAAAATACTAATGTGGAGGTTTGTTTCTTTTACTTTTCATTGTTAGCTTATTATGACTATTGGTAGGATCAAACATTTTTTCTACCTTAATATCTGTTTTAAGGGCAATTAAGTTATAAAAAATACATAAACCTATCTGAAAATATGATTATTAATTACATTTGTAAGGTCTTCCCATCTTGTTTTCCCTTTCATTCCTCTTACAAAGATATATATGATATTACAAGCATCTATAAGTTATGGTAGTTGGTTACATTCCATCAGGCTGTTTGTATGCTTGTATGCTACCCTAGCTTTATATAGGTAAATATATTAAGTGCATCTTAATTATCAACTATTATCTCATGTCTTTCCCGACAAATCCAAGTATCCCCTTACCAAATGTTGTCTAAGCTTTAGTCGCTTAGGCATGAGAAGCTATTAGATATATAATTACTTCCACATTAGTACTATGGATACTAGTAAGGATTTTCTAATACATAAAAATCTACAGTGTTATAGTGTTTGTAGTACTGTACTCCTAAGAAACGGTTCGACAGATGTTAACAGTTTTTATACAATTGGTAGGTATGAGAATAGGTTCTTAAGTAAATTTTGTACATAGCAACCCCCCAATGTATAATTGCAATTTTAGTCTTTTGTATGAACAATATCCGGACAGTACAGTAGACTCTTCATGCATCTGGCAAGATGTAAAAAACATTGTCCAGCTATTAAGGTAACATTTTTATAGGTCCCCAAGTAACATATAAAATTTAAGTGTCATAAGTGTCAGGCAATGGATAATGGGATTTCTGAAATTATCCTGAAGAAAATATAAAAAATTTAGCCTTATACTTAAAGAAATTATTTTTATTTATACAAAGGTGTATAAATATATAATTATATTTATACACCTTATTTTCTACATGTTACCTGCCCCAGTTACTTACTGGGTCAGGTAACAGGTTACCACAATCCACAATCCGAACTCTACGTAGTCTGGCCATAAATACTGTTACAATTAAAAATAAACAAAATATTACATTTGAATTATGACAACCTCTATGACTCAGTGGTTAGCATGTTGGCGCTCAAGCGGATTCTAATCCTGTCAGGGAACAAAAGAAGCTTCCCAATTGGTCAAAAGAGTACAGTATGTGAATTATTCAGTGATTTGATCGGTTTGGTGGGGCTATCAATCAATTTTCAGCTTTTATAAAATAAAGCAAGTCTGGCCGTCGAGGGCTCTGGCTTTATAACACTATAGTTTTAATGTTAGGTATGATAAATAGAATATTGTTTGTTTAATTATTTTTTTTAAATATGTTTCAGCCTCAAAATGTCTGGTGATATCGACATCGAAGAACATGATTTGATGGAGAACCCAAAGATAAGAACAATTTTTCCTGATCTGACATTATTAAAAAAAGAAATTTTGGATCCTTCCCATGAAGGTATATTACGCGCGTCTCCAATTGCATCCCTAGATACACTTATTAAAATTGTGCATTTATTGGTTTTTGAAGTCGCTAGAATATTTTGATCCTTCTTAGAAGGTGGTTAAAGTAAAAGAATTTAGTTTTTAAAAATTTTGTAATAGTGCACTATACTCCAGCAAATCTTGATGTAGAATGAAATAAACCACATCAGCTAATAGCATAATTTCACACTTTTAATAATAGCCTTACCCTAAAAATCAATCTGACTACATATTCTTAATATGGGTTGTAAAGTCAAGTAAAACATAAAAATTGATCAATAACCGTTTCAAATCATATGTAAGTGACCGTTTTGGAAGAAGTCAAGAACAATTTTCATATTACACGCTTTGTAATAGCTTCACCTGTATGTTTGTATGTATGTTTGTAACCGACTCCTTTAGACTTGATTTTGACTCACTTCTAACGACCAGATTTTGTTCAAACTTTGTAGATTTATCGAGGACCGATACACTACAATACAATAATTTGATAAAATTATTCCAATATCCTGATCAGGATGATCAGGATAGCACATGTTAGGAAGGCGTAAGGCGCGCAAGTTACCTACATCACTTATGTTGTTTTTAGTCTCACTCATTTCTAAAGTGATTGTTATTAGTTGAGTACCTTAAATTAAGAAAATTTTTAATTAAAAAAATCGACACTAAAAAGTAAAAAATAAATTATAGGTTAAAAAAAACTAAAAAACACGCATTAATAGCAAACCCAACTAAAAATTTTAAAATAATTTTTAATGGATGAATTAAATGGGTTAACAAAATTACTTATTGTAAAAAAGCGTGTGGGGTCCGCCCATTTAAAGAAAGAGAGTGCGCATGCTTTTTGTGCTTGAAAATGAAAAGGATAGCGATAGACTCGTATATGCTGTGCGTCATTTTGGAGTAGTTTATTATTAAAATAGAGAAGTAGTTATTTTTTTTAATCAATTCATTATTTGTGTGTTATATTTTTTATGTGTATATTTAATTTCAATTCAATAATCAGACCGTTGCAAAATGCAAGTATAGATTTACCTGTTTATACCTGGCTACCTGTTTATATCGGGATCTTAGCCTAAGATTTAAATATTAGTTTTACAAATAAGTTTCACTTCTGACATGTGTACTTTGTACGCACGCACTTTTTATATGAGGAACATAATAGTTCTTCCGAAACTAGTAGAAACATATCAAAGCAGTCAATAAAAGTTTTATATTCTTAATTAATAATTTAGCTTTTTTTAAAATAAATATTTAATCAAAATGTTTTTACACCTGCTGTCAGATGGTTGCGTATCAACGATTTGTTATTAAACATTCTACATACGTACAGTTTGACTGGATTATAGATATATGCATCAACATGATCACAATAAGCCAAAGACACCTGAACAGGCTCAAAAAGACCGAGTAGGTTACAATTAAGGTAACTGCGCCTTCAATTTTTTTTAAGAAATATTTTCTATTTTAATTACAGGCGATGACGCAGCACATCAATTAAATAATACCTCTGTATGCGGAAAAGTACAGAGTCTAGTAAGTAAGCAAGTACATATTAAGAAAGAAAAGGAATTGTATAACAAAAATTCTATCCAGAATGAAATAGATTTTACACCGAGTACGAAAATAAATGAAAATATACTTATTTCTAATAAAATAATCCTTGGTTCTAAGCCTTCTAGAAATTGGCACGACAAAAAGTTACATTATGAGGTGAAGATATTTCTTAAGGATATTAATAATTACCTAATTAAAAGTAAACGTTATTGTATGTTTTGCTGTATACTTTTTCCTGAAAGATATTTGTTAGATCATCATACATCAATAATTCATAATTCATGTAAAAATTATACACCCTCTGGTGTGCATAGAAACAATTTTCTAAAAGATAGTCAAGTAGTTGAAAAAGATAATTTGACCAATTCCATGGGGATTTCCAAAAACCAAATGAAGTCTATCAATAACTGTTTTCATTGTAATATATTTTTTCCATCTCAAGATTTGCTCATTAATCATTTATATGAAGTACTTGAAAAGAAACGAGCACGAATATCTAAAAGTGTTTCAGCAAATCAAATAGTGTCTGAAGATCCCAGAAGCCATACATTAAGAGGTAAAAGTGGACGTCAAATTAAATCTATTGAGAATAATACTTGTAAAAGAAAAAATGTAAATGAAGGAGGTTATGAAACAATATCCGATGGAGATACAAACTTTAAAGCAGTAACTGATATAGAAACGCAACCTAAAACAAAAGACGTTATTGACGGGAATTGTGAAACAGTATGTATAAATGACGAAGACTGTGATAATAATATTAGTGAGATTCAAGAATTGTGCGATATTAAGAATGACGAGGTATTCCAATGTATCATCTGTTCTTATTACTTCTACCAGCAAAAATTTTATGAAGTTCATATGTTACGGAAACATGATGTAAAAGTTAAAATAAGAAATATAGTAAAATTTACTCCAAAGTGCAAATATTGTTCCGATATAATTCATGGTGTGAAGCAATATAATGTGCATTTGCATAAGAAACATTCTGAAATGATAATCAAAAGACATAACACCTCAGGAATTTCTTCTCAAATCGGCGAAGTAGACCAGGTATATGAAAATAACAATGATAAAAATGCGGTAAAAGATGTTGAAAAAAATTTAAAAACAAGCAAAAGCTCAAACTCTGTAGCAAAAAATATTGAAAACTTAGCAAATATCGATTTACTTACATCAGCTAGTTCTATGTTTTTTAAAACTGTTTTATTTAAATGCCTTAAATGCGATGTGCACTTTCTAACTCCAAGCCTAGCAACCAAGCATTTCGTTCATAATGAAATGCTCATTAACTGGAAATGTTCTGTTTGCAATATATTTCTGAAAAAGAATGACGAGGCCGCACATTTAAAACAACATATGTATAATAATTTATTTACAATTTATACTTTAGATAGTACAGATTTAAACAGAATTTTAATCAAATGCTCAAAGTGTTCTCTACACATTCACTATGAAAACTTTGCATATCATTTAAATGTTTGTGAAAATGATATTCAATCAACGCGTTGTCTTATTTGTAATATTATGATTGACGAAAAATTAAAACGGACACACGATGCCATACATATTGATAAAAGTAATAAAGCAAGTGATTTTATAATAATTGACGAGACTCGTATAACAAAAAAGTCGACAACCCATGATCTTAATACACAAATTGATGAATTAGAAAAAGACGTAACTTCTAAATGTGATGATTACAGTTCCGATGACTCAGTTGCGTTTTATCCATTAATTAATTTAAAAACAAAGGATTGCAAACACAAGGATTTAAAGAGAAAAATAGGTGCGACAAAAAATTATCATCATTTTAGCACACAATTTGATGAATTAGAAAAGCATACGTTTACTGATGATGATAACAGTACCGATGACGTTGAATCGTGTTATCCGATATCTAATTCAAAAACAAAGGATTCCAAACACAACTCCATGAAGAGGAAAATAGATGCGACACAAAATTCTAAATCGTCTAAATGGAAACGACCAAAGATATGTGATTATTCTTCTGAAAAAAATTTTTTTTACTCAAAATTTAATTCCAAATTCAAGATTCAACCGATAATATTACTGAATTTAACCTATTGCCATTTTTGTGAGTGTTTTATAAGTAGGCATTATAAGTTAGACGTCCACCGTCAAAAGCGTTGCGATCACATTTTAAAAAGAGTTTGCAAGCTTTGTGGTCTGGTGTTTACGGCAAAAGCCATAGTAAGCCATAAAGAATTTCATAAACTAAATTCTGGCCTGAAATTACAAGACTTTACTTTTTATGATATGCTGACGAATGAGGTAATTCTACCTCCCATCCCAAAATACCCAAAATGCGACATTTGTGACACACATTTTCTCAATAAAATAGAAGTAACAAGCCATGTTTGCGATGATATAAATTTCTCACACTGCGATATTTGCAACATGAAATTTTCGGATGTAACTTTAAATTTGCACATTGCTTTTCACGGCTATTATTTTAAAAAATCGTCTGAAAAAGGAAGTTTAATCGAAAGCAATTGTGTAAAAGAACGAATAGAGTTGAATTCACCAGAACCTACCAAACAAGTCCAGCCGGAACCGGAAAGGCAGAGCGAAATGGAAGCAGAGGATTTACCAATTGAAGGTAATAGTCACAGTGAAGTTGAGGTAGTGATAATGTTTACTTGCGAACATTGTAATGTAACAGTGAATTCATATAACCAGTTAATAGCGCATTGTCATTCACATTATGACAATACTTACAGAAGTATCGGAACCAAAGAATGTGATGAATGCAATTTAATATTTGAAGATTCCCATATTTCATCCCACAGTCATTTGCACCATAGTGGAGTAACTAGAGAATCATTCAAAATATTTGTTTTTGATATATTTCATTTTGGATGTAGTAACGAGAAATGGTTGAAGCACGTATTTAAAGATTTATCAGAGAATAAAGTCGAAGAAATTATTAAAGATTCTATATATAGGTATGAATACAGGATAAAATTGAAAATCACTCAAGAAGGATCAACAGAGTTAACATTGTATCAATGTGTTAAATGTCGTATTTTTATTGACGTTGGTAATATTTATAAACACCGAACAATCTGTGGGGGTAAAAATAAGAAGTATCCTTGTCAGAGCTGTGGCATACCTCTCTTGTCGACGGCGCTTCGAAATCAGCATTTCAAAATTCATGAACGCAGAAACATAAGTGTAAAATCCTATAGAATTGCTATATTTAATCGCGTAAAGGATAAAATAATCAATAACGCGATGTATATGAGAACAAACAATTACGTTTTGCACCAATGTAGAATTTGCAACGGCGTGGTAGATGCGAGACTGTTGAAGGTTCACAAGTGTAATGTTGATGATTTGAAAAAATGTAATCACTGTGGGCTACTGATTTACAACATCGACTATGACAGACATATGTCTAGACATAAAACATTAGATACATTCACCAATGGTAATATGAAAGTGGTGTTGTTTGGACAAACAACCATAGAGCAGGAAAGAAATGACAGCGCGAGTTTTTTTAATGGAATCGTTTATGACTATACGTTTTATAAGTGCATCAAATGCGATGTTTGCATTCAACACTTGAGACTGAGTTCCAAACATTTTTGCCTCATCGATGCAGGTAAATGGAAATGCTCGAAGTGTGATTTGTTTTTTGAAGAAAGAAAAATGAAAAGCCATTGGGCAATACACACCTCAGATATAGAGTTCACAAAAGACACCGTTTGCGTGATTCCGTTTGATCCCCAAGAGACATACGACCGCCTAGAAAAAGAAACACAACTCAGAAGTAAGACTAAGACCGGTAAGCTTGTTGGAAACCGCCAAGAAGAAAACACTGAAGACAGTATTCAAGAAAAATCTGATACGATATACAAATCTCCTTGTGGTCTACATTATTTAACAGAAGAATCTGTAAAAGAACATATAGCTAAGAGAAAATGTCAAAGCATATGTTTAAAAAAAAATGCAAATCAGACGTGTTCCAAATGCAATCTTTTCTTTACTCCTGAAACATTATTCAAACACTTGTTAAAACATCATGGCGATAAGAATATAAAATATACATTTGACATCGTTAGTGTTTCTGAAGAGTTGCAAGAGTAAAAATACATCTTAAATTGTATCTGGTTTTTGTCTAGAAACTGGCTACAGCTACCATCAATAAACTTCCGATATGTTTGTTATAAATAATGATAGGATAATTGCTAAGAATCAACGGTAGCTTGGTTAGTCTTAGAATGTCGATAGTGTTTAAATAGTTATCATTAGAATAAGACACTAACAAATGGGCAAAGAACTTACTGTTTATAATAAATAGTAGTGTTTCTTAGCGTAAGATAAGTTGTCAAAACTTGTTTTTTTTTTAAATATTACTTTACGAAATGTTACAGACTACAGTATTAAATTTTGTTATTACTTTACTGAATGTTCAATGTACTTGACGCGCTTTTTTAATACATCAACAAAAAAGAAGAATTCGATAGTATTTTTGGATGTTATTCTTTGCAGTAACAGAATTTGGTGAGTAAAAAACGTAGTAGGTATTTTTTCGTTGATAAACCAAGTTAAAGACTAGAAAAGTTTATTTTTTTATTTTTGTTAATATATCTTTATATTTTTCACGTGGATCATTTAAAATGGCGTGCCCAACAGGCTCATTCCAGTTCTATATTATAAATTTAAAAAGTTTTTTTTAAATATGTTATCTGTATAAATATTCTAAATTGTTAATAATTAAATTAGAACAAAATTATAAATATACCAGTTTTTTATTTAGCTCAAACAAAGTAGTATTATTACTAACATAAGTATTAATTTTACTGTTATCGTAAACTTATTACACTTATATAACTTTTAACTGGAAAATATAATTTACGTAAGCCATAATTTGTGATAACCATAAAATTATAAGTACGCTTACTTTTCAATCTTCACATTATAAGTATCAAAGTTTCTTTATCTTTTCTAGATCCTATTAGGATTTTGACGTAAAAATCCTATGAGGGCTTTGAATTTTTGTACGCGTCACCAAACCGTCATAAACCTTCATTGACCAAAACCAATTAAGTATATGTATCCCTTTTTCATGTTGAGTTCAATACAGCAACGTGTAAGACATCCTACTAATAAGTCCTCATATCTGGGCATCATTAATCAAATAGTTTATAGTTTTGTTTGTTAATTTCAAATCCGTATTAACTTATTAAAGTTAACTATGTTAAACGTTAAATTTCAGTACATTTAATGAAAGTTAACGTAAGTTTTAATCCTTTAACTTGTGGCAGAAATTATGTATTTCAGACAGGACAGGATTCGAGGCATAGGGTAAAACCGGGATAGATGCCGCAGCGGGATAGATGCCTCATATCCTGAAAACCCAACTTCCCGAACTCGCAATTAAAAATTAATCACATAAGCAGGAGCCGCAGTCACCACGTACCTAAGTTACCCACGGACAACCCACGAAAAAGAACGCATTTAGCTCGTGTGTGTAATTATATCCGCGGCGAAATTCACGAACACGTCAAAGATTTAAAGGTTACTATTTCGCGTTGTATAACTTTTTAATTAGTATTAAATTTAGTGCTATTTCGCATTAAGCTAATATATTGGTTCATTGAGTCTGCGTCTAAGTGTAAATAGATGCTATTTTGTATATAATTTATTTAAAAAATACGTGGGCATCTATCCCTATCAAAAAGGATAGTTGCCCTGATTTTTCCCCTTAGGGGCATCTATCCCCCATACGTACATATACGCAGTAGGTGTATATTTTTAAAACATTTTCAGTACCTGTTATATTTTTTAAGTATAGGTATAATATGTACCTATATTTATATTTGGGTTTTTTAATTATTCTAGCGGAACTATGCCACAAAAACAAATTAAAACTAAGTTACACAAGAAAAACAAGACTGCTGGTACAAAGCAATGGACTTAAGATAATAAAGAAAGAAACCACAAATAAAGAACAAAACAAAAAAAAATCTTTTAGTGAAAATGACAATGACAACCTCGCTGACTTGTGAGATAAAGAAAATTATAACCGGATGGAGTAGTACTGTAAGCCATAAAATTCCGAAACTTGTCAGTGATTAGTCACTGACGTAATAGCAATTCAGCCAACCAGTGATCTGTATGTACGTCCAATTATCCATCAATGGTCATCAGTCGGCTAATCAGAACGCAGAACGGCGCAGCGCAGCGTCGCAGCACAAATTTGGCAGAATTTGTTTTCATACAAAACACATAACATTACCCCTTTATTCCGGTTGAGGTTCTCGATGAGAACTATCTAGCATTTGGTTTTGGTTTTTCGTTAACACGGTATAAAGGGCATCTATCCTTCTCGGTATTTTCATGGTGGGGCAACTATCCATATAGGTAGGCATCTATCTTCAAAAAACATGTCCCACGAAAAGCTAATTTATGCAAAATCTGTATATGATAGGTAAAATAATAATAGTAGAAATTCAACATACAGGATTAAATTAGCTATATTAATAAAAATAT
Organism: Helleia helle; assembly: GCA_963853865.1. Lineage (NCBI taxonomy): Eukaryota > Metazoa > Arthropoda > Insecta > Lepidoptera > Lycaenidae > Helleia > Helleia helle. The sequence goes on from OY971421.1 coordinate 11,824,367, forward strand.
TCGTATAAAATTAATATTTTTAAAATTATGAGGCTAATTCAAAAAGTGGGGCATCTATCCGGGTTTTACCCTAGATCAGTCACTCGGGGGTGGGGTATTTTTAATTTTCCGCTGAAAATAAAACGTCTTTGTAGTTTTTATGTTTTACTAGCAAGAGCGTCAAATGAAATGTACAGTTTATACAACAGATTACCGACGTTCTATAGTCGAACGGAAATAATAATCAGTCTTAAAATCTTATGTCAAAACATTATCATAGTAGGTTTGATATTAACTTAAATGATTCGATTTTACTTACAACATACTGATTACATATACAAAAAATATAAAAAATAAAAATACAACATAATTATTATCGTCAAAGATATAAAAATAATAACAGTATTTATTTTACAAATTAAGTATACATAAACTATAGTATATTTAAAATTATACACAAGTATTGTTTTTTACGAGAATAATTTGACGAAAATTTTACGGTTGTACTTTTTTAAACGTAGGTACTGAGCAACTAATTAAAAACCAAGATGTTGGAATATAATAATTGTTTAACACAGTGCTGAATGTTTGAAACACTATCGTCGATACGCGATACTAACACAGAATAGTAAAAATATATTAGATACAGTTTTTTATTTCACGAAAGAAACATATTTTTAGTTTGATGCGTACGTGCGTTCTTATGTGTAACTACAGGGAATCATGGAATGCGTATCACCATAATGGTGGACGCTCCCGAGCTTACGCACACAGCGACAATGTGCATGTACATTTACACACATAAGAATGGCTCACCCGCTTTCGTGAAATAAAACAACTATCTAATACATCTATACCAGACTGTTTCGAATTTATCTTATTCAGGGTTCTAAATTCATATAAAATAACCACGAATTAAAATCGCCAAATAGAGAATTATCATTTTTGTCTTTGCTTTTTGAATTTGTAGTTATCTGACCGTAATTGCTATACAAATATGAGATTATTCCACGTAAATATTATGCACTTCATGTATTACAGGTAAAAGACTGTACTTATATTTCTTGACACATTTTTTTTTTCAATAATAAATATCGTTAAAACGATATACAATGTGAACTTTATATTTTGATTACTCTTTTATTGTTTAAATAGTTTAAATACATATTGTGCGCATTTTATATATACAATTTAAATATTACAAATAACCACGTTCATATTGTTTATGGTTACTACTTAAAAGATTGTTCATGTCATTAAAATCTTAGATCATGTGGTGAGATTTCAGTTTAAAACTTTATAAATTTCTTTAAAATATTGAACATTAAACTTCTGTAACATCGTGTTTGTGATATTAATAATAAATACACATTATAAAAATAGCTCACTTAAAAACAACTCTTCATTTTTGCTTGATTCTATATGAACTTAAAACATTTTTGTTTGTCATGAGGTATTCTGGTCTTGAACAAGACTGAATCGGCGCGGAACTGCGTTGACAATAGAGGTGTGTAGCCCATTACCTGAGAACAATGCGCAAGTACAAATATCTGGAAAAAATGTCACTTATAAACAAGTGGCCTACAGGAACAGATTTTCATGACCAATTTTCTCCCCGGCGATAATTAATTGTAAAATGGCTGAGAAAGTGACAAGTATTCCGCGTGAACATCAGCTGCGATTCCGTTGGTAGGATGAGCAGTAGCCTCCCAAACACGTAGAAGAGAAATCAGTCATTTCCTCCAGGTTGATTTGTCTGTTTGTTTTTATAATGTCAGCTGACTATATGGTGGATTCCACGTTAGCTGGTTACACGTTGGCCACCTTATAGCTTTTTTATTCGGGCTAAGCCCACTACTTATCCAAAGAATTCGGGAGGAGGCGGAAGTATTTGCTATAGCTTTAAGCTTACAATGTAAAAACTAACCTGTGAGAAGAACTGTATACACTTGTGTCTCTCGTGGAAGTGTGTCTCGTCTGCGGACAACGTGACGGGACAGCCGGGGCAGCGGAACGTCCAGCGAGACGTCACCTGGGAACATTCGGCCTCTATTACTTGCATGTTGGAAGTATATTACTACGAGTATTATAGAAGGCAAACCGAAAGATTAGTCGAACTTGCACATTGATAAATAATATAATATTTATTTTTAGTTAGTATTTTTTTTGTATTGTGGCACAATACAAAAAAAATACTAGATTAAAACTACGCGACATAAGAAAAATAGTTCCTAGACTGAATAAAGCTTGAATAAGAAATATCATGGCGGTTATCGTGGACAGGTTTCTTGATGGGTGGGCTACCTTGATGATCGGGCTATCTCGATCGGCGGGTTACCTTGATCGGAGAGTTATCTCGATCGGCGGGTTACCTGGATCGGCGAGTTATTAGGTCTTTACCTATGAAATTGCCGTTTTGTATGAAAAAAATTTAAACGATTTTTTTTCATATATTTTTTACTAGCTGTTGCCCGCAGCTTCGCCCGCGTTTACTTAGATTTACAGCCGTTCGGATTGATGATGATTATTTTTATGGCCAAAGTTACGCCTTATAACGTCAGCTATCTGCCAGTAAAAGCCTCGTCAAAATCGGCTTAGCCGTTTCAGAGATTAACCGGAACAAACAGACGGACAAAAATGGTTTTTCTTCATGTAAGTGCAGTATATTATTTCATAGATATTAACCGCGACTTCGTCCGCGTATAAGAATTTTTGAATTATTGTTTTAAATCTTATTTTTCAAATAAAGTAGTAGTAGCCATGCTGCTTTGCAACCGAATTGGGCCGTCACAACCGTGGTGGTACCTCTCGCTCACATAACACCGGCGTCAAGTGACAGCTATGCTGTCGCGTTTCGTGCGGATTGTGAGTTTCTGGTGGCCCATTGGGAGGTATAGGGAAAAGGAGGGCAACGCATCTGCATAACTTTTGGCTGTGCCGATGTCTATGGGCGTCGGTAGTCATCTCCGGCTCCGACTGCTCGGTTGCCTCCATGTGACATTAAAAAAATGGTTCCAATTTACAAACTATAATAATTTAAAGAATACTATTTACTTCCACTGTAAGGCCCGATAGTACGTTTTTATAAATTATATTTATTTAATTTAGTAGTACATTTTTATTATATTTAAATAACTTTTACGGATTTTATCGCGGTTTATTAAGATTTTTAAATGCGTCGGACATTTTTCGGATACTTTCCAGCAACCATGTTCATGGGAGGATTGAGGTGTCAGACGTCCTATAGTATTTATTTTGTGTCCTAACGATACATATTCGTAACTACCCTATGATACATCAATATTTTAATTCAAATTAGTACCTACTACCAGCAAAAAAAACTACGAAAAAGTTATATTTTTATTCATATATTTTATTATTGTTCCTAGCATTGTTTATAAATAGTACTTTGTCATTTATTGCAATTTTAAATTATTAAATAAAAACATATTGGATATAAATTACAAAGAAACTAAAACTAAAAACCTTAAAAAATATAATATAATAACTTAAGTATATTAATAAAAAGGAGTCCCTTTAGGCAAGGTTCCGAAGGTTTTCACAGCGTTCCCCCTTTGAATTGCTAGACTAATTCTTTGTCCGAGGTAGCTGCCAGCTCTTCGGTCTCCTGTGATGTCGACTAATCTTTTTGTTATTTCCTTAAAGAGCCTTAAAGCGCTAGGACCCCACGGACCAAGGGTCTCGACACCGAATGGGACTAAATCATATTCGGAGCCTAGACCCCTGTATTCACATTTTATTTTGCTTTTTTAGCCGCTTCATTATTATATATAAGTATTCCTTTTTTAGAATATAATGAATTCTATTAATAAATATTTTTTGGATAAATTACTAATATATGAATACTTCATTAAAAACGCGTGCAATACAAAAGCGCGATCCTCATAAGGATTCGCATCTTGTAATGGATTTGGGTGAAATGGTCCCGTTAATGAGGACTGATCACCCGTCTGGCCTCGCTTGTGTCCCCACCCTTAAATAATAATCTTGTAATGGATAGCGTGATCTACATTTTGTGTTAACGCCATCTATTGACACATCTAAAAAACTTCTTGTTACACTAATTATACATCTTATATCTTACCTAGGGTCTCAAACTATCTTCATATCAAATTTCACTCAAATCGGTTTAGTGGTTTAACAAATACACAGTCCCGGCGTTATAGCTGCACAACTCCCATCCCCGTGGGATTTTCAGGATAGCAACTATTTTAAGTCCTACGTTAAGTTCCAAAGTATCTTCATACCAAATTTCACCCAAATCTGTTCCATGGTTCAGAAGATAGACAGTCCCGGGGTTTTACCCGCATAAATCCCGTTCCCGTAGTATGTCCTTTCTCGGGTTTCAAGCTATCTTTGTGCCAAATTTCATCCAAATCTGTTCAGCGGTTTAGGCGTGAAGAAGAGACAGACAGAGTTACTTTCGCATTTATAATATTAGTAAGGATTTGTATTAATCGAAGTAATCACCCATGCAATCAATGCATATTTGCGAACGCAGTGGCAGTTTATTGATGCCCTTAAAGAAGTCAGCTGGACGGGAGGCAACAGATTATTCAAAGGCATTTTGTACTGCCTCTCGGGTATTAATTTTTTTTTTCCGCCAAGAAGTTACCTAAATTTTGGAAAAGTGAGTAGTGCGGACGACTGAGAGCTTCCAACCCCAGTTCTTGCAACTTGGAGACCGTCTGCTGTGCAGTATGAGGTCGCGCGTTGTCGTGCAGGAGCAGCGGAGACGAGCGATTGACCAATGCTGGTTGGAGATGTGCCAGCTTCTCCATCATTGTGTTCAGTTCTTCATAGTACACATCTGCAGTAATGCTACCCCGTTTGGTAAGAAGCTGTGATGAATCACACCGGCGCTAGACCACCAAATAGTGACCATCACTATAATTCTAGCGGTAAGTTTTCGTTTAGGGCATTGTTTAGATGCTGAACCAGGATCCAACCAACTTGCTGAGCGCTTGCGGTTATCAAACAGAATCCATTTTTCATCGCAGGTAACAATGCGGTTCAAAATTCCTTCATTTGCGTGTCTGTTGAGCAGTGCAAGGCACGTCTCGACGCGTACTTCGCGCTGGCGTTCATTGAGTTCGTGGGGCACCCATTTGTCAAGCTTTTTTACCTTGCCAATTTGACGCAAATGGACCAATATTGTTTTAACGCTAACGTCGAAAGCTGCTGCTAATTCAGCCGTAGATGTATCATCAGCTTCCACAATCGCCTTTAATTCGTCATTGTCGACCAAAGTCTTCGGACGACCGCGAGGTTAATTTTTCAGGTCGACATTTCCAGAACGGAAGCAATAACAAGGTGGTGCGTTGGTTTGTAGTGTTAGCTCCGTAAACGTCGTTGATGTTGCGTGCCGCTTGTGCCGCGTTGCTGCCACGACGGTGACTCATATTCCACAATTACTCGAATTTTTAACGTATTCATGATGACGAAAAAGATTGAAATGCGATGAAAATGTAACACTAATCAATAAAAAAATGACTACTTTTGGAAAAGAATTCCATGTTTTTTTAATAAAATTTAATTAAAAGTTAATTTAAAGTTTAATTAAAAGGCCAGTTACTGCAGAACGGCAATTTCATAGGTAAAGACCTATTATATCGATCGGCGGGTTACCGTGATGGTCGGGGCACATTGATCTTCGGGTTACCTTGATCTTCGGGTTACCTTGATGGTCGGGGCAACTTGATCGGCGGGTTACCTTGATGGTCAGGGTACCTTGATCGTCGGGTTACCTTGACCGGCGGTTTCCTGGTGATGTGCGCGACGAGGAAGTTCATGGCGATATCTTCGCAGTTCATGTAGTGGTCGACGTAGTCTCGGATTGCGGCGGGCAGCGCGCGCCAGTATGCCCACAGGTAGTAGCGGTGCACGAACGCCGCGCCCGTCAGCACCATGCTCAGCTCGCAACTGACGTAATGTGAAACTTAGTACTGGTAAAGACCTTACAGGGACGAGGGGCTGTGTAGGGCAAAGCTTGCAACTGAAGCCATATTTCCATCTTTTGGCACTTATACAGTGCACAAAAGATCCTACAGGGTGGAGGCAAGGCAAATGAATCTGGGCTCGCCCGTTTAAATTGGATACAGTGCGGTCAATTTTTGGCTACATGAATCCAGCGTAAAAAGCTCATTTTATTCTATTCGTTTAAAACGCCTTACTTTTTAGGGATAAGTAACCTCGGATAGGAGCTTCAAAGTGGCCAATTCCACCCACGAAGAAAACCGATTTCAACTGGGACCGGCCCAAATTGAGTTACGTGATCACCATCCAGGTGACACGCGGAAGCATGGGCGTAGCCACGGTGGGGCACTTACCCCACCCTGGCTTTAAGGTACCTAACCAAACCTAAAAAGTTGAATTATCTAGGTACTAACTACAATACTTAATATCCGTAAGAAAGTCACACTCGACAGATCGATCTCAAAACAAGAAATGAGCGCGCGATTGACGCGCACGCGCGCGGCGGTCGGTCATGAAACAAAATAGATATGAACAGAAGGCAATCACATGTATTTACACAACTTTTATACCTACACCACAAAATAGATATGAACAGAAGACAATCTAGGTACACACAATGCGCGCTCGAGCAATGCACACATAGACATCGTTCACGGACGCGATATAGCGGACCATCAGGAACTGCGAGGTGCGATTGAGACAAACGCCTGTGTAAAACGCCTTTCGCGATTATTACTTAAGTGGTAGGTAGTTGCCACAGCAAGGCTGATCTGTGGTACCACTTGAGGGAAGAAAAAAATATGGCTTTGAATGTTCTGAAAGACATGGAAGTGGCAGAACTGGTAAATGATTCAGAAATGTTTTATACGAGCATAAAAACTGTGCTTGCTATTTTACTGGCCCATCCGTGTACGACCTGTACTATAGTATATATAAATATAATAATAATGTAAGTACGTTACGGCGTGTCAAGACGTGGCTTCGGCCTGAGCCCAGGACCCAAACGGCTGAAGGTAGAGAAACATTTTTGGAATGGAAGACATTTTAGTGGTGGACATAGGTACAGATACATGCTATAGGCTGTACCTTTTCGTAAAAAATAACCAGTGTATAGTTTGCTATTTATATAATATTTTAGACTGCTGCTCAGGGTGGGCCCTGAGCCCATGGCTGGCTACGCCCATGCGCAGAAAGTATAATAATACGTAGTTAATTTACTCTTTTTTTATGTTTTATTGCTGCGAAGCAAATCCTTTTTTTCCTCATCAATCCTGAAGTTAAAAGTTTAACTTAGTGTAAAGTACCGTGATAAATATTTATTAGCATTTATTGCAATTGATAAATGATGAAATTTTCAGGGTTGTAACAATTTTACTACTTACCTATGGTAATTTTCATTCTGATTAATACATAAAATAAATAATACCTGTAGTTGGAGTTGTAGAGGAAGCCATTGTTAAAGTTAAGATCCCAAGCGTGGTATCTTCCAGGGAATCCGACAATCCTGTCGCGGTGTTCGCGCCACACTCTGGTAGTATAATCAATACATAATTCTCATAAGTTCATAACTATCAATTTGACACACATTATGTAAGTTATATTTTTCTAAAGCTATAACTATTTTATTGTTAAATAAGATTTGGACAAGTCTTCAAATAAAAAAAAATAAAGCCTTTAAAATGAATACACCTTCGTTAATAATTGGGATAAAAATATTGTTTCCAATCCAACTGGTCGTTCCAGAGAAAGACACGATTTTTTCAGTTTTAATATATTTAGTACTAGCGGCGTCCCGCGGTTTCATCCGCGTACTTGCCATAGCCGTAGGAGAACACGGATAAATTATAGTATAAATGTTAGTATAAGCTTTATAATTGTCAAGTTTCATTAAAATCTATTGAAGTATTTTTTGCGTGAAAGATTTTGTAACCAACATAATATATCTATACACTATTACAAACTTTCGCGTTTACAATATTAGTAAGAAATAGGATAAATACAAATTGACCTCCAGGCGGTTCACGAGTCATGGTATATATTATCTAGGCACTATTTTTACCTGAAAGCGAAGACAATTTCATCGTGTCGCAAGTGCGCGTCGTCGTCCACGCAGAGTACCGCCTCGGTTTCGATGAGGTGGTAGGGCAGGAAGCGGTTGTTGAGAGAGTTGCGGCCCGCGCGCACCACCGCCACGGGCGCGCCCGCCTCCGGCCACGCCTGCGACGCCGACGGGGGGGTCACGCCGTTCCATACCACTATCACCTATATAAAAAATCATCTATTTGCCAGAATGCAGGACTCAACTTTCAATTAGTTGTAAAAAGATTTTGAAATTAAATATAGTTGGTCGGCCATTAACCAGGTGGGAAGACGATCTCCGTGCGGTGGCCGGTCCGTGTTGGATGCGAGTGACAAGGGATCGCCCGTCTTGACGTTCATTGAGGGAGGCCTATGTTCAGCAGTGGACGGATAGAGGCTGATGATGATTACGATGATGAAATATAGTTGGTATAGGTGAACAATTTATAATAATAATAATCCTTTATGTCGGACCATGGATCCATATTTGTGTTAGTATTATACTATACAAATGCTCTTATAACTAAGTAAAGAAAGTACATTATATTTAATTGTTTAATAACATTTAATAATATTATGTTTATTTATATGGAGGTAAGACCAGTGTCTCCATATAGGACTTTCAAGTTTCATAGGAATTTCCTTTAGGTATTTGTTGGAACTGTCTCGCACTCTTCGGATCATAGACGCGGATCGCTTTTTTTTTTTGTTACCGCAGGGAAATGCATTTAGCCAGGATCTTGGGTAGATGCTGACCTGTGATGCTGAGATGTGGGACTCGCACCTGGGAGTGCCCTACCCATAAACTAAAACCACTGCGAGCGCCTTCAGCCGCATTTTGAGGGATCTGTGTTCTACGGGATTACCTCAGCGACAGGCTGGCCCCGGCGAAGGCCAGACTACTCCTCCTAAGGGGGGACTGCCCGATCGCTACTAAGCAGTCCCTGCGACGTTGTGTCATACTGGGCACAGGTTCCCATCCTGAGCTCGACACAAGCACAGGGGCGTTACTGGAGGCGCTTTAAGTAGCGCCTACGCACCCCCGTTCGTCCCCGTCGAAGCAGATGACTGATGTCAGACTGTGACGCAGCGCAGTCCATCTCGGGCACACCCTCGAGGTGTGCCCGAGATGGGCGGCGCTGCGGCGGCGAGCGCGGATCGCTTACGCAGTATACTGTAGTCTGTGAACTAGTTAATCTAGCGTATTGAATGATGCGTAGATTTTAAAAATATAGATTTTTAAAAGTACCTTGTTCAAGTAGGGCAACCCTCTTAATCGTGCTAAAGCAGCTGCCAACACCGCTTCCCGTTCGTATGTCAGGATTACTATAGTAAACTGTTCTCTAGGCCGGTCGCCGCCCAGAGCCTCGCTAAACTCTTTCCCGGACCCACCAGCGCCCGCGCCGATCGGCCGAAACCCAGCAGCAGACCCCATGAAACGCGCCTCAGAAGTGATGGGCACGTCCCAAGGCAACTGTGGATGCAGAGCAAAGGGCTCACCCCAGTCGTTCCACATCTCATATCCGTGTAACAGGGCCAATGAATAATTCCTCCGGTATGCTGGACTGGGATAAGGCGCTTCCAATGGTCCCAAGGTTTCTTCGGGCTCCGTATCCACAGCTGGAGGCTCAACTTTAGGCGGGTAATAGGAATCGTTGAATGCGGGTATTCCGACTGTTAGTACAGCAGGCTTCGGAGGGATGTTCAGTCGAGTGCGTATTGTGGCTAATAAAGTATCCATGCTGGTTTGAACTGAACTCAAATATCGCTCCCACACGACTCGGCCTTGTCTTCGAAAAGCGAGCAGGTCGGCATCTGTTAATGCTCTTAGAAGGAAATGGAGTTCAGTCACACGAGCTTTGGGCAGTGACAATGTTGCTCGCCGCCAGTCGAGCACCTCACTAAATGGCAGCTGAATTCTGTCCCCGCCCAGGATGACAGGTATCGCACCAGAACGGAGCGCTTCATATAACCTAGCCTGGAGTAATGCTGTCGTCGTCAAATTCGGATCGGCCGGTGTCAATATCAAGACGAAAGTCGAATCGCGCAGGATCGCTCGCCTCGAACGATCTGTTCCACACAGCGCCCAGTCACCGATCGGTAGAACTGCTCGTCTCTCAATGGGGGGGTCACATTCGAATTGCAGATAAAATACATCTGATGATGGCGCCGATTGAGCCGCTTTCTGAATGGACTCGATTATCAACTTATCATTATCCTTATCGGATTCAGCCGGCGGTGTTTGCGAACCCTGAAAACTAAAGGTCGTTTATCAATGCATACTTTAATACTGAAAATGAGGACTAGGGCATATTACTTGTGGTAATATAACGTTAATCACCTGAGTATATACTTGCGCCTCGCTGGTGCGATGGGCGCACAATCCGCCCACACATCGCCTCCGGGAGGGCCGAGAGCGGGGGGAGTGACCACGTCGAATCCTGGTCGAAACTGTTGGAGAGTAAACGTGGATTGCGCGATCATTGCCCTGCCTATTGACGCGTTTCGAAATGCATTCCCGGACCCAACGTCCAGTTCTCGTCTTGCCAAGTTCAACAAGACGTGGTTGCGTCCGTCGCCACCCCAGTATGGCAGTGTCTTAATAGCAGTCTCGTTTAACGTCATCTTGTATGGACCAGGCGTTGAACTGGAAATATAACAATGTAACTAAAAAATGTAGTTTATATGAATATACACATTTAATATTTAAAGCAATATCTTACGAGGGATTCTTGTCCGACGGGAAAGCTTCACCGACTAATACAAGGTATAAGCAGGCTTCGTTAGGATTGATTGTCAAGTGGGCATTGTAACTTAGAGTTTGACGAAGCGTCGTCTTTAAAAAACCGTCAATTTCTACACCCGTGAGTGGAGAATACACATCAGGATCATAGAAATAAATGGGGAAACCCGAAGTGATGGAACAACGAGAATGGTCGAAGCATGAATGCATCCGACAGTGGACTTCCGAAGAGGGATGAATAGGGAGTAAGATGTTCGGTGGTTGTGATGGTAATATTTGTAACGGTGGTGCGAGTTCAGGTGAATCTCTTCGAATTGCTTCCAACTGTGCAAGTCTCGCCTGGTCGGCTGATACGCGCAATCGTTGCAACTCAGCGGTTGCACGTGCATATTCCGCTTTCACACCATCCGCTTTGGCACTCGCAGCAGCTGCCTCTCGTTGTAATCTGCCACGTTTTTCTTCCAATTCACGCAGTTCCGTTGAGACTGAAGCCTGAAATTCATTTAAAAACTTTATTCTTAAAAGCACAAATGTTAATATAACAAAAATACAATCCGTAAATTACGTCACGTAAATTTTATGATTTTTTTAACCTTTCCCGTCCTTGTCACAGCTGGTCACATTTGTAAGACTCCCCTCTCTCTAGTGTGACATCACATAATTTTGAATTTAATTTTCCTTTCTTTTTAAATTCGTTTTCATTATTAGTTCAAAATACTTGTTTTAATAACTTAGACAAATTTTATGCTCAAAATATGTGACGTCACAGAATCTTGGACCACTCCTAGCCCTTGTCACCCTTCGTCGACCCCCTCTCTCCTCAACATGTGGCATTATTAATGGACGGCCCTTTACATGTGTTTAAGATCATTTTTTTTCACAAGGAATTAAACAAAAAAATAACTTACTTTGATCCTCAGCATTTCTTCTATCCTTATTTTAAGGTCAGCAACATTCATTGTGGAGATGTCTCCGAGGGCTTCCAGTGTGTGTCGCATATTGTTAGAACCCAAAGATGTTGATGATGATTCATACTAAGAGACAATCATTTAATAATAACATATAATATCATATGTATTTTTATAATAAATTATGTAATAAAACATTTTCTTTATTTAAATCTATATAGAAGAGGGATCTAACAAATACTTGGTTTGTAAAGTAAGTGATCTCCAACATCCATGCTGGTTACACCAGAGTGTTTGCAGGTGCATAGTCGGCCTTTATGTGTTTAGGTATAAGTCCAACTTGGATACAACCAAACCTTGCCGTGATTCTGTTTACCAGGCTTTATGTAGAAGCTAAGAGCTAATATATAATATTGACCTTAAAATATATACTTTTTTGTTATATTTGACATAACTGATAAATTATTTTTATTTAGAACTAGCTGTTGCCTGCAGCTTCGCCCGTGTTAACTTACTCATCTTAACTACTGTTAGTCAAAGAGTGATGTTATATAGCCTATATATAGCCTTCCTCGATAAATGGGCTATCTAAAACTGAAAGAATTTTTCAAATCGAATCAGTAGTTCCTGAGATTAGCGCGTTCAAACTAACAAACTCTTCAGCTTTATAATATTAGTATAGATATAATTGGGTTGATTTTAGAAGTAGAGGTGGGAGCAATGACATTGGTTTATTAACGTGATAAGCACCATATTGCTCATTCCTTCTATGCAGCAACTTGGCTATGTCTCAGAAAAAGCAACAGGCTATACAATGTGTTACTGGTACCAAGGCCTGTCTCAGTGCAGGCATAATATAGGCTGTCTGGCCACAATAATTACTAGTTCCAGGTGATAATAATCAAATCAAATCAAAATCTTTATTTCGTAAGTAACAACTTGTACACCTGAAATATATCAAAAAAGAAGTAGCTAAGTTGTAGTAAAATAAAATATATATGTATGAACGCTTTTACAACACGTCAATCTGGTCCTGTAAGTAAGTTCTCGAAGATCTTGTAAACGGGTACCAGACAATGGAAATATATTTAATACTTTTATACTATACATATATTTAAGTTTTTTATTATAGATATTATACACATATTTAATAAACATCCATGACCTAGGAACCCAGAAAACTTCTTGCTCCCTGTTACGATTTGACCCCGCTTCCTCCGGCTTGAAAAATTGAATCTCGCACGACATCTTCAACTTTATTTTCTATATATTTAAATATCATAAGTCAATGCAATATATACAGAAACTATTGGTATGCTTATAATTTATAAAGGAGCTGTTAGATAGCAACAGATACCTAATGGTTGACTTATATGAATCAATATTTTTATGCCTGAAATAATTTAATTATTAGCTGGGAACCCAATTGGTTTTTTTTAAAATGAAATCACAAATAAGTATAATCTTAGTTTTTCCAATCTCAACTTCATTCCTTCATTTTTTTATACATAGAAAACTACGCGAAATATAGCCGCTTTTCTTTTAATCTACAAAAGAATGCAGGCGAAAGTTGATTTGATATGAATTGTGAATAATAATTAATGTATTGAACATTAAAAGATCTTACCTTAGATAAATAGTAATGTGTCACTAAGGGCACCATAAATAGGATAATTGATACTAATAATATTACACGAGATAATTTTAAATGCCCTAGCCACAGGCAAAATCTTTCGTAAAGATACATATTGTTGCTTATTTATATTTTTTGTATTATATATTTAGGTTCATTCGCGCTCTAAATTCTGGTGTTTCTTGAATAACGTATACATTTTTTTCTAATGATAATGTCATAGTATACGTTTTACAAATAATATACACAAAGGATGATCTAATCTAGAATATTTAATATATGAAAACTTAAATTATTCCACACTTCTTATTTTACGTATGCGGTCAAAACAGGTGAAAAGTGAAAACAATTATTTAAACATCAAAGTCAAAATCAAATGTCTTTATTTTCTTTTTTTTTTGTGGACTGCACTTAGTGCATTGCCAATGACGAGTTAATATTTAGTCTGTACTATGGAGAAACGGCGGGAAACCCCGAGGAGCGTGGCTTTGCCCCTCTAGTCCCCATCACTCAACTATCATTTCTCACTCTAACTACCACCACAATATTCGCCAACTAATCACATTATATATACAGACTAGCTGTTGCCCGCAACTTCGCCCGCTTAGATTACAGATACATTAGATTAGAACTTAGATTTACAGCCATGTGCGGATTGGTGATGATTATTTTTATAGCCTAAGTTACTCCTTATACAATCAGCTGTCAATGAAAGTCCCGTCAAAATCGGCCCAGCCGTTTCAGAGATTAGCCGGAACAAACAGACAGATAGACAGACAGACGGACAGACAGACAAAAATTGTACAAAAGCCTATTTTTGTATATGTCTCGTGTATACATCTATAATTTCTTTAGCGTGCCAGTTTCCAAAACTAATCTCGGTCATTTTGCTGTTATGCCAAGGATCTGCAGAGCGTATAATTCTATGGCTAAATCAAATAATTTAGACATTAGTCTGAGTCTAAAACACTATAAAAAAGCCCTGATTTGTATGGTCAAATAATGATAGCCACTTATTAGTGTTTGATATTAAAGATCTCGCTATTCTTAAACATAATGGAATGTTATAATTGTGTTTTAAGTTTTTATAGACACTCTAGATTGTGTTTTACATACATGCATAATACAATCACATACACACATTGAAGATACCCTAATGGTTAGGGTATCACATACATAAATACAAATGTTTACACACTCACACGCGCGTGTACTGTAACACATACCTACACACAGGCTTGTATCTTTCGGAAAATGTTCTAGTTATAGTTTTTAAATCTGAATCACCTAGTATTGTTTAAAGTTTACTTTAGATTAATACCTACTTTAGACTTTATTAATACTTTAGATTAATACAGGGTGCAATTGAAATCATGGGCATCCTTTCCGATTTAGACACTACTAATGATACTATTTGCATTACGGCCAATAATAAGCTGATTTATAAAAAAAAAAATGCTAGTAAGGGATTTATTTATTTACAAGCTATTTATTTCTAATAGATAGGTATCCGTCACGTACATAACTGACGCGAGGTCTACGTATTCTACACGGCGCGGGCGGCATTTTCGTAAACCAAACTGCGCCCAACCGAACTTGATACTTTTTATGACAGGATTTAATTATAAGGGTTTTCAATAACATGCTTTATTTTTATTTTTAGTATTCGTAACATTAGTGTGTAGTAACGTAACATGGGGAGTGTCTAAATTTAAAAGGATGCTCATGATTTCAATTGCACTCTGTATATGTATATATATATGTTATATGTATGTTATATATTATATGTTATATATATGTACATACAATGCGTATAGATCAATCTGGCATGCGGTGATATTCCGTGATTATGGATACTCTTAGTTTTATATTATTACTGATGTTCTCATATTGTTAAGCATAAGAGTTATCTATGTGGAATATCATTAAATAAATAAATAAATGTTAGGGCTGAAGATCGTGAAGGTGGCAAGTGCGCTGGGCAAACTCCTCCCGAACCAGCACCGCCTGCTGGCAGCTATACTCCGCAGTCTGCCAGGAGTATGGCGACGTACGGTGCACCCATCTGGGCGGGTCACCTTACCGCGAGGAATAAGGCCCGGCTGCGGTCGGCGCAACGGGTCATAACGATAAGAGTGATCTGGGGGTACCGTACGGTTTCGTCGGCCCCCCGTGTCTCTCGATGAGATCCTTACGCTGGACGGGATCCTGCGGGTTCACCAAATAGGGAAGGAGACGTTAATGCGGAGGTGAGGTGGGATGAGGTGGGGTGTGGCAGCCGTATGGCAAAAGCATAACAGCTGCTCTGCGTCCGGTCCTGGAGTGGTTCACCTTCCATCTGACACAGATGCTCATCGGGCATGGTTGCTTTGGTGGGTACCTGTGCCGGACGGCCCACACACGATTGTGGCGCGGCGGTGGACTCGGCCCAGCACACTCTCGAGGTGTGCCCGAGATGGGCGGCGCTGCGTCACGGTCTGACATCAGTCATCGGAGGGGACTTATCTCTGCCGCGTCATCACCGTCATGCTTGGTGACGAGTCCTGGACGGTGATGGTCTGCTTCTGCGAGGCAGTAATGTCCCAGAAGGAGGCCGACGAGTGGGTGAGAGAGAAGGTCTCCTCCTGCGGGTGACGAATGGGGGTGCGTAGGAGGTGTTAATTAATGCGCCTCCATGTGTTCGTGTCGGGCTCAGGATGGGAACTCCCAGGTACGAGTCCCATATTGGGTCAGGATCTACCCGAAGATCTTGGCTGCATCCATTTCTCTGCGATAAAAAAAGAAATAAGCCAGATATTACCACGTACAATATAATAATTAATACCACGGAATACCTTGTTGACGGCCGTGCGGTATAACATATGCATCCCTCCCACTTTCAAACATAATACCTACTTACAACCAAATTTTGTATTATATGATGTAGCTTTACAGAAAAATATATAAAATAACAGCGTATAAATAATAAAGAAAATGAAAATAATATCTCTATTTCAAAATGATACGACTATTTTTTTTTGAATTACGACTAAAACCAATGATGTTATATGAAAAAAGAGGAAAACGAATAATATAGGAAATAAACGAATATAAAATACATACAAGAAAACAGGATTACCTGTTTTCGGGTGATTTCCACTTTTCGGTGATTTACGTGCGTATAACAACACACTTGTTTAATATAGCTTAGAACTTTTTATACCTAAAGTCATTTCTATAAAAAACGTTGAGCCAAATATTAACGATTGCTAGCGAGCGAGCTCTTGAGAAGAGCATAGTGGTTATGGACAATCCGTGAAAATAATGTACTTAGGTACTGTTAAATCAATAAGGGATATTTATAAGGATCAATAAAAGTCATGTGGACGAAATATATTATTTATTATTAAGCCTTAAAACTAGGACACAATCTAGATAAAATAGATTACGAAGAACATCAAGATATAGTATATAATACACAGAGTATTTTCATAAAGTACATTTTATAAAAGTGTAGATTACGAAACGTTTTTACCTCAGGTAAATATAAAAATACACGTACAAGGCACTGGTGTAAGATCTACAAAATTTTGTGTTTTTTTTACGTAAAGAATATTGGAATATATTTTTGAAATATGAATAATTTTTTTTAATAAGTATTATCGTTTAAATAGGTCGTCATAACAAAGAGTTTTTACTGCACAATCAATAAACATTTATGATAAATTATTAATTATATGCTGAATAAATAATGTATTTAAATACTAATTAATATTAGGTAAAGCAACAGTCTGTGAGATTAGATATTTTAATTTAGGTTTGGCAGTGTGTAATTTGCTCTATTTTTGCAGAATAATTTCTGATTCATCCACCAAAGATATTTAATCAATTTTCCATTCAATACGGCAGTATGAAAATCTCTATTTAGAACTATAATTTAAAGAGATATTTGAAAGATATGTAATATTTATTTATAATTATAAATCTATGAAATAATATTCTCTATGTATTTTATGTAATATGATCATAATAATATATTCTTTTGCTGAAATATGAAACTCTTATACCTATTTACATTCAATTCATTATCATTTATGCTACATTGATACAAAAACTATGATATTAAAAATATATTAGCTCTGATTTATAAGCGATGGGATTCTTCAAATAAACAAACTTATCAGTTTGATAAATACTAACGAGACATATATTTTTTTATTAATCATTAAATTACATTTCGAATGTCGGTCTTAACAATACATAAAATGTTTTTTTTTTTTAATAAAAAATGAGATGTAAAGATTTACTCCGTTTAAAATCATCTGACATTTTCTGATTAGAAAATAATGTTTAATAGGAGTAAACTAGCCTTGCTAGGTGTAGGACGGTTTAGCTCACTAAATTAGCACGCTAGACTTGCGCGGCAAATAGTGCTCGTTTTATCTAAATCTAAGCGCATATCATGAAACCTTTCTATGAGTCACATTTAGCATTATCCTATGAAAATATGGAATATATTGGACTCGTCGAAACAAAAAATCTCAAAGTCGAGGATACTACTATCAGCCGTGTAAAGGCTCATTCATCGCGATGATAAAATATCGTAATGTCATCCAACTTACATACACTTGCAAAGTTTCATATCGATAGGACATTTAGAAGTACGTGAAATACAACACCCAAGATTTCATTATTTTGTTACAATAAAAGTGTAAGTAGTCGATTTCTGTATTTTGGCATATGTATGTAGAAAAATGTAAAATAGTTTCATGACAGTGAGATAGTTTATTTTGTCCAAATAAAAATGTAAAAATGTATGTATGTATATTATTTATCTGTAATGGTGGCGCGTGTCGCTCGGCACTGAGATGGGCGAGGGGCTGCGCGGGCGCCACGATCGTCTATTTCAGGCCATGTCTTCGGCTTTGCCATCTAAGCGCTTCAGCTGAAAAAAAAACATATCTGGTCAGGAAGCGCTCGGAAACTAACGATCTCATGGTCTGTGGTCGGTACACCAAGAGTCTAAAAACCATTAAAGCTTTGGTTGACAGCTTTAGTGGTCGAAACGTACGTTGCATATGCGGCTATGAAATACAAATACATAACAATTTCCTCCTAAAAACATAAATATACGAAAGAAAACGATTAAGAGACTAGATGCGCATATCATAGGCTAAGGAACCAATAGCAGAATTGGTAGATTTGTGAAACAAAAACTACTAATATAACTACTACTACGTTCGGAAAACACCATCAGTTTCTGCCATTGATGAAGTAGAATGAAGCTACCAAATCGCGTCTAGTTCAGGTGGAAGCGAGCTTAGGATCAGTCGTCGACCTAATTGTAAGAGGCCTCAGAACTTCATGGAAACCTTCATAATTCTGTGTTTTATTGCATAAAAAACTGGTATTTCAAGAATGTCTATTGTTTTTCTTACGCTGTGTTCAACTGTCCACGCTGTAGGAGCCAGGCGTCCAGTACGCTTGTAAAGAAATCAATTAATATATAATTATGTAGTAAGATACCTCAGCTAAAAATGGTAACTCGTATTTCGTAAGAGATTCGTTGCAGCCATATGTAGTTTAGTGTTATTTCGCTTGCAAATAATATGACGATTAGGTATATATTAAATTAAGATTTTGTTATATTCTTAGGAACATTTAAACATAATGTTATACCACGTAGCTGTGAACTTCGACAGAGTGATTAGCAAATTGATACTCTAAGATAGTTCACGAATGCTGACTCAAAGTGAGCTTTCAAACTCTTATAAATAGCGACAATAGCGATCGAAATACGTTGAAAGCCGGACTGCCTTTTTAATGAGCGCCAAGACCAAAACAAACAATCCGATATTCCTAATATGAATCTACATGTTAGTAATATTTCTAGAACAGAGCTAAGTTGTATAAAAAAGGGAGTGGGACGACCGCCTCACAAAGTGTATTAATTACTAGATGTTGCCCGCAGCTTCGCCCGCGTTAACTTAGATTTACAGCCGTACCCGGAGTGATGATGATTATTTTCGTAGCCTAAGTTACTCCTTATAACATCAGCTATCTGCCAGTGAAAGTCCCGTCAAAATCGGCCCAGCCGTTTAAGAGATTAGCCGGAACAAACAGACAGACAGATAGACAGACAGACAAAAATTTAAAAAAGACATCCTAATGCATTTAGTAAAAAGCGGCTATTTTAATATTACAAACAGACACTCCAATTTTATTTATCTGTATAGATGTATAGATTACTATCCTAAAAGGTGTACACAGCTTTAAAATTAAAAACTCTTTGATGACGTACCTCCTTCTCGTCTCCAGCGACGGGTCTGTACCGCGGGGAGTTGTTCAGCTCGGGTGCGGGGGCTGAGAAGCCATGCACGTACAGGAGGGCAGCCGCTATACCACCTGCGACGGGTCCCGCCCAGTATACCTGGAAAATAAATTGACAACATTTTAAATTAAAGGTTGTTTTCACTACATATTAAAACCTGATTAAAACATTCAAAACGGAACATTTATCGATTTTCATTTGACGGATATTTCGGTGTCTTCGAGTGCCTTGTTGCGTTTGCTTTCGTTAAGTTTTTCGTTTATAGCTTAAACTACTATTGCTACCAAGGCTACTGGACACTTTACGCAGCGGTCGCGGGTTCGAATACTGCCTCCTGCCAAGAGCAAATAATTTGTATGATGAATATAGATGTATATGTATATGTGTTGATATAAATTTATTAATTTTTTTTCCGTTCCTAGTACCCGTAACAGAAGTTCTAACGGGCTTACTACGGGGCTAGATTAACGTGGTGTGATTGTTGGCTAATATTTATATAATTTATAATTTATATAGTTAGCTAATTATTTTGGTAAGTAGTCAATTCTTTAGTATAGCTCTTATTTAATTATCATCATCAATATCAACTCTTCCCTCCCTGGACCTTTCTATGAACGACAAGACGGCGTATTTTACTACTTTATCTTATTATTTTATGCCTTACTTGTGCAAATAACACAACTATTTATAAGAACAAATATTTGTGTAAGTTAAACACATTCTATAGTAGTCCTATGTAATGCTACAAATAAACCACGCAGCTCGTAGCTCGTGAATATTCTAGTCTCAGAATTATTTAAATTGCGTAACGACCTATTCAAGATTATATATCCGCTAAATCAACCAGATAAACTATTCATGACATCATAAATAATTGTACCGGCTCACGACCACTGATTGTTATACATAGGCATTTTACTACCTACAGTCTACACGATACATAATCCGAGATGTAGGCAACCTTTTATTAAGGGCTAATAAATTTGTAAAATATTCAACATGTACGTTACAAAACATATTATATTAAAACGTAACTTGTGCATTTGAAAATTATGCGATGCTTGACATTTTGTAACTACATAATGGTTTGATAAGAAAATGATGAAGGGCAAATGGTTGAGTACAGCTGCTCGAAGCAATCGGATACATCTCAAGATATGTGGGCGGGTGTGATTGATGCTATGCTCGCTGTAGTAAAAGACCTTACCGTGTTCATAAAAATAACCCCGTGATTGAGAGCCTGTACGAGTCTTTTTATAGGTTTTTATGGGTAAAATGAAGAGAGACACGAATACCTTATTTATAATACAGCCTTATTGTAATCACTAAACTATGATTGATTTATTTCTTTTTATAATAATTGTTTATATTAAATTAATAAATATTTGTTTATATTAAAGCGTATAAGTTAGGATAAATAAATTGTCGACAAAGACCAATATATTAATGCAGAATATTTTTTAAGGATAGCCCTTCCTGGGATTTAGTTCGGTGCAAGCGCTTTCTTCTACGACAGAATTGTCTTCTAGTAGCTTCTACGTTCAGATAGATTATGTAGAACAAGAAGTTTGATCATTTCTTAGTTAAGAACTTAAGAGCTTTTTGAACCATACGGTGGGCAGCCCTGTTCGATTAAAGTGTCAAAATATGTCAATATGATACAGACTATATGGTAATCTATTAGACCCTTACCCAATGGTCAGTCCAGTCGTTGGCTACGAGAGCAGATCCGAAGGAGCGGGCAGGGTTCATGGCGGAGCCGGTGTAGTCGACGGCCAGCAGGTGGCCCAGGGTCACAGTAAGGCCAATGGCAAGCGGCGCACAAGCCTTGCTGTCGGGTTTGTTCGGGTCGCATACCTGGGAAAAATATTAAAAGGTTAAAAAACTCATGATAAAATATGTCTGAGAATCTATAAGAAAACCAGCTTTCAAATAAAAAATCGTATCCTACACAATTCATCCTTTGGAGCACTACGGTACCTCAAGCAACGGTCAAACTCTTTTTGTATCAAAGGTAAAATATATATCACAGGGTTAGTAGAGCTTCAAATACGATAGTCCCTTGGAACAGCAAGTCTGTGTGGCGAAGACTGACTCTTTTTAAAGTACGAGCGATTTAATTTGCATTAAATATGTCTATACTCAAAATCTGAAAACTAAGTTAAGTTAATTCAAAAAAATATTTGGATGTATATGACGGGGGCAATTTTGGAATAAAAAATACAATGACGCATACAAATTATAATAATGATGTCATATCGATATTTATATTTTATTTATAAGTTCTGTCGTCATAATGACAACCATGACACAACGATAGTAATCTGTGAAACCTTAATGTATGTATCGTTTTTCTTTTGAAATAACTGCGGACCAGGTGGGTTATAAAACCAATCGAGGTAGTGGGTACAGAGGCGAAAACTGGATTACTTCTATGAAGGTGCATTTGCATCTTCAAATATATATTATTATTATTTGACTAGCGTTTAGACCTTAGATCTTAAGTACTCACTGAAAACAGTGAATTTGAACATTGAACTATTATTACCAGCTACTTTGGAGCAGTGAATGATATGTACTATACGACCACAACCATTAGGCGCATGACAGGCGACGCCCGAATCCCGCCTTCGTCCCACGCTTCTCCTAATTAGGGAAAACGCTAAATAAAACTAGATTATCATATACCGTTTTATGATTTTTTTTCGCATGTTATAAAAATATGTTTAGTTCCATTACCTGTCATTTTTCCCAATACAATAAAAATAAATTATCAAAAGGCATAACACCATCACATCATTAACGAATCACCAAAATATAAAGCTATGTATTTACAAACAGAAATAATGGTAATAATTCCATAGTGGTCGGTAATACCGAGAAATAATTACAGGACAGTACAATAAGTGAACTGGGTAAATGAAAAAATCACATTAGGCACGCCACGTATTTCACACATAGTTCACGAATAGTACTAATAAATCATAATAATTAGATACGGGTCAGCTTAACAAATACACATATTTGGGTCAGGGTAAGTCACATCATTATAGGACTTCGTTAATGTGGAATGGAAGAGCATTTAAATCTGTTCCTACACGGTGGGTTGGTTTCTTAATTGTCATGTTATTTCAAAAACTTGTTCCAGCGGGGCCCCGGGTCGACTGTGGGGCAAAACTTTTGACGTCATTCTGGATGGTTTTAAGAATTTTGCTTACACACTAACCGGGGGGCCGTATCACTGATACAGCGGTAACTATAATACCCCTGTTACAGACAGCTGACAGCTTGGTTGCTGTAAAGTATCCGAAACGTCGGGCATATAAAAATATTAATAAACCGCGATAAAATCTGTAAAATTTGTTTCATTATAATGAGTGAAATTCGCGTAAACATTAGAAAACATTTTTTGTAGATTGTAGATTTGATAACGTTTACACGTTATAATTTTTACAACTTTTATTTATTTTCTACTGCATTTGGATAGAATTTGAAATACCGACGATAAATGACCCGACGACTGTAAATCAAAAACATTAAGTTTGTAAAATAAAATGTTGGTTTATTTTCAAACCTCGTTTTGCAATAATGACCAATTACAATATCGGTTCAGTTTTGCGTTCTTTAAATGCCGTTAAACGAAACTCTTGGCAACCATCCAAGATCAATTGGCATTCACAGAGCCCTTGTCCAGTTGGTCGATAACAGGACAGAGAACTTGATTGACTACGTACAAAGGTAAAAACTTTGCATAGTCAATCAAGGTACAGCTTGGCAAAAAAGAGTCTGGAAAAAATGAGGGCGCCACTTTCACTTAGGTCTTATCATAATATGGAAAATCAGTAAGAGAATTTAATCAAATCGTTAATAAATAATGTGAAACACTAATATTTATTCAAAATCTAGTATTTGACGGCCCAGTATTGTCAACATCATAGGTTTCCATGTAGTAAAATATTTAGTTCCACCTGTCACCGCGTCATACTCTTTTTTGCCAAGCTGTACTCGCTCTGTTTTATTTTTCCATGAAAACCTTTTAATCCACGAAATGATTTTATTCAAATGCAATAACCATAAAATCCAACATTTTATCAGACTTGTTAAGAGAATTAGTATTCGCAAATGGTACGCTAGTGATGCACGCGAGCTTTGCTATTAATCAGCAAAATAAATTAGCCTAATTGATCTGAGACTACTATTTCATTCAGTCAGACCTACCCTCATATTGCACGAGGGCCTGGCTGTAATTAATGCATGGTATTGGAATATAGCATCATCAGCCCGTATCAACTGTTGGAAATAGGTTTCTCTACGTTGGAAATAGGTTTTCCCGCAGGGGAGCGTCTCCAGGCACACGCCGGTGCGGACGACCATAGTTCTAGCACCGGGTCAACATGACGAGGAGAACACCGCCGGGTAGATAGAGCTGCGTCCACTTTACCATCTTTAGGGCGCAGCGAGTCCCAGCCAAGGGAATCCCCCTCCTCGCGGGAAAGGTTAGAAATAGGTTTCTCCAGGTTGGAAATAGGTTTGTTCTTCAACTTGGACCGGCCACTGCACGGATATCTTCATCCAATTTATGTATTAAATTTAACGGCCCATTAAAACTTGCGACAGTCACGCATAATTTGCTCACCACTCAATTAGAGGTTAATTATTTCAACAAAACAATAAATTTAAACTGTAAAATAGTAAAATGTATGAAGCTAAAGTAAAGCTAGTGCCAGACTTAATATAAGCTATATTATAATGAAACAATTTTTTACGGATTTTATCGCGGTTTATTAAGATTTTTACAAGCCCGACGTTTCGGATACTTTACAGCAACCATGGTCACGGGAGGACTGAGGTGACAGATGTCCTAATGTTACAAAGTTATTCGAAACTACCCTATGATACATCATTATTTTAATTAGTCCTCTCTACGCAGAAAGTGCTAACTGCATCTTTAATCTGTGGCATATTATGCTTGGTTTTTGATTTAATTATTTTAATAATGGGATCCCAAGCAGGTGGTAAGAGCCAGCCATCTTCTCTATTGAAATTTGGATGTTTTTTAATTTCAATAGCCTCGCGGATCATCCTTGGTTGGAATCGGTGTTCTTTTGCGAGTATCTGTGGTTTATCAAATCTAATATAATGGCGAGCTTTGTCTAGACTATGTTCACAGATTGCTGATTCAAAAATTGTTTCATTATAATGAGTGAAATTCGCGCAAACATTAGAAAACAATAAGCTATATTTCTATTTCTGTATACATTTTCTATTGATTGATTGTAGCTTATATTTTTGTCGTGAGTTGCGACTTGAAACAGTATCATCACTTGAAATTAAATATTTATTAATTCGTAATCATGGTGTTGTTTGTAGAACTAACAAAATTTAGACGTGTCTTTTCCAGCTTATTTGGTGCTTTTGTAATTCTCCTTAAACTTATGAAGCATTGAAACTTATCAATTTGGCAAAGTAGGTATTTTTTTTGATATTCTCATGGAATCGTCAGATTTATTTAGAGTTCAACTCATTAGTAGTGGGTAAAAGCTAGGTAAGTTTATATAACTGTTCGGAAGTATCGGTATGTGTGGAGCCGTCAGTTATTTGTTATGACTGACCTAAAATTATTTATAACTAGGAAGTAATGAGACTTATGCCCTGTTGGATTTAATAAAACTAATAGTCGCTCTGCGTTCAGATACTGATATTCACCGGGTTTACGTTATAGGAAGCGAAAAATATATAATTTAAAGTAACAAATGTTGAAATAAATTTACTAAAATAATATTTACGGGATATTATTTGTATTCACTTTTGTTTCATGGAGCTAGTAGATATGTCGACATTGTCTGCAAATGCCATGTTCACAAGACCTCGTATAGATATCGAGTATCGAATATGGCAAATATTTCGTTTTAAACAGTGTTTTTTATACACTTTTGATACCAGATATACCTAAGCTGGTTGATAGCATGTCAAGGCGGTTGATAGATAAACGAAATGTAAAATGTTACTAAATTGAAAACAATTAAGTAACATTTTCTATTTTGTCTATTTAGAAATAAAATACCTATTTAGAAATATACATTTAAGTTCTATTAGGTACAATAATGCACCATTAAATTATTATGCTGAACTTAATTAAATAAATAGTTTGTATTACATTTAATAACTTAAGTACATACTGCGCTATTGAGAACTAAACGTACATTTGTTATTATTAAAATATACGTAAGTAGATAATAATTACGAATTAATAATATTTTGCATATTATGCGAATATTCAAAAGAGCATTCTGTTTCTGGAAATAGAGAGCTTTGACAAATTACGATTTTTAGATATCACGCGAATATGGTTCGTGCTGAAACACAATGTGTTGTGAATATTATAAGAGATGTCAACAGGATTGATGTGAAAATATTTCGACAGTCACGCGTCTGCTGGCGAAAAGACTAGGTACCTATAGCCTTATACTTTCTTCTAGCTGTTGCCCGCAGCTTCGTAGAAATACAGCCGTACCCGGACTGATGTTTATTATTTTTATAGCCTGTGACACTCACAATAGATGTGGCTTTCTATTTGTAAAAGAACTTTCAAAATTTAGTGGATCCAGTGATATCACCTACAATCTGACAAACTTACAAACTTTACCTCTTTATAATATTAGTACCTATTAGAATATAGATTAACGTAATTTGTGCAACGTGACCAGTGTATCAAAATCCGTTATAAAGGACGATATAATTAACATGATAGAGATAGGATTCTCATAAACGTAAATAGTAAGAGGTAGTGCCATGCTGCTTTGCAGCCAAATTAGGGCGGCACGATCGGGGTGGTATCTCGCTCACATAGCACCGGCGTTAAGTGACAGCTATGCTGTCCCGTTTCGTGCGGTTTGTGAGTCTCCGGTGGCCCATCGGAGGGGGGGGGGATAGGGAAAAGGAGGTCTACGCATCTGCATAACTTTTGGTTGTGCGGATGTCTATGGCCGTCGGAAGTCATCATTAGGCTCCGACTGTTCGGTTGCTTCCTTATGACATAAAGAACTGTGACTCTTAACTATTGATGTTTACCACCTTCTATACTTTTATTTGGTGGAGTTCGAGTGGAGGAATATACAAACATCTTGAACTCGTTATAATATTTTTAAATGATAGAAAATACTGGTTTTACACATAAGTACCAAAAACGTTAGATGGCTGTAGGCCGCTGCTTTGCCTTACACAAAAATAACAAATCACAATAGAAATTATTCAAATGCAGCGAACGAAATATTTAGTAATAAAGCTCTGCATGTAGACATTCCGTTCCACGTCACGCCATCGTTGGTATGGAAATGTGACGGCTATCAAATCATTATATTTATGACAAAATACTACCGCTCCACCAACGGAAAACGTTTAACATTTGAGATTATAGGGATACAAATTCGATTCCTTTTTTATTGGACGGTAAACTGACGCCACAAGCTACTTGGTGATAAATAGTCAATGTCATCAACGATCATGAGTTCCCCCGGGACCGGCTGTAATTATGTTGGGCCCAGGTTTATGCTCTGCCTATCCTGAAATATGTGTCAGTAATAACAAAGAAGACGTTGCGAATGAAACTTTTGTTTAATATTTCGCAGACTGGTTTTTTAGATATGTTTAGGAAGCCGATTAAAACTTTCTCTATGTGAATGCTGATCTAATTAAATATTTTAATATTTGAAAGTAAATCTTAATTAGCAGAACGTAATCCTAGTATACGGACGACGAACGTATAAAGAGAAGGCATAGTGTTTTAAGTGTTTTTAAGGCTTTTAGTGTTCCGCTCACACGAGAAACGAAAAAAAAATACGAAAATATTTTTTATTTTTTTAACAATTTTCTAGTTTTGAGAAAAAATATATATTTTTTAATATTCTTCTACTGTTATTTATTAGAAGTAGGTACGGTACAGTTTTGTAGGTATTCTGTTTCTCGGGTTTTGTTGTAGTTTCGTCGTACAAATTTCATTTTATTTTGCTAATAATATCCAGTCCTTTTTTATTTGTAATTGTCATGGTATGTATTTTAATAGTATTATTTATTTTATGGTAAACGTTTAAGCTAAAGTATAATGTTATTTAATTTTGATAAAAAAAAAAAAAAAACTAACGAACTAAACAAAGAGACAATATTTAAAATTGTAAACTGTATTGAATATTTCAATAGAAATAAATGAGCGTAGCTTGTACAACGAGCTTTGTCTAATGACGAGTGGTCACGGAAGCTAATGTTTTATAGCCACTCGAGTGCTGTCATTAAATCATTGTACGTACATACATGTATTAATATTGACGTTAGTCATCGTAGGTGTAAATTCAGATTTATATCATTAATCTCTATATTACATGTTATTAATTCACATTGATAAAGAATTTGCTTGTGATTGCTCTATACATATTAATAGACTCAAAGCTAAGGGACTGCGAGGTCAGCCTTAAATTTGCTACTACCTATTTAATACAGCATCTCAGAGAGGTACGAATTTATAGCATCTAAATTGTTGGTGACAAGCCTACCTTGTTTATATGAACTGTAGTGACAAACAATTTTAATACAGACCGGGCATGTTTACAAATGAGCGCAAGTCATTCTGTCCTTATTGCAATTTTTTTATAAACCTTTTTCCACGAACTGTTAGGTATTACTCGTATTAAGCTATTGCATAGATTTTATCGCGGGCCTTGAGCGCGGCGACCGAATCAAGAAATTCCGTAACGAAAAAAACCTAACACCCGACGAGAGACGAGCTGCTCCGAAATCGGACGAATAAGTAAGCAGCTGTTTGTGAGAAAGTATATAGGTGTGGGACAATAGTAGTCTTTGGGTGTGGGATACGGTAAGTTCTCCTCTCAAATTAAAGAACGCATTTAAATAAATGTTTCGAATCGACAACATATATCCACAATATTCGGATAATGGCTTAGTTTAGATTTAGAAAATGTAAATAATGAAAAAGAATTGACATAATATTATAAGTAAATTAGTTGTCAAATTTTTATGCGTGTGTCACGGAACTTAAATAGAAAGGAGAGCGATCGACATAGGAGTTAGCTATCTCTAATATATAAAATTTCCATGTCACAATGTTAGTTACCGTACTCCTCCGCAACGGCTTTACCGATTTTTACCAAATTTTACATGCTTATTCAGTAGGTCTGAGAATCGGCTATTATCTATTTTTCATACCCCTAGGTGATAAGGGTGGTCAACCCCTCAAATTTTAAAAGTTAACGCGGGCGAAGCTGCGGGCAACAGCTAGTAATATATAAAATTTCCATGTCACAATGTTAGTTACCGTACTCCTCCGAAACGGCTTTACCGATTTTTACCAAATTTTATATGCGTATTCAGTAGGTCTGAGAATCGGCTACTATCTATTTTTCATACCCCTAAGTGATAAGGGAGGTCAACCCCTCAAATTTTAAAAGTTAACGCGGGCGAAGCTGCGGGCAACAGCTAGTAATATATAAAATTTCCATGTCACAATGTTAGTTACCGTACTCCTCCGAAACGGCTTTACCGATTTTTACCAAATTTTATATGCGTATTCAGTAGGTCTGAGAATCGGCTACTATCTATTTTTCATACCCCTAAGTGATAAGGGAGGTCAACCCCTCAAATTTTAAAAGTTAACGCGGGCGAAGCTGCGGGCAACAGCTAGTATACTATAAATTGTCCACTGAAAGATCATCACTGGCAATTGCATAAGTTGATAAAAAATGCTATGGCAATAGCTTTACCGCGGCAGTCTCCGAGTGCCACACGTCTTTTTTTTTCAGGGATGAAATTGAAAGAAAAAGTATTTTATTGTATTGATGTAAGATGAATTGAAAATATAGTATTTGAATAATGTTCTCAGTCAGGCAGAATTAATAACGTTTTTATCAAACAAATTTGCGAGAAAAAAAAAAAAAGAAATGGTGAGTGACAATATAGTTTTTGCAAAGGTATTCTCGAAATATTAAATTTTATATGGTATCTTAAGTTATAAATTATAATATAAGAGTAATATATTTAGAATAATAAAAATTGTTTCATAAGAATTACATGCATTAAAAATATCATTCCTCGTATTGTATAAATAAAATTCACACATTTATCGAAATAACTGCGATCGTAATCTGCGATCAAAGATATCCGTAATCTACCCGAAAACATTTTATGACTTCCTTTCGTGCTACTTATACCTAATTCAAATAAACGAAATTTATTTCGAAAATATGAAAAACCGGCCAAGTGCTAGTCGGACTCGCGCACAAAGTATCCGTACCATTGCATAATATACAACATTAGACACTTTAACAAAAATTAAGGTTTATGTTTATGGAATTAAATGTTTTTTATACATATACTTGGGTTTGATGAAAAAAAAAATTGAGTTTTAGTTCTAAGTATGGGGACCCCCAAAATGTATTGTTTTTATTCTAATTTTGTGTCAAAATCTTAATACGGTTCACATAATACATCTACTTACCAAGTTTCAACAGTATAGCTCATATAGACAGACAGGCAGACAGACAGACAGACAGACATGACGAATCTGTAAGGGTTCCGTTTTTTGCCATTTGGCTACGGAACCCTAAAAAGTGATAAACCATTTAATACTATTTAATACTATTATAATGCAATTTTATATAAAACACTAGCTGTTGTCCGCAGCTTCGCCCGCGTTAACTTACATTAACAGCTGTATACGGATTGATGATGATTATTTTTATAGCCTAAGTTACTCCTTATAACATCAGCTATCTGTCAGTGAAAGTCCCGTCAAAATCGGCCCAGCCGTTTCAGAGATTAGCCGGATCAAACAGGCAGACAGGCAGACAGACAGACAGACAAAAATTGTAGAAAAGGCTATTTTGGTATATGTCCCGTGTATACATCCATATGCATTCAATAAAATACAATTACATACATACATACAT
The DNA here is from genome assembly GCA_963853865.1 of Helleia helle. Lineage (NCBI taxonomy): Eukaryota > Metazoa > Arthropoda > Insecta > Lepidoptera > Lycaenidae > Helleia > Helleia helle. The sequence continues at coordinate 11,854,971 of OY971421.1, forward strand.
ATACAATTCGATAGTACAAACAGACACTCTAATTTTTATTTTTATTTACATGTATAGATGTAAAGATTATTTCAAAAGAACATGTGTAGGTAGTGCTAAGCTGTTTCATAAATAGAAACTATCCTAGTGGTCACAAATTCTAGTCACTTGCTCTGCAGTGAAATAACATCTTAAGGAAACCCTATAAGTTTGCCAAAAATGACAGCATGTACAAATCAGCATCCTCTTTCCCTAAATAGATTTTTTAATCAAGATTATAGGACACATATATGTGTTTGACATTATCATTATAGGACACATATATGTGTTCGACATTATCATTATAGGACACATATATGTGTTCGACATTATCATTATAGGACACATATATGTGTTCGACATTATCATTATAGGACACATATATGTGTTCGACATTATCATTATAGGACACATATATGTGTTCGACATTATCATTATAGGACACATATATGTGTTCGACATTATCATTATAGGACACATATATGTGTTCGACATTATCATTATAGGACACATATATGTGTTCGACATTATCATTATAGGACACATATATGTGTTCGACATTATCATTATGCCGACTAAAAATACTTACTCCACACACGACGAAGATTAGGACGAATCCAAGGAAGAACTCGATTCCGAAGCCTTGTAGTGCTGTGACGTTGGTGCCGAGCGAGGTAAGTCCGAGTTTGCCCGCCACTTGCTCGGGGGTGAAGGCCTTCAGGAGCCCTGAGCCGGCGGCTGCGCCCGCGCACTGGGCTATGACGTACAGGACTCCGCGGACGGGCTTTATACGACCAGTGGCGGCCATGCCAGCGGTGACCGCCGGGTTCACGTGACCACCGGATACATGTCCTATCGCCTGAAAGGAGAGTGTGTGTAAATATCGACTCATACACAAATACTTTTCATCATTAAGTATAAGTAGCTCCTGATATTTACTACTTGTTATAAGTCCTAAATGAACTCCAACACCAATCCAAGCATAGATGCCGGCCACTCTAAGGATATAGACCAACCTTAATCTCTCCGAGGATGGTCTCGAAACCAGAAACCTATTGACCCACCGACCAATCAGTTCTTCGAGTGACCGGCCATGCTGATTGAACGTTATTAACCTACGCCTAAATTAAACTAATAGCTTTTTGCCGGATCATTTCCTTATGAAACCCTCACTTCTCTTTGTCCGACAATTTACGAACTAACAAATTAATTGCGCATTAAAAAGTTCAATAAATACATTTTATTGTTATTGATTTCTAAGTATTTGCTTTGTCTGTTTGTTTGCTAGTAAACGCCTTATCTCTCAAGGCTATGTTCAGATCTCATATTATTCAGAGAATGGCACAATAAACTCAATAATAACTTATTATTGCAGCATCGGATGCCGCAATTTTTCATCAGTTTCCTGTGAGGTTTTCCTCTCAGCACGTGCAGATAGTATTCTAAGTATAATTAGCAACTAACTCAGTATTGTTATTCGCATTTACAATATTATTATTTATTATGAAAAAAGAACGCAGCCTACAGAAGTGATTTCTAAAATCTACGATCTATCAATCTGATGGATATTACTAGTGACTGATAAGGGATCGGTCGTTTTGGCGTTATATACAACTATATCTATATCGTGAACTACGCTTTTGCCTTGTTATGGATTGAGAATAATGACCAAAACTTCAGGCTTTCAATCAAGCCGATTTATGTAACATGTAACGATTGCGTCGACGGTCTTGTAACTATGGGGTTATCCCCAAAGCGAGAGGTCACGTAAAGGTAATGACTGGTGCACTTAAAATGGCTTTTTCCAAAGTTCCCCGAGAACTTAAACATAACATTGTTGACACATCAGCAAAGGACAACATCGTGAGAAAACCTGCATGCCTATAAAAATAAGTTCGAGGATGTTAAGTTTACCACTGCACATTGGGTCAATGCATGAATTATAGAAACTTCCTCGCCTTATCTCAAGGTGACCCGTGCCGTTCAGTGGGGAGAAAGGTCCATTATGATGATGATCTGGAATCTAGCGTATGAGAGAGAAACAATACTTACAGAAACGATGGCAAAGACCGCGAGCCCGAAGGCCAGGGCTATGAGCACGATGTTGGGTGCCGCATCTCCCTGGGCGACGTTTATGCAGGCGCCGCAGCCGAACAGGTTCAGCAGCAGGTTACCTGGTAATAGACATGATGTGTTATTAAATGTTATTTCGCGGGGACAGCTTAGTAACGGTCGGGCAGTCCCCCCCTTAAGAGGAGTAGTCTGGCCTTCGTCGTGGGCAGTCTGTCGCTGAGGTGATCCTGTTGAATACAGACCCGGGACCCTGAAATGCGGCTGAAGGAGCTTGCAGTGGTTTTAGTTTACGGGTAGGGCACTCCCAGGTACGAGTCCCACATACGGTCAGGGTTTACCCGAGATCCTGACTACATGCGTAAAAAGCATTTCCCTGAGATAACAAAAAAAAAAGAAAGTGTGTTATTAAATGTTACGTCTATATTTTATATGTAGACGTGCCTTATTGCTATCTAGACGTAAGTCTGCATTACTAGACAAAATACCATATTGCAATACGATGTAAATATTATTTATACTATATATTATATTCGAATAAGCCCGTTGATGTGGCAGTGGGCTGATCACACACAGGATAACGGATGGCCGATGGGCCAATAAGGTTCTAGGCTGGAGGCCGTGGTGGCCGGTGGTGGGAAGACGCCATGAGATCCATGCAAATTGCAATGGCCCGTGTTGGATGCGAGTGGCAAGGGATCGGTCGTATTGGCGTTCATTGAGAGAGGCCTATGTTCAGCAGTGGACGGATAGAGGCTAATGATGATGATAATACATACTATGAACATCTTGTCTTTGATAGAATGAGCAAGGGAGCCTATGTCAAGCAGGGGACGGAAAAGGGTTGATCATGCGGATAGTGATGATGATGACGACAATATAAACAATTTACTATATAAACAACCAATTATTTATTGTATTTAAAATATAAGAAAATATAATAGATGTGAATTAAATTAAAAAAAAAAATTACTTAATTTAATTGGATCGTCAACCTTTGACTTAAACCAGAAAATGCAGAAATATAAAAATAATAATAATATCTACGGACGCCCATTGAACTATTATTATTACTAGTGGACGTCACGTCAATCTGGTCCCATGGTATTAAGTTCTCGAAGAACTAGACAACGGAAATATATTTTATACTGTTTTATATTTCTAAGATCTTTATTATATAATACACATATTTAATACACATCCATGAACCAGGAACACAGAAAACTTTTTGTTCCCAGGCGGGATTCGAACCCGCTACCTCCGGCTTGAGAGCCAACGCGCTAACCATTGGGCCACAGAGGTCGTCAAATAATATTTATAGAGATATAATATTATGTTACCATATCATAATATAAATCTTCCCATTTACAAGTCTCAAAAAGTTAAGATGACCTCAAAAAACAATTTCAGTTGCAAAAAATAACCTCAATATGACAATCTGCGATCATTAAATGTTAGTGTATGTTGAATGCATCAACCGGTTCAATAAAACCAGTCAAATGTGGACCGTCCTGAAGGGAAGTACTAATAGTAAACATTTAATTTACTTACCGATAAATTCAGCCAACACCGCCTTGCTGAGTTTCGCTGCGCCCATCGACAGCTCGTCCAATCCAAGTCTGTTACCGAGTTCACCCATGGTTCTAAAACAAAATGTAATACACGTGAGTTTATTAATATTGTAAGTGGTAAGCTGGTGTAGTACATAGGTGAATGGATACGACACTTAATAATAAATAATAATATGTTGGGATATTATAGATAAACTAATAACTATTTAACTTAGAGTTCTAGGTGTCTAAAATTTATTAAAAATGCCTCATATGGTTCGTGGAATATTGCTAGTATAGCAATTGTATATTAATACAACACAATGTACAAATCTTACATTTATTTCCGTTATCTAGTTTTTTATATAATTAATAAGTGTAAGTCTCTGCAATACTACCACTGGGTCTTGATTAACGTAGTGTAAATTGACAAAAATATTTAATAATCAATTATTACGAAGATTTAAAACGTAAAGTTTTTTGCACACCATACAGAACGAGATCAGATATGAATTTCGGCGAATCATATTTAATTGCGAGGTTACATTTTTATAACACAAACGGAGCTCGTGGCTTTGCCCATATCGACTTATGTTTACGTATTTTTTGTGCCCATCTATATCGATATAAATTATAAACAATTTTAAGTTCAAATGACTATCAAGAATTGCATTTTTAATAAAATTAATTCTGCCCATTCGACAAATATTCAGACAGACAAATTTCTAATAGGATAAGGATAATTTGTGATGCCATATCGTTTTTTTTACTACATATATATAAACTAAATACACAGTCAAACATTTTTTAATTTACTTGTATATTTGAGGCAACACTTGTCGGCTGTCTTCAAAAGGAATAGCCGTTCCACCAGTTTTTAAAACATACTTATTATGTGACATACATACTTAAATATATTTTACAGTTTACGTAAAGATAACATTTGTTAAAATATTATTTCGCACACTTTAGAGACGTGTTTGAATTTAAGAATAAAATTATTTTCATATAACTTGTTTTATTTTTTTATTTTAAAGATAAATATTTTGTGAAATATAAAATAGCCTGTTTTATGTCTTTTTTCAATTTTTTCTTATATTTTTTTTAACTTTGTTGAAGATGTATTTAATAAATCGAAATATACTTTTAAATCTGACCACAATATCATTTTACATAATAAGCTTTTGCTACGAGTTACATATATTACTAATATTATAAAGGCGAAGTAAGTTTGGATGTTTGTTGCTCTTTCACGGCTGAACCGATTTGCCTGAAAGTTAAAATGGCGATGGCTTATACCTCGGATATGGGCTATAACAATGATCACGGTTGTGAATCTAAGTTAACGCAAGCGGAGCTGCGGGCAGCAGCTAGTTCAGTATATAAACCTGTTCCATACTCCAGTACCTTTTCATATATTATCATCCAGAACTAATTATGCCAGTGGTCCCGGGAACAATAGGCGACGGTTATAATTTTCACTACCGGGAAATGACATTGTGATAGGCACCGGAAGGAAATTGTACTAATTAATGGGAAAGCACCAAATCGCCATGGTCTATTTCCCTAATGTATTTGGGGTCTGTGCTTCCTGCTGTTAGTAACGCTCTGGCACGTACGACTGTGATTAGGTACTTGGATTTGGTGATACATGTTAATGATATTACCGAATCTACTCATAATACGAGAAATTATCAAGACTTTGTAGGACTTTTTCATTCACCATTATTACCACATCTGATCTGACAACTGCTACACATTAAATAATACCATTAACAATCGAAATTTTTTGACCCAAATTATACAACAAAAATCTGTATAACTTCTTCTTTAAATTTATATACCATCTGAAAAAGCAGATAGTTTATAATATTATATTATCTTCCGTATTGTTTTTGCAGACCATATGTCATAAACAAAATTAGCGCCGCTTGCTAATTAATTTGTTTATTCATAATTTTCCTCAAAGAGACCTAGGTCCGTTGCCAAGTGTCCACAGTCGCCGCCCATCCCGGTTCACCCTGACCCACCCATTAGGGGAGTAACATTGACAATATGTCAAGACTACACACCTTTCTAGAGTTAAATGTGTAATGTCCTTATGTGAACACTTTTCCTTTTACCATAAAGAGAGTTGATTCTTGGTATTATTGGCCGCGGTCGAAGATTGGGACATTTTATATGATTCATAAAAATCTTTCCATTTAGTGTTATACTTTCTAGAATCACAGAATTTATATTATTTATGTTTATTAGAACAACAAATACGACAGTAAAGTGAAAGTATTGTAGATTTTTTTTATAAAATCGTTCCAATTTGTGATTAAAATGATGACGGACGGTAAATTATGATGTCAAGATTATCAAATTAGTACTCCTTCTATTAGTTCATAAATTTATATTAATAATTTTCTGGTATTTAGGCACGACACATGTCTCATTGTAGGCGTGTATCAGTTATAAACAATAAATTAAGATGGCAAAGGTCTTACTTTCTAGAAATTCCACGGCTTTATCTTAATGACAAGGATCCACATGTACTTAAACAACACTTTATTAATCACATTTCTGGATAAGAGGACTCTCTATTTATAGAGTCAGTATAACCGACTGTCCGTTTGCCCTCTCTTCTATAAAAAAGTGCGTTCTTACAAAGTACACATGTCAAAAGTGCAACTTATTTGGCAAACAAATTTTTGAATCTCGTTTATATTTATACTAATCTAACGCCCGAATACTCACTCAAACGAATCTCAAATTTAAGACGTACTTAAACTCGTGTTGTCCCTCTTTTTTTCTTTTTGAATCTGACACGTCGTAGCAAGAGTTTAAGTACGTCTTAAATTTGAGATTTCCGAGACATGAGATGTGACGTTCACTCTATCTCACTCGCTTGCTCCCTACTCTCACTCCATGGCTATGGTGCTTCCTGCTACGTTCACTCTTTCTCACTCTCTCTCAATCGGTCTCCATCACCCTCTCCCTCTTCTTGGATAAAAAACGTTGCATCCGTAAAAAAATTAACCTCATGCGCGTAAAGAAATTTCACTTCAAAAGTATCTGACCTTCAATATCATTCAACATACGTCTTATACGTTGAGGCTATCAGACTATCTTTGCTTTAGATTTAGTCATACAATGTTAATCATTTGTGGTGACAGAGGAAGACGTGCCGGTATTTCACGACATGCAGAGCCATGTGTAAATTAGTACAAATTGATGCCGTATATGTATGTAAGGAATTTTTGTCCTGGTCAAATTAAGAGCAAACATGATGATTTGTAATGTTCCACTTATGTCATAAATGTAGATGTGTCAGTCTACAAAGTATTTCTGTTTTAAATGATTACTTACTTACTTTATCGTAATCTTACTTACTAGACTTACTTACTTAATAGGAAAATATTAGTAATCATTACTAAAACATATCAAACATGAAATTAACAAAACAATTAATATGTACATTAAAATTAATATGATATTTAATCAAATATTAACAATAGCACCCTAGCGATGCCAGCAGCCATTTGTTGGCTCAGTCAGAATACGGGCAATCTTTATGCATTGTTTATAAACTACAAAGTATAAAGCAAATTCGCTTCCCGCGTCTGTCTGTATGTATGTATGCTTAGATCTTTAAAACCACGCAACCGATTTTGATGCAATTATTGTGTTTGCAAAAATGCAATGCAAAAAAAAGATTTTTATATTAGATAGAGTGATTCAAGAGGAAGGTTTATATTTATAATATATGCATAATAAATTAGATAAATATTGATCATTTTAGAGGTTTCTAATGTGATGTCGTAAATAAACACATTTTTTGCGCTTACATTACAAACGCTGGCTGAACCCTATCGGATAGATCGAATATATATATAAATAAAATATAAATAAATAAAATATATATAAATAAAAGGTCTACAAAAAAGTCCGCAATGGCATATGTCTATCTCTTAAGGATAACATACTATATCCATTTTAATATTTAAAAAATTGGCAATTATAAAGCGGTAATTGGAAAGGTATTTACACAAATGCGGTATTAATCCCTATCATTTTAAATGCGTTAGTTAGCTTGAGAATGAATGAAGATTATTTTTTCCTTTTACACCATGGAAATTAAATGAATACCTTAGTCCTTAGGAGATATAGCAAAATCAAAATAATGCGTCGCCGTGATTCGACCGAGCCGCGCGGGCGCTCCAGGACGCCGCGCCTCGCGTGCGAGCCGGATGGAGTTTCCCTCAGACAATGTATGGTGGAATTGTATATCCTAAATATGCCTAATACGGTTGTAAATCTAAGATAACGCGGGCGAAGCTGCGGGCAACAGCTAGTTGTTTATAAACTAAAATTTATGTTCTTTTTTATGTTAGTTAGATGGACAAACTGGCAGACTTGCCACCTGATGGTAAGTGGTCTAGATAGCCCATGAACACAAATTCGTTTACCTGGAACTAGCCCTGGCAATTCATTTACGATCTTGAGACATTAGATAATTCTTGGTGCCAGTAATTACACTTCTTGTCTTACCCTTCTCCCCGAAACACAGCAAAGCTGTTTCACAGGAGAAACAAGCAAGAGCGTGGCACAGCTCATCCCTCCCATCGGTAAATTTAAAGTATAATACTTGTTAGTCATATAAGCTCTACAGTTTCTCTTAATCGATTTACGATAGCTTGTAGCGAACAATACTACTTATTGTATTATAATATGACTTGAAATTTAAAATACGCAAGGAATATTAAATGGATGTAAAATGCTACCGCTACTGATATAATATGCAACGCAATTCCAGAGAAATACAAGATTTTAGTTTCGTGAATCAAATTAAAAGAAAACATTTTTGACCGGTAGGTACATAGTAGGTATACTTAGTTCTCAATAAACGAGAAACGAAAAGTAACTACAAAATAAATACTGTCATTATATAGATATTTTTTACGATAATATCTACTAACGATTGATTACTTATATTGGACATTAGATTCGACGTACACGTAAAATTTTAAAATACGTGACACGTATTTTCACGCTGACGTGAATTTTCTTTATTTTTTGTTACTTTAGCATTGCATGCATGTATTGTGATTGTCTGCAATTTCTATATGCTTCTCACAAGTCACCTTGAATTTTTGGCAAGCATGCGTGTTCTTATTCTTTGCGTGATATCGGTAACCTTAGTTCTCTGGCGGATGTCTTCGTTTCGGATCCTATCTGCCAAAGAAACACCCAGCATAGCACGTTGAGCTACGGCAAACTTACGGACCAGTCGTAAATTTAGAGGCCACGTTTCAGCCCCGTAGGTCATCATGCTGAACATAGGCCTCCCTCAATGAACGCCAAGACGACCGCTCCATTGCCACACATTGAGCAACATGTTGGCTATTAACAAGGTGATGAACACGATGGCGACAAACAGGGGGCGCTATTTAATGCGCCTCCAGTTACGCCCCTGTGCTCGTGTCGAGCTTCAGGATGTGACCTGGGCCCTCTGCAATATGACACGAAGTCGGGGGGACTGCTTAGTAGCGGCCGGACAGTCTCGCCTTACGATGAGAGAGAGGCCTTCGTCGGGGCCAGCCTGTCACTGAGGTGATCCTGTTGCCTGCAGAATCGGGAAAAGCGGCTCATGGCGCTCGCAGTGGTTTTACTTTAAGGTAGGTGGGAAGACGATCTCCGTGCAGCGTGTTTGATGTGTCGTTTATTTCATAGTAATAGTAACTATACATACAAACACTAATACACTTTACAATACAAGTGACATATAATTACAAGTGAAATACTATTCAAATATCGTAAGAAAGCTCTCGTGATTGCACAATGAGTATTCAATATATTAAGTACAATCACATCGTGTATCTATCTGTCCACTTATCGGAGTAAACATAGATAAATATTGAATTCTAAGTGATATTGCCTAATGGCCCACTTTTATTTTCCTTATATATGTTGTGATTTGTAACTCAGAGCAACAAATAAATTACCAAGAAGTCTAATAGTGAAGAAAAGAGCAAAATGCCTATATCTATATCTATATCATCATCATCATCAGCCACTATCCGTCCACTGCTGAACATAAGTCCACTCGCCACTCGCATCCAACACGGACCGGCCACTGTACGGAGCTCGTCTTCCCACCTGGTTAATGGCCAATCTACACTTCGGTATCGATCTATAATGTATATCCTACTAATATTATAAACGCGAAAGATTATATGGATGTTTGTTACTCTTTCACGCAAAAGCTACTTAATGGATTTGAATGAAAATTTACAATAGATCAGATCTTATACATCAGAACAAAACACAGGCAGTAATTTATCCCCGTACTCCCACTGGAATGGGAAGTACGCGAGCAAAACCGGGGAGCGTTACTAGATACGAAATAAAAGCACCTTTCTGAAGGTCATATTAAAATAAAATGCCTCGCACGTAATCATTACAGGTAATGTAAACGTAATCCATAGCCACTTCCTGATAGCTGGTCAGAATTAAAATGTATCCTCCAAAATGAAGCCATTATAGGCTCTACCGTTATAATTGACGTGACGAAGTTTAATTAGACATGATTATCATAAATCAGACATGCAAAAAATAAGTAGGTACCGACAAGATCCGGTTAGATACTTCCTAGGTCCCAACCTAGGAAGTCAATAGTTAGGTTGGTATAGCCTGGTCATTTTTTCCGGGCCAGCATGACGAGGAGAACACCGCAGTAGTGTAGTAGGTAGAGCTGCACTCACCTTACCATCTTTCGGGCGCATCGAGTTCCACATACCCGCCTGGGGAATCCCCCTACACCGCAGGATCCCTAAAAGCATTTCCCATCGAAAAACCTTGTCAGTTTTAGGGCTTTCTACTCAAATATACCGTAAATAAAGATGTTAAAATTAAATTGGATTCCCAAGAAATGTACTCTGTAGCTACAATACTTTCCAAAGTATTTTAGAAAATAATATGTGCTAGTATTATTTTCTAAAATACTTTGGAAATGAGTATGGTGTCCTTCGTCTGCGTGTCCGACTAACACTTGCCCGGTTTTTAAAGGCGCATAGACCATAGCGTAGAGGCGCGCCTCTTTAACGAATTCGACAAGCTGTACGAAGTCAAATTACTCAACCAAGATGGGTAGTCACGTTTTCTATTGGAAGTAACTATTTCTGACAAAAAAGGGAGGTTGATTGCATTTAGTTTTTATGGTCATATTGTAATATTTAACGATTTCAAAAAGGAAAGCTGAGAGTTACGAAAGAAAATTTTGTGGATATTGTTTTATTTATTATGTATATACATGTTTATGTAAATTATATTGTAATAACAACTAGCTTTTGCTTGCAGCTTCGCCTGCGTTAACTTAGGTTTACGGCTCTCACCTCCTGCCTCTTGCCTAACGGAACTCGGGGTAAGGTTGGGTACCTGCCCCGGAGAAAAATTCCGGCGTCGGCGGGGGTGCTCCAGGTTGTCGGAGCTCCCCCATACTAGGAAGAAGACCGGTTAGCCCTTTTGAGGGAACCGGCCGGTCGCGGGGTGTGTTCTGTGTTAGAAAGATCCGGGACACTCCCCTTCAAGCGGCTGAAGGCAACTCGCAGTGGTTTTAGTGCGGTATACCGGCGCTGGGGGGGGGGGGAGCGCCGGGAGTCCCACATATCCCCGGGGACGCCCCATCCCCGGGTGAATGCGCAAAGCATTTCCACTGCGTCAAAAAAAAAAAAAAAAAAGGTTTACGGTTCTATAAAGACTAGCGATAATTATTTTTATAGCCCGCGTCATTCAGTGACAACAATATAATCATCATCATCATCATCAGCATTTATCTGAACATAGTCCTCCTTTAATTATTCTACTCGTATAACATTTTTTAAAATCGCATGAGTGGTTTAGAATTGCCTCCTACATTTAACTTACTAGTATCTAATTATACAAGAACAGATGTCTCTGATATTTGTTCAAGCAACAGAGCTAAATTCAAAGACGACTGTGTCAGGCATTTTATTAAAAATGTCTGTTATGGTGTCTTGTAAAATTGTCTTTATTTTAATCCATTCCCTAATTAGCATGTTATATGGAATATTTTGAACCTACCGTGGTAGTTTAATCGTAGTTTTAATATATTATACCAGCTGTTGCTCGCGTTAAACTTAGATTTAGAGCCGTATCCGGATTGATGATGATTATTTTTATAGCCTATGTTACTCCTTATAATATCAGCTATCTGCCAGTGAAAGTCCCGTCAAAATCAGTCCAGCCGTTTCAGAGATTAGTCGGAACAAACAGACAGACAGACCGACAACAGACAACGTACGTCCATATGCATTCAGTGAAAAGCTGTTCATTTGAAATTACAAACAGACACTTCAATTTTATTTATTTGTTTAGATTTAGATAAGGTAATACTTACTGATATAAAATATAATAATAAAGCTAAAGACCTTCTTTGTTTGTTTGAAAACACTAATCTCTACAATGAGTCAGAATGACTGGAAGATTGAACCATTTCTTTACTTTACTATCAAGTACCAAGTGTCAGTGCATAATAAAAGGACTTGACCTCAGACGGTTGTAAATTAAACGTTTACAATAACAAATTAGTTTTATGTGTTTATTACCGGTTGAGATACTGCACCTTACTTTATAATAACAGTGATATATGGCGCATGATATTCGGTGATAACATTGACACCGATATTAATATGTACGTAATCAGTAAACATGCGAAACTCCCGCCATAGCTACTTATTAAAGCAATATGACTCAATGTAGGATGCGGTAGGGTAAATAAATATGTCCCACCATGGTTCAAGCCTTGTAAGGTGAACCCCGCACCTTGCGCGAAGCCAAGTGAACCGAGGGGGCTGCTCTTTGTACCCCTCTTATAAGAAGAGGGGACAATAGTGCAGGGGGGACAAGGGGTGAGGATGGGAACCTCACCCCATTGCACTGTCCCCACGTTAGGAGGGGTTGTTCTGTGGTGCGGGACCACCCCTCTCTAGAGGCGGTGTCGGTCCCTTAAGGGACTGACTAGCCGTCGAGGTGCCGTTTGCTCAACAGATCCGGGGCACCTCTGACCTCACCAAAGGCGGCATTGGTGGCACTCGCCGGGTTTTACTGGGTAGAGCTGCGTCCACTTTACCATCTTTCGGCGCAGCGAGTCCCACATACCCACCTGGGGAGTCCCCCCTCCTCAGTGGGATGCCTCAGAGCATTTCCCGGCGTAAAAGGAAAATAAGGGTAAATAGATTTTTACTTTTTTCAAATAAAAGAGATTTTGTTGTGTTTCGAACGTGTTTGTTCCAAACAATTACTTCCACACTGACTTCTAACCATGAGTTTGCCTATACTAATAGCATAAGAAAATCCCACGCGGACCAGATGAGTGATTATAATAAAACAATTTTTACGGATTTTATCGCGGTTTATTAAGATTTTTACAAGCCCGACGTTTCGGATACTTTACAGCAACCATGGTCACGAGAGGACTGAGGTGTCATACCTATCATGCGAGGACTTGTGGTTTATCAAATCTGATATAATGGCGAGCAGATTTGATAAACCACAAGTCCTCGCAAAAGAACACAGATTCCAACCAAGGATGATCCGTGAGGCTATTGAAATTAAAAAACATCCTAATTTCAATAGAGAAGGTGGCTGGCTTTCACCACCTGCTTGGGATCCCATTATTAAAATTATCAAATCAAAATCCAAGCATAATATGTGACAGATAAAGATACAGTTAGCACTTTCTGCGTAGATAGGACTGACCGAAATATTGATGTATCATAGGGTAGTTTCGAATAACTTTGTAATGATAGGACGTATGACACCTCAGTCCTCCCGTGACCATGGTTGCTGTAAAGTATCCGAAACGTCGGGCTTGTAAAAATCTTAATAAACCGCGATAAAATCCGTAAAAATTGTTTTATTATAATGAGTGAAATTCGCGTAAACATTAGAAAACAATACAGATGAGTGATGTTATGCAGTGGTTGGACCAACTTAGACTCGAGTAACAGAAGATCGTAGTAACAAGGGATCGATCGTTTTGTCTTTCATTAGAGGAGGCCCATGTTCCCCACCATGGTTCAGGCCTTGTCGTGGCGGTGGGGCTCAGTAACCTAGGGTGAGCGGTGAACCTTGGGCGAAGCTAATTGGGCCGAGGGGGCTCTTTGTACCCCTCTTATAAGAAGAGGGGACAGAAGAGCAGGGGGCAAGGGGTGAGGGTGGGAACCTCACCCCATTGTACTGTCCCGACGTTGGGAGGGGTTGTTCTGTGGTGCGGGACAACCCCTCTGTGGAGGTGGCGTCGGTCCCTTGCGTGACTGACTAGCCGTCGAGGTGCCCTGTTTGTTTTCTAGATCCGGAGCACCTCACCAAAGGCGGTGAGGTGCTCCGGATCGGTGCATCGGTGGCACTCGCCGGGTTTTAGTGGGTAGAGCTGCGTCCATTTACCAGCTGTCGGGCGCAGCGAGTCCCACATACCCGCGTGGGGAGACCCACTCCCCCGCGGGATGCCTCAGAGCATTTCCCGGGGTTAAAGAAAAAAAAAAGGCCCATGTTCAACAGTGGATAAAGGCGGATGATGATGGTGATGATTATGATGACTGTTCATCATCATCATCATCCGCATTAGATCAGCCGTTGAAATTGAATTAGATCTACATAGATCTCTACTACCAAAAAGGGCTTGGATAACGGAGTGATGATGAAAAGTAACAAAAACTAATAAGCTAGAAAATGGTGGAAGATGAATAACATCATCATCATCAGTCTGTTATTGTGTAAACATGAATGAGACAGCTGAGATACTATTCATCTTCCACCATTCAACGTAAAATTATTTCAATGAACGCCTCAACGACTTTTGGCAGTCTGAAAGGAATTAGGGGTTGATTTTGACGTTCATATTCGCGTAACACTGAATTTTTACATTGCCAGTAAACCTTTGTGACGTTAGTCGTACTAATTCCAGATAAGATAAAACGGTACTTTTCGTAGTTCTATTAATCCTCGTTTATCTAACGTAGTTTTCTTATTTACACGAAATTGACTCATCAATTATTTTAAGAATAAAATTATTTTTTACGGATTTTATCGCAGCTTATTAAGATATTCCGCTCTTTGTTATCTATCATAGAACCTTAAAATACTATACAGTCTATAAATAATGTAATGATGTAATCTGAGTTTCTTTAGATTTGACCTAAAATTATGAAATATCATTTGCTACTATTAATACGCAGGATTGTGGTTGGTTCCCCACCACTACTCCGGTGTCTGCCGGAGTATGGCGACGTACGGTGCTCCGATTTGGACGGATCGCCTTACCGCGCGGAGTAGGGCCCAGCTGCGCTCGGCGCAGCGGGTGATCGCGGTAAGAGTGATCCGGGGGTATCGTACGATATCATGGGCGGCAGCTACTGCCTTAGCCGGCGACCCCCCCGTGGGAACTCGTGGCGAAAGTTCTCGCCGAGGTATACTCCTATGTCTCGGATAGGAGGTCCCTCGGAGAGGACGTGACGCCGGACGGGATCCTACGGGTCCGCCGACTAGGGCAGGAGGCACTAATGCGAAGGTGGGGGGAGGACTTGGCACGGCAGCCGTATGGCAAAGACGTAACGGTTGCCCTGCGCTCGGTCCTTGAGTGGTGGATGCGTCGTAAACGCAAACCCCTCACCTTCCGTCTAACACCGGACATGGGTGCTTCGGTGAGTATCTGTGCAGGACGGCCCAAAGGGAGCCGAGTCACGATTGTGGCGCGGCGGTGGACTCGGCCCAGCACACCCTCGAGGTGTGCCCGAGATGGGCGGCGCTGCGTCATGATCTGACATCGGTCATCGGAGGGGACTTGTCTCTGCCGAGTGTCATCGCCGCGATGCTCAGTGACGACGAGTCCTGGACGGCGATGGTCTCCTTCTGCGAGGCAGTAATGTCCCAGAAGGAGACCGATGAGCGGGTGAGAGAGGAGGCCGCCGACGAGGCCTCCCACCGCGGGCGACGAACGGGGGTGCGTAGGAGGCGCTACCTAATGCGCCTCCAGTAACGCCCCTGTGCTCGTGTCGGGCCCAGGATGGGGTTTTAACCTGGGTCCAGTTATGGTACTCAGTATGGGTATACGATGGGGCTCAGTAGCCTAAGGTGAATCCAGCACCTTGGGCGAAGCCAATTGAACCGAGGGTACACCGACTCCAAAAGTAACAACAATGACATGGTAAACGCAAAGATTGTAATTAGTAAAATAACAAGTTGATTATAAGTTCTAGGCACAAAAATTAAGGAAACGCAATTATTTTAGTACTTTTTAGTTTATTTTTTACTTTTTGAAGTCGGTTTCAATTTTTGTTAAAAAAACAATTCTTAATTTTTAGTGATTCCGAAATTCGATAACCGATTTAATTTGTCTGAAATATTGATATAACTGTTTATAATAATAAATGAAAATTGCGTAAACATTGGAATACAATGATAAAATTAGCAATTAAGTAGAAGAAATAGTGCATCGGTGCAACGTTAACCGAGCAAGGGCAACAGTCGCTCGTTATGTCAGTTTACGATTTGTGTATCTGCAATGGGCCTTGGACAACTCGTAATCGTAATATGGAAATACTCTGTCATCGTGCCAAGTGGTTGTAATTACTTAAGAATGTACGCGTAGTCCGACGCAGGAAATGTAAAACCTTAATGTAACAGGGACTCACCGATACCTCGATATTTTAATATAGTCACAGGAATTTCAAATCGCGATAGGAGTTGCCAATACTTTTTAAGCGGTGTTTAATTTGACGAGCCTTGAGTTCTATTATGATGGTAGAACTCAACGCTTTATTCTTCTAAAAATAAAAATAAATATATACGAGAATTTCACTCTTTCTATGAAAACTGCTTATAATACTACATTTTCTATCGCGGTTGCTTCTTTCATATCTCATGTGCAGTAGTGGATGTGGGCTTCAACCCAACGCCAGGAGGCCGTGTGGTCGCAGACTGCACGGTTAGCGGAGGGCAACCCTCCACTTTTACAAACCAAAAATGAGCCTAATGGGCTCACACTAATCTGATGTAGCATTAGGGCCTTCGGGCCGTTAGCATAGATCCATCCGAAAAAAAAACGCATGTGGGAAGTAAGATATTTTTATTCTCGATAATTCCATTATTTTACAGTCGCGGGAGGACTTCCTTCAGTGTGTATAATAAGTAAAAATATAGTTTATACATTAATATTTAGATTCTTAATCGAATCAATTATCATAATCATCATCAGCCTCTATCCGTCCACTGCTGAACATAGGCCTCCTTCAATGATCTCGATAATTCCATTATTTTATAGTCGCGGGAGGACTTCCTTCAGTGTGTATAATAAGTAAAAATATAGTTTATACATTAATATTTAGATTCTTAATCGAATCAATTATCATAATCATCATCAGCCTCTATCCGTCGTCCACTGCTGAACATAGGCCACCTTTAATGAACGGCAAGACAATCGATCCCTTGTGTTAGATGTAAATCGAATTAATATACACAGAAATAATAGAGCCTCGGGAATTGAGTGAATACGGTAAAAAATTAATTCAAACGTCCATATACATAGCGAGTAGCATTACATAAGCAACCGTTATTCCTAATCAATAATCTCATTAACATATCCTGCGGGCTTTGCATGTCCATGGAGAGCTGCTATTGTTGGATATGCTATGGAGGGTATTGCGAAATGAACTATATTATGAAATTTGCGATGAGCAAAGAACATCGGTCGTTTTGGCGTTCTTTGAGGAGGCCTATGTTCAGCCGTGGATGGATAAGGGCTGATGATGAAGATGAAAGCAAGAACAAGACCAATATTAGAACAATCTTGGTTTTAGTCTTCCTTGAACAGACTGGATCTTGCATAAATACTCTCGTCTTATTGACTCTTGTTTTCTTAATCTTACATATTCAGTCTCGATTTTACACATGTCTTGCGAAAAAGGAACACCAAAACTACAAACTCTAAAACAAAGACTCTTATCATATCTAATTTACTAATCGTATTTCGTGTAAAAGGGGTCATTTACTTTAATCAACACACGTCATAATTGATAATACTCATTGATATTTGCAATAAAGTTTTTATAAATTAATATCAAATTCAAAAATACCGCTCGATGTACAAAGAAAGCTAATCTAGGTTTTCTTAATAAAACATAGAAAAAGTTTACTATCTAGTAAAGATTTGTTGGTAGATCAAGCTTATATAAATAATGCTCAAAAATCGCATACATATGACATTATAAAATAGAGCCGAATTGAGAACCTAATCAGCTTTTTAAAGTTAGTTAAAAAGCCACTGCTGTTTTACGTGTATAACAGTGACCGTAAGATGAAAATATATATGAGAAAAAACTAATACAATACCTTTATGTGTGTGTTCTGTTTCACGTTAAAAACTTATGCACAAAGCTATAACTTACAAGACAAAACTTCACAATTCTAAACTCACACGATGAAAAAATCACATTCAAGTCACTTGTAATGATCCAACTGGCTATTCTGATATCTAGACGCGTAATGACTACGTATTATATACACTGCATCTTTATATGGGCAGTATTAACAAAACAACAAGTTCAAGTGTTCATTCATCTAGGTTTTAGGTATGCTAAAGGACTGACTGAAACTATTATTTGTCACCCTGGAGTTATTTAGGAGGATGCACTGATTCAACATTTCCTTTACTTATGCCATCCTTTATTCAACAGACCCATCACTACTATCCGGGCAATGTTAACGAGTTTGGAAGCTCAAACTTACGTTCTTTGTATTAATTTCTTTAAAAGTCTTAACGATTTAATAATCGACATATTTAAGTTCCTTACGTTTATTTTAGACGAGATTTTACAGTCCCTTACCATAAACCCCCCATGGTTCAGGCCTTGTCGTGGCGGTGGAGCTCAGTAGCCTAGGGTGAGCCAAGCATCTTGGGCGAAGCGAATTGAGCCGAGGGGACAAATAATATTATAAGAAGAGGGGACAAAAGAGCAGCGGGAAAGGGGCGAGGACGTGAATCTCACCCCATTGTACTGTCCCGACGTTGGGAGGGGTTCTTCTGTGGTGCGGGACAACCCCTCTGTTGAGGTGGCGTCGGTCCCCTGAACCGACTAGCCGTCGAGGAGCCCTATTTGCTAAACAGATCCGGGACAACTCACCAAAGGCGGCATTGGTGGCAGTCGCCGGGTTTTAGTGGGTAGAGCTGCGTCCACTTATCATCTTTCGGGCGCAGCGAGTCCCACATACCCGCGTGGGGAGACCCTCTCCCGCGGGATGCCTCAGAGCATTTCCCGGCGTTAAAAAAATAACATAATATTATATTGAAGTTTGAAGAATATTTGGCAAAATTGTCATCTGATCATAGTTTTAACTTCGGGGAAATATATAGGTCCTGAAATTCGTCAAAGTTTTAGCCGCGTACGTCAATGGGGAAACCGAATGGGTCAGACTTAGTTATCAGACTGCGGTAAATAATATTAGTAAAACATTTTTGATGACAATTTTGTTTCTATAGTTGTAAACGTTGGAAGACTTATGTGATGTGGTTAAACGGTTATTCTATTGTTCTCTCTTTATCACTGCCACCGCCAATTGTTTCATGAATTACGTTTTAATATAACAATTATTTCGGGTTTTTCGTTTATAATAACTTTAAACATTGTATATTCATTCAAATGTTTTTGAGGCAAAACTTCCGCAGTAATGATGTAGTCAGGACTCAGTGTCAAATACATCTTAGATAAGAAAAGGATTATTTAAAACGCCCGTTTTTTTATGTTAGTTGGATAGGCAAACTGGCAAACGTGCCACCTGATGGAAAGTGGTCGACGTCGCCCATGAACATAAATTAGTTTACCTGGAACGAGCCCAGGCAACTCATTTATGTGTTGCCTATCCTGAGACATAAGATGTTAAGTCTCGGTGCCAGTAATTACACTGCCTGTCTTGCCCTTCTCTCCGAAACACAGCAAAGCTGTTTCACGGGAGAAACAAGCAAGATGGTGGTACCCATGCAGCCGGGAGCGCGGCACAGCGCTTCCCTCCCACCGGTATACACTTTTTTCACTTTTATATCTCGGAGCTCGATATTTCGACATTATCTACGAATGTCTTGTTCACGAGTCTCGGAACATGGTAAATATTCCGTTTTAAATAATTTTAGTCATGAAAATAACCATGTTAACTTAAAATCTTATAAAAATAAGCAATTTTTCAAATAATCTTTGTGATAATCAATTTAATTTAATAACAGATAAGATATGAATCTGGCCTACTAAGCTAAAATATTTTTCTTGGAAAATTTACTGATTTCATAAGTATTTTTATGGTGGATATGATGGAAAATCGGCAGCCCTACAGTTTATTAACTGTATATTATTGGGATGTCGATGCCGGGCCAAGTCAGACATCTTGACATCCATTTTAACAGTTGGATGAATAGAGTTTGTATAATGATGGTGATGTTGGTAATGACTATCTAGCATATAACCAGATAGAGTAGTAATGTGAACCATAAAGATCCGAAACAGGTTAGTGATTTGCCACTGACGTAATAGCAGTTCAACTAACCAGTGATCTGTTTGTACGTTCCACCGGCTAATCATCCATAAATGGCCATCAGTCGGCCAATCAGAGCGCAGAACTGCCGGAGCGTCAGTCAGTCAGCCAGCTTTGGCGGAAATGTGATAATATTAGATTGCATTATACTAAAGCCTTTGAGCGGCATCACGCCATTTGCCGTCACGGCATTCTAAGGCGCGCAAATTGATGTTTCACATTAAATATCCCGATTTACAGGAGAACCTCAGTAAGTCGAACTTCGATAACTCGAAAATCTCGAAAAAAAATCCGTTCCCTTCCCTTCAAACACCAAAACCTCTGTTAGTCGAAATCTAAACCCTCTATTAGTCGAAATAATCAATGAGTCCCTCCAAGCTATTTTGGTACATATTTTCCCTCCATAACTCGAAAAATTAAATTTTACCTTTTTATCTCGAACATAGCAATGTTTTATTTTACAACCTCTACAACTCGATTATTTGAGATTTACTACATCTATAGTTCGAAGATAAATAAGTTAACGACTTTAAGAATTCGCCGACAGTGTTAATACACCATTGTTTCTTAGAAAGCAATTTATTCCTTAAGACAATGCTATAGAATAGAGAGAACAACCGAATAATCTAAAGCAAAAAAATACTGACTTATTTTTATGCCATTTTTTTTATTTGAATAAAAAAAATAAAAATATATAAAATAAATCAATATTATTTCAAAGCATCCGCTTTGAAATAATATTGATTTATAATAAAAGAAAATATGTGTGTTACCTCGGCAACTTGAATTTTTATATTTTATTTTGCCTGTAACTATAACTATTTATTATTATTATATTTTATTCTACCTCTTACCTAACTAAATAAGAATAAATTTCTCTTTATGTCGAATCAAAGTCCACCTAAGTCGAAAACTATAACTGGATTTTTTTGGGGTCTCCCTTGATGTTTGACTTATAGAGGTTCTACTGTAATAGTTAATAATTCGATTGTTTAGTTTAGAAATCGCAAGCTAACATAATAGACAACAAGATCAACGTAGTTATTTTAGTGTTTGTTGAGAGAATACGCATTGTCGGTTTTTATTTCACGAAGCAAATCTTAAAGTGATTAATTTTTATATTTTTATGGCAATCATTAATTACATTGGTACAAAACATTAAAAATTGCCATATATGTAGGCAATATAACCATGTAACAGTGTAATGGTTATATTACTTTACATACACGACTACAAGCGTTATCAATTTAAAGATTTACGGAGATAGAACTGATAAAAGACAAAATTTCAATTTTATCTCAATTCCTAGCATACTTGAGATATTTCAGGTATACTTTTATGGGGTTTTAATCTCAATAGCCAAATTATGATATCATATTCCATAATTTTCCTTATCAAAGACATCGCTATCGCAAAGTAAATTGTTTGGAGTAAAAGTTTTTATAATCTTTTTGATGTTGGCGTCCGCGTCATGGCGTTAGATTAATATTGACTTATCAGGGAGCTGACAAAATGATCCATTGGTGAAACAAAGAGGCATATCTCTTACTGTGTTTACTGTTGGAATATTTTAGTCCAGTAGGTACTTTACGTATATTATAAATCTGTGCAGGCCAAGCATACAACACATGCTCCCCACCATGGTTCAGGATTTGACGTGGCGGTGGGGCTACGTCCTAGAGTGAGCCCAGCACCTTGGGCGAAGCGAATTGGCCAATTGTACCCTTCTTATAAGAAGAGGTCTCCTTTTCTAGAGGGGCAAGAGGTGAGGACGTGAACCTCACCCCATTGTACTGTCCCGACGTTGGGAGGGGTTGTTCTGTGGTGCGGGACAACCCCTTTGTGGAGGTGGCGTTGGTTCCTTGGGGGACTGACTAGCCGTCGAGGTGCCCTGTTCGCTCATTATATCCGGGGCACCTCACCAAAGGCGGCATTGGTGGCATTCGTGGTTTTAGTGGGTAGAGCTGTGTCCACCTTACCACCTTCCGGGCACAGCGAGTCCCACATACCCGCGTGGGGAGACCCCCTCTCCCGCGGAATGCCTCAGAGCATTTCCCGCGTTAAAGAAAAAAAATACAACACATGTTCTACAAGCGAACACGGATCGAAGGAACGAAAGAAGAACGGTACGGGTTCCTTCTTCGAAATCAGGCGAGGGTGCTACTAGGCAGTAGATCATATCACCCTCAATCATCACACCTTCTTCACCAAGATATTTCAATCTCACCAGCCAAGTTCCCTGAAGAGATTAACTCAGGATACAAAATTTAATTAACAAACTGTATTTCGCTTTTACAGTTACATTTATCCAGCCTAGCAAATCTATAATATTATTAATTCGTACACGTAACAATTATAAATGCAAACGAAGAACCACCTTGATGCATATAACAATGATGCACTAGGGATTGCGCCAGGCACTCCTTAGGGATGACCGCGTAACCTTGTGCCCATAAACTAAGTGTACGCCTCCTCCATAATAAGCGAATGACTTTTAAGGTGTTCTAATCGATTTTCCATTTACAAACAATAATAATCAGAACCCATGACTGCATCGAATCGGTTAAAAAATAACAACATAATGACATTCAATCATGGCACTCGATAATTGTTCATGAATGGAATGGAAAATAAGTGTTTTGCCGTTCTTCCATGCAAATGTTGGATTAATTGCAGAGATACGAGTCACACTATGTATAGTAATGCGTATTAGTTTTACACTTATTTGTATTGCTAATGCTTATTAGATTACTAATGCATAGATCAAGTATTTTCCGGTTAGAGGCTTTCACAGTTTTAACTTTAAACAAAACCAAAATAATGCTGTATTCAATAGTAACATTGACGTAATTTAAAATCCTCCAATAAAAAAAGGGTTACCTCCTATTTGGAATAATCGCAGGACCGAAATTCATTAAAAATAGACAGATATTATTATAATGAATATAATAGCCTGTTTCAAAGATATTAATTAATACATATTAAATTGTCTGTCTGCTGCCTTTTCACGTCTAAACAGATTTCGATAACATTTAATATTATACTATTTTTAATTCTTATATCGACATCTTAAAGCTCGAGGAAGAACACTATACTAATAATCATCAGTCCGTTTACGTATATGTATGAAACGACCAGAAATGTATTATAAACCCTGCATTGGTGTCGCCACTCGCCACTGTATACAGTATACACAGATAGTCCATACAGAAATTAGTTCCGAAATTTTCCGCAATATGGCGAGTGTTTTTAATTTTTTGGTTAGTCTATACATGATATTATGAATGAATCTGCTGGGTATTTTTATTTATATTTACATACACATCACGCGAAACTGGTACAACGTAGTTTACAATTATATAGTTTTTGTATAAGTATGATATAGTTGGGAGTTATTAAAGAAAGTTTTCCCGTTAGTCATGTCAAAGATAAAATATCATCATCACCTTTCCGCCCGCTAGGTATGGGCCTCTTTTAATGAACACTAAGACGGCAATACTCAAATGAAATATAATTGCATGTATCCATAGACGAGACTTGTAAAAACATCGCCATGTCTAGAAGTAGGACAAGTTGATTCAACTACGTGATATTAAACAATTCATTTATATTGGCTACGGTATGGCAGATAACAATTTGGTGTAATTTTCATGTACTGCCAATTTAGACTCGTCGCAGAGTCTAACACCAATGAAGTAATAGCCGGCTTCCCTAGACGACCACACGCGAAGGAAATACAGGCATGTGTGTCAAATGTATAAATAGAATTAGGGAAGAGTTAAATAGATTACTCGTGTGTCGCACTTGAGTACCTAGTGCAAATTTATCATATCAATTAGCTTCTTTGGACAAAGCCATCATTCAATCAACACAAGTTATCATAAACACCCAATTTTATTGCCATTCATGATTGTCACCTTTCAACATTTAACCTTTGTTTGTTTGTATGTTAAAAGTTACTTTTTTGCGTCGCAGATACAAAATGGATCGACTTGATTATTACAAAAAGGCTAAATGCTTCTTATTTTGCAAGTATAAAATTGATAACGTAAATGAGTACTGAATATCGCATGCTGTTATTGTATTTTTCATAAATATTTTTGGAATATATACAAACGAAGCTGGGTATAAAGGAAGTATGTCATGACGTAAACAATAAAATCATCGTGCAAGCCAGTTTAATGTCTCATCAGTCATCGCACCATACCATGACGTCGACTATAATTACGTACCAAGAATCGACAGGTACAAAAGGCTGTTTATTAATTATTTGTTCTGTAATCCGGAACGCATCAAAGACATACAATATATGTAGAGCATATTCACATTGGTAATTTATACCAATATTAGAGAAGTTTTTAAGTCTGTATGTATCTAGGGGGTAATCTTCGGAAGTGCTGATTCGATCATAAAAATTCTTTCACTTACAGAAAGCAACACTATTCAGGAGTGACAGGCTATATTAAATTTTCAAAAAAATAGAGATCTCTACCTAAATTGGAACAATGTAGGCCAAGGTATCAAAATTTTGCCGATAAAAGTTATTATTTCGCGTACGCTGCGAAAACCATTAACGATTTATAAAATAATGTTTTATGTATTAATAGCTGTTGCCCGCAGTTTCGCCCGCGTTAACTTACTCAATTTAACTACTGTTAGTCTCAGCGTGATGTTATATAGCTTATAGCCTTTCTCGATAAATGGGCTATCTAACTTTGAAATAATTTTTCAAATCGGACCAGTAGTTCCTGAGATTGGCGCGTTCAGACAAACAAACTCTTCAGCTTTATAATATTAGTATATATTAGTACTCATGATTAGGTACAAAAAAGTCCGCGATGGTATACATCTAACTATTATAGTTAAGCAAAAATAACAATTTTGTTTCAATTTTCAAGTTCAAATATGGGTGAAATCTTCTAGTGGTGAAATTGGTATCAGAATATTTATCCTTATTCATTTGTTTCATAAAACTTTTCGTTTAGAAGTTATGACTGCTATAAAAATTCTTTAAGAAAGAAAAATTTTACGATTTGAACAAACTGTTCTACGTTTAGTCTAACTACCGAACAGATCCAAATGAAATTTGGTTTCGATATAGTTTGAGACCCAGAAAAGGTGATAGGATAGCTTTATTCTGAAAAAAATAATCTCACGGAAACGGGAGCTACGCAGGTGAAACGTTTAGTCTCTACAAGTTTTCCGATTAATTGTAGAGGCAAGCCACAGTTAGTACACTGAGTACATAGTATATAGAAATAATCATAATCAACGAAGACACGGTTTATATCTAAGACTAGTTTTTTATATAAATTATAACATACGAAATGCACTAGACATTGTATTAGTTTTATTTGTTGATGAAAAACACTAATGTTTGGTATAAGTTCCCAAACATAGCCGCCGAAAGTATACCATTTCTCACACTAATGTCGTCTCATTAATTGTTATCATCCGTAATCAATTTATATTATTCGATACCCTATCAATAGCCTATAAATGCTAACGATATATGTATTTAATTAAGTATCTGATTAAGATAAGCATGAAAAGCTAGAATTCTACCGAAACGTGAGAAAAGACATTACACTCCTTAAAAGGAATGTTATTTTTGTCCGTATTTTTTAGCAAAAAAATCTGGTACCGCTTGGTACGAAATATTTAGGAACTGCGTGTTCCGTATCATCTGTCCAAGGTTAAAATAATAAAAAAGTGTTACTTTTTTTTGAGACAAAACTTCGAAAAGATTTTAAAATATAAACAATTTAAAACGCGATAAACCTGAAGCCGATGAGGATTGTCTGTGGTATGTGGTATGCTGTGGTATGTCTAAAAGAAACATTGAAATTTATATTATATACCCACATATTGCTCTTGATCAGCCTCTTTTATATACGACGATTCTATGATGGTCAGAGGCTGATGATGAGGTCGCGAGTTCATAAGCTACCAAAATCGGAGTGCTAAAAGGTCCATACATACATTCCATACATACATTTCATATGACTATTACATGGGATATGTTGTTTATTCTTAGTTATTGTTAACGTAGAGTGATTGTAAAATAAGTAAAATAAAGGAATATTATGACTACTTTGCCGCCAGTTCGTCTACGTTATACTTCATAAGGAAACTTAGACAATGGAAGTTATTACCTACTAGATTTTTAGTGTAAGAAATAAATATGACGTACAACGGCACAAGATTAACCTTTGAATGATCGCGGACGCTTAGCTCAAATCATTAGGTTTTTTAAAATCTAGAAACAAAAAAACATTAGTATGACAAATTATCTAATTAAAATTCGGTTTTTATGAGCAGTTAATATAAATTGTCTGCTATTTTATTTTTACATTATTATACATATATTATTATTTAGTAATTAAGTTAAACATCACTATTTAAGTATTTTATAATTTTAGTTTATTATACAATTGTAAATTTAAATTTTTGAGATTTATTTTATGATGCAATATCTCTGAAATGGGCTTGTCTAATTCTTTTGCAAGAAATAAAATATACACGTTGAAATCAATTTGTATAAACAGTTATCAGTGGTTGTAGGGCGATCAGAAAAGCTGGTATAATAAGGTTGAGTGGAAGCCGAGTTCAGGACGACACGACGTTAGATAGTTCACTCTTCGTCCTAGATGAAATCCGAACGCGATTGAAAAATAAGAAAAATATTAAACGGGTTGGATAGAATATGGTATACCGGAAACACCCCCACCACGGTTCAAGCCTTGTCGTGGCGGTGGGGCTCAGTAGCCTAGGGTGAGCCCAGCACCTTGGGCAAAGCTAATTGAGCCGAGGGGGCTCTTTGTACCCCTCTTATAAGAAGAGGGGACAAAAGAGCAAGGGGCAAGGGGTGAGGATGGGAACCTCACCCCATTGTACAGTCCCGACGTTAGGAGGGGTTGTTCTGTGGTACGGGGCAACCCCTCTGTGGAGGTGGCGTCGGTCCCTTGTGGGACTGACTAGCCGTCGAGGTGCCCTGTTAGCTTAAAAGATCCGGGGCACCTCACCAAGGCGGCACTGGTGGTACTCGCCGGGTTTTAGTGGGTAGAGCTGCGTCCATTTACCATCTTTCGGGCTCAGCGAGTCCCACATACCCACCTGGGGAGACCCACTCCCCAGGCGGAATGCCTCAGAGCATTTCCCGGCGTAAAAGAAAAAAAAAGAAAAAAAAATGGTATACCGTAAACATGATGTTAAGGTAGTAGATAATGTTGCTAAGTACAAATTTCTATACTTGGCAACCATGGTCCTCCCGTGACCATGGTTGCTGTAAAGTATCCGAAACGTCGGGCTTGTAAAAATCTTAATAAACCGCGATAAAATCCGTAAAAATTGTTTTATTATAATGAGTGAAATTCGCGTAAACATTAGAAAACAATATTTCTATACTTTTCATAAATCAAACAATTATTCTATTAATAAACATTACGTATGATCGAACTGAATTCTATATATTTTTTATACGATAGCAATTATGAATTTGTATGTAGGTACTCTACGTAATTACAAAACCTCCGGGCGTCCTATCATTATCTTTTTTTGGATCCCCTTTTGATAATGCCAGTCGAATACCTCATCACACCATGCCGTGACGTCGACGTAATTGTATACCGAGAATCGAGACGGAAAACGATGGGGTTACGCTCTGCGGTTCCCAATGATTCAGTAATTTGGTTGATAAAAAACCTTTTTCGTCACATCTCGCTCTAAACCCCGTATAGAATAAGGACAAAACATCGAAAGCTGTCGGGCGACTTTGTTTTTTGTTTATCGGATATTTTGGTGCAGTCACTCTCGAAAGTATAAATCAGATTATTAATGATACATAAAATATACATTTATGCTTTATGCTCTACATTTATTTAAGAGTATTTTGCTTGCGGTTTTGTCTGGGTAGAATCAGATTTTTTATGGCAATAAGAGGTAAACGAACAGCCGGAGCCCTACGGTTACTATCGACGCCCATAAACATCCCCCCAACCAGTGGTTATCCAGATGCGTTGCCCTCCTTTTCTCTATATATTTTATATTTTCTTAAAAATTACAAATATAACAATATTAATATCCCTTAAAGGAAAGCCCTTTTTCTGCATTATGTAGCTATAAAATAACTATAATAGTAATATACTATGTAGCAACAAAAAGTATATCTTTCTACATTATATTCCAATCGTCTTTTTACATTATATTTTCAAAAGATCAAGAAGGCTCCTAAAGTTAAAAATAATTAATTAAATGAGTACCTACGCATGATATTAAAAATTGGCCACCGACTATACCTTTAAAAGCAATTTCAACGTTATCATGAGATCGGAACATATAACAAGTTATATATATTATGTAACAAGATCGTGGGATTCACATATTTACATATAATAGATACATAAAAAAATACAAAAACACTTTTAATTTAGATCTTCATTTTGTATTCAGTGGTTTTTTGCTTCATTGGAGGTGAAAATAAAGGAATCAATTATAATTATTATGGCATCATGATATGAAAGAGTTATACCAATTGTTTTCGTTGATATGTATAACTAAACTAAAGAAATGTCTTTTTTTAAACATATAATTTTATCTCACTTATATTACACATGGCAATGTTTAAAATGATGGATGGAGGCAAGGAGATTTAAAAAGCGAACTAATGTTTGAAGCTCTACTGATGGCCTTGCAGCATATGAGCAAAATTACTGGCAAGTACATTAATACAAGTCTGTCTTAACAATACACTTACAGCTTGGCAAAAAAGAGTATCACGTGGTGACAGGTGGAACTAAATATTTTACTAAATGGAAACCTATGATGTTGACAACATTTGGCCGACAAATGCTAGATTTTGAGTAAAGCTTAGTGTTTCACATTTATTTTTAATGATTTGATTAAATTATCTCACTGATTTTCCATATTATGATGAGACCTAAGTGAAAGTGGCGCCCTCATTTTTTCCATACTCTTTTTTGCCAAGCTGTACGTGGCGTACAATACACGGGCAAAGACGAAGGAAATAGCTACTGACTGTTAATAGGAGAGAGAAAGACGAATCCGTTTTGAGAAATCCTTCAATTGGCAATCGATTTACATTGATAACACACTACATCCACTTGATACTTCAAAATGCATGTTGGCGACATTCCAAAATATTCTACATGAAAAATTGTATTATGACCTACAATCCGTAATTCAGTGGCTCTAATCGTATACTTTATCTTGGTGTACTGTATAAATTAAATAATTACATATCTCCATGTTTGCTCGACTGTGATTACATACTTTTTCAATTCTAGGACAATTGCGTGACAGGGTTACAAGGACGAAGAGACAAGGTGAAAAAAATAGGTCAATTTACTATATCAACTGATGTCATATCAATTGATATCGTAAGGGTTTTTTATAGCGATATAAGTATATATAAGTATTACCTTATATAGAAGAGATATTAATATGACTATGATAATAAATGACTGGCCTGTTGGTCTAGTGGTTAGTGACCCTGCAGACTTCTAAACCAGAAGGTCGTGGGTTCGATCCCCACCCAGGACAAATGTTTGTGTGATGAGCATGAACATTTGTTCTGTGTCTGTGTGTTATTTATCTATAATATGTATGTATTTTGAAATATATAATTATAAAAATATCAGATGGCCGTGTTTAAGTTGTCCCAAAATATTATTATTATATACTTTGTATTATGTGGTGTTTTGTGTCAAAGAGTCATTTGTTTAATTCTGCCTGATTCATGGTGGATGAATCTGGAACCATCTTAACTAATATGACCAGAGTATAGAAGAGCAGCAACGTGTAAGTTTACAGGCGATTATGTATTACCACTTACTATCGAGTGTCAGGTTTGCCACTTTTATTAACTTAAAAATACACTTTTATTTCCAAAATAATTCATTTTTTTATGTTAGTTGGATAGGCAAACTGGCAGACGTGCCACCTGATGGTAAGTGGTCGACGTCGCCCATGAACATAAATCCGTTCATCTGGAACAAGCTCTGGCAACTCATGCCATCCTGACATAAGATAAGGTCCAGAAGATTATCAACATCCTGCCTAGAAACTAAAATACTATAAACATAGATAGAATTATAAATCGGTGGCTTTCGTTTGAGCGTTATCATTATCTGAGCATTATCTCATAAAAGCAAATATTAGGCTTTCATGTTTTAATCATTTTGGATAACCATTACTTTTTCGTAATCAGGATTAAGTTTTAACACTTTTAAATCATAATATTTAGTTGTATAATGCGATATTAAGGATTTAGATTTGAATATTTAGGTTTTAGGGGTCGGTCTGACCTTGAATTTGTTTTTCCATTATAAAAAATAATATGGATGAAACTCAGAAATGACATCAAAACATTTGTATACGGAACCCTGGTTCAAAATAATAATGATATTATATTTCAAACAATTCATAAGATCGATGACGTTGACAGGGTTGAATATTTTAACCAAATTTAAGCCCATTTCGAACAAGGGTCTAAAAATATCTTGTGCGTGGGAACAAAAGTTCTACCGCTAATTAAAGTAATCTGCTACAATAATTAACTCTTACTGAAGACCGAGATTGTTATGATAAAAAGTCCAGATAGTATTTATGTTATACGATGTAGCCCCAACAATTATAAGTCAATTTAACGGCCTGGTGTAGGGTTAAGTGGCTACTTTACACAAGGGCGCCACTTTAAATCTCGCTAGCACATTTCTAATGTTTATGATGAATATTAATGACTGTACCTGGAGGGCTTGTAGGAGATGCTGCACACTCTAAATGAATCCTCCCGACGTGGGATCGTGCTATGCTGGGTGTTTCGTTGGCAGATATGATTCGAAACTAATTGTATTTTTATTTCTTTTAATGCTTTTCCTTTCTGCCCAAATGCACAAATTGCTATGAGCCAAACAGGGATTTTGTTAGTTTGTTACGCTTTTTCGCCTAAACGACTAAACGGATTCAAATATCATTTGAAAATTAATCAGCGTGTAACATTGGCTACCTATATTACATCCCCTTATTGACGTGACAACGTCTTATAATTAGATGGAGCCGGCTGCAAGAACAAAAAAACACGACGCATGCGGCGTTACCTCTTTTTTATTTTTTTATTTTTTTTTCTGGGTGACCCGGCGCGAGAGCTGTGGACATCCGCACCGGCCACAACGTTGTGCCATCCGGCACTCTTCCCTGAAAGTGGGGGAGGGGTGTAGCGTCCCCCCCCCCTTCTCGGCTTAAGACACCCTGAACACATAAGGGCGCCTTATAGCTCGGACCTTACGCGCGCGCGGCAGATCCCCCGATCAGCCACGCACAGGTCCCTCACGGCAGTGCGACCGCCTGTCGCCGCCGTGCTCTCCTGCGGGAGGAGGCGCCAGTGCGCTCCCTCTGCCGCTCCGCCTCCTCCTTCTGCGACATCACGTCCTCGCAGAAGGAGAGGACCGCCTGCCATACGCTCTCACTGACGGTCATCGCTCGGATGACCGCAGGGAGCGACAGGTCCGCGCCAACCTCAGCGATGAGGGGCGCCCTTGCCTCCGCCCAAGCTGGGCACTCCACCAAGGTGTGGTCAGCAGTGTCTTCACTGCTGTTGCAGTGATGACACCCTGGCGAATGCGGCGTTACCTCGCTGTGAGGCGTTCCATTTTCTTATGACGTTGTCACGTTCAACTATCGTCAGTAAACCGACTTTACAGACAACCGATTTTTTTTTATATAGCATAGGAGAGCAAACGAGCAGTGGAAGCCTTTTGTCGACTATCGACGCCCATTAACACATCCCTCCTTTTCCCTATACAAACCCTCCCCCCCCATGGGCCACCGGAAATCTAATTTCCAGCAGTATTTAATAAAAGTTGTGCAAAGTATTTAATAAAAGTTCGATCATAGTTCCACAAAAGCCTAATTTAAATCGAATTTATATTTCCGATGCCGGTACTCTATACGAATCTGTTTAGCAGTGTACAAAAACACTGTCAATTTAGTAAAAGGCCTAAAAGCGTATCAAATGGAACCATGAGTCAGTAATGACGTATCTGATTTTTTACAGAAGGTAATAATGGCTGGACCGCTTCCTGTGTCAAGGTTGATTTTAATTCTACGCGGAGCATGTAACGTCTGAACGAATTGTTAGGATAAATTCTCACATTAAGTCTCGTTATAAGTTATATTAGTGTCTTGTTGGGCAAAAACTTCTATTTAAATAAAGATTATAAAAAAAATATAACAAATAATTGTTATTAATAGTTTTATTAAACACTGAGTGCAGATATAAAAAATAAGTTATAAAAACCTCGATAAAACGTTTATTAGTTTTTAGTTGTAATTGAAAAAAGCTCAATATTTTAAACTAATTTAAATATAATCAAAATATTAAAACTTAAACTTAAAATACCTGGATGTCTAAAGTTATGATGTTGATAAAAAATAAAACGGTAAACCTACCGCTTCAAGTATAAAAATGCAAATGAGAAATATTTAAATTAAAAAAATAAACTATGTAAAATATTTAATCTGATAATATCTAACTATATATGGTTGGTATTTCCAAGATTTTATATAGTAATTTTTATTAGTCATATTCGGAAAATTACTAAGTTCTTTGATGTTAAGCGGATGAGAAAAATATGCAGCGATATCGATAGCTTAATAAGCCTGCATATAAGATTTCAACGAGCTTTTGTGACGCATCGACTTCGAGGCCGCGGTGGGTTTTTTATACACGATACTCACCATCCAAATACTTACAGTATACTATTACATACATGAAAATCAATCATTTGTATCACAATACAAAATATTTCTAATTTACGAACATATAATGTTACTGAATATATTTTTTCTCATGAGTTTGTGCTTGAATTATGCCACGGTATTCAATACGAATGTGATTATTCGACTGATTACGGAAAATTGGCAAATAATGTTTTTATATACAAAATTTTGAAATCTACAGAGTTCGCTTTTGTGAAATTATAAGTTGAAAGTAATATATTAAGCCGAGAAATAAAATATGTAGCTAAAGTGTAATCAAGTGTAGAATAAATTTTATGCCCTAGTAAGCCTAGTAAAGGAATTTACGTTGACAAACATTACTTTGTCGTGAGTACGTATAAACACAACAATTGGGCCGAATATTCAATGAGGTTTGATATTATTCGGACGAACACTCATATGCGGTTAATATATTCAGCCCACTTCGATATCCATACTAACATAATGCTGTAGTTTGTTTGAACAAGCCAGCCAATATTAGAAACTATTCGACAGATTCGAAATTTCTTTTATGAGTTTGATAGCTCATGTACTAAGGATCGTTATGGGTTTATTTTGAAGGAAAGCTGTTTTTAATTTTAGTGCGCGTGAAACCACGGGAACAGCTAGTGTAACAATAAAGTATGGCGTAATGATATTCGTCTCATGAACCGCTATTCGCAGATGTAGTAAATTACTCTCGAATGCGACGGAATCGTGACAAGACCTTAAGTACAGTACCTTGACTTTTGTCGCTAATTAAAATATACAGTACGTAATTGACAAGTTAATATTATCTTTATCCTGTACACTTTTCTTGGGAATAATTATTACTACTTTAGTCATAATGTGTTCCGGGTTGTGATTCATAAACGCAGATGAAGTTTTACACTTTGAACAGATTTCTAAGTGGCCTTTGGCCTGCGGTACCATTCACATATGATGGACAAACGGGGTGTTGAAAACCTAAACATACCTTGGCCTGTAGACAAAGTGACATCGCTTTGTAGCCGAAATTCGTTAACGTCTTTGAGATAACGATAATAATTTTCTAGCCAATGATCAATCAAAGATCGTGACAGTGCAACGACAACAACTGTCAAGTGTCAACAAAGTTCGACAAGAAGTGTCAAATCGGACCAAAAAATTAAAATTAATATCTATGTAAATAGACCTCATACACACTATAACTCATAAAAATTGTGAAAATGTTGTCCTCCATGGCCCACGCCCACGGATAACGAATCAATATCAATAATAAAATAACATAAGTTTGACATAAGTGTTCGATAACCAATTGACAGTTTATGATTTTGTTACGAAATTTAACATTGTCTACCAACTTGCGATAACGATAACGAGTGACATAATTGACGACGGCTTATGTCAATCCCATACATTTTATTCTTTTCGAAGTTCGTTATCGTTTTTTTAATGTTACTTTGTCTAAGGCCTCTTGTTATCCTATGTTTCTTAAAAAGCGTGGCTACAATTTTTTTGTGTAGCTACACTATATCCATGAAAGTGAAAATGAAGTAAAAAGCTTTTAATAGTGATTGGTGAAAATTTAAGAAACTTATATAAACATGTCTACGTACGTATACGTTCATCAAATAAATGCATGTCCTCGGCGTGATTTAAACCCAGACCCCCGCGTCACTTAACCCTGCATCAGACGGTCAACAAATTGACCCTTTATAAAGTGGTACAACACAAGAGGCTGACGTCAAACATATTATAATACATCACCTTAACCACATCACATTTTACAAACGCATGAGGGTATATAATTGTATGTGCAATTATAATAGTTTCCTCTGAGCACCTCCTTATGACGAGTCATTTATTGATTAATCAAATCTCAAAAGAGCAACGCTTGAACAATAATATATTTATAATTTATTTTTCAAAACATACAAATTACCAGATACTTTTGTGGTACCTATAAAATTTATCGCAAGTTATTTTAGGTTGCATATGCATACTCAAAGTAAACCGGTCTTACCGGTGGGAGGAGTACTCCTGGGGGAGTATAGGTATATACTATACGCCTATGTCGCGCTCCCGTCTGCATGGGTACCACCATCCTACTTGTTTTGTAGTGAAACAGGACAGGCAGCGTAAATACCGACACCGAGACTTAACAGGACCAGAATTACTGAACATCTCGGGCAAAGCTGATCACTTAACATCGTGTGGCTCCTCTGCCCATTTGTTTAATAATATAATTTATAGGTGGCGTTTGTTTATAAGATTGATTTAATAATAATAATAATATAATAAATTAGTATTATATCACTTTATAATGGTAGGAGAGAGCTAGGAGCTAGGAGCTATGATAACGACAGCATAGCTGTCACTTGACGCCGGTGTTATGTAAGCGAATGATGCCACCCCGGTCGTGTCAGTGAGAGATAACTAGTTCATATTCATATCATTTCTGTCGGTTCCTAATACTCTCTAGCTAAAATTAAAATCGTTTTCTTTTCTATATATAGGTATTTTTTAAGCAAAATGATTGTTACAAAGTCCAATAACTAACTATCAGTTATTACGCATACGACATGAAAATCAGTTAGTGTCTTTCCAGGACACAGAAAGCATACGAGGAGGGATCAAAAAGTAGTCAGAACTTCATACTCCTTGGTAAGAAAAAAAATACGGGCAGGCATAGCTCAGATACATATTTGTAATATTAATAAAGAAAAAAAATCTTCGATTCTCTTTTGTTTTTTCTGAACGTAGTCATTTGTTTGCTTCGTGTCGGAACGTGTTCTCGAAAATGGAGAAAAACGAAGTGGGAGTCGTTATTAAATATAAATACTATATATATAATATATAGTATTTATATTTAATAACTAAAAAATATATATATAATAATTAAAAAAGTTAATGACGCAAGAGATTCATTGCGATTTGGAGGCAACATTAAGAGTCTGCTCCGCGGTATGTCCCAAGTTGGGCTTCTCAATTTCGAGTAGGGAGAACGAGCACAGAAGACGAACATCGTTTCGG
The DNA here is from genome assembly GCA_963853865.1 of Helleia helle. Classification (NCBI taxonomy): domain Eukaryota; kingdom Metazoa; phylum Arthropoda; class Insecta; order Lepidoptera; family Lycaenidae; genus Helleia; species Helleia helle. Next base: position 11,890,985 of record OY971421.1, read on the forward strand.
CCGTCTATCGACGTCAGTAACCCAAGAAAATGTAGCGAAAGTCGAGAAAATTGTATTGAGCGATCGAAGAGTTACCATCCAATACTTAATTTAGCCGAAAACATTTCATATGGAAGTATTCAATCCATATTGAAACAATCTTTGAATATGAGAACGTCTCCGCAAGATGGGCGCCGAGAATGTTAACCGACGGTCAGAAACAAACTCGACTTGACATTTCGAAGATATTGTTGGACAAGTTCCAAGAAGATTCTGAAAACTTTTTGTCTCATTTCGTAACAATAGACGAAACATGGATCCATCATTTTGATCCCGAGACAAAACAGCAATCTTCGAAATGGAAATGGCCATCATCACCGACCCCGACATTTTGCGCCATGGCATCGGCTGGCAAGATTATGGCCTTAATATTTTGGGACTCAGAAGGGATATTGTTGATTGATTAACTGGAGTGTGGAACCATTATTACAGGCTAATATTATGCAGCTTTAAATCCAAGTTGAGGTATGCCATCAAAGAGAAAAGGAGATGGAAACTTCGAAGGGAGTGCTGTTTCATCACGACAACCCGCGCACAGGTCGGCAGTTGCTATGGCTGCCATTCAGCAAGCTGGCTTCGAATTGGTTGACCGCCCCCCTTAGTCACCAGATCTGGCGCCTAGCGATTTTTATCTGTTCCCCAAATTGAAAGAATACTAAAGGGGAAACAGGTACGAAGACGATAACGAGGTGATGGATGCCGTGGAGGGCTTTTTGCAGGACCAAGATAACTTTTTTTTTTGAAAGGGATTGAAGCCTTGGATAAGAGCTGGACTCGGTGTGTGGAGAGACTCGGAGACTATGTAGAAAAATAAATGATTGAGTTATCAATATTCATTATATTCTATCTCATTCTCACGTTTGGATCCCTCCTAGTACTATATGAAATTATATAAATACTTTAAAAATCAATAGAACTTTCATAAATATATTTTTATCAATAATACAGAAGAAATTAAAATAAACGCTTGATGCAAGGCCAAGGCCCCAACCTCTGTCAGTTCTTTAAATACATCAGCGGATATCCGTTCCGCATTTCCATAACGCGTTTCATGGGAGGGCGGCGTTGGGCGGCGCCCCTAATGAGCTATTACCTTAATAAATTGCATTTTTATTCCATTTTCTGGAACCAATTGTATTAGCCTTAGAAATTAATGGAAATAGCGGCTATATTATTATGATGTTAATGTGTCTCAGTGAGGGGGTCGTTGGGGTCGTGAAGCCTCAGTAAGAAAGAAAAAAAGTTTAAAAATATTTAGTCAAGTAAAAATGTGTCTGGTGTGAATTTTGATTATGTATTCGATTACGGCCGATACCTAATTATGGAAATGAATAAATATGTTGTAGGGATTCGATATTTGAAACGTAATAAAATACTTATAAACAAAGCCCTCTGTTTCTAAACCGTTTTTAGTATGTAGGGGGGGGGGTCAGGTCAAAAAAAATACTTCACTAAGGGGGTCGCGTAATGAAAATGGTTGAAAAACACTGCTATAGACATGATGATGCTGGCGGATTTGATGTCTGTTCTAATGCGAGTAATGGGACACGAGATAGGGACGAGGTAGTGTGGATATTCCAGTATTAGGCTGTTTAATGTTGGTTGGATATACAAATTGGCAGACGAGTTGATAGTAAGTGTTCACCGTCGCTTATAAACTTCACTGAGTTATTAGCTGTAGCGCATTCATGCGTTGTCTATTCAGAGATGTTTCACAAAAGAAATAAGCAAGATGATGGTTACCATTGCGGCCTTAAACTACTTCATTTTGGTCTATGATTAGCAAACTTAGTAAGAGGTAGAGCCATGCTGCTTTGCAGCCGAATTGGGCCGGCACGACCTGGGTAGTAGCTCCCGCTCACATAATACCACCGAATCGTGACAGCTATGTTGTCGCGTTTCATGCGGTTAGTGAGTTTCCGGTGGCTCATTGGGGGGGGGGGGGGGGATAGGGAAAAGGAGGGCAACGAATCTGCATAAACTCTGGTTATGCGGATAGTCACCAAAAGGCTTCGACTGCTCGTTTGCCCCCTTCTATGCTATAAAAAAACTTAACATGTCATATACCTTCACAAAAAATAACCTCACTTGAATATGCTTCTGTGACTACGGAGATCATCATCTAATCAAAATCCACGTAATACTTAATCTCTTTAAATATGTCTATCTCATGACCTTTATGAAAGAAAAATGGAAATAGATTCAGTGCATAAGTGGCAACAGAAAGGGATTTTATTAAGAATGTTGTTTTAAGATAAGCTATCTAATATTTGAGTGTAAATACACGAGGTGACACAGGCCTCAAGGTGTCACTTGATTAATGTCCATCTCCCGGGCAAATATTAACTTTGTGTTCAATGATATACTTAAGGTGAAATGTCAAAATAGCGTTATCGGTATGACCACTTCTTATGGGATTAATATTAGTATTTCTATCTGCATATATTTAACGACGGGCTGGTATAGTGGTCAGCCAACTGAGCACTATAATACACACAGGTCGCAGGTTTGACTTTCGTCGCATATTCATATGATAAATCTATACTAATATTATGGCAGTGAGCCGGTAACACACTCAGGAGAACGGATGGCCGATGGTTTGGACCAATAAGGTTCAAGAGTGGAGGCCGCGTTTAGGTAGACGAAGTGTTGGTTGATCAGGTGGGAAGATCTTCGAGCGTGTCGGATGCGAGTGGCAAGGGACCGTCTTGGCGTTCATTGAGGGAGGACTATGTTCAGCAGTGGATGGATAGAGGCTGATGATAATGATAAATATTATAAAGAGGAAAGATTTGTATTTTTGTATGTAAGCATAAACTCAAAAACTACTCGACCGATTTAAAAAAAAATTTCACCATTTTAATGCTACGTTAACAGTTAGTGACATAGGCTACTAAATGATCATCATCAATCAGGATACGGCTGTAAATCTGTTATTGCGGGCGAAGCTGCGGACACCAGCTAGTATAGAATATTGGGAGTGGTTTATAAAATGTATTAGTAAATTTCTCAAGAGCTTTCTTAAGAGCTATATGTATATAAAATATATTTTTTATTTGTTATGATCAACGTGTTATGTAATGCTGTATCAATGCACTCTGACATATAAGACACCTGGCAACAGGCCAAGGGTCATGGTGTGGCCGTCAGGTGGGTGCACTTTATGTGGCACGATCGTTTGTACGTACAATATCCTGCTTAGGATACAAGTAGGTACAAGTACGATACAATAGCATAACAACTTGAATACAGGCAGAAAGGAAGGAGAGGCCGTGTAGTTGCCGTTAAAGAGCCTTACTATCCTTTGTATTAGAGCAACACGATCGAGCAGCTAAGATCTAAGACTAAGTCCGGAGTAGCATTAAGTTAATAGTTACTCAGTTAGTAAGCGAGGTGGACCGCTTACTGTCACGCCAAATTTCAGTTTATGTCTACAGAAAAAAATAATCTTATTTTAGAACTGACTCTATACCGGCGATTCAGCAATTATGCTATTATATGCAATTGTAAAGCAAAGGGAACCGTACGCTCCTATTCTACGTAAGTGATTCGATAATAATAGTATGATGTCTTCAGATTCCTAATGAGTAATGTCAAGTATACCAAGCAAATACATCATTTTAAATTACAGGTCAAACTCTGTGTCAGTACGAGTGGGCGACTGGTACAAATCACAGCATTTTAAAAATAGTGCAATAGTATGGATCATTGATTAAGAATCAAGTGGCCGTAGTTGAACGAGGGTTCCGCTAAGAATCTAATATTAGTGAAATTCCACCAGTGGTACTGTTGTGTTCAAATATACATTAATTCTGGTTCATCCTGAACGAGAATTTACCGGTGGAGTTTACCGGTGGGAGGGAAGCGCTGTGCCGCGCTCCCGGCTGCATGGGTACCACCATCTTGCTTGTTTCTCCCGTGAAACAGCTTTGCTGTGTTTCGGAGGGAAGGGCAAGACAGGCAGTGTAATTACTGGCACCGAGACTTAATAAGAAAGATGTTGCCTACAACACATAGATGAGTTGCCTGGACTCGTTCCAGGTTTTTTTATGTTAGTTGGATAGGCAAACTGGCAAACGTACCACTTGATGTTAAGTGGTCGACGTCGCCCATGAACATAAACTAGTATACCTATACAGGTAAACCAGTTTATGTTCATGGGTGACGTCGACCACTTCCCATCAGGTGGCACGTTTGCCAGTTTGCACCAAATAACATAAAAAAATCTCGTGTACGTAAGAGGATAGATATTAAACATTAAGTTTTGTGGAAAAAAATTAAATTCGGCAATAAAATAAGTCACCACGCAAGCTTAACGTGAGCTTTGAGCTACAAAATAAATGTTTCTTTATCCTATGTTGATGTTGAATTTAAAACAAAAACAAATTCGGAAGGGACTTATGGGAGCTTTTGGATCAAGCTTTCACAAGTGTAGCTTTCAGCACTGGGCTTTTCCATAATTGTCACTCGATCATATCAGTCGTAATTATGTGGTACAAAACAATATAGTCCCAAGGTTTGAATTTGATTGGAATCGATTGAAAATTATTTTAAACTAATTTAAATATGTATTTTGTTTAGTACTGGGGTATCTTCGTACAATTGGACTACCGTGCTGATTTTCAAGTGTACGGCGTGATGCGCTCGAATGGTCCGATTCGTTACAGAGTGTCACCTGATTCGACTATTGTCCGCTCATCTCGTGAACATCCATCAATGACCGCTCAGGGCTGGGCTATACAATGCGGTAAGACGTTGAAGCAATATAGATCATATTATTATGAATTTCTTATAGGTATTTGAGATAACTACCCAGTACCTTAGGCAAAGCAAATTGAACCGAGAGAGCTGCTCTTTGTACCCCACTTATAAGAAGAGCGGACAAAAGAGCAGGGGGACAAGGGGCGAGGATGGGAACCCCACCCCATTGTACTGTCCTGACTTTGGAAGGGTTTTGTTCTGTGGTGCGGGACAACCCCTCTGTGGAGGTGGCGTCGGTCCCAATTGCGGGACTGACTAGCCGTCGAGTTGCCCTGTTTTCTCAACAGATCCGGGGCACCCCACCAAAGGCGGCATTGTGGCACTCGCTGGGTTTTAGTGGGTAGAGCTGCGTCCATCTTACCACATTTCGGGCGCAGTGAGTCCCACATACCCACCTGGGGAGACCTACTCCCCCGCGTTTCTAAGAGCATTTCCCGGCGTAAAAGAAAAAAAAGATATAACTAAACAATAAAAAAACATATATATATATATATATATATATATATATATATATATATATATATATATATATATATATATATATATATATATATATATTGTTTTCTAATGTTTACACGAATTTTACTTCTCATTTCCGACGTTTCGGATACTTTACAGCAAAAAAAAATTAATAAGCCCCACGATAAAGTCCGTACAAGTTGTTTCATTATAATGAATAAAAAACACAATTCAAGACTCTTGATTACTTGCAGAAAAAGTACACATTAAGTGGAAAGAGTTTTTAGATGTACAGCTAATGTTTCGGTTGTTTAAGAGTAACTTTGTAAATTTACTTGACTACTGCGTTCAGATGTCTCTAATGTCTTAAAACAATTAAATATCAACTATATGAATAAGCGTCAAGGAAGGAAGATTAATAACGAGGGGTAGGAAATATTATGGGGAACATGAGAAACTATATTTAAAATCATTGATAAATAATAATAAACCGACCAAGAGCGTATATGTATGGTTCCGTAATCTAAAAAGACGTTTTTTATAGTATACATTAAAGTCACTAAAACTGAATCATCATCATCATTCAAGTTTGTCGTCGTCAACGGACGGAGCGTTGCTGCACATAGTCTTTTAATGAACGCCGATATTGCATAAATAATATTTTATTTAACTACAACCTATTTTAAAACAATCTAAAAACGATTTATTTTCACATTGTTTTACCAACTTCGAAAATATATGAAATTAAAGCTTAAATCTCTTATTAAGTATATTAATATCTAAGAAAATAGAAGAAAGAAACCATTGTGTTAATCATAATAATAGGTATAGGTATCTACGCCCTAAACGTAGAGATTATATTCTCTTGGGTACGCCCGTCTAACACTTACACAAACATGTTCGAGAGTTTTTTTTTTATTTTAGTTTAATTTAAGGAGAATGATTCACTATGAATTATTGCTTTTTCGCCATTTTAAAAATATTTTAAAGAAACCTTTTTTTTATATAATTGTTTTTTTTTATTCCAGTAGTTTTTTTTTTATTTCAATGTCAAAACATTGACAAAGTAGTTATGACAATCATTTATTCATTTTTAATTAAAATGGGATTCCCTCTTGCCAGTTAGCAACTACGGACCTAAAGAAAAGACATTTTTCTAGACACTTCCACGTTTAATACAATATTTATACAAATGTATCTGTGTAACTAATACTTTGTGCAACCATTAAAGAATATGTGCTAATGTTACGTTTGGGACACTTTAGTTAACACTTGCGAGATCACGACGTACAAGTATTGAAATTATTTAGATTGATCATTTTTGGCATCTGTATTATAAATATTGTAGTAGAAAATTAAGACAAACTTGAGTATGAGTAATAAAAGCAAATGTAATAAAATAAGAATCTGTCTGGTCTGTTACCTCCCTAAGGGCTTAATCCCTTAAGGCTTAAGCCGACAGATTTCGATTGTTTCAATAAAATGAATAATCATGATGAAAACTCACAAAAGAAGAAAATAGTACTTTAATTATAAAATGGTTGTAAGTATATTTTTTGTAGCGACGCAGATCTGGCCGTCTTTAATCCTACATCAGTACGTATCAGATCTCCGTATTTTAATTGACGGTTTGGTTCGAAGAGAACAACCAAAATTATTTGAAGAATATAATCTGTATCGGAAAATCATAGGTTTAATGCAACAGTAAACTTTTATTAAATTTTTTAATAACTGTCTTTTAGTTTTAAGTTAAATAAAAAGGCGTAAATAAATGTATTTCAATTGTATTACTGAGTATTTTCCGAATGCAATCGAAAAACCCATAAATAACATAATCACCAATTGTAAATGTGAAGATAAAAAGACTGATTATTTTTGGCCCTACGGAATACAAATCCCTACGCTAAAAGTTATGACATAAATTAGTAACTTTATCATATCTTAGGTGTTATACGCTAGCAAGCGCTTTAATAACACTATATTTTCTATTAACAGAAATGTAAACGAACACCATCTACTAAATCTGTATATTTGACTAAGAGTTACACTAAAAATAATATATTATTAAAATAAAAAAAATAAAAATATATATTTAATATGTAATGATATAGCTTAATTATTTGGTATCACGTAATATTAGAACTTAATATGAACAATAAAATACAAAAAATATATATTTAATAAAAATATATTATCTTGTGATACAATTATAATAATTTAACTTACCTAATATAACTTCAAAGATGAGATATCGTCTTTATTTCGTTGTTGTTTAATATATTTAGTTTCACTGTGCACTGTATTTTTATTCGAAAACTTTTTATTGCTTTGATTTTTACCACTCACGCCCAACTGGTTTGCGTTTTTGATGTCATTTGATTGTATATTTTAAACAAGCCGCGCCGTCGTAGGCTCGTAGCCGGTATCTTGGCGGGAAACGCTAGCGACACCTACAAAATAAAATAACGCCATCTATCGTCTAGTGGACTACTGAAAATGAAATGCATGCGTACAGCGTAGTACGTTTCATAACAAAGTTGTACCACATTGTACGTTATGAAAAGGACATTGTGTTCTTTTCATTACCTTACGGGTAATATTGTTCTGTGTTTTTATGCTATTGATTATTTAACCCTTATCGGACTAATATAATATATCAATCTCCTGATTAAAAAAGGAGTCACTTAAAATAATCAGTTTTGACGTGACAACGTCTTAAATTAGGTTGCGGCTGGGAGTCACTTATGAAAAAGTGTAACGCTCGGTAACGTTACGATGAGTCACCGAAACGATGTCACGTAAAATCTTCGCCCGTAAAACCGACTTTACAGGCAACCATTTTTTATATAAATTTGTACTAATATCAAAAGTTAATAAGTAAATTTCAACATATTACATACGTACTTTACTTAATTCACTACATTTTTATATCTACATACTTTAAAAAAATTAACAGGTATTTTTTATAAGTTTCAATGTACCTAGGAAATACCTTCAAATATACGTACTCATATAAAGAAATACACCAATATTAAAAGTGCTACATTATCATTGAGTAACATATTAGGCTTTATTATATCCCGGATAAGGCTTTAGATATAGGTAAGTAATAAGGCAAACAAAGTTGCGGCTTGCGGGCAATAGATGGTACCAAGTAGGTATAGTATGTATTATATAAATTGTCACCGATGGAATGGTTGCGCTGTGCCGCGCTCCCGTCTGCATGAGTGCCACCATCTTGCTTGTTTCTCCCGTGAAACAACTTTGCTATGTTTCGGAAAGAAGGGCAGGACTGGCAGTGTAATTACTGGCATAGTCTGCACAGACACTTAACATCTTATGTCTTAGGAATCAGCATAGGAAACATATAAATGAGTTGCCTGGGGTTACTCTCATCCTCATGTTAACTTGTTTATGTACATGGGCAACGCTGACCATTTACTTGTACATTTGTACATTGTACATTTACATGTGGCTCGTCTACCCGTTTGTCTATACGACTGCCATAAAAAAGTGTAATAACTTAGTTTTTATTAATTCGTAGAATACTATGGCTACCACATTCAATGCTGAAATTCCCCGGCTTAAGGTATGCTTTCTGCCGCGCACCCTCTGTGCTACTAAGCATGATGGCGATACCCGCCATCATGCTTATTTTTCCAACAAGCAACTTTGCGTATCGGGAAATGTCATGACAGGCAGGCACTGAGATCAACCATTTTACGTTTTATTATAGAACGGGGTGCGAACGGTCCACGTAGTGTTAAGTGATAAGCGACATCCAGATACACCCGCTACACCAGTGGATTAGCAGGTGCGTTGCCGGCCTTTCAGATATGAGTATGCTCTTTTCTTGAAGGTCCCTAAGTCGTATCGGTTCGGAAACACCGTAGGAGGCAGCTGATTCCATATATTAGTCGTGCGAGGCAGGAAATGCCGTAAAAATCGAGTTGTTGTGGATTTCCGGACATCGAGATGGTGTGGGTGAAATTTGGAGTATTTCCTCGATGTCCAGTGGTAGAATTCTGCTGCAGGTATTAGTCCGAACAATTCCTCAGAGCACTCCCCGTTGTAGATGCGGTAGAAGATGCAGAGCGATCCGACATCTCTACGCAGCGCCAAAGAATCAAGCCGATTGGAGATAACATTGTTGTCGACGATTCGAGCCGCCCGGCGTTGAATGCGGTCAAATGGAAGGAGCTGATATTGGGGCGCTCCAGCCCAGAGGTGAGAGCAGTATTCCATGTGAGGCCGGATCTGCGCCTTGTATAATTGAAGGCAGTGTGAAGGCATGAAATACTGCTTCGCCCTACTGAGTACGCCGAGTTTCTTCGAGGCTACTTAGCCTTTCCTTCCAAATGACCACGAAACTGCACATCTCTCGATATATCGGCGCCAAGTATCCCAATGCTGGCTGAGGCGGTCGGGGAAGTGCCTTCGAATTGTAGAGGAACGACGAAGAAAACTTTTTTGAAATTTTTTATTGGGAGGTCTTAAATATTTTCCGGGATCCTATTGTAAAAGCCTATAGTTGCTTTTGAAACAGTTGTTTACTTTTGAGTCTAATCACTGGTACATTTAACCTGTGTCTGTTGCGTTTATCCCTACTATAAGTGCCAGTTTTCGTACAAAACTCATTTATTTTTTTCCCGGACATGTTCTGTTCTCATCGACTTCTTCCCGAGACATTAGGACGGCCAGTGTATAGGGCATCTCCGGTACTACGAGGGCGGCACTGAAAATTTCGGGAATCAAGGAAGTGATACAACATTACTATTTAAAAATTTATTTATTGCTTTTCGAAGTATTCTCCGCGAATTTTGACACATTTTTCCATACGATGGAACCAATCATTGAAGCAACCATTCCATTCGGAAGTTGGGGTCTCCAAAATGGCCGTTTTGTATGCATCTTCAGGCGATGAAAATCTCTGACCACGCAATTTATTCTTAATTTTAGGGAAAGTATAGAAATCATTAGGGATTAGGTCGGGGCTGTACGGCGGATGGTCTAATAATTCTGTTTTCTTGCTCTAAAAACTCTTTTGTTCTGTGCGCGGTGTGAGAACTCGCATTGTCGTGATGGAGGATGATGCGACGGTTGCAGTTCTCTTTACGGAGTTCAGAAACGACTTGTAGCAAACAAATGCTAGCATACCATTCTGCATTAACCGTTCTTTGTCCCTCAAGAGGAATAGTCGCAACATGGCTGGTTTTGGAGACAAACGTGGCCACCACCTAAAGTTGCCTGAATTTCGCGGTATGTTACATGTCGATCTTCCTCAATCAGCTTACGCACAGCATCAACGTTTTATTGGGTGACTGCAGTTTTTGGACGGCCTTGACGGGGATCATCACTGAGCTTGACACGTCCACGTTGAAATTCAGCAAATCAGCGATAAATTGTGGTTTTGGGTGGGACTTCATCACCAAATGCAGAAATCATCCGGTCAACACACTGTTTTTGTGTTAAACCACTTCAAAAGCCATAATAAATCATCGCTCTAGAATTTTCTCGAGTCAATTCCATTTTCTCAACGACTAAATAAGTTTGACCAGACCTTGTGACAAGACCGAGAATCTTTTTTTAAATAAATAAATGGTATTCGATTTTTAAAACCAAGGAGTTTTCAATTAAAAAGATTTTAATATGACAGGAACGGTGGAAATATTCCATTCCCGATACTTTTAGTGCAGCCTATGTATCGTCTGCATGACAACGTATGCCGCTAGTTTGCAAGATATTAACATGCAGAGCGTCTTATGTCTTAGCTCCAGATTAACTCGTTTTTGTTCATACAGCATTTATTTTATCGCCTTAATTATTCCCCTGTCGCAGGTCTCGACTAGAAAACGACCACAATTTCGTGATTAACATGTAGGTGTGATTTTATGTTCATGAGTAGGCCAATAATAGGAGTAGCCAATAACTGGCTGATGTTACTTGAACGATGCTGATGATGTACGGCGTAATATGGTGAATGTTTGTTAATAAAAAGGGTATGATCTAAAAATAATTTGTAATAAAACGACACATTATTATCATATTACATTCATATTGTCTTAATACAAATACTTTTCCTTTCAAGGCATACAATTTTTCTTAAAACTTGAAGATACGAAGTATTCATGTACGAGTTAACATAATGTGTACAATGTATCTATATCACATGAGTAGGTAAATAAACGGAACAGAGGCTAAGCTTCATAGAACCGCGCGAATCGATTGCACTACTACAAGCGTCCGACGCGTGTGTGCGTTAGCACTCGTGGCTCGCCACGTACGAGTAGAAATCGGTCGAAACTGGTTCGACGAGTTCTCGACCGCATGGAACTGAGTGCACGCGTTATTCGTTAAGTTGCGATGTACATTTAATTTTTTTTTCGCTTGGCGGGCATTTTGTTTTATCATCATTCTTAAATTATTGTTAATTAAAAGTAAAAACTGTACTGTATTTATGAACAATAATAGAGAAAATAAAAAAATAATCATATTTTATAACATCGTTCTTAAATAATTGTTCTTAATTAAAAATAAAGTTGACTATTGTATACTGTACTGTGTTTATGAACAATAATACAGCAAATAAAAACAAACCATAATATTTTAACAATCCCAAAGACTCCAACAGGTAAGTTGTATCTTATTATTTTATTTCTAGTAATTATTATAACTTTTGTTCACTCTTATAAAGAGGTGTCTAAAGTCTAGTTAGCGAAACATTTGACCCAACATTAAATCTTAGCTAAACTTTTCAGTAAAAACAAAATAAAGCATACAGATTACACAATTAGGAGACAATCTCATGGTCGGAATAAAAAATATTACAATAGTTATGATAAAAACTGGTATGCCATGAGAGTGCTTTCCATTAGAATTTACCACTCTATTAAAAGGTACAACAGATTATTGAAAATAAAACATATAAACACAAAATATTTTGTAATGAAGATAGATATATTTACATAGAATACTACACAATTATCCACCTGTGACAACCCTACCATAATAGGTAACAATTTTACGCGTTGTATGGAGGCTTACCTTCTGTTCCGTTTACTTACTCATGTGTCTATATTATTCTTCACACGAAACATAATACATATAAGTCGTATAAAACGACCACCATAAATAAATATGACCACATAATAACCGTACACTTTTATGATTACTGATAGTACAACACAAAATAAAGAAAAAGCACTCTTTCACAACAAGACATTACTCACAGTAATTAGGTGCCAACTTGATTTTGTCATTGATATTTCATTATTTCAGTTGTGAATTCTGAAATTTCATTGAGTGCAAGATGAAGACGTGAGTTAAAATTGTCTAAATATACATTCGAATTTTAAAAATACCTCTGACACTTAAAAATACAGATCTATTAAACAAAAAGTCATAAATGTGTTAACACATTGAACCTATTCTATAGCGTCATATTTCGTACACTAAATGTTCTGTAGCGATATTTACAAACAATTGTAATGTTAATGCGCAAGAAGCAGGTCTGCCAGGGTGCCTGCGGTTCATGAGTCTTCAATATCACAACGGGTTGGGACTGCCTTTTCTCTTTTCGGAGTCACTTGACTTGACACATCTGCAATTTTATTAAAACACTTTATACTCACACACACATTTATTGCTAGCTAGCTGTTGCCCGCAGGTTCGCCGGTGGCGTTTACTTAGATTTACAAACGTACCAGGATTGATGATGATTATTTTTATAGCCTAAGTTACACCTTATAACATATGCTATCTGACCGTGAAAGTTCTATGAAAAACGACCCAGGCGATTCAGAGATTATCCGGAACAAACAGACAGACAAAAATTTAAAAAAATGGTATCGTTATAATCGTGTATGCATCCATATGAATTTAATAAAAAAGCGGTTATTTTAATATTACAAACATACACTCCAATTGATTTATCTGTATAGATGTGTACAATTATACAAAACATATGCATATTTGTATTACCAGTTAGGTATCAAGATAATAAAATTTACTGACCTGCTTCTCCCACCAAAGTAGACTTGATACCAGCTGAATCCACGGTTGGTAGTTTTATACCCTGCTTTAACACCATTGTACCATCCTACAAGAAAAAAGATTCAAGTAAATAAATGTGTATAAAGGTTAATAAACTTCATGAAAATACTGAAATATCATTGAACCAAACAACTTACATAAAATATAATTAACCAAAATATTATAATGCAATAAAAAGAGAAAAAATGCTATGAACATACCTTCATTTCTACAAGACCTTTTTTAGCCATGGCTTCCACTTCTGCCCTGGTCATCACTATTTTCTGAACCTTTACAACCTTCTTTCCTATTTGCATTTCACACAGATCTCTGGAAGCGACTGCTGAAAATTACATTTTAAACATTAATAAAATACCAATATAACAAAATAATAAGTGAATGTACTTGTTTTTGACGTGATAACATCTTATCAAACGTCAAAAATGTGTCATGTTCCGCTTGAGCCAAGCGTGCAAGTGAGAGAGCGGAACGCAAAAAGCGGTGACGCATTATGACGTAAAACTTTCGTCCGTAAACCGTCTGTGTTGGATGCGAGTGGCAGGGGATCGGTTGTCTTGGCGTTCTTTAAGGGAGGCCTTTGTTCAGCAGTGAACGGATAGGGGACGATGATGATGAAACCGACTTTACAGACAACAGGTAAGGTTTTTTAAAGTTATCAATTAGACTGAAGTCTTTAGAAATATATTCTCAACGAAACTTACGTCTAGCATTCGCTGGCAGGGGAAGAGGTTTAACTCCAGGAGGTAATGCCTTCACAGGAACCTAGAAATAACAGACATTCAATTTGCGTTTTGGTATTTCTTCTAATTCACTTAATATCCAAACTTCTAAGCATTAACATAACAAATTATTAAAAAAAAATCTAGAATGTCATAAATAAACACACGTCGTCTCGTAATTTTTGTAGATCATAGATAATATACAATTCTTACCTTCTTGAGCGTTTGCCCACCGGGGTAGACAAGAACACCAGGAGATTTAGTTTCTGTGATGCTATTTGATTCCTGTAAATAACATTTATTTATAGAGATAAAAATCAAATAAAAGTGGAACTGGTTTCATTTTAATTGTGCCTTTACTGATATCTTATACAGGTAAAATAACATCTAATTTTATGTAACGATAAATCTATTTTAAAGTCTCTATGTCATGTTACTTTCGCGGTTGATCGGAGAGTTATCTCGGTCGGCGGGTTACCTGGATCGGCGAGTTATTAGGTCTTTACCTGTGAAATTGCCGTTTTGTATGAAAACATTTAAACGATTTTTTTTCATGTATTTTTTATTTGTATTAATCGAAGTAATCACCCATGCATTCAATGCATCTTTGCCAACGCAGTTTATTGGTGCCCTTCTTAAAGAAATCAGCTGGATGGGAGGCAACAAATTCTTCAAAGGCATTTCGTACTGCCTCTTGGGTATTAATTTTTTTTCCCGCCAAGAAGTTATCCAAATTCTGGAAAAAGTAGTAGTCTGTAGGCGCAAGCTCTGGTGAGTAGGGCGGATGACGGAGAGATTCCAACCCCAGTTCTTGCAACTTAGAGACCGTCTGCTGTGCAGTATGAGGTCGCGCGTGCAGGAGCAGCGGAGACGAGCGATTGACCAATGCTGGTTGGAGATGTGCCAGCCTCTTCATCATTGTGTTCAGTTCTTCACAGTACACATCTGCAGTAATGCTCACCCCGTTTGGTAAGAAGCTTTGATGAATCACACCGGCGCTAGACCACCAAACAGTGAACATCACTTTTCTAGGATCCAACCAACTTGCTGAACGCTTGCGGTTATCAAACAGAATCCATTTTTTATCGCAGGTAACAATGCGGTTCAAAATTCCTTCATATGTGTTTCTGTTGAGCAGTGCAAGGCACGTCACGACGCGTACTTCGCGCTGGCGATCATTGAGTTCGTGGGGCACCCATTTGTCAAGCTTTTTTACCTTGCCAATTTGAAGCAAATGGACCAATATAGTCTGACAAGCGAGTCGTGGGACGCGATTTATTTCGAATTCTTCATATGGCCACACTTCTGATTGTCAAACTAAATGCCATCTTACCTCTATTTGTTGTTGTTGTGGTGTAATTATTGTAAGTTTTTGTGCGAAAAAATGTTTGTTAGCAGAATTACGAGAGTCAATAAGATTCACTGGATCTCGAGAAACATTGAGGCAAATATTGTTAAAAAATGGTTTTGAGTTTAAAACTAATAAAAATGAAAGGTCACTTCTAATTGAAAAGTTTGAAATATCTGCTCTGAGATATGTCCACCAAAATTACAAGCCAAAAAAGTCATGGCAAGGACCGAGTACGAGTGGAGTAACTGACAAAATTTCTAAAGGTTTCTATCAAATTAATTTTGCCTTTTTTGGAATGTCTATAAGAATATTTGTTATTTTAATTATTACTTTTCTTTGTTTTATAGGTAAAAGATACATAATAGTCCATGCTGGCTCTGAGAAAGGTTTTGTGCCCAATGCATTATTGGTGTTCAGCACAAAATCTAAAATGGCTGATTATCATGATGATATGAACCGTAATAACTTCATAAAATGGCTGGAAGAAAAATTAATACCCAATTTAAATGAACCTAGTGTGATTTTAATGGATAATGCGAGTTATCATGTAACTCAAATTAACAAGCCGCCTACGATGAGCACTTTAAAGGCTGATATTCAGAAGTGGCTCACCGAAAATCACATTTCTTTTGACAATTTTCTTACAAAGGCCGAGCTTTTGTGTCTTGTCAAAGAAAACAAACCAACTCCCTTGTACGAAGCGGAAGAACTTCTAAAGCAGCATGGACATGAGGTCATCAAATTGCCGCCATATCATTTTGATCTCAATGCCATAGAATTAATTTGGAGCTTGGCAAAAAGGAAAGTGGCGAGTATGAATCTAGGCGTGCCAGCTGCCGAAATGGAAAATTTAATAAGGAAATGTTTTGCCAGTGTGTCTGCTGATGACTGGAAATCATGCACTGATCATGTGATTAATGTTGAAAATACATACAAAATAAAAGATAAAATAACAGAAGAGGAACTTGAACCATTTCTCATCAATGTTCGTGAAGATGAAAGTGATAGTGATGAATCATATTTTGAAGGCATCGAATTTCTCGAATCAGATTTTGATTATTGTTCAGAATGAATAAATGTTTTTAAGTTTTTGTTGTGCATCTTTATTATCCTTATTTTCGATGGAGTGGAAAAGTTGGTGTTGATTTTAATGTAGTTAATGTTTTCGTTTTGATTATTTTTAAACCAAATTCTTTGAAGATTCCAACCTTATCCAAATAAACAAATAATCAAGTTAAGCAAAAGTATCAAAATTGATTTTAGACTATATATGCTGGGTTAACACCTAAAAGATTTTTAAATTTGCCGCCAGCGGCTTGTGCCACGACTCGCTTGTCAGACTATATTGTTTTGACGCTAACGTCGAAAGTTGCTGCTAATTCATACGTAGATTGTGTATCATCAGCTTCTACAATCGCCTTTAATTCGTCATTGTCGACCAAAGTCTTCGGACGACCGCGAGGTTCATTTTTCAGGTCGAAATTTCCCGAACGGAAGCGAGCAACCCAATAACAGGTGGTGCGTTGGTTTGCAGTATTAGAGCTCCGTAAACATCGTTGATGTTGCGTGCCGCTTGTGCCGCGTTGCTGCCACGACGGTACTCATATTCCATAATTATTCGAATTTTTAACGTATCCATTATGACGAAAAAGATTGAAATGCGATGAAAATGTAACACTAATCAATAAACAAATAACTACTTTTGGAAAAAGATGTTCCATGTTTTTAAACTAAATTATTTTTGAAATTAGAATTCTTAGCCAAATAAAAATTATTTTGATTTGAAATAGCCAGTACTGCAGAACGGCAATTTCATAGGTAAAGAAGATTATATATACAATTTTGGTCAACTAATGAGGGACAAATACTACTTCTCGGTGAAAAACATTTTGAACCCCATCTACAATCTATATAGGTATAGGAGCTGTTCTATAGATTGACTATAACACCTAGAGACTTCGATATCGAAGTTTTAAGCAACTCCAATAATAAAAATTAAAACAATAAAGGTAATGGAACTTAAACATTACTTATATTAAACTGTCGCTAATGTTGACCACAGATAAATATTGACAATGTACTTACTTCACTAGTTGTATCTTTTGATTCATTTTCAACGTTCGCCTGCTTCTTTACTCTTATTTCCTCTTCGGAGTCCTCAGATTCCCTCTTAATTTTAGCGGGACTGCAGAGAAATAGACAATCAAGAAATTTGGCAAAAAGAGGTCTTACAGCATAAGTGAACGAAAAATTATAATAAAAAAACGGGCTTGTAAAATTATTAATAAACCGCCATAAAAACCGTAAAAATTGTTTTATTATAATGAGTGAAATTCGCGTAAACATTAGTGAACGAAAAATATAAGCCCTTTAATTGATTGTTACTTTACTTGCGCGCGAGTCAGACTCACTTTAGTTTTTAAAGTTTAAGTTGGAACATAGTCACTGAATATAAAAAAGATCTTTTAATATATATGATTAATTAAAATACGTACATTTGAGGTTCTTTCCTGGGGCGGCCTCGTTTCCTGGCGGGTGTGGGCGTGGCGGCGGGCGTGGGCGTGGTGGCGGGCGTGCCCGTGGAAATAGACCGTTTGGGCGTTTGTTTCAAACTCGGACGGCGACCTCTTGGGCGATTCTGAAAATATAGTTTGTCTGAAACATAATATATTATGTATAAAAACAAATTCCGCCAAACTTGTGCTGCTACGCTGCGCCGGTTCTGCGCTATGATTGGCCGACTGATGGATGATCGGATCATATGGGACGTACATACATATCACTGGTTGGTTGCTACTAGAATTGCTATTACTTCAGTAACAAATCACTGACCAGTTTCGGAATGTTATGGCTCACATTAGTACTCTATCCTGTTTATGCTCCATGACTTACTTCAACCTCCTTGTATTCCTCATCGTCGTCGTCCTCGCTGTCGTCATCGGAGTCGGCTTGCGGTTTGTCGCGGATCATCTTCGCGTAGTTTTTGATCTTGGACGGGCGGGTTGAGCGGCGGATACCTTCGTCTGTACTCTTGTCACTAGATCCATTTTTAACTAAACTCTGAAATAGAAATTACGATTAAATCCGTAAAAAGATTATTTTAATATAACGCTAGCATTGATTTTTCTGCTGTCTTAAACAAAGAATTAATAGAAAGATTAGATGTTTATAGCAAACTCATTATAATTTGGGTATTGCCATATGAATGTGTTGAGGAAGCCTTACCTTTGGTGTATCTTTATCTTCCTTGCCATTGCCGTTGCCATTATTTTTAGATTCCTTAACTTCCTTCGGCTCCTTATTTTCTTTGGTTGGTACTTTTTTAGCTAATTGAGGTTTTGTGATAGTTTTTTTCTCTTCTCCAGATCTAAAATTAATAACATTAGTTGCAGTATAAAATTATAATTGTGAAATCGTTCAAAATTTGCTTTGATGTACCTTAACTTAGGTGTCGACGTGTGAAGCTGCGGTCTTCTACCCTTCATCGTTTCTGTTTTAGCTGGAGTCTTGGCAACGTCGTTGCGAGAATTGGTCTGAAAATAATTGTTAGACCATAAACTACAAAAACATGTTTTAACATTTACCGGTGGGAGGGATGCGTTGTGACTCGCTCCCATCTGCATGGGTACTACCATATTTTTGTTTCCCCCGTAAAACAGTTTTGCTGTGTTTCCGAGGGAAGGGCAAGACAAGGCAAGTGTTATTATTGGCACAGAGACTTAACATCTCAACGACAACACATAAACGAGTTGTCTGGGTTAGACTCAGGTTAACTTATTTACGTTCACGGATATCTATCCGTCATATCATAGACCATCACGTGGCTCGTCTGGCCATTCTAACTAACATAAAAAACTTACTCTTTTGAGATCTTGTAACTCCTTTTCCAGTAGTTTCAGAGACTTGTCACCAACTCCGCCACTGCTTTCCAACTTAGGTTTCTCTTTTCTTGTTATCACTACAAACAAAATTTTAGATTACAATTGGAAATTATTTTCAGTTCGTAATGAAAGTTGTTGAAAATGTTTAGAGATTCTATGATAAGTGAACTAGTTCATGATATAACATTATTTCGCCACGATACTTGGAAATAACGATAGAAGCGAAAGTTCTAATCGTCGACTATTGATCATATTTTTTTATGTCATAAAGAGGCAACCGAGCAGTCGAAGCCTTATGACTATCGACGCCCATAGGCATCCTTACAACCAAAAGCTATGCAGATGTGTTGCCCTCTTTTTGCCTATCCCCCCAATCGAACACCGGAAACCGCTGTCACTTGATGCCGGTGTTATGTGCGGGAGAGATATTTGAAATATCAATCAATTTGTGTTAGTTATACAACATACTGGAGTCTAACGTTTGCTGTTGAAGTGGCTTCGTCTCTTCAACCTTGCAAACAATATCCGCCATCTGAAAAAGAAAATAATTTGCTTAGCAAATAGTATTTACAATACTATAAAAAGAGAAATATAATAAAAGCATGTCACATCTACCTGAGTATTAGTTTTTGTCATGACCGGGTCGGGCGATTCCTTGGGCGAGGCAGCGGCGACGGTGATCTCGGCCGGCTTGTATATGGTCTTCTCGGACAGTATCTTGATTGGCGGCTGTTTCTTTATCACCGCCATGGTCTCGCCCGCCGGCAGTTCTGCGTACGCCCCCTCCGCTTCACTATCTGAAGTCATAATGTAGTTTTACATATCAGTTGCCCGCATTCGCTTAAGTGATGAGCAAAATTAGTGAAAAACCAAGACTCAATTAGCAAGACCAAGATCTATAGAAGACGGAATAAACAAGATCAAGATTAACTAACAGCTCACAATTACAATTATTACAATTATCTAGTTTTTTTTAAATCGGATGAATAGTTTCTTTCAACACGCGTATAACCGGAATAGAGCAGTACCTAATGTTGTTTTGTATGAAACAAATCCGCCATTGTACAGCGACGCTGACACGTCGATACGTCAGTGACAAATTACTGACCAGTTTCGGAAATTTATGGCTCATATTAGGTACTACTCTATCCGGTTATATGCTCGATTTTTTTTATTATATTCGAATAGACTAGCAGGTGCCCGTGGTTTCACATGCTATAACAAACATTGTGTCTTGTATCTTAGCTAATAACGATAATATGGGCTAGTTCTATAAATATACTAAATATTGACCACAACTAGCTTATAAGGCAAACATGTATTATATAGCTGTGTATTACTTACCTTCAGAGTTTATATTTTCGATTTTTAATTCTTGATTTTTACTTTGCGAATCTTTGATCTGAAAAGAAATACGAAAATATATTAAAGTGAATGTATGTAATTAAATACAACTAATCATAAACAACCACTTACCATAAATTCACTCGGTTTTTTAATCTCTATGACCATGCTGTTTTCATCTTCTTCTTTTACTAAAAAAAATAAGGTTTAATGTTTATTTAAATGACAATCCATTAATTTGTATACTAAGGCCTCTTAAAAAATAAAAAAAATAAATGACAATCATCTCATGACATTGCTAAAGCAATATAAAAGTTTCTATTTAAGAAATTTAATTTATTCGGATGGTGCTATTATTGTCTTAGTTATATGTATCCCAATATTTTCGTCTGAAAAGTCTAAAGGCTGAAAATGGTTACAAAATTCAAAACGAAAGATTTAAAGTATTATAAATCTAGCTAGTGTCCACAGCTTCGCCTGCGTTAACTTAGATTACAACCGTATCCGGATTGATGATTATTATAGCCTATATCCTAATCCAAGGTATAAGCCAAAACCATTTCAACTTTCATCCAAATCAGTTCAGCCGTTTTGCCGTGAAAGATCAAAAAACATCCAAACTTACAAACTTTCGCCTTTATAATCTTAGTAAGATACAAAGGTAATCTATAGGTTTAATGCTGATCAAATATAAAAAGTAAAAACCAATAAAGTTTAAAATACCGTTAATTCCATTGTCATCATCTTCTTCGTCGACCTCCATCTCTGACTCGTCTTGTAGTTCCTGCAGAACGTTTTAAAAATGTTGTCATTGTAATGCAAATCCATAAATAAACTAGAATAGAAATACTCTTTATCGAGATTTCCGTAGGATCATTTATAATCTTGTAATATTTTACTGAGGATGTGCTTCTGAGGGTTGACTTTGAACTTTGCAGGGCTTTAATAGCTGAGCACCAAGAATGAGGGGCGTCAAAATCTAAGTGCGATTGCACGGAGACTTCAATTTAATCTCTAAGAGAAAATCTCATACAAATAACTGTTATTGTTTGCCCAGAGCCGTTAGCATTTTAATAGCTAGATCGCTGATCTACTATGAAAATGCTAACTTACTCTTGACACTTGATCCTATTGAAATTTAGGATTGGGATCGAGAACCTGTCAATCGGTACTCTTGTACGTTACACTAGCGCACGATTTGACTCGATTACAGTAGAATTTAATGTAACTTATTGAAATTGGTATTACTCAATCTCGCACATTTTTCGCACTCTTGACAATATTTTGACGTTGAACTGTGTAAATTCGTCATTCGATCCTCGATTTCGAAGTCGATACGTCAAAATCGGTCCAGCCGTTTCAGAATAATAATAATAAGTATTCGGTATTTAAAGCTTTGAGAAATTAAGTCTGTATTTGAATTTTGAAGCTTAAAAATGATCTTATATAATCATATAGAGAAATAAACATACTTGTTGTAATTCTTCTTCGTGTGCCATCATCATATGGTTGTCCAATTTCTCCTTGGCAGTGAACACCAACTCGCAGTATTCGCACATAAACTCCTCGCCTGAAAAATGTCCTGGTATTTTTATTTTGGCTATATTTTAACTTTATTTTTTCCCATCGTTTAAATATTCAAATGGTATCAATTTAAGTTGTTGGACCAATTGTTTCTGTTACCTAAACTTAAATAGGTAACGACAGAATACCTATGTTTTTCAAAATCACAAACCTGTCTAATCTAATTTAGCAGAAATATTTCTTCACAATGTTTTCCTTAACCGCAGAGCCATACATAATTGTATAAACATACTTCCAGTGCCATTATATTTATTATAATATTGATTAGTAATTTCCAAAAAAAGAAATCAACTTGTTTTAACAATAATCAAGTTATTGTTATTTAAAGACCTCTAAAATAAAGTCGATGGGAAAACAACGCGTTCTTCAATATTTTTTCATATATTATTCTCTCTCGTCTCAAACTTTTTCGTCTGTGTGTTGCATGTCGCGTGACGGTCGGCCGCCAAGTTTTCCAAGTATAAAATTAAGATTGATAAAGCGATTTTTATATCCTTAATGGAATATTATTCCAAAACTTTTTAGTTAAATGTCTATAATGTGAAAAAAGTTTCACTTTTACCGTGGTTTCATAAAACCACACAATCCTGTTTCTCTAAATGACTAAACTATATTTAGATCTACACAAATTATATTCTAAGATATAGGAAATACGAGGAATAGGACCAGGATATGAAACAGGAGTTCAAATATATTACAACTCAAGTGCATACTTTTTATCCCCAGAAAGTATTAAGTTTTATTATTTTTGTTATCTATAAAGAAAATTTAATTATACAGTCTAGAGTATATAGTGCATAATTTTATATGAACTTATATAATTTTTGTATTTACATAAGTAGGTACTACCAGCTGGCAATAAACATTTTTTATGACAATATATGAGCGTCTATCCCTTTACAATGGATTTATAATTATTTGTTATAAATTATAAATATTGTAACATTCTTGTTTTTCTTTTATAATACCTATCCCAACATCAACAGTTCATACATAGCGTCAAGTCTATACAGTTTCGTCGGGTCGGTACTACGGCGTGCGCTGCGCCCCGCGCGGCCACTCCCCTCGCAGCGACCGGAGGATCTCTTCTAAAGATGTCAATGTTGCAACCTACGAAGGGTGTTTTATTCTAGAACTTATTCATAACAAATGTACCCTCAGCAAGGGATCTCAAAGTACCGGCACCAATTGCAAGCTTGGAATCTAAGCAAGGTCAGGCAGCTTATTCTTAAGCCGTTTGTTTTTCATTATTTACAACTACTATTCCTTCCAGCTTCAAACCCAAAGTCGAGAAAAAACGGATTGGGATACAAAGGGATACAGGTTGAAATGGCATTTACACGACAATTCTAACATACCGCAAAAGCGTTTCCGTAAGCGCGATAAGTCTCGCTCATAGATTTATTGTGCTATAGATTGGCAATGTAAACGAGAAAAAGCGATATGTTAGAGCGAGATGGTATATGGAGTTATCACACATGCACGTTGTCGGCCTGGCCCATAGCAAATGTATGCACGGTGTTAGATTCCAAAGTGTAAATTCGTCATTAATAGATGTTTTTTTCAGGTTTCATTTGTAGTATTTATGTAGCTCGTAAAAAGAATTTATAACTAACCAGTTTATTCCTCGCACGTTATCGGCCTCTGGGCCCATACTAATAAAGCTTATTATGAGCTATTGTGAGGACTGTTGTATAATAGTTTCGTGTGTGTAGAGACTATATATCTATATATTATCTATACAGATAAATAAAATTTATGTGTCTTTTCACTAAATGCATAAACGGTACTTACATCAAAAAAGCAATTATAATTTTTTTGTCTGTCTGTTTGTTCCGGCTAATCTCTAAAACGGCTGGACCGATTTTGACGGGACTTTCACGGACATATAGCTAATATTATAGGGAGTAACTTAGGCTATAAAACAATCATCATCAATCCAGGTACGGCTGTAAATCTAATTAACGCGGGCGAAGCTGCGAGCAACAGCTAGTATTTTATCTATAAGCAGACGGCGTTTTTCCTCGTTTTCCGCACACATTGCCAATCTACGTGTAGTAAATCGAAGGGCCCGCGGGCCGCTACAAACCGGTGACGTGGGACTTGATGTGCGCGGTGACCTCGTCCACGTCACGGAACCTCTCCTGGCACAGCGGGCAGGTGAGGCTCTGCGTGGCGTGGATGGCGGAATGGTAGATGAGCTCATCCTGAGTGGCGAACACCACGTCGCACTGGTCGCAGCGGTACTGCTCGCCCGTGTCGCTCGACGACCGCACCGCGTCACGGTGTTTGATGCGCAGGTGTCTGGAATGGAATACGTTATTGGTGGTTCCCCTTTTTTCGAATGAGGCTTATAAAGCATCATCGTTACTGTAGGTTTTTTGAAGTGAAAACTTCTTTTAGCGCACCACACTCAGATTTTGTAGGCTGTGAGTGAGGTTGATCCGTCACGCTCGGAGGTGAAAGGCTCGATCGGGTGAACTCGAGACCGCAGAGTGTGAACGAGCGAGAAAGATACAGTCTGCTGCTCTTCACTGCTGAGTGCTGTGTCGCTGTTTACTTACACGAAGAAAGAGACACCTATATCTTTAACTGTAGTACGAAAAGGACAAAAATGAGCCTTTAGGTAATAAGATTTATAATTGTCTGTGAGCTCCATAAGAATCTAATAGATGACAGTGTTAGGTAATTTATTTATGTCAAATAAAATAAATTTCACCATATTGTGATAGTACTTTCTCTGATAAATTGAAATTCTAAGTTTATATGTATTCACTTCTGTCTTTACGACTGGTTAGGTTTTTTCATTTTAATTGGACATGCAAACGGGCTAAGGGACCACCCGAATTTAGTCACCTAAAATTAGCATAAACATTGTGAAAGCCATGAATATTAAGATCAGTAAACTAAGCGTTAAGAAAAACGACTACACTTCCGAATACACAGACGGCACAACTTTAGTTCTTTTTTTTAATGTCTTTTTTTTTTTAATTTATTTAATGGTGGGGAGACCAGCGAGGCCAGACGGGTGATCAGTCCTCATCTCCGGGACCATTTCACCCAATTCCCCAAGCTCGCCTCTGGGATTAGATGCGGAGATGGGTTACCAATTGCCCCTCCGATGTCACCCCCTCAAACCTACGTGTTGACCTACAAAAACTACTTCGCTGACTTATACTTAGGTACACTAAATCTTTCTTCAGCTCGTCCACTCCAAACAGCTCCCATCGTGCGTATGCAAATGCTGGGCATTCCGTTATGAAGTGCAGACTGGTTTCTTCTTTCTCTTTGCATTTAGGGCATAGAGGATCCTTTGTTAGCTTCATTATTGACAGGTGTCTGTCATTTTTATGTTAGTTGGATAGGCAAATGAGAGAGAGAGAGAGAGAGAGATGGTAAAGGTCCGCGTCCATTGGCCCGGGCTGGACGCACCGCACGCACGATACAACGGATTTTAGTTTGCTCAGTATAGAAATTATCAAGCCATACAAGCACCATACAGATCACATTTAAGTGTCACTTTCTATACAATACAATGCCATACCGTATGATGCGGACATGTGGACGCTTAAGTCTCTGTGCCAGTAATTACACTGTCTTTCCTGCACTTCTTTCCGAAACACAGTACAGTTGCTTCACGGAAGAGATAAGCAGGATGGTGGTACCTATGCAGACGAGAGCGCGGCATAAGCGTATCCCCTTATGCCGCTCTTACCTTACTGGTAAAGATCAACTGACTGCTCGTCTAAGAACGTGGTTGGTTTACTGAAGTCAGAAATTATTTAGTTATAAGTCTTGACACTATTTTATTAATCCAACCCTTTTCCAGAGCTTTCTGTAACTAGTGTTCTAATATAAATTATCTTTGAACCTATTTATATTGGACTTGACAAAATAGTGTTTTTTACAATATATCATACATACCTCGTATAGTGGTGGGACTTGGTGAAGCTCTTGTGGCAGTACTTGCACGGATAGGGCCGCTCGCCGGCGTGCCCTCGTACGTGCCGCGCCAACTTGGTCACCGACGAGAACCCTGACAAACCATGATAATAATTACAAAATGGACATCTAGATGTACAACGAATGGAATATCAGTCAAATTATTGTATCACTATTATAAAAATACATAAATGAACTATAAATAGTGCAGACAACACATGTTAAATATGTGAATAAATTACCAATACACACACTACATAATCTGTGTATTAAAATATATATACTATCTAAATAACAAGAGCCAATACAATATCACAAGTAATGTGTTGTTTCATTGATAATAAAACACAAAGCAACACAAAAATGGCTTGAAATACTACATGAATCCTAAATATATATGTTATATTGTTATATATTGGTAAACCTATTCAATACATACTTATAATAAAGACATGATAAGAAAAGGACAATAAAACATATCGAATAATCAACTACATTGGAAATTAATTTAAACAAATAAGTGTAATGCGCATGTTCATAGCTTAACGAAATAAAGTATATTGATAAGTTTCTTCCTAAACTCACGCTCGGGGCAGTACTCGCAGTGGAAGCTCAGTGTTTTATTGTGCACTGCGTCCTTGTGACGTTGCAAAAGCGATTTTTCGTTGAATCTGCAAATTATTTAAATAAGTTATTGCAAAAATATTAAAGCAAATATTTAAGGTCAATTGCAACCATGAGGCAAAATAAACTAACAGCAATATCTTTCCATTCTATTTGTTTTTAATACACTGCCATCGATTGGCCGGTTGAGATATCATAGTTTAACCTAATAATAAACAGATGGTGTCACAGGGATTAAAACTATTTTACTTACAGAGCTTTGTTTTAAACGGCATTTTGAACAAGTGTTTGTGAGCAAATGTCTCATTATCTTTGATGAAAAAAAAAAAATGCAATGCATGCATTTTAAGCAAAGTTTTATTAAAAAACGAAGAAAAAGTACAGGTATGTACACTTAACACTTATTTTTTGACGTTATATCATATACAATTTTGTAAGATAACGCATTAGTTATATTACCGAGTTGCGGGTATAGCCCAAAATTACCGAGTTGCGGGGCGATTGTATTTAGTTTTTATGGTTCCATACCCAAAGGCTAAAATGGGAACCCTATGACTAAGACTCCACTGTCCGTCCATTTGTCACCAGGTGGATCTCATGAACCGCGATAGTTAAGACAGTTGAAAATTTCACAGTTGATGTACTTCTGTTGCCACTATAACAACAATAACTACAAACGTTTTTTGCTCGAAATTAATAAGTGGACGCAGCTCTACCCACTAAAACCCAGCGGGTGCCACCAATGCTGCTTTTGGTGAGGTGCCCCGGATCTATTGAGCAAACAACCACTCGAAGACTAGTCAATCCCTCAAGGGACCGATGCCACCTCCACAGAGGAATTATTCCGCACTACAGAACAACCCCTCCCAATGTCGGGACAGTGCAATGGGGTGATTTGTACTTATAAGAGGGATACAAAGAGCTCAGTTCACTTGGCTTCGCCCAAGGTGCTGGGTTCACCTTAGGCTATAGAGCCCCATCGCCACGACAAGGCTTGAACCGTGGTGGGGGAAATGTGAATACCTACCGTAGATTATTTCAATCACTTATTTTATCTTAAGACCCCTTTTATTCGATCCTATCTTATTCATTTTGTTAGATATAAATTAAAAGAAAGTTAAATGGAGAGGTAGATGCTTGCGACACCTATTGGTATGGTATAGTATTAAATCGGAGAGGAATCGTAACCTAGCTAAAATCAATTATAGCTTAATCATTACGTCACTAGACGACGCTTTTTCAAGAACTTTACTTTAATAAAACCTACAATTTTTATTGTTAGTGTCTAATATTGCGTAAATAAATGTGATACCTACTTACTATTATTTCTTTTTATTACAATTTCAACAAAATTTAATTTTCGTTTCAAGATATAAATAGTGTGGTAAGATAAATTAATAAGCACATTTATTTACACGTTTTACCTAAGACCCCGATCAAATACATTCAATTCGCGCGTATAATGCATAAACTTAAAACTAAATTAGATGATTTGATATTTAACTTTTCGGTCACGAGTTATACTAAAGGAAGCATAATATTGTGTTTACATTGTCTCGACAATTAGGTAAGTGGTTGCTACTGTAAGAGGTAGTGCCATCCCCACCATGGTTCAGGCCTTGACGTGGCGGTGGGGCTCAGTAGCCTAGGGTGAGCCGCTGCACCTTGGGCGAAGCCAATTGAGCCGAGGGGGCTCTTTGTACCCCACTTATAAGAAGCGGGGACAAAAGAGCAGGGGGCAAGGGGTGAGGATGGGAACCTCACCCTATTGTACTGTCCCGACGTTGGGAGAGGTTGTTCTGTGGTGCGGGACAACCCCTCTGTGGAGGTGGCGTCGGGCCCTTACGGGACTGACTAGCCGTCGAGGTGCCCTGTTAGCTTAACATATCCGGTGCACCTCACCAAGGCGGCATTGGTGGCACTCGCCGGGTTTTAGTGGGTAGAGCTGCGTCCATTTACCATCTTTCGGGCGCAGCGAGTCCCACATACCCACCTGGGGAGACCCACTCCCCAGGCGGGATGCCTAAGAGCATTTCCCGGTGTAAAAAGAGGTAGTGCCATGCTGCTTTACAGCCGAATTAGGCCGGGGTGGTACCTCTCGCTCACATAACACCGGTGTAAAGTGACAGCTATTCTGTCGCGTTTCGTGCAGTTTGTGAGAAAAAGAGGGCAACGAAACTGCATAACCTCTGGTTAAAAAAGAGGTTATTGTGACTTTTTCTGTCCGGATGGGTTATTTAATAAGATTTTAACTAAATCTTGGAGCTTTAACACATTACTTTAGGTCAAAACTTATGGTCAATTTTGGCAAAGGTATCAATCAGCATATTTTTTAGTTGCAATATGTAGCCTTGAAATAAAATTAAAAAAACATCAAAGAAGATAAGTCATATTTATGATATATGTACTTGATAATGTCTACTACAAAATCTTACAGTTTTAAGTTTCAATTAGAGTATTTCAGTGAACTAGGCTTATTTGTTAGTAAACATTTAAATGAATGCATCATAAATACAATGTATTTTAAATTAAAATCATATTAATATACGTATGGTTATGATAACATGAGGTTTTATTAACAAAATGATCAGTTTGTTTTCATTAAACTGACATCTATTATCTAGTTTTAATTAATTAAGTTCTAAATATACTTCAGTGAAGAAATCAAAATAGACATAATTTTGCTTATTTAACTGCTGTTGCTGTTGCCTGCAGCTTCGCCCGCGTTACTCAACTCCTATTAGTCACAGCGTGATGTTATATAGCCTTGCTCGATAAATGGGCTATCTAACACTGAAATAATTTTTCAAATTGGACCAGTAGTTCCTGAGATTAGCGCGTTCAAACAAACACTTCAGCTTTATAATATGAGTATAGATTATACATACTTTTTATCACACAAGGAGCAGTCATACGGCTTCTGAACGCGAACATGTTTTTTTACATGCTCCTCAAATTGTTCTATAGACAAAAACGAGGCTGGACAATTTGGACACATATGCTGAGGCAGATCCGAGTGTATAAGCTGAAATGTAATGTAATGTGATGTACAAAGAATATAAAATTTAGCAGTTTGCAATGACATATGACCTAAGTTGCTTATTATGTTAGCTGAGGACTTCTAAGTTAAACTCTACGAATAAATAATAAGTCAGGAAGTCTAACTCAGAACAAATGACACATAAAAAGTGGGCCTTCTTTAAACCAAAAGGACGTATGATTTAAAATACCAATCACTTTCGATGTTACAAATAGACGTCAATGGTGATTTGTTTAATTTCAGAATAAATGCAGGTATTGGTCGACGCGCATGCTGCAATGTCACATATGACAGTCGAGTGATAGCTGCGTTGACGATGTCATGCAATAAGTGAATCAAGTCAATAATAAAACAATATTATTTAATATTTTTTTACAATGATTTCTTTAGGCCGAGTCCACTGACGCGCCACAATCGTAACATACTATTACTGGATCCCTGTGGGCCGTACGGCACAGGTATTCATCAAAGCAACTATGCATAGTGAGCAACGTGAGAGTGCTTACGCCGCATCCACCGCTCGAGGACTGGATGCAAAGCAGCCGTTAGGCTTTTGTAATACGACTGCCGTGCCGGGTCCACCCCCCACCTCCGTATTAACGCTCCTGTCCTAGTCGGCGAACCCGTAGGATCTCGTACAACGTAAGGTTCTCACCGAGAGCCCTCCTAGCGGAGACATATGAATGCGTCTCAGCAAGAACCTCCGCCACAAATTCTCACGGGGGGTCACCGGCTAGGTCAGTCTGTCACCCACGATACTGTACGGTACCAGCTAGGCCTTATTCCTCGCGGTAAGGTGACCCGCCCAAATTGGATGCACCATACATCGCCATACTCCGGAGTATAGCTGCCTGCAGGCGGCGCTGGTTCCTTCGAGGTTCGGGAGAAGTCTGCCCAGCGCACTTGCTGCCTTCACGACTTTCGATCCCAATATTGACAAATGTGGGTCGAAGGTCCACCCTCCGTCAAGGATGGGCCACAGATACTTGATCTGGGGGCTCATCCTCACCCTCCCCCCTCGGATCTGGAGGGTAGCTTCCGGAGGGTATCCTTTACGGCCGGTCCCGCGGAAGAGAAGGACTTTGGTTTTCTGAACTCGGACCCGAAGCCCTAACCTCTCTTTACGGCTGATCACGAGGTCGAGCCCGACTTTGGCTAGCCGCACCGTCTTCTTATAGGGTCTTTCCCGGGATACTCTTGTCTTTCAAGCTTATCTGCAGCTAACTACTTATTTTGCCGAATTGGATCGGCTGGGATACTAAAAGAAAACAAAGCAAGCAAAATGCAAAATCATTTTTAAAATACCTCAATTATATCGATATACATTTAAATAATGATAAAAATATAAACATATTAGGTATATTATACATTTCATGAAGAATAAATAAAATACCTTCTACATTGGTTCAAAAATTGACTGACTTCATTTTGCATAGTATTGACCATCTCGGTTTGCTTATTACATTAACGTATTTGAATATAATATAATTTTACTACTATTTACTAGTGATAAGTGATCCCTGGAGGTTTTAATTTTGTATGGCTCCTGCACCACTTCACTACAAATGATGGCATGATGATTAGCAGCTGCAAATCATAATGAAAAAACGAAAACGTATGCGTAAGTTTGACGTGTGTTCGCTTGCAAGAAAAATGTCCGACTGATGACGCGCTGGACACCACTTTTAAGCCCCGCCTACTTGGACACGACTTTTGTTGGGTCATTTTTATAACACAGTTACATTTCCTGACTTATTATTTATTCGTAGGTTAAACTAATATTTTGTATATGGTATAAATAAGACCATTTAACAGATGACACGCTGTTGTAATTATTGTATGCCCTTTAAATGTTTGTAGGTATATTTAACATTTATATATTTTAACAAAATTACCTTTTCATGTCGCTTGAGTAATATATTCCTTTTGAAATTTTTACCACATGCTACACATTGGAATGGCATCTCATCAGAGTGTCTAAGCAGATGCGTTGATAGGTCATACTTATTGAAAAATTTCCTGAAATATTAATGATATAACTAAAATAAGCTTTTTATAGCATCAGAGGAGTCACGAGGTAGTGCATACTGCTTTGCAGCCGAATTGGGCCGGCACGGCCGCGGAGGTACCTTTCGCCTTGACGCCGATGTTTCACATAACATCGGCGTCAAGTCACAGCTATGCTGTCGCGTTTCGTGCGGTTTTAAGTTTTCGGTGGTCCATTGTGGGGATAGCGAAAAGGAGGCATCTGCATATCTTTTGGTTATGAGGATGTATATGGTCGTCGGCAGTCACCATAAGGCTCCGAATGCTCAGTTGCTTCCTTGTGACATAAAAAAAAAAACAGGAGACTACTGAAAATAATGTAGATTGTCTGACCTATCTAATCTGCTACTAGGACTATAGGATGACCATTGATTCATCATTTTTAACATCATCCAATGCAGGTAAATTTGCTGCTTGGTGTTTGTTATAAGAGGTGATGATTACGATACCAAAGAACTAGCATTCAATTTCTAATATAGCTCCAATTTGTACACATAACACATTTAAAATCCAATTATCACATTAATAACGCACAATTTTTGAGCATATCTATACAGGATATCCTGATATTACAAGGGGATTATCTGTGGAAGAATTGATCAATTTGCCATTTGGCAAATTCTGTAAATCTGAATGCAAATACTTAAAATTTTTATTTAACTTAATACATTTTTTTTTAATTATTAGTCACCTTCATACTTTGCATTTTTAAAAAAAAAGAACTATACTTTTGATTAATACAAAAATTTCTAGTATATTATTTTCTATTACCAGTTATTTTAGATAGTATAAGTTAATTACTTACGCATCACATTTATCACATTGGACATTTCTAGCTCTGTGTTTTTGTTTCTTATGTAAATCCAATAGTTGTTGTAGAGGATATGTACAGTCACATTCATCACACGGCCAACACCTATCTCCAAGACCTGGCGATAGGGTTTTCTCAGCTGTTCTATCATCTAGTTCTGAATCAAAAACTTGTTATAAGAACTTCACCTCCTCAGTTAAAATATAGGTTTCTACAAGAAATTTACTTTAACCAAGAACAGTGAAATTCTTGATTATTTAGAATCCTATCTCTAATTGTTTAGACAGATAGATAAAAGATACTACACTTTGATCTTAGCTATTAAAACATATTATATAATCTGTTAGCAATCCTTTTTTATGACTACATTTTGTTAACATAAAATATATTTTACTAGATAACCACTGGTATCCTTTTGTGAATTTTATAACAGTTTTGTAATTATTGTAGTAAAAAAATATTCTCACCTTCTATTTATTAAAAAAAAAAAACATTACATGCTTACTTTCCAATCTTCAATAATAAAGGATAAGAAATCATGCTATATTTTGTATAAAAAAATGATAATACTGAAAAAAAGGCATAAATAATTATAACCAGAACTTAAAGCACACCAAAACAGAAAATATATAAATTTCACTAATGTGCTAAAAGTAATATACCAATTATAAATATAATATAATAATAAGAACAAAAGATAAGCTATGAACACACGCACATTACATCAGATCTTATGAGCTAATACAATGATTGACATATACAATCATTACCTTTACTTTCAACAGAATCCTCCATACTATCTTGATTGTCTTTCGCAGCAATAACTTTAATGCAGGTTGTTTTAGTTTCCCCATCAGCATCGTCACCTATCTAAATATAAACAATATACAACTAATAAGCATTGAAAAAATAATAGTATACTGATTTTTGGGTCTACATAGCACACTTGTCTGTCTAATTTTTTTGCTATCTTTGTCTCAAAAAAATATCTGGATATTAAGAAAACTATTCCTGTTATCTAAATTGTATAAAAATTAATCATCAAATGTCTTGCACACAAATGGTAAATGTTGTAATTTTATTGTTGACTAAGATGTCTGGCAGTAGTCATTTACGAGAAGGTGTACTTAAATAATGCATTAAAAGGACCAACCTTAATATTATACACATTTGCATCTTCCTCGTCTTCACTATCTGATACATCTTGGGATGAGACTTGAACAGTTGCACCTCCCTCTACTATAGTTTTCATAATACCCATCTCGTTGGAGCTTTTAAATGCCTATGATTAAAATAAATTGGTAAGATACAATTTGACTGGTTCCTAATTAAATTAAATAATGAAAAAGTTTTTATTAAATTTAGGATTTTATTTTCTTTCAATGTTTTCAAATATTTTTATTCAAATATAACTTAATATTACTTACTTTAACTAATACAGAAGGCCAAGTAATTGGTTCCAATGCTGTGCCATTCTGAATATATTGCAATATATTTTCATCTGCTTGGCGTACAATACGTTTATAATCATAAAACATATTCATTATAAAACTACAACGTTTGCATATATAACACGGCATTTTATCCGAAGGAAAAACCTGTAAATTATGAAAATATAACAAATTAGAAAAGTAATGAAACTTTATCCTCCAGTAGGTGGAGCTAGTGGAATATGAGAAATAATAATAAAAGCATAATTACGTAGGTAATATGTAAAAAAAAAATAACGAAAAACATTATAGCAGTAAGAATTTTATTTATTATCATCATCACGCCAAGCGTAAAGGAAATAGGTGTAAAATAAAGTTTTATCAATAAGACGCTAGGCGCCATTACGCCATGTAGACAATAACCACCGCCAATATAGGTGGCGTCTACAACAATTTAGAAATCAATGTAAGAGAGTAATTTAAAGCAAAAATAAATTAATAAAATATGAAAATAAATACAAACCTCGACTGAGACGCATGTCAAGATTTTTATATGAAGATTTACTGAATCTTTTGATGTTTGGTTCTTCTCATATAAATTCTCCAATGGATTACTTTCCGTTAAACAAAAACGACACAATTTTAAAGTACTTAATTTTTCTTTCCTTTTCTCCATTTTGATTTAACTTATTAGAACAACACACCTAATTATTTTTTATTCTATTATTAATATGTTAAACATAACCTCACATTCACAACAACTACCGCAAAAACAGACAAGTAACAAGTGACAGCAGCGCCAATATTTAACATAGACGCTAACTCTACGTACATCTAGCGGAGGAAAGTGATAACTTTAAGAAGAAAATATTTTTGAAATTTAATCAATCCTTTGAATAATAGAGGGCTCTAAATCGAATTATAATCTTATAAAGGTAATGTCCGCATCGTACGCATCGCATTCACAGATACTACGATCGCATTATATTATGGTTTATAATGCTAATGCGATCGTAGTATCTGTGAATGACATTGACATTCTATACAAAGCATTAGATATATACAAGTGCGTCCACTGATCCGCACCATAAATAAAATACTTTATCCAGCACTGTACGAATCACACGACGCATTCAAGTGTCACTTTCTATACAAAAAATACTACAATCCGTTTTTTTTATAGAAGAGGTGTCGGTTCGAATGGACAGTCGGTTCACCTGATGGTAAGTGAAAAGGATATCCACTGACACCTGCTAAACCAGAGGATTAACAGGTGTGTTGACGGCCTTTCAAATATGAGTATGCCTTAGAATAATTACACTTTTTGTTTTCTTGAAGGTCCATAAGTCGTATCGGTTCGGAAACACCATAGGTGGCATCTGATTCCATATTATATACGTCGTTGAGGCAGGAAATGCCGTAAAAATAGTTGTTGTGGATAATTTCCGAATATCGAAATGGTGAGTTTGAAAGATGGAATTGTTTACGCGATGTCCGGTGGTGGAATTCTGCTGCAGATATTAGTACGAAAAATTTCTCAGAACACTCCCGTGGTAGATGAGGTAGAAGATGCAGAGCGATTCGACATCTCTACGCAGTGCCAAAGAATTAAGCCGATTGGAGGCCTTGCTTTCGACGATTGAAGCCGCCCGGTCAAATGGAAGGAGCTGATAATGGGGCGCTCCAGCCCAGAGGTGAGAGCAGTATTCCATGTGAGGCCGGATCTGCGCCTTGTATAATTGTAGGCGGTTTGGAGAAGGCGATGCGGACATGTGGACGCTTTAGTAAGCATTATAGTTAACGGATCAACTTTTTCTTAGCTTTCAATATACTTCATTGCCTTTATGTATTTTTTAATGGTTTTGCGAATTTCCCTTATTATAAAAAATCAATTTTATGGATTTTATCGCGGTTTATTAAGTTTGTTACATGCCCGACGTTACGGATACTTTACAGCAACCATGGTCCTCCCGTGACCTTGCTGTGAAGTATACGTACCTTCATTGCCATTATTTATTTTACAATTTAATATTATTAATTTTATAACATAGCAAGTTGCTATGTTTGTTGACGAAATAAAATGTCACGGCAAGTCATTAATTTGATGGTGATTTTGTGGTGGTTGGTGATTTTAGTTATTATTATTATTCCATAACTAACGTTATGGGATCTATAAAAAAATACGTTGTATAATAATTATTACTAACGGTGTAAGTAGGTTGTTATAGTTATTTCGTTTTATATCTATCTAAGTAGTAATAAAATGACCAAATTATGATTACAATTGACGCTAACTACCCCCAAAATCCACATCTCTCCGTGATTGGCATGTTAAAAAGTAAAATTTTGTGGATCCACTTGAAATTTCTCAACTCCCGGAGTTGGCTTTTCTTCTAAATCTAAAAGTCTAAATCTAAATCTTCAAAATCTCTCCATGCCTCTCCAAACTGCCTCACCAATAAATTGGCGATTTCTTTCTTTTTTTTCACTATAAATTTTATTCTCTAAGGCAATACTTCCCAATCTTGCTAAAAGTTGTCTTCCTTTCTTTAGATAGGACATGTAGCATTCCGTACAAAATTATCAAAAGTTTTCATTAAACAATATAGACATTAGTGGTTTGGAGATTTCTTGAAGTATATACGTTTCTTATTTTGTTTACCATTTAAGTATTGGTTTTAAATATTGGCTGAATGTCTTGGCATTACCATGCTCTTTCTTTGTAATAATTGCCACTTTCCTCAAGTATTTTTCGTTAGCTGTATTTTTTACCCGCGACTGTACGGAGAAGGTATAATATGCGTTTGGGATGAGAGGCAGTTTATGTGTGCAAACCAATTTTGGCATTTATCTCCTGGTCCGATTTTGATGCGGTTTTTAGTATGGGTTTGGATTTCATTGGTGCATGTTCTTAGATAGGTGTTTCGTTGAAAACTCGCAAGAGAGCGCTGCAGTAAACATTTGTTTGTGCAAAACCAAAACTACTAGTCCGTTTTGGATGCGGTTTTCGGTGACAGGTTCGGGTTTAATTGTGGAGCGTGTTTTTGAATTTGCGTTACGGTGATGACTCACTAGGGGCACTGCAGTAAACATTTGATGGGTTTGGATTTGATTGGTGCACATTATATAGGTCTTACAGTGACGACTTACCAGGAGGCGCTGCAGTAAACATTTGTTTTGATGCGGCTTTCATTCAGTGGTGGGTTCTGGTTTGATTGGTGCATGTTCATATATGTGTTACAATGAAATCTCATCAGGGGGCGCTGCATTAAACATATTTTGTTTGTACAAAAACAAAACTACTAGGTAGTTCGTTTTGAAAGTGGTTTTCGGTTATAGATTCGGTTTTAATAATTGTGTTGCATGTTCTTATTTTTTACTTAATATTGAGTATCAAAGTAGATAAATATCGTCACACACACACACACACAAATGGTCACTTGGAAATATTTAGTAGGTATTATTTTAATACGAGGATTATATTCCCTTCTCAAAATATTGAAGCCAATTGTAGAAAACAATTGTGTTATACAGAATTTCAGATTTAAAATAGACATATTATTGTCCTTCATGTAGCGATAAAAACTTTACCGGTGGTACCATTTGTTGATTTTACCAATATCCTTTTTTTAAACACCGGGAAATGCTCTGAGGCATCCCGCGGGGGAGTGGGTTTTCCCACGCGGGTATGTGGGCTTCGCTGCGTCCGAAGGCTGGTAAGTCGACGCAGCTCTACCCACTAAAACCTGGCGTGTGCCACCAATGCCGCCTTTGGTGAGGTGCCCCGGATCTATTGAGCAAACAGGGTACCTCGGCTGCTAGTCAGTCCCTCAAGGGACCAACACCATCTCCACAGAGGGGTCGTTCCGCACCACAGAATAATCCCTCCCAAATTCGGGACAGTGCACTGGGGTGAGGTTCCCATCCTCACCCCTTGCCCCCCTGCTCTTTTGACCCCTCTTATTATAAGCATACATAAAAGCTACCATACAAAGAGCAGCCTCGGTTCAATTTGCTTCGCCCAAGGTGCTGGGTTCACCTTAAGCTACCTACTGAGTCCCACCGCCACGACAAGGCTTGAACCTTGGTGGGGATTTTACCAATATCCTAGTTATTTGTGTACTCAAACAACTTCGCAGTGTTCCGTGTAGCTAGTAAGCTAGTGTAATTGCACGAGATCGAAGCAGAATAAGCAACGCATGGACGCATAATCCGGACTAGATTGCCCATCCATGCGTTGTTAAGATCTTGTTTATATTCATGAGAAACGTAGATCAAGTGGTTCGTGCCAGTTTGACTATTACAATTGGTCTATAAAATTACAAATATGTATAAATAGAAGAACAGAAAACCAATAAGCAGATGATAAAGTAATTAAGATAAGTACAGAAATAGTTGCACAATACTGAATACCTAATCGTAAAATATTTTTTTACGATTAGGTATTATAGTTTTAAATGGATTATTCGTTGATGTAATTGTTTCGAAATGATTTATTAAAATGATATCTAGTCAAGGTGTTTTAGTATCAGTATTGTTGTTAATTTCATAGAAGTACCTACTATAATTGAGGTCCCAAAGTAAGCTTGAGACATCACCATCATCAGCGGTCAGCCTCTATCCCTATACTGCTGCTATTCTTTTTACACGCTTTGCGCATTCAACCGGGGATGGGTCATCCCCGGGGATAAGTGCAGGGACTCCCGGCGCTCCCCGCTACCTCAGCGCCGGTAATACCGCATTAAAACCACTGCGCGTTGCCGCTTGAAGGGTAGTGTCCCAGATTTGACTAACACATAATATTACACCCCTGCAACCGGTCGGTTCCCTCAAAAGGGCTAACCCAGCTTCGCCTAGTATGGGGAAACTCCGACAATCTGAAAGCATTCTCGCTGACGCCGGAAGTTTTCTACCGGGGCAGGTACCCAACCTTATCCCGAGTCCCGTTAGACAGGAGGCAGGAGGTGCGCATAGCGCTTCCTTCGCACTTTCGTCCTACGCTGAACATAGGCCTCATTTAATGAACGCCAAGACGGCCCAATCACTTGCCTACACAGACCGGCTACTCTACGGAGATCAACTTCCCACCTGGTTAGTGGCCGACCAACACTTCGTCTTCTCTTCTTGAACCTTATTGTCCCATCGGCCATCCGTTCTCCTGAGTGTGTGACCAGCCCACTGCCACTTCATCGAGCTTATTCTTCGCGTGATATCGTTCGCGATAATTTTAGTTCTCTGATGGATGTCTTCGTTTCGAATCCTATCTGTAAACCCAGCATAGCACGCTCCATTGCACGTTAAGCTACGGCAAACTTTCGGACCAGTCGTTTTAGAGGCCGCTTTTCGGCCCTGTAGGTCATCGCGGGGAAAACGCAATGGTTAAAGACTGTCGTCTTCAAACTCTGTGGTAATATAGACGACGTAAGAATATGGCTGAGCTTCCTGAATGCTGGCCATCTCAATTGAAACAGCTTCTATCGCATTATAAATACATTAAATTAATTTAAAAATAATTAAAAAAAACTGTTACTTACACACATCTTTAAAAATAGAATTTTCAATATTTTTTTTAGAAGAAGAAGGAAATTTACCAATAAACGCATGGAGGGTTTGGTAGAAAAAAAATTTTTGAACATCACAATATCGCGACCGAAATCTGC
Organism: Helleia helle; assembly: GCA_963853865.1. Classification (NCBI taxonomy): domain Eukaryota; kingdom Metazoa; phylum Arthropoda; class Insecta; order Lepidoptera; family Lycaenidae; genus Helleia; species Helleia helle. The sequence continues at coordinate 11,930,728 of OY971421.1, forward strand.
TATTTTGTTTTATTTATTTTCTTAACACTAGGTGTCTAGTGTCACTCTCGCTATCAAGGCAATTAATAGAATCAGCCGTTACTTTGTGGAAATCCATTTTAAAAGATATTAAATTATATTATATTAATTAGCAATTATCCCGCGAAACACGCAGTCTTTACAGCAAATGTCCAGCCCGAGCGGTATCTGAACGGATAGCTAAGACGCTGAGAAATTATGATGTCCATGTTGCTTACAAGACTAATAATACACTAAGATATTATATTTGTATCAACAAAGACAAAATAAATTGCAAATATTTATCTGGTGCTTACAAATTAAAATGCTCACAGTGTAACGGTGTGTTTAGGAACGATCAGTCTCAAAAATCCCAGTTTTGCAAAACATCTACTAGGTACAGGACATAACGTTAGTAGCGGCCATACGTTTCAGGTTTTGCATAAATGCGACAAGTGATTTCGACTAAGTGTCAATCAAAATCAAAATCAAATTTTTTTATTCAAAATAGTACTAATACAGTATCTTTTTGAACGTCAATTGAATCTACCACCGGTTCCAAGGTAAGCCCACTGAGAAGAACCGGCGAAACAAACTCAGTGGAACTAATCTTTTCAAATAATATATATTATTTGAACACATTTATCATAACAATTTTAACATCTTATCTTGAAATGCCCGGGAGGAACGCCTTATTCCCAGGGTGTGGTATCTACCATGAAATCTTTTACTTTATAATATGCTTTACCACACTAACGCTCTTTAACAACTTTTTTGAATTTTTTTATGGAGAGCTTTTGAACGTTTTCTGGGATCCTATTGTAAAAGCGTATACAGTTGCCTTTAAAAGAATTGCTTACTTTCGAAAGTCTAATCATTGGTGCATGTAACCTGTGTCTATTACGTGTATTCCTACTATGAATATCACTTTTCTTACAAAATTCATTTATGTTTTTCCGGACATACAGTAAATTTTCTAAGATGTATTGAGAGGCGACAGTCAGAATTCCTATTTCTTTAAATTTTTCTCTCAAAGATGAATAGGGAGGCAACTTGTAAATTGCACGAATAGCCCGCTTCTGCAGCACAAAAATGTTGTTTATGTCGGCCGCATTTCCCCATAAAAGTATGCCATAAGACATAATGCTATGAAAGTAGCTAAAATATACTATTCGTGCTGTATCTACATCAGTAAACTGTCTTATTTTTCTCACTGCATATGCTGCTGAACTGAGTCTGTGTTGGAACAACTCGAAATAATGAAACATAAAAATAATAAAACGATTGCATTGTTGAATGACCAAAACGATTTAACGAATTCTCCCATAATACGGTTATTTGGTGGGGGTAGTGGAGGAAGCAGCTAATAATATAAGACGGGTGTTTGTCTACATCCTGAGATTGCCTCGGTGTCCGGGCGGGGTGGTTGTGGTGCATGTGGGGTGGTGGTGCATGCGAGTGTACGCATATGCAGTGTGGTAAAGGAGACCGGTGCTATATCCATGCATATATGTGCGTACACTTACACATTTGCTGTAAAGACTGCGTGTTTCGCGGGATAATTGCTAATTATTATAATATAATTAAATATCTTCTATCAAGGCAAATCAAACGACACCTCATACGTTGAAATCCATCCAGCCGTTCAGGCTGTACCCGGGAAGATAGAAATCTACATACATACATACATACACCTGTAAAATATTACCCTTCTTCTGCAGCTGTCTGGTAAAAATACCAGAATGTATGTGCAGTAACTCCACATAGATATTGTTAACTACATCACCCGGAGTAAGCTCGTTATAGTAGGTACTTGTGTTATTATAAGGTCTTATATATTTAATTTTACAAATATACAGCCATGGTCACGCTACAGCCACATAATATATAATTTATATTCACTATACGATTATTTGCCCGTGGTGAGCTTTGTAGCTGTGATAGCCGGGTGTACTAATTTTGTGAAAACATGTTACGATTTTTTGCTTGGTCTCTGGAGCCCGAGGTCCGTATCATTGATATCGCTGACACAGTAGTAGCTACGCCCCCTATTTAGCCCTAAGCTACTTTAGTGACCCCTAAGGAGTCTTTCTCATAAGCCACTTTAGTGAACCCCAACTGAACTAAACGTTGAGAAATACAGACACAGATATCGAATATTATAGTAATATTTTAAGGTCGCGTATATACATATCTATTAAATCTTGGATTAATTTATCGTGTTGATTAGATATCGTATCTGGTAATGATTTAAAATTTGTTCACATATTATTGTTTTTAATTTATTTCATTGCATGTTAAGTGCAAGTGGAAAGTGCTAAGGCAGTATCTAAATAAAGATAAGCCTCGTCTATGAATTCTGTCAGAGATACTGAAGTAGTTAAACCGAGGAGAGGCCTGTGAGTTTTTTTTTAAATTACTTACCTAAGTGCTGTTTTATTAATATTATCGCGAGATTGCTACTACTAAAACCTTTTTAATACACGATAGTAAAAATCTCTGTATTACTTTCAAAACCACTAATCGTCAAACTAATCAATAGTTTGACGATTTAAGCTGCAAGTAATCTGAGTTTAACGATCGTATAAGAGTTATATCAGTGAGTAAACACGGGTTACGATGATGTTCTTTCTATTAATCTATTTTATTATTTAAGTTTAACATTACATTCTTTTTTATATACTAACATTCTATGTTCGTGTAAGATAATTAATTATTACGCCATTAATATCATCACTTGTAACTTCGTCAATTATGATTTACCTAACTGCTTGTTTTTAACATGGAAATAATATACTTAAATATGATTACTTAATTGTTTATTTTCGATATTGTGTTATGATTTTAATATTGATAATTCAAATGGCTGACATTTACATAGGCTGCACTAAAAGTATCGGGAATGGAAAATTTCCACTGTTCCTGTCATATTAAAATCTTTTTAATTAAAAACTCCTTGGTTTTAAAAATCAAATACCATTTATTTATTTAAAAAAAGATTCTCGGTCTTGTCACAAGGTCTAGTCAAACTTGTTTAGTCGTTGAGAAAATGGAATTGACTCGAGAAAATTCTAGAGCGATGATTTATTATGACTTTCGAAGTGGTTTAACACAAAAACACTGTGTTGACCGGATTATTTCTGCATTTGGTGATGAAGCCCCATCCAAAACTACAATTTATCGCTGGTTTGCTGAATTCAACGTGGACGTGTCAAGCTCAGTGATGATCCCCGTCAAGCTCATCCAAAAACTGCAGTCACCCAAAAAAACGTTGATGCTGTGCGTAAGCTGATTGAGGAAGATCGACATGTGACATACCGCGAAATTCAGGCAACTTTAGACATTGGCATGAGTCAAATACAAATAATCTTGCATGAACAATTTGGTGTAAAAAGTGCCCGATGGATATCGCATTTACTCTGTGAAGAGCAAAAAGCGGCTCGCGTTACTTGGTGCGTCAGAACTCTCGAAAGATTCCACGCAGGATCCTCAAATGCTCAAAGGGATGATGTATACAACATCGTATCAGGTGACGAATCCTGGATATACGCTGGATGTTACGAAGTAGCGCCATGCTGCTTTGCAGCTGAATGGGCCGGCGCGTCCGGGGAAGTACTTCGCTCTCACATAACATCGACGTGAAATGGCGGCTAATGTGTTTCGTTCGGTTTGTTAGAGATTGATGGAGATGAGAGACCCACACACACATGACAGCACAGAATACTCAAAGACTACCCCAGGAGGGTACCGGTCGCGCAAGCACCGGAGAATCCCTCTCTAGGCCTCCGGGCTCAGGACAGATACTTGAACCCGGAGACCTGGGCAACCCCGCGTATTCTGGGGGGGGGGCGAATCTGTGCTCAACACAAAAACTGCCCGGGGTAAACGGAGCCGTCGGCAGAAGTCCCCTACCACTATGACCGTGGATTTCTGTAACATCAGGGGACTTCATACAAATCTTGACGCCGTTCATTACCACCTCCAGACGGCGAAGCCGGCCTTGCTCTTTTTAACCGAGACTCAGATATCCTCTCCGGCTGATACTTCTTATCTCTCTTGTCCGGGGTACAAATTAGAACACTTTTTTGTACCGCGGGCTGGAGTTTGCGCGTACGTCAGAGAGGATGTCTGCTCTCGTCGCCTTGGTAGTCTTGAAGGTAGGGACCTCTCCATCCTCTGGTTGCGCATTGACAGCGTCGACCATCCCCGCGTCTATACCTGCCTATATAGGTCCCATAGCGGTAATGACGAAACCGACCGACTTGTGGAGCGCATTCAAATGGCTACAGATTCCGTGCTACAACAGATCCCATCCGCAGAGATCATGATTCTTGGTGATTTCAACGCCCATCACACCGAGTGGCTCGGCTCACGTACAACCGATCATGCGGGAAGATCTGTTTACGAGTTTGCCTCAGCATATGATCTGACACAATTGGTGGTATCACCAACTCGTATCCCTGATGTGGAAGATCATACGCCTTCCCTGTTGGACCTTCTGCTGACCTCTCACCCGGACAATTACGTGGTCTCCGTGGACGCTCCACTTGGCTCATCGGACCACTGTCTGATCCGGAGTTCTGTACCTGTCGCAAGCCCATCATGGCCTCGTTTTGCTGGCTGCCGCCGCGTTTAGCACTATAGGTCAGCTGATTGGGACGGGATGCGGTCTTTGCATCCTACCCATGGGGGCAAATTTGCTTCTCGCTGGATGATCCAGACATCGTTGCCGATTCTGTTGCCGATGTAGTGCTGCAAGCCATGGAGCTTTTCATTCCAAGCTCTGCAGTGCCTATAGGCGGCAAATCCAAGCCCTGGTTTGGTGAAACCTGTAAGATGGCTGCACGCCATAAACGGTTAAGCTACCGAGCCTGGGCCAAAGCATTGATGTCCCAGGATGAAAAGACCAGCGCATTGAAGAAGGAGTATAACTTTGCCTCCAGGTCCTTCAAAAGAGCTATTGCTGAGGCAAAAGCGGAGTACGTGAACAGAATTGGCGAGAGATTGGTTCGACTTCCTTCGGGGACTCGTGCATTCTGGTCTCTTGCCAAGGCTGTTCAAGGGAATTTTTGTAAGCCATCCCTACCATCTCTGCACATGAGGAATGACTCGTTGGCCCACACCGCGAAGGAGAAGACCGATCTTCTAGGCACTCTTTTTGCTTCCAACTCGACTTTGGATGACCATGGAAAAATACCACCGACGATCCCTCGGTGTGATACTTCAATGCCGGAAATAATTTTCCGACAGTAAAGTCCTTACGCAAAGCACTCTTTTCGCTGGACATCCATAAGTCGAGTGGGCCTGACGGCATCCCTCCGTTAATGCTACGAACTTGTGCTCCTGAGTTGACACCCGTCCTTACGCGTCTTTTCCGGCACTCTTACTCATTAGGCGTCGTCCCATGCTCGTGGAAGACAGCTTTGGTACACCCGATCCCTAAGAAAGGGGACCGCTCAGACCCGTCCAACTACAGACCAATAGCTATAACTACCTTGTTCTCAAAGATTATGGAATCCATAATCAACTGCCAGCTCCGGCGATATTTGGAGGAGCACCAGCTGATTAGTGATCGCCAATATGGCTTTCAACGGAATCGCTCAGCTGGTGATCTTCTAATATTCCTAACGCAACGATGGGCGGAGGCAATTGAGAGCAAGGAGGAGGCGCTGGCGGTTAGTTTGGACATAGCGAAGGCCTTTGATCGGGTGTGGCATAAAGCACTTCTTGCAAAGCTACCATCTTATGGGCTTCCCGAGAAATTATGTAGGTGGATCACCAGTTTTTTGGCGGACAGGAGCATTAAGGTCGTTGTCGACGGTGCATGCTCGGACCTCAAGTCTGTAAATGCTGGTGTTCTCCAAGGTTGTGTACTATCTCCAACCCTGTTTCTTCAGCATATCAATGATATGCTGAAAACCAGCGGCATTCATTGCTATGCGGATGACAGCACTGGAGATGCTTTATACACTGGCCGCCCTAATATTTCTCGGGAACAAGTCGATGAGTATCGGAACAAACTTGTGTCTGAAATCGAGTCTCTGCTGGCCAGAGTCTCGGAATGGGGGCGACTTAACCTAGTCTAATTGAACCCCAACAAGACACAAGTTTGCGCGTTTACCGCTAAAAAATCACCCTTCGTCGTTCCTCTACAATTCGAAGGCACTTCCCTAACCGCCTCAGCCAGCATTGGGATACTTGGCGTCGATGTATCGAGAGATGTGTAGTTTCGTGGTCATTTGGAAGGAAAGGCTAAACTAGCCTCGAAGAAACTCGGCGTGCTCAATAGGGCGAAGCAGTATTTCATGCCTTCACACCGCCTTCAATTATACAAGGCGCAGATCCGGCCTCACATGGAATACTGCTCTCACCTCTGGGCTGGAGCGCCCCAGTATCAGCTCCTTCCATTTGACCGAATTCAACGCCGGGCGGCTCGAATCGTCGACGACAATGTTATCTCCAATCGGCTTGATTCTTTGGCGCTGCGTAGAGATGTCGGATCGCTCTGCATCTTCTACCGCATCTACCACGGGGAGTGCTCTGAGGAATTGTTCGGACTAATACCTGCAGCAGAATTCCACCACCGGACATCGCGGAAAAACTCCAAATTTCACCCTCACCATCTCGATGTCCGGAAATCCACAACAACTCGATTTTTACGGTCCTGCCTCGTACGACTAATATATGGAATCAGCTGCCTCCTATGGTGTTTCCGAACCGAGACGACTTAGGGACCTTCAAGAAAAGAGCATACTCATACCTGAAAGGCCGGCAACGCACCTGCTCTCGCTCTTCACTTACCATCACGTGAACCGACTATCCGTTTGCCCCCTCTTCTATAAAAAAAAAAAAAAAAATACGCGTACGAACCCGATACAAAAAACCAGTCACGAGTTTGGGTGTTCGAAAATGAGTTAAAGCCAACAAAAATTGTTCGTCCACGGAGTGTTGCAAAAAAAATGGTGGCCACGTTTGTCTCCAAAACCGGCCATGTTGCGACGATTCCTCTTGAGGGACAAAGAACGGTTAATGCAGAATGGTATGCTAGCATTTGTTTACCACAGGTCGTTTCTGAACTCCGTAAAGAGAACTAACTGCAACCGCCGCATCATCCTCCATCACGACAATGCGAGTTCTCACACCGCGCACAGAACAAAAGATTTTTTAGAGCAAGAAAACATAGAATTATTAGACCATCCGCCGTACATCCCCGACCTAAGCCCCAATGATTTCTATACTTTTCCTAAAATAAAGAATAAATTGCGTGGTCAGAGATTTTCATCGCCTGAAGAATCTGTGGACGCCTACAAAACGGCCATTTTGGAGACCCCAACTTCCGAATGGAATGGTTGCTTCAATGATTGTTTCCATCGTATGGAAAAATGTGTCAAATTTCGCGGAGAATACTTCGAAAAGCAATAAATACATTTTTAAATAGTAATGTTGTGTCACTTCCTTGATTTCCGAAATTTTCAGTGCCGCCTTCGTAAAAGGTAAAGAAAAATTAAAGCGTTTGATATGTGATTTTGAAAAAGATAAAAAGCAGAGAAAATGGAGTTTGCTACTTCATTTTCTTTAATAGTATTGGTGGGTGTGAACTGGAGGTAAAATAAATACTAATATAGAAGTACTACAGGTCGTAAGACGGAAGAAAAGAAGAAAAAGAAATTCGCTACACTAAATATTGTCCCATTTGTAAGGTGAAGCTAAGCTAGTAGAAAGGTTTTAAAAGTAAAAAGGCTTTTTGTTCACACAGGATTTCAAGTAACGTGTCTCGAAAGCGACAATATCAGCCATACACGATCGTTCTTATAAGGTACTTCAGTGGCACAGTGACCCAAATTGATCTTGGAATTAAAAAGAAAGATGTATATTATGCAAATACATTTTATTGTTTAAAACTAAAAAAAAACGCTTTAATACTAATTGAAACGAAAAAAAAACCGTGTTGTGTAACCGTGTCCGTATTTTGTCATCCACGAAAACCTCTTAAACAAATACTCTATGAAACCGACAGAGGTTGCTCAACAAAATATTTTGTAGTGGATCGAATTGTGAATCTAAACCAATCTCGAAGCCACTTGAACACAAAATAATTCATCATAATCGGTCTAGCCATTTAGGAGCTTAGTGATTTACATTCGCAAACAAGAATAAAAATGATATTTAAATTACAAAAAATTAAAACCGACTTCAAAAATACTAAACTAAAAAGTAATAAAATAACAGTTTCTTTAATTTTTGTGCTTACAACATATAATCAACTTAATCCTCTACTAATGTACAAACTTTGCGTTTACCACGTCATTATAGTTACTTTTGCAGTCGGTGTCAGCCAAGGTAGGTAGGTAATGTACAGCAACAAATACGACACCGACTCCAAAAGTAACTATAATGACGTGGTAAACGCAAAGTTTGTACATTAGTAGAGGATTAAGTTGATTATATGTTGTAAGCACAAAAATTAAAGAAACTGTTATTTTATTACTTTTTAGTTTAGTATTTTTGAAGTCGGTTTTAATTTTTTGTAAAATGTTTTTATTTCTTAATTTTTAGTGATTCCGAAATTCGTCGTCTTGGCGTTCATTGAAGGAGGCATGTTCAGCAGTGGATGGATAAATGATGATGATGATGATGATGATGGTGATGATGATGATGATTACGATGACCGCGACATACTATGGTGTGCTACCAAAGCATCCTATACAATTGTTAGTTACATCGACACGTAATAAAATTATCATATCATCAAGATAAACAAAACCAACCAAATAGGCATTATTGGGAATAACTAAAAAACGGCTTGTCAGATCTTAATAAAATTAATATGGGACCAAATTGGAAACACCAGCTTTCAAACAAAAAAATAACCATCGTAATCCATTCACAAACGGCGGAGATATCGTGTCACATACATACAAAAAAAAAAAAAAAAAAAAAAAAAAAAAACATACAGACGAATTGAGAACCTCCTTTTTTTTTGAAGTCGGTTAAAAAAATTGAGACGCTTTCAAAGGAAAATTAAATTTTTTTGTAAATTAGGTCGCATACTACTTAGGTATCTCATTTTCTTTTCTCTTAAAAAATATAAGCTATTTACAAATCTCAAATATTTAAGTTAGTTTACGCGAACTTTTGAGTAATAGATCTATTTTATATCTTTACTACGGTAACTACTTACAATTATAAACGTAATACTTAATCATATATAACATAATCATAAAAATGATTAGGAAATTTAAAAGAATCAATTACAAGCTACATTTCAATTACATTTTATATAGGTGTATTTATTAATAAATTTAAATAAAAAAATTAATGTATTTTTATTTAAATTATTATACTAACGCTATTCGTTGACAGATGGCGTCCAAGATCTTTGATCAATTTATCACAAGCCGAACAAACTGTTGTTATGGAACTGACAAAATACACAAAGGAAAAGGTAAATTTTATGTACATAATATACCTCTATATACCATAATTAAAGACTATACACACACACTATATTTATATAGTTCACATTTGAACTATATAAATATAGTTCAAATATGAACAATGTTTTTTTTTAATATAAAAGCATTTTACAAAAAATTAAAACCGACTTCAAAAATACTAAACTAAAAAGTAATAAAATAACAGTTTCTTTAATGTTTGTGCTTACAACATATAATCAATTTAATCTTCTACTAATGTACAAACTTTGCGTTTACCACGTCATTATAGTTACTTTTGGAGTCGGTGTCAGCCAAGGTAGGTAGGTAGGTAATGTACAGCAACAAATACGACACTATATATACCAAAAGTAACTTTAATACCAAAAGTAAGTAATTTTTTGTAAAATGCTTTTATTTCTTAATTTTTAGTGATTCCGAAATTCATCGTCTTGGCGTTCATTGAAGGAGGCATGTTCAGCAGTGGATGGATAAAGGATGATGATGATGATGATGATGATGATGATGGTGATGGTGATGATGATGATGATTACGATGACCGCGACATACTATGGTGTGCTACCAAAGCATCCTATACAATTGTTACATCGACACGTAATAAAAAAATCATATCATCAAGGTAAACAAAACCAACCAAATAGGCATTATTGGGAATAACTAAAAAACGGCTTGTCAGATCTTAATAAAATTAATATGGGACCAAATTGGAAACACCAGCTTTCAAACAAAAAAATAACCATCGAAATCCATTCACAAACGGCGGAGATATCGTGTCACATACATACATACAAAAAAAAAAAAAAAAACATACAGACGAATTGAGAACCTCCTTTTTTTTTAAGTCGGTTAATAAAAATATAAAATCAAGTTTATTTGCAGGCCAAAAAACCTACTGGGTGGGATACTATTGTGACGATAGTTCTGGTGGAAGCTAAAAATTTGCCAATAATTTCTGAAGATGGAGCTTCCCATAGCTTATATTGTAAATTCAGGTCTGGCTCGTTTTTTAACATAAATTAAATTAACCTAACTCAGTGGCGTAACTGCAGGACAAGTGACATAAAGCACTGCACTTTTTTTCTTTTTCTAGCTTTCGTATTCTTATGCTAGTTCAAGCTACATTTATTTCCAAAATCATATTTAAAGAAGAGTTGTATGTCATCTTAACAGATGGCGCTGCGGATTTATTAATTAACTATTAACTAACATAAATCTATTCAAGCGAAGCCACTGCTAACATTTAGTTTGATATTAATTTTATATTTTAGACTCGGTTCAGAAACCTTTAAGTCCAAAAGTGTCCCAGGCACAAGGCAGCCGGAATGGAGGGAACGATTCGAACTGCGTCTATCTCGGGATTTTGAACTAAACGTCTCTTTATGGGATAGGGGAAAACAGAAAAACTTTATGGGAAGGTACGAATATTATCAATTTTGCAACTTGAGAGCGTTTTAGGGTTCTGTTTATGAAACTGACCCTTGATCGATGATTGCTCGTTGTCCGTCTGTCTGTCAAACCAAAACCTATAGGATACTTCCCATTGACATATAAAATTTGGTAAGAAACTCAACATAATATTATTTATTAATATATTATTTTTTTATTGTCATATAAAAGCAGTGTCGTGTAGGGACGCCCAAAATAAGCGAAGCTTTATAGTAGGTATAAAGCGTAGTACTTAGTAACTAATCGTTAAAATTCTTGCGCGTTTTTTTATGTTAGTTGGATAGGGAAACTGGCAGACGTGCCACCCGATGGTAAGTTTTCGACGTCACCCATGAATAATAATTAATAGCCAAGGCAAGTCATTTATGTGTTGCCTATCCTGAGACATAAGATATTGAGTCTCGGTGCTTTCGGCGGGTTCGGGTCTTTGGCGGTAACATTATAGGTACTCGAAAATGTGCCATTCAATGGTTTATAATTCATATCAAACCAATGATTCTAATTTAAATAAATAAAATTATATTTAATGATTATAATTGTTATACTCTACTATTTTCTTCTTTTTTATGTATTCTCTTTATTAAGCTTTAGTTTAGTTCACTTCATCATCATCATCATCATCAGCCTCTATCCGTCCACTGCTGCCACATAGGCCTCCCTCAATGAACGCCAACTTATTGTTCACTTATTGTAACAATAATTTGCAAAAAGTGAACTGCAAAAGCTGAATAGTTGGCTGATATTCATGAAAAGGAAAAAAAGACAGACGATGAATCATCATCAGTGATTTAAACTTATTGTTGTTATCTACAGCTGTTGCTTAAAATTAAGAAACCGTATTTTATCTATTTAACATTAATGTCTTTTCACAACAGTAATATACACGGTAGAGAAAAAAAATTAACGCTACTTGAAATTCATTGATGCAATCATAAATAATATTATTAAATTATTTCGTTTTAGTTGTGTCTTAGATTTATCTACATTTGAGAAAGAACGCACTCATGAAATTTGGCAGCAGCTAGACAATGGCTTCGGGCTGATACATTTATCCGTCACAATGTGCGTCATTCGATCACACGGAACGCCTGAATGTTATGCTATTGAATGTTATGAAAAGAAAGTAAGTATGTAACACCTAAATTGAAAAAAAATAAAAATAAAATAATCTTTCGTGGAGTGGCTTCCTTAAGTTGAATAATGGTCGAAAATGGAAGGATGAAAGAATGCAAGTACTGAGGAAGGCTATTTTAATAAATTAATATAAAGAGCTTTTAAGATATTTAAGAGCTAAATAAATATTAAGAGCTTTTAAGATATTTAAGAACTAAATTAATACTGAGAGCTTATTTATTATATAAAATAGTTGAGACAGCTTTATGTCCATTATGGTTGTGTCTACAATGTCATGCCAAAACATTAAAAATTGTTCCAAAAACTTTTCCTTTTTCTGGATTTTAGCATATCTATAGACTGACCAATGGTTGGAAAATAATAGGCGTGTTACATGTATCCGTGATCGAAGCCAAAGGCCTTACTAGCAAGCCTAACGCGTACTGTATACTGGAAGTTGACAATGAAAGGGTACAGACACATCGTGCGGGCAGTAGTACGGAACCGAAATGGAACAAGACATATATGTTGTAAGTTTTATTGTACTGTTATTACAATACTATGAGGGTTTATTAATCCTACAACCCTAATTTAAGAGTTTCTAAGCTTTGTATCAAGCGTTCGTCTGCTGAATGGCGTCTTTAGATCGTTGCGCTATGAACACTAGCTTAATAGAAAACTATTAGGAAAGGTGGTTCTGCATTCACTTTAATAATAATAATTTAATATTCGTCGGTGGATTAAGGTACAAGTTTGTACTTGCAGCACGGCCGCACGCAGCAGCAGCAGACGACGTGTCGCAGGGATACTACTGGTCTTTATGTATTTCTGTGAAATTGCCTCCGTAGTTAGCAACACGAAGCTAGCGACGCGACGTCGAACGACTGACGTCACTATAGTCCGACCCCGCAGATGATGCCGCTGGTGAACATGTCTGATATCTTGTATCACGGAATACTCGTACCCACCAGTAACTGGATACCATCTGCTGTTGCCGTCTGTAGTCGGGTTCAAAATCATGACTGCAGCGACAGAACGCAACGACGTATTGTGGCGACATGACGCGACGACACCTCGTCTGCTGCTGTCGAGTAGTTGTCTACCAACTTGTACCTTTACCATAGAAATACATGGAAACCAGTAGTGTCGCTGCGACACGTCTTTTGCTGCTGCTGCGTGCTGTCGGCTACGAACTTGAATCTTAATCCACCGACGAATATTTGTACCTTCAGTCGCGCCTGACACATTATGTGAGATAAACGATGCGTGGACCCATAAAATTATATACAGAAACACAATCAAATCTTGAGATAACGCAAGTTAGGATAAAATCTCTACTATTTACTAAAAGTATTCTTTATTTCAGCAATGTGTACGATGTATCATCAACTTTAGACCTAAAAATCTACGACAGTTCAATAAACACGAATATCCTGAGTGAGTCCATAGGGAAGGTGTCCATACCGTTGCTCAGGATACAGAACGGAGAAGTGCGCTGGTACGCGCTAAAAGATAGATGCAGAAAAAATAACGCCAGAGGAAATTGTCCGAGAATATTGTTACAAATGTCCTTAGTTTGGGATCCAGTGAGTAATTTTTTGTTTTACAAATGTTTACAACCTCATTAACTCATTATAATGAAACAACTTTTACGGATACAGTCCATATCGCGGCTTATAATTATTTTTATAGAGGAAGACCTCGAATGTTGATGTAAAGTACCCAAAACTTAGAGTACTACTATCTACGTACAATAATTATTTTACATTTCAAAATGTAGAAATCACAAAAAGCCGCGATTTATTTTTTATTTTTAATAAAATATGTTAAAAGTTGTTTCATTGTAATAAGTTATTATATTTTATCCATATTATGAGACATAGAAACAAAGAAAATACCCGTTATGCCATATAATTATTATCTTATCTTCAAATCCATATTAGTATTTTCCAGGCTATTATATATTTCTAAAGGACAAAACGTTTTTTTTTATTACGTAGCCTGGGATGCAATAAATTTTAAAGGATATAACTGATGAACGCGAGTTAAAAATATACCTTTTTTAACACTATATATAGCAAACAAGAAAATTAACATTTGTTTATCTTTAAAGCTCAAAGCGACGATAAGGCTGTTCCAACCCAAGGAGGTCAAACACATCAAGAAACCGCCCAAGTTCGACATTGCCCTCATTTACTCCAACATCAAGTTTATTACAAACACATTTATTTTTATTGAACAAAAACACGAGGTTCTGAAGTAAGTAATATTTTTTAGGGTCCGAGTGAATACGAATAAGATATAAGCGACATTCAGTTAGATGGAACGTGATGAGATAGCCTGTTCTAATTAGATGTGGGTGACGGGGGACCGTTCTTCTTCCCCACCATGGTTTTTTTATTTATGTTACTCGGATAGGCAAACTGGCAAACGTTCCACCTGATGGTAAGTGGTCGACTTCGCCCATGAACATAAACTAGTTTACCTGGAACGAGCTCAGGCAACTCATCTATGTGTTGCCTATCGTGAGACATAAGCTGTTAAGTCTCGGCGCCAGTAATTACACTGCCTGTCTTGCCCTTATCTCCGAACACAGCAAAGCTGTTTCACGGAAGAAACAAGCAAGATGGTGGTACCCATGCAGCTGGGAGTGCTGTGCCGACGACAAGGCTTGAACCTCCCACCGGTGGTTCAAGCCTTGTCGTGGTGGTGGGGCTCAGTAGCCTAAGGTGAACCCAGCACCTTCGGCGAAGCAACTTGAGCCGAGGGGACAAAAGAGCAGGGGGACAAAGTGCGAGAATGGTACTGTACCCTATCGTACTGTCCCGACGTTGGCGTTGGTCCCTTGTGGGACTGACTAGCCGTCGAGGTACCCTATTGCGGCCTCACCAAATGCGGCATTGCAAAACTCGCCGGGTTTTAGTAGGTAGGTAGGTAGCTGCGTCCACCTTACAACCTTGCGGGTGCCGCGAGTCCCACACTAGGTGCGATGCCTCAGAGCATTTCCCGGCGTAAAAGAAAAAAAAGGATCGTCCTTCTTCTTTGTTCTTTGTAAGAGTCCTAGTTCCAGCAATGGATGAAAGAGGGTTTTTTTTATTGTCTAACCCGCGTGTCGCCTCTGATGTAATTAGAAAATTATTATTTCCTTTTAATAATAAAAACATCTTAATTTATATAATAAATAATTCTAAATAATGGCTAATTACAATTTTTGCTAACAGTTTCTTGATGGAAAAGGGATTCAGATGGAATAGGGTTGATAAAAATGATCGTGATATATTAGTGCAGGATAAGATTTTAGTTTTTTTTTTTCATAAAAGTATCATATTATGTTACTACTCCTGTATAATACCTCCAAGAATATGTTTACAAAGTTTCATGATGATCGGTTATTAGTAGTTTTCGCGCGAAAGCGTAACAAACAAACTTACTTTCACATTTATAAAATTAGTATAGATGGATTAGTATATTATATTATTGATGAATGGTACGGTCAATAAAGATTAAGTATATATTGTAATAAGACTAGCTTTAGGTACGGGCGGGCGACGAAGCGTGTAATCAGTATAGGGTTTTAGGTACCATATCACGAAAGTAAATGTAAGAAATTGTATACAGTGTCATCATTGTAGTATTTATCAAATAAATCTACCGTTTCGCAGATTCTAAGTAGCGACGATACGATTGTGGTCATATTAAATTGTAATTCCTTATCAATTACCCATAATAATATGATTAAATTGAAATTTTGTCAAATTAAAATATTTCAATATTGCAGGCGGTTGTTTGAATGGGACGACGTGGAGTTTTCTTTGCTTACTCTTACAGGATGGCTAATATTTTGTAACTACATCACAATGTGGTCAGCGGTACTGCTGCTGATTTTACCTTTCATATACTTTTGGTTCCACACTCGACATCAAGGTAATTGAGTATTTGAAGCAAAAAAACATAAAAACAACTAAATTAAGACGAGGTTTTAATGAATAGGTCTTTTTTGTTATTTCTAACACCTATTTAGTAATTTCATGATAAATATAGAAAAATCGGCCAAGTGCGAGTTGGACTCGCGCACGAAGGGTTCCGTACCATTATAGTATACACAACAGAAGATACTTTATCAAAAAAATCACGATTGTTTTGTTAAAGTGAAGTACCTAATATGCGGCTATTGATATTTTAATAAAAGCGCCATCTAGTGAGGTGATAATTAGATTCAATAGGTGTCGCTTATATATGATTTTTGTATGGGAGGAGATATTTATTTTTAATTAATTATTTATTTTTAAAGTTAATATATAAATATTTAAAGCTACTGTTGCCGATAACATCGAACAAGAAAAGACAAAAAATTACGTTTGTTGTATGGAATATAGATTTTATTCTGTTTTTAGTATTTGTTGTTATAGACAATAGCGGCAATAGTCATACATCATAATATGTGAAAATCTAAACTGTCTAATGATCACGGTTCATGATATACAGCCAGGTGACAGACATTTACGATATCCATTTTTAGGATTCCATTACCCTTTGGGTAATGGAATCCTAAAAATGGATATCGTAAAATAAAATCATGCATTAGTTTACGGCGCGTGTGGTTAGAGAATCCTAAAGTTTGACGGAGTTTAAAAATTAATAGTAAATTTTGTGCCCATATAGTATTTATTTTCTCTTATAAATTTTTTATATTTCCAGACAACATTCACACCATCAGTAGTAATGATGATACTAAAAAAAATAAAGTAAGTAAAAAATATATAATAATTAATAATATATATATAGAATTAGTCAAATACGAGTAGGAATTGGAGATTAACTACATTTATGATGCTATGTTAAACTAAGTGTGTCTAAGACGTTCCCCTCCCAACAATCTGAAGGGGGGAACCGAGTGGAGTCGGCAGACGCTGAGATGGCCGAATAATGTCTAGGCATCTCAGCGTCCTCCAGGCGAACGTCAACCACTGCGCCGGGGCTCAGGATCTTTTCTTGCAGTTCATGGCGGAGTGGAGCGTTGACGTCGCGATCGTAGCCGAGCCATACGCTGTGCCTCCCACTAGCCCATGCTGGGCGGGGGACACCGATGACTCGGTAGCTGTCGTGGTGAGGCCTCGAGCCGGCCCTCCCCTCGTAGTCAAAGCGAGGGGCCGCGGGTACGTGGCGGTGGTTCGGGGAGAGGTGGCTTTCGTCGGAGTCTACTTCTCACCGAACCGTGATTTGGCGGCCCTGGAACGGTTTCTCGACGTTCTGGGGCCGCTGGTGGGGCAGCTAGCCCCCCTACAGGTGTTCGTGGCAGGGGACTTCAATGCCAAGTCCACGGCACGGGGTAACCCGGTCACGAACTCTAAAGGGAGGGAAGTGGAGGAGTGGGCGCTAGCTGCCGGACTGTCCCTTCTTAACACAGGGACAGTCCAGACGTGCGTGCGTTGGTCGGGAGGTTCCGTGGTGGATGTCACGTTCACCACGCCGGCCATCGCACGCAGAGTGGAGGGGTGGAGGGTGGAGACGGGGATGGAGACTCTCTCGGACCATCGTTACATAAGGTTCGAAGTATCTCCAGCCCCCGTCCGTCCGGCGTCGTCGTCGTCGTCATCGTCGTCCAGAGGGAAAAGCCAGTTTCCGCGTTGGGCACTCTCTAAGCTCGACCGGGAACTGGCAGAGGAGGCCGCTATCGTCTGCCGGTGGAGCCTCCCGCCGTTGTCAGAACTGGGGATGGAGGAGGCGGCGGACCGGCTCTGCGCCGCGTTCACCGCAGTCTGCAGAGCGGCCATGCCACCCGCGAGACGTCCACCCCCGCGGCGGGCGCTCTACTGGTGGTCGGCTGAGATAGCCAGTCTCCGGGCCGCCTGCAATCGGGCCAGACGGCTTTATACCCGGAGCAGGCGGCGGCGCCCCCAGGACGTCGACAGGGACGACAGGCTGCGCAGGGTCTACGCAGAAAAGCGAAAGATCCTGCAGCAAGCCATTTGCCGAGCCAAAGAGGAGGCCTGGCTGGAGTTGAAGTTGAGTCGACCATACATATGGGCGCGGAATAAGCTCCGCGCCCAATCAACGAGACGCTCCAGCGGGGCCAACTGGGGATGATCGTCGGGGAACTCTTCTCCGACACACCCGTGGGCTATACGCCCCCCAGGATGACTCGGCAGACGCCGGACGAGGAGGGTGTTCCGCCACCCGTCACGGAGGCTGAAATGGAGGCGATTCTGTCCCGCCTCCAGAGTAAGAAGAGGGCGCCGGGTCCAGACGGGGTGCATGGGTGGGTCCTCGCGATCTCTCTCGCGTACCTCGGCGATAGCCTTCGGGAGCTTTTCGACCGCTGCCTGTGGTCCGGTCAGTTCCCGAGGGCCTGGAAGGAGGGTCGGCTCTGCCTGCTGCCAAAGGCAGGGCGGACCCCGGAATCGGCTTCGGCGGTGCGACTGGTGGTGTTGCTGAGCGAAGCTGGGAAGGCCTTGGAGAGAATAGTGGCCTCCCGGCTCGTTCAGCACCTGGAGGAGGGCCCGGGACCGGGACTCTCAGAGTCCCAATTTGGGTTCCGGGCACGCCGGCCGACCGTCGACGCCCTCAAACGCCTTCAGGCGGTGACGGGTGAGGCGGAACACAGAGGGGAGGTGGTGGTCGCGGTGTCTTTGGACATCGCGAACGCCTTCAACAGCCTCCCTCACAGTGTGATACGGGAGGCATTGAATTTCTTCGGAGTGCCCCCGTATCTAAGGAGGCTGTTGGAGGCGTACCTCTCCGGGAGGAGGGTAGCCTGCGAGAACCGGGTGGGTCCGTAGAGTGGTGGCCGGTCGGGTGCGGTGTTCCACAGAGATCGGTCCTTGGTCCGATCCTGTGGGACATTGCAAGTCGCCTCCTCCCCGGGATGGGTGTCATATGCTACGCAGATGACACCCTCGTGTATGCCCGGGGACGAGGCTATAAGGAGGCGGCGCGGCTGGCCGAGGTCGGGATCGACCTCGTGATCAGTCGCATAGAGAGGTTAGGGCTTCGCGTCAGACTTGAGAAGACCGAAGCCCTTCTCTTCCGCGGGACCAGGCGGAAAGGACCCCCACCGGGGGCTGCCCTCCAGATCGGAGGGTTGAGAGTCAGGATGAGCCCCCATATCAAATATCTGGGGCTCATCCTTGACGGAGGGTGGACCTTCGGCCCACATTTCTCCATGTTGGGATCGAAGGTCGTGAAGGCGGCAAGTGCACTGGGCAGACTCCTCCCGAACCTCGGAGGACCCAGCGCCGCCTGCAGGCAGCTATACTCCGGAGTCTGCCGTAGTATGGCGACGTACGGTGCACCCATCTGGGCGGATCACCTTACTGGGAGGAATAAGGCCCGGTTGCGGTCAGCGCAGCGGGTCATCGCGGTAAGAGTGATTCGGGGGTACCGTACGGTTTCGTGGGCAGCAGCCACTGCCCTGGCCGGTGACCCCCCGTGGGAGCTCGTGGCAGAGGTTCTTGCCAAGATGCACTCCTATGTCTCGGATAGGAGGTGTCTCGGTGAGAGCCCTACGCTGGACGGGATCCTGCGGGTTCGCCGACTAGGGCACGAGGCGTTAATGCGGAGGTGGGGGGAGGACCTGGCGCAGCAGCCGTATGGCGAAAACCTGACGGTTGCTCTGCGTCCGGTCCTTGAGCGGTGGATGCGCCGTAAGCGCAAACCCCTCACCTTCCGTCTGACACAGGTGCTCACCGGGCATGGTTGCTTTGGTGAGTACCTGTGCCGGACGGCCCGCAGGGAGCCGTTGACAGTGTGTCACGATTGTGGCGCGGCGGTGGACTCGTCCCAGCACACTCTTGAGGTGTGCCCGAGATGGGCGGCGCTGAGTCACAGTCTGACATCAGTCATCGGAGGGGACTTGTCTCTGCCGATCGTCATCACCGCGATGCTTGGTGACGATGAGTCCTGGACGGCGATGGTCACCTTCTGCGAGACAGTAATATCCCAGAAGGAGGCCGACGAGCGGGTGAGAGAGGAGGCCGCCGACGAGGCCTCCTCCCGCGGGCGGCGAACGGGGGTGCGTAGGAGGCGCTATTAAATGCGCCTCCAGTAACGCCCCTGTGTTCGTGTCAGGCTCAGTATGGGAACCTGGGTCTGTATGGCACGACGTCGTCGGGACTGCTTAGTAGCGGCCGGGCAGTCCTCCATTATGAGAAGTAGTCTGGTCTTCGCCGGGGCCAGCCTGTCGCTGAGGTGATCCTGTTTGTTGCCTGCATATCCGGGACCCTCAAGAAGCGGCTGCAGGCGCTCGCAGTGGTTTTAGTTAGGGTAGGCACTCCCAGGTGCGAGTCCCACATTGGGTCAGGATCTACCCAAAGATCCTGGATGCATCCATAAGGATTTCCCTGCGAAAAGAAAAAAAAAAAAAAGAAAAGTGTGTCTAAGACTGTAAAGTAACATAGTCATGTTTGATATTAAAACTATTTATCAAAAATGGACGCTTTTACACCACGTCAATCTGGTCCCGTGGTAAGTTCTCGAAGAACTTGTGTTACGGGTACCAGACAACGCAAATATATTTAATACTTTTATGCTATACATATAAGATTTTTATTATACAATACATATATTTAATACACATACATGACCCAGGAACACAGAAAACCTTTTTGTTCCCAGGCGGGATTCGAACCCGCTAACCTCCGCCTTGACCGCCAGTGCGCTAATCATTGAGCCACAGAGGTCGTCAAATTATAATATGTATATATTTTATATGTTTCGTGTAACAGTAAAATCTGGCCGTGCGGCGAGCGCCTTTATGCGAGCGGCCCGAACGTCCACGATGAAAGATTCGCTTCAAAACGTGGGAAATCTCCACAGACTCTATCCGTCCACTGCTGAACAAAGGCTTCCTTCAATGTATGCCAAGACGGCAATCCCTTAGCAATGGAAATAATGTTTTAACCAATTTAAATAGTGTGTAATCTATAGTATTATTTGATCTTACAGTCATACATTAGTGTTAGATACTAACAGTTCTTGCCTACAATTAAAACCTAAAACTGTTTATCACAAGTTAAGATAAGTTCTTTCTTTCATTCAGGCACTTAATTAATAATTAAAAATATAATTAATTTAAAATATCGATATAAAAATGGTATTTTGGGGCTGTTAATGTTGAGGAAGCTATATGCTTTGTGTTTATTTAGCTGACATTATCATCACGGATGTCTCATTATTGTCATTATTTCAGGAAGGCATGAATGTCACTGGAAAAATACAAGACCTTCAGACCATGACCCTGACAGTCACGAACAGCATAGAGTTCATCGTCAATCACGCGGAAAAAATACACAAGTGAGTTATTTTCGTTACTTTGTATATTAATGTAATAAAACATTGAAGTTATTATACGTTATTGCCATTATCGTAGTCCATTACATGATGACAATTGATTGAATTAGATTTTTTTTAATATCATCAAACGAGCAGTCGGAGCCTCACGGCATCGACGCCTATACACAACCAAGGCCACGCAGATGCGCCGCCCTCCTTTTCCCTATCCCCCCAATGGGCCACTGGAAACTCACAAACCGCACGAAACGCGACAGCATAGCTGTGACTTGACGCCGGTATAATGTGAGCGGCAGGTGCCACCCCGGTCGTGCCGGCCCAGTTCGGCTGCAATGCAGCATGGCACTACCTCTTAGTTACGTGCTTACATGGATTAGGTTTACAACATCTACTATACACAACACCGTCTCGTAGTAAACGGGATGAAGTATCCCCAATCACACTTACCTACTTAGAACGCTTGAATTCGGACTTGTCCATGTCAGATGATGTTATGTTACATAGAGATAATAATATAGAAGGACTGGGCATACTTAGGAAAAAAAGGTGTATACCTACAACTCAAATCGGCACTTAACATGGCTACCATTGCTAGGGTTTTGACAGCAAAACCACAAACTATAAAGAGAATACTACTATGAAAAGGGCACTCAAGATGGAGGATCAGGCACTCACTTACTGTTGCTGTAAGTTTAAAGAAAGGGGCATCTCCTCTTATTTCCTAACTTCATGGTTATGTTATGGCCTCGGTCTGATAGTTAGGTCTTTAAAAAAAGACACGAAAGCGGTCTACTCATGTCGAAATCACACACAGTGGTCGCGGTCACACACAGTTCTAAGCCCGTCAAGTACTTGTATGATGAATATCTTAAAATAATTCCCGTTCCTCTAAATTGCTGCCATGCTGCATCGCTGCCGAATTGGGCCGGCACGACCGGGAGGGTACCTCTCGCTCACATAACACCGGCGTCAAGTGTCAGCTTTGCTGTCGCGTTTCGTACGGCCTGTGAGTTTCCGGTGGCCCATTGGGGGAATAGGGAATAGGGCAACTAATCGTCACAACTTCTGGTTGTGCGAATGTCTATGGGCGGTGGTAGTCACCACAAGGCTCCGAATGCTCGGTTGCCTACTCATGACCTAAAAACTACGATCGACAAATGAAATTATTTGTTATTAATATTTTACTACGGCTATGTATGTATTTTAAATTGTTTTGAAAGAGTCGTCTAAGTTCCGAGCTCTATTAGAGAGTTTAACATGTGACCTAGAAGCTACCGTAATAAATATATATATTTTTTCTGTTTCAGTTTGGTAACATTCAAAGTGCCATATTTAAGTTACGTGGCGGTGATATTCTTGCTCCTGGCATCGTTGGCGATGTACTTGTTTCCCTTTAACTATTTACTAATGGCCGTTGGTAAGTTTTGTAGCATCTGTGGTATTATAAATTAGAAGGGTTTTTTTTTCTTTAACGCCGGGAAACGATCTGAGGCATCCCGCGGGGGGGGGGGGGGTCTCCCCACGCGGGTATGTGGAACTTGCTGCACCCGAAAAGCTGGTAAGTGGACGCAGCTCTACCCACTAAAACCCAGCGAGTGCCACCAATGCCGCCTTTGATAGGTGCCCCGGATCTAATGAGCAAACAGGGCACCTCGACAGCTAGTCAGCCCCCCAAGGGACCGACACCACCTCCACAGAGGAGTTGTCCCACACCACAGAACAACCCTTCCCAACGTCGGGATAGTACAATGGGGTGAGGTTCCCGTCCCCTGCTATTTTAAGAGGGATACAAAGAGCCCTTCGGCTTAATTAGCTTCGCCCAAGGTGCAGCGGCTCACCCTAGGCTTCTGAGCCCCACCGCCACGTCAAGGCCTGAACCATGGTAGGGAGAAAGGGGTTACTGCCCCCTTGCCATGACCGGAGTGCGCTTGAAAATTATACAATTTATTACTTTAGGCATACTTTCGTGTACAGATAAATAATTTCTAATACTATTTTTCTATTAAAACTATAGTAAAAAGGTAGACAAATGAGATTTTTTGCCGCAAATGAGATCTAAGTTGGCTTTTATTGTGACTTTTTATCCATTTAGCCGATTAGATTTTACAAATATATCTTTTTGAAGTCTTAAAGAAACCGATATAGCGGATAAAGGAGGATTGGTCCGAGTACAATTCATTGATTATTTCGATAGCTATACCTACCTCCAATTGAACCATATAACCAGCCCAACCCTTTTGGGTCTTGCTCAAAAAGGCTTTTGAATGGAAACAGTATTAATGAAGTCAATACGTGACTAGGTTGTCGGATCTCCGGGAAATTACCAATCAGATTGGATACCGTTTCAGAGTAGATAGAGGCAGAAGGATTTGACGTCTATTGAATCGCCGTCATATATTGCTGCAGCAAAATTCATATGAGAATGTGGTTTGGCGTTCATGAAACGATGCACGATGTATCAGGTTTGGTTGGATTTGAATAATGAGTTGAATGTATTTATTTTTCAGGTATATACAAATTTGGAAGGAAATATTTAAACCCAGATCGAATTTTAAACAATGATTTATTAGATTTTCTCTCCAGAATTCCAGACAATAACTTATTGGTATGTTTTTCAGTCTATCGAATTTCATTTTTTAAATTATTATCTTTGCACCTCTTTTATACATATAATATCATTGTCTTTGAATACATTTTTATTAAATTCGAGTTCTTTTATAAATGCGTTTTTTGTACAAGAAATTGTTATAAAGCTTATTTACAAATATACATAGTATCGGTATGTATAGTTTCTATTTGCTTTTCTATGAAAATTTAGTAGTACTGCTGTACTGTTTGTTGCCAAAAAATAGTTATATACCAATAAGTAAATACAGCTGATGCTTTAGATGCCTCTCAACAATTTACAATTCAAATAAGTAGATAAATAAAATTGATGACAAAAGTCAAAATACATCATTATTTCAGTTAGGATCTTTTTCAAGTTACTTACAGCTTGGCAAAAAATCGGTTGTCTGTAAAGTCGGTTTACTGACGATAGTTGAACGTGACAACGTCATAAGAAAATGGAACGCCTCAGAACGAGGTAACGCCGCATACGTCATCGCATACGTCATCTTTTTTTCGTTCTTGCAGCCGGCTCCATCGAATTATAAGACGTTGTCACGTCAAAAAGAGTATGACGTGGTGACAAGTGGAACTAAATATTTTACTAAATAGAAACCTATGATGTTGACAATAATTGGCCGACAAATACTAGATTTTGAGTAAAGTTTAGTATTTCACATTTATTTTTAACGATTTGATTAAATTATCTCACTGATTTTCCATATTATGATGAGACCTAAGTGAAAGTGGCGCCCTCATTTTTTCCATACTCTTTTTTCCCAAGCTATACATTAAAATAGGATTTTGAAATATTGATTTAATATATTTGGTTCCAGGACGAGTGGAAGGAATTAAGCGTACCTGAACCAAATCAAGACAAATATTTGGCAAGAAAACTTGATAGATCTATAAGTACCTCAATTTGAGGTACTAGAACAATGTGATGTTAAATATTAACTATACTTAATATATATAACTTATAAATAAATATTTTAGTAAAAATCACATCATGACTTAGAACTATTTATTCAACTTTAACAACGGGCAAATCATACCTTTTTAAACATATTTGTTTTATAAAATATTAGAAATCATAAATAAAAAATTACATTTATATTTTTTTATAATTATTACACAGAGTTTTTAAGATAATTTGTATCTGCTTATATATTTTGTTTATATTATTATAATATGTAACGATATTAAATTAAAAAATGTTTTGTACTTTCGTCAGATTTTATAGGCTTATCGATTTTTTATAATCTGTGGTCACCTTCCTTTTCATAGTAATATGATTTATTACTTCTTATAAGTAAAAAAATTACGTATATTTATTATAGCAGTTGTAATATTTTGCCCGTGGTCGTAGCTAAAATCTACTCCCAACATATCACCAACTCATCTTAAAATACACTTAAAATACAATTAGTAACATATCCTTATTAAATTAGATTGAGCAACATCACATCGTAAAATAAAAAAATACAGACTGTAACATCCATTCTGGAGAATACAGACTGTATTTTAAACACTCTAGATTCAAGAACATTCTCTAAATGCGCAGACTTATAGAACACTCTAATTGACTTATACAACATTCTCTAAATGCGTAGACTTATCTTCTTTTCATGGAATTGCTCCTGCTAAGATTTGGCTCGGGAACTTTCAACTCTCGCCATTCTTTCTGTAAATTAAACAAAAAAAGTGAAAAAAATCTAATATAGCAAATGTATGATCGCTTTTATTGGAAGTGTGTCAATATGGCGTCATTCATTATACGGCGAAGAGCCGTTAGCTAGACGGTGAAAGGTATTATGATGTTTTGTAGTCTTTGGTAAGACTGTATAAATATGAGATTTTGCTTTTATATATTTTTACGCAATTATTTTTAATATTTATTTCCTAATTATATTCCTAAAAAGGTATATTACAAATAATGGTTATTAGACGCTATTCTTGGTTTATCTACACTAAAGAGGAAAGTTTTGATGTTTATTTGCATTGAATAGGCTCCGACTACTGGCCCGATTTGAAACAATCTTTCACCTGTGAAAGGCTACATTATCAACATAGGCTTTAAGCCTATAAATTGTTTAACCGAGAGAAGCCGGGACGGACCACAGGTGTAGAATAATCAGCGCTATTTTCACTTTAAGCGAGCGAAACAGTAAACACTTTCAACATCTACTTTTTCATGTCAAGTATATAATATATATACTTGACACCGCTCAAGCTAAAATCTATCAAGCCTTTTCATAACTAGATAGATGTGAAAAAGAAAAAAGTTTTAGCGCCGCCTTAAGTGTCGTAGTCGTGACTTTTTAATAAAAAAATGTTTGTATTAATTACTGATCTTAGAATGATTGCTAATTCCTAAGCTTCCTAAATTAAGCACTCTGTTCTGACAGGTGTCACTATCCCAATTGACAGGCCAGCTAAAAAAAGATATATGCATATAATGAAGTAGAAAAGTGTATATTTCAAGTATCATGAAAATGTATGTCAGGTGAACGTACACTGAGTGGGACTGTACTCCAGCGGTAACGACGCACTCAACCACTTTTCACATTAATAAAGTTTGCAACATTTCACATTTCTCACAAAGAAAAAAAATAAAAAATTGTAAAATTGTAATTTGTCTATTCAAAATAGAAATGGGAAAAGACCAAAGCTATTGTTTTCTAATGCTTGCGCGAATTTCACTCATTATAATGTTAAAATAATGATGTATCATAGGGTAGTTTCGAATAACTTTGTAACATTAGGACACCTGTCACCTCAGTCCTCCCGTGACCATGGTTGCTGTAAAGTATCCGAAACGTCGGGCTTGTAAAAATCTTAATAAACCGCGATAAAATCCGTAAAACATTGTTTCATTATAATGACCAAAGCTATTGTTTGAAAATTTTGTAGTATTCGATTATGTACTAGTTTAGTCAAGATATTGTTATCTACAAAATTACTTTTCTTTTCTAATTGACTATGCTTTCGGCCAATTACCTTCTAACTTAATCGGAGCTGTATTGTAAGCTGATGGCTCACCAAAGAATCCAAAAATACTAAATCTTTTTACGTGACAACGTCTTATAATTCGATGGAGCCTGGAGGCTGCACGAACGAAAAAAGGTGACGTATGCGGCGTTACCTCGCTCTGAGGCGTTCCATTTTCTTATGACGTTGTCACGTTCAACTATCGTCAGTAAACTGACATTACAGACAACCGATTTTTTTAAATTATTTTTCAATAAATATACCTACATTCAAGTATCGCATTGATAATATCTATAATTATTAAAATAAACATTGATTTTTAAATTGGTATTATTAGTTGACTCATTGCGGCTCCAAGACAAACAACGACGCGTCTAGGTTCACCCGACCCGTAGGTCAGGGACGAGCTGACGTGTGCAAAGTATGAAGTTGAACTACTGAAGTTGACTATGTCAACTATTGTTATTTATGTTAATTGGCAATCCAAATTGCGTAGCCAAATTGTCACACTGGTGGTGGTGGGTCACTTCCTCTCGATATTTTCACAGCTCTTTAATTAATGTATGTATAATGCAAAAGTAACATCGTCTGTTACCTTTTCAACGGATATCAATCAATTTGACAATGAAAGCTAGTTAATGCAGACGATTTCGCAAACAAAAGCAAGCGTAAATAAAATCCGAAACGATTAAAGAGCATACTCATATTTGAAAGGCTGGCAACGCACCTGTTAATGATGTAGCGGCTGTCTATGGATGTCACTTATCACTTACCACCAATAAAAAATAAAAAATAAACAGTAATACTAACCAAAATCTCATTATCAGGTACCCTGGATATGAAGTCTAGAATATCATTGTTAGGAACTCTCTGTGGGTTGAGGAATTTACGTGTAAATTTGTAAATACCTGAAAACAAAGGTGATTATTATTATTATGCTGTTATTGATTAATTTACAAAGGTAGAATAACAGTAAGAGGTAGTGCCATGCTGTTTTGCAGCCGAATTGTGCCGGCACGACCGGGTCATACCTGTCGCTCACATAGTCGCGTTTCGCTGTGAGTTTCCGGTGGCCCATTGGGGGGGATGGGGAAAAGGAGAGCAACGCATCTGCATAACTTTTGGTTGTGCGGATGTCTATTGGCGTCGTTAGTCACCTTAAGGCTCCGACTGCTCGGTTGCCTCCTTATGACATAAAAAAAATCTAGGAGAGATGTCTAAAATACAAAAAATACTCCATCCCAAGAAAAAGTTGGCAACGAACACGGCAAGCTCTTCCACTGCTTAACAATATACGTAAGGCACGTGGTAGTAAGTAACATTTGTTATTAGATAATAATAACATGCTAACATCTAAGTCTAATAATAACTAATAACCTCTGTAATAACACAAATTATGACATACGCGTCATAAGGCTGCCCTCCTGACACTACCACGAACTTAAAGACGCCATAACGAATACCTACCTGTTTACTGTATGCTTAGTGGAAAATTATTGCGATCGAAGTCTTTTAAAATCGCGTGTTTATTTGTACCTTTTTCAGTCCAAAAACCGAAAGTAATAAGTACAGTATAAACAATTTCATTTGAAATTTAATTAAAATTTAGGCTACATTAGGGTTGCCAACCGTCCAATTTTCCCAGGACATGTCTTTGTAGTGTCCTGGGACGTCCTGAATAGTTTACAGGCAGCGTGCTGGATTTTTAAATTAAAAAAAAAAAAACTGCCAACAACAGTAGCTGGAATAATCAAAACTATATATGTGACCAATTTAATGATTATTTGTTAACTCAACCACAGATGCTGAAGGAAATTGATGGGATTGAAAAATATAGTAAAAATTTATAAGTTTATGATATTATAATGTATTACTACTTGCTACATACTCTGCAACACCTTCAGGTGTAGGTAGGTCCTGACTTTGAGTTATGACGCATTCTGCGTTGAAAAATCTCTTTGCCACGTCACTCTAGCCTCTATCTCTTCTGTGCGTCTATTTTTTTTTTCGAATTGTCTAAGCTAATGGCCTATTGGCCCTAATGTTACATCGTGTCACATCACTCTCGCCTCTATAAGTTCTGTGAGTCTAAGTTACTTAGATAGGCAAATTGACAAGCGTGCTACCTGATGGTAAGTGGTCGACGTCGCCCAACATAAAATAAAATAAAACGATAAAGAAATACGTACCAAATGCCATAAATAAATAGTTGGCCGGTATTAAGTAGAAGGCGATCGAGGTCCCGATAAGAGCCAGAACCGCTAAATAGCTCAAATATGGCACGCTGAAGTTCACCAAGCTGTAAGGAAAACCAATTTTTTCATTATGGTAAAATGTTTCTATTGTTTACGGTACAGAAAAACGCCAGACGCCATTTTATTGACTTGTTCGAAATTTATTATCCTTATCATTACATTTTCGTGTTGTCTAAATCAACGATTCCAATACCATTCCAAAAAAAAGTATTTTAAATATTTATTTTACTCATCGTTAAGTGCGATTTTTTTATAATTATCTGTAAATTATCCTACCCAATGACAGTTATTATTTAATTATCGATAATTAATATTATTAAGAAGAATGTGGTGCTATCACAATATTATAATGCTTTTATTGAGCAATCAGATTTTGGCACATTAGGTATAATAATCGTCTATGAAACGTATTACGTAGTTGATACATGTTAATCAAAAAGGTAAACACATAATGTTGAACATTCTTAAAAAAAAAAAAAGTTTTGTGGATCTTGATGTCATAAGTAATTAGAAACTTTCTTAAGTTACACGATATTTTTCATGTAACAGGCACCAGCCACATTTTTTTTTGTCAAGGTATTATCTAGTAAGTAAAAAAACTGTTTAAATATATATTGTTTCGGGTGTTTACAGCGTTTATTTTTTTATAGAGATCCCGATATTTCGGCAATCGCCGTGATCACCTCTCCTTGTGATGATCACGGCGATTGAAACATTTGAATTTGTTCTTTGAAGTGGAAGATCATCACAAGCAGAGGTGATCACGGCGATTGCCGAAATATCGGGATCTCTATGAAAAAATAAACGCTGTAAACACCCGAAACAATATATTATATTTAAACATGTTTTTTTACTTACTAGATAATAATAATAAATTAACTTACTTTTTTATTCTTTCTAGAAGCGACACTATATAGTCGATGCTGTTTTTTATCGTAAACGTCAGATCTTGAAGTTCATTGAGGCGCGTTTTTATTGTCTTGTCGTCCTGTGGAAATAAAAAATAATTTATTACTAATCTTTCTTATGTTTTTAAGCGAAAACTTCTTTTGGCGCACAAAACACAGATTTTTGTAGGCTGCGAATATGGCTGATCCGTCACGCTCGGAAGTGAAAGGCTTGATCGGGTGAAATCGGGACCGCCGAGTGTGCCCGAGTGAGAAAGATACGTCAGCCGCTCTTCACTGCTGAGTGGTGTGTCGCTGTATTTTCACTTCTATCGGCAGTCCTTATGACTGGTTAGGTTTTTATTATAATATTTTTGATGTCGATTCTCTTATATTATGTGCCTATCTTTTGAATAAAAATAAGGTATACGCAATAAATAGACATAGGTGAAAATAAAAGCGTATTAAGATATGCCTTTATAGACATATGATATTAAGATAAATACATATTAAGATGTTGAACATATTAAGATAAATAAAATAGTCCTTGAATAACTAACCTTTTGTACTTCCTCCTCTACTTCGTCAATTTCTTCAATTTGATGACTATTTACGTAGTTCGTTTCATCTAAAAAGAAATAAGAAATTATGTTAAATCGTTCTAGCTTCTAGTATGAAAAAAAAAATCTGTCTATTTATATGAATTTATCATGTCTATGTTCAGCAGCGGACGGATAGAGACTGATGATGATGAGGATATTTATATTAAATACATATTTACTTTTCATTATAACGTGAGAAATAAATTGTGTTATTATTAAATTGTATAAAAATATTTTAATACAACAACATATATGTATAACAGACACATAACATACAAACACATATTTATTTATTTAGACTACAACTTGATTCTTATGCATTGCAATAATAAGCTGACGAAACAACTCAATGGAAACACATATTTTGATTCCACTGAGTTTGTTTCGTCAGGTCTTTTCAGTGGGCTCAGCACTAGCAATCTTGATAACGGTTTCGGCTCAATTTGATGTGAGCTTTCAGTCAGTTCGTTAAAATTTAAGTGTCTGTTTATAATTTCAAATCAACAGTTTTTAACTAAATGCATATGAAAGTATATAATATGTACTTAAGTAAATACGAATATATGTACTTACATCTTACATAAAGAAATCATAAAATTTTGTCTGTCTGTCTCTCTGTTTGCTACGGCTAATCTCTAAAACGGCTAGGCCGATTTTGACGGGACTTTCACTGGCAGGTAGCTGATATTATAAGGGGTAACTTAGGCCATAAAATAACCATCATCAACCAGAATGCGGCTGAATCTAAGTTAACGCGGGTGAAGTTGCATGCAACAGCTAGTATTAAATAAAATAACTTTTCCAATGTAAATTTAGCATGGAGACATAATATTATAATGAGGTATTTCACATAGTCGGCAAGAGATACCCACTTCTTAAAACAAACCAGTAGTGTGCAAACGGCAGAACAAGTAACAGCGGCGTCATCCACATACGGAAGAAGTACCAGAAAGTCACCCAACCAGTCAGCGCCATCATGGACTTCTCCTGGTTATCCCATTCGAACAACAATCTAAAACAACGTTCATATTGAAATGATTTAATAATATTTAGCTTGCCAGGGTTATTTAGAATATGGTTCATAAGAATATATTTTTCTTGTACCTATTATTTATAGCGAAATATAAATATAATAAAAAATAAATTAAACAGGTTCTAAACATAGAGGAAATAATAATATAAAACATTATAATATCAACTCTTATATGTCCCAATGCTAGGCACGGGTTATGTCCTCGAAATCAGGCGAGGAGGATGTTGGGCCATAGTCCATCGATGAGCTGGTCCAATGCGGGTTGGTGAACTTCACACACCTTCAAAGACTTTTAATCTTATCAGGCATGCAGGTTTCCTCACGATGTTTCCTTCACCGGTGAGCTAGCGATGGTCTCATGTTTGATGTTGATGGTGCACTTTAGAAAAACATGGCACCGGTCAGGATCGAACGCGGACCTCTCTCTCAAGAGGCAGAGTCCGTACCCTCTCTAGTTGTACTAGTTCACAATCGTTGCTCTCATAGAGAGAATACATCCGTCAAAAACGATTTTTAGATATTCGTCCTGCAAAGCCTAGATTAAATCGAATCTATGCGGATTAAGCCGCAGGGCGCGTTTATAACTTCTATATTAATATGACAAATCTGACGAGCTTGTTCGATCGTTAGAGCGCGAGTCGTGACAGTTTTTGGTAACAGTAAATCGATTTAAAAAATATTCTTGCAATTCATAGCCTAATATTGAGGGAAGCTCTCGGCTATTAATTTTGGAACAAAAAACAATAAAATATTTTCAATATAGGGCGGATGAACTTGCGGGTAGCAGTTAGTATTTATTAGAGATTCCAAATTCCATAAAATGTAAATTTTCTAAAAACTTTATACCAAAGTTATCAATACTCAAATATTTATTATACCGATTCATCACGGCGCGGGGAGGAAAATTCTCATCGACGTCGGTCAGATTGACGTCAGTATCGGTGAAATAAAAAACGCAGACAAGTGCGCTAAGGGTTCCGTAAAACGTGTTTTTTATGTAACATAACAACAAATTAATGGTTTTCAGATTTATGTTGTGAGACCTATATTCTGACCATATTTTATGATTATATGTCGATTGAAATTACCTACCCTATACCTATAGGGTAGGTTTTATTCGGTTTCGGTAAGGACATCAAAATGATCCTTTACGAGTTCCGTTTTGTCTGACCCCTAAAAATGGAGACCTTCAACTGTGCTTTCATGTGAACGTATACCGTATGCTAATTAGTTTTTTGTTTCGCTTACGTCTTCTTTATAAAAAGCTGGCCAGTAATACTTGCAAAAAATCTTTTATACATATAGAAACTTTGCAATAAAACTTTTTGTGATTTAAGGCGTATCTATTTGTACACATTTGGTATCACCATTATTGTCCATTGCAGAATAAGGGCCTCTTCATCATTAAAACACGATTTGTCGGGAAGATATGGCTTTGTGGGAACGACGATCAAATCTACATTAGCCTTTATAAATCCACGGCTTTATAAACCCATGGCGGGTTTCTCTCAATCACGGCACTGAGCTCAGATTTCATTTCTATACGGTCTACGGCATACACACAAATTTTACATTATATACTCACTTGAAATGGTCATTTCCATTTTGTAGGAACTTGAAAATATTCTTTATAAAGTTTAAGTTGCTATAAATGAGTGGTATATCGAATTTCTGTGGCTTTTCGATATATTTCTTTTCTTTAGGAGTAAGTACACGTAGCGATGCTTTGACCTAAAAATATAATTTTTATTATGGATGGGAAAAACATAATATTGTAATATGCTAACATGTGCTTTAGGCAAAACCGAAACAATAGTATTTATTTAAACCCCTCAGGTCCCATACACTATTCGCAATCAATCGAGGACAGGATATGTATAAAAGTACTAGCAGCGGGGCCCCCCCCCCCCCCCCGCGGTTTCACCCGAGTACTTCCCATTCCCGTAGTAATACAGGAATAAATGTGTGTGTTATTCTGATGTATAAGCTATATATTACTGTAAAGTTTTATTAAAATCCATTCAGTAGTTTTTGTGTGAAAGAGTAACATACAAACTTTTGCGTTTATATAATATTAGTAGGATAGAGGAGCATGTACTAAATCCTCATCAAGGTTCAAGCCTTGTCGTGGCGGTGGGGCGTGAACCCAGCACCTTGAAGCAAAAAAGCACCAAAAATAAGGGAGCTGCTCTTTGTACCCCTCTTATAAGAAGAGGGGACAAAAGAGCAGGGGGGACAAGAGGGGAGGATGGGAACCTAACCCCACTGCACCGGTGGGAGGGAAGCGCTGTGCCGCGCTCCCGGCTGCATGGGTACCGCCATCTTGCTTGTTTCTCCCGTGAAACAGCTTTGCTGTGTTTTGGAGAGAAGGGCAAGACAGGCAGTGTAATTACTGGCACCGAGACCTAACATCTTATGTCTCAGGATAGGCAACACATAGATGAGTTGCCTGGGCTCGTTCCAGGTAAACTAGTTTATGTTCATGGGCGACGTCGACCACTTACCACCAGGTGGCACGTTTGCCAGTTTGCCTATCCAAGTAACATTAAAAAAAAAACTGTCCCGACGTTGGGAGATGTTGTTCTGTAGTGCGGGACGAGCCCTCTGTGGAAGTGATGTCGGCCCCTTGAGGGACTGACTAGCCGTCGAGGTGCCCTGTTTGCTCTCAAAAAAAAAAGCATCTACTCGCTGATTTTCTGCATGACTACGGCCTTTCTACGTAACAATAATATGCTTAGTAGTTAGTCGAGTAATACTCGGTCGCCCAAGTAAATAAAACCTCAGTGCTCGAGCTGGTTTACTTTTGTAGCTTGTTGTAATAACAGTGTTAATAAAACTCTAGGCAATTAAAAGTTTTTATGTCCTAGTTACAGAGAAAAATTGGTCTACAAACGCCAAGTTGAGGACCCACTTTGATAGTTCGCTGAGCGTTTGCTACAACCATAATACTGTAACTAGAAAGTTTTAATCTTGACTAAAATCCTAAAATGAAGACCAATTAATCGCTGTGCACTTTCACCAATCTGGATTAGATTGTTTTTAATGAAAGATATTTATAATAATATAAGATTAAGATTAAGATATTCATTATAAGAATATATTCACATAATTATAATAAGATAGATAACCTACTATTATAATGAAATAACTTTTATGTGAGCTTCCCGTGACCATGGTTTTTTTTATTCCTTAGGCCTTAGTATACAAATTAATAAGTATGCCGGCCTCATAGTTACATACGAAACAAACAATAAAAACACCTACTTAAACTCTAACAAAAAGTAAGATGAGTTATATGCTATGAAATACTAAATATCCGTAACGGGACATGTTAAAACTGCTATAAAATACGTATAAGTTTTCTCATTATAATGAGTGATATTCGCAAAGCATTAGGTATGATATTGGAAGTGAATATGATTTATTATAATTACCGGATTCCATGTGAGGGACATTTCTAGAAGGATCCTCGGGCAATGACCTCTTGCGCTGGTCCTTTTCGCCCGATCTTTGAGCGCGTACCATTTCTTCTCGTGGTTGTTTATCCGTAACAGAGGAATAGATAGTTGCCCTATACTCTCCCCTTTCATAGACTGCAGAATAGATTCATCGTAAACTGTGATTTCTATGGCGGATGTAACATCATTTACTGAACTGAAATTAAATAGATTATTATGATTCAAGATACATAATTTTTTTAATATCATACGAGGCAATCGAGCAGTCGGAGCCATAAGGTGACTACTCACGCCCATAGACATCCGCACAACCAAAAGTTATGCAGATGCGTTGCCCTCCTTTTCCATATCGCCCGCCCTCCCCCCATGGGCCACCGAAAACTCAAAAACTGCACGAAATGCCGTGAATGTCCTTATCATGATTAAGATCACTATTATAATATTGACTCTTTAATTTTTTATTTAACAATAGCAAAATACGAAGTATGTATTAAATAATATAATTAATAGATAATTATGAACTTATTATTGTTAACTTATCTAATTACTATATTCAGAATATGATATTTTGTTACGTCGATTTCCTTCGGTTTATTTATCTTAGTATCCATAATTTCATAAAATATAATTAGTTATTATATTGATAACAATAAAAGTTTCACGAATCTCAAACATCCATTTAAAAGATATAATCTAATAAGAATGAGAATATTTCTAATTATTTATATTATATTAAATCTTTTTCATATTATATAATTAAGAACGAGTTATTTTTCAAATTATAGTAGACTATTTAAATGTCAAAACTGAAAATAAAATAAGATGATTTATTTATTTATTACATGAATAATTATACGAAACGGCTTACGTACGTTCAATAATTTAACACATTCGAGTTAATTTTAGTTAATTACCAAAAAGATTTAAGTTCAATCAAAACTTATTTTTCTGTATAATTTATATGCTAGCATAGCAAAGTCACACAATATTTTATGTATTGACGCCATAAGGGGAAAAATCAATTATTTGTAAACAATTGTTTTGTTAAATGTTTTTGATTATATATAAAATTTCGGAATATCTAACTTTATGTGTGTATATCACGACATGCACTTACACACTAAATCTTTTATTTTTTACGCTTCGGGGGCAATATTTTCATTTCTTCATTGCAAAGAGTATAAGCTGGTGCCCACATTAGTCTGCTAGTTTGGGGGTACGTGACATTTTGTGAATTAAACCCATCCAGCATATTACCCGAATAGAGCGGTAATGTTATGTGTTTTGTAATATTTTGTATGAACACAAATTCTGCCGAATTTGTACTGCGAAGCTGCGCCGATTCTGCGCTCTGATTGGCCGTCTGATGGCCATTGATGGATGATTAGCCGATAGGATGTACATACAGATCACTGGTTGGTTGAATTTTTATTACGTCAGTGACAAATCACTGATCAGTTTCGGAATTTTATGGCTCCGGTTATTTGCTCAATGATTCAACGTTATTGTTGGGTTGCTCTCAATGATAAAAAAAATTAACTCACAACGTAAATGTCTTACTCCAGCTCGGATCACAGGTGCCGCGTATCGTATGCGTCTGTATCCTCGAGTTGTCCAGTTCCAGTACGCAGTAGGAGTTCACGTTTCCACTGATGTTCAGGGCGCTCAGCCCCCTCGCCCCGTGTACGGTCACGCTGAGTTCACCTACTTCATCCCAGTTCTTATCCAACCGGTACCATGACTGTCAAAAAAAATATACTTACATCTTACGTCTCAGGACAACGCATGACTGAGTTGTCTGGGCTAGTGCCTGGTGAATTGGTTTATGTTCATGGGTAACGCTAACCATGTACCACCAGATGGCTCGTCCACACCTTTGTCTCTATCCAAACAAAACCTAATTTTTTGGTACAATTATTTAATGGATAGGAAACTAGCAGAGTAGCCATCTTATGGGTAAGTATGGTCCCAATAATTATACCTCCTATCTTGTCCTTGAGCCGACAGAGCTGGTCTTTGTACTCCTCGTATAAGAGGAGGGCACAAAAGAGGATGGGAACCTCATTCCATTGTACTGTCCTGACGTTGGGAGGGGTTGTTCTGTGATGCGGGATAACTCTCTGTGGAGGTGGCGTCGGTCCCTTGAGGGACTGACTAGCCGTCGAAGTGCCCTGTTTGCTCAACAGATCCGAGGCACCTCACCAAACGCGGCACTCGCCAGGTTTTAGTGGGTAGAGCTGCGTCCACACTCCACTTTATCACCTTACGGGCGTAGCCAGTCCCATATACCCGCCTGGGGAGATCCACTCCCACACGAGATGCCTCAGAGTATTTCCCGGCATAAAAGAAAAAAATCATAATAGGTACAACCCTCCTACTAGTAAATTTGAGCGTAAACAATAAATTGGGTGTCCAATATATAGTCGTAGGCGTAATACAATATGATATCAAACATAAACCATTCGGGATCTATATCAGAAAACTTACTTTCTCTTTCTATATCAGAAATTTTGTTGATGTCCAGTGTGTCCCAATATTATTTTGTACTCTAAATGTAATATTATTATCATTGTTTATTTCCCATAAAAACTTACTAATATTATAAGCGCAAAATTTTATAATAACGTATGGATGTTTGTATGTTACTCTTTCACGCTAAAACTACCGAATGGATTTTGATGAAACTTTACAATAACATAGCTTATACAACAGAATAACATATAGGCTATAATTTATCGTTGTACTCCCACGGGAATGGGAAATACGCGGGTAAAACCGCGGACCGCTGCTAGTAAGATAAGTAAGCAAGTAATATTATCTATACATCTATATACAGATAAATAAAATTGGAGTGTCTGTTTGTAACATTAAAAAAACCGCTTTTAACTAAATGCATATATGGATGTATACACGGTACATATACTTAACACTCTCACCGCCACCCTTATACAGATTTTTTCAGTGCAGCAGGCCGTGCGGCACGCCAGCGGCCGTAATTTTGTCTAGCTTTGCAGGCCACGGTGAATATTCCGTAGCGAGTTTAGCAGGCCATACGGGCCGCTGGCGGGCTCACTGTTTATTTTCACTGGCACGCCGTGCGGTCCGCTACGACCTCGTAATTTTATATCAATTTTGTAGTGCGTGACCTGCTATTATAGAAAAGTAAAGCTACCACACTAAAAGTTTACTTCTATACCATCAATCTAAAAAAAAAAATCATGGTTGTATCTTTAAATTTATAGGATTTCTAAAGGGGTTATTACAAACATAATAAGCTATTAAAAATTAAAGAAAATTAGTTTTTATTAATAAAATAACACAATTATTCCCTCATAATAGAGCTATGGATGTTGGCAAAGCATTCGGAACACACACTTGGATTTGAAGGGCAAAGTAGGCAAACGGTATTGACCTTTTTGACTACTTTACATGCATGTGTACTTGTCAAACCTTCTTCTCTCTTCTTTTCGTAGCAGTGGATGCATCTTCGTCTGACTATTCTGTTACGATAGTCGACCAAAGAGACTTTCCAAATTTGTGTCTAACAGAGCTATCCTGGTAATTTCGTCCTTGACTTCTCGGTGGTAAGACCCATCAACTCACGGCAAATATTTTCCTTAAATGTAGTAATTGTATATTTTTTAGAAGTCATGTTTTTGGTCTTTTTGTACAAAATAAAAGCATTGATCAAAGAAGTGCTAAATAATAACTCTATAGCAAATTTTTGGAACCAACGTAAGCTCCTTCTTGCAGGATTAGAATAAGTAGGGTCGTATCAGACGCACAAGAAAGCAATGCAATTCCACAAAAAGCGCTCGAAAATGCGACTGTTACAAGCCGTGCGGGCGGCCGGCGGGCTAATGATTCATTATTAGGTGTGGCGTGACAGAGTTGTCAATTGTTTTAAATCATAACTGAAATTTTGTAAGAATTTGGCGCGAAAGATACGGTACGCCGGCAGCCCGTACGGCTTGCTAGTCTCGCTTAGTGTAACATATAAATGCATATATGGATATATACACGGTACATATACTTAAATAACATTTTTTACATTTTTTGTCTGTCTGTCTGTCTGTTTGTTCCGGCTAATTTCGGAAACGGCTGACCCGATTTGGACGGGACTTTCACTGGAAGATAGCTTATGTTATAGGGAGTAACTTAGGGAATAAACATAATCATCATCAATCCGTCTACGGCTGTAAATCTAAGTTAGCGCGGGCGAAGCTGCGGACAACAGCTAGCTAATTGTATAAGCAAGTAATATTATAAATAATAGGAAAATTTGCACGCGGGAAATTAAAGTGTTCGCAAGATGTTTTTTGGATATAGTTTTTTTTTACATAGACGTATGAAGACCTTTATAGATAGGTATATGCCTGCAATTATCATTAAATGACCATATAATTCGCATTTTAGTATATGACCATATCCGAGGTTAACGGGTTGTTTGTTGATGTTGATTATTTTGTCATAAGAAAGCCGGAGGAAAAGCTAATTACTAGCCGGATTTAATATGTTTGTTATTGCTTGCAGAGTAGATGTAAATTTTACTGAAATCGAAGTCCAATGTTCAAGCCATTTTAGGTTATTATTAGCATAATTAATTAACTAAAGCTTAGTCATTAATATATTGTCATTAATTAGATGTCAAAATGCAAAGGTCCGAACTAACTTAAATCATAACATTTTCCAGTAAAAGTCATGTTTAAAGATGATAAAATACTAGATTGTTTTTTAAAAAACGGGCTTACTTCATCAATGGAATGCTGAGAAGCTTCCTATAAGATGTATATTATTAACAACATGGATCATAAAATAATTTTTAAACCTATTTATTTTCCTTTAAAATTTTAAAGGACCTTTTAATCTGATATAATTATTTAGTTGGATGCTAGTCAACTTCTTTTGCGTGGCAATTTTGCAATAAAAAAACTTACAAATTTATCATCTATGGCGTGCTCATCGCTGGTCGCTCGGTGGACGCCATTGGTTGTCAGAATGTTGTCAGCCGGGATCCGCCAGTTGGCGCCGCTCAGTGTCACCAGCAGATGAATCTTGCCAAAACCACATTCAAGTTCCTGCCATAAGTCGTGAGTCCTCTCCTTTTCAAGTTGAGATAGATCAATTATGCATCTAGTAGGAAAGAAGAAAAAGAAATGTATTGAATAAAATATTACCACCTGAGCTGCAAGCTGCAAGCTGAGACCTATATATTGGACCCCAAAATTTTGAAAAAACAGAATATGAGCGGGACCTACTTACTACTAGCTGTTACTAGTACATATTCGCTCATACTATATTTTTAGTCTAGTTGCTTCAGAACACTCGTGACCATCAAGGTTTTATGAGTGTGGGTGACGATGGTCTAGTGTGAGCTACGACTCTTGAGTGAGAGGTCCGGGTAAAATTGTGACCCCGTGATGCCTTGAAATGGGTTTTTCTAATTTTCTACGTGCACCTCAACATGAGACCATCGCATGCTCAGTGGTGAGATAAATATATTGTGAGGAAACCTGCATGCCTGATGAGATTAAAAGTCTCCGAATGTGTGTGAAGTTCACCAACCCTTATCGGGCCAGCGTATCGGTGAACTATGCCCCAACACCATCCTGATTTCGAGGAGCCTAGCAGTGGGACCTAAAAAATGTCACGTTGCATATTCAAATGTGCTGGGAGCCATGTAGGAGCCTAATATGAGTCCCATATACCCGCCTAGGGAGACTCGCGGGATGCCTCAGAGCATTTCCCGGCGTAAAAGAAAAAAAAAACATAATAGGTACAACCCTCCTACTAGTAAATTTGAGCGTAAAAAATAAATTGGGTGTCCAATAGTCGTAGGCGTAATATGGTGTTTTAGTGTTTTAGTTGTTATTTAGTGAACCATGACCAGTAGTTTTATCAGCTATCCCGTACACCTTCACCATGGGGTTATCAACGAGTGTTTGGGCTATTGAGCTTGTCTGACCTTGAATTTTATTTATAATTGACCTTATTTCACAACAAAAAACATCATTAAACAACAACAGATATAAAAATCGTATTATAAAGCTTCGAAATAAACAACACATAAGATATTTGTAAACAATAAAAAGATGATTATTTTAATTAATTAAATAATCAACAAAAAAACCTAGAAAAAATATAATTAATTCTATAGATATACGATGTATCTTTAATTATAGAGTCATTGAGTAAAAGAATATTTACTGAAAAATATTTTAGTCAAATAAAAAATTGCATGAGTTTAATCATTTTCTGAAATAAATATTTATTATTAATATACATATTAATAGTTGGTGTTACTTTCAAATCTCTTGGTCATAACTTATTTCTGACTTAATCCCATCTTTCAGTGTATTAGCCTTTTTTTTAAATTGTAGAAATGGACAGAACGTTCCACATTTACGGGAAACTGTTGTCACTTGGAAAGAGTCCTTACTTTTTTGTTCTTAAAAATTTCATAAATCAGATAGGCAGGTTGTAATTAGATTTATATACATATTAGATTATAGTAAAACAAAATTATCGAGTATTTTAATTGTCATGCGAAACATTACATACACGGTTATGGAACAAAAAATAATAAAATTACTAAGATAATAATGATTTGCAAATCATAATAATATATGTAGCCTATTATAATATTAATTATTATATTGTTCGAGTCGAACGCTTGATGAGAAAGTAAATGAAGCTTTCGTAGCCTACAGGGCGACGAGGTGACTTTTATTTATTTAATACTAGCAGCGCCCCTCGGTTTCACCCCGTTTCCGTGGAAGTACATGTATAAATTATTGCCTATATGTTATTCTGATGATATATTATTGTATAGTTTTATCAAAATCCATTCAGTAGTTTTGGCGTGAAAGAGTAACAAACTTTCAAGCTTGTAATATTAGTAGGATTCGCTCGGGCTTTTCGATGCAGCCATAAATCAGATTTCTTTTAATTTGTGCATCAAAGTTTGGCAATCATCGTTTGCTCACCCTGCATGAAACCTGGATGACAATTTGGGTATTTGCCGTGTCACGGGAGGACCTCCCCATTATAATGAGTGAAATTCGCGTAAACATTAGAAAAAAATTATTACGTTTAGGGTTAGGAACAATTACTATCAAAAGTGCCATTAAGCCTACTACGCTGGATGGCCACAGGCTTGTAATGATGATTTCTCATTTGCATAAACATGTTAGGAATATCCTAGAATCTAGATATAGGACCATAACATTTAACCTAGTTTTCACAAAACCTCAAAATATAAATGCGAAAATTAACGTACCTTCCCATAAAATTTTTTTGTTTCCCCTTATGCCAAACTTTGACTTCTAAAGCGTTTTCCTCGTACAGATGTAAATTGAATCTTTCCCGCCAAACCGGCCTTGACTTGTGTACTTGTTTCGATTTGTGAGACTCGTTGCCCAATCTGTAACAAACAAACATTATATCGATGCTTAGATACTTCAAGGTAACGAATGAAAGGCTGGAAACTACCCGAGGCTGACCGATGACAGTCATATGTACTCGGAATTATTCGTTCAATACTTAAGGTGCACTAGGAGCATTCGCATGTAATGTAACGTTACAGATTTGAGCATTACATCAGTGAAGGAGGAGAACCAAGCATTACAATACGCACCTTGTAATGATACATGTGATACAATGTGTAATATCTTGATACAACTTGTAAAATCAATGCGCTCCAATCAAAAACTCAGCACAACGACCGCTTCGTCTGAAATATGGAATCAACTTGCTATGGAATGCTCAAAGTCGAATCTATAATATTACATTACACGCGAATGCTCGTCAGTCATGGAGGTAGTATTGTAATGTAATGCTCAAAGTCGAATCTATAATATTACATTACACGCGAATGCTCGTCAGTCATGGAGGTAGTATTGTAATGTAATGCTCAAAGTCGAATCTATAATGTTACAGTACACGTGAATGCTCCCAGTGAGGGGGCACCTTGATGAATATGACTAATGATACAAAAATTAAATGATATTGGCTATAATCGAGTACAAAACTACAATCCCATATATAAAAACAACTATAGTTGCCCGCAGCTTCGCCCGCGTTAACTTAGATTTATAGCCGTACCCGGATTGATGATGATTATTTTTATAGCCTAAGTTACTCCTTATGACATCAGCTATCTTCCAGTGAAAGTCCCGTCAAAATCGGCCCAGCCGTTTCCAAGATTAGCCGAAACAAACAGACAAAAATTGTAGAAAATGCTATTTTGTTATATATACCGTGGACACATCCATATATATGCATTTAGTAAAAAGCGGTTATTTGAATTTTTTATAGATTATAAGTCCAGTAGAGACCTGAGAACCTTCTACAAAGACGTTTATATTTTTAGGTTTCGATAGTTGCGTATCATTTCAAATAAACCCATTGGTTTATTAATATAATATTTGCTTTTCTCTGCGGTTTCAGTCGCCCCAAAAATAAAGTTATAGAGTTATAACTAAAGCATTAAGTTTTCTCTAAAGTACCTAAAATCTTCCTCGCATCAAATCGAAAAATATTTTTCTGTTGCATTTATGAATACTTTTCATCTGTTTGTTGCGATATGAAATAGGACACACGTGTACGGTTTCCTTGGTCCATACTCAGGAATGTTGTGTTCTGTAGTTGTGTTCTAGGTATTTGATTTTATCTGATTACAATATAAATTACAATTAACCTTGCATACAATAATAAATAATAATGCATAATATATACTAAAGGAATGATAATTATAAAGA
This sequence comes from Helleia helle, assembly GCA_963853865.1. NCBI lineage: Eukaryota > Metazoa > Arthropoda > Insecta > Lepidoptera > Lycaenidae > Helleia > Helleia helle. Next base: position 11,974,619 of record OY971421.1, read on the forward strand.
TTGATTAGAATTTGACCATGGCATCAAAAATATTAACAGTTTTAAATGAGTTCGTGTTCCTGAATAATATAAAAATAATATTAAAATATAAAATTGGAGTGTATTTTTTAAATATTAGTATAACCGCTATTACTAAATGAATATACTTAGATGTATACACGGTACATATACCGAAATAACATATTTTTACAATTTTTGTCTGTCTGTCCGTCAGAAAGTTAAAAAAAAAAGTTTTTGACGTAAGTACCGTATATACTTTTTTCCGTAATTGTTATTTTATTGTTGTAAACCAAATCTATATATATATATCTGTGATATTTTTAAATTGTATATCTTAAACTATTTTGTTGTTGTCTCTAGTGTGTTAGTGGTCAAAATAAATGTTTTTCTTTCTTCTTTCTTCCATTTGATTATTTATCTATGAAAGTATTAAAAATAAACTAAAAATAACCAGTAGAAATATAACTTGTAGACAAATGTTTCCCAATAAGTCTGGAAAATCATGACCGATTGACAATTTCATTCGCTGTGAAATTTAAAGATTGACTATTGTCAATTCGATGTTGACATTTTATATTATTAATCGATTGAGACTTGAGATCAGAAAATCTTGCGACAATTGCCTACGTCGGTCGATATATAACAATTTTATCTTCAAACTTTTTAATTAGTCCAGGTAGCATTTGGTGGTATTAGAAGAAATATAATCTAATAAGTCTGGGATTATAAAAATAAATAAAGATTATCTTAATAAATGAGTTGTGTGCCATTCATATGACAATGCGTAACATACTACCTACACGGTTAAAGTGTTATAATTTTATCAGAAAATAGAATTAACAGGGTTAACAAAGTTCATACTGCATTATTTTATTAATAAAGTAAATAAAAAAACTAGCTGCTGCCCGCGGCTTCGACCGCTGAAACTTTTGCCCAAAAAATGAAAAAAAATCATTAGTTATAAACGTATTCTTATACCTACTGAATATAAATATAAAATTTCATCAAAATCGTTCAAGCCGTTTCGGAGGAGTATAAACACTAAAAATGTGACACATGAATTGTACATATAAATTTAACTTATTTTCTCGTCAAATTTATTCAATATTTATTATGTTAAACTTAGTAATAAAGAAAACTTTGCAGGTCTAAAGAATATGACATGGCACTCCATAAACATAATGGTAAAATCGGTTGTCTGTAAAGTCGGTTTACTGAGGATAGTTGAACGTGACAACGTCATAAGAAAATGGAACGCCTCGGAGCGAGGTAACGCCGCATACGTCATGATTTTTTCGTCCGTGCAGCCGGCTCCATCGAATTATAAGACGTTGTCACGTCAAAATTCGTCGATGATAATTATTGGTGTACAAACCAAAAAAAAGTGCGTTCGTACAAAGTACACATGTCAGAAGTGAAAATTTTTTGGCAAACTAATTTTTAAATCTCTTTTATATTTATACTACTCTAAAGCTTTAAATTTCCGAGACATGCGATGCGACGTCCGCTCTATCTCACTCTCTCTCTCGATCTTTCTCACTCGCTTGCTCCCTACTCTCACTCCATGGATATGTGCTTCATGCTACGTTCGCCTTTATAACTCTTTCTCAATCGGTCTCAATCACTCTCTCCCTCTTCTTGGACAAAAACGTTGCACATTTTCATGACGTTTCATCCGTAAAAATTTACCCTCATGCGCGTAAAGAAATTTCACTTCAAAAATCGACATATATTCGACCCATAATAATATGTAGTATACATACATGTATAATATATCGATATTTAAAATATATTATTGATAGTATAATATAAGCGACAATGGTCTAGTAGGTTTGGGCTTGGCCTTTTGAGTAATTTGAATTAATTCATATAAGAGAGATCCGGGTTCGATCCTGACCCCTGTGACGCCTTGAAACGGGCTTTTCCAAATTATTTTACGTTATATTTAAACTTGAGACCATCGCTTGCTTACCGGTGAAGGAAACGTCGTGAAGAAACCTGCATGACTGATGAGATTTAAAGTCTTAGACCCCCTGTGTGATTTTCCCTATGGCCTAACACCCTCCTCGCCTGATTTCGAGACCCGTGCCCAGCAGTGGGACATATAGGGGTGGGTTAAATAATATATAAAAAAGATATACCTAAACATGATGAATTGAAATAAAATAGCGATCACTTTTCATTAAACAACCTTCCTTTTACAACCTTTATTTTTCAAACTGTAAAGTTAACGAGATTACTGAGAATCTATAAAACCGTACTGGATTGTTATTCACGGTACATATTGCAATATGTAAAGAATTCTTCGAAACAGAAGCGGTAACTAATAAGATGTGGTTAGTTATTACCTCGAGTTATTACCATATATTATCGTGTTTAATATCTTTTTGGTGTACATAGTTGTTAATTGGTTAACTATTGTTTTGAGTGCCATATCTATATGTGAAGATAATTCTTTATACTTTGTTTTACTGGGGATTAAAAAAAATGTATTTGATAGCGAAATCCTTATGTTAGGAAGTGTAATTTAACTGTAGGGCTTTATTTATTATAAATCATTTAGGAAGCGATGTCTATTAGGTACCTTTTGAATATTTGTATAATATTATGATGATGACAACTATTTGTTACAAAAAAAAGTGTCGTGCGTAAAAAGTACATATTAAATGCCAGAAGTGAAATTTTTTTGCAACCTAATTTTTAAATCTCGTTTTTATTTATTTTATACTAATCTAAAGCTGTAAATTTCCTAGACTTGCGATGCGACGTACGCTCTATCTCACTCTCTCTCTCTCTCTCTCTCTCTCTCTCTCTCTCTCTCTCTCGATCTTTCTCACTCTTCTTGGACAAAAACTTTAGACATTTTCGTGATTATGTGTAAAGTGACGTATTATGATCATACCAATGGTACTTGTTTGGAAAGGATAATATGGAAGTCGATTGTTCTCCCGGACATAACAGTCCTTTAGTATTGATGTCAGTATGTCATTGGAAAATACCAATACACAAAGTTTAATTGGAACCGAGTCTAATAACTATCGATTAGAAAAAGAACCACTAATAATTAAAATTGACGAGTCGATCAAGTTCATTAAAATTATAATGTTCCAAAGTGAGATATAATGATACATTGTCATTCAGTCACGTCATTGTCATTTGTCAGTGCGCCCACAGCTAGATGTAAATATTTTTATTTAAAATAATCCAAAAATGGAAAGTATATCCTTTTAATTAAATTTAAGATGTATAACATCGAGTAATATGTTTTTATTATATTAGTTGGATAGGCAAACTGGCAAACGTACAACCTGATGGTAAGTGGTCGACGTCGTCCTTGAACATAAACTAGTTTACCTGGAACGACCCCAGGCAACTCATTTATGTGTTGCCTATCCTGAGACATAAGATGTTAAGTCTCGGTGCCAGTAATTACACTGCCTGTCTTGCCCTTCTCTCCGAAACACAGCAAAACTGTTTCACGGGAGAAACAAGCAAGATGGTGGTACCCATGCAGCCGGGAGCGCGGCACAGCGCTTCCCTCCCACCGTTGAGCCATAAAATTCCGAAAATGATCATTTATGGATGACTGCAGGCTTACACGTACACACAGATCACTGGTTGGTTGAATTGCATTACGTCAACTGACCAGTTACGGAATTTTGCGTCTCACATCACTATCTATGTGCTTATATGCTCGATGATGAGAAGAGAAAGAAGGTTTAAGATTAGTGGTACTGCTGCTACAATCTTTCTAGTTCTGTCGTTGTTCCTTTATCAGTAAAAATAATAATTTTAGATTGATAAAATGCCTACATTTATTACTACTAAATGTCATTGAATTCAGAGTAATTAATTACTGATTATAATGTTTTAAGTACATTGTAGTAGTTTGAAGTCAGTGGTTTTTAACTTTAATGATAATATAATTACTTGTAACTATTATGCAATAAACATACAATAATTAGGTTAAAAATATATGTAACCTTTAAATCCGTCAATGTACCGATAACGATGATTGTGGCGAAGGTCTCTTGGATACCGATTAAATGGTCTTATTCAAACATTCAAATCAAATTCTTTTTTTAAATAACAATTTATTTTTCTAATGTTGTAAGATTACGGTTCATAAATCTGTTTAGAATAAGGGCGATTCAAGTTTAACCAATAATATAATGAATAAAGAATTTTGTAAGAGTTAGCGCAAGTGCTTTGCATCCAAATTCGGCCGGCACGACCGGGGTGGTACCTCTCGCTCACATAACAAGTGCGTTAAGTCTCGTCAAGTCGCGTCAAGTCGCGTTTCGTGCTATTTGTGAGTTTCCGGTTGCCCATTGGGGGAATAGGGAAAGGAGGGCAACGCATCTACGTCATCACGTCCATACGGCTCACTCCACCTCACCTCATGACATAAAAAAAGAAACAACGTCATCACGGCTTACGTTTTGGATACTTTACAGTATGTTCACGGGAAAACTTACCTATACTTAACAAGTATGTTGCAAATATATTTTTAAATAATTACATATGCTCGACGGATCCTTATTTATAGGATAGATGTACCGCCATACAAAGGTTTTTTTTTGTGTAGGCTAAAAAGAAAAAGTTTCATACTGGCTGGTTTCTATTACTTGTTGATCTGAGCCGTGTTTTAGATAATTTAATTATGTATTTATAACTTTTGTATTTTTTTGCGAGCGCATGTTCAATTTTTTCAAAAACTATCTAGGGGACATCCATAAATTACGTGAGGTGAATTTGACGATTTTTCGACCCCCCCTCTCCCATTGGTGAGATATCGTGAGATTTGGCTCCACCCCCCTACCCCCCGTTCTAATCTCACGTGAGATATTTCTAAACGCGTATTTTAATTTTTAATGTAAATGTTGTGAAACTATTTTACAAAAGACAATTTATTTCATTATTTTTAATTTAATGAAGTTAATAAAGACATACGAGTCTAAAGTTCGCCGACTGTAATCTAAAATCATATGGATAATATAGTTGAATAATATAATACTATCAAAATTATTAAAGAACACTTATTCTAAATCAGTGCACTATCCGTGGAGAGAATTATAATCAAGAAATATGTTTTACCATAATTTGACCCTATTTTCTTGTAATTACATACTGTTTCTTGCGAAAAAAAAATTACGTGATATTTGTTGAGACCCCCACTTTCCCCCAAGTGAGTTTGGGTGAGATTCTGCTCGACTCCCTCCCCCCCAAAAAACCTCACGTAATGAATGGACGCCCCCCTACATCAATTGACACCTCAAACATATTTTTAGACGACGGAGAAAAAGTTTTAACCTAAAAGAGCTTGTTGACTAGACTTTAAAGCTTTGCTTCTTAAAGCTTAGGTATTTTATATTTCGATTTGATTACGTTATAATATGTCATTGAACACCACCATGGGTCAAGCCTTAACGTGGCGGTGAGGCTCAGTAGCCTAGGCCCTTACCTTGCGAATTGAGCCGAGGGGGCTCTTTGTACCCCTCTTATAAGAAGGGGGGACAAAGAGCAGTGGGCAAGGGGCGAGGACGGGAACCTCACCCCATTGTACTATCCCGATGTTGGGAGGGGTTATTCTGTGGTACTGGACAACCCCTCTGTGGAGGTGGTGTCGGTCAATTGGGGGACTGACTAGCCGTCGAGGTGACCTGTTTGCTCATTAGATCCGGGGCACCTCACCAAAAGCGGCATTGGTGGCACTCGCCAGGTTTTAGTGGGTAGAGATGCGCCCACTTACCAGCTTTCGGGCGCAGCGAGTCCCACATACCCGCGTGGGGAGACCCACTCCCCCGCGGGATCCCTCAAAGCATTTCCCGGCAGAATAATTGTCATTGAAAAGTAAAAACGCGTCTTTAAGATATGTTCAATATTCATGGCCGTTCACATGCCCTTAACGACAGACGATTCATACATGCAAGTACACCCGGAGTCACTTATCTTGTGCTTGCGTATTACTTGAGATAGCTGTTTATAGATTCAGGTATGGAACTTGATTGCAACATGTTGAGAAGTGATTGGCGATGTATTTATTTATAAAGTAAAATAAGAAATGTTCTTGAATATTCCAGTGGTCAGTGACCTTTTATGACAGTGGCCAGGTTATATACAGGAAAAGGTTTACAGATAACAGTTAACAGCTGACGAATAAGGTTTTACATTAAACCTTTTTTGTGCGTGACAATAAAACGAGAGCATGAAATACCTATAATAATATATTAATATGTATATCTCAATATCATTTTTGCCAAATTTCATGTCTCACTAATTACTTATATATTAAACACTATATACCGGGTGTATTTGGAACGCTTGCGAAGATTGAACCCTAATAGTATACTATTTTTATACAATATAATGCATATAACCATTTATCTCAGTAACGTTTTTAAAGAAAATTTTAGGACTTGTGTATTTTGCAAACCCGCAATGTATTAGTAAAAACTTAAACGATGAACGACTAAAGCGATAAATCGCGCTGAAGACGCGCGCGGTGCGGGAGCTCGTTCACCTCGTGCATGCGACGAACGCTATCAGCTGATTCAGTCCGCTAACCGTTTATTTAAGTTAAGTTTATTACATTGCTGTTTTTTTCAAAAAAACATTATCATCAAATTCCTGAAACATTATGTTTACTAAATCGGATTATACAAAAAAAAAGGCAACAAAAAAAAAGAAAGAAAACGCGTTTTTTCTCGCGGTTACCATGAGTGTATAGTGTGTATACATACATTGCGGGTTTGCAAAATACACAAGTCCTAAAATTTTCTTTAAAAAACGTTTCTGAGATAAATGGTTATAATATGCATTATATAGTTTATAAATAGTATATTATTAGGGTTTAATCTTCGCAAGCGTTCCAAATACACCCGGTATATTTAAACAACATTTTTGTGCTGTAGAAGCGAGCTATTCGTGCAATTTACAAGTTGCCTCCCTATTCATCTTTGAGAGAAAAATTTAAAGATATAGGAATTCTGACTGTCGCCTCTCAATACATCTTAGAAAATTTACTGTATGTCCGGAAAAACATAAATGAATTTTGTAAGAAAAGTGATATTCATAGTAGGGATACACGTAATAGACACAGGTTAGATGTACCAGTGATTAGACTTTCAAAAGTAAGCAATTCTTTTAAAGGCAACTGTACCTATACGCTTTTACAATAGGATACCAGAAACCGTTGAAAAGCTATCCATAAAAAAATCTAAAAAGTTGTTAAAGGGCGTTTGTGTGGTAAAGGATATTATAAAGTTAAAGATTTCATGGAAGATACCACACCTTGGGAATAAGGCATTCCTCCCAGGCATTTCAGGATAAGATGTTAAAGTTGTTATAGAATACATATTAGTTGAAAAGTTCCTCTGAGTTTGTTTCGCCTGTTATTCTCAGTGGGCTTTCCTTGGAGCCGGTGGTAGATTCAATTGACCTATTGGTACTATTTTGAATTTAAAAATTTGATTTTGATTTTTACTAAGTACCTACCTAAGATGTGAAACATCTAAGTATGTTAATATTAGAATTCATAATTAATAATAATTAATGAATTAATATGTCTTTTTTTTATTTCGTCTACATGAAATAAAATGAAAAAACGATCATACGCATGATAGCGCCATTACGCCATTCACGGCATCCGAGTCTATTTTACTGCAAAAGTGCTTTAGATGTTTCACATATATAAAAAAAACCACAGTCACAGGGACTGCTAATAGAAGTGAAAACAAAACAATTCAATTCAAATACCTATAACCTAAACGAATACCTATAGGTTCCTTCGAAAGAAGCAACACAATTTGCAAAACAAATATTGCATAATCTTATATAAATAAATCAAACGTCACATAAAAGTCAAATCGCGTCTCGTAACGGTGTCGCGATTAATCTTATATAAATAAATCAAACGTCATATAAACGTCAAACCGCGTCTCGTGACGGTGTCTCGAGTCCAGAGATTTTATCTCATCTAAAAATATGCGCGCTAAAAGAAGTTTTCACTTCAAAAATCGACATTTATTAATAATATCATGTAGTTGCTAAATATGTATAGAACTTACTTGAACTTGCAGTATAGCCCGCTTCCATTGGCCGGCCCATCTGGCAATTCTTTGGCTTCTATCAACACAATATTCACAACTGAGGACCACGGTTTTTTCAAAACTTCAAATTTTGCATTTTTTAACAAATACTGAAACAAAATATTAGTAAATATAAATAAATAAAACCGTATTCATAGGATACGCCTGAATATATTTAATATACTTAATGTTTTTTTTAGATACTAAAATATATATTATGAACTTAATAAGGAGTTAGGAGCTATCTATTGATTAATTCGTTCATTTTTTATCCCTTTGCTCGCACAGCTGAAGAGAGAGATTTTGCATATTTAAAATTTGTATATAAATGCAAAAAGCTATTATTTATGTACAATATGTGTTACAAATTTGTTGAAATAGATATGTTATTGTTTACGTTCGTATGGCTGGTACGCTTACAGTATTTTATAAGATTCTACAATTATAATATAAATGACTTTCAATTATAAACATATATATCAACACTTTATAAAGAACCTAAAACTAAAAACCGGGTGCTGGTGTGGGATGCAACCTGTTCAGACACGCTGGCCCCTTCCCATCTACATGGAACCAACAACAGAGCTGGTGCGGCTTGTGAAGCGGCTGAAAAAGCTAAAATATGCAAATATAGGGGTCTAGGCTCCGAATATGATTTTGTCCCGTTCGGCGTCGAGACCCTTGGTCCGTGGGGTCCTAGCGCTTTAAGGCTCTTTAAGGAAATAACAAAAAGGTTAGTCGACATCACAGGAGACCGAAGAGCTGGCAGCTACCTCGGACAAAGAATTAGTCTAGCAATTCAAAGGGGGAACGCTGCCAGTATCTTAGGGACCTTGCCTAAAGGGACTCCTTTTTACCACGCTTTTATTAGCTTGGGTTGTATCTATGTATCTATGTATGTAATGGAATCTTTGAACATGATTTTGACCCAGTTCTAACGACCAGATTTTGTTCAAACTTTGTAGATTTATCGAGGACCGATGACAATACAATAATTTGATAAAATTATTCCAATATCCTGATAAGGATAATCAGGATAGCACATGCTAGGAAGGCGTAAGGCGCGCAAGTTACCTACATAGCTTGTTTTTAGTCTCTCACTCATTTGTAAAGTGATTGTTAATAGTTGAGTACTTTAAATTAATAAAAAGTTTGATTAATTTGAAACTTTGTACACGTATCAAGGACCGATGACAATGCAATAATTTAATAACAGATTCCCAATATCCTTATAAGGACCACCAGGATTAATTAATTTTTTTGTGGATTCTCTGTAAGGGAGTAAGAAAGATAGAGCTATCGCGTGATCTGCGCATGTCTGCAGTTTCGGACTCCCTCCTTTTCATTACGGGAGTGGGTAATTTGCGCGCCTGCTGCTTTCCTTGGCTGTGGTAACCGTTTCTCAGGCTCCCTCTCCTAAAAAAGAGTTCTTACTCCCGATTACTTTTGTATCAATTACGATTCCTGCATAGCTTTGGACTTACAGTCGATAAAGAAGGAATCAAATCTAATAAACCAAACTAAAAAGTGAAAAATAAATTATAGTTTAAAAAACTAAAAAAACACGCTTTTAAAACTTATTAAACTAAAAAAATAAAACTATAGTAATCAATTGAAAATTCATATTATTATACAAAAAGCGTGGGGGGCTTGATTTCGATTGTGGTAAACATATTATCAATAATTTACTAATTTTGTGGATATCATAACAAGCAACCCCACGTGTTTTGTACAATAATATGAATTTTCAATCGATTACTATAGTTTTATTTTTAATTTTTTAGTTTAATCAGTTTTAAAAGCGTGTTTTTTTAGTTTTTTAAACTATAATTTAATATTAATATACTTAAGTTATTATATTATACAATTTATGATGAAAATATTAACGAAACAGCATTCAAATTAAAAAAATGGTTTTAGACAATTAAACTTTAAAAACAAACAAGGAAACTTAACTTATTATACTTGTTAAAAATATTACCTTCGGACAGTACGTATCCATAGTATAATACAACAAAATCAAGGTAATTTACTCAAAATATTCTATTCGGAAAATAAAATAAAATCTCCTTTGACATGTGTACGTCTCTTTTAAACTACGTTAGAAGACTCGATGGACATGTAACATGTTACTCATTGGTTATTTCCGATTATCCTTTTATTAGTCAATAGTACAGTTAGTCAATTGGCAAGCCAGGCCAATGAATGTTACAGTTTAAGTAGTTTAATCGTTATAAGAACCTAATTAGTTTAGTAGGAAGGAGAAGGTTGGGACTTGTAAGCTATTTTAAGAACTAACAGTTAAAATTAACCCATTAGTTACTTGAGTGTGTTTTATTACTACTTTTTTCCTCTGAGGCATCCCGCGGGGGAGTGGGTCTCCCCAGGCGGTAATGTGGGACTCGCTGCGCCCGAAAATTGGTAAGTGGACGCAGCTCTACCCACTAAAACTGTACTTGTGTTATATGTTCGTAACTACATTGTTATTTAGAATAAGGAAAATTTGATATGGTGAGGGAAACCATTGTGACTACTAATATGTCTGATAAGATTAAAAAGTTTTCGAGAGTGTGTATAGTTCGTCAACCCGTATTGGGTCAACGCATACCCTTCTCGGCTTTCAATGAGGCATAAGAAGATTTAAAAAGCTCATTCGAATATTCGAATTTATTTTTTATTTTTTTCTCTTCTATAAAAACCTTAACCCTTACCACCGCGAAAAATTAATCACTAAGGTATAGGTACAATATACATTCCTTGAATATTTATAAAGAAGTACTGGTTTCCAGGATATCTAAATATTTAAATTGATAATTTTAGATCGAACTTTGTAAATATGATGAGACAATAGAAATATCTGTGGCCCACATAATATTAGACTTGCTGTTGCCCGCAGCTTCGCCCGCGTTAACTTAGTTAATTTAAGCGTAAACTTAGTTTAGTTATGATTAGTTTATAGCCTAAGTTACTTCTTATAAAATCAGCTATCTGTCAGTGAGAGTCCCGTCAATATTGGCCCAGGCGTTTCGAAGATTGGCCGGAACAGACAGGCAAGTAAAAAATGGTATTTTGGTATATATGTACCATGTGTACATCCATAATATTATGCATTTAGTAAAAAGTGATTATTTTAATATTACAAACAGACACTAATTTTATTTATCTGTATAGATTAGGATGCAGCCGTGTTTTGAGTGGTAAGCATTTGTTGTCGAAAAAGTCATGTGCGTGGGGAAATTTAGAAAAATCCACTTAAAAAAACACTACTTATATAACCTATATAGTTAACCTTATGAAGGGTTTGTTTGAAGGCGCTGGTGCTGAGAACTACTGGTCTAATTAGGAAAATCTTTTGGCATTTTATATCCAAATCATAAAGCAGGTTGTAAGATACTGATTAAAGAGAAAATTGCTAAATGCGTGTTAAAATTTATAATTTTAAAGCGGGTATTGGAATGGCTTGTTGAACACAACACGTTACCTTTTGAACTTTTTTCCCGTGGTCCCTGAGGAGACTGAGCCCACTACCAATACGGTCCATGAACTGGTTATTGACTGCTAGCGTGGTGGGTGCCATCGGATCCATAACCAGACCATCCGGAATCGGAATTGACCTGTAAAAATACATTTAAAATCACGGTAACCAAATTTAGATAGGGAAACCGGTACGAACTATTACTGTTTTTGGCTAACATGGTATAATAACAACAACAATATCAGGTTTTGGTAGCTCCACCATATATTTCCTACTTAAGGCGACGCATTGTTAAACAATAATTCTAATACCGGACACGCGCCAGAGGGGATTGAGCGTGCTGAGCGGGGCGAGGCTCTACATTCGTACGCGAGGTGAGATTATTACGTGTTATTACTAAAGGACGTAAACGACAAAATGGTTTTTTTTTTATTTCGTTAAAAACGATAATTGGAGAGATTCCTTCTATAAAGAAAATCTACGAAGTAAGTTAAGAGGCTTAAACCGGTCCAGTTTGCCCATAATGATGATTTTTGTAGTCTATCATATAGGTTTTACCGGTGGGAGGGAAGCGCTGTGCCGCGCTCCCGGCTGCATGGGTACCACCATCTTGCTTGTTTCTCCCGTGAAACAGCTTTGCTGTGTTTCGGAGAGAAGGGCAAGACAGGCAGTGTAATTACTGGCATCGAGACTTATCTTATGTCTCAGGATAGGCAACACATAAATGAGTTGCCTGGGCTCGTTCCAGGTAAACTAGTTTATGTTCATGGGCGACGTCGTCCACTTACCATCAGGTAGTACGTTTGCCAGTTAGCCTATCTAACTAACATAAAAAAAATCAGTAGTAAATTAACACTGATGAAATATATTTGTAATTGAATGAATTTAATAATAATACTAGCTGTTGCGCGCTATACCCGGATTGATGATGGTTATTTTATATATGTAGGTACCGTGTTGTATCCATAATGTGCATTTAATAAAAAGTGGCTATTTTAATATTACAAATAGACACTCCAATTTTATTTATCTGTGTAGAGTATATATATAATTTAGCATTCATTTTGAATTGACAAATGAAAATCACTAAACTACCTAATTGTGGTTCTTGGTCTGAACAAAATTTAAATAAAATATCACCTCGAATAATTACGAAAGCCTCAATCATATTACGTTTATGGACACGACCGTTAAGGAACAACTATTCATTTTAGTACGCTATATCAAAAAAGTTTAAGCAAAAATATTTTTTGCCTCATCTTGAAAGGAAACACGTTTGTAAACCTGCAAAATCCAAAACAAAACGAGAATCTCAGTTTATGTAATGTATTAATTTCCGTAATAAAATTAGACGTTATTTTCATGAAAACCGGTTTCCAAAAATGTAAATATAACTGAGTTTTTGCGTTGTAACGTGTATCTAATCCTGTCTATTTTCGCTGTCTGAAATCTTAACACTATGAGTTATGACAGAAGCATTATAAAATATTTCTATTTTCGCAGTCCGAAATCTTAACACTATGACAGAAGCATTATAAAATATTTAACATAGGCATATGAATATTTATTTATTTTTTAATGATTAAGAGTTAGCTGATAAGATTCAAGAGTGGAGGCCACGTTTAGGTAGACGAAGTGTTGGTCGGTTAACCAGGTGGGAAGGCAACATCCGTACAGTTGCCGGAATGCCTATGTTCAGCAGTGGACGGATAGAGGCTGATGATGATGATGAGTTAGTCTATAAAAATATAATAAAAAATCGGTTGTCTGTAAAGTCGGTTTACTGACAATAGTTGAACGTGACAACGTCATAAGAAAATGGAACGCCTCAGAGCGAGGTAACGCCGCATACGTCATCGCATACGTCATGTTTTTTCGTTCGTGCAGCCGGCTCCATCGAATTATAAGACGTTGTCACGTCAATAAATAATAATAATAATAGCTCTTTGTAAACACGTAATAATCGTATAATATGGTTTATATTTTATACGAAAGTTTTCAAAATTGTTTACCTACATTCTGTAGCACGTCAAAATATGGTGTAATAGTTCGTATTAGTCACTTTTTACCTACACGTATGTTTGAGGACAAGGTTGTATGAGGTTTTAAAACTAACAATATTTGTTAAGGAAATCCGGTCTGCTATGATAAAGGTGAAGATGTTCAAATGTCATTAAACTAATGAAATTAAAAAAGTAAACGGTAAGAGTCAGTGTGAAGAAAAATCATGATCATCAAAAAAATATTTGTGAGAAAATATCAAATAAAACCAACTGGTGGTATGCGTTTCTTGTGGAGCCCATTCATTATCTGTATACCACCATACTTACTTTGCCATGGAACAATGTTGTGTTCAGGATGCAATTGGCAATTGACAAGAAGGATTATCAATTTATGCTTAACCTGAGCCCTAGGGTATTATGGTCTCTCAAATACCAGTAAACCGCCAGCAAACCCTTTGATGTAGCGGGTGTTCGTGAATGTCGGTGATCTTACCACCAGGTAAACCAACTATTCCCAGCATGGTTCAAGCCTCTCCGTGGCGGTGGGGTTCAGTAGCCTAAAGTGAACCTAACCAAAGGCGGCATTAGTGGCACTCGCCGGATTTTAGTGCTTTCAGACGCAGCGAGTCCCACATACCCGCCTGGGGAGTCCCAGTATTTCCCAGCGGAAAAGAAAAAAAGGTAGACCGACTATCTGTTCGCCTTTCTTCTATAAAACAGTCTCTGCTGCACTTCTCTTGTCTGTCATTCACTATTCACCACCCGATGACCCGTCTCTATACACAAGTAACAGTACCAAATAAAGCATATGAGAACGCGAGTATTACGCGGTATTTGTTAATTTATTTATGAATTATTAATTACAATGGATCAAAGTTTACTATTAATCGGCACAGGGACCACTAATTAAAGTTAAATAAAGGACTAAATGGTAGTTGGTACCGGTTTTAATAATCATATTGTTATTTTAATTGTCATAAGCCTACTTTTTGTCGCGATTAGTTAATATTTTTACACGTTTCTCATATTACTTTCACACTCACGATTATTAGAAAGTTATATTAACTAAATCAATAGATTACGGAATATAAACAAAAATTTAAAACATCTATCTACATACTATTGTTTTCTAATGCTTATACGAAATTTGCTCATTAATAAAAAAAATACGATATTTTTATAATTATATATTTTTTATTTTATAACCTATAACTTTTTTTGACAAATGGGCAGACGAGCCACATGATGGTAAGTGGTTAGCGTCGCCCATGAACATAAAGATAGATAGATAGAAGAGATTCGCCCAGTCAACTAATTCATGTGTTGCCTAGGCTAATCATAAGATGGTCTCTGTGTCAGTAATTACACTGCCAAGATAGGCACCTTATCTCCGAAACACAAGTGATAGTTGGTACCTATGCAAATGGTGGTAGTTGGTATCCATGCAGATGGTGATAGTTGGTACCCATGCAGAGTGTGGTTGTTGGTACCCATGCAGATGGTGGTAGTTGGTACCCGTGTAAATTTAAAGAAAAACCGACCTAGACACGTTAAAGTGTCTAGATACCCCAAAATTGTGTTTTAGGTGACTTGGTGGTAAATGGTCATTACATTAAGCGTGGTAACTGTATAATTAACGTTCCTTTGTCTCTAAAATTCCACTAACAAATAACGTCAACTGTGAACATACCCCGGCAAAAACATTCCGAATATGTTACTATTCTTCAGTACACAAATCTATCTTGAACAAGAAAACTGCACTCGAAATATCAAACACAACTAGGTATCCATAGATATAAAGAAATTAACCCTGTACTTATAATATTGAAACTTAAACAAATTAAATTCACTTTACACAAACGATATCCACAAATTTCGGCAAACAACGAGCCCGCACCATCTAAATTTACGGTCAAAACTGGATTGACTTGTTTCATTATAACATCGTCATTTAAAGTGGAATAATGGCTGAACGGAAGTTTAAAACAATCGTCATCAAGCTGGTTTCGTCTAACGATACATATCTTTCAATAGACGTTAAATATGCTTATGGCTTCGGCTTAGTCATCATTATCTTTATCCGTCCGTTGCTGGAAATGTGCCTCTTTCAAAGAACACCAAGATCGGAAGATTCCCCGCCACCCACCTTTTTTAACGCAGTGTAAATGCTTTGCGCATACGCCCGGGGATATGTTGGACCCCCCCCCCCCAAACCCCCTGTGCACTATAATATGTATTATTGAAAAGGAGTGTCCCAGGATCTGTCTAACCACCAAAATCCAAATCGAAATAGCGTGCGCTCTTATCTGCAAGGGTACCGCCATTATGCTTATTTATACAGTTTTCCTTTGTTTCGGGAAGAAAAATATATTGGTTGAGATATGTAGTCTCGGGGTCATCTCATTTATGGTAATGGGCGACGTTGACCAATCACAATCACGTGGCTCGTCTGAATGTTTGCCCCTAATAGAAAGGCTACTTTCTTCTTAATATGTTCTCGGTTTTATTGTATGGAATATTCATACCACGTTAACCTAGTTCCGTGGTGGCCTCGCATGAACTTGTTACGGGTACCGGATGGCGAAAATAATGTTTACAAACATGACCCTGACAAAGACACTTATATTTTCTGCCCTTGGATTTGAACCTGAGACACCGTGTAGAGTCTTGTACACAAGACTCAAATATCATTAGCATCATCATGAGATACGCGCCGTTTTTATCATCTAGCTATCAGTATAGTTAATAGTATATTATATAGTGTATTAATAGTATATAGCATATCATGGTATATTCCTAAATGTAATCCTAAAGATAATACATAAATAATCAGATAACTAAGACTAATTGTTGAAAAACGATCAGGAAAGGACGATAGATTTCATGATTTTCAAACAAATATTTCCGTTACAAAAAATTATGTAATATTATTTTCTCATCATTGAATGGAAGCTATTGCTCAGGTACCTATAGAAAATATTTGGTGTTCGCTAACACCAAATATTGACTGTTTCGTTTTTATCGATGGTGGTTTTTAACAGCATAAAGTGGTTTGGGATCGGAATTCGTCATTGAACAACATTCTTGAGAAGTATGATGGGTATATACAAAAACTGGTGTTACCACGTAAAAAGAACGCGCCTACAGATTCTACCTCATAGGTGACAGGGAAAAGGATAATCGAGAATAAATGAATAATAACATAGGAAAGTTAACAAAATGATAAAATAATAAAAAAAATAGAAAACTAAGCCACATGGTACGTTTTTATCATATCTTACGAACGTTCAAGAACTCGGTCCATTTCGGAGCGCTATACTATAACATTGATCAATTTATGAAATTAAACGAATTTTTAGTGGATTTTTTTTGTTAAAACGCTCTATATGATTGTTCTGGTCGTTTTATTCTAAAATAACCAGAAAAAAAATTAAAAAACTCAAAAGAAAAATTGTTCAAATATTTTCAGTTATTTTCGTTTATAACTTTCTTATTTCCCATTAACAATAACAAGTAATAGAAATAAAGTTGTAGAATTTTTTTTGTTCTACAAATAATATCTGATTAAATTATCCGTAAAGTTTACGAAATACAACGCGAAAACCCTTCGAACCTGTTTTTCCAAAATGGCGGTCGGGGCATAGCTGGCGAACCCATAAACTTAAACTTAAGCTTATACTAACCCTACACATAAAAAATAGCATCCTCTAAAAAATGCAACCCTCACTGTAAAGACTTTAATATTTCTGTGGCTATAGTTTATTATAAATAATATAGTAGATTTGTATCGGACGTCCATTTTGCTTTTGATAATCAGTTAATTTCTACAGTCAAATTTTACAAGTGTAGGATTGAGTGCAAGTTAAAATTTTGCGATGTTTATCTTATAAATTAGAAATATAAAATAGAATAAATGCTGTAAAAAATGATAAGATATAAAACTACATAGGTTAGCTGAGGCCCGATGTTTGTAAAACTGATTTTAGATCTTGTCCAAGTGGGTATATGTTGGTTGGTTGGTTTGTTGAAAGTTACATATCGTTCTGGAAGCTCATTTGCATAAGATTGGTCAAGTACACCAAATCGCGTACAGAGGCTCCCATACAAAAATACATAAGAGCGCCACTGTTAGTCCATCGAAAAGATATTATGTTGTATGAAGTAGAAACTTAACGTTGTTGTTATCATATTCCATTTATGTAGCGGGATGGAATCATAAAATGTAATGTACAAAGACAATATGCATTATGTATGTTTGTGATATATTTGCAGAACGTGTTTCGTATATTCATTAGCTATTGTTTATCAATATGTTACTAACACTACGAATAAGTAAAATAAACATACTTAACACATGTCTTTATTTCTTAGCTGACTGCTATATAAGTATCTCTAAGTTAATACTGTATAGATGTTATAATAAATATGATCTTTATGTTTTATCATTATTAATTAATATAACTTTAATACTGCTATGAGGCGATATTAAATTCAATAGCCAATTAAATTTAATTAAAGAAGCAATAGCATTAGTTATTTCACTCACATAATACCGGCGTAAAGTGACAGCTATGCTGTCGCCTTTCGTTGTTTCCGGTGGCCCATTATAATGGGCAACCATCTGCATAACCTCTGGTTGTGCAGATATCTATGGGCGTCGGTAGTCACCATAAGGCTCCGACTGCTCGGTTGCCTCCTTGTGACATAAAGGGAAGCTGTACTCTGTAGGTCTCTCTTTACAATTTATTATTATGGGCTGTGGCGCTAAGAACTGGCAACTATTTTTATTAACTACGCATATTATATTATATTTTATACATTATAAAAAGAAGTAAAAACAAATAGACAATAACTAATATAAGTTTTAATAAAACTCTTGTATGGAAATATTATCGCGTTTCAACGATAAAATGCATTTAGTAATTTTTTAAAAAGTAATTTTTAATGTGTGCAATTCAGGTGAATTTTCTTGTTCAGGTGAATTCTTCAGTGAAAGATCTTCGCTTAGTAATTGCTAATGATGGGTCCATGATGGTTCGCAGTTTTCAAATACTGAGCAACAAAGCGTTTCTATAGAAGGCCCGTGACCCTAGGCACCCGTGGTAGTTTTGAGAGGGTTCGGGTGTTCATGCAGAGTCCCACCTAAGGTGGGCACTATGCGTTAACGCAGTTACCATGAAACACAAAAAAAAACAGCCAAGTGCGAATCGGACTCGTACACGAAGGGTTTCCGTACCATTATATTATATACAACATTAGACACTAACAAAAAAAATACGGCTATTGATATTCTAATGATATGAAAGCGCCATCTAGTGACGCGATGAGCGCGATAGAGCTATTATTATTGATTATTAGTTCGATTACGATTTCTCTTATTTTATACTATACGAACTGGTGTCGCATAAACCATACATTATTTTTGTAATAGGGTTCACGTTTTACCCTAAAAAGGACAATAACGGGTTCACAATTAGAGAATACTTCAATTCTTGAATAGACGCATAGTTTTGTAGGTACAAAAATATGCGAATTAATTATGAAACATTGTACACATATTCATGGAGGTATTAGAAGTAACATAGGATACTTTTTATAAAAAAAACTAAAATCTTATCCTGCGCAGACGAAGTCATGGGCACCAGCTAGTGTTATATAACTTATATAACTACAAAGCTACACCAAATACTGATTTTGTTGATAGACTTTGTACGATTCACATCTATATTATAATAAAAAACTAACACTTTAGCATTGCATTTGGACTGTGATCGTGGTTTTAAATCAAAATGCAGTACAACAAAATCGAATCATATTAATTTAACATATAAAAGGAACCTTTATAAAGGCACTTCGTTTATTTTGAGGCCAAGTAAAAACATGAAACCGCAAATAATAACCCTCCATATGACGCAGTCTGACAAAAAGGCATGTCTGCATTAACATTTAAACACATTGTCGAATTTAAAAACATTGTCGAATTTATGAACGTATGATAAGTATATATCCGTAGATTAAATTTTAGAATAATTTAAATAATTTAAATCACAAAGTCGTATGGTATGAATTTCTATCCAATCCACCATTGTTGGCGTGTCGTCGTCGATATACCTACATTGGCTACATTATCTATTTTAATATTTATATGCTTGGAATAATATTACATGATGATATTGGTACCTGGTGCATAGTGGTGGTCATTATTACAACAACAGCTGTTGTAGTAATGCGTTTTTTTATGTTAGTTGGATAGGCAAACTGGCAAACGCCTTATTCCCAGGGTGTGGTATCTTCCATGAAATCTTTTACTTTATAATATGCTTTACCACACAAACGTTCTTTAACAACTTTTTTGAATTTTTTTATGGAGAGCTTTTGAACGTTTTCTGGGATCATATTGTAAAAGCGTATACAGTTGCCTTTAAAAGAATTGCTTACTTTCACGGGAGACACAAGCAAGATGGTGGTACCCATGCAGCCGGGAGCGCGGCACAGCGCTTCCCTCCCACCGGTAAATTTATTTGAAAATAATAAATAATCCATTATTAAAGAATAACTATATCCTATAATAGATAATAAATAATTTATTATTGTAAAACAGCCGTTAGGGCCGAAACACATAACCGCGATGCGGCGCCGCGCCGCTTAAATCAGCAGTGGCGTCCCTGCCGATTTCAGCGGCGCGGTGCCGCACCGCGACGCGAATTTCACCGGCACGGCGTCATACTTATTGACAATGATTCAGTTTATTTCAAAGACTACTACTACTATTGTTTGTTTCTATCACTTTTGCAAACAACACGCGTAAAGTCAGAAGCAGTTTTAAAATTAAATTTTCATTTATATTTTTGGTTCAGGAACGCCCTTGTTTGTGGGATTACTGTGGGTATTTTCCATCGGGATTCATAGCCTTATTACATGAATTATCCAGTATCTTCTTTGTCGTACATTTAAAACAGAGTTATGTCTTCTTAATAACAAATAAGCAATAAGTTTATTACGATCCATGAGCAGAGACAGGTCTATCCACAATAAAAATCACGAGGAACTGGTTACCCTACCGTAGGACAATAAAACGCTCTTTTTCGCGACGCCGCAACGCCGCAACGCAAACTACCGTTTTTAGCGTTGCGGCGTCGCAACGCGGCTATGTGTTTCGGCCCTTATTGCATCACTACTGAGTACTGGTGGATGTACCTACTCAATCAAAACGTATTACTTTGAGTCCCTACCTGAGGTACCTTTTTTATGTCGGGGGGAAAATCTTCGAGAAGATCATCCAGACTCTCTTAGGGGAAGAAGCCTAGGGTATGTGGAGATTTTACCCACTAAAAACCACCCGGTAGTACCTCCGCGTAATTTGAGATAACGAGAGTAAACGAGTTGGTACCAAGTTATATATACACTTAGGTGGTCATGGAAATAAGTGTCGTTTAATGATTCATAGAAAGTTCGAGATATTTTTCTTTATCAATGACCTGTCCACAAATGAAAGCATTAATAGTCATTATAAAAATATATGAATTGTTTATATACATATAGATATTTATTAGCATTGCAGTCAATGCCAATATTTACATATTCTTGTTATATTTATTGAACAAACGTTTTTAGTATGTAACGATTTTATCGCGGTTTATTTTAACATAGATTTTAACATTCTTTTATTTTTTTAATTGTACAGGAACCATGATCATGAAAAGTGGTCAGACCCGTAATTTTGGACCTGTGAAATTTACGTAGGCATTAGAAAAGTATTTTATGGTGGAATAATATATCGAACCTAGACTGGGTCAGAGATGTCAAGCACGTCCTATGGCGTCATGGACCGAGGACGTGGGAAAGATGCTCCCCGCCATGGCTTTAACCGCCATGTCAAGGCTTTAGCCTTGAGGTGGCGGTGAGACTCAGTAGCCTAAGGAAAACCTTGGGCGAAACAAATTGAACCGAGGGAGCTGCTTTTTGTACCCCGGTCGTGGCGTCGGTCCTTTGGGAGACTGGCTAGCCGTAGAGGTGCCCTCAACAGATCCGGGGCACCTCACCAAAGGCGACATTGGTGACTCTCGCCGGGTTTTAGTGGGTAGAGCTGCGTCCACCTTACCACCTTTCGGGCGCAGCGAGTCCCACATAGTCTAGGCAGTCCCGACTCTCACGCCTTGCCGGATTGCCTCAGAGCATTTCCCGGCGGAAAAGAAAAAAAAGGGCTTGTGATGATGACAGCGATATCTTGTTAATTATCCTTTATCACATGCACACTACGCGCGTGGTATCATACCATCATCTCCAGTTATGACATTACAGACGACCATTATCATGGTCCTCCTTATCGCTATGTTGTAATCGTTTTATCAATGTTTCGAAACAACGTGACGTCACAGTTTTGAAATCATTGCAATCATGTTTAAAACATCACTATTGTTATCGAATTCGAATCATTTTTGTTTTGATTACGACATTCGGAATTCTATTTTATTTAAAATTAGTAGATAAGCTATAATTTAATCCGCTAAATCTTCTTTCTACCTTTTTAAATGGGCTTTTTCAGATTTATAAAGACGCCTTATTATATGCCACAGTTAATTTTTATCGAGAAAAAATGCAGAAAGTTCAAATTTATGTCCAAACTCGTTACAAATTATTCATAGAATTGTTAAGAATATACTTAATTCCTAAGCATTTGTTTACGATAGTGCGGCAGTCGTCAAGCAAAATGTCAATACTCATTACTTCTTTTTATTTTATAATAGGCAAGGGCAAGCAATGAAAGAGACTATAACAAAATTAAATATTATGAAATGTTTGGTTAGGGTCCTTCTGACCCCCACACCAAGCCCCTACAGGACCTGTGTTACCTTTGGCAAAAATCTTACAAAACCAGTTTCAAAATAAATAGTTTTTTTTTAATAATAGCAACATGATATTTTGACCTCTTTGTTTTTCTTATTTCCTGTTTTTTAATATAGTTATGAAAATTATATTGTAGGTGAATTTGAATGAAACTGCTCCAAGGCAGCAGAGCAGGTTTGAACTATGGTGATCCCCACCATGGTTGGTGGGGCTCAGTAGCCTAGGGTGAACCCAGCACCTTGGGCGAAGCAAATTGAGCCAAGGGGGCTCTTTGTACCTCTCTTATAAGAAGCGAGGACAAAAGAGCAGGGGACAAGGGGCGAGGATCGGATCCTCACCCCATTGTACTGTTCCGACGTTCTGAGGGATTGATCTGTGGTGCGGGACAACCCCTCAGTGGAGGTGGCATCGGTCCCTTGAAGGACTGACTAGCCGTCGAGGTAGCCTGTTTGCTGAACAGATCCGGGACACCTCACCAAAGGCGACATTGGTGGCACTCGCCGGGTTTTAGTGGGTAGAGCTGCGTCCACTTACCACCATGCGAGTCTCACATACCCGCCTGGGGAGACTCACTCCCCCAAGGGATGCATCAGAGCATTTCCCGGCGTTAAAGAAAAAAAAAAAAAAGTGTGTGTGTGTCAGCTCCGACGCACAATTGGAGTTTACTCCTTACGAACGATAATTATTTTGATATATATCGAGTAGAAAAAAAGGGTAAATAAACGCATCTGTAAAATGATAAGAGAAACAAACATATATCTGTAATTATTCGAATTATTTATATTACTTCAATAAAGCGTATTACATAAAGTATGTTACAAAATAATAATAATAATAATAACAAAGAGGAGGCCCCGAGAATAAGATCAGGGAGGATCAGGGGCATTTCACTTAGTACATTTGGTTTTTTGTATGAGATTAGAAAGTCGTTTTTAGTTTTTTTTTATGTCTATGAAATTTTTGCATGTTTTATGTTGAAGACTAGTTATTCTTATATAAAATATACGTGATTTATTTTTTAACAATTATAGGTACCTATTTAATACTTAATCGAAATTAAATTCTTTACTTGACAAGTTTGTACAATTAAACTTGAACCAAGTGTTCAATGGTCACACCAAATAATATATTTAGGGAGGCAACATTAATATTTTAAAGTTTCTGATTGGTTAATTATCAAATTGAAGAGTTTCAATTTATTGTATTATTGTTAGAAATAAATTGCAAATTATAAATATGATTTTGAAAATATGAAAAAGAATAAATATATATTAAAATTACTAGACTTTTCTGGACTGAAATTTTAAAATAATTTTAAAATCGCCGCGAATATTGGAACGTAATGACTTTTTTTAGTCTGTGCTAACATTTCTCAATTTTGAATTCATTTTTGTTATTACGTAGTATTCCCTAGTTTGTGTTTTTAATTATTCAATCTTGAATGTGCTCTAGTTGTTATAATTTCTTATCCACTCATGTTTTAAAAAACCATTGTGAGTTGTGACTATGATTACGTAAGAAATTACATGAAGACAGTTTTCTATACAGAAATTAATACAATGCCAATTACATAAAAATCAAAATTGTGATTTCATATGCAATTTGGTTAGTAATTTTTTCACATACATTAGTGGTGCAAAGATATAAATAATATATTAAGTGGACGCAGAAAAGACACAGTGATAGTGATACAGTAAAAATTTACCTAGTCAATATTTTAATAATAGACGAAAAAATAAAATAATAATTAGTATGTACCTACACATTGTTTCATTTAAAATCCTACATAATAACGTCACCTCAATTTTAGCTATAGGGATACTTATTTGTCTTGCAAATCATTACAACGGAATAAAGTATTATTCCCATTTTTTTTTCATCATTAGCTAAAATTGTTTAAATATCTTATAATATTGCATATATAATGGTCGTGTGATTGACTTTTAGTGCTGTAATATCGTGTTAGATGGCGTTGGCGGCATTATTTTAAGATACGCTGTGTAATGTATTCCATCTCATTTTTTTACACGTTCAATCATACAGATTTATATGTTTGTCTCTTTCTACGTAACGCTTCAACTTTTGTGTTACACTTGATTTTACTCCTCATAAAATTTCCGTACCGGGCCGTATAACTCAAATCGTTTCTTAAGGAGTAAACTCCAAAAAGCTCCAAGGTATGCAAGCTATCTGACGGATCCGTGGACGACGAAGACTGCCCCACAGGAGCGTCACTGGAGGCGCACCTTTACACGTTACACAGGTAGCACCTCCTACGCACCCCCGTTCGTCGGCCAAAGCGAGACGCCCCGTCAGCGGCCTCCTTGTGTTTGATTGCCTAGCAGCTAACTTAGACCAATTTTTTTTGTTAGAACGAGTAAAACCGCAGGTAATATGTAGTGAGTATAGTGCAATGAGTTAGTATTCGTTTGACACGCGATGACGAACACGTTAAAGTTGATGCATGGGTTTTATTAAGACACCAGCAAGATAGTTTTACGTAAATGATGACGTTGGACCTATCTTCACGTGTATATTATTGTATTGTTTACTCATACAACCATTGTATGTAAAACCCATAAAAATTATATAAACAACATTGTTTTCCAAAAAAAATGTCACATTGTACTGCGTTTGCCTTAGTATCAATCTCCCGTTCTCAGAGGTGCTTACAAAATATTTAACATCTTGTTTTTTTTATGTCAGTCAGGCAACCGCGCAGTCGGAGCCTTATGGTAATCTTAAACAGTTATATCGAAATGTGGCTACGTTGGTCAAAACCAACATTAATGTATTACTCACTAATGCCTTTATATTGCTGTTATTTATGTATTTCTATTTTTGTTTCTGTTTCATTTTATTCTAATTAATTTATATCTGACGCAGATGCAAACGTATTTATGTTTATAATCATCAATTTTAATATCTTTATATATCCTCCTAAGCGGCTGGACTGATCTTGATGAATTTTTTATGTGTGTTCAAGATCAAGTTCGAGAATGGTTTAGATTCACAAAAAAAATGTACAGGACAACGTCTGTCGGTGCCACGAGTAAATTATATTATTTCAGTTGTTTTTTCTTCTATCTTATTAGTGTTTACAGAAGTTCCGAAATGTTATACATATTATAGTTGTTTTTGTGATTTTTTGCATTCAAGCAATATGCGTAAAATTTATAAGTTCCTTGATTTCTTTACATATTTTCATATAAGTGGGGTTTCTACGAGAAAGTAAACCTTGAAGTTTTTTTTTCAAGTTGTTTTTATGCTATAAATTATTGTACTTATCAATACAAAATACTTCGAATTTCACGGTAATATAACAATAATTAGCATATTTTAATTTTTTAATTTTTTATTAACTTGCAAACATAGACTATCGAACCTTACGTAAATATACGAAAAATTGTTTCAAGTTGGCAACACTGTTACGTCGGTTCTGGTTTGAACTTGCAACTGTTATTGTTCTTAAAATTGCTTTGATTGAATTAATAATTAACACGTGCCAGCGGATTTAATAAACGGTAAGTAGTTCTGCTGTGAAATAAAAATTAAAACTATCAGTGATAAGTTGTCCCACCCGTTGCGAAAACACACGTAAGTTTTGTTTTTTAATAACTGGCTTTGAGGTTATGTTTGATATTTATTAATTAGTTCTAGTGTAATAAAAGAAAATCATCGGTATATTGATATCTATTTTCTTTCAAATAAAATGAAAACTATCAGCTGTTGAATTTGGTCCCACCCGTGACAATTTCTTTCGTCACGGGTGGGACGTTTGTATATGTTGAGGTTACTTGTGCATTGCGAATTATTTAAGAACATATATATGTTTTTCTGGTCACTTTTTTACGTGTTATTAATGTCTTTTGTATAGAAAAAGTTAGATTTTAATCGTTTTACGCGTAATTTAGAATTATTTTTACTTTTTAGGGAAATGGGTAAAACAACATCTGCTCAAAGAATGAAGAAGTATAGAGAGAGGCTTAAGAACAGTCCTATAAAGTATCAAATTCTTTTATCTAAAGAAAGGGAGAGAGACAAGAAAAGAAGGGATAACACCAAGAAAAAAGAGGATTCTTCGGCACGACTAAAAAATTTAAGAAGGGCTAAGGAAACTGAAAGAAAAAGGAAGTACAAAGAAAAGATAAAGCTTTTAAAACAGGCATATACTAATACTACGGGCGAACAACTGTCCTCGTCATTGGGATCATACTCTTGTAAACAGACGTTGGGAAAGGCTGTAAGCAGAGTTAATAGAAATTTGCCTTCTAGCCTGATCAAGAAAATAGCAGTAATCCGCAAAGAGCTGTTTGGAGTCAAGTTAAACAACGAAAAGTTGAAATCAACAACGCTAAAGATTTTGTGGTGGCAGCGGGTAAGACTGTTAAAAACATCAACATTATACATTTGTCAGAAGAAGAAATCGAGGCTAATAGAAAAATGTTAGATAGTAGATGGAAACTGGCCACTGGAATTGATAAAATACAGTCGCTCCACTTTTTCTAAGGCTACAATCGTGACGACTTATTAGTGGGCACTACTGCTGATTCGGATCTGAAAAGATGCAAAGCCTTCAAGCTCAGTGTTTCAAAAATATACTCTGAAACAGACTCAAGCAGTTGGAGTGACTCGATTATGAAACTTTAGCATCCATATCTTTAAAAAAATCGGCCAAGTGCTAGTAAAAAAGCTTATAAGCCGCTTATTTTGCCTAATAAATCGTACGTGTCCCACCCGTGACAGTGTTAGTCCCACCCGTGACACCCTTTATTTCATTTTTGTAAAATATGTTTTAATAATAGGGCATTGTTTTTTATTGAAATGTTACGTTAAGTTTATTGTTTCAAACAAACAGTGTAGTTTGCATTAAAAAGTTTTATAAGAGAGCAGAGTTTTATTGAATATGATTCATGTGTAACAAGCATGTCCATTTTTTGTCCCACCCGTGGCAAACATTTACTGTCATTTTGGTTTAATTTTACACGGTGTTATCCCCGCCTCCAATATAACTATAAAAGTATATAAAATATTTTGTTATTCTTTATATAAACCAATTTGATATCATTGATACAATTCGCATAAATTAGTCACACATACTGAAATTAAGGTACAAGTGTCCCACCCGTGGCGATAGAATCCCCCATAAACGAATTTTCTTTTGAAATTTTGCACATTTTTAATAAAATATACGAAGCGATAGTTCTCTTCGTAAGCTTGTGGCTATGAGGTGTATTCAATCTGGTAAAAGGTAATAAAATATTTACAATCTTTGATTATTTGGTTATTAATATTTCCGATCGTTATAATGTAACAATTTTTACGGATTTTATCGCGGTTTATTAAGATTTTTACAAGCCCTACGTTTCGGATACTTTACAGCAACCATGGTCACGGTAACGTCGGGCTTGTAAAAATCTTAATAAACCGCGAGAAAATCCGTAAAAATTATTGTTTCATTATAATGGTGAAATTCGCGTAAGCATTAGAAAACTTCCGATCGTCTTGTAAAAAACACGCATATATTCGATTCCACGCGGGTAAAGCCGTTGGCAATAGCTAGTACCTTTTTAAGGTCTGTCAAACTCCATACATTTTTTCTTCGCCGGGTCAAACCGGTTCCTGTAACCGCACAGGCCATTCGCCCTAAACCTTGTCTATAGCGAACAACTTCTTAATTTTTATTTCAAGTCATATTTTACACTACTTTCATTATAAAGTCAGTTTACTAAGGACAACATAAGCATCAGTTTGTTGTTCGTTTCATCATCATCATCATCATGATTTCACCAACGTAGTGGTCCAACAACACAAAATCTTTCGAATGGTCTATTCAAAAATCGAATTCCGCTTGATTTTTGACCAATTTCGTCACAATATATAAATTATAAGATATTATAATTTTACCTTTGTTCTCTCGCTCGCTCACTGGAATCGATTTTTCAGAATTCGTAATTCTAAAACTGTGCTTTAAAATTGACTTCGTTTTTTTTCTTTTCCGTTGTTCGACAAGTTTTTATCGAGATCTTGACCATGCAGGTTTTATAAGTATAAATAAAAACTAGTCAAACCTTGTGTCAGCCTGCTTCTAGCGATAATTTTGTATTTTGTAATCTGTGGTTAATCACGTTAATTCTATAAGGGAATTTCCTACGTACATTGCAGGTACTTTCCGTGGACGCAATACACAGTCCTTTGTTCATGACTAACCATGAATTCTAGACAAGTTGATTTATTAAAAAGTGCATTGTTGCAAAACTTGCATTGTTAGTCATTCGTCTCAATATCTCGAATATTATAATACCTACTATAAGTGTGTTCTATTGCAGATTCTAGTCGAATCGTGATCTATATGCAAACTTTTTTTCTGTCGCAGTGGAAAATGCTTTGCGCATTCACCCGGGGATTGGCCGACCCCGGGGATGTGTGGGACTCCTGGCGCTACCCGCTAACCCCAGGGTTATATACCGCACTAAAACCACTGCGACTTGCCTGCAGCCGCTTCAAGGGGAGTGTCCCGGATTTGAATAGTACTACCCCCCGCGACCGGCCGTTTCCTTCGAAAGGGTTAACTGGACAGACGCCGGAACTTTTCTACCGGGGCAGGTACTCAACCTTATCCTGAGTCCCGTTAAACGGGAGGTAAAAGGTACGTATAGCGCCTTCTGCGCACTCCCATCCTCCCATCCCATCCGGTAGGGGGCTATGTGGGACTCCCTGCGCCCGAGATGCTGGTAAGGTGGACGCAGACTACCCACTAAACCCCCAGTGGTGTTCTCCTTGTCGTCTGGATGACCCTGCGCGAGAACGGTAGAGTGTGAACGTCCGCACCGAAGATACGCAAGCCTGCCTCAACATATAATTCTACTCATGCATCTGCGCCATTGTTTATTCAACAATATATGTAAATAAGTGTAGTATAAAAGTAGTTGTAGTGCAAATAATTATGTTTTATGTTTTTGTTTACTGTGTTGCAACGGGATGTAAAATTTTATAGCTTTTTAAATGTTTAAATACTGCACTTGTACCGCTTTATTTAAATATTATATTGTAAATATAACTTTATTTCCCGAGATTGTTGCCCTGTTTTTATAATTATAATAATATTGTTTATTTAGGATTTTATTATATTACGCAATTTTCAATTATCGTTATAATCAAATGTATGGTTTCCTTATCATAAAATTTTGTTTTAACGACGAGTTAGGCGGTCGTCGTTTATTTGATACATTATGTTGTACCTAAGTGATATAAGTTTTAATATGAAGTGTGACCGTTTGAATATTATCGGTCGTCGATTATTATCTCATGTTTTTATATAACCTCCTCCTTTTTGTAGTCGGAAAGGGAAGGAAAAATTTATGAGAAAAGATAAATTATATTTTAGGATTTTATTTATATTTTATAACACAGGAAGTGTTATATTTATTCACCTTTAATAAAATATTTTACATTTGCTGTTAATTTCATGATTGACATTTTATTAAATAACTTTGGTTCCTTCATGGACATGCAACTTGGTTATTAAGAATGATGACCTCAGCGGTAACAGTAGGTACCTCAACTCTACTCGATTGCAAATTTCAAATACCGGTTCAAGATGGTCATGGTAAAATGAATTTTCGTTTGGATAAGATTTAGGGTCTCGAACTTTCATCATCATCGTTATCGTTTCTGTCAACATTTAAAATAACTTTGGGTGTTTTATCAATCTTTATATTTTACAAATTAAGGATTATATCATTATTATTTTAAATAACAATACCGTGAAACTAGCCAACTTTGCCAATCAAGGTATCTTTGCCCTAAATGCAGTTTCTATACAATATCATTACCATATGAAAATATTTTAATTTTATGACAACATTTAGAAGTTTTTTGGAAAGTAGATTATATTTGTGGCAACACTAGGTAACGTAATTCTTTTCAAAAATTCTTCAGTTGGCTGTTAGAACTTGTCGAATGTGGCATGTGTTTTGACGGGCAAATTTCTTGATCGAAGATTTCGTGAATGGTTCATCATGGTTAAACCCCAGTTAAGTTCATTTGTCTGTTTACTATAGAATAACAATTGCTGAGTATTTTAATTATAGTTTTAATGTTATTGTCGTTATTACTCGAAATTGCCAACGATGGGCAAAGTTACCATAAACTGCTTAGACTCATACTTGCCAACATTGCCCGTCATTGAAAAGTGCTTAGGGTTGTCATCTTTAGATAGGTACTTTGTTTAAGATTTTGCCTTTATACAATGTTTAATGTAAATAATCCTAATAAACTCAAAATGTTATTTTGTTTTTTTTTTTACATTTTGTACATTTGACAATGTTAAATTTATAAATAAAAGTCTTCAACTCTTCATTACATACTTAAAAAATAAATGTATGATATTTTATAATCATTCTCAATTCATGTCTATCCAACATTAAATTTAAGTGACTACATAACTTTGTTAAATCCTTAGTACACAATATTGTAAAACTGTAAAATAATGGCCTCAGTTGAGAATAAACCTCTATGAATGTAAAAACTACGAATACCTATTTACGTGGTATATGTGATAAATAGGTACTTATAAGAACAATAATTCTGATTAACTTTTTTATTTTTATTTTCAGACAAAACAAACACAAATCTAGAAAAAAAAATGTAGTTGCAACCTAAGACAGTTGAAAATGATAGCGTGTGAAATGTGAATCAGTTTCTTCAAAACAAACATCATCGAGAGATGCCAAACTACAGCTTGGCGTCCCCAGACGTACAATCGTTAGTAAAATAAAAAAGTCTCTATATTCTTATTCACATTTCTTGTGATGTGACAACCCTTAACATTTTAAATTGTTACTTGCGTAACTTATGGGAAAAAGCAAAAATCTCTGGGTAACATTACCCAGTAATTTATTTACAAATACGTATAAACTACATACATCATTTTGAAATCTAAGTCAAGATTGCCACAAATTCTGGTCGAGGTGTTGATGACGTACTTATACGAGTTATAATTTGGTAAAAAATCAACGTGGGCAATGTTGGCTAGAAGACCAGATTATTTTGCCCGTCATCAAAATTGAACAAAATTCTTTTTAAATTCTAACTTATTACAAAATTTGCACAAGAAGAACGTGCACAAGTTTACAAAGTTGTTGCAAATGACAAAATATACCTACCTTCCTGTACAAAATTAATGATTTTTTTTTCATTTTTATTAAGAAAATGGGCAAAGTTGGTTAATTTCACGGTAGTTAATCAAGATTATTATATTAATTTACATTTTTGAAATACTATTGCTTGACATTAGCGAATTTTTAAAGACATATAATGTTATAGATATTATTATTCTGTGGTCTTATTTGACTAAAAATCTTAATAAACCGCGGTAAAATCCGTAAAAAATTGTTTCATTATAATTAGTGAAATTCTCGTAAACATTAGAAAACAATATAAAAAAATCTGTTGTTTTAATAAAGTTAAAAATCAAAGAAATCTTAAAACGTTCAACCAGAATCTTCTTCCGCGTTTTCAGCTGTAGGTACATCCCATGCCCGTGGAATTACAAGGATAAATTTTAACCTATATGTTATTCTTACAGTAGGAATTTGATAAAAGATTTTTTTTACATTTTCATTACTTAAGTTATTTCACACTAGTGGTCCGTCCCGGCTTCGCACGGTTAAACAATTTATAGCCTATATCAGTAGCAATAGTGAAAGAATTTTTCAAATCAGTCCATTAGTTTCGGATCCTATTCAATGCAAACAAACAAACAAGTTTTCACTTTATAATATTAGTATAGATTAAAATGGGTCTTTACCCATTGTGAATACACAGAATTATAGTGGGAAAGCCTTTGCTTTCCCACTATAATTCTGTGTAAATCCCGTGTGATTTGCCTGAAGGCATTATGAGAAATGATTTTGATGTCCAGAAATAAATTATATCCCGACAAAGGTAAACAATATGTAAATAAAATAAATTCCGTCCAAGAATTAAGCAATGATACTTTCATTGCTTAATTCTTGGACGGAGTTATACCAAAATTTCTTTTTGCCCTAATATAATATATCCTAAAAGAATTTTGTCACTATTCGTACTCACTCGAAATCACCATTATCTAAATCAGGGCTATAATTATAAGGGACAGAATCGTATCCATTTGTCGCGAACGGTTTGTCGAATTTCATTAAGTCTCTAACTTGTGACGGTTCATTGCCAGTGTCCTTCGTTATTTTTTTAACATCCATCGATTCATTTTGTAAAGCCGGTAATTCAACGGTTGTGACTTCCTTGTTTCCATCAACATTAAGGGTTTTAGATGACTCTATTTGAACTTTCGTCCTAAACGATACTCTCCGTATCAACGACATTTCACAAAACACAATTTAAAATTAGAATCACTCCGATAATTTCGACAGAACTGTGAAGAATAACCACATTATCAATGTGGCCCCTTATCTTAATGACCCGTTAATTGTATCTTCAATGATGACGATTAAAAATCGATTCTCGATAATGACGGAATGACGGAGCGCACCTACCTCTGTCAGATGCGGTCGCTGCGAAGGTATATCAATGACTGAATTGTAAACACACAATCGAACGACCAAGAAAATTACACTCAGCAGGCTCACACATCTTCCTTTTTCGGTTCATGGAAACAACACGTGAATTACGGAAACTCCGACGTATCAACGTATGTCCGGCTGTCACTGATTGTACACATACACTGCACTGTCGATTTTAAATTATGATCGTATATATTAGCATTAATGCTATCGGTTAACTGTCGCGGGTTTAGGCTTATCATCAACACACGTTTATTTGTTTTTTTTTTAATGTTGAGATGATGGCAACGACTTTTTCATAAAATTTACATATCAGATCTAAGAGATAGCTTTATAAATGTAAATGTTTCTTTCATTTTTTCAGTAATGCATTGTATAAACTATTTTTATGGATTTTATTCCTATTTTTTATCTATATAAAAATCTTAATTAAAATTTTTATATTCTCAAGGTTTTAGACTTTACAGTAACCACGGTTATGTGAGGACTGAGATGTCACTTGCGGGACTCGGGGTAAGGTTCCTGCCCGGTAGAAAAGTTTCGGCGTCGGGGGCGCTCCAGGTTGTCGGAGTTGCCCCGTACTAGAAGGAAGCCCGGTTAGTCCTTTTAAGGGAACCGGCTAGCCGAGGGGGTGTTCTGTGTTAGTCAGACGGGACACTCCCCTTCAAGCGGCTGAAGGCAATTCGCTGTGGTTTTATTGCGGTATACCGGCGCTGGCGCAGCGGGGAGCGCCTAAAGTTCCACATATCCCCGGGGACGACTCATCCCCGGGTGAATTTTCACTGCGACAAAAAAGGAGGTGTCAGATGTTTTATTGTCGTAAAGCTTTTCTAAGGAGCCACAATATTATTCAATTATTATAAGTAGCCATAATCTACAACCATTATTTCATCAAGAGGCAAACTTTAACTAATTCTGAAACAGCTAATATCTTGCAACAGAAAATGTTTATGATAAGTTAAAAATAAAAATGTATGTTCTCTAAATATCATTTTTGAACCGAGTAACGGGTCAACACAGTTGGGTCGACTAACGGTCTCCCTTCGAAACTTTATTGACCCAACGGAGATCCGTTGTATGACGAAAGAAGGTCTTCTGTCAGTGATTAATTTGAATTTACAAATAAGAATTACAGTATTCAAGTTATTATACCAAGTTACTTTACCATAGCCTGTCTGTTTTTCACTCAAGAGATTCCAGTAAGTCTAGAAATACAGAGTTTTCATTTTATTAACTGAGAAAATTTGGAATTTAAAGTTTGGAAAAAAAATCCCAAAATAAAACAAGATTTTGAAATGTGTGAATGTGTAATTGATAGACTTAAGTAATGTAATTATCAAATGAATTTTGTCCAGGAATCCACAAGAATATAAATGTTACGCTCAAAAATACAAATGTTAGACCTCATGGAATGAAGTCCTGAGTGTGACAGAGCCGTCTGTATGGATACTATCATCATCATCATTTTTTTTTCTTTTACGCCGGGAAATGCTCTGAGGCATGCCGCCTGGGGAGTGGGTCTCCCCAGGCGGGTATGTGGGACTCGCTGCGCCCGAAAGATGGTAAATGGACGCAGCTCTACCCACTAAAACCCGGCGAGTGCCACCAGTGCCGCCTTGGTGAAGTATCCCGGATCTGTTAAGCTAACAGGGCACCTCGACGGCTAGTCAGTCCGACAAGGGACCGACGCCACCTCCACAGAAGGGTTGTCCCGCACCACAGAACAACCCCTCCCAACGTCGGGACAGTACAATGGGGTGAGGTTCCCATCCTCGCCCCTTGCCCCCTGCTCTTTTGTCCCCTTTTCTTATAAGAGGGGTACAAAGAGTCCCCTCGGCTCAATTAGCTTCGCCCAAGGTGCCGACTCACCCTAGGCTACTGAGCCCCATCGCCACGACAAGGCCTGAACCATGGTGGGGACTGAACGTAGGCCTCCCTCAATGAACGCCAAGACGGCCTATCCCTCGCCACTCGCATCCAACACGGACCGGCCACCGCACGGAGATCGTCTTCCTGGCCGATTAACCCATGGATACTACAACATGTTAATTTATTTAGAGACGCAACTTTACTGAGTTTTTGAGATGAGTGCAGTAAAATGAGAACGCTGCTTGCCTCTTCATGTATTAAATTAATGGAAATAACTATATGTAACTACCCATTATAAAAAAAAAACTATCTACATCTTTTTATCGCTTTTTGTGTTGGTCTATTTGTGCATCGATATTTTCTAAACTACTCAACTCATTTTGATACGGTTTTCACTGGTAGCTTCAATATAAACGAGGGCAGGTTCTTAAATATGAAAAATCAATATTTTTATCATAATAAATGTACAGAAAAGTTTGTATAATGCAAAATTTTATATATTAGCGGTTTCATTGTTACTAAACCTTACGACTTAATAACAAAATAATGTACTACTCATATATATGTACTATGATTCTCTGTGCGTGTGTATGTCACTGATGACTGAATTTCTTAACGGCTGGACCAATTTTTGGAATATATTGTATGTGTTTAAGTGAATCCGCGATTTAGATTCACATTTCGAACAAAAATGTTTTGTGCAGGACAAAGTCTGTCAGGTCCGGTAGTTCGTAAATAAACTATAAAGTCAAAACGGTACTCTAAATTTTTAATTTACTATTTTTAATCTACCATAATATTTATTGGCATGAAAGTAGTTTTACAACATCTAGACTACCACTTGTAGACAAAATATATCTTAGTATAGGATTAGGTACTTCATAGAGGTATGATGTAAATCTTATAAATAAAAATTATATTATGATTATATTATATGTTACCGGTCATTAACCAGGTGGGAAGACGATCTCCGTGCGGTGGCCGGTCCGTGTTGGATGCGAGTGACAAGGGATCAGTCGTCTTGGCGTTCATTGAAGGAGGCCTATGTTCAACAGTGGACGGATAGAGGCTGATGATGATGATGATGATTATGATGTAATACGTTACCGGCTATGACCAATGGCGATCCTTCTGATATTCATTTAGGGAATATTCTCTTAGGGACCACATAATATCAGGATTGTGGCTTCTTTGGACACCACAATCACACAACTGAGTGGTTACCTTTTCAGGAATAATGACTATATGATTACACTGGTGTGCGTTTTCCGGTGCATATTTATGTCTACGTTGTCAATTTTATATGTATGAATTTTGTATCTAACCTGTTCTTAATATTTATACCTATCTAACTAAAGTTTTTACATGTGCCATGTAAGTGTATATTAGATTAAGTGCGTGTATTTTGTAACACTGTAGAAACTATAGATATTTATTCCGTAATAAATTTCTATTCTATTCTTATCTTTGTGTATGTATGTATGAATTGTTTCAAAATGATTTAACAGGGTAGAAACATTCCGACCGCTATACAAATTTGTAGTAAATTACAAACCTTTTAAAACTTGACTAAAAAATGTGATTTTTAACATCTCAATAACCAGCCGAACCAAAACGCCAAGGTGACCTGCGATATGTTTGGTGATAATAGATTTTTATCAGTCAAAGTGTGACAGTGACATCTTACACAATTGATGGGGTTACCTCGGAGGGTAGACAGATAAATATATAATGAAAATTAAAGCAACACCACTGTCTGTATGTCTCACAATTTCACATATAGACTGCTGATCCGATTTCCATAATCAAGGAGAGAGATAATGTCTTAGAATATAATACAGGCTATCCTTTTTTTTTTTTCGGAGGGATCTATGCTAATGGCCCGAAGGCCCTAATGCTTCATCGGATTAGTGTGAGCCCATTCGGCTCACTTTTGATTTATATATTGGGGGGTTGTTCCCCGCCTACCGTGCAGTCTGCGACCACACGGCCTCCTGGCGTCGGTTGTGTATCAGTGGCGGGACTGTGCCGCGTCACCGTCGGGTGGACAGGCTATCCAAGTTATCAACAAGAGTACGGATATGACTGTATGGCTGAGATAACTTGCTGTGAGCAATATATGATTAGTATAATTGCGGAAAAATATAAATAACACCACTTAATATAATTGCTTTTATTTATATTTTGCAGTTAATTTATTGGCGTATGCTCATAGTTGCCACGCTGAGTAGGCGGGTTTTGGGCATGGATGTTATCGTTGGTGCTGCTGCCTGTCGCCGAGAGAGTAATATTATGAGCCATAAAATTCCGAAACTGGTCAGTGATTTGTCACTGACCTAATAGCAATTCAACCAACCAGTGACCTGTGTGTACGTCCCATCGGCCAATCATATATCAATGGCCATCAGTCGGCCAATCAGAGCACAGAACCAGCGCAGCGTTGCAACTTGCAACACAAACGTGGCGGAATTTGTTTTTTTTTAATGTTAGTTGGATAGGCAAACTGGCAAATGTACCACCGTTATAATGTACTCTGTGGTACCACCTGATGGTAAGTGGTCGACGTCGCCCATGAACATAAGCTAGTATACCTGAAACGAGCCCAGGCAACTCATTTATGTGTTGTCTATCCTGAGACATAAGATGTTAAGTCTCGGTGCCAGTAATTACACTGCCTGTCTTGCCCTTCTCTCCGAAACACAGCAAAGCTGTTTCACGGGAGAATCAAGCAAGATGGTGGTATCCATGCAGCCGGGAGCGCGGCACAGCGCTTCCCTCCCACCGGTACATATTTATACATACGGTTTTCATACAAAACACATAGCAATACTACTCTATTCCGGTTATATGCTTGAAGACTCTAAATTTGAAGGATAAGCTAACCTAATAACCATGAAATATATTGTAATATTTATGTATCATACATAACACACCGTCGAAATAAACCGTTGCTTCCAGGACATTTCAGGATACAAAGAATTGACAAGATTAGTATTTAGTACCACTGAGTTTACTTCGACGGTTCTTCTCAGTGGGCTCGCCTTGCCACCGGCGGTAAATTCTGTTGACATTCAATGAGTACCATTGTTATTATTGGCAGTACCTTAGACGCAAAATCATAATCATAATTTTTATTTGCTAGAATATTGTAACAAAATTGGTAAGTATTATTAAATTGTTTTTTTATAATTTGATGTTATATTATTATAGCATAAATAATAACTATGATGAATTTGCGTCAAGTGCTGTAACGGAGAGATACAGGAAATTAAATGATATAAGGAATGAAACAATGTCTCAAATCAAATTATACATAATTACGTCAAAATTAAGGTAAACGGGATACGCAATATTATTCTATAAACCATTGACGTGCAATTTAATCGTGATTGGAAAAAACATGGCAAAAACCTTTTGCGCACAAAAAGAACGGTGACTTGCGTTATTATATTTTCATAGAAGTACTTTTTTATCGTTACCTATTATATCTGTTTTTGAATAGACTTGATCTCTTCAAATTCATACTACCTAGTTATTATTCATATCGTTGAGCTTATAACCGAAATAGAGCGGTAAGGTTGTTTTGAATGAAAAAAAAAACCGCCGCACTGCGACGCTGCGCCGGTTCTGCGCTCTGATTAGCCGACTCTTGGTAATTGATGGATGATTGGCCGATTAGAAGTACATTCATATTACTGGTTGGTTGAATTTCTATTACGTCAGTGACAAATCACTGACCAGTTTCGCAATTTTATGGCTCGCATTACTACTCTATCCGGTTATAATATTATATGATCTATGATTCATATTTATTGACGTGACAACGTCTTATAATTTGATGGAGCCGGCTGCACGAACGAAAAAACATGACGCATGCGGCGTTACTTCGCTCTGAGGCGTTCCATTTTCTTATGACGTTGTCACGTTCAACTATCGTCAGTAAACCGACTTTACAGATAACCGATTTTTTTATTCTAACTCTTAGTCCCTATATTATGTGCCAAGAGTGTACGTTTCGTGCGGTTTCTCAATTTCCAGTGGCCCATTAGGGGGGATAGGGAAAAGGATGGTAACGCATTTGCATAACTTTTGGTTGTGCGGTTTTATTTGCGTCATATTGCATCGGTAGTCACCATAAGGCTCCGACAGCTCCGTTGCCTTCCTATGACATAAAAAAGAAAGTAACTATGTCCACATCTCTATTAAAAACATATAATATTATACTAAGATAGGATAATGTGTAAAAATAATCATCATCAATGCGGATAAAGCTGTAAATATATTATTAGCTAATGCGGACGTATCTGCAGCAATACCTTCTTTATATATTTACATTTCGTTTACATAACCCTTAATCATCATCAGCCTTTATACGTCCATTGCTGACACACGTCACATAGGCATCCAGAGGCAGACGGTGAATTTGAGAGGCCCTGTGCTACGTATAACTAATTTTAATTTGGAATTCATAAATACTTTCTATAGTAACGACAAAAATGAGACGTAAATCTCAGGATTGCTAAAATTGATTATAATTTTAATTTTTTTTATGCATGCATATTGTTTTCAACAGCATGGGGGCCTTAATATTCACGGGGCCCTGGTCTGCAGCCCAAAAAGCCCGTCCGTAGATCCGCCCCTGTAGCCATCCTTCAATGAACGTCAAGACGACCGATCCCTTACCACTCGCATCCAACACGGACCGGCCACTGTACGGAGATCCCCACGTGGTTTACGGTCGACCAGCACTTAGACTTAGGGAGGTAAACTTATACATAATATCAAGTTATGTGTAGCCTTGCGTTTTTAGGCGTGTATTTTATTTTTAATGTATTTATCTTTACTTTCCCAAGTACATATTCGGTTTTTTTTCTAAAGGCTTTTTATTCCCCTCGCGTCTTTTTTATGATTTTTTAACGCTTATTCCAACGTTTTATACTCTATGGCTTCGCTTCTTTCGGGCGTCCCTAGACGCTGTTTTTTTTGTACTAGACAGACGTTTTAAGGGCCCTTGGTAAGTGAAAACGGCTAAATTTGCTGTTTTCTATTAGCTGCTATTGAACAAATTGAAGATTTCTGGCACTGAAATTTCCAATAATACATATTGGACAGTTTTCCAATAATACATATTGGAAAACTGTCATCACCTCATATATACAGAACGTATGTATGAGGTGATGACAATTTCAAAACACGATTGGAAAAATTTTGCTCAATAGAAAAAAAATTTGAAGTAGCCTCTAAAATTTCATATAAATGAATATTACGACCGTGTTTTACAATTATAATTCCTATAAAATCACAAACACATAGGTTTTTACCCTGACGTTGTGTTAATAGTTTTAGATTTCCAAAAACTAAAAAAAAAAAATTAATTTTTTGATAAAAATTCGAATAACGTTTACAATGTTTGGTTTCGAGTCATACTTTTTGTAGCAGGATTAGATTTTGATGATATACAATTTACACTTTATGGTGTACCCTACATGTGTTATAACATTGGAAAACCAAAAAACCATGGAAAATTACTGATTAGTCAACATAATTGTGTAATATAATGAGTATGTTATTGTTCAAGAAATATTTGCTAAATATTTGCGAGGTCATATTTTCGAAGAAATATGAATAGTGGACGGACGACGTTGACGATGATATTATCATATCAATTATTTGTAATAGTGCCAAAATTACCTTACCGTCTTACAGACATCATTAAAATATCTACTAGCTGATTCCAATTATTTATTTGAAAAAAATTACATTAAAGCATTTTTTTTATATTTCAGTTTTACATGTTCTAATTTCCTTAGCTAAACAACACATAATACGGGCTAAAGTTTTCTTTTTCTCAGGATATAACATTATATCCCCTCTCAATTTAATCGGATCAGTGGTTTCGTAAAAAGTAAGAGATAGTTTGTTTTAAACCACCAATGCCGACTTTGCTGAGGTGCCGGGAAATGCTCTGAGGCA
This sequence comes from Helleia helle, assembly GCA_963853865.1. NCBI lineage: Eukaryota > Metazoa > Arthropoda > Insecta > Lepidoptera > Lycaenidae > Helleia > Helleia helle. Next base: position 12,015,438 of record OY971421.1, read on the forward strand.
TCCCGCGGGGGAGTGGGTCTCCCCACACGGGTATGTGGGACTCGCTGCCCGCCCGAAAAGCTGGTAAGTGGACGCAGCTCTTCCCACTAATACTAAAAGTGCCACCAATGCCGCCTTTGGTGAGGTGCCCCGGATCTAATGAGCAAATAGGGCACCTCGACTGTTAGTCAGTCCCCCAAGGGACCGACGCCACCTCCACAGAGGGGTTGTCCTGCACCACAGAACAACCCCTCCCAACGTCGGGACTGTACAATGAGGTGAGGTTCCCAATTCCCATCCTCACCCCTTGTCCCTCTGTTCCTTTGTCCCCTCTTCTTATAAGAGCAAGCAAGCAAGAGCAGCTCCCTCGTCTCAAGTTGGTTCGCCCAAGGTGCCCTGGCGCCCTAAGGTGAAGCCAGGACAGGCTTGAACTATGGTGTTGAAGAGATACTATTATAATCGCACTTACGTTGATGTACTTATGAAAAATATAACCATTTTATATGTTTGAAGTATAATATTACTAGCTGGTGCCCGCGACTTCGTCTGCGCAAGATATGATGTTAGTTTTATTTTCATAAAAAGTATCCTATGTTACTTCTAATACCTCCAAGAATATGTGTACAAAGTTTCATGATTTGTACATGGTTAAGTAGTTTTCGCCTAAAAGCGTAGCAAACAAACTTACTTTCACATTTATAATATTAGTAGGAAGAGTATGATTTTTGTACATGGCCTGTCAATATGAAATACAATGTAGATGGTCAAGATAAAACGCATATTTTGGCGAACTCTAAGCCAAGGTTTTGCACGTCACACAATATTTGTTCATTTAATTATCTAAGCACTTGAGAAAACAGGACGCAAGACAATGTAATGAAAAAACCCATTCATTGACGCAAACTACTATTTATATACAAACTACAAGTTTTGTGGAGTCAAATTAAAAAGTATATTCCATGACGACGTTTTTATTGTGTATGAACATAAATCTTTTGTTGTTTTCTAACTCTAAAGACAGTAATTTTTTGTTTTCTGTTTCTTATTTGCGAGAGCAACTTTGTTCCGGAAGAAAGGCTGAAAAGGTAAAATTACTAGCATAGACGCCAACGTCACATGAGTAAGTTTACTCATGTGACAACTTGTCTTATTTTTTGATAACGCATGGAAAAGTCGGGTTTGGCACAAGAAGTGCTATCCCAGGATGAATGTTTATTCGTTGTCAACTTGCCATTTGGTAGCTTGTTTGCCATTTTTATTTGTTGCCATCTTGCCATTAGGTAGCCCGTTTGCCATTTCTATTCATTAAATTGCCAACTTGCCATATTTTGGTAGCTCGTTTGCCACTTTTATTCGTTGCCCACTTACCATCGGGTAGGTTGTCTGTCTTACCCTGGCGGAGTGCCTAGCTTGGGCGGAGGCAAGGGCGCCCGCATCGTTGAGGTTGGCACGGACCTGCCGTCATCCGAACGATGACCGTCAGTAATAGGGCATGGCCGGCGGTCCTTTCCTTCTGCGAGGTAGTGATGTTGCAGAAGGAGGAGGCGGAGCGGGAGTTAGTTAGTTTAGTCTGCATCCACCTTACCATCTTTTCGGGCGCAGAGAGTCCCACATAACCCCCCCCCCCCCCGGCACGGTGGTATGCATAAGAGCATTCCCCAGAGAGAAAAAAAAAAGAAAATAAAGGTTGTCTGTCATTCTCGCTATTTCAACTCACTTTTGAAAAATCATCATCATCTCGTGTACGCCTGGGGACGAGGCTATAAGGAGGCGGCCCGGCTGGCCGTCAACCTCGTGATCAGCCGCATAGAGAGCGAAGCCCTTCTCCTTGGCGGGACTGGAGGGGTGAGGATCAGGATGAGCCCCCTTATCAAATTTCTGGGGCTCATCCTTGGCGGAGGGTGGACCTTCGGTCCATACTTCTCACTGTTGGGGCCGAAGGTCGTGAAGGTGGCAAGTGCACTGGGCATACTCCTGCCGAACCATGGAGGACCCAGTGTCGCAGCACTATACTATACTAGGCAGCTATACTCCGCGGAGTCTGCCGGAGTATGGCGACGTACGGTGCACCCATCTGGGCGGGTCACTTTACCGCGAGGAATAAGGTCCGGCTGCGGTCATCGCGATAAGAGTGATCCGGGGGTACCGTACGGTTTCGTGGGCGGCAGCTACTGCCCTGGCCGGTGACCCGCCGTAGGTGCTCGTGGCGGAGGTTCTTGCCGATACGCACTCCTATGTCTCGGATAGGAGGTGTCTCGGTGAGAGCCTTACGCTGGACGGGATCCTGCGGGTTCGCCGACTAGGGCAAGAGGCGTTAATGCGGAGGTGAGAGGAGTGGGGCCATATGGCAAAAGACTAGTCGTGTTTCTTAGATTCTTACAAGTTTGAACCTAAAATATCCTTCCAGGTTAAAATATTTGCCATTGGAGCTAAGTCCGAATTAAAAAAAAAATCATGTTAATAGCATAGCATCACATGACATTCCGATGTTAGTATAAATTATTCCTTGTAAGATTTATAACACAAATGTTCAAAGGATATGAATAAAATGTGAATTTAATATTATTATTATAGCAATTATGTTAAGGTTATTAAGTTAAAACTATTTAATATATTAGGTATACATTCGTAAAATGTTTTTCTCGATATTTTTTTACATCTTCTTTTAAAGTAACTCCTTAAAACATTACTTTCAATGGCAACAATGCAATTACTTCAAAATTGTTGTTTAAAATAAAAAATACACAATCGCACTTAATTAGGAAAGAGTTTATTTAAACCATCGATAGCATGAGTAAATTAATCCGTTTACTCTCATGTGACAGATTACCGGACGAGCTTAAAGGCGATCGGGCCGAAAAGCGCAGAAAAGTCTTCCGAAAAAAAATCTCATGTGACAGTACCTAACATACTATATAGATTTATTATCGTATTCAGATAGAAATACATTATAATGAAAAGTTTAAAAAAACCCATAAAAAAATTAAAAATATAAATTATCAGACAAATTTCTAAAGATATTTTAAAGATAACAATATAATAATATTGAAATAACATTATTATAACACATTAATTGGTAAATTAACGATATGATTGTGGTAGACATAACGTGAAGTTACATTTTGTCACGTTATTTTATTGAAAATGAAAAACGCATTTGACCGCAGTTTGTCCCCAAATAATGTATATGTGTGACAACAGAGCAATATAATATTATATGTAGTATTTACTATATATCAAGGTGTTACCTTACTTCGGTTTGAGTACATGACAGAGATTTATATTCTGTGAAAATAGAGCGACCACAGATTATAGCGAATAGGTCAAGTTGGATGTGTGTAAAACAATATTAGCTATCGATTTCAACTCGTATTTTACAACTTCTTTTATTTAAAAGAGTATTATAGGTTCTACAGCATATCTGTGTCGTCCTAGGGTAAGACAATGAGTGAACATTTTAAAAGCATTATATTTGTCACCAATACATAATATTATATTTACTAAGGTAATATTGGCTGGAAAAAACAGTATAATCTTACTCATCGTAAGTAATTCACTAAATAAGTACCTATCCTATCTATAATCTACCTAGTACGTGCCTTTTTTTTTCTTTAACGCCGAGAAATGCTCTGAGGCATCTCGCGGGGGAGTGGGTCTCCCCACGCGGGTATGTGGGGCTCGCTGCGCCCGACAGCTGGTAAGTGGACGCAGCTCTACCCACTAAAACCTGGCGAGTGCCACCAATGCCGCCTTTGGTGAGGTGCCCCGGATCTAGTAAACAAACAGGGCACTTCGACGGCTAGTCAACCCTGCTAGGGACCGACGCCACCTCCACAGGGAGGTTGTCCCGCACCACAGAACAACCCCTCCCATCGTCGGGACAGTACAATGGGGTGAGGTTCCCATCCTCGCCCCTTGCCCCCTGCTCTTTTGTCCCCTCTTCTTATAAGAGGGGTACAAAGAGCCCCCTTGGCTCAATTAGCTTCGCCCAAGGTGTTGGGCTCACCCTAGGCCACTGAGCCCCACCGCCACGTCAAGGCCTGAACCATGGTGGGGACCTAGTACGTGCCTACTAAATCCGTGCCGAGAGTGATTTTTTTTCGGCCAGTGACAATAAATAAATTTGATTGCTAATTTCTTCCTCCAAATAACATAATATAAATTATAAACTATTACAAATCGGAAATTTCAAATTCACGACAAAATCTTTTGACTTTCGAGAATTTGATTTATTTTTTAAATTTTCTATTTAAAGCAACTGACACACGTTGATATGTTTCATGTGTTTACGCCAGTAATAAAGTTTGAGAGGTAGTTGACAACTGGGTCTCATTAATTTTTCCGTATTTTAAGGCTTGAAAGATAATTGTAATTGTACTGGGGGCGATGCACGGACATCCGCTCGGCACTAATGAGGTCTGTGGAAGCTGGAAAGTTCGTTAGTCTTTTCCCGCGCAAATATCAATTCTACGTTTCATAAAGCATGCAAAAAGTTGGACGAAAATATAGTATAGTATTTTTGTTTATTGTTGAATTTGTCATTTCTAGCTTTATGAAATACGGAAGTGACTAGTCATTTATGCCATTTTGGAATTATGTTCATGTTATAATATATATTACAACCTACCTACGCCATGTCTAAAAACTTTGTTTAATGTTTAATCAGTTTAAGAATTTTAGGTACGTGCCCCAACCAATTCATCATCATCATCATTATCATCAGCCTCTATCCGTCATCTGCTGAACATAGGCCTTCCAAAATGAATGCCAAGACGGCCGATCCTTTGCCATCCGCATCCAACACGGACCGGCCACCTGATTAATGGCCGACCAACACTATATTATAAACACACAAACAACAATAATTATAAATTTTGTGTCCGAAATCAAAAAGGATTTATCACTAAAATCTAAATGGCTACAATAAATTTGAAGATATATGATTCAATTTCTTTTTGACTGTTATATATAACACTAGCTGTTGCCCGCAGCTTCGCCCGCGTTAACTTTTAAAATTTGAGGGGTTGACCCCCCTTATCACTTAGGGGTATGAAAAATAGATAGTAGCCGATTCTCAGACCTATTGAATACGCATATAAAATTTGGTAAAAATCGGTAAAGCCGTTTCGGAGGAGTATGGTAACTAACATTGTGACATGGAAATTTTATGTATAAGATATATCGGTCGTTTTTTATTTCAAAATTAAAATTTATAATCCTCATCATCATCTTCATCCACATAGGATAGTTTTTACCCCTGAAATCCCACAGGAATGGGAACTATGCGGGTAAAAAAATAAGCTGTCTGGGAGATTTTAAAGAAAACCCTTTGATATGTAACAAAATAATGTGTGGTGGAATTTTGTATCTTAAATAAGCCTACAGAAATGTCCGCGATGGCGTATCTCTAATGACGAGGTAAACGCATAGATTATACAATAGTAGAAGAATAAGTTGATTACTAAGTTGTGGGCACAAAAATTAAAGAAACGCAAATATTTTATTACTCTTTAGTTTTTTATTTTTTTATGTCGGTTTAATTTTTTTTTTCTGTGTCCATGTGCTTTAAAATTAATACGAAATTTATGAGGTAAGAATTTGTCTTGAAGTAATCTGCATAATAGATAGACATTTATTCACTAAGCAATAATTACACTGTACATTTTCTTTTTTGACATAAAATTTAAATTGCTTGTTTCTCCCGTTAAACCGCTTTGCTGTGTTTCGGAGAGAAGGGTAAGACAGGCAGTGTAATTACTGGCGCCGAGACTTAACATCTTATGTCTCAGGATTGGCAACACATAGATGAGTTGCCTGGGCTCGTTCCAGGTAAACTAGTTTATGTTCATGGGGGACGTCGACCACTTACCATCAGGTGGCACGTTTGCCAGTTTGCCTATCCAACTAACATAAAAAATATCTAAGGAAAGTGTGTCATTTATTGAAAATATGACCAAGCCGGCTTAGCAAATTATTATTTTATAATAATAAAAATTAATTAAATGATAGGTATAATTACCTACATAACTATACATATTATATTTTTCAATATGATTATGACAAAATTAATATTTTCATGTTTCGTCCAACAATTTTGTGATTAAGATAATATAAGTATTCGGATCCTTTTTTTGCTTGGGGAAATCTAATAAATACCACCGGGTCCAGGGGAGCCCGGATGGTTATGTGGGATTCTCACCGCAAGGTGCTTTTCGTGCTGGCCTGGCGCGGGAAGTGTGATTGCTCCGCCCCGAAGTATTCAAATCTCAACGAAGTCCATGCAAAGTAGCAGGCTGTACCTAGTGTTGTATAATCGCATACAATCATTTCGTGTAATTGCGTCGTCATAAATTATTTGACCATTTGCGTTTCCTGTATCTTGTGGGTAATTTTTGTTAAATACCTTGACTTTATCACATGGAAATCATTTTTATACTATAAGTGATAAAAAGTCAAACGAGCTGCTTCAAGAAATGGGAATTCTTCGCTCGTTCGTTCATTTATTTTAAATAGCTATTGCCGGCAGCTTCGCCCGTGTTAACTTACATTTACGGACGTACCCAGACTGACGATGATCATTTCTCTACTTTATTTTTGGTTATATCTCTAAAGGAAATAAGGCAGCGTTTTCAATGCAGGGAAGCTCCCAAGCGGCTTAAATTTTTCCGACTTTTACAATGACTATCCTTATACTATTTACCAATTTACACAAAATCTTAATAAATATACTATAACCTACCTGAGGAGTTACGTTGTCATGTTGAAAACAGCATGAAAATCCAACTAGTCGTTTTTGAGTTTATTGCGTACAGACAGACAGACTTGGCAGAGGACTTTGTTTTATATTATGTAATGATGATAAGGATTAATACCGTATTTGTTTAAATTAATCGAAAATAATCTTAATTAAAAATTTAAAATAGGCAATAATAACATTAAATAATTTGAAAGAGTTTTCAATAAAATAGTTAAAAAATAATTTAATAATTTTTTCTAATTTAAACAACTTTATGTAAGTATAACTTCTCACGGGCGTACTTTTGTACACGCACATTTCTTTTTAATTTTTGGATCGAACGAAACGAATTTTATAATAAGGAACTTCGTTTCTGGTGTTCCACGACACCACACGGATTTTTATTTCTTAACTTTTAGTGATTCCGAAATTCGATAACTGATTTTATTTATCTGAAATATGGGTAAAACTATTAAAAACGCGTTGCTTATATTAGTCAGGGCCGCTTAAATGAGATGAACGAAGAAAGGGTTTAAATCTGCACAACCAATAAAAATCGTTGAGGAGTTCCTTCGACTATCTATTGTCTCCATCATAAGACCTGTAATGGCACTTAAAACCCATATGGGTGCAAAGTTCTCATTAATATAAACTAATTAAGTCCAAACACAACGTAGCTACTGTAAACCGTTGAAGAGATCCCGATAATTGTCCTTCTTCATCATCAGATCGACTCCAGCCTTCATTAAATTGTAGTGCTTTAAAATACCTACTTACTGAAAAAATTTACATCGCACTAGTCTCCCCTACGATTTTCAAAAGTTCTCCTCTATTTCTCTGGGATTCCCTTATCAGATCCTGGTATCCTTAAAAAACAGTAATTGATTTTGATCATTGATTGATAACTATTTTTGATAACCTCCTTCTTTTGAAAGTCAGTTAAAAATACATACGATTTCAAGTCAAACATTTCTTCAAAATGACAATGTTCAGGTATATTAACAATAAAATCAACAAAAATGTCACCTCAAATACCAAGCGCGAGTTGAACAAGCAATTATGGCTCTGTAAGTAAAGTTCTAGAATTTCTAGAGGAGCCTCTAGAAATCTTTTTGGAAGAACAGAGAACTAGCCTCTAATCATATGGATGAAAATATTCGAGCACGATGCATGCTATTATATCTATAATCTGTGCTAGATTAGCCTATATCAGCGTTTCCCTTTTGGTGGGTCGCACCGGAACCGGAACCGAAAAAAAACCGGAACGCACCATTGCCTCATTGTTTTAAACAGATACTAGGATAGCTTGACTGACGAGACAAAAGAGTAAAAGGTAAGCAACTTTATCATCATCATTATCATCCTCTATCCGTTCACGGCTGAACATAGGCCTTCCTCAATGAACGCGCGTACGCCAGGACGACCGATCTCTTGCCACTCGCATCCAACGGGGACCGACCACCGCACGGAGATCGTCTTCTCATCTGGTTAATGTAAAGCAGCTTTATACTTCTCATAATAATTGCTATACCTACATATTATTTAGATATACCTACTTCTATTTGCAAATAATGCGTTTTAATTTACCTAATATTTCCGGGGTTTTAAAAACTAGAGTGGGCCACGAAGGGGATTGTACGAAATTTACCGGGCCATAGCAGAATAAAGTTTGGGAAACGCTGGCGTATATTAAATACTATTTGTGGTCTATTTAAACACAAGCGTCACGTATGTCTCTCTGCTGCCTTGTCGTGGCGGTGGGGCTCAGCAGCTTAAGGTGAACCCAGCAGTTGGGCGAACCTTGGGCGAAGCAAATTGAACAGAGAAAACAAAAAGTGGTACCACCCCGATCATGCCGGCCCAATTCACTATGCAATGCAGTAATGTCACTACCTCTTACAATTTTTTTTATATTAATTTGTAATTGTAGTTTTTGATATTTGTTGATTTATTATATGAAATGTATATTAATTAGACACACTTAGTAATCTTAAATAGAATTTGCGTTTGATAAAGGTATATTAAAAAATCTAATAGAACTAGTAAAGAGCGAAAATACAGATAAGAGGAGGCAAACTCAATTTGCAAAATGGAAAATAAAAGCTTGACGGATATAGCTTTCACTATGATTGTGTTTAAAGTTCACGGTTAGTCATTAAACCGGAATGCCGACCTTATATACTAGTGGGTGTTCTACGTTCATACGCTCTTCCTAGTTCTTAAAGTTATGTACAAATTACTCACGATATATAAGTATATACTTTATCACAAGTCAATCAATCGAATAATATAGATCTGTTTCAATGGTTTTTAAAGTATAATAATTATTAGGTTTATCTAATTCGTTGTAGTAAAGCAAAACCTATTTTTTTTTTGTTCTGCAGCGGAAATTTGCAGACCAAACCATAACTTGGACCGGGGTGAGTTTTAAACCTAGCCGTGTGTGGGGTTCGCACTTGGAGATGCGTTACCCACTAAAACCGCTGCAAGTGCCCTCAGCCGCCTTTTATGAGAGTCCCGGATCATGCTGGCAACGCAGGACCCTCGGCGACAGGCCAGACTCCTCCTCTAAAGGAGGACTGCTCGGCTGTTCGTTTGATTCGATACTTTTAGCAGTCCCCGACGACGTCGTGTCTAGCTGGACCCAGGTTAAAACCCCATCCTGGGCCCGACACGAGCACAGGGGCGTTACTGGAGGCGCATTAGGTAGCGCCTCCTACGCACCCCCGTTCGTCGCCCGCGGTGAGAGGCCTCGTCGGCGGCCTCCTCTCTCACCCGCTCATCGGCCTCCTTCTGGGACATTACTGCCTCGCAGAAGGAGACCATCGCCGTCCAGGACTCGTCGTCGCCGAGCATCGCGGGGATGACGCTCGGCAGAGACAAGTCCCCTCCGATGACCGATGTCAGATCATGACGCAACGCCGCCCATCTCGGGCACACCTCGAAGGTGTGCTGGGCCGAGTCCACCGCCGCGCCACAATCGTGACACACAGTTACCGGCTCCCTTTGGGCCGTCCTGCACAGATACTCACCGAAGCACCCATGCCCGGTAAGCACCTGTGTTAGACGGAAGGTGAGGGGTTTGCGTTTACGACGCATCCACCGCTCAAGGACCGGGCGCAGGGCAACCGTTAAGCCTTTGCCATACGGCTGCCGCGCCAAGTCCTCCCCCCACCTTCGCATTAGTGCCTCCTGCCCTAGTCGGCGGACCCGTAGGATCCCGTCCGGCGTCACGTCCTCTCCGAGGGACCTCCTATCCGAGACATAGGAGTATACCTCGGCGAGAACTTGCGCCACGAGTTCCCACGGGGGGTCGCCGGCTAAGGCAGTAGCTGCAGCCCATGAAATCGTACGATACCCCCGGACCACTCTTACCGCGATCACCCGCTGCGCCGTGCGCAGCTGGGCCCTACTCCGCGCGGTAAGGCGATCCGTCCAAATCGGAGTACCGTACGTCGCCATACTCCGGCAGACACCGAAGTATAGCTGCCTGCATGCGGCGCTGGGTCCTCCGAGGTTCGGGAGGAGTCTGCCCAGCGCACTCGCCGCCTTCACGACCTTCGGACCCAATTGTTCGAAATGTGGGCCGAAGGTCCATCCACCGTCAAGGATGAGCCCCAGATATTTAATGTGAGGGCTCATCCTGACCCTCACCCCTCCGATCTGGAGGCCAGCCCCAGGTGGGGGTCCTTTCCTCCCGGTCCCGCGGAAGAGGAGGGCTTCGGTCTTCTCGACTCTGACCCGAAGCCCTAACCTCTCAATGCGGCCGATCACGAGGTCGAGACCGACCTCGGCCAGCCGCGCCGCCTCCTTATAGTCTCGTCCCCGGGCGTAGACGAAGGTGTCATCAGCGTAACAGATGACACCCATCCCGGGGAGGAGACGACCTCGCAGGACCCAGTCGTACCCGATGTCCCACAGGATCGGACCAAGTACCGAACCCTGCGGGACACCGCAGCCGACTCGCCACCACTCTACGGACCCACACCGGTTCTCGCAGGCTACCCTCCTGTCGGAGAGGTACGCCTCCAACAGCCTCCTGAGATAGGGAGGCACACCAAAGTAGTTCTGTGCCTCCCGTATCACACTGTGCGGGAGGCTGTTGAAGGCGTTCGCGATGTCCAGGGACACCGCGACCACCACCTTCCCTCTGCGTTCCGCCTCACCCGTCACCGCCCTCAGGCGTTTGAGGGCGTTGGTTGACCGGCGCGCCCGGAACCCAAATTGGGACTCTGAGAGTCCCGGTCCCGGGCCCTCCTCCAGGTGCCGAACGAGCCGGGAAGACACGACACGGTCGCACCGACGCGGCCGAGTCCGGGGGTCGCCCTGCCTTCGGAAGCAGGCAGAGCCGACCCTCCTTCCATGTTTTTTACGAAGTAGCGCCATGCTGCCTTGCAGCTGAATGGGCCGGCGCGTCCGGGGAAGTACTTCGCTCTCACATAATATCGACGTCAAATGGCGGCAAATGTCGTCGTGTTTCGTTCGGTTTGTGAGAGATCCGGTGGCCCATCCCCCCCCCCCCCCCCCAACATACATGACAGCACAGACTACGCAAAGACTACCACAGGAGGGTACCGGTCGAACAAGCACCGGAGAATCCCTCTCTAGGCTTCCGGTCTCAGGACACGTACCTGAACCCGGAAACCTGGGCAGCCCCGCGTATTCTGGGGGGGGCGAATCTGTGCTCAAGACAAAAACTGCCCGGGGTAAACGGAGCAGTCGGCAGAAGTACCCTACCACTATGACCGTGGATTTCTGTAACATAAGGGGACTTCATAGCAATCTCAACGCTGTTCACTACCACCTCCAGACGGCGAAGCCGGCCCTGCTCTTTTTGACCGAGACTCAGATATCTTCTCCGGTTGATACTTCCTATCTCTCTTGTCCGGGGTACAAATTAGAACACTTTTTTGTACCGCGGGCTGGAGTTTGTGCGTACGTCAGAGAGGATGTCTGCTCTCGTCGCCTTGGCAGTCTTGAAGGTAGGGACCTCTCCATCCTCTGGTTGCGCATAGACAGCGATGACCATCCCCGCGTCTATGCCTGCCTATATAGGTCCCACAGCGGTAATGACGAAACCGATCGACTCATAAAGCACATCCAAATGGCTACACATTCCGTACTACAACAGATCCCATCTGCAGAGATCGTGATACTTGGTGATTTCAACGCCCATCACACCGAGTGGCTCGGCTCACGTACAACCGATCATGCAGGAAGATCTGTTTACGACTTTGCCTCAGCATATGATCTGACACAATTGGTGTTATCACCAACTCGTATCCCTGATGTGGAAGATCATACGCCTTCCCTGTTGGACCTTCTGCTGACCTCTCACCCGGACAATTACGTGGTCTCCGTGGACGCTCCACTTGGCTCATCGGACCACTGTCTGATCCGGAGTTCTGTGCAAGTTGCGCGCCCACCATGGCCACGTTTTGCCAGCTGCCGCCATGTTTGGCACTATAGGTCAGCTGATTGGGATGGAATGCGGTCCTTCTTCGCATCCTACCCATGGGGGCGAATTTGCTTCTCGCTGGATGATCCAGACATCGTTGCCGATTCTGTCGCCGAGGTGGTGCTGCAAGCCATGGAGCTTTTTATTCCAAGCTCTTCAGTGCCTATAGGCGGCAAATCCCAGCCCTGGTTTGGTCAAACTTGTAAGATGGCTGCACGCCACAAGCGGTTAAGCTACCGAGCCTGGGCCAATGCATCGATGTCACAGGATGTAAAGACCAGCGCATTAAAAAAGGAGTATAACTTTGCCTCCAGGTCCTTCAAAAGAGCTATTGCTGAGGCAAAAGCGGAGTACGTGAACAGAATTGGCGAGAGATTGGTTCGACTTCCTTCGGGAACTCGTGCATTCTGGTCACTCGCCAAGGCTGTTCAAGGGAATTTCTGTAAGCCATCCCTACCATCTTTGCACATGAGGAACGACTCGTTGGCCCACACCGCGAAGGAGAAGGCCGATCTTCTAGGCTCTCTTTTTGCTTCCAACTCGACTTTGGATGACCAGGGAAAAATACCACCGACGATCCCTCGGTGTGATACCTCAATGCCGGAAATAATTTTTCGACAGAGCTCCGTACGTAAAGCGCTTTTTTCGCTGGACATCCATAAGTCGAGTGGGCCTGACGGCATCCCTCCGTTAGTGCTACGTACTTGTGCTCCTGAGTTGGCACCCGTCCTTACGCGTCTTTTTCGGCACTCATACTCATTAGGCGTCGTCCCATGCTCGTGGAAGACAGCTTTGGTACACCCGATCCCTAAGAAAGGGGACCGCTCAGACCCGTCCAACTACAGACCAATAGCCATAACTTCCTTGTTCTCAAAGATTATGGAATCCATAATTAACTGCCAGCTCCGGCGGTATTTGGAGGAGCACCAGCTGATTAGCGATCGCCAATATGGCTTTCAACGGAATCGTTCAGCTGGTGATCTTCTAATATTCCTAACGCATCGATGGGCGGAGGCAGTTGAGAGCAAGGGGGAAGCACTGGCGGTTAGTTTGGACATAGCGAAGGCCTTTGATCGGATGTGGCATAAAGCACTTCTAGCGAAGCTACCATCATATGGGCTTCCCGAGAAATTATGTAAGTGGATCACCAGTTTTTTAGCAGACAGGAGCATCAAGGTCGTTGTCGACGGTACATGCTCGGACCTCAAGTCTGTTAATGCTGGTGTTCCGCAAGGCTGTGTACTATCTCCAACCCTGTTTCTTCTGCATATCAATGATATGCTGCAAACCAGCGGCATTCATTGTTATGCGGATGACAGCACTGGAGATGCCTTATACACTGGCCGCTCTAATATTTCTCGGGAACAAGTCAATGAGTGTCGGAACAAACTTGTGTCTGAAATCGAGCCTCTGTTGAGCAAAGTCTCGGAATGGGGACGACTTAACCTGGTCCAATTTAACCCGAACAAGACACAAGTTTGCGCGTTTACCGCCAAAAAATCACCCTTCGTCGTTCCTCTACGATTTGAAGGCACTCCCCTAACTGCCGCAGCCAGCATTGGGATACTTGGCGTCGACATATCGAGAGATGTGCAGTTTCGTGGTCATTTGGAAGGAAAGGCTAAACTAGCCTCTAAGAAACTTGGCGTGCTCAATAGGGCGAAGCAGTATTTCATGCCTTCACACCGCCTTCAATTATACAAGGCGCAGATCCGGCCTCACATGGAATACTGCTCTCACCTCTGGGCTGGAGCGCCCCAATATCAGCTCCTTCCATTTGACCGCGTCCAACGCCGGGCGGCTCGAATCGTCGATGATAATGTGATCTCCAATCGGCTTGATCCCTTGGCGCTGCGTAGAGATGTCGGATCGCTCTGCATCTTCTACCGCATCTACCACGGGGAGTGTTCTGAGGAATTGTTCGGATTAATTCCTGCGGCAGAATTCCACCACCGGACATCGCGTAAGAATTCCAAATTTCACCCACACCATCTTGATGTCCGGAAATCCACAACATCTAGATTTTTACGGCATTTCCTGCCTCGCACTACAAATATATGGAATCAGCTGCCACATATGGTGTTTCCGAACCGATACGACTTAGGGACCTTCAAGAAAAGAGCATACTCACATCTAAAAGGCCGGCAACGCACCTGCTGATCTCCTGGTATAGCGGGTGTCTGTGGATGTCGCTATTCACTTACCATCAGGTGAACCGACTGTCCGTTTGCCCCCTATTCTATAAAAAAAAAAAAAAAAAGTTCTCGGGAACTGTCCGGACCGCAGGCAGCGATCGAACAGCTCCCGAAGGCTGTCACCGAGGTGCTCGAGGGAAAGGGCCAGAACCTTCCCGTGCACCCCGTCTGGACCCGGCGCCCTCTTCTTACTCTGGAGGCGGGCCAGAACCGCCTCCATTTCAGCCTCCGTGACGGTTGGCGGAACACCCTCCTCGTCCAGCGTCTGCCGAGCCATCCTGGGGGGCGTGAAGCCCCCAGGTGTGTCGGGGAAGAGTTCCCCGACAATCCTCCTCAGTTGGCCCGGCTGGAGCGTGTCGGTGATAGGGGCCGACTGGGCGCGGAGCTTGTTCCGCGCCCATTTATACGGTCGGCCCCAGGGGTCCCTCTCGAGACCCTCAACGAGCTCCAGCCAGGCCTCCTCCTTGGCTCGGCAGATGGCTTGTTTTAGGGTCTTGACTTTGTCAATATAGACCCTATACAGGCCGTCGTCCCTGTCGACATCCTGGGGGCGCCGCCGCCTGCTCCGGGTATACTGCCTCCTTGCCCGTTGGCAGGCGGCCCGAAGGTCGGCTAGTTCAGCCGACCACCAGTAGAGCGCCCGCCGCGGGGGCGAACGTTTCGCGCGCGGCGGCCGCTCTGCTGACCGCTGTACCCTACCTACCTACCTTGGCTGATACCGACTCCAAAAGTAACTATAATAACGTGGTAAACGCAAAGTTTGTACATTAGCAGAAGATTAAGTTGATTATAAATTATTGTAAGCACAAAAATTAAAGAAACAGTCATTTTATTACTTTTTAGTTTAGTATTTTTGAAGTCGGTTTTAATTTCTTGTAAAATGTTTTATTCTCGCCTTTTATCGAATAGATTTTAATGAAATTTAGCAAGAATTGCACACTGCGAAAATATATGGGCTATCATCATCACATAATCATTATTACTCGTGATGCGATTGTTTAAATAAAAAATAACAACGGCGAAGCCGCAAGCAACAGCTAGTAAAGGAAAAATTAAGATTCATAACACGGATATAGACTGCATCGATAAAATAGTGTATGCATGAGGTGTTAGCTGGTCAAGGTGGAGAGTAGGCAGCAAGGACAGCACTTGAGGAAGCAATTGGACACATAACGATGACACGTTCGGTGAGAAAAGGTTAGCCTCGTTTAAGGAAAATCCTATTTAAATTAGAATGAAAATATTAAATAACCTATGTGCTACCAAATTATTAGTTCGAACAAAAGTGGGTTATTTTATTGAACGAATCGTTCAATTGGGAACGAATCCCTCCAAACACACACGCACACACACACACACACACACGCACACACACACACGCACGCACACACACACACACACACACACACACACACATACACACACACACATGCACACATACAAACACTACATCTACACACGCAAGTAAAAAGTAGGTATTTCCGTTTTCTATTATTTAAAATTTCTTGTCATATTATGTTATCTTATATCTTTCTCTCGGAATCTCGGAATCGGCTCCAACGATTTTCATGAAATTTAGTATATAGGGGGTTTCGGGGGCGATAAATCGATCTAGCTAGGAATCATTTTTAGATTAAAAAAAATACCGAGCAAAGCTCGGTCATCCAGGTACTATGTAATAAAACGAGTACCTACGATACAAGAGAGAAAAGAGAAGGCCCAGACCACCCAGACCGCCTTAGCCGCTACGAAACTACATGCGTAGATGTATATTATTGCTATTTTAAAATAACCTATATGTATACCTGAAACCTACGGAAAGTTTTAGTTCATCAAAATGTATTTCATAGAGAAGTGGGGAAGGGCTACTCTTGTTTTTGCATTTTCTGAGAAAATTTACCATTGTAATGTATTTTTTTAACCGACCTCAACAAAAAGGAGGAGGTTCTCAACTCGGCCGGTATTTTTTTTATGTATGTCCACCGATTTCTCCGTCAATTGTGGACCGATTTCAAAATTCTTTTTTTGTTTGAAAGGGTATACTTGCCATTTGGTCCCATGATAAGGAAACCAGGATCTGATGATGGCATCCTAGAGAAATCGAGGGAAACTTTCGAAATTTGTAGGAATGACTAGTGTGCTTAATATTTTTTTAAGTTTAAAGTAGCTACGTTGTGATTGGACTTAATTAATTTATACTGATGAGAACTTTGCACCCTTATGGGTGATACGTGCCATTACCGTTATGATGATGGAGACTATAGACAGTCGAGGGAACTCCTCGACGATTTACAGATTTTTTTGGGCTTACTTCATACGGTTCAATATGCCAAAATGTCTATCTCTGTATGCCTTTCTTTAATGAATCACTAAAAATTAAGAAATAAAATTTTTTAAATAAAAATTATAACCGACTTCAAAAAATAAAGTAACTAAAATGTTATAAAATAATCGCGTGTACAATCTTTGCGTTTACCTCGTCATTATTGTTACTTTTGGAGTCGGTGCCAGCTAAGTTAAATAGGTACCTACATATGAATATATACCTATATATAGGTATGAGTAGGTATACATATTATGTTATGTGTATGTATGTATGTAAAGTGCAAATGTCAATTTTCTAAATAATGATACCCGCTTGACATTTGCAATGTGTCAATTTAGTCCGTATTAAAGAAAAAACAGACTTGTGTCGTATTCATGATATGCATATTTATTATTTCGTGTTTGTTAGTAGTAAGTAGGAATATGGTCACTGACACCCTGCCCTTAATTCGCTCTTTTTTCTCTTTTTTTCTCTTTCTCCGCTGGTTGGCTGGTAGATATATCTGATAGGTCTGATGATGGTATCCCAGAGAAATCGAGGGGAACCTTCGAAAATCGTAGGAGCAACTAGCGCGTTTAGTACTTTTTTAATTAAGCATTTTAAAGCACTACAATTTAATGAAGGTCTAGAGTTGATCTGATGCTGGAGCTGAAAGACAGTCGAGGGAACTCCTCAACGATTTACTTCAGTAACCTTGTGTTTGGGCTTGATTAATTTGTATTGACGAGGACTTTACAACTAGATAGGTTATGACTGGTTGGGGGTCTGATGATGAAGACGAAGGACAGTTAACGGAACTCTTAAATAGTTTAAAGTAGTTACCTTGTGTTTGGACTTAATTAATTTATACTGATGAGAACTTTGCACCCATATGGGTGATTTGGTGATTTCATATGATGATGAAATCATAGACAGTCGACGGAACTCCTCGACGATTTACAGCTTTTGTTGAACTTACTTCATACGGTTCAATATGCCAAAATGTCTATCTCTGTATGTCTTTCTTTAATGAATTTCTAAAAATGAAGAAATAAAAATTTTAAGTAAAAATTATAACCGACTTCAAAAAAAAGAACTAAAAAGTAATAAAATAATCGCGTTTCTTGAATTTTTGTGTCTACAACTAATAATCATCTTATACTTCTACTAATGTACAATTTTTGTGTTTACCACGTCATTATTGTTACTTTTGGAGTCGGTGTCAGCCAAGGTAGGTAGGTAGGTACCTACAACAATAAATACGACAACGGTGACGGACGACGGTGACGTATTTGTTGCTGTACCTATTTAACTTAGCTGACACCGACTCCAAAAGTAACAATAATGGCGTGGTAAACGCAAAGATTGTACACGCGATTATTTTATAACATTTTAGTTACTTTATTTTTTGAAGTCGGTTATAATTTTTTACACCATCAGAAAGTAGAGATTTCAACGAACAAGAAACCTACCGACTTTTTTTAATCACAAATTTTGACGGGATAATTTTCGATTGAAAATAAGACTGCTTCTTCGATATTAAGTCGAAATAAGGTGAAAAAAATAGATATTTTAAATCCACCAAATACCACAACATTGTGCTCTATGTGCGGCCGATGCCGTCGGGTCGCCGCCCGGTTACTTGTTGGGCCAAAATAGAGCCTGACGCACTGAGCGAATGTATTTCACCGTCAGTGCGTGGTAGGCCGAAAAAGGGCTTGCTGTTATGATGTGGAACACCTACATTTTGACTACAAGCTGAATTAATATATATTTGTTTTTGTCGAACAAATAGCGAGAGGGAAATACTTTTATTTGTCCGCACCCGCACCAGCAAGTTGTTTGCATCCATGCTTTCGGAGCGCGACACCAGCGCATCCCTCTGGTACATTCGCCCCATCGAGCATATAACAGGACAGAGTGGTAATGTGAGCCATAAAATTCCGAAACTGGTCTGTGATTTGTCACTGACGTAATATCAGTTCAACCAACCATTGATCTGTGTGTACGTCTCATCACCCAATTATTCATCAATGACCATCAGTGGGCTAATTAGCGTCGGTGCACAAATTTGTCGGAATTTGTATTCATACAAAACACATAACATTACCGTTCTATTCCGGTTATATGCTCGATGATTCGCCCTACTGACTAACCGGGTCTGAAACCTTAGAGCTTGTAAAATCGCAAGCAAGTCCGTCACACTTAGGAAGTTTCAAATAAAGATACAAAGTTAAACATGCAAAGAGCATACAAGTAGATAATTATGAATAAATTTGACTTAATTTGACTTTTTAACCTGACAAGTATTGTCTGTGAAGGCACAATAAGGATTATGGTAATTATTTGTGTCCTGAATACATAATAAATTTTATGGTTAGCTTGGAATACCACACAATTACTTATACAGGAATTAACCGGGGAATATCCGACTTTTTCATTTGGGTTCTCATTTAAATTTGTTGGAATGTGTGTACTTACTATAAAAATATGTCAAAGTTTTCTTTATACGCTCCTTGGTTATCCGACTTCCAAAAAGGTGGAGGTTACTTTTGAAGTTGGTGTCGCATTTGTTTCTATACAAAATGAATCTATTATGTACGTGAAGTAGTTACAAGTCTACCTTAGCAGCTCGCTGACATCGACTTCAAAAGTAACAACCATGGCGTGGTAAACGCATATTTTACATTAGGTACAAGAAAAATAAGTTGATTGTAAGTTGTAGACATGAACATTGAAGAAACTTAGTTATTTTATTACTTTTTAGGTTTTTTATTTTTTGAAGTCCGTTTAAATAATTTTTTTATGTTTGTATCATTGTAATTCATGAACACAAAATTTTCTATCCTTAGTAAAAATGAAAAAGAACATGTTTACTTCTATTTATGCGACCCCTGTGGCTCAATGGTTAGCGCGTTGGCGCTCAAGCCGGAGGCAGCGGGTTCAAATCCCGTCAGGGAATAAAAAGTTTTCTGTGTTCCTGGGTCATGGATGTGTATTAAATATGTGTATTTTATAAAAAAATCTTAAATATATGTATAGTATAAAAGTATTAATATGTTTCCGTTGTCTGGTAGCCGTAACGCAAGTTCTTCCAAAACTTACCACGTGACCAGATTTCTTTTGGTCTATTTGGTCCAGTCTGATCAGGCAACTGATTTGTAGGTGTTCTCAAACTCTATTTTCCTTAATAGGTTTTAATATACATTTTCTTGTTTTTTACCCCAAAAAGGAAATACCTAAGAAGCGTCAAGAGGACCAGTCAAGAAACTAACCGGCTCAGACAGAATAAAAAAGCGGTAACATGTGAGACGGACACGCGTACGAAGGGTTCTGTACCATTATACATTACATTAGATTAGACACTTTAACAAAAAATATTTTCTTTTATTTTCTTTCACGCAATATCACAATTTTAGTTATTAATCTTATTTGAGTTTGGTGCTGCTTAAAATAGTCCTCTAAATTATCAACGGGAACTATATTATAGGCTAACCTAGAATTATCAATTTTGGTTAAAAACAAGGTCTTATAGCACAACTTAAAATTCCAAAAATAAAAAAGTTGAAAATTATATATACATATACATATTTACCTTGATTTTTATACACCTAATAAGGATTATAGACCTCAGCGGGTGGACCTAGCAAGTTGAAATTTATACTAGATAAGTATAAATGTCAACTTGCTAAGTCCATCCGTTCCTGAGAAAACCAGTGACAAACGGACAGTCGGACAAGAGAGTGATCTTTTTGGGTTACTTTTAAACCTTTTGAGGTACGGAACCCTAAAATTAAATAGATATAAAATTATGAATATTGAAATTAATAAAATATTCATAAAAAGTATAACAGGTTCTAGCCACGGGACTTACTATGACGTTTATAAATGTACATAATTCTTCTGTGCGGGACGCGTGTGTACATATTATGTGACTGAAGTCTGAACTCCTCCTAAAATTCTGGACTGATTTTGATGTTTTTTTTGTCGTGTTCAAGTGGATTCAAGAATGATTTAGATTATAATGAAACAATTTTTACGGATTTTTTCGCGGTTTATTAAGATTTTTACAAGCCCGACGTTTCGGATACTTTACCGCAACCATGGTCACTGGAGGACTCGTCCTCCCGTGATCGAATGATTGAAATTCGCGTAAACATTAGAAAACAATATGGTTTAGATTCACAATTCGGTCCACTAAAAATGTTTGAACAGTCTGTCGGCACCCTAATTACGTATTTCAAAGCAACCGCAGCGCGACAGCCACGCGATAGCAACGCAACAGCAGAGCGACAGCGACCGGTCGAGAGGTTGCAAAAAGAAACGTATTATCTAAGTTTATCGTCTGCTATCTGCTCACTAGCCGCTAATGCACTTTTACTAGCGCCACCAGCAGCCAGGTAGCAATGGATGGAACTACAAAACGTCAAACACTTAACACACTTCAAATACTTTTAAATTTTAATCAATTTTAATGTAAATACTAAATATGGGGTACATACATATGTAATAACTAATAAGTAATAACTAATATTCAAAGAGTATATAAACACTATGCTAATATTATTCTGTGATCTGCCGGCCTACTCTTGACACTCGATCCTATCGAAATTTAGGATTGGGATCGAAAATATGCTACAATAGCGCACAATTACAGTGAAATTTAATGTGATGAGGAGTTTAAGAGATATTATCGCCTCAGCAAGGAGCTTTGAAGTTATTCATAGCGATTTGGATTTGTATCTACTATCTAGTATCTGCGGGTTATAAGGTATGTCAATAGAAATATCTATAATTAATCTAACCTCTTCTATAGTTCATCTTTTCTCTTTATTTACGGCCTATGTACAGTGAGTTGTAATTACTACAGTAATAATAGTTCAATGCATATGTAGGATACTTGAAAAATATATCTCAAATTATTTTATTATTGATTGGTTCTACATTGTTCTTCATATTATGTGATACCTATCTATTAATATAAATAAAATAAGTGCTAATTATAATAATCTATTTGACTTATTGAGCTACATAATAATATTTGCATTAATTTCAGATTTTATGAAAACTTCCATATGACATAGTAAGTGCTATTGTTGGTACTCATATGGCTCTCATATGTCCAGCCCAAAATGAGAGGTTTTATAATAGAAAAGGATTTCACTTAAGAAATGTTTTAAATGTAAGTTGACTCTTGGATTCTGTAATTGTATAAGTTAGTTTTAATAATGCCTTTTGTTTTATAAATACCTTTAAATTGTATATAGGTATTATATTGATATAATATATTATACAATTTAAACAAATTAATTATATATGTTAATAGATATAATATTCTTTTAGTAATACCACAGTATAAGAAGTCATAATACCTTTAAATTGGCAAATAACATAAAAATTATAAAGGAATCTTAGAATGTGTTCTTTCCTTTTTAAATTTTGGGGAAGTTGTTTATTCACTTGTTAAGTCTAAGTTAAAATCATAATAAAGTGAGCATTTGTTTCATACATGAATATTATAATGCAATAATTATTTATTATGTTTTAGGAGACTCGGGCTATGCCCAAAGAACTATTGTGATGAAACATATTTGGATGCTCCGGCTGGCTCACCTGAAGAACACTACACCAAATTTAATTGTGTGGGACACTATACAGTAAAGCATACTATGGGTGTTCTGAAGTATAGGTGGCAATGTCTCCTAGGCCACAGGGTCCTTCTCTATCATCTGGACACAGTTATTAGAATTATAAATGCTTGTTGTGTTTTACACAACATTTGTAATGAAGCAAGCTTGAGTCAAAAAGACAGTGAGGATACCATACCACCTACTTAGTAGCACAGACAGCACCCAGGAAACAAGTAGGCAGGAACTTCCAGAGTTAGTGTGCGTGAGCTATAATAGGCTGCTATAATAGCTATAAGTGTTTTTAATGTTTTCATTAAACTCTTGTTAAACTATTATTTGTTTTTTTTTAACTATATTCTATATTTTTGGTCATTGATTGATATAATCAATATTACAATCACAGTATTTATAAAAATAAGTAAGTAACTAAAATACTTAACAATAACCCTTTTATTCTCTTTTAACCTATGGTAGCAATATTTAAATAAATCACAATATTTAGCTTCTAATATTTAAATGTAACACAGTTTTTATTTCCATGTGTATATTAAATTTTTGGTCATTGATTGATATGGTAATCTTACCTACAATCACGGTATTATAAAAATAAGTACTAAAATACTTAGTAACAATCAGTCTTTTATTATCTTTTAACCCAAGGTAGCAATATTTAAATAAATCACAGTATTCTGTAAACAAATTAAGCCTATGTTTATGAGTAAAATACCTCATTTTCAATAAGACCAATCACTAAAATACATAACAATAATAATTTGTATGTGGTCTGTCAGAACTTGAGATGTTATTTTGGAAAGCCTTGGCACCAGCATTACTGGTAAATTAAGAAAGAAGATGATTTCTAATTTTTTTTGTTTACTTTGTTTTGAGCTATTTTGAAATTTGATGTCTATTCAAAATTGCACGTAAGATTTTTTTATAACAGCAATACACATTATGCCAGAATGTATAATTTATTTGCCGTTTAATGCTTTACAAAATAAGTTTAGGTTTAATTTAAGGAACTAGGTACATTATAAAAGATAATAATTCATTATTGGAGACATATTTTAATTAAAAAAAAACATAGAACATCATATTGTTGAATTTTATTTTGTTATTATATTTTATTATACACATCACATCGGTCATCGCTTCCAATTTCAAAATCAATCGTAAACTCGATTTGTTCAAGAGTACCAATATACTCCAGATTGGAACTGGAACTGGATTGAATTCATATTGTTGTCGCCGTTGTGTTGCCGGCAGGAATCCTACTGTTAAGTCGCAAAACTCTTGACTTTTATATAGTACTTAGATCAATTTAATTTCATAAGTTAAAATCCTTTGAATGTCTGTTAAGAGATTGAAATTCCCAGTCGGACAAGTTGAATGCTTTGGCTTCCTCACGTAGTCGACGTCTCAGTGAGGCTGTGCTCCTGGTCTCCTGTCTTATCTCCTCAGCCTCTAATGCAACCATCAAAAGAAGTGCACGAGCCATTGTTTTAAAATTATAGTTTCTTTTTCAATAACACTGCCACTTAAAATCGAATAGGGTAAGTTCAATAAGATCATATTACGCCTAAAATGTCTCTAACAGTCTTTTTCGATCACTAACCAAGTATTTTAAACAGTTTATATAGTAAGCAGACGAATAGCAACAGGCTTGCAGACACTACTTTAGTTGTTGTTAAAAAATCGCTGTTTGACATTTCAATCTGCTGTCGCGGGCTGCTAAATAGTTTACGTAATACCAAACCGTCAGCCAAACATACCAAAAAATGCATTTTTAGTTCCTCGGTCGCTGTCGCTTTGCAGATGGCGTTGCGGTCGATTATTTGAGCTTGTTGCTGTCGCGTTGCTAATAGGTAATACAAAATATGATTTTGACAGCAGATATTGTGCAATTTTTGCCTGTTGCTTGTAATTTCAAGATACGTAATTAGCCTGCGGATCCGATAGTAACTATATTTACATTACGGATAGATAAAATTTAAGTGTATGTATGTACTTTGTAATATTAAAATAATCGCTTTTATTAGATGCATATGGAAGTCTACACGGTACATATACCAAATTAACATTTTTTTTAAAAATTGTATGTCTGCCTGTTTGTTCCGGCTAATCTTTGAAATGGCTTGGCCGATTTTGATGGGACTTTCACTGGCAGAACTAAGCTGATGATATAAGTAGTAACTTATGCTATAAAAATAATCATCATCAATCCGCGTACGGGTGTAAATCAAAGTTAACGCGGGCGAAGCGGGCAAAGTTAAGGCGGGAAGAAGTTAAATCCAATATCTAAAAAATTCTGATGGTAAAAAATACCGTAGATTTTTGTAAAGTATAGTTTGCATTTTCATGAGTCAAGGACTCTAAAACACTTCCTAGTACCATATTAGGAAACATTATTCAGTTGGATACACACATAAATGGCTTTTTTTTGGTCTAGTTACGTAGTACTATTAGTTATTCTGTGAACTAGTATTGTGCTCAAATTCCATTTAATGTATTCATTTTATCTACCGTATTTAATGTAAATTTTCAAAAACAAACTGATTTTCTTCTTAGACTTAGTACCAAGAAGTAACATTTCCTACCTGCTTGTAAGTTGCGGGCCCGATAGGGGTCCATAATAATTATGATATCAACTATGCCCCCTTTAACCTGTTGGGGGCCCTGGGCGGTAGGATAATGGGGCCCCGACGAAAACAATAATTTTAAAATCTGTGAGTGTGATTTTTGGACTAGAGAAGAATAAACCTAGTAATAAGTGCAGTCCCCACCATGGTTCAGGCCTTGTCGTGGCGGTGGGGCTCAGTAGCCTAGGGTGAGTCCAGCACCTTGGGCGAAGCCAATTGAGCCGAGGGAGCTCTTTGTACCCTTCTTATAAGAAGAGGGGACAAAAGAGCAGTGGGCAAGGGGTGAAGATGGGAACCTCACCCCATTGTACTGTCCCGACGTTGGGAGGGGTTGTTCTGTGGTGCGGAACAACCCCTCTGTGGAGGTGGCGTCGGTCCCTTGCGGGGTTGACTAGCCGTCGAGGTGCCCTGTTAGCTTAACAGATCCGGGGCACCTCACCAAGGCGGCACTGGTGGCACTCGCCGGGTTTGAGTGGGTAGAGTTGCGTCCATTTACCATCTTTCGGGCGCAGCGAGTTCCACATACCCACCTGGGGAGACCCACTCCCCAGGCGGGATGCCTCAGAGCATTTCCCGGCGCAAAAGAAAAAAAAAAGTAATAAGGACAGTACTAGGTATTCTAATCAGCAATCATTTTTTAATATCACTCAATCATATTCTGATAGAAATAATGGGACCCCATAGATCGTGGGGCCCTGGGCACGTGCCCAGAGTGCCCAGTGGAAAAGACGGCCCTGGATTTCAATTATTGATACAGTAACTGTGTTTTTATAAAAACACCACCATTTTACTACTTTATGAAAAAAAAAATGTGTATTGAAACATTTACTGAAACTGACTTTCTACTTTCGAGTAGAAAACTTCTATGGACAAGAAGGGCTCCAGTATAGTGGGTACGCGGACGCTTAAAATCGAAGTGAGCACTTTTCTCTGACGAATGGATTTTACAACCAACATCGAGCCGGTATTTTTGAGTTCATTGTACAGATAAGATTTGGTTTTGAATGAAATAAATGTCACATAAAAAAGTTTTGAGTGAAAAAATGTCACATTAAAATATGTGAAAAATAAATAAAAATGTGCAGAATTGCATCGAACATTACCCACCATGGTTCAAGCCTTGTTGTGGTGCTGGGGCCTAAGGTAGCCTAAGGTGAACCCAGCACCTTGGGCGAAGCCAATTGAACCGAAGGAGCTGCTCTTTGTACTCCCCTTATAAGACGATGGGACAAAAGAGCTGAGGCCCCCCTCAGCTCTTTGGGGGCGAGGATGGGAACCTCACCCCATTGCACTGTCCCGACGTTGGGAGGGGTTTTTTCAGGTGCGGGACAGCCCCTCTGTGGAGGTGGCGTCGGTTCCTTGGGGGACTGACTAGCCGTTGAGGTGCCCTGTTGCTTAACAGATCCGATCGAGGCACCGCACTAAAGGCGGCAGTTGTGGCACTTGCCGGGTTTAGGTGGGTAGAGCTGCGGCCCTTACCATCCTTCGGGCGCAGCGAGTCCCACATACCTAGGGAGTCTCCCTCCCAGTGGAATGCCTGAGAGCATTTCCCGGCGCAAAAGAAAAAAAAACGTCTAATCAACGTCAAATTTCTTATAATTACATTTTTATTCATAACAATTATTATTTCATTATAATAATATGTTTGTTAAAATTACCTACATAATGTTGAATACGATAATGATTATTATTAGAAAAATACCTACGAAAATTATATATTATACAGGATAATACAGATATTATATCACTATAGCCTTTATTCTGTAGGTATGATGGTCTAAACTCTACATGTATGTTACCTTACCTACCAAGTTGTGTTCTTGGAAAAACACACCGATAGGACAAAAAATCAACGGATCTTAGATAACATTATAAAAACTTAATTTTACAAAAAGTTCGCCTTAAAGGCTTTGACGTGTTTGTGTTAGGTTTTTTTTTAATAATAATAGATGTTTTTTATGACACTCGTGATAAATTATGCTCATGTTTGCTTACGTGTATTTTAAATTGGCTGATACGATGCTGCTGATACTGATAACAAATAAATAATAATATCTACCGAAAATAAACTACTAAGGTATCTCTCCACTTTCTCAAAGTGTTAAACATAGCAAATTAAAATTTATTAAAATATTTCTCCGAAATAAGTCGATGAGTGTCGGAACAAACTTGTGTCTGAAATAGAGTCTCTGTTGGCCGAAGTCTCGGAATGGGGGCGACTTAACCTAGTCCAATTTGACCCCAACAAGACAAAAGATTGCGGGTTTACCGCGAAAAAGTCACCCTTCGTCATTCCTCTACAATCTCAAGGCCCTATCGCCCTAATCGCCCTAATCGCCTTAGCCAGAATTGGAATACTTGCAATCGACATATTGAGCAATGTGAAGTTTCGTGTTCGTTTGTAAGGAAAGGCAAAACTAGCCTCTAAAAAAATTTTAAACAAATATTAAAACCTACTTCAAAATAAAAATTAAAAGTAATAAAATAATCGTGTTTCCTTAATTTTTGTGCCTACAACTTTTGATCAACTTGTTCCTCTACTAATGTAAAATCTTTGCGTTTACCACGTCCTTATTGTTTGGAATTGACTTTGGAAGTCGGTTTACGGCAATACCTGTCTCACACGACAACTATACGGAACCAGCTGCCACCTACGGTATTTCAGAACCGATACGACTTAGAGACCTTCAAGAAAAGTGCATAATCATTTTTGAAAGGCAGGCAACGCACCTGTTAGTGATGTAGCGGGTGTATATGGATGTCGCCTAAAACTTACCACCAGATGAAACGGGGGCAAACGTACAGTCCATTTGCTCCCTCTTCTATAAAACAAAAAAAAATCCATGAACGAATCCATCTCCAGTTTTGCGGTGCCACGGTATTTGTTCGCGAAGAATGAATAAACTACTGATCAATTGTTGCATCTGTGTGAGGTTTCTCAAACTTGAAAGTAAAGTTACTACTTACGATACCGTTACTATATCCTAATAGTAACGGTATCGTATAATATTATGGTTCTGTTGTCTGAAGTAGTAACGACTCGGACGTCGGACTGGGCGATTAGTAGTAAAATGATTCAAAGTTTCTGACCGATTGCAGGAAGATGGTCAGTTTGGCTATTATAGATATCTATACTAATATTATAAAGCTGAAGAGTTTGTTTGTTTGTTTGAACGCGCTAATCTCAGGAACTACTGGTCCGATTTGAAAAAATATTTCAGTGTTAGACAGCCTATTTATCGAGGAAGGCTATAGGCTATATAACATCACGCTGTGACATATAGGAGTTGAGTAACGCGGGCGAAGCTGCAGGCAGCAGCTAGTAATGTATATGTAATGCTGTAACCATTCTGTTGAATGTCAACAACTGTTGAATGTTTACAGTCATATTATAAAGAGAGGCTGATCTTAAGAATGAATACTTATATGTATTACCTTGCCAACAACACCAACACTTTATCAAAATAACAACAAGTAACATTAAATATGACCCACAGCATTGGCACAGTATAACCAAAGTCATACTCATATGTATTTACATTGTGGTATTAGTAAGATTATCTCAGAAGAAAGAAATGTAAGAAAATGTGTAGTAACCTAAACCTATTTAAAAGATACGTTTGTTTTCTAAGCACGCAAACAATCTGTCTGGCATAATATACATATACTGCAACTGCTTTCACATTATGAAAGCAGTTGCAGTAAGTATATGCCTACAACGTAAAATAACTTGCGAGTTGCGGGTATCACACACGCGGTGGTATTACCGGTGAGCAACCTTCACATTTTAATGTAACTATTTACCTCATCGACGAAAAAGAAAATTCCATGTTTCTTCCATTACGTTTTGTGAACAAGTTTTCTTTATAGAAGAGGGAGGCAAAAGAAGGAATCCCCACCATGGTTCAGGCCTACCTAGGGTGAGCCGCTAGCTAGTTGAGCCGAGGGGGCTCTTTGTACCCCTCTTATAAGAAGAGGGGATAAAAGGGGCGAGGACGGGAACCTTATCACCATTGTACTGTCCCGACGTTGGGAGGGGTTGTTCTGTGGTGCGGGACAACCCCTCGGTTGAGGTAGCGTCGATCTCTTGGGGGACTAACTAGCTGTCGAAGTGCCCTGATTATTTATTAGATCCGGGGCACCTCACCAAAGGCAGCATTGGTGGCACTCGCCGGGTTTGAGTGGGTAGAGTTGCGTCCATTTACCATCTTTCGGGCGCAGCGAGTTCCACATACCCACCTGGGGAGACCCACTCCCCAGGCGGGATGCCTCAGAGCATTTCCCGGCGCAAAAGAAAAAAAAAGTAATAAGGACAGTACTAGGTATTCTAATCAGCAATCATTTTTTAATATCACTCAATCATATTCTGATAGAAATAATGGGACCCCATAGATCGTGGGGCCCTGGGCACGTGCCCAGAGTGCCCAGTGGAAAAGACGGCCCTGGTTTTCAATTATTGATACAGTAACTGTGTTTTTATAAAAACACCACCATTTTACTACTTTATGAAAGTCTGAAAAAAAATTAGTGGGTAGAGCTGCGTCCACTTACTTACCAGCTTTCGGGCGCAGCGAGTCCCACATACCCGCGTGGGGAGACCCACTCCCCCGCGGAATACCTCAGAGCATTTACCGGCATTAAAAAAAAGGCAAAAGAAGGAATTAAGAATGGACAACGTGTCATATACTTAGCATCTTTGAAGAAATCGTAAAACAACATAAATTATTTTTTGGGAAATAAAAAACATGATAAAGATACTATAACTATGGCGCAGCCATCCAAATCTGTAAAGATGTATTTAGAATGATTATTAATTTTTTTACCTATCATTTATTTCTTTCAGGAAAAATTTCAACGAAAACGAGTGCCTATAACAAATATTTTACTTTTAATATGTTGCTGTTGCCATTATATATTTTCAGGTACGTAACTTAAATCTCAAAAATTATAAATTTAAATTGTACATATGTATAATGTAGGCGTTTAATAAAGTTATATAACATAAGTCATTACTTGTCATTAAAAGTTCGTATCTGTTCAATTTTGACCTTTTTAATTAATTAAAAAACGGTTGAAGCTAGTATAATATTAAAATGCATATTAATCATTTAAGTATTCAAGAAACATACATATAAGAAGGCAACTTTGTTCTAAATAATTTTATCTTACTTAACAGATGACAGTGTAAGTACCTATTTAATTGAATCTTGGGAGGTAATTAATTTGAACTATAGGTCATGCGTTGATTGAGATTATTCAAGAGCAATCATTATTCATTAATTCCTGGAAATTTAAACCAATCAAAGAGAGAAGACGCTATGCCCACACATGAGCTAGGTTTTAAACCCAATGTAAGAGGAGACAAAAGAGCAGGGGGACAAGGAGCGAGGATGGAAACCTTAACCCATTGCACTGTCCCGACGTTGGGAGAGGTTGTTCTGTGGTGCGGGACAACCCTCTGTGGAGGTGCTGTCGGTGTCTTAAGGGGTGCTCTGTATGCTCAATAGATCCGGGGCACCTCACCAAAGGCGGCATTGGTGGCACTCGCCGGGTTTTAGTGGGTAGAGCTGCATCCACCAGACCATCTTTTGGGCGCAGAAAGTCCCACTTACTCGCCTGAGGAGTCCCCCCCCTCCCCAGGGGGATGCCTGGGGAGGGGGAAATAAACAATTAAATATAAGTAGGTTCATATGCATTGTATGATTCTTAAATGTAATAGTATTGAGAATGTCTAATCATCATACCTATGGCTTGGTTATCGTGTCTATTTCTATTATGTGTATATATACATTACAACTAATATATTAAGTTGAATGTGACTGCTGTATAAAAGACTATATTTTATATAAAACATAGGTGTGGATGTATGTAGTTACATTGTGTAGGTATGCTCTTTTGTGTTCAATCAAATAATACTTAAGTACTGAAGACTTCCAAAACATTAATCAAGCACCGGATCTCTTGACCTCTTCCAAAATAAACTGAATATGTAGTTAAATAAAATACAATATTATACCTACTTTGTAACAAATTCAGTGTCTCAGATTTTTAAAGTTGGTGTTTCATAGAAGTATGTTTTTAGATGTTTTGTGTATTTGTTTCGTGATCATATCTGCTATCTGTCTATCATAACAACATATCTTAGTAATAAATTTTTGGTAAACATAAAAAAATTCAACATTTAAAGGCTCATAATAATTTAGTATATTGAGTTTAAGTAAGAGTAATATCCAACAAAATGCGAGTGGCAAGAGATCGGTAGTCTTGGCGTTCATTGAAGGAGACCTTTGTTCAGCAGTAGACAGATAGAGAATGAAGATAATGATAATGGTGAGTGACATAATGAAATAAAAAACATACTAAAGTAATAAAAAGATTTTAATAAAAATTTTGGTGGGAAAAATGCAAATAAGTCTTACTTAACAAAGGCCAAAATTTTGTAAAACAATTAGTACCTATATAGTTTAGGTATACTTAAGGCTAATTTATTACTAACATCAATATATCAGCCTAAAAATAATGTCATATACACTAGAGCTGCATTTTTATAAACACAATAATTATCCATCTAAGAAACAGTACTTAGTTGAAAACTAAAACAATTTTTTCTAAATTTTATTAGGATCAATAACGGATCTAAATCAAATACAAGGAACAAAAATACTATAATGATAACAAAAAAGATAAGAGAAACTATAAATGCAATAATAAGCAACTTTGAGAAAGTTGTGCGTCAAGATGTTTAAAATTGTATGTTTGATGTGTAAATTTTATTTAAAATTATGTAAAAAAGCACTAGCTACTAAATTACAGACTAAGTAATAGTCTGTAATTTAGAAATCTTCATAGGTATAATTCTTAAAATTGACATAATGTTATTAACATTTTGAGAAAATATTTTGTAATGATTTTCAAAATTGAAAAGTTAAAGGCATAGAAATTGTGTAGACAATAATTGTTCACAAAGATAATATAAAGTGATAAATATGCATATATAAAACGTGCTAACCTATCATTGATAAAAAATGTAAACTTTTCATATCATATCTATCTAATTAAATTCTTAAAAAAGCTACTTTACACAAATTCCTACAACTATGTTGCTACAAACATTGTATATGATATAACTAATCCTAGATATCATAAATATATAAATTGTGCTGCCTTAAAACTGTAGTTATTGTACTTTATATTGTAATCACTTTTTACTTCTACCAAAATACATTTATTCTATTTCCAAAAATCAATAGCTATTACAGTATTCATAAGATTTTATCAAGTTAATTTGAAATTTTTATGTGACGAGAGAGATATACCTATCAGTGCTAAATATAAACAATATAAACATTTACTTCAAATGTTCATGTGACTTACTTTTGGATATTCTTTTGATATAAATATTTAACACATTGATATTACAAGTTATATCTGGAATGAAAAATATATTTGATACAATATTGATAAAAAGTTATTGATCTTTTTAGCAAATCGCTAAAATAATGTTACTGTTTTTTGTCTTGTACACAATTTGTAATATTGATGAATCTTACCCATTAAGAACAGTAAACGACCAGCAAAAAATCGTTGGCAGTGCTGTATTTATTGAATTTAATTGTCAAATTGAAGTTGGATATCCAAAAGTAAGCATTTATCTTTTAGTTTCTTAGTACAATATAAATCTAATAAAATAAATATCAGTATAGTAATGGAATGTGAAGATAGCATACAAGTGGGTGTTGGATATGTGTACCAAATGTATCCCAATGAAAATTCATCAAGTCAGTCTTTTGGTATTTGTTTCTGTTGAACACAAACTTGTCTTGGTAATTATTTTTCTCTACATTGTCACATTTTTGTTGAAGCTTCCAGTGAGCGCAACAAAGGTGCGCGAGCCATATACTAGAATCTATCCTTCGAAGCATGCAGGTCAGGGTTAGTGAGATATTGAAGTTCTTGCAACTCTTGGAATTTCTCATGGTCCCTAATGTGAGCGTAATTTGCCGATAGACACATCAGATAATGAACTAAGCTTAAAATAACAAGTACACATGACACCATTGCAAGTATGAACATGAACTCTGCTTTCTCTACATAATCCTTGCAGAACAATTTTATTTTGTGAGCTTCACAAATTCTCATATCTTCTTGTCTTACGGAGGAAGGAAACATGAAGTCGAATTGTGTGAAATCAATACATGTGGACAGATCAATGTTTTTCGGCTTAGAACATAATTTCCAGAATATTGTGAATAAGAATGTTGTTATTACCAAGAACCCAAGCAGTATGAGCCATACAAAGGTCAATATGTATGTAATGATCATAAAAACAGCGCAAGAAATTCGCCCTCCAACGCGAGCTCTCCATGCTCGGTAAACTTTTTGTCTTGTGGCACCTGTTGTTAAGCAACCTAGGCACAATAACATGAAACCTAATGCCGCCATACATGCACTGCCCACTATGAATATCATTTGTAGAGCTTCAATCCATATTAAACGAAAATGAAAGACTTCGTCAAACATCAAAATGGAAAGTGCGGATCCACGGTACATGGTTCCACAAAATACACCAACGCCCAAGCAACACATTATGGTTGCAATAAGAGTTGCATGAGGAATCCTCGTGAGACATGCTTGACACCCCTCACCCATTTTTTCACTTTTATTCGAATTTCGCACGTTTCTTTTGTTTTCACTCGAGTTTGTATTTCTTATAAATACGAACCGTATGTCGTTTACACTTTTTCGATTAACGTTCGCGAATGACTCAAAGCTAACGTCAGTCGTCACTCGTCAAACGTTGCGTCAAACGTCTGACAAATGACAGCACACATTTTTATATTTTTCGTTTTATGTAACTCAAAAAGAAATCATGGCATATACAGCCAAGTATAATTTGGAATAAGCAATTAGAAAATAGAAAATAAAGAATGTCGGATATCATAAAGTAGTCATAAAAACATACTACAATAAATTATTGAGACTTTATCATATTGAATTACGTAAATCATTTTCTAAATATCAGAATCACATCAAAGTATATTTGGGTAAAATAAAGTGTGTTTTCCAATTATAGAGCATAATGCGACTCAATGCCACATAATGCTGAATTGTGCTCCTGGTTAACTGGAACATGATAGTTTTCAATTAGTGCACCAACGGAGTGCGATAGGTTCAGTTTAAAAAAATTGTGAGTAAATCTATTTTTCTTTTATTTATTCTTTATAATATGTAGAATTTAGAGAAGCGATGGTTTGTACCTTCATCCATACTAATTATATTTATTTCTGAATACAGTCTGAATTAACTTTTAATTACTTCCAAAACAACTAGGTACCACGAGAAAAAAAGCTTTAAAAAAAATTACAACTATAAATAATGTAAGAGGTAGCGCCGTGCTGCTTTCAACCGATTTGGGCCAGCACGACTGAGGTGGTACCTACCTTTCGGTCACATAACACCGGCGTCAAGTGCCAGCTATGCTGTCGCGTTTAGTGTGTGTCCGTGAGCGTGAGTTTCCGATGGACTATTGGGGGGATAGGGAAAAGGAGGGCAACGCATCTGCATACCTATTTGTTGTACGGATGTCTATTGGCGTCAATAGTCGCCGGATTCAACTGCTCGGTTGCCTCAATAAAATTTAATATGAATAAAATTTCGATCAATGCCAACATAAAGAAAAACACTTGTTAATTTTCTGCTAGTAGGTACCGCATCACGTGAATACACTACTATTGAGAGTGCTCGATTGTGCGAAGCGATGCTGAAATAGGGATGTTGACAGTATTCATATAAAAATATAATTTTGATATTAATTGGTAGTTTATATTCAGATAGAATTTTGAAAAAATACAATATTTTCCCTTATTTTTATTAGATTAAATTAATATTTTATAAATAAAATGTAACTAAATTTAAAATAGGTCACGTGATAACAAACGGAAATGACGTCACTTGTTCTTATATTTAGCGGAAGCGGAAGAATATTACTTCAAGGTACTTCTATACACCATTTTCCGGACGCAGTACATATTATAGTAAAAACTAATTTTCAGGCGTTTTACCAGTGTACACACAAACATAGGCACCGTACAACACTTATAAAACTTAGAAGCCATTTTTTATTAACGACAACTAGAATCATTTTATCACTTTTACGATGTTTAACAACATATGACGTCACATGACAAGTGTTAGCGTTTTGGAGCGAAATTTAAAATGCATTATAAAATGCAAGATTTTCTAGGCATTAGGCGTATTATGCAAAAGTTAATAATAATTAGGCCTCCATTAGATATTTATAAATGATTTAAAAACATTTCTGTCAACATCCCTATTGGAACATGAACATTATTCCTGTGTATAAATTTATTTTATACACAGGCATAATGTAAGATACATTATGCCGCACAAAAATCAAGCATCACAAATATGCCTATAATCTGTATCGTTGCCATGCCAATTGCCACGTGAAAATGACGAACGACCTAAGACTGTCATTTATTGACACTTGACAGATAAATGATAAATAACTTGAGTTTCAAATTGCAAACATTATTTTAATTCAATTTGTTTATTATTAATTTAAGTTTTAAATTAGGTTTTTCCTGTAGTGTGTTGTATCGTATGAATGGTATTTATTTGTAAATAGTTATGGAGACACTATATCACCAGACAAGTCAGTTAATACAAGAAACTTCGGATTTGTTTCATAAACTTGAAAGAGATCCAGATGCTGTAAATATTGAAGATGCAATCCAGTCGAAAATTAATGCTATTAGTGCGTAAGTCTAGACTTTATAAAGTTACAAAGAGAAATAGCTTTATAAAGGACAAAATTAGTATTTAAACGATAAGCGCAGTAACTTGTTTCATGAATGATAATAGCTATTACTTCAGTCATTTACGAAGGCTGACAACGTATTGTTGTACTTTCTGGTATTGTTACAATTAATAATTACATACTTATCAGCAAAATTAATAAGTTAGGAGCCATTAAGCATAGTAATTTTAAGCAAAGAAAGTACAGGTATACTAAAAGGAAGTTTTTATTTTTCAATGGTTTTATCTATTCCAACATGTACCACTAACAATCGCCAACACTGACTACATCTTGATTATATCATTTGTGTACCCGATCAGCCAGCATCATATACTTATCATTCATCTGTCGCTCATCATGAGATGAGTGATGGTAAATCTGGGTGCCCAGTTTACAAGAGTGTGAAATACATAAAGCTAAAGAAATATACAGAAAGGTTGTCCCCGTGTAGCATGTAACCGGTGGGAGGAAAGCACTGTGCCGCGCTCCCGGCTGCATGGGTACCACCATCTTGCTTGTTTCTCCCGTAAAACAGCTTTGCTGTGTTTCGGAGAGAAGGGCAGGAGAGGCAATGTAATTACTGGCATCGAGACTTAACATCTTATGTCTCAGGATGGGCTTGTTCCAGGTAAACTAGTTTATGTTCATGGGTGACATCGACCACTTACCATCAGGTGGCACGTTTGCCAGTTTGCCTATCCAACTAACATAAAAAACAGTGCCACATACCATAAATGTGCGCCATGTGCCATGGTACCTTATATTGTAATTACCAATCATTCATTGTGACATGTAATGGTTTTCTGCATACCAAAATGATATGTTTCAAAATAATTTCAGGAACTGTGAGAAATTGGACGTTTTGGTGTTCAAAACACCAATAAATCAAAGATCTATGGCTAAAATGCGAGTGGACCAGTTGAAATATGACAATAGACATATACAGGTAAATTGTTTTAAAAATAATATCATTTCACAATATGTATAGGAAACATGGTAAATCTAATAATATATCACATAATTATCATTTCAATATTTTATTAACATTTATAATTTATACAATCAATTTCAAACAATCAATAATAGAATATAATTTACTTAAATAAAAATATGTAAACTTGTTGGCCAGTGGTAGTAAAAAACCTTACAAGCTATCACATTATCACACTGGGTTTATAGTTGACTGTCAAAATAGGCTAAATTCTTAAGTATTTTATACGGATGATCAAAATAGGCTAAATTCTTAAAGTATTTAATACTTATGTACTATTTATTCTAGCATCAAAATACAATGTATTCCTGATTGGATGCTACATAAAATAATCTAAGCCCTTAGCTTGTTCAATTACTAAGAATATACAGTGTAAACTCTTTATAACGAATTCCAAGGGACCGAGCATTTTTTTTTCACTATAAAGAGTTTTCGTTATACGGAGGGAAGAGAAAAATAAACCAAATTTAGCTAATTACAATAATTTATTTTATAATAACTTTTTCGTTAACACATAACACGATTCTTTTATTTTACTGGCCATCTTGACAGTTTCAAAGTTGGTTTACAACTGATAATACACGATAGGTGACGATGGTGCGTTTAGTAACTGAGAGTAAAATTTCCTACAGACAATGTAATCTAAGTATAATGGCACACGTCTTATGGCAATTAACAATCATAAAAGCGAGACAGCTGTTTATGACCTCAGGTATATTTCTTAGACATTTAGGAACCTCAAAAGATTAGTTTTGTAAGCTGATTATAAAACTATTAGACTATTAAATATGTTGTTGATGTCTAAATATGAAAATATTTCTTCGTAATAGGGAATGGCTGTTGCATTATAAAGAGTGAATTAATATATGGGTTTTGTGGTAAACCAACCAAATTGAACTAATTTCTACATTATAGAGTTTTTCGTAATAACGAACGACGTTATAAAGAGTTTACACTGTATATTTATTAAGAACTGTTATTACAGAGCAGACAGAAAGAGAATATAGAGTTAAGTTAATTGCACAATGATGTTACAGTACAACATCACTCTTTATTGTGCAACTTGCTTGTCTTACATTGAGCATGCATAACCATAGAATTGTGCATGTAAATAAGCATGTCCCATCCAATAAATGTAGCTATTTATACCTGTTATAGATTAAACTAAAAATTCTTTCTAAGTTTATCAAAATGCATGCTATTTTTCAAATCACTCCAAGGAAGGTGAAATAAATACCGACTTCATATTTTTTGTTGCGACAAGTTGTTGGTAGTTTATTTAGTTTTTTTACTAATAAAGAAAGTTTTTATAACAACATTTTCAGGCATCACTACAAAACGCAAGGAATAAACGTCTTAGACGAGAACAAGAAAAGGTTGAAAGGGAACAGTTGCTCAGTCGGAGGTTTGGACACGATCATACATCTATAGATGTTGATTTTATGGCACAAGAAAATATGTCCTTGCAGAACTCTCATAGAGGGGTAGATGAAATGTTACAAACAGGTACATATACATTTTTAATAGATTTTTATCTTCTTTTTATTTTTTTTGTCACAGCATATAATATTATTATAAAGCCTGAATTGCCAAAATAATATTCAATATTAAATAGTTATGTATTTGACATATATTAACATTATAACTATTAAGAAATATATAATATTAACATTTTATTAAATATTATTACATGATTTAATATAATTGATATGCCACAGTTATTGGGTGTTGGCATGTCCTTGTGGCACAAAGGCCTCCCCCAGCTGTCTCTGTTTACTCCTGTTGGTCTTTTCATTAATTATTATTTTGATGCGTCTCAAAGAGGCTATATTTCCTTTCTTTCTAACTTCATCCACTTGTACTTGTGTTTTCTTCCACTTTTCTAACATTTATTTAGAGTACCGGTGGGAGGGAAGCGCTGTGCCGCGCTCCCGGCTGCATGGGTACCACCATCTTGCTTATTTCTCCCGTGAAACAGCTTTGCTGTGTTTCGGAGAGAAGGGCAAGACAGGCAGTGTAATTACTGGCACCGAGACTTAACATCTTATGTCTCAGGATAGGCAACACGTAAATAAGTTGCCTGGGCTCGTTCCAGGTATACTATTTTATGTTCATGGGCGACGTTGACCACTTACCATCAGGTGGTACGTTTGCCAGTTTGCCTATCCAACTAACATAAAAAAAAAAAAAAAGTAATCTTCTTTTATATACACACCTGGTGGCAGCTGTGACTTGTTTTTCCAAATCAAGTTTTTTTTTTCCATAGAGATGTGATGAAGATTACGACAGGGCGGTTTTTAAGATCCTTACCAATTCTATATTTTATAATGTTGAAGATCTCAGGGAAGTCGACTTAAGGAGCCAAACAAAACACCAAATTGTAAATTCTTGCAATTTGGTGTTTTGTTTGGCTGGTTTGGTTAAATCTTATATTTGGTCTTCATCAGACAATCTAAAAAAAATATATTTTATTTACATGTACATAGGGCTGTATATATAATTTTACTATAAATAAAGATTCACAGTAAATATTGCTTTGCTGAGAATCTTTATTCATAATGTTGCAAGAATTTACAATTTGGTGTTTTGTTTGGCTCTTTAAGTCCACTTCCCTGAGATCTTCAACATTATTTATAAAGAACGCTATGACTAATAATGAAAATCTATATATTATGTTGTTAATTCCTGGCTATTTAGATGGGTGCCTTACTCTAGAATTGTGTTCTGACATGGTCTACAATTTCAGCTTCAGATTTTTCAGTATCCTCAATGTCAAAAAAGCCCAAGTCTTATTTCCTTTTTTCTTTTGCCATTGCTTTAAGATTCTGCTACAATGGAGGTATTTTTTATCGCATAGTGTTTTCCTCCGTTATGTATTCTTGAGACGGGTCAGTAAGGGCAGGAATATTACGAGTTGATTTATCGTTTTTCAGTACAAAATGTATAGAAAATGTTTTTGGCGATTTCTGACATTACTAGTACTCATACCTTAAATGGTCTAATAGAGTCTTTTGATGCCCATACGAAGAAGGATCGATAGACATATTATAAAAAGATTTTTTTTGTCGATTATAGCAATTTATCGCTAACCGTACATTTTCTCAAAAATCTGTGAATGCAGTTCTGAATATCTTTAAAAAAGTTATGGATGGTCTGCTAGGAACGTTTTCCTGTAATTATTACGGTTAAGGTACCTGCCCTTACTGACCCATCTCAAAAATCCATTTGTATATTTTAATCTCTTATCTAATGCTTCCATGACATTCTGCAGCACCGACACTGTTATGAGTTTGGTTTGTTAGTTTAATTTCTCATTCAGTTTTAACAACAACAATACTAATAATAATATCTATGGACGCTTTCACACCACGTCAATCTGGTCCCGTGGTAAGTTCTCGAAGAACTTGTGTTACGAGTACCAGACAACGGAAATATATTTAATACTTTTATACTATACATTTTTTTTTCTTTAACGCCGGGAAATGCTCTGAGGCATCCCGCGGGGAAGTGGGTCTCCCCACGAGGGTATGTGGGACTCGCTGCGCCCGACAGCTGGTAAATGGACGCAGCTCTACCGCCTTTGGTGAGGTGCCCCGGATCTAGAAAACAAACAGGGCACCTCGACGGCTAGTCAGTCCCGCAAGGGACCGACGCCACCTCCACAGAGGGGTTGTCCCGCACCACAGAACAACCCCTCTCAACGTCGGGACAGTACAATGGGGTGAGGTTCCCATCCTGACCCCTTGCCCTCTGCTCTTCTGTCCCCTCTTCTTATAAGAGGGGTACAAAGAGCCCCCTCGTCCCAATTAGCTTCGTCCAAGGTGCACCGCTCACCCTTGGTTACCGAGCCCCACCGCCACGACAAGGCCTGAACCATGGTGGGGATACTATACATATATTTAAGATTTTTATTATATTATAATACACAAATTTAATATACAGCCATGACCCAGGAACATAGAAAATATTTTTATTCCATGGCGGGATTCGAACCCGCAACCTCCAGCTTGAGCGCAATCGCGCTTACCAATGAGCCACAGAGGTCGTCAATAATTCTATACTTTTGTCCACTTTTTAGTTTCTTTACTGAAAACACTGGTAGAATAGTAGTTTAAATTATTGTGATTTGCAACACTCACTATGTTAGTGTCAAAATGACAATGTTTTTATCTGACAGATTATAGTGCCACAAACTTTTCTTGGCCGGTAAGAGCGTCGCTGTCATGGATATTAGTATTGCTAGTAAATAAAAATTAACCATTATATGGGGAAAAATTTGAAGTGATGCAGGCTATGTACCTTAATAAGTAATTTATTGAAGTGTCTTAATAAAACAATGTATACTAATATCTATAAAATACAGTTCTAGGAAAATAAATGTGACATAAACTTAGGAACAATACTGATAAGATAGGTTTTGTTACCTGTACTATTAATATAATATCTTTTAAGATACCTAGCAATCGGAACCGTTCGATAATTAAAACTTTGCCATTGTAATTAATAATGCAAGAAAAAAAAATACATTTTAGTTGGATTTTTATTAGGTGTTGGTGGATAGTAAAATTATTTATTGTACGCACCAAGAAAGAAAATAAACACAAATATTACAAAACAGTACAAATAGCGGGCTTATTGCTAAGAGCATTATTAATAAATCATTTTAAGCACTCTACACGTGTTTAGCCTCTATATTTTGATACAATAATTATGAGCAAACAAAACAATATCTGAAGAATCACACTCTAGAGGACGAACTTCATCAATTATTTGATTTCCCGAATAGTCAAAATGTTCATCTTCAGAATCACTGCTTTCGCTTTCACTATCGCTGGCCAAACTGATGAACGGTTCATCTAAAAACGCATATTTTTCTCTGTATTTGTTTTCATTTTTTTTACATGATCGCAATGTTTTTTCCATTCTACAACAGATATTCTGTCGAAGGCTTCTGCAATCAAATGAGGCATTTCAGTACTTGATTTCCGAAGGTTATCTGCTACAGGTTGTGTTGTTCATTTCATCATGATAATCACCGCTTTTTGTATTTGCTTTGAAAACAAGTAAAGCATTCTTGACAAAAGCTGCTTCTCCTCCTGCATTGACGATTATATATCTATTTTATTTAGAAACTGGGTTCAGAACACCATCATCCTCATTACTTTGCCAACATTGTCCAGCTGTGTGCGAAGTGTGAATATATGTTTCGTCCAAAAAATCTACAGGTTTCTTTTTGTCACTAAGTTCGTTTTCCTGAATTTTTGTAAATATGTCGCCCTCCATGCGGATATATCATTACGTTCAGTAAGAACTATTAGTTTGGGTCTTCTTGTATCGAAATCCTAGTTTATGTAATATTTTCCTTAGGGTCTCTCGGCTCCCCTTAAAAACAATTTCTTCGCGAAGAACATTAAGTAACTTCGGTAAAGTGGGAATTTATTTTGTAACTGAGTAAAATTCGTGAACTTTCCTTCTTATGATACCGAGATCAAAGCTGTTGACTTCTACCTTTCCTGTTGTTCTTTTTCTTCTTTTCCCCGGAGTAGAAACTTTTGTCTCTGTTTCATCGGCCCGTTTCTTTTCATTTACCATTCATAGCACTGACCTTTCACTAACGCCTGTAGTAAAAAAAGTAAATAAGTAAGTTTCCGTTTCATTAATACGTATGTAAACTCATCCCCATCTATGCTGGTAACACTAACCTGTAGCGGCAGCAACTCGTTCATATACTTTTTGTAATGGTATAATTGGCGCTTGGTTGCGTTTTTCTTCATTCATGAAAGAAAGAACGCGTAAAACAATGGTTCTGCCATCGCTTTTCCAATACTCCAGGCATGTTTGATGTTCATAAAAACCACAAAACACTAAACTCCGCAAGTTGTATTTGAGAGCTAACTGACAATGTCAGTCTGACATTTCAAAATGCCGATGGTAGTACCAATTTCAGCCGCCGGCCAAGAAAAGTAAGTGGCACTATAGTTGGTTTTATTGGTGGCACTGTTGTGACCATAGATTTAGATTTTCATTTTTCGCAAAAAGATGCACGAAGCGTGGGAGCGAGAAGTCCTAATCTAGTACAAACCACCCGAGAGAAAAAGAAACGGTGAATGAAGCACCGATATGTCATTTATTTGCAAGTAAGTAAGAGGTCATAGCGTCGTCCAGTATGTTTTACAGTCGGTATTTAGTGATTTTTTTTTATTAGTGCGATTAAAATTGTAAATATTGAATGTGCTACTGTTTTGTGAGTGAATGTGACGTTACATGACGTAATAACGCGAAAAACATACACCAAACTCATACATGCACCTATATTTTTTTTGTCACGTCTCCGAGCCGTCATTGTGCATCTCGGGAACAAATTTAATATTTGTATTTAATAAATTACATATGCCTATGCTCTGACATTGGGTTTTCGGTTCCGGTGTTCGTAGCACATACACGTAGGTACGTCAAAGTCCTCCGCAAATATTAATCCATACTAGTGCTCAGATGAAGTAAAAAAAGGTAGATAGCG
This sequence comes from Helleia helle, assembly GCA_963853865.1. NCBI lineage: Eukaryota > Metazoa > Arthropoda > Insecta > Lepidoptera > Lycaenidae > Helleia > Helleia helle. Next base: position 12,058,707 of record OY971421.1, read on the forward strand.
CACTTGGAACAAGAAAGTGAAGCCACTTTTTTAAGTATGTGTGAGTGAATGAAGGGTTGCCATTTTTTAAAATATCCCTTAAAATTGTATATTAATAAAAATAGGTAATAAGTGAATGCGACAGTGAATATTTTTATAAAATACAATAATATTACGAATATGTAGGAGGCGTGTAGGATCACTTTATAAACTGTCTCAATAGATATCTTATTGACACAATTGTTTTATTTATTTATTTATTCCCATGAATGTAGTAAATACATAGGTGATATTAAAAAAAAATAAACAAGTTCTATACATTCTACCATAATATGGTGTGTGAAAATAAAACTTTACATAATTAAACAATTAATATAAATTAACAGGAATAAATAGTTACAATTAAATAAACTTGATAAATACAACATGTCCTTAAAATCATTGTCAGAGAATAACAGTTTCAAAATAATTGATTATAATAGTAATTAGAAAGTCACATTTTATCAATACGCAATTTAAATTAAATACATAATATTATGTCGTTTTCCATTAAAAAAAACATTTAAATTATAAAAACATTTCTCTGCAAGCCACACTGTTACATTTTTTTTAATTTATTAAATGGTAAATCTTTGAATTTATAAATAATTAAATACATAGTCCTGCTGTGGGTACGCGAGTCCCAAAAAAGATACAACATAGGTTATACGAGGTCATTTCGATTCAGTCATTTAGCGATCAAATAATAAAATAATAATTATGTCACCTCTGTACTTAATTATTTTGCTATGGCTTTGCCTGCAATTGACTTACCCACTATTGGGCTATTAGAAATACTAACTTCTGGCAACACTCTTCCGATACGTCATTTCGGGGCAATAATATTATTTATGTTGATTAACCTCAAAATAGTGTTAAAATATCTTAAAAGAATATAGTCTTGTGTTTATTTATGTGTGAAACGATATTTCTTTAGACTCTTTGGTCACTTTTGTATTGTTTTTACACCATTTAATTACACAGAACGGTATTTTTTTGGCAAACTTACTGCACGACGACTCGTAAGATACTAACAAAAATGAGCTTAGTTTTGGTGTATGTGTGTGCGTGAGCGCGTGTATTTACATGAAGGAGCTTAGTTTTGTGGCTTCATTATTAGCAAAGGCCGTGCGTCATCTACCTTTTTTTACTTCATCTGAGTACTAGTGTATTATAAGTGTGCGATAATTTAGTGACATATCCATAGATTTAGAATTGTACATCCTAAATCTATGGATATGTCTTATAACTTTCACTTTTAGGTTATATCGTTGAATTTTATATTGCGCTTTTTAACGCTTTGTTCACTTGCTTATTTCGTTTTCTATTGTCTATTTTGGTGGATTTTGAGTTGTGTGTCACAAAATTATCGCACACTTATAGAAATAGAAAAGCTTTATTCGATGCTCAGTACACGTCACTGCAGTACAGATAGGACGTATCAAACACAAAAATTTACATAGTAATAATGATCTATACATGAAAATCTAATACAAAATAAGTAAAATATAAAACAGACACATCAGATACAAACCAAAAATATAAAAACAACGGTGTTATCATCTGCAAAGCAGTGCAATGTAAGGAGCACTGAAGGTATGTAACTCGGCATATGTTGGAGGACACCAACACCGATTTTCAGTCACATCCGGATTGAAAGAAAGGAAAGACGGAGGAAATTTGGAATTGGAAATTTGTTCCCGAAAATAGACGGTCGAGATATTATTTATGGATATGTTTTGGCGAGGATTGCAATATGTGAAGGTGTACATTAAACGGCCTACGTCCAGTAGAGGATAGAAATAAGGTGATAATGTGGTACTCTGCCTTTGTCTTGTTATAGAATATTTGAAAAGATTAGTTCCACAGAGTTTGTTTCACCGGTTTTTCTCAGTGGGTTCACCTTCAAAAAGTTCAAAAAGATACTTTGTCTGAAATGTCCATGAAAAAACTTAAAAGATGAATAAGTGACAGACTTTAAATAGATCTATTTTTAATAATAATAAAAACAAAATAAAAAATAAAATATAATTAGTATTTTGATAAAGTAGAAAATGTGCCAAATATTAAGTTAAACTATGTTAAGTAGCAATATTTATGGCATTTTTTTATAGAAGAGGGGGCAAAGGGACAGTCAGTTCACCTGATGATAAGTAATTAGCGACGTCCACAAACACTAGAAGATTAGCAGGTGCGTTGCCGGCCTTTCAAGTATGCTCTTTTCTTGAAGGAAGAAAGGGAAATACTGTAGGGGGCAGTTTATTCCATACTGTGGCCGTGCGAGGCAGTAAATTCCGTAAAAATCGAGTTGTTGTGGATTGCCGGATATCGAGGATACTATTTATGTGTGGTAAAGACCCATTGGTAACATCTTTTTAATAGTGTTTTATGTATTCAAGGTGTATGCTCAACCTTGCGCCATTTCATGAACCTATTATTCAATTTGAGCTTCACTTACACACTTACATAATATGTAACTTGAAGTAAGTGAGGTTAAACCGGCATATGAGCTCAGAATATATACACGGTTGGCAAGTGACGTTTTACACATGTGTTTGAATGTTTGTACTTTGCGCGAGACACTGCCGTGTCTCCGGATATGCATTTAGTGAAAAACTGTTAATTTGAAATTACAAACAGACACTTCAATTTTATTTATTTATATAGATTTTGATGACCATACAATAGCGATATCTACTATAAATGTCCAAGTTTTGTTTTGGTAATTAAGCATATAGACCAGTGCCGATGCCTTTGAAAATGATAAAAAGTGGAACAAAATTACAGTAGGAAGAAACCCATTAGAAAAGGAGGGGAATATGATCAAAATGAGGATCAAATCGAAAATTCTGACGTCAAAATATCAGCTTTTTTCAAAAAATAAAGTGCTCTCTGTTCTTTGAAATCTCTTCTTTCCGATGGTGTAAAAAAAGGATATATCACTATAGTAAATGATCTCAGAAAATGCAATAAAACGAGTACGATACGAGAGATAATAAAGCCCACGCCGTCCTAGCCTCTACTAAATTATATGCCTAGATGCCTATTTCTTGCTTTTTTAAGATAAGTTATGTTTTCTAATGTTTGCGCGAATTTCACTCATTATAATGAAACAATTTTTACGGATTTTATCGCGGTTTATTAAGATTTTTACAACATTGGTCCTCCCGTGACCATGGTTGCTGTAATGTATCCGAAACTTCGGGCTTGTAAAAATCTTAATAAACCGCGATAAAATCCGTAAAAATTGTTTCATTATAATAAGTTATGTACCTGAGTGACCATCAAAATGTATTTTGTGAAGTGAAGTGGGGAAGGGGCTAAGAGGGTCTGGGCTTTATTTTCTCACGTATCGTACTTGTTTTATTGCATTTTCTGAGATCATTTACAATAGTGATCCTTTTTTTTTATACCATCGGAAAGAAGAGATTTCAAAGAACAGAAAGCATATATTTTTTTTTTAAAAAAAGCTGATATTTTGACGTCAGAATTTTCGATTGAAAATTAGGGTGCTTTTTTATATTAAGTTAAAATAAGGCGAAAAAATAAATATTTTAAATCAAATAAATTACAGTGTATTTGGGACATAATACGGTAAGTTTTCACCAAATTTCGTAGACAAAAAATTTTTATTGAAAAAGATATAAATAAAAAACCAAAAACTTGGTTTTTTGAATTTTTCACCTGAATTTTGAGGTTATGTGAAAAAATTGCAAATACAAAAGTTGTAGATCTTTTTATTACCAACAACTTTGCCATTTAACTTTTTTCCATAATAATAATAATATCTATGGACGCTTTCACACCACGTCAATCTGGTCCCGTGGTAAGTTCTCGAAGAACTTGTGTTACGGTTACCAGACGACCATAGGACTTGTAGTTTTTCCGGAAATCGAGATAAACCGTTTTTTTACCTTTACCCCCCTCCCCTTCCACTTTCCCGCCCTCAGATCGACCGTAATTTATTTTTCCTTTCATTTTGATCATATTCCCCTCCTTTTCTAATGGGTTTCATCCTACTGTAATTTTTTTTGGTTTCAAAAATTATCGACCTTGGTCTAATAATATATTTGTACGTTTTACTTAAATACGGTTGCGAATGTACAGTCGTAAATAACATTTTTTTTTAACAAATGAGGCAGCTCCGTAGTATGGACTAGGCAAGAGATAAAGCTTTTTATATTTGAAGATTTAAGAAGAGGTTTGCAACTCTGGAGGGTGTTAGGGGATGGGATAGGAGGGAATAGGTGTTACTTATACAAATACATTTCTTTTGCGCTCCAAACACAGAGATCATTTAAATATAAATATTATATACACAGGCAATATTATATTTAATTTATTATAATACTTAAATAGTACTATTAATGTAATCGTAAAGTATTTATAATAATGCAATATGACTCTGTAACAACGATTTTGACCTTTATTTATTTTGAAGGATACTTTAATCAAAGTATTCAATATTTTGAAGTTTTACCTCTATTTATAATGCACAATCCAAATGGGAAAAATATAGGATGAAAAAAATGTAACAAAGAATTTTAAAAGTATTTTTATTCACGTCTTTTTTAAATTAAAATTGGACGGACATATTCCTTGATAGAATTTTTCTTTCGTATAGGGTATATCTATCAAATAAAATCAATAAAAAATAGCCCCCTTTCGTAACGCGCGATAAGGAACTACGTTCCAAAAATCAACATCACTATTCTTAAGCGCTATTTAAATAAAAAAAAATGTGTTTACTATTTATCACAAGTTTGGGCTCATAAGGATCTGTAGAAAGATTATTTTCTTTAGCAGGTTTTATTCATTCTCCTACAAGAGGCTGTTTGTCTGATAGTACATTTAAAAATCTAGTGTTCACGAAAGAAAAGTCCGAATCATCAATTTTAATTTAGTAGGAAGTGTCAAAATATATGCAGGTGGGAGGGAAGCGCTGTGCCAGCGTTGTGCCGCGCTCCCGGCTGCATGGGTACCACCATCTTGCTTGTTTCTCCCGTGAAACAGCTTTGCTGTGTTTCGGAGAGAAGGGCAAGACAGGCAGTGTAATTACTGGCACCGAGACTTAACATCTTATGTCTCCAGGATAGGCAACACATAGATGAGTTGCCTGGGCTCGTTCCAGGTATACTAGTTTATGTTCATGGGCGACGTCGACCATTTATCATCAGGTGGCACGTTTGCCAGTTTGCCTATCCAACTAACATAAAAAAAATGCCGGAAGAACAAGAAAATACTGGTTCGGTAAAAATGTATAAATACATATTTTTATTTATACATGTTTGTCTATCGTAGGCAATGAAATAATGTTCAAAGTACACATTTTGAAAATGCTCTATGTCTTTAGCTTATTCGGGTCTATTAGGGTATGTTAGTTTAATTGAATCCTAGAATTAAATCGTAAGATTTGGAATGTGGGTAATTAAGTATACTTATGTATACAGCTTTTATAATGTGATACGGTGTAATTGGTATCAAATTATACAAGTACTCCGTGACCTAGTGGGTCATGGCTAGGAGCTAGACTGGTAACGCTTATAATATCCTTGCCTCATTTGAATTAGAGTTAGGTAACTTGATGAAGAGATTTATAACACGATATTTCAAGATTTCCATTTTGTAAACTGAGTGACGCAAAGGTGAAAAACAAAAGAGGAAAAAACAAATGAATTACGGTTTTAGAAACACAAATGCATGAGTTAATAGCTGTTTAAATTTGAATTTGGAATTCCTAACCATAGAGGAAATATTTGAGATCAAAGTGGCCGGTACGACAAAACGCCAATTTCAAATTTCATATGTAAGTACCTAATATATTCATTCGCATCTCTCTTTGATCTTCCCTCAAACAGATGCATAGATGGTAAGGTAAACTCCATCTGAAGTCTGAGGTAGTGGAGGAAGTGGAAATTAATATCGATCACAATGGCAACACACACAAATAACCATAAAGTTTTTTCGAGAGGAAAAAAATGTCACGTTGAAAAATCAACAAACTTGCTTACGCTGAAGTAGTTGTAAGATTCAGGACAGAAGAACGGTTTAGACCGCGATTGTTTTGTTATTAATGTATTACAGTTTGTTAAAATTTTCTTGAATAATTAAATAATTAGTGTTAGTGTTATTATTGTGTAAACGACGTGAACAATTTCTTCTAACTTGATTTAAGAAAAATAATAAAAAAACAAGCTTCTTTTATTGCGTGAAGGGGAAAGGGGGTATAATTCTCTTCCATTTTCACATCGATTTATACGGGTTTGTTATATTTTTTTTGACCTCTCACAAGTACGGAAAGTAAAGACTTGTAGATTTCTATTAAGTATATTTTTATAACATCTACATCCGAACGTAAATAACTGGTCAATTTTGTTTGGAGTTTACTCGACTATCTTCTACCTGGGTCCGATAAAGTCTGTTTTGATATTGCTACTAGGTTCTTCACCGCTATAACTGGTCTGGTAACATTTTATTGAATGAATATGTAAGCTAGAAAGTTTTTATTCTTCCTCTATTTTTGGACATAAATTTAGTTGTAAATACATTTTTAACATGAACACGGATAATTAAACTGGCAGGCAAGTCGTCTGGTGCTAAGATCCAATCCCATTTTTTACACGCTTTATATTTGCTTCACCTGTATGTTTGTTTGTAACCGACTCCTTTGGACTTGATTTTGACCCACTTACGCCGGATTAAACTGAAACTTTACACACTTTTCAAGGACCGACTACAATAATTTAATAAGTTTGTTCCAATATCCTGATCAGGATAATCAGGATAATATATACTGGTCATAGTACGACTACCGCTCTTACCAAAGTCACTGATGATATTCGACTGGGTATGGACAATAAACAGCTCTCTATACTAACTTTATTCGACTTTAGTAACGCATTTAATACTGTAGATCACGAAGTTCTCTTAAGTATTCTCTTATCCCTTAATATATCTCAAACTGCAGTTGAGTGGTTTCGTGGTTACCTACATGGCCGTAAGCAGAAGGTTCAGATCGACAATACTTTTTCGGGATGGATTGATATTCTTTCTGGGGTTCCTCAAGGTGGTATCTTGTCTCCTCTTCTATTTGCCATCTCCATAAATAATATTACAAAGTCCATTTCCTCTCTCTTATCATTTATATGCAGATGATCTCCAAATTTATAGACAGACATCCCTTGTGGGACTTCCAGATTCAATAAACGCATTGAATAATGATCTTGCTGTGATCTCTTCGTGGAGTCATAGTCATGGCCTACTCGTCAATCCACTAAAAACTCAGGTGATAATAATTGGAAGTCGTGGTCTCACCTCACGAATTGAGTGGTGTGATTTGCCTCCGGTGTGCGTCAATGATACTATTGTACCATATCGCAAAACTGTAAAAAACCTTGGGGTATACCTGGACGAAAACCTGATCTGGTCACATCAACTCAAGGAGATCAGTATGAAAGTATATGCGACGTGGCATTCTGTAAGACGTCTACAACATATGCTACCCATTCCGACCAAAATTTCTATTGTGAATTCATTGCTTTTTTCGATTATCGACTACGCCGACATTTGCTTCCCGAATCTTACTGAAGAACAGCTAAATAAACTTGAGCGCCTCCAGAATCTTTCTATCAGGTTCATGTTTGGCTTACGCATACATTTCCAAATTTCGCTCAACTCTCAAGTGGCTTCATATTCATTTTCGCCGGAATGCTCGAATTCTTTCGACACTGTACTGTATTTTATATGATCCTCAAGTCCCTGTTTATCTGAAAGATAAATTTATGTTTCGTGCTCCAACTAGCAAAGATTTACACTCTACAGAAAAATTACCCCTCCATGTGCCAACCTTTCACACCAATTATTATAAAATGTCTTACACCATCAGATCCATCACACTGTGGAATGCCTTGCCATTAAATATAAAATGTGCGAAAAATCTAGAATCTTTTAAAAAAATATTTAAAAAAAAAAATGTTTTGTTGCTGATCATTTTGTAAGCAGTAATGTTAACTTCATCTGTGCTACTTAGTTATTATCTTCAATACGTATTGTTTTCTAATGTTTACGCGAATTTCACTCATTATAATGAAACACTTTTTTACGGATTTTATCGCGGTTTATTAAGATTTTTACAAGCCCGACGTTTCGGATACTTTACAGCAACCATGGTCACGGGAGTCCTCCCGTGACCATGGTTGCTGTAAAGTATCCGAAACGTCGGGCTTGTAAAAATCTTAATAAACCGCGATAAAATCCGTAAAAAAGTGTTTCATTATAATCTTCAATACGTATTTATATTTCATGTATGTATGTGTAATATATAATAAGTACGTTTATGTATGGTATAATATGTATATGCGATATGTATAAATATTTATTTATGATATATATTTTATTGGTACTGTAAGTATATATTTACTTTTTTTGTATATAAATATATATGTATGTACTATTTTTATTATTATTTTTTTTAATTATAATTTTCTGTTTGTTTTGCTGTCTGCCCTGATATGTAGTACCTAAGTATTCTTTCACATACACAAAGGTTGCCTGGAAGAAATCGCTAATTAAGCAATAAGGCCGCCTTTTGTGTACATAAAATATGTTAAATATGTTAGTGTTAATTGATTGTTTGTGTTCTTGTTTATGTATGCAATATAGTATATTTCATTTCATTCATTTCATTTCACATGCAATTAAGGCATAAGGCGCGTAAGTTGGGTAACTTCACTTGTTTGGTTTTTACTTTTAGTCTCTCACTCAATTTAAAGTGATAGCCATAAGTTGAGTAGTTTAAATTAATAAAAATAATCGATATCTACTAAATAGTAAAAAATATATACTATAGTTAAAAAAACTAAAAAACACGCTTTAATAGCAAACCGAACTAAAAGTTTGAAAATAATTTTTAATACTAGAATTAAATGGATTAACAGAATAAATTATAGATATTACTTATTGTAAAAAAACGTGAGGGGCACGATATTTATTCATTGTTAAAAATATTTCACAGGTATTTATTTGTAAAATTGAAGTTATTATAAAAACTTAGTACAAAGCACCACACGCACTTTTGTAAGAGGTAGTGCCTTGCTGCTTTGCAGCCGAATTGGGCTGGCACAACCGGGGTGGTACCTCACGCTCACATAACTCCGGCGTAAGATGATAGCTATGCTGTCGCGTTTCGTGTGGTTTGTGAGTTTCCGGTGGCCCATTGTGAGAAAATGCTCTGAGGCATCCCGCGAGGTCTCCCTCCGCGGGTATGTGGGCCTGCTGCGCCCGAAAGCTGGTAAGTGGATCTTCCCACTAAAACCCGTCGAATGCCACCAATGCCGCCTTCGTGAGGTGCCCCGGATCTAATGAGCAAATAGGGCATCGCGACGGCTAGTCAGCCCCCAAGGGACCGACGCCACCTTCACAGAGGGGTTGTCCCGCACCACAGAACAACCCTTCCCAACGTCGGGACAGTACAATAAGGTGAGGTTCCCATCCTCGCTCCTTGCCCCCTGCTCTTTTGTCTCCTCTTATAATAAAGGTACAAAGAGCCCCTCGGCTCAATTAGCATCGCCCAAGTTGCAGCGGCTCCCCTACGCTACTCAGCCCCACCGCCACGTCAAGGCCTGAACCATGGTGGGGTGCTCGTTTGCTTGCTTTGCAGGGCATTTTTTACAATTTTTTACAATAAGTAATATTTTTATTTTTGTTAATCCATTTAATTCTTTTACAAAAAAATATGTATTGTTCGGTTTGCTATTAAAGCGTGTTTTTTTAGTTTTTTTTAATTAAAATTTAATTTTTCAAAGTAGTGTAATATATTAAATTCTAAGACAAGACAAAGACATACTCTGTTGTTCGTTTACCAAAAAAATAAATCACTTTAGAAAATGTTCAATATGATGTGGTTTACACTTAGAACTTTTCCAGACATCACAAAATTTATGAAAGAAATTCTCTTGTTCTCCCAATTATAATTCCGTCTCGTAGTTCCGGAAATATGAAACAAACAAACTCCAGCCAAAGTATATATATAATAGTATATAAACACAAATGAATATTACCTCTGATTATATAACAGATATTTAGATGTCGGTTTTTACAGCTGATGTCACTAAAAATTTGAATCATACAAACTGCGATCAGATATTCTGATAGTGCTTATTTGTAAAATATCTATGTAAATATATACAATGCGTACCATTATCATCAGCCTCTATCCGTCCACTGCTGAACATAGGCCGATCCCTTGCCACTCGCATCCACCACGGTCCGGATGGGCGACCAACACAGTGCGTATAGGTATTAGGTATACAAAGGAGACAGTCCATTTCTGGTCTGGTCTTGTACAGTATACCATAAATAGAGAAAAAATACATAGATTTCATTAAAAATAAAATAAATTAGTATAAGAAACTAATTTACATGCAAAAAATAAAAATCTATTTCAAGTTTTTTAACTTGTTGGCATTTGTTAATGAAGATGGCGCCCTTCAGACGGATGATTAATCACATAGACTTAATATATGTAGAAGGACTGGGCATACCTACGAAAAAAAGGTGTAACCTACAACTCAAATCGGCACTTAACATGGCTACCATTGCTAGGGTTTTGAGAGCAAAACCACAAACTATATAGAGAATACTACTATGAAAAGGGCACTCGAGATTGCGGATCAGGCACTCACTTACAGCTGTAAGTTTAAAGAAAGGGGCAGATCCTCTTATTTCCTAAATTCATGGATGATTATTCCTTACTAAATGTCATTTCTGACAAATGATGACCAAATGATGACAGATGCATATCGAACCATGACATAATTCCTTACATTTGACGTATAACACCAAGGAATATACGCCATAGTGTAATTATTCTAAGGCCATACGCCATTTTTTATACAAATCTTGGAAACATTAAATTATTCTTCCACTGAAATTGAGATGATTTCAAAAATTTCAAAATCAAAATTGTTTCAATATTTTCTTTCCTTCATCTCATTACATGTACAAAAGTAGACCAACGTCCCATACAATTTTGGACCGTCTCCTTTAAAATGTATTATGTATACAGCTATAAATAGTATTGTTCGTAGCTTTTTCACTTGTTTTTCTTGTGAAAGATACAAAATGAGTGTGGAATCGGACGGTTATTTCGATGACTAGATGTAGTACCATTCTTTCTTATAAATTGAAATTTTACAAAATAATTTTTACGTGGTTTAACTTTTCAAATACAATATTGGACATCTCATGTACAATTTAAATTCAAATGTTATGTTTGACCACGTTTGACATTGTAATTTGTAAGTTGATGTTATGTAAGTAAAATCCTTGCATATTTAGTTTCTTATTTAATGTTAAATATGGTTTTTATAATGTTTAAAATATGAAAATATATAGTTGAATATGAAGCATAATACAAAAGCAATGTTAGAATGGTAGTTTACTATATGAACAGCTGAACTTATCGCAGAATAGCTAGAAAAAGTTCGGCTAGCAACATAGAATTGAACTAAAATAGAATATAATATTTTGAAGTAATGAGGAAAATATACTATACTAGCAGCGCCTCGCGGTTTCACCCGCGTACTTCCCACTCCCATAGGAGTATCTACAGGGATAACTTGTACCCCATGTGTTGTTCGGATGTATTATAAGCTATGTTATTTTGCGTGAAAGTTTTTGATGTAACAAATATACATCTATACATTCTTACAAGCTTTCGCGTTTATAATTTGTATACTATATTTAATTTCTAATATTATTAGCAAAAACTTAAGTAATCAATCCTAGGGTAAAGAGCGGGAACAAATCAATACGGTATTGCAAATTAAACTGACGTAATAAATATCACAATACTTGAAAATAATATATATCTATAATCAAAAATATACATAATAAGGTACATTTAAGGGTTAGGGGTACATAATATATGATAAATTCATACTTTTTTCTTCTTCTTTTATGACAATGAGTATTTACTACATAAATTCAAGCTTATCGTTAATACGGGGTCTAAATGATTCGAAATAATTTTTTTCTGAAAAATAAACTGAGATAGCTTTTTTAACTCCGCGGGTAATGCGGGGGAGTGGGTCTCCCCACGCGGGTACTGTGGGACTCGCTGCGCCTGAAAGCTGGTAAGTGGACGCAGCTCTACCTACTAAAACCCGGCGAGTACCACCAATGCCGGCTTTAGTGGGGTTCCCCGGATCTAATGAGCAAACGGGGCACCTCGACAGCTAGTCAGTCCCCCAAGGGACCGACGCCACCTCCACAGAGGGGTTGTCCCGCACCACAGAACAAGCCCCCCCCGACGTTGGGAGGGGCCCAACGTCGGGGCAGTACAATGGGGTAAGGCTCCCATACTTGCCCCTTGTCCCCCTGATCTTTTGTCCCCTCTTCTTATAAGAGGGGTACAAAGAGCAGCTCCCTTGGCTCAATTTGCTTCGCCCAAGGTACTGGGTTCACCTTAGGCTACTGGGCCCCACTGCAACGATAAGGCTTTATTTAACCATGGTGTGGAGCAATGCTTGTACCTAATCTATAATATTTCTAATCCAAAATCAATTATTATGCATAAACATTAAATTATTTTGCTATGAAAACTGCTTAAATCTTATATTTACTTACTTATATAATATTTACCATACTTAGAACTTTCATTGTGGAGCTTTGATATTTCAACATTGTCTACGAAGTCCTTGTTTACGAAACTGCTCAGTTTAAAATCCCAAATCGGTTTTCGCGTTTGTTTTTATTGCAAATTACTGTCGAAGTCCATATTATATGCAGATAAATCCATAACCATCCTTTAATATACGATTTAACTTTTTTATAGCATTTTCATCGTGATAAAATAATGTACTATGATAAAATTAACATTAGTTTTTTATTTATATTTCGGGAAATAAATCGTTTTTGAAATACAGATTCGTAATTCCATCGTCAGTCACTTTCCACTGCATGGCATTATAACACGGAATATATTTAACATACAAATCGCTTGCCCTTGGCGGATCCGAAGCCGTGACCTCTGGGATCTTAACTTTGCCACCTAACATGTAGGAGGCCTTTAAATTAAGATTCACGTCTGTCCAAAGGTTCGTTGGCATTTGTCCGACATAAAGGTTGTTTATAAGTTTATCGTACACTAGCTGTTGCCTGCAGCTTCGCCCGCGTTACTCAACTCCTATATGTCACAGCGTGATGTTATGTAGCCTATAGCCTTCCTCGATAAATGGGTTGCCTAACACTGAAATAATTTTTCAAATCGGACCAGTAGTTCCTGAGATTAGAGCGTTCAAACAAACAAACAAACAAACAAACTCTTCAAATTTATAATATTAGTATAGATTCGTAAAAACTACAGAAGCGATTAGGTATTATTCGTTTGTTATTTCTTTGCTAGTTTTTCTAAACAAATCCTTTGTTTCCGTGAGTCATTCTGGAAGCTTTTTTTTCGGAATTATCTATACTAATGGCCCAAAGGCCCTAATGCTTCATCGGATTAGTGTGTCTCACACTAATCCCCCTAATAATATATTATTAGGGGGGTTCCCCCCGCCAACCGTCTAGTCATCGACCACACGTCGGATTGGCTTCTGAAAGCGACTGGAGGCCGGGTAAGGCGCAGATAACAGCGCAGTATATAAAAAGTAGTCAAGCTGGTTAGCGTAATGTTAATTAAAAGTCCGCTTCAATGTCAGACACGTTATGCAAGTGCTAGAACCTAGTGCTAGACGTTTTTCAGATTTTTCTCAGCGTGTTGAAATTGAAGCGCATTCGTATTATAATGCTAGTATTGTAAAGGTCATTTTTGAGATATATTCGCATGTTTACTTACGAAATTTGTAAGAGTTACTATTTGTCCGTAGCAAAGTACTGTCTGTTATATTAATAACTGCCATCAAGTGATGTGGGGCATACAATTCCGAAACTGGTCAGTGGTTTGTCATTGAATTGCTGAACTTGCTTGGTTGAATTGCTATGACAATTCAACCAAGCAATGACCTGAATGTACGTCCCATCGGCCAATCATCCATCAATGGTCATCAGTCGACCAATCAGAGCGCAGATCCGACGCTGCGCCGGATTATGCGGAATTTATTTTCATACAAAACGCATAATATTACCGCTCTATTCCGGTTATATGCTCGATGTCTGCACAGTGTGCACACATCGGTTTTTATGTTCTTTAATTTCAATAAACAAGTAAACTAGCTCATTCATGTGTTGCCTATCCTGAGACATAAGATCTCGGTGCCAGTAATTACACTGCCTGTCCTAGCCTTCTCTCCGAAACACAGCACAGCTGTTTCACGGTTGAAACAAGCAGGGTGGTGGTACCCACACAGCCGGGAGCGCGACACAGACGCATCCCTCACCGGTGTCCGCATTTTTTATACATCTGTGATTTAAAATCAATAGTAGAAACTGCTTTTTATAAAAGACATCGATTATACATTACTGATTTTTAGATATATTGTCTGTTTGTCTGAATGGAACTTTGTATCCGGTTACAAAACAGTACTATTTGTTTAAAAAATAATTTTTATCCGACGAAAAAAACGGAGAAGGTTCTCAAGTCGACGCGTATATATTTTTAGCTATGAATACAGTTATTTAAACTAGAAACTTCGACTAATGCCCTGCAGCTTGCAGGGCTCTGAGGATTCAATCTTTCGAGAACTGTATTCACATAAGCACGAACATACACGTGCTAAACAACGAAGTAGGTACAGCAGGCGATAATCAAAATATAAAATGTTCAATTTAATTACATTTTTTTCTATTTTGTCTGATAACTGATTAGAATATTTAAATAAAAATAAAACTTATATTTTTTCTATGAGAACTGTTGTAATGTACCTACCTCCAATTTAGGTCCAAGACACAATGTATATAAATAGAATATTTAAAATGTATGCAAATATCGATTTATTAAAAGTTCCCTTCATTGATGAAATTTATCCTTTTCTGTTAGTTCAGAATTTTATATGTAACTTTACCGGTGGGAGGGAAGCTCTGTGCCGCGCTCCCGGCTGCATGGGTACCACCATTTGCTTATTTCTCCCGTGAAACAGCTTTGCTGTGTTTCGGAGAGAAGGGCAAGACAGGCAGTATAATTACTGGCACCGAGACTTAACATCTTATGTCTCAGGATAGGCAACACATAGATGAGTTGCCTGGGCTCGTTCCAGGTAGTTTATGTTCATGGGCGACGTCGACCACTTAACATCAGGTGGTACGTTTGCCAGTTTGCCTATCCAACTAACATAAAAAAAAAACTTATACATAAAATTTTATTCGAATCTATTTTCTAGATTTCACTTGAAACTATGGTAGGCTTCAAGTGAAATCTAGAAAATAGATATAGAAATAGTCTGTTGTCTGGATATGCGTAATGTTTTAAAAGTACTTACAAGAGATTTGACGTAGGATGGGACATGTGGTAAAATTATATTTGGCCATTTTTGTAACAAACTTATACATTTACTTAATATATCTTTATACATATAATTCTTCTGTGCGTGTGTATGTCACTAAACTCCCCCTAAGCGGCTGGACCGATCTTGATGAATATTTTGTACAGGACAACGTCTGTCGGTGCCACAGATATTTGAAATAAGGTCGGTGCCACTAGTATTATTTAATATGTTACGCGCTATCCTTAGGAGTAGGTACTTATTGATAATACGTTATAAATTGCTAACTTTTGCCCGCGGCTTCGACCGGGTGGAGTTTGAAAAAGTAGTATATGTATTTCACTGCTAGAATGAGATACAAAAAAAAACAAATACGTAGTGTTTATTCTTACCTACTAATATTATTAAATGCAAATGTAACACATCTCTGTATACTATGTTGAAAGACTTGTCGGCCAGTAGGTTCCCACCAAAACGGATCGCTGTTATGTGCCTAATTGTTTTGGTGGATTAGTACATAATATTTTTATGCGTTTGACAATTATGTCGTTTTTGACATTTAAATTTACGTAATTATGAATTACTGCTAATATTATGGCAAATGTAATTCCCGAACCAATGAACTTTTTGGAATAAAATGTAGCCTATGTTCTAATCCAAAATAGAAGCCATCACCGTTTTAACTTTTAGCCAAATCAGTTCAGCAGTTTAGCCGTAAAAGATCAACAAACATCCAAACTTTCGCCTTTATTCTATTAGTAAGATAGTAAAATTATTGAAAAAGTGATTTATTTCTATATTTTCGTATCTGACTGTACTGACAGACTAAGGTCTTACATCAGACCTTTGCCTTGACATCTTTAGTTAGTTTCTACTAAAGAATTGCATGACCAAAAACGTTCTCTGTCGTTACATTCAAAATAACTTTTTATTAAATCTTAACTAAAATAAATAGTTTTAAATAAAAAAAAGACGTTTCGTAAAAAAATATGGATATTTTCTAATTTAATTTTTTTTTGATACTTCAGTGTTTTTTTTTCGGAATCTAAACGTGTTCCATCGTCTTTAATATGGCTTACACCCATATCCTTACGACTTCATATATGAATGTTTCAGAAAGAGTTGGTAATTAGTTTTCTATTTATAGTTTTTCGGCGTCATACATGTTGTACTAGGTACCTACCTCGTAATAGTAGTAAGGGATTCACGCCGGCGCATTTTTAGATATTCATCCCTGCTGTATCTCTATCTCATTTTTTTTTACCATATTATATTATTAGGTACAGATTACATCTGTGAGGCTTAGAAAATACAAATTATTATGTAAGTCCGATAGCCGAATTAATTAAAATCTTATCTATACTCTATACAGATAAATAAAATTTGAGTTTCTGTTTGTAATATTAATATAACCGCTTTTCACTAAATATTTCTGTCTGTCTGTTTGTTCAGACTAATCTCTGAAACGGCGGGACCGATTTTGATGGGACTTTCACTGGCAGATAGCTGATGTTATAAGAAGTAACTTAGGCTATAAATATAATCATCATCATCAATCCGGTTACGGCTGTAAATCTAAGTTAACGCGGGTGAAGCTGCGGGCAACACCTAGTTAATGATATAAATGCAAAAGAGTTTGTTTGTTTACTTAAAGAACTAATTCTGAATGAAAGTAAATATTATGAGCAGCTATTAATAAACGAATAATACGGGTTTAATACATGTCCTTTTTTATAAATAAATAGGAATTGAATGGATGATGATGGAATGGAAAACATGGACTCCATATTTTACAGCATAAAAGTTCTTAGATATTTGTGCAAAAGATACATACTTATATATGTATGCAATGCAACATATTTCGCGCCTTAAATGTTCGCGAATAAAAAGCAAAAGTGCATTTGAATGTTAGTCAATGGTATATGTGGGGATATTTCCGTTCGTCTGTAGTTCAAACTTCAAAGAGTATAAAACCAGTTTCACGCAATGAGTCTAACGTGCCTCAGTCCTCACTGAATTTAAGTGTTCGTGACATTAAATGGTTACTACTAATTGACGTTATTGTGTGATGTTAGATACGTACTATAATGCATTTGTTCGTGGATAGTCAACGGTACCTGATGTTGACGTCGCACATGTAAATAAACCCCGGCCTTGACATTGACAGAACCAGATGTGTTAGTAACTGCCTGTCCTGACTCTCTTGTCAAAACACAAGAATAGTGGGAGAATTGCCCATGTAGATCTGCTTGCCAAAAACAAATCTCTTTCAGCGGTAATTTTATCTAATTTTATTCTTATTTCAGTAAACGTGTCCCTAACAATTTTATATTTTTCTGGCGGATTCTGAACGAATGGCTGGTATTTATCATCTGTTCGGTTTTCCTAAGTAAAAGTTTTAAATATAATAGAAAAATAATAGAGAATATTTCGTTTTCTTGCACATAATACTTAGATAAGCACTCAAAACACAATTTCTACTTTTATAATTTTTATTTTTTACCTACTTTAAAATCCGTAAGTAGTTAAAACACTTAATATTTCTGTTTAATAAAATTTATTCCTCGTAAATCATATCAAATATTTTTAAACGCGCACACGAGTAAACAAAATGAATCCTATGTTACATTCAAGGTCATGTTATGATACATGTTTTAAAACTAAAAGTTACAAATAAGTTTTAAAATAACTTGTACTCACCACATTTTTAATTCACAAAACACAAGCACCTCACGAAAAGTTCACAGTATTTTTAGTAAGCGGGCTTAGCTCGTTTGTTGACATGAGCGCTAAACAGCATCCACTGGTGGAATAGCTTCACAATAATTAGTGCACGCCGGACCGCCTCATACAATCGAATAAGTTGATAATATTTTTTGTTTGTATCGCACCTTGAGTTACATTATCTTTATGTTTATTATTTTTGATGTACACAATTTATACGTTTTATGTTAGAACTTAAATGGATTAAAGGTACAAAGAAAACTTTATTTGGTTGCATTGCGATGCGATTTCATTACGCTATTGGACTTAGTCCTGAAAATTTGCTTTTATCAGTGCCGTAAATTTTGACATATTTTATGAAATTATACTGCTTCCTACTCCTACTAATTTATAAAGGCTAAAGGTTGTAAGAATGTATGGATGTATGTTTGTTGCTCTTTTACGCAAAAACTGCTGTATGGATTTTAATGAAACTTTACAATAACATAGGTTATGCATCACAATAACATGTAAGCTATAATTCATCCCAATACTCCCACGGGAATAGGAAGTACGCGGGTGAAACCGCGGGGGGCTGTTTGTTTATCATATTTTTTAATATCATCACCATTCTAAATACACTTGTGTAGATAAATGATGCATTTTCTCTGGAAGATGAATAAAACACGATTAGTGTCTTTTTTTTAGTCTGTCGATCACGCGGATGGAGCAGGTAGCAGCGGAAGGCACCACGCGTGCTAGCGAAACTTGTTATGATAATAACTTTGTTCGCATAAGTTACTACATTGTTAGGGAAATATTTTTCTTGATGTTGTGTACAAAAAAGTTAAATTATAACGCAAAAGTAAAGCCAAACAAAGGTAATGAAATAGTTTTTTTGTATATTTGGA
Organism: Helleia helle; assembly: GCA_963853865.1. Taxonomy (NCBI): domain Eukaryota; kingdom Metazoa; phylum Arthropoda; class Insecta; order Lepidoptera; family Lycaenidae; genus Helleia; species Helleia helle. Next base: position 12,077,761 of record OY971421.1, read on the forward strand.
TAAACAAACGAGCAGACGAGTCACATGATGGTAAGTGGTCGACGTCGCCCATGAACATAAACTAGTTAACCTGTAACTAGCCCAGGCAACTCCTTCATGTGTTGCCTGTTCTGAGACAAGATGTTAAGTCTCTGTGTCAGTAATTACACTGCCTGTCCTGCCCTTATCGCCGAAACACAGCAAAGCTGTTTCACGGGGCAAGGTGGTGGTACCCGTGCAGCCGGGAGCGCGGTGCAGCGCAACCTTCCCAACCGTACGATAATGATGTATTAATACACATCTGGTTGCACGCAGCTTCGTACGCATTAATTTATATACCTTCTTATACTTTCTTCTTCCTTAAAATTACGTGTTCGTGCTACATTTTTCATCGAAATTTGTTATGTCTCCAGGTGGGTTAGCCAAGATGCCAACAAATAAAAAAATTGTTTTATGTATGGAATATATGTATGGAACATATAATAAGTGTATGGAAATGACATTTAAGACCATTAGTTTTCTACTAGCGTTTACGATTGTAGAATGACATCTTGGCTAACCCACCTGGAGACATAACATATAAATACTTCTTCAACTTACACACGGCCACCTGATCCCAAACTAGGCAGAGCCTGTAATATGGCAACCAGACAACTGATACATACTTATATATTTCTAAATACATACATATTATAGATAGACTACACCCAGACACAGAACAAATGATCATGCTCATCACACAAACATTTGTCCCGGGTGGGGATCGAACCCACGACCTTCTGGTTTAGTAGTCAGGGTCACTAACCACTAGACCAACAGGTCAGTCACGGCCAAATTAAAAGAAGTGCAATCATATTTATCATACAAGAGGTAGGTAAGAGGTGTAGTGCCATACTGCATTGCAGCCGAACTGAGCCGGCACGACCGGGGTAGTTGGTACCTCTCGCTCACATAACACCGGCGTCAAGTGACAGCTATGCTGTTGGGTTTCGTGCGGTTTGTGAGTTTCCGGTGGCCCATTGGGGTGGATAGGGAAAAAGAGGGCGGCGCATCTGCGTGGCCTTGGTTGTGCGGATGTGTATGGGTGTCGGCGCCGTGAGGCTCCGACTGCTCGTTTGCCCCCTGATGACAAAAAAAAAAAACAAATTATCGGCACCACAAAAAATCACAACCCATGTAATGAGACGGTGAGTGGTTTCGAGTAAATATTTTTTGACATTGCAATAATGCCCTTGCTGGTTTTGAACTGGTACCGCGTGTCTTGTACACCGGTCACCGTGTCGATTGGACCGGACGTAGCGACCGTGAAATGTGCATTCACGGCTCGCTTCTATATTTCGAAAATTCAACTGTCGTAATAATGCGTGAGTAAAAGTATTTTCCTAACGTATGACACGTATTTTTGACACGCATTGTTTGATAGCTAATATTAATGTTTAGCCCATACTGTCCCAATAGGCAAAAGCGTCTTTCTCTTTTTTTAATCCAGCGATAGCTGATATATAGATAGATAACCGATTTCTTATTTGATTGACAATTTTATTACTTTATTATGTTTAATATTTTGTCATTATATTATATCTAGATTCTAGTCCTATCATGCTGTTCGCATGAATTTGAGGTTACCAACTGACCATTGAAGAAATCTGATTTATTTTTACGGTCTGATGGCCGATGACCGTAGCTCCAAGTTTCTAAATGATTAAAATAACACACACACACGCAGACGGACATCCATTATCAGACAATCATTAAAAAATACCCTCCAGACGCAGTCGGGTAATTACAAATAACATAAGTGTATCCTAATGCATGTGTTGTAGTTTTGTAAATAAGAGTTCTAACTTGACGGGACGACGATGTCCATACAAGGACCGGTTTAGTCGAATGCGAGTAACGGGATCGGCCGTCTTGGCGTTCAAAAGTGGCCTATGTCCAGCAGTGGACAGCAACAGGTTGATAATGATCCTCAAGCATATAACCGCATAGATCGCATAGTCAGTGATTTATCACCATTCAACCAACCGTCCATCAATGGCCATCAGTCGGCCAATCAGAGCTCAAAACGGGCGCAGCGTCGCAGCACAAATTTGTTGGAATTTGTTTCCATACAAAACACTTAACATTACCGCTCTATAGCCGGACTATAGGCTTAAATATTTAAATATTTTATTTAAATATTTTGCCAGTTAAGTATATCTCAAAAAAAAATACTACATATAAATACTACATCATAGGTACTATTTCTATTAATATCATACACATAGATCAAGCATAGATCTCTGTATAGATCTATTTTCTGTTTATTCAATATTCCATTACCATAACAAGCTGGTCGTAATCAAACCTTAAATATCCTTCATAACGATTTACACGGCCTATACAGAACCACGGTCCTCGTATGTGTGCTAAAATGTTAAATAGGTACAGGCGTTGAGAGTAATAATAATGATGATGATGATGATGTAAAGGCTCTCTTTATACTGTAAAATAAGTAAATACGCTTCAGTAATCTGCGGAAGAGGTTTAGTAATTTACACATTAACATCGTGAGGAAATGAATGCCGGAGATGATTAAGTGTGAAATTCGCCAACCGACTAGGCCAGCGCATTTTTGATGATAGTAGTTTAATATTTCTTTTCTATTATATTATTTTTAACTAATGCGATCACTATTCGTATTTTAATAAATATTGTTAATTATAAATAGTGTCCCCGTGATTATGACCTCAATAAAACTATAAACGCGGCATCCGAAACAATACAAATTTATTTAAATAGGTAATATTGAATAACAATTGTTCAAGGTAACTTGGCTAGGTTTTGGCGTAGTAAGTTGGGGGTAAGGTTACCTTAGGTGGGTTCTTAAACCCCACCATGGTTCAGGCCTTGGCATGGCCGTGGGGCTTAGTAGCCTAGGTTGAGCCCAGGACCTTGGGTGAAGCTAATTGAGCCGATGAGTACAAATACCCCTCTTATAAGAAGAGGGGACAAAAGAGCAGGGGGCAAGGGGTGAGGATGGGAAGCTCACCCCATTGTACTGTCCCAACGTTAGGAGGGGTTGTTCTGCGGTGCGGAACAACCCCTCTGTGTAGGTGGCGTCGGTCCCTTGGGGGACTGATTAGCCGTCGAGGTGCCCTGTTTGTTTATTAGGTCTCACCAAAGGCGACATTAGTGGCACTCGCCGGGTTTTAGTGGGTAGAGCTGCGTCCATTTACCACCCACTTGGGGAGTGGGTCTCCCCAGGCGGGCATGTGGGACTCGCTGTGTCCGAGATCCATGCCTAACAATATACGTATATAGTATAAAAACTTTTGACGGCTGCTGGTCGAGTGGTGATTCTACTGGACACCTTATGCAGCGGTCGCGGGTTCGAATCCCACCAGGTGCAGATAATTGTATGATGAATATAAATGATGTATGATGTATATTTATATAAATTTCTTAAAGTTAACACAATTTTTTACGAACTTAACACGGGGCTAGGTTCACGTGGTGTGATTGTTGAATAAAATTTATTTATTTATATACACACATATACTCTCTTAATCAATGTTTAACAATTGCCTTTGTATTTACAGGTACAAACATATTGGACACGCTGAGGTACAACAGAGAGACGTTGAAGGGCGCGCATCGGAGGATGATAGATTTGGCGAACACCCTGGGCCTCTCAAACGCCACCATCTCCCTCATAGAGCGGAGGGTGTCCCAGGATAAATATGTCCTCTTCGGTGGTATGCTGGTCACTCTCACTGTGATCGTCCTGGTCGTGATATACTTGGTGTAAGATGTAATTTGATACGCATTTAACTGTACATTGTTATTTATAATAGTGAATAAATATATTTTTGTTTTATATTTATTTATTGACTGTTTTGAGGAGATAGACGAGATACTTTTACCTTCTCGGGTCAAACATTTGACTCACATGTGTAACACGTGTTTATTATACTTTTTTATGTTAGTTGGATAGGCAAACGGGCAAACGTGTCACCTGATGGTAAGTGGTCGACGTCGCCCATGAACATAAACTAGTATACCTGGAAAGACCCCAGGCAATTCATTTATGTGTTGCCTATCGTGAGACATAAGATGTTAAGTCTCGGTGCCAGTAATTACACTGCCTGTCTTGCCCTTCTCTCCTAAACACAGCAAAGCTGTTTCACAGGAGAAACAAGCAAGATGGTGGTACCCATGCAGCCGGGAGCGCGGCACAGCGCTTCCCTCCCACCGGTGGGAGTATAAATACTAGGTGTTTCCCGTGATTGTTAATATGGCTCCCTCTATTTCCAGCCTTTTCTCATCTATACAGATAAATAAAATTGGAGCGTCTGTTTGTAATATTACATAAAAGGACCTGGATGACCGAGCTTTGCTGTGTATTTTTTTTATTTTTATAAAATGACATTTTCTAAAAATGATTCCTAGCTAGATCGATTTATCGCCCCCGAAACCCCCTATATACTAAATTTCATGAAAATCGTTGGAGCGGATTGCGAGATTCCAATTATATATATATATATATATACAAGAATTGCTCATTTAAAGATATAAGATAAGATAACCACTTTTTATTGAATGCATATGGATGTAAAGGTACACGGTACATATACCAAAATAGCATTTTTTACTATTTTTGTCAGTCTGTCTGTCTGTTTGTTCCGGCTAATCTTTGAAATGGCTTGTCCTATTTTAAAGAGACTTTCACTGACAGATAGGTGATGTTATAGGGAGTAACTTAGGCTATAATCACCATCAATCCGTATACGGCTGTAAATCTAAGTTACGCGGGCGAAGCTGCGGGCAAAAGCTAGTGAGATATATTTTTCTTGTCTTTTTACTTATCACCTTAAGGGCCGATTTTTCAATCGTCAAATAAATGGTCCAATAACTATCTAACGAATAAAGTTATATGTCTGTTTATCTGACGAATAATTGTTTACCGATTTTTCAATCGTCATTTATTCCATTGATAACTATCTGACCGAATATTTCTACTTTGGCAACTCAACCTTCAGAGAAGCGAGACAAATATACTGCTTAGACAAGAGTTAGAGCAAGACAGACTTCTCTATTCATTATCTGTCAATAACGCGTGTCACACGCGTTTATTATTTTAGGCTCAGTTAAAGATCCTTTTTTTAGTATATGAGTTTATAACATAAGTTCGTTTTGTTAGCACTTTAGTTCGATACTACTCTGTCTGATATTGAAGTTGTTTTATGTGGATTGTTTTAATCATGGAATCGAAATTTTAATGCTGCTGAGGTTCAGTTACTTATAAGTTTATTTTAAGTGATTTTAAGTTAACATGGTTATTTTCATTACTAAAATTATTTAAAACGGGATATTTAGACATTATCTACAAATGTCTTGTTCACGAGAGTAGTAGATAATTTCGAAATATCGAACTCCACGAAATAAAAGTAAAAAAAAAAACATTGTAATATAAATATCTCGTTTTAAATAATTTTAGTTATGAAAATAACCATGTTAATGTTTCACACCGATTTATATAAAATTTATTTATTACCTTTTTTATTTATTACCTCTTCTTTAATATCCAGATCATCAATACTATCGAAAATATGCAATTGTTTATAATAATTAATACTTCGTTCAAACACAAGAAATAACCTCAAACTAAAACACTTTTTACTAAGATACGCCGTCAATGTCAAACTATCCATCAAATAGTAGAGTTATCTGGCAGATGAAGGAGCAGATAGATTTATTCCTCAGATATCGGGGTTATTCGTCAAATAAGTCCTATCCGGCTATTGAAAAATTCAATATTTTGCTATCTGTCGAATAAACCCTATCCGCCTTATTACAAAAAACTTATCTAGTACCGGGATTAAACCAAGACTGAAAAGTCCAGGTTTGTTACGGTATTAACGTTAGTCCATGGACTAAAATTCATTCTTATTACAAATCGAGGACCAACCGGGGTCTAGGTAGTACCAAAGATCGTCCCTGGTTTAATTGTATCCACAGATTATTGAGCAACATATCATTCATTTTGTTCGTTTCGGTACACCGTTCCTTTTTATGCAAAGCTCGCTAATTTATAATTAAATATAATGTGGAAAATACATCAATATTTAGATAATAAAATTTATTGTATTATATAAAATATCTGAAATCTTTACTACTTTGTACTTTGAGGTAGTGTGATTTAAATTCTTGTTTATTACACACAAATATTGTAATATTTCGCTGTTAAGTTGTTTATATAGCTAGCGTATAAGGGAATGAAATACAAAGCGCGCGTAGTTCTAATGTCATCGAAATGTTTATTGTTTAATGTTTAGTTATTGCAATGTAAGTCGAGTTACCAATAGTTACAATACAGCCATTATTGTTCTTTGATTCTAAATAGACGGTATGTTGTTCATAAGAATAGTATAATAATTTTTGTTGTGAATTTGTGTGCCACGAACATTACTTATGTTGTAAAATGTATCAACAAAAGAAAAAAGGGATGATAATTGGACTTCTCAAGAAAAGGTTAGTGTTTATTTAATCCAAACATCCATGAAAAATATCAGAGTTAATTAGAATTATTACATATGATATAAAATAGGTATGTATATCAATGACAAAAAACAATACAACAAAATTACAGAAATAGAATGTTAAATTATATAAGGATGTCAGAATAATTATTTTAAATGTTAGTCCAATTCAATAATTTTGTCTATATCGAGTTCATTTAATTACCTTTCAATACAATTAATACGAAAAAACGTAAATTCAACGCTTAAGACATCTGATAATTTAAAGTTTTGAGGTTAGTACCGAAGTTAAACTAGGGGTCACGGTGGTCTAACTTTAGTACCATAGATAGTCCTGGTACTAGCGTTAAACTAGTTTTTGTAATAACATTTATATTAGACCATGGTTTAAAGCTGGTATTAAACTCGGTACTATATTTAGTCTTCGTTTTGGAATAAGGCGGTATCTGTTTGTTTATCTAGCGATTGAAAAATCGGCCCTAAGTGAAATAAGTAGTTAACAGACAAATAATTTCATATACACATAGGTTTGCTTTATATTGAATCTATGAATTAGTGTGAATTGCCTTCAAGCAGCCTACAACTGTTAACGAAGTTTTGGGCATTAACCAGGTGGGAAGACGATCCCCCCACCATGGTTTAAGCCTTGTCGTGGGCAAGGCTCAGTAGCCTAAGGTGAACCCAGCACCTTGGGCGAAGCCAATTGATCCGAGGGAGCTGCTCTATGTACCCCTCTTATAAGAAGAGGGGACAAAAGAGCAGGGGACAAGAGGCGAGGATGGGAACCCCACCCCATAGTACTGTCCCGACGTTGGGAGGGGTTCTTTTGTGGTACGGGACAACCCCTCTGTGGAGGTGGCGTCGGTCCCTTGACGGACTGACTAGCCGTCGAGGTGCCCTGTTAGCTCCGGGGCACCTCACCAAAGGGTGAACTTGAACTCAAACCGCTTGGGGAGACCCCGCGGGATGCCTCAGAGCATTTCCTGGCGTGAAAGAAAAAATAGCAACAAAAGCATGTGAAGCTGCAGGTCAGACAGTGTTTTGTATAAAAAAATACTATGATTTATATTACATTCCGTATCATCGCGGCCATCAAGGTCGATCGCTAGTAATTTATATACTAAGCATTTAATAATATTCTTTGAATTGGACGTCACGTGTTTTCCATCACCAAAAGTATCCTGAGTAATATAATAAACTAGCTGTTGCCCGCAGCTTCGCCTGCGGTCCGCGTTAACTTAGATTTACAGCCATACCCGGGATTGATGATGATTTTCATAGCCTAAGTTACTCTTTATAACATCAGCTATTTGCCAGCGAAAGTCCTATCAAAATCGGCTTAGCCGTTTCAGAAATTAGTCGGAACAAACAGATAGACAGACTGACAGACAGACAGACCAAGATAATAAAACAAAAAATGCTATTTAGGTATACATATTATGTTATGTGTATGTATGTATGTAAAGTGCAAATGTCAATTTTCTAAATAATGATACCCGCTTGACATTTGCAATGTGTCAATTTAGTCCGTAGCAAAGAAAAAACAGACTTGTGTCGTATTCATGATGTGCATATTTATTATTTCGTGTTTGTTAGTAGTAAGTAGGAGTATGGTCACTGACACCCTGCCCTTAATTCGCTCTTTTTTCTCTTTTTTTCTCTTTCTCCGCTGGTTGGCTGGTAGATATATCTGATAGGTCTGATGATGGTATCCCAGAGAAATCGAGGGGAACCTTCGAAAATCGTAGGAGCAACTAGCGCGTTTAGTACTTTTTTAATTAAGCATTTTAAAGCACTACAATTTAATGAAGGTCTAGAGTTGATCTGATGCTGGAGCTGAAAGACAGTCGAGGGAACTCCTCGACTGTCCGATTTACTTCAGTAACCTTGTGTTTGGGCTTGATTAATTTGTATTGATTAGGACTTTTCAACTAGATAGGTTATGACTGGTTGGGGGTCTGATGATGAAGACGAAGGACAGTTAACGGAACTCTTAAATAGTTTACAGTAGTTACCTTGTGTTTGGACTTAATTAATTTATACTGATGAGAACTTTGCACCCATATGGGTGATTTGGTGATTTCATATGATGATGAAATCATAGACAGTCGACGGAACTCCTCGACGATTTACAGCTTTTGTTGAACTTACTTCATACGGTTCAATATGCCAAAATGTCTATCTCTGTATGTCTTTCTTTAATGAATTACTAAAAATGAAGAAATAAAAATTTTAAGTAAAAATTATAACCGACTTCAAAATAAAGAACTAAAAAGTAATAAAATAATCGCGTTTCTTTAATTTTTGTGTCTACAACTAATAATCATCTTATACTTCTACTAATGTACAATTTTTGTGTTTACCACGTCATTATTGTTACTTTTGGAGTCGGTGTCAGCCAAGGTAGGTAGGTAGGTACCTACAACAATAAATACGACAACGGTGACGGACGACGGTGACGTATTTGTTGCTGTACCTATTTAACTTAGCTGACACCGACACCAAAAGTAACAATAAAGACGTGGTAAACTTTACAGCAACCATGGTCCTCCCGTGACCATGGTTGCTGTAAAGTATCCGAAACGTCGGGCTTGTAAAAATCTTAATAAACCGCGACAAAATCCGTAAAAAGTGTTTCATTATAATGAGTGAAATTCGCGTAAACATTAGAAAACAATAGATAAAAAAAATTGCCATTAAAAAGCTACATTATCACTAGCTATTATTATATACTTAGGTACTAGAAACAATTAGGGATCCTTAGAAATCCCTACTATTTGTTTTCGATGACGCAGGTTAATGCTTTCGCTGTATCCAAGTTTACCTCGGGTAAGGCTCTTGGACCTACGTGGGGACTCGCTCTTGGGCATGCAGTACCCCACTAAACCACCTGCAGGCTGCAAGCGCCTTTAGCAGCTTTTTGATGGTTCCAGATCTGCAGGCAACAGGATCAGCCATAGTGACTGGCCCCGGCGAATGCCAGACTAGAGCACAGTAGACATCCCTAGTCCCTACAGAGGTTTAGGACTGTAATCCTCCGCTGCGAAATCATAACAGCGAAACCGCAGTAATTTCGCTATGTCTTGTCAGTATGTAGGAGCAGCGGAACACGAGCGAAGCTATCTTCTCTAACGCATAGTTTTGGCTATAATTCTATCTCTTTCTCAGCGCTGTTTCCTCGATCTGCTCCGACGCCGGCTACACTGCCGCGCTCCGTCCATTTCGTTGTGGTGCAGAGTTGTTGTGGTGCAGAGTTGTTGTGGAAATCGACAAAAATTAAAAGCAAAACTATATTTTGTTAATAAAATGGATGTTGACTTTACAGAAAAATTAAATTCTACGAGTTTTACACCTCTTCGAGCCATTAGCCCATAACAATATTGCTTTCTCCTCTGACTGATAATGGCGAAATTTTGCTCAGATTGCCTCAACTCAACTAAATCGCTCGACGTTCCAACGCCCCTGTTCTGCTGGTCAATCTACACTTGATCGCAGCGCAATTGATCCAGCGGTTTCACTATTCGTATTTCGAGGCTTTATTATGTACATAAAATAATGTTTAAGAATAACATATTTAAAATATTACATATCAGTTCCCAGCTTGTATTTTTATAGTAGATACCTAATTTTGCAATTTTTATATAAATGCCAGACTTATTTTGGGTTTATTTTAATTACCTAAGCCAGAAGTTCAAAAATGTAATGTGAAATGATTAAAATGTTCTTATCTCGCATATTATAGTCAAAATACACATTTTCATGACGTGTGCAGAGGAAAATATATGCGATAGTTCAAAGTACGGCAATAAAGTTAGATTATGAACATTATTGTTCTATGTATCGCGATTCGCGAACATACATATTCGGATGAGCAAAAAATTTCGCATATTTTAAATAAATTAATCTAAATATTGTATAGTAGTATTACATTTAGAGTAATAAACAGCAAACAAACAAGCTCACGAAAATTACGACTGGTCCGTAAGTTTTCCGTAGCTCAAAATTCTATGGAGCGTGCTATGTTGTGCTATGCGCTAAGATATTTGGGGCGGCACTGCATAGGTCTATTTACTCGCAGGTGAGAGCGAGACTGACAGACGATCAACATGGTTTTCGTCCGGGACGAGGTACGGGGAGTAACCTCTTGTCGTTCGTGTCGTACGTGGCCCCGACGGTGGACGCCGGGCTGCAGGTGGACTCTGCGTACTTCGACTTTCGGAAAGCCTTTGATGCTGCCGATAACGATGTACTATTAAAGAAGTTCTCCGCGATAGGTTTCACACCGCATCTACTTGAATTCTTCGCGAGTTATCTAGGCGATCGCCGACTGTACGTCGAATATTCGGGATACTGCTCCAAATCGTACAATCCTTGGTCGGGCGTAAATCAGGGTAGCAATCTCGGGCCGCTAGCATTCATCATCATCATGATAAATGATGTCCCCGAGGTAGTAAAAGAAGCTAAATGTTTGCTTTTTGCCGACGATTTAAAGTTATTTGGAACGGTGCAGAACACTTCCGATTGTGAGCGTCTCCAAAGGGATATAGATGCAGTGGTTCGATGGAGCGAGGGCAATTAATTGATTTTTAATGTAGAAAAGTGCTGCGTGATGAGCTATGGTCGGAGGCGGGCGCCGCTGGAGCACCGGTATACCATCGGGAGCGCGGAGATGCCGCGAGTGGCTCGCGTGCGTGACTCGGTCTCGAAATGATACCCGTTCTGTCGTATCGTGCTCATATTAATAACTTATGTTTGAAGTTCTTCCGGAATTTAGGTTTTATCTTAAGGCATTCGTCAAAATATAACATAAAGATTATAAAAGTGCTGTACAATTCGCTGGTACGGAGTCAGTTGGAATATAATTCGATCATTTGGAACCCCCATGAAAGGAAATACACACAAATGATCGAAAAATTACAAAACAAATTAACGCGCTTTCTTTATTTAAAAGAATACGGAGTATACCCGGGCTACCCACACGTGTACCCGAGCCAGTTCGTGCTGGGTATGGTAGGGTACTGCCAGCTGTCGGTCAGGCGAGACGTGGCGCTGGTCAAGTACGTGTGTCGCGTGCTGCGTGGGGACCTGCACCACCCGGAGGTGCTGGCGGCGCTGCAGCTGCGGGTTCCCGATAATTACGTATGCCTCCGCATGCGTCCCGCTATGCTCAGCCTTCCGCCTTCAAAAACAAATCTGCTAAATGCATCTCCATTGTTACGTACTATCCGGATACTAAAGAAACTATCAGATAACGACATCTTTGCCCATAACCTGTCGAAATTAATAGAAGAGAATGATGATCAATTATTAAGAACTTTACTACATTATGTGTATATTTGTTTGTCTACTTGTAACGTTGTCTTGGTATAATTATTCTGTAATGACGTTATGATTGTCTAAATAAATAAATAAATGTTGGGTGTTTCTTTGACAGATAGGATTCGAAACGAAGACGTCCGACAGAAAAATAACGTTGTCGCTATCATGCGAAGAATAAGCACATTGAAGTGGCAGTGGGCTGATCACACGCTCAGGAGAATGGATGGCCGATGGGCCAATAAGGTTCTAGAGTGGAGGCCACGTTTAGGTAGACGAAGTGTTGGTCGGCCATTAACCAGGTGGGAAGACGATCTCCATACAGTGGCCGGTCCGTGTTGGATGCGAGTGGCAAGGGATCGGCCGTCTTGGCGTTCATTGAGGAAGGCCTATGTTGAGCAGTGGACGGATAAAGGCTGATGATGATGAAACAAAGAGTAAAAGAAGAGGGAAGTCGTAGGTATTTTACATTTAAATTTAAAAATAGATTTCACATCATAAATATGTTTGTAGACAAAAAGTGCAAATAACGCATTAACAAAGTTGTGTTAATCCATAGTTTAAGCAGTAGCTTGTACCGAGTTGAACGCTGTTTGCGTAACCAATTCAATATACCCTATTATCTCATAGGCATGCAGGTTACTGGTTAGCCCTCTATGCTTCAGGGGACAGGCCTGGCTCCTTACTGGGCCCCATCGAGCATATAACCGAGTAGAGTAGTAATGCGAGTCATAAAATTCCGAAACGGGTCAGTGGTTTGTCACTAACGTAATTGCTATTCAACCAACCAGTGATTTGTTTGTACGTCGGTCTATCCATCAAAGGCGAATCAGCGCAGCGTCGCAGCACAAATTTGGCGGAATTCGTTTTCATACAAAACACATAACATTACCGCTCTATTGCGGTTAAATGCTAGATGCTTGACCCAAACCTCAGATTTAAAAACCGAGTTACCAACAGAATATGTTAGTCAACGAATTAGTAAAGGTATGGAAACATAACTCTCTTACAAAGCTCGGAAAAATATGGTTCCAAACTCACACTACCAAACTGATAATACTAACACGATTTGCACACGCGCAATACAAAATACTTTGCTAAATTCAATATGTGCACATGAATTCGTCCACCTATCCATATAATGCGCAAGCTAATTTAGGAGGATCAAAGAAAGTGAGTGCGAACGTGATGGACTATTACGCGACATGTACAATGACAATGTCAGTTGAGATGTGGAAGGATGATATTCTGCATTAGTCTGACATTCATTAATTTTATTATAAAGTAATTGATTATATGAATTAATGTGCAAACCTACATTTATTTTGTCTGAATATGAAGAGTAATAAAATGACTGTTTTTAACCAATAATTATTATCAAATTGAGAGTAAGTCATTATTTACTCACTATACAGAATCTGTCGATATTTCGTATATTTTTTAAGCCTTAGAGTAGTTGACAGTCTGTTGTAACCTTGTTTTTTAACCGACTTCAAAAAAAAAGGAGGTTCTCAATTCGTCTGTGTTATTTTTTTTTTTTTTTTGTATGTATGTGACACGATATCTCCGCCGTTTGTGAATGGATTTCGATGGTTATTTTTTGTTTGAAAGCTGGTGTTTCCAATTTGGTCCCATATTAATTTTATTAAGATCTGACAAGCCGTTTTTTAGTTATTCCCAATAATGCCTATTTGGTTGGTTTTGTTTATCTTGATGATATGATAATTTTATTACGTGTCGATGTAACAATTGTATAGGATGCTTTGGTAGCACACCATAGTATGTCGCGGTCATCGTAATCATCATCATCATCACCATCATCACCATCATCATCATCATCATCATTTATCCATCCACTGCTGAACATGCCTCCTTCAATGAACGCCAAGACGACGAATTTCGGAATCACTAAAAATTAAGAAATAAAAACATTGTTCAAAAAAATTGCAGTTGCTCGTTTTCATAAGCTGGAATATAAGTTGGAACGTAACCCCCAGCTGAAGTTCGACTATCACGCTTGCCTTCAGGAGTACATTGACCTCAATCACATGGAGCTTGTTGATGATGAGTCTTCAGTTGGTGCCAACTACTATATCCCACACCATTGTGTGATTAAGCCTTCAAGCCAGACAACACGCACCCGAGTTGTTTTTGATGCCGGCTTTCGTACGACCAGCGGGTACTCATTGAATGACGTGCTGTTCTCAGGTCCTAAACTTCACCTAGATATCGTTAATGTTCTTTTAAAATTTCGTGTGCATCGTGTTGCTTTCTGTTCAGACATAAAACAGATGTTTCGTAATATATTATTACGTGAAAGTGATAGAGATTTTCACCGTATTCTCTGGCGTCGATCACCAGAGGAACCTTTACGTGACTACAGGCTATGTACAGTCACATTCGGCGTCAACTGCTCTCCCTATCTCGCACTTCGTACCATCCGACAACTGGCTAACGATGAGGCCGAGCGTTTCAAACTGGCCGCGGCCGTTTTATTAAATAATGTCTTCGTCGATGACGTCATTACGGGCGCCGACGACGAAGCCCAGGCTCTTCTTCTTCAGCGGGAGTTGATTGCTATTTGCGCGACAGCTGGGTTCGAGCTGCGCAAGTGGCATAGCAACTCGCCCGCGATTCTCGCTGCAGTCCAGCCATCAGAGTTTCATGGTGGGCGGTGTGAGAATGTCCTTTTCGCAGAGATGGAAGGCGATAGGGGTGTCAATGTTCTCGGATTACAGTGGGACCCCCGAGCGGACTCATTCAACTTCAGGGTTCACGTTACTTCGCGCGATTGTACCAAGCGTGCTATATTATCCGATATAGCAAAAATATACGACCCTCTCGGGTTATTGTCGCCAGTAACATTATTCGCTAAGCATTTAATTCAGTTGATGTGGTTGGAGAACATTGGTTGGGACGAGCAGCCGCCTATTGATATATTAAATTCATGGATGCATTTTAGTAAGGAGCTACCGCTCTTATCATCTATATCTTTTCCTCGTTATATTTTTAATACTGACGACATAGAATCTATTCAAATACATGGTTTTGCGGATGCGTCTCAAATCGGTTACGCCGCATGCGTTTATATACGACACATAGGCAGGAGTGGTAATTGTGAGACACATTTAATAATGGCAAAAACTCGTGTCGCACCGTTGCGTGTGTGTCTTACTATTCCTCGCCTTGAACTGATGGCAGCACTCTTGTTATCTAAATTAATTGAGAGGGTGAACCACATATACGGAGACAGGATCCGTCCCGGTCAAATTCAGGCTTGGTCCGACTCTTCGGTCGTATTGGCTTGGCTTCGTTCTTCTCCACATGAATGGAAGACCTTTGTGTCTAACCGCGTCAGTGAGATCTTGACCCGTGTGCCCGCAAGCTGTTGGCGCCACGTCCCGTCTGCTGATAACCCCGCAGACGCAGCGTCTCGTGGCCTATTGCCGGCCGCATTGGTTAGGAGTGGCTTGTGGTACCATGGTCCCGCATGGCTCCAACAGGATCCCGACTCTTGGCCTATACAAAAACCGATTTTAAATACCAGCGAAGAAAAGCGTAACACAAAGGAACGGCTTGCTAAGTATTCCCACACAGCTGTGACGTATCCCCTTGGCGATACGGATAGTTTTATCACACGATATTCGTCGTTAAATAAACTTGTGTGTGTGACCGCTTTCATTTTTCGTTTTTACAACAAATGTAAAAATAAACATATTAAACAGTCACTTCCAAATTACATCACGGTTCCTGAATATAACTTTTCACTTAATCGCCTTATACTTTTGACGCAACATTCAGTTTTTAATGAGGATATAAAAAATATTTCTAACAATAAATTAGTTTCGTTAAGCTTGCGCCGTCTTACGCCATTTCTGGATAGTGACGGATATTTACGCGTGGGAGGACGACTTCACAAGTCTCTTTTACCGTTTAATTCTAAACATCAATTGATTTTGCCTAAACGACATCCCTTGACGGATCTTATAATCGACGACGCTCACCTGACCCACTTACACGCGGGACCTCAGTTAGTACGCTACTCGCTTCTACAGCGATATTGGATCTTATCGAGTCGTGATATCGTGCGTCAGCGAATACATCGATGCGTACGTTGCTTCCGGGCGCGCCCTGCGTGTATGCAACCGCGCATGGGACAGCTCCCTGAATCCAGGCTACGTCCAACTCGTGCCTTTAAAAGGACATCGGTGGATTTTGCGGGTCCTTTTTATGTTCGCGCTAACAAGGTTCGGAATGCTAAGGTAGTGAAGTGTTATGTTGCAGTTTTTGTATGTATGTCAGTTAAGGCCGTACATCTCGAACTCGTATCCGAGTTATCTACAGAAGCTTTTCTAGCCGCCTTGCGACGTTTCACGTCCCGGCGTGGCTATTGTACGGATATCTATTCAGATTGTGGAAGGAATTTTGTTGGTTGTAATAATTACTTAAAGGATTTATACGCGTTTTTACGTAGCGATCCAGTTCTAAATATTTTAAACAAAGAAACTTTAAGGCAGGGCCTTACGTGGCATTTCCAACCTCCTTATGCTAGCCATTTCGGCGGATTGTTTGAAGCCTCCGTAAAGACCTTTAAACATCATCTTCACCGCGTGGTAGGTACGCGAATTCAGACGTACGACGAGATGCACACTCTTACGTGTCAGATAGAAGCCGTTTTAAATTCGCGACCTCTTTGCGTATTGAGTTCGGATGCTTCGGATCCTCTTCCCTTGACTCCGGCTCACTTCCTAATAGGGGAACCCCTAACTGCGGTGCCTGACGTCGCCTTGGTAGACGAAAATCCTAGTCGACTTACTCGTTGGAACTGGATTCAACAGTCGGTTCAACATTTTTGGTAACGATGGAGTAAGGAGTATCTTCACGAACTCCAACAAACTAATAAATGGTTTCAAGACCGCGGCTCCACTCTTCGTGAGGGCACTGTTGTTATGGTGCGTGATGAGAACCTACCACCCCTTCAATGGAAGCTCGCACGCATTCACGCGCTTCATCCCGGCTCCGACCAGGTTGTGCGAGTCGTAACATTAAAAATGGGCAATACGTTTTTCAAACGCCCTGTTGTCAAAATTTGTCCTCTTCCACTACAATAGTCAGATTGTATACAACCAATATTAATAGTTAAGTTTAGTTTTAATTAATATATGATTTTCTTTATAAGTTTTATTCTTCTTTTAAAAGACACTACGTGCTTTTAAGGTGGGCGGCATGTTCCGTACCTGAACAAATAATTTGTTTAAACTAAAATAGATATATGAGTTATTTCGTATTTTCTTGCATCTGCAAGGTAGCATAAATTGGACAATATCGTTTAAGTACATATTATTATTACTTTTCCTTTGAACTGAGGGGTCGCTTTGCGATATACCGCCATCCGAATGCGATCGTGAATGCGCCCTCTAGTGTGCGCTTATAGCCAGTACAAACTCAACCACTGCCGCGCGCGCATACAAACCGGGAGGCCTCTCGTAACCCGTTTAACTCGATCGAGGATTAACATCATTCATCCTACGCTGGAGATCCGAATCAGTGTGTCCCTATGGTGGTGTTGGATACGAGGGTTGGAACAGTTCGCGTCACCTACAGAGTCTCCGGAGCAGACCACGTTGCCGAGGACAGCGGTGAGTAAAGCGGGCGACCCCCGCCCTATATTTAACAAACATTTTACAAAAAATTAAAACCGACTTCAAAAATACTAAACTAAAAAGTAATAAAATAACAGTTTCTTTAATTTTTGTGCTTACAACATATAGTCAACTTAATCTTCTACTAATGTACAAACTTTGCGTTTACCACGTCATTATAGTTACTTTTGGAGTCGGTGTCGTATTTGTTGCTGTACATTACCTACCTACCTTGGCTGACACCGACTCCAAAAGTAACTATAATGACGTGGTAAACGCAAAGTTTGTACATTAGTAGAAGATTAAGTTGATTATATGTTGTAAGCACAAAAATTAAAGAAACTGTTATTTTATTACTTTTTAGTTTAGTATTTTTGAAGTCGGTTTTAATTTTTGTAAAATGTTTTTTTATTATTAAAATGTCAGTAATGTTTGAAAAATGGGAATGGGGCATAAAATAAAAATCACAAGTCAAAATAGTTGTATTTTTCTTTAGTAAGAAATTAACATATATTTTTTTTCAAAATAGAACCATTAAAGTATCTTTTTGAACGTCAATTAAATGTACCACCTGTTCCATGAGTACTGAGAAGAACCTCCAAAATGTATAGAAGACCCTCTACTGGCGTTAGTCGTTAACCAGTCATCTTGTCTTCTTTCTAAGCGGACTGCTGCAATCTTGCAGCCGCCGAATTTCGTTTATGGGTACACTAAAAGTAAATAATTAATAAAAATATTAATAAGGAATAAAAATATAAATATAAAAACTCGGTACTCAATGTAAAATTTAATATAACATTTCAGTATATAAAATCGGCTGCCTGCTGATTGCATAATACTGACCACAAAAATTTATATGGAGGTTATTTAAGCGTGAATAAAATACGAAATTATTAACTTACCTGTGATAAGTTATCCCAGTTTGCTTTTTACTTCCTTCTTTTCGTCTCTTACACCATTTTACAACACAGGAGGTCATTTTTGTCTCTGGGAAACGATTTTTTCGTCAACGCAACGGTCGTCTAGACTGTCACAGAACGCGCAGCAGACTGAGAAACAAATTGATTGTACTTTTTTGGCCCCGCCCACTTGATTGTAGTTTGCGAGGAACCATACCTTTTCTAATTCGTTGATGTTAGTGTATTATCTACTCCACCAACTACAAATTATGTAGATCATAGTCTGTCGCGGCTCCGTACAAACAAAAATATTTCATTAAATTTAAAAACTACTTTTTAGTCATACATTTTTAATAATTTAAAATAACAAAAGTAGATAAAAGCAAAATCTATACGTCTGTTTATTTGTTCGTTTTCTTTATTTTTCTTTATCTTTAAAAAGTATTTTGGGGCACAGTTTGTCCACACTCTCACTTTATGGTATCGTAGTCTCACTTACTAGTGGTGTGGTCAGAGAGAGAGCAGCTAGTCTTTTCTAGTTCCATCATCAACGTCTCCGTTCGGTACACAGCAAGGCATCCTCGGAGTAACGTGAGGACACGCGAAAGACACGTCCTCCGTCCTTTTAACACACGGTCCATCTTCTGGCGGTGGTCTCATGCATTCATCCACAGGAGGAAACTCTTCTCTGGGGTGGTCAGCTATCCTTGCTGCGACTGGTGATATGTCTGGCACCTCCTTGCGCATCACTTTGACCTTGTCATAGGCGTCGGGGTTGAAGCGCATGTGTTCGGGAATCTGTTGAAAAGGCATTTCAACAGTATAGAAGTGTAAGAGATGGTAGTCAATATTTTTCTATATACCTGACGACAAGTGTTATTCTCGTGGATAAAAAGACTAACTTGAGACAACGTAACCATAAGAGCCCAGGCAGTAAAACGTAAATCATGTTTTTTTTTATAGAAGAGGGGGCAAACGGACACCTGATGGTAAGTGAAACGCGACATCCACAGAGACCCGCTACACCAGAGGATTAGCAGGTGCGAATGATTTAATTTTGGGAAAAGTATGGACCATAGAGTGAACAATGATTTTAAATAAATTGAATGTTAAGATTGAATCTAACGTCTTTTGACATTTTTCATGGGCGACACCGACCACTAACCGGCCTTACCTTACGAGTTTCCAGTTGGTTTATCCAGTTGACATAAAAAAACGCTTTTTCAAGTTTACACTTTACAACTTTACCTGTTTACAATCTACATTATAGCTTCCCAAATAGCCTGGCAACCTAGACTTCTCCTCTCGTTCCTCGCCAGCGTTCATGTCCTGTCCACTCGGTATTAGATCATAAGCACAAACGTCACGGGCCCTGCGTTCTGCGCGTTCTGCCGCGTCCTGCAAATATTACCACATGGTTAATACAGAACGGGATACAATCCATATTATAATAAAATATCCATATAGGTTTTCCGCTCCCGGACTGCCGCCTCTTTTTACGATGATTCGATACGCGACTTTTTACATGTAACTTGTGAAATTTTTATCATACAAAATTTAGTTATCATTTTCATTTGAGAGGTATAAAATTAATCGCAAAAAGTGGGGGTCATTTTCATCTTTGAGTCCTCTTACAACATTACATGAAGAAAATATGTTTTCCCTAGCAAATCTATAAAACGAATGCAAAAAAATTATCAACCAGATAACTCCTTATTGACATGAAAAAGATAATATTATTTTACACGAGCCGTGTCCTTGCTAACGTAAATACCTTAAGTACAAAAAACTACCTATTATTGCTCTACAAACGAACTTGAATACAAATTAAAATATGTAGCTACCTACTATATTATCATTTTAACCATATGAAAAACACTTAAATTACAAATAACACGTACAAATAACAATTAATATAGGTACATTTCATGTTAAGTGTACTTACCTATAAAAAATGTTATAAATATTTAAGTGTTTACAGCACAGAAATATATCGAAATATATCTTGATATAGTTCTGTGGTTTACAGATTATGATGTTATTTATAGATATGTATTTTTACCTATCTGATTACGTCCATAATACTTTTTTATAGCAAACGAGCAGTCGGAGCCTTTTGGCAACCATCGACGTCCATGCACATCCGCACAACCAGAGATTGTGCAGATGCGTCGCCCACCTTCTCTCCCATCTTTTGGGCCCTTCAATGGGCCACCGGAAACTCACAAACTGCACGAAACGCGACAGCATAGCTGTCACTTGACACCGGTGTTATGTGAGCGAGAGATATCACCGCGGTCGTGCCGGCCCAATTCGGCTGCGAAGCAGCATGGACACCCTCTTATAAGTACTACTTCTAAGATAGTGTGAGAAATATTGTTTACTAACCATATTGAATCACTAGTTAAATAAATAAAGAATATTATTATTTCTTAAATACGTCAAACTTTTACCACGTATTTCAGTGTGGTAAAATTCAGTTCTATTTGGGAAATTCAAATTTGTGTCCACGTTGTATCAAATTGACGTTCTCTAAACTCTATTGATATTTCAATTTAGGCATCGGTTTCGCTGACACGACATGAAATTGACTGCCACATTCACATGAGATACACGTTGGAGGAAATGTAAGAGTTATAAGACAGTCTTGTTTTAGTTTTATTTCAGAACGATATCTTGGTTTCGTTTTGTTTTATAAATAACAATTCATAGTTTGTACTGCACAGATAACGCAGGTAAGTGGTAATGTGGAATGTGATATGTTAATTTCGCGGGGGTAGGCATGATAAACGATTAAGGAAATCGTTTTATACGCGCTTGTGGAATATCCTGTAGTAATTATGAGTCCCTGGTGGTCTGCTTGTGAGATGGTGGAATGGAGATAGGGAACTAAAGTAAGTTATTCAGCAGCCTGCACTCTCCGAAATGTATCACGAGGCAAGAAGCTAGAGGTCTCACAGAATATGCAAGGCGTTGGAAAAAGATTCCGACGAATTGATAACCTCCTCCTTTTTGAAGTCGGTTAAAAATGTAAACTGTTGGTTTGGATATTGCATGAAAACTATTTTCGGAACCCCTAGTGGGCGAATCTGATTCGCGCTCTTTTGTTTTTTTTTTAATATAAAACAAAACATGCTTATAAATGATTGAATTTAAACCCATGATAAGTATACGATAACACGTATAAAACATGGCGTCCATTGTTTTTTATATTGTGTTTACGCAAGCTGTGTCTGTGCAATTACAAGTACTTGTATTGAACAGACAACACAATATCGTTTACGAGATATCTTGTCTTATCCATTAATTACAAGACACTATATTAAAAAGAAACCATTGCTTATTAAGTGACGTACAAAAGTAGCGGATTGAGTAGATTTGATACGCGCTTTGATAGTTTGATCGTCTTTATCTGATTATGAATACATCAATATCTTTTGTCCATACAAAATAAAAGATAGTGAGTTATGACAAGATCACATAAACTATAATATGTGATCTTGTATGTCATACAGCATACGACTAGCGACCCTGATAATATTTCCCATTGTTGAGTACGAGACGCCTCAAAATCAGAAGATGCGGGTATTGGGCATAGTTTGCACGGAACCAATGCGGCGTGACATCACTGACAAACTTTACACAGTTCACACACTTTTAAAGAACTAATCTCGTTAGACATGCAGGTTTCACTAGGTTTTATTTTGAGTGAGCAAGCAATGTTGACATGGCAGAGGGAAATCCAGAAAAAATCCCATCAGGGGTCCATTGACAGGTTTGAACCCCGTATCTCTTAGTTCCGAGTAGGGATGGCGATTCTTTCGAAAAAAAGATCGATTTTTGAATCGATTCGAATCGTAACATGATGAATCGATTCATAAAAAAATCGAGGTCTAAAAGATCGATTTCGAAAAAATCGATTTTTTTTAAAATTTGTATTTACAATGTAAATATAAATCCATTTTATGAAAAACAAGAATGATACCATAATAAACAATCTCTGGTATCTCTTATCAGTAAAATCAGGGATTTTTCAGTTCAGGGAATTCGATAATAACAATTATTTTTATTACCATATCAAAATATCAGACATAAATATAAAGAAGTAAATAATATAAAGAAAACATTTATTTTCTAAATGTATTTGTTACATTAAAAAGTTAAGAAAATAAATAATATTATAGCTTATAGTTCCCAATGCTTCATATCATCTAAGCTTTTTAAAAACAACAAACTGTCAAGTCTACTGGGATTTAATCATAATCAATAGTGATAACAATAACGGCAATAATAATAATATTGTTTTACTATAATAAATTATCCTGTTTTGTTATGTCTGCTGTCTGTTATTTATGATATTATATAGACTATTATAGACTGTCTAATTTAGTTGTTACTGTTAGCTAATAGACGTCGCTGTGCTTTTGACTAACTTTTCCTAGATCACGCATGAATTGTATAAGTCGATTTATTTATACACTTCTCCGGAATAGAAAAAATCGAATGTCAATTTTCAAGGGTAAAATATCGATTCACTGAATCGATTCAGTACAACATATCGATTTAAAAAATCAACTTATTTGGTCCGTGGAATCGATTCTTCGATTAATCGATTTCAGATCGCCAACCCTAGTTCCGAGTCTTTATTAACAAGGCCGTAGTTGCTCACATTTCGGAGCATACCTTTGTGCAATTTAGCATGGATGTACTCCTTTGAATATTATGAAAATGTACTATTGGACTAAAATATTTATGACTATATACTTTGTAAAACTTTGTAGGGGTCTGAATCGGCCTATTATTGTGAAATGCGGGACTGAAACTGAAATTAGATTGTTTAAAACGTATGAAATGTCTTTGTTTGCACATTTTTCATAATAAATTTAGTCTGTATGAAGGCAAAGGCGCTGGTTGCTGTAAAGAATACGAAACTTCGAGATGAAAAAATATATTAAATTTTAGACGTATTTTTCTGTATTTTTTCTTACTTTGAACTATTATTGTAACAAAGTTATATTGTTATATTATTAATGCGAGATAATATTTACATTGTTATCATACTTCTTACATAGTAATACATATTGTATTTTTGATTATATAAAAGTTTGTGTATATAAAAAAATGACTGCATTTATAATTTTCACATTGCATTGCGCATCGGCGGTGTACCACTCATTGGCATGGGTAGCATCATCCTGCTTATTTTTCACGAAACAGCTTTGCTGTGTTTCGGAAAGATTGGCAGAAAAGGCAGTGTGTTACTGGCACCAATAATAAAATCTTACGTTTTAGGGTTGGCAACGCGTGGATAAATTAAAAATATCCTGCTCTTATACTTATAAAATACCTACCGCGTCCTTATATTTCTCACAGAAGTCTTCATCTTCATTGAAGTGTGGTTGTTGGCCCGGCGGGTAAGAGGGATGTTTCTGTGCATCTCTCTTCAGTTCAGTCGTCGGTCCACTGAAGCAGACCACCTTCTGATGGTCGTCGGTGGCTGCCCCAGATTTTAATATACCCTTCAACGGTGTGACGTCATCGCATGTTAGTTTGCTAGAAAAATATCATTTGTGTGAAATTTGAATATTAGTTAGTAGGTACGTGTATATAAAAATCTTATCTTTCCCTTGATGTCGGTTACTTTAATAATTATCTTACATTGCTAATCTCATCCAACGGAGAAACCTCGAGAGAAAAGTGTTTATTGAAATAGGCCAATGTGTATTTGGAAAAAGGTAATGATGATGATGCTGATAATTAAAATATTACCTTATTACCTTTAGCAGTATACATTTCAGAGTGTATATGGTTTAATGAGGATGTTAGACTAGTTACAAATGTTTTACTAGTGTAGTTTCTTCCATCAACTATGTCAGCATGACCGTCTGGATTGGCCAAAACTGTCATTGTTGGATATTATGTCTAAGATTCCATAAACCATTGTGGTAGGAAAACTTTTGAATTAATCGTTATTGGGCCTATATTAGAGTCATGAGAAACTAGGTGAGTAAAATGATTGAAAATATTATAATTCCGTCGTGCTTATCGTTTTAGGGACCGTAGCCTAAAACTGAACCCAACTACCGATTAGTATACTGACCCCATTCTCGCGTGTCTCAGCGCGTCGTCGTACGAGATCCGCTCGG
Source organism: Helleia helle (assembly GCA_963853865.1). NCBI lineage: Eukaryota > Metazoa > Arthropoda > Insecta > Lepidoptera > Lycaenidae > Helleia > Helleia helle. Next base: position 12,102,264 of record OY971421.1, read on the forward strand.
TGGTGTTAGGCGGCGTGGGTGGCCGGGGCGGTGTGGCGCTGCCCTCCACCACGTTGAGCGCGGTGAGACACCTCTCCATGGCATCTGGCTCAGCCACCGCCGCCTGGCCGATCCTGGCCAGCTGAGCACGGGTCTCCGCTGCGTGCTCATCCCGTGCTGCCTCCTTTAAAAGGTTCAGGTTCCTTTATTCATGCGTATTTCTAATAATTTCTATTTACCTCAAGATTCTCCAAAAGTAATTTAATGGATGATCATGATGATTTTTTCCGCCCCGAGTTCGCATATTTTATAGGTACCAAGCGTCTTCGGGTTAACAGAAAGTCACAACTAAAATTACGAGATAAGAACAAGAACGACCTAATATCACAACCATTCCCTACGAAGCTTGGTGCTAAATATGAATATCATTTAATGGCGTTTATGTCACAAGGCATTTTCAAACTTTTATTTATTTTGTTTTAAGGGTGTCCCTGATTTGATAGTTTTTTGAAGTCAAAACTTCTTTAGGCGCGGTGGGCATATTTTTAGATAAAATGTCTGGATTCGCGACACCGTTACCACCTGTATGAGACGCTATTTGACGTTTATATGACGTTTCATTTATTTATAGTATAAGATTATGCAATATTTGTTTACCTACTTATGTAAACATACGTTGTGCACCGTTTAAACTTTAAATTGTATAGGTTGTCTATTACAGCCTGTATTATAGGTATTTGAATTTAATTGTTTTGTTTTCACTTCTATCGGCAGTCCCTGTGACTGGTTGACTGGTTGGGTTAGTTTTTTTTTGCCATAGGTTCGCAAACGAGCCGTCGAAGCTTTAGACTACCGACGCCCATACACATCCGTACAACCAGGGATTACCCAGACGTGTTTTCCCTATCCCCCCTCCCCAATGAGCCACCGGAAACTCACAAACTAGCTGCCACTTGACGCAGGTGTTATGTGAGCGTAGCATGGCACTACCTCTTACTACTATGAAGTACTTACATTATACTTTTAAATTGATTTATTAAATAAACTTTTTTTTTTTAAATTATCGTAGTTGGATAATGATAGTCTAATGTATGAACGAACTATTGGAAGTTCATCTTATCCAACTACGTTTTCCCCGTTGAAAGGTGCCCATATCATAATTTATGTATTCCATAAGTATAAATCATTAATATCAGTAAAATCTTTACTCGGCCTGAGCTTCCACGTAACAATGATTTACACTATCGTAAATATTTTTTAGCTTTGTAATATTATTTATTTGCAAATATAATTATAAGATCTCAGATTAATAAACAAAACGTAGGTATTAATTTGAGAATAAGTTCTTTAAAATTTAGGTCATGAAAAGCAACCTTGAAATCTAGGTAATCTTTTATATTGTCATGCTTAATCAAATTTTACTCGTTAAGTATAGTAAAACTATTGAATCCCGTGACTAGTCTCGGAAATTCAAAGCTTTATAGTATAAATAATAGTATAAATTTGTAAGCGCGTTGGCGCTCAAGCCGGAGGTTGCGGGTTCGAATCCCGCCAGGGAACAAAAATATTTTCTGTGTTCCTGGGTCAAGGATGTGTATTATATAATAAAAATCTTAAATATATGTATAGTATAAAAAGTATTAAATATACTTTTTATACCAACTAACATAAAAAAAACAACATACCTCTAGTTCGTCCTTCAGGTTGCCCTCCCGGAGGTGGTAGTTGCGTACGTTGTCGACCAGCTCCCGCGGGAACTTGTGGGGATTGGCGCACATGTAGCGGTACACGTAGAGGTCGCACCCCACTATTTTGAAACGGTGCTTAAACACCGGGATTATTGCTCCTGCAATTATTTGAAAGGGTAAAATATCATCATCCACTGCTGGTCTCCTTGAATGAACGCCAAGACAGCCGATTCCCTGCCCCCTGCATCCATTTAAGCCCGGCCGAGTTCGCCGTACTAATATTATAAATGCGAAAGTTTGCAAGAATGTATGGATGTATGTTGGTTACTCTTTCACGCAAAAACTACTGAATGGATTTTGATGAAACTTTACAATAATATAGCTTACACATCAGAATAACATATATGCTATAACTAATCTCTGTACTCCCATGGGAATGTGTAGTACGCGGTTGAAACCGCTGGACGCTGCTAATAAAAATATAATATACTAGCTGTTGCCCGCAGCTTCGCCCGCGTTAACTTAGATTTACAGCCGTACGCGGATTGATGATAATTATTTTATAGCCTAAGTTACTCCCTATAATATAAGTTATCTTTCAGTGAAAGTCCTGTCAAAATCGGCCCAGCCGTTTCCAAGATTAGCCGGAACAAACAGACAGACAGACAAAAATTGTAAAAAATGCTATTTTGGTATATGTACCGTGTATACATCCATATATATATATGCATTTAGTAAAAAGTGATTATTTTAATGTTACAAACAGACACTCCAATTTTATTTATCTGTATAGATTATCTAAATGACAAAACTTGCAAATAAATGCGTTTCGACCAAGTTGTCTATAAAAACCAATAACATGATGATTTTTAAAATGCATATACCTACGCGTATGTACGTTTGAATTTTTAGGAAACTAATAAAAATAGTATTCTGTTATTGAAAATTGGATATTTCACCTGGTGGTAAGTGATAAGACATCCATAGACACCCGCTACATCATTAGCAGGTGCGTTGCCGGCCTTTCGAATATGAGTATACTCTAGAATTTATATTAGGTGAAATGGTCCCGTTAATGAGGACTGATCACCCGTCTGGCCTTGCTGGCGTCCCCACCCTTAAATAATAAAATAATACTCTAGAAGGTTACCGATAACTTACCGATAAAGAATCTATCCGGGGTATAATAGGTCGGGAAGTTTGGATCTGACTCGGGCGTCTGCAACTTCATCGCCGACAAGAACTTGCCCCCCCGTATGCCGGAGTTCCTGCGGGGAATCTCCCCTATCTTGACACTCCCGTCCGCCAGACTGTAGGACAGGACGAACTGCCTGCCCTTGTCCTCGGGGTGGATCCAGTCCAACTCGCACAAGTACCGCAGATACTGGAAGTTTATTGGAAATATTATGGCACTAGAAATATAATATGGTAAAATTTACAACATTTATATATTATATTTGTATTATCTGTTGAGCGACAGCGCACCTCGACGGTTAGTCAGTCCCCCAAGGGACCGATACCACCTCCACAGAGGGGTTGTCCCGCACAGAATAATCCCTTGCAACGTTGGGACAGTTCAATGGGGTGAGGTTCTCATCCTCGCTCTTTTGTCTCCTCAATTATAAGAGGGGTACAAAGAGCAGCTCCCTCGCGTCGGTTCAATTGACTTCGCCCAAGGTGCTGGATTCCGCCAGTCATGTCTTCAGCCTTCATTAGATCAGTCGATAGAACAATATTTAATTACTGTCATCCGGGTTACACACAATTTAAAATCGAAATACATAGTTAGAAGGAAGTACAAATTGCCTTCAACGCTTCCATTACATTCGTACAGTTCAGTTAACAAATGCGCAAAAGACATGAAAATATAAAACAAAAATATAAAACAACACAAACACCAGAAGCAATCGCAAAACTTACAGTAAATCATACTAATATTAGGTATAAAGCTGAAGAGTTTGTTTGAACGCGCTAATCTCAGGAACTACTGGTCCGATTTGAAAAATTATTTCAGTGTTAGATAGCCCATTTATCGAGGAAGGCTATATAACATCACGCTGTGACTTATAGGAGTTAGTAACGCGGGCGAAGCTGCAGGCAACAGCTAGTCATTTATAAATATGAGAAATGAAATGAATGTTTTCAACGACGAATTGAAGTTGTGGATCAGAAGTTGAAATAATAATGGAATAATTTCCGACTCCGTAAGACGACTCCACTTTAATTGTGTAGAGAAGCTATCAACTGAAAGTCTTGGAAACTATAAAGGATTATCAAAGGATTCATTAGGAGAGTACTGAAACTCGTGATATAATGGGCACCATTCTACGAATAAAACTACTTTAAGTATATTATCATCCATATTTTTCTTTTTTATGGCATAGTAGGGCAATGAGCAGTCGAAGCCGTTTGGCGACTACCGAAGCCCAAACACATCCGCACAACCAAAGATTATGCAGATGCGTTGCCCTCCTTTTTCCTAACCCCCCCAATGGGCCACCGGAAACTCACAAACCGCACGAAACGCGACAGCATAGCTCTCACTTGACGCCGGTGTTATGTGAGCGAGAGGTACCACCCCGGTCGTGCCGGCCCAATTCGGCTGCTAAGCAGCATGGCACTACCTCTTAACAAAAAAATAATATAACAAAGAGGTAATTTTTGGGTTAGGTCTTAGGAGGACAATCTTTGAAACTACCAATCTAAATATATTAATACTATCTACCTCATGTCTGAGTTATAGACTATTTAATAATCATCAACAGTCCGGATACGGCTGTAAATCTAATTTAACGTGAGCAAAGGTACGGACAATAGTCAGTATTGAATGAATGTAGATATTTATATTGTCATTTTTTTTAATCGAAGCTTCTATCTATACGGACGTTCGGGCCGCTCACATATAGAGGCCAAGGCCACTCTATCCGAGCTAGGCGTCCGATTTAGTACCGTTACACTAAAGTTTACGAAACGCGCAGCGCGGGCGCGGCAATTTAAACGCTTAGTTTCTACTCTTTACACTATAAAGCTTTGCTTCTTTCTGGCGTCCCTAAATAACACTATTTTTATGCTATATAGAGAAATTGGCGGACGAGTTACACGATTGCCCACGATGACCATGAGCAACAAATTCACTCCGTACAAGTCCTGTACTAGGAGACTCGTCAGTCAACAATTCGTTACAAAGTCTGAGATGTAAGATGGTAAGTCTAAGAGGGAGGGTTCTTGTCTGCTTGGGTACCTTCATCCTGCTTGCATGTCCCGTTAAAAAACTTTGCTATGTTTTGGAGAGAAGGGCAGAACAGGCAGTGTAATACTGGCACAGAGACAGAATATATCTTACGTCTCAGGATAGGCAACACATGAATGAGTAACATGGGCTAGTTTCAGGTAAACTCGTTTATGTTCATGGGCGACGCTAACCGGTTACCATCAGGTACCACGTCTGCCAGTTTGCCTATACAAATAATATAAAAAAAGCGAAGCGCTCCACCCTACTCTAAAAGACTCTACATTTGATGTAATGTAATGTACCTTCTCTATGTTCTCTAGACCATACAATTTATAATTAAAAAAAATATATATTAAAATACATAAACATTTTTGCAAATATTAATTTACGTAATATCCGCTAGATATAATATGAACTTAGAAATCACTGCCAATAGAAATGAAAAATTTCGAAACCTAACAAAACATTGTTCAATCGATTTTAATTAAAACTCATTAGCATAAAACCCGTACTCCATTTAAAAGGCTTCTTAGAGGTGAAGTAGAGGTGGATAGAGATCATTGTTGAACATACAAAAAATCAGTCAGGAGCTTGAAAGATTCGCGTACCATGGGTTCCGTACAAATTTGTATTTGAAGTTTGAACGTACGTACCACAACTCTGTAGTAGACAAAGTGCTCTTTCAAACGTGTGTAATTCATATTTTTGGACTTGATCCTTATTATAATATAATAATATATTTTATAATAATATCTATGGACGCTTTTACACCACTCTTTCACAAAAAACTCTCCTAGAATAAGTAATTTATACTCTTTTTAATAGTTAATGCTTTAGCTTTAGGCCTTGTCTAGACATGGCGACGATCGTGCGTTTCAGGAGTCTAAATTCAAATTTGACATGTAACCGGGCGGTTTCCGCGTGTCTGAATAAGCCCAAAATAAATATCATAAATACGACCCGCGCGTTTGTCGCCATGTCTGATAAAGCCCTTATAGTATTAGTAGGTATAGATTAGTAAAGAGTACCTTGTTCGCATTGAGATTGTACTTTATAATGTCTTTGTGCGGGGGCTTCGGTACCAGCCCGAAGCAGGACTGGAGCGTGTCCTCCGGCGTGCCGATACCGATGTGCGGCGGAATGCTCTGGAACATTACAGAATGCTGACACATTTTATTAATCTTAGCATGATATTATAATTAGTACTTATGTATTTATATGTGTATGATAGGACTTTTAAGGTGATGACGATATCTTTGTATGTAATACATAGATGAATAGGATATTCTATTGTGCATATAAATTATATACCTACGTGTTTCACAAAACCTATCGTCAGTTTAAAGAACTAGTAGGTATGAGTAATATTCGTATGATTGATTGGTAGAATTTATTCTTAAGTATTAATCTGATTTAGAAATTTAAATATGTAAAAAATTATATAATTAAATAAGTAAGGTAAGTATATTAGTTGTCCATAGATAAATAAAGGTGCTTCAGTCTTTCTATGGAGGGTAGAGCTAAGGAAAATCATGTGTATATGAAATATCTCCGTCGAAATTGATCGAAAGGCATTGAATAAGGGTGGTGCCGCATTAGCATCAGGGTAAATTTTAAAATTACGGTGTGTGCGCAAATAACGTTAACACATTTATATATACAAACGCCATACCCTTTTACTACGCCAGTGCCATTGTGGACGGTTTTTGAACTGTTATAGCATTCAGCTGGACACTTTTTAACTTTTCTCCCTTAAGTGATGATTCTCCTTGCTCTAGCCTCCATACGTCTTTCATTTAAAGAGCAGGAATAAAACTGACAGGACTTTTTTATCCCTATTTACATAAATTGAAAGGTAAAAAGATTTGAATAAGTAGGATAGTTTTGAAAGAAAGAAAGAAAAATATTTTATTGTCCACAACAAAAGATATGTTATTATAAAACATAATCGTACATAACGTAGTTTGACATACATATTAATTTAATTTGCTGTTGCCTATTTAAAGGAGGGAAATCTTAATAGTTATTTTAAATTACAACATTGTTTGTTACCTTTGGAAATTCCTTCCTTGTCTCTTTATGAATCTCGGTACGTGGGGGCTGATCAATATTTAACATTGTCCTGTAATCAAATAATTTTGATAAATACTGTCAAAATCACTTAACAATGTTTTTAGTTTTTATTAGTTTGTTGTTTTTAGTATACTATGTTAGCGCATAAGTGAACTATATTAACTAAGTTGACTATTAACTTCACTTTTACACTAATTCATTGCGTCAATGACTTTTAGTCACTTATCCGACACCTCATGATTATTCATAAATGAATCGTTCGCAAATGGAAATATGTTCGGCTTGGACCTATCGCTTATCACCATCACATTATTACCCACTTACAGCTTGGCAAAAAAGAGTATGGTAAAAATGAGGGCGCCACTTTCACTTAGGTCTCATCATAATATGGAAAATCAGTAAGATAATTTAATCAAATCGTTAAAAATAAATGTGAAACACTAAGATTTACTCAAAATCTAGTATTTGTTGGCTAAGTATTGTCAACATCATAGGTTTCCATTTAATAAAATATTTAGTTCCACCTGTCACCACGTCATACTCTTTTTCGTCACACGGCAAAATGGTCCCAAATATAAGTTAGAATAGGTGACCATTATGTTATAAATCTTTTGTTGGTTTATTAATGTGAAACATCATTGGCAACTCTTGGCAATAATTGCCGTGACGACAAACTATCGTGACTTTCTATTTCATAACTCTTTGCTTTTGCTCCATCTTTTGTTATTGATTTTTATCAATTATGAATTCTAATTAATTAATAATTAACAGTGGAGTCCCGTGACAGTCACCTTTTTTAAACAATATAGAAAAGGTACGTGTAAACTATTTGAACGGTAGCGTTTTACAAATTTTGCGACTTTATAAATTGGAAACTCGACTAAGCGTTATGTAACGAGTGGCATGCATATTGTATGACATGCCACCACCAGATAGGACAATGCGGCTTTGTGAGCCACTGTATTGAACATCAAACTGTTATCGCGCAGCTTTTAGTGCTTGCGCCACAAAATCCCACGGCACATAAACTTCGCACATTCCTTCTTATACGACTTCATATGATGTTGTAGCTATTGCATATTGAATGCGAGCTACCATGATATATGTACTTTTATTCGTTATATGAACACAATATCATTCCCATCTACAAATCTCTTGGAGATGATGACTAAAATGATGATGATGATTCTTAATTCTCAGTTCGGTCGCATCGCGCATCGGACACGGACGTGCCTTTTATAAGTGCACCGTAGACTTACGTATATAATTATTGTTCAGCGCGGCTATACGCCGCTGCCCGCTCGCGTTGCTACGAGTTCGCAACTCATAGCTAACGAACTGTTGGCGTTCATACAACACGCCATCGACACGATGGATGAAGTTAGCATCTTACAAATATGTGACTAACTTCAAAGAAGATGACATAAGCAGCGGCAGGCGACTGCTGTACGAGGTGCTGGGCAAGCTAGACCAATGCCGTCTCGATGGAGGGACGGTACTGAGAAGAGTGTCCAGGACATCATCACCTTGTTAAAGGTGACCGACCCAGATGACGTGCCGAGTTTCATGGCGAAGGAGTTGCACAAGCTGCCCCCCGTCACGTTCGACCACGTCGACGTCACCAGGCTCCTTAAGGATATCATCTTCCTGAAGTTGAGCCTAACAGAAGTGCAGTCCAGATTGGAGGTCTCAGACAGGACCATTCAAGATCTGCGTGCCGAGGTAGTGTCATTACGTAACGCTATGTCGGCAAGTAGGCCTGATGAGGCCTCGAACGTGAACATGCGTCGCGGGGCGCAAAATGTCTCCGCCTGCAGTTTTGCAACGGCGGACTCCGATGCGTCACCGCATGCCATCGAGTGCGATGCCCCGGCGGTTGCTGCGAGTGTAACCGTGTCGACACCAACACGCGCTTATGCTGACGGCTGCTAGCCGGGCCGCGGCTCGTTCACGTAGCTGCACCGCACCCCCGCCCGCGCGCTCTTCTGCGCCCTCCCGCGCGGCCCCTCCACGTGCCACGCGTGCTCCGTGCCCCGTCCCGCAGCCCGCGCCTGTTGCACAGGCGCCACTTCGGGATGAAGATGGTTTTGAGGTGGTGAAGAGGAAGAGACGCCATCCCAGAATCAACAAAACTCGATGTGGCAAAGCCCCACTGGAGCCCAACTTGCCCGTGCGGGCCGCCAAGTCGAATACGCCGGTGTATATGTCCCGCCTTCATTACACCACAAAGGCGAAGAACATAGCAGAATACGTGCGCCGGAAGTTGCAGTACTGTCCGAGGGTGCAGGAGCTGGAGTCGCGCCGCAACGTCAATTTCAAGGCGTTTGTGGTGCAAATACCGACCTGGAGGAAGTTTTACAAGAAGACTTCTGGCCACAGGATGTGGTGTTTCGTCGCTTCCGCGGAACAATTCCACCGGAACGTACGAAAACGTAACACTAGGAAGTTTTACTAACATAATTTTAAGGTTTTATTTATACTAACACTAATGTAATATAATATATGTATGTTAGTTTGTAAGGTATATATCTATGGGCCATAGTGCCAGAAAATAAATGATTATTATTATTAATTAAAGACAATACTCCAGTTTTCTTATTTTCCAATTTAAATAACTTTTTAAATAACTTAACAATTTAAATAAAAAATATGTAGGTACGCAACGAAACATAATTAAGACTTGACTAAAATATATATAAATACCTACACAAGGAATACTATAGATATATAGACATTAAACTCAAATACGGGACGACCAGCAGATATGAAAAATCTATATATTATGTACATATATATTGTATATAAATAAAAATGAATCGCTGAAATGTAGGTATGCACATAACTTCAGAACCAAGGTACCAAATGAGAATATAATCCTTGTTTTGTCATATTGGTTATCTTCAGGACAAGGTTTGTATAAAATAATGATGATGATGCTAAACATTTTAGGTTAATGTTAGGACAAAGTTTTCCGGGATCAGCGTGTAATTAATAAAAATCTACAATGAAAGATGGGATCACGACACGATGTCGTCATGCCGTTTGGCGTCGCGGTATTAGAGCCTTTGGCAGTAACTAATGCGCGCCAAGGAATGTTTCACATCAAACATTTTGAGACTATTATATACAACTAAAAACTTAATCATATAGACATACTACTTGTTTATCTACTATGATTAATTAACTACATATTTCAAATACAACATAAATGACGGATGAATGAAAGTACAAAAAAACAAAACGAATTAATTAATTATTTTGATTAAAAAAAATATTATGTCATAAGGAGGCAACCGAGCAGTCTTCTCAGCCTTATAGTAACTACCGACGCCCATAGACATCCGCACACCAAAGTTATGCAGATGCGTTGGCCGTTGCCTTCCTTTTCCCTATCCCCGGTTTGTGAGTTTCCGGTGGCCCATTGGGGGGATGGGAAAGAGGAGGGTAACGCATCTGCATAATCTCTGGTTGTGCGGATGTGTATGGGTGTCGATAGTCACCAAAGGGCTTCGCCTGCTCGTTTGCCCTCCTATGCTATAAAAAAAACATGGCTGTCACTTGACACCGGTGTTATGTGAGCGACAGGTACCACCTTGGTCGCGCGAGCCCGATTCGGCTGTAAAGCAGCATGGCACTACCTCTTACCAAAATAAGCAACTAATACATTATTTCATATTAAACGCAACGTTCAATACGCATATAAGCGTACACCCTTACAAACTCACTTGTAATAGTTCCGTGTGAAGTTGTCGCAGTCGAATATCAAGAAACGTCGTCCCAGAACAAACAGCGTCTCACCGACTATGAGATCTCTGGGAGAATAATACTCCGTCACCTCCTCTTCAGTGGTCTCCAGCACGATAGACGGGAACGTCACTGGAGACAGAAAAACGGTTGCGTGGTAATACAGGTCCGTGGTCAAATAACACAAGCTCGAAGTTCTAACAACTTCACTAATAGAATAATTTGTTAATCCCCCCCACTTTTATAAACCATAAGTGAGCCAAATCGGCTCACACTAATCCGATGAAGCGTTATGCTAATGGCCTTTGGGCCATTAGCATAGATCATTCCGAAAAAAAAACCAAACAGCAACCATGGTCACGGGAGGACAAGCAAAAATCCTAATAAACCGCGATAAAATCCGTAAAAGTTGTTTCATTATATTACATTACATTACAGTATATTGGTTTAACTCGGCTACTCCTAGTGATTATTGTGTACAAAATGCGTATGTATGTTTGTTACAATTAAACGAATGCTGAAAACTTGTTAAAACAATCACGCCAAGTTAAACCGCGCGTAGGTACTGTTTGTGGTGTTGCTACATTATACGCATCGTCAATTAGTATATTCTAATTAAATCAATTTGCATTGTATGTGGTTGGTACGTGTTAGCTGCAGACGTGATTTTGTATGTAATATATATTTTTAGCTGTTGCCCGCAGTTCCCGCGTCAACTTATATTTACAGCCGTATCCGGATTCTAAAAGTGGTGTTCTGTGTTAGTCAGATCCGGGACACTCCCCTTCAAGCGGCTGAAGGCAACTCGCAGTGGTTTTAGTGCGGTATAGCGGCGCTGGGGGAGCGCCGGGAGTCCCACATATCCCCAGGGACAACCCATCCCCGGGTGAATGCGCAAAGCATTTCCACTGCGTGAAAAAAAAAAAGGATTCTTAAAGTGAAACAATTTATTGGTTTATTTTTATTTATTTTTATTGGTAACGAATTTAAAAATTCGTTACCAATAAACAGATAAACTTATCGATACTTTCTGTGGTAAAAATATTAATTTATTATACTTAAGAACCTGCCCTAGTTCATAACGAAGCTGACAGTGAAAACCGTATCAAAATTCGTTGAGTAGTTTAGAAAATATCGATGTACAAACAGACCAATACAAAAAATAGGCAACACAAATCTATGTGTTGCCTATCCTGAGACATAAGATGTTAAGTCTCGGTGCCAGTAATTACACTGCCTGTCTTGCCCTTCTCTCCGAAACACAGCAAAGCTGTTTCACGGGAGAAACAAGCCTTTATGTTCTATTCGTTTACCTGGCATCTCTTTCCACTTCTTTGGCACTTTCCTCTTTTTAAGAAGCATCGGAAAGGGATCCTTCCCGCCTCTTCCATCGTGCAGTTCCTAAAAGAAGGAAAAAGCTTTATTATACTAAACTATAATTAATACGCATCACTGTTTGATTTTTGGAATATGGCTATAAAGGCCATGGCCCTTTATTATTATAGAGGCCCTTTTATATATAATAATATATATATTTATTATTATGTATAAAAGACACGCTTCCAACTGTTACATCATAGTCATCAACCTCTATCCGCCCACCGCTGAACATAGGCCTTCAATGAACGCCAAGACGGCCAATCCCCGCCACTCGCATCCAACTAGGAACGGCCAGTGCGCGGTAAAGAATGCCCAACTTAATCTTTACTTTCGAAGAATAATATGAACACAATAAGGATACGACATTATCTAAGGCCGTCAAAAAGAAATTTATTCACCCATATAAATTTGTGAATAGCCCGTTTTTAACATTGTGGGTTTTCCTTTCATCCTAAAAGCATTTATCATATTATAATCGGGACACCACAATCTACCCATCCTATTTTTCACTAAGCAATAATCTAGTGTAAATTTAATTTCAGTACAAAGTATTACTTTCTATAAAAAGAATTTGTTTTTGTTGTTATTGTTAAAAAATACAATCATAGAAATTAACCTAGTCCCGTAATCTTTCTGCGAATTTGTGTTATCGGTTCTAGCAATGAAAATAATAAAAAAAAAATACATTATTACACATATTCGTGATCCTAATACAGTTTGTCAGCCTTGGCTAGGTTCAAACCTGCGACCCATTTTTTTTTTCTTTGCCACCAGTGCCGCCTTGGTGAGGTGCCCCGGATCTGTTAAGCTAACAGGGCACCTCGACGGCTAGTTAGTCCCGCAAGGGACCGACGCCATCTCCACAGAGGGGTTGTCCCGCACCACAGAACAACCCCTACCAACGTCGGGACAGTACAATAGGATGAGGTTCCAATCCTCACCCCTTGCCCCCTGCTCTTTTATCCTGCCCTTGGGCAAGGTGGCAAGGGGGCACAAGGGGGCAAGGTGCTGGGCTCACCCTAGGCTACTGAGCTCCACCGCCACGTCAAGGCCTGAACCATGGTGGGGACAAACCTGCGACCCACACTTAGTCTTGCGTCAAACAAAAAAAGTGAAGTCCTGTCTGAAACGCTTTTAGGGCGGTAGCACACCTTCTCTACGAAATCATAACAGCGGAACTACAGTAATTACGACATGTCTTGTCCGTATGTAGGAGCAGCGGAATACTAGCGAAACTATATTCTATTCTAACGCTTTAGTTACTATTCTAACTAGTCTTTCTAGTATTCTATTCTAGTAGTCTATTCTAACGCTAGTTTTGACTATAATGCTATTTCTTTCTCTGCGCGGTTTCGTCAATCTGCTACGGCGCCGCGCCGGCCGCACTTTCCCGCTCGGACCGTCATGTCCACAGATATTAAAAATAATTTCTATGGTCATGTCCACAGATATTTGAAATAAGGAGATATGTTATTTCATTCAAAATGTGCGAGAACTCAAGTCGTCACATTTCTCCCTTCCACATTTCGCAAGGCCGCGCACACACATAGCTATACATAAATCACAACGTTCTAAAGAATAAAAATAAACCTTATGTTATCTTACACAGCGCTCATTCAACACGCACCGTAGATACGGATCGCTCGGACTCTTTCTAAGCATTCAAATTTAAACCTTATTTTATCAACCAAAGGGCTCAATCTTAGTAACAGAGCAACAACTCTCTCTCTCTCGTTCTTTCTTGAAAAGTGATGTACTATATTGGAAGGATGTCGATACTTTGATTTATTTTTGTATTTTTTAGACTATTATGGTCAGATATACTATAAGAATAAAATGATCAGAAAATAATTTATTATAAATAAAAAATATGTTGCACGAAATAAAATGAAGTAAAATGTTTTATTTTGCTTACTTTTCATTGTCATAATTCAAAATATCGCTTCATATCCGAATATATAAAATACAAAAATAAATAAATTTTACACAGAAAATGATAGAAATTAGTAAAAAAAAACTATATTTTGTAGAACTATACGGTTGACAAATATTAAAATTTGGCTATAATTCATATATTATTTCGTTAAAGAAACATACAATAAAATAGCAATGTAAAAAGACGCTTAACTCATAATACACTAATCAGTTAAACACTTATAAAAAATACATAACATATAACAAAAATTAAACGAGTACACACAAAATGTATAATTAACTGCAATAGAAATAAGTCAATCGATAATCGACGTGTTGACGATAGCTTGAATCAGTTGTATGAACATCACTGTCCCGACGACAAAAAACAGTATCGTTTACATTGCGTGTCCAGTCACTCCGCAACACACTAATGTAGTGGTTAAAAAGCAATATATTTTGCGCTACAGATATCTTACATATACTTGTTTTTTAAGATTTATAAGTAAAATATACTAACAATGTAATATTTAGATATGATAACAGATTCCATAACTTGTTAAATGTTTGATTTCACTTCTGTTCTTACAACAAACCACTGAACACGACGGAATTGGTATATGTTTTCTCGTTTGCGGGCGACATCATACTGATTTGCGCCGCCGGTCATTTTTGAAATGTATGCCCGGTTTGCTCAAGCAGCATCTACGCGGCCACGCCTCCATACCACTTCTCGTGTTCTTAATATTTCTATGGTCATGTCATTGTGGTGCCACGTTGTTTTCGCGGCGCGTTTGTCAAAGTCGACAAAATTAAAAGTATTTCGCTTTTAATTTTTTTAACCGACTTCAAAAAGTAGGAGATCAATTGGTCGGAATCTTTTTATGAAAAGATTTTACTGAAAATTTAATTCAAGAGATCAGAAGTATATTTAAAAACTTGTTCTTTACATACTCGGTTTTCTCCTAATATTTCTTCATTAATCTCGTTTTCTATGAGTTGTAAACATGATAATGACGACATTTTGTTCCGATTTCCTCTACTCAACTAAATCGCTCGACGTTCCGACGCGACGCCCAGTTTAGACAGTTCCACTAGTCAATCTACATAATATTTTGGTCGCAGCAGAATTCATCCAGCGGTTCCGCTACTCGTATTCCGCGGCGGAGATGTGCTTTGGGCGTTAACACACCATTCTGTATAAATTTTGACAAGTCCCATCGCAATCATGTTTACACAACTTGCATATTCATGCAATAAAATCAAAAGTTTATTCAAAGTATAATAATTTTTTGAGTCAAATATACAATAATATATCGGGACAAGCTCGAATGAAGATGATAGTGAAAAGTTAAGGCGCAAGCTTTCCAACTAATATTCCAAACGGTTCTATGAATGTTGCAGCTCAAAGGAGAATTTGTTTTAATTGGCGCGCTGCTTCGGATCTCCGATAAATATTCATCGCTTTGACATCGCTGGCTTGTTACGGAATTACACTCTGTGACGTCATCAAATGCTTACTGCATAGCTTATTGGACGACGATTGTATTTGGTTATTATATTGGAGATACTATCCTGAGGTAGATTTCGGATCGTTTGATGAGCATACACAATCGCATATTATCAAATTCAATTCTTACCAGTAGGTACTACCAACCTGCTTATCCCCTTATTAAAAAAGTAGCTTCAAAATGTACCATAAAAGGTGTGGCGAGTATTATTATTGTCACCAACAACTATTATCTTATGTCACTATAGACAATACACATAGATGGATGCCCAGAACCTAGTACGTAGCTGTTAAGCGTTGGTGCTCGCCGAGGTGCGCCTCCTTGTTTTGCAGAGAAGATCAGAATTCGGTGAGTAACCCAGCTGCTTCGAGCTCTCACGTGCGCGGAGGCTGGGCCAACAGTAGCTGTTGCGAAGGTATGGTGAGGTCCCGCCGCATTCGCCGTACGTCCAACGTACAGCCGAGGCACTGCGTCCGGTCCTGGCAGCGTGGATGCGTCGCCGGAAGAAACCCCCTCACCTTCCAATTGACACAGGCGCTTACCGGACACGGGTGTTTCGGTGCGTACCTGTGTCGGGTTGCCAGGAGGGAGCCGACGCCAGCCTGCCACGAGTGTGGCGCTGTGGAGGACTCGGCCCAGCATACCCTAGAGATGTGCGATAGATGGGCCGCACAGCGTCCAAATCTCGTGGCTGTGCTTGGAGGATACCTTTCGCTCTCGAGTGTGGTGCGCTGCATGCATGAGCATGAGCTACTATATTAAATAACGTTGCGCCAAAAGATAAATGTTTAATCCACACGGATTTGAACATGTTTACGGAAGGGCTTAAGAAATGAATATATAAAACATTTTCAAATATTTCCGGAATCTCTTTTGCAGAACACGGGACTCTACAATTTCAGCGGTCAAAAGTTTTATACAGAGATTTCATTGCAGTGAGTTTCCTTTTTTTATGACATAGCTTGCAGCAAACAGCTCAACAACAACAAATGTTGCAAATGCTCGCTTGCATCTTTGATATATTTCGGCAAAAGAAGACAAAATGATTTTTATTTCATCATTATCATCATCTTCAGCCTCTATCCGTCCACTGCTGAACATAGGCCTACCTCAATGAACGCCAAGACGGACGATCCCTCGCCACTCGCATCCAACACGGACCGGCCACCGCACGGAGATCGTCTTCTCACCTGGTTAATGGCCGACCAACACTTCGTCTACCTAAACGTGGCCTCCACTCTAGAACCTTATTGCCCCATCGGCCAACCGTTCTCCTGATTGTGTGACCAGCCCAACGCCACTTCAACGAGCTTATTCTTTGCGTGATATCAATAACCTTAGGTAGCTAAAACGAAGACATCCGCTAGAGAACTAAGGTTACCGATTTTTATGTACATAGTTCAATTATTATATTGAAACAACTTTTACGCAATTTTTTCGGCGGCGGGGGTCGGCGGGGGTGCTTCCGATTGTTGGAGTTCCCCATAGTTGAAGGAAGCCCGGTAAGCCAAACCTTTGAGGGGTTACCATACCAATTATTATGGGCAAATGTACTTCTAAATGGGTCATCCATAACAATGTTATAAGGAGGTAAGATTTGATTTTTTGCATGAATAGACTCCGAAACTACTGGACCGATTTGAAAGATTCTTTAACTTTACCGAAAGCCACATCATCAACGAGTGACATGGGCACAGAAATATTACCCGAGCAGGGACATGGGCTATACATTTACTGTTGTCAGTAATGCGTCACAAGCAGAACGCTTAGGCCGATCGTGTCTCTATCGCTTGTTCCGCGCTCTCGCTTTCACACTCAGCTCAGGCGGAAGGTGACAATGAGTCATGATTTTTCGTGCGTGCAGCCGGCATTAATGTACTTAAAATACGTTATGACATCATAACTTCTTTATAAAAATATAACTAACCTTTATAGCGATGGTGTCGTCCTGGAGAAAATAGTACAGCTTGTATTCAGCCATCTCGCCGTACTCCGAATCGCGATCATCCCAGACTACATTAAACCTAAAACAAGAGTTCAGCTTAGATTATATTTTGATTAGGGGCGAGAACGCAAGCCTGAGCCTCTAAATTTTTAAGCAACTCCGAATTCTAACATCACATAAATCGTTGTTTATTGGGTGATGGATGGTGTAACACGCGTAACATTCCTAATTTCATATAATCAGCATCATCATCATTATTATTATCTTATCATCATATTATACGATCCTTATAAGTCCCACAGCTGAGTGTTCCTCAAATTCAGATAAGAAGGAGTTGGTCGCATAGGTGAACTATGCGCTCGTCCTAATGTAACTTCACACCCCATCAGACTTAATCATATCAGGCATGCAAGTTTCCTTACGATGTTTTCCTTCACCTGTAAGCAAGCTGTGCTCGGGAAAATTTAGAAGGCCCCATTTTTTAAGAACACCGATCAAGATCGAGCCAGACTCCTCATTTCCCCACCATGGTTCAGGCCTTGACGTGGCGGTGGGGCTAAGTAGTCTAGGGTGAGCCCAGCACCTTGGGCGAAGCTAATTGAGCCGGTGGCTCTTTGTATCCCTCTTATAAGAAGAGGGGACAAAAGAGCAGGGGGCAAGCTGCGAGGACGGCTCACCTCATTGTACTGTCCCGACGTTTCGAGGGGTTGTTCTGTGGAGGTGGCGTCCTACCGACTAGCCGTCGAGGTGCCCTGTCTGCTCATTAGATCCGGGGCACCTCACCAACGGCATTGGTGGCACTCGCCGGATTTTAGTGGGTAGAGCTGCGTCCATTTATCAGCCTTCGGGCGCAGCCCACATACCCGCATGGAGAGACCCACTCCCTCGCGGGATGCTTCAGAGCATTTCCCGGTGTAAAAAAAAGACCCTTATCTAATTTCAAGGCCAAGCCTTCGCTCACATAGGTACATTTACACGCGCTTACGCTTGGATTATACATTTTATAATCCATTTTGGGATTCAGTAAAAGAGCCCTTGTGGTTGATGGTCGGTGTATATCCATTAGTAACTGGTATTGCGAGCTATTATTAATGGAATTAAATTTTCCTATAATTTGAAGGCTTTTAATAGATAATACTACAATAGTTTAAAGTAGTTTTTAAATGAATCTCGACCGACCGATCCGATGACCAACACGAGTTAATGATGATGAAGTATTGAATAATATATAAAGTTTCATAGATAAATAAACGCTTTAAACTAAATCGCTGAAAATTTGGAAAATTCCATACACGAATAAACATTTGAAATATGTCATAAAATTAGTTTACACGGAACAATTTATCAAATACAAAATACGGTGCAGGCTACGTGGCTGGTGATTTATTAATATAATATTCTCTGGTAAGGGCGCAGTTAATACCTCAGCGTGTGCATAAATAATGCCCAATTATAACACGATAAGTCTTCTGAATGTGCGTTGCTATAGTTGGAAAGCTAGAAGGAGCAGAATATAGTTATGATATAACTGGCTGTCCCTTGCGATCTCACACGAAACATACCTCCAAAATAAATAGCATAACGTTCCTCTTATTGAGGGAACATCGAGCTTATTTAACCGAGTATAGTAATCCGAACCATAAAATTCCGAAACTGGTCAGTAAATTTGTCACTGACGTAATAGAAATTCAACCATTAATCTGTACGTACATCCAATCGGCCATTCACCCATCAGTGTCCATCAGTCGGCTGAGCGCACAACCGGTGCAGCGTTGCAGCACGAATTTGGCGGACTTTCATACAAAACACACAAAATTACCGCTCTATTCCAGTTATATGGGGGCTATTGCATCATATATTTTGAAATGCTATTGGTAGATCAGGAGATAAGCGTGTTCAAAGTATATGGTCTTTTCAGTTTGTTAAACGCCAGACTCGTCTGTCAGAAAATAAGTAAGTGGTCAGTTTCTCCCCTTTTAACAGCTGCGATTTGGTAGCTGGTAGGTTTTTTGTAGGCTGGTAAGCCATATCGAAGCTTTAGACGAAATTCACTTTGGAGATTCATGCACAGAGACAGGGGCACGGCACAAATCTTTGTAACCGGTAAAAGTATAAAGAAATGCTTATTTTGCTTAGGGAAAATGTAATTTTGAGGACATTCGGTATTAAAATTCGAGGAGAGTACATCTCATTTGTACTGTCCCCCTTTCACGTCGCAACCGAGGAATGGAGCGACATAACTTTTTGCACCACGATCGAGTGACATATTATGCCTCTTTTTATCATGGAGACATCTTACTTCAACGGGAATAGTATTATCGAGTGTAAAAAGGGAAATAGTCTTATATAATGTAAGTGGCATCACATGATTTTTAAGACATATATTTCTCCCCTTAGCCCCTCTTTTCTCTCTTTTTAATCTTCAGGACTTTTCACAATACCAATTTATGGAACCAGCTGCCAGCTACAATATTTCCGAACCGATACAAGTTAGCTTTATCGGTACCTATTAGGATAAAAAAAGTTAAGGACTTTCAAGGAAAGAGCATATTTAAAAGGCCTGCTAATGATGTAGCGGGTGTCTGTGGATCTCGCTTAATTCTATTGCTAATTAACATATTCTTCAAACTATTTCAACTAACATGAACAACAATAAATAAAACCCTTTTGCTTAACATCAAGCTACTAAATAGTAAATGCATAAAATAAATAAACGTTAAAAAACAAGAGTAAATATAATACAGTGTCCAAAATTTACAACCATTGAATTTAATCCAAAATAAAATTAATTTAAATTAAGTAGGTACGGTACAGTCTTAGATATAATTATCGACAAAATTTTCTCGCTTCGTTTTAAAAATGTATTGATAAGAAGGGTTTTTAGAACATTGACAAATGATGAAAATGTAATGGCAGATTACTGAATTCAGTTTTGTCGAATACCTAGGTAACACTGAAAATGTTTAGAAAATGATAAACGGCTTAATGTAGAAAGTTGCCAATACTTTTATTGTTTTTCGAAGTAATCTCCGTTTCTTTCTACACATCGTCGCATTCGATGGAACCACTGAGAAAAGCAGTGGGTCCATTCTTCCTTAGGAGTGTCTTCTATGGCATTTTCGTACGCTTTCACCGCATCTTCAGGGCTCATAAAGCGAATACCTCGAATTTTATCTTTAGTTCTTGGGAATAAATGAAAGTCGCAGGGCGCCAGGTCAGGACTGTAAGGCGGATGACTCCTGTCATTATCTCGACACCTACCATAGTCAAATATTCAACAGTCCGTTTTGCGGAGTGCGCTGAAGCATTGTCGTGGTGAAGGAGGATCCTGCTTCGAGGGCGCTGCTGTCGAATTTTTTCCAAGACAACAGACAAACAGCGATTGACATACTAGTCTGCAGTAACTGTCCTTCCATCTTCTAGCACAACTGTCGCGAACTGACCTTTCCGACCAAAGAATGAGGCTATCATCCTTTCTTTACCTTAGTTGGCCGATCCTCGAAAGGAAACACCCACTGAGCTGATTGTCTTTTGGTTTCGGGTTCGTAGCAACATATCCAGCTTTCATCACCTGTGATGATGTCAAATACGGCATTTGAGTTACCGCCGTTGAACTTATCTAACATTTGGCGACACCAGTCCATGCGGAGGCGTTTCTGGTCGTCGGTTAAAGTATGGGGAATCCATCTGGTACAAAGCTTCCTGACGCCTAAATGTTCGTGTAATATTTTTTGAACTTGACTCATACCAATGCCTAGGCTTGCCCGTATCTGCTGATAGGTCACTCTCTTATCTTTCTCTATCATGCGTCGCACAGCACTGATGTTATCTTCAGTAGTCGCTGTTAAAGGACGTCCCTCTCGCGGATCATCACTGACGTTAAACCAATTGTAAATAGTGGCACGAGATGGGGCTTCATTAAAAAATGCTAATCGCAGCCTATCATAGCTTTGTTGTTGAGTAAGCCCACAACGAAAGTCATAATAAATCATTGACCGAAAATTTTCTCGCGTTATGTTCATTTTCACGTGTAACAAGAGTTTTAGATTTGCCGCCAATTCACAAAAACAAATGACAAATGAATGCAATATACTACATTAGGTTACCAAAGAGTTCTAAAATTGAAATTCAAAAAAAGTTTTCATTTTCCATGTTTCTAACTGGCCAGTTCTAAACATTTTCAGTGTTACCCACGTATACCGTCTATCTCACATATTTCCACCCTTTATTGATTTTTAATGATATAAGTAACTATAGACCTATCAGCCTACAATCTAATCTCTACAAACTGTTCGCTTCGTGCCTCGAGAAACGCTTTGCTGAATACACCGAAGAACATCAGCCAGTGGAGCAAGCAGGATTTAGAAGCACATACTCAACGGTTGATAACATCCACGCACTAGAATTAACTATAGGAAAATACGAAGAAATGAAACGCCCGCTTTACCTAGCGTTCATCGACTACGCTAAAAAATTTGATTCTATATCTCATATCAGCATGTGGAGAGCCTAACAAGAGTGTGATGTACCATCAGAAATGATTGAGCTCATACAAGACATATATAAAAAAAACACAAGTAGAGTAATATTAGACATAACAGGCACAGAAATTGATATATGTAGAGGTGTTCGTCAAGACGACCCCCTCTCTCCTAGAATTTTTATTACCGTTCTGCAAAACATCATGAGCAAACTAAAGTGGGAAAACAAAGGTATAGACATCAATGGTCATTTTATAAGTAATCTCAGATTCGCCGACGATATCATTCTCTTCGCAGAAAATTCATCGCAATTGGAGATCATGATAAATGAAATTAACAAAGTCAGCAATGATATCGGTCTAGAACTAAATACAACAAAAACAAAAATTATGACAAACAGCATAAAAGCACCAATAACGTTAAGAATGTTTTACTGGAATATGTCCAAGAATACACATACCTGGGTGAACAAGTGTCATTTAAAAAGTCTAGACACCAAGATGAGCTAATCAGCCTCGTAAACATAGCCTGGAGTAAATTCTGGAGCCTGAAAGAAATTTTGAACTCGAATAAGTCTTTGAAACTGAAGAAAATTGTGTAGAACTCTTGTATCTTACCTTCTCTCACGTCTTACGCATCCCAAAAATGGATTTTCAACAAACAAACCAGAAATAAAATATTAACAACTTAAAGAGCCATGGAACGGAGCATTCTAAATCTAAAGTTGAAACACAAAAAAAGGAACATTGATATAAGAAAAACAACAAATTTAATTGATGCTTTGGAACACTCTTAAAGACTGAAATGGATGTGGGCCGGTCATATTGCACGTATGAAAGAAGACAGATGGG
This sequence comes from Helleia helle, assembly GCA_963853865.1. Lineage (NCBI taxonomy): Eukaryota > Metazoa > Arthropoda > Insecta > Lepidoptera > Lycaenidae > Helleia > Helleia helle. The sequence continues at coordinate 12,125,062 of OY971421.1, forward strand.
CCAAAAAGATTACATTCTGGAAAGGACCTATAGGCAAGAGAACCAGAGGTAGACCCGCGGAGATATGGCTCGATGAAATTATAAAAGCAGCGGGAATAGAATGGACTAACATAGCGAGTGACAGAATTTAGTGGAGGAAAATGGAGGAGGCCTTTACTCTATAGACCTCTCTATTGAGTATAGCCTATATATACCTTAATAAACAAAGAAAAAAATCTGTTTTGTTACTCATTTTTTTATCAATTAATTATTATTAAAAAAAATAAAAAAAATAGTTAAAAACATACATTTAGTAAGGATATATATATATGTCGTCGTTTTCGAAAATAATTAAAACAATTATTAATTTTAATAGTGTTAAACACAGTGACTTCCGGGTCACGTGGACGGAATCGTTTGGAGGGGAGACTGTTTTATTTAGGATCGCAAATCAAGCAGCAGCAGTGTTGTTGAGACAATAATCGAGATCGGACCCTCCAAACGGGACCGTCGGTTTACGCTTATTTAGTAGGAACTATATTCTCTGTAATTGTAATCGAATAAAGTGATTAAGTGATTGTTACAAGTACCTACATCTATTGTTATTGTTGAGACCCACATACGTACATTGTAAGAGGTAGTGCCATGCTGCTTTGCAGCCGAATTGGGCCGCCACGACCGGGGTGGTACCTCTCGCTCACATAACAGTTAACACCGGCGGGGGGGGGGGGATAGGGAAAAGGAGGGCAACGCATCTGCATAACTTTTGGTTGTACGGATGTCTATAGGCGTCGGTAGTCATCATAAGGCTCCGTCTGCTCGGTTGCCTCCTTATGAGTTATGACATAAAAAATAAGGTGTTAAATAAAACATAAACAACTGTTGCTTAGCTTAATACGATTTTAATAGTACCTACCTATTCCAAATGGCATAAATTGTGTTAACAAGCAATTACAAAACGCCTTGCAAAAGTTGTCGCAAGATACGACTGACTGTACTTTCATAATTTTCAGTTACAAATGTCGGTTCTCACTTAAACATTTGTTCCGCTTGACTTATTCAATAAATTCTTGGAAACAACTGCAAATTATTTCAACAACATTAAGTCTATTCAGAGATGTTTCCACTCGGTAGGCAATAATGATTTTAAACACCAAAACATTTTTATTGTGTTGATGATAGAATGAATTTTTATTTTATTGTAAGATTACAAAATAAAATTGTCAACTTTTATAAGTTTCCCGTGAAACAGTAGAAACGATGCAGTAAGAGCTATTATAATGAACTAGCTGTTGCACGCAGCTTCGCCGCGTTAACTTACTTAACTCCTATAAGTCACAGCGTGATGTTATACTATATATACATATATATATTTCCAAATTGGACCAGTGGTTCCTGTGATTAGCGCATTGAAACAAACAAACTCTTCAGTTTTATAATATTAGTATAGATTTTAGTTTGTTCATTTGCTTGTCTCACTATTGACTGAATGTTGTTATTGGAACAAATTCTTAATTATTAACAGCTAAACGAAATTGCTGTTCGTAAAGCATCAAGAGGAAGAGGTTTTAATGGCGACCATTTTGAAAATACACATATATAATGTTACCTTTCATCATCGTTTGTCAATCAATCTTTGCAAATCTACGTATGTATATTCAAAAGCCTATTGGAGTACGTTCAATCTTTTTTAAGTGTCATCTTTTTAAATTTTATAATTATAAATCCCGTTGAAACTTAGATTAATAAAAAAATGCGTCAAAAGCCGAACGCTTTGGCCTCGATCGTGCCTCTCTATCGCATGTTCCGCGCTCTCGCTTTCACGCTCGGCTCAGACGGAACGTGACACTTTTTCATGTGCAGTCACATGAAAAACAGTTCATTGATTTATAAGACGTCAAAAATTGTGTATATTATGTGACATTTTTATTGTAGATATTGGAAATCTTTGTGGCTCTGAATGGATTCCTAATTAGTAATTACCTTATATAATTTTCTGTGTTTTAAAATCCATTCAATGTGGGTACACCATTTGCAAAATTATAGACTATAGTCCTATGTACACCTTAATGTAGAACAATGACGTGATAATGTTTGTACATTGTAATAATTTCATTATAAAGTTAGTAAGTACTAAGTACCTACTTAGTACCTACAATAAATACATGATAATATATTTTTCAATGTATAGAATTTACACAATAATATACTAATTAACTTTTATAACAAAGAACTTCTATTTTTCTAACATCTAATATAATAATAATATCTATGGACGCTTTCACACCACGTCAATCTGGTCCCGTGGTAAGTTCTCGAAGAACTTGTGTTACGGGTACCAGACAACGGAAATATATTTAATACTTTTATACTATACATATATTTAAGATTTTTATTATATAATACACATATTTAATACACATCCATGACCCAGGAACACAGAAAATATTTTTGTTCCCTGGCGGGATTCGAACCCGCAACCTCCGGCTTGAGCGCCAACGTGCTTACCACTGAGCCACAGAGGTCGTCAAAATATAATATTACTATCTATGTATTGTACATTTTCTTTTATTTTCTATTTTTCAACTACAGAAGCATGCCTCCGTGGCGCAATTGGCTAGCGCGTTCGGCTGTTAACCGAAAGGTTGGTGGTTCGAGCCCACCCGGGGGCGATCGTTTTTTAATAATGGTAATGTATTCTCGAAAGTCATTTTCATGTACCTATTCATATTTCACATTATTGTAGTTTATGTCGTCATCATTAATTGTAAAGTTATATTGTACTAATATCTTGAGATATTGGTATAAAATAGAAAAAAATATGTCTTAGATTTTGTACGACTTTTTTATATAAATTAACCTTATTTTTTTAACGGTTACCGAAGTTTTAAAACGAGCATTACATTAAGTTACTCACTACTGTTCCGATACTATAAAGAAACAAAAATAATGTTAAGAAACAAAAATATTTCTCATAAATAATTGTTGCCATTAATTAAATAGTGAAATAGCAATGTTATATGTTTGCATAAATGCTATTTCCTTAGTAAAATTTCAGACATAATTGTATCTATACAGATAAATAAAATTGGAGTGTCTGTTTGTAATATTAATATAACCGCTTTTTATTAAATAGATGTTATACACGGTACAAATACCAAAATAGCATTTTTTTACATTTTTTGTCTGTCTGTCTGTTTGTTCCGGCTAATCTCTGAAACGGCTAGGCTGATTTTGATGGGACTTTCACTGGCAGAAAACTGATGTAATAAGGAGTAACTTAGACCATACAAATAATCATCATCAATCCGGGTACGGCTGTAAATATAAGTAAACGCGGGCGGAGCTGATTAATTATTTGTACCTACCTCTATATAATAGAAGATATTGTATAGATGTATAGATGACCTCATATCTTCAAATCCACCCCGACTCTAGCGAATTGAAACATTTATTATAATCGGTTTAGGTTCGAGTCTCTACTCCGTAGTCCGTGCGAGATAAATGTCTTAGCTTGGCTTTAAATTAGTTTTTTACAATCTTGCTGTTTGTTACTTAGAATTGGCAAATCGCTTTATACGTACAATTATTTGCCTATTTTTATATTAGGTATTTCACGTTAATATAATAATTAAAGCCGAAAGGTTAGTTTGTTTGTACTTGTAGATCTCTGACAGTGTTGGTGGGACGTGAAATATTATTTTTACATTTTTCTCTTATACTGAGAAAGGTTTATATTATATAGCTGTTGCCCGCAGCATCACCCGCGTTAACTTAGATTTACGGCCGTGCCCGGATTGATGATGATTAATTTTATAGCCTAAGTTACTGTCTATAACATTAGCTATCTGCCAGTGAAGGTCCCATCAAAATCGGCCCAGCCGTTTCAGAGATTAGCCGGAACAAACAGACAGACAGACAAAAATTGTAAAAAAGGCTATTTTGGTATATGTCCCGTGTATACATCCATATGCATTCAATAAAAAGCGGTTATTTTGATATTACAAACAGACACTCCAATTTTATTTATCTGTAGGTATAGATTACACTGAGAAAATGTTGATGCTATGGTACTAAAAGCGCAAGGAACGGCCAGGAGGAATATAAACGTGGAATTGCATTAAATATTGAAATAGTAATATATAATATAATAATCTTCTAGTAGAGGGTAAGTCAATATTTACCATAAGGTTTAAATAAGTTCAAAAATACATAAAAGTTCTTTTCTCCATCATTTTCACATATTGAACTAAAAATAGATAAACATTAGGGGTATCTAATACGCCCGTAGGTACCTCCATTTGCAGTTTCCAAGTAATTATTAAACTAACATCGACAGTTTCATGCTGTGATGTGTTCCTTATCTAAAGACGTTCACGTCAATCAATAACTGAATTAGGCAGAAACTTAACATTTGCTAACATGTCCGGAGAGAATATTACTCGTGTTTGGAATTATCTTGATTATAATATGTATAGAGATCAATAGTTCGTCGAAATTTTTTATATCATAGGAGGGCAAACGAGCAGTCTTTGCTTGAGCTTTAGACTACCGACGCCCATACACTTCTGCACAAACAGAGATTATGCAGATGTGTTGCCCTCCAATGGGCAACCGGAAAAACAAACCGCACGAAACGTGACACATAGCTGTCACAAGTGACAAGCTGTTTTATGTGAGCGAGAGGTGGTCCCCTGGTCGTGCCGGGCCAAACCGGCTGCATAGCAGCATGGCACTAGCTCTTACTAAATTAGTTAAAATAACCAGTGAAACCACATGAGAGACAGAGCTGAGAGTAGAGATGTGTTCACTTACTTTCGGGCGCAGCGAGTCCCACATACCCGCTTGGGGACCCCCTTTCCCCCGTGGAATGGTTCAGTGCATTTCCGGGCGTTAAAGAAAAAAAAGTGAACGGTAGGACACAAAGCAATAAAAAACCCAACAAAAATGTATAATTAAATTCCAACCACTTCAAACCCTTTATTGCGTAATGAGCATTTGTTAAATTTGGTAAAAGCGTAATAATACGGAGCTTTGTGCTTTCATTTGGTAAAGAGATTCGCAGTTAGCTCAAGGGTATTGTGAAATTTAACATCCTTTACATAGAAAAGGGGAGAGTATATATTAAATAACTGGGCGGGTGCCAATTCGCTTTGTGAATGAAAACAACTTGTGTGCTTTACAAACGACAGATAATATCATGTTTAGAATTTACATGTACACATATTGATAAACGGCCGGTACTAGTGAGATCAAACGTTAAAATAATTAAACTACTTTTGAGTACTTACTGCTTTTTTGTATTTTAAAACTAGCTGTTGCCCGCAGCTTCACCCTAACACTAACTTAGATTTACACCTGTACCCGGATTGATGATGATTACTTTTATAGCTTAAGTTACTCCTTATAACACCATCTATCTGCTAGTAAAAGTCCTATCAAAATAGGCCGAGCCATTTCAGAGATTAGCCTGAAAAAACTGACAGACAGACAAAAAATGTAAAAAACGTTATTTTGGTTTATGTACCGTGTATACATCCATATGCATTAAATAAAAAGCGGTTATTTTAATATTACAAACAGACACTCCAATTTTATTTATCCGTATAGGTGAGTTTTACAGAAAAGTACCCAATTTTCCGCTGGTGGCTGGTTGATGTAGAACATCAGATACTATTAGGTTGGCAACTAAGTGAGTGCGGATTTTGTCGATAGCTGATGAACTTTACACTTTCGTTTTGTTAACGTGGTTAAAGCGTCTATTTTATTTTTCTCTTATTGTCTGGGCTTTTACATTTAATTAAAAAAAAAAAACTACATCGCTTAGTGCTTTAGTTTTGTTTTTATCCCAATTTAAAAATGGAGGAGCAGGACGTGCATTTTCAGACATATTTTATGCTCCCCACCAAGGTTAAACCCTTGTCGTGGCGGTGGGGCTCAGTAGCTTAACCCAGCACCTTGGGCGAAGCATATTGAACCGAAGGAGCTGCTCTTTGTTCCCCTCTTATAAGAAGAGGATTGTACTGTCCCGAAGTTAACCCCTCCCGGTTATTCTGGTGGTGCGGGACGACTCCTCCTGTGGAGGTGGTGTCGGTCCCTTGAGGGATTGACTAGCCGTCGAGGTCCCCTGTTTGCTCAATAGATCCGGGGCACCTCATAAAAGGCGGCATTGGTGGCACTCGCCTGGTTTTAGTGGGTATAAGCAGCTGCGTCCACTACCATCTTTCGGGCGCAGTGAGTCTCACATGGGGAGACCCACTGCCCCGCGGGATGCCTCAGAGCATTTCCCGGCACGGCGTAAAAAAGGCCTATTTTATGGTATGAATTGCGAATAGTTAAAGGTTATTTAACTTTTCGGAATTAATATCATACATATTAAACATTAAAAAAAATCCCGAAACACTATAAAAACTAAACGATAATCTTTAAACGGCTGAACAGATCTTAATAATGTCTAAAAAAACACTAAAAACGTGCTTCCAAATAAATAAAACCGCTTCCAAATCGGATCACAGCTTACTCATTACGGTGCCACATACAGGCATACTGGTTTTATTAAATTAAATTAAATATTTATTAAATTCACGATGATATCTCTTAAAAAAGAAATATACATTCGAACTTAAGTCGGTTATTAAGACATAAATCTAATTCAGTAAAATACTCCTATATAAATATTTAATACGTGGATGCACCGAAGAGAGCCGAGCAACTCAATATTGTAAAGTAGATTGTAGTGAACACGATTAGAATTTAATATAAAATACAAGTAAGTGGATTTGATTGGGGTTTATTCCTACTAGGCAAAAGTCCTTTGTTTTGCTGACTAAGCAAAAAAGTGTAGGTAAATGTGTATTGAATCTAAGCTTTTAACTGTAATTTAGTCTATACATATAACTAACATAATATGAATGTTTGTCATGATACTAAAGTCCTTGATTGTCAAACTTTTTTTGAATAAAGAAACAAAAAAGCTTTAAGAGGCAGCAACGATATCTCACTACAAATCGTGCAGTGCTCAATAATGAAATGATTTAGCAATATTAGCTTGTAATAAGTCATGGGTCCGTGTTATTCTTGGTTCTTCCTCTATCGGGCGATATCATTGAGCAAATAACCGGATAGAGTAGTGATGTGGGACGCAAAATGCCGAAACTGCTAAGTGATTTGTCACTGACGCAATAGCAATTCAACCAACCAGTGATCTGTGTGTACGTACCATCGGCCAATCATACATCAATGGCCATCAGTCGGCTAATCAGAGCGCAGAACCGGCGCAGCGTCGCAGCACAAAGGCGGATTATGCTTTCAATGAAAACACAGCATTACCACTCTATTCTCTATATCTATGCTCGATGGGCGATACTTACGTAAGAACCCTTCCATCGTATTCCAGGAATCGCCGCACCGGATCGTCCGCAGCAGTTCTCCTTCGTGGAGGTGGAATAGATTTCCACTTCTCCTTGTGAGAAAATGCATCTCCGGGTAGATCTTCCTCCTTCGACAACTCCATTCCTTGTGATTCCAGCCATTCCTGGGTTACATAAAAGTGTACAATTGGTAAGTTTTTAAAGACAAAAACACATAAAAAAACACATACAAATAAATAAATATTTAAACCAAGGCATTCATAACATACGTGCAACAGCCATCACGGAAATGAATTGTTATTTCTTAGCGGGATTGAAACTTGGGTCTTGACCACTAGAGTATCCAAGCCGTACATAATTTTTATCTTTTTCAAATTTTTTTTTATATAGCATAAGAAGGCAAACGAGCAGTCGAAGCCTTTTGGCGACTATCGACGCCCAAACACATCTGCATAACCAGAGATCATGCAGACGAGTTGCCCTACTTTTCCTTATCCCCCAATGGGCCACCGGAAACTCACAAACCGCACGAAACACGACAACACAGCTGTCACTTGACGCCGGTGTTATCTGAGCGAGAGGTACCACCCCGGTCGTGCCGGCCCTATTTGGCTGCAAAGCAGCATGGTACTACCCACAGGTACTACCTCTTACAAATCATATGTATATTAATATTATATTCAATTTGATTTCGCAAACTTAATTGATATTGGATACTTTATTAATTATTTATTTAATTAATATTTCTTGCTAATACAATATTGTTACTACAATATTGACTGTTCTCGCAGTTTTAGCTGCCCCACAGTGAAAAAAAAAAATTTGGCTAAATAAATTGTATAAACCCTTATCAATATTTGGGCTGTCAAAATCAAAAACATTTTTAGACTTCGACTGATAGTCCAGTCGGGGCAGACATAAAACTAGCCTGAAATAGAAAAAATTCCGAGGGGCGATTTTTTTTGTCTTAACGTCGGGGGGGGGGGGGGGTTGGACATATAAATCTCGATTTTCTAACTAATCCCGGTGGAGGATTCGCCGCCATCTTGTTTTAATGTTCATTCGTTTTTCTGAAATAACTCGTTAATTTTCAACTTTAGAGCAAAAATGATAGTATCCAAAGTTGTTGGAAATTTAATTTCTCACAAGTTTGGTCATTATCATTTTTACCTCCAGCAGGAGATCCCTTATGTTTATTACATTGATGTGTGAAACGTCTCTCCGCTGCAGTGCAGACATAAAACAGGCCCTTGAGGCCCGCTTTACGGCAGCCGCACATCTTTCCGCACTTGGATTTGCATTTGCAGGAAATTAATTTGAGCAAATGACCAAACTTGTGACAAATTAAATTTCCAACAACTTTGGATACAGCCATTTTTGCTCTAAAGTTGAAAATTAACGAGTTATTTCAGAAAAACGAAAAAATTGAACTTTAAAATAAGATGGCGGCGAATCTTTTACCGGGGTTAGTTAGAAAATCGAGATTTATACTTCCAACCACCCTCCCCCCCGACGTTTAAAAAAATATCGCTCCCCGGATTTTTTTCTATTTAAATGTCTATCCCGACTGGACTATGACAGCTTCGGAGATAAGCGCGTTCAAACAAACCCTTCAGCGTTTTTATAATATTAATAATTAAACTTTATTGCACACAAATAGATAACAATTAGCGGCCTTATCACTTAAGAGCGATTTCTTCCAGGCAACCAGCACAGGAAGGAAATGCACTGACTAGAAATTTCTCGTGTGTGCACGAACTCAATTTAAACCGACACAAGAAAAAAAAATAGGAAGAAAGAGATGGGCAAAATAATACAAGCCATTAACAATTATAATAAAAAATAAATTAAAAGTAATAATAGAATAAACAGAGATACAAAATAAAATAACGAATAATATTTTAATAAAATTTTTTTTTTTTAATTTTTAGCCTCACAATATAGAAAATTTGTCTACTGTACTGTGGACATTTTCATCATCCGAAGAAAAAGAAAATTTCTCCTTAAGGTAGCCGGTAGTATAATCAAGAGAACGAGACAGAGAAGAGAAGAACAAGGGAGTTAATACGAGACCGGAAAGGAAGCTAGTTTAGCGTAGATCTGAAATGCGACATATAGTCGAAAATAAATTTAAGGCATAAAGTTTTAAATCACTCCTTTTGTTCAATAATTAATCTTCAGTGAGTATGAGCTTTTTTAAAAGCTCATATTCGCATAATCCATAGCAATCCATAGCATGGCAATTTTTGTAGGAATATGCAGGAACTTTGAAAGTCTCCTGAATTATGCAAATGCCTTAAATACCTACTCCCTACTGATTTCTTTTATATGAATGGACGCGCGACGGAGTGGCGAGTCCTGGACGGCGATCGTTACATAAGGAGGCCGACGAGCGGGTGGGAGAGGAGGCCGCCAACGAGACCTCACTCGCGGGCGACGAACAGGAACTTAATGCGACGAACGGATGCGCCTCCGCAGTAACGCCCCTGTACTGGGGTCGGGTTCAGTGGCGGCCAGGCAGTCCCCACTTTACAGGCGTAATCTTGCCCTCCCCCCCGGGGCCAGCCTGTTGCAGAGGTATTCCTGTTGCCTGCAGATCCGGGAACCTTAAAAAAGCGGCGGAAGGCGTTCGCAGTGGTTTTAGTTTGGGTAGTACACGGCCCAAGTGTGAGTCTCACATAGATTCAGGAGCCTTACCCGAGGTAACCTAGATACATGCATAAATGCATTTCCCTGCGTCAAAAAAAAGGATTCATATAGATGCCGAGATTTTTCACAATAGAGCTAAATGGTTAACCTTATTTACTTTAATAGTTGTATGTTCGTTATGTTACTAGGTATAGTTTAATCGAGATATAAGTATGTCGTTAATCGAGATATAACAATGGACAAGCAAGATACCGTAGTTCTTTGCCCAACATGAAATACGATTACATTAGGTATATTAGGGACAAACTTTTTCATCTACAAATCAATAGTAATGTAACCGTTTGTTGTCCTAACAAATATATATAAGAAATAAACCGATTCGCAGGCATTCATGAATTATGTATGGGTGTTAGTCATCAAAGTGTATTTGCTACGTATCCCAGATATTACGTAGTCACTCAGTTTATCCCTTAAATCTCTTAACTGGGAGAAAATCGGTACGTTTAACACACAGCGATACATTCGTAACATTTTTATTTCAATGTTTTTTTTTATGAAATCTGGGTAAGAACGTGGGGAAGATCTAGTAGATATTTAATGAAGGAGTAAGATATACTTAATGTTTATTTACCTAGAGGTACGTCAGTCTACAGATAGTCGATCTCAACGCCTGCTCAACCGACATAGCAACAGCTAACAGGCACATTTAGTTACTAACGAGCAACAATATACTTCTACATTTTTGAATAGAATGAGCTATGCTAACGGCCGAAAGTCGTTAATGCTTCATCGGATTATTGTGAGCCGATTTGACTCACTTATGGTTTGTTATTAGTGGGGGGTTGCCCCACGCCAACCGTGATGTCATCGACCGTACGGCCTCCTGGCGGCGGGTTGGATTTTTACATAACATCTATGTTATATTGACAAAAATTGTAGAACATAGTGTATAAATAAATCTATGATTATATAAGTGTATAATATATTATGATATTCAGATATTTTTCTTACAAAAGCACTTCCAATTTACAAGTTACATAGGTATATTATTGTAAATTAATTTCAGGTAAATATTGGCCGGTCCGTGTTGAATGCGAGTGGCGAGGATCGGTCGTCTTGGCGTTCTTTAACCTATGTTCAGAAGTGGACGGATAGAGGCTGATGATGATGAAATATTTTAATTAGCCTGAAGTACCAATTATTTTATTTTATTAGGTTACGAGTATTAGAAATAAATACCGATGAAATATTCTTGACAATTAATACCGAGCATCTCACGCTTTTTTTACAATAATTAGTAATATAAGTATATATATATTTTTTAAATCCATTTTATTCCTGTATTAAAATTATTTTCAAAGTTTTAGATCAGTTTGCTATTAAAGCGTTTTTTAGTTTTCTTTTAAACAATAATTTATGTTTACGCATAAAAGAATATGTAAATAACACAAATACCACAGAATGATAATTACAACAGACATTATTAAAAATACAAATAATACGACTACAATAAAAAAAGATGTACATATAACGACCAATGAGTATGTAACACTAGGACCTAGGTGACAATCTATAATAGCCGGTTTATACTGTTGTTGTTTCAGTTGTCATGTCAGTTCCCACTTCCCCCTTGTATTTCAATTGCTTTGCAACAAGCGAAGCGTGTGGATGTGAGTTTTGTTCGATCACTTCAAAATAAGAAAACACAAATATGTCTGTAATATCGTTAACAAATCCTGTTCTACAGTCTTATATAGTGTATTCTGCTATTTTGGCGCTTAAATTATTATTTATGTCAGTATTGACCTCTACGGTGCGAGTAACCAAAGGTGTTTACGCTAATCCCGAAGATGCTAAAACATTGGGAGGAAAAGTGAAGTTCGATGATGCTAAAGTGGAAAGGATTCGTCGTGCTCACTTGAATGATTTGGAGAATATTCCCGCCTTCTGGGTGTTAGCAGCATTGTATGTGACAACCGGGCCCACTGCCGCCTGGGCCGTGCTTCTCTTCAGGGTGTTTACAATTGGTCGGATTATACACACAGTGGTTTACGCAGTGATACCCATGCCCCAGCCAGCCCGTGGTATAGCGTTTGGACTTCCATTCTTATCGTTATTATACATGGGCTTGCAAGTCACGCTGCATTATATAACAGCCATTTAAATGGACTTAAAAATAATATTTTATTTTATATAATATGGTGGTAATTAATAATATTTATGGTGATTATAGTACATACATATTTGCATTTAAATAAAGGTATAATATGCCTTACATGTTTAATTAGATAATAAAATGTGTGACTTGGTTTTATGAAATAAAGTTTTAATATTTTTATTTGTTTTGATGTTTAAAATTTTAAGTTATGTATAAAAACCGTAAGTATGAGTGTTTTCGTTATTTTTAATTACTTACATGTTAGCAAATACACTAATATATGATATAGCTTTGTTGAGCTAGTTATATTAATTATTAATGATTATATTTCAAGTGCTTTCATTTCAAGTAAAATAGAAAGTTTAAGTATTTACTAAGACGGCACTTTATAACAGCATTTAAATATTCAACCCAGAAAAATAGCCGTGGGAGATGTAAAAATTGTCTCACCGGATACTATAGCCTCATACATCTAAACTCTTATGAATACAGAGACCCAGCCAACGCAATTATTATGAGACGAAATATTTTGATTAAACCTAGGTTTATAGAAAAAACAGATCCCTTAGGTCACAAAGATCTGGACCGAGTAATACGTACCTAATTACAACTCACTGCCGAGTAATTACTTATTAAAATTACATAGCTCGGCCATGATTGCCAACCTGCGTGGCCTGTGTGGCAACAATGAGCAAGTTTATCTTAGTTGTTATTCTAAAACTACCACATATTATTATTATTAGTGAATACTTTCGGAAGTTTTGGCTCACATTACTACTACTCTATCTGGTTATATGCTTGATGGCTGAATATAAGTGTCTATACCTACAATTCATACCTTTAGCTTAATCATCATTATCATCAACATCGACCCATTATATTCACTGGCGATATACATAAAGAAAGGGAAGGTAAGAGAAGAAGGTAGACAGGCGATCGAAAGGATGCTAAAATGATTCATCCTCCACTAATTTATCCAACTTGAAGAGATATACAGATGATATATCTTACTTTTACTCAACGCAAGTGAACGTTGTAGAAAATCAGGTTCTTTTATACCGTTACCTCCGCAGGTATCTGCAGCACTTTCTATTTCACATTTGTTCATAACAGTCGAAACGTGTCGCCGGCTACAAGACAAAGTTAAATTTTCGAGAAATCACATCCATCCAAATCACAATCACATCCAAAATGGCGGATTTAACGTTAAAAAATCCTATCGTACAATCCTACATAATACATGTGACAATTCTAACGGTAAAACTGCTGTTGATGGCAACACTAACAACTATTGTCAGGATGACAAAAGGAGTGTTCCAGAATCCGGAAGATGCCAAACTGTTTAGAGGAGAGGTGAAATACGATGACACCACAGTGGAAAGGATTCGTCGTGCCCACTTGAATGATTTGGAGAACATCCCCGCGTTCTGGGTGTTGGCAGCACTCTACATTACTACGGGGCCCTGGGCGACATGGGCAATTCTACTCTTCCGTATTTTCACAGTCAGTCGGATTGTGCACACCGTAGTGTATGCTTTGATACCCATGCCACAGCCGATTCGTGCAATCGCATACGCTATTCCATTCATCATTTTGTTGTACATGGGTGCCCAAATTGCCTTTTTCTACATTACGTCAATTTGAAACACGAACAATGAAGTGATAAATAATAAAATATAAAAAGGTGTCGGTGTTGTGTATTTTCATTTTTTTTTTAATAAAATTGGTATTTCTTTAAATGCATATTTTTTAAAATATATTTCTTACCAAATAAAAATTCATTGATCTTTTACTCTTCAATAAAATCATTTGGTCGGTCGAGGCAAACCGCTCGTTTTCCCTATTCCCCCCTTTTTTTCTTTTCCTTGGGCATCCCGTCTGGGAGAGGAATCCGCAGGCGGGTATGTGGGTCTCGCTGCACCCGAAAGATGGTAAGGTTGCCACAGCTCTACCCTCTAAAACCCGGCGAGTGCCACTAACGCCACCCTTGGTGAGGTGCCCCGAATCTTTTGAGCAAACAAGACACCTCGACGGCTAATCAGTCCTTCAAGGGAACTACGCCACCTTCACAGAGGGGTTGTCCCGCACCACAGAACAACCCCTCCCAACGTCAGGACAGTGCAATGGTGTGAGATTCCCATACTCGACCCTTGTGCCCTACTACTCTTTTCTCTCCTCTTCTTTTAAGAGTGGTAGACAGAGCAGCCCCCTCGATTCACTTGGCTTCGCCCAAGGTGCTGGGTTCACCTTAGGCTCCTTAGCCCCACCGCCACGTCAAGGCTTGAGTGTGGTCCATATTCCCCCCTGTACCTATGCTATGTATGTTATGGGTATTACGTTGTGGACGCTATGTATGTTTATGTATCCGACTTCGATATTACTCATAACGTGGTCACTGAACGGAGATCTAGTTATCATATCTCAAACTATAATTACTGTAAAATGAAACTATTTGTACCCTCGTCAGGTACTCTCACCCAACCGTTCTAATACATTTTATTCTATATTTTTTATAGAAGAGGGGGCAAACGGACAGTCGACACCTGGTGGTAAGTGATAGGCGACATCCATAGACCCGATACATCATTAGCAGGTGCGTTGCTGGCATATATACAATATATCTTGCCGGCCTTTTAAATATGAGTATGCTCTTTTCAAACTTACAACGATATAATTATAACCCAAAATATAATTAGGACCTGAAATGAATCAAATGTAACGATCACCTGTAAAATATCTTCCCGAAGACGAAAGCTCACCCTTATATTAAAATCTTATTCCTAACTTTTAAACTCGAAAGGGTACTCAAATTTTCTCAACTCTCAATATCAACATAAAATTGCTAGTAACGCAAAGTTACGAATTCCAAATTCATTCATTTTAATTTAATTATATTATATAGGTTATATAATAGCTCAAAAATTCCATATTAATTATTATCTATCAAAGCTAACTCAATAAGATTTAAAATGTCATGTCCTTTGCAACTAAAAACTCCAAAAAAAAAAACATTGCACAATATTCTGGTCACTTAGCCATCGCTTCTGTAATATTTGCATGAGTCAATAGTAGGTACAATCGGTCAGCATGACTTGACTTATAAGCTATAACGGGACTGATAAAACGAACTGGCGCGCGCTCAAACTCGCGAGCGTATAGGTACGTACTTAATAAGTTAATAACCTGTCGACAGCGAGAGGAGCGCGACGCGTTCGTTGTTGTTCAAAACATTAAAATGTCGACCATATCGCTGTCTGACCCCGCGGTGCGATCGTATATCGTATACTCCGGCATTTTAGCCCTAAAAGTCTTGGGCATGGCATTTCTGACCGCGCGACAGCGATACGCCAAAAAAGTGTTCGCAAACGAGGAAGACGCAAAATCGGCAAAGGGCGTCGTCAAACTGAACGATCCCGACGTGGAGCGAGTGCGTCGCGCCCACTTGAATGACTTGGAGAACATTCCCGCGTTTTGGATCCTGGGCGCTCTGTACGTGACCACGTCGCCGGCGCCCGCGTGGGCGACCATGTTGTTTCGAGTGTACACGGCGAGTCGCATCGCTCACACGGTGGTGTACGCTGTGAAACCCTTGCCGCAGCCCGCTCGGGCCATCGCGTTCATGTTCCCCATGCTTATCATGTGGTACATGGGCGTACAAGTCGTGATGCATTACGCGAGTGCTCTTTAGTGACCTTTGATTTTGTGATGTGAGTGCAGTGAGATTAATAGTCCTAGGATGCGAATTTTGTATTTTTTTCGTTAATAAATATTGTTGATAAGTGTATAACACTTTTTTATCTTTAGATATTTTTATAGTTAATATTTTTATAGACTAGAGTGACACACTATAATTATCAACATCATGTACTTTTGGAAATTATAACGAATAATATTTAAAATTTGATGGCAGACTTGATTGCTAAGCTAATCTCGAATAGATGGCATCAACGTTGATAAATGATTCCGTTTCAAAAAACAAGACCAACTAACTCACTGTCACCATGAAGCTTGTTATCAAGTTATCATTTATCAAGTGCGTGATAATATAGGTACACTTTACTTCATACACTGATAATAATGATATAATCCTTAATTTTTTGTGTTTTTGTAGAATGTTTTTAAGTTGATTACGCATTTACATCGTAAACTTCTGAAGGAGATATTATGTAAATGAGATATGTGTCAAAAAAATATAATCCTCAGCCTTGATAGGGATGTTACACTAGCGAAGTTGCAGTCATCATCGAATTTAGTACCTACTCCTTTTTTAGAAGTCAGTTAATATAAAGAAACAAAAACATGCAAAACAAAGCGAAGAAAGGGCATTCGAATGGTACTTGATCCCCCAGAAGATTAGGTATATTGATTGAGTCTAGATATTGTGTACTTAAAAAAATTATAAACCTTTTTTATACACATTTAGTGGGATAAAATATATTGGAGTAGCTAAATAATGAAATAGCATGATTAAGATGTTAGGATCATATTCTAAGAGATAATCGTAGGATAACTGCAAGATAGGCAACAAATAAGGATATTATAATAAAGATAAACCATGAAAACAATGTTTATACAGCTGTACAACCACAGATGTACCACCTATTGCCTGATTTAAAAAAAAATCCTTGAAAAGAACGCAAAATACCAATTACGAGTTGACAGCTTCGATATGACGTCATTTTGGCGGGAATCACAGACGTGTTAACATTGATGGATACCAATCCATCAGCGGCGACACCTGCTGCCGATTGATGAATGAGACCTAAAGCGCTCGACACGGCTCCACAGCCGCGGCAGGAGGCAATACATTCAGTCTACTTCAATCCCCATCGGATTCATTTGCAATTTCCACGCAATTAACGATAGCTTAGCTTTTTCTCCGTAAACTTACCCTCTCCATAATCGCAATAAAACTGTGAAGTTCATCAAGAACACCATGAACAAGAAAAGATAAATACCAGTGTGTTAAAATGGCACAAAAAATATAATAATATAAGTATTTTATATACAGGCTATAATTATTTAAATCATCATCATTACTCTGTCCCGCTCTTTACCTCGTAAACATAAGCTATTTACTGTGTGACATTGCGCTTGACCTATACGTACATAGGTAATATTATACATCATTAATTAATAACAAATAATAAAATGGCGTTAACCGAGTACCGAGAACGAGTGAGCGATGGTCTAGTGGGTATGGGCTCAGACCTCAGTCTCTTGAGTGAGAGGTTCGGGTTCGATTCTGACCGCCGCGATGTCTAGAAATGAGTTTTTCTAAATTTCCACGTGCACCTGAACATGAGACCATCGCTTGCACACCTTGCTTGCTTGTTGTGAAGGAAACATCGTAAGGAAACCTGCATGCCTGATTAGATTAAATGTCTTTGAAGGTGTGAGAAGTTCACCAACCTGTATTGGGCCAGCGCATCCGTGAACTATGGCCCAACACCCCCCTCGCCTGATTTCGAGGAGGAGACCCGTGCCCAGCAGTGAGACATAAAAGGGTTGATATTATTACTTAACCGAGTACCGTGGTTACTTTTAAGAACTTGTACTATAGGTAAGGCGTATTTATCGTACAAATTTCTATCTGCAGTAATAATTATTAGCCTCGATGGGATTCGAACTTTGAACCTGCGTAGTCTGTGTGTTCCCTGATCGCTACATGAGCCAGCCATTAGAGCTGCTGTTTTATTTGAGTCCTAAGTATTATTTGAGTATCATTTAATAGATAAATCTTACTAAGTCAATATTTTTAAATCAAGTTGTTATTTGACCTTCACTCACCAACTATTGAAGTGCTTCGTTAGACTGGCGATTATCATCTCAATATAAATAGTACCTAATTAAAGACAACAAGTTCACATAATACTGTAAGTATCTATTAAAAACGTTTGAAAGCTATAAACCATCCGTGGGACAAAGGGTATTAAAATAAGTGTTATATTCAAAAATTAAAACTTTAACCTGTACCTACACCGTACCTACACGTATTGATTTTATGGGGATTTATGCGAAAGTAGTGTCTGTAGACAATTAAAATATTATAATAATCTTATTTATAACTGATTGAGTGTACTGATGGTTTTTGATGGAAATTCATTTTCATAATAATTCTAAAAATCTTTTTTTCCACACTCAAGATTTTTTGAATTATTATAATCTTATTTATCATTAAAATTATGAGAACGCGAGTGAAGCTGCAGGCCACAGCAAGTTAGGTACTCAAATATGTAATAAAACGTAGGTCCAATATGGACAATATTTTTTTTGTTTTTCTTTTTTTTATAATATTGGTAATATTTGTCAACATGCAACATTTATTGTTTTTAAACTTAAAGCTTAAATGATGATGAGACTCCAAAATGAGATAAAGCCGGCAGAGCAAAAATATTTTTACTGTGCGCATGACCACAAAACAGATAAGTAATATTTTTGTGGCATGACGCATGTTTTATTGTATGATTAGTTGATTACTGGGACTGTGAACTGTGACGTGAGCTTAAACCGCCAACGGTCAACCGGTCTCTACAAAATATTAGTACAAAAGGTACGTTATTCTACATCTTAAATATAAAATTGTTATCAATATTTTTTGTCAATTTTAACACGAAGAAATACGTACACATTTAATACTTCTTTCCCACAATGTTGAGGTTATAATTACATAAGTAAACAAATTTAAACTTTATTTCTATTCAAATTTAGCTTATATTTGCACGGCGGCAAATGTGTTCTATATTTGTAAATACTATTAAACGTTGTCGACACGGACGCTTCGCTGCGCGGCGTCTTGTCTGTCTCCTTCACTCTTATGAGATAAAAAGAATAAGAGTGATCCGATGTCAAGGTTAATAACAGGAATATAAATGTTGACTATGCTTGTTTTCGTTCAAATATACAAATTGCATTTTATTGACGTGATTCTTATTTCAATGGATATTGTTATTTTCGTTAACATCAATTGAATCAAATATGCAATAATGGTCCAATGTGCAAAGCATAGGTAGTAGTTTTGATTACAAGGAAACGAATGTTCTGGAATTGAGGTTGCGGTCTTCAAGTCGGTTTGATTTATCCCTGACAATAACGAAACAGGCATAGATTAAATATTGGTCTCCGCTACGCTACGACGCGGAGACCAATTTTTAATCTATGGAAATAGGTTTGATTCAAGCTGAAGTAATACAAAACTTTTTTACAAAAAATTAAAACCGACTTCAAAAATACAATACCTACTAAAAAGAAATAGGTTTCTGCGTTTCTTTAATTTTTATGCTTACAACTTTTTTTTTTTCGGATGGATCTATGCTAACGGTCTGAAGGCCCTAATGCTACATCGGATTAGTGTGAGCCCATTCGGCTCACTTTTGGTTCATAAAAGTGGGGGGCTGCCCCCCGCCAACCATGCAGTCTGCGACCACACGGCCTCCTGGCGTCGGTTGTGAAAATATAAACAACTTAATCTTCTACTAATGTACAAACTTTGCGTTTACCACGTTATTATTGTTTCTTTTGAAGTTGGTGTCAGAAAATATAGGTAGGGTACAGCAACAATTACGACATGCAAAAAAAAAAACCGGCCAAGTGCCGGCCAAGTGGTCGGACGCGCACAAAGGGTCCCGTACCATTACATAATATACAACATTAGACACTTTAACAAAAATTAAGGTTTATTTTTATGGAATTAAATGTTTCTCTCTAATATATTTAAATATTTGAGTTTATTGAATGAATAGTCCAGTCGGGGCAGACATAAAACTAGCCTAACATAGAAAAAAATCCGGGGAGAGATTTTATTTTTTTAAACGTCGGGGGGGATAGTTGGAAGTATAAATCTCGATTTTCTTACTAATCTCGGTAAAGGGTTCGCCGCCATCTTGTTTTAGAGTTAAATTTTTTCGTTTTTCTGAAATAGCTCGTAAATTTTCAACTTTAGAGAAAAAATGGTAGTATTCAAAGTTGTTGGAAATTTAATTTCTCAAAAGTTTGGTCATTATCATTTTTACGCTAGGATCAATATCGTAGTCTTCCTCCAGCAGGAGGTTTGTTACATTTTCAAACGTCTCTCCGATGCAGTGAAGACATAAAACAGAGCACTTGAGGCCCGCTTTACGGCAGCCGCACATCTTTCCGCACTTGGATTTGCATTAGCAGGAAATTAATTTGAGCAAAGACTCCAGCATTTGAGCAAAGAAAGAAAGAGACTATAAAAAACTACTTACTAGATCTTGTTAAAACCAATTGGTGGAAGTTTGCATGGTAATGTACATCATATATTTTTTTAGTTTTATCATTCTCTTATTTTAGAAGTTACAGTACACATTTTGCCACTTTGGAAGTGTCTCTCGCGCAAATGTTCAGTTTAGAATAAAATGGTACTACAAACCTCAATATCATTTTTGAAGACCTATCCATAGGGTATGGGGTATCCCACACGGATGGGTTTGATGAAAATTTGAGTTTTAGTTCTAAGTATGGGGACCCCCAATATTTATTGTTTTTTTTCTACTTAATGTCAAAATCTTAATGCGGTTCACAGAATACATCTACTTACCAAGTTTCAACAGAATAGCTCTTATAGTTTCGGAAGAAAGTGGCTGTGACAAACGGACGGACAGACAGACAGACAGACAGACATGACGAATCTATAAGGGTTCCGTTTTTTTCCATTTGGCTACGGAACCCTAAAAATATACAGACTAATTGGGTGCCTCCTCTTTTTGAAGTCGGTTAAATTTTTTATAAGAAATAAATACATTACCTACAGTTTTTGTTTCGTCCACGTATACATTTTCTCTGTTTTATGTTATAACAGGTGATATTACTGATGAATTTAGCGATGGAACGGAATGGAATGGAGCTAGAGCTTCTTTATCAGTTAGATAATAGGTAGATTAGTGTTTTTGACGCTATCAAGCAAACTGAAGAATAATACACTAAAAACTTATATTTATTGTCAAAAATTTGCTTAAAAGAAATAATTTTTTTTTATTCCGAGTTCCGACATACTAATAGCATAATTTCAAACCGCTTAATTCACCCAGTTAACTTCAACAGCAACAACTACAACAGCTGATAAATGAACTCGTTAGGCAAATGCTTTTGAAACTAAAAGCAAACAGCCGTTCACAGAGAGCGTGCTCCTAGCAGGTCACCTCTGTGATGTAGCCGAATTAATTAAAATGTTCCTGCGTGTACTTAACGCTAACTACAACGCCTTGGAGGTTATAATATTAACTTCGTCATTCATCTTACCTTTTTCCATACACTACTGGACAAAGGTCACTTTCACTGAACGCTAAGATGGCCGATTCATTGTCACGCGCATCTAACGAAAACCGGCCACGGAGGTAGTAGTCTTACTTAAATGGTGGTCGAACAATCCTCCGTCTTTCCAAACAGGGCCTCCACTGCAGAACTCTAATATCCTACCGGCCATCAGTTCTTCGTATGTAAACGGCCCATTGCTGTACCTTTTTTTTTTTTTTTTTTTATATAAGAGGGGGCAAAACGGATAGTCGGTTCACCTGATGGTAAGTGAAGAGCGACATCCACAGACACCCGCTACACCAGTGGATTAGCAGGTGCGTTGCCGGCCTTTTAGGTATGAGTATGCTCTTTTCTTGAAGGTCCCTAAGTCGTATCGGTTCGGAAACACCATAGGAGGCAGCTGATTCCATATATTAGTCGTGCGAGGCAGGAAATGCCGTAAAAATCGAGTTGTTGTGGATTTCCGGACATCGAGATGGTGAGGGTGAAATTTGGAGTTTTTCCGCGATGTCCGGTGGTGGAATTCTGCTGCAGGTATTAGTCCGAACAATTCCTCGGAGCACTCCCCGTGGTAGATGCGGTAGAAGATGCAGAGCGATCCGACATCTCTACGCAGCGCCAAAGAATCAAGCCTATTGGAGATAACATTGTCGTCGACGATTCGAGCCGCCCGGCGTTGAATGCGGTCAAATGGAAGGAGCTGATACTGGGGCGCTCCAGCCCAGAGGTGAGAGCAGTATTCCATGTGAGGCCGGATCTGCGCCTTGTATAATTGAAGGCGGTGTGAAGGCATGAAATACTGCTTCGCCCTATTGAGCACGCCTAATACATAATATAATAACACACCTCTAATGATGAATATAATATAATAATATATACTACCGTAAATTAACAATTTTGAAGAACGACCTTATGAGGACGCATTGGAAATGTTGGTCAGTGTCTATAATTTAAATTTATTTCAGTAATTCCAAAACGAATGAAAATATAAGTTGGTGACCTAATAGTTCATGACAAAAACCTTATTTTGTTAGTTTTCAAAACATGACTAACATGACTAACTTAATTTGTAAAAGAGAAAAAAATATCAAACATACCTCTTTTTAAAAAGAGATTCAGATATTGTGGGCAAACGGGACCGGATTAAGCATCTTAACTTTCTTCGTAGATGAGTCTATTCAGTTTCTTTAGAATGATAGAAGGAATTTCTCCAATTATCGGTTTTAACGCAATAAAATAACAACAACCATTTTCTCGTTGACGTCCTTTAGTTATATGCTCGCGCGCGAATGGAGAACCTCGCCCGCTCAGTACGCTCAGTCCCCTCTGGCGGATGTCCGGTATTAGAATTATTGTTTACCAATGCGTCGCCTTAAGACCTTAAGTTTAGTTCTAATACGAATTTCGCGCCTGCTTCCTTTATGATATTTTTATTCAGTTTCTTTGAAATAAATTCCTAGTTGTTATGCATTTTTGGATAGCTAAGAAAATTATTATGTTTTTAAAATAACCTGCAAGCCAAGTTTCAGCATGATGCTTTTGATTTTTTTAGCGGAAAAAATCTTTAAAAAATATATTGATGTAATATTGTTTTTATATCGCATTTTGACCGATAATTGCTGTTTTGATATTGATAAATAACCAGTGTTAAATCGTTTTTATAAATCATAAGAACAAATAAGACTTAAATTGATACTATTTTTATAATAAATTTTGATATAAGTATAAAATATAATATAATAAAAAAATATTATTTTTTGAAAAAAAAAAGCTAAAAAACCTGATAACTCAAAAATGGTTCACTTTTGCATAATGCATATAATATGAACGTTAAAATTATCGCAAATAATCACCCCTATCACCTCCTAACGGGAATACGTCGAACTACCAATAAACCTGTATAATTCAAAAGTCTGTATCATGACTTATCAACTTTTACATTTATAAACACACAAGAAGGGGGAGAAAGACAAAATAAACAAAAATAAAACGAAAAACAAACGTTCAGAAAACGGTCGACAAGCGGTTTCCTTTTGACAGTTCAATTTTAACGAATATGATTTGATGCGGCGAAATATAAGGGGTCTGTTCAACTATGTTGTAGTACCTATTGCATACAATCTTAGATCTCATTTTTAAAATGAATAGAAAGTTAAGAATTACATTACGTGAGGCCACCTCAGTCCTTACATGACCATGGTTTATTGTAAAGTTTTCGAAAGTTCGGGTATAAAACTCAATAAGCCACGATAAAATCCGTAAAAGTACATAACTACTTTGCTATTATTTTTTTATGTTAGTTGGATAAGCAAACTGGCAAACGTGCCACCTGATGGTAAGTGGTCTACGTCGCCCATGAACATAAACTAGTTTACCTGGAACATCTATGTGTTGCCGGTGCCAGTAATTACACTGCCTGTCTTGCCCTTCTCTCCGAAACACAGCAAAGCTGTTTCACGGGAGAAACAAGCAAGATGGTGGTACCCATGCACCGTGAGAACGGCACAGCGCTTCCCTCCCACCGGTAAAAAATGAAAAAAAAAAATCAGTACTCAGATAATATAAAAGATCCATATACTTACAAAAAATAAATAAATAAAATATACACGGACTTAATTTAAGGATGTGTCAGGGCGGTTACCCAATGTCTTTGTAAGAAACTGTCAGGTGTGCCAGCGAGCGAACTTATGATGCCGTTGGGGCTGCCCAGCATTCTATTTCTGACAGATGTTATTCTGTTACGAATTACAGCGAAGAAGTCTTTGGTCAAACATACCGGATGCACTGCAGAGCCTGGGCAATCCCAGCGGCATTCTGAAGAGGTTGTTATATTGAACCCGTAGGGCACTGAATGTCTTTCGAGTGTAGCTGGACCACAGGCCGCTGGTGTAAAATGATCGACAAAATGACTCGAATAAAGCGACTTTCACGTCAAATTCATTTAAAATGAGTGAAATCCGCGTAAACATTAGAATCAATATCTAATATGAGATGTTTATTTTTTGTTTGTATCAAACTACATCCAATGATGATAATGATAATGAATCATGATGCTGATGATTATAGTGATAATTGTGAAAAACACGTGATAAAATACGTCATTATCATTAGCGATCCTTACATGTCCCACTGCTGGGAACGATCTCCTCGAAATCAGGCGCCCAACGGACAACACCCTACTCAATACGCTAAAAGATATGTATAAATAAATTGAAATTATACGGTTGAGTTTAATGCACATTGCACACAAAGAATTATTTTAATTACCTAATAACAATAAAAATATTATTATTTAATATAAACATTATTTACAAAATTTATTCTAAGGAACATTTCTCAGAATTGTATTATGAGTTATAATTTATATTCTTTGGCGTTTTATTGTTTTGATACAATATATTGAGTTGAAATCAAATAAACAGGATTGTCGCGAGTGAAATTCCAAATGTTGCCAAGCGTTAAAATGTAGTAGATTAGAACAAATGCAGCATACCAAACGGGCACTGTCTAGGGTGAAAGATTAAGTCTCTTATGCGAGAAATGCTTTCCGTTATGTGTCTAGACCGAAAAAATATCACATAGATACTACGAGTATGTATGACTCTCATGATATTACTGCAGACAAATTCAAGTAAATACCAAAGTTTGACATTTCAATCATAATATATACAACCTTACCTATTTAGGTATAAGTTATAATTTATCATTAAAAAGCACGAGTGAAGAAATTCATTGTATTGATGTGATAACGTCTTATAAATAGATGAACGCCGGCTGCAAGCGTCAAAAAGTGGCACGTTCCGCTTGAGCTGAGGCGTCAAGCGAGAGCGTGGAACAAGCGATAGAGAGGCACGATCGGCCTAAGCGTTCGGCTTGGACGCATTATGAATCACGTAAAATTATCGTCCGTATACCGACTTTACAGACAACATGTAGGTTTTTAAAATTTGTTAGGTACATTTTTTAACAAATTAAATATAAAATAAAGACTGGGTGATATATTTTGCTAAAATCTTATTTTCCTTATTTGAATTTCTTTCGTATTTATTTATAAGTTGATTCAATTTTTAGTTTTATACAATCCGAACAGGCGCTGGTAAAATTACGTTATTGTTAGGATAAGGGTTTACCTTTAGCTGTTACGGCTATTATTATTGTTTATTGGATTCTTTTGTCATAAACTTGTTTTTTGAAGACACAATTATGACATAGCAATAGTATTATTGAGACGCTTATGCAGTGTCGTGGCTTGTTCTGTCGGGGCCCCGTGTCGACAATCAAAATTTTGAAATTCTTAGTATTTTTTGCTTACACACTTTAGGGCCCTCAAAGTCCCAAATTGGGCCCCGTATCATTGACGAACCGGATGGCTGATACAACGGTAGATATACCACTGATATAAGCGCTTATAATACGTGAATGTAATACCAGGTACGGTTGAAACTTTGTACACGTTTTCGATCCGCATTTTCTGGAATTTGAACAATTTTCATGAAATGATATTTCGTCAAATTTAATGTGGATATTTATTAAAATTTATTGGTCTGCAGTGTTTTAAAAAATATGACAACAATGGAATATAATACTAGAGGTCTCGATAGACGCTGTTCTATACAAAACATATTGTAGCAGAAGGATTTGTGAATCTAAATCGTTCTCAAATACGCTTAAACACACACAAAAATTTCATCAAGATCGGCCCAGCCGCTTAGGAGGAGTTCAGTCACATACACACGCACAGATGATTAAATTTTAATAATGGGTACCTAACAATAATGGAACGATCGATCACAATCGATCACTTGGAAACAGACATGTCTCATACCTCAAATTGTTATAAAATACGATACCTACCATCTGAGGCCCTTGGCAAACTAATCAGAAAGTGTAACGTGGAAAAAAAAGTAGTCAATACTTCAATCAAACTTTTATAGCTCCTCCACGCATCTATTCCCTGTATCTATATTTCTATATGTTTATAGGTGGGAGGGGTACGCTTGTGCCACACTTTCTTCTGCATGGGTAGCCCCATCCTGCTTGTTTCTCCCGTAAAACAGTTTTGGAAAAAACATCACATCTTAAGTCTTAGGATAAGGCAACACGTGAATAAATTACCTGGCCTAGATGAACTTGTTTGATAAATGAACTAATTGGTGACGGTGACCACTTATCATCGAGTGCCTCATCAGCCCGTTTGTGTATACAAAATAAAAAAATAACGCCATGACACACGTATCGAAGTCATTTAAAAACCAACAAAAGTGTATGCAATAGTGTAAAAGAACTGAGTAAGAGCTGGTAACATAAAAATAATCTTGGCATTGGGGCCCTTTTCAAGCCTTGTCGTGGCAGTGTGGCTCAGTGGCCTTAGGTGAACGCAGCACCTTGGGCGAAGTAAATTGAGCCGAGGGAGCTGCTCTTTGTATCCCTCTTATAAGAAGAGGGGACAAAAGACCATGGGGACAAGGGGCGAGGATGGGAACCTCACCCCATTGTACTGTCCCGACGTTGGGAGGGGTTGTTCTGTGGTGTTGGACAACCCCTCTGTGGAAGTGGCGTTGGCCCTTGAGGGACTGACTAGCCGTCGAGGTGCCCTGTTTGTTCTATAGATCCGGGGCACCTCACCAAAGGCATTGGTGGCACTCGCATGCTTCTCAATCATTTATATCTATTATATATAATCCTGGGTTAAATGAGTGAAATGAGTATCCTAATTGTGACTAGGTATACTTCTATTAAAATTGGTTTTTATTTTCATCTTTTGTAAGTATAGTTTGAACCGGTGGGAGGGAAGCGCTGTGCCGCGCTCCCGGCTGCATGGGTACCACCATCTTGTTTGTTTCTCCCGTGAAATAGATTTGCTGTATTTCGGTGAGAAGGGCAAAACGTAATTAGTGTAGTTTAGTGTATCCAAAAAACCTTAAAAAATCTTCAAACAAACTCAAAGAGCACAAGAAGCACAGAATAAAGTAATCTATTCAGAAAATTTTAAGATAAAATTGACAAAAACGAAAAAAAAAATGATTTAAATCGTGCGCCAAGGCTGATAAGCATCTTTTTGGACAAAATTAATATAAGAATATTCATGATTATTTTTAATTAAATTTTTGAAGTAGTTATATTATAACTTTTGAACTCATGATTGTTAATGAGGGGCGTATATTCTACACCGTCCGAGGCCGGTAGCAACATCACACATATGCGAAAATTTAATAAAAATCCTCAAACCAATTTTATTCTTAAATTAGTTGTTGCCCGCAGCTTCGCCCGCGTTAACTTAGATTTACAGCCGTATACGCATTGATTATTTTTATAGCTTAAGTTACTCCTTATAATGCTATCTTTCAGTGAAAGTCCCGTCAAAATCGACCCAGCCGTTTTAGAGATTAGCCGGAACAAAAACAGACGGACGGACAGACAGACAGACAGACAAAAATTTAGAAAAATGCTATTTTGGTATATGTAACGTGTATAATATAATATATTAAATCCATGCCAATCCATATGCATTCAATAAAAAGGTTATTTTAATATTACAAACAGACACAAATTTTATTTATCTGTATGGAAAAGTCTGATGCATAATTTTCTCGCATGAAACTTTTACGTTCGTTAGTTAGGCTGGGGGGAGTCCCATGAACATAAAGAAGTCCATCTGGGATTAATAACAGAAGAAGAACACATAAAATACACAGTCTGTCCTGCCCTTGTTTTGGAAACACAAGAAAAGAGTTTGACAGAACATATATACAGGAACGGGACACTTGTTCCAGCCTCGTTAGGTTAGAATACGCCTGGCGTTTTGCCTATCAATGCGGTGGCAACCGCATTGTTACGATACTGGGCTTATTAATAGAAAAATAAGATATGCCATACCTTAGTGAAAAGATCGCAGGACACGGTATGGAAAACCTTGCCGTAGATACAGATGTCCTTGCCCACGTCCAAATCCTTCCAGTGCCAATTTTCGCCAACGTCGTTCTTGGGTATTTTGCCCCGCTTCACCATTTTACCTTGCCACAAGCCAGAATTCTGTAAAAAATATATTAGCTGAGAACTAAATACGTTTGTGTAGTTTATCAATTTTTTCGTTTATAGAAAATATTATGCATTTTTTTGGGTGTTATTTAAATGGTTAGCATAATATTCGTATTTTTGTGAGCAGAAAAATATCATCTGTGAGCAGAAATAACTAATTGATCAGCAACTCATGGCCAGCAAACATTACAAAATCAATCAGCAATTGATGTCATTCTGGACGGCTGTAATTATTTTTGTACAGCATATTAATTATAAAAGCTGCAATGAGCTGCTCCTGTTTAATAAAATTATTGTAAGCACTCAGAGGGTAAGCATAAAAATTCATTTTGTGCTGCATATAGTAGCAAAAATAGGTACTTCACTTGTCATGCGCAAAATGGGCGCATTCCATACAAAGATTATTTAAATTATTACTCTCTGAGTGGATGTGTTTGTTTATGTATGTATTAACTATAGAAGTGTAAATTAATAAAAGATGTTTTATTATTTTTGTTAATATAATTGAGATAAATCCAAAAATATAAAACAATTAAGCTACTATATCTTTATTCTTATAATAAAATTATAATCGAGATCGAAATTATAAAAGCAAATTCTTGTGCAATGAGTTTTGAAATTACATAACAAAATGTTTTATTCTTCATCATCATCAGCCTCTATCCGTCCACTGCTGAACACAAACCTCTTTAAAACACGTTGATACCACTGTAATTTGACTGCTAATAATCGCCGATTACATTACGTTGCCGAATTTTGTACAAAAACGCATTCCAATTAAGGGCCCCTTATCCCAAATTGTTGTTTCTAGATCGAGGTGTTTTCATAGAAGTCGTAATTTTAAAATAATAATAAAAAAATATGGTATAGATACATCTTTGATCTAGGGATTTTTTTGGATAAAAATACAATATTTAACATTTTACATGATCAAAAAAAATTCTAAAGTAACGTCGATTTTAAAAGCAAATTGAGTAGTATGAGACTTCGGGTAACTCAATTTTAATGAAACTTTTACGTTTAAATTGTTAAACGGGGATGACGTGGAAATGATTGGATAGATCTTTATTATGTCACTTCAAAAATTTTTGAAAAATAAAAAACGATAAAAATGGCTCTTGCGCATCGCACCACGTCGCGCCAGTACCCAGCCGGGCGTCATCGAAGTAGGACCTGTGCCGCTTTTGCTCGTGACTACGTTGTTACCGCGCATTTTATATTATTACGTCTAAATAAATAAGACGAAACAGTGTAAATAATATAGCTACTTAATACTTACTAACAATTGTTGTTCTTAGTTGTAATTAATTAGTTTGCTATACAAAACCTTTAATTAGTGTAAATAAATAGATACTAGAGTTTGTGTAGCACCTAGTTATTTAATTGAAATGGCGAATAAAAAAAGTAAAATAAGGAAAAAGAATCTTAATACAGTTTTATCACAAACTAGCTGTTGCCCGCAGCTTCGCCCGCGTTAACTTAGATATACAACCATATACGCATTGATGATAATTATTTATCTATGGACGGGCGTAGGACTTTATTTTATAATATGTAGTGATTAATACCGTATTTTTGTGAATAGCTTTCACATTACCGCTTTATAATTGGCAATTTTTTAAAGTATTAAAATGGATATAGGTAGTATGTTATATTTAACTAATGTAGACATATTATGCCATCGCGGACTTTTCAGTATGCATATTTAGGATACACAATTCTACCATACATTGATACAATAATAATTAATTCGGAACCGGGCCCGGCTAAGGTGTATAATAATGTAGTACATTATTTTGATCTATCTGTTAGGGTTCATCGGCGTTTGCAATGTAAGTGCAAAAAATGTGCTTATTTATGACATCACATCAGAAACTTCTAAAATTATGAGTGTTTATCCTTCCTCTTGAATCATTCTATCTATTAAAAAAACCGCATCAAAATCCGTTGTGTAGTTTTAAAGATGTAAGCATACATACAGTCAGACGCGGGAAGCGACTTTGCTTTATAGTTTATACTATGTAGTGATGTCTTCTTCCAGAAATTGTTAACACTTGAAGAATTCAAATTGTCCGACAATAAAGAAAATGAGGAACCTTCATCACAAAATATTTCTGATTTGCAATCATTTCCTAGCACCCTACCCACAGGGCAGTGTCGTGAGGACTATGGCCTTGACTCTCTTCTCAGAGGAGACCCGTGTCTAACATTAATCGATGATGTATGGGTCGATTAAAATGAACCTGGACCTAGCATACGACAACTAAATTTTGTTGAATTTTAAAACAATTAAAACAATTAATATAGTATAAAAGAATATGTTTGTCTACAATTTTTTAATCTCCTACAAGCATTCTTAGAATGATTGATTTTTTTTATAGCTTAGGCCTTAGGGGGACAAACGAGCATTCGGAGCCTTAGATAACTACCGACTCCCATAATAATAATAATATCTAAGGACGCTTTTTGCACCACGTCAATCTGGTCCCGTGGTAAGTTCTCGAAGAACTTGTGTTACGAGTACCAGAAAATGGAAATATATTTAATATTTTATACTATACACATATTTAAGATTTTTAATTTATAATACACATATTTAATACACATCCATGAACCAGGAACACAGAAAACTTTTTGTTCCCTGGCGGGATTCGAACCCGCAACCTCCGGCTTGAACGCTAACGCGCTAACCATTGAGCCACAGAGGTCGTCCTCGTAAACATTCACACAAGAGATAATGCAGATGCATTACCCTCCTTTACCCCATCCCATCAACTCATACACCGCAAGAAACGCGACAGCATAGGTGTCACTTGACGCCATTATCATGTGAACGAGAGGTACCCCTACGGTCGTGCCGGCCCAATTCGGCTGGAAGCAGCATGGCACTACCTTTTAGACCTATGTAGCTAATTCATCCTTCCTAATCCTTACTAATATTATAAATGTGAAAGCTTGTTACGCACATAGACATAGGACATAGGATACATTTAATAAAAATAAAACTAAAGAGAGGTGTCAAGGGACACCCGGATGAATCGAAGTTCCATTCGATTAATTAGTGAAGAAATAAAACTATCTTATCCTGCGCAGACGAAGTCGCTGGTACCAGCTAGTATTTCTATAAATCCAAAACTAGATAACTATAACAACAACAAGATTTTGTTATGCATAATTATTAATTATCACATCTAAGAATAATTCGAGCATAGTCAATCTACTGCATATTCGTATACTGTGGCGTGCTTGCCGGCCGTGGTAGGTCACCGGAGTTCATATAAAGACGTCTCCCGCGCAACGCAAGTGCAAAGCGATTCGGTGCGTTAAATACCTATAGTTTTGGGAGAAGGGCCCTTAATTTTGCTTACCATGTTTTAAATACCATACCAATCAAATACACTGCTTATAGACATGTTTTCTCTGATGAACAATCATGAAATCTTGCGGACTGAATGTTTATTATGCAAACTCATGTTATTATAAGCTGCCAATTTATGATTTAATTTTTGACCATTATCAAATTATTTGCGGAACAAGGATTCCTGCCTGATTTTTTTTATTGCAAACTAAATCTTTGTATGCTGACCAAATTATTTAAATGCTGTTTTTTGTGGCTTACCAAATTTTATTATTGCTGAACATTTAATTACTTCTCCATTTTTTTAAACAAATAACAACAGTGAATGTATGTAATTGTTTTTTTACATGTTCACTGTTTAAGGTTGAACTAGTCGATGGCGCGAACTGCGCGAACATTTCTGCTCGAATGAAATGCACAATGATTCATTCCTAAAATGTCCTTTTAGCAAAACATTTATTATAGAAAAACTATTAAGAGTATCTTTTTAAAATAAATTTATTTCAATTTTTGGATAACTAAACTATGTCTGTACGGGCGTTATTTTTGAGCTTTCGTGCTCCGTATACTATTTATTTTTGGGCTAAAATTAGTGTTGTAATACGAAAGTTTAGACGCCATCCATCCATACAGACCATCTGTCAAGTGTCATATACCCTTACAATATGCAGGAGTGCAACAAGCTTGATTGTGACTGTGGTCTCTCTTATATAGGCCAAACTAAAAGATCTATTAAAACTCGCGTCAAAGAACATATTATAGCTGATTTAAAACACCGTCGCTACACTAAGTCTGCCATCTGTGAACATAGTCTTGACAAAGCTCGCCATTATATCAGATTTGATAAACCACAAGTCCTCGCAAAAGAACACAGATTCCAACCAAGGATGATCCGTGAGGCTATTGAAATTAAAAAACATCCTAATTTCAATAGAGAAGATGGCTGGCTTTTACCACCTGCTTGGGATCCCATTATTAATATTATCAAATCAAAATCCAAGCATAATAATATGTCATAGATTAAAGATACAGTTAGCACTTTCTGCGTAGATAGGACTAACCTTTTTTTTTTTTTGTTCTGCAGCGGAAATTTGCAGACTAAACCGTAACTAGGACCGGGGTGGGTTTTAAACCTAGCTGTGTGTGGGGTTCGCACTTGGAGATGCATTACCCACTAAAACCGCTGCAAGTGCCCTCAGCCGCCTTTTATGAGAGTCCCGGATCATGCAGGCAACGCAGGAGCCTCGGCGACAGGCTGGCTCCGGCGAAAAGGCCAGACTCCTCCTCTAAAGGGGGACTGCTCGACTGTTCGTTTGCACTATACTTTTAGCAGTCCCCGACGACGTCGTGTCTAGCTGGACCCAGGTTAAAACCCCATCCTGGGCCCGACACGAGCACAGGGGCGTTACTGGAGACGCATTAGGTAGCGCCTCCTACGCACCCCCGTTCGTCGCCCGCGGTGGGAGGCAGAAGGAGACCATCGCCGTCCAGGACTCGTCGTCATCGAGCATCGCGGCGATGACACTCGGCAGAGACAAGTCCCCTCAGATGACCGATGTCAGATCATGACGCAGCGCCGCCCATCTCGGGCACACCTCGAGGGTGTGCTGGGCCGAGTCCACCGCCGCGCCACAATCGTGACACACAATTACCGGCTCCCTTTGGGCCGTCCTGCACAGATACTCACCGAAGCACCCATGCCCGGTGAGCACCTGTGTTAGACGGAAGGTGAGGGATTTGCGTTTACGATTCATCCACCGCTCAAGGACCGGGCGCAGGGCAACCGTTACGCCTTTGCCATACGGCTGCCGCGCCAAGGTCGGAGAGGTACGCCTCCAACAGCCTCCTGAGATAGGGAGGCACACCAAACTAGTTCAGTGCCTCCCGTATCACACTGTGCGGGAGGCTGTTGAAGGCGTTCGCGATGTCCAGAGACACCGCGACCACCACCTCCCCTCTGCGTTCCGCCTCACCCATCACCGCCTTCAGGCGTTTGAGGGCGTCGATGGTCGACCGGCGTGCCCGGAACCCAAATTGGGACTCTGAGAGTCCCGGTCCCGGGCCCTCCTCTAGAGCCTTCACAGCCTCGTTCAGCAGCACCACCGGTCGCACCGAAGCGGCCGAGTCCGGGGGTCGCCCTGCCTTCGGAAGCAGGCAGAGCCGACCCTCCTTCCATGCCCTCGGGAACTGTCCGGACCGCAGGCAGCGATCGAACAGCTCCCGAAGACTGTCGCCGAGGTGCTCGAGGGAAAGGGCCAGAACTTTCCCCGTCTGGACCCGGCGCCCTCTTCTTACTCTGGAGGCGGGCCAGAACCGCCTCCATTTCAGCCTCCGTGACGGGTGGCGTAACACCCTCCTCGTCCGACGTCTGCCGAGCCATACTGGGGGGCGTGAAGCCCCCAGGTGTGTCGGGGAAGAGTTCCCCGACAATCCTCCTCAGTTGGCCCGGCTGGAGCGTCTCGGTGATAGGGGCCGACTGGGCGCGGAGCTTATTCCGCGCCCATTTGTACGGTCGGCCCCAGGGGTCCCTCTCGAGACCCTCAACGAGCTCCAGCCAGGCCTCCTCCTTGGCTCGGCACATGGCTTGTTTTAGGGTCTTGACCTTGTCGCCGGCGTGGCGAAAGTGACGTCCACCACGAAACCTCCTGACCAATGCACGCACGTCTGGACTGCCCCTCTGTTGAGCAGGGACAGTCCGGCAGCTAGCGCCCACTCCTCCACCTCCCTCCCTTTCGTGTTCGTGACCGGATTGCCCCAAGCCGTGGACTTGGCGTTGAGGTCCCCGGCCACGAAAACCTGTAGGGGAGCTAGCTGCCCCACCAGCGGCCCCAGAACGTCGAGAAACCGCTCCAGGGCCGCCAAGTCGCGGTTCGGTGAGAAGTAAACTCCGACGAAAGCCACTTCTCCCCGAACCGCCGCCACGTACCCGCGGCCCCTCGCTTTGACTGCGAGGGGGGGGGGGCGGCTCCAGGCCTCACCACGATCGCTACCGAGTCATCGGTATCCCCCGCCCAGTTTGGGCTAGTGGGAAGCACAGCGTATGGCTCGGCAACGATCGCGACGTCAACGCTCCACTCCGCCATAGACTGCAGGAAAAGATCCTGAGCCCCGGCCTGAGCGGAACGTCAACCACTGCGGTTGACGTTCGCCTGGAGGACGTTGACATGTCTGGACATTATTCAACCATCTCAGCGTCTGCCGACTCCACTCGGTTCCCCCCAGCTTGTTGGGAGGGGAACTTCCCGCGGGTTGATGGAGGCTTGCAAGCCATGCCCCCAACACGTGGCCTGCCGGCCTCCCTGCATCGGCGCACACCGCACAGTGTGCGGCGGCCGAGCACCCGGCAGCCTTGTGGCCTGGCTGACCGCAGCGGTAACACAGGTGGCTGCGGTCAGTGCCGCACTGTCATGTGCTAGCGACGTGCCCCACTCCCAGGCACCGGAAACAGTGCCTGGGACGCGCCTGCAAGAGACGGAGACTTGCACGGCTCCAGCCCACCGCAATGCTTACCAGCTGAAGCAGCTTTTTTGCTGCTGCAACTGGCAGCTCTATGTGGGCTGTACCCGCACCCATTTGCCCCGTACGAATACTCCGCACGTGGACTTGGCCCGGGTTACAGACCCCCTCCTGAGGCGCTCCACGGTGACTGCGTCGCTCAGTCCCGAAACCCTTATCTCAGCCTTCTTTTCGGGCCTGAGCACCTCCAGATAGGACTAACCTAACCTAACCAAAATATTGATGTATCATAGGGTAGTTTCGAATAACTTTGTAACATTAGGACGTATGACACCTCAGTCCTCCCGTGTCCGTAGTTGTCGTAAAGTATCCGAAACGTCGGGCTTGTAATAATCTTAATAAACCGCGATAAAATCCGTAAAAATTGTTTCATTAATATTATCGATATAATACAAGGTTATTTACCTTGTATAACCCAATGCTGTATCACCCAATCATGATAATATAGTGAACAGGAATCAGACATAAAAAACATACAGAGTAATTGAGAACCTCCTCTTTTTTTGAAGTCGGTTAAAAAGCCACCATGACTGATTTATAGCCTACAAATATTACACACATAGCTCATATCTCATACATAAATGCATTAGAAACCCAGGAACTTTCTTAGAAATTTAGTTTTAAAAGCTTGAAGGTGAAATATTGTGGTAGTTAGAGAACAGTCTTGCGTTGCAGTTGAGATAAGTCGCTAGTTATAATACACCTGCTTCTTCAAGTTTGTAACGTAAGTAAGTTGGTAGTGATTATAATCGGGCTAGGCCCACCACTCGTTCCCACCACTGCTACTCCTGTATAGCCAGGATCGACAGCGGTTTGTAGTGATTAATAGAATATATTCCAAGTATAGGAAGAAACATTATTTTTAGATCAGCTAGTCCACCTAGTCCAGGTCCAGGTGACTAGGTCCCACCCCACCATAGTTTAAGCCTTGTTGTGGCGGTGGGGCTCAATAGCCTACGGTGAACCTGGCATCTTGGGCGAAGCCAAGTGAACCGAGGAGGCTGTTCTTTATACATTTTAGTGGGTAGAGGTGCGTCCACCTTATCAAAACCAAAAATAGTATTAACACACCATAAAGATACACTATCCGTCCACTGCTGAACATAGGGCTTCCTCAATGAACGCCAAGACGGCCGATGATGATCATGATGAAAGATTTACTTAAAAGAACTGTCAGCGCGCGTGTCAAACTCACACTTGCAACGTCGGGAAAAAAAGAATTTCAGGTAGGCCAGTTTTTAGATATGCTATCTCAGTCCGTCAACAATAAAAATGTATGGCAATAATAGATTTATGTTGCAAAAAGTTCAATAAAAATAATAATAAAAGAAAGAAACTTCCTAAAATGATTTGAAAAATTGATATTTGACCTACTTGTACAGTAGGATGCGCATTGATGAACGCAACCACTACACAACCGACGCCAGGAGGCCGTGTGGTCGCAGACTGCACGGTTGGCGGGGGGCAACCCCCCAATCAAAAGTGAGCCGAATGGGCTCACATCAATCCGTTGAAGCATTAGGGCCTTCGGGCCATTAGCATAGATCCATCCGAAAAAAAAAAAAAAAAAAAAAAACGCAACCACTACCGCCAGCCAGATAGTCCGTATGACGTCCGGGAGACTGAGAGACCTGAAGTTCTCTCTCGAAAACGTTGCTAGCTCCCATACAATTATTTAAGTTAACTACATTACGAAAGAAACTTCTGCCATTACAACCGTCATGAAATTGTTGTCAAAACCAATCTAGCTCGACGGCGGTGATGATAATGATGATTGCTACAAAATATAAAACCGTGACAACGTAAAATTATCAATTCGCTTTAATTTTTGCATCCACAATAACAACATAATGGGAGTTACCAAACGTTTATTTTGCCTTATCATCCTAGTCGATAGTTTTCCTTATTTGCTTAAAACAATTTACAAAACAATATTATTGAAGTCTAAACTTCTTTTAGGGCGGTACCTACGCATATTTTTAGATAAGATAAAATCTCTGGACTTGCGACACCGTTAGGAGACGCTATTTGACGTTTTGATTTGTTTATATAAGATTATGCAATATTTGTTTATATAACCAATCGTCAAACACACTGAAATGTCAATTTCATGTGGCCATTTTGGGCGCCGTTTAAATTGTATAGATTGTCATAATCTTTTACAGTCTGTATTATAGGTATTTGAATTTAATTGTTTTGTTTTCACGTCTATCGGCAGTCCCTGTTGACTGGTTGGGTTCTTTTTTTATATAGAAGAGGGGGCAAAGGGACAGTCGGTTCACCTAATGGTAAGTGAGAAGCCATATCCTCAGACACCCACTACATCATTAGCAGGTGCATTATCGGCCTTTCAAATATGAGTATGCTCTTTTCTTGAAGGTAAGGAAGGTTCCAAGTCGTGTCGGTTCGGAAACATCGTGAATAATTAATAGTAACTAGCTTCGCCTGCGTTAACTTACTCAACTTAATTACTGTTAGTCACAGCGTGATGTTATATAGCCTATAGCCTTCCTCGAAAAATGGGCTATCTAACACTGAAATAATTTTTCAAATCGGACCAGTATTTCCTGAGATTAACGTGTTTAAACAAACAAACTCTGTAGCTTTATAATATAATATACATAATAATAAAACGTTTATTCATCCTCACATACACACATCGGTACCTATACAGAAAACATATCTACTAAATTAAAAAAATATATACAATTGACTACACAATTTTATCCCAAATGTACCTACGGATGCCCCCCGCAATAAACACCAGGAAACATCCATTCGAAAGTCACCCAGACGTCCTAGGATAGGAAATACATGAATAAGTTGCCTGAGGAAGTCTCAGGCTCTGTTTATGTTTATGGGCGACGCTGACCACACATGAGTCTCGTCTGCCCGTTTGCCTAACCAACAACAATGGTCAGTAGAAATGTGAACATACAGAATATCGCCAAATATCTAGAACCTTCTAGAACCCGATTTCCTCACTAGCCCACCAGTCATTTGTTTTTCAAACGTGCAATATGCGACTAATTTCTTTATAAAGACACTGTCGCATCTTTCATTATCTTTTTTATCTTTTAGTTTCTGTCTGTGTGAATATTTTCATTTATCAAGGTTGCTGTCAATCTTTCAGTTTAAACTTTTCTATCGAATGTAATTGTACCCCGTTTGAAGGTCCGATGGCGACTATCCGGCGCCGAATCTTCCCTTAAAATGTAATGGCAAAGGTCATCGTAACAATTTTGCGACCACTTCCGCCAGTTTCCTCGTCTGATATTTTCTAATAGCACAATTTTTAACCATTTCCAAATAAATTTACTGATTTATGAAATGTTGAAGTATTACACAAATTAGTATTATTTAATATAGTATATAATTAGTAATTCTAGTAAGAGTTAGGGCCATAATGCTTTGCACCCGAATTTGGCCGGCACGACCGGGGTATAGTACCTCTCGCTCACATAACACCGGCTTCAAGTGACAGCTATGCTATCACGTTTCATGCGGGTTGTGAGTTTCCGGTGGCCACCCATTTCCCACCCCCCGATATAGGGAATAGGGAAAATATTAAACTTGATGAAAATAAATTTGCAACATAGAACACATAGATATTTATATTCCCAACGATTCAGATTTTTTTTTAGCAATTAAGATCTCGGAAAACGATAACGACGGGAAGACCATAACACCCCATGAATATATTATGGTCCTTGCATGAAAATTATACAGTTATTTGCAATAACTACTGTGTCAAGTTTTTTAAAAACGTTGAATTATTTAATCTTAAGATTACACAAGTCGCTTATCTTTTCACACAAACGCAGAACAGTAATTACTACAATGTTTGACGTTGACCATGAAAAACTAAGTATAATATAAATTGATCCCGTCGTTACCTATGTGTGTATGTATCTAAAATCGTAAAAAAAATATACATTAAAAAAATACAAGCTTCTAAACTTTCGTATTTCAACACTGATTTTAGCCCAACTTTGGGCGTAAATATAGTATACTGAGCACGAAAGCTCAAAAATAAAGCCCGTACAGATATAGTTTAGTCATTCAAAAGATAAAATAAATTTATTTTGAAAAGATACACTTATTAGTTTTTCTATAATAACTGTTTTGCTAAAAGGACACTTTCGGAATGAATCATTGTGCATTTCATTCTAGCACACATGTTCGCGCACTATGTCAGGTGAGATAGCAATCATTTTGTTAGAGTTCGCGCCGTCGACTAGTTCAACCTTAAGTTATAAGCAACTAACAGCAAGTAAGATCGTATATACTATACTTCATCGTTATCATCATCATCGGTTTCTATGCGTCCACTGCTCCACATAGGCCTCCTTCAATGAACGCCAAGACGGCCGATCCCTTGCCACTCGCATCCAACACGGACCGGCCACCGCGCGGAGATCGTCTTCCCACCTAGTTCATGACTAAGTAAGTAAAATGAAAGGATCCTAACTTTTACTTAGAAAGAAGGACAGTTCAGCCAGTGTGATTACTGGCCACGAGACTAATCTTGTCTCAGGATTGACAATCCAATGAGTAGCCTGGGCCAGACCTAGGTGAACTCTTTTTTGTTCATGTGCGACGCTAACCACTTACCATCAAGTCGCTCCTCTACCAGTTTCCAAGTTTTTAATGTTATTTGAATATGCAAACTGGCAGACGTGCCACCGGATGGTAAGTGGTCGATGTCGCCCATGAACATAAACTGGTTTACCTGGAACGAGCCCAGGCAACTCATCTATGTGTTGCCTATCTTTTTTTTATTGTGTTATATTCTTTTTTCTTTAACGCCGGGAAATGCTCTGAGGCATCCCGCCTGGGGAGTGGGTCTCCCCAGGTGGGTATGTGGGACTCGCTGCGCCCGAAAGATGGTAAATGAACGCAGCTCTACCCACTAAAACCCGGCGAGTGCCACCAATGCCGCCTTGGTGAGGTGACCCGGATCTGTTAAGCTAACTGGGCACCTCGACGGCTAGTCAGTCCCGCAAGGGACCGACGCCACCTCCACAGAGAGGTTGTACCGCACCACAGAACCACCCCTCCCAACGTCGGGACAGTACAATGGGGTGAGGTTCCCATCCTCACCCCTTGCCCCCTGCTCTTTTGTCCCCTCTTCTATAAGAGGGGCACAAAGAGCCCCCTCGGCTCAATTAGCTTCGCCCAAGGTGCTGGGCTCACCCCAGGCTACTGAGCCCCACCGCCACGTCAAGGCCTGAACCATGGTGGGGATGTGTTGCCTATCCTGAGACATAAGATGTTAAGTCTTGGTGCCAGTAATTACACTGCCTCTCTTTCCCTTCCCTCCGAAACCAAATCAAATTGTTCAGGGAGAAACAAACAAGATGGTGATACCCATGAAGGCGGTAGCGCGGCACAGTGCATCCCTCCCACCGGTATACAAGTATCATAAAACGGTACGCTTTTACAATAGGATCCCAGAAAACGTTCAAAAGCTCTCCATAAAAAAAATTCAAAAAAGTTGTTAAAGTGCGTTTGTGTGGTAAAACATATTATAAAGTAAAAGATTTCTTGGAAGATACCCCCTGGGAATAAGGCGTTCCTCCCGGGCATTTCAAGATAAGATCTTAAAATTGTTATGTAATATATATTATTTGAAAAGATTAGTTCCACTGAGTTTGTTTCGCCGGTTCTTCTCAGTGGGCTTACCTTGGAACCGGTGGTAGATTCAATTGACGTTCAAAAAGATACTGTATTAGTACTATTTTGAATAAAAAAAAATGATTTTGATTTTGATTTTGTACCTTGACTCGTGGCTCTATGACGGTCATCGTGTCGTCTTCCAGGAAGTAGACGATGTTGACGACCCGAACCCGGCAGTTCTCGTCCGGGCTGTCGAACACCGGCTGCTTGAAAAAGGCCGTGAAGTTGAGGCACCGCTTGTCGTAATGCACCCAGTGGGGTACCACAGCAGGCAGCGCCGCTTCCTTCACTCGTCCGTACGTCAGGGAGGGGTCATAGCTACAACATGCGCAATATTAACGATACTAATCATTTATCAACCTAACATTTTTTTGGTAAAATTATGCAGACTGGCACTTTTTTATTCTTTAACGCCGGGAAATGCTCTAAGGCATCCCGCGGGGGAGTGGGTCTCCCGAGGCGGGTGTGTGGGACTCGCTGCACCCGAGAGAGTGCGACGAGTGCCACCAATGCCGACCCTGGTGAGGTGCCCCGGATCTGTTTAGCAAACAGGGCACCTCGATGGCTAGTAAGAGGACCGGCGCCACTTCCACAGAGGTATTGTTCCGCACCACAGAACAACACCTCCCAACGTCGGGACAGTACAATGGGGTAAGGTTCCCG
Organism: Helleia helle; assembly: GCA_963853865.1. Taxonomy (NCBI): domain Eukaryota; kingdom Metazoa; phylum Arthropoda; class Insecta; order Lepidoptera; family Lycaenidae; genus Helleia; species Helleia helle. The sequence goes on from OY971421.1 coordinate 12,166,748, forward strand.
TCCTCGCCCCTTTCCCCCTGCTCATTTGTCCCCTCTTCCTATAAGAGGGGTACAAAGAGCCACCCCGGTTCAATTCGCTTCGCCCCAGGTGCTGGGCTCACCCTAGGCTACTGAGCCCCACCGCCACGACCTTGGTGGGGATGCAAACTGGCACTTGACCCACCTGATGGTATGTTGTCAATTTATCACTTCGGAATGGCCCAGGAAACTCATTTACGGGTTGCACAATGTATCCCGAATCCTGCTTAATAGTAATCTTACTTGACTGAATCTTCCGGCAGCGCAAACGCATTGCTATCCACATCGGTATCTTTACCGCCAGGGCCTCGCACCACTGTGTCCGGGAACCGATACCCCTGGTAGTACTTTAGGGAGCTCCTGACGTGGTACATGGTTTTGGTCGGATCTGAGAACGTGAGGCCTGGCAGTTTTGGTAATCCCCACGCCATGCTGTCTGTATGAAATAAATTTATTAGGTGTAGGCACATATTGGCTTAGATTCCACGGTCCATTTTTACATATCGACACACAAATCGACATATTTTATCCTTGCTACCTCTTTTAGCTACCACAATCGAGAATTTTCACACAGGAAATTGTTGGGCGTCTCATCAAAATGAAGATTCTCACGGAAAGTTAGCTTGATAGTAATACAGTGCAAAAATGGACCTTGTATCCTGGACCATATATATTTTATAAAAATATATAAATATGTATGACCACGTTACGCAGGTCGACGTGAATTAGATAAGTGTACTTGGATAAGCCGTAAGTTTGTAAAAAATTGTGTTCCAATTTACATATTAGGTATATAATATACCGGGTGTATTTGGAACGCTTGCGAAGATTAAACCCTAATAATATACAATTTATATACTATATAATGCATATAACCATTTATCTCAGAAACGTTTTTTAAAGAAAATTTTAGGACTTGTGTATTTTGCAAACCCGCAATGTATGTATACACACTATACACTCATGCCAACCGTGAGACGCGCTACTAGCGAGCGCACTGAAGACGCGCGCGGTGCGGGAGTTCGTTCACCTCGTGCATGCGGCGAACGTTATCAGCTGATTCAGTCCGCTAGCGGGCGTGAATCCAAGTACATTGATGTTTTTATCAAAAAACCATTATTTTAAAGCATTATCATCAAATTCCTAACATACATTAACATTATGTTTACTAAACCGGATTATACAAAAAAAAAGGCAACCAAAAAAAACGCGTTTTTTCACTTGTATCTTGTCAGGCTATGCCAATACTATCATACCTCTTCGTTTTCGCAAGCGTTCCAAATACACCCGGTATATACTGATCCCGGTACAGATTTTTTATAATATCAACGCGATTTTTAGGTAATTTTCACGAATACTGATAAAACTCAAAATGTTGCCTTAAATATCTGTAACGTCGGGAAAGTGATTGTTTTAATAAACTGACAAAATTCGTAGTAGGTACTTTGATATTCATTCGACAAATCTTCGGAGTTCTAACCCACGACCCTAATATAATAGGTTTACAGCTCAAGAGAATTTTTACATAGTAGCTGTGGGCTTAAGCAGTTCATACAAACGACTGCGGTTACGGCACTTAACTTTTCGCCTTTGCACGGCTTAAGCAAACCGAGCATAATTAGCAACAAACTTTATGTAACAACATTTCCGTGAAGAACTCACTGTAGCTAAGCTTTCGCAGACTATTTACTATTTGTACTAGTCTCTGAGGACGTGTATCGTGAGCTCACATCCGTCCACGTTTGGAAAATTAGAAATTTTGTATGTGGCTTTGAAACTTGGATGCGGAATTATTTTTGCAATAATTAGGACTTAGGAGGTTCGATATGTCTAAATTTAAGGTTTTTTAAATATTACGCGTTCAAAAAGCTGGTTTTGTTTGTTGTTTACGCTGTTACCGATGCCACACACGATCAAGTATACTTGTACAAACTCAAGTTTGCACAAAGAAATAGATTTTAATTCTTTTCAAATCGTGTACAAGAATTCGCGCAAGTATTATCCAACACATTACACAATAGTTTACGATTATTTTCACGTCGCAGTACGTTGTTAGTAGTTTGTTGTACAAGCTTAAACTTGCGTAAGTATACAGGCACACGTGTGGCTACCCTACACTGCACTTAGGGACCTTTAAGAAAAGTGCATACTCATATCTGAAAGGCCGGCACCGCACCTGCTAATCCTTTGATGTAGCGGGTGTCTGTGGATGTCGCTTTTCATTTACCATTAGGTGAACTGACTGTCCGTTTGCCCTCTTCTATAAAAAATAAAAAAAATCGGTTGTCTGTAAAGTAGGTTTACTGACGATAGTTGAACGTGACAACGTCATAAGAAAATGGAACGCTGGGGCATTCAAAACATGACGTATGCGGCGTTACCTCGCTCTGGGGAGCGAGGTAACGCCGCATACGTCATGTTTTTTCGTCCGTGCAGCCGGCTCCATCGAATTATATGACGTTGTCACGTCAAAAAAAACTGTAACGGAATGTGCATTTTGACTATTGCTTGCACACGCATGATATAGTCCTCAATTGCCTCATGCGTGTTAAGATAGGTAGCACATGTGACATGGGCGAATTGCCTGAGCTTAACACAATTATGGCTGGCCCCAAATAAGCTCGTTTACGCTAAGCCAGGGAGCTTTTAACAATTTACCTATCTACGGAACATAAAAACAATAACCTTTATGCCTAATACCGAGAAATTCGAGAAAACCCGCAAATTACGACGTGTTAAATAATATACACACTTCTATACTTACCTATACCATAAAAAGGAAGGATTTGATTTTATGTTTGTTTCTCTGTTTGTTACAATTTGACTCAAAAGCTACTTGACCGATTCAAAAAATTCTTTCACCATAATAATGATTTTTATACCGGTATACCGCACTAAACCACTGCGAGTCTCGTTAAACAAGAGACAGGAGGTACGCGTAGCGCCTCCTCCGCACTCCCGTCGACCGAGCGACACCACCAGAGCGACACAGATACGTACCAAAACATCCGTGTCCGGTGACCATCTTTCATCATAACAATACTTTGTCTTTATAATGAAACAATTTTTACGGATTTTATCGCGGTTTATTAAGATTTTTAAAAATCCGTAAAAATTGTTTCATTATAATAAGTGAAATTCGCGCAAACATTAGAAAACAATACTTTGTCTTTTGTTGACGTATTGGAAATGTTTTGCGCATTCACCCGGGGATGGGTCGTCCCCGGGAATGATATGTGGAACTCCCGGCGCGGGGCACCCTGCTACCCCAGCGCCGGTATACCGCACTAAAACCACTGCGAGTTGTCTTCAGCCGCTTGAAGGGGAGTGTCCCGGATCTAACTAACACAGGATACCTCCCTCGACCGGTCGGTTCCCTTAAAAGAGCTAACCGGGCTTCTTCCTAGTATGAGGGAGCTCCGACAACCTGAAGCACCCCCGTCGACGCCGGAACTTTTCTACCGGGGCAGGTACCCAACCTTACCCGAGTCCCGTTAGACAAGAGGCAGGAGGTGCGCGTAGTGCCTCCTCCGCACTCCCGTCCTACGTCGACGGTACGACACAGATACGCACCGAACCATCCGTGTCTGGTGACCATCTTTCACCATGACAATGCTACGTTAACACTGAATAACATAGGCTTTAAAAATAATAATCATTAATCTGAATACGGCTGTAAATCAAAGTTAAAGCGGGCCAAGTTGCGGGCTAGCGGTCAGTCGCCCCTTACGAGGAGTAGTCTGGCCTTCGCCGGGGCCTGTCGCTGAGGTGATCCTGTATGTTGCCTGCATACCCGGGACCCTCAAAAAGCGGCTCATGGCACTCGCAGTGGTTTTAGTTAGGGTTAGGGCACTCCCAGGTGCGAGTACCACCTTGGATCAGGATCTACCCGAATATCCTGGCAGATTTCCCTGCAATAAAAAACGAAGTTGCGGGCACCAGCTAGTATTTTATATAAACGCTCTATAAGAGAACTATAAGTGGAAGAAAATACTTGTAGTTCTTTTTTCAGTTGCCCTCGTGTGTCATTCAGTGTCTTTTTAACCGACTTCAAAAAAAAAGGAGGTTCTCAATTCGTCTGTATGTTTTCTTTTTTTCTTTTTTTTGTATGTATGTGACACGATATCTCCGCCGTTTGTGAATGGATTTCGATGGTTATTTTTTTGTTTGAAAGCTGGTGTTTCCAATTTGGTCAAATATTAATTTTATTAAGATCTGACAAGCCGTGTTTTAGTTATTCCCAATAATGCATATTTAGTTGGTTTTGTTTATCTTGATGATATGATCATTTTATTACGTGTCGAAGTAACAATTGTATAGGATGCTTTGGTAGCACACCATAGTATGTCGCGGTCATCGTAATCATCATCACCATCACCATCATCATCATCATCCTTTATCCGTCCACTGCTGAACATGCCTCCTTCAATGAACGCCAAGACGACGCATTTCGGAATCACTAAAAATTAAGAAATAAAAACATTTCACAAAAAATTAAAACCGACTTCAAAAATACTAAACTAAAAAGTAATAAAATAACAGTTTCTTTAATATTTGTGCTTACAGCATATAATCAACTTAATCTTCTACTAATGTACAAACTTTGCGTTTACCACGTCATTATAGTTACTTTTGGAGTCGGTGTCGTATTTGTTGCTGTACATTATCTACCTACCTACCTTGGCTGACACCGACTCCAAAAGTAACTATAATGACGTGGTAAACGCAAAGTTTGTACATTAGTAGAAGATTAAGTTGATTATATGCTGTAAGCACAAATATTAAAGAAACTGTTATTTTATTACTTTTTAGTTTAGTATTTTTGAAGTCGGTTTTAATTTTTTGTAAAATGTTTTTATATCTTTCAAATAACTGCCTGGTGTTCGACAGGCGCCTTCTTATTGAATTAAACTAGCTTCCATTTTATGTACGGTATATTAAAGTAATTATAGAATTGTAGCCTTTCCATATTTAATACTTGGTACCCGCGATTTCGTCTGCGCAGAATAAGATTTTAGTTTTTTTTCATAAAAAGTATCCTATGTTACTTCTCCTGTATAATACCTCCAAGAATATGTGTACGAAGTTTCATGATGATCGGTTAAGTAGTTTTCGCGTGAAAGCAAATTAACCAACAAAAAATGGAATATTATAATACTTGCTTAATTTATATAACGCAGTTTTTGCTGCGGAGATATCGCGGAGTCATCTTGAATTTAGCGATAAGTAAGCTTGTATTCCTAAACTTGTGAAATACCTCAATTACCTAATTCTCTCGACGAACTAATTAACACTATAGGCATTGTATATCGTCCCCCCATTTCTTATCTTATATTTTTTAACGAGCAATTCTCGTACCTTGGAAACGGCTCGTACGATTTTCATGAATTTAAATAAGCGGGGGATTTTGGGTGCGATAAATCGATCTATCTAGGTTTAAATTTTAGACGACATCATTTTATTGGTATTTTCAGACAATAAAAAATAGATATAATATCATTAGAATAAAACGGTAAATTTCGCCGCCATTTAGGTACTATATAATAACAAAAAAAATGTTTAAACAAAATAAAAAAATAAATAAAAAAAATATGTAAAAAAATAAATAACTAAGTAATAGCCCAAGTGGGAAATCAGGTGGCGTCGAAACCAGAAAAGCCCGGTTCAAGTCTCTAGTCTGCTTTATTCCCCCTTTTTTAAATCCTACTTTTGTGAGAAAAACTATTATTAAGAGCTCTATATTATCAATAAAACACGAAATTAGTGTTTGGTTTGAGGCTAGGCTAAGAAAATCAAACAAAAAAAAATAAACAAAAGGATTTACCATAAAATATATACCGAGCAAATGCTCGCTCATCCAGAACTTAGTTTAAATTTCAAAATCAGTGAAATACTAAGAAAATACTAATAAAAAGAAAATGCTGTCAATGAACATCAACACTATAGGTATTATAATATTATTATAACTTCTCCCCTATTACACTATTATTGACTGGTCTATAATTGGTCTAGTGGTTAGTGACCAGCTGAATACTAAACCAGAAAGTCGTGGGTTCGATTCCCACCCAGAACAAATGCTTGTTTGATGAGCATGATCATTTGTTCTGTATCTGGGTGTAATTTATCTATAATATTTAGAAATATATACGTAATGTATCAATTGTCTGGTTGCCATAAGATCAGGCTCTAGTTTGGGATCAGATGGCCGTGTGTGAGTGGTCCCAACATATTATTATTATTACATATTACGTTACTTATTAGTTTAAATTCCTAGCCTGTGAAATACTATAATTAATTCTTTCGACGAACATAAATACTATAGGTATTATAATATTATATTGTCTCCCCTATTACTTATTAGAGTAGGAAGTAGGTACTCTATTACATCTAAGTGCTAAAATCCTGACATAATAATATTTATTTATTTATTTCAACTACAACTTACAACTATCATTGCAGGTACTACCTAATTCAATAGTGAAGCACACATAATTGTTATAACATATTATATAACGCTATCCTTGTGAATTCATATCATATTTTCCTATGCGTGCAATGGTATATTATACAATTATATTTTAATAATAAATGCTAGGTATATACTTAAAATATAATTACCTTATAAATTTGTAGATAAAAATTAAAATATTTAAAATATAAAATGTTTCTCGCGTTACGTGCAGTTGACGTCAATATAACGGTTGCTAAGATATAGTAATAATTGTTATTAGTTACCAAGGGATGTATCGAGTATTCTCATTTATAATGGAAAGGCAAAGGCAGTATTGTAAACGAGTTTTTATTTTAAATTTATATTGTTTTTTTAGTTGATTGAAATAATGATATTTTAAATTAAATAAATAATTTAGTACAAACTTGGAATGAAATTTACATTTGATTCATTTATGGAACTTATGTTAAGTATATACAGGACACATCCAGTATTAATAGATATAATATAATGTGATTTACGCAATGCTAGTTGCTTAGCAACGTGTGTTTTCCAATCAAATTGGTATCAAATAAAACAGTACAAACTTTGTATACTGTATTGAGCCACTGGTATAATTGAGCACAGATTTTGAATGGCATTTTTTTAAACCGTATGTTCTTTGCGAGCAATGTAAAGCTGATCTACCGCCGCACTGGCAAGAAGTGACCATCGTTTTGGTGTTCATCGAAATAATCTTTATCAAATATAAATACTGGATATGCAAGATTATGGTAAAACACCAGCAACGTCGCAGGACTTGATAGCTAATATTATAAGCAACAATACTTGTTTTACAAATTTTGATAATTCGTTAGATTTTATTTTCATGCAAAAATAAACGTGCGCGAGCGTGCGTCGTCCTTGATACTAATGAAATATAGACCTACAAATGTTTCGACAGTACAATAAAAATGTGAAAAAATATTTTTAATGTTTTGAGTTGTATATAAAATATGTTGTTGTTTACGTTAGCTATCTATGCTTTAAATAAAAGCCTGTATAGTTTAGGTTAACATAAGCGAACTTAGGTTTCTCATCAAGATTCAAGCCTTATCGAGGCAGTGGGGCTCAGTAGCCTAAAGGTGAGCCCAGCAAATTGGGCGAAGCAAATTGAACCAAGAGAGCTGCTGTTTGTACCCCTCTTATAAGAACAGGGGACAAAAGAGCAGGGTGTCCCCCTGGGCGAGGATGGGAACCTCACCCCATTGCTTCCTCACACCATCCTTTGAGGGACTAACTAACCGTCGAGGTGCCCTGATTGCTCAATAGATCCGGGACACCTCACTAAAGGTGGCATCGGTGGCACTTGCTGGGTTTTAGTGGGTACTCTACCCACTAAAACCCAGCAAGTGCCACCGCAGTGTGTGAGTGAGTAGTGGCGTCTACCTTACCATCTTTCGGGCGCAGCGAGTCCCACATACCCGCCTGGGGAGTCCCCCCTCCCCAGCGGGATGCCTCAGAGCATTTCCCGGCGTTAAAGAAAAAAAAGCGAACTTAGTTACTTCCAGTATTGATTTATAAAAACCCACTTCTAGCCACACTGCACTAGGTTGGACACCGTTCCTATGTCTCGGATAGGAGGTCTCTTGGTGAAAGCCTTACGTTGGACGGGATCCTTCGGGTTCGCCGACTAGGGCAAGAGGCGTTAATGCGAAGGTGGGGGGAGGACCTGGCGCGACAGCCGTACGGCAAAAGCCTAACGGTTGCTCTGCGTCCGGTCCTTGAGCGGTGGATGCGCCGTAAGCGCAAACCCCTCACTTTCCGTCTGACACAGGTGCTCACCGGGCATGGTTGCTTTGGTGACTACCTGTGCCGGACGGCCCACAGGGAGCCGTTGACAGTGTGTCACGATTGTGGCGCGGTGGTGGACTCGGCCCAGCACACCCTTGAGGTGTGCCCGAGATGGGCGGCGCTGCGTCATGATCTGACATCGGTCATCGGAGGGGACTTGTCTCTGCCGAGTGTCATCATCGCGATGCTCGGTGACGACGAGTCCTGGACGGCGATGGTCTCCTTCTGCCTCCCACCGCGGACGACGAACGGTGGTGCGTAGGAGGCGCTACCTAATGCGCCTCCAGTAACGCCCCTGTGCTCGTGTCGGGTTCAGGATGGGAACCTGAGCTCAGTATGACACGACGTCGCGGGGACTGCCCAAGCAGCCGGGCAGCCCCCCTTAAGAGGAGTAGTCTGGCCTTCGCCGGGGCCAGCCTGTCGCTGAGGTGATCCTGTTGACTGCCTATCCGGGACCCTCAAATTAAAGCGGCTGAAGGCGCTCGCAGTGGTTTTAGTTTACGGGTAGGGCACTCCCAGGTGCGAGTCCCACATAGGGTCAGGATCTACCCGCGATCCTGGCTACATGCGTAAAAAGCATTTCCCTGCGATAAAAAAAAAAAAAAAAAAAAAAAAAAGGTTGGACACCGTAATAAACAATAATAATCTATTTTATACAGTCAATCTACGCTTCGGTGTAATACCTCACAAACAAGTTAGTTATGGAAGGAAGGAGGAGGAAGAGGAAGACACTATCTCAGAGGGAGCGATCACTGAGATTAATTTATCCTCAATTTCTAACCGCAATATTTTTCAGATCTTTCTAGTAGCTATGTAACATATAATTCACTAGGCAAACATTATCTATAGCCTAGTCTAGACATGGCGTTAGTAGACCAAATGAATGTCTACTTTCAACTTGCTGTAATAGATGATACAACATTAGCCGCCTTTCCCGATCCTTAAAGGAGTAATGCATATGAAAATGTACGAAATGCCGACATTTCATCTAATTTCATTTCCAATAATGGCATTTGGATAACCTTCGACTCAGACCTTACCCTTGTAGAATGCGACCTTGTGATGAAAATAGGTCACCTTATATATCTTTATTCGTTCGGAATTTATTGTACGCATATAATTAATTTCCATTTGGCCTTTGACCTAATTGTATCAAAAAATCGGCGGGAAATAATCGCCGCCATTTTGTAACATCAGCCCTAATGTAATGTCGTACACATCCTTATAAAATACAATTACATTGTTTTTATGCTCGTAAAATCGAAGCCCATATGATAAAAGGTTTTACGTGCTAGCGCCTTTTATATTCCAATTCACGTATTTGAATTCTTATTTTCGAATGTATTTTTACGGTTAAGCCTTAGGTTATCGTCTTTAAATGCATTATGATGTTAGCTAGTTTGTTTTTCTTGGGGTTTTTATCGGGTAAAAGAGTGGTAGTGTTTTTATTATTGTCGTTTATCTTAGAGGTGATAGACGTTAATACAGAGATAAAAAATCAACTACGTTCGACGCGGACTTGCGAACGAATGGTTCCGCACCACTGTCTTTTTCATTCATCAACATTTTCAATGTTTTAATTGTTTACTTCCACTAATAAATAACTCCACATACCTGTATTCGCTATAATGACTAATCACCACATAGCGACCATCTCTGTAAACAGCACCCCTCTTGAGTTTGTAGAAAGATACGTTTACTTGGGCAAACAGATTTCTTTTAGAAAAAATAGAAACATGGAGGAAATAGATCGTAGAATATCAATAACCTGGAAGAGAATATATAGGGCACATAAAGAAATATTTAAATCAAAACTCACACCGTCAATAAAGAAAATAGTTATGGATTCAGTAATTTTACCATACCTTACCTACGGCTCTCAAACTTGGACTTTCGATCTAAAAACAATGAACAAAATACAAATGTTGTTTGTATTTTGTTCATTGTTTTTTGTTCATTGTCAAAGAAGAATGGAAAGAAGCTTATTAAATTGCTTGTTTCTCCCGTGAAACAGCTTTGCTGTGTTTCGGAGAGAAGGGCAAGACAAGCAATGTAATTAATGTCTCCGAGACTTAACATCTTATGTCTCAGGATAGGCAACACATAGATGAGTTGCCTGGGCTCGTTCCAGGTTAACTAATTTATGTTCATGGGCGACGTGGACCACTTACCATCAGGCGGCACGTTTGCCAGATTGCCTATCCAACTAACATAAAAAAAGTATAAAATTAAGGGACAAGATTAAAAATAAGTACATTCACAACAAAACTAAACTAACCGTCGCTTTAACCTTCTCACTGAAAATGAAATGGAGATAGCCGGGACACATAGCCCGCTACAACGACGACAGGTGGCCCATTAGAGTCGTGAAATGGCAAGGCCCTAGGGGTCGTAGGGTTAGAGGGCGCCCGTGCGCTAGATGGACAGATGAACTGGCAAAAGTAGCAGGAGAAAATTGGGTATCCTTGGCCAGACACAAAGAACGATGGAAGTCCTTGGAGGAGGCTTTTACCCGAAGGGGGTCCATATAAGCCACGACAAAATAAAAACTAATAGAATTAATTATAGATTAATAAGAAATGAGAATCATACATACTACAATTGTAACTCTTTATTAAGAATTTTACTTAACTATTTATCAGCATATATTGTAATGTAAGTTGGCCTAAATGGAATTAAAATAAGCTTAATATTATTATTTTGGTTTTCAATTTTTGCCAATTCTCCCATTTCTAGGGTTTATCCAAAGATGCGGGCTTTTAGCCAAGACATCTTTGGTTAAACATTAAATTTATTCTTTAATCTATCGACAGAAATTTCCTGACGATTCTACATGTATTTAAAATGACTGCTTTTTGCATGAGAATGTAAGTAAGGATCTCAAAAATCTTAATATACACCATATTAAGATTTGTGAGACTTGTGTGAGTGGAATTGAGATTGTGTGTATTGGGTATAGCAATGTCTAGGAGATATACAGTCTTATTTTGTTTGTCGTGTAGCATGATGTCAGGTCGGTTATGGTGTATGGTTTTGTCAGTCAATATACTTCTATCCCAGTAAAGTTTGAAGTCGGGCGAGTCTAATATAATTTTCTCATTTTTTAATTTGTATTATTATTATATTCGTTAAAACGACCAACAACGTGTATATCAAATATATGCTTTATATTTTATCGGGCCTTCTATAAAACAATCCCTGTTGATTTGATGTTAAAATTGTTTCCATCATCATCGCTGCCGAGACCGAAAATTTATTAAGTTTGTGACAGCACCTAAACATTATAGTATTTTATTTTTTTAAGAACTTAAGATAACTTTTGAAAAATTCTTCCAATAAATGTAACGATAGAGCTATCGTTATATTCATTGGAAGAGTTCATGCCAAGAGTTCCATTAGCTCCATAATTGTAATACTCTGCTGTAAAGCTGCAATCAAAACTAGTTATAGATGTTTTAAAAATACATTTATTTCATCCAAAGCAATCTTTACAGCAATTCGAGGCAATGGCGTGTCTTCTAAGACTTAGATCCAACATGGCCAGGCTCTCTCGCCTCAGACGACACGCGAGCCATTCCATTGTGTATTCGGGAGAGGTGCAACGAGCCAAAATGGATCATAAACCTATAGTGGCTCTGGAATCTACGATCATCACACACGGGATGCCGTATCCGAAGAACATCGAAACGGCGCTAGCTGTGGAAAATATAATTAGAGATCAAGTAAGTTTTTTTATTGCATAATAATATATGATAAATATGATGAATGAGCGATCACTGGATGGTAAGTTTTTTTTTCCTTTTTACTTTACAAAAGAAACATAAAAAATAATGTATTTAACATAATATAAAATATTAGCTGGTGACTGCGACTGGTCGTCTGTGTAGGATAAGATTTTTGAAATGTAAACTTCTTTTAGCGCGGTACGCATATTTTTAGATGAGATGAAATCTCTGAACTCGCGGCACCGCACACATAAACGTTGGTGACGCAGTTTGACGTTTATATGACGTGGACTCACGACACCGCACGCGAGCCGGTGGAGACGCAGTTTGACGTTTAATTTATTTATATAAGATTGTCGCGTTTGGGGGGTGGTAGGACCCGTGATGCGACCAGATAGAAGTAGGGGTTCGAAATAAGATGCTGTAAGGGTACCTTATTTAAAAGCCGAAAATTTTCTTCAGCTAACCCACGTTCCGATACGACGATTTGTACGGTAGGGAAGGACATTGGCCTGACCGGTGACTCATGGCGAAGATGGCTGGATACGGGGAGATCTCCACCGGTATTCAATGCCGGTAATTCAGTCGGCCGGCTGTTGTGTTCTTCTTAGATTTAGATAGGTAGCCAAATTTAGTAAATTCCCAGCGGAATTTAAGCCGTGTTTAATTTTCGAGGATTAGCCTCGAGATGGCCGAGGGGCCATCGGCGGCGATGCCGCCCCCAGACTTACATTGACAAGCCCGGCAGTCAAAGACCACAGAACCACACCACATCCGATCCATCGTTCAAAAATCAACATCCCGTTTTACAGTTAAATGTCAAACTGACTTTATAATTAGTTAAGTTTTAATTTAGACATTTTGTTATTTTAGTTTCAAGATAAGATTAAATTATTAGATTTAGGATTATTAATTATAACAGGTAAATTGATTTTATTTAAGAGAGACATCCACTACAAAACAATTATCGAATTTCATAGCGACATCTATTGAGCCAATTAGAAATATGACGTCAATAGGTCGATAAACAGTAAACAATCGTTAACGTCAGTCAAGGATAGATGGCGCTTATTTACTGGTAGTATTAAGTTTAAAACTTATTTATCACTATATTATTTAATTATCAGCTTAAATTTAAGTAACGTGCAAGCGCAACGTTACAAGATTATGCAATATTTGTTTTGCAAATTGTGTTGCTTCTTAATTATGACATAATTAATTTTGTGCACCGTCTAAATTGTATAGGTTGTCATAAGAAATTAGCCTGTATTATAGATATTTGAATTTAATTGTTTTGTTCTCACTTCTATTGGCAGTATCTGTGACTGGTTGGGTTTTTCTTTTATAAAAAGTTATGTTACTTATAATTCCTCCAAGAATATGTGTACAAAGTTTCATGATGATCGGTTGAGTAGTTTTCACGTGATAGCGTAGCAAACAAACTTACTTTCACATTTATAATATTAGTATAGATATATTTACAAATAAAAAAACAATGGAAAGAAAATATACATATTTGCAGCAAAAAACCTCGTAGGTTTTAAACAAGTGCTAAATTTAACTCTACACCATTAGTTTTAGTGTTACTTTATACTTATTAAGTTGGAATAGGTATTTTCCATTTAAATTAGTTAACAATTTCTTTTCCAATTTATGCTAAGTGACTATTTTCTATAAAGTATTTTATTTTATTTATCGGTATTAAGTTGTGTCGTAAGTCGAGAGTGAATTGCGAGTGTACGTACGCAACTTAAAAAATCGTCTGAATTTTAATTATGCGAGATTAAGCAAATAAGGGAGGGGATAAGGAAATGACTTGCACTTTACTCACGTGCCATAATATGAATTAGAATGATGATTCACTACATCGATGCATCGTCAACGGATGAACATGATTGTACGTGCAGAAATTAGATTTAGAATGATAATGTTGATCACAGCAAAACCTAAATGAGCTATAAATCTTATTATAAGTACAAAACAAAACATACGATATATTTAAATGTACACATGCCTAGTAAAAGCCTTTGTACTCAGAGCTATCAAAGAGTTAAAAAAATATTAAAGGGATTAAAGCTTAAAGCGGGGCGAGTTCTGACTGCAGGTGTTTACTATTTAATGAATGCCAGCTGTGAAGTACACTTCGGACTTAAGAATATGTACAGAAATTAAATACAGTAAAACGAATGACGCTTATTTTTTAACAAAGTCTTCGATAGCATAATGCTCCAATTTTTTTCTAAGTTAGTGTACTAAATTGATATGGTGAAAGTTCGTAGACCAATTCAAAAGATGAAGAAATAAAATAAAAAAGCTACATTATATGAGCTAGAGATAGAAAGTAATACAGGAGTAGCAGCGATACGACATTATATACATATTGGCGTTCATTAAAAATGGTCAAGTATAAACAGTGCGATGTTTTTGTCATTAACATACTCTATTATAAGACACCCTTTACCACATCATGGTTCAAGCTTTGTCGTGGCGGTGGGGCTCTAAAGTGAACCCAGCACCTTGAGCGAAGCCAATTGAACCGAGGAAGCTGCTCTTTGTACCCCTCGTAAAAGAAGGGGGGGGGGACAAAAGAGCAGGGACGAGGATGGGAACCTCCTCACCCTATTGCAATGTACATTGGGATGGGTTGTTCTGTGGTGCGGGACAACCGCTCTGGGGAGGTGGTGTCGGTCCCTTGGGGGACTGACTTGCCGTCGAGGACCATCTTTCGGGAGCAGCAAGTCCCAAATACTCGCCGGGGAGTCCCGCCTTCCCCGCAGGATGCCTAAGAGAATTTCCCGGCGCAAAAGAAAAAAAAGACAATCCCTTTAATAAAGGTTTCCTAAATTTACTTATTTTAGCTCATGTATACCTACCTACATTATGATAATTTAATGAGTCCATGATATTGCATCAGTATACTGTTCTATACACTAAATATTTAGAACATTTAATGCTGAAACAGATTAGCCCTCGCTGCCCCTAATGGTCTTAATCGAGTAAAAGCGGCTTTGGCCCCTAATCCGTCGGGTGTCGCGACTACAGTTGCCTACATAAGTACAATGTATTGTTAACTAAAACTTATCAAGACTATTTTAATATTATTGTGTTGCTTATTCGTCTGCTAAAGCTTCTGCTTTAGCCAGACTTTAATATCATCTTCATTAAAATATCACATCAAATTGTAAGATGTAAAAGCTATTGAAAATGGCAGATCAACTACTTTTTTTCCCCGGAGAAGCAGGATATTCTATCCTAATAATGTTTTAAATACGAAAAATCTGAATGTATGGATGTATATTTGTTACTCTTTCACGCAAAAACTACTGAATGGATTGTAATGAAACTTTACAATAACATAGCTTATAAATCAGTATAACATATACCTAGGCTACAATTTATCCAAACCTTCATCAAAACTAATCATCATCAGCTTTTATCCGTCCAATGCTGAACACAGGCCTTTTTTTCTTACGCCGGGAAATGCTCTGAGGCAACCCGCGGGGGAGTGGGTCTCCCCAGACATGTATATGGGACTCGTTGCGCCCGAAAGCCGCCAATGCCGCCTTTGGTGATGTGCCTCGGATCTGATAAGCCAACAGGCCACTTCGACGGCTAGTCAGTCCCTCAAGGGACCGACGCCACCTCCACAGAGGGTTTGTCCTGCACCACAGAAAAACCCCTCCCAACATCGGCAAAGTGTAATGGGGTGAGGTTCCCATCCTCGGCCCTTGTCCACTTGCTCTTTTGTCCCCTCTTCTTATAAGAGGGGTACAAAGAGCAGCCCCCTCGGCTCAATTTGCTACGCCCAAGGTGCTGGTTCACCTAAGGCTACTGAGCCCCATCGTCACGACAAGGCTTGAACCATGGTGGGAAACATAGGCCTAGGTAAAGTGGACCACCTTACCTCTATTATATGTGTATATACCTACAAGAATAATAAATTCTAACAAGTTATAAATGTCAAAATGTTTGCTTAATTGTCCTTCGCGCCGGTATCGGATGGAAATGATTTTTCCGAAAATAGTTGAAGGACATCAGGCCTCTCGATCAGACTCGTCCACTTTTACGGACCCCGTGATATATGATCTGACAATATTACGGGAGGTCAAGTGTTAATTGGATTCATCATCATTATCATGGGATATTTTAATATATTTTTTGTACCCGGGGAAAATACACTCACACATGTACTCACCAGAGTGGAACTTGGTGGTTATGTTTGACTGGTCTGTAGGTCAAGTGGTCAGTGACCTTGACTGCCAAACCGGAGGTCGTCGGTTCGATTCCCACCAAAAACAAATGTTTTTGTGTGTCTGGATGTAATTTATCTATAATTGTATATATTTAAAAATAATTGTATATAAGTTTATATCAGTTGTCTGGTAGCCATGAGAACGGGCTCTACCTAGTTTAGGCTGGGTGGTAAAAAAATATCATCCCAATTTTTCGGTTTTTTGGGCGAGTATTTATGTTTAGGTTGTAAATTCATAAAAATAAAATTTGTATTGATTAGAAGACTAAGTTTCCATTGGAAACGAAAAAAATCTAGTAAATAATAATTTACTTCCAAAAAACCTGAAAATCTCATTTCCGTTCTGCTCATTACCTAATTTTACCATTCATATACTGGAAATGGTAATAAGTCATTTTGGATGGTAATTTATATTTTCTTTTTTAATTTCTTTATATAAATTAGTATTAAATCAAATATAATTAGTGATGCCTAAACGATTGATTACCTTTCTTTGTTTTTTTTGAAACGAGGCAGATAAAAAGAATAGACACGCAAATAGTAATCATTTAACACGGTTAATACGCTTCAAGTAGAACAGCGGTTAGTATTTATATAATATTTCAGACTCTATTAGTGACTTACTACTTTGATCAAATTGGTTCATAATGGATCAAATGCTTTGGGATCTAAACCACTTCCAAAAATTTTAATTATTATAACATAAGTATTATAGTATGTATAAATACCTTATATAAAACCCTAGCAGAATTATCATTATAAACAGCAACGTTTGTTTTACGTCATAAACCACACCTTAAATAAAATTTTTTTTTCAAGTTTTTAAGGAGCTGTCGTGATATTTTTATTAGTATATGTCATCATCATCATCATCAGCCTCTATCCGTCAACTGCTGAACATAGGCCTCCCTCAATACCGACAATTAAATTAGTATTAAATATAAAAAGCAAAATTAAAATTTTTGAAGAAAACCCACGACGGTAAAACATAATTGAAAAATGATAAAATAATTAAAAAACCCCGACATGTAAACAACAGAGTATCAGTTTTCATAGCACTTACGCAACTATTTGGTTCTCGAAGACGTAGATGTGGCAATAACATATTATTCAAGTCCCTATGAACTTAATATAAACCCCAATATAATCCGTCGGGGGCTGCCATTGAATGGACTAGATTTGTAGTTTTATAGTAACGTGAATAATTTGGAGATATTTTATTGCTATACTTATATTTCTTCAAATTTAAAACAGTGATGAAACCGCATCAAAATTTGACTTCTAGTTTTGGAGAGAAATGGAACATTTTTTTACGTTTATTATCTCTAGTTGCATAAATTCTTTAAATCGAGGATTTTTTAATTATTTTATTTTTTTTCAATTACCTGCATTCTAACCATCGTGGGTATTTTTAACCGACTTCAACAAAAAGGAGGAGGTTCTCAACTCGGCCGGTATTTTTTTTTATGTATGTACACCGATTTCTCCGTCAATTGTGGACCGATTTTCAAAATTCTTCTTTTGTTTGAAAGGGTATACTTGCCATTTGGTCCCATGATAAGAAAACCAGGATCTGATGATGGCATCCTAGAGAAATCGAGGGAAACTTTCGAAATTTGTAGGAATGACTAGTGTGCTTAATATTTTTTTAAATAAGCATTTTAAAGCACTACAATTTAATGAAGGTCTAGAGTCGATCTGATGCTGGAGCTGGAAGACAGTCGAGGGAACTCCTCGACGATTTACTTCAGTAACCTTGTGTTTGGGCTTGATTAATTTGTATTGATGAGAACTTTACACCTAGATGGATAATGACTGTGATTGGGGGTCTGATGATGAAGACGAAGCTCAGTTAAGGGAACTCCTAAATAGTTTAAAGTAGCTACCTTGTGATTGGACTTAATTAATTTATACTGATGAGAACTTTGCACCCTTATGGGTGATATGTGCCATTACCGTTATGATGATGGAGACTATAGACAGTCGAGGGAACTCCTCGACGATTTACAGATTTTTTTGGGCTTACTTCATACGGTTCAATATGCCAAAATGTCTATCTCTGTATGCCTTTCTTTAATGAATCACAAAAAATTAAGAAATAAAAATTTTTAAATAAAAATTATAACCGACTTCAAAAAATAAAGTAACTAAAATGTTATAAAATAATCGCGTGTACAATCTTTGCGTTTACCATGTCATTATTGTTACTTTTGGAGTCGGTGTCAGCTAAGTTAAATAGGCTACCTACAGCAACAAATACGTCACCATTGTCGTATTTGTTGCTCTAGGTACCTACCTATCTACTTTAAAAAAATTTTATGTGTAATTTTGTTTTTTTTATATTTATGTTGAAGTTTAAAATAGTGATGGCAGCCCCCGACGGATGATATTGGGTTTTATATTAAGTTCATAGGGACTTGAATAATATGTTATTGCCACATCTCCGTCTTCGAGAGCCAAATAGGTGCGTAGGGAAGTGCTATGAAAACTGATACTCTGTTGTTTAAATGTCGGGGTTTTTTTTAATTATTTTATCATTTTTCAATTATGTTTTAACCGTCGTGGGTTTTTTCAAAATTTTTAATTTTGCTTTTTATAGAGTATGCTCTATAAAACTAATTAATATGAAATATGTAGAAGCTAAAATTAAATATATTAATGACTGCAGCGCCTTCAAGTGATTTACCACCGTATCATCTTTACTGATCAACCACAAACCCTATAATGAATACCGCATGAAAATCGGACTAGATATTACTGCAGCGTCACCTAGTGAGTTGATACCGTAACACCTATTTAAAAATCTTCACTAATCAACCACAAAACCATTATTAAAAGCCGCATCCAAATCGGACCAGTAGTTTTGGTTTTGTAAAAACAATGTTTACTGCAGCGCCCCCTAGTGAGGTGTCACCGTAACACATTTTTAAGAACATGCAACACATATTGTTTTCTAATGTTTACGCGAATTTCACTCATTATAATAAAACAATTTTTTACGGATTTTATCGCGGTTTATTAAGATTTTTACAAGCCCGACGTTTCGGATACTTTACAGCAACCATGGTCACGGGAGGACTGAGGTGAGGTGAGGTGAGGTAATAATAGGACGTATGACACCTCAGTCCTCCCGTGACCATGGTTGCTGTAAAGTATCCGAAACGTCGGGCTTGTAAAAATCTTAATAAACCGCGATAAAATCCGTAAAAAATTGTTTTATTATAACATGCAACACAATTTAAACCGAACCTATAACCGGAAACCACCAAAACGGACTTAGTAGTAGTTGCACAAACAAAAATATTATGTTTTCTGCAGCGCCCCCTGTAGGGCTAGCATACGCGCACGACAAAATTGTATGTACCCCTTTTCTCGTATTACTTATATGAAATAATACGAGAAAAGGCGTAGACAAAATTTTGTCGTACGCGCATGCTAGCCCTACTAGTGAATTTTCATCGTCATAAAAAATATATGAATATCCACCAATCAAACCAGAACCCACCACTGAATGAAAACCGCATCAAAACAAATATTTACTGCAGCGCCCCCTGGTAAGTCGTAATTGTAATTGCACCTATCTGATAACATGCACCAATTAAATCCAAACTCATAATTGAAAACCGTATCAAAATCAGACTAGTAGTTTTGGAGAAAAAATGCAGCATTAGTTTGTACAAATAAATGTTTACTGCAGCGCCCCCTGGTGAGTCGTCACCGTAACACATTTAAGAACACGTACCACAATTAAACCCGAACCTATCACCGAAAATCGCATCTAAAGTGGACTAGTAGTTTTGGTTTTCCACAAATAAACATTTACTTCAGCGCCCCCTGGTGAGTTTTCATCGTAACATATAATACAAGAACATGCACCATCACTGAATTAAAACCGCATCAAAACAAATGTTTACTGCACGGCCCCCTGGTGAGTTGTAATTGTAACACCGGACAAGTAGTCTTGGAGATAAGCGGCAAAATAGGTTTACGTACACCCCAAACGCATATACAGTCTCCGTTCCGTCGCGGGAAAAAAATAGATATTCAAATTATCAAATGACGTACAACAATTATTGTTGCATATGATGTTAGCTATCTAGTCTTGTGAGGTTGCTGAAGTTAAAGATAAATATCCAGTATATGACTGAGTAATAAATTCTAGCTTCGAAAAGAAAAAAATATTTCATCAATCATCTAGATAACATTTTCTAAGTTGACAGAATTATCTCTCTGTCACAATTTAAACTCCACTTAGTTTTTGATAAAGTTTTTATAACAAAATCAGATCATCTAGTTATTTAATTAAATTGCCTTTATTTTTGCCTTACATTTATTTAGGGTTTTTTAAGCCTTACGGAGACAACCGAGCAGTCGGAGCCTTATGGTGACTACTGACGCCCATAGATGTCTATGGGCGTCAGTAGTCACCACATCCAAAAGTTATGCAGATGTGTTGCCCTCCTTTTTCCTATCTCCTCCAATGGGCCGACGGAAACTCACAAACCGCACCGGTGTTATGTGAGCGAGAGGTACCACCCCGGTTGTGTCGGCCCAATTCGGCTGCAAAGCAGCATGGCACTACCTCTCCACATAATCTACTTAACATTCAGTCCTTCTACAAAAATCAAAAGTGAAATAAATATTACTAAATAAAGAATGTAATAAAACAATATGATGTTCTTCAACAACAAATAAATCTCCAGGAATCGCAAAAATGTAAAGAGATGCCCACTTCCTTGTTTCATTAATTATCTTACCAAGGTTTTGTATTCCCGTATACCTGACAAATTATTCACCTCAAACTGCAAGAGGCTCAGGAGCATAAATAATTCATTGCTAGTTCATCCGATGTCTGATTTGTGTCTTAGATATGCTTTCTTGTTGAATTTACGCCACCTCAAAGTGTAGATTGTAGACCCACTTTCATATAATGATCAAACCCTAGACACTAGATCAAAATTATATTTTCAACTATTGAAACTACAAAAAATTGGATATTTACCCATTTTCTCATTCCGTGAAGCTCAATATTTCAGCATTGTCTACGAACAAATGGTAAATATAGACACAACCTTTGAACATAAGCTTGGCTAGAACTTGTTTGAAGAAGTAGTCGATTTAAGAAATTTAAAAAGCATCTGTAAACCTGAAACGTGTTCTAATATGGTCCAATGATCACGGAACGTTCGAGCCGTTCATTGGAACACGCAGGCCTTACCGTGTGGAACTATAGTGTAAATTGATACTATTTCCTTTCTTTGGAACTACTTTTTTTTTTGTACTATCTATATACTAGTATAGTAGCAATCCCCACCATGGTTCAGACCTTGTCATGGCGGTGGGGCTCAGTAACATAGGGTGAGCGGTGCACCTTGGGCGAAGCTAATTGGGCCGAGGGGGCTCTTTGTACCCCTCTTATAAGAAGAGGGGACAGAAGAGCAGGGGGCAAGGGGTGAGGATGGGAACCTCACCCCATTGTACTGTCCCGACGTTGGGAGGGGTTGTTCTGTTGTTGTTCTAAAGAACATAGGATGATGAATAAAACAAACAACTGCCGTTCGCAAATATTAATACTATTCCAATTAAGTTCTCTAAATATTTATCTTCAATATAAAATTTATTGCTTTTGTGTATAAGACTACAGATTATATTTACTGTTCTAGGGAGCGACGCCCGCTACAATAGCTATACTCAAAGGTCAGCTGCACGTTGGTCTGTCGGTAGACCAGCTTCAGTACTTGGGGAAGGCGAAGGGAGTGGTCAAAGCTTCTAGAAGAGACTTGGCACCGGTGATCGCTGAGCGACTAGATGGCGCCACCACTGTAGCGGGAACAATCATCGCCGCTGAGTTAGCAGATATACCAATTTTTGTTACTGGTGGCATAGGTTCGTATATTTGATAAAATTCAGTTAAATGACTTATAAAAATGTAAGAAAATATGCATGATGCTTGCACGGATTCATAAACGCTTAATTAATAACTTTCTACAACAATATCAGATTTAAGGGGTTTCGACCCCTAATTAGACGGTTTTTGTGCTGTGCTCCATAAAAATCGCCTGCATTCAATAATGAACATAATATGGTGATGCTGATAAAACACATAAAAATAAAATAAAATAGGCATCAACTCAGCTTCATCAGGCATGCAGGTTTCCTCACGATGTTTTTTTACCGGTGAGCAAGCGATGGTCTCATGTGCAAGTGCACGTATAAATTTAGAAAAACTAATTTCTAGGCATCACAGGGGGGTTAGGATCCAATCCGGACCTCTCACTCCTCACTCAAAAGTCCGAGCCCATACCCACTTATTTTTTTCTTAACCACCGACAAATGCTCTGAGTCATTCCGCGGGGGAGTGGGTCCTCCCGACGAGGGTATGTGCGACTCTCTGCGCCCTATAGCTGATAAGTGGACGCAGCTCTACCCACTAAAACCCGGCGAGTGCCACCAATGCCGCCTTTGGTGAGGTGCCCCGGATCTAATAAACAAACAAGGCACCTCGACGGCTAGTCCGTCCCTGAAGGGACCGACGCCACGCCCAAAGATGGTTTGTCCCGCACCACAGAACAACCCCTCCCAACGTCGGGACAGTACAATGGGGTGAGGTTCCCGTCCTCGCCCCTTGCCCCTGCTCTTTTGTCTCCTCTTCTTATAAGAGAGGTACAAAGAGCTCCCTCGGCTTAATTAGCTTCGCCCAAGGTGCTAGACTCACCCTAGTCTACTGATCCCCACCGCCATGTCAAGGCCTGAACCATGGTCATACCCACCAGCGCATCGTCGCTCATGTAAAGTTTAATAAAAAATAATTATTAAGTCTTACATACATTTTTTTTTATGTTAGTTGGATAGGCAAACTGGCAAACGTACCACCTGATGGTAAGTGGTCGACGTCGCCCATGAACATAAACTAGTATACCTGGAACGACCCCAGGCAATTCATTTATGTGTTGCCTATCGTGAGACATAAGATGTTAAGTCTCGGTGCCAGTAATTACACTGCCTGTCTTGCCCTTCTCTCCTAAACACAGCAAAGCTGTTTCACGGGAGAAACAAGCAAGATGGTGGTACCCATGCAGCCGGGAGCGCGGCACAGCGCTTCCCTCCCACCACATAATATATAACTTAATGTACTGATACTTTAATATCCTTATTCATTATCAAATCTCCCCATATAATAACTTAGACCAGAATTAAAGCCTCGATGAATAAATTGAAAAAGTATTTAAAAATGGCATTTAATAAAGTGCATGAATTTTGGCACGAATGAATTCGCTTTCACATAACGTAATAAATTAGAGCAGGCGAGGCGCTGAATGAGGGGAATTAATAAAGATTCCACGTCCACCGGTATCGGCCACAATATGGAATAATCGTTCGGAAATATTGTGAATGTGTTAGTGAGCCGGATAATGGCATTGGGGTCCATTTTTAAACAATATTCGAAATACTTCCGCGGCTTTTTAGGGTTTTGATCGCATTATTTAATGCGCCGTATGTATCTATACAGATAAATAAAATTGGAGTGTCTGTTTGTAATATTAAAATAACCGCTTTTAGTTGAATTTATACACGGTACAATTATAGCAAAATAGCATTTTTTACAAATTTTTTCGTCTGTCTGTTTGTTCCTATCTCTGAAACGGCTGGGCTGATTTTGATGGGACATTCACTAATATATACCTGATGTTATAAGGCTTAGGCTATAAAAATCTCAATCGGAGTACGGCTTTAAATCTAAGTTAACGCGGGCACCAGCTGTATGCATTATCATATTACATACAGCAATAAAAACCTTAAATCTGACCATAGAAGAAAAGGTACATGGACATTTAAATGATCACTATGACCCTTTGTATGATTTAAATAAATAGTTCATGTGGACAAAACTGGCTTCCTAGTCTACTACATCCCTCTTATAAGTGAAAACGAAAAGTCTAAAATTAATGTAAGTGTACTTCTGAACAAATATAAATTGAAGGCAGTAACATAAACTGTATATATTTTTGATTTAAAGGGTTGTTTGGAAAATCCCAGCTTAGCTGCGGCAGCTGGCAACAATAAATAAAATGGAAGTCTCTTAATCGCTAAAATTTTGCGACTTTTACACCATAAATCTACATAAACGTATTTTTTTATGTAATTTTATTCAACACTAGCTGTTGCCCGCAGCTTCGCCCGCGTTTACTTAGATTTATAGCCGTAAACGGATTGATGATGATTCTTTTACTTTTACTTTTTGAAGTTACTCCTTATAACATCAGCTGTCTTCCAGTGAAAGTCACATCAAAATCGGGCCAGCCGTTTTATAGATTAGCCGGAACAAACAGACAGACAGACAAAAATAGTAAAAAAAATGCTATTTTAGTATATTATGTAGGTACCGTGTATACATCCATATGCATTGAATAAAAAGCAGTTATTTTAATATTACAGATATACACTCCAATTTTATTTATCTGTAGGTATAGATAGGTCATTTTTCATTTCACTTTCAATGGTCCATCCTATGATAGAGATATCTACTATGAGAAGACTATTAGGCAATAGTCAACCTCTTTGCTTATATTATATTCTCAAAGAGTTTTTAATTAAGATTAAAAATAGGGAAACTCTTTTAGCTTATCCTCCTTACCATAACTACCATCATTGTCAGCACCATCGTCATCATTAACTCTTATTCAACTATCCGTCAAACCCGTTTCCTGATATTATCATACCATATTTATATTTGCCCCAAAATATTCCGTCAACACGTTTGATATTATGTAATACGTAATATCAGTACAAACCCACGGGTGTGGCTACATTGAAGAGATTTTAAAAATCAAAAGGTACCACTGCATTTCTATTTTGTCGCATATTTCGTATTCATATCCACGGGCGCGTTGTGACGCCAAATCTTTTTAGAAATTTCAGACATTTATTTTATGTCACATGTTGCTTTTAAATTTTGGTGTTCACTTTTATTTTAAGCTTAGTATAGTATATTAAGTTTTGTAGTTTAATTAAGTGTTTTATGTTTAGAACCGTGTCTCTGTATTAAGGAATTTGATGAAGTTTTATTTTGGGGTCTCTATATTGTTAGATTTTTTAACTGAAACCGTACCGCACACAGATTTTTGTATGCTGTGAGTGAGGCTGATCCGTCACGCTCGGAGGTGAAAGGCTCGATCGGATGGACTCGGGACTGCCAAGTGTGCCCAAACGAGAAATATATAGTCAGCTGCTCTTCCCTGCCGAGTTATGTTTCGCTGTGTTTTCACCTCTATCGGTAGTCCCTATGACTGGTTATGTTTTTTTTAATATACAGGAGCTATTAATAACAGCTAAATTAAAGTTTACAGCCACAGAAATATATTATCAAGACAAAAGAAAAGAGTTCAGCAATTTGTAGGGAGACCGAGCGTGTAACATTTTGCGTAGGTACTCTGACGTCACGAGTGTAATTTAGTGTTGTGAAACATAAGCCGTGCGAAAACAATTCAAAATAATCGATTCACAGATCGATTAGAACACGGCACTGATTTTATGCACGGCCACTAAAACAAAAATAACATTTTTTTAATGTCATAAGTAGGCAACCGAGCAGTTGGCCCAATTCGGCTACCTCTTCATTATCAGCCTCTACGAGGGCGGCACTGAAAATTTAGGGAATCAAGGAAGTGACACAACATTACTATTTAAAAATGTATTTAATGCTTTTCGAAGTATTCTCCGCGAAATTTGACAGATTTTTCCATACGATGGAACCAATCATTGAAACTACCATTCCATTCGGAAGTTGGGGTCTTCAAAATGGCCGTTTTGTAGGCGTCCACAGCTTCTTCAGGCGATGAAAATTTCTGACCACGCAATTTATTCTTTATTTTAGGGAAAGTATAGAAATCATTAGGGCTTAGGTCGGGGCTGTACGGCGGATGGTCTAATAATTCTATGTTTTCTTGCTCTAAAAACACTTTTGTTCTGTTCGCGGTGTGAGAACTCGCATTGTCGTGATGGAGGATGATGCGGCGGTTGCAGTTCTCTTTACGGAGTTCAGAAACGACCTGTGGCAAACAAATGCTAGCATACCATTCTGCATTAACCGTTCTTTGTCCCTCAAGAGGAATAGTCGCAACATGGCCGGTTTTGGAGAACAATTTTTGTTGGCTTTAACACATTTTTCGAACACCCAAACTCGTAACTGGTTTTTTGTTTCGGGTTCGTACGCGTATATCCAGGATTCGTCACCTGATATTGTATACGTTGTATACAGCATTTGAGGATCCTGCGTGGAATCTTTCGAGAGTTCTGACGCACCAAGTAACGCTGCCGCTTTTTGCTCTTCACAGAGCAAATGCGGTATCTATCGGGAAAACAAGTTTTTTACACCTAATTGTTCATGCAAGATAATTTGTATTTGACTCATGCCAATGTCTAAAGTTGCCTGAATTTCGCGGTATGTTACATGTCGATCTTCCTCAATCAGCTTACGCACAGCATCAACGTTTTATTGGGTGACTGCAGTTTTTGGACGACCTTGACGGGGATCATCACTGAGCTTGACACGTCCACGTTGAAATTCAGCAAACCAGCGAAATATTGTGGTTTTGGATGGGGCTTCATCACCAAATGCAGAAATCTTCCGTTTTTGTGTTAAACCACTTCGAAAGTCATAACAAATCATCGCTCTAGAATTTTCTCGAGTCAATTCCATTTACTCAACGACTAAACAAGTTTGACCATACCTTGTGACAAAACCGAGAATCTTTTTTTAAATACATAAATGGTATTCGATTTTTAAAACCAAGGAGTTTTCAATTAAAAAGATTTTAATATGACAGGAACAGTGGAAATATTCCATTCCCGATACTTTTAGTGCAGCCTATGTATCCGTAGGTACGGATAGGCATGGATGTAGGTTAGTTAGTAGGATACGGAAGGCATATGTTCAGCAGAGTAGGTACTCTGCTGTCCTTATCAACTAATATCATTATTATCATCAGCCTCATTATGTCCACTGCTGAACATAGGCCTCCCTCAATGAACTTTCTTTGTTTTTTTGTAACTTTTTTTTTGTTTTTTTTTGACGTATTTCAAGTGTACGAGTGGTTACATACAAAATAAAGATATTTTGATTTGATTTGATTTGATTTGAACGCCAAGACGGCCGATCCCTTGCCACTCGCATCCAACACGGACCGGCCACCGCGCGGAGATCGTCTTCCCACCTGGTATTATATCTTCTATACAGATAAATAAAATTGGAGTGTCTGTTTGTAATATTAAAACAACCGCTTTTTACTAAATGCATATTGATGTATACACGGTACATATGCCAAAATAGCATTTTTTACAATTTTTATCTGTTTGTCTGTCTATCTGTCTGTTTGTTCCGGCTTATCTCGGCAACGGCTGGGCCGATTTTGACGGGACTTTCACTGACAGGTAGCTGATGTTTTATGGAGTAACTTAGGCTACAAAAATAATCATCATCAATCCGCGTACGGCCGTAAACCTAAGTTAACGCGGGCGAAGCTGCGGGCAATAGCTAGTTATATATAAATCCTCAACTGGAGTAACTTTTTAAAACGGTATATTTAGATTGTGTTTCATTTTTATTTCGCGATGCTCGATGCCTTCTTCATATGAAGTAGTCTCGTATGTAGGCTGTAGACAATGCTGAAATAGAAAAAAGTGAAAATCTTCTGTACATTTTATTTTTTTATCTCAAATAAGTGTATATTTAATTCTTTTGAATGTATTTCGGCTGATTGTACGCAATAACCGTCTCTTAAAGCCCCGTGCGCATATACCACGTGCGACCTTTATACAAAATTAGCCTTTTAAGGGCTTCTGCGACAGACTCCTAAAGTTTTAAATGTCTTATTTCGTAGCGAATAATGATAAGAATAGAATGCTAAGATAATTTTGCTGCAATGTGACTATAAAAGTAAAATTTGAACATGATTATTCGATGAATAAAGTTAACGAGATAAAAGCTACGCCTTACGTCGTAGATAACAAGGAGGTCATAATTGGCCTGCACTGGCCCTATGTGTGTTAACTGAACTTCACACCGCCTCAAATGGCTCAAAGACTTGTAATCTTATAAGAAACTAGCTGTTGCCCGCAGCTTCGCCCGCGTTATCTTAGATTTACAGCCGTACGCAGCAGATGATTATATTTATAGCCTAAGTTACTCCCTATAACATCAGCTATCTGCTAGTGAAAGTCCCATGAAAATTGGCCCAGCCATTTCAGAGAGAGAAACAGACAGACAGACAGACAGACAAAAATTGTAAAAAAGGCTATTTTTTGGTATATGTCCTGTGTACATCCATATGCATTCAATAAAAAGCGGTTATTTTGATATTACAAACAGACACTCCAATTTTATTTATCTGTATTATAGATGGATAGATTTAGGTTTACCAACGATGTTTTCTGCAAACTGAGACCATTTTTTTTTCTTTTACACCCAGAAATCCTCTCAGGCATCCCGCTAGTGAGGGGGGGGGGACTCCCCAGGTGGATATGAAGGTACCAAGGTTAAAACCTTGTCATGGCAGTGGGGTTCAGTAGCTTAAGGTGAACCCAGCACCTTCGGCAAAGCAAATTGAACCGAGACAGCTGCTCTTTGTACCCCTCTTATAAGAAGAGAGGAGAAAAGAGCAGGGGAAAAGGGGCGAGTATGGTAACCTCACCCCATTGCACTGTCCTGAAGTTGGGAGGGCAAGACAACCCATGTGTAGTGTGTGTGGGACTGACTAGCCGTCGACCTGTTGCTCAACAAATCCAGGCCACTCCATCAAATGCGGTATTGGTGGCACTCGCCTACATACCCACCTGGGGAGTCTCTCCTCCTCCACAGGATGTCTAAGAGCATTTCCCGGCGTAAAAGAAAAAAAATCCTTAATTTTCTAATGTATTTTGAAGGTGGTGTACATCGAGAAGCAGAAAACACGATGGACATTTCAGCGGATCTCACCGAGCTGGGCAGAAGTAAGACGTTAGTGGTATGCAGTGGCGTCAAGTCTATCCTGGATATTGGGCGAACTCTTGAATACCTGGTACGTATAAAACAACACGAACACGATCGTTCATAGACAACAGCGCCACCTGTCGTGAACAAAACTACCCTGCACACATGCATCATTAAAATTAGCTCTGCGGTTTAGGAGTATCGTGGCGAACAAACAACGTGACATGTTTTTTATATATTCATAAATACCTTGTATATTATGTAACATAAATACACGTATTGTTGTGGAAACAATACGAATTGTGGAAACTCGTTTATAGCAGAATATCCGAAAAATGTCCAAATTAAATAATGGTCCACACTGATAAAATATAAGTCGGTTTTGAGTCCATGCTGGCGAATATAGTAAAGGGTCTGGAGAAGTACAAACAATATTTTCATAATTTATGATTTTAACAAAATGTATTACACAATTTCGAACAAGAAAATTTCCTTTGTATAGAAGACTCGAGAATTTCGAATGAAAATATTATCATATGTTGTCTTGGTTATATTTAATATAAGCGGAGGGCTTTCAAGAGGTAATCTTGCCTTTTTCAATATTAATATACCGCCTGTTACCTCTTGCACGGGTTTCTTAAAAACTTATATTTCATCGGGAAAATTTCATTAATATAATGTTTGTTATTAATTTTAAATTGAAGTAAATAAGTTTATAGAGGAGATTTGTTTGTGAACGGTTGGACAGGCTTTTTGTCCCAATTTTATTTTCGCTATTTCATACAAATTTGATACAAAGTTATTACTTTCTTGATACATATGGTATACCTAACTTGTGATCGTCTGTATTGATTTTTAATATATTTACAGTGAACTAAAGCAATCGGGCTGTGTTCAAATAGACCTGATGCAGAAGGACGCTAGGGAGGGGTGCACTATCCCGGCCTGGGCTGCTAGGTCGAACGCTATTAATACAATGTATAACTATTCGTTACTCATTCTTTTACGCCGGGAAATGGTCTGAGTATCCCCCTGGGGAGGGGGGATTCCCCTGGAGGGTATAACCCACCAACCTTCCCATGCTCCTACCCACCTCTCGGTATACGGAGCGAAACGCGGGAGATGTACGGGGTACACCTGCTTATACGCTCTCTTCCCCCGTACAATTAATTCTTCACTCCCTACAAATTAAAAGCATCCTCTTGCGAGAGTGCTTTAATACGTCCCTAGCGTCACTCTCCCCTTTCTGGGGCTGACGACTTCACATAACGACGGTGACGGCACGGCAGTCCGGGTGTGTCGAAGTTGCAGCTACGATGTCATCTCAGTCCTTCGTTTGTGCCAACTGTGCGCGAACATCCGAAGATGGCTGAAGTTGTTATCCGTGGCAGTCAGGTCCTCGTGATAGACCGGGCCTACCTTCGTCCGCTCGATTCCGTCCAACATCGCGTTACGCTCTTCCTTATACAGGTCACACTCCCACAGAATGTGGTCACGGGTCTCGCTATCGTGGCCGCAGTAACAGGATGGCGTCTCACACAACGTCATCCTGTGAAGGCGACCCCTAAAGCATCCGTGGCCGGTGAGAATCTGCGAGAGAACGTAGTCCGGTTCCACCCAGCGGTGCGCCAACCGCGAAGCGACTTCAGGGAAAAAGCTGTGTAACTCTCTCCCATCTCCGCTCGCAGTCCAGCGCGTCTGCCAAGCGGAGACGACATCGCTGAGGATCTCGCTCTTCTTCTTCTTGCGTTCCCCGCCCGCGAGCCCATCGCACTCCTCCTGCACGCGCCCCGCTCTAACTACCTCCAAGTCGGCCGGTAGAACTCCAGCGAGCACCGGAAGTGCCGCTGTGCTACACGATCTGTAGGCCTTCGTTAATAGGACCAAAGCTGGTCTCTGGCTCCGCAGGAGCGCGCTCTGGACGACATACAAATGAGAGCGTCGGCACCATATGGTTGCAGCGTATGTCAGGATAGCGACATAAGTTCCGTGGTACAGGAACCTAAGCGCCCGGTACTTCACACCCCAAGACGAGGTAGAGACACGTGAGACCTTCCCGAAAGAGCTAGCGGCCTTCTCGTCCATAAAAGACGCATGCGACGCATAGGACCTAGCATCATCGATGTATACGCCGAGTACCTTAGCAGTGGTGACGCTCGGAACCGTGGCGCCGTCCAGCTTGACAATAGGTGCGCGTTTGAATCGACCTTTGATCGTCATGGTCTGGGACTTGGCTGGCGAAAATGGCAACCGATTACGAGTCCCCCATTCGGAGATCGAATGCAGAACGGTGGAGCATTTCTACTCGATGGAAGCGCGGGACGACGACTCGATCGCAAGCGTCACGTCGTCGGCGTATGCCACTATGCTCACTCCATCTGGCT
This sequence comes from Helleia helle, assembly GCA_963853865.1. NCBI lineage: Eukaryota > Metazoa > Arthropoda > Insecta > Lepidoptera > Lycaenidae > Helleia > Helleia helle. Next base: position 12,198,378 of record OY971421.1, read on the forward strand.
TTGGCAATCGCAGGAGATCATCCAGGAGGAGGTTCCATAACGTTGGGCCCAGAACTGATCCTTGTGGACATCCCATGGTTGAGGTCTTCCACAGCGTCCGGGAGCCGATAGACATGCCTATGCGTCGGCCGCTAAAGTAGCTCACCAAAATCCGATAGGTGTTTGGTGGGATACCCGCGGCTTTCGCTTTCAGCAATATCATCGGCCACCAGGCGTTGTCGAACGCACCAGAGATGTCCAGAAACACCAGCTGAACGTACTTTTGCGCAGAGTTATCGACGCGCGTGAACACTGTTCGGAGAGCGGTCACGGTTGACCGCCCCTTCACGAATCCATGTTGATCATCAGATATACCGCGGTACAGGCAGGGAGCGCAAGCGATTATGAGCCTTTCTAAGATCTTTCCCAAAATCGGCAGCAAAGTTATCGGCCTATAGGCCTTAGGATCTGTCAGCGGTTTGTCATTTCCCTTTGGCAAGACTATCAGTGCTCCTATCTTCCAGATATCCGGAAAGACCCCCTCAGAGATGCAATCTGAATACATCAGCATCATCTCGCCGGAGGAAGCCATCCAGGCGTTCTTGATAATCCTACGGGTGATTCCGTCCAATCCAGGACTCGTGTTAGGCATGTTTCTGATAATAAGTTCCACAGTGGTTCGGCTCGGCGTGTCCGAATTCCCTCCGGAGGGAGGGGATGCGGCCGCCACTCGCACCTTTCGGTGGTACTCGTTGTCAGTCGCTGTAGCGTCGTCGGGGCATAGGGAGTAAAGGAGATTGGGCATGGCAGTTCCAATGTCGTTGGCATATCCCTCGATGAGTTTCCCTCCGTGAAGAAAGTTCCTGGGGGGGCGCTTCCTGCCAGTGGCGGCACGATACGCCAGCCCCCAGGGGTCGTCGTTTCCCGTTTCGGCGATTTTCCTAAAATGCATGATTTCAGCTTCTTTCATGGCCAGTTTGTACTCGTGTCTGGCCTCCTGTAGAGCTTCCCTCAGCATGCTATCACCTTCGGCGTACTGTCGTCGAGAGTTCTGCCAGGATCTCCGTGCTCTATTCACCTTACGGCGAAGTCGATCCAATTCAGGAGTCCACCATTCGTAGCCCCTAAACTCCCTATCCCTGCGATATCCTAGGCATCTGGTGGCTGTGCGCGTGAGTAATTCGCTGTATTGCTTGGCGAGGTCATTGGCTGACTGTCTTGCATCCAGCTTACCCATTCGGGCGCTCAGCGTGGATCGAAAGTAGGCCCAGTCCACTCCTCGTTCCCGGAAGGCTATTCGAACGCTTGGTTCCTGGCGTTCCGGCGATCTCGCTGTCCCACCACTGCACATCCGGTAGGTTATAAGCTGGTGGTCGCTTATGCTGGCACCTTCGTGCACCCGCCACTCCTTGACTACGACTCCCCTAGTCGAGAGTGTTAAATCTACATTGGAAGACCCATTTGGTCCGCTAAAGGTAGGTGGTTGTCCCTGCTCGTTGTGGATGAGCAGGCCTCTGCTAAGTATGAAGCTTTCCATCTGGGTCTTTCTATGTTCGGTGTCAGGTCCTCGTCCCGAGTACTGGCGTCGTTCGCAAAACCAGAGCGGCGAGTGCGCATTGCTGTCCATTCCGATTAGTACCGGGCTTCCTGCTAATCTATCCATTACATAACTCAGGTGTTCGAGATGTCGAGCAATGTCGTGACTATATTGAAAGTACGCTGAGATAATATAAATACTAAAACCCTGATAATCGGCGTGTACAACAGTGCAGTGTGATGTGCTCAGATTGTGCAGCAGTGTGAGAGCGATCCCGCCGTTCCTCACCAAGATCCCCGATTTCGGAGAAGTACCACACTGAAGTAGGCCAGTCAAGCCAGAGTTTTCGTACTGTTCTTGTACGAGAACCAGATCGAGGTTCCTCTCTGAAGCTATGACGGGCTATTCCAACGTGGCGACCTCCGATCCCTGGAGATTAAGCTGCCCTATCGACATACCTAAACCCGTCTTATCCATACTGGGTCATGTTGACCGACTGCTGTTCAGCGTACAAACGCGCCGGGCATGAAGAGGCGTTCGTGATGTGGTTGCTAGCCTCCTTGCGCTTGAAGCGCTTGCAGGTTGCGCAACACTCCGTCTGAGACTGGCACTCGGTCTTCTTGTGGCCGGTCTCACCGCACTTACCGCATACCATCTCCGGGGCACGGCAGAACTTCTCTGGGTGCCCGTATTGCTGGCACCTGTTGCAACATGTGACCCGGAGGTAGTCGCATACGTCGGCCTCGTCCCATCCTATGTAAACGCGTCCTAAGCCGATGAGCTTATCGCGCATCGATGATGTGCACTCAAGTACCACGGTGGTACGCTCCCCACGCCGACCCTTTTTGAAGGCAACCCGGCAGTTTGCCCGAACCTTCTCCAACGTCCACTCTGGATCGTCTGCAAGGTTGATAGTCTGCAGATCCTCAAGTAGACCGTCCACTGTGGTGTCGACCCGCAGGTTGCGTATGGCAACCAGAGGGCGACGTCCGCGAGCTTCAGTCGCCTTGAGGGTCGGTGGTGTTGCCGCCTTCAACTTCTCGGCCACTGCTGGTGTGGCAGCTCTGACCGCAATCCCGGAATTCCCAATGCGCCGAACACTTTGTACGGGGATCCCCATGCGGCCAGGCTGGATTGCCTTCTGCAGCTCGGCCTTGGTACCCTCGGACGTCTTTATTTCATCCGTGTTCGGATAAAATAAGACTGCCTGTCCTTGGGTAGCTGGAATCTGAACGGCAGGCTGTCCCTGTGGACGCTTCAATAGAGAAGCGTACGTAACAGCTGGTGGTGTCGCAACAGAGGTGGGGGGGGAGCTGGCGGCACTTGCGGTCCTTTGCAGTTCTAGCTGCGCGCACTTGAGCTTCGTTGCAGTAACAAGGTGTTCGGTCTCAGCGAGCCGGATCTCAAGGGCCGCAATTACCGCCAGTACATTTTGGCCGGCCTGACCAATGACATCTCTGTCATTGGCGTTCAGCTTAAACTTATTGTGGGACTGCATGCCATTAGCAACCTCCATTATGCGTTGCAGCTGCGTGTGTGCTTCGTCCAATAGTTGGACTTTGGACAGCCCCACTAACCCCGGCTCGGGATCAACGGGTGCAGCAGCAGCAGCGGGGGCGGGGGCGGGGGCAATAGCAGCAGCAACGGGGGTGGGGGCGGGGGTAATAGCAGCAGCAACGGGGGCGGGGACAAGAGCGGGGGCGGGGGCGGGCGTAGGACCGGTGGCAGAGGCTGAAGCTGCGGGGGGGGCTGACAAGATACCTGCCACGGGGGGAGTACACACTTGGAGCGACTGGCCGACTCGGCGTTCGTCGCGCCGTCTGGTGCGTTCTTGCTCCTCTTCCGGGGAGGTTATCTGGCGTTTGCCAGCCCTCTCCTTGTTCAGGCCAAAGATAGTCTCCATCACGGAGGCTATCGGAGAGGTAAACTCCTGAGGGGGGGTGCGCGCGAGGGAGGTACGCGGGGTGAACCCCGCCTCCAGACCGATTGCCATCAACTCCTCCAGCTCTTGAGACTTGCGTCTCACGTCCGCCTCAAACATCTGACGGAGACGACTGGACTCGTCGTCGTCCGCCATCTTGCCGGCCTTGGCGCGTGTATACGCCTCCCCTGGAGGGTATGTGGAACTCGCTGCGCCCGAAAGATGGTAAGGTGGACGCAGCTCTACCCACTAACACCAGGCGAGTGCCACCAATGCTGACTTTGCTGAGGTGCCCCGGATCTATTGAGCAAACAGGGCACTTCGATGGTTAGTCCGTCTCTCAAAGGGACGGACGTCACCTCCATAGAGGGGTTCTCCCGCACCACAGAAAAACCCCTCTCAACATCGAGACAGAGAAATGGAGTGAGGTTCCCATCCTCGTCCCTTGTCCCCAGAAGGTGGATTTATTTATGTATATGGGTGACGTTGACTATTCCACGAGAGCCGGATATCTCGGACACTTCGTTCACTGCGGTATTCTTCAATGAACGCCAAGACGGTCGATCCCCACCACTCCAACTAGGACCGTTAACCGCGCAAAGATCGTTACGGACTGACTGCTTTTAGCGTTGATAGGGATGCGCTGTGCCGTGTTCCCGGCTGCATGGGTACCACCATTTTTCTTATTTCTCCCGTGAAACAGCTTTGCTGTATTTCAAAGGAAAGGGCAAGACAGGCAATGTAATTACTGGTACCGAGACTTAACATGTTATGTGTCAGGATAGGCAATACATAAGTTGTCTGGGCTAGTTCCCGGTAAACTAGGCTTTGTTCATGGGCGACGTCAACCACTTACCACCAGGTGGCAAATCTGCCAGTTTGAAAAAAGGTTTAACTATTCAAGTTAGTGATTTTCGTCTAAACACATACAGTATTTTCGGCTTACCAAATATACCATAGGCTTTTTATATAGCAAAGGTGGGCAAACGAGCACGAGCTTCTGGTGACTATCAACGTTGCCCTCCTTTTCCCTATCTCCCCCCAATGGGCTACCGGAAACTCGCATGAAACACGACAGCATAGCTGTCACTTGACGCCGGTAGAAATAATGTGGCATCAATATGAAAATTATGAAAACTATATGAATAACATGAGTGCACTCATTCTCAAATAGCTCGCTTTAAAGTATTTTTCAGAATCGGAGTGGAATGGAAATTGTATATAATGATCGTCAAATGTAGCGTAAAGTGTTATTTATATTTTCAGGTAACAAATAAAATATTATGTTTCTTTTATTGCGCCATAAAAATTTATATAACAATCTTCCTTTTTCCACTTTATAGCATTTGCTAGTAATAATCATATGTTATTAATATAGCTGAGGAGTATGGGTGTATTTTTTTGTCTGTTTGTTTTCTAATTCTAATATCCTAAATTACCGGTCGTTTTTGAAGTGAAAACTACTTTAGACGCGGTAGGCAAATTTTTAGATGAGATAAAATCTCTGGATTCGCGACACCGTTACCACCTGTATGAAACACTATTTGACGTTTATATGACGTTTCATTTATTTATAAAAGATTATGCAATATTTGTTTACATAAGTGACGATTGTCAAACACACTGAAACTTTGTTTACTTTTAAATTGTATAGGTTTAAACTATACAATTTAAAAACTAAATATAAAAAACTAAATAAACTTTTAAATTGTATAGGTTGTCATAATCTTATACAGCCTTTATTATAAGGTAGGTACTTGAATTTAATTGTTTTGTTTTCACTTCTATCGGCAGTCTTTGTGACTGGTAGGGTTAGCTTTTTTTGCATTTGATAGTTCAACTATTAATAAAGTATTTAAAATTCAGCGAAACGTAAATACATAATATATTAAAGGAATATACGCATATTGGTAAAAAAAACAAAGAGTCCCCTAACGTAGAGCCGTAGGTATGGGGAATTGGAACCCGTAACGACATTTCTAAGGAAGTTTAAAGAAAATTGGCCTAGATGGAAAACAAAATGTGTATCGTCTGTATATAATATATGGTCCAATTGTATTTTTACGCAAGACATTGTAGAATATCTTATCCTTAACATCGACAGGAATCCTACTAATATTAAACGCGAAAGTTTGTAAGAATGTATGGATGTATGTTTGTTACTCTTTCACGTAAAAACTAATGAATTAATTTTAATGAAACATTACAATGACATAGCTTATACAGCAGAATTACATATATGCTATAAAACATCTAATTATGCCTAGTTACATGCTGCTACATACAGTACAACAGAAGTCTCTCGAATCTGTTAAATAAATAATAATAATATAAATAAGGAATGATTTTTTTTATGTGAGTTGGATAGGCAAACTGGCAAACGTACAACCTGATGGTAAGTGGTCGACGTCGCCCATGAACATAAACTAGTATACCTGGAACGAGCCCAGGCAACTCATCTATGTGTTGCCTATCCTGAGACATAAGATGTTAAGTCTCGGCGCCAGTAATTACACTGCCTGTCTTGCCCTTCTCTCCGAAACACAGCAAAGCTGTTTCACGGGAAAAACAAGCAAGATGGTGGTACCCATGCAGCCGGGAGCGCGGCACAGCGCTTCCCTCCCACCGGTAAAATTAAACTAAAGGTTTCTTCTTCTTTATTCTTTATTTGGAAGTGTAGTCGTTTCTCTTAGCGCTTGATTTATATAACTTAATATTCACGGCTTTAACAATGTTCATGCTAATCTTCGAAACCTTTTTTTTTTATTTTACGCCGGGAAATGATCTGAGGCATCCCGCCTGGGGATTGGGTCTCCCCAGGTGGTTATGTGGGACTCGCTGCGCCCGAAAGATGGTAAATGAACGCAGCTAAAACCCACTAAAACCCGGCGAGTGCCACCAGTGCCGCCATGGTGAGGTGCCCCGGATCTATTAAGCTAACAGGGCACCTCGACGGCTAGTCAGCCCCGCAAGGGACCGACGCCACCTCCACAGAGGGGTTGTCCCGCACCACAGAACAACCCCTTCCAACGTCGGGACAGTACAATGGGGTGAGGTTCCCATCCTCACCCCTTGCCCCCTGCTCTTTTGTCCCCTCTTCTTATAAGAGGGGTACAAAGAGTCCCCACGGCTAAATTGGCTTCGCCCAAGGTGCTGGGCTCACCCTAGGCTACTGAGCCCCACCGCCACGACAAGGCCTGAACCATATGGTGGGGGGTAATCTTCGAAACCGCTCAACCGAGATTAACCAAATTTTGTAACATTATATTTTGTAACCCATACACATCTATAGGACTTCAGTTTTCAAGCTTTCGACAACTGCACATACTGTCAAAGGTGTTTTTTTATGTCTAGAAGCAGTGAACGAAATAAAAGGCAATATGTAAAGGCAGTATGTGAAAGAAAAACACGTCAGTGGTCACTACTACATTGATTTATTCTTATGGTATAACCGTACACATGTAATTATTCTTTTTAGAGTGGTTTTATCCCGGAAAAGATACGAAATATAAGTTTTCCTAATATTTTTATAATATGTGTGCTAGTAATATCAATCCTTATGTCCCACTGCTGGACAAGGGTCTCCTCGAAATCAGTCCTAGTGGATATGAGCTCGGCCTGTCGGAGTGAGAGCCACAAGGTCCGGGTTCGATCCTGACCCCCTGTGATGCCTAGAAATGGGTTTGTCTAAATGTCTATGTGTACCTGAATATAAGACCATCGCTTGCTCTCCGGTAACTACTCTCTCTCTAAGGAAACATCGTGAGGAAACCTGTATGCCTGATGAGATTAAAAGTCTTTGAAGGTGTGTGAAGTTCACCAACCCGCATTGGGCCAGCGAGGCGTGGACTATAGCCCTAATATTTTCAATGGAACATAATATTATCAATAACATTCCTGGATGGTCTAAGTGAAATGCGAGTGAGCGGTCTTGGTCGTCTTGGCGTTCATCGAAAGAGACCTATGTCAAAAGAATAAGCGGTCTATGTTGATAAAGTTGGTAATGATAATGATGAATATTTCTAAGACTAGTGTTTTTATAACAGGAGACGCAGGGTGTGACGGTCTGCGCATATGGTGAGACTCACGACTTTCCTGCCTTCTATACCAGGAAGTCTGGTCATCTGGCACCCCACCGTGCACTGGATGCCAAGCAGGCAGCCCGTATGTTACTGGCAGCTAAACAAATTCAGCTCGGATCAGGCATCGTCATGGCTGTTCCTGTCCCAGAAAAGGACGCTATGGATGGTAAGATTTTTGATCATTTTTAAATATCCAAAAAATAATCTCAGAGTTTTTAAATAATATACGAAATAAAATCTTAATTCTCTAGCACGCTAAACAGCGCCCTTTTTATATTAAATCTGTTTTTTATACATATTAAAATGTTGGTTAATACTAATGGTTGGTCTTCACCATGGTTCAGGCCTTAACGTGGCGGTGGGGCTCAGTAGCTTAGTCTAGGGTGAGCTCAGCACCTTGGGCGAAGCTAATTGAGCCGAGGGGGCTCTTTGTACCCCTTTTATTAGAAGAGGGGACAAAAGAGCAGGGGGAAAGGGGCGAGGACGGGAACCTCACTCCATTGTACTGTCCCGACGTTGGGAGGGGTTGTTATGTGGTGCGGGACAACCCCTCTGTGGAGGTGGCGTCGGTCCCGTCGGGGACTGACTAGCCGTCGAGGTGCCCTCTTTGCTCATTAGGTCCGGGGCACCTCACCAAAGGCGGCATTGGTGGTACTCGCCGGGTTTTTGTGGGTAGAGCTGTGTCCACTTACCAGCTTTCAGGCGCAGCGAGTCCCACATACTCGTCTGGGGAGCCCACACCCCGTGGGATGCCTTGTCCGGCGCTAAAGAAAAAAAATACTAAAGGTGTTTTCCTTGAGTAGCACATTTTAGTTATAAAACATTCCTCATATTTAATTTAACAAATATTGAATTTTCAATTATTTAATTTAATAGTTAAAATTGAGGAACTATATCTACTCAAATTTTGCCAAATCTGGTAGCGCGTCCCGCGGTATAACCACTATTCAGCTTATTTCTTCGGCCCAACAACTTTGCTATATTTTTTATAAAAAATAATGAAAAGTAGTGCAATTTGTATAATATTACACATTTAAAATATTTTATTTTAATAAAAGCATTTTACAAAAAATTAAAACCGACTTCAAAAATACTAAACTAAAAAGTAATAAAATAACAGTTTCTTTAATGTTTGTGCTTACAACATATAATCAACTTAATCTTCTACTAATGTACAAACTTTGCGTTTACCACGTCATTATAGTTACTTTTGGAGTCGGTGTCAGCCAAGGTAGGTAGGTAGGTAATGTACAGCAACAAATACGACACCGACTCCAAAAGTAACTATAATGACGTGGTAAACGCAAAGTTTGTACATTAGTAGAAGATTAAGTTGATTATATGTTGTAAGCACAAACATTAAAGAAACTGTTATTTTATTACTTTTTAGTTTAGTATTTTTGAAGTCGGTTTTAATTTTTTGTAAAATGCTTTTATTTCTTAATTTTTAGTGATTCCGAAATTCGTCGTCTTGGCGTTCATTGAAGGAGGCATGTTCAGCAGTGGATGGATAAAGGATGATGATGATGATGATGATGGTGATGATGATGATGATTACGATGACCGCGACATACTATGGTGTGCTACCAAAGCATCCTATACAATTATTACATCGACACGTAATAAAATGATCATATCATCAAGATAAACAAAACCAACAAAATAGACATTATTGGGAATAACTAAAAAACGGCTTGTCAGATCTTAATAAAATTAATATGGGACCAAATTGGAAACTACAGCTTTCAAACAAAAAAATAACCATCGAAATCCATTCACAAACGGCGGAGATATCGTGTCACATACATACAAAAAAAAAAAAAAAAAAAAAACATACAGACGAATTGAGAACCTCCTTTTTTTTTGAAGTCGGTTAAAAAGTATATAACACATTCAAAAAACTTCCGAGCGCACCCAAGGCTGGTTCAAATTGAGCCTTCTAGTATATAAAGTTTACATCATCCTTATATCATATTAGGTAATTAAGTATAATGATGATTATAAAATTATTCTGATGATGATTACGATGACCGCGACATACTATGGTGTGCTACCAAAGCATCCTATACAATTATTACATCGACACGTAATAAAATGATCATATCATCAAGATAAACAAAACCAACAAAATAGACATTATTGGGAATAACTAAAAAACGGCTTGTCAGATCTTAATAAAATTAATATGGGACCAAATTGGAAACTACAGCTTACAAACAAAAAAATAACCATCGAAATCCATTCACAAACGGCGGAGATATCGTGTCACATATATACAAAAAAAAAAAAAAAAAAAAAACATACAGACGAATTGAGAACCTCCTTTTTTTTGAAGTCGGTTAAAAAGTATATAACACATTCAAAAAACTTCCGAGCGCACCCAAGGCTGGTTCAAATTGAGCCTTCTAGTATATAAAGTTTACATCATCCTTATATCATATTAGGTAATTAAGTATAATGATGATTATAAAATTATTCATCATCATCATCAAAAACGTTTAGCTCTTTCTTAATTTTTTATGTACAAACTATGATCTGTCGATAAATAGCACAATAAAAACAATTATCTAATCTAGTGTAGTGGTTCTGAAGTTATGTACGTACAAACATTTCGGCGATAAATTTTATTTATAATAGCTATATAGAACATAGATAGATGCAAAAACTGGGCTGCCCCATATTGCCTACGATAGGATAAACATTGACAATGCTTTGGAATCCATTCATGGATTTTCTAAGAGATCGGCGATAAAGCCTGGAGTTACCCGTTGACTCAAATTCTACAGCGAATATTAAGCGGATTATGTAGATTCGTCGGTAGCAACATATCACGCCTGTTGATTAGTTAGGCAGAAAATAACTCTTAACCCAATCTTTGGCTACAGCTTCATTAACTTTTTCATATATTATGTGTTGGTTATGGGTACTTACGGCGTGTATTTTTCAAGTACACATATTTCGATCTAATAAAGATACGTAACGTATGTATACACCTATAAGTAAATCCTTCTCAATTTGTCTATTTACGCCCGTTATAGAAGACCATAATATTCTTCGATTCATTTTCTTTCACTGTCCGAACCGAAGATGCCTTACCCTTAATTTTGTCTCTTTACATTATGTACCTTAATTAAGGCCGTGTGAAGCCTGATACATATGACTACTAGCTGGTTCCCGCAGCTTCGCCCGCGTGGAGTTCGAAAAGGTAGCTTGTGTATTTCGTAGTTAGAACGAGATTAAAAAACAAACAAATATGTAATGTTAATTTAACATATTCTATATCATATATTCAATATAGTACAATTTTTATCCACTACATCTACATACATTATACACTACATTGAAGGTGTGTTAAGTTCACCAACTCGCATTGGGCCAGCGCATAGGCGTACTATGGTCCGACACCCTGCTCACCTAATTCGTGGAGCAAACCCGTACCCAGCAGTGAAACATAATATTATGTTGATAATATTATATTATTATTAACTAAGGCAAATGTAGTTCCCGTTGAAACTTAAAAACTTTCGAGATCAAATGTAGCCTATGCTATGCTCATATATAAGGTATAAAGCTACAACACTATCAAGTTTCATCAAAATCCCCTCAGTAGTTTTGTCTTAATTGAGGAACAAACATCCAAACTTACAAACTTTTCCATTTATAATAATTATGTAAGTATTAGTAATATGTATTAGTAATATGTATTAGTAATATGTATTTGTTTTCAGAAAATGTGATCGAGTCTGCTATAACAACGGCATTATTAGAGGCAAAGCGACAGGGTGTTCGAGGCAAAGAAATAACTCCGTTCATTTTATCCGCCGTCTCAAAGGCGACAGAGGGCGCTTCCTTAAACACAAGTATCCTTTATAATGCAAATTTTTGATAAATTATGTACAAAGAATGCGTTAATATGGGTAAAGGTTTTATTTTAGTGAAAAATATTTAAACGAATTCCGAATAATTTATAATAAAAGATAGAGCTTACCGGTGGGAGGGAAGCGCTGTGCCTCGCTCCCGGCTGCATGGGTACCACCATCTTGCTTGTTTCTTCCGTGAAACAGCTTTGCTGTGTTTCGGAGAGAAGGGCAAGACAGGCAGTGTAATTACTGGCACCGAGACTTAACATCTTATGTCTCAGGATAGGCAACACATAGATGAGTTGCCTGGGCTCGTTCCAGGTAAACTAGTTTATGTTCATGGGCGGCGTCGACCACTTACCATCAGGTGGCACGTTTGCCAGTTTGCCTATCCAACTAACATAAAAAAAAAAAGTTGCCAGCTTAGGTTAGCTCAGTCTTAATTCGATGCAAGTGGGACATCAAAATAATATGTCCCATAGTAGAAGAATACAGATGATGATTACGATATTTTATATACTTAAATCATAAAAAAGTCGACTACAAAGTAAAAATTTAAACAGAAATGGCTTTATAGACAATTATTTTAACCAAAGTTATATATATATAAGTTTGACCCGTTAACAAAATCCCGCACTAAATTTCGTTGACGTAAATGTCTCAAAATGATGTTAGTACAACTAATTGCCACAATTTCTTTCCTTAACGACTTAGACATCGCCCTCATAAAAAACAACGCGAAAGTTGGCGCTGAAATAGCAGTCCAGTTTGATAAATTAAAGAATGGCGATAAGATACTTGGGAACAAGAGTAATTCAAGCCGTACGTTATCAAGACAGCTCCATACCAAGTGTGAGCCGATTAACAACGTCGGTACAGACGGCAATGTGCTGGTCATAGGGGGAGCCAACGTGGATAGAAGTTATCGGGTTTCGGAAGACGCTGTACAGGTAAGTTAGATATAAATGTGTAAACTTTTTATTAAAGGTATGAAACCGTTTTCATTTTTTGTTTTAACATCCTCTAAAAAAAGGCAAAGGAAACTTTGACTTTGACAAAGGCCACAAACTTCATTTTGTTAGGCTTGATTTGATTTGACAAACTTTGACTTTGACAAAATATGACCACATTGTAGGGGACCACCTACCTACCTAGGGATCAAATATAAATTTCTATGATGTAGAGATGAATTATAAAAAATATCAATTTTTATTGTTACTTATCAAAATAATTGTGAAAAGTTGTGGGAAATTCGCATACATTTTTCAAAATATATAACAATATTATTGGAAGAGCTGATAATATTTGGCTAGTAGTTGTCCTGTAGCTTGGGACCTGTCGCATTTTGGCTGTATTATAGATTCGTTTTATAATGGTAATATTATATTATGCTACGAACAACAAATTAAACAAAGATATTAAAAGATTTACATAGACAATAAGTATCTAGTCTTTAAGATACGGAACCCAAGTAATAAACACTCAATCAACGGGTTGGCGAGGATTTTCTTTCCGTTCAGCGTTAAGGAAAGTCATTATAGCAGGGACATTCTCATAATGTGAGTGCCCTGCAGTAAGTAGGTTAACTATTTTTTTCTATATTAATTGAATAGGCAAACTCGCAGACATGACACCTAATGGTAAGTGGTCGACGTCGCCTATGAACATAAATTAGTTTACCAGTAACTAGCCCAGACAGATCATTAATATGTTGCCTATCCTGAGACATAAGATGTTAAGTATCGATACCAATACTGATACACTGTCTGTCTTGCCCTTCTCCCCGAAACACAGCAAATGTTTCACGAGAGAAACAAGTAAGATGGTGGTACGCATACAGCCGGGAGCGTGGCACAGCGCAACCCTCCCACCAGGTATTGAGAAGATGCGAATGACGTTTTATTAATTTTGCTTAGTTTATCGCATTTTTTTATGTTAGTTGGATAGGCAAACTGGCAAACGTACCACCTGATGGTAAGTGTTCGACGTCGCCCATGAACATAACCTAGTATACCTGGAACGACCCCAGGCAACTCATTTATGTATTGCCTATCCTGAGACATAAGATGTTAAGTCTCGGTGCCAGTAATTGCATTGCCTGTCTTGCCCTTCTCTCCGAAACACAGCAAAGCTGTTTCAAATTGGGAGAAACAAGCAAGATGGTGGTACCAATGCAGCCGGGAGCGCGGCACAGTGCTTCCCTCCCACCGGCATAATATCATTATCTACATAAATATGACTACTATGATACTTATTTTTTATTTTATATCTCAAAATACTAATAATGAATAATATCTCTCAAAAAGATAGGATAACACACGAAAGTTAGATCTAACTTGTGTGATTCTCGAATATTTCTAATATTATGTTTAATCCACTTTTTGTTCGATAAAATCCACAATCTAATTTCTAATAGAAGAGAGAATAGTTAAATATTCACTTTCATGAGAAAAACTTAATCTATGGCACAATAATATAAAATACTGTGAGCTTAATCACTGATTTGAATACTTTTTGAAATGAAACTTCTTTGCGCGCATGAGGGTAAACTTTACACGGATGAAACGTCACGAAAATGTATAATATTTTTGTCCAAGAAGAGGGAAAGAGTGATTGAGACCGATTATGAGAGAGTAAGAAAGGGCGAACGTAGCATGAAGCACATAGCCATGGAGTGAGAGTAGGTAGCAAGCGAGTGAAAAAGATCGAGAGAGAGAGAGAGAAAGTGAGATAGACCGCACGTAGAAATGGCTACCATCGTTTTCTAATGTTTACGTGAAGTATACTTACTGTAATGTAAACGGCTTTTCGGGGTTTTCATCGCGGTTTATTAAGATTTTTACAAGCCCGACGTTTCGGATACTTTACAACAAATATGGTCACTGGACGCGGTCCCTTTTTATCATAAAATAGTCTATAATACAGATATCTGGTTTGGTATACAGATTCTCTAAGCCACGTACTATATTGATAATAGTTCGTCAGGTAGTGACATGTCTGTCGCCTCTGTCGGTTCAAATTCAATATCAGATAGACCTGTATTTCACAAAACTCTCGTCGTCCTTTTACAGAGTACAAACGAAACGACTTCAAAGCGAAAACGAAAACGTTCGTGACATAGTTCGTTTGTAAAAAAGTTTTGCGATAAACTAAATTGTTCAGTTTCTAATCTGCAGTTCCGATGGTCGTAAATCCGTGTAATCTGTTATATAACAATCAAGGTCTTTGGTCTATTCTGGACACTTTATAGCGTGTATTTGTCAGTCTCACCCCGACTGTCGGAGTTAATTAAAAGGTGGATGTGTGTTTCAGACATTACTGAATGGACCGCCATATTGTTTAATGTCTCTTGGACTGGAAAACTAATTAAATGAATTGTTATAAAATGTGATAGAATTAGAGCTTATATTTGTATTGATGAAAGGATTTGTAGAAATAATAATATTCTGTTATTAGTTTTGATTAACACGGGAAATTAAGTTTCGGATATAAAAGAGATCCTATATTGTTTTTACCGACTTCCAAAAAGGAGGAGGTACTATTTTCATCTGTGTGTATTTTTTGCCGTGATAACATCTTATAAATTGATGAACACCGGCAGGGCGCACGAAAAAGTATCCCGTTCCGAAACAGCCTGTCAAATGATAGAGAGGTCCAAGCATACAACGCAATATACAGGAGGGTAGTCCTTACTTTATTTACAAAATATTTATGTTACTACAGAAATTAAGAAGCCTTTAATTCGTCATTTTTCATTTTGAAAAGTAAGGCAATTACAAGTACTTACGAACTAACCATCCTTCAAGAAGCTAAACTAAAATAAGAAGAAAAATTTAAACTATTCTGTTGTTGGTACAGTGTTATACTCACGTTTAGCCGTGAACTCTTAATGATGAATCCAACACTCAAGATGATAGAATCCTACTACATATTTTTAAATACCTAGACTATATTATTATTATCAATAATTACTTGTTTCAATTAAATTGATTAAGAGGACGCATTGTAAATTTTGGCGTCAAAAATCTCAATTTTTTCAGTAATTCCAAAACGAATGAAAATATAAGTTGATGACTTGATAGTTGATGATAAAAATTAAATACCTTGCTATGTTAGTTTTCAATACATGACAAATTTTTTTCTACAACAGAGAAAAAAATATCAAATATGCCTCTTTCTAAAAAGAGATTCACATCTTATGGGCAAATGGGCCTGGATCAAGCCTCTTAACTTTTTCCGTAGATGAGTCTATACATACTCCTTATAATAATTGAAAGAACTTCTCCAAATTTTTACTTAATAAAATAACAAAAAACATTTTGTCATTTACGTCCTTTAGTTACAAGCTAGTGCGCGTATGGCAACCGCACCCCGCTCACGATACTAAGTCCCTTCTTGCGCCTGCTTGGCTTTAGAATTATTGTTTAACAATGCGTCGCCTTAAGCGATAATTATAGAAACATCGCGCTCTTTATTATTAAAGACGTCAATTTACTTTGTGAGAACTTTGAAATCATTTATTGTCTGCTTATTAATACTTACAATATTAATATACTTATAATTAGCGTATTTATTCAAAACTTCTTACTTTTAGACGTTTTAGATTTTACAAATCTCAGTCATAGTATAAAGTCCTTAATGCGTGTTTGAACAATACGTTTGCTAAGTAAGAAAGATAACCAATGGATTATCTAACACAAGTAAATGTTAGATTAAAAGTTTTACCGGTGGGAGGGATGCGCTGTGCCGCACTCCCAACTGCATGGGTACCACCATTTTGCTTATTTCTCCGAATCACAGCATTGCAATATTTCGGAGAGAAGAGTAAAACAGGCAGTGTAATTACTGGCACTGAGACATAACATCTTATGTCTCAGGATAGACAACACATAATATATGAGTTGGCTGGGCTAGTTCCAGGTAAACTAGTTTATGTTCATGGGTGACGTCGACCACTTACCTACCATTTGGTGGCACATCTGCCTGTTTGCTTATCCAGCTAACATTAAAATAATTAAAAACCGGCCAAGTACTAATCGGACTCGCACACGTAGGACCCCCAAAATTTACAGATAGACAGATAGACATGACGAATCTATAAGGGTTCTGTTTTTTGCTATTTGGCTAGGGAACCCTAAAAACAGCGACTACTAGTTACGTAGATCAGACTACTACGGAGAAAAGAGCCACTTGAAGTCTGTCTGTCTGTGTTGTGTCGGAAGAAACAGACACAAATCATCAAAGGGTTTCTCAATCTGAAATTCGGTGTCAGATAATTCCTCTACTGGTAAGAAATGGAGGAGAAGAGATTGAAGTTTTATGGAGGTAAAGAAAAAGCTTTTTTAACAAAGATTTTATTTAATGCATTCATAATGATAATATTAGCTCTCAGTCGCCTAGTGCGTACCATCGGAAAGTTGTAACAGGTTACATTTTGAATTGAAAACAATTGAAATTATTCACACCTTTTTTTACAATTCATTTTATTACCATATTCCTATATCTAAGAAATAAAATGATACGATTGTATAGTTCTTATATCCTGAACATATTTTGCAATTAGTTAGCAATGTCTGGATTGTTAATGAAATCTTTAAAAACTCCTAATACATTCAGTAATGTTTTCTGCAATATCTTTATTTTTATGTGCAACATCTATGGCGCATCTTGGCAGTAAAATTGACTGTAATGCCGTGACGGAAAGCGGCATGTCGCTGTCATGACCAAGTCGCTATTCTTATCGCTTGTGCGTACTTTTATATGATATTTCTTTCTTTATTTCAGACGCAAAAATTTGTCATTACGCATGCGATAATAAATTTTTGCGTATTCAAATTTTCATACCTTTGTATAGAATACATCCTTTTTTATAGGATATGATATATAATTCATACATTTAAAACAGACATTACCAGAAATGAGACCTTCGCGGTGTTGATTAGAGGCCCTTGTTTATTTAATTTGTGATGAAAAAATAAGTTATACTAATACTTTTATCACAAAATAAATATGTAAATACCATCAAAATATGGCTATAATACATTACTGCTTAGTATAATATACCTACAAATATACATTAACCTCGAGCAGTAATATAAAGGTATTTTTAAAAATAATATTCCAGACAATGCTACTAATGCAAATACATCTGTTTAGAAATTCAAGTAAATGTAATGGAAAAATAGGCAGTACGTTAGAGACAAAGTCCATTTTAAATAACAATTGTATTTTTATATAATAAACATAACGTGAGTCATAAATTTTAGCCAAGGCACATATTATTTTACCATTTTGGAAGAAATGCAAATTTAGATTTGATCCTAACTACGTTTTATCCAACTTTCCGAGTATAGGTACAAATATTAATAAGATTGGTACATTCAGTGACAACAATATTAAAAAACTATTTTTCTGCATAAATTCACAAAATTTTACACCTACTCTAAGCGAACATAATATGTTATTTTATATTATTATCAATTACAATATTTCTAGAAAGTTACATCGTAATATTACAAACGGGTGGGTTTTACAAATATGGAAAATACGATTGACTGAGGCTGACAAATACTCTTGATCGTAGCCCGTAGTTGATAACAGCTATTGAAGTTTTCTTACCACGTATCATTTTTACGAGACCGAAGCTACACAACTTGTATGTGAATTCCCTTATTCAACTTATCTTGGATAAAGGAATCTATATATTACATTTCATTTGGATCAAGACTGCTTAATCTCCTGTGGCGAAAGAACTAGACACGCCGTTTGACTACTTTGTATAAAAACAGTGTGAAACATGTTTTGGTTCTTTTATAGGATTTGATGCGATTAGATGATATCTATACACATGCTAGTTCTTTCTATGCGTACTTCGTTTAAGCTAATTTAATATTAAGAGGACGCATTGGAAATTTTGGCGTCAATAATTTCAATTTATTTCAATAATTCCAGAACTAATGAAAATGTAATGGTGACCTGGATAGTTCATGATAAAAACCTTATTTTATTAGTTTTCAAAACATGATTAGGTAACAGAGAAAAAAATATCAAACATACTTCTTTTTAAAAAGAGATTCACATCTTATGGGCAAACGGGACCGGATTAAGCATCTTAACTTTCTTCGTAGATGAGTCTATTCAGTTTCTTTAGAATGATAGAAGGAATTTCTCCAATTATCGGTTTTAACGCAATAAAATAACAACAACCATTTTTTCGTTGACGTCCTTTAGTTATATATGCTCGCGCGCGAATGCAGAACCTCGCCCGCTCAGTACGCTCAGTCCCCTCTGGCGCGTGTCCGGTATTAGAATTATTGTTTACCAATGCGTCGCCTTAAATTCATAGAAATAAGCTTTTAAACAAGAAAAAAAATACAGCTGTCAAAATATATACATAAAAAAATAATATACATCTATGATTAGGGCTGCCTACTTTTAATTGTGTGCATTTTGTAGACTAAAGCGAAACATTTGAAATTAAAAAAGAAACATAAAATAAAATGTAAACTTTTGTTTTTATAATTTTATGATTTATATAAAAATATGTTATTAAGACAAATTTTGTAACAATTGAAGTAAACAAAATTCAGCCCCACAAAAAAATCTTTTGGTTTTGGTATCTATCAATAAATCATTATAAAATGTTCCTGCAATCTGTATAAGCATTAATTTATAGGCACTACGTCGATTAAGCTCATATCAGTACTATTTTGTCTATCTGTCATTCATTCATTCACTGTATGTTGCAGGAATATTGTAAAATGTAAAATAAGGTAAATACATTCCAGCACTTCTCTAAAGAGGTTTTTATCAAAATAAACATTTCAAATTTGATATAATTTGTTGTTGAATTTAATAAAGTAATAACTATTTTTTCTTAGAGAATTGACAGTCTCACTCGGATTGATGACATCATAAAATTGATAATAATAATTTATTTTTTAATTAAACAATATTAAATATAAAACTAGTTTTAACATACATACTTTAAACGTTGATAAATAAGTAGAGATGAAAATAATAAATAATATATATATAGCTCCAAATATTTCACAACTCAATTTTCCAACTGAGAACACTGTGATCGATGAACGAATGAAAGATATTTTTTACGATATTACTGCAACAGTCTATTAAACTAAAACTATTATTATTTACAATAATAACATGAAAACTGCAGTCCCGTTAGTTTGAGTCAATAATGCTGGTCCTCGCTGATAAAAATAAATATTAATTTGCCAATTTACAATCAGTCTTTGTTTAAAATATATCCATATAAAGTTTTTTTGCAAATTTGAATTAAATAATATAAAACTTTCGGTAAACTTCAAAATATGAATTCAAAAAAAATGAACGGACCAACACTATTCAAGCCATGTATATCGGCAACATACAATTAATTAGTCATAATCAAATACAACATTAATTAACATCATTTATTCATATGATATTCAATTATTATTTAATGCCTAAAAGAATACAATAAAGTAAGCTGAAATGTATTAGCAATGAAATAGGATTTTAAAACTTTTACACTGTTAACTATGTTAAGAAATATGCAAATGAAACAATTAGTCTATATCTATTGTATACCAACAGAATATTATAGTAAGGTCCCGTCAAGAAATAGACAACAGTCGTAGGAATGTCTCATACCTCAACAATAAAAAAAATCTGCTCTTTTTTACGGACGATTGTTTACTTACTGACGGCAACCTTCTATAAGCCTGTAATCTAAATTACATGCCAAGCATAGGAACTAAACACAAGCTCTGCTCGTGGGTTCGTTTGACTCTTCTAAATGTATGCATGTCCACATTTCACTGTGCTGTAAATAATGTATCTAATGTTTTATTCACTGAAGCAGTCAGTAGATACGTTATTATCAAATACACTCACACCATTCAGTTCACAATTGACTGGTGGTGGATACACTGATGGGTTTCAGCCGGGTTACGTTGAATGATTTACAACTCGAATTCGGAGCGAGTGTGGCGACGGTGGTCGAGGCGAACGCGTGCGCCCGACCGACGTACGCACACGGGCGCACCGCGGCCCAGCGGCGGTTCTACCTCGAAGCCATCCGCTGGAAAAGAACGCCATCGCCGCCCGAACAATCGCTCCAAGTAACATCTTAGTCAGATTCTGGTTGCTGCATTGTCCATCGCCAGCGGGCGGTACTCGCCGCGAGCCAATTCTCGCATTTCACAGTTGTTATTACCATTGACGTTCTTAGGGCCGAGGGGCTCGTCGTGTATGCTGCGCCTCGATGTCGGCTCCGACGCTCTTCCCAAAAGCGCTTCCCTTTCGCCCGCCCGTTCAGGGCTTCCTCCGTGCGCTCTCACACCTCCGTTGGCGTTCACAGCATTTACTATTACAGTCTGCGATAGCGGTCCGCCGTGAATCGGACTGCCCTCGAGCAGCTCCCCGGCGCCGAGTTCGCTTCTTAATATTCTAATTTTTTGAATCATTTCTTTTATCTCGTATCGTAATATACCAAGGAAGCACAACTTTAGAAATGCTATTACGCAATACCCTAAAACGAATAACGCATCTGCGGTTCGTCGAAGCCAAATAAGTAAACGTTCTGCGCAAGCTGCTGTGTGTGGAACACAATGTACAGGCGTGAACGGGAGCACCGACGTCGAGGTGGCCGACAGTGACGATGGGGTCACCGCGGGCGAGTGCGCCGGGATACGACAGCAACTCGGTGGTAGGGTTGTGCGGTTGAAAGCGGCAAAGTCGGCAGGCCCCGTTACACCGCAGCACCGCTGTTCCCTCTGAAGCCGATCCCAGGCTTCTGCGAAATGGGAATCTAAGTCGTAATCTCTCGCTAGTCGTATACGCAATTGTGGTCGCAGCTCTCTGCAAACGCGCTCAAATCTGAACGCCCAATACACGCCTATCGCCGCGTCACCGACGAGTAGCGCCAGCAAAGCGAGCCAATAGGCGTTAAGCATGCGTTCTGAGAGACGCAACGCGGCCAAGCAGCCCAGAAGCTGCAGGAGGCCGGCTTGCGCGGGCAGTGCTGCGTAGCCGTAGAGGAAGCCGGGCTGGGCAGCGCCGAGGCCAGGTACGAGCGTGCGCCTGTAGTCCACGAGCGCGCGCCCGGCGGCGGCACAGAACGCTAACGCCCCAAGCAGCAGAGCCCCGTTGCACGCGTAGATCCAGATGCGGTAATAGCGCATTGCGCGGTGCGCGGCGGGGTAGTGCGCGGGGCGCGGGGGCGGCGGCAGCGTCATGGTGGCGGGCGCCGCGTCATGGCGCCGCCCGCGCCCGCGCCGCCGCCACGCGCCGCGCCCCACGCCTCTGGAACAAACACCGTGTTCTTTTACATCTTTTTATTAAATTGAGAAAGCGATATAATAAGGAAGTTCTATGGATGAGGCAGCCGCCTTTTATTCACGATTTAGATTTTACTGAATGGGTAGTTTTCAAAGATCATTTTAATATGTTGCATAAACTATTTATTTATGGTTCTCCCTCTTATTTTCTTTTATTTCTACAAATTATCCTGTCTTTATACTATGTTGTATTGGGGCAAAAAGGCACTAATTAAATACAGTCCTAAAGACTACTGTAATCACAGAACAAAACAATGTACCTAAAGTAATACTTATGCGGGGAAACTATTACCTTACGTGTCCTTTTAGTATCACAAACAGTCAATAACAATTCATCATTACGCCATTTCCACATACAACGTAATATCGTTTGACGCAATCATAGCCGGTGAAAATTGTTTGAGCGGAACTATCTATTTTGAAGCTCGAATACGATCGTGAATGTTAAACTGGAATTCCTGAATATATGAGTTGCGAAATTACATTGGCTACGTACACGCTCTCAAAATATTTATTTTGAATATTTCGATGTAATACCGTGTGGAATGAACGTTGCAAGTTATTTTATGTTGGAAAATATTTATGCCTTTCCATTTTTGGTATTATAACGATAACCCTGTCTACCCATTTGATTCCTCAATCAAATGGGTAGACAGGGAAACGTCACGCTGACCTATAGGTCATGTCATGGTCATGAACTTATAGGTCAGCGGGTTAGATGGGTATTCCCAATTACATTAGGATGTTTTAATTTTCATTTCTTCAAGTTTTTCAGGGGATCTATCAAGGTCTGGAACCTGAAGTCAAATTCGCGAAAAAATATTGGATAAACGCACATACGCGATAAATTAAATTTATTTTAAATTTTTTCTTAGTATTTTAAAGTAAGCAATTTAGTCAATTACATTTTATATTTTAAATCGTGCAAGATAAATTGAAAACTTCTTTAAAAAATCAAGATGGAATTTAGTATGTACACGTTTAATTTTTATGACAATGCATGCTCGCTTAAATGACGTTAGAGTAAATCCAATATGGCGGACGGTCTAAGATGGTATTAATGTGAATATAACTTACAGTCCACCGCCCGTGCCTCGTGCAGGAAGCCTGGCTAGTCACAGGAGGGGCCGGGCGAGCCTTTGCAGGACGCCTAGCAGACCAGTTCTAGACCTGCAACAATAGAGACGTTCATATAATAAAAATACTGTTAAGTTTAACATGGGCTTTAAATAAACCTCCCAATACTAGAAACGGGGCTCCCCCTCGAAATCAGGCGAGAATTGAGAAAGGTATTAAATAGTTTGCCTTTTTTATGTCATCAGGGGGCAAACGAACAACGACGCCGGTGTTATGTGAGCGAGAGGTACCACCCCGGGGTACACGACCGGTCGTGCCGGCCCAGTTCGGCTGCAATACAGCATGGCACTACCTCTTTTAGATTATAACCTTCACAACACAAAAAAGCAAAGTATGAACAAAATAAAGTGCATAACGAAAGGAAACAGAAAGACATCATCTGTGAAAAAAATATTTTACTAACTATTACGGTTCATGAGATGCAGCTTGCCGGACTAGCATGCGTGCATTTCTCTTGACGAGAAAGAGAGAGAAAGAGATAATGTCTACATCGAGTGTTCTTGAGAGTGCTACTACGATAACACTCTTCGTATACCGAAATTATATAATTATAGTTGGGAAACACCACGGTATATTCGGCACCCAGTTTTTTTATGTTTAAATTACTTTATCTCATCCTTAATATTGAAAACGTTAGCTACAGACTGTAGACAGAGAAATAATACGAGAAAAGGGGTAGACAAAATTTTGTCGTGCGCGTATGCTAAGCCTGCTGGTGACAGTATTATTGTATATATACAGTGTGTCAGTAATGCACAAGCTAGATATGAACCCAAAATTCTCACTTCGAGGTTAAACCAACTAATGTCGCTCAAAGAAAACAACAGCTTACTAGACAAGCCTTGATAAATATTGACATATGTAGACCTTGATACACTCATGTGTATCGGGGTTGTAATAACAAAATTTATCAAATGCCAATTAAAATCCTTGGAAATGATTCACCACATAGTAACTAAGTTACGTAGGGCCGCTTGGCTTTCTAGCACTTTTATGGATGTTGGGACAAACGGAAAGAAATATTGAAGAAAGAAGTTTGAGTAGAACAGAGGAAGAGGTAGACCGAGGAGAACTATATAGAGCACACCAGGGGGAAGGCACAGGTCATATCATATCAAGAGGTCAAGGAATTGGCAAAGAGAAGGAAGGATTGGCGTTTACTCCATCGACAAGAGCAAGGCTCTTAAATGAAAAATGGGGCAAACGGGCAGTCGATTCACCTGGTGGTAAGTTATCGCTACATTTATATCCACCTACAACGCTGCACCGGAGGGTTCGCTACCAGTTTTTTCCGTCATACACATCAAGGCTTCGTGAAATAAAAGTGAAAATTTGTTTTTACTATTAAAATATTTATTTTACTTTTTGTGGAATGAGCACTAGTGTGATCCGCGCCATCCCATGGAACCTCACCCCATTGCACTGTCCCGACGTTGAGAGGGGTTGTTCTGTGGTGCGGGACAACCCCTCTGTGGAGGTGTCATCGGTCCCTTGACGGACTGACTAGCCATCGAGGTACCCTGTTTGCTCAACGGATCCAGGGAACCTCATCAAAGGTGGCATTGGTGGCACTCGCCGGGTTTTAGTGGGTAGAGCTGCGTCTACCTTACCACTTTTCGGGCGCAACGAGTCCCACATACCCGTCTGGGGAGACCCACTCCCCCACGGTATGCCTCAGAGCATTTCCCGGCGTAAAAGAAAAGAAAAAAAAGCACCGGTGAGATGGCTATGATAATTCCTTAATTAAGATTTCCTCGATCACACAATTTCGTTGGAGCTTGTATTATGTGATTTTATATATCCTTATCTTATTACTCCAATGACCACTAGATGCGAAACTCGAGAACGGTCTTATGAAAATCCTTGAGGCAGGCCTTTAACAATGGACGATCTGACATCAATTCACAACTAAACACCACTACTACTCTTACTATAACTACTTTTGTACGACAGAGTAGTAGAGTAACAAAGAGTCATCATCTATAAATTAGGAAACATTGTTAAATGCCAGATCGTGGAAGTCCATAATTGGACAATAGCTTTTTAGTAAAAGTTTAAAAACCTTGACTCGACTACGAAAAACTTGCCCTCTTATTTTAAAATCGGTTAAAATGTAGCCTCTGTCACCCGAACTAATAACGATTCAATTGACATCTTATTAATCAAAATCAGAAATGTAGTTTAGGTGCTACGGAGAAACAAACGTAAATATTGACATACGAGAACATACACAGATTGCTAATTTCATAACCTTCTTACAGCTTTGCCGTAGTCGGGTGATAAAACGAACAGAGTTTATTAAACAATCTTTTAGTACATAATGAATTCAAACATTGGAACTAGCAAAATTTGTAATCAAAGATATTATTCAGCGCTAAAAATAGACCGCTCCAGGGCTTTTCAAACTAAATCCCAAACTTCTAGCTTCATCGTAATCCGAGTGTACCGAACAAACATCCTTTCATGTGCTAATATCTAGCTCTATATTACACAAGCATTGCAGTTTAAGATAGAGATAAGAGATTAACGCCGGGAAATGCTCTGAAGCATCCAGCGGAGGAGTGGGTCACCCCACGCGGGTATGTGGGACTCGCTGCGCAGTAAAATAGTGTGAGGTTTCCATCCTTGTCCCTTTCACCCTGCTTTTTTGTCCGCTCTTCTTATAAAAGGGCTACAAAGAACCCCCTCGGCTTAATTCGCTTCGCCCAAGGTGCCGGGCTCACCCTAGGCTACTGAGGCGTCGGGCCCCTGAGGATCTGACTAGCCGTCGAGGTGCAGGTGTTAGCTCATTAGATATGGGGCACGTCACCAAACGCGGCATTGGTGGCACTCGCCGGGTTTTTGGGGGGAGAGCTGCGTCCACTTACCAGCTCTCGCGCGCAGCGAGTCCCAAATACCCGCCTGGAGAGACCCACTACTCCGCTGGATGCTTCAGAGCATTTCCCGGCGTTAAAGAAAAAAAAATCACAAGGAAGAATATATTTGTATATCTTAAACTGCAATACTTGTGTAATATAGAGCTAGATATTAACACATGAAAGGATGTTAAAGAAAAATAAAAAAGTTCATGATGATTATGAAATCTCTAATCTAACTAATGTTTACGCGAATTTCACTCATAATGGAACAACTTTTTACGGATTTTTTTCGGGTTATCGTCGTTTAAATACTTCACAGTAACTAGAAAGGCACAAGTAGCAATAAAATCTATACTAATATTATAAAGCTGAAGAGTTTGTTTGTTTGTTTGGACGCGCTAATCTCAGGAACTACTGGTCCGATTTGGGAAAAATTCTTTCAGTGTTAGATAGCCCATTTATCGAGGAAGGCTATAGGCTATATAATATCACGCTGTGACTAACAGTAATTAAGTTGAGTAAGTTAACGCAGGAGAAGCTGCGGGCAACAGCTAGTAACTTATAAGGTACACGACACTGAAAATATATTATTGGATTACTGTACCAATTGGGTCAATGGGTCCAATATCTTCTCCTATATTAGTTTGTCGTAAAACGTGCGCACTGCCTTCTTTTGTGTGTGTTGATAGCGCAAATAGAAAATCGACTTAAAGCTGGTTTACACGCGATGTACGTGCTATCGGCGGATTACAGGAAGGGGAAATCCTTGCTATCTCGCCGATACTTATTACTTTTATTATCTCTGTTTACTCTCTCTTATAATGGGAAGAAATCTTTTAGGGAGGAATGAAAGGATCGATAAAGATTCTTAGGAAAGGTCTTGGGTTTACGCACGTCAGTTTGTGAGTTACCATTCTGCTTGTCTTTCGCAAAAACCGGTGGGAGGGAAGCGCTGTGCCGCGCTCCCGACTGCATGGGTACCACCATCTTGCTTGTTTCTCCCGCGAAAGATCTTTACTGTGTTTCGGAGAGAAGGGCATGACAGGCAGTGTAATAACTGGCACCGAGACTTAACATCTTATGTCTCAGGGTAGGCAACACATAAATGAGTTGCCGGGGCTAGTTCCAGGTAAACTAGTTAATGTTCATGGGCGACGTCGACCACTTACCATCAGTAGGTACGTTTGCCAGTTTGCCTATCCAACTAACTTAAAAAAAAGTCGTAGTTTTATGAGCATTACATCTAAAATTTTGATTCTCCGATTGTAAAGTTATGTTGCTGGATTTTACCACAAGAAAACGTAGTCTCGGGGATACTTTTGTAATTTTCATCGATGACCATTTAATGTGGAATTGGTCATTAAACAGTTTGTAGTGTGGAGTATAGCGTTTTTTGCTAACTGTTAAACTGTAATGAAGCTATAGGCCTATCAAAGCTATTTGTACGCGATCGTGTGTGTGTGTTGTTCCCGCATATCTACAGACTGTTAGAAGGTGATACGAGGGGG
Organism: Helleia helle; assembly: GCA_963853865.1. NCBI lineage: Eukaryota > Metazoa > Arthropoda > Insecta > Lepidoptera > Lycaenidae > Helleia > Helleia helle. The sequence continues at coordinate 12,225,603 of OY971421.1, forward strand.
TACGAGAGCTGCTGGCATCCCTGGGAGAAGAACAAGAATACCAGGTTAGTCGCACATGTCCTATGCCTTCCTCCTGTTCATCGACCTTACTTCTGTCCTATATATTAATACTAGCTAATGCAAGTTAATTTCATATATTTATAACAACCGCAAAAATACAGTCCACTCTCTTTTATTTTCTGTATAAATTCTATATGGTTAAACGAACCGGATTATCTCCTATATGTATTTTTTGGCCTCACGAGCTATTGAGGAAATATATCCCCCGCGTACCCCGCAGATAGAAAAGGTGGAGATTAGGCACCTCCATCTTTTTTGTGGTCCTTCGAGCCGGATTATCTCCTATTTATATTTTTTGGCCTCACGAGCTATTGAGGAAATATATCTCCCCCGCACCCCGCAGATGGAAAAGGTGGAGATTAGGCTCCTCCATCTTTTTTGTGGTCCTTCGAGCCGGATGGCCCCTTCATCTTTTTTCTGGTCACCTCGCGCCGGAAAGTAACTCCATCTTTTTTCTGATCATTTCGTAATTAATTTTCTAATGTGTAAGTGTAATATTGGGTATAATTATACGATCATTGTGCTGTGTAGGAAATAGGCTGTCAATTATATATTAGGTATATGGGTGGAAGGTATCACACCTTCCACCTAAGGTTATGTATAGCCCACATTAGTATTAGCTTTGTATGATAATATGTATGTGCGCCCCCAACCAGTCCAATATACGACGATCTATAGTAAAGACGTGTTTAAATACAATCGAACTATTGGCCTCCCTACATGCAAACCCAAAAAAATGGAATCGAAATTTTGTAAGACAAATAACAAGCAAAAACGACTGATAAACAGATGTCAGAGAAAATAAGATAAAAGTAAGATAAAAGCGTTGGCTAACTTAGTTTTACCTGAATAATGTGACAATGAATTTGTAAATGTCACTTGCGCCAGGGGAAACTTTGTTACCTAACTTAATAAATAGTAATAATGTGTCACAGAAAATTAAAATTGCTTCCTCCTGTATCAGAAAATAATATCCTGTACCAAACTCTGCTAGAGTTAGATTTTTTATGTTAATTGGATAGGCAAACTGGCAGACGAGCCACATGATGTTAAGTGGTGGACGTCGCCCATGAACATAAACTAGTTTACCTGGAACTAGCCCAGACAATTCATTTTTGTGTTGACTATGCTGAGACATAATATTATGTTAAGTATCGGTGCTAGTAATTACACTGCCTGTCTTGCCCTTCTCTCCGAAACTCAGTAAAGCTGTTTCACGGGGGAATAAAACAGGATGGTGGTACCCATGCAACCGGGAGTGCGGCAAAGTGCATCCGTCCCACCGGATATTTTTCATGTCAGTTAGGCAAACTGGCCGACGAGCCCTTGATAGTATGAGGGGAAGGTAGCCCATGTTGATAAATCAGTACACCTGGGAAGTCCAGGCAACTCACTCATGCGATGCGAGTCCTAAGACGCCAAGATGTAATGTGGTGAGTTCCGTCGCCAGTCCTGCCCTTCTTTCCAAAACACGACAAAGCTGTTTCACGTAATTAATAAGCAAGATGATTGTACCCATGAGGACAGCTCATTACACCCACCTACACATAATAATGAAACACATAAAAATAAAAAACCTGAAACTGACACAAATAAGCGACTATAGTACATATTGTGTACATGACAAGTACAAAAAAATATCACTACTTTTACGAAGGCTTTTGCAATAAATCAAACAAAGTAAAGGGCATGCTGTACTTTAAGCTTCTAATAATTTATGTACGCACTGGCATTTAAAACACGTCAATAGGTACGATAAACAAAGCGATATCCTTGACCACTCGATGGGAGCCGTAAACTCCGGAAATAACTACACTATAAACCTTCGTCTATTTTCGGCACTTCCATTTAGTTCTTTCTAATTTCGTTGTTGAGCGACGATGGTCTAGTGCAGGAATAAAAAAAAAAAAAAACAATAATAAATAAAAAAAAAACCAAAATGCGTTCCACGGCACCTAGGGGTTCCGTAGAATATTCATCAGGGTTCCGCCAGCATTATTTATCATCAGCTGTTAAATAATACCACGGCTACAAATATTATTTTGAAATAGCGCAAAATATGTGATTAGAAGAACTCGTTACTTTTATGTAAGAATGATGTGTTTTATTTATATTACATACTAGCTGTTCCCGCAGCTTCGCCCGCGTTAATTTACATTTACAGCCGTAGGTACCCGGATTGATTATGATCATTTTTAGCTTAAGTTACTCCTTATAACATCAGCTATCTGCCAGTGAAAGTCCCATAAAAATCAGCCCAGCCGTTTCTGAAATTAATCTGAACAAACATGCAGATAGACAAAAATTATAAAAAAAAATATTTTGGTATAAGTACCGTGTATACATCAAATATATATTCAATAAAATGCGGTTATTTTAATATTACAAACAGACACTTCAATATTATTTTCTGTATATTATATGAATAGATAAGAATGACGATTAAATGCACTCAGTTAATATACAAATACGCTATTTTGTTATATTTTTTAGAAAAATGTAACACAGAATTTAATCTACTATGTTGTCAAGCGTACAATTACTTAGTGAAAAACTAGAAAAGATTTAATAATACATAATAATATATTTCCTACCTAAAAAAACTAGAATAAAGCCTAAAGGATAACAAATATTTATGTGAAAATTATACGTGCTTATTACTCGTTGAAGAGAAATGCTCATTATTGCCACGCTGCACGCTGAGCAGGCGGATTGGTTGACGAAGTGTTGGTTGAATAATCGGCCACTAAACAGGTGGGAAGACAGTTTCCGTGCAGTGGCCGGTCCGTTGGATGTGAGTGTCAAGGGATTGGCCGTCTTGCCGTTCATAGAAGGAGGCTTATGTTCAGCAGTGGACTAATAAAGGCTGATGATGATGATATAATTATACGGTATCCTAGTCCCGTTGTAAGTTCGTAAATAATACCATATAACGAAAATACATTTGGCAGAATTATTTACATTTATATCCCTCCCTCCTCCCATTTATAACCCTGGCACAAATTTATTTTCATGAAACAAATTGTCTGCCCTTGGCAGGAGCCCACGACCACCATACATAGACACTACTACACACAACCTAGTTCAGGCACTACCGTTAATCTTATGGAATAAGTGTAAATTATACTTTATGTTCCATGTAATTTACCGTGTATGTACATTTCTTGAATAAATAAATTATATTTATACATTAGCTGTTGCCGAAACTTTGTACGTATGTATAGCCGTCTCCGAACTGGTGATTTTTAAAGCCTTAATTACTTGATAATAATGTGGCATTGTAATGGTGAAAGAATTTTTGAAATCGTCCAATAGTTTTAACATTATCCGTTACGAATATCCAAAAATACAAATACAAACCACAAACATAAACCGCACGAAACGCGATAGCATAGCTGTCACTTGACGCTGGTCGTGCCGGCCCAATTCGGCACTACAATTACGGCAATAAAATTTTTTTGAATGATTTGAACTTTTCTACGATAAATGACAAGTTAGTTCTAAGAGGTTTCATTATCTTGAAATTTAGTGATGTAACACACCCATAATCATAAGACCCGTATTATAGATTCGTGATATTCTTACATCATTGAAGGCAAGTCATTAAATTAGTGACAAGGCCGTAAAGGCAATATTTTATTTGAAATAAAAGAAGTTCGTTATATTCACCTCAATATCGTGACTGGGTATCATAAAATCACGAAAGCAATTCAAAAAAGTATTAATCAAAACTGGCACCGCTTTATAAGAAATATTGGTGCATAATTAATATCATTGTAACTGCGACTTAAAATAAGGCAAAAAGGGAAAATGTGTGTAATATTTAACACAATCATACCAAAATCTAAATATAAGATTACGGTTACGGTAAAATTTAGAGAAACCCATTTAAAGGCATCATCTGTTAGGATCGAACAATTGAAAATAAATTCAGTGTTTTATAGTGTTAGTGGTTGTTTAACATCAGGTCAATCCGACTTGGTACCTTTTACCCTTTCTTCTATAAAAAAAAATTCATTAGTCACAAAATAATACCTGCGCAATTTCACTTGAATAAACTAATCAGTCATAGGGATTGGCGATAGAAGTGAAATCTTATAACTAATTTTTTTTTCTTTGACTGAGTTTCTTTGATTGACTGTATCTTTATCGCTTGTGCACACCCGGCTGTCCCGAGTTTACCCGATCTAGCCTTTCACTTCCGAGCGTGACGGATCAGCCTCACTCACAGCCTACAAAAATCTGTGTGCGGTGTGCCAAAAGAAGTTTTCACTTCAAAAAATATACTTGCAAATTTTATCTCCGTTGCTTTGTTTGTGGAAACGTTTTTACAGATAACAGCGTTGCACGAGTCGAGTGTTGACCCACAAGACCACTCGCCCCTTGAGGGCAGTCTAAAAATACACTCAATGACAAACCGGGCCTAGCAAAGGCAAAACTTGACATTCGGTGGCTTGGTATTCAAGATATTGCGTAGGCGTTTGTTCATTCCAACTTTATATGTCACGCGATCACCTTTTCAAAAAAAAGCATATATTTGTTAATATATCTTATGCTTTTATTATTATAAACGTGAAAATTTTCTTTTTGTTTATCAATCGTAAGGCTTGGATTTGCATGAATAGTACGTAGCAGGTGATTTTGAATTATATGCTGTAAAATAATGGTTGATAATTATCTAGCTTGACAATATCTTTGTTGGTTGTAAGTTGATGACACGGCTGAAAAGATTTATATTTACGTATATATTAAGAGAAGGTTAAAAATAACTTGTAAATGTGTGAAAATAAGAATAATCTTTATATTAGTGGTGCCTTCAGCGTAATCCCGCAGGGGAGGGGGGGACTCCCCAGGCGGGTATGTGGGAGTCGCTGTGCCCGAAAGATGGTAAGGTGGATGCACCTCTACCCACTAAAATCCCGTGAGTGCCACCAATGCCGCCTTTGGTGAGGTGTTCCGAATCTGTTGAACAACAGGATATCTCGATGGTTAGTCAGTCCCTCGCGGGACCGATGCCACCTCCACAGAGGGGTTGCCCTGCACTACAGAATTACCTCTCCCAACGTCGGGACAGTGCAATGGGGTGAGCTTTCCATCCTCGCCCCTTGTCCCCCCATTGGTTTTACAAAGAGCACAAAGGGTTGCTCCCTCGGTTCAATTGTCTTCACCCAAGGTGCTGGGTTCACCTTACGCAACTGCGCCCCACCACCACAACAAGGCGGTTAGTTAGACAGTACAAGACCCCCACTATGGTTCAAGTCTACAGTATGTGAAAATGTTGCCCTCCATGGCCCACGCCCACGGATAACGAATCAATATCAATAATAAAATAACATAAGTTTGACATAAGTGTTCGATAACCATTTGACAGTTTATGATTTTTTTACGAATTTTAACATTGTCTACCAACTTGCGATAACGATAACGAGTGACATAATTGACGACGGCTTATGTCAATCCCATACATTTTATTCTTTTCGAACTTCGTTATCGTTTTTCTAATGTTTCTTTGTCTAAGGCCTCAGACCGGAAAAGAATAGGCAACCTAACGTTTGCATATTCTATGGGCTTCATACTTTCGATTGTTTAAAAATGTTTAAATGTTGAAATGTTAAATTTTTTATTTTTTTTAATTATTAATTAAACATACCCTGGACTAAAATTTGTTAGGCAACCCATATGCAATATATTAAATTAAATATAAGACACGTTTCATCAAATAAACATCTCGGTGAAGGTCGTTTTATATCCGTATCCTATACTAAAATTACTTTTCTAGGTAGTACACCTGACGCTCGTATTTTCTGTAACGTCATAGACATTAATCCTTTCACATTCTGCAATTGTATCGAAAAAAAAACATAAATCAAGGAAATATAAGCTATTATTCTTTTTTTTCTTTTTTTATAGAAGAGGGGGCAAACGGATAGTCGGTTCACCTGATGGTAAGTGAAGAGCGACATCCACAGACACCCGCTACACCAGTGGATTAGCAGGTGCGTTGCCGGCCTTTCAGATATGAGTATGCTCTTGCTTGAAGGTCCCTAAGTCGTATCGGTTCGGAAACACCGTAGGAGGCAGCTGATTCTATATATTAATCGTGCGAGGCAGGAAATGCCGTAAAAATCTAGTTGTTGTGGATTTCCGGACATCGAGATGGTGTGGGTGAAATTTGGAGTTTTTCCGCGATGTCCGGTGGTGGAATTCTGTTGCAGGTATTAGTCCGAACAATTCTCAGAGCACTCCTCGTAGTAGATGCGGTAGAAGATGCAGAGCGATCCGACATCTCTACGCAGCGCCAAAGAATCAAGCCGATTGGAGATAATATTTTCGTCGACGATTCTAGCCGCCCGGCGTTGAATGCGGTCAAATGGAAGGAGCTGATATTGGGGCGCTCCAGCCCAGAGGTGAGAGCAGTATTCCATGTGAGGCCGGATCTGCGCCTTATATAATTGAAGGCGGTGTGAAGGCACGCCGAGTTTCTTCGAGGTTAGTTTAGCCTTTACTTCCAAATGACCACGAAACTGCACATCTCTCGATATATCGACGCCAAGTATCCCAATGCTGGCTGGGAAGTGCCTTCAAATTGTAGAGGAACGACGAAGGGTGATTTTTAGCGGTAAACGCGCAAACTTGTGTCTTGTTGGGGTTAAATTGGACTAGGTTAAGTCGCCCCCATTCCGAGACTCTGGCCAGCAGACTCGATTTCAGACACAAGTTTGTTCCGACACTCATCGACTTGTTCCCGAGAATTATTAGGGCGGCCAGTGTATAAAGCATCTCCAGTGCTGTCATCCGCATAGCAATGAATGCCGCTGGTTTTCAGCATATCATTGATATGTAGAAGAAACAGGGTTGGAGATAGTATAGTAATATAGAGCCTTGGGGAACACCTAGAACACCGGGAAACATAATTATATTCTTTCAATATAATTATGTTTCCCGTTTATTTTGTACCAAATACTACACATTAGCAGATAAAAGATAGGATGTGTGGAAGGTTACATCTCCTGCTCCGAACACAATGCTAAAGTAGTGGATATTTATCAAAATACTGCTTAGGATAAGTGATATTAGAAAAGACATCAAGATTGATCTCTTTATTAATCTGTATATATTTTACCCGAAAACTGCAAATAATAAAACGAATGGACAAGATTGTATTTCTCTTAATATATTCCTTAACTTTATTATCCGATAAGTAAATAGGTACTTTAGACTACAATTTAAATTAGTAATATATAAATAACATGCTAGTTTTTTTGTATAATTGGGAAAAAGATTATAATTAACACTTGCTTCATAAATTCAGAATATCTTTGTTTTAAATTTCTTCAATGTTTGAATTTTAATATAATTCGAGACTGTCTCCTCAAGTTTCATGTTTCAAATAGCCTAGGACTCCATTAGAAATGTGAATATGTAATACACGTTCTGTTAACTTTTGAACTTGGATCTCATGTTAAATGTAGTTTCCGCGCAACTTAGAAATGTGAGAAGTTCAAGCGCAATGATTACAATGGTTACGTAACTAGTACTTATATTTTATCAAACTTTCTCTGACACTAACTCTTGCACAGGATTTCCTTCAAGAAATAAAACTTTTGCTTTTTTAGCAGTGAAGTGCTAAGTAGCGAGAAACATTTTGTCGTGGCACCCATTTATAGTGTCCTTACGGAGGCATACGCTTTGACGACCTCTGTGTGGCAAGCGCGTTGGCACTCAAGCCGGAGGTTGCGGTTTCGAATCCCGCCAGGGAACAAAAATATTTTCTGTGTTCCTGGGTCATGGATGTGTATTATATAATAAAAATCTTAAATATATGTATAGTATAAAAGAATTAAATATATTTCCGTTGCCTGGTACCCGAAACACAAGTTCTTCGGGAACTTACCACGGGACCAGATTGACGTGGTGTGAAAGCGTCCATAGATATTATTATTATTATTATACGCAGATTTTCTTGTTTGACTCGTTTTAATTATTATTATAGTAGGGTGAGCCAACACCCTCCGTTCACCGTTGCGCTGGCCCAATGCGGGTTGGTGAACTTCACACACCTTCAAAGACTTAATCTCATCAAGCATGCAGGTGATTCATGATGTTTTGCTTTACCCGTGATCAAGTGATCCTGACCGCATTGAACCCTGACCTTTCACTCAAGAGGCCGAGCCCATACCCAATAGACCATCACACTCACATAATCTATACAAATAAATAAAATTTTGTTGAATGCACATACATGGATGTATTCACGGTAGGTGAATCACTCAGTCACTTATACCAAAATAACATTTTTCACAATTTTTGTCTATACCGGTGGGAGGGAAGCGCTGTGCCGCGCTCCCGGCTGCATGTGTACCATCATCTTGCTTATTTCTCCCGTGAAACAGCTTTGCTGTGTTTCGGAGAGAAGGGCAAGACAGGCAGTGTAATTACTGGCACCGAGACTTAACATCTTATGTCTCAGGATAGGCAACACATAAATGAGTTGCCTGGACTCGTTCCAGGTATACTAGTTTATGTTCATGGGCGACGTCGACCACTTACCATCAGGTGGTACGTTTGGCAGTTTGCCTATCCAACTAACATAAAAAAAAAAAAACGTTTGTTCCAGCCAATCTCTGAAACGGCTTAGCCGATTTTAATGGTACTTTCACTGGCACATAGCTGATGTTGTAAGGAGTAACTTAGGTAGTAAAAATAAGCACCATCAATCTGGATACGGCTGTAAATCTAAGTTAATGCAGGAGAAGCTGCGTGCAACAGCTAGTAATTAATGTGTAAATAATGATAAATAGCTAAAGCCAACTTAACCTATCAAAATAAATAAAATGAATGCGGGTGTCTACCAAGTTCTTGTAAGGATTTTTTGGATTCTTATCCTCTCTTTCAAGTTTATTAGATTGATCATACAGAGCATTTGACATCAATATTTTTTGATTAATTAGAGAGAACCACTTACTGTGCTGGAATAGCCAACTGATATATTGAAAACACTACTAGATTCCCCGATGTTATTGAGCTAACAGAATAAATTTAATAAACATGAGGTTTTATGTGTACGTTTTAGGCGCAAAACAATAAATAAATACGTTAATATGTTTATTGAATATCTTTGAAACGAAACCAAATTCTGGCAAAGAGCCAAGTGTCGATTAGAAGTTCATCGAGAGATAAATAAATAGTAACGAAAAATGGCGGACTGACGATGACTTTATAACTGACCCCAAACGTGGGTACTTAGGAATTTTGTCTTTATGATACTTTATGAACTCTTATTATATCAATTGGTTAGTTCATAAGATAGGCCATGGTTATCTACAAATATTACGCTTTATGTATACGTGTGTTATCTAATTCATAAATATTTTGGTGTTTAAGTCGAGACTCAAAACAGTCAGCCTGTATACCAGAGTTCGATTTTGAACGCCCGCGGAGGGGTACCCGTTACTTATAACCCGGGATTTTTTGCCAGCCACGGCAAAAAGTTTGTAATGTTAAATAAAAGGGTAAGATTTTTATTGACGTCATCCTACTCAGAAATAAATCAAATTGAATCTACCATTAAAATACAAATTTTTGACTGACACATCACTGGGTCGTTAGCTGTGTGTTAATACTATTAGGGCTGTTTAGCAAAAAATCCAAATATTTTGTCGAACGATTCGATATAATGTCTAAGGCTGACGCACGTAGTGTAAAGCAGCAGAAGCTTCACTTTTCCTTTCCCCTAACTGACGTGACTTGGAAAAATTCAACATGAAGTCTTATATTTACTTTACCGTTGAATATTGACATTGCAAATTCAAAAACTTGAAACTCAATTCCCGCTCAATCGGAAAACGCTAACCGAATTTAAACTCGATTACAAATCGCATGAAATATCTAACTAATATAAGTATATCTCTTTCACCAACTATTGCATTGAAAACTTGCCCGAGGCATTTCGACACTGCATGAGTTTGTGCTCCCAAACTTTATATTAAACTACAAACAGACGTCGCCTCCTGTTCAAAAGAGCAAGTAAGAGAAATCATTTATAGCTATTTGTACACGAAACTGTTAGGGCAAAGGATTCTCGGTATTTGAGTGAAGTTCGCATTGAAATATATATTTTGTACCGTTATTAATAATATTTATAAAACATTATCATTATCAGCATTTCAGTCAAAAATTTTTTTTAACAGAATCGTAGTACTAGTAAGACAACAAGATGGTTAACAACATATGTTTTTATAAAAGAGGGGAAAATTTTATTTTTTATTTTATAAAAGATGGACCGTTAATTTACCTGGTGGTAAAGGATCAGCGTCCTAGGACATCTGCTACATCAGAGTTCTTGCAGATACGTTGTCGGCCTTTCAAATATAACATTATCCATTACAATCATACAGACCTAATATGTTTATTAGACAAACGCCAGACCCCCACCATGGTTCAGGCCTTGACGTGGCGGTGGGGCTCAGTAGTCTAGGGTGAGCCCAGCACCTTGGGCAAAGCTAATTGAGCCAAGGGGGCTCTTTGTACCTCTCTTATAAGAAGAGGGGACAAAAGAGCAGAGGGCAAGGGGCGAGGACGGGAACCTCACCCCATTGTACTGTTCCGACGTTGGGAGGGGTTGTTCTGTGGGGTGGGACAACCTCTCTGTGGAGGTACTGTCGGACCCTTGGGGGACTGACTAGCCGTCGAGGTAGCCCTGTTTGCTCATTAGATCCGGTATCCAAAGGCGGTATTGGTGGCACTCGCCGGGTTTTAGTGGGTAGAGCTGCGTCCACTTACCAGCTTTTCGGGCGCAGCGAGTCCCACATACCCGCGTAGGGAGACCCACTCCCATCATTCTTCTTAAATCTCGTCCACTGCTCTGAATCTCTAAGCCTATTATACCTTTATCTGTTGTTTTTTATGTCTTTATTTCATACTGTATTCTATGCTATTTCATAAATGTTGTAAAATATAGTTGCTGCACATAGAAAATACTAACGTTATTAAAATTGTTTTAAACTGAACTTTTACTACGTTTTAAACAGTTTTAGGCGAAGTTTTGGTAGACCAAGTGGGAAGACGCGATCTCCATGCAGTGGCCGATCCGTGTTGGATGCGAGTGGCAAGGGGTCGGTCATCATGGCGTTCTTTGAAGGAGGCCTTTGTTCAGCAGTGGACGGATAAAGGCTGATGATGATGATGACACAGATTTAAAAAACATAGCCATGTTAATTTAAAATCGTCCTTTCTTTTTTAATAGTAAGTAATATTCATTAATACAATCGGTATCATTTTCGGCAATCTTTATTATAATTGAAATAATGAACCGTGGTTGTTAATTTTTAGTACGCTCTTTACAGACTTTGTGCCTCGAGTCCTAAACATTTTGTCTTTGTTGTATAAGATTTTAAAAAGCATAAAACTCGTTATTTTAGAATTGCCCTAGCCAAAAATGTAGGCGCCTGTTTTACTGCCAAAATTAAAGAATTTATATGCTTCTGACTTCTTTGTAGTTGTATAACTAAGACAATAATGCAAATTTTAGGAAATAAATTAATAATTGTAGCTTAAGAGAGACAATCGAGCATTTTGTAATTTTGGAAGCAATATTTTACATAAAACCAATATAAAACAAACACAAATTTGTCATATAAATTACTTTTTTTTTGGTTTGGTTGGTAACGATTTAAAAATGATTGTATTCTAAATCGTTAATGAGTATTTGATAGCCTCTGTCCTTTACGAATGAATATGTTTTGTACGTTATATTACTAAGTAACTGTTATTGAGGTGAAAACTTCTTTAGCATCGTTGTGATTTGAAATTCGATGAAACGAAAAAGCGACAGTAAAAAGAGACAGACACACAAATACATACAGACACATAAGATTTAACGTGGGAGAAAATGAGATAGGAAGCATTATACAGTGTTTCGTATGTTTGTGATTTTTGAAGATTTCACTTCTACCAAGTGAAGTGAATGCACAATTTTTTTATTGAGTTTTTTTTTCTTTGCGTAAAGATACACACATATAATAAAATATTTACAGTTTACTAATTATCCAATCAACACTCGAGAAAACATTTAGTGGGACGTTAGCTGGCGCCTCGCCAAGGTACATTCTAACCTGCACATTGTTTCACTTTAGTCATACATTTTTGCAATCAACAAGACAATTCTCACGTTGAATTGGTTAAAGCTCAACGGCTTCGGGCTTCGATAAATTATTCTATATTATTATGTGTGAATAAAGCGCAGAAAAGGGTGAATATTATTAAGAAAAAGAAATATATTAACATACTGTTTTCCAATGTTACATAGTCAATCCTCTCATGGCCATGGTTTTTAAGAATCCGAAACGTCGGGATTCTAATTCTTATCAAGTTGTATCTATCCACGACTGGACATATGTATATTGCATTTATATGTATATGTATTTTACAAACTGTTTCGGTTCGGATGCAACCAAGCCCAAGATGCAGTATATAAAAGAAAAGCCTAAAGTTAGTAACTCAACGTCGGTAAAAGAAACATAATGTAAACATAAAAAGCATACAACAACATCATGATCAGCCTTTATCCGTCCACTGCTAAACATAGGCCTCGATCGATGAACGCCAAGACGACCGATACCTTGCCACTCGCATCCAACAAGCACCGGTTACTTTTACCGGTTACGGATATGGTCTTCCCACCTAATAGCTGACCAACACTTCGTCTATTTAAACGCGGCCTTCACTCTTAAACCTTATTAACCCATCGGCCATCCGTTTTCTTGAGTGTGTGACTAGTTCACTGCCACTTTAATAAGCTTATTCTTTGCGTAATATCGGTAACTATAGTTCTTTGGCGGATGTGTTCGTTTTCGCCAAAGAAACACCCAGCATAGCACGCATAAGGCAGGTGGTGGACCTGTTTTTTTCTATGTTGTTGTAGTTACGATTGAGCTACAACAACATAGAATATATAAATTGTGAAATCGGTTAAACAACATCTAATATACACATGTACACATAAAATAAAACAAGACCATGTATTTTTGCGTATAAAACACGATATTCTCCGAAAGCAATATTACTGCTGAATGAATGATAGTGCGTAATAAAAATAAAACTAATAAAACCGAATGGGAGTGATCTTAAAAACCTCCGTACTTTTTAGTTCCAATCTTTTCGGAATCCCTTTTCCGTAATACGCAGTCCTACAGGGTATGGTGAGTTATGAGCGGTCGACGGGCCCTTCTGCCAACTTAACAATAAATTATGTAATTCATGGCATACTTACCATGCCATATTGTATTTATAGAATTTGAAGATTATATGTTCATACAACCCTTCGTCTACCCGAACGCCAAGTGTTGGTCGGCCATTAACTAGATGGGACGAACCATAAAAAAACTAGCCCCGACTACTTAGTACCAATCGTTAGTTGGTTTATTTCCCACTCTTGGACTAAAAATCATTATTATTTTTGTCCAAAAAAGGTATTTGGTAAAAATAAAACGAAAATGCCATGTTATTTGCCTATAAAAACATGCGTAGGCGTCTTTATTCTTCTAGTTTTCCCCGGACTACGGCAGAGCCTTAGGCACCTTCAAGAAAAAAACATATTCATATTTGAAAGGCCGGCAACGCACCTGCTAAAAATGTAGTGGCTGCCTATGGATGTCGATATCACTTACCACCAGATGAAACGACTGTCCGTTTGCCCCCATTTTTATAAATAAGGGTTCTGATTGTAGCAGTCGATGAATATACATATTTATATTATATTTTAATTAAGAGGTAGTGCCATGCTGCTTTGCATCCAAATTGGGCCGGCACGACCGGCCTCTCTCACATTATACATACTTTTAATGTGTCCGCAATTGCGATTACTTGTCTAATATAGCATCGTCTTGGATTTTATCTGTTATGGTGTTATATTTCGTTTGTATAATAAATAAATAAGAATAAATAAATTATACCGGCGTCAAATGAGAGCTATGCTATCGCGTTCCGTGCTGTTTGTGATTTTCCGGTGGCCCATTGGTGGGATAAGAAAAAGGAGGGCAACGCAAATGCATAACGGTGGTGCGGATATCTATGGGCGTGTAAACCACTCCGATTTTAAAAAACGAGTTTTCAATTCATTTTCATAGTGAATTGGCTTCAATTTAACCGACTTTAAAAGAAGTTAAGTTTTCGTATAGCTGTTCAAAATTTTTTCATGTTTCGTGTGTCCAGATTGTACGTGCGCTTCGAATGTTTCGAACGTACATTGTAGGCTATGGCGCCGCTGATTTCACTACATTTGATCGCTCATTTCCAACACAACGAATATAAATCCGTGTTAGCGAGATATATTGTCTTTATATGAAGGTATAAAATTGAATGGTTTTCACGTTCGTTACTTTTTAAGTGATATTTCCTCGCTACTACGGATGTAGGGAAAACATTTACGTTATAATAATATTGTTGGTTTGTATGATTTATTTTGTTGGGTTTGTATGGATTATAAAATATTGAAAATTCTACTAAGTTTGTTACGGTTCTTCTCAGTGGGCTCGCCTTGGAATTCGGAACTGATGGTACATTCAATTAACGTTCTAAAAGTGCCTTCGTTGATACTATTTGGAAAAAAATATTTTTATTTTGAATTTATTGATAACTTTTTTTTTTGCGAACAAAGAAAGATGCCATTAAACAGAAAAAATAAAAGAGAAAAGTAGGAGCGGAAAAAAAATTATGTAAACTGTTTTCTTTTACAACTATGTTCAATTTTTTTTCTTTTTTTATTGTCCGGGCGCTTAATTGGCCCGGCCCGCGACATTATCTGCGATAAATCTCATTATACTTGGTAAAATAAGGTGATATGTATTGTCTCTAATCTATGCATTCAATCAGCAAAGTAGAAAATCCACCCATTTTGGGTTAGCTTTTTAAGTATAAATTCAATAGAAATATAATAATTTTAAATATAAAGAAAGAATATAATATAACATAATATGATACATAGTTCCTCCCTATCTCGAGACAACCTCATCCGTTATGGGAACCGGCGCGTAGATGAAGGATTGTGGTTTTTACTGTTCTCTTATCTATCAAGATTGTTTTGAGTTTAACAAATTTGTATGTATGTAAAGAGCTTGCATTTCTATATTTAAATATCTCATTAATATATTTAAAACAAAACATATTTGAGCCATACTAGCCGCGGTATGTTAATACTGTATTGTTAATGTTAACAAATATATTTTAGACACAAAATACATCATGGTAATTAAGAAATTGAAGAGTCATTATTATCTTTAAAAAAACATATTTGTAAGGGAGTTTGATAAATTGCCGAAGGATGTTACGTTGCTGTAAACTTATTTGTCCCGGGGAAGCCCCGCATGCATGACAGGTAATAATATGCAAATTACTCCCAGGTCACTATGTCAATTTTCACAAAGTATTGGAGATTATTGTGACACCCGAGTTATATTATATTGAACCTTCAGAAAATTTGAAATTCTATCAAGTACATTATTCTCTAAGCTTAGATTTTTTTCTAATTTTATAACTTAATGAGACTTTTTTATGGTTTTTTTATAGTATAAGAGGACAAACAAGCAGTCGAAGCTTTGGACTACCGACGCCCATACACATCTGCACAACTAGAGATTATGCAGATGTGTTGGCCCTCCGTTCCCCTGCCCCTACCCAATGGGTCACCGAAAACTCACAAACCGCACGAAACCCGACAGCATAGCAGCTGTCATTTGACGCCGGTGTTTTGTCGTACAATCACAATATTTAACATTAGTTAAAATGTATAAAATATTTTTTCAATTTTAATAAAGAAAAAGAAATGTTTAAACTTAACATTTGTATGAAATGACGAATTATTCCAGGCCTTTTTTAATTTACACGCAAATAACACCTTTAAAGATTCAATTTTAAAAGTCTCTAAAATTGTTAGAAAACGTAACACTAAAAGGCGCTTTTGAAATCACAAAGCCATTCGGGTAAAGTCATGTGAAACCAACGGTCGTCAAGTAATTATTGTTCTATTTTTCTGCCAACGCTTTCATGCTAGCTCTATTTACGCTTCAAATAACAACGGTATCCTTTCGACTTTACCTTTAGAACTAAATGACATGTCTTTAAAGAAATATAAAACTTCTAGTGGTGGTGTTGTTGCATGTAAAATCAATATTTGTTTTCTAATCCTCCCGTGACCATTGTTGATGTGAAGAATCCCAAACGTCGGGCATGTAAAAATCTAAAGTAGCCGCGATAAAATCCTTAAAAATAGTTTCATTATTATTTGACTTTAATTAGCCATTTAGTACAGTAAGAAATATAATTACAGGCTATGTGAGACCTATTTGATATTTCTGGAATGTAAAATGGAAGATTTAAAAAAATAAAGCAATAAATCTGGTAGATAACTATATCGTTTTCTAATGTTAATGCTAATTTTACTCATTATAATAAAACAAACTTTTTATCACTTGTCCTGCCGCGACAAAATCTGTAGAAAGTTGTTTCATTATATTATAACAGACAAAGTTATCGTATGATCATAAAGTAAACTCTCTACACTCCATCATGACCGTCGATGTTTAGTTTCCATAGATATTGGAGGGGACTTGAGTCTGCCGAGCGTCATCACTGCGATACTCGGTGACGATGAGTCCCGGACGGCGATGGTCTTCTTCTGTAAGGCAGTAATGTCCCAGAAGGAGGCTGACGAGCGGGTGAGAAAGGAGGCCGCCGACGAGGCCTCCTCCCGCGGGCGACTAACGGGGGTGCGCAGGAGGCGCTACTTAATGCGCCTCCAGTACACATGCACAGAAGAATTATATAATATGTATATAAAAGATATTTGATGCTACTTTTAAATATTATCATTGTTTATCTAGAGTAGTAAACTGTGCGTGACGGTCCACATTAAGCTTATCAAGTTCTATTAATTAAATCTCACATCTACACATCGGTTCGTCGGTAATTCGATCAGGCGTTTGATAAGCAAACACTATTTATTTACAAATGCACGGTAATTACTGGACTCCTAATGGGAAGCAATGGTTGAATGGTTATTCAAAATATCTCTTACTCGAATCAAAAGAATAGATTGTTAAATATCATTATTTCCTAATTAATTAGATGTTTTACGAATTTTAATGAGGTTTATTTGAATTTTCACATTTCCTTATGTTGCTTGGAAATCCTAATAAACAGCGATTATAATATTTACGTAAAAAGTTATTTTATGATACTAAGTAAAATCCACGCAAACTTAAGAAATGCATTCATTTCCGTCTGTTGCTAGACGTGAACCTGTTTTAATGAAATACCCCGCCACCTTTGGATGGTAAACAGAAGTGGTCACCGCACAGAGATCATCGTCCCATCACGGTCTTCTTTCCTCTGTCTTCCCAAACGTGAACTTAATTCGGAAAACAAGACCAGTCAAGTTCGGCTGTATATTATGTCCGGCCACTAGACATTTATTTGACGAATATAATTTTAATAACATTCCGTCGTCATATTCGAATATGTATAACATATTATACACTAGTACATATTATATTATATAAATTGCTATAGCAAAAAAGAAAATGCATATAATAATATTTTTGGTATTTTTTGTTTGACGTTTCATCAAAATATATTCAGTAGCATTTAAGAGATGTAGTAACGAACATCCACACATATGTTAGTCCATACTCATGACTTCGCATTAATAATATAAGTAGCATTAGCTAATGATAAAATAAATAAGTCTGAAAGCCATTAATAAGATATATTTTCCCGAAGGACCTGAGGCTGTCAGCCATAATGACAGTTACAACGTAGGACAATGTGAATGAACTTGTGGACTAACCAATTTGAGTATAGAACGTCTTTCAGAGTCTCCAGGGATTCCCCGCCACATCTAAGAATTGTACGATACAATGCGAATCTCCATTTACCTAATTACTAAAGAGTTTCTCTACGTTGTTTGTGTAAATGTTGATACAATATGTAAGAATATTTTCATACATTTCGGTAAATAATATCTTTAAATACGTCTAATATTTAAATTATATACTATTCGATAATTTTATGCAAAAGAAACATATATATTTTTTATCCAATAAAATTATAATAAGCGCCTCATGACTTGCAAAAGTGCACATCCTTTTTTTATTCTTTAACACCGGGAAATGCTCTGAAGCATCCTGCGGGGGAGTGGGTCTCCCCCGGCGGGTATGTGGGACTCATTGCGCCCGAAACCTGGTAAGTGGACGCAGCTAAAACCCGGCGTGTACCAATGCCGCCATTGGTGAGGTGCCCCGTATCTAATGAGCAAACAGGGCACCTCGACGGCTGGTCAGTCCCCCAAGGGACAGATGCCACCTCCACAGAGGAGTTCTCCCGCACCACAGAATAACCCCTCCCAACGTCAGGACAGTACAATGGAGTGAGGATCCCGTCCTCGCCCCTTGGCCCCTGCTCTTTTGGCGCCTCTTCTTATTAGAGGGATACAAATGCCCCTCGGCTCAATTAGCTTCGCCCAAGGTGCTGGGCTCACCTTAGGCTACTGAGCCCCACCGCCACGTGATGGCCTGAACCATGGTGGAGAAAAGTGGACATCCTACCAAACCAAACTCTAAGCGCATCCAAACATATAAACTTCAGTTTTACAATTTTCAAATGGCTTTATAAGTCTTACCGCGAATAAGACTGGCTGTTTGGATGTTTGAGATTAAAACATAAATAGAACCTCTTTCATGCTATTCACGAAACACTTTATCTAATCTCAAATGTATTAAGATCGTATAAATCTTTTATGTGATCTTTTTATCTAAGAGAAGCTATTGAAAGATAAAAAGATTCTTCGCTAAATACTGTTAAAAGATTCATTAATAATTCATAAAGAAATTCAATGAAGGAGCAAGATCTTGTGTATTAAAAGCACGTTGAACAGTTTAGCTGCGCTGTGCTGAGTTTCGCTGAGTGGTGCTGAGTTGAGCTGAGTTTTGCTGAGTTGAGCTAAAATGTCCATAATGCCTTTCATAAAAACTTTACGGTAATCATTTGCAGGGTACATTGTTTAAATGTCATAAAAATTAAGGCACAGTAATACTGTATGTTTTTTGACACTTTGGTGTATATTTTTTGTTTTATTTATACGATGTTGTTCAAACTATTATTTAAGCTCGCCAATTAAGGCCAGATAATGATAATATTATGTATAAGGTAACGTCATCCACGTATGGTCGTATAATATTCTTAATAGAACATTCAGGTAAGTGTGAATGTAAAACATTCTAGTGGAAGGTTACATTTTTTTTAATTTATGGACGCTTTTACGCCACGTCAATCTGGTCCCGTTTAAGTTGTCAAAGAACTTGTGCTACGGGTACCAGACAACGGAAATATATTTAATAATTTTATGATTTATGGATGGCTCTTTATCTTTCGAACAAGGTTTATATCAACGATTCATTTAATAATATTATGCGTCAACTATTTCCGAATATATGTTTTAATTTATTTAATATATTTTTTTTTTACCCACGGCTTTCCCCGTATATTTTTATTCAACCGTAGTATAAGATGGTTTACTAGTTGAAAAAATGACTCCTGTTCCTTCCCTCCGCTAAGGTTTCCTGGAGGATGTCGTGTTAATCCATTGCTATAAATTTACAAATAAAAAGTGCGTGCGTACAAAGTACACATCTCAGATGTGAAACTTATTTGGCAAACTAATTTTTAAATCTCGTTTATATTAAAATTTATACTAATCTAAAGCTTTAAATTTCCGAGACTTGCGATGCGACGTTCGCTCTATCTCACTCTCTCTCGATCTTTCTCACTCGCTTGCTCCCTACTCTCACTCCATGGCTATGTGCTTCATGCTATGTTTGCCCATTCTCACTCTTTCTCAATCGGTCTCAATCACTCTCTCCCTCTTCTTGGACAAAAACGTTGACAAAGAAGTTTCACTTCAATAATATTTATTATAAAATATTAGAGCCTGAGCTATGTTTCGTGAACTTATTTCACGAAACATGGTTCAGGGTAGAAATGATATGTACGAGCGCGACACTGAAAGTTTTAAGAACTGGCCAATTGTAAGCTAGTGTTGATAATATAATAAAATAACGAAAATGAAACTCTTTGCCAATATTATTATTGTGTGTGTTTTTGTTTCATTTGTCACTTGTTTTATGATTTGGTGACAAATTGAAAATTGTCTGTATGAATTAACGCGAAAAAATGTTCTTGCTATGACTTTTTATGACTTTCTATTTTTTAATGCATAGCAAAATTGCCTACTTGATGATAAGTAGTCATCATCATCATCATCATCATCATAGGGTGTCATCTTCATATTGAAGTAGTCACCTATAATTAAGTAGTCACCTATAAACATAAACTAGTTTACCTGGAGCTAGCCCAGGCAACTCCTAGATCCAGGACCAGGTGACATAAGATGTTAAGTCTCGGTGCCAGTAATTACAGTGCCTGTTTTGCCTTTCTCTATGAGACACAGCAGGGGACTCACGGGAGAAACAAGGAAGATGATAGAAGCGCATTCTTCCCACGGGTAATTATATGTCATTTAAGTCAACGAGAAAGGTATGATAGACCTCGATTGATCTTTCACGACGAAGCCCCCTGTCGTGCCACTGTTTACGACTGGTTTAGTGAGATTAAATGTGATTGTACTAATCTCACCGATGATTTGCGTCACGAAAGGCCTTCTACGGCGACGACTAAAGATAATATTAGTGTTGTGCGGCGGATGATAGAGACTGACAAAAAAGTAACGTGTGAGCAGATTTGAACAAACTTAGGCATTGGTATGAGTTATGTGCACTAAATCCTCATTATTTGACAGAAGCCCAAAAAAGAGAGGTGAAATGGTCAAAAGATTTAACGAAGGTGACTCGTACGTAAAGTAAAGTGTCCGAAACGTCGGGCTTGTAATAAACTTAATAAACCGTGATAAAATCCGTACACAAAAATTGTTTCATTATAATGACTGAAAACCGCTTAAACATTAGAAAACAACACTAAACTCGTATCAAACTCTCCCTACGCTAGCTTTGTTTATTAGTGTAACAAAATGTGTATCTATAGTTTCTCGTAGCGCTGTCTACAAAGTAGTGACTGCGCTACGAAAGAAGCAACTTTCGGAGCTTTATGTAGCGCAGTCACTACTTTGTAGACAGCTCTACGAGAAACTATAGATACACATTTTATTTCCTAAGATTTAAGCGATTTTTACGCATCTTTTTTACATTTAACTGCTTTTATTAATTGCGCTAAAATTCAAATGTGTTTTTAGTTTCAGTCCTCCTGGGAAAATAGTTCTTGTAAAATATTCTAAAACTTTGACATATAATTGGTTAATTTTTTTTTTTTTTGTAGTTACATACTGATTTTAGTATTATCTTACATATAAAATTTCCATGTCACAATGTTAGTTACCGTACTCCTCCGAAACGGCTTTACCGATTTTTACCAAATTTTATATGCGTATTTAGTAGGTCTGAGAATCGGCTACTATCAATTTTTCATACCCCTAAGTGGTGGTCAACCCCTCAAATTTTAAATGTTAACGCGGGCGAAGCTGCGGGCAACAGCTAGTTATTTTATAAAAACTTCATAATGTAACTTACTTAATACAAGCAATAGTAAAAATATGTAAACGTTTTATAAGAGTAATACATATTTTCAATATAAAAACGTCTTTGTAGAGTTGAGAAGAGTTGTGAGCAAATGACTGACATGCATTTGAATATGCACTACCTGAATATGCTTTCAATGCTCGCAGGTAAATTCAAAATACCTTTCCACGCCTCGCTCCGGCTTTATTTCCCACCGGGATTCCAGAATACGGACAGGCGTAAAATCCTAGTATCAAGTCTATTCAGTGTCAGAAGTCATTATGTAGAGCAGACGATGTAGAAACGTTTTATGTTGATGTACCGTTACAATCTATAAAAAAATCTCGTGTCACGGTGTTTGTGGTTTTTTTCTCCGAAACGGCTCAAATGATTTTTGTTATTTTTTTTGTGTGATTTGGTAGGTATGAGAATAAGTATAAAAAATAAGTTTCATCCCACTAAAAATATTTTATAAGAGAGAAAAATTTCGCTGGGTCTGTTAGCTCTTCATAGAAGCCTCACTCCTTTCACGTTGTAACCAAGGAATATTTTTGAGAAGATTACTTTGTAATTAAAATAAAAAAAAACCCAACCAGTCACAGGGACTGCCGATAGGAGTGAAACAAAACAATTAAATTCAAATACCTATAATACAGACTGTATTATATTATGACAACCTATACAATTTAAACGGCACACAAAATGGCCACATTACATAATTTAGAAGCAACGCAATTTGCAAAACAAATATTACATTTACACAACAAAACAATTATAACAAATATAATCTTATATTAATAAAGCAAACGTGAAACTGTTATATCAAAGTCATATAAACGTCAAACTGCGTCTCCAGCGTTTCATGTGCGGTGTCGCGAGTTCAGAGATTTTATCCCATCTAAAAATATGCGTACTGCGCTTAAAGAAGTTTACACTTCAAAAAGTATATTTTCATGTGGCTTCAACAATAATGCCTTATAAAATAGATACAAAATATATGCACACTATATTTTTTATAAAAAACCTTTATAAGCACTAAAATAATAATAATATGTAATTAAAATATGGAACCGTATCTTCAAAAGTATGAACGAAATGTCAGAAGAATCACGAACATTCATCGCGGTTCTCTTGATTTAGCGCTTCTTAAATATTTGGGCGTTTACTTAGGGCTAAGCGTTTGAAGTGAGGGATAGGTAAATTCCCTATTTAGATACCTTTGAACGAACTTTTTGGGAGCTTTATTTACCTTTAATTCAGACACGTTTTTGTTACATCAGTAAAGTACAGGATTTCGACGGTACAATTCTCGACTAGTTTATACCGATCGTTAAGATGTTAACCAACCAATAGGTAGAGGTCATCTTTTAAGGACATACAAATAGTTTACTTCGTTCTTTCAAAATCAAAATCATTTTTTTGTTCGAAATATGGTACGTTTCGAAAAAAAAGATTGAATTGATTGAATGAATGATGACAGTTTTTTTTTAATGTTAGTTGGATAGGCAAACTGGCAAACGTGCCACCTGATGGTAAGTGGTCGACGTCGCCCATGAACATAAACTAGTTTACCTGGAACGAGCCCAGGCAACTCATTTATGTGTTGCCTATCCTGAGACATAAGATGTTAAGTCTCGGTGCCAGTCATTACAATGCCTGTCTTGCCCTTCTCTCCGAAACACAGCAAAGCTGTTTCACGGGGGAAACAAGCAAGATGGTGGTACACATGCAGCCGGGAGCGCGGCACAGCACTTCCCTCCCACCGGTAAAGTATCTTTTTGAACGTCAATTGAATCTACCTATATTTTTTTTCATTTTCTTCTTCTTCTAATTACAATTTCAGATGAAAGGTCTTTTGATGTTTTTTGAAAGAAAATTAGGTCATCTAAATTTTGAGATAAAATATATGCTAATGATGTCAATATTGAATGAACCATATAATCCGTAAAATGTTGTTTTTATCCTTTTAGTGCCTTAACTACTCAACAGGACATCAAGACGTTTTGTATGCATACACGTGTGTCATAAGTAGAGAAGGTCAGAAAGGAAAGATGGCAAAAAATATCAGAGGCTGTTAAAATCCTCATCAGTATATTCGATTGAAATCTAAATTTATGTGCAAAGTCATAGTCAAAAGCTAGTTTTAAATATCTAGGTTTGGACGGCAATGCCCTTCGTGGCGTATTCGGGTAGTTCGGGACAGTTTAATTGCAAGTTCCGTCAGACATATTGAATCCGTCGCTAACTTAGTCGCTTCAAGGAGTTTCACGATTCAGTACGTTTTTATCCACTTACACTTCAGAGAAATCATCTTTGAAGATTTACGCTGATAGTTTTGTTCGCTTGCTTTTTATTCTATCGTTAATACTATCGTTAATATTACAATGAAAAACTAATAATATTATAATATTGGGAGCCATTTTAATATTAATATGCTGCATAAAAAATTTAGCGTTTTATTAATCAGAAACTTAAATAAGAAAGCTTAATGGATTTGCATAAAAATGACCCGGACTTGGTAAATCATATTTTTAACTGGGAAAGAGGTACCTCCGATCTACGTGCAGTGGCCGGTCCGTGTTGGATGAGAGCGGCAAGAGATCGGCTGTATTGGCGTTCATTGAGTGAGGCCTATGTTGATGTATGTATGTATGATGCACTAGAATATAATAATAATAATATCTATGGACGCTTTCACACCACTTCAATCTGGTCCCGTGGTAAGTTCTCGAAGAATATGTGTTACGGGTACCAGACAACGGAAATATATTTAATACTTTTATACTATACATATATTTAAGTTTTTTTCTATGGTACACATATTTAATACACATTCAGGAACACAGAAAACTTTTTTTTCCCTGGCGGCATTCGAACCCGTAACCTCCGGCTTGAGCGCCAATGCGCTAACCATTGAGTCGCAGAGGTCATCATACGTCATAGGTTACTTATCATTAAGAACTAACAGAGGTGGAGCTGTTGATCACTGCTTGTCCTTTATCTACGTAATTTCCAATTAATATCGCAATCATTCAATTGTCAAATTATGATTTTCACGCAATTAAACTTAATTGCAAATATAATTGGCGATAGTGATCTGCCCAATACAATAACAACTGTTTCTTCATTTAATAAAATAAGGACTTGGAGAAAAGATATAAAGAATCTTTGAACAAATTTAAAAACTTTTTTGTAAATCACTTAGGAAAAAGATCGGGTCTAACATAAATGCCAATGCCAATGATCTTTCTTCCTTTCAGGCAAGATTTACCGAGTAAGATGAAAAAGCTTTTAAAAAGGCTCTAAACATTGCAGGTTTTATAAATGCATATTTCCCGAAACCAATTATATAATAATATAATGATAGACATATAAAAAGTAAGTAGTAGTTGTAAAAGTAAGACTTAAGTCTTTCCAGTAATTGGACTTCCAATTCACGAACAAAAAGCGCTGACAAAGTTTCCATATCTAAATTTTATTTAATAGCTTCAAAGTAAATTTAATACTGGTGTTAAGCTAATCTTACCTTTCTACTAACTCTCATAATATTATATTCTCATAGTGTATTTATTTATATATTTGACATAGGAAGTGTCTATTCATCCGCCAACCGGACGATTAATATTATTTTTATTCATACACTAATCGCTTTCCCTGAGGCTGTAGCTATTCATACGCCTACTACCTAAATCGCACTACCGATATTTTCACTTTTTGTACTGAAAACAAAATATATATTATTTAAAATATGTAATGTATGTTTATAATTACATATTTAAATTTTTTGGTAATTAAATCATCCGTTTTTTCCGTCCGTTATATCCGCAAGTTTTGTGGTGCGGGACAACCCCTCTGTGGAGGTGGCGTCGGTCCTTTGGGGGACTGACTAGCCGTCGAGGTGCCCTGTTAGCTCATGAGATCTGGGGCACCTCACCAAAGGCGGCATTAGTGGCACTCGCTGGGTTTTAATGGGAAGAGCTGCGTCCACTTACCAGCTTTCGGGCGCAGCGAGTCCCACATACCCGCGTGTGGAGACTCACTCCCCCGCGGGATGCCTCATATTATTTCTCGGCGTTGAAGAAAAAAAAAGAAGGATTATTTAAGTGAAACTAATTTAAACAGGAATTAATTTATAATTCGGATTAATATTATTCCTTATTAATTTATTCGGATAAATAGCAACAGCCCCAGGGGACTGTCTATTCATACACTTAGCATATGAATCTAAAAGATATTAATCGTCCAATTGGCAGATGAATAGCAACAGCCCTTAAAATATTTGATGTGTAACTAAAAAGTAAAACAAAAAAGTTAGTAATGATCAATCAAAGAGACGCGTGGCGGTCTCTATCAGAAGAGGCCGATTGCTTTGAGCAGGAAATTAGTTTCTAACTGTTTCGAATTTACTGTATTCCACGTATTCGTTTGTCGCATTTACAAAAGCATTCAATGCTCAATTTTGTGAGATCAGGACGCTTTCAATCTGAGATGCAAAAATGTTTGGTTTTTAATACGTTTTAGTACGCCTACTGCGACTGCAATTGCTGAAATAGCAAAATAATAATTAATGACTAAAGTTTCATCTGAGAGATGAAGATTTAATTTAGGGACAAGATTTACTATCTTAATCTTACGAACACTATAAAATATATCATTAGTCATAGCAATAAATGTGCATTTTTTATAAAGGATTAAAATAAATCATTTATTCTAAAAATAATATTGATTCAGAAGACTTAAAATTGCATTCAACGTTCATTTGGATTTATTAAGGTCAATTTCTTACCTTCCAAATTCAGTTCTAATTCTATATGAAAGGCCTCACACGTAACTTAATACCTCGGGAAAATAAATTATTTTTTACAACCATAAAATTTCCTCCCCAATCCCCTCGTTAAGCTCTCGAATTTGATATCAATTAAGATAAGGCAAAAAGAAACTTTACTTTCATCATACAAATTTGTATCTTATCAATTTACGTGGTATAAAATTTTATGCTCAAAAAGCATTTTATCTTAATTATCAGATCCAGTCTTCGTTGCTATATCCTATATAAAAATGTAAAATTGAATTTACCTTTATTTGCCTAAACTGCTGATCAGAATTCAATTATATTTGACTTTTTTTGGTTATTATATATTTGAAGATTATTATATATATTATTATTATATATCCTAACCCCCAAATACAAAATCTAAAAAAACGAATCTCAAATTTAAGACGTACTTAAACTGGTGTTGTCCCTCTTTTTTCTTTGAATCTGACACGTCGTAGCATGAGTTTAATAACGTATTAAATTTGAGATACGTTTGAGTATTTGGGGGTAAGAAAGGTAAAAAGTATAAATGATCGTTATAGGACCAGATGTGATTGTAAGTCTAAGTTAAAGTGAGCAAATATTGAGCAATAACTAAAGTTAAGCTGAATCCGACACCGAACCGACTCGGTTTTAGGAAAACTTTACACTTCGTTCCCACATTTATCTTATCCTTTTTTTTTTTTGTTCTGCAGCGGAAATTTGCAGACCAAACCATAACTAGGACCGGGGTGAGTTTTAAACCTAGCCGTCTGTGGGGTTCGCACTTGGAGATGCGTTACCCACTAAAACCGCTGCAAGTGCCCTCAGCCGCCTTTTATGAGAGTCCAGGATCATGCAGGCAACGCAGGACCCTCGGCGACAGGCTGGCCCCGGCGAAAAGGCCAGACTCCTCCTCTAAAGGGGGACTGCTCGGCTGTTCGTTTGTTTCGATACTTTTAGCAGTCCCCGACTAGCTGGACCCAGGTTAAAACACCATCCTGAGTCCGACACGAGCACAGGGGCGTTACTGGAGGCGCATTAGGTAGCGCCTCCTACGCACCCCCGTTCGTCGCCCGCGGTGGGAGGCCTCGTCGGCGGCCTCCTCTCTCACCCGCTCATCGGCCTCCTTCTGGGACATTACTGCCTCGCAGAAGGAGACCATCGCCGTCCAGGACTCGTTGTCGCCGAGCATCGCGGGGATGACACTCGCCAGAGACAAGTCCCGTAACGCAGCGCCGCCCATCTCGGGCACACCTCGAGGGTGTGCTGGGCCGAGTCCACCGCCGCGCCACAATCGTGACACACAGTTACCGGCTCCCTTTGGGCCGTCCTGCACAGATACTCACCGAAGCACCCATGCCCGATGAGCACCTGTGTTAGACGGAAGGTGAGGGGTTTGCGTTTACGACGCATCCACCGCTCAAGGACCGGGCGCAGGGCAACCGTTAAGCCTTTGCCATACGGCTGCCGCGCCAAGTCCTCCCCCCACCTTCACATTAGTGCCTCCTGCCCTAGTCGGCGGACCCGTAGGATCCCGTCCAGCGTCACGTCCTCTCCGAGGGACCTCCTATCCGAGACATAGGAGTATACCTCGGCGAGAATTTCCGCCACGAGTTCCCACGGGGGGTCGCGGGCTAAGGTAGTAGCTGCAGCCCATGATATCGTACGATACCCCCGGACCACTCTTACCGCCATCACCCGCTGCGCCGAGCGCAGCTAGGCCCTACTCCGCGCGGTAAGGCGATCCGTCCAAATCGGAGCACCGTACGTCGCCATACTCCGGCAGACATCGGAGTATAGCTGCCTGCAGGCGGCGCTGGGTCCTCCAAGGTTCGGGAGGAGTCTGCCCAGCGCACTCGCCGCCTTCACGACCTTCGGACCCAATTATTCGAAATGTGGGCCGAAGGTCCATCCACCGTCGAGGATGAGCCCCAGATATTTGATGTGAGGGCTCATCCTGACCCTCACCCCTCCGATCTGGAGGGCAGCCCCCGGTGGGGGTCCTTTCCGCCCGGTCCCGTGGAAGAGGAGGGCTTCGGTCTTGTCGACTCTGACCCGAAGCCCTAACCTCTCAATGCGGCCGATCACGAGGTCGAGCCCGACCTCGGCCAGCCGCGCCGCCTCCTTATAGTCTCGTCCCCGGGCGTAGACGAAGGTGTCATCAGCGTAACAGATGACACCCATCCCGGAGAGGAGACGACCTCGCAGGACCCAGTCGTACCCGATGTCCCACAGGATCGGACCAAGTACCGAACCCTGCGGGACACCGCAGCCGACTCGCCACCACTCTACGGACCCACACCGGTTCTCGCAGGCTACCCTCCTGTCGGAGAGGTACGCCTCCAACAGCCTCCTGAGATAGGGAGGCACACCAAAGTAGTTCAGTGCCTCCCGTATCACACTGTGCGGGAGGCTGTTGAAGGCGTTCGCGATGTCCAGGGACACCGCGACCACCACCTCCCCTCTGCGTTCCGCCTCTCCCGTCACCGCCCTCAGGCGTCGATGGTCGACCGGCGTGCCCGGAACCCAAATTGGGACTCTGAGAGTCCCGGTCCCGGGCCCTCCTCCAGGTGCCGAACGAGCCGGGAAGCCACGACTCTCTCCAGAGCCTTCCCAGCCTCGTTCAGCAGCACCACCGGTCGCACCGAAGCGGCTGAGTCCGGGGGTCGCCCTGCCTTCGGGAGCAGGCAGAGCCCACCCTCCTTCCATGCCCTCGGGAACTGTCCGGACCGCAGGCAGCGATCGAACAGCTCCCGAAGACTGTCGCCGAGGTGCTCGAGGGAAAGGGCCAGAACCTTCCCGTGCACCCCGTCTGGATCCGGCGCCCTCTTCTTACTCTGGAGGCGGGCCAGAACCGCCTCCATTTCAGCCTCCGTGACGGGTGGCGGAACACCCTCCTCGTCCGGCGTCTGCCGAGCCATCCTGGGGGGCGTGAATCCTCCTCAGTTGGCCCGGCTGGAGCGTCTCGGTGATAGAGGCCGACTGGGCGCGGAGCTTGTTCCGTGCCTATTTATACGGTCGGCCCCAGGGGTCCCTCTCGAGACCCTCAACGAGCTCCAGCCAGGCCTCATCCTTGGCTCGGCAGATGGCCTGTTTTAGGGTCTTGACTTTGTCTATATAGACCCTGTACAGGCCGTCGTCCCTGTCGACATCTTGGGGGCGCCGCCGCCAGCTCCGGGTATACTGCCTCCTTGCCCGTTGGCAGGCGGCCCGAAGGTCGTCTAGTTCAGCCGACCACCAGTAGAGCGCCCGCCGCGAGGGCGGACGTTTCGCGCGCGGCATGGCCGCTCTGCTGACCGCGGTGAACGCGGAAACTGGCTTCGCCCCCTAGATGTCGACGATGACGACGGCGGACGGACGGGAGTCGGAGACACCTCGAACCTTATGTAGCGATGGTCCGAGAAAGTCTCCACTCCCGTCTCCACCCTCCACCCCTCCACTCTGCGTGCGATGGCCGGCGTGGCGAAAGTGACGTCCACCACGGAACCTCCCGACCAACGCACGCACGTCTGGACTGCCCCTCTGTTGAGAAGGGACAGTCCGGCAGCTAGCGCCCACTCCTCCACTTCCCTCCCTTTTGGGCTCGTGCCCGGGTTGCCCCATGCCGTGGACTTAGCATTGAGGTCCCCGGCCACGAACACCTGTAGGGGAGCTAGCTGCCCCACCAGCGGGCCCAGAACGTCGAGAAACCGTTCCAGGGCCGCCAAATCGAGGTTCGGTGAGAAGTAGACTCCGACGAAAGCCACTTTTCCCCGAACCGCCGCCACGTACCCGCGGCCCCTCGCTTTGACTGCGAGGGGGGTCCGGCTCCAGGCCTCACCACGATCGCTACCGAGCCATCGGTGTCCCCCGCCCAGTGTGGACTAGTGGGAGGCACAGCGTATGGCTCGGCAACGATCGCGACGTCAACGCTCCACTCCGCCATGGACTGCAGAAGAAGATCCTGAGCCCCGGCGCAGTGGTTGACGTTCGCCTGGAGAACGCTGAGATGCCTGGACATTATTCGGCCATCTCAGCGTCCGCCGACTCGGTTACCCCCCTTAGGTTGGGAGGGGAACTTCCCGCGAGTTGATGGGGGCTTGCACGCCATGCCCACATTTATCTTATCCTCCTCTAATCCTATCTCACTCATATACAAGCTGTCCCCGCAGCTTCGCATTAACTTAGATTTACAACCGTATACGGACTGATGACGATCTTTTTTCTACGTACGGGTTGAGGACATAGACATATCCCATCGGGGACTTTTCAGTAGGCCGTATATTTAGGATACACAATTCCAATAAACATTGATATTTGATTCACTACCTAAACTTTTGCCCCCCCCCTCCACTCCCGATTTTACAAATTATATATATAAACCATTCTCAATTCTCGTGTTATCTACTGGTGGAAACCGCATCAAAATCGGCCCACAGACGGCCAAACAGACAGACAGATATACGCGTCAGAGGACTTATTATTATAATATGATCCCACAAACATAACTAGCCTTGAAATATATATATATATATATATGTATATATATATTTCAAGCCTTCCCAGTCGCTATTATACATATAATGTACATCTAATATATAAAATTTCCATGTCACAATGTTAGTTACCATACTCCTCCGTAACGGCTTTACCGATTTTTACCAAATATTATATGCGTATTCAGTAGGTCTGAGAATCGGCTACTATCTATTTTTCATACCCCTAAGTGATAAGGGTGGTCAACCCCTCAAATTTTAAAAGTTAACGCGGGCGAAGCTGCGGGCAACAGCTAGTTATTTTATATAATATAATATTGCCTAAATCTGAATATATTTTTAGCCCAGTAATCTCGATCATTACGTGATCTCCCCCACATAACACCCACGTCGAAGTAACTCGCTGACTTGGTACGTGTACAAACATCCACATATAAAAACTAAGTCACTGGAAAATCGTTAAACTAGTTTTCTTAATAAAAACTAAAAAGCTCTTGAAAAGAAATTCTAGTGGCGATATCAACGCTATTAGTGAACTAACCGTTGGATAAGTTTTCTACTTTTTACGCGAATTAACTTATATCGTCGTCTATCGTTTTCCGTTTTTTTTCGTTGTATCTGAATGGTTTTTATTCGAAGTTCCTTTTTGGTATATTTTAATGTCTGGCTTAAATAACTTAAAACGTAATCGGATGTATCAGCGATTCGACAACATGTAATATTAAAAATCATAGAATATTGTAATTCAGCCAAAAAAAACATTTAACAGATGATCAAACAATTGTTGACAAGAATTTTATTTGAACAAGTTCAATATTACATTACAATAATGACATAAGACAGAATCAGAGTGGAGTACCTGCAAAATGGCGATCATAGCACTATTATCGAGTAACAAACAAATAAAAAGCTCTATATTGCAAGCCGCATAAGTGAAGCGTTGAGAGTGTCTCGACATGTCAAAAAGCAGTTTTCTCAAAACAGAAATTGTTTTTTTGTTATTTATATTTCACTTATAAATTAATATGAGTGCACTTATATCAAGTCAAATAATTTTTCCAGCACATAAAATATATTTCAATAACAATTAGTTTGTTTAACATAGTAAATAATAACATTACAAATAATATTTTATGGACATCCGTGTTTTTGTCCGTTGTCTGTATGTGACAGGGAAATTGATCGAAAAAATATTGTACCGGTTTTTTTTAAATCACATAAATGTAAACACAACACGGACTTTCTAATTTAATATGTGCATTCAATTAACTGTCGTTTAATTATTAATTATAAAAACTAAGATATTATCACACTGTTTATTCATTGCTAAGCAACTGACAGGCTTTTACAAATAAACAATTTTATTATAAAAAATGAGATATAAGGCGTGTTCTTTTGGATTTTCCAAACTTTTTGAAAATCACTTTGACTACATCAAATGTAACCTGTTTCAGTGCGATTATCCCATAGTATTCTACAATAACCCTCACTTTGAAGGACTCGGGAAAGTTCGGGCTACGCATTTAACGCCATTCCAAGTTTGTGATTTATGTCGTGGTAGGTACTGGGATATTGTTTTTGCGGCACGGCCTTGGAGGTCTAAAAACAAGTACATAAATAATGTGAATCCCATAACATTTGAATACACATACCTGAATGTATTTGTTTTGTATTTTTTGATAATATTTCGCTACATCTATTTCAGCATGAGCAGCATTTCTGTGTAAGTGTTTATGGATAGCAGTTAAAGTTAAGTCTGGCAGTTTTATTTATATTTATATAAATATGTTTTGTACGAATAATCCATGTGTTATGGAATTGGTCACAGATAAGATTTAAAATTAATATGGTTATTAAAACGATTGAACATAATATTTTTATTCCGCTGAACTCAGTATTTCAGAATGGTTTACGAAAGCATTGACTCTAACGAACAAGGCATTTGTAGATAATACCGAAATATCGATAGTTAATAATTAGTCAAATCGTATGATGACAACAACTGAATTTTTTGTCATATTATTATATTGATTGTGGTGATGATATCTGCGTAACCAAAATAGTTGTGGTTGTCTATATTAACTAGAAATAGATCATCAATAAATAGTCCAAGGCCCCGAGTAACTTTATTATTAGCCATAGCTAATATCTAAAGTGGGAGACTCTTTCCCTTTTGTACATACATTATTTTTTCTGACAACCAAAAGTTGGCCAACCCTAATTAGTAGGATAATAATAATAATAATATCAACCCTTATATGTCCCACTGCTGGGCACGGGTCTCCTCCTCGAAATCAGGCGAGGAGGGTTTTGGGCCATAGTTCACCGATGCGCTGGCCCATTGCGGGTTGGTGAACTTCACACACCTTCAAAGACTTTTAATCTCATTAGGCATGCAGGGTTTCCTCACGATGTTTCCTTCACCGGTGAGCAAACGATGGTCTCATGTTCAGGTGCACATAGAAATTTAGGAAAACCCATTTCTAGGCATCCCAGGGGGGGGGTCAGGATCGAACCCGGACCTCTCGGCTCTCGCTTAAGAGGCCGAGCCCGTACCCACTAGGCCATCGTCGCTCACGTCGTTAGTAGGATAGAAGTGATATATTATAAATCTTCATTAATCATGATTTTATCATTTTATTGTAGGCCACAGTAGTTTTGAACAATTACCCCGTTCAATGTTTTAAAAATTACTCCATATAATGTAGAAATTTAATGAAAACAATAAACAAGGTATATAACAA
Source organism: Helleia helle (assembly GCA_963853865.1). Taxonomy (NCBI): domain Eukaryota; kingdom Metazoa; phylum Arthropoda; class Insecta; order Lepidoptera; family Lycaenidae; genus Helleia; species Helleia helle. The sequence goes on from OY971421.1 coordinate 12,259,300, forward strand.
TATACAGTAGTGTATCTATTAAATACTATTACGTCACAAGGGGCCCCATGCCCCATTTTACCATGACTCAGGTGCTATTTACGCTACTGGTTATAAAGGTATAAGCAAAATGGTGGACTGTGGTATGGTGATGGTGGTGTCAACGTAGCGCATTACGAATAACGTAGCGCATTACGTACAACGTAGCGCATTACGTACAACGTAGCGCATTACGTACAACGTAGCGCATTACGTACGACGTAGCGCATTACGTGCAACGTAGCGCATTATGTACAACGTAGCGCATTACGTACAACGTAGCGCATTACGCACAACTTAGCGCAATACGTACAACGTAGCACATTACGTACAACGTAGCGCATTACGTATAACGTAGCGCATTACGTACGTACTTCTTGCCACTGATAACACTGCTAACCTTGCGTTTCCTCCGAAACACGTAGCTATTATGAATACAAAATACAAATACAGATAAGCAAAACTTGTAGATACAGACAAGCAAAACTTCTAGATACAGACAGCGGAGGCACAAGGGCATTTTTCCCACTGGTATATGAATAAAAAATTACATGGTATCTTTGTTCAAATTACCTGCGATACCTGCTCCTCAGAAAATCTTGCAATTTATCCTGCGTAACACGATCATAGTGTTATTTTTTTTGTAAATTTCAAACAAAGGTTTTGTTAAAGTGTAGTATACATATTATTGATATTTTGATTAAATTTAGTATTAATGCGAAACCAGAACAAACATTTAATAATATTTTTCTATCATTAGAAAAATCGGTAATGGAATCAATTTTAATACTCATCGTAAACTACTTTACGATGAGAATTAAAATTTTCTTATGTTTCAAATAAAATAATCTAAATCAACTCCAAAACCAAATAATACACGAAACTAATTTTCGACAGTCGTGTAAATAACTATAAAAGACTACAGGAAGGTCATGAAAACTGCAACCTTCAACAACTTACACAAAAAAAAGGAATTTTGCACCGTAACTACTTTAAAGGCATCATTTACAAGGGTTTTTCCAATAATCTCCACCGTTAAACAGTTAACTCGTGGGGATTTATGGAAAAAATTACAATCCCCATTGCTAGGGGATAGACGGTGGGGATTATTGGAATGAGCCGTTTTAGGGATATTTCAAATACCGATACCCAATCAGGAACATTTTGACACGTCATTCGTAAATAGTGTAACGATAAGATTGGAATAGAAATAAGATAAGAACAGTATATCTTAAGTGAAACTTATTCACTAGAGTTATTTATCTAGTTTGTGAATAGCTTGGAAGGGCTGGACAAATTTTCAAAAGGTAGATTTAATCTTAGAACGCATTCGTTAAAAGATGGCGGCACCTTCGCTTTGTAATAAATCCTACTGAAGGATAATTAGAAAATTCATTAGTATCAACCGTTTAGCTTTAGTGATTTAACAGAGGTTCTCTAGTAGGTTCTGATGCTACGTACATTTAATTTCAACGGAATACTGTATAAAGATAAATATATACTAATATAATAAGGCTGCAGAGTTTGTTTGTTCGAATGCATCTACGGAACTATTAATGGAATTTTAATAAAGATTTTATCATTTTATACCTCAATGATTGAGGAAAGTATAAGCGTCAAGGAAGATTTTTTCTGTGGGTGATTGACACGGCAAGGAATAAGTATTAGACATCGAGCATAATAACCAGAAAAGAGCGGTAATGCTATGTGTTTTATATGAAAACAAATTCCGACAAAATTGTGCTTCGACGCTGCGCCGGTTCTGCGCTCTGATTGGCCGACTGATGGCCATTGATGGATGATTGGCCGATGGCACGTACATACACATATCTATTACGTCAGTAACAAATCACTGTCCAGTTTCGGAATTATATGGCTCACATTACTACTCTATCCGGTTATATGTTCGATGGTATTAGATAAATAAAAATGTGATTCAATCACATCGACAAAATTTCGTCATCCGGTTACTCTCCCCAAGATCTTAGCGGCGTGGCTATCAACACTCCATGCAAGCCTCACCACTTCAACGAACTCATTCTTCACAAATGTCAGTCACAGGCTCTCAAAGAAAAATTTAGCTTCAATAATGGAAGTTCAAGTTCCAATATATTGACGTTTGTTGAGGGGATTGGTAACAGGATCGCAGCAGTCGTGGGTTTCAATCCCGCCATGATTCTAATTTATATTTATAATTTCTATGATAAATATGTCTACACCGTAAAATTAGTTCTCACGAGGTTACAAGGTTATGGAGGCGTAATTGTTACTTAATAAATAATATGCTTAAAGGTTATGCTTAAAAACCTAAAACACAATAACAAAAGAGACTTTGTAATGAGGCATCCCGCGGGGGAGTGGGTCTCCCCTGACGGACATGTGGGACTCTCTGCACCCGAAAGGTGGTAAGGTGAACGCAGCTACCCACGAAAATCCAACGAGCGCCACGAATGCCGCCTTTAGTGAGGTGCCCCGGATCTGTTGAGCAAACAGGGCACCTCGAGGGCTAGTCAGTCCCTCAGGGACCGACGCCACCTCCACAGAGGGGTTCTCCCACACCACAGAATAACCCCTCCCAACGTCGGGATAGTACAATGGGGTGAGGTTCCCATCATCGCCCCTTGTCCCCCTGCTCTTTTGTCCCCGTATAAGAGGGGTACAAAGAGCAGCTCCCTCGGCTCAATTTGCTTCGCCCAAGGTGGCTGGGTTCACCTTAAGCTCCTGAGCCCACCGCCACGACAAGGCTTGAACCATGGTGGCGAACGCTAAAATACTTGCTTTCAAATAAAACAACCGCATCCAAATTGGCTCACCCGTTTGAGAACTACAACGCTACACGTCGCAGTAGAACTTGTAACACCCGTGTTGTTGTGTCATTAAAATATATATCAGGCAAACATAGTGTGTACTTCCATTTATATTTCCCTTTTCTCGACGTCCACGTCGGGATTGAGTGTCAGCGCGATGTTTTATGGCCTGGTAATTTATCACCGCAGCTGCACCTTGCTCGCTCACCGATATGTTCTAAACTTTAACACTGCTTAACTGTTACAACTTGATAAATTACCCTCTTGAACGATCGTCTGCTGATTTTCCTTTGTGCAATTTATTTATTAACTTTATTTGATTTATTTTTTAAATAACGATACAGATCACTCTATGTTTTTGTTATTTAAACCCTCGAACCTTCGAAAATCGCTTACGACATAAATACATATAAGTTTACTTTTAGTATAGGACTATTTTCGTTTAAAAAATACTATAATTAAATTATTGATATATCTGAGGGTACTTACGATTGTAACTAACGTTAGCCAAAATGCCATTCTACAATCGTAAATGCTAGAGAAATGACATTTTAATTATATCGATAAATCATGTCGTGAATTTTACATTGATCGATGTCATTTCCATACATTTTATTAGTTTTGTACTAGCGCTTACGATTATAGAATGGCATCTTGGCTAACCCACCTGACATTACAGTCCTCTCGAAACGTCGCACGTGTTTTTTTTTAATAGACCGCGATAAGAACCGTAAAAAGTTGCTTCATTATAAACTGTCAAATTCTCCTGGTGATCCTCGGAGGAGGCAATGGAGTGGATGTCTATCGGCTTAACAAATTCTGATTCTATTTTTAATATAAGTAATATATAAAGAGTATTTTAGGGTACATCTATAAATTAATGATAACTAAACTAGAAGCTTAAATATTGAGCAGAATTTTAACCCGCTGCCGTGATATATTGTTATGACGACAGGCCGGTGCAGTCAGGTCTAGCTCCACGATCACTTATCATCTTGTTTTCATAACTTTGCACGTTAACGAACACCGTTTGGAGCGCCGAAATAAGTTACAAAGGTGTTGTTAAATATCACTGGCACCTTTTGAAAGTTGAGTTTTAATTATGTGTTTGTTTGCAGCTCCGATTAATATAATGTTTGTGACGCAAAAAGGCGAAAGAATAAAAAGTGATATATGTTTTGCATGATGACTATTGTGATAGTATATTGTGATATCATCATCATCACCATCATCAGCCTCTATCACTGCTGAACATTGACCTCCCTCAACGACAAGACGGCCGATCCCAATTGCTACTCACTATATACTCTAGGATTTTGCCATAAATCCTTTTTTTTTCGCTCTGAGGCATCCGGGTTGGGAGTGGGACTCCCCAGGCGGGTGCCATGCCACCTTTGGTGAGGTGCCCTGGATCTAATGAGCAAACAGGGCACCTTGACGGCTAGTCAGCCCCTCAGGAGAGCGACGCCATCTCCACAGAGAGGTTGTCCCGCACCACAGAACAATCCCTCCCAACGTCGGGACAGTAAAATGGGGTGAAGTTCCCGTCCTCGCCCCTTGCCCCTTCTTTTTTTTTCTATTACGCCGGGAAATGCTCTGAGGCATCCCGCCTGAGGAGTGGGTCTCCCCAGGTGGGTATGTGGGACTCGCTGCGCCCGAAAGTTGGTAAGTGAACGCAGCTCTACCCACTTAAACCGGGCGAGTGCCACCAGTGCCGCCTTGGTGAGGTGCCCCGGATCTGTTAAGCTAACAGGGCACCTCGACGGCTAGTCAGCCCCGCAAGGGACCGACGCCACCTCCACAGAGGGGTTTTCCAGCACCTACAGAACAACCCCTCCCTACGTCAGGACAGTACAATGGGGTGAGGTTCCCATCCTCACCCCTTGCCTCCTGCCCTTTTGTCCCCTCTTATAAGAGGGGTTCAAAGAGCCCCCTCGGCTCAATTAGGTTCCCCCAAGGTGCTGGGCTCACCCTAGGCTACTAATCCCCAGCGCCACGTAAAGGCCTGAACCATGGCGGGGTTTGCTATAAATCCCAAAAGTATCTTTGTCTATCTGTTACCTAAGCCACTATAATTTGATTTTAATTTGCATACCTATAAGACAAGAGATAGTTCATGTCCTGCGGAAGGAGCTGATAAATAATAATGATCAGTCCGTATACGACCAACTAAATAACATCTTCCACGCAAAACGGTGGGTCACAGCAAGCATAATATAAATGTCCATTATTTTCACACTCTGATAGACTGAAAGCTTTTGAATCAACATGGATACCGTAAAATATATTTACATAAGAGCTGGACTTTCGCTAAAAGTTTGCCAAGCTTTTACGTTAGAAACGTTTCAACAAAATATAAAGAAATATATCCGTCCAATATTTGTTTAAGTCATAATGGCCGCGGCAGAAACCAAGCTGCTGTTTAGAAATAAAGCAATTGAATTGAATGAAAACTCACAAAATTTGGACATTTATCGGTATGGTATCGTAGAAGATTAAAGATAAACGAACAACAGATAGGTGAAGAAAAACATCGCAACGTGCATGTCTGATATGCTTAAAACTTTTTGGCTTTTGAAGTTGTCCAACTCGCAATGGTTCAGCATTTAAACTATGACCTGATTTTTGGGAGGAACCTGTCTCCAAAAGTGCACGTGTAAGGGTCGCTCTTGCTAACAAGAGATAAGAAGTTTCATGTTTGACATTCATTGAAAATTTCACTTTTACCACGACAACAGTCAAAAAGATTTATTTGCCATTACATGCAATAAAAACTTAAAAGTTACTTTAAAACACCCTCACGTAATAACAAAAGGTAATAACCTCGAAGCGACTGAACCTATTTTAATATTTCTAATAAAATATGCCTTTTTTTCTTTTCCGCCGGGAAATGCACTTAGGTATCCCGTGGGGGAGGGGGACTCTCCAGGTGGGCACGTGGGACTCACTGCGCATGATGCTAAGGTTGACACAGCTCCCTGGCGGAGTGCAAAGCTTGGCCAGGGCAAGGGCGCCCCTCATCACTGAGGTTGGCGCGGACCTGTCACTCCCTACGTTCATCCGAGCGATGACCGTCAGTGAGAGCACATGGCAGGTGGTCCTCTCCTTCTGCGAGGACGTGATGTCCCAGAAGGAGGAGGCGAAGCGGGAGAGGAAGCGTACTAGCGCCGCTTCCCGCAGGAGAGCACGGCGGCGACAGGCGGTCGCGCTGCCGTGAGAGACCTGTGCGCGGCCGATCGGGGGATCCGCTGCGCGCGCGTAAGGACTGAGCTATAAGGCACCCTTGTGTGTTCAGTGTGCCTTAAGTGGAAAAGGAGGAGGGGATGCCACCCCCCGCCTCCAGAGAAGAGTGCCGTATGGCATACCGTTGTTGCCCGGTACGGATGTCCACAGCTCTCGCGACGGGTCACCCAAACGAGGAGGCGAACACCGCTGGGGTTTAGTGGGTAAAGTCTGCGTTCACCTTACCATCTTCTCTGGCGCAGAGAGTCCCACATAACCTCCCCCCCCCTGGACCCGGTGGTATTCCTTAAAGCATTCCCCAGCGGAACCAAAAAAAAAACAAAAAAAAAAGGTTGACGCAGCTCTACCCACTAAACTCGGCGAATATCAGCAACGCCACCTTCAGTGCGGTGCCCCAGAACTGTTGAGTAAACAGAGCACCTCGACGGCTTGTCAGTCCCTCAAGGGACCGACGCCACCTCCACAAAGTGATTGTTCCGAACCACAGAACAACCCCTCCCAACGCCAGGACAGTGCAATGGGGTGAGATTCCCGTCCTCGCCCCATGCCCCCTGCTCTTTTGTCCCCTCTTCTTATAAGAGGGGTTCAAAGAGCCCTCTCGGCTCAATTGGCTTCGCCCAAGGTGGCTCACCCCAGGCTACTGAATGGGTAATAATAAAATATGCCTAAGAATTACTAGGAAATTAGCTTTCAAATAAAACACGCATTCAAATTCATTCGTTAAGTGCTACAGACAGCGGATAAACTTAAAACACCCCTCTTTCTATATTTACCGTGTATGTATGCTATGCGTTTTTATGTCACATTTGTGCTGAGTAATCACCAATTAATTTGGAAACCATTGATCAATTAATAACGGTTATTAAGTGTTCATATTCCATACCAGTTCCTACCAGTCGTCTGCGGCTTCGCTTGTTCAGTACAAGCTGATCACATTCATATCGCATTGGAAATGACGGCGATGATAATCCATCTTGACTGCCTCGTGAACAAAGTCGAAATATCAAACTCCATAAAATAAAAAAGTAGAACCTGGTAAATATCCCGTTTTAAATAGTCTTAAAAGTAAAAATAACCATATTTATTTTAAAACTATCTCCTAGCCTAATTTCTTAGCTATAATACTGCAAATGTATTGAAATGCGGCATTTCGTTTTTGACAGATATTCAGTATAGTATTCAAACTATATTTCTAGTGAAAGGCTCAAGAGGTTGCAGCTTTGAAACTCGTTATAATATGTTGTTCATCAAGTGTTCCCTGAAATATCTATTGGATATTACTTCACAAGTTTGAAAGTTCGTATCGAAATCATTAAAAAATATAGGTCGAAATAATTATTAATCCACGTTTCCTAACTTTGAAAACATATAGGTGAATATTATATATTTTTTTATTATTTGCACCAGAAGATAGCAAATTGATTATAAATTTTTTCGTAAAACACAAAAGAGGTTGAATGGTTTTTACGTCAAAACGATCAAACGAATAGACATTGATTTGTGTCCGGTCCAAGAACATTTCCAAGCTTTCCGGCAATAAATGACATAAAATAGACTGTTAAAATCGTTACAGACTTTTTATATCTTTTTTCCGATACTTTTCTTTGTATCACATATAATGTTTATTGATAAGTTATTCTATATCATTAAACGTGTAGAAAGTATTTTACCTCTACCATGAGTTTTGTTCATAAATCCGAATCTGCCAAATACAGGTAGTAATTATAATGAAACAACTTTAATTTTTCGAAGATGGCTGGACCGATTTGAAAAATGATTTTTTTGTTCTAAAGGGTATACTTCCCAAATGGTCCCATGATAAGGAAACCAGGATCTGATGATGGCATCCCAGAGAAATCGAGGGGAACTTTTGAAAATCATAGGGGTGACTAGTGCGTTTGATATATTTTTTATAAAGTGTTTTGAAGTTTTAATTGTTTTTTTATAAACAATTTAATGAAGGTCTAAAGTCGATCTGATGCTGGAGCCGAAAGACAGTCGAGGGAACTCCCCGACGATTTATATCAGTAACCTTGTGTTTGGGCTTGATTAATTTGTAATGATGAGAACTTTACACTTAGATGGGTTGTGACTGTCATTAAGGGTCTGATGATGAAGACAAATGACAGTTAAGGGAACTCCTCAACAGTTTACAGTAGCTACCTTGTGTTTGGACTTAATTAATTTAAATTGATGAGAACTTTGCACCCATATGGGGTATAAGCGCCATTATAGGTGTGATGATGGAGACCTTACACAGTCGAGGGGAATCCTCGACGATTTACAGCTTTTATTGGGCTTAGTTCATACGGCTAAATAATATACCAAAATCATGTAATTTTGTTTAATTAATTTAATTTTACTTGTCGTTGTTAAATGAACAAAAACAACTGTGCTTTGGAAGCGCATCATAGTTTTTCTAGGTCATCATAATATCCATTCTATACCTATATATTGGTGATGGTGATGTTCTATACCTATATATAACTGAATTATTTAATGAATAGCAGCAAATCTGCCGTGATTGTTTTCATTTACATGTATATAAAGTTTTACACAATTCCATTTCGGTTTTTTCATTTGTTATGTAATGATTTAAACCCTTTCTACGTTCATCTCATTAATACAGCGCTATCTAATCTGAGCAACGCGTTTAATAGTTCTACCCATATTTCAGACAAATAAAATCAGTTATCGAATTTTGCAATCACTAAAAATTAAGAAATAAAATTTTTTTTAACAAAAATTAAAACCGACTTCAAAATTAAAAAAAAAACTAAAAAGTAATAAAATAATTTCCGTAATCTTTGTGCCTACAATTTATAATCAACTCAACTTGTTATTCTACTAATATACAATCTTTGCATTTACCACGTCATTATTGTTACTTTTGAAGCCGGTGTCGTATTCGTTGATGTACCTACCTCCCTATCTACCTTGGCTGACACCGACTCCAAAAGTAACAATAATGACGTGGTAAATGCAAAGATTGTATATTAGTAGAAGAACAAGTTGATTATAAATTGTAGGCACAAAGATTACGGAAATTATTTTATTACTTTTTAGTTTTTTTTAAATTTTGAAGTCGGTTTTAATCATCTCTATGAACCCGATTAATGTAAAGCATCAAAGATGGCGACAGTGTAAAAGTCAATATAAACCGCGATAAAATTCGTTCATCTTAATATATAAAATTCTCGTGTCACGGTGTACGTAATTTAACTCATCCGAAACGGCTCGACCGATTCTCATAAAATTTTGTGTGCATATCGGGTAGGTCTGAGAATCGGTCAACATCTATTTTTCATGCCCCTAAACGTTAAGGTTGTTCCACCCCTCAAATTTTAAAAGTTAACGCAGGCGAAGCTGCGGGCAACAGCTAGTAAAATAAATAAATTATATAAATCTTATCAACGAAATTCGCGTAAATATCGGAGATTTTAATATAAAAATTCTAAAGTTCCTCTGGTAACTTTTCACATCCAAATCTAATAATTTAGCTAGTTAATATAATAATTTAGTTAGTATGACATAATATATCTCATATTATGTTATACACCAATAGGTTATAAAATTCATCATCATCAGTCTCAAAACCTGAAATCCAAGATGACGCGCGTACAGCTGCGAGCATTAGTAATATGTATACAGTATTATCCACTTTTTTTTCTAATAATAATAATAACCACGTCAATCTGGTCCCGTGGTAAGTTCTCGAAGAACTTGTGTTACGGGTACCAGACAACGGAAATATATTTAATACTTTTATACTATACATATATTTAAGATTTTTATTATATAATACACATATTGAATACACATCCATGACCCAGGAACACAGAAAATATTTTTGTTCCCTGGCGGGATTCGAACCCGCAACCTCCGTCTTGAGCGCCAACACGCTTACCACTGAGCCACAGAGGTCGTCAAACTATTACATTACACTATTTTTCACGTCTTCCAACAATACCGTAGAGCGAGTTATTACTTTATTTACCAAACCACAATATATTACCCAAGAACGTCTGAATAGGATATAATGGGTCACGGGAGAAGGGCAATAAAATATAATTTATTTTGAAAAGGCTCAAAGGACAGTTCCGGAGTTTGCCCAAAAGGCGACAACTTCGTAACTACGTATACTGACTTGAGAGTTAGACAATTATTTTCTTTGTTTACACAAATCCATTTTACTACGGTCTAAATTATAATCACTTTTCACTTTACGTTAAGTTTTTTTTTGTTTTTACTGGGGAAATCATAGTGATACCCCTGACCCGGGAGAGCCCGGTGTTTATGTTGGACGAGCCCTAACTATAACCCCAGGGTGTTATAGTCGTCGTCTGGCCGGCCCCTCGCGGGTGCAGCGACGTCCGCAATGGGCCTCGATGGTGCGCCATCTGGCACTCACATCTGGAGAAATCTCCTCCTAACATATAAGGGTGACTTATTGACGACCTCTGTGGCTCAATGGTTAGCGCGTTGGAGCTCAAGCCGGAGTTGCGGGTCCGAATCCCGCCAGGGAACAAAAATATTTTCTGTGTTCCTGGGTCATGGATGTGTATTAAATATGTGTATTATATAATAAAAATCTTAAATATATGTATATTATATAAGTATTAAATATATTTCCGTTGTCTAGTACCCGTAACACAAGTTCTTCGAGAACTTACCACGGGACCAGATTGAGGTAAAAGCGTCCATAGATATTATTATTATTTTTACTATATAGCCAGGACCTCACGCACGCGGCGGTTCCCTCGATCGGCCGTGCCGTCTGTCGCCGCCGCGCTCTCCTGCGGGAAAAGGTGCTCTCCCACTCCACCTCTTCCTTCTACGACATCACTACCTCACAGAAGGAACTTGTAGAATACCTGATATGCTTAGTAAATAGTTTTGTATCTTACTCTGATACAAAGCAACATCCACTATAGTAGTAAGCTTCTCATATTAAGTTATCTATTCAGCTAAAATGCATTGTATCAAAATGGATCTTTATTTATATTTCCATGTATATTCTAACATTATTCATTCTCATTATATCCTGCACTCGAATCATACATATATACATATCATATATATATATACATGATAATCGTTATACCAGGATCGATAATTTTTGAAACCAAAAAAAATAATATTAGGATGAAACCCATTGGAAAAGGAGCAGAATATAACAAAAATAAAAGGAAAAATAATTATACGGGTGATCTGAGGGCGGGAAAGTGGAAGGGGGGGGGTACTTCTCTATGAAATACGTTTTGATGGGCTAAAATTTTCCGTAGGTCGCTCAGGTATGTAAGTTATCTCAAAATAGCAATTAATAGGCATATAATTTCGTAAGGTCTAGGGCGGTCTGAGCCTTATTGTCTCTCGTATCGTACTCGTTTTATTGCATTTTCTGAGGAAATTTACCACAGTAATGTATATTTTTCTTACACCATCAAAAAGTACACCATCAAAATTTCAACGAACGAGAAGCCTACCAACTTTTTTTTTAATCAGATATTTTGACGGGAGAATTTTCGATTAAAAATAAGACTGTTTTTTCGTTATTAAGCCGAAATAAGGTTTTTTTATAATAATGTTCTATTGGTAAAAGAACTATCAAAATCGGTTCAGTGGATCCAGAGATTACCCCCTACAACCTCACAAACTACCTTTTTATAATAATGTTCTATTGGTAGAAGAACTATCAAAATCGGTTCAGTGGATCCAGAGATTACCCCCTACAACCTCACAAACTACCTTTTTATAATAATGTTCTATTGGTAAAAGAACTATCAAAATCGGTTCAGTGGATCCAGAGATTATCCCCTACAACCTCACAAACTACCTTTTTATAATAATGTTCTATTGGTAAAAGAACTATCAAAATTGGTTCAGTGGATCCAGAGATTACCCCCTACAACCTCACAAACTACCTTTTTATAATAATGTTCTATTGGTAAAAGAACTATCAAAATCGGTTCAGTGGATCCAGAGATTATCCCCTACAACCTCACAAACTACCTTTTTATAATAATGTTCTATTGGTAGAAGAACTATCAAAATCGGTTCAGTGGATCCAGAGATTACCCCCTACAACCTCACCAACTACCTTTTTATAATAATGTTCTATTGGTAAAAGAACTATCAAAATCGGTTCAGTGGATCCAGAGATTACCCCCTACAACCTCACAAACTACCTTTTTATAATAATGTTCTATTGGTAAAAGAACTATCAAAATCGGTTCAGTGGATCCAGAGATTACCCCCTACAACCTCACAAACTACCTTTTTATAATAATGTTCTATTGGTAAAAGAACTATCAAAATCGGTTCAGTGGATCCAGAGATTATCCCCTACAACCTCACAAACTACCTTTTTATAATAATGTTCTATTGGTAGAAGAACTATCAAAATCGGTTCAGTGGATCCAGAGATTACCCCCTACAACCTCACCAACTACCTTTTTATAATAATGTTCTATTGGTAAAAGAACTATCAAAATCGGTTCAGTGGATCCAGAGATTACCCCCTACAACTTCACAAACTACCTTTTTATAATAATGTTCTATTGGTAAAAGAACTATCAAAATCGGTTCAGTGGATCCAGAGATTACCCCCTACAACCTCACAAACTTTACCTATTAGTCTAGAATAGTCTAGATAATAATAAATATAAAATATATTTTTCGGAACCATCAGCGCTTGTCTGGGTTATGAGTATAATGTCTTATTTATATTCCATCATGCACAATACAATTTTAAATAATAACAGTAAAAATTTACAAATTCTCCAAGAGTAAGCTGAAAGCGCCTCCCAAATTGCTTTGTTAAAAAATAGCCTTTATCGTGCCCGTTTCCTGAGCTCTGTTAAAATATCAAAGTTGTTAATGAGATTCACGCCGGCTCTTCAGAAATTACGAATATTATAAAAGCGTTTGAATGTGACTTCGTGCCCGCCATTTAATTTGCATTATCATCTTCACATAGTTTACCTGTCAGTTTTGTTCAGCCGTCTTCCTGGACTTTCATTAAACTGTCTCGTAATGTTGGAGTATATTATATGAATACGCAATGTTTTAGTGTGGTAAAATTTAAATAATTTCATACCGATTTATTAATATGATTATTCGCCTCCAGTAGCGCCCTTTTTTTCTTTATCGCCGGGAAACGCTCTGAGGCATCCCGCGGGGGAGTGGGTCTCCCCACGCGGGTATGTGGGACTCGCTGCGCCCAAAAGCTGGTAAGTGGGCGCAGCTCCCCCCCTAAAACCCGGCGAGTGCCACCAATGCCGCGTTTGGTGAGGTCGTGGTCATTTGGAAGGAAAGGCCAAACTAGTCTCGAAGAAACTCGGCGTGCTCAATAGGGCGAAGCAGTATTTCATGCCTTCACACTGCCTTCAATTATACAAGGTGCAGATCCGGCCTCACATGAAATACTGCTCCTCACCTCTGCACCTCTGGGCTGGAGCGCCCCAATATCAGCTCCTTCCATTTGAACGCATTCAACGCCGGGCGGCTCGAATCGTCGACAACAATGTTATCTCCAATCGGCTTGACTCTTTGGCGCTGCGTAGAGATGTCGGATCGCTCTGCATCTTCTACCGCATCTACCACGGGGAGTGCTCTGAGGCATTGTTCGAACTAATACCTGCAGCAGAATTCCACCACCGGACATCGCGGAAAAACTCCAAATTTCACCCACACCATCTCGATGTCCGGAAATCTACAACAACTAGATTTTTACGGCATTTCCTGCCTCGCACGACTAATATATGGAATCAGCTGCCTCCTACGGTGTTTCCGAACCGATACGACTTAGGGACCTTCAACAAAAGGGCATACTCATATCTGAAAGGCCGGCAACGCACCTGCTAATCCACTGGTGTAGCGGGCTGTGGATGTCGCTCTTCACTTACCATCAGGTGAACCGACTATCCGTTTGCCCCCTCTTCTATATAAAAAAAAAATAGCAGCTCCCTCGCTTCAATTTGCTTCACTCAAGGTGCTGGGTTCACCTTAGGCTACTGAACCCCACCGCCACGACAAGGCTTGAACCATGGTGGGCAACAGCTAGTCCTATATAAACAAAGGACGATTACATAAGTTTCACGTCCCAATGTTATGTTCATAGTTACCAATACTGCGTATTATTTCAACTAGACCAAGTCAAGAATGAACGAAAGGGAAAAGTTTAATAAGTTCTAGTTACTTTAGTTCGGCAAGCAGGATTACTTGGTAAAGTTTTACGAAACAAACTATGCCAATTTTAAGATTATTTGCCCAATTTCTTTGGCAAGTGCAATGGCTTTTTATACGCATTAACAACTTGGCACTACGCCTTGTATATGAATACTATTTTATATTAAAAAGTACATATTATGTTGTCTTTAATATATCTAACAAATGGACAGTATTTATCTTCATACTATTATAGTGAAACGAGTTTTCTTTTGTTTCTATTATTTCCAAAAATAAAATTAGGCTTACATACAATAGATGCATGTACATTTATTATACAAAAAGAGGGTTAGTATCACTAATTAGATTTATTATTTAATTATTGTTAATAGTAATCTATCTGCTTATTTATCTTCTCCTACGATTTTGTTACTTTTTACCCGCTCCTAAATGAACTACTTGAGTAGTGACATGAGTCCATGAGTGGTTGTGATGACCTACCAGCTCTTACTTCATCCACTTGATTTTTTATATTAAAAAAACCAACGCAAATTTTGCTTATTCAAAATTTGCTTTGGTTTTTTTTAAGAAAAATTAATATAAAAAAAAACATAAATAAGCGTAAGTAGATTTTTAGATATAAAAATCTACTTGTACTAATGCGTAGGGAGGGCTGGGCTGGGGACTACCCATGTGGGTATGTGGGCCTCACTGCGCCCAAAAGATGGTAAGGTATCCACTAAGCCCGGCGAGTGACACCAATGCCGCCTTTGGTGAGGTGCCCCGGATCTATTGAGCAAACAGGGCACCTCGACGGCTAGTCAGTCGCGTACCAACACCACCTCCACAGAGGGGTCGTCCTGCACCACAGAACAACCTCTCCCAATGTTGGGACAGTGCAATGGGGTTTAGTTCCCCCCCGCCCCTTCTCCCCCTAGCTCTTTTGCTCCTTCTTCTTATAAGAGGGGTACAAAGAGGCAGCTCTCTCGGTTAAATTTGCTGCACCAAATTAAGGTGCTGGATTCACCTTAAGCTACTGAGCCCCACCGCCACGTCAAGGCTTGAACCTTGGCGGGGAAGTCTACTTATGCTATTTTGTCACTGTGTGTACGTTTATGATAAAAATATCTATTTAATCACCTTACCATTCCAATGATATTAAGTAATACGCAGACATATCAGGCTGTTTTCGACTTAGACTATAGCCATAATAAGAGATAACATCCAAGCCATAAATACTGCCAGCCGCTATCGTAAAAGTTAAGCCTCTTATCGAATTAGCGCCTACACTATCAAAGTAACACAATTAGGTCAAAAACAGCTTAGTGGTCACTGAGTTATTAGAAATTAAACAGCCAATAACTTATAGACATTGTTGGGAGTGATTTGGTCCATAGGCGGAGAAAACATTCTTAGGTGAGCTATCCGCTTACCTACTGCACCGACACAGCTTTAAAGGTCAACAGGTTTGGCCTGTCCGCTCTGACTAGCTTAGCCTAGGCAAGCCTAGATAAGCCTAGACCCCCACCATGGTTCAGGCCTTGACGTGGCGGTGGGGCTCAGTAGCCTAGGGTGAGCCTAGCACCTTGGGCTAAGCTAATTGAGCCGAGGGGCTCTTTGTACCCCTCTTATAAGAAAAGGGGACAAAAGAGCAGGGGGCAAGGGGCGAGGATGGGAACCTCACCCCATTGTACTGTCCCGGCGTTGGGAGGGGTTGTTCTGTGGTGCGGGACAACCCCTCTGTGGAGGTGCCGTCGGTCCCTTGCGGGACTGACTAGCCGTCGAGGTGCCCTGTTTGTTTACTAGATCGGGGGCACCTCACCAAATGCGGCATTGGTGGCACTCGCCGGGTTTTAGTGGGTAGAGCTGCGTTCACTTACCAGCTGTCGGGCGCAGCGAGTCCCACATACCCGCGTGGGGAGACTCACTCCCCCGCGGGATCCCTCAGAGCATTTCCCGGCGTTAAAAAAGAAAAGAAAAGATAAGCCTAGACAAGCCAAGACCCTTTCAAAAAAGATGGAGAAGACCATTAAAAGGATCAGTTGTTATATAACATCAACGTATATTACTGGTATGTTAGCAGTGATAAGAGACCTATTTCGCATTTTTATAATACAACGCTGCTGAGAATCAAACTAGTGGCTTTATAGTAACTATAAATAATCCTAATAATATACACGTTATATCTTTGGCACGAAATACTTAAAAAAAAGCAGTTATATTAAAAAATAAATAATATAGATATGTACCTATATTGCCACTCGCATCTAACACGTGTGTTATAATTCGATAATCGATCGATCTTGGCGTTCATTGAGGGAGTCGTATGTTCAGCAGAGGACGGATACGGGCTGATGATGATGATGATAGGTACATACATCTATGAAACATGGTTAATTGGGCATAGTATCGATTAATGTTCAGCGACGCTTGAGCTATTGAAAACTACGTTTATGCTAAACTTTTCTTTGAATCTCAGTAACAAAATATCTTTGGGTTCACCCTTCGCCACAAGCCTATCGTAAGACCTTCACATCAGTCCACAAAGCTGTGCTTGTACACTAAATCATCGCCTAAGGCGCCAGTTCGTAGGGCGCGAAGTCCTCGGGCAAGGAATGATAGTGCCAAATGTTATATTGGACTTTTTTCGTAGTTTAGAAATCTGGCATGCATCCAAGATCGAATACAATAGAACGTCTTAAAAGTGTCCACTAGATCGGAGACTGTTGTATACTTACAAACACTGAATATTTTAGTGAAATTCGATAAGATCAGTTTAAATTACATTTTTTTTCTTTAACGCCGGTAAATGCTCTGAGGCATCCCTCGGGGGAGTGGGTTTCCCTAGGCGGGTGTATGGGACTCGGTGCGCCCGAAAGCTGGTAAGTGGACGCAGCTCTACCCACTAAAACCCGGCGAGTGCCACCAATGCCGCCTTTGCTGAGGTGCCCGGATCTAATGAGCAAACAGGGCACCTCGACTTCTAGTCGGTACCTGAGGGAACCGACGCTACCTCCACAGGGGGGTTATCCCGCACCCCAAAACAACCCCTCCCAACGTCTAGACAGTACAATGGGGTCAGGTTGTCATGCTCGCCCTTTGCCCCCTGCTATTTTGTCCCCTCTTCTTATAAGAGGTACAAAGAGCCTCTCGGCTCAATTAGCTTCGCCCAAGTTGATGGGCGAAACATCTAAATTATAAACTTCAATCACTTCTATAGACGTGTTACCATTTAGAAGGAAGAAACTTAGACTAATTTTGTAATGGTCAAAAGCATTTTCAATATTTTAGAATAAAAAAATCATATTATAAAAATAATAAATGTTCAGCGGTCTAAAAAGACAAACACGTAAAGCATAACGAAAACTAATAATAAAAAAAAGAAAATATCGTAGTACAATCATGGCAAAAAAAATGCGATAGCAGATAGAGTTGTATAGAAAGAATAGGCTTACTTAGGAGGCATATCGAAGACAGATCCCTTACACCCTGGTATCTTCCTGTAATGAAAAATGTACAAAATTATCTCTGTCCCAAGTATATTCTTCATAATTCGATTTTTAAATTTAATGTAATTTATCCCCAAGCTTTTAATAGTATACATAAAGGGAGATTTTATAAATGAAATAATTATACATAAAAATCACATATAATAACTATTACAAAATTTTAATGATATCTACCTTTATGTACTTTATGTAGGTATATATCTAAAAATCCGTTGCCTATATATTTAAAATCTGTCCTACCTACTTAATAATTTTAAGCGTGTGATTAGAGTCCAAATTATCTCTTTTTTGTCTCAAATAAAATTAATGATACAGATTGATTTTCAATAAAATCTTAGTAAAGAACACAGATTGGTCTTAACGACACAATTGCTAATAAATATTTCCAAAGCGTTTTGCTACAAAAAATGGTAGGAACGATAATTGACTACACCTGTTGATACTTAAATTTAGCTTGTTAGGTAATAACTTAGCCGGAATTGCAGTTATAAAATCAAATTGCCATAAAATGAAAATAGATAACAGAATTAAGTGCAAACTGGACTCAGAGTTGCGGCGCTCAACATTCACGTTTCCATGATGTTTATTATTACTTAAATAAATAAATAGCCACGATTGTCTATACTCTAGTTCGGTCCTGCCTGGTGCCAACAAATGGGTTTTTCTTAATTTCTCCGTGCACCTGAACATGAGATTAAAAGTATTAGAAGGTTTGTGAAGTTTACCAACCCCCATTGGGCCAACGCATCGGTGAACTATTGCCCAACACCCTCCTTGCCTGATTTCGAGGAGGAGACCCGTTTTTTTTTCTGAAGGGCTAGACTTTTCGGCCTAATGGCCTTTAAGCTCAATCGGTACAGTAAGCGAGCAGATGGCTCACTTAAGAAATATTCGAAAGAGGGACGCCCCCCCTCCGCGCCCCGCAGGGGGCGCGGTCCATCGCGCGCGCTCCTCGGGAGAGCAGGATTTGGACTAGTCAAATCCGATACGATCGACGATTCTTTTACGGTTGAAAACGGGTCGGCCCTCATGATGATAGGTTATCATCATGAGGGCCGACCCGTTTTCATCATCCCTCCCTCTGGAGAGGGAGGCGGGTCATGCGCGGTGCCAGCAATCTAGCGGTAGCGTAGTGCTAGCGTTGTTTGCGCGGTCTGGGTTTGTGTCTACTCGTATCGGATTCGAACCTAAGCTTCCGCGATCGATCCGGGGAGGAGACCCGTGCCCAACAGTGAGACATATAAATCTTAGATTTTAACCTTGCAAGTTAGATTTGAGGAACAGATTGTTTCTTTAGCGCGCATATTTATTTAACTTTAATTTGCTAGGACAAAATGTGAACAATGTAATTAATAATTATGACTAGTGCTGAAATCTCATAGGAAGATACATGTCTCTACTTCTTTTTTAAAGTTACCTATACTGTATTGTATTGTCGCATCACGAGAGAAGCAGTGGCGCAAGACTCGGCTGAGACATGACCACGACCGCTCTGACAAGAGCGTACGACTGAGAAGAAGAAGATACTCTATTGTATTTTTTCAAGTTTTCTTTTTAATTATAGGCTGCTATGAGTATTTGTTACCATTAAAAACTATAAAATACTTCATTATGTAGTTCATGTTCTTGGCATTATGTTGTAATATTCATAGTAACAAGACCGTTACACGAGGTACATATAATATCGACACCTCCGGCGCATAAGGTCTTATACAAATTATGACACGTTTACAGTATGGGCCTTTAAAGTTTACTTTTATCATTACTCGAAAATGGGAAGGAAATTCGAAGTTAAATCGAGCTTATGATTTGTGGTGCCCTTAAGTCATCTTTAAACAAACACCACTGATATAAAATGAATTGCAATTTAATGAAAAATACTGAAATTACATACGTAAGACTTTATGCGTAGGGATGCAAGTGTTATGTTATTGAGTTACGACGAGTTACGACGATCTGCGTGGTTAGAAATATACATACCGTCAAGTTGCAAATTGTTACGACATTAATCTTGATAGAAAAACATTCAATATTTGATCACCATAAACGGCAGATGTAAAAATTAGACATACTTATAAAAAAATAAGGTTAAAGTTAAATTTTTGAAAAACAACTAAGCTATTTTCCATAAGAAAAAATATCAGTTTTGCTTAAAATTAATTAGCCTTAAATAATATTTTTATTTATTTTGATGTATTAACTTATTTAATCAGTCAAGATGATGCTTTCAATTTTATTTGCACTCAATGATTTACAATTACAATCATTTAATTATAAATCCTCATATTTTGCAGTTGTTATTGGAAAATAATCTAAATAAAACCGATATAAATTATTAAGGGTTTCTTGAACCTCTGCATAGTGACGCCTCTAGTTTTATTTCTTCAGCTAGTTCGTCTGTTGATGGTATCCCATCTTCTAGTCGGAAACGGCTCAAGAAATGAGATGAGTGGAAAGATATAAAACGAAAATGTCTTAAGAATTTAAGTATAGCTTACATAAGCAAAAAAGACGGCGTCTATAGAGATGGTAAGGTGATTAAACTTCCGGTACTTCAACATATCGCCTTAAATGTCATCAGAAGTTCAAATTACATAGCTAAGTATATTGAAGTCTGTAATACACAACCATTACAAAGGCTGAATCTAAACACAAGAAAACTTTGAAATATTCCTTACCACTAACAGAGCCTAATTCAGATAAGCCTAATGTTTTGTTGTGTAAAATGATGTTCTTCAATACTCTCTCTATAGGACAGTGACTAGTTCATACGGCCGTGTCGAAGTGATGTTCATGTGGTGGATCTATTTCCCCAGACTATCGTGGCGGTGACGAAGAGATTAAACAAGGATGTACAAACTAAATAATATTAAATAATCCATCCATCCATTTCAACCAGTTGAAGCACGATGGATTGAATGGAGTATTATAGATTTCAATATACTTAGCTATGTACCTAATCTCACTGTCTAGTATGGTCACCAATAAGGAATAGATGTTTTATCAAAAAGAGATTGATTGCTATCTCCTACATACAGTAAATCGATTTCCAAAGCCATATCCTTCGGTAGGCACAAAAGTCTTCATACATGATTATTGGATTAAGTCTTGATTTGAGCTAGTATTATAAAAAATCGTTCTGGCATCATTACATTTACCGCTCCTAGTCAGGAATTTTTCGACCCTTGACTCGTACAAATTCCAGTTATGCTCGGTTTCCAGTTAAACAGGTAACTCTAAAAAGACAGAATGACTTTTCATTTACCAGCACAACTTCTTAATGGGACAAAAATTTATTTATAATTTTAGCAAATAAAAAATGGCATAAAGTCTTATTTAATACTGAGTTCGAAGCATAACGTTGTATGTTCTCCATACGACTCTAAGAACACAGATTTTTTTATTTAATAACGATGCATATAGTCGTAAGTAGTAGTTACGACCCTTAGCTTAAAAGAAATAATAACGCATATCGTCGTAACTTTAATATTACGTCGTTATGCGTGGGACTAGATTAAAATTATAATATAAAAAGAACACTTAAATATAATAATAAATCTAGTCCAATAAGTTTAAATTGCGATATGATTTCTAACTATTTAATAAAATAACAATCAATTATTGACCAAAACTTACCAATTTCACTGGATTCATTATGAGTTATTTTTTCATTTTCATTAAGCGCTAATTATAAAATTCTTGTTGATCGTAAGTGGTTCATTTTGTTAATAATAATATAATACAATCAACAAATCACAATACACTTCAAAATTCTTATTATTTTCGTGATTTACTTATTTAAATATCATTCTTTATTGCGTGGACCGTTAGTGACATACGACGGTGGTAACTAACCTTAATTGGTCACGAGCGAACCAATAGCACAACGCTTATCGTCGTATCTGGAAATACAACTATATGCGCGGTGCCTTTCTAAATATACGACGATAAGCGTTTCTAAAACTCGTTAATTAAAAGTAATATTGAGATTCTGATTTCAGGAATTTATAAAACTCATATACGTAATTACGATAGTGTAAAATATGGATTTTCATTAAAAAAGGCGTTACGACCTTATGCGCCGGAGGTGTCGATATGTAGTACTAAAGACACCGTAAAACGAGATCGTCTTATATTTTTTAATGTTATTTTTAATTTTAATGTTACCCCTTATAACACGGGTGTCACTTAAATTTAACTTTGTGTAATTATTGATGTCAATATTTTATATATCCAAGTGTTATGTATTATGTTATTGATGAGAGCTAGTGTTAATATCATTGTACTCAGGGTCGTTAGTTTGAATCCAGATAGGCTCAACGAATGTAATGAATATAAGTGTCTGAATTAGAGTCAAGAATGTAATTTACGAATATTTCTTAAATGTACATCATCTAGTGCCCGTAAGTTTAACGTGTGCTTGATTAACCACTGTAATAATGCCATGAGATTCGTTTTTTTAATTACCCATATTCTTACGTAGTCGACAACTTTTTACGTTTTGAATATACGAGCAAAAAGTTATTGCAAGTAAGGTGTTTTTTGCTGAACGCCAAGATGCCCGATCCCATCAGCCGCATCCTACTAGAACGGGCCACTGCACGGAGATCGTCGTCCCACCAGTTGGAAGACGAAACACGTATAATGATGGTGATTTTAAAAATACAAGCTATTTCCTGAAAGTTAAATAAGGTCGAAAAGTCAAGTATTGAAATAAGAATTCAACCTCCTCGTCCTGTCCACTCAATTTAAAAACATAAAGCTACTAGAGAACAAAGGAACCCTGCGTTAGTTAAAAAATATAAAGCGAGAGGAATCGAGCAATCTCACTTGAAACAAAGATTCTCAGACCTTCATTGAGCTTGAATATTTTAATTTGTAGAGACTGGAACAATCATCATCATCATCTGTTGCTATAAACTTTTTGCTTTTATGATAAGACTAGCTTTTGCCCGCGGCTTCGTTCGCGTTAAGAAGTAGGTCAAGGTCGCTAAATATTTTTGTTTTTTCCGTACTCAATTCATATGAAATTTCATGAAAATATGTCCAAGGAACCTCCTTGGGGGTTGAATTTTTAAATCATATCTTTGTGGATGCCTACGTCATGAGAGGAATATGTGTGCAAATTTTCAATTTTCTAGCCATATAAGTTTGGTCTGTGCGTTGATATATCAGTCAATCACTTTTGCCTTTTATATAATGTAAAGATCATGAGATGCATATAAGAGAAGGCAAAAGCCACCGGCTTACCTAGAAGTAAGAGATTTCTGACGCTATAAGCTTAATATCAGCAACGATTATGGAGACATTATTAACTACTAATAAAAATAAGTATGTATGTTCTCTTCTTAATTTCTTAAATGTTAAGAACAAAACAGCCTAGGTCTGCAAAATATTTGTCTATATTATCTCTGTTGGTATTGTAAAGATTCTAATAAACCAATAACACTTCGGAAAAATTGTGTATTATCATCATCATCATCATCATCATCAGCCTCTATCCGTCCACTGCTGAACATAGGCCTCCCTCAATGAACGCCAAGATGGCCGATCCCTTGCCACTCGCATCCAACACGGAGATCGTCTTCCCACCTGGTCAATGTCCGACCAACACTTCGTCTACCTAAACGTGGCCTCCACTCTAGAACCTTATTGCCCCATCGGCCATCCGTTCTTCTGAGTGTGTGACCAGCCCACTACCACTTCAACGAGCTGATTCTTTGCGTGATATCGGTTACCTTAGTTCTCTGACGGATGTCTTCGTTCCGAATCCTATCTGTCAAAGAAACACCCAGCATAGCACGCTCCATAGCACGTTGAGCTACAGCAAACTTACGGACCAGTCGTAAATTTAGAGGCCACGCTTCAGCCCCGTAGGTTATCACGGGGAGAACGCATTGGTCGAAGACTTTCGTCTTCAAACTCTGCGGTATAGACGACGTGAGAATATGGCTAAGCTTCCTGAATGCTGCCCATCCCAATTGAATCCTCCTATCGGCTTCTCATTTCTATTATTTTTTCATTGCTATTTTCTCTTTATGTAGCCAGGTAATATGAATTTAGATTACCTTCAAAAGACATACCTAAAGATACTTCATATGTTTACGTAGGTAAAGAACATCTCACAACGTTTTATATTCGACTCAAAGATGTTGGAAATTTAAACAACTTTGATTTGTTCAAACGAGATCCACGTGAATTCAAACTTTGAAACTTTATTTACATACCCTAAGCAGAGCCCAATACTTGAAATGAATTCCTTACACTAACAACTGGGATGCCCCAGATTTATGACGACCTCTTACCCGATACCGAAATGTGTATCCCTCATTTTATATTCGTAATCCGGTATTATATTTGTGCGGGCAACAAATATGTTAATTTATTTTCTATATACCTGGTTCAGGTACCTAGAGGCCTATGTTCAATAGTGGACGGATAGGAGCTGTTGATAATGATACCTGGTTCTCACTCAAAGTGACTGGTACTACTGGTATTTGGTTGCTGTTATGTACTAAGCACATGTGTACATACCTACTTTGAAAGTAAAATATTATTGGTCTATTTATGCAAATATTAGATCGTATCCTAGTTTAAATAAAAAAAAATGTTGTTTCTTTACACGGGAAGTAGAACTTCAAATGTGCTATGGGCACAATTTGTAAGAAGAAGACAAATGTGCTGGGGTGGATCACAGACGCATACACAAATTGTTATAAATTTCATAAATTTATTTTCATTATGCCGTAACAAGGCTTTACCACGGAATTAGATGAACGTGGTGTAATTTTGTTCAATGAATGTTTTCATACTTTGACGACCTCTGTGGCTCAATGGTTAGCGCGTTGGGGCTCAAGCCGAAAGTTATGGGTTCGAATCCCACCAGGGAACAAAAAAGTTTTCTGTGTTCCTGGGTCATGGATGTGTATTAAATATGTGTATTATATAATAAAAAATCTTAAATATATATATTGTATAGTATTAAATATGTATTTCCATTGTCTGGTACCCGTACCACAAGGTCTTCGAGAACTTACCACGGGACCAGATTGACGTGGTGTAAAAGCGTCTATAGATATTATTATTATTATACTTTAAGGTTACACAAGTCGCTCATCTTTCCATACAAACGCAGAACAGTAATTACTACAATGTTTGACGTTGACCATCAAAAACTAAGATAATATAAATTGTTCTTGTCATTATCTATGTGACTAGCCTGTATGCACACAATATCGTAAAAAAATATATACATTTAAAATGCAAGGTTCTAAACTTTTGTATTTCAACAATGATTTTAGCCCAACTTTAGGCAAAAATAAATAGTATACGGAGCACGAAAGCTTAAAAAGCCCGTACAGACATAGTTTAGTTATTCAAAAGTTGAAATAAATTTATTTTAAAAAGATACACTAGTTTTTCTATAACAACTGTTTTACTAAAAGGATATTTAAGGAATGAATCATTGTGCGTTTCATTCAAGCACACATGTTCGCGCACTATGTCAGGTGAGATAGCATTCATTTAGTAAGAGTTCGCACTGTCGACTTGTTCAACCTTAAAAATCATTATTGGGGATCTATATGTATTATTATTTAACCTTATATACAAAGTTCCCTCCCATTAGATTTCCCTCATTGCAATCTTGAGATGTAAATGCCTTGAAACTCGACACATTCTTAGATTTATGTCCTGTGCCCGTCGTTAAACCCACTATATTCCCGTGTCTCCGAGCTGGATGCAATTAACAAGATGTTATCTTCATAGATGAGGTACTCTGACATGTTTAACCCGTAACGAAGTCATCCACACGCTTCACTTCACTGCTTAAGTTTCCGTGTCAGACAATGTGAATAAATGGAATTGTCAAAAACAGATTTAGGTAATACAAGTTGTTATCTCGGTTTTAACCGCCCCAATTTAAGATTTTCATCCCCAAAAATTTATATAATTAATACACGTCATCATCATCATTGTCTTCTTTAACATCAACATTATCATGATCATCATTATCATTATCATCATCGTCTTCGTCGTCATCATCATCATCATCATTATCGTTATCATCATAATCATTGTGTTCTTCAACATCATCATTATCATCATCATCATCAGTCTATTAGTGCCCATTGTTGAGCATCGGCCTCCCTTTTTTCTGTCAATACACATAATAGCTAAAATATTCGTCTGAAATAATAGAACAGCTTTCATTGAATTACCAAAATCATGAACTCCACAAATTAGATGAACGTTTGTTCATCTAATTTGATATATATAATAAATTGATATATGGGATCAATTTTTCCCTTGCAATATTTGTCTAGATATGTGTCAGCTTAATATGAAAAAAAAAAGTTAATCGTCAGGAATAACTAATAAAAACAAAATTAGAACATGGAGTTTATTACATCTTTCGTAATTATTTTTTTATAAACAAATGACAGCGTCATGCCCTTTGATGTCACGGCATTCGAATCTAATTAACTGCCAAGTCGCACCAATAGATGTTTAATAAAAAATATATTACAACTAACAGTTTTTCGATATCCTTTATCGATTAAAATATCGAAAAATATAGTATGAACTTTCGACGACTATTACAAATTCTCGTCGGAAACTTTTCTGAAATATTGCCAAAAGTATTTGAAATGCAGTTACAAATATGTAACAGATAAAATCGATCAACTTTGTCTATCAATCTGCACCAAGCTTACAATTTCTTCAAACTTAATCTTGTCTCGTATGATTTCTATTTACAGCCGTATCCGTACTGATGATGATTATTGTCTTATAGTCTGTCACTCAGTGTTAACGTAACAATCACTGTTGAAACAATTTAAATCGGTCGAGTAGTTTTTAAATTAAATCGTAACAATCAAATATAAAAATAATATTAGTATAGACGAGTTTTCCGCAACTTAGCCTCCGTTTACTTAGACAGACAGCCGTTGACTGATGATGATTATATTTATATACCATGTTACAATAATAACGTAACATAGACCTGGTAGATTTTTTTAATTGGCTGAGTTTTTCACCTAACCTATATATTATATCTATATATTCAAAATCCGATCTTACAAACATTATATAATATTAGTAATTAATAAATTTCAAATGGTAAACAAACCTTTTCTCATTTAGATTTTGCATCCTAAATTGAATACAAAATTTATCGTCATAATAAATATGTCAGCGGTGGCAAACATTTGTATCGGTGTTGCCGTACTTACATTTTTATTTTCTGCTTATCAAATGTACGACAAATACTTTAATATTAATTATTACGATATAATTACAAAATATTAATTATCATAAAAAACGGGATATTTATAAGTATGCTTCTACTTTTTTATCGTGAAGCTGTTTTAAATATTTTAATTTTTATTATATTACGCCGAAATATCGAGCTTCGCGAAATAAAAGTGAAAAGCGTAGTATCCCGTTTTATATACTTTTAGTGGTAAAAATAACCATGTAAATTTAAAATAAATTTTCAATTTTAAGAAAAAAATGAAAAAGTAAATTTATACTAATTCAATAATTTAAATTATCCAAACAATATATCAAAAAAAAAGTGCGTATTAGGATGGCCTTAAGCGAAGTGAATTGAGCCGAGGGGGCTCTTTGTACCTCTTTTATAAGAAGAGGGGACAAGAAAGCTCGGGCGAGGGGCGAGGACGGAATCCTCACCCCATTGTACTATCCCGACGTTGGGAGGGGTTGTTCTGTGGTGCGGGATAACCCCTCTGTGGAGGTGGCGTCGGTCTCCTGAGGGACTGACTAGCAGTCGAGGTGCCCTGTTGCTCATTAGATCCGGGGCACCTCACCAAAAGCGGCATTAATGGCACTCGACGGGTTGTAGTGGGTAGGGCTGCGTCCACTTACCACCTTTTGGCGCAACGAGTCCCATATACCCGCCTGGGGGACCCGCTCCCCCGCGGGCTCAGAGCATTTCTAGGCGTTAAAGTAAAAGTTGAGTAAAACAATAATTATACAATATGAAGTGAAATATACAACATAATATTGATTGGACATCTAAAAAAAGACAACCTTCGCTTCAATAGCAAATGCTAAAATATTATGATACAAACGGTGTTGCAACTAACAATTGGAAATTACAATAAACGTACAATAGAGCCGCAATACTAATCGCAAGGGAATAATTTTTTCAATTCTGTAAAAAAGTGGTGAACGCGCTTCACTGTGTGAGGATACAAACCTGAAGGTCGCCAAATTAAAATGACACATTTATAATTACTGATACTCGACACCAGTTTATGGTTCAGGTGGTTTTTTTATTATTAGATGGATAAACGGAGCAGACATGCCGTCTAATTATAAGTATAATCAGCGTTACCCATGAACATAAACGAATTTATTTGGGACTAGCCCAGGTAACTTATTCATCCCCACCATGGTTCAAGCCTTGTCGTGGCGGTGGGGCTCAGTAGCCTAGGGTGTGTCCAGCACTTTGGGCGAAGCGAATTGAAGCGAGGCCGAGGGAGGTGCTCGTTGAACCCCTCTTATAAGAAGAGGGGACAAAAGAGCACCGGGACAAGGGGAGAGGGTAGAAACCTCACCCCATTACACTGTCCCGACGTTGGAAGGGGTAGTTCTGTGGTGCGGGACAACCCCTCTGTGGAGGTAGCGTCGGTCCCCTGAGGGACTGACTAGCCGTGGAGGTACCCTGTTTGTCCAGGCACCTCCGTAAAGGCGGCATTGGTGGCACGCGCCGGGTTTTAGTGGGTAGAGCTGCAACCACCTTACCATCTTTCGGACGCAGCGAGTCCCACATACCCACCTGGGGAGACCCATTCCCCCGCGGGACGGAAGAAATAAGCAAGTGGTACCCATGTAGATGAGCGCGCTGCACGAAGTATCCCACCGGTCAATAGTATTGTATACCCGGGTGTGGTTAATATTGTTCACGTTGGCTTCATTACGGAAGATGACGAGGGTAACGACATCTTAATGCCTTCATCCTTCCATTTTCTGCACTGTCACCGCTGTATACAATTAGGAGTGATTAAACGTGTATCTTAATATCAATGGCGCAGATATGCATAAACGCGGGATATTATGCTGAAGTAGTATATAGTCCCCACCATGGTTCAAGCTTTGTCGTGGCGGTAGGGCTCAGCCTAAGGTGAATCCAGCACATAATTGAACCGAAGGAGCTGCTCTTATAAGAAAAGGGGACAGAGGATAGGAACCTCACCCCATTGCACTATCCCGACGATGGGAAGGGTTGTTCTGTGGTGCGGGACACCCCTTCTGTGGAGATGGCGTCGGTCACTTGGGGGACTGACTAGCCGTCGAGGTACCCTGTTTGCTGAACAGATCCGGGTACCTCACCAAAGGCGGTTTGGTGGCGCTGGACCCAGGGAGAACGTGTATAATTTTATAAGGATAGCAAATTTTATATAAGTCATTTATATTAATATGATCATATTAAAAGAGGAAAATTTTTATATGGTTGGCGAGTAACCAAACTTCGTTTCATATCGATTTTATGAGTCTCAATAACTTGATGACTTAAACGAACTTACAGTATAACTTTTAATAGAATCAAAGAGGGTATACTTCGCAAGGTAAAGCCGTGCTATAATTACAAAGTTCTAAATTGGAAAATACAGAGTAATGCTCATAAACGAGTATCTTATTAATATTGCTAAAAGAGTTCATATATGATATTAAAAAAATCGGTTGTCTGTAAAGTCGGTTTAGTGACGATAGTTGAACGTGACAACGTCTGAAAATGGAACGCCTCAGAACGAGGTAACGCCGCATACGTCATCTCATACGTCATGTTTTTTCGTTCTTGCCGCCGGCTCCATCGAATTATAAGACGTTGTCACGTCAAAAATTCGTTCCTAGATAAAGTTCCCTTTTTCTTCTTTTTTGGACTTTAACTGACGGCCGGCTGGTCGAGTGGTCAGGCTACTGAACTCTACGCAGCAGTCGCGGGTTCGAATCCCGTCAGGTGCAGATAATTTGTATGATGAATATAGATGTCTGCACCAGGTCATGGACGTGTATAATATATAACGTATTTATATATTTTTAAATTTATTTCCGTTCCTAGTACCCGTAACAGAAGTTCTAACGAGCTTACCACGGTGTTAGGTTAACGTGGAGTGATTCTTGGCTATTTTTTATTATTTATTGACTATTTATTATAATTATTTCTGTCTATTCATATCTTTCTTGGGGAGGCTGAAAACGTTCCTTAATAAATCCAAGCAAAATATTATTTAACTTTTTTATATAGTTTAATCCTGGGAGCGAATTATTTTTTTATCTCTCATACTATAGCAAAATGTTTAATATAATTCGAGCGTCACTATCGTAGTGATAGTGACGCTACTATGTAAGTAATAGTATATATATAATATATAATAATAATATCAACCCTTATATGTCCCACTGCTGGGCACGGGTCTCCTCCTCGAAATCAGGCGAGGAGGATTTTGGCCCATAGTTCACCGATGCACGGTCCAATGCGGGTTGGTGAACTTCACACACCTTCAAAGAATTTTAATCTCATCAGGCATGCAGGTTTCCTCACGATGTTTTCTTCACCGATGAGCAAGCGATGGTCAGATGCAGGTAGAAATTTAGAAAAGCCCATTTCTAGGCATCACAGGTCAGGATTGAACCGGTTCTCTCGGCTTTCACTCAAGAAGCCGAGCCCATACCCACTAGGCCATCGTTGCTCAGTAGTAGTGTATACTTACTAGTAGTTACTAGTATTGTATTGTACTAGTATTGGTAGTGGTAGTCTTTATACCAAACGCTTACATTTACTGCTCATCACTGAAAAAATATAAATAATGCTACGAGCGCTCTTTTTAAAATCTCTGTTTAACAGTTCCCAACAATTCAGTGTCCCGCTGCAAAATTAATATCAACGATGTACGTAATTAACAATATATCATCAAAAACCTGTTAATTATTTGTAATTTTCACAACACGGCATACTAATTAAGTGCTTCGAAGCGCTGTCGAGCTTTTCAAAAACACTCAATTTATTTACAGTTGAACATACTCCTAAATTGAATTATGTCAGAGTTTTAATCATTTTCCCCGTCAAGTTATCCTAAATATTTATTTCATTATGCTTACTTACCTTTAACATGATTAATTAGTAATATAAATTATGTATAATATTGTTATCAAAGCTAAAATTGGGTATATAATACTTTTTTTCTTCGTAAACGCCGAGAAATGCCCGCGGGGGAGTGGGTGTCCCCACGCGGGTATGTGGGACTCGCTGCGCCCGAAATCTAGTAAGTGGACGCAGCTCTACCCACTAAAACCAGGCAAGTGCCACCAATGCCGCGTTTAGTGAGGTGTCAGTCCCCAAAGGGACCGACGCCATCTCCACCGAGGGGTGGTCCCGCGCCACAGAACAACCCCTCCCGGCTCCGGGACAGTACAGTAGGGTGAGGTTCCTGCCCTCGCCCCTTGCCCCTTCTCTTTGGTCCCTCTTCTTATAAGAGGAGTACAAAGAGCCCCTTCGGCTCAATTTACTTAGCCCAAGGTGCAGTGGCACACCCTAGGCTTCTGAGCCCCACCACCACGACAAGGCGTGAACCATCGTGGGGCGGGTATATAATATTGGCCTACCAATTGAGTTGTAATTTTAATGAGTATTTGATTGATAAAAAAATATTGAAACATCAAAACCATTGCTTGTAAGTTTTTAGTTACTAGAGGTTTGTACTTGAAAAAATTAAGAGTACGAATCTATGGATTCAGAGATATTGATCCTATTACATATTTTAAGTGTATATGCATATCAGAACTTATTGAATGGATTGTCGCTGAGGTGACCCTGTTGCCTGCAGATCCTCAAAAAGGACCCTCAAAAAGAGGCTGGAGTTGCTCGCTGTGGTTTTAGTGGTTTTAGTTTGGTTAGGGCTCTCCCAAATGCGAGTCAGGGGTAACCAGATTACATGCGCAAAAAGCATTTACCTGCGTCATTAAAAAAAACTCATTGACAATTCAATAAGTTTTTTTTAATGACGCAGACTTGAACCAATGTTCAACGAGTTCTATAAGACATACTTCAGTGAATCTATTGGGACTCATCCATTTTAAATCGCCTTTTGCATGGAGATCAATTTTATTTAGATCTATTAAACTAGAGGTTATTAGTATTAAGTGATATCATCATAATCATCATCATTTTCTGTCCACAGCTGGACATAGACCCAAAAAGGAAACAAAATAGAAATCTATACAAATAAATAAAATTGGTGTGTCTGTTTGTAACATTAAAATAACCGCTTTTTATGAAAGGCATAATATGGATGTATACACGGTACATATACCAAAATAGCATTTTTTTACAAATTTTGTCTGTCTGTCTGTCTGTTTATTCCGGCTAATCTTGGAAACGGCTAGACTGATTTTGACAGGCCTTTCACTGGAAGACAGCTGATATTATAGGGAGTAACTTAGGCTATAAAAATAATCATCATCAATAAGTTAACGCGGGTGAAGCTGCGGGCAACAGCTAGTATAAACTAATATTATAAAGAAGTAAACTTTGTCGGCCGTCACGACCGGGGTGACAGACAGGTGCTGTTGCGTTTCGTTAGCCCTTTGAGGGGTTAGGGGAAAGGAGGGCAATGCATATGCATAATCTCTGGTTGTGAGGATATGTATGGGCGTCGATAGACGCCACAAGGCTTCGACTGCTCATTTGCCCTCCTATGCTAAAAAAAAAATCGATCCGATTTTGTTATATATATACTAGTTTTGTGATAGTTCTATTACCAATAGAAAGCCATATTATTTGTGAGTGTCATAGGCTATAGGTCATCGGAGGGGACTTGTCTCTGCCGACTGTCATCACCGCGATGCTCGGTGACGACGAGTCCTGGACGGCGACGGTTTCCTTCTGCGAGGCAGTAATGTCCCAGAAGGAGGCCGACGAACGGGTGAGAGAGGAGGCCGCCGACGAGGCCTCCCCCCGTGGGCGACGAACGGGGGTGCGCAGGAGGCGCTACTTAATGCGCATCCAGTAACGCCCCTGTGCTCGTGTCGGGTTCAGGATGGGAACCTGGGCCCAGAATGACACGACGTCGCGGGGACTGCCTAAGCAGCCGGGTAATCCCCCCCTTAAGAGGAGTAGTCTGGCCTTCGCCGGGGCCAGCCTGTCGCTGAGGTGATCCTGTTTAATGCCTATCCGGGACCCTCATAATGCGGCTGAAGGCGCTCGCAGTGGTTTTAGTTTACGGGTAGGGCACTCCCAGGTGCGAGTCCCACATAGGGTCAGGATCTACCCGAGATCCTGGCTACATGCGTAAAAAGCATTTCCCTGCGATAACATAAAAAAAAAAAAAAAAGGCTATAATAATAATAAGCCTCAGTCCGGGACTGGCTTATTATTATTATAGCCTTTTTTTTTTTAAAGCCTTTACGTACGGCTGTATTTGTACGTTAAGGCAGGCGAAGCTGCGGGCAAAATCTGGTGTATAATAAAGTCAAAGATATACAAAACGATACTAAAATGAAACTTCTCTGTAATGTAAAAAGATATTCTTAGGTGTAGACTTTTATATCTTGATAACATTAAACTTTGTATTCAAGAGCAGGTTAAAAATAGATCGACGCCCGCAGTCAGCGCGGGGGCGGCACCTACTCTCTTAATCTTGTTGATATGATTTATATCAACATAAATAAACGTTACCCCTTGGTGTAAGGTTGTATATTTTTATCTATCTTTTTTTTATCTTATACTAGCTGTTGCCCGCAGCTTCGCCCGCGTTAACTTAGATGTACAGCTGTACACGGATTGATGATGATTATTTATCTATGGACGGGCGTAGGACTTTATTTTATAATATGAAGTGATTAATACAGTATTTTTGTAAATAGCTTTTACATTACCGCTTTAAGATTGCCAATTTTTAAAGTATTAAAATGGATATAGGTAGTATGTTATATTTAATATAATATAGACATAGTATGCCATCGCGGACTTTTCAGTAGGCATATTTAGGATACACAATTCTACCATATTACATTGATACA
This sequence comes from Helleia helle, assembly GCA_963853865.1. NCBI lineage: Eukaryota > Metazoa > Arthropoda > Insecta > Lepidoptera > Lycaenidae > Helleia > Helleia helle. The sequence continues at coordinate 12,293,093 of OY971421.1, forward strand.
ATAATAATTATTATCCTAACTTTCGGAACCGGGGCTCGGCCCGGCTCGGGCGCGAGGCGCGGCATCACGGAGCGCCCGGCTCGCGGGGCTCGGTCGAAATCACGGTGTCGCATTATTTTGATTTTGCTATATGTTCTAAGATATGCATTTCATTTGCATGGCGTAAACGGGAAAAACATAATTTATGAAATGCTCAAGCTAACTAACATATTTGTGTAAATAGCTTTCCAACTACCGTTTTATAATTGCCCATTTTTTAAGTATTAAAATGGATATAGTATGTTATCCTTAAGAGATACACATATGCCATCGCGGACTTTTTTGTAGATCTTTCTAAGGTGTACAATAATGTAGTACATAATTTTGATCTATCTGTTAGTGTTCATCTAGCGTTTGCAATGTAAGTGCAAAAATGTGTTTATTTACGACATCACATTAGAAACCTCAAAAATAACAGCATTTCTCCACTATTTAATGGATGTTATTATACATATAAACCTTCCTCTCGAATCACTCTATCTAATAAAAAACTGCATCAAAATACGTTGCGTAGTTTTAAAGATTTAAGCATACAAAGGGACATAGGGACTGAGAAAGCGACTTTGTTTTATACTATGTAGTGATTATACTATCCTAGAAAATTGTTGAGGAATCCGAGATGTGGAAATCTAAGTGTACTGAGTTTGCTTTTTACTATTGGCGTCGCAAAAAATATCAAAATTCCAAGGGCGTCACAGTTAAAATAAGTTTGGGAAGCCCGGGTATAAATAATATAACTAACTTACTTAACGTTAACATTTCAATTTAGAGAAGGTATTACTTACCTGAGATGAAATGTAATTACCATTGGACTAAAATATTAATGATGATTCCTCCCTATTTGCCCTCGAAATTAATAATTGACATATTTTCCGCCTAGCGACCATGTGCGGTGAGTATAATTTAACAGGATTTCAGTTAATACTATTATATGGGCATCACTGTCACGAATAATCATTAAATCTTTCTTGATGAGTAACCATAATCTTATTAACTATCATCATCATTTTCATCATTATTATTGTCATTATCAATATCAAGCTTTTTCCATCCACTGCTCGATATTTACCTATTTATAAACCGATCCCGGCTACTCGCTTCTAACTACCGGTCACCACATGGAAATGGTGTTCCCATGTATGATGTAGTGCCATGCTTGTGAGTGAGTTTCCGGTGGCCCATTGGGGAGATAGGGAAAAGGAGGGCAACACAACTGCATAACCTCTGGTTGCGCAGATATCTATGAGCGTCGGTAGTCACCATGGCTCCGACACTTCTATAAAAAAAACACTTTACTAAAGAGTAGATGATGAAATTGAATTGGGTATTCATCATCATGTGATGAACATTATATTATAATCTGGTTCACCCTGAAACGAGTCTTAAAATATTGATTTATCTTTAAAAGATATTGTAGTATAATTAAGTTAATTTGGATTTAGTTCAGATTCAGAGAAATCCACTTTAATTAATTAAACAAAATCATTATATTAGTGCCTTTATAAAGTAGTCATTTATAAAGTTTTGGAAGAACTGATAATTTAATGAATGGACTATTCAAATACAAAATGGCTTAAATTCTGTTGACAATTTTCCCACGAAAGTTTGTCTCTGTTTTAAATTTATAGCTATTTCTTATGTAAAAGTTTTAAATTGTTTGGGTCTTTGTCTATTTTAAATGATAAATACATCCCTAATTAATTTGACGCAATACTTTAATGCTTTTAAAATTTTTCCATCTATTAAATATTGCTACATTATTATTTTTTTGTGAGCTTTTGAGGGTTAGCTTTTTTATGGTCTATTTTTTATGAATAACATGAATAACAAATTTTGTTACAATTTTTTAACTTCTTTACCAGGTTATTAACCCCACCATGGTTTAATCCTTGTCGTGATGGTGAGGTTCAGTAGCCTAGTGTGAGCCCAGCACCTTGGGCGAAGCAAATTGAGCCAAGGGAGCTTCTTGTACACCTCTTATAAGAAGAGGGAACAAAAAAGAGCAGGCGGCAAGGGGCGAGGACGGAAACCTCACCACATTGTACTGTACTGACGTTGGGAGGGATTCTTCTGTGGTAAGGGACAAACCCTCTGTGGAGGTGGCGTCGGTCCCCTGAGGGACTAACTAGCCGTCGAGGTTTCCTGTTTGCTCAACAGATCCGAGGCATTTCACCAAAGGTGGCATTGGTGGCACTCGCCGGGTAAAGCTGCGTCCACTTACCAGATTTCGGGCGCAGCGAGTCCCACATACCCGCCTGGGGAGACCCACTCCCCCGGGATGCCTCAGAACATTTCCCGGCGTAAAAGAAAAAGAAAGGATGGTTATTTAAATATTCTGCACCAATTTATAAATAAACACATGAAATAAACGATATGTATAATATGTTGTTGGGGAAGGTTATATTTGGAATAAGAGCCTTTGACGTATGTGTGTAATTCATTTCTTATAGTCGTCCTGACTGCTATAATTTGATGTCAAGGGCTAATCTCAACACCATAATGATTTTCCATCTAATGATTAAAATATTTAACGGCGTATTCAATCGCTTAATCTCAATTACTATGAAAGGCCCTACACCGCGTTCATTACATTATCTCACGATATAGCTTCGTTAATTAAGATCTTATCAATCACCAGAATACATGCCGAGTTATAATGCCCTAATTATACGAATTCCGTATTAGCCTTTGATCTTTCCAATATGAAATTTGGATGTTTGTTAGTCAGATCGGAATATTAATTGGTAATTCGCTTTCTGTTTTTTTTTATAGTAGATGGGGCAAACGACAGCCGATGGTATTTTTTATGTTAGTTGGATAGACAAACTGGCAGATGTGCCACCATGGTAAGTGGTCGACGTCGCCCGTGGGCGTAACCTAGTTTACCTGGAACTAACCCAGGCCACTCATTTTTGTGTTGAATATCCTGAGACATAATACGTTTAGTCTCGGTGCCAGTAATTACACTGCCTGTCTTTTCCTTCTCAAATAAAAGCAAGCAAAATGGTGGTACCCATCGTATCCCTCCCACTGATAGATAAACGGTAAGCGATAAGCAACATCCATTGACACTCGCCACATCAATAGCAGGCCGGCGCGGCGTTACCGGCCTTACAAATATGCGCTTTTCTTGAAGGTCCCTAAGTCGTATCGGTTCGGGTATACCGTAGGTGGTAGCTGGTTCCATACAGTGGTCGTGTGAGGTAGGAATACAGTATCTTTGTACTTAAAATTACAAAATTTAATTTATTCTGTATAAAATGAAGCGGTTAAACTTTCAATCTGGCTGAGAAGCACGTAAGCTTGCATTACGGGCTCACCCACTCATCTGCGCGCTTATTTCGTTTTTATTTGCTCTTGCATCTTATATAACCTTGCAACCAGCTCATGCATATATGATTTTACGCATTAAATTTAGTATTCATGAATAATATATAGGTATATATAATCAAATAGTTTTCATATCAATAAACTTGAAATGGACAACAAATATAAGATTTCATAGAAATACGAGGGCGACACTGAACGTTCTTAGAAAATAAAAAGAAACTGAACAAATCAGCAAGTTATTAGTTTTATTATACTTTTTCAAATAGTGTCCATTCACATTAATACATCGCTGCATCCGATGGAACTACTGAGAAAAGCACTTTGCCCACTCGTCTTTAGGGGTCTCTCGACGGCCTTTGTAAAGCAGCCACTGCTTCCTCGGCGTCCATAAAACGTTTTCCTCGAAGTTTTTCTTTTATTTTCAAGGAAAAATAAAAATCGCAAGGTGCGAGGTCAGGGCTATACGGCGGGTGACCCAGTAATTCCACGCCTGACGTCAGGCGATCGTTTGTTTGGCGACGTGCGACAAGTCGTTTCTGCCGATTTTTTTCCAAAACAAGTGGCAAACAAGTATATCACTCTGCAGTAACTATTTTAGAACCACTAAAGCTTTCGAAGAACAAGGCCACCACATTGCCCACGCTTTGACCACTATACTTCTATTGGCAACTCCTCTGAAAGAAGCATCCACTCAGCAGTCTTTTATTTTCAGGTTCATAACAGTAAATCCATCTTTCGGCACCCGTAAGTAAGGTCGAACACAGCATTTGAGTCACCGCCGTTAAATCTTTTAACCATTTCACGACACCAATCGATACGACAGAGTTTTTAGGCCTCTGTCAAATTACGAGGTATCCTCCGGGCACAAACCTTCTTGTCCGCTAAATATTCGTAGCACTCGCCGGGTTTTAGTGGGTAGAGCTGCGTCTATTCGTGCGCAGCGAGTCCAACATGGGTATGGGCCTCGGGAGTCCGCCCTCTCCCGAAGAATGCCTAAGAGCATTTCCCAGTGCACATACCAGTAATATTTCCTCTATCTCTAAGAAGTATCTTAGTACCTTTACCGACACTCATTCACATCCACATAACCATAGATTATGCAGATGCATTGTCCTCCTTTTCCCTATCCCCCCAATGGGCCACCGGAAACTCACAAACCGCACGAAACGTGACAGCGTAGCTGTCGCTTGACGCCGGTGTTATGTGAGCGAGGGGTACCATCCCGGTCGTGCCGGCCCAAGTCGGGTGTATAGCAGCATGGCATTTCCTCTTAAACTCTAAAACTTAGTTAAATATGGCCCCGATTAAATTATTTAAATATAAATTGACACACTATATTTGGACTCCAATAGTATATCCATAACCCTAGTAAAATATTTATTTAATATAGAACACACCCGCGTATTTCAAATTTATTCCCTTGCCAATGTAGCTATAGTAAAAAACATCCAAATATAGTCTGTTACATTTCCTCCTTTATTTCTCGTTTGTGAAAGAATAGCAGAAGTAAGAGTATAATAAGGTGTAATGGGAGTCGAAAATGTCGATGAAAGAAAAGTCAATCAAATATTCATGAAAATGAAAAAATAAACTGCGCTGAACAAGAAAATGTTTACTTCGTTATTTACCTACTCAAGGACAAGGCTTTTGTATTTTGAAAAGAGGTTTTTCTACCGTCATTAAAGTCTTAACCAGGATAATTTAGTGAAGTGCCTTAATAAGACAACAATGCAGCTGGGGGCTAAATGTAATTTGGATACCGAGAGACCACTCAGTGGCATGGTGGCTTCTAGAAAATTCGTTACCTCTTCAAGAGATACTCGGATAAAACAAACTTCTACTTTTTAATTAAAGAACTTTTAATGTACTAGTGATTATACTCGTGACTTTTCTCTCTCCCTCTCTTTCTTTCGTTTCTCTCTCTTTAACGTTCTTTTGTACTTAACAGACACAGAAAACAAACATGTTTTATTTCTAATAAAGTATTCAGTATGTGCACATTACATACATAATATATTTCGACGCAGATAAAGTTTTATAAGTTTACATAATTCGTGTAAAAATAGATGCGATTATTTTAATAATAATAATAATATTTTGGGACAACTCACACATGGCCTTCTGATCCCAAACTAGGCAGAGCCTGTTCTTATGGTAACCAGACAACTGATATATACTTATATATTTCTAAATACAATATACATATTGTAAATAAATTACACCCAGACACAGAACAAATGATGATGCTCATCACACAAACATTTGTCCAGGGTGGGGATCAAACCCACGACCTTCCGGTTTAGAATTCAGGGTCACTAACTACTAGACCAACAGGTCATTTTATAAAGTTCTTTCGCAATAAGTGTATCTACGAATTTGATTAGAAACTCTTAAGCAGAAAATTCCTATTATTATTTAATTGGAAGTTCTAGAGAAAAGCAATCTCTTGATTAACTTAAGTACTTATAGTCATCAATTTACTCGTTAATATATATCAGCGGATAAGTTAATAGATACTAAAGAAGGGTATAAGTATGATGCTCTATGGTCAGACTTAGAATCTTTTTGGTAGAATTTAGTAGAAATTAGGTATGTAGGCCAGTCTGCCAAATGTTGGAATATAAATTACATACGATGCCAAATTTGTCTGATCTGATATGCTTTTTTGCTATAGTTGTATTTGGTATTTTTATTGTAATTGGTAGTTTAAAGTTGTATATACTAATATACCAATACAAGCCGTTGCCCGCAGCTTCGCCTGCGTTAGCGTAGAAATACAGCCGTACCCGGACTGATGTTTATTATTTTTATAGCCTGTGACACTCACAATCAATGTGACTATCTATTGTTAAAAAAAATTCAAAATCGGTTCAGTGGATCCAGAGATTATCCCTCACAACCTCAAAAACTTTACCTCTTTATAATAGAGTATAGATTAGGATTTTTAGAAGTACAAGTATTAACACGTAGGTACTGCAAATATTAAATCCATATTTATTTATTTAAAAAAAATTGGAATTTATTTAAAATAATTGGAATATATTTTTTCAAATACAAGACTTAAAATTAACATTAGATTGAAATTTAAAAAACATTTTTTTATTCTTAGTCTTTGTGCCAAGTTTTTTTCAAATAGGGCCAGAAATATTCAAATTATTATCGTTACAATACCAATAAATCTAGACTGAAAGTAAGAAACATTATTTAAAAGATCTTTTCTTATATTTATGCAAGTAAACATTTATCATTATTTCTTGGAGAAAAATAAGTTCTCTGCCAAAAATATAATTTATGTCTTCCAATTAGATTAGTTCAGGCGAAACTTTCTTTTGTGTCTTGCGTCTCAATAATAATAATTAACGAATATTAAAGAAGAAAGACCTTCAAAGCTGCTATAATTATACATTTTTATTATTTACTAGCTGTTGCTGCGGGCTTCGCCTGCGTTAATTTAGATTTCCAGCTGTACGCGGATTGATGATAATGATTTTTATAGCCTTAGTTACTCCTTATAATATAAGCTATCTGCCAGTGAAAATCCCATCAAAATCGGCCCAGCCGTTTCAGAGATTAGCCGGAACAAACACACAGACAGACAAAAATTACAAAAAAGACTATTTTGGTATATGTACCGTGTAAACATCCATATGCATTCAATAAAAAGCGGTTATTTTAATATTACAAACAGACACTCCAATTTTATTTATCCGTATAGATGTATAGATTCAGTCTACCTAAGCAAAAAGATGATCAATTGATCTATAAATAGAATATTATAGAATGGAGGCCGTGTATGTATGACTACACTAAGTTGGTATAAACGACACGTATAACCTTCGTGAGAACGGATATTCTTAGGAAGGATCCTGAAATGTTTTTGATGTGAAACTTCTATCAGCCTTGGAACTAAAATATGACGCTGTCATCTGTGTGTTTTTTATTCCTTATCTTTATACCGGGTGTAATCGTTAAGTGTGCACAGGCGATTATTCCGTAACTATTACAGATATCAAAAAACTTTAAATTGATTTCGAAAGTACTTTACCTAATTAGTAAAATGACAATAATAACTTATTAAAAATAAAACAAGAAATATCTAAAAAAAGTACATTAAACTCTCCCATACATTTAGTATGAGATAGTAGAAAGGTTTTACTTTCCTTATTTTAAGTGGAATAGTACCTACTCATCTTACACTTATCATTTTATAATTATGTATGATAATGATATTGATGAATTTTAAGTAGATATATGTGTAGATTTTTATATCTTAGCACTTCAAATTAATAATAAACCTTGTTTCAATATCGTATTGATTTGAACTGGCTGAAAAGCAACATACTAAACAAAAACAAAAGAAAGATACTCTTTGGTGTTCGTTCTAAATTCAAATTATTTATCGCGGGTTCTCATTTCCGCCAATTTATTGCTTAATAAATGGCTTAATAGCCAATAATAGTGCAACCCCTTGGCCTGCCAGATCCCCGGATCTCACGCCTTGTGATTTCTTCCTATAGGGATTAGTCAAAGACCACGTGTGAGAGAGTTAACAGCCTAGAAGAGTTACAGAATCGTGTACGTCGTGCAATTGCTTTAATTACTCCGCAAATTTTAAGGAAAATTCATTTAGAAACTGTAAATAGAGCTCGCTTTATATTGCACATCGAGGACGTCACTTCGAACATCTTTGAATACAAAATATTGTACTTACTAAGAAATAAAATGTATGGGAGAGTTTAATGTATTATTTTTTTAGATATTTCTCGTTTTATTTTTAATAAGTTATTGTTGTCATTTTACTCATTAGGTAAAGTACTTTCGAAATCAGTTTTTTAAGTTTTTTGATATCTGTTATAGTTACAGAATAATCGCCTGTGCACACTTAACGTTAACACTCGGTATATACAATTCTTCTGTGCCTGTGTGTGTGGATGCGAGTGGCAAGGGATCGGCCGTCTTGGCGTTCATTGAAGGACGCCTATATTCAGCAGTGGACGGATAGAGGCTGATGATCCTCACCATGGTTTAGGCCTTGACCTGGTGGTGGGGCTCAGTAGCCTAGGGTGAGCCCAGCACCTTGGGCGAAACTAATTGAGCCGAGGGGGCTCTTTGTACCCCTCTTATAAGAAAAGGGGACAAAAGAGCAGGGAGCCCCACCCCATCGTACTGTACCGACGTTAGGAGGGGTTGTTGTGTGGTGCGGGACAACCCCTCTGTGGAGGTGGCGTCGGTCCCTTGGGGGACTGACGGGCCGTCGAGGTGCCCTGTTTGCTCATTAGATCTGAGGCACCTCACCAAAGGCGCCATTAGTGACACTCGCCGGGTTTTAGTGGGTAGAGCTGCGTCCATTTACCAGCTGTCGGGTGCAGCGAGTCCCACATACCCGCGTGGAGACACCCACTCCCGCGCGGGATGCCTCAGAGATGCAGGCGTTACAAAAAAAAAAAGAAAAAAAGATGATGAATATTAGTAGAGTTTTTTATTTAAATCGTAAGAAACAAATATCAAACCTTTCCTCTTTATAATATTATACTACATATATACTACATCCTGTACAGACCATAAATTATTTGGCGAAGTAAATCGACCAAATCCACATGGTCGCTATCGGCCTTACCAATTAAACCAGTGTTTGCGAGCTCTAAATTTCTAGGATGAACACGATCTAGCAATATGTTTGTGTTAGGAATATAGGTTAGGCTATTAGACTTTAAACGGAGTTTACACGGAGACTAATTATAATTAGTAACTAAGCTTGCGTAACTTTTTCATTTAGACCTTTTTACATTATATAATACCTTTTTTTTTCTTTTACGCCGGGAAATGCTCTGAGGCTGATCAGACAGGGGGTATGTGGTACTCGCTGCGCCCGAAAGATGGTAAGTGGACGCAGCTCTACCCACTAAAACCCGGCGAGTGCCACCAGTGCCGCCTTGGTGAGGTGCCCCCGATCTGTTAAGCTAACAGGGCGCCTCGACGGCTAGTCAGTCCCGCAAGGGACCGACGCCACCTCTACAGAGGCAGAACAACCGCTCCCAACGTGGGGACAGTACAATGGGGTGAAGTTCCCATCCTCGCCCCTTGCCCCCTGCTCTTTTGTCCTCTCTGATTATAAGACTCTTTGTACCCCACAAAGAGCCCCCTCGGCTCAATTAGCTTCGCCTAAGGTGCTGGGCTCACCCTAGGCTACTGAGCCCTACCGCCACGACAAGGCCTGAACCATGGTGGGGACATTATATAATACCTACGTGATAATACTATATATACCGAATTTATACTTCATATTCATATTCATAAATTATTTATAATAAAAAGAATTAGTTACTGTTAATGGGACAATAGGAATAAATTAAAAATGATACATACATAATAAGTCCCTATCCGTCCACTGCTGAACATAGGCCTCCTTCAATGAACGCCAAGACGACCGATCCCTCATAAACACATACCTACATATAAATGCCAATATTTTAAAATATATTATTTACCACGTCATGTTTATTTCACAGTACATACTTGATATTTCGAAATTATCTACGAATACTTTACCTTTTCTCACGCTTTTTTTGTTATGGTTGTTTAGTAGAGACCGCTTAAAGCGGTAAGACCGCCATTTTTGTGCGTACTCCCAGTCATAAGTTGATGTTGTTACCTGTTAATAATTTTATGGTACAAAATATAGCATAATATTATTATTATTAATAATACTTTGTTCACGAGAAAATATATTTGTTTTCCTTTAAATATCCCTTTTTAATACCAAATACTTTGCCTATCCAGGTCTTATAAGTTTTCATAACCAAGCATTTGCTAAAATCATCATGTGATAGAGAAAATATTACCTAAGCGATTACCCATATTAAAAATATAAAATCATGTGAACTATTATAGTTCACATAATTTTATACCTATAGGTATATAGGATGTACACCGACTTTCATAGTAATTGACTTTATTTTGTCCCACTGGGTTTGGTTTCGCTTTAGACTGGTGATAGATTGCTCATGGTGTTGCTGTTAATATTTTCAATAAAACAGTAATATACAACTTAAGGCATTGGTGGCGTCAATAATTTCAATTTATTTCCGTAATTCCAAAACGAATGACAATATAAGTTGGTGACCTAATAGTTTATGATAAAAACCTTATTTTTTAGTTTTGAATACATGGTTAGGCAACTTTTGTAACAGAGAAAATAATATCAAACAAAAAAAAAGAGGTACTTTTAAAAGGAATTCACATCTTACAGGCAAACGTGACCGAATTAAGCCTCTTAACTTTCTTCGTAGATGAGTCTATACATGTTGTTTAATATTAAAAGGAATTTCTCCAATTACCATTTTTAACGCAATAAAATAACAAAAACCATTTTGTCGCTTACGTCCTTTAGTTATAAGCTCGCGCGTGTATGGAGAACCTCGCCCCGCTCAGGACGCTCAGTCCCCTCTGGCGCGTGTCCGGTATTAGAATTATTATTTAACAATGCGACGCCTTAAAATAAACATTGATTAGCTTTTATTTGTCAAGTAAAGAAATTGGTCGGTCACAAGTGACAAGCTCACAATAAAAAAACTAAGAATCTAATTCTAGAGTCTAAAATTAATAAAATCTTTAACCAATAAAAGTCCTACATAAAGATCGATCATACTGATGTTTATATAGATGTATATAAATATATCGGGCGTCGATTTATTAAAGTATCATCAAAGGAATGAATTCCCTGGTGAATGGACGAAAACTTTATACGATTATAATTATAAGTAGGTACGTGTTTTGAAACATACCATTGTACCTATATGTTTTTTGGTACATACCTCAACAAATGTGTAGCCAGGTATGCGGAAAATTTTAATGGCGGCCACATTTTTTAGCTGATGTCGAGAACCACTACAATTCCAAGTAAATGAGTTGACATATTCGGTTCGGACCAAAAAACGATTAAATATCACCATTTCCGTACGCACTAGATATTTTCATTTAATGAAATAATCCAATAGGATTCCATGTTTTTGGAGTTTTTTGGAGTTTAGTCCATAAGAATCGACTTTCATTTAATACATATTATAATATTATAAGCCCGGATTATAAAAAATATGGGGAGTAAAATAAGACGACATGCGTTACACAGGTATTTTTCTCGTAGCACTCGTAGCTCGTCCGAGATACTTTTACATTATACGAGATCGTAGCGGTAGCACGTAGCCGAGCTACGTGTCGCTCTACGAATTTTCTGTTTATAATAATATTATTTTATTTTAATAAAGTAAATTCCAGTCGTGCGCCGAATTGATACACACATTTTTCTTATTTTAGTTACTTGGATATACAAAATGGCAATGAGTGGTTAACGTCACCGATGAACTTAAATGAGTTGACCCGGAACTAGTCTAAATAACACAATCATGCCTACTACTTAAACTGAAACTTCAGTATCGGTACAAATACACGACGGCAAATCTTATTTTTTTATCACTCTAAGATATCCTTATCAAAATACATTTGGTTTTTAAAAACGATTATTTTTGTTGCAGGTACTTTTTTAGTATGGGAAATAGAACTTAGAAAGCCAAGGTATTTATCTTTAAGGAAACTAAGTCAAATCAATGTTTCGTGAAATATACACATTCTTCACAGAATACTGATAAGAAGGTTCTAGAGACTTTGGAATAAGTCTTTAATAGGGAAACAAAATCTTTAACACCATATTCTTTCATATCCCATTTCAATTTTTATTTTACATACAAGTTTCACTGACAGACGTTGTCCTCTGACTCTGTTTTTTTTCGTATCCAAACCATTCTCGAATCCACTTGAACACACACAAAAAAATCATCAAGATCGGTCCAGCCGCTTAGGAGGAGTTCAGTGATATACACACGTACAGAAGAATTATATATATAAAGATTTTTAGTAGAAGCTATCGGACAAAGAATAAAATAGCTCAAATGATCCCAAGGATAAGCTATTATGCCAAGGGGCCGGTCGTATACGGTGCAGAATAGATACCGGTAGATAAATAAGGTACTGGATTAGACGGCCGTGTTAGGGATGTCGAATGATCGACAGCCAACAATATAGGGCAGGAGCTGATCAATGCTGGCATGGGTTCTGCCATTTTCGGGTTCAGTTTATTCATAGATAATAATAATAATATATCTATGGACGCTTTCACACCACGTCAATCTGGTCCCGTGGTAAGTTCTCGAAGAACTGGTGTTACGGGTACCAGACAACGGAAATATATTTAATATATTGTTTTCTAATGTTTACGCGAATTTCACTCATTATAATAAAACAATTTTTACGGATTTTATCGCGGTTTATTAAGATTTTTACAAGCCCGACGTTTCGGATACTTTACAGCAACCATGGTCACGGGAGGACTGAGGTGTCATACGTCCTATCATTACAAAGTTATTCGAAACTACCCTATGATACATCAATATTTTGGTCAGTCCTATCTACGCAGAAAGTGCTAACTGTATCTTTAATCTGTGACATATTATGCTTGGATTTTGTTTTTAGTTATGGATACGTCAGATTATAATGATAAAATTAAACAACTATTATCGGATGAAAGTACTTATAAAAACGTCAAAACCGATCCAACTAACAAGGTTTTGAAAACTACTAGTAATATAATAGCAAAATACTCTGAAACATTGAATCTGGACGTCAAATATCTAATTCCTTCATGTCCCAAACCACCCAAGCTGTATGGGTTGCCGAAAATACACAAGGCTAATGCTCCATTACGTCCAATTGTAAGCCAGATCGACTCACCAACTTATAGATTGGCTAAACATGTGGCCCAAGTACTGTCACCACTGCGTGGACAAACTAGAGCACATACACGAGATTCTTACCACTTTGTTAATGAGATCAAACACCTACATCTCGGCGACAATGAAACAATGGTTAGTTTTGATGTGCAATCTCTTTTTACCTGCCTACCTGTGGAAGATTGTATAACAATAGTAAGAAGAAAGCTAAGAGAAAATGACATGCCAATGGAATATGCTGACCTTTTGGAACATTGCCTTACATCTGGCTATATGTTGTGGAATAATTATTTCTACAAGCAAGTAGATGGAGTGTCCATGGGCTCACCAGTAACCCCTGTTGTTGCCGACATATTTATGGAGGACTTCGAGGAGACTGCTCTGCAAACTTCGCCCATAACACCCAGGTTCTACAAGCGGTACGTAGATGATACTTTCACAATATTACCATCTGATAAAGTAACCATATTCTTAGACCATCTTAATTCCATTAATTCCAAAATTTAATTCACAATGGAATTAGAAGAAAATAATTCTCTAGCCTTCTTAGATGTATTAGTTATCCGTAATCCCAACAATACCTTAAACAACACAGTGTATAAGAAGCATACCCATACGAATAAGTACCTAAACGGCGAATATCACCACCATCCAACACACAGTTAGCTACCGTGGGTAAATCTTTGTTTCAGAGAGCACAAGGGATCTGTTATGAACAACACCTGGAGACCGAACTTCAACATGTCAAGCAAGTACTGCGTGACAACAAGCTTCGGGTACCGCGGCTCCGTCACAGTGAACGTGTGAAACCAGCCACCGTCGAGCGAGTACCTGCAGTTCTACCATTTATTAAAGGCGTCACTGACAAGATTGGCTTCATCCTAAAGCGAGCTTCTATAAAAACTTATTTCAAGCCGCCAAAAAAGATAAGCCAATTCTTACCATCTGTCAAGTGTCATATACCCTTACAAGATGCAGGAGTATACAAGCTTGATTGCGACTGTGGTCTCTCTTATATAGGCAAAACTAAAAGATCCATTAAAACTCGCGTGACAGAACATATAGCTGATTTAAAACACCGACGCTACACTAAGTCTGCCATCTGTGAACATAGTCTTGACAAAGCTCGCCATTATATCAGATTTGATAAACCACAAGTCCTCGCAAAAGAACACAGATTCCAACCAAGGATGATCCGTGAGGCTATTGAAATTAAAAAACATCCTAATTTCAATAGAGAAGATGGCTGGCTTTTACCACCTGCTTAGGATCCCAATATTAAAATTATCAAATCAAAATCCAAGCATAATATGTCACAGATTAAAGATACAGTTAGCACTTTCTGCGTAGATAGGACTGACCAAAATATTGATGTATCATAGGGTAGTTTTGAATAACTTTGTAATGATAGGACGTATGACACCTCAGTCCTCCCGTGACCATGGTTGCTGTAAAGTATCCGAAACGTCGGGCTTGTAAAAATCTTAATAAACCGCGATCAAATCCGTAAAAATTGTTTTATTATAATATATTTAATACTTTTATACTATACATATATTTAAGATTGTTATTATATAATACACATATTTAATACACATCCATGACCTAGGAACACACAAAATATTTTTGTTCCCTGGCGGGATTCAAACCCGCAACCTCCGGCTTACCACTGAGCCAACGCGCCATCGTGCGCGCAATAGCGCGAACTAAGCCACAGAGGTCGTCAAAAATATTTTTAAGACATTCTTTATTATATACATTTTCAACTATGTTACTAAAAGTGTCGACTTACACAACGAGCACGTAACATGCTATAAAAGTACGTTTTTCATATTTTTATGCCATAATAAACTGTCGGAGAGCGTTAAATCTTTGTTGAGGTAAATTTTAAAATGTACTGAGTCGATGGTCCGTGGAGAACCCTCACGTTACAGCCTATCGACGAGACCACTTACGTTGAGCGCCGTATAAATATTTACACTAAACATTTTATAAATGATACTAAAGTTTAACATATTTTCTATTAACTATGTAGCTATAACCAACAACTTCACTCGCGTTGATTTAGATTATAATGTCATTTTCTCACCAAAAAGTTTCATAAAAATCTGATTCAATTCACCATCATTATCAACGCACACCTATTTTGTTAAATAAATAAATAAAACTTTATTGTGTAAACAAACTGTCCGAACACAATATATAGTATCTGTAAGCGGTACATTTTAAATTTTAATGTGCACAGAATATGAGAAAAAACAGCAATAAAAGAAAATAGTAGTGTTGGCGACAAAGTGTGTTTACCAAAAAGGTGGGACTTCAGCTATAGTTAGGACTAAAAAACCTAACACTGGTTTTCAGGACCACCGTTGCCTTTCTCATTTTGGCAGTAATAGCTACTTGCATCCAAATCTCAGATTGGTTGCCGTCATCCCATGAAGACACCTTCTTCCTAAACGTCTGCCTTATAAAAAAATTGCGTTATCAAATCATTGTTTTTTTAATAAAATGATCGTACCGTACGTAGCAGTGACTTAAATTCTTGTCACTAAGATTAATGAACATCAACATAAATATCATCTACATGCAGCTATTTTACTATAAACTAGCTGATGGCCGCAGCTTTGCCCGCAATGATTTCGATTTATAGCCGTATCCGGACTGATGATGATTATTCTATAGACTACGTCACTCAGTGTTAACGTAGAATTTTATGGTGAAACAAATTTTTAAATCGGTCGTGTAGTTTAAGTTAAATAAACAAAAAATCTAATCTTTCATTTATAAGTAGCTACCCGCACAGACTTCGTTCTGTCAAAGGGGGAGGGGGAGGAATTTCTTAAAATCCGTTTTTCTGACCTCTACATGTCAAAAGTAATATTCCTACCAAATTTCAAGTATCTGAGTCTTACAGTTCCAGAGATATCGTGATGAGTCAATATAATAACAAATTAATATCCAAATTAATAATAATAGCTTGCGTAAATCCACGTTTACCTTTGATAAAGAATTGATTACAATTACAAACGTAAATTGCTTCACCGCTAATCCTGCGACTGAACAGGCCATTTCCTATTATTAGTATCGTTTAATTATTGTGTGAAGTATGCGTAACAATCTATTGTATTAGTTTCTATATTAGACGTTTATTAGAAATCGATTTAGAACACAAATTAATAACTTAAGCTTTAATATGTTAGTATCGTTTAATTATTATATGAAATATGCGTAACTATCATTTTAAGCTATTTATTTATTGGATACTTAATTGTCGATTGAAAATCGATTACGGATTATCAATCTTTTTTATATTAGTCAGGCAAACTGGTAGATGAAAGACATACTGTTCATTTTTTCTGATGTCTCAAGTATATAAAAAACATAAATCTTACAAAATATATGTTATTTAACTCCACTCATATACAGGACATCAGAATTTGTTATAGGCCCGCACTTAAACCCCTTTCACCCCAAATGGGCGCCAAGATTCTACAGCTCAAGGTAATGCGCAGTATTTTTTGATTTTGACTTGGGTAGCATTCGTCGGAATGGAAAATACTTATTGCTGGCTAAAAACCGATCACAAAAATACTTTCAGACCAGTACTCAAGAATCGCATAGAATACATAATTATAATAATATCTACATAGAATATATTATATATCCTAATAGAATATTATATAACTAAACAATACATAATATAGGTACATACACATGCATAATAAAGATAAGTCAGAATAAAAGAAAGACGCATTAACTGTCGAGACTCTATGAAACATTGCTCAAAATATATTTTATTGAATGGGAAATAAATTTCTTCATTAATTAATCATAAAATATTTTAAAATTTTGTTCGATATGTTAACTGCCTCACCGCATATAAAAAGATGAGGTGATATTACACAAAAGCGACATGGCTCATACCAATAATATGCCAGATATATTGAACCAACTTTTAAAAATTATTTATTGGAAATTTTAATTAAATTGATACCGTGAATGCCATTAAGCAGTAACAAAAAGGCATGACTGAACAAGTTATCGAATGTTGGCAAATTTTATAACAGTTTTATCCAGGAATCATTGGTATTTATACTGTCAGCAATATCCTATGCCCTCTTTAACCTATAGGGGCCTCTGACGAAAACAAGAATTGTGAGGCCTGTGAGCCTGATTTTTGGACTAAAAATAATAATTATATTCTAAGATACTATCTTAGAATATAATTATTATATGGGGCCCCGTGGATCGCGGGGCTCTGGGCACCTGCCCAGAGGGCCCAATGGGAAAGACGGCCCTGTCCCTAATATCGTTATGTTGATATCAAACGCTTCTTCAATGTTAAAACGACAAGAAACTTTCTTAAGTAATATTTGTTATATAATTTGTAAAACTTATTATACGTACATGCAACGCATAAATTCAGGCAACGCTTACCGATTCCAAATAGCCTAGAATCTAGAATGGTGAAGCGGGTACAGAGAATGATAATGTCCCTATAATGTCTCACAAATATCAAATACGACCTCTGTAGCTCAGTGGTAAGCGCGTTGGCGCTCAAGCCGGAGGTTGCGGGTTCGAGTACCGCCAGGGAACAAAAATATTTTCTGTGTTCCTGAGTCATGGATATGTATTAAATATGTGTATTATATAATAAAAATCTTAAATATATGTATAGTATAAAAGTATTAAATATATTTCCGTTGTCTAGTACCCGTAACACAAGTTCTTCGAGTACTTAGCACGGGGCCAGATTGACGTGGTGTGAAAGCGTCTATAGATATTATTATTATTATATATGGACATTTCTCTACACCTCAATCATAAATTAAAAGATAGTGCCATGCTACTATGCAGTTGAATCGGGCATGACCGGGGTCGTACCTCTCGCTCACATAACAGTGGCGTCAAGTTACAGCTATGCTGTCGCGTTTCGTGCGGTTTGTGAGTTTCCGATGGCCAATTGGGGGGAAAGGGAAAAGGAAGGCAACGCATCTGCATAATCTCTGGTTGTGCAGAAGATGTATATGGGTGTCGGTAGTCTAAAGCTTCGACTGTTCGTTTGCCCTCCTATGATATAAAAAAATACCGCATAGAGAAAAGGAGGGTAATGCATCTGCATGCCTCTTTGTTGTGCGGATGGGTATGGGCGACCATAAGGCTCCGACAGTTCGATTGCCTCCTTATGACATAAAAAAAGAACAAATAGCCTATACACACATCTTTTAACAAACCATAACAAGAATATATTTTAGCGACCTTTCCTAAAGTCTTTTTAGACATAAATTACGGAAAAACATCAGGAATATTGTAGCTCATTCCAGTAATATTTCTTTGGGGTATAATTTTTTGTCACTGACGTTCATTTTATGGCAATTGAGGGTAGCTACTATCTACTTATAAAGGCAAAAGTTTGTAAGTTTGGATGTTTGGGTATTCGTTGATCTTTCACGGCAAAACGGCTGAACTGATTTGGCTGAAAATTGAAATGGTGATGGATTATACCTTGGATTAGGATATAGGCTATAATCATCATCAATCAGGATACGGTTGTAAATCTAAGTTATGACAAGCGAAGATGTGATACCAGTTAGTAAACAATATTTTAAAATAGGTAAACAAGCAACAAATGGAATTGAAGTATATATTTTTAAGCCTTATTTTAAGTTAAATAAGAAATCATATTCGCTAAAATTATTGCGCCATGTCGTATTATCAGTAAATTTATATCTTACTTAATATTATAGATGCGGAAGTTTGGATATTTGTTCCTCAATTAAGACAAATTACTGAACGGATTTTGATGAAATTTGACATTGCTGTAGCTTATATACCAGCATAACACATAGACTACATTTTATTCCGAAAAATTCAAAGCTCCTACGGGAATTACATTTGCCTTATTTTTCATCAACATCATCAGCCTTTATCCATTCACTGCTCAATATAGGCCCTCCCTAGGCTTTTGACGCAGTGGAAAATGTTTTGAGCATTCACCCGGGAATGGATTGTCCCCGGGAATATGTGGGACTCCCGGCGCCCTCTAATCTAGTTCTGGCGCAGGTATACCACACTAAAACCACTGCGAGTTGCCTTCAGCCGCTTGAAGGGCATTGTCACGGTTCTGACTAACACAGGCCACACCCCGCGACCAGCCAGTTCCCTCAAAAGGGCTAACCGAGCTTCATCCTAGTAATGGGGAACTCTGACAACCTAGAGCACCTCCGCCGACAACGGAACTTTTCCATCGAACCTTACCCCGAGTCCCGTTAGGCAGGAGCACGAGGTGCGCATAACGCCTCCTCCGCACTCCCGTCCTTCGTCGACGGAGCGGGACGGACGTGGCGTCGTCCTCTCTATCCCGCTCCCCGACCTCCTTCTGCGAAATGACCCTTTTTAGAAGGTGACCGCCGCCTGCCAGGCCTCATCACTCTCAAGCATGCAGGGCACCATAATCGAGAGCGAAATGCCCCCTCCAAGCACAGCCACGAGATTGTGACGCTGTGCGGCCCAACTATCCCACACCTCTAAGGTGTGCTGTGTGTCTGGCAAGCTGGTGTCGGCTCTCTCCTGGCCAAGCTAACATAAGCCCCTTTCGATGAACGTCAAGACGGCCGATTTTGACTAACCCATATAAATATCATCTTTAAAAAAAAAGTTCACTACAGGTCAACATCATCATGGAACTATTGTCGTCCACAGTTAGATGTAGGAATCTCTTAATGAACGTGTAACCGAATGTCACTTGGCAGTTTGCCAGACATGGGTAACCTCTGTAGGCCGGGATTTACCAAACGGGTATAACTATGTAGCTGTCCATTAGTATAAATACCACACCATTTACCACGCAGTTCTAGTTCACTTTGATTTTTAACGTTTGGTGAATAAACAAACAGACAGAGAAGTCACAAAATGGTCAATGTTGCCTATGAACACAAACGATTTTAGAAGTGAAATTTCTTTTCGCGCATGAGGGTAAAAATTTTACGGATGAAATGTCACGAAAATGTGCAACAACTTTGTCCAAGAAGATGGAGAGAGTGATTGAGAACGATTGAGAGATAGTGAGAAAGGGCAAACGTAATACGAAGCACATAGCCATGGAATGAGAGTAGGGAGCAAGCGAGTGAGAAAGATCGAGAGAGAGAGTGAGATAGAGCGAATGTCGCATTGCAAGTCTCGGATATTTAAAGCTTTAGATTATTATAAATATAAACGAGATTTAAAAATTAGTTTGCCAAATATGTTTCACTTCTGACATGTGTAATTTGTACGCACGCACCTATTTATTTGATGTTCGTTGGATAGGCAAACTGACAGACGTGCCACTTCATGGTAAGTGGTCAACGTCGCCCATGAACATAAATTAGTTTACCTGGAACTAACCCAGACAACTCATTTATGTGCTGTCTATCCTGAGACATAAGTTATAAGATATTGTCTCGGTTCCCGTACGTACCGCCTTTCTTTCGGAAACCTAGCAAAGCTATATGACGTAAAATATAGACAAAATGGCGGTACCCAAGCAGCGCGGCACAGCACCACACTTGGACTGTTAATATTGACAAAGTCTACACAGAAAAATGGACCGACACATGCTGATTAAAATAATATTACGGTAAAAGTACACAGGTTTTAATAAAAATGTACTATCTCAATCAAGCACAAAAGTTACAGGATTTCATTTTTAATTGACGGGGAAAGTAAATAAGCCACTCACGTTGAAATTTTAATTAAAAGGAAGTCGTAAAACAATGAGAACAAAATGTTTTCATCGCGGCACTGAAACATAAAGTTATGTTTACTTCGCAACAAAAATTTCACGATAACAGGGTTACGGGAAATTATTTTAAAGGCAATCAAGGGCCAAGGCAAGAGGCAATCATCATTTTTTGACAATCATCAATTTTAGTAAAAGGTGCCATGCTGCGCCGAACTGAGGCGACACGACCGGGTTGGTACCTCTCGCTCAAATAACACCGGCGTTAAGTGATAGCTATGCTGTCGTGTTTCGTGCGGTTTGTGAGTTTCCGGTGGCCCATTGGGGGGAGTGGTAAAAGGAGGGCGGCGCATCTGCGCGGCCTTAGTTGTGCGGCTGTGTCCATACACGGCGCCGTGAGGCTCCGACTGCTCGTTTGCCCCCTGATGATATTTAACAAAAAACCTTTTGACGTTGAATGAGGATCTTAATATCTCTCTTAAATATAGGTATAATGTATATATAGAAAAGAATTTAAATGAAGATCTTTAAATATCTATATTTAAAGACCTTTCACCCCTAAAAGACCACAATTAAGAAACATTTGCATGACGTCACCGTATCCACATGACACGTTATTCGATGACACGTTGTTTTATTTTTTTATCTTCCTCGTTTATCCTTATAGCTATTAATACTCTTTGTGCAGCTTATTTTTCATAATGTTGTGCATAAGTTTAAGTCAGAGTTAACCTAACAAATAACCTAATTTAAGTCTAAGTTAGCCTAATATGTACAACACGCAAAGGTCACTTTAAAGGACCTATCTCATAAAGGATTCGAGACTCTCAAGTACCTAAATCAATGTAAATGGAGTCCTCCTAACTCCTCTAGAACGATGGTTACTGGAAAGTCTCCGAAACATCAGGAACGAAAAAACTTAATAAACCTCTATAAAATTTGTAAAAGTTGTTTCAGTAAATATTAGATTAATTTCAATGCAAAAATTGTCTTAAACGAGAAAAACAACAGTTTAATTACAGGAAGAGCGATAGGAAAAAGCATACTGCGATTATTATAGCGATGCAGTGCAGTGAACTGTACCGCAGCACGCCATGCCTCAGCGAAATGCCAGCAATTGACACGCGATACAAGACTTTGGTTATAGCGTCTGGAAACTTCTACGTACAAAGGCATATAAAGCATAGGTGATTTAAATGAGGTATTAGGTAGGTAGGTATTAGTTTAGTTTAGTGGGTTATAAGGAATAACGATTGGATTTCATATATTGTTTGTTTTTCCTTTGGTATAATCAACATCAATGCTGTTGTTGTACCTACAAGCTTAAAACTTGGGAAAGCATTGAAAAAAAAATCAAAAATCATAATAATATCTGTCACCATTTTTTTTTTCTTTTACGCCGGGAAATGTTCTGAGGCATCCCGCGGAGGAGTGGGTCTTCCCACGCGGGTATGTGGGACTCGCTGCGCCCGAAAGCTGGTATGTGGACGCAGCTCTACCCACTATAACCCGGCGAGTGCCACCAATGCCGCCTTTGGTGAGGTGCCTCGGATCTAATGAGCAAACAGGGCACCTCGACGGCCAGTCAGTCCCTCAGGGGACCGACGCCACCTCCACAGAGGGGTTGTCCTGCACCACAGAACAACCCCTCACAACGTCGGGACAGTACAATAGGGTGAGGTTCCCGTCCTCGCCCCTTGCCCCCTGCTCTTTCATCCCCTCTTCTTATAAGAGTGTACAAAGAGCCCCTTCGGCTCAATTCGCTTCGCCCGAGGTGCAGCGGCTCACCTTAGGCTTCTGAACCCCACCGCCACGATAAGGCCTGAACCATGGTGGGGCATAATATTCTTAGTTCCTTGTTTTTTTTTTTTATAGTAGTTTAATTTCTATGTTAGGTTGTAGAATATTTCTTCGGTTTTATCTTCTTTTATTTCGCATAATTCATTCTTTTATTCATCTACTTAGGTACATCTATCGTACTTCCATCCAAAGAGCAACTTTGCTGAGTTTTGGATTGGCGTGTAACACATTTTTGTCTGTCTGTCTGTTTGTTCCGGCTAATCTCCGAAACGGCTGGACCGATTTTGACGGGACTTTCACTGACAGATAGCTGATGTTATAGGGAGTAACTTAGGCTACAAAAATAATCATCATCACTCCGGACACGGCTGCAAATCTAAGTTACCGCGAGCGAAGCTGCGGGCAACAGCTAGTCTTATATAGGCTGCATCTCAAAATCCTTTCTTAGGGGATGCCTACGTCATAGTAGCTTTATGAATGCAAAGTCTTAGCCCGATCGGTTTAAAATTGACAAAGTTTCATACAAACTTTCATCCCCTATTTTATCCCCTTGGGGGTAGAATTAATCAAAATAATTTCTTAGCGGAAGCCTACGACGTAACATCTATCTGCATGCCAAATTTCAGACCGATCCGTCCAGTGGTTTGGGCTGTGCGTTGATAGATCACCATGTCAGTCAGTCAGTCTTTGAGTTATATATTCAGAGTATAGATAAATAAGTTCTTCACAAATCACCAAATATTAAAACATTTATTGATTCGTATCGTGAGAAAATGTTAACAATTATAAATAAGGCATATTATTATATAAAATTTACGATTACTTCGTAATTCCTATTGATAGAGAGAAATAAAAACACGATATTAAACCTTTCCATGTTGAATATATGGTTCACTAAATGGTTTCTATCATGCTATTTCTGCATAAATAATGTCATACTTAGGTTTGCAATTTTATGACATTTTTATTGAACTCTCATAAATCTGTCCCAACCCTCAAATCACGATTCCTGTTGTACTTTTTACTTGTTCCTTGGTTCTTATTATAATTGTATTTTTACGCGTTTCCCTCTATCATTGTTCTATAAAACCTTCATAAGCAACATAATACATTTTTAAATTAAAAAAAAAACTAACCCAACCAGTCACAGGTACTGCCGATAACTGAAGTGAAAACAAAACAATTTAATTCAAATACCTATAATACAGGCTGTAAAAGATTATTATGACAACCTAAACAATTTAAACGGCGCACAAAATGACCGCATGACATTGACATTTCAGTGTGTTTGACGATTGGTTATGTAAACAAATATTGCATAATCTATAAATAAATAAATCAAACGTCAAATTGCGTCTCATAACGGTGGTAACAGTGTCTAAATAATAAAAATAATCCAGAGATTTTATCTCATCTTAAAATAATGCGTACCGCGCCTAAGGAAGTTTTCACTTAAAAAAAAACATTTATCATTAAATGTTAATTTTTCTAACCTATTTTTTTTAAATTGTTAATAAAACTGAAACAAATAATTGCAACTATCTAAGGGATAGAGCTTTCAAGCAGTTCTGATAAGTTTGGAACTTTAACTTTGAACTTTAGTATGAAGGATTTACTTATTAAGGAACCCCAATTTTTTTTTCAATTATCTCATCCTTTTGAGTCGCGTAATGCTGTGAAAGAGGGGTAACCCCTTACCTCTGTTTCACAGCATTACGAACCCCATTTAGAACCCCCGCTCTTAAATAAAATTCTAATTGGCCGACGCCAATCTCAACGAGAGAGTATATACCTTTATAGAGAGTATATTATTTTTACTTTGTGTATTTAATGATTAGTTCGACGGGATTTAAAAATTTGACAAAAGTTAAAAGTATGAAAGAAAATAATCGTTTTCAATCGTTTTTACAATTTGCAGCATCATAATATTATGCTGCTCAAAAAATCGACAACGAGTGAGTCCGGTTCGCTAAAATATAAGGCAAATTTTACGGTCGTTCATATTATCTCACGTATAACATTTAAAACGCACGTCAGCCCTTATTTTTGTCGAATCATCTTCGGGAACGATGTTTATTACACGCTCGACTTCATTCGCTTTTACCTTTTTGAGGGAAATAATCCAGTCGCTTTTTTAATGGTTTTTTCATCGTTCATTTCCCCTACTTTTTGCTATATGGAACTTTACCACTTATAGTGAGAGTGAGTTTTTTAAACCAAAAATTACCTTATAATCTATATATTTTCCTATTTTAAGGATGGAACCCTTGACTGAGTTTTAGACTTACAGTAATTTAGTTACAATTAGTAATAAGATTTGGATAAGCTATGTTCATTTTCTTATGAGAAAAAAATATTTCTGGAGATAAAAGTTAACTTTTAAGCTTTATTCCAGTACTCACAATATTTTGAAACTAAAAATCTGAAGCTCGAAATACAAACGAATGAACAAAATACTTCATTGATATTATAATATAATAATAATAATAATAATAATGTGTTGGGGCAACTCACACATGGTCATCTGATCCCAAACTAGGCAGGGCTTGTTCTTATGGTAACCAGACAACTGATAACTCATATATTTCTAAATACATACATATTATAGATAAATTACAGATTACAGACAGACAAAAATTGTAAAAAAAAAAGCTATTTTGGTATATGTAACGTGTATACATCCATATGCATTTAGTAAAAAGCGGTTATTTTAATGTTACAAACAGAAATTCCAATTTAATTTATCTGTATAGATATACATAGTTTGGTTATAGTAATATAGTAAGATTATGAAATAAGACAAATTCTTAACCATTTTGAACATAATATAACTTTTACGTATATTTTTATATAAAATGTATGTTAATGATTTTCCAAAGCAAATATGAAAGTATTTTTCTTTGGGTTTCTTTAGTTCTTTACTATTAGGGAATATGGTCATGATTTTTAGATACTTTGTAACATGATTTTTTAGGCTCATGTATATTATTCTAAGCGTAATTATACAATATAGCTGTTGCCCGCAGCTTCGCCCGCGTTAACTTCGATTTACAGCCGTTGACGGATTGATGATGATTATTTTTATAGCCTAAGTTACTCCTTAAAACATCAGCTATCTGTCAGTGAAAGTCCCGTCAATTGGCCCAGCCGTTTCCAAGAATAGCCGGAACAAACAGACAGACAGACAAAAATTGTAAAAAATAAAGCTATTTTGGTATTTGTACCGTGTATACATCCATATGCATTCAATAAAAAGCGGTTATTTTAATGTTACAAACAGACACTCCAATTTAATTTATCTGTATAGATAATATTGGAACATGTACCCTCGAATATTTAGCTTCAATAAACGCCAACTATATTAGCGTAATAGAAAATAGTCCTTTATTCAATTTCCGGACGACTATCAACATTTCTGGGCGCGAGTAGCCAGTAAGGAAATTACCTGTCCTATTGGTGCCAAGGCCATCTATTTATAATGAATACCCCAAGGACCCTTTCGTAGTTAAGGCTGTTTGTTTATTTCGTTTTTTCGAAATGATCTATGCTTTTGTGTTATTGGTCTCTAAGCTGCATAGGTGAGCGGATGACCCACCTAAGAATTAATAATTACTCGAAAGGGAGCCGTCCCCGCCACACCCCGCAGAGTGTTTTTTTAATAGTTATCTAGGCTTTATATACTACTAGCTGGTGCCCGAGACTTCGTCTGCGCAGAATAAGTTTTTAGTTTTTTTATAAAAAAAAGTATCCTATGTTACTTCTAATACCTCCAAGAATATGTGTACAAAGTTTCATGATGATCGGTTAAGTAGTTTTCGCGTGAAAGCGTAGCAAACATCCACGCTTTCACATTTATAATATTAAATATTATATTATAATTATAAAGTAAGGACTAGCGGTTCCGACAGACTTTGCCCTATACAAAGCGTTTTGTAGTTAAGCGAATTTTAAATCTAAACCATTCTCGAATCCACTTGAACCCCCAAAAAAATTTCATCAAAATCGGTCAGCTATTTAGGAGGTCAGTCATATACGCACAGAAGAATTATAAGCATGAAGTTAATTCAGCTAGGTTAGAAAATGAGGTTTTAAAAGGAAGGAAGGGTCACGCGTAAGGTCAATCTTACTAGCAATATTATAAAGTCTGAAAAGTTTGTAAGTTTGTATGTTTGTTGGTCCTTCACGGCAAAACGACTGGCTGAAAGTTAAAATGATGATGCCTTATACCTTGGATTAGTACTTCCATGCCTTGTCTATGCCCTGTGCTCGTATCGGGTTCAGGATGGGAACCTGAGCCTAATATGGCACGACGTTGGGACTGCTTATTAGCGGTCGGGCAGTCCCCCCACCCCTCTCTCAGGAGAAGTAGTCTGGCTTTCGAGATCTTGTTGCCTGCAAATCCGAGACCATCAAAAAGCGGCTGAAGGTGCTCGCAGTGGTTTTAGTTGGGTTAGGGCACTCCTAGGTGCGAGTCCCACATAGGTTCAGGAGGTTCCTGGCTACATACCTAAATGCATTTTCTGCGTTATAAAAAAAGTATACCTAGTATTAGAGTATTATAGTAGTTAAAAGACAGAGATAATAAAAAGCTTCGAGTACTATTAAGCTCGTTACAATATTATATATTACACTAAATTATTAAATGACTACTAAAAAGTCATATTTCACTGAACCTAAGCCCACAGCACGTAGGTCGTTATCCCATACATTAAAAGGTCAACTAGCACTGCCTTCCCGAAAGTGACCTCCATTATAGAACCTTATTGGCTAATGTGTCCTTAATTAATGATTTAACCCTTAATATTATCGTTGTTCTTAGAATATAATTAGAATTTCAACATTCGCGGAATTTGAACTCGCGACCATACCCATCCCTTCCCAACTACACCTACCATCAAAATAAATAGTCCCGTTTCATCGATATTTCACAAAAAATTGGTTGTCTGTAAAGTTGTCATATTGTTTTAAAATTAAAAAACATCCTAATTTCAATAGAGAAGATGGCTGGCTTTTACCACCTGCTTGGGATCCCATTATTAAAATTATCAAATCAAAATCCAAGCATAATATGTCACAGATTAAAGATACAGTTAGCACTTTCTGCGTAGATAGGACTGACCAAAATATTGATGTATCATAGGGTAGTTTCGAATAACTTTGTAACATTAGGACGTATGACACCTCAGTCCTCCCGTGACCATGGTTGCTGTAAAGTATCCGAAACGTCGGGCTTGTAAAAATCTTAATAAACCGCGATAAAATCCGTAAAAATTGTTTTATTATAATGTCTGTAAAGTTGGTTTACAGACGATAGTTTAACGTGACAACGTCATAAAAAAACGCAAGCGTACAATGAGCGTAACGGGGCAATGAGCGTAACGAGACAATGAGCGTAACGAGACAATGAGCATAACTGGACAATGAGCGTAACTGGTCAATGAGTGTAACTGGACAATGACGCGTCATTTCGTGCATGCAGCCGGCGTTCATCGATTTATTAGACGTTGTCACGTCAAAACGATTAATAATTTGTGAATATGATCAAAAGCCATTTTTAATTATATGTATCTTTTTTTTCTTTTTTTTTTTTTCTTTTACTCCGGGAAATGCTCTGAGGCATCCCGCGGGGGAGTGGGTCCCCCCACGCGGGTATGTGGGACTCGCTGCGCCCGAAAGCTGGTAAGTGGACGCAGCTCTACCCACTAAAACCCGGCGAGTGCCACCAATGCCGCTATTGGTGAGGTGCCCCGGATCTAATAAACAAACAGGGCACCTCGACGGCTAGCCAGTCCCCCAAGGGACCGACAACACCTCCACAGAGGGGTTGCCCCTCACCACAGACCAACCCCCTCCCAACGTCGGGACAATACAATGGGGTGAGGTTCCCATCCTTACCCCTTGCCCCCTGCTCTTTTGTCCCCTCTTCTTATAAGAAGGGTACAAAGAGCCCCTCGGCTCAATTAGCTTCGCCCAAGGTGCTGGGCTCACCCTTGGCTACTAAGCCCCACCGCCACGACAAGGCCTGAACCATGGTGGGGTAATTATATGTATCTGACACGTTTGCTGACAATACAATTAACTGTTGCAAAAGCCAATTACTGAAACAATATACATGTCACATAGTTTTGATTCATTTGTTTTGTGCCAGCGTTCGCTTTGTCTACTAACCTATCTGTATGCAAATGCGGCCAACTGATGCCTATGTAGCACACTTGGAACTTCAAATCCTGCCAAAGACAGATGTTTGAAGAGTGTGTAGGGGAGAGGTGGCATGAAAGGGACATTTTTGATTTTGTGGCCCTAGTAAGCGATTGAGAAAATATTGGGAACAGGTTTAAGTCGAATAGGAAGCGTTTAATATTAAACTATTGAAATGAAATGCAAAAATTGACATTAATCTATTCTTAGTTGTTTATTTTCACATCTTAAAAAAATGTGGATTTTGTCCCCTTCATAAATGGACTGTATTGAAAGGGACACAGTAATTTATGAAAGGGACAGTACCTGATTTCCAAGAGAAATGTGTACAATAACTTCTTAGATCTAATAAAATCAATGTTAAAAGCGAATGGAACTATTGTTATCATTAAATCTAATAGTTTTCATCTTAAAAATTCATATAATTGAGCACTTTCCAGCCGAATTCGGACGGCACGACCGGGGTGGTATCTCTCGCTCATATAACACCGGCGTAAAGTGACAGCTATGCTTTCGCGTTTCGTGCGGTTTGAGAGTTTCTGGTGTCCCGTAGGGGGGCGGGGGGTTGGAAAGAGGAGCAACGCATTCTCCGGTTGTGCGGATGTGTATGGACATTGATAGTCACTAAAAGGCTTCGACTGATCGTTTGCCCTCCTATGCTATATAAAAAAAACTTTAAGAGAAATCGATAATATATTAAACAAATGAAGTCGGTACACTTAGAAGCTTTAGCATTTACGACTAATCCGTGCAAATGTATTTTGGTAACGTTAGCTATTGTCGCTGCCGATCTCATGGGAATGCCTTTTTGTAATATTGAATTAACTGTCTCTTCAGTTTTGTGTGCATTGTCTTCTTAGGAGGCATTTTAATCTGAAAAAGAAATAAAATGTTAAATATTTTATTTCTTTTCAGATATATTTTTTTGAAACCTAGTGAAAAATAGACCGTCCCTTTCATAACCGTTTGTTGTGTCCCTTTCATAAATATCATATAAAAATTAAAAACATAACCACAAAATCTAAAGTATTAAAATAAAGTTCACTAACCTTATGTTTTCGTATCTGTGGATGTCCAGCCTATATATAGCCTTAAATAGTAATTCACAAATAAATAATTAAGTAATTAATCCCTCTATAAAACGTTTCACAATTATTACAGGAGAAATACTATTCAATCCCAAAAACAACACTCGCAAAAATTCGCCGTGTTTAAAATGATAGGAGTATGAAATTAGCCCCTAACGAACTTGCGTCAAGATTGCCATACGACTAAAATATTGTTTCCTCGAAATTATTTTTATTTTATGAGTTATTTGAATTGTCCCTTTCAATACGTGTCCCTTTCATGCCACCTCTCCCCTATTACGTGGACGAATATTATTAGATAATGAAAAGAAAATATAACATAAGTAGGTACGTTATTTTCGTATTTTTGAATCGGATAACGAATCCGATAAACGCGATAAATGCGATGATCATGATGATAACGTTATTAAACCATTACTTAATAACTTTCTAAATTTTTCCACCTTAGGTGAGGCCGCAGGCAACTTATATTAAAACAAGATCCATCCATAAATATAAACCTTGTAAACAAATTAATTTATGAGATCAAAGGAATAAACGGACTAAATATATAGGATAAAAATATAGTTTGCATACTTAAATACAACACAATAATACAGAACAACATCGCTTTATATAGCTTTTTCTTTCGAAGCTTTTTAATTTTAGCATGAAACATATTTTTATACTGAAAAAATAAGTAACTGTTCACCAAGTGTCTTAAAATATAAACAATGACCTAATAAGAATCCTTGGGTAAACAAAAATGCAAACTAAGGTTTGGTTTTCGATGGCCGGCTGGTCGAGTGGTCTGGCTACTGGTCACTTTAGACAGCGGTTACGGGTTCGAATCCCACCAAGTGCAGGCAACTTGTACGATGAATGTGTCCGCACCGGGTCGTGGACCTGTATATTATATGTATTTATAAACATTTCTTAAATTAATTTCCGTTCGTAGTTCCCGTAACACAAGTTCTTATGAACTTACCACGTGCCCCGTGGTTAACGTGGTGTGATTGTTGAATAATAATATTTATAGGTATAGTATAGGCGGGAAACGATCTCCATCCGGAGACCGATCCATGTTGGATGCGAGTGGCAAGAGATCGGCCGTCCTGGCGTTCATTGAGGGAGGCCTATGTTCAGCAGTGGATGAACAAAGGCTGCTGCCGCTGATGATGATGATGATAGTCCAGGTCGGTAGATTGAGATGATTCGCTGTCTTGACGACGCTCGCAGTCCAGTAGTGGGTGAAAATGTGCTAATAATGACGTTAAAGTAAAAAAAAAACTAGTGTCATGGTCCATAAAACCATTTGTTAACAAACACTGACACTCAATATATATTATGTACCTATGTATAACCTGACCAGAAAAATAAAAACCCTCGCCATATTGCGGAAAATTTCGAAACTAATTTATGTATGGACGATAATATATTGTGTTGACGTAAAAAAATACAGTGGCGACACCACGCAGGGTTTATATATTTCTGGTCAGGCTATATATTATGTCATCGTAAAATTATAAAGGGCGTTAGATTACTGCTGGCAATTTAACGCATTGTTTTTCTAAATTATAATCTATCGAAAAGGCTTACCGTCAAATTGTGGAATAGCCCTGATCGGTTTGAAGTTTGAACCTCTTGTTCCTCTCACAACCGACGCTTGTTATTTGTACACTTTTTTTGTAGCGAACAAAAATATTTAATCGAACAGTCTTATCCGAACCTACCCCAGCTAAAAGTTTCTACATGAATTTCGCTGTTCTCGTAGCCGCCTAATACCGGACAAATGGCTGTCAATAAGCCCCACAACGGCTAATCCACTCATACCCATTGTAAAGCCTCTTTTTTAATAACTATTACTTTTTTCAATTATTTGTTTAATTAAAATTATAATTTAATTAAATTAAATACAATCGCATTTCATTTAATTCATAATATTAAATTTCCTCTCAAATTCATAGCAAAGCCAAGTTTCACTAACAAACGTTAGTGAAAGCATGATATACCTTAGGCATATTTATTTAAACATACATATTATGAGAAAAACATACTCATATTTGAAATATCGCCACTGTTAACCCGGTGTAGGTGTATGTATGTATATCAATAATCACATACCGACTGGCGAATTGACTGTCTGTTTGCTTCCTGTTCTAAAAAAATGATTTCATTATATTCAGGTCTTTGCAACAGTAAAGCCAGAATTTTCATCAAGCCTTGTCTATAATATACATTTTAAAATTTCATGAACCCCCTTATTCAAGGCGACTATTGAAAGTCGCCTTATTAGAATACAAAATAGGCGCTGATTAGAATGACAAAGTGGCCATTTATCTGAGGCTGTAAAGTAGCGTTCTTACGTCGATAAGGCACGGATCCACTATCGCCGATTGCTTTTTATCTAAGGCTCGACCTCGTTTGGGTGAAGCTTGAAAACGCCACACTCGCTTTTTGTTGGTCGCGCATAATATATTTTATAGGTAACTCGAGTATATTTTTAGGTATAGTAAATCTTAGCACCTTAAGCTGTGAATACGTTGTCATGGATACGCATTTAAACGCTAAAAGTAGGAATATAGATTCTGAGAGAAGTGAAGAGTTCTAGAATTGAATAAGTACCTACTTATGAT
Organism: Helleia helle; assembly: GCA_963853865.1. NCBI lineage: Eukaryota > Metazoa > Arthropoda > Insecta > Lepidoptera > Lycaenidae > Helleia > Helleia helle. Next base: position 12,325,665 of record OY971421.1, read on the forward strand.
ATGATGCCAACGTACTTTATCTGAATGTTCTAGTCAGATTTACAGTAGTACAATAATGAAATTATTTTTTACGGATTTTATCGCGGTTTATTAAAATGTTTTACAAGCATGACGTTTCGGATACTTTACAGCAACCATGGTCACGGGAGGTAAAAATTGTTTCATTATAATGAGTGAAATTCGCGTAAACATTAGAAAACAATACAGATTTACAGTGTTTCTTCTCTGTAGAGCCTGTGACTATGTGTGTGACATGACAGAAAAAAACCTTTTTTCAAACATTCAATATACGCAACATTCTTCAGACAGATTGAATCAAGATTTTTTATAACTAAATCCATTACAGACTATTAAATCTGAACAAAAGACATTATAAATATAACAGTCAGGTATAATAAACAGCGCCCCCCTTGGCTCAAGCCTTGTCGTGGCGCTGGGGCTCAGTAGCCTAAGGTATACCCAGCATTTTGGGCGAAGCCAAATTAACCAAGGGGGCTGCTCTTTGTACCCTTCTTATAAGAAGAGGAGACAAAAGAGCAAGGGGGACAAGGGACAATGATGGAAACCTCACCCAATTGCACGGTCCCGATGTTGGAAGGGGTTGTTCTGTGGTGTGGAGGTGGCGTCGGTCTTACCAAAGGTGGCATTTGTGGCACTCTCCGGGTTTTAATGGGTAGAGCTGCGTCCACCTTACATCTTTCGGGCGCAGCGATTCCCTCCTTCCCCACGGTATACCTAAGAGCATTATCCGGCGCAAAAAATAAGTATAATAAACAGCACTCATGTTTATTAACAAGCTATTTTCTACCCCTACTTTCTTATGTACAATACATTGATACATTACTTTTTATTTGAGATTTTTCTGGAATACCCTCGGGAAATACTGGTATATACGAAATAGAATGTAGTCAAATAAAAAGTAGCCCTAAATTTAACTACAACCGGACCCTAACAGAAAGGTCACAAACACCCCGCGGACGGCCTCCGTGGCTCAATAGTTAGCGCGTTGGCGCTCAAGCCAAAGGTAGCGGTTTCAAATCCCGCCAGAGAACAAAATGTTTTCTGTATTCCTGGGTCATAGATGTATATTAAATGTGTGTATTATATAATTATATATATATATATATATATATATGTATAGTGGAAAAGTATTACATATATTTCAGTTGTCTGGTACCCGTAACACAAGTTCTTCGAGAACTTACCACGGGACCAGATTGACGTGGTGTAAAAGCGTCCATAGAAAAAAGAACAAAATAAAAACAAACAACAATTTTTAGAAAGTAAAGACTAAAGATACACATCCAAACTATTTATCTTTTGAATTATTCTAAAACACAAAAAAATTATAAAAATGTTTAAAAGAGACAAAGCTAGTCTTTAAAATTCTACTCTGGATTAGAAGGATAAGATATTAGGATTATAAGATTTTAAGTTAACATTGTTATTTACATAACTAAAGTTATTTAAAACGAGATATTAACATGCTTATCACATTTATTTCGTGAACAAGACATTCGTAGATAATATACAAATATCGAGCTTGGAGCTTTCCAAGCAAGCGAAACCAAAGAGAAAAACATGGTTCAAATCTCGTTTTAAATAATTTTAGTACTAAGTATTATTTGGGCATACCTAATTGGTAGTCAAGCCGGTCTAAATCGGGAATCCTAACGGCTTTCGTTTACCTCCTAAGAGACAAAGTCTTCTAATTTAACGTCCTAGGTCATAGGATCCTGGTTCGGAATCAAAATAGCCTTCTTTAGGAAATGCAAAGATTTCATTACGCGTATTGCGAGAACTGCTTTGTTGTAAGTTAGTGAAGTTGAAAGATGGTATTAAAAGGTTGGTAGGAACCTGCTAATCCTCTGGTGTAGGGTGTCTGTGGATATCGCTTTTCACTTACCATCAGGTGAACCGACTGTCCGTTTGCCCCCTCTTCCATAAAAAACAAATGAACACGAATCATGTATTAATATCAGTTATCTACCAATTACCAATTCTGAAACCTCATCAAAATTAATTAATAAAAATTATATTGAATAATATAAAATGGTGGCAGAGAAAGTTCCGAGAAAATCTAAGCACTCAAATACCTATTATCTGGACTTTATTTTGCAAGTCATGGAAATCCAATCCTTCATCTATTGATGGGGAATTCTATTCATTTTTTTATAACCCAACAAATGAATTTATGAGATCCCTTATTGTGTTGCTGAAGTAACTTGACCATCCCTTAAGGCATAATAGAAGTGGTTCGTGTAATCGGAAATGGTGCTTTGTGAAAGTTCGCCGAAAACAGCCGCTTAAGGTATTGATTTTTTCGTATTTCTCTTTTACATTTTCCTTTTTTTCATCTTCCAGGAAGAAAAAGAAAGTTATGTGGTATATTACTATGCTATGTGGTGCTAAGGTAAGTGCTTTTCAAAGTAAGCAAAATGTAAATTGTTGCTGATAACATTTGCCCAGATTTGTTGCCGTCGTTTCAGCTGAATATCGATTTATCATTATTGCATTAAAAAAGTAAGCCCTTATAAATAACACGCATATTTTAATAAATAATATTCCTTCGCTCTATATAACTTAACACAAGTTTTACAGTCATCAAAATTAAAATAAATTACTTTGATTTCTGAAATCAACTTCATGTTACGATATTTTTAATGTATAATAAGTAGTGTGTAGCCTCAGTGTGGAAGTATAAAGTTTTAATATTAAATAATAGTCTAAAAACCTAATTTATATAATTATTAAATATAAATACCTCGTTTTGCAGTCACTGTGTTCTTTTGTAAACTAACTAGCTTCATGCTGCACTGTTACACTGATGAAAACTTAGATCTGTAAAAATGAAAATACAGTTTAATATAAAATGTTTGCGCATTCCTTTGATTGGTTGTTTGATTTAGAGAGAAGGCTCTATTTTCTATGGAAAGGCTTTTTATATCATAGGAGGGCAACCGAGCAGTTAAAGCCTTAGACTACCAACGCCCATACACATCTGCATAAACAGAGATTATGCAGATGTGTTGCCCCCTTTTCCCTATCCCACCATAATGGGCCACCGGAAACTCACAAACCGCACGATACGCGACAGCATAACTGTCACTTGACGCCGGTCTTGTGTGAGCGAGAGGTACCACCCCGGTCGTGCCGGCCCAAATCGGCTACATAGCATGGCACTAACTTACGTATTCTAATCTCGACTTTCTCTGTAACGTAAAATAGAAAATGTAATTTTTATCATTTGATAATCTTTTTATTCCTACCGAAAAAATACATCAAAATATGTATTTTTATTACAATCACTGAAATTATAAATTAATTAACAATAAACAGATCTTAAAAAATATTTAATTTAAGAAACTAATTTACTTAATTTATTTCATAAACCTATAATGCAAAGTATATTATATGTCCATTCATTCATTCATCATCAGCCCCTATCCACTGCTGAACATAGGCCTCCCTCAATGAACGCCAAGACGACCGATCCCTCGCCAGTCGCGATTTATATTAATGTCTATGATTTATATTAATTAGTTCTTATTATACACAATGTCTATTTCAATATGTCATCTCTTTAAACGGAGCGAACTATAATTCATTTGTCCTTCGCTTTCTCGTTATTTTGACAAACGATAGTAGATGAATAATGCACATATTTGAAACAGTACGACAAATTGGGGTGAACCAAACCTCGTACACTGTATAATAATTTCCTTGAAATTGATGGTTATAGAAATTCTTAAAAATTGTTTTTCTTGTTTTCTTAAAAACAAATTATGTCATAAGTGTATTTTTTTGTGTATTTTTATGACTACCGACGCCCATAGACATTCGCACAACCAAAAGTTGTGCAGATGCGTTGCCCTCCTTTTCCCTATCCTCCCCAATGGGCCGCTGGAAACTCACAAACCGTATTACAGCATAGCTGTCAATTTACGCTGGTTTTATGTGAGCGAGAGGTAAACCCCGGTCGTGCTGGCCCAATTCGGATGAAAAGCAGCATGGTAATTATCTCTTACAAAGTCGTTACAAGTTGCTGGTTGGTAACTTCTAAAAAAAGACGAGGGTCTCAATTCCGATGTTTGTATTTTTTTCTAAATATAAATTTATGTGTAAATTTAATTCTAAACATGATGTACTAATGTAGAGCACAATGAGGTGTAGTAAGAATATTTTTTTGTTAAAAATATTCCCCATATTTTTCACATTTTTTTAAAAATAATTCATAATATTGTCACAAAATCTTTTTTCTTGTTCTTATTTTCAAATTTTTACGCGAATTCCACTCATTATAATGTAACAACTTGTATTTTCTTTGCCCCCGTGACCATGGTTGCTGTAAAGTATTTAAAACGTCGGGCATGTAAAAAACTTAATATACCGAGATAAAATCCGTAAAAGTTGTTTCATGATAATAATTTAGAATTTAGACTAGAACTAGGCTGATCTAAATCTAAAAAAAAATAAACGACGTATTGAAAAAAAAATAGATAAAATATTATAAATTTGAAAAAAAAATATTACCAACAAACCGCAAAGTTATGACTTGTTTGTTGCTGACCTGCTGCGGCATCATATTTAGAAATATTCCACAAAATCCTATTCGTATCTTACAAATCAAGTATGATCTCTACTTGACAATACATCTTTTAATTCCTGGCAAAAGGCCAACTATTGGAATGACTAGTTCATTTATTTTAGAATTGTCTCAAACAAACTCAAAACCTTAGAATATATTCGAAACAAAACCCAAACCAAAAAAGAGGTATAAACGAAATGGATTTCCACAGACGAAACCAATCAAACGTGAAACCACATACTGACCAAAATAAAACCAGTGTTGACATGTTCTGTACATTTTTAATCCAGGCTGTCAGCCCGCATTGCTGACGACAGGAAATGTCAGAAGTGAACTTTAGCTCTTTATTTCGTGCATCAGTAAAAAGAAATCATTAAATTGAAGAGCTTAACAAGCTTCACATTTTAACATTTTTTAATTTTTTTTATTATTTAACAATTTATTTACAACAAAAAAACTTAGAACAAACTTATTTTTATTATTATTATTGATTTAGTTTATACAGCAAACATTAATTAAAACAAATGGTTATATATTTTATACGACTTCAAATAAAGCTTCCTTTTTTATTAAGTATTCTATGTTCTACTGTATATATTTTTATGTATGTCAACCGATTTCTTCATCAATTGTGGACCATTTTTTTATTATTGTAAATTAAAAGAAATTCAAGCAGTAAACCACTGCTTAGTGTGGCAATGATGAACAAATTCCACGTTAATACCAACGCCGTGAATCGTGGAAAACATTTCGGACATCAAATTTAAAAAATAGTTGTGGGGATGGATGCCCATATTTTCCAATTATGGATAACTGCAAATGACATTTACCGTCAGAAGGGATGCGCTGTGTTACGTCTCTATCTGTGTGGCTTACTTATTTATAAACCTATATTTTTTCGTGAAATAGGTTCACTGCGCTTCAGAAGGAAGGGCAGGACAGGACACCAAGACTTACCATTTTATATGATTTTAAGTTAACATGATAATTTTCACTAACTAAAATTATTTAAAACGGGTTATTTACCATGTTTTTCACTTTAATTTCGCAGATCTCGATATTTTGACATTATCTACGTATGTCTTGTTCACCAGACTGAAGTATGCTGGTAGATGTTGACGGCATCAGAGGTGTCCGTAGCGGACTACCTCCTTTCTCGTACGTTTGCAGCGTAAACACTTTTCACCACTACTATTGACTCGATCTTGTGTTCGACAGATAGATACCACCGTATCTGTCAAACACAGGATCGAGTGTCGAGTGTACGCAAAACAATGGACAATAGTAGGGGTGAAAGTGACACCATCTTAGGATAGGCAATTAATAAATGAGTTTTTTGGGCTTATTTGTGTTCATGTGACGATGACTAGTAAGTAGTTCCGGTTGCTCGTTAATCAAAGAAAAATCCAAAACAAACCACGAACATACACATAGTTTAGAACACAAGAACATACACATTTAAAGTTTAGGTTTTTAAAGTATGACGCCACTAAAACGACCTAGTTGTCACGAGATGATTGATCGCCGTGATGCATGTGGCCGGGCCTCACAATCAATAATAATTCCGATGGACGACACACTGCATCCATTATGTGCTTTATTAGAATAGAATGAAAATAATAGAAAATAACTATGTTTGCAGGAATAAAAAAAAATACTGTTTGAAAACAAACTGGAAACTGAGGTTCTCAAAAACATTTATGGTGCTGGTCTTTTGTTTAGGACAGGTTGTTATCCGAATAAGTTGTAGCCTCAATGAACGATTAAATACACTATCACTCTTATATAGATTTTTCTAGACACTTTGCGAACGTCACCACTCCATCTACCCTGAGGGATAATACCGGTGAGAGCATAGGTACCACCATCTTGCTTGTTTCTGCCGTGAAACAGCTTTTCTGTGTTTTGGAGGGAAGGGCGGGACAGACAGTGTAATTACTGGCACCGAGACTTAACATCTTCATCATGTCTCAGGATAGACAACATATAAATGTATTGTCTGGGCTGGTTCCAGGTAACTTTTGTGATTTTTTTGTCTATACAACTAACATAAAAAGGTCATCTTACACTATTTTTGGCGTCTTAAAACCTCCTCCCATATATGTCCACTCGAAGTATTAGTATCAGTCTTGTGGCAGATATGACCAGCCACTTCTACAATAAGTCAGATTAGAAAACAATAAGGTATATTTACGTGATTGTCGCATGGATCAATATGGAAAGCTGGTGTCATACACGAAAATTATAAAAAAAAAAAACTATCAAAATGTTATTTTTACTAAGTGAAATATCAAATAATATATGTACATCCGTTCTTTAATGCCGACAAACTATTGTATAGAAAGTTATCAAATTTTACTGTATAACATTTCCTTGCTCATAAAACTGGTGAGCAATATTTTGTAAAGTTGCCGTCATTGAAACAGTTCGACCTTTTAAAGCGCGTAAAAATTTTAACGACATTCGGATCGATGGAATCAGACGTGGTTAAATTAAAATATAGTATAGATTTTTGGGTTATTCTGAAGTTGTTTTACATAAGGAGGAAGGATTAGGAATGTACCGCAATACATGGGTACAACTTCCTTTTTTTTATCTAATAAACAAACGGGGCACCTCGACGGCTAGTCAGTCCCGCAAGGTCTTTTATAATAATAATAATAAACCTTTATTTTAGGCCCATAGATAAATACCTTAACCTAACCATACATAATAAAATTATAAACAATGTTGTTACTAAATAAGACTTAAAACTATGTTAGTAACACTTCACTTTTGCTCTTAAGTCATTGCGCGTTCTGGTGGAACTTGTCCGCGGAAGCGGCGGAACACCACGCCCTGTGGCCAGAAGTCCTCCTGCATGACGAGGTGCAGAAAACATGTCGGCACTCGCACCACGAACGCCTTGAAGTTGACGTTGCGGCGCGACTGCTGAGAAGCTGCACTCTCACTGTGAATTTGGTCTTTTGGCGCACGTACTCCACGATGTCTTTCGCCTCAGTGATGTAGTGTAGGCGAGAGATATACACCGGGGTGTTCGGTCCTGCAGCACGTATACTGTTGGGCTCTTTGGGAGCCGTACCACAGCGGTTCTTGCTAGTCTTCTGCCGGCGCTTCCTCCTTTGCACCGTCACAAAACCATCATCATCATCCCGCTTCGATGCCTTCTCTGGCAAGAGCTTCGTAGATTGAGTACCGCTCACGGCGATCCTGCTGGCGACATTTTCATTACTCGCAGACACAGGCAGCGGGTCAGATGGCCGGGAATTTCGAGCAGCGATTCGAGGAGGAGCTGCAGGGGCGGAAGTGGGATCGCGGGGCGTGCACAGTGCGCGCTCAGCAGACTCAATGTTCGGTGACGGCGAAGACAAAAGCGCTGACGCGAAGCTGACGCCCGATAAGTCGAGGCACGCTCCACGACGTGTGTTTACTTTCGATGCATAAGATGGTGACCCAGTTACTGCTACCGATTTACGCAACTCTGTGAGTTCATTGCGCAAATCAGCAACAATATTCTGGGATGCATCGAGTTTCTTCTGCACGTCCACAAGGCTAGCCTTCAGAAAGACAATATCCTTCAGGAGGCTCGTGACGTCGACATGGTCGAAGGATTTCGCAAGTCCTTTGCCACAAACGTCGGCACGTCGTTGGGATCGGTCTCCTGCACGCTCTTCTTTGTCCCATCACGGCGGCGGGACACCATCTGGTCACTTTTGTTTAGTGACCTGTACAGCAACAGCTTGGCGATGTCATCTTCGCTGAAGTTTGTTGAGCAGATCTGAACAGTGGACTGCTCGTCCATCACGTCCAGCTTCTGCTGCCGGAACGCCAGCAATTCGTTCGCTACGAGTTGTTGGCTTCTGGCGAAATATAATCACGAGCGACGGCTTGCGCCGCGCTACACGTTTACTTTATTTAAGTAATAGTCAGCAATACGTCCGCATCGCATCCCCTCTTCTTATAAGAGGGGTACAAAGAGCCCCCTCGGCTCAATTTGTTTCACCCAAGGTGCTGGGCTCACGCTAGGCTACTGAGCCCCACCACCACGTCAAGGCCTGAACCATAGTGGGGATGGGTACAACATCCTGCAATTTTTAGGGATGGGCTGATACATGGGCTACCCATCCTGCAATTATTTTCATTGAAATAACTTTACCATGTTTCGGAAAGAAGGACTACTCAGTGCAACTACTAAAACCGGATCCTACCTAAAGAGGTGATAGATAAATTTGAAAGGCCAGCAATACACCAGCCAGCCTGACAGTCATCCGTTGGCCCCCACGAAGTAAAATCATCTTGCGCCACAGGATTTTTTTAAATATAGTTGGATAGGTAAACGGGCAGATCCCCACCATGGTTCAGGCCTTGTCGTAGCCTAGGGTGAGCCCAGCACCTTGGGCGAAGCGAATTGAGCCGAGGGGGCTCTGAAGCAGCTGCTGAAAGCAGGGGGCAAGGGGCGAGGATGGGAACCTCACCCCATTGTACTGTCCGTTGTTCTGTGGTGCGGGACAACCCTTCTGGGGAGGTGGCGTCGGTCCCTTGCGGGACTGACTAGCCGTCGAGGTGCCCTGTTAGCTTAACAGATCCGGGGCACCTCACCAAAGGCGGCACTGGTGGCACTCGCCGGGTTTTAGTGGATAGAGCTGCGTCCACTTACCATCTTTCGGGCGCAGCGAGTCCCACATACCCGCGTGGGGAGACCCTCTCCCCAGGCGGGATGCTTCAGAGCATTTCCCGGCGTTAAAGAAAGAAAAAAAAAGGTAAACGGGCAGACGAGCCACGCCATCGCCCATGAACATAAACTAGTTCTATCTCTAAAATAAAAAAAAAATCTATGACTAGCCCAGGAAACTCATTAACGTGTCGCCTATCTTGACACATAAGATGGTAGGTCTCTGTGCCAGTATATACACTGCCTGTCTTGCCCTTCTCTCCGAAACACAGCAAGGCTGTTTCACAGGAGAAACAAGCAAGATGGTGGTACCCATGCAGACGGGAGGGCGGCACAGGCGCATTCCTGTAGGGCTAGCATGCGCGCACGACAAAATTTTGTCTACCCCTTTTCTCGTATTAACTATATGAAATAATGCGAGAAAAAGGGTAGACAAAATTTTGTCGTGCGCTCATGCTAGCCCTACTGAAGTGACTGAGTCTAGAGACTCAAGACTAAAGACGAATAATTTAATTGTTCGATTCCCCCAAAAGACTCCCGCTAAATAAAACACGGAATGAACATATAAAACAAAATCTCTGGAGTCTAGACAGACATTCGAAACTTAAATTTTAATATAAATTCAAATTCCCGAATCAATGTAAATAGGTCAAAGTTTTAACATTTATCTTATTTTCTAATCAGACTGTGATATGGGTCGCACGCTCTGATATTGTATTTCTTTTAGGGTTCCGGGGTCTGAACTGAAAACGGAACGTAAAAGTCATTAAAACTAAAAATCCACGCATTTGATGGAACTACTAAACTATAAACAAACTAATAATAATACATAATATGCCATGCTGCTTTGCGGCCGAATTGGGCCGGCACAACCGGCGTGGTACCTCTCGCTCACGTAACACCGGCGTCAAGTGACAGCTATCCTGTCGCGATTCGTGCTGTTTGTGAGTTTCCGGTGGCCCATTGGGGGGATATGGAAAAGGAGGGCGGCGCATCATTACAAAAAAAGTCTAAGGTGGGGTCCATACTAAAGTCTGTTCGAGAACTGAATTTAGTATGGAGCTCGAAACCGCGTCGAGCGCTTTGGCATCGAGTGAAACCACATATTTATTTAATTGAAGGGAGGTATTTATAAAAAAAAAAATTATGACGATCGTTTTAAATCACATTTTGTACAAGGTTTATTATGGTATAAGTTTTATTGTACAGAACCTGATAAGACTCAAATAAAATTGGTTTTTCATCTCAATTTTGTCCTATCTTAGCATTTTTTTTTAATGCAGCAAAATATAAGTAATCGTGTATCGATCGACCGAAATATTATGATAAAGGAGTGTTAAATAATATATTTTTTTCAAAACTTAAATCGGCTTAGTTTCTAAATAAAACAGAATTCAAAATGCCGTTTATCGGGAGAGGCCCGCCTTAAATCAATTCGGTACTAGAACCACAGTGCAAGTTTCCGTATCACACTAGCCGATTTGAATAACGGCTATAAAGGATTTCGCATGTCATGGACGTATGGCGGAAGTGACGCCTTGTTATAAATAGTTTCCTTGTTTCTTTGAATAATGAACAAACCATAGCGTGTTGAAGGTATAGCTGAATTAGAAATTGTTTTCCGAAACTTTTGGTATAATGTGGCGACAGGACGGAAGGGGGGAACGTTATAATGCATAATTTCCACTAGCCGAACGGTGGGCTAGATTGGATCGGGGAAATCGCGATGGCTCGATGGACCGACGACGTGGGAAGGCTTGTGGGTAAAACATGGAAGAGAAGAGCAAGGATATAAAGTTTATCAGAAAAAAGACAGGCCTATACAAACTCAGCAGTGGGCAATATCAGGCTGGTGATGATGATGATTATGATACGAATACATTACGTTAACCTAGACCTATGATAAAAATGAGAGAACTATTGCAGACACCTGTATTCGTCACACGAATTGTTTGCTCTTTTGGATTCAAACCTTATGACCTCATTCTAACATTACATTATTATGTGGCCACTACACCATCCGTCCATCGTCTAACAGACACGTCATTCATTAATTACAAGAAAATCTAGAATTTCATACGTTTGATAGATTCCTTCTTCTTAACTCTATTATCTGCGATAATTTTAACATATATCTAATTACATAAACTCCTAATTACATTATCTAACTTGATACAGTATATTTCTATAGAGGTAATATAATAAGACTATTTACTTATGCAGTGCAGTAATAAATTCTGTTTCCAGTTGCTTACAAGAATTTATTGCGACAGTATTCTTTAGCGAAAGTACAAGTAACGTTTACATGCCGTCGGGTAAGATGCCTACATATTATGCGACAAATTAAATGTATTAGGCGGCTTTGTTACAGCTGTATTCTAATAAAGACATTTATGTTAGACCCAAGTCATTTTACATTCGTCTGTTTTAAAAGATGATATTTACAGGTGATAAAAATTTTGCGTTCTAATTTTAGATAGTTCTAATTTCACCCACACCATCTCGATGTCCGGAAATCCACAACATCTCCATTTTTTACGGCATTTCCTGCCTCGCACGACTAATATATGGAATCAGCTGCCTCCTACGGTGTTTCCGAACCGATACGACTAAGGGACCTTCAAGAAAAGAGCATACTCATATCTGAAAGGCCGGCAACGCACCTGCTAATCCACTGGTGTAGCGGGTGTCTGTGGATGTCGCTCTTCACTTACCATCAGGTAAACCGACTATCCGTTTGCCCCCTCTTCTATAAAAAAAAAAAAGATTTAGTATTTTTTAGTCATAGTATCTAAATTATAAGTAAGGTATTTATTTATTACCATTGATTTTATAGGACTTTGAAATGACCCCTTCATTTCGAAGTCCTATAAAATGTAGCCTGTCACCCGGACTGTAAGTTTTTAGCAGTCATGTTTTTTAAGTTTATATGTTATGGTTTATTGGCTTAGATAAGGTCAAAACACCCCACCATGGTTCACGCCTTGTCGTGGCGGTTAATTGGGCAGCAGCCTAAATTGAAACCAGCACCTTGGGCGAAGTCAATTGAACCGACGCGACGGGGCTGCTCTTTGTACCCCTCTTACAAGAAGAGGGGACAAAAGAGCAAGGGGGGACAACAAAGCCGACGATGGGGGAACCTCATCCCATTGCACTGTCCTGAGGTTGGGAGGGGTTGTTCTGTGGTGCGGGACAATCCCTCTGTGGAGGTGGCGTCGGTCCCTGACTGACTAGCCGTCAAGGTGTCCTCTTGCTCAACAGATACGTCTTGCTCAACGTCCACTTACCAGCTTTCGGGCGCAGCGAGTCCCACATACCCGCCTGGGGAGACCCACTCCCCGCGGAATGCCACAAAAGGCCTCAGAGCATTTTCCGGCGTTAAAGAAAAAAAAGTATTAATCGTATGCATTTCTTTTTTAGATTCAGATAAAAGCAAACTAAAATATACGCCATCAACAAATGTAGGTACTAAATGTAAATTATTCGCTGTTGTTAAAATGCCAAAATATTTAAGTGCATACCATAAAAACTTACGTAATGCCTTGCGCAAGTATTTTATATATTCTGTAATGAAAACATTTTTGAAAACAATAGAGAAGTGTTTAAGCGCGGTTCTTTCCACTATTGAAATGCTCGATAGTTCGGCATCGTTTACAAATGCCTCGTTCATACAGTCTCGTCAACAAAGTGAGTGTGTGAGTGAACAAAATGAACGAAATGAATTTGTCACTACTGTTATTCAAAATTATTTTATGCGTAATAGCACAAGCGATGTTTAAGCTCGAAAGTTGAGTATGACCGTCCTCCTTGAAATCAAGAGAGGAGTATAAGGCTCATAGTATACCCGTGCGCTGACCACATACGGGTATCTTATTGAAGTTATACTCGTTTTGCGATGATCTCTTTAGGTGTAAAGCAAGCGGTGATAGCAAGGTCACACACGAGTAAATTCACAAAAACGTTCTTTTTCGAAATGCTCTGCCTGAACTTAGATCACCTCAACGACAAAAATATTAGAAATCAATTTTCACAAAAACTCGATCAATTCTCACATCATCATCAGCCTTTATCCGTCCGCTGCTGATACAGAGTAGTCCGGTCAATTTAGACATTCGAAGGTGCATAAAATCCCAACAAGCTGAAAATCAGTAAAATTATTCAAAACATAATTAAAAATAATATTTAAAAGTTCCCCATCATTCCCGTGTATGGATTTTTTTTTATTTAAGGTCAAAGGTCAAGAAAATGAGTTTTTCGCGATTTTCAGCAAAACGATAAGTTTAATTATCTATTTAAAATGTATCAATACTTTTTTTCCTACGAGCCAGCGTTTCTGAGATATAACGATTCAAAAAGTTATAAAAGTTGTTATAGAGGCCTTTTTTTTCTTTTGCGCCGGGAAATGCTCTGAGGCATCCCGCGGGGGAGGAGGCGGGTATGCGCGACTTGCTGCGCCCGAAAGATGGTAAGGTGGACGCAGCTCTACCCACTAAAAACTGGCGAGTGTCACCTATGCCGCCTTTGGCTAGTCAGTTCCTCAAGGACCGACGCTACCTCCGCAGAGGGGATGTGCCGCACCACAGAACAACCCTCCCATCGTCAGGTATGCAAAGAGCAATCAATTGACTTTGCCCAAGGTTCACCTAAGGCTACTGAGCCCCGCCGCCACGACAAGGCCTTATTATTAGGTTTACTTTTCTCTCCCCACCATGGTTCAGGCCTTGTCGTGGCGGTGGGGCTCAGTAGCCTAGTGTGAGCCCAGCACCTTGGGCGAAGCCAATTGAGCCGAGGGGGCTCTTTGTACCCCTCTTATAAGAAGAGGGGACAAAAGAGCAGGAGGCAAGGGGTGAGGATGTGAACCTCACCCCATTGTACTGTCCCGACGTAGGGAGGGGTTGTTCTGTGGTGCTGGATAACCCCTCTGTGGAGGTGGCGTCGGTCCCTTGCGGGGCTGACTAGCCGTCGAGGTGCCCTGTTAGCTTAACAGATCCGGGGCACCTCACCAAGGCGGCACTGATGGCACTCGCCGGGTTTTATTGGGTAAAGCTGCGTCCATTTACTATCTTTCGGGCGCAGCGAGTCCCACATACCTACCTGAGGAGACCCACTCCCCAGGCGGGATGCCTCAGAGCATTCCCGACGTAAAAGGAAAAAAAAAGGTTTACTTTTCTCTAGACCGCAAATCATGCATACAGATCTTAAAATTATTGTTTTCTTCGGGGCCCAATTATCTTGGTTCCCAAGACCTCAAAGCCAATATCAAGCGGTCAATATAATCATACTTCCTTGCATTGCAAAATCAGGAGGGTGGATAACGCAGACGTGCGTAATAAAATATATACCACTCAGTTTATTTCATGTTTTGCTCGACCTATCTTTTATACTTCTTAAATTTAATAACTATGTCGAATTATTTTTAAGGGTGCATCTAATATGCAAATGACAGTGATATGTAAATTACTCTAATCAAAATTAGCAATGCAAATTCTTACCTGAATGCATGCAAAATATATTTTCTTAAAAGGAAACTGAAGATTGGCACCATAAAGTATATTGATCTAAAATGTTATTTTATGTAGCTGTAAAAATAAAATACCTTATACATAATAATTTATATTCATAGAAACACATTTTTAAATTGAACAAGCGTTTAAAAAAAGATTTATAGCACTGTATTGAAATAAGAACATAAAAAAGATACAGCGCAAACAGCAATACAGAATACTAGGCTCGACTAAGGGCTTGAAGATTGTGATTTTGCAAGAATGATGACCGTATTCTCACTTTTTTGATAAATTGTATAGCTGTTAAGTCATACAACGTATCACAAAAAGGAATGTACCATGTTTTTATAATGGGTCCGTCCGGATGGACAAAGGATATTAAATTAAAATTAAGGAATTATTGTTTTTTAAATTAAGGAATTATTGTTTTTCTGTTTTTATTACATTTTCCATGGTTCAATTTTTAAGTCCCTAGTTAATCGGGAGGTTAGTTCAAAACAAATTACAATATTCCACCTGGACAGATAATGCCCAAAGCTAGTTAATAAACAAACCATACAGACGAATTGAGAACCTCCTCTTATTTGAAGTCGGATAAAAAATATACCTAGTAATTTGACGAGAAGATAGATTGTATTTTTAACAACATAATAATATAATAATACAGTAGTAATATAATAATACATAATAATACAGCGTAAGCGAACTGATAAAGCCGTGAAGAGTAGTTTCATAAGTATGAAATTTAGTAATTGAGAAAAAATTTTGTATATTCCTTAAAGACTTATACATTATAATTCTGGTGAACTAATACTTAATAGTATTAAAAAAGTTTCAGAATATTAATACATAGCTCAATTGCTGAAATTAAATTTATTTCTATTCCAAACTTTCCCCACTAATGTTTGTTCGCAGTAGTTTCTGGAGTATCATTAGAAATTGAATTAAATGCAGATGTTTCATAATTATGAGCAAAGCGTATGGAATAAGGAGGTCAATACGTTTCAGATCTCAGAAATAGTATAATGACACATATAATACACTATAATAGTTTTTGCTAAAGTGTGCACACCGCTCTGATATTTGCGTCGGATTATATGTTTAGAGCATCACATAGGATGCGTCACTGTAAAATGGGAGAATGGAATTTGTGCTGATAATTTCTGTTTATTAATTATGAACAAACAGAAATTTGATTTTTTTATAGAATAGGAGGGCAAACGAACGATCATGGAGATGTGTTGCCCTTCTTTTCCATTATATATGAGGCGAAATGTTTGTGGAACATTTACATGTGTCATAACCATTCTCATAATTCCATTTACTCGGTAACACGATAAATATGATTGTATTCGACATTGACCCGATGTCAGCCAAGTGGGTGAAGGGAACGTTGATGAGTGATGACGGCTTACGCGAGACAGTCGTGCAAAAACTATCTCATTTCATTACTTATGATACATTTTTTCGGAAAGAGGAACAGCTTTATGTGAATAAGAAAGAAAAAAGCAACTCATTTATGAGTTGCCTATCCTGAGATATAAGATGTTAAGTCTCTGTGCCAATAATTACACCCCACTATGCTTCAAGCCTTGTCATGGCGGTGGGGCTCAGTAGTCTAAGATGAATACAGCACCTTGGGCGAAGCCAAGTGAACCTGGGGGGCTGCTCTTTGTACCCCTCTTATAATAGGGGGGTACAAGGAGGCGAAAATGGAAACCTCACCCCATTGCACTGTCCTGACGTTGGGATGGGTTGTTCTGTGATACGGGACAATCTCTCTGTGGAGTTGGCGTCGGTCGCCGTCGAGGTGCCCTGTTGCTCTATATATCCAGGGTCCCTCCAAGGACGGCATTGGTGGCACTCACCGGGTTATAGTTGGTATTGGGCACAAATATTATGTGCCGTGAGTCCCCCACACCATCGTACTCTACCTGGGGCCGTTGACGGCCCCGGCGTAAAGACGTTTCCCCGTGCTAACATAAAAAGGCCTAAAGAAACTCCATTCCTTGTAGGTATAAGGTTTCTCCTCATACAATGGACGTACCATGATTCCTTGTATGAGGACAAACCTCATCATCAAACTCATTTGACTAAATCCCATTGACGCATATATTATGCACCTTTACATCCATTACCAAATCTCTATATCTTTTAAGTCAGTAAAAACATTTGCAGACATTCAAGTACATAAAAATTTATCACTTTGTTTGGAAAAAACAGTAGTTTTAAATGAATTTAAATAACAACGTTCTCGTTTTAATAGATTCTAATTGGCACTCTGTTAACGGGAAGTATTTGCATCAGTTGTTTCGACGGATTATACAACTTCGATTATTCGATTTAACTGTTCGTTATACGGACCATTGGTGATGCAATACATTGGACGTTTTATTTTAAAATTGGTGAATTATTAACATACTGGGCACATAATATATTGTTTTTTCGTTTAATACCGGATAAAATATATTATTATATGAAGGGATCTTGTTGATGGAATTTATTATTCTATTATAGTTTATGTAAGAAATGTTTAAATGACTTATATAATTCATTATTTATGATACTTTATAAGATTCCGATCAGATATTTAAATTGAATCGGAATGCTAAGTGTTAATAGAGAATAGGAGGACGAATCAATATTCCAATTTCCCTAAGTAATGCCACTGACAGGCCAGGACGTGACTCCAGTAAGCTAAGAAATTTGACGAGTGCTCCGTCGAATTCAGGTTACAAGCGCAATGGAAACTTATAATGAGTACCTTTGTGCTAAAACTGTTGTGTGGTTTTCAAACTGTGTTCGCAAATTTGCAGTAATGTTTAATTATAAAACAATCATGCAAAAACTAGCAATGTATCAAAAACAAAAGGTCTCTAACGTTAAGGAGTTTACAAGTGAGCTCCCATCTCTGAGTATGAAAAAGTGTCCGTCGAAAAGCGTTAAATAAGGATGGTGGATTTTAAATTCAATTCGTCTAATATTGCTTTTTTTTACACATACAAAAAAATAAAAGTAAGAGTATAAATATCCTTTTACAGCAGCACCATTGTGGATGACTTTTGAACTATTTTTTTCCAGCTTCAATGTACACTGTTTTCTAACTTCTTCCTATCTACCTATACACTATGAAAAATGTACAGTTTATAATATTTCACGTAATTAAAATCCCGTTCACAAAGTACTAACTTTATTTTATATAATATTTATTGACATGGTACAAACTATTACTAATATATTCGCTGCCTATACACTTTAGTACACTATTAATAAATCGTACTGCTGTACAGTGCTATCCTCGCCGAGAATCGGTCACTCAAGAGACTTCATTATTCTCTAGCACCTATTTTACTATAGTTCGTTAAGCCACAGACAAACTTACAACTGCCTACATCCACAAAATTATTACAATATTTGATTTAAGTTACTCAAAATCATGACAAATGGTATTATAAAATGAAATAACTTTTACGGATTTTATTTCGATGTCACTATCCCCAGTTGTTTCATTATAAGGAGTAAAATTCACGTAAAGGTTAGGACACAATATATAGGCACATATTATATTTATGTAGGCACATATTATTGTAATTAACGTATGTAGAGCTAATGCAGTTCTTCCCGACTATCCCTTCGATGAATCGTATACTCACTGTGTTGGTAGGTATCTAATATTGTCTCAAACGGCCTACAATAAAACCTTAAAGCAAGAAGGGGTCTTTATTAAGTAATCAAATCCGTTGCTATCATCAGCAGGATATTGGCTTACTTTAGCGATCACGATTTGTTTTTTTTTTTTCAGAATAAATTAATTGTTAGTTTCTAAGAAACTGAACTATGGGGACAATTCCATAAGAGTATCAGTAAGAGGTAGTGCCATGCTGCTTAACAGCCGAATTGGGCCGGCACGGGTTGGTACCTCTCGCTCACATAACACCGGCGTCAAATGACAACTATGCTGTCGCGTTTCGTGCGGTTTGTGAGTTTCCGGTGGCCCATTGGCGGGGGGGTTAGGGAAAAGGAGGGCAACGCATCTGCATAATCTTTGGTTGTGCGGATGTGTTTGGGCGTCGGTAGTCGCCAAACGGCTTCGACTGCTCATTGCCCTACTATGCCATAAAAAAAAAAAAACCAATTTGTGTCGGCACGTCCTGGGTGGTACCACTCGCTCACATAACACCGGCGTAAATTGACAGCTATATTGTAGCGTTTCGTGCGGCTTGTGAGTTTCTGGTGACCCATCAGGGCAACCATCTGCAATCCTTGGATGTGCGGATGTGTATGGGCGTCGATAGTCGCCAAAAGGCTTCGACTGCTCGTTTGCTCTGCTATGCTATAAAAAAAAATGAGTAGTGTTTTAGGGATTCCTAAAAGGATTATTTTTACGAGATAGATTCATCATGTTTGAAGGTTTCTGTTTTGTTGTGGTCGTATTATAGCGGTGACGTATATTTGAAAGTAGTTTGCTCCATTTTATTTCCAACATGTTGGTTGGTTGTTAAAAGTTAAATAGAACACAATGGTAGCGTCACAGCATTTTTATCCATCTCGGATCTGCATCCATGTAGTCTTGTTTGTGTATATTCACACAAACTGTTGCCCGAAGCTTCACCTGCTTTAAATGGTTTTGCAACCGTATTACTTGGACATTTTTATAACCTACGTCACTCAGTGATAACGAAGAATTATAGTGGTGTAAGATTTTTTTTTATTCGAATGAGTAATTTTAAATTTTAAGATTTCCTCCTACGTACAAACTTACAAATATTACTTCTTTATTATATAGATACACATAATCAAAATTAGAGTGTCTGTTTGTAATATTAAAGTACCTGCTTTTTATTACTTAGTGTCTGTTATATATATATATATATATATATAACAGACACTAAGTAATAAAAAGTAACATATATATATATATATATATATACATTACCATAACCAGTTTCTTTCAATTTAAGTACGATTTAGAATTTAACACATTTTACTTTGAGTGCGACATACTTAGGGTTTCCTTTGAGTGTGAAGACTTCCAAAGGCTTCGTGTCGTGTACTATAACCTAAATAGCCGGTTTTATGCACTAACTTCATTTGTTAATGCAAACACATGCACTAAGATATAAATTATCTATTATACAATGAGTAATGTTAAATCAAAAGGCTATCTTTAAAAAGGTATTGCACCTAATAATAGGACTAGGTACCAATGGAATTTTATAATTAATAAGTTTTTGCTAGCAGTTTCGCCCACGTTAACTTACATTTATAGCCATATATAGTAATTGCTTAAATTAAGGCAAAAAATACTCTAATTATATATAAAAAATAAAATAATTATCAACCTTTTTATATCCCACTGCTGGGCACGGGTCTCCTCCTCGAAATCAGACGATGTATGGTGTTGGGCCATAGTTCACCGATGCGCTGGCCCAATGCGGGTTGGTGAACTTCATACCCCTTTAAAGATTTTTAATCTCATCAGGTATGCAGGTATCCTCACGATGTCTCCTTCACCGGTGAGCAAGCGATGATCTCATGTTCAGATGCACGTAGAAATTAAGAAAAACCCATTTCTAGGCATCGCAGGAGGGTCAGGATCGAACCTGGACCTCTCGGCTCTCACTCAAGAGGCCGACCCCATACTCACTAGGCCATCTTCGCTCCTGTATAATTATATGTGCCGCCTTTGTTTCTCCTTATCTAGTAAGAGGTAGTGCCATGCTGCATTGCAGCCGAACTGGGTCAGCACGACCAGGGTGGTACCTCTCGCTCAGATAACACCGGCGCCAAGTGACAGCTATGCTGTTGCGTTTCGTGCGTTTTGTGATTTTCCGGTGGTGTGATTAGGCGGGGATAGGGAAAAGAAGGGCGGCGCATCTGGGTTGTTTGGATGTGTCGGTGCCGTGAGGCTCCGACTGCTCGTTTACCCCCTGATGACATAAATAAAAATCTTTTCCTTATATTATTTCTAATAGGGCAAACTATAAATATACTAGAATTTATAACCTGATTAAATAAATTAAACGGTATAAATATAGCATGTGTAACCTGTATTCGATATATTATAAATTACTTATTATTATAATATATTTATTATACATAATTATGAGTAATTTATACAACGATTATAATTATCATCTAGATAGAATACATAATATATAATGTTGTCTTATAAGTAGAAGTAGAGCGCTGTTATCTCATGATCAAAGGGCATATAATATACAAGGCGAAGGTTGAGCGTATTAAGATTAAAAATAATTGGGCCACTTGAGTTCATTACGGTGTTTTAAAATGTTATTATAATTGGCGAACAAAACAAAAACGGTATGCAAATATACTCAAGCCACAGAATTTTATGAAGTTCCTCAACATTAAATTAACATAGAATACTCCTGTATCTTATAAAATAATTAAAATTAATGAAAGTATCAACACAATTTAATTTCAAATACGAATGTATTTTTAGACAAGACATTAATTTCAGGCCGTGTTATATAATATACATTGTTTACAGTAAATAGTTATATAGTGTAAGAAACAGTAGTTAGTTACGGTGGCAGTATTTCAGTATTACGAGGAAAATTCTCATAAATTTTGAGACAATTTGACAATAGGTACAGAAAGATAACGAATTTCAATATGGAAGTCATATATAAATATAGTAAAAAGAAGAGGCAAAAGTACGGTGCCTTGATGTACTCCTACGAAAAATTACATATATCTGACCAAGAACTTGTTTTGATTTTGTACCAAAAAGAATTAGGTAACTGAGTTCAGTCCTACAAGTTTTTTCTAGGTTTCTGTTAGGCGGATAATTGGCTATTTGTGTACTTCATGATTCTAGTTTTAACTGCGTTACCAATAAATTTCGCCTAAAAGACTAATGTAGTGTATTCTAAAATAAGTAAGTTGTTTATTCTAGATGCTACTTATTTTGGTGGAATGCATTTCTTTTTAAATATTTACTGACTAGTCTAAGAA
Organism: Helleia helle; assembly: GCA_963853865.1. NCBI lineage: Eukaryota > Metazoa > Arthropoda > Insecta > Lepidoptera > Lycaenidae > Helleia > Helleia helle. The sequence continues at coordinate 12,347,410 of OY971421.1, forward strand.
AAGAATAGTTTTATTTTGGAGAAGGAAAGAAAAATGAGATAAAGACATAGAAACAAATTCATAGAAACTGAAATAAATAATAGAAACAAAATGTAAAATATCTATACTTATATTATAAAAAGGTAAACTTTGTGAGGTTGTAGGGGGTAATCTCTGGATCCACTGAACCGATTTTCAAGGTTCTTTTACCAATAGCCACATTATTTGTGCGTATTATATAGGCTATAAAAATATAAAACATCAGTTGGGATACGGCTGTATTTCTACATTAACGCAGGCAAAACTGCGGGAATCCGGGACCCTCAAAAAGCGGCTGATAGCACTCGCAGTGGTTTTAGTTTATGAGTAGGGCAATCCCAGTTGCGATTTCCACATAGGGTCAGTATCTACCCAAGATCCTGGCTACATGCTTAAAAAGCATTTCCCTGCGATAAAAAAAGCAAAGCTGCGCGCAACAGCTAGTAGTAATATAATTATGTATATCGTTTGTAGCTCATCAAACGACCTTTCCAATTTTTTATTTCCAGATTAATTAGATCTACGTGTAGTTTAATTACGTCTAGGAAATGTTTCTTTCCTACTTTATCTAAACTACACGTATATATTTTACAACAACAACTCAGCAAATCAAATCAATGAAAAAATCAAGAATAAATGTTGTGACAATTCGTTAGTATCATATTTCCAAGTTATATTTGAAAATTCTCATATGACATACTACTCTTTGGATCCAACTCAGTCTACGGTTTATATATATGATTTAGCCCATTTCGGGCCACTGCTTGACTAAAGCCTCTTTCAATAAATGCCAAGATATCCAAGAAACTTACGCATAATAATCGCGCAGAGTATGATATACATGCCAAAATACACGACTGTAATTATTATTATAAAGAAATTGTAACAAAAAACTATGTTGGAAAATGTCCAACCTGATTGTCTCACTGACACACACAAACACAGATAGCTGTCTCTCACTTACACTCGACTGACCTTTTACTGTCTGGACGATTAGGACCCTTCAAATCAGTCTGGCTACTTAGAAAATGTCATAAAATAATCCGAATAATACGAGTGTATATAACATTCAGCCGTTACGCCATAACATAGATGACCCAGATAATTAATTATAATTTATTAAGCCAACATATCAACGGAAATAACGACTATACCAGAAAACATCTACTAATAATATATCGTTATAATAATATCTATATATTATTATAATATACGGTTTTCCCTATTGTAAAAAATTGCCATAGAATATACTATTTTATAGTGGCTTTATATAATTAAATTTTGATGTAAGATAACAATATATTTTTCTATATTTCATACTTGTTCCATACTTCTGAACGTTACATACGACATTGACAAAAACTTTTGCATTATCTTTCGTGTTTTGATGTTATCAATTTTCTTTTTAGCGTGTCGATGGTTGCCTAAATTTTACACGCCCAGAACTCAGCTGGTGAATGTTAAGGTAAATTTTTTTTTTTTTTTTTTTTTCGGATGGATCTATGCTAATGGCCCGAAGGCCCTAATGCTTCAACGGATTGTTGTGAGCCCATTCGGCTCACTTTTGATTGGGGGGTTGCCCCCATTAAGGTAAAGTGATCAATAGTAAAGATAAGATTGGCCTGTTGGTCTAGTGGTTAGTGACCCTCACAGCTAAACCAGAAGGTCGTGGGTTCGATCCCCACCCAGGACAAATGTTTGTGTGATGAGCATGATCATTTGTTCTGTGTCTGGGTGTAGTTTATTTATAATATGTATGCATTTAGAATTAAATAAGTATAATTATATCAGTTGTCTGGTTACTATAAGAACAGGCTCTAGTTTGGGATCAGATGGCCGTGTGTTAGTTGTCCCAACATATTATTATTATTAATCAGTTATAAATTATAAGAAAATACTGATATTCTCTAGGATGATCAAATCAAAATGTAAAATAATCACGGAATTGCAGAGTGACTTAAGATTACTATACTTATCTTCTTAATATATGAAAATTACGTCACGTTGTTTGTTCACGATATCAGCCATTTTGTGTACACTGTTGGATGTAGGCCTCTCTCGATGAACGCGGAGACAGCCGATCCCCTGCCACTCGCATCCAACCGTCGTCTATAAGATCGCCGTCCGTATCTTGTTTGAGGATGACCTACATCTGCCCAAATGTGACCTAGATATCATATAATAGACCCCGTAGTCTATACATATTATGTATTATCTATACTTCTATATTTTAAAATAGGAATAAAAACTTTTTGATGATCTGAGTAAGAACTATTTATGATATTGGTCAGCTGCAGTAGTGAGTATTTTCGAATTAAATTTTATCGGCGATGATTTCACTGGCATTGGTTTGCACATAAAATTGTTTCTAAAATTAATGTTTATGTGAATAAATATCCTTTAGTTTTATAGTTTGCTAAAATGAAAACGGCGCAATAAAAATACTATTGAAAATTATAAATCTGCAAAAAATGAAAGCGACGCTATATTTTCCACTACTATCTGCCGAGGAGACCAAGGAGGGGAGGAGAAGTTGGCGAGGTAAGGCAAGAAAGGAGAAAAGTTATCATTGAAACAATGATAATGGAAGTAGATTACTGTTAAGCGGTTTAAGAAGTTTATTTTTATGAGCATTTTATGTTTATAGCCAAACCGTTACGAGCCACATTTGAGGAAGTCAAATCAAATCAAATCATTTGACGATGTAAACAATGCTCTGTCGAACATGGTGCATTGGTTTAGCGCGAATAACTTATTGCTCAATTGTAATAAAACCAAATTGATAAAATTTACACTGCCTAATGTTAAGCAAGTGCAAACCAATGTATCCATAAACGGAGAGGTGATGGATTCGACCGTATTCCTTGGAATTACTGTGGATGCTAGGTTACAATGAGCGCCACATATAGCTATGTTGGCAAGTAGACTTGGTTCTGCAGCCTTAGCGATTAAGAAAGTACGAAACTTATCTGACGAAAATACAGCGCGATTAGTATATCATGCATACTTCCATAGTCTAATGTCTTACGGCATTTTACTATGAGGGAATGGCGCGGATATTAAAATGATTTTCGTGTTGCAGAAGCGAGCTATAATATTCCAGCCATTTACTGTTTGCCCCCCAAGGTATCATTAAGAGAAAAGTTCAAAGAAATTGCCATCTTGACTGTAGCCTCTCAGTACATAATAGCAAACGTGATATATATGTTCGCAAAAATATTAATGAATTTGTAAAAAAATGCGACAATCACAACAAGCAACAAACATAAATTGAAGCTACCATTTTTTGACTTCATAAAGTTAGTAATTCTTTTGTGGGACAATGTATACGTTTTTACCTACAATAGGATCCCAGAAAACGTTCAAAATCTTTCCATTAATAAATTAAAAAAAAACTGTTAAAGAACGTTTGTGTGGTAAAGGCTATTGTGAAATAAGAGATTTTATTGAAGATACCACACCTTGGGAATAAGACATTCACTGTTTAGGTTTTGCATGGACATGATGTACCTATTTATAAACTATGTATTTTATGTTGATGACAAAAGAGCAACCCTCAAGTTTTTTTCTCGTTTTTCTTGGGAGAATCTGCATTCCACACGAGTTTTTTTTTAATCACACCTTTTTATTGACTTCTTTTTTTGTTTTTTTGACGTATTTCAATTGTACGAGTGGTTACCTACGAAATAAAGATATTTTGATTTGATTTGATTTGAAAGAAATATATTTGTATTATTATTTCTTATTTCGATCATAAACACCGTAAATCTTATTTTTATAGCTGACAAATGACTAATTTATTACATAATTTATTTTCCTAGTTTGTACAATCCATAAGGATTTTTCATTATTTATTTTGTTAGTTATATTATAAATATTATTTGTTTATTGTTTATTTCGCAACCGAGCAACAAGCTAATTATGTTGAGCGCGTTCGAGAGTCTTAAAAATACCGATTTTATTTTAATAAAAGTTTATTACACTTACTAATTAATTACATATAATTCAATTTTAATATATTATGAACATAATTAAAACTGTTAACTAAAACTAATAAGACGTGACAACCGTTCGATATTAGAATTGGAAGTGTCTTACATTATTATATAAAACTGAGAGGTGGATACAATATGTCCCGTGAGAATATATGTGGAGGATCATGTTAACTTCACTATAAGCCAGGTTGAGCTGCGTCGGCGTTTCCCTGGGAACCGTCGTACTTGATATCTTGTAACTTGTATGGGAACTTATTATATAAAATGATCGTCAGCGGTTTATGGGTAGTGCGCATATGTAACAAGCTGAGGTAGTTAGGAAACGTAAAGTTACATGTAATCTGTTGAGAGCAGCTCATGTGAAAAATAAACGTTTCAACAAGTACCTATATTACAAATTATCCACAATATAATTTTTCTTTAAGAGGACTCATTGGAAATTTTGGCCACAATGATTTCAATTTATTTCAGTCATTCCAAAACGAATGAAAATATGAGTTGGTGACCTAATACTTCACGATAAAAGTTAGTTAGTTTTTAAAACATGATTATATTATTTATATTTTTTATTACTTTTGTAACAAAGAAAAAAATATCAAACATACCTCTTTTAAAAGAGATTCACATCTCATGGACAAACGGGACCGGCTTAAGACTCTTAACTTTCTTCGTAGATGAGTCAATACATGTTCTTTAAAATTATAGAAGAAATACCTCCAATTATCGTTTTGAACGTAATGAAATAACAAAAACCATTTTATCGCTTACATCCTTTAGTTATAAGCTCGCGCGCGTATGGAGAGCCTTTACCCGCTCAGGACGCTCAGTCCCCTGTGGCGCGTGTCCTGTATTAGAATGATTGTTTAACAATGAATCGCCCTAAATGTCTAATATTATAATAATTGTTAAAGTTAATTGGTCGATTATTTGAATATTTTATATTGAAAAATATTTGACGAACCTGAAATATTAAAATGTTTATATTCCTACAATACTTTTATAATTAATAAATATAACTAGGTATTTATTTCTGATATTTAATTAAACAAAACCTTTTTTATTAATACGTCTATGAAGATATTTAAATATTTGGGACAAGAGGAAGAAAACAACAATATAAGGAAAACCAGAGGCTATTTGTAAAAATATGGCCGCGGTAGTAATCACGGGAATGGAGTCCCGCTCCAGCTGTCCGGCTTAGGATAAATAAGGAGCCGTGACAAAGAAAAAGAAAATGGCTGGTTACATATTTACGGACACTTAACAAATTCCCCACGTTTGAAACTTTATTCGGTAAATAAGAATTTTAATTTGGATTATTAAGATGTTACAAGAGGTAATTTATAATATAGTTTGAGAATAATGTTAAATTTTAAATATATCTATCCACTCCCATTTACAGTTTGGCATGGATCTGCTAATCTTTTTTGGCATTTGCATAGTCATTAGGAATTGTGAATACTTTATTCACATTTTATCTATTTATCTCTCTCTCTCATTCATGATAATAGTGAGCATCTATTTTTTATACATAATGTTTCTATTGACAAGACATTATAATGAACTGTTACGGCCCCTCTACACGTAGACAGATCCACCGACGTCTGCCGATACATCTGACGGCGTGTGTCCACACGTCTGTCGGACGCTAAACGTTCGCGCTGAAACCTATTAGCGGACGATATATATGTACAATATATTGTACCATACAGGCAAGACCTGGACATCATTTACTGAGAAACATGTTCTACGTTCGTCTACATACAAGTACTATATTACATGTATATTCACACAGCAGGTATTCTAAAGACCTCAGTGGCGCTGGTCAATTTGAACGCTCCAACGCAGAACTTGAACGCTTGGTCGCTTTATGTCTGTACATACCCTTACAAGTGTAGAATACAGTATCAATCATTTCACCGTTCATATAATCAACGTTGATAGAGGACCTTGTCTAATACTGAACGTTTTTAAGTTGATGATAATAACGATAACACAATTTGATTCATTTGAGAAATTGATTTCATTCTTGATTCAAGAAAATTTGAACAAAAAGTAAACATTCACTTGGAAATTAAATGAAAATTAAACAATAATTTGCATCAAAAAGAACAAGCGAAACAAGGTTATAGTTTTTTTATAATATAATTGTCATGTAAAGAGGCAAAGCGGTTTAGCACAGCTTGCACGATCAACGAGGTTTGGCAAATTGCCAGACCCATCTAAGTCGTTACACCAGTGATGCGGCACTCCGCTTGTACTCGATCGAAGCTAACATTATAATGAATATTCTTATACGCCCACACTTTAAGCATAATGAACCCAACGAACCCTCCACGAGTGACGAATGACTGCATTATAAAAATAGAGTGCTAATGTCATGCAGCTAAGGCATAAATGTGATTATTTTATTGATTGAAACCATGAACATTTAGTCTACATCGGAGACTATGCTATAATTAATTAATGATAATAATTGTTATTTAAAGTGTGTAACAGTGTAATAATCTACGTAAATATTTTTTTTTCTATTCTATTCTAATTATAGATGTAACTTTGTAAGTTTGTTTATTAGTAAATTTATCGCGTGTAAATGATTGAACGAATATAATAATATAATAATAGTCTTATTTACGCATAGGCCTTTTGGACAACAAGCGCCACCGTTGCCTTTGACGAAGTTGTGTCCGCCCTTTAACAGTGTTAAAAAAATCTATCTGTAGTCTGTAAAGTCGGTTTACGGACGATAATTTTACGTGTTAACGTGATAATACATCATAATCAGAATAGGCCAATCGTGCCTCTCTATCGCTTGTTCTGCGCTCTCGCTTGCTCGCTCGGCTCAGGCGAAACGTGACAATGAGTCATGCTTTTTCGTGCGTGAGCAGTTGGCGTTCATCGATTTATAAGATTAACGGCACGTCAAAAAATGCTCTATGAGTCATCTATCAATTTTTTTAAAAAATAAACATTGATTAACAATGTGCACATAGTGCCTAGTCAAGTAAATTTATAGAATAGTCCATGCTTATTAGTAAGATGGTTTTTTTTCATGAATATTTTGAAAGCCTTGTTCAATTTCATATAATTTGATCTCCGTATGATGCTATTAGGAATTTAAATATTCCAAAAACGTTACTTATTAAATCGATTAGTCTAGGTTGTAGCTCTCGTTAAGTATGCATGTCCCTGGTGCAATAACTTGAAGCACTAAACGAAGCATCCTGTGAACGGTGATAAACTAATATTAATTGCTTTGTTGACTAGCTTTGTTTGTAGCTCCCCGTTGACATTGAATTATAAATGGTTAATTTAGAACAGTTTAGTACCCCTGTCTCTATATTTCAAACGAATTATTTTTTTATTGTTTAAGTAGCTCTTAAAGGACATTAGTGTTTTTCTTTTATCTTAACATCGATACCTTGATCTTTATTAATACTCGTGATCTTTTACTTCATAAATTTGAAGATCTACATTTTTTAAAGTACATTAAATAAAATTGTTATTTATAATAATTAAACATCAAGTATAATTAGATTTTTGTAGTTATTTGGTTTTGTTTAATATTTTTTTATGTTAGTTGGATAGGCAAATTGGCAAACGTGCCACCTGATGGTAAGTGGTCGACGTCGCTCATGAACATAAACCAGTTTACCTGGAACGAGCCTAGGCAACTCATTTATGTGTTGCCTATCCTGAAACATAAGATGTTAAGTCTCGGTGCCAGTAATTACACTGCCTGTCTTGCCCTTCTCTCCGAAACACAGCAAAGCTGTTTGACGGGAGAAACAAGCAAGCAATAATAGTAAATTATTGAAGTTATATTTGGTGTTTTGGTTATATAGTTATATTCTATTGGTGCGTTAGGGAAAAATGATGAGAGCAAATAAAAATTTACTCTCATCATTGCGTGTGACACGAAAAAACTGATACCATGAAGTTAGCTATAGAACAATTTTCACATAATGACTGTATAGACGTCAGAAAAAGATAGGTTTATAGATTTTTTTAGTCTCAAAAAAAGACATAGGTCACTTACGTGAGAATACACATTTGCAGTAACATAATATTATATGCATGTTCGTATTAAACTATTTTCTATGTTCGTCTTAAACTATTTTTTTGAGTTTTTAACTACACAATAAGCAAAAAGGTTACAGTGTAATGAAATTGTACTATGTATTTTTCTTTAAGGAGTGTATAATTTCTAACGCATGTATATAAGTATACATACACACACACACACACTTTTTCCTATATATCAAAAAAGTCTTTGTAATAAAATTAGTTTTAAGTATATAAAATAATATTTTTCCGTCCTAATCCCTAAGACCTTCAGACACGGCGTAGACTGCGCGGTTTCAGAACTCTAAATTCAAATTTGACATGTAATCGTGTGGTTCCGGCGCATCTAAACCATGAAGTTAAGAAATAAGAGGAGATGCCCCTTTCTTTAAAGTTACAGCTGTAAGTGAGTGCCCGATCCACCATCTTGAGTGCCCTTTTCATAGTAGTATTCTCTATATAGTTTGTGGTTTTGCTGTCAAAACCCTAGCAATGGTAGATATGTTAAGTGCCTATTTGAGTTGTAGGTATACACCTTTTTTTCGTAGGTATACCTAGTCCTTCTATATTATGTCTATGGTCTAAACAAGCCGAAAATGAGTATCTACATAGAAATAAGACCCGCGCAATTCCCACGCGATTCTGAAATCGCGCGGCTGTCGCCGCGTCTGTACGAGCCCTAAGTCATGCAAAAGACATAAAAAGCTCAAGCTCAAGGTCCTATTTAATATTGACTACTATTTAATAGGAAGCTCAATTTTATTTTGTTTTGTAATAATAACCCTTGAGTGTTATGATTATTTAAGTATTAAATTAATGGACTGATAATTTTGAATGTCAGAATTGTAATCATTATTTAAGCACTTCTGTAGTCACAAATTAATTGTACGGAACCAACAACCGAGAGGCTCCTTAAAAGATATAAACCTTATTTATGAGGGAGCTTATACGTTTTATTGTTTCTAAGGAAAGCTTACGAATTTCTCGTACCCCAATATTTCATGCTAAACTTTAGATTAAGATAAACTATTTTAAAGGTAAATGGAGTGAATAAAATAAGATTATATTTATTTATGTAATATTATGGACGATACTATTTTTATATATACGTGATGGATGCGAGTGGCCAGGGATCGGCCGTCTTGGTGTTCATTGAGGGATGTATAACCCCCACAAAATACATAAACAAACAGGGCACCTCGACGGCTAATCAGTCGCCCAAGGGACCGACGCCACCTCCACCGAGGGGTTGTCCCGCACCACAGAACAACCCCTCCCAACGTCGGGACAGTACAATGGCTTGAAGTTCCCATCCTCGCTCCTTGCCCCCTGCTCTTTTGTCCCCTCTTCTTATAAGATGTACCTCTACAAAGAATAAAAGCCCAATTAGCTTCGCCCAAGGTGCACCGCTCACCCTAGGTTACTGAGCCTCACCGCCACGACAAGGCCTGAACCATGGTGGGGACTTTCACTTCCACTTTTTTTAGTATAGATAATTATCAATTTCTTCATTCATCACTATATTTATAAGCGACGATATAAAAATCCGTATTAAAATACATATTTTACGTAAGCTAAACCCATTTCCAAGTTTTTAAGGTCTTAACCGGATTAGGTAATAAGGTAAGTTGGTAATTAACTGCCTTCTTAACCCGGTTATGTAGACCCTTTTATTTTCTTAAGGTTACACAAGTCGCTCATCTTTCCATACAAACGCAGAACAATAATTACTACAAAGTTTGACGTTGACCATCAAAAACTAAGATAATATAAATTGATCTCGTCGTTATTTATGTGTGTATGTACCCAACATCGTAAAAAAATTATATATTTAAAAAATACAAGCTTCTAAACATTCGTATTTCAACACTGATGTTAGCCCAACTTTGGGCGTAAATAAATAGTATGCCGAGCATGTAATCTCAAAAATAAAGCCCGTACAGATATAGTTTAGTTATTCAAAATATAAAATAAATTTAGTTTGAAAAGATACACTTAATAGTTTTTCTATAATAACTGTTTTGCTAAAAGGACATTTTCGGAATGAATCATTGTGCATTTCATTCTAACACACATATTCGCGCACTATGTCAGGTGAGATAGCATTCATTTTGTTAGAGTTGGCGCCATCGACTAGTTCAACCTTAAGTACGTATCTTTACATTTCACAGAGCTTAATCTTACACATTGCTTTCAGTTACTAAGTCACATTCTAAACCTAAACCTGCTTAGAACTTACTAATTTAACTCTACATAGTTCCTACAAAAAAATACGGTTTCGGCAAGTATAGATGTTTTATTTCACGAAAGCGGGTGAGCCATCCTTGTGTTTGTAAACGTACATGCACATTGTCTTTGTGTGCGTAAGCTCGGTGTGATAGCTGTGTTGAAACGCTCCCTGTAGTTTCGCACACAAGAACGAGCGTTTATACGCATCACAACTACAAGTATGGCCCACCCGCTTCCGCGAAATAAAACAACTGTACATGTTTTTTTTAAGTATTTTATATTACAAACTTGTTTATGTTACAAGTCTTTTTTTTAAATACTTACACGGTATTTAGTGACATTAAAGTGCCTATGTACAGATTAAGTAAATATTGAAAAAACTTAAGTTTATTATTAAATTCTGTTTCTGGTTTTAAGTTTCGTAAGATTTAATTTTAACCTTAGATAATTATGATTGTATTGCTAATAATTAATTATAATATTAAATATTGAGGACGTTCAAAATTTTGAACACAGTTTTACTGTTCTATTATGTTGATGACAAGGTCATACTATCAAAATATTTTAGTTGTCAAACCCTCTTTGGTATCTATGATACCACATTCGCCTTAGAATGACAAATCCATTCTTTACCGATTTCAAAAATACTTTGAGGAATTTAAGTAACCAAGTAATCTCTAACATTCATAAAAGTATTCGGAACGAGTTTCAAGATATTCGGAATTCTCGATCGATGAAGCCTCTCCCATGTACGCAAGTTTAACTTGAAGGTGAAATTCTTGCGAGTTTATTTGAATTCTTCGAATGAACCCTCAGTATGGACCGCGGCCAAAATACTAAGTTAAGATGTAATGTAGTGAGAACTTGGAGCCTGCCAAATGAATCTTTGGAGAATACTTTTTCATGTATGTGCACTAGCCGTTGAGCGCGGCTTCACTCGCGTTGACTTCATTGCAATCGTTGTACGTCAATGTTGTTTTCATCGACGTAGTTTTTTTTACTAACAAACAAATAATAAAAGATGTCTGCACTGTCCCGACCTTGGGAGGGATTTTTCTGTGGTGCGGGACAACCCCTTTGCGGAGGTGGCGTTGGTCCCTTGGTGGACTGACTAGCCGTCGAGATGCCCTGTTGCTCAACAGATCTAGGGCACCTCACCAAAGGCGGCATTATTGGCACTCGCCGGGTTTTAGTGGGTAGAGCTGCGTCCACCTTACCATTTTTCGGGGCGTCCCCCCTCCCCCGCGGGATGCCTAAAATCAATTCCCGGAAAGCTAAAAAGGAAAAAAGCTACATTATAAACATGATATACTAAGAACCAAACAAATCAACTCACAAAATTCACATTTTCATTGGTTGACATGTTTTTTATGCAAAATTTTAGCATAGCAGTATTTATAAAGATTGCATGAAATCCCACTAAAAGCTGACATTTAAAAATTCGTGCACATATTAAATTAATAACAAAAGTATACAAATAATTTGCAATTACTATTTTAACTCTATACAACTTATTTGGTGATTCATGGAGTTAATTTGAAACTCCAAATTATATGCAACTATTTAAATTAGCACGACACAATAAAACAACCTCAGAATTTTGGCGAACCGCCAGATAATAATAATTAGGAGTTCATTAAGAGAAGGTATTGTCAACAGCTTGTATTTTCTAAGCTTGCAGCTTCTATGGATCTAAGAAAAAGCAGAGAATATTCTTATATTATTTCAAAACTGAATTCAGACTTTAAATGTTACACTTTTCACATATTGTGTTTTTTCTTTTGATAAAATCTTTACAAATAAATAAAATTAAAGTGTCTGTGTGTAACTTTTCACTAAATCCATATGAAAGTTTATGCGATACTTACATATTTTTTTTGTCTGTTTCTCTGTTTGTTCCGACTAATCTCTGAAACGGCTGGACCGATTTTGACAGAACTTTCACCAGCAGATAGCTTATATAGTAAGGAGTAACTTAGGTTACAAAAATAATCATCATCAGTCTGAATACGGCTGTAAATCTAAGTTAACGCGGGCGAATTTCCGGGCAACATCTAGTGACAAATCATAATCGGCCGTCTTGACATTCATTGAAGCAGGTCTGTATCCAGCAGTGGACAAAGGCCTTTTATTCGTCATTCATCATGATGATGACGTTGACAAACGATAAATCACTATTCATAGCCGATGTGGTATATGACGATTCAGATCGACGGACGAACCAACTAATGAATATTTTCTATTAGCAGTAGAGGACGATCAGTCTGACCCCTGGATGGTCAACGTTAAGGCTCTGTCTATGGATGTCAATGACCACTTGCCACCAAGTGAACCAACTTGCCCTATCTTCTAAAAGTGTTATGATGACTAGTCCAGGTGCCACATTCACGCCATGTGTTTTTACCGGTGGGAGGGAAGCGCTGTGCCGCGCTCCCGGCTGCATGGGTACCACCATCTTGCTTGTTTCTCCCGTGAAACAGTTTTGCTGTGTTTCGAAGAGAAGGGCAAGACAGGCAGTGTAATTACTGGCGCCGAGACTTAACATCTTATGTCTCAGGATAGGCAACACATAGATGAGTTGCCTGGGCTCGTTCCAGGTAAAGTAGTTTATGTTCATGGGCGACTTCGACCACTTACCATCAGGTGGCACGTTTGCCAGTTTGCCTATACAACTAACATAAAAAAAATGATCTCGATGCCGATAAGGATAAGGAAGATATTAATTACCCTTATTCTATTCAGAAATAATTTGTATGAGTAATTGTAAACTACCTTTCCAGATATATATATATATATATATATATATATATATATTTTATCCACACAGCCAAAGATCCAATTCGGCTGCAAAGCAGCATGGCTCTATAATCCTAATATATGTAATATAAATATTCGCTACAAAAGTTATAAAATTAAAACAGCATTCTATTCTCACATTTGTGACGACACAATTTAATTTCCTCGTGCATATTCGATTCCATCAGAATCGATTTCATATATCGAATTAATTCTGAAACCGATGTTTAACATGTCTCGAACTAATCTCGAGTTATTATTGTTTATTGGAGTGTATCGTCAGCCTCGATTCGATCAACTTTAGCTTCACTCAAGGCGACGTGCAATGACATCTCTAGAACTTTGTATATTAAAAAGTTTTCCCAATGCTAGTTAGTTCAAGCAAGGTTTATTAATAATTGAGATATGCAAACAAACGAGCCGAGCGAGTGATGAACGTCGCCCATAAACAAGAAATAGATCATCCCTGATCATCCGTACGTAAGGCTCTCCGATTACCGTTTATCCAGATGCAAAATCTTGATGCCTTTACGCACTGCCTGCACTGGTTCAAATATATAATAACACTAGTGGATACGAAACATTTTGTAGTGGACCAAATTCTGAATCTAAACTATTCTTGAATCCGCTTGAACACTTACAAAAAATCAAAATTGGCTCTGCCGTTTGAGAGGATTTCAGTCACATACACACGCGCACACAGAAGAATAATTTATATAAAGATAGAAACCCTAATTGCGCATTTATATAACGTCTATCTCTACATTATGAACCAACTATACATAACACTTTTATTTTATGTGGCAGGGAAATCCTTTATAGATGGAGCCAGGATCTTTGGATAGGCCCTGACTGTATGTGCGACTTGAACTGGGAGTGATTATTTATACTAGTGTATTAAAGCATATCAAAAAGACGTTTAGTTCCAGAATAATTTCCCTTGCCAATTACAAACTGCATATTTGCACCCTTTGTTTTTCTTTAACACCAGGAAATACTCTGAGGCATCCCGCGGGCGAGTGGGTCTCCCCAGGTGGGTATGTGGGACTCGCTGCGCCCGAAAGCTGGTAAGTGGACGCAGCCCTACCTACTAAAATCCAGCGAGTGCCACCAATGCCGCCTTTGGTGAGGTGCCCTGGATCTGTTGAGCAAACAGGGCACCTCGACGGCTAGTCGAACTGACTAGCCGTGAGTCAGACTCAGGCGACCGACGTTACCTCCACAGAGGGGTTGTCCTGCACCACAGAACAACCCAACGTCGAGACAGAACAATGGGGTGAAGTTCTCGTCCTCGTCCCTTGCCCCCTTCTCTTTTGTCGCCTCTTCTCATAAGAGGGGTACAAAGAGCCCCCTCGGTTCAATTCGCTTCGCCCAAGGTGCTGGGCTCATCCTAGGCTACTGAACCACGACAAGGCCTGAACCATGGTGGCGCATATTTTCACCCTAAAAGTTCATTTTAGAAGTCATAAACATAAGGAGCAAACAATATTCGAACGTTATAAGGTTTCTTGGCAACTCAATAAAGCGGCTCATAACGATATATGAGCGGAGCGTAGCCTTCAGTGGCGATATAAAATTCAATAAGACACGTACGTCGCGTGGTTGACGACACGCCATCATGGATGGCGAATTTACCGAATTATAACACTATTACCATACAAACATTAAACTAGACGAGTTGAGGATAGTAAAACATCGAAAATTTTAATATGAAAGTTTTAAATGTAAACAAGTAAATTATAATCTATATTATTAGAGGTCGCTAGATGTACCGAAAATGCTTGGAGGAGCTGTTGCCCGCAGCTTCTTCCGCGTTAACTAATATTTACAGCCGTACCCAGATTGATGATGATTATTTCTATAGTCTAAGTTACTCCTTATAATATCAGCTTTCTGCCATATAGTACCATAAAAATCGTCCCAGCCGTTTCCGAGATTAGCCGGAACGAACAGACATACAAAAATTGTAAAAAAATGTCATTTTGGTACATGTCCCGTGTATACATACATACATTCAATAAAAAGTGGTTATTTTAATATTACAAACAGACACTCCAATTTTATTTATCTGTTTAGATAGAAGTGAGAAATACAGTAAGAAGCCAATATAAGTAAAAACAAATCTGTAATATAAACGCTGAAGATAGTTTTTCGGTAAAACTACATACTATTTATCTAAAATGTTTGTATTTCAATATAATTCCCATGTTAACTGCTCGAAAAGGAGTTTCATGTGATACAAAATTGGATATCTAACAATATAGGTATTTCTATAACAAAGATTATATATCCTCTCATGATATAAATACAAATAGTACAAGTGTATTGTTACATTTTATTTGATTAATTAGCAATAACTATGTTTCCGTACATGCATTTTAAAATTAATGTTTTAATTGGTAATTTAGTACAACAATAATAATCAATATAATATTCAAGTAATATTTAAAGTCATGTGTAATATTTAGAATTTACGAATTGTTTAAATACATTCATAAAATGTATAAATAGGAACTATTAAAGTAGGAACATTCCGTTTGTAATCGCTCGTAATAGAAGTCATAAAATACAAGAGTAGAGGTACATATATTTTCTGTTGCTGTTCCCACCCTGCTTATTACTTTTTTTTTTCTTTAACGCCGGGAAATGCTCTGAGGCATCCCGCGGGGGAGTGGGTTTCCCCACGCGGGTATGTGGGACTCGCTGCGACCGATAGGTGGTAAGTGGACGCAGCTCTACCCACTAAAACCCGGCGAATGTCACCAATGCCGCCTTTGGTGAGGTGCCCCGGATCTAGTAAACAAACAGGATACCTCGACGGCTAGTCAGTCCCGCTAGGGACCGCGGCCAACTCCACAGAGGGGTTGTCCCGCACCACAGAACAACCCCTCCCAACGTCGGGAGGGGTTATTCTGTGAGAAATTTGTACCCCTCTTCTTATAAGAGGGGTACAAAGGGTCCCCTCAGCTCAATTAGCTTCGCCCAAGGTGTTGTCTCACCCTAGGCTACTAAGCCCCACCGCCACGTCAAGGCCTGAACCACGGTGGGGACCCTGCTTATTCCACTATAGTAGTCGAGTATAAACAATTACTAATCAATTCAAGGCCTACATCACGCTAAAGATAGCGATTCCATGATGTCCTCGATTTGGGACAGATACCTGCATGTAATGAAGCGATAAATAGGTTTACGGGCGCACGCATAACCGGCGCGGCGGTCAGATTTTAATTAAATTACGCTACTAGGTGTGTCTGGCATCCAATTAGAATAACTTACGTCTTGCTTTAATGTAAACATAAATATAAAAAAAACATTCATATTATGTAATATATCAGAGTATACCTACGCTTCATCCTCACCATGGTTCAAGCCTTGTCGTAGCGGTAGGGCTCAGTAGCTTAAGGGGAACCCCTTTTATAAGAAGAGGGGACAAAAGAGCAGGGGAACAAGGGACGAGGATGGGAATCTAACCCCATTGTACTGTCCCGACGTTGGGAGGGGTTGTTCTGGGTGCAGGACAACCCCTCTGTGGAGGTGGGGTCGGTGGGCGGAGGTCCCTTCGAGGACGGACTAACCGTCGAGGTGCCCTGTTGCTCAACAGATCTAGGGCACCTCACCAAAGGCGGCATTGGTGGCACACGCCGGGTTTTAGTGGAACATACCCGCCTAGGAAGACCCACTTCCCGCGGGATGCCTCAGAGCATTTCCCGACGTAGGTAAAAGGAAAAATAAGAGTATACGCTTCATAAGTTTGTTGAAAATGTAGATTTTTTTATTACTTTACATTTGATATGCAAACGGACAAATAAACCAGCAGATGTTGCTTAGCGTCGCCCATGAACATGAACGAGTTAGGACTACCCCAAGCAACTAAAAAAAACATTTGATGGTGTCTTGTTGCCAGTCATCACACCTGCACTTCTTTCCGACACGATAAAGCTGTCCACTGAAGAAATAATAATAATATCTATGGACACTTTCACACCATGTCTATACGGTCCCGTGGTAAGTTCTCGAAGAACTTGTGTTATGGGTACCAGACAACGGAAATATATTTAATACTTTTATACTATACATATATTTAAGATTTTTATGATATAATACATATAATTAATACACATCCATGACCCAGGAACACTGAAAACTTTTTGTTCCCTGGTGGGAATTGAATTACCTAATTAAATAAGGGACCCAAATTAAGTGAATAAAAAAGCTGCCAGAGCGTTATAGATTTCCAAATCTATGTACAACGTTGAGTCCAAATGTTACTAATGATCCAGTCTGTGTCCATGAAGCTCTGGAGAGTGGATTGAGGCAATAGAGGAAAAGCTGCATGCAAGCTTTTGAAGAAAATGATGCATGGGTTCCTGTGAGTGAATTACCTTTTGATTAAACTTTAGTATAGTGAAAGTGGTTATACAAAAGAAAATTAAATAGTGATAATAGTGTATGTTACAGAGCATGTTTAGTGGCTAAGGGCACAAGGTTACACAGAGGCCTGGTATTGATTATGAATAGACTTTCTCACCAGATGTCAGACATTCTACTTTGAAATTATTGTTCGCACTATCTGTTCAGTTAAATTTAGATGTCACTCATTTAGATGTTAAAACAGCATTCTTAAATGGTTTTCTTAAAGAGGGCATTTATAAGGTTCAACTAGTTATTATTTGTGATTCAAATAAGAATAAGATTGTTAAACAAAGTAATTTATGGTTTAAAGCAGTCATCTAGATCATGGTATTAGAGAGTGGAGCAATGTTTATGTGAGTTAGGCTTCAAAAGGAGTCGTATAGAGCCATGTGTTTTTACAAAAATGAATAATGATGTAAAAATTGTTATAGCATTATATGTTGATGACTTATATTTGTTCCAATAATCAAATAGAGACTTACAAGTTAATTTCAGTATTGATTATGATATTATGTAAGTAATTTTACTTCAAATTTCTGACTTGTCATATTTTTATTATTGTCAATACAATTTGTTTTCCCATTGTTACAGACCGTGCAATAAAAAAAACTTTAAGCGGAAAAGAGCTGGTTGTAAACAAAAATTGCAAGATTGTAGTATTTCTTAATTTTAATTATTTTCATTTTAAGTTATTTCCTTACTGTTTTACATTTTTTTAGCTTCTGGAAAGGAGAATATTTAAAGGCTTTAAAGGAAAATAAACATAATAATAAGTACATTGGTATCAAGTAAATTTATGACTTTCTTCGTATGGAGTTGGATTTGAATTATTCTTAAGAAAACAATAAAGAAAGTAATACATCTAAAGTTTTGAATTTTTTTTTATTCTGAAGGCATGGTAGTGTCCAACTATAACTTAATAAATTTAGGGTAAATAATATTGGACAAGAACAAAAAATATTAAATTTTTTAATTACATATTTGAGCTTATTATTACATGATTTACTAATAAGCAAATATAATAATTTACTTTAATTTAATTGTTGATTTGAACTGCCGGTCAAGTTGCATGTTGCGCCATCTGGTATCTTACTTTCCCTTTTACACTCTAAATATATAAACAGGAGGAATAACAGGAACGCATGCTTTATGTTAATTTTGAAAATCAAAATAACATTAAAAAAAATATGACGATGTTGCATTGGTCAGTCACAAGCGTCATTTAAAGTAAAAGTATTGTAATAGTACTAACCTCTTTTATTATTAAATTATTTGAGAAAATTTATGAATAAAAATTTTGATGAATTACTCAAGAAGTTTAAGTTTAAAGTATTTGAAATGAACTCAAGAAGTATAAATATTTAAAATATTTGAAATGTAATTATGTTAATTAATATATGCTTTACAAAAAAAGAGATATCCCACAAAAAACAGTTTCACTGTAAAATGTCGCGCCAAGTACACGCCTAACTATATATGTACACGTATAGCAAAAATAAAAAATTAACTAATCTTTACAAAAAATATGAAATAAAAAAACCAAGTACAAAACCTCTCGGATTAAAAGAAACACTCATTAAAAACTGTGAAAATTGAAAAAACAATTGGTGTAGTATTTACAAAAAAAAAGAAAAATTTGCAATCTACAAAAAAATATAAATTAAAAAAAAGTAATGATTGTGATTTTCAATAATTGCAAAATTTTAGTGGCAAATTTTACAATTGAAAACAATTTTTTAAACGTACTTTAAACGTATAGCAAAAATAAAAAAATAAACTAATCTTTACAAAAAATATGAAATAAAAAAACCAAGTACACAAAACCTCTCGGATTAAAAGAAACACTCATTAAAAACTGTGAAAATTGAAAAAACAATTGGTGTAGTATTTACAAAAAAAAAAGAAAAATTTGCAATCTACAAAAAAATATAAATTAAAAAAAAGTAATCATTGTGATTTTCAATAATTGCAAAATTTTTGTGGCAAATTTTACAATTGAAAACAATTTTTTAAACGTACTTGGCGCGCGTCATTGAAATCTTACTATTATGTTTATTGTCCTATAAGGCCTTTAAATATTCTTCTTTCCAGAAGCTAAAAAAATGTAAAACAGTAAGGAAATAACTTCAAATGAAAATAATTAAAATTAAGAAATACTACACACATAATGTCTCGCAATTTTTGTTTACAACCAGCTCTTTTCCGCTTAAAGTTTTTTTTATTGCACGGTCTGTTACAATGGGAAAACAAATTGTATTGACAATAATAAAAGTATGACAAGTCAGAATTTTGAAGTAAAATTACTTACATAATATCATAATAAATACTGAAATTAACTTGTCTGTCTCTATTTGATTATTGGAACAAATATTAGTCATCAACATATAATGCTATAACAATTTTTACATCATTATTCATTTTTGTAAAAACACATGGCTCTATACGACTCCTTTTGAAACCTAACTCACATAAACATTGCTCCACTCTCTAATACCATGATCTAGATGACTGCTTTAAACCATAAATTACTTTGTTTAACAATCTTATTCTTATTTGAATCACAATTAATAACTAGTTGAACCTTATAAATGTCCTCTTTAAGAAAACCATTTAAGAATGCTGTTTTAACATCTAAATGAGTGGCATCTAAATTTAACTGAACAGATAGTGCGAACAATAATTTCAAAGTAGAAAGTCTGACATCTGGTGAGAAAGTCTATTCATAATCAATACCAGGCCTCTGTGTAACCTTGTGCCCTTAGCCACTAAACATGCTCTGTAACATAATTATCACTATTTAATTTCCTTTTATATACCCACTGCATACTTGCATGCAGCTTTTCCTCTATTGCCTCAATCCACTTGTCTCTTTCTGGGCTCTCCAGAGCTTCATGGACACAGACTGGATCATTAGTAACATTTGGACTCAACGTTGTACATAGATTTGGAAATCTATAACGCTCTGGCAGCTTTTTTATTCACTTAATTTGGGTCCTCCTTTACTAAAAGTAAATGGTACTGGTTCCTCATTTTCTTCTTCAGATTGCTGTCTGTGTATGATATTCCCGTAACTGCTCCATCTTTCATTTTATTCTGGTCATTTATATTCAAATGGCCAATCTCCTATGACACTCTTCACTAATTACTGTTGAAGTAGGAGTAAAAAAACATTGTATATGTTCCATGACCAACTTATAAACACCATCTTCTTGGTTTGCTACAGCCACCAAACTGTTTTTTCTATTGTAAACATAACAGCATTTCTCCTTTAACCCCACATTGTTTCCATTCTTGATAAGTTGACTAATATTATACTAATATAGAGTATAGCAAAAATTTAATACCAATTTAATTGGTAGGAGATGAAGTCAAGAAACAAACTCCAGCGGCATTTATTATGCGGTTATGTCTAATAATTTTTAGAGTTTTGACCGAATAAAATCAGTTGAAACTAAATAAAAAAATACATTAAAATCACATTAAAGCACCACAATTACATAGATAGAGATAGTACATCTCACTTTGTTAAATAATTTTGTTATTTCTCGAAAAATAATTAGACTGTATTGTCATTTTTCTTTCCAATTGGCATTTTCTGTTGGAACCGGCTAAGACCTGAGGCCATGCTGCCATATCTGTTTTGTTAACAAAAATATCTTGTCTGTGCTTTGGAGAAACGGCGGAAAATGCCAAAAAGCGCGGCTCTGCCCCTCTAGCACCCATCAATCAACTATCACTTCCCATTCTATTCACCCAGAACAGTTCACCATAATATTCACCAACGAATCACATTATATATTACATAGATTAAGTTTTAAAAACAAACACTATAGAAAACCATCAGAACAGTCCTACAATAGAAAACCACTCCAGAACAGTTCTCCACAATATTCGCCAACCAATCACAATATATACAGTTTTTAAAACAAACACTAGTAAATCACTCAGAATGAACAAAACACAAAATAACAATTAATTAACGGGAAACTGGGAAGAAACGAAGAAGATTGAGCTCTTAACAGAAACGAATATATGAAACAAATGATTTTTAAAATAAAAAATAATACAGAAAAAATATATTATACGAAAGACGTTTATCAAATATAAAATATGACAGAAAAAATAAATAAAAATAAGCTATAGAGAATACAAGAAAAAAAACGAAATACTTAATTTTTAATACAACACCGTATATTGATAACGATAGGCAGCATGGCCTCTAGCCTTTGCCTGTTCCGATAGGATAAAACTAAAAAACAAGCAACTTGTCAAAACTCAAAATTCTCACTGTAACGTTGAAATGTATTAAATAATTGCTGAGACCCAATAATTTTTTGTAATATGTGTAAAATTCGTAAAAAGAAACTTATTAAAAATAGTGTGAAGTCTTAGTGTTTTGGCAATAATAACAAAATAAAGCCCCAAAAATTTTGTTTTTGTTTTGGAGGTTATGTTTACATATGTCTCGAGAATATATACACAGTGCCTCACGCCAAACTACTTGGATGTGTTCTTGGCGCTAGACACTAACGTGTCTCCTGATTAAATTTGATAACATAATTATTAACTATCAACAATAATGGTTTCAATTAAAAAATCAATGAATGAAGCTTATGTACAGCTATCATCGAGCATATGATTCCGAAACTGGTCAGTGATTTGTCACAGAAGTAGTAGCAATTAAACCAACCAGTGATCTGTGTTTACGTCCTATCGGCCAATCATACATTAATGGCCATCAGTCGGTCAATCAGAGCGTAGACCAGGTGCAGCGTCTCAACTCAAATTTGGCGAAATTTGTTTTCATACCGCTATATTCGGGATATGCTCGATACCAGCAGTGGACGAAGAAAGGTTGATCATAACGATGATGTCCTCTAGGCCTTTGTACTCAATCATTCATCATTCCCGCTTAAAAATAAAAACGAGACAAGACTAAGTCATGGCCTATCATTGTGTAAAATTTCATGCAAATGCCGTTAACAAAAATCGAGGTACAAAATCGAGCCAAAAACATTGCTATATTTCACATTTGTAGATTAACTAAAGAAATAAAGTTGTTTTACTATAGAAGGTCTAATGATGATTATTTTAATACTCTATGAAAAAAGTTCAGTTATTACAATTAAAACTTTTAAGCCCTTAAAAGTTTTTGTCTACGTGTTAACTAAAGCTGACGACATAACTTGAAGTATTATATTTAGTTACTTCGTAGACTGACTAGCTTTTGAATATTAATTATTTTGGGACTAGTTAATTACGATTTTCAAGGACACATTTTAATAATAGCACATAAGCTCAACACTGAAAAATGTAGCTTTTTGGCGGTTCTTCTTAGTGAGCATGTCTTGGCAACGGCGGTAGCTTCGAATGACGTTGAATAAGCCATAGACTTAGAATATACTGTCATATGTTTATGGAATAAGCTATCTTGTAAGTGCAACATTGAATATTTGTCTTTATCTACCGTTTAATAACTTTGCTTTCTGGGGTTATATCAGTTATTTTGACAAAACCTATAAGTCAGGTTTTTTTAGTTTTTAGACTAGCATTTACTACATAAAAGAACAAAATAAATACTATTCTAGAATCTATTTAAGACCACGTCCAGCTAAATTTGATATAATGTGCATATAGACAACTAAAATGGTCGAATTTTTACACTCAACGGCCTTTAATATCAGTCGTTATTGTGGTTATTATCATTATTTTGTTTATTAAGAATAATGAATTCCTGAAACGTTGGACTGACTCGTTTAAAAACGATTTAAACGTCATAAAAACGACATCATCGATTACCATCTAGCTTGGTTAATGTCCAATTGGACAATCGATTTTTTTATTAGTAGGACAGGGAAATGGGCAGACGAGCCATGGTAGTAATTGGTCAGCGTCGCCCATGAACATATTGTCTCCGCCGTAGTTGGCGAAGACCTTGCTTCCGACCGTCGGTCCCATGATCGACAGGAAGGAAATTACAAGCGCCGCGCTCTATACGATGCCTCGTAAGGAGGCCCCACAAGGGCCTCCAAACACACTTAAACTTATAAAGGTTTCAGTCTCGTGACCTCACCTATAGACAAATGAAGTTAGAGACCTCGGTGTAGCTTAGGTTCTTTAGAAACATAAAAAAGTTAAGCTGAAACTAACAAGGCAATATTCACACGTATCCTATAGACTGTAGATGGTAAGTCTCGGTGCCAGTAATACACCTGTCCTGCCCTTCTCAATCAAAGATCGATCGAGTATATTTCTACATAATATATCCTAAGATAGTTCGCGTGGGTGTCAGTGACGTGCTTACTCAGCCACGTTCCCGTTTCGCAGTTACATAACTATTAAAATGTGCTCTTGTTCTATTTGCTTGAGAATACAATGATACTGTGATGTGGGAGAATACAATACATATTAATTTACATTTTCTTAATTATTTTTTTCTTGTCGATGTTAAGAAATAAATACGTTATTATTTATATATTTACGGCTATGTTTAAAATTAGGTGTAACTGACAAATCGTATACGGTACTAGCTCGTAGAACACAGTCGTTTTTTTTTGTCTCAAGTATTTGTTTTAAAGGCTGGAATGGAGATATTCCAAGAGTTGTCCCATGATAAGGACACCAGGATCTGATGATGGTATCCCAGAGAAATCGAAGGAAACTTTCGACTACCTATTAGACAGTAGACTTTGCTGGCACCGACTTCAAATAGATGAGTGGGTAGCACTTGTAATAATTATATTAATTTATTTTTCGCTTTTGAGCCTATATTTTGTGGTTTTTTGAAGTTGGTTAAATTTTTTTTTAATAATTTTTTGCTTAAATACTTTAAATAATTATTTTGAATTTCTAAACAAAACTCAGCAAGGATGTTATATTTGTTATAATTAAATGGATTGTGGGTACGACTATGGTACTTAAGTAGATGAGATCGCCTCAAGGTACAAAACTAAATTTGCAAATACATCTTTTGAGTACAGAATCCTAAAAATAGTGTAAGTTTCCGCACAAAAAAAACGCATTTACATAACGATGATAATGCGATGTTTGTATTTATATTTACTTTTAGTGGAGGCAAATATGTCCATATTAAAAAGTTATTATTTAAAAACTAAATTAGAACTAACCTAAACTTAATTATTTATTTTAAAACTATTTAAAACGAGATAATTGTTTACGAGACTGAAATTTTTCCGAAATATCCTCACCGAAAGAAAAACAAAAGTATGGTAAAATAGTTAATAGTTTTAATAACCATGTTAATTTAAGGTCACATAGAATTATTATTTAATATCTCATCACTTGGCGCTGAAATAATTCATAATAATGTACACTGCGTGTGGTTGACTTTGAGGAATTGTGTTCGAAAGCAATTAGTTTTAATTGAATAATGCACTTTGTATGTTCTTCGACTACTAACTGTAACTATGTGACAAATATACCGGTGGGAGGGTTGCGTTCAGAAATAAAAATTCTAACATGTTTTAATTGGTACGACGACCTCTGTAGCTCAGTGGTAAGCGCGTTAGGGCTTAAGCCGGAGGTTGCGGGTTCGAATACCGCCAGGGATCAAAAATATTTTCTGTGTTTCTGGGTCATGGATGAGTATTAAATATGTGTATTATATAATAAAAATCTTAAATATATGTATAGTATAAAAGTATTAAATATATTTCCGTTGTCTAGTACCCGTAACTCAAGTTCTTCGAGTACTTAGTACGGGACCAGATTGACGTGGTGTGAAAGCGTCCATAGATATTATTATTATTGGTTGTCGAATTAGAAATAAACTTCAAGACGAATGCAATATTTTTTTATTGTATATAATAAATATAATATAATAAAAACAGTGTTTTAAAAATGCTCTATTCGTCACCAAGGGGCAGCGAACAGACTTGATCTAATGATTAATCTGCATTAACATGAGTGAAGTCGCGGGGAAAAGCTAGTATTCCAAAAATATTGATTGGTATAATATACAATAACAGTGGTGATGATCATAGTGGTGATCACGGTGGTGATGATCATGTTGATAATGAAAATTGTACATGACCTCGTCCCTTATCCCAGGACAATAGAGAACGTTATTTCCATCTTTTATTTTAGGATTAAGGATTAAGGGCCGTACGACGAATGAGAGTAATAATTAATCAGACATTTTCTTTTTGTCTGTACTACACATTACATAACAAAAATATACATGTCTCAGAGTACAGAGTATTTATGTTTCTGAAATTGTCGTCCTTAACGAAATTCGAATCCACGAACAGCTTAGGTAGGTAATGTTCTCCACCATGGTTCAGGCCTTGTCGTGGCGTCGGGGCTCAGTAGCCTAGGGTGAGTCGGCACCTTGGGCGAATTATTCTTCTTATTAATTGAGCCGAGGGGGCTCTTTGTACCCCTCTTATAAGAAGAGGGGACAAAAGAGCAGGGGGCAAGGGGCGAGGGTGGGGAACCTCAACTCCATTGTACTGTCCCAACGTTGGGAGGGGTTGCTCTGTGATGCAGGACAACCCCTCTGTGGAGGTGGCGTCGTTCCCCTGAGGGGAGTGACTAGCCGTTGAGGTGCCCTGTTTGCTCATTAGATCCGGGGCACCTCACAAAAGACGGCATTGGTGGCACTCGCCGGGTTTTAGTGGGTAGAGCTGCGTCCACTTACCAGCTTTCCCCAGTCCCACATACCTGGGGAGTAGCCTGGGGAGACCCACTGCTCAGGCGGGATTTCCCGGTGTTAAAGAAGAAGAAAAAAAAGGAGGTAGTTAATGTTAGCCAATATTGTGATCCCATCTTTTTGATGACGCAAGTTAAACTTTCGCACAATCCAGGTTTACTTCGGGTAAGGCTCCTGGACCTATGTGAGGACTCGCACTTGGGAATGCACTACCCCACTAAACCACCTGCGAGTAGCCGTTTTTTGATGGTCCGGGATCTGCAAGCCCCAGGATCACCTCAGCGACCTGCTGGCCTCGATGAAGGCCAGACTACACCCCTTACCTTACACTGACTTGTCGTGGAGTATTTAAGAAACATTTCGTACTAATTTTAAAATGACTAACACGGGTTGTGTCGATAATATCGAATATATTAGATAAGCGAATAAAAAATCTCAATATTGAATATTAAATCTAGCATTTGTAAGAATAAGCTAAAAATAAGCTAAATAAAATGATAGCTTCATCGAGCTAAATGAAATTTAAACGTTTGCTCCGACAAAGCGAGTGAATCCCCGTTGTGTACAAGCCTCACCTTAATAAAATTTTATTGTTTCAAAACCGCAAATCGCGAGCTACAATCTATCTCACAGAGCAATATCAGTTTCATCATCAGCTTGTCTATCGACACAATAAATGCACAGCTCAGCGGCGATATCGATTTTACTACTCCGTAAATAGTTTTCGCATAAACCTTGGACGTGTGTATTTCGAAATCGGATTTAGAATATTGCCATAAAAGTAATAAAGCAAAATATCTACTTAAATATATAAAAAATCATTAAAATACCGGGTAGATTTGAAACATTGATATTTATATTTTAACATTGTTTATATACTTATAAAAGAACCAGGAATTAGAAATTAAAATATAAAAACAGTTGGTCGTCGCGGGACGCCGCGCCGTTAACATAAGAATTCATAATAATAAATAGGTACCTACAGCAACAAATACGTCTCCATTGTCGTATTTGTTGCTAGGTACCTACCTATCTACCTTGGCTGACACCGACTCCAAAAGTAACAATAATGACGTGGTAAACGCAAAGATTGTACACGCGATTATTTTATAACATTTTAGTTACTTTATTTTTTGAAGTCGGTTATAATTTTTATTTAAAAATTTTTATTTCTTAATTTTTAGTGATTCATTAAAGAAAGGCATACAGAGATAGACATTTTGGCATATTGAACCGTATGAAGTAAGCCCAAAAAAATCTGTAAATCGTCGAGGAGTTCCCTCGACTGTCTATAGTCTCCATCATCATAACGGTAATGGCACGTATCACCCATAAGGGTGCAAAGTTCTCATCAGTATAAATTAATTAAGTCCAATCACAAGGTAGCTACTTTAAACTATTTAGGAGTTCCCTTAACTGAGCTTCGTCTTCATCATCAGACCCCCAATCACAGTCACAACCCATCTAGGTGTAAAGTTCTCATCAATACAAATTAATCAAGCCCAAACACAAGGTTACTGAAGTAAAACGTCGAGGAGTTCCCTCGACTGTCTTCCAGCTCCAGCATCAGATCGACTCTAGACCTTCATTAAATTGTAGTGCTTTAAAATGCCGAGTTGAGAACCTCCTCTTTTTTGTTGAAGTCGGTTAAAAAAGAATAACAGAATAACGTCACGATAGCGTCATACCAGTTGCCATCACGGCATTTAGGCCATATTTACTGCCAAGGCGCGTCAATATATACATCACATCAAAAACTATAATAAAGTCATCATGCGTCGTCATGGCATATAAGTAGGTTTTAGTGGATGTTTTAGGGAAAATAATAGTCGTTTTAACTAAATCTGTTTTCACGAATACAGGCTTACCATTAATACTGATGAAATATTTTAATAAACAGTACTGCAATGTCCGTAAATAACTACACACTCATACAATAATTAAATAATACATTAATTCTGGTAATCATACAAACGTTGGCAGTGCCACAATTACAATAATTGCTGAAGCGCATGCAATGCACGAGCTAAATTTTTTATTTCGCTATAGTAAAAGGCTTTTAGGTACCTGTGAGTCTAACTAATTACTGAAAAGCGTTTTGCTCAAAATACATTTCTTTTTATGTTCATATGTAATATTAAATTATAGTTTATAAAGTTTAACACTTCTAAAAATAGCATGCATATATTATTTTCTTTCCATAAAGGAATGAACGGAGTATGTATAATGTTATTACTTCTCTGGTTTGATAATATTAGTAATAAAATAATAATATCGACGAGCATACAGTATTGGCCACAACAACCAACTTAAATGTCCATATGGATGAATAAACTATTTATTATAGAGTAAATAAGTATATTTTTTACTAATGAAACTCTTAAATAAAAAACATACCTTAGATTAAAAATGTTTGAGTGACTTACTTAAAAGTATATATTATTATTTTTTATAGAAGAGGGGGCAATCGGACAGTCGGTTCGCCAGATGGTAAGTGAATAGCGACATCCACAGACACCGGCTACACCAGAGGATCAGCAGGTGCGTTACCGGCCGTTTAGAAATGAGTATGCTCTTTTCTTGAAGGTCCCTAGTCGTATCCGTTCGGAAAAACCATAGGTGGCAGCTGGTTCCATATATAAAGTATATATTAAAGTAATTCTAGAATGGTCATTTATTTGCTTTTGAAATTATTATAAATCTTTTCCTAACACATTAGCAGTGTTTGCACATACATGGTTTGCACTAATTACTTCTTCAACCAGGACTCAGATTATACTCTGAGGTATTAACTATGTACAGATAGCCTTTAGCTCTTACTTAATGCACTTTGCTCATTTAGTTCCCAGTTGTATGACATAATATCCCGAAGGATAGATTATACTGACATTCTGAAATCTAACAAGTAAATTATGGGTAAAAGGCATGCGCTATTAAGTACTCTGTAGCGCGTCTGCATAGATACCACCATCCTGCTTTCATCCGTGAAACAGATTCACTGTGTTTAGTGAGAGGGTCAGAACAGGTAACGTAATTACTGGCACAGAGACTAATATATTACGTCTCAGTGTGGGAAATCCAGAGATAAGTTGTCAGCGAAGGGGCCTTTTTGATCAACGATAACTCTCAAAGTATTAGACCGAGAGTAATGATCGCTATATCAGTTTGTTCAATAACTCAAATACTCTTATGAAATTAGACAAAAAGTGTAGATCAATGCACTTGTTTTTGCACTATTTTAGAACAAAGCCCGCTGTCGCGCACAATAACTGTGAAAACAATACTTTCTTCTTTCATCAATTAAATAACAGATGTTATTTGCTATTGTGTAGCATTAGTGACCCAAGAGCTTTGCTTTAAAATAACACCAAAATCGAGCCCATACACGGGATATAACTCAAACCATCATTGTATTAACGAGTTCAAGTGATTTTGGTAAAATAAAAACAAAAAACTCTCTAGTTTGGAGGGGTTTTGAAAATGACCCCTCAAATGGGGTATTTTCGTCGGTGAAAAAAATCATAGGTTCCTGAAGTTTTATTACTACATGCCTGGACATATTATTGTATATACTATATAGTTACCGCCAGCTTTTACATAGTAATAAATATTTAGCAACAACAGTTAATGAAATTATTTAAAGCTGTTTGGCGCAAATTAATCTACGAACTCACCAATAAAGTTTTATTAATATTATTCAGATGTTCAATTATTGTAAAATTAATTCAAATTTCTCAGAATATCATTTTATGAAGTCTTCGTTCGTATAAATGTCAGTCTATTTTTAGCCACCTCGTAGAAGTTTGTGCCATCGAAATATTATCTTCGATATTATTAAATATTAATATCGAAGATAATATATCTATTTCAATTATTCTTTATTTCTTATAGACAATTAAAATAAACGTTATGGTCCCCTTTTATAGCTTAAGATGTGGTAAAAGACGGCCTTACATGATAAGTAAAATTGGGAAGAAAAAGTTTCATTATCTTCAATGCGGGACAACTAAACGTGATGACGAACAATGGAGTTGACTAACTTCAAGCAAATCCACTCGTGTGGATGATCAGATACACCAGCAGCGGTGAACGCTCTGCTCCTACATCTATGTAAATTACTCTTGCATATTGATTAATTCAAAAATGGAATGTTCAAGAATTATTTAAACTATTGTTTTTTATGATAGTTGGATAGGCAAACGCGCAGATAAGCCATTTGAGTGGTCAGCGTCCAAGAACATAAACAAGTTATCTTGAGACTAGCCCTGACAACTCATTCACATGTGAAGAAATTTTCTGTGTAATTACACTGAAATTATGGGAGAAACAAGCAGGATGGTGGTACCCATGCAGCCGGGAGCGCGGCACAGCGCAAACCTCCCACCATTATACGTGGTACAGTACAATATAACTTAAGAATGTAATATACAGTACTGAAATATAACATTAATTACGTAAGTATATAGCAGTATACCTAACACGCTTTATTGAATTTTATAAATACTTTCTACAGTGTTACATACCTAATATTAAGGTTATTTATACATGATATGGAGATAGTTTTGTTTGTCTGTGTATCATAGGAAGTTTTTAAACAAACCTATTCATTAGTATAGAATATATATTATCATTGAATAATTGATCCTATAATGGAAAGTACGGCACGCACTTGACCGCTTTTTATAATCATCCAACCGAGGTAGGTACAAGTGCATTATGACTCAATATGTTATTCCAAACATATTTTCTTTACGATCACAAAGTGGCTATAAAGAACTCTTTTATGTTCATGTTCCTGATGGGTTCATGACTTATTGGTTTAAATTAATACTTAGGTATACTTTTGTTATAGTAGCAGTACAATATTTTATTTTACTATAAGAAGCAAATTAAAAACCTAAACGTTCAATTTCTTTAAGTATTAGCTTACTTTAAAAATCAAATTATTTCACTCAAACCTTAAATTTCTTTAAGTAATTAATTTCATAATTTTTAAATTGAAAGAAGGACAGCACATGTCACTGGCTCCCAGACTTACCATCTTATTTAGGCACCGCATTTGCTTCTGTTGATGTTTATGACGCTGACTACCTAACAACAGTTCGTTTGCCCGTTTGCAAATCCAACTAACATAAATAAAATCGATTCTCTATATTTTATGCCCTATTTTACATCGCTTGTATCTTCTGTATGTCTCAGAAATTAGACCTATCCCTTTATCTAACTTCACCCCCTTCCACCCACTCACTCTGTTCAAAATCCTAATCGCCGGGACCACTACATGGATTCGCCTAATTAAACATGCTTCCTATTAACTTACTGCTTTGTATTATCAAGAAAATGAACAGAACATTAATTACAGGGCTGCCAGATCGTAATTGTGTACAAACTGTACATATTATGGAAGTCCTATGTATTTTGTTTGAATAGGATTAGCCATGAAATGAATTTTAGAAAGAGGTAGTGCCATGCTGCATTGCAGCCGAACTGGGCCGGCACGACCGGGGTGGTACCTCTCGCTCACATAACACCGGTGTCAAGTGACAGCTATGCTGTCGCGTTTCGTGCGGATGCCCTGGATCTGTGGAGTTACCGGGCACCTCGACGGCTAGTCATTCTCCAAGGGACCGAAACCACCTCTACAGAGGGGTAGACCCGCACCATAGAACAACCCCTTCCAACTATAGAAGATATCAGATAACCTTGGGAATAGGGTGTTCCTCCCAGGCATTTCAGAATAATAACATGAAAAATTTGTTATAAAATATTTAAAAAGTTAGTTCCACTGAGTTTGTCTCGCCGGTTCCTCTCAGTGGGCTTGCCTTAGAACCGGTGGTGAACTCAATTGACGTTCAAAAAGATACTCTGTTGGTACTATTTTTAATTAAAAAAAATGATTTTGATTTCATCGTCGAGACAGTGCAATGGGGTGAGGTTCCTATCCTCGCCCCTTGTCCTCCTGCTCTTTTGTCCCCTCTTCTTATAAGAGGGGTATAAAGAGCACCTCCCTCGGCTCAAATAGCTTTTTTATATATTAGATTTTTTATATAGCCAATTATATTTACTCAATATAATTGAGGATTAAATCCTTCTTGCTCACTATTTCAATTACGAGCAAAATCTAATAAAGGTAAATGCTATAAAACATCAACATATTGTGACAAATACTTACCCTAAAATAAAAAAAAATGGCGTAGATTTTCATAATCTTTGTCGAATATTATAATGACCACTTTATTGGTGATGATGAACTGGATACAAAAATATATTCAAGTGTAACGTTAACTTAGCGAGAGTAAAAGTATCGTATTTACTTTGCAATCGTTTGCAAAATTGTATAATTTTATTTTATATATATTTCGTTGATTTATATTAAAAATATATTTTATCTAAATTTGAAGCAACACTGTTAGTACTGTTATAACACGCGATATACCACACGACGCGTAAAAATAATTTAATTATTAATTTAATGAAATACAAGAAAAACAGTTTATTATTTTTCACGTCTTGTGAGCGACAATGGTATGGACTCGGCCTCTTGAGTGAGAACCGAGAGGTCTGGATTTGATCCTGACCCCCCTGCGATGCACAGAAACGAGTTTTCCTAAATTTCTGCCTTCACCTGAACATGAGACTATCGCTTACTCACCGGTGAAGAAAACATCGTGAAGAAACCTGCATGACTGATGAGATTAAGTCTTTGAAGATGTGTGAAATTCACCAACCCGCATTAGGCCAGCGCATCGGTGAACTAAGCCCAGCAGTGGGACATAAAAGGGTTGATATTATTATTATTTTC
Organism: Helleia helle; assembly: GCA_963853865.1. Lineage (NCBI taxonomy): Eukaryota > Metazoa > Arthropoda > Insecta > Lepidoptera > Lycaenidae > Helleia > Helleia helle. The sequence goes on from OY971421.1 coordinate 12,380,399, forward strand.
TCGTCTTTGGCGTGGATTGACTCATTCTAGGTTACTAGTTGTAGTACTGAGAGAAAATTTGAAAATACCCGCGAATACACATGTAGACTGCAGAAACAAATTATACACTTTTACTAGCTGTTGCCCGCAGCTTCGCCCGCGTTAACTTAGATTTACAGCCGGATACAAATTGATTATGATTTTTTTATTGCTTAAGTTATTACTTATTTAACATCAGCTATCTGTTAGTGAAAGTCCCGTCAAAATTGGCCCAGCCGTTTCAGAGATTAGCCGGAACAAACAGACATACAGACAGTATCTTTATTCCGACTAATCTCTGAAACGGCTGGGCCTATTTTGATGAAACTTTGACTAGCAAATAGCTGATGTTAAAAGGAGTAACTTAGGCTATAAAAATAATCATCACCAATCCGGGTTCGGCTGTAAATCTAAAAAACTCGGGCGAAGCTGCGGGCAACAGCTAGTAAATATTAAAACTGGAACAAACCAACGATACGAGAAATAGGAAGAAACCAAATACATCTAACATTTATATAAATAATAATAAGACGGCTAAGGGAACAATTTTTAACAGAAGTTCTTTGTACTGAGTACAATTGAAAATTTCTTATGCATATGATGTGTAAGACTTGCGTGTATACGGCGTGATTTACGGAAAAAAACAATGTAAGGAAACCCGCATACGTAATTAGATTAAAATACGGAGAGGCCTACATAAGGCCCCATTTTATTAGAAAGGCCTATATATACGTTTCCTACTTACGTCAGACAGACTTTAAGAATGCTTTGAAATGAACTAAAAAAAATGAGACATTAATAATTATATATTACTTCAATTACTATCACTCCACGATTCAAAATAATTTATAAAAAAAATATAGCTTATTACGTAGGCTATCAAGATTATCATATTTTTTTTAAGATTTATACAACTGTTATTCTTTTATAAGGCTTAGTTCTTCAAAATGACAAAACGGAAACCTTTTCCGCAAGTCTGTCTGTCTGTAAAGTCAAAACCATAGTTAAGTGCCCTCACAAAAATCATGTAATTTGGTAAAGATAAGTAAGTCTCTATATAGAAAAATCTAAAAATCTTCAATTTGTTTTCATATTACATAAAAAAACATATTACGGGACCTTCAACGCGCGTCAAGCCCGCACTTGTCTTTGTCGGATTTTGACTTAAATAAAAAAAAAATAGAAATAGCTAGTATAATTGACGCGCATAAAATAAATTTCAAAATGGTTGCCGTCATTTCAAGTATGGCAATACCAATAGGAACATTAAAGATAACTTGTTTATTGCAAGTTATTATTGCGAGAAACTCAGTCCGCATTGCTAAAAGAACATTACCTAAATATAAATATATCGTTATATTGTGTTTGTTTTCCAACAATATACTGTTATGATATCGTAAAATAACGTCACCGTTATACGCTCAAAACGCATTTTATTGTAATATTAATACTACCAAATAAATATCTTATATTGTTTTATCTTAGATAGCATTCAAACAAGGATTTGTATACTTGTATATTATAAGAAAATAATTTTACAGCACTACAATCCTTGTTACATATAAAGACTAGTTGTTCTCCGCGATTTCACTCGCATCAAACCAGAAATTAAACTAAAATAATATATGTCCTGTAAACATTTATAAGGACAGGGCTTTTTATAGAATAGGGGACAATGTTTCACAAACGGACAATGTTTCACCTCACATCCATAGACACCCGCTACATTATTAGCAGGTGCGTTACTTCATCATCATCAGCCTCCACTGCTGAAAATAGGCCTTTTTTTTCTTTTTTTTTTTCTTTACCGCCGGGAAATGCTCTGAGGCATCCCGTATGAACGCAGCTCTACCCACTAAAACCCGGCGAGTGCCACCAATGCCGCCTTGGTGAGGTGCCCCGGATCTGTTAAGCTAACAGGGCACCTCGACGGCTAGTCGTAGTAGTAGTCGTAGTAGTAGGGTAGTTTTTATTTTTATTTTTTTATGTTAGTTGGATAGGCAAACTGGCAAACGTACCACCTGATGTTAAGTGGTCGACGCCGCCCATGAACATAAACTTACCTTGAACGAGCCCAGGCAACTCATTTATGTGTTGCCTATCCTGAGACATAAGATGTTAAGTCTCGGTGCCAGTAATTACACTGTCTGTCTTGCCCTTCTCTCCGAAACACAGCAAAGCTGTTTCACGGGAGAAATAAGCAAGATGGTGGTACCCATGCAGCCGGGAGCGCGGCACAGCGCTTCCCTCCCACCGGTAAAATACTAAAATATATAATAATAAAATAAATAGTAAAGGCTACGCAGGATTGTAAAATGTAAATTACAATAAAATTACAATTAATACGCATCACATACATTTTCTTGCAAAGCGAAACTTGGCAAACGTGCGTAGGCTCATCGTGCGCTGCAGTGGAGTCACAACCTCACATACATTTTCTCGCAAAGCGAAACTTGACAAACGTGTGTAGTCTTTCCAAACGCCACGGAGGAGCCGCGCCCTTAGATTTATACTCGAACATAAATCATTGTCACTATAAAACAGACTACTCCATCACTTTATATTTAATTCATTGTAGAAATTATTGATTGTTACTATTATTAATTATTGTTTAATCACAACTATTCTCTTACTTGACATGTGAAAGCTGTTTGCTTTAACAAAAATGTTATCATGTGTCTTCTGCTGCTACCTATTTAGATAACTAAATAAGGCTGCCCACGACGGTCCTCTCCATAAGTGTACCAGAAAAAGTTGTTTGCGAGGATTGACGACCAACGACAACGACCAACCCGAAAGTGACCACGACCGAGTGGTCGTTACATGTCAAAAGTGTAACGATCAAGAAGAATACAACAGACAATCATGTCATCGTCCCTTTTTTTTCTTTAACGCCGAGAAATGCTCTTAGACATCCCGCGAGGGAATGGGTCTCCCCAGGTGGGTATGTGGGACTCGCTGCGCCCGGTAGGTGGTAAGTGGACGCAGCTCTACGCACTAAAACCCAGCGAGTGCCATCAATGCCGCCTTTGGTGAGGTGCCCCGGATCTGTTGAGCAAACAGGGCACCTCGACGGCTAGTCAGTCCCTCAGGAGACCGACGCCACCTCCACTCCTCCTAACGTCGGAAAGGTACAGTGGGGTGAGGTTCCCGTCCTCGCCCCTTGCCCCCTGTTCTTTTGTCTCTTACTATAACAAACAACCCGTCCATCTTTACGAGTTCAACAGAACGAAATACGCAATTTTACCTATATATTTGCACGCATCATTGGTTTAGTAATAAAGTACTAAACCAATGATGATATATTTATACTAACTCTGTTGTACTGAGACTGGTTCGAGAAAACTAATCTCACGAAGCTTATTAGCTTGGCTTCGTTGTTATACTAATCGCATCAAATTATATACATCCAGACAGGGTCGTAACAAAGCTTCATCTTAGAAAGTTACTTGTACCGAGTTATAAATCTTAATGCTTGCGGAATAGCCCGCAACAAAAAGGAATCATCATAAATAATAATTATATCTATGGATACTTTACACCACGCGTCAATCTAGTCCCGTGGTAAGGTCTCGAAGAACTTGTGTTACGGGCATACATATCTATACAGATAAATAAAATTGGAGTGTCTTTTTGTAATACTAAAATAACCGCTTTTTATTGAATGCATATGGTATATAATATACATGGTACATATTATACCAAAATAGCATGTTTTACAATTTTTATCTGTCTGTCTGTCTGTTTGTTCCGGCTAATCTCTGAAACGGCTGGGCCAATTTTAACGGGACTTTCACTGGCAGATAGCTGATGTAATAAGAGTAAAAAAGGCTATAAAAATAATCATCATCAATCCGTATACGGCTGTAAATATAAGTTAACGCAAGCGAAGCAGCGGGCAACATCTAGTATTTAATATTTTTATTTTATAATACACATACTTAATACAAAAAACGGCTGTTTTTTTAGGGATTTGCAGGCGACAGGAACACTTCAGCGACAGGCTGGCCCCGGCGAAGGCCAGACTACTCCTCGTATGGGAGAACTGCCCGCCACTAAGTAGTCCCTGCGAGTTCGTGCCTAACTGCGCCAGGTTCCCATCCTGTCCCGGTATGAGCACAGCGGCGTTACTAGAGGCGCATCAAGTAGCGCCTTCTACGCAGTTATCTAAAGCTTAATCAAACGTTAAATAAACACAAAAACAAACAATTCAATAGCTAGTTGACCTCAAATTATAGGGTATTTTATTGGTAGCCTACATTACCACATTGATCATATCTCTAACGCTTGTGTAAACATTTTCATATAAACTATAATTACGTGAACATTACAGAGCGGTTGAATGAATATAACGTCATCAAGCGAACAAAACACATTCAAGTATTCACCGTACGAATGAATGAAAGAGTTTCGTAGAAGCATTTTTAAAGTTCTCATTGATACGGATCATTGAGGCGTTTCCTCCACGATGACTGTTACGTTTTAGCCATTTAGTTAAAGAAATAGATATTTATACGCATACTTATAACTGTACTCTTTCATCCAAAGGTAACAATTATGAGTTCGGTCCTTGAGAAACGGCCAGACGCTGATGTGCCGCCGACCACTCTTTTTTTTCTTTTACGCCGGAAAATACTCTGAGGCATCCCGCGGGGGAGTGGGTCTCCCCACGAGGGTATGTGGGACTCGCTGCGCCCGAAAAGCTGGTAAATGGACGCAGCTCTACCTACCCGGCAAGTGCCACCAATGCCGCCTTTGGTGAGGTGCCCCAGATCTAATGAGTAAACAGGACACCTTGACGGCTAGTCGGTTCCCCAAGGGACCGACGCCCCCTCCACAGAGGGATTGTCCCACACCACAGAACCCCCTCGGCTCATCTAGCTTCGCCCAAGGTGCAGCGGCTCACCCTAAACTACTGAGCCCCACCGCCACGTCAAGGCCTGAACCATGGTGGGGCCGTGGACCGCCCTGCACGATATTTCGAGACCTACATAAGCTCGCCCTACGTCTGGCGGTATGCATAAATGCATTTACCCCGTGGTAAAAAGGTAAAAATTATAAGCAACGTACAGTTATAAAAGTATTGTATAAATAAGAAGATGAGCCCGCAGCTACGCCCGCGTTAACTTAGATTTCCAGCCTCCGGACATCTAAGCAACCGCGATGACTAATGATAAGTAGATATGTATATTATAGCCTTTATCACTAAATTGCAGCACTATGCTGCGCTCTCGGCTTCATGGGTACCATTGTCTTGCTTGTTTCTTCCGTAAAACAGCTTTGCTGAGTTTCGGAGATGAGGGCAAGACAGGCAGTGTAATTACTGGCACCGAGACTTAACATCTTATGTCTCAGGATAGGCAACACATAATTGAGTTGCCTGGGCTAGTTCCAGGTAAATGTTCATGGACCACGTTGACCATTTACCATTAGGTGGCACGTCTATTTGCCTATCCAACTAAAATAAAAAGCATTCTAATCTTAGAAGATTTATTTAAATCGGATATGTAATTTGGAAGACTGCCTTCTACATTAAAACAATAAACATTACCTCACAACATTAGTAAACAGTAAGTCTTGTACAAATTCATGATTACGTCAAAAATTAAAGCAAAAGCAATACACGTTAAAACAAATACCGTAATAGCTCTATTTAATGGCGGTACTAAATAAATGAAATTTATATAATCTGGAACATGCAAAAGATATGACTAAAGTAGTATTCCAACTTGAAATCTCTCGGAATAAAAGCTACTTTATTACTACGCCTGATACTCGTAGATTGTATTTTCACGGCTATACTTAGTCTATAAAGTTAAGATTAATTACGACGGGTAAAGGTAAAAAAAAATTGTGTGTACAAAATACACGTGTCAGAAGTGAAACTTATTTGGCAAAGTAATTGTTAAATGTCGTTTATATTTATACTAATTTAAAGCTTTAAATTTCCGAGACTTGCGATGCGACGTTCGCTCTATCTCACTCTCTCTCTCTCGATCTTTCTCACTCGCTTGCTCCCTACTCTCACTCCATGGCTATGTGCTTCATGCTACGGTCGCCCTTTCTCACTCTCTCTCAATAGGTCTCAATCACTCTCTCCCTCTTCTTGGACAAAAACTTTGCACAATATCGTGCCGTTTCATTAGTAAAAATTTTACCCTCATGCGCGCAAAGAAGTTGCACATCAAAATATTGTTTCTCTTTCTATTCTACGACATATATTTCTCCTGAATGTGTTAGATAGATTTAGTCTTTATGAAGACTCTGTTTAGTCTAGACATTTATGAAACGCGTTTCATAGAAGTTTCATAAAAGTGCCACCAATGCCAAAGGCGGCATTGGTGGCACTCGCTGGGTTTTAATGGGTAGGGCTGCGTCCACTTGTCAGTTTTCGGGCGCAGCGAATCCCACATACCCGCCTGGGAAAACCCGGGATGCCGATGCCGCGGGAGGGCGTTAAAGAAAAAAAAAGCGATGTAACTATGACTCGACTACAAAAAATTTAGCCCCTTTTTTTGGAAGTCTGTTAAAATATAGTATAATCTATATCACCCTAATAAAGAATCGATTGACAAATAATTATCAAAATCGGATAATAAGTTTGGTCACTACGACAGAACATACTTCAAATTTAAAAAATACCAAATGAATAATACCTCCTTATTGAAGTCGGTAAAAAATAGAAAAAATCGAAAAACAACTACGTATATACACGTTTAAAGTTGAAACATGACATGAGTCTATATTATTCATGCAATTAGAAATAAAAACATCTATTTGCATAAAAATATAACAAAATTCAATATGGCACACAAAGCATGTTATCATAAAGCTAGGTCAGCGATACTCCGCCTAGGTTTTAACATGTTTATCGTGTTAAAGCTAGCAAAGGTCGCCGAATGGAAATTAATAGAAATTGTTTGAGAAGTTATCGTTTAGAATAGATTAATGAACGAATGAGTGAACAAAAGAGTCGATTCGAATCTATTCACGATTTATATATATTCATTATTGAATGAATGAATGAATATAAAACTGTTTTGTTGAGGTTTTGAATTAATATCATGATTATTTCAACCCAATCGAATATAATTGTATTCATATCACTGGCTATGCTTAAATATTCATTGATTATTAACACCCATGTTGTAATTACATTTTAATGATATTTCATCGTATGTTTCACTTTTTTCAAAGGTTTTGTGTGCACTAAGGTTCACAATTTTATTTATCTACAGTTTTCAATCTCACAATATAGATTATAATATCGTCTGCAAATTCATATATATAATATATACAGTCTATTTTTTTGCAATAATAACCTTCGTGAGAGACTAAAGAATATGTCATATTGTTTTCTAATGTTTACGCAAATATCACATATAATCTAAAGCCTGACCAGAAAAATAAAAACCCTCGCCATATTGCGGAAAATATCGGAACTAATTTGTGTGTTGACTATACTATGTGTTGACTTGAAAAAGTTGCAGTGGCGACACCAATGCAGGGTTTATTATATATTTCTGGTTGGCTATAATGATAAAACTTTTATACGATTATATCGCGGTTTAATGAGATTTTTACATTCTCAACATTTCCCAAAGTGAGCGACGACGGCCTCTTGAATGAGAGCTGAGAGGTCCGGGTTCGATCCTGACGGGGATTTTCTAAATTTCTACGTGCACCTGAACATGAGACCATCGCTTGCTCACCTGTGAAGGAAACGTCGTGTGGAAACCTGCATGCCCGATGAGATTAAAAGTCTTTAAAGGTGTGTGAAGCTCACCAACCCGCATTGGGCCAGCGCATCGGTGAACTATGGCCCAAAACCCTCCTCGCCTAATTTTGAGTAGGAGACCCGTGCCCAGCATTGGGACATATAACGGTTGATATTATTATTATTATAAATAAAGTTTCGGAAACCTTACAGCAACCATGGCCACGGGAGGACCATGGTCCTACAAGACATATAAAGAGTATGTTATCTCTATGCTCGACTAATGTCACTAATCTCACCACCTCCTATAGATCCTATGCATAAATGGCATACATAAAAATATATTATCATAACAGGTTTAATTTTGCCACGCTTTTGTCTGTATGGATATTATTTATTTTATTCGTTTCGGAAAATTGTGTCAAAGCATTAAATCCTACCATTTTTCGTTTCAGGATAAAGAACGTATAACACAAAGAGGGCTCGTCTCATATAGTAAATCTTATTTTTTTATTGCATAGCTACTTTCACTATTTAAAGTAGTAAAAGCAATGAATAAGGCGTTCATAGACGATGCTTAAATATCGAATTCTTAGAAAGTGAAAACGTTATAAACATCCTCTTTTAAACAGCTTTAATAACCATTGAATTATTGAATATTTGTTGCTTAAAATGTACTAGGTTATATATTTAATATCTATATTCGCCTCATAAATATTAATTTATGTGGCGAATATAGAGAAACCTTCTCAAGTTAACCGGAGCTTTTATTCGTTATAATACTACTAATTTATATTTGTCTTTTATTTTATACTGTTATTTTACCATACTAGTAATATAATTTTCCATGTTGTATAACATTAAAAAATTAGAACACATTTTTTTTCCCTACAATAAAACCTACATAGTGGTCCGACCTCTTTTCTACAAATCTCCAAGATTATGTTATTTTTTTATACTATACTATATATTTTATACTATGCTATATAATGGCTTTGTTTATACATTTATATCCCATTTCTAAACATGTTAATTCCTAAGGCAGCCATTGCCCATTATTATTAGATGGGATGAAATCGGCTTAACATCCCCATGAGACGTCTCGTAGACGTGCTACGGAATTGCTACATGAGTATTTTATATGCACACAACAATAACGTGTGTGTGTGTGTGTGTGTGTGTGTGTGTGTGTGTGTGTGTGTGTGTGTGTGTGTGTGTGTGTGTGTGTGCACATATTATTGTATGAAATAACCGTGAAATAACAAACAAACTGTGTCTGTGTCTTGACAAAACATGATGTAGTAAGAACATGATAGTACAGATGTTGAATATTTTTTAAGCGGTTAATCTAGCCACAAAGTACAAAAAATTTAATTAGATTTGTTTTTGAAACTTCTCTTCTTCTTAGATCTTATTTATTCTCTTCTTCTTAGATTTTAATCTTCTTAAATTAAAAGTAAAGATTTAAAGGCAGTTACTGAATTTTAGAATCAAAATCAAATCTTCACGTACCGTACACATATATAATATGTTTTCAAACTTCGCCATCCTTAGCTCTCGAACCTTTTTACCTCGAAATTTTAATATCCATCAATAATTTTATGATTCGGTCATCGAACGTTCCAGATCGCGTGCTTGCCTCTGATTAAACTTACAAAATGCAATATGGTGTCCTATTATGGTGATTTGACTTCATATTTTGTAAAGTCCTAAAAAGTATCTTCATCATCATTATCATCGTCTTTCCGTCAGTGCTACACCTAGGGTCTAGGATCCTCCCCACTATGGTTAAAGCCTTGTAATGGCGATGGGGCTCAGTAGCCTAAGGTGAACCGAGCAAAATGAGCCGAGGGAGCTGCTCTTTGTACCCCTCTTATAAAAAGAGGGAACAAAAGAGCAGGGGGGATAAGGGGCGCGGATGGGAACCTCACCCCATTGTACTGTCCCGACGTTGGGAGGGTTTGCTCTGTGGTGCGAGACAACCCCTCTATGAAGGTGGCATCGGTCCCTTGGAAACTGACTAGCCGTTGAGGTTCCCTGCTGCTCAACAAACTCCACTGCATGGAGATCGTACTCCTATCTAATTATACTAGCGGCCCGGTACGTGCTTCGCTACGTATAAAGTGAAATAAAAAATAATTGGAACATCAAATTAATTTATTCAAACAAAAAAGTATATTATTAATTGCTAGTTATTTTAAAACTTAATGTTGTACTGTCAACACTGAAAAAAGTTTCAATTTGACCCCAACTGAAAAAGTTTCAATTTGACAGCAATATCTCCATTAAAATGATCCGCCATTTATTGAATTAAAAAAATGTGATAAATGAAGAACCGCTCGACCGATTTTGTGCAAACTTCACATAAACCATCTACTAAATAGTCCGAACAAAGCCTAAACATTTGGTTGGGATTGGTGAGCCCGTTCTTGAGTTATAAAATTACAACGAAAAGTGGCATTGATTTTTATATATAAAGACTAGTGGCCCCGACAGACGTTGTCCTGTACAAAATATTTTTTTTTGTGAATCTAAACCATTCTCGAATCCACTTGAACACACACAAAAAAAAATTGTCAAGATCGGTCCAGCCGCTTAGGAGGAGTTCAGTGACATACACACGCACAGAAGAATTATATATATAAAGATATCGCATGTGTGTGCGTGCCACGATAGATCGAAAATATCGTGTAATTCCTTACTGCGTTACGTTGGGCGTAGAAAACAAAAACATTGTGAATGTTGGAAAACAAAGCTAATATTGATTTCTTATTACAACGCAAATTTAATCATTGTTATAAAACTTTGGAATTATACCAATCAATGACTTCATGATTTCAAGTCACTGTTTCTGTAGATCTTGACAGTCAAACGTTTATTCCTAATCCTCCTATAATGTTATATATTTTTTTAAGTAAAGCGATCACTATTCATATTTATATTAATATTGTTACGGGTGCTTACCGCGTTTATTGTTTTATTGAGGTCCCGATATTTCGCGAATGTTTCAATCGCCATGAGCACTGGGAGACTCCCCCGTGTTCGTAACTCATCATATAATCGACATTTTATACTTGCTACCTCTGTTACCTACCACAATCGAGAATTTTCACACAGGAAATTGTTGGGCGTCTCGTCAAAATGAAGCTACTCACGGAAAATTTGCTTGATAGTAATCAAGAGTAAAAATCGACCCTGGAACCTGGACCATAACCAAATATATTACAAAAAGACTCCGACGAATTGAGAACCTCCTCCTTTTTGAAGTCGGTTAAATAGTCAAAGATATCGAGAATACTCTTTATAAACCGCGATACAATCTGTAAAAATATATTTATATCTAATATTACTATTTACTATTACCACCGCCAAGAATTTCATGCAAAATACATTTAAGATTATTTGTGGGAACCAAGTTATAGAAAGTGGTATTAAAAAGTAGTAGGACATTTAGAGAGACATATTATAATACGTGGGTAACACTGAAAATGTTTAGAACTGGCCAGTTAGAAACATTGAAAATGAAAACTTTTTTTGAATTTCAATTTTAGAACTCTTTGGTAACCTAATGTAGTATATTGCATTCATTTGTCATTTGTTTTTGTGAATTGGCGGCAAATCTAAAACTCTTGTTACACGTGAAAATGAACATAACGCGAGAAAATTTTCGGTCAATGATTTATTATGACTTTCGTTGTGGGCTTACTCAACAACAAAGCTATGATAGGCTGCGATTAGCATTTTTTAATGAAGCCCCATCTCGTGCCACTATTTAGAATTGGTTTAACGAGTTTAAGCGTGGACGTAGCAATCTCAGTGATGATCCGCGTGAGGGACGTCCTTTAACAGCGACTACTGAAGATAACATCAGTGCTGTGCGACGCATGATAGAGGAAGATAAGAGAGTCTAGGCATTGGTATGAGTCAAGTTCAAAAAATATTACACAAACATTTAGGCGTCAGGAAGCTTTGTACCAGATGGATTCCCCATACTTTAACCGACGACCAGAAACGCCTCCGCATGGACTGGTGTCGCCAAATGTTAGATAAGTTCAACGGCGGTAACTCAAATGCTGTATTTGACATCATCACAGGTGATGAAAGTTGGATATATTGCTACGAACCCTAAACCAAAAGACAATCAGCTCAGTGGGTGTTTCCTTTCGAGGATCGGCCAACTAAGGTAAAGAAAGGAAGAAGTCAAGGAAAAAAGATGATTGCCTCATTTTTGGTCGGAAAGGTCAGTTCGCGACAGTTGTGCTAGAAGATGGAAGGACAGTTACTGCAGACTGGTATGTCAATCGCTGTTTGTCTGTTGTCTTGGAAAAAATTCGACAGCAGCGCCCTCGAAGCAGGATCCTCCTTCACCACGACAATGTTTCAGCGCACTCCGCAAAACGGACTGTTGAATATTTGACTATGGCAGGTGTCGAGATAATGAGTCATCCGCCTTACAGTCCTGACCTGGCGCCCTGCGACTTTCATTTATTCCCAAGAACTAAAGATAAGATTCGAGGTATTCGCTTTACGAGCCCTGAAGATGCGGTGAAAGCGTACGAAAATGCCATAGAAGAGACTCCTAAGGAAGAATGGGCCCACTGCTTTTCTCAGTGGTTCCATCGAATGCGACGATGTGTAGAAAGAAACGGAGATTACTTCGAAAAACAATAAAAGTATTGGCAACTTTCTACATTAAGCCGTTTTTCATTTTCTAAATATTTTCAGTGTTACCTAGGTATGCCATTTCGATGTCGTTCTTCTGATTCAAATCCCGTACCCTGAGTTTTCTCATTTTAAACTTTTTGACGTCACTCTGTGGAGAGTAATATTATGTGAAAATTAATATTTCGCGAGCTCAGATGAAGTAAAAAAAGGTAGATAGCGCACTTGGAACAAGAAAGTGAAGCCACTTTTTTAAGTATGTGTGAGTGAATGAAGTGTTGCCATTTTTTTAAATATCCCTTAAAATTGTATATTAATAAAAACAGGCAAAATTTGAATGCGATAGTGAATATTTTTATAAAATACAATAATATTACGAATATGTAGGAGGCGTGTAGGATCACTTTATAAACTGTCTCAATAGATATCTTATTGACACAATTGTTTTATTTATTTATTTATTCCCATGAATGTAGTAAATACATAGGTGATATTAAAAAAAAAACAAGTTCTAAACATTCTACCATAACATGGTGTGTGAAAATAAAACTTTACATAAATAAACAATTAATATAAATTAACAGGAAAAAATAGTAACAATTAAATAAACTTGATAAATACAACATGTCATTAAAATCATTGTCAGAGAATAACAGTTTCAAAATAATTGATTAAAATGGTAATTAGAAAGTCACATTTTATCAATACACAATTTAAATTAAATACATAATATGTCGTTTTCCATTTTTAAAAAAATATTTAAATTATAAAAACATTTCTCTGCAAGCCACACTGTTAATTTTTTTTTTAAATTTATTAAAGGGTAAATCTTTTAATTTATAAATAATTAAATACATAGTCCCGCTGTGGGTACGTGAGTCCCAAAAAAAAATACAACATAGGTTATACGAGGTCATTTCGATTCAGTCATATAGCGATCAAATAATAAAATAATAATTATGTCACCTCTGTACTTAATTATTTTGCTATGGCTTTGCCTGCAATTGACTTACCCACTATTGGGCTATTAGAAATACTAACTTCTGGCAACACTCTCCCGATACGTCATTTCGGGGCAATAATATTATTTATGTTGATTAACCTCAAAATGGTGTTAAAATATCTTAAAAGAATATAGTCTTGTGTTTATTTATGTGTGAAACGATATTTCTTTAGACTCTTTGGTCACTGTTGTATTGTTTTTACACCATTTAATTACACAGAACGGTATTTTTTTGGCAAACTTACTGCACGACGACTCGTAAGATACTAACAAAAATGAGCTTAGTTTTGGTGTATCTGTGTGCGTGAACGCGTGTATTTACATGAAGGAGCTTAGTTTTGTGGCTTCAGTATTAGCTAAGGCCGTGCGTCATCTACCTTTTTTTACTTCATCTGAGTTCGCGAGCGTATCCTGTATAATAAATGTATGAGTTCAGCCATTTGCATATGTTAAGAGCGGGAAGTGTTGGCCGCAAGTTTTGGATTATGGCTAATTAACCAGGTGGGAAGAAGGTAGATAAACTCTATCACCGTGCAGTGGCCATGTTGGATACGAGTGGAAAGGACGTCTTGGCATTCATTGAGGGAGGCCTATATTCAGCAGTGGACGGATAGAGGTCTGATGATGATGATAATGAAGAAACATTGAGATCGTCTTGGTATTATTACAATGGCTTTACAGAAAAATCTAGTAAATAATGACGATTCTAATCTTTACTCCAATGCCGACTTTAACCGGGGTAGCTCAGATAACTTAGTCAAAGCGCTTCAATGTAACGAGACGTAAGATTACCATCGTACCAGCCCGAGCGCTAGTAATTACGCTACCTACCCTTCTTTCCGAACACAGCAAATCTGTTTCTCTACATAAATAACGTTTATGGAAGAGTGTATTTACACCGTAAAAGTGCGTATGGAATATCTATATTATCACTTATATATTTACTAGCTGTTGCCCGCAGCTTCGCCCGCGTTAACATATATTTACGGACGTATCCGGACTGATGATGATCAGTCTATATAACAAAATAATAAAAATTAAATAAAGATCTTTTACTTTATTATTTTTTATATATATATCTAAAGGAAATAAGGCAGAGTTTTCGGTGTAAGTTTATAACTAACAATTTATAAAATAAGGGTTGGTGGTAGGAGGGCAAAAATTTAGGACTAAAAGTATTTCTTTATTCCACGCCATAAAAACATAAACAAATTTTTTCCAAAAAAAATGAAAAATATTTTTTGGGATGAGTCATCCTTATAACACTTAGTTATTAATAAAAAATAATTATAAACCTACTGAATATAATTTCATCAAAAGCGAAAACGATTAAGCCGTTTTGGAGCCAGTATAAATGACGAAGAATTATTGCAGCCAAGAAAATTGGCTGCAATAATAATTCGTCGTCAAACAAAAAAAAATACACTGTTCGAAGGCGCGGAGCTGTCCCGCCGCATGTGTCTATCAGCTCTCCTACTCTTCCGATTTCGCATAAACGTCTTTGGACCATAGCACAGGTCATTTCGAAAAAAAAAAAAAAAAAAACAGCCAAGAAAATTTCTATAAGAATCGGCGATAAGTGTTTCAGAGTGTTTCTCAATGTCCAAATGAAGTTCCCAATGTGATACTTGCAAATAATTTATCAAATAACGAAAATGCAACGTTTGCCTTTCACAATTGACCAATAACACTTACTAGCCTGATAATAAAGTACCTACCCAGTAAACTATATGTCAGATCAACTGGCAAATACCAAATTAATCTGCCATATAAAGTATGTAATTGACAGCCATAACACGTGGTTCACAGCTGTGATTCAAATAATTTGTATTGTAAGGTTTGTTTTGTTGTGCAAGGAAATTTGAAAAACAGAAATATTTTGTGACATTTATATGTGACACCAATAATGAATCCTATATTTCGAGCACACTTCTATCGCATTCATGACCCATTATTATATAACAATACGATGCTTCTTACTTTTCAACTTTTACGTTTTGTTTGAATTTTGATAGTTTGTGGTCACAATAATACAAAAATATATTATTATATATACTGTTTTGATCAATAAAACATTAAAGGAAAACATATTTCAAGATGTATGTATATAAAATGTATAAAAATGGTATAAAAATCCATTGGAATGATTAATACATATTTTTATGTGTGTACAAAGCATAATGTTTTCCTAAAACATGTATGTCGCAAAACGCAACTAGAACGAGATTGCCAAATCGACTAACCAGTAAGTGGCAAACACCTGTCTGCCAAATAAATTCAAAGGTAAGATAACGGTAAAACGCAATCAGTACCTCTACCATGAGTTCGCACATAGTATACAACTATAGTAGCGCAACACGAATCGAAAACTATACCATACCTTAGTTTTTATTCGTGTTGCGTTTTTACGTAAATACTATAGCTATGTCATTTACGCTTGTAACAAAAACTCATGGTAGAGGTACTGGACTAACAAATTTTATGTGTCACTTAATTAATGTTAAATAGCTATAGGGTACTTTACTTGTACACTGTGAATCAGACCATTAATATTGAAAATAACAATGTGTTGGGACAACTCACACACGATCATCAGATCCCAAACTAGACGGAGCCTGTTCTTATGGCAACCACACAACTGGTATATATTTGATATATATATACTGATTATCCTGGGTGGGGATCGAACTCACCTTCGAACAAACGACCTTCTGGTTTAGCAGTCAGGGTCACTAATCATACTAACAGGACAATCTAAATATAATATGTCTACTGCTCAATAGGCAGTTAATCAATAAATTTATCGTTAATAATCCGTCTTGGTATTCATAGAAAGAGGTTTCCATGAATACCAAGACGAATCATTATCGATAAATTTGTTGCTCCAAAGACATTCTAGACATCTAGGTAAGGTCCACCACTAGGGCTTCGTCAGCGCATGTGAAGAGCCACCCCATCATGGTTCAGGCCTTGTCGTGGCGGTGGGGCTTAGTAGCCTAAGGTGTGCCCAGCACATTGGGCGAAGCTAATTGAACCAAGGGGGCTCTTTGTACCCCTCTTATAAGAAGAGGGGACGGAATAGCAGGGGGCAAGGAGTGATGATGGGAACCTCACCCCATTGTACTGTCCCGACGTTGGGAGGGGTTGTTCTGTGGTGCGAGACAACCCCTCTGTGGAGGTGGCGTCGGTCCCTTCGGGGACTGACTAGCCGTCGAGGTGCCCTGTTTGTTTACTAGATCCGGGACACCTCACCAAAGGCGGCATTGGTGGCACTCGCCGGGTTTTAGTGGGTAGAGCTGCGTCCACTTACCAGCTTAATCGGGCGTAGCGAGTCCCACATACCCGCGTGGGGAGACCCGCTTCCCCGCGGGATGCCTCAGAGCATTTCCCGGCGTTAAAGAAAAAAAAAAAAAAAAATGTGAAGAGCCTCCTTTCTTCGAATGTCACCGGTCAACGCCACATAATACTTATCCATCGCGTGATATCGCCTACTTTTGTGCTTATTCGGCTGATAATAAAATAAAAACCTTAGAAAAATATTTTCTTACTAAAATGTGTAGCTAACAAAGAGCTATGCATTAGGCTTGCCTCGTCTAAATCGACAGAAACATAGAAAAAATATTGCTGTTTATATCCTACTCATACTAAAGTTCGGATGTGAGGATATTTGTTAGGTACTCTTTGACATAAAAATTACTGGATGGATTTTAGTGAAACACATAGGCGCTGGATTAGATTTTGGTGAATTTTCCAAAATGTAATCCCGCGCAGACGAAGTTGCGGGCTTCAGCTAGTTATACATAGACAAACAAAAGTCAGTTCAGCAATTTTTCTTCTGTTTAACAAAAGAATAGTTGTTACCCGCGATTTCAACCGTGCCAAATTAAAAAAAACCTCCAAATAAATATCCTGTAACCTTCCTGAATTTGGCTATCAAATTCAAAAAGAATTATACAAATCCAACCATAGTTCCGGAGGTTAGCACGTTCAAACAAACTCTAGCTGAAGTATATAAAAGTATTTTGTTTTGATTTTCTATGCTATACAACATAAACTTTTGTACCGCAACTAGTTTCATTGACAAATAACTGTCATAGTGAAAAAAGAATTAAATATATTTTTCATACAACATAATATTTCAATCCCTCTACGACCACTAGTACATTAAACTGTATAAATGATTTCTTACTACGTCGACTGTTGAAGCTACGTTGTTGAAAAAAATACAGAACGACTTCATAACACGCGTTTTTATTTATTGGTGACCATTTATTTTATTTTTGAATAAACTAATAATAAATTAAATATTAAAATAAAAACATAAACCTAAATACAATTTTAGCAATTTTTTAGTGATCCTTTTTTCGATACATGTATTTTAATTAAACATAGCTAGCTATTCATAATATAATAAAAATCTTACGTCATATCTTACTTAATTACACACAAATCATAACACATTAATGTCATATTAATTTTATCCCATCCTAGTTTATAAAAATGTCATTTATGTCATCGTAAATTATAATGAGATGGATCATTGATAATTTAAAGTACCTACATACCTCGTAGCATGACGTAGAAGTGGAGCCGCCACCCAACTTATCCGATAAACACTGATCTACTGTCACAAATCATTTTAATTTTCACACAAATTCGATCGGACCGCGCAAACCGACACAAATAATTTCAAGGTCAGCTTGGTTTAAAAAAGTTGCATGTACAGGGTGTATGCACTTGGTACGTGTACCGCGGTTACCTGGTACGGGGAGCGCGCGCGACGTCTGGCCGCGGACTGAGCGTAGGGCTCCGGTGTCGGGGGGCGTCGCGCCCACGCTCGATACCGCCGCCTCAGCGCCCTCCCATATTGCAAATCCATTGAAAAACCAACTGTTTGCTACATAAATACTATTTAAATACACGTAATTGTTATGTATCAGAATGACGTATATTTTATATGTTGTCACAGTTGAAACATGATGTGTAGGTGACTTTATACATATAACCACGAGGCAGTAGGCTGGGTATAACAGTAGTTCTGTATATGATATAGTATATATTATATATAGCACAATTTCATTGCTTGTAATTCTGCTATATATAAAAATGGGATTATGGAGATAAAAACAGAACTAGTTTGAATCAGCAAATCTTTCATACGTAAAAACTCTTTAACAATATTAGAACGCCTTTAATTACAAATAAAGATGCAACTAACAAGGCACATTATAGTCATACATAGTAAAACAAATAAACCAATCGGATATGTCTAAGGAACGAGCACCTCCGGTTCTATTTTATTCATACCGACGTATTTTCTTTGAAACATCGCATCTGCTTTAAATCATTTGAATATAATTATTTATTTATTTATAAATTCCAACACAACATTTACACAACCTTCAATCGAAACAATAAATATTTTCTTTTTCTCGATACATCATCGTTGTTATTTTCGTGTTTCTATCAACCTATAATTTTCTGCAACTTATATAATATATAGATATATATACACATCTATTTAGTCAGTTTTTTTCTTTAACACCGGGAAATGCTGTGAGGCATCTCGCGGGGGAGTAGGTACCCCAGGCGGGTATGTGGGACTCGCTGCGCCCGAAAGCTGTAAGTGGACGCAGCTCTACCCACTAAAACCCGGCGAGTGCCACCAATGCCGCCTTTGTTCACCAAAGGTTGCCGGATGTGCCCCGGATGATGAGCAAACAGGGCACCTCGACGACTAGTCAGTGCCTCAGGGGACCGACGCCACCTCCACAGAGGGGTTGTCCCGCACCACAGAACAACCCCTCCCAACGTCGGGACAGTACAATGGGGTGAGGTTCCCGTCCTCGCCCCTTGCCCCCTGCTCTTTTGTGCCTTCTTGTTATAAGAGAGGTACAAAGAGCCCCCTCGGCTCAATTCGCTTCGCCCAAGGTGCTGGGCTCGCCCTAGGCTACCAAGCATAGGGTGAGCCCAGCACCCCACGGCCACGACAAGGCTTGAACCATGGTGGAGATTTAGTCAGATATCAACCAAATTATCTATTTTTTTATGTCATAAGGAGGCAACCGAGCAGTCGGAGCCTTATGCTGACTGCCGACGCTCATAGACATCCGCACAACCAAAATATGTTGTGCAGATGCAGAGATGGGCCACCGGAAACTCACAAACCGCAATCGCGACAGGATAGCTGTCACTTGAAGCCGGTGTTATGTGAGCGAGAGGTACTACCTTGGTCGTGCCGCCCCAATTCGGCTGCAAAGCAGCATGGCCTTACCTCTTTTTTATCTTTTATATTACAAATATTTCAATTAATATGATAGAAGTGTATGTTTGTTTGTTCGTTCACCAATGTGCGTACTCACACCAGATAATTCCAAGATTTTTTAAACTTATCAGACACAAGACACAGATTGTCTTTGCATGTTTTCTTTTACTGAAGTTAGCATTCTTATTGAAACTTGCTAACAAAGCTCGTTATTTCCAATACCAACGTTATTGACTAACTAATGGTAGGGGGGGGTTGTGATAGTGGTGTGACTTCATCTGCTGGAAACATAATTAACTATATAAATCCAAAATGTTAGTTTCTCTAGTATATCCTTATGGGACAAACTCATTGAGCATATAACCAGAATAATAAATAAAGTAATGTTATGTGTTTTGAAATTCCGCCAATATGTGCTGCGACGCTTCGTTGGTTCTGCGCTCTGAGTAGCCGGCTGATGGCCATTGATGGATGATTGGCCGATAGAACGTACATACAGATCACTGGTTGGTTGAATTGTAATTACGTCAGTGGCAATTCACTGACCAGTTTCGAAATGGTATGGCTCACATTACATATACTACTCTATCCGGTTGGTTGTTTGTGCTAGATGCACAAACTTTATTGGACTGGACACATTGCATGTCCGAATTTCCGATTTTATTAGAGACTTTGGTCTAATAGAAACAACAATACCACCATCTACATTCTTCTAGAGAAATATGTAGTTTATTTCCCGACCATCAAAAAAGATTGTCAATGATCTAATTCTATTGTATGGTGCATTGGTTTCATGTGTTTGTAATACTTCACAAGGGGTTGTGCGTTTAGTAGTAAAGTACCGGTAAATCTAGTTACTACTAGTTCATACACATCAGACTTGAATGACTTGTCTGATTATTAATTTATGTTCATTCATATACTAAGTAATATATTATGCTATTTTTAATATATTGCTTTAAACTAACGACATCACTATTCACATTGAAATATATACTGTTTCGGGTGCTGTATATGCGTGTGTAGTGTGTCATTGCCATGATCACGGGAAAACTGAAACATTGCCGTAATACAGCACCCGAACATACAGCACACACACACACCCGAACATACACACACGCACATTTAAATATGCTATATTTGTTACATCAATTAATGAAATAAAGAGCTGCATTTCTTGGAATACTAAAATTATATCATTGCTCCTGAAATGTTTGTAAATATTTCCACGTTAAAACATCTAACGTGAGTGAACCTGTAAAACAAGTTTGATGTCTGTACACCGGATACTTGGATAAAATAAACCATTTTCTTCATCACATCTGGTTTTGTAAACATACAGTTTACTACTTATTTACGTATATATAAGTATTAAATAATTATCCATCACCTTTATCCCCTGTTGCTACATTCACTTAAACTCGAAACAAATACTGACTGGCCTATTGCTCTAGTGGTTAGTGACCCTGACTGCTAAACCAAAAGATCGTGGGTTCGATTCCCACGCAGAACAAATGTGTGTGTGATGAACATGATCATTTGTTCTGTGTCTGGGTGTTATTTATCTATAATATGTATGTATTTAGAAATTTATAAGTATATATCAGTTGTCTGGTTACCATAAGAACAGGCTGTGCCTAGTTTGGGATCAGATGGCCATATGTGAGTTGTCCCAACATATTATTTAAAAAAATATCATACAGAAGATTCTTTTGCATTTAATCGTAATCAGCCTTCACTCCAAAACCTTTCTTAAGATAAAAGACACCGCAATCTTTCGCAGCCTCACAAAAGGTAGAGGGGCTTCCAGGCGAATCGCATGGTTGCATTTTGTGGGGGGTATGGGACCCCCACGGTCACGAGTGCCCATCATGGGTGGGTTTTCAGTAATAGTTTCGAATGGTTTCAATACCTATAATAAAATTAATATATTTTACACATTTGATATACAATACCCTTTCACTGCACTGTTTTTAGTCTCTCTACTTTTTTACGTAGTAAACACCAAGAGCCCGTAAGTTTTTCGATTATTTTCCTTACTCAGAGAAGAGCTAGGCTTGTTCATCATCCCCACCACGGTTCAAGCCTTGTCGTGGCGGTGGAGCGGTAGCCTAAGGTGAATCCAGCACCTTGAGCGAAGCTAATTGAACCGAGGGAGCTGCTCTTTGTAACCCTCTTATAAGAAGAAAGGACAAAAGAGCAGGGGGACATGGGGCGAGGATGCAGGGAACCTCACCCCATTGTACTGTTCCGACTTTTTTTTGTGTGTGTGGGTTTATTTGTGGTGCGGTACAACCCCTCTGTGGGGGTGACGTCGGTCTCTTGAGGGACTGACTAGCCGTCGAGTTGCCCTGTTTGCTCATTTGATCCGGGGCACCTCACCAAAGGCGGCATTGGTGGCACTCTCTGGGTTTTAGTGGATAGAGTGCGTCCACTTACCAGCTTTCGAGTGGAGTGAGTCCCACATACCCGCCTGGGGAGATCCACTCCCCGGCGGAATGCCTCAGAGCATTTCCCGGCGTAAAAGAAAAAAAAAAGGCTTGTTCATCTCCTATACTATGTTTTCAGCTCACCTTAAATCAGTTTGTTTTTAACAAGGTTTCTATAGACAAAGTTTCACTATTATAGAACAAATACGGTTTTTGTAGACTCACTCGAAATACTTTTGAATCTTCTCAGACACATCAGTTTTTTTCACAATGTTTGTCTTCACCGGAACCATCAAGATATAAAACAGAAAAGTATTATTCTTTCGTATTATTTACGATAGTAAACATAAAAAGTATAGTATCCAATCATAATAGTAATTCTGGAGCTGTATATGTGGACTCTATACAAACGAAAAACCCAAATTCGTCTTATTGGATTAACCTCAGGTCAATAACCTTTGGTCCAGGAGTGATTGGTGTAATTAAATATTTGGGCTGCTTTATGAAGAGATGGATCGATGTTTCCCGCGTTAAAATCTGATTCGAAAATATAAAATCGGCTTTTTTTAGGGTTCCGTAGCCAAATGGCAAAAAACGGAACACTTATAGATTCGTCATGTCTGTCTGTCTGTCTGTCTGTCTGTCCATCTGTATGACACAGCCATTTTTTTACGAAACTATAAGAACTATACTATTGAAACTTTGTAAGTAAATGTATTCTGTAAACCGCATTAAGATTTTGACACAAAAGTAGAAAAAAAAACAATAAATTTTGGGGGTCCCCATACTTAGAACTGAAACTCAAAATATTTTTTTTCATCAAACCAATACATGTGAGGTGTCTATGGATAGGTCTTTAAAAATGATATTGAGGTTTCTAGTACCATTTTTTTCTAAACTGAATAGTTTGTGCGAGAGACACTTCTAAAGTGGAAAAATGTGTGTGTCCCCCCTGTAACTTCTAAAATAAGAGAATGATGAAACTAAAAAAAAATATATGATGTATATTACCATGAAAATTTCCACCGAAAATTCGAGTTTGAGCGAGATCTAGTGAGTAGTTTTTTTTTAATACGTCATAAATCAACATAAAAAAACATTTAATTTCATAAACATAAACCATATTTTTTGTTAAATTGTCTAATGTTGTATAGATACTATAACGTAATGGTACGGAACCAGTCCGACTAGCACTTGGCCGATTTTTTTCTTTTTTATATGATAGATAATTCTGGACTAAGTTCTTTTCTTTTATTATAAAAGTATGAATCAAGAATAAATCAGCCTCTCCAGAATAATCTTTAAAATCGTCATCGAGCACATAACCGGGTAGAGTAGGTAAGTGAGCCATAAAATTCCAAAACTGTTCAGTGATTCGTCACTGACTTAATTGCAATTCAACCACCCAGTGATCTGTATGCACGTCCCATTGACAAATCCTCCATCAATGGTCATCAGTCGGCCAATCAGAGCACAGAACCGGCGCAGCGTCGCAGCACAAATTTAACGGATTTTTTTTTTCATACAAAACACATAACATTACCGATGTATACCAGTTTTAAGCTTGAAGAAAATCGGTCAATATTCCGCCGTCCTGATCACGACAGCTAAAAGTGGTATCTTTAATCTGCTGACCCCCTTTCAATAAATACAAAAAAATTACAGATTTTTTAAAACTACTCTATATGATACATCATTATTTTGGTTAGTCCTATCTACGCAGAAAGTGCTAACTGTATTTTTAATCTGTGACTGGTGTTGTGACTGCGTGGTTTGTCTACGCAGTGGTGAAAGTACTTGGGCCACATGCTTAGCCAATCTATAAGTTGGTGAGTCGATCTGGATTACAATTGGAAGTAATGGAGCCTTGTGTATTTTCGGCAACCCATACAGCTTTGGTGGTTTTGGACATGAAGGAATTAAATATTTGACGTCCAGATTCATTGTCTCGGAGTTTGCTTTAATAATATCCCTAGTAGTTTTCAAAACTTTGTTCGATGGATCGGTTTTGACGTTTTTATAAGTACTTTTATCCGATAATAGTTGTTTAATTTTATCATTACTAATATAATACAATTTATTAATATCATTATTAATATTATAAAATCAAAATCCAAGCTTATTATGTCACAGATTAAAGATACAGTTAGCACTTTCTGCGTAGATAGGACTAACCAAAATATTGATATATCATAGGGTAGTTTCGAATAACTTTGTAACATTAGGACGTATGACACTTCAGTGCTCCCGTGACTATGGTTGCTGTAAAGTATCCGAAACGTCGGGCTTGTAAAAATCTTAATAAACCGCGATTAAATCTGTAAAAATTGTTTCATTATAATGAGTGAAATTCGCGTAAACATTAGAAAACAAGATTTTTAAAAGTTATAATGTAACAAATTTTGTAGGATTTAATCGAGGTTTATTAGTGATTTCACACATTCACACAATACTCGTACATGGTCCTCCTTGTAGGTACAATCTGGAAAGCATCTGAAACTTCTGATCTGATTGGAAATCTCAGTCGTATCTACGGTTCGTTTTTTTTGTTTTATAGAATAGGGGCTAAACGGTCACCTGGTGGTAAGTGATAGCGACATCTATTTTCTAGAAGGTTCCTAAGTCGTATCAATTTTAGTCGTTTAATTTTTTCCTGTTAGTAGGATAGGCAAACTGGCAGAGGAACCACCCTATAGTGGTCAACGTCGTCCATAGACATAAACGAATTCAACCGGTACCGTACAACACATGCGTTTTCTATCCTGATTCCTGAGACGCAAAATTGTAAGTCATGATGTCAGAAATTAACCTGCTTGTCCTGCCCTTCCCCCCCATAGGAGAATTAAGAAGAATGCGCGGCTCAAGCGTGCTTCTCCTCTCTCTCCTACCGGACTTTAATACTACTATTAATATATTTCTCATGGTTATGTGTTTTTTTACTTCTTATACCTGATATATATTACTAATTTTAGTGTTTTTTTTGTCGGGCTAGGCCCATCACTCGTTCTCACCGCTGCTACTCCTGTATAGGCAGGATCGTCAGCGGTAACCACTAAATAACCCTTTGATACGATCTCAGGGAGTCGGGGGATACTTTAAAACTGGCCTGGACCCCGCAACGAATTTAATCAGAAGAATTCAGGAGGAGTAGGAAATATTTCCAGTTTCCCTCCCCGGTTAAAGCGGGAGACAGTGCAAGATTGCCATGACTAACAAAAGTGATTTTAGGGTTGTCAATATTTTTTGCCTTAAACATATGATAACACTTCCGAATACAATAATGGTATACCTTTGTAACATTAGGACGTATGACACCTCAGTGTTCCCGTGACTATGGTTGCTGTAAAGTATCCGAAACGTCGGGCTTGTAAAAATCTTAATAAACCGCGATTAAATCTGTAAAAATTGTTTCATTATAATGAGTGAAATTCGCGTAAACATTAGAAAACAAGATTTTTTAAAGTTATAATGTAACAAATTTTGTAGGATTTAATCGAGGTTTATTAGTGATTTCACATATTCACACAATACTCGTACATGGTCCTCCTTGTAGGTACAATCTGGAAAGCATCTGAAACTTCTTGATAAAACACAATTTTTTTATAAAAGGGATCTTGTCTTGGCATTCATTGAGGGAAGTACATATTCAGCAGTGGACGGATAGGGGCTGATGATCATGCTGATCCATAAAAAGTGGTTTTATTATCTTGTCTAAGGTTAATCAATCCTTTATACAAACCCAATATGAGGATTGTTGTCTCCACGTTGCCATTGTTTAACCGTATTTATATAAACGAAATTACTCCCACAATAGATAATTTACTAGTCGTTCAAATTGGTTGTAGCGATATAAATATTCATGTCTCCGTGATTTTGGAGGGTATTCAAAGTTTTAATCTGAAACTCGAGTTTTAAGAGCGAGAGGATTAATAGAGGACTTGAATTAAAATAGAAGTACAAATGAGAAATAAATTTGTGGCGAATACTATCGCTGAGGGCAAAATCAGCAATATCATTGTCTGGATACACCTTTCTATAAAAATGAAGAAGGCACAACAAAATAATCAATACATCTTAATCTTAAAATGTTTATTCTATTCAATATTTGTAGTACCTATTATTATGTGTTAAAAAATGTCATTTTTGTCATTGTTATTATTAAATAATATGTAATCATAATTTTAAAATTGTAATAATTACTATATTTTAATCAATATTGTTAAAAAAAACATAAAATATATTTAAGGTTGTTTTTAATTTAGGAAGGGAAATGTACCTCGTATGTATTAAGTATAAGATATATAAGATAATGTACTATGTATTAAATACAGAGTATCATCTCGGCACTCAAGTTAAGGAGGCGTGTATAAGTACACGCCTCCTTCCTTACACAATATGAATCGTATCGTATCTAAAAAAAAACTTTTCGAAGATTCCCATTTACGGCCGTATATATTTTCAATCCTCGATTGAAAATATGTACGTCCTACGTCGATTGGTCCTACAGTTCCGGGAGTCAAATTTTTTTTTTTAGAACTTACTTTTTTTTTAATCTTTTTTTTATTTGAAATATCTTAAATAGTTTTTGAGAGTAAGCAAAAAACCCAAGCCCTTTTTCAGTTAATAATTGTTTTTTGCGTGCGCATCTTCAAATTTTTTTTAAACTATCTACATGAGATTCTGAATCGAATGATACCTCAATCATATTTTTAGGTGACGGAGAAAATTTTTGATCTTAAAGGCATTTATTGACTAAACAAAAAGTTCATTTTGTTCTTCTTTTTGTACAAATTACATAAAAATAAATGTCGTTAAAACAATGCAAATTTTATAGTAGGTACTAAAAAATGTATCATGCCCCCACGAAAATTTTATTTGTGATCCGGGGAGGCTCGACGACAAAAAGGTTGGGAAATCCTGATCTATTTGATTTTAAAAAACATTAAAAGCGCGTAATAGTCATGATTTTGACTCATCACAGTCACGGTGGATAATCAAATTATTCAAAACCTTCTAGAATGTTCAATAGTTTTACTGTTAATGGCAAATGATAGACGAAAGAATCCTTCTATTTCTAAGGACCCTTGCAAACGTCATAAACTTAGCAACTAGCACATTTGCTAGATGTAGTAATTAACTATTATATTAATGTAAATATTTACATATGAGACTTTCAGGATATCACGGGTAGGGAATGGAATGTTTGAAAACTACATTTGTAGAAAAAGGTATGAAGGTTGATTACTTAAGCTTGGGATAATCAATTTCGTAAGCCCTACCTCTAGTTACAATATTTCTAAAGCATTTTATATACCTACACAGATTTCCTTATGTATGAAGATATTAATTAATTAAGATATTTATAATATTACTAGCAGACCCGGCGACGCGTTGCAGTGGCTAAGGTATATAAATTTTGTAAGGTATTATAATATACTTAACAAACGTCAAACAATAATGAAGGTCTAATACATCTTTCTGTTTAAATGAGTTTTGGATTTGACATCATCTTGAGAATTTGACATCTGCATACAGTAACAAAATATAAACAAATAATTTGAAATAAATAAACATTGCGATTATAAATTGAGATATAAACTACCCCATCTCCAAGTTGGACCAAATTACAAATGCTTACAAAATTTGATAAAGATTGGTTCAGTAGTTTCGGAGTTTATCGCGAACATACATCGTGACACGAAATTTTTATATATTATATAAGATTAAGACATTTCACATCCTCTGCGCGTCCTTTTTTTACGCTGGGAAATGCTCTGAGGCATCGCGCCGGGAAGAGGGTCTCCCCAGGCGGGTATGTGGGACTCGCTGCGCCCGAAAGATGGTAAGTGGACGCAGCTCTACCCACTAAAACCCGGCGAGTGCCACCAGTGCCGCCTTTGGTGAGGTGCCCCGGATCTGTTAAGCTGACAGGGCACCTCGACGGCTAGTCAGTCCCGCAAGGGACCGACGCCTACTCCACAGAGGGATTGTCACGCACCACAAAACAACCCCTCCTAACGTCGGGACAGTACAATGGGGTGACATTCTCTCCCCTTGCCCCCTGCTCTTTCGTCCCCTCTTCTTATAAGAGGGATACAAAGAGCCCCCTCGGCTCAATTAGCCTCGCCCATGGTACTGGGTTCACCCTAGGCTACTGAGCCCCACCGCCGCGTCAAGGCCTGAACCATGGTGGGGCCCCTTGGCCCCCTGCTCTTTTGTCCCCTCTTCATATAACAGGGGTACAAAGAGCAGCTCCGGCTCAATTTGCTTTGACCAAGGTGTTGGGTTGACCTTAGGCTACTGAGCCCCACCGCCACGTCAAGGCTTGAACGATGGTGGGGCCATCCTCTGCGCATCCTGTGACAGCCTCTATTTTTGTACTTATTGACTTTTTGCAAAGAACTTTTATTTCGGGTTGATTCAGGTAAAAGAAGATGTTAATACACATCTATAACATATATAATCAAAATAATCCTTATAAAAACTGCAAGATCGAACTCGCCCTCGTATTCTCTACCATAATCGATATGAAATCTGTAATACCGCTAATGACGACATCATGAAGTACTTCACTATAGTCATTAATCACTAGGGACGCACCGAGTCACAATCAATCACTCTCATTAATATGTTATTTGACGCCTCACAGTTTCAACACTGGGGCAAATTGACGTTTTTCCGATTCGATAAACCATTATTGTATTCGGAAGTGTTATCATATGTTTAAGGCAAAAAATATTGACAACCCTAAAATCACTTTTGTTAGTCATGGCAATCTTGCACTGTCTCCCGCTTTAACCGGGGAGGGAAACTGGAAATAATTCCTACTCCTACTGAATTCTTCTGATTAAATTCGTTGCGGAGTCCAGGCCAGTTTTAAAGTATCCCCCGAGTCGCTGAGATCGTGTCAAAGGGTCATTTAGTGGTTACCGCTGACGATCCTGCCTATACAGGAGTAGCAACGGTGAGAACGAGTGATGGGCCTAGCCCGACAAAAAAAACACTAAAATTAGTAATATATATCAGGTATAAGAAGTAAAAAAACACATAACCATGAGAAATATATTAATAGTAGTATTAAAGTCCGGTAGGAGAGAGAGGAGGAGCACGCTTGAGCCGCGCATTCTTCTTAATTCTCCTATGGGGGGGGGGGAAGGGCAGGACAAGCAGGTTAATTTCTGACATCATGACTTACAATTTTGTGTCTCAGGAATCAGGATAGAAAACGCATGTGTTGTACGGTACCGGTTGAATTCGTTTATGTCTATGGACGACGTTGACCACTATAGGGTGTTTCCTCTGCCAGTTTGCCTATCCTACTAACAGGAAAAAATTAAACGACTAAAATTGATACGACTTAGGAACCTTCTAGAAAATAGATGTCGCTATCACTTACCACCAGGTGACCGTTTAGCCCCTATTCTATAAAACAAAAAAAACGAACCGTAGATACGACTGAGATTTCCAATCGTTTAAAAATGTATCTTTCTAACTGCTATGTAAATATACTAACTTCTAATGTATGTTATGTTTATCTGATCTGTACTGACTGCAGTACATGCATGAGTACTGAATAAAATTCTATTCTATTCTATTCTATTAATAATACTCGCGTACAGGCGATCGCTTTTACAATGTAGAAGTAAATCCCTTCAGGGAAATAGAGAGCTGCAACAAATACGAGTAGGCAGGAGGTGGCTTCCTTCCTCCTTTTCCGCTTAAGGCACCCTGAACACATAAGGGTACCTTATAACTCGGACCATATGCGTGGCGGATCTCCTGATCGGCCGCATACAGGTCTTTCACAGTGACAGTGAAACAGTGATCACGGTGGCAGGCGGTCGCACCGCCTGTCACAACCACAGAGAAGAATCTTATTTGTTTGTGGTTCGTTTGTCCGTTTGCCTATTCAACTAACACTAAAAATTACTTGGTATTGGAATATTAATTAAGAATTGTATACCATATCGGTATTTTATGAAATAGTGAGCAAACGGCCATACGGTTCACCACCAGGACTGCCGGAGATCACTTATATCAAAGACATCCGCTACAATCCACGCCCTTTTCTTGAAAATCTCTAAGTTGTCTCAGTTCAAAGTAGTCGTGTAAAACGGGAAATTGTTGACTAGAATAAAAGTTCATTTGGTGCTTTTGTAAAAACTACGTAAAAAATAAATGGCCTCAAAATAATGAGTCTTATTGTATATAGATACTGAAAAATTTATTAGGGGCGGGCCATGAAAATATTATTTGTAATCTTTATCTTTTCTGTATCATATATCTTATTCTTTATCTTTTTTTCTAACTAAAAAATTGTGTCTACCATCTGACACCATTTAATTAATATAATTAAATGACTCCTAGTATAATTTACGCTATCCTCAACATTCTTGTATCGTTTTTAAGGCCGCCCCGAATACATTGCTCGCTAGTATACACCGTAATAATTAACGTAAGTACATAATATCTAGGCAATAGACAGCGTTTTAGCGATCATACATGATTCCCATCTTGGATCTTTATCTATAATAGGCACTTAAGGCTTGCTTAGTTTCACGAAAGTGTTGATGCTTTCTTGATCACTATAAAGTGCTTTGAGTGATTAATATCCATACTTAAGATAAAATATTACAGGCCACACCTTTAACAAGACGTAGTGCCATGCTGCTTTGGAGATTCAGTGAGTAGAGGTGCGTCCACTTACCAGCTTTCGGGCGCAGCGAGTCCCACATACCCGCCTAGGGAGTGGTTCTTCCCAGGCAGGATGCCTCAGAGCATTTCCTGGCATTAAAGTGGAAAAAAGGTCATGGTTAAGGTGGTGTAATTTTTGGTTTAAATTGATGTATTCATTTATTATTAAAAGTGTTTCACACGTCAGGAGTATAACAATTAACCGCTACAAAATCCAAAAATTGTTTCATTATGTCATTACGATTTACGACAGTAAAGGAGACGGTCCATTTCTGGTCTGGTCTTATACAGTATACCATAAATAGAGAAAAAATACATAGATTTCACTAAAAATAAAATAAATTAGTTTAAGAAACTAATTTACAAGCAAAAATAAAAATACATTTCAAATCGTTCAGACGGATGATTATTACTTACTAAATGTCGTTTCTGACAAATGACAAACCAAATGATGACAGATGCCTATCGAACAATGACATATTTCCTTACATTTGACAGATAACTCCAAAATATATACGCCATACGCCATTGTTTTATACACGTAGTGTTGCAAATCTTGGAAACTATAAATTATTCTACCGCTGAAATTGAGATGAATTCATGGTTATGAACAAATCAAAACTGTTTCAATATTTTCTTTCCTTCATCTCATTACCTGTACAAAAGTAGACCAACGTCCCATACAATTTTGGACCATCTCCTTTAGATAATCATTATATATTTGTTATACCACAGTACACAAGCATAATTAACAATGTCAACTGCATAATAGAAAGATACGGAAAGAATATAAAAGTAGACTTATTTCCTATTCCGGAAGCGCAATCAGTTCCTTTGCTGCATGTCAACTGAAACTTTAAATGCTTTTTTTATGCAAATAAGTAGTTGTACGTTTGCCAGAGAGCCTTTGACCGGGCATTTCATCGTGAATCTGTTCCCATTATCTTTTCATTAAAAACTCTTTTACGGTAAATGTATGTTTATGGTCACTGAGTACCTTCGTTCGTATTATCAGTACGCTGACTTTTGTAGTGTATAGTCCGCTTTAAAATATCTCATTTTGATCAAATTAAATTAAATTACTTATATGATTATTTGAATACCATGTAATAGCATATAATATATTAAGTTACCAAATAATAAAATCTGGTGTTTCATATTAATTAACTTTTCCACCTTTTTCTCGGTTATCTACAAATAATCCCACTAAATTTAACATTCTAAACTTAGATATTTTATTCCGTAGAATTCTGGCATTAATAAGTGTTGCTACTAAAAAACCTCTCCACACGAAAAAGTGTTAAATTGGACCAAATTAGGGTAATAAAAAATAAAATAGATATTTTTTATGTTTTACCTGGAAAAAAAATCCAAATATTTATTTACTTAAATATTTACTCACTCAAGTGAACTAATACAAAAATAACCAATATTTCAATATCACGAACAATATATTGAATTAATTTTAATTACTTTATTTTATCCTTTAGCTTCGATAATAATTCAGGTTTATATAATATAATAGCTGTCAGATAGCTGTCACCATGGTTCAAGCCTTATCGAAGCGGTAGGGCTTAGTAACCTAAGGTGAACCCAGCACCTTGGGCGAAGCAAATTAAGCCGAGCGAGCGCCGAGCTGCTCTTTGTACCAAGAGGGGTACAAAGAGCAGCTCGCTAATAAAAAGAGGGGACAAAAGAGCAGGAGGACAAGGGGCGAGGGTGGGAGCCTCACCCTATTGTACTGTCCCGACGTTGGGAGGGGTTGTTCTGTGGTGCAGGCCAACCCCTCTGCGGAAGTGGAGTCAGTCCCTTAAGGGACTGACTAGCCGTCGAGGTGCCCTATTTGCTTAATAGATCCGGGGCACCTCACCAAAGGTGGCATTGGTGGCACTCACCGGGTTCTAGTGGGTAGATCTTCGTCCTACATACCCGCCTGGGGAGACTACGGGGAGTGCCCCGTAGGATGCATCAGAGCATTTCCCGGCGTAAAAGAAAAAAGAATATTTTTTTACAAAAATATTTTATGCTCAAG
The DNA here is from genome assembly GCA_963853865.1 of Helleia helle. Classification (NCBI taxonomy): domain Eukaryota; kingdom Metazoa; phylum Arthropoda; class Insecta; order Lepidoptera; family Lycaenidae; genus Helleia; species Helleia helle. The sequence goes on from OY971421.1 coordinate 12,413,219, forward strand.
ATTAACCTTTTAAAAATCAAGGTTTTTTTCCAAAGCCTTGATAACGTCTGCGAGAAACCGTCTCACCGGTTCACGCTTCAATAAATAATATTATTTATGTTTCATTGTAACGAAAAAGACTGCCCCGTTCACAAATTAAATTAGTAGTAACATTCAGTACAGTACAGTAGTAACAGTATTTAGTTGTAAGTGTTGTGGTTTTTTTTTTTTGAAGATTTTAACACGTTTCAATTATAGGCTGCGTATATTGTTATCGTGGGATAGATAGATTACAATTTGCTGTCTCTTTCCGTTAACCTATATTGTTTGTAAGGGATACATATATAGCAGCATTATAGGCTATGTATATTGTTATCGTGGGATAGATAGATTACCATTTGCTGTCTCTTTCCGTTATCCTATATTGTTTGTAAGGGATACATATATAGCAGCATTATAGGCTATGTATATTGTTATCGTGGGATAGATAGATTACCATTTGCTGTCTCTTTCCGTTAACCAATATTGTTTGTAAGGGATACATATATAGCAGCATTATAGGCTATGTATATTGTTATCGTGGGATAGATAGATTACCATTTGCTGTCTCTTTCCGTTAACCAATATTGTTTGTAAGGGATACATAGGCTACGTATGATTATTATCGCGGTATAGATATCGTAGATTACCATTTGCTGCTGAGCTTGCTGAGGCCTCCTCCCGCGGGCGACGAACGGGGATGAGTAGGAGGCGCTAATTAATGGACCTCCAGTAACGCCCCTGTGTTCGTGTCGGGCTCAGGATGGGAACCTGGGTCTGTATGGCACGACGTCGTCGGGACTGCTTAGTAGCGGCCAGGCAGTCTCCCATTATGAGGAGTAGTCTGGTCTTCACCGGGGCCAGCCTGTCGCTGAGGTGATACTGTCTGTTGCCTGCATATCCGGGACCCTCAAGAAGCGGCTGAAGGCGCTCACAGTGGTTTAGTTAGGGTGGACACTCCCAGTGGTGCGAGTCCCGCATTGGGTCAGGATCTACCCGAAGATCCTGGCTGCATCCGCAAGGTTTTCCCTGCGAAAAAAAAAGACCACCATTTGCTGTCTCTTTCCGTTAACCTATATCGTTTGTAAGGGGTACATATATTATAGCAGAATTTTAGGCTACGTATATGTATATTGTTATTATGGGGTAGATATCTTAGATTACCATTTGCTTTCTTCCAGTAAAACTTTACAACTAACCTTTATATTTAGTGGACACAGCAGTATACTGGTATGTCGGCTGTACGTTGACCGACCGTGGTATCAGTCACGCGATCCCAGCCCGCCACTAAATCGTACAATCTTGATAATACGTGTTTTGCGCCTACTATAAATACCCGTGATATATAACCTGAAATGTATTCCATCTACAAGTGCACTTGATAAAAGCTGCAATTTATAACTTTATTTAGAACTTTTCCTTTAGATAAAGAAAAACTTTTATAATTTTTGATTTGTGAAAACGCTAAGCATTTTACGTTTATTGAAACAAATAATGGGATAAAATCTAGCGTCAATAATAGATTATATCGTTTAAGGCTTCATATTTGTTGAAGTGAGACGTCACGAAAATGTACAACGTTTTTGTCCAAGAAGAGGGAGAGAGTGATTGAGAGAGAGAAAGGGCGAACGTAGCATGAAGCACATAGCCATGGAGTGAGAGTAGAGAGCAAGTTAGTAAAAATATAAACGATATTTAAAAATTAGTTTGCCAAATAAGTTTCACTTCTGTCATGTGTGTGTGTTTACTTTTTTATTTATTCATAACTTTCATAGACACATTCTAAAGAAAGGATGTTTTTAATTTAAGTGAATTTGACTTGATTGTAGCTATGGACATACTTTGTATCACATCGACATGTTTTGACTTCCTACTGAGATAGCAAACTAAAGTGACCACAGATATTTGAAATAATATTTCTATAAAATTAACTTTTATTTCGTAATGTTCAGTAAAATTAACACAAGATAACCCGTCACAAGCGTAATCATTGTTTTCCATCTTTCAAAATTATAAAAAGTTAAAAACGCAAACAGCTATCGCGACAGAGTGTGACATTGTGTGACAAGGGGTGGGGTGGGGTGGTAGATGTTAAAGATTTTGTGTCATTTGAAATTTCAACCTTGAATATGCCTAAGTTTTTAAAACACGAATTTTGCGGTAAAATAGAGCGGTAATTTTGTGTTTTGTATGAAATATTTGCTGCGACCGACGCTGCACTGGTTCTGCGCTCTGATTGGCCGACTGATGGCCATAGATGAATGATTGGCCGATGGGACATACAGATCACTGGTTGGTTGAATTTATATTACGTCAGTGACAAATCACTGACCAGTTTCGGAATTGTATGGCTCACATAACTACTCTATCCAGTTCTATGGTCGATGTTACTAAATAATCAAATGTCATCAACATTAAAGCCCTACATGAATTTTATATATAAATCGGAATATTCGAATCGAGAAATAGATATTGTAGTCTTGTTTACCAACTGCAGTTCGGCCATACGAAATGAACAAACAACAGCCTATCAACGGCCGGTGCTTTTTGTGGACTGTTGTGATCCGATGTTTGTGTTTCCATTACAGTACATTGTTTTATTTTGTGCTACAATCAACGAAATCAGACTGAACAAGTAAACTTTTAGGTGTGTATACATTTTTTATCTTACTATATAAATGAATATATTTATTTTATTTAAAGTAATTCTCTGTTAATTCGACAGTCCATTAGGACAGTTCATTATATTTTCAATAGTAATATGTCTCAGTATTGTCATTAAGTAAATATTAATAATATGGATTACATAAATTTTATTAAAACTCCTTTGGGGGACTGACTAGCCATCGAGGTACCAAAGGCGGCGTTGGTGGCACTCGCGGGGTTTTAATTAGTGAGTAGAGCTGCATCCACCTTACCATTTTTCGGGCGTAGCGAGTCCCACATACCCGTCTGAGCAGTCACCCTACCCCGCGGGATGACTAAGAGCATTTCCTGGCGGAAAAGAAAAAAAAAGTCTTACTAATATTAGTTCCCAGTCTAGTCGTTTTTTTTTAAATGTTACTTGGATAAGAAAACTAGCAAACGTGCCACCTGATAGTAAGTGGTTGACGTCGCCCATGAACATAAACTAGTTTACTTGGAACGAGCCCAGGCAACTCATCAACACCAGGCAATGTGTTGCCTATCCTGAGACATAATATCTTAAGTCTCGGTGCCAGTAATTACACTGCCTGTCTTGCCCTTCTCTCCGAAACACAGCAAAGCTGTTTCACGGGAGAAACAAGCAAGATGCATACAGCCGGGAGCGCGGCACAGCGCTTCCCTCCCACCGGTAATATGGAAACAAACAAAAAAAAAGAAAACTTTTTAAATTTTTAATGGAACAATGTTTTTATTCTTTACAAGAGTTCCTTAATTATAAGTATATTGTAATGACTAATTTAAAATATAAAAAATATATATATGGACGTTGGTAACGACAGAATATGTGATACCATTGAACACCATGTAAGACCTAAATTGTACCATATTTCGCCCAAATAAAAATATTATTATTATTATAAAGTATGATTTTGCGCGATTATTTGGATTTTGTTGCAACTTCTATGAAGATTTCTATTTAACAATTCGCCAAAGATAGATCTATGTATGTAAATATCGGGTCACTGTATATATGGCAATACTTTTTATTATAATATAATTATTATTTTACCAACGCCTCAATTCACCTTCAACCATAAGCTTAGAGCATGCGATATGAGAGAACACGTGGGCGGCCGCCTGACCCCGCACATGTTCCTCCGCCTGACCTGTTCGGTGTACCTGACTCGTCTCCCCGCTCCTGTCGTACACAGATAAATGTAGAATGTTCGAGATCATTGTTCTTATAGCCTTAATAATTTCCGTGGACTTGTGAAAGACAAGTCTTTGTACGTGGTCGCTTTATCCGAATCTTCGGGAATGCAATATGTTTTAACTCATTATATGAGCGAAATTCGCGTAAACAGCGAAAAATTATTTAAAACGTAATAGATTGATAGCACTTTTGCTTCTATTAACTTAAATGATGGCACAAATATCCTACTAATATTATAAATGTGAGAGTAAGTTTGTTTAATACGCTTTCCCGCGAAAACTACTTAGCCGATCATCATGAAATTTTATATACATTTTATTATTAGAAGTAACATAGGATAGTTTTTACGAAAAAAAATCTTATCCTGCGCAGACGAAGTCGCGGGCACCAGCTAGTAATGAATAAAAGTGCAATAAAAAGTAAAGTAATTAAATCTTTTTCTGCATCTTTAAATAGCCAATTATAATTTAATCTAGTTTACTTATTATACAGACTCCGGTCAAAAAGATATCGATTTTCTACATTACATTACAATAATGTACAAACGGTAATTATAAAATTCTCACAATAATGGCTTTATAATAATATAGTAAGCTTTACCACCATACTATTAGCCAGAGTATCGGTGTACGTGAAGTGTTACTGAAACTAGCGTTGGGACAGGTTGAGAATATGGATGTGCTGTAGCACGATATTTCTCCTATTATAACTAAAAAGCTATTTTATTGGCTGCTTACTTTGAACGTAAACCGAGAAACGATCTTGTAATAGAGCTTTGTATTTTCGCTTGTCAATTTTTAGGATTCTGTAATTTGTTCCTCAAAATGACAAAACGCGACCCTTACAGGATCTGCCCGTTGGCGTATCCAACTATCATAAAATAATAAATATATGACACGACTATCCTTCATCGCCTCCCCACCATGGTTCAGGCCTTGACGTGGCGATGGGGCTTAGTAGCCTAGGGTGAGCCCAGCACCTTCGGCGAAGCTAATTGAGCCGAGGGGGCTCTTTGTATCCCTCTTATTAAAGAAGAGGGGACAAAAGAGCAGGGGGCTAGGGGCGAGGATGGGAACCTCACCCCATTGTACTGTCCCGACGTTGGAAGGGATTGTTCTCTGGAGCGGGACAACCCCTCTGTGGAGGTGGCGTCGGTCCCTTACGGGACTGACTAGCCGTCGAGGTGCCCTGTTAGCTTAACAGATCCGGGGCACCTCACAAAAGGCGGCACTGGTGGCACTCTCCGGGTTTTAGTGGGTAGAGCTGCGTCCACTTACAAAAAAAAATACAAAAAATAAAAGATGTGAAATTTTGTTCTCTACAATAATGGTCTCAATAACTTAGTCAACAATGGCCAAAATCTGTTTTCAAGATGGCGCTTTAAGCTCCACCTGGAATCTGGATATGTCAGCATTTTATTTTTTAGCTCAGTAAGTGAAATTCAGTGAGAGGCTGTCAGAACAACGGCTATTTTTACTGTACTTTAATGCTTCTGAAGATTTCAAGAACTACAATTGTGTTTTACTTTTCCTACTTTCATATTATAAATTTTTATTAATAAATAGCTGCAAGAAATAGCAAGTCTTAAAAAGTACATGCAGAATGAAAGACTAAAAATAAAGTTCTCACTTAGAATAAAGTTTTCAGTTATCTTTAGCCTATATGGAACGTGCAATAAACTCACACGATGCAGGTTTGCACGATCGTATATTTTCATGAGGACCGTGTAGAAACCGCTTATATTAACAATCGTAAGCAATAAAACTATCCCCTTAGGCACGACAGACTTAAGGTCACATACACATTACCGTTTTCTCACGGCGTATTATTTCTCCTTCTATCTCGCTTGATCTTGTTTAGATAGTGCCACTAGATAAGGGCTTATGGAAATACTAAGATGCCTGTTCTCTATCTTTCAGGACTTCAAAGGTGTTTTTAATTTTCTTTCGCATGCTTAAACACATTTGGGCGTACAGGATTATTATATTATTAATAAAATATATTTACTAACACTTTTAGTCTAGACAGACAAGTTTGTTTTTCTTTGTTATATTTGTTGTCTTTGTATAGATTACCTACTAAGGGTGGTAGATAGGTAGGGTCACTAGGGAGTGACCCTGCTTATTTCTTCTACTTCATGTATGCAGTATTCTGGATATAATCTTAATTACTGGCACTGATATTTACCATCTTTCTTCGCAAAATAGGCAATACAAGCCCATGAGTAAATAAAGGGATTGCTTATTCATGTGATACAAGGCATGGATGAATCACATGAAAAAAGTAATATACCTAAATGCGAGATTTCGTTGTTCGAACGAACGACTGTTCGTTTGTATCCTTGATGTACAGTGATTATGTTAGTAATCTAACGTCATCAATGACTGGTCTGATCGTAACTGTTGTGCCAGTATGCAAAGACCTTTATAATGCAGCTCTGCGGTAACTAATATTTTATGTGTGTTCCTATTAAATCATGGCATGACTCTACTTTTTCCGTATTTACGACACAGTAAAATCTTAACAGGCGCGACGTTATTTGAAAGAAACTATTACTTTTATATAAATTGAACTTATTTTATATTTATTTAGGCACACAGGCACGTCATCGATCTAATATTTTACTCAAATTAAAATGACACATTAATTGTTTACCTTGAGTTATTAGGACAAAGATATCCTTTTGTCCACAACGTGAATAAATCACCTGAAAACTGGAAAACGTGCCAAAATAAATAATGATTGATGGGAAGAATGCATTCTTCTCGATTCATATTTATCAAATGTGAATCAAGAAGATTTGGCTATTAATATTTATAATGTTATTCTCCAAATATACAATATTTCATAAATGTTGGCATAAATATTATATATTTTTGTCTTTTTTATATATCATGGGGGGGCAAATGAGCAGTCGGAGCTTAGGTGACTACCAACGCCCATAAACATCCGCACAAGAGGCTATGCAGATGCGTTGCCCTCCTTTACTCCATCTCCACCCATGGGCCACCGGAAACTCACCGGGAGAGGTTCCATCCCGGTCGTGTCGACCCAATTCGGCTGCAGTGCAGCATGGCACTACCTCTTATAACCTTATAATCATTGTTTAGTAAGAGCCTCTTACTGGGAAGTGGACGCAGCTCTACCCACTAAAACCCGGTGAGTGCCACCAATGCCGCCTTTGGTGAGGTGCCCCGGATTTAGTAAACAAACAGGGCACCTCGACGGCTAGTCAGTCCTGCAAGGGACCGACGCCACCTCCACAGAGGGGATGTCCCGCACCTCAGAACAACCCCTCCCAACGTCGGGACAGTACAATGGGGTGAGGTTCCCATCCTCACCTCTTGTCCCCTGCTCTTATGTCCCCTCTTCTTATAAGAGGAGCACAAAGAGCCCCCTTGGGCCAATTAGCTTCGTCTAAGGTGCAGCGGATCACCCTAGGTTACTGAGCCCCACCGCCACGACAAGGCCTGAACTGTGGTGGGGTAAATATTTTCTAAATCTAGCAGTTAAGTCGTCTATGTCAAACTTTTGTATTGACAATTTATATCTTTTTCAGCTAGATGGCAGCACTCACGCTTGTCAAATGTCACAATGTGGTGGAGGTGTGGGCAGAAACATGGCAGAGGCACTGTGGCGCCTTCGACGTGGACGTACACATCTCCTTACGGCAGTTGGCAATGATTCTGATGCCCAATACTTGCACGACATCGCTCCAGGACTGCTGCTCGATGGTAGGTACATTTTAGTCGACACGTTTTAAACCATCACCTTCTGCAGTATAACTTGTAAAACATCTAACGGCGCGCCTTGGCAGTAAAATTGACTCGAATGCCGTGACAGTAAACATGACGCTATCATGTCAAGCGTTGTGTTTTTGAAGTGAAACGTCTTTGCGCGCATGAGGGAATTTTTTTAAAAGATGAAACGTAACGAAAATGTGCAACGTTTTTGTCCAAGAAGAGGGAGAGAGTGATTGAGACCGATTGAGAGAGAGTGAGAAAGGGCGAACGGTAGCATGAAGCTCATAGTGAGAGTAGGGAACAAGCGAGTGAGAAAGATCGAGAGAGAGAGTGAGATAGAGCGATCGTCGCATCGCAAGTCTCGGAAATTTAAAGCTTTAGATTAGGTAGTATAAATATAAACGAGATTTAAAAATTAGTTTGCCAAATAAGTTTCACTTTTGACGTATTGTGTACTTTGTACACACGCACTTTTTTCAGTAAAGTAACTTATATGGATGTTCGGGTCGCTCGCATATAATATAAGCGTTCCCTGCGCGGCCACTCTATCCGTGCTAAGCGTCAGATTTTACCGTTACACTAAACGCACAGCTCACGCGCGCGTTTTTTAACGCTTCTTTCGGATGTCCCTAGATGCCACTGTTATTTTTATTATAAATTCTATTCTTACTAATATTATAAAGGCGAAAGTTTGTAAGTTTGGATGTTTGTTGCTCTTTCATAGCGAAACGGCTGAAGTGATTTGACTGAAAGTTGAAATGGTGATGGATTATAACTTGGATTAGGACATAGGCTATAAAAATAATCATCATCAATCAGGATATGGTTGTAAATCTAATCTCATCATATGTCATCTCTGGATGACTAAAAATTTCTCATAACCGATCGAGTTTACGCACTTACGACGTTTTAAGCGCTAGAAAACTATACTGAAACTGAAAAAGTAATCTAGCGCTATGATTTAATAGTTTTTTTTTTTCTTTTTTTTTCTTTTACGCCGGGAAATGCTCTGAGACATCCCGCGGGAGAGTGGGTCTCTCCACACGGGTATGTGGGACTCGCTGCGCCCGAAAGCTGGTAAGTGGACGCAGCTCTACCCACTAAAACCCGGCGAGTGCCACCAATGCCGCCTTTGGTGAGGTACCCCGGATCTAAACAAACTAAACAAACAGGGCATCTCGACCGCTAGTCATTCCCCCAAGGGACCGACCCCACCTCCAGAGAGTGGTTGTCCCGCACCACAGAACAACCCCTCCCAACGTCAGGACAGTACAATGGGGCTAGGTTCCCATCCTTGCCCCCTGCTCTTCTTGTAAGAGGGGTACAAAGAGCCCCCTCGGCTCAATTAGCTTTGCCTTTGCTGGGCTCACACTAGGCTACTGAGCCCCACCGCCACGTCAAGACCTGAACCATGGTGGGGGTGTTTTTATAGTTTGGATAGACGAAATTTAGTTCTAACTATAGTCAGTATTTGAAGAAATTGTTTATAAGAACGTTCGTGTCTATCGGTAGAATATAAGTCAATGGCGAAAACCATCTAGATTCATTCATGTTTTCGCGGCATCATGTGGAACCGTCGTAAGATCATAATGATAATATACGTTCATGATCAAACAGAAGTATAGAAAAAGAAAAATCAAGACAAATTTTGATACTAGAGCTACTACCCAAGACCCAAACTCAAAATATTCACATCCAAACAACAAAAGAAAGGTATAATTTATTCATCGTTGTTTGTAAAGGATAATTATATACCGTTCTCGTAGAAGTTTGCGTTATTATTCGATGAACACGTTGTAATAACAACGCTTTATTATTATAATTCTGTATTTTTAAACGAGCAGAACGCTTGATATTTATATAACTCTGGCAATAACCGAAAAAAACATTAATGGCCGATCGTTACGAAAGTTATGTGGTCCACAGGGCCACGGTGTTTCCTTATGAAAAAGGTGTTTTTCCCGCTTTATATTGTAACTGGCCAAGAGATCCCACTGCAAATATCACCTTCTGTAGAACTATGACTACAAAACTGGCACAAAATTGCAAAACTTATGCTGGCACTTCACATGGCAGATGGCTATTTATATTTGTGTATTTTAACAATTACCATATGTTTGACAGTTTTGCCAAATATATTAATTGTACATATTATCTGCTTGATCCAACGGCTTGATCTGCATTTGCATGTTATTTGCCTGTTCGCCATATTATATTTGTCCAAATACAATACATAGCGAAAATATATTTGAAATTTTATAGAAGAAATGAATAGTCAAATTAGGGAAAGTTCGAATTATGACGTCTTCAAAGTAGTTAATTAGTGCCATTAAAAACAATTTGATTTGATTCAATAGTGTTATAGACTTTATGATGATATATAGGCAATTATTATTATTACTTTAGGTAGACGAAGTGTTGGTCGGCCAGGTGGGAAGACGTGCGGTGGCCGGTCCGTGTTGGATGCGAGTGGCAAGGGATCGGCCGTCTTGGCGTTCGTTAAGAGAGGCCTATGTTGAGCAGTGGACGGGTAGCAGCTGGTGATAATGATATAGGCAATTTATATAAAAAAACGATCGCCCCCGGGTGGGCTCGAACCACCAACCTTTCGGTTAACAGCCGAACGCGCTAGCCAATTGCGCCACGGAGGCTCATGCTAGGAATAGATAAACATATAACACAATCATTCTCTTATTTACATAACATACTTGATAATAGTTGAAAGAAGCTAATTTTCGTGAATCACGAACAACTGTGTTAATATTGTAGGTATATGACGTTCTTGGAGTTTTTATAATAGGTCTTTACCTATGAAATTGCCGTTCTGCAGTACTGGCCATTTCAAATCAAAATAATTTTTGTTTGGCTAAGAATTCTAATTTCAACTTAATTTTATTTTAAAAACATTTCATCAAAAGTAGTCATTTGTTTATTGATTAGTGTTACATTTTCATCGCATTTCAATTTTTTTCGTCATAATGGATACTTAAAAAATTCGAGTAATTATGGAATATGAGTACCGTCGTGGCAGCAACGCGGCACAAGCGGCACGCAACATCAACGACGTTTACGGAGCTAACACTAGAAACCGACGCTCCACCTGTTATTGGTTTACTCGCTGTGGTGTGGTTCGCTCGTTCTGGAAATTTCGACCTGGAAAATAAACCTCACGGTCGTCCGAAGACTTTAAAGACGAATTAAAGGCGATTGTGGAAGCTGATGATACACAATCTACGACTGAATTAGCAGCAGCTTTCGACGTTAGCGTCAAAACAATATTGGTAGATTTGCGTCAAACGGGCAAGGTTAAAAAGTTTGACAAATAGGTGCCCCACGAACCCAATGATCGCCAGCGCGAAGTACGCGCCTTGCACTGCTCAACAGACACACAAATGACGAAATTTCGAACCGCATTGTTACCTGCGATGAAAAATGGATTCTGTTTGATAACCGCAAGCGCTCAGCAAGTTGGTTGGATCCTGGTTCAGCACCTAAACAATGCCCTAAACGAAAACTTACCCCTAGAAAAGTGATGGTCACTGTTTGGTGGTCTAGCGCCGGTGTGATTCATCACAGCTTCTTACCAACTTAAAATAAAAAAATACCAACGTGGTGAGCATTACTGTAGATGTATACTGTGAAGAACTGAACACAATGATGGAGAAGCTGGCACATCTCCAACCAGCATTGGTCAATCGCTCGTCTCCGCTGCTCCTGCACGACAACGCGCGATCTCATACTGCACAGAAGACGGTCTCCAAGTTGCAAGAACTGGGGTTGGAAGCTCTCCGTCATCCGCCCTACTCAACAAACCTTGCGCCTACAGACTACTACTTTTTCCAGAATTTGGATAACTTCTTGGTGGGAAAAAAATTCAATACCCGAGAGATAGTACAATTGTTTTTTTTTAGAAGGGCATCAATAAACTGCCACTGCGTTGGCAAAGATGCATTGATTGCATGGGTGATTACTTCGATTAATACAAATAAAAAATAAATGAAAAAAAAAACGTTAAAATTTTTTCATACAAATCGGCAATTTCAAGACCTAATAGAAATTGTACTCAATACTCTTGTATTGTTTCTAATGTTATACTTATACTAAGATATACTTTAACAGTGGGTAATATAAAAGCATTTTACAAAAAATTAAAACGGACTTCAAAAATACTAAGTCGGTGAAGTGTGTGGTAAAGTCGGTTTTAATTTTTTGTAAAATGATTTTATTTATTAATTTTTAGTGATTCCGAAATTCTTCGTCTTGGCATTCATTGAAGGAGGCCTATGTTCAGCAGTGGAAGGATAAAGGACGATGATGATGATGATGATGGTTTGATGGTTACGATGACTGCGACATACTATGGTGTGCTACCGAAGGATCCTATACAATTGTTACATCGACAAGTAATAAAATGAGCATATCAGCATATTATCGAGGTAAAAGAAATCAACCAAATAGGCATTATTGAGAATAACTAAAAAACGGCTTGTCAGATTCTAATAAAATTAATATTCAAACAAAAAAATAACCATCGAAATCCATTCACAAAACGGCAGAGTAATCGTGTCACATACATACAAAAAAAAACATACAGACGAATTGAGAACCTCCTCTTTTTCTGAAGTCGGTTAAACTTTTAAAGAGTTTACGCTATTAAACAGCTTATCTTCAATATTATATTATTTGCAGCAATTTTAAAGGTTACTTAATGACGAGTCAGCATTTAGAAAATATATGTTACTGAAGACAAAGTAGCTACAAGAGAGTCCTTACAGTTTGTCACATTCTAAGAAACAGCTTTTTGTCGTCTTCATAAATAGTAGAGTCTCCATATAGTTTCGTAATTAAGTTTTTCAATAAATAATTAATAGTACTATTATGCATCTCAATAAAATTTAACACTTATTGTGGTAGGAGATGCACTTTCCAACCATTGGTTCCATATGTCACACTTGGATTCTTAATGATGTTGGACATCAAGGGGTGAATACTAATGACTGAATATAATGTTGAAGGCTACTAGAAACGAAGTCTGGGTGTGAGTTCTCCCCATAAAAAGAAATTTCTCTAAATATGAAAACAGAACTGTTTCTGATTTTTGTGTCTGATGCACCATTTTTTGTTTCATTTTACGCCGGGAAATGCTCTTGCGAGGGGCAGGTATGTGGGACTAGTTGCGCCAGAAAGATGGTAAGATGGACTCAGCTCTACCCACTAAAACCCGGCGAGTGCCACCAATGCCGCCATTGGTGAGGTTCCCCGGATCCGATGAGCAACAGGGCACCTCGACGGCTAGTCAGTCCCCCAAGGGACCGACACCCTCCACAGAGGGGTCGTCCCGCGCCACAGAACAGCCCTTCCCAACGTCGCGACAGTGCCATGGGGTGGGGTTCATCTGATGCATAGCTTGCTTACCGGTGACGTAAAACATCAGCATCACATGTCTGATGAGATTAAAATTGTTTGAGGATATGTGCCGTCAATTCGCATGGGACAATAGGTGAACTATGGCCTAAGAATTGTCCTCCCCTGGTTTCGAGGAGACCTGCGCTCTGCAGTGGGACATAAAAGTCTATGCTTTTGCATGCTATATATATTATATATAACCAGTCGCCTCCCCCATTCCCAGTAGTGAGACAGAACAGTTTTTTTTTTCTTTAACGTCGGGAAATGCTCTGAGGCATCCCGCGGGGGAGTGGGTCTCCCCACGTGGGTATGTGGGACTCGCTGCACCCGACAACTGGTAAGTGGACGCAGCTCTACCCACTAAAACCCGGCGAGTGCCACCAATGCCGCCTTTGGTGAGGTGCCCCGGATCTAGTAAACAAACAGGGCACCTCGATGGCTAGTCAGTCCCACAAGGGCCCGACGCCACCTCCACAGAGAGGTTGTCCCGCACCACAGAACAACCCCTCCCAACGTCGGCACAGTACAATAGGGTGAGGTTCCCATCCTCACCCCTTGCCGTCTGCTCTTATGTTCCCTCTTTTTATAAAAGCGGTACAAAGAGCCCCCTTGGCCCAATTAACTTCACCCAAGGTGCAGCGGCTCACCCTAGGTTACTGAGCCCCACCGCCACGACAAGGCCTGAACTATGGTGGGAAGACAGAACAGTCCCTTATGCATAAGTAACTACAATATTGAACCTGTATATCTCATATCTGTTTGTTCAGGTTGTGTTATTGATGGAGCACGTACCGCGTCGTATGCTGCGGTGTTCGATAAGAAAGGCGAATGTTTACTGGGCCTCGGCGACATGACGGTGCACGGGAATATATCAATTGATCTGGTGAGTATTGGAAATTCTGAACACAAAAGCACTGTTTGAAATTGCTTTTATCAACATTATTTTAATGTTTTATGTTCTTTACAGACTCTTTTAGTTATGAGTCAAAGTTTAAAACAATAATTTTAAATCATATTAAAATTTCACTAAACGAAAAATGTTGTGTGTCATGTATTGTACGCTATGTACACTTGTTGCTGGGATTGGAGAATTGAAACAATAATTTCTTCAGAACTTTTCCTTTATTCCTCTTCTTAGTATTTCTTTACAAGTTTTCACTTTTACTGGTAGCCGAATACTGAACTGATTAGTGGAAATTCAGCGCGATATTTATACAAATCTTGCCGTAAAGCATACTATTAGATTGACCAATCAGAGATCACTTTATTTCCCTCTCACTCTAACCTATATCCTATCCTTTCTAACATTGTTTAAACTTTACAAGTCATTTTCTCTTATTTTCTAATTAAATTAACATTGCCAATGCTTATAGGAATCTAAATAGACATTAATTCTAACTAAAAAACATAATTAAAACATTCTAATTAGATATTTAAAAAACACAACATATTGCATCTTTTTCACTCTTACGTAAAACGAAAGTGACAGCAAGCTATGAGGTAAACTCGGTTGGCGTACAACCGAGTTGGGGCGAGTCAATTACATGACACAAAGTTTTCATATTAAACCTATCAAACTATATACTGGCCTATACTTATCTTAGTAACAATTAGTAGTTAGTATTTACATATTACAATTAGAACAATGACTATGTACATATTATAATTAGTTAGTTACGTGATCGATTGAGTCGTCCTGCACATTCCTCCCGCCGTGTGACTCCGTCGCATCTTCTCCTGGTGCCGGGACGACGTCTTCCTCGATGGGCAGGATCACCAGCTTCCTTACCGGTCGCCGTAGTACTCCTCCCTTGGTCTGGATGTCGACAGTTCTTACGACGTTGTAGGGTCCAGGGAATGTTGCGATTACTTTCCCTCTGAGCCATACGTTGCGCGGTGAGTTGGGATCGACTAGCAGTACGAGATCCCCGATTCGTACCGAAGACCCTCGTCCATGTGGCTCCCGCCGGTTCTGAAGTCCGGGGAGATATTCACGTAACCACCTTTCCCAGAATGTGTCTGCTAACTTCTGTGCGGCTTGCCAGTTGGACTTCGAAATAATGTCTTTTTCTGGGAATCTTGCAAAGGTCGGTAATCTTCCTGGTCCTCCCAACAGGAAGTGGTTGGGAGTTAACGCTTCCAGATCTTCAGGGTCGACCGATACATGTGTGAGAGTATGAGTGTGAGTATGAGTGCGATACATGAGTAACAGTCGACCTGTTGACGGTATATTCGGCTTCTGTCAGTAGCGTGGAGAGTACTTCTTCTGTAGGATGGCGTTCGTGGAGGGTTGACGTCAGGCTAGTTTTGACAGACCTGACCATTCTTTCCCATGCCCCGCCCATGAATGGTGCTCCCGGGGGGATGAATCGCCACGATATCTGTCTCTTCGCTGCTTCTTCAGCCGTTGCCTCGTCGATCGCTCGTCGTAGTTCTTTATCTGCCGCTTTCAGGTTCGTCCCGTTGTCTGACCAGATTTCCGTTGGACAGCCTCTTCTGGCCATCATTCTTCTCAACGCCATGACTGCCGAACTGCTGCTGAGCGATCCGGCTATTTCAAGATGTATCGCCCTCGTAGTTAGACATGTGAAGACGGCGACGTATCTCTTCTGATGTGAACGTCCGACGGTGACAGAGAGAGGTCCGAAGTAGTCCACCCCGGTAAATGTGAACGGACGTTGATGGTGAGCTAGTCGACAGGCAGGTAAGTCTCCGGTTCTTGGGAAAGATGGCGTTTGTGTCTTCATTCGACAGTGTAGACATTGTCTTATGATAGTACGAGTTATCGGACGTATGCGTATAATCCAATATTGTTGACGACATTCGTTGATAGTTGTTTCTACGCCCGCGTGGTGTAGTTTATGATGGATATTCTTAATCCATAATTTCACCGTCGGATGGTTGCCATCTATGACTACAGGACTTCTTAATGCTTCCGGTACTTCCTTGACGGCTGCGATGCGGCTTTTTAACTTGATGAACCCGTTCAGATATTCTATACTTATTTGATGAAGTCTGCTCTCCTTGCTGATGGGTTTCCCTCTTCGAATGTCATGAAGTTCTTGAGTGAATGCTTCTTGTTGAGATGACCGCATCAGAAGTTCTTCGGCTTGTGTAAGAAGTTCCGCAGGTATGGGAATGAATTTTCTTTCTTCTTTCTTTTGTTCTTGTCGTGGTATAATTCCTTTCTTTTTGTTACGTATGTTTTTCCAGATGGGATCCGTTTCGATGTTCTTCGAGTTTCTCTTATAGTGAACGGTTTCTTTCGTGGGCCGGCAGAGTTGAAGAAACTGAAGTACTCTAGCTGTTGTATAACGTAATCTATCCCAGTTGGAGAAGCGGGATACCTCGGGTAAGGCTTCTGCGAGTCTCGGAGTTTCGTCGACTGAGATGTGATGGATTCTTTCTTCTCCGGTTTCTTCTGTAATTGCACTGCAAGATTGTTCTGTTGGCCATGACTCTTCGGGTTCATAGAGAAACTCTGGACCTTTGTACCACCTGTGGTTGGTGTCGAATGACGGTGGTACATTTCTTGTGGCGTCATCGGCGATATTGAGCTTGGTCGGAACCCATCTCCACTCGTTTACTGTAGAGCATTCTTCTATGGCTGCTAGGCGGTGCGCAACGTATGGCTTGTATGAGCGAGACCCTGTCTTGATCCAGGTAAGTACCGTTCTGCTGTCAGTCCAGAACGTCTTCGAATCTGGTTTCCTTTCGTGTTCTTCTATGGTGGCTTCTGCGAGTCTGGCTCCCATTACGGCGGCTTGTAGCTCTAATCTTGGTATTGAGGTGACCTTCAACGGGGATACTCTTGCTTTGGCCATGACGAGTGACACATTGACTTGACCGTTCGGGGCTACTGTTCTCCAGAACAGTGCTGTAGAGTATGCGGATTCGCTTGCGTCGGTGAAGATATGTAGTTGAAGTGACACGGCGTCGCTGTAGCCCAGGTAGCACCTTGGTATAGCCACGTTCGAGAGATTCCTCAGATGGAGTAGCCAGTTCTGCCAATCTTCTGAAAGGTCCTCATCAATCTCGTTATCCCATGATGTTCCGCGTCGCCATACTTCTTGTAGGATTTGTTTGGCCTTGATAGTGACCGGGGAGGCGAAACCGAGTGGGTCGAATAGAGACATGACAACCCTTAAAGCCTCTCTCTTGGTTGGTTTCTTCCCTTGAAACAGTGATGACGGTATTCGAGTCAGGTTGAGATTGAAGGTGAACTCGTCCCTGTCTGGTTTCCAGATGAGTCCCAGTACTCTCTCGACTTTATCTTCTGTCTTGTATAGTTCGATATCTTCTTGTCCTTCCGTTTCCCCTATGGCCTCGAGAAGGCTAGGCGAGTTCGACTTCCATTGTTTGAGTTCGAAGTTCGCTTCCTTATGTATGTTCTTGACCTCGGTTGTGATGCGTATAGCTTCTTCTAAGGTTTTGAAGCTATCCAGATAGTCGTCAACGTAATGCTTCTTTACTATGGCTCTTGCGGCTTCTGGATGAGTTTCTTCATATTTCTTTGCGTTCAAATTCTTCACGAAGATCGCCGTTGCCGGTGAACTAGATGCGCCGAAGATGAGTGACGTCATTCGGTATTCATCCGGTGGCTGACTATCTCTTCTATCCTTTCGCCACAAGTAACGCATCCCTGTCTTGTTCTCGAAGCTTTACTTGCATAAACATTTCTTTGATGTCCGCAGTCACAGCGACGGTATGTTGTCTGAACCGCATGACGACCCCTGGTAATGATTGCAGTAGATCCGGTCCTTTGAGGAGTTGGTCGTTGAGCGAGACTCCCCTAGTCTTGGCTGCTGCATCATGGACTACTCGGAGCTTATCTGGCTTCAAAGGGTTGACCACTCCGAAGTGTGGTAAGTACCACGTTTTATTCGCTGTCTTTGTCTTCGGGGCTGGCTCCGCGTATCCCTTGATGATGAGTGCTTCCATCTGTTCTGTATATTTTTGTTTTAGTCTGGGATCCCGATCGAGTTTCTTTTCGATGTTGTATAGGCGCTTCAACGAGTTTTCATAGTTGTTAGGGAGGTTGATGTCTTCTGTGTTCCATAAGAGTGACGTTTCGTATCTTCCTGTCTCCGTGTGGACTGTATTCTTTTCAAGGACTCGTAACGCTTGCTCTTCTGGATCTGTTGTCGGTTTCTTCGGATTGATGTATAGTGAGTCCATCGCGAAGTACTGCTTCATCATGTCTTCAAGGGTGTCTTCAACATGATCTTCTCTCAGGTGATGAATGTAGTTGATGTTGTTGCTTGAGTCTTTCGTGTGGCTTCCGTGAAGTACCCATCCGAGCGGAGTGAGCGACGCCACCGGTTGTTGTCTGCTTCCTTTCTTGACTCTTGAAGTGAGAAGAAGATGCCAGTTGTCTTGTCCAACTAGTATTTCGGGCTTCGCATGTGTATATGTGATGAACTCGCTGATGTCTTGAAGGTGTTGACATTCTTCAATCTTTTCTTTTGAAACCCTTTGAGTAGCCACATGAAGATTCTTGACTGTTCTAGCTTGAATTCTTTCTTCATGTTCATTCACTCCCCTTAATGTGATATTGACTCTTCTTGACTTATTTTCGGAGGTCTTCATCTCGTTGATGGCTTCGATGCGGAGCGGGTCGATGGGTCCTCTGGCGCCGATGCGGTGAGCCAGGTTCTCGTCGATGAGTGTCACCGTAGACCCATCGTCTAGTAGAGCGTATGTGTCTGTTGCTCCCGCCGGTCCCGACGCTGTGACTGGGATGATCTTCAAGTAGGACTGTCTTGTGGTTGTAGTCCAGGCAGAGTTGATTGCTTCAGATGACCTGTGGTCCTCTTCTGTCCTTTCATTATTCCTCGAGACATGCAGCATTCGATGATGATAATATTTACAGTTGTCGATACCACATGTTCGTTGTCGACAAGAATGGTTCTTGTTTCTATACCGTAGGCATCTGAAACATAGACGACGGTTTTTTGCGATATCCCATCTTCCCTGAACATCCTCTGCCTTGAACTTCTCGCAGTCCGTTATTGAATGTCCCGTGCCTTCACATATGAAGCATTTGATGGTTGGTTTCTCGGTGACATGGTTCACTCGTTGATGACGTCTCGGTGTGGTGGGCTGCGGCTGTGAACCCACTTGTTCCGGTTGTGCGAAGGGTCCGCACAGCTCCGCTTCTCTTTTCATGAACTTGTCGAACTTCAGTAGTGCCGGCTCTTCTTTAGGTAGTGTGGCAGAGTAGTCGAAGTATCTGTATCGAAGTGTCGGTGTCAGTTTATCTACCATGGCCCTGGCGATTTCCGGGTTGTAGAGATAGTAGACGCAGTTCAATGCTTGTAGTGTAGACACGGCGTTTGTCACCTTAGTCGAGAATATACAGATGTCCCTTGGTGACTCGGAGAGACGTGGTTATGTTCGAAGTGTGTCTATTTCCATCATAGCGATTGATTCTGGTCTTCCGAATCTTGATTCCAGAGTCTTCATAATGTCGGCTGGGTTGGCGTTCGTGATAAGTAGACCATCGACGGCTTCCTTGGCTTTCCCTTTTAGGTTTCTTCGAAGTCTGTTGATATTCTCTGTCTTCGAGTAGAGCTTTTCGGTTTCTTCGTAACCTGCTTTGAAGTGAAGCCATTCTTGATGCGCTCCGTTGAAGACCGGTAGCTCCATAAGTCTTGGGCGCGCTGACTTGACGGCGAGTGTTATGGCTTCAGTCAATTGAGAGAGCTCTGACTGAGGATATTTGGTCGTCTTCTCTTCGACGAGGACTGGTGGCTTCAACTTCTTTTCCTTAATCGCGTTCGGCGGTTCTGGACTTCTTTCTCTTGCCACAGTGACAGGTTCTTCCATTCTTCTGTCTTCTGTGATACTTGGTTGTCTTGGTATCCTTTCTTCTGTGGTGGCAAGTTGATGAGGTTCGTTGCTGATGGCTAATACCGGCGATTCTGACTGACCTTGTAGCCAGGTATTGATTCGTGTGTTGGCTTCTATTTTCGAACACACGGAGACGACGTCATCGTTTTCTTCATCTGAGTCCGCTTCTAATACGGCGAGGCGAGCAGCGGCTAATTCGACTTGCAGGCGCGCTAACTCCTCTTTTGCTTTCGCTATTTTGTAGGCCTTCGTTGACTTGACGGAGGCGGCCCGTTTCCTTTCTTCATGCTTGCCGGCTTCAGGTAGGCAAGCGATAACAGTATTGGCTCTTTGCACTGACGGCGGTGCGTCCCGACTGGCAGTAGTCGAGGGGCGCGGGGGGGCGAGAGCTTGAGATTCAGTATCCGGTCTACCAGTTGTTTCGTTAACGTTCGGGATCGTAGCCTCGGTACTACCCGACTGAGCGGTGGTCCGATCAGTGGTATCAGTAGTGCCAGTGGTACCGGAGGTGGCAGTATTGCCGGACGTTTGGGTTCGATATGAATCGGTAGTTTCGGAGGTCGTATGTTCAGTTTCTGACGCAGACTGTTGCGCTTCTTTTGACTGGTGTGTTTTGCGAGTGACCGGCATGTTCACTTTCTTGATAAAATCTTCACCGTATCACTTTCTTGAGGAAAAATTCTTCGCACTTTCTTCTCAATTATCCGGCGACCGAAGGACCATAAATGTACGCTATGTACACTTGTTGCTGGGATTGGAGAATTGAAACAATAATTTCTTCAGAACTTTTCCTTTATTCCTCTTCTTAGTATTTCTTTACAAGTTTTCACTATTACTGGTAGCCGAATACTGAACTGATTAGTGGAAATTCAGCGCGATATTTATACAAATCTTGCCGTAAAGCATACTATTAGATTGACCAATCAGAGATCACTTTATTTCCCTCTCACTCTAACCTATATCCTATCCTTTCTAACATTGTTTAAACTTTACAAGTCATTTTCTCTTATTTTCTAATTAAATTAACATTGCCAATGCTTATAGGAATCTAAATAGACATTAATTCTAACTAAAAAACATAATTAAAACATTCTAATTAGATATTTAAAAAAACACAACATATTGCATCTTTTTCACTCTTACGTAAAACGAAAGTGACAGCAAGCTATGAGGTAAACTCGGTTGGCGTACAACCGAGTTGGGGCGAGTCAATTACATGACACAAAGTTTTCATATTAAACCTATCAAACTATATACTGGCCTATACTTATCTTAGTAACAATTAGTAGTTAGTATTTACATATTACAATTAGAACAATGACTATGTACATATTATAATTAGTTAGTTACGTGATCGATTGAGTCGTCCTGCACATGTATTTAACACATATTGTTAAGGCACTCCACCGCGGCGCCCGCAGAGGCTACGCACGTGTGTTAAAATGTCAATTGCAAGAAAATATCAATTAACGTGCAGCGTGTTAGTGTGTTGCAGTGGAAATAATCACATACAATTTCATGCAAAGTTAACTTGACTAACGTGGGTAGCCTCATTGTGCGCCACGGTGGAGCCGCACTCTTATATACAATTTTGTCATTTACCGATGTCAGCATAATTAAAATTAAGGAATGTCTTTACAATCCTGAAGTACAATCTAAACGTTTAAAAGTTTTGTCCGTTCATTAGATAGAATAAGAAATAATAAATATAAGCCCTCGTTTGTTAAGAGATATAAATACCACCCCCAGGCAACAGGTGACCCATATCTGTAATTAGATATGATATGAAATAGCCTTGGATATTGTATCTTCATACTACGTCTTGTATTATAAAAATCAACGATAGTTTAACGTGACAACGTCATAAGAAAATGGAACGCCACAGAGCGAGGTAACGCCGCATGCGTCATGTTTTTTCGTTCGTGCAGCCGGCTCCATCGAATTATAATACGTTGTCACGTCAATAATATTAATAAAGTATCAACTGTCTGTGAACTTTTGACGTGACAACGTCTTATAATTCGATGGAGCCGGCTGCACGAACGAAAAAACATGACGCATGCGGCGTTACCTCGCTCTGAGGCGATTCATTTTCTTCAGGCGTCAGTAAACCGACTTTACAGACAACCGATTTTAGGAATAAAGGAAGAAATTAAGAGAAAACCGATTACGTAGAGAACAAGAGTCACAGGAAGATCATTTCTGTATTATATTTATATATATTTCTTACCTCTTGAGTTAAATTTCCTGCAAAATCGACGTCCTTTTATAAAAAAAAAAAATATTTCGCTTACAATTTTGTCGACTTCGACAAACGCGTGCGAAAAAATCCGGCACCGCTACGATATGGCGGCCGGAGCGCGGAATTATTGCGGTCCTTGCCGGAGCAGATCGACAAAACCATACGGAGAAAGAGATTGAATTATAGTCAAAACTAGGCGTTAGAAAAGGTAGTTTCGCTAGTGTTCCGCTGCATTTTTTTGTCATTTTTTGTGTCAGGAGGCAACCAAGCGGTCGGAGCCTTATGGTGACTACTGACGCCCATAGACATCCGCACAATCAAAGGTTATTATGCCCTCCTTTTCCTTATCCTCCCCAATGGGCCACGGGAAACTCACATACTGCACGAAACGCGACAGCATAGCTGTCACTTTACGCCGGTATTTTGTGAACGAGAGGTACCTACCACCCCGGTCGTACTAGCCCAATTCGGACGCAAAGCAGCATGGCACTACCTCTTACAAAATCTGCGTTATATATTACTGCGGTTCCGACTTCCGCTGTTATCAATTCACAGCGAACGTGTGGTAGCACACGTTCGCTGCGAATTCCTACGGCTACGGCTTTAACACTGATTACATTTTATTATTTTTTTTCCCCTTAGGAAGAACATAAAAAAATATATACCTAAATCTAATTCTGAGGACTTTATTATCTGTCATAATAGTAACTATGCCTCACTGCAAAAATTGTGAAAAATAAACAAAGAGGAAAACTAATACAATTTATTACGATATCGTGTGACTGAGCACTAAACTTTGTCGCCAAACAAATTGCATTAAAAACTTTTTCTCACTTAATAAACTATCTATCCTCGCCGATTGGATGTTTCGAATTCTATTAGCACAAATGGAAAAACTTCCAAACGATACTTTCATTGACTTGCGTGTACATTTTGAAATTTATTTCATCTTAACTACTGTTACTGAAGTAATATGTAAATCAGCAAACAATTTCGAGCAAGTTTTGAGCAGAATTTGTACCGAGTCAAATACAATTCAAACTGAACTTGTGACATAGATTTCAATAAACGTTAAAAGTTTTGCATTTTGCTAATCATACTGAAACAAATGAAGGTTTTTGATTCGATTACATTGACCCCATTTTACGTTTGTAGAATCTGGGAGTATACAATATTACATTGACTACATTATACATTGATCTCAATTGAAGTACGTAACATAAAATCTAAGACAGATTTGGGCGAAAGGAAGTGTTATCGATTTCTAGTAACCGCAGTGCTTATGAATGATTTATTCCGAGATCTCCGATATAGAAAACCCCAGCAGGAAACTGTGAAGATCGTATCTCCGTAAGCTTTATTTGCCCACATTAAACGAGAATTTTTGTAATAAGCTCATAATCTCATAATTTAAAAATCTTAATTTCTACACTAAGGTCTTTAATGGATATCTAGATAAGAAGTGGGACAGCTGTTGTAGTGGTCACAGTGGGTCGCGGGTTCGAATGCCGTCGAGAGTAAATAATTTGTAAATAGAAAACAGATGTTTGTTTCAGGTCAGAGATGAGTCCCCACCATGGTTCAGGCCTTGTCGTGGCGGTGGGGCTCAGTAACCTAGGGTGAGCCGCTGCACCTTGGGCGAAGCTAAATAAATCTTATAAGAAGAGGGGACAGAAGAGCAGGGTGGGGTGAGGTTCCCATCCTCACCCCATTGTACTGTCCCGACGTTGGGAGGGGTTGTTCTGTGGTGTGGGACAACCCCTCTGTGGAGGTGGCGTCGGTCCCTTGCGGGACTGACTAGCCGTCGAGGTGCCCTGTTTGTTTTCTAGATCCGGGGCACCTCACCAAATGCGGCATTGGTGACACTCGCCGGGTTTTAGTGGGTAGAGCTGCGTCCATTCACCAGCTGTCGGGCGCAGCGGGTCCCACATACCCACCTGAGGAGACCCACTCCCCAGGCGGGATGCCTCAGGGCATTTCCCGGGGTAAAAGAAAAAAAAAGTCAGAGATGAGTACGCACATTTGTTTTCATATATATTTCACCGCTTCGCCCGTGTTAACTGAGATTTACAGCCGTACCCGGTTTGATGATGATTATTTTAAAAGCCTAAGTTACCCCTTATAACCTCAGCTATCTGCCAGTGAAAGTCCCATCAAAATCGGTCGAGCGTCTCAGAGATTAGCAGGAACAAACAGACAGACAGACAAAAATTGTAAAAAATGTGCTTTTGGTATATATGTTTCGTGTAGGTACCTATATATACCATACTAGCTGTTGCCCGCAGCTTCGCCCGCGTTAACTTAGATTTACAACCGTATCCGGATTGATGATGATTATTTTATAGCCTAAGTTACTCCTTATAACATCAGTTATGTGTCAGTGAAAGTCCCGTCAAAATCGGCCCACCCTTTTCAGAGATTAGCCGGAACAAACAGACAGTCAGACAGACAAAAATTGTAAAAAAAATGCTGTTTTGGTATATGTACCGTGTATACATTCATATGCATTGAATAAAAAGCGGTTATATTAATATTACAAACAGACTCTCCAATTTTATTTATCTGTATAGATTTAAAAAATCCTCATTGACATCGGATGGTAATAATTAATAACAGACACCGTTGGGCGTTATAACGTTGTGTTGTTACTCAGTGCGACCATGGGTATCATCCATATATACCTTTCTATATACAGGCTATAATCCTACTCGTTATTCTAGCTGAGCTATCTTTCGAAAGAAGGGTAAGGCAAAGCTTATTGGTTCAGAGACCTCGCGACTGATATAGGCATTGCATGGATACGTTACGTACGTCCAGCTTGGACAGAAAAAGGCTGATTTCCTGGGCCTGACACCACAAGCGATAGTACCGAAAGAAATCGTTATTGTGATTGACGTGATCCACCACATACCATCAGTTAGCTTATCTTATCAGTTATTACCAAAAAGAT
Source organism: Helleia helle (assembly GCA_963853865.1). Taxonomy (NCBI): domain Eukaryota; kingdom Metazoa; phylum Arthropoda; class Insecta; order Lepidoptera; family Lycaenidae; genus Helleia; species Helleia helle. Next base: position 12,438,289 of record OY971421.1, read on the forward strand.
GGTTGCAAAATATTGAACATTCTATAATCATTTAGAGCGCGACAATTTTTTCATAAATAGTCAGAAAGCTGAATAAAAATGATCACAATAATCTATATAATAAGTATTCCTTGTTCCAGGTGAACAAACATATGGATAAAATTGAAAATGCGCCGCTCGTGGTATTAGACGGTAACATACCACAGACCACAATGGATTATGTTTTGGATCTTTGTTCAAAGCTGAAGAAACCAAGTAAGTAAATTTTATCCTTATAATAATTGGTATTGAAGTGAAGTTACCTATGCAACTGCTAAATAAAGCCACCCTATAGTATGTCCCACAGGTATTATTAGTACAAAGCACTACACTCTTTTTTAAAATAAATAATATATATTATTTGTTAATTCATTTAATTTTAATTCTTGTAGGTATTAAAATGATTTTCTAATGTTAGTTCGATTTACTGTAAAGCATGTTTTTTTTTAATTATTATTATTTATTTTTTAATTCTTAGTATCGAAATTTTGACGTGAAAACGTCTAATAAATCGATAAACGCCGGCTGCGTGCACGAAAATTCACGAAATTACGCGTCCGTATTGTCCAGTTTAAGCTTGCGGCCCATAAATTGGTGACAGCTCTCCTACTCTATGGCAATCACTTTAGATTGAGGGAGAAACTAAAACCCACACAAGTACCTAATGTGGGTATTTCGCGCGCCTTATACCTTCCTCGGATATGCTTGATCCTAATTATCCTAATCGGGATATTGGAACAAACTTATTAAATTATTGTAGTCGGTCCTTGAAAAGTGTGCAAAGTTTAAATTTAATCTGACGCCATTAGGTGGGTAAAAATAACGTTTAAATATTCCGTTATATAGATAGATACATATATACATACATACAAGTAGAGCTAATATTAGCTCGTGTAACATTACTAAATAGAGAGGCCGCGCGGCGAGCGGCTCGAACGTCCGTTTAGAAGCTTTACTTCAATCAGAGGGGGCAAAATTGTCTTCCGCCCCGGGTGGCCGACACCCACGCTTGACGCTACGCCACTGCTCTAAAGTTCATAATTAAATTATCAGCGAACTTACTTCACATACTGTCATCAAACGTAGCTACTGCCGTATCAGCATCAATAATACAAGCCCTGGGCTACAATCATCATCCCAAGTACCCCATACCCAAGTAGTCAGTAAGTAGGGGCCTCCGATATTTTTTATACGGGGCCAGTCTTGATGAAGCTACACTACTGTCTAGTCACTAGTGTAATTATTAACACTGGCAAGTTTCCTGGCGTTATATTACCACATGTCAGTATAATCCGGCAGAGTACCGTCCTTCTAAAAGTATATGGGTAGAATGCTCCGTAACACCGCCATGGGCGTCCTTTTTAACCGACTTCCAAAAAGGAGAAGTTTATCAATTCGACTGTATTTTTTATGTTTGTTGCCTTTAAACTTTGACTGGGTGATAAGATTTTGATGATTTTTTTATTTGAAAGCTGGTGCTTCCCGTGTGGTCCCATGATAAGACACCAGAATGCTATGAATGATAGCATCCCCGATAAATCGAGGGGAAGATTTGAAAAGCGTAGGGGCGACTAGTGCGTTTTGTAAATTATTTCATTAATTATTAAGAAGCACTACCATTTAATGAAGGTCTAGAGTCGATCTGATGATGGAGCCGAAAGACAGTCGAGGGAACTCCTCAACGATTTGCAACAGTAACCTTGTGTTTGGGCTTGCTTAATTGGTATTAATGAGAACTTTACACCTAGATGGGTTGTGACTGTCATAATGTGTCTGTTTATTAAGACAAAGGACAGGACAGGAGAAGGGAGCTCTTCAACGGTTTCAGTAGCTACTCTGTGTTTTGATTTAATTCATTTATATTGATGAGAACTTCGCACCTATATGGGTTATAAGTGCCGTATAATATCAAGTCGATATTTCAAAACAGCCTCATTAAATTTTAATGATCTTGATAATTCGTTTTTTAATTTAAATTAAATTCTATAAAATAAAAGGCCAAATTTAAAAAATAAATGTATTTCATAATTCTTAGTTAATTATATGGTCGTCTTAATTCTATCACATAATTAATATCGGACGGATAATTTTTTGTCATGTAACAAAAATCTTATTTTATTAAAATACAAAATTGATAAATGGTGAAAAATAATCTACATATATAATAAAGTCTTTGTTATAAAATCTTTTCATATGTTTTTATAAATGCATAGCTGAAGTAGTGCACGTAATATTTTAGAAGCCAATACGGACAAAAGCTTCGAAATAACTTAAAATCAAAGTATCAAGAAAAATTACAATTAGTTTTATTAGCGCTGTGTATAACCCTTGTCTAGATTGAAAAACTTACATTAGTACAATATGAATGGAATGAATCATGATTATATTATAAATTACAATATAAATACTGTTATATATGCATTAGAATTTACATTATAAATTCTGCAAATGTTGTAATACTTTATTATAACATAAGTAATAAAAGTTATTATAAGCTAAAATAATATAATAAGTAGGTATTGTTTGTTTGGATTTGGATCCCAGGAATGGATAGTTTTAGACCTAATAGTGCTGTAATATCAGGTTTTTTTTAATAAATAGCAGGACATTTGTTGAATTTTTCATAAACGTCAAATACTAAAATAGTCTTCGTAATACTCATACAATCTCTTATACTAAAATTTATTAATTAAAAATATTTCTACATTATTGAGATTTTTCTCAGATCTTATGATGCTTCAGATTTTATTTTATTCAAATAAGTACTAAAAAATATTAATTAATTGTTGGTTACACAATAGTAAGTTAATTTTAATGAAGTTTTATATAATGAGATTCCAAAGAGGCCATTAATATTTAGTGTGGTTTATTTCCTAACCTAAAACTGGATTAAATTGAAAAATATTTTTATGGAACTAATTCAAACAACCAAGGCATTTAAAAATGCAGATGTTTTTTACTTATGAAATACTAAATTGTTATTTATGTTGCCTAATAACATCATTGTAACTGTCTACGGCTTAAGCCGTAGTTCGCCATATTTCCCAGATTTGATTATTATCAAAATAGAATAGGTTTACTAGATATTAGATATAGTTGTTGTGTAAATTATATTAAGCAAATTCAAGCTAGATTAAAAATAAGTTCACTGACCGTATGAGAATATAAGAGTATTATCTCAGACAAAAATCCGAGTTAGCCGGACCAGCCACTAAACCGGACCAACCAGAGTTATATTTGTGTTTCAACATACAGCTTATAATGCTACTTTAATACTAATTTCATTTTCTTGTTGACGTCAGCAATGAGTAAACAGTTTTATCCTATTTACTTTTAAAAAAATCTCAAGCAACCACTTTGAGAACCACTGTTACAAATATTAATTAATATGAGTAAATATGTTTATTCTAGTTTCTGAAGTAACCTATCTGCTGCTGTGAATGTAGTTGGTCCCTCAATTGGTGCAGTGCACGTTCAGGTTGACTATGTTGCATTTGTGCCACGAGGTTCTTTGCCTCTGAACGTACTTCATACAGCTTACGTGATTCCAAGAATAATAGGATAGCAGCAACACCTGTAATGATAAAGTTTTGTGAAAACGAGATGCTTTTATAACAAAACTGGGCATAAAAAGGTATTTTCCCTTTAATCACCCTGGTGATATCCACAAAGGTGAATAAATCATTTGTGACTTTTAAATATCCACTGCTGAACATAGGCCTCCCTCAATGAACCCCAAGATGGCCAACCCCTTGCCACTTTGTCTCCCTAAATATGGCCTTACACAAGTCGCTCATCTTTCCATACAAACGCAGAACAGTAATTACTACAATGTTTGACATTGACCATGAAAAACTAATATAAATTGATCTTTTCGTTATCTATGTGTGTATGTACCCAAAATCGTAAAAAAAAATTACATTAAAAAAATACAAGCTTCTAAACTTTCGTATTTCAACACTGATTTTAGCCCAACTTTGGGCGTAAAGAAATAGTATACCGAGCACGAAAGCTCAAAAATAAAACCCGTACAAATATAGTTTAGTTATTCAAAAGATAAAATAAATTTATTTTGAAAAGATACACTTATTAGTTTTTCTATAATAACTGTTTTGCTAAAAGGACATTTTCGGAATGAATCATTGTGTATTTCTTTCTAGCACGCATGTTCGCGCACTATGTCAGGTGAGATAGCAATCATTTTGTTAGAGTTCGCGCCGTCGACTAGTTCAACCTTAAACCTTATTGGCCCACCAGCCATCCATTCTATTGAGTGTGTGACCAGCCCACTGCCACTTCAAATCGACTTCTATCTAAATATTATAGTCTAGTCAACAAGTTGAAAATGGTCTAAAATAGAGATACTGCTCTTAAAATTATGTGCGATAGCTCATTGGATCCGGAATGACGCCTAGAAAAAATTCCTAACTCCCGGAACTCTATCTCCATTATTTATAATTTCAATTTAACGCTGAAAATAGGTCTGCGCGCGACATTTTCAGGTTGCACGCGTGGCGTCTAAAGCGAGTAATATATCATAATTAATATGTCTTACCAAATAATATACAGGCTATGACAGCAAACACATAGGACCATGACAGAACATTAAATGATGGATACACCAACCAGTCTCGGCGATAACAATTTCCACCAAATATAGCAACAGCAAAGAATAAAAATACACCTGAAAAAATCAAGAATTTTTTAAAATGGAAACAATCAAAATAGAAAAATTATTATAGTAAGAGGTAGTGCCATGCTGCTTTGCAGCCGAATTGGTCCAGCACGACCGGGGTGGTACCTCTCTCTCACATAACACCGGCGCCAAATGACAGTTATGCTGTCGCGTTTCGTGCGGTTTGTGAGTTTCCAGTGGCCCATTGGGGAGGATAGGGAAAAGGAGGGCAACACATCTGCATCACTTTTGGTTGTGTGGATGTCTATGGGCGTTGGTAGTCACCATAAGGCTTAGACTGCTTGGTTGCCTGCTTATGACATAAAAAAATCAGATAAATAGCTTTAAAGTCTAGTGTTTTAACATAAAAAAAAACTAATAATAATTATTTAAAAAAATAAAAGCAGTAAAGCAAAGAAAAATTCAAAGTATTTATAACCTTCCTTTTTTTATGTTAGTTGGATAGGCAAACTGGCAAACCTGCCACCTGATGATAAATGGTCGACGTCGCCCATGAACATAAACTAGTTTACCTGGAACGAGTCCAGGCAACTCATCTATGTGTTGCCTATCGTGAGACATAAGATGTTAAGTCTCGGTGCCAGTAATTACACTGCCTGTCTTGCCCTTCTCTCCGAAACACAGCAAAGCTGTTTCACGGGAGAAACAAGCAAGATGGTGGTACCCATGCAGCCGGGAGCGCGGCACAGTGCTTCCCTCCCACCGGTAATCCTTCATAAAACTAAAAACTATGTTTTTGTTATATTATGATATTCACATTCAAACATGAATAATACAGATGAATGAAAACTTACTTGAAACAGCCACTAAAATAAAGGAGATAGATACAAAAATCCACTCATATCTCAACACAGTACGTAGAGGCAGCCGAATAACTACACCTGCTAGTAATATTTGTGCTGTGAAGCAAAACATGAAGGCTAATGTAACAAAAGTTTGGACTGACATCAACCACCCTGGTACCAACCACTCACGGATTTTGTGAAGCTCCTGAAACAAAATATGCATTATTGTCTGAAGAAATAAAATAAACATACTAAATGAAGAGCAACAAAGGTCTAGTGGGTATGGCCTCAGCCTCTTGAGTCAGAGCTGAGAGTTCCGGGTTCCATCCTGACCCTTGTGATACCTTGAAATTTCTATGTGCACCTGAACATAAGACCATCTCTTGCTCACTGGTGAAGGAAACATCGTGAGGAAACCTGCATGCCTGATAAGATTTAAATCTTTGAAGGTTTGAAGTTCACTAATCCCCAGGGCCAGAGCATTGGTGCACTATGACCCAAAACCCACCTCACATGATTTCAAGAAGGAGACCCACACCCATCAGTGGAACATATAAGGATTAATATTATTATATTATTAATTATTTCAAATGATTATATCCAAAGCATATTCAAAGTAAATCTAAGTTATATCTTATTTTTTAAGTATAATATTTCAGAGGCTCAGTGACAATATACATATAGGATTGATGGTTATTTAAAAACTTTTTGCGAATTAATAACAGTAAGCACTTGATACTTACTTCACCAAATATGTAGTGACACCCACTAAAATACTTATCATATTGATATTCCGGAAAACGAAAACGATCAAAGCAATATTCCCATAAGCCCATGCGCTTAAACGGCGAAAACATTTCAGGATATGATTCTATCCAATACGGGCCAGCAAACGATAGAAGTAAAAACAATCCCGCTATATAAGTTATCGTAGCTCCTATCAATGTAGCATCTACAAAAAAAAATATATCGTAAATTAACATTATAATACAGGAATAATCATTACGCTACTTTCTGATTTTTATTTATAAAAGCTGTAAAAATAACAGGGCGTGACCCTTTCTTACTTACTTGATGCTTTAGGATATTCATTATTGGCCGCAGTAGTCATAATGTATGTGGTTAAAATCCAAATATATAATCGTTTTTTGTAATGTTTTAACACTAATACTTTATTCTGAGCACAAATCAATATTTACAACAACCGCAAAATCAGTTTTTGTATGTTGACAATTAAAATTCATACTCTTTCAAATTCAAATGGCAGCTGGTAATGTCAAAGGTGTCAAAGGTAAATGCTAATGAATGTCACACTTTGTCACACATATTGACACTTGACAGTTGACAGTCCATGCTCCACAGATTCCTTCGTACGTTTTTTTATGAACACTGGCATTAGTATTGTTTTCTAATGTTTACGCCGGTTTACGCAAATTTCACTCATTATAATTTTTTACATGTTTTATAGAGTTTTCTACATGCCGTGACCATGGTTGCTGTGAAGTATCCAAAACTTAATAAACCGCGATAAAATTCGATTATTTTTTTTCATTATACTGGCATTAGTATGTACTTAAATCAATTAGAATATGCTTGTATTTTCTTTTATTATTTCAGAAAGTAAAAATTGTAGCATATCCTACTTTTCTAGATATATGTATCATATAGGAATAAAGGAACATATAGGAATCATTAATTATATTTGTTAATTATATTAGTTATCATCACTACATAGTATAAAACAAAGTCGCTTTCTCTGTCCCTAGATACTACTATATACTACATAGAGTGATTCGAGAGGAAGGTTTATAAGTATAATAACATCCATTAAATAGTGGAGAAATATTGTTATTTTTGAGGTTTCTAATGTGATGTCGTAAATAAACACATTTTTTGCACTTACATTGCAAACGCTGGATGAACACTAACAGACAGATCAAAATTATGTACTACATTATTGTACACCTTAGAAAAATCTACAAAAAAGTCCGCGATGGCATATGTGTATCTCTTAAGGATAAAATACTATATCCATTTTAATACTTAAAAAATGGGCAATTATAAAACGGTAGTTGGAAAGCTATTTACACAAATGTGGTATTAATCCTTATCATTTTAAATATGTTAGTTAGCTTGAGCATTTTATGAAGTATGTTTTTCCCGTTTACACCATGCAAATGAAATGCATATCTTAGAAGATATAGCAAAATCAAAATAATGCGACACCGTGATTTCGACCAAGCCGCGCGAGCCGGGCGCTCCCTGATGCCGCGCCTCGCGCCCGAGCCGGGCCGAGCCCCGGTTCCGAAAGTTAGGATAATAATTATTATTGTATCAATGTAATGTGGTATAGGTAGTGGTGTGTATCCTAAATATGCCTACTGAAAAGTCCGCGATGGCATAATATGTCTATATTATGTTAAATATAACATACTACAGCTTGGCAAAAAAGAGTATGGAAAAAATGAGGGCGCCACTTTCACTTAGGTCTCATCATAATATGGAAAATCAGCAAGATAATTTAATCAAATCGTTAAAAATAAATGTGAAACACTAAGCTTTACTCAGAATCTAGTATTTGTCGGCCAAGTATTGTCAACATCATAGGTTTCCATTTAGTAAAATATTTAGTTCCACCGGTCACCACGTCATACTCTTTTTTGCCAAGCTGTACCTGTATCCATTTTAATACTTTAAAAATTGGCAATCTTAAAGCGGTAATGTAAAAGCTATTTACAAAAATACGGTATTAATCACTTCATATTATAAAATAAAGTCCTACGCCCGTCCATAGATAAATAATCATCATCAATCCGTGTACGGCTGTACATCTAAGTTAACGCGGGCGAAGCTGCGGGCAACAGCTAGTACTGTATAAATGCATGCCATAGTCATAATTATAAGCAACCTTTTTCGGCTACTGCTAGACATAGACTGCTGAAGTCCTTCAATGAACGACAAAGACAAGACAACTCAGTTCAACAACACAACTCCATAAATCTAGGTTACCAGCCGTAATTTATTCTGCCCACTGCCATTTTACATTTTTACTTTGCTTCTTCTTCGCTTTCAACCAATGATATTGGTTCAACCATTTTTTTTTCGCCGGGAGATGCTCTTTGGCATCCGCTGGGGAAGGGGATTCCCCTGGCGGATATGTGGGACTCGCTGCGCCCGAAGGATGGTAAGCTGGACGCAGCTCTAACCACTAAAACCCGGCGGTGTTCTCCTCGTTATGCGGGAACTATGGTCGTCCGCACCAGCGACGGTGTGCCTAGAGGCACTTTCCTCTGGAGGCAGGGGGTGGCGTCCCCTCCTCCAACTCCACTTAAAGCACCCTGAACACATAAGGGTGCCTTATAGCCCGGACCTAAAGCGCGCGCGGTGGATCCCCCGATCCGCCGCACACAGGTTCTCTCACGGCGGCACGACCTCCTGTCACCGCCGAGATCTCCTGCGGGAAGAGGCGCCAGTGCGCTCCCTCTCCCGCTCCGCCTCCTCCTTCTGCGGCATCACTACCTCGCAGAAGGAGAGAACCGCCTGCCATGCTCTCTCACTGACGATCATCACTCGGATGACCGCAGGGAGCGACAGGTCCGCGCCTACCTCAGCAACGAGGGACGCCCGTGCCTCCGCCCAAGCTGGGCCCACTTCTCCAGGATTGGACCGACGGCCAGCACCGTGTGATGGCCCGCACTCGGCTCCTCCAACCGCTTCTTCCACTCACGGAGCACCCACTTTCTCAGGCGCCTCCGCCAGCTCTCCTCTCTTTCGGCATCGTCATATTCCAAGACTTCCTCCTCCTCAGCGTCTCCTCTCCTCTTCCGCCAGGAATGCGCCAGAGCACCTGCCACCAGGTCCCATGGCGCAGTGCCCGCCAGTACGCATGCCGCCTCATACGAGGTAGTGCGGTACGCACGGACGGCCCTGACAGCCATGACCCGTTGCGGACGTCGCAACAGGGTCACGTTTTCCGCCTTCAGAGCGGCCGCACATATCAGCGCGCCGTACAGTGCCATCGACTGCAAAACGCCCGCATATAGGCGGCGGCAGCCAGCGCTCAGCCCACCCACATTGGGGAGGAGGCGACTCAGCGCCCGCGCGACTCCAAGCAACTTCGGCACTAGACGCCGGAAATGCTCCTTGAAATTCCATCTGCTGTCGAGGATGAGGCCCGAGTACCTCATATTTGCCTCGACAGAGATGGAAGTTCCTCCCACCATTATATCGGTTCAACCATGGTTCAACTATACTCGCTCTCTGACGTTTATCTTTCAACTCATAGACTTAGAATATACTGTTTTAATATAATATGTTTATGTTTCAACTATACTCGTTCTCTGGCGTTTAACTTAATTTTAACACATAGGTGAAGTCTCTTCTTATAGCCGCCACACACGATGAGGTTACATACTTGCGTAAACTCAAGTTTGCATAAGTCAGGAATCGAAAATGAGCTGGCCAAATCCCATACAAAAAAGACCCAGGACGGCGCTAAAATATTGTATCTCAGATTTTAGAGGATATATAAAAATAATATTTTAAACCATCAATAATTACCATCATAATAAATTAACTCAGAAATTTGCGCAAGTATTATCAAACACACTTTTCAGTTGTTTTCACGTTACAGTATAATTTACACTTGTAAAGATGGGACTTTATGATATTATAATCATTCATATTCTCATACCGTAGCACACACAGTACAGTCACTAAAGCTGTACGTACGCGAAATATAACTTGGCTGGACAGAAGATAGCTAACGATTACATGTGCGACGACATCATCATCAACATCATTTATCAAAGAGGTAGTGCCATGCTGCATTGCAGCCGAACTGGGCCGGCACGACCGGGGTGGTACCTCTCGCTCAAATAACACCGGCGTCAAGTGACAGCTATGCTGTAGCGTTTCGTGCGGTTTGTGAGTTTCCGGTGGCCCATAGGGAAAAGGAGAGCGGTGCATCTGCGTGGCCTTGGTTGTGCGGATGTGTATAGGCGTCGGTGCCGTGAGGCTCCGGCCTCCGACTGCTCGTTTGCCCCCTGATGACAAAAAAAAATCAGCCACTATCCGTCAGTCCACCCACTGCTGAACATAGGCCTCCCTCAATGAACGCCAAGACAGGCCAATCCCTTGCCACTCGCATCCAACGACCAACATGTACCATGCCTCTGCACGGAGATCGTCTTCCCACCTGGTTAATGGCTGACTTCGTCTACCTAAACGTAATTTTTAAATACAAATTTTAGCCAGGCCATTTCTGTATTAAATTCTATCCTCAATTCCTAATACACATTTTTGGCTTTACACTTAAATATTTTATACTAGCGGTCCGTCCTGGCATCGCACAGATAAAAATTTAGTAGCCTATGTTACTCGATGATAATGTGGCTTTAAGTGAAAGAATTTTTAAAGTCTGTTCAGTAGTTTCGGAGCCTATTCAAAGCAAACAAACAAACCATCAAATCTTTCCTCTTTATGAATAAAAACACTATATTTAATTTATTGGCCTCTTTTCTTAAGTTGTATCAACAAGTCTGTTGTTAATTTATAAAACAAAGATAATATAGGTAGACAGCGAGATGTCAAGGAATGAAATACAAAACAATCAAACATAGGTACTCAAAATGTATATTTATATAATTTTTAATTGAATCAATACAAAGTAATAAAAATATTAAGAAAATCCTTACATGTCTATTACAAAGGAAATAAGACTTCTTATAAAATAATAATACATACTAAATATTTTAAAATTATAAAATTATTATAAATCATTAGCAGTCATTCTGGACGGATTAAATTGTATATTAATTCACTTACTTAATATTAAGGCCCCCATTATTTAATAAGATACGGACGGATTGTGATTATCCTAAATATTAAACTAGTAACTTTAGTTTTGTTTCATGGTTTTAAAAAAACAAAATTGTATTTAATAAGTAACTTAAGAGTCATATAGGACTCTGATGCTATTTATGCGAAATATTATTCCACAAATTATAGTATTCGCCACAATGTTACATTGTGAGTGCCAAAGGTAATATTTTATGTATATTAATTTGCACAATCTAATGTTATAATACTTATTTGTATAAGGCAGCTAACGGTACAAAATAATAACAAAGGTATATTCATATAGTATATACCTTTGTCCTTACTTTGTCCTATTAAAAAGGGAAATACAACTATGTACTCAAATAACAAAGTACAAACATTAAGCTTATTTAAGATGTACCAATACATATATTTCCTTGCCATTAAAAGTAGATTGTGTATAAAAACATTTCTCACAAGTTATCCATTATTTACTTTTATTGTTATGTACTTGCAATAAATATTGTTTGCAAGTACAAATTGAACACAAGATATATTTTGTCTACAAATAATCTTTTTATCATTTCTCTGCACGCTACAACTATAATAATAAACGCGTTTTAAAACATTAATTTTTGGTTGACAAAAAATGAAACTTCATAGATTTTTTTGTGCAATACTTAAATATATATTCCGCATCATACATTTATTACATTATGTTATAAATTACCAGTAAAAGAATTGGGTATGGCTAACGTAATGAGAAAGGAGTTTTGTGTTAGAACATCAATACTATTATAAAGCAGACTTTTAAAAGTGCAAGGTTTTATTCATCTATTCTATACGAGATTCTATTATCAGAATATTTTCTATATAATAATAATAATAATAGTAGTCCACATAAATGTGTCATTTTGCCTTACCAGTTTATATTGTGATTGCGCAAGAATTACATTTACAAATATAGTAGGTATTAGGTACAGAGAGGCGGTAGTCAAGCTACACCGCAAGAGTTTTAACAATAGATTAGGTGTATGAAATGACTAAAGCCTTTCAGTCCAGTGTCATCCCGAGTAATGAAGTATTTAAAAACTAAATTATATAATTAAAAACTAAAAGTGCCTTAGTTTGATAAATATTGTTCTCCCTGTCTATTCTTCACATTGTAATGTGCATTATAAAATAGATTACTTGATATGTATTAAATATTAATACAAAAGTATTCATACATACTAAGGTCCTCGATCAAAGTTTGAACTCGGTGGTGTCGGGTCGATTTATTTGGAAACTCGCATTGGAATGTGTTGTGAGTCGCTTTTAACTAAAAACAATAATTAAAAGCTATACATAAATTTTGTCAACAATAAAAACTTTACTTAAGTCAAAAAAAGACTGGCACATATGTTAAGGTAAAAAAAAATACTTTATTACATATAGTTATGGAGGTTACGCTTTTGATTCATATTCTAATTCAAATCGGGCTTGTGATTCTTTTAATCTCTTACGTTTCTTCGCCTGGATGTTAGCCTCTGTGAGGAACAAGGCTGCCGTCACGATGCAAGCAACTGCGCCGACCACACCGAGACCGAAAGACCATCCTGAAAAAAAAAATTGGCATTAATTTTTTTTTCGAATGGAGTTATGCTTTTAGCCTTTACGGCCTTTAGAACTAAAAAAGAAAACCGATACAGCGGTCAGAATTATTAGATGCGCATATTTCAAAAGCGGCACGTCACGATAAGTCGCAAAATTCACTTTGAGATACGTTAAGATTTTACCTAGCAATATTTAAAGAAATCAGAAAAAATAAAAAAAAATCAACCATCAAAATAAAATATTATATAGCCCCTCTACATGTAGATAGATCAATCGGCAGACGTCATCGATATACGCGTCCGCTGACATGTAGATGGAGGGATTTGCTCGTCTGTAGTAAGTATTCAACGTCGGCAGATGCATCCGCCACAAATTCGTTTGTTGTCAGTTTTTGTGACTAGGATTCAAAGGGTTTCAGCGCGAGCGTTTGGCGTCTGACAGACGTGCACCGTCTGTGCACGCACGTCAACAGATGCATCGGCAGACGTCGGCGGATGCATCTATCTACATGTAGAGGGGCTATTATGTAAATTAAGGGCGTTTGACACTGTCATTGATAAAAATCTATGACTATTTAGTTATAGTGCCACAAACTTTTCTTGGCCGGTAAGAGCGTCGCTGTCATGGATATTAGTATTGCTAGTAAATAAAAATTAACCATTATATGGGGAAAAATTTGAAGTGATGCAGGCTATGTACCTTAATAAGTAATTTATTAAAGTGTCTTAATAAAACAATGTATACTAATATCTAGAAAATACAGTTCTAGGAAAACAAATGTGACATAAACATAGGAACAATACTAATATGATAGGTTTTGTTACCTGTACTATTAATATAATATCTTTTAAGGTACCTAGCAATCGGAACCGTTCGATAATTAAAACTTTGCAATTGTAATTAATAATGCAAGAAATAAAAATAAATTTTATTTCTTGCATCATTTTAGTTAGATTTTTAATAGGTGTTGGTGGATAGTAAAATTATTTATTGTACGCACCAAGAAAGAAAATAAACACAAACATTACAAAACAGTACAAATAGCGGGCTTATTGCTAAGAGCATTATTAATAAATCATTTTAAGCACTCTACTCGTGTTTTGCCTCTATATTTTGATACAATAATTATGATCAAACAAAACAATATCTGAAGAATCACACTCTAGAGGACGAACTCCATCAATTATTTGATTTCCCGAATAGTCAAAATGTTCATCTTCAGAATCACTGCTTTCGCTTTCACTATCGCTGGCCAAACTAATAATGAACGGTTCATCTCAAAACGCATATTTTTCTCTGTATTTGTTTTCATTTTTTTTTACATGATCGCAATGATTTTTCCATTCTACAACAGATGTTCTGACAAAGGCTTCTGCAATCCCTAAGGCATTTCAGTACTTGATTTCCGAAGGTTCTTCTCTGCTACATTCCGTTTCATCGAACTCCAGATCATTTCTATTGCATTAAGATCGCAATGATATGGTGGCAATCTTAACACCGTGTGTCCACTATCTTTCATCAATTTATCAATTTCGTATTCTGGTTCCGGTTTGTGCCATTTATTTAGTTCATAAAGCTGAGGTTTTGTATATCTTTCGTGGAATTCCACGTTCTTTTCAGTTAGCCATTGTTGCATAGCTCACTACATTGCAATTGCAAATCAATGCAATGCAAATCCAAATTCAAAATCCAAATTTAGATGCAAAATGTCAGCGACCCATTTTTTTAAATTTGTGTTGTTCATTTTATCATGATAATCACCGCTTTTTGTATTTGCTTCGAAAACGAGTAAAGCATTCTTGACAAAACCTGCTTCTCCTCCTGCATTGACGATTATATATCTATTTCCTTTAGAAACTGGGTTCAGAACACCATCATCCTCATTACTTTGCCAACATTGTCCAGCTGTGTGCGAAGTGTGAATATATGTTTCGTCCAAAAAAACTACAGGTTTCTTTTTGTCACTAAGTTCGTTTTCCTGAATTTTTGTAAATATGTCGCCCTCCATGCGGATATATCATTACGTTCAGTAAGAACTATTAGATTGGGTCTTCTTGTATCGAAATCCTAGTTTATGTAATATTTTCCGTAGGGTCTCTCGGCTCCCCTTAAAATCAATTTCTTCGCGAAGAACATTACAACAAGTAACTTCGGTAAAGTGGGAATTTCTTTTTTAACTGAGTAAAATTCGTGAACTTTCCTTCTTATGATACCGAGATCAAAGGTATCGACTTCTATCTTTCCTGTTGTTCTTTTTCTTCTTTTCCCCGGAGTAGAATCTTTTGTCCCTGTTTCATCGGCCAGTTTCTTTTCATTTACCATTCGTAGCACTGACCTTTCACTAACGCCTGTAGTAAAAAAAAGTAAATAAGTAAGTTTCCGTTTCATTAATACGTAGGTAAATTCATCCCCATCTATGCTGGTAACACTAACCTGTAGCGGCAGCAACTCGTTCATATACTTTTTCTATTGGTATAATTGGCGCTTGGTTGCGTTTTTCTTCATTCATGAAATAAAGAACGCGTAAAACAATGCTTCTGCCATCGCTTTTCAATACTCCAGGCATGTTTGATGTTCATAAAAACCACAAAACACAAAACTCCGCAAGTTGTATTTGAGAGCTAACTGACAATGTCAGTCTGACATTTCAAAATGCCGATGGTAGTACCAATTTCAGCCGCCGGCCAAGAAAAGTAAGTGGCACTATAGTTGGTTTTATTGGTGGCACTGTTGTGACCATAGATTTAGATTTTCATTTTTCGCAAAAAGATGCACGAAGCGTGGGAGCGAGAAATCCTAATCTAGTACAAACCACCCGAGAGAAAAAGAAACAGGATATGTCATTTATTTGCAAGTAAGTAAGAGGTCATAGCGTCGTCCAGTATGTTTTACAGTCGGTATTTAGTTTACACATTTCAAAATGCCAATGGTAGTACCAATTTCAGCCGCCGGCCAAGAAAAGTATGTGGCACTGTAGACAATATCACTGATAAAAATATTGACTATTTAAACATTGTCATTGATAAAAATATAACTACAGCTTGAGATCATAATATATTTTAGAGTTCGTATCAAAATGTAATACGAAAAAGTTATTTCAACAATATTTGCTAACTTTAACTTACACTTAACTAACTTATAACATATACCCAAGACCTTCGAAACAAGCTACTATGGTTTATTTTTAAAATGAAACTAGCTGTTGCCCGCAGCTTCGCCCGCGTTAACTTTAAAAATTTGAGGGGTTGACCACCCTTATCACTTAGGGGTATCAAAAATAGATAGTAGCCGATTCTCAGACCTACTGAATACGCATAATATAATATTTGGTAAAAATCGGTAAAGCCGTTTCGGAGGAGTACGGTAACTAACATTGTGACATGGAAATTTTATATATAATAAAATAATTTCTGTTCATCAATGTTGTACTTAAAGTGAACGTCGATTTAAATCTATTTGGACAAAATGTAAATAAAGGAATTGGTTTTTTAGTATAGGAGGGCAAACGGTCGAAGTCGTTTGGCGACTATCGACGCTCATACACATCCGCACAACCAAACATTATGCAGATGCGTAATCTTCCTTTTCCCTATCCCCCCCCCCCCCCAATGGGCCACCGGAAACTCACAAACCGCACGAAACGCGACTGCATAGCTGTCACTTGACGCCGGTGTTATGTGAGCGAGAGGTACGCCGTACGACCCCGGTCGTGCCTGCCCAATTCGGCGGCAAAGCAGAATGGCACTACCTCATACATTTTTTAACTAAATCTAAACACTTACCTAGGTAATTGTTAGGGTGGTCAGGCATCCATCCATCTGTATTGCCCAAGCAGGCGAATACAATTACAGCAATACAACCGCTTATACCTGAAAATATTATTTTTTACATTATTAATATCACATTTTAAGAATCTATTTATTTTTTGTTGGATAGGCAAACGGGCAGACGAGCCATACGATAGTAAGTGGTCAGCGTCACCCATGTACATAAACAAGTTAACCTGAAACTAGCCCAGACAACTCATTCATGTGTTGCCTATCCTGTGAAATAAGATGGTAAGTCTCTGTGTCAGTAATTACACTGCCTCTCTTGCCCTTCTCTCCGAAACACAGCGAAGCTGTTTGACGGTAGAAACAAACAAGATGGTGGTACCCATGCAGCCGGGTGCGCAGCACAGCGCAACCCTCCTACCATTAAAGTATATTTAATAAGAAATCATAAAGGAATGACTTTAAAAATAAGTTTATTTTTTAAATGTCCATCCAAATACATTTTACAATTGCAAATTAATGCATTCATTGGAGTAACTATTGAGTAAGTATTCTTCTACAAATCATGTACAATATTTTGTGCATTGTTTATTCTTTTATATTATTTCCTCCATGTATTTATGTTCATATAGAACTGTATCACTGAGCTTTTTACATTTATGTTGTTAACTGCAACTTACCCGCCACAAGCATAGTATATCCTATACTCTTAATCAGCGTAACAAAACGATGTTGGTCCGGGCCACAACAGAGGAAGAATATCAGAACCAACACCGTCGATATGATAACACCAATGAGGCATATTGTGAAGAAGAACTGGGTTGCGATCATGAAACCTGAAATATAAACTTTATTAATATACTGAACACCCATCCGCAAATAATTACCCCTGGATCCGAGTGACATGTTAAACTTAGAACATATTGTAATAACCTAACCTAACCTGGGCATCTGCCCAGAGTACCCAATGGGAAAGACGGCCCTGGGTATAGAGCGGTAATGTTATTTGTTTTGTATGAAACCAAATTTGTACTGCGACGACTAATGGCCATTGATGGATGATTGACCGATGGGACGTACATACAGATAACTGGTCGGTTGAATTGCTATTACGTCAGTGACAAATCACTGACCAGTTTAGGAATTTTAAATATGCTCGATATCAATAGCGAACAGTGCCTGGCTGATGATGTTCTTCGTGATTATTAAATCAATTAATTCCTTTAACAATGGCATGAACAAATAATTGCAACTGTGAGAATGTATTTAAATGCAATACGATTACCATGCTTTCATAAAGTAAATATGTGTATAAAATTTAAATATTTATATAAGTAATGATAGTTGCCTTGAAATTAACATAATTATTTTATAGAATAATAAGTCGTTGGACAGAGTAAAGTTAGCGACAACTGACATCGAAGTTTTTGTTCTATGCACAATGAGACCTATGAGCATGCTCAAAACTAACACTAACTGCCAGGTGGCTAAGTAGTCCGTAGTTTTGCGTCATATTGGTAAGACACCTGCCACACACTCGACGAGTGGTGCGGGAAGTAGCGAGGAAAGGAGGCAGAGACGTAGTGTGGCCATAGTACTCGTCATGCGGCAAGTCATCTACATCTGGCAAGCTTTGTCTAGACTATGTTCACAGATGGCAGACTTACTGCAGCGACAGTGTTTTAAATTTAGTCTTATTTCAAGCGGTGTATTAACGGTTAAGCATTTGTTAATTTTTTCATTAAGTATTTGAAAGCACTACAATTTTATGAAGGCCTGGAGACGATCTGACGTTGAGGAACTCCTCAACGCTTGATTCATTTGTATTGATGAGAATTTTACACCTAGATGGGCTGTGACTGTCATTTCTTTCCAGTTTTTTTAAAAGTCGGTTTTTATTTTAAGGGCCGCTTCCCATGACTAGCGTTTAACGCGTGTTTTGGTATCTCACGTTTACAACTACATTAATTTTGTTCAAGGCGTTCACATGCTAACGCGCGTTAATAGTAAAAAGCGTTATCAAAACGCGCGTTAAACGCATATGATGGGAACCGGGTCTAAAGAAAATGGACTGTTTTTTTTTAACGGGCTAGGCCCACCACTCATTCCCACCGCTGCTACTCCTGTATAGCCAGGATCGACAGCGCTGTCGAAAATGGACTGTATCTTATTCGAACTTATTAATGATACTGTACCTGGTAATAGGTAACCACGAATTCTATCATATCCAGTTGTGAAAGGATCGTACACCCAGCGGCAACCCACGAAGAATCGTCTCTGATACTGGTCCAATGGATCTGGGAGAGACCTGAAGCAGTGACTCCATAATCCTAGCCTATAAAGACAAGAACAAAAAATAATACTTTTAGTATGATTAAATAAACTTTCTATCATCATCATCATCAGGTTGTTCGGTCTAGCGCACCACTGGAGGAAGGGGAACCAGGAGCGATAAGTGAGCAGGTGGCTCTACAACTTGCTCCACTGAGTGGACCGCGGGCGGTTTGCATCGGAGACGGCCGCTCGCATAAGGGTCCCGAGCTGGACGGCTCTTTAGATGTTCCTTGGAGCCTAAGGCGGAGAATGATGGCGTGACCTGTCACACCACCCAGAGGAGAGCCCACAAGGGCACACGCAGACAGCGTTATAGTATTATTTTGTACTCATGACCCCGCTGACACGATACAGAGGAACATCACGGGTTTTAGTTAGGGTGAGAGTCCCACATAACCAAACATTCTCCCCGGGCTCGGTAGTATCATTATGATTTCCCCATGTAAAAAAGAAAAGGTAATTTATGTACGATGGTACCACTACTATACTAATGGTAAAAAAGAATCAAACCCCTTGAAATTGTGAACGCTTTTTTTCCGTAAAATCCCACAGAAATTTTCCAACGGAAGTTTTATAATATCACTTTACCTACCTATAGAATCATTACTGATTTTATCAGCAAAACTTATAAACATGAGAAACTTATGAGCTAATGTTTCTACGGCGTATCTGCTAAAGAAAGAATGAACATCGACATATACCCAAAAAAAATAATCGAAAAAAGTTAACGACGACATATTGTTTTCTAATATTTACGCGAATGTCACTCGTTATAATGAAATAACTTTTTCTTTATCGCCGGGAAATGTTCTGAGGCAGAGGCAGAGGGGAGACCCACTCCCCAGCGGGATATGTGGGGTATGTGGGACTCGCTGCGACCGAAAAGCTGGTAGGTGGACGCAGCTCTACCCACTAAAACCCGGCGAGTGACACCAATGCCGCCTTTGGTGAGGTGCCCCGGATCTGTTGAGCTAACAGGGCACCTCGACGGCTAGTCAGTCTCTCAGGGGATCGACGCCACCTCCACAGAGGGGTTGTCCCGCACCACAGAACAACCCCTGCTAACGTCGGGACAGTACAATGGGGTGAGGTGCCCGTCCTCACCCCTCGCCTCCTTCTCTTTTGTCTCTTCTTCTTATAAAAGGGGTACAAAGAGCCCCCTAGGCTCAATTAGCTTCGCCCAAGGTGCTTGCCACACCTTAGGCTACTGAGCCCCACCGCCACCTCAACCAAATTGGCCTGGCCTGGCAAAAAGGCCTGAACCAAATTGTGGGGACCTCAGTCCTCCCTTCCCTTTACAGCAACCATGGTCCTCCCGTGACTATGGTTGCTGTAAAGTATCCGACACGTCGGGCTTGTAAAAATCTTCATAATCCGCGATAAAATCCGTAAGTTTTTTGAATATAATTAACGACGACATCTTGAATCATCAATACATGCCATTAAACCTATGAGTTGTAATCAAAGTATAATTACCTATCTAGTCTAGCTCCCCGTATCCTGTAATCGCTGACGAGCCAATTAGGCGTGCCAAAGGCCAGAGCCACAGTGACAAGGGCAATGACGAACACACCAATGCCACAGTTGCCGGCCAAACTTCTGGACTTCATTGTACCTGTGAAAAAAAAACAAATTGTATGCTAACTAATCTTTAAAACAATAAAAAAAAACTGTAACCTCAAGTCTCCATGGCCAGTAAAAAACACATTTGTATAGGCGAAAAAGGTCACGCTAATGAAGCACAGCATGTTTGTAAGTTATAAAATACAACACTAGTTTAATTTTATTTGAAGAATGGTAAAAGTACGTGTTGTGTCCTAACTTACGAAAAATAAGGGCAATCATGGTTGATATTATTTTTATGTCATCAAGGACAAACGAGCAGTCGGAGCCTCACGTTTTTTAATTCGGATGTCAGAAAAATACATTACAATTTTTAATTATTAATATTATGTATATATAAATATAAATTAAAAAATAATTTAATTATTAATAGAATTAACAAAAAACAACGTAGGTGTATTATGATCTTCTAAAAAGTCAGTACATTTTTTTAATAAATAGTAACATTCATTTACCATTTATTCAACAAAAATGACCAAACCACAACTGCAAGACCAAAAAAAACTGAATCACTACATATCATTTTTGTCATATTACCCAACTAGGGGATTATGATTTTGACCGCTATGTTTGTATGTATGTATGTATGTATGTTCATTGTTACGTTCATAACGTCTTAACTGCTAATATCAGAATTTAAGTATCATTAGAAGCGTCTTATCTGCCGCTGGTTATAGGCTTTTTGGCTGATTGAGTTGCAGTAAAAAAGTATTGATTTAAATCAATGTTTTTTTTAAGTCACTTGATTTTAATCGCGATTTAAATCATCTCAACCCTGTGTAAGACGGGTAGTCTTACACAGGGTTGAGATACTACTACTAAAACTTGAAGAAGACACGCAAGAACTCTATTGTATTAGAACTAATTATTCAAATTTATTTGTCCTAGTTTGATAATGTAGGACACTTTGGCGTTCGCTGGTTAACTTGTACTGGCTTTCTTAGCTATAAGTTATAACCAACTCAAATTTTACTTGCGTATAAATTGTGAAAAAACCTTTCATTGTTTAGCACTTAAATAACACACAACAAAATTACACACAGTAAAATTTTATGAGCACGGAAATAAAAAACAAATCGGAGGAAAAAATATAAATATCTAAAAAGATTACAGACCACAATGTCACGTAAATACATAGGCTAAGGTATCACAGTTACGAAGGCGAGGGCTAAGAGCCGACTGGTCTAAGCAACTCGAGACTTACTTCGCTCATGACCAGCTTTTCTTCATGTACTTGACAATATATTTTTAAGAAGTAGTGCCATGCTGCTTTGCAGCCGAATTCGGCCGGCACGCCCGGTGTGGTACCTATCTCTCGCTCAAATAATACAAATATAAAGTGACAACTATGCTGTGGCGTTTCGTGCGGTTTGGATAGGGAAAAGGAGGGCAATGCACCTGGTTATGCAGGTGTGTACAGGCGTCGATAATCGCCAAAAGGCTTCGACTGCTCATTTGCCCCCCTATGCTATAAAAAAAACTCAACACACACTATACTGGGTGATAAAAAACATCGTTCGGGACGCTCTATGTCTACGCTACGATGTTCTACTTTACATTACTGAGAGCATAATATTATATGTGCTTCAAAATTTACAACCGCGCCGTAAACCTTTTTTTTTATTTATTACTAGCTGTTGCCCGCAGCTTTACCCGCGTTAACTTAGATTTACAGCCGTAGGTACCCGGATTGATTGTGATTATTTTTATGGCCTAAGTTACTCCTTATAACATCAGCTATCTGCCAGTGAAAGTCCCATCAAAATTGGCCCAGCCGACTCAGAAATTAACCGGAACAAACAGACAGACAGACCGACAGACAAATTGTAAAAAAGGCTATTTTGGTATATGTACCGTGTATGTATCCATATGCATTGATTAAAAAGCGCTTAACTATTTTAATATTACAAACAGACACTCCAATTTTGTTTATCTGTATAGATGTATAGACTAGCAGCGCCACGCGGTCTCACCCGCGTACTTCTCATTCCCGTGGGAGAACAGGTATAAATTATAGCTTATATGTTATTCTGAAGTATAAGCTACGTTATTGTAAAGCTTGATTGGAATTGTATTTTTTTATTTACGGTATTAATTGTATTATTTACTACTTAAAAATATGATCGTTTAATCTATTTCAGTGATGCACGTCTTCCACGTCGTCAAACCACAATGACCAAGAAGATGTGATAATTATCGAGATAATTGGACTTAACACTATGAGAATTTTGACTATTTTTTGCCTTTGATATAGGTGCTATGATATCAAGCTGACAATCACCACTAATGACTAAAATAAAAATGTTAATATTCGAAACACACAAACGCCGAAAATAAATCGAGAAGTATTTTCTATTTCAAATGCATATATTTTTTTTATATCATAGGAGGGCAAACGAGCAGTCGAAGCTTTAGACTACCCACGCCCATACACATCTGCACAACTAGAAATTGTGCATATAAGAATTAACTTGACTTGAAAAGTGGCCAAGTTGAATCGAAATGTTTTTTGGCATACGAAAACGTACTTCCAATGAATAAACGTAGCGTTAATAAGAACTGTATCTATGAAGCCTATACAGTAACCATTTTACACGTACAAGGTTGTGGGATTGAGATGAATAACAAACCATGCGTTGCGCAACACTAAATGTACTTGGGCCACAATAACGACAGGTTCACACGCATTACTGTGGGAAATAAACATTTCGAAGGATAATAAAGAATATAACATAATAAATACTCTTTAAAAATAAAATCGAAGGATTTTCCGACGATCCCTGGCATTTTTTTAAGTTACTTTACTAGAAAATTAAAACAATATACAAATGATTTTGGTAAAAAAACCGAAAAAACACCTATAGGTATGGTACTTCCTATAAACATAAAATTGTTAAGGCAAGCTAAGTCTAACAGAATAAGCAAGTACAAAATCTGAAAATCTATTATTAGGTATACACTTTTAAAAGAAAAAATCTTAAGAATGGTAAAACTTACAAGCTGTACTGTTAATATTATTATTATAACAGTACACAGTACCTAAAATAAATAATTCTTTATGGTAAGCATCTTTTATTAAAACAATGGTCAATGTGGTACATCTAGCACCCCCACCATGGTTCAAGCCTTGTCGTGGTGGTGGGGCTCAGTAGCCTAGGGTGAGCCCAGCACAGAATTGAGCCGAGGGAGCTCTTTATACCCCTCTTATAAGAAGAGGGGACAAAAGAGCAGCGGGCAAGGGGACGAGGACGGAAACCTTATCCCGTTGTAATGTCCCGACGTTGGGAGTGGTTGTTCTGTGGTGCGGGACAACCATTCTATGGAGGTAGCGTCGGTCCCCTGACTAGCCGTCGAGGTGCCCTGTTTGCTCAACAGATCCGGGACACCTCATCAAATGCGGCATTGGTGGCACTCGCCGGGTTTTAGTGGGTAGAGTTGTGTCCACTTACCGCCTTTCGGGCGCAGCGAGTCCCACATACCCGCCTGGGGAGACCCACTCCCCCGCGGGATGCTTTAGAGCATTTACCGACGTTAAAGAAAAAAAAATAACACATTCACTAACGTAATAGCAATTAAACCAACCAATCTATATGTACGTCCCATCGGCCAAATGCCAATCATTCATTAATGGCCAATCAGAGCGCAAAATTGGCGCAGCGTCGCAGCACCAATTAGGCGAAATTTGTTTTCATACAAAATATATAACATTATCGCTCTATTCCGCTTATATTATGCTCGATAATGTGGTACAACAGTCTAAATTTCCATCATTGAAATGTGGTAATTACCGCACAAAGAAAATTATTGTTAATACAGAGCATAGATCAAACCAACAGGGCTGCTGCCCCTTAACAATGAATATAATTGCATGGGCTTGTTAATGTTCACACCTAATGTATGGATTCATTCACTCATTCATTATAAAAATAAAGTATTGTAAGGCTTTATATATATATTGTTTTCTACCGCGATAAAGTCCCTAAAATTGTCTATAGTGTAAGGCTATAATTAATTACCGGTGGTTTCTCCCGTAAATCAGCATTGCTGTGTTTCGCAGAGTCCCAGTAATTACACTGCAAGTCCAGGCAGGACAGGCAGCATAACTACTGGCACACTCTTGTTACCTACCTAACTACTGAATGGATTTTAATGAGACTTTATAAAAACAAAGCTTATACATCAGAATAACATATAGGCTATAATTTATCCCTGCAGTCCCACGGGAAAGTCTGCGCGTAAAACTGTGAGGCGCTGCTACTAGCAGCATAAATAATAACAATAAATACAAATTACAAAGTTGATTAGTCTTTTTTTATATGTTAGTTGGATAGGCAAACTGGCAAACGTGCCACCTGATGGTAAGTGGTCGACGTCACCCATGAACATAAACTAGTTTACCTGGAACGAGCCCAGGCAACTCATCTATGTGTTGCCTATCCTGAGACATAAGACGTTAAGTCTCGGTGCCAGTAATTACACTGCCTGTCTTGCCCTTCTCTCCGAAACACAGCAAAGCTGTTTCACGGGAGACACAAGCAAGATGGTGGTATCCATGCAGCCAGGAGCTCGGCACAGCTCTTCTCTCCCACCGGTGTTAGTCCAATATTATTAATGTGTCCAACCATGCGATGAGATACATTTTAAGTCTTTTATTTAATATTGAATATTCTTTATTCTTTGGATGAAGAAGTTGAAAATCATATAAAGTATTAATATATGGGAGAGAAATACAAAAAAAAAGTAGAATTTCATATCTGTATCCAATTATGTTAGGGTGTTTCATTCATTTTGTTATGCTGCTAAAGTAGATAAAAAACAATTTGAGAAGACATTTATTTACTCAGAAATGCAATGTTTCTATAATAAACAAAATCGGTATTAAGGTTTAAATTAAAAATCATCCACATACATTTTTCTCCAAATCATCACACCATCCACAAAAAAAACTAAGAATCAAATACAATAACCATATACAGTGGAATCTCTATAACTCAAACCTTGTTTAAGTCGAAATATTCAGTAAATCGAAAAAAATGCCATTCCCTTCCGCAGAACCCTGAAATATGCAGACTCTGTTATCTATCTAGACTCTGTTACTCAAACAAAATGTTATTTCCCTAAGAGGCATTGATAGTACATTATTATACTCTATAGCTCGAATTTAAAAACAGACTCTGTAAGTTATAATTTGTAGTTAGTAATTGGAGTTCCCCGAAATCTGATTTTTAAAAAATGTTTGAATAGTACACTACATAATTTGCTTTAATAAATAAATGCCTACAATAAAACACAAAACGAATTATTGTTTAAATTTGAGCCTACAAGTCGCAAAATATAGTACTTACTTAGAAATCATACCTTTCTAAGTCGTAATTGTTGCATCCATGTACTTCAAATCGATTTTTTTAAGATTTCCCTTGACATTCGAGTTATCAACATTCCACTGTACCAATTTTCTGAAATTCTTTTTCGTGAAATTGAAATTACGAATTGTGTAGGAACAATATGCAACTATCATTTTAACAATATCACACGTACATGTTCGTGTTATTAAAATCTAGGGACAAACCAAGCTATATTTATTTCACAGCTTTTACAAGAAAAATAAATTTTGTAACAAATTGTTTACATAGGAAATTATGTCTTTATGAACTATATACGAACAACTAATTAAAATGAAAGAAGTATGTACATATCTATGCGAACAAATAATAATTATAGGAACTGTTCTTACTTACCTTTAGTTTGATAACAACGATAATCTACGTAAAAGTTATCAACATAACGAAGATTTATTATTAAAGAAAGAAAGAAAGAACTATACCGCACGGTATTTTAACTTTTTAGTAATTAGTTCTTAATAAACTTTTCATAATATGAAGAAAATTACTACAGAAACATCAAGATACTGTGTTATAACTTTTAAAACTTGTATCGTAACTTGCGAGTTAAGCGTTGGCGCAGGGGTGGAGTCAATTTAACTCACTTTAGAATTACTTTTTACTGTCATTACTCATTTGTCAGAATTCAAAAATTAAATTTCATCTAAACTGTCAGTAGGTACCATGAAGTTAGGAAATAAGAGGAGATGCCCCTTTCTTTAAACTGATAGCTGTAAGTGAGTGCTTGATCCGCCATCTTGAGTGCCCTTTTCACAGTAGTATTCTTTAAACTGTTTGTGGTTTTGCTGTCAAAACCCTAGCAATGGTTGCCATGTTAAGTGCCGATTTGAGTTGTTTTTTCGTACCATTTCTTTCGAAGAAGGACTGCTTCTATATTATGTCTATGGTAGGCACTAGGTAGTGATGATTATCCCAAGTAGACGTACTTTGAGTGCTAGATTGTGCGAAGCGTTGCTGTAATAATAATTGGAACATAAACATTGAGCATTATAACGCATAATGCGCGTTTGTGTTGTAGTTGGAAAACACACATTTTGTGCCTAATGCTTACAGTGGCTTATAATGTATCAATGAGAAAATAATAGTGTGTGGCAAATTATTACTTATCTGTTTCACAAATTAATCTGGGACTCGAAAATAAGCTTAATACCTAGGTAGTGTTGTTTTATCCTTATCGCGAATAATCATTTTTCTTTTGTTTCAGTATTTTTTGAACCAACGGATAGAAGAAAAGCTACTAAAGCCCTCCGCGATACATATTGTATAGAATTTTCTTCGCCTAATATTTCCGAATTAAGAGCGATGGCTAAGTTCATTGAACCAAATCACTTAATCAAGTCAGACGGTGATTTAGAAGAAATGTGTGAACTGTACAAAATTATATCAAAATTTATAAATGTACTTTTAGTAACGATGGGTGAAAAGGGTGTTATTACTATGAGAAAAACTTTCCAAAGCAGTGAGCCAACTGTGAAAGTATATGCACCTGATATTATTCTAAACATTGAAAATGTATCTGGGTCTGGAGATTGTTTCGCGAGTGGATTTATTTACGGAGTTCTACAAGGATTATCTGAGTCTCAGTGCGTTTCGCTAGGATTTCGTACTGCGAGAGCAGCATTACTTTCGAAAAATAATGTCCCGGCATCTTTTAATATGTAATTTGAAAAGTATTAGCAAGAATGGTTTAAGTAACATCATATTAAAGTAACATACATACACATACATATATTATATACCTATTCCAAAATTGCTTACTTTGATTCAATATTTTCAATAAATCATTTCTATATAATAGGTACCTTAATATCACTTGCACCTCATTGTGCCTGACTGCGTGTAACCTATTTCCTAATTAAAATATTATATTTATGACTTATTTTGATTAATCTAGCTGAGTGGTATTGTGGAACTCGGCGATGGAGTCTACTATTATACTCTTTAAATTATATATAGAGAATCATCTAATAAGGGAAAAAAGTTGAATAGTGTCCAGCTGTACGCTTTAAATGAGGGTCAAAAACTGTAATTTCTTTACGCACACATGTTTTGTTTCTTTCACGCATGATTCTGCTTGGACTCTGATGGAATCTAATAGTGTGGGAATAGTTTATTACATTCTCCTTGGTCCATACCTACCATATACCAATAAATGGCAATCAACACGGGTGCTTACTGCTTTCAGTAACATGTAGTGAGGAGAAACGGAGTCTCTTCTAGGAAATCTGCCCAGTCCACCTGTCTGCCACAGGGTATGTATTTTACAATTACAGAGCACAGCAGAATGCGACTCAGTGCTGCACAATGCTAGGAACAAGTATCATATTATAGAATTGACCATGAATTGACATTCGCGTATACCCAAAGGGACTGGCATATTTTACAGGGATACCACAATCATAATAACAAGTCTACATATTTTCTTGAAACAAGTGTATTTAAAATAATAAAAAAAAAACTGGAAAAGGTTGATAGAAAACTGTAAGCATTAGCCCTACCCAAACATTTATTGTAATTTATTGTAATACAGCTGCATTTTTTCGGATTATCGAAAATATGTAAAGACTAATAACAAACCGCTAGAAACATAAATAATAAAAAAGAAGGCTACAAACGTCCTCTATATATGATCTATAGTGCTTAGCCTTTTAGGATAGCAATAAACATATTTGTTTTTATTGTATTTATTTCGAAGATTCCAGTCACCCTTTTTATATAATACCACATTCTTGGGTAATCTGCCTATAACAAAACTGGTATCACCATATTCTATAAACCGACCAAATTAAAAAGGAGTACAAAATGGCGGACATATTTGACAAACTGTTTGCGAGTGAGAATGTTTGTATGGCATTCAAATTAAGTCAATAATTTTTTTTGGGCACATCATGGGCAGATTACCCAAGAATGTGGTACGTGGGTAACACTGAAAATGTTTAGAACTGGCCAGTTAGAAACATTGAAAATGAAAACTTTTTTTGAATTTCAATTTTAGAACTCTTTGGTAACCTAATGTAGTATATTGCATTCATTTGTCATTTGTTTTTGTGAATTGGCGGCAAATCTAAAACTCTTGTTACACGTGAAAATGAACATAACGCGAGAAAATTTTCGGTCAATGATTTATTATGACTTTCGTTGTGGGCTTACTCAACAACAAAGCTATGATAAGCTGCGATTAGCATTTTTTAATGAAGCCCCATCTCGTGCCACTATTTAGAATTGGTTTAACGAGTTTAAGCGTGGACGTAGCAATCTCAGTGATGATCCGCGTGAGGGACGTCCTTTAACAGCGAACTACTGAAGATAACATCAGTGATGTGCGACGCATGATAGAGGAAGATAAGAGAGTGACCTATCAGCAGATACGGGCAAGCCTAGGCATTGGTATCAAGTTCAAAAAATATTACACGAACATTTAGGCGTCAGGAAGCTTTGTACCAGATGGATTCCCCATACTTTAACCGACGACCAGAAACGTCTCCGCATGGACTGGTGTTGCCAAATGTTAGATAAGTTCAACGGCGGTAACTCAAATGCTGTATTTGACATCATCACAGGTGATGAAAGCTGGATATATTGCTACGAACCCGAAACCAAAAGACAATCAGCTCAGTGGGTGTTTCCTTTCGAGGATCGGCCAACTAAGGTAAAGAAAGGAAGAAGTCAAGGAAAAAAGATGATTGCCTCATTCTTTGGTCGGAAAGGTCTTTCGCGACAGTTGTGCTAGAATATGGAAGGACAGTTACTGCAGACTGGTAAGTCAATCGCTGTTTGTCTGTTGTCTTGGAAAAAATTTGACAGCAGCGCCCTCGGAGCAGGATCCTCCTTCACCACGACAATGCTTCAGCGGACTTCTGCAAAACGGACTGTTGAATATTTGACTATGGCAGGTGTCGAGATAATGAGTCATCCGCCTTACAGTCCTGACCTGGCGCCCTGCGACTTTCATTTATTCCCAAGAACTAAAGATAAAATTCGAGGTATTCGCTTTACGAGCCCTGAAGATGCGGTGAAAGCGTACGAAAATGCCATAGAAGAGACTCCTAAGGAAGAATGGACCCACTGCTTTTCTGTGGTTCCATCGAATGCGACGATGTGTAGAAAGAAACGGAGATTACTTCGAAAAACAATAAAAGTATTGGAAACTTTCTACAATAAGCCGTTTTTCATTTTCTAAACATTTTCAGTGTTACCTAGGTATATATAAAACACTAACTGGAATCTTCGAAATAAACACAATAAAAACAAATATATTTTAAATACATACTTTATTGCTATCTTAAAAGGCTAAGTACTATAGATCATACATATTAAGAGGACGTTTATAGCCTTCTTTTTTAATAGCTATGTTTTTAGTTGTTTGTTATTTTTTAAAGTCATGACATATTTTTGATAATCCGGAAAAATTCAGCTGTCTTAAATTACAATAAATGTTTGGGTAGGGCTTATGGGTAGGGCTAATGCTTATAGTTACCTATCTATCAACCTTTTCAAGTTTTTTTTATTATTTTAAATACACTTGTTTCAAGAAAATAAGTAGACTTGTTATTATGAATGTGGTATCCCTGTAAAATATGCCTGTCCCTTTGGGTATACGCGAATGTCATTTCTATAATATGATACTTGTTCCTAGCATTGTGCAGCACTGTGTCGCATTCTGCTGTGCTCTGTAATTGTAAAATACATACCCTGTGGCAGACAGGTGGACTGGGCAGATTTCCTAGAAGAGACTCCGTTTCTCCTCACTACATGTTACTGAAAGCAGTAAGCACCCGTGTTGATTGCCATTTATTGGTATATGGTAGGTATGGACCAAGGAGAATGTAATAAACTATTACCACACTATTAGATTCCATCAGAGTCCAAGCAGAATCATGCGTGAAATATTTTTGATAATCCGAAAAAATTTAGCTGTCTAAAATTACAATAAATGTAAACTATAAGCATTAGTCCTACCCAAGGGCTAATGCTTATAGTTATCTATCAACCTTTTCAAGTTTTTTTTATTATTTTAAATACACTTGTTTCAAGAAAATAAGTAGACTTGTTATTATGAATGTGGTATCCCTGTAAAATATGCCTGTCTCTTTCGGGTATACGCGAATGTCAATCCCATATGATACTTGTTCCTAGGTTTTAACCTAGGTACAAGTATTTAAAATAAAAAAAACCTGAAAAAGGTTGATAGATAACTATAAGCATTAGCCTTTTTCTTTCTGGATGAGATAATAATTATGTTGTCAATAGTCAATGTAATTTAGGCGTCTGCAGGGTAATATTGTTCTGTGGAGTACACAATTGACAACCCCAATACGTTCTGGAGAAGAATTATTACGGAATGGAATGGTGATTTCTGTAGGAAAAAAAGAAAAAATAATAACATAATTCGTGTACAAGCACTGGTACTGCGTACTCTATTTTTCTCGAGCAATTGATTTTATTTTTTGGGCTAATGGTACTTCTTTATCAGAGCTTCCTTTAGGAATTCTGAGACGGTACGACATTAGGAACTTCAAACAAAACAACTTCTGTCTTTTAGAATTTGAAACAATAAACATAACTCGTTATGTGACGAAAAACTTGCCTTAGCATAAACTAAATAAATAACTTATGTATAATATTATACATGTGAATATGATATAGGTATATACTATGATATAATAAAATAACTAAAACATAATTATGCTTACTGCTTGGAAAATAGTTTGAAGCTTGAAAATGATGAAAACACTCTCATTGCTGGTGAAATCGGCTTGCCTATTCTTAAAGAAAAAATTAAAGAAATAATTATTTTTTTCTTCATATTCGTATTTAGTTTATTATATTTAGTATTATAGTAGTTGTAGTTTTTATTAGCAACTGGTTTCTGTACCTATGTAATCGTGATCCATCTGAATAATGATATCATTTATCATTCAGTCAGTATCTAAACTTAACTAACTTAACTTCACTCACAGATCACAGTCACCTCAACGTGTCGTTCTTAGACAACTTTAAATTTTGCCGCTAGAGGTGCGCGAATAATCTTTGCATCGCCAGTAGTACCTACTTAGCCTTTTAGGATAGCAATAACCTCCTAACGCCTGAGGACCTAAAAAAATCCTTCTACAAGTTAATGGTTGACGCCCAGCGTTTAGTTCGCTTTTACAAGCTAGACGCCCAAGGGACTTTTAAAAATCCTTCATTTTCAATAGCCCTTAGACTACACAACCTTAGTTGGGATGACAAATATTTGTTTCGGAACGTTTCCGGAAGTGTCTGTATTATCTATGGACCATCAGTGGTGCCAATAGAATTTCATTTTATCAGTCATTTTCGACAGATTGTGAAGAAAGAGAGAGGGACGTCGCAAGCACGGTAAATAAATTCGAGCTTTTCTTTGCTATCTTTGCTTTGCTGGCTATTATTTTTATCAGAATCTGGTGCTGAAAAACTAGATTTTCGTTTGGTATGAATATTTTAAGCCTAACCCTAAGATTTTTTTTTACTTGCCCTCTTAAATTTAGAAGACTTTTTTGAAGGTATGTGGGTTTCAAAATAATCCTGGATTTTAAAAGCCTAACGGGGTCCTAAATTTGCTTGGATTTTAAAACGCTTGTGGGTCTTTGTGCTTATCTTGTTAGTGTTATAATTATTAATTTCCTTTTTCGATGATATTATTTTCCTAAACGTGGTTGTCTCTAAGCCTACTTAAGGTTGCAGGATTTACAAGTTTAATAAAACTTATTATAATATAATATAAAATATTTTTTTATTTACAGTAATTAACCCCCTAAGAGATGAAGAAATCGCATCATTTTTAAAAGATTCAGATTGCGAACTCGACCCCTTTTGGGGATCATGTCAAGATTTTCGTCAACGTCTTTTGGGAAGATAAATGACAGATTGATTAAAGATAAAAAAATAAAAAAAATATTGTGTATTAAGGCGAGGCTTTTAAAAGGATTAAGGGCTTCTATCACTATAGCAGCTGATTGATCACTTCTCTTAAAACAATTGGAAATATTTTAATAACAGCATTGTTAATTCAAGTTTTAATTACTTTCATCCTCTAAGTTTACTATCTAGCTTACCATTAAATAGGATAGAATGCCAATTTAACTTGAAAATTTGACTAATATTTACCTCTATATGGACGACGGCTGGATTTGAAAAAAAGATTATGATGAAAAAATACAAAACAATTTTTATTTTATACTTCTATAATTTTACATCATACTTTTGTAGAAATCAACCATTCTGCAATAGATATAATCAAATTACTTTGAAATAAATATACAACTGGTTTTCAATAGTAACTGCGACCCAGATGCCTTTTAAAAGGTTGTTTATTTTCGGCTTTTTGCCTAGCTAAAAATTGTCTTTCCACATGCTTGATCTACCAAAAAAAATCCCACGTTTGTATGATTAGTTTAAAGTACATTTTCGGATGTCGATATCTCTGGGCGTCTACCATGCGAACCTTTTAAAAGGACTTTGGGTGTCTAGCACTACTTGGGCAAAAAAAACTGGGCGTTAGGGGGATAAAGTATAAATATATTTGTTTTTACTGTGTTTATTTCGAAGATTCCAGTCACCCTTTTTATATAATACCACATTCTTGGGTAATCTGCCTATAACAAAACTGGTATCATCATATTTTATAAACCGACCAAATTAAAAAGTAGTACAAAATGGCGGACATTTTTTGACAAACTGTTCGCGAGTGATAATGTTTGTATGGCATTCAAATTTAGTGGGTATTTTTTGTTGAGCACATCATTGTTGTGCCCAACAAACAAAGAGTGATATTCTGACAAAGACAAAAGAAATTAGTGTCTATGTCTCTGTCACTCTTGGAGTTTGTCGTATGTTGTTATATCGTTCCAATACGGTATTATTATTAGCTTGTCAAATCTATTGATACTAACTAAAAAATACTTGTTAATTTTCTCATTTCCAAATAATGAAAAAGAATACGTAGTATTCCCTATATAGTTAGCTCATTTCTGCTATCGCATCAATAATCAACTCATCACCATCAGTTTAAAGTGCTTTAAAAAAAGCACTACCAGTGAGTTGTAATTACTACGTATAGAGAAGCTATACCAAACGAAAACAAGGGGCCGGCTTGCGCGAAAGGAGCGCGACGAAGCTCCGGCCTGCGCTGCAGCGCTAAATCGAGCGGCTGATGCCGTAGGAAATAATGTATAAAATCAGTTTTGATTGGTTTTAATTAATAGTTGTGTTTATTTAGCAATGATAAGCCACACCACTATCTTTTTTCTTTGCAGTGGATTGATTTTATACGCATGCTGGCATTTCTAGATTATTGTTAGTCACAATTTCGACACGCACTACACATGCACTCGCGCGTTCGGCGAGTGACTAAATGAGTTGATGCCAATTGGCAACAACACGCGCATAAAAAATTTTGTTCGTTGTCTGTTCTTTAAGCTAGTACAGGTCCCGGCACTTTTTTTTTTTTTTTCGTAGGGATCTATGCTAATGGCCCGAAGGCCCTAATGCTTCATCGGATAAGTGTGAACCCATTCGGCTCACTTTTGATTTATAAAGTGGGGGGTTGCCCCCCGCCTACCGTGCAGTCTGCGACCACACGGCCTCCTGGCGTCAGTTGGGGTCCCGGCACGTAACTGTAGTACCTATTTATACTCTTTGACGGTAGCACTGAGCGATAAGTGGGGGGGACATTTGCGCATGTGTATAATCGCGCACTCATGTGCTATCTCTAAAATATTAAACAGTATGGTAGATCTGTAAAAAATTACCAATTCTTATTTTATTATTTTTAATTTTGTTTTATTCAATAGGAAATGACCCTTATGATGACTGGTAATTGATCAAATATAATTTATTATGCAATAAATTAAAACAAGTAAATAATATTCAATTTGCTTGAATTAAATAATAAAATAATAGTCTTTTTTTTATTAGGTAGTTGGATTCTGATAATTGATGCACGCCTGTACACTGTACAAAGTCTTTTACTTGTTGAGGGCCCGGACTCGGGACTTCTACAGCCGTCAGTGCTATCATCATCGGCACCATCAGAATCGGTCCCTTACTTAATAACGAAACACTCAACATCGCGACTGTATTTAAGAAGTAAGCGGGACGACGTTTCGGCACATAAGTAAATAAATGGACAGAGGCAAAGCTTCATACAACCGCGCGAATCGATTGCACTACTACAAGCGTCGTAACGCATGTGTGCGTAAGCACTCGTGGCTCGTCACGTACGAGTAGAAACCGGTCGAAACCGGTTCGACAAGTGTTCGAACGCGGGGATGTGAGTGCACGACGCACGTGTTAAGTTGCTTTGTATATTTTTTCGCTTGGCGGGTATTTCGAATTATTACCACCGTTCTTAAATTTTTGTTAATTAAAAGTAAAAAGTGTCAATATTGTTTATTATACTGTGTGTATGAACAATAATAGAGCAAATAAAAAAGAATCATATTTTATAACATCGTTCTTAAATTATTGTTGATAATTAAAAGTAAAAAGTGTCAATATTGTATACTGTACTGTGTGTATGTATCTGTGTGAACAATAATAGAGCAAATAAAACAAATTATATTTTAGCTATCCCAAAGATTTCAATAGGTAAGTTGTATCTTATTATTTTATTTCTACTAATTATTATAACTTTTGTTCACTAAGTTTTTATGGATGTGCCTAAAGTCTAGTTAGGGAAACATTTGACCGACATTAAATCTTAAATCTTAGCTAAACTTTACAGTAAAAATACAATAAGTATAGGTACAGAATACGTAATTAGCAGACGATTCCTGTTCGGAATAAAAAATATTATAATAGTTATGATAAAAACTGATATGCAATGAGAGTGCTTTCCATTAGAATTTACCACTCTATTAAAAAAGGTACAACAAAATATTTTTTCTAAATATTTTGTTGTACCTTTTTTAATAGAGTGGTAAATTTAGAAAAAATATTTTGTAGGTAATAAAGATAGAATATATACATAGATTACTACTCGATAAAAAAAATCGTTTTGTTCGTTTAATTTTATCCACGTGTGACAACCCTACCACAATAGGTAACAGTTTTACGCGTAGTATGGAAGCTTTGTCTCCACAGAACTATATCAAGATAGAAGTAAAGAGTTCCGTAATTTGTATGGGGACCGAGCGTGTAACATTTTGCGTAGGTACGATGACGTCACGAGTGTAATTTAGTTATGTGAAACACATAAGCCGTGCGAAAACAATTGATCGATGAAGCATCGATTCACAGATCGATTATAACATGGCACCGATTTTATCATTAGTATTGTTCAAATAAACTATTTTATGATAGCGTGCTATGGACGATAAACTATATTTTATACATTGAGTAGCTATATTATAACGTGTAATCATTTAATAGCTTGTTTTTTATTATTATTGACTAGCTGTTGCCTGCAGCTTCGCCCGCGTTACTCAACTCCTATAAGTCACAGCGTGATGTTTTATAGCCTATAGCCTTCCTCGATAAATAAGCTGTCTAACATATGAAATATTTTTTCAAATCAGACCAGTAGTTCCTGAGATTAGCACGTTCAAACAAACAAACTCTTCAGCTTTATAATATTAGTATAGATAATTAAAATGTTGATTTGATCAGATAATATAGATAGGGCGCCGACCGTCCACTGGCGCCCTTATTAGAGGGATTGTAATTTCTAATAAACCAATCAATTTCTTTAAAGTCATCAGTGATAATCATAAAAAATATTTCTTTTGTTCTGCAGCGGAAATTTGCAGCCCAAACCATAGCTAGGACCGGGGTTGGTTTTAAACCTAGCCGTGTGTGGGGTTCGCACATGGGCAGTGTCGTTACCCACTAAAACCACTGCAAGCGCCCTCCGCCGCCTTTTTGAGGGTCCCGGATCTTGCAACAACACAGGACCCTCGGCGACAGTCTCGCCCCGGCGAGAGACCAGACTCCTCACCGAAAGGGGGGACTGCTCGGCCGTTCGTTTTCACGATACTTTTAGCAGTCCCCGACGACGTCGTGCCTATCTGGATCCAGGTTAACCCCAACCTCGGCCCGACACGAGCACAGGGGCGTTATTGGAGGCGCATTAAGTAGCGCTTCCTACGCACCCCTGTTCGTCGCCTGCGGGAGGAGGCCTCGTCGGCGGCCTCGTCGGCGGCCTCCTCTCTCACCCGCTCATCGGCCTCCTTCTGGGACATTACTGCCTCACAGAAGGAGACCATCGCCGTCCAGGACTCGTCATTGCGGAGCATCGCAGTGATGATGCTCGGCAAAGACAAGTCCCCTCCGATAACTGACGTCAGGATCAGTCGGAAAACTAAAATAAACTTGTAATATAGAAGTAGCCATAACCAGTTAGAAAACAATACATAACCAGTTTCTCAATAATATTTGCTTTGCATAAAAAAATGCTAAAAATAAAGGTTTATTATTTTTATTTTATATTTTACATACATTACATTATAGCTACATAATAATATAAAATGAAATTATCATTTCCTCTGCTTTCAAAATAGATTTTAATCGAGTAAGAAAATCGCAGTGTAGGTACAGCACTTTTGACAGAAAAAATGAGAAATCGTCTTCAACGTGACCTGACAGTTTTAATAGCATATTTGATATCGCTGGTTTTGAACGCCCGCCAAGTCCGGCTCGTCAAATAAAAGCCGCAATGGAAAACTAGCGTTAGAGACAATCGCCCACTACTGTTTTGATGAAAATAGTAAAATAAATGTTTTTTTTTTATTAATAACAGATTTTTTAGGACAAATAGTACTTACTGGTGAAAGGAAATACCTCCATTAACAGCTCCAATTTTACTGGTAGTCTTGAACAATTAATTAATGAACAACGAGTCATTTTGTTATTAAAACCTTACGTCGCATGCTGACCGCGGTGGGGAGTATACTAAAGTTCGCGGCGAGCAATGGAGCCGTCGAGTCGACTTTTTGCCATGCGAGGTACATACACTCTTTACTTCTATCTCGATATATTTCTGTGTTTGTCTCTGTACGTTTACTTACTCATGTGGTTTCGGTGTGCGAGGCAGGGAACGACCAGGAACGACTGACAAGTGACAAAGAAAGACTTTTTTTAAAAAAATATTAAGAGCTGGATACAAGTCCTTTGCTCTAAACAATGTTAGGGATGTTGATAGTATTCATATAAAAATATAATTTTGATGTTAATTGGTAGCTTCTATGATATAATCCTGAAAAAATACAATATTTTCCCTTATTTTTATTTGATTAAATTGACATTTAATAAATAAAATGGTACAAAATTTAAAATAAGTCACGTGATCATAAACGGAAATGACGACACCTGTTCCTATTTAGTGGAAGCGGAAGAATATTGACGTACTTTTATACACCATTTTCCGTACGCAGTACATATTGTAAAAACTAATTTTCAGGCGTTTTGACAGTGTACACACACATAGGCACCGTACAACAATTATAAAACATAAAAGCCATTTTTTATTAACGACAACTAGAATCATTT
Organism: Helleia helle; assembly: GCA_963853865.1. NCBI lineage: Eukaryota > Metazoa > Arthropoda > Insecta > Lepidoptera > Lycaenidae > Helleia > Helleia helle. The sequence continues at coordinate 12,476,843 of OY971421.1, forward strand.
TATCATTTTTACGATGTTTAACAACGTATGACGTCACGTGACAAGTGTTTTTAAGACAAATTTCGCTCCAAAACGCTAAGTTTTGGAGCGAAATTTAAAATGCATTATAAAATGCAAGATTTTATAGGCATTAGACGTATTTAAGCAAAAGTTAATACTGTTTACGCCTCTATTAGATATTTATAAATGATCTTTAAACATTTAGCTCTAAAATCATTTTAATTTGACTGTATGTTAATTGTCAAAAGATAAGATGAAGTGTCAGTAAAAATTATTATTCTCTAAGTTAAAATTATAAGGAAAATTATAGTTAGGTTGAATTTATTAAAAAAAAAATATAGGTTTTACTCAGTCATATTTATGACCTCTGTGGCTCAATGGATAAAGAGTTGGCGCCGAAGCCGGATGTAACGGGTTCGAACCCACCGAAAACAAAGTTTTCTGTGTTCCTGGGTCATGGATGTATATTTTATAATAAAAATCTTATGCATAAGTATAGTAAAAGTATTAAATATATTTCCATTGTCTGGAACATTGTGAAAAATAACACAAGTTCTCATGAACTTACCATGGGACGTGGTGTAAAAAGCGTCCATAGATATTATTAATGTATAACGTGAAATAATATTTGGATTGACAAAAATTTAGTTTGTGTGAGTACCATCACATAAAGATATAGTTAAAGAAAAAGTTAATAATAAGATCAATATTAAAAAACGATTTATTTAGTATACTCGAGGATATTTCTTGTCCTTCATTAGTAATGAGAAATTGATACATCAAAAATCTTTTATATATAATAGAGATTCATATTATACAGATCTCATTTTTGATATAAGAGTTTTACTACTCATATTTATAGATATACATAATGTGTATATACACATGACACTAGCTTCCTTGTCCAATATTTCCAATATTTGTCTTGTATTATATTTATTTATTTTATTAATTGGCTTTCTTCCTAAATTTTTATTTTTCCATGATGAAATATATTTTAAATTTCGAATTAAAGATGAAAAAAAAATATTAGAATAAATATGGCAAAAAACATACACCATAAGCAAGTGAAATGGATGTTTGCCATCATTAGACAAAAATATTGAGTAGTAGTATTAACATAAACGTAATAGCAATTCAACCATACAGTAATCTTTATGTACGTCCCGTCTGCCCATCAGCCATCTATGGCCCTCAGTTGTCCCAATCAGAGTGCAAAATCGGCGCAATGTAGCAACTAAAATTTGGCGGAATTTGCCTGTATATCTTACAAAACACATAACATTACCACTCTATTCCAGTTATATGCTCAATGGAGAAAAGGTATGTTGTTAAAATCATAATATATAACATGTGTTTTTAAATAAAGCTTCCAAACTCTTATAAAATATACTAGAATGGCCAGAATCTTGTTCATCTTGTAAAATATTAAAATTATAAATAATGCAAATTAAATTAATAACATGGTATATCTGTCATATTCACCTTGGACGGAGTCAGTTACACTTTATTTCTACTTATAAAATACTGTCAATATAAAAAATAGTCTAAATTAATTGCATCACATCTTTAACTGTAAAGCAAAACTTATAACAAAGTTGAGGCCATAATTAGAGTCGTATTAAATATCTGTGTGCCCTGGATAAACATTTTTTCTCTCTTGCATTGTGTAAGAAGAAGGTTCTCTGCTCTGCATTTCATGTAATGTTTTATATTTTTGTACTCTTGCTTCAACCAAGAATAAAATGCCTGCAGGAAATAGAAATATAACACCAATAACCCCTAGAGCAAAAGCCCAGCCAAGATCATTGTGCTCCCAATTAGGCATCCAGTCTCGTCCATCACCCCTTGCACCGAAGGTGACCACAGATATAAGGCCTGAAAAACCTAAAAAAGAAACACTTATTGTAATACATATTTCTATTAAGCAGTTACTAGTCACATACACATAAAAGAAAAAGTTATATTGTCAGCATTTTACACATTTTCATAACTATTAAAAAAAATTATGCTTTTTGAAGTGTTTTAAATTTATATAATATTGTTTAAGCAGCACATTATGTACATAGTTTTAAGTTTGTAAAAGTGTTCTTTTATAAAAGATATAATATTTTTAATCAATACAATATTAACAGTCAAGTGTTTTATTTAATAATTGCAAATAACATTATCTTATTTAATAGACAATTCTGGACATACACAATGTAAAAAGTAGGTGCCATCTTTGCATTTTTAAAAGACTTGCGTTCTGTTGTACACATAAACAGGCAGATAAAATTACATGAATACTTCTATAATTTAACATATTGTAAGGCAATTTGGTCTCACCTCAACTACATGGTATCAATATTTAGGTTATTAAAATAGAATTTCCAAAACATACCTCCAATAACTAAAACAGTTCCGTATGTTAGCAAAAGTGTAACATAATCGTCATCATCATGGTCCTTCTTTATATACAAATATGCTAAGTATAAAGAGATCAGAACACAACAAAATGATACGGTGAAGAAAAACTGGGTGGCTATGAAAAATCCCGGTAACAGTATGTCGTGAATTATATAATATTCTTCCTCAAATATCCACCAACATCCTTTGAATACAGTATCATACCAATGATGGACTTCTTCAAACCCATTAAAGCACACCTCCCACAGTCCTGCAAACCAAAATATCAATGCACAAACACAGCGTAAATGTATTTCTTTTGTGCGAGTCGTGTTTAACACATTAAACATGGGAAAATATTCTTCATAGTAAAGATATAGCTTACCAATTTTTAAAAATTTTGGATTTTTTAACTTCCCATCGGCAACCAACCAATACGGGCTAACGAATGCTATCAGAATAAATAATGTTGCAAATCCAAAGAAACCAAGCGCAAATAATCCCGTTTTTGATTTGAAAGCCATAACTTTTAAACAGTTACCTACTGTTACAAATGATATCAGCAACAATTTATTCTGAACAAAGTTGAACTAAATAATTCGTAAACAATACAGAATACAGACAGCAGTTTAGAAACACACCCAACAGTATTTGAGTATTGCCATTTGCCAAATTCAGGGTTGCCAACTCAATAAAAAATAAAAATATTGATAAAAAATACAAAAACAGTGCTATTTTTTTTAAACATGAAAAAAATGTATAATTTTTAATCAATCAATAGCATAGACATAATAATTATATAATATTGTTAATATAATTAATTATTTATTATTTAATATAATTTATAATATTTAATATAATTTATTACTTATTTCCTAACTACTTCAGTCATCTTCTCTGTCATCCATTTCTACGGTTTCTACCATGAAATTTATTACACACTTTGCAAAATTATAAAAATATATTAATAACAAAGTTTATTTCAGACTTAGGTAAATTATAATAATACCTAATTTGTTAATTATTACCTTAATTATTTAATTGAATAGAAATAGTAAGTCGATAAATGTCTTTGCGACGGAGGTAGATGTGTGACTGACTGTTGGACTGGTGCAGTATCTAATAAGAATATAGAGAGGAATGCTTAGTCAATAAGATACATGATGATGGGTGCAATAAGCCATACTAACCAAGGGGTATAACAGTACCACACATTACATGACATGACATACACATGACCTTAGACGTACCCCCAGTCTTCATCTGCTTCACTTAGGCATCATTCAACTGTCAGCTGTAATAAACTGACTAGTTAGGTTTCCCGCAGTTTTTCCATACGTTCCACTTGGCTTCGGCAAGCTTTTGGTAAGCCGACCAAATACAGACAAAGTTAATTACATAAACTGTCTACGACATAATGGAAATACAACTGCCAAGTTTAGCCGCTAGTAGCGCTGGTATCGCTTGACTCATGACAACGTTATAGTTACGTCAATAGGGATGTTGACAGTATTCATATAAAAATATAATTTTGATGTTAATTGGTAGTTTATATGATAGAATTCCTAAAAAATACAATATTTACCCTTATTTTTATATGATTAAATTAATATTTTATAAATAAAATGTAACAAAATTTAAAATAGGTCACGTGATAATAAACGGAAATGATGTCACCAGTTCCTATTTAGCGGAAGCGGAAGAATGTTGACGTACTTTTATACACCATTTTCCGTACGCAGTACATATTGTACATTCAGGCGTGTTGACAGTGTACACACACATAGGCACCGTACAACATTTATAAAACTTAGAAGCCATTTTTTTTATTAACGACAACTAGAATCATTTTATCACTTTTACGATGTTTAACAACATATGACGTCACGTGACAAGTGTTAGCGTTTTGGAACGAAATTTAAAATGCATTATAAAATGCAAGATTTTATAGGCATTAGATGTATTTAAGCCAAAGTTGATAATATTTAGGCCTTCGTTAGATATTTATAAATGATTTAAAAACATTTCTGAAAAATGTCAACATCCCTATTATCATACAAAATAAATTTTACATCTAATGTGAAATATATTTTTTATAATTACAAAAATGCCTCGTTTCCCTAAGAATTTGCGAATGAGATCCAAGCCGAACGAGACCACAACAATTCTGCTACAGGTTATACAGTATTCTACTACAATTTTAGCATCATCGGCTGTGATATTCCAAATTGAACTAATGATTCGAGCCTGCAAAAGAAGAACATGGAATAAAAATAAGGAATCGTTTTGTATAGTTAATGTTCCCATCCTTATGATAAATGATATTAAAATGTTCATGTTGTTATTTAGGTATAAAAGTTTTGCTGTACATAATAAAGACAATCAAACGAGACTAAAAATTTTGGTAAAAACTTGTCATGAATTCGATGTAAAAAATGTGAAAACAAAAAAGTTCTTGCGTACAAAGTACACAATATGTCAGAAGAGAAACTTATTTGGCAAACTAATTTTTAAATCTCGTTCATATTTATACTAATCTAAAGCTTTAAATTTCCGAGACTTGTGATGCGACGTTCACTCTATCTCACCCTCCCCCTTTCTCGATTTTTCACACTCGCTTGCTACTCTCACGCCATGACTATGTGCTTCATGCTTCGTTCGCCCTTTCTTACTCTCTCTCAATCAGTCTCAATCACTCTCTCCCTCATCTTGGACAAAAATGTTGCAAATTTTCGTGTCGTTTCATCCGTAAAAAAATTACCCTCATGGGGGCAAAGAAGTTTCATTTAAAAAAAACATTGTGTTAAGTGGGCATTTTCACTTTAAATGGTGCAGGCTGTTTTTTGGCTGTCCTATGAGAAGAAACAAATGAAAATAATATTTTGACACAGATTTTTAAAGCAAAATCTTATTACACTAAAGGTATGTTTATAAATCTGTATGAATTTGATTTATTGCTCCTGAAAGAATACATTTTCGATTTTATATTAATTAAAAACGTTTCAAAAATGTGAAAAATTATGCTGTCCCAACGACATTTTGCCTCTTTGCATTAGAGAAGTTTTTTGTATGGTGGCGAGTGTAACGACCATATACTTTTATTATTAATAGTTAATTAATACATTTAAACAAAGTATTTTAGCTCATTTAGTAAACAAAATAATATGATAAATTAATAAAAACCTTGTCCTACGACTTCGCGACTACCGGACATGTCTTCATAGTCACGCGTTTTTTAACCGACTTCAAAAAGGAGGAGGTTATCAATTCGTCGGAATCTTTTTTTTTTATTTTTTTTTTATGTATGTTTCCTGATTACTCGAAGATGGCTAGACCGATTTGAAAAATTCTTTTTTTGTTCTAAAGGGTATACTTTCCAAATGGTCCCATGATAAGGAAACCAGGATCTGATGATGGCATCCCAGAGAAATCGAGGGGAACTTTCGAAAATCGTAGGGGCGACTAGTGCGTTTGATATTTTTTTTATAAAGTGTTTTGATGGACTTCAATTTAATGAAGGTCTGGAGTCGATCTGATGCTGGAGCCGAAAGACAATCGTGGGAACTCCTCACCTATTTACATCAGTAACCTTGTGTTTGGGCTTGATTAATTTGTAATGATGAGAACTTTACACCTAGATGGGTTGTGACTGTCATTAGGGGTCTGATGATGAAGACAAAGGACTGTTAAGGGAACTCCTCAACAGTTTACAGTAGCTACCTTGTGTTTGGACTTAATTAATTTAAATTGATGAGAACTTTGTAACCATATGGGTTATAAGCGCCATTACAGGTGTGATGATGGAGACCATACACAGTCGAGGGGAATCCTCGACGATTTACAGCTTTAATTGGGCTTACTTCATACAGTAAATAATATTATGCCAAAATCATGTAATTTTATTACTAGTCGTTGTTAAATGAACAAAAAACAACTGTGGCTTGGAAGCGCATCATAGTTTTTCAAGGTCATCATAATATCCATTCTATATATATATATTGGTGATGTTCTATACCTATATATAATGGAATTATTTAACGAATAGCAAATCTGCCGTGATTGCTTTCATTTACATGTATATATCGGCGTCAACAACAACATGGGTAGTGTGTGAGGTCAGGATAGCCGATATCAGTGGGTTGGTTAATGAAACACTAGATCGTATATCATCTTTTACTCTCAGTGTCATCATTACATAAGACAGCACCCAAGTTAGCCCGCCCGTTGCCGCTTGCTAGTGCCAGGCCAAAGAGAACAAGCGGCAGAACAAACTCTCCAGCAGCACGCTGTCTGACATTCGTCTAGTTGTTTTACAATCAAGTCGGTAACATCAAATCTCATGGTTTGCTAACGCATTAGTAAACGCGATAATCACAGAGTTGCAGACGTGTCCTTCTATTATCCAATTTACCATTCAATAATCATATTCGTGTTATTTCCCAGATAATCTCGGCAACGCAATCCTCTATCTCAATTTGACAATCACATGTCAACTTTGTTTTTATCCACAAGCATTCTCCTTGTCGTTTACCAATGTGCCAGCGTTAAAACAGAAGTTATGACCAAAGAGGTTTCACAAACAAGGTTGAAACCTATTTTATTATCAATGAGTTTCTATTCTCCGACATATATAAAGTTTTACACAATTCCATTTCGGTTTTTTCATTTGTTATGTAATGATTTAAACCCTTTCTACGTTCATCTCATTAATACAGCGCTATCTAATCTGAGCAACGCGTTTAATAGTTCTACCCATATTTCAGACAAATAAAATCAGTTATCGAATTTCGAAATCACAAAAAATTAAGAAATAAAAAAAAATTAAACAAAAATTAAAACCGACTTCAAAATCATCAAAGTCAAATCAGCCAAGGTAGGTAGGGAGGTAGGTACATCAACGAATACGACACCGGCTTCAAAAGTAACAATAATGACGTGGTAAATGCAAAGATTGTATAGAAGAACAAGTTGATTATAAATTGTAGGCACAAAAATTAAGGAAATTATTTTATTACTTTTTAGTTTTTTTTTTTTTTAATTTTGAAGTCGGTTTTAATTTTTGTTTAATTATTACTAAAATACCCATGTACGGGCAAAATTTTGTTTTTATGGCAGCCCCAAGTACAAATGTCAAAGTATGAAACGTCATTTTGAAATCTGTCATTATAGGTTATATAAATACAGCAGGTACAGCATATTCTCGTCGCAAAAATTTTGGTTAAGAAAAATCTACTGACGTTAGTAACGTTTTTTTCTTATGAATATTAAGTTTGTCTTTATATTTTCTTCCGCTACATATAGCTTAAAGCCTGCTGAAAGCATATACTTAGATTTTGGGGCTTCTAATTATTTTTTTGAGTATTTTAATCTGATATCTGAATTGATCTACATTATTCATCACGTCCTGTTAGCAACCGTTACTATAGGACGGACAAAGATGTTACCATAGATTATACATATTAAACTGAGATAGATTGGCAACTCGAAAATAAAAAAAATAACTGTGGCCTCTGTGCAATAGATGGCGCTTGTGTACATATTAGTTTTTAAAACAATCACTAGAGGGCGGTAAATGCGTGTATTTTTTTTATTCAAATTAGTTTTCTGAGGTGTTTTTACTATTTCCAGTATGTATGAGAAAACGATTAATTGATTAAAAATAGCTTTTGAAGTATAACCTGCAATTACCAAACACTGTAGGTTATACAAAAACAATTTTAATCGAATACTTAATAATTTAAACTATTTTGACATACATACATAGAAACAAATAAAAAAATAGGGCGCAATTAGTTAGTATAAAGTTTATTTATGAAAAGGACAACAACTTTAATTGTTACAAACAAAACAATGTTCACAACCGGGAGTCCAAAATAACAAAGCCAGGTAAAGTCAGAAAAGTTCAGCAAATTCGAAATCCGTTTGGGTAGCGTACGTTGTCAGAATAAATAAAAAACACTCAAATTGCAAATTATAAAGACTTACGAAACACGATAACAAAGCACATACGAACAACAAATTCAACACAAACGGTTTTTCTTTGATGACAGTTTCAGTGTTGCTATTACAATAAATAAAAATACAATTAAAAATATTTCCCATTAAGTAACATTAACTTGTATGTAAATCAAGCGATATTTTATAGATAAGTATTATTATTTGTCAAATATAATATGCAGACTTTTTATTTATTTATATGTACAGTTTTATACAATTATTTAAAAAGTTATATGAATCTTTTATTGATCTGGTAGCACTAGTACGTCCACCGACCGGAGCGTGATACATTTATTGATTTTGATAATATTTAATGCATTTTATACAATTAAATTTCTGAATAGAAAAAATAGACAGGAAAGAAAAATAGAAAAGTAGTTATTTAAATATTTGCTTCATCATATAATACAATGCCATCTATTATAATTACATTTGAACCTACTATAAAATGGTGGGACCCGAACACTAGATGGCGCAAATTTCGACGACAAATTCTAAACTTGAATTCTATAGAAGTTGCCACCCCCTGGATGTTACGAAAGAGACGTGTAAAGCTTAGTACTCATTTCAACTAAACGGAATTTAAATAAAGGATTCCATAAAAAATTTATTATAATAAATGAATTCATTTTTAAGAGTTTCGGTCATAATTCGACGTAAGAGCAGTTGCATTCGTTAATTTTTGTCTGATAATCAGCTGTTGTAGTGTCAAGGTTGTAGCTTAGTAGGTACTAAGTACCTAAGATTAAGTACATAGGTACAAGTCTTGTACCTATGTGCTTAATCTTTACATAAACAATAATGTACTAATTATTCGTTCCAATATTTTTAGATAATAAAAGCGTTAACATCTGCTGAAAGACCCATTAAGCGGTATCTAGATAAAGTTAAAAACAACCCTGGGAAGGCTGAAGAAATTAGATAAAAACAGTTAGCGCAAATTAAAGCCAACAGAAAGAAGGTATCTGAAATGAATCAAGAGGAGAGCACTCATTAGATCAATAAAAATAAAATAAAATCATTTATTTCAGGATTAACAAATGCCCATAGAGTGTTAGTAACAATCAAACAATATTATAATCAATATTATACTGTACGATTTTAACCTCACAGTGAATCCTATTCTTAATATGTCTGTTGCGTCACGTCATATGTCCATTTAGTGATTGTCTCAAAATATTATTGTTATATTTCTTTATAAATCTGTAAATTATTTAAGCTAAGTATTAATATTTATATGCTATAAATAAAGAAAAATAAACAACAATTAATATTTTATTTCAGTCATAATATTGCTTGACTAATTAAAATATTAATACGAAAAATAAAACTTGCATTTGGACGAAATATTACGATACTGACCAAACTGGTGTATTTTTATCGAAAATAAATTTATTATGTTCATGTATTAATATTTAGTTTCATTGATTGGTACAGTGAAAGCTCATTTGGAGTATTTTTATCGTTTTATTTCCAATAGTTGAATTCTTATCGGGGTTTGATTTTTGTTACTAACAAGACATTTTTTTCCTAATCTACTAAGAAAATATGATTTTAGAGATAAAATATACATATCAGCTCGTTACTTTTATATATAACTCATGAAATATAACTTTTTCAACAATAATACAAAGTTTTTAAGTCCTAAATCAATAATGAATTTTTAAAAGCTGTTTTTATAACCATTTAAAACAAAAATGCTCAAGTACTTGCTTACGAGATCTGCCTTTCATCCTTTTAAAGTCTTCTCGAGTCCTTAACTCACCTTTCAATCGAGACACAGACCATGTTGAATATATTTTATTCACAATTTACCACAAAACGCGGTAATCTGGTAATTTATGCGAAAAAATAAACAAACTGAAAGGTGACAGATAATTACTTTGAGTCAAGCGAGCGCAGCGACATCTGCAATTAGCTTTGCGTTTTCTTCTCCATTAGCAGCATGGTATCTGGTCTTAGCCTGTTTCAATAGGAACGAAAAAAAAAACTTGACATGTGTAGTGATTGAATTTGATATTTTTCTTGTTTACAAAATATAGTTACATAAAAAATGCCAATTTAACACAAATATTTATTTAAAGTTCAATTAATAATTGAAAAATCTTAATATGATTTTACGCAACGTTCGTGAATTTACCCCATGTGTAAGGAGTTCGATATATATGTGTTCCAATTTCTGCACTAATATTGATAACCTAGCAAATCTTTGTAAGTTTCTTAATATTAATGAAAATAGCGCAAAATTTTTACAAATTAAATATCCAGGTGTAAAGAAAATTGACGACATTAGATTAAAAAGTTTAACAGAAACTATATATGATTTAGGATTTCCTAGCAATGTTCTCGTCAAAGAACCATCACTTTTTAGTGTACTTCCCACCACACTGAAATTTCGTTATGCCGTACTGCATGAATGTGGAATAAACAAAATAACCATCGACAATATAGTTTCATATTTGAAAATAATCAGACATAAAAAAATTGGCTGTCTGAAGAAGACTGGCCTTATTCCGTCTTCTCTAAATGTGGAAAACAAACTTGCTAGTTACTTGACTCAATGGCCATCATCACTCACAACCTTAGTACATGGTGATGCTAATGAATACACCTTATTTGCACTGAGAATAAAAATAATCCAAAGATATTTGGAATTGATGTTGGATATTTCACAAGAGGAGTTTATTCGTGGACTGCAGACTTATCCTACAATCAAACATCGCCCTCTACAAGCTATAAATGAAACATTATTAATATTACAGAAAGATATTCAAATGCCAGTTGAAAAAATAAAATCTAATTTTTATTTAATACATGCCAATCCAGATAATCTGAAACAAATAATATTTAACTTTAAATCTATTGGTGGTATTGATATTAAAGAGATTTTAAGAATGTATCCAAAATTAGCGATGAAGAACTGTAACATACTAGTGGAAATACGAGAATTGTTAAAAGAATTTGGAATTGGTCCCGAGGCACAGATAAGATGTTTGCAGATATATACCTTAAGTCCTGCTACCATAAGGAATAGATTGGAGAAAGCCAAAGAATTACCAGAGTTCAATACCTTTTATAATCATCCAAGATTTTTGAAAATCATTCATTACAATAACAAAGCTCTTAAAAGAATCATGCAATTATACAAAATGGACAAGAAGTGTCTTAGTTTAAATATCATATCTGGCAGCTCAGCTCATTATGAAGTATATGAAAAGGCACCTGGGGATCGACTTGGCAAAGGAAAAGATTTAATATTTTGTGTTAGTGAAGCTCTCGGGAAACAATACAGTAGTAGTAATATACGTAAAATGATAAAAAGACACCCATTTTGGATTAATGTCCCACTAGTACAAATAAAACATGTATATGAGCAGTTAATTGTAAATTACTCTAAACATGATATTTATGAAAATTGTACAATTCTTTTATATCCATGGAACAAGATCAGGGATGTTACAAATATACTAAATGGTACATCTAAACAGTCTACATTAAAAATACCCCAAGTTTTATATGAGCATATAGATTTAAAAAGAATTACTAACTCACAAAAGCTTAGTTTAATTTTATATTTATTAGAGAAGAATCATTATTTCAGTGGAAATGGGATTTGGACAGAACAACAAAAGAATGTGGATTTGAGTGATTTTAAGAAGACTAGGATTGCTTCATGAAAGATGTTTATGAAATGATGAAGTGAATGGATAATGTGTAGTAGAGATAGTGATTTGATAAGAATTTTATTAATAATAATCCTTTAACTATAGTGAGTTTTACTGATATGAAAAAGTCCAAATAAAACACAGTGTATATTAATGTCAAAAGTAAAAAATGTCCTAATATGTATGTACTGATGAAATTTTCGGTAATAAATGATCATAAAAATGCATTTTTAAGGCGTTAAGTATTTAAATTTCAGGATACACACTGTGTAACATCTGATCACATCGCACTTTAGATACTGACATGCCTTATAAAAGTGTACCGTAGACATATTAACTCGGGTTTAGCGTGGCTATACGCTACTGCTTGCTCGTGCTGCTATGAGTTCGCAACTCATAGCCAATGAACTGTTGGCGGTAAATACAAAACGCCATTCACATGATGGATGAAGTTAGCTTCTTACAAATTTGTAAGACTAACTTCAACCTAAGTAGTGGCAAGCAACTGCTGTACGAGAAATACTCGGCCAGATGCCATCTGGACGAGGGGATGGAACTGAGAAGAGCGTCCAGGACATCATCACTTCGTTAAAGGTGACCGAACCTGACGACGTGCCGGGCTTCGTGGCGAAAGAGCTGCACAATCCTTTATATAAAATATTCCTAACTCAGCGATGGGCGGAGGCAGGTGAGGGCAAGGAGGAAGCGCTGGCGGTTAGTTTGGATAAAGAGAAGGCCTTTGATCGGGTGTGGCATAAAGCACTACTAGCAAAGCTACCATCTTATGGGCTTCCCGAGAATTTATGTAAGTGGATCACCAGTTTTTTGGCAGACAGGAACATCAAGGTCCATGTCGGCGGTGCATGGTCGGACCTCAAGTCTGTTAATGTTGATGTTCCGCAATGCCGTGTACTAACTCCAACCTTGTTTCTTCTGCATATCAATGATATGCTGCAAACTAGCGGCATTCATTGTTATGCAGACGACAGCACCGGAGATGCCCCCTATATACTGGCAGCTCTAGTATTTCTCGGGAACAAGTCAATAAGTGTCGGAACAAACTTGTGTCTGAAATCGAGTCTCTGTTGGCCAAAGTCTCGGAATGGGGGCGACTTAACCTAGTCCAATTTAACCCCAACAATCCACAAGGTTGCGCATCTTCCGCAAAAAAATATCCATCGTCGTTCTGCTACAATTCGAAGACGCTTCCCTAACCGCCTCAACCAGCATTGGGATACTTGGCTTCGACATATCGAGCGATGTGCAATTTCCTGGTCATTTAGAAAGAAAGGCTAAATTAGCCTCTAAGAAACTCAGCGTGCTCAGTAGGGCGAAGCAGTATTTTATGCCTTCACACCGCCTCCATTTATACCTAGTCCAGCCATAAGTTCTGTTACAAATGAAAATGCATTTTTTAAATGCAGTTATGTAATAATATATACGTATGAAATTGCCGTTCTGCAGTACTGGCCTTTTCAAATCAAGATAATTTTTATTTGGCTAAGAATCCAACGCACCACCTGTTATTGGTTTGCTCGCTTCCGTTCTGGAAATGTCGACCTGAAAAATGAACCTCGCGGTCGTCCGAAGACTTTGGTCGACAATGACGAATTAAAGACGATTGTGGAAGCTATACAATCTACGACTGAATTAGCAGCATCTTTCGAAGTTAGCGTCAAAAGTCAAAACAATATTGGTCCATTTGCGTCAAATTGGCAAGGTAAAAAAGCTTGACAAATGGGTGACAATAAAACTAAACCCTAAACGAAAACTTACCCCTAGAAAAGTGATGGTCACTGTTTGGTGGTCTAGCGCCGGTGTGATTCATAACAGTTTCTTACCAAACGGTGTGAGCATTACTGCAGATGTTTACTGTGAAGAACTGAACACAATGATGGAGAATCTCCAACCAGTATTGGCCAATCGCTCGTCTCCGCTGCTCCTGCACGACAACGCGCGACCTCATACTGCACATCAGACGGTCCGCCCTACTCACCAGACCTTGCGCCTACAGAAGACTACTTTTTCCAGAATTTGGATAACTTCTTGGCGGGAAAAAAATTTAATACCGGAGAGGCAGTTCAAAATGCCTTTGAAGGATTTGTCGCCTCCCGTCCAGCTGATTTCTTTAAGAAGGGCATCAATAAACTGCGTTGGCAAAGATGCATTAATTGCATGGGTGATTACTTCGATTAATACAAATAAAAAATAAATGGAAAAAAAACGTTTAAATTTTTTCATACAAAACGGCAATTTCATAGGTAAAGACCTAATCCCCACCATGGTTCAGGCCTTGACGTGGCGGTGGGGCTCAGTAGCCTAGGGTGAGCCTAGCACCTTGGGCGAAGCTAATTGAGCCGAGGGGGCTCTTTGTACCCCTCTATAAGAAGAGGGGACAAACGAGCAGGGGGCAAGGGGTGAGGTTGGGAACCTCACCCCATTGTACTGTCCCGACGGTGGGAGGGGTTATTCTGTGGTGCGGGATAACCCCTTTGTGGAGGTGGCGTCGGTCCCTTGGGGGACTGACTAGCCGTCGAGGTGCCCTGTTAGCTTAACAGATCCGGGGCACCTCATCAAAGCGGCACTGGTGGCACTCGCCGCGTTTTAGTGGGTAGAGCTGCGTCCATTTACCATGTTTCGGGCGCAGAGAGTCCCACATACCCCATATACCCCATATACCCACTCCCCAGGCGGGATGCCTCAAAGCATTTCCCGGCGTAAAAGAAAAAAAAAAGGTAAAGACCTAATATTTGTTAATGTGTCTGTTTTTTATTTTACTTATTTTGTATTAGATTTTCATGTATAGATCATTATTACTATGTAAATTTTTGTGTTTGATACGTCCTATCTGTACTGCAGTGACGTGTAATGAGCATCGAATAAAGCTTTTCTATTTCTATTTCTATTAAAATGTATACCTACATATTTATTAGTCTCAGCAAAAAAAATGTATTCGAAATGGGCACCTTTGGCTTTTATACAGACCTTTAATCTGTGTGGCCACGAATCTATGGATTTACGCACTGTTTCCAAAGATTTCCAAGGGAAATTTCGCCATTGCTTGCTCCAAAGATTTTTTAAGAGACTATGTCGCCATGGCGCGGCGTTGTCCTCTAAAACTGACTACAATTTGAAGTCTAGTGGGTTGAGGTCGGGTCTTCAACGTCGGGACAGTGCAATGGTGTCAGGTTCCCATCCTCGCCTCTTGTCCCCTCATAATCTATTTTTCACTCTTATAATTAAGAGGGTTACAAAGAGCAGCCCCCTAGGTTCGCTTGGCTTCGCCCAAGGTGCGGGGTTCACCTTAGGCTACTGAGCCCCACCGCCATGACAACGCTGGAACCGTGATGGCGAGATGAACTCATCTATTAGGCATGCAACTGATCAGTAATCTTGGCATATGGGTGTTAAGCGTGGTTCGCGTGATATTTTTACTCATAAAGCATATAACCGGAATAGTTTTGTATGAAAACAAATTCCGCCAAATTTGTGCTGCGACGTTGCGCTAATTCTGTGCTCTGATTGATCGACTTATGGCCATTGATGGATGATTGGCTGAAGGGACGTACATACAGATCACTGGTTTGGTTGAATTGCTATTACGTTAGTAACAAATCACTGACCAATTTCGTAATTTTATGGCTTAATACTACCCTATCCGGTTATACTCTCGATGTTTCTACTATACATAAAACTTGTTTTCTAATGTTTAAACAAAATTGGTAACGTTAATTACATTATTTTTATTTTTTTATTTCAATAAATTTCATCTTTAGCATATTTTTAACCGACTTCAAAAAGGAGGAGGTTTACAATTCGTCGGAATATTTTTTTTAATTTTTTTTTAATGTATGTTCCCCGATTACTCGAAGATGGCTGGACCGATTTGAAAAATTCTTTTATTGTTTGAAAGCTGGTGTTTCCAATTTGGTCCCATATTAATTTTATTAAGATCTGACGAGTCGCTTTTTAGTTATTCCCACTATTGCCTATTTGGTTGGTTTTCTTTACCTCGACGATATTGTGCTCCTTTTATTACTTGTCGATGTAACAATTGTATAGGATGCTTTGGTGTGCACCATAGTATGTCGCGGTCATCGTTCAATGAACGTAAAGACGACGAATTTTGGAATCACTAAAATTAAGAAATAACAGTTTTTTACAAAAAATTAAAACCGACTTCAAAAAAAAAAAAACTAAAAAAAGTTATATAATTACCGTGTTTCTTTAATTTTTGTGCTTACAACTTATAAACTTAACCTTCTACTAATGTACAAACTTAGCGTTTACCACGTCATTATAGTTACTTTTGGAGTCGGTGTCGTATTTGTTGCTGTACACTAGCTACCTACCTTGGCTGACACCGACTTTAAAAGAAACAATAATGACTTGGTAAACGCAAATTTTGTATGTTATGAACCAATGTATCGAGCCGCGCTCGTGCCACGGCCGCGCGCGAGTGCCACTCCTGTAGGAAGCGCCCGGGCCTCGGGCAGTACCGTCAGTTCTCCGCGAGACCTCTCAACGGCGTGTCGTCGCCCGCTTGTCGCCGCTATTGACGTGACGAACGATAATTGCCACGTGATTCTCTTTGTTCGCCAACTTTGGGCATAGTCACGTGGATTGATTGATTTGAATGTGATGGACTAATATAAATATTGTGTTTGACTATTGTGAACAATTGTGTACCTAAAGCAAGTTAACGTGAATGAATTTTGAGTCGCCATCTTGTTGTGAAGCTCCGCTGCGCGTCGTGTCCGATAGAAGTTGTCTCAGATAACTATATAGATCAATTAGCATTAATTATCCGATTGGCCAATTAGGGGTTAGTGTTAATTAGATTTATATTTGAGGCATCGACACACCGGAGAAGTCTCAAGACGTCGCTTAGGTAATTGAACAGTTTTATATAGCTCCGGGATAACCGCGGACAGTTCTACCCCATTTGAATTCCGGATAATTATATATATCGCTTCCACTGCATTTCCTGCTAATCCGGATACGGGAATGAACATTGTACATTAGTGGAAGGTTAAGTTTATAAGTTGTAAGCACAAAAATTAAAGAAACGCGGTTATTTTATAATTTTTGAGTATTGTATTTTTGAAGTCGGTTTTAATTTTTTGTAAAAAAAATATATTAGTCAAGTGGTCAGGCTTTATTTTCGGACTTTTCGGCCTGATGGCCTTTAAGCTCAATCGGTAGGTACAGTAAGTGAGCAGATGGCTCACTGAAGAAATATTCGAAAGGGGCATCCCGCCCCCAGCGGAGAATAGGATAACCGCCGCCCACAAAATGGGCATAGCGTGCGAGCCGTCGCGCCGCGGCCGGGCCAGATGCAAACAGACGGAAAAGGCTGGCAAGGGCCCTAGTCCCCCAGCTCATATTCCCATCCGCGAATAGCTTCGCGGTGCTGGGCGAGGAGGTCCTCATGGTCTTGAAGTGATGGCATGTTTCTGGTTCGGGTCGGTTCTCTAGTGGGGCGAGCCCGCCTCGATTGATCGCCTCGATGTTACATTCGCCAATGCCGCTCTAGCTCGCCGCGTGCATATCTGGGAGGTGCTCACGGTAGAGAGATGCTGTCGGACCACTGGTACATCCGGTTCCGCTATGGTGACGCTACCCCGCGGTGGTGATATTGGCGGTAAGCTCTTGGCGGTGTCTATTGACATCCAGCCAGCGTTCCATGGCATTGTACGGCGCGCCCATCTGGGTACGTGCCCTGAAGGCGGAGAACGTGGCCCTCTTGCAACGTCCGCAACGGGTCAGGGCCGTTCGTGCGTATCGTACTACCTCGTACGAGGCTGCGTCCGTACAAGCGGGTAAGCTGCGCTATGGGACCTGTACGCCAGGGCCCTAGCGCGTGAGTGGAGAAGAGGAGGAGGAGACTGACGGGGAGAGGCCAGGCGAAGCCGCCTGAAAAGGCAAGTGCTCTGCAGTCACTGGTGTGAGTGGCTAAGTAAGCCGAGTGCGGGACACCTCACGGTGTTGGCCGTCGGTCCAATCCTGCAGCAGTGGGTTGACCGGTGGCACGGTGAAATAACCTAACTAATAACCTTGCGCAGATCCTGACGTGGCACGGCTGCTTCGGAAGGTATCTGTGGAAGGTGGCAGGCTCAGAGAACTCGCCAGGGTGTCATCGCTGTAGGAGTGACGATGACACTGCTGATCACACCCTGGCGGAGTGCCCTGCGTGGGTGGCCGAGAGAGCGGACTTCATTGCTGAGGTTGGCACTGACCTATCTCTCCCTGCGGTCATCCGAGCGATGACCGTCAGTGAGAGTGCATGGGAGGCGGTCCTCTCCTTCTTAGAGGTAATGAAGTCGCAGAAGGAAGAGGCGGAGCGGGAGATAATGTTCATCGATACCATATTATAATATGATATCGCTACTACAAGTTAAATAGTCTATGATGAATTTAACCGTCGCCACTATTGATGAATCTTGCATGAGATGAGAGTGCATGGGAGGCGGTCCTCTCCTTCTTCGAGGTAATGAAGTCACAGAAGAAAGAGGCGGAGCGGGAGATAATGTTCATCGATACCATATTATAATATGATATCGCTACTACAAGTTAAATAGTCTATGATGAATTTAACCGTCGCCACTATTGGTAAATCTTGCATTTTATAATGCATTTTAAATTTCGTTCCAAAACGCTAACACTTGTCACGTGACGTCATATGTTGTTAAACATTGTAAAAAAGTGATAAAATGATTCTGGTTGTCGTTAGTAAAAAATGGCTTCTAAGTTTCATAAGTGTTGTACGGTGCCTATGTGTTTGACACGTACGGGTACAATGTCAAAACGCCTGAAAATTTGTTTATACAATACTGCGTACGGAAAATGGTGTATAGATGTACCTCAATATTCTTCCGCTTCCGCTAAATAAGAACAAGTGACGTCGTTTTCGTTTGTTAGCACGTGACCTATTTAATTTTTTTTACATTTTATTTATAAAATATTAATTTAATCAAATAAAAATAAGGGAAAATATTGTATTTTTTCAGAATTCTATCATATAAATTACCAATTAACATCAAAATTATATTTTTATATGAATACTGTCAATATCGCCGTAAATTAGCCGTTTATAGACAAAAGAAAGTGTCTATATCTCTGTCACTCTCTGTCTTGGAGTTTTTCGTATGTTGTGATTTCGTTTCAATACGGTATTATTATTATTAGCTTGTCAAATCTATTTGCTGCTTGATCTTAATTTTTAGTATTCTTTAAAAATTCTCTATCTACGCATTTGACATATCCAGGCCATATACGAAAAAGGAAATGACATGTGACTGGTGAAGTTCTGAGTGGTGACAGATGTTAAAAAGGAGCTAGAATTTTGGCTAGAATTGACAAGACGATTTTGTCAAAGTGGTAAAATGGCGACTTTACTACCTCGTTCTCTTGGTCTTGTAGAAAAAGCTATTTTTCAAAATGGATCGAAGGTAAATATATGAATATCTAATCTTTTTATTAAGCGTAGTAAAATATGAGTAATCAATTCTTGTCTCTAGAAATAATTATCTATGCTTTCAATTGTGATGAACTTTTAAATGCATGATTAAGGGAAATTATGAATTATGCGGTTCAATAGCGCTAATTTTAAATTATATATATGCGAACTTTCAGACAATATCATAGATCGCAATTTATATAATAACAATTAAATTGACCTTGTCGTTTTCAACATTACTTACGTCACCGACACTAGAAGTGTTTATTTTTATTTGATTATCTTTGTAATATTCGTTACACAAAATCTTACTTTGTAACTTATATAATGATTTAGGAATGTTTTTACTTTTTTACGGTACTTGTATGCATCATACTTTTTACAGGAACTGGATTATTAGCTCATGTATCATAATTTAATTTTGATCTTGTTATGTAATAATGAAATAGGGCCTTAAGTTATCTATTAAAATAAAATATTATTTAATGAAAATAAAGGTATAATTCAAATACATTAACCTTTTTGATACACTACTATGGACGTGCGGCCTCACAGACCGCTTTCTTTACGGGCTGGTTTCTATCTTGATGAGTAAATATTGTATCATTTTTTGTTTTTATCCCTTAGAAGAGTTACTAAATGTAAATAAAAGATGTAATGTTAATGAAAAATTTATTTATTTTAAACTAAATCTAATGATATAACAATCAAAGGCACTTTTCAGACGTTTATATTACCACAGGAAAATGACTTTTTTAGTTAGTTTAACTTCTTTTAAAATAAAATATAAAGAACAAAGAATATAAAAAACTAAACAATCTTCTTAAAACTAAACATAAAAATTTCGACAAGGGCCCAACTTGGTCATATTTATAGGCGATCTTTGCATAGCGGCTTAGAGCATTGTAGGCAAATTGGCTGTTTAGAGCCTACACAAGTGAGGGTCGTCTTTCGTTTTATCTTTGGTGAGTATTTTGGTTTGCCTACCGTCATTGGTTGATCGTTTTTTGACAATTTAGGTTACAAAAAAAAAACAGAATCACCGTCAGCATTAATTTATAACACAAACTTGGACGTGCTAAATTTCTCACGCAATATTCAGCCGGGGACGTAACCTTTACTCTCAATGGTTGTTTTACCACTAAACCCGAAGCTACTGAAGCTGGCATACCCGTGGGGTATGCGGGAAGAGGGGGGCACGAGAATCACAAACTGCAAGCGGCCTGTGAGACCGCACGTCCATAGTTAAAGGTTAAGCGTTACAAACACTTTGACCACCAATTAGGCATTAAAATAGGCATTATTAAAAAGATGCTTCATTAAAGTACCTAAAATCCCTTATAATTGATAATCTTAAGTAAATAACAGATAATTTGGTATATCTACGACAAATAGATCAGTCTTCTACTACATTGTGTAGTACCAAATTTTTGTTTTGATTGTAAAAAAATAATTGACATATGATACAAAGTACCCACATTAACATATAGGTTTTAATTGGAGGTGACACATATTTGTAATATTTAACTAAATAGATTTTATATTTTAGGTGCTGGCAGCATCACCATCCAATAACTTGCCCAACAAACAGCAAGTACGTCACCTGAATGTACATGAATATGTTAGCTACACATTGCTAAGAGATCACGGCATTCCAGTCCCAAAGTTTAATGTGGCCAAGACTCAGGACGAGGCAGTGAAGTTTGCTCAGGATCTGAATACAACAGACATAGTACTTAAAGCTCAGGTAATATTCATTTGTATTATTAATTCATATACTTCATTCATATACTTACATTCATATATATACTTAACAGTATCAATATATTCATTTATTTACCATGTATTTCCTAAGTCACTATGGGAAAAACTTCTCTGAAACTCCTGCACTCTTAGGTTTGTAATATAGTTTCCCTGTAAAACCTTTTTTCCATCATAAACAAATATTTTTGAAGTGAAAACTTAGTAGCCATGTTGAACACTTTTTGGTAGGGGACAATCTTATGGGTTTGTGTCACCAAGATGCCAATTTTAATTGTATGTCTGTAAATATGTATTTCTTAGATTGGAATTAAAAATAATAGATTATATTGGTAAAAAAATACTTTATATCATGTTATCTCTCCTGTGAAATCAATTCTATCTTTATATTTTTATCTTCAAAATATTTGATATATTATTGGATGATGCAAAAGTTTTTATACAAATCTTATTTGCTATTGTAATGTGTTTTGTGTAAATTTTTCCTGAATATAAATATTCACGAAAAAATTATGAGACATCTAAACCAATGTATCATCATTATCATCATCAGCCTTTAATTGCTCACTGATACACATACCTTCCTTCCTCAATGAATGCCAAGACGGCCGATCCCTCGCCACTCGCATCCAACACAAATGTATCTACAGGGTGGATTTTTGAGACGGGTCAGTAAGGGCAGGTACCTCAACCGTTATAGTTACAGGAAAACGTTCCTAGGAGACCATTTATAACTTTTAAAGATATTCTGAACTGCATTCACAGATTTTCTAAAAAATGTACGGTCAGCGAAAAATCTGCTAAAATCCACAAAAATATTTTTAAGCCTTCAATTCTACTTCGTATGGGGATCAAAAGACTCTAAAGTCAGAAATCGCCACAAACATTTTCTATACATTTTATACTGGAAAACGATAAATAAACTCGCAATATTGTTTATCGCCAAACAATCCGATTTCTTACTTGGATTAAAGTTTTAACTATATAGGTTATGGTACCTGCCC
This sequence comes from Helleia helle, assembly GCA_963853865.1. Taxonomy (NCBI): domain Eukaryota; kingdom Metazoa; phylum Arthropoda; class Insecta; order Lepidoptera; family Lycaenidae; genus Helleia; species Helleia helle. Next base: position 12,499,117 of record OY971421.1, read on the forward strand.
TTACTGACCCGTCTCAAAAATCTACCTGTATAATGTAATAATTATTATTTGCTGTCCTTATTTTTCTTTTCTCTTTCTCTTATTATTCTGCTGCATATTGTTACCTCAGTGAATACCCAACGTGTAGTTGGCACTTGCCACAAATACTGATGCCGATTTTGAATACATATGTTTTAATGGTTGAATGTATTTAAAAAATAGGTATAGTGACTAATAGTTAAAAAAACTTTTAACAATACATAAGACATTATGCTTAGGTACTTGCCGGAGGAAGAGGCAAGGGTACATTCAAAAATGGACTCAAAGGAGGTGTCCGCATGGTTGACAAGTGAGTACTAGTAATTTATTGTAATAGTTTAAAAATGACATATAGAGGTCAATAAATGTGTTATGAAATATCGTGTTGATAATCGCCAAAAGGCTTCGACTGCTCATTTGCCCTCCTATACTAAAAAAAAAAAAAAAATGATTATGTTATCATGGATATATATTTGCCGAAGTTTGTATTAGGAGAGTTGCCATAATATAATATATTTCAATACTAATTTGACGAGACTGTCTTTACATCTGAAAATCGTTTTAGTCCCGAAGTCGCGGGTGAGAGCGACCAAATGTTTAAAAAAAATGTTGTATACAATAATCTCAAATTAACTCAAACACATCATTTTAGGCCCGAAGCCGCCGGTGAGATCGTCGGCAAAATGCTTAAACAGTACCTGGTGACGAAACAGACTGGCGCGGCCGGTCGTATCTGTAACATGGTTATGGTTACGGAGAGGAAATTCCCCCGCAGAGAATACTACATTGCCATCATGATGGAGCGCAGTTTCAACGTAAGTTCCTTCACACAGATAGACATCCCCGTCCTTAGTTCGGTAAGAACTTGTGTTACGGGTACGAGGTACAGAATGATTTTAAGAAATTTATATAAATACACATAACACGTCCATGACACGGCGCAGACATATTCATCAAGCAAATTAACAGAATTGGCGGGATTCGAACCCGCGACCGCTGCGTCAAATGTCCAGTAGTCTGACCACTCGATAAACGGCTGTGGAAGTATTAGGGTTAGTTATAAGTAATTATTAATGTTTGTCTTGTTTATCCGTGTCATGCCAAATTGTTATTCCTCTTGTTTCATGTTTTCATTATCATCATCAGCCTCTATCCATCCACTGCTGAACACAATCTTATGTTTTATCTTACAAAAATAGCATATAATATTTTCGTATATAAATTTAGTTAACCCGGCCATCATCAGAATAAGTAATGCTTTATTTATAATATTTTATAATAATCTTAATTTGTTTTTGTTTCTGGTTAACCTATAAAAAAATTGGTCAGTATTTAGTTGTAATATGTTGCTTTTTGGTTAAGATGCCAAGAATTTACGAATCATTTATATTAGCTACGCACACTTATGCGCGTGTGCGTCGCAATCTATGACTATGTCTAAGGCCAGTAATTGCGTATTTCCTTAATGAGTAATAATCGATCTTCCTAAATCAATCGTTATGAGACAACATGATATGGACAAAGTCCGCTATCAAAGACAGTTACTATCTCGGTTTGAACAATGAACACATTTGAAATGTCAATTATTACGTTCTGTATATCATATTATGTAATTGCCCTGTGCAGTATTGACTGACCGTGACCATATATATATACATAATAAACATATTGTATAGGTATAGTACGTATATGACTTATCTCAACAATATTTATTTCGTATCCTTGAAATCAGGCGAGATGAGTGTTAGGCCATGATTCATCGATGCGCTGGCCCAATGCGGGTTGAAAAACTTCACCTCCAAAGATTTTTAATCCCATCAGGCATGCAGGGTTCCTCCGCTGAGAAAAGGATGTTCTCATGTTTAGGTCCACAGAGAAATTTTAGAAACACTTATTTCAGGGCAGGTCATTGGGTTCGGCCAGGATCGAACAAAAACTGGAGGCCGTGCCCATACCTACTAGAGCCTAGAGTCTAGAGTCTATACCACCGTCGCTCACTTTAACCATATTTATTATATAAATTTTATATTTATTTTATACTAGCTGGTGCACGCAGCTTTGCCTGCGTTACCTTATATTTACAGCCGTATTTGGATTGATGATAATTATTTCATGGCCCATGTCATTCAGTGTTAACATAGCATTCGAACAATGATTTTTTTCAAATCAACAATCTTTTCTCTACTTTCTGTGATAAAAATATTGATTGATTTTACTTAGGAACCCGTTCTAGTTCATAACGAAGTCGGCAGTGAAAACCGTATCAGAATCCATTGAGTTTTTTTTTCGGATGGATCTATGCTAACGGCCCGATAGTTGCCAAACGGCATCGACTGCTCGTTTGCCCTCCTATAAAAAAAATAGGCTCACTGTGATTTAGTGAAATTTAAGTCATTTTACCTCACTTGAATGGCTGTCTTAAAATTAAAAGTTTACATAATATTGTATCATAATAAAATGACGTCTTCAATTTGTGTCGATGTGCATTGTATAGTGCCACAAACTTTTCTTGGCCGGTAAGAGCGTCGTTGTCATGGATATTAGTATTGCTAGTAAATAAAAATTAACCATTATATGGGGAAAAATTTGAAGTGATGCAGGCTACCTTAATAAGTAATTTATTGAAGTGTCTTAGTAAAACAATGTATACTAATATCTAGAAAATACAGTTCTAGGAAAATAAATGTGACATAAACTTAGGAACAATACTGATATGATAGGTTCTGTTACCTGTACTATTAATATAATATCTTTTAAGATACCTAGCAATCGGAACCGTTCGATAATAACTTTGCCATTGTAATTAATAATGCAAGAAATAAAAATAAATACATTTTAGTTGGATTTTTATTAGGTGTTGGTGAATAGTAAAATTATTTATTGTACGCACCAAGAAAGAAAATAAACACAAACATTACAAAACAGTACAAATAACGGGCTTATTGCTAAGAGCATTATTAATAAATCATTTTAAGCACTCTACTCGTGTTTTGCCTCTATATTTTGATACAATAATTATGATCAAACAAAACAACATCTGAAGAATCACACTCTAGAGGACGAACTCCATCAATTATTTGATTTCCCAAATAGTCAAAATGTTCATCTTCAGAATCACTGCTTTCGCTTTCACTATCGCGGGCCAAACTAATAATGAACGGTTCATCTAAAAACGCATATTTTTCTCTGTATTTGTTTTCATTTTTTTTACACGATCGCAATGTTTTTTCCATTCTACAACAGATATTCTGTCGAAGGCTCCTGCAATCAACTGAGGCATTTCAGTACTTGATTTCCGAAGGTTCTTCTCTGCTACATTCCGTTTCATCGAACTCCAGATCATTTCTATTGCATTAAGATCGCAATGATATGGTGGCAATCTTAACACCGTGTGTCCACTATCTTTCATCAATTTATCAATTTCGTATTCTGGTGCCGGTTTGTGTCTTTTAATTAGTTCATAAAGCTGAGGTTTTGTATAGCTTTCGTGGAATTCCACGTTCTTTTCAGCTAGCCATTGTTGCATGGCTAACTACATTGCAATTGCAAATCAATGCAATGCGACCGCATTGCAATGCAGTTGCATTGCATTTTTTTAAATTTGTGTTGTTCATTTCATCATGATAATCACCGCTTTTTGTATTTGATTTGAAAATGAGCAAAAAGCATTCTTGACAAAAGCTGCTTCTCCTCCTGCATTGACGATTATATATCTATTTCCTTTAGAAACTGGGTTCAGAACACCATCATCCTCATTACTTTGCCAACATTGTCCAGCTGTGTGCGAAGTGTGAATATATGTTTCGTCCAAAAAAATTACAGGTTTCTTTTTGTCACTAAGTTCGTTTTCCTGAATTTTTGTAAATATGTCGCCCTCCATGCGGATATATCATTACGTTCAGTAAGAACTATTAGATTGGGTCTTCTTGTATCGAAATCCTAGTTTATGTAATATTTTCCGTAGGGTCTCTCGGCTCTCCTTAAAATCAATTTCTTCGCGAAGAACATTACAACAAGTAACTTCGGTAAAGTGGGAATTTCTTTTTTAACTGAGTAAAATAGGAATTCTTATGATACCGAGATCAAAGGTATCGACTTCTATCTTTCCTGTTGTTCTTTTTCTTCTTTTCCCCGGAGTAGAATCTTTTGTCCCTGTTTCATCGGCCAGTTTCTTTTCATTTACCATTCGTAGCACTGACCTTTCACTAACGCCTGTAGTAAAAAAAAGTAAATAAGTAAGTTTCCGTTTCATTAATACGTAGGTAAATTCATCCCCATCTATGCTGGTAACACTAACCTGTAGCGGCAGCAACTCGTTCATATACTTTTTCTATTGGTATAATTGGCGCTTGGTTGCGTTTTTCTTCATTCATGAAAGAAAGAACGCGTAAAACAATGCTTCTGCCATCGCTTTTCAATACTCCAGGCATGTTTGATGTTCATAAAAACCACAAAACACAAAACTCCGCAAGTTGTATTTGAGAGCTAACTGACAATGTTTGTCTGACATTTCAAAATGCCGATGGTAGTACCAATTTCAGCCGCCGGCCAAGAAAAGTATGTGGTACTGTAAAGCACTCGACAATAGATGAATTATTTTAGTGGGAAAAAGTCAAAGTGAATCAGATCTTCACTAGATATAGTTCGAGGCACGTAACTTGGCAAGGTTTCGGCGTGGTGGGGATAGTTCGCGCATCGATTTTACTTGAGAATAACGATGCGCGTACTTCCCCCACCACGCCAAAATCTTGCCAAGTTACGTGCCGTTAATTATACACTATTAAAAAATAAATAATACGCGAAAAAAAATCACTAAATAGAAAACGATTTTTTTCACAATATTCCTTGCGTTTCTCTGACATTGGCATTGAAATTGATTTTAGAATCGCTTTTTACGACGTCGATAGCAACCTAATTTTTCGCGACGATACATCTATTGAAGCATCCAATATTTTTTAACCCCTTATTTAAGTTTCGACTGCCATCTTTTCTTTTTCAGGGTCCTGTGATAATAGCGTCATCTCAAGGGGGCGTGAACATTGAGGATGTAGCTGCGGAAAATCCAGACGCGATCACCTATGAACCAATTGACATTTGTACTGGTATCACCGATGACCAGGTCCAAAGGGTCGTCAATAAGGTGATTATTTCATCTACGCTATCTATATATCTATAGATACTATCAGAGTATCAGACCGGTGGGAGGGAAGCGCTGTGCCGCGCTCCCGGCTGCATGGGTACCACCATCTTGCTTGTTTCTCCCGTGAAACAGCTTTGCTGTGTTTCGGAGAGAAGGGCAAGACAGGCAGTGTAATTACTGGCACCGAGACTTAACATCTTATGTCTCAGGATAGGCAACACATAAATAAGTTGCCTGGGCTCGTTCCAGGTAAACTAGTTTATGTTCATGGGCGACGTCGACCACTTACCATCAGGTGGCACGTTTGCCAGTTTGCCTATCCAACTAGCATAAAAAAAAAGTATATATAATATCATTAGATTAATACTATGTTTTTTTTAACAAATATATGGTTGTCCACTAAGTGTGTTTGTCTGTGGCACCCATCGAACACGTAACCAGATAGAGTAGTGATGTGAGCCATAAAATTCCGAAACTGGTCAGTGATTTGTCACTGACGTAATAACAGTTCAACTAACCAGTGATCTGTATGTACAACCCATCGGCCAATCATCCATCAATGGCCATCAGTCGGCCAATCAGAGCTCAGAACCGGCGGAGCGTTGCAGCACATATTTGGCGGAATTTGTTTTCATACAAAACACATAACCTATATATTCCAGTTATATGCTCGATGGTGACACCATCGTTTTTGAATGGGTGAACTCGTATGGATGCAGTTTTTTTTAAATCTATGGACACTTTCACACCATGTCAAAGTTTTTTATTTGATAGCAGAAAATCTGTAGTGGTCCTAAGACTTGTTGTATTAAAGTCGGTTCACCTGTTTCAAGGTCATCAGCTCATTTGCTATTGCTTTGGATAAAATAATAAATAATGTAATGTTTTTGGTTGTTTAGATTGGCCTTCAAGAACATTGCACTGAGGCGTGTGAAATGATTAAAAAAATGTATGATCTGTTCATAAAAAAGGATGCTTTACTCATTGAAGTCAATCCCTATGCTGAGGATGCCCTGTCCGGCCAATGTAAGTAACAAGGAATATAGGAGTATTGTCTCGCTCTATATTTGAGGATTAGGATATAGACATCTATTCTACTAGCAACATTTCTTCTACTCATTTCGTCTAATGATGAAACTAAGTGCTAAAACAAGCCTAATTAATTTAATAACCTCTTGTTTCCTTAAGTTCTTCTATCTTCTATGTAGTTTTGGTATTTTTTCAAATATAATAATAATACTTCTAATGTCTAGTTCACAATGTGCTGATTTATACTTTTTTATGTCCAGTCTTCTGTTTGGACGCCAAATTTCGATTCGACGACAACGCCCAGTTCAGACAGAAGGAACTGTTTCAACTCAGAGACCTGACGCAGGAAGATCCCAAAGAAATTGAAGCTGCTAAATTTGACTTGAATTACATCGCTCTTGATGGTAAATAAATGTTTTCTCATATTTATACCATTCACCCCTCACAAAAATGTACTTTAAATGTTATTTATATTCCTATCAGAGGTTAATGGCGATCATGAACATTCATGGGCATACCGTCCATGCATTTACCTAAAACACTAGGTATTTTATTTAGGTTGCTATGCCAATTACACTGCCAATCACGCTATAACTGTAACTCTGTTTCATCGAGCATATAACCATTATAGAACGGTAATGTTATGTGACTTGTATGAAAACTAATTCCGACAATTTTTTCCTGCGAAGCTGCGCCGGTTCTGTGCTCTGATTGTCCGACTCGTGACCATTGATGTATGATGCCAATGGGACGTACATAGAGATCACTGGTTGAACTACAATTACGTCAGTGACAAGTTGCGGAATTGTATGGCTCACTATACCACTCTACCTGGTTATATGCTCGATGCTCAGTTCTAACAGACAGACCTCACATCACAATTCAATGATTGAGTCATCATTCATCATCATCAGTTTTTTTCCGCACCACAGCTGATTATGGACATGGATCATTGATACAAAATATTGTCAGGTAACATCGGTTGCATGGTGAACGGCGCTGGTCTGGCTATGGCCACTATGGACATCATCAAGCTGTACGGCGGAGACCCGGCCAACTTCCTCGACGTCGGAGGTGGCGCTACTGCTCAAGCGGTGTCTGTAAGTGCAACATGTTTTTGCCTGTTTGATATGTTATATATTTCATACGTAATCATCATCATCAGCCTTTGTCCGTCCACTGCTGAACATAGGCCGCTTTCAAAAAACATCAAGACGACCAATCGCGACGCTAATTAGCATCTAACACGTACTTAATATGCATATAAATTACATATTAATAAAAATAATATAAGAATTAATTTTCTGAAGTTTTTTGAAGCAGCAGTGTGAAATATCATTCAACAATCACACCACGTTAACCTAGTACTAGGAATGGAAATAAATTTAAGAAATTTATGTAAATACATAATATAAAAAATGTATTATACCTATTATGCATAATAAAAGTTGTGCTGGATACCTTTTTATATTGCAAGTGTCTCAATATTTGAGATACTTTAAATGTAGTAAAATGTAAAATAAATAAGTAATATTAAATATTTAAAGTTGTTTAACGAGTCTTTGGTATAATTAAAATATTTCAATTTTATCACCACTTACTTTAAAAATACACTTTTTTTTGCAGGAGGCGTTTAAAATTATCCTCTCAGATCCAAAGGTGACGGCCATCCTGGTCAACATCTTCGGAGGTATTATGAGGTGTGATGTCATCGCCGAGGGTATCATCAACGCTGCCAAAAATCTTAACATTCAAATCCCAGTTATTGTCAGACTACAGGTACATTCATGATTGTTAAAGTCCTCTCTTAGTTAGATGAAAAACAGTAAACAGACTGTATGGGGTTATACACGTCAACGATGTATTAATTAATATATATAAATTATATTATACCGGGCATTACAATTTGGTTGTAACCAGAAAAATCGAAGACAATTTTTGTATGAACAATCAATAAAACTGCACAAATGGACTACGCTGTCAAATCGCTACAATATATTGTATGTGATATTGTTATATCATACATATTAACGGTTTTGTAATTTCTAGATTTTATAAAATTTCATGATTCTATGTCAATGGCAAGTAGGAGTAGTATAACCAAAACCTACAGTTTTTATAGGTTTTGGTTTGACAGATCGACAAACAGACGGACAGACAACAAAGGCATCCGTTTTGTCACTTTGAGGAATGGAACCCCGAAAATGAAATATGTTATGTAGTGTTTTTCACATACCTATAACAAATACTATACTTAAAAGATAATAAGTAATAACTCTATAAACTATTACAGGGTACCAAAGTGAACGAGGCCCGCAAGTTGATCGCCGACTCCGGCCTACGCATTGTCCCGCGCGACGACCTCGACGAGGCGGCCAAGCTGGTGGTGCAGCTGTCCGAGATCGTGGCTCTGGCCAAGAAGGCCGAGGTGGACGTCAAGTTCGACATACCCAAGTACATGCTCGAGAAGTGAACAGTATTTCACGCTAGCTAGAGGTGGCCCGTGGCCGGGGCTAAGGACCTATTGCATATTTTATTTTGACATGTATCATCATCTCTCTTTCAATGAACACAACACCAATACCAACCAGAGCCACTCTCATCTAACCAGGATCACCCACTGCATGGGGGATGGTTGTCCCATGACATGACATCTATACTAATATTGTAAAGAGATGTAATTTATATGAGGTTATCTTCTTGTAACGTTTTGTTCTTCCGATAATAAAAAAAAACACCAAACCAGTCACAGGGACTGCCGATGGAAGTGAAAACAAATCTAATTCAAATATCTATAATAGAGGCTGTAATAGATTATAACAACCGATACAATTCAAACGGCAAATATTGCATAATCTTATAAAAATAAATCAAACGTCAAACTGCGTCTCCAGCGGCTCGCGTTCGTTGTCGCCAGTCCACGTCATATAAACGTCAAACTGGGTCTCACGTGCGGTGTCGCGAGTTCAGAGATTTTATCTCATCAAAAATATGCGTACCGCGCTAAAAGAAGTTTACATTTCAAAAATATTTCGCCAGATAGGATATAAAAATAATCATAAGCTAGATATTGTGGTAAAAGTGATTTATTTCAGGCAGAACTATAAGATATAAAGTAATTAGTTTATGTCAAAAAAGATACGCAATAAGCCCACTGATCATTATATCAGACCTATGGTGTGTGTCGTCCACCGAGTCTATTTATTTGAACTGAATATCTGGCTCCACCTCACACTAGTCACCTCCGCTTGTAGTTTAGACTACTATCGCCTGTATTAATCTCATGTTGACTTTCGAATATTTCGGGACACATCTAGTTTGTAACTACATACTGACACAAGTATAGACAACAATATACTTAGGTTGTAATTCATCTTCATTCTTCTACTATATACCTATATCGTGTTAGCTTTTTAAACGTCACCCTCATAACGTCGACTATTACTAAATAATTGCTTCATTGTTGCTGCGATGTATGTCGTTTAGATTAAGAACAAGTGTTACGCAATTTTTGACAAATGTATGTAATTTGTTTGTATAGTGTAATTGTTGTATTTTATTGAGACGCTATACTAGAATGTTCCTTTTAATTGTTAAAACTATTTATTGTGCACCGAATCATTAATGAATTGTCAGGTCAAAATTTATCTTTGTCAATTATTTATTTCTTTCATTAGTTTAATATTGTTTGTTAGTAAATTTGAAAATGTTACAGAGATCTTTCGTCCATCATGTATATACGTTTTTTTCGGCTATTTATGTATAATATGTTACATATTAAAAATAGATATACCTGATTTAGTATTAATAGTGTATCCATAACTATTTATTTCAATTGCCTTTCCACTGACCAGTTTTTATACGTCAATAAATTGTTGGAACATGTATGTGAAATTTCTATAAACTCATGATACCAGCTTCTTGGAACATATAAAATGTAAGTATTTTATAACTGCTAATAAATAAGGTCAAGTGGAAAAGGTAGTGAGTATAAGCCAAATATATTGTTATATTTATATTAAACACTTTATATTTTTATATATTACATTTAACTTCTTGAATAATATTATTTTTGTTAACATAGTACAATTTTATTTATTCTTATTGGTATTTTAACAGATGGATACATCCATGTGATAATAATTTCTGAGTATTCAGTAATAAAAAAGTAACAGTATCTATGTAGTTTTATTATCCTCGTATCTACATTTTTCATCATTAATGTAGAATACATTCGATTTTAGTAGATTAGAATGACTATAGTATACTGCCGTAAAAATGAGAAAAGGCACCAAAAAAACAACCAACAAATTGAAATTGCGGAGAAAATCGGATTTCAAATATTTCTTAGTTTTTGCGAAATAAAAAAGACAGTATTTTATATTTCGAAGATGTTTGAATGAAAATAGTAGTAGCATTTTTTTTTATATATATAATAGTGGATCATGCACATGATATTTATAAGTATAATTTTTGTAACCACAAAATGGTTATGCTACATGTACCTATATAACAAAAAAATCAACAAGTTTTACATTTTATCATAATATCTTGCAGGGCCAATGGGAGCTTTGATTTAATTAAAACTTAGATTTAAAAAAATGTGACAAATCTGACTAAAGAAAAAAGCTACCTTTTAATTCTAGGCATGTTGGGTCACTTTAGGAGATTGAAAGGTCATGTTTCTGTCCACAAAAACATTTTAATAACTTGATTTAAAATAATTGTATCAATATGAGTGCTATAACTAGGTAAAATTACTTAAGGTTTCACAGTTAGGTATGATACAGTATAGTATGGTAGTTTCTTCAAGGTTATTTATAATTACAGGTACAAATCAAAATAGAAGTTGTAACACAATACAGGAAGAGGAATATGATTCAGAATTTTTTTGTAAACAGCGAAAATTATTTTTTAATGATTTTTACTTATAATAAAATCTTATAAAGCACTATTAAATGAGCATTATAATGAAACACTTTTTTACGGATTTTATCGCGGTTTATTAAGATTTTTACAAGCCCGACGTTTCGGATACTTTACAGCAACCATGGTCACGGGAGGACTCATCCAGTCCTCCCGTGACCATGGTTGCTGTAAAGTATCCGAAACGTCGGGCTTGTAAAAATCTTAATAAACCGCGATAAAATCCGTAAAAAAGTGTTTCATCACTATTAAATGAGCATTGTCGAGGATCCGTTGTTAATCATTATTGTAATAAAACTTTACACGATTATACATATTTATTAGTCTACATAGAAATATATGTTTTTTTTAAATGGACATGTTTCACTTTAAAATATGAATGAAAACATCGTCTATAATCTATATAATTATTTATATATGAAACTAACTATAAATTAATATAAGTAATTGTTCAAACAATCAATTGCACTGAGACAGTAGGTGTAGTTTTCATTTAGTAGGGTCTGGCTGTACACTATTATACAACCTTGTCATGTGGCTGTACACTATATAACCTGCTTGCGGTCTGGTTGTACACTATACAACCTCCTTGCGGTCTGGCTGTACACTATACAACCTCCTTGCGGTCTGGCTGTAGACTATACAACCTCTTTGCGGTCTGGCTGTACACTATACAACTTCCTTGCTGGGAGTGGAGATGCCTAATGCTTCTTCGTATCCAACTTTAGTTTCATGTTTATCTGTAATATAATGTTCATTTTGTGTATTGAATTTTAGTGACGGCCCTGCTGTAGACTCGATAGTAGTCTAATTGATTATGACACTGACTTTGTTGATATTATGCATACATGATTTTCAAATATATAATAACATAAAAGGGTCCTAATTAACTCACTAAAGAAATTATTAATCTTAAAAAGTATTCTAAATAAATATTGGACTATTATACCTTCAATCTATCTATATTAATTAAAGTGACTATGCTCGGCCCATGCCCACTAGACGACTAGTAGTAGAGGACCGGGTTAGATCTTGGCCTGAAATAGGTTTTTCTAATTTCTATGTGCACCTGAACATGAGACCATCACTTGCTCACAGGTGAAGGAAACCTGCATACCTGATGAGATTTAAGTCTTTGAAGGTGCGTGAAGTTAACTAACCCGAATTGGGCTACCACAACAGTGAACTTTGGCCCAACACCCTCGCCTGATTCCAAGGAGGAGACTCGTGCGCTGCAGTGGGACATATAAGGGTTGATATTATTATTTATCTTAATTTACCTTTTTTAGAAGACTTCCTTTTCTTGGAATCCTTCTCCTTCGTGTCCTTTTTTGACTTTTTATGTTTCTCAGTCTTGAGCTTTTCAGGCTTGTTTGGTGTTTTGATGTGTGTACCGTTATTTACGTGAGTCTCTTCGCCAGTTTCAATAAGTAAGTTATTATCTAAATTATTCTTATCCTCCGGTAACATTAAGTCTACGTTTTTATTGTGTTTGGATCCCTTCGATTTCTTCTTATTGGAAGATTTTTCAGACTTCTTCTCTGAAGTCTTATTCTGTTTCGCGTCTTTCTTCTTCTTCAGTGTAGCGATCTCGGGTGACGGGTACTGTTGTATCCTGGACGTCAACATTTCGTCATCTCGGAGCGGCCTACAAATAATAAATATATTTATGGTAATTTATTATTTACTAAGTATTTTGTGAAGTGTGTAGGAAAACTGAACAAAATACATTTTTTTATTATTTAATCTTTTAAATTCTGCGTTAATTAATGCGATAAAAACTTAAAAGCAGTTTTATTACGATAAGCGGTTCTATCTTTGTGTACAAATTAGAACACACATTACAATGATGTGTATTCTAATGTTTAATATGTGGTGCTTGCAAACTACTACCTATTAGGCTATTTAAGACTGATGATGTTATAATTACGTAAATTTTATGGCAATAAGCTCCATGAGATGGGGTGAGATTTGGCAATATCCCTCCCCTAAATGACTCATGTAATGTAAAGCTGGGTCGCCCGTGGGAGGGTTGCGCTGTGTCGCGCTTTCATCTGCTTGGGTGGGTATCGCCAACCATAGTGGCCGTAAAGTATCCAAAACGTCGGACATTTAAAAATCGAAATAAGCGGCTATTAAAGTAAAAGATGTTTCATCATAATAGCTATGTCTATTTCAAGGGTATATGGTACTGACAGATGCAGGTCGAGGTCGAGCGCGCGGTGCGGTGCGGGCGGCGCGGGCTCGTCGTCGGACACGGCCGCGCCCTCGGGCAGCTCCCCGCCCTCCGCCACGCGCGGCCGCTCCACCGCGCACGCGTCTGCGGACACACACGCACTTCACTATGTATCACTGACTTTTAAACGTAAAAGAATTTTGAAAATCGGTGCACAAATGACACTAAAATGAACATACAGTGGAATATACAAATTACTCCTTTTTGAAGTCAGTTAAAAATATAGCAATAACGTTCGTCAAACAGAGGCGGTATGACGACGTATCGTTTTCGGACTAAATTTTTTTTTTTTATTAATTTAATAAATATTTTTTAAATTAATTGACAAATGAACAAAATGCGCAAAAGATTATTTTTCCATAAATACAGCTTTAGGATTCATAGCGAATAGTGACAGTGTTAATTGATTTATTTTTAAAGTTATTTTCAGACGTTCTCTCACGTACCTTCACTTTCAGAGTCACTGGAATGTCTGTCATGCTTGCTCTTTCGCTTCTTCGTCGCCCGCTTCTGTTTCTTAGATTTTCTAGACGTTTCAGTTGAAATTATGTAATTATCAGATCTCTTGGCTGTAACAATAGAAATGGAATTATAAAAACAGACGTTACAAATCTGAAAGTTTTAAAATTCTCAACTTTTAGGTCCATTTAGTTCTTGCGTCCATTCAATTGTAGAGGATTATGAAAGGAAAATATGGATATTATGCATGAGACAAGAATTTTGCAGTAGGACAATGGGCTTCTGTATTCATTCTAGCGTGCCGAAACGAATCGTCGGCTATTCTATGCCATTTTCAAGAAGGACGCAGGTGTCGAGGCTATTCGGTCACGCTCAGTTTTAGAGTGACCTATTTGCAATATGTGTAATTGGCCTATTAGTTGTTCTATTCCCCCATCCCATCTCTAATATCATAAAGCTAAAAATTTGATTGTGCACGCTATCAGGCAGATTTTCCATTCGCTATTATGAGGGCTATATAGTTTTGAGTATTTTTTTGTTTAGGAGCGTGTTAATCCACGGGACACAGTCGGTAATAATATAACGTGTACCGACTTTGTATCTGCAGCGGCACCTCGAGCGCGATCTCGGCGACGGGCACGTCGTCGTGGTAGGAGCGCGGCGAGTCGCCCTTGAGGTAGTGCGGGTTGTTGGCCTGCTCCTGCCGCCGCGCCTCGCGCAACTGTGAATGTAGCACGATAGTAAAACAACCACTTCCAGATTTTATATCGCGGTTTATACGTTTTTTCATACCGAAAACGGACGAGGAGGAAGTCTTCGTGACCACGGTTGCTGTAAAGTGTACGAACGTCGGACATGTGAAAAACTTAATAAACCGCGACACGATAATACACTTAGCCTAATGAAACAACTTCTAAACCCATACAAACAATATTTACCAGGTTTTCACTCGCGTTTTGCCGAATTATTTGAGTCTCGTGAACTAGACTACAAGATCCATCTCTTCGGAACAAAAGTGGAGGAATGAATTTATTATGTGTTTAGGTTATTACCATCTGGAGCTCCTCCGGTGTGAACTGCGTGGTGGGCTTGACGTCGGCCTGGGGTGCCGCGAAGATGGCCGGCCCCTCCTCCTCCTCCGAGCTCGAGCTCTCCGACGACCAGCGCTCTTGGGACAGCCATTGGGATAGATCCAAGCTAAAACAAAAAAATTGGATACATAATTTGTACTAAAGTTACTGATATGACATGAAGAATAAGTGGCAGTGGCACACAGTCAGGAGAACGGATGGCCGATGGGCCAATAAGGTTGAAGAATATAGGGCACGTTTAGGTAGACGAAGCGTCGGTTGGCCATTTAAATCAGTGGGAAGACGTGTGACAGTGTTGGATGCGAGTGGCAAGGGATCGGCCGTGTTGGCGTTCATTGAAGGAGGCCTATGTTCAGTAGTGGACGGATAGAGGCTGATGATGATGACGATTATTTGTGTAATGAACATTTTGTTAAGTATATCTGTCCAATTTATGTTCTTCTTGCGCTTACAGAACTTCCTTTCACGTAATCAGTTCTCTGACATTTTAACAAATAAAGTGATTCCGTTGTAATTATAATTTCAGTTTTGCATTGATATTATCAAAAAGTATTATATCTAGTTATAAAAAAATTGTTAATCAATAAGTATTATGTTACATTCAATTCATATTATAATAACAGAGATTGCTACTTTGCATCCGAATTGGGCCGGCACGACCGGAGTGGTACCTCTCGCTCACATATTTCGGATTTCGATTCAGATTTCGGTTTTACATTGATATCAATTTAAATATCATTATACCAGGTTATTAATAATTGTTAACCAATGTCTTAAATTTAGGAGATGATTTAGTTTATTCTAATTAAACTCATTACTAATTTGTTAATCTGTCTAGCAGAATATGTCACACAACAGTAAAAGTATTTATTTTAACAAAATATATGCTGGGTGGATTGTAAAGGTAATATTAAAAAATATATATAATCCATGTATATAAAATTATAACTTACTCGGGAGGCATGGGAACTTTCTTTTGTGCTTTAGGCGCGACCGGCTTGAGTTCACCTTCGAAGAGACTGTCCAACTCCGTTATGAGTCCTCCGCTGAAACCTTCTTGTTCCTCGTTCGCTTCACCGTCAGCGTCCAAGCCGTTACTGAAAAGGAATATACAATACGACTTTGATCATATTTATGTAGGATGTGAAAATTGGAACGTTTATTTGTGTGAAAGAGATAGATAAGTGGTTAAGAAGGTACGTGTGAAAGAGACAGTATGAATGGTAAATGATGTTTGCTGATTGGTTGAATCGAGTGTAAGGTAAGATGGCGGATTTTGACTTGGGACTGGGCGGAAGGAACATGTTAAAAGTTATTAAAAGTGGTAATTAAATAACTATTTGTATTTTTCTGCTGATCACCCATCCCACATTTATATGCTACAGCTAAAGTAGAGGCTGAGCTGCAGGCTATCTACGGGGTCCACAGGTGTCGGCTAGTGGGACAGCCATCAGATATGGTGGTTAGCTGCGAATATACGAATAAGTGGGGAGTCCAGTGGGATGGGCTAACCTATAAAATGGTACATACGTCCTATGACGATCTTGTGACGTAGCGAGCAAGCGCCGCTACTATAAAGCGTTCCCTTTCCCCTAATACCGGACAGCAGCGGCATCGGTAAAATATCCGAATTTTAATAGGGAAGACGGATTCCTAATACCAAGTATTAGGTATAGGTAACCCGTGATTAGTTTGTGTGAAGGTTTTTCACGATATAGATGCTCCAAGTCCAAAAAAGACACTGTCAGTATAGTGTGTTGTCGTGAACAAGTGCGTCAGTGTGCCGAAACTAGTCGTTCGAAGCGAAGAAGAAAGATGGTAGGCAGATTTTTCTGATCAGTCGCCATCTACCAGACCGTACGTCAGTCTCCCCGTGATCATGGCGATTGAAACATTGCCGAAATAAGATTGCCGGCGCCGTGAGGCTCCGACTGCTCGTTTGCCCCCATGACCACATAAAATAAACGCGGTTAAGCACCCGTAATAATAATAATATGAATAGTAATCGCGTTAGTTTAAATAATATATAACGTGTACAACACAGAAAACTAAATGTTGTCGATGAAAACACCAATAAAGGGTATTAATATAATAAATAACAATAACAGTGCTCCAGGCGGGATTGACCGTGACCCCTTGACCCTATTCAAATGTCAAAAAATATTCTTTTATACTAAAACACAACTTTATTCAATATTACGCTGTTTTTATTACTTACCTTATCTTAATCAAAGCAAATACAAAAAAAGCCAAGACGCCTACGGCCTAACTGAGCCTGGTCATTAGTTGTCGACACTGCCTAATAGATATTCACCAGGTCTCACGCTGTTAACGATGTAGTTAGGTATTTACTTAAAAAATATATCAGAATATTAATTTTCTACAAAATCATTCGTACACGGCAGTAAAGAATAAGGGAACCCCAAGTGATGAAATCATATGCACCGTCTGATCGGTAAGCAAACTGCTTTAAATCATATTATACGCCTGGACTTGTCAAGATACAATCTGTTAATTACTTCGATATCTAGACCTAAGATTCCCTACGAAATTAGTATAATATTGATTTACAACTTTGAACATTTTAATATTTGACTCTTACCCTCAAATACTCAAACGAATCTCAAATTTAAGACGTACTTAAACTCATGCTACAATGTGTCAGATTCAAAGAAAAAAGAGGGACAACACGAGTTTAAGTACGTCTTAAATTTGAGATTCGTTTGAGTATTTGGGTGTCAATCAAGAATAATGAGGCACTTTTTCCTAATAAAAATAATAGAAGACTCACTTTTCTTGATGCGTTATCAATGTCTGGTCGTCTATTTGAGACAGTTCGGGCAAGAAGTCCAACGCTGGGTCGGTAGGGTTTAACTTCTGCAGCACCAGCGCCAGTAGAGTGCTGGCGTTGTGAGCGCGCTCCTGTACCTCCATATCTTCGCTGCACAGGAGGGGCTTGAAGCCGGCCAGAGATTCATGCAGCACCTGATAGTATATTTTAGTCTTCATTTTTACCTTAAGTCCCAAGTCAAAACTAAATCATAAATATAGTTGCTAATTTATCTAGTTGTTATTATAATATAATTGTGCAACAAAAATCGTTATAGTAATAAAAAAACTTAATAGAATGAAAAGAAGAAAATACTTTCATAATAATCTTTGTAAATCCACTATTTTAGGTCAAATATTTATCAGCTGTAGACGTTTTCCTTTTACAGACTCCATATTATATTATAAAGTTAAAAAATGATTTACATAAGAAAAAGGCTCATTTATTAGGTTTTCTTAGGTTAGAGCCACGCTGACAAAATGAAAATAAGCGATTTTGGAGATTAGCGTAAACTAACAAACGTTAACATTTAATAATAGTAATACACTGACCGAGAGCGCCTGGTCCCGGTCGCCGCGCTGTTCGTACATCTTCAGAAGACGCGCGGTCAACTTGAGCGCGGCGTGTGCGCACACGGCGCGGGCGCGTACGTGCGGGCCCCCCACCCGCGCGCACGCCAGCAGCGGAGACACGCTCTCGCGCATTACCGTCTCCTCGCTGTTACCACACACATTCATAATTTGACATTAAAAATATATAGTATATATCGTATATGATAAATAGGGATGTTGACATTTTTCAGAAATGATTTTAAATCATTTATAAATATCTAATGGAGGCCTAAATATTATAATTAATAACTTTTGCTTAAATACGTCTAATGCCTATAAAATCTTGCATTTTATATTTCGTTCCAAAACGCTAACACTTGTCACGTGACGTCATATGTTGTTAAACATCGTAAAAGTGATAAAATGATTCTAGTTGTCGTTAATAAAAAATGCCTTCTAAGTTTTATAAGTGTTGTACGGTGCCTATGTGTGTGTACACTGTCAAAACGCCTGAAAATTAGTTTTTACAATATGTACTGCGTACGGAAAATGGTGTATAAAAGTACGTCAACATTCTTCCGCTTCCGCTAAATAGGAACAGGTGACATCATTTCCGTTTAATATCACGTGACCTATTTTAAATTTTGATACATTTTATTTATAAAATATAAATAATTTAATCATATAAAAATAAGGGAAAATATTGTATTTTTTCAGAATTCTATCATATAAACTATCAATTAACATCAAAATTATATTTTTATATGAATACTGTCAACACATTCACATATTTGTACACTTTATATGCATATATAAAAATTATGTCTTATCTGCCGGAATTCCTATGACGGATTTATTTATATATTATATACTAGAGATGTAGCGGATAGTGGTTTGGATCATTAATGGGCTAGATATCCAAAATTCGGCCATAAACACGCCTCAGTATTTACATACCATAATTTTCCTTTGGTTGACAGCGAATAATTTTTGTCATTACGTAAAATATGTACGTTAAAGTTACAAAGTATGGGTGACGGTGCACTCACGTGCAGTACTCGGAGAGCACGTATGCGGCGGCGTACAGCACCTCGCGGGAGGCGGCGCGCGGGGGGGTGTGGGCGGATCGCGCCACCAGCGCCGCACACTCACGCGCCGCGAACGCCCGCGTCTCCGCCACGCGCGCGCCCACCTCCGTCAGCTGCGCCGCGATCGCCACGCCTACAACATATCCCAGGATAATTATAACACCTGTGTACATAATATTTATTTAGATAGATAGATAGGGACAGGTGGAGCTAATAAAAAATTGTTCAAAAAAAAAGAAAAATAGTAAAATTGTAGGCATTATGTGCTTAAGGAATATGGACATGAGCTAAACATCGAGAACTGGTCCAACAACAAGTTTTAGGGGAAAATTTTATTTGCACGCTGGGCAGTAAGTTTAAGTGAATGCTGTATCAGCTGACGGTATGACTTTCTACATCCGTCATGCCGCGCGTATGCTATATTTTTCTTTACCTTTCGTAATAGATTGTCTTAATCATACTATTTAAACCTAAAGATAAAACAATTTTTTTATCTATATAGTGTCTGTTTGTAATATTAAACATGTGTGTATACATATGGATGTATACACGGTATATATACCTACCAAAATAACATTTTTTACAATTTTTGTTTGTCTGTCTAAAAAAACAAATGAGTCTGTTGATCGTAATCTGTACCGTGTTTGGAGCTGGTCTCCATGTCAGTGAGCTCCATGAGCACGGTGATGTACCACTCGAAGTGCACCACGTGCTGGTAGTTGTTCTGCGAGCAGATCTCTATGATGCGCATCAGCAGCTCGTCTCGGTACAGCGTGCCCTCCGCCCGCTCCATATGTATCATCAGCTTCTTCACTATCTCCATAAGATTCTTCTTGGATACCTAAAGGAAAAGTTTTTTTACATCAGTCTCTATATATCAGATTTTTAATTTACATGGTTATTTTAATTTTTTTTAGAAAGGCGTGCAAATGGACAGTAGTTTCACTTGGTGGTAACAGAGAGACATGATGCGGAATTAACGAGATCTGAGAAACAAAAATGTTTTATTTTTGTTGTTCAAACTACGCAAAAACTGTAATTTAAAGTGTATAGGTTATCGAAAAGAAAAAGAGTTTCGCTATGAAAAATAAACATTATTAATTAGTGTGCACCGCTTGGCTTTATCGTATATTGTACCCATAAAGCAGCTTTCCTGCATTCAGTAGACAATGGCAGAATAGTCAGTTTTTTTATGGATGCAGCCAGGATCTTCGGGTACATCCTGACCCAATGTGGGACTCGCACTTGGGAGTGCCCACCCTAACTAAAACCACAGCGAGCGCCTTCAGCCGCTTTTTGAGGGTCTCGAATATGCAGGCAACAGACAGGATCATCTCAGCGACAGGCTGGCCCCGGCGAAGCCAGACTACTGCTCGTAAGGGGGACTGCCCGGCCGCTGCCCGCTACTAAGCAGTCCCCGCGACGTCGTGCCATACTGGGCTCAGGTACCCATCCTGAAGCCTGACACGAGCACAGGGGCGTTACTGGAGGCACATTATACTTAATGCCTCGCCAATAATACGGCTTCTACGCACCCCGGTTCGTCGTCTGCGGGGGGAGACCTCGTCGGCGGCCTCCTCTCTCACCCGCTCGTCGGCCTCCTTCTGGGACATTACTGCCTCGCAGAAGGAGACGCATCGCCGTCCAGGACTCATCAGAATAGTCAGTATATTATATATAATGGCAATGACATATGGCTAATGAGGTACCCGGAGAGGTCATCCTCCGGGAAACAATCTACTCACGTTGACGCTAAATTACCAGGAAATGGCTTATATTTCGGTTTTTTCTATTTAATTTACATAAAAAACCCGAATTGCTTTGTAACAAATTTAGTTAATGAAGCAACATATACGGATTGTATCGCAGTTTATTATGCGCGGAACAAGCGATAGAGTCACGATCGGCCTAAGCGTGTGGCTTGTGACTCATTATGACGTTATTTACTCGCCTACTTTACACAAAAGTCTTCATTCATTGCTTCATTATGAGTTTTTTTTATGTTAGTTGGATAGGCAAACTGGCAAAAGTACCACCTGATGGTAAGTGGTCAACGTCGCCCATGAACATAAACTAGTATAGCTGGAACGAGCCCAGGCAACTTATTTATGTGTTGCCTATCCTGAGACATAAGATGTTAAGTCTCGGTGCCAGTAATTACACTGCCTGTCTTGCCCTTCTCTCCGAAACACAGCAAAGCTGTTTCACGGGAGAAACAAGCAAGATGGTGGTACCCATGCAGCCGGGAGCGCGGCACAGCGCTTCCCTCCCACCGGTAAATGAGTGAAATGCGCGTGAAAATTAGAAAACAATATAGGTTTTTCTCACCATTCCATAAAGCAGACCCAACGCTCGCAGTCTGATAGATTCGTCTTTGTCATCCAAGCAGGCGAGCACCAGATCCTTATGCGCCTGTACTGACTTCGGGTGCGACTTCAGTATACGGGACATGGCCAACAGTCCCAGATATTTTACTGTAATCATATTCAATTACATAACTCACAACATTATCAGTTACCTTTTTTTTTCTTTTACGCCGGGAAATGCTTTGAGACATCCCGCGGAGGAGTGGGTCTGCCCAGGCGGGTGTGTGGGACTCGCTGCGCCCGGAAGTTGGTAAGGTGAACGCAGCTCTACCCACTAAAACCCGAAGGGACCGAAGCCACCTCCACAGAGGGGTTGTCCCGCACCACAGAACATCCTGTTGGGAGGTCCTAACGTCGGGACAGTACAATGGTGTCAGGTTCCCATCCTCACCCCTTGTCCCCCTGCTCTTTTGTTGCCTTTTCTTATAAGAGGGGTACAAAGAGGAGCTCCCTCGGCTCATTTTGCTATCGCCACGACAAGGCCTGAACCATGGTGGGGATAATTTAACTAAATAAAAGTGAAAAAAAAGGAAAGGGAGAGAGCTCTTATTGATTTCTTGCTAAACATTTAATTTGATTGTACCTACATAAAGACAAAGAAGTAAATATTTTTTTAAAGTTCCAAAACCACCAATGAAAACTTAGATTCACTATATATATTATATACAATATATAAAAAAATATTTCACAGTATACATAACAATATGTTTCAGTTTAAATCTCGTGAATAATACGTAAAAAATCGTTTAAATCAGTTTCATTAAAAATAAGTAATTCACGGGATTCAGTTCTGTAATTAAAAAAAAAAAACGATAATCTATTTTCAAACGGCTGTTGATATTGGGCTAGTTTTCCACATACAATCTGGCTAGCCTCATGAACTAGGGGAGTTTTATCATGACCGAACATACTTTCAAATACTTACAGTTCTGGTCGGTGTCTTCTATCAATATTCTAAGTTTCTGAACACACAGATGCACGGAGGCAGCGTGTCCCGGCATGCCACTACTAATGCTGATCAGCACAGCGATCACTGTGTTGATACACTCATACAGGAGAGACATTGCCGATGTACTGTCAACACACATCACATGTTAATATTAAAAATGAAGTATGTTCGAGACTCAGATGAAGTAAAAAAAGGTAGATAGCGCACTTGGAACAAGAAAGTGAAGCCACTTTTTTAAGTATGTGTGAGTGAATGAGGGTTGCCATTTTTTAAAATATCCCTTAAAATTGTATATTAATAAAAATAGGTAATAAGTGAATGCAACAGTGAATATTTTTATAAAATACAATAAATACATTCATGGGAATAAATAGAGTATGACGTGGTGACAGGTGGAACTAAATATTTTACTAAATGGAAACCTATGATGTTGACAATACTTGGCCGACAAATACTAGATTTTGAGTAGAGCTTAGTGTTTCACATTTATTTTTAACGATTTGATTAAATTATCTTGCTGATTTTCTATATTATGATGAGACCTAAGTGACAGTGGCACCCTCATTTTTCCATACTCTTTTTTGTCAAGCTGTAGGTGATATTAAAAAAAAAATAAACAAGTTCTATACATTCTACCATAACATGGTGTGTGAAAATAAAACTTTACATAAATAAACAATTAATATAAATTAACAGATACGTCATTTCGGGGCAATAATATTATTTATGTTGATTAACCTCAAAATAGTGTTAAAATATCTTGAAAGAATATAGTCTTGTGTTTATTTATGTGTGAAACGATATTTATTTAGACTCTTTGGTCACTTTTGTATTGTTTTTACTCCATTTAATTACACAGAACGGTATTTTTTTGGCAAACTTACTGCACGACGACTCGTAAGATACTAACAAAAATGAGCTTAGTTTTGGTGTATCTGTGTGCGTGAGCGCGTGTATTTACATGAAGGAGCTTAGTTTTGTGGCTTCAGTATTAGCAAAGGCCGTGCGTCATCTACCTTTTTTTACTTCATCTGAGGTTCGAGATAATTACACAGATATTAATATTTTTTATTACAAACTATCATCAAGGTACACTTAGGCTGAATGGTCCGGTATGATTTGGAGCCTTTGTGGCTTCGGTTTAATATGATTGGAGTCAATTGGAGCAGAATCTATGCAGTTGTAAGTAAATATGAAATGTTCAAATAAATGTAATTTCATTAAAATCATAATATAACCTTCACAAAAGTACATCATATACATCACTGTTTTACAGCCTACAATCTACCTATGTACAATCTTGAGTTACAGTAACATTTTGAATTATCCTTAATCATATGGCGATTGGTGGCAGAAATGTAATAAATAAAGAAAAAATATACTTAATATACTCATATTTCATACTACTTAATATTCATATTTTATAAAAAAATGTGGACAGTAAGACAATTATTCAAAAGTTACAGCATTATTAATATACAGTAAATTCTCTTCGTGAATTTAAAATAAGCTGATTTCCATGCAAATATATTCAGTGATACCTAAAATAGCTACAATACTGGTATAAAACGTGAAGCACCAAAAGATTGTCTTACGCCCACATATACAAAGGTTATCTAAATACCAAAAAAAATACGATTAAATAGCGGTGTAGCTTATTGTGAGTCTACCCTAAAGCTATAAACACACTTTTTAAGCTTACAACTTACAAATAAACCAAAAAAGCTGTGAAGGCACAAACAAAATTTTATTGAACTTGACATATCGCTGAAGCACTAATATCCCTTCACCCCATAGAGTTAATAATAAACCAATATATTTTACAAATGGGCCATTTCAAATCTAACTCACCTATGTATTAAATTAGTTAATGGTTCTATCAGTTTCTTCCCAAGTCGGGGCTCTAATGGGGTTAAGGCACCAAACTGGAACAAATATAATGATTCTACATAAAACTAGCTTATGAATGAAAATAATGACTTAAGTTAATTACTTAACTTAAGTCTGTGTGACTTAAGGCCCTCTATGTTATAGCTAAAGTAATTTTTTTCTGTAACTAATGTAAGTCTGTTTAACAATTTCACCCTCACTTTGATTTAGCAACAAAAATAAAGTATTAAAAGTTGTGTGACATGCCAATTATTAAATATTTTGGTGTAAGAATTGTTGTGAAAGAAAAATTATAACATTTTTGTGTGTCAGAACTTTTTGCCGTATAAAATTCTTTTGAGTGGTTGTATACTCTTATTTTCACTAGTTGTTCTAAATTATAAACAAATACATGTAATTGTATTTTTTTTTCTATTATGCATTGACTTGCAACTGCAAATAATGACAAAGCTATCTGTTTGTGATTTAAATAAAAATGTGTGTTGTATTTAGCACTAGCCACTAATTCTGTTTTATTATTGTCTGTAGCGATACCTGCAAATTAGATCTATGAGGCTTTGGGTAATTTTTCTTCCGATATCAGGTTCATACTGAGTCATTAAACCAAACTGTGAAGAATTCATAATTAAAATTCATATGAAAGACTTATAACAATGATTTTCATTTAATTGTTTAAATCTCCTATCTAATTTTATCAATTTACTATTTTATTGAAATTTCTTCTTTTCTTCTAAAAATATTAGCAAACCATCTGCTAATATTTTTAGAAGTTGGTAATTTTAAGGCCAACCATAAAGGAACCTTGATAACTAAAGTATAAGCATTTTCTATATTATAATGTAAATTTCTATACCCTATACTCCTTGCAGTTTATTTGTATCGTATGAACTTTGTTATAATTTAATTAAATAATATAATACAATATAATTATCATATAATCTAAGTTAAGCCATGTATGTTAATTCATTCATGTATGAAAATTTTTATGTATCCTTTGATCTCCCTGTGGATATGTTTTATTGATGGAGAAAACATTTTCTACAAATTTCAATAAAATAGTAAATTGATAAAATTAGATAGGAGATTTAAACAATTAAATGAAAATCTTGGCCTTAACATTACCAACTTCTAAAAATATTAGCAAACCATCTGCTAATATTTTTAGAAGTTGGTAATTTTAAGGCCTGAAAACGCTCTCCATTGATTTTTCAAGAATAATAATTTAATGCTAGATGTGTAATTCACAAATAATAATAATTTACTACAACTTGGATTACAAGTTTTAAGTTAAAGGCAGAAAGGAATTACAAAATAATGAGACATATTTTTCCTATTTATATGCAATTTCTTGCGGACTGTAAAGTAGAATTAATTATAGGAAGATAAATAGTTACAAAGTAAACAATATGCTTCTACCCTCTCACTTACCAATTTGATAATTTTGATTAGCATCCAGTTATTTGTTGATGTTGTCATTAGCTTAAAGAAAACGGGGGCTAAAGACAAGTAGTTTTTAGGATTTTTTCTAGCTAGCTCACAAACAACATTCACAGCAGCCGACTGTACCCCTGCAATAAGAAGCATATTTAACATACTGTAAGAATCTTATCGTAGAAGGTTTTAGAACAAACTATTTTCTTAGAAATAAATTATATTTTGCTATAATATGGCGTTCTCTATAATTTGACAAAGTTTCAATCAGAATTAATATGGGTGGTAGGTTGACTGCCCATCCTATAGCTCTTTTAAATATGAATACAGATTAAAGTTCATTAATACTCTTTTAAATATGTTAACATGGCAGGGGCAACCCCCTTTCAAATATTACTTAGGTGAGCCATCTGCTCACCAACTGTTCCGATTGACCTAAAAGCCCAATATAGGCCAAAAAATCAAGACCTTTCAAAAAAAACAGACAAACTGAAGTTTCATAATAACAACAAAAATAGATGTTACAAAAAAAAAATACCTGGATCTGGATCCTCTAATTTTTCTTTTAATTTAGGAAAAGCTGGTCTTAAGGCCTCTGGATATCTTAGGAATACTTTGTACATCATTAATACAGCTTTCATTCTAAGATAAGGCTTTGTAGAACTCATCTGCGAATATAATGTTAATTATAGTTTTCCAAGGGTGTCATTTTTTAAACTCTTATAATTTTACATATAAAATATTTGTATATTCTTGGGAAGTTTTATATATATATTAAATAATGGTTATAATCAGTAAGGTACCTTTAATATGATACAAGATATTTTGAAAACAAAAAGTATAACTTTCTTAAATAAAAAATAGTTTATTTCTTGTTTTAAAGTAAGGGTTGCATATACACAAGTATTCATACACATATATTTTTTTAAATAGATAATAAAAGTATGTTAAATTATCATACTATTTTACTTACCAATGTCATAATATCATTTGCTAAGTCTCTGGCTAAATCATGTGAAATAAAACAGCTAAGGCCACTGAGAGCAAGTCCAGCTTCATATTGGTTTTGGGCATTTAAATCTTTTCTTATCATATTTGTTGTAAGCATAAGCAATTCCGAATCTGCATGGAATGATTGACTAGCAGCTAAATACCCAATACGCTTATAGGTAAATTTAATTGAACTCATTACTTCTATTATATTAAATATCGCCCATGATATATCATATCCTAACATTTGAAGCTGAAAAACAAAGTTTATTACTACATATTATGATAAAAATCAATAATAAGCTTCAGTAAGATTTGATGACTTTTATATATATTTTTAAGGTATATATGTTATTTAGAATCAGCGATTATTGTTATCTATTATATTATTTCCATCGGAATATATTTAGTGTTTACTTACATATGTCAGCTTCGCGACAGCATTCGCTTTCACTCCCAAATTATCTTGTCTCAATTCCACCTTTATTTCTTCCATACATTGTGCTATATATTTAGCCTAAAATATTTGAAAGAACAGAGTAAAACATGGGTTTATTTTGACTAAAATTGTATAAATTTCGTTAATATTAGCGATATACCTCATTATCTTTATTGTTTCGGATCCCACGAACGAGATCTGTTAAATTTTTATCAAACATCCTTTCAATATTCCCTTTAACCTTTTTTAAAGCCATATTGATAGTCTCCCTGCCTTACTCATAACTCAGAAAATAAACTATTCTCTAATATTTCAACTTTAACACAAAAAATAAAAGTGGAGAATAATATGTATGTCAAAAAAGAATAATGACATCTTTACTGTCATTTTCACCTGTGCAATGTTGGCTTATAATGTTGCCAAATGATAATTTTTTAGAGCTAATAGATGTTGACATTTTTAAGAAATGTTTTAGATCGTTTATAAACATCTAATGGAGGCCTAAATATTATTAACTTTTGCTTAAATACGTCTAATGCATATAAAATCTTGTAATTTATAATTCATTTTAAATTTCGCTCCAAAACGCTAACACTTGTCACGTGACGTCATATGTTGATAAACCGGTGGGAGAGAAGCGCTGTGCCACGCTCCCGGCTGCATGGGTACCACCATCTTGCTTGTTTCTCCCGTGAAACAGCTTGCTGTGTTTCGGAGAGAAGGGCAAGACAGGCAGTGTAATTACTGACACAGAGACTTAACATCTTGTCTCAGGATAGGCAACACATAGATGAGTTGCCTGTGCTCGTTCCAGGTAAACTAGTTTATGTTCATGGGCGACGTAGACCATTTACCCTTAGGTGGCACGTTTGCCAGTTTGCCTATCCAACTAACATAAAAAAATAAACATCGTGAAAGTGATATAATGATTCTAGTTGTCGTTAATAAAAATGGCTTACAAGTTTTATAAGTGTTGTACGGTGCCTATGTGTGTGTACACTGTCAAAACGCCTGAAAACTTGTCTAAACAATATGTACGTATGTGTGTAATGTGTAATATGTTCAGCACTTACGTCTACGCAATCTCAAACAAATGTACATTGTTTACAATGAATGTCTATTTTTTCCTAATAAATAATAAACTACGAAGCCTAGCCATATTTATATTGTAATATTTGTTTCATGGTATACAGAAGTACCTCTATATTCTTTCGCTTCCGCTTATGAACAAGTGACGTCATTTCCGTTTGTTATCACGTGACCTATTTAAAATTTTGTAACATATTATTTATTAAATATTAATTAAATCAAATAAAAATAAGGGAAAATATTGTATTTTTCCAGAATTCTATCATAGAAACTACCAATTAACATCAAAATTATATTTGAAGTGAAACTTTTTTTATCGGGGTTGGAAAAAAATTTAGTGTAACATTTTTTCGTTACGCGTCACATTCTTCCGTTACGCGCCATCTTTTTCTTATCCCTACCACGCGTGATTTGAAAAATAACGTCATAAAGAAGTTTCAATTCTTACGAGTGTACGCTAGTACACACACACTTTTTTTTTATATAGAAGAGGGGGCAAACGGACTGTCGGTTCAACATCCCTATATGCAAAGATTTCGTGTAAGATGGTTTTATATTTTAAGTCTTAATATTAAGTCGAAACGAACGAAATTGGCGTTTTGTATGCTCGGAACCACAGTATAAGCAAAGTCATACAGTAGGCCAACGAACGCGTCTAGACAGAGCAATCGTGCGGGGTTTGCGGGGTGAGGGAGGGCTTCTACCGATTCCCGAACTACCATAAACTAATTCGGGAGCTGTAAGCCAGGGCTGTCTCTTTTTATTTTGATTGTTATTAATTGTTTTTTTTTCAGATGTTTTTGATTAAAAGTATTGTTATAATTAAATATTGATTGTATGATTTTTTAATGAAATCAAAAATATTAACTCAGCGATACCTATTAGTTTAAATCATGCATATGATTGTTTACTAGATTTTTGTGCTTTCTTAGAATGGTTTTCGGGGGTGCCGATTACGAATTTGACAATTTATTTCAAGGTTCAAGATGGCGGACGCGAATTAAAAAAAAACAATATAGGTATCGTTTTCATGGTTTTTAGGCTTGTTCCTAGTTTTTAGGGGTGCCGAATACGAGACGATATATTTCGACGTTCAAGATGGCGGACGTGAATAAAAAAAAATCAACATGTGTATGTCTCGTTTTCACGGTTTTCAGCGGTGCCGATTACGAATATGACAATATATTTCGAGATGCAAGATGGCGGACGCGAATTAAAAAAATCAATATGGGTATTATTGTTTTCATGATTATCAGGGGTGTCGATTACGAATATGACGATAAATTTCGAGATATAAGTTGGTGGACGCAAATTTTTAAATAAAATCAATGTGGGTATCAAAGACTACTATTGTATAACCAGAGATAGACTGGAAACTCGAATCAAATATATTATGTAAGCCGCACGTGGCGCCATCTAGTTGTTGGATATGGAACTAAAAATCTATACCTAGCTATATATATATACGTATATATATAACCTATATTATATACGTTTATTATTATTCTAAGGATTATTATTTCTATTAAATATTATGTTATTATATCCAGTTGCCTGTGATATTTTTTGTGTAAAGAATTATGTCTCATTACCTTACCGTGTTTTATTTTTTATGATGTTATCCTTATGTTAACTATATAATTCAATAGGTATGAGATAATTATTTAGTAGGTAATTTTTACACAAAAATATCACAGAGCGCATCTACATTCATCTTGTGCGCGTGCATCTTGTGCATAACTACCACTAAAATTTTGAAATTGCAAGAACAAAATGCGCATTATTTCGAACTTCGAAAACTTCAAAATTATTGCAACAACAGCGACCATTTGCATTTTTGCATTATTAGTATTACCACAGTATTACTATATCAGAAATTCTAATTCCTACTATATTGCAAATGAAACTAATATGATCAAAGGTATTAACGGCACTAACAATTCGTTACAATATAAATAAAATAAAGTTGGATTATTATTTATTTAAGACAATTAACTATATTTAATTATCTGACTAAATAATTTTACCAAATTATTAAATATTCCTTTTTAATATTTTTAACACACTCAATTTAGTAATATATCCGATGGCTAGATGTCGCTTTTTATTACAAAATAAATTTTGTTCCTAGTTTCCATACCGTGGGGCGTGGTGGTATCGTTTTCACGGTTTTCAGGGGTGCCGATTACTGAGTGACGAAAAAATGAAAAACAAAAGGGAAAAAATCAAATGAATTACGGTTTTCGAAACGCAAATGCATTGAGTAAAGAGCTGTATAAATATGATCGCGGTTCGCTCATGATTCCAAGTCCTAATTTTGGAGCTTTAGTCGATAATATGTTTACGCCACTGACCGATACCTATCCTATCCTAGCTTTAGGATAGGATAGGTATCCTAACGACTTAATAGTCAGATTATGCACTGCATGGATACAGGACAAGTTATCCTAGTACAAAAAGAGCTAGTCTCGGGAGGAATCCTTAAGATCTCTATAGTTTTTATTTTATTTTAGTTGGATAGGCAAACTGGCAAACGTGCCACATGATGGTAAGTGGTCGACGTCGCCCATGAACATAAACTATAAGTTTACCTGGAACGAGCCCAGACAACTCATCTATGTGTTGCCTATCCTGAGACATAAGATGTTAAGTATAATTACACTGCCTGTCTTGCCCTTCGCTCCGAAACACAGCAAAGCTGTTTCACGGGATGAACAAGCAAGATGGTGGTACCCATGCGGCCGAGAGCGCGGCACAGCGCTTCCCTCCCAGCGGTAAACTACTATTGGGTACGCTTACCATCCGATAAATATATTAACTATACAGAAAAACGAAATAAAATTGAAGTAAAACTTCATAAGGCGCGTCTAGAGGGTAACGGCACAATTTATGAAGCTTTACAACAATCGCGCGTAAAGATACGCACATACTTTTTTGTTAGAACTATAGTTTTAATAAATAAGTATTATTATTCATTAGCAGAACCAAAAGACGTTGTCCTGTACAAAAAATTTTGTAGTGGATCAAATAGTGAATCAAAACCATTCTCGAATCTTGAACACACTCAAAAAAATTGATCAAAATTGGTAAAGTTGCTTAAGAGGTGTTGAGTGACATATACACACGGACAGAAGAATTATGACTGGGATTAGAATAAAAATAAATGGAATCATATTAGTTTTATTACTGTAAACAATATAATTTAATTTAAGCTAAATACATACAAATATTGGGTTTGTGTCTCAACGGCTGGTATTTGTCAGCTGGGACTCTTTGTAAAAAAATGTCTTATCAATCTAATGTTATCAAAGTATACGAATAAATAAAACACGTTTATATTTTAGTGTTTACGTCTGAATAAACTAGCCGACCCTTCGATCAATAATACCAACCACAGAAACCCAGTTCCGAACCGAACCGAATTTTACCTTATCTAAAATATTTACAAATATATTTTATCTAACCTATTTAACAATACTAATATATGGCGGTTTCATTCCTTTTTAATTTTCTCGAAGTACGCTGTACTGGCTAATTCTCGGAGACTTTGTTCAGGTCCTGGGCCCAATTCGTTCACCATTCTAATGAAATATCCATCATCTTTTTGTAGCAGCTCATAGGGATGGCCGAATTCCACTATTTGTCCACCCTCCATCACCTGAATCAAGAGTTTTATTAAACCTGGGTAAGACAGCAGGAAAAGCAATCGATTTGATTTGTGTTATTTTGTACAATTTTATTTATTGTTATTAATTTTCAAGTAAAGACAAACTTAAACCTTGAGGAAATATGGAATACATAGTTTTCTTTCCTTTGTCTACTACATGTTTTTTTCACAAGGAATTAAATTATCATCTCATTTGCAAATTTCTTTATTTCATAGGTAACAACTTGAACACTTGAAGCACGTCAAAAAAAGTAGTCAACAAACAGTTTGTGCGGTAAAAAAAAACTCGTTTGAAATGCAGACTTCCAAAAAAAGGAGAAAAAAACTTAGGGGATACTCTTTTGTCAATATCTACTCATTACTACTTACAATTATACGATCGGAGTCAGCTACAGTATGTAGACGATGTGCGACGGTCACCACAGTACATTCTGAGAAGTGTAGGCGGATTGAATCCTGTATCAACGCGTCCGTGCTAAAAGAGATAAAAAAGATTGAGAGATCTAAAATGCCTAATTCGACTTTATTCATTATTTATTCGTGTTTAAGGGAATCACAATAGTGGTATTGACGTGACAACGTCCAATAAATCGATGAACGCCGGCTGCATTCACGAAAATGTCCCGTAACGTTCATTGTCTCGTTACGCTCATTGTACGCTTGCGTTTTGATTGACTATCGTCCGTTAACCAACTTTACAGACAATTTTTTTTATCGAAAACTTCGTACAAACATGGTTTTTTTAAGAGCGGGCAAATGACAGGTGCTTCACCTGGTGTTAGATGATCACCAATACCCGCTACACCGGAGGATTTTTAGGAGCGTTGCCCGCCTCACGTATAGGTATAGCAATAATGGCAGTAGGTGTAGTTGCTGTTTTTTCGGTTGTACTATATTTAGTCTGCTAATTATTGGGATCAACTTACTTGGGATCAACGTTTGCAGTAGCTTCATCTAATATGAGCAGTCGATTGGACGCCAGTGCAGCCCGCGCCAGACACAACAGCTGCCTCTCTCCGGCACTGAAGTTCGAGCCGCCTGATTCCACAACTGATGACAGTGATGACACTCTGTCTTTCAATTGCACCTGTAAGTGATGTTTTTTTAGCTTTCTTTTCTTTCTTTCGTCGATCGTTTCCGACTTTCGTTGGTAATGATAAGATAAAATTATCTTTAAACTTATATAACTTCTATCTCTTTAAGTGAATGTGACAAAATATAAGATTGCGTAAGCCGAGTGATTAGATATTAGATTAGATATATATTTAGTGAGCCGATGTATATTTGCCACAGGCTACAGGGCCATCTATCATGTACAAAATTATCATATTTCTGAAGTTTGACCAAACTGCACCTTTTGCAGTTTCAAAGTACAGCGCGGCAAAGATCGTGATACGAATTTTATATATGAAAATATAAAATAAGATAATATAATTGTGATTATGTAATACCTGTTCCAAGGCCTTCCATACATCGGCATCCGAGTATTGGTCGAATGGATCCACATTATAACGTAAACTAGCAGAGAAAAGCATGGGCTCTTGAGGTATAATCGAGATTCTCGAACGAAGATCCTGCAAAATAGGAACAAAAATTATGTAATATATACCTACCTGAATTATAGAAAAAATCGAAACAGCTATTGCCGAGAGAAGTGAAATCTTATAATTTAGAATTTTAGTATGAAAATTTGAAATTTCATAATGTTTAAATTAAAATTATCAAAATCAATCTGGTTTTCACATCCATTGATTTTCTAAGCAAAGATTATGTATATGCTTATATTACGGTTTATTTCACGGGCTTATATATTACGGGCTGTACAAGATAATGACGTCCTATAAAATTAAGGGGTAGTACTTAATATAGTTCAATGGAGTTACCGGGACTGGCGGGGTAGCTTTTTTTATTTTATTTTTTTCGGATGGATCTATGCTAATGGCCCGAAGGCCCTAATGCTTCATCGGATTAGTGTGAGCCCATTCGGCTCACTTTTGATTGGGGGGTTGCCCCCCGCCTACCGTGCAGTCTGCGACCACACGGCCTCCTGGCGTCGGTTGTGTATCAGTGGCGGGACTGTGCCGCGTCACCGTCGGGTGGAGGCGGGGTAGCGAGCGTCACGGCGTCTTGTGAAAACGGTAGATAGCATTCAAGTTTTGGGATAAATTTGTAAAAACATATAGGAATAGAGATTAAAATAAACAAAAATTGGAACCGACTTCAAAAAGTAAAAAATAAACTAAAAAGTAATAAAATAATTGCGTTTCCTTAATTTTTGTGCCTAGAACTTATAATCAACTTGTTATTTTACTAAATACAATCTTTGCGTTTACCACTTCATTGCTGTTACTATTGGAGTGGGTGTCTGCGAAGACAGGTCGGTAGGTAGGTACAGCAACAAATATGATACCGGTGACTGACGACGGTTTTGGTGCTGTACGGTCTTAGCTGAGCCAGACGATTGGTTGTGTATTACTAAACTTAGCCGGTTAGCGTTAGGTGACGATGACGCGAGTTCCGTGATTTTTATTCACCCAAAAACTGCTTAAAACAAGTACAAACGCGCCTAGAGAAATTTTCACTTCAAAAAGAAGAGCAAAATTCAGGGAATGGCTACAACTCATATTATTGCTAATCTACTAAAATTCTATGCGAAATTCACATGACCAAAAATACTCAGGATGTTGGTGCACAAAATACATGGTATTAAAATAGGGTTATTCTAAATATACCTTTAAAAAATAAACCCCCGAACGACTTACTTTTAGAGATATTTTCTCGGTGTCGACGTCATCAATATACACGTGTCCATCGATGGGAGCCAGACGAAACAGAGCCGATATCAATGATGATTTGCCTGCTCCCGTGCGCCCCACAACTCCCACCTGTAATCATTCAAAACACTATTTATTGTATGTTGTATACGACTAAATAAAAATGTCAATATAGAATTATAGACACCCAAAGTCTCTATATCGACTTTCCGAGGTAACCAACCTAGCTGTTAGTGGAAAAATAAATTCGGGGTCAGTGAGATGTAAATACACTCAGGAGAACGGATGGCCAATGGGCCAATAAGGTTTAGGAGTGGAGGCCGCGTTTAGGTAGAGTATTGGTCGACCATTAACCAGGTGGGAAGACGATCTCCGTGCAGTAATCGGTACTTGTTGGTTGCGGGTTGCAAGGGATTGGTCGTCTTGGCGTTAATTGAAGAAGACCTATGTTCAGTAGGGGACTGATAGAAGCTGATGATGATGATGGTGATAATGATGATGATGAAGAGTTAAATGGATTAACAAAAAAATGGTATTACCTACTTATTGCAAAAAGCGTGTGGTGCTTTGTAGTTTGTCCTAAGTTTTTATACTAACTTCACTTTTAGAAATAGATACCGATGAAATAACAATACAATTTAACAATGAATATCGAGCAGCTCACGCTTTGTACACAACTTTGTACATTAAGTAGTAATATGTAACATCTTGGTATTTTTTTTTGTTAATCCATTTAATTCTTGTATTGAAATTATTTTCATATTTATAGTCCGGTTTGCTATTAAAGCGTGTTTTTTAGTTTTTTTAAACTATATTTTTTTCTATCTGCTGTTGACATAGGCGTGCATCAATGAACGCCAAGACGCCGGTCATTAAAAACATATTCATAAAAAAACAGTTACTACGTACTTAGTTAAATATTACAGTAACATTACGTTATTCGTAGCTTACGAGTCTACTCAAAATCCAAAAGCAGGTTCCCAAAATGAAGTTTGGGAACTCTGGTGTAAATCATTTGTTGAGAAAATGTTATGAACATGTATTTCTACATTTCACACGTAAACCCGTGAGCATTAAGAAGCCTTTGAATATCTTCTCTTAGTTGGTCTCAGTGACACATATAATTCGAATCATATTATTGAAAGGTCACTTGGAAAACTAGAATTGTATGCGATTAAATTCAAGATTACCTATTAGGATATCTTACCTTCCATCCGCTTTCGATGACTACGTTCAAATTTTTCAGCACAGGATCGCTGTCTTTATCGTATCGTAGATAAAGGTCTTTGAACACAACTCGAGCCTGTTGCGGCCAGTCCTGTGGTGCTGGTGTGTTATTCGAGGTTTCTTGAGGAAGATATGTGTATTCTAGGACTCGTTCTACACTCGTCATCTGGGATATTACTTGAGTGACTTGTTTTAGTCCAAATTGTAACATGTTAACTAACAATATCGCTTGGCTCACCGCTAACCCAACGTTACCTGATTTTGTTGTACCTGAAAGACAAGATATTCGTAGTTAATGTCGAAACATCGAAATCCGCAAAATAAATATGAAAAACATGGTAAATATATCCCGTTTTAAATAATTTTTGTAATGAAAATAAAATAATCATGTTAACGTAAAAAAATCTTATTACAAAATGTTATTATTTAAAAAAGGTTTAAAGTTCAAACTGTTACAGATACAAAATATGGTACAGTTGATAAAGATTTTTTTGTAATAGCAGAGGGGGTAAACGGGCAATTGGTTGACTTGATGATAAGTGGTAAGCGACATCCACAGACACTCGCTTCATCAGAGGATTAGTAGGTGGGTTGGCCGCCTTTCAAATATGAGTATGCTCTAAAATCATAATATGAGATTGTTATCTAGTTACTCGCTAAAGTTAGCAATCTAATCTGAACAAATGGCATAAAAAGTGTAGCATGCCCATAAAATCTGTTGTAATATTAATTGTTGTGTAAATAAAAATAAAAATATTTACCGTCATCGAACAACAGAAACGTGTAAGTGATAACTAGCACATAAAACGCTACTATAAAGCTTAGCCATAAAGCGAATGATGCCGTGCTAATCAAGGACATATACCTGTAACAAATAAGTGATTTTTACAAAAGTGTAGTCAGGAATGAAAAAAAAAACGGTAAAGTTGGTTTACGGATGATAGTTTAATGTGACGTCATAACAAAACGCAAGCGTACAATGCTTGACGCTCATTGTACGCTTGCGGCTCAAAATTTGGTGCCAGCTCTTCTACTATAACGGGACACTGACGCGTCATTTCGCGCATGCAAGACGGTGTTCATCGATTTATTCTATGGATTTATTAGTCGTTGTCACGTCAAAAACAAGAAATAGAAAACTTTTAAAGATAGCTCTTCAGTCCCTCTAGAGTCCAGATTTATGTCTTTTACGTTTATAAAATAGAATAGAAAAAAAAATCATCGTATGTGATTAACTTTCGCTTTTAACATAGAATTTGATATTGGAAGCCAACTTTCCTACAGTTTTTATTCATTTATACGAAATGCATGAGATTATACGAGCCAAATAGCACTTGAGACAG
Source organism: Helleia helle (assembly GCA_963853865.1). Lineage (NCBI taxonomy): Eukaryota > Metazoa > Arthropoda > Insecta > Lepidoptera > Lycaenidae > Helleia > Helleia helle. Next base: position 12,536,650 of record OY971421.1, read on the forward strand.
ACTAGATATAAAGAGTGCCACTTGTCTAAAGGGACAGGTATGCTTCCTCATGTCATTTAGCTTCATCAGCAAGCAAGCCATGCCAACAAAGTCTTTTTTTAAGAATGCATAAATACGTTTGACAATAGTTACTATACGTACCAAGTTGCGGTATTCACGTCTTGTTTGTCGTCGAACTGCGTACGCAACATGTCCTGCGCGCCGCACGCTCGCACCGTCGTTAGACCGGACATACTCGCCGACACGTGCGAGAACACCGGACTGCGTGTTACACCCTCCAATCTATGATTATTCAACTTGTTAGGATGCTTGAAGTTTTATTTTACAATCGTTGGAGACTTGCCACTGTTAGTTAATGGTCAGTATTGTTTATTATCATTAACAAGCTCTCGATTCACCTGCGACCCTTACTAAGACGTAACATGGTGTATCGGTTCTAATTACAGCGCCTGCCCTTCTTTCCGAAACATAGCAAAGTTGTTTGACGAATAAATAAGCAGGATGGTGGTACCACAGTTGGTACCATGCAGCATATATGTCCCACTGCTGGACACAGGTCTCTTCCTCGAAATCAGGCAAGGAGGGTTTTGAGCCATAGTTCACCAATGTGCTGGCCCAATGCGGGTTGCTGAACTTCACACATCTTCAAAGTCTTTTAATCTCATCAGTCATGCAGGTTTCCTCACATAGTTTCCTTCACCGGTGAGTAAGCGATGGTCTCATGTTCAGGTGCATGTAGAAATTAAGAAAAACCCATTTCAAGTGGTCAGGATCGAACCAGGATCTTTCACTCAAGAGGCCAAGCCCATGTAACCCACTAGATCATCTTCGCTCACTCATATTAAATTTGTTTATCAATAATACCTTCTTATTGTTTGTGCAGTGATAAGGTAGACAGCTGTCCAGAAATACATGATAACGCCACAGAAAATAGCCGTGAGTACCATGTAGGGGTTTACAATAGCCACCATCACTATTATACCAAACATCACCAAGGTTATCTGAAACAATATTGTGGCTATTATTAATGGCTTTCGAGGGAGACTTTGCAACAACCATGGTCCAGTTGTCTCGTGACCACGGTTCCTGTAAAGTATCGGAAACGTCGGGTTTGTAAAAATCTTAATAAACCACGATAAAATCCGTATTTTTTTTCGTATTTTTATAGGTAACCACGGAAAAGCAAACATATTTTTTTATTAAATTGCAAACGTGGAAGAGATAACACAAATATGTACGTAACGTGTATTAATATTATTTTAATTATGATAAAATGTAAAAATACCTGAATACTATCGATGTACATTTTAGGCAAAGTTTCATCAACGATTCCCATGTCTTTTGAAAACCTATTCATGATTCTTCCAGAAGAATTGGTATCGAAGAAGCGCATCGTCGTAGTCAAGATGTTACTGAACATTCGGTTGTGGAGTTTGATCGAACTTCTCATACACACCCACATAAATACGAAAGTTCTAAAAAAACATTGTCCATGTGTAATTCAGATTATTAAATCAATAATTAATTAAATATATTACACGCATATTCCCACGGAATATAAATTAGATGTATTAGAAAGCTATTTGACTACAAAATATCGTAAATATTATCGTATGTATATATTTCATTTGGAAAAACTTATAGAATACTAGCTGGTGCCCGCGACTTCGTCTGCGCAGGATAAGATTTTAGTTTTTTTTTATAAAAAGTATCCTATGTTACTTCTAATACCTCCAAGAATATGTGTACAAAGTTTCATGATGATCGGTTAAGTAGTTTTCGCGTGAAAGCGTAACAAACATTCACGTTTTCACATTTATAATATTAGTAAGGATCATAAATATCAACAAGTAAAGGTGACCTTTTATCTATTTATAAAACTATTATAAAATTAAGCTATTTAATCAAGTAGAGCTTAAAGGCCAATAGGCCAAAAAATCTAGCCCTTTCGAAAAAAAAAACTTACCTATTTAATGTCAATATTATGCATCCCAACAAAGCTGCAGTCCAAATGTATATGTAATAATTATGATCGAATTGGTTTCCATCCTCTGTCCCTATAAAAGAAGAGTTGGCATTTGTTTCTGCTGTTGTGAGTTCTGAATTGATTGAGAAATCACTTAAGTTGCTCGATTGGCTCATTGATTGTTGCGAATTAGCTTGAATATTGTTCATCCTAAAAGTTAATACCAGTTTAACTTAATGCTAAATTAATACTAATACATACAATAAAGTTATGCTATATTGTTGATTAAGCTTTTTATAACTCTGTTTTGAATGTTTAAAAAAGACGTACCAATAAGTAAGCCAAAAATCACTCGCTGATGTGATCAACTGCGCAGACAAAAGAGATATGATTGTAAATGTCAGGACTACCCAACTGTTCCCAGCGTGGAAATATTTCGTGTATACAGAACCCGACACTCGACCTGCAATAAATAACACCAATACAGTAAAGATAATAATAAATAAGCAAGTAGCATTTTTTATGTCAGGCAAGCGAGCAATCGGAGCCTTACGGTGACTATCGACGCCCATAGATACCCGCACAACTAAAGGTTATGCAGATGGGCATTGGGCAACGCATCTTTATCCCTACCCCCCCCCCCTCCCCAAATGAGCCACCGGAAACTCACAAACCGCACGAGACGCGACAGCATAAGAGAGGTACCACCCCGGACGTGCCCGCCCAATTCGGTTGCAAGGCAGCATGGCACTTCCTCTTACTATAAAATATGCTAAAAAGACTATGAATGTGCGGTCGGATCACATGGAAGGATGTTGACAAAACAGAAAGTAGCATAAGCTATCTTTCAATGCGAAATATCTCGTAGGGAAAAAAAAGGAGCTATTGCAGAAATCTTTCAGATGTTGCATGTTCCAGAAATCTTTTAAAAGACGGCTAAAATAAAAGGCTAAGACACAGTAGGCTCATCTAGTTAGCCTGTTGGTAAATCAGCCACTGGTTAATAAGTAACTAGTACATACCTTTGCCCATTAGCTCATCAGTTTCCTGTGCCTCGTCTTCGTCATCGCCTTCTTCTTCTGCCGTTGTGATACCGACCTGATGCTATGAAATAATAGGATAAACTTCTAATTCGTTGGATAAACATTAAATGTATTGACATTTCTAAAGACTATTTTTTCATTAGTGGCCAATTAATTCGTCTTTTAAGTTTTACATTTTAATTCCTTGTTTCTATATTTTAGGAACACAAATGTTTTACTGATGGTGATATAACATTGTAATGCCTTATTTATAAAAGCGAGGACGAAATGGTTGGTACGTATCTCGAAATCTTCGCGTAGTGTTTAAAAAAGTATAAATAGACCTACAGTTTATTTTAGACTTTAGAGCATATGAGGTAGGAATTAAGTACTCATAGATAAGAGACCTATGCTTAAGCCTCATATCGAGTGATAGATAGATGATGATGATAATGATGATGATGATATAAGATATGGTAGTCCCAATAATATTATAAATATACTAAGTAGTACGATTACGATTGTAAGAAAACAACAAAAGTATTTAAAAAAAATAATTAAATCTATTAAAGCCATGTCTTCATCCTAATTAACGTAATAACTATTACCACTAATTGTTATATGTCAAATTACTTCCCCTAGATATAGTAGGTAACATTTACCTGTGCTGATATATTTCTTTTATTCATGGCATTTATCTCATCGTCTTTAGTTTCTTTCGCGGCGAGCATCTGGTTGAAGAGCGGCGACCTTGACACTTCCTCGAACGTACCTTGAGTTTCAATTTCACCCTGTTAATGAATACAATCAAAAAAATAATTACAAGTAGAAAAGTTTTTAACGAATTATAAAAATAGAACAGAACAGCTGATATTTGAATTTAGCAGTAGGGTGGGAATAAATACATGAAAGCATAGAATATTATCTTTTATTATTAGGCCACATATTATTTTTATCAAGAAATGCCATTTTTTAAACTCTTTAGCATGTTTCTGTATAACGAATAACTCAAGCTTCCAACGCTATGCATGACCATTATGGTATTTAGAGGGATCTTGATGTTTCTGACGAGTTATAATAGGTATTCCACAACTGATAAAATCAAATACATCTAAAATTTAAACATCCATAAAATCTGCTAAAATGTAAAAAAATATTTGTGGGAATATGAAATTGTAAAATAACTTTTTGAAATAGATTTATTAGTTGTAAAGAAAACATTAAAGACCTACATTTTTCAGTATGACGACTTTGTCAGCAGTTTTGAGATGGTGCAGTTGGTGTGTGACAAGGATACGCGTGGAGTGACGCAGCAGGCCCGTGACGCACTCCGACACCAGATGCTTGCCCACGTGCGTGTCCACCGCCGACAGCGGGTCGTCCAGGAGATAGATGTCCGCCTGATAATTGAGAACAAATATGAGCTAAATCCAGATTTTTTTAAATGTTAGTTGGATAGGCAAACTGGCAAACGTGCCACCTGATGGTAAGTGGTCGACGTCACCCATGAACATAAACTACTTTACCTGGAACGAGCCCAGGCAACTCATTTATGTGTTGCCTATCGTGAGACATAAGATGTTAAGTCTCGGTGCCAGTAATTACACTGCCTGTCTTGCGATTCTCTCCGAAACACAGCAAAGCTGTTTCACGGGAGAAACAAGCAAGATGGTACCCATGCAGCCGGGAGCGCGGCACAGCGCTTCCCTCCCACCGGTATGGTGGGTATATAATTATTAGGCAAAGTTAAAGGAAATTATCATGAAAGTTATTTTTATTTGTATTAGGCTAGCCTACTTCTACTTCTTCCCACTTCTACTACTATTATATAGCCAGAATCGATAGCGGTATCTACTAAATGAACTTCAGTTACGAACTCAGGAAGTCCAAGAAATATCTACGCAAAAACTGGTTTGCGATCCGCAACAAATACAATCAGTAGAATAAAGGCGGAGTAGGAGATAATTTATTCTTATAGGATGTGTAACTATTCTCATAGGAGAAGAGTATTACACCTTATTACAAAATTGACATGTACCTCTCTATAACATGCACGAGCCAGGCTTATTCGAGCTCTTTGACCGCCACTGAGACTGACTCCCCTTTCACCCACCAGGGTCGCATCTCCCGCCGGCAGCTGTTCAAAGTCACGGAGAAGAGCACATGCTGCAACGACCTAAGTCAAGAAAAACTTTAATTTAAGCTTTTAAAAAATAAGTTGACATCTATTTCAAATATTGTATTTGCAGGGTTTACCAGACAAGCGATTTTAGTAAATTAAATTTTATAACGTAATTTTAAAGACTCTGAAAACTTTATTTCCCAGTTCAAAACTATTAGATATTTTGATGTTATTATTTAAAATTTACCTCGTCATATCGCGTCTTGTCGTAGGGTAATCCAAACAGTATATTTTGACGAACAGTTGCTACGAAAAGCCAAGGCTCCTGACTGGCGTAAGATACTTTTGCACCTCCTAGTGATACTTTTCCTTTAGTCGGCTGTAGTTCGCCCAAAATTACTTGCAGTAAAGAAGACTGTAGGGTAGAAATTCGTATATTATTATACTATTATCAGTGACTATTATATTGTAATAATTTCTATAATAGAATAGTTGAATTGTGTATGAAAAGCTATGTAGGTATTCGTACCTTACCCGATCCTATCGACCCAACTATACCAACAAATTCTCCAGGATTCACTTTGATTGTTATGTTTCTTAGCGTGTGTACGATTGAGTTTGGCTGCCAACTAGCAGTTACGTTAGAAAGCTCCAGTCCTGCTGGTTCTTTTTCAATAACTTCATTGATAATTTTCATATTCTTCTTATTCGTTACGAGTTCAATATTATTTACTTTGTGCCCTATGGGTCCAAATTCATCAAGCAGCAGAAATTCCTGATAAATGTTATTTAGTATAAATTTTATAAAATTGTTATTACAATAAATTCAGCTCTTATGTAAATACTTACTTCCATTCGTTTTATAGATACTTTACATTCCCCAAGGCATGCTAGAGCCATAGGAAAGAATGAATTACATGCTATTTCAAGCAAAGTGAAGTATTGTGCTAGAGAGAAGGTTATTTCTGCTCGGATATCTCCACCGGCGAGAGTAAATGCAACGATGGCGGCAAACAGAACTAATCTCTCCGTAAATACCATAACACTTGTTGAAAAGCCCTTAATCATTGAAGTTCGTGATATAAACTGTATTTCATATCTGTAAGTATTTTTGTATTTAAATCAAACATTAACATACTTTAGGAGACACTTATACATTTATATTTTTAACCGACTTCAAAAAAAAGAGGAGGCTCTCAATTCGACTGTATGTTCTTTTTGTATGTATGTGACACGATTACTCCGCCGTTTGTGCATAGATTTCGATGTTTTTTCTTTGAAAGCTGGTGTTTCTAATTTGGTCCCTTATTAATTTTATTAACACGTCATTATAGTTACTTTTGGAGTCGGTGTCGTATTTGTTGCTGTACCCTACTTACCTACCTACCTACCTTGGCTGACACCGACTCCAAAAGTAACTATAATAACGTGGTAAACGCAAAGTTTGTACATTAGTAGAAGATTGATTATAAGTTGTAAGCACAAAAATTAAAGAAACAGTTATTTTATTACTTTTTAGTTTAGTATTTTTGAAATTGGTTTTAAAAAAAGTATGGTAGCAAATTAATCTTAATCAGCACATAGACTTAACATAGAAAATTTTAAAGCTGCAAAATATAAAAATTATGTACCGAAAAATTAATGCACTGTGAACTTACTTCCGTAGTTTATCCACAAGCTTCTCAAAAGGCTTCTCCCAGGCGTACATTTTGATAACTTGCACTCCATTGACCAGTTCGCTCATCACTTTTACTCTCTCGTCAGTTCTCTTTGCGATCTTCCCTCTCAGATTGCTTTGTAAATAACTTAAATAACCTATAATCAAAATATAATAAAAAATATCTCCTAATAAATTTTGCCGGTTTAAAAATAAAATTTGTGCAGAGTTCTTTTCCGAACAACCTGTTTTGGCATATATCTTCTAAACGGGCAGCTTTACTTTATTCCCGAAATAAGAGCAGGAGAAGAATGTAGACACCGACACAATCCTTTACTTTATCTCAAGGTAGGGAATACGTTGACGAGATTTTGGTTTGACACAAAATCTTATCAAAAGTCCCTTTTATAATTATATATTAGTTCAATACAAGCCAGTCCTTGTGGATTCGTTGATTTTCTTGAATGATATTATCATTTAAGTATTGAACAAGAGCTTAGGACTTTTTTCTGTTGGGGAAATCTAAAAGATACACCAGATCGGTGGTTATGTGGGACTCTCAACGGACTAAATCCCCAACAAGTTCGCCTCGTCGTTCGGCCGGCCCGGCGCGGGTAATATAAAGACAGCCACACCGGGCCACGACACATCTCTCCGCAAATAAGGCATCTTGAACACCTAAGGGCACCTTACGGCACAGACCTCTTTTGCGCGCGGCGGACCCCCCGAACTGCCGCGCACGGGTATCTAGCACCGGTGCGATAACATTTTTCTTTTCTACCCTCTTCGGCGTGGTGCGACGGTCCCCCCACTCCCCCGCGGGATGCCTTAGAGCATTTCCCGACGTAAAAAAAAGTATTAGTAGCTGCAGTGAAATATGCTCTTAACACAAAGTGACCACAACTGTCATTTTGGTGTAGAGGTCAATGATCAGCTGATCATATGCTGATGGTGATGATATAATAACAACACCCTTATCACTAACAATTCTAGGTTATCAGAAAACGTCAAAAAGTCTCCTTGAACTTATTAAAATTATCTTGCCGTTATTATAAACAGTATACGCCCATTGCTGATCATGGCCTTTATATACAGAAGGTCATCACTACCTGAGCTAGACTACTTTTGTATTCTAGTATTTACTATACTTGTACAAAATGATCTTGTAAGAGGTAGTGCCATGCTGCTTTGTAGGCGAATTGGGCCGACACGACCTGGGTGGTACGTCTCGCTCACATGATACGGGCGTAAAGTAACAGCTATGTTGTCGCGTTTCGTGCGGTTTGTGAGTTACCAGTGGCCTATGGGTGGGGATGTGGGAGGGCAACTCATCTCCTCTCATAGCCTCTTGTGCAGATGTTTATGGGCGTCGGTAGTCACCTAAGGCTCCAACTGCTCATTTGCCGCCCTTATGATATATAAAAAGCGTAGCATCCAAATAAGCACGTTCAAACTTAGCAATTCTTTAGCATTTTAATACCTATAAGTTATGACATGATTTATCAATTTAATTGCTTTAATGGTGTCAAAGTCCCACCCAAATAACTATCTTAAACATACTGTACTTAGCTACTAAAGCAAATATGAAATTAGAGAGAGCGGAAAAAGTTACTGAACTGAAAAAATTAAACATTATTGTCTAAACTTACTCTGTACCAGTAGACCTTGTACCATTATAACACCAAGTGCAGCGAGTGTGGCCCACGCGATGCTCTGCCATACCAGATATGACACCATGATCACTACGATTGGCATCACCCATATGTAATGTAAGAACAATGATGCCATGTCGAAACGACTCACGTCATTTGACATCAAGTTTATCACTTGTCCTGCCTCAGTTTTGTTCAACCCACTGCGGTTTAACTTTAATATCTAAAAAAGATTTGGACACATGATTCATGACATAAAAATGTTAAATGTTTTATTAATCTGACTGTTGAAGGCTTTATTATAAACTATGTCGTTACTCGTTAACAATAATAATAATATTATAATGTGCATGGCATTAATTGCAGTTCTATTAAGTTATTCATGTATCTTAGATGCTTCTAATTAATAATTTTGCATCGAAAAAGTGCAATAAAAGCAAGCATCTGTTGGTGGCTTCTATTGGACTAAATATTTATACAACATATTTATATTTTTGCACGATAACGATCATTACAAATAATAACGAAACATTAAATATTGCAATAAAGATTATGGTCATGGTAGCAATATCAATATTATCGTATGAGTCGAAATAATATATTATATTTAGATTAGAATTACGCTTAATGAAGATTTCATATAATTATCATACTTGTCACGTTAGTACGATGCACGAATTGAATTAAATAAAATTAGCTTTATATAAATAAATAACATATAAAATTATATAATAAGTATGTAAAATGATAAGACCTTTTTTGTAATTTGAATTAAATTCTTTGTTTTTTTTCTAATATTATGTTGTCAATTTTCATAATTCAATATCTGTAAGAGCTTGGCCGCGCAGCGATATATATATTTTCACCGCGCGACGAAAAAATCGCGCCAGACGATTTGGAACAAAATTAACGCGAAATCGTACAAATTATGTCTGCGCGAAAACAAATCGCGCGGTGTACGGACAAGCCCTTAAATGGAATCGACAAAGCTACAAATAATCTTTATATGCCCTTTATCTGTATTTTCAGAGCAACACTATAAGTTACTTTCATTTCGTTCACTATTAACCCGATTTGCGTTATATTATATATAAAGTGTAAGTATATATAGGATGCTGACATCTGAATTATTCAATTTAGTACCGACATTTTACTATAATTTCGCTTACCTTTCTGTACATCAGAGAACAGCACGCTATCCTAACCCTCATCCCGACACATCCCAGGTAAAATTCTGATTGATTGAGCAATAGAGGAGTAGCAGCAATAGCTAAGTTCAAAATAACATTATATATGTGGGCGTACTTGTATGTTTCTGCTGTTTTCTCTTTCGAAAAATAATCAATGAATAAAGCTAAGGAATAAGGTACCATTGGCCTGAAAATATTGGAAATTGATTAGGTATATTTATTTAACAGTCTTTGTGCCATAAAATGTTCTATTAGTTATGTTAATATTTAATATTTACCATACAAAAACAAACAGTAGCGCGACCCCGATGCCACACAGCATGTATTCCAGCCAAAAAGAGAAAAATATCGCTCTGCTAAGAGAAGGTCGCGAGTCATTTCTTTTAGATCTTTCAACTTCTTTTTCCCATTCATTTTCTAATCGGTCACCTAAGACTTCAGAGCGATCGCTTTTTTGTGCTTTCCATAAATCCTCTATGGCCAATCCATGCTTACTACATTTGTGAAAAAGATTGAAGCACGGCCTGCGAAAAATATTTAGATTTTAGTATCGATTATAATATTATTATTTAACAAAAATAATAATAACCCTTATCCCACTGCTGGGCACGGGTCTCCTCCTCGAAATCAGGTGAGGAGGGTTTTGGGCCATAGATCACCGATGCGCTGGCCCAATACGTCTTGGTGAACTTCACACACCTTCAAAGACTTTTAATCTCATCGAGCATGCAGGTTTCCTCACGATGTCTCCTTCACCGGTGAGCAAGCGATGGTTTCATGTTTCAGATGAACGTAGAAATTTAGAAAAACCCATTTCTAGGCATCGCAGGAGGGTCAGGATTGAACCTGGACCTCTCGGCTCTCACTCAAGAGGCCGAGCCCATACCCACTAGACCAACGTCGCTCACATGTAATTATTTTACTTGGATAAATTATTGTTTATAACACCTGGCCAAATATGTGTTATGTTTTACATAATAGTTCATAGATGTTATCCATGAACTATTTAAAAATACCATACTACTATCATCATCATCATCATCAGCCTCTATCAGTCCACTGCTGAACATAGGCCTCTCTCAATGAACGTCAAGAAATACTATGAATGAACTATTACGCAGGTAGGTATGTATTTGTAGAAATCGCAATAATTTCTAAGTAGTGCATTCTTGACTTATTTATGCCATTGCAACCTTGCGAGAGACATCCCGTTTTTGTTTTTTATAATTGGGGAGTAAAACTGGAAAATAGTTCCTACTTCTCCTGAATTTTTCAGATTAAATTCATTCCCAAGGTAGTTGTCAATGTATGTTTTGGGATCCCTCAGATCGTATCAAGGGTCATATAGAGATTCCGTGGTGGATAACCAGAGATTATGCAGCCCCTTTTCCCTATCCCCCCCAATTGGGCACCGGAAACTCACAAACTGCACGAAACGCGACAGCATAGCTGTCATTGAGGCCGATGTTTATTTATGTGAGTGAGAGGTACCACCCAGGTCGTGCCAGCCCAAGTCAGAGGTAGCAGCATGGTACTACCTCTTACGGATTATAATGAAACTTTACAATTATATGGCTTACATGTCAGAACCAGCTGTTGCCCGCAGCTTCACCCGCGTTAACTTAGATTAACAGCCATATTGATGATGATTATTTTTATAGCCTAAGATACTCCTTATATCATCAGCTATTTGTCAGTGAAAGTCCCGTCAAAACCGGCGCAGCCGTTTCAGAAATTAGCCGGAATAAACAGACAGACAGACAAAAATTAAAAAAAAAACTGCTTTTTTGGTATATGTACCGTGTAGAAATCCATATGCATATAGTAAAAAGCGGTTATTTTAATATTACAAACAGACACTCCAATTTTATTTATCTGTATAGATATGGATAAAACATAGGCTTTATCCTTGTAAGTTGTACTCATACGGGAATGGGAAGTATGCAGGTAAAACCGCGGGGTGCCGCTAGTATTTTAATAAAAAAAACCCTAGCACGTTTCCCTAGCGTTCGTAGATGTATAAATTTCAAGGGCATTGCCTACTTCACTGATCGAACTAATTTCTTTTCGTGCAAAGTTCAAGGCTTCATAGTTTTAGTTTTTTTTTAACTATTAACCAAGATTTTTTAATAAACGTAGGTATTTTATTTACTCAGTAATTTAACAGCGGTTGATATCCTGTTTCGTGTGTTAAATTTTTTATCTTCATTATTTGTAATCGCGAAAAAACTGCCTAAATCTTATCTCCTCATCAATGCCAGGGTTTCAATTATGATGTCTTATATCGATAACAATATTTTTATATCGCGTTACAGTTAGATATCCTTGGCACGGTCGTTGCTCCGCGTCTCAATCTGATGTCGTAAAAATATACGTGCATTTGCAAGTACATATTGTCGGATGGCTTTTGAAGATAAAGTTTCGAGAATTGTAAACGGTTTTTTTCCTTATGCTGCGGTAAATTCTATCATATTGTAATGAAAAAAATATTATTTTTATAATCGATTACCACTTTTCTACATTTATTATATGAATTTGTTTTTCTTTACGATTGCCTAGTTTTGTAGCTGTTGGGCTTTAAGGTTGAACTAGTCGACGGCGCGAACTCTAACAAAATGATTGCAATCTCACCTGACATAAGGCTAGAACATATTGTGTGCTAGAATGAAATGTACAACGATTCATTCCGTAAATATCCTTTTAGCAAAACAGTTTTTATAGAAAAACTATCAAGTGTATCTTTTTAAAATTAATTTATTAAAATTTTTGAATAACTAAACTATGTCTGTACGAGATTTATTTTTGAGCTTTCGTGCTCTGTACACTATTTATTTTCGCCCAAAGTTGGGCTAAAATCAGTGTTCAGATACGAAAGTTTAGAAGCTTGTATTTTTTAAATGTATTTTTTACGATTTTGGGTACATACAGACATAGATAACGACGGATCAATTTATATTATCCTTAGTTTTTCATGGTCAACATCAAACATTGTAGTAATTACTGTTCTGCATTTGTATGGAAATATGAACGACTTGTGTTCTTTTTCCGTCATATTCACCGGACAAGAGTTGTTTTCTTCAATAATTATGACATCTCGACTTGTCGTGATTGATCGCGTGGAAGGATTGTATATTCTGTATCCTTTAATATTGTCAGGATAACCAATAAGAATGCATTGTTCTGACTTCTTGTCCCATTTACGTCTTTTCTTCTTGGGTATATGTTTCATAACAGTACTACCGAAAGTCCTTAAATGACTGAGGTTTGGTTTGGAACCCGTCCATAACTCATATGGTTTACGATTATTTAATATCCTCTTCACAGTTCTATTCTGTAAATAAACAACAGTGTTAATGGCTTCTGCCCAGAACTCCTTACCAAGCTTAGCTTCAAACAAAAGACATCTGGCCTTTTCTATGATAGTTCTGTTCATGCGCTCACAGAGCCCGTTTTGTTCGGGTGTATAAGGATTAGATTTTTGATGAATAATACCAGCTTTTTTTAAAAAAAATTCAAAATCCCTATTACAAAACTCTCCGCCATTATCACTTCTTAAAATTTTAATTCTTCTTGACGTTAAATTCTCAACTTCTGCTTTATAGTCTTTGAAACTATTCAAAGCCTCATCCTTACCTTTCAAAAAATAAACACGTGTCATGCGGCTGTGATCATCAACAAAAATGAGGAAATACTTGGATCCTCCTAGGGATACTTTCTCCATTGGCCCACAGATATCGCAGTGCACGACACCCAATAGCTCAGTACTCCTGTTGCCTTCATGAGTGAAAGGCAGCCGAGTTTGCTTTGCTTCGCAGCACACTATACAGTTAGACTTGCTGATATTGGCCATCTCAGAGAGTTTCACTCCCTCCACAGCATCCTGCATTTTATTCATGCTATACTTAGCTGTTTACATGTCCCAGCCTACGGTGCCAAACATCTTGAGACTCGGCCACTGCTGCCACTAAACAAGTAGCGATATTCAATTTATAAACACCATTCACAAGCGAAGCAGTAGCTACCAGAGTATGCTCTTTGTTAAGTATTTCACACCCTTTACTTGTGAAATGGACCTTGTTGCAACGAATTATAAAAGGCATGAAAACATAACTCTCTCACAAAGCTCGGTAAAATATGGTTCCAAACTCACACTACTAAACTGATAATAATAACGCGATTTGCACACGTGCAATACAAAATACTTTGCTAAATTTAATATGTGCATATGAATTCGTCTTCCTATCCATATAAGGCGCAATCTAATTTAGGAGAATAGTGATAGAATGAAACTGAAATATCAAAAGTGAGTGCGAACGTGATGGACTATTACGCGACATGTACAATGACAATGTCAGTTGAGAAGTGGAAGGATGATGTTATGCATTAGTCTGAGTCTGTCATTTATTAATTTTATTATAAAGTAATTGATTATTTGTCTGAATATGACGAGTATTAAAATGACTGTTTTTAACCAATAATTTTTATCAAATTGAGAGAATCATTATTTACTCGCTATACAGAATTTGTCGATATTTCGTATATTTTACTTAGAGTAGTTGACAGTTGTAACTTTGTTTTTTCTTTTATAAAAAAAGTCAATAATGTTTGAAAAATGGGAATGGGGCATAAAATAAAAATCACAAGTCAAAATAGTTGTATTTCTCTTTAGTAAGAAATATATTTCTCTTTAGTAAGAAATATATATATCGCACCCCCCGGCGAATAAAGTCGTAATACAAAAAACCGACTTCAAATTAAAAAAAAAAAACTAAAAAGCAATAAAATAATTTCCTTAATTTTTGTGCCTACAATTTATAATCAACTTGTTCTTCTACTAATATACAATGTTTGCGTTTACCACGTCATTATTATTACTTTTGGAGTCGGTGGTGATGTAAATGAGATGAACGTAGAAAGGTGATGAACGTTTAATTCATTACATAACAAATGAAAAAAACGAAATGGAATTGTGTAAAACTTTATATACATGTAATTGAAAGCAATCACGGCAGTTTTGCTGCTATTCGTTAAATAATTCCATTATATATAGGTATAGAACATCATTAATATATAGATATAGAATGGATATTATGATGATCTGCCAAGCCACAGTTGTTTTTTGTCCATTTAACAACATCAAATAATAAAATTACATGATTTTGGCATAATATTATTTACCGTATGAAGTAAGCCCAATTAAAGCTGTAAATCGTCGAGGATTCCCCTCGACTGTGTATGGTCTCCATAATCACATATACAGTAGAGTTTTTGAAGGACTCTATCGAAGACTTCGAGAAACTGGCTCCGTATCGAGACGACGGAGAGATTTAGGAAGGCCACTTATTATTGATGATGACGAAGAACAGAACAACGAAATAGTGCAAAGATTCCGATTGGATCCAACCACCTCAACAAATATTGTTGCCGCTCAACTGGGAGTCTCGCAATGGAAAGTGTGGTATAACGTTCACACTGCGGGCCTATACCCATACCACTACACGCCTGTACAGGATATTGATTCACAAGTTGATCCCGTAAGACGATTGGGTTTCTGCCGGTTCATGTTGAATGCAGATGTAGAAGACCCGACTTTTAAAAAAAAAATCTTGTGGACGGATGAGTCAAAGTTTGACAAAGACGGAATAACAAATTATCATAACGTCCATTATTGGGCCCCAAAAGAACAGGGGAATCCAAACAAGAAGAGGGTTAAGGGATCACAACGCCGATTCAGCGTGAACGTATGGATGGGTATCATTTCCAATCATTTGATTGGCCCATATTTTCTCCCTGATAATTTAAACGGGGAATTTTATGAAAATTTCTTGAGAGAAGACCTCAATGTTTTACTACAAGATTTGCCACTCATTCTGCGCCGAGACATGTGGTTCCAACATGATGGCTGCCCTGCGCATTACAGGAGAGGTGTCAGAGAATGGTTGGATGGAAATTACCACAACAAATGGATTGGGCGAGGTGGGCCTATACCCTGGCCACCGAGAAGTCCAGACTTAACCCCCATCGATTTTTATGTGTGGGGGCACATGAAGAGTTTGGTCTACAGTGAGCCCAACCCGATATCATCTGTACAAGAATTGAGAACTAAAATAATTAACGCGGCGAACGAAATAAGAGGAAAATTAACAACTGGCGTAGTGAAAAGTGGACTGAGAAAAAGACTACGAAAATGTGTGCAAACAGGGGTGGTCATTTTGAACATGAAATTTAAACATGTCTTATGTAATAAATGTTATTGTGTACTTATTTATTGTTTTATTTTGTTTTCTGGGGTCAAGGGTTAAATTATACGTATTATTATATAATCAACTAATGTAACTTTTTACCTCCTTAGTTGCCGTTGAAGCTAAGTTTTTTCCACCAATTCGAATAAAATCTTTGATTGTTATACCTTGTTGGATAGCTGATGAAACGTAGATATTTTAAAGTAGATCTACAGAACATCCTCTATACAATTTTTTTTGGATATCCTTTAAAGAAAAATAAACTTAATAAATAAATATTACTTTTTTTAAATTTCAATGTCTTAGTACGACCTGTTAAGTTAATTTACCTACTTACAATTTTGGTTATTGAAGTCATAAGGCATCTTGTCCTAGTTGTAACAAAAAATGCGATTTTGACTATTAAATTTCATATTATACAATCAAATATCTAAAAATTCGGCAAATTTATGAAAAAAAATAAAAGTCGAATATCTCGAAAACGGTTAGGTTTAGGATATGGTGTTTCATAGCCAAATCAGTTAGAAACGATGCTAACTACACGCCCTTAACGGATCTACATCGACTTTTCCTGTAACCCCTGTATATTACACAGATTAAGTTTTTAAAACAAACACTATAGAAAATCATTCTGAATGGACAATACACAAAATTACAATTAATTAACGGGAAACCAAAAGAAACACAACCGCGCGCCTCGATGCTTCCCGCCATTCCCTGATAATCATTAAGCTTATCAGCCATCTGAGAATATGATCCAAAAGCAGGAATATCGAGACATACGAGCTTAGATATGTTGAACGGAATTTGTGAACTGTTGCTTTAAAGACTTTGCATCGTACTTTGACTGGTGACGAAAATGGGAAATTTACGATAGCCTCAAGCGCCGAAAATCATACCTGATACCCCAGCAACTCTTCTGTGATTACGGAAAAAATGCACTATTTACGGCTCTAACTGCATGCTCTGTATTTTGTGGGACAAGCTGTGCAATGTATTATGAGTTGTTAAAATTGTCTCGAAGAATCACAGGAGATCTTTATCGAATGTAATTAATACGTTTAAGCTATAGACTTAGAATATACATGTTTAAGCCGAGCTTTGAAAGGCATGATAAAGTTATTTTGGAACATGAAAATGCTCGCCTTCATGTTGCAAAAATTTTTGAAACATACTTAGAAACGTTGGAATGGGTAGTCTTATCCCACCCGCGGTATTCTCCAGACGTTGGCACTCCCTTTGACTATCATTTATTTTGATCCATGGAACGCGGCCTGACAGATCAGGACTTCCAGTTTTATGTGTAAGTCCAAAATTTGATCAATTCGTGGATCGCTGCAAAAGATGAACAGTTCTTTTCACGGGGGATCCGATTGCTGCTAGAAAGGAGGAAGAAAGTAGCGGAAAAAAATAGACAATATTTTAAAATACAATATATTTATAATCAGTTTTATGGAGACAAGGCTGTATACCTAATTAGTTTGACCGCTACGTGTGTCTGGCTTCGTTGAAAGTGAACCAATTAATGTGTTCGAAATTTTTTTGTCGTTTGAAAATTTTTCGATTCTTTTATGTATGGAATACTACATCTTGCAAATGTCCGCCGCGGCTTCGCTGGGCGGCGCGCATCTGAAATATCCAATTTTCCACGACTCTGGCGCATAAATTAGACTGAATTTGTCCGATGGCATGGGTTATGTTAGCTTTGAGGACCCTTGTCAATTTTAGCTTATTAGGATCTTGGTGACCAGTTCATACCACCTCCACGTAAGATGACCATGTTTTCAAATCGCTCGTGCAGAATATCTAATGTGGCATTAGTTGTGTAGAACTTAGCGCCGTCCTGTTGAAACCACATGTCGTTGGGGTCCAGCTCATCCAATTCAAGACAAAAGAAGTTGGTGATCATCGACCTATAGCGCTCACCGTTGACAGTTATAGCATCTCCAACGTCGTTTTCAAAGAAATATGGCCTACCTACCTACTACCTACCTAGGACGCCGCTAGCTCAAAATTCACACCAAACAGTAACTTTTTCAGGATGCATTAGACGCTCTTGCATTTCATGTGGATTGGTATCGTCCCAAATTCGACAATTTTGTTTTTTGAAGTACCTATCCATCCAAAAATGGGCCTCATCGCTGAAGATGTCAGTTGCTAACTACTCGAGAGCCGATTCAGTGCACACGTCTATTTGTTCATCTTCGGTTCCTGGGTCAGTTGAATTTTGTACGGGTCAGTTTTGGAGGCCAAAGTCACGACGCAAAATTAGAAGTTCTGATCTATAAAATGCCTAGTTCTTGTGAGCGACGCGAATTCAAATTCAGTTTCAGTCAGTTTTCAGCAGACCTTGCGTTCCGTTGACGTACGGGTGTTGTTCGATTGTTTACTTAACCAGTGGACTCAAATTTATGCACAATATTGCGAAAACTGTTGGTAGGACGATTATGGCGATCGTAATAGCTAGGCTCCACCGCTGTGCACGCACACGCACGCACTTGGCGCATTTTAGCTGCGTGGATTCATTTGTTTCCCAGCGTGGGTCTACGTTTCCACACTATACACGAATATTAACCCTCGCCTATATAAATCGGTAGCGTGGCCCACCACGGCGCATGGAGAGGATACGCAGATGTTTTCAGCAGTCCACGGACACGTTATGAATGGATAGACGTCATGTGACCCACGTGGTATTGAACACATATATCCGCGCAGTCAAAATGCGCTGCGTGCTCGTGCACAGCATGCGCAGCGATGAGATACGCTTTGGCGAACAAATTATGCACAGCGCGCATTGCGTTGCCAGCATTGAAAGTCGTCAGTACATATAAAGTACTAGCACCACTTACCGGTGGGAGGGAAACGCTGTGCCGCGCTCCCGGCTGCATGGGTACCACCATCTTGCTTATTTCTCCCGTGAAACAGCTTTGCTGTTTCGGAGAGAAGGGCAAGACAGGCAGTGTAATTACTGGCACCGAGACTCAAAATCTTGTCTCAGGATAGGCAACACATTTGTTGCCGGGGCTCGTTCCAGGTAAACTGGTTTATGTTCATGGGCGACGTCGACCACTTACCATCAGGTGGCACGTTTGCCAGTTTGCCTATCCAACTAACATAAAAAAAACCACTAGCAAAACTGAAGTTGTCAGACCAGTACTTTTGTTCACAAGTTCAGAAGTCCCTCTTAGAAGACCCTTTACATAATGTAATTAGGTTAATAATGGCTAGGAATATTTTTATCACTTAAGTTGTCGATCAAGAGTAAGTGGCTAGTACTGCTAGTAGAGTGATCATTGCCTCCCACAAACACCCACAACCTTGAGAGTTGTCAATAATTTGCCTTTTATATTGTGACACTAAGAATGGAAAAGGTAAAAAGGTACAACTCACGTGCCAGTTGAAATTTGATAGGAATATTACTTTTGTCATCTTAGAGGTCAGCTAAGAACAGATTTTAAGAAATTCTTCCCCCTTTGACAGAAAGAAGTCTGTGCGGGCAGCTAGTAATCTATAGGATAGGAAGTTTACTCTTCCTTCTAAGCAGTTGCTATTGAAAAAAATGGTTATTTAAAAAATAATGCTACATTAAGTAGTTTAAATTTTGTACAAAGTTTTGCGTAGCAGAGTATACAGGAAATTTCAACTTAAATGTGACATCTGTTTATAATTATTTGTGGGCCATTAAAACATTTGATAATACAGTATATTTTAATATATTATAATTTAGGCATAATAAACACATGTGGTATTTTTATTGTATCTATAAATAAACCGACTGCGATAGTGCTTTCAAGATAGTAACAAAATAAAAACAACATAAATGCTAAAGGAGTACAGCATTTCACTTTGATAGAAGGAAAACCTTCAGAAAACTGATAGAGAATGAGAAGAATGATACATTAATTCTCATTCTCTTTATATTCTCATCATATAGGATAGGTTATAGTTATTCTCCTCTTACTCCCAGGGATGCATTTTCTTTATTCAGGAGTGACAGGACTTAGTTGACTCCTACGATATAGCAACGAATGTCGCAGAAGGAGCCCGTCCAAACCGACGTCAGGAGGCTGTGTGGACGAAGACTGCACGGTTGGCGGGGGGCAACCCCCCACTTTTACAAACCAAAAGTGTGCCAAATGGGCTCAAACTAATCCGATGTAGCATTAGGGTCTTCGGGCCATTAGCATAGATCCATCCGAAAAAAAAAGAAGGAGCCCATAAGCAGACGCAGGCCATCGCGGAGGCGTTGCATACTTCTCTCACCTTTTGGAAATGCTCTGAGGCATCACGCGTGGGAGTGGATCTCCCTAGGAGGGTATGTGGGACTCGCTGCACCCGATGGGTATGGTCACAGATATTTGAAATAAGGGTACGGTGGACGTAGCTCTACCCACTAAAAGCCGGCGACTGCCGCCAATGCCTACTTTGGTGAGGTGCCCCGGATCTGTTGAGCTACAAGGGCACCTCGATGGCTAGTCAGTCCCTTAAGGGACTGACGCCGCCTTCACAGAGGTGTTGTCCCGCACCACAAAACGACTCCTCCCAACATCGGGACAGTACAATGGGGTGAGGTTCCCATCCTCGCCCCTTGTCCCCCTGCTCTTTTGTAGAGATGTACAAAAGAGCTTAACAGTTACCTTGGCTCAATTTTCTTCGCCCAAGGTGCTGTGCTCACCTTAGGCTACAGCCCCACCACCACGACAAGGCTTGAACCATGGTGGGGATACTCACCTGCTCCTACCCAGACCAGGAAGGAGTCAGGAAGGGAACCTGATCCCATTACACGGTGGGAGCAGCTCCATGATGGAGATAATTTTTTGTTTTATAGAAGATGCCGGTTGACATTATATTGTATAAGTATGAATTATCACTATTAAGTAATAATGGATATTTGAAAAGAATAGACGATTAAAATGAATGATGCAATAAGTAATTTTTCATTAAATTTTCGTAGTAGAGTATACAGGAAAATAAAGCATTAACGGTGATATCTATTTGTAATAATTATAATGCGTCTTGAGTAAATTAGTACCTACCAATAGAATATGATAATATATTAAATTTTGTATCATTTATATACAAAAAATGCAGTATACTTGTTAATTTTGTACATATTTAATTATATATCCTGCTAACAATATAAACGCGAAAGTTTGTCCTAATAATGTATGTTTGTTACTCTTTCATGCAAAAATTACAAAATGGTTTTTAATAAAACTGTACAATAACGTAGCTTATACATCAGGATAACATATTATAGGCTTTAATTTATCCTTGTACTCCCACGGGAATCCCGCGGGTGGAACCGCGCTGCTAGTTATACCCATAAGTAAACCGATTCCGATAGTAGTATCGTATTGCATGTTTTCAAGGCGTTAGGCAATAACAAATTATAAACACTTGTAAGAGGTAGTGCCATAGTACTTTCGCTCACATAACACCGGCGTCAAGTGACAGCTATGCTGTCGCGTTTCGTGCGGTTTGTGAGTTTCCGGTGGCCCATCATAGAGGTGATCCCCTATGAGAAGGTGTCTGGTTCCTACTGAGGGACCGGTCAGGTCGACTTTGGGTTTAGTAGGTTTACTTTCGTTTGAAAACTGGTGGTTAAAACAAAATATTGTCCTAAATAATTTTTCATTAACTTTCCGTAGTAGAGTACAGGAAAATTTTAAATAAAATAAAAAAATCTTGCGCTCATAGGGATTACTTTCGTTTTAAAACTGATGGTTAAAACAAAATACTAATCTTAGTAATTTTTCATTAAGTTTTCGTAGCAGAATATACAGGAAAATTTTAAAATAAATTAAATCTTGCGCGCAGAGGATTCACTTCGTTTGATGACTGGTGGTTAAAACAAAATACTAATCTTAGTAATTTTTCATTAAGTTTCCGTAGCAGAATATACAGGAAAAATTTAAAATAATTTAAAAAATCTTGCGCGTAGAGGATTTACTTTCATTTGAAGACTGGTGGTTAAAACAATATATTTCGCTATGTAATTTTTCATTAAGTTTCCGTAGCAGAGTATACAGGAAAATTTTAAAATAAATTAAAAAAAATCTTGTGCGCAGAGGATTTACTTTCGTTTGAAGACTGGTGGTTAAAACAATATATTGCGCTATGTAATTTTTCATTAAGTTTCCGTAGCAGAGTATACAGGAAAATAAATTTAAAAAATCTTGCGCGCAGAGGATTTACTTTCGTTTGAAGACTGGTGGTTAAAACAATAATATATTGCGCTATGTAATTTTTCATTAAGTTTCCGTAGCAGAGTATATAGGAAAATTAAAATTTAAATTTAAAAAACCTTGCGCGTTGGGAGCAGCTCCATGATGGAGATAATTTTTTGTTTTATAGAAGATGCCGGTTGACATTATATTGTATAAGTATGAATTATCACTATTAAGTAATAATGGATATTTGAAAAGAATAGACGATTAAAATGAATGATGCAATAAGTAATTTTTCATTAAATTTTTGTAGTAGAGTATACAGGAAAATAAAGCATTAACGGTGATATCTATTTGTAATAATTATAATGCGTCTTGAGTAAATTAGTACCTACCAATAGAATATGATAATATATTAAATTTTGTATCATTTATATATAAAAAATGCAGTATACTTGTTAATTTTGTACATATTTATTTATATATTCTGCTAACAATATAAACGCGAAAGTTTGTCCTAATAATGTATGTTTGTTACTCTTTCACGCAAAAATTACAAAAGTGTTTTTAATGAAACTGTACAATAACGTAGCTTATACATCAGGATAACATATTATAAGCTTTAATTTATCCCTGTACTCCCACGGGAATCCCGTGGGTGGAACCGCGCTGCTAGTTATACCCATAAGTAAACCGATTCCGATAGTAGTATCGTATTGCATGTTTTCAAGGCGTTAAGGCAATAACAAATTATAAACACTTGTAAGAGGTAGTGCCATAGTACTTTCGCTTACATAACACCGGCGTCAAGTGACAGCTAAGCTGTCGCGTTTCGTGCGGTTTGTGAGTTTCCGGTGGCCCATCATAGAGGTGGTCCCCTATGAGAAGGTGTCTGGTTCCTACTGAGGGACCGGTCAGGTCGACTTTGGGTTTAGTAGGTTTACTTTCGTTTGAAAACTGGTGGTTAAAACAAAATATTGTCCTAAATAATTTTTCATTAACTTTCCGTAGTAGAGTACAGGAAAATTTTAAATAAAATAAAAAAATCTTGCGCTCATAGGGCTTACTTTCGTTTTAAAACTGATGGTTAAAACAAAATACTAATCTTAGTAATTTTTCATTAAGTTTTCGTAGCAGAATATACAGGAAAATTTTAAAATAAATTAAAAAATCTTGCGCGCAGAGGATTTACTTTCGTTTGATGACTGGTGGTTAAAACAAAATACTAATCTTAGTAATTTTTCATTAAGTTTCCGTAGCAGAATATACAGGAAAATTTTAAAATAAATTAAAAAATCTTGCGCGTAGAGGATTTACTTTCGTTTGAAGACTGGTGGTTAAAACAGTATATTGCGCGAAGTAATTTTTCATTAAGTTTTCATAGCAGAGTATACAGGAAAATTTTAAAATAAATCTAAAAAATCTTGCGCGTAGAGGATTTACTTTCGTGTTAAAACAATATATTTCGCTATGTAATTTTTCATTAAGTTTCCGTAGCAGAGTATACAGGAAAATTTTAATTAAAATTTAAAAAACCTTGCGCGCAGAGGATTTACTTTCGTTTGAAAACGGGTGGTAAAATCAACATAATATCGCGCTAAGTAATTTATTAAATTAAAAAATTAAATCATTAAATTTAAGAGTGTACAGGAAAATTTTTAATTAAATTGATTAACCTGAGATAGAAAAAAGATTTTTTTCTATTTCAGGCTAGTTTTATGTCTGTCCTTTTTTTTTTTTTTTTTTAATGCAGCGGAAATTTGCAGACCAAACCATAACTAGGACCGGGGTGAGTTTTAAACCTAGCCGTGAGTGGGGTTCGCACTTGGAGATGCGTTACCCACTAAAACCGCTGCAAGTGCCCTCAGCCGCCTTTTATGAAAGTCCCGGATCATGCAGGCAACGCAGGACCCTCGGCGACAGGCTGGCCCCGGCGAAAAGGCCAGACTCCTCCTCTAAAGGGGGACTGCTCGGCTGTTCGTTTGATTCGATACTTTTAGCAGTCCCCGACGACGTCGTGTCTAGCTGGACCCAGGTTAAAACCCCATCCTGGGCCCGACACGAGCACAGGGGCGTTACTGGAGGCGCATTAGGTAGCGCCTCCTACGCACCCCCGTTCGTCGCCCGCGGTGGGAGGCCTCGTCGGCGGCCTCCTCTCTCACCCGCTCATCGGCCTCCTTCTGGGACATTACTGCCTCGCAGAAGGAGACCATCGCCGTCCAGGACTCGTCGTCGCCGAGCATCGCGGGGATGACACTCGGCAGAGACAAGTCCCCTCCGATGACCGATGTCAGATCATGATGCAGCGCCGCCCATCTCGGGCACACCTCGAGGGTGTGCTGGGCCGAGTCCACCGCCGCGCCACAATCGTGACACACTGCCAACGGCTCCCTGCGGGCCGTCCGGCACAGGTACTCACCAAAGCAACCATGCCCAGTGAGCACCTGTGTCAGACGGAAGGTAAGGGGTTTGCGCTTACGGCGCATCCACCGCTCTAGGACCGGACGCAGGGCAACCGTTAGGCGTTTGCCATACGGCTCCCACGCCAGGTCCTCTCCCCACCTCAGCATTAACGACTCTTGCCCTAGTCGGCGGACACGCAGGATCCCGTCCAGTGTCAGGCTCTCGCCGAGAGACCTCCTATCCGAGACATAGGAGTGCACCTCAGCAAGAACTTCCGCCACGAGTTCCCACGGGGGGTCGCCGGCTAGGGCAGTTGCTGCTGCCCACGATATCGTACGATACCCCCGAATCACTCTTACCGCGATGACCCGCTGCGCTGAGCGCAACTGGGCCCTACTCCGCGCGGTAAGGTGACCCGCCCAAATGGGAGCACCGTATGTCGCCATACTCCGGCAGACACCGGAGTATAGCTGCCTGCAGGCGGCGCTGGGTCCTCCGAGGTTCGGGAGGAGTCTGCCCAACGCACTCGCCGCCTTTACGACCCTCGGACCCAACTGTGCGAAGTGTGGGCCGAAGGTCCATCCTCCGTCAAGGATGAGCCCCAGATATTTAATATGGGGACTCATCCTGATCCTCACCCCTCCGATCTGGAGGGCAGCCCCCGGTGGGGGTCCTTTCCGCCCGGTCCCGCGGAAGAGAAGGGCTTCGGTCTTAGATGGTCTGACCCGAAGCCCTAACCTCTCTATGCGGCTGATCACGAGGTCGAGCCCGACCTCGACCAGCCGCGCCGCCTCCTTGTAGTCTCGTCCGCGGGCGTAGACGAGGGTGTCATCCGCATAGCAGATGACACCCATCCCGGGGAGGAGACGGCCTCGCAGGACCCAGTCATACCCGATGTCCCACAGGATCGGACCAAGAACCGATCCCTGCGGGACACCGCAGCTGACTCGCCACCACTCTACGGACCCACACCGGTTCTCGCAGCCCACCCTCCTGTCGGAGAGGTACGCCTCCAACAGCCTCCTGAGATAGGGAGGCACACCAAAGTAGTTCAGTGCCTCCCGTATCACACTGTGCGGGAGGCTGTTGAAGGCGTTCGCGATGTCCAGGGACACCGCGACCACCACCTCCCCTCTGCGTTCCGCCTCACCCGTCACCGCCCGCAGGCGTTTGAGGGCATCGATGGTCGACCGGCGTGCCCGGAACCCAAATTGGGACTCTGAGAGTCCCGGTCCCGGGCCCTCCTCCAGGTGCTGAACGAGCCGGGACGCTACGACTCTCTCCAGAGCCTTCCCAGCCTCGTTCAGCAGCACCACCGGTCGCATCGACGAAGCCGAGTCCGGGGGTCGCCCTGCCTTCGGAGCAGACAGAGCCGACCCTCCTTCCATGCCCTCGGGAACAGTCCGGACCGCAGGCAGCGATCGAACAGCTCCCGAAGGCTGTCGCCGAGGTGCTCTAGGGAAAGGGCCAGAACCTTCCCGTGCACCCCATCTGGACCCGGCGCCCTCTTCTTACTCTGGAGGCGGGTCAGAACTGCCTCCATTTCAGCTTCCGTCACGGGTGGCGGAACACCCTCCTCGTCCGGCGTCTGCCGAGCCATCCTGGGGGGCGTGAAGCCCCTAGGTGTGTCGGGGAAAAGTTCCCCGACAATCCTCCTCAGTTGACCCGGCTGGAGCGTCTTGGTAATAGGGGCCGACTGGGCGCGGAGCTTGTCACGCGCCCATTTGTACGGTCGGCCCCAGGGGTCCCTATCGAGACCATCAACGAGCTCCAGCCAGGCCTCCTCCTTGGCTCGGCAGATGGCCTGTTTCAGGGTCTTGACCTTGTCAGTGTAGACCCTGTACAGGCCGTCGTCTCTGTTGACATCCTGGGGGCGCCGCCGCCTGCTCCGGGTATATTGCCTCTTTGCCCGTTGGCAGGCGGCCCGGAGGTCGGCTAGTTCAGTCGACCACCAGTAGAGCGCCCGCCGCGAGGGCGGACGTTTCACACGCGGCATGGCCGCTCCGCAGACCGCAGTGAACGCGTCGCAGAGCCGGTCAGCCGCCTCGTCCACCCCAAGCTCCGACAGCGGCGGGAGGCTCCATCGGCAGACGATTGCCGCCTCCTCTGCCAGTTCCCGGTCGAGCTTCGTGAGCGCCCAACGCGGAAACTGGCTTCGCCCACTTGATGTCGACGACGACGACGACGCCGGATGGACGGGAGTACCTCACCTCGAACCTTATATAGCGGTGGTCCGAGAGAGTCTCCACTCCCGCCTCCACCCTCCAACCAGTTTTATGTCTGTCCTGACTGGACTACCTCCACTAAATATATGGACGACCGCTTTATGTTTCAAAGCGTGATAATGTTAAAGGCGTCGATACGTCAAAATTAATTTAAAAAGAGGAGAGAGCCATTAAACATGATGGCAGTATTTTTTTATAATTTAAAAATGCATTTCGACTTTATATGCCCGGTATGTGCAGAGTTATCGGGGCAAAAGATACCTTTAGTAAGAGCAAAACAAACTTTATGAGACATGGTGAATTAATTTTCACAAAAAACGATATGTGCACTTGCATTTATTATGCAGTAGTGACCTTGTCTTCCATAGGACGGGAATGTATGTGGATACGTAAATTTTCGGCCGAAACGACATACACGAACGAACGAAACGAAATGCAAGACAAGTCACCTTGTAAGTTGTAACATAAACACCATTTGAGTGAGGGGATATGTAAGCGGAGGGAAAGGGAGGGCGATTGACCAAATTTAAAATTACAAAATACAACACAACAAAATTTATTCGGCCGTCGTCCGTCAGTGCCGTGGTTTTTGCAAGGCCAAGGCCGAGATCAATAAATTCCATTCATTACTAATATATTATATATAATAGCCAATATTCGTAACTTACCATAAGAAAATTTTTGATATTATATTAGCTTCTTCTTGAGGGTTTTTTTGAGTTAAATTAATTTTGGAATCCATTTTTACAAAAAATACCGCTTAAAAGAAAATTGGAATTACTTGAACATAATTTAAAAATTTAATTAATATATTAAACTCAACTTATAGACGTTCACAAAACTAGCAGGCAGGTAACAAAAAACTAATGCAAAATTTTAAGTATGTACCGTTTTATATATAAACAAAAAGCTGACTGATACTTAAATACCCGGCGCCATTATATTTGTACGCGTGCGAATTCGGTCACAACCCACGGAGTAATACAAAATGAGCTTGAAACATATAGAAATAAAGAAACGTTTTCGTTATCGATTCCGCTGCTCATAAAGATTAGAAAATTTCAGAGACTGCGATAATTTTGTGTAAATGCAAGCGTCACTCACGCGTCCGTTATCAATATTTTTTTTGCTGCTACCACAGTGGTGACACCATAGAAATATGAAGAACAGAATATCTGTGGGTGACACCCTGGCAAGTCCTCCGCCCCTGCCACTTTCCACAAATACCTTCCAAGTTCCGAAGCAATTCTGTTACAATCTGTATGAAGCTGTTGTTAGAATCGCTTATCTCATATTATGTTGGTTAGTTAAGCAATTTTACCTACGCGTCTTATAAATTAATAAACATTGCTTCTTATTATTTTATTACCTTTTTTTTTTTTTTTTTTTGGTTTCGCTGGGGAATGCGTTTAGGCATACCACCGGGTCCGGGGGGGCCCGGCGGTTATGTGGGACTCTCTGCGCCCGAGAAGATGGTAAGGTGGACGCAGACTCTACCCACTAAACCCCAGCGGTGTTCTCCTCGTCGTCTGGGTGGCCTGGCGAGGGAGCTGTGGACGTCCGCACCGGGTCACAACGGTGTGCCATGCGGCACTCTTCTCTGGAGGCGGGGGTAGCGTCCCCCCTCCCTCTCCGCTTAAGGCACACTGAACACATAAGAGTGCCTTATAGCCCGGACCTTAAGCGCGCGCGGCAGATCCCCCGATCGGCCGCGCACAGGTCCCTCACGGCGGTGCGACCACATGTCGCCGCCGCGCTCTCCTGCGGGAAGAGGCGCCATTGCGCTCTCTCTCCCGCTCCGCCTCCTCCTTCTGCGACATCACGACCTCACAGAAGGAGAGGACCACCTGCCATGTGCTCTCACTGGCGGTCATCGCTCGGATGACCTTAGGGAGCGACAGGTCCGCGCCAACCTCAGTGATGAGGGACGCCCTTTCCTCCGCCCAAGCTGGGCACTCCGCCAGGGTGTGGTCTGCAGTGTCCTCACTGCAGTCGCAGTGATGACACCCTGGTGAGTCCTCCGCCCCTGCCACCTTTCACAGATACCTCCCGAAGCACCCGTGCCCCGTCAGGATCTGCGCAAGGTGGAAGGTGATGATGCCATGCCGCCGGTCAATCCACTGCTCCAGGACTGGACCGACGGCTGACACGGTGCGGTGTCCCGCACTAGGCTCCTCAAGCCTCTCCTTCCACTGACGGAGCACTCGCCTAAGCAGGCGGCTTCGCCAGGATTCCATTTCTTCGGAGTTTTCCTCCTCCTCCTCCACTCCTCTTCGTCTCCTCCATGCCTGCACCAGAGCCCTTGCCACCAGGTCCCACGACGCTGAGCCCGCCAGTACGCACGCAGCCTCGTATGAGGTCGTACGGTACGCACGGACGGCCCTGACGGCCATGACTCTCTGCGGACGTCGCAGCAGAGACACGTTTTCCGTCTTCAGGGCGCTCGCCCATATCGGCGCGCCGTACAGCCCCATGGACTGCAAGACGCCCATATATAGGCGGCCGCAACCAACGCTCGGTCCACCCAAGTTGGGGAGGAGGCGACTCAACGCGCGTGCAGTTCCAAGCAGCCTCGGAACGAGGCGCCGGAAGTGCTCTCGGAAGTTCCATCGACTGTCGAGGACGAGGCCCAAGTACCTCATGGTCGACTCGACAGCGATGGAAGTTCCCCCCACTATAAGGCAGGATCCGGGTGGAGGAGCTCGCCGGGGCCGTGGAAGCATATAGCGCCGCACTTCTCCAAGGCCACTTCGAGCCCAAGACGCCGGATTCTCGCCACCACCTGGGCAACTCCAGCTACCGCAAGAATGCGTGCCTCCGAAAAGGTGCGAGAAAGAAAAAACGCTTCCGCGCGAGGTGACGACGGTGTCGTCGGCGTAGCAAGTAACGTCGACGCCCGTCAAGTTCGCGCCCCGGAGCACCCAATCGTAGCCGATTTTCCACAGGAGTGGGCCCAAGACAGAGCCCTGTGGATCAATAGACACCGCCAAAAGCACCCCTCTCCCCTCGACTGCCTCATCGGCAAGGGCCCTCACCCTGGTCAGAGCGTCCAGGGACCTGCCCCGCCGGAAGCCGAACTGGTAGGCACTAAGGTTCGGGCCTATCTCCTCCAGGTGGTCAACGATACGGGCAGCTGCGATCCGCTCCAGTAGCTTGCCCGCCTCGTCGAGCAGTACAATTGGTCGGTACGCCGACGGCGAGTCGACCGGTCGACCCTCTTTCCGGATCAGGGTCAACTACCCCTTCTTCCACGCCGTGGGAAACTGACCCTGCGCCAGACACGCGCTAAAAAGGCGCTTCGCCTGTGTCCGGAGCGGGCCAAGGGCCAGAACCAAGGCCCTCCCAGGAATACCATCCGGACCTGGAGCGGTATTGCGAGCCCTCATGCGCGCTAACGCTGCGTCCAACTCTGTCTCCGACACTTCCGGAGCCTCGTTGCTCGCTGGCTCGCCTGATGGAGCCATGGACGGGGGCGCATGCTCTCCCTGGCTGGGGAACAGGGCCGGAACTATTCGGGCCACGAGGTCATGCTGGAGACTCTCCGTCAGGGGAGGGGCACAGGGGCGCAGTTTGTTGCGAACCATCCTGTACGGCCTCCCCCACGGGTCTCGGTCCAGAGACTCCAGCATCCCCTCGTGGGCAGCCTCCTTGGCTCGGCCTATGGCCGTCCTCAGCTCTCCAGCTGTGGCTCTGTATATTTCATACAGCTGACCCTACTCCACCTCGTCACGGCGCCTCCGCCTGCGACTCCGGGTGTACTGGCGTCTCGCCGCAACGCAACTCCTACGCAGCTCGGTGAGTTCCTCCGACCACCAGTACACCTTCGTGCGTCGTGGGGGCCTCCGACCGATCCTCGTCATGGCCACGTCGCACACCTACGTCAACGCGGCGACCATGCGGTCGGTCTCCCTGTCTACCTCAGTTGAGGCCGGGCTACCGTCCATGCACCAGGCCTGCACTAGGGCCGCTTCGAGGAGGGCCTCTCTGTCCATCCTCCTCGAAGCCCAACGTGGACCGCACTCCGCATCCAAGCCACGGCTTTGGGAGGGGGTAGCGTCGCTGTATCGGAACCGGATGTACCGGTGGTCCGACAGCGTCTCGCACTCCAACACCTCCCAGCCTTGCACGCGGCGAGCAAGAGCGACATCGGCGAAGGTTACATCGACGATGCTGCCACCCTGCCGCCGCACGCACATGTGCCTCGATCCCACGTTGAGGACCTCTAGCCCAGCCTCGACTGACCACTCCTCCAGCACAGCGCCACGCGCGTCGGTACGCCAGGAACCCCACGCCTCAGATTTGGCGTTGAGGTCCCCGGCGATGAGGACGTGATCGAGGCGAAGTCGCGCAACCAGAGAGCTGACCCGAACTAGAAATTGTTCGAAGTGGGCGACGCTCCGGTTCGGCGAGAAGTACACTCCGATCACGAGAACGCGACCAATCTCCGCAGCCACGTATCCACGCCCTCTCTCCACAGCCCCGAACGGAGGCGAGCCATTCAGGCTGGCTATGGCTACCACGCCGTCCTCGTCCCCGACCCAATTTGGAGAATTGGGAACGCGGTAAGGCTCGGCCACCACAGCCACCTGCACAAACCACTCAGCCAGAGCCTGAAACAACAAGTCTTGGGCTCGGGCGCAATGATTGAGATTCCCCTGTAGTACTTGGGTGTGGCGTGCCATTACTCCAAGGCTATGGGGACCTCCGCGCCCAGGACTGCGAAACTGTTCGCAGTCGGGATGATGGGCTGCGAGGGGGAATTTGGGCCCTCGCTTACCTTTGCGCCTGTCTCTTTACGCCCAGCCCGACTACGACGCGGGGCGATACACACTCCGCCAGCCATTATGTGGGCGGCAGGTAACCCCTTTTCGGTGCAGAGGGCACACTTGGGGACGGCCGCAGAGCAGTCCTTGGCCTTGTGCCCCGCTTCCCCGCAGCGGAAGCAAAGACCACTCCGGTCCACTGTGGAGGAGCAGACGGCCGCCATGTGTCCCTGCTCTTGGCAGCGGAAACACCTCAGTGGGCGAGCGCGGAGCAGCCGAAACTGCGCCAAAACCCAGCCCACCAATAGCCTGCCTCTTTCCACAATCGCTTATGCCGCCAGAACAGGGCAAAGGACGATTGCCGCCCCGAGCCCGGAGGGGCTGCGGCCGATTTCGCCGAATCTCACCTGTTCCACGGGGCAGCCTCCTGCCTGCGCTACCGCCGCCACAACGTCAGCCTTCGTGACCGAGTCGTCCAGGCCCGAGACGCGCACGCTTACACATTTGGTGGGCCTGGAGACCCGAACAACGTCTTCCCCGACTACCTCCCGGATCTTTTGGGCCAGGGAGTCGGCCTTCTCACCTGTGGCCGCACCCGGCATTATTAGGAGGCGGCCACCGGTGACTGCCTTTCTGCAGCGGAGGGGCCCTATGTCGAGGTCTGGAAGGCGAATCTCGGACTTCGCCCTCCTTATTACATCCGCGTACGTCAAGACCCTCTCAGCTGCGGCTGGTTGCAGCTGCAGTACCACAACCGACGAATTAGGTGCTCGGAGCTTTGGCGGTCCCTTTTTCACCGGGGCTGTGTCGGCCTTCTGACCTTTAACGGTCTTCTTTTTCTGGGTGACCGTGGTCCACCCGTCACCTTTCGCGGTCTGTGCGGTCTCCCCAACCCGGGGTATAGCCTTCGACGCTGTCTTCTTCTTTGCCGCCTTTTTAGGGGCAGCCGAAGGCCCTGGGTTTGCCGGTGGCATCAGTGTCGTCGATGCCACGGCCGCCCTCTTCTTCAGCGTCTTTTTGGACAGCCCAAGAATCGTCGCTGGGGCTGGCGTTACCACTGCCGCCACCGCTCTGCCGTCCGCCGCGAGAGGTGGGCGCAGCCGTGGCTCAGGCAGGAGTCGTGACTCCAAGCCTTCGATTTAAGCGCGCGCTTGAGAGCGCCACCGCCTCTCGCATCGCCTTTTCCACGATCTCCTCCAAATTTGTGGGGAGGAAAGGCGCCGGTGCCGCCTTATTCGTGGTCGGCTCTTGACAGGAGGAGCCTAGATCGCTCCGAAGCGTCACCAGCTCCTGCCGCAACTCTTCCACCTCCCTCGTCAGCCTGGTGTTAGTTGCCTCCAGGGCCCTCGTTTCCGCCGAAGAAGTGCGGTCCAGGAGCACCTTCATTGCTCCCTGGATCACGTGCGTGGCGTCTTTGAGGTCGCGCACCATTGTGCCCTTCAGATTCTTTAACTTCTTTCGGACCCCCGTGATGGTCTCGAGGGCCTTGGAAATCGAAGCACCTAGTGCACTCGCCGTCTCTATGCTGGCCATATTGTGGACTGCCTCTGCCGCTGCCAGCTCTTTCCGGGCTTTGGCCTGTCCGACGTAGTGGCCAGTTGTAGGTGGCCGGCCTCTTCCCCGCTTCGTCGGAGGCGTCTTCCGAAATTCGTGGGCGTTACCTTTTACGGTCGCCTCACTCTCCGTCTCATCTTCCGACGATGTTAGTCGGGTCCTCTTCTTCTTTGAGCGCGTCGACCACCACCCCCGGTCCTATGGACCGGGGAGCGGCTTGGCCGGCAGTGGCCGGAACCAACTGCCGCCCGGGATCCGATTGGTTGCCCAAGGTGCTGGATTGCACCCCAGGCTTAAGCCCCACCGCCGCGACAAGGCTCAGATCAATGTTGGGGCATTATTTTATTACCTAGGTACTATACTTAGAGAAAAAATATCATTAATTTGTGTTTTTTTTTACGTGGGTGCCTATAAAATTAGATATAGGTACATACTACTTACTTGGTAAAGGAAATTCTATTTTACCATCGAGACAAAATTGGGAGAAATCGTTATATTTTTCCGGGTTGAATTGCCGAACGATTTGCATGGCTGATGGCCCAGACACCAGACACGTCAAGGAAGGATATACGTGTGTAATCTTGGCTA
Organism: Helleia helle; assembly: GCA_963853865.1. Taxonomy (NCBI): domain Eukaryota; kingdom Metazoa; phylum Arthropoda; class Insecta; order Lepidoptera; family Lycaenidae; genus Helleia; species Helleia helle. Next base: position 12,570,204 of record OY971421.1, read on the forward strand.
CAACCATGACTACATACTAAGAAGCAAATTGCTCTGTAAGCGCCTCATCGTCTCAAGGCTAAAATACAACGAAAATTAACATTTGCTATCTTTATCGTTTATCATATTGACGTCACACGCCATTGCAGTGTTGTATGTAATGTAACCTAATGTAACCAATATTTATAAAATATATTAAACTATGCAAATGTAATACAATTATCTACCTACATATAAAAAAATATTCACATTTTTTTTTCGTTTTCCTTATATGTTTATGCAGACCTTAGTGACATTTATTATGTAGATAATAGTATCTGTTACTATCTTTGAAGTGGGAAATGTATTATTAATTATTATATCATTGATTACTATTTTTAAACTTTTATATTACATACGCAGCTTGTCAAATGAATACTAAACATAAAACGATTTGGACATTTGGTGTACAAAGTACACTGTGGCAGTGCTGTGGTCGCTCCCGTATGGTAAGCTGACCTTGGCGAGTACCGGACTAAAGTTGACTAAATAATGGTACACGAGAAATACGCAACTTCTAAATATAGACGGTTTTACACATGGTTTTGCACTGATACACAACACTCAACAGTTTGCGGGAGACCGCTTATAAAACACAACATGCCTTCAACGTTTGCTGTGTTTGCTGTACCACAGTCTGTTGCGTGACGCGGAGCAGTGTGAGAACAGTTCTTGTTTTCATTGGAAAATAATGATTTCATTCATTTATGAAGAAAGAAGGTAAACTTATTCGTGCAACTACATATTTCGACAACGAAGACTTTGGTATGGCGTTTGCTTCAGAGAGGGGAGACTTAGAGAGACTTTGCTGAGCTTTCATAGAGCCGATTTTAAAAGTTATTTAGTAATAAAGGGCACAGTCAATAAAAAAATTGTGTTAATTAGAGCTTGATCTAAGATGTGTGTGTGTAAGAAAATATGAATGTATGAAAAATATATTATGTAGGAAGGTAGAGCTAAAGCAGGATTAATGAATCTCTACATTTTTTAAACTTTCATATTCCTTTGAAGGCATCTAGTTAATTGTTATCTAATTTACGCAAATTTCACTCATTATAATGAACCAATTTTTATGGCTCTACGTACTTTTACGCGAATTTTAATTATTGATATTTTTGTTTATAAGAGAGACCACAATCAAACTTCAATACAAAAGATGGCTGGCCCTTATCTACCATCTGCTTGGGATTTCGTTGTTAAATAATCATCATCATCATCAGCCCCTATCTATCCACTGCTGAACATAGGCCTCCCTCAAAGAACGCCAAGACGACCGATCCCTCGCCACTCGCATCCAACATAGACCGACCACTGTATGGAGATCGTCTTCCCACCTGGCCGACCAACACTTCGTCTACCCGAACACGGCCTCCACTCTTGAACCTTATTGGCCTATCTCCTAAGTGTGTGACCAACCCACTGCCAACGAGCTTATTATTTGCGTGACTTATTAACCCAATTTCTTCAAAAATTCAAACTTGGCGGAAAATAGTAATAATAATGACAGACAGATTATTAATGGATGATTGAGAAACCGAACCAAACTATTATCGAACCGTATGATAAAATATACTATAATCAATATGCATGAGGACTAGCATTAATAATCATAACAACAAACTATTAAGCGGTCCATTCACCCGGTACAGGTCTTCGAGATCTGCAGCTCCTCGGTTACGGGACCGAGGGCGATGACCTACACGCGACCGCACCGGTAATGACAAGTACAGGTTCAAATCAAGCGGCACTGGTCATATTTAATTCACTTCACACATCCCGCTTAACAAAAGTCTTCGTTAGTAGAAATAAGTAAAACGTTCTATTATATTTTTACATTAGATGAGATAGGCAAGCCGGCAGACGTTTCCCAGGAGGATAAACAACCCCATCATGGTTCAAGTCGTGGTGGTGGGGCTCAGTAGCCTAAGGTGAACCCACCACCTTGGGCGAGGCCAACTGAAACGAGGGAGCTACTCTTTGTACCCCTCTTATAAGAAGAGGGGACAACAGAGCAGGAGGAGATAAGGGGCGAACGTCACCCTCACAGGTCACCCTAATGCACTATCCCGACGTTGTTCTGTGTTGCGGCACAACTCCTCCGTGGAGGTCGCGTCGGTCCCTTGGGGGACTGACTAGCCGTCGAGCTGCCCTGTTGCTCAACACATCCGAGGCACCTCACTAAAGGCGGTAATGAGTTGCACTCGCCAGGTTTTAGTGGGAAGAGCTGCGTCCACCTTGCCATCTTTCGGGTAAGAGGTAGTGCCATGCTGCTTTGTTGCCGAATTGGGCCGGCATGACCGGGGTGGTACCTCTCGCTCAAATAACACCGGCGTCAAGTAAAAAGCTAAGCTGTCGCGTTTCGTGCGGTTTGTGAGTTTCCGGTGGCCCATTGGGCGGAATGGGAAAAGGAGGGTAACGCATCTGCTTAACTTTTGGTTGTGCGGATGTCTGTGGGCGTCGGTAGTCACCATAAGGATCCGACTGCTCGGTTGCCCCCTTATAACATTTAAAGAAAAAACTTTCGGGCGCAGTGTGTCCCACATACCCGCTGGGGAGTCAACCCTCCCCTGCGGGATGCCTAAGAGCGTTTGCCGGCGTAAAAGAAAAAGGTGCAATACCTTAGTGATAAAATAAGTTCTGATACTGGTAAATTATACTTCCTTATTTTCTAGTGGTTTCTATGACGACGCGTGCATACACACGACCTACTATATTATAAACGCGAAAGTTTGTAAGAATGTATGGATGTATGTTTGTTACTCTTTCACGCTAAAACTACTGAATGAAATTTAGCTTTACAATAGCATAGCTTATACATCAGAATAACATATACTTACCCTATAATTTATCCCTGTACTCCTACGGGAATGGGAATGGAAAGTACGCGGGTGAAACCGCGTGGCACTGCTAATATTATTTAAATTGAAATATTATAATTTAATTCCCTTTTATACATGTTCTATGATTACTCATAACGAGTTGCTTGATATAAAATGCTAGGCGCCTCGGCAGGCAGTGGCAGATAGCCAAAATCAAATATAATATAGCTGTTGCCCGCAGCTTCGGCTGCGTTAACTTACATTTACAAACGTATCCGGACTGATGATGATCATTTTTCTACTTTATTTTTTGTTATATCTCCAAAGGAAATAAGGCAACGTTTTCAATGTAAGCTTCCAAGCGGCTTAATTTTTTCCGACTCTACAATAATAGGTATATGCTTATAATATTTACCAATTTACATCAAATCTTGGTATATTATGTATATAATATTGGTATATAGATTTGATGTAAATTGGTTATAGTATTATAACCTGCTTCAGGTAGTCTCAAGAATGAAGAAACCCGGGTTTGAGTTCAAGCGTATCTGTAGCTGGGAAACAACTAGAGCGGGTACGAGTATTTGGGGGCTTGGGTAAATGAAGCATGGGAATCTGATCAAGAAATCAAGATCCGGATAGAAATTGCTCGAGCCTCTTTTAGTAAAATGAGGAAAGTTCTTTGCTGTCTTCAACTGAATATGAAGCTCCGAGTCAGGCTACTCATGTGCTATATCTGGCCTATCGTCATGTATGGCTGCGAAACGTGGACCCTGAAAGAGGACACTACAAGACGCCTACAGGCATTCGAGATGTGGTGCTAACGTCGCATGTTACGCATTAGTTGGACGCAGAGGGTCATGAACGAAACCGTGCTTCAGCGCGTTCATATGTCCCGGAAAATCTTGCCTTCTATCAAAAAGCGCAAGATAGAATATCTCAGCCACGTGCTCAGGAACGATAGATACATGCTGCTGCAGTTGATAATGATGGGCAAAGTGGACGGAAAGAGACGTGCTGGGCGAAGAAAGAAGTCATGGCTCCGGAATATCCGGGAGTGGACCGGTATTACCTCCGTCGAACAGCTGTTCCGGCTGGCTGCTGATAGAGATGAGTACAGGAAGCTAACGGCCAACCTGCAGGATTGAAGAGGCACTGGAAGAAGAAGAAGAACCTGCTTCAGGAATTACTGTATCTCATGTTGAAAACAGCACAGCATGAAAATTCATCTAGTGTATTGTATATAATATTAGGTCTTCATGAAATTGGCGTTTTGTCGTACTGGTCACTTTGATCTGAAATATTTTCTCTTTGGTTAGGAATTACAAATTCAAATTTATACAGCTATTGCATACTTGTTTCGAAAACCGTAATTTATTTATTTTTTTCCTTTTTGTTTTTCATCTTTGCGTCACTCAGTTTACAAAATGGAAAACTTGAAATATCGTGTTATTTAGGAGTACGAGTTCCACCGTGGCATCAGTTTTGCAGAAACGGCTCGAAGGATAATGAGGTGTATGGCTGCAGAGTCGCAAAAGAAAACACAGTGCGTTTTTTGTTTCAACGTTTTCTTTCTGAATATTTCGACCTGGCACTACTTGTAGTTGCTCTCGATAGAAGCTATTAAATATAAAAAGTCACTGAACGCTCTGAAAGTTTTGACGTGACAACGTCTTATAATTCGATGGAGCCGGCTGCACGGACGTATGCGGCGTTACCTCGCTCTGAGGCGTTCCCATAAACATATAATAATATATTCTAAGTCTATGGGCGTTCCATTTTCTTATGACGTTGTCACGTTCAACTATCGTCAGTAAACCGACTTTACAGTTTACAGACAACCGATTTTTTATTTATTTATTATTAATCAATAATTAATAATATATTTATTATTAATCAATAATTAATAATAAATTAATAGTAAAAGCTTAATAATTGGTGTTGCTATCAATCAACATTTACTATGGCAATGTATATTTTTTTTTACACCACCAGAAAGTAGAGATTTCAACGAACAGAAAGCACAGCAACTTTTTGAAAAAAAAACTGATATTTTATCGGAAGAACTTTCGATTGAAAATAAGGCTGCTTTTTCGATATTAAATCGAAATAAGGTGAAAAGTAAATATTTTAAATAAAAATAAAATACAGTGTGTTTAGGACATAAAAGGTAAGTTTTCACCAAATTTCGTGCGTATTTTTTTTTGTACCTAAAAGATAAAAATAAAAAACCAAAAACTTGGTTATTTAAATTTTTCACATACATTTTGAGGTCGGAGGGGTTGCAGGAGATGCTGCACATTCTAAATGAATCCTCCCGACGTGTGGGCCTTAGGATGAACTTGGACAAGACGAAAGTCAGGCTTAACGAACAAGTCCTCCCTAGGCCGGTTAACGTTGATGGCATAACTCTCGAAGTCGAGCAAGAGTATGTCTTAACCCGACGCCAGGAGGCCGTGTGGTCGCAGACTGCACGGTTGGCAGGGGGCAACCCCCCATTTTTACAAACCAAAAGGGAGCCAAATGGGCTCACACTAATCCGATGTAGCATTAGGGCCTTCGGGCCGTTAGCAAAGATACATCCGAAAAAAAAGAGTATAGCCGATAGGAGGATTCAATTTGGATGAGCAGCATTCAGGAAGCTTAGCCATATTCTCAGAATATGATGAATAGAATATGGTTTGTATGGTTAGTATGATTTAAAGACGAAAGTCTTCGACCAATGCGTTCTCTCCGTGATGACCTACGGGACTGAAGCGTGGCCTCTAAATTTACGTTTGGTCTGTAAGTTTGCCGTAGCTCAACGTGCTATGGAGCGTGCTATGCTGGGTGTTTCTCTTTTTTTTAAGTAGATGAAGTGTTGGTCGGCCAGGTGGGAAGACGATCTGCGTGCGGTGGCCGGTCCATGTTGGATGCCAGTGGCAATTGGCCGTCACGGCGTTCATTGAGGTAGGCCTATGTTTTGCAGTGGACGGATAGAGGCTGATGATGATGATGATGATTTTGGGAAAAAAGTGAAAATACAAAGGTAGTAGATCTTTTTATTACCTACAACTTTGCCATTCAACTTTTCTCCATGGGACTCGTAGTTTTGCCGGAAATCGAGATAAATCGTTTTTTACCCTTAGACCCCCCTTCCACTTCCCCCCCCCCCTTAGATCACCCGTTAATTATTATTATATTCCTTTCATTTTTGTTATATATTCTCTTCCTCTTCCAATGGGTTTCATTCTACTATAATTATGTTTTATTTTTGCCATTTTCAAAGGAAGATATTAATTGTAATCGAATGATGTAAAGGTCAATTTAAAAAAAAAAAAAATACCTGTGATGAACTGATGAATAGCGTATTTATTTGGATTTAAGGATTAATATCATGTTTATAAAAACACCGCAAATAATGCATTATTTTAGAACAAATTTGGTTAGCATAAATAAGGTTATAGTGAGCCAACCTTAAAAGATAATTAATGCTGTTTGAAATTTTTTTTAGAACTTTAAAAGGGAAACATTTCTGTCATACATGATTTTTGCGACACTTTAACCCTTTTCGCAGCGCACGCAGCGAAAGCTCTCGAAAGGAAAAAAAACTCCGATTTTGAAACATTCTTTATTGGTGCTCCTCCCCTAATAGCCTTAGCTTTTTTTTTTTTTTTCGGAGGGATCTATGCTAATGGCCCGAAGGCCCTAATGCTTCATCGGATTAGTGTGAGCCCATTCGGCTCACTTTTGATTTATAAAGTGGGGGGTTGCCCCCCGCCTACCGTGCAGTCTGCGACCACACGGCCTTCTGGCGTCGGTTGTGTATCAGTGGCGGGACTGTGCCGCGTCACCGTCGGGTGGAGTGGAGCCCCAGGCGGTCTACCCCTACCGGGTGAGCTCATTGGCGTGAGGACCCGGCAGATGGCGCCAGCGATACTGGGGCCTACTCCGCCGGTCGGAGTTGCAGCGTCCGCCACAGGAGGTCTTGATGAGGGTTGTTGGGCGGGGCCCCCCTCGACACCCCGCGGTGGGCATCGCCTATCTGACGCGTTAATGTTTATTAACGTTATATTAGAACTAAACGAACCCAATACGGTCGACGAGTTGAACTGGGTTCTATTAATGTGAGGGCCGGCCCTCTCCTCTCCCTCAAGTGGGGGAGGTGGGTCGCGCACGGTACCCGTATAATCAGACGGTAGCGAAGTGCTACCGTTGTTATCGCGGTCTGGGTTGATGTCGACTCGTGTTGGGTTCGAGCCTAAATTGTCGCGATCGATCCGGATCGATTGGGTATCGATGTGTAGGGAACGACGTCGCTCTGGGCCCCGGGGCCCAGGCGGTGTGCGTGTGTGTCTAACCCCGGATGTTGTATTTCGGAGTGAGTGTTGTAGTTCACGTCGCGCTTTTGCGTCGCGCATTAGCAGCTGCGAAATTTCGTCAGCTGGATCTGTTATTATGTTCTTAGGTAGCCTACGCCTATCTGGAGCTAAGCTATCTGGGGTGTAGTTCTAGTCTTAGCGTGATGATATATAGCCTTTCTTAATAAATGGGCTATCTAACACTGAAAGATGTTTTCAAATCGGGCTAGTAGTTCCTGAGATTAGCGACTCTCAAACTCTTCAGCTTTATATATAATTCTAAATTACTTTATGACATAAATAATTAATGTAACACAATATTTTTCATAGGAAAAGGTTCGGAAAAATCAGTTTATATAAACCTGATATGTGTTTTCAGCAAACTTATTAGCCAATCAAAAGTCTCTCTTTTAAAATTTTATTTTTTTATTTAAATCTAAATCCTGGATCCATTACCGGCATAGCATATGGCCGTGTATGCAGGTTGATGATGTATATTTAGTTATTATAAATTAAAATATAATCCTTCCCTGAATTGTAAATAAATTAAAATAAAATAATTTAATATTCGCAACATTTTGCTTCGTCAATTTAACTTTAATATTGACCTGAATTATTTTTATTTATTTTTTATATTAACGTTTTTATCTTATTAAATTGTATTTTATTATTATTGTAAGATTACATAAATTAAGTATTAAGTATTATAAATTAAGTATTTGTGGCAGATTAATCAACTTTTTGATTTTTCTGAGTAAGCTGCACTAGCTACATCACGAAGTTTTTGTTCAGAGGCCGAGCCCAATTCTCTAGCCATTCCAGCGAAATATCCACCTTCTTTCTGTAACAGTTCATACGGGTGACCGCATTCAACTATTTGTCCAGCCTCCATTACCTGAATGATAAAAAGTCACGTAAATCACACTAATAAAGAAAATAGGTAAAACAAGAAAAAGAATAAGAATGAGAAGGAAAAGTTGAAAAGGAGCTGATGGTGCCGATGATACTCAGTCGCCACGTTAATACCTACCAATTATATTTTGGCAAAGTTGACTACATACAAAGACGATAAAAGCGAGAGGCATTAAATCAAACCACATATATTATGTAGCATTTTCAAATTCAAAAATACAAAAATTAGACCAATAGAAATAATAGTTGTGATAGGAAGCCAAATTTAGTGATAATGCTTATTTTCTGTTGTGACAGGATACGGTCTTACTTACTTTTATACATTTTGTGTATAGTTTCTAATTATTTAAGATACGTACACTATCCTGCATCCATAATATCTCGTGCAACATACACGCTGTCAGAATACATTGACATGACACTAACATACCTATTACTCATTATGCCTACATCAAACAGGCCGCTCCGTTTTGTTCGACCCGGTGTGACGCATTGCGCCGCGCCGACGTGTTATGATGCTATTTAGATTCGCAGGTCAGTGCCCAGTGGACAGTGGACAGTGGACATTTCGCATAAACTATTTTTCAATAGTTTCGTATTAGATTACCCGTAAGCACGTATATTTGTGGTTTAATTTAATGCGTCTCACTTTTATCAACGTACTATATTCGAGTCTTTTATATCGGCTTGCCTATAGGTTATTTAGAACAAGTATTTTAACCAAAGGTAAAGGATGATTATAATCGCCTATAACTTACAATAATGCGGTCGGCGTCGGCGACGGTGTGCAGACGATGTGCGACGGTCAACACAGTACACTCGGAGAAGTGTTTGCGAATTGACTTTTGTATCAACGCATCCGTGCTAGAGAAAAGAATAAAAAAATCATGTGTGTGACGAAGCATAGTTAAAGAGGGCAGTATGAAGGTGTTGCCTGAATGATGTTCTTTTTCGATGTTATGAGAAATTATTACTAAATTGACATAGTAAATCGATTTTAAAATAAATTAGGCGTGAGGCATTTATATTTTATGTGGCATTGTTTTGGCCACTGCAAGTAAAGACATAAGAAGTAGAAACTATTTTAAATCTGGTATCCACAAAGTATCCCTTAATTATTCCTGCATAAAGTAGCTCGAAACTAGTTGAATGTTTCTATACTTACTTGGAATCGACATTTGCAGTAGCTTCATCTAAAATCAGCAGCCGATTGGACGCGAGTGCAGCCCGCGCCAGACACAACAGCTGCCTCTCTCCGGCACTGAAGTTAGAGCCGCCTGACTCAACAGCTGATGACAGTGATGATACACTGTCTTTCAATTCCACCTATAAATGTAAAACAAAATTATGCAGATGAGAAAAATAAAAATACATATCAATAGAATTAGTTCACAGTTTTGCCTGAACTGTTTCAATGATTCACTTACCTGTTCTAATACTTTCCATATGTCAGCATCTGAATATTTGTCGAATGGATCCAAATTATATCGCAAACTTGCGGAGAAAAGCACTGGCTCTTGAGGTATGATGGAGATTCTTGAACGAAGATCCTGCAAAATTTTTACGCAATTAACTATCGCTAAACTACATTACTCTTACCTTATTAATGTAATTGATTATGAATCTTACTTTCAGAGAGATTTTCTCAGTATCAACGTCATCTATATAGACGTATCCATCAATTGGAGCCAGACGAAACAGAGCCGATATCAACGAGGACTTTCCTGCTCCTGTGCGCCCAACTATTCCCACCTATAATTGTGAACGAAAATTTGATTCTATATTGCTCTTTAGCAATGTTGATCGATCAATGTTGAGATTAATCATATTGTAAACATCAGAGACAAGTGATAAAACCCACCTTCCATCCACTTTCGATGACTATGTTCAAATTTTTCAGCACAGGATCGCTATTTCTATCGTATCTTAGATAGAGGTCTTTGAATGTAACTTGAGCTCTTTGTGGCCAACCTAGTGGTGGTGATGTGTTATTCGAGGTTTCTTGTGGAAGATCTGTGTATTCGATGACTCGTTCTACACTCGTCATTAGTGTAAGTACCTGGCTTATTTGTTTGATTCCATATTGTGTCATATTAACTAGTGCTATGGTTTGGCTCACCGCTAATCCAACGTTACCTGATTTTGTTGTTCCTGAAAAATAAAATAAAAATGTACAAACTAAAGAAACTATAAATGCTACAATAACTTGAAGAAAATAAGACTTAAAGTTCATTACAGTTTAAAGATGCTGAAAAGAATTACCATCATCGAAGAGCAGAAATGTGTAATTAACTATTGTCAAATATAATGCTGCTATAAAACTTAACCATATCGAAAATGCTGTGTTGGCTGTCAGAGACATGTACCTGGAACAAATAGTACTTTTAGAGGTATAGATACAAGTGTTATTTTGGGGTTTTTATAACATAAACATGAATATGAAATTATAAAACGGGATATATCCTTACCATATTTTGGCTTTATTTCGGGAGTCTTGTGAACAAGGTATTTGTAAATAATGTCGGAATATCGAGCTCTGTAAATTTAATTGAAAACATGGTATATTTTTGACCGACTTCAAAAAAAGAGGAGGTTCTCAATTCGTCTGTATGTTTTTTTTGTATGTATGTGACACGATATCTCCGCCGCTTGTGAATGGATTTCGATGGTTATTTTCTTGTTTAAAAGCTGGTGCTTCCAGTTTGGTCCCATATTAATTTAATTAAGATCTGACAAGCTGTTTTTTAGTTATTCCCAATAATGCATCTATATATCCCAATAGGCATCTATTTGGTTGGTTCCTTTTACCTCGACGATATGCTGATGTGCTCATTTTATTACTTGTCGATGTAACAATTGTATAGGATGCTTTGGTAGCACACCATAGTATGTCGCGGTCATCGTAATCATTATCATCATCATCATCGTCGTCCTTTATCTGTCCACTGCTGAACATAGGCCTCCTTTTCGGAATTTCGGAATCACTAAAAATTAAGAAATAAAATCATTTTACAAAAAATTAAAACCAACTTCAAAAATACTAAACTAAAAAGTAATAAAATAACTGTTTTATTTTTTATTTTTGTGCTTACAACTTATAATCAACTTAATCTTCTTAACTTTTTGTAAAATGATTTTATTTCTCCAATTTAGATAGTTTTAAGACAAGGCATTCAAATTTTTGGCAGTGTACCTTTCGATATTCTAAGCAAAGTAATAAAGTAAGTTACGTGGATGAAATTTTAGTATGCTATTTTTCATCATATTTTCTAACGAACTGGGATAGGAAAACACGATTAGTAAAAATTTCCCCGATAGATTTTCATTCCAAAGAAGTATTCATTTTTTTTGGTAATTATTCAGGAAACTGTAAGTGTTCATACTTCGGAATTTTGAGGAACGGTAGTAATGCAAGTAGCATTACTATCGTTCCTCAAAATTCCGAAATCTAGCAAATCTGGAAAAATTATACTATTTAATTCCTTAGTTTATTTTATCTGAATAATTTTATACGTTCGAGGCTTATGCCGCATACGCCTTTGTATTCATTAGCGGCGTCACTGTCTTTCGTCTTTTTTTTTGCGCATCTCATTGAAACTATGTGAAATGAGCGGAGCGAGCATGGGAATTATTTTCGAATGCCTCGTATTAAAGTATTATTTTAGATTAGAAAAAGTATAAGACGTACCATGCTGCGGTATGCACGTCTTGTTTGTCGTCGAATTGAGAGCTCAACATGTTCTGAGCGCCACACGCCCGCACCGTAGTTAGGCCGGCCATACTAGCTGACACGTGCGAGAACACAGGACTACGTGATACACCCTCCAATCTAAAGGTATTATACATTAAATTAACAATTAAGCACTAGCAGCTTAATACTATTACTATGTATTTAATAAAATTTGCATGACTTCAGAGTTTTTTGTTAACCTGCAAATTTCAGAGCAGAATTATCTGATATAATCAGATGATAAAATTTATGAAGAGACCACGGTCGTCAAAAAAAAGATAATAGGTTTTGAGTTTGTTTGTCTGTAGTTTATGATATTAAATGACTGTAATATATAAGAATTTAAAATTATCAAACATGCATAGCAGTCTTAAAATTTAAAGTGAATTAACATAATTTTAAACACCAAAAATTTTAAACACCAACAGAATATGGGATCATTTAATAAAAATAATAGCAATTAATAACATAATAAATAATTTTAATTAGAATTTAAATCAAATAATCAGCCAATGTAAAGGGCAATTATTCTTTTAATTACCTTTTTATTGTTTGTGCAGTACTTAAGAAGGCAGACGTCCAAAAATACATCATAATACCACAGAAAAGAGCTGTGAATATCATGTACGGATTTACTATAACCACCAATGCTATTATACCAAACATCACCATAGTTATCTAAAACAATATCTTCATCAATAGGTATTTATGATTTACATAGTCAAATAGAAAATGCTTGTTTTTATTTATTTGTATTAATAATCTAACCTACCTGAATACTTTCCAAATATGTTTTCGGTAAAAGTTCATCAACAGTTCCCATGTCTTTTGAAAATCTGTTTAAGATTCTTCCAGAAGAATTGGTATCGAAGAACCGCATCGTCGCAGTCAAGATGTTACTGAACATTCGGTTGTGGAGTTTGATCGAGCTTCGCATGCTTACCCACATAAACATGAGAGATCTGTTTAGAAATTAGATTGATCAAAATTAGTACCAGATTTGAACAAAAATATATGTAGCAATAGTAAAAATAGTAAACTAATGAATAATTTAAAAATTATTTAGTGGCATCTAAATGTTATGTGTTACTTAGTTTTAATGATAAAACGTACCTGCATGATGTCATTAGCATGCACCCCAATATAGCGGCAAACCAAACATAAATATAGTAAGTGTGATCAAAATGTCTATCATCCAAATCTCCAAGAGTTAATGCCATTTTAACGAAGGTCTCAATAACTGTGGAATTCGGTAATGTAGTTGTGACATTAGAAGTTTCATTAAGAGAAGTAGACAATGCAGTTTCCTCAGATGGGAGTGAAAAATCACTATTTAAGATCCCTGTTTGGTTGTTCGCTTGGTGCATTGCTTCAACATTGTTCATCCTGAAATATTATGGAAGTTATTTTTTTTGCTAAAAATAACACAATGGTATAAAATCACTGTAGAAAGTCACAATAGAACTATTTTATTTATTGTCCTTAAGTAAAAAGAATACGATTTATTAGTTACCAATGACCAAGCCAAAGGTCGCCAGCTGATGTAATTACTTGTGCACACAATATAGATATTATAGTCAAACACAGAAGCATCCAATTGTTTCCAGCACAGAAATATTTTGTGTATGTCGAGCCAGATACACGACCTGTAACAAAAATAAAAACACATGAAGAAATACTTTTTTACAAGCACTTTTTTTTAACAACACTACATTTGCATACCCTTGCCCATCAGCTCGTCTGTTTCTTGTGCATCTTCTCTTTTCTCTTCTCCTTCTGCTACCGAATTAAAACTTGCGTGCGACTATGTAAACAATGTTTCCCATTAATTTAAATTGTCTATTTTATTTTAAATTCTAATCATTGGAAAACCTCAACTTTACAATAAGCAACACCTCCTTTTGAATGATTTTTTTTGTAGATAGGTCATATTATAGAGACATCTAATTCCAAAATAGCAAAGTGCGGAGCGCACCAGTTTTCGAGATTTTTTTTACTATGCAAAAAAAACCACTCCATATCTTTACAACCGCAAAAACGTATTTAAGTATGTTAAACCTGTAGATTAACTAGAATAAGTTTTGTCAAACTGCATCCCGTTTCGTCCACAAAGTTAACATTTACCTGTGCTGACAATTTTTGTTTTGCGTGAATATCATCCGTCTCCTCGCTGTCTTTAATTTCTTCAACGCTGAGCATCTGGTTGAAGAACGGTGTTTTTGACACTTCTTCATAGGTACCTTGAGTATCAATTTCTCCCTGTTATAAAATTGAAGTAGCTATATTATTTTTAACTTTATTTCCATTATTTAATTTGTACCATTTTTATATTAAATTAATAAGGATGTCACAGCTTTGGATCGGACAGAAATAAAAGTTTTGTTTTAAAGCTTCTAGTTTCAAATAGATCATACAAGTCGTACGTAAAATGTACTTAAGCACAAGCTATTTTCTAATACAAAAAGGTTTTATAACTTACATTTTGTAATATGATGATATTGTCAGCAGTTTTAAGATGTTGTAGTTGGTGTGTGACGAGGATACGCGTGGAGTGATGCAGCAGGCCCATGACGCACTCCACCACCAGATGTTTGCCCACGTGCGTGTCTACCGCTGACAGGGGGTCGTCTAGGAGGTAGATGTCCGCCTGTCCAATGTTATTGATGATAGTATAGCAAAATATCACCACAAAGATTTTTCATCCTATCATATTATGTTTACTTAATTATAATATTAGCCACAAATATTGTTTTAATAAAACCTAAATGTTGTCTGGAAAGTCCTTTTACGCACGATAATTTGCGTGATGATGTCATAATGAGTCACAAGCCGAACGCTTAGGCCGATCGTACCTCTCTATCTCTTGGCCCACAGTCTCGCTTGCACCCTCGACTCAGGCGGAATGGACACTTTTTCGTGCGTGCAGCCGACGTTCATCGATGTATAAGACATTTTAATAATACGTTAATGTTTTATGCTTGGGAAACGATGAAGTATGATTTAGTTGTTTCTATTATACACCAAACATTGAATTCCTTAGAAATTCAATCAACATACTTCTCTATAGCAAGCACGAGCCAGACCAATACGAGCTCTTTGACCGCCGCTAAGACTGACTCCCCTTTCTCCCACCAGCGTCGCATCTCCCGCCGGCAACTGTTCAAAGTCACGGAGAAGAGCACATGATGCAACAACCTGTGTTAAAAAAAATCGGTTGTCTGTAAAGTCGGTTTACTGACGATAGTTGAACGAGACAACTTCATAAGAAAATGGAACGCCTCAGAGCGAGGTAATGCCGCATGCGTCATCTTTTTTCGTTCGTGCAGCCGGCTCCATCGAATTATAAGACGTTGTCACGTAAAAAATATGTATCTCTCCGTATTAGTTGGTTCTGGATTTTAAGGTTTCTGCCGTCTGTACGTCCATAAAGATAAAATAGAGTCAGATTATAATAATATGTATATAAACAATAATATCAACCCTTATGTCCCACTGCTGGGCACGGGTCTCCTCCTTGAAGTCAGGCAAGGAGGGTTTTGGGCCATACTTCACTGATGCGCTGGCCCAATGCGGGTTGGTGAACTTCTCATACCTTCGAAGACTTAATTTCTTCGCGTATACAGGTTTCCTCACAATGTTTCCTTCACCGGTGAGTAAGCGATGGTCTCATGTTCAGGTGCACGTAGAAATTTAGAAAAACCCATTTCGAGGCATCACAGGAGGATCAGGATCAGGTCAGGATCGAACCCGGTTCTCACTCAAGAGGTTGAGACCCACTAGGCCATCATCGCTCAGAGAGTGAGATTATTTTGTTAAAACGTGGGGATTTTTTTTATACAAGCTCTTTAAATAATATTAGGTTTTGGTCAATAACAAGGATAAGGAACAAGAAAGGATGTTAGTAAGCTATAATAGGCCTATGATGATAACGATCACGAATGAGCAGCAGTAGAATGAAACGAAATATAAACTGTCTTATAAATTATAACATCATTAAAAATAGTATTAACAAATTTGGATTGTCAAGCACATTTTTTTTATTTGGATTGTCAAGCACATTTTTTTTATTTGGATTCTCAAGCACATTTTTTTGTATCATACTCTAATATTATAAAGGCGAAAGTTTGTTAGTTTGGATGTTTGGGTGTTTGGATGTTTGACTGAAAACTGATTTGACTGAGAGCTAAAATTGTGATGACTTATGACTTGGATTAGGACATAGGCTATAAAAATAATCATCATCAATCCGGATACGGTTGTAAATCTAAGTTAACGCAAGCGAAGCTATGGGCACCGGCTAGTATAATATAAAAAGCACACACATAAAACACGTCTTGTATATTGTCGTATAAATAATGATGATTTCATTTCAATACAAGTAAAACTACGTTGTTTTTTATTTGTTAAAGATAAAGATTCTTTATTTGGATTAACATGTAATTATACATTGAACATGCAAGCTGTTACAATGGTGACCATAGGACAACATGTTATACTGAAGTCAGTGTCCAAATTAGTATTATAGCGTACTTATATATAAAATATTCACCTGGTTATATCGCTTCTTATCATATGGTAGACCAAACAGTATATTTTGTCGAACCGTTGATACGAAAAGCCAGGGTTCTTGACTGGCGTACGAAATTTTTGCGCCTCCCAATGATATTTTTCCATCAGTCGGTTGTAGCTCTCCCAAAATCACTTGTAGCAATGATGACTGGTGGTAGATATTATACATTAATGGCAAAATAAAGTTTGAAAACTATAAACAACTTATACAGTTACAATTATAAATTGACCTATCTTTAGTATGGATTAGAACTAGTATTTTAAAATCTTTTTAAAACAAGATTTTAAATTCATACATAAATTAATTAATATTAGGTCCTTTCATATGAACTTGGGGTTTTGTCGTACTGGCCACTTTGATCTCAAATATTTCCTCTTTTGCTAGGAATTCCAAATTCAAATTTATACAGCTATTTACCGAAAACCGTATTCATTTGTTTTTTCCTCTTTTATTTTTCATCTTTGCATCGCTCAGTTTACAAAATGAAAAACTTGAAATATCGTGTTATTTACGAGTACTAGTTCTACCGTGGCACCAGTGCTGCAGAAACGGCTCAAAGTGTTCATGTCTATGTTTACGGTGTCGCAAAAGAAAACACTGTACGGTTTTGGTTCTAACGTTTTCATTTTGGAAATTTCGACCTGCAGAACAAGCCCCGTGGACGGCCAGAGACCAAAGTTCATATTGAAGAATTGAAGGAAAGAAGTTAGAGTTAGCTGCAAGTTATGGTGTTAGTGATAAAACTGTTTTAATCCACTTGACTGATGACATAAAAAAAGACGATTACGGCAGATGTCTATTGTCAGCAACTGCAAACCATGATGGAAAAACTAGCTGGTGAACAACTGAGGCTAGTCAATTGCTTTAGGCCACTGCTGCTTCAGAACAACGCTAAACCACACACCGCACAACAGACGCCCATCAAATTAGACGAGCTTCAATTGAAATGTAAAAACATCCACCGTACTTTCCGGACCTTGCTTCAACCATTTTTTCGAAATTTGCATAACTTCTTACAAGGAAATTCAACACCGATGGGGCAGTCCAAACCGCCTTTAAATATTTTATTGATCCCTTTTTTTAATGTGTTTTAGTAAAGGTTTTAATGAACTACATAAGAAATGGCAAAAGTGCATAGATAGCAATGGTATACTTTGATGATTTAAATGTATTATATATTTAAAAAATCGACTTTATGTCCGACTGACCACAAAAAACGCCAATTTCATATAAAAGGACCTAATTTATATTTTTTTGTACCATCGAGTGATTTTTGGATTTATAAAGAAATACATTTTATTTGTGTATGGACACATACCTTGCCCGACCCAACAGACCCGGCGATGCCAATAAATTCCCCAGGATTCACTTTGAGTGTTATGTTTTTCAGTGTATGTACGATTGGATCATGCTGCCAACTAGCGGTTACGTCTAAAAGTTTCAAAGTTGGGGACTCCTTATTAGTTTGTTTTTTATCCGTTATAGGTTCCATGTTATTTGTTTCTTGCTCTTCAACTTCATCGAGTAGCAGAAACTCCTGTTAATGAACTCTTTTTATGTTATCAAATTTAGTGTATGATTTACAGTCTATTATTAAACGCTAAAAGTAAGCAAAGAAAAATTTTCAATGATAATAAAAATTATTAGCTTTTGGTCGTAATTTTTATTATCATTGAAAATCTTCTCTCGTCTTAATTAGGCTGACGGCCTATTTAAATTGTTTTCAAATTAGAAAGATGCATATATTGAAAACTTACTTCCAATCTTCTTACAGATACTTTAGATTCACCGAGCAATAGAAGAGCCAAGGGGAAACACACGTTACATGCAAATTGTAACAAAGTGTAATATTGTGCTAAAGAAAAGGTAATCTCTGCTCGGATATCTCCACCGGTAACTGAAAATACCACAACGGCGGCAAATAGAACTAGTCTCTCCGTAAACATTACGATGCTAGTTGTGACACCTTTGATCATCGAAGTTTGAGATATAAATTTAATTTCATACCTGAAATTATTGTTTAAATATTAATAAATCTATATTCATAATAGAAACTAGAAGAGATACATAATAAAAGTTTGTTCTTAACAATGTATCTCGTAAATCTTAGAACATCTTAGATCTCTGTGGCTCAATGGTAAGCGCGTTGGCGCTCAAGCCGGAGGTTGCGGGTTCGAATCTCGCCAGGGAACAAAAATATTTTCTGTCTTCCTGGGTCATGGATGCATATTAATTAATGTATTAAATAAAGGACCAGATTGACGTGGTGTAAAAGTGTCCATAGATATTACCATTATTATCATAGATATTATCATTCAACCAAAGATACATTACTAAATTATTCATAATATTTTTGACGATAAACTTACTTTCGCAGTTTATCCACAAGCTTCTCAAAACGCTTCTCCCAGGCGTACATTTTGATAACTTGCACTCCATTGACCAGTTCGCTCATTACTTTTACTCTCTCATCGGTACGCTTTGCAATCTTTCCTCTTAATTTAGTTTGAAAACTACTCAAATAAGCTACAAAAAAAAATATAGCATCTATCGTATGCGATACTATAGAAGTATTTGATTTTTTCCTACAGTAACGCGCCAAGCAAAAGAAGTTAGTTGCCGAAAGCAGATTATTAAAGCCTATTTATTATCTTAGAAAAATAAACATGATTGACTTGAAACTGTATAGCTATGGTTGACACTTGCAAGAAGATTACTGAGATGACCACAGAAAACCATCTATTGCGCAATAGATGACTTTAAAGAGACCACTCTTACACTAAGAATATTTTTTTTTCTGTTCTACCTACACAATATAATACTTATTTATACCCGCATATACTTACCCTGTATCACTAAACTTTGAAAAAGAATAACAGCAAGTCCCGCTAGTGTGGCCCAAGCGATGCTCTGCCATGTTAGGTAGGACACGTAAATAATGAGGATGGGCATCAACCATATGTAATGTAAGTATATCGATGCCATGTCAAAACGAGCCACGTCATTCGACATCAAGTTGATCACTTGGCCTGCTTCAGTTTTGTTCAATCCATTATGATTCAATTTCAATATCTAGAAGAATTTAATTCCTTTTATAGTTATTAGTTTCAGTGAGCAATCTACTAGTTATTACAACTTCGAGTTTCAAAATAAAAGATTTGGAATTAAGAGAGACTTTGGTTGTGACTTTCTACAGTTTTTTATATAAAAACTGTAGAAAGTCACAACATAAACTTTAGTGTACATACATAAACTTTACTTCGAAAATTGACGTTTTTAAAGTTTTAAATTCTTAACGTTACACTATTAGGTCAAAAAGCTATGAATTCACGAGTGTACAAATAAATATATATAAACACATATTTTTACCTTCCTGTACAAAAGAGAACAGCATGCTACCCTAACTCTCATTCCGACACATCCAAGCAAAAATTCTGATTGATTAATTATCAAAGGAGTAGAAACAATACATAGATTCAAAAGCGCGTTATAAATATGCGCATACTTGTAGGTCTCTGCGGTTCTCTCCTTAGAAAAATATTCCACGAATAAAGCTAGCAGATACGGTATCATTGGCCTGGAAATATAATGCATTATACATACACTCATCGAGCACATAACCGCAATAGAGTGGTAATGTTATGTGCTTTGTATGAAAACAAATTACTACTCTACCCAGTTATATTATGCTCGATGCATACACCTACATACTAATATACAACTATGACATTTATTTGACATTTCAAAGCTTTATCGAGTAGTGATTGATATGTTACTCATGATAGTTTTTTCGCCTTTCGTAATTTTTTTAAATGTGTTTTTTGTAAAATAATAATATTTACCATATAAAAATAAAGAGCACGCCTATACCAACACCACACATCATGTATTCCAGCCAGAAACAGAAAAAAATTGCTCTGCTAAGAGATGGTTGTGTGTTATTACTTTTAGCTCTTTCGATTTCCTTCGTCCATTCATTTTCTAATCGATCTCCTAAGGCTTCCGATTGATCGACTTTTCGAGCTTTCCATAAATCCTCTAAGGTCAATCCGAATTTATTCGTTTTGTAAAAAAGATGAAAACATCTCCTGCAAAATATATTAAAGAAACTTAAGAATCTTATCATCCCCAAGTGGGGTCTGGTCAGCTATCTGGTGGAATCGTGGAACAACTTTGTAAGTTGCCAAGTATTTCTGATAAAAAAAAGTGCATATATCGATGCAAATAATAATATGAATGATATAGTTTATATAGTAATATATTATCTATACTAATATTATAAAGCTGAAGAGTTTGCTTGTTTGTTTGAACGCGCTAATCTCAGGAACTACTGGTCCGATTTGAAAAATTCTTTCAGTGCTAGACAGCTTATTTATCGAGGAAGGCTATAAAACATCACGATGTGACTTATAGGAGTTGTGTTCATTCCCGCATCCGGATTTAGCAGGAAAGGCAGTGGAAGCTTTATATATAAATATCCGGAATTCAAATGGGGAAGAACGGTCCGCGTTTATCACGGAGCTATATAAAATTGTTCAATTACCTAAGCGACGTCTTGAGCCTTCTCCGGTGTGTCGATGCCTGATAATATAAATCTAATTAACACTAACCCCTAATTGGCCAATCGGATAATTAATGCTAATTGATCTATACTTATCTGAGACCGCCTCAGTTGGACACAATGCGCAGGGAGAACTTCAACAAGATGGCGGCTCACAACGTTTTCACACTAACTTGTTTTAGGCACTTAATTGTTCACAATAGTCAATACACAATATTTATATTAATTCATTATACTCAAATTAATCAATCTACGTGACTAAGCCCCAAATAAGCGAACAAAGGAATCACGTAACAAAATAGCGCTCGCCAAGTCAATATAGCAACAAAAGGAGCGACGATTCAAGTAGGCTGTGCACGGTGGAATCTCGCGGTGGACTGTCGCGGTGTACAACTCGCGGTGGACTGGCGGGCCCTACTGCCCAGGCGCCGGCGCTGCCCGCGTCCGTAGGAATGTGCGAGCGTAAAGTCGATAAAACTGTAGTGAGGTGAAACTCGATACATTTGGTTCGCAACTACTACCCGCCTCGGCCAGGCCTACCTGGCCGCTAATTAACTGGCTGCCGTGATAAGGTTGATACCGCTCTCTTCAAGACCGAACCGTCCACCTGAACCTCAGCAAAACGGGGCACACCATCTGTCCCAAAAACTAGATTGAGAATGCGCCCCCTGCGCCAACACAGTGGCGGTGAGTTAACATCCTTAACCAGAACGAGGTCGCCAACATGAGGTGGATGAGTCTTATCAGTCCACTTAACGCGCTGCTGGAGAATATGCAAATATTCCAAATTCCAACGTTTCCAAAAGCTCTGAGTGAGTTGTTGGACCAATTCAAACCGAGAGAGACGACTGGGTCTCACTTCAACAAAGGAGTATTCCGGCAGGGCGTTGAGTGGCTGTCCAATCAAAAAATGGCCCGGCGTAAGGGCTTCCAAGTAATTAGGGTCTGAAGAGATCGGGCACAACGGGCGTGAATTCAAAACGGCTTCAATTTTGCAAAACACAGTTGCGAGCTCTTCAAATGTCAATACGGACTCGCCAATTACTCGTCGCAAATGTGTCTTAGCAACCTTTACCACGCTTTCAAATATACCTCCCCAGTGGGGACATGATGCAGGACTGAACTTCCAAGTTATTCGGCGACTAGCTAGTCTAGACGCAATTTCAGTCTCATTAGACGACAAAAAATCATATATCTCCTTTAAATAATTACTTGTGCCTTTGAAGTTGGTGCCGCAATCCGAACGAATCAAGGACGGTAGTCCTCGTCGTGACACAAATCTATCTAACGTCGCAACAAAGGCCTCTGTCGAGAGGGCTGAGACGAGTTACAAATGTACCGTTTTGGTGGACAGGCAAACAAAGACACACAAATAAGCCTTGACCGTTTTACTGTTCCTGAGGGTCGAGGTTTTAATTTTAGTAAAATTTTGACACAGACATGTGTCCCAAATCCTCATACTCCCACATGAAGTCAATATACTTCTCCTTGAGTAAGGGGTCCCTGCTCATGCGGCGCTCCATTGCCAACAAACGCTTCTCAGCAGTAGGTCGCGAGAAACCAAGCGGCGGCCGTACTGCGTGAAATGGCAGTCTTGTCATGATCCGGCCAGAACGGAGGTAGGTAGTGTGGTTCTGGTAGAACTGTTCGCACTCCTCATGTTCCGGATCAGAGCGGGGAGCTTGTGGTGGCTCCTCCACTTCCCAAAATCTCTGCACAGCGTCAGAGCTAAAGCTAGTAATATTTTTCCCAAAACGTCGGCACCAAGCAATAAATCGACCGTGCCAGATAAGTCAAACTTAGGGTCAGCCAAGTTCAAATCCGTGTTAATTTTACCACATCCGCAGACAACCGTACTTGCGGGTGACTGCCCAAGATATTCTCAATCACAATGGCCGACGACCCCAACGTCGGGCGTGGAGAGTTTGTAGGGGAGAATACAAACCAAACGCGGCCTTCAACAGTAGCCACAGGGGCGTTCCCAACACCCCTTATTAAATCAGAGTACTGTTTTAGGCCAGTCTGCCCCACCAACCAAGACGAGGCTATGCACTCTTGTGAGCCTGTGTCCAAGATAGCTCGGACTACAACCGAGGGGCCCGTCCGTCCCCAGACCCTGACATAGGCCGTGGGTAAGAGGACGGTCTCAAAGGGGGGCAGTGCATAGCGGGGGCAGACGCCAACATCCTAATGTTGACGCGGCGACGATCGACGGCCGCTGTCCCGGGACGGCACGTCAAAATGGGGGAGGGGTTTGACCTCCTCCCCCGCTCGGTGACGACTGCTACGAGCCATAGACGGTGGTTCGTAGCGCCGAGAGCGTCCATGCCGAGGGTTGCGCGACTCCAAACGGGGACGTTCCGCCAGAGGTGGGGGGCGGCAATGGCGACGTACGTGCTCCACGGTAGTCGTGGTACACGACTGGAGGTGACCTTGCATGGTCACGTGGGGACAATGGGGGGGAGCGGGACACAGAGGTGCGGGATTGAAACCGGGGCCCGCTTCCATACCCGCCCGTGGGGCTGCGCGCCGGAACATGTCGGCCGCTGACGGCAGCATAATCTGCGCGGCGTGAGGGGGGTGAGTCAGACTTCAATCTGCGAGTCTCAACTCGACGTCCGCTCACATACCCGCCCGAGGGCGATCCTGCGTGGTCGCGGCGGCCATTCGCGTTGGCGCACAGCAATTTCAAATGTTGCCCTCCACAAATCGGACACGGTCGCGTGTCGGGGCACGCGCGCTGGTAGTGGTCCCCGAGGCATTTGAAACACCAGCCTCGGGACCGTGCAATCCGCCTACGAGAGGCCACATGCAGCGCTGCAAAGTCTGGGCACTGTGCCGTTCGGTGCCCTTGGGATTTACAAAAACGGCAATCCGGTCGCGCTACCTGCGCGACAGCAAAGCGAGGACTCGCTCTTCGCTTTGGCGAGATTTGGGCGGCGCGTCGTTGGTTAGAGGGCGTGGGCCCTGATGGCTCAACCGGCGCATCGGCGACCATAACGTCACTCATGCGACACTCGTCCTCGAGGAATGACAGGAGCTGATCAAACGTGGGGAGAGAAGATGCCTCATCCTTAGCATGCTCCTGCTCAAAACGTGTCCTCAAGGACACCGGCAACCGCTTCAGCACAATACGTACAAGAAGATAAGACCACTGGGCGACCGGCAGGTCCAAGCGGTTGAGCGCGTTAGTGGCAATCAAAAGGGGGTTAAGCAGTTCGGTCCTCAACTGGGCGGCGTTGCTCACGACCGGGAGGTCCATAATCTGGTCGATATGGGCATCCGCCAAACATCGCTGATTTTGATAGCGCTTGGTGAGTAATGATCACGCGACTCCATAGCTCCCGTCACATATCGGGAGGTGCTGCACAAGGCCCCGTGCCTCACTATCAAGCACGGAGAGCAGATAGGCCAGCTTTTGAGAAGGACCTAAATCTTCCCTCGAGTCTACGATGCTCTCAAAAAGGTCGATGAACCCCATCCACGTGTCTAATCGACCATCAAAACGTGGAAGGTCCAAGTTCGGCAGCTTAGTCAAAAGGCCCACGGGAGTCTTCAAGGGGGCCCTATGGGGCGGTACTCCGACGCGCGAGGCTAAAATCTCCCGCGCGCTCTGGGCGATGGCGTCGGCCAGGTCTATAATCTGGACGTAGTCCTCGTGGACTTGGTCCCGTCGTTCCTTCGGGAACGACTCAAGGGGCACTTCATCAACATATAAGATGAAGCGCCGGTAAAGCGTCTCCACCTCCTGAAGTCGCATAGGGCACTTCTCATGCCTGTCCAACAATGATTCTGTGCGATCCTGTCTTTGAATTAATGCGGCAGCGGAGGTAAACCATCTCAGCTGCGACGTAATCCCGGCATAGGATTCACGAACAATAGTAAACGCGGCGGTCGCCATCTTCAAAGCACAAGCGTACAAACAATCGCAAAACAAAGCAACAATAATAATAAGGCTATCCTTCAAATAGCGCAACAGCAGTTATCAATTCAAACACACGTACAAAGCAATAATAATAATAAGGCTTATAACAATAAATCAATAAACAAATATCTTAAATAGATAATAATAATAATAATAATAATAATAAAGCTTTATTTATCCCTTACATTACACATACATTATACAATTTGACAAAACAATAGAATATAATTACAGATAAAATAACTATGGTTTGTTAGTATGGTTAGTATTAATCTTAATTCATACGTTAGTGTAGGGTTAGTTGTAAGGGCCGCCAATGGCGGTAAAAGCCTCCTTCAAACCACTCCAGCAAGCTCTGTCCCGCGCCAGTCTAGTCCACAGTCCTCCAGCTACTTCGATTAGGTCATCACCCCATCGTTTGTATGGCCTACCTCGTCTTCTTTTCTTGTCCCGTGGGTACCAATTTATTATTCTTTTTACCCATCTCATATCCTGTACTCTCTGAATGTGACCGGCCCACCTCCATTTCAGTGTCAAAATCTGTTTTACAATATCCATAGCTTTTGATCTTTTCCTGATTATTGTATGATTTATACGATCTTTTAATTTTATATTCATGTAACTTCTTTCTAATGCTCTTTGACATGTTCTTAATTTATGTATGTGTGTTTTTTTCAGTGTCACTATGTTAAGGTAGGGGCTAGACAGATGTTCATAGCTTTTGTTTTTAATTCGATGGGTAGGGCACCTTTAAATATTTCTTTCATAGCCCAGTATTTATTCCACGTGCATTTTATTCTTCGGTCTACTTCCTTGTCTTCGCATGACTTGAATGCCATGAGATGTCCCAGGTATACATATTCTTCTACATAATCAATCTGTACTGTTTTTATCGATATGAGATTTTTGTTTCTATTTGTCATGACCTTAGTTTTTTTCTCTATTTATTTGTAATCCGACCTTTTCACTGCAATGGTTGAGGGATTCTAGCATATACTCTAGCTGTGTTGAGTTTTCTGAAAGTAGAACGATGTCATCTGCGAATCAAAGATGGGATAGGTACGTACCATTTATGTTGATTCCGAGGTTGTCCCAGTTGAGATTTCTAAAAACAGATTCTAAAACAGATATAAATAGTTTTGGAGATAGCGGGTCTCCTTGCTTTACTCCTCGCTCTATTCGGAATGTAGGTCCCTTTTTTTCTAGTCGTACCCGGGCCATACTTTTCATGTAGATGTTTTTAATAACTTCTATATATTCACCTTCGATTCCTTGCTCGTTTAATGCGTTCCAGATAGAGTTGTGGGATAAGGAGTCGAATGCTTTTGAGTAGTCAACAAATGCGAAAAAAAAAGGTAAGTTATATTCTGTGTATTTTTCCAATATAAGTTTCAGAATGAGTATGTGATCTATAGTGGAGTAATTTTTCATGAAGCCTGCCTGCTCTACTGATTGATTTTCGTCTATTCTTTTTGTTATGCGCCTTAATAATATAGACGCGAATACTTTGTATAGGCATGAGATGAGACTGATGGGCCTATAATTAGATACTTATTTTGGATCGCCTTTTTTGTATAGTAACGCAATTTCAGAAAATGTCCAAGACTCCGGCAGTTCTTTTCTATATAGCACTAGATTAAATAGCTTTGTAATTGGTTTTATTAATTTTTGTTTTCCAGCTTTGATCATCTCATTCGTCACTCCATCAGGACCTGGACTTTTTCCTAGTTTTAAGTTTTTTATAGATAATTCCACCTCGCTTTCTAGAATATGTGGTACCGAGTCATTGTTGTGTATGCTTTGTAGAGGGATTTCTTCAGCTTTGCTTGTATTTCTATAGAGGTCTTTGTAGAAATTGGTAGTGATGTTCATCAAGTCGCGCCTGTGCGTGACAATAGCTCCGGAGCTGTCAAACAACTGTGTCATTAGCTGTTTTGTGTTATCTATTTCTCTTTTTATTTGCTTATGTATTGATCTATATAGCCTACTTAGCGTTAATTTCTCTTGTTTTGTTTTTCTTATTTTTGAGAATATGTTTTTCTATATTTAGATCCTTAATTTCTTGTGTAATGATATGAGGGTTTTTTGCGTTACAGTTAGTTTTTTCGGGGCTACTTTGGCAGCGGTGTAGTATTAATTCTAGTTTACTATTCAACTTTTGTATGTCGTCTTCGTCTTCGAAATTCGTGAAAGGAATGACTTTGGTATTAGTATTTTGAATATTTTTATAGTGCACGCGGGATTTTTTGTTATGTTTTATGTTTATAGTAATTCGAACCATTCTGTGGTCACTTGGGTGATGTAATTTACTTATGACGTTTAGATTTTCTATATTTTTTGGTATGTTCGTAGCTATAAAGTCTATCTCGTTCATTGATTTTCCATCCGGTGACATCCAGGTCCATCTTAGTTTTTTTGGCTTTATAAACATTGTATTAGCAATTTTTAATTTGTTCTGAAGACAGAAGTGTAAAAACATTTTACCTCTACAATTCCTGTTACCGTAGCCTCATTACTAAACGTTCATGACGCTCTGGTTTTCCTATTTTGGCATTCATGTCTCCCATAAATATTATATTTTTAGTGCATTTACTGATGGCTTCATCTAGATCATTGTACATATTCTCTATTTCTGCTTCGGATGCTGCAGTAGTGGGTGCGTAGACTTGGATTAGGCTAAACATAGTTCCGTAGATGCTGACTTGGAGTAGAGAAACTATCTCCGATAAAGCGATAAACTCGTGTACTTCTGTCCCTCGTTGCTTTTTTACTAGAAATCCCACTCCCTTTTCGCCTTTTCTTTTACCGAAATAATATAGTAGGTAGCTGCCCCTATCTTCTATTCTATATCCCTCTCTTCTAACTTCCGCTAATCCAATGATATCCCACTTGATTTGTGATATCGCGTATTCTAATTCAATTATTCTCGTCTCATCTACTAGAGATCGAAGGTTCAAAGTTGCAATATAATATTTTATTTGGTTTGAAGGGTTTTCGTCTAAAACCCCCGCGGTGACGAGCCGTTCTGGGGGAGTTTTATTTTTTATTTTAAATATTGTTAGGCTTGAATTTGTTTTGAGAGGGGGCTCGTGTCTTCATGCATCATTATTTTTTGAAATGAAAGACAGCATCAAGTTACTGTTTGTTTTGTATTTTTTATTTGTTTGTATGTGTGTCTTTTTCTCTTTATTCGATTTCGATAGTTCTGAATTTTCTGTTAATTGGGGAGGAGTCGTAGAAAGCTGTCTTTTGTTGGCACTGTATTCCTTTCTGTTCTTTATTATAAGTTTATCATATTTTAAAAAAGCTATATTTCCTTTTTCAATTTCTTTTTTCTGTTCACTTTTTAATTCCGTTCTTGTTTTTAAAATATTTGGAGGAAATTCTTCTTTTATATATATATTTGTCTTGGATAGGTTTTGCTTATTTTTTAATATTTGAATTTTTTTACCCAATGTAGATAGGGTGACAGATACAGGCCGAGGACGGTCACCTTTTTTTCCCATTCTCCGAATCGATTGAAGTTCTGTTTCTTGTATTTCTACTTTAACGACATTGGTAATAATCTCGAATATATGTTTTTGAAGCTGCAAATAGTGATTTTCTTTCTCATCGATACCGAAGAAAACTAAGTTTCTTTGAACACTATTCTTCTCCAAAATATATAGCCATTTTTCTTGTTCTTGAATTTTATTACGTATTTTTCCTAAGTCGTTATTCATTTCCAGGAACTTCGTATCAAAGTGTTCCGCAATTTTTGTTGTGATATTTTTTTCCATTTGCAGGAATTGAGAGTCAATGGAAGTAAATTTTTTATTCATGTCAGTTTTTAATTCCTGCATCATCCTTATAAGTTCATCCATTATTTTAGGTACTCGTAACGCCTTCTGTTATTGTGGCACTTCAATCACTGATTTTTATTTGAAAGTTTAGTTTAAGTACCGATTAATAGATGTCGCTAGTTGTTTTAATGAATTGTATTTTTGTTCTGATTTTCTTCGATCGTTTAGTTTGTACTTTTCTCTTTTATTCTTTTCAAATTTATTAAAACTTTTGATTGTTCATATTTAAATACACTTGTCCGGATAAACTGTTTGTCCCTTTTTTTGTAAGCACAATTGTTCAAACAATAAGTTTTTTGTTAAGTACCTACTTTTAGTCTTTCACAATATGTTATAAGTATAGTATCACACTGCTTTTTATTTCCAAATCTTTCTATTTCATTTTTTGATTATTCACAATTTCATACCTTTAAGTGTTTTTTCCTTTTTTATACACTACTAGTGGCACCGACAGACGTTGTCCTGTACAAAATATTTTTTTTTGTGAATCTAAACCATCATCGAATTCCCTTGAACTCACACAAAAAAATTCATCAAAATCGGTTCAGCCGTCTAGGAGGAGTTCAGTGATATACACACGCACACAAGAAATATATATATAAAGATGTATTATTTTAATATCAATATGCACAATAGTCCGAACGGAATGTTTACGTTTTGCACTTTTAATTTTTCACATGTATAGGGTCCTATTTCACTGTTTCTGTCTTTTTCCACAATATATATTATAGAATACACTTTTATTTTCTGTTTTAGTATATTTTCCGGTTATTTAAACGCGATATAACAATTAAAATGATTATTTTTGACAGAGCCGTTACAATTCGTGACACTGAGGCGCCCTCTCTCTTAAATAGATAATAAAATAAAAACAATTTTTTTATTCCAACTGTACTTGACAAATTTGCGACACAACAACAATAAATCAATAAACAAATATCTTAAATAGATAATAAAATAAAAACAAATTTTTATCCCAACTGTACTTGACAAATCTACGTCTGACCGCACATCTAATATAAAACAATTACTCAATGAATTTAACAAAGAAACGAGTGTAAACTTTGCCTTCAACTTAATATTAAAATATTTATATTGAACACAATATACTCAATACAATTCAATACGCGAACAGGTCTCGTATACGCTACAACACAATATCAACTTGAACAGGTGTTAAAAAGCAAAAGCGCTAAGCAAGTATATAAGCGAATTTTACACCAGTATATAAGCGTATTTTACATAAGGATATAATATATAGGCAGTATATAAGCCGTTCTGTGCTACAACAATATGTTTTAATCGCGCTGTGCTACCAGAATTTTTTTAACCACGCTACTGCTACCAAAATTTTGTTCATTCCCACATCCGGATTTAGCAGGAAAGGCAGTGGAAGCTATATATATAATTATCCGGAATTCAAATGGGGAAGATTATCTGAGACCGCCTCAGTTGGACACGATGCGCAGGGAGAACTTCAACAAGATGGCGGCTCACAACGTTTTCACACTAACTTGTTTTAGGCACTTAATTGTTCACAATAGTCAATACACAATATTTATATTAGTTCATTATACTCAAATTAATCAATCTACGTGACTAAGCCCCAAATATTTTGGGGCTTATTAGGCCCCAAATAGATTGGGTGAAATGGTCCCGTTAATGAGGACTGATCACCCGTCTGGCCTTGCTGGCGTCCCCCCTTAAATAATAAATAAATAATAATAAGCCCCAAATAGGCGAACAAAGGAATCACGTAACAAAATAGCGCTCGCCACGTCAATACGGCAACAAAAGGAGCGACGATTCAAGTAGGCTGTGCACGGTGGACTCTCGCGGTGGACTGTCGCGGTGTACAACTCGCGGTGGACTGGCGGGCCCTACTGCCCAGGCGCCGGCGCTGCCCGCGTCCGTAGGATTGTGCGAGCGTAAAGTCGATAAAACTGTAGTGAGGTGAAACTCGATACATTTGGTTCGCAACAAGTTGAGTAACGCGGGCTAAGCTACAGGCAACAGCTAGTATCTAATAAATAAAATAAGTTCATGTTTGTTATCATCAGATTCTTATTTATTTTAAGTCGTTTTTTTATGTCTATATAGCAACCAGAGATTATGCAGATGTATGCATCCTTTTCCCTATCCTTCCCAATTAGCCACCGGAAACTCACAAGCCGAATGAAAAGCGACAACGTAGCTGTCATACCGACAGTGGATCATATACATGCTTTTACCTCCTGTATTCCCCTTAATCTAAATATATTTTAATTATAATTCTAATTAAAAATAATTCCTCTTACATTCAGTTTTTAATTAATTTATAATATTATGTACGTTCTAAGCATAGGTTCCAAGTCATTCTAATGTAAAATGTTAATCCCAATATTTTAATATACTTTACTTTTATCTTCAGTTTTGTCATTCTGCAGAACTGTGTTTCTTATCACATTGTCAAGGCCAAAACTTTAAGAACATTAAACTGATATGTATTGATAAAAAATATCTTTTTATGCTTATATGTACACGTTTATCCTTGAAACGGTCATTGAACTGCCAACTGATAAAATATGTGTAACTAGTACTATAGTTTTCGATTAAGACAAAAAAATCTAACTAAAGCTTAATTAATATAGCTGTGAATAAAACACGATCATATTTTTAACGTGGTAGAATAAAAAACTAGACTCTTTATAGGAAATAAATCCTGCAACTGAATGAATATTTTTAACCGACTTCAAAAAGGAGGAGGTTATCAATTCGTCGGATTTTTTTTTTAATTTTTTTTATGTATGTTCCCTGATTACTCGAAGATGGCTCGACCGATTTGAAAAATTCTTTTTTTGTTTGAAAGGGCATACTTTCTAAACGGTTCCATGATAAGGAAACCAGGATCCCAGATAAATCGAGGGGAACTTTCGAAAATCGTAGGGGCAACTAGTACATTTGGTAACTTTATTATTGTGTATATATTTTGAAGCACTATAATTTAATGAAGGTCTAGACCTTCATTAAATTATAGATGACTCTAGAGTCGATCTGATGCTGGAGCCGAAAGACAGTCAAGGGAACTCCTCAACGATTTAAATCAGTAACATTGTGTTTGGGCTTGATTAATTTATATTGGTAAGAACTTTACACCTAGATGGGTTGTTCTGTCATTAGGGGTCTGATCATGAAGACGAAGGACAGTTAAGGGAACTCATCAACAGTTTACAGTAGCGACTTCCAAAGTAACAATAATGACGTAGTAAACGCAGAGTTGTCTCAACATATTATAAAATTATTATTATTTAAAAAAATAAAATGAAGTCGGTTTTAATTTTTGTTTAAAATTCTCAACAATTGTATCGCCATTATTAGGTATTTAGGCAAATAATGTAGTTGGTATGTGTGACATCACATTACATAGATATGTAACTTTTGATAATAAAATGCAACCTGTGACCGTGCAACTTAACACTGATTAAACATTTTCACATTACAAGTTTTGTGTATGCGTAACTATCCAAATGTTATCGTTAAAGCAATCCTACTGCTACTAGGATGAGTGTAAAGCGACTAGTTACTGTATAAATTACGGGGCGGTAGGATTTGCCGACTGACTGTTTAAGATCGGATACGAAAGCTTCTATCTGTCTTTACTCTTTACATATAATTTTATAATTAATGCATGTATATTTCGCACACGTATTCTTCTTATCTAGGCATCTTAGCGTAGGCATCCACTAAGAAAGGATTTTTTTAAATTCAACCCCAAAGGGGTGAAAAAGGGGATCAAAGTTTGTATGAAACTTTTATTCCTGGGACATATTTGCATGCAATTTCGTATAAATTAAGTACGGTTAAAATGATGAGTTAAATATTGCAGCGTTTTCTAAAATTCAACTTTTAAAAAAATAGGCGATTAAAATTTTAAATAAAAAGAAATAATATATAGTATCATAAGCGACCAAATTAATATTTTTACGACGAGGGCGCTTTTTTGAATCCAGAGCGAAGTGAGGGATTATTTAGTAGAATCCTGAACGTAGCGAGGGATTCAAAGTATGTCGCCCGAGCCAAACATATATTTTGCGCCCGAGTGATACACTCTACTTTTCATCACCCTCTATGAGAAAATAAAAGGCGCCTCATATTTAAATGTAATATGATTATTTAATAAAACATAGAGTAACAACTAAATTGAAATGAAATAGTATCTAATAATAAAACAACTAAAAACTTATATTTACATTTAAGACATTTTCCCAATTTTATGAAAATTTATTAAGTTACAACATTACAACATTAGGAATAGAGATTGTTGTGAATCCCAACAATATTTGCGTTCGATTTCTTTGATGGTGAACACTAAGATGTTCCAAATTCAAAAAGTGCACGGCAAAGATAAT
This sequence comes from Helleia helle, assembly GCA_963853865.1. NCBI lineage: Eukaryota > Metazoa > Arthropoda > Insecta > Lepidoptera > Lycaenidae > Helleia > Helleia helle. The sequence goes on from OY971421.1 coordinate 12,603,309, forward strand.
TGCGACGCACTTATGAAGAGGATTAAAAACTCATCACTGCCCGCTAAAATTTTCTTATAGAAAACACCACCTTTGGGTGCATTTAAAGACGAACCAAGTCGTCCTTGATCCTCGAAGTCCTTGTTGAATAGATGGGATGTAAAATTAATTGACTGAAACATCTACGCACAATATAAATGAAAAGCTAGAGTCTGGTGTCAACGCACATACCAAAATTGAAATTTCGCACACGTATATGACGTAATATGACGAATGCATCTACTAAGGAAGGATTTTTCCAAATTCAACCCCCGAGGAGATGGATTAGGGGATACAAGTTTGTATGAAAGTTTTTATTCCTTTATTCCTTGGACATATTTGCATTTAATTTTGTATAAATTAAGTACGGCAAAAATAATAAATTACGTATATCAGCGTTTTCTAAAATTCAACCCCTAAGAGAGTAAAAGAGGGAAAGTAAAGTATAATGACGAAAGTCAAGCTTCTAGCTTCTTAAGGCGTTAGCCGTTAATGGAACAGTGTCTTAAAATGCTCTATCCGGCACCAAGGAACAGCGAACAGACTTGATATATTTCTTAATCTACATTAACGCGAGTAAAGCCGTGGGCAAAAGCTTAAAATTTCAGGAGACACGTTAGTGTCTTAGCGACAAGAACACATCCAAGTATTTTGGCGTGAGACACTGTGTATATATTCTCGAGACATATGTAAACATAACCTCCTCATATTTTTGGGGCTTTATTTTGTTATTATTGCCAAAACACTAACACTTCACACTATTTTTAATAAGTTTCTTTTTACGAATTTTACACATATTACAAAAAATTATTGGGTCTCAGCAATTATTTAATACATTTCAAACATGAAAATTTTTGCGAGCGCCGTTTTCCGATTACAGAAATGATTTTATGACGTTACAGTTAGAATTTTGACATCGAAGTTGGTTGCTTATTTTTTAGTTTTATCCTATCGGAACAGGCAAAGGCTAGAGGCCATGCTGCCTATTTCTTGTATTCTCTATAGCTTATTTTTATTTATTTTTTCTATCATATTTATATTTGATAAACGTCTTTCGTATGATATATTTTTTCTGTCGTATTTTTTATTTGATAAACGCCTTTTGTTTCATATATTCGTTTCTGTTAAGAGCTCAATCTTCTTCGTTTCTTCCCAGTTTCCCATTAGTTAATTGTTATTTTGTGTTTTGTTCATTCGGAGTGATTTACTAGTGTTTGTTTTAAAAACTGTATATATTGTGATTGGTCGGCGAATATTGTGGAGAACTGTTCTGGAGTGGTTTTCTATTGTAGGACTGTTCTGATGATTTTCTATAGTGTTTGTTTTTAAAACTTAATCTGTGTAATATAGAATGTGATTCGTTGGCGAATATTAAAACTGTTCTGGGTGAATAGAATGGGAAGTGATAGTTGATTAATGGGAGCTAGAGGGGCAGAGCCGCGCTTTTTGGCATTTTCCGCCGTTTCTCTAAAGCACAGACAAGATATTTTTTTTAACACAACAGATATGGCAGCATGGCCTCAGGTCTTAGCCGGTTCCAACAGAAAATGCCAATTGGAAAGAAACATGATAATACAGTCTAATTATTTTTTCGAGAAATAACAAAATTATTTAACAAAGTGAGATGTACTATGTATCTAATTTTGGTGCTTTAATGTGATTTTAATGTACTTTTTATTTTGTTTCAACCGTTTTTTTTCGGTCAAAACTCAAAAAATTAGACATAACCTATACAAACTTTAAAAATTAATTTCTTGAAAACTATACATTTCCGCATAAAATGCCGCTGGAGTTTGTTTCTTGACTTCATCTCCTACCAATTAAATTGGTATTAAATTTTTGCTATACTCTACTATAGCCAACCCTTGATTTACATTAGTCAACTTATCAAGAATGGAAACAATGTGGAGTTAAAGGAGAAATGCTGTCATGTTTACAATAGAAAAAACAGTTTGGTGGCTGTAGCAAACCAAGAAGATGGTGTTTATAAGTTGGTCATGGAACATAAACAATGTTTTTTTACTCCTACTTCCAAAGTAAGTAGTGAAGAGTGTCATAGGAGATTGGCCATTTGAACATAAATGACCAGAATAATATGAAAGATGGAGCAGTTACGGGAATATCATACACAGACAGCAATCTGAAGAAGAAAATGAGGAACCAGTACCATTTACTTTTAGTAAAGGGGGACCCAAATTAAGTGAATAAAAAAGCTGCCAGAGCGTTATAGATTTTCAAATCTATGTACAACGTTCAGTCCAAATGTTACTAATGATCCAGTCTGTGTCCATGAAGCTCTGGAGAGCCCAGAAAGAGACAAGTGGATTAAGGCAATAGAGGAAGAGCTGCAAGCTTTTGAAGAAAATGATGCATGGGTTCCTGTGAGTGAACCTTTTGATTAAACTTTAGTACAGTGCAAGTGGGTATATAAAAGGAAATTAAATAGTGATAATAGTGTATGTTACAAAGCATGTTTAGTGGCTAAGGGCACAAGGTTACACAGAGGCCTGGTATTGGTAGGTATTAGAGAGTGGAGCAATGTTTATGTGAGTTAGGTTTCAAAAGGAGTCGTATAGAGCCATGTGTTTTTACAAAAATGAATAATGATGTAAAAATTGTTATAGCATTATATGTTGATGACTTATATTTGTTCCAATAATCAAATAGATACAGACAAGTTAATTTCAGTATTGATTATGATATTATGTAAGTAATTTTACTTCAAATTTCTGACTTGTCATACTTTTATTATTGTCAATACAATTTGTTTTCCCATTGTTACAGACCGTGCAATAAAAAAAACTTTAAGCGGAAAAGACCTGGTTGTAAGCAAAAATTGCGAGACATTATGTATGTAGTATTTCTTAATTTTAATTATTTTCATTTGAAGTTATTTCTTTACTGTTTTACATTTTTTTAGCTTCTGGAAAGGAGAATATTTAAAGGCCTTAAAGGACAATAAACATAATAATAAGTACATTGTTATCAAGTAAATTTATGACTTTCTTCGTATTGAGTTGGATTTGAATTATTCTTAAGAAAACAATAAAGAAAGTAATACATCTAAAGTTTTGAATTTTTTTTTATTCTGAAGGCATGGTAGTGTGCAACTATAACTTAATAAATTTAGGGTAAATAATAATGAATCATATAATGGACAAGAACAAAAAATATTAAATTTTTTAATTACATATTTGAGCTTATTATTACATGATTTACTAATAAGCAAATAATATAATAATTTACTTTAATTTAATTATTGATTTGAACTGCCGGTTGTTGCTGCATGTTGCGCCATCTGGTATCTAACTTTCCCTTTTACACTCTAAATATTTAAATGTTAATTTTGAAAATCAAAATAACATTTTAAAAAATATGACGATGTTGCATTGGTCACTGGTCAGTCACAAGCGTCATTTAAAGTAAAAGTATTGTAATAGTACTAACCTCTTTTATTATTAAATTATTTGAGAAAATTTAAGAACAAAAATTTTGATGAATTACTTAAGAAGTTTAAGTTTAAAATTTTAAAGTATTTGAAATGAATTACTCAAGAAGTATAAATATTTAAAATATTAAAATATTTGAAATGTAATTATGTTAATTAATATATGCTTTACAAAAAAAAGAGATATCCCACAAAAAACAGTTTCACTGTAAAATGTCGCGCCAAGTACACGTCTAACTATATACACGTATAGCAAAAATAAAAAAATAAACTAATCTTTACAAAAAATATGAAATAAAAAAACCAAGTACTTACACAAAACCTCTCGGATTAAAAGAAACTCATTAAAAACTGTGAAAATTGAAAAAACAATTGGTGTAGTATATTTACAAAAAAAAGAAAAATTTGCAATTTACAAAAAAATATAAATTAAAAAAAAAAGTAATCATTGTGATTTTCAATAATTGCAAAATTTTTGTGGCAAATTTTACAATTGAAAACAATTTTTTAAACGTACTTGGCGCGCTTCATTGAGTACCCCAAATTTTTTCATGGCTAATCTAGAGCTAGGGTAATATTATTCTGTGATCTACAGCCAGGAAATTGTTATGGAAAAGGAGTATAAAAACAACAATTGTTGCACCCCTTCTACGCCATGTAGTTGGCCTCACAAATGATTATTTTGATGTCTTCAATCAAATCTATTAGAATGATGATGAAAGATGTTTCCGTAAGCATCAAAATAGTTTTATTTTATTTTTTATGTCATAAGGAGGCAACCGAGCAGTCGGAGCCAGTGACCAGCTACGCCCATAGTCATCGGCACAGCTAATACGCTCTCCTTTTCCCTATACCCCCAATGGGCCACCGGAAACTCACAAGCCGCACGAAACGCGACAGCATAGCTGTCACCTGACGCCGGTGTTATGTGAGCGAGAGGTACCACACCGGTCGTGCCGGCCCGATTCGGCTGAAAAGCAGCATAGCACTACCTCTTATAAAAAAAAAATTAATTAAAATGACACGACTAAAAAAATAGTGGAGCATAGCAGACTCGGTACGATTTGAATGCAATAATAGGACAATGATTTGCCACCCAAGGCACCCAATATTAAGGTACTTGCACAAAATTTAAAATATATGTATATATTTAAGATTTCACGGACGAAAATATTTTATGTTGCCAAATATTCAATGGTTATTTACATACAAAATAAAAACGAAAATTTTGAACTTACCATAAGAAAATTTTTGAAAATATATTAGCATCTTCTTGGGGATTTTTCAGGGTTAAATTAATTTTGGAATCCATAATTAATTTGAAATCTATTAATTAACAAATCGTGATCTAAAATTTATAAGGGAGATATAAATCTACATTAAATAAATCATATTCACGGAACTATCAAATTATTTTTAAAATACCAGTTACCATTTATTTCAGTTTAAATTTTATTTTTGTGCTTTGAATATGAAAGATTCAGAGGCATATTAATTAACTATCAATGCGTGTGAATATTGCTCCAACTAAAGTAGCAATAAGATACAGATATCTTTGGAGATAAAGAAATGTTTTGATATCTTAGTGATTCCCAAATGCATACTTAGATTAGACATTTTTGTAACTGACATAATTTTAAACAAAAATTAGGGCAACGTGGTAAACGCAAAGTTTGTACGTTAGTAGAAAATTAAGTTGATTATAAGTTGTAAGCACAAAAATTCAAGAAACACATTTATTTTATTACTTTTTAGTTTAGTATTTTTGAAGTCGGTTTTAATTTTTTGTAAAATGTTTTTATTTCTTAATTTTCAGTGATTCCGAAATTCTTCGTCTTGGCGTTCATTGAAGGAGGCCTATGTTTAGCAGTGGACGGATAAAGGACAATTATGGTGATGATGATTGTATACTGTTATACGTTTGCTCGGGTGGCAAATAATGAAAAAAAAAACAGTCTTCGGTGCAGAATTTTTTTTTAATAATAAAAGTTTGAAACCTTATCAAATAACATCATGTTACCGATAGCGCGATGCAACTATTAAACAACGCCATCTATTGGTAAATTACGGAAACGTTCAATAATTACATATATATGTACCACGCCATCTATTGACAGATTTATGTAAATGCTTTAAGAATTATACATACCGCCCACCAAGAACAAAGGTAAGCTTTGTTCTTATATTAAATCAGATATTACATTAAGTTTAGAAATGCTAAGAAAAAATTACATACATAAGCTTACAATATAACAATTAGAATCTAAATTTAACAACATAAAGATCATGAATATAGTGTTTTATCAGTTACCAAGTACCATAAATAATTATTCAGTGGCTATGGGCAATATACATAATTTACATGTGGGTCGTTTGAACAAACCCGATTTGGTTTTTACAGTGACAACTCGCACTATTTGGTCTGAACCGGGATGAATGTCAATCACTCTGCCGTAGAGCCAACGACATGGAGGCATGTTATCCTCTTTTATTACTACTAGGTCGCCGACCTTAGGTTGTTTTGTTATTATCGACTTTGGGCTATACCTATGTAAGAATTTAGTGAGGTATTCTATTCTTGCGACCATTGTCGCCAAAATGATTGGAATACACGTTGAGTATGTTGCCACCGTCTTAATGAGCTTATGTTCCTGGTTTCGAAATTCTGGTCAGGCACAGTTAAGATAGCTTCTCCGATCAGGAAGTGTCCGAGTTAATACGTCTAATCTTTCTGGATTACCCAATACTGCGGCCAAGGGACGTGAATTGAGGCATTCTACCTGGGCAAGTATTGTTGACATTTCCTCGTACGTTTGGGTGGAGTTGCCGATCACCCTTCTCAGATGATACTTCACTGATTTTACGCCCGCTTCCCACAAACCTCCGAAGTTGGGAGAGTGGGGTGGTATGAAATGCCATTCGCACCGATTATTTGCTAATGCTTCGGCTACCTCCGCCAGCATTTATTTTTGATCTGCATCATAGTGTTTTTTGAGCTCTGTTGACGCTCCTAAAAATTTGTGCCATTGTCGCTCCAGAGGTGTGAATAATGTCCACGCCTGGGCACAAATCGTTTAAAGGCCTGTAGAAATCCTTCTGAGGTTAAGTCGCTAACGACTTCTAAGTGAATGGCCTTTGTTGCCATGCAGATGAATATAACGATGTATCCTTTATATGATTTGTGACCTCTCCCCTTGCTTGTTCTAATTTGTATTGGACCAGCATAATCGACGCCACTGTTACTAAATGCTTGTTATGGTGTGATTCTGGCAGTAGGTAACTGACCCATCAAGGGTGATTTAGTAATCGCTGCGTTCTTGACGCAAATTACACAGTTACGATAATGTGCTTTGACCATCTGCTTTGCCCCAATTATCCAATACTTTGTCTGAACATGACTTAAAGTGGCTTGTGGTCCACCATGAAGAGTTCTATTGTGAGCATCAGCTATAATGAGTTGAGCTAGCTGACACTGCTTGGCTATCAAGATCGGATGTTTCCGATCGAAAGTTAATAAGTCGGATTGGTTCAATCTTCCACCAACCCTCAATATGATCTGTTCATCAAGGTACGGAGTAAGTGACCTGATTTTGGAGTTCCTAGGTAAGTCTTGCTTTTCTTTAATTTTCTTTATTTCTTCATTAAAGTTTGTTGATTGACATTTTCTAATATACATATAATATGTTTAAGGCTTCATTTAGTTCTGTAGTATTAAGATAAGTAGTTGTAGGTTTAGTAGTGAGCTTCTTCTTAGAATTACGTATGAATCTCCGGCAATATGCCATTACACGCTTTGCCTTTGTTAAAGAAGAAAATCTGTTTAATAAATTATCATCATCTGAAGTAGTGCAATGACACTTGATGGCTTCTAACTCTGTTTGTGTAGATTTTGGTTTGCTGTAGTTTATTATTTCATTAGATAAGAATTCTGGTCCATTGAACCACATGATATTGTTAATAAGTTTGGATGGACGTAGACCACGCGATGCGCAGTCCGCAGCGTTATGTTTTGAAGTGACGTGAGACCAGTTTTGTGGGTCTAGGTTGGTAAGAATTTTGGAAACCCTGTTTGCCACAAGCACGTTCCACTTGCTGGGATGGTTGTTCAACCATGCAAGAACGACAGTTGAGTCAGTCCAAGCATGTAAGTTTTGTTTGATGATGTTAAGGACGGCTGCAACCTGCATCAATAATTTGGTAAGTAGTACTGCGCCACAGAGTTCAAGTCTTGGTATCGACACCTGCTTCACTGGTGCTACCCTGGTTTTTGCAGTAAATAATGTAACATTGACTTTGCCTTCGGAATTGACTGTTCGAATAAACACAGCTGCTGCGAAGGCGGATTTCGATGCATCACAGAAACCATGCAGTTCGACTAAGTGATCGCCATTGGAAGCGGTAACCCATCTGGGTATTCGAATGTGGCATAAGTTTATCTGATCAGCACGGTAAGTTAACCATTCTTTTTATAAATTGTCTGGGATGCCTTCATCCCAGTCTATGCCTGCTAGCCACAGCTTTTGTATCATCATTTTCGCTATTACTATGCTGGGTGCTACCCACCCAAGTGGATCATAAAGACGTGCTATATCCTTATTATATTGTAGTTCCTCCCATTGTAAAGCTTCGACCCTTCTGTTGGGTAGAAAAGATGTGATACACTTCTTTATTACATGTGCTTTCACAGTTGTGGTAAAGTTATGATAATGAAGAGATTTTATGTGAATGTCAACTGTAGCCTTGGAAATGACTGTTGCGCCGCCACGCAAACCTGATACTCTTCCAACAGCTGACACCTTTTTCAGTCCCAGGTACTGGACCGTCGATTCAGTGATGAAAGACGCCTGTGAGCCCTGGTCAATCAAGGCCCGAAGTATGACATCCTCCCCATTCCGTGAAGTTGCCCCAACTAGTGCCGTCGCAAGTAACACCCGCTTCATCTCGATTCTACTCGATGCTTAGCATGAGACTAATGGAGTTGAAGACTCATTTGAAGAGGCAATACTCCCGTTTGTTTCATTACGTTTGGTTGTATTCTCACCGTTTGAATGTAATAGTTTATTGTGTGCGCGCTTGCATACCTGACATTTGAATTTACTGTGGCATTCCTTCACAGAGTGATTGCTATTCAAACAGTTGAAACATAATAATTTATTGTCGACGTAGTGCGACGGATATCCACCGTTGCCTTCTGAAAGTTATTATATTTATTGATTTTATAATCATTTTTACAAAATGCACAACTGTTTGTTGCGATGTATAGAGTTTTAATTTTAGTCTTAACATTCGAGGATTTAGTACTTAATTGAGATTTTAAGTCTAACCGATTGATAGCTGCAAATCGGCTTTTAAGGAAACTTTCAAACAGTTTGTAAGTAGGTAATTCACTGGACATTGTATTTGAGGTGACATGGAATTCCCATTGTCGCCGTGTTTCCTGATCTAATTTTAGATTTATTATGTGAATGACGATGACATCCCATGCGTCAGTTTTCACAAAGGTTTTCACACCTAAACTTTCCAGTGATGCAAGACATTCGCTGGTAGTATCGACTAGATCTCTCAATCCACAACCAGATTCAGTAGTTAAGTTTTTCTGACTCATAAATCTTTTTAGTATACTAAAACACATCCATTTTTTATCATTATATCCTTCATTCAAGATGTCCCAACATCGATCAAAATTACCATTTTCTATAGCTACATGTCTAACTAATTGTTCTGGTTCCCCCCTTAAATAAGCCTTTAGGTAATGAAGTTTTTGAATGTTGTCAAATGATTCGTTATCTAAGATAAGAGACTTAAAAAGAGATCTAAATGATGTCCACTCTTGATGGTTGCCCGAAAGTAAGGTATGTTTATTTGTGGATAGTTCGTATGAACTTTCTTTGAAGATACAGAAATTGGTTCATCATTTTGAGCCTCCTTTTTAGAATTAAGTTTGTTACATATAGTTTTAAGATCACATTTATATTCTAAATAAAACTCCTCTACTTTATCATAAACGTCGTTGATTACATAGGTTGAGACATTAATATCTTTAGCTGCATAGTTACGCATCAAGTCTTTGTGTCCGGCTAAAAATTCGAACCAAAGTTGTTCGAGTATTTCTATTCTACCATTGATGTATTCTTTAGTTATGCGATCTTTAGGAGATTTTTTAAAATGATTTTTTGCCTTTGTCATACAATCGTACAAGTTTTGTTGAAAATTGATAAGGCTTTCCATTTTTATTATATTAAAATTAAAATATGCTTAATTGAATGACTTCCAAAAGGTACTATGTAAAGTATTTATATTAATGAATTTTAATAATTCGACAAAATATTCTAAGTGTTTGAAATAAATAATTCTGATAGAAATCAGGGATAGGTTCCCGTTCCTTCGTTTTTATGTGAATTATTCTAAGTTACAATTATTTCTAAGCAAATACAATTAATAAATTTAATGGAATTATTTGAAAATATTCTAAGTGTTTTAACATAACCAATTCTGATAGAAATCGGGCATAGGTTCCCCGTTCCTTCGTTTTTTCGTAAATTATTCTAAGTTACAATTATTTCTAATAAACTAAATATTTTAAGTTTAAAATTAACACGAAGTCTTTACTATTAAAGTTATTACTTATATTTTTCACGAACTTCTACAAATAAGGTTCAAATTACTTACAGTTCTCCAGGCTGTGGTACTCACACGTTTGTTCACTAACACAAGTCATAACACCTTCACACTATTTAACACTTTACACTGAAGAGATGCCTTGAGGGAGGGAAGCCCTGACTCCCCTGATACCTCAGGATATCGCCCTGCACCGTCACGGTGGTGCTGCAGCCTGCAGCGGAGGGGGACGAATGGTTGCTCGCGTCCGTAGGATTTACCACCTTTTCCTAAGGCCCACCCTACACGTGTCCCCCGGGTGGTGCAAAACGAGCAACTATATATACATAACAACTACAACAACGCCGAACCACAGACGGCGTAAGAAGCCTGTCTACATGGTGATCACACGCCAAGAGGGACTAAATCCCCTCTGAAAATGTGACGCCTGTGCTTGGGAAACACAGGTAGTACTCCACTCCCTAGGGGAAAACAACCCCAAATTCAAATGTTAAAAATGGCAGCAAGACAGAAAGAGAAATTACCCCAGGAGGGTACCAGCACAGCTGGAGAATCCCTCCCTGAGACCAACTCAGGCAGCTCCCAACGTATTCTGGGGGGGAGCAATGTTTTGCCTAAATTGATCAAAGAAAAGACACAAGAAACAACTGGGTCCGCTAGAGGCACGGGGAAACCCAAGAGCTCGCGGAGACCCATAACAACAACTACTGGTGGTCCTCCTGGTACAGGAAATCCTGTTAAAGTGAGTCGACCACCAAACCCAAAGGATAGCACGGTAGGCCAAAGTGGAACCTCCACAACTGGAGTACCGTGCGGTCCGATGGACGACTTCGACCTATCATGGCAGGTGGTGAAGCACAGTACCAAGGCCGGAAGAGCTTCCGTCGGACTGCCAGCTTCCACTCATGCCCACGGGCCGAAACCAGGCAAGAGGAAGCGTAGGAGAGCCCGCAAACTCATCGCTTCCTCCTCGACAACGGTAGAAGGCGAAATAGGGCTAGCTGAACCTACCCAAACCACCAAAAGAGACGACGCTCCTCCGAAGAAGGCAAGTGAAGGACAGGAACCTGCCCACACAGGCCAACGGCGGAGGAACAAGAGAGCGGGCCGGGAAGAAAGGATCTCCCAGAAACAGGCTAGACTGGACGACACTATTTCACCACGTGAAACCCATCATTGCTGATGGTGCCCTAAAGATATGGTGTGAAGACCTGCGGACCCGAAGATGGCTGGAGCAGGCTGTGAAAAAGATCGGTGTCCCCACTGGGGAGCCATTGGTTGTGAGGCGCCAAATAGATCTTCCTAAGAGGGTCTGTTGCGGTCTACTCGTGCCGGGAATCTGGGAATCACCGGGCGTAATAGCGCGCACGCTGCGCTACCAGAATCCCTGGGCGCGGGTGGACCAATGGCTGCACCACAACACAGTGGTCACCAAGGGGGACACCTTTCTAATAGTCAGCGTGCCCGAGGACGTTGCAAGGAATCTGCACAAACACGAAAGACGCCTGGGATGTGGTCTGGGGTCAGTGTACGTGAAGTTCCGCGACGTCAAGGGCAAGTACAGCGCTACGCTGCCCGAAACGAGGTCGGAGTCGGTGGACGATGCTGTGGCCGTATAGGCTACTCCGTCTACTGGCCCTTTATCGCAAGTGCCTGTAACCTGCTCCGACTCTGTCGTTGAGCTGGTGTCTGCAGTGCCTCCGTCTGCCCCAGAACCGGAACCGGTGCTGTCGCCCGTTGGTACACCTGCGAGCGGTAGCCCTGGAGGTGACGAGGCGGATAGGACGAGCGAGATGGACCTCGTCAGGGCATTGGAGAAGGGAGCGGCCAACATCTCTGATGGCACACCGTTCTCTTCAACCGATTAGCGCTGTACAGGCAAACATCCACCACAGCCGCACCGCAACGGCTCAACTACGGCTGTGGATGGAAAACAACGACCGGGTCATAGCAATGATCCAAGAGCCGTGGGTCAGAGACGGAAGAATATGCGGCCTCAACCCAACAAGATGTAAACTGTATACTTGCAATCAAGATACACCGAGGACGTGTATTTTTACTACTAACCAAATGACAGACACTTAACGAGTTCTGTTCCAGAGATCTAACAACAATAAAACTGCGACAATCCGAACCGTTCCCAGACATAGTGCCGGCATCAGCATATATGCCGGACGGTGAGGAAGCACCATCCCAAAACCTGGCCGCGTTGGTCAATTATTGTGAGAAGGAGGGACTGGAGCTTGTCGTAGCTACAGATTCTAACGCTCACCACCCTCTGTGGAGAATGGCAAGCAGCAACAAAAGAGGTGAGGATCTAGTATCGTACCTTTTTACAACCAATCTAAATCTATTAAACAAAGGCTCAGAGCCCACACATGTGACAAGGAGATGTAAAACAATCATCGACCTTACATTAGCCACGAATAACGCGACGGAGCTCATCAAAAACTGGCATGTATTCAACGAAGAATCATGCTCAGACCATAGATGGATCCGATTCGAGATAAACATTAGCACAAATACTCCCACTCCTAGGAGGAATCCCAGGAAGACAAATTGGAACACATACAACAAAATCATAACAAACAAATTCAACACAGACGCACCGGATCAAATCAGGAGCGTAGCAGATATAGAGACACAGGTGACAGACCTGACAAATACGATCATACAAACCTATCACTCAACATGCCCCCTGACCAAAACTACAAAGCAACCAAGAAGGCCAACCACATGGTGGGGCCCAAAACTTGAGAGGTTAAGGAAAAAGGTCAGAAGGCTACTAAACAGAGCCATGAACACCAGCGACAGTATAGACTGGGACAACTATAGGGAAACTAAAAACCTATATAAAAAACTAATACGGGCCAGGAAAAGAGAATCCTGGCAAAAGTTTTGTGACAGCATAGAGCGAGCACGGCAGCGAGGCCGTGAGAATAAAAACTATCATGGCCTCAGGCGGAAACCCACACATAGGGTCAATCAGAAAACAGGACAATACATACACTAAAACATATGAGGAAACAATGCATGTCCTCGTCCAGACGCACTTCCCAGACTGCAGCATCGTTACAGAAGCAAGATGGGAAGACGAACATATCATACCACCAGACACTAACAAATGGATGATTGCCCAAAATGTAGTGTCAAGAGACAAAATTACGTGGGCAGTCAACAGCTTCCAACCATATAAATCAGCAGGTGTAGATGCCATCTTCCCAGCCTTGCTCCAATGAGGGGGTGAGGGAGTAATTGGGGCCCTAGTCAGGATACTCCAATCATGCCTGGCGTATGGCTACGTTCCTAAGCCATGGAGGGAGGTAAGAGTCGTCTTCATCCCAAAACCAGGTAAGAGTGACTACACAGATGCGAGATCCTTCAGACCTATCAGCCTGACATCCTTTATGATGAAAACTCTGGAAAGGCTATGCGATAGAGAACTGAGGGACAAAGCACTGAAAAACGTACCAATACACCACAACCAACACGCTTACTCATCGGGAAAATCCACAGAGTCAGCCTTACACGCAGTAGTAAGAAAAATAGAGCATGCCCTGCAAAACAAAGTCATATGTCTAGGCACGTTTATTGACATCGAAGGTGCCTTCGACAAAACAAACTTTGACAGCATAAAAACGGCACTAAACAGACACATAAATCCATTAATAACAAATTGGATCCACAACATGTTAGTTAAAAGAATCATTACGATAGACGACAAGGGCGCACAGAAAGCCGCAGTTGCCAAGGGTTGCCCACAAGGAGGAGTACTATCACCTCTCCTGTGGAACATAGTCGTAAATGACCTCATAACTAAACTGAACAACAGACATTTCTACACAGTAGGGTACGCTGACGACTTAGCGATACTCATAACGGGAAATCATGCAAATACAGTATGTGATCTAACTCAGACAGCTCTTCGAGTGGTAGATCGGTAGTGCAGAGAATCTGGACTCACCGTCAACCCAAACAAAACAGAACTAGTAATGTTCACCAACAAAAGGGTACTAAACAATTACACACTCCCTAAACTAGGGAGCGTTACACTCCAATTGAACACACAGGTGAAGTACCTAGGAGTAATCCTTGACAGCAAACTAAATTGGAGTCAACACCTAGAAGCCAAATTAACAAAGCCTGCCTTACATTCTGGCAATGTAAAAGAATGATAGGTAGGTCATGGGGCTTAACTCCGAGAATAGTGCTATGGCTCTACAGTACAATCATCAGACCAATAGTCAGCTATGGAGCACTAGTCTAGTGGCCACGAACACGCCTAACAACGGTAAGTGACAAACTACAACGCTTCCAAAGGTTGGCATGTCTTGCCATCACAGGAAGCATGAAAACAACACCGACCGCAGCCATAGAAACTATGCTATCCCTGCTTCCGCTACATCTCTTCATACAACAGGAAGCAGCGTCTGCAGCGGTAAGGTTACGAATACTTAAACTATGGAAAGACATCAGGATACCTCACACAAAAATCTTAGACGAGTATCAAGATGAATTTCCATTGCTGCAGGCCCCAAGCGATGTCATACCCAAAACGTATGTATTCAACAAACAATACAAAATCCAACTTTTCGAGTCCCCATCAGCAAACTCAACCTCTAAGGAGTTGAGTATTTACACCGACGGATCGAAAACACAACAAGGAACAGGTGCAGGAATCTTCTCAGAAGAAATAAACCTCCACCTGGCTGTACATTCGGGCAAACACAACTCCGTCTTCCAGGCTGAATGTGTTGGTATAGCCCAAGCAGCGAGAGCCATAATAGAGCGGAAAGTAACAGGGTACCCCATAAGGATTTTATCCGACAGCAAAGCGGTACTCCAAGCACTAAACTCATACACAACAAACTCGGGCCTAATTCACGAATGCCACTGTTACCTCGAAAGAGCATGTCAACTTAACACAGTGACCCTTCAATGGATAAAAGGGCACAGTGGCTCAAGAGGTAATGATGCAGCAGACGAGCTGGCCAAACGTGGAGCAAATATGGAGGTCAAAGGCAATGAACCAATGACCCCGCTACCATATAGCCAGTTAAGGGCATGGGTTAGAATGCACGCAAACACACAACACAGAGAGCTCTGGACGAGCAGAGACGATTGCAGACAAGCAAGGGAAGCGATGCCATTAGGCAACCCACGCGTCTCTCGTCAATTAATGCTCTTAAAACGATCAGAACTGCGCCTGATAACAGGCACCATAACAGGACATGGTCACTATAACAAGTATCTTTTCACTATAGGTGTTACGGACAGTCCGCTATGCAGAGACTGCGTAGCGGAGGAAGAAACAGCAGCCCATGTACTCTTGGAGTGCACAGGAGTAGCACCGCTACGGGCTGCCCATCTCGGATGCCCGACAACGCTCCCGGAGATTTGCGCCGATGTCAAGAGACTGCTAGCATTCTTGCGGGAGCTTAACTGGCAGTAGGGAGTGCTTCAGGCTCACAGCACGCAAAATAGGCGCAAAAGCCTCGAGTTGCGGAAACCAGCCTGACCTCAAGTATCAAGCCTGCAGCGGACCTCGTTCCACTGCACCGCCGATGTTGCTCGCTGATGATGATGTTAGGTAAGGCTCCTCCGCCCACATTATACAATGATAATTACGATGATGATGATGGTGATGATGATGATGATGGTGATGATGATGATGATGATGATGATTACAATGACCGCGACATCACAAAATAAATTCTAACAGAAGGCAATCTCATGTATGTACCTACTACACTTTTCATACCTACACTCACACTACATTCGGCGGTCGCGCTAGGGTTGTCGCCTTTGGCTTCTGTGCAAAAAACTGTCATGGTAGTGACACTCGTAATCTATATATATTTTTTTTTTATTTTTTTTATTTAAAGTCGCATAAAACATCTAGGGTCATTAGCGACTACAGAGTATTTTACAGTAATTAAATTAAAGTATAATAGTTAATTAGTCTTAAAAATTTCACAGTATTTCTATAGTCGCATAAACACTCTTTTAATGTCTTACGAAGATTAACATTTATAATTTATAATTTTTATTTATATTTATATTAGTTAATACTTATTACATCGTATGTTTGATTAATTATTGTTGAGAATGAAACGGGAACAACAGAATTATAAACCAATAACAACTAAAATATGTCAAGTTTGATGATATATTTACACTAGCTTTTGCCCGCGGCTTCGTCCGCGTGGAGTTCCAAATAGCAGCTTATATTTTATTTCTCTGCTACAATGAGATAAAAATACATGTAGTGTTTATCGTTTATCGAACATAATATAACCGCCAAATTTGTGCAGTGACGCTTATGTTCACCCCGGCGCCATACTGTCGTGTTCACAGAAATATATCAATCAAAATATAAAAATCGATATATTTTTGTGGTCGTGCTCGCCCGTTTTGCGACGCCGGCGCGCGTGATGGCGCCTGCGCGGGTCGCCAGCGCGGTGAGCACTTTCTCGAGCGTATTTTTGGTCTTTTATGCGTAAATAAATAAATACTACCCTACAATCATACGACGTTAACCTAGCTCCGTGGTAAATTCGTAAGAACTTGTGTTACGACCTACGAGTACCTATTAGGAAGTAGGAACGAAAATAAATTTAAGAAAAGTATATTGTAATTTGTAATAAATACACCCGGTGTAAATATAAACATTTCTTAAATTTATTCCCCTTCCTCGTACATGTTATATATAACCATGACCAGACATTATATAAATTATATGCTCTTAGCGGGAATCGAACCAGCGACAGCGCGCTGCAAAAAGTGTCCAGTAACCTGACTCTTCGACCAGCCGACCATCTCAATACAAACAATATTTTGTAAAATGCAAAAATTAATGTTTGTACTCAACTACTTTAATTGTTTTCTTGTTCTTGTATGTAGGTACTTAGAACTTGAATAAATTAATTTGTTTTAATTTGCATTTAACATCGACTGCAAAAACATTCATGCTTTGTGCGCTTTACTATTTTTAATAAAATCTGTGTGCAAAAAATACACGATAACTATTAGAAACAGGTGCATTACTTAATATATAATTAGATAGTTGACACCATTATCAAAAAATTTAAAGGCACAAATTATTTAAAAACACACTTCAATCTAGTTCTAAAAATTAATTGGCTTTCTTCTTTCTAAATAATTAATTTTAAATAGAAAAAAACTAATTTTGCCAACGTATCGCATGACGCATCATAGAAACACACAAATACCTATTAACGGTAGTTTAAAAAACAAAAATTTACTATTAAATGTTGAATTTAAAAATCCGTCCACTGAACAATTATAATAACTTCCATGTTTTTCTACCATTTGCATAGCACAAAAAAATTGATGCGTGTCTCGAGCGGGCGACAGTCGCGAATCGATACACAAGTCTCGCTTTGGTCCGTCTGGTCCGTAATATCGTGTCCGTAAACGGTGTCTATGTGTGCGTTGCTCGAGCGCGCGTTGTATGTAGATTGCCTTCTGTTAGTATTAATTTTGTGGCGACATACTATGGTGTGCTACCAAAGCATCCTATACAATATTGTTACATCGACAAGTAATAAAATGAGCATATCGTCGAGGTAAAAGAAACCATCAAAATAGGCGTTATTGGGAATAACTAAAAAGTGGCTTGTCAGACCTTAATACAATTAATATGGGACCATATTGGAAACACCAGCTTTCAAATAAAAAAATTACCATGGAAATCCATTCACAAACGGCGGAGTAATCGTGTCACATACATACAAAAAAAACATACAGACGAATTGATAACCTCCTCTTTTTTTGAAGTCGGTTAAAAAGGCGAGTCAATTATTATTTAGCCGCTTATAAAATCTGAAGTTGCGAGAAAACTTGGTTAAACAAAACTTCGAATTGAAAAATGACCTCATGGTTTAATTATAAATAAGTTAATTAATTATGATTAATTGCATTACTAAAAACGAACTTATTCAAATGAGTGATAGGCGGCTACTGAACCCGTCAATAACTTTGTAGAAGCAGTAAATATTAGGTCTTTACCTATGAAATTGCCGTTTTGTATAAAAAAAATTAAACGAATTTTTTTCATGTATTTTTTATTTGTATTAATCGAAGTAATCACCCATGCAATCAATGCATCTTTGCCAACGCAGTGGCAGTTTATTGATGCCCTTCTTAAAGAAATCAGCTGGTTGGGAGGCAACAAATTCTTCAAAGGCATTTTGTACTGCCTCTCGGGTATTGAATTTTTTTCCCGCCAAGAACTTATCCAAATTATGGAAAAAGTTGTAGTCTGTAGGCGCAAGGTCTGGTTAGTAGGGCGGATAACAGAGAGCTTCAGTTTTTGGAACTTGGAGACCGTCTGCTGTGCAGTATGAGGTCGCGCGTTGTCGTGCAGGAGCAGCGGAGGCGAGCGATTGACCAATGCTGGTTGGATATGTGCCAGCTTCTCCATCATTGTGTTCAGTTCTTCACAGTACACATCTGCAGTAATGCTCACCCCGTTTGGTAAGAAGCTGTGATGAATCACACCGGCGCTAGACCACCAAACAGTGACCATCACTTTTCTAGGGGTAAGTTTTCGTTTAGGGCATTGTTTAGGTGCTGAACCAGGATCCAACGAACTTGCTGAGCGCTTGCGGTTATCAAACAGAATCCATTTTTCATCGCAGGTAACAATGCGGTTCAAAATTCCTTCATTTGTGTGTCTGTTGAGCAGTGCAAGGCCCGTCTCGACGCGTACTTCGCGCTGGCGATCATTGAGTTCGTGGGGCACCCATTTGTCAAGATTTTTATCTAGCCAATTTGACGCAAATGGACCAATATTGTTTTGACGCTAACGTCGAAAGCTGCTGCTAATTCAGCCGTAGATTGTGTATCATCAGCTTCCACAATCGCCTTTAATTCGACATTGTCGACCATAGTCTTCGGGCGACCACGAGGTTCATTTTTCAGGTCGAAATTTCCAGAGCGGAAGCGAGCAAACCAATGTTGAGTTGGTTTGTAGTGTTAGCTCCGTAAACGTCGTTGATGTTGCGTGCCGCTTGTGCCGTGTTGCTGCCACGACGGTACTCATATTACATAATTACTCTAATTTTTAACGTATCCATGATGACGAAAGGGTGGACCAAACATAGTTACACGTAACTGAAGGTGTTAGAATTAGTATAAACCAAACAATGTAAATTGTCAAAGTTGTCTAAGTAGCTCACAAGCTGGCGCTACTGTCTATGTGGTGATTATAATAACTACTATTAGGTAGGAATATACTCTATGCTCTGCTGTTATGTAAAATGTTGTACTGTGTCAACTGTGTGACTGAACTGTATAAAATCTAAGAATATTAATTCAATCCTTTATTGTTTTCGCATATTCCCATCAGGTTATGGGCCCAGAATACGCGATTAAGTATACGTAAAAGTTTTTTTTTGGAAAATCGTAAAATACGAGAAATACAATAAAGACGAAATGCCGCGTGTCGACGCCGGGCATTCCGGGCAAGTACCGGCGCCTTCGTCGACGACAGCAACAAGTTCCGGAATTACAATCAATTTTGAGAAGCTTAGTGGAATATCTAACTACGGAAACTGGAAGTTTTTGATGCGGATGTATTTAGTCCATGAAGATTTATGGGATTGCATCGAAGAATCTGCACCGGGTGTTCCCAAGGTCAACGAAAACCGCAAACAATTACGGGCACTCGCAAAGATATCTTTGATGGTTCAACCCTCGTCTTTTTCCCATGTTAGAAATGCTGCCACTGGTTACGAAGCTTGGAACAACCTAAAGACAGCCTATGAAGACAGGGGGCTGTGTCGTCGTCTTGGACTTTTACGTACGTTGTTTGGATTAAAATTGGAACAATTTAGTGACATGGAAGCGTATATCTTGAGAATCACGGACTTGGATCAACAATTACGAGACATAAACGCTCCATTAGATGATGATTTTCTGTCAGTGTTAATGCTAAGCGGTTTACCTCCGGACTATGATCCGCTTATCATGGCTTTAGAAAATTCGAACATTAAATTGTGCAGTGATACAGTGAAAAGTAAATTATTACAGGAAAATTTACGTCGAGACTTTGATAAGATTGAAGATGGTGCAATGTTTACAAACCGGTCTACAAAAGGTTTCAACAAACACTGTTCAAAAATCAAGTGCTTCATTTGTAAGAAACCGAATCATATTGCTAAAAACTGTCCAACTAAAACGAACAATAAAAACAATAATAAGCGGGGTGAAAGTGAAAAGTGTGAAAAAGCGTGGAACGGAACGTTATTGACAGCACTTGCTGTGAACATTAACTCGAATGCCTGGTATGTTGACTCCGGCGCTACTTGTCACATGACAAACAACAAAAATCTATTTCAAAACTATGTTGTTGATACTCCGCGGTTAGTTACAGTTGCTAATAATCAGAAAATGCATAGTGAAGGACATGGTGAGGTGGAATTATTGTTGAAAGGACAAACTCAAATTACAAAATTGAGTGAGGTTATTTTTGTGCCGGGACTGTCAACAAACCTTATCTCTGTAGGCAAAATGGCTTCTAAGGGACTTGAAGTTCATTTTGACACTGATAAATGTAATGTTTATTGCGGCAATATGTCAGTTGCTAGTGCTACAAAGGTGAATGGTGTCTATGAACTGGACACAGTGAGTCAACAATCAACAAATGCTCACGAGCTGGCTGCGACATGTCAAACGGTGGCTTTGGTGGAGCCACAGATCCAGTCTATGGATGAGAAATGCGCAGAAGCTGTGAATTTGTGTGAAGCAAATCAATCACAGGAGATTTGGCATCGGAGACTCGGCCACCTGAACAGGCGAAGTATGGATTTACTGAAACAAGACATTCCTTCGAGAGCATGGCATCGTGCATCAGACGACTGTGCCCTACTCGCCACAACAGAATGGAGTTGCGGAAAGGGCAAATCGCACAATTATGGAGGCCGGACGATGTATGCTACAAGATGCAGGAATGGATCAAAGATTCTGGGCTGAGGCTTTAAATACAGCCATCTTTATCAAAAATAAATCACCAAGCAAAGCGGTAAGAGGAACCACACCAGAAGAAAAATGGTATGGTTGTAAAGTTAATTAATCAATTTTGAGAATATTTGGGTGCGTTGCTTATGCAATGACCCCTGATGAGAGGCGTAAGAAATTAGATGCAAAGAGTAAACAATATATTTTTGTAGGATATTGTAATGAGTCAAAAGGATATAGATTAATTGATCCTCAAAATCCTTCCAAATGTATTAAATCTAGAGATGTACACTTCTTAGAAGGAATGATGTATAAAGATTTAAAATTAAAAATAAATCAGGAAAACACTACTACTGATTGTCAAATAAATTTTAATAATGAAATAGAAAAAGTAGTGCGGACAAACGATGATACAGATGTCAATCCCTTACCTACTATAGAGTTATCCGACTCGATCATATCTAATTCAACGATTTCTGACTCTAGCTCTGTGGATGACCCCATTGATGTCACATGGAATCCAGACATGACTCAAGATCACGAATCTAGTTATTATGAGGATATTGATGAAGGCGTGAATGCTGTGATTGCAATGGCAGCGACAAGTCATGATGGAGAACCACAGACGATTGAGGAAGCACTATCTGGATCTGAAAAGGAACACTGGAGGGAAGCTATCGAAGATGAATATAAATCATTTGAAAAGAATAAGGCTTGGAGTTTGACATTACTGCCGGAAGGGAAGAAAGCTGTGCAATGTAACTGGGTTTTCAAGAAGAAGCTAGGACCAGAAGGTCAGTTACTTCGGTATAAAGCACGCCTTGTAGCAAAAGGCTATACTCAGGCATATGGGATTGACTACAAGGAAACCTACTCACCTGTGGTACGATATTCTACTATACGTACATTAATTGCCCTGGCAGTAAATCTGAACTTACACATAGATCATATGGATGTAAAGACTGCATTCTTAAATGGTGATTTACTAGAGACTGTTTATATGGAGCAGCCAAATGGATATAAAATTAATGGTAAAGAAAATCATGTATTTAAACTTAACAAAGCAATTTATGGGCTTAAGCAAGCCTCGAAGGCATGGTACGACAAGATCAATAATGTCTTGACAGATCTTCAGTTTAGAAAAACACTCAGTGAGCCTTGTGTATACATTAAATCAGACAACTCAGGAAATCTTATTATATTAGCATTATATGTTGATGACATTTTTCTTATAAGTAAAGATACACCGGAAAAGAAAGCACTTAAGGAGAAACTGATGAAAAAGTTTGAAATGAAAGATCTTGGCCGAGCTATGCATGTATTGGGAATGAGATTAAATCAAGGACAAAATCAAACTACATTGGATCAGAAAAGCTACATACAGAAGGTATTGGATCAATTTAATATGACTGATTGTAAGCCTGTAAATACGCCCCTGGAATGTGGTATAAAGCTTGAGAAAGGAGACCAAACTGATACGGATTCCAAGTATAGAAGTCTAGTGGGAAGTATTATGTACATAGCCGTTTGTACGAGGCCAGATATTATGCATGCAGCAAGCTTACTTAGCCAATTTAATAATTGTCATTCTGACACACACTGGAAAGCAGCTAAAAGTGTAATGCGATATTTAAAAGGAACTATTAATTACAACATAGTGTATGAAAAATCCTCTTTAAGTGTTACAGGATATGTAGATGCGGATTGGGCATCTAATCAGCTAGACCGTCGCTCATATACTGGTTTTGTGTTTAAATTAGGAAACTCACCTGTGTCATGGGAAAGCCGAAAACAAAGAACGGTGGCATTATCAAGCACAGAAGCTGAGTACATGGCATTGTGTGAAGGAGCAAAGGAGGCTAAATTTCTTAGAAGCTTTCTTTATGAATGCTTAGGTAAACATTTATCAATAACTTTGTTCAATGATAGTCAATCAGCGCAAAACATTTGTAATAGTCATGTTAATCATGGTCGTAGTAAACATATAGATATAAGACATCATTTTGTACGACAAATTGTAAAAGATAAAATTGTAATAATGAAATACTTGTCTACTGAAAATATGCCAGCAGATGTTTTAACTAAATGTTTAAGTAAAGATAAACATTTTAATTGTGTTATGAATCTTGGATTACGGATTGTTTAGTTTAAGGGCAGGTGTTAGAATTAGTATAAACCAAACAATGTAAATTGTCAAAGTTGTCTAAGTAGCTCACAAGCTGGCGCTACTGTCTATGTGGTGATTATAATAACTACTATTAGGTAGGAATATACTCTATGCTCTGCTGTTATGTAAAATGTTGTACTGTGTCAACTGTGTGACTGAACTGAATAAAATCTAAGAATATTAATTCAATCCTTTATTGTTTTCGCATATTCCCATCCCGCCGCCCGGCGTTGAACGTGGTCAAAAGGAAGGAGCTGATATTGGGGTGCCCCAGCCCAGAGGTGAGAGCAGTATGCCATGTGAGGCCGGATCTGCGCCTTGTATAGTTGAAAGCGGTGTGAAGGCATGAAATACTGCTTCGCCCTACTGAGCACGCCGAGTTTCTTAGAGGCTAGTTTAGCCTTTTCTTCCAAATGACCACGAAACTGCACATCTCTCGATATGTAGACGCCAAGTATCCCAATGCTGGATGCGGCGGTTAAGAAAGTGCCTTTAAATCGTAGAGGGACGACGAAGGGTGATTTTTTTAGCGGTAAACGCGCAAACTTGTGTCTTGTTGGGGTTAAATTGGACCAGGTTAAGTCCCCGAGAAATATTAGAGCGGCCAGTGTATAAGGCATCTCCAGTGCTGTCATCCGCATAACAATGAATGCCGCTGGTTTTCAGCATATCATTGCCTCCGCCCATCGCTGCGTTAGAAATATTAGAAGATCACCAGCTGAACGATTCCGTTGAAAGCCATATTGGCGATCGTTAATCAGCTGGTGCTCCTCTAAATACAGCCGGAGCTGGCAGTTAATTATAAATTCGATAATCTTTGAGAACAAGGAAGTTATAGATGTGGTCTGTAGTTGGACGGGTCTGAGCGGTCCCCTTTCTTAGGGATCGGGTGTACCAGAGCTGTCTTCCACAAGCATGGGACGACGCCTAATGAGTAAGAGTGCCGGAAAAGACGCGTAAGGACGGGTGCCAACTCAGGAGCACAAGTTCGTAGCACTAACGGAGGGATGCCGTCAGGCCCACTCGACTTATGGATGTCCAGCGAAAAGAGCGCTTTGCGTACAGAGCTCTGTCGAAAAATTATTTCCGGCATTGAGGTATCACACCGAGGGATTGTAGGTGGTATTTTTCCCTGGTCATCCAAAGTCGAGTTGGAAGCAAAAAGAGAGCCTAGAAGATCGGCCTTCTCATTCGCGGTGTGGGCCAACGAGTCGTTCCTCATGTGCAGAGATGGTAGTGATGGCTTACAAAAATTACCTTGAACAGCCTTGGCGAGCGACCAGAATGCACAGAACCAATCTCTCGCCAATTCTGCTCACGTACTCCGCTATTGCCTCAGCAATAGCTCTTTTGTTTGACCTGGAGGCAAAGTTATACTCCTTTTTTAATGCGCTGGTCTTTAAATCCTGGGACATCAATGCATTGGCCCAGGCTTGGTAGCTTAACTTAACTTAACTTAACTTGGTAGGATGCAAAGAAAGACCGCATTCCATTCCAATCAGCTGACCTATAGTGCCAAACATGGCGGCAGCCCGCAAAACAAGGCCATGATGGGCGTGCAACTTGCACAGAACTCCGGATCAGGCAGTGGTCCGATGAGCCAAGCGTCCACAGAAACCACGTAACTGTCCGGGTGAGAGGTCAGCAGAGGGTCCAACAGGGAAGGCGTATGATCTTCCACATCAGGGATACGAGTTGGTGATACCACCAATTGTGTCAGATCATATGCTGAGGGAAAGTCGTAAGCAGATCACTCGGTGTGATGGGCGTTGAAATCACCAAGTATCACGATTTCTGCGGATGGGATCTGTTGTATTACGGAATCTGTAGCCATTTGGATGTGCTCCATGAGTCGATCGGTTTCGTCATTACCGCTGTGGGACCTATATAGGCAGGCATAAACGCGGGGATGGTCGTCGCTGTCTATGCGCAAGACCTTCAAGACTGCCAAGGCAACGAGAGCAGACATCCTCTCTGACGTATGCGCAAACTCCAGCCCGCGGTACAAAAAAGTGTTCTAATTTGTACCCCGGACACTAGAGATAAGAAGCATCAGCCGGAGAGGATATCTGAGTCTCGGTTAAAAAAGAGCAGAGCTGGCTTCGCCCCCCCAAGAATACGCGGGGCTGCCCAGGTTTCCGGGTTTAGGTACCTGTCCTGAAGCCGGAAGCCTAGAGAGGGATTCTCCGGTGCTTGTGCGACCGGTACCCTCCTGGGGTAGTCTTTTCGTAGTCTGTGTGTCATGTATGTGGGGGGGGGGGGGGGGAGATGGGCCACCGGATCTCTCACAAACCGAACGAAATACGACGACATTTGCCGCCATTTGACGTCGATATTATGTGAGAGCGAAGTACTTCCCCGGACGCGCCGGCCCATTCTGCTGCAGCATTGCGCTACTTCGTAAAAAAATATTACTACTTCACGTAATAGTTTCAATTGAATAATTCATGAAACTGTTCAGTATATTATATCTATATTAATATATCAATGTATATGTGTAATTTTGTGTTACTTGGATAGGCAAACTGGCAGTCGTGCCACCTGATGGTAAGTGGTCGACGTCGCTCATAAACATAACCTAGTGATTTATTAATGTGTTGCCTGTACTGAGACAATATAAGATGTTAGGTCTTTGTGCCAATAATTACACTGCCTGTCTTGTCCTTCTCTCCGAAACACAGAAAGGCTGGTTTTTTTTTATTTCACGGGAGAAATAAGCAAGATGGTGGTGCCCATGCATATTTTTAAGAAACTAGTTGTACGTCGAGGTTCAAAGATTTAGAAAAAATTTAGATGCAGGCCGGCTGGTCGAGTGGTCAGGCTGCTGAACACTTTACGCAGCGGTCGCGGGATCGAATCCCACCAGGTGCAGATAATTTGTATGATGAATATAGATGTCTGCACCGGGTCATGGACGTGTTATAATAAATATTATATACAACAATATTCTTTGCTATTTCATCATCATCATCATCAGCCTCTATCCGTCCGCTGCTGAACATAGGCCTCCCTCAATGAATGCCAAGACGGCTGATCCCTTGACAGTCGCATCCAACAAGGACTGGCCACTGCACGGAGATCGTCTTCCCACCTGGTTAATGGCCGACCAACACTTCGTCTACCTAAACGTGGCCACTGGGCACTGGCCTCCACTCTTGAAACTTATTGGCCCATCGGCCATCCGCTCTCTTGAGTGTGTGACTAGCCTACTGCCACTTCAACGAGCTTATTCATGCGTAATATCGGTAACCTTAGTACTCTGGCATATCTTCGTTTCGAATCCTATCTGTCAAAGAAACACCCAGCATAGCACGCTCCATAGCACGTTGAGCTACGGCAAACTTACGGACCAGTCATAACCACTATTGCTATTTAAACCAGTTTAAATGAAACATTTTTTTAAATAATTTTGTATATTAAGTGCAAGTTACGTACATTATAAACTAGGTATACAAATGTGTAATTTTCAAAATTATTCTGTAGTTTTGTCGGATTTATCATTTCTTTGATTTTTTTTCGAAATAGGCCGTATTTGCCAAGTCACGGAGCCTTTTTTCAGTTGTCGGACCCAGTTCTTTAACCATTCCGACGAATCGACCTTCTTCCTTTTGTAATAGTTCATACGGATGACCACATTCAACTATTTGTCCAGCCTCCATCACCTGAATAAAAAAGTTTTTTTAAGTTTGGGTATCTACAGCAAAAATACGATAAAGATTTTTTAGGAAAGGTTTTTATTAATCATTTATACCATTCAAAAAAAAGGTTCTTTATGCATACAAATACAGTCCAAAAGATGTGATTGCTGCTGGAAATGTAATTTTTTTAAGAATCGCTTTGACAAATATTACAATAGATACATATCAATACCCGCAGTAAATGTGAGGATACAGACTTATTTTTGGTCTCAACAGTCTGTCTGATAATAAATTAGAATATAAATAAACAAATATATAACAAGTAAAATTTTGTGCATTGTGAATGTTAAGTTTTTCATAATGTTTTTTTTATGAGTTTTTTATTTTTTATAAGCAACATTTTCTTAACTCTTTTATAGGAAGTATTGCAAGTATATAGGATCAACAAGTTTGTTACATAAGAAACGAAATCCTTTTTGATGTGATTGAATACATGTGAATATTTTATTTAGTATTTCTAATTAATCAGAGATTGCGTCTAAATATAATAGGTATTCTATAATAGTTATGATGAAAAAATAATTATTTTTAAAATTAAAATGTAAGTCCATGGCATGTCTATGCGAATATTCATTTTTTAACCGACTTCAAAAAAAGAGCAAGTTTTCAATTCGTCTGTATGTTTTTTGTTTTTTTTTGTATGTATGTGACGCGTTATCTCCACCGTTTGTGAATGGATTTCAATGGTAATTTTTTCGTTTGAAAGCTGGTGCTTCCAATTTGGTCCCATATTAATTTTATTAAGATCTGACAAGCCGTTTTTTTAGTTATTCCCAATAATGCCTATTTGGTTGGTTCCTTTTACCTCGACGATATGCTGATATGCTCATTTTATTACTTGTCGATGTAACAATTGTATAGGATGCTTTGGACGTCCCGTGCGGAGATGCTGAACTCCCATCGGGCACGTCCCCAGATGGCGGATAGGGGATTTTGTCGAGATGATGTTTTTCCAAAGAGAAGGACATCATCTCGACAACGTGGACCAAAATCAGCAGGGGGGGTTGCGAATAATAGAGGATGCTTACCACCTGCTCTATCTCCATGAGTGGTGTATGGTGCGCAATGGTTGTAATCGTAAGCCTGTCATGTATTTACAGTTATATTGTGACTTACAGTCAGGACCGATGGTCTTGCCTTAGCCGGCTGTACCACGAGGAGTAAACCTCTATAAAAAAACCTCAATTCTCGGCGTTGCGGCACGTGGCGTCGGGATGCTCGCAAGAGCGGCTGGGGAGTTCATCAGTCATTAACGGCCACCCCTGGGATACCGCCCGTCCTCCCAGTGGTACATAGGGTTACCTGGGTGCAGGGGGCACCACTCAGGTCGACGTTTTATTTCCCCCATACTCGTGGGATTCAAAATGAACTCATTAACAAACAAAAAAAAAACAAAGCAAGGTGGAAGAGGGTTCAAAAACCCAAGAAGAGAGAGGGGTAGATGAGCAGATTCATGCTGCGGAATCATGTGGGAAGGTTTCTCAGCAAGAGAGTGAGGGAGAAGAGACTGACGGCTCTGTGATATCGATGACCTCACAGGCTTCAACAGAGTCAGGTGCTCCTAGAAAAAGAAAGAGGAGAACTTGTGCGCCCGGAGGTACGGTTACATCGAAACGAAGGCCAGTTTTAGATAAGGATGGTTTCATCAAACCTTTAGCATCGCCTAAGTCAAAATTGAATGAGCCATTGCCACAGCCGCAGGAACTTTCAAAGCAGATGCGCGAACAGCTTACTACTAATCTTACAAGTAAAATCTTTGAAAGTCTTGCAACAGTAGAAAGTGTTGCGGAAAAATAAAAAAATATGAAGGGTGAATTTGTCCGCGCATTGCATGTAGCTATTAGGACAGCTCAGGCGGCCACTGAGGAACTAAGGGAGAGGTCATCGAGCGATCGATTAGACTGCCTAGAACAGGAAAATGCCTCATTACGTAGAGAACTCGCTATTCTAAATAGTAAAATGGACCGTCTTATGAACGAACTAACGGATCATAAACGTAGAGAGGTGGCAAATAATCAAGTTGAGCCTGGATCTTCCAGTTCTGACTACGTCACTGTACAGCAAGTTCAAGCCATAGTTGAAGGTAAACTATCATACTTTTTAGAGAAAATTACACCTGAAGCGAGTACCCGACTTCCACTCGGCCAAAAAAGCAGTGGCGAAAAAACTATTGCAGACAAAGCATTACAAAAGACAAAAGAAAAAAAAAGAAATTGACACAAGCTGATATTTCGCAAGCTTCTTGGTCTCAAGTGGTACGGAAAGGGAAGAATAACAATAATAAAAAGGAAGCAATATCACAGCAGGGACGTTCTAAAATAGCAATTAAGCCTCCAAGGCTTCCTAAATCTGCAGCCATTGGTATTACCATCCCCGATGGAGCACATACAACGTATGCAGAAGTGATGACAGCCACCAAGTCACGTATCAAGTTAACTGACTTGGGAATTTCTGTAGTTCGTCAAAAAAAAGCAATAAATGGAGGTTTGTTATTAGAAGTTATCGGACCAGATAATGCTGATAAAGCTGACAAACTAGCAGAAAAGCTAAGATCGGAATTGCTAGACCTCAAAGTAAATGTCTCACGACCTGTTAAAACTGCAGAGATACGAATAATGGACCTAGACGAATCCATTACACAACAGGATGTTGCTGAAGCTATTGCAAAGACAGGCAATATTAAACCTGAAGATGTAAAAGTCGGTCAAATCCACCACTCTTCCAAAAGACTTGGCGTAGTGTGGGTTCGTTGTCCCGTTGTAGCTATAAAAAACATTACATCAACCGCCAGAATACAAGTAGGATGGATTTCAGCCAGGTTTGAGCTGTTAGCAACAAGACCATTACAATGTTATCGTTGTCTAGAATTTGGCCATAGTCGACATCAATGCACCAGCCCCGTAGACAGAAGTAATATTTGCTTTATATGTGGTGAGGAGGGTCACAAAGCTAACACTTGTGAGGCCCCAAAACCGAAATGCCCGATATGTTACAGTGCTGGGTTCCCTCTGAGCATAGAATGGGAAGTCAGAAGTGCATCTCTTCAAGGCAGAGTAAAAGTGTGGGAAACAAGCAGGCTCCCAATACACGTTCATCTACCAGTAGAGAGGCTCAAGTTAGTCAAAGTTATGCTTTGGAGGAGGCCATGGATGTTTAAAATTCCAACCAATTCAAAAAGTTCTCCAGGGCAATCTCAATCACTGTCGCGCGGCGCAGGACCTGCTACTGCAATCCGTTGCTGAGTTATCTATTGCCCTGTCAGTGGTGGCCGAACCCTACTGCATTCCTGCCCAACCCCGATGGTTTGGAGACAGTACTGGATTAGTTGCTGTGTATTGGGGTGGAAGTGAGGGTGATCCTCCATGCTTGAAATTAGAATCTGAGCCTGGTATAATTGTAATAAAATGGGGAACTTACTTTATTGTAGGTTGTTACATTTCTCCAAACTGCAGCCTTGCATTTTTTGAAGCCTACCTAGGCCGGGTTGATGTTATTATTCGCCGATATCTGCCCAACCCAATAATTATTTTGGGAGATTTTAATGCACATGCTAGAGCATGGGGCAGCATTCGGGATAATGTTAGAGGGGAGGCATTACTTGAATGGGCTGCTGCACTTGATCTACAACTTCTTAATCAGGGGTCAGTTAGCACATGCGTGAGGTGGCAAGGAGAATCGGTTGTGGATTTAACGTGGGCGAATCCTTCTCTTGCTCCATTTGTATCGGATTGGAAAGTGTTGGAAGAGACTATCACACTATCTGATCATAGATACATTACATTTAATGTTGATCATAGACTCTTAAACTCTATCACACTTCCACATTCAAGTCCGTGGCATCGTCGGACACTTACAAAATTAAATCGTGACTACTTAATTGCTGCTGCTCATATCGCCGATTGGTCCGCATTCCCTGACCAAGATCTCGATGCTGAAAGAGAGGCTACCTTAATCAGAGAAGTTATGACATCCAATGAATAATAATATAATCCAATCAATGCCTAGGATAAGACCAACTAAGAGAAAATCGGCATATTGGTGGTCACAGCATATAGGACATTTGCGCAGAATCTGCCTTGCTTGCCGACGCAGATATCTTAGAGCTCGTAGACGTCGATCTGCTTCAGATCATGAAATAGCATTGGCATATGAGGAATACAAAAACTCATCTAAGGCGATGAAAAAAGCAATAAAAGATGCTAAAGCACAATGTTGGAGAGAGTTACTCGACAGTCTGGAAAGGGATCCATGGGGCCGGCCATATAAAATGGTAATGGGAAAACTGCGACCCTGGGTCCCTCCCTTAACTGAAACCCTGGATCCAAATTTTCTAGACGAAGTATTACACACTCTTTTTCAAACAAATATCTCTGAACCTTCTCCGCTTTCAACCCAAATAATGGAGTGGTCCGAAACTCTGGAAGTCACCGAGTCCGAAGTAGAGGGAGCAGTCAAACGTATGTCTGTTAGGAATACTGCACCTGGTCCTGATGGTATTCCGGGGCGGGTGTGGGCGATAGTCCAAACAGTGCTAGGAGACCGACTTAAGCTATTATTCTCACGCTGTCTCTGCCAGGGCGTTTTTCCTAAGATCTGGAAAGAAGCGAAACTGATTCTTCTACATAAGCAAGGAAGACCCATTGACATTCCATCTTCATATCGGCCTATTTGTTTATTGGATGAGTTAGGAAAGCTATTTGAACGGATTTTTGCAGCTCGCATCAATAAACACTTACAGAACGATGGCCCTGCTTTATCAGATGGGCAATATGGCTTCCGCTGTAAGCGGTCAACGGTAGATGCAATTAGTTACGTCCGACATCTATCAACACAGGCAATATCCCAGGGAAAGGTGGTACTTGCTGTAAGTATTGATATAATCAACGCATTTAACTCTCTTCCCTGGTCGACGATTGTACTCTCTCTCTCTCTCTCGCGGCTCTCGAATATCATCAGTTACCACTCTATCTGCAGCACATTGTTCGCGCCTACCTATCAGAGAGGAGTATATGTTACGTGGGACGCTATGGGATAATACATAGGAGAGAAGTTGTATGTGGGGTTCCACAGGGGTCGGTTTTGGGACCTCTCCTGTGGAATCTTGCGTATGATGCAGTTTTGCGTGTGGAACTTCCTAATGGCATTAATATTATTTGTTACGCCGATGATACACTGATATTGGCTGAAGAGGAGTCTTTTGAGGGAGCAATAGCCCTAGCGGAAGCTGGCTTAACTAGGATTGTTGCAAAAATTCCACAAAAAACCGTAGCGATATGGTTTCATACTCTACGCCGAAATGTACAGCCACCAAGTCTAACAATTCGAGTGGAAAATGTTGAAGTGCGCGTAGGCCATTGTATGAAATACTTAGGCATATATCTAGATAGTCGATGGTCTTTCGAAGAGCATTTTACTCGTTTAGTACCACGACTACAGAAGATTTCGGGTGCTTTACAAAGATTATTACCCAATATTGGAGGTCCTAGCGAGGAAGTCCGTAGTTTATACTCGAATATTATCAGATCCGTTGCATTATACGGTGCTCCAGTTTGATGATCGGTTATGCGGCGCCCGTCGCCGTGCAGCTAAAGTCCTTGCTGCTCAACGACGAATTGCAATAAGAGTTGCGCGCGGTTATCGTACCATCTCATATGAAGCAGCCGGTATCCTCGCGCGGTTTCCACCACTGGATATCCTGGCAGAAATGGAGGCGCATATGTATAATGAAATTCGTGCTCTTCGCCGTGGAGATGGTATGGTAACCTACATTGGTTACCGAAGTTAGACAGCGAGCCCGGGAAAGTGCATTTAACGCATGGCAGACACGACTGCAAGAACCGCGTAGCACAAGACAGCGTGTTGTTGAGGCTATCTTACCAAATTTCCAGGCGTGGTTGAGCCGAATTAATGGTGGTACCGTAACCTTTCGTTTAACTCAGATATTAACTGGACATGGCTGCTTTGGTGAATATCTCAAAAGGATAGGAAAGGAGCCCACGGCTCATTGTCACCATTGTGGCCATGAACATGACAGTGCACAGCACACGCTTGAGTTTTGCCCAGCGTGGCAATCGGAGCGACAGGTCCTGATTTCACATACTGGAGTAAACCTTTCTTTGTCGGCGTTAATAGCGGCGATGTTGGATTCACGATCGACATGGGATGCTGCAGTAAATTTCAGCGAGAGTGTCATGCTCCAAAAGGAAGCTGCAGAATATAGCCGAGAGCGGGCTAATCTGGATCGTAGGCGAAGTCGAAGAGGAGTCAGAACATCCCGATAGGGGTAAATATGGTTGCAGATAGGCACTATGGGGCTTTTGTCTAACCAAGATCAAACATCTATGCAACCCGCGGATGGCAACGAAATGGAGTGATCCCATTTCGCGATAATAACTGTCTAGACTAGACTGGGTTGAGCTACGGCATCGCGTGGTGGGAGTTCTGGCGTTGTTCTTACCGAGATCCCAGGACTCCCCATCAAGCGCTAAGGAAGATCACCGAGGAGGTTTTTAGTGGGTAAAAATCACCACATACCCCGACTCTGTGCCCCAGCGAAGTTCGGACGATCTTTTTGAAGATTTTCCTCCTCGAAAAAAAAAAAAAAAAAAAAAAAAAAGGATGCTTTGGACGTGGTAAACGCAAAGTTTGTACATTAGTAGAAGATTAAGTTGATTATAAGTTGTAAGCACAAAAATTAAAGAAACAGTTATTTTATTACTTTTTAGTTTAGTATTTTGAAGTCGGTTTTAATTTTTTGTAAAATGATTTTATGTTACTTACAATAATGCGATCGGCGTCAGCTACGGTATGCAGGCGATGCGCAACGGTCACCACGGTGCACTCGGAGAAGTGTTCGCGGATTGACTTTTGTATCAACGCATCCGTGCTATTAATGGTAAAAACGAAAATTTATTTACGAATTTATCGAAGTAGTCGCATGAAAAGGACTTTCATGCGAAATGAATTTCGCACTTCAAAAAAGAGGAAGCGTAAACCTCGTAACGCTTTTCCAGATAACCTTGTTGATAAAGGGGATATATACCATAATGGACGTAAAAATTAACAAAGGATATTCACTGACTGTTCTTGATTATTTGAAAGATCTTCCTGAATGTTGCTGGTTCTACTTACTTGGAGTCAACATTTGCAGTAGCTTCATCTAAAATCAGCAGCCGATTGGACGCGAGTGCAGCCCGCGCCAGACACAACAGCTGCCTCTCTCCGGCACTGAAGTTAGAGCCGCCTGACTCAACAGCTGATGACAGTGATGATACACTGTCTTTCAATTCCACCTGTAAATTAACATCTGTCAAGTTTCCTTGAATTGTCATAACACGCAGTTCTCTTGACCTGTATCAGTTATGGTATTTCCAAGGTAGGAAGTCAAAAGAAAATTATTGTCAATATCCTAAAAATTAAAAAAAATCTTAATTGAAATTTAAAACCCTGCTAGGCTGAGAGAATATGATTACATGATATTGAATCAAATTGCATTATTATACTGAAACAAATTTTACGGATTTTAACGCGGTTTATTGTTTTTTTTTACATGCCCGACATCAAGCAGGTACCGCTTCGGGTTTGGGTACCGTGTCTTCATCACGGTGAATGTGTGAAACTAGCCAGCATTGAGCGAGTACCTGCTGTGCTACCGTTTATGAAAGGCGTCACTGACAAGATTGGCTTCATCATAAAGCGAGCTTCTTTATTTTATTTTTTATTTTTATTTATTTGCTCAAATTGTGGTTACAGAGATGTTACATATAAAAAAAACATACCTCACAATTTACCATTTTCATGGTGTGCAAATTTTTTAAGAGTAAGAAATTAGAAATTAATTATTTATGAGGCACATTATGCATGAATTCATTAAAAGTCGATAAGACTAAATTGTTGAATATAAATGTGTTAAAATCTACGAATAAATAATAAGTCTAAAATATTATAAAATATAAATCGAGTCAAACTTAATCCTATTGTACAAGTATTATAATAAAATAAATATAAAATTGTCAACATTGTAAATTGGTCAAAATAAATTAATTTAAATTCAAATTACATTACAAGCAATAAAAAATTAATTGTCATCACATAAAAAGTCATTTATCGAGTAATAACATTTAGTAAGCAACATTTTTTTAAATTTCGTTTTAAAAAGATTAATATTGAGGTCCCTAATATTTTTTGGTATTTTGTTATAAATTTTAGGACCCATACAGAAAATACTCTTTGCCATTAACTCTTTTCTACAGGTATGTACGCACAGTTTATCACCATGACGTCTGTTTCTTAATGTTTTATCTGATAATCGAGGATAGAGATGAGAATTAATTTTTACAAATAATGCAACCTCAAGTAAATATAGAGAAGGAAGTGTCAGAAGCTGGTGTTGTTTAAATATAGGCTGACAACTATCGGTACATTTAATTTTAAACATGGCTCTAATACAGCGTTTTTGCATCTTAAATATAAATTCTTTATCTGTGGCATTTCCCTAAAAAATTATGCCATACCTCAAAACCGATTCAACCAAACCATGATAAGCAGTAATGACGGTGTTAATGTTGACCGATAAAGAGAGTTAACCTAGAGCATAAGCTAAGCTGCTTATTTTTTTACCAAGTACTTGTATATGTTTCTTCCAGTTTAATTGTTTGTCTATTTCCAGACCTAAGAATCGTGTTGTCTTAACTTCCTCTATTTTATTATTATTAAAGATAAGACTAACATTTGATGAGCTTGTGTCTCTTTGACTAAAGTGTACTATTTTTGTTTTATTTAAATTAATGATTAAATTATTATGATTCAACCATTCAATTAAAGTTTGTAATGCGTAATTAATGTCGCTTTCATATAAAATAATGTCTTTACAGTATACTGTAATTGTGCTATCATCTGCAAATAATGTCATGGGCTGGTTAACCGAGTTTGGCAAGTCATTTATGTAAATAATAAAGAAAAGTGGACCCAATACAGTTCCTTGAGGTACGCCAAACTCTATTTTTCGCTGCAAAGATCTGTATTTTACTTCAGTTCTGGTTTTCATATTGTTTTCTAATTCTTGTATTCTAGTTCTGGTTTTATTATTTATGTGACTTATTTCTGTAATTTGAGGTCTGTTATGTAAATAAGAGCGAATCAATTGTAGTACATTGCCCCTTATTCCGTAAGCCTCAAGTTTATGTAGTAAAATATTATGATGTACATAGTCAAATGCTTGTGTCATGTCGCAAAATATGGCACAAACTGGATTCCTTCTATCTATGTTATTCATTACATTTTTTTAAAAGTCAAAAATTGCGAGTCTTTCTGCTCGTTACATAAAATATTCTTTTTTTCAAGAAATGAATAAATTTGATTGTCGAAATACTTTTCAAAAACTTACATCTATAATAACTTACTTCAAGGTGCCACAAAAGACAGATCAATTTTTACCATCTGTCAAGTGTCATATACCCTTACAGTATACAAGCTTGATTGTGATTGTGATCTCTCGTATATAGGTCAAACCAAAATATCTATTAAATTAAAACTCGCGATATAGAACATAATATAGCTGACTCAAAACACGGTCGCTACACTAAGCACTCTATGGACATAGTCTAGACAAAGTTCGCCATTATAATATTAGATTTGATAAACCACAGATACTCGCAAAAGAACACCGATTCCAACCAAGGATGATCCGTGAGGCTATTGAAATTAAAAAAATATCCAAATTTCAATAGAGAAGATGGCTGGCTCTTACTTGCTTGGGACCCCATTATTTAAATAATTAAATCAGAAAAAGAGCATATTAATATGCCACAGATTAAAGACTGTTAGCATTTTCTGAGTAGAGAGGAGTAAATAAAATATTGATGTGTCATAGACTAGTTTCGAATTACTTTGTAACATTACGACGTTATGTCACCTTAATAGTCCTCCCATGACACACATCGGGTATGTAAAAAAGTTAACAAATATATAAAATCCGTAAAAATTTTTTCATTATAATGAGTGAAATTCGCGTAAACATTAGAAAACAATGTATCAAATTGCATTAAATAGAAGTTATTTTCTTTAAAATGTCCTTCCTACCTGTTCTAGAACTTTCCATATATCTGCATCTGAATATTTATCAAATGGGTCCAAATTGTATCGCAAACTTGCGGAGAAAAGCACTGGCTCTTGAGGAATGATCGAAATTCTTGAACGAAGATCCTGTCAAATGTTACGCATTTTAATATACTAAATTACACGTCAATCAATCAATTTATGTTCATAATCTTTACTTTTAGGGAAATTTTTCCTGTGTCGACATCATCAATATACACGTGTCCATCGATGGGAGCCAGACGAAACAGAGCCGATATCAACGATGACTTGCCTGCTCCCGTGCGCCCCACAACTCCCACCTGTAATCATTCAAAAAAAGTTTTGTGAAATCTCTATGAATAAATTTATCATTATAGAACTATCTAGATTCTAGCCGATCTGACCTGCATCTGATAATGGGGAATCTCGTAGGAAAAAGCCACTTTTGCGGCTCTTATACAGCCTGTGCCAAGTAAAGGCTTGCATTTTTCGAGAACACAGTACTGTAGTCCACGTCAGCAGAGCCGTTATTAAAGAAAAGAGTTGTAAGAACATAAAATATTACCTTCCAACCACTTTCGATGACAATGTTTAAATTTTTTAACACAGGATCGCTGTCTTTATCATATCTCAGATAAAGGTCTTTAAATATAATTCGAGCTTGTTGCGGCCAGTTCTTCGGTGGAGAGGCGCTGCTTGAGATTTCTTGAGGCAGGTTTGTGAACTCGATGATACGTTCTACGTTCGTCATCTGGGAAACAACTTGTGTAGCTTGTTTGATGCCATATTGTAACATATTGACCAATATTATGGATTGGCTTACAGCCAACCCGACGTAGCCTGATTTTGTGGTACCTAAGAAATTTTTGAATGTCAGTCAAAATGTTTATTATTTGCTATACCTCCATGAAATAATGTCTGGTGAAATATTAAAAATCATTATCATACCGTCATCGAGAAGCAGAAACGTGTAACTAACTACTATCACGTACAAAGCTGAGATAAAGCTTAGCCATATAGCAAATGATGTATTGGTAATGAGAAACATGTACCTGAAACAAATGTATAAAAAAATAATTTCTTTACGAAAGCATATTAATTATGAGTAAAAAAAAGTTATGTGTATATTCAAATGATTGATAATTTCAATGATATAGCACACTTATCAATCTATAGATATCTATATCTTCGAATAATTAAGACCTCTAAACATTAATTGTTATTGTTACGAAGTTCTACGAACATACCACGCTGCGGTGTGCACGTCTTGTTTGTCGTCGAACTCCGTACGCAACATGTCCTGCGCGCCGCACGCTCGCACCGTCGTTAGTCCGGACATGCTCGCAGACACGTGCGAGAACACCGGACTGCGTGTTACACCCTCCAATCTAAAAAAATAATAAACATTCATTAAGAGGTTACAATGATATAAAAGACTAACTTTTAGATGTCGCATTAGTTATGCGATGATAAAAATAAAATGTTATTAAATTAAAAAACCACCTATAATCCTCTAAGGTATTGAGGACGTCAATAAACTCACGGAAGTCTTAGAAAATGTTGTAAGCAGAAATGATTTTACTTATAATATCGTTAACCAAAACCAGCTGCGGATTAGTTGCCCAACTATAGAGACGTACAAAAAAGTCATAGATGCTGTTAGGGGTAAAGGCCTGATAGGACACACATTCAACAGGAAAGACAAACGACCATATAGAATCGTGATTAGAAATCTACATCATACAACACCAATCAGTATAATAAAAGAAACACTTGAAGGTACAGGTAACACAATTATTGGGGAAATTATAAACGCTAAGTATGGACCCGAAAAAAAACCAACTTCCACATTCTTTGCCACTTTGGCTCAAAGCCAAAATAACAAAGCAGTTAAAGATATAAAATACATATATCACCAATCAGTTATTGTAGAAGACCCCAGAAAACGAAATGCGGTGGTCCAATGTCAAAGATGCCAGCAATATGGCCACAATAAAAACTACCGTATGGGACCATATCGCTGTGTAAAATGTACACAACCTCACAAAACTGCAGATTGTCCTAAAATTGATCGTAATACCCCAGCTAAATGTGCTCTATGTCTAGGTACTCATCCAGCAAATTATAAAGGTTGCGAAGTGTATAAAGAAATACTAACCAGAAAATCGAATAAACAGACAAACCCTATACAAAACAAAAAAATTGTTGCTACCTCATCTACGCAGCCCCTACCACAATGACCTAGATCAAACATAGACTTTGATACCAATAAAAAACAGAGTTATGCTGAAGTCCTGGCGGCTAACAAGATAAACAAAAATGAAGACAATCAAACTTCAATCAAAAAAATAGAAGAGATATTCGCTAAACAAACAGAAATAATGGACCTTATCCTTCAATAAATGAGTTCACTTATTAGTCTCATAACAACCTTAGTCTCAAAATTATCAAAATGACTTCTCTCAAAATAGCTGCCTGGAACCCGGACGGATCACCAAACAAAGATGAAGTTGAACTTCTATTGAAGACACATAACATTGACATACTATTGGTATCCGAAACACATTTTACAGCAAATAGTAGTGTTAAGATAAAAAACTTTGAAATCTATGCCACAAATCACCCAGATGGACATGCACATGCAGGTGCGGCAATACTAGTGAGATCAAATATAAAACACAGTAAGCAACCCAAGTTTAAGAAATCTCACATATAAGCAGCCTAATACTATCGTGATTGAAGATCGAAACGGAGCATTCTTCGTTTCCGCTGTTTATTGCCCTCCTAAACACAAAATAGCAGTGGAGCAATATGACGAGCTATTCAACACTCTCGGCCAACGTTTTATAGTTGGAGGAGATTGAAACGCTAAGAACATCCACTGGGGTTCCAGATTAACGAACACGAGAGGTAGAGAACTTAAGAAAAGTTTAGATAAGAATAAACTTGTTACAATCTCCACAGCAGAGCCAACCAACTGGCCTAGCGATCCAAACAGGTTGCCAGATGTCATAGATTTCTTTATTATGAAGGGTTTATCAAGACTCTTCCATAACATACAAATATGCCTGGAAGTGAGTTCTAACCATGTACCGATAATACTGACAATTGGCACCACAGTAGTAAATTTTTTTTTTTCTTTTTTTTTATGTTAGTTGGATAGGCAAACTGGCAAACGTACCACCTGATGTTAAGTGGTCGACGTCGCCCATGAACATAAACTAGTATACCTGGAACGAGCCCAGGCAACTCATTTATGTGTTGCCTATCCTGAGACATAAGATGTTAGGTCTCGGTGCCAGTAATTACACTGCCTGTCTTGCCCTTCTCTCCGAAACACAGCAAAGCTGTTTGACGGGAGAAATAAGCAAGATGGTGGTACCCATGCAGCCGGGAGCGCGGCACAGCGCTTCCCACCCACCGGTAAATATTACAAGAACTGCGAAGTTATATAACAAACATACAGACTGGGCCTCTTTTCGAGAGCTGGCCAACGGCTCGACCTACAGATAGCACTTAAAACACAATCAGATATCGATAAAGCCGCCAAAACAATAATCACCACCATTCAAGAATGTTGTTGGCAGAGCACTCCGGCAGTAACCAAGCGCTCACCGCAATGCAGAAGTTTATTCAGAAAGCATACGTTTGAAAATACAAGACAAAAGAAGACCGAGACGTGTGTGGCACACCAGCAGACATCCAAGCGACAAATCAGCATTGAACAGAGCTTCTAAAGAACTAAAGACTTTAATAACAGAAGCCAATGATACAGCCCTGCAAACACATCTTGAAGGTCTTACAGCAACAAAAACAACGAATTACTCGCTATGGAAAGCATGCAAAAATTTACGATCTCAGGATGGAGAGTGGGCCAGAACCGGCCAAAGCAAGGCGGAGATGTTCGCAAAACATCTGAGTCTAGTCTTTAAACTGAACAACTCTATAGCTACTACAGATGAATCTGATATTGACTTGGTCCTCAACCAAGACTTTCAACTAGACCCTCGCTTAAAACAAGTGACGCCTAGTGCGGTCGCTAGGAAAATTAAATTAATGGTTAATAATAAGGCACCAGGATTTGACCTCATCCACAAAAAGGTACTCGCAGAACTGCCACGCAAGGCAATAGTATAACCTGACCATGCTCTTCAATCCTATTCTTAGGGTAGAATACTTTCCCGATCTATGGAAAGTTTCCCAGGTAATAATGATCCACAAACCTGGAAAACATCCATACGAAATTACCTCATATAGACCGATTAGCTTGCTTCCAATTATGTCTAAACTCTTTGAGAATTGTCTACTCCATAGGCTTAACAGTGCTCTATGTGAAATGTCAATTATTCCCGATCACCAATTTGGTTTTCGGAGAGAACACTCTACCATAGAACAGGTTCATAGA
Source organism: Helleia helle (assembly GCA_963853865.1). Lineage (NCBI taxonomy): Eukaryota > Metazoa > Arthropoda > Insecta > Lepidoptera > Lycaenidae > Helleia > Helleia helle. Next base: position 12,644,723 of record OY971421.1, read on the forward strand.
GTATGCAGGACGATTAGAAAGTCATTTGAGATGAAAGAATACTGTTCAGCAGCATTTCTTGACATACAGCAAGCCTTTGACAGAGTATGGCACAAAGGACTATTGTATAAAATAAAATCGTTACTACCCCACACATTCTATGGAATCCTAAGGTCCTACATTTCTAACAGAATATTTCAAGTTAGAGAAAACGACACCACATCAGAATTTTATGAAATACATAACTGCAAGGGTACCACAAGGCTCGATACTTGGACCTGTCCTATACACCCTATTCACATCTGACCTACCGCAAACTCCGAATGTTACAACAACCATATTCGCCGACGATACTGCTCTCCTAGCCTCAAATAAATGCCCAGTTGAAGCATCTCGGATGCTTCAGAGCTGTCTTGATGAAATCGAGAAATGGTTAGGTAAATTGAGAATAGCTGCTAGTGTGACCAAATCAGTACACGCCACATTCACACTTCGCAAGGAAAACTGTGCACCTGTAACCTTAAACGGCATTCAACTCCCGCATCAGGACAGTGAAGTAACTGGGCATACACCTGGATCGGAGGCGCACCTGGCAGAAACATATTAAAACAAAGAGAGATGAGATCAACCTTAAGTTCAAAAGTCTTTATTGGCTGATGGGTAGAAATTCCAAACTAGCCATAGACAACAAAATTCTTGTCTACAAAACCATCATAAAGCCAATTTGGACATACGGCATCCAAATATGGAGCACTGCCAGTGCCTCCAACCAAATGATAATACAAAGGGTGCAGAACAGTATACTGAGACAGATAACGAATGCACCATGGTTCCTCAAAACAAATGAGCTCCATGCGATCATTAACATGCCAACAGTCAAGGAGGAAATTGCCTCACATAGTGAGAAATACAAAGCAAGGCTACAGAAACATCCAAACCAACTTGCAGGGCAATTAACGGAGCCAGAAACTATTCGTCGGCTGAAAAAAAGACGAGACATCTTTGACCGGGATAGTCAGCATACAGACTGACTACACAAATAAAAGGGCTATACTCCACTGGGAGTAGTGCCCTACTCAAAAACCACCATCATCATTTTTCCACAATTTAATCACCACACAACACCATCACAATTTAATCTTGCGATCAGCCCTGTCAGTTATAAGCAGATGTTATAATTGACAGGGCTGATCGCTAGATTAAATTGGAAAAAAAAAATTAAATTAAAAAAAGCGTTGGTCCAGCACACCCTCGAGGTGTCCTCGAGATAGGCGGCGCTCCATCGCGATCTGATATCAGTCATCGGAAGAAACTTGTCTCTGCCATCACCACCGCGATGCTCGGTGACGACAAGTCCAGGACGGCGATAGTCTCCTTCTGCGAGTCAGTAATGTCCCATAAGGAGGCTGATGAGCGGGTGAGAGAGAAGAACGGAAGCGACGAACGAGGGTGCGTACGAGGCACTACTTAATGCGCCTCGAGTATCCTGTTCCCTGCAAATCCAGGACCCTCAAAAAGCGGCTGAAGGCGCTCGCAGTGGTTTTAGTTTACGGGTAGGGCACTCCCAGGTGCGAGTCCCACATAGGGTCAGGATCTACCCGAGATCCTGGCTACATGCATAAAAAGCATTTCCCTGCTAAAAAAAGACGAAGTGTTGGGCGGCACCAGGTGGGAAGACGATCTCCGTGCGGTGGCCGGTCCGTGGTGGATGCGAGTGGCAAGGAATCGGCCGTCTTTGCGTCATTGAGGGAGGCCTATGTTTAGTAGTGGACTGATAGAGGCTGATGATGATAATGATAATGATTAGTTATGCATATGCTTTACATAGGGTTGTTCCAATCTACCTTTGCGCGTTTGAATTTTAATGACCAAATTTCTGCCCTGCTCTGAAGTCAAATATTAGTAAAATTGTTAGTACAAGTAATATTTTTATTGTTAATTAATAACCAATACCTTTTAATTACTTGTGAAGTACTTAAAAATACAATTGTCCAGAAGTACATGATAACGCCACAGAAGAGGGCCGTAAGCACCATGTACGGATTCACTATAGCCACCATTCCTACTATACCAAGCATCACCATAGTTATCTGAAATAATGTATATATTGATGACAGCTTATATAATAAGCTTATATAACTTGTTAATTAAAAAAAATTAAATACCTGAATAGTTTCAATGTACATTTTTGGTAAAACCTCATCAACAGTTCCCATGTCTTTTGAAAATCTGTTTAAGATTCTTCCAGAAGAATTGGTATCGAAGAACCGCATCGTCGCAGTCAAGATGTTACTGAACATTCGGTTGTGGAGTTTGATCGAGCTTCTCATACATACCCACATAAACATGAGAGATCTTTAACAAATAAAACTTATTAAAACACTTAGTTTTACAAAATTGCAGAAATAAGTAATATAAAAATATAGTAAGTCCACCAGGCGTGTTAGACGTTGGCTTAAATTAAAATGAATCACCAGATTTAAGGATTAGAAAATATATAACTTTGTGACGATCTTTGAATTTATTATCCGTTAATGTATCTAATAATGATTTTGCACGGACTCGACTCCGTAAAAATAAATTCAATTTCAAACTTAAATGAATCTCAGGAATTTATTTTTTTTTAAATATTATGAATTACTCGAAAAGCACAAACAAATAACTACTAATCTGCTAAAGTCATAGAATACAATATGGTCTCACAATGTAGTAACTTAGAAGTTAATTTTAGAGGCGTACCTGCCTGAAGTTAATATCATGCATCCCAATAAAGCTGCACTCCATACGTAAATGTAGTAATTATGATTGAATTGATTTGCTGTATCCAAATGTCTAAGAGTTAGCGCTGTTTTAACAAGTGTCCCAATAATAGTAAGATTAGAACTGGCGGTCGGAGTAAGTAATGATTCATTCTTCGGCAAAATGGGTAGCGTATTATTTAAGATTATTGATTGATTGCTATTCACTTTTTGTGAATTTGCTTCTACATCGTTCATCCTAAAATATGGTAAAATTGAGAAAATGATTAAAATATTAAAATCCAAGTCCCTGGCGCTAGTACCTGACTCGCAACTGACTTCTGAAATTAGCATTGCTATTTTCACCATCTGGACAGAGGAGATTGGAAGAATAAAAAGGAGACCTATGCAACAGTGAACAGTGGGCAATAACGGGCTGATGGTGATATTATGATGATGATGATGATTTTCACTTCTAAAACTAGCTAAAATATTATTTGGCATGTTTTTCATTATTATTTTGCGGGTCTCGATGATAATATTGTGTTCTCAGTGAACAAGACATTCGAAGACAATGTTAGTCTAAGATATAATGTAAATTTCTCGCAGCTATACGAATGTAGCTCCCAGGAATAGAACTAAAAAACATGATTTAAATATCCCGTTTAAATTGTTTTAGAAGGATAATTCACAAATATTTTTTTAAATACAAAAATTGGCAAAATGAGGCTTGTACATAAAAAAATTGTACCGACGTATTTTAAATATTAAAATTATTAATAGAGATACAAACAGTACGATCCGTTGTGTCTATGTTCCTTTAATTGTTTGTATTGTAATATTAACAATACCAAAATTATCAAAGCAATCGACTGCAAAATGTTCCCAATTACTTCGAACTTTCTTATAGCATTGATTCCTAACGTTTACACGAATTCTGCAAGAGTTGTTTAATTATATTTCTTATAATAGGGATGTTGACAGTATTCATATAAAAATACGAGTATAATTTTGATGTTAATTGGTAGTTTATATGATAGAATTCTAAAAAAATACAATATTTTCCCTTATTTTTATTTGATTAAATTAATATTTTATAAATAAAATGCAACTAAATTTAAAATAGGTCACATGATAACAAACGGAAATGACGTCACTTGTTCTTATTTAGTGGAAGCGGAAGAATATTGAGGTACTTCTATACACCATTTTCCGTACGCAGAAAATATAGTAAAACAAATTTTCAGGCGTTTTGACAGTATACGCAGACATAGGCACCGTACAACACTTATAAAACTTAGAAGCCATTTTTTATTAACGACAACTAGAATCATTTTATTACCCGCGACGGAACGGAGACTGTAAATGCGTTTGGGGTGAGAGGCAGTTTGTGTGTGTAAACCTATTATGCCGCTTATCTCCAAGACTACTTGTCCGATTTTGAAACGGTTTTCAGCGATGGGTTCGGATTAGATTGGTGCGTATTATTAGATAGATATAAAGTTGATAAGTCACTAGAGTGCACTGCAGTAAACGTTTTTTGTACAATCCAATGTTGCCATTTTTCTCTAAAACTACTATTTTAATTTTGATACGAATTTCAATGATGGGTTTCGGTTTGATTGGTGCATGTTCTTAGATAGGTGTTACAATTACAACCCACCGGGGGGCGCTACAGTAATCATTTGTTTTGATGCGGTTTTAATTCAGTGATTGGTTCTGGTTTGATCAGTGCATGTTCTTGTATTATGTGTTACGATGAAAACTCACCAGGGGCGCTGAAGTAAATGTGTGTTTGTGGAAAACCAAAACTACTAGTCCGCTTTAGATGCGATTTTCGGTGATAGGTTCGGGTTTAATAAGATATATAGATAGATAGAAGATATATAGATAGAATAAAAGTACGTGTTCTTAAATGTGTTCGGTGACAACTCACCAGGGGGCGCTACAGTAAACATTTATTTGTACAAACTAATGCTGCAATTTTTCTCCAAAACTACTAGTCTGATTTTGATGCGGTTTTCAATGATGGGTTTGGATTTAATTGGTGCATGTTATCAGATAGGTGTTACAATTACGACTCACCAGGGGGCGCTGCAGTAAATATTTGTTTTGATGCAGTTTTCCTTCAGTGGTGGGTTCTGGTTTGATTGGTGGATATTCATATATTTTTTATGACGATGAAAATTCACCAGTAGGGCTAGCATGCGCGCACGACAAAATTTTGTCTACGCCTTTTCTCGTATTATTCCATTTATGTAATACGAGAAAAGGTGTAATATACAATTTTGTCGTGCGCGTATTCTAGCCCTACAGGGGGCGCTGCAGAAAACTTAATATTTTGTTTGTGCAACTACTACTAAGTCCGTTTTGGATGTGGTTTCGGATTATAGGTTCGGTTTAAATTGTGTTGCATGTTCTTAAAAATATGTTACGGTGACACCTCACTAGGGGGCGATGCAGTAAACATTGTTTTTACAAAACCAAAACTACTGATTCGATTTGGATGCGGCTTTTAATAATGGGTTTGTGGTTGATTAGTGAAGATATTTAAATAGGTGTTACGGCATCAACTCACTAGGTGACGCTGCAGTAATATCTAGTCCGATTTTCATGCGGTATTCATTATAGGGTTTGTGGTTGATCAGTAAAGGTTACAGTACAGATGATACGGTGGTAAATTACTTGAAGGCGCTGCAGTCATTAATATATTTAATTTTAGCTTCTACATATTTAATATTAATTAGTTTTATAGAGCATACTCTATAAAAAGTTTGAAATAAAAAGCAAAATTAAAAATTTTGAAAAAAACCCACGATGGTTAAAACATAATTGAAAAATTATAAAATAATTAAAAAACCCCGACATTTAAACAACATAGTATCAGTTTTCATAGCACTTCCCTACGCGCCTATTTGGTTCTCGAAGACGTAGATGTGGCAATAACATCAATTCAAGTCCCTATGAACTTAATATAAAACCCAATATAATCCGTCGGGGGCTGCCATCACTATTTTAAACTTCAACATAAATATAAAAAAGCAAAATTAAACATAAAAAACCCACGTTGGTTGGGTTGATGAACCAAAAACGATGGTTAAAATGCAGGTAATTGAAAAAGAATAAAATGATTAAAAAATCCTCGATTTAAAGAATTTATGCAACTAGAGATAATAAACGTAAAAAAAACGTAAAAAAATGTTTCCATTTCTTTCCAAAACTACTAGTCAAATTTTGATGCGGTTTCATCACTGTTTTAAATTTGAAGAAATATATGTATAGCAATAAAATATCTCCAAATTATTCACGTTACTATAAAACTACAAATCTAGTCCATTCAATGGCAGCCCCCGACGGATTATATTGGGTTTTATATTAAGTTCATAGGGACTTGAATAATATGTTATTGCCACATCTACGTCTTCGAGAACCAAATAGGTGCGTAGGGAAGTGCTATGAAAACTGATACTCTGTTGTTTAAATGTCGGGGTTTTTTAATTATTTTATCATTTTTCAATTATGTTTTAACAGTCGTGGGTTTTTTTCAAAATTTTTAATTTTGCTTTTTATCACTTTCCCGATGTTTAACAACATATGACGTCACGTGACAAGTGTTAGCGTTTTGGAACTAATAATGCATTTTAAATTTCGTTTCATTTTAAATTTTATAGGCATTAGACGTATTTAAGCAAAAGTTAATAATATTTCGGCCTCCATTAGATATTTATAAATGATTTAAAACATTTCTGAAAAATGTCAACATCCTTATTCAAAGGCATACATTAAGAATTTTAAAAATAAAACTAAATACCAATGAGAAAGCCAAAGATCACTGGCAGATGTAATGAATTGAGCACTTAATATTGATAGTATGGTTAATGTCAGGAACATCCAGCTATTTCCAGCTCGGAAATAGTTTGCATAGACGGATCCCGACACTCGACCTGCAATTGATATTGATAAAATCAACAAAAATAAAAAAGTTAGTCGTAAAGAGACACCCACCAGATGCAAAACGTCTATTTTATTCAGAAGAAGAAGTAATATAGTGGTGGAAGAAATATAATTGACATATTTTATCCTTGCTACCCATATTAGCTACCACCATCGAGAATATTCACACAGGAAATTGTTGGACGTCTTGTCAAAATGAAGCTACTCACGGAAAATTAGCTTGATAGTAATCAAGTGCAAAAATAGTACCGTGGAACCTGGACCATATTTTATTGTGCATATAAGTTACATATACATTATATATTATTAAATATAAAGCTTACAAAATAATATGCACAAAGGCAGTATTCAGTTAATATTAGTCTTCAGTATTTATAAAAATCTGCAACGAAAGATGCAATTATATAAAGACATGAGTATCTTACCGTTTGCGAACACGGTATTTAAATTAATTTTACTGGTGCGTATGTTTTACAAAAAACGTACAAATCAACAAATACTTTGAACACGGTAAAATTACAAAATACCTTCTCCCATTAGCTCATCAGTCTCTTCTGCATCTTCCTCATTATCTTCTCCTTCTGTCATTGTATTAAAACTTGTATGAGACTGTAAAAAATATGTACTTTCATTACATTGTTTTTTTAGAGAATGTGTAAAAAAATATAAAGTTCGTTGGTCATTTTGTAGAACTGGCAACTTAGAACTGAAATATATTCGATAGTTAGAAATTCAGATTGAAATTTCATGTAAAACTACAACGGCTAAATAGTGATAAGCAACGACTAAATAGTAATAAGCAACGTCTGATAAAAAATAACACCATCATCAACCTTTATATATCCCACTGCCGGGCACAGGTCACCTCTTCGAAATTAGGCGAGGAGGGTTGTTGGGCCATAGTTTACCGATGCGCTGACCTAATGCCAATTGGTGAACTTCACACACTTCCATGCAGGTTCCCTCATGATGTTTTCCTTCAACGGTGAGCAGTCGATGCTTACATGTTCAGGTGCACGAAGAAATTTAAAATAACCATTGTAGTGCATTTCAAGGCACCACAGGGGTCAGGATCGGACCCAGACCTCTCACTCAAGAGGCTGAGGCCATACGAACTAGGGTACACTAGACCATCGTCACTCACATTAAAAATATTATATTCGTTATTAGAATGTTCCAGTCTACTTGGGTACCACCACCCTGCTTGTTTCTCCTGTGAAAACCCTTTGCTGTGTTTCAGAGAGAAGGGCAAGACCTGCCCTGCCTATGTAATTACTGGTACAGAGAGGATAGATAACACATGAATGAATTGCCTGGGCTAGTTCCAGGTAAACTAGTTTATGTTCATGGGCGACGCTGATCACATACGAGTTACCACCAGGTAGCGTACGTCTGCCAGTTTGTCTAACTAACATTAATTTCGTATAAATAACAAAAATATTTATACGAAATTAAGCGTATTAAGAATTTACGCGAAAGTAATTTTTATCCATGGTATTTATTGTTCACTATTAATCACCGTGTTGATAGAATCTACTATTATAATATATTAAAGACATTAATAAAGTTCACTTGTGCCACTTTATTTTTTTTCAAATTTGTTTCTTCTGTTTCCTCGTTGTCTTTGGTTTCATCAAAGGCAAGCATTTGAATAAAGAACGGTGTGCGTGATACTTCTTCAAAAGTCCCTTGTGCTTCAATTTCACCCTGAAATTTATTTTTGTATTTTTCAAATTTCTATCAACTATTAATAAGCTATTCCGTTCTCTTCTTCTGATTAGTTAAGTCAGTCAGCTTACATTTTTCAGTATGACGACTTTGTCAGCGGTTTTGAGATGATGCAGTTGGTGTGTGACGAGGATACGCGTGGAGTGACGCAGCAGGCGCGTGACGCACTCCGACACCAGGTGTTTGCCCACGTGAGTGTCCACCGCCGATAACGGGTCGTCCAGGAGGTAGATATCTGCCTGACATAATTTATCATTAGGTTTTTTATAGAAGAGTGGACAAACGAACAGAAGTGATCACCGACATCCACACACACCCCCACTACACCAGAGGATTAGCAGGTGCGTTGCAGGCCTTTTAAAATATATGGATGCTCTTTTCTTGGAGGTTCCAACCGTGGGCAATTAAGATAAAGTCATAGAAGAAAAAAAAAAGGTTTGAGCTTATGTCGCCAATAGGAAGTTCCAAGTAACATATTGTCTCTTCCACTCTGAATTCTAAGTACGGGGTAAATGGACATGAATACATGCATTGACAGATGTATTATTATTTACCGTTTTACTGTTACCACAAATGCTTATTAGCTTATCACAGGAGTAGGTTATCGTGGTGTATCTATCGTAATATGTATTTGTTCTAATTGTTCCAATATAGAGGTAGATTAGATGAAATAAAATACAAGTTATCAACAAGTATCATTATTATTAGCCTTTATCAATCCACACTCCACAGCTGGTAATTATCTTTTTTCGGATGGATCTATGCTAACGGCCCGAAGGCTCTAATGCTACATCGGATTAGTGTGAGCCCATTAGGCTCACTTTTGGTTTGTAAAAGTGGGGGGTTGCCCCCCGCCAACCGTGCAGTCTGCGACCGACCACACGGCCTCCTGTCGTCGGGTTGGTACCAAGCAAGCATGAAAAGAAGAAACGTATGCACTACAACAATTAAACTCTGTCCTTGGACTTTATATGGATTTGCACGAAACGGGATTTATATATTATAAATGAAACAACTTTTACGGATTTTAACCCCACCTCCGCATTAACCGAAATGGTTACCTTAGTCGGCGAACCCGCAGGATCCCGTCCAGCGTAAGGCTCTCACCGAGCGACCTCCTATGCGAGACATAGGAGTGCGGAGTGCTTTTTAATTAGATCACTAGTAGTTTTCAAAACCTTGTTAGTTCGATCGGTTTTGACGTTTTCATAAGTACTTTCATCCGATAATAGGTGTTGAATTTTATCATCTTAGGCGTTAACTTAATAAACCGCGATAAAATCAATAAAATTTGTTTCATTATAATGAGCGAAATTCGCGTAAACATAAGAAAGCAATGTCCGTAAAAGTTTTTTCATAATAGTGATTGAAATGAAGTGAAATTCGCGTAAACATTAGGGAATAATAGGATATAATAAACATAGTATTAAGTACGTAGGAGCGTGTCTAAATAAATAGTTATTGACATCTATTAGCCGTCCGATGACGGTAATTTTTTTTTACGCCACACAATTAAACATACTTCTCTATAGCAAGCACGAGCCAGACCAATACGAGCTCTTTGACCGCCGCTGAGACTGACTCCCCTTTCTCCCACCAGCGTCGCATCTCCCGTCGGCAGCTGTTCAAAGTCACGGAGAAGAGCACATGCTGCAACAACCTGCGTTCAACGGACCATTAGCAGCGTGAACGATTATTATTTCATAGTAGGCAGTAGTTTCCACTGAGGGACACAGGTCATCTCCTCCAAATCTAGGAGTAGCAGCCCTTAGTATTTATGCTGATCCCTTGTTGGTAGCAAACTGCACACCTTTAACGACTTTTAGTAATTTGGTTTGGAGGTTTCCCCACAATGTTGTTCTTTATCATTAGCAAGGAATGTTGGTGTACGGGGAAATTTAGAATAAAATATTTTTTATGGATGGCAACGGCTTATCTTAAATGGCAAAATTTTACCAAATGATGTCGTGAAATATTATTTTTATAATTATAAATATTATTTATATTTATTTTTAAATTATAATTATAAATTATAATTTATTAATAATATTAAGCATAGCAGTAGATTAATCGGATTGAATAGATATTTTCCTATCAATATGTAACCTCTTCTTTTCATATATTAAACTAGTATTCTTTGCTTTACGCTATACTTAGTCTTGTAAACTGTTTTTTTACTTAATTACGGAATTCAGTAACACAGGTTGACTAGTACAGATTCCGCCTCTCACATAGGTTACTGTTATTTAATATTATGCAATAATCATAATCATAATTTTTATTTGCTAGAAATGGTACCAAAATTGATGTCGGCTTAATTTAGTAAATTTTTAGAACCGATACGACTTAGGGGCCTCCAAGAAAAGAGCATACTCATATATCTAAAAGGCCGGCAACGCACCTGCTGATCCTCTGGTATAGCGGGTGTCTGTGGATGTCTCTATTCACTTACCATTCAGGTGAACCGACTGTCCGTTTACCCCCTCTTCTATAAAAAAAAAACACATTCTGCTCAAGGCATACAAATTTTAGTAGTAAGCCATTGTGACCGATAAACAAAAAGTTTTTATTAAAAACAACAATATTTTACCTTATTATATCGCGTCTTATCGTATGGCAAACCAAATAGTATATTCTGTCGAACTGTTGCTACGAAAAGCCAAGGTTCTTGACTTGCATAAGAAATTTTTGAACCTCCCAGCAGAACTTTTCCATATGTTGGCTGTAACTCTCCCAGGATAACTTGCAGTAAAGAGGACTGTAGATATTATATTATGTATGTATAATATTTGTATAGTAGTAAATAAAGTGTAGTAATAAATAAAATATTGTATGCAATCAAAAATATTTTTTACGTTAATGGGAAAGGCGGGAAGCGTTAAACGGCTTCTTCAAACATAGCGAGTGCACTCGGGATTATCGTCATTGTGCCAGACCCATGATATTTCTGAATGTGTTGAGGGTCTTAAGATGCAGCACATCTAGGTACACTGCTAGTCCTTTTTGGGTCAGAACAAAGCTGCATTGCAGAAGACATAAGCTACTGGTCCCAAGTAGACGTTTGTTTGTTTCCAGTTTCACGAAACGCTGGCCTGACTGGTAATATCAGTATGGAAATATCAGTAGTAGGTACATGATAAACAGGCAGCAATTTTAAGGATATTCACTTACTTTATGATTTATGAATATGATAAAAATTAAGACAAATATAACCAAAATAAATTGAACTCATGTATATCCTCCTACCTTACCGGAACCAACAGATCCTGCGATGCCAACAAATTCTCCAGGATTCACTTTTAGAGTTATATTTCTCAACGTTTGTACAATTGGGTTTGACTGCCAACTAGCAGTTAGGTCTAAAATTTCCAAACTTAAAGAGTTTTTGACAGTATTACTATTAATGTGTTTATTATTTGTTACAGATTGAATATTATGTACTTTGTACCCAGTAGTTGAGGAAGGTTCAACTTCCTCAAGTAGAAGAAACTCCTGTAAAAAATATAAAAAAAAATCATGTTAAAAATTAAAAGAAGACCCTTTTAGTGACTAATAACATGAAATAGGAAAACATAAAATTTATACAACTATTGTTTTGATTAGATCAAGAAGAGTCAGTGAATCTAAACATGTATAAGAGACAAATTATTACCGCATCTTTGCTTTACTATACGTTCACATGTATTCATAGAATCGGCAATAATTATGATTGCTGGCCTTTGCCACAACCAGTCTTCTGGTTAAGTTTGGCTGATTTTTTTCAGTAATTTAGACGTAAAATCGTAACAGACAGAAATACAGAAAAAATTACATTCGCATCTCTAATAAAGTATTAAAGTATAAATTATTGTAACAGAACCGCAGAAAGAATTTACATATGCGATGTATTGATGATGACATCAGTGGATCAAGACGTACACTATTCAATAATGAAAATATCTAACTTACTTCCAATCGTTTTACAGATACATTAGCTTCTCCGAAGAATGTAAGAGCCCAAGGAAAATATATGTTACAAGCCAATTGTAGCAAATTGTAATATTGTGCTAGAGAGAAGGCTATTTCTGCTCGGATATCTCCACCGGCGAGAGTAAATGCAACGATGGCGGCAAACAGAACTAATCTCTCCGTAAATACCATGATACTAGTCGAGCAGCCTTTAATCATAGATGTTTGGGATATGAATTTAATTTCATATCTGAAATTTAAGTTAAGAGAAGATATAAATTATTGAATAAATGAAATGTTATAATGCACTAAGTTCACGGACATAAGTATACTAAAGTATTTAATCTAAATTCAGAACAAATCTATCAACGTAAAAACAATAAAAAATCGAAGTAGCTACCTACATAAAACAAGTCATTCACAGAAATTCGCTGCGAAGTTCTTATTAGCTTACAACTTCAATAAAAGAAGTATTTAGCTAATAAAGAAGTAAATAATGAAGTAATAATTAAAAAAGCTCAATGTCAAAGAAAACGTTTAAAGAAAATTTATTGAACAAGCAATTAAACAGTTTTATCGTATAAGTGGTTATCTTATATGTAAACGGAATACTAACAACTATGCAAAATACTAAACAAGTTTTTCAAGTTCTTTTTTTGTGGCACTTAATAACCTAGTCATTATATTTGAATACCTATAGAATTAAAGTTAAGTAGGAACTGTGTTTGTATTATTGCAAAAGTAAAAACAAAAATACATTATTTTTGTTATTATTTTCCTTTCTGCTTATAATATATTTAGATATCGCGCTAAGGTGCCTTTGCTGACAGATTCAGGCCTCTTGTACACGGCACGTTTTTGTAGCCGTACGGCATGTTCGCTGGGCGGTTACCAAGCTTCAAGCTTGTACATGGCTTGGCAAAGCTACCGATCGAAACAACGGCCAGGTGCCGTTCAGTTGAAATTTGTCTATATAAGTCTCGAAAACGTGAAAACGTCTGGTGCCGTCGTCACGCTCGCATTGACAGTGGTACAACACTGACGAAAATTACGCGTAGACGCGCCGCGCCGTCAAGAAGCTCCCATAGTGATCCATACAAGTGTTGTATGGATCACTATGGGAGCTTCTTGACGTCAACCGTGTCTAAACACGACGAATCGGAATCAACCGTAAATATTCACGCCGAAGAAAAGTGTGTGTACAAGAAGCCTTTGGGCACCTCAAATATTCCGGTTGGTGGCATGCGCCATACAACAACGCAAAATCCAAGCCGACTCTGCTTGAACTAGCGGCAGATTACTATCAGTTACCTGCCGGGACCTGGTAATATGCACCAATAGCATTTTCTCGCACAAAAAAGTATACCATGTAATGTAATTTACAGATTTTAATAGACATAAAGAAATAATTTGTGACCTGAGATTTAAAAAAAAATGTCCTGCGATTTACGTTGGTGAATTTCGCTGCCAGTTTATACACTGCCAGTCCGTTCCTGAAACACTATTTCCTATAGTCTAGGTGACTACTGATAACATCAATTGAAGTAAAACTTCTTTGCGCGCATGGGGGTAAAATTTTGACGGATGAAACGTCACTAAAATATGCAACGTTTTTGTCCAAAGAGAGTGATTGATACCGATTAAGAAAGTGAGCAAGGACGAACGTAGCATGAAGCACATAGCCATGGAGTGAGAGTAGGGAGCAAGCAAGTGAGAAATATCGAGAGAGAGAGAGAGAGTGAGATAGAGCGAACGTCGCATCGTAAGTCTCGGAAATTTAAAGCTTTAGATTAGTATAAATATAAACGAGCTTTAAAATTAGTTTTCCAAATAAGTTAGTCATTTTACCTTTATTAATCATGTGATTGATGCAATTACTTACCTCCGCAGTTTATCTACAAGCTTCTCAAAAGGTTTCTCCCAGGCGTACATTTTGATAACTTGCACTCCATTGACTAGTTCGCTCATCACTTTTACTCTCTCATCAGTTCTCTTTGCGATTTTTCCTCTGAGATTAGCTTGTAAATTGCTCAAGTAAGCTACAATAAACATAAACATACATAGACAACCTGGTTTACTTTTGCACTATCAGGACGAGATAAGTCTATGAAGGTTTAAATAATAGTCACGAAGCTATCGAATAGTCGTTAATATTATCAGATTGTTCTTCACCTTATTTCATATTATAATAATCACAGCTAAATGCTACAAAACCCTTAAATTATATTTTATATAAAAGCCAACGAGACCATGACTACTCTTCTCATCCATTAAAACCTTTATGGAAGTACAATATTCTGAATATTCTGAATATTCTTAATTGCAATCTGTGTTTGAGGCTATTTAGTTATTTCCTTTACGTATTCAATACAAATCCATGGCCTAACTTGTTTGTAGCTCCCTAGTTTTACGTTATTATAATTAAGCTTGTAAAATTTGATTACAGATAACCATCGGGACAAAAAAACCTTGTAAAATATCATTAGGCGTTAACTTATGAAAGTAAGTAAAAGTACTTACTTTGTAGCAATAATGTTTGAAAAAGTATCACGCCAAATCCGGCGAGTGTAGCCCAAGCAATACTTTGCCATACTAGGTACGATACAAAAATAATTACGATTGGCATCACCCATATGTAATGCAAATACAATGCGGCTGTGTCGAAACGACTCACGTCGTTAGACATCAAATTTATCACCTGACCAGCTTCGGTTTTGTTCAAACCGTTACGGTTTAATTTCAATATCTAAAAATAATCAATATTTTATAATCTCACGATAGACATGTGTGAAAGGAAACCAGAGTGGCTTGTAGGCTCGCTGACACAATTTTAGTGACATAGGTCGTACAAACGTAAATATTTCCTTAAGATAGTGCATTATGTGATTATAATGAAACAACTTCTTTATATTATATGTCTTTTGCATTTAACATTATTAGTCTGTAGGTATGTAGCTCAGTCATTTAAAAAGGAATTAAAACTGATAGCACCTCAATTAGTTTATAGCTCACATTAGTATTTATGTCTATAATTGTGCACGTTTAATTGCTTAAATTTTTAATCTTTAATCAATCATATAAAATCTCAAAGACTGCAGCTCATATTTTCTAACTAAATAATCCAATAAAACATTTATGAAGGTATAGGTATCCAGGATTCTTTTGATTCAAAAAGAAATGAAGTAATAAATCCAAAAAAGTAATTTCATAGAGAAACTATTAATATGCGCATTTTGATTCTGCTATTTTCAAACCCCTTTATTTAAATTACTGATCAATATTCATCATCATCATCATTTTTCCGTCTACTGCTGAACATAGGCTTCCTTCAATGAACGCCAAAACGATCGATCCCTTGCCACTCGCATCCAACACGGACCGGTAACTGCACGGAGGTCATCTTCCCACCTTCTTGGTTAATCATTATTACGTCTGCTTAATTGATTTCCGAATGTATTATAAAATGAATATGGTCGTACCCACATTCTTGTCTTTCATTTTCATTTTGCTTTTAAAACAATATAAGCCGGTGCGAAGCGTAGTTTTCCTCAGCCATTATTGCGTGACCCATTTACGAGACAAAATTGTTGGACATACTGTTGCTGACAAAATGTCAAAATATATCATTTCCAGCAATGTGCTGCATTAATGTTTTCTTGTAAGCCGGAATATTGTAGCCAATATTCCAGTAAAAGTATTGCCCTATTAGAAGCACTTTTAGGTATATTTATAAACTTACAACACAATGCAATTTATTTATTTGATATATACTGTCTGCATTTGTATGTCCAATATTTGATCAAATTTCTTTGATGAGTGCCCATACCACTAGCCCAATATCTTTGTCAAAGATTTCTTTTCATTTTGTATAATTTGAGAAAATGGAGGGACGTGAGAAAAAGCTTTGAGTGAAACCATGGATTCAAAGACGAAGAGAGAAAAACATTCAAGATAGTTTACTTATGAGTTGTGGAATTACAAATGGAGAAAAAACATTTTTATATACGTTTCCTACGTATAGATGATAAACAATTCAAGTATACCGGGTGTATTTTGAACGCTTGCAAAGATTTAACCCTAATATATATTATTAGGGTTTCATTATTAGGGGTACTATTTATACACTATATAATTCATATAACCATTTATCTCAGAAAAGTTTTTTTTAAGAAAATTTTAAGACTTAAATATTTATACATACATTAAACAACTCGAACAGCGAACTCTGTCAGCTGATGCAGTCCGATGGCCGGCGTGAACCATAAACCAATTACATTGCCGTTTTTTCTTAAACGATTATTTTAAAGCATTATCATCAAATTTCTGTAACATTATGTTTACTAAACCGGATTATACAAAAAAATAAAATAAAAAGGGCAACCAAAAAACTAAAGAGAGGTGTTAAGGGACACCCGGATGGAACGAAGTTCCTTTCGATTAATTAGTGAAGGAATTGTAATAAAAACAAAAAAAAAGGTGTAAGGAGAATAATTATTCGGGTAGGTATAATAGGTTTTTTATGATTTTTATATCGATAAAAATCAGAGCATCTTCCGGCGTAAAATAATTAAAAAAATAAACAGAAAAAAGTCAGGTGAGATTTGAACTGGGGTTTTTTACTAAGCAGCCCCAATAGTGTGACATAAACAGCTACCGACGCAGTGATGTGTCAAACAAAAAGCCGCACAGCTTACAACTATAGCAATAAGTGTCGTTCCAACTTTTCATTTTAATTTTTTCCGTCTAGACCCCTTTCATAACGCGCGATAAGGAACTACGTTCCAAAAAAAAGAATCGCGTTTTTTTTCACTTGTATCATGTCAGGCTATGCCAACACTATCAAACCTCTTCGTTTTTGCAAGCGTTTCAAATACATCCGGTATAGTGATTAAAGTATGACCGTAATATATAGAAAAGGATGATACTAACTTTCAGGAAGCTATCAAGGATCTTTGTTCAAATATCAGTGTTGTTACATTGATTAAACTATCCAATTTCTTTGATCAAAGTCACATTGGACAAAAAAATTTGACTAGTGGAATACCACCCTTTTGCACAAACTTTTTCCCGTTGTAGTTTATAGCGTATCAAGACGTATGCAATTTTTTGCGAATACCGTGTACAAAAATTGTAATTAAAAACATAATAAGTGAAAATATGTCCATTAGTTTTTTTACCTTTCTGTACATCAGAGAACAGCACGCTATCCTAACTCTCATCCCGACACATCCCAGGTAAAATTCCGATTGATTGAGCAATAGAGGAGTAGCAGCAATACATATGTTCAAAATAACATTATATATGTGGGCGTACTTGTATGTTTCTGCTGTTTTCTCTTTAGAAAAATATTCCATGAATAAAGCTAAGGAATATGGTACCATTGGCCTGAAAATATATAAAATTTATTAAATAATCTACTTTTATGATGAAATACGTCGTTCACTGGAAATACGCGTCTTAATCTAGCTATAAAGTGCCTATATAGCTAAATATAAGCTAATATATATTATATCAGTGCAATGTCTTAAGTTACATACTCAAACGCTTTTTAGATCATCACTATCTTTTAGTTATTTAAGTATCATTTAATATTTAAATACAATATTTACCAAACAAAAATAAAAAGTACCCCAACTCCAAGTCCACTCAACATATATTCAAACCAGAAACACCAAAAAATTGCTTTGTTAAGAGAAGGTCTTGAGTTGTCTCTCTTAGCTCTTTCAACTTCCTTCGACCATTCTTTTTCTAAACGATTACCTAAGACTTGAGATTGATCGCATTTTCGTGTTTTCCATAAATCCTCTATAGTTAAGCCAAATTTGTGACCTCTGTGAAAAAGATGAAAACACCGCCTGCAAAGTGCAAAGTTTAATATGTAGTATAATTATAAGTGTACATCTTAATTTTGCTTAAGCATTTAAGAGACCAGAACGAACATAATCTACAAAAAATCCCAAAAATAACGTCTCCTCATCAGGAGAGTGATTTAACTACGTTAATCTGCAGATGCCAGCAGCAGAGACTCGTAGCAAATTCTTTGGATAGGGCCTAAGAGTAAAGTTTTGCTGGCCTTTTCTTTTTCTCTATAGGTAATTTGGAAGTTTGGTGGCAGTGGCGGATTGTATATGCTGTAAAGATTTTGCTGATCTTTTTTTACTCAGTAAACGGTTATTTCTGAGCTTGCAGCCTCTTGGGTCAGGGCCCTTTCAGTCGAGGGCCCCTGGAAAAGCCAGTACCCGAAAAATACTAATATGTAGATGCTGATTGGGTAGTTTATGTACTTCTTACCATAGAAGATATTCAAATCTCTAACTCTAAATTCTAAGAGCCTCCAAATTCTTTTAATTCTTATAAGTTAATTTCCACATAGTTTTATCCTCATATTTTTAGTAGGTACATGCATACCTGAATGCCTACTACTTTTTACAAACTCAATCCAAGACATAAAATTTCACTCTTGGGATGTGGGCGAAAAATATTATGATGCGTGGCTTAATTTAGTAAAGCTGGATCACATTGATGAGTATAATTAACAATAGAAAGTCTAATGTTAAATGTAACAGGGATGCTACGAACCTACGTTAGGTATGCAAATTCTTAATTCATCAAGCACTACTATTTTACTCTTATTTAGAGGATTTCCGGAAAACATCGGAGAGAAACATGCTTATTTCTCCCGTGAAACAGGTTTGCTGTGTTTCGAAGAGAAGGGCAAGACAGGCAGTGTAATTACTGGCACCGAGACTTTTTTTTTTTTTATAGAAGAGGGGGCAAACGGATAGTCGGTTCACCTTATGGTAAGTGAAGAGTGACATCTACAGACACCCGCTACACCAGTGGATTAGCAGGTGCGTTGCCGGCCTTTCAGGTATGAGTATGCTCTTTTCTTGAAGGTCCCTAAGTCGTATCGGTTCGGAAACACCATAGGAGGCAGCTGATTCCATATATTAGTCGTGCGAGGCAGGAAATGCCGTAAAAATCGAGTTATTGTGGATTTCCGGACATCGAGATGGTGTGGGTGAAATTTGGAGTTTTTCCGCGATGTCCGGTGGTGGAATTCTGCTGCAGGTATTAGTCCGAACAATTCCTCAGAGCACTCCCCGTGGTAGATGCGGTAGAAGATGCAGAGCGATCCGACATCTCTACGCAGCGCCAAAGAATCAAGCCGATTGGAGATAACATTGTCGTCGACGATTCGAGCCGCCCGGCGTTGAATGCAGTCAAATGGAAGGAGCTGATACTGGGGCGCAGCAGTATTCCATGTGAGGCCGGATCTGCGCCTTGTATAATTAAAGGCGGTGTGAAGGCATGAAATACTGCTTTAATTGAGCACGCCGATTTTCTTCGAGACTAGTTTAGCCTTTCCTTCCAAATGACCACGAAACTGCACATCTCTCGATATATCGACGCCAAGTATCCCAATGCTGGCTGAGGCGGTTAGGGAAGTGCCTTCGAATTGTAGAGGAACGACAAAGAGTGATTTTTTAGCGGTAAACGCGCAAACTTGTGTCTTGTTGGGGTTAAATTGGACTAGGTTAAGTCGCCCCCATTCCGAGACTCTGGCCAGCAGATACTCAATTTCAGACACAAGTTTGTTCCGACACTCATTGACTTGTTCCCGAGAAATATTAGGGCGGCCAGTGTATAAAGCATCTCCAGTGCTGTCATCCGCATAGCAATGAATGCCGCTGGTTTTCAGCATATCATTGATATGCAGAAGAAACAGGGTTGGAGATAGTACACAACCTTGGGGAACACCAGCATTTACAGACTTGAGGTCCGAGCATGCACCGTCGACAACGACCTTAATGCTCCTGTAATCCAAAAAACTGGTGATCCACCTACATAATTTCTCGGGAAGCCCATAAGATGGTAGCTTTGCAAGAAGTGCTTTATGCCACACCCGATCAAAGGCCTTCGCTATGTCCAAACTAACCGCCAGCGCCTCCCTTTGCTCTCAATTGCCTCCGCCCATCGTTGCGTTAGGAATATTAGAAGATCACCAGCTGAGCGATTCCGTTGAAAGCCATATTGGCGATCGCTAATCAGCTGGTGCTCCTCCAAATATCGCCGGAGCTGGCAGTTGATTATGGATTCCATAATCTTTGAGAACAAGGTAGTTATAGCTATTGGTCTGTAGTTGGACGGGTCTAAGCGGTCCCCTTTCTTAGGGATCGGGTGTACCAAAGCTGTCTTCCACGAGCATGGCACGACGCCTAATGAGTAAGAGTGCCGGAAAAGACGCGTAAGGACGGGTGTCAACTCAGGAGCACAAGTTCGTAGCACTAACGGAGGGATGCCGTCAGGCCCACTCGACTTATAGATGTCCAGCGAAAAGAGTGCTTTGCGTACGGAGCTCTATCGGAAAAATATTTCCGGCATTGAAGTATCACACCGAGGGATCGTAGGTGGTATTTTTCCCTGATCATCCAAAGTCGAGTTGGAAGCAAAAAGAGTGCCTAGAAGATCGGCCTTCTCCTTCGCGGTGTGGGCTAACGAGTCATTCCTCATGTGCAGAGATGGTAGAATGGCTTACAAAATTCCCTTGAACAGCCTTGGCAAGAGACCAGAATGCATGAGTTTCCGAAGGAAGTCGAACCAATCTCTCGCCAATTCTGTTCACGTACTCCGCTTTTGCCTCAGCAATAGCTGTTTTGAAGGACCTGGAGGCAAAGTTATACTCCTTTTTCAAAGCGCTGGTCTTTACATCCTGGGACATCGATGCTTTGGCCCAGGCTCGGTAGCTTAACCGTTTATGGCGTGCAGCCATCTTACAGATTTCACCAAACCAGGGCTTGGATTTGCCGCCTATAGGCACTGCAGAGCTTGGAATGAAAAGCTCCTTGGCTTGCAGCACCACATCGGCAACAGAATCGGCAACGATGTCTGGATCATCCAGCGAGAAGCAAATTCGCCCCCATGGGTAGGATGCAAAGAAGGACCGCATCCCATCCCAATCAGCTGACCTATAGTGCCAAACGTGGCGACAACCCGCAAAACGAGGCCATGATGGGCTTGCGACGGGTACAGAACTCCGTATCAGACAGTGGTCCGATGACTGATGAGCCAAGTAGAGCGTCCACGGAGACCACGTAATTGTCCGGGTGAGAGGTCAGCAGAAGGTCCAACAGGGAAGGCGTATGATCTTCCACATCAGGGATACGAGTTGGTGATACCACCAATTGTGTCAGATCATATGCTGAGGCAAACTCGTAAACAGATCTTCCCGCATGATCGGTTGTACGAGAGCCGAGCCACTCGGTGTGATGGGCGTTGAAATCACCAAAAATCACGATCTCTGCGGATGGGATCTGTTGTAGCACGGAATCTGTAGCCATTTGAATGTGCTCCACAAGTCGGTCGGTTTCGTCATTACCGCTATGGGACCTATATAGGCAGGCATAGACGCGGGGATGGTCGTCGCTGTCAATGCGCAACCAGAGGATGGAGAGGTCCCTACCTTCAAGACTGCCAAGGCGACGAGAGCAGACATCCTCTCTGACGTACGCGCAAACTCCAGCCCGCGGTACAAAAAAGTGTTCTAATTTGTACCCCGGACAAGAGAGATAAGAAGTATCAGCCGGAGAGGATATCTGAGTCTCGGTTAAAAAGAGCAAGGCTGGCCTCGCCGTCTGGAGGTGGTAATGGACGGCGTCAAGATTGGTATGAAGTCCCCTAATGTTACAGAAATCCACGGTCATAGTGGTAGGGGACTTCTGCCGACGGCTCCGTTTACCCCGGGCAGTTTTTGTGTTGAGCACAGATTCGCCCCCCCCCCTCCCCCCCCCGAATACACGGGGCTGCCCAGGTCTCCGGGTTCAAGTACCTATCCTGAGCCCGGAGGCCTAGAGAGGAATTCTCCGGTGCTTGCGCGACCGGTACCCTCCTTATGTCTCAGGATAGGCAACACGGGGTCGTTCCAGGTATACTAGTTTAGGTTCATGGGCAACGTCGACCACTTACCATCAGGTGGTACGTTTGCCAGTTTGCCTATCCAACTAACATAAAAAAAATGTTTAATTTTTATTTATTTATGTAATAATTTATGTACACTGAAAAACATTCATAATAAAAAAGTGATAACAAGCACTGTGTACTCAATAATATGTGGAACACTCCATAATATATGGAATTTCTTCCAGTAGTTTTTTTTTTTTCTCATCATATCTAAGTGACATCGGTATTCTTATCTCATTATCGTTGAAGGGTAAAAAAACTAAGATGAATGGTGAAACATGCACCCTGTTGGTTGAATTTTTAAAATGTCGATTATTGCATATATTTACGTTTAACAATTACTAATAATATATGAATTGCGGGATTGCCACTTAGAACAAGGGTGCAATTGTTTTATTTTAAAACAACTTTTACAATTATTTATTAACAAAACGATAACAATTTAAAACTGTTTTTTGATGTACAATATTAACGTAATACCAAATGGGCTTCGGAACCGCGCTCAAAAGTGTCCGAACTAACCGAGTCCCAGAACGCAAAAAGAGATCTAAACGCGCGCCAGCAAAGAGAGAGAGAGCTAATATTATAAATGCGAAAGTAATTCTGTCTGTCAGTCTGTCTATTCTTCACGCCCAAACTATTGAATCGATTTAGATGAAATTTTGTGCAAAGATAGTTTGAGACTCGAAAAAGGGCATAAGATAGTTTTCACTCCGGAAATCTCACGAGAACGAGAACCATGCGTGTAAAACCATGGGACTGTCGGAAAAAAATAAACCGTCTGGAACCTTTTTGGATGGTTGGATGTTACTCATCACGACAAAACTACCTACGGAACGGATTTTGATGAAACTTGGAAGTGTTGTAGCGTACCAGACTAACACATAGGCTACATTTTATCCCGAAAAAATTAAATTTCCTACGGGAATTATATTTCCTCTATTGTTAGTAATAATACATAATACGTCAATTGAAATATCAAAATTTATATTGTACTGGCCGAACGCAACAAGTTTTTCAACATAGTATTTAAAGACACACGTTTGCATTTTCCAATATTAGTATTACACAAATTGTTTGTTTTTTTAACTTCACTCTACCAAGGAGATATAAATAAGCTTCACGTGGGCGAAGCCGCAGGTAAAATCTAGCTTATAATAATTGTAAACATTCAATACATTGGGCTTCAAACTAAAAATACAAAAAAATAAACATTCCTTACGAAATACATCTTATTACTTGAAAGAAGACTACCCAATAGTAATTTTAATGAAGCGTAAAGAACTGCAAGTTCAACTACAGAAAGAAAAAGAATCAGGTAACATCGCTTTCATAAAATACGACAAACTTATTATATTGAACAGCAAACAACCCCCACATAAAAAGGCAAACAAAAGAAACCTATCTGAATCCCCGGAGAAAGTTCACCCTGGCACTCAAAATGTTCTACAAACTAGTAAACAACCACCTAAGAAAAACAAAGGAAACATAAGGAACTATGTTGTATAATCACCCAAACTAACACTCTCCCAAACAGAAACAGAAACAGCTAAATGCCAAACAAATACACCACAGTACAACACAGTATAGCATTCAAATTCGGACCCTCTTCCAACCCCCAATCTCCCAGTACGGCCGGTAACCGAGGGAGAGTACGAACAAAACCCCCCGAGAAGAAATATCGAAACGAAAAATAACTTCTATATTTGTACCCTTAACGTAAGGTCATTGTCTTCTGATCAAAAATTTATTGAGCTAAAAGAAGCACTACAAGATATTAACCATGATATAATAGGCTTGAGCGAAGTTCGCCGCCTAGGAGAAAAGATAATCGAAGATGACGAATATATCTTCTACTATATAGGGCAAACAAAAGGACTATATGGAGTAGGTTTTCTAGTTAGAAGAAAACACAAAGATAACATCATAAAAATTTACCGAAATATCCGCAAGAGTGTGCATAATAGAAATCAAGCTAGAAAACCTATGTTTTGCAATAATCCAAGCGTACGCACCCACTGAAAGCTCATCACAGCAAGAAATTGACATTTTTTACGAGGACATAGAGAAAGCTCACGATTCCATATCTACAGAGTACATATTCTCCATGGGTGATTTTAATGTTCAAATCGGAATCTCCAAGAAATATGAACGTTCCGCTACAGGCAATTATGGATATGGCATCAGAAGCACTCGTGGTATGAGACTAATTCAATACGCACAAGAATACAACCTAAAATTAAATACAATGTTCAAACTAAAACCTAAAAACCGCTGGACATGGATCTCTCCAAATAAAAACACAAAAAATGAAATTGATTATATTATGACCACAAAACATCACATGATCTCCAAATATGAAGTACTACCATCTTTCTCTTTTGGAACAGACCACAGGCCAATAAGAGCAACATTATACCTTAAATCAACAAAGAAAAGCAGACGTAATTTTACTAATACATCCAGTAAGTTGAAAACTTTAGCGGGTCAAGAAATGTACCTTACGAACCTTGAGAGCTTTATACCAAAGCTTATAAATACTCATAATAACTATAATGTGGAGGAGTATTATCAAAAAATTGTCTACTTTATCAAGATAAGCCTAAAAACATTAAAAGAACACAAAATAACAAAATTCTATCGGCGAAAGTACTACAACTCATGAAAGAAAGAAGCGTACTACAAAGTAAGCCTAAATTAAATAAAACTGATAAAGAAAAACTAAAAACTCTATACAAACTTACTAACAAAGAAATAAAAATTTGCTACGACAACTACAGAACAACAACTATACAAAGACATCTTAGTAATTCTAGATCTGCTAAAAACACTTTTAAAGAACTTAATCCAGCCAAAACATGGATTCCCTTTTTACAATCTGGCAACAACATATTATACAAGTCTCGTGCAGAAATCATAAATACTGCTACCGACTTCTACGCTAATCTATACAGTCAACCTGACACATCAAAGCAAGATATGAGTGCTTACCGCTGTACGGTTGCCTCTCCAATACATCAGTTTACAGAAAAAGAAATAATAAAACAACTAGTGAGATTTAAACCAGACAAGAGCCCAGGACCAGACGGTATCACATATCAATATATCAAGATTGCGAAAACTCTACTACTCGCGCCAATCACTATCCTATGGAATAAAATACTCGATGGTGAAACTGTGCCGCGCAAATGGATGGAATCTGAAATCATTTTACTATATAAAAAAGGCGACCCAGCTGACTAGGCAACTACCGCCCCATATGCCTTGCTTTTACAAACTATTCGTCTCCTGCCTACTGGAAAGAATAGCCCCAGACATCGATGCACACCAACCGATCGAACAAGCCGGATTCAGAAGCGGTTTCAGCACAATGGATCGTATCCAAGTAGTAGACCAGGTGATACAAAAGTACTTAGAATTCAATAAACCCCTCTACTTAGCTTTCATAGACTTCAAAAAAGCTTTCGACTCAATTTCACATGAAAGCATCTGGGAATCGCTGAAAGCCCTAAATATACAAGAAAAATATATCAATATCCTTAAAAACATCTACAATAACAGCACAAGTAGGGTCAGGCTAGATAGAGTAGGTAAATCAATTAACATAAAGAGGGGAGTACGACAAGGAGACCCAATTTCACCAA
This sequence comes from Helleia helle, assembly GCA_963853865.1. Classification (NCBI taxonomy): domain Eukaryota; kingdom Metazoa; phylum Arthropoda; class Insecta; order Lepidoptera; family Lycaenidae; genus Helleia; species Helleia helle. The sequence goes on from OY971421.1 coordinate 12,670,674, forward strand.
AATTGTTCATAGCCGTCTTACAACATGTAATGGGAAAATTGCCATGGTCCAATCAAGGTATTAATATGAATGGGAAGTTTTTAAGTCATCTTAGATTGGCCAATGACATAATTTTATTTTCGGAAACCCCTCACCAACTAAACAAAATGTTAAACGACTTAAACGAGGCTAGTATAAAAATTGGATTGGAAATGAATCTCGAAAAAACTAAAATTATGACTAACCACACGGTAACGCCCATCTTAGCAAACAACACCCCTCTCGAGTTTGTAAAAAAATACATATACTTAGGCAAGCAGATTTATTTTAATAAACAGAGAAATATTGAAGAAGTTAACCGAAGAGTGGCAATTACCTGGAACAAATTCTGGAAACAGAAGGAAATATTTAAATCGCAACTTCCGCTGCCGACCAAAAAAATTGTCATGGATACAACAATATTACCGAGCCTCACCTATGGGTGCCAAACGTGGATCTTTGATCTTGAAACCCGGAATAAAATTCAAACTACCCAGAGAAAAATGGAAAGAAGTTGCCTAGGCATAAAATTGAAAGACATGGTAAAGAACGTTGACATCCGAAAAAAGACAAAAATATGCGATGCCTTGAGTTTATCACTGAAAGGAAAATGGAGGTGGGCCAGGTCACATAGCTCGATATAAGGACGACAGATGGACGCTAAGATCAGTGAAATGGTCAGGGCCAAGAGGCACTAGAACAAGAGGTCGACCAAGGGCCAGATGGGTAGACGAAATAGTAGCGATGGCGGGCGGAAGTTGGATGGACACTGCCAAGGATAGAGAATCGTGGCATTTCTTGGGGGAGGCTTTTACCCGAACGGGGTCCATACAAACATTAAACAATTCAAATAAATGATAATTAAAATAAAAATGATAGTAAAAATGAGAATGATAATTAAAATTAGATATAATTTAAAAAAAAAATGTTTACGAAATTCGAATGTAATAAACTTATTAATTTAAAAATGTCTTTAAGTATAATATGATTGTATCAGTGTAATTTGTATGGAATTAAATAAAGCTTTATTATTATTATTATTATTATTGTTGTAAAATGTTTTAATGAGTGCTTTCAATTATAGTGAGGCTTTATTACGATTAAAGACATAGGCATAAAACACTATCAATACTTACCATAAAAATATTTTTGATATTATGTTAGCATCTTCTTGAGGGTTTTTCTTTGTCAAATTAACTTTGCAATCCATATTATAACGGCTATTCTAATAATAGTGGCTTAGAAGAGTAGAGGTTATGTTAATGTTAGGAAAAAAATAATTAATTTATTCACAATTCAAAATTCACAAACGTAAACGACATCAACCAACAAATAACAAAGAGGTACTAAAGAAAATAAATGCGAAATTTTACTGTTCATATGTACATAAACCTTGATAAACGTCTGAACCTGAATAGATAGCAGCATTTCACGCGTGCGAATCGACTAGGTGCGAATATGGTACTAAGTATTACATACTTTCAGAAATAAAGACGTTTTATCGGTAGACGAGGTTCAATGGTTAAACAAGGGTTCGATATAAGCAGATAACCAAGCGATAACCGATATTGACATGGCATTAGTTTCATTTTTTCAGCATTCTCTATACTTTCGGTATTCTTCATTTTCGGAGATTTTTGATAAAATACTGGACTATAATGAAGCTTATATCCTTCTACAAAATTGGCATTATTCATTAAAAACAAACAAATCCTATTAGAACAGGTTTAGTAAGTGGTTTTTGAATATATGTATTTCGCTTTCGAAACATTATTACCTCTAGATATTTAGATTTTGAAATTTTGAGGAAAGTAAGGTCTGGTTTTTCGGAAGTCGAAGCATACTTCTGCCTTTGCATCGTCGAATTAGTTTAAATTGATATAAGAGTTACTGAAGAAAGAAAGAAAAATATTTTATTGTTCACAACAAAAGATATGAAGGAAGTGTGTCTTATAATTTATGCTGTCAAGACAGTAAGATAGTAATTTATTATAATAATATTTGAGTTTCGTTATATTGTTTTAGACGACGGCTTATAAAACGATGAACGCCAGCTGCATGCACGAAAATGTCCCGTTACGCTCATTGTATGCTTGTGTTTTGTTATGACGTTGCACATTGTCACGTTATACTATAGTCCGTAAACCGACTTTACAGACAACCAATTTTTTTTGTTATATTTTTATGAACTCGCCCTGGGCGGAATTCTACCCGGGCTGTCCGGGTGGAATTCAAATAAAAAAAAAAGGTTAAGTCGCCCGAGACTTTGGCCAACAGAGACTCGATTTCAGACAAGTTTGTTCCGACACTCATCGACTGGTTCTCACGAAATATTAGAGGGCATCTCCAGTGCTGTCGTCTGCATAACAATGAATGCCGCTACTTTGCAGCATATCATTTATATGCAGAAGAAACAAGGTTGGAGATAGTACACTGCCTTGCGGAAACCAGCATTAACAGACTTGAGGTCCGAGCATGCACCGTGGACAACGAGCTTGATGTTCCTGTCTACCAAAAAACTGGTGATTCACATACATAATTTCTCGGAACACTCATAAGATGGTAGCGTTGCTAATAGTGCTTTATGCAAAGGTTAAGGCAGCGGTGGATTTATACTAGGGGCAGTCGGGGCTAGTGCCCAGGCCGGCAAATTTTCTAGGGCGGCAAAATTTGGAAAGTGAGATAAAATTTTCTATACAATATATAATTAACTAATTCTTTTAAATAAACATTTTATCTTTCAAGAAATATAATTCAAGTATTATGTATCACATTAAAATTTTGTATATTATAATATAGGAAATTTAAGTTATTGCTACAATGGGTGCAAATAGACTCAATAGCTTAGCTATTCTATGCATAGAATCAGATGTGCTTCAACGTTTAGATTGTGAAGATTTAATCGACCAGTTTGCAATTCAAAAAGTTAGGCGAGATTGCCTGTGAAAAAAATTATGCAATACTAATTAATATAAGTCGTTCTTAGTGCAAAACTTATAATTCTAAGAAAAATACAAATATTTTCCCCCTCCTTAGGGGGTCCCCTTTCTTAGGGATCGGGTGTACTAGAGCTGTCTTCCACGAGCATGGGACGACGCCTAATGAATAAGAGTGTCGGAAAAGACGCGTAAGGACGGGTGCCAACTCAGGAGCACAAGTTCGTAACAGAGGGATGCCGTCAGGCCCACTCGACTTATGGATGTCCAGCGAAAAGAGTGCTTTGCGCACGGAGCTCTGTTGGAAAATTATTTCCGGCATGGAGGTATCACACCGAGGGATCGCCGGTGGTATTTTTTACTATTTTCTTTTTTTCTTCAGCCCGTTATAAAAACATGTTACATAATTTTTTGCAAGTTATACTTTTTAATTTGTTTTTGTACAATGACGGATGACAGAGTTGCCTATGTGCTCGACAATTGCCAACTTTACACAATTTTGAAGACTTATTTATCTTAGACATTCAAGACATTCAGGTATTTTTTTCCCGCAACGGTATATTTATATTTATCGTATAAGGTTATACGTAATAGAAAACACACGAACATAGCTTGTGTTTTCTATTACTTTTTGTATGACATTGCCTAATAGCCAAGTACTAATAGTAATTTTCAAACAGTTATGTAATAGTGTTACATACTCTATTATCACTGTTCATATATAGTAAAACTACGGAATCCTTAGTTATTACACCGTGTATCGTATTTGTTTTTCATTTATGTCAAGAACTGTTAGTACTGCCGTTGCTATCTTCGTAAACCCTATGAGATAAGGCAATTAATAGTATTTCTATACTAACTCATTATAGTAAAAAAGAGCTAATAACTTTCTTTTGTAAATTGACCAACTCATCAAACCTTTTCAGATTATTTGTTAGATTATAATAAATAACACTGAAATTACTGCTCTGAGTGGTCTATGATCTGATAAGTAGTTAATATTTAAAATTTCAATATTTTAGGATTATTTGTGATTTATTTGTCAGTATAAAATTAATTTCATTTCTATATTGACCGTTTGGAGAGCGCCATATCTATCAGGTACATTACTCGCGGCCACTTTCGGTTTTGAGTGGTTATGCGCTACCCGCCTGGCCTTTCAGCCACTTCACCAGTAGCATGATAACGTTACAGCAACCTTTATATCACACTTTGTTAACAGTGGAACAAATGTGGGTGGAGATGAATATTAATTGTATAAAAGTAGCTATCGGTACTGCCTACCGACCGCCTTGGCTCAATGTGCAGACTTTCTTAGATGCTTTGAGTGACTCTCTCTGCTCCCTATTTTTTCATGATAACATAATACTGTTGGGTGATTGTAACATAAATTTTTTAAATACCAGAGAAGGTAACACTACTGCTTAATGATCTCTTGTTCAGTTTCAGTCTTCATCAGTACGTAACCGGTAACAGAACCTAACACTTTACTTCTCACAGTGACACTCTGCCCGATGGTGATGAAGCCAATCATTACAAAGCTCGTAAGTGTAACACGGCACTCAAAGTATCGTACTACAAAGAGCTCAAGAAGCTCGTAGCCCAAGCGACAAAAGACGAAAAAGGCACCTACTTAAAAAAATATATATGCACGAATATAAAGAATCCAAAAATAATGTGGAAACATATAAAGAAAAAAGTGAATTTCAAAAATTATGACATACCCCTCCCCAGCCGCCTGTGTGACTCTGGAAAGTTAAATGTGCACTTTCTCGACGTTCCAGGAGATTGCATCGTAGTATCATCCCACTTGGACTACTACAATAGTAATAAATACAGTCCTAAAGCATTAAGCACTTAAAGACTGTGTCTGAGAGGGAGAGGACTGAGAGAAGGGAAGAAGGGAGAGAGAGAGAAAGTCCGTGAACTACAATCTAACGCTTAGACGCTTAGAGGCTTAGACGGTATTTCGTTAGTTATGGTACTCCTCTCATTTCCACATACATTGAGTGTTCTTACCAATTTGGTAAATGAAAGCATTTCTTCTTCCATTGTCCCAAACATGTGGCGTGAAGCCGTGGTGCGGCCAATTCCAAAAATTCCTAACCCTCTATCATTTAAAGACTTACCTCCTATTAGCATATTACCATGTCTCTCTAAGATCTTGAAAAAAAAATGTGTGTTTGACAACCTAGTCTGTGGCTCAATGGTTAGCGTGTTGGCGCTTAAGCCGGAGGTAGCGGGTTAAAATCCCGCCAGGGAAAAAAGTTTTCTGTGTTCCTGGGTCATGGATGTGTATTAAATATTTGTATTATATGACGTTCGCGTCGCGCATTAGTAGCTGAGAGATTTCGTCAGCTGAATCTGTTAAAACATGCTTAGGTAACCTATGTATATGTCTAATTGGAACTGAGCTATCTGGGGAATAGTTTGCCGCGCTCACGATGAGCGGGTTTGGGTGGAGGAGTGCCTCTTCAAAGTGACGTTCTGACGTAATTTTGAAGTGGCCCCTAATGGACTCTAATCTGAAGTCCCTGTGCAGGTCGATGTTTCTTACGTACCACGGGCAACCGGTTGCCATGCGTAAAAAAATATTTTGGACTACTTGTAGAGCATTAAGTTGACTTTGTGCCACATGCGCGAATGTGACACAAGAGTATGACATAATGCGTCGGATACAAGTTTTATACAGGGTTAGCTTATGCCTGAGTGGCATTTTGCTGCTTTTGTTAATTAAGAAATACATAGGCTGCACTAAAAGTATCGGGAAATGGAATATTTCCACTTTTCCTGTCATATTAAAATCTTTTTAATTGAAAACTCCTTGGTTTTAAAAATCGAATACCATTTATTTATTTAAAAAAAGATTCTCGATCTTGTCACAAGGTCTTGTCAAACTTGTTTAGTCGTTGAGAAAATGGAATTGAGTCGAGAAAATTCTAGAGCGATGATTTATTATGACTTTCGAAGTGGTTTAACACAAAAACAGTGTGTTGACCGGATAATTTCTGCATTTGGTGATGAAGCCCCATCCAAAACCACAATTTATCGCTGGTTTGCTGAATTTCAACGTGGACGTGTTAAGCTCAGTGATGATCCCCGTCAAGGTCGTCCAAAAACTGTAGTCACCCAAGAAAACGTTGATGCTGTGCGTAAGCTGATTGAGGAAGATCGACATGTGACATACCGCGAAATTCAGGCAACTTTAGACATTGGCATGAGTCAAATACAAATAATCTTGCATGAACAATTAGGCGTAAAGAAGTTGTTTTCCCGATGGATACCGCATTTGCTCTGTGAAGAGCAAAAAGGGGCTCGCGTTACTTGGTGCGTCAGAACTCTCGAAAGATTCCACGCAGGATCCTCAAATGCTGTATACAACATCGTATCAGGTGACGAATCCTGGATATACGCGTACGAGCCCGAAAAAAAAACCAGTCACGAGTTTGGGTGTTGTTGTTTGGGTTAATGCAGAATGGTATGCTAGTATTTGTTGCCCACGGGTCGTTTCTGAACTCTGTAAAGAGAACTGAGCAACCGCCGCATCATCCTCCATCACGACAATGCGAGTTCTCACACCGCGCACAGAACAAAAGAGTTTTTAGAGCAAGAAAACATAGAGTTATTAGACCATCCACCGTATAGCCTCGACCTAAGCCCTAATGATTTCTATACTTTCCCTAAAATAAAGAATAAATTGCGTAGTCAGAGATTTTCATCGCCTGAAGAAGCTGTGGACGCCTACAAAACGGCCATTTTGGAGACCCCAACTTCCGAATGGAATGGTTGCTTCAATGATTGGTTCCATCGTATGGAAAAATGTGTCAATTTTCGCGGAGAATACTTCGAAAAGCAATAAATACATTTTTAAATAGTAATGTTGTGTCACTTCCTTGATTCCCGAAATTTTGAGTGCCGCCCTCGTATAAACAGCTCAAGACGAATTTTGTCCTGCTAAACTAATCTCAATCTTGTGAACGGAACACAAGCGTTGCATCAGATAACAGAGGCCTTAGACAAAGTAACATTAAAAAAACGATAACGAAGTTCGAAAAGATTAAAATGTATGGGATTGACATAAGCCGTCGTCAATTATGTCACTCGTTATCGTTATCGCAAGTTGGTAGACAATGTTAAAATTCGTAACAAAATCATAAACTGTCAATTGGTTATCGAACACTTATGTCAAACTTATGTTATTTTATTATTGATATTGATTCGTTTTCCGTGGGCGTCGGTCATGGAGGGCAACATTTCACAATTTTAAGAGTTATAGTGTGTATGAGGTCTATTCACATAGATATTAATTTTAAATTTTTGGTCGATTTGACACTTCTTGTCGAACTTTGTTGACACTTGACAGTTGTTGTCGTTGCACTATTACGATCTTTGATTGATCGTTGGCTAGAAAATTATTATCGTTATCTCAAAGACAATAACGAATTTCGGCTACAAAGCGATGTCACTTTGTCTACAGGCCCAGAGGCCTTAGACAAAGTAACATTAAAAAAACGATAACGAAGTTCGAAAAGAATAAAATGTATGGGATTGACATAAGCCGTCGTCAATTATGTCACTCGTTATCGTTATCGCAAGTTGGTAGACAATGTTAAAGTTATCGAACACTTAAAATTATGTCAAACTTATGTTATTTTATTATTGATATTGATTCGTTATCCGTGGGCGTGGGCCATAGAGGGCAACATTTTCACAATTTTTATGAGTTATAGTGTGTATAAGGTCTATTTACATAGAAATTAATTTTAATTTTTTGGTCCGTGTTAACGCGCGGCCCTTCCCGCGCCCGCGCCCCTCGGAACGACCTGCGCGGCTCGCAGTTAAAGATGGGCGCTTAATCAATTAGAGCTGTAAAAATTCCGCTTTTTGAAAAAATCATTCAAGCGCGTTAATAAAATCAAGCTGATTTCGATTAATCGTCAAGGTTAAAATTTTAAAAAATTCAATACTATATTATCATGATTAAAGGAAAGTAACCTTATTCCGATACGTTTAAAACTCAAAATATAATGTGAATAAGGAGCCATACTTCTATACGCTGTGGGTGATATGACGCAATATAAAGATTTTTTCATTTTATTGGATTAAAACCTTATCCCTATACCTTTAAGAATCAATATTAGATTCGATTGGTTACGTATTAAACGGCTAAAATACATTCTGCCTGTTTACATAACATTTCTATCAGACTGACAACGCTCCGTTTTTGGTTGGTTACAAACTTTTTACAGCTTAGGAACTTTTATTATGATTTATGATTTATGATTTTTGATTTTAATTTTTAACTGATTTTAATTTTTTAAACTCAGTAGTCAGTACGCTTGTCAATGTCGATGAGCTTAGATGTTAATTTTTACTTTGCGTGCGCGTAGCCGTTATTCGAATTAGTGTGAATTGAGTGACTTAAATGTTTTATTTGATATTGGTTAATGTAAATAATAATTGTCAATAGTAAACTGATATTTTTATTAGGAATTAAGTATATTATAGTTATAAATAAGTAAATTCGTGTTGTGATTTTTTTGTTGTTATAAATAATATTTATTATTTATAAACCCAATAGGGAAAGCGAAAATACTTAGATTAAATAATAATAGTCCATACAGTCTAGTCTGCATATTATGATTTTTGTGTTGTTATTATATATTACATTAGTTATAGGGTGTAAGTGTTGTGAATAATTAATAATTATTAGTGTAGTGAAAATGTCGAGCAGCGTTTTAATCTGGGACTACTTTAAAAAAAACCAGACCGATAGTTGCTGTGTGTAATACATGTGAAAAACAAATATCATATAGAACAACTATAAGTAATTTGAAACAACATTTGAAACTGAAACATTTGGGTGTTTTCAATGATTTACTTTCGCGTGACTTATCACGGCCGACTTCTTCTCAACGGCAGGGTTACGAGAATAATGGCGGTGGTGGTTGGACTAGTGGAGAAAATGGTGAGGAGAATACTAATAATTCTAACAATGCATGTGGCTCTAATGGTGAAGGTTATTAAAAGCACTTGCCTTTTGTCTTGGACTGGCCTATTGATCTAGTGGTTCATGACCCTGTCTACTAAACCGGAAGGTCGTGGGTTCGATTCCCACCCAGGATGAATGTTTGTGTGACGAGCATGATCATTTTTTCTGTGTCTGGGTGTAGTTTTATCTATATCATGTATGTATTTAGAAATATAATATAAGTATACATCAGTTGTCTGGTTGCCATAAGAACAGGATCTGCCTAGTTTGGGATCAGATGGTCTTGTGTGGGATGTCCCAACGTAATAATTTTAAAAGTATATATTATATTCATTATCATCATCATGTTGAATGAATTATTTATTAAGAGAAATTTAAAAATCAATCCCAATCCTGACATCAGTCATCGGAGGGGACTTGTCTCTGCCGAGCGTCACCTGGACGGTGATGTTCTCCTTCTGTGAGGCAGTAATGTCCCAGAAGGAGGTCGACAAGCGGGTGAGAGAGGAGGCCGCCGACGAAGCCTTCTCCCGCGGGCGTAGGAGGCGCTATTTAATGCGCCTCCAGTAACGCCCCTGTGCTCGTGTCGGACTCAGGATGGGAACCTGGGTCTATATGGCACGACGTCGTGGGGACTGCTTAGTAGCAGCCGGGCATTCCCCCCCTACAAGGAGTATCTGGCCTTCGCCGGGGCCAGCCTGTCGCTGAGGTAATCCTGTCTGTTGCCTGCATAATGCGTTACAATAAAAAGCTCGGCCGGCTTTTTTAAGCGCGCTGAAAAATAAAAGCCAAAGGCTTAAGCGTGTTGAAAATAAAAAGCCGTTTATCACATCCCTACTCGCAGTCGCGAGCGCCGTTCGGAGCGCTCGCCCACTCGGATCCAGCCGCCAACCGAGCTGCACGCGCGCCTGCCTGCGCCCATTCTGATTCAAGACCCGTGATTCGACACTTCGTCTCGGCCGACGACTTCCAAATTTCAAAACATTTCATGTAAACCAACAAACGTAATAAAGAACATTATACAACATCCGTGTCGTCTATTCACTCAAGAAAACCTCGTTAACAAGATTCGAGCCGGATACGACTTTGAAGACCGTGTCGGAGACAACGCGGAGCGAAGAAGTATATCGACATTGACGAGGCCATTCAAGAGGCAAGAAAAAGAGGACACGGATTATATCTCAACGCGTCAGCAAGCAATGCGTGAATATTAATTTAATCAAGAAATCCAAATAGTTCGTGAAACCAAGATAAGGAGTTGGCAGTGCAGCACACCTGTATTTGTTAGTTCGTTCCAATCATTTTCACTAATTGCGCATTAAATTCATTGTTTTCAACCCATTATAATCTCCATTTTCATCAAAATTTTTATAAATAATTTTCCACGTGTATATTTTTTTCTCATCAGCTGACACGTTGATGAATTTAATCCGTTCACATCACCAGATTGATATTTGTTTTTTTCTCTAATATAAACGTATTTCATCTCCACGACACATTTATTAATCGATTTCAAGAATATTTCAATTTTTTTTATTTACAAATTTACGTAATTTTCGAACCTTTTTAAAAACATCTATATTCCCTCATTTTCAATGTATTGTATCCGCTTTTACCAATCCATTGTACATTCATAATATTTTAATATTTTTTCTTTTCTTTTTCGAACATTGGCGAGCCGGCGGCGGGTGCAAAGTTCACGGCACGTGGCCTACGTGACTCGTGGCAGGTGTTGTGTGGCGAGGCAACCTGGCTGCTTTTGCGCTTGCCTACGTAGCTGACTTCTGCCTCGTGCCTTTTCTGCTTTAAATTTAAAATTTAAGTATTGCTTTACATGCATTTTCGCCTTTATTATTAACTTAATTACAAATTAATTATTATTTTTCAGCTGGACAGGTTGAGATTGGTTTCATTTATTTTTTATTCGATCATTAATTGAACAATGGATTGTAAATTATTAAAGAAAACCAGAGCTAGCCAAAAGGCAAAGCTTACCATATTTAAAACATATATAGATTCATTTTTGCCTAGTAAAAATCCTAATGCAGTACAAGTTCTTGAAATAACAGCTCGATTAAATAAAATACTAGAATTGTATAACGAGTTCGATTCCGTACAAACTGATATAGAAAATCTTGTGGAAATTCCAGGTGATGAGCACAAGGAACGGGAGATTTTCGAGACCAGCTACTTCGGTTGCGTGGCAGCTGCACAGGAGCTGCTCAGCGCTGTCTCTGCGGGCCAGGATAACGGGTCGGTGACAGGTTCTAGTAATAACCCTGGACAGTCAGGTGGGGCAAACATTAAATTACCTATTATCAACTTGCCGACCTTTTCTGGGCGCTATCACGAGTGGCTAGAATATCACTATACTTACAAGTCTCTAATACACGATAACACCACAATACCAAAAATTCATAAATTTCACTATTTGCGTAACTCACTAACGGAAAATGCATCACAAATCATTAAATCACTCACATTCTCGGCAGATAATTACGACGTTGCGTGGGAGTTGTTATGTGATCGATATCATAACGATCGAATTTTGGTCAATAATCATATACAAGCATTATTCAATATACAACCAGTGATTCAAGAATATTCAAAGGCCTTAAGAAATACAATAGATTCAGTCAATCGTAATTTATGGGCTTTAAAAACATTAAACTTACCTACAGAACACTGGGACATTCTCATTATACACATGGTGACTAGTAGGTTGGACCCATGTACATTACGTGACTGGGAAAAGGAACGCAACAATATTATGAGGTTACCTACTTTACAATATTTCAATATATATCTAAAAAACCGTGCCGACTTATTAGAAACCATAGAAGAATCACCAATGCAGGCCAAACAACAACAACAACAACGTAAATACAGTGATTTTTCTCACAACCGTCCCAAGACATTTGTAGTAAATCAAACACAAAAACAAACATTATTTAAATGTCCGGTATGCAAGAATAATCATCCAATTTACAAATGTATAAAATTCAAATCAATGCCGATCGAGACGCGTGTCGAACGAATCAAACAATTAAACCTATGCACAAACTGCTTGCGGGCAGGACATGATGAACAGCGTTGTAGGCTTGGTTCTTGCAAGCTGTGTACACAACGTCATAACACATTGTTGCACAATAACCTCATTGTTCACAAGGCTTCAACTTCAACTTCATCAGAGGGCTGTGTGGTTTTACCTTCCGTAAATGAACAAAAACAAACACAATCAAGTAAGGTCACACTCTCATGTATCCATCACAGTCAGGTACTCCTATCCACTGCTATAATTAACGTAAGGGATTGTAACGGTCATACACACAAGGTTCGTACACTACTAGATAACGGAAGCGCATCTAATTTTATTACAGAAGCTTTACAAGCTAAACTAGGAATACCCAGTTATTCTACTTCAATATCCGTACAAGGATTGAACAATCAATCCTCAAATATTACAAACAGGTGTGATGTCATCTTATCATCACTCACAAACAGTGGCTATACAACTAACGTCAATTGTTTTGTTGTGCCACGTATCACCCAGTTGATACCTACTTCACAAATTAATTGCAATTCATTTTCCATTCCCTCTCGCATCCACCTCGCGGATCCAACCTTCTACAGGCCGTCTGAGGTGCAGATGTTGCTGGGGGCGGACATCTTTTGGGATGTCATTCTAAGCAATCGCATTACCCTGGGCAGGAACAAGCCTACCTTGATTGAAACAACATTAGGGTGGCTTGTCACAGGGTCTATACAATCGTCGAACTCTAAATTCAACATAAATCAATGACATACAGTCCATTGCAATTTTCAAAATCACAATGAGCTCGAAGAGAAATTAAACAAGTTTTTTGAATTAGAATCAGTTCCCACCACACAACAAATCCATACTAAAGGTGAGAGTGAGTGCGAACAAATTTTTACACAAACAACAAAACGCCATCCAGATGGCAAATTTATTGTTACTATACCGCTTAAAGAATCACCCGAATCTTTAGGCGATTCCAAACAGCAAGCTCTAATGAGGTTTCAATCATTAGAGCGTAAATTTAAACGCAATCCAGAGTTCAAAGAAAAATACACACACTTCCTTGACGAATATTTGACTCTCGGTCACATGTCAGAAAACACAACACCACAAAAAGATATTACATACTCGATGCCACATCACGGTATCTTGCGCGAAGACAGCCTCACTACAAAGCTACGCACTGTCTTTGATTGTTCAGCCTTGACAACCTCGGGAAAATCGTTCAATGACATACAGCATATTGGGCCAACTGTACAGGACGATTTACTTGACATATTGATTCGATTTCGACAGCATAAGTTTGTAGTGACGGCAGACATAGAAAAAATGTATAGACAAATCTATGTAAACAATGATCAACGATGTTAACAACAAATATTTTGGAGATCAGACCCAAGTCAGCCAATTAAACAATATAAATTAAACACTGTGACGTATGGGATGGCGTCCGCGCCGTATCTCGCGACTAGGTGTCTGGTACAGTTGGGTCAAGAATGTGTCAAGAAAGACGTACGTGAAACAATTTTACACGACTTTTATGTAGATGATTATATATCCGGGCGTGATGATGAAAAATCCTTAATACAAATATGTAAAGGCGTCATACAAACATTAGAGAGCGCTCATTTCTATTTGCGTAAGTGGCGGTCTAATAAACCATCTATCCTCAATGATATCATTAATCAAAACAACACAGACGAATTATTAAACTTAAACAAAGATAATTATGCAAAAACTTTAGGTTTACTCTGGGCCTGTAGGAAAGACACATTATTGTTTTCAATAAACAAACATTTTAATAAACAAACCACGAACAAACTTACAATCTTGTCAACTATTGCTCAAGTGTTTGATCCGCTTGGTTTAATTAATCCTTGCATGTTACAGGCGAAACTCATACTACAAACACTATGGGCTAAGAATATCACATGGGATGATCAGTTACCCGCCGAAGTTGAGTCACAATGGCATGACTTCATTAAACACCTACCAGAAATTTCCAAAATCGAAATCCCTCGTAGAGTGCTGTGTGATTCGTACGTCAAGGTCGAATTACACGCATTTTGCGATGCCTCCATTAAGGCTTATGCAGCTTGTATATACCTACGCTCAGTGTCCAACACTGGGAATGTACAAGTATATTTACTAGTTGCAAAGGTTAACTATGCCTAAGTTAGAGCTTTGCGGCGCTCTTTTAGCTACAAGGTTAACGATAAAGGCAGTAAATTCATTACGATTAAAAATTAACTCCGTGTTTTTCTGGTGTGATTCAACTATCGTGCTGGGCCGGATTAAAAAGTGCAAATTGATACTTAAACAATTTGTTTACAATAGAGTTAATGAGATCAATAGTAATTATGATCCTAGTTCATGGAATTACGTTCCTACAGATATGAACCCGGCCGATATAGGTTCACGAGGGTTCAACGCATCACAACTTCAATCTTCACTTTTGTGGTGGGGAGGTCCTCCCTTCCTACACCAAACACACATACAGTGGCCCACACAACCGCAAAATATAAATGTTGCTAGTTTGCCGGAAATTAAGAATCAATATCATTTGTTAACAGAGGAGTCACAGGGTAATAATAATTATTTTAACAATTTTTCTAATTTTGGTAAATTACAGCGTATCATAGCTTACATAAAACGATTCATTTTTAACTGTCAGCATTCGAACAATAAAATAATAGGTCCATTGACTGTCGCAGAGCTCAACTCTGCGTTGCAAGTGTTATGCAAGCAAGTACAACGTGATAGTTATTGTAAACAATACCAACAGTTACTCCACAAGCGCCCACTGTCTCCTAAAGACAAACTGCTCAAATTAAACCTATTTATTGACAATGCAGGTATTATAAGAGTAGGAGGCAGATTGTCAAACTCGTAAACGATTACAACACAAAGCACCCTATCTTACTAGACGCATCACATCACATAACCAAAATATTAGTTACACATTGTCACAGAATTAATTTGCATGCTGGACCACAACTCTTGTTATCAATATTACGTCACAAATACTGGATAGTCAATGGTCGTAACCTTTGTAGAAAGGTAACCCGAGATTGCATATCTTGCCTTAGATTTGCAGGCAAGACTTACCAACCTATCATGGGCAATCTCCCTCTACAAAGATTGCAAGCAGACTACCCCTTTAGCAATACAGATGTAGATTATGCTGGCCCTATCTTGATTGCGAACATAAAGGGTCGTGGCTGTCAGTTGAAGAAAGCATACATTGCTGTTTTTGTTTGCCTAGCGGTGAGGGCAGTACACATAGAACTTGTCACTGATTTAACTTCTGAGGGCTTCATTGCCGCCTTAAATAGATTCATTGCCCGCAGAGGTAAGCCAGCTACTATCTATTCCGATAACGGAACTAATTTCGTGGGTGCTTGCAACGAAATAGCTAAGTTTCTCAAAAATCAATCTCATGATATCATTTCATACTCGGCAGGAAATGAAATCAATTTCAGATTTAGTCCAGCCTATAGTCCACATTTTAACGGCGTCGCAGAAGGGTCAGTAAAATCAATAAAAAAACATTTAAATCATGTATTATCAATGGCTCATCTAGATTACGAGGAGATGTACACTGCATTGGTTCAAATAGAGGCAATACTGAATTCTAGACCTCTCACCCCAATTTCATCTGATCCGTCGGATTTAGTTCCTCTCACACCAGCGCATTTCTTGATTGGACGTACACTCACTATGCTGCCTTCTCCACAGGTTGACCAGACTCAACTTCACTCGGTCTCCAGATATAAACGGATACAATTATTAAAAACACATTTCTGGAATCGATATTACAAAGAGTACGTTTCAGAATTGCAGATCCGAAACAAATGGCGCACAGACAGCGGACAACCACAGCCTGGAGATATGGTGCTCATTAAAGATGACCGGCTGCCCCCCAACCGATGGTTATTGGGGCGCGTCACCGCAGTGTTCCCAGGCACCGACGGCGTTAATCGGGTGGCTGACGTCGCCACTACGTCAGGAACATTACGCAGAGCTTGGAAGAGGCTCTGCCCGCTACCAGCAAGTTTGGACCAGCATGCTGCTCCAAGGGGGCCAGTTTGTTAACGCGCGGCCCTTCCCGCGCCCGCGCCCCTCGGAACGACCTGCGCGGCTCGCAGTCGCGAGCGCCGTTCGGAGCGCTCGCCCACTCGGATCCAGCCGCCAACCGAGCTGCACGCGCGCCTGCCTGCGCCCATTCTGATTCAAGACCCGTGATTCGACACTTCGTCTCGGCCGACGACTTCCAAATTTCAAAACATTTAATGTAAACCAACAAACGTAATAAAGAACATTATACAACATCCGTGTCGTCTATTCACTCAAGAAAACCTCGTTAACAGTCCGATTTGACATTTCTTGTCGAACTTTCTTGACACTTGACAGTTGTTGTCGTTGCACTGTCACGATCTTTGATTGATCATTGGCTAGAAAATTATTATCGTTATCTCAATATCTCAAAGACGATAACGAATTTCGGCTACAAAGCGATGTCACTTTGTCTACAGGCCCAGATTACACACTGGCCGCAGTCGACAAGCGAGGCTTGTTGTGATCGGGTGTGTTCCGGACGCTCTCTCGCTTGGCGGGTTCAACGTATAATAATATGCGTAGTTTACAAGATGGGAAATCTATATTATATTTTTTAAATATCTATGGACGCTTTGACACCACGTAAATCTGGTCCCGTGATATGTACAATTAGTACAGATGAGAGATCCATTTATCAATGTAAGAGGTAGTAGAATAGAAGTTATATCAGAAGCATGTAGCCTGGGTCTCATATTGGATGAAAACTTGAGGTTTGAGAAACACGTGTCTGTAAATCGTACTTACTTTTATCGGTTAAAGGTATTATATCGCTTAAGGAGTCCACTAAATGAAAAACGCGTATCCGTCTATGCGAAACCCTAGTGCTCTCCAAGTTCAATTATGTTGATTCTTTGATAGGACCAAGGCTGCTTGAGCGAACAAAAAAATCCATACAGCGTGTACAAAATGTCTGTGCACGCTATTGTTTCGATATACCGCGGCGAGATCACATCACTCCATACTTAAATCGAGGGTTTACATTAAAAATGGAAAATCGAATGAAGTTGCACTTTGCCACATTGCTCTTTGGCATTGTGAAGCATGGAGTGCCCATCTATCTCTCTAGCAAACTGGACTGGGCAACTGTACACACTCATTCATCGCACCATAGAATTTCGGGGCAGTTTTAAATATGCCGCAACGAATGGGGATGCGTTAATGCGGAGGTGGAGGGGGACTTAGCGCGGCAGCCGTAGGACAAAAGCCTAACGGCTGCTGTGCGTCCGGTCCTCGAGTGATGGATGTGCGTAAGTGCAGACCCTTCCGTCGACATAGGCATTCACCGGACGGCCCACAGGGAGCCGATGACAGTATCTCACAATTATGGCGCGTCATCACCGCGATGCTCGATGATGAGTGCTGGACGGCGATGGTCTCCTTATGAGAGGCAGTGATGTCCCAGAAGACGGCCGACAAGCGGGTGAGAGAGAAAGCCGCCGACGAGGCCTCACGCCGCGGGTGATGGACATAGGTGGATAGGAGTAGCGCCCCTGTGCTCGTGCCAGTTTTGGAACCTGGGCCCACTATGGCACGAAGTCGCGGGGAATGCATAGTGGCAGTTGGGCAGTCCCCCCTTATGAGGAGTAGTCTGACCTTCGCCGGTGCTAACCTGTCGCTGAGGTGATCATATTGCTTGCAGATCCGGGACTCTCAAAAAGCGGCTGAAGGCGCCCGCAGGTGGTTTAGTAGGGTAGTGCATTCCCAAGTGCAAGGTGACATACCTAAACGCGTTTCCGAGCAAAAACATAAAAAAACTAACATAGCTTATTCCTATTATAATTAGTCAAATGAGTCACCGGGAAAATCAACCCACAGACGTGGTTGCAGCCAAATATATTCCCATACATGATCACAATGAAGTGATTTTACTGAGATAAACAACACTAACAACTCTTGCAATCAGCCATATTTTGTTTAACGTAATAAGGACAGGTAATATTTTAGAGAATAATATGATACCTGGTATCAATTAGGTTTTGATAATGATGACAATAATATATCATAAATGACTGTGAGATAATATTATCAGTGGTTATTACTTCAACGATTAGTAAGCAACCAGTATTGATTGAAGTTGATAGTAGCTTTGTGAATATTTTCTTAAGAAAAATACGTTAGGATAAGAGTGACAAAATGGAAAGGACTGCTAAAGAGAATACGGAAAATAGTGGTGAAAAGAAAAGAAGTAAACCGAATATACTTTCGAGACTTTTCATATGTTGGGTCTGTCCGGTGCTCTATACCGGGAACAAAAGGGATGTGGAAGAGGATGACTTAATCGTGCCTGGCAAAGATTATGACTCTGACAGACAGGGAGAAACACTTGAAGCGTATGTATTTTTTTAGAATGTGTCATTTTTATTTTCGAAGTTTTTGGACATTCTTTTATTCATATCAGCCTAGTCATTGTAGACGAAATCTTTCATTGTGTGTTGTGCTTATCTGATTGATATTTTTATTCATTTAATATTTATGTCCTACTTTTGTTTGACAAATTAAAAGGAAAATGCTTCCACAAACATAGATTACAAAATCGATCCAGTTTATAGAAATAATTCCTATTTTATTAAAGTTACGGCTAAAATATGTTATAAGTAAAAAAAAAATCTGTTACAAATGAACAAAGTACATTTCACACCTATATTTTTAAATAGTGCTTTTTCTATATAAGATATACATTATTTTTTATACATTTTATATTTTATTTCCTAAGGTAATAAAAATTGTAACTAAACGTTTATGAGAATACGCAATATTATTTTAAAAAATATAATATATATAGCTAGAAATAACAACTTATAAAATACCGCCAAGTTAAAAACTGTTCGATATTTCAAATAATTATTATCTGAACACTAGTAGGTGTTATGACAGACAGACATAATCTAAACATAGGAATAGAAATCGAAGTCTGACATGCAAAAAAAATAATTTTCGAACCGGACATCAAGAAAGAGAATAATTTTGATTTAAATGCGTGTGCATTAAAATCCCATTATTATCATTACTCTTAATAATTAAGCTGCTTGTTTGTTTTTCTTTAAGCGCGCTTATCTTCGGAACTAGGTGATTATTTTTGAAATGAAACTTGATTGCGCGCATGAGGGTAAATTTTTTACGGATGAAACGGCACGATATAGTGCAACGTTTTTGTCTAAGAAGAGGGAGAGAGTGATTAAGACGAATTGAGAGAGAGTGAGAAAGGGTGAACGTAGCATGAAGCACATAGTCATGGAATAAGAAGAGGGAGCAAGCGAGTGAGAAAGATCGATAGAGATAGTGAGATAATGCGAACGTCACATCGCAAGTCTCGGAAATTTAAAGCTTTAGATTTAGATTAGTATAAATATAAACGAGATTTAAAAATTAGATTGCCAAATAAGTTTCACTTCTGACATGTGTATTTTGTACGCACACACTTTTTTATAGTACTTTATATTCGACGTATTCCGGTCAGGAGGTGATAGGGACTATCTGCGATGATTTTAACCCCCATATGAATTATGCAAAAATGTTTTTTATTATTATTATATTATTATATATATATTAGTTATTATATTTTTATTCTTTGTTTTTTTGTTGAACTTCCACGTTTGACACGCATACGTTAGGCGCGGTATGAGGTACGAGTTTAGTACCTTAGTTTTGATTTTGATCAGCATGCTGCTTTTGAATATGTCCTTCAGTCTCCAGTATTTGTTCCATGTTAGCTGCACCCTGTGCTCTACTTCTTTATCGTTACTATTGTGGTGTAACCTAAATTGTTTACCCAGATATATGTAGTTGTCTGTGCATTAGAGCGGCTCCCTGCTAACGTATAGTGTTCTTTTTTTGTTTTTAGTCATCAGCATTGCTTTTAACAAGTTCATTTCCAAACCTACTTGTTTAATGGCATCGTTGAGCGATTCTTGATTTTTGTGTCCTGTTTCAGAGAAGAGTAGGCATCCTTAGTCTTGATATCCTAACCTTTCCAATTTGGTTGACTGATGGTTGATTCCAGTATTGCTATAAACAGCAACGGTGAAAGAGCGTCGCTCTCGTCTCGTCTTACTTTTCTTTTTATCGGAGGCCAAGGCCCAGCTGTGTCTAGTTTGACTTTGCTCTTGCTATTATTGTAAATACTTTTGATTACGCAAATGTATTCTTTTCTGCCCCTTGTATTGTTAGGCTTTCTCATTCAATGCATGCTTTTATGTGATACGCAGTCAAATGCTTTTTGGTAATCAATGAATGCAATGTAGAGTGGTCTATTATTCTCTCGATATTTCTCAATGAGAAGTTCTATTATGTGTCACGGTCAATCGTTGAGTATCCTTTTCTAAATCGCTCGATAGGTTGACGGTGCTTCAAGTGTCGAGTATATTCTCTTATTATTAAGAAGAAAATCATGTAGCAAGCTTATCGGTCTGTACTTTCTACTTTCTTATATCATTTGGGTCACCTTTTTTGTAGATAATGATAGATTCAGACCATTGGATCAGATTCAATATAATGAGGCTAAACATATTGTTAAATAACCAGTGTTAAATCGTTTTAATAAATCAGAATAAAAATAGAGTTTTAAATAGATACTTTTTTAAAATAAATTTCTGAAGTTGCATATTTGACTTATTTTGAAAAAAGCTAATAGATATAGTAACTCACAAATAGTTCACTTTTGAATAATCCGGGAATAAAAATTATCGGAAATAGTTACTCCTATTACCTCCTAATGCGAATACATCGAAATACGAATAAACCTGTATTATACTTCAATAGCTGTTGCCCGCAGCTTCGCCCGCGTTAACTTTTTTTATGTTAGTTGGATAGGTAAACTGGCAAACATGCCACCTGATGGTAAGTGGTCGACGTCGCCCATGAACATAAACTAGTTTTCCTGAAACGAGCCCAGGCAACTCATTTATGTGTTGCCTATCTTGAGACATAAGATGTTAAGTCTCGGCGCCAGTAATTACACTGCCTGTCTTGTCCTTCTCTCCGAAACACATCAAAGCTGTTTCACGGGAGAAACAAGCAAGATGGTGGTACCCATGTAGCCGGGAGCGCGGCACAGCGCTTCCCTCTCACCGATACACAGCGCTTCCCTCCCACCGGTACACAACGCTTCCCTCCCGCCGGTGCACAGCGCTTCCCTCCCACCGGTAACTTACTCAACTTCACTCCTGTTAGTCACAGCGTGACGTTATATAGCCTATAGCCTTCCTCGTTAAATGGGCGACCTAACACTGAAAAATGTTTTCAAATCGGGCCAGTAGTTCCTGAAATTAGCGCGTTCAAAAAAACAAACTCTTCAGCTTTATAATATTAGTATAGATTACTATAGTAAGAATAGAAAAATATTTTTGTACTAGCAGCGCCTCGAGGTTTCACTCGCGTACTTTTCATTCCCGTCGGAATATAGCTATAAAAGGTTATACCTTTAAGTATGTTATTCTGATGTATAAGCTATGATATTGTAAAGTTTAACTAAAATCCATTCTGTAGTTTATGCGTGAAAGAGTAACAAACATACATCCATACATTCTTACAAACTTTCGCGTGTATAATATTAAGTAGGAAAAGTAGAATAGTAGTATTTTAAGCTTATAAGGTGTAAGATTGGAGAAGGCTATGATTTGAAAGATTTTTAACTTTAAGGCGGACAAAAAAACGGGGACCAGTTATTTAAAATGTAAATGGTTGCTAATTTATTTAGGGTTTTAGTTTGAAATTTAGCTGATAGAAACATCATGGCCTAGACTGGATAATACACTAATAAACTGGATAGTAAAATACTTGTCCTAGAATGTAGAGATTATTATCCCTGTAGAAGAATATTTTATTCTTAGGCTGTAAAAATATCATAACTGCTTCGCCATTTTCTTATTTGTAATAGAAAAAAAAATCTTATTATTGACTTATCTGTAGGATAATGTCAAGAAAAATATTAGCAATCGAAGCTTGTAGGTTATGCTGTTAGGCATGGTCTGGGTCTCCTCTTTGAAATTAGGCAAGAGGGTCAGTTTACCAGTGCGCTCGCCGAAGTGGGTCCGCAAAACTTTTTGTTTGTTTTCCTGCAATTAAACGATGTTGACTAGGTCAGGTGCATGGCCCCCACCATGTTTCAGGCCTTGACGTGGCGGTGGGTCTCAGTAGGGTGAGCCGCTGCACCTGGGCGAAGCTAATTGAGCCGAGGGGGCTCTTTGTACCCCTATTATAAGAAGAGGGGACAAAAGAGCAGGGAGCAAGGGGCGAGGATGGGAACCTCACCCCATTGTACTGTCCCGACGTTGGGAGGGGTTGTTCTGTGGTGCGGGACAGCCCCTCGGTTGAGGTGGCGTTGGTCCCCTGGGGGACTGACTAGCCGTCAAGGTGCCCTGTTTGTTTATTAGGTCCGTGGCACCTCACCAAAGGCGGCAATGGTGGCACTCGCCGGGTTTTAGTGGGTAGAGCTGCGTCCACTTACCAGCTTTCGCCCGTGGGATGCCTCAGAACATTTCCCGGCGTAAAAGAAAAAAAAGGTCAGGTGCATGGCAAAAGAGCAGGGGGGCAAGGGGAGGGTATGGGAACCTCACCCCATTGCACTCTCCAGACGTTGGTAGGGGTTGTTCTGTGGTGCGGGACGACCCCTCTGTAAAAGTGGTGTCAGCCCCTTGAGGGACTGACTGGCCGTCAAGGTGTTTGCTCAATAGATCCGGGGCACCTCACCAAAGGCGGTATTGGTGGTGGATACAGGGGTGTGTAGGACGCGCTACTTAATGCGCCTCCAGTAACGCCCCTGTACTCGTGTCGGGCTTCAGGATGGAACCTAGTATTAAACGACGTCATGGGAACTGCTTAAGCGGTGGGGCAGTCCCCACTTACGAAGAGTAGTCTTTCGCCGGGTCCAGCCTGTCACTGAGGTGATCCTGTTGCTTGCGGATTCGGAACCCTTAAAAAGCAGCTCATGGCGCTCGCAGTGGTTTTAGTTTAGGGTGCAGAACTTCAAGGTGCAATTGTCCCCTACAGGGCCAGGATCTACCCTAAGATCCTGGCTTCATCCATAAAAGATTTCCCTGCGATATAAAAAAAGGTGCATGAGAAATCGAATCCATCTCATAGAGGTCAAACCTATAGTAACTACTGGAATACCGTCACTCACAATTCACATTAAGAAATATATATTTATTTTTAGATTTTGGTTAAATGAATTTGAGAGAGCTACTCAAGAAAACCGGAAACCGTCATTCCTAAAGGCGTTGTTCCGAGCCTACTGGTTGTCCTACATGCCTGGGGCTATCTTACTCATCCTCAACACAATTGCAAGGTATGTTGGAAAAACAATATTGATCCTCATTTCTAAATACTCTTCAAAGTTAATCAAGGTCAGTTTTGGACTGTGAGTTCGTCAAATAAGGTCTTATGGTCTTTTCGGCTCCAGATCTTGAAGTTTAGTTTTAACCTATTAAAGTCATACTTTTGTAAGTTTTTTAAATATTATTAGGACTTGAATATTAGATAATATTCTGAAGAAAAACTATTGATTGATATGCCTAATTTAACCCACTTCTGTATTAGTTCCGTGTAACGGAAGCTTAGTCTGACATAAGCTGGTTTAATGCGTCATGGCGTTCATAAAAACGCAAATATTCAGCATTCAATGAAAATGGGCCTAATGATAAATGTCCCCTCTTCGCTCGATCATACCAGGAAGGGATAAAAATTTTGCTACTAAACAATTTGAGAGAATATCGTACCTATTTTATTTTATAACAGGACAACGCAGCCTCTTCTATTTGCGGAGCTCCTGAAATACTGGTCGGTTAGCGAGACGATAACGCAACTGGAAGCTGGTTACTACGCGATTGGGATGATGGCCCTTAACTTCTTGCTGGTGATAACGCAACATCACAACAGCTTGTTCGTCAGCCGATTTAGTTTGAAAGTGAAGGTGGCGTGCTCCTCGATAATATATAGAAAGGTTTGCTGTAGTTAATTTACCCTTTTTTATGTCATAGGGAGGCAACCGAGCAATCGGAACCTTATGGTGATTGCCGACGCCCATAGACATCCGCACAACCAAAAGTTATGCAGATGCGTTGCCCGCCACATACATTATACAACTTATAATTAAGATATTTTGTACCGTCATACCTACATAAGATTCTACGTAACAGCCCTTTCTCTGCAGGTTCTTCGTATGAATCAATCCTCTTTGAGCAATGTTGCTGCTGGCAAATTGGTGAATCTCCTGTCTAACGACGTGGCAAGATTTGACATGGCGTTTATGTTCCTGCACTACATCTGGCTGGTGCCGATCCAGTTGTCTGTGGTAATGTACTTCTTGTACGATGCTGCAGGCTACGCCCCGTTCGTTGGTCTTTTGGTTACTGCGGTTTTAGTTCTTCCTGTACAAGGTGAGATTAGACCCTTATAGTCGTTGCTATGTATGCCTTTTTGTAAATAGCAGTATGTGGTAAATAGCGACCGTCTTCACGTTCATTGGAGGATACCTATATCTAACAGTAGACGAAAAAAAAAGGTAAATTATGATGACGGTAAATTTTGTGATGTCTTCTAGCAGGTTAGATTAAGTTAGGTTGGGTCCCCCACCATGGTTCAAGCCGTATCGTGGCGGTGGGGCTCAGTGGCCTAGGGTGGGCCCAGAACCGTGGGCGAAGCGAATGGAACCGGGTGGGCTGCTCTTTGTGTCCCGACGTTGGGAGGGGTTATTCTGTGTTGCGAGACGGCCCTTGTGTGGAGGTGGCGTCGGTCTCTTGAGGGACTGACTAGCCATTGAGGTGTCCTGTTGCTCAACTGGTCCCTTCAAGTGGCTCATCCCCGCGTCCAAAGCATTACCAGTGCGACAAAAAAAGAAAAAAGTTTAGGCTAGGCTAGTTATCGTCGCTGACTTTACTGACGATGATTATTATCTTAATTTATTAAATGATTTTTATTCGAACCTAATGTTTTAGCTGGGCTTACGAAATATACGGCTGTGGTCAGAAGACAAGTCGCGCAAAGAACGGACAAACGTATTAAATTGATGGGAGAAATCATTAACGGTATTCAGGTAAAGTAAGATTTACTATCACTGTATTATTTTTCAGAAGACCTAAACGTTTGAATGAAATGAATCTTAAAAAGTTATATTTCTTATTTTTTCTAAACCTTTGTGAAGTGGTTTACGCGAATTACGAGATATATATCTTTATTTATAAAAATCAATGCCACTTTTCGTTGTAATTTTATAACTCAAGAACGGGCTCACCAATCCCAACCAAATGTTTAGGCTTTGTTCGGACTATTTAGTAGATGGTTTATGTGAAGTTTGCACAAAATCGGTCGAGCGGTTCTTCATTTATCACATTTTTTTAATTCAATAAATGGCGGTTAATGGAGATTTTGCTGTCAAATTGAAACTTTTTCAGTTGGGGTCATATTGAAACTTTTTGTTGACAGTACAACAATAAGTTTTAAAATAGCTAGCAATTAATAATATACTTTTTTGTTTGAATAAATTAATTTGATGTTCCAATTTTTTTTTATTTCACTTTATACGTAGCGAAGCACGTACCGGGCCGCTAGTCTACTATATTTTTCAATGTCAATAGTAATGGATGAAAATGTTTACGTATACGTCACATACTGTTAATAAAGTCATAAAGATTATTTCTTAAGACTTCAGTACATTAAGCTTAAGATAAATCTGCTGAAAAGTATAGAGCACGAAACACATTATTTAGACAATATGGACTGCTGAATGCTAAATCTATATAATGTATAAGTTAATGATGATCAAAACATTAAAATAAATATTTTACATTCATCATCATCAGGCTCTATCCGTCCACTGCTGAAAATGGCCTATTTTGTTTAATACCCCTAAAATCTTTGTACCCCTCTTATAAGAAGAGGGGACAAAAGAGCAGGGGACAAGGGGCGAGGTTCCCACCTCACCGCATTGTACTGTCCCGACGTTGACGACAACGGGAGGGGCTGTTCTGTGGTGCGGCACAACCCCTCTGTGGAGGTGGCGTCGGTCCCTTGAGGGACTGACTAGCCGTCGAGGTGCCCTGTTTGCTAAGCAGATCCGGGGTACTTACCTCACCAAAGGCGGCATTGGTGGCACTCGCCGTGTTTTAATGGGTAGAGCTGCGTCCACTTTAATACCACCTTTCGGGCGCAGCGAGTCCCACATACCCGTCTGGGGTAGTCCACTACCCCGCGGGATGCTTCAGAGCATTTCCCGGTGTAAAAGAAAAAAAGTATCTACTGCCCTTCTTACCGAAATATAAAAAGCTGTTTCACAAAATTTAGCACGATGGTGGTGGTATCAACGTGGACCGGCCACACAGCGCAACCACCATCGGAACATACTTTACAAGTTCACCTGGGATTCCTGGTACCATCGAGCATATAACCGGAATAGAGCGGTAATTTTATGTGTTTTATATGAAAACTAATTCCACCAAATTTGTGCTGCGATGCCGCGCTGTTTCTGCGCTCTATTGGCCGACTGATGGCCATTGACGGATGATTGGCCGATGGGACGTACATACAGATCATTGGTTGGTTGAATTGCTATTAAGTCAGTAACAAATCACTGACCAGTTTCGGAATTGTATGGCTCACATTACTACTCTATCCGGTTATATGCTCGATGCCTGGGACAAACCCAGACCACCCATTTATGTTAGTCAGATGGTAATTCGGCGCTAGTTATTACCCTCTCGTACTACCCTTCTATCCGAAACAAAAAAGATATTTGACGGAATAAACAAATACGATAACAGAGGATAGTGAGATATTAAATTGTATATTAGCCATAATTCCGAGCACCAAATTCGCGGTTCGGTTTATCCTTTAAGTCCTGTTAGTTAACTATCCTGCTTAGTTACAAAATCAGGCGTTACTTTGTGGAAATCTATAATAAGTATTAGATATTAAAATGTATATTAGTTAGCAAAATCCCGCGAACCAAGTCAAACCGAACCGCGAATTTGGTTCGCGAAATTATTGCTCAGCTATTAATTTCTCATATTATACACAGACTTCGTTCTGTCAAAGGGGGAGGCGGAGGAATTTCTTAAAATCCCTTCTTAGCTGACCTCTCTCTACATGGAAAAAGTAAGCAAAAACAAATTATGTTTTATTATGTTTCTGTAGATAATCAAAATGTACGCCTGGGAGAAGTCATTTGAGCACGTGGTGAAAATGGCCCGAGCTGCTGAGCTGAAGGTCCTTGGAAGGTCGATATGCGTTCGCAGCGTCTTCGTCGGCTTCATGTTATTCGCTGAACGTACCACGCTTTTCATCACATCACTAATGATCGTACTCTCTGGCAATATGGTTACTGCGACTGTGGTAGGTATTCAATTCAAGTACTTTCTCTGATCTTTGGAGAAGGCACTCAGTTAAATAAAAGGATTAGGTACTCAAGGTAAATCATATGTAATGTTCGAATGGAGTATTGTAAGAGGTAGTGCCATGCTGTTTTGCAGCCGAATTGGGCCGGCACGATCGATGTGGTACCTCTCGCTGACACAATACCGGCGTAAAGTGACAGCTATGCCGTCGCGTTTCCTGCGGTTTGTCAGTTTCCGGTGGCCCATAGGCTAAATGAGGGCAACACTGCATAATCTCTGGTGTGTATGGGCGTCGATAGTAACCAAAAGGCTTCGACTACTCGTTTTCCCTTCCTATGATATACAAAAATGGAGTAATCCCAATAGTGGCTGGAATAATACACCGATATAAGTCAGGATCTGATGAGCATGCAGCGCCAGACCGTGTCTATATTTACCATAAAACTCTAGATTTATATATCTTAGTAGTTTATACGACATATGTGCCCCTCATTTTTGAAAACACCGATATTATTTAGCGAAAGAAATATTAGGCATAATGGTGCAATAAACCTTAGCGCGCAGCACAAGACCAACCCGACGCCAGGAGACCGTGCGGTCGCAGACTTTACGGTTGGCGGGGGGCAACCCTCCATTTTTACAAACCAAAAGTGAGCCACATGGGCTCACACTAATCCGATGTAGCATTAGGGCCTTTGGGCCGTCAGCATAGATCATTCCGAAAAAAACAAAGAACATCCCTCCAGGTAACTATAGAATTATAAAGAAATCATGCATGCAACAGTGGTACAGGTAGTCAGGAATGTAGCAGAGATTCTATTGTCAACCCAAATTACAATATTTATTGAAGACACTATATAATTACTAAGAACTCATTTATTTTAATGACTACTAATAACGAATTACTAAATTAGGAACCAGCGTTAATGTCTACTATTATAATTATCTAACAGAACTTGATTTAACAGACAATAAAGATAAAAACATCAACTAACCGAGTCGTTTGTCAAGACTCAAGGACCATTTTCTAGATTAGATTAAATGATTGTAAAGTAATAACTTATGGTAATGATAAACGAGAGGTTAAATTATATTAATGTTAATAACTATGAGGATATATTTAAGCCGTGGAATAAATATAAATTAGCCAATGACTAAACAAGGAAGGATAAGTTTTTCTCAGAGAGAGTAGCATCAACTTCAACATAGTCTAGAAACCATAAGATCCTTCGTTTTTACTAATTTGTGGTTCTTTTCAGATATATCCCATCAGACAGTTTTTAAGTATAATCCAAATGAACCTCACATTCATTCTGCCAATCTTAATAGCGAGTATTTCGGAATTGACTGTGTCATTAGAAAGGATACAAAATGTACTTGTGATGGGTAAGCATGTTAACTATACAAATCTAAGTAATAATACCTTAAGTATTATTTTGAATTCTATGATCTATGTACATATCTGTGATATACCTGTCTACTTTTCAGAGGAAAGAGCAGACATAGCGGTATTGCCAAAGAGCAAGCTACTACAAAACGTCACGTTCAACGGAAAACCTTTAAATAATTCTGACACTGAGATCAAATCACAAAAGTATTCGTCCATCACACCTGTTATTAAATCACCAACTTTAGGTTAGTTTTTTTACCACTTTTTTCTTTTAATTTTTACTATATTGGATACTAAAAGGTCTGCATAGGCAACCTTGCTGGTAAATACCATAAGGCGGCTTTTGTTTCGGAAAGACGGGCTGCGGGTGGTGAAATTAGTATTAATCTGTAGTGAACCGGTATAATATGCTGATATACGACTTTGACTACCCACCATTAGCCGACTTTTTAAATTACATTTATCCTCCTTTTTTTATTTTTTCTTTTACGCCGGAAAATGCTCTGAGGCATCCCGCGGGGGAGTGGGTGGGACTCGCTGCGCCCGACAGCTGGTAAATGGACGGAGCTCTACCCACTAAAACCCGGCGAGTGCCACCAATGCCGCCTTTTGTGAGGTGCCCCGGATCTAGAAAACAAACAGGGCACCTCGACGGCTAGTCAGTCCCGCAAGGGACCGACGCCACCTCCACAGAGGGGTTGTCCCGCACCACAGAACAACCCCTCCCAAAGTCGGGACAGTACAATAGTGTGAGGTTCCCAACCTCACCCCCTGCCCCCTGCTCTTCTGTCCCCTCTTCTTATAAGAGGGGTACGATGAGCCCCCTCGGCCCAATTAGCTTCGCCCAAGGTGCACCGCTCACCCTAGGTTACTGAGCCCTACCGCCACGACAAGGCCTGAACCATGGTGGGGACATTTGTCCTCCTAGTATAACACCTAGTAGAGCTAGTTAGAGCACCTAGCTAGCTCTACTAGGATCTTATTTTCTCTATAGTTCTAGTAAATATATCTCATTTTCTATCTGTATATATATCTCAATTCTATCTAATTGTGTCAAACATTACTCATGTAATCTGTGTAAATTTGATGAAAAATATTTGCAAGTTCTTATTATAATTATATTTGACTAGATTATATCAGAGGCGGCAAGTCGTTTAAACTTCGTTTAGCATAGCAACACGATATTTCTTTCATATACAGAAAGATATTTAGATAATTATATTATGATAAAAAAATACTAGAATTAAAAAGAGGTTCTGCTCTTTCCCCTTCATCATGCTTGGATGTGTGCACAATCAATTTCGGCTGTCGTTGGCGTCGGCGAGTGGCATGGCGTTCATTGAGGAAGGCATATGTTCAGCAGGGACGGATAGAGGCTGATGATGATGATGATGATTTAGAAAATGATTTTCTAAATTACTAACTCAATCTTTCGAGTCACATGATCAATACTTAAATTCTAGCCAGGGACTTTGCTGTGGAACTAAGTGGAGTAAGTGCTTCATGGACTGATTCTGAAAATCCTCACAGTCTTACCCTTAAGAATCTCAGTCTTCGTGTAAAGAAGGGAAAATTGTGCGCTGTCATCGGACATGTCGGATCTGGGAAAGTAAATATATATTTTTAAATAGTATTCATAATTAGGTATTCTTACTATGAGCAAGGCGTGAGGAATTTTAAAACTTAGATTTTCTTGTGGTGGATGCTTGCACAATGATCGTGCCGATTAAAAACGAACGATCATCGGCGATAATGTAGTGGAGCAATAAAAGTTTGTTAAAATCTCCATCCTTGAAGTTGAGTTTTCTATAAGAGGAATGCAGGAAATACTAGACCAAAAACGGGCGAACCCTTGAAATTATTGAAATTTATAGTATTATTTTATTTTTCCAGTCATCTTTGCTTCAAGTACTTCTTCGTGAATTGCCCACTTGCAGCGGAACCCTCAACGTACAAGGCAACGTAGCATACGCGTGTCAAGAGTCTTGGTTATTCCCGTCTACAGTTCGAGAAAATATTATATTTGGACTGCCTTACGATGCAGCCAAATATAAAGAGGTAAAATAATTTTCTAATATTTACGCGGTTTATTAAGATTTTTTGTAAATATGTAAAGTAACCAAAACGTCGGGCATATAAAAATCTTCATAAACCGTCATAAAATCCGTAACAGTTGTTTCATTATAATAAGATAAAATAATTAAAGTGTATCACGTGTCGGATCTTAACCTATTATTTCTAACTTTCAAATTCAAGCGATTAATGCACATAATAAAATATTAACTTCAGTTGAGATTGTGTCTGTGTAATGTTTGTTACCTATTTTGTCTGACTAGGTGACCAGGGTATGTTCTCTGCAGCCTGATTTCAAACAGTTCCCATATGGTGACCTGACACTCGTAGGAGAACGAGGAGTTTCTTTATCGGGAGGTCAAAGAGCTAGAATTAATCTAGCGAGGTCTGTGTATAGAGAGGTGAGTTTATATACTTTTTTTTTTGTTTATTGCACCGTATGACACGACACGACCGATAAAAATTCTTATAAGAACTAAAATATTATGCCTGAGAGCATTTCTCGGCGTTAAAGAAAAAATAAAAAAACTAACCCAACCAGTCACAGGAACTGCCAATAGAAGTGTAAACAAAACAATTAAATTCAAATACCTATAATACAGGCCGTTAATTATGTCGCTGTAAAGATTATGACAACCTATACAATTTAAACGGCGCACAAAATGGTCGCATGACATTGACATATAAGTAAACAAATATTGCACTAACATAAATAAATCAAACGCCATATAAACGTCAAATAGCGTTTCATACAGGTGGCGTTACCACCGTGTCGCGAATCCAGAGATTTTATCTCATGGAAAAATATGCCGCGCCTAAAGAAGTTTTCAATTTAAAAAATAAATTAAGGTACTGCTAGCTAGGTACTGTAATTTTAGTTACGTCACCTTCAAACTATTAATATAGAATCATCCAAACGCTCGTAAAATATTAATATTATACGTTTTTTGTATTTTTTGTACCAACCTATTTTAATTATTATGTAAAAATATAAACTTATTCTTTTTGTAACTTTTAGAATATTTTTTACTAATTTTAGGCTGATATATACTTATTGGACGATCCCCTGTCCGCCGTGGATGCCAATGTGGGAAGACAATTGTTTGAAGGATGCATAAAAGGGTATCTGAGTGGCAGCACACGTATATTAGTCACACATCAAATACACTTTTTAAAAGCAGCTGATGTAATAGTGGTTCTTAGCGAGGTACTTATTCAACGTTGGAATAATATGTTTTTATTTTTATAAATGTGACGTCTTGAATCGACGATTGTCTAACTTTAAAAATAACACGTATGTACTTAAGTACGATTCGATCTACATATGGTGAGGTAAAGAAAAGTAAACTATAAGAAAAGCTTATGTACTATGTATATCATAATTGTCTTTATGGATACCACCGTCCTCTTCCTCATCCAAAGTCCAAAATCCAAAATCCTAAATCCTAAATCCAAATTCCAGTCCAAACTCCAGTCATATATCCAGTCTTAAGTTCCAATCCAAAAATATTTATTTATAATTAGGTGACTCATTTGTCTATTTGTGTATCTCAAGAAGTTAAGCATTGGCTTGAATTTTTAAATGTGAAGTTAGCTTACTTACACACGCCAGCACGGGGCATATGGGATTTCGCCTCTCCATATAATTACAAGGTTGTCACTTTATGATAATACCTAATAATACTAATAAAATTACAAAGAACAGCTGCTGTTCTTATATCTTAGGCCTCGTCACACGGCGACAACACGCGGTTTCAGGAACTCTAATCGTGCGGTTTCTGCGCATTTAAATAAGTCTAATATAAATATATACATACATAATAAATAAAACCCGAAGGGTCCTGACGCGATTCTGAAATTACGCGGTTGTCGCAGTGTCTTACGAATCCTTATTACGTTGTATTCAGGTGGCGTACATGATCAAGTTTTTGTTGCTTTTTAGGGACGAATTAAAAACATTGGCACATACGACGAATTAGTAAATTCCGAAGTTGAATTTAGTTCTTTAAGAACAAATGATGACCCCGTAAATAATAAAGAAGAAACTACAGAAATGGTAAGAACATGCATTGAAAATCGCATATGACATTTTTTTACAATTCATGAATATTTTGACCGTTTTTTAACCAAACCTAAGTATTGTGTCATTCAACATAAATCAAAATTTTGAACGTAGTTTTTTAATAACTTTTTTTACCAGGCAGTGCAGAAACCAGATTTCAATCGTGGTGTTTCAAAAGTATCAGTGAAAAGTGATGGAGGTGAGGAAGAAAAGGAGCAAATATTAGAAGCCGAAGAGAGATCGAAGGGAAATCTCAAATTTAACGTCATTTGGCAGTACTTCAAGCAAGTGAACTCATGGTGTATAGTTTTGATGGCTTTGGCCACTTTACTGATCACCCAGTTCGGTGCAACGTTTTGTGACTACTGGCTCAGTTATTGGTATTGTATTACTTAACTTTTATACATTAGCTTTAGTGTTTAGCTAGCTAGCTAAAGCTCTAGCTTCGTAAAATTATATATAGCTAGCGTAAAAATTTTACGGATGAAACGTCACGAAAACGTGCAACGTTTTTGTCCAAGAAGAGGAAGAGAGAGATTGAGACCGATTGAAAGAGTGAAAAAGGGTGAACGTAGCATGAAGCACATAGCCATGGAGTGAGAGTAGGGAGCAAGCGAGTGAGAAAGATCGAGAGAGAGAGAGAGAGAGATAGAGCAAACGTCGCATCGCAAGTCTCGGAAATTTAAAGCTTTAGATAAGTATAAATATAAACGATATTTAAAAATTAGTTTGCCAACTAAGTTTTTGCATAGGGCTTAGGGTCACTTACTGAGCAAAAATCACACAAATGCTAACAGATTCAGTTGGAGCTTTAAGCGCCATCTTGAAAATAAGTTTTTAGCTGATATCTCAGAAATCAGTCATAAACTGCAATGCAGCATGGCACTACCTCTTAATGAGGTAGTGCCATGCTGCATTGCATTGAACTGGGCCGGCACGACCGGGGTGGTACCTCTCGCTCACATAACACCGGCGACAAGTGACAGCTATGCTGTCGCATTTCGTGTGGTTGCGATAGGGAAAAGGAGGGCAACGCAGCTGCATAAACTCTGTGTAGATGTGTATGGGTGGCGGTATATAATAATATAAGGCTCCGACTGCTCGTTTGCCCCCTTATAACATTTTAAAAAAACTATGCACTCGGGGTAAAAGTTTTTGGGACCATTATTGGGACAAAAAAATTGGCATCCTTTATTTTTTGTAAACTTTTTTTAAACTTGCCGTTTACGATATATATTATTTATTCATGTTCATGGGCGACGTTGACCACTTACCATCAGGTGGCATGTTTGCCAGATTGCCTATCCAACTAACATTAAAAAAAATAGATGGATAGATTACAGGAAATAAAAAATGTTAAATTTTACTCTCTACAATAATGTTAACTTTTGCCCTAAAGTGGTAAGTTTTGCCGTAATATGGACGAAAAACTTTTTTTTTTTATATGCTGCTTGAAGCTCCACATGAATCTGTCTGCATTTCGTGATTTATAAGTGCTCAGTAAGTGACCCCGTACCCCATAAATATGCTTTATAGTATAAAGCATAGTAATTACGCTTTAAAAAATTGTGAAAAAAGACGTGAGGGGAAAAAATCCTTGAGAAAATAAAACAAACTGGATACTTTGGAAAATATAAATAAATTAATAAAAAATAAAATACATGTGTATATTTTATTTTTTATTAAAATATAAAACGCAAGGCTACAGCGGAGCTCTCTTCACGATCTTAGAAAAAAAATAGATCGGAAATTTAGTGCGAGTTGTCTAAGATATCTAAAGGTCTGTTTTTACTGTACTAATTCAATTGTAAATTAGGCTTCAGTCAATACAATTTATGATTAATGATAATGATAAACCCCCATTTAATTTTATGAATATGTTTTTTTATTTATAGGACTAATGAGGTGGATGCGTATGAACAGTCATTGCCTGAAGGAGTTGAGCCTGGTATGATTTACTTTTGGATGTTTTTAGATATTCCATAATCTCAAATTAGTTATTTTAGGAATAAAGGAGATTTTCTTATACTAATAAAGACATATTTCTTACTGAATTTGCTAATAATATATCACATTATCAACTAGCTGTTGCCCGCAGCTTCGCCCGCGTTAACTTGCCTAACTTCACTCCTGTTAGTTAGATCTTGGTGTTTTATAGCCTATAGCCTTCCTCGATAAATGGGCTATCTAACACTGAAATAATTTTTCAAATCGGACCAGTAGCTCCTGAGATTAGCGCGTTCAAACAAACAAATAAACTCTTCAGTTTTATAATATTAGTATAGATAAAACCAAAAAAGAAACATTCATTACAAAGATCTTCAATTTTTCTGTATGATATTTGCTATTTTAATTCAGCTAGCATCTGCTGATCATATATTTATCATTTTTACAGATCCAAGTCTAGTCACACAAGTGGGCCCTCTAACAACGACTGAATATCTGGTAATTTACGGATCTGCTGTTCTGTTCATCATCATCATGACGCACGTCAGAATACAAGCATTTGTCGTGATGTCCATGAGAGCTTCGAAAAATCTACACAATAACATGTTTAAGAACTTATTGTCAGCCGTAATGAGGTTTTTCGATATAAATCCGTCTGGTGAGTTTGTCATCATTTTGTGTCATCCGTTCGTCACCATGGTAAAAGTAAAGAATGCGAAACGCCGAGCATTTAAAACACTTTAATTTACCGCGATAAAATTCGTAAAAGTTGTCTTAATATGTTGAGTGAAATTAGCATAGCAAACAAAACAATATTTTGTATCAAATTGTCTATTTTTACATGCTTTATATTAAGGCTGTTGTAATAAGGGCTGTCCGAGAACTGGATTTAGTATGGAGCTCGAAACAGCGTCGAGCGCTTTCGCAGCGAGTGAAAACACATATTTATTTAATTGAAGGAAGGGATTTCTAAAAAATACTTTATGATGACCGTTTTAAATCACATTTTCTACAAGATTTATTATGGTATAAGTTTTATTGTACAGAACCTAATATTACACAAAAAAAATTGTTTTTTCATCTCAATTTTGACCTATCTTTGCAATTTTATTTAATGCAGCAAAAAATAATAAATCGTGTATCGAACAACCGAAATGTTATGATGAAGGAGTGTTACATATATATTTTTTTAAACTTAAATTGGCTTCTAAATAAAACATAATTCAAAATGCCGTTTATTGGGAAAAGCCCGCCTTAACTTCACCTGTATGTATGTTTGTAACCGACCTTTTTTATTCATAATATTCTTTAGAGATCATAAAATATGATATGTTTATTTTTAACCAAACAAAATGACTGAAAATTTACAGAATGCATTAACTGATAACAAATGTTTATCCAGTTCTATCTGGATGATGTTTAAATCAAAATAAAAACTGCAGCTGACTCATAAGCCGCGTTATTTGTTATGTCCCTGTAAGACTTTTTCTTTCATACAATTTTTATACGATTTATTTTTAAATATCAAATAAAAAAACTGTGTAAAACTTATTACAAACAATATGTATTCATTATTATAAAATGCCACTGCCTTCAACGGATCTTTACTCTACATCATATTTAACGCCATCTACCGTCCAGGACGACAAAGAATATTATAGGAAACGCTATATTATTTGCATTCTTTCTCATTCTCTCGCAGGATGAATCCTATTTATTTCTGTTTGTCTCTTTTTGTGTCGCTTTTTCGTTTCATCGGATTTTCTAATCACAACCGGTACTAAATAAGTTTCACTTCAATTTAAATGAATTTCAAAATTTACCTCCTAAAGGGAAACTCATAAACATTTCTTTTTAATTCTGCACCTTCTTATAATATTAGTAGATATAATATAATAACTTTTAATATTTCAGGTCGTGTTCTGAACAGATTTTCCAAAGACACAGGCGCAATGGACGAGATGTTACCGCGCAGCATATTAGAGACCTTTCAGATGTACTTATTTGTTCTGAGTATTCTGGTGTTGAATGCACTGGCTCTCCCCTACACCCTGGTGCCGACTGCAGTCCTGATGGTCTTTTTTATAATATTCCTCAAGTGGTATCTGAATGCAGCTCAGGCGGTTAAGAGGCTGGAAAGTACAAGTAAGTTATTAGTATTTATAATCATATGTGGTATTATGTGATCTGTAAAAATAATTAAATGGAATTATAAAAAATATATATTACTAGCTGTTGCATGCAGCTTCGCCCGCGTTACTCAACTCCTATAAGTCACAGCGTGATGTTTTAGCCTATAGCCTTCCTCGATAAATAAGTTGTCTAACACTGAAAGAATTTTTCAAATCGGACCAGTAGTTCCTGAGATTAGTGCGTTCAAACAAACAAACAAACTCTTCAGCTTTATAATATTAGTATAGATTGTAAAATGAGCGTGGGGTGTTTTTGCATTACATTTTTATACTACCTTCACTTTTATAAATAGCTACCGATGAATGATTTATAACAATGAATGTTGAAGTATCTCAGGCTTCTTTTACAATACTCAATAGGTATGATTTTTTTATTCAGTCATTAAGATAATTCTTCTATCCAAAATACGATAAAGTCCACTGTTCATGAACAATATGATTCCGAATATTTAACTAAATAATGATTTTTAGAACGGCCCGGATCTTAGAGCATGTGATTTTTAGCAATTTGGATATATAATAGCGAGAAGTTATAAAAAGGTATACCAGTTTAAAATGTATATCATTACAGCGAAGAGTCCGGTATTCAGCATGATCACTTCAACGATATTGGGGATGTCAACCATAAGGAGCTGCAACTCCCAGAACAGACTGATCAAGACTTTTGATGACGCTCAGGTATATTTTATTACTTTCCTATAACCTATTCATAGACGTGCAAAGTTTTCAGTGTCTTGCATAGAAAGAGTATATAATGTAAAACTACATGAAATCTAAGACTTGTATTTTACAATTCACGTACTATGTAAAATACATAACAGCATTATTACATTAGCTGCTTTTGATAATCTTTAAATTTACCACTCTTCCCTTGGCCGTCTTGGTGTTCATTGAGGGACGTCTATGTTCAGCAGTGGACGGATAAAGGCTGATGATGATGACATTAAGCGTTGTCAAAAATTTATTTTGTTATAGTTAATAGAATCAGGCGTTACTTTGCGGAAATCCATTATATAAGATTAAATTATAATTTAATTAGCAATAATCCCGCAAAACACGCAGTCTTTACTGCAAATGTGTGAGGCACGCATATGCATGCATATAGCACCGCCCTCCTTTCCCACACTGCATATGCGTACACTCGCATGCACCACCACCCCACATGCACCACAACCACAGTAAAAGACCACCACCACACAATCTACGCACGTTTCGCCCCGACACCGAGGCATCCTCAGGATCTAGACTCTACGATTAGCAATCGTTAAGTTAACGATTAATCGTTAAGATAAAGAAGGATGTAGACTCTACGATTAGCAATCGTTAAGTTAACGATTGCTAATCGTAGAGTCTACATCCTGAGGATGCCTCGGTGTCGGGGCGAAACGTGCGTAGATTGTGTGGTGGTGGTCTTTTACTGTGGTTGTGGTGCATGTGGGGTGGTGGTGCATGCGTATTTCAGTAAAAAAAATTGACTCTAATAGAATAAGCTTTTGTCGAGATATTTTCAAACGTTACGTACGAACAAACCATAGTCGTGTAGAGTCTGTACCACTACAGACGCCACACAGACCACTCTGTGGTAGTACTTAAATATCGAATTTTAAAGTCGATAATGATTATTATAACATCAAACATATTATGACGTAATATAGTAAAGTTACGATTGCAAATGTTATCGGAAAGGACAGAGAATCATGGCGCATATACCTAATCCTAGATTTAATGTATAAGTTAAATTTTTTTGACACTTGTTTGATTTTTTCATTATTAATATTATAATGAAACAACTTTAAAAAAAAGATGATAATGCATGCACTTTAATTGCAGGATCTTAATTCGAGCGCCTTCTACACATTTTTGGGTGGGTCGTCAGCGTTCGGCTTGTACATGGATATGTTGTGCCTCATATACCTCGCTGTTATCATCGTCATCTTTCTCTTTATTGATTTTGGTAAGTCCCCGAAACATATTTTTTTATAATAATATCTATGGACGCCTTTTTTACACCACGTCCATCTGGTCCCGTGGTATGTTCTCGAAGAACTTGTGTTACCGGTACCAGACAACGGAAATAGATTTAATACTTTTGTACTATACAGATATTTAAGATTTTTATTATATAATACACATATTTAATACACATCCATGACCCAGGAACTCAGAAAACTTTTTTGTTCCCTGGCGGGATTCGAACCCGCAACCTCCGGCTTGAGCGCCAACGCGCTTGAGCGAAACGCAACCGTTGAGCCACAGAGGTCGTCAAAATTAATGCCTACAATTATATTTTTGGGCATTTAAAAAAAAGATTTTGGATGATCATAAAAAATATGAAATTTAGCCATGATGAATATAGAATAATAATGCATGGTATTATTCAGGTATTATTATTATTCTTCTATTGGATCAATAAATTACAGCATGTTAAGAGGTAGTGCCTTGCTGCATTGCAGCCGAACTGGGCCGTCACAACCGGGGTGGTACCTCTAGCTCACATAACACCGGCGTCAAGTGACAGCTATGCTGTCGCGTTTCATGCAGTTTGTGAGTTTCCGGTGGCCCATTGGGGGGGATAGGAAAAGGAGGATGGCGCATCTGTGTGGCCTTGGTTGTGCGGATGTTACATATGGGGCATGGGCGTCGGCGAAATGAAGCTCCGACTGCTCGTTTGCCCCCTTATGATATTATAAAAAAAAATCAAAACGGAATCATGTATCAATAATTTTCATTACTTAAGTTAACTATAGATAAGTATTATGACTTTGCAAAAAGCAAAAACAAGTTTTTAGCGTAAAATTGCTATGCTATCTAACTTTAAATATGAGAAAACAAAATATAACTTTAAAATATCTTGATGCAAGAGATGTTACGATGAAGTAACAGTTAAAAAAAAAGTACAAGTTTTACAGTGTAAATTAATAAAAATAATAAAATAAAGTAGAACTGTAGTTATGCATCGTGCATTAACTTCCTCATACCGAAATATGAGTTCCTGATACCCAGTTATAAATTGTTATTCCATTATTCCAGGAGGCCTGATACCGGTGGGCAGTGTGGGCCTGGCTATAAGTCAATCCATGACATTGACGATGATCCTCCAGATGGCTGCCCGGGTCACCGCTGACCTCTTGGCACAAATGACCTCCGTCGAGAGGGTTCTAGAATATACT
This sequence comes from Helleia helle, assembly GCA_963853865.1. Taxonomy (NCBI): domain Eukaryota; kingdom Metazoa; phylum Arthropoda; class Insecta; order Lepidoptera; family Lycaenidae; genus Helleia; species Helleia helle. Next base: position 12,710,940 of record OY971421.1, read on the forward strand.
AATCTGCCTGCAGAAGAAAATTTGGAAGACGGACGTAAGTTTACTACTAGGTAACATTAATTACAATGACTACTAGGTAACATTAACATTTTGTACTAGATTTAAGGAAAGGTCTGATAATTTTGATAATGACTGGATAATAAACATAAATTTAAGTATACATATATAGTAACCACTAACCATCCATGACCTCCGTAAATAAGTCAAGCAAGTATAAGGACGCCACTCCACCGCGGCGTACGCTCGCCTTGGAATCGTTGGTAGACTCAATTGACGTTCAAAAATACTTTGTTAGTACTATTTTCAATATTTTTTTACAATTTTGAATAGTATTCTAACGAATTTAAAACTAAATAATGATGAAATTATAATATACCTCTTGCAACTAGATATTCTATATTTTTTAAGGATCTTAACATTCCTTTTTAAATTATAATATATGATCGTCATCATGTGTAAGCAATTTATATCTTATAATTAATCTTGAAAATTTATCGGTATACAATATTTTAATTTCATTAATAAATTATTCACCGTCATCGTGACGGTCGAAAAGTACGATTAATGTAAATGACGAAAATATACAAAATAAATATAATTTTAATATTTTGATTTCAATATCTCTATACTATAAACGAAACTATAAAGGAAGTTTTGATGATTGAGGCCACTGCTGTAAAACCTGAAGTCAATCTGGAATTATTCGCAGTTCAAATGGCCCCGATGTCTACACCTTAATTCAAACCCAGATGCTGAATCTCTTTTTTTTCGGATGGATCTATGCTAACGGCCCGAAGGCCCTAATGCTACATCGGATTAGTCTGAGCCCATTTGGCTCACTTTTGGTTTGTAAAAGTGGCCACACGGCCTCCTGGCGTCGGAAGTGAATCTCTATTTATTCCCAAAGTGGTCCCATAAGGAAGTTTTTTTTCTACAAAAATATAAAACTCTTATACTTACATTAAATTGTAAATAAATTATAATATATATGGGGAAAAAATACTTCAATAACTTATTTGCTCTGTGACGTCACAAGTCTCGTCGGGTCAATGGCATGGGTAAGGCGGTACTCGACTCGAGTGAGCGAGAGCGGCCCGTAGCGTGACTTGTGACGTCAAGAGGTCGCGCCGAGCAGTTTTAAAGCCGACGGGAAAAGTATCATAACTTCGTCATTTATGGAGATAATTGGAAAAAAATCAGAGTAGGCTTTATTGCAAGTTTAGTGCTATTTTTAAAACAATTTAAAAAAGTAGGGAAGGGTCTACAAAAATTTTTCACCACTCACAGCAGAATCAATATTAACAAACAATCCTCACTTTTTTTCGAAAACTGTTAATTCGTGGTTAGGAACTCAGCCTCGACGCAATTTCCATAATTATATCTAATCAAAGACATTTTTGTCGTGATTTAAAAATATGGTAGAAATTTAGCTGCGGGGTCCACCAGAATTTCACAAATTTGAAAAGGGGTACGATATTTTACTTAAATCGAATTTAAATATTACAAATTCAAAGATGGACTGGCAATGACAGATCTAATAGCCCCTACATGTAGTTAGATGCATCGGCAGACGTCATCGGCAGGCGCGTCCGCTGACGTGTAGATGGGGTAATTTGCTCGTCTATCGTAGGTATTCAACGTCGGTAGATGCATCCGCAACAAATCCGTTTGCTATCGGTTTTTGTGACACGGATCAAAAGGTTTCAGCGCGAACGTTAGATAGATAGAGATACTGTTATGATGGTTTTGTCAATTATCTTTGAAAAAATTAACCTAAAATACTTTATTTAATAAAGTACTTTAGGTTAATTTTTTCAATTAAAAAAAATTTAACCTAAAATACTTTATTTAATAAAGTACTTTAGGTTAATATTTTCAACGGTACGGTGTCCCGCACTAGGCTCCTCCAGCCGCTTCTTCCACTGACGGAGCACTCGCCTTTGCAGATGGCTCCGCCAGGAGTCCTCTTCATCAGATGTCTCCCCCCCCCTCCTCCTCTCCACGTCATCTCATCCACGTCATTGCCAGGGCCCTTGTAACCATGTCCCATGACGATGAGCCCGCCAGTAGGCACGCAGCCTCGTATGAGGTCGTACGGTGAGCACAGACAGCCCAGATTCTCTGCGGACGTCACAGCAGAGCCACGTTCTCCATCTTCAGCCCGCTCGCCCATATCAGCGCGTCGTACAGCCTTATGGACTGCAAGACGCCTGCATATAGTTGGCGGCAACCAACGCTCGGTCCACCCACGTTTAATAGGAGATGACTCAGCGCTCGTCGAGCAGTCTCGGGACGAGGCGCCGAAAATGCTCTTAGAAGTCCCGATCGACTGTCGAGGACGAGGCCCAAGTACCTCATGGTCTCGACAGCGATGAGGGGCCCCCTTCTACAAGGTAGGATCCGGGTGGACGGGCTCGCCGGGGACCGTAGAAGCATATAGTTTCGCACTTTTCCAGGGCAACTTCGAGCCCAAGTCATCGGATTCTTGCCACCACTCCAGCTACCGCCAGAATGCTTGCCCCCGAAAAAGTGCCTCCACGTGCTCTGACGACTTTGTCGTCGCCGTAATACGTAATGCCGACGCCCGGCAAGTTCGCGCCGCGGAGGACCTAATCGTAGCCGATGTTCTACAGTAGTGGGGCCAAGACTGAGCCCTGTGGAACACCGCACGCCACTCTCCTCGTCACCCTATCAACTTCAGTGGGGTACGCGACGCACCTACCAGTAGTTTCCTACCAGTGTCGAAGGGTATGGTGTTGAAGGAGTTGGCGACGCTCGAGTCCTCTATCCTAAGCCTATTTTCTTATTTCTGACGTGACAACGTCTTATAATTCGATGGAGCCGGCTGCAAGAACGAAAAAACATGACGTATGCGGCGTTACCTCGCTCTGAGGCGTTCCATTTTCTTATGACGTTGTCACGTTCAACTATCGTCAGTAAACCGACTTTACATACAACCGATTTTTTTGTAGTTACCATCTTACCATCATTAACAACATGTACCCGTTCTCTGATAGACATAATCCTCTTTGAACAAACGCCGAGACGGCCGATCATCCACTCGTACTTGAGTATGATTATATACTTTAACAATATTTATTACATTTACAGCCGAAAGCCCGCCGAAAAATTGGCCATCTCAAGGATATTTGGAGTTTAGGAAAGTGAATTTGAGGTACGGACCCAACGATCCTCCAGTGCTGAAGGATTTAAACTTCGATGTTAAGAGTGGTTGGAAGGTTTGTTGAATTCTTTGTTTTGTGAAATTAGTACATGTGGAGTAACACAGTTTTCTATTTCTTCTATCATCTATACAGATAAATAAAATTGGAGTGTCTGTTTGTACCTAATATTAATATGACACACGGTACATATTATACAAAAATGGCATTTTTGTCTGTCTGTCTATTTGTTCCGGCTAATCTCTGAAACGGCTAGGGCGATTGATGGAACTCTCACTGGAAGATTGCTGAAGTTAAGGAGTAACTTAGGTTATAAAAATAATTATCACCAATCTGGGTACGGCTGTAAATCTAACTTAACGCGGGCGAAGCTGCGAGCAACAGCTAGTTCTAAATAAAGTTGAGAGACATAGATTAATACAAATTAATTTAATACAAATTGTTATTGAGATATTTAATATTAAAAAAATGTTACAGGTCGGTATCGTTGGTAGAACTGGTGCAGGAAAATCCTCATTGATATCAGCTCTGTTTAGACTCACCTCTATAGACGGTAGTATAAAAATCGACGACATCGACACCAACGGAATTGGAAAGAAGGTAAAGGAAGATTCATTATCACATAATAATGTTATCTTGGTGAATATTATAATTATTAATGTCATGAAAAAAAAATTTCAGGAATTAAGATCAAAAATATCCATTATACCTCAGGAGCCGGTACTTTTTAATGCAACTTTACGGTACAATCTGGATCCCTTTGACCAGTACGGTGATGACGAAATTTGGAGAGCCTTAGAACAGGTATTTCGCCGTAAGAGACATATATCAATATACTTCAGCCAAACTCGGAGAAGAATATTCGTAAACATACCACAACAACTGCATTTGAGAGTTGTCACTTTAGATTTTTTATAATTGCACACTTCAAGTGCAAATTGCAATGCACAATTAGAATATCCATGATATGAATCGTAAAGGCAAGTAAAAGATAAAAATTGATCAATAACCATTTCAAATCACATTTATTATTTGGCCTGCTACACGGTCTCCAGCCGACGCCTGACAAAGGAGACCGTGTTAGTTTCCAACCGTGTAAACGTGTGTTGTGTTTAAACACTGAATATGTTTATTTAAAATCTTTTCTCGTCATAAGAGTTGTTTAGATATATTCTCCTTTTTTTAACTAATAGTTAACGTTATTGTGTTGTAGGTTGAACTTAAAGATGCAATTCCAGCATTAGACTTCAGCGTTTCTGAAGGCGGTGCCAACTTCTCAGTGGGGCAGCGTCAGTTGGTTTGCTTGGCGAGAGCTATTCTCAGATCAAACAAAATTCTCATTATGGATGAAGCTACAGCCAATGTCGATCCTCAGTGAGTGACATTATATTTTTGTTTTATCGGTGTAGGCATATAATAATATGGTAACAAAGCTATAAGGAAACTCATAACACTGGCCTACACTCATTTTGGTGCCTAAGATTTTAGACCTGATTTTGAGTATATTTTGTGAGCTGATACAATAAAACTAGTCACATTTTTCATATCAACTATTGTTCATGAGAAAGAAGAGAAATACATATGATTGTATAATGGAAATTATACATTAAGAAAAAAAATTGAGTTATTTTCTTGAGTGAGATACACATGATACGTGACATACACATTCAAAAATTAATTTTCCTTAAAAAAACATTATGAGTCGATGAGACAGGATGAATATTACTCATGGTTCAGGCCTTGACGTGGCGGTGGGGCTCCGTAGCCTAGGGTGAGCCCAACACCTTGGGCGAAGCTAATTGTGTCGAGGGGGCTCTTTGTACTCCTCTGATAAGAAGAGGACCTGGGGAAACCCACTCCCCAAGCGGGATGCCTCAGAGCATTTCCCGGCGTAAAAGACAAAAAAAAAAGGATGAAGATTACCTGGGCCGCTATGGCGGAACCAGTAATAAGTAGGAGTGACCAGTTGTGCCAAAATCTTACAATTTCTTTTCTTAAGGCCTTCCTTGTAGCTAGATTTTTGTTGTATAATATGATTTTTAGGCTAAAGAATATGTATTAACCGGCCATTATTCATATTATATACACTTTATTATTTCAGAACCGACGGCTTAATACAGAAAACAATTCGACAACAATTTGCAAACTGTACAGTGTTGACCATTGCTCACCGTTTGAATACCATAATGGATTCAGATCGAATTCTCGTGATGGATATGGGACAAGTCGCGGAATTTGACCATCCATTCATTTTGCTTTCAAATCCAAACAGTTTGCTTAATTCTATGGTCAAAGAAACTGGAGAACGAATGAGTAATTTACTGGTTGAAACTGCCAAGAAAAAATATCTAGGAGAAAACCCATCTGAAAGGTCCAAAGAAGACTAAATAAAATTAATGAAGTGCTATGTACATATTAATTTATTTTATTGAGTAGGTACTGTTGTGGGAGGATAAAGGGAATGTATTACTTTTAGAAATGACAGGATTTATGTTTAAGTAGTATAAATAATATACATTCGGACTAATCATTCTAATGGCTCTAATCTGTTGTCTAATAGAAAATTATAAAGAAGTGAAAGTCCATTATTGCATGTGGGTGATGGGTGGTGGGTGATGGGTCTGTAAGAGATATTTAATACTACTACTTTTAAATGTGTATAAATACAGGGCCGTCTTAAGTCTATTCTGCGCCGGGGTGCGGGACTCAGTCTGCGCCCTCGTTTTTTTTACACTGCAACGTGGCACGCGACCGACGACACACTGCAGTATGAAAGGGGTCCTAGTCAACGTAAAAAACACAATACACGTAATTTTGATAATTTATTTATTTATTACTCTAAAAAATAAAATTAAACTTAAAACTTCGATTACTAAATATCTAGGTATTTATTACATGTACATACAGATACACATACATCAAACAAACTCAATTTTTCTTGCTTTTGAGTTGGCAAAGATTTTAATTAAATCATTTATTTTTATATCAATTTTGGATTCTATACTTATAATGGCTAAGTTTGTCAGTCTATCTTGGGTCATGGTTGAACGAAGATAATTTTTTATTAATTTTAATTTTGAAAAGGATCTTTCACCTTCTGCTACTGTAATATATACCTACGCAGAGCTGTATATTAGGAAATGAGGAAATTAAATTATTAGAATATATATAGCTTAAAATATCAGTGGGAGTACTTGTTGATGCATTGGCAAAAAATATTAGCAACAATTCTAATTCATTATATAAATCCTCCCCTATCAAATCTATTTTTAAATGTTAGTTTTTCTTGGAGCCGATAACACTGAGATTTTTTTTCATGCATCTCTAATTTATTCCAGTATTCAATGTTTTGGAAGAGTGCAAAAACTGAATTGTGTTCGGTCAGCAAATCGAATCTCTCATTTAATTTCGAGATAGCAGTGTCCAATAGAAAAAAATAAAAACATACTTTAAATTTGTTGGTTGGGTCTAAAATGGGCTCATCTGCAGCCTCGTAATCAAAATGTCTTTTTCGGGGACGTGGACAAGCAGTTTCTTTAAATTCTGTTTCGCATTCTTCAGCAATTGATTTTGCATCAGATAACAACTGTTCAAACGCGCTATCGGTGTGGTATTTCTCCAAATCTTTTTTAACCAAATTAATCATTTTGGTAGCTTCTGAAATAATTACGTCCGATTTTTGCAAATTTTTGCTTACAATATTAATCTTTAGTAAAATATTGTACCATATAACTACTGAACATATAAATCTATAAGACTTTAATTTGGCTATTAATGAACTCGCTATGTTTTTTGTGTCGCTGTCATACTTGTTATTTGTAAAAATATAGTATAATGCATCGTAAATTTTATCCATGTTAAAACGGAGTGCTCTAAGAGCATCAAATCTACTTTCTCAACGCGATTTTGAAAGATGTTTTAATGTCAAAGTAGGTATCTGTTTCATAATTACATCCCAGCGTGATGTGGATGCTGAAAAAAATGCATAGATTTCTTGGACAATACAGAAAAAGTTTGTAATTTCCAATGAGCTTTTAGCGGCGTCATTTACTACTAAATTAAGGGAGTGAGCAGCACACGGTACGTAAAAAGCACGAGGATTTATGTCCAATATATTTTTTTTGGACGCCTTTATTTTCCCCCTCATATTGGCCCCATTATCATATCCTTGGCCTCGCAAATCATCTAATTCAATATGGCATGATTTTAAGAAATCTAACAAATATGTCGCCAACCTTGTCCGGTAGTATCAGTTACAGGTAAAAAACCTAAAAAATGTTCTCGTACCTCAGCGCGTTTTGTCGATGGATTTAAATAAATAAACCTCACAATAACAGTAAGTTGTTCTTGGTGTGAAATATCAGGTGTGCAATCTAGAATTACAGAGTAGTGTTTACATTGCTTCAGAAGACTAATTATAGTCGTTTTAATTTTTTCAGCAATTATAGTAATCGGTTCATTTTGAATGTTATGACCAAGATAATGTGGTATGCGATGCTGAGCTCTTTGAATTCGAGCAATGTGTTCTGATAGTGTACTATCAAAATTAGATATACTCTCCACCAACTTTAAAAAATTACCATTATTTGGGTCATACAACTTCTCGTTGTGTCCAAAAATGCTATATTTTGAGCTGCCAAAATTTTTATAATTTCGATTATCCTTTCCAAAACTGCCGTCCACCTCTTTCTTTTGCGGTCTATTTCAGTTTGATTTACCGAGTCTACTGTTTGCCCTTTCAATAAGTCATTTTTTAGATCCAATTTTTTTTAAAGAACATATGTGCCCTGAAATTTTTTCATGTCGTTCTATATTTCTCGACAAATGCCCCCAGTCTTTGTAACCAGTGGGGGCATTAAATGCAGTGACATTATTATTAAAAAGCTTACAGTGAAAACAAAATACAGAATCAGTAGATATGGAATTGGAATATACAAGCCAAACTCGATGAATAATTTCGTTGTTTTGTAACTTTTTACTGTAATATTATGTATCTGAAAACGATCTCATGTTACTATCTGAAGGATAGTTGTTTTTTTATCTGAATCGGTCCACGTTCTATTAAAAATAATCTTAAATTATCGGGTATTACTTGCGGCCAGAGAGCAGGATCATTCGCGACATTTTCACAAAATCGTACATCTGGTTCTGTTGCTGGTTGGTTAACAATTGGAATTGGTTCATTTGGAGTAAGCGAACCAGGCGAGGTACTGGTACTAGTATGAGCTGGAACTTGTGAAATACTCGTAGAAGTTTTCTCTTCCAAGTTGACTGTCTCTTCCAACTGTCGGGTGGATGTTGATGAAGATGTACCTAAAAAAACATAAGATAGTCAACAATTTGTGTAACCAAGGTGTGGTAACAGGGCCACGCAATAATATTTTAGGCAATCGGGCATAGTCCAATCCGTTAGTCCGGGTGAGTTTGTATATAGGGAGTTTGGGAGCAATAAATCGATCAAGCTAGATTTAATTTTAAAAAACTTCGTTTTATCCGTGTTTACAGGCGATGAAAAACTGCTACCTACTGGTAGGAAACCACGCGGGTTCGAAACCATAATACACCTCGGTTCTTTCAAGCTCTTTTTGACATTTAAGTATTATTTACTATCGAGTAGCGTAGATAGAGAATGAATCTCAGATTACAACAATAATAATTATTAAAGAGGGACATACAGCTTGGCAAAAACGAGTATGACGTGGTGACAAGTGAAACTAAATATTTTAATAAATAGAAACCTATGATGTTGACAATACTTGGACGACAAATACTAGATTTTGAGTAAATTTTAGTGTTTCATATTTATTACTAACGATTTGATTAAATTCTCTTACTGATTTCCCATATTATAAAGAGACCTAAGTAAAAGTGGCGCCCTCATTTTTTCCACTCTTTTTGCCAAGCTGTACTATGCAAATCAGTAATAGTATGAATATGATAGAGCGAGACAGAGTACATTATTGTATATCTCAGTTTGGTACATTAAGTATATATTACCTATATTTCATATTTTTTTGATCGGACAAAGCATAAGTAAGTGAGATTGACTAAAAGAAGAGAAAAAAAAGTTTAGATACTATTATAGCAGGAGCCAGGTTCAAGTCAACTTTTTGAAAATTATTAAAAATAATTAAAAAAAACTCATTAAGGGCCCCTTCTCCTAAACTATAGGTATTTAACGCACCGAATCGGTTTGCACTTGCGTTGCGCGGGAGATGTCTTTATATGAACTCCGGTGACCTACCACGGCCGGCAAGCACGCCACAGTATACGAATAAGCAGTATATTGACTATGCTTGAATTATTCTGAGATGTGATAATTAATAATTATGCATAACAACATCTTGTTATTGTTATAGTTATCTAGTTTTAGATTTATAGAAATACTAGCTGGTGCCAGCGACTTCGTCTACGCAGGATAAGATAGTTTTATTTCTTCACTAATTAATCGAAAGGAACTTCGATCCATCCGGGTGTCCCTTGACACCTCTCTTTAGTTTTTTTTAATAAAAAGTATCCTATGTTACTTCTAATACCTCCAAGAATGTGTACAAAGTTTCATGATGATCAGTTAAGTAGTTTTTGCGTGAAAGCGTAACAAACATCCACGCTTTCACATTTATAATATTAGTAAGGATTAGGAAGGATGAATTAGCTACATAGGTCTAAAAGGTAGTGCCACGCTGCTTGCCGAATTGGGCCGGCACGACCGTAGGGGTACCTCTAGTTCACATGATAATGGCGTCAAGTGACACCTATGCTATCGCGTTTCTTGCGGTGTGTGAGTTTCCGGTGTCCCATGGCAGGAGATGGGGTAAAGGAGGGTAATACATCTGCATAATCTCTTATGTGGATGTTTACGAGGACGACCTCTGTGGCTCAATGGTTAGCGCTTTAGCGTTCAAGCCGGAGGGTGCGGGTTCGAATCCCGCCAGGGAACAAAAAGTTTTCTGTGTTCCTGGTTCATGGATGTGTATTAAATATGTGTATTATAAATTTAAAAACTTAAATATGTGTATAGTATAAAGTATTAAATATATTTCCATTGTCTGGTACTCGTAACACAAGTTCTTCGAGAACTTACCACGGAACCAGATTGACGTGGTGCAAAAAGCGTCCTTAGATATTATTATTATTATGGGCGTCGGTAGTCATCTAAGGCTCCGAATGCTCGTTTGTCCCCCCCTAAGGCCTAAGCTATAAAAAAAGCAATCATTCTAAGAATGCTTGTAGGAGATTAAAAATTGTAGACAAACATATTCTTTTATACTATATTAATTGTTTAAATTGTTTTAAAATTCAACAAAATTTAGTTGTCGTATGCTAGGTCCAGGTTCATTTTCATCGACCCATACATCATCGATTAATGTTAGACACGGGTCTCCTCTGAGAAGAGGGTCAAGGCCATAGTCCTCATGACACTGCCCTGTGGGTAGGGGGCTAGGAAATGATTGCAAATCAGAAATATTTTGTGATGAAGATTCCTCATTTTCTTTATTGTCTGACAGTTTGAATTCTTCAAGTGTTAACAATTCATCGTTTCTATAGTGTTTGTTTTAAAAACTTAATCAGTGTAATATATAATGTGATTGTTTGGCGAATATTGTGGTGGACTGCCTTGTGTGGATGGAATCGGGAATGATAGTTGATTGATGGGGGCTAGAGGGGCGAAGTCGCGCTCCTTGGGGTTTCCCGCCATTTCTCCGTATTATAGGCCGAATAATTGTATTTTGTATGGCTAATAGCCTAGTAGCGAATGCCTTTAAATGAAAATAATAATAATTAATATTTATTTATGAATTCTGATTGGAGAATGGCGGGAAGCATCGGGACGCGCGGTTGTGTTTTTTTGGTTTCCCGTTAATTAATTGTTATTTTGTGTTTTGTCCATTCGGAGTGGTTTTCTATAGTGTTTGTTTTAAAAACTTGATCTTTATATATTGTGATTGGTTGGCGAATCTTATGGAGTACCGTTCTGGAGTGGTTTTCTCAGTAGGGCTGTTCTGGCGGTTTTCTATAGTGTTTGTTTTAAAAACTTAATCTGTGTAATATATAATGTGATTGTTTGGCGAATATTGTGGTAGACTGCCTTGTGTGGATGGAATGGGGAATTATAGTTGATTGATGGGGGCTAGAGGGGCGAAGCCGCGCTCCTTGGGGTTTCCCGCCATTTCTCCGTATTTCAGACCGAATAATTGTATTTTGTATGGCTAATAGCCTAGTAGCTAATGCCTTTAAATGAAAATAATAAAATTAATGAATTCTGATTTTTGTTATTTGTAAGGATGGCGGGAAGCATCGGGACGCGCGGTTGTGTTTTTTGGTTTCCCGTTAATTAATTGTTATATTGTGTTTTGTCCATTCAGAGTGGTTTTCTATAGTGTTTGTTTTAAAAACTTGATCTTTATATATTGTGATTGGTTGGCGAATATTGTGGTGGACTGCCTTGGGTGGATGGAATGGAGAATGATAGTTGATTGATGGGGGCTCGAGGGGCGAAGCCGCCCGCCTTGGGGTTTCCCGCCATTTCTCCGTATTACAGACCGAATATTGTATTTTGTATGGCTAATAGCGTAGTAGCTAATGCCTTTAAATGAAAATAATCAATCAATTGTTATTTGTAACTGTAAGGAATGGCGGGAAGCATCGGGACGCGCGGTTGTGTTTTTTTGGTTTCCCGTTAATTAATTGTTATTTTGTGTTTTGTCCATTCAGGGTGGTTTACTATAGTGTTTGTTTTAAAAACTTGATCTTTATATATTGTGATTGGTTGGCGAATCTTATGGAGTACCGTTCTGAAGTGGTTTTCTTAGTAGGGCTTTTCTGGCGGTTTTCTATAGTGTTTGTTTTAAAAACTTTATCAGTGTAATATATAATGTGATTGTTTAGCGAATATTGGTGGACTGCCTTGTGTGGATGGAATTGGGAATGATAGTTGATTGATGGGGGCTAGAGGGGCGAAGCCGCGCTCCTTGGGGTTTCCCGCCATTTCTCCGTATTACAGACCGAATAATTGTATTTTGTATGGCTAATAACCTAGTAGCTAATGCCTTTAAATGAAAATAATTTGTAACTGTAAAATGTAAAGTATAAGGGAATGGCGGGAAACATCGGGACGCGCGGTTGTGTTTTTTTGGTCTCCCGTTAATTAATTGTTATTTTGTGTTTTGTCCATTCAGAGTGGTTTTCTATAGTATTTGTTTTAAAAACTTGATCTTTATATATTGTGATTGGTTGGCGAATATTGTGGTGGACTGCCTTGGGTGGATGGAATAGAGAATGATAGTTGATTGATGGGGGCTAGAAGGGCGAAGCCGCGCTCCTTGGGGTTTCCCGCCATTTCTCCGTATTACAGACCGAATATTGTATTTTGTATGGCTAATAGCGTAGTAGCTAATGCCTTTAAATGAAAAAAAAAAATAATAATAATAATGTAAAGTTTGGCTTAAAGGTCTCATAACCAGGCCATAAAATATTAATTAAAAAAAAAAAGTGTAAATTGTAATTACAATCACGGGGTACAAACTGCCTAACATTGACAAGTAGACTTCCCGCAGGAATGGCGGCTGAGAGCAATATTGAAGCGCCTCTATGAAATATTTATGGAACTAAATTCAATTAGTATATTATGTCAAAAATAGCCGCCATATTTAAGTCTTAGTATTACGTCGTATTACAAAATTACAATAATGTTATATTTGTATTTAGTAAACTTGTTTGTGTTTACTATTTTTGTGTTGAACTTACATGTGAAAGTGATTTCCATATATTTTCGGTCCATATATCACAAAAAACTAAAACTTGAGTTGTTATTAGTGTCTTAGTAAGCGGGGGGATTTTCTTACACAATATGCCCAATTGTGAGAAAGACTTCGAAAATGGAAATGGCGAGTTTATACCACAAACACAGGAAAGACACGTATTATGAGTTCTGGTTGTCCCACTTTGTTCCTGCAATCAGAAATACCGGGACTCCAGTCTCCAACAAATTCTCTTCTTGTGACTTCTAGTGAGTGAATATGAACTTGTTTTCGTTATGAATCTTATATTTTTATATTACGAACCAATAATCGGTTGAGGTGTAGCCTTAGGGGCGCTATGGGCGGTGACTTAGAAAATTTACGAAAATTTTTGATGTCAATATAACCCCCAATTTTTTACGCTTATCATACAGTCCCTATATAATCTACTAATAATCCATAAACTTTCCATACATATTAATGTACCCAAAAATATATTTTCATGTTACAGAATCTGTGCCACTCTTTGATCATGTTTAAATTGCAAGAGAATTTATATACTTATGTACTATGATCATTGCAAATTGTTGGATCCTACATGTAATATAATAAATTATCAGCTGGAGAAGGCTGTCACAAACAGATGGAGCAAATGCTTGACCAAGTTGTATCTACAGTTCTTAACTATTTAACTGATCCTGTAAGTATGAATATAATAATATGTAAATATACAATACAATAAAATTAAAGGAAAAATGATGGTTTCATAACTTTTTCAAAAATTTTAATTTATTATGAGAATCATTATAGAATTTACTAACTTTAATAATATATTTATTTTCTGACTGGCAAATTTAAAAAGGAATCCTTATTACTAATCCAATGTTTGTTAGTAGTCAGACGTCTACAAGTAGTGTTATTACTTCCATAACATTGGAAAATCATTTGTAGCATTTGCCTTTTTGCTTCTCTTATGCGTTTAGGGATCTCCGTTCACATAATATATGAAAAATATTTACCTAGTTTTTGTTAGAATTTAATTAAATTGGTATTTATATTTATCTAAATTATATTTGATCTCTTATTTATTAGTCGGTGCAACGAGGCACGAAACTAGTGTTGGAATAAATTGTGAGTACAATTGTTTCAGTTGCCGTTACAGTGGAGAACATTTTGTTAATAATATAACGACCGCCTGATGCTTAAAATATAGAATATCTAATGTTGAGACAGACAAATTAAAGATGCTCAGAGGAAAAACCATTATTATGTCAGTCTTATTGGTAAGTTATTAATGGATTTAAGTAAATATTAATAATCATTTATTTTCTGTATAGAATGCTACTTTATAAATTTTAAATAAGTTATAGTTAGTATATGGGCCCCAACGTAAATGTAACTGAGAAATTGACCTGAAATTGAAACCACATTTTCATATGTGAATGCTTCAATACAACGGTTTCTGATTCTACTGAATTTGTATTTAGAAAGTTAATGAGATTTTTTATCTATCATAGTGTAGTCCACTGCACTAGAATAATATTATTAATACAAATATGATATTTTTACATAGAGTCCAGCATCTATGAAAAACTTTCAATAATTTAAAAAAAATATTTTTTTTAATATGTTGGGTCATCTCATCCCAAACTAGGTAGAGCCTGTTCTTATGGTAACCAGACAACTGATACATAGTTATATATTTCTAAATACATACATATTATAGATAAACTACACCTAGACACAGAACAATTAATGATCATGCTCATCACATTTCATTTGATTGTTTGTCCTGGGTGGGAATTGAACCCACGACCTTCTGGTTAAGCAGTCAGGGTCACTAACCACTAGACCAACAGGCCAGTCATTTCCCCCACCATGGTTCAGGCCTTGACGTGGCGGTGGGGCTCAGTAGCCTAGGGTGAGCCCAGCACATTGGGCGAAGCTAATTGAGCCGAGGGGGCTCTTTGTACCCCTCTAATAAGAAGAGAGGACATAAGAGCAAGGGGCGAGGATGGGAACCTCACCCCATTATACTGTCCTGAGGTTGGGAGGGGTTGTTCTGTGGTGCGGGACAGCCCCTCTGTGGAGGTGGCGACGGTCACTTGCGGGACTGACTAGCCGTCGAGGTGCCCTGTTAGCTTAACAAATCCGGGGCACCTCACCTAGGCGGCACTGGTGGCACTCGCCGGGTTTTAGTGTATCATTCCTGTCAATTTTCTTTAATTTATATATTTACAGATGATACAATTCAATTAGCTGGATTTAATTTAAATGTTATTTATGATCCATGTCATTTGATAAAAGGACTTCGAAATAATTTTGCTGTCAAAAATATATATTTTGACAATAAAATTGCTAAATGGACAGACATAGTCGACGTGTATAAAACTGACTGCCAGCATACTCAATCAAGGATACTCCATAAATTAAATGATGAACATGTTATTCCTGAAAAGATAAAAAAAAATAAGGTATGCTTGCAATATCATTATGCAATATGTTTCTGAATCAAGTTTCATCAAAGTCAAATGCTCATGAATTGAAAAAAATAAATAAGAATATGGTACCTAATTCACTATTATGTTTTAGTAAGAGTGCCATTGTTGCATTGCAGCTACCTCTATGTCTTACGGTACCTCTCGCTCGTATAATATTGATGTCAAGTGAAGGCTGTGTTATCATGTGTTTTTGTTTAGCCCATTGTATGTGGGACAGAGTAGGAGAAGGACAAGGCTCATGCATAACGTCTGATTGTGGTGTGGCGTCGGTAGTCAATAGTAAGGCTTTTGAGTCTAGACTGTTTGTTTGTCCCCTTATGCTATAAACAAAATGTGTATTTAAATCAAAATATTGGTTGAATTTCAGGTGAAGAATTGTGTGCGAGTATTCAGCAAAACCATGGCTAGTGTTTTAAATTATACTTCAGAATTCTGTAAGTAATAAATTGTAAGAGTATCAACACTATAAAAAAATCAAATATTAGTACATTGTTTTCTAATGTTTACGCGAACATTTGTCCTCCCGCATTGTCCCACACCACAGTACAACCCCTCCCAATGTTGGGACAGTACAATGGGGTGAAGTTCCCGTGCTCGCCCCTTGCCCCCTGCTCTTTTGTCCACTCTTATAAGAGGGGTACAAAGAGCCCCTCTTCGCCCAAAGTGCAGCGGCTCACCCTAGGATACTGAGCCCCACCGCCACGTCAAGGCCTGAACCATGGTGACCCGGCTCTTACCACCTGCTTGGGATCCCATTGTTAATATTATCAAATGAAAATCCATGCATAATATTGCTGTAAAGTATCCGAAATGTCGGGATTTATAAAAATTGTTTCATTATAACAAATATTAGTATTCAAAATAATTTTCTTTCATTTCCAGCTCACTACTCAGATGGAAGACCAGTCAGCAGCAGCTTGGAAAACACCGCTGAAGTAGTGTCGTTCTTTGACGACTTATTTGACAGTGTCAATGGAGCTGCTGTATTCAACCGGAAAAAGAGTGGTAAACTACTTCGTTCAGCTGTTACAGCCAATAGCACACATCACGCATTCTGGCAGGAAGCGATACTAAATTATGAATAAAGGTATTCAAAGAAAAAATATATTAGTAAGTTTGACACAAGCTAACTAGAATAAAGCCCTCTAAAGAATAATGTGTCAACCTAGTGTCAACATGCTCGGTATGTCGCCGTAGACCCGTGGTATGACTCTCCTGAATGCATAACCTGATGATCAGGTGACAGGTGATTTTTGAATGAAGAATACTGAGCGTTACTTCCGTCAGAAAAAAAATCTGAGTTACTCTCTAGTCGCGCTTAAAGAAGTTTTACTTCAAAAATGATGATGTATCATAACCTTTTTCGAAAAAAATAATTTCATTATGAGAATTCCTTATTTACTAAATGCCTGCCTGCCTTATTGTGCTTGTACTTACAAATAATAATAACATTTTTTAAATTAATGTCCTCATTTAATTTCAAACATCCACGTGTCCTCTATGCTGCATGTGATGCTATTGGACAAAAATGTTAACTGATTTTGCACCTGTACATATTTGCCAATCCACAAGTACAGGTAAAGTTATTTCCCTATTATTTCCAAAACGTTTAGAATTATTTTTCAATGATACATTGAAGTCTTATCATCCATTTCTACTTGTTTAGATGAGCCTTAGGCAGCTGCAGCCTTGGTGAACGTCAGTGAAGACTGTCCCAAACCAATTCTAACTCATTATTTGGGATCATTGATGGGGAAACCTGAAGCTATTCTGACTGCCAAATTAAGAGGTATTATATTATATTATTTTTCACTCTTTTTTTAAAACATCTATTCTTATTCTTCCTTATTACTTACTAGCTGTTGTCCGCAGCTTCGCCCGCGTTAACTTACTTAACTTAATTTATATTACTCGCAGCGATGATGTTATATAGCCCATAGCCTTCCTCGATAAATGGGCTATCTAACAGTGAAAGAATTGTTAAAATTGGACCAGTAGTTCCTGAGATTAGAGCGTTCAAACAAACAATATCTTCAGCTTTATATTATTAGTATAGATTAATATCCAATGTTCGTTAGTAGTCGCACTTTACAAGTAGTGTTATTACTTCCATAATATTGGAAAATCATGTGGCATTTGCTCCCTTTTTGCTTCTCCTATGTATTTAGGGATCTAAGTTCACATACATGATAAATAGTTTAGGTAAGAATTTAGATAAATTTGTATTTAACTATTTAAATATATTTGATCTCTTATTTATTAGTTGGTGGAACGAGGCACGAAACTAGTGATGGAACAAATTGTGACTGCGATTACTTCAGTTGCTGACGCGATGGAGAACGATTTTGTTGAATATTACGACCTCCTGATGCCCTGCCTAAAATACAGAATCTAATGCTACAACAGATGAATTAAAGATGCTCAGAGAAAAAACCATTGAGCATGTCAGTCTTATTGGTAAGTTATTAATGGATTTTAAATGAATAATAAGAAACCTAAATGGCACTCGGGGACTGCCCGAGTAAAGCTATTGCATAACATATTTTATCAACTTATATTAGTCGGGTGTTGGGTTTATTTTCGTTACGGAATTTCTTGATAAAAGCTATGCAATAGCTTAATAATAATTTACTTTCTCTGTACAGAATGCTACTTTATAAATTATAAATACATATGTAGTTATAAAAAATATAGTTATATATGGCCCTCAATGCAAAAGCAACAGAGAAATTGACCTGAAGGTATTACCTGGATGCGCTCTGCTGCGCTCCCGACTGCATCGCCATCCTGTTTGTTTCTTTCGTGAAACATTTTTGCTGTGTTTCGGAGAGAAAGGCAGGACAGGCAGTGTAATTATTGGCATAGAGACTTAACATCTTGTCTTAGTATAGGCAACAAATTAATGAGTTGCCTGCACTAGTCTCAGGCAGCTTGTTTATGAATGAGATTCTTTGTCTTGAATAGTGGAGTATTAGAATATTATTAATATAAATATGATATTTTTAAATAGAATCCAGTATTTATGAAAAACTTTCAATAATTTCTACATGTTGATTATATATTTTTCTTTTAATTTTTTTTTTTTCTATTTCAGAAGGTTAGCAGTAACAAAGAAAGATCAACAGGCAATGTACGACGAAGAAAATATAAAGAAGAACAAAAAAAACGAAAAATTGAGAAGAAACTACAGTTCAGAAGACTGAAAGCTTGAGTTGAAAAAATAAATAATAAGTTCCAAAAAAATAATGTTTTTTTTTGCCTCAAATCTCTATCATAAATTAATTTAAAATAAAAATATTAAAGAGCAATTTCGGAAAAAAAAATAACAGGCAGCATGGGCTCTGGTCTTAGCCTGTTCCAAAAGAAGAAGAAGGAACGATAAATAAACTTCAAACTCTATTTTGCTTGTCAGCGGGATGTCTGCGATCGTTGTTGGTGAATGGTGAGTGGTGCGTCTGAATACGTAGTATTCTCTATATAGTTTGTGATTACAATTTACACTCTACTGATCAAATGAGAGATTCATGAAATTCATTTAGTTTTAATTAAGATTATTAATTTTGTCTCGTTGTCTTTGTTTACTTAAAATATGATCATTTTTCTAAGCGATCTTCAAAAACAACATTTGCATTTACTTCACGATTATCCCGTTGAAGGTAAACAAATTTATTGTATTTATACATTAAATAATATACATAACAATAATATGTACTTTTTATTTTAATTGCAGTATTGGTTTATTTCTGTAAACTATCAATATCTTTCTTGAACAATGGAGTTACCCAAAAAACATGTTTACTCGCAGCCGGTAAGTTTTGAAAAATTTGTATTTTAATTGCAGTTGTATAATATATAAAATTGTGTATTGTTTGTTACAGAAAAATTGGGTATTACATGTACAAACGTACAAAATTTAATACATGCGTTATCCTACCTCATTGTAGAAGCATGTAAACACAATGTAGGTATTTATTTACACTTAAATAGAAAATTAAATTTTTTAGGTATTCTTGTTTGTGTATACTATAATATGCTTGCGGTATGGAAGCCTAACTAACACGACGGTAACTACGTTGGTGTGGGCACCTCTCTAAAGAGGAAGGTTGTGGGTTCAATCTCCACCCTGGACAATTGTTTGTGTGATGAGCATGATCATTTGTTCTGTGTCTGGGTGTAGTTTATCTATAATATGTGTGTATTTAGAAAAATTAAGTATTTGTCAGTTGTCTGGTTACCATAATAACAGGCTCTGTTTGGGATCAGCTGGCCGTGTGAGTTGTCCGAACATATAATTATTACTCAGAACGAGTAGGATATAGAGTAGGATGGTAAGCGGAAACACGGTAGTCAGTTTCTAAGATATAAATATGTTCTAAAGAAGCACTTTAGTGGTGTGGACTAGAACTATCCACCTGGGAGAAGGTAGCGGCTGAACATTCAGAATGGAGACAGTCGGTCCTAAAGAATATTTACGATTTTGAAGATATTCGAAGGTGCGACTGGATGCACAAACAGAACACATCAAATGCAATCCACCTCCTAATATTCAATACAACTATGTTGATGGTGTTCTCACATACGCTGACTCCTCACATACCTGTCATGACACTTGAGTGTATATATTTATCAGAATCTTTTTGACGTAGCCGAAATTGGTTTGGAAAGCATCATGATCATCATACAAATAATCTTAGTATTAGCTCTGGAAGTCCAATATGAAAAATACATTTTAATGTTTAATAGTGTTGATATTAATATGATGCTAAAAGTTTTAGGAAACATTGACTTAACTAAAAGATTCAAAATTTAGCACCCCATGATCATGCAGCTAGTACATAATTTAATCAGTTCCATGTTTCTTATTTCAGTTGTCAGAAGCAAACTTCAGTTCCTCATTAGCTATAGCAGGTTTTTCTACGGATAAACAGCAGGTTTTAATAAAATTTTATAATACAAGGAGGATAGAAATATCAGAAGCCCTCAAGGTACTGCAGCAAAAGGAAGCAAGCTATCAGGATCTGTCATGGAGGTTTGAAGTACAAGTAAGCAAATACTTGCTTTGTTAGTCATACAGTCGAAACTCGATTATCTACCAATCTCAGTTATACAGATTTGCAATTATTCAGACTGCCAACTGTGATCAGATAGTGACTATAAACAAGTTGAGTGTAATTGTTTTAGTTTGTTTATTCAATTATCTGGATTTTCCTTTATCCAAATGTCTAATAACATTAGACAGGTAAATCAAGTTTTGAGAGAATTTATATGCACAGTTGCAAAAGAAATCATTAAGACCATAGTTTGGTTACACATCTGCTTGAAGGTGAATAAAACTATTTATATTATGTTTTTTATTATCAATTTACATTAATGTTATTGTATTAAGTAGTGTGATACTTAATACAATAAAATTAATGTAACACATTTAAAATTCCTCGAACAATGATATTCTATGTTAAAGCTTTTTGTGCAGTCATCCCTAACAACGAGTGTTGTATTACTCTCTGGGGAGTCTTAAAACTATGTTATATTGACTTTGATTAATAAAGCTATTTTTTTTATGCAGGTTGCTTCAAGGGGTATTGATGAAGACATTAGACCTATGGTGACTATGGATTTTGTATTGTCTACTCCAAAAAATTATGGACTAAGTAAAGAAGAATCTGTCCAAAACAAACAGTCAACAATTCATATAAACAACTCTGTACAAGAAGCTAAAACTGCCAGCCAATGCCATAATGTTATAAGTCACGTGCTATTGCAATGTGATTTGCCAAATTTGGTGCATTTAACAAATAAACTAGAAGTAGCTTTAAAAGAATCAAAAAGTCAACATGTACGAAAAGTACAAAGAGCGTTATAGCTTCATGTTTGAAAAATATATATTAATTTAAAGTTTGTAAGTGATTTGTATGTAAATATTGTCTATTATTAAGTACCCTATACTAATTTTAAATATGTTTTCTTATAAGTTTGCTTAGTCATTAACAATAAAAAGATCTTGGTCATTATACTTATCAGTTTTTTTTTATATAAGAGGGAGCCAACGGACAGTCGGTTTACCTAATGGTAAGTGGTAAGCGACATCCAAAAACACCCGCTACACTAGAGGGTTAGCAGGTGTGTTGCCGGCCTTTCAAATATTAGGACTTTACCTATGAAATTGCCGTTTTGTATGAAAAAATTTAAACGATTTTTTTCATGTATTTTTTATTTGTATTAATCGAAGTAATCACCCATGCAATCAATGCATCTTTGCCTACGCAGTGGCAGTATTGATGCCCTTCTTAAAGAAATCAGCTGGACGAGAGGCAACAAATTCTTCCAAGGCATTTTGTACTGCCTCTCGGGTATTGAATTTTTATCCCGCCATGAAGTTATCCAAATTCTGGAAAAAGTAGTAGTTTGTAGGCGCAAAGTCTGGTGAGTAGGACGGATGACGGATGACGGAGAGCTTCCAACCCCAGTTCTTGTAACTTGGAGACCGTCTGCTGTGCAGTATGAGGTCGCGCGTTGTCGTGGAGGAGCAGCGGAGACGAGCGATTAACCAATGCTGGTTGGAGATGTGCTAGTTTCTCCATCATTGTTCTTTACAGTATACATCTGCAGTAATGCTGACCCCGTTTGGTAAGAAGCTGTGATGAATCACTCCGGCGCTAGACCACCAAACAGTGACCATCACTTTTCTAGGGGTAAGTTTTCGTTTAGGGCATTGTTTAGGTGCTGAACCAGGATCCAACCAACTTGCTGAACGCTTGCGGTTATCAAACAGAATCCATTTTTCATCGCAGGTATCAATGTGGTTCAAAATTTCTTCATTTGTGTGTCTGTTGAGCAGTGCAAGGCACGTCTTGACGCTTACTTCGCGCTGGCGATCATTGAGTTCGTGGGGCACCCATTTGTCAAGCTTTTTTACCTTGCCATTTTGACGCAAATGGACCAATATTGTTTTAACGCTAACGTCGAAAGCTGCTGCTAATTCAGCCGTAGATGTATCATCAGCTTCCACAATCGCCTTTTATTCGTCATTGTCGACCAAAGTCTTTGGACGACCGCGAGGTTCATTTTTCAGATCGAAATTTCCAGAACGGAAGCGAGGAAACCAATAACAGGTGATGCGTTGGTTTGTAGTGTTAGCTCCGTAAACGTCGTTGATGTTGCGTGCCGCTTGTGCCGCGTTGCAGCCACGACGGTACTCGTATTCCATAATTACTCGAATTTTTAACGTATCCATGATGACGAAAAAGATTGAAATGCGATGAAAATTGAAAATGTAACACTAATCAATAAACAAATGAATTAATATGATAAGGGTTAAATGGCAAACTGGCAGAAGTGCCACTTCATGGTAAGTAGTCGACGTCGCCCATGATATAGATAAACTAGTTTACCTGGAACTAGCCCAGACAACTCATTTATGTGTTCTTAATAATAATTAATCTTTTAATTAAAATTAATCCAGTAATTCTACTGCGCCTGTCTTGCCCTTCCGAAACACAGCAAAATTGTTTCACGGGAGAACCAAGCAAGATGCATGCACGAGGCCGGGAGCGCGGCACAGCGCATTTCTCAAACCGGCAAAGGAATTTGTGGAAGGTTTAGACTAGAGCAAAAGAATCCGTTCCGAGTACTTCCCTCCTTGCCAAAATTACGATACCTACTGACAATGAATTAAACATAAGTAATATTTTTTTTCCTTTATTAACAGAGAACGATAAAAGGCCGATGATGATGATTAATGAATCGAACGCGTGACCTTTTGGTTCAGCGTCGCTGCACCATGGACTGGTCCATGCAGCCTAGTCTGTATATTTTTAGGGTTCCGTACCCAGAGGGTAAAACGGAAACCCATTACTAAGACGTCTGTCACCAGGCTGTATCTCATGAACCTTATAGTTAGACAGTTGATAGTTTCATAGACGATGTATTTCTGTTGCCGCTGTAACAAATAATACCTACTAAAAACAAAATAAAATCAATATTAAGGAGGCTCCCACACAACAAATGTTGTGTCTAACGTTGTTTATATAATGGTAAGGAACCCTTCGTGCGCGATTCCGACTCGCACTTGGCCGGTTTTTTAACTGTTGGCACTTGTATTACCGAAATTTATTACTTTTTTATAACATTATCATATACTTGATACATACGGATGTACTTAATTCTGTTTCTGCTAATATTGTAATGATTTTTTTTATTAGCATGATTCAGCATTTGTTGCCTGGCGCCTGCTGCTGGGTCATGCAAGATTGTTTATTATATAGTGCGCGAGCCGCGAAGAGCGAGAGATGCGAAATCTGTGACCAATGGCGAGCACTGCCGCCATTATTCGACTGTTCACTGTTCACTCTTCAGCGTTCAGTAACGAAGCGGCGCTTTGCATTAGCGCATGGAGTACTCGCTTCTCCTACCGGACGTCTGTGATAATAATTCATACCGGCCTTTTATTATTATTATTATATAAGTAATAATTCAACTTAATATATGTACGCCTCGTGTTTATTACTATTTAATACACAATCCTGCCTGTCCGTGAAACTAGAGTAGAGACTTTATTATGCAATGAGTGAAAATTTGTGTGATGTCCAATAAATAGAACTGCGTTTTTTGCTTGGTTTACGAGTTTAGTGTTGAGTGCTTACTTGTGTTAATAAAAAAACTATATTGTGATTGAAGAGGTTCCATCCAAAAGCCATATTTTATTATAATTTACAATGGATTCAAAAGTGACCCTAAAGGAAAAGAATCCACATGATAGCGCAAATATTGTATCGAAGATTTTTCTATGGTGAGTATTTATGGAACGTTGAGCAGCCAGTACGTTTGCAGCCATATGTCGCTGAATTTAATTATAATGTTCTCGCACCAGTAGGTTCATAGACGTATGCCCATTTTAGAATAACTACGCCATAAATAGTCTCGTGGTAGACTTTAAGTAACCTATGTTTGAAATTTGAATATAAGCAACAAACGCAAGTAGACGCCAGCCGGTTCATGTTGCATGCAGCTGTTTATGAGGCTGGGCTTCATTTAGAGAAGTAGATTTAGGTGAGCACCTGCTTGCCTATTGTTCCGATGTTCCTTTAGAGGCCTTAGGGCTAAAGGCATTGTCCATAGGTATCGATCAAAAATAGAGAAGGACGTCAAGTAAAAAGATGTTAGTGAACAATCCCACCACGCTAACCTAGTCAAGCCGTAAGCTCTTATAAAGTGCTAGAAATAGAAATTTATTTAAGAAAACATAAAAACATACAATTATATATTTATTATTACTATACATAGGTATATTTTCACATCCACTTTTTACAAAGATATTAAGTACCACTACCTAGGTAAAATTCATCATAGGTATTATACCTACCATGTTTATATTAATATTTTTACGGTTGCTTACCGCGATATTTATTGAGATCCCGATATTTAAACAATATTCATCATACCAATTACCTATTTTACTTGGCGGGATTAGAACTCCTTTGCATTTACTCAGGAATTTTGCTATGACTTTCGCTCTCGATGCCGCTTTACGAAGACTACAACTAAACCGATACTGTGACTGACATTCATAAAATTATGAAAACTACCTAATACCTATATTAGTTTTGTATAATACAAACGACCTCAAGCCGGAGGTACCGGGTTCGAATCCCGCCAGAGAACTATCGACGTCACCCATGAACATGAACTAGTTTACCTGGAACTATCCCAGGGAACTCATTTATTGTGGCCTATCCTGATACATAAGATATCAATTAGCGTCGGTGCCAGTAATTACACTGCCTGTCTTGCGCTTCTCTCCGAAATACAGCAAAGCTGTTCACGGTAAAAACAGCCGGGAGCGCTGCTCAGCGGCCAGCGCATTCCTCCCACCGGTCACGAACGGGCCTTTACTGATGTGGCCGGGCCCGTCACGGGCGCCGTGGGGTGGTTAGACCTACGTTTTTCCACTGAGCCGGTGAGCTAGGAGCTATTGATATTGCTTTAAACTTTAATATTTTAAAAAGTAGTACCTACCTACCTACATAAGATCGCTGCTAATCTCCTTGGAACCTTAACAATTTAGGTGGTTCATTGCCCGTCCGCGTATTTTTGTGCACGTAATATTATGTATTACCTACGTAATATTATGTAGTCTGCATAATATGTAACTACCTAGTGCGATTATAAGTCGGCACATATTAAAGAAGAACAACTTTATTAGATGTTGTACTACTTACAAAGTAGCTTAAATATCGTCAAATAATTCTGCCATCAATTCTAAAGCGAGCCATTTGAAGAACCGGCAAAATCTTTGGAAAAGAATGAAAATGTAATGGTATCATACAGAAAGCTATTTTATTAAAAAGATGAATGAAAATAACATACTAATTAGGTACCTACGTACCTACCTAATTGTTAGCGTTACTTGCATTCTTCGTATATTTTATTTTATTGTAATTTATCTGATTGTAACTGGCTACCTGCCACTTAAAGGTGGACCGGACAAACGTTTTTTTTTTTATCCTATGCCCAATAATAAAAACAAACCGACTTCAAAAAAAAACAGTAGTAGTTATAATAAAATAATTGAGTTTCTTTAATTTGTGTGTTTACAACTATTCAACTTATTCTTCTACTAATGTACAATCTTTGCGTTTACCACGTCTTTAAGTCACTTTTTTAAGTCGGTTAAAAAGGGAATTACCTAAATGATTGAGTTTGAGTGAGTGCCCTACTATTTTCAACTGCATATTTCGTTCAGGATAAACAAGTAAATGTTGAATATTATTATGATGCCATATCCTTTATTTACTTCCGTTATTTTATACCAGTAGCATATTTATTCTATTCGAATATTTTATTTTTTTAT
Organism: Helleia helle; assembly: GCA_963853865.1. NCBI lineage: Eukaryota > Metazoa > Arthropoda > Insecta > Lepidoptera > Lycaenidae > Helleia > Helleia helle. Next base: position 12,737,212 of record OY971421.1, read on the forward strand.
TTTTTAACAATTTATGTACCTAAGTGCATGGGAAAAAAACTTAGAAGTAACTGTGAAAAATTAAAAGGCAGGTACAAAGGTACAGCTTATTCCATAGAGAAATCTCAATCAGCAGAAATTTACTTAAAAAAAAAAGAGTAAATTTTACAGTAACATGTCCCGTCCCATGTGATGAACTATTCATGTTAGTAACCTGTATTTATAATTCAAATTAAATGCACATAGGTATTATTACTCCTAAGTGATGTATCACTCTAGACACAATACTTTACTAGTTATTACGTAATTATTAAGTATGAATAATTTACGTACCTACACTATTTATAATTATGAAGGTTTGTTACCGTAAATCATTTTGGCATTCCACAAATGCTAGGTAGGTACTTCCTATAAAACTATTTAACCGATCATCATGGAACTTTGTACACATACTATTCTTGGAGGTATTAGAAGTAACATAGGATACTTTTTATAAAAAAAACTAAAATCTTATCCTGCGCAGACGAAGTCGCGGGCACCAGCTAGTCTACCATAATAAACCCGACAGACGTCCTGACATATTTGTTTGAATGGTGAATCTAAATCGCGAATCCACTTGAAGAGGTAGTGTCGCGACCGGGGTGGTACCTCTCGTTCACATAATACCGGCGTAAAGTGACAGCTGTGCTGTCGCGTTTCATGCGGCTTTTGAGTTTCCGGTGACCCATTGGGGGAGATAGGGTAAAGAAGTAAAAAAAAAAAAAGTGCAACGCATCTATGGGTGTCGGTAGTAACCATAAGGCCCCGACTGTTTGTTAGCCTCCTTTAGCCATAAAAACACACATACACAAGAAAATCCATCGAAATCGGTTCGGCCATTTGGGAGTTCAGGGGCATACACACGCTCATATTATAATATGTGCGTGTGTATGCCATTTTACTAGTGGCACCGACAGACGTTGTCCTGTACAATTTTTTTTTTGTGAATCTAAACCATCATCGAATCCCCTTGAACTCACACAAAAAATTTCATCAAAATCGGTCCAGCCGTCTAGGAGGAGTTCAGAGACATACACACGCACACAAGAATATACGCACATATATAAGATGTATAATATATAAGTAGGTAGTTCATTATTTTAAACTCTTCTCCACTTTATTACTAGATTTTTTGCCTTTTTTTGCCGAGCAAACAGGTTCTATTTTAGGTCGTGACAGTCACGGTAGGATAGGTACCATGACAAAATGGAATACTTATATTAGGTACCTACATAATATAAGTATATATATATATATATATATATATATATATATATATATATATATATTACATGCGTAGGCATGTACCTACGTTCTCATTTGGAAGGTTCTTGGTTGTTAGAAAAATCGATAAAAGAAAAAAATCGCACTATTACTAATCGTGTTTAAATTGGGTGTCTTTTACGATGGTGTGTAAACAATATACCTACTTACAATTATTACTTATCCTTTTTCATCCGACTGCGCCAGTGTCGTTAGATTCGTATATCAAATATATCAAAATAAAAAAAAACAAAATGGCGGATTTTTGGCGCCAAATTCCTTTGCAAACGGGTTCTTCTTTAATTGTTAAATATTACGAAACCCTTGACTTGGATATTACCGTCATACGGGGCCTTTTTTCGTAAATCTTAAGGCGAGTCACCGCAGGCGAAACGGGATAAAGGGTTTGCCAAATCAAATTTTTAAAATATGTACTTATTAGTAAATAACGGTCTCACAAAAATATCAGAGATACCTAAAGATATTGCCTAAAGGATGTACTAATTGTTTACACTATAAGATGTACTTTACTTGATCATAAAACATCCTGAAAACATGCTAAGATACAACAAAAGCGAATAATTTACTAATAAAATACCTATGTTAGTTTGCACATTATTTTTATATGAAAATATTTAATTTACAATACAACAGAGAACGTGCTATATTTTTAAAATCTCAAGTCCTGTATTTTTTTATTCAAATTAAAATTTATCCCAAAACTTGAATGCTAGCGTTTTCACAAGACGCCGCGCCGCGACGCGCGCTACCTCACCAGTCCCGGTGACTCTCCTATCTATCACAGATCACTTGCGCTTTTTTGCTACTTTTGTGTTTGTCATCTCTATTATTTAATACTTAATTAATATTTGTATATGATACCTTGATGTTGACAGGCAAGATGAAGGTCTTACTATAAAATAAGAAAAAAATGCGCATCATCGTCATGTGGGCTATGCTAAGTTGGAGTACTACCTATATTCTAAAAATATAATATTTTTTAATACAGATGCAGACTACAAACAAAATTATCTGATGTACGTGTACGATTAGAAGGCAGTTGGCGTGAATGACGTAATTTTAGACCGTGACCGTGACGGGAGCTGCAGCCTTTTAGTAAAATCGTATCTATCAATAACTCCTGTAAGAGCATACCTACTTATATTTAAAGATCGGTTTAAATATATATTTGTGATCACTTACCACCAGGTATGTCATATGTATATAGACTGTTCGTTTGCCATAAAATAATCAAAAGATTTAAATAATGAAAAAAATGTACTATTTAGTACCTACTACATATTAGGTATTTCATATATTTTTTCTTAATTTTGAAGGTTTTTTAATTTTTTCAAACGGAAGCAAACGAGCCGTCAAAGCCGTAAGGTGACTACCGACACTCATGATAAACTTCCGCATAATCCCAGGTTACGTAGATGCGTTGGCTTCCTTTTCCCTATTGCCACCTACGCCACCCCTTGCCTCCAGAGTAGAGTTCCCGAGGGTACACCGTCGTGGCCCGGTGCGGACGTCCACAACTCCCGCGCCAGGTCAGCCAGATGACGAGGAGAGCACCGATGGGGTTTAATAGGTAGAGTCTGCGTCCACCTTACGATCTTCTCGGGCGCGGAGAGTCTCACATAACCCCGGACCCCAAACCAAAAAAAGGCCCATACCTACAACTCCATCTGAGTTTTCGCAACAACTGTGTATACTGTATGTTTGTTTAAACCTCAGTATCTGGTATAAATTTCAACTTGCTAGGTCCTCCCGTTCCTGAGAAAATCGGTCGTGACACACAGACAGATAGACTGACGGACAAGATAGTGATCTCTTATAAGCGTTCCTCTTTATACCTTTTGAGGTACGGAACCCTAGAAATAACAAAAAAATAAAAGCAACTCTCTTGCCTACATGGACAAAAAACTATTTGTTTAAGAACACATCCACCGACTTCTTGAAGGAGTAAGTACAAACATCCTCTGCCCTTTTAAAATAAGATTTGACGTAGGGAGCGTCTGATAATCTGATCTTTTAAGATAAATTAAATATAAATATCTTGTTCTTCGGCTTTAAATAACAGGCAAGGAAAAACAATCAAGTATGAACAACCATTTTAAATACCGACATCGGATTGTGATACCTCAGTTAGGTTAATAATAATAAATAATTAAGGTTTTTATTTAACGTAATTCCCCCAGTACATCATACATGCCTATTTATTGAGAAATACATACAAAGTAAGAAGTCGGATAGTCGGCGGTCACAGACTAGGGATAGTGGCCGGATAGTCGGATTTACCGACTAGTCGACCACTAAACGGTACAACTGTTATCGTAGAATTACCATATAGCCAGTTCCCACCAGGATTATATTATAGTAATACATATATTATGTACTAGTGTACCTAACAGAATTTTAACCATTTCGAATCTATTTGAACATACACAAAAAAAAACGAAACGAGCCGAGGTCGAGCCGTTTAGGAGTTAAATGACATACACACGTACAGAAGAATTATATGTATTCTTCTTCTTTGTCGTTGCACTCTTGACAGAGCAGTTGTAGTCGTTACTTCAGCAGCATCGGTGTTGGTGGCCCGCCTCACAATTCCACGCCATTCCTTACTTGAAGCTGCTTTTTTTGAGTACACAATAGGTAGAGGTTCTTTTGTGATGATTTTTACTATGTCGGTCCATCTTGTTGTTGCCCTGCCGCGTGCTCGAGTGTGTAGTGAGTATACAAGCTTGCGCGAAGGAAGACAAACAGCCTGTTGCGCCGAGTTCCTGAAGTATCGAGACATTTTTTCAGTGTTCAGTCCATGATACTCCAAGCAAGCAATATGTATGTATGCATATGAATAAAAAATGGTATAAAATCTTACGCCAGGTACACACATTCACCACTGCTCAGACGTGCGTTTGTCTTAGCTGTGTAGGCTTGCTTAATGCTCCCCACCATGGTTCAGGCCTTGAGGTGGCGGTGGGGCTCAGTAGCCTAGGGTGAGCCCAGCACTTTGGGCGAAGCTAATTGAGCCGAGGAGGCTCTTTGTACCCCTCTTATTAGAAGTGGGGACAAAAGAGCAGGGGAAAGGGGCGAGGGCGGGAAGCTCACCCCATTGTACTGTCCTGGCGTTGGGAGGTGGCGTCGATTCCTTGCGGCACTGACTAGCCGTCGAGGTGCCCTGTTAGCTTAACAGATCCGGGGCACCTCATCAAAGGCGGCACTGGTGGCACTCGCCGGGTTTTAGTGGATAGAGCTGCGTCCACTTACCATCTTTCGGGCGAGCGAGTCCCACATACCGGCCTGGGGAGACCTACTCCCCCGCGTTAAATGCTCTGAGGTATATCGCGGGGGAGTAGGTGTCCCCAGGCGGGATACCTCAGAGCATTTAAAGAAAAGAAAAAAAGGGTTGCTTAGTGCTTATAAGTCATACCTGCTGCTGATCCAAGCAAATCTGATAATAGCTGTCGACTGTCGAATATATTTGTTATATATGTAATATCATGAAAAACGTAGTAATGGGACGCCCGACAGATTGATTTATAATAATACTAGTTGCACCGACAGACGTTGTCCTGTACAAAATATTTTTTTTGTGAATCTAAACCATCCTTGAACTCACACAAAAAATTTCATCAAAATCGGTCCAGCCGTCTAGGAGGAGTTCAGTGACATACACACGCACACAAGAAATATATATATAAAGATTGCAATACAGAAATCTATAACGAAAGATAGAATAAAATAATACACACGCGCGCACACAAGAATTCGAGAGCGGTGACGTAGCGAGCGTAGGCAAAAGTTAGTAAGTAAAAAAACTGGTATTAAAAATGTTACATTTACTAAGTACTGATATTTTTTTGTGTTCGCGCTATATTTCGCGCGATTTCGCTTTGCACGAGAATAACGGCATGTTGTCCGTTATAATGGACGATACAACTGATAAAACACAGATTGTCAACACAATATATTTAATGAAGCTCATTAGTATGATATGATAATATTAATAGAAAATAAAATCCGGATAAAATATCTCTATTAATTGGAAAAAAAATCTTTAATCATTATTTAAAAAAAACTTAAAAAAAGGAATAAATTTGTGTAGTGACTTTTTTTCAAATCTCATTCATTCATCGTCATTTCTATATTTTTTCGTAAGTAAAAAGTATATTGGCTTGTTTCCTTTTTTATTTCCAACGCGATATCAATGGGTTTTATTTGTTTTGGAATTCGAAAAATATATTAATTAATAACATTTTTAAGAAATAGCTACTTACATACTATATTTTATGCTAAAATATAATAATAATAAAATTATCACTACATAGTATTTAAAAGCGAAGTCGCTTCCCGCGTCTGTCTGTGCTTAGATCTTTAAAACCACGCAACGGATTTTGATGCAAATATTTGAGAGTGATTCAAGAGGAAGGTTTATATGTATAATACATGCATAATAAAGTAGACAAATACTGATCATTTTAGAGGTTTCTAATGTGATGTCGTAAATAAACACATTTTTTGTGCTTACATTGCAAACGCTGGCTGAACCCTATCGGATAGATCATAATAATATACTACATTATTGTACAACTTAAAAAGGTCTTAAAAAAAGTTCGCGATGGCATATAGACTATCTCTTAAGGATAACATACTATATCCAATTTAAAATTGGCAATTATAAAGCGGTAATTGGAAAGGTAGGTATTTACACTAATGCGGATTAATCCTCATCATTTTAAATGCGTAAGTTAGCTTGAGAATTTCATGAAGATTATTTTTTTCCTTTACACCATGGAAATTAAATGAATACCTTAGGAGATATAGCAAAATCAAAATAATGCGTCGTCGTGATTCCGAGCCGGACGATGTTTCCGTCAGATAATAGGTATATGGTGGAATTGTATATCCTAAATACCTATGCCTAAAACGGTTGTAAATCTAAGATAAACAGCTAGTGTATAATATGAAACTGTATTATAATAATTTTGCAATGTGCAATGTATCATAAGTCAATATTACAATATTATTATGATGTATCGTCATAACCAAGTGCATCAGACAACTGAAACACATCCCTCTTTTGATGAACTCCATGAAGGCCGTTCTCCTGCTTATTACTGACTTAGACTAATCTATGACTAATTAATTATTTATACTAATTATTTTTAAACCTTTTTGGTTTGTAAGTCGTTAATTTTGAACCGTTCTAAAGTGATATATTATAAGGAATTAAATTAACTAATCAAATTTATTGTTTTTTTTTAAATTAACAAACAACTAACTTTACTTTATCCATTGAATATGGACGTGTATCGAAAAGCAAAAACATCTTGCTTTTGGTGATTGCATAACTGAACATCTTAGAATCTGCATCGCTACCAAGTATGAACTAGAAACCATTGTAATATTAGCTTTATATGCTTTACGAATGCGCCCATTGCAGCAAGTTACACAATCGAATCACAACATAACTCTTGCTTTTATCACATTTTAACACAAGTGTCCTCATTCAACGATCGAGACGCTTGCGTATTGATCAATGCTTTTGTATTATTTAAGCTATTGTATTGTATAGCTATAAGTAATATGTATTAAGGACAACCATCTTAAATACTTCTATCTTAAAAACTATAAGAAAATCTTTCACCAGTATAATACTTTTCTTCTTCTTTAACGCCGGGACATGCTCTGAGGGATCACGCCTGGGGACTGAGTCTCCCCAGGCGGGTATGTGGGACTCGTTGTGCCCGAAAGGTGGTAAGTGGATGCAGCTCTACCCACTAAAACCCGGCGAGTGCCACCAATGCCGCCTTTATTGAGGTGCCCCGGAGCTAACGAGCAAACAGGGCACCTCGACGGCTAGTCAGTCCCTCACGGGACCGACACCACCTCCACAGAGGGGTTGTCCTGCACCACAGAACAACCCCTCCCAACGTCGGGACAGTACAATGGGGTAACAAACAATACAGTACAGTGAGGTTCCCGTCCTTGCCCCTAGCCCCCTGCTCTTTTGTCCCTCTTCTTATAAGAGGGGTACAAAGAGCCCCTCGGTTCAATTAGCTTCGTCCTAGGTGCTGGGCTCACCCTTGGCTACTGAGCCCCACCGCCACGTCAAGGCCTGAACCATGGTGGGGACCAGTATAATACTACGTTATCACTGAGTGATACCTATAGAGTATAGACCATATAAATAATAATTATCAGTCCGGATAACAAATAGTAAATATAGCTTACAAGCACCAATAAGTGACCAATATAATTCCAGTCAAAAACTAAATCGGCTAGGTTATGTTAGGTTAATTAGGATAAGATGCGAGGTCGCCTCTTCTCCGGAATGGGTAAGGAGGCTGGCAGAGGTCGGGATTGACCTCGTGATCAGCCGTAAAGAGAGGGTAGGGCTTCGGATCAGACCGGAGAAGGCCGATGGCCTTTTCTTCCGCGGGAGCCGGCGGGAAGGACCCCCATCGGGTGCTGCCCTCCAGACCGAAGGGGGTTAGGTCCCAGCGCCGCCTACAGGTAACTATACTCCGGAGTCTGCCGGAGTATGGGTACGGTAGGAATAAGGCCCAGCTGCGCACGGCGCAGCGGTTCATCGAGGTAAGGGTGATTCGGGGGTACCGTGGGCTGCAGCCAATGTGGGAAATGTGGGAGACGCGCACCTATGATTCGGATAGGAGGTCTCTCGGTGAGAGCCTTCCGTTGGACGGGATCCTGTGGGTTCGCCGACTAGGGCAAGAAGCGTTATTGCGGAGATGGGGGTATGATCAGGCGCGGCAGCCGTATGGCAATACAGCCTAACGGCTGTTCTGCGTCCTCGAAACGGCCGTAAACGCCAACCCCTCACCTTCCGTCTGACACAGGTGCTCACCGGGCACGGTTGCTTTGGTGAGTACGTGTGCCGGACGGCCCACAGGGACAGTGTGTCGCTGAAGTGATCCTCTTGCTTGCAAATCCGGGACCCTCAAAAAGCGCCTAAAAGCGCTCGCAGTGGTTTTAGTTAACGGGTAGGGTACTCCCTGGTGCGAGTCCCACATAGTCAGGGCACTCCCAGGTGCGAGTCCCACATAGTCAGGATCTACCCAAAATCCTGGCTATATGCGCAAACAGAATGTCCCTGCGATACAAAAATAGGATAAGATAGATTTAAGCTAAAATTAGCCGAATTTTAATAGCGGATGACTCTTATTACTTATCCATTAATAGCTACATATATAAATTAGAAAGTTTGCACGAATGGATGTTTGTTACACAATGACACAACAACCGAGCGGATATTACGAGATGGAAAAAGATATTATAAATATCAGTAGATTCGACGTATAATTATCAACTTTTTCGATTCAGTAAAATAGCCCTCTCAAAATGCGCCAAAACGGCCGTACCCTCGCCACCCCATTTTTTTATGTCGTAAGGAGGCAACCGAGCAGTCGGAGCCTGGTGACTACCGACGCCAATACACAATCGGCTGTCCGATCGTTGAAAAGTTGTGCAGACGCGTTGCCCTCCTTTTCCCTATCCCCCCCAAAGTAACACAGGAACTCACAAACCGCACGAAACGCAAAAGCATAGCTGTCACTTGACGCCGGTGTTATGACTTATGTGAGCGAGAGGTACCCCGTACCACCCTGGTCGTTTTGGCCCAATTCGGCTGCAAAGCAGCATGGCTAGTGCTATTACGTCAAATGAGTAAATTAGTAAGAGGCAGTCCGCTTACTAAATTACTCATTTGACATAATACCTACAAAAATCGCCTAAAAAGGCTGGCTGTAAACGGATACGTGCTGATTACCTATAAACCTCATACAGACACAGTATTTATTGTCTTTAACATAACATCTAAATTAAGAGTATACATCCATACTATTAGATTCTACCTATAAGGATGTTGGATGTCGGAGCTTAACTTCGAAACTAGGTACTTATCTAAATTTAAAAGAAATCTTCCATCAGTAGATTGCCCCGGTAGTTTTTTTTCGGATGGATCTATGCTAACGGCCCGAAGGCCCTAATGCTACATCGGACTAGTGTAAGCCCATTTGGCTCACTTTTGGTTTATAAAAGTGAGGGTTGCCCCCCGCCAACCGTGCAGTCTGCGACCACACGGCCTCCTGGCGTCGGGTTAGCGGCCCCGTTAGTACAAAACGTCATAAACTATAGAAAACATCATTAGGCTGGACACGGCTGTAAATCTAAATCAACGCGGACAAAACTGCGGGCTAGCTAATACCTAGTATTGTAACACTAGCAGCGCCCGCGGGTTTTCCCCCGTACTTGCCATTCCCGTGCGAGTACAGGGATAAATTATAGCCTTCGTGTTATTCTAATTTATAAGGCTCTATATTATTGTAAAATTTAATTAAAATCCCTTCAGTGGTTTTTGCGTGAAAGAGTAACAAATATCCACACATACAAACTTTCGCGTTTATAATATTATTAGGATTTCTATCATACACGTTAAGGGCTCATCAAACTCATAAGTATACTTGTATGTATTGCATCAATTCCAGTAATGGAAAGGCGGCGCGTAGCAGGGTCCATTCACAAATGAAATAATAAATGTCCTCAACTCGCCGTTTAAAAGGTCGCCACCTCCATTAAGAACAATAGAGGAATTAAGGCGAATATGCAATTTGTTTTATAAATGTTCAGCAATGTCGTCGAAATATCAGACATTCTTAACAAACATAGTATTATGTGTACAATACATAATACCTATATGTTGTAGGTACATAGTTGTAATTGAACAGTGACGTATGAAATACGTAAGTTAATACGTGATTGATTTTTTTTTATAATTTCATTTAATCAACGAATCGCCAACGAGAATTTCATTATTTTTAACCGACTTAAATAGGAGGAGGTTCTCAATGAGTCGGAATCTTTTTTATCATAATAAATTCCTCCCACCATGTTGTTGTATCCAAAATATTGGTAGTAAAAATCCTAATTAACCTCGATGAAATCCTTAAAAAAAAATATTGAAATGTTTTATACTCGCCAAAACAAACGATAATGCTTTCACATGCTTTAGTAATTAGGATTTAGGACTGGTTACATTAGAGGAATTAAATCTACCGTATTTAATTTAGGTATGTTGATTTTATACATTTTAGTTATAATAAAACACTTATTAAACACCATCTGTGTTTGTTTTGGCGAACTCTGTGGCTCATTGGCAAGCGCGTTGGCGCTCATGCCGGAGGTTGCGGGTTCGAATCCCGCCAGGGAACAAAAATATTTTCTGTGTTCCTGGCTCATGGATGTGTATTAAATATGTGTATTATGTATATAATAAAAATCTTAAATATATGCATAGTATAAAAGTATTAAATATATTTCTATTGTCTGGTACCTGTAACTCAAGTTCTTCGAGAACTTACCACGGGACCAGATTGACGTGGTGTATAAACGTCCATAGATTATTATTATCTAATTGTGCCAAATCTAGCACACATCCGTCTGCGCAATAGTAATAAAATAATAAATTATACAATATTGATAAAATAATTGTAAAATATCTAACGTGATTCATACCTTTCTATGGCTGTGAAATATGCAAAGATAAATAGAAAAGCATTCTTTTACAAAGTGCAAATGTTTCAAAACACAGAAACATACAAGATTTGGCGAAGATTAAAACTTTAAGAACCATAAAAAATCATTACCGTGCACCACACGTGCACGCAGAGTATAAAATGAAAACTTGTTATAGCGGTAACCGTAATTTTTGTACACGTTTTAAAAATGAAAGTTTAGTTTGGAGTATGTAACATATCCAAACTAAAATCCATCTACTTACTTACATATTATGTTTATCTTATTTAATTCGCTGTCACGACTAAGTTGGAAAGATAGTATAGGTAATTTTAAGAATTAGAGGATAAGCTGTGATGTATTGGACGAATCGCATCACTCTTCATTTAAAAGCCTGGTTAACGAAAAGCCTTGATCTTGTCGGTGGAGTAATCGCCATTCCTTCCTTCTCTCTGCACATTTCTTATACGACACGACCAGTACCTTCTCCTTGATCTTCTCAATAGAAGTTCTCGTCGGTCTACCTCTTCCTGTCTTTCACTCAGTCCTCCTATGACATAACGAATCGAAAAAAAAACAAATCGCCAACGCGAATTTTATTATTTTATCATAATGAATTCCTCCCGTGACCCATGTTGTTGTATCCCAAATATTGGGTGGTAAAAATTTTACCACGATGAATTTCATAAAATGATTTATTGTAACCAATGTAAAACCCAATCGACGGGATCTATAAGTCTCTAAAGCGATCACCATAATACCATATTATTGTACTGCAGGATCAGATTTTCTTCCAAACTTTAAAATTAAGGCTACAATTAGTATTGGGCTACAAATACTTCAAACGACTTTATTATTAAGTAAGTACAAGTCTTGCCTCGCACGACCACTATTTGGAACCAGCTGCTATCTACGGTGTTTCCGAACCGATACACCTTCAAGAAAAAAGCATACTCATATTTGAAAGGCATCGCACCTGCTAATTCTCTGGTGTAGCGGGTATAGAATATCTATAGATGTCGCTAATCACCTACCACGAGGTACGGACGTTTGCCCCCTCTTATATAAAAAAGTAAACCTAGTAAATGCGTCTTAATTATAACATAACTAATTAATTTCTTTGTTTCGCAGGTGGAGCTTTCGGTTATTTCGAAGAGGATTCAAACAAGGCTTAACCATAGACGATCTATTTCAAGCTCGAAATAATGACCGATCAGGGCGGCTAGGAGATCGACTAGAAGAAGCCTGGACGACAGAGCTTCAAAAGGCCAAAGAAACAGGTTCTAAACCATCACTGTCCAAGGCAATTGTCAGCTGTTTTTGGCTGGAATATATGATTTGTGGCTTATTCGTTGGATTACTCTTTATCATATTATGGTTAGTTCTTACATTTTTTTCGCTGTTTTAAAATAAATATCGCTGTTATAAGATAGATAAAGCATTCAAGCTTACGTTTAAGACTGCTCGAATGTGATTTTGCAAGATGTAGTGCCATGTGAATTGGGCCGCTCTCGCTCACATAATACCGGTGCAAAGTTACAGCTATGCTGTGGTTTTTGGTGCGGCTTTTAAGTTTCCCGTGGCCGGTTGGGGAGTGGATAGGGAAAAGGAATGCAACGCATCTGCATAACCTCTGGTTGTGCGGGATGTCTATGGGCATCGGTAGTCACCATAATAAGGCTCCGACTGCTTGTTTGCCTCCGTATGCCATAAAAGATGTGATAAGCCATAAAATAATTACATGTTATTTGATTTGTTATTGCCTGATAAGTATTTGAAGGTGTGTAAAATTAAATTTTAATAACAATATTTAAATTAAATATAAAAATTAAAAAACTCAATGCGTTCGTTAGCGTATTGTTGCACACAAGCCTTCACTCCGATTCTAAGGAAGAGCTCGGAAGTCGGAGCCTCGTAGACCGAAGTTGGAGTCACTTAGGTATGAGCTCTTGCCGAACACTATTTGTATATACATATTTTAAACAAGCTGTTGCCTGCAGCTTCGCCCGCGTTACTCAACTCCTATATGTCACAGCGTGATGTTATATAGCCTTACTCGATAAATGGGCTGTCTAACACTGAAAGAATTTTTCAAATCGGACCAGTAGTTCCTGAGATTAGCGCGTTCAAACAAACAAACAAACTCTTCAGCTTTATAATATTAGTATAGATTAAGAAGAGAAAAATACAAAATTTTATATCTATATAACGTCTGGACTAAAAGACCAAAAAATGTAGAGTTTTTTTCGTTGTTTTATGTGGATTTTATAGTAAATAAGTAACTTTAATAAAATCGTAATAGGTATATTTTCCATCGACTTTGACCCTCGATTTTAGTTCTTTCAGTTTGTCCATTTTTCGGGTTTTGTGACAATTCACACTCGTGACTTAAAACGTAGACCTTATGAACACAAAAGGTCAAGGAAATAGCATGTAAAGAGGAGAAACAAGGAAGGTCGACTTAAAGGGTACAAGGCAAGGCATATTAAGATAAACCTCACATGCTCGGTATGACTAAGGATTATTATTATTATTATTGGGTGATGACAGAATTAATTATACATTGTTTTTAATTTGAGAGGTTTTTTATCTTGATCTGCGATGCTACCAACCTTATTTAATCTATACCTACTAATATTATAAAGCTGAAGAGTTTGTTTGTTTGAACGCGCTAATCTCAGGAACTACTGTTCCGATTTGAAAAATTATTTCAGTGTTAGATAGCCCATTTATCGAGGAAGGCTATAGTGATGTTATATATATATATATATATATATATGCAACGTATTGTTTGACGTATGTGATACACGTATGTATTGAGCAACGTATTGATAAATTTTCCTCGAACAATACGTTAGGTATATGATATAGTTTGGGACTTTCCTCATAGAATACATTTCCCCAAACTATACAAAATCTTAACGAAAAAGCCGTCAAACAATACGTTGCATATATATATATATATATATATATATATATATATAACATCACATCACTATAGCCTTCCTCGATAAATGGGCTATCTAACACTGAAAGAATTTTTCAAATCGGACCAGTAGTTCCTGAGATTAGCGCGTTCAAACAAAAAAACTCTTCAGCTTTATAATATTAGTAGGTATAGATTAAATAAGGTTGGTAGCATCGCAGATCAAGATAAATATATATATATAACATCACGCTGTGACTGACAATAATTGAGTAAGTTAACGCGGGCGAAGCTGCGGGCAACAGCTACTTATCAATATAATCAATGAAAATATTTTAAGTTTGAGTCGGTATGTACGAAATTATGAAATCGGAAGCTAGGCAATGAATGCCGGGGGTAAAATATTGTTTTTTGGCATAGAAACAAATATAATCGAAACAGTTATACATAAACAAATGAAGAAACATCTGTAAAATACTTTACCTACGCTTTGTACTAAAACGTAAAATTTAAAAAAATGTAAATCTTTCGTATGACAAGCTATTTTAGGCGTTGAACTTACTTATAACTTAATCTTAATCCAATTTTTTTTTTCAAAGTAAGCTTCAATAATTGTAATTTTTTATGAAAGGTAAATAGATGAAATATATTTAAAATCGGCCCAAGTACAACGAATCGGACAGGCGCACGAATGGTTCAGTACCGTTATCTATACATACAACATACTTATTAGACACTATAATAAAAATCACGTTTGTTGTATAAGAGCACCCCCTTAAATATTTGTTTTATTTTAATTTAATTATTTATTTTTAAAGTTATTACATAACTTAATATTCTGTGGATATTTCAAGCGTCCATCTGTTGCCGTTATTAATATCGAGCAAATAAACGGCAAAAAAATCATTTATTTTATTATGTTTTTTTTGTATTTGTTGTTATAGCGGCAACAGAAATAAATGAACTGGACTTAAAAATGTGTGAACAATGTAAACTATATGAATGCGTTAGCAACATTGTAGTAGCACTCGACACGTGCTTAGAATTAACAAATGGACACACATCACATTGATCACCAAGTTAATGTCACACAAATCACAGTAGGTATACGTCGGACTCCAAGATTCCAATAATTAAAACCTTAAAAAGAACAAGAAGCTTTTGCATGCTACAAAACAGAATATTTTTTGCGTTCAGATCTTAGGAGCGAATCAGACAAGTACCTAATGACATTCCGTCTAGTTTTATTTTATAGTATGGAGTCTTCAGACAAGTACCTAATGACATTCCGTCTAGTTTTATTTTATAGTATGGAGTCTTCAGACAAGTACCTAATGACATTCCGTCTAGTTTTATTTTATAGTATGGAGTCTTCAGACAAGTACCTAATGACATTCCGTGTAGTTTTATTTTATAGTATGGAGTCTTCAGACAAGTACCTAGTGACATTCCGTCTAGTTTTATTTTATAGTATAGAGTCTTCAGACAAGTACCTAATGACATTCCGTCTAGTTTTATTTTATAGTATGGAGTCTTCAGACAAGTACCTAATGACATTCCGTGTAGTTTTATTTTATAGTATGGAGTCTTCAGACAAGTACCTAGTGACATTCCGTCTAGTTTTATTTTATAGTATGGAGTCTTCAGACAAGTACCTAATGACATTCCGTCTAGTTTTATTATATAGTATGGAGTCTTCAGACAAGTACCTAATGACATTCCGTCTAGTTTTATTTTATAGTATGGAGTCTTCAGACAAGTACCTAATGAGATTCCGTCTAGTTTTATTTTATAGTATGGAGTCTGTGGGCTGTTTACTTTTAAAAGTACATTCATCAAAGTGTGGATCAGCATTTTCTCAATTCGATTTTCGTCGTTCCAAGGATACAACGTCACAGTTATGACGGGCTATTTATACCACCAAGCGGCCAGTTGTAACACCGTTGCCATTCACATGGGGCCAGTCTTATTTACTTTTTATCTAGTTAATATTATTAAGAGGGTTTGTAAGTTCGGTTTTAGGAGGCAATCTTTAAAACTTAACAACATACATTAGTCATAGACAATAAAATAAGCATATGTATGCTGTAAATCGTTAACGGCACAAAGCTGCACGTGACCCCACCATGGTTCAAGTTTTGTCGTGGCGGTGGGGCTCAATAGCCTAAAGTGAACTCAGTACCTTGGGCGAAGCCAATTAAGCTGCTCTTATAAGAAGAGGGGATAAAAGTAGTTGTCCTCTTACCCTGCCAAAGTAACTAACTGTCTGTGTTTACGGATCTAATTCGCTGATCGCGATAAAAAAATTGCAATGTTATTGAAGATACTGAAAAAGGACAAGTTACGATTATTATTATCGGGTGCAGCCGATCACCACATTAAATTAAAAATATATATATATTCGTAATTTAAAAACTAATATCAAACAATTAAAGAAATTATAGTCTTCGAATATTCATACTATGGAATATTTTACGGATTTTATCGCGGCTTATTATTTTTTTTACGCCCGACGTTTCGGATACTTCACAGCAACCATGGTCACGGGAGGAATTTTAACGAAGCGCGATTAAATACGTAAATAGTTGTTTCATTGTAATACGAACTGTGTAATTTTAAGGCTAAAACTATATATTTTTTTTACAGGCCTTTAATACCGTATGTATTAGCGTTATTCATAGGATATTTTTCAAATGAAAAAACGCCAGAGAATTACAGAAACGCACACATCCACAACTTTATAATAAACTTTTTGACAATAACTACATCGATAATACTTAATCAATTACAACTGAGCCAAGGAGTCGTGGGAATGCGAGTTCGAATCGCTAGTTGCTCTATTTTATATAGAAAGGTAAGTTTTGTTAAATTATTTTATTAAATAGAAAATTTACTTCTTTTGCAGATAAAAGCGTAAAACTATAAGTCCATATAATTTTTGTGTGAAGGTTGAGTGATTAGCCGTAAATAAAGTGTAATTAAATAGACTCACCCGTGCTTAGCTCGGATCACTTCTCATCAGGCTCAGTACCTTTCACTAATGTATAAAACCGAATTCAAAAAATAAAATAAAAACTAAAAAGTAATAAAATAATCGCGTTTCCTTAATTTTTGTGCGTACAACTTATAATCAACTTGTTCCTCTACTAATGTAAAAACTCTCTGCGTTTACCTCGTCCTTATTGTTACTATTAAAGACGCAAAAATTAAGGAAACGCGATTATTTTATTACTTTTTAGTTTTTATTTTATTTTTTGAATTCGGTTTTAATTTTTGTTAAAAAAAAATATTTCTTAATTCTTAGTGATTCCAAAATTCAATAACTGATTTTCTTTGCCTTAAATATGGGTTAAACTATTAAACGCGTTGCGTATATTAGTCAGGGCCGTTTACGAATTAAGAATTGCACTTATAAACCATATGGGTGCAAAGTTCTCATTAGTATAAATTAATTAAGTCCAAACACAAGGTAGCTACTGTAAACTGTTGAGGAGTTCCCTTAACTGTCCTTCGTCTTCATCATCAGACCCCTAATGATCATCAATACAAGTTAATAAAGCACAAACACAATGTTACTGATGTAAATTGTTGAGGAGTCCCCTCGACTGTCTTTCGGCTCCAGCATCAGATCCCTAATAAAAAAGTTACCATACGTACTAGTTGCCCCTACGATTTTCGAAAGTTCCCCTCAATTTCTCTTTATTTTCCCTCAATTTCTCTTTTTTTCCCCTCAATTTCATCAGATTCTTTTTGTTGTTTTATTTTGATTTTCCCTTGGTTGCTTTTTTGTTTGAAAGGGTGTACTTCACACCCTTTCAAACAAAAAAAGAATTTTTCAAATCGGTCCAGCCATCTTCGAGTAATCGGGGACCACATACATAAAAAAAATATTCTGACGAATTGAGAACCTCCTCCTTTTTGAAGTCAGTTAAATAAAAGAAGCAAGTTGACAGCACTGTACGCAAATAAAAGGATAACAAAGCTATTTTTAATCGAAATCCTGTTTGGACACTTTTTGTTACGACTTTATAAGTATTAAACTAAATTATGATATTTAGGGTTCCTCAAAACGACAGAAGTTATAGGATCAGTTCGATGTCTGCCTGTCAAATCAAACCTATCGGGTACTTCCCGTTGACATCCCTAGAATCACATGCAAGAAGCAAGGTCTAAACTCTAAAGCATAAGTGTAGGAATCCGTAAATCGTTAATTTGTTGTCACATCATGTTCACGGAACCCTCCGCGCGCAGTTCATTTCGCACTTGTTTGCCTTCTTTATTTTTCTTTGCCTTATTCTCTTTGCCTTTTTTAACAAGTTCTTTCATTTCAGATACTTAAACTAAACCGTGTGGGGATTAGTAAGACGCAGCCAGGTCAAGTCATAAACCTTATGTCTAACGACGTAAGTCGGTTCGACATAGCCGCCCTGTTCCTGCACTACATATGGGTGATGCCGATCGTGGTGCCAGTTGTGTCCTACCTGATCTGGCAGAAGGTCTCCTGGGCTACGCTTGCAGCCATCGCTGTCATATTCATACAGGCTGTTGTTATACAAGGTATGCATTCGTTTTAGGTAGACCGTAGAAGCCATCAGCTCTCCTACTCTTCCGATTTCGCATAAAGGTCTTTGAACCATAGCATAGGTCAATTCGAACAAAAAAAAACAAGGTATGCATTAACTTTCTACCCACATTAGTAGCTTTCTCATGTTAGTTTCTAAAAAAAATATTGTGAGTGGCGAGGGATCGGTCGTGTTGGCGTTTATTGAGGGATGCCTATGTTCAGCAGTGGACGGATAGATCAGATAGGCTGATCTGATGGGACATCATCATGATGATGATAATGAAAAAAAAAATTTACGGAATCTTTATAGTCGGTGTTACTTCTGGACAATGTGGCTTGTAAATGGTTGAAGAATGTGTTGATATCGCTTTACCGCTAATTAGGTAGTTTCTTTACGCTTTTGGTCGAGCAAGTGAAGTTTTCTTACGGGGGATTTCAAGACAGCTACAATAATCGTTTATTAGTTTTAGTTAATTGCCGAATAGAGTAGTAATGTCCGATGGTGGGGATACCATCGGATCCGGGCCTTGACGTGGCGGCGGTGGGGCGTGCAAACCCCGGGTAAAAGAATCGGATCCGATTTCCGAATCGGGCGGCAGTTGGTTCTGACCATGGCATTACCGGCCAATGTGTGGTGGTCGCGTTTACAAAAAGCTGATGTTCGGACAGTACGTCTGTCGGATCCGCTAATATTAAAAAAAAAATTAAAAATCAGTCCACAGTTGACAGTGAAATCGATGAAAATACATAAAAAAACATTCAGTAGAACATAGAACCTCCATTTTTTAAGTTGGTTTGAAATAGATTTAATATGTAGCTTGATACGTGTAACCGGACATGCCGATATTGTCAAACAGTTCTCACTTCTCAGTACACCACATGAAACAATCGGAGTGGCCGCTGACTTGAATTATAATGTTGAATTATGAATATATTGTCTCATGTCTGACTGTACTATCAGATAGGTGAAGTACACGTAGATATAGCTATAATTGTACGTAACTTATAAAATGTAGTACTTATGGTATAATTATCAGTAGGTACGTAACCTCTGATGTACGTGATCTCATGATCATGAACCTGTACCCACTGCTGAACCTCTCTAAATCATTATTATCACTGCCCATCTCTACTTGCATCAAGCTTCGACCGGCTATAACACGGAGATCGTCATTACCGTATTTTGATAATGGGACTGGGAGGGATGCGCTGTGCCGCCCTCCCGGCTGCATGGGTACCACCATCTTGCTTGTTTCTCCCATGAAACTGCTTTGCTGTGTTTCGGAGAGAAGGGCAAGACGGGCAGTGTAATTACTGGCACCGAGACTTAACATCTTATGTCTCAGGATAGGCAACACATAAATGAGTTGCCTGGGCTAGTTCCAGGTAAACTAGTTTATGCACATGAGCGACATCAACCGACAGCCGACACTTACCATCAGGTGACACGTCCGCCAGTTTGCCTATCTAACTAACATAAAAAAATCCTGTGTATTCCCATTTGAATCCGTCTACTAATGGACGTGGGCTATCAATGAACGCCAAGACGGCTAATTTTATGAAACTATAAATAATTTACCAAAAAAAAAACTACTTAATTATAGACTGCTTTGATCGCAGCTAATATTTAATATTTAAGCGCTTATTTTGAGTGTTTCTTGGATATTACAGCAACCAGCGTCACTGAATCGTAATTAGTTTAATTACAATACGTAAAATTCGTAAACGTTTGAAAAATATGTGGCAATGAATTATGAAAATACTAGTAGGCACAATCAATAAATATGCTTCATCGTGGCTTCATCATACCGTAATTGAGGCTATACATACCTACATATTGTTATGCGTCAATTTATATAATATTACTTGTCCTTGAATTTATAGAGGTGTAAATAAAAAAAAGTATTGATTTTTTTTGTGAAAAAAATCATTCAAATTGACTAAGTCATAGCAAAATACCATTATATTGCTGCGCTCGGCTCTTCTTCGAAATCAGGCTAGGCGAGTATGCCTGATCTGATTCTGATATACCCTTATTAGAATCAGATCAGGCATATGTGTGCTTCAGCAGTGAGCAACCAGTTTGTTACCACGGAAAACATTAGATGCGCGTAGTGATCAAAGACAGACCTTTGTAGAGCCTTTTTAATATACATAATTACTTTTTTTGTATTTAAAGAAAAACTGAAAAATTCGAGTAATGTCTTCAAGTACAAAAAATTATTATAAACAATGTATTAGTATTTTTTAAATTTTTATGGCATGATCTTATTAATTATGTATATAAAAAAGGCTCTACGAAGCGAAAAAATTTTGCGAGAATTATTAAAATATTTTTTTTCATTTACAATTGAGACGGAAGTTCGAGAAAATTTTGTTAGTTAACAATCGTTTAACTTGTTGAAAAATTAACTTTAAGTAAAATTTCTAACGGGAATAAATTATTTATAGTGTTCAGAACACACCATAATTTTTTCAAATTTAAAAAAAAATATTCAATACCTTAAATAAATTAATTAATGTGCCGTACTCGCTTTTGCAACCTAAAAATATCGTGCGCAGACCTATTTTCAGCGTTAAATTAAAATTATAAATAATGGAGATAGAGTTGCGGGAGTGAGGAGTTTTTTATTGGAAATTTCCTCTTCTTTTAGAATCTTTTTTTTTTTAATTTCTTAATATTAATAATTTATGAAATATTGGCAGAAAACGAAATGCCATTTTATTTGCATCTTCAATTGTTTATAAATTTTGCAATTTTTTATGTGCTAATACACGCTTTTACTACATTTTTCTAGGCTTCATTCCGGATCCAATGAGCAATCACACATAATTTTTAGAGCAGTATCTCTATTTTGTACCATTTTCAACTTGTCGACTAGACTATAGACTAAACTCTTCGCATTAAAATCCTCAAAAAGTACTTTTATTTTATTAATATTGGTAAATGTGTATTAAAAAATAATGATTTATCATTTTTTCTCATAAACAAGACATTCGTAGTAGTCCAGTCGGGGCAGACATTTAAATAGAAAAAAATCCGGGGAGCGATTTCATTTTTTCAAACGTCGGGGGGGATGGTTGGAAGTATAAATCTCGATTTTCTAACTAATCCCGGTAAAGGGTTCCCCGCCATCTTGTTTTAAAGTTCAATTATTTCGTTTTTCTGAAATAACTCGTTAATTTTCAACTTTATAGCAAAAATGGCTGTATCCAAAGTTGTTGGAAATTTAATTTCTCACAAGTTTGGTCATTATCATTTTTACGCTAGGATCAATATCGTAGTCTTCCTCCAGCAGAAGATCCCTTGTTTGTTACATTTTCAAACGTCTCTCCCCTGCAGTACAGACATAAAACAGAGCACTTGAGGCCCGCTTTACGGCAGCCGCACATCTTTCCGCACTTGGATATGCATTTGCAGGAAATTAATTTGAGCAAAGACTCCGGTGCTGGGTCAGCGATGGTTGTAATCGGTTCCAACCCACGATTTGTTTTCTTCCGACCCCAATCCGTTGCGAGCATCAAGTGCGAGAACCAAAGTTGAAGAAAATAAAATTCCACCCATTACGATTTTTTTGATAAACTTGATAGTATAACTCGGCAAATATTGATCCTAGCGTAAAAATGATAATAACCAAACTTGTGAGAAATTCAATTTCCAACAACTTTGGATACTGCCATTTTTGCTCTAAAGTTGAAAATTAACGAGTTATTTCAGAAAAACGAAAAAATTGAACTTTAAAATAAGATGGCGGCGAAGCCTTTACCGGGATTAGTTAGAAAATCGAGATTTATACTTCCAACCATAGACGTTTAAAAAAATAAAATCGCTCCCCGGATTTTTTTCTATTTCAGGCTAGTTTTATGTCTGGCCCGACTGGACTATAGAAAATGTCGAAATATCGAGCTCCACAAAGTGACAAACATGACAAAAAAGTTTTAGGAATGATTTCTTTTCTAAGGCTAAATTACATGACTTTAAAAACTACGACAGCTAAATTTAAAACAAGTAGGTAAGATTAACTGTTTGGCATGTCTTGGTGTTCATTGATGGAGGCCTATGAGAGCAGTGAACGGATAGAGACTGATGATGATGATGATGACTATGTTTTATGGGCCTCTTCCAAAAGTGGAAGGAAGTAGGCTGATAATCTTGATGATCGATCATAATAATGTTATTTTATATTTTTAGTTCGTATTGTTTTGCAAATGTTTTCAGCGTGTGACTCTGATACTGAATGTTATTTTTTTGATAAAGGTCAATGCCAATACTTATCTACACCAATTTGAGTTTAGTCACTATCAGCCTATCAGCGTTTGTAGACCCACATTATTAACCCACAAATAATGTATGAAACGTTAATAAAACTAAATATTTACTGGCGCCATCTCTAGAGAGGAGTTCAGTGATATACACGCACAGAATATAATATAATAATAATAATATCTATGGACGCTTTGACTTTCACACCACGTCAATCTGGTCCCGTGGTAAGTTCTCGAAGAACTTGTGTTACGGGTACCTACCAGACAACGGAAATATATATATTTAATACTTTTATACTATACATATATTTAAGATTTTTATTATATAATACACATATTTAATACACATCCATGACCCAGGAACACAGAAAATATTTTTGTTCCCTGGCGGGATTCGAACCCGCAACCTCCGGCTTGAGCGCCAACGCGCTTACCACTGAGCCACAGAGGTCGTCAATATATATCTTTTTGTTTTCGAAGGTTTACGAAAATTTCTTTCATTAGGTATATTATAAGAACTTTGACGGATTTTATCGCGGTTTATTAAGTTTTTTGCACGCCTGACGCCTGACGTTTCGGATACTTTACAGAAACCATGGTCACTCTAGTAAAAAATGTTTAATTAACACTAAATATGCTCTTCTTTGTACCAATGTGTAAAAACTCTAAACATATCAAATCTCACATTCTTCTTACGGTTAAAAATGTTCAAGGATTCTGTTCATATGCATATTAATAAATGTTCCAAATTCGTGCATAAAAACAACAATTAGAAGCAATTGTTGTTTTTTTTAACAATTTACATCTATTCAGCAACAATTGTAGCTGTTAAACTCAATTTTCCGGTGTTAGTGGATAAAGCTGATGTGAATATTATGATAATCTTGAAATTAAGTATAAAAATATTAATTGTGAGAAAAAAACACAATAAATTTATGCATATAATAAAAATGCAACATATACATTTTATAGAAATCATAAAAACCCATTCAAGCGCGAGTCTAATAGTACACCGAGGGTTCCGAAAAACGTGTTTTAAGTAATACTAGCTGTTGCCCACAGCTTCGCCCGCGTTAACTTAGATTTACAGCCGTACCCGGATTGATGATGATTATTTTTATAGCCTAAGATACTCCTTATAACATCAGCTATCTGCCAGTGAAAGTTCCATCAAAATCGGCCCAGTCGTTTCAGAGATTAGCCGGACTGACAGACAGACAGACAAAAATTGTAAAACAGGCATTTTTGCATGTGCAATGCATTCAATAAAAAGCGGTTATTTTAATATTACAAACAGACACTCCAATTTCATTTATGTGTACACCTAGGTAATTAACGGTTCTTAGATTGTTTCCCTTACTTATATTGTGAGACTAAAACAAAAACATTAAACATTATTCTCTGTCAATGGGAAGTACCCTATAGGTAGTAAAAGGTAGTGCCCTGCAGCCGAACTGGGCCTGCACGACCGGGGTGGTACCTCTCGCTCACATAATACAAGGCGTCAAGTGACAGCTATGCTGTCGCGTTTCATGTGGCTTGTGAGTTTGAGTGGGGGGATAGGGAAAAGGAGGTTTGCCTCCTGATGACATAAAAAAAGGTTTTGGTTTGACAGACAGACAGACTGACAACGGAGTGATGTTAAAAGGGTTCCGTTTTATTACTTTAGGGAACGGAACCCTAAAAATGTGTAATAGTTCGAGAATCAAATCAAACATGAAAATAAAAAAAATTATAAGCTATAATAATATAATTAATATTTACTATCGCCAGTAAGTCCTACTCCTAAATATTTTCAAAATATTTGGCTGCCAGTGATTTAAATTCTTCTCGTCATTCAATCTTTTCTGAGTTTTGACGATATATAAATATAATAGGTAATAATATCACCCCTATTTTTGTCCCACTGCTGGTCACGGGTCTCCTCCTCGAAATCAGGCGAGGAGGATTTTGGGCCATAG
Source organism: Helleia helle (assembly GCA_963853865.1). Taxonomy (NCBI): domain Eukaryota; kingdom Metazoa; phylum Arthropoda; class Insecta; order Lepidoptera; family Lycaenidae; genus Helleia; species Helleia helle. Next base: position 12,761,750 of record OY971421.1, read on the forward strand.
TTCACCGATGCGCTGGCCCAATGCGGGTTGGTGAACTTCACACACCTTCAAGGACTTTTAACTTCATCAGGCATGCAGTTTTCCTCACGATGTTTCCTTCACCGGTGAGCAAGGGATGATCTCATGTTCAGGTACACGTAGAAATTTAGAAAACCCATTTCTAGGCATCACAGGGGGGTCAGGATCGAACCCGGACCTCTCGTCTCTCACTCACGAAGCCAAGCCCATACACACTAGTGACTAGGCCATAGTCGCTCACAATACGCTCTGACGATATAATCACCCAAATTCTTTTGTTTTTAACCGACTTCAACAAAAAGGAGGAGGTTCTCATTATTATTTTATTTATTTTTTACTTCTTGGAAAAAATAATAAAGCCACTTAAAACTGCACGGTTGTTTATTTTTACCGATGCAATTATTATGAATTATCACAAGTACCTATCATGTTTAAAAAATATATTTATTTGATCCGGACAAAAAGTAAGTAATATAAATATTCCTCTATAACAGTGGGAGGTACAAATCTATTTTCAGTTTCGGTTATCCCTGCCCGTTTGTATATGTGAGATGATTCTACAGCAACTATCAATGTCGCTGTAACAATTCCAAGTTACAACATCACATTCTACTTGTGTATTGTACAAGTCCAAAGTCCAGGATTTCAAACGTTTTACTACTTACTAGTTACTATAGCTAGAATATAAAATAAAAAACGCAACCAGTCACTGGAACTGCCGATACAAGTGAAAACAAAACAATTAAATTCAAATACCTATAATAACGTGCTGAAAAGATTATGATGACCTATACAATTTAAGCGGCGCACAAAATGGCCGCATGACATAATTTAGAAGCAACACAATTTGCAAAACAAATATTGCATAATCTTATATAAATAAATCAAACGTCAAAATGTGTCTCCAGCGTTTCGCGTGCGGTGTCGCGAGTCTACGTCATATAAACGTCAAACTGTGTCTCCAGCGTTACGTGTGCGGTGTCGCGAGTTCAGAGATTTTTAATCTCATCTAAAAATATGCGTACTGCGCTAAAAGAAGTTTACACTTCAAAAAGCTTTCTCCGACGTAGGAAGGGAATTAATATCATGAAAATATTTCTCTATATACATCTTTGAGCATTCCTCATCCTCTTATTTTGTCCGCTCTATGCTGCATCTGTCAATATTTTTATGTTAGTTGAATAGACAAACTGGCGGATATGCCATCTGATGCAGTGTCAGTGGTCAGCGTCGCCCATGAACATAACGAGTTTACCTGGAATTATGCCAGGAAAGTCATTCATGTGTTGCCTATCCTGAGACATAAGGTGTTAAGTCTCGGTGCCAGTAACTACACTGCCTTCTCTCCGAAATGTTAGTTGAATAGACAAACTGGCGGATATGCCATCTGATGCAGTGTCAGTGGTCAGCGTCGCCCATGAACATAACGAGTTTACCTGGAATTATGCCAGGAAAGTCATTCATGTGTTGCCTGTCCTGAGACATAAGATGTTAAGTCTCGGTGTCAGTATAGACTACACTGCCTTCTCTCCGAAACGTAGCAAAGCTGTTTCATGGGAGGATGATGGTACCCACACACAGCCCCCCCCCCCCCCCCCCACACTGGTCAATCTAAGGGTTCATGCAGACAAAGATATTTTTTAATCAATGAATATTTTAAATTCATATGCACGAGTATTTTTTCTATGAAATTATTATTGTCATTGACCTCGTCAACATCACATGCAAACAACCACAAAGACCGTTCTTTATATTATATTTAGAGTTCGGTAAACACTCCACTTTCATAACGCCGTTTCCTCACCAGAGCATCATATCCCATGGGCCATCTGTTGTTGGCTGTATGGAGCTTGTATCGAGATGCTATTTCAACATATCCTCACATGATAATGGGGCCATATAAAACGGATGGCTCTTTACTATTCTTATCTTCCAAGGAGTTCTCGCTTCGCCAGTTTAATTTATATTAAAATCGTATTCATGCTTATAATGATTTTAATCACTGGATTTTGATATTCATCTACAGGTTATAAACTATTTCGTTGTTGATTTGTTTTAAACATCGAGCATATTATAATGGTATAGAGTTATAGGGTTAAGTGTATAATGTTAAATGTTTTGTATGAAAACAAATTCCGCCAAATTTGTGCTGTGACGGTGCGCCGGGTCTGCGCTCTGATTGGCTGACTTATGGCCATTTATGGATTGCCGATGGGACGTACATACAGTGGTTATTTGAGGTGGGAATTGGGTTGGTTGAATTGCTATTACGTCAGTGACAAATCACTGACCAGTTTGGGAATTGTATAATAATAATAATATTTTGGGACAACTCACACACGGCCATCTGATCCCTAACTAGGCATGGCTCACATAACAACTCTATCCCGGTTATATGACTGGATGGTTTTATTTTATTATAATTAGCAGCTATGGTGTGAAATAAACTTTCTTTTGGATAAAAAATATTGGTATAGCTCGTCCATTTTAACTTGAGAGTCGCCCGGCGCCCTTGCTTTTAAAAGCCAAGCACGTATCATCACGAAGTGAATGGATTAGATGTAAACTTTGATCTTTATACTATTAGCATCGACTTATATGGCTTAACTAATAGATTCTAGAAAGTCTAAAATTGTTGATTGAAGATAGGAATTATATTAAATTGTTTGTTTCAGCATATTTAAGTAATCGCCAAGGTGTTCTGAGAGGGAAGATCGCAAAGAGAACTGATGAGAGAGTAAAAGTGATGAGCGAACTGGTCAATGGAGTGCAAGTTATCAAAATGTACGCCTGGGAGAAGCCTTTTGAGAAGCTTGTGGACAAACTACGGAAGTAAGTGAGAAGACCATACTAAATTTTTTTTAGAATAAAGAATTGCCTTGAAGATTATGTGTTTTTAAACCTAGTAGGACGATATATTTATTTGAGTCTCCGTTCGGTTTGTTATCGCTTATGAGGATCGGAGATACCAGACTCAGAAAACGAATTTTTGTTCTTCTTCTGTTCTTGAAAATATGCATCACTGATCAAAAAATGAAGGTATATTTCTAAGATTTGTCGTATACTATGTGCATAGTGCATCCTAGTACCTACATTGTAAGCCATAATTCCGTGTAACTAGGGTTGTGGACAAGATGAGAATACATAATATTATGAAAACATTGTAGTATATCTAGTTGGTCTAGTGGTTAGTGACCCTATGAGGTGGAGGAAAGGCGGCTCTACGACACCTACAGAGCCGCCGCCGGGGAACTGAGGACGGCCATAGGCCGAGCCAAGGAGGCTGCCCACGAGGAGATGCTGGAGTCTCTGGACCGAGATCCGTGGGGGAGGCCGTACAGGATGGTTCGCAACAAACTGCGCCCCTGTGCCCCTCCCCTGACGGAGAGTCTCCAGCCCAACCTCGTGGCCCGGATAGTTCCGGCCCTGTTCCCCAGTCGGGGAGAGCATACGCTCCTGCCTATGGCTCCACCTGATAGTGAACCAGCAAGTGACGAGGTTCCAGAGGTCTCAGAAGCGGAGCTAGACGCGGCGCTGGCCCGCATGAAAGCGCGTAATACAGCCCCGGGACCAGATGGCATTCCTGGGCGGGCCTTGGTTCTGGCCCTTGGTCCGCTCCGGACGCAAGTGAAGCGGTTATTTAGCGCTAGTCTGGCGCAGGGACAGTTTCCCACGGAGTGGAAGAAGGGGAAGCTGATCCTGATTCAGAAGGAGGGAAGACCGGTCGACTCACCGTCAGCGTATCGACCAATCGTGTTGCTCGATGAGGCGGGCAAGCTGCTGGAGCGGATTGCAGCTGCCCGTCTCATCGATCACTTGGAGAATGTGGGGCCTAACCTCAGCTCCTTCCAGTTTGGGTTCCGGCGGGGCAGGTCCACCCTGGATGCTCTGACCCGGGTGAGGGCCCTTGCCGAGGAAGCGATCGGGGGAGGAGGGGTGCTCTTGGCGGTGTCTATTGACATCGCCAACGCCTTTAACACCCTACCCTTCGACACCATTCGCGAGGCGCTGAGGTACCACGGCATACCGGACTACCTGAAGAGGTTTGTGGAGAGTTACCTCTCAGGTAGATTCGTTACCTACCCGACAGCGGACGGTTGGGTGAAGAGAAGAGTGGCGTGCGGTGTTCCACAGGGCTCGGTGCTTGGGCCGCTCCTGTGGAACATCGGTTACGATTGGGTCCTCCGCGGCGCGAATTTGTCGGGTGTCGATCTTACCTGTTACGCCGACGACACTGTCGTCACTGCGCGCGGAGGTACCTTTTTGGAGGCCCGACATTTGGCTGTAGCAGGTGTTGCGCAGGTTGTTGCGAGGATCCGGCGTCTTGGGCTCGAAGTGGCCCTGGAGAAGTGCGAAGCTATATGCTTCCACGGGCCACGGCGAGCACCTCCAGCCGGATCCCATCTGATCGTAGGCGGAACTTCCATCGCTGTCGAGTCGACCATGAGGTACCTGGGCCTCGTCCTCGACAGTCGATGGAACTTCAAAGAGCACTTCCGGCGCCTCATCCCAAGGTTGCTCGGAACTGCTCGTTCTTTAGGTCGTCTTCTCCCAAACGTGGGTGGGCCAAGTGCTGGCTGCCGCCGCCTGTATACAGGCGTCCTGCGGTCCATGGCGTTGTATGGTGCGCCCATCTGGGCACGTGCCCTGAAGACGGAGAACGTGGCCCTTTTGCGACGTCCGCAACGGGTCATGGCCGTCAGGGCCGTTCGTGCATATCGTACGACCTCTTACGAGGCTGCGTGCGTACTAGCGGGTACTGCGCCATGGGACCTGTACGCAAGGACCCTAGCGCGTGAGTGGAGAAGACGACGGGGAGAAGAGGAGGAGGAGGTCTCTGACGAGGGAGAGGCCTGGCGAAGCCGCCTGAAAAGGCGAGTGCTCAGTCAATGGGGTGAGCGGCTAAATGAGCCGAGTGCGGGACACCGCACGGTGTTAGCCGTCGGTCCAATCCTGAAGCAGTGGGTTGACCGGCGGCACGGCGAAATAACCTTCCACCTTGCGCAGATCCTGACGGGGCACGGCTGCTTCGGAAGGTATCTGTGGAAGGTGGCAGGCTCAGAGAACTCGCCAGGGTGTCATCACTGTAGCAGTGATGAGGACACTGCTGACCACACCCTGGCAGAGTGCCCTGCGTGGGCAACCGAGAGAGCGGACCTCATTGCTGAGGTAGGCGCTGACCTATCACTCCCTGCGGTCATCCGAGCGATGACCGTCAGTGAGAGTGCATGGGAGGCGGTCCTCTCCTTCTGCGAGGTAGTGATGTCGCAGAAGGAAGAGGGGGAGCGGGAGCGCTCTGGTGCCCCTTCCCGCAGAAGAGCGCGGCGGCGACAGGCGGTCGAACTGCCGTAAGGGACCTGTGTGCGGCCGATCGGGGGATCCGCCGCACGCGCGTAAGGTCTGGGCTATAAGGCACCCTTTGTGTTCAGGGTGCCTTAAGCGGAGAAAGTGGAGGGAAAGCCACCCCTTAGCTCCAGAGGAGAGTACCAATGGGCACAGCGTCCGGGCTCGGTGCGGAAGGTACAGTTCCCGTTCTGGGCTCGTCTGAACGATGAGGAGGAACACCGCTGGGGTTTTAGTTTGGGTTAAAGTCCTACATAACCACCGGGCTCCCCCGGGCCCGGGGTATCATGATGATTTCCCCAGCGTCAAAAAAAAAAAAAAAAAAAAAAGTGGTTAGTGACCCTGACTGCTAAACCAGAAGGTCGTGGGTTCGATCCCCACCCTGGACAAATGTTTGTGTGATGAGCATGATCATTTGTTCTGTATCTGGGTGTAATTTATCTATAATATGTATGTATTTAGAAATATATAAGTGTGTATCAGTTGTCTGGTTACCATAAAAACAGGCTCTGCCTAGTTTAGGATCAGAAGGCCGTGTGTGAGTTGTCCCAACATATTATTATTATTACTATATCAGTACAGAGTCAGATACCTGGAACAAATTGACCTTGAGAACAAATCATGGGAAGTAGGTCTAATTAAAAGTAATTTTCCATTGTAAAAAAAACCGCAAGTCATTCATATACGGAGAATGCTCTTTGTTAGACATGTTTGAATAAACGATTGTTTGGAAGGGCAGCCCTGCTCTTTCACGGTATTTCCGAACCGATAGCACTTAGGGATTTTCGAGAGAGCATACTCATATTTGAAAGGCCGGCAACGCACCTGCTAATGATGTAGTGGGTGTCTATGTTGCTTATCACATATCACCAGGTGAATCGACTGTCCGTTTGCCCCCTCTTCTATAAAAAATCATAGGATACGGTCGACGTTGACAACATAATACAAATTGTCTACCGTTTTACCTGTCTCAAAAGACATTTAAAAATATTCCATATATATTCAAAGGCTATACTCAAAATGATATCAAAAGAGTTGATGATCATAAAATGACTACATTTCAACTCCTATAAAACCTCCCTTAGTGAAAAAAACTTCATCCAAATAGGTTCACTCGATTGAGAACATCGGAACCTACCTCATAACATATTATTCCTATGAATAATATGTTATGAGGTAGGTTCCGATGTACTATTACAGAACTATCTCGAAGACCCAATACATCCATATTATGCATATACACATTTTATTTAGACCACATCCATATATCCATTATATTTAGCCCACATCCATATTATATCCCTTTTATTTAGGCCACACCAATATATCCATTTTATTTAGCCCACATCCATATTATATCCATTTTATTTTGCCCACATCAATATATCCATTTTATTTAGCCCATATCCATATTATATCCCTTTTATTTAGGCCACACCAATATATCCATTTTATTTTGCTCACACCAATATACACATTTTATTTATAGGCCATTGAAAAGTTTAATTTGGGGTTGCGTGTTTTAGAGGCCGTAATTTTATTTATTTGATGTGTGGGGGGGGGGGTCAGTGTAAAGCTAAAACCAAGTTTGTGGGGTCGCCACCCTTGTCCCACGGCCGCCATGTTGAAAATAGGGGTTGAAATCGTTTTTACGATATATCTCTTAAACTGATTTTTCTGAAAAAAAAAATTGATAATTTTTTTTGTTGCAAATTAAATTCTCTACAACTTTGGCCCAGTAACTTTTTGTCGTAGAACTATAAATAAAAAAGCTAAACTTCGGAGCGCTGTAAAACCTTCGCTATTGACTTAATGAAAAAATGTTGCGTATAAAAGTTGTTCCTCAAAAAACGATCTACAAAAATGGTCTAATATCATTTTTTCGTAAAATGATAAAATAATAATTGTAAAATTTATAATAATATTTTTTCTCGAATTTATGAACATTTTCGCTTATAAGTTTTTTATTTATAGTTCTACGACAAAAAGTTACTGGACCAAAGTTGTAGAGAATTTAATTTGCAACAAAAAAAATTAACAATTTTTTTTTTCAGCTAAATAGTTTAAGAGATATATCGTAAAAAAGATTTCAACCCCTATTTTCAACATGGCGGCCGTGGGACAAGGGTGGCGACCCCACAAACTTTGTTTTAGCTTTACACCCCCCCCCCCTCCACAAATCAAATTCACAAAATCACATCAAAAAAATAAAATTGCGTCCTCTAAAAAACCCAAGGTAAGGCCCAAAAATGTAATATTTCAATGGACTATTAGGCCTCTGAATTGTTTACATATTGACAACGATGAATAATCTCAGTAATGTGTTTATGTCAATGTGTCATGTGAGCATCAATTATAACCTATACCACGCATATTACACTACCCTGACCCACAAATAATTTACACGGGTGTTTAATATTTTCTTTACAACCTAACAAAATATGATATCTCTCAAAATAACTTATCGACGACATATTTAAAATATAACTAGTGACGACGCCCAAAATGATATCAAAAACCAAAGGATCCACTTTTCATGTGTAAAAAAGTCATAGAACCAAGTAATTTTATTTTCGCTCAGTTCAGGACACAACGAAGTCTACTAAAACTTTAAAAAAAGTGAAAAACATGCTAAGCTTTGATTATATATACGTATATATAATCAAAGATGCTAAGATCCCGTTTTGAATAGTTTTAATAGTGATAAAAAAACCTTGTTAATTTAAAGTAGGTATTTTGTTTTTTTATATGAGCATAGAGCATATAACCGGATAGAGTTACTACTCTATGTGATCCATACTATTCCGAAACTGGTCAGTGTTTTGTCACTGGCGTAATAGCAATTACACCAACCAGTAATCTGTATGTACGTCCCATCGGCCAATCCATCAATTGCATTCAGTCGACCAATCAGAGCGCAGAACCGGCCCAGCGTCGGAGCACAAATTTGGCGGAATTTGTTGTCATACCAAACACATAACATTACCACTCTATTTATTCAGCCCTAATAAATTTATTCTGACATCGATGTGGCTTATCGTAGTGGAAATAGGACACAGCTGGCCAATTCTGTTGAAACTAATCGATATATTATGGTCTAAATAGTCATTTGTCACTTGTAGTTCCTAGCTTTATTATTGATGTACTTCTAAACCGCTGAGGTATAAAAACCTAATTAAATTATATGGGTCTAGTGAATAGTTATAATAATACGTCATAGACTTAGCATTTTGAGGACAAAGTTTCTCTACCAAAAGGCAGAATTGTGTAGAGAGTAGTAGTAGAGTAGAGTTTTTGTAAGTTCTTTCGAATGGAAAAAATATTAAACGATTCTAAAGAATTAGTGTATGCAAAAGGGTTCGAATATAGTTCGTACTTAGATCAGTACTTAAATGCGTTTATAACCGTGAGGAATAGTTAGCCTACTAATATTATATATAATGTTTGTGAGTTTGGATGTAGGAGATAATCTACGAAACTGCTCATACAATATGCTAATCGACATGTAAGAATGCAAATTAGTATTTTTTTATTATTTTACGGCTGGAAATGCTCTGAAGCATCCCGCGGGGGAGTGGGAACTCCCAAGGGTATGTAAGGGAATCGCTGCACCCAAAAGATGGCAAGGTGGACGCAGCTCTACCCACAAAATATATGTATACAAATCCGGCGAGTGCCACCAATGCCGCCTTTGCTGAGTTGTCCCGTACCACAGAACAAGCACTCCCAACGTCGGGACAGTACAATGGGGTGATGCTCCCCCCGCCCCCCCTGCTCTTTTGTCCCCTCTTCTTATAAGAAGAGTTGCCCTTTGTACCTCACAAAAGGCAGCTTGCTTGTTTCGCCCATGGTGCTGGGTTCACCTTAGGCTACTGAGCCCCACCGCCACGATAAGGCTTGAACCATGGTGGGGCAGAATAGTGATACATTATCACTATGTGACTTGTAAAAATAATCATGATGATTATTTTGATTCCAGATACGACTGTTAATCCAAGTGGACACGGTTGAAGCTGCGAGCAATAGCTTTTTGTTCTTAAATCTACTTTTAACGCCAAAAAATATTGCCACATGTAAAATTGTTTTCCATTTTACAGGTACGAAGTGAAGTTCATATTAAAGACGTCCATGATAAAGGGTTTCTCTACCGCACTCAGTGTTTTCACTGAGCGTTTCATATTGTTCGCCGCCGTGGTCGCCTTCATCCTCATGGGCGGGGAAATAAGGGCTGACATTACATTCTCTTTGGTACAGTATTACAACCTCCTGCAACTGGCCTGTAATATCTTTTTTCCCCTGGGGCTGGCGTTCCTGGCTGAAGCGAGGGTGTCAATCAGACGTTTAGAGGTAATTGAAATTTTTGTATAGTATAGTTTTTAGAGATTTTTCTTCAGGATTATGACCTGGAGTTCAAAAGTGTAAAATGGTTGCGTGTGAGTCGGAGATGAAGGTTATGGTTAGTAGTGGATTAATGAAAGTGAATTGATTTATTTAAATTTAAGTAAAGCGTTTTTGAAGTGAAATCTTCTTTTAGCACTGTACGCATATTTTTAGATGAGATAAAATCTCTAGACTCGCGACACCGTTACGAGACGCAGCTATAGTCGTATACATTTGACGTTTATATGACGTTTCATTTATTTATATAAGATTATGCAATATTTGTTTTTCGAAGGAACACAATTTTAATGATAATGATGATGATACAAGAGTTGTCGAAATTGTTAAAGATGATAAGTAAGAATAATGAATGTATTTTAATGTTTCTAATTAATTAATAAAATACAATTCATAAATAAAATACAATTCATAACCCAATAACCCATCTAATAAATGTCTAACGCGCCAAAATCAGTTTTCACCTCTGTCGGCACTTCCGGAGTCCATTTTTTTTATTGAACCTTTACCTGCAAATAGGATACCGTTTACACAATGTTAGTAAATAAGGTCTTTTACAAAAAAGTATTCACGACCATTTCAAATTTGCTTCACAGTTGCACACGGAATCATCATTTACTTGAATTTTCTCTTCTTTTCAAAATAGACCGATTTAGAAATTAATTATATAAATTATTATGATTAAAATATATACACCGCAAATGTAGTTATTATACAGAAGTGACAACGGTACCTACTGTTGTCACTTCTGTAGGTATATAATAAAATAAATTCTTTGAATATTAATTTTTCTGCATTAGAATTGAATAAATATGCATATTATAAATCAGCTAAGTACTTATTAATTTAAAATTTTATAAACAGTAGATGGCAGATAAAAATAAAATCAATTATTCAATAATCAGATACAGTATGTATTAAGCAAATATGTAAAACTAGCTGTTGCTCGCAGCTTCGCCCGCGTTATCTTAGATTTACAACCGTATTAGGCATATTTAGGATATACAATTCCACCATACATTGTCTGACGGAAACTCCGTCCGGCTCGGACGCGAGGTGCGGCGTCATGGAGCGCCCGCGCGGCTCGGTCGAATCACGGCGACGCATTATTTTGATTTTGCTATATCTCCTAAAGTATTTATTGAATTTCCATGGTGTAAAGGGAAAAATAATCTTCATGAAATTCTCTAACTAATGATATTGATTAATACCGCATTTGTGTAAAGACCTTTCCAATTACCGCTTTATAATTGCCAATTTTTTAAATATTAAAATGGATATAGTATGTTATCCTTAAGAGATAGACATATGCCATTGCGGACTTTTTTGTAGACCTTTTTAAGTTGTAAAATAATGTAGTATATTATTTTGATCTAGGGTTCAGCCAGCGTTTGCAATGTAAGCGCAAAAAAATGTGTTTAATTTACGACATCACATTAGGAACCTCTAAAATTATCACTGTTTATCTACTTTATTATGCGTGTATTATACATATAAACCTTCTTCTTGAATCACTCTATCTATTAAAAAAATTGCATCGAAATCCGTTGCGTGGTTTTAAACATCTAAGCATACATACATACAGACAGACGCAGGAAGCGACTTTGCTTTATACTATGTAGTGATAGTAGTATAGATACTTAATAAACTTATAGGCCTAAGGTATTGGTAATTATTTCATCGATTCAACACAAACTGCAATCCTATCGGCTAAGTAGTAGGTACAATAGTACCTACCTACATTTAAAAAGCATCAAATTCGGGTACACGAACGTTATAAAAACGAATATAATATGATAAGATTACTTGACTAAAATATTCTTTTAACAGGAATTTCTGTGCCTCGAAGAACTTGATCATGTTGAACCAATAGCCAATGGGCTCAGTATGAAAGCGATCACCAATGGTGTAGACAAGGAGAAAGAGAGCGAACTTAGTAAAGTGAAGGCTACTGGCATAGTGTTGTCCAACGTGAGTGCCAGTTGGCAGCCCAACCCGATCGTTGATACGTTGAGGAACATCACATTTACGGCCAAACCGGGCGAGTTTGTCGGTGTCGCTGGACTGGTGGGATCGGGCAAGGTAAGTTGTTGAGTTACCATGTTGTAGTTGTTAACGGATTCTAATACAAGAATGTCGTGATTGCATTTTATTTATTTTTATTATAACCTTTTTTATAAAGTCGCCTATTCTGGCAATAATATGATCTGGCAATAGTATGATCACTGTGATTGGTCGTTCAATTTGATTGTCAACCAATCAGCGATTACCGCACTTTCTGCAAGCGGTTGGCGGGAAAAACAGAATGGGGAGGAGAAGTTGAGGAAAATATTCGGGGAATTTTGGAATAAAAAAGATGTAACAGCATTATCAGATCTTACCGAGGTTTCTTATTATATTTTTTTATTATGTTGGACAAGTACGTTTACACGTCGTCCACGAATATACATCAAGTTTACACGGGGCTTGTCCAGACAATCACAACGATTGTATGATAATGGCCCACCCGTTTTCGTGAAATAAAACAACTGTACCTAAGTCACCTATGAGAGGTAAAATACTAATTCTCGGTGCCAGTAATAGAACTGCGCGCCCTATCCTTCTCTCCACAACATAGCAGAAGATGTTTCACAGGTGAGATAAGCGCGACGGTGGCTCTCTCATCGGTAAATAAACAAAAAGTGGGCAATCCAGAACAAGCAGAACAAGCCCGACCCCCGATCACCCCATAAGAGCACATTGTCAATCATCTTAACATACGACGAGGACAGGATGTGTTTTTTATCAATTTCGAGTGATACATAACATTTTATCTCTACTCTTGACGTTTATGTTCAATCACTACAATATTATGACAGTTGATAAGATAGAAAAATATAACAATATTCCGTATTACCCATATCACCTTGTAGTTTTTCTGGTTAATTTTATGCTATTGTACCTACTCAAAAGTACGCACATCAATTTACATATATACAAGAATTTATTGTTGAATTTAGTGTTTCATTGTAAGTAATGTATGTTCAAGCGTTTATAGTTGTAATATTCTAACAAAATACCAGAGTATATTTGCAATTTGCATTCATTTTTTTTCATGTTTTCAAAATGTCAAATCGAAAATATCATCCTTATCGCCGATTACAACAAATTACATACTAATTAAAAGGTAAAAATATAGGTTGAATGGCGCGCGGCAATTTTTTATTAATATTTTAACCGACTTCAAAATATTTTCAAAAAACTTTTTTTTTTGTCACAAGGAGACAACCGAGCAGTCGGAGCCTTATGGTGACTACCGACGCCCATAGACATTCACACAACCAAAAGTTATGCAAATGCGTTGCCATCGTTTTCCCTCCCAATAGGCCACCGGAAAATCACAAACCGCACGAAACACGACTGCATAGCTGTCACTGACGCCGGTGATTTTTGAGCGAGAGGTACCACCCCGGTCATGCCGGCCCAATTCGGCTGCAATTGAGCATGGCATTCATTTAATAAGAAAGTTAGGTTACGAAGAAAAATAAAGATATGAAGATAAAAAATACTCGCTTTAACACACTAAAATAACATGAGATTAACTTTTTGTACAGCTAATAGTATCTAATATATAGATAATAGATATTAACATGCTTCAGTTATAAAATATTAACTTTAGCATTTATTGAATTGAGATATAGAGAAGCCTGAAATATTTAAAAGAGTTATACATATTTACATCACCTTGCAGGAGTTCGGTTCTCGGTAAGGTAATCGGGGATTACCTGCATGAAGGTGAAGCCACATAGACGAGAGCGGCGTCCAGGCGTCTGTTCATCTCTGAACAACACTTGAAACAGACAACCCAATCATATCTAGAACGTTCGATTACATCTTATAATGTATGTCCACAGTCTTCTCTGCTGCACGTGATTTTGGGCGAGCTAAAACCATCCAAGGGAACGGTGTCATTGGGTGGAGCTACTATAGCATATGCAAGTCAGGAACCATGGCTCTTCGTGGCAACCGTCCGACAGAATATCCTCTTCGGCTTGCCGTATGATCGGATGCGCTACAAAAAGGTAATTTGTTATTATAGAAATAGTACTCAATTTGACAATTATTAAGATACTTCGATGTACTTTGTTGAGTACATTATTACATACTTAAATTGTATTGAAATCATTTGTTTTTTTAAGATCTTTATCTTTTTAAAATGACAAACACAAACACTGAGAAACTGCCCGCGGAATCTATTTTATAAACTATTAAAAACTTAATCCGTAATGTCTATAAAAGAAGAGCATCGCTATAGATAAGTAACTGTTTTTATCAGAATAGAGTATCGTCGGTAGATCTCATTTAGGAGAATAATTTCTAAGGAGTATTCTATCAAAATGGGATGCGAGTAACAGGGAACTGGTCTTCTTAGTTAAAATTGAAAGAGCAGCTTGTATGTGCCGATGCGAGCTATATATTTTAGTAATTATGATTTCTACATATTAGAGGCAAGTCTAATATTAATTTTTTGTTTTAACATTCACTACAAATCGTTTCCAAAGATGCTAGAAATGTGTCAGTTACTTCATTACCGCAATTACGCGAATAGTTTGCAATAACAATCTGCAAGTCATGTCTGTAGTTCTGTACTTTAGCGCTTTGTTTACGTTGTAACATTTGATAAATTCTACCAGGAAGTTTAATATTCGCAAATAAGATATGTACTTAATTTATTGTGCTGTTTGATAGATTCACTGGAATTATATAATAATACTCGTGGCACCGACAGACGTTGTCCTGTATATTTTGACGTGACAACGTCTTATAATTCGATGGAGCCGGCTGCTCGACCGAAAAAACATGACGTATGCGATGACGTATTCGGCGTAACCTCGCTCTGAGGCGTTCCATTTTCTTATGACGTTGTCACGTTCAACTATCGTCAGTAAACCGGCTTTACAGACAACCGATTTTATTTTCTTTTTTAACGTGACAACGTCTTATAATTCGATGGAGCCGGCTGCAAGAACGAAAAAACATGACGCATGCGGCGTTACCTCGCTGTGAGGCGTTCCATTTTCTTATGACGTTGTCACGTTCAACTATCGTCAGTAAACCGACTTCACAGACAACCGATTTTTTTGTGAATCTAAACCATTCTCGAATCCACTTGAAAAGGAGTTTAGTAACGTGCACACTTACAGAAGAATTATACTTATATATAAAGATTATTTATTTCATAAATGTCGTATAAATATTTTAAGCCTGTTTAAGTTCGGATACTTGCAGCAATCATGGTCACGGGAGGATATAAACAAAATCACACAAAAGATTAAAAACCTCGTAAAAAGTAATTTAATTAGTGGGTTTTAGGGTACCGTACCCAAAAGGTGAAACGGGAACCTATTACTAAGACTCCGCTGTCCGTCCGTCCGTCTGTCACCAGCTGTATCTCATGAAGTATATATAATTACGTGTTTTTTTAGGTCTTAGATTTTCTTATAATGCGCTCTATTATTTTGATATTTAGGTCTGTTTTCAAACAAAGGAGTAACTGTAAAGCCCTTTTGACATGACTTGTTATAAAATATGATGCTAATATATTAACAAAGATCACACACAATCTTATCTTCATAGACATATTTTGATAATTACCATAAAATTGCACAGTCATGACGACCAAACTGTCAATAATTATGCACTATTTAGTTCCACCTCCAACGAAGAATATTATTTTTCATTTAATGGTAGGCTAATCACAGAATTCTATTTTTAAACTTAAAAAAAATAAGGTATCAACGGCGAATAGATTGCCTAGTTGCCAAAATGTGCATGCCCTTTACAGTTTTACTATTTTAAAAACATGAAAGTTACGGCTGATAGCAACAGTTCGGCAATTTTTTTAGTTCGGAAATAGTGCACATGTAAAGGCGATCGAAATTCTTTAATAATTGCAGCTTATTATAAAACTTGAAAGAACCACGCACAGCCTGTCGGTGCGTGGTATAAAGTAATACAAAGCTCTCTTTTCTTTCCTGTGCCCGAATATAATTTAAATTCATAATGCGCTACGAACATTAGAAATATTTAGTCCAAAACGTTACACATAGAAGCTTTGGTATTTTACTCTCGATCAAAGAGATTTCATGTAAAAAAATCTGGATAAAGTTTTATGAAACGCGTTTAATGAAACCTATTTGAAATGACATGACCTGACGTACACGCCGGTGCGACCTAGATTACGTCATGTTTTGTCAGTATTGATTTAAGGACCGACTGCTGAGTGCTGAGTAACGGTTTGTTGTGCTAAGCCAAGTTTTACGCGCACGACGTATTCGTATGTTACTGTTCCACATGGCTGATAATTTTTGATAGCCGATATCCATTTTTGGGATTTAAACAGCCTGTCTATAATTTCAATTAGATCTCATTAGCAGTTTAGGCTTTGCCATGTATACAGGATGGATTTTAAGTCTCCTAGGAACGTTTTCCTGTAACTGTTATTAGGTACCTGTCCTTATATACCCGTCTCAAAAATCCATCATGTATATGCGTGGATGGTGTGATATATATAGCGAATTGCTAACACTGCTCATGAACAATTTTATTACGCCAGACTTCGGTGTGAGTTGAGGCTCAGGATAGAAGGATAGAAGTGAAGCTTGTTCTAACCATTGGACCAAAAAGGATAGGTCTCTTAAAAAAAACCAATTTAGTATTCGTTCTAGAAGACTTTCTAATGTCTTCTAGATTATTATAGATTTATATCTATATATTTTATTATAGATTACTGCTGCTGTTGCCCGCAGCTTCGCCCGTGTTAACTTAGATTTACAGCCGTACTCGGACTGATGATTTTATAGCCTAAGTATATCTATCTCAAAATCGGCCCAGCGGTTTCAGAGATTAGGTGAGGTAGACAGACAAAAATTGTAAAAATGTTATTTTGGTAAGTATATTATTATGTAGGGTAGGTACCGTGTATACATCCAACATTTTATAAAAAAAGGCGGTTATTTTTATATTACAAATAGAGACTCCAATTTTATTTATCTGTATAGATTATTATATTATGGGTGACCACAAAAGAGTTGTGACCATGATATTCATAGTACTTTCCTGGATTTTTTGTTCTTGCAAAATACTTGATAGGTCTCTTACTCTACAACATAAATTCTTACTTAATTTTGTTGTAAAAACAAACACATTTTCTTCAATAAAACTATCACGAAGTGCGTCCAATCTCAGTTTGAATAATGTGTGTCTTTGACCTTGTCTAGGATAAGATAGAATACTGAACATCGACCATGTAACAAGCGTGACATTCGATTTTGTGACTCTTTACTTTGATTTTACGGATCTTTACATTGTATTTGTACGACATAGGAACTTTTCTCGAACTCGAATTTCAGTTATTATGAACTTGGGGCTTTTTATATAGAAGAGGGGGCAAACGGACAGTCGATCCACCTGGTGGTAAGTGAAAGCGTCATCCACTTTGTTTGATAGAGTTGCCGTTCATATGAGTGACATTCGCGAAGAGCAAATTACTAAATAAAAAACTTGCAACCTCAAAAATTACATTTCCCCATAAATAAAGCACATACATATATTGTTTTCTAATGTTTGCGCGAATTTCACTCATTATAATGAAACAATTTTTACGGATTTTATCGCCCATTATTAAAATAATTAAATCAAAAACCAAGCATAATATGCCACAGATTAAAGATACAGTTAGCACTTTCTGCGTAGAGAGGACTTATCAAAATAATGATGTATCATAGGGTAGTTCGAATAACTTTGTGACGTTAGGACATCTGTCACCTCAGTCCTCCCGTGACCATGGTTGCTGTAAAGTATCCGAAACGTCGGGCTTGTAAAAATCTTAATAAACCGCGATAACATACATATATACTATAGATTCTATATACTGTTTACTTTATTTTAACCGACTTTTTTAATTTTTAATAAAGTTCTATATTTCACTGTAAGTATGTATTTTGTATGTAGGTATGTTCATCTATTTTTATAATCAGAACATCAATCTAACTCAATATGGCATAAAAAAGCGTGCTCATTCATTTGATACGCGCAAACTTTTAGTGAAAATTGTCAAAGCTCGGTCACTGACCCAACCATTATCCATCGTATACTTATAATTATGTCATACCCGCCCACTAACCAAAGCACACCGAAGAAGTCTATCTCGGACTAATCGCAAAAACATGGGTTATTGGACTTAGAGCGGGGTTACGTTGTATCCAACACAAGGTATGGTAGTGATATAAGTTATGTAACGTATACAGTACGTGTAACGTACATACGTTACATAAGACTACTCTTCCACGTGAACGACAATCTTAAAATGATTGACGTGATATTGATAATGTCTACTTTGGATACACGATAAAAGCTAGATATTTTTAGCGTAGATATCTGAAAACCCGATTTATCAAATAATAGGCATAGGTACGTATCACATTCATAAAGTACTCGAAACTATAAGTACCGAAGATACAGTTGATAAATTCAGAACCTAGATGCAGCTTTTTATAATTTATATTCCAGTAAATATGTGAGCAACGATGGCCTAGTGGGTATGGGCGGCCCCACCATGGTTCAGGCCTTGACGTGGCGGTGGGGCTCAGCAGCCTAGGGTGAGCCCAGCACCTTGGGCGAAGCTAATTGAGCCGAGGAGGCTCTTTGTACCCCTCTTATACGAAGAGGGGACAAAAGAGCAGGGGGCAAGGGGCGAGGATGGGAACCTCACCCCATTGTACTGTCGGTCCCTTGCGGGACTGACTAGTCGTCGAGGTGCCCTGTTAGCTTAACAGATCCGGGGCACCACACCAAGGCGGCACTGGTGGCACTCGCCGGGTTTTAGTGGGTAGAGCTGCGTCCACTTACCATCTTTCGGGCGCAGTGAGTCTCACATACCCGCCTGGGGAGACCCATTCCCCACGCGGGATGCCTCAGAGCATTTCCCGGCGTAAAAAAAAAAAAGTGGGTATGGGCTCGGCCTCTTGTGTGAGAGCCGAGAGGTCCGGGTTCGATCCTGACCCATGTGATGCCTAGAAATGGGTTTTCTAAATTTCTACATGCATCTGAACATGAGACCATCGCTTGCTCACCGGTGAAGGAAACATCGTGAGGAAACCTGCATGCCCGATGAGATTAAAAGTCTTTGACGGTGTGTGAAGTTCACCAACCCGTATTAGGCTAGCGCATCGGTGAAATATGACCCAAAACCCTCCTCGACTGATTTCGAGGAGAAGACTCGTGCCGTGCGTGGGACATAAAAGGGTTGATATTATTTATTATTCATATTATTTAAATATGAAACTTCTCTCGACTAAATAACGAAATCAACTGATGAAACATTCATTTATTTCCTCTAGGTTGTAAGCGCGTGTGCACTGCTTCGGGATTTCGAACAACTGCCGAATGGAGACGCTACCTTAGTCGGGGAGAGAGGGATCAGCCTGAGCGGTGGTCAACGCGCCCGTATCGGCTTGGCTCGGGCTTGTTATCGACATGTAAGTATATAAAATACCTTAGTGAGAAATCATATTGGATGGACATTCCATTTTATTTTAAATACGTTTGGCAAATTGAGTTTTTTCTATAATATTTCTAATGCCACAGAATACAAAAACCAAGTATGTTATAATTGTTCAATACTTAATGAAATTAAAATTACAAGTAATAAATATTTTATTTATTTCTTGATTTCTTAATATCTCAATATTAGACGAAAGCGTTTGAAAAAATGTCCCGAAGTAACGAGTAAAGTAAAGTAAGAATATCTATGTTACAAAGTTTTTAAAAGAAATATAAATACAATAAATCTCTTTTTATCTCACTGACGGAATATCGATCGAAGTCTTGATAAAAATCTATGTAGTACTTGAAAAATATCTCGCTTATTATTTATAGAAGGAAGTATTGACGGCGCCGCGTATGAAGAGTTAACTCGTGGTTAACTCTATCGTTATTTCACTGTGAAAAAATTATTTAAGGTTTTTATCTCAGTTTTAAATATTTTTAATTTTTGCAGTTCTGAGTCATAACCTCCTTTTTTCACGTTGGGAAATGGACTTATGCATACCACCGGTCCCGGGGTTATATAGGCGTGCCTCGCCAATGCTTGGTCCACTCACGTTGAGGAGGAATCAGACTTTACCTCTATTATAACTACTACTTAGAATACAATACCTACGCGTAAACATTATAAGTCTATATTTGTACATCCATAATGTACACGACACATTTTTTAACAATTGTACCGATTACATATTCCGATCCCACAAAAAACAGTTTCACTGTAAAATGTCGCGCCAAGTACACGTCTAACTATATACACGTATAGCAAAAATAAAAAAATAAACTAATCTTTACAAAAAATATGAAATAAAAAAACCAAGTACACAAAACCTCTCGGATTAAAAGAAACACTCATTAAAAACTGTGAAAATTGAAATAACAATTGGTGTAGTATATTTACAAAAAAAAAAGAAAAATTTGCAATCTACAAAAAAATATAAATTAAAAAAAAGTAATCATTGTGATTTTCAATAATTGCAAAATTTTTGTGGCAAATTTTACAATTGAAAACAATTTTTTAAACGTACTTGGCGCGCGTCATTGAGTACCCCAAATTTTTTCATGGCTAATCTAGAGCTAGGGTAATATTATTCTGTGATCTACAGCCAGGAAATTGGTATGGAAAAGGAGTATAAAAACAACAATTGTTGCAACCCTTCTATTTGCCACAAAAATTTTGCAATTATTGAAAATCACAATGATTACTTTTTTTTTATTCACTTAATTTGGGTCCCCCTTTACTAAAAGTAAATGGTACTGGTTCCTCATTTTCTTCTTCAGATTGCTGTCTGTGTATGATATTCCCGTAACTGCTCCATCTTTAATTTTATTCTGGTCATTTATATTCAAATGGCCAATCTCCTATGACACTCTTCACTAATTACTGTTGAAGTAGGAGTAAAACGACATTGTTTATGTTCCATGACCAACTTATAAACACCATCTTCTTGGTTTGCTACAGCCACCAAACTGTTTTTTCTATTGTAAACATAACAGCATTTCTCCTTTAACTCCACATTGTTTCCATTCTTGATAAGTTGACTAATGTAAATCAAGGGTTGGCTATAGTAGAGTATAGCAAAAATTTAATACCAATTTAATTGGTAGGAGATGAAGTCAAGAAACAAACTCCAGCGGCATTTATTATGCGGTTATGTCTAATTTTTAGAGTTTTGACCGAATAAAATCGGTTGAAACTAAATAAAAAAATACATTAAAATCACATTAAAGCACCACAATTACATAGATAGAGATAGTACATCTCACTTTGTTAAATAATTTTGTTATTTCTCGAAAAATAATTAGACTGTATTATCATTTTTCTTTCCAATTGGCATTTTCTGTTGGAACCGGCTAAGACCTGAGGCCATGCTGCCATATCTGTTGTGTTAACAAAAATATCTTGTCTGTGCTTTGGAGAAACGGCGGAAAATGCCAAAAAGCGCGGCTCTGCCCCTCTAGCACCCATCAATCAACTATCACTTCCCATTCTATTCACCCAGAACAGTTCACCATAATATTCGCCAACGAATCACATTATATATTACACAGATTAAGTTTTAAAAACAAACACTATAGAAAACCATCAGAACAGTCCTACAATAGAAAACCACTCCAGAACAGTTCTCCACAATATTCGCGAACCAATCACAATATATACAGTTTTTAAAACAAACACTAGTAAATCACTCAGAATGAACAAAACACAAAATAACAATTAATTAACGGGAAACTGGGAAGAAACGAAGAAGATTTAGCTCTTAACAGAAACGAATATATGAAACAAAAGACGTTTATCAAATAAAAAATACGACAGAAAAAATATATTATACGAAAGACGTTTATCAAATATAAAATATGACAGAAAAAAATAAATAAAAATAAGCCATAGAGAATACAAGAAAAAAAACGAAATACTTAATTTTTAATACAACACCGTATATTGATAACGATAGGCAGCATGGCCTCTAGCCTTTGCCTGCTCCGATAGGATAAAACTAAAAAACAAGCAACCAACTTCAATGTCAAAACTCAAAATTCTCACTGTAACGTCATATAAAATATTTTCTCTAATGCTCTTTAATCGCAAAACGGCGCAAGCAATAATTTTCATGTTTGAAATGTATTAAATAATTGCTGAGACCCAATAATTTTTTTTAATATGTGTAAAATTCGTAAAAAGAAACTTATTAAAAATAGTGTGAAGTCTTAGTGTTTTGGCAATAATAACAAAATAAAGCCCCAAAAATATGAGGAGGTTATGTTTACATATTATGTCTCGAGAATATATACACAGTGCCTCACGCCAAACTACTTGGATGTGTTCTTGGCGCTCGACACTAACGTGTCTCCTGAACACAGTGCCTCACGCCAAACTACTTGGATGTGTTCTTGGCGCTAGACACTAACGTGTCTCCTGATATGCAAATCTGATAGATGGCTTATATCATATTAATTACACTAAATGTTTATAAGATAAAGCCTGTAATGTGAGTACTGTCTATCTATATCTTAATTGGACGCAAATTGTCATATGGATGAGTTAAAGATTAGATAATAATATCGACAATTGGGCCCTCTATTTTGCACAATAATAAAGGCGCGGCTACACTGCGGCGCACGGGAAGGTCACGCACGTGTGTTAGGATGACAATTGTTAGAAAAGTCAATTAATGCGTGGCGTGTGCGTGGGTTACAACGGAAATATCAAACAATCACATACATTTTCTTGCAAAGCGAAACTAGTCAAACGTGCGCAACTTTTCGGTGCACCCTTAATTTGGCATTAATGACTTGGAGGGATGCGCTGTGTCGTGCCCTCGCTTGCATCGGTATCATCATCCTGCTTATTTCTTCCATAAAACAGCTTTACTGTGTTTCGGAGCAAGGGCACAGTCAGTGTGACTGGCACCGAGACTTAACTTACCTTATTTGCCTATCCAACTAATATAAAAACAATATTTGAAGCATCTTCTAAAACAAATAGCTTATAATTTTCAATTGGGCTGTGCAGTGCAAAAATATTGTTTCCAAAGACATGTTTTGAAATAATAATTTGCATAAACGGAATTTCTTTTACCCATTTAGAATATTTCGGTAGGTGTAGATAATTTTTTTTTGGTAATAAGTTACGCTTGCCGAGGTTGCTCTGTGTATGGGTGATCTTTACATTCCTCCGTGCCTCAGAAAGCAGGTTAAGCCGTTGGTCCCGGCCGTTGTCATTCGTGGATCTTTGACAGTCGTTACGGGTATTTAGACTTTTAGACTTTCGGGCTTCCAAATAATAATAATAAAAATTTATATTATTATTATTATTTGGAAGCCCGAAATTCAGACAACCAGTCTTTTTTTTCTAGTATTCTGACTACTAGTCTTACCACGGGATATTATATTATCCAGTTACTAGGTTGTGGAGGTCAACTATGGTATCCAGCTGCATCGGATTAGACGGGAAGCCAATCCCAACATAGTTGGTAAAAGGCTAGGCAGAAGAAGTGTCCCCAACATGATTCAAGCCTTGTCGTAGCGGTGGGGCTCAGTAGCCTAAGGTGTATCCAATACAACAATTGGATTCGCCCAAGGTGCTAGGTAGAGCAGCTCCCTCTGTTCAGAGGGAGCTACCCTTTCTATAAGAAGAGGGAATAACAGTACAGGGGGGGCGAAGATGGGAGCCTCACCCCATCGTACTGTCCCGACGTTGGGAGGGGTTGTGCTGTGGCGCGGGACAACCTCTCTGTGGAGGGGCATCTCATCAAAGGCGGCATTGGTGGCACTCGCCACTTATAAGAAGAGGGGCCAAAAATGCGGGAGGGGGGCATGGGTCGAGGATGGGAACCTCTCCCCTGCACTGTCCGGACGTTGGAAGGGATTGTTCTGTGGTGCAGGACAAACCCCCTATTGAGGTGGCGTCGGTCCCATGGGGAATGACTAGTGACGTAGCAAAGTGAATTTTCTCACGCGTGTTCAAAACTATCACACCCATTTGTGCAACTTGCAAGTTGCGATTAATGTATTACGTATTTGAATACCATTCTTTTTTTAAATAAAGAAAGCTCATCTTCTTTTATTCTTGACAGAATCGCTTGCTTTTTGCGACGTTCGGTTTTTAAAAGTCATTCAATGGATTCTTAATTCAGGCGGACATCTACCTCCTGGACGACCCGCTGTCGGCGGTAGACACTCACGTGGGCAAGCACCTGGTGTCGGAGTGCGTCACGGGCCTGCTGCGTCACTCCACGCGTATCCTCGTCACACACCAACTGCATCATCTCAAAACTGCTGACAAAGTCGTCATACTGAAAAATGTAAGTATTTTTACCAGAAACTGCAATTCAATAAATATATATCTGGGGGAGGGGGGGGGGGATATTGATAACGCCGATTGAAGTATAAAAGACAATCACATCGAACCGTATATGCTGCATGAAATAAGTATACACTATCTACTCCTTTCTTGAATTAAAAGGACACAATTTACAGATAAGGAAAATACATATTATAGGTATATATTATGAATCAAGTTGGATTTTAAGAGCTGTTTAATCTCTTTAAATCCTCGTATGCTGTGTGTATAATGAACTGTGGTTAATCGCTAGAGTAGTTAAGGTACCGGTTTTTCATATTTCAACTTATTGTCACGACACGTCACGATCAATTTACAAAACAAATATATTTTAAATTCTGTGCCAAATGGACCACTTATTAACAATTAACGAGCCTATTTTGTTACGATGTCTTATATAGGTCTTATAAATTGATGAACGTCGACTGCACGCTCATAAAAGTGTCACATTCCGCCTGAGCCGAACTTGCAAGCGAGAGCGCGGAACAAGATAGATAGATAGAGAGGCACGATCGGCCTAAGCGTTCGGCTTGTGACGCATTTTTTTTAAATGTTAGTTGGATAGGCAAACTGGCAAACGTGCCACCTGATGGTAAGTGGTCAACGTCGCCCATGAACATAAACTAGTTTACCTGGAACGAGCCCAGGCAACTCATTTATGTGTTGCCCATCCTGAGACATAAGATGTTAAGTCTCGGTGTCAGTAATTACACTGCCTGTCATGCCCTTCTCTCCGAAACACAGTAATGATGTTTCGCGGGAGAAACAAGCAAGATGGTGGTACCCATGCAGCCGGGAACGCGGCACAGCGCTTCCCTCCCACCGGCATTATGACGTTATCACGTAAAATTATTTTAATTACTTTTAAGATAAACAGAATAAAGTCTTGAAAAGTTTAAATAATATTTCCTACCTCAAAGGCAGCAATTGACAACATTTAAATGAAGGCAATATTGGGTTTTCTTTTGGGCATGGTAATTTGTAATTTATGTAACTGTTCTTCACTGTATTTTTTATATCTCAAACTTCATATAAGTACCAGTATATTATGTACATATATATTTCGTATGTAATATTTTTATGTATGTTTTCCTCAATCTCTGTGAATTAAATTCGACTCAAAAGACCGTGAAGTTTGTATGATGAATGTATTTTAAAGAACTTACGTAATATTGTTAGCAATTGAGGATTTAAAAATAAATATAAAAAGATTTAAAACAGCTGAAATAATACTTGTACACATACATGCAAACAGAAACATACAATACCAGTGAGGTGCCCCGGATCTAGTAAACAAACAGGGCACTTCGACGGCTAGTCAGTCCCGCAAGGGACCGACGCCACCTCCACAGAGAAGTTGTCACGCACCACAGAACAACCCCTCCCAACGTCGGGACAGTACAATGGGGTGAGATTCCCATCCTCACCCCTTGCCTCCTGCTCTTATGTCCCCTCTTCTTATAAGAGGGGTACAAAGAGCCCCCTTGGCCCAATTAGCTTCGCCCAAGGTGCAGCGGCTCACCCTAGGTTACTGAGCCCCACCGCCACGACAAGGCCTGAACCATGGTGGGGAATCCATCTATTCCTGGATCTCATTTATTAGATCTCATTTAATGAATTACAACAAGACCCGGTCGTCTTGACATTAATTGAGTGAGTCCTATGCCCAGCAGTGGCATGATGATGATGAATGAGATTCCTGAGTATACTACATTACGCCGCAGTCGTAATACATTTTACAGTCGCCACGTTTTGGGACTACAGTGTATTGTATTACATTACAATAATTAGGTACAGATTCATTACAATCTAGACGTGCACTAGTTGTATTGTAATATTGGAGCGATATGCGAACAACAGAGCCCCGTTTGACCTCACGCTTATCTTTGTTAACTCTGATAAGATAAGGGATGGTACTCAGTCTGACCGACACGGTGAGTCGGTCAGAATGATTAGGTATGGTGTACTGTACAAAAATTTAGTCATATTTCAACATTTATTTCAATAACGACCTCTGTGGCTCAATGTTTAGCGCGTTGGCGCTCAAATCGGAGGTAGCAGGTTCGAATCCCGCCAGGGAACAAAAAAAAAGTTATTCTGTGTTCCTGGGTCATGGATGTGTATTATGTAATAAAAATCTTAAATATATGTATAGTAATAAAAGTTTTTTTTTAAATGTTAGTTGGATAGGCAAACTGGCAAACGTACCACCTGATGGTAAGTGGTCGACGCCGCCCATGAACATAAACAACCTGGAACGAGCCCAGGCAACTCATTTATGTGTTGCCTATCCTGAGACATAAGATGTTAAGTCTCGGTGCCTATCTTGCCCTTCTCTCCGAAACACAGCAAAGCTGTTTCACGGGAGAAATAAGCAAGATGGTGGTACCCATGCAGCCGGGAGCGCGGCACAGCGCTTCCCTCCCACCGGTATTAAATATATTTCCGTTGTCTGGTACCCGTAACACAAGTTCTTCGAGGACTTAACACGGGACCAGATTGACATGGTGTGAAAGCTTCCATAGATATTATTATTATCATTATATATTTAGTAAAGATTAATAGACACCCCTAACATAGGTTAGAAGTAAATTTTTAACGAAAAATTAAATCATAAACACGTAATAAATTGGATAATTGGACTCAAAAACTACTGGTATAATTTTGTAAAACTGGTAACAATTAAATAGAACACGAGAAGCACCGACTTACGAATAAAACTAAAAATATCAAAATCAAATTATCTATAACCACAAGGAAATCGTTGAAGTTAGATAATGCAACTATGTACTTATATTCCAAAGGGGCACCTAATAATCTGAGGTTGTATGCCTGGCGTTCGCATGACCCTGGCCAATAGTAGAAAGGAGGAACATCGTTGGGTTTTAGTGGGTGCGAGTTCCATATAACCTCCGGGTCCCCCGGGCCTGGTGATATGCAAAAGGCATTTCCCAACGTAAAAAAGGGACACCTAATACGTTTGCAGAAAGATATAAATAAGTATGTATGTATATGATGTTCATATCTCCGTTGTAGTGTTTTTACCCTTGGCATATTTTACATAATAATTATTGTCCTTGCGCTTGAAAGTTGAAAATGTATTTAATTATAATATTAGCATAATATGTAATAAATTATATTAAATTACTTAAAAGGTTTTTACATTAATTATCAGTTTTAATGTTGACCAAATAATGTTTAAGCTTGGTGCTATATTTTTCCTTTTTAATACCGGTTGTATTTGTAACGCTTGCGAAAACGAAGAGGTATGATAGTGTTGGCATAGCCTGACATGATACAAGTGTAAATAACGCATGTTCTTTTTTTTTGGTTGCCTTTTTTATTTTTATTTTTTTTATGTATAATCCGGTTTAGTAAACATAATGTTACAGGAATTTGATGATAATGCTTTAAAATAATGATTTTTTGAAGAAAACAGCAATGTAATTGGTGGACTGAATCAGCTGATAGCATTCGCCGCATGCACGAGGTGAACGAACTCCCGCACCGCGCGCGTCTTCATCGCGGTTAGCATTAGTGATGTGCAAATAAACTATTTTATGATAACGTGTTATGGACTATAAACTATATTTTTCTATCGCGCTATTTTATAGACTATATAACGTGTAGACGCAAGACTAGAATTACGTAACTCGCGTGAGCCGGCCGGGATAGCGCGTAACACATCTAGCGCTCGCGCGCGCTCGACGCTGACTGACGTATTAACTATAAATTATAACGTCTAGCGTCTACGATCTAGCACGTTGGCGTAGTTCGAATGTTATAAAGTTATAATAAATTAGTTATGGTAGAAAGTTAAAAAAATATAATTATGCTTATAGCCTTTGCGGTAAAACACTTTCTAGAGTAACACAAATTCGAGATCTGGGAGTTCTAATGGATTCAAAATTGAGTTTTGTCCCCCACGTAGATAATATTATTCAAAAAGCATATAAACAGTTAGGCTTTATATTGAGAATAGGCAAACCTTTTAAACACTCATTAAAATATAAAATTTTATTAAATAGTTATGTTCGCAGTCATCTTGAATTTGCGTGTACTGTCTGGCATCCTTATTTTAAATGCCATATTAATAGAATAGAAAACATACAAAAAAAAATCTTAAAGTCACTAGAATTTAGAATTGGTAACTCATATGTTGATTATGAAACCTCTGCTAAACAACATAACATGTCCTTATTAGAAACAAGACGAACATATTTTGACATTATGATGTTATATAAAATCTTAAACAATGTAATTGATGTCCCCGCATTACTCCATAATATAATATTTCGAGTACCTCGTAAACGGGAGCGACTTTGCGCTAAGAAACATTTATTTTTTATATTAAGTGGTAGAACCTGTTATGATCAAAATAGTTTTATAAGAAGAGCATGTAAATTTTATAATGAAAATTTGCTTCATTTGGACCTATTTGCATTTAGTTCTCTGGCTTCTTTCAAAATATCGCTGATGAAATCGTTAAAATAAATTTAAATTATTTATATTTTTATTTTGACGACCTCTGTGGCTCAGTGGTAAGCGCGTTGGCGCTCAAGCCCGGAGGTTGCGGGTTCGAATCCCGCTAGGGAACGAAAAATATTTTCTGTGTTCTTGGGTCATGGATGTGTATTAAATATGTGTATTATAAAATAAAAATCTTAAATATATGTATAGTATAAAAGTATTAAATATATTTCCGTTGCCTGGTACCCGTAACACAAGTTCCTCGAGAACTTACCACGGAACCAGATTGACGTGGTGTGAAAGCGTCCATAAATATTATTTATTTATTATTATTATTATTATTTACAAATTTATAAATAATGACTTCGTTTATAAACTTTTTTTAATTACTAATGTAACCGATAACCGCAAAAAAATGTAATTATGTAACTGATAAAAATTAAAATACCTTCATGCTATACACAATACTTATACATTTGTAAAATAGGAAACTATAGGTTTATAATGTAATACTTACTATATAATATATATACTATAATACTTTATAATAAGTTACTTTGTTACGACTGTTTGTTTTTTTTTAAATACCTATACAACAATTTGTTATTATAAATTATGAATAATGGCTTTCGTTCATAAACTTTTTATCAACTAATGTAACTAACAACCGAGAATAAAGTTTTATGTAAGTAATTAAAGTTGAAACAACTACATATTATACACAATAGATGTACTTTTGTAAAATAGGGAACTAAAGGTCTATATTGTAATAACTTTTTTGTAATAACTAACCTTGCTACGACTGTTTGTTTCTATAAATAAATAAAAAAAAATAAAAAATAACTACGGCCTGCGCTGGCCACTAGGCAGTAGGTATGTAGCGCGGCGCTACGTTATAGCGCCGAATAGGAATTTATATAGCATACGCTATACGTTGAGTATGAATAGCGCGCTACGTTATGGTGCTATGTGTCATGTTAACCACCTCTAGTTAGCATGAGTGTATAGTGTGTACATACATTGCGGGTTTGCAAAATACACAAGTCCTAAAATTTTCTTTAAAAACGTTTCTGAGAGAAATGGTTATATGCATTATATAGTATATAAATAGTATGTTATTAGGGTTTAATCTTCGCAAGCGTTCCAAAACACCCGGTATACTGTATATATCTGCACTAGCTCTTCAGGTAGTAGTTCAGTGGGATTAAATATACTATTTTACGCGTTCCGTATACATTATTTGCTTTAGGTGAGTGATATTTATTTATGTAAGTAATGGGTCTTAAATTAGATGGTCGCGTTTTTTCCTCTAAGAATTCGGGAAAGAAATTTAAGACCACACTGAAAGAAATTATCTTTAACAGGGTGAGATGGAATCCGAAGGCTCGTTCGAAGAGATGTCACGTTTGTCGCTGTTCGAGGAACTTCTAGAAGATGCAGAGCAGCCCACGCGACAGGATGAAGAGATAATACTGAAATTAAAACGCAGCACATCTATACAGGTAATTAATGAGAGTGGTTATTTAATACTAGATGATGCTATAACTACTACGAATAATATAACAATAATAAAACTCTTTTCACGAATTGTATCGTATCGTATTAAGACTTTTATTAATCTCACCGTTCCTGATTTTATTGTGGATAGTCAATAAAATGTCAGAAACATGAATCTTATAATAGCAATAGTTATATTTCGTAATATAATAAAATACGTGCAAGTTTTTAAAAACAATTGTAATAATTTACGTATTTATATAAAGTATTATTTATTAATAGTATAAAGCATTTTTTACGCATTTTTATCGCGTTTTATTAAGTTTCCAACATTCCCAACGTTTTGAAAACTTTACAACAACCATGTTTAAAAATAAATCATAATAAACTGTTGAATTTCCATATCAAGTAGTTTTATCGCAATCTTTACATAGGTTGTATAAAATTAATTAAAGACGATTTTTATGTTAGTCTGTTTGTGCATCGATATTTTATAAACTACTCATCGGATTTTGATACGGTTTTACTGTCGGCTTCTTTATGAACTAGGGATGTTCCTAAGTATAATAAAATTAATCATTGTTGGTTACGAATTAACTAAAAAACTACTCAACCCATTTAAAAAAATTCTTACAACGTTAACACTTTTTTTTTCTTTAACGCTGGGAAATGCTCTGAGGCATCCCGCTGGGGAGGGGGAGACTCTCCAGGCGGATGTATGTGGAAGTCGCTGCACCCGTAAGATGGTAAAGTGGACATTGTTCTACCCACTAAAACCCGGTATGGTGTGTTGGCTTTGGTGAGGTGCCCCGGATCTGTTGAGCAAACAGGGCACCTCGTCGGCTAGTCAGTCCCTCAAGGACCGACATCACCTCCACAGAGGGGTCGTCCCGCACTACAGAACAACCCCTCCCAACGTCGGTACACTGCAATGGGATGAGGTTCCCATACTCGCCCCTTGTCCCCCCCTGCTATTTTGTCCTCTCATCTTATAAGAGGGGTACAAAGAGCAGCAGGTCCAATTTACTTCGCCCAAGGTGCTGGGCTCACCTTTAAGGCTACTGAGCCCCACCGCCACGACAAGGCGTGAACCTTGGTGGGGCCAATACGTTAACACTGAGTGACTATATATAGGCTATAATGTAATCATCAATCAGGATACGGCTGTAAATATAACTTGACGCCGGGAGAAGCTGCGGGCACCAGCTAGTCATAATATTATATAACCCGCAGAAAGTAGTTTTATTATAATCAATTAAATTCGCGTAAACATTAGAAAATAATATATTTCACTTTTATTCTAGTCCCAAGCCAGTGAAACTACTATCGGAGAAGGGGGGGCACAGGTTGCTCAGGAAGAACAAGAAGAAACTGCTGAATTGACAGAAACTGGTAAGTTTTTTAACTGTGAAAAGGCAGAGTAGTGCGAAATCATTCAATCTGAGGGTCGGTTCTATGAATAAGTATTATTATCTTATTATTTAAAGCTGTAGGGCTTAGCCAGCAATACATCATAAATAAAGGTGAAACCTTTCTCAACTATGTAAAAACAAAGTCATTTATCTTTACCAACTATATTTCGTGTTGATTTACGTCATATTAGACAAAATATGCTAGAATACACCTTAGAAACTAATCAAAAAGTGATAAAAAATCTAATTCGGCTTAATTGTAAACATTCATATTAGAACTTCCTTAGTATCGAATTAGCCTTTCCATTTACTTAAATTCACTTTAATTTAAGTTTCCGTATGTCTATTATTCATAACTACGTAGAGCTAAAGGTGATGCCACACGGGCGTTGCGGCAGCGCTGCGTCGACACTAACGCAATGAATGATGAATGAAAATTATTTCAACGCAGTCAATGCCAAGCCACATGACATGAGATGTGTCAAAGCTACGTCAACGCATCTATCTCCGACGTCGTAGCGTTGGTGTAGGATGTAAGTCTGTAATGTTTGCAAAAATAAATGTTTGCAAACTGCTGCCCACGCGTTTGCTTTCCGGTATTTATTACTAAATTTTCATTTTATTTAAAGAAAGTCTTTCTTGTACTTAAGTGAAAGAAGGTAATCTAAGTCAATATCTTCCGCACTCATTTTGACAGTAAAATGTGCAACAATACCTTCGATATGCTATTAAATACTGCTCCGTCATTTCAACCCATCTCCCTACCCCACATCGTCTTCCTCCTCTACTTGTGCGTTGCGCGAGCATTGCGTCGACGTCCGTCATTTCCGTGTAGCAACTAGCATGTCGTTCAGATTTATATTATGTAGAATGACGTCGACGCTCAGTCGACGCAGCGCTAACAGAACGCACAGACAACGCCCGTGTGGTACCTTTCTTAGTAAAGTAATAAGAATACAAATAAATTGTATTATTATTATTATTAAAATGCTAGGATTCTTGCTTAGGGTTGGTAAGAATTTTAAAAATGCATCAACTCTTATACTTCTGTACAACTCGTATGTGCGCTCACATTTGGAATATGCATCTACAGTATATAATCCATTTTACAAAAAGTATATAGTTGCAATTGAAAATAAAAATAAAAAAATTACTAAGCCGACACCGACTCCAAAAGTAGCAATAATGACGTGGTAAACGCAAAAATTGTACATTGGTAGAAGTACAAGATGATTATTAGTTGAAGACACAAAAATTAAAGAAACACAATTATTTTATTGCCTTTTAGTTATTTTATTTTTTGAAGTCGGTTATAATTTTTGTTTAAATATTTTGTTCATTTTAAATCGACAAATAATAGATGCTGTGCTCATTCTATTATTTGTTATTCTCAATAATGCTTATTTGATTGACTTCAACCAAATAAGCATTATTGAGAATAACCTAAAAAAACGGCTGGTCAGATCTTGATCAAATTAATATAGGACCACATTGGAAACACCAGCTTACAAATAAAAAAGAATCATCGAAATACATTCACAATCGGCGAAGTAATCGTGTCACATACCTAAAAAAAAACAGACGAATTGTGAATGTAGGACCATATTTTGAGTAGGGTTACTATTTTACATAATCTAAATTATAATTTATGGTGATTATAATCATCATCAGCCGCTCTCCATCCACTGCTGAACATGGGCCTCCTTCAATGAACGCCAAGACGGCCGGTCACCGCGCGGAGATCCCAAATTTCGCAATCGTACAAGAAACGGCTTATTAGGAATTATTTAAGCAAATACACATAGCTATCAGAGTATTATTGTTTATTAGCATAAAGGCTTAAAGATCGTTGTAGGCTTTACATACAGAAGCCATTTATCTGCCCAGGTAAATATTAAACTTACTGAAATGACGTCGCAGACATAAATTTTATAAATCCTTTGCAGTTTGCTAGTTTTCCTAGTTTTATTCCAATGATAAGTGTGCGAAAATATAAAATATTAATGTATGAGCTATTTGAATTTTGGTACGTCACGTATGGGTTTCAAAACGGCGTCACCGATTTTGATGAAATATTTATAAGTCCAACTGGTAATTAATTGGATAGGAATTTACTTTGAAACCCTCTATAACCTAAACGGCTTCATAGATTTCAATATGAAAGAAGTAGTTCGGAGCATGTTCATTATCGGAGTGACAATATCAAAATTATGAAACAAATGGCGGATTTTTTGCGACAAAATATTGTCTGTTGTCATTGCAAAAAAGCCTGTTTGTTCCCTATTCCGATAAAACGGCGCGGCGTCGAGATGATCTCGTAACTGATACTATAACAATGAATACAAAAATGTCGTTTCTACATGGCGAAATTACTGTATGTAATTTTTGGAACAAAGTTACTTATGCCCCTATTATTATAAGGAACTTCGGGGGGTACCCTAGCCGGCATAAAACGTCCGTAACGTAAGATTTTTCAAATTGAATCCACCATTGAAATACAAATTTTTAACTGACATTCCTGCATCGTTAGCCGTTTGTTACACTATTGGGGCTGCGTAGTAAAAAACCCAAGTTCGAATCCCACCAATCTCCGTGACTTTTTATGTTTTTTTTTATTTATTTTATAAAATTTTGATTGTATTTTTTTTATTATGTACTTAAGTGTAAGTACTAATTGCATATAAGGTCACAATAGGAGCATAAGGACATATTGATTCTCGTGCTACCAGTAGGACAACCGAGTAGAAGCAAGCGGAAAGACCCCATTTGTCTTATATTATAATATATGGTTTTTATTGTTAATGTGAAAAGCGCTAATGTTTAAAAAAATCAAGTAAGCATATATTTTTTTAAGCGGCGTGACTGCATTTTTTTCCAATAATTAAAGTTTTTTATTATGTTTCAGGCCGGGTGTCGTGTGGAGTGTACGTGAAGTACTTCCGCGCGGGGGCCGGCTGGTGCCTCATCATGTTCACCATCATAGCCATCTTACTTGCGCAAGTGGTGACATCCGCAGGCGACGTCTGGCTTATGCATTGGTAATTTTATTTTTTGTGCAAAGGTCTGATAATGATGATGTTAAACTGCCAAACCAAGTGCGTATCCTGATACATTAGTAGAACGTGGCTGTTAGGAACCTGCCATCGATCGATCTGTAGGTACCTATGTATATAAATTTCACACAAATTCTTAGCCCGGGGATAGGTTAACGTGGTGTGATTGTTACATAGTATTTACATATTTAGAGTTTATCAACTTGTAATTTTAGGATGAACAAAGTCGAATCGAGGTACAATGTGAGCAATATCAACAGCACCGACGCCTCAACCAATGAAACTGTGTCCATACCGTCTAACTCTACCGTTATAGACACCATCATCAAGTCCGCCGTGACCATGCAGGACCTCGTGAGCAAGGAGTCGCTAGACCACCCATTTTATATTTATATCTGGGCCGTGTCTATTCTCGCTTGTATTCTGTTCACCACAGGCAGGTAAGCAAATGTAAATATTTTATTAATTTTATATACCGAGTGGTGACGACATAAAGACATTAATTTGAACCACATATTGAGTATCTCGATAGTAGTTCGTACACAAACTTTCCTCAAATTTCATTTAACGGTATAGTCACAGTGAATTATTTTCACTTTTATAATTTTTACACATGCTGTAAATACATTACGATTTCGCAAGTTTCAATGCGGCGCGCGGCGAATCGGGTGGGTGATTAAAGGATGTTCTGTTTCGTTAAGATTATTTTCGTAATTAGTTTGTTTGAAAAATTCGTTTTTTATTTGTTGATGTAACACGTTGTTTAATTTTTACAAAGTATTTTTATGGACTAGTAGTGATCCAGTTTTAATTTAATATCATCATCACTCTGTATAACATCACAGCATAACAATCAAGCAAAATACATGTATTCCAACAACCACCATCATCCCTAGTTCTTTTAATATTTAACAGTAATATAAAGTACATAATATAATGAATGTTATAGAGAACTCTTTCGCAACGATGAACCATATTTTACGTGATGTTACAGAACAGCGATGTATTCATTTTTTCTTAAGCAATTAGCGGCAACCAGGCATCAACAAAATGCGACTATAAGCTCCACTGACACTGTTCTAGACAGAATAAAGACGAGCGGACCGTGTCGAGCATTGTCATAAGCCTATGACAATGCTCGATATCTCTACTCTGCAGCAGCGACAACAATGTGATTGGCTAATCCACAGTCCTCTCCACGCCACTCCATCCAGCTCCGCGTCAAGTGAAAACGTACCCTTATTCTATTTTAAACCAAGGCACTCCTTTCCCAGCCGCAATATACAAATATATTATCTCTATAATGAAACAATTTTTAAAGGATTTATTTCGGTTTATTAAAATACATTCTATGCCACGGGAGAACTGTCACCGGACAGGTGGATGTACTTCCGAGACCATGTTTGAAAATTCGGGCCTGTAAAAATCTCAATGAACCGCTATAAAATCCGTCAAAATCTGTTTCATTATAATGAGTGAAATTCGCGTAAAAATTAGAAGACAATAATATATCTCTATTTAACTCTAGATCAATACTATTCCTGTGGGTGTGTATGCGGAGTTCCATAAAGCTACACAACACGATGTTCAGTAACATCCTATCGGCGACCATGCGCTTCTTCGACACAAACCCCTCGGGACGTATTCTAAATAGATTCTCAAAGGACATGGGTATCGTCGACGAGATCTTGCCGAGGATGTACTTGGATAGTATTCAGGTAATCTATACTAATATTATAAAGCTGATTTTTTTTTTTCGCAGGGATCTATGCTAATGGCCCGAAGGCCCTAATGCTTCATCGGATTAATGTGAGCCCATTCGGCTCACTTTTGATTTATAAAGTGGGGTGTTGCCCCCCGCCTACCGTGCAGTCTGCGACCACACGGCCTCCTGGCGTCGGTTGTGATATAAAGCTGAAGAGTTTGTTTGTTTGTTTGAACGCGCTAATCTCAGGAACTACTGGTTCGATCTGAAAAATTCTTTCTTTTTTTTCTTATCGAGGAAGGCTATAGGCTATAAAACATCACGCTGTGACTTATAGGAGTTGAGTAACGCGAGCGAAGCTACAGGCAACAGCTAGTTAATAATATAAAGGTTAAGACAGAACGCAATGTATACACCGTGCCGAGTATTTAGGACAATGAAAGTGAAAGCCGGAATTACCTACGATTAAGCTTATATAAAGCTAATGATCCGTTGGAGCGAAATGCTGAATAGATGCCATATAAATGCTTACTAATTAGTCGCGAATTGTTTGAAAGGATTATTATTACACTAAAAATTGCAAATAAAAGCTTCTTTGTTGATGTGAAATACTTATTAGCGCGCCTTTACAGTGATATCGACTCGAACGCCACGACGGCAAACGGAATGACGCTGTCATTTCTTTATTTCATTCCATACTCGTTGGTACCTACATTTTTTTATTATAAATGTTGACAAAGATTTTTAACATATTATTATGTCGTGCCTCCAGTGAACGCCTACCTTTTTTACCACGCTTTTATTAGCTTGGATTGTATGTAGGTATGTATGTAATGGAATCTTTGAGCATAATTTTCATCAATTTCCGGAAGTTTGATTAATTTGAAACTTTGCACACGTATCAAGGACCGAGCGTGGGGTGCTTTATATATTAAATGTAACAATTATTCTACTTGCAACTATCAATATGCGGTACTTCTACTACTGTAATATAAACTCTTTGTAATTAAAAATTATTTTCCACTTTTTATTTCGATTAGCTATAAAAGCGTGGTTTTTTAGTTTTTTTTAAACTATAATTTTTAAATTAAAGAAAAATTGAAAGAATGAAAATCATTTTAGGTATTTATGGTGATGCTGGGCATATTAGTGATGGTGGCGATCGTCAACCCATACATGGTGCTGACCACACTGTTCTGCGGCATATTCATGTACCTGTGGACGATTGTCTACTTAACTACGGCACAAGCTATTAAGAGGTAAGTTCGTTACGTCTTCTTCTTTTTTTAATAGGCCACAGGATTTGCCTATCATTTCATTCCAAAAAAAAGCGAGGCTAGAAACGCAAAGGAATATATTTTAATGCAAGTGACGCAATAGTATAGCAAAACCGATTCTTTTAAATAGGGTGGAATCATTTAAAATATGATAAAATCCTTATTTAAAGCATATTACTTGGCTGTAATATGAGCTTTGCAATCTCTTTTGTAATAATTGAGCCTCTTGAAAAACATGGTAAATATTTTTAAATATTTACCATATGTAATCTCTTGGTCTGATTCAATACAGCCATTACCGTAATATTAATTCTATCGTTAGGTTCTAGGAGGATCTAATATGTAGTTGTGCTATTCTAATTGTATGTACCATGCAGGGTGGAGGGCATATCACGCAGTCCCGTGTTCTCGCACGTGTCAGCTAGTATGGCCGGCCTCACGACGGTTCGTGCGTGCGGAGCGCAGGACATGTTGCGTACGCAGTTCGACGACAAACAAGACGTGCATACCGCAGCATGGTATGATTTTTTTATTACTTCACTTGGGTAGGCAAACGGACCAGCTGATAGTAAGTGGTCCGTGTCACCCATGAACATAAACAAGTTCACTTGAAGTAGCAAAAAGGCAACTCATTCATGCGTTACCTATTTTTTTAAATGAAAAAAAACATAAAACCTATTTTGAGACGTAGGTAAGTTTCGGTGTCAGTAACACTGCTTGTCTGCAATTCTTTCCGAAACACAGCAAAGCTGTTTCACGGGAGAAACAAGCAAGATGGTGGTACCCATGCAGCCGGAGCGCGGCACTAACACATCCCTCCTGCAAAACTTGACGGGACTTGACTGAACTTACCCAAAGTTTTACGTGTCATCGTGCCGTATATTATACAAGGTTGATAAAAACGAGAGGCAACCACGTATACTATATACCATTTTCAGGCTACACACCAAAACTTAGACCAATAGAATCAATAGTTTAGTCACAGAATATTTTTAAAGTTTTAAAGCCGCTCCGGTTTGTTCGACCCGGTGAGACGCAACGTGCTGTGCGACGTTGCCTTTTAGATTCGAAGGACATTTTACAAAGGTTTGTCAAAGAGTTTTTACGTTTTACTTTGACTATTCACGTATTTAAGTTCTTTGAAAAACTTTTTTTTTATTCCTCTCAAACTATTTTTTTATAGTTTCGGATTAACCGTAA
The DNA here is from genome assembly GCA_963853865.1 of Helleia helle. Lineage (NCBI taxonomy): Eukaryota > Metazoa > Arthropoda > Insecta > Lepidoptera > Lycaenidae > Helleia > Helleia helle. The sequence goes on from OY971421.1 coordinate 12,800,551, forward strand.
GCATGTGTAGTATATGTAGTTTAATTTAATGCCTCTCGCTTTTATCAACCTTGTATATTTAGTATATGTATCCCTACGAATAAATAAGATATTTATTCGTAGGTGTCCTTATCAAAAATGACATAAGAAATGTCACTTACATAATTATTTATACGCTTGGTCAAAATTGTATAAAACTTAACTTCATCCGGCCAACTTCAAGCGCGTGTACTATCAATAACTAGATCCACGTGACAACCAGTTGAGGTCCACTACTCGTTACTCCAGGATCGACAGCGATAGGTGGGGGGAGGACTTGGCGCGGCAGCCGTATGGCAAAGGCGTAACGGTTGCCCTGCGCCCGGTCCTTGAGCGGTGGATGCGTCGTAAACGCAAACCCCTCACCTTCCGTCTAACACAGGTGCTCACCGGGCATGGGTGCTTCGGTGAGTATCTGTGCAGGACGGCCCAAAGGGAGCCGGTAACTGTGTTTGACGATTGTGGCGCGGCGGTGGACTCGGCCCAGCACACCCTCGAGGTGTGCCCGAGATGGGCGGCGCTGCGTCATGATCTGACATCGGCCATCGGAGGGAACTTGTCTCTGCCGAGTGTCATCGCCGCGATGCTCGGTGACGACGAGTCCTGGACGGCGATGGTCTCCTTCTGCGAGGCAGTAATGTCCCAGAAGGAGGCCGATGAGCGGGTGAGAGAGGAGGCCGCCGACGAGGCGAGGGCGAGGGCGACGAACGGGGGTGCGTAGGAGGCGCTACCTAATGCGCCTCCAGTAACGCCCCTGTGCTCGTGTCGGGCCCAGGATGGGGTTTTAACCTGGGTCCAGCTAGACACGACGTCGTCGGAGACTGCTAAAAGTATCGTGCAAACGAACAGCCGAGCAATCCTCCTTTAGAAGGAGGAGTCTGGCCTTTTCGCCGGGGCCAGCCTGTCGCCGAGGGTCCTGCGTTGCCTGCATGATCCGGGACTCTCATAAAAGGCGGCTGAGGGCACTTGCAGCGGTTTTAGTGGGTAACGCATCTCCAAGTGCGAACCCCACACACGGCTAGGCTTAAAACCCACCCCGGTCCTAGTTATGGTTTGGTCTGCAAATTTCCGCTGCAGAACAAAAAAAAAAAAAAGGGATCGACAGCGATAACCACCAATGACCCTTTGATACGATAAAAATTAGAAGGATTCAGGAGGAGTAGGAAATATTTCCAACAATAATTCAATATATTATCAACAGGTACTTAACACTGATTACAAACACGACGTTTGCGATATGGCTGAGTATGATGTCGGCTCTATACGTCATTGTGGTTTCCTACACATTCCTGCTGCAAGATGATGGTAAGCGATTTATTAGTTGTCGTATTATGTAAAGTAAAACTAATTTATGTGTCCGATTGATTGCAGTTTATGTAGAAGTTGACGTTCCATACGTTTGGGACACTTCTGTTTTATAGAATGCTAGTGGCACCGACAGACGTTGTCCCTTACACAATATTTAAAACTTCTTTTTTAAATTTTTTTTTTGTGAATCTTAACCATTCTCGAATCCACTTGAACACACACAAAAAAAAACATCAAGACCGGTACAGCCACTTAGGAGGAGTTCAGTGACATACACACGTACAGAAGAATTATATATATATAAAGATATTATATGCTATACACACAGATAACATAAGTTTTATATTTGAGAACTGTCTCCCGCTTTAACCGGGGAGGGAAACTGGAAATTTTCCTACTCCTCCTGAATTCTTCTGATTAAATTCGTTGCGGGTCCCAAGGCAGTTTTAACATATCCCTCGGGCTCCCTGAGATCGCATCAAAGGGTCATTTAGCGGTTACTGCTGTCGATCCTGGCTATACAGGAGTAGCAGCGGTAGAACGAGTGGTGGGCCTAGCCCGTTCAAAAAAAAATTGAGAACTTTAATCATATGATTAAAGTTCTCAATTTTTATGCTATATAGCATAAGCAACTATTCTTCATCCCAGTGCTCTCTGCTGAGACACTGGTCTCTTCTTTAAAATCTGGCGATGTAGGCGAATTCGGGTTAGCAATTGACACATACCGTCCTAAGACTTTATACCTAAGTGAAAAATAAATTAATATAATTATTATAAGCACTACCCACTCATCTATTTTAAATCGGTGCCAGCCAAGTCTAATGGGTAGTAGATAGATTCCATCTACAAGTATCTACCTACTTACAATATACATATCTACCTACTACCTAATTGGTTGCCACCGACTTCACATAGATCAGTGGGTAGCGCTTATAATAAATATAATTTATATTATGCTTTTTAGTGTCTATTTTTAGTTTTTGGAAACGATGGAATATGCAGTAATAAAACTAATAAATTATTATTATTTTTAAATTATAGGTACACACGTCAGCTCCATTAGTGTAACAGCCTACATAACTTTATCTATAGTAATACAAAAACCAGAACATCAGAGCTTCAGGACGGCTCAGCCAATCACAAAACACAATTCGCTTACACTTTCTATTTTTAGATTTATTACCCTGTCTATTCAATTATTGTTTAGACAATAGACTTTGTATTTTGTTCAAACTTTTGTCCGTCGGCTGTAGCTCAGTTGACAAATATTATTGAACTAAGATACACGCGCGTCATTTATTAAGTATTAAATTTAAAAAGTTCATGTTATCAGTTATATAAGTTTATAATTATTGCAACGCGTGTAAATTGTTTATGAGCTATGACACCACCATTGTCACAACAGCGACAGCTGATAGTGGTGTTGAGAGAAGGTGGACACACCATGGACACCATTTCTGAGATCAGTAGAAGAACGAGAACATCGGTGAGTGAGACTTTAAATAAGATATTTATACATTTAAATTACTACGAAAACTATGTAATACAAAGTAAAATATTATTGTTCATCAAATATAGTACATAATATCATTGTTAAGTAGGCCTCTTACACAATGATATTATTTTAATATATAAGTATAATATTATAATACGGAGGATATTATATTATAGGATAATACGTCATTGCTCTTACATTTGAGTCATCAATAAAAATAAATAAATATTATTATGGTAAAATGTTTCTGGCGCGAATGTTAAAGTATAATTATAATTTATTTGTTTATTGTTTAAGGGGAAAACAATAAACTTTTGGTTGCGACGCAACGAGGAGACTGGAGGAGACTTATCGGCCCGTCCCCGGCAGCTCCACCGGCGCGCTACCACCATTTAGGAACATACGGATTACTGCAACTCAATATAGCGTAAGTAGACTTTCAAAAGATACAGATGTAAAAAATCGATTTACAGCAATCTTTCAACAGAAAAATGTTCACAAATAAGTTTTAACTTCAATTAACCCACGATTTTATTGTAATGACTACTTATTAGGCAGTAAAAAATATTGACCACTAGCTTTTGCCCGTGTTTGCGCTTCTCTCACGTTAAAGTAGATTAAGAAATACATCAAGTCTGTTCGCTGTTCCTTGGTAACAGATAGAGTATTTCTATGACACTTATATCTTCGCTCTTCAAAAATAAACTTATCTTAATAATAGGTCATGAAAACACAATTAAAAAATGCCTAATAAGTAAATAAATCCAACAACTAAGTGTATACAGTAATGTATTTATTATTCATTATAGAATATATAATATTTAGAGAAACATAAACCTTACTATTGCCACCTGATGGTAAGTGGTAGACGTCGCCCATATCAACATAAATTAGTTTACCTGGAACTAGCCCAGGCAATTCCAAAGGCGATCCGTCCGTCCGTGTTGGATCCGAGTGGCAAGGGATCGGTCGTCATGAGGTTCATAGAAGGAGGGCTATGTTCAGAAGTTAAGGAGGGATAGAGACTGATGGTTATTATGATGAAACGCTAATAATTAACTCTGGGTCACGCGAATTTCACTCATTATAATGAAACAATAATTTATTATGATTTTTACAAGCCCGATGTTTCGGATACCTACTTTACAGCAACCATGGTAGTCCTCCCGTGACCATGGTTGCTGTTAAGTATCCGAAACGTCGGGCTTGTAAAAATCTTAATAAACCGCGATGAAATCCGTAAAAATTGTTATATTATAACTCTGGGTCAATTTACCTAATTAAACTAAGTGTATTTATTGTTTTTGTATCTTTCGTATTATTGGTTCGGCCATCGTAAATCATAGGATTTAAGGAATTTGTGAAAGCATGATTGTGTGCAGATGTTTTGACCGTTGGGTTGTATAATTACAAACTTTGGAATTTGTATTGTAAATGTCTGGGAACGTTGCGAGTTGGTTGTTTTGCCGTATAAGTGTCATAAATGTATTGTTTTATAGTATGACCGAGCAGGGTGAGAGATCCAAATATAAGTAATAGCTTGTTTTTAAACATAATCAAAATATGTTCACTGTTGTTTCAGGTATCAACCGACACAATAAGGCGTCGTTAAAAAGCCGTTGGCCTCAAGACTCGGACCCCGGCAAAAGAAATGTCTTTAATTGACAACGATGCCCAAGAAAGAGCTTAAAATTTAAAAGTTTTAATACCTGTGTTAGCTTAATAAATATAATATATGATTACTGATTGTTTTACTTATAATGTTTACGTGAATTTCACGTAAACACTAAACACACTAAACACACTCTCCTTATAATGAAAAACCTTTTACGGTTCCGTAAAAGTTGTTATAATAATGTAATATAAAATTTGTTATAATATAAATTGTTTTACACCTAAATAAAGAGTTTTTACTTTCTTGTGTCTATCTAACAACCTACCCCACTTTAACCTACCCTACTTTGGCTCAATCTTTCAAGTTGAGCCGTCGCATACACATCTTATCTTATATAATATTATTATTATTAATTAAATGGGCAGATATTAATTATACCTTTGTCATTTCTAGTGACATAAACATACCACATAATATGTAATAAACCTAATCGTTTGCCTAATATGTAATAAATTATACAGACACACAAAACTTCACCTACTGTATGTATAGGTTGCAACAAGTAGATATTGCATTAAAATTATTGAAATTATATAAAATAATACCTTATAACGTTTAAATTGTATATAACTACACTAATATAATAGTGCCAAAAGATATTATTATAGTTCAATACACTAGAAAATATATATAGGACTACTTCATTAAGCGACAGACAATTTACTTAAAACTTAAAGATGACATCAACGTGTATCGCGCGGTATAGCTGTAAACCTAATAGCATAGTATTCTAAATTCATTCATACACAACAGCGCCTGTTGACCAATGCCCACAGCTCGACTACGTACCACCGACCCCGTAAGTGAGACGAAATAACAAAAATATAATGCACCCCCTCGCATGCTTCGCTGCGTTCTACTTTTAATAGTACAAAGTCCAAAGTGAGGAACTCGGGCTGCTGTCGTGTGTACCGACTTCAGAACCACAGATACACTCAAAAGTTAAAAATAAATTAATATCTAGGACCTACGTATAATTATTATAAGCGCTACTCACTCATTTATTTGAAGTCGATGCTTCATAAACTGGCATAAAATCCGTAAAAGTTGTTTTCATTATAATAACTTTATTTCATATTACAGGCACGACAAAATCAGGTAGCGTCGGTCTAGCGCTCAGCCAGGCGTTGATTCTAGTGAACATGGTACAATACGGTATCAAGCAGACCACCGAGGTGATCTCGCAGATGACTAGTGTCGAGCGGGTGATACAGTTCACCTCACTACCGAAGGAGAACATCGAAGGCCCCTCCCCGCCAAAGGATTGGCCTCAGCGGGCCCGCCTAGTATTCAAGGACCTGCATTTAAGATATGACGTAAACGCCGAGCCTGTGCTCAAGAACCTTAACATAGTCATCGAAAGTGGATGGAAGGTATGGTATTTTTTAAGTGTAAACTTCTTTTAGCGCGGTACGCATATTACCCTGTAACAGAACACCCCAGACACAGGGCTGCAATTTAAATTAAGTAGTTGCTAATAATGTTAATGTTTGAGTTATTGTAATTAAAGACAGATTGTTAAAGTTTATTACCATGCCAAAACAAGCTGATTAAAATAATATTTTTGTCACTATAGTCAAGAGTATTTTTTATTGTATTTTTTTGTAACATTGTACCCCACCTTACCCTACCGATGCAGCCGGGAGCGTGGCACAGCGCAAGTCTCCGTCCGATATGTACCTACAATTAGCAGGACTGCCGGCTGCCCCACGGTTTAACTCGAATTAAAATTTTAAAGGAATCCTTTAAAATAAATCAGCCCTTCCTAAATAATTGGGCGATACACAAAAAATATTTTCGACTGATAGTTTATGACTTTTACCGAGTCCAAAGTACCTAGTTTTGAAATAAAAAAAAATTAAACAAAAATTTATAACCGACTTCAAAAAATAAAATAACTAAAAAGTAATAAAATAACCGCGTTTCTTAAATTTTTGTGCCTACAACTAATAAATACTAATAATCATCTTGTATCTCTACTAATGTAAATTTTTTGCGTTTACCACGTCATTATTGTTACTTTTGGAGTCGGTGTCAGCCAAGGTACTAGATACCAATAGCAATGAATACGACACCGGTGATGGACGACGGTGACGTATTTGTTGCTGTACCTATTTAGCTTAGCTGACCATGGGACCATTTGGCAAGTATACCCTTTCAAGCAAAAAAAGGATTTTGAAAATCGGTCCACAATTGACGGAGAAATCGGTGTACCTACATACATTTAAAAAAAATACCGGCCGAGTTGAGAACCTCCTCCTTTTTGTTGAAGTCGGTTAAAAACGTTAACTCTGTACTAAAATATTGTTAAATGTTACTTGTCTTGTTTTTGTGATATTATAAAAAGTTACGAGTATAACTGGTTAAAACTAATTTGATTGGTTATTATTTTCGTGTGCTTAATTTTTCCGCCAAGCTGTGATGTTGTGGTTTAAATGACTGGATTAGCAATCACTAATACCGAAACCTTATTGTTTTGATTTAGGGTGAGTCATGCAGAAACGAATCACCTAGATCAGGGGTCGGCAACCTTTTTAGTTGGAAGAGCCAAAAATTAGAATTTATAAAATTTCACATATATATGAGTCACAAACATTATTCGTACAAATATTAAAGTATTTGCTTCTAAAATTGTATTTTTTATGATAGTTGGATAGGCAAACGGTCAGACGAGCCACACGATGGTAAGTAGTCAGTGTCACCCATGAACATAAAGAAGTTTACCTGAGGCTAGCCCAGGCAACTCTTTTATGTCCTACCTACTTTACCGAGACATAAGGTGTCAAGTCCCTGGACTCGTGCCAGTAATTACATTGCCTGTTCTGCCCTCCAAAAAAGGAAAGCTGTTTCACGGGAGAAAGAAGCAGGAAATGTGCGTATAGAATTAGAGCCGCGACTTCACATCGAAAGAGCCGCAGGTTGCCCACACCTGACCTAGATCATAATCAAATTCATCTATTTCTAAAATAATTAATTAACGCAATATTAGTATGCATAAATCTCTCGAACTAGTTACAGCTCGAAGATACTTTTTTTTTTATAGGGTAGGAGGGCAAATGAACAGTCGAAGCCTTTTGGCGCCTGTACACATCCGTACAAACAGAGATTATGCAGATGCGTTCCTTTTCTTTTAAACTTTGTAGATTTATCGAGGACCGATGACAATACAATAATTTGATAAAATTATTCCAATATCCTCATCAGGATAATCAGGATAGCACATGCTAGGAAGGCATACCGCATAAGGCGCGCAAGTTACCTACATCACTTGTGTTGTTTTTAGTCTCTCACTCATTTCTAAAATGATTGCCATTAGTTGAGTACTTTAAATTAATAAAATCTTTAATCAAAAAAATCGACACTAAAAAGTAAAAAATAAATTATAGTATTAAAAAAACTAAAAACTCCGCTTTAATAGCAAACCGAACTAAAAATAATTTTTAATAGAAGAATTAAATGGGTTAGCAAAATAAAGGAAGTATGTTACTTATTGTAAAAAAGCGTGGTGCTTGTAACTAAGTTTTTATACTAACTTCACTTTTTAGAAATAGATACCGATTAAATATTTTTAACATTGAATATCGAGCACCTCACGCTTTTTTAAAATAAGTAATATACTTCCTTTATTTATTTTGCTAACCCATTTAGCTAATTCTTCTATTAAAAATTATTTTCAGATTTTTAGTTCGGTTTGCTATGAAAGCGTGTTTTTTAGTTTTTTTTAAAACTAATTTTTAATATAACAACATATTAACGGGTTTTAGACTTATTTCTCCTACTTATGCTGTGAAACCTAGCTTCTTGTTTTTCATGATTGCATAACACAGGAAAGCGGAGTGATATATCTAAGGGTTCCGTTTTGTTATTTTGAGGAAATCTAAAAATATTTTTTTCCAGGTGGGAGTGGTGGGACGGACCGGAGCCGGGAAGTCGTCGTTGATATCGGCTCTGTTCCGACTGGCGCCAATCGAAGGACATGTGTACATAGACGACGTCGACACAGGAGAGATCGCGCTCAAGGTTACTTTTTGTTGTACTTTTTGTAGACATAATTTTTTGTCATCTTAAGTTCTTTAAGTTATATCTAATAGCAAAAAACATTATTAATGAAACCTGTCATTTAAAATACTCACAATTTTTTTCGTTAATTTTTAGTGTGAAAAGTAATAGCTATAAACTACCTAAGTAATTTCAGCTGTATAAAATTGAACTATGCGTATACAACTCATATCTATTTAGAACATAATTTAATTTACAGGAACTCCGATCGAAAATTTCTATCATACCACAAGAGCCGGTGCTGTTTTCTGCGAGCTTGCGATACAATTTGGATCCATTCGATAAATACACAGACGCTGATATATGGAAAGCGTTGGAACAGGTAGGTACCTACTTTATATTTTCAACATCGCAAGCACCATTAAATAATGTAGGTAATGTATGAAGCAAAGCTGTATTTATAGTTATAATTTACACACAAATAGTTTACAAATAATACGTATCAACCTTTTATAACCGGGGAGCAAAAAGAGAGGTATAAGTTAGTTTACAGACATCTGTAGCCCTGTAGTTCTTAACATCTGACTCGATTTGCATGCATGTTTTATCATCTGTTCAGCCGTTTCAAGGTCATCAGCCCTTTTGTTATTGCGTAGGGGTTTTTAAAGTACCACGGTGGTATGTAGTCCGGTTGTAAATTTAGTTATACACACTGTATAATATCGTACACTGGGTATATTAGAAAAAAACGTAATGGCGGATTTTTAGCGCCAACTTACGTGTTGTAGTCGGTTTTTGTTTTAAAATTTACTTGTCTTATAAAAAAATTTACTATCTTCATTAAACATTTTATGTACTTGTTTTATATTTATGTACCATTTTTTATACTTCACAAAGTTAGTAATTCCTTTATGGGACAATGTATACGTTTTACAATAGGATCCCAGAAAACATTCAAAATCTTTCCATCAATAAATTTAAGAAAACTGTTAAGGAATGTTTGTGTGGTAAAGACTATTATAAAATAAAAGTTTTTATTGAAGACCACACCTTGGGAATAAGACATTCACTGTTTAGGTTTTGCATGGACATGATATACCTATGTATAAACTATGTTTTATTTGGATTACAAAAGAGCAACCCCTAAGTTTTTTTCTCCTTTATCTTGGGGGAGTCTGCATTCCAAAGGAGTTTTATTTTATTACTACACCTTTTTATTTACTTCTTTTTTTGCCGTATTTCCGGGGCCGTCTCTTATACTGGGCACTCTGGGCACGTGCCCCATTATTTCTATCAGAATATGATTGAGTGAAATTACAAAAATGATTGCTGATTAGAATACCTAGTACTGCCCTTAGTTTATTCTTCTCTAGTCCAATCAGGCTCACAGATCTTAAAATTGTTGTTTTAGCCGGAGCCCCATTACCCTACTGCCCAGGGCCCCCAACGGGTTAAGGGGGGCATAGCGTATTTCAAGTGTACAAGTTATTACCCACGAAATAAAGATATTTTTATTTGATTTGATATCAAAAATTTAACATGTTTAACAATTCCCGTAGGTGGAGCTGAAGGGCAGCGTGTCAGCGCTGACGTCTGGCGTGGAGTCCGGCGGGACCAACTTCAGTGCGGGCCAACGGCAGTTGCTATGTCTGGCGCGCGCGGCGCTGGCGAGGAACCGCCTGCTAGTGCTCGACGAGGCCACCGCCAATGTGGACCCCAAGTATGTGTTACAAGGGCATTCGACCCCCTAGGAGCATTTGTGCGTGTTACGAAGGGTCCGTTATCGACCCTTAGGATCTGTTGTACGGGCTTACGGAGGGTCGGCATTGGACCATTGGGGTCTGTTGTGCTGTCTCATGTAGGTACATTTCCTTTCCTTGAAGTCATTAAAGGTTGTGACTACATCAGTCTTGCCAGAAGAATGTGTCTATGTTGACTGCAGCTGATGATTTGCATTTTTTTTTAAGTTAGTTGGATAGGCAAACTGACAAACGTGCCACCTGATGTTAAGTGATCGACGTCGCCCATGAACATAAACCAGTTTACCTGGAACGAGTCCAGGCAACTCGTCTATGTGCTGCCTATCCTGAGACATAAGATGTTAAGTCTCGGTGCCAGTCATTACAATGCCTGTCTTGCCCTTCTCTCCAAAACACAGCAAAGCTGTTTCACGGGAGAAACAAGCAAGATGGTGGTACCCATGCAGCCGGGAGCGCGGTACAGCGCTTCCCTCCCACCGGTTATTGATGTGTTTAGATTAATTAGACTCTTATGTGATCTGAAGCTGCTTCCATCACTTAACCAACAGTCTTTGGCTTTAGCAAACATTTTAAGGTTATAAAAAAAGGAAAAATATTTGTCTGGAATTATCATTGCTCCTAGAGAACAATTCTTGCTCTAGATTATTTTTTACATAGTGTATATTTTTCAATTAACACTAACTTTTTTTTTTTTCTTTAACGCCGGGAAATGCTCTGAGGCATCGCGCGGGGGAGTGGGTCTCCCCACGCGGGTATGTGGGACTCGCTGCGCCCGACAGCTGATAAATGGACGCAGCTCTACCCACTAAAACCCGGCGAGTGCCACCAATGCCGCCTTTGGTGAGGTGCGCCGGATCTAGAAAACAAACAGGGCACCTCGACGGCTAGTAAGTCCCGCAAGGGACCGACGCCACCTCCACAGAGTGGCTGTCCCGCACCACAGAACTACCCCTCCCAACGTCGGGACAGTACAATGGGGTGAGGTTCCCATCTTCACCCCTTGCCCCCTGCTCTTCTGTCCCCTCTTCTTATAAGAGGGGTACAAAGAGCCCCCTCGGCGCAATTAGCTTCGCCCAAGGTGCACCGCTCACCCTAGGTTACTAAGCCCCACCGCCACGACAAGGCCTGAACCATGGTGGGGAATTAACACTAACTTGACCGAGTACCTACATTTTTATAATTATTATCAATTTTCTATAATAACATTTTAACATACTAAGTACTATATTATGTGTTATTTTTATTTCAGCACGGACGCATTGATCCAGAAGTCTATTCGCAAGCACTTCTCCGAGTGTACCGTCGTGACCGTCGCCCATCGTTTACATACTGTCGCCGACTCAGACCGTGTCGTTGTAAGTACATACATACATACTAGCTGTGGATATTTATCATTCTATCATCATCGACCTTTGACCTTATCTTATCAATCTACAAAAGTACTTGCAAGTATAAAAGTACATTTAGATCAACGGTTTACGCATGAAACTTGCATTTATAATATTAATGTTTATATACAAGTACGTACATTCATTACATAAAATGACATTTAGATCAACGGTTAACGCATGAAACATGCATTTATATTATCAAATTACATTTATATCAATGAATGGTTCGCGCATGAAACTTGCATTTATAATATTTATGTTTGCCTATATGTACATCTTTTTGTATCACTATGTTTGTCCATGATGAAGTCCTAAACGACGATCAATTTTAATGAAATTTTGCAATTTATGCTCAATTTGCTCCAATTTGATAGATAGGATAGTGTTGGCCTAGATTGTTGGCGCAAGGTTGGCAGTATTTTCTGCGGCAAGACGTCTGCCTCGTGCTATGTGGGGTACATCCCTCATGTATAACGAGGGGTGCTCCAAGAACTAGATATCGCTAGATTATTAGTTTGACATGAGTTTTACATTCCCGACCTTTAGGATATTTGAGTAGCGCAACCAAAATTACCACATTTTGACTAATTAAATTAAACTAGGACTTCTGACAGTGACACCTCAGCCCTCCCGTGCTCATTGTTGCTGTAAAGTATCCAAAACGTAGGTGGGTAGGTGGATAAAAAAAATGTTCTCATTTTAAACTATCGTTGGAATAATCATTACAGTTATGTGTTCTAAAAAAAACAATAAAACTTGTACGAAAATTTTAAGAATACTGCATTGTAATTATTAGCACATTACAGAAGCTGCTTAAATGTTTGTCTACTCTCATGCTGTCCTTTACACAATACTTCTAAAATAATTACGTAAATGTTCGGAGGCCAGTTGATTTTTTTTTTCTAACTTTGTAAAATGTTTCCTTAAATATTTTCGCTATGGGATAATAATAGCATGGGATAGTTAAAAAAAGGATTTAACTGTTTTTACCTAACTACAATATACCTAACTAAAATGCACTTAGATTTCTTACTTTTTAAAATATTTTGGCCTTCACAGTAACAAAATTCACGTGCCGTGAGTTAGATTTGCCAGTGTATTAAATTTACTTTTTAATGTAAACAGGTAATGGAAGCTGGTCAAATAGTGGAGTGCGGTCATCCCCACGAGCTGCTGCAGAAACCTGACGGGCACTTCACTCGTATGGTCCAACAACTGGGACCGGCATCTGAACAGAGTCTACGTGATTTGGCCAACAAAGCGTACTTGGAACACATTAAATACGTAGATGCGGATGATCAACAAGCTTAAGTACTTAAATTTGCCTGGTCTAAGAAAAATGAGGTTTTCATAATTAAAATTATAATCGCCTACCTACCTCAGCAAACACAAATTTCCTTATTGTTATTTATATTTTTGTACTTATATCTACTTAAACTGACCATGTTGTGATTGTTGAAAAGTACTTATAAACTCAATGAAAAAAATATTTTGAGCTTTCTAAGATGATTTCTACATGAATGTGCCTCGTATTTTATAAACATAATATTTTTATATTACAATTGATTAATATATATTTTGTAAATAAACTAATCCATTGACTAATGTTAATACACATAATGTTAAGATTTTTTTTTATTAAGCTAGCTGGCTTTTGTCTTATAATGTGATACTGTTAATGGATATAAGTCTTCTATGTGGGCAAGGCTCAAAATAGGGATTAATGAGCTGATTATTAAATATATTATATTGTTGATAGTGTGTTTAGTATAAGATTATGAATGACAATTTCACAATTTTTTATAAAACTAATCAGTAGGTAGAGCATGGAGTAAATTTTTATAAAAGTCAGCGGCCCTACTTACATTACCTATTTCTACACTTCAAACCTGGCCCCGGTATTATAATGAAAGCTAAAAATATAAAAGAATCAAAAATAATTTCGCCTTATATTATACCATATAATAGTAAAATAAATATTTTTTTCTTATAAAAATATAAATAAATGTATGTGGACTTTGAAACTACTAAAATATACAGCATAAGTTTACTTTTGTTTGTGGCTATGGTACTGCTTGTGCATTTACACAAGGACTGCATATTGATGTTGAAGACTTTGTTAATATAAAATTAATTTTGTTTATAGTTCACTTTTGTGCATACTGAGTGGATAATGATGATGATACTATAAATGTACATCAACTAATGTTTATACATGATTAATTTATTTACTTTATACATGCATAAACCAACAAAAAACAACTTGAAAATTGTTGCCTATTTATATTTTTTTGCATGTCTTTTGTTTAAGGCAATGTTCGATTACTTAAAACAATACGGAAATACAGCGTAGGTTGTACTATTTTAGTTATTTAAAAAATAATACAATACATTTTTTATATTAAATGTCCTATATTTTGCTGTGTTAAGGAAATCTTTAACAAAAATAAAAGATAAAATATATAAATTTCAAAATAAACTTCTTTTTATTTTATAATCCTTGTATGTCTACAAATGGAGCTGATACTAACAAAAACTATCACAAATGGGATCAGATTAGCTGGACATTACCATTCTTAACCAAACCTGCGATTGGCTGATATTGAAGAATATGTTGTGAGCCCTCTGTAATAAAAATAATGGTTAGTATTTTAATTTTATATTTTTACTAAATACAATAGCTAATCCATGCCATTTGACCTGCCCCAAATAGAAAAAAACCTCAAAAATTGGGATATCGAACGAAAAATAGTTATTTTAAATCCTGGCAAAGATTTGCCCATACCTATTTAAATGGTAAACATAGATCCTGGACAAATCAGGACATGAATCTAAACACATTGCACAAAAATCTATAATTTCTTCATAAAACAAAAATATTTATTTACCTTCTAAATCAATTTCTTCATCTTGGTCTTCTATTAAATTTTCGATAACAATTCCGTTTACCGTATTTATAGCCTTAAGGAATACATGAGACTGTAGATTGGGATAAACTGCCATTCTGGTTGGTTCGAATGTTTGCATATTGCCAGGTATATGGTTTAGAACACTTAGTTTCATATGTGATTCTATGTTTTGCAAATAGTCTTGTGCATACCTAAACTCCGATTCAGTTAAATAACTTGTGCCTGTCTCAAGCCGTTGCTTCTCTTCATTTACAATAGCAACACAATATTTTTCTATTTTACCTAACCTAGTCTTTAAATAATTGCAGATAATATACTTAATTCTATTAAGTTCCATTTTATGAACACATGCTCGGAAATCCGTCTTAGGGAGCTTATTAATATTCCGTTCCATATGCTGAATTTGACCCAGCATGCATTCAATCATATCATTCCGATGGGGCAGTATTTCTGGCGCCAACCGTTCATTTTGCCATGCGTTTTGAAGAATTTTTAATACTGCCTCAGCAGTGATCTCTACTTCTTCGTCACTGAGTTGTACGTCTTCTGAATCCATTTTTTAAATAATAAATAGGTATAATATAAATATCGCAGTATCGCAGAAATAGAAATTAATATGTATGTATTTAATTTTTGTTTACAAAATATGTTTACATTTTACAATGGTTAACAATTTTGAAAATGGTTGACAGTGATGACAGTTGACACCTGACTGCTGAGTGCTGACAGCCGCTGTCAGAACATTTACTTTTCGTTCAGAAGCTAGCTACTAGGCTATTAACCATACAAAATACAATATTTAGTCTGTAAAATGGAGAGATTGTGTATTTTATCGCCCCCTGATATTTTCCGCCGTTCTCCGTCAGATATATATACTTCTACATTTTTTTATTCAGCACTACTATTTAATTTACACACTAAATAAAAATTTAAGTATTAGTTCATAATAATAGTATCTTCTGTTTTAAATGAATTGTATACAAGGTTATGGTATTGTTTTTGTACTCTTATGTACATTATCTTTGCAATATAAAAACATCCAAAAAAAATGTTGGCTTGCCTGGTTCTTTTTTTTAATTGTAAAATCTTTATATATAAAAAATTCGTGTCACGATGTATGTTCGCGATAAACTCCGAAACGACTGAACCATTTTTTATCAAATTTTGTAAGCATTAGTAATTTGGTCCAACTTGGGAGATAGGGTAGTTTTTATCTCAATTATTAGTCTCAATATTTGTTATTGCATTATTGTTTTTATGTTTATATTTTGTTACTGTATGCAGATGTCATATTGTCAAGATGATGTCAAATCCAAAACTCATTTAGACAGAAAGATGACGTATTAGACCTTCTTTGTTAATTGACGACCTATGTAGCTCAATCGTAAGCGCGTTGCGCTCAAGCCGGAGGTTGCGGGTTCGAATCCCGAATACTTTACACACTTTATATACCTTAGCCACTGCAACGCGTGGTCGGATCTGCTAGTAATATTATAAGTATTTCTATACTTTTAAATATCACCCACAAAACATGCGATAAGCTCGTAAGAAGTTATGTTACGGGTAGGTATGTATTAGAAACAAACATTTAAAGAAACATATGTAATCATCCGCGACCTGATCTGACCTTTTTTACTTACACTAATTAAGTTTACGCTGTCAAAGACACCATTTGGCCCTAATCGATTGCCATTTGACAGCGTAAAGTTAATTATTATCCTCATTAGCCTTTGTCCAAAAAAGATACGTAATGTGAGATGCCCATGTTTATCTAAGACATCTCACATTTTATTTTTGATAGAAATGATTATCTGCATTGGTCGAAATCAGAACCTGCAACCTTATTATTTATTTGTAGCCTGCAACTATATGTGTAGTACATAATATGCCGCGGCCACACATTAGTCTTATTTGTCTCAATGTAACGTTTACGCGTAAAAATTCTAACACCAATTTCTGCTCTACATAATTCCGGAATATTAAAATATCTTTTGCGGTTGCGGTGCTACACAGTATTTGTAATATTTAAAATCCGTTTCACTTGATAAAATTTCACAAAACTATTAATTTATTCAACCAAACAATGTTTGTTGTGTAACCTTTGACGTCACGCGCGACTCCAATAATGATGGCCGCGTTTTATATCGGAAATGTAAGTTTTTTATAATGTAAAAATAAAATAGAATGCTGGTTTTTTTAATGAAATATTCATATTTCGGTTAAATTTAGACCTAAGAATTATTTTAAAATACTTTTCCAAAAATTGTCAACAATCCATTACCAAGAATATAGGTAAGGTTAATTATATGGGTAATAATGTCGACCCTATGGTGGTACCAATAAGGCCGTAATGTACAACAATACAAAGGCGATTTAATATTATAATATAAGAAATTACTGTGAGAGATGTATACTTTACACTATAGAAATTAGAAAGCTATATTACTTGAAGCGGCGACTTAATCTTAATTACTCGGACAGCCATATGTAAACAAATACTACCCACATAAAATTTTATACATATTTTGTTGTTTTTAGCGGCAAATAAATGTAAGGGTTTGGAGTTGCCTCCTTTAATTGTTACCTAGGAGAAGTAAAAAATTGACAGATTTGCGAACAATTTAAAGAAATTTAAATTTCTTTGAGCTTTGTTAAGCTGACGCATTATTAAACAATAATTCTAATACCGGACACGCGCCAGAGGGGGTGAAACGTCCCGAGCGGGGTGAGGCTCTCCATACGCACTCGAGCTTATAAGCAAAGGACGTAAACGACCAAATGGTTTTTGTTATAGAATACCGTAACAGAGCTTGTGATAACAATTAACTCTCTAATAAATTGCCTCTCAGCTTTTCCTATTTGTATTAACGAATACCAAAAAGCATTTCGTGCAAATAAGGATCCAAGATGATGTTAGTCACACAAATGTCTCATAGAGCTTATATTAAATAAAAAAGATAAATTGGATCCGATGCACATTGTATCCATTTAATAAAAAAATGTAAACTCTGTAATTTTTACAAATAAGTCTTAGCTACACATTCAGCAGCATATAACCGGGTTTTGTATGAAATCAAATTCCGCCAAATTGGTGCTGTGGCGCTGCGTCGGTTCTACGCTCTGATTGGCCGAATGATGGCCATTGATGGATGATTGGCCGATGGGACGTACAGACATGTCACTGGTTGGTTGAATTGCTATTACGTCAGTGACAAATCACTGACCAGTTTCAGAATCTGATGGCTCGATGTAGCTACATCACAAAAATAAAAATAGATTCTTGATCTTATGTAGTTTGCTTACATCATTTTTAATAAAAAAATAATTACTCTAAAATAACACATAGAAAAAAAATAATAAGAACATTCTTCTAGTATGTAACACACCACATATAACCACCAAATAATAATGAACCCGTATAGTATATTTTTCTTAAGGAAAATAAATATGGATGTTCATAATCTTGTTAACATATTTATATTTTCTAATACTCAGTGCTTAGTGGCGTCGTAACAATATTAAGAGACTTAAAATGTATCAGGGACGTAGCATAGGAGTATTATTTTATTTTATTTTGCTACGATTACAAAATCAATAAATAATAATTACTTGTAACTAAGAGAACTCATCAATTTTTTTTTTCAAATCCAACGTTTTTTATCGCGTTATTATTTCAGTATTTTAGTAGCTTATTCTTTATTTTTTCAGTAATTGCACAACATTAATTTATTCAGTCATTCTTCCATACAAGTCTTTATGATTTAATTTTCTAGTCGAGATCGGACGGGCTTGTCGTTGGCTTAAGACATACAAGTGCAAAGCATAGGTACCAGTTTTAAGGTCTTATTTGTCTCCTTTATAGGAGACAAATAAGCAAGCAGCCCACGATTTTTTTTAAGTAGGATAAGCAAACGGACAGATGACCTACCAGATGGTAAGTGGTAAGCGTCACCCATATGAACATAAATAATTGAGGTATATATGAGGCTGAGCTGTCACGCTCGGAAGTGAAAGACTCGATCGGGTGAACTCGGGACCGCCGGGTGTGCCCGAGCGACAGAGTCGAGAAATACTGGCGCTGCGTAACTTCATAATACTTAATTGAAACATCACCGCTGTTGAAACCGATTTAAAATTATATAAGAAATAATATTTGAGCTATATATTACTTTGAAGTACAGCCGATTGTGCTATTTTGTGCGATTTAATTACGTTACAGTGACATCTGTTGATAGAAATAGAATCCTTTTCTAAGAAACTTAATAATATAATTATTTTGTTTTCACTTCTATCAGCAGTCCCTATGACTGGTTAGGCTAGTTTTATTTGGGACTAGCCCAGGTGCCTCATTTATGCCTATAATTATACTGCTGTCCTGCCCTCCTTTCTAAAACACAGCAAAGCTGTTTGACGAAATAAAAAATAGGATGGTGGTACCCATACAAACGGAAGAGCGGTATAAGCGCATCCTTCTCACCAGCAAAGTACGGTTGTACGTATAATCGCCGCCACCAGACGCGACGTGAAAAGTTATATAGTTATGAGTGATATAGAAAGGATAACACGCAAATAAAAAATGGAGTCTTTGAACCTATGAACCGCTTTCCTATTCTCATATGAATTTCCTGCTCAAAAACTGAGGCATCAAACACGCCTAGATTAGCAATTACCTAGTATAAAGGTTATTACAAACCCTTGTATGTTGTATCTAAAATGTAAAATAAATCATGGATTGAAATGAGTCATGGAGAATACATACCTATAACATGCAGGGTTTATTTTCTTTTACGCCGGGAAACACTCTGAGGCATCCCGCTGGGGTCTCCCTAGGCGGGTATGTGGGACTCGCTGAGCCCGAAAGGTGGTAAGGTGGACGCAGCTCTACCCACTAAAACCCGGCGTGTGCCACCAATACCGTCTTTGTTGAGGTGCCCCGGATCTATTGAGCAAATAGGGCACCTCGACGGCTAGTCAGTCCCTCAAGGGACCGACGCCACAACCACAGAAGAGGTTGTCCCGCACCACAGAACAACCGCTCCCAACGTCGGGACAGTGCAATGAGGTGAGGTTCCCATCCTGGCCCCTTGTCCCCGTGCTCTTTTGTACTCTCTTCTTATAAGAGGGGTACAAAGAGCAGCTCCCTCGGCGGCTTGAACCGTGGTGAGGATAACATGCAGGCTAAGGAAAAAAACGTTATCTCATGATGAACAAAATATCCCAATACTAAGCGAGGCAGATTACCGGTTTGTCTTATTGCTATAAAAAGACATTTAATAGAGTGAAACTTTTCTAGCAAAAGGATGCAAAAAGATAGATAAATAAGAGAAGAAGAAAGAAAGAACTCTCATACAAACGCCAAGTTAAAAATTAGCAATATATGTATAAATAAGTTACAGTTTGTAATATATTCTATACAAGGTGCCAATTTTCGTTGCTGCCAAAAGCCTCGACAAACAATAAACGGTCACTGGTCAGAACATCATCAGGTAAAGTTTCAAATAACTTAATGTATTTTTTTCGTTCTACTAAGAAAAAATATTTAAATTCCTCCCTCGCCTTGTAAGACAGTACAACCAGTCTGTATTCACCCTATTACCTATATTTAATTATGAATATCGATTTTTGTATTACGATACGTCTAATCCTTCCTTCAAGTTCTATAAAAGACTCGGCACGCTCAGCAGAAAACGAGTAGCTTCTGACCGCCTCGGCTATCCCGCCAGAGATCGGTTATACAAACCAAAGACTGGAGTAGTTCGTGAAGCGATTTTCTTCAGTATTTTTGGTATTAACCATCTCGGGGCGACCTACCTCCTAGTAACCCCCATTTTTTTAGTGAGTCTTTAGGAACCTTATCATTGGACAATTGTAAAAATATTCAAGTTTGGCCTGTTAAGTTTTTATTATTTTTGTTTAGATTGAAAAATGAAATAAAAATATTCTTTCAGGTTTAAGTTAACACAAATTCAAAATGTCAATCACAAGCTTGGACCCAGCACCAGGTGTTGCCGCAATGCAGGCATGGGGTCCCCAGGCCATGGCGTACGGTGGCAACGAAACCGTCGTCGACAAGGTGTTGCCAGATATGCTCCACAAGATTGATGCCCACTGGTAAGTGCTGCAGCCAAAAGCTAAAGAAAAAACTGTATCCTTAAACGATGATACTTAAGGATACAGTTTCCATAATTATTGACTATCTCATTTTCCTATTTGACAAAGTAATATAATGCAATTTATTGGTTTTTTCAATTTCCACTGATAGCGAAAGTATTAACTGGCTGCATTTCGCGACTTTGCTCGTTTGAATTTAAATTTATTGCATTTATAGATTTGATCCCTTAAAATTTATTATCCCCAATTTCATTGACAGAAATAAGGCCGTTTTCAGAGACAAAAAGATATACCAAAATTCTGATGCCCGTAAAAAAATATTAAAAAGCATAAAACTCACCATGAGGCATCGTATAAATAGCTAATTAAACTAAATATTTTGCACTCACGTTAATTTTTTTTTTATATCACAGACAGTAACGTTGATTTTATACTTATGTATATTGGAATTATCGAGCATATAACCGGAACAGAGCGGTAATGTCATATTATTTATTTTGTATGACAATAAATTCCGCCTTTGTGCTGCGACGCTTCGCCGGTTCTGTGCTCTGATTGGCCGACTTATGGCCATTGATTTGTTAAGTTGCCATTACGTCAGTGACAAATCACTGCCCGGTTTCGGAATTTTATGACTCACGTAACTACTCTATCCGGTTATATGCTCGATGAATGGTATAGAAGATTAAAGTAGGTACATTGGGTGAAATGGTCCCGTTAATGAGGACTGATCACCCGTCTGGCCTTGCTGGCGTCCCCACCCCTTAAATAATAAAGTAGGTACATATGCTTTTTGACAATTGATCTTCACCCAAATACTGACAAAATTCCACAATCGCTCTTTCGATTAGCAATCGCTCAAGATTACAAATAAGCCCAAACGCACTGTATCTGTCAGCGCGTCAAAACGTACGCCCTAACAATCGATGTATGAGTTGGTCGGTCGTTTTAACGTGCCTTGAGGGCACATACAATGGCCGGTACGGTTGATTCAGGTGATGATCAAATTGAAGATCCAAAAAATATGTACTTTAAATACGATCATGATAGACAATGTAAATAGACTGATATAAAATTATCTACTGGCAAAGGTAGAGGAATCTTAGATCGCAAATGATTTGGCTAATAACTTTGGGAGATCAAATTTAAAAACTTTGTATGTATTCGCTACAAGTGTTAGTAAGTAATAAGAATTCTTAATTTGTCGATTCTCTCATAGATTTAGTGAACATATTGATGTTATAATCAATATATTATGTTTTGAAGGTATCAATTTCCACCAATGAACCCACTATGGCACGGACTGTTGGCCTTCGTAATCAGCATCATTTGCATCATTGCTACCACAGGAAACGGCATGGTCATTTACATTTTCAGCACGACAAAGGTAAACTTATAAAACCTTTTTTAAAACGCCTATAACTTTTTTGTAAATGTACAACTTCTTTTTTATTCTTAATTCTTTCAGAGCTTAAAAACTCCGTCCAACCTGCTCGTAGTCAATCTGGCCCTGTCTGACTTCCTCATCATCACTACCATGTCACCACCTGTGGTGGTGAACACATATTATGAGACGTGGATATTCGGTAAGTAAAATGGTCCGTACAACGAATATTTTAATAGTAATATTTGGATTCGCACTTTGGTAGATAAAAGAGGTCAAAGTCGATGGCCAAATTCACCAAAAACCGTGCGTTGCCTATACTGACATCCAGTTGCGGTGGCAGTAATTACACTGTTTAACCTTCTCTTCAAAACATCAGTTCAAATCTGCTTCACAATAGAAATAAGGAGGATAACGGTACCCATGCAGACAACACACCGGCAAACTTTAATATTATATTAATTATAATATTTAATTTTTTCCGCCCGCTGGACTTATACCCCATATCAAACTCCATATTTGTAACTACTTTTAATTTACACAGGACCGCTCGCCTGCGACATCTACGCGTGCTGTGGCTCGCTGTTCGGATGCGTGTCCATCTGGACGATGACCATGATCGCGTTCGACCGATACAACGTCATCGTGAAGGGTATCGCCGCGAAACCATTGACCATCAATGGCGCACTGCTACGAATCCTCGGGATCTGGCTCTTCTCTCTGGCCTGGACTATCACACCACTGTTCGGATGGGGCAAGTACGTATCCAATTAACACTATATTTAAATACTAAAATTTCAACAGAGAAACTACATATTCGTCTTTTTGAAGGTATGCGCCTGAAGGCAACATGTGCGTCTGCGGCACTGACTACTTGGACAAATCCTGGGTACACCGCAGCTACATCATCCTCTACTCAATCGCTTGCTACTTCGCGCCTCTGTTCCTTATAATCTACTCTTACTGGTTCATCATTCAAGTGAGTTATTATTATATAACATTCTCAAAACCCTACTTTCTATCAAAACTCTTGATGAGTAAAATTAATTTGCTTTCTTCATCTCTTCACAGGCAGTATCGGCTCACGAGAAAGCCATGAGGGAACAGGCCAAGAAAATGAACGTTGCCTCTCTTCGATCATCTGACGCAGCTAACACTAGCGCCGAATGCAAATTGGCTAAGGTTATATTTGAATTAAACATACCTATATAGATTTTTTTTGAATATTATAAAACTTAGGTATAACTTTCTAATTATTGTGATACCGAAAGCATATCAATAACTGAAGCGACAATATATTTAATCGAATAAGAATTTTAACCGATTTTATAATTTCTTCTATAACGAAGTCCCAATCGGAACTCAGTGAAAAAATAGTTATTTTCCTGCTTTTTTGAAAAGCTCGCTTTTTGTCCATGGCACGAGGTATAAAGTGCCCGATTCTTTCCCGGCAAGACGACAAACAGACACCTTTATCCAGGTGGAAAAAATCCGATACGCACCAAGAGAGAAAAGTAGGACACCATAATCTGAGGGTGAGAATATCCTACTTTTCTCCCTAGGTGCGTAATATACAATTTATTGTAGCATAAAAAGCCATGGTAGCTTCAGCAGTACAGCCACAACACTTTTCTTACTCTAATATGATTTCAGGTTGCGTTGATGACCATCTCCCTCTGGTTCATGGCATGGACACCATATCTGATCATCAACTTTGCCGGCATCTTCAAGACATCACTGATCAGCCCACTCGCCACCATCTGGGGCTCAATCTTCGCTAAGGCCAACTCTATCTACAACCCAATTGTATACGGAATCAGGTAAAAAGTTTTTTTTTTTTTATTTCAATAATGAGTATCGTGAAAATATAACCATAACCCTCAAAACGGCTCTACATTTTTTTCCTGAAAATTAATTTAATGATATAAATATTATTGTAACATGGCTTAGCACGATAAAATGTTTTTTTTTTTTATTCCAGTCACCCTAAATACCGTGCAGCCTTGTACGCGAGGTTCCCCAGCCTTGCCTGCCAGCCATCACCTGATGAAACTGGATCAGTGGCCTCAACTGGAACCGCTATCCAGGAGGAGAAACCATCTGCTTAAATTTCAAACATATAGGATTTTCTGGACTTCTATTCGAACTGACCGACCGTGTTTGGACCCGATGTTGCCAACGTGAATCTATTTATCGTTTTTATATTTTTTTTAATAAATCGATAAATTTACGAACTTGTGCACAGAGCGTGAGCTGTCGGAAATATTCAGACCTTAATTTTGGTTAACATTTGGTTAAATTTTATTTGCTTCTGCGTATTTTAAGTTCGCGTTTTGTGTAATGAGTTAAATGTTGCACATTTTTTTATATCTGCGGCTGAATTGGTCAGCGACATAAAAATGTAAAAAAAAATGGGAGACATGTCGCTAGGCTGCCCCGTTAACATGAGACTGCTCCCTTAGTATAAGACGGAATCTTAAATACGAAAACGGCAAATTGTATATTGGACAAATAAAGATTGTGACAAGCAAAGTGGTAAACGGCCACGTAAATATGTTTTTAATTAACTTCATCCTTTAACCCTAAAACTACTTAAACTAAAAATTAAACATTTCAAATAGCCTACCAATTTATAGTCATATTCAAAGAAAAAAATATATTTAATAGCAAATAATTAATTCACATTGTTAACTTCAAAAAAGAGGAGGTTCTCAATTCGTCTGTATGTTTTTTTTGTACGTATGTTACACGATTACTCCGCCAATTGCGAATGGATTTCAATGGTTCTTTTTTGTTAGAAAGCTGGTATTTCTAATTTGGTCCCATATAAATTTTATTAAGATCTGACCGTTTTTGGGGCCGTTTTTGAGTTATTCCCAATAATGTCTAATTTGGTTGATTTAGTTTACCTCGATGATATGCTCATTTTATTACTTGTCGATGTAACAATTATATAGGATGCTTTGGTAGCACACCATAGTATGTCGAGGTTATCATAATCATCATCATCATCTTTATCCGTCCACTGCTGAACATGGCCTCCTTCAATGAACGCTAAGACGACCGATCCCTTGCCACAACTCGGACCGGCCACAGCACGGAGAGTCTTCCAACCTAGTTAGTGGCCGCCCAACATTTCGTCTACCTAAGCGCAGCCTCATCAATCATCATCATCAACTTATCCATTCTAATATGGTGATGTTCTGATGAAGATTTTTGATGATTTCGGAATTCTTTAATACCTACATGTCAGCAAATCCGCCGTGATTGCTTTCAATTACATGTGTAATATTATTGTTTTTTTTTTCATATTAGTTTAAACTTTTTCTTTGTTCGTCTCATTAAAACGACGTTATCTAATATGAGGAACGCGTTTAACAGTTCTACCCCATATTTCAGACGAATAACATCAGTAGCTCTACCATGAGTTTTGTGACAAGCGTAATAGTTACGTAAAACTCAACACGAATAAAAAACTACAATCTGGTATAGTTTTCTATTCGTGTTGCGTTTTTACGTTAACTACTTATATACGTAACGTAACGTTACGTATATAAGTATATAACATCACGTTACACAACATAAGTTCAGATAACAATTTTCATGGATTTAAAAAAATTTCAAATTATTAAAGCAAACACCAATCGACGAAGTGAGTTACGGTAATCTAATAGTGGGTATGGGCCTTTTGAGTGAAAGGTCCGAGTTCGATACTGACCCCCTGTGATGCCTCAAAGAGGTTTTACTAAATTTCCATATGCACCTGAACACGAGACCATCGCATGCTCACCGGTGAAGAAAATATCGCGAGGAAACCTTCATGCCTGATGGGATTAAGTCTTTGAAGATGTGTGTAGTTCGCCAACCCGCATTGGCCCAGCGCATGGGTGAATTATGGCCCAACCCAACACCCTCCGCGCGGAATATATCTATGATTAAACAGTAAAACTTAGGTATCTTAATATTAAAAAAATGTTGCCTCTTTGTTAAAAATCGTGTTTTGCCATAAACATCACTGTTGATATTCCCGATCTCGGTCGATAATAAGGAATAATTGATTCTCAACACGGCAATCAATTATTCCTTATGATGTGGAACTCGCACCTGGGAGTGCCTTATACGTTAACTAAAACCATTGCAAAAGTCTTAAGCCGCATTTTGAGGGTCCTACCTACTTTGTTTGGCTGATACCGAATTTACTTAAATTAATTTATTTTTCACTTATTATAAAATAACGAAGGTTTGGGGTTTAAGGGCTCTTGGTCTCATAAGAAAATACCAATAATATGAGGCAGCCCTGCTGTTATTGTTTCGAGGGCAGCCCTCTTATGGTTACCAAGCAACGCACGTACAAACAGCAAATTATGTCAACGATAACAACAAGTGAGAGTAGCGTGCTACGGTGTCAACATAATATTTATATAAGAATAAGAATACCTTTGTTTAAGGTATTCTCACAGGAAAATCATTAGTACGTTATGCTAAGGATTGAGATCAAGAAATGGCTTGTAAAGCTTCGTTCGAACTTCACCACAACTTCCCGAAGCTAGCGGAGGAGGCAGGCTTCACTTTCAACACGCACAGGCCACGCGTTCATATAGAGTGGAGCAAAATAAGTATGTACAACTTGACTTTACTTCATATCTTCTATTCTTCTATCTATTCTATACATATCATACTAATAAACGAAGAGATATGTTTAAAAAAATATTTATTTATTTATTTATTTAGACACTATCATAACATAATTACAGCATAATTATACCAAGACAATGTTACAAGTAGACAAACGACATAAAATATGTATTCGTATAGATATTATATATAATAATAATAATAATAAATACGCACCATCATGTCACACTGGAAAACTACTCTACAACTAAATACTCGCCACAGCACACTTACAACACGACAAATAAGTATTAAAAAAATTAATCATCTATCCAGGAGATTCCCTGAGCCCTTTGTGGTTTTGCCTTGCATTGAATCCCCTATCAGATTTGTTACACCAATTTCATGCTGGATACACTCTTATTTATTCTCTATATTAAACATGGTACTGAAGATACAATTATTTCACACTTAATATACATGGACGACATTAAGTTATACGCCAAAACAGAAAAAGAAATGATAATGATGAATAATAGAAGTCACCACAGGATTTAGTCAAGATATAAACATGAAATTCGGAATAGATAAATGCAAGACAGAACATATAATAAGAGGTAAAATCACATCAGGTAACTATGTAATTAATGACAATGACACAATCGTAGCAATGGAATCATCATATCTTTATAAATATCTAGGGTACAAACAACTTTCCTCTCCTTCTGCGAGGATGTGATGTCGCAGAAGGAGGAGGCAGAGATGGAGAGGGAGCGCACTGCTGCCCCTACCCGTAGGAGGGCGCGGCGGCGACAGGTGGTCGCACCGCCGTGAGGGACCTGTGCGCGGCCGATCCGGGGGATTTGCCGCGCGCGTGTATCGCCCGAGCTATAAGGCACCCTTATGTGTTCGGGGTGCCTTAAGCGGAGAAGGAGGAGGGGAAGCCATCCCCCACCTCCAGAGAATAGTGCCAGATGGCACACCGTTGTGGCCCGGTGAGGACGTCCACATCTCCCTCACCGGGTCACTCAGACGAAGAGGAGAACACCGCTGGGGTTTAGTGGGTAGAGTCTGCGCTCACTTTACCATCTTTTCGGGCGCAGAGAGTTCCACATAACCCCCGGGCTCCCCCGGGCCCGGTGGTATGCTTAAGAGCATTCCCCAGCGGGAACAAAAAAACAAAAAAGGTACAAACAACTTAAGGGGCTTGATCACACAACAACTAAAGAAATACTAAACACTGAATACAAAAGAAGAATAAACGCCATATGTAACACACAATTATCAGGAAAATATCTTATCAAGGCCATCAATACTTTTGCCATACCAATTCTAACTTATTCATTTGGAGTTATAAAATGGTCAAAAACTGATATCGAACGATTAGAGAGAAATACACGCACATCACTTACAAAACACAATAATCTTCATCCTAAATACGCAGTAGAAAGACTTACACTTAAAAGACATAATGGCGGGGGAGGCCTAATCGACATCCATCATCTATGGCGAAAACAAATCAGTACATTACAAACATTCTTTCACACAAAATCGGATACTAGCACCATACACAAAGCCGTTACTATACATGATAATAACTTTACACCACTGAACTTATCTCAAACAATAAACATACAACACTTAAACAACACTGATCCACAAAAACAAAAAATCGAAAACTGGAGAAAGAAAGTACTTCACGGAACACATCCACACATAAATACAGCAGCCTCGAATAAATGGCTCAAGGTAGGAAATCTATTCCCTGAAACGGAAGGCTTCATAATAGCCATACAAGACCAAGTCATCAACACAAAAACTACAGAAAATATTATATTATCAAAGATCCTACTATCACAAACGACAAATGCCGCAGATGTCACACTCAACCAGAAACCATTCAACACATTACAGGAGCATGCACGTCACTAGCACAAACAAATTATTCTCACAGACATAACCAAGTTGCAAATATCATACATCAAAAACTAGTAATCAAACACAATCTCATGCAAAACACTGGCACACCTTACTACAAATACACCCCAGACACTGTACTCGAAAACACCACACATAAACTTTATTACGATCGAGCCATACTCACAGATAGAACTATACACTATAACAAACCAGACATAGTACTACAGGACAAAACACAAAAATAACCTACCTTATAGACATTGCTATTCCCAATACCCACAAAACACCTACAAAAAACGATAACAGAAAAAATAAGCAAATATACGGAACTTAGAGAAGAGGTCGTAAGAATATGGAGACAAGAAAATGTATATGTTATTCCCATAGTTCTCTCTACTACCGGCGTTATACCCAACTATCTTCTCCATAGCCTAAAATTAATTAACCTCGAAGAATCCCTATACATACACCTACAAAAAGCTGCTATTTTAAATACATGCCGAATAGTTAGAAAACTCCTACAAATAGAAGAAAATACACAAGAACATTCAACATAAACACACTACATAACATAAATACACCAAAACACCACACCTGCATTCACTTGGCAATAGCTCGTGAATGTAGTAGAAACCAGCTATAGACTGAGAAAGAAAAACCACAAATAATAATAATAATAAAACAAAAAAAAAGATTCTTCAACGCCGATAGCTATAGGCGGCGGCGAGAATGAATCTATAATAATATATATAATATTATTATAGATTCATTCTCGCAGAAGAGTTAGCATAGTCAAGTCTTGAAGTACATTTATAAACACTCAGAAAACTAATATTAATATAAGTACATACATATTATGATTAATGTGGTACAAGGACATAAAATTAAATACAGTCCAAATAAATATATTATATTGTGTACGATCATAAACACATACGACAAAAACGTCTTGACTTTCTTTTTATTTCCTTGAAATATAATTAATGTCCAATTAAAACATCGAAACAAACCGTATATGCGATATTGTCTAGGTTTCTCTCATTAACCTTTACAAACCTTTAATGTGCACGAAATCTCACGATGAAATTTATAAAACTAAAAAAAAAATACCTATTACAAAATGTTTTGATATTTCAGAGTTAATTAACATTGAAAACTTAGTACGGAATAGGAACTTTACAATCATCGAACAGCACCTGAATGATGTAAGTGTCCTATTTACTAAATACAGTACAATACAGTACAACACCCAATCACCTAGATACATAAAATCTTTTGGCGAAGCAAATTTTCCCACTTGTCTAGAGAGTTTTCTTCGTCATAAATCCGTAGTCCGTCCATATAGTTATTACAACTTTAATGTTACATATTTAAACAGATATTAGATTGTGTGATCGATCTCGAATTCGACGTGAGAATTCTCGACGAAGGATTTTTGAAAATGTTTCGCTTGGCGCAACTTGCAGTCGAATATCAACAGTTCTGCCGCCACTACCTGGATCGTAGCGTTTTTGTTTTACGGGAGGAAATAACCAGCCTTTTACAAGTAAGTAATAAAATTTATATAAAATTCAGAACATTAAAATTTATGCAGTCAATAACTAGCCGGTGATATATAAATAAGAACCCAGATATGCGTAATACAAAATTAGATAATTTTCCGAGAAAATTTACCGCCCCTTTTAGGACACCAGGCGAGTGTACTACGTAGGTAAGTGTATATCTACATATGAAAAATGAGTCTTACATAAAGGTACGTCATTGTTATTTCAGGAGCTGGACTCAACCAAAAAATCTTTAAAAGAAAAAGAAGAAGAAATCAAGAAAATGAAAAGAAAAATGAAGAATCCAATTCGTACTTCACTACCATATGGAAACGACAATATAGCTAAAATGATTTTAAGTGCACTAAATCAAAATAAAAGTGAAATGTTTCCTTCTACTTCACAGCTTGATTCGATTTACTATAATAAATGTAATTATTGTGATAAAGCATTCTTAAATCAACTTTACTTAAAAAGTCATATAGCCCGAAGACACGGAAACGTTGTAGAAGTGCCTCAAAAAGATGTAGAAAATAAAACTAATTCTAATTCCGAGCTGAATAAGGAAATTGTTGAACTGAAATTAAAACTTAAACAAATGGAAGAATATCTCCTTAATTCTAAAATAAAAGAATCTACAAGTTCTGAAAATGTTTCCAATCCATCCAATAACATTCCTACAAAAGATGTTAAAGATGCTGAGGTGTGGACAAACGGTACATTTGAAATAATTGAACAAGAGAAAAAGGTTGACCAGGATACTTATACCAAGGAAATAAATCTACTACGTACTCAAATACTTGATATAATCAATAGTAAGGAAAACGACGTACAAAAACACTCAGAAAATGAAATAAAATTGATGGAACAATTACATAATACAATAAAAAATCAAGGTGAAGAAATATTAGCATTAAAACATGAACTAAATCAAGGCACCACTCGTGAAATAGAAGAACGCCTTAAAATCGAAGCTCAGTTAGAATATTGGTCTAAAAAAGCCGAAAGCCAAGCAAGTGATTTTAAAGCATTACTAAAGAAGTTAAGTGATGTAGAATATGAAGCACGAGAGTATCGTGCTAAAGTAGATACTGAAAAGGAAAAATCAGCTCAATTGCAAAATTTACTTCAAGAACATTTGAGCAAACAACAAGAAAAGCAAGTAATATCAGCAAATAAACGCACTAAGGTATTAATCTTACCGTTAAATGACTTACTGAAAATATTATTCGTACTTTTAAGTTTACAATAATCTTATTGTTACCACTTTTAGATGCCGCAGGAAAATATAGATTCAAAGAAAACTATAGAACTGAAGAAAATACCAACTAATATAGCAGAACACGAAGTATTAAAAAAACTTCAAGAAAGGGCACAAGAGCTTCTTAATATGGATCGTATGTCTAGTGATACCTCGAACACAAGTGATTCGAACTTGGTACAAGAACACGAAGACGAGTTGAAAAATGAATCATTAAGAAATAAACAAGACATAGTGGATACTGATGATGAAAAATACAACACAAATAACATCCATAAGCACCAAAATCAAATAAAAATGGTAAAGAAGCATAACAAAAAGAATAAGGGCCCCAAAAAAATACCAACAGTAAAAAAAGAGGCAACAGAACACCCTTACAATGCAGGAAGGTAAATAATTTATTAATAAGTAGGTAGATAGGTAAGTAGGTATTAATATCTTTTATATATATTATATTCTTTTCTTTTCTCAGATATTTTTTTTTCTCACCCCACCATGGTTTAGGCCATGTCGTGGCGGTGGGGCCCAGTAGCCTAGGGTGAACCCAGCACCTTGGGCGAAGCTAATTGAGCCGAGGGGGCTCTTTGTACCACTCTTAGAAGAAGAGGGGACAAAAGAGCAGGGGGCAAGGGACGAGGATGGGAACCTCGCCCCATTGTACTGTCCCGACGTTGGGAGGAGTTATTCTGTGGTGGGGGACAACCCCTCTGTGGAGATGGCGTCGGTCCCTTTCAGGACTGACTAGCTGTTGAGGTGCCCTGTTTGTTTACTAGATCCGGGGCACCTCACCAAAGGCGGCATTGGTGGCACTCTCCGGGTTTTAGTGGGTAGAGCTGCGTCCACTTACCAGCTTTCAGGCGCAGTGCGTCCCACATACCCACGTGGGGAGACCCTCTCCCCCGCGGAATGCCTCAGAGCATTTCCCGGCGTTAAAGAAAAAAAAAATTTACTCAGGGAACAAAAAGTGATTTAAAAAAAAATGTAAGTAGTACTTTTTATCATTAACTTATTTCGATCTTAGTTTCTGAGTTCACAGGATGAAAGCCAGAAAGTATAAAAAACCATGAAAGAATATTTGTTACATGAAACATAAATTAATTATTATTATTGATTTTTCTAAAATGATAATCCTTACGACAGCGTTAGTTTATTCTCATCTGCATGGTATGTCTTGATGAGTTTATAATAATAAGTTAAGCTAAATCATAATTTAGCTTTGATTAAGTGGTGTTGAACTTATTATTCTACCATTTATTATTTGTTATTATTTTCAGATATATTTATTTATTAAATCATTACATTTTTACAATAAATTAAAAGTAGGTATATTTTTAAAGTACATATTTACATTTTCTATGTTCTAGTCCAATAAAAGTAGTAAGAGCCAAATTAACCGAAGAAGTAAATAATCGTCTTGTGTCCCTTGGAATAGATCCATTGAAAAACATATTACCAAAATCAACTTTCCTTAAGCAGCGTATGTTACTACAAGAGCAACAGGACATCAAATTAAAGGTAGGGACAATACTTGACACAGGATTTTTATTTTAAATATTGTACTTTTGTAAGTAAGTATTGTAAGGACTGTAGGTAGAAAACCCTGATTTTTTTTTCTTGTATAAACTACCTACATGATATTATGTTACATGGTACAAGGATTTTTTTTTTTCACTTTAAGTGTCTATACTTGCTTATTGTGTAATTTTCAGAAATATCCAGTACGTGAGAAAATTGTACATTCTCTTATGACACATTTAGACACAAATGCCTCTAAGGCATACAACAGCTATACCGAAAAAAATGGGTATATGTCACGAAATAAAACTGAAAAGGCGTTTAGTATTGCATCGGTGATTTCTAATGTGAAGACTAAAGCAATATCACTAATGAAATCAAATGAAAAAATAGAATCACCAAAAAAATCCTACAAATACATTGCCAAAAAAGCTTCTGCTCTTCTTAAATCGTCTCCTGAATCAAGTCGTTCTCATCAATCTTCACAGGAAATAGCTAAAGATGAAACAAACTACAAATTAAAATGCCAACATATTTCAAAATTGAACTCACAGGAAGATGATTCTCATGACAAGTACAAAAATATTAAAAATACTAATTCTAAATACTATAATCGAAAACTAGTGTCGACTAGCAATCTCGATTCTGAATCAAGTGATCAGGATTTAGACGATCTTCATAATCGCAACTCAACAAATATAGTCAATCTTATAAAGTCACCAGCACGAAAACCATCTTCAACATTGACTGATGCGAAAAAAACAAATCACAACGAAAATAAGCAAGTTAATGTTATCATCAATGATAATAAAAATAATGACGATAGTAGTGATGGTATCGAATCTCTAATAGAATTCCCACCAAGAAAAGCGTTATCTGAAGATAACATAAATGACATCAAAAAAACCAAAGGTGTTTTAAAGAACGCTTCTTCTACATCATCACTGAATAAGAAGAAAGTGATCTTTGATTTGGACGCTATACAAATAAAGTCAGTGAGCGCATCGCCATCTCAAAGTACGACGGAAAAAAGTGATAACAATGAGCAGTACGAATTGGGAATAACAAATTTAGATACTGAAGAATGGGATCTATCTAGGTAAATATAAATGTTATTGTGTCGTAGACGTAGGTTAGTTACTTTTGAAATCCATCGATATATATATACAAATACCGATGGATGGATAGTAGCAATTACATTAGCTAAGTATTTATAACCAAGTAACGCCTTATTATATTTCAGCATTGAGAATTTAATACTACCCGGGATTTCTAAAGAAGAAACAAAATCCAATGCTTGCAAGCGTCAAAGCCCGAAATTTACAGAATTAAAAGAAACAATCGAATCCAAATTAATGGGGAGAAATCAAACTCTTTCTACAACTCCTATAGGTGGTGTTGATGTGCTATCAGTCCCTTTACAAAAGGGAACAAGCCTTGGCGGAAGTAACACTAGCTTAGGCAGCTCAATATTAGATGACACAGATACTAGCGCCTTACAAAACCAACCAACTCTTATAAAACCTAAGCACATAGAATAAATATTTAATATGAATTTCAAGTACTAAGTTGTTCTGAAAAAATGACGTCCTTAGGTTATAAGAAAATAGATAGAAAGAAGATATATATAAAATAGGTTCAAAAACATATTTTTTCAGAAATAAGAAACTTTTTCCAAATATAAAAAAGCAAGAATATAATATAATAAAAATACCTATTTAAAAAAAAAAAAAAAGGACGCCCCCCGTCTGATGTGCTATTTCTTTTCTAGTGGCGAATGTGAAACGAAGTTCGTCCCTCCCTAATATATACCTTTATTAGAATCTCTCATATTATTTTATTACCTGAACAGGAATCATTCAAGTATATCTCCAAATAATGGAGGGCAACAGCCCCTCTAAAATATTATGGCCTTGCCGGTGAATGAAATTACGCCCAATCTCATACATATTACATTGACTTAATCCTCAAGTCTGAGAGGGGAATTATTGTTAAATGTTTTATAAATTCACTTTAATTTTGTGTTGCATATTATGAGTAAATGAATCAAGATTCAAGTGATGACACCTACCCTATATAGAATCAGGGTTCGTGTTCATTTCTAACTTGATACTTACTGGCTTGAAGACCAGAATAGGTACCTGGATGGTGAAATTTATAACTAACTAACTTTTATGTATTTCGTTATAATTTAAACTTAATGTAAGAATAAATGAAGGGATCTTACTGGTATTTTTTTAACTTAAATACCTTGATAATTTCAATTTGCATTTAATAAATCATTTAAAAACATATATTGTCTTTATTATAATTTAAAAGTTTAAGCTTCCGTCTTAGATATTTGATAGCATGAAACTAATATTAGGTCTTGACCTATGAAATTGCCGTTTTGTATGAAAAAAATTAAACGAATTTTTTTCATGTATTTTTTATTTGTATTAATCGAAGTAATCACCCATGCAATCTATGCATCCTTGCCAACGCAGTGGCATTTTATTGATGCCCTTCTTAAACCTGTGTCACCGCATGCCATCGAGTGCGATGCCCCGGCGGTTGCTGCGAGTGTAAGCGTTTCGACACCTAGACGCGTTTATGCTGACGCGGCTGCTACCCGGGCCGCAGCTCGTCCATCAAGCTGCACCGCACCAGCGCCCGCGCCTTCCTCGGCGCCGCCCTGCGCGGCTCCTGTACGTGCCGCGCGTGCTCCGTACCCCGCCCCACTGCCTGCGCCTGTGCAGCAGGTGCCACGACGGGATGAAGATGGTTTCGAGGTGGTGAAGATGAAGAGGCGCCATCCCAGAACCATTCAGAATCGCTGCGGCAAAGCCCCACTGGAGCCCAACCTGCTCGTGCGTGCCGCCAAGCCGAATACGCCGGTGTATATCTCCCGCCTTCATTACACCACAAAGGCGGAGAACATCGCGGAATACGTGCGCCGGAGGTTGAAGTCTGAGGGTGCAGGAACTGGAGTCGCGCCGCAACATCAACTTCAAGGCGTTTGTCGTGCGAGTACCGAACTGTTACCTGCAGGACGTGTTACGCGAAGACTTCTGGCCTCAGGATGTGGTGTTCCGTCGCTTCCGCGGAACAGTACCACCGGAACGCACGAAGACGTAGCGCTAGGAACTTTACTAACATAATTTTAAGGTTTTATACTAACTCTTATGTAATATAATATATGTTAGTGTGTAAGGTATATATATATGGGCCATATAGTGCCTGAGAATAATTGATTTATTATTATTATTATTAAAGAAATCAGCTGGACGGGAGGCAACAAATTCTTCAAAGGCATTTTGTACTGCCTCTCTAGTATTGAATTTTCTTTCCGCCAAGAAGTTATCCAAATTCTGGAAAAAGTAGTAGTCTGTAGGCGCAAGGTCTGGTGAGTAGGGCGGATGACGAAGAGCTTCGAACGCCAGTTCTTGCACGTTGGAGACCGTCTGCTGTACAGTATGAGGTCGCGCGTTGTCGGGCAGGAGCAGCGGAGCGATTGACCAATGCTGGTTGGAGATGTGCCAGCTTCTCCATCATTGTGTTCAGTTCTTCACAGTACACATCTGCAGTAATGCTCACCCCGTTTGGTAAGAAGTTGTGATGAATCACACCATTCACACCGGCGCTAGACCACCAAACAGTGACATTCTTCTAGGGGTAAGTTTGGGTAAGCAAAATTTAATAGCTTTAAGCAATTTTGGTCTTAATTGGTAGGGGATGAAGTCACGAAACAAACTCCAGCGGAATTTTATGCCGAAATGTATAGTTTTCGAGAAATATAATTTATTAAGTTTGTATAGGTTGTCTAATTTTTCGAGCTTTGAGACGAGAAACGAATAAAATCGGTTGGAATTAAATAAAAAAATACATTACCATCACATTTAAGTGCCACGATTATACTTTTTCACTTTGTTAAATAATTTTGTTATTTCACGAAAAATAATTAGAATATAATAAATAACATCATAGGTATGTACTTTTTTAATTTTGGTTATATTAATTGAGGGGTATCAAAATGGTCACAGAACCGTATCAGACTACCCCGACTCTACGTAGTCTTGTTTGCCCTACCCCAAGAGTGTTTTTTTTAAGCCGGAGGCGCGGAGTCAGGAGTGAGTGTATTATGAGACCCATTTTTCGGACATCTGCGTTTTATTACAAAAACTGATACAAATAAACATTTAAAACATTAGAGTAGAACTCCCGCGTGTCAAATGTACTTAGTTACAGAATTATGATATTTTGAAATTTTCACAAAATATATCCGGTTAAATTTAAAAAATAATGTACG
The DNA here is from genome assembly GCA_963853865.1 of Helleia helle. Taxonomy (NCBI): domain Eukaryota; kingdom Metazoa; phylum Arthropoda; class Insecta; order Lepidoptera; family Lycaenidae; genus Helleia; species Helleia helle. Next base: position 12,837,743 of record OY971421.1, read on the forward strand.
CCTAAAATTAACATCAATAGACATTGATGACATAAGCAGGTGAAAAGTAACTTATCTGCTTCACCTTTCAGAGCTATCACGAATTTCGCAACTTGCTTAGAACCCCCACCATGGTTCAGGCCTTGTCGTGGCGGTGGGGCTCAGTAACCTAGGGTGAGCGGTGCACCTTGGGCGAAGCTAATTGGGCCGAGGGGGCTCTCTGTACCCCTCTTATAAGAAGAGGGGACAGAAGGGCAGGGGGCAAGAGGTGAGGATGGGAACCTCGCCCCATTGTACTGTCCCAACGTTGGGAGGGGTTGTTCTGGGTGCGGGACAACCCCTCTGTGGAGGTGGCGTCGGTCCCTTGCGGGACTGACTAGCCGTCGAGGTGCCCTGTTTGTTTTCTAGATCCGGGGCACCTCAAAGGCGGCATTGGTGGCACTCGCTGGGTTTTAGTGGGTAGAGCTGCGTCCATTTACCAGCTGTCGGGCGCAGCGAGTCCCACATACCCACGTGGGGAGACCCACTCCCCCGCGGGATGCCTCAGAGCATTTCCCGGCGTTAAAGAAAAAAAAAAACTTTCTTAGAACGAGATATATTGATATATATTTTTTCTCATTAACTCCACCAAATTGGGAAAAGTTATAAAGATGAAAATTAAGATCTTTAATTATTCTATCTACCATAAAAAACCCACATCCCATACTCGTGGAGTCTAGATACTATAGCCTATTTTAGTTATAACCGGATTTTTTGTCAGTCGTCAGGGTTGTCACGCTTTCGAATAATAAAAATACTTATCCGGGTACCTACTTGTTTTTTTATATGCATGTCATTAAAGATAGATTAACAAAATGAAACTGACATAAATAATATAAATGGCGGTCTTACCGCTAAAAACGATTTCTTTTTGATTTCATAAGTTCTCAAGACACTAAAGACAAAATATGTGAAAAATTGTGCAAAGTTCTGTTCTGCTATATTACAAATCTTCAAGCTATACCTATGCTCTTCTAAATATAAATTGGCATGTTCTTAATGTTGTTCGCAAGATTTTTAGAATAGTTAATTGTTTTGAAATTTGAAATTTACCAAGTTATATTTGGGAACAAAGATCGCTTGAAGATTTATAATATGACAGAAGAACTTTGCAATATTTTTTACATATTTTAGGTTTTTATTGGTTTATAATATACTGAAATCAGTGTCAATTCATTCCAGTGATACGTTATGTGTGGCATGGGAAGGGGTCCACCCTCGTAAGGTATTTACCATCAAACCCCATGTTGATACATTTAGCATTGCGGAACAGGGGTGAGGCACCATGGAGCCGTTCCAGACCCATGTGGCCACTTTGCCCCAGCGGGGTTTTACCCAATCTGCTGGGGGATGTCCATCTGGGCCCCGACCGGAGGACTTACTATTAGGGGGGGATGAGGGCGCCAACCCTCATGCTGGTAAGCGAGTGGCATTTGAAGCTGTGGATAGCGCCGCAGCCGACACTCTTCCCACCGCGAGTGACCGAAAGTTACTAATATCCTTGTGTAATTACCAAAAATATATTGCGATAAGACCTGTATCTTATACTAATATGTTTAAAAATCGCGAATATTATGAATACTCCCAAGGAAAGGGAAACATTTGTAAACTTGCCGTTTGACATGGAATCATGAAATTCAGCATTGTGGTAGATCATTGGGCATCAAAGGAATCAATCAAAAACTTTACGGGTGGGAGGGAAGCGCTGTGCCGCGCTCCCGGCTGCATGGGTACCACCATCTTGCTTGCATCATTTTGTTGCATCATCTCCCGTGAAACAGCTTTGCTGTGTTTCGGAGAGAAGGGCAAGACAGGCAGTGTAATTACTGGCACCGAGACTTAACATCTTATGTCTCAGGATAGGCAACACATAGATAAGTTGCCTGGGCTCGTTCCAGGTAAACTAATTTATGTTCATGGGCGACGTCGACCACTTACCATCAGGTGGCATGTTTGCCAGTTTGCCTATCCTACTAACGCTTAACAGATCCGGGGCACCTCACCAAGGCTGCACTGGTGGCACTCGCCGGGTTTTAGTGGGTAGAGCTACGCAGCTCTACCCACGCTCTAAATGGACGCCCATTTACCATCTTTCGGGCGCAGCGAGTCCCACATACCCACCTGGGGAGACCCACTCCCCAGGCGGGATGCCTCAGTGCATTTCCCGGCGTAAAAGAAAAAAAAATGAATACATTTAATAGAAAATGAATTTTTGTTTATATTTAATTTTATTTTTCTACTTGTCAATAATTTTTTCTCTTTACTCGAATAAATTAATTCAACTATAATTGATTTTGGCTAATTATCGTGGAAACTTTAAGCGTTGAAAGTTTAAGCATGTAGTTGACGCATGCGCAGTACACATATTTTGCATACATATATTCAACTAATTAAAATAGTTAATTAAACAAAAACTGAATAATTTCGAAAGAGAACAAACGTATTTTATGTACGAACAATCGAAAATAAATATTTACGAGTCATTGTTGACGGAAAAATATAAAAAATTGCAATATTAATATTTGTGGCTAATTTAAAGGTATATTTTTAATTATTTTTTTTTAAATAAATAAATAGATAACAAACAATTATTAACAGCGAACAATTAAGAACAAACGACTTACTTTATTTTTTGAGGGGCTAACTTTGGTGAGCTGAGAGCAAGTTAATTGCCCAGCAACCACAGCTGTACTGAACAAAGCGACAACTGGTGGTGAGTAGAATAACTACGGTGTGACGTCAGAGCTACTTTTGTGGATGCTAGACTACATTGATTACATCTCCACTTTGTAATTGCTCCGTGGTCTGTACAAAACGCAATATTTCGCGTGCAAGTCAATACCCTGCGGTCGAGCACTCGTCGAACCGGTTTCTACTCTTACGTGACGAGTCATGACTCATCATGAGTGTTCACGCAGTCGCATACGCATCCGACGCTTGTGGTGCAATCGATTCACGTGGTCGTATGAAGCCAAGCCTCTGTTCCGCTTATTTACCTACTCATGTGCTACTAATACGCGGCGACGCATTTTAGTTATAGTACCAACAGAAGTATGAAGTTACTGTATTCCTTTCTGTGATCGAAGAATTTTATAGTAGGTATTATTTAGATGGTACAATAAAAAATAGTTAGCACAAGTTTATATATTTTTATTTTGCACCAAATACATTTCCAACATTTATTTTCTTACGACCAGCAGAAGTTGCTCTCTTAACTGGAGACGCTTTACCTATAAATAGAATAAGGGATTTGAAACTTAATATAAAAACATCATTAAGTCTTTAACAGCTCCAATTTTTATTACTGCAGTGAACGAAAAAAGTATAGAGGAATAATTACAATATAAATCTATTGAGCGTTCAGCCAAAACACTAACTGACAGGTATAATAAAACGCTCTTTTCAAATAGAACATAATATAACTTATATATTATATCAATAATAGAACTTTAACTTTTGTTGGAAGATCAATAATAAACATTAACTTGTACATCATATGAGTTTAAATTGTATTATAAGCTCATTACTTCCTCTGCAGAGTCACAAAACAATCTTACCAATTTGTTAATTGTTGCAATCGTACCCTAGACCCAACATCTATTTATGATCAGCAGTTACTTTGGTGGCAGGCCTTTATGGTGGGGATGTCAACACTACCACTACCAGCAACAATACCTGCAAGGAAGACGAATTTTGTATTAAGCTTATTTGGTATAATATAATAAATGTTTAATTCACATGAGAATCGTCAGAAAGAGCCTCTGTGTAATCATAGATATTTATCAGAGTAGGTAAGTGAAAGTCATCATTAAGTGTTAATCAATATATAAACATATCACAGAGTATTATAACAATACTAGCTTTTGACCGCGGCTTTGCTCGCGTTAACGTACCTAGTTTTCTTATCGAAATCTGTTCTGTTTCTTGGTGACGGATGGAATATTTTTACGTCCTCCATTGAATTGGTTCAAAATCAAAAATCTGATGGTTCAGAGTCTACCGAGCTGAGCTTACTCTGAACCGTCTAAAAACAATAGGATTCGAAAATATAGTGCAATGAAAAATTAATTTGTTCAATGCATGTTACAAAGACACCTGTCCTCACATATCTGCCTGTTCGGGTAGCCAACAGCCAGTTCATGAATTCACAACCCCACCTACACCTATTTAAGTTAAAATTTCAAGGTTTGGGTGTGAAAAGGTAACACACGAGATTCTTTTTAGCATTTATAATATTAGTATGGATTGTTTAAAACTTAATTAAACTTTTTTACCCACCATTCCATTCCTCTGTTGTTAGCACTTTCTTGGTTAGAGGGAGTAACTTAATCCTGATGTGGTGCATCTGTGTCATGGTCACTAACAGTTGCAGTTTCCAGAGCTTCTGGTTATAACATTACCTAAAAATAATCAGTTACAATTAAGTTTCCTGTCATTATATACAATTTATTATTAAGAAACGATTTTTAACTTATTACTCAAGACATATTGTTTTATAATACTCAGTTTCATTATAATACTTAATTCATTTTAATTTTTTTGGATGTTAATATAAAAATTAAACACTTACCAACTTCCAGTCTCCCAGCTTGGCCATGATAAACCATTTGACCTGATATAAACTATCAAGGGCAACAAAATGCTCCATATCAAACACCAGAAACTATACAATTTTTTTTCCAAGGATTAAGAATAGAGTGAAAAAGATTACTGTGAAGACAAAGCAACACATAATGGAAAGTGACCACTATCAAACACCTGCAACTTCAAACATTCAAAGCATGACCCCAGCCTTTTTAATGGTGGAAGAATAAAGAGTGTGTAAAAGATTAAGGATTAAAGTTTTCAGATAATACAGTAAAAGGCAGGTGGCTTTTTACTGTACTATGTTTACAATCTTAAGTTATTCATTGAGCTAAACCACGAATGTCTAATCTACTGTTAAAATAGTATAATAAAAAAAAAAGATTTTATAGTTTTTTATTTTGCATAAAATACATTTACGCCTCCTTCTTTGCTTCAGTCTTTCCACCACGAATTCTACCGGTTCTGCGAGCAGCAATAAGACCAACCTTACGACCAGCAGAGGTTCCTCTCTTAACAGTAGATGCTTTACCTATAAATATAATGAAAGGGATGAGAGATTTGAAGCATTCATATAAATGTATGTTGCTAGGCAGACAACAAACAACTTATAATTAAAGTGGCTAAAATATAGTATTGTTTGTTGAAACAAAACTTCACTTATTTTAGCTCACAAAATTAAACTAAGGATGTATTACTAAATAGCAGTGAAGTATGAGGAGACTTATGAGGAGTCAGTTAAATATAACAGGCAGGTTTTTTTTGTTTCTAATATTAGGGCAGGTATATCTCCCCACCATGGTTCAAGCCTTGTCATGGCGGTGAGGCTCAGTAGCCTAAGGTGAACCCAGCACCTTGGGCGAAGCCAAGTGAACCGGGGGGCTGCTCCTTATACCCCTCTTATAAAAGGGGACGAAAGAGTAGGGGGGACAAGGGGCGAGGATGGCAACCTCACCCCATTGCACTGTCCCACATTGGGAGGGGTTGTTCTGTGGAGGCCGTCAAGAGATCTGGTGCACCTAGCCAAAGGCGGCATTGGTGGCACTCACCAGGTTTTAGTGGGTAGAACTGCGTCCACTTACTATCTTTCGAGCGCAGTGAGTGCCACATACCCACGTGCGGAGTCCCCCCTCCCCCGCGGGATGCCTAAGAGCATTTCCCGGCAGAAAAGAAAAAAAAAGGGCAGGTAAATTGCAGAAACAGCTAGTCATCAAATAAATAAATTAACTTACCAATGTGTTGATGGTTACCACCACCGTGAGGATGCTCAACAGGGTTCATGGCAACACCTCGTACATATGGCCAGCAGTTACGCTTAACCTTGTACTTGTGGTATGCACGTCCAGCTTTTAAGATGGGCTTGTCAACACGTCCACCACCAGCAACAATACCTATAATGCAGTTTTAATTTTGTGTTATACTTATAAAATATGTAAACATTGTTTCATTTACATGTAAATCATCAGAAAGAGCCTCTGTGTAATCATAGATATCAGAGTAGGTAAGTGAAAATCATCATTAGATATTAATTTATACATAAAATATTTGATTTATATTTCATTATCATAAAGTCCAAGTGAATTATTTTTACCCACCAACCATGCCTCTGTTGCTTGAAGGTAAGACTTTCTTGGCTCCAGAGGGCAACTTAACCCTGGTGCGTTTTGCATCTGGGTTGTGACCAATAACGGTGGCAAAGTTTCCAGAGGCACGAGCTAGCCGACCACGGTCACCCATCTTTTCTTCAAGGTTACATACAATGGTACCTTCAGGCATAGCACCTACTGGCATAACATTACCTGAAAAAAAAAAACAGTTGTCAAATAAACTGTCTGTCTCTTCTTCACTCCTAAATCACTGAAATGATTTGGATGACATTTAAAGATAGTTTGACACCCGAGAAACGACATAGGATAGTTTTTATCCCAGAAATCTTACTGTAACAGGAACTATATTGTGTAATAAGCTGTCTAGGAGCTTTTTATGAAACCCTTTGATATACCGGGTGTATTTGGAACGCTTGTGAAGATTAAACCCTAATAATATACTATATAATGCATATAACCATTTATCTCAGAAACGTTTTTTAAAGAAAATTTTAGAACTTGTGTATTTTGCAAACCCGCAATGTAACCCGTAAAAGTAGAAACTAAAACGATGAACGACTAAAGCGATAAATCGCGCTGAACACGCGCGCGGTGCGGGAGTTCGTTCACCTCGTGCATGCGGCGAAGGCTATCAGCTGATTCAGTCCGCTAGCCGTTTATTTAAGTTAAGTTTATTACATTGCTGTTTTTGCAAGCGTTCCAAATACACCCGGTATAACAAAATAATGTATGGTGGAAAATTGTGTATCTTAAATAGGTCTACTATAAAGTCAGCAATGGCATGTCTATGTCAATTATACATATAGCAGTAATGTAAAAGCTATTTTATACATGTTTCCGTATTAATGCTTATCATCATTGCATATTATTAAAACAAAGTCCTCCACCGCATCTGTCTGTCTGTACACAATAAACTCAATAACTACTAGATAGATTTTCATACTGTTACAGTTATAACCATAATACTGAGGCAGGTTATAGTATATAATTTACCAATATTTAGAGTAAAAAAAGGATAATTATTGTAGATAAGTAGGAAAAATTTGAACTGCTTTGGACCTTACATTGAAAATGCTAATTTGTTTGCTTTAGAGATATAACAAAAAAAAAGTAGAAAAATGATTAAAAGATTGAAATATAAGTTAACACAGGTGAGCAAATTAATAAATATATTATTACCATAATTTCAACATTTAGTTGCTATTCTATAATAGCACAAAATTTTGGTAATGAAATTTTGGCAACATTTTGTTAACTACATATTATTTTGTAACACTTCAGAGACACTGAATCCATACTGATGTTGTTAATCCAAGTTGTTTTTTTGTAATTTTTACTCTGTTGTGATCTTCAATATCATCATAAGTATAATGAATAATAGATATAAACACTTACCGACTTCAAGGGTAGCTTTCTTGCCGCAGTAAACAAATTGACCTGTGTATAGACCTTCAGGGGCAATGAAGAGCTCCTTACGTGTCTTAAACTTGTATGGGTCACGGAAGTGGACCACTGCTAGAGGAGCTCCCCTACCAGGGTCATGGATGATATCCTGAAACATTTTTTAATTCACTTTGTATCTACAGAATTGTTTTAATTACTACACTCTTATTTATCATTTAATGTTGGGAACACAGATGTTTATGAATAATAATTAACAATATTTTAAAATACATACTCAAGCTAAAATAATAAATGCCATACTGCTACATAACACAAACGTAGTTTTTTAACCTATAAATATACAAATATTACACACCTTAACAACTCCCTTGATGTAACCATGACGTTCGGCATAATCCAAGGATCGCAGTTTAGGTGCTCCTTTCCTCTTCTTGGTATGTGATACGAAGACCGAACCGGCACCTTTACGTTGGGCACGAATAACACGACCCATGATTGAGTCTTGCCCTCACTGAAAGTATTTAGACAGTAATTAGAAAAATATTAATATTTACAAATATAATTTTATTCGTACAATGATATTAAGCAATCTAACACAAGAAACAGATATTATACAATACGATTACCAAAGATTAATAGAAACACAAAGTTTAAACGTACATAGTCAGCGAGGGTCACTTGTGAAAAGAATTATGAGTTTGACAGATCACAGAATATGACAGTTGACGTTCTTGTCTTTTTTTTTATTTACTTAATGAAAGGCATTAGGTACTAAGTTATTAGCAATACAAAAAACTGTTATAACCATAGACTTAGAATATACATAATAGACCACCTGACAGCCCGAAAATGCGTGATGCCGCATTTACACATTCGCGCGAACCGCGAGGCGAATCACGAGGCGAACAATGAACTGACTGTTTACACATGCGTGTTCGTCATTCGCTTGCAGGTTCGTGAGTTAGTGCCGCGTTTACACATTCGCGCGAACCACGAGGCGAATGACGAACAGCTTTTATTTTTTGACGTTTGAGGTGCCGTGTGGTTGTGTTCGTTCTTGAGCTATTTTCCTTTGAATCCAGTTATTTCCCTATATTTCTGTGTGGTGATGGTTATTTTTAACTTCGAGTAGGTGAGTGAACTTTGATTTATTGTTGGCCAGTGCGGCCATGGATGAAGACGAGCGCTTGAAGCCCCCTGATAAGGGGGGTGGTGAGTACGAATGTGTGATGGAGACTGAAGGTTTTCGGGCCTCTGTAGATGTACAAACAACTTCCCGGAAAAGGACAGCTGACAATTTAAACAGTGAGCCATTATCCAAACGTACCATTACTGATCCAGAGAGTGGTCTTGGGTCAGAATCGCGTATTTATAAACACCCATCTCTTGAGATCAACTCTCGTAAATATGATGTCGAAGACTTTGATCCATTTATTGTGCATGTGTCCCGGATTATTGATTCTCCGAATTCCGGTGTTAGCTTAAAACCAATAAGATTGGGGTTGTTCCTGGTTGAAGGTGGTGTCCAACATGTAAAAAAGATGGCATAAAACAAATTGGACGTAATAGGTTGTCTGTAGAGTTTGATTCTGCTAAGGCAGCTAATGAGTTTCTGGACCACGGACTTTTAAACAAACACAAACTACAGGCCGAGATTCCATCATACAATGTTTCTCGATTGGGTTTAGTTTGTGGTGTTCCAACAGAGTGGACGATGGAGGACTTTGTTAATGCCACTGAATACAAAGAAGGGTATGGGAAGATCCTGAAAGCTCGCCGACTAAACTGTAAGGTTAAAAAAGATGATGGTTCTCCTGCTTGGTTACCTACACAGTCCGTCGTGCTGACATTTGAGGGCCAATCCCTACCAAAAAAGATTGAAGACAATCTCGTGATACCAATTCTTAAACAAAAACTTTTATGCCTTCAGATTAGATAATAAGTACAGCTTGACAAAAAAGAGTATGGAAAAAATGAGGGCGCCATTCTCACTTAAGTTTCATCATAATATGGGAAATAAGTAAGATAATTTAATAAAATCCTTAAAAATAAATGTGAAACACTAAACTTTACTTAAAGTCTAGTATTTGTCGGTAAAATATTGTTAGTAAAATATTTAGTTCCACTTGTCACCACGTCATACTCTTTTTTGCCAAGCTGTACCTAATTTATTTTTTATATAGATAACTCATAATAGGTACACAAACATTTTTGAATGATACGTTTACTTCTTTTCAGGTTTCAAAATGATGTGCACTTGTGAAATTCCTGGTTGGCAAAAATGAACGTGACAAATTGGCAGCCCACAAATCTTGTCTTATGTTCAAAACATTTTGACAGTCGTAATATAGATAAGAGTGGCTTTAATGGAGCAATTTCAACAATTTTTGATTTACTGTTGCGAGAGGTATGATTTTAATTTCATAATATGGTTGCCATGTGTAACTACCACATTAAAAATTTCATAATAAGTATAAAGTAATCACAAGACGAGTACTGAATATTGTAAAATCTTCTACCTATGCCTACAGGCATTTATTTTTTATTTGTCGAAATATTTACTATTCCAAAGATAGTAATACTTCATTGGACGTCTTGGGGTACGTGTACTATAGTGGTGGCTACGGCAGTTAATATTTTAAGTATAGTAGTTGGTAAATGGTAGTAGATATCTTCCCAGTGATGAATTATTCATCACTTATTTTATTATTTTTACTATAACTCATTTGTATGTTGCCTATCCTGAGACATAAGATGTTAAGTATCGGTGCCAGTAATTACACTGCCTGTCTTGCCCTTCTCTCCGAAACACAGCAAAGCTGTTTCACGGGAGAAACAAGCAAGATGGTGGTACCCATGCAGTCGGAAGCGCGACACAGCGCTTCCATCCCACCGGTACTCCTTATGTCAAAATTTTACATCATATTGATGATTTTTAGAATGGCAATTGAAGGTTACATAATAGGTGGTAATTATTTTTTTACTGGCCTTACTACTTATCAACATGCATATTTGCAGATAGACGAAAGCTAACCTGCCTTAGCGACAACTACTAAGGAGCAGCCTATTAGAATAAAGTATCTACAAAAGGAAATAATGAAGTTGAAAAGCACAATTAAGCTTAAAACTAAGGAAATAAAGGCATTTTGAAAAAAAAATTGAAGGTTAATAGGGATGTTGACATTTTTCATAAATGTTTATAGATCATTTATAAATATCTAATAGAGGCGTAAATAGAATTAACTTTTGCTTAAATACGACTAATGCCTATAAAATCTTGCATTTTATAATGCATTTTAAATTTCGCTCCAAAACGCTAACACTTGTCACGTGACGTCATATGTTGTTAAACATCGTAAAAATGATTCTAGTTGTCGTTAATAAAAAATGGCTTTTAAGTTTTATAATTGTTGTACGGTGCCTATGTGTGTGTGCACTGTCAAAACGCCTGAAAATTAGTTTTTACAATATGTATTGCGTACGGAAAATGGTGTATAAAGTACGTCAATATTCTTCCGCTTCCGCTAAATAGGAACAGGTATCGTCATTTCCGTTTATGATCACGTGACCTATTTAAAATTTTGTAACATTTTATTTATTAAATATTAATTTAATCAAATAAAAATATGGGAAAATATTGTATTTTTTCAGAATTCTATCATAGAAACTACCAATTAACATCAAAATTATATTTTTATATGAATAATGTCAACATCCCTATTATGTCATTTTTTTCGCAAAATAAAGATCATGATTATAATCACTTGCATTTATTAATTAGTTATTAAGTTTTACGTAAAATTAAGGTGTAAAAACGATGCAAATTAAACTAACCTTAATGAACGATTTTATTTAAAAAATATATATCTTTTAAAAATAAATGATTCCTAAATTATTTTTGGTTTCATTTTATTTTCCAACTCCAATCTCCGTATTAAAAACTAGCTGGTGCCCGCAGCTTCGTCTTTGCTAACTTAATTTCACAACCGTATCCGGAACGATTATTATTCTTTTTATAGCCTATGTCCTAATTCGGGATATAAGCCGCCACCATTTTAACTTTCCAGGCAAATCGGTTCAGCCGTTTTGCCATAAAAGAGCAACAAACATGCCAAACTTACATAATATTTTCGTCTTTATTATATATCGGGACAGCTAGTATTATTACTAGCTGTCCCGATACGTTGTTCTGTCTCAACTATGACTTGGAATAAATAAATAACTACAACTAAATCTACACCTAGTTCTACATTTACAACCTACACCTACATACACCTTTTCCAATAATTCTTATCTTTTAAGTGTTAACATTTTCCGAAATTTCTCATCGTATATAACTTCCTAGTACTGATACGATTATTCTAAGACCAAAATTATCGAAATCCGTCCAGCCGTTCTCGAGTTTTAACAATGGAATTGCAATCTATTTTTCTAAATAAGATAATCCGTCTTGTAATTTTATAATTATTAAGTACTGAATACGGCCCATGCCATTGTTTATGTGTGTGTAAGTGTCTCTGTGTTGATAGTTGCCACGGTTTTGTAGCTGTCATGTTCGGTCTGCTTCTCTTAAATGGCTGTGATTTACTCATAGTATAGGACAAAAGTGTCTTCGACCTGACTCGCTTCAGAGCGAAACGCAAAATTCAGTCTGTTCCGGTAACAGAAATCCTGTATGCCGACGATGTCTGCCTTATGGCTGATAGTTTGGACGACCTGCAGAGTTATCTTGACAATTTAGACGAATCCTGTCGCAAATTTGGCTTAGTAATCAGTGCTTCTAAAACCCAGATTCTTAAACAACCCGCTAAAGGGAAATCTGTGGAAGATGCTGCTGTTTAAGCCGCTGCAGCCTTCGGTGGACTAAACCAACGGGTGTGGAAGTCACACGATCTGATGCTCCATACAAAGCTTGTTGTCTACAGAGCGATAATTCTACCTTTATTGCTATATTCCTCGGAGACCTGGTGTCTGTATAAAGGTGACATCAGACGGCTTGACGTCTTTCACTTAAAATGTCTTCGAGCAATTCTTCGGCTGAGCTGGCAGGATCGTGTACCGAACTCGGAGGTTTTACGTCGAACCAAACAGACCGGAATGGAATGTCTTTTAATGAAAGACCAACTCCGCTGGTGTGGGCACCTTGTCCGCATGGAGTCTACCAGGCTGCCAAAACAAAAATTTTACTCTGAGCTTAGCTCAGGTAAACGCAAACCTGGCGGACAGTATCTGCGGTATAGGGATGTTCTGAAACGCCACCTGACTGCTGTCGGCACTCCAAGTGAATTGTGGGAGGAGCTTGCTACTCAGAACGGAATGGCGAACCGCAATCAAATCGGGCTTAGAAAATTTTGAACGCACCCGTCTCGAAGATCTCGATGTCAAACGCCATCTCCGGAAAACTCGTACCAAGCCGTCCTACAACTACAAATATAACTCCGATGGGACTCTTCACTGTGCTTCCTGCAATAGGACTTTCAAAACCAAATTTGGATTTACTAGTCACGCTCGCGCCCATGCAAGGGCCCAGGCTAATATAAGCTAAGGGTGTCGCCGTCGACGGATACGTCTGGGAGGACATCATCATAGGATACGCATATAAAACGATCTTCACCGAGATGTTTATTTGATGAAACGTATTTTATATTAAATTTAATACGTCAATAAATATATTGCATATGGGTTGCCTAACAAATTTTAGTCCAGGGTATGTTTATTTAATAATAAAAAATAAAAATAAAACATTTCACCGGTATTATTAGATAAATTCTATACGAATCGAAAGTATGAAGCCCATAGAATATGCAAACGTTAGGTTACCTATTCTTTTCCGGTCCGGTATAGATTTACCTGTTTTTATACTTGGCTACCCGATAGTTGTGACCGTTATATATAGTTTCAAAGTTTTAAAAAAGTGAAAAAATCAGAAACTGGAGAGTCAACTTTTGAAAAAAAAAAAAAAAAGATCTAACATTAAAGAACAGTTAGCGAACAATTGAAATAGCCAAAAAAATCATCTATATTTTGTGCTAACTTGAGAGTCGACTTTTAAAAATTAAATGAGCTTTCTACATTCGTCTGCAGATGTAAAAACAATATTTTCATCCATAAATGTAATGAAAACTAAACGACGAAACGCATTATTAATATAAAATACTTTTGTTTAATTCGGAATAAAAATCTCCCGAATTCTTCAGATTTAGGTGCCAAATTTAACGATTTTTAATTTTACACTTTTGCAACACTGCTGTGCCGAAGTCCATGAAGTTAGGAAGTAAGAGGAGATTTCTTTAAACACGAGTATTCTCATTTCTCTATATAGTTTGTGGTTTTGCTGTCAAAACCCAAAACCCTAGCAATCTGCAATGGTAGCCATGTTAAGTGCCGATTTTAGTGTAGGTATACACCTTTTTTTTGTAGGTATGCCTAGTCCTTCTATATTATTATGTCTATGGCTGAAGTCACGTTGCAAACGGCGTGGTCCGTGGTTAAATAAATAAACAGGTTTTTTTTTAAATCTGAAATCTCCCTCCATTCTTCACAGACCACAACACGCGTAGATTGTGTTCTGCCACTGTGTAATATGAACTTCTTTGGTTCTTCTGTTTAGTGTTTACTGTTTAATCGTTTTGACGGTTCGACGGAAATGAACATGTTCTAGAAGTTTACACAATATAAACAATCTTTTTGTAATAGAAAATATTATCTGATTATATTTTCTTTTTCAGCAAAATTTTTATTTAAACTGTCAAGGAGACATATCTTTATGGATGACAACAAGTTATTTTTATTAGTGAAGTGTTCCATTGATTTAGTTAATAATTAAATTTTATGCTCTAAGGATTAAGGGATAAACTAAATCGGCAATCTGTATGATTGGAAGTGTGTAATATCGAAATATGGGATTAAATGATTGAGTAAAAAGTGTATTTTGTTAAGTTCAAAACTATAAAAGAGTATATTAGCGCGAGCAGCGCATACAGAAAAATTGAAGTCAACTAAACAACAAACAAAGGTAAGAACTAACAACATGATTGACAAGTGACAACACAGTGTACACTGTACTGATAGTGCTAAGTCTTAGCCTATCCTGGCCTGATTTCTGACCATTATTTACAAATGATTTGGACCCATTTTTGCAAACAAGAACCAACCCACAGCAGGTTGGTTTCGAGAAAACGAAACATTTGTGAACAGAGTGTGCAAAATTCACCCAGAGTATATTAAGGAATAAATACTTCATAACCATAAGTAGGATACTGTAACCTATCTAGGAATATCAGATTTATAAATTTTATGAAGTTGTAGTTTATAGTAAATCGTTAAGAATCGGGTTGGTTCTTTCTTGCAAAAATATATTTTGTTGCTTAGTTCCTTCTTGCAAAATGGACCTGAGATTTCATTGTTGTGATATTTTTAAAAATAAAAGTAGTCCTTTATAAAATATAATTTTTAACGCCATTTATTAATAATTTTATCATTTTGATACATTGACAATAGAAGCAAGCACTCTTTAAACTAATCATCATTATTATCATTGCCTTCTACCTCAAAATCGATAGGTCCGGTAAAGCCATCGATATCATCTTCTACGTTGATACTTATCAGGGTTTTGTAAAAATCTATTGCGTCGTTTGGTATAAGATACAAAATACTTTTTATGTCTGACAGTTTAGCCTCAGATATGGCTTTGCCTGTAGGCCCAAGTAAGTTCATATCACTTTTTTGAGGTGACAACGTCTTATAATTCGATGGAGCCAGCTGCACGAACGAAAAAAGATGACGTATGCGGCGTTACCTCGCTCTGAGGCGTTCCATTTTCTTATGACGTTGTCACGTTCAACTATCGTCAGTAAACCGACTTTACAGACAACCGATTTTTTGACACTAAATAGAACCAAGCAACTAAATTCGGTAAATATTGAATAATATTTTTGTGTTTTTTGACGTGACAACGTCTTATAATTCGATGGAGCCGGCTTCAAGAACGAAAAAATATGACTTATGCGGCGTTACCTCGCTCTGAGGCGTTCCATTTTCTAATGACGTTGTCACATTCAACTATCGTCAGTAAACCGACTTTACAGACAACCGATTTTTTTAAAACGGTCCTTGTTTTAACTCATCGTCCAGATTGTTTCTCATAAAAATAGAGTACATTTTCTCTTTCTTAAGCACTATTTCTTTGGTATCCAGCCAACTTATTTTAGATTCATCTACTGCCTTCTTTCTGTTTGTGATTTTTGTCTCTAAATTGAATGATGACATAAATTCTTCTTTGGTAAGCCTATGTACAATAATTGGTTTAATTTTTCGACAGCTTTTCATGATCTCTATATAATCATCTGGGGTATACAATCGTTGCTGGTGCTTAAGAGAGCACTCTATCCGGCCAAAATCCGTATTCAAGGGTAAAAAGCTGTGGCCAGATTCTAAAAATCGATATATTTCTTTTAGAGTGGGATGATCATTCAATAATGCTTTCAACATTAGAGTTAGTTTAATGTTTCTATTTTGACACAGGAGTCGATCCAAAGAAATAAACTCTCAACACCATGAAGACGCAAGTCGCAAACAGTAATACTGTAAAGTGTTAGTGTTGCAAGTGTACTTTTAGTGTGTCCAATACAAAAAAAAATCAGTTGTCTGTAAAGTCGGTTTACTGTCGATAGTTGAACGTGACACCGTCATAAGAAAATGGAACGCCTCAGAGCGAGGTAACGCCGCATGAGTCATGTTTTTTCGTTCTTGCAGCCGGCTCCATCGAATTATAAGACATTGTCACGTCAAAAACACAAAAATATTATTCAGTATTTACCGAATTTAGTTGCTTGGTTCTATTTAGTGAAAAAATATATTAATTTTTTATCCTAGCATTAACATTGGTTCTGGTTTTCATAATTAAAATGCTTAAGTTTTAAAGGTACCAAGGATCATGGGTCTGTTTAACAAATAGTTTTAAGTGTTTAGGGGACCATGCCCTTTAGTTCTTTACAGTTATTTAAAAGGTGGCCAAAGTGGGTTGGTTCCTCATGTGACGGTGTTGTATCTCTTTTGTTAGTCGGTAAAAGGGGACCATTATTTTTGGGAAGATAGAATGCGTGATTTAAGCGCCATCTATGTACTAAACTCAATTTCACTCAAAATGTGGGTTGGTTCTTGTTTGCATAAATGGGTCCATTTAACTCTTATTGTTTTCTAATGTTTGCGCGAATTTCACTCATTATAATGAAACAATTTTTTACGGATTTTATCGCGGTTTATTAAGATTTTAAAAGCTAAAGCGAGCTTCTATAAAAACTTATTTCAAGCCGCCTAAAAAGATAGGTCAATTCTTACCATCTGTCAAGTGTCATATACCCTTACAAGATGCAGGAGTATACAAGCTTGATTGTGATTGTGGCCTCTCTTATATAGGCCAAACCAAAAGATCAATTAAAACTCGCGTTAAAGAACATATAGCTGACTTAAAACACCGTCGCTACACTAAGTCTGCAATCTGTGAACATAGTCTAGACAAAGCTCGCCATTATATTAGATTTGATAAACCACAGATACTCGCAAAAGAACACCGATTCCAACCAAGGATGATCCGCGAGGCTATTGAAATTAAAAAACATCCAAATTTCAATAGAGAAGATGGCTGGCTCTTACCACCTGCTTGGGATCCCATTATTAAAATAATTAAATCAAAAACCAAGCATAATATGCCACAGATTAAAGATGCAGTTAGCACTTTCTGCGTAGAGAGGACTTATTAAAATAATGATGTATCATAGGGTAGTTTCGAATAACTTTGTAACATTAGGACATCTGTCACCTCAGTCCTCCCGTGACCATGGTTGCTGTAAAGTATCCGAAACGTCGGGCTTGTAAAAATCTTAATAAACCGCGATAAAATCCGTAAAAAATTGTTTCATTATAATCCATTTAACTCTGTTTAAATAGTAGAAAAGTCAAAAGCAATGACAAACTTTTAAATCAGGCATTTAGTAAATAGTGGTTATTCTAGTATACTATAGTAATCTAGTGAGTTTTTTCTTTCGGAAAATTTTGATGTCATCATAACCCCCAATTTTTTACGCTTATCATAAAAAAGCTACTATTAGAAATATTTTTTATAATATTTTTTTTCCAGGTGTCCGCTAAAAAGCTCTAAAGTTATTCTCAAAAACAAAATTTTCGAAAGTTATTTTTTTCTCGATATAACTCCCTGATTTTATATGACCATCTTGTAATTCTTCATCAAGATCTGAGACTTCATCGTCAGAAGCAAAATGGGTCATCGGAAGTTTTGTCGTCTGGGCTACTGTTGTGGAGTTATACACACTGGAAGTTTCAAATACTGCTTTCTTTACTTATTTCTGTACTAAAATCTAATTTCAGTAAAAGTTATCTATATTAAAGCAATTACTCTGATATAATCTGATCTGATTCTATCTGATCATAGATTGCAGAAACTTAATATACAGAATACCCGCAAACATCGAGAGATCAATAGTGTATACCAGAGTGTGATGAAGATGTGTCAGCAATGATGGTCTAATTGGTAAAGTCTTGGCTCCGAAAGTCAGAGGTTTGGGTTAAAAAAAAAAGTTCACTTGATCATGTCACCTCCTGTTTACCAGTGAAGGAAGTCTTAAAATATTTGTTCTTGCTGTTTTCTTGAAAAACTTTGAGCTTAATGTTTATCATTTTTTCATTAACTTACTCCATTATCTTTTTTTTTTTTAGTTAACATAATATAATCTTCAATATGTAATTAAAAATTTACTTTCTCGCAGTGATATCAGTTGCATAGAGCTATGTCCACTGTCGAAATGACGCTCCCAGCTTCACTTCCTAAAAGTCCTAAGCTGACAGCGCCCACAGAAGAACCAGCAGTAGACAAGCCAACCGAGAAACATACCGTACATTGGTTCCGTAAGGGATTGAGACTCCATGATAATCCAGCTTTGCGGGCAGGACTCGAGAATGCCACCACATTTCGATGTGTCTTCATTATTGATCCCTGGTTTGCTAGCTCGTCAAATGTGGGAATCAATAAATGGAGGTTTGTATTTTTTTTATATATGTATCCATATATTTTTATCTCTTCTAAAAGAGAGCAATCGTACAGTCTGTTCCCCTGTTACACCCGCTATACTGAAGGGTTTGCAGCTTTTTCTAAGGCCGCTAGTTTATTTTAATTATGTAAGAAATACAATTGAAATAATGCAAATTTTATGCAGAGCAGATTATTATTATTTAAGGGTGGGGACACCAGCGAGACCAGACGGGTGATCAGTCCTCATTACCGGGACCATTTCAACCAAAAATATGCAGAGCAGATAAGCAATTGTCTTATCCCAGACTGGTTTAATTATCTTAGTTAATTTCAGAACTCCATCAAGTACAAAAAATTTTATGCATAAAATTTAATGCAATTTAAATTTTAATTGCAATAAAAAACGTATGGGCACGAATGCGTGATTGCTCTGTCTGCACGAAGCTCAAAATTGTTGTTATGACATCAGTTAATCGATTATAGACCTTGTTGAAGTTTCTGAAAACTGTCGATCCTCTCCCATTGAGGATCTGGGATGTGTATATTATGATCTCAAAATATGTGGACGTGTTGGACGGCCTCTGTGCCGTCCAAAACGTCCACATATGGAATTAAAACACTGCGGTAGTGTTTTAATTCCATTTTTTTCTACAGGTTTCTTCTGCAATGCCTCCAAGATTTGGACAATAGTTTGAAGAAACTGAACTCTCGACTTTTCGTGGTGCGAGGCCAGCCCGCTGATGCGTTACCGAAGCTGTTCCGAGAGTGGAGTACCACCTGCCTCACCTTCGAGGAAGACCCAGAACCTTACGGACGAGTTCGAGATTTGAATATCACTACGAAATGTCAAGAAGTTGGCATTACTGTCATATCCTGCATATCCCATACATTGTATAAATTGGATGAGTTAGTATTCATATTTGCGATTATTATAACCGTCGATAAAGTCAAGTCAAATGACTCAAATGACTGGTACAACACAATTAAACTAGGTGAAAAAATCGCGGATTCTATTTTCGCCGGGGATTGTTATGATCGGACTTAAAGACAAGTTCTTATGACCTAGATCAATGTAAAGGTAAATTGGCAGAGGAGCAACTTGATGGTATGCCGACATTGCCAATCAATATAGCAAGCTAACCTGGGGCTAGCTTTTATTGTGCCAAGCCAGGGCAACTCGACCAAGCGATGATAGTTATCGGTACCAGTAGTAACACTGCTTGTCTAGTCCTTTTTACGGAAACAAAGAAGTGGTGGTGGTATACTCTGTGGTGGGCGTGCTGCGTAAAATGAATCTGCGTTTAATCGTTCCAACCTAGCTAGCACTAGTACCGTTTCCGTCATCCGATTTCACTCCGTCAATCGTGAATGTCAATTTCGCGGTCCGGAGATGCCTTAGTTTTAAATAAAATATAAAATAAAAATAAATTTGTATATTCGCGGATTCAGATCAGATGCAGTGTGTAGCAGCCCTGAATCTGAATGATTTCTATACTAAATTTGGTTGTTATAATAGGGCTAATAAGGGTATTTTGTTGATTTCCCATATGTTTTATAGGATCATTGAACGCAACGGCGGCAAGGCGCCGTTGACGTACCACCACTTTCAAGCGCTGATTGCAAGCATGCCCCCCCCGCCGCCGGCCGAGGAGACCGTCACGGCGGTCACTCTGAACGGAGCCACGACGCCGCTGCTACAGGACCATGACGAGCGCTTCGGTGTGCCCTCTCTGGAGGAGCTGGGTATGTATCGTTAAATTAAAATTATCATATAAAATGTTACACATTGACTAAATGCGCAATCAGATTTTAAAAATATGTATTTGTTTTTTAGAAAGTTATGTCTTCTGAAGTTATGAGTCTTTCTTTTAAAGAATACAGCTTAAGTCACCTGTATTCTCCATGATCGAGCGTTCGAAAACTTAAAGAATAACAATAAAAACTGATATAAACATTCAAATAAGTAATGTACCTCACAACAAATAATAATTGCACAATTATTAGGATATTTTAGGAATATTTCCCGAACGAGTGTATGGCATTTCGGAAGATGCACGCCGCCGCGCCCCGCACGATTGCTCTGTCTAGACGCGTCCGTTGGCCTACTTCTTATACTGTGCCTTAACATTTAGTGGGGTATAATATGATGTTGACCGATTCTCAGAGACCTACCCGATATGCACACAAAATTTCATGAGAATCGCCCGAGCCGTGTCGGAGGAGTTTAATTACAAACACCGTGACACGAGAATTTTATATATTAGATAACACTAACTGTTACCCGCAAGTGCAACCGTGTTAACTTATATTTACAGCCGCATTTGAATTGATGATGTTTATTTATATAGTCTATGTTATTCAGTGATAACGTAGTATTTATACTAAGTAGTGAAATATTTTTTAAAGCGGACGAGTCGTCGGAAATTGTTTCATACATCCAAAAACAAACAGTATTTTTTTTATAGCATAGGCAGGCAAACGAGCAGTCTTTTAGCGACTATCGACGCCCATTCACATGATTCGTTGCCCTCCTTTTCCCTATCTTCCCCCTCAATAGGCCACCGGAAACTCACAAATTGCACGAAACGCGACAGCATAGGTGTCACTTGACGCCGCTGTTATGTGAGCGAGATGTACTACCCCAGTCGTGCCGGCCCAATTCGGCTGCAAAGCTGCTGCTTTGCAAGCATCCTCTCGCTAAATCTTTATTTACCTTTTTATTGACTGGCCTGTTGATCTTAGTGGTTAGTGAGTAGTGACCCTGACCAACCATCCCGATCGCCACCCAGGACAAATGTTCATGTGATGAGCATGATCATGTCTGGGTGTAATTTATATATAATATGCATGTATATTATGTATCAGTTGACTGGTTGCCATAACTCATAAGAACAGGCTTTGCCTAGTTTGGGTTTAGATGGCCGTGTGTGAGTTGTCCCAACATATTTTTTTGTTGGATGCGAGTGGCGCGGGATCGGTCGTCTTGGCGTTCATTAAGGGAGGCCTATGTTTAGTAGTGGACGGATAAAGGCTGATGATGAAAAAAATATCAACCTGTTTAACCCTTTGACGATCTCGAAATCTTTAGGAGGATAGATACTAACAATATGAGACTTATAAATACTTTACGTTATTCATATGAAAATCAAAAAAAAAATCTCATTTAAGTAACTAATTTCTCGTTCCAAAGAAATGTTTTAAAATATTTGTGCGAGAGCTAATTTAATTTCGACAATATCGGACATTGTGGGATTTCTCTGACGGTATTGGTGTGGGTGACACGCTTCGAGAACAGATGTTCTGTTACTACGATCTCGACCCGGCTAATAACGCTTTGTTGCGCAATTCCATCAAATGTCAGATGTTTCGCTTAATTATACTCCCCACGTTGGCTGACACGTGATGGAAGAAACGTTGTGTTATTCAATTGTCGTCCTTTACTGCACACAACTTTTAGTAACATAAACTACAGAAAAAAATCATTCATATCACGTGTTTGTACTAGTTTTAAGTTTTAACTAACTGTCGGCAATTATAGACCTATTTTGTGACTCTACTGTTAAAACTAGAAATATAGTCTGGTCAATTTAGACATTCGAAGCTACCTAAATTCCCACCAAGCTGAAAATCAGTAGGATTGTTTAAAATATGATTAAAAATTAAATTTGAAAGTTCCCCATCTTTCCCCTGTATGGATTTTTTTATTTAAAGTCAAAGGTAAAAAATGTGAGTTTTTCGCGATTTTCAGCTAAACGGTAAGTTTTATCATAAAAATACTTCAGGTATACTATAAGTGGAAATTGGAATAAGATATTTGTTCTTCCAATTTAAATTTGTTGAAAATTGTAATTCATTCTGTTAACTTACCAAATTAAATAAAAATAAAAAATAAAATAGTGTGTGTACAAGTTAGGGTCTGCTCAAACGGGCCACCGACCACAGCCCCCGGTGACTGTGGTCGGTTCTTAGAATTGATTTTTTACATAATATTAAATTAACACTGCACACTTTTAAGGACCACTTTACACACTTTTTAATCAATACTGGAGAAAAATATATAAAATGAAATAACGTGTTGAACCTTTGCTAAACTAAAAAAATGTCATCATACGATAATCACGTAACCTCTCTCCGTATTGTTTATTTGTGTTAGAATATTATCTAACACAAGTTCTTCGAGAACTTACCACGGGACCAGATTGACGTGGTGTAAAAGCGGCCATTGATATTATTTGTATAATATAGGTTCTAGAGTGGAGGCCACGTTTAGGTAGACGAAGTGTTGGTCGGCCATTGACCAGGTGGGAAGACTATCTCCGTGCGGTGGCCGGTCCGTGTTGGATGCGAGTGGCAAGGGATCGGCCATCTTGGCGTTCATTGAGGGAGGCCTATATTCAGCAGTGGACGGATAGAGGCTGATGATGATGATGATGATGATGATGATAGGGGTGTAAGAAAATGAAATGTTGTCATGGACAGCTCCTAAAGTTATAATTCTTACAAAAAACAATTCTCTAGTAAGGAGGTACCTAGTCATCTGTATTAAAAAAAAAATCCTGATAAACAAGTGAAGCTAATAGAAAGCGTGTAAAAACGCAAATGTTTTCACCTAATCTTTGAGCGTTAAATGATATTTATTGAACTTCATGAGATGGTTGTATTTCCCCTTGTGGTATGGTCATATTTCCCAAAGTCTGGAGTCGGAATCTATACTAATATTATAAAGCTGAAGAGTTTGTTTGTTTGAACGCGCTAATCTCAGGAACTACTGGTTCCCCACCATGGTTCAGGCCTTGACGTGGCGGTGGGGCTCAATAGCCTAAGGTGTGCCCAGCACCTTGGGCGAAGCTAATTGGGCCGAGGGGGCTCTTTGTGCCCCTATTATAAGAAGAGGGGACAGAAGAGCAGGGGGCAAGGGGTGAGGATGGGAACCTCACCCCATTGTACTGTCCTGACGTTGGGAGGGGTTGTTCTGTGGTGCGGGACAACCCCTCTGTTGTGGAGGTGGCGTCGGTCCCTTGCGGGACTGACTAGCCGTCGAGGTGCCCTGTTTGTTTTCTAGATCCGGGGCACCTCACCAAAGGCGGCATTGGTGGCACTCGCCGGGTTTCAGTGGGTAGAGCTGCGTCTATTTACCAGCTGTCGGGCGCAGCGAGTCCCACATACCCGCGTGGGGAGACCCACTCCCCCGCGGGATGCCTCAGAGCATTTCCCGGCGTTAAAGAAAAAGAAAAAAAAAGGAACTACTGGTCCGATTTGAAAAATTCTTTCAGTGTTAGACAGCCCATTTATCGAGTAAGGCTATAGGCTATATAACATCACGCTGTGACATATAGGAGTTGAGTAACGCGGGCGAAGCTGCAGGCAACAGCTAGTATTTTATATTACACTAAAAAAATAACTTCATTTCTAATGATGGAAGGGTATCCCAATGTATTTATATATAAAAATATTTAAGGATTCGACACGGAAGGCCTAAAACCACCAGTATGGATCGGAGGTGAAGTAGAAGCGTTGGCAAGGCTTGAGAGGCATCTAGAGAGGAAGGCTTGGGTAGCCACGTTCGGGCGGCCGAAAATGAGACCGCAATCATTGGTGGCTAGTCAGACGGGCTTGTCTCCGTATTTAAGGTATGGGCTTCTTTATTAATGGATTTTTTTTCGTATTTATACTGGTTTGCACATACCTAGGTACCTTCTTGTATATAACTTTATTTATTGGTACGGACATGCAAATTATAATACAAATGTTTCCTTCACGGTATTAAAACCGGAGATCCCACTTTTTCCCAAGATTTCTTAATATTGTAGAATTTTTTGCATTTTAGATTTGGATGTTTGTCCACGAGATTATTTTATTACCAACTAACAGAACTCTTCAAAAAAGTAAGACAGGTGAGGCCGCCGCTGTCGTTACACGGACAAATATTATGGAGGGAATTTTTCTATTGCGCCGCAACAAGGAATCCAAACTTTGATAGAATGGAAGGTAATCCCATGTGTGTACAAATACCCTGGGAGAAGAACCAGGACGCCTTAGCGAAGTGGGCTAGTGTAAGTAAAATTTCAAACCGTTTTTTTCTAAATATATTATGTAGATTGTGTTGTGTACATATATTATGTAGAGAACATGTCCCCACAATGGTTCAGGCCTTGTCGTGGCGGTGGGGCTCAGTAACCTAGGGTGAGCGGTGCACCTTGGGCGAAGCTAATTGGGCCGAGGGGGCTCTTTGTACCCCTCTTATAAGAAGAGGGGACAGAAGAGCAGGGGGCAAGGGGTGAGGGTGGGAACCTCACCCCATTGTACTGTCCCGACGTTGAGAGGGGTTGTTCTGTGGTGCGGGACAACCCCTCTGTGGAGGTGGCGTCGGTCCCTTGCGGGACTGACTAGCCGTCGAGGTGCCCTGTTTGTTTTCTAGATCCGGGGAACCTCACCAAAGGCGGCATTGGTGGCACTCGCCGGGTTTTAGTGGGTAAAGCTGCGTCCATTTACCAGCTGTCGGGCGCAGCGAGTCCCACATACCCGCGTGGGGAGACTCACTCCCCCGCGGGATGCCTCAGAGCATTTCCCGGCGTTAAAGAAAAAAAAAGTAGAGAACATGTAGTTGAAATAATATAAATGATAAAACGGAACCCATACAGGATCATTCCGGTGTCCGTCAGTCTGTCAAAGCATATAATATGTACATTAATATAATAATAGCATAGTTGATGAAAAAAAAAACATTAATTTATTGTTATATCATCTACATAAAACGTATTTTATTACGGAACACGCGGCGCCCCCAATCCGACGCCAGGAGGCCGTGTGGTCGCAGACTGCACGGTTGTCGGGGGGCAACCACCACTTTTACAAACCAAAAGTGAGCCTAATGGGCTCACACTAATCCGATGTAGCATTAGGGCCTTCGGGTCGTTAGCATAGATCCATCCGAAAGAAAAAAAAAACGCGGCGCCCAAGGCACAATTTTTATATACTACAATAGGTATTATGTATATTTTTAATTTAGTAGTGTAGTAATTGGATGTAAAAGATGTTTACTTTGTCGTTAATTAATTAGGAATTCTTTTGTAGTGAAGGCACGAAAAAATGTTTAGAGCACGTTCCGGATGGTCACGTTAATGCTTTGAAGGCTGTAAATGAGTCGAATAAACGCCACGCCGCCGAAAACGTGACTTTATTTTTAAACACGCCGTGGTTTGGTCACGGGGCCGATTTTCGTGTTATACAATTTCTTCTTCTTCGCTTATTGCTACTTCAAGGATTTGCCAATGTCACAGAGTAGTAATATTTCTGCATAACTAATTGCATATAAGTTAAGAATGTGATTTCGTGTTTATAATAATCAAATATTTCAGGAAGTAGTCTCCCTTTATTTTTCTTTTTGCTTTTTCTATATTTATTATAATAGTTATCGACCTATTCTGGAAACATCTTCAGAATTAATTTCAAAATGTTTCACTTATAAAAAATATTTAAGGGATACGTAAAGTACCTGAAAACATTTTATTAATAGAGCTGATTCTGAGATGCCTGTCCGTTAACCCCACCGAGGTTCAAGCCTTGTTGGGCGATGGGGCTCAGTAGCTTAAGATGAACTAAGCACCTTGGGCGAAGCAAATTGAACCGAGGGAGCTGCTCTTTGTACACCTCTTATAAGAAGAGGGGTCAAAAGAGCAAGGGGGACAAGGGGCGAGGATGGGTACCTCACCCCATTGCACTGTCCCGACGTTGGGAGGGGTTGTTCTGTGGTGCGGGACAACCCCTCTGTGGAGGTGGTATCGGTCCCTTGAGGGACTGACTAGCCGTCGAGGTGCCCTGTTTGTTTTCTAGATCCGGGGAACCTCACCAAAGGCGGCATTGGTGGCACTCGCCGGGTTTTAGTGGGTAAAGCTGCGTCCATTTACCAGCTGTCGGGCGCAGCGAGTCCCACATACCCGCGTGGGGAGACTCACTCCCCCGCGGGATGCCTCAGAGCATTTCCCGGCGTTAAAGAAAAAAAAAGTAGAGAACATGTAGTTGAAATAATATAAATGATAAAACGGAACCCATACAGGATCATTCCGGTGTCCGTCAGTCTGTCAAAGCATATAATATGTACATTAATATAATAATAGCATAGTTGATGAAAAAAAAAACATTAATTTATTGTTATATCATCTACATAAAACGTATTTTATTACGGAACACGCGGCGCCCCCAACCCGACGCCAGGAGGCCGTGTGGTCGCAGACTGCACGGTTGTCGGGGGGCAACCACCACTTTTACAAACCAAAAGTGAGCCTAATGGGCTCACACTAATCCGATGTAGCATTAGGGCCTTCGGGTCGTTAGCATAGATCCATCCGAAAGAAAAAAAAAACGCGGCGCCCAAGGCACAATTTTTATATACTACAATAGGTATTATGTATATTTTTAATTTAGTAGTGTAGTAATTGGATGTAAAAGATGTTTACTTTGTCGTTAATTAATTAGGAATTCTTTTGTAGTGAAGGCACGAAAAAATGTTTAGAGCACGTTCCGGATGGTCACGTTAATGCTTTGAAGGCTGTAAATGAGTCGAATAAACGCCACGCCGCCGAAAACGTGACTTTATTTTTAAACACGCCGTGGTTTGGTCACGGGGCCGATTTTCGTGTTATACAATTTCTTCTTCTTCGCTTATTGCTACTTCAAGGATTTGCCAATGTCACAGAGTAGTAATATTTCTGCATAACTAATTGCATATAAGTTAAGAATGTGATTTCGTGTTTATAATAATCAAATATTTCAGGAAGTAGTCTCCCTTTATTTTTCTTTTTGCTTTTTCTATATTTATTATAATAGTTATCGACCTATTCTGGAAACATCTTCAGAATTAATTTCAAAATGTTTCACTTATAAAAAATATTTAAGGGATACGTAAAGTACCTGAAAACATTTTATTAATAGAGCTGATTCTGAGATGCCTGTCCGTTAACCCCACCGAGGTTCAAGCCTTGTTGGGCGATGGGGCTCAGTAGCTTAAGGTGAACTAAGCACCTTGGGCGAAGCAAATTGAACCGAGGGAGCTGCTCTTTGTACACCTCTTATAAGAAGAGGGGTCAAAAGAGCAAGGGGGACAAGGGGCGAGGATGGGTACCTCACCCCATTGCACTGTCCCGACGTTGGGAGGGGTTGTTCTGTGGTGCGGGACAACCCCTCTGTGGAGGTGGTATCGGTCCCTTGAGGGACTGACTAGCCGTCGAGGTGCCCTGTTTGCTCAATAGATCCGGGGCGCCTCACTAAAGGCGGCATTGGAGGCACTCGCCGGGTTTTAGTGGGTAGAGCGCTGCGTCCACCTGACCATCTTTCGGGCGCAGCGAGTCCCACCAAGCATACCAAGCGGGGACCTGTCCACTAAAACTTTAAAGTACGAGGGGCGATCAAAAAGTAATGATAATGAGTATAATAAAACAACGATTCTAATTTAAATTTAATTTATTTTTCTACGTAGTCTCCTAACAAGTCGATACATTTAGTCCAACGTTTCTCTAAACCTAAAATACCCTTTAAAAAAAATCTTTATCAGAGCTCTCCCAAAATGCCTCTACAGCAGCCATCACCTCGCTATCATCGTCAAATTTCTTGCCCCTGAGGTGTTCCTTGAGCCGAGGAAACAAATGAAAGTCGCTGGGGGCTAAATCTGGAGAATAGGGCGGGCGTTCGACCAGTTCGAAGCCCACTTCGCGAATGGCAGCCATCGCAACTTCGGCTTTGTGTGCAGGAGCGTTGTCCTGATGAAACAGGACTTTCGCTCGGAGTTTGCCGCGTCTTTTTTCCTTTATGGCTTCTCGCAGTCGTCTTATTTGATCAGCGTAGTAGGAGCCCGTTATAGTAGCTCCCTTTTCCAGGTAATCAACCATTATGATTCCCTCAGCATCCCAGAAAACGGACGCCATAACCTTGCCCGCCGAGCTTGAAACTCGGAACTTCTTCAGCGTCGGTGAGGATGGCCTGTTCTAAGTCATCGATTGTTGTTTGGTCTCAGGATCAAAATGATGAATCCATGTTTCGTCCATGGTCACAAATCGAGACAAAAAAATTTCTTTGTCAGCCTGGAACTATGCAAGATTGGCTCTTGAAATGTCAACTCGCTTTTGCTTTTGTTCGTCCGTTAACATTCACGGTACCCAACGAGCGGAGACCTTTTTCATATTCATTTTGCTGGTCAAAATGCTTTGAATGCTGCCATATGAGATCCCTGTGGCCTCAGCTAAATGTCTGACGGTTACTCTTCGGTCTGCTAATACGATTTCTTCGACTTTTTTCACGTTTTCGTCAGTGAGGGACGAGGTTGGGCGTCCCTCGCGATGTTCATCTTCTGTGGACGTTCTACCCAGCTTAAACTCTTTGCACCACCGTGCCACCGTAGAATATGGAGAAGCAGAGTCCCCTAATGTCTCCACCAAATCAGCGTGCATCTCTTTGGTAGACATTTTTTTCAAACAGAGGTACTTGATGACGCATCTCACTTCGTGTTTCTCCATTTTCGTGTTGTCGCTCCGACTGCTGGTATTCAAATGAATGTAGCTCCTGCAAATGACGTCCTATTTATACAATTTTTCGTGAGGGACTTTTATCTTTTTGGATTTTTATCTTCTTTAAAAATACCTATTTATCATTACTTTTTGATCGCCCCTAGTAATCATGCCCTAAGATAAATAACCAATAGTAAATTATAATAATACTTAATATAATGAATTTCTACAATCCGAACCTTATTTTTAAATAGTGATCCAACTAATCTTCTATTTGTTACAACTTTAGGTTCTGTATGTTTTATTTTGATTTATATAAATCGATCGAATCGATAACTCGATAAAAACTATCTTGTTTTTATCGAGTTATAAGAGTTTTACCCTACAAAATTTACGTTTTATATGCGTATTTTTTAAAACAATATTTGTCTTTTTTTATGTCATCAGGGGGCAAACGAGCAGTCTGAGCCTCCCGGCGCCGACGCCCATACACATCCGCACAAGCAAGGCCACGTAGATGCGCCGTCCTCCTTTTTCCTATCCCCCCAATGGGCCGATTAATCCCCCAATTTATTCTCTCCCCTTTCAAATATTTGGACATAAAATGAAGAAGCTGTGTTTGCCTGTAATTGGATCTACATTCTAAAGTGACGATATATTATACTGTTCTCTCAATACATATTTTTGATGACTGATGTACCTATAACTTTTGGCAAACCATTAAATAAATAAACATCATTCTATTTCTACATTGTTTTTGGTGATAAAAGTAATAATGTTATGTGCTCGTCTAATGTGAACAGGGACAGACTGGCTTCCCCTGGATAGACGCCATCATGATCCAGTTGAGGGAGGAGGGTTGGATACATCACCTGGCCAGGCATGCCGTGGCATGTTTCCTAACGCGAGGCGATCTCTGGATCTCCTGGGAAGAGGGCATGAAGGCAAGTTTATGTGACAGGGATTAGTGTTCGTAACTAGCAGCGCGGTTTCACCTGCATACTTCCCATTCCCGTGGGAGTGCAGGGATAAATTATAGCCTATGTGTTATTCTAATGTAAAGTTTTATTAAAATCCATTCGATAGTTTTTGCGTGAAAAGCAACAAACAAACATACATACATACATTCTTACAAACTTTCGCGTTTATAATATTAGTAGGATTCTTGTTCCCAACGATATTCTGTTGTGTAAGTACCTCCGAGTATGTTTCTCCGGTTCTTGTCTGTGGATTCGCCTCGCGTGATAGATGTAGTTGATGTTCAATGAGTCACTTTGTTGATTTATTAATAAAAAAATGTAATTTGATACTAAAGTTTTAATAAAATAATAGAGCCCCAATAAAGGAGTTTATGTGATTGTATCCTATATTGTATCTCCTTTTTTATTCTTTGCGAATGGTCGCGTTTCAATATCTAGTAGATTAAAAACTTTTGATAAAGTATGAGAAAACCTTTGTGTTTGTAAACCAAGTTAAATATATAGAATTCCTTGTAGTCTCGTTTAGACACGGTAAACAGACGGATAAAGGCTGATGATGATATAATTTAATAATCTCAATTCTAATAATATTATTTTTAAAGATATTACCTATCTAATGTCGATGATTCTAGGTAATTCTTAGTAATAGAAGTAATTCCTGTATGTGCTTGTCTGTGTGTGTTAGTATTGTAGTTAGTAATATGTAAATATTTACTTTTGGTAAAATCTATTACGAAATAAGAATTAAAATAGGTACAGTAAACGCGCACACAAAGTACCTAGTCGAGAGACATAACAGCGTCACGCCATCTGCCGTCTCGGCAATCTAGTTAATTTTACTGCCAAGTAGTGATGGATTAATTTGCATTCGCATTCATTAATAGCATGCGAGAAATTAATTCGCATTTAGCAAATTACAGGGTTACAACAGGGTCGAATATTGAATGAATGCGTGTGATATATATAATTGGAATCTCGGAATTTTTATTATTTCGAAAAAATATAAACGATTTTCATGAAATTTAGTATATAGGGGGTTTCGGGGGCGATAAATCGATCTAGCTAGGAATCATTTTTAGAAAATGTCATTTTATTTAAAAAAAAAAATGTCAGGTCATCCAGGTACTACATCATAATATGTTTACCTATTATTGTTATTAAAATACATAGTGTGATTATAGCTAACTCTGATTTCGCATTTTAACGCAATTACCGTCATTTTAGCAAATAGCATAGCAATAGCAATTAGCATGCTAAGACTTAGAATTCACATGCTAATGATATTAATGCGAAATAGCATTAATTGCTATCTTTACTGCCAATGCGCCATCATAATTAAATAAATAATGTGTAAATTGTAGGTGTTCGACGAGCTGCTTCTGGACGCAGATTGGTCTGTGAACGCCGGCATGTGGATGTGGCTCTCTTGCTCGTCGTTCTTCCAACAGTTCTTGCACTGCTACTGTCCCGTCCGCTTTGGTCGGAAGATTGACCCCAATGGCAATTTTATCAGGTAAACTAATTGTAAATTGTAAACTAGTAAGCTATATTTAGCTAAACATAACGAGTAAGATTTAATTTAAATAAAATATTGTTAATACAAATTATCATCAACATTTCGGTAAGCTTTTCAGTCCACTATTGCATAGGCCTTAATGAACGCCAAGACGCCCGATCCCCTGCCACTCACATTCAACTACACTTGTACCATACAAACATTAACAATACAGGTTGAAAAATGTAACCGATTGGTTTCCAGTTAGATGAAGCAATGGTATCCGGCCTCTCTGGGTGAATATCGGATAGTAAATATCCATGCTATATATAACGGCCATAATTAATAACATATAATAACATTAAGCTACACCATCACACAAAAGAACTATAAGTCAGCAAAGATAAATATGGCGACCGAATGACCAAAATCAAACATGGCCAGGCAAACCGTTATCCTTTCTAGTTGAAGTACATCTTGCTTTAGATTTTATTAACAGCTATGTATATGTACAGAGCAGCTACACATAGGTTATACATATAAAAATATGTAAGTATTACCTATTAAGAAATTAGTAAGTGTATAATCAGATTGACTTTTTTAATAAAAAAAAAATATTTTCAGAAAATACATTCCTGCCCTCAAAAATATGCCTACGGAATATATACACGAGCCGTGGATAGCGCCGCGGTCGGTGCAAGAGGCTGCGCAGTGTCTCATCGGTGAAGACTACCCCCAGCCAATGGTGGACCACACCAAGGCCTCCGAAGTCAACATCGAAAGGATCAAACAAGTGTATGCTCAACTTGCCAAGTACAAACCTCAAGGTAGATATTTTTCTTAATATGGGTGTAGTTATCGTTTTTTTTTGAAAGGGCTAAACTTTTCGGCCTGATGGCCTTAAAGCTCAATCGGTACAGTACCCAAGTGAACAGATGGCTCGCTTAAGAAATATTCGAAAGGGGGACGACCGCCTCCGCGCCCCGCAGGGGGTGCGGTTCATCGCACGCGCTGCTCGGAAGAGCAGGATTTGGACTAGTCAAATCCGATACGGTTGACGAATCTTTTACGGTTAAATTTAACCTATCATCATGAGGGCCGGCCCTCATCCCTCCCTCTATCGAGGGAGGCGGGTCACGCGCGGTGCCCAAGCAATCTAGCGGTAGTGCTACTGCTGTTAGCGCGGTCTGGGTCTGTGTCTGACTACTCATATCGGATTCACACCTAGGCTTTCGCGATCGGTCCGGATCGATGTAGTTTGCATGTGTAGGGGTCGGCGTCGCTTACGACCCCGAGGCCCAAGCGGTGTGCAGGTGTACCTAGCACCGTTTGTTGTGATTCTGTGTATTTTCTTTTGCGTCGCGCATTAGTAGCTGAGAGATTTCGTCAGCTGTATCTGTTTGTTTTAACCATCAAACAGATCCAGCTTAGGTAACCTATGTCTAATTGGAACTGAGCTATCGCTAGTCGACTCGAACTCGACAAGAAACTTGTAGTTAATACGAAAAAAAAAATTGCCTGCCATTACACGACAGATTGTATTTTTTACGATAGTTGGATAGGCAAACTGCCAGACGTGCCACCTGATAGTAAGTGGTCGGAGGCGCCCTTGACAAACTAGTTAACCTGGAACTAGTCCAGGCAATTCATTCATGTCCACTATCCAGAGACATAAGATGTTAAGTCTCTGTGCCAGTAAATACACTGCCTGTCTTGTCCTTATCTCTGAAACCGGGAAAAGCAAGCAAGATGACTGAATACAGAGAGCTCCCGTCTGCATGGGTACCACACCCATGCAGACGGGAGCTCTCTGTAATACCGAGTAATACCGGTATTACATTACAGACAAAGTGTCTCTTAATCTGTCTCAATTTTAAATATAGTTTTATTCCTACTCTTACTTCACAAAAATAAGAGTATATTTTATAAAATAATTAAACAATAAATTAAGAGTTTGTAAAAATATAATAAAACTGTGTTGTTTGTGCATGTTTCAAACATTGTTATCGTGATATAACGATCAGTAGCATACTATCGACTGTAGGACCAGGGTTGCCAACTCGTTATCTCGGTAGTTGCTAAATGACGTCTCAAATAGTGCTAGATTGATAAAAACATACAAAAATAGTGCTATTTTTTTTAAGACATGAATGAACATGTTAAATTTTTAATCAGCCGATAGTAATAACAAGTCATCTATTTCTACTACTGTATTTTCTTTTCATAGTAATGTCACAAATTATTAGTACCACACATTACATGACTATCGTTCATTGCTTGAAGGCTCTAGGCCTACTAAATAATTTAACTTTTTATATTGCTGTTTAGTCCTAGATTTAGTGCTAGGTGCTGGATATTAAATTAAAGCAAAAGTCATGCGAAAATAGTGCTAGATCTAGCACCGAAAGTGCTAAGTTGGCAACATTGTGTAGGACTCAACTAAGAAGCCAGCCAAACTGTTTAGTATGGTATTACTAGCTTGCCTATTTATAAATTACTAGCTGGTGCCCGCGACTTCGTCTGCGCAGGATTAGATTTCGGACAATTCATACGATATCTTTACAAATTATAAGACTATGTGTTATTCTGATGTATAAGCAATATTATTGTAAAGTATCATTACAATTCATTCTGTAGTTTTTGTTTGAAAGAGTAACAAACATCCATACAAACTTTCGCGTTTCTTATATTAGTGAGATTAGTAGGATAGTAGTAGTAAGATAAGAGAAATAACGTACAAATCTGCCACCTTCAGGAATGGTCTGCTAATATATTACTACAACTTCATAAGTTATTATTTATTACAGGTTCATTGAATCTGCAAGTTGTCCAGAGACCTAACGCTATGCAATCGTCTCCAAGCCCTACATCTATAATAAGGAGCATCAATCATTCCAATTATTTGTGTAGTCAAGTGCCAAATACACAAAATGCACCCCATCTTGGTTCGAATATTTATAACGAGGATGATGTATTTATACGACCTACTACAAATAATATATTATGTTCTAATATGGATAAAAGGACGCACTATAAACGTGTTGTTATTGTTCAAGAGGAGCAGAGACGACACACACAAAATTCTTCGTTAACTAGTAACGGTTATATTGTAAATACCTTCAAGGTGAAGAAAAATATGGAAATGCAGTATTCAGGAAAAACGAAGCATTACGACCTAAGAAGTTTAGTCATTAACAATCACATCCAAAGCTATGCAAATGATGCGGCAATGAACAATCATGGACCCACTAAAAATGAAGCATATGCACATAATGTTACAATTGACCAGTACAATGTTATAGGGAAACCTAAACATTTTTACACGGAAATTTCAAACAATGAAGACGGTCAAAACTTATCACCCCTCTCTGGAAACCACATCTCAGATAAAACTATACCGGGGAAGACAGACGCAAATTCACATAATTATATCCGGAATTTAAAACCTGAAAATTAATTTACTGATCAAACACAAACTGATTGATCTTCACAAAATGAGTGTCATTTTTAAAGAAACATTGATATTATTTTGGTTTTTAATGTACAAAATAAAAATGAAGTAGATCTTCAACTCTGACGAAGTCTTCGAGTACTTGGTGTATTCTCCTGAAACTAGTCAGAAGGATAGTTCGATGGTCTGTGAATAGCCAAAGATTTGAAGTTTCTTTATTTTCTTTTACAGATTTTAGTTTCTATATACAAGTAAGAAGGTTGTATATAACCATCAGAGTACAAAAGTGTAGATTTACTGACTTAAATCCTAGTAAATTTCATAATGTCTGATAATTTTATCGTTTACAGATTTACAGACTAACCCCCAAATGCTCAAACGAATTTTAAATTTAAGACGTATGTAAACTCATGCTACGACGTGTCAGATTCAAAGAAAAAAGAGGGACAACACGAGTTTAAGTATGTCTTAAATTTGAGATTTGTTGAGTATTTGGGGGTTAATGATCTAAAGAGTGGTTTTAATGAGAATATTTTTGAGAAAAATGTATATACTTCTTGACAAATAATATTATTTAAGTTTATTGTATTCTGGAATGTAGCTTGTGTCCCACGTAGCAAACCTATCCTCTCCTGAAAATCCCATATCTTAATATATCTTCACAAACCATGAATCAATTTATATTACTTTACTGATACATGTATTTTAATTATTTTTTAAGGACTACATACAATCAGGTGGTTGCAACAATATAATATGATTGTAATACTGCTATTTATAATTTATTTTTTCTGTATATCTTATACCAGTTTTTTAAAAGTGACTTATTATATTTTAAATATTATATTCTTGGTCTTTTGGGACATCATGTACTACAGAATACAGAATTATTAATATTACAGTTGTAAAATATCATGGAATGGGACAGCTGTATGTATATGTATGCAACCTCATTGTTTTCTATGAAAATATGATTTGTAAATAATTCAAAATATGGTTTAAAACTATTCACAAGTATACACTCTAATGAGTGTATACTTAAAATACATATTATATTGATTGTATTGTGTAAAAAGCTTTTTATTTATGTTACCATTTTTTAATTTAAGCTGGAAAATAATATGCAATTGAAAATAATTAAAGTAAAACAGACTTTTATAAAAAAATGTTTTTTTATTGCCTTAGTTTTGCTTTAAACTTCTCTTCAATGTATGCTTGTAGAGTGTGCTTAATTTTCTAATGATGCCACAGTTTCCATATGTCTTTTTAATGCTTTTTTCATTTTCCATGGTTTGTTTGTGGGTTTGGGAATTGTTTTCCTCACTTTTCCTCTTTCCAGTTCAGTTTTTATACATTTTATTATGGATTCCTATAAAATATAAAGCAATTGTTTTATGATACTTGAGTTGCTTTTTTTATAATGAAATTTAAATATATAGCTTAAGACTTTATAGACTGGAACTTACTGTCTCAGGAATGTGGACATATCTTATATTCCGAGCATGGACAAACAAATCATCAAAGAAATATTCATTTCCATGTGTGTCACAGTAAACAGCTTTTGAAAACGACAAATTCATGAAACTGCAACATAACAAATATTTGGTATAATTTACTTTAAAAACAATAAATATATATTTGGTACTCAATAAAACATAAAGACTTTTATATGAAACATCTATTGCTGTCACCCATGCCATTCCACCACTCTAAATCATTTGTGTATGTGCTGCATGTATTCTACACACACCGGCATATTTAGCATAAAGGTTTGATATCAGTATCATATAAGGTTGCTGGCTGGTTTATACGTCATTTAATTTAAAAAGAAATATTTTCAAATTAAGAAAACAACTGAACATCACATTTTATGCGATTGTTTTAATTTTATTCAAATACACCTTATCTGGAGCGAACTTCGAGTATTTCTTCCTTCGGAGTTTGATTTAAAATTTCATTAAAATACTGTTTTTTGTTAGTTTTTTTTAATCGCGTATCTTTTTGGAGTTGAGGACTGAATTATGCCTGACTTAGCCCCAACGGAGATTGCCAGGGCACTCGAAATGCGAAGAAATGGTCAAACCTACAGAGTGATATCCAAAGATCTTCGTCGACCAGTTTCAACGATCCATCGCAGTATCCAACGGTTCAGGGAGACCGGTACTTATGTGAGAAGAGCAGGACAAGGCAGAAAAAGACGCACTTCGAGTAGGGATGATAGTTTCATTCGGCTTCGTGTACGTAGGAACCCCGTCCAAGCCCGATATGAGTTAGAAGCAGCGCGGGGTGTAACCGTAAGTGAGCGTACGGTATGAAGAAGGTTCGAAGAAGCTGGTTTGGGTTCATTTGTGACCGCCAAGGCTCCAAGGCCCGAGGTAAATCATCGTAGAAACAGGTTAACTTTTGCTCGGGAACATCCACTTTGGAACGCGGACCAATGGAGTAAGGTATTATTTAGTGATGAGTGCAGAATTCTCTTAAATCAAATTGACGGCAGGCAAAGAATATACTGACGCAAGGAGAACGATACATTCAGACAAATTTTGAAACTACAATTGCATACGGTGGTGGACCAATAATGGTTTGGGCGGGCATTTGTTTGGGAGCTCGCACAGACTTGGTAGTAATTGACAGAGGGAGTCTGACTGCAGACCCCTATATCAGAGAAGTTTTAGAAGAAAATGTCGTACCGTTTGCCCTATATATCGGTGACGATTTTGTTTTTATGCAGGATAATGCTCGGTCGCATAACGCTCGGGTAACTCAAGCTTATCTTCATGATATGAATATCACTGTTATGGAGTGGCCGGCGAGATCACCGATATGAACCCAATAGAGCACGTTTGGGACTACGCTGAAAAGAAAATTTAAGTCCAGAATTCCAGCTCCTGCCAACTGCGAATCGCCGTAGTTGAGGAATGGCGGAGACTATCCCAGGAGACCATCGATAACATCATTCTCAGTATGCCTAGACGGGTAGAAACATTAATAAGAGCACGTGGAGGAAATACGCGATATTAATCACAATTTTTCTAATTTAATTAATTGTTATTTTAATATTAATTTTCACTTTTCCCGGTTACATGAAAAGTTCAAAAATGTACAATTTTTCACAAATAGCCTTTACTCGCAAAATCTGTTCTTAATGTGATCTCATTTTAAGTAAAACAAATGAAACTTTAAATAACAAAAGAAGTGTAGTAAGTATATTTTAAAATAAAACCATATTTTTTTAATTATGGACCTTTTTTGTGTTCCGCTAAATATGCCAGTGTGTTTATGATTATTTATTTTATATATTGTATTATAGATTTTCAATAATATAAGATGATATCAGTAGTTTTTGTTTCAAACCTAATATTAACATGATCAAAAATATAACATGACTTATAGTGAACATCTCTCTCAGATAGACAGAAAATACTATTTATTCAATACAAATAATAAAATTAAATAAATAAAAAAAACAACTTCATTGCTTATTTAGCTCCTTTCTTGAGAAGGTAAAGGAATATTGATTTTTAATTGACAGTAAAATAAAATATTGATACCTCTAAAATTTATGTCCCATAAGACTCACCCACTGGCAAATTGTCTGCTCTTAGAAATTCTACAAGTATAGGTAGTAGGTATTGGACCATTGTTGGCTGGCCTTAAATATGGGTTTGGTAAACTTAACAATTAATATTTTGAACATGCAAACTTAAAAAAAAACTTGTTGGCTATAATAGTGGGAGATAGCACCCACTCTAGACTAAATAAACTCAACTTAAAATTATTATTATTATCTCCGAGCTAATTTCAATGAAAACTGTCACAAGTCTTTGTCAATATTTTTATACATCTGTAAATTTTTGTATTTAAAATGTGTACATGTCTATAATGAGAAGGTATAAAGTTAAATTATTTAATATTACTCTAGAACATACCCATCAACTTTAACTAGTTGACCACATACATAAGAATCATTTCTAAGGTCCACAGTTATAGTCTTCTCTTGTAAAGAGTTAACTAAGCACAGCAAAGTGTTGTGGTAGAAAAATTTCTCTCTGGAGGTACCTACAAACACCTAGAAAGAGAGAAAATACTGATTTACAGTAAAGAAAAATATATACTAGAATGACCTTAATGTATTAAAAATGTTGGTTTCATTAATTGAAATTACTTACTTTAGTAAAAAGTTCCATCAAAAATATGTGAAAGATTGCCAAGCTTGCAAACTATTTAGCTAACAAAAGAGTTGAGATCCCTCAAGAAACCCAGTTCTTTTGTTAGTTAGTGCTTTTAAGAATCTTCTTTAAATGATTTAAGTTTATTAGAAAAAAATGATATTAGAAACCTCAATATC
Source organism: Helleia helle (assembly GCA_963853865.1). Lineage (NCBI taxonomy): Eukaryota > Metazoa > Arthropoda > Insecta > Lepidoptera > Lycaenidae > Helleia > Helleia helle. The sequence goes on from OY971421.1 coordinate 12,877,176, forward strand.
ATTTTTAAAGACCTATTCATAGATAGATAGATTCACACATAAGGGTTTGATGAAAAAAAATTTTGAGTTTCATGTCTAAGTATGGGGACCCCCAAGATTTATTGTATATATGTTCGTGTGTATATAAATATATACACACGAACATATAACCTCCTGCTTTTTGAAGTCGTTTAAAAATGTTATTGCGGTTCACAGAATACATCTACTTACCAAGTTTCAACAAGTGACATACGGACGGACAGACAGACAGACATGACGAATCTACAAGGGTTCCGTTTTTTGCCATTTGGCTATGGAACCCTAAAACATTGAGATATAGGCTGAAATATAATATGCATATAATAAAGGATTCACAATACATTTACCTGGGTTCTAGTGGGATAATTTGCTTCTGTCACCATTTTATTTATTTGATAGTACTGTGGTCTTCAATGTTTAAGTTTACTATGAAACGTCACATCCATACGGATCATCCGGATGTCTAGAGTCAAAAAGTAAAATTACTCTAGTACTGGCTGTACTTAGCTGACGGGGTCATAGGTTGTATGCCTGGCGTTCCCATGACCCTGTCCAATAGCAGAAAGGAGGAACATTGTTGGGTTTTAGTAGGTGCAAGTCCCACATAACCACCAGCCCAGGTAGTATGCAAAAGGCATTTCCCAATGTTAAAAAAACTAAGGTAATTTATAAACTATTTGCAGGTACCTATAAAAAAATCATTTGGATCTACAATCACATCTGCTTAGAATGTTAAGTGAATTTGAGAGAGATATTTTAAAACACCAATTACATAAAATAGTTTACTAGCAATCATACAGAATAAATATTCCTAAGACTACTTTAGATGATAATACATATATAGACTACTATATATAAGATAAGAAAAGAGATATACATATTATATCAATGAAACTGTTTATTTGACAACAACTAATCTCTCATCTGGCTTAGATTTTAATTCCAATTCGGCTCGTACTATAGACCACCTCTGATCATCAGACTTTTCAGCCCAGAAATAGTAAGCTCCCTTATCTTTTGGTCCAAATACAGGAACACAAAATCTGGCTTGTTTATCATCAGTAGCATTGTTAACAGAATCGCTTAATTTAAATCTTTGGTCTTTGATTGGTTCTCCAAGATAATGAACAGCACCAGGATGTCTCCTTAGAGTTTTTAATGCTTCTTTGTAATAATCTGAATCTCTAACTCGGTCTATTAGTTTAAATTGTAGGTAAAATCCAGTTGTTGCTACTACAAGCCCTCCCCAACCAGCAATTTGAACTAATTTTCTTGTAGATATGGTCATAGTTTACAAGATTATGTGAAAGAATTCGCAAAATCACTTATCACCAAGTATTTATTTTCATTTAGTAGTTGTTTTTTTAATAATATTCTTATTCTCAGATTTCTTATTATGTAATGCCAGATTTCTTATTATGTAATGCCAGATTTCTAAAAATGAACAGTTTATTTACCAATTTGATAAGTTGATTTGAGGATGAAATGCGGTGTGAACTTTTTAAAACTTAAAAATTAAATAAAGTTTTCACTTTTCAACAAAGAGTATAAACTATAAACATTATCACAGAGCATATAACGTAGTGTTTATATACTCTTTGGTGCGCGCCAGATAAGTCTGCGCGCGGCCAAAATTGGAACTAATCCCAGGCCGCCATATTGTTGTTGCTGTTGTGACAAGTGTGAGCGTGTTATTGTGTGTATTTATTCATATTAATTGTTTAAATTTCGTAATCATCATGCCAAATGTCATTAAAAGTGCTGGTAGAGAGGTAGTTCTGAAGGTGAAACGTTCTTGTGAAGCAGAACGGGACAATAAGGGGCCAATTGTACCATTTTCTAAAGTACGGGCTCGGGTTGCTTTCTTAACAGGTAATTTTTGGGGTGACCATTGCTTGGTATTTTGCCTTCGTGTGGGGTATTTTCGTTTTATTGGTATATTGTTGGATATTCAAACATCTGTTCATTTCAGGTATTTCTGAACGCACTGTCACTCAAATAACCCAAGAAGGTAAAAAAGCTGAAGCTTCGACTTCGAAAATTGTTACCCCAGGAAAAAATAGAATCCGAGAAAGTTTTTTGGAAATCGACGATTTTGATAAGTGTGCTATAAGGCATATGATACACTCATTTTATGTTGTCAAAAAAGAAATTCCGACCATTCATAAGCTATGGCTTGCATTGAAATCTGATATTGATTTCAAATACAGTAAAACGACTTTAAGGCGCATTTTGAAAAGCATGGGATACAAATATAAAAAGTGTCAGTCCAAACGTAAAATATTAATATAGACGTTTTAAACAACAATAAAACGTTTATTATGTGCCGAAGGAAAACACAGCATCGCTTATGAAGAAGCAGTGTGTAACTCACCATATCTTTACACATCCAATCGTGCTTTTTCGTCTTTGTCTATGCTTGACCAATGTCTCTGGATTCTAGTTGTCTATGAATTGTCACTGCTAGGCGAGAATCGCACTGTCTCTCGTCATTGCTGTCTTCACCAGGAAGATCATTCCTGCGATGCTGTGTTTTCTTTCGGCACATAATAAACGTTTTATTGTTGTGTAAAACGTCTATATTATGTGCCTTTCAGAAAACACAGCATCGCATCGCAGATATGAAGGCTTGTTTGATATCTGCTGGTGACAAGAAGAATAAAAAACACACGCAATGTTGAAAGGAATGTTAAAGTACTTAAAATAACTCCTGACTTAAAGTGATACAATATTTCCATTATAATCCTTTATGATTTTATTCTACGTCTAAAGATATTAAGTAAAGCAAAACATTTAATTAACTTATTATTTAACTCTTTTTGTTATTAAATCGGTATCATATAATATATTCTTGCAATATCCACTTCATTTAAACATAATAAATAAAGCTCCTAATTGTAATTTTGAGTAATTTAAAAATTACCTCTTAGAGTTGATAAATCCAAATTTATCAATATTAAAAATCATGATAACACTACAACTTCGTAACAGTGTTATACACTAATTAATTATTATTATTTGGTTCTAGTTATTATAAAGTAAATTTTAAAGAGGTTTAAAACTTTCCAAAAATGTATTATTTCTGTCGCGTTCCTGTGTATTAATCTCTCGGCAATAGTGGTTTCTCCATGTCTGTACAGATGCCCAATTACCTCTCGATAAAATCTCTTCTATTGGTCTATCTTCTAGCCAGGAAAGTGATGCTACTGTAGATCTACAAGAGCGAGGTGTAGCATTTATACCAGCATCTTTTTATACTGATCGTACCCATCCACCAATTATAGCCCTAGTTGCTGGTCTTTGGCGACCTTTTATGGTAATGAATAAATGACCACCTGTTATATCAGTTTGGCGGTCTCTAAAGGACTGTATTAAGCACCTTGTCCATTTAAAAGGACATAGATTTTCATTGTCGTTAGAAAGAAGTTTCCAACCAGATTGTCGTCTGGTACCAGTGTCGGTCTTGGCACTGAATACAGGCCATAAGCAAATTTCATAACTGTTGTCCAGAAAATGGGGTTCTTTCGTTCTAAGGAGCGTAAGGTCGTGAAGTCGCAAAATTGCAGCCGTTTTTCTTGCAACTTCAAATAATGGATTACCACCTGGTTTTTGTCTTAACCATTCTATAGCTTTTTCTTTTACATCCCAAACTGCAGATTTAAAGTTTGGAGGTTTAGGATTATGTATTGCTTTTAGTACTTATCTAATTTTTTTATGAAATAGTATCACCAATTCCACAGAACAGCATGGCAGATCTATGGACTGACATTGTAATATACGCTAGACCTTTCTTTATAAAAGTGTCGGCTAGAAATTGTGCCTCTTGCCTTGTGAAATCTCTTCAATGCTGGCTTAAGGTCGATTTAAGCCAACTTGACTTAAGCAAGTCCCGTTATGCTTGGGATCATGATGCCAACTTGTCGCCCCACCCCCGATTTTCCAAACCTTCAGTGTCAATTTCTCCACCTGTGGGGGTGAGAGCCCAGTCATGAGGTCCACTAATCCTCCTGTAAATGGTTCACTTTCTTTGGTTTGTCCAGTGCTCGTATTTGGAGATCCGCTCTCCAAAATGGCTGTTCCCAGTCTGGGGCTACCAAAACGAAGGTGCCCCTCGATCTGTTGAGGTGGGTGAGTACCCGTGGTATTAAATTTGGAGGGGGAAATATCCAACCCAGTTGACAGTTCCACTCCCTCGAGAAAGCGTCTATTAAGAGAGATGACTTGTCCCGTGGATCTAACGTGACATAAACTGGTACGACAGCAAACCTTTTCGTCGCAAAGATATATCTATGTTCGGTACGCCCCAGCGTTTGAATATCTCCTTGGTTGCCCGAGGTTTTAATGCCATTCCGGGATGGGTCGTCTCCGAGATAACCGATCCGCTATGGTATTGTACCTGCCGAGGAGATATTGACCTGACAGTGTTATGTTTCATCTGTCTATGATCTTTAGAAGCTGGAATGTCAATGATAACAGGCCTATGGAATGTGTCCCGCCCTCCTTGCGGATGTATGCCATCACAGTTTTGTTGTATGTTTGTAAGAGTACATGGGAGTCTCCGAGTCTCTCGGCGTTTCTCCTTATAACTGATAGTACTGCAAACATTTCTTTTTTGTTGCAATGCCATAATTTTTTGATGGGGCTCCAGGCTCCGGAAACGACCTTTTGGTCTAAAACTGCGCCCCATCCGATGTCGGAGGCGTCTGTAGTGAGAAAGTGGGACATACCTGCCGCATGTATTGGTGTTGACTGTTGTCAGTATGTACAGTAATTCCCTCCGAGGGACTGTCATCCTCAACACATCTTTCAAGAACTGCCTGAGCAGAATTTGTAATCGGCGGCAGTGAAGTCGACCTCGTGGAACGAGGCATAGCAAGCAAAATTTAGTTGGCCGAAAAGGCATTGAAGTTGACGGAGACGAGAGTCTCCGTGAATCAGAATTTTTCTAGAGATTTTTTTATTAGTAAACTCATTAGGTTCTTGCCTAAATTCCACTCTATGCCCAGATACTCGAGTGATCTCACCGGCCGGCCGATTTTTTGTTGACTTACTTGTCAACACAAAAAACTTCAAAAAGCTTCACAGCCTCCGAGGCCTGTGTTGCTAGTTTGGAGCAGTCCTGGTGTGCTAGCAAAAAATATTCTAGATGCACAAGGATCCGCATTCCTTTCTTGCGAAGGATCTCCGCGATCCAGCAAGTTACGGAAGCAAAGAGTCTCGCTTGCTCGTAAAACAGTCGCAGGAAAGATCGCTGTGACTGTTCTATGAGGATCTATAAGGATCTCCGCGATCCAGCAAGTTACGGAAGCAAAGAGTCTCGCTTGCTCGTAAAACAGTCGCAGGAAAGATCGCTGTGACTGTTCTATGAGGATCAATAAGGATCTCCGCGATCCAGCAAGTTATGGAAGCAAAGAGTCTCGCTTGCTCGTAAAACAGTCGCAGGAAAGATCGCTGTGACTGTTCTATGAGGATCTATAAGGATCTCCGCGATCCAGCAAGTTACGGAAGCAAAGACGCTGTGACTGTTCTATAGGTAAGTGGAAATATACCTGCGATATGTCCAGTTTTACCAGGCAATCTCCGGGTTGTAGGAAGTCTGGTACTTTGGTGTGATTTATGAGGTGAAAATGTTTGGTTCTTACAAACATTGTTTAATTCACTTAAGTCGAATATTGGTCTAAGGCCACCATCGCTCTTTTTTATCAAAAACATCCGAGAGAAGAAACCGGGTGTCAAAGTAGCAGGTTTTTCTAACACTCCAATTTGTTTTGATTCCTCTATTTGTTCGGCCATTATCTTTGACTTCTTTGTTGCGTAGCTCCGAACTACACTTGTTGAGGGGTATACTAATGTGGGTTTTTGAATAAAGGGTATTCGAGACCCTGATAAGGCTTTCAGGAGAAAGGGTGTTGTTCCAAGCTTCCCCCATCGATCTATGAAGTTCTTCAGTTGCCCCCCCTTGAATAGTCGAATGCACGAAAGGAAGATCTCTTTCCTGTGCCTTATGACTTAGTTTGAGCATTTTAAAAACGAGAGTGAGAAACATTAAAATTAAAATTACTACTATTATTATTATAGTTTCTCCGAGAAACATCTAATCTCGCCCTCTTAGGGTCGGTCGGTACTAGTGGAAAGAAAGGCAGTGGGATCCGATCCCTTCCTTTTAGCCGCAAAATTGTGAGACTTATTTTGTTTAAAAGAAAGATCTCATCCACTTTGTAGGACCACCAAAATTTTGAATGAGGGCATTAAGTTTAAGTTGGTCAAATAAAGCACTTTCTGAAGGGAGAATATTCTCAAAAACAGCATTTGACAATACTGCCATAATACATTCAGTACCCACTAAATAATCTTTTGATTTACTTAAATGACGTTCGTCATTAATTTTAAGATCAGTAAAGCCTGGAGTAGCTATATATGACTATAAAGTCTTAGTATATCTAACATTTCGTCATTTGGCTAAGCCAAAATGTTGTAATAATTTTATTTTATCTACCCTCTCTGCGAGGACTGGTTTTATTATTTTAGTACCAACAATATTGATGCCTATTTCACCTAAATCTAGTGATGCAGGAGTCTTCCCCGGTATAGAAAGAAAGTTATCACTCAAAATGGTATTATTAGTAACGTCTTTGCTAATTTGTTAACTACCGACACTCTGCATATATATATGTTTGATAAAAAGCCTACCTGATTCATTAGGGCTTCTATTTGTGGGTCTTCTTTTACACCTCGTCTCTTAATACCAGCTTTCCACTCTCTGATTGAGAGGATGATCTAGATGAGGATAGATTCTCTTCGCCTTCATATTTTGTATTTTGAACACTATTTAAGTTCTCTGCGTTATAGCTCATCTTAATAAAATATATTTTAAGCACAAATTATCTCTATGTATTAAATACTTAACGAAATTTCAAAATCGAACTTAACTGTTCGGGAGTAACACACGCAATGACGAGAGACATCTGTTCTTCTGCGAGCCCCGCAAGGGGTTCGTGGAAGCTGCGTCGGGGCGTGTGGCCCCCTTGCAGCGGGATCATACGCACCTTATAAATATAAGGCGGACCTTGGGTAGGCCAATGGCCAAATAATTAATTGGACTGGTTCGTCCAACAACGCGTAGACATGACGGGACGCGAACTCTCGTCAATTATGATGATAATGTACGATACTTTGCCCCTTTTCCTGGGAGTCTCAAAAGGCGTAACCACTTCCTTATATATCAGGGCCACAGGAGGGGCAATTGGATTGGAGAGGGAATGTTTGATTTATTAATGGGATAGTTGGTTGTTTTGGGGTGATAATGATGAAGGTGTCAACATACACAACACAAAACAAACAAAGAGCAACAAAATGCCGGCGCCGCATAGGTGAGGCGCGAGCGAAGGTAACACTTATATATCCCCAGCCTAACACGCAGGGGTATGCGCTGGGACGAGAGGACCGGCCGCAGGCGCTGCTGTGCGGCGATGGTACTAGCCACCGCCTGCTTGAGCTGTGAATGCATTTTTAGGTTAGTATCGATTTTAATGCCTAGATATTTTACTACTGTGCCCCACGGAATGGGGACCCCCCGCAAGGTAAGAGGCGGGGGGAGAGAACTCCGACAGTTTGGGAATACAATCGCGTGCGATTTCGTGGCGTTGACCGCCAACCTCCAACGGTAAGATGTCCAGCGCCCTCTGCAGCTTGAGGGCCGCATGACGGTGGTTGAGCGACGACGCGATGTATGCCGTGTCGTCGGCATATAAAGCAATGGTAACTCCTGGTGCGTTGGGGATGTCGGCAGTGTACCTGTTGAAGAGCGCTGGCGATAGTACACTGCCCTGGGGAACTCCTGCAGCTATGGGGTGGGAGTCCGAGATCGAGCTCTCCACCTTGACTCGAAAGGTCCTGTCACAGAGAAAGGAAGCCGTAACAAGAACGAGAGGACGGGGCACCTGGGAGTCTATTAGTTTGGATATGAGGCCCTCGTGCCAGACCCGGTCGAAGGCCTTCTCCATGTCGAGAAAGACTGCCGCGGCGCGCTCCTTTTTATTAAGTGCGCCGGTGATCATATACACGAGCGAGCTGGTGTGTCGTGCTGTGCATGGATCGGAACCCGAATTGCTCGGTGCGGGCTGGCAGGTAAGGGGTGAGGTACTTCAAGAAAAGTCTCTCGAAGACCTTGGAGATAGTCGGTAACAAAGTGATTGGCCGGTAATTAGCGGCCTTAGTGGCATCTTTGTTACCTTTAGGTATCATCACCACCAGACCTTGTTTCCATCGTGATGGATAGTGGCCGGTGCGGAGCACGCCGTTGAAAAGGCGCGCCACCGCAGCTACGGTCCGATGGGGCAGGTGTCGAAGGGCACCGTTGGTGATACCGTCGATGCCCGGCGCCTTCCTGACCGGGAGGCTTCTCAGGGCGCGGTGGACTGCTCCTGGGGTGACAACAAAGTCGGTGGTGATAATAGGGGAAGGGGCCTGAGTGGCTAAGAACTCCCTTACCTGCATTTGCACCCTTGCGATATGATCAGCCGCGGCAGACGGGAAGAGGGAAAACTGGCCTTCTAAGTGCCTAGCAAAGATATCGGCCCTGTCCTGTGCTCGATATCTGGGCGTCCCGTCCTCGTGTAATAGTGGACGTGGTGGTGGGTTGGTGCTGGTAAGTTGCCGGCATAGTTTACGTAGTGATGGCAGGCTATCCGCAGCCTCGTCGATGCGGTCCTGCCACCGTGCAGAATTGAAGGAGGCTAATTCGTCTTTAACCTGCGAAGTTAATCGATTTAATTGGTTTTTGAGTGATGGGCAGCGGGTGTTTTGCCACTGTCGCCGTAGACGGCGTTTTTCGGCGATCATTTTTTCCAGCCGATAGGGTAACTCCGGCCTAGCTCTAAAAGAGGTCGGGGGAGTGGACTGAGCACTGGCGACTGCAGATGTTATCGCCAGTTCAATCTCACCAGCCAGTGCGTCGACATCTTCGGGTGTGCGAGTCGGGCGTGTCGGGGAGGCCTCCTCCAAGGTGGTGCGGAAGAGGTCCCAGTCGACACGCGGCCTCGCGAGCAAAGGGGGAAGGCGGACCGGGGCAGTCAGCAGGGTAATGATGACAGGACAATGATCGGACTGGAGATCATCGTCCTTCACCTCCTGACTGATCTGTCCCTGAAAGCGGCTCACAATACATATGTCCAGTACGTTGGGGCTCCACGACGGTTGGTCCGGGTAACGGGTGGGAGTGTCAGGTCCAAGTACCGAGTACCCCTTCGCGTCGGAGTCGCGAAAGAGGGCTCTTCCTGCTGGATTGGTGGTACCGGAATTCCACGAAGGGTGCTTCGCATTTAGATCGCCGGCAATCACAGTGGGCTCTTCTGATAAGAGCCCGTGGATGTCGGCGATATCTAAACGGTCCAGCGGCCCTTTGTAGGCGGCGAACAGGCGGAGTGGTTGCGCCGAAGCACCGACGCACACCTCGACCCCCAGAGTCTGGATTGACCTCGTGCCCGTCGGCGGGAGCGGCTGGTGTACAACCCTCCTACGGACGAGGACCGCCAACCCGCGGCATATGCAAGATGGGCCCCGATAATCCTGTCGATATATGTGGTAGCCAGGGAACCGTGGAGAGTGTCCCGGGCCCAAGTGGGTTTCGTTAATGAGAGCAATATCCACCCGGTGGTCGCGGAGGAAGCGGTGGAGAAGAGCCACCTTGCTTGCAAGGCCTCTTGCGTTCCAATTCAGAATTTTTAGCTCCATTTTTCTGCAAGTGATACAATCGCCTGGAGCGCCTTTGGCAAGAAGCTGATGATCCGCAGCAGCGTGTCCACGATAGCCTGTTGCACGTCGGATCCGGAGTTGAGACGTGTGGTGAATTCGCCGACAATGCCCACTGCCTCGATAAGGAGCGAGGACAGCGGACTGACGGGGTGAGTTGCGCGCGGGCGGCGCTTGGCGGCGCCACTGGTGACGGCAGATGGTGCCTGCGTCTCACCGCCAGATGGCGGGAGCGCAGGTGCGGGCAGGCTGGAAGGGCCCTGCGCCTCGCTAGGACCCGCTGTTGGCGGGGCCTGGGCCTTCTTTTTCTTTTTCTTCTTCTTGCTCTTCGTGCCCGCTGTGGCAGGCGTGGCGGCAGTCGCTGCAGCGGTGGATGGCCGCGGAACGTAATCGTTCGCCTCGGCCATCAACGTCTGGCTGGTGGCTGGCGGCGGTGGGATGTGCACCGCAGCGATGCTGGGCGCCGGAGCAGTGAGCGCCCTCGGACCGGCGCGTTTGTTGCGGGCCTCCCGCTTAAACACCGGGCACGCGGTGTTATTGGCGGTGTGAGGCCCGCCACAGTTGGCGCAGGTCGGCGGCTCGGTGCGGGGCCGCGGGCAGTCCCGCGCGCTGTGCTCGCCTGCGCAGCGTACGCAGGCCTGCTTCCGGTGGCAGTTGCTGCTGGCGTGACGAAACTGCTGGCAGCGGTGACATTGTGCAGGGCCCTTTTTGCCCCGCCAGGCGTCGATTTTTATTCCGTCCATGCCCAGGAGGCTATTGACGGAATAAATGTCGGGGATAGTCCCCGCCGTCCTCTTCAAAATGGCCAGGTGGATACACCCGGGCCGGCCTTTCCGTGCCTGGATAGGCCGGACATACTCGGGCTCGAAGCCCAACCGGCACCCTAATTACGTATTTCAAAGCAACCGCAGCGCGACAGCCACGCGATAGCAACGCAACAGCAGAGCGACAGCGACCGGTCGAGAGGTTGCAAAAAGAAACGTATTATCTAAGTTTATCGTCTGCTATCTGCTCACTAGCCGCTAATGCACTTTTACTAGCGCCACCAGCAGCCAGGTAGCAATGGATGGAACTACAAAACGTCAAACACTTAACACACTTCAAATACTTTTAAATTTTAATCAATTTTAATGTAAATACTAAATATGGGGTACATACATATGTAATAACTAATAAGTAATAACTAATATTCAAAGAGTATATAAACACTATTCTAATATTATTCTGTGATCTGCCGGCCTACTCTTGACACTCGATCCTATCGAAATTTAGGATTGGGATCGAAAATATGCTACAATAGCGCACAATTACAGTGAAATTTAATGTGATGAGGAGTTTAAGAGATATTATCGCCTCAGCAAGGAGCTTTGAAGATATTCATAGCGATTTGGATTTGTATCTACTATCTAGTATCTGCGGGTTATAAGGTATGTCAATAGAAATATCTAACCTCTTCTATAGTTCATCTTTTCTCTTTATTTACGGCCTATGTACAGTGAGTTGTAATTACTACAGTAATAATAGTTCAATGCATATGTAGGATACTTGAAAAATATATCTCAAATTATTTTATTATTGATTGGTTCTACATTGTTCTTCATATTATGTGATACCTATCTATTAATATAAATAAAATAAGTGCTAATTATAATAATCTATTTGACTTATTGAGCTACATAATAATATTTGCATTAATTTCAGATTTTATGAAAACTTCCATATGACATAGTAAGTGCTATTGTTGGTACTCATATGGCTCTCATACGTCCAGCCCAAAATGAGAGGTTTTATAATAGAAAAGGATTTCACTTAAGGAATGTTTTAAATATAAGTTGACTCTTGGATTCTGTAATTGTATAAGTTAGTTTTAATAATGCCTTTTGTTTTATAAATACCTTTAAATTGTATATATAGGTATTATATTCATATAATATATTATACAATTTAAACAAATTAATTATATATTTTAATAGATATAATATTCTTTTAGTAATACCACAGTATAAGAAGTCATAATACCTTTAAATTGGCAAATAACATAAAAATTATAAAGGAATCTTAGAATGTGTTCTTTCCTTTTTAAATTTTGGGGAAGTTGTTTATTCACTTGTTAAGTCTAAGTTATGATTTTAACTTAGAGTGAGCATTTGTTTCATACATGAATATTATAATGCAATAATTATTTATTATGTTTTAGGAGACTCGGGCTATGCCCAAAGAACTATTGTGATGAAACATATTTGGATGCTCCGGCTGGCTCACCTGAAGAACACTACACCAAATTTAATTGTGTGGGACACTATACAGTAAAGCATACTATGGGTGTTCTGAAGTATAGGTGGCAATGTCTCCTAGGCCACAGGGTCCTTCTCTATCATCTGGACACAGTTATTAGAATTATAAATGCTTGTTGTGTTTTACACAACATTTGTAATGAAGCAAGCTTGAGTCAAAAAGACAGTGAGGATACCATACCACCTACTTAGTAGCACAGACAGCACCCAGGAAACAAGTAGGCAGGAACTTCCAGAGTTAGTGTGCGTGAGCTATAATATGCTGCTATAATAGCTATAAGTGTTTTTAATGTTTTCATTAAACTCTTGTTAAACTATTATTTGTTTTTTTTTTTTTAACTATATTCTATATTTTTGGTCATTGATTGATATAATCAATATTACAATCACAGTATTTATAAAAATAAGTAAGTAACTAAAATACTTGACAATAACCCTTTTATTCTCTTTTAACCTAAGGTAGCAATATTTAAATAAATCACAATATTTAGCTTCTAATATTTAAAAATGTAACACAGTTTTTATTTCCATGTGTATATTAAATTTTTGGTCATTGATTGATATGGTAATCATACCTACAATCACGGTATTATAAAAATAAGTACTAAAATACTTAGTAACAATCAGTCTTTTATTATCTTTTAACCCAAGGTAGCAATATTTAAATAAATCACAGTATTCTGTAAACAAATTAAGCCTATGTTTATGAGTAAAATACCTCATTTCAATAAGACCAATCACTAAAATACATAACAATAATAATTTGTATGTGGTCTGTCAGAACTTGAGGTGTTATTTTGGAAAGCCTTGGCACCAGCATTACTGGTAAATTAAGAAAGATGATTTCTAATTTTTTTTGTTTACTTTGTTTTGAGCTATTTTGAAATTTGATGTCTATTCAAAATTGCACGTAATATTTTTTTATAACAGCAATACACATTATGCCAGAATGTATAATTTATTTGCCGTTTAATGCTTTACAAAATAAGTTTAGGTTTAATTTAAGGAACTAGGTACATTATAAAAGATAATAATTCATTATTGGAGACATATTTTAATTAAAAAAAAACATAAAACATCATATTGTGTTGAATTTTATTTTGTTATTATATTTTATTATACACATCACATCGGTCATCGCTTCCAATTTCAAAATCAATCGTAAACTCGATTTATTCAAGAGTACCAGATTGTAACCATACTCCAGATTGGAACTGGAACTGGATTGAATTCATATTGTTGTGAGATTGGAATTGCAGTCAAGAGTAGGCCGGCAGGAATCCTACTGTTAAGTCGCAAAACTCTTGACTTTTATATAGTACTTAGATCAATTTAATTTCATAAGTTAAAATCCTTTGAATGTCTGTTAAGAGATTGAAATTCCTAGTCGAACAAGTTGAATGCTTTGGCTTCCTCACGTAGTCGACGTCTCAGTGAGGCTGTGCTCCTGGTCTTCTGTCTTATCTCCTCAGCCTCTAATGCAACCATCAAAAGAAGTGCACGAGCCATTGTATTAATATTATAGTTTCTTTTTCAATAACACTGCCACTTAAAATCGAATAGGGTAAGTTCAATAAGAGTCACACAAGATAATATTACGCCTAAAATGTCTCTAACAGTCTTTTTCGATCACTAACCAAGTATTTTAAACAGTTTATATAGTAAGCAGACGAATAGCAACAGGCTTGCAGACACTACTTTAGTTGTTGTTAAAAAATCGCTGTTTGACATTTCAATCTGCTGTCGCGGGCTGCTAAATAGTTTACGTAATACCAAACCGTCAGCCAAACATACCAAAAAATGCATTTTTAGTTCCTCGGTCGCTGTCGCTTTGCAGATGGCGTTGCGGTCGATTGTTTGAGCTTGTTGCTGTCGCGTTGCTAATAGGTAATACAAAATATGATTTTGACAGCAGATATTGTGCAATTTTTGCCTGTTGCTTGTAATTTCAAGATACGTAATTAGCCTGCGGGTCAGCTCTTCTACGATCTCGTCGACATCAGTCTCGGCGAGGAGGCCTCTGATGGCTACCTTTACGCTTTTGTCCGCGGGCAGCGAGTACGAGTGCCACGCGATCCCCTCATCCCGTTCCAGCTCGGTGAGGTATCGCTGCAGCACTCTGTACTCGTTCTCGTCCCGCGGCGAGAAACGGACGCCCTTTCCGAAGGGACGAGCGTTAGGGTTTCGGCCCAGGCGCTCGGCCATAGCTTTAAAGTGTCTGGTCCACGTCTTGCTTAGCTTTTCTACAATTTAGGGAGGGTACCTGGGAGGGGCTTGCGGCTTACTGGCAGTCTGGGCAGACGTGCTGGCGACGGGCTGGCCCGATGAAGCAGGGCCGGCGGCAGCCGCGGCAGCGGTGGATGCGGGCGACGCGGCGGCGGCAGCGAACGAGCGCGCCAGCCGCGGGTCGCGTGACGGTGTGACCGGGGACGGAGACTGGGCCGACACGACCGGGGTCCGCTTGGACGGCGGCGAGGTCGACGGCTGGGGCAGGTGCGGGCTCTCCTCCGTAGCCGGGCGGGAGCGCTTCTTGCTACTGGATAGCGGTGTCGGCATCGGCTGTAAAAAGACTGCGTCTCCCACTTGGGGGGTTAGCACTCCTTCGTCACTGATCTTCCCCTTCTGGCGCAGCAGTTGTGTAAAGCCAGCGAGGAAGTCAGGCCTGTCAAAATTCTTAGCATTGGCTAGATAGAAGGCCTCCCATGCCGTATACGTTTCGTCCCGGCTGAGTGGCTCGCGGGGAGGCGCCGCCGGATTGCATCCTGGGGGTAGGACATCAATGTCCATCCCCCCGGATGCCGACGACGGGCCCCCGCGGGACGTGCCGGGGATGTCCGAAGGCTGCGGGGTGGCACTTCCGCTCGCCTGCACATAGCGTGCATCGGATAAGGGTTCGGCGGAGGTTTGGCTCGGCGTCGGCGTGGCGGACGACGAGCGGCTCCTGGCACTCGAGCCGGACGATGAACGGTGCCGGCTCTTATGGTCTTTAGCCCCTGGTGTATCAGGGCGAGGCATCGCGAATCGGCGTAGGGTATTTAAAAATAAGTTCCTCACCGGTCCGCATCAGAGTCACTATCTCACTTCTCACTTCCACTTTATAGGATAGTATAGCGCCGTCTCCCTCGCACTCACGGGGACGTCGCACTACCCCCGATAATTGGAACACTACGAAAAAACGGATTCACTAATTCACTAGTACTAGTTCACTAGAGGGGGCTCACCCTGCCGCGACCCTACCACGACCGTGCTAATGAGCAACGGCCGCGAGCAACATTGACTTGAAGGTAGCACCAATCTCAGGTCGTTAATAACTAACCTTCCTGGGATTGTATAGTTACACCGCGTTTGGATACTACGGCACACGAAGCGTCCGTACGCAGCACACACGAGCGCGTTACGGGTCCGAGCGGCAATACGCACAACACAAAACACAAACACACACAGTTATGGTCACAGAGAATAAGCACTTGTATTTTGGTATCGCTGGGTAAGCAGGCGGATCCGACGAGAGACAGTGCGATTCTCGCCTAGCAGTGACAATTCATAGACAACTAGAATCCAGAGACATTGGTTAAGCATAGACAAAGACGAAAAAGCACGATGGTATGTGTAAAGATAAGGTGAGTTACACACTGCTTCTTCATAAGCGATGCTGTGTTTTCTGAAAGGCACATAATGGAACGTTATGACATTGTAGCTTGGAGAGCTAAGTTCATTTTAAGGATGCGTAAAAACAGGGAATAAAATCGCCCTGTACCTTGACGAAACATATATCCATGCCTCACCTCGAAAAATGTTGGCAATCGAATGAAGAACCAGGTGTTTTGTCATCGGATAGTACCGGTGCGAGATGGATTATAGCTCATGCTGGCGGAAAAACAGGGTTTATCGAAAATGGAATGCTATTGTTTAAATCACAAACAAAATCGAGCGACTATCATGATGACATGAATACAAAAAACTTCATGCGATGGATGACTGAAAAAAATCTTCCTAACGTGCCACCTGACTGCATCGTGGTTATGGACAATGCACCATACCATTGCACTCAAATAAATAAGGCACCGACAATGAGCAATTTAAAGGCAGAAATGCAGCAATGGCTTTTAAATAATAGTATTCCATTTGAAGATTACTGGATAAAACCACAATTGTACGAATTAATAAAAAAACACAAAGGAGAACCAGTATATGAAGTCGAATATGTATTAAATCAACATGGACATGAAGTGGTCCGCTTACCTCCTTATCACTGTGACTTAAATCCCATCGAAAAAATATGGGCTACAGTCAAAAGACGTGTTGCAGAGAAAAATGTGAGTCAAGCTACAAGCGAAATATCCTCACTAACTGAAGCAGCGTTTAGTACTATCACTATGGAGGAATGGAGTAATGTGTGTCAACACGTGGAAAGAATCGAAGACCAATATTTCCAATCCGACAGGCTCTTGGATATAGAATTGGACAAATTTATAATTGATCCTACAAGTGACGATGGAAGCTTAGACTCTTCGGTCGACGAAATGAGTGAAGATTCAGAAAATAATATAATGGAAGGCATTGACCCACTTGAGGACCACACATATGCAAAATTTAAAAGTAGCGCTAGATACCTAATAGGAAATTTTGAAAAATACTTAATGTTGTTTTTATTATTAAGCTAAATCGCTGAAGATTTAAATAGGTTGATAATTATTAATATTCTTATATTTATCTTTATTATTACTTTAGAATTATTATTTGGTCATAATTCACTTGATTTAGCCAGTTATATTTTTTCCTTATTTATATCTATGATCGGAAAGTTATTTCCCGTAACTGACAACATTAGATACGCCACCAGTCGCGCGCAGACTTATCTGGCGCGCACTTTAGTGTTTATATACTCTTTGTGTTCCATACTTAGTATTTACATTAAAAGTATTTGAAGTGTGTTAAGTGTTTGACGTTTTGTAGTTCCATCGATTGCTACCTGGCTGCTGGTGGCGCTAGTAAAAGTGCATTAGCGGCTAGTGAGCAGATAGCAGATGATAAACTTAGATAATACGTTTATTTTTGCAACCTCTCGACCGGTCGCTGTCGCTCTGCTGTTGCTTTGCTATCGCGTGGCTGTCGCGTTGCGGTTCCTTTGAAATACGTAATTAGGGTGTAGATTTGCCTGGAAGTTAAAATGGTGGTGGCTTATATCCCGAATTAGGACATAGGCTATAAAAAGAATCATAATCGTTCCGGATACGGTTGTGAAATTAAGTTAACGCAGACGAAGCTGCGGGCACCAGCTAGTTTATAAATACGGAGATTGGAGTTGGAAAATAAAATGAAACCAAAAATAATTTACGAATCATTTATTTTTAAAAGATATATTTTTTTTAAATGAAATCGTTCAGTATTTATAATTTGCATCGTTTTTACACCTTATTTGTACGTAAAACTTAATAACTAATTAATAAATGCAAGTGATTATAATCATGATCTTTATTTTGTGAAACAAATGTCATAATTTAATTAACCTTCTTTTTTTCAAAATGCCTTTATTTCCTTAGTTTTAAGCTTAATTGTGCTTCTCAACTTCATTATTTCCTTTTGAAGATTCTTTATTCTAATAGGCTGCTCCTTAGCAGTTGTCGCTAAGGCAGGTTAGCTTTCGTCTATCTGCTAATATGCATGTTGATAAGTAGTAAGGCCAGTAAAAAAATAATTACCACCTATCATGTAACCTTCAATTGCCATTCTAAAAATCATCAATATGATGTAAAATTTTGACATAAGGAGTACCGGTGGGAGGGAAGCGCTGTGCCGCGCTCCCGGTTGCATGGGTTCCACCATCTTGCTTGTTTCTCCCGTGAAACAGCTTTGCTGGGTTTCGGAGAGAAGGGCAAGACAGGCAATGTAATTACTGGCATCGATACTTAACATCTTATGTCTCAGGATAGGCAATACATAAATAAGTTATAGTAAAAATAATAAAATAAGTGATAAATTCATCACCGGGAAGATATCTACAGTTACCATACTATACTTAACATATTAACTCCCGTAGCCATATAGTACACGTACCCCAAGACGTCCAATGAAGTTTTACTATCTTTGGAATAATATATTTTTCGACAAATACAAAAATAAATGCTTGTAGGCATAGGTAGAAGATTTTGCAATATTCAGTACCTACTCGTCTTCCCCACCATGGTTCAGGTCTTGTCGTGGCGGTGGGGCTCAGTAACCTAGGGTGAGCGGTGCACCTTGGGCGAAGCTAATTGGGCCGAGGGGGCTCTTAGTACCCCTCTTATAAGAAGAGGGGACAGAAGAGCAGGGGGCAAGGGGTGAGGATGGGAACCTCACCCCATTGTACTGTCCCGACGTTGAGAGGGGTTATTCTGTGGTGCGGGACAACCCCTCTGAGGAGGTGGCGTCGGTCCCTTGCGGGACTGACTAGCCGTCGAGGTGCCCTGTTTGTTTTCTAGATCCGGGGCACCTCACCAAAGGCAGCATCGGTGGCACTCGCCGGGTTTTAGTGGGTAGAGCTGCGTCCATTTACCAGCTGTCGGGCGCAGCGAGTCCCACATACCCGCGTGGGGAAAATCACTCCCCCGCGGGATGCCTCAGAGCATTTCCCGGCGTTAAAGAAAAAAAAAATTGTTATTAAGGTTGAACTAGTCGATGGCGCGAACTCTAACAAAATGATTGCTATCTCACTTGACATAAAGCACGAACATGTGTGCTAGAATGAAATGCACAATGATTCATTCCGAAATTAATGTCCTTTTAGCAAAACAGTTATTATAAAAAAACTAATAAGTGTATCTTTTCAAAATAAATTTATTTTATCTTTTGAATAACTAAACTATATCTGTACGGGCTTTATTTTTGAGCTTTCGTGCTCGGTATACTATTTATTTACGCCCAAAGTTGGGCTAAAATCAGTGTTGAAACACGAAAGTTTATAAGCTTGTATTTTTTAAATGTATTATTTTTTTTCGATTTTGGGTACATACACACATAGATAACGACGAGATCAATTTATATTAACTTAGTTTTTCATGGTCAATGTCAAACATTGTAGTAATTACTGTTCTGCGTTTGTATAAAAAGATGAGCGACTTGTGTAACCTTAATGACTTCAACCACTTTCAGTAACATTTTTTTACCGTTGCAACTTGCAACCCTGTAGTCTGCTGTCCATGAAGTTAGGAAATAAGAGGAGTTGCCCCTTTCTATAAACTGACAGCTGTAAGTGAGTGCTTGATCCGCCATCTTGAGTGCCCTTTTCATATCCTCTATTATTGTTTGTGGTTTTGCTGTCTAAAACCTTAGCAATGGTAGCCATGTTGAGTGCCAATTTGAGTTGTAGGTATACACCTTTTTTTCGTAGGTCAGTCCTTCTTTATTATGTCTATGCTGCTGTCTGACATGAATTGGCGACTGACTGACGTATCAAATTTAAATGTCAATTTTTATGGACTAGAAATTCGTTCATTAAATAAAATAATTATTGTACATTTACATTTTTATTGTAAAGTAATATTAAACATACATATGTATTTAGGTAACGCTTCTGTTGATATAATGTTGTCTGCAGTCACACTAAACAAGTACTAATTTTCTACTTAAGTGCTTTATTGTAACTAGTACAATGTTTAAGAAATTTAAGGATAAGTTAGCAGAGGAAGTTAAGTCATCGCCTCAAAGACTACATCAGTTTGCACAAGCTGCTCAGGTATCAATTTACCGTCCTTTTAAAATATTCAAAAACCTAAGTCAATGTCCTACTGATCAAATTGAAAAGTGTGTTTTACATAAGTACTTTATTTATGTTCAGCATAATTAGTTATTAAATAACAAACTATTGTAACTAACCATTTAGTACAAATTAGCAAAGCCGTTAACAACTTTTCTCTGAACTGAATCCAATATCCAATTACACAATTTACAATTTCTCAATGGTGCAAATTGTGTTTTAGAGAAATTATTATTCCCATAATATGTAAATCTTTATATAAAAGATTTTCAACATAAAGTATACTTTATATTTATTTATTTTTATCAACAATAACAATGTGTATACAAAAGCAATTAAATGCTGGGACTTATTATTATATGTCCCAGCTTTAATTGCTTTTGTATACACATACTGAATACACATTGTTTTGTGAAGAATATAGGTATGTATAAATTGTTATAAATATTAATACCCTCATACATATAACAGTTGACACTAAACACACAAAATAATTGTTTTCTTATTTTTATTAGAAAACAATTATAATATGGTGGTAAAATTCAAATGTAATGACTTTAATGCTAATATCAGACAGGCATGATCCATACAAGATATTAAGTTAAAATTGTTATTTTCATCACTAAAATTATTTAAAATGGAATATTTACCATGTCTTTCAATTTTATTTTGCGAAGCTGGATATTTAGTTAAAAAGATGTTTGTAAATAATGTCGAAACAGCGAGCTCCTCAAAATAAAAGTAATTATCCTGTTTTAAATATTTTTATTTAACTAAATCTAGTTGTAAAAAAAAGTATTTCAGATCAATAATAATATTCCTATAATTTGGCTTGTAAAGTAATTAATATGATTTTCAGGCTGCTGTGACATCAGCCTCAAGTAGCATTTCAGATATAACAAATAATGACCTGTTTTCAATTGGAGATAATGGTACAGTATTTGTAATGCATAAAATAGCTATAAAAGACAGTTTTATTGAAATCATTCAATTTTAATTATATTCACAGATTCCGCTAATAAAAGTCAAGTTACACAAAATAACCAATCAACTGTATATCCAGGCCCATCGCTTGCAACAGAGACCATGAATATTAATATGGACACTCCTGACTTTCTAATTAATGTACGTATATTTTCTGAGTGCTGTCCTTAGGATTTTGATGGGCGACTCACCGGGCACGACCGGGGTGGTACCATTCGCTCACATTACACCGGCAACAAGTGACAGCTATGCTGTCGCGTTTTGTGCGGTTTGTGAGTTTCCGGTGGCACAGTGGGGAGGGGGGATAGGGAAGAGGAGGGCAACGCATTTGCATTATCTTTGGTTGTGCAGATGTGTATAGACGTTGATAGTCACCATAAGGCTTCGACTGCTTGTTTGCCCTCCTATGTTATAAAAAAAAAATGGCAGACTTTTGGCATGTTTCAATACATCAAATAAAAATCATTTTGCAATTTTTGTAGTCTATGCTTTGCGCTTGTGCCTGACGATCTCAGTGTGGTGGCCGGTCCGTGTTGGATGCGAGTGGCAAGGGATCGGCCATCTTGGCGTTCGTTGAGGGAGGCCTATGTTCAGCAGTGGATGGATAGAGGCTGATGATGATGATGCTTTGCGCTAGCGCCGCCCTGCCCCCAACCAACCATTCGCGCGGGTTTTTTTACCCAATCTTTGTAGTTAATAAATAACATTCAAGTGAACAGTTAAATAGATATTTATAGTTTTGTAATGGAACTAAAATCTAACAAATTGTTATTAAAAACAAATTATTATCGTGAAACAGCTTTGCTGTGTTTCGAAGACAGGCAGTGTATTACTGGCACAGAGACTTAACATCTTATGTCTCAGGATTGGCAACACAATTAGTTGCCTGGGCTAATTCCATGTTAACTTGTTTATGTCTGTATGTATGCTGACCACTTACCAACATGTAACTCGTTAGCTCATTTGCCTATCCAACTACAATAAATAAAGTTTTTTCATTGTCTAAAAAATATTATTTAGTTTTTGCTGAGATCAGAATCAACAAAAACTAGGATTTCTGTATATAAATAAAAACTTTTTACCACATCAACAGGAAAATCAAAGGCTTAGGAGACTTTCAAATAGCTCATTTTCAAGCGATATATCTTTCCGGTTGCCCAGTTACGAGAGTCCATCTATGTACCACCTACAGGTAATTAAAATGATTTAATAAAATAGTAATTTATATAATACCCATTATGCCTCTAACAGGCTGAGTTGGAATTATACTTTTAGTAAAAAAGTCCAAACCAGAATCCTGGATCTGCTATCAAACAATATTTATCAATTAATTGTATTATTTTTGCAGTCTGATATGGAAGTGTCGGCAAGCGAAGCTGAGGAAAAATCCCCATTTGGAGGTATGGTGAATCTAGATCGCGTAACAAAAGAACAATTGTATGCAGCATATCGGCGCACACAGGATCGTTGTAAAAAGTATAAGACGCAATATTCAGACTTAGCAAGACACTACAAGTTATTAGAGAGGGAAAATGCAAAAGCAAGGGTCAATATTTCTTTGAATATTGTTACAAAGTATAATTTGTTAATATTATGTACATCAATGAATATTTTATTTTTCAGAATGTATTAGTTGAGACACAAGATAAAGCCTTAAGAAGAATATCTGAACTGAGAGAACAATGTTCATTGGAGCAAAGTGCAAAAGTATGTAGATAAATACTTCTGTAAAAGATTACATCTTTGCCGATTTATAAAGTACTAGCTGGTGCCCGCGACTTCCTCTGCGCAGGATAAGATTTTAGTTCTTTTTTCTTCATAAAAAGTATCCTATGTTACTTCTAATACCTCCAAGAATGTGTAAAAAAGTTTAATGATGATCGGTTAAGTAGTTTTCGCGTGAAAGCGTAGCAAACATACTTCCTTTCACATTTATAATATTAAGTATTATATGTAAATAATATAAAGCTGAAGAGTTTGTTTGTTTGAACGCGCTAATCTCAGGAACTACTGGTACGATTTGAAAAATTCTTTCAGTGTTAGATAGCCCATTTATCGAACTATATTATAACATCACGCTGTGACTAATAGGAGTTAAGTTAACACGGGCGAAGCAGCGCGCAACAGCTAGTATTAAGTATAAATATTATATCAACAATTCCTTATGGGACAAATGTCCGTGCAGGCCATAAGTTCGTCAAATTTCTTTAATGTACCAATTTTCCCCTCGGTGTTGTATAATATGTATCAATCATGGATTTGAAACTATAATTCACGAAGAGACAGAAGCCCTATCGGTGATGTTCACATACCTAGAAAGACTGTATCATCAGGCATGCAGGTTTTCTCACGATGTTAAACAGTGAGCAAGCAATGTCATGTTTGGGTGCATGGGGAAAACACATTTTATGTGCACCGGACAGAATAGAACCCTGATTCACTTTCGAGGCTGAAGTTATATCCACTAGTCTAGACCATCGTTGCTCACACTTAATTGAATAATAAAATTTTCTTATAGGCACACCTGGAACAAGTACTACGCACAGAAATTGAAGAACAGAATATGAAAATAGAATCACTAAATACAAACCTTAATCTTTTACAATCTAATAATTTAATGCAAAAGATTGACGACAAGCAAGAAAGTCAAGGCGAACAGGAAAAGGGTGACATGGAAACACAATTAATCAATTTTGACAGTAATAAAGAAAGTGCTGCAGAAATGTTACCAAACGAGGTAACCATTTTAAACAACAAGTTGGAAAAAATGGAACAGTTATTAAATAAATACAAAGAGTCACTGAAAGTAACAAAGGAGAAGAATGCTCAACTAACTATAGAAATGAGCAAAATTGTTGCGGAACTTGAGAATAAATCCAAAGAAAATGATTGTCTAAAGGAGGAAGCAGATGCATTATGTGAGGCTAAAAATAAAATCGGCGAATTAAAAGAGACTATAGAACAACTACAAAATGAAAACAATTCTTTAGAATTTCTGAAGAATAAGGAAACGTCCATTCTAGAAATGAATTTAAAGAATGCCCAAGAAGAAATTGATAATTTTAAAAACAAAATTGAAATATTGAGCAAAAGAGAGGAAGAATATGCCATATCGTTAGCTGAAAATAAACTTAGTATTCATAAAGAATTGGAAAGTAAAGAAGCCGAGATAAAAGCACTAAAAATCAGCTTATCTAGTAGTCAAAATGAGATAAAATGTTTAGAAAATAAAATAACTGATTACATAACGAGCATAGATGATTTAGAAAAAGAACAATTGAAACTTAAAAACGGTTTAAATGAACTTGAGTCATTTAAGGCCACAATAACAGAATACCAAACGCAGTTGGAAATAATTACCGAAAAGTGCAAGTCTTTAGAAAGTACTAACAACAAATTGGAAGAGGAATACAAATGCTTGCAATTACAGTTAAAACAAGAAGCGGCTGAAAAGTTAGCTATGATTGATAGAAATGTGTATTTAGAAAATCGAAATGCTCAACTATTAGAAGAAAATTCTAAAAAAAATAATAGAATAAAGGATTTAGAAAATGACTTACAAATTTGTAAAGACAAAGAATGTCATCAGTTAGAATCAACAGAAAATACGGACGCAATAACAAAATTAAATGAACAATTAAGTTTGTATAAAACGAAGTGTACAAGTTTGGAATCTGAAATTCAGGATGAAAAAATTGAATTAGAAAAACTGCAAGCAGAAATAGAAAAATTATTACAAAATTATCAACATGTACAAAAGGAGAATAATGATATGAATATTATTCTTGAAGATCTAAGAAATCAAAATCTCTTATTGCAAAGCAACATCAATGACTCGAAAAAACTCAAGAGTCATTATAATGAAATAAAACTTAAGTTTGCAGATTTGCGACTTCTCCTTAAGTCCACTTCTCAAGAAACAAAATCTTTAAAATCTACATCTATGGAGGGTTTGAACGCATTCAATGAACAAATAAATATTCTAAAGAGCTCCTATAAGAGAGTACAAGATTGTAATTTATCTGAACTAGAAAATACTAAATTGGAACTTCAATCTTTGGAAGTAGAACTTCACAATAAATCTCAACAATGTTTGAGTACTGTGGAAGAATTAAATAGGGTTAAAAAACATAATGAGGACCTATTATCTAGTATTAAGCAAAATAATAACAATACCGTTAAAATTCAAGAAGAGATAGATACAATAAAATCTCAACAACATATTAAAGATTGTGAATTACAGAAAATAATAGAAGAATCCAAAACATTACAAGAAACTATTAATCACGTCCGTGAAGAAAAGCTTATTTTATCAGAAGAATTAAAAACAATAAAGGAAACAAACTCCGAGTTACTAAATAAATTAGAAGTCATTGAAAAAGATAAAGATAATTTAAATCACAACTTCGAAAAAAGTATGTTTAAACTTAAAGACACAGAAGAGCGTCTGGACTCTTTGAGCAAAAAATACGAAGATTTATTGAATATAAAACGAGATTATGACGAACAAACTTTATATGTTAACAATTTAGAAAAAGAAATCGAAAGCTTGAAAAGTGAAAATGGTTTATTAAAGGATTCTTCTGAAAAGATTTCTAAAAGTCTTGATGAAATAGAGATAGAGATGAAGGAATTGAAAATATCTCATTTAAATATAGAAAAAGAGAAGGATTCCTTAAATACTATTATAAAAAAACTAGAAGAAAGTAGTTACAAGTCAGTTGAACACAGAGAAACTCAATCAGAATCTGTTGATTTAGAGCCTAAACAGATTATTACTTTACTCGAAGCTGAAAAAAATAACACCGACGATAAAACTGAAACAATTGAATCACTTAAGGAAGAATTAAAATTATTATTACAAATAAATCATGACCTATCTGAAAAAGTTAGAGTTACAGAAATACTATTGGGAGCAAGTGAAAATAATAGGTATGATGATTTGTTGAATGAATGTGAACTGCTCAAATTAGAAAATAAAAGATTGCAATCTGATATTGAAGGACTGCAAATTTATATGACTAAAGTTTCTAAAGAAAATGATGAACTTAACAATAAAATTAGAGAACTAATTGCATCTGGTGAAAACATATCCGAAAAAAGCGATAATGAAAATATAAAAGAGGACACATTTTCTAACAAAGAAAAGATTGAACATTTATTGAGGGAAAATAATTTATTAGTGGAAGAAAATTTAGAACTGAAAGATCAGATACAATCACAAGTTCCGCACAGACATGAAGATTTTCTTAACAGAAACAATAAAAGAGAAAACAGCAATCAAGAATATGAAAAACTAGTTAAAAATAAGTCAGAATTAGAAAACAAATTAAAAGATTTAGAGGAAATGAACTATACCGTGAATAGTGATATGTTAAAATTGCAAGAAAATAATAAAAAATTGAAACTTTCAAATGAAAAGTTAGAAAGGAAGCTAGATGAAGCTCTTGTGAGCTTAAGACATTTACACTCCTTGCAAGAGAACACTGAGTTAGAATACTTAAAAAATATACTGTTTGAATATTTGACTGGTTCTGGAACCCATTCATATACATTAGCAAAAGTATTAGCAGCTGTAGTTAAATTTGACGACAAACAAACTGATATAGTGCTACAAAAAGAAAAGGAACGGCAAGGAGTTGTAAGTATGAAAACATTTCACGTTTTAATGCTTATTAAATACATATTTCCAATTTTAGACATGCATTATTATTTAAAAATTATAATGGCAATCATTCTTTAAATAATTGAGAGCCTTTCAACATTTCAAATTTTTTGAAGGAAATTTCAACTCCATACAAGTGTGTACAGTGGTGATAATAATTAATTCTAAATAAAATTCAATTTTAAAGTGGCGGACAGATTATTTTATCCTTAAAATCGTCATCATTCTTCTTCTTTCTTATATAAATTGTATTTAAAAATATTATTATTTTCCAGTTGCGACAACTTGGTATTATTTGATATCTAGTTTGATGAAGACACACCGAAATTATATTATGAATAATGATCACATACCTATTTCTAGTAATTTTACTATTTATAAATAATAATAATGTAAATAATATTGTAATAGTTTAAATATATGAATCCAGAAGTTTTAAGTTCTTGTTTAAATTTGTTCTTATAGGGTTATATAAATCAGGCCTAATTATGAATACTATTATTAGAAAAAGTAGGTATTATTTATTAAAGATTGTTTTTTTTATATACTATAAAATATATTTAATGATGAACTGTTAACATTGTCCAAGAAACAATCTTTTGAAGTACCAGATTAAAAGCATGGCTTTGAATGTTTTATCTGTTAACAATAAAATATTTACTGCATGTTTATGAGTCAATACAAATTTTGTATACAAACATTAATGAACCATCTTAACAATTTTCATTCAAATGTATGTTCAAAATATACTGTCAAAATTATTACTTATAATGTAAATTTATAAACCTCCAGCATTTCTTATCATATTATAATAATTATGAAAACGATAAACTTAAGTTTAACTTATATTTTTCATAGATGTTTTTATGGTATCCTCTCTGTTTAAACTCTCTAGCAAATAAAATTTTGTGCATACAATAAATATAATTGCTTATGTATTATCAAGTCCCAATAAGTATTTATTTGCATGATTATTTTCATGCAGTAGCCATAAAAGATTGATGTGTGTGTATAAATGCATAACATCCAATCATTGAATTGAATGCCTTTTATCCACCAATGTATAGATATAGGTTTATCATACAATTACATTTCGGGCAAAACTTGTATTAAATTAATTTATAAAATAAATTGTGTTAATATTAAATAAACAAAACAAATTTTCTATTATACATACAATTATTTAATATTTGCTAAAATAATTATTCTAGTTAAAAATATGTTAGAGTTATTAGTATATTCTAGTTAAAATGCTAGTAGATGATTTAATAGGTTAATCGTAATCTATATGGGTTTATATAGTTAGGTATAGGGATAACCAACTTCAAATATTATGTATGACAGAAAATATTGCAAGTAAGGAAAAGCTAAGAAAATTCCTTAGCTTATTTTTTATTTTTTGTACAAAATTAACATTTAAATATTATATATTTGTTATTGTGAATTATTCTTGATCACAATCTGAGTTGCTGATGTCATCATCTGACCAATCTTCATCAATGTTGATATTGTCCATTCCTAATAACAATGTATTAATTTTAGATTCTTTTTGTACTTCATCTTCTTTATTTAAGTATCTGTAAATAGTGATCAAATATTAAAGTTGTTAATAAAAAATAATAATAAAAGCAATGTTTTTACTTACAACATAGTCCTTAAAAATCTCTAGCTGATTTTACATTTAGGAGCGGTTTTTCGGCCGCGATCAAAGGGCACGAATGGCGATCACGAACTTAGTGTTTACACATTCGCCTGCCTTCAGTGAACAGCTAGCGCCCGACCCAACAGGACGTATAGACGGAATGGATGGAAGTTTAAGTTTAGTTTAACTAAATATCGTTTTATCAACAATCCATCAATCACTCACAAACGTTTTTACGTATATAAAGACAATTTTTTAAAATAATTTGATTAACAAAAATATATTTATGATGGTATATACCTCTTTTAGAGATCTACAAAAAGTTGAAAAATTATCATCATCAGTCCGTATAAGTCTGTAAATCGAAGTTAACAAGGGTACTTGTAGTATTTTGTTATTATTACATAGTATAAAACAAAGTCGCTTCCTGTCTGTCTGTCCCTATATATTCTGCTTAGTTCTTTAAAACTACGCAACAGATTTTCATGCAGCTTTTTTATTAGATAGAGTGATTCAAGAGGAAGGTTTATAATAATATGTATATAGATGCATAATATAGTAGATAAACACTGATAATTTTAGAGGTTACTAATGTGATGTTGTAAATAAACACATTTTTTTGAGCTAACTAGTTGTATACATATAAAGACATTCTGTAGTATTTTTAGTATCAGCATTGCACCCGTGCAACACGTCTGCATAATCTCTGTTTGTGCAGATGTGTATGGGCGTCGGTAGTCTAAAGCTTCGACTGCTCATTTGCCCTCCTATGCTATAAAAAATATATAGTCGCAGATACGGTGACAGTATAGTTTTATCCTGAAAACGCGAGTGAAACGACGGTGACGGATAAAAGCATTCTCAAAGTAAAGTTTAGTCCCTACTAAGACTAATTCACGTAATTAAGACAATTATTAATAGTTAAATAACGCAGTCTACCATACCCTGAAAAGGTATTTTAATTCTTCGCTTGATTTTCTTTTTTTAGAAATCTCTTTCACTTTTAAAATTATACGTTAACATGGAGCGACATTGACTATAGAAATAATCTTCAGTGACAAATCACTGACTGGTTTCGGAATTGTATGGTTCACATTACTACTATATCCGGTTATATACTCGATGCCTATTGTATTCATTGGTATAGGGAGCATAAACAGAAACCTAAGGTTTGCCAAGTTGCGAGAACAAATGAAAAATGACGACCAGACTATAATACAATCGAGGGATTTCCCGTAAAACTTAAACGGTTGCCAATTTGGTGGGAGTTTTAATTCCCTAAATTAAAAAAAAAAGAAACAATGTTACGTAACGTCTTGTAAGAAAGACCCCCTCCCGCCCCTGTAACGCATCGTAACATTTTACGAGACCCCCCCTCCCCCCCAAATTGCGTTACGTAATACTTCAATGCTCCCATAGTTATATGTGGGATAATTTTATTTTTTCTAGTATTATCATAAATACAGTACAATAAACAACCATTATTAATAATAAAATAATTTTCTCAGTCTGTACCTATACATCCGTAAATCTAAGTAAACGCGAGCGAAGCCACGGGCTTTGTCTGCTTATGGTATAAAATATTATAATATAAAAAGTCTAGGCGTTCATTGAGGTTGGCCTATGTTTAGCTGTGGACGGATAGAGGCTGATGATAAATATAAAATATATATTATGAACTACATATACAATATGAATAAAGATGTCATCTTCCATGTTCGCGTACGAATGCCAGAATGATCACAGGTAACGTAGTGTTTAAAATGCATTTTAATGTTTATATACTCTTTAGTCTTTGAGAATGATTCACCTTGCGAATATGTGAACAGTAGTTCCGAGTTCGCGACGGCATTCGTATACGAATGTTTCCGCAAACGTTTCCACGAATGAGGAGGCGAATGGCGAACACGAATGTGTAAATGCGGTGTGATGTAGCAGGTGTCTATGGATGTCGCTTATCATTTACTACCAGGTAAAATCACTATCCCTTTCTTCTATATAGAAAAAAGTTCTTAAGAACTTAACATGGGCTTTGATTGTAAAAAATATGTACCTTAAAATAGTACGCCTCTTTCTTTCTGGCAGTGTTTTTAATATAGATTGGATGTCAACTCCTTCAGTGACATCTTTCTCTTTTGATTCCTCTTCACAAATCTAAAATGTTAAAGGTTTATTAAATTTAATAGAAAACTTCAACAATTCCAAAATAATTAATAACTTGAACTTTACTGACTGTTATTAATGTATTACACTTTGAACAGACTTTTTTCTCTGAAGAACATTTAGAACATAGTATATGATAGGCGTGTTTAATAGTTTTTTGGTCACATCCTATGCATTTTTTAGGTGCTGTCAACGGTTTATACTTTTTATATTTTATTTTCCATTCGATTATTTCTTTGCATCGACTACACACTCCGGATACTTCCATCGTATTAAGAAATTTTGTTTGTTTACTTGAATCATGTAAATCATTTTTGAAAGCTGTTCTATTTTGGTGTTTTTGAGGTCTAGACCTCTTAGTATTTCCTTTCGAACAACTCATTATCTAGAATATGATTATGTTCTTAACAAGAAAAACAATATTTCGAATCATTAGATTAAAAAGTGTATCACTCTTCAATCGTGTGTTTGAATAGAAATAAATTGATTTTATTCACAGCGGTTTAACCAAATTAACCAAAAACCACAATTTAGTATTGACATTGCACGATGCATCATCATGCATCCCTTGGCAATTGACAGTGACACTTGACAGTTAATTCATGTTTTTTTTTATTCTGAGAATTTTCAAACAGTACATTTGCCATTATCAAACGGGAGAAAAGTATGTCTTTGCCATATACTTAGCATAAACTGTCAGAGCTCTCACACGAGCGGCATGTTATGTTGGCGGGGGAAAATTCATTATTTTTTTTTGCTAATTTAATTGTTTGTTAACTGTTCTTCAATGTTCGATTAATTTTTTTTTGTCCGTTATTTTTTTTTTATTTAGCGAACAATTAAAATAGCAAAAAAAATCTATATTTGGTACTAACTTGTGAGTCAACTTTTAAAAATTAAAAGAAAAACAAAAACGAACAAAACAAAATTTTGATCTAACATTGAAGAACAGTTAACGAACAATTGAAATAGCAGAAAAAATAATGAAAAAACTATAGTTGGTGCCACAGACATATAAGAGAAGCAGACCGAACATGACAGCTTCAAAACCGAGGCAACTATCATACAGACACACTTATACACACATAAACAATGGCATGGGCCGTATTCAGTACTTAATAAGTATAAAATTACAAGACGGATTATCTTATTTAGAAAAATGGATTGCAATTCCATTGTTAAAACTCGAGAACGGCTTGACGGATTTCGATAATTTTGGTCATAGAATAATCGTATCAGTACTGGGAAGTTATATACGATGAGAAATTTCGGAAAATGTTGGCACTTACAAGGTGAGAAATATTGGAAAAGGTGTATGTAGGTGTAGGTTGTAAATGTAGGACTAGGTGTAGATTTAGTTGTAGTTATTTATTTATTCCAAGTCATAGTTGAGACAGAACAACGTACCCGATATATAATAAAGACGAAAATATTATGTAAGTTTGGCATGTTTGTTGCTCTTTTATGGCAAAACGGTTTTTACACCTTAATTTTACGTAAAACTTAATAACTAATTAATAAATGCAAGTGATTATAATCATGATCTTTATTTTGCGAAAAAAAATGACATAATAGGGATGTTGACATTATTCATATAAAAATATAATTTTGATGCTAATTGGTAGTTTCTATGATAGAATTCTGAAAAAATACAATATTTTCCCATATTTTTATTTGATTAAATTAATATTTAATAAATAAAATGTTACAAAATTTTAAATAGGTCACGTGATCATAAACGGAAATGACACCTGTTCCTATTTAGCGGAAGCGGAAGAATATTGACGTACTTTTACACACCATTTTCCGTACGCAATACATATTGTAAAAACTAATTTTCAGGCGTTTTGACAGTGCACACACACATAGGCACCGTACAACAATTATAAAACTTAAAAGCCATTTTTACGATGTTTAACAACATATGACGTCACGTGACGTGCAAGTGTTAGCGTTTTGGAGCGAAATTTAAAATGCATTATAAAATGCAAGATTTCATAGGCATTAGCCGTATTTAAGCAAAAGTTAATACTATTTACGCCTCTATTAGATATTTATAAATGATCTATAAACATTTATGAAAAATGTCAACATCCCTATTAACCTTCAATTTTTTTTTCAAAATGCCTTTATTTCCTTAGTTTTAAGCTTAATTGTGCTTTTCAACTTCATTATTTCCTTTTGTAGATTCTTTATTCTAATAGGCTGCTCCTTAGTAGTTGTCGCTAAGGCAGGTTAGCTTTCGTCTATCTGCAAATATGCATGTTGATAAGTAGTAAGGCCAGTAAAAAAATAATTACCACCTATTATGTAACCTTCAATTGCCATTCTAAAAATCATCAATATGATGTAAAATTTTGACATAAGGTGTACCGGTGGGAGGGAAGCGCTGTGTCGCGCTTCCGACTGCATGGGTACCACCATCTTGCTTGTTTCTCCCGTGAAACAGCTTTGCTGTGTTTCGGAGAGAAGGGCAAGACAGGCAGTGTAATTACTGGCACCGAAACTTAACATCTTATGTCTCAGGATAGGCAACATACAAATGAGTTATAGTAAAAATAATAAAATAAGTGATGAATAATTCATCACTGGGAAGATATCTACTACCATTTACCAACTACTATACTTAAAATATTAACTGCCGTAGCCACCACTATAGTACACGTACCCCAAGACGTCCAATGAAGTATTACTATCTTTGGAATAGTATATATTTCGACAAATAAAAAATAAATGCCTGTAGGCATAGGTAGAAGATTTTGCAATATTCAGTACTCGTCTTGTGATTACTTTATACTTATTATGAAGTTTTTAATGTGGTAATTACACATGGCAACCATATTATGAAATTAAAATCATACCTCTCGCAACAGTAAATCAAAAATTGTTGAAATTGCTCCATTAAAGCCACTCTTATCTATATTACGACTGTCAAAATGTTTTGAATATAAGACAAGATTTGTGGGCTGCCAATTTGTCACGTTCATTTTTGCCAAGCAGGAATTTCACAAGTGCACATCATTTTGAAACCTGAAAAGAAGTAAACGTATCATTCAAAAATGTTTGTGTACCTATTATGAGTTATCTATATATAAAATAAATTAGGTACAGCTTGGCAAAAAAGAGTATGACGTGGTGACAAGTGGAACTAAATATTTTACTAAATGGAAACCTATGATGTTGACAATATTTGGCCGACAAATACTAGACTTTAAGTAAAGTTTAGTGTTTCACATTTATTTTTAAGGATTTTATTAAATTATCTTACTTATTTCCCATATTATGATGAAACTTAAGTGAGAATGGCGCCCTCATTTAAGAGGTCTTGCTGAGGGTTGTTGGGCGGGGCCCCCCTCGACACCCCGCGGTGGGCATCGCCTTTCTGACGCGTTAATGTTTATTAACGTTATATTAGAACTAAACGAACCCAATACGGTCGACGAGTTGAACTCGGTTCTATTTATGTGAGGGCCGGCCCTCTCCTCTCCCTCAAGTGGGGGAGGTGGGTCGCGCACGGTACCCGTATAATCAGACGGTAGCGAAGTGCTACCGTTGTTATCGCGGTCTGGGTTGATGTCGACTCGTGTTGGGTTCGAGCCAAAATTGTCGCGATCGATCCGGATCGATTGGGTATCGATGTGTAGGGAACGACGTCGCTCCGGGCCCCGGGGCCCAGGCGGTGTGCGTGTGTGTCTAACCCCGGATGTTGTATTTCGGAGTGAGTGTTGTAGTTCGCGTCGCGCTTTTGCGTCGCGCATTAGCAGCTGCGAAATTTCGTCAGCTGGATCTGTTATTATGTTCTTAGGTAGCCTACGCCTATCTGGAGCTAAGCTATCTGGGGTGTAGTTCGCCGCGCTCACGATGAGCGGGTTCGGGTGGAGGACTGCCTTTTCAAAGTGACTTTCTGACATCGCTTTGAAGTGGCCCTTAATCGAGTCTAACCTGAGGTCTCTATGCAGGTCGATGTTTCTTACGTACCACGGGCAACCGGTTGCCATGCGTAAGAATTTGTTTTGTACTACTTGTATTGCATACAGTCGTTTCTGTGTCACATGCCCGAATGCAACACAGGAATAAGACAGTATGGGTCTGATGCATGCCTTATACAGCGTGAGCTTGTGCCTGAGGGGCATCCTGCTATTTTTATTAATCAGGTAGTATAGACGGCTCATCACGTATTTGGCCTTCTTAACTACTGATTTTATATGTGGTCTAAACGACATCGACCTATCGAGGATGACCCCCAGGTATTTGACCTGCCCTACTCTAGGGATAACTGTATTGTTTAATTTGATTGGCGCCATTGTCCGATGCCGCTGTCTGATCCTAGGTATTTACTATATATATATTACCAAAACGTGCGGGGGCTGCGGACTAAGACACATGAATTTTTGCATAATTTAAGTCTACGTAATTTTGATATTATAACGCTTACTGAAACATGGCTGTTTGATCATATACCGGATAACGAACTATTCGATGATCGGTATCGTATATATAGAAGGGATAGGGATTATGATAGAACCTGCCAGACTAGAGGGGGCGGCGTTCTTATTGCTGTACATCCCGACCTTATTACATACATTTAAGCCTCAATGGCAGTCACCCGCAGAGGATATATGGGTAACGATCACTGTCACTCGCAATTCAAGCTGCTCTAATAAAATGTTTCGAAACTTACATGTTTGTGCAATATATCTATGTGAAGAAAATAAAGGCAATTCGTTTATAACACAACTGTATAATTTTACTGAAAACCTTACATCAATAACAAACAGTAGTCCGGATGACAGGTTTTTGGTACTGGGTGATTTTAATATGAGTTCGATTGAGTGGGGACAACTAGATGACATGCCGCAGGATACGAAATCATTATCGTGTAGTACAATCGACTTTATAAATATGTTGAATTACTGCGGTTTTAATCAATATAATTACATAAAAAATAACTTTGGAAAAATATTGGATTTGGTTCTTAGTAATGAGAGTGTTTCGGTTAGTGCCAGTCTTGATCCGCTGGTAAAAGAAGACCCGTATCACAAGGCGTTGGAAATCATAACTAACTTTACAGGTCCATTACATACACAACCATTAGAATATCCAAGGCAGGTTATATCGACATGGTAACTATGATCAAATACGCCATGCTTTATCTAATATCGACTGGGTCGATTTATTTAATGATTCCATCGTTGAATCAGCGGTGAAAGCATTTTATAATATTCTTTATGAACTGAGAGACAAATTCGTACCCAAGAAAACAGTTTGTATTAACAAGTATCCCCCTTTGTTCAGCCCAGCATTGATTAAAGTTTTAAGAGAAAAGACTAAATATCGTCGTAAATTCAAAGTCTACGGCAATAGGAGCGACGAGCACTCTTATAAAATACTCAGAAACAGAGCCAAGGAGATAGCACAAAGCTGTTTTGAGAATTTTATAGTATCCATTGAAAATAGTATTATAGTAAATTCGAAATCCTTTTGGTCTTATTGCAAAAGAAAACGCCAATCTTCTTCTTTGCCTAATCAAATGACTTATGGAAGTGTAACTAGTCAGGACGGCCAGGGAATAAGCAATCTTTTCTCTAATTATTTTCACTCAGTATATTCGAATAATGAATTTCGAACTACATATACAGATAACAATAGCTCCTGTAATTTTAATACGGCCTCTGGACCTATTAACATACAGCACCTAACTGACGACAGCATACTTCATAATATAACCTCTATAACAGTTGACCCATCTGAAGTTCTCATCCATATAAAAAGTCTTGACCTTAATAAATCAGCTGGTCCGGATTGTCTCCCTTCAGTGTTTCTAGTCAGATGCGCTAAAGAGTTATGTCTTCCGGTATCAATTCTATATAGTAAATCTTTAAGTGAAGGTGTAATGCCCGCAATTTGGAAGTCAGCTTATATATCACCAATTCATAAAAAAGGTGCCAAAGACAGTGTAGAAAATTATCGGCCTATTTCCAAATTAAGTCATCACGCCAAGATCTTCGAGCGGATCGTACACAATCAATTATATAGTTCTATTAAACATCTCATCAACCCCAATCAGCATGGCTTTGTAAAAACCCGTTCGACCGTTACGAACTTGGCACTTTTTACAGATTTTATATCAGATCAAACGAATCAAGGGTATCAAGTTGACGCTATTTACACAGATTTTTCTAAGGCATTTGATCGGTTAGATCATAAAATACTACTTTTAAAGATATATAGAATGGGTATAAGAGGTGACCTATATAGATGGTTTACTTCTTATATCATAAATAGATATCAGGCTGTAGTGGTTAATGGGTTTACTTCTGTATGGACTACCTTACCCTCAGGTGTGCCGCAAGGGTCTCTTCTAGGTCCCCTTCTATTTATAATTTTTATAAACGATATAGGTAAGTGCTTCGCAAACTCTAATTATCTTTTATTTGCAGACGATATGAAAATTTATAGAGTTGTTAATAATGATCTTGATGCAAACGAACTTCAGAAGGATTTAGATGAATTGTATACTTATTGTTACCTAAATAAACTAGATTTAAACGTATCGAAATGTTTTTGTATTAGTTTCACACGGAAGCATGTACCTTATTTATACAATTACATAATCAAAAATTCGACTTTGCCAAACTTAAAATTAGCTAAAGACCTAGGAGTTTTAATTGATAACAAATTAAAATTTGATAATCATATTATATCTATTACTAATAAATCATCTAGGGCACTAGGTTTTGTCACACGCATGTCCAAAATATTTAAAAATATGAAAACAATAAAAATTATCTACTGTGCTTATGTCCGCAGCCATCTCGAATACGCCAGTTCAATTTGGAATCCCTATTACGCAATGTATGACAAGAAAATAGAACAGATCCAAAAGCGTTTTACACGTTTCCTAACTTATAAATTTAACATTCCTAAACTTACCTACAATGAAAGATGTAGTAAGTTCCATTTATTGCCTCTTGCAGTTAGGCGTAATATCTCTGATGTTGTCTTCATACTAAAACTTATGAGAGGAATGATTGACTGTCCAGATCTGCTTAGCAAAGTAAGTTTAAATATACCAACGCGTTTATCTCGTACTTCGACCTATAAACCACTTCACGTTCCATTCTCACGTACTAATTACCGCTTGAATAGTATTCTTATTAGAGGCTCTAAAACGTTTAACAATTATTTAGACTGCGACGATCTATTCAGCGGTAGCATTGGGGGTATCAGAAGGGCAATATCTAAAACCTTTTGGTCTGAATCGTGCGAGACTAGTGAATGATTAAAGTAATATTTAGTTTGATTTCTGTGGGCTGCTCAAACAATCTATCTCTCTCTTTTTTCTTTTTTTTTTCTTTTAAACATTATTGTACCTTTCTTTTTTAGTTTGATATTGTTGTCTACATGTGGTAGCTTTTTAATGGCTCTTGGACATCTCTCATTATCTTTATACAATCTATGTTAGAGTCTGACAAGCGAGTCGTGGCACAAGCCGCTGGCGGCAAATTTAAAAATCTTTTAGGTGTTAACCCAGCATATATAGTCTAAAAACATTTTTGATACTTTTGCTTAACTTGATTATTTGTTTATTTGGATAAGGTTGGAATCTTCAAAGAATTTGGTTTAAAAATAATCAAAACGAAAACATTAACTACATTAAAATCAACACCAACTTTTCCACTCCATCGAAAATAAGGATAATAAAGATGCACAACAAAAACTTAAAAACATTTATTCATTCTGAACAATAATCAAAATCTGATTCGAGAAATTCGATGCCTTCAAAATATGATTCATCACTATCACTTTCATCTTCACGAACATTGATGAGAAATGGTTCAAGTTCCTCTTCTGTTATTTTATCTTTTATTTTGTATGTATTTTCAACATTAATCACATGATCAGTGCATGATTTCCAGTCATCAGCAGTCACACTGGCAAAACATTTCCTTATTAAATTTTCCATTTCGGCAGCTGGCACGCCTAGATTCATACTCGCCACTTTCCTTTTTGCCAAGCTCCAAATTAATTATATGGCATTGAGATCACAATGATATGGCGGCAATTTGATGACCTCATGTCCATGCTGCTTTAGAAGTTCTTCCGCTTCGTACAAGGGAGTTGGTTTATTTTCTTTGAGAAGACACAAAAGCTCGGCCTTTGTAAGAAAATTGTCAAAAGAAATGTGATTTTCGGTGAGCCACTTCTGAATATCAGCCTTTAAAGTGCTCATCGTAGGCGGCTTGTTAATTTGAGTTACATGATAACTCGCATTATCCATTATAATCACACTAGGTTCATTTGAATTGGGTATTAATTTTTCTTCCAGCCATTTTATGAAGTTATTACGGTTCATATCATCATGATAATCAGCCATTTTAGATTTTGTGCTGAACACCAAAAGAGCATGGACTATTATGTATCTTTTACCTATAAAACAAAGAAAAGTAATAATTAAAATAACAAATATTCTTATAGACATTCCAAAAAAGGCAAAATTAATTTGATAGAAACCTTTAGAAATTTTGTCAGTTACTCCACTCGTACTCGGTCCTTGCCATGACTTTTTTGGCTTGTAATTTTGGTGGACATATGTTTCGTCCAGGTAAACTATTGCCTTTCCTTCTTGTCGCTTCTTATGAATAGCTCTAAGATAACTATGTCTCAGAGCAGATATTTCAAACTTTTCAATTAGAATTGACCTTTCATTATTATTAGTTTTAAACTCAAAACCATTTTTTAACAATATTTGCCTCAATGTTTCTCGAGATCCAGTGAATCTTATTGACTCTCGTAATTCTGCTAACAAAGTTCTTATTGTTGGAATTTGTTTCCTAACCGAGTAAAATTCATTTATTTTATTACGAATTGCCGATATGTCAAAATCATCTAAGTTTGAAACACTGGGCTGGCGAGGGCGTTTTTTTCCTGGCGTGTTCCACACATTTTGGTTTAGGGAACCTTCCTTTTTTATCCTCCTCAGTGTGTTGACACCAACTTCTGTAATAATAAAAATAATTTGGTTAAGTGGCAGATTATTATCACAGTTTACTATATAACAAAAATATATTGAAATACAACCTGTCAGTTTAGATAAATGGGCCAAATAACTGGATTCAGAGGTAAACAGATCTTTTTTCTCAATATCTTTCAGCTCTTTGATCAAGTCTACGATCTGACGTTTCAAATCTTCGTTATCCGATAGACCTTAGAACAAGAAATAATTTGTATGTTTTGAAACACAATTTCTCGAAAGTACATATTTAAACAAATGTAAAGTTATGTCGAATACAAACAAAAGTTTTTTTTTTGTTGTTTAAATCTAGGACGAGTATCAAAATGTTTGGGATGTACTTACTTGCAGCTGAAATAATTTCGTCAAAAATTCGTTGTTTTTTCTCGAAACGCTGATTTATATCATCCTTTCTCTGTTCATACTTGCTTATCATTGTATACAACAAGCTCCGGGCACTGCTTTTAATGGGTTTCGACATTTTTTCGCACAAAAACTTACAATAATTACACCACAACAACAACAAATAGAGGTAAGATGACATTTAGTTTGACAATCAGAAGTGTGGCCATATGAAGAATTCGAAATAAATCGCGTCCCACGACTCGCTTGTCAGACTATATAACTGCTGTTAGCTATCCTAATAAAATAAAATAAAAAAAATATTTTATACTCTTTGGTTTTGGTCTTTGGAATTTGGTGGTGAGTGGTGACGCTACAAAAGCCGACAGCGATTTGTGATTCTCAACAAATCTGTGATTCTCAATAAAAAATCATAAAACTCAAGAATTACACACATCAAAGTAAATATCAAAAGGATTTTCCTCTTTTTGTGAATACAAACTGTTACTTACAACCGTAAGTAATCCATAATTGATGACTTTCCCTGATTCATATACAACCTAAATATAATTCTATTGATTATTCTTTAATGCATAAGCCGGGACCTAGTATTGACCCAAAATATGAAAACTTAATTACATTACATTAAAAGGAGGTATAAAACAATTTTACTAGCAAATTGGTTATGATCAATAGCTTTTAACTTCGTGCGTTTATGTAATGACAGAAGTGAGAAGGATCTATCTTGCAAATATGATCAAACTCTCGCTCATTGTGATGTTGGTCTAATCTAGTTGATATATTTGACCTTAATAATGATTATAATGATGATTTATAAATGAGACAAAAGAATCCCCAAATGAAGTTGCTTGATCTTCTTTGCTAACATTTAATTGAATCAAAGTGTACATATATATTTATTTATATGAATTTCATAAATTTATTTCCCGTAACACAAGTTCTTACTTACCATTTGGCCAAATTAATGTAGTGTGCTTGTTGAATAATATTTATTTATATTACTGCATATATAATGATATACAAACTGACAGTATGTTGAGTTTATACCAAAACCTAGAAAACAATAATCATAGTTTAGGTAGACAGCTGTTTGTATGGTTGATATCTTTAATTACCCAAACTTCATTTGGATGTTACTTTTCGGACGCGAAAGGTTTTCTTATTACATTAGAGTTAAGACAAATGGCAACACTTTTTACATATCCTTAATGTTTATGTTTTCACAATTTACACTATGATTATCCTATACGATAATTCCAAAATTGTTTCCTGTGACTTATTCTGTGATTTAAAAATGTCTGTATTTTTCTGTATATTTATAAATAATGTCTTAATTTATATTACAGAATTGAAGATGAATTTTGGAAGAGATAATCGCTATGATGATGACTTTGATGATAATGACGATATGAATGATAATTCTGGCCCTCCTCCCATGCCTAAAAATAATAAAAGAGGGTAAGTTTAATTAGACTTTTATTTAGACTGTACCATTTCAATTTTTATTTAAAACACTGTAAAGTGTTATACTCTCATTTAGCAATTATGTCACTCTGATACTAGCTTTAAATACGATACAGACAACTACAAAAAAGAAAAATTATATATGTGGTATAAATTTCTGCTGCTCTGCTAGTATATTTGATAACCTGTACAGGATTTGGCTGACTCTAATGATTAGATCCTGTAGCTTGAATGTTTATGGAATAGAATAAAATATATTAATGTTCGCTTTTGACTATGGTTTTGAAAGCAAAAGTCCATCTCATACACTATTTTATTCTATTCTCAGAGTATACATAATATATAGAGCGGGCGTCACTAAGTATGAACTGTAAGCACAGGTAGAGACTGATGGTGATGATGGTGATGATGAATGTCCTAATTTAAAATATAGATATTCTTTGATGTATTACGCATGGAACGTCACTTTCACAGCACTTTACTATAGAGAAATATCTATATATAACACATCTGCTTATGATCCTCACAATGAAGCAGCGTGACCGTAGCACTCTATATATTGTGTCCTCTAAGATTCTATTCATTCTATTATCCATAAATGTATAAGCCACTTGTCTAAAGCGGCAGATGAGTCATGAGGCACAAATCCAAGTCCCCCCCAATATCAATTTGTTTTCCTTATTGTATTAGGTCTTTACCTATGAAATTGCCGTTCTGCAGTACTGGCCATTTCAAACCAAAATAAGTTTTGTTTGGCTAAGAATTCTAATTTCAAATTAATTTTATTTTAAAGACATGGAATTCTTTTTTCAAAATCATCAATCAAATCAAATCAATCATCAAGTCATTTGTTTATTGATTAGTGTTACATTTTCATCGCATTTCAATCTTTTTCGTCATCATGGGTACGTAAAAAATTCGAGTAATTATGGAATACGAGTACTGTCGTGGCAGCAACGCGACACAAGCGGCACACAACATCAACGACGTTTACGGAGCTAACACTACAAACCAACGCACCACCTGTTATTGATTTGCTCGCTTCCGTTCTGGAAATAAATATATAAAGACCCTATTATAATGTTGAAATTTATTTTCTCAGTATGAACTTTCAAAGAAACAACCAGTACAACAATGCATATGGAAATTATAGAGGGGGCTATGGGCCCCCCGGTGGATTTGGAAATAATTGGAGGGGCCCCCCACCAAACTATGGACCACCTGATAACTTTGGACCACCTGATAGCTTTGGACCACCTCCACCATTGTTCCCACCTTGTCCACCCGGTGGGCCCCCAGGACCACCAGGACCAAGTGGTTTCGTGTGGGGTAGAGGATTTGGTCCTAGTGGGCCACCTGTGAAGAGACAAACATTTGAAGATAGAACCATCCGATACCTGATGAGTAAGTAGTTGATTGTATTTTTTTAAATGTTTTGATTAAAAACCTAAACTGAGACCATATCTTTTTGTTTTTATGTCAAACAGTACAAGGCTTAATCAAATTACTTTCTATACACAGGATGTGGTGTCACTAAAGATAATCTGAAAAATCTGCCAAGAGATCTTTTAGATTTATATGAACCCGAATACTGTGGTTTGTGTGCTCACAGTTTTGACACATTTGCAGTTTGTAAGTAATATTATTTATGTGGGTTTATTTAAATTTATTTTACCTAACAATATAACAATAAACAATGTACCAATACACATTATAAAAACTGATAACAACAAAAAAAGTTGAAAAAAAATTGTATCAGAATTTTAATTAAAATTAATAAAACAAGTATGGATAAGTCATAAGTAATGTATATATGTGTTATAATTATGTTACCGGATGGAACTGAATAAAATTGAGGTCAATAGAACTTTAAAGAGTTCTAAAGAGTTTTTAAATCTATAAGAAGGTAGGTGGGATTTACTTCTTAACTTTACTTACTTACTTTACTTAAAAAATCCATCTGTTTTCTAATTTATTATTACACTACATTACAACTACATTCCCACTATTAAAAAACAATTTATTTATATCATTTTACTTCTTATATTCTTAAAAAACGATAAATCAAATAACATATCTACTGATATATTATTTTATATCGTCTTTGTAATTTCCATGATCTTGTTCATAGAATTTGTTTGCAGCTCGCATGCATTACATTTCCAAAAACCATTTGAAGAATCAGAAAAAATGGTTAACTCAGCAATCTGATGCGGGCTTTCAACGAAATAAAGAGGTAATAAGACAATTTGTCAACGTAATGTTTCCATAGTGAATTTTGCCGAACTTAAGATTCACATAAATTCAATATATAAAATGAGTTTTCGCTTGATGTGCTGTTAACAAATTAAACCCCGGTAATGTTAACAGATTACTTCAAGTGAAGTTTATGTGAACAACATCGGTAAAGTTGAAACTTACATTGTAACAAATTGTCAGGCTGCACGTTACGGAGACGTGTGGCTCTCATAAGAATTTGGTGGTATACTATCACTTGGGACTATAATCTCAAGCGATATACACTTACATTATTGCACTTTGACTTAAAATACAAACAGTTTTAATAATTTGAATGGGAATGCTCTTCTAGAAAGAATACCTTTAATGTTAGGATTTTCCGGTATTTGTTATATTAATATTTTTCGATACAATAACACTGCATTCACTACAGATTCCGCTGAAATCTCGCGACTTGTATTGTGAGCTGTGTGATGTGCACATCACATCCAAGTCTCACTCTGAGTCTCACTATTCCGGAAAGCCACATCGCGCGTAAGTAAAATTCTATAAATTACATACCACTTCTTGACTACTATGAAAATTGTCATCTAATCATTGTATTTTATTAAATTTACAAAGTACCTTATTGAAGAAATATTTACTACCGAAAGCGAGCCCACTGAGACTAATCTTTTTAATATTTCACAATACAGGGGAGTTCATACCTTACAAATGGTAAAATAATAATGTGTGGTTATCTTTTACCAATTACAGTTTTTGTCTCATGACTTAATACAAATGTATTTATTTCATTGTATGAATACATTCTTTTTTTCCTATATTTTATATAACCATTTCTGTTACTTTTTAAATGTGCCGTGACCTGATATGTTCTGTTCGTTTTAACAGTATCGTGGATGGTCGCAAAAATCCCCGAAACCCATTCTTGCTGCAACGTGGAATGGAAAATCGCGTGTGAGTGATATATTATATATTTTTATTATACAATATTATATATCATATAATATTTTTTTTTATCATAATGATAAAGACCAAGATCTTTTTAAATCGATTGACAAATTTCAGTGAGCAGCTTATTCGTCGTGAGAAGAAATTCCTTAAGCCGTCTGAAGATGATGATCAAAATGAAACTACCGCGGAGACAAAACCCAATCAGCCGGAGCTGTATTGTGACATATGCAAGGTATGCAATACATGGTTATTAAACTGCATAATGTGTACATTATTATACTGGATTTATGTTACAACTAGCGTTGACAGACATTGTCCGGTACAAAACGTTTTGTTGTAGGGCTGAATTGACCAAATCCACTTTTTAGGATTCGAGAATGGTTTAAAGTTTACACTCGCAAAAAAACATCAAAATCGGTCCAGCCGTTATGGCGGAGTTCAGTGACATACGTGTGTAAAGGTACAGATTTGTATTCTTTATCTGTGTTATATCTTTATAACACGGATTATAGAATGTTATATATACTGTCTGTATACATTTTAACAAATCGATATTTAAGGACAATCCCCACATTTTATGAAGTTTGATTCTCAATAATTATATATGCTAGAAAGATGAAAAAATATGTATAAAATATTCATGAAGTCTTT
This sequence comes from Helleia helle, assembly GCA_963853865.1. Classification (NCBI taxonomy): domain Eukaryota; kingdom Metazoa; phylum Arthropoda; class Insecta; order Lepidoptera; family Lycaenidae; genus Helleia; species Helleia helle. The sequence goes on from OY971421.1 coordinate 12,922,110, forward strand.
ATTGTGGGTTCATAATTTAATACCTCGTGGAGTGAGATTGTTATGATTGAATCTGTGATAACTGTTTTAAATAAAATTGCTGATATTTATATTCATTGTATATTAAGTTGTATACGTGGCAATGTAAACATTATATTAAATAAAGTAATTATTCCCATTCAAGCAAATTCATGGAGTATAAGGAATGTCATTAAGCGCCAAATTAAAGTGGCGCTAGGGGTTAATTTTTAAATATTTGCTCGAAGAAATAGGCATACTCACATCTATACCTGTATATAGTATACAGGTGTATATTATGCTGTTTTTTTTTCTTTAATGCCGGGAAATGCTCTGAGGCATCCCGCAGGGGAGTGGGTCTAACCACGCGGGTATGTGGGACTCGCTGCGCACGAAAGCTGGTAAGTGGAAGCAGCTCTACCCACTAAAACCCGGCGAGTGCCACCAATGCCGCCTTTGGTGAGGTGCCCCGGATCTAATAAACAAACAGGGCGCCTCAACGGCTAGTAAGTACCCCAAGGGACCGACGCCACCTCCACCGAGGGGTTGTCCCGCACCAGAGACCAACCCCTCCCAACGTCGGGACAGTACAATGGTGTGAGGTTTCCATCCTCTCCTCTTGCCCCCTGCTCTTTCGTCCCCTCTTCTTATAAGAGGGGTTCAAAGAGCCCAATGACCCAATTATCTTCGCCCAAGGCGCAGCGGCTCACCCTAGGCTACTGAGGCCCACCGCCACGTCAAGGCCTGACCCATGGTGGGGATATTATGCTGTATACATACACATTCAATACGTCTAAAAATAATCCCAAACCGATATTAGTTTAGAATATGAAATTGCCATAAGTGAAAACAACCATACATCCATTATCCAGTCTGTCAAATCTATCCTTAACCTTTTGAACGCCATTGTCGATTATATGTGACAAAACGAAATCTGGCCCAGACCGCCAATGACACCAATATGTGACAAAATACACGTCACATCAATCATGAAATAAACAATCTAACCATTACTTTTAAGTGTTTTTATTTATATAATTTAAAAGTATAAGCTTCCGTCTATATTTGATAGCATGAAACTAATAAAAATATACCATTAATATTGAGAAATTCAATGTTTTAAAAGTAGATGTTAAATGTGTATAAAAGGAGTACCCCACACGCCATAGTCTGCTATATGTGACAGCTAGTGTTGCGACATATTATGATTATAATATCCATAAAAACTTAAGATGTTTATGAAATTTTAGTCCAGACACCAGGGGCCTATTTAATAAACGCGACAATGACAGGTGACAGGCGACAGGTGACAATTCGACAATTTGACAATACTTTGTTTAATAAAAATTAACACTGACAAATATGTCACGGTGGAAAATCTACAAATATGTCGACTTGTCATGACAATTTGACATATTTCTGTTTAATAAATAATAAGCGACAAGTGACAATTTGTCCGGAAAAACTTGTAACATTTGTTTTAAACACAAAATTGTCATGGCACCTAGACATATTTGTCAATTTGTCAGAAATTTTCGACAGGCTTTTTATCCAATGTCAACGCTATTCAGCAGTTAAATTAGTAGTTAGTACGATTAATTTAGAAAAATGGTGTTAACGTCGTCGACGGATAACAGTAGTAGTGAAGATGATTATTTGGTGCAAACTGTACGACAACGACGTCGCACATTTAAACGTAATTGAAACCTTAATTGAAAACTTTCAATGTAATTGAAACCAAAACCTCTCTGTTTTCATAGATAAGACCTAAAATTGTTAATTTGGCGTCCATTTGAAATAGCAAGCAAGTTGTCTCAACTCTCATGTGCATGCTTCGATTTTTTGTTGTGACAAATATGTCGGAATTAGTGACAAACAAGTCAATTGTCATGACAAATAAGTCGAGAATATTTTCTTAGAGACTCGACAGGTAAAACCTGACAATTGTCGCTTTTATTAAACAGTTTTATAGCCTGACAATTTTGTCAGTATTTGCCTGTCGCATATGGACTCAATTGTCATCTTTATTAAACGCCACTTGTCGCGACAATTCGACTTATTTGTCAAAAAGTGACAAATTTGTCGTATTGTCGCGTTTATTAAATAGGCCCCAGAGTATTTATTCGACCGACTTACAAAAAAAGAGGAGGTTCTCAATTCTTTTTTATTTCTATCAGTTTTTAAATTTATTTTTTAAACAACGCAGTCTTATACAATCATACCTGTAGCTACACAATCAAAAACAAAAGATGAAAATGTCTAATATCGACACTGGCTAATCGCATTATAATTGTCGTATATAGCAGTAGAATAATAAACTCTTTTTAAAAATATTTTCTTATTAATTATACCAATTCGAATTCAATATTCATAACTAAGACAGGACTACGTCTGTCGGGTCAGCTAGAGTATTATGTATAATTAAAACCTTAAATATAATATGTATAATATAAAAGTATTAAATATATTTCCGTTGTCTGGTACCCGTGACACAAGTTCTTCAAGAACTTACCACATGACCAGATTGACGTGGTGTGAAAGCGACCATAGATTATTATTATTATATTTATATATTTCTAAATACATACATATTATTATAGATAAATGACACCCAGACAGTACAAACGATAATGCTCATCACACAAACATTTGTACTGGGTGGGAATCTAACCCACAGCCTTCTGGTTTAGCAGTCAGGAGCACTAAACACTAAACGAACAGGCCAGTCAATATCAGGTTCACGTTAATACCACATCTTATTACCTACTTTTAATATTGTAGGGGACCTGGCGTATAATCCCTTACAATATGTAATAGCGAAAATTAAAACTCCTTTTGTGACTTTGCGTTTATTCTTGTTCGTTCTAGTGAGATTAGTTTGAATTACAAAATTGGTCGGTTGAGGTAAAGCGAAGGAAGGGGAAACAGGTTTGGTACAATCTTATTGGTTAGTTAAGTTAGACGTATTTTGATTTAACCGTTTCGACAGAGATTATAGCGCCGCCGTCTGTTTTCTTAAGTCGCTGATAGATGGCGCCGTGGATGCCCGAACATGCCCCCGGCCTTGGAAGTCTTGACTTTCAATTATTTTCTTCGGGTGTAAAGAGAGGGCAGATTTTCGTGCATGAGCGCCTGATGATCCCAGACGATGTGCGAATTTCAGCCACGCGCGCGACATTGTCCTTTCCTGGTAAAGTACGTGTCACTCGTCCCAAGTGCCACCTGAGTGGGGGAAGATGGTCGTCTTTAATGACCACTAACGTGTTTGGCTGAAGAGTGTCTGTCATCGTCCTCCACTTGGTGCGAACTTGCAGCTCTGAGACATACTCTTTCATCCATCGTGACCAAAAATGCTGCCTCATCTGCTCCACTCTCTGATACCGCGTAAGGCGCGAAGTGTTGGCGTCATTTAAATCCTCGCAAGCAGGTGACGTCAAGGTGCGGCCGATCAAAAAATGACCTGGACTGAGTGTTAAGTAGTCGTTTGGATCTGTTGACATGGGCGACAAAGGGCGAGAGTTGAGAATGGCTTCTATTTGAGTTAGTGTTGTACTCAACTCCTCATATGTAAGGTGTGCATTTCCGACGACTCGACGAAGGTGGTGTTTGCACGATCGTACTCCAGCCTCCCAAAGACCACCAAAATGAGCAGCATAAGGAACGATGAATTTGAATTTAATTTGTTCCTTAGTCGCGTAATCTATTATGTCAGAGCTACACGAAGACAAAAACTTGGCAAAATCATGGCTAAGCCCAACAAAGTTTCTACCATTGTCGGAAAATATCTTGTCTAGTTTTCCACGGCGAGAAATAAACCGTTTTAAAGCCATCAAATCAGATGTTAGGTCCGTTACAAGCTCCAAATGTATCGCGCGCGTAACAAAACAAATAAATAAGCAAATATAGCATTTAACTGTACGTGCCCCTCTGCCCTTGCGATTGAGCATGAAAATTGGCCCAGCATAATCAACGCCGCATTTATAAAACGGATAGGTCGGTGTTATACGTTCAATGGGTAAATTTCCCATTTGAGGATTGAGTGATTTTGCTCTTAACCGTGTACAAATAATGCACTCGTGCGCCACCTTACGAGCAAGATTTTTCCCTCCTATCGGCCACCAAGTTTCGCGGATATTAAATAATAATGCTTGTGATCCTGCATGTAATAATTTAATATGCTCATAGCGGAATAATAATTTTATAAAATAATGACTGCAATTTAATAGTATGGGATGCCTTTTGTCGTATGAAAATGTATGTGAATAAGTTAATCGGCCTCCAACGCGTAAAATATTATTTTCGTCGCAAAAAATATTAAGTTTGCTCAAATAGTGATTAGTTTTAAGTTTGCAGTTTTTAACAAACAAATTGTATTCAGTTGGGAACGATTGTATTTGTGATAACCTAGCCAACAACTTCTCAGAGTCCCGTATCTCATGTAAACTGATACTGCCGGTTTCTGTAGTGTTCTTATTTTGCCTATTATTTATAAAACGCAACATGTACGAGACGGCGCGCACCAAACGCATATAATTTGAGAACCGTTCGAATTGGATGAACGACTGTGTGTTTGCAACTACAAGCGAATACTGATACTTAGTTTTAGTTTCGGGCAAGTCGTCAGGTGTGATAGAAGCTGGCTGAGATAAGGTTGCGATGTTAAAATTGTTATGTAGATATTCAGGCCCTATCCACCATAAACTCGATTTAGACAACTCCTCTAACGGTATGCCGCGCGAAACCAAATCAGCAGGATTATGCTTGCCGCTAACGTGATACCATGGTAAATCCCCCGTCAACTCATGGATTTCCGCTACCCTGTTCTGGACAAACGTTTGGAGTAGATTTGGTGACATGCGTAACCAACCCAAAACTATTGTTGAGTCTGTCCAAAACGAAACAGCATCAAACTTGCGATGAACGGAAGAAATAATCTTGTTGTAAAGTCGGGCTCCTAGAAGCGCGCCACATAATTCTAAGCGTGGGATGCTCACTGGCTTCAAAGGTGCTACCTTACCCTTAGCACATAGCAAGCGAACGGATACGCATAACTCGTTACTGATCGTGCGAATAAAAATACAAGCGCCATACGCCAGCTGTGAGGCGTCTGTGAATATAATATGTAGTTCTGTGTGCGTATAGTTATTACTATCACCCAATACGTTACGCGGCACGCGTATTGTATCTAGAACGGCCAGCGACGACGAGAACCGATCCCAAATACGTCTAACATCCTCAGGTACCGCATCATTCCAATCAATTTTTAGTAGCCAGAGACGCTGCAATAGAATCTTCGCCTGCATAATGAAAGGACTAATTAAACCTAACGGATCGAAAATCTGAGAAATGTGAGATAAAATAAAGCGCTTGTTTACAACTTCAGAAGGGTGGTTTCTAAAGTCATACTGAGTTTTAAAATACAACTCGTCTGTTGTATTGTACCAACCGATTCCTAGCGTTTTAGAACTGCTATTATTATTTAATGATAGCTTATTCAATGCATCATATTGTATCATTGAATCTTTATGCGTAAAATTAAACGTCCACTTTCGAAGTGGGAAACAGCCTGACTGTAATGTATTAACTACTTTATTACACAGATACAATAACTTACATTGATCATCATCACCAGTCAAGAGGTCATCAACGTAGATATCCTCTTTTATGATTCTCTGGACATCAAGGTCAGCTGATTCAGTCCCCAACTGCTTTAAACATCGCACACTTAAAAAGGGGGCTGACGCTGTCCCATAAGTGACGGTGTTAAGGCGAAATATACTCAGCGGGTCTGATGGTTGATCTCGCCAGAGGATCAGCTGTAGATGGCGCTGCTCATCGGCTACTAGTACCTGACGGTACATCTTCTCAACGTCTGCACAGGCCACATACCGGTGCTGCCTGAAGCGTAAAAAAATGGCTAATAAGTCACCTTGTATGGCTGGTCCTACACGTTGAATGTCGTTGAGAGATATACCCGAACCAGATGCAGCGCTAGCGTCAAATACCACACGAAGTTTTGTGGTTACACTATCCTCCCGGATAACGCCATGATGTGGCATAAAATAGTGCGGAGTAGCATAAGATGATATCTTCGTCATGTGACCCATGTTCTCGTACTCATTAATAAATTCTGTGTACATACGCCTATATGTTTCCGAGCGCTGTAATCGCCTTTCTAAGGCGAAGAAACGCCTTTGAGCTTGAGCGAACGTGTCTCCCAAGACATCAGGTGACCTTTTAAAAGGAATGGAAACGCAGAACCTACCGTCATGATTGCGTGTTGTAGTCGTGACGAAGTGTTCCTCGCACGCCCTCTCCTCATCAGTCTGTGTGCTCTGATGCTTAGGTAGCTCCTCAAGCTCCCAAAACTGCCGCAATAATGTATCTGTTGTGTTCGCATAATTACATTGGCTGTGGTCTAAATCATTGCGCGCGTTATGATATATAGAACCTGATATTATCCAGCCGAATGTGGTATTTTGTAAATAAGGTCCGCTCCGTAACCTTATTTTACCCTGTGTGAGCAAGTCCCAAAATATATCTGCGCCAATCAGGATATCAATATCATGAGACTCAAGAAACTGGGGACCGGCCAGTTGAATGTCCTCTGGAATGCAGAAAGATTTGTGTGTGAGATTAACTATACTAGACATTTTACATGTAATCTGTGGTAAAACGAAACATTTAATATTAGTTGTGTATGTATTAATGCGCGATTTAATTGTTAGCTCGCAAATATCAGTACATTGCGTAACTGTGTTTCCTACACCTCTGTGTGGACTGTAATAATTGTACGCCTATCTTATCACAAAAGGATTTATTTACGAAACAGCGCTGGCTTCCCGAGTCTAGTAAAACCCGTCCGATCTGATATGTTTGATTCTTATCAGCAACTTGAACGAGTGCAGTCGATAGCAATACCGGCTGCAATGTAGTAAATTGAGATGGATGCGAGGTGGCTGTGTGCGTGTGACCATTGAACGATAAGGGTTGGTTAGTGAGTGTAGTCTCGGGTTGATCGCTTAGCCTCGCCGTACGCGCCTCTTCAGTACGAGATGACACATGCATAGTTACGGATGGCGAAATCGCACTGTTGGAATTAATTAGAGTGTTGTGTTTTTTATCACATCTCTTACAGGGCCCAAACCTACATTCTTGTGTAGAATGTCCTGAGCGTAAGCAATTTGAACATAGCTTATTGTCACGTATTAGTTTCCATTTAACATCCAAACTAGCTTGTAAAAACTTAGTGCACGAATAAAGTGGATGATTACTGTTACACATTACACACGGCCTTAGTGACTTATTGAACGGGCGTTCCTGTTGTTTATTAGTGGCGACATTGCAATGTGATTTGTGTAAATGAATGCTGTGAACTGGTTTTTTAACTTCAATTTGCTCCTTACACAATGTTTCCAACATATCTGCGCGACCTCTTAGAAACTGTAACAGGTGATTTAAAGTTAATTTAACATTATTATCATTAGTAAAAAGATTACACTTATATAGTTCCCATTCTCGCTCTGTGATTTTATCTAATTTTGAAACAATAATATAAATTATTAGCGTGTCCCAGGCGTCGGTAGGCTCGCCCAACAAATTTAACGCACGTAGATTTTTAAGGGTATTATCAATTAGTTTTCGAATTAAATTAGGTGATTCCTTCGACGATGACGGAATATTAAATATTGATTTTATATGATTTTGAATTAATAGTCTATTGTTATTATATCTATTTTGTAAAAGCTCCCACGCAATTAAATAATTATTTGAAGTTATTTCTAACGAGTTAATTACTAGTAAAGCACTACCTATCAAGGATGATCTTAAATAGTGAAATTTTTGAATGTCACTAAGTTCGTCGGAATTATGAATCATTGAGATATATGTATCCCTAAACTCAAGCCAATTTTCATAGGATCCATCGAATTCGGGCATAGAAATAGTGGGTAATCTAATTGATTGTAAACCGTTAACATTATTTATTTTGCATTTCGTGCTTGTAGGGTTGACCTTGCTAGCTATCAAGGACTCGGCGTATGACTGTGCGTTATAATAAATATTTTCGGTTTGCTCCCGGTATGTTAATTGTTCCTCGAGATTAGTCTCGGAAACCGTTTCTTCGATTTTACTCTGAACAGCGTCAAATTAATTAAATAAGCTCGTAGCTCCTTGAGTGCGCAATTTTAAATCTACAGCTAAATTATCAGGCTGATCAGAGGTACATGCAGAAACATAGCTGGAAAACTTGCTAAGCCTTGCCCTGATTATGCCACGTTTTTTAATAAGCTCCCGAAGTAAAAGCTCGGTGCTTTCGTTATCAATAACCTTTTATGGAGATTTATCGCGCCTATTAATGCTATCCATGCTCATTTTGGCGGTTTAAAGAAGGGATGGATACTCACGTTAGTGCAAAATTCGACTATACCACCACAGTCTATGCTTGCTCCGGCACACAGCTGACTCCTGAGGTGACACACGGGAAATCCTTCGCGTATATAATATGATTACTCCGATGTCCTGGCCTCAACAGTGCGATTTGAGTTGGTAGGTACCGTCTTGAAAATCTGCATACGCGCCTTCCAGATTGCGAATGTTCTTCACCGATTCTTTTATATTCGGCTCGAAGACCAAAATTTATGTAGGGGAACTGGCGTATAATCCCTTATAATATGTAATAGCGAAAATTAAAACTCCTTTTGTGACTTTGCGTTTATTCTTGTTCGTTCTAGTGAGATTAGTTTGAATTACAAAATTGGTCGGTTGAGGTAAAGCGAAGGAAGGAGAAACAGGTTTGGTACAATCTTATTGGTTAGTTAAGTTAGACGTATTTTGATTTAACCGTTTTGACAGAGATTATAGCGCCGCCGTCTGTTTTCTTAAGTCGCTGATAGATGGCGCCGTGGATGCCCGAACAAATATATTATAATTTGTGATTTTAAATATTAATTTGATTTATCTAATGTAGTACTTAGCATAATATAAGGATTTTTTCAAAGATCTGTGATAGTGTAAGATTGATTGGTAATTCTAATATTTTATTTTATGTAACCATCGAGCATATAACCGAACATATAGTGTGCGAACATGCGTGCTAGAACGAAATGCACAATGATTCATTCCGAAAATGTCTTTTTAGCAAAACTGTTATTATTAAAAAAAAAACTAATAAGTGTATCTTTTCAAAATAAATTTATTTTCTCCTTTGAATAACTAAACTATATCTGTACGGGCTTTATTTTTGAGCTTTTGTGCTCGGTATACTATTTATTTACGTCCAAAGTTGGGCTAAAATCAGTGTTGAAATACGAAAGTTTAGAAGCTTGTATTTTTTTAATGTATATTTTTTTTACGATTTTGGGTACATACGCACATAGATAACGACGAGATCAATTTATATTATACTTTCATAGTCAACGTCAAACATTGTAGTAATTACTGTTCTGCGTTTGTATGGAAAGATGAGCGACTTGTGTAACCTTAATCCTTCCTATTGACGTTGCCGTAGGCGGGTAAAATTTATAAGAGTGTTCTTTAATTATTGATATTTTTTCAGACCTCGGTGACCTGCTCTGAGCAAATGACTATGCATTTGAATGGAAAACGTCATCTCATCAAGGAAAAGCAACACATCCTCAACATGATGAAGGGAGACCGTAATAAAGGTAAATGACTCCTGACCGAATTAACTAAGTTGAGCATAATATCTAAATTTATCTGCATAAATTCTTACCGGTGTGAGCAATGCACTGTGTCGTACTCTCGCTGGCATCTTGCTTATTTCTTCCGTCAGCTTTGCTTTTTTATATAATTAGGAGGCAACCAAGCAGTCGACGCCCATACACATCCGCACAACCAAGAGTTATGCAGATGCATTGCCCCCTTCCCTATCCCCCCAATGGGCCACCGGAAAGTCGCAAATCGCACGAAACTCGATAGCACAGCTGTCACTTGACGCCGGGGTACCCCTCTTGCTGTTTTTATTGGTGGTAAGGACAGGACTCGTGGTGTAATTACTGGCAAACTTACAATCTTATGTATTGAGATAGCCAAAACATGAATGAGTTGCCTGATCAAGTCTGAACGTGTTCATGGGTCAGCTCATTTACCATTAGGTGGCTCATGGGCTCATTGACCCAAGTAGGTAACCAAAAAAATTTCGGTTTCTTTGCTTATGTTATATGTATTTATTTGTAGTTGATAGGAGAAAGGAAAAGGAGACTCAGAGCGCTCAAGAGGTTCCAACTGAAGAAGGTATTTTTTTTTTCTAAAAATTGTTAAAAAAGAACACTTGTCCAACATCACTCAAAAGTATTAATTATAAAATAATTTAATATTCTATTTTATATATAAAACGATTTTTAATAACCAAATGAACAAAAATTAAAGATTGACCATAAGAAAAATCTATATAGTATAGTAGTAAAAAAAGTCTCAAGTATATCGTTTTTATTACGTTTGGTGTTCTAGTAGATTATTATGCTATTAAATTTATTTTGAAAAACATTTTCAGGAAATTTTGAGAACCCAAACGTGATTGAGGTCAATGATGAAATAAGTGATGATTGGGCGAATGGCAGTGGAACTTGGGATGAGCCGACTAAAACTGACTAGAGGTAAATAAATGTGATTTACTATGTTCATTCTCTTTGACTCTAGTATTACTCTAGTACTAAAAAAAATATACACTTATACTAGAAGAAAGAAGAAAAAAGATAACTCACGAGGGCAAAAGAATATTTGAATAAGGAACTAATAAAATAAGTAGTAATTAAAACGTTTATTTTGCTTTATAATGAGGTTATTTTAATTTATTACAGGTCAGCCTTGATACTGCATCAGAAGTTGGGTGTTTCTATTTTACTGATGCTGGATTTTCAGTATAAGTATTATACTTTTAACATACTTACTTGATTTGCAATATTCATATGGCATATAATAATATACTTTCATAGAGATTAATTATAACTATAAAATTTTCTCAAATTGTTTTATTTATTTTCCACAAAAAAATTCAGGCGAAACTCAACTGAAATGAAAACCAATATAATAACACTTCTATTGGTTAAAAATAATAATATCAATATATCATATAATTCCCATTGAAAACATACTGGGGTACATTAAACGACAATGTAAGAACTAGGAATGGTCTGCAATAATAAGACCCATCTGATCCCAAAATAATCAAATCCTGTTCTGATGAGACAACCAGACAACTGACACATAGTTTATATTTCTAAATACATACATATTATAGATAACAAATGATCATGCTCATCACACAAACATTTGTCCTGGGTAGGGATCGAACCTACGACCTTCTGGTTTAGCAGTCAAGGTCATTAACCACTGGCTAGTGGTTAATCATAGTGGCTAGTGGCACTAGCCCAAAAAGCCAGTCAAAATCAAAGTATTATTACAATGAGTGAAATTCCTCTAATCAGAAACTATAAACAAATACAAACGATGACATCTTGAAAACGCAGCAACAAAATGAAGCGTTAGGACTTAAAATAGGGATTAAAACAACAAACGACAGATAAAGTTACAGAAATCAAACTAACCAACAACAAGGTCTCCTTCTTCGCCGCCGAGGCGCGCCCAGGCATCCGCTCTTGTATCCGTACCATAACGCGGTCGCCAATATCACCAAGAGACCGACTAACAACACACCTTGTGTTTTGGGATCAAAGAAATTGACAGACGTTATTTTCGGAACGTTCACCTTTCCAGTTGATTTTTTGCTAGACGACGACGAACTCTTCGCCATGTTCGCTTGTGGTGTTGTTTTACTTGGGGAACGAGAAACTTGGCCCATTTCATTAATTATTGCGTGTTTAATTAAATGACAGAAGAGTTATTTTTTTGTTTCATTTTATATTTTTAACGAGACCACATTATGATTTACGAGACTTGGTTCCACATTGAAATTTTAATTACTAGTGACATTATTAATATGACAGGCTTCAGTAATATTTTTAAGAGCATACTTTCGTTCTTCAAAATATATTAAAACTTTTTTAACATCATATGGAGTATAGAAGAAAAGAGTACCATCTCTGTATGAGAAAATGTCGAACTCGCTTTAAGGGAGGGCCACGAATAGAAAGTGGTGGTGGCTTTCAAATGTGTGTGCGCGGACATTGCAGTCATACTTTTAGCTAGAAACAATTTTACGTAAAAAAATCTGTTAAAAGGCCATTGTAACCTTGTAAAATATAGAAAACTCTCCGATTCAATAACTGAAGTATAAGTACTTGTAAGATTTTAAGTTAATATTATTGTAAATAACAGCTTAGATTATAGTTTGTTTTATATACATTAGCTCATAAGTCTAATCGTTATTTTTCTTGTTGTAATTCTTTTATTTTATACACAATTGTTAAAATTATATACATAAGCATTTGTAACCATAAATTTTATATGAATAAAGAAATGCACGCACACTCACGAACACACATGCTCACTATACACGCCTGCCTCAAAATTTGCGATGAACGCCAGCGCGCTCGCACCTGATTGGTCGAGCGCTCGCAAAATCACACCGGCCCGCCTTCGCACAACGCTGATGTGATTCTAATAAGAATCTCGCGCTCGGCGGGCCAAATCACTATTCTGCTTGACTCGCTAGTATCACAAGGTGTCACTCTGCCCGTGACTCCTCCGACACTCTACTATTCACTGCATTGTTTAAATTTAAAAGTTGTTCTTATTTACCTAACCCAAGAATATACAGTCCACTGCTCCACGAAGGCCAAAGGCGCATGCCCCGCTGAGCGCTGCCCCTTACAGTTGGTCCTTCTTGGCCGAATCACTGTTTCAAGCAAGTGCATATCAAGAAAAGAAGCAAGTGCATATCAAGAAAAGAAGCAAGTGCATATCAAGAAAAGAAGCAAGTGCATCTCAAGAAAAGAAACAAGTGTGCGTCAAAGCAAGAAAGAAATACGAACGCGCGAGTGTTAGCAGTTGGTCTTGCCTAACCACTGTTAATTACTTGTTACAAATCGTCATTACGTACGTGGCCACCTAGCGGTGTTAAAGGCCATCACAGCGTACGGAGGCATAGTGAAGTGGCTGACGACTTCACGCACCTCCCCAGGTGTCATAGTCAGACCTCGCCGGTACGGTGCGGGCACGTTCTGGGGCCACAGGTTGGCACGCAACGACAAGGGTGGTTTTCCCGCCATTCTTTAATGCTCCCGTGAACACCTGCGCCCTATGCCGGGAGGTTCCTACCTTCCTATCCCGTACATTCCCATTCCTGGTCCGGCATCACCGCGGTAGTAGTCCGGCCAGGCAGATAGGCAAGATAGGCAAGTTAGGTAAAGACATTAAGAACAAGTGAAAGTGAAAGTGTTAATTTAAGATATTGTTAGGAGTAGGGTCCCCTCGTGCGCAATGGAAGACGTACGTGTATTACGTTCGGGCAAAACTACACCCTCCACCGACACCACGCCGACGTCAGGCCAAACCACGTCTACAGAATCGAATACGTGGAGTAAGGGCACCAGCGCCGAGAATACTAGCGGAAGCAGCAACACGCGCGGTAATAACGAGCAGATAGTCGAGAACAGGGCAGAAGAGCTAGATAGTCAAGTAAGGAGTGCGCGGGGCACAGTTGTTAATATTCCCGTGGATAGGGCCAGTAGCCGATTATCTATGTTAAAAGCCGAGTTAGAGTTACATAATTCCGAATTAGCACGGGCTAGGGCGGCATCCGCGGCTGCATTGAATCGTTTAGAAATAGCCAGAATCGAACTGGAGAGCTCAAACGACGCGGAGCAGCCACCCAGTAGAGAAGAGTCACGCGTTAAGGGTTGGATATCGGAACAGTGCGTAACTAAAAGACCGGTAATACTAGATAACGCCCAGATCCCGGGACAGGTGCCGCGACCACCCAACTCTGTTAGGGACGAGCCACGCGTTGGCAAAGACGTGTCGAGTAGTAGCAGCGACATGGCAATGCTGGCCAACGCGATTATGCAGGCGGTTAATTCCAATACATCGAAAGCTCCTAAATTCATCCACGAGCTACCCCACTTCGACGGGGCCATAACAGAATGGATGGCATTTAAATCAGTCTTCAACGACACAGTAGACACGTTTACCGACGTACAAAATGTAGCCAGATTAAGAAAAGCACTGCGAGGTGCAGCCCGCGAAACAGTTAGAGCTTTACTATTCACGTCGTCCGATCCATACGAAGTGATGGACACCTTAGAAAGGCGATACGGCCGACCGGAATTACTTATATTATCGGAATTAGATAACATTAAGCGAATGCCCCGTATGGGCGAAGACGGGCGCAACATCAGTAGTTTCGCGAGCAAAGTATCCAATACAGTAGCGGCCATAAAATCACTAAATCAACCGCAATATTTGTACTCGCCCGAGTTAGTGAGTCGTATAGTAGAAAAACTTAGCACAATTTTAAAATATAAATGGTACGAATTTAGATCGGAACGCTCCGGAGCGCCCGAGTTAGAATTGTTGTCCCGTTTTCTTAATATCATGGCCGATCAGTGCGGCGCTATGTTCGCCTATGAAACAACACGTGATGAGAAAAAAAATCGAATGAAACCTCGCGTAGTAAACACAACCCGCGAACGGGAGCGTCCGCGCATGCGCCATCCACAAGAGGAGAGTGATAGCTCGTGTTACGAATCGGAGCCGGAGACCAAACCGTCACGTAAAACAGTCGCCACCATAAAAAAGCAAACTTCGAGACCGCAAAAACCCCGCCCGTCGCGACCTAGTGTAGAACCATCGGTAGACGCGAAAATAAAATGTAGTATATGTTCAGGAAATCACGGCGCCGCGGCGTGCGCGGACTTCACGAAACTATCGGTTAAAGAGAGATGGGAGACGGCCAAACGTGATAGATTATGTTTTAGGTGTCTAAGTAGCTCACATCCGCGAATGTTCAAATGCAAATACATACCGTGCGGAGTAAATGGGTGTGAAGCCTCACACCATAAAATGTTACACGGCAACGACGGCACATCAAGGCCAGCGCGCGGTAATGTCAGCTCCATAAATCATATACATGCGTCTAACACCTACTTAAAGATAGTACCGGTTGAGATTAGCGGCCCCATAGGTTCGACTACCACTTACGCCTTACTTGATGAAGGTTCAACCATGACGCTCGTTGAACAAGGCACGGCGGACAGCGTCATAGAGAGAGGGCACGGCCAGTTATTATCGTTGGAAGGAGTAGGGGGCAGTCGCATAGACGAAATAGAATCGTGCCGCATCACGTTATCGATCCGTGGTCTATGCAATAGAAATATAGAAACCATGAGTGCGAGTACCATAGGAAATTTAAACTTAGCGAAACAAAAAATAAGCAGGGACTTAGTGCGACAGTGCAGCCACCTAGCGGAGTTAGAGGATGAACTATGCTATGAGTTGGGTAAACCGACCATATTAATAGGCCAGGACAACTGGCACTTAATTACGTCTAGGCAGTTACGAATCGGCAACAGAACTCAACCAGTGGCATCGTTAACCAAATTAGGATGGGTACTGCACGGGCAGGACGCACGCCCACGTGGCACGGTCGCATTAATAAACCACGTGCGTCCCACGCCGACAGACGATCCCGCGTTAGATCTAATTAGGAATTTCTTTAGTATAGAATCGCTAGGCATAGAAGCGCGGCGGCCAACGTCAGACCCTGAACAGCGCGCCCTAGCGATTCTAAATAAAACTTGTAAGAAAATAGATCATAACAGGTTCGAAGCGGGTTCACTATGGCGAACCGACGATGAGATAATGCCTAATAACAAAAAACAAGCTCTCAGCCGTCTATACAGTTTAGAAAACAAGTTAGATAAAAATTTAATTCTAAAATCCGAATATAACAAGCAGGTAGGCAATTTAATAAAGGCAGGCTACGCAGAAAAAATTGACAACACAGTTACGTCACCACGCAGCTGGTACTTGCCGCACTTTTCGGTAGTGCACCCCCAAAAGGGTAAGGTACGATTGGTGTTGATGCAGCAGCCAAGTACGGGGGAAAGAGTCTGAACGATGCACTCCTGACAGGTCCTGACTTGTTACAATCTTTATTCGGAGTATTGATTAGGTTTCGGGAAGGTAGGATCGCAGTGGTAGCAGACATAAAGGAAATGTTCCTTCAAGTGAAAATCGCTCAGCAGGACCGTGATAGTCTACGATTTTTATGGAGGGGCGAGGATAGGGAGGGACCGCCACAAGAATACCGCATGACGTCATTAATATTCGGGGCGGCATCCTCTCCGTGTACCGCCATTTATGTGAAAAATAAAAACGCAGAACATCACGGCCAGCAGTATCCCGAGGTCGCGAAGGCCACAGTGCGTAACTTTTACATGGACGATTATTTAGGCGCGTTCGACACCGAGAGCGAGGCAAAGCGAGTGATAGATGCCATGTACAAAGTACATTTAGACGCATCCTTTGAGTTACGCGGATGGGCGTCGAACGTGCCCGGAGTGATAAGCGGCGTCACTGATACGCGCAGTAGCGATTCGACCACATTAGGTAAAAGCGATATAGAGCGAACATTAGGTCTCATATGGAACCACACACGCGATACATTAGGTTTCAACGTCAACCTTAGGAGTACGCCCGCGAGCGTCATAGATGGCAGCACTTTACCTACCAAGCGACAAGTAACCAGCGCGGTCATGTCTGTGTTTGACCCGCTAGGTTTGGTTTCACCGATTACAATGATAGGCAAGTGTCTTATTCAGGAGATATGGCGAAGCGGGATAGGTTGGGATGACCCCATCACAAAGGAAAATCACGTGACATGGTTATCATTTATTAAAAACTTAAAACTTTTGAAAAAACTAGAAATAGATAGATACGTACCTGCCACGCCCTCTGGCGAGGGGGAGTTACATGTTTTTTGTGACGCGAGTGAAAAGGTATACTCGGCCGCGATATATCTAGTAAGTACAAGGTCGAACGGTACAAAGACATCGCGACTGGTAGCCGGCAAAGCCAAAGTAGCTCCGTTAAAACCCATCTCGATACCCCGCCTAGAGCTTCAAGCAGCAGTGTTAGGTAGTCGACTAGCCGAATCGGTCAAGCGCGAGTCGGATTATAAGATAACAAAATGTCATTACTGGTCAGATTCTAAAACGGTATTAACTTGGATAAAATCTGACCCGCGCACGTTCAAGTCATTCGTAGCTCATAGACTAGCCGAGATAGAAAACCTAACCACTCCAGCTAACTGGCGATGGGTACCCAGTGCAGATAACGTCGCGGACGACGCGACCAAGGGCATTCCTGTCGAATTTAACGCAGAGCATAGGTGGTTCACTGGACCCGAGTTCATTAGGCATGACTCCGCATCATGGCCACGAGAGAAGCTCCCCGCGGCGCCGTCACCCCCTTCAGGGGAAGAAAGAATCCTGAAACAAGTACATGTAACCATTAGGCATGACGTGAGTGATTACTTACCTCAATTAGAACGTTCTCAAAATAAACACAAGTACAGAGCTCGCACCAAACCACATGAGACTGGCCGAGCTATTACTAGTAAGACGAAGCCAATATAACTCGTTCGGCGAAGATATCACGACGATAGAGGCTGGGCGGCGACCGCCGAAGAAGTCCCCGTTCTACAAGCTCTCTGTGAAGATCGACCGCAACGGCATCCTGTGCTTAGATAGCAGAATAAGAGATAAGCATAACCTGCCAGTCTTACACGCAAAGGAAGGCTTCACTCAGCTGTTGGTGCATCATACGCACGCAACCTTCAACCACGGCAACCATCAGACCGTAATGAACGAGTTGAGACAACGATACCATATAATAGGACTGCGCGGTGTTATACGCTACATATGCAACAAATGCCAATGGTGTCGAACCTATAGGGGGATCCCCTCAAAAATCCCCTTAGGCGACTTACCTGCAGAAAGGCAGGCCCAGAACCAACCGCCCTTCACAGCAACAGCGGTAGACTACTTTGGGCCGATGCATGTAGTTGTCGGGCGAAGACGAGAAAAGAGGTGGGGCGCACTATACACCTGCCTCACCACACGAGCAGTGCATCTGGAGACGGTCACATCTCTCTCGGCCTCCTCCATGATCATGAGCCTGCGCAGAATGATAGCTCGCCGTGGCAGGCCGACAGTAATATACAGCGACAACGGCACAAACTTCGTGGGCGCCGAAACTGAAATCGCCGAGGCCATAAAGAACAACGGTCACGAATTAAAAGCTTTTAGAGAGAGGGCACGGCCAGTTATTATCGTTGGAAGGAGTAGGGGGCAGTCGCATAGACGAAATAGAATCGTGCCGCATCACGTTATCGATCCGTGGTCTATGCAATAGAAATATAGAAACCATGAGTGCGAGTACCATAGGAAATTTAAACTTAGCGAAACAAAAAATAAGCAGGGACTTAGTGCGACAGTGCAGCCACCTAGCGGAGTTAGAGGATGAACTATGCTATGAGTTGGGTAAACCGACCATATTAATAGGCCAGGACAACTGGCACTTAATTACGTCTAGGCAGTTACGAATCGGCAACAGAACTCAACCAGTGGCATCGTTAACCAAATTAGGATGGGTACTGCACGGGCAGGACGCACGCCCACGTGGCACGGTCGCATTAATAAACCACGTGCGTCCCACGCCGACAGACGATCCCGCGTTAGATCTAATTAGGAATTTCTTTAGTATAGAATCGCTAGGCATAGAAGCGCGGCGGCCAACGTCAGACCCTGAACAGCGCGCCCTAGCGATTCTAAATAAAACTTGTAAGAAAATAGATCATAACAGGTTCGAAGCGGGTTCACTATGGCGAACCGACGATGAGATAATGCCTAATAACAAAAAACAAGCTCTCAGCCGTCTATACAGTTTAGAAAACAAGTTAGATAAAAATTTAATTCTAAAATCCGAATATAACAAGCAGGTAGGCAATTTAATAAAGGCAGGCTACGCAGAAAAAATTGACAACACAGTTACGTCACCACGCAGCTGGTACTTGCCGCACTTTTCGGTAGTGCACCCCCAAAAGGGTAAGGTACGATTGGTGTTCGATGCAGCAGCCAAGTACGGGGGAAAGAGTCTGAACGATGCACTCCTGACAGGTCCTGACTTGTTACAATCTTTATTCGGAGTATTGATTAGGTTTCGGGAAGGTAGGATCGCAGTGGTAGCAGACATAAAGGAAATGTTCCTTCAAGTGAAAATCGCTCAGCAGGACCGTGATAGTCTACGATTTTTATGGAGGGGCGAGGATAGGGAGGGACCGCCACAAGAATACCGCATGACGTCATTAATATTCGGGGCGGCATCCTCTCCGTGTACCGCCATTTATGTGAAAAATAAAAACGCAGAACATCACGGCCAGCAGTATCCCGAGGTCGCGAAGGCCACAGTGCGTAACTTTTACATGGACGATTATTTAGGCGCGTTCGACACCGAGAGCGAGGCAAAGCGAGTGATAGATGCCATGTACAAAGTACATTTAGACGCATCCTTTGAGTTACGCGGATGGGCGTCGAACGTGCCCGGAGTGATAAGCGGCGTCACTGATACGCGCAGTAGCGATTCGACCACATTAGGTAAAAGCGATATAGAGCGAACATTAGGTCTCATATGGAACCACACACGCGATACATTAGGTTTCAACGTCAACCTTAGGAGTACGCCCGCGAGCGTCATAGATGGCAGCACTTTACCTACCAAGCGACAAGTAACCAGCGCGGTCATGTCTGTGTTTGACCCGCTAGGTTTGGTTTCACCGATTACAATGATAGGCAAGTGTCTTATTCAGGAGATATGGCGAAGCGGGATAGGTTGGGATGACCCCATCACAAAGGAAAATCACGTGACATGGTTATCATTTATTAAAAACTTAAAACTTTTGAAAAAACTAGAAATAGATAGATACGTACCTGCCACGCCCTCTGGCGAGGGGGAGTTACATGTTTTTTGTGACGCGAGTGAAAAGGTATACTCGGCCGCGATATATCTAGTAAGTACAAGGTCGAACGGTACAAAGACATCGCGACTGGTAGCCGGCAAAGCCAAAGTAGCTCCGTTAAAACCCATCTCGATACCCCGCCTAGAGCTTCAAGCAGCAGTGTTAGGTAGTCGACTAGCCGAATCGGTCAAGCGCGAGTCGGATTATAAGATAACAAAATGTCATTACTGGTCAGATTCTAAAACGGTATTAACTTGGATAAAATCTGACCCGCGCACGTTCAAGTCATTCGTAGCTCATAGACTAGCCGAGATAGAAAACCTAACCACTCCAGCTAACTGGCGATGGGTACCCAGTGCAGATAACGTCGCGGACGACGCGACCAAGGGCATTCCTGTCGAATTTAACGCAGAGCATAGGTGGTTCACTGGACCCGAGTTCATTAGGCATGACTCCGCATCATGGCCACGAGAGAAGCTCCCCGCGGCGCCGTCACCCCCTTCAGGGGAAGAAAGAATCCTGAAACAAGTACATGTAACCATTAGGCATGACGTGAGTGATTACTTACCTCAATTAGAACGTTCTCAAAATAAACACAAGTACAGAGCTCGCACCAAACCACATGAGACTGGCCGAGCTATTACTAGTAAGACGAAGCCAATATAACTCGTTCGGCGAAGATATCACGACGATAGAGGCTGGGCGGCGACCGCCGAAGAAGTCCCCGTTCTACAAGCTCTCTGTGAAGATCGACCGCAACGGCATCCTGTGCTTAGATAGCAGAATAAGAGATAAGCATAACCTGCCAGTCTTACACGCAAAGGAAGGCTTCACTCAGCTGTTGGTGCATCATACGCACGCAACCTTCAACCACGGCAACCATCAGACCGTAATGAACGAGTTGAGACAACGATACCATATAATAGGACTGCGCGGTGTTATACGCTACATATGCAACAAATGCCAATGGTGTCGAACCTATAGGGGGATCCCCTCAAAAATCCCCTTAGGCGACTTACCTGCAGAAAGGCAGGCCCAGAACCAACCGCCCTTCACAGCAACAGCGGTAGACTACTTTGGGCCGATGCATGTAGTTGTCGGGCGAAGACGAGAAAAGAGGTGGGGCGCACTATACACCTGCCTCACCACACGAGCAGTGCATCTGGAGACGGTCACATCTCTCTCGGCCTCCTCCATGATCATGAGCCTGCGCAGAATGATAGCTCGCCGTGGCAGGCCGACAGTAATATACAGCGACAACGGCACAAACTTCGTGGGCGCCGAAACTGAAATCGCCGAGGCCATAAAGAACAACGGTCACGAATTAAAAGCTTTTAGAGAGAGGGCACGGCCAGTTATTATCGTTGGAAGGAGTAGGGGGCAGTCGCATAGACGAAATAGAATCGTGCCGCATCACGTTATCGATCCGTGGTCTATGCAATAGAAATATAGAAACCATGAGTGCGAGTACCATAGGAAATTTAAACTTAGCGAAACAAAAAATAAGCAGGGACTTAGTGCGACAGTGCAGCCACCTAGCGGAGTTAGAGGATGAACTATGCTATGAGTTGGGTAAACCGACCATATTAATAGGCCAGGACAACTGGCACTTAATTACGTCTAGGCAGTTACGAATCGGCAACAGAACTCAACCAGTGGCATCGTTAACCAAATTAGGATGGGTACTGCACGGGCAGGACGCACGCCCACGTGGCACGGTCGCATTAATAAACCACGTGCGTCCCACGCCGACAGACGATCCCGCGTTAGATCTAATTAGGAATTTCTTTAGTATAGAATCGCTAGGCATAGAAGCGCGGCGGCCAACGTCAGACCCTGAACAGCGCGCCCTAGCGATTCTAAATAAAACTTGTAAGAAAATAGATCATAACAGGTTCGAAGCGGGTTCACTATGGCGAACCGACGATGAGATAATGCCTAATAACAAAAAACAAGCTCTCAGCCGTCTATACAGTTTAGAAAACAAGTTAGATAAAAATTTAATTCTAAAATCCGAATATAACAAGCAGGTAGGCAATTTAATAAAGGCAGGCTACGCAGAAAAAATTGACAACACAGTTACGTCACCACGCAGCTGGTACTTGCCGCACTTTTCGGTAGTGCACCCCCAAAAGGGTAAGGTACGATTGGTGTTCGATGCAGCAGCCAAGTACGGGGGAAAGAGTCTGAACGATGCACTCCTGACAGGTCCTGACTTGTTACAATCTTTATTCGGAGTATTGATTAGGTTTCGGGAAGGTAGGATCGCAGTGGTAGCAGACATAAAGGAAATGTTCCTTCAAGTGAAAATCGCTCAGCAGGACCGTGATAGTCTACGATTTTTATGGAGGGGCGAGGATAGGGAGGGACCGCCACAAGAATACCGCATGACGTCATTAATATTCGGGGCGGCATCCTCTCCGTGTACCGCCATTTATGTGAAAAATAAAAACGCAGAACATCACGGCCAGCAGTATCCCGAGGTCGCGAAGGCCACAGTGCGTAACTTTTACATGGACGATTATTTAGGCGCGTTCGACACCGAGAGCGAGGCAAAGCGAGTGATAGATGCCATGTACAAAGTACATTTAGACGCATCCTTTGAGTTACGCGGATGGGCGTCGAACGTGCCCGGAGTGATAAGCGGCGTCACTGATACGCGCAGTAGCGATTCGACCACATTAGGTAAAAGCGATATAGAGCGAACATTAGGTCTCATATGGAACCACACACGCGATACATTAGGTTTCAACGTCAACCTTAGGAGTACGCCCGCGAGCGTCATAGATGGCAGCACTTTACCTACCAAGCGACAAGTAACCAGCGCGGTCATGTCTGTGTTTGACCCGCTAGGTTTGGTTTCACCGATTACAATGATAGGCAAGTGTCTTATTCAGGAGATATGGCGAAGCGGGATAGGTTGGGATGACCCCATCACAAAGGAAAATCACGTGACATGGTTATCATTTATTAAAAACTTAAAACTTTTGAAAAAACTAGAAATAGATAGATACGTACCTGCCACGCCCTCTGGCGAGGGGGAGTTACATGTTTTTTGTGACGCGAGTGAAAAGGTATACTCGGCCGCGATATATCTAGTAAGTACAAGGTCGAACGGTACAAAGACATCGCGACTGGTAGCCGGCAAAGCCAAAGTAGCTCCGTTAAAACCCATCTCGATACCCCGCCTAGAGCTTCAAGCAGCAGTGTTAGGTAGTCGACTAGCCGAATCGGTCAAGCGCGAGTCGGATTATAAGATAACAAAATGTCATTACTGGTCAGATTCTAAAACGGTATTAACTTGGATAAAATCTGACCCGCGCACGTTCAAGTCATTCGTAGCTCATAGACTAGCCGAGATAGAAAACCTAACCACTCCAGCTAACTGGCGATGGGTACCCAGTGCAGATAACGTCGCGGACGACGCGACCAAGGGCATTCCTGTCGAATTTAACGCAGAGCATAGGTGGTTCACTGGACCCGAGTTCATTAGGCATGACTCCGCATCATGGCCACGAGAGAAGCTCCCCGCGGCGCCGTCACCCCCTTCAGGGGAAGAAAGAATCCTGAAACAAGTACATGTAACCATTAGGCATGACGTGAGTGATTACTTACCTCAATTAGAACGTTCTCAAAATAAACACAAGTACAGAGCTCGCACCAAACCACATGAGACTGGCCGAGCTATTACTAGTAAGACGAAGCCAATATAACTCGTTCGGCGAAGATATCACGACGATAGAGGCTGGGCGGCGACCGCCGAAGAAGTCCCCGTTCTACAAGCTCTCTGTGAAGATCGACCGCAACGGCATCCTGTGCTTAGATAGCAGAATAAGAGATAAGCATAACCTGCCAGTCTTACACGCAAAGGAAGGCTTCACTCAGCTGTTGGTGCATCATACGCACGCAACCTTCAACCACGGCAACCATCAGACCGTAATGAACGAGTTGAGACAACGATACCATATAATAGGACTGCGCGGTGTTATACGCTACATATGCAACAAATGCCAATGGTGTCGAACCTATAGGGGGATCCCCTCAAAAATCCCCTTAGGCGACTTACCTGCAGAAAGGCAGGCCCAGAACCAACCGCCCTTCACAGCAACAGCGGTAGACTACTTTGGGCCGATGCATGTAGTTGTCGGGCGAAGACGAGAAAAGAGGTGGGGCGCACTATACACCTGCCTCACCACACGAGCAGTGCATCTGGAGACGGTCACATCTCTCTCGGCCTCCTCCATGATCATGAGCCTGCGCAGAATGATAGCTCGCCGTGGCAGGCCGACAGTAATATACAGCGACAACGGCACAAACTTCGTGGGCGCCGAAACTGAAATCGCCGAGGCCATAAAGAACAACGGTCACGAATTAAAAGCTTTTAGAGAGAGGGCACGGCCAGTTATTATCGTTGGAAGGAGTAGGGGGCAGTCGCATAGACGAAATAGAATCGTGCCGCATCACGTTATCGATCCGTGGTCTATGCAATAGAAATATAGAAACCATGAGTGCGAGTACCATAGGAAATTTAAACTTAGCGAAACAAAAAATAAGCAGGGACTTAGTGCGACAGTGCAGCCACCTAGCGGAGTTAGAGGATGAACTATGCTATGAGTTGGGTAAACCGACCATATTAATAGGCCAGGACAACTGGCACTTAATTACGTCTAGGCAGTTACGAATCGGCAACAGAACTCAACCAGTGGCATCGTTAACCAAATTAGGATGGGTACTGCACGGGCAGGACGCACGCCCACGTGGCACGGTCGCATTAATAAACCACGTGCGTCCCACGCCGACAGACGATCCCGCGTTAGATCTAATTAGGAATTTCTTTAGTATAGAATCGCTAGGCATAGAAGCGCGGCGGCCAACGTCAGACCCTGAACAGCGCGCCCTAGCGATTCTAAATAAAACTTGTAAGAAAATAGATCATAACAGGTTCGAAGCGGGTTCACTATGGCGAACCGACGATGAGATAATGCCTAATAACAAAAAACAAGCTCTCAGCCGTCTATACAGTTTAGAAAACAAGTTAGATAAAAATTTAATTCTAAAATCCGAATATAACAAGCAGGTAGGCAATTTAATAAAGGCAGGCTACGCAGAAAAAATTGACAACACAGTTACGTCACCACGCAGCTGGTACTTGCCGCACTTTTCGGTAGTGCACCCCCAAAAGGGTAAGGTACGATTGGTGTTCGATGCAGCAGCCAAGTACGGGGGAAAGAGTCTGAACGATGCACTCCTGACAGGTCCTGACTTGTTACAATCTTTATTCGGAGTATTGATTAGGTTTCGGGAAGGTAGGATCGCAGTGGTAGCAGACATAAAGGAAATGTTCCTTCAAGTGAAAATCGCTCAGCAGGACCGTGATAGTCTACGATTTTTATGGAGGGGCGAGGATAGGGAGGGACCGCCACAAGAATACCGCATGACGTCATTAATATTCGGGGCGGCATCCTCTCCGTGTACCGCCATTTATGTGAAAAATAAAAACGCAGAACATCACGGCCAGCAGTATCCCGAGGTCGCGAAGGCCACAGTGCGTAACTTTTACATGGACGATTATTTAGGCGCGTTCGACACCGAGAGCGAGGCAAAGCGAGTGATAGATGCCATGTACAAAGTACATTTAGACGCATCCTTTGAGTTACGCGGATGGGCGTCGAACGTGCCCGGAGTGATAAGCGGCGTCACTGATACGCGCAGTAGCGATTCGACCACATTAGGTAAAAGCGATATAGAGCGAACATTAGGTCTCATATGGAACCACACACGCGATACATTAGGTTTCAACGTCAACCTTAGGAGTACGCCCGCGAGCGTCATAGATGGCAGCACTTTACCTACCAAGCGACAAGTAACCAGCGCGGTCATGTCTGTGTTTGACCCGCTAGGTTTGGTTTCACCGATTACAATGATAGGCAAGTGTCTTATTCAGGAGATATGGCGAAGCGGGATAGGTTGGGATGACCCCATCACAAAGGAAAATCACGTGACATGGTTATCATTTATTAAAAACTTAAAACTTTTGAAAAAACTAGAAATAGATAGATACGTACCTGCCACGCCCTCTGGCGAGGGGGAGTTACATGTTTTTTGTGACGCGAGTGAAAAGGTATACTCGGCCGCGATATATCTAGTAAGTACAAGGTCGAACGGTACAAAGACATCGCGACTGGTAGCCGGCAAAGCCAAAGTAGCTCCGTTAAAACCCATCTCGATACCCCGCCTAGAGCTTCAAGCAGCAGTGTTAGGTAGTCGACTAGCCGAATCGGTCAAGCGCGAGTCGGATTATAAGATAACAAAATGTCATTACTGGTCAGATTCTAAAACGGTATTAACTTGGATAAAATCTGACCCGCGCACGTTCAAGTCATTCGTAGCTCATAGACTAGCCGAGATAGAAAACCTAACCACTCCAGCTAACTGGCGATGGGTACCCAGTGCAGATAACGTCGCGGACGACGCGACCAAGGGCATTCCTGTCGAATTTAACGCAGAGCATAGGTGGTTCACTGGACCCGAGTTCATTAGGCATGACTCCGCATCATGGCCACGAGAGAAGCTCCCCGCGGCGCCGTCACCCCCTTCAGGGGAAGAAAGAATCCTGAAACAAGTACATGTAACCATTAGGCATGACGTGAGTGATTACTTACCTCAATTAGAACGTTCTCAAAATAAACACAAGTACAGAGCTCGCACCAAACCACATGAGACTGGCCGAGCTATTACTAGTAAGACGAAGCCAATATAACTCGTTCGGCGAAGATATCACGACGATAGAGGCTGGGCGGCGACCGCCGAAGAAGTCCCCGTTCTACAAGCTCTCTGTGAAGATCGACCGCAACGGCATCCTGTGCTTAGATAGCAGAATAAGAGATAAGCATAACCTGCCAGTCTTACACGCAAAGGAAGGCTTCACTCAGCTGTTGGTGCATCATACGCACGCAACCTTCAACCACGGCAACCATCAGACCGTAATGAACGAGTTGAGACAACGATACCATATAATAGGACTGCGCGGTGTTATACGCTACATATGCAACAAATGCCAATGGTGTCGAACCTATAGGGGGATCCCCTCAAAAATCCCCTTAGGCGACTTACCTGCAGAAAGGCAGGCCCAGAACCAACCGCCCTTCACAGCAACAGCGGTAGACTACTTTGGGCCGATGCATGTAGTTGTCGGGCGAAGACGAGAAAAGAGGTGGGGCGCACTATACACCTGCCTCACCACACGAGCAGTGCATCTGGAGACGGTCACATCTCTCTCGGCCTCCTCCATGATCATGAGCCTGCGCAGAATGATAGCTCGCCGTGGCAGGCCGACAGTAATATACAGCGACAACGGCACAAACTTCGTGGGCGCCGAAACTGAAATCGCCGAGGCCATAAAGAACAACGGTCACGAATTAAAAGCTTTCGCATCTGACTGACTGAAACTGATCACCTGGAAGAAAATACCACCCGGTGCCCCGAACATGGGAGGCGCTTGGGAGAGAATGGTTAGATCAGTAAAGTCAGCTTTGAAAGTCACGCAGAAAGAGAAATCCCCCCCCGATGATATACTTCATACGCTGTTACTAGAAGCGGAACATATTGTTAACTCAAGGCCATTGACACCGGTGAATCCCAATCTAGATGAAGAAGCGTTAACCCCAAACCACTTTCTTATTGGACGCTCAAGTGGAATGTCACCGCTGGGTTTCTTCAAAGACACGCCACTGAACGCACACTCTTGGAAGGCTACACAAGCATTAGCTGACGCCTTCTGGACACACTGGACAGCAGAATACAGACCTCTCTTGATGCCCCGGTCTGGCTCCAGAGGAGTGTGGCCTCGAGGCGAGGTGGTAAAAGTCTACCCAGGGCCCGACGGACGAGTTCGGGTGACCGAGATCAGAACAGCAGCAGGATTGCTTCGTCGTCCGGCCTCTCGTCTTATCGTAATTACAACTGCGAACTGAGTATATGGTGCTTGCGCACGAGGGGGAGATTGTAAATAACAGCTTAGTTTGTTTTATATACATTAGCTCATAAGTCTAATCGTTATTTTTCTTGTTGTAATTCTTTTATTTTATACACAATTGTTAAAATTATATACATAAGCATTTGTAACCATAAATTTTATATGAATAAAGAAATGCACGCACACTCACGAACACACATGCTCACTATACACGCCTGCCTCAAAATTTGCGATGAACGCCAGCGCGCTCGCACATGATTGGTCGAGCGCTCGCAAAATCACACCGGCCCGCCTTCGCACAACGCTGATGTGATTCTAATAAGAATCTCGCGCTCGGCGGGCCAAATCACTATTCTGCTTGACTCGCTAGTATCACAAGGTGTCACTCTGCCCGTGACTCCTCCGACACTCTACTATTCACTGCATTGTTTAAATTTAAAAGTTGTTCTTATTTACCTAACCCAAGAATATACAGTCCACTGCTCCACGAAGGCCAAAGGCGCATGCCCCGCTGAGCGCTGCCCCTTACAATTATGGTTGGGCAAATATGGTTCAAGCCTTGCGGCGGTGGGGCTCAGTACCCTTAAAGGTGAACCCAGCACAGTTGAACCAAGGGAGCTCCTCTTTGTACCCCTCTTATGGGACTAGGATGATAACCTCACCCCATAGCACTGTCCCTACGTTTACTACTAGCCGTCGAGGTGTTCTGTTGGTCAATAGATCCGGGGCACCTCACCAAAGCATTTCTTACAATTTTTGTCTGTCTGTTTGTTCCGGCTAATCTCTGAAATGGCTGGGCCGATTTTGAAGGGACTTTCAGCGTCAGAAAGCTGATGTAATAAGGAATAACTTAGGCTGTAAAAATAAATCAGGGCCGTCTTAAGCATATTCCGCGCCGGGGTGCGGATAATCAGCCCGCGCCCCTGCTGTTGTAAAAAAAAACCGCAATATTATTTTAATTTATTACCCTCCCTCTACCGCTCGGCCTCCTCCTTCGGCGACATCACGTCCTCGTAGAAGGCTAGGACCGCCTGCCGCGTGCTCTCACTGACAGTCATCGTTCGGATGACCGCAGGAAGCGACAGGTCCGCGCCGACCTCAACGATGAGGGGCGCCTTTGCCTCCGCCCAAGATGGGCACTCCGCCAGGGTGTGGTCTGCAGTGATGACACCTCGGTGAGTCCTCCGCCCCTGCCACCTTCCACAGATACCTTCCGAAGCAGCCGTGCCCCGTCAGGATCTGCGCAAGGTGGAAGGTGATGATGCCGTGCCGCCGGTCAATGTACTGCTCCAGGATTGGACCGACGGCCGACACGGTGCGGTGTCCCGCACTAGGCTCCTCCTGCCTCTCCATCACTGACGGAGCACTTGCCTTCACAGGCGGCTTCGCCAGGACTCCTCTTCTTCGGAGGTCTCCTCCTCCTCTCCTCGTCGTCTCCTCCACGCCTGTGCCTGAGACCTTGCAACCAAGTCCTACGGCGCTGAGCCGGTTAGTACGCACGCAGGCTCGTATGAGGTCGTACGGCACGCACGGACGGCCCTGAGGGCCATGACTCCCTGCAGACGTTGCAGCCAGAGTCTTCGGCGTAACACGTAACACCGGCGCCCGGTAAGTTCGCACGCGGAGGACCCAATCGTAGCCGATGTTCGACAGACACCTGCGGAACACCGCACGCCACTCGTCGTCATCCAGCCACCGGCTGTAGGGTACTCGACGCAACTTCGGTAAAGCTGTGTCAATTAAAGAGAAAAAGAAATTTATTTTAATTTTTTTTATTGGTTCTAAAATGGTGGGAGATTCAATTGACGTTTAAAAAGATATTATCGGTACTATTTTGAAAAAAGATTATTGGTAGTATTTCGAATAAAGAAAATTTGAATTTTGGTAGTATCATTAACAGGTAGAAAACCTAAAAAATGCTCTCTTATCTCAGCATTTTTTGTCAATGGATTTAAATAAACAAATCTTATAATAATAGTAAGTTGTTCCTGGTGTGAAATGTCAGGTGTGCAATATAAAACTACAGAATAATATTTCGAGTCTTTTAAAAGGCTAAGAATTATTGTAGGTATTAATTTTTTCAGAAATTAAATCATTTTGAATATTATGATATAGATATACCAAGATAATGGGGCTTACGATGCTGAGCTCTTTGTATTCGAGAAATGTGATCTGTGTGTGATATTGAATGAGTTAGAAGTCAATAAAATTTCCAATTTCTAGCACTCGGCACCCCCTAGCACCCCGCGCCCGGTGCGGCTGCACCTCTTGAACCCCCGGCTAAAGACGGCCCTGAAAATAATTATCATCATCAAAATCTGGCTACGGCTGTAAATCTAAGTTAACGCGGGTGAAGCTGCTGGAAACAGCTAGTTTAAAATACCACACAAAAGAGTTTCAACAGATTTAACTGCAGTCTCTAAAATACCCCCGAAGTGAGGCAAGTATGGAGGTATAAAATTTAAATGTATATGGAATTAGTTTGTTTATAAGAATTATGTAGGTAGGTAGGTATTAATTTTTAAAAACAGTTTCAGCCAAAGACTACTATTGTATAAACAGAGATAGACTGGAAACCAGTGTTTCCACTTTAAAGATTTTCTTTCTCCTCGCGTCAATTTCCCCTTCTCTTTTTCCCCTCAACAAAAATTTTACTGTAGTTCCAGCAGTGTTTCCACAATGAGGGG
Source organism: Helleia helle (assembly GCA_963853865.1). Classification (NCBI taxonomy): domain Eukaryota; kingdom Metazoa; phylum Arthropoda; class Insecta; order Lepidoptera; family Lycaenidae; genus Helleia; species Helleia helle. Next base: position 12,952,708 of record OY971421.1, read on the forward strand.
CATTGTGGAAACACTGCTGGAAACTAGAATCAAATATGTGTAAGCCGTACGTGGCGCCATCTAGTTGTTGGATATGGAACTAAAAACCTATACCTAGCTATAGCCTATATATCATATACGTTTATTATTATTCTAATGTTTATTATTTATATTAATTATTATGTTATTATATCCAGTTACCTGTGATATTTTTTGTGTAAAGAATTGTCTCATTACCTAGGTACCGTGTTTTATTTTTTATGATGTTAACTAATTAATTCGATAGGTATGAGATAATTTTTAGGAGGTAATTTTTTTACACAAAAATATCACAGGCCGCATCTGCATTCATCTTGAGCGCGTGCATCTCGTGCATAACTACCACTAGAACATTGAAATTGCAATCTAACAAAATGCGCATGAGTTTGAACTTCCAAAACTTCAAATTATTTGCAACAACAACGGCCATTTGCATTATTAGTATTACCACAGTATTACTATAACAGAAATTCTAAATCCTACTATATTGCAAATGAAACTAATTATGATTAATAATGATAAAAGGAATTAAAGGCACTTAAAATACGTTACAATATAAATAAAATAATGTCGGATTATTTATTAATTATGAAAATTAACGTATATTTAATAATTTGAATAAATAATTTTACCAAATTATCAAATATTCCTTTCTAATATTTTTAACACAGCAACACTCTAAATTTAGTAAATAATCCGACGGCTAGATGTCGCTTTTTATTACAAAATAAATTTTGTTCCTAGTTTCCATACCGTAGTTTCAGCTCATTACGTGCTCCTACGAAGGTTGCTCCTATCGGAATATTTTTTTTTACATTATGTACCACTTTCTCCATCAGTTGTGTTGTCAAAAATTCATTTTTTGTTTGAAAAGCCTAAATAGGTACTTCCCAAATGGTCCCATTATAAAGAAACCAGGATCAGACGTTGGCATCGTAGAGAAATAGAGGGAAACTTTCGAAAATCGTAGGAGCGACTAGTGCGCTTAATATTTTTTTATTCAGTACTTTAATTACGCACTACAATTTAATAAAGGTTTAGAGTTGGTCTGATGTTAGAGCTGAAAGACAGTCGAGGGAACTCCTTTTTTGTTTTTTTTTTGGTTTCGCTGGGGAATGCGTTTAGGCATACCACCGGAACCGGGGGGACCCGGAGGTTATGTGGGGCTCTCTGCGCCCGAGAAGATGGTAAGGTGGACGCAGACTCTACCCACTAAACCCCAGCGATGTTCTTCTCATCGTTTGGGTGACCCGGCGCGAGAGCTGTGGACGTCCGTACCGGGCCACAACGATGTGCCATACGGCACTCTTCCCTGGAGGCGGGGGGTGGCATCCCCTCCTCTTTCTCCGCTTAAGGCACACTGAACACACAAGGGTGCCTTATAGCTCGGACCTTACGCGCGCGCAGCCGATCCCCCGATCGGCCGCGCACAGGTCCCTCACGGCGGGGCGACCGCCTGTCGCCGCCGTGCTCTCCTGCGGGAAGAGGCGCCGGTGCGCTCCCTCTCCCGCTCCACCTCCTCCTTCTGCGACATCACGTCCTCGCAGAAGGAGAGGACCACCTGCCATGTGCTCTCACTGACGGTCATCGCTCGGATGACCGCAGGGAGCGACAGGTCCGCGCGAAGGATATTGCGCCGTGCCGCCGGTCAACCCACTGCTCCAGGATTGGACCGACGGCCAACACTGTACGGTATCCCGCGCTCGGCTCTCTGAGACGCTCACCCCACTGGCTGAGCACTCGCCTCCTCAGGCGGCTCCGCCAAGTCTCCTCCTCATCAGATACCTCCTCCTCATCTCCCCTTCATCTTCTCCACTCACGCGCTAGGGCCTCGGCATGTAGGTCCCATGGCGCAGCACCCGCCAGATCGAGGGAACTCCTCAACGATTTACATCAAGTAACGTTGTGTGTTTGGACTTGATTAATTCGTATTAATTAGAACTTTACACCTCGATGGGCTATGACTTTTATTAGGGATCTGATGATGAAGACGAGGGATAGTTAAGGGAACTCCTTAACAGTTTACAGTAGCTACCTTGTGATTGGACTTAATTAATTTATACTGATGAGAACTTTCCACCCATATGGATGATAAGTGCCATTACAGGTCTGATGATGGAGACTATAGACAGTCGAGGGAATTCCTCGACGATTTAAATCTTTGTTGGGCCTACTTCATACCAGGTTCAATATGCCAGAATGTTCAATTCGTACAAAAATAGTAGTAGATACCTAAAGTGGTCGATGATGTGTTATTTTATTACTTGTCGACATAAAATGAGCACAAACAGCTGTAAACGGGATGCTTAATGCTTTGGAAGCTACGAATCAAAGAGTATAAATAAATTATAATGGACTTATTATTTATTCGTAGTTTGGAAGCACATCATATTATTTCCAGTCATCGTGACATCCATTCTAATTTAGTGATGTTCTATACCTATAAAACGGATTTTTTTTAAAAAACAACAAAAGTGACGTGATAAACACAAAAATAGTAAATAAGTACAAGTTGATTATTAGTTGCAGACACCTGTGTACCTACATAAAAATACCGATTAAATTGAGAACCTCCTCATTTTTGTTTAAGTCGGTTAAAAATGATAGAAATGCAATCATTTTATTAATTATTTGTTTTTTCGTTTTTGAAGTCGGTTTTAAATATTTTTTTAATAATATAAAAATAAATAAGTCACGTTAAGGATTGATTAATATTTTTTTTCTCTAAAATACCATGTGAATGAATGAACCATATATAGATTAAAAATTGCTCTCCGCTACGCTACGACTAGATACCGCGCTCCGCATAAAACAATAGCTACTGGGTGCGGCAAGTAAATATCGTAGTGTGTGTAAGACGATGTCCAAGAATGCTAGTGTGCGTGAAGAATACAATTGCCAGCTGCTTTACTATACCCTAAATTAATGGGTAAAATTATTTCATGCAATGATTTAGTTACTAGTAGAACTAAGTACCGTTGTACAGCTTGGCAAAAAAGAGTGTGGAAAAAATGAGGGCGCCACTTTGACTTATGTCTCATCATAATATGGGAAAACAGTAAGAGAATTAAATCAAATCGTTAAAAATAAATGTGAAACATTAAACTTTACTCAAAATATAGTATTTGTCGATCAAGTATTGTCAACATCATAGGTTTCCATTTAGTAAAATATTTAGTTACACTTGTCACCACGTCATACTTTTTTTTGCCAAGCTGTAAATATGGCTCAGAAAATATGTGTAAGGTCAATTTATATCACAAAAAATTATTGAATTTTAGACAACATGCCAAGAGTTGAGAGTAAATATTTTTAGTTGTAAGTAAAATATTACTTAAAAAACATTTTTTACCTCCTCCTCCCTCCTCCATGACCTGGTTGCTATAAAGTATTCGATACGTGGAGCTTGCAAAAATCATAAATAAACTGCTATAATATCCGTAAAAATAGTTTCATTCTTTACTAATGATTAAAAGTATTCAGTATTTAAAATAATTTATAAATAAAAAATAGTTCAGTAATAATGACTAGGATAGATAAATTAAGTAAGTATTCTATATAAATTATAAAATATAATAACAATAAATCAATATATAAAAATCGCAACCACGGGGACTTGATTTTGGTATACGCGGCAACACTGAATGGCGTGACATGAACCCTAAAGTTTCATGTTATTTTATGAATAAATTTCGAAATTATATGATACTTACTCATAGTTGATATGTGATCCCAGAGTCTTTATTATTTTTACACAGTTTCACTACGCAAACTGGCATTTTACTTCACATAATTACCAAAATTGAATAAAATACTCTGTACCTCCACCTTACACAACGATTGCAATGAGACTGGGTCGGGTACGCCGAATTCGGCGTGGTATTTGTTGCCGCACATTAAGTACGGCGCGGTATCTAGTCGTAGCGCAGCGGAGACCAATTTTTTACCTATGGAACCATGTGAATGAATTCTCTACAATGTTCTGGACATTGTAGAATGTAGAGAAATCATTCAAGTTTTAGAAAACTATCTTCGATTTTCTGAGCGACCGTTGGTTGCTGAGATATTTATGAACAACGAGAAATGGATCATCCATTTTATTCCAAGTCCGATAGCTCAGCAAAAAATGATTGTATCGAGGCCTACAAAAGAAGAAATTAAAGCTGATGGATGAACAAACTATCCAATCCATATAGTGATGAATTTAGTGTTCTTTTTCAAGTCCGTACACTAAAAATAAGATTGAAAAAAATCTCGATTTTTTTGGACATGATATTCATTAGGATTGCACGTTAATAGTCGATTAATTTTTTTTTATTGCGATAGCCACAAACTATAAATTTAAAACTTCTAAATGCTTTTTAAAAACAAAATCAAGAAACTAATTTCGTAAAACTCATAACGAAATGGTGGCTCGTTGCTCGGTTAACGTAGTTTAAATACCTTATACAGTAAAAACAGCAAAATTACAGTGCCCCTGGCCACATTGGGGGTCACAGTCATCATGATTCATGGGTCCAACCCGTCCATCCAAAGAGTATAAATATATTATATTGTGTCACATCCAGGGGCGGTCAACTTTGTTCTCGTCATTTGTCGCATGGGGGCTAGAGTTGGGTTGCCAATATAAACGACTTTTTAAATTTCTTTAGAAGTTTTTATAATTTTGTATAGCTAGAATTTACCAAAAATTTGTATTTTAATTATTAATTAAATGTATATACATTTTCTAAAATAATGTACGTTTAAGTAATTATAATTTTGTTAAATACTACTGGGCAGTGGGCACCCCACCATGCAGGTATGTCTATAGTCTATACTCTATGGTCCGGACTTTTAAATTGTTTCAAGAAAAATGTCTGCCGTTGCTTTCGTAATTCGTTCGGCTTTATTATTTCATGTAAATCCTATCCTTTGAGTTTTCATATTAACTGAATTATCCTCGCCAAATATCGTTGAGTTGAGTTTCAGTTCCTCCATTTTTCAGTGCTTAGATTAATTTAGTTTTGTGAAACATATGAGATAGTGACTTAACTAGTTTTAATTATTTGTGATCAACGTTTGTGAGTGAACAATGAAAGAAAAGAAAATGTATCAAATGTGGTTCTTTGCCTGCCCATCGGCAGACACCCTGACACAAAACTTTAGATTTCCAAAACCAGGTTTTACAAATAAGAAGTGTCAATACATTCCATAACTTTAACATATATTTAATTATGTAAGATCATTAATTTATAGATCTATATTTCCATTCTAGATTGTGCCAGAAAATGTGTTAAAAATGTTATTCTTTATTAATTATTGTCATAATAAAATATTTTTGATAAGTATTCGTTTTTTTCCAAATATACGTAAGACAATTGGGTTTTATAGCCACTTACTGCACTAGTTTTACTACATATAATAAACTTTAAGTTTATTTTATTATTGTAAAACAGTACCATAGTAAAATTATTAATCTTAATAATATCATATAAATCACAAAAAAGTGTGAGAGATATATGTATATACGCTATAGCGTATAAACGTGCGTATAGTTTCATGGGGGCTACCAACAGATGGCGTCAATTGTCTTGTATTTTTGCGACACTCTTTTTGTATGGAGTTGTCACATCACTAATGTTTGTCGTTTTGACAGCGTCGGGAATTCTGATTTCTGAGTTTGTATTTTGTTTACTCATAAATTGAATTAGTACTAAGCACATTTAGCACTTAAATTAAATTATTTCACGTTGCCACTTGCCACATAGAATTGAAAATTATCACTACCCAATTTTGTAATCGTTTACTGAAAAATATGAGTTCTGAAATAGTTCCAATTCCTCCGCCTGTATTGTGGGCACAGACAAAGGATCAAGTATTTTTAACTATTAATGTGGAATGTGAAAAACCAGATATTGAAATCGAGAAAAAAAATGTACATTTTAAAGGAGAAGGAGCTTTTAATCTCAAACATTACGAAGTCGAAATCCCACTCTATGCTGAGATAGATCCGGAAAAATGTACACATGATAATAAGGGTAGGCTTATTGAAGTAGTCCTTGCTAAAGCAAAAGAAGATGACACATTTTGGCCCAGACTAACAAGTGATAAAACCAAACATCATTGGTTAAGAGTTGATTTTAACCGTTGGCAGGATGATGCAGAGGATGAAGAAAAATCTGAGACTGACATGTTTTCATCCGATTGTAACATTGATTATGATAGTTGTGAAGAAGAAGACTTGTCTGATGTACAGTAAACAATCTCATCATCATAATATTTAATGAAACATATTGCTTATATGTTAAATTATTATTTTATATTCAGTATTAATAAAGTTTATTCATGTGTTCCTTGTGTGTACATACAAGAGGGTAGGGGAAATATTAGTTTGCTAGAATTAGTTAACGTAGTGGGTGCGTTTACGGCTGCTAAACATATAAATGTGATAGTATATTATGTTTGATCAAAATGAAAAATGGATCAGTGTAACTTGGTAAAGATTTGCTTGTTTTTTAAAATTAAATCTAAAACTTTTATGTTAGAAGTAAAGGGTACATTTTATTAAATGCAAATAGTAAAATACATGATGTGTCCGTCATTCAAATACACAAAATCAAAATTAATTACAATATAATTTATAAATTACAAATAAATTACATTAAATTAAATTGGAATCATCAAGGAATGCTAAAACATTCCATAAGTTCAAGGTTCTCTGTCTTTTTAGGCATTTTAGCATTAATTTTGGCTTTATACAAAAACCATTGTATTATAATTTTGTGATTTGTATGTCTGATTAGGTTATAGTAATGTTTTAGTGTTAATGTAGGTATTAATTATAATTTTTGCATAATCATAGTAAATTTTTAATAATAGCAAAAAACATTTTAAATATTATGAACATGGTGTTGTCTTTTACCTTTAGGTAATTTATATTTTAATTAAGACATTTATAATTTATGTTTACTGTTATATAATGAAATTGAGAAGAAATATGCTTATGATTTAAGAATTTTATTATTGATTATTGTGTTATTAATGGTAGCATGATTCAGTTGAATTAAATAATGATTTGTGAACTGTAAAATATTTTTTTAGTTCCATTCACATGAAATTAATAATTGCTCTTTCCTAAGCTAAAAATGGATGGATTCATAAAGCTAGGGCCATATCAGTATTACTTTGCTGTTTTAAGTTCAACGGCCCATCCCGTACCTTCTCTGTCATCTCGTTCTTGTTCACACACATAACTTTAGTGACGGCTGCCCAGTTAGTAGCCATTTGATACTTGTAATACTTGTAGGAATACCTATTAACACATTTTTAAGTATGACTTTGTGGGGCTTGCAGAGTTGGGTTCACTCCAAGGACAGACAATATGTATGACAAAATAATATAGATGTCAGTATTGTCATGAATTTGCAGTCATCTATTTCTTAGAAATCATTATTCCTGTTTTAGTACTCATGACGCAAGTTATTAGATACTGCTTACCATGGGTCTATCTGACTGATCAGTTTTCCAGTAAATCTTAGTAAAATAGTAGTTCGAAAATAAAGTTAAGGTTAAGTGCATGTAGGATAATTTGGGTTTCTTGAGAAGAAAATACTCCAATTCTACAGAGATGGTCCACCTTACTTCTAACCTCCATAAGTAGAATATTGGCTCTTTATGTTAGTTAATCCTTGATCAGATACATATGTGATCTATCAAAAGAAGTATACTTTCGTGGACTTTGCTGGTCTCTTTATTCCCAGGATATTACTAGTTTTTATATTAGTTGAATATTTACTTTATAGTATGTTACTGATGGTAAGTGGTAAGGTCAGTAATGTCTTCCAAGGATATAAAGAAACTTACTTGGTTTAGTTTTGGTTAACCATTATGAGTGCATAATGGTCTATCTAGACTAGACTAGACTTGCACTGTCCGACCTTGACGATACACATGAAGGCTGTTTCAGGAGAAATAAGTAGGATAGTGATACAAAATATTGCTAGTTTCATACTTAAGTAAGGAATGGAGCTACAACAGTTGCGGATTAATAAAAATTCAAACCCAATTCCTATATTTTTTTATAGAAGAGGCGGCAAATGGACAGTCGGTTCACCTGCTGAATCAGGATTAGCAGGTGCGTTGCCGGCCTTTCAAATATGAGTATGCTCTTTTCCTGAAGGTCCCTAAGTCGTTTCGGTTCGGAAATATCGTAGATGGCAGATGATTCCACATAGGTTGTCGTGCGAGGCAGGAAATGCCGTAAAATTCGAGTTGATGTGTATTTCCCGACTCCGAGTAAGTAATTTGTCACGAAGGGAAATAGAACTTTCACCGCTTTACTGGAAAGCTCTAGATATTCTTGATTTCTTGCTGCCCTAAGCTGCAACCAGGCAGTTTAGTCTCCGCTATTACGTATATTTTTATAGCATAGTAAGTACCTAATAGGTATATTTTATGATTTATCGCGTACTCATTATGACTCAATGCCATAACTTCAGTGGTATGTGTAACGCACTTTGAGAAACCCTGCTCTATGAGACAGATTGTGATCGTAATATGGGATATAGTTTTTTTATGTTAGTTGGATAAGCAAATAGGCAAACGTACCACCTGATGGCAAGACGTGGTCGACGTCGCCCATGAATATAAACTAGTATACCTGGAACGAGCTCAGGCAACTCATTTATGTGTTGCCTATCCTGAGACATAAGATGTTAAGTCTCGTTGCCAGTAATTACACTGCCTGTCTTGCCCTTCTCTCCGAAACACAGAAAAGCTGTTTCACGGGAGAAACAAGCAAGATGGTGGTACCCATGCAGTCGGGAGTGCGGCACAGCTCTCCCGGTCCCGCTCCCTCCCGGCAATATATAGACGTGAAATTTATTAAAATTTTGAAAACTTGAAAAAAAATATTTGAAATTTATTATTCAATAAGTATAATAAAATAAATTTAAAAAATGAATGTTTGTAGTTTTGATAATATTATCGTCATAGTGTAGAGCGCTCCATCCTCTGACAGTCGTACCACATCCCCAAAAAAATACTATAGGTACGTTAGTTATTTTGTATTTGACTAGCAAAATAAGCACTAGAAATAATTTATATGGCAAATTAACGTTTGCCAGGTCAGCTAGCTTATCCCCACCATGGTTCAGGCCTTGTCCTGGCGGTGGGGCTCAGTAGCCTAGGGCGAGCCCAGCCCTCTGTGGAGGGGGCGTCGGTCCCTTGGGGAACTGACTAGCCGTCGAGGTGCCCTGTTAGTTTATTAGATCCGGGGCACCTCACCAAAGGCGGCATTGGTGACACTCGCCGGGTTTTAGTGAGAAGAGATGCGTCCATTAAGGTTCAATTAGTCGATGGCGCGAACTCCAACAAAATGATTGCTATCTCACACGACATAGTGCGCGAACATGTGTGCTAGAATGAAATGCACAATAATTCATTCCAAAAATGTCCTTTTAGCAAAACAGTTATTATAGAAAAACTATTAATTGTATCTTTTAAAAAGAAATTTATTTCAACTTTTGAATAACTAAACTATATCTGTACGGGCTTTATTTTTAAACTTTCGTGCTCTGTGTACTATTTATTTTCGCCCAAAGTTGGGCTAAAATCAGTGTTAAAATACGAAAATTTAGAATCTTGTATTTTTTTTACGATTTTGGGTACATACACACATAGAAAACGACGAGATCAATTTATATTATACTTAGTTTTTTATGGTCAATGTCAAACATTGTAGTAATTACTGTTCTGCGTTTGTATGGAAAGATGAGCGACTTGTGTAACCTTAACTATAGCTTGCGGACGCAGTGAATCCCGCATACCCGCCTGGGGAGACTCACTCCCTCGCGGGATGCCTCGGAGCATTTCCCGTCTTTTTTTTCGGAAGGACTTTTCGGCCTGATGGCCTTTAAGCTCAATCAGTACAATAAGTGAATAGATGGCTCACTTAAGAAATATTCGAAAGGGGGACGCCCCCCTCCGCGCCCCACAGAGGGCTTGGTTAATCGCGCCCGCTGCTCGGGAGAGCAGGATTGGGACTAGTCAAATCCGATACGGTTGGCGAATCTTTTACAGTTGAATTAAACAAACACAATCATGAGGGCCGGCCCTCATCCCTCCCTCTGTAGAGGGTGGCGGGCCATGCGCGGTGCCTAAGCAATCTAGCGGTAGCGTAGTGCTACTGCTATTAGCGCGGTCTGGGTTTGTGTCTACTCGTATCGGATTCGAACCTATTAAGCTTTCGCGATCGGTCCGGCACCATTTCCCGGTTTTAAAAAAAGCTAGTCTATACATATAAATAAAATTGGAGTGTCTGTTTGTAATATTAAAATAACCGCTTTTTATTAAATCCACGTGGATGTACCTACACACGGGAAATATACCAAAATAACACCTATTACATTTTTTTTCGGTCTGTCTGTCTGTTTTTTCCGGCTAATATCTGAAACGGATGGGCCGATTTTTATAAGACTTTCACTGGCAGATAGCTGATGTTATAAGGAGTAACAGACTATAAAAATAATCATCATCAATACGGGTACGGCTGTAAATCTAAGATAACGTGAGCGAAGCTGCTGGCAACAGCTAAAGATATTTTAATTCCTAGTACCCATAACAGACGTTTTACGAAGTTATTTTGTCCCTAAATAACTTCGTTTATATAAATAAATAAATTAAGGTTAACGTAGTGTGATTGTTAATATTTACATTATTTATTTTCCTGCGATTGGATTGCAGATTCGTGTAGGTAAATGTTTGAAATAATAAAAAGTTTTTAAAACCTATTTTTATTTGCTCGAGGTCAAACTATGGCAATCACAATAATTATTTCACAGTACCCATTTAACAACGTGTAGGTATTGTTGTAAATTAATAAAATAAATAACAATTTCTTCTGTTCAGTTTTCTTAATAACTAAACTTCTCATTCATTAAACTATTTATCAGTCCGTATTGGAATAAAATGCTGCTAAGCCATTATGTACAAAAAGGTACTTATATCATAATATACAGTTATCTAAAATATATCGATATAACTTAAACGAATTCAAAAATAAATTTTATTATTAATTGGTCTGAATTTTTATTAATAAGTATAATGTTTAGACTTTAGACTCTTTCCACGTGGGAAAACACCAACTTTGAGTGTCAAATATAAAAATAATAATCATATAAAACATTTCTATCGAATAAACATTATTTTTTTGCGTTTAATAGAAATTCTAAGACCTATCAATTATATTTACCTGTGTACCTATAATATGTAAATCTACTTAATTGACCATCGCAAAAGGTAACTTAAAACTACGAAAATTTAAATAAACTAGTGTAACTTGGAAATGATAGATATATTTCGCGTAGCTTTATTTCAACATGGCAACATTTTCTAAAGGTACCTTAAATACTTATTCGTACGAGAACACGGCTATTGACGTACTCAATAACGACTATTTTCTAAGTACCTAACTGCATTATTCCAAAACGATATTAAGGTTCTTAATCACGAAAACTTAACAATAGAGGGTTTGTACACTATTCTACAGCTCCGCCGCTGTCAAGAAACGTCTTCTTTGCGATTTGGTACAGCTGAGCCGACATCTTATCACTGGTTTCTTTGACCATCTTTGTGAAGTGTCCCTCTGGGTTGTTCAGCAGGTGGTAAGGGTGGTCGAATTCTACGAGCCGACCAGAGTCCATGACCATCACTCTGTCGGAATCCATGATAGTATTTAGACGATGAGCTACCGTCAGTACAGTGCAATCTGCGAATCGCTTTCTAATAGTTTTCTGAATGAATTCGTCGGTTCTGTGAAAGAAAACCAATTTTTTAGAACATAACATTGTCGTATCTTTAAAGATTAAGCTAGTTATAAAAGATTGAAAGATTATTAATTATTTTAGAAGATTAATATGAAAACCTTGACTTAAACAATTGTAAGAGGTAGTGCCATGTTGTTTATTTGCAGCCGAATGGGGCCGGCACGACCGGGGTGGTACCTCTCGCTCACATAATACTTGACATAAAGTGACAGCTATGCTGTGGCATTTTTCCAGTGGCCGATTTGGGAAAGGAAGGCAACGCATCTGAATAATCTCTGGTTGTGCGGATGCGTTTGCCCTCCTAATTATGCTCTATAAAAAACTCATTCTGAAAGTGGTAGGCGATTTAAATCGAAGTAGGTACAAGAGGCTTCCGCATTCTTGGAAAGTTCTTTCAAAATTTACATTGTCAACATCGCTCTCTCACCAGTGAAGGACATCCCTCTCGCCTGATTTGGAGAAGAAGGTTCTTTCCCAGTAAACGTACCATTAGTGTTATCATTAAACTTACTTAGGATCCACATTCGCAGTTGCTTCGTCTAGGACAAGGATGCGATTGCCCCGTAATATCGCCCGCGCGAGACACACGAGCTGTCTTTGACCGAGCGAAAAGTTTGATCCGCCTTCAGATACTTTAAAATCGAGCGCTGGAATAGCCGCCTTCAAATCCACCTGCAATATAAAATACATACCTATGATATGAATTACATGTGCTGTAAATTATCTTGTCTATTTAAGTGTGTGGCCGGGCTCAAGCCGAAGAACTGATAGCTGGGCTAATAGAGTTCTCGAGTGGAGACATCGAGCATATAACCGAAATAGAGTGGTAATGTGTTTTGTATGAAAACATATTTCGCTAAATTTGTGCTGCGTCGCTGCGCTGGTTCTGCGCTCTGATTGGCCGACTGATGGCCATTGATGGATGATAGACCGATGGGACGTACATATACAGATCACTAGTTGGTGGAATTGCTATTAAGTCAGTGATAAATCACTGACCAGTTTCGGAATGGCTCAGCCAGTATGGCTCACATTACCACTCTATCCGGTTATATGCTCGATGAGTGGAGGTCTCGTTCGGGAATCTATCGTTCTATCTAGTTGAGGTCCACCGACCCCCATGGTCAGTCGGCCTCAACTAGATAGAACTTGAATCCCCGTGCAGTGGCCCGACTAGCCCCTCTAGAGAAATATTTTTTATATTTATAGAATAGAATAAGCAAATCAATGTATGAGATGGACGAAGTTGTCGAAAGCCAACGTCAACCTCATACGTTGACGTTTCTAGTCTATTCTATTGTTATAAACGTAAAAGCGGTTCTAGAAGGCCTAGTTGACAGGCCTGGTTCTAGGATGCGCGTGACAGGGAACAGCCGTCTTGGCGATCATTGAAAGGGGCCTATGTCCAAAAGTGACGAAATAAGGATAAAAATGACGGGAAAATGGCTATCAATGACGATGATATATTACGTATCTTGTGCTGTGATATATTTCTTGGTATGACAATTTTTATATCCAATCTTACCGCTTCAAGTGCTTTCCAAAGCTGATCATCATCGTAGGAATCGAATGGATCCAGATTGTATCGAATAGACGCCGAGAACAGCACTGGCTCTTGAGGGATTATTGATATTTTCGATCTTAGTTCCTGTAAGTAAATTAAAACGTTAATTATTCAGTTCATAATAATATATAACATCATATAAGCGACGATATTATGTCAAGTGCTCTCGTACCTGTAGTGATAGGTATTTAGTATCCACGTCGTCTATTAATACTTCTCCCTCCACGATTGCCAGACGGAACAGAGAGGAGATAAGGGAAGATTTTCCAGCTCCCGTACGACCGACTATACCAACCTGTAAAATAACATTGTTATTAGAAACTTGTGGTAATAATATAATAGGTATATAATAATAATAAAATATAACACGAATGTATCTCCAATAAGCTTACGAGTAATACAGGATTGTTACGTCACTAATGCCTTTTAAGATGAAATGATTTTTTGAAACATTCAGTTAGGGCTTTTTAATCCTCATCATTATAATATTTAAAATACTTCTGTGGGTGTTTTTAACAATACTCCTCCTAATCTAATAAGTTTTTATTGTGTTTTCATGAAAATACCGATTTGCTTAACCAGACAGACGCCCTTTGTAGTAAAAATGGGTGAATTTGTAATCACCACTTTTATACTGTTGGTAAATGGTAAGTATAAAGTGTAAACAAATTTATATACATTTATATGTTCGGACAGTATCACGTTTGTCGGTTCCACTAGCTATATATTCGTCCCAATACCGATTAGACGACGCCATTGAGCTTAAATAGAGCGGTAATGTAAGGTGTTCTGTATGAAAACAAATTCCACCAAATTTGAGTTACGATGTTGCGCCAGTTCTGCGCTTTTATTGGCCGACTGATGGCCATTGATGGATAATTGGCAGATTCTCGATGGGCGAGGCAAATGGCAGCGATTTTCAACCATTCCCGGTATTTTTTTAGAAGAGGCGGCAAACGGACATTCGGTTCACGGATGGTAAGTGATAGCTACATTCATAGACAAACGCTACATCAGAGGATTAGCAGGAGCGTTGCCGGCCTTTAAATATGAGTATGCTTTTTTCTTTTCTATTTCCTCGGCATTAATCTGGCACGGGAGAGTCAGTTTTCGACGATTTCCCGCGCATAATGATACAAGGCTTACTTTTGACTACCTACTTAATACTTGCTGGGGCGTAGCTACAGCTATTTAAGCCGTATCAATGATAGGGCCTCCGAGTTATGGGATCCCAAAGTGTGGATATTCATATAACTATCCAGAATCGTGTATAAAATTACAACTTTGCCACTGACACTGACTCACCTTCCAACCACTTTCAATGACCAAATTGAGATTCTTGAGGACCGGTAAGTCCTCTGGCGTGTACTTCATAAAACAATTGCGGAACTCCAAGCGACCTCGAGAAGGCCATCCTTTTGGCGTTTCTTTGGCTGCAAAATGTAAAACTGGTATCAGAATATACGACACTAGCTGTTGCCTGCAGCTTCGCCCGCGTTACTCAACTCCTATATGTCACAGCGTGATGTTATATAGCCTATAGCCTTCCTCGATAAATGAGCTGTATAACACTGAAAGAAATTTTCAAATCGGACTAGTAGTTCCTGAGATTAGCGCGTTCAAACAAACAAACAAACTCTTCAGCTTTATAATATTAGTATAGATTGTACATTTCGTGACCGCTTGCCAAATATTAAGGCTTCCAAAAAATCCATAGAATACATTTCTTAAATGTATATTTTGAGTGGAAGACGAATTTGAAATTTGTTTTATAATATTTTATATAAAATAATTATTTGTATAGTATCAGATACACAGCTTAATGTTCTATATGATATTTTTGCACATATTATGAATGCAAGATTGTAATATTGTGGTATGATTTGGCTATTTGACAAATACCTACTTTTAAACGTTATTTAAGGATTAAGTACCCGGATGACCGAGCTTTGCTCGGTACTTTTTTTTTTTTTTTTTATAAAATGACATTTTCTAAAAATGATTCCTACCTAGATCGATTTATCGCCCCCGAAACCCCCTATATATTAAATTTCATGAAAATCGTTGGAGCCGATTCCGAGATTCCAATTATATATATACATATATACAAGAATTGCTCATTTAAAGATATAAGATTAATAAGCAATACAAACTGTTTTAATAGTAATTGTAACGAAAGAGTCAAACCCTCTGGTTATAATATTATCTAGGCCAATGGACTCCGGCTCTCATACAAATATTTTATTTATGTCAGTCACATGTGAAGAGCTTTTTCACAGTGCATATCGTTTGAGATATACGTAGCGTAATAAAATGACAAATAATATTAAATAGCTCTAGTTCTGTTATAACTAAGATACCCGATGGAACAAAATATTTCTTATTGATTCTGGCGACCAACTGCAGGTTTTTTGACCTACAATCCATGAGCTCCGGCGTCATAAGCGTGAATTTAATAATAATATCTATGGACGCTTTTTTACACCACATCAATCTGGTCCCGTGGTAAGTTCTCGAAGAACTTGTGTTACGGGTACCAGACAACGGAAACATATTTAATACTTTTATACTATACATATATTTAAGATTTTTATTACATAATATTTAATACACATCCATGACCCAGGAACACAGAAACATTTTTTGTGCAAGGGCGGGATTCGATCCCGCTACCTCCGGCTTGAGAGCTAACGCGCTAAACATTGAGCCACAGAAGTCGTCATACGTAATGGGAAATGTAATGGGAGACAGAGAACTGACGTAAATCTTAAACCAGGCTGGTCATGCTCAGAGTTTTTCCTCAACGGCAAAACGTATCATGACCAGCATCATCTTAAATTTGCTCTCATTCCATATAATGAGTTCGGAGACAAAATAACTCACAATTTTTTTGAACCTAATTCAGTTTCGAGAAAGAAACTTCGCATAGTAAAAAAGTGACAGGAAAAGTCTTGCTCATGTTCAAATCAGACCTTAGATCTGGGCGAATATTTTAAGCAGTGTGCAATTTTCATAGATGGATTTCATTACGGATTCCCGTAAAGTTACATTTTTACAGGAAACTTGAAATACGAAAATACTTTGATGTGAAACATCCATCGGTGCGTCAGCAAAATATAATCGAATGCCGTGACGGCATACCTACTGCATGACGGTGCCATTTATTTTATTCCATCTTTTGTTATATTTTTTTTATTAAATATGACTTCTAATATTACCTTGGATGTTTCACATCTGCCAGACGTCACACGACATCTATTTTTTTAATTCGCTCACCTCCTTTGTCCCATTGCGATTCGCGTTCAATGTGCGTGTACTGCAAGATACGCTCCACGCTTGTCATCTGTGAGATCACCTCGGCTGTCTGTCTCACGCCAAATTGCAGCATACCAGTCAAGATGAGAGTCTGGGATATTGCCAAGCCCACGTTGCCAGAGAATATGGTTTCTGTACAATTAAAGATAATATTTTTTTATGATAATTGGATAGTAGACAGGCAAACGGGCAGACGAGTCACATGATGGTAAGTGGTCGACGTCGCTCATGAACATAAACTAGTATACCTGGAACGAGCCCAGGCAACTCATTTATGTGTTGCCTATCGTGAGACATAAGATGTTAAGTCTCGGTGCCAGTAATTACACTGCCTGTCTTGCCCTTCTCTCCAAAACACAGCAAAGCTGTTTCACGGGAGAAACAAGCAAGATGGTAATATTGTTAATAATAATATTTTCAATTCAAACTTGATGTTAGTTAAACTTTAAATACGTCTTTGCGATATTTTGGTTTGCTTTTTAGTCAGTAGACTAAAACTATTTTGAAAAATAATCTGCTTTTATATTTAAATTTAGAAGCAGTAACTTAGTCACATGGAGTTTTAAAGTCACATTATAATATATTTATTGTTCGTTTCGGTACTTTAAAACCTGTTTAGGATAATTTTGAACCATATAGATGGTTTTCAAGGTCTAACTTTAAATGGTCTCTAAAATAGTTGTATAGCATACTCACTGCTGTCGATGACTAAGAATGCAACAATGACAATGGTCAAATAGATCACGCAGATGAAATCGAGCCAGAAGCCGAGGGTCACACCGCTCGCGAGGTAACTGCTCCAGGTGGAAGTGTGGACATCCTACAAATTACATGTTGTCAATTCAATATTTCATCATACCATAAAGATAAGAAGTATCATCTGTGTATATGAAAAGCGTCCGTCGAAAAGCGTCAAACATGGTTTGAACCACAGTAGCTCGGCCGCGGGGTAATTTTTTATGTGTCCTCCAAGAAATAGCCATAAACACACACATTTATAATGTATAAACATACGCTTTCAATGGCGTTAAAACTGGTACTCGTTTTTAAATTGTTATTTAAAAATTAGTTACTTTAAATTCTTCTCCCTTTATATGACATAGCACTCCATAATTTTATACTCCATGCCAAAAGATTGCATACAGTACTTAAAGGTGTTGCCGCTTGTTTACAGTTTTATTATTTTACTATGGATTAGAACCTGTATAGTGTTGCCAGTAGCCTGCAGTTGTTACGCAGGGTAACAACGAATGATGACAATTTTTAAAGAATTTAATTTAACATGGTACCTAATTGTAAAAGTGAAGAACAGGGTAAATATCCGCTACTAAATAGTTTTAGAATGAAATCAGCTTGGTGAGTCATAACAATTTCTGTCTATCAGGGAAATTATTAGTAGATACGTCTAAAATTCTTGAATCGGTTTAACTCAGATAAAAAAATTGCACGTCACTCTATTATAGCAAATATACCAATATCATATTGACACTTACCTGGAAGTGATCGAATTCTTGAATCAATCTTTGTTGAGCTCCGGCAGATCGGATTGTGCTTATTCCATTGAGAGTAGCGGACATGTGAGAAAATACAGGACTGCGAGCTACGGGAAATAAAATCATATTAGCAACGTGTTTCAAAGTTGTAGGTAGTTGTATTTCTTTCATAATTATGTACAATAAAATCATATTGTACGGTATGCTGGAGTTATGTCATAATATACTTGAAAAATAAGCCTCAAATTATATTTTAGCTGTATGTTTATCTGTCCTAGACAATCCACTAAACAAATAATCGTAGTGGAATTACTCATGGTGATAAAATCTAAAATAAGTCCTAACTAGACTGTTATTTTATATTTAGTGTTTATGGAATTAGTTGTTTTAATGATAACTGGTGGTAGGTAGCATCAGAAGCCATGTTTTTCACATCATTTTTAAAACACACAAATAAAGGTAAAACAAAACTCACTCGTGCCCTCCAATCGTTTTATAGACTGAGCAGATTTCAAATATATCTGTAGAATCATGTAGAACAGCAGCAGTATGATCGTCGTGGGCAGGAGCGTCCACACGAGAGCCGCGGCGTTCAGCGCCAGTATACTGAACATGACGAGGTAGATCTGGATACACTCGAGGAAGAACCGAGGCAGCAGCTCGTCCAACGCTCCGATGTCCTTCGAGAAACGGTTTAGAATACGACCTGTGAGAGTAAAACTAATTAAAATACTGTTATTAGATACCATTTGTATTGTATCGTGTACCTATGTGTACATCATGTATCTGTTGAGGGTTTTGTTAAAATATGCCAATGTAAGTGGACGCAGCTCTATCATGGCGAGTGCCACCAATGCCGCCTTTGGTGAGGTGCCCCGGATCTGTTGAGCAAACAGGGCACCTCGACGACTAGTCAGTCCCTCAGGGGACCGACACCACCTCCACAGAGGGGTTGTCCTGCACCATAGAATAACCCTTCCCAACGTCGGGACAGTAAGATGGGGTGAGGTTCCCGTCCTCGCCCCTTGCCCCCTGCTCTTTTGTCCCCTCTTCTTATAAGAAGGGTATTGACGGCCGGCTGGTCAAGTGGTCATTCTACTGGACACTTTACGCAGCGGTCGCGGGTTCGAGTCCCACCAGGTGCAGATAATTTGTATGATGAATATAGATATCTGCACCGGACCTGTCATGGACGTGTATATATTATGTATTTATATACACTTCTTAAATTAATTTCCGGTCTTAGTACCCATAACACAAGTTCTTACGAACTTACCATGGGGTTAGGCTAACGTGGTGTAATCGTTGAAAAGTAAGTTGAGTAGGTAAGTTTAATTAACGAAAAAAGTAAATAAGTAAGTTAAATTAAGTTAATGTTTAATTTACAGCTGTATCGGGACTGATAATATTTATTTTTATATATCAGTGATAACGTGGCATTGTCCCAGTGAATTGTTTAAATTGATTGAATTACTAGTTTCAAAGACTACCTCTTTATTATAACTTATATAGGCTGTGTGTGACGGTATCGGACGGGGCGGTAAAAAAAATCCTGTGCCTTAAGTATTTTAATTTTAATAATAGTGTTTTAAAATAATTCTTTTGTGTATATTCTAGTAACACTATCATTGACACACTTGTATAAAGAAAACCGATACCGTCATACAATCTGTATATGTTTTAGTAAAGATTAAAAAATCCTTATACCATAGCAGTGGTCGGAAATGTTGTATGTACCTGAGGAATTAGTATCGAAGAAGCGCATCACACCACGCAACATGGAGTGGAACATGTCGTTGTGGAGGTTCCTGGACGCCGTCATGCAGACCTTGAAGAACATGAACGCTCGCGCAGTGATGAAGAGGATACAGCAGAGGATGAGGATCGAGTACACGTACAAGTACTGTGCCGTGTCCAAAGGTCCAATGTACGCGTGGATGTCCATGCCTGAAACAAATGTTGCATTAACATTAACCTTTGAATGAAACTCAAATGTGTATTACACTACATGTGTGTGAACGCGTGTGTATGTTCATGGGTGGTGTTGACAACTCATTAGGTTGCTCGTCTAGTATGTAAGCTAGTTAAAAAAAAACTAAATCCTTAAACACACACAGCCAAAGATACAGTGACGTCATAACCCGTAAGTGTAGTACCACCTCCCAGTGTTTAAAAAAAAAGGTTTTTGTGGAATGGTACTCGACTTATGACCGCTACCATGTATATTCGTTCATTCCTTTCGTTGACGCAGAACCCCAGTAGCGAGTTCCGCACCAAAGTCTTTAGAATTTGGTATACAAGTTACTATCTCATACTCAGACGGATAACTAATCCGAAAGATTTATTTTGTAAGAGGTAGTGCCATGCTGCTTTGCAGCCAAATTTGGCCGGCACGACCGGGGTGGTACCTCTCACTCACATAGCACAGGCGTCAAGTGACAGCTATGCTGTCGCGTTTCGTGCGGTTTGTGAGTTTCCGGTGGCCCATTAGGGAGGATAGGGAAAAGGAGGGCAAGTATTTATTTTGTGGCAACGCATCTGCATAACTTTTGGTTGTGTCTATGGACGTCGGTAGTCACCATAAGGCTCCGACAGCTCATTTGCCTATATTAATTTCATTAGCATTGCTACGTACTTGGTTTCACTTCAATTCCAGAGAAGTAGCTCGACAAGCTGAATGTATTATTAGCCGGTTCAATGACCTTGTCAAAGTCAGTTTCCACTGTATTATTCGATTCTCTTTCTTTCAGCCGAGTGACTTCGTTTGTCCTGAAAATAAAATATTTATAGTTTGAATTACGGACAGATTCTAAATATATAACGGTTATATGATTAAGTACACTGAATTAAACATTCATTAAATTACCAGCTGGTGCCCACAGCTTTGCCTGCGTGACCTTAAATTTACAACCGCATCCGGAGTGATGATGTTATAAATATAGTTACAATAAATTTATTTTCCTCGCATGTCACGGAAGCCCAAAACCCCTTTCAAGGGTTGGCTGTGCCGCGCGTCCCTCTGCGCAGGACTCAGTACTAGCACTATAATTACTGGCATCGAAGTCCTTCTCTCTGAAGTAGCTCCCAGGCTGTTTATGATCATAAAGCTTTATACTTCCCATCAGGTAGCCTGTCTCTTCGTTTAATTTGATCTGACATAAAAATAAAAACTATTCCAGATATGTACTGAATATGACATACCAGAACATGACCCAATAGTCGCAGAGAGTGGCCGATAGTTGTCCGATGATGAGGAGCAACACCATGAACAACAAACGCGGCGCCTTCCCTCCTGCTCTCAGGTAAGCCCCATACACGTGCCAGCCCATAGAGCCCGACTCTCTCTTTTCCTCCTCCATCTCCTGAGCTGGCCCTTCGTTGCCGGTGACTGATTCAGCGAGCGACGGTCGCCTAGTTGTGGACACCTGAAAGTAAAACGAACATTTTATAGCAAATGCTAATTTTTATGTTAGTTCGATGGGAAAGTTGGTAGACATGCCACCTGATGGTACGACTGTCATCCATGCGCAAAAACGAGTTTTTGGGACTAGTTCAGGCAACTAATTCAGTGTCATCCTGAGAGGTAAGATGCTACCTACGTCTGTGTGCCAATAATTAGACTGTCTTTTCTGCTCTTTTCTCCGAAACACAGAAAAGCAGTTTCATAAGAGAAATGAGTAGGATGTTAGTACCCATGCCGACGAGAGCGCGTCACAGGCCATCCCTCTTGGAGCTGTGATGAGTACGTGTGTTCTTGTTTGCGTGACTATAGGGACTTGCGTATCAGCGTACTGAACTGAGCGCTCCCGAGCTTACGCACACAAAGACAATGTGCGTGTACATTTACAAACACAAGGATGGCTCACCCGCTTCCGTGAAATAATACATGTGTTCACGGCTTACCCTAGTAGATGTACGGCGTGACATGGGAGCTGGTTTTTCGGCTTCATCGTCGTTCTCATCTTGACTAGAACTTAGTAACTTGGCGAAATCTTTGCCGGATGTGACGAGCTCCGCATAGGTGCCTTTAGCCTCCAGGGAACCCTAAAAAATATTAGCGTTATTTTGATAAGTTATTGGTTTCCCATATATTATTATATTTTAAATACGTAATCTAAGTAACCCGACACTTTGATCGCTTAAACTTTAATAAATCTTTATCGCTTTTAAATTGAATAAGTAAGTACATATTTTATTTATTGTAATAAATATTAAAGTACATGCAAAAGTCTATACATGTAATAACAACTGATTTTTGTTGTTGAATGACTCATTTATGTACTGTTTTCTCTCAGGTCGACACAATCAATAAAATGAAAGGACACAAACGAAAAAGAATAACATTTAGAAAAATGACATTTAGAAATAAGTTTTAGAAAGAATACCTAACTTACGTTGTTTAAGATGACGATATAATCGGCTGCTTTGAGGTAGTGCAGTTGGTGTGTCACGAGGATACGGGTGGTATGGCGGAGGTAGCCGCTGATGCACTCGTCGAACAGCTGGCGGCCCACGTGGGCGTCTACCGCAGACAGCGGGTCGTCCAGGAGATAGATATCCGCCTGAAATTTAGGTTCGTCATTTAGGTTAAAATATTTAATTTTAATTTATTTATGGGTAAGTCCCATGAAAGAGGCCGTTCGTAGTGGACGCGTAGAGGCTGATAATGATGATGATCATGAAGTGTCAATAAGTCCTTTTGGGACTAGCTTGTTATATCAAGCCTAGATCTTCTTGCGTTGCATACCTTAATTTGTATAAGTCTTCGCGTCAATAATTGAAATACCTGTCTTGCTCTTCTAAGATGTGGCAGAATAGTGATTCTTTTATTGACAGACTCCTAGCAGTAACCTCTCTTTACCAACAATTTTTACTTATAATGTAGAGAGGTAACATTCTTATAAAGTAAAATTTTTGGGTGAGTCATTTTGTTATCTCGAAACATAAAAA
Organism: Helleia helle; assembly: GCA_963853865.1. Classification (NCBI taxonomy): domain Eukaryota; kingdom Metazoa; phylum Arthropoda; class Insecta; order Lepidoptera; family Lycaenidae; genus Helleia; species Helleia helle. The sequence continues at coordinate 12,975,855 of OY971421.1, forward strand.
TCGTATTGGCATTTTTACTCGAAATCAGTCGAGGTTTAACTTTACCTAATGATATGGCGGGTAAGGCAGTTCACTCACCTGACGGTACACAGCTCTTGCGAGGTTAATACGTGCCCTTTGACCTCCGGAAAGCGAGACACCCCTCTCACCAACGAGCGTTTGGTCTCCATGAGGGAATTGTTGGAAGTCCTTTTGTAGTGCGCACACTCTTACCACCTGTAAATTGGGTTTGTAAACTTTTATATATTACACAGGTATATATAGGTATACCAGTATATAATATAATAGTATATTAGGTACCAGATATTCCTAAATTTACAGCCGTTTCCTGACTGATGATAGTTTCTTTGAGAATAATAATGTATAACCTTCATAATATTTAAGTAAATCATAAATGCCAATTGTTTGTGAAATCAGTAGGGCTACCATGCGCGCACGACAAAATGTTGTCTACCCCTTTTCTCGTATTATTTCATTACGAGAATAGAGGTAGACACAATTTTGTCGTGCGCGCATGCTAGCCCTACTGATCACCGAATCAGGCGTTAAAGATGACGATAGTGTTATAGACTGAGACTTAGGAATCAGATTTTGGCGTTTGCTCAGACGTCCACAAGTTGGTCATATGAGGGTTATTGAGAGCAACGCAGGAGAGGTCATTTTATTAGTAAAACGCCAGTGGTATAGGGTCAATATAATATTTTGTTTCCTTTTATAACTCACCTCCATATATTTCTTAGAATTGTAGGGTAGTCCGAAAAGGATGTTTTGGCGGACGGTAGCCACGAATAGCCAAGGTTCCTGGCAGGCGTAGGACAGCGGTCCGGACAGGTAGATGCGACCGCTGATGGACCGCAGCTCGTTCAAAAGCAATTGTAGAATTGAGCTCTGAAAAAATAAAATTTATTGACAGGATAAGGAATCGATATTCAACATTACCGATTAAAATACTACTAGTCCAGTCGGGGCAGACATTTAAATAGAAAAAATTCCGGGGAGCGATTTTTTTTTAAAATGACAAAATGTAACAGCTTTGATCCTAGCGTAAAAATGGTAATGACCAAACTTTGATGATGAGAAATTAAATTTCCAACAACTTTTTATACTGCCATTTTTGCTCTAAAGTCGAAAATTAACGAGTTATTTCAGAAAAACGAAATATTGAACTTTAAAACAAGATGGCAGCGAATCCTCTACCGGGATTAGTTAGAAAATCGAGATTTATACGTCCAACCCCCCACCCCCCCCGACGTTAAGACAAAAAAAAATCGACAAAAAATTATAATTTATAATATTTGCCCCTAAATACTTAAACGAATCTCAAATTTAAGACTTACTTAAACTCATGCTACGACGTGTCAGATTCAAAGAAAAAAGAGGAACATCACGAGCTTAAGTACGTGTTAAATTTGAGATTCGTTTGAGTATTTGATCTTTCAGTTAGCTCACCTTTCCGGAACCAACAGATCCAATGATAGCGCACAGTTTCCCCTTAGGTATCGTGAGGTTGATGTTGCGGAGCGTCATGGGCCCGTCCTCCGTCCAATTGGCACACACGTTCTCAATGCTGACGCCGACGTCATGGTTCTGAGGTATTGCACTCACTTGGCTCATCAGGCCCTTTTCGTTACAGTCAAATCCTGAAATAAGAATAACCTATGTATACGATTCATTGAATTGAATTCTCCGCGACTTCCATTGTTAGAATGTATGGATGTATGTTTGTTACTCTTTCACGCAAAAACTATTGAATGTATTTTAATGAAAATTTACAATAACATAGCTTATACATTAAATTAACATTTATGCTATAATTTATCCATGTAATCCCACGGGAATTGGTAGTAATCAAACTGCTAGTAATCAATATATACACTGCTGAATTGAATTGAAAAAATAATCTTTCCTCAAAATATATTCTTCCTCAATAATTAAGCTTCATTCAAAAATATTTGTTTAAATACGTCTGATTATTTCAGAGATTAGTGTGTTTAAACAAACAAACTCTTCAGCGTTATTGTGTTAGTGCAGATTATATTACAGTGTAATTACTGGTGTCAATACATACCATCTCGGTATAGAAAACGTATATAAATAATATTATAAATATCTATATTATTATTAAAATATTAGATAACTCTTTGATTTCGATTAAGATTATTAGATTCAAGAACCAGGATACATATACAAATAATATAAAATACATCTTGGCTGAATAAGATTCCCCGCCGGTAATACCTGGATTATAGATGCCCTCGTCGTCAATCTTTTTGAATGTGTTTTGACAAAGATCCAACTCGCTTAAATTTTTGTTTTTCTTGTTCTCCACCCGTTGCACAAGCTTTGCTATATCTACGTCGGCAACACTGCGGAGATCTTCCCGCTCATCTGTTACATAAAACTTGGATCAGATTGCTGTTTCTCCATCACTATACTATTGAAATTATGTTTATATAAGAAATAAAAGGGACCATTAATTTATCTGACTGTATTTTGAGAGAAGAAATGAAATGTTACTTTGATTTTGATATTTAACGATTTGACCACGTTAACGTACGGGTACTGAATGGAAATTAAGAAAAAGAAATTCCTATAAATACATACACACCCATAACCTTGATTCGTACACAATAATGTCAGCTCTGGCCGGAATCGAATCCGTAACCTCTCGGAACAGTGGCCGTGTTATAGCCACTGCTCCGGTAGCCGTTGAATTACTACATTACAACCAATTTAGGTATTTGGAAATAGTCTCAATTAGTAATCATTAGTATCTTATATAAAGTACAGAAAGCGTAGCGAATTAGTGCGTACTAGTCACGAGGCATAGAAAGAGCGCTAATTATAATCAGAAATTGGTTTGTAAAAAGTTCTAAATACATCAAGGTTTACCATGACACTGAACGAAAACAATAAATGTCTTACTTAAAGACGTTAGCGCTTTTTTATGTGACGCAACTTGTTTATTAGAAAGATAAAGCATCAAACGAACAAAACATATATGCGAGTTAGTGCACAGAATATTCTCACAGTAAAATAAATTCGAAAGGATAATTAAGATGAAAACAGAATGAATGAACATCTCAAAATGCATATGTAACCAGTACTTTGCCAAAACTCTTAGTTTGGCGAAGCAGGTGTGACTTAAACAGAACTGGACTTCACAATTACATTAAGTTTAGACTCATACCTAACGATAAGAGATGCTGTATTCGAAGTATAGAAATATGTGACTCCATTAACATCGACAGGCTAGAGGGCAAAGTGATAGATAATGTAGCTTGCAGTAAATTGAACATTTGTGCCATCGGAAACGCCTGCAAAGATCATACCGGGAGTGTGTTAATATTCATTCAAATAGATGTTCCTAGATATAAACATTAAGTTGTACACCTAAACATTATTAGTAACTACAAGTTTATAAAGCGGCTATACTTGCATATAGTGTATGCTATCTACAATTGTGTGCGTTTTCAAAAAGCTACACTTTTCTTGAGTGTAGTGGTAGTTAGTTCTTTGGGATTATTCACATTGTTCAGAGCCTTTGCTATAAGTTGGACTCTTTGGGAAGAGAATAGAATAGTAATGCGTCATGCATGTGGCATTTCGAGGTCCCGAGACCCCACATACCCATTAGCATGAACGTTTCAAGACGTTGAACTGAAATCAGCGCTTCGGCCAAAAACGACACAGCATTTGACATGATAATTGAGAGTGTGCCTTGTAGAGTGTTGAAGAATTGCGCCAAAGGGAATACCTGGAAATTAGATTCAGAGCAAAATGTAAATAAAACCTTCATCGCCAGCTTAGTGCGTTCACTAGACAAGAGCCTCTTAATGAGATTCAAGATAATTATGATTAAGTTAATACACCGCATTGCATCGCGTCGAGAATTAAGATCCACTTAATTAAATCAAACAACTCATAATACATAACAGTGAATAATTGATCAATCTAAAGACACATTTATATATAAATGATTAATAATAAACACGTGTTCAATTAAATATAGGATTCTCTGTCTACGATTAAATACGACAATGCCACTTAAAAAAATCTTTATCAGTATGTAATCCTCTTTTATAGATTTATAAACTATTATACTATGGCGTTACATATATGAATGAGTCCTCTATTTATATGTATATCCTGACCAGAAAAATAAAAATCCTCGCCATATTGCGCAAAATTGTAGAACTAATTTCTTTATGGACTTATATACTACGTGTTACAGTGGCTTGCAGGAAAATACGTTAATATAACAATGCTAAACAAAGATTTGTGATTTTATAATTTTATAAGTTACAATGATATTGCAATTGTCACTCAAATTCTCCTGTAGTAGGACTACTTAAATAAATTTCACTTAAGGAATAAGTAGTACCTTTGTACCAGTGTTTGTTATCACTATTTCATAATGTATGTTTTTCAGTATACATAAATTATTATTAAATAAATAAATAAGTAAAGAACTTACGATATCAGCGGTAACTTGGAAGCCGAATAGGGAGTAGGAAAGCAGGGTTATGTATAGAGTGAGTCTCTCAGTGAAGACCATGAAGCTAAGGTAGACCCCTCGCAAATACGACGCCGAGGTAATGCAGTTGATTTCGTTTTTGCGGGCCATCGCTACGACTTGCTCAAAGGGTTTTTCCCACGCGTACATTTTAATAACCTGAAAATTTTATTTAAATGAATTATTGTGACAAATAGATACCTAATTTCATACAACTTTTAAATCCCTTATATTAGATGCAATTTTATAATTTTATTCAGACGTTTACTTTCCCGACTTTACAACTATAATTTGCTTTTTAAGCAAATTATATTTGTAAAGGCGGTCGGTGTTTTGCTTAAGCAAATAATGTTCATCCATTGCCGATCTTTTACTAAACTATTGCAAACCATTGCCAATTACTGTTTAAATGCAGAAAACACAAGTGTGTTGGTATACTTTGTAGTACAATAGGATAGAGCTTTTAGAAATAAATTTTTGCCTTAATTTTAGTAAAACTATATACTATATAAACTATATTAAACTTGAAAGGTTGTGCCATGCTGCTTTGCAGCCAAATTAGGCCGGCACGACGCGGCTCGCTCACATAGCTAAGGCGTCAAGTAACAGCTATGCTGTCACGTTTCGTGCGGTTTATGAGTTTCCGATGTCCCATTGAGGAGGATAGGAAAAAGGAGGGCAACGCATTTGCATAACTTTTGGTTGTATGGGCATCGGTAGTTACCATAAGGCGCCGACTGCTCGGTTGCCTCCTTATAGCTTAAAAAATATTATTTTGAGGTTATATTATCTCCTGTATACTAAGAGTATAGAATATTGATTTGAAAAAGTACAGATATTAAATAAACGACGATGGACTGTTTGTAGGCTTGGGCTACAAAGTGAGAGGCTTGATTCGAGCCTGACTTGTCTGAGTTCGGCAAAACCTTGTCAGAAGTACGAGGAATTATTCATTTATTGTTATCTTCATCGTTACAAGTAACTCCACTGCCAAATACTCGCATTTAATTAAGATGTAAAAAGACCGAAAAATTAATATATTTTAGCATACCTGCATGCCGCTAATAATTTCATCCATAATACGAACACGCTCGTCCGTTTTGACCGCAGTCCTCATACGGAGAATTGCTGCCAATTTGCTCATGTAAGCTGGAAGTGTAAAATATGTTTAAGTCAATAAAGTTTGGATTCAAAATTAAAATAATATACTATTAAAACTATATATAATTTGCATTTATTCGCTTGACTTGTGTTATTTTTTTACAAAAAGATGTGAGCAATTAAGTTTTTTGTAAAATTTTATATTTTCGGTTGGAATTTCGCTAAAAGAATAAAATATTAGTTTGAAATATGAGCAAGCGAATATTTTAATGGTAACTATATTATTTTTGCATGTATGTTTATTCTGTTTCATTTTAGGATCTTCATAAAGAACGTAGTATAGACTAAAGAATTTTAAGCAAATATATATTATATTTGAAAAACTGTGATTTATAATACAACAAAAATAAAGAAAAACTTCTTTAATGTTTCTCTCAAAAAATGTATATAATTAAAATATTTTAATTTGAATTAAGGAATGACGTCATAATTTTAGACGAAAATATTTTTAATTTGCAAGTGAAATACATTGCAACGTTTTCATTAGATTTTATTTGTCGCCAAACAATGCCTTGTACGACTTTTAAGTTACTAAGAAGTAAATTACCTTGCCGTGGAACGCTGGCCAAGAAACGTGTCAAGAGATTCTCTTATGCGAAAACTTGTGCGAATTTTATGCACAACTTACTACGTTACAATAAAGAATGAATGACACTATTTCATTTAGGGATGAGACATTTGTTATGTTACTTTTTATATTTTTATAACCATGTCAAACTCTTCTATAAAAGCATAATATCATCTCATGATTTTGAATACATATACGTGTGTATATGTGTGTATTTTTCTTTTCGCCTTGCATTTAGTCTAGGTCTTGGTTTTGGTCTTCGTCTTGTTTCGCCAGACTTAGACCAAGACTGCAAATCCTAGACCAATTTTGCTCATCACTAATTTATATTTCGTTTTATGATTATAACTGTGTTTTTCTTATAGTAATTTTCACATAAGTTCACCATCGAAATTTCAAGAATAATGTAAGCCATACACGCTACAATCTACCGGAGAGGTTACCTACACAGGTTTTCCGAACTTCGGTACGTACAAAAAACTGCACAGATCTATTCCCACGGACGTTCCGGTATCCCACAGGCGCACCTACGCAGGTGGACCTCTCCGGTCAACCGTAGGGTGTGTAGCAACCATAAGATGCTTGAAAATATACTTACATTGCACGGGGAGTGTTTGCAGGACGATACCAATAACACCAACAATGGCGGCGTAACCGATCTTGATGTAGATGAGGTAGCATACCAACACCACTTGAAGTGGCAGCAGCCAGATGAAGTGCGTGTATATGAAAGCGTAGTCAAACCGGTTGACGTCATTGGAGAGGAGATTCACCACTTGACCAGCAGTTGTTTGGGCCAAGGCTCCTGAACTCATACGCATTACCTAAAAATATTAAGTTTATATTTAAAAAAAAACAAACGCAATATTCAAGGTTTAGAAACAGCTCAACCAATTTTGGTAAGAATTTCGAAGGAACACCGCTAGAAAATCTGTTTTTAATTAAAAAACCACATTCAAATGTTCATCCATTTTAGAACTACGGTGCCACAGACGCATGTAGCGGTCTAACACCCGTATTGACGCGTCGAGGGTAAAAAAAGTAGCAACGGCCTTTCGATTATGTATTAATAATTAATAATATTATAGTTGTGTTAATTGGCTATAATAATAACGTTGAATATAGACGATACATGTTTTATGGACTATTATTAAGATAGGACAGGGTATAAATCCTCTACACATAAACACAAAATTGCTTAGCGAATAGAGATAAACAGTACGACCTAAGCTCACAAACCTGGCACGTTAGGTTTTATAGAGAGAATATTGTCTGGGAGTCTTAAGGTTACGAAGGTTGAATGGTATTCTGAAAATTGAAATTCTCTATGTCGCCATTTACTAAATAAAACGTATGCGCTCTCTTTTATAAATTGCGTCGGTAAAATAATACCCGATGAAGGGATAGGTTTTATTCCTATCCGTCTTTGTAGCACCATCCAGCTTATTTCTTTTGTGAACCAGCTGTGCTGATTCCAACAAGATGAACAGAACAGGCGGTGTAATTACTGGTAATGAAACCTGACATCACGTCCAAGTTCTTGCATTTCAGGATTAGCAACGTATAGATGATAACCTGGTCTCCCCATCATGGTTCAGACCTTGACGTGGCGGTTGGGCTCAGTAGCCTAGGGTGAACCCAGCACCCTGGGCGAAGCTAATTGAGCCGAGGGGGTTCTTTGTACCCCTCTTATAAGATGCCTCAGAGCATTTCCCGGCGTTAAATAATAAAAATAAAAAAACACCCTGGTCAAATCCATTGTATAAGATATTAAATTATATTATATTAATTAGCAATTATCCCGCGAAACACGCAGTCTTTACAGCAAATGTGTGAGTGGAGGAGTGGAGGTGCTATATGCATGCATATAGCACCGCCCTCCTTTCCCACACTGCATATGCGCACACTCGCATGCACCACCACCCCACATGCACCACAACCACAGTAAAAGACCACCACCAAACAATCTACGCACGTTTCGCCCCGACACCGAGGCATCCTCAGGATGTAGACTCTACGATTAGTAATCGTTAAACTATTCTACTATATATATTTATATATTTACTAGTTAACTATCTATTAACTATTAAATCCATTTTAGTTTACTCCAAAATAAACTTATACAATGAGTGACATAGAACGACCTACTATCAGATGTCTCCTCTGCAATTTTATTTAAAAAAATCATACCTTTCTGTAGATAAGTGAGCAGGCAGCTATGCGCACTTTCATTCCGAATTGTTGAGTGGAGTATGTCCCGTGATGGTTGAGGAAAGCGATCACGAGGGACATGAGGATCACAGCTGCGGCGCAGTAGACGGCCTGTTCGTAGGTCATAGTGGATCCTGGCTCCCAATACGAGAGCATCATACTCAATGCCACTGGTTGGAAAGGCCTGCAAAAATTGAAACACCATTACCCCAATCTCTTGTATGTGCAACTTTAGGACCGTCCCATAACAAGTTAAATGAACTCAAGTATCACCTAGGGGGCTGCAGCAGCCCGAAGGCTCAAGTCTGTTCTAAGTTAGTGCATTTGGGCGTCCTTAAGGGAGCCTCGTTCCGTCTTCGAAGAGACAATAAAGTAAGCGCAGAGCCAAATTTCCTCCCTGTCGATCTCAGGACCGATGGTCGGAGGCAGGGTTTTCGCACCTTACGGTGGGGAGTTGGGGAACCCCTAATATTAGATACAAAATGTTAATATTTTTGAGTCCTGGGATGTTGGTGCAGTCTGTACGTTTCCGAAGTGCTCGACTGTTGTGTGCGAATAAATTTTCGGTATACTCCAGAAACTAATATCAACATTTTCAAATTCAAATTAAAAAAAAGCGAAAAAAAAGAAGTACTTTGTTGCTTTATTTAACTCAAAATGTGATTAAAACATTATTTATTCATTATACGTATCCGCTATAAAAATAATAAGGGATAATGTGTATAATTACAGCGAAATTCTACATATGTATGTAAAGAAAATATATTTTCTTTAATTTATATAAAACCTTTCCACATATAGTTGGCATAGGGAATAAAAAACATTATGTCATGTCATTCGAAATAAATTAATATTAAGAACCGAATGTACATACAAAGATTAATATATTTTAGAAATTAAAATATGATTAAGGAATCGGCATTGTAAGTTAATAACATTAAATGTCGTTTCTCTTATTACAGAGAGAAACTCAATTTCGTTTTAATTTACGGTGTCGCCTAAATAATATAAAATTCATCTTATATGTATTTTATTTTATATTAAAGTGCTGTAAGCTGCATATGCCTCGTGTCCAATGTGTTGGAAAACTTTACAACCTTTACAATCTAGCCTTGCATTCAGATTTTCAATTTTCCTTTGAACGTTCAAACGAGAAATTCTAACTATGAGTAGGTATCTAGAGTCGACATGAAAAGTTATATCTAAATCCAGTATCTAAATCATAAATACGAAATATTGTAAATTTACTCTAATCATAATATAATAATCAAAGAAGGTCACGGACCAAAGGGTTCGTGGTGTATTAAAAAAATCAGTCGGAGTATATTATAGTATGAACTTATAAAATGTAACCCGTATAAATCAATATATATTATAATTATATTATAGTATTAACACCACCATATACACCGTAGGGTACTTTACCCACCTCGAAGTAAAAAAAGACTCAAAAGTAAATAGTCAAAAAACTAGTCGAATTTGTTAACCTTCTCCTTTTTGGATGTCGGTTAAAAAGAAACCAAATCCGACCAGTATTTCCAGTGTTTGAGTGCCTCAACAAAATAGAAATAGGTTTATTATATAACACAGATAAAATATACATCTCAAGAGAGTTCTAGAATATCCACTCGGGTGGTGTAATTCATCGTAAAACGGGGCAAATATTATACGTTTACATATATCATAAAATAGGAGCAAGCTAAGCGATAAGTTTACGCTTAGGCTTTTACTAGCGTAGTTTTACTCGCTCCGTCGTAAATTTAAATATCTCACTAAATACATTACATGAACATTTGTGGTCTGAAAATATTTCGTAAATTACATATTTCTGTATACTATTTTGATCATTTCAAAGCAGGTTCGTGACGTTTGTGTGTGATAAAACGCGATCGTAAAATATATTTAATCTTCTACCACTTTCGAACTTATTATGTTAATATAATTTCATAACAATGTTGTTATGCGTACGAGACGGACATGTGGACACTTACCTTATATCGAAACATTTAGTCTTGATCTAGATTAATAACGTAGTACTATTAAAATAATTTATTGAAAATGATTCCTAACACTAGAAATGTGGATTAAAAAACTTTATTCCTGGCACTGAGGCCAGTTCATAAAATTACGAGACCTATTTACATTTTTTTTCTTTAATAATTTCTTTCATAGATCCTAGACATCCATTGTTTTATGAATAAAAACCTTACCTACATTAGGGGCCTTTAAATAACATTTAAAAAAATAAGTTGTTGTTGGTAAAGGTATATAAATTATTAGCAACATAGTTGTGTTGTGGCAACATTATATAACATTAATGTTAATAATATTACATTAATATAAACACAAAGAAGAGGAAATCGTATTTCTTTAATTTAATTGAAGCTCGAACCTCAGTTTGTGTCAATGTCGGTAGTATAGTTTATTGATACTTACTTAAGGAGGAGAGCCTGTATAAAAAACATGACGCCGGAAGGTGCGTAGCTCAACCAGAATGCCTTGGTCATTGCGCGAAGAAGCGACGGCTTTCGTCCCTGCCGGTTTGCTAAAGATATTTCTTCTAGCCATTTCCTGTAAACAATGATTCAATGGGTTAATTATATATCTTGTAATCTTTTAACTCATTAATCTTATGTATTAGAAATATGATTTAGATATTAAACATTAGTTTTATTTTCATGGAATCTGTTCCGCGCGGTTTGGCGCGTCTTATAATTAAAAAAAAAGTTTTCTTGTTAACTTTCTTTAATAATTGGGCTACCAAATAATGCTATCCAATGCATAGATAGTAATTTTTATATCCAACTGATATTAAGTCAAAGTCACCGAATTCCGAGAGGTTCTAAAAATGGCACCCAATAATTCCTATAATTTTGAAGAACGTCTTCTTCTTCAACATCTTCAAAAGAATATATTCTCCATAGATTAAAGGGCAAATACGTTTTTAAAATACCACGGCATTACGTGCCATTTTTGGTGGTGGAATTGCAAATTCACAGATGTTATCGTTTTATTTATTTTGAAGACAAGTTAATGATTAAGAACTTTATGTTTATAGTTCTGATTTCTTAAATACTCCATCAATATATACATGTATTTCCGAGGTGTCACGTTGCGTCGTTTTTTTATTTAATAATTATACCAGGTCAAAGATTGCCTATTTAGGTATTTTATTGATTCATTATATGGAAAAGCTGTTGAAAGTAATAATGTGTTCTGATATAATCCTGATCTTGATTTAGGTATTTTTTTAAATATTGCAATCAAAGATTAGCTAGTTTACATAATATTTAAAAATATATACCGTTTATTGCTCGTAATAAAAAACAAACGCTATTTCGATATGTTTAAGTCGGAATATAAGAGCACCTTACTCCGTGGTATTGACACCCGTCAAATACGAAGTGTTAAATTTTTTATAGTTTCAGTAACTAAAAGAATTTGTCTATAAAATAACTTTAATAATATATATTAACATAACATCACTCCTGCATACCCCCGAATAGATAGGAGCAGGTGAATTAAGGCACGGCTCCACCGCGGCGCACGCAGAGGCTACGCACGTGTGTTAAAAAGTAAATTTAAAGAAAATGTTAATTAATGAGTGGGTTGCAGTGGAATAATCACATAAATTTTCTCTTTCCATGTGTCGCGGTAGAGCCGCGCCCTTACAACCACTTTGATATTCTTATAATATAGTTGTTTATTAATAAAAAAATACACTTTTCTGAATAAAAATAATAATTTACTTTGTTATACCTTCAAAGAAAAACCTTTTTAAGGTTCAGGATTATAGGATAAAGAAGCCAAGAAAAAAGGACACCTGATGATGACTTTGTCGAAACCGGTCGTGTAATTTTATCTTAATTTGTAACGTATATAAAGTAAAAGTGGAAATGTGAAGAAAAAATATTTAGAATTACCAAGAAAAAAGGACATTGAAAAGGCTCTTAAAATGCTATTGAAGTTATTTATTTAATGGCAGTAAGTCTTTAAAGTTTCTCGACAGTACTTACAATATTCCAGAAACGACATTGCGAGACAAATGAGTTATAAATATTTTAGTGATATACCTGGCAGAAAAACGGTACTGTCATTGTAACATACTGTAGTACCATTTAATTAATCGTATAAAACAGAGATTGAATAAAATGTAAAGAAAATTCATTACTTTAATTTTTGAATATCATGTATCTTTATCCTTACTCCTTTCCGTTATATTTTGTGCACTCGGAATTGGGAACCAAGTGCATTGGAATTAAAATTTTTACATCGGAATTAGGACATTTTCATGTTTTAACATAACAAATTATTATAGTCGAACTTGTCAGTATAGTTGAAAAATAAGATAAACAACACTTCTGATAAAAAGAGCCAATCCAAGTTATTGTGAAAATACCGCGGAATCAGGTGCATTTACCCTATATTTAAATTATAAATTATTCAATATTTTTATACTTTATAGAAGTGGTCACTCGTTTTCAGATTTGACTAAGTATTGTTTTCACCAATAGTGCCTAATAGCGCTGATAAAAAATTAAGTAAACAATGGCGTGTTGTGTGTGAAATACCTGTGAATATATAAACCTACTCTTTATTATCAAAGTTGAATCGTTATTATATCCGCTGTTAAAACAATTGTATAGTGAAGTAAGTTTTTATGCTGCTTTTTTGTTGTGACTTCTGCACTAGATGCCACCAGGACGATCAAATTTTACAAATCGGTAAACATTATCATAAAAGTACTAGCGTATCCGACAGACTTTGTTTGTTACAAAACCTTTTGGCGGACCGAATTGTGAATTCTCGAATCCACATGAACACACACCAAAAAATTCATCCAAATTGGTCCAGCCGATTAGTTTAAACTTAGTTTTAGTTCAAATTAAGTTTATAAAAAAACCTTTTGAGACATTCACCACAAACATGTAAGTTCTTTATATTGAATATGCCCACAATATGTTGTCAAGAGACAATGTGTATAGGTAAAGGTATTGGTAAAGTACATGATCTACTAAGAAATAGTTTATAGTAGAAAATGCATATAAGCTACAACATTGTTCTGACGTTTATCCAATTATATATGCTAATTAAATCTTATGTACACGAGAAGTTGATCATGATCGACTTGATTTATTATTATTTATATTATTTATAATACGGCTAAATTGTAGTGTACATTTTAATATTGTATGCTTCCAAGTTTTTATACGTCATATAGCTATAGATTCTTGAAACTAGGTGAGAAGCTAATATACAAAAGTGTATACCCGGAGCCAACGCTGGTTGCTATATCAGACACGGGTTATTCACGATGTTTTATTTCCCTGGTGGGGTTTCATAAGAGAGGGTAGAATTTTGAAGAACTAATTCTTCGGTATCCACAAGTCTGACTAAAATTCATACCTCTCAATTTAAGGCCGAACGTATACCAAACATGAGTCTAGAGCATTGTCGACATCAACTTTTGAATACTCTGCATAAATACTGCTATGTAATTCGATAACAGGAAAAGTGAGAAAGGATGGCGTAGTTACATGAGAAGATGGATTAATGCTTTGATAGATATTAATTTAAATCTTACATATAGGCATTTTCTATTCGTAGATATAAAAAAAGAAGGGTTTGCCTTAAATATGGCTATGACAGTAATCTTGGTCAGCTTTTAACCATTATAAACCTATGGTTAGTTCATAAGGATGGACTTTACTAAATATGTATTTTTATGTTATCAGGGGGCAAACGAGCAGTCGGAGCCTCGCGGTACCGACGCCCATACCCATCCGCACAACCAGAGGCTATGCAGATGCGTTGCCCTCCTTTTCCCTATCTCCCCAATGGACCACCGGAAACTCACAACCCGCACGAAACGCGACAGCTTAGCTGTCACTTGACGCCGGTGTTATGTGAGCGAGAGGTACCACCCCGGTCGTACCGGCCCAATTTTGCTCTAATGCAGCATGGCACTACCTCTTACTAATTTTTTACTACCTCTTACTAAACTGTTTTAAATTAACTATTCGATATATAAATGAGAGTAAAGATGTTTTCGATTTTGACTACTAGAGAGAAAAATATGAAGAACATAATTGTTAGGTAACTTGTTTATTCTCACCATGAATACATTTAAATATATTATTTAGAGCCGACTACATAGTTTGTAAATGTATTATTTGCCATAAAATTCATAATATAAAATTAAATAATTTAAGGCGTAAAAAATATTTTCAACACATGCAACTTGAATAAACTGAGCTGAATTCGAGTAAAGATTTACCGCTATTTTCTTGGCCATGATGAAATTGGCATGTATCAGTCAGACTATTTCATACATAGAATACATGTCAATATTTGATATAGATAAGTATTTGAAGTTCTAAAAACATTTGAGGATAAATAAAACTGAACCAGTCTAAAGCTTAGCGGGTTTCGGTGTCACGACACAGCTGGCCTTAGTTTTTGTTCGCGTGCCAATTTATTCTTTAATTTATTAATACTTTGTATTGTATAACTACGAGGTTTTATAGGATTTATTCTAAATAATTGATTCTTTACGGACTGCATTAAGATTCACCATTAAATAATTATCGTCTTTTACAAAGCACAATTTGAAAAGAAAATGTTAAGTATAAATGTGAAATAATTCTTTCATATTTAAAATGATTATAAATCATTTTGTTTTTAAATATTAAAAAATGTATAATATGTGAATAATGATATGTTAGCGCTTTTTTATTGCCAGATTAAATAATACCAAAAAATACATTTTCTAAGTGCCGTTCTGGTTTTGCAATCTTCTAGAAAAATCTGAAAATCTTAGTTTTATCTTTAGTTTCATTATGCGCACACTTAACCGGTTTTTAGCTATAATAATTATTTATATAGTTTTAAAGTAACTCTCATATCATCACATAACTGGTCACATTTTATAAATATTCATCTGATATGTCGTCTATCCGAAGACCTTTAATATACTCGAAAAGCGAGTCTTAGGCAATGATTTAAAACATTTTTCTGTTGTGAAATACATACATTTGAATACTCTGGTAGATCATTTTTCTTTCATCTGAGACGGGATTGTTTAGATTTTTGTTTTCAGCTGCTTTAAATTTTGAAGACTGATAGCTTATGATTTCAACGATAATGATTACAAAATGACTATAATCGTCAATGATTACGTAAAGCGTGTGAGAAAATTAAGCGGTTACAATAAACAGATTGTAAATTATTAACATAGAACATACATTAAAAAAAATACAGTTGAACATAGAACCTAAAACACTCCTTTTTTGAAAGTCGTATAAAAATAAACGATTTTCCTCTTCTAGTCGAATATATATAATTAAGAGAAACATATCGATGACCCCGCTAATACATACGACCTTGGGTGACCTTCAAGAATCGTTCATGATACAAAAAAAATATAAATAAGGATATAATATATTGACTATTTAAATTTTATTTCATTTTTAAACTTTTTATTGGACGCGACTATTTTTTATTGTTTATTGGTGTGTTCTTTTACAAAAAAAAAAAAAAACTGTTCAAAGTTAATAAGTGAAAATATGATAAGTTTATAAAAAAGAAAAAAATATATATTTTATGTCACAAGAGGCAACCGGAGCCTTATGGTGACTACCGACGCCTATAGACATTCGCACAACCCAAAGTTATGCAAATACGTTGTCCTCTTTTTCCCTATCCCCCCAATTTGCAAACCGAAACTCGCAAACCGCCCAAAACGCGACAGCATAGCTGTCACTTGACGCCGGTGTTATGTGAGCGAGAGGTTAGACCCCGGTCGTGCCGGCCCAATTCGGATGCAAAGCAGCATGGCACTACATCTTGATAAACATAATGTAAATAAACCCCAAAATAGGTCATATAAAAGTTTACAGGGAAAAATAACTGTGAAAGTGATTAAGTATTTTTACCAACGTGGAAAAATTACAATTATTATTATCAGGTATTCAATCTCCCCAAGTTTTTCGATTAGTTCGTTATGACTTATGAGATTCTTGTTAGGCATTTGACCTTCGATGTTTGAAAGTTAGAGGGGAGGGAAGTCACTGACTACGGGCCCTACTTAAATATTTACGTAAAAAAAAATTACCTTGACATGATTTTTTCTTTTTTTTCTTTATTTGATTTAAAAGTCATTATTCTCTTAATAGGCATATAAGCCAAGGCATATCCCTAAGTTTTCAGGATAAACTAAAAAACTTAAACTGGGAGAGGATGACGGTTTTATTCTTATAAGCAAAAGTGAAGTTCTAAATCATGCATAAGTAAGGTTGGTAAATATTTGTATAATATTTATCAATTAGTCTTGTTGCGAATTATGTTTTTTTGTTGGGCTTTGATAAAGATAAAACAAACCAGTTTAGGCAATAGATAATAATTGATCAACCATTTCTCGATAAACATGATTTATTCGATGATAACAACGATATAATTATGTCGGTCATAGTGAAAATTAATTAAAAAACAAAATGTGTGTTGACACTGTTTAGTCGTCGCTACAAAAACTATAGATAGATAAGAATAATACTAAATAGTCTTAATACGTAATTAAATATTTTATTATTATTATCTATATGTATTTTTAATAAATTACTTTCATAAACAATTCTGTAATATTTTTTTATAAACTCGTGCTTCACTCTCACTTTGATTTTTAAAATACAAATAAATCTGCGGAGTTGTAATCGAAATTTGATATATAGAATTCCAACTTCTTTTATTTTCCTTATCATATAGTCATGTGAATAAAATATAAATTTGTGTATTAACTTTTTTATTGTATTTATTTAAACGTTAATAACAATAATTAAAAAAAGGTATTTGTAATAATTATTACAATAAATGTAGGTAATGACTTGATTTGATCCTAAAAATCTTGCACGATAGAACCTAGGAACAAGTATTATAATAGATAGAACTGCTGATTTGAAGTACATGGTATTCATAATTGGAATTATATATACTAAAAATGTTGCCCCAACCACTATATAACTATGATTGCATAGTAGAAATAAATAAAGGCATCCAAAATTATAGATTTATATTTGTAGGACATGTTTTTTTTTTGGATAATGCACTGCTTAGGAACTGTTGACTGTTTTTTTTATAACTTGAGGGGGCAAACGAGCAGTCGAAGCCTTTTGCCAACTATCGACGCCCATACACATCCGCACAACCAGAGATTATGCAGATGCGTTGCTCTCCTTAACCCTATCCCCCCAATGGGCTACCCGAAACTCACAAACCTCACGATACACGACAGCATAGCTGTCACTGGACGCCGGTGAGCGAGTCGCGACTTATGTGAGCGAGAGATACCACCCTCGTGCCGGCACAATGCGGCTGCTATGCAGCATGGCACTACCTTTTGCAGTAGTAGAGCATTGGTCAAATGCTGCACCTATGCAGTGTATTTTTTGTAATCACCAGATTTTTATATTACAATGGTTGACAAAAAATTTTTGGATTAGGTTAATTAAAATTTGGCAACTTTTTTAGATCCCTAGGTGGGTGGGGGGCAGCGGCCCCTCCCTGCCCCCCTTGGCGAAGCCCTTGTAACTAGATACTACATACTTTTGTTAAGAGGAAAAGGTTTATTAATTATGGAGTTGTACATCCTTATTACTAAAAATAATATACTACGAATAGTTATGATAACCAAGTCGAGTTGTGATTAAGAAAGTTGTCGTACCGGTACATTTAAATAAACAGCCGATGAACTCAGATATCGTAACATAGTTGTTTGGTTTTTCGTAAATACTTCTAGTTTTGGCAATTTTTATTTTAATTTATTAATTGGTCAAGAACTCTAATCTTGTGCCGAGAAGTCCCTATTCTGTGCCATCTACGTGTTAACCAATGCAATTTTATACACGAGCCACCCCGAATCAAAAATAATATTTTCGGTACCTACCTCTATTTATTATTACATATCATAAAACTCGCATTATTTTAACGATATTTAATGGAATTTACGTATAATAGAAGCACCAAATGAACTTTTAGTTTAGTCAACAAGTGCCTTTTAGGTCAAAACTTTTTCGCCTTTTCCTAAAAATATGGCTAAGGTGTCATTCGGTTCGGCTGTAGATAGTTTTTGAATAAATTAAAAATGCGTTCGTAAAAATTATAAAAGTTATAAATAATTAACTGAAAAAAGGGGTTTGGTTTTTTGCTTATATCTCAAAAACTTAGAAAAATATTCAAAAAGAGGAGAAAGTTTTCTAAAAAATAGTTGTGCCTCCCGGAACTGCAGGACCAATATTTATAATTTTTTACGCAATAAGATAGATCTAAAAAATGCAAACGTGTATATTACGCCCCTAGGCATTTCTCTACGCTCCCCTAGAAGGGCACCTTGGTTGGGAAGTTCTGTTTTAGAAGATTATCAACGTAGCGAAACCTGATTTATAAATAGAACTTAGAATATACGTTGGATAGACAAATAATGGAAACGCAGTTCCTATTTTCCCTTTTAATAATGAAACTCACGTTCTCTCTATAAGACAGAATAATTTAATCCAATATTTTAAATAATATAATTTTGAGTTTTTCTTAGATTTCCACATTCAATGATCATATTATTTAAATCTATATTATGCTTTACTTTATGGTACATGTCTGATTAGCGAGTAGTTCAAACTCGAGGACATAGTTTAAACATAAATATGCTAATTATGTATAAGTGAAAGCGTATTTGTTGAGAAGCGAAATGTGATAACCGGATTTTACGCATCGGCGTAGGTTGTTAATATAACTATAATAACATATTTCAAATGTGTTTATAAAATCATAGATTGTTATCAAGTACAATTTAAAACATAGTATATTTTTATATAGAAGAGGGGGCAAACGGAAAGTCGTTTCACCTGGTGGTAAGTGATAACACATACCCATGTCCCATAGACACCCGCTAGATTAGAGGATTAGCAAGTTTCCGGCCTTTCAAATATGAGCATGCTATTTCTATATAATTTCTTTTAAAAATTTTGCTTCAGAATATTTTTACACTTTTTAGACATATAAAACGAAGTAAAAATATTCTCCACGCTCTATTGGGATTCGTAATCGGTGCCAAAAACTATCCATGCCAAGTTCCACAACAAGATGTTTAAGCTATACTTATCACCAGAAATCTGTATACTAAATATGTAAATATACCAAATTAAAAAGAATATATATTGTTTTAAACTAACGCGATCACTATTCATATTTAAATATATATTGTTTTAAACTAACGCGATCACTATTCATATTTAAATATATATTGTTTTAGGTGCGTATCGCGTTTACAGTTTTATTGAGGTCTGATATATCGCCAATGTTTCAATCGCCATGATCACGGGGAGATTCAGTCAGACAGTCTCCCCGTGATCATGGTGATTGAAACATTGGCGAAATATCAGGACCTCAATTAAACCATGAACGCGGTAAGCACCTCGAAACTATATATATTTATTTCAATATGAATAAAAATATATATCATACATAAATAAGGTTTTTTTTATATTAGTTGGAAAGGCCAACGGACAGACGAGCCAGTAAACCTGAGACTAGCGCAGGCAACTCATTTATGTGTTCCCTATCCTGAGACATAAGCCGCCTTATTCCAAAACGAAGACTAAATATAGTACCGAGTTTAATACCAGCTTTAAACCATGGACTAATATAAATGTTATTACAAAAACTAGTTTAACGCTAGTACCAGGACTTTCTATGGTACTAAAGTTAGACCACCGTGACTAGTTTAACTTCGGTACTAACCTCAAAATTTCAAATTATCAGATGTCTTATGCGTTGAATTTGCGTTTTTTCGTATAAATTGTATTGAAAGATAATTAAATGAACTCGATGTAGACAACATTCAGTGTTGCCAACTTAGTGGATTTTCCACTAGAACTGGTGGTTTTGACC
Source organism: Helleia helle (assembly GCA_963853865.1). Lineage (NCBI taxonomy): Eukaryota > Metazoa > Arthropoda > Insecta > Lepidoptera > Lycaenidae > Helleia > Helleia helle. Next base: position 12,996,248 of record OY971421.1, read on the forward strand.
CCCCTCTTAGTGGAGAAATATTGTTTTTAGTGGCTGGTGGATTTTTAGTGGTTTTTCATACGATCACCTAACCAATAAACCGGGAAACATTGATAAAAAAAACATAGATAAAAAAATCCTCAATAACGGTTGAACAAGCACTTAATCACAAGAAAGAAAAGCATTTTACAAAAAATTAAAACCGACTTCAAAAATACTAAACTAAAAAGTAATAAAATAACAGTTTCTTTAATGTTTGTGCTTACAACATATAATCAACTTAATCTTCTACTAATGTACAAACTTTGCGTTTATCACGTCATTATAGTTACTTTTGGAGTCGGTGTCGTATTTGTTGCTGTACATTACCTACCTACCTACCTTGGCTGACACCGACTCCAAAAGTAACTATAATGACGTGATAAACGCAAAGTTTGTACATTAGTAGAAGATTAAGTTGATTATATGTTGTAAGCACAAACATTAAAGAAACTGTTATTTTATTACTTTTTAGTTTAGTATTTTTGAAGTCGGTTTTAATTTTTTGTAAAATGCTTTTATTTCTTAATTTTTAGTGATTCCGAAATTCGTCGTCTTGGCGTTCATTGAAGGAGGCATGTTCAGCAGTGGATGGATAAAGGATGATGATGATGATGATGATGATGGTGATGATGATGATGATTACGATGACCGCGACATACTATGGTGTGCTACCAAAGCATCCTATACAATTATTACATCGACACGTAATAAAATGATCATATCATCAAGATAAACAAAACCAACCAAATAGACATTATTGGGAATAACTAAAAAACGGCTTGTCAGATCTTAATAAAATTAATATGGGACCAAATTGGAAACTACAGCTTTCAAACAAAAAATAACCATCGAAATCCATTCACAAACGGCGGAGATATCGTGTCACATACATACAAAAAAAAAAAAAAAAAAAAAACATACAGACGAATTGAGAACCTCCTTTTTTTTTGAAGTCGGTTAAAAATCTAGTTGATTAATAGTTCAGTTCAATAAAAGTAAAAGATTTTTAGCAAGCAGTGGTGACATATTCATATTTTGTTGAAATGGAATGAGAGCGAGCGAGATACCAAATAACATTGGTGTGAAGTATTGCATTTCCAGCCCACTGCCATTTCAACGAGCTTATTCTTCGCGTGATATGGGTAACGTTAGTTTTCTGGCGTTTCGAATCCTTTGTCCTATGGGCCGATAAGGTTCAAGAGCGGAGGCGCGTTTGTGTATACGAAATATTGGTCGACCATTAACCAGGTCCCCGACGATCCCCACCACCATGGTGGGGTTCGTGTCGTTTCGGGTCAGGCCTTGTCGTGGCGGTGGGGCTAAAAAAAAGGCGGAAAGACGATCTTAATGCAGTGGCCGGTCCGTGTTGCGAGATGCGAGTGGCAAGGGATCGGCCATCTTGGTGTTCATTGAGGGAGGCCATCGCACGGTGTCAGCCGTCCGACCAATCCCGGAGCAGTGGGTTGGCCGGCGGCATAGCGTTATTAGCTTTCACCTTGCGCAGATCGGCAGGCTCGGAGGAATCGCCAGGGTGTCATCACTGTAGCAGTGAAGAGGACACTGCTGATCACACCCTGGTGGAGTGCCCTGCGTGGGCGCCAGAAAGGGCGGACCTCGTGACCGAGGTCGGCGCCGACCTTTCACTCCCTGCGGTCATCCGCGCGATGACCGGCAGTGAGAGTGCATGGGAGGCAGTCCTCTCCTTCTGCGAAGTCGTGATGCCGCAGAAGGAGGAGGCGGAGCGGGCGAGGGAGCGCACTGGTGCCCCTTCTCGCAGGAGAGCGCGGCGGCGACAGGCGGTCGCACCGCCGTGAGGGACCTGTGCGTGGCCGATCGGGGGATCTGCCGCGCGCGCGTAAGGTTATCATCAATTATCATCCCTTTTTTCTTTTGTTGATTTATTTTAAATGAAGTAATTAATGTTCGTGGCACACAAATTCACAACAAAAAATATTATACTATTCTTATGAACAACGTACCGTCTATTGAGAATCAAAGAACAATATTGGCTGTAATGTAACTATTGGTAAGTGGTAACTCGACTTACATTGCAAATTGCAATAACTCAACAATAATTTAATAAACATTTCGATGACAGAACTACGCACGCTTTGTATTTCATTCCCTTATACGCTAGCTAATATAAACAACTTAACAGCGAAATATTACAATATTTGTGTGCAATAAACAAGAATTTAAATCACACTACCTCAAAGTATAAAGTAGTAAAGGTTTCAGATATTTTATATAACACAATAAATTTTATTATCAAATTATTGATGTATTTTCCACATTATATTTAATTATAAATTAGCGAGCTTTGCATAAAAAGGAACGGTGTACCGAACTAATCAAATATTGAACGAACAAAATGAATGATATGTTGCTCAATAATCTGTGGATACAATTAAACCAGGGACGATCTTTGGTACTAGCTAGACCTCGGTTGGTCCTCGATTTGTAATAAGAATGAATTTTAGTCCAAGGACTAACGATACCGTAACAAACCTGGACTTTTTAGTCTTGGTTTAATCCCGGTACTAGATCAGTTTTTTGTAATAAGGCGGAAGATGTTTAGTCTCTATACCAGTAATTACACTGCCTGTCTTGCCCTTCTCTCCGAAACACAGCACAGCTGTTTCAGAGAAACAAGAAGCAGAGCGCGACAGAAGCACATCCCTCCCACCCGATGAACATTGGGTAAGTATGCATTATTTAATTACATAGTGATATAACCTCGGCCTCTGTAGTAGGTACCTAGGTAGGTAGGTATTTTCCGAAGGTTGTGTGATGAGTAGTGAAGACAGATGAGTTACGAATATGTATAAATTCTTATTTTCCTTCATCTAGTACTCATATAAGCAATGCAGATTTTTCGATAGCTTACAGGGTATGTATTAGATGGAAGTTTGTGATAGGTATAAAGACGCGGCCCCACCGCGGCGCATGAAGAGGTTACGTACGTGTCTTAACTCTTAAAAACTTCGCTTTGCAAGAAAATTTGACTGTTTGAAAAGATTTTTACGATTGTTATAGTCTTTTTTGTAAAATGCAATCACGACAGGAGTGCTTACATAGGTCAACGCTGCCAACGTAATGAACGAGGCCTGCGGACGAGCAGCTGGTGCATTTTAGATGGATATATTTGTTTGACAGCGTGGGTCATATGACGTTAATTAATGCATAACGTGTCGGTGGACTGCTAAAAACACGTGCGCGTGGTGGGCCACGCTTCGTTGTATTCAGGTATAGTGCATAACGCAGAGGAAACGTAGATCTACGTTGTAAAACAAATTTACGCGCAGCTAAAATGCCCGTACACAGCATGCGCAGCGGTGCAGCCGCGCCTTAATTCAGTTCAATATATTTAAATAATATTTAAGGCTTGTCACCGCAGGCAAAACGTGAACCCCACCATGGTTCAGGGTGAGCCCAGCACCTTGGACGAAGCGAATTGAGCCAAGGGGGCTCTTTGTACCCCTCTTATAAGAAGTGGGGACAAAAGAGGAGGGACGATAAAGGAAAAAGTGTACTGACTGAACACAGAGAGTCAGTCAGAAAATAATACTTTTTAATATAATAAACAATAAAATGATAATGACTTTTCTAGCTCGCTGGACAACAGGAAAACACCTTGTAAATACCTAAAGCTCAGTCAAGGCAGAACTTCATAATCTCTGTCCCTCTTTGTAGTTATCTAGAATAGTATTAAACAAATCTGAAAGTGTAATACCGACTCTACAAAAATGCAACCAGAAATTAATTTTTTAAATTACATATAGATTGGATTTCAGGTCAAACACAGATTATGCCAAAATTAAAAATCCAATTTTGGCTATACTAATATTTATCATACAGCCAGTAATCGAAAATCTGTAAAAGAGGATTGCATCAAATTCTCTTCCAATCATGATACAGTACGGATCAGTGAGTCAACCAGAGTTAGGTCGATTTTTTTGGCGGGATATATAAAGAATGCTTTTTAAAGACCAACATGCAACAGAGCATGTAGAAATGGAGTAGATTAAGTATTTTAGTATTTCAATATTTGTCTATGTCCATATAAATATTTGATCAATTATCATCGCTTCAAATATATACATATGTAGGACAAAAGCGAAGGAATGAATTAAAATTTAATCGTGAAAATTAATATCAAGTTTGTAGTATATCATTAAAATTATACAAAATTTTCATTACTTTTATACCTTCAATAGCGAGATATTCAGTATTATATAAATATTTTATAGAAAAAATATTTATTAAGTTATTTATTCTGGGGTTATTTTATGTTTGTAAATATTAAGGAGAAAAAATAAGTAACTGCATAAATATTAACATAACATATAAACCCTGCATTGGTGTCGCAACTGTATCTTTTATGCAGTAACACAAAGTATTATATAGTCCATACAGAAATCAGTTCCGAAATTTTTCGCAACATGGCGCGGGTGTGATAATATGATTTTACAGCAATTTATAAGGTACCTGAGTAAATTCTTGTGATATTCAGGTATCAGAGCCATTTGAATACTAGCACAAAAACTAGACAACAATATAAATGACAAAAAGTCTTAGCATCTCAATCATAATTACAATTATTATCTTAACTGAATATAATACGTAATTTAAAAGGTAAACAAGGAAAAGTTTTAAGGATATTTAGTCGAAGGAGTAATTACCCGGCTGCAAGGAAAGGGTTATGTTTTCGCGACTATCTTTATGTGTTAACCCGGCTGCGAGGAAGGGTTATGTTTTAGCGACTATCTTTGTGTGTTAACCCGGCTGCGAGGAAGGGTTATGTTTTAGCGACTATCTTTGTGTGTTAACCCGGCTGCGAGGAAAGGGTTATGTTTTTAGCGACTATCTTTGTGTGTTAACCCGGCTGCGAGGAAGGGTTATGTTTTAGCGACTATCTTTGTGTGTTAACACGGCTGCGAGGAAAGGATTATGTTTTTAGCGACTATCTTTGTGTGTTGTTGTATTATTCTTTATTCCCTCCCCACCATGGGTTCAAGCTTTGTCGTGGCGGTGGGGATCAGTAGCTTAAGGTGAGCCCAGCACCTTGGGCGAAGCAAATTGAGCCGAGGGAGCTGCTCTTTGTACCCCTCTTATAAGAGGGGCCTAAGAGCAGGGGGACAAGGGGCGAAGATGGGAACCTCACCCCATTGTACTGCCCCGACGTTAGGAGGAGTTGTTGTGTGGTGCAGGATAACCCCTCTGTGGAGGTGGCATCGGTCCCTTGAGGGACTGACAAGTCGTCGAGGTGCCATGTATGCTTACCAGATCCGGGTCACCTCACCAAAGGCAGCATTGGTGGCACTTGCCGGGTTTTAGTGGGTAGAGCTGCGTCCACCTTACCACCTTTCCCCGCCTGGGGAGACCCATTCCTACGCGGGATGCCTCAAAGCATTTCCCAGCGTAAATGATTTTTTTTTTATTCCCTCATATCTTCCAAATCACGAGATTCTTTAATTAAGGTCGTCTCATTTGTCCAAGTGTTCTTAGATAGATGACATATAAAAAATGGGGGCTGCTATATTTCATTGTTTAAGGTGAAATATTTTTTTCATTGATGTTATTAACATGTTGCAAGGCTGAATTATTAACGTAAAATTGCATTGTAATCTATGCATGACTACTAAAAAAAAATAAGTACTCCCTTATCAAAACTGTTTGACACGATTATTGAAAAATACACACCATATTATTGTTAGAGGTTGATTTAATATTATAATATAGAGACACTGCAGGACAGTTGGCAACTTTATATTATTTTTGATTAAATTAGTTATTATGTGATTCTCCTGCGAATTAGGCGAAATTCAAACTTGACACTAGCAGAATGTTGCATAAAACGATCGTATGATAAGAATAAGAGAAGAAAATTGCAGAAGGATAGATTAAATTAAGCTCCCCACCATGGTTCATGCTTTGTCGTGGCGGTGGGGCTCAGTAGCCTAAGGTGAATCCAGCACTTTGGGCGAAGCCAATTGTATCGAAGGGGTTACTCTTTGTACCCCTCTTATAAGAAGAGATTACAAAGGAGAAGGGGGGGGGCGAAAGGGGCGAATATGGGAATCTCACCCCATTGCACTGTCCCGACGTTGGGAGGGGTTGTTCTGTGGTGTGGGACAACCCCTCTGTGGTGGTGGCAGGTGGTGGCATCGGTCCCTTGGGGGACTGACTTGCCGTCAAGGTGCACTTCTCCAAAGGCGGCATTGGTGGCACTCGCGGGGTTATAGAGGGTATTCGGCACAGATATGTGCCGCGAGTCCCACACACCACCCGACCCAGGGCTGTTGACAGCGCGTAAAAGCGTTTCCCCGTGTTAACAAAAAAAAAAAAGATAGATGAAAAGCTAGGATAAGATATTGAACAAAAAGGCCTCATTCACTAATAACATTGTCTTAACAAAAACCGGTTAGGTCCAGCTGTCGAGAAGAACTCGGGCACGTACGGGATATATAAAACCTTAATCATTAAAAATATGCGACGAGCTTCAACACAATATTATACAAATGACGAATACTAATACGAAGATCGTTGAAAAGATATTAAAGCCAAGCAAGTTTTTTTGCGTCGCAAATAAAGGCTTTTTCGTGACAGACTTTAAAAACGATTGTTATCTATGTATGTACTATGCGTCGATGTACGATGTATATCAACGATTATATTAAATGGTGCCCACAGTTTGTGTATAGTTTTGATATCACATATTTATCTAATTTATAAGGGATATATATATATATATATATATATACATATATATATCCCCTATATAAATATACTCCTTTTGTATAACGTAATCTAAATAAATACGTAGGTAAGTATTTATTTTATTGTTTTCAGGATAGCTTGGTAAGGAGGATGCCAATTTGGTTTTAAATCTTTACGCATCGAGTGTCATTAGCAGAGCCATTTTTCTTTTTGGGCACTCTGGCTACCTTTTTTGTTTTTTTCCTTTTACGCCGGGATATGCTCTAAGGCATCCCGCCTGGGGAGTGGGTCTCCCCAGGTGGGTATGTGGGACTCGCTGCGCCCGAAAGATGGTGAATGGATGCAGCTCTACCCACTAAAACCCGGCGAGTGCCACCAGTGCCGCCTTGGTGAGGTGCCCCGGATCTGTTAAGCTAACAGGGCACCTCTACGGCTAGTCAGTCCTGCAAAGGACCGACGCCACCTCCACAGAGGGGTTGTCCCGCACCACAGAACAACCCCTCCCAACGTCGGGACAGTAAAATGGGGTGAGGTTCCCATCCTCACCCCTTGCCCGCTGCTCTTTCTTATAAGAGGAGTACAAAGAGCCCCCTCGGCTCAATTGGCTTCGCTCAAAGTGTTGGGCTCACCCTAGGCTACTGAGCCCCACCGCCACGTCAAGGCCTGAACCATGGTGGGGACATTCAGGCTACCTGCTCAGGTCCTTGTGATCACAGGCCACTCTGATTTCTCTCACATCCTATCAGATCACAAACCGATATTTATTACCTAGCGATAATCATTCCCCATTGCTCTCCATTTCCCTATCTCCCTAATGGCCCACCGGAAATTCACAAACCGCACGAAACGCGACAGCATGGCTATGACGCCGGTGTTATGTGAGCGAGAGGTACCACCCCGGTCGTGCCGGCCCAGTTCGGCTGCAATGCAGCATGGCACTACTCATAGGTCACTTATATTTTTGTGTTCTTTTTATCGAGAGTTTTTAGCAATTATTTACAAAAGTACATAATAAAAATGTTTCTATTTGTAGTCGTTGCATTATGCTGCTATTGAAAAACTAGCTGTGGATTAAAAACACATTCAAAGACTTATTTCGTCAGACGATCGTGTCAGTCGTTTCATGAATGTCTTGTTTACATCAAATAGGCGACCATGCTCATTTGGCATTTAAATTTTTATACCGTTACGTTTAATTCCAGCGCTATTAATTAATTCACTTCTATTGTTATATGTTAATGAATATATTTTATATCATACAAAATATTACAAGCGATAGTAATAGGCAGAATTAAACTTATGTAATTGTAAAGGACAAAGTTGGCATGGAATATAATAATTTTAAATTTATAGACCTTTAAAGCACAAAATTTTAAAGGGTGAATAGTAAAGAAGATTAAAAAAGTATAGCTAAGGGTTACCTACTTATATTGTTTTAAGAAATTGAGTAAGCCGCAAGATGAAATTTACATTGGCTGGTGTAAGATGTTATCTTGTGTCGGTATAAGTTTTCGCAATCATTTAGATTTCACAATCCATATAAGGATTAGTCAGTAATTACAAAGAGTACGATAAGTTTTATAAAAAATAGATAAATACATACCTAATCATAATAAAACTGGCACGCTAATTTACATAATATTATCACAGATATTATGTTCTGCGTGGAGGTAACTTTTAAACGATGTTTCAGGAAAAATATTCTAGAACAATATATTTGAAGATATGGTAGAGATTTCCACTTACAAAGGCACATGCTATAATATTACTCGCAATACATACTATATATTACTCGTACTATATATTATATCGTACTATATATTATACAGTAGGTATTTATAAAGATCCCCGCCATGGTTCAGGCCTTGACGTGGCGGTGGGGCTCAGTAGTCTAGGGTGAGCCCAGCACCTTGGGCGAAGCTAATTGAGCTGAGGGGGCTCTTTGTACTCCTCTTATAAGAAGAGGGGACATAAGGGCAGAGGGTAAGGGGCGAGAACGGGAACTTCACCCCATTGTACTGTCCCGACGTTGGGAGGGCTCGTTCTGTGGTGCGGGACAACCCCTCTGTGGAGGTGGTGTCGGTCCCTTGGGGGACTGACTAGCAGTCGAGGTGCCCTGTTTGCTCATTAGATCCGGGGCACCTCACCAAAGGCGGCATTGGTGGCACTCGCCGGGTTTTAGTGGGTAGAGCTGCGTCCACTTACCAGCTTTTGGGCGCAGCGAGTCCCACATACCCGTGGGATGCCTCAGACCATTTCCGGGGGTTAAAAAATAATATAAAGATTTATAGGCATAACTGAACACTGAGGGTTCAGTATTAAAATTTTATGGCTGCAGATCTAAAAAATTTAGTTATCTTATAATCGCAGATGGCATCTATTTGTTTTAGGTTTTAGCATATATGAGCTATTACTAGTGCTTGAAATTATAAAAGTATATTACCTACTTTAATTCACACCTTTGTACCTAACAACTAGACACGATCACGCAGAATTGTGTTTTTATGAATGAAAATTCTCAACATTTATTTGTACTTAGTAGTTATGGCGTCACAAACGGTTTCTTCGCCTTGTCCCTGTTTCGTATCAACACGATGGTTTACACAATCTATCTAATTATTATTGATTATTGAGCTATTATCGTTAAGGATTGTGATTTAATTCGACCTTAAAGCGAAGGAAGAACGTACGTGAATCAAGCTCCACTTATTGACATACTTGAATGCGCAAACGTATTGTTATATTTAAATAAATAAGTGAATATGGATTGAGTGGAGCTTAAGCGATATTCTTAGTACCAATTATCATTTGCGTCTATTCCAAGAACTGAGGTGAACAAATCATGTCGTTTGTTCCTGCGAATGTACCTCGTACGGAAAATAAACAGCGAGCTTCGAAATTCGAATAATTTAAAGATCGTGGCACGCCGCACGCGGCAAAAATAATGCGCACTGTATTAACTATTAGTACCTTTATTGATTTCGAAGGCTGCAAGTGCACAATTAACGACATATTCAGTTACTAGTTTCTTTTAACATGTTTTAGAGTGATGTTTGTTTATCGCGTGCACATCAAAACCACACTGTACGCCATACCCTGGACGCATTTTTATAACCGGTCAACCACGCCCATCTAACATATAACCGGATAGAGTAGTAATGTGAGCCATAAAATTACAAAACTGGACAATGATTTTTCACTGACGTAATAGCAATTCAACCAACCAGTGATCTGTATGTATGTCCCATCGGCCAATCATACATCAACCATTAGTCGACCAATCAGAGCGCAGGTCCGGCACAGCGTCGCAGTACACATTTAGCGAAATTTCTTTTCATACAAAACACATAACATTACCGCTCGTTTCCGCTGTTTTCAGGAGTCATTGGCAGTAATGGTCACGAACCTAAAAGTGTATTAAAAAAAAAAAAAAAAAAGCTAAAGTTAAAATACCTTTTTGTTCTAAAAAATCAGAGAATTGGGAGTCTGACTCGCGCTTAGGGGTCTGTAAAAAGTATTTTTTATGTTATATTTTACGGTAAAAAATTTACGGTTTTACTTACTATATGTAAGATCTAGATCTCTCTTTTTAAATTTCATGATTCTATCTCGGGTACCTTTTTGTTATTTAGGGAACCCTAAAAGCGTTACAGATAAAGTTTATGGGGATAAAACTTCAATAAATACTTATATTTAATTATTAAACACAAAATATGATATATAGGTGTAAATATAGTATTTATGTTAGAGAAAATATTGCAATTTTAAATTATTAAATAATTAAATAAAAACATATTGGATATAAATTACAAAGAACCTAAAACTAAAAACCTTAAAAAATATAATACAATAACTTAAGTATATTAATAAAAAGGAGTCCCTTTAGACAAGGTTCCGAAGATACTGCCAGCGTTCCCCCTTTGAATTGCTAGACTAATTCTTTGTCCGAGGTAGCTGCCAGCTCTTCGGTCTTCTGCGATGTCAACTAACCTTTTTGTTATTTCCTTAAAGAGCCTTAAAGCGCTAGGACCCCACGGACCAAGGGTCTCGACACCGAATGGGACAAAATCATATTCGGAGCCTAGACCCCTGTATTTGCATATTTTAGCTTTTTCAGCCGCTTCACAAGCCGCACCAGCTCTGTTGTTGGTTCCATGTAGATGGGAAGGGGCCAGCATGTCTGAACAGGTTGCATCCCACCAGTGCCCGGCCCATCTTCCATGGAATCAAACTCATACCGTCCGGTCTCTTGCCATCGTCTCTTGCAATACCAGTCGGCTCAAGTAGACTTGGCACGTTGACGGTGGCAAGGGACCGGCGTATGATATCGTTGAGTGCAGCATGTCTCGAGAAGCCGCCTGCACTTTTTTGGCATGACAGTCCGTGATGTCCTAGCTTGTCGACATCACTGCCACAGGGACATTTATGGGGAGCGCAGACCGGAACCCCAAGCCGTAGACAGGTTGCGATTCGGAGCGTGTCAGGCTCAAGAAAAGTTCCTGTATTTGACGAAGGGTACGCGTGAAGCCAGTAGCCGGCCTCATGTGTACCTACGGCCAAAAGCCTAGCACGAGCCGAACCTGTACTACATCTCAAAAGATTCTCAAAAGTCAATTTGCAATTTATGTCGTCCCAGCTCCTCTGTGAATTTGGAGAAAATGGAAAATTTTGACCTGGGCATGTAATTAAGAACGCGTTTCTAGCTTCTTCCAAGCCAGCAATCTCAAAGTTTGAAGGGGATGCCCTTAAAATTATACTTATGAGATTTGCTGAATTATGGACAGAAGATAGGAAAGCTGGTAAAGCGACACTGGAAATTTTGCGAATCCCTAAACCAGCATAACGGATGGGTAAGGATGATTGGGACCAAGATTGCTCGTTCAGCTGCATATTAAGAATCGATTCTAAGCTAATTTTGATTAAATCGTCTACTTGTACCAAAAGATCTGGGCGATTCCAAAAGGAGTAGCAACGGAGCACATACGTAAATTTTGGGACGAAAAGACAGAATTTTAAGATGCAAAGTGCATAATGTTGACTAATTTCAAGGAGACGGTCAGCAGAATTTTGAAATTTAGTAATTGAATTATTAATATATTCAGAAATAGATTCATCAAAAATTGGAGAACCTAAAAGGTAAAGGGAATTGCTGTTAACTATTTTAATATTTGGAGCCAAAATATTAAATTTTTGTTTTACGTCATTTAAATTTAAGTCGCAGTTATTTATAAAAAGTTCGCATTTGCTAAAATTAAGCTCCAAACCAATGGCTTCAAATTTATTTTTGATTAAAATAAGGTCCGAAAACGCAGTATCCACATCACCTCCTAGGGTTCCGTCGTCCAAATACCAAACGTTGAATTTAGAATTTAAATTATCGAATTTATAGCCAAATTAAAAATTGCAGGCCCAAGGGGATCACCCTGTTGACAACCTACTTCTGAGGACAGTTCATTAGAACGATATAACAATTTTGTTGGAACAGCGTAACTGAGAAGAAAATAATTGTATATTTCCGGTATATGTTTTTTTATTTCCGTCAGCAGGGTATCCCTATTTACCGAATTGAATGCATTTTTGTCATCAATTTTGAGCAACACGTCAGGCTGTCCGTACGTTAGGAAAGAGCGTAGGGCATGGACGGCTGCCTCACACCCTCCTTTTACACCAAAGCCTAACTTACGGGTTCAAATTCCGAATTTAATTTTGAGAAAATATGTCGAACAGCAATTTTGGAGGCCAGACGTCGCAGTGTTGATCCAACAGCAATTGGTCTCACCCCTCCGTCCATTTTGGTGAGGGCAATGAGGTTCGCGCCGAAAAGAATGGGAACAATTTCTGGATTGACATTACCGGAATACATAAAGCTAATTAATTTAGTGACCGAATTTACAAGTTGCTCGCCTGCATCACTCACACAATGCGATGTTAAGTCTTTCAAATGTTGGGGTGAGATTCCATCCAAACCTGCAGCCGAACCTGGTTTAAAAGATAAAATGGCATCCATAACATCTTTCTTTTGAATTTGAAGGCTTACTTGCCCTGCTGTTGGTGGGTCGAGAAAATATGGGTTTACTGGAGCTGGAGGATGTTTTGTCCGTAAGGCCTGAAGGGTGTCAGGGGTATCTGATGATAGCACGTCGTTGGAGAAAAAAAGGCGAGCGGCTCCTTTGAGATCTCCGTCACAGATTTTGTTTTGGATGAGTTTGTTGCGATTACGAGGGGCATCATATTTGTAAAGAGGTGCGGCAGAAGGTGTGGAGCTTACAGCACAGTTATTCTTAATCTTTTGTGTCAAGGATAAATTCGGTTCATCAGTTTTTATTATATGCAGTGTACTGTATGAAAATAGAAATAGGTTCTGCTAGTCTTGCGTACAATTGCTTATGTAACATATCTCGATTAATTGTGACAAATGTGTAGCAACGGTTATTCGAGCTCCTTTAACTATAGCTATACTATTTTTCAAATGGCTAAGATATGTGTGAAAATGAGTTGGATCGTTGGCTAAAGTAGGCGCAATCGGAATAATGGGATGGATGTCTGAAGGTGAACTGTTTTGGCTAATACATTTCCTGTATGTTTTTGTAGTGTGTATGTTGAGGCATTTCAAAGATTTGAATGATTTGTTGCACTGTGTACATGTAATGGTCGCGTTCGGCGTGCCATCACAAGATTGGGTCACGGACTGCATTCACAATAATTATGGTAAGATAAACAAACAAAAAAGAATAACTTAATACAAATTAAATAAAAACCACAATACCTAAAGTTACTTAAAAAATACACTGAAAATATATAAAAAAAGTCTATTATTATATAACATGGAGGAGACCTAGCGACACATGTGTAAATTATTTAAATGTTTTGGTCAAAACGCTCTATTATCAGAAGTTAATATGATCAGTAGTTCTTGAGAATTTTGATAGCATGACGAATTTTTATTTAAGTACTGACATAATGTACATAAATTTAATAAACTGCTTCCTCTACGTTTTTTTTTTAATTATATATATTAACTACTATATATTAACTCATCAATATAAATTTAGGTAATAAATCATTGAATAATATATATTTAATCATCCAATAAGAATTATTAATGAGGCAAGTTTGATAGTGTTGATATATTCAGTTTTAAATACATGGAATGGTATATTATTAATTAATGCGTTAATAACTTCTTGATTATCAATAATCTTTCCGTAAAATTACACAAATCTTTAATGAAGCATTAAAGATTAATGTAATGTTAATCAAATCATATATTATATTAAGCATTATATCATATATGATATATTATTAAAATGTCTCATCATTTTACGCAAAGGCATAATATATTCTTTTAGCATAGGAGGGCAAACGAGTAGCCGAAGCTTTTTGACCATTGAACAATATTACTAGCGTAGACCATTATTACATATTACGAGTTGTAGACCATTGAACTACAACTCACTGCTATCGACGCCCATACACAACCGCACAACCAGAGATTATGCAGATGCGTTGCCATCCTTTTCCCTATCCTCTCCAATGGGCCACCGGAAACTCACAAACCGCACGAAACGCGACAGCATAGCTGTCACTTGACGCCGGTGCTATGAGAGCGAGAGGTACCACCCCGCTCGTGCCGGCCCAATTCGGTGCAAAACAGCATGACACTACCTCTTCCAAAATACAATTAGCGAAGTGAAATAGATGGGAATCTTTGGGATATAAGACTTGGAAATGTATGGAATATCTTAAAACTATATTTAAATCATCATCATCATCATTGGCCTTTATCCGTCCACTGCTGAAGATAGTCCTCCTTCAATGAACGCCAAGACGACTAATGCCTTGCCACTTGTTGTATATAGAAATATTTACTTTTTAATATGAAAAAGGTAAAAGACGGTAATAGCTTATGATTTAAAATACATTTTATCTGAATGTGACTAAATACTATAGGAACACTAATATGGGCATTGATAGCCAACAGCCAGAAAATGTTCTTTCGCAAATTAGCTGCCATAGTGAGCAATTAGGTTGGCAATGTTTAATCACCCACATAAGCATCTCTATGAGATATCCCTATAACTTCCGGGTGACTGAAAACATTTTCCAAATGTCATTCATTAACGCTAGTCTTATATTATATAATAATGGTTTTTCATTATGAGGTTAATAAGGCCATATTAAAAATGTATCCGTAAGCCATTGGATTATTGAATAAAATTCTTCTTCTGTATCCACTATTGACTATACAGAAGGTTATTGGGTGAATGCAAGAAATGATTGTAAGAAAGTGTTGCTATGTTCGTGTTCGCTGGCTGGTACCGACGCGTAATGCATATTGTAAGATGTCTAGGCTTCCATGCACGCGACATATACTACGTGACCGGGGCGCGTGATTATGTACGATCGCCTTCGAAATCATTAGTCAGTTTTACATTTTAGCCAACTTATAGAGCATTGGGCTTTTACTCTCCTTATTAATGTTTTTTTTTGTTTAACCTCCCGTATATGATATGACATCTATTAGTTCAGGGCTGTCGCTAATCCTCACCATGGTTCAGGCCTTGTCGTGGCGATGGGGCTCCGTAGCCTAGGGTGAGCCCATCACCTTGGGCGAAGCGAATTGAGTCGAGGGGGCTCTTTGTACCCCTCTTATAAGAAGAGGGGCGAGGGCGGGAACCTCACCCCATGGTACTGTCCCGACGTTGGGAGGGGTTGTTCTGTGGAGGTGAGGGATTGACTAGCCGTCGAGGTGCCGTTTGCTCAATAGATCCGGAGCACCTCACCAAAGGCGGCATTGGTGGCACTCGCCGGGTTTTAGTGGGTAGAGCTGCGTCCACCTTACCACCTTCCAGGCGCAGCAAGTCCCACATACCCACATGGGGAGACCCACTCACCCGCGGGATGCCTCAGAGCATTTCCCGGCGTAAAAAAAAGCTTTAAAATGTTATATATTTGGTTTTAAAGTCCAGTCATATCTTTTAGTAATTCTAACCAACACAGCAAAAACGCGTAAACGCATAACTGCCCTCCGTCTGCGAACCCCGAACTGAACGATCAATAATTCTCGACAATATTAGTAACTTTTCCTGTGTAACTTACAACAGCAATCGTAGACAATGTGAATAACTTCCGTGCATTAAAATGATTACTGCAACAACAGCCCAATAAATATGTTATTCATATAAAAACTATACTATTATTAATATAACACGTACCTGTTAATTTGTCGTTAACTAGATTATTTAAAAAGTATAACCTTATTGATTTGTGACTTACTAATGCTTTCGTTTCATATTCATATTAAGGTAAAATTCAACTACGTGGGGGTAAGAATCCAGTAAAAATATAAAAACGTATAGTTTAGGCTTGATTGTAAAGCATAACAAATAATTGGTTTTAAACAAAAAAAAAAAACTGGTCATATTTAAACTTGTTTTCTTAAATTAAAATAGTAATTAGGTAAACTTGTTTCCTTTTGGCAAATTACTTGGTATCTTACAATATATAATATTGTATTTATGTCAATATTATCCATAATATTAAATCGGCAGTTCAAAGTTATATAGATCATCATCATCACCATCTTCAGCCATTAACCGTCCACTGCTGAATATAGGCCTCCTTCAATGAATGCCAAGACGACCGATCTCTTGCCACTAGCATCCAACACGGACCGGCTACTCTACGGAGATCGTCTTTCCACCAATAAAGATCATAGCTTTTATAAATTCCATACCGGTTTTGCTATACTAATACTAAACTATTATCTACTCACTTAATAACCTACAGGAAGGAAAATAAAGTAAGAAAATTGTTTAATTGAATCATATTTGCAACACTAACTACCCACATTATACATACAATAAACATTGGCAAATATTGTAAGAAAACAATTAAAAAAGAAATATGCAATCACGTTAATTAATTTCTAAAGATTTTTTAATTAGCATGTTTAAAAAAAAGATTTTTATCTGAAAAGCTGCTGCTAGTTTTGTAAAATTATATTTTATAATCTCGGAAATTGTATCCTTATTGTTTAATACACATTTTGTATATCCGTGAAACTCAATAGTACCTATCTGGTTTCAGATAAAATAAAATTATGAATAGTACAAATTGTTGTAAAAGCTCAAGCAAAAACGAAGAGTAGGTACCTACTTGCAAAGCCAGTTATTTTGTAAACAAGGATATTGCATTAACATGTTTTGTGAAGGTCACAACAGACGGTTCTCTGGAAATTGTTACGTATCCCGAGATAAGGCTTCCCTCAGTCCCTGGTGGTGAATGGACCAAATATTAAGCGTTAATGGCATTTCCAAGGATCTTCCTAAAACCCCACCATGGTTCAAGCCTTGTGGCGGTGGAGCTCAGTAGCCTAGAGTGAGCCCAGCACCTTGGGTGAAGCGAATTGAAACGTGGGGTCTCTTTGAACCCCTCTTATAAGAAGAGGGAACAAAACAGCGGGGTGCAAAGGGCGAGGACGGGAACTTCACCCCATTGTACTGTCCCGACGTTGGGAGGGGTTGTTCTGTGGTGCGAGACAATCCCTCTGTGGAGGTGGCGTCGGTCCGCTGAGGGACTGACTAGCCCTCGAGGTGCCCTGTTTGCTGACTGATCTGGGGCACCTCACCAAAGGCGGCATTGGTGGCACTCGCCGGGTTTTAGTGGGTAGAGCTGCGTCCACTAACCACCTTTCGGGCGCAGCGAGTCCCATATACCCGCCTGGGGGGACCCACTCCGCTGGGGGATGCCTCAGAGCATTTCCAGGCATTATGACGAAAAAAAACCTTCCATGGCAGTACGTAAGAATGCAAAGTTCTCCTGTTTTGAGACTTTCTTCTGTCATGTGGAAGGGTTCGTCGATACGTGTACTTTAAGACAAAAGTCTACCAATTTACACAACTTGTACTGTTACTATATTTGAAAGCAAAAAATAGTCACAACGGTGTTACTCCAGTACCGAATAAAGGGCATTTCTAACTTCTATTATGCAAGTGGTTTACATATTTCTACACATTTCGTGATAGAAATAAATTATATAATCATGTCTTTATGCACTTTTTTTCTTTTACGCCTGGAAATGCTCTGATTCATCCCGCGGGGGAGTGGGTCACCCCAGGCGGGTATGTGGGAATCGCTGCACCCGAAAGGTCGTAAGTAGGACGCAGCTCTACCCACACGGCGGTGATGATACACAATATAATGTTTGGGGTGTTCTCAAAAGAATAGCTGATAATAATAGAAGTAAAAGAATACTTCATCTATGACTTTTGACCGTTTTATTTTTAGAACAATGAAAAAAAAGAGGCTCAATAATGTAGAACTTTATTACTACAACGTAAGAAATAACGGTTGGAGAATAGGTCACAGGCTTACACGACATTTTTTAATTAAGAGTTGCTGTCGCGATCCAAAAAAAGTAAGACACTAATTATTCCGCAAAAAGAATTGCGGAATAATTAGTGTCAAAATGTTCGTCCATTTTACTTTTAAAACAGTTATCATTTCAGCCGTAGAATATTTGACATAATATTTAATTTAACTTAATTTCTCATTTTATGTTATTATTTTTTACAAAAACCTTTTATTGATAATATTAGAAGCAAAACACATTAATAACCAAGATATGTTCACGTATAAGGTAGGGAGATGGTAGGTAGATTTTGTTCAAAATATTCGGTCTTCATTTTTACAATATTATACGTGATGTTAAAATATAGAATGTTCTCGTATTCTCGTCTGCGCTACTTGTTAGCACAATTTCTTTAAATTATTCTCAGTAACATCGCTTCAGTCCTAAATCAATGCAGTCACTTGTGTCACAGTACTTTTACAACTGACTTCAAATTATTATAGAAGTAAAATACATATATTGAATCATGTATTGAAATAAAATAGAGTTTTCGCTTCGTTCTCTATTTTAGTTTTATTTAGAAAAAGTAGCTGCGTGTATTCAACGATACAATTCTTTACCTATTTTATCCAATGTTACCGAGAGTTTTCCTAATTGTAATAAGACCTATTTTTACGGATATTATAGTAGCGTTCACAACGAACAATGTGGGACGTTATAATAGTTTGAGTATAATTAGTTGTTTATATATTCATTTATCTTATAGCATTTATACAGAACAATGTCAGCCATTAAATATTATTGCAAAGCTCTTACACGAATAAACACATACTTTATTAGTATTAAAACTGTTTCCTATTGTAATATTTTTTACTAAAAATATTTTCGTATCCTACCCAATATATTGTGCATTTAACATAAATTAACATTTAGCTGTTCAAGGCGTTTAGTTCTCTATTTAGATAAAACAGATGATAAAAGTTTGATCAACGTATTTTTATTGTATTTATTCCTGTATAGCATTAACATTCAAACGGCATTTATTGAGTCACGGTGGTATCACGAGGAGACGGTATGTGATTGGACCGGTCTATATAATTTTTATTATTTCATAGTTATTTATGAATAGGATCTTTACTATTCTTGTGTAATATCAAAGTTGAGACGTTAGTATGTTAATACTTACATATTTTTAACAATGTTCCAAACTTTGTTAAAAATATCAAAATCGACTATAGCTTTTGGAACGCGTCCCTAAGTTTAAAGCTTAAAGAAGGGAAAGAAGAGATGAGATGGTGATCACCTTTTTTCACCTATATACCTAAGTCATCACCTAGTGGTGCGTTAAATTTTAATGCGAGATAAGTGATAATGGAATATTTTATTATAAGAACGAGACTGCTTGTATTCAGCGTTGGATACAGCCGCTTGATAGGCACATAATGCGCGGCTTAAACTAATTCGTTCAATGACATTATCATTAACTAGACTTGAACTTTGCTTTTACTCCTAAATTAACCTAAATGTTCATCTTTAACCTCATGTATATTAAAGTGCAAGCTATATTGCAATATACTGTGTCTCAAAGGGATCAGTGGTCATAGAACTTAATTACTTAGTTTTTTGGAGTACCCAGTCAAAGGCACGCCAACGACATTCGACAGATGAGTGAATGAGTTTTCAATGAGTTTCTGGAATACGATGTATGATTTTGTAATTATAAGATTTGTAGTTCCGTAATTTTTTTCTTTGTTTTATATAGTTCTAATCTCATGGTAATACTGTTTCGTGCTGCTCTTGTATTTATTCTCATTATCATCTTAATAAAGTCAAGTTGCAGACAACACCTGATTTGACATAGTTGTACAGAGATTATAGGTAAATAACTTATTACGGACTTAACGCAGGTTTATAAAGACTTTTATATTTCCGAAGTTTCGGATCCCAGTGTGACTGTCAAAGTCAAGTTCAAATTGGCAGAATGTCACAATACGCGATTTTATATAAAAAGTTTTTTTTTTTTTGTAATAGAGCTTCAGTCTGAGCTTTGTTCTGCGATATTGCTTTTAACTTTTAAAAGATGAGGGACCTCTGTGGATTGTTACATAAGGTGTTTATGTGCTCGTTTGGCGTTCAAAATATTAAAATATTCGTCAAAATATCGCGTTAAAATATACTTATCACATTACAAACAGCTTGTACCTATTGTGTCACGGGGTTTAGTGGGCTACCGCTTTGAAACTATGTGGTCAACTTTAATCTGCGGTTAATTTTATAGTCATTAAATCACGTGTGTGGTGTGAAAACAAACGAGTTTCTAAAGGTTTTGGCATTCCATACGGTCAACGTAAAAAGTTACACGGTGCAATAAACGCTTGAATTTTTAATATATATAGTATACTGTAACTTTTTTAGTTTGTCCTATTTTATAATCATGACTAATTCATTTGTAGATAGCATTTAAAAATAAAGAAAACGATATATGCTATGTAATTTAACAATTTAATTATTAAAATTTTATAATAAAATTGCCTATTTTGCTTGTTTCTATCTAATGTTAAGTAAACGCGTTATTAATGAGCATAAATTTAGCGGCATTTCAAATTTCAAAATAACCCTTTCAAAGTTATGATATTTCTAAAAAATAATTTTCCGTAAAAGTTTTTTCCTATTTGATAAATAGATACATATTTACGATCATTTCACACTTTAGTACTAAGTACCTACCATGCTGTTATAACTCTTGCGTTTCCACAGCACAAACACACACACACACACGTACACGCACACGCACAATGAACATTAATTAAATCTTTTTTATTTATTGAATTAATTAAATCTTTTTTCAATAAAACTACTTCTTGCGGCTTTTGTCGTGGTTTATTAAGACTTTTAAACTCTCTACTCATAGAATATTTGTCAGCAACCATGGTCACGTTACATACAATGTGTGGTAAAGTTTCGTTGCTTAATTGAATTGCATTAAAATCAAGTTTTAATTGAGATGTATATTGCCCAATGCTCTACGGACTACGGCTCGTCTATACTCTATTGGTAGAAGCAACCCAATGCATGTAATCAACAAGAACAAACATCTCTTGTTTGAGAACTGACTGTATAATTCGATTTGATTTAATGCTGTTTGAAACTGTAATGGATATTAGGAATCGAGTGTTCTCGAGTGTGAATTTAATTTAAGAATTATTTATTTTCATCCAATGATTATTATTATTATTATAACTCTTATTTGATATCCCTTGAAAAAAGTTGACATTCTAGCTACTTGTGTCCAGTGTAAAAAGTAAGTCATCATCTTATTTGGTTAGCAATTTGCTACTCATTGTTATATTTAAATCTGTCTTCATTCCAGAATTTTACTGGTTCATCGCTTAATATAATATTTGATAAAAAAAAAATTGGAAACGTATTTACAAAGTAAGTTAACAAAGGATCAAAAGAATAAAAGTAACATAATCTTTATTCTAAAACTTTCTCACGACAATCATGTCTATACAATTGACAATTTGATATTCAAATTAAAAGACACGAACTAAATATATAAAGATTATCCTGCGGTTGGTAGCTATGTAGTTATTTGTATATGTTGCGTGCAATTTGAGTGAGTAAGCTGAGTATACAATATACATAATGCAATGAGTTAACAAGACTCGTCGCCTTGATTAGTACTTCCCTTTCGCACAGATTCTAAGACTTTGTGTCACACACCTCCTGTGTCATCGGCGACAGTCAGGTTGGTTTACATAACGGCAAGCGATTTACGTCATCTATCAAGCATTTACACATTTTATTCTCTGATTCCATATTCTGATTAAACGCGCGTATAGAATGCGTATTTGATCGTAAGTTTACCTTTTCAATACTTGTTGTGGTTTATATTTTTAGCCGTACTCCGCGTTGTAGTCAATACAGTAATCGATAAGTGCAGCTACATATATGTATAAAGCATGAGTGAGATGCTTTTCCATGCTGTATGTTCGTATACTTGCACGCAATGTCATACAAAACCCAACGCCAAAATTATGAATTTACGATATTTTAAAATAAGTTTCCATACATTTATTTTATGGTAAAAAGTTTAAGATTGGGTAATATTTCAAACACAAACATTTGTAAGATATTATATTCATTTATCCTATAAATTCTATTACCCCATGTATAAGCACTATGAGAGCTACAATGATTTTATTCTTTCATTTTTAGTATGTTCCCAGTTTCGCACCAGAAGGGCCGTAATGAATTTTATTAGTGTTTGCTATTAAGCTATGAGTTTTATTAATGGTAAAGTCTTGTTTATCACGGCCTTCTATTAGTTCATAGCCCAAAGATGTGGAATAAAGTCAGCCATTATTAAAAACTAGCTGGTGCCCACAGCTTCTCCTGCGTTAATTTAGCCTATGTCCTAATACAAGGTATAAGCCATCACCATTTCAAATTTTAGCCAAATCAGTTCAGCCCTTTTGCCGTGAAAGAGCAAAAACATTTGAATAATAGAAACATAATAATATTATATAAATTATATTAAAAATTGATTATTCTCATATATTCTATAATCTATATATTTTTTAATAATAATAATAATGTTTTCAATGATAATAATTTTATAAAAATATTCTGAAACTCCCACAACGAATGCTAAATGACTAACCTTAAAACTAAGAGGCCTTGACGCTACGTAGGTACATACAAGGATTTTAAATTGAATAAGCATACATTGTCGTAGCTTCTGCCCGAAAAGAATGTTGAGTGTTTTTTTGTATATATTGTATGTAAATATTTTTATAAGGTTGGTATTTTATCTAGTGAAGCAGTTTAATTTAGAACTAAAACAATGAAAAGATCATTGAATCCAATTTATCTTCGCTTTTAAAGTGAATCCAAAAGTATGAAAACAAATTGAAAATGAATTGTCAAAAATTTTTGTTTTAAAATATATTTTTGGTTTTAATTGTTTGCCACCCAACCACTGGTGCAAAAGCATCAAGGTCATTTTATCATATGTATCAAATACAACAAAAAGTAGAGATAATTATTACAACTACATACGAGAGTTATTACAATAATATGACATTTGAATATTTCTTCTTATTATGCAATAAAAGAGAATAGAAAAAACTAAACTTATTAAAAAAGTAAAATATGTATTTTTACAATCTTAAGTCCTCTATGTCGGTGAAATATTTTTGCTTATATTGTTATTTTTTTGTCTTACATGTATACTGATAACACCTTATATATCTAGATTCTTGGGTACAAATTAATAAGAGAGCGAAAGGTATTAAATATTAATCATAAAAATTGGACTTTGTAATATGAATTTTAGAAGCTTGTAGAAGGTGATTTTAATTGTTCTACAATCCTACTAATATTATAAACCCGAAAGTTTGTAACAATGTATGGATGTATGTTTGTTACTCTTTCACGCAAAACTATTGAATGGATTTCAATGAAACTTTACTTTAACATAGCTTCTAGGTACTTCAGAATAACATAATGTAAGCATAATTAAGGCTATTCCGTAACTTTCGTAACAATCGTACAATAATATATACCAATGTATAAAATTATATCAATATTAATCAGGAGACACGTTAGTGTCTAGCGCCAAGAACACATCCAAGTAGTTTGGCGTGAGGCACTGTGTATATATTCTCGAGACATATGTAAACATAACCTCCAAAACAAAAAAAATTTTTGGGGCTTTATTTTGTTATTATTGCCAAAACACTAAGACTTCACACTATTTTTAATAAGTTTCTTTTTACGAATTTTACACATATTACAAAAAATTATTGGGTCTCAGTAATTATTTAATACATTTCAAACATGAAAATTATTGCTTGCGCCGTTTTGCGATTAAAGAAGTTCAGAGAAAATATTTTATATGACGTTACAGTGAGAATTTTGAGTTTTGACATCGAAGTTGGTTGCTTGTTTTTTAGTTTTATCCTATCGGAACCGGCAAAGGCTAGAGGCCATGCTGCCTATCGTTATCAATATACGGTGTTGTATTAAAAATTAAGTATTTCGTTTTTTTTCTTGTATTCTCTATAGCTTATTTTTATTTATTTTTTCTGTCATATTTTATATTTGATAAACGTCTTTCGTATAATATATTATTTCTGTCGTATTTTTTATTTGATAAACGTCTTTTGTTTCATATATTCGTTTCTGTTAAGAGCTCAATCTTCTTCGTTTCTTCCCAGTTTCCCGTTAATTAATTGTTATTTTGTGTTTTGTTCATTCTGAGTGATTTACTAGTGTTTGTTTTAAAAACTGTATATATTGTGATTGGTTGGCGAATATTGTGGAGAACTGTTCTGGAGTGGTTTTCTATTGTAGGACTGTTCTGATGGTTTTCTGTAGTGTTTGTTTTTAAAACTTAATCTGTGTAATATATAATGTGATTCGTTGGCGAATATTATGGTGAACTATTCTGGGTGAATAGAATGGGAAGTGATAGTTGATTGATTGATTGATGCTAGAGGGAGCAGAGCCGCGCTTTTTGGCATTTTCCGCCGTTTCTCCAAAGCACAGACAAGATATTTTTGTTAACACAACAGATATGGCAGCATGGCCTCAGGTCTTAGCCGGTTCCAACAGAAAATGCCAATTGGAAAGAAAAATGACAATACAGTCTAATTATTTTTCGAGAAATAACAAAATTATTTAACAAAGTGAGATGTACTATGTTTATCTATGTAATTGTGGTGCTTTAATGTGATTTTAATGTATTTTTTTATTTAGTTTCAACCGATTTTATTCGGTCAAAACTCTAAAAATTAGACATAACCGCATAATAAATGCCGCTGGAGTTTGTTTCTTGACTTCATCTCCTACCAATTAAATTGGTATTAAATGTTTGCTATACTCTATATTAGTATAATATTAGTCAACTTATCAAGAATGGAAACAATGTGGGGTTAAAGGAGAAATGCTGTTATGTTTACAATAGAAAAAACAGTTTGGTCATGGAACATATACAATGTTTTTTTACTCCTACTTCAACAGTAATTAGTGAAGAGTGTCATAGGAGATTGGCCATTTGAATATAAATGACCAGAATAAAATGAAAGATGGAGCAGTTACGGGAATATCATACACAGACAGCAATCTGAAGAAGAAAATGAGAAACCAGTACCATTTACTTTTAGTAAAGGGGGACCCAAATTAAGTAAATAAAAAAGCTGCCAGAGCGTTATAGATTTCCAAATCTATGTACAACGTTGAGTCCAAATGTTACTAATGATCCAGTCTGTGTCCATGAAGCTCTGGAGAGCCCAGAAAGAGACAAGTGGGTTGAGGCAATAGGGGAAAAGCTGCATGCAAGCTTTTGAAGAAAATGATGTATGGGTTCCTGTGAGTGAATTACCTTTTGATTAAACTTTAGTACAGTGCAAGTGGGTATATAAAAGGAAATTAAATAGTGATAATTATGTTACAGAGCATGTTTAGTGGCTAAGGGCACAAGGTTACACAGAGGCCTGGTATTGATTATGAATAGACTTTCTCACCAGATGTCAGACATTCTACTTTGAAATTATTCTTCGCACTATCTGTTCAGTTAAATTTAGATGCCACTCATTTAGATGTTAAAACAGCATTCTTAAATGGTTTTCTTAAAGAGGACATTTATAAGGTTCAACTAGTTATTAATTGTGATTCAAATAAGAATAAGATTGTTAAACAAAGTAATTTATGGTTTAAAGCAGATCATCTAGATCATGGTATTAGAGAGTGGAGAAATGTTTATGTGAGTTAGGTTTCAAAAGGAGTCGTATAGAGCCATGAGTTTTTACAAAAATGAATATGAATGATGTAAAAATTGTTATAGCTTATATGTTGATGACTTATATTTGTTCCAATAATCAAATAGAGACAGACAAGATAATTTCAGTATTGATTATGATATTATGTAAGTAATTTTACTTCAAATTTCTGACTTGTCATACTTTTATTATTGTCAATACAATTTGTTTTCCCATTGTAACAGACCGTGCAATAAAAAAAACTTTAAGCGGAAAAGAGCTGGTTGTAAACAAAAATTGCGAGACATTATGTGTGTAGTATTTCTTAATTTTAATTATTTTCATTTGAAGTTATTTCCTTACTGTTTTACATTTTTTTAGCTTCTGGAAAGGAGAATATTTAAAGGCCTTATAGGATAATAAACATAATAATAAGTACATTGGTATCAAGTAAATTTAAGACTTTCTTCGTATGGAGTTGGATTTGAATTATTCTTAAGAAAACAATAAAGAAAGTAATACATCTAAAATTTTGAATTTTTTTTATTCTGAAGGCATGGCAGTGTGCAACTATAACTTAATAAATTCAGGGTAAATAATAATGAATCATATATTGGACAAGAACAAAAAATATTAAATTTTTTAATTACATATTTGAGCTTATTATTACATGATTTACTAATAAGCAAATATAATAATTTACTTTAATTTAATTATTGATTTGAACAGCCGGTCAAGTTGCATGTTGCGCCATCTGGTATCTAACTTTCCCTTTTACACTCTAAATATTTAAACAGGAGGAATAACAGGAACGCATGCTCTATGTTAATTTAGAAAATCAAAATAACATTAAAAAAAATATGACGATGTTGCATTGGTCACTGGTCAGTCACAAGCGTCATTTAAAGTAAAAGTATTGTAATAGTACTAACCTCTTTTATTATTAAATTATTTGAGAAAATTTAAGAACAAAAATTTTGATGAATTACTTATGAAGTTTAAGTTTAAAATTTTAAAGTATTTGAAATGAATTACTCAAGAAGTATAAATATTTAAAATATTAAAATATTTGAAATGTAATTATGTTAATTAATATATGCTTTACAAAAAAAAGAGATATCCCACAAAAAACAGTTTCACTGTAAAATGTCGCGCCAAGTACACGTCTAACTATATACACGTATAGCAAAAATAAAAAAATAAACTAATCTTTACAAAAAATATGAAATAAAAAAACCAAGTACACAAAACCTCTCGGATTAAAAGAAACACTCATTAAAAACTGTGAAAATTGAAAAAACAATTGGTTTAGTATATTTACAAAAAAAAAGAAAAATTTGCAATCTACAAAAAAATATAAATTAAAAAAAAATAGTAATCATTGTGATTTTCAATAATTGCAAAATTTTTGTGGCAAATTTTACAATTGAAAACAATTTTTTAAACGTACTTGGCGCGCGTCATTTTCGATGTATTGTATATACTTTTTTTTAATTTATATTTTTTTGTAGATTGCAAATTTTTCTTTTTTTTGTAAATATACTAAACCAATTGTTTTTTCAATTTTCACAGTTTTTAATGGCTTCACAATATCACTAAGATAAATTATTAATGTCAACTATCAGTTCGAGAAGTTTGTGTTCCTCAAGCATTCATTAATGTTATAATTTTCAAAAACAATTTAATAAACATTATCTAAGGTAAAGTACCCAGTAGCTGCTCAGGAACCAGTACCTGCCCACTCTCTGCATTTGTATATCTATATTCAAAAATGTAGATATACAAATAAAAAGAGCGGAAAGGTGGTTCTGAGCAGTTACTGGGTACTTTACCTTACTAGTAATAAAATCATTTCCTTATTTCTTGATTCAATTAAAAGGCAAGAAAGCGTCATATTCATATGAGTATAAATGTAATAGGAATAAGAAATATATAAAGAAATGGGTACGAGCTTGAATTTTAATTCTAATAGATTTGATTGAAGACATCAAAATAATCATTAGTGAGGCCAACTACATGGCGTAGAAGGGTTGCAACAATTGTTGTTTTTATACTCCTTTTCCATACCAATTTCCTGGCTGTAGATCACAGAATAATATTACCCTAGCTCTAGATTAGCCATGATAAAATTTGGGGTACTCAATGTCGCGCGCCAAGTACGTTTAAAAAATTGTTTTCAATTGTAAAATTTGCCACAAAAATTTTGCAATTATTGAAAATCACAATGATTACTTTTTTTTAATTTATATTTTTTTGTAGATTGCAAATTTTTCTTTTTTTTGTAAATATACTACACCAATTGTTTTTTTTCAATTTTCACAGTTTTTAATGAGTGTTTCTTTTAATCCGAGAGGTTTTGTGTACTTGGTTTTTTTATTTCATATTTTTTGTAAAGATTAGTTTATTTTTTTTATTTTTGCTATACGTGTATATAGTTAGACGTGTACTTGGCGCGACATTTTACAGTGAAACTGTTTTTTGTGGGATAATGATAAATGTAGTGAAGAATCTATTGTTAAATGTAAAGAGATATTAAGTTGTTTTATTAATTAAAAAGAGACTGAATTGACTAAGCGGGCCTGTTACCCGTTTAGTAGGGGAACGAATGGTGGGGACTGGGACAGTATGGCACAGTATCGAATAGGACTATGGTCAGACACTCGGAGTTGAGTCTTCAAGAGAATAGCAATATAACAAGTGTTGTATGAAAGTAAATAAATGATATTGAATTGGAATAACTATGCTGGATTTACTACTCCTTTAATAATATAAACTATAATTTATCCTTGTAATCCCACGGGAATGGGATGTACGCGGGTGAAACCACGCTTCTAGTAAAATATAAATGGGTGATCCATAAACTTAACTTTCAAATAAGTATAGCTTACTAAACTAAATGACAATCGTCGAAGAATCCGGCATAATTCAACACATCCTCTTATTTTACTCGATAAATATGACTATAAAAACAAATTTTATTATTCATTATGCATCTATATTTTTAGTCTTTGACACTAATCATTAAAGGTCGACATGGACATCCTAATATTTCCTTATTCTTCTAACCATGCAGCATCTTGTCTCGTGATATCTAGGTAGATATCCAGTCTATATCGTATTATTAATTATGTAAGCGCGTGACATAAAAGGAATCAATATAATAATATGCGCAATAAAATTATAATATCGTTTCAAGAAAATTTACATTTTTGGGCGAGACAAGTTTTATTATTACATTTGACATTAGAAGAGGACATCTGTTAAACTTGTGAAATTTAAATAAAAATCGAACGTTTTGTTGAGAGTTATTTAATGTTTTATAAAAAAGATAAGAAAAGAAGAAACATAACTGCCCTATGTGGCAAAGACCGGCTGTTTCTTCAGCGTGTAGTATTGTGCATATTGGGAAATAGTTCATAGCACTACTTCGAAATAAAAAAAATGTAGTAGAACTTGGAATAAAGTTACGGGACGCCCGGGAGATGTAAAATATTATTATTTTAATATTAAATTTTATAAATAATAAAAATCTATAAAGAAAAATGGAATAAAATAAAGAAGTGACTGCGTCATCCCGTTTGCTGTCACGGCATACGTGTCGAATGAAAGGATGCTAATAGATGTTAACCATAGTACCTGGATGACCGAGCTTTGCTCGGTTTTTTTTTTTTTTTAAATAAAATGATATTTTCTAAAAATGATTCCTAGCTAGATCGATTTATTGCCCCCGAAACCACCTATATACTAAATTTCATGAAAATCGTTGGAGCCGATTCCGAGATTCCAATTTATATTTATATATATATATATATATATATATATATATATATATATATATATATATATGTTGTATGTTCTTTTTATTTTTTTTAATTCAAAGATATTCAATTAAAAACCAGGTGAGTGTGATCACAAAAATAAAATGACAAAATATATTTTATTTTAACATTAAGTATTATTAAAATTTTCTTTTTTCAAAATCGATTTTTATTTATGTGGTATACTAAAATATCTGACAGGATTACAATGCAAATACTGGTTTCGCAAAATGCACATTCTCTCTTAGCTAAATTATAATTCTTCTTGTTGTATAAATAAAATATTACAAATAAACTAAATATGCCTGGAACTGGATGGCACAGTAAAAAGAAAATATAGTCACGTGTTAGTCGATATCAAGTATTTGTTTTATTAGTATTGTTCTTAATTTTATTTTACTTATTGTTATAAAACTACTCTACAGATTTTATAGTAGTGTAGAGATTTTTATATTGACGACGTATTTAGTAAGAGGTAGTGACATGCTGCTTTGCAGCCGAATTGGGCCGACACGACCGGGGTGGAACCTGTCGCTCACATGATACTTGCGTAAAGTGACAGCTTTATTGTCGCTTTTCATGCGGTTTGTGAGTTTCCGTTGGCTCATGGGTGGGGATGGCTAAAGGAGGGCAATGCGTCTGCATAGCCCTAGGATGTTTATGGGCGATGATTCGCCTAAGGCTCCGACTGCTCATTTGCCCCCCTATGATATAAAAAAACCTCATAGTAATTAGTGACATCACTCATGAACATAAACCAGTTTATGATTGAGCAATTATTTATTAGGCCCATTCCTGATGTTTAGATAGAAGACTATATGTTTCGGTGCCTGTAGACACTGCCTGTCCGACAACAGCAAAACTGCTTCAACAAACATAAGCCGAGAATAAATATTTGAACATTTCGGACACAATTGACATGTCAAAAGTAATTTCATTTACGCGAAATTTATTTTTTCAAACCCTCTAACCCACATTTTTCAGTTCCGTCCCTTATGTCAGTTTCCAGGAGATACATTTTTGTCTGATAATCTGAATCCAAGCAAAACGGCTACGGTATATTAAGGAAGAGCATTACGATTTACGAATCAAATGATGGTAATACTTACTTTTTTGGGTACGGAACCCTAAAAAAAGGTGTTATTTTTTATATCATAAACGAACATGGCTTACGTGATGTCAACTGATTATCGCACTGCTTATATATACGTAACTTCAAACTTCAAAGTTGAAATTGTCCTTTTTTCATATTTCAATGAAAGCAAAAAAACCCCTCTCGTGTTTATTGTGAGTGGCAAGGGATCGGCCGTCTTGGCGTTCATTGAGGGAGGTCTATACTCATGGTGCTGATGAAAAAAAATCTATCAAAAATGTTAATCTATCTGTATATAAAATGCTTATAATTGACTAACTAAACGCGAATTTCGGATGCTAATCTAATAACAATCGGCAAAAGTTTACATAATATGTTATATACAACCTCCATTTTAATCAATTATATCATTGCACGCGCTATGAAAGCTGATGTTACAACTTACAAAAACTTTAGTACGTGAGTTGTATCGAATCAACGTTTCAAATGCAACGTAACAAGCTACTGAATACTGTCTCGAGTCTATTAGTGTAGTTCCAAATATTAGACAAAGAGCACAGTTCCTTTGCAAAGCTTTCATTAATGATATGACATGTTGTAGAAACGATGTCTTGAGATTTTTATAGCAGCAAAGTGTAATTTGATTTGTTTGTAAAATATATGCAAGGAGAAAAATAATTGCTTTTTAACTCCAGATTCAAAAAGACGGGTGTTGTAAGAGACTGTTTGTGCACCGTCGCTTCCAAACAGCTGAACCTACTGGAATGCGATTTTTTAAGCTATTTTTGGTGCGTTAGGGAAAAATGATGATAGTAAATTTTTACCATGCGCGCGCATACCGTCACGAAAAAAACAGACACCATGAAGTTAGCTATAAAACAATTTTCACACGATGACAGTATAGACGTCAGAAGAAGACATAGTTTTTGACTCAATGAGCAAAAAGGTTCCAGTGTAATAAAATTGTACTATGTATTTTTCTTTAAGGGGTATAACTTCTAACGCGTGTACAAAGGTACACAAACACTTTTTTATTTTAAAGTTCCGTAGTTGTGGTTCTGTGACATGTTTGATCAAAATCGGTTCAGTCGTTTCAAGCAACCCCAATAATACAAGGTTATTGGGTTGGGGTTTTTTTGTATTTTTTTTTAATATTAAACCATACAGCTATGTCAACAAAGTATATAACATTTCCAACTTATCTTACAATGGGCTGAAGCGACTGCTGCATAACTGACTGCAGATTTAGAAGAAGTTAGATTATGACGACACCGAAACTATTCTAGCTGAAAACGTATAAAACGAACACCATCACGGACGCCTACTCACTACACAAAATATTATATTTCATTTTATCTTTGTATTATGTTTATCCTATCCTGCCCGGCTCTATTTGTAATTATATATGTAGTGTATTTTCTTTATATATATGTAGTTTATTAATTATCCTAATATCGTTGGCAGCACGTTGGCAATTACAGTTATTATCCTAATTATCAATCAAGTACTAGTTATAACATTTTTTTTCCTTTTAATCAATTATAACCAGAGAAAAAAAAATCCTTGCCATATTGCGGAAAATTTCGGAACTAATTTCTGTATGGACGATACGCCACTGTATCTTTGTTACGTCAACACATAGTGTGTTGACGTAACAAAGATACAGTGGCGACACCACCCAGGGTTTATATATATTTCTGGGCAGGCTATAGTTATATTAAATAAATGACTAAATAACAAAAGCCAAAACAAAACAATGGCTGGCTCAGGAGAGGGCTTACTTGTGAGTTAAAACCTATTTGATTCAGTTTACATTCTATATAAATTGATGTAGAAGATCATTTTTATTATTTATTTTAAATAAAGAAACTGTAAAATTTTATTTATTTTTTATTTTTATTTTATATGTAATTTTATCTTTTTTACACCGGAATGTCATCAGTAATTAACTAATAATAGCATGAGAGATATATTAAGTGTGATACGCATTAAGGTAATACGTGCCACTATTAGGCGCGACTCTTTACGAAACAAGAAGGGTAATAGGTTATACTTCGCCATTGTATTGACAAAGGTAAAAAAACCACGTAGTTCATAAAGTTGAAAGTCAATTTAACTCTATAAATGAAACAAACTCAGAGAAAGTAATGTATTAAATATCTTACAATTTTTTATGTTAGTTGGATAGGCGAACTGGCAGACGTACCACCTGATGGCAAGTGATCGACTTCGCCCATGAATATAAACTAGTATACCTGGAACGAGCCCAGGCAACTCATTTATGTGTTGCCTATCCTGAGACATGTCTCGGTGCCAGTAATTACACTGTCCTTCTCTCCGAAATAAAGCAAAGTTGTTTCACGGGAGAAACAAACAAGATGGTGGTACTCATGCAGCCGGGAGCGCGGCACAGCGCAACCAGATAATATATCATAAGCTCGCAAAATGTGGACTAACTTTACCCCTATAAGTTTTTAAATTTTATCAGGTCGACCATGTTTTACAATGTTAATATAATATATATTTTTATATATCATAAGAGGGCAAACTAGCAGTCGAAGCATTCGCACAACTAGAGATTATGCAGGTGCGTTGCCCTATTTTTCCCTATCCCCCCCAAAGGGCCACCGGAAACTCATAAACCGCACGAAACGCGACAATTCTGTGGCGTTTTGTGCGGTTTGTGAGATGTCAGCTGTCACTTTACGCCGGTATTATGCGAGCGAGAGGTACCACCCCGGTTGTGCCGGCGCCATTCGGCTGCAAAGCAGCATGGCACTACCTCTAATAATAAATTCACAGTTAAATCCGATATGTATACTTTTTTTCAATTTTCCCTAGTTACCTACAGTCTGCAGAAGACTATTGACCTTGAGTCCTGTACAAACTAGACTTTATGCAATACATGCGTATCGAAAGTTTTTTTCATGGCATGTTTGGTATAGCCATCATCATCATCATCATCATCATCATCATCAGCCCGTTATTGCCCACTGCTGCGCATAGGCCAAGCTCCTTTGTCCCTAAATATAATCAAGTTAAAAAGACATTTCCTTATTTCTAGCAGGTAAACATACCTAGTAACATCTATATCGAAATATATAGGATTTAAAAAAGTGTATACATAATATCGCCGTCCCCGGGGAACAAAATGATAACTACCATTATCTTAGTTTTAGTGTTATGCCATATTTGAGATCTCAAGGTGCCAATACATCAGCTTAATTTTTTTCGTAATTTTCATACAATTATTCATGGAATTACAAAATATTACAATACTATTCGGGAATTCTACCCATGCCTGAAGTTACAAGAACAAAGTTGTACTATAATATTATCAAAATGTATTCACACCTGTTAGTATGACAACGAGTCATAAAATTATGTTCTCGTAAAATATATTCATCTAGATAATGACAATCGCAGTTATCATTTTATTCTCGTCAAATTTGTCCACACGTTTTGTATAAAATGTTGTTAGTAAAAGTGAATCTTATGCAGCTAAACATAAATCATATTGCCATACTCTTATATATCTTAGATTTGACGATAAGGGCCCTTGGTAGGTGAAAACGGCAAAATTTGCTGTTTTCTATTAGCTGCTATTTAACAAATTGAAGATTTCTGGCACTGAAATTTCCAATATGTATTACAGAACGTATGTATGAGGTGATGACAGTTTCCAAAACACGATTGGAAAAATTTTGCTCGATAGAAAAAAATTCTGAAGTAACCTCTAAAATTTCATATAAATGAATATTACGACCGTGTTTTATAATAATCATTCCTATAAAGTCACAAACACATAGGTTTTTACCCTGACGATGTGTTAACAGTTTTAGATTTCCAAAAACTAAAAAAAATATTAACTTTTTGATAAAAATTCGAAGTTTCCATACTAACCGGGGACCCCGGACCACGCATCATCTGTGAGACCCAGTACCGCTTCAGCATTCGCATGCGGGGGTTGTGTCCGTGTGTCGCTCGTCACGCGGAACCCGCGAAAGTTACGAGTCCAAAGCAAGAGTAAACAAACTAATATTACCTTGAGAAATAAAAGAAAGTCGACATTGACAGATTGATCAGATGTAAGTTACATCTGGCTATATGTTGTGGAATAATTATTTCTACAAGCAAGTAGATGGAGTGGCCATGGGCTCACCAGTATCCCCTATTGTTGCCGACATATTTATGGAGGACTTCGAGGAGACTGCTCTGCAAACTTCGCCCATAACACCCAGGTTCTACAAGCGGTACGTAGATGATACTTTCAC
Organism: Helleia helle; assembly: GCA_963853865.1. NCBI lineage: Eukaryota > Metazoa > Arthropoda > Insecta > Lepidoptera > Lycaenidae > Helleia > Helleia helle. The sequence continues at coordinate 13,031,293 of OY971421.1, forward strand.
AATATTACCATCTGATAAAGTAACCATATTCTTAGACCATCTTAATTCCAAAATTCAATTCACAATGGAATTAGAAGAAAATAATTCTCTAGCCTTCTTATATGTATTAGTTATCCGTAATCCCAACAATACCTTAAGCCACACCGTGTATAGGAAGCATACCCATACGGATAAGTACCTAAACGGCGAATCTCACCACCATCCAACACAGTTAGCTACCGTGGGTAAATCTTTGTTTCAGAGAGCACAAGGGATCTGTGATGAGCAACACCTGGAGACCAAACTTCAACATGTCAAGCAAGTACTGCGTGACAACAAGCTTCGGGTACCGCGTCTCCGTCACAGTGAACGTGTGAAACCAGCCACCGTCGAGCGAGTACCTGCAGTTCTCCCGTTTATTAAAGGCATCACTGACAAGATTGGCTTCATCCTAAAGCGAGCTTCTATAAAAACTTATTTCAAGCCGCCAAAAAAGATAAGCCAATTCTTACCATCTGTCAAGTGTCATATACCCTTACAAGATGCAGGAGTATACAAGCTTGATTGTGACTGTGGGAGACCACAGTCACAATCAAGCTTGTAGTTTTAGTTTGGCCTATATAAGAGAGATCTTATATAGGCCAAACTAAAAGATACATTAAAACTCGCGTGACAGAACATATAGCTGATTTAAAACACCGTCGCTCTCTCTAACTCGAAGTCTACCATCTGTGAACATAGTCTTGACAAAGCTCGCCATTATATCAGATTTGATAAACCACAAGTCCTCGCAAAAGAACACAGATTCCAACCAAGGATGATCCGTGAGGCTATTGAAATTAAAAAACATCCTAATTTCAATAGAGAAGATGGCTGGCTTCTACCACCTGCTTGGGATCCCATTATTAAAATTATCAAATCAAAATCCAAGCATAATATGTCACAGATTAAAGATACAGTTAGCACTTTCTGCGTAGATAGGACTTTTTTTTTAAATAATATTCTTCTAGGTCTTCTTTGAGGAAGACCAAGGCGAAAGTGGTTTGACGATATAAAGGACTGGACCGGTTTGAGCTACCACCAGATGAAGAGAATATCGCTTGATCGGACGGAGTACCAAATGCTGACCTCAAACTTCAATATGAAGATGGCACCCTATGATAATGATGACCAGACAGTTAGCAAGCCCTAGTCCTGCTCATGTATTCGAATCACAAGGGCTATACAATGAGCCTCTTCCAATAAGTAAGGCTTTATATGATGATCTTATGAGTCTCTGTAAGACAGGAGATATTCCAAGCTTCTATCATGCTTTTAACGAGTCCCTGACTCATGTCACTAGCCCTGAAAGCAATGATGTTGACACGAAAGTTGATCAAGACTAATTAGTAAGAGTATACATAATTATAATAAAGGAGGGTTCCTTTATTATAATTATGTATACTCTAGCATTTTAAAGAAATATTATTCTAGGTGATCATTAGACCGTTTTATAGAATTATTTGATTATAATAAATAATATCTAAGGCTGATTTTAATTAGTACCAAAATAGGAAGATATTAAGGTATATTAATAAAAATACTGTTGTTTTGTTTTTAATTTGTTTTATTTAAGTGAAGCAGTGTGTATTTTAAAAATAAGGAAAATAAATTCCTGATTTTTAAAAGTTTTTATAAAAAATCGAAGCTAATCTAGAAGTTGAAAGTTGCTCAACGTAGCTGACTGTTTGTTTCGGTTTATAAGATAATTATGGTTGATTTTTTAATATTATTTTATTTAATTGAGCCATGGTAGCCCTGTTATAATATAATAAATAATTTTGAAGAGGTTTGTCAGCTAGCAAACACTCGACAACATATTTAAAAGAATAAAGTATTAGTTGATAACTACTACCATCGTTTTCTTTAATAGCACTTAACAGAATAATGTTACACAATTGTACGCGAGAATAAGATTATATTAAGCTATTATCATCATCACTTCCACCCTAATAAAGCGTAGAATAAAATGATATGAGAGTAGTGCAATAATAAGATTTGGAAAGAAAATACATGGAATAAAATGATAACCGACATTATACAACGTGGACGATTATTGATTTTGAATAACTTTTCATTTTTGAAATATCTCTATTTTGGCGTATCTTACGCGTGTGTCATTAAAACATTTCCAATGCATAAAAAATAAGCATTGCGTTAAGTTAACAATCATCTGTCTATGTCCAGTATTTACGAAGTTATCAACGAAAACATGTTTTTTATTTTTTCTGAAAAGTTGTGTTTTTGTAGTTATCATTTTGTTCCCCGGGGACGGCGATATATACGCGGGCGTTCACACGAGGAGTCGAGAGCGACGGTGTAGCGGCGGCATCTTGCCATGATAGCACCATGCCTCTTGCCGTCACGGCATATGAATTGATTTTACTGTCAAGCGCCTTTGGATGTTCCACATCAGAAATAATAATTTTAAGTAGTATTTTTTCACATATTTGTGATGCGTTCGGCTAAACGAGTCCAAAGTACCGTCTTAAATTGGTTAATAACAGTCCGGTTCCTGTGTGGTACGGGACAGCTATCGAAATGCCGCCGTCATCACGTACATTACTCAATGAGATGGCATGTAATCACAATTACCCGGAACAGAGGAATTGGACGGAAAATCGTTCCATTCCATCAAACACGACAAATATATAGGAACTGCTGTAACATTTTTGACTTTGACAGATATTTTATATACTTTCTCGTCATAGAAGTTATTTACGCGTATTTCACGGATCGTAGGAAGAAATACTCCCGAAACCCTGGTTGCTGGATTGAACAAACAATGTCAGGAATGCAAGTCTTAATAAACCGCGATAAAATTTGAAAATAAGTAGTTTTTACACAATTTATCATCATCTTTAGTATATTATATATTTGTGAAAATAAGTTATGCATTATACCAAAATAAATAAAAGCACAAATGTTGGACATTACAAATCAATTTTTTATTTTAATCAGCTTTTTTGGGCATTGGATAATATATAACAGATTTAAATGACTTTTGTTTTTCAAATACGTCACAAAACCAGCAGGTAAGAAATAGATTTTATGAGGAAAAATAAAATTAATGTTACGGGACCTTGATAAACATTTAACTTTCATGAATCGTTATAAAATATTATATTTTTTTTATTTTTTATACGTACAATAAAATCGTGGCTTGGAATAATTTTAGTGAATGTGAAGATATATATAAAAGTACTCTGTAATGTGAAGAAGATAGAATTAAATAAAAATCAAACCGAAACCACAGTACATACCTGTACCGAATATTATAAGTTATTTATTAACATTTCCATAATAGTGCTCTCTCTTAAGCTATTTACATAAAAAATTGGTTGTCTGTAAATTCGGTTTACTGACGATAGTTGAACGTGACAACGTCATAAGAAAATGGAACGCCTCAGAGCGAGGTAACGCCGCATGAGTCATGTTTTTTCGTCCGTGCAGCCAGCTCCATCGAATTATAAGACGTTGTCATGTCAAAAACTGTATATTAGGTACATTTTTTTGTAGAACAAGTTGTAACATCCTTATGAGGTAGGTACTTGCATTGTTATATTACTAGGACAGTTTAATTACTAAATTTTATACGTATCGTATTATGACCTATAAATAATCTGAAACATCATTACACAAAAATTTGCAATTATTTTAGTGAAATATCGCATTAAATATTCATTAAAAAAATATAAAAAAAGCACGTAAAAAGGTCTCGATTTAAATAATAATATGTCACATAAAAATTAAATGCTTTTTAATAAAGCATCTTTACAAGAGCATTTAAAACGTGCTATGTTAATAAGTTTCGGAAGGGTTTTTTTAAAGTTTAAATGAGCTATTTCAGTTTATTGTTTATTGGCTGCCGGCTTTTGTCGTAGTTTTTTGCTGTATGTCATATATATTGTACATTCTAGTTGTAATGTACAGCTTGGCAAAAAAGAGTCTGGAAAAAATGAGGGCGCCACTTTCACTTAGGTCTTATCATAATATGGAAAATCAGTAAGAGAATTTAATCAAATCGTTAATAATAAATGTGAAACACTAAAATTTATTTAAAATCTAGTATTTGACGGCCCAGTATTGTCAACATCATAGGTTTCCATTTAGTAAAATATTTAGTTCCACCTGTCACCGCGTCATACTCTTTTTTGCCAAGCTGTAACTTGTTATAAGTTACATTTTATAAGTGATATTTTTAAATTATCATAAAGAATATTATTTGGTATGCTTACGGTAAAAAGGGCTGTATTTTGGCGTGGCGCCATATGGTTCCAATTGGGAACAACGAAATGATATCCGTCTAAAAACAAAGGGTCCTCGAAATAAATGGAATCTATAAAAATAAAATAACAGAAAACTGTGTTCGTTACCTATGAGCTATGGTTAATGTAGGGAAGCCTTTTGCTACCCACCATGGTTCAGGCCTTGACGTAGCGGTGGGGCTCAGTAACCTAGGGTGAGCGGTGCACCTTGGGCGAAGCTAATTGGGCCGAGGGGGCTTCTTTGTACCCCTCTTATAAGAAGAGGGGACAGAAGAGCAGGGGGCAAGGGGTGAGGATGGGAACCTCACCCCATTGTACTGTCCCGACGTTGGGTGGGGTTGTTTTGTGGTGCGGGACAACCCCTCTGTGGAGGTGGCGTCGGTCCCTTGCGGGAATGAGTAGCCGTCAACGTGCCCTGTTTGTTTTTAGATCCGGGGCACCTCACCAAAGGCGGCATTGGTGGCACTCGCCGGGTTTTAGTGGGTAGAGCTGCGTCCATTTACCAGCTGTCGGACGCAGCGAGTCCCACATACCCGCCTGGGGAGACCTACTCCCCCGCGGGATGCCTCAGAGCATTTCCCGGCGTTAAAGAAAAAAAAAGGGAAGCCTTTTGCTATATTGTTTGCTCGAAATTGAGAAATAGGGATAATTTTAGATTTGTTATAGAAAGGTACTTAAATACATTTATACATGTATTTCGTTTGTTGAATTAGTATCAACTGTAATAATAAGTAACGAATAATATTATAATCGTTAAGTTACAAGCGTCGTAGCCATCTAGCATTTAGATAAAGCGATGTTTATCGTTATGATCATTGTTATTGATAATCATAAAAAGGCTTTTCTCTAAAAGGATGTTAAACGTACTTTTAGTTTAAGAATATTTCATAATTGACAAACATTAAACATTATTGAGGATCGAATATGAAAAAGGATTTTTTTTTTCAAATATGTACATAATTTTATAATAAACTAGCAGCGCCCCGCGGTTTCGAACTTCCCATTCTCGTGGGAGTACAGAGATAAATTATAGCCTAAGTATATTTTATTCTGATGTATAATGCCATGTTATTGTAAAGTTTCATTAAAATCAATCGAGTAGTTTTTGCGTGAAAGAGTAATCAAACATACATCCATACATTCTTACAAACTTTCGCGTTTATAATATTATAGTAGGATTGTTAATTTTTTGTAATGTGTGTACAATAAAGAATTTTATTAATGCATCTGTTTATTTAGTCATTTTATCTAAAGGTTTAATTTAATTGAATTGACAACTTTTCACTTTTTAACACACCTACATTATATTTTAACTGAAACTAGATTAAAAAATAGGATACCAGTATTTTTATTTTCTCGAGATTCATTCATTTTGATATTTATTTTAACTTTTGAAATTTTTCCTATTCTAAATAGACGTAAGTGTCAAATGACGTCATCTATTCGGCTGATTGGTGTTACGCTCTTGCTTTTTTATGACCCGACAAACAAGCACATGTCATCTATGACATCATCAAATCATTCATATATTGATATGATATTGTTAATTGGGATTAATTTTATTGCGAAATTTTAAAAAAAAACCAGGTGTCGATTACAAAATATAGAGCACAGTGAAATCACTGAAGCCGGTATTAGATAATATTCTAACACAAATAAACAATACGGCAAGAGGTTATGTGAAAGAATGATGTACAGCTTGGCAAAAAAGAGTATGACGTGGTGACAGGTGGAACTAAATATTTTACTAAATGGAAACATATGATGTTGACAATACTTGGCCGACAAATACTAGATTTTGAGGAAAGCTTAGTGTTTCACATTAATTTTTAACGATTTGATTAAATTCTCTTACTGATTTTCCATATTATGATGAGATCTAAGTGAAAGTGGCGCCCTCATTTTTTCCATACTCTTTTTTGCCAAGCTGTATATGTATTTGACATCATTGATTATCCGAGTTTGTATCGCACGATGACATTCCCATTATACTTTTTAAACTATATTAAGTTTGAGCAGAGGTCACAAGATCTTTTCTCATCACACGTTTTTCATTTATATTAAATATTCTCCAATAACGAAAAAAATTAATATATATTACTAATCAGGATTGAAAACTAAAGAAATGGCATTTTCATTTTAGCGATTTCATAATTTTGAAATGTTGTCAATTCAATAATAATATAATGCAAGAAGAACTAGGCAGACTCAAAATGTTTGGCGGATCACCAGGAAAATTATAGAATCTGTCATCGGTGAGTAAAGTCCTGTACCACACGTTCAGCCATTTTTATGCAAAAATATCAAGCAAAATGGATCAAAACGTCACACGATTAAATTTATCAATTCTAATTGGATCATACGCAGTGCGCAATGACCACGACGGATAAAACTTTTCCAGCGGTGACAGGAAGTGTTGACTCTTGCACTGTGAGAAGCCTCTAGAAAAGTTGTTTAATTTCTACGGACTAAGGTAACACTCGGCGAAGGATCGGTCGTCTTGGCGTTCATTGAGGGAGGCCTATGTTCAGCAGTGGACGGATAGGGGCTGATGATGATGATTATGAAAGTAACACTCATTTGTCATTTCAATGGCGTCACTTTGGCCGCATTTACATTTGCTCAGAGTATATAATATTTAAAAAAATATTCATTTATAAAAAGTAAAATTTAATTTATTAACATATTCATATGTCCTGTAGAGATTTATATTTAAAAAAATCAATATATAACAAGCATTTATCGACAGTAGAGCCGCGTGAATCAGAAAACATGTGTAGGTGATAATAAATTAAAACATAAGGAAAACTAGATTATAAGAATGTTAAATACGAATAACTTTACAATTATGTAGTATAGAGCATTTAACAGGTATTAAACCGATGTATATTAAATTACCATATTCGAACAAAGTAAAAACACGCCGTTAAAGTTATTGCGTAGTTCGCAATATTTGTTTAATAAATCTTTGGTAACGTACTCAAATATGGTCTCAAACCGAGGTGCTAACGTGTGGTTTTTCCTTGTTTTAGACATAAATATTCTCCAAACCTTAAGAGTTGGTAGCCCTGCAATAGAGTGGTTGTAAATTAGTTAAACAACCAATGATAATAGAACAGCGGTTCTGGAAATGAATTTAATAATAAGATGATATGTATCGAGAATTTAGCCGGACAGCTCCGTTCCTGAAACGTTCATCATTCATTCAGTCATTGAAATAAATTTATATGAAATACAATATTTTATTGAATATAAAATAATTACATATTATGTAACAAGACACGTTAAAATTGTTTGTGTTTAATTAAGTTAAGTTTTATTTAATCTAAGACGCTTGTTTCGCAACTAAAGCCCTTCTCCTCGACCGAAGAAAAGCTGCGGGGTTTTTCCCCTTATTAGAGAGTAGCATATCTTGCTTGTTTACTCGTTCTGTGCAATTTGTATGACCTATTATATTACGAATGTTTCAATGTATAGTCACGGAATGAAAAAGTTTTCAAATTGATTCATTTAACGTATCGCGAGCACATAATATGACCCTTCAAAAGTCATAGAAGTTCAAATTGATTCAGATGAATGTATATAAGAATACTAGCTGTTGCCTGCAGCTATGCCTGCATTACCAACTCCTATAAGTCACAGCGTAATGTTTTATAGCCTATAGCCTTTCTCGATAAATAAGCTATCTAACACAGATTTTTTTTTTCAAATCGGACCAGTAGTTCCTGAGAATAGCGCGTTCAAACAAACAAACTCTTCAGCTTTATAATATTAGTATAGATAATACAATAAATAGGTTTTACGAGGGCGGCACTGAAAAATTCGGGAATCAAGGAAGTGACACAACATTACTATTTAAAAATGTATTTATTGCTTTTCGAAGTATTCTCCGCGAAATTTGACACATTTTTCCATACGATGGAACCAATCATTGAAGCAACCATTCCATTCGGAAGTTGGGGTCTCCAAAATGATCGTTTTGTAGGCGTCCACAGCATCTTCAGGCGATGAAAATCTCTGACCACGCAATTTATTCTTTATTTTAGGGAAACTATAGAAATCATTAGGGCTTAGGTCGGGGCTGTACGGCGGATGGTCTAATAATTCTATGTTTTCTTGCTCTAAAAACTCTTTTGTTCTGTGCGCGGTGTGAGAACTCGCATTGTCGTGATGGAGGATGATGCGACGGTTGCAGTTCTCTTTACGGAGTTCAGAAACGACCTGTGGCAAACAAATGCTAGCATACTTTTATTTTTACATATATATACATTACATTTTGCATTAACCGTTCTTTGTTCCTCAAGAGGAATAGTCGCAACATGGCCGGTTTTGGAGACAAACGTGGCCACCATTTTTTTGCAACACTCCGTGAACGAACAATTTTTGTTGGCTTTAACTCATTTTCGAACACCCAAACTCGTGACTGGTTTTTTGTTTCGGGTTCGTACGCGTATATCCAGGATTCGTCACCTGATACGATGTTGTATACAGCATTTGAGGATCCTGCGTGGAATCTTTCGAGAGTTCCAACGCACCAAGTAACGCGAGCCGCTCTTTGCTCTTCACAGAGCAAATGCGGTATCCATCGGGAGAACAACTTTTTTACACCTAATTGTTCATGCAAGATTATTTGTATTTGACTCATGCCAATGTCTAAAGTTGCCTGAATTTCGCGGTATGTCGATCTTCCTCAATCAGCTTACGCACAGCATCAACGTTTTCTTGGGTGACTGCAGTTTTTGGACGACCTTGACGGGGATCATCACTGAGCTTGACACGTCCACGTTGAAATTCAGCAAACCAGCGATAAATTGTGGTTTTGGATGGGGCTTCATCACCAAATGCAGAAATCATCCGGTCAACACACTGTTTTTGTGTTAAACCACTTCGAAAGTCATAATAAATCATCGCTCTAGAATTTTCTCGAGTCAATTCCATTTTCTCAACGACTAAACAAGTTTGACCAGACCTTGTGACAAGACTGAGAATCTTTTTTAAAATAAATAAATGGTATTCGATTTTTAAAACCAAGGAGTTTTCAATTAAAAAGATTTTAATATGGCAGGAACAGTGGAAATATTCCATTCCCGATACTTTTAGTGCAGCCTATGAATATGTTTTGTCACCTCACTTATTGCACTGGTGCAAGCTAAAATCGACTTTAAGGTGACGAACTTTTTCATTCCGTGACTATACATGTAATTGTATATTAAAATTCTCAAAAAAGAAAAAAAAAACAAAGTTTTCATAAATATTTAATATTTTTATTTTATAATGTTCTTTGAAAGAAAAACTTCTTTAATAAATTAAATATAATAAGAAAAATCTTTTAAATTTCCAAAAGAATTTCGACAGATAACCAGTTACTGGTTTTGTACCGACCTGCTAGATGGCACAGAAGTTTTATTTATTCTAAACGAACTAAAACAAGAAAAAGAAAGAGATGATTGGAATAAATTGGAAAAGTCAATTAAATCACATAATTAGAATAAAATTTATATTCATAAAAATAGTATCATCATAACTTTAATACAGGTGGAAATCAGATAGATTCATACTGATCTGATAGTAGGTATAATATGTTGAAAATGGGCACAAATTATACAGAAGAAAACTAGATGAGATGAGGATTGGCACTTTCAAAATTAAATAAAAAATATCAGAATCAATAGACAGTGTTAATACAGGTCATTAGAAATTAGAGTCTAATCGCTTCCATGTTACGAAACTCATTCCTGTTACTACATAAGTATAGATTTAGGTTAAATGTCAGTTACTGGTTATCTGTAGAACTTTTTTAGGAAATTTTCTAGCCTGGGAAGGGGGGGGGGCTCCCCCTTTTATTATTGATTTATAATATAATATTAAAAAAAAATAAGATATTTATAATTCATAAGACCTTTTTTGTAATTAAAATTAAAATCTTTTTTATGTATATAATATTATGTTGTCCTTAATTTGATAATTCAGTATTATTTGTCAAAGGGAAACGACAAAGCTGCGAATTAGCTTTAATTGTCATTTCACTGTATTTTCTGAGCCACATAATAAGTTAGTTTTATTTCGTTCCCTAATCACCATTATCTTATACACAAATAAATTTATTGCCGTTGAAAAACCTTTACGCGACTAACACTTAACCATTAAACTAAAATTAGCAGCGTAATTTTATTGGTGCGTGTAAATTATTACAGGACTAAATAGTGAACACATTCCAGGTAAGAAAAACTAGACCGAATTCCCCCATCCGTCTATTTATATCTAAGATTACCTGCGTACGTTTACCTCCAAGTGCCAGGTTTTTACTCTATAAACTTTCATAGTATTCTATATGGACTTTAAATAGCTCTCTCATTAGTTGGGAACAGGTCTGAGCCGGGAATTCTATCCCTCGGGCTCTGCGGTGCTTCAACATTTATCCTATAATCTATACAGACGTGCTTTTGCGAGCATTGCAATTTTTCGTATTTGCGCTTTTTGTATTGCGCATGTTAACCATACTTTTTTAAAACCTTTTTTATTATACAACGTTATATGAATCGTTACTGATAATTATGGGAGTGGTAATAATGCTAAAGTGTGTGTAATATGAGTAATCAGTTTTCGAACATCAAATTAAAACAGCATCTGGAATATTACCAAAAAAAATATGATAATATGTTGTTCATCTATAACTTTTACTAAAAAAACGTACTATTTATAGAATGCGTGAAAGTGTATTTTATACGTGGCTTCAGATGGTCAAACTGAGACACCTGATGGTAAGTGGTCACGTCGCCCGTGAACATAAACGTGTTCCCGGGACTTTCCCTTAACGTGGCATTTTTGTGAGATTTATCGGCTTCTTCTAAAAAGTATGATATCCTTTAAACTTTACGTTATTGTAAAGTTCTTTTAACATTCTATATTAAAATCGCTCTAAAACATGTGAAATATTCTATTTCTGTCGCAGTAAAATATTTTCGAATATGTATTGTTAAATGAGTTGTGATAAATATTTTATACAACGAAAACTTTTATGTAAAATTAGAATTGTTATATTATTTATACCAAGTCTAGAGTCTAGACTGGCTTTTTTATTTTTATTCAACAAGAAAAAATATTGGTCAAAGTTATTGATATTATAAAACAACCATGATGGCAATTCCATTACTAATTTTAAAACAATCAATAAATTCCTTATAATATAATGTGTATTTGTAATGCATAATACATAGGCATAAGGTAGGTAAGATAATTTATTCAAGGCTCTTATTATTTAAAAAGCAAAGATCAAGGCGATCTCAAACGAGGATCTCAGTAGAATCATTATTTTATCAATCTACGGATTCCATAGAGAAAAATATGACGCTTGGAAAAACCGCCGCCTCAAGCAATTTATACGTAAGTTTTAAATATCTAATGCCTTTAAAGGAAAATTATTGTAAACAACAGTGTTTTAATGTTATTACGAACTGTTAAAGTTATAACTTGCTTTACCATAAGGGGATCTACTAAGAAATGCATATAACTTGTATAAACATGGCATCATCTGTTTTACTTTATTATTATCATTCTATTGTCACATTCAAGTGCGTAAAACGTAACATTCAAATTGTAGAGTAAGCTGAACTCGCTGGTATGAGTATTGAATACCTTTTGATTAAGTGGTAAGTAGCATATTTCACGGCCAAGGGTTCGAATCCCACCGACGGCAGAAACATGTCATATTAAAAACAAAACACAGAGCAGACATAACGTCCTTTATACTTATAATATGTTACCTACTTTTAAATATTTACGTCTTTATTTAATTTATTAATTTATTTATAATGTGCTTAATTTGAAAATAAGTTTAATATTTAAATATAAAATTCAACTTAAGACATATAGCTCGTATTGTTTTTTGCACTAATTTTAATGAAACAACCTTTACGGATTTTATTGCGGCTTATTAAGATTTCCAGACAATTTGGATGCTTACCTCCGGATAGTCCTCCCGTGACTCTAAAAATGTTAATAAGCCGCAATAAAATCTAGCTAGTTAGTAAGAAGTACCATGCTGTTTTGCAGCCGAATTATGCCGGCACGACCGGGTGGTAACTCTCGCACACAACACCGGCGTCAAGTGACAGCTATGCTGTCGCGTTTTGTACGGCTAATGAGTTTCTGGTGGCCCATTGGGCTGGGGAATAGACAAAAGGAGGGCAACGCATCTGGATAATCTTTGGTTTGCCCTCCTATGCTATAAAAAACCGTAAAAGAGAGACCGTGAGATATAGCTCACTTCTTAGGATTATTGTAGATTTTGAGACCTTACCATGAATTGTAATAAAAATAAAGATTGAAAAATAATAAGATATACCTACGTGTTTTTTTCAAATATTATGCGATAATGAGTTAAGTATATCGAAATGAATGTTTTTTATATAGTGACGGCCTCACATGTAATGCCCGGGTCTTGTAAATAATGACCAGACAAAGTTGGCTAATTTTCGAATTATTAAAATTCTGCCTTATTTATCTCATTGACTGAGATCATAAAGCTAACCTTATATTGGCTATTCTCATTTATTCATTTCCTAAATTAGATGGTAAAATTGATCTTAATAAACCGCGGATAAAATTCGTAAAAATTGTTTCATTATAATTAATGAAATTCGCGTAAACATTAGAAAACAAGATATATATTTTTTTTAAATTTAATAAAATAATAGCATTTTAAAAAGTTGCGAATTTGTACATAATATTGTGGACAACTGTACCGAGTACTGACATGTACATATTCTCATGTTATGGAATTCCTGTATAATATTTATGACTGAACGATTGTCTTTCCACATGTCGAAACGTTCGAACCAAAAACTTGTTGTTTTACAATAATGACATTCATAGGAACAATTTTGCTCACAACTGATTGCCATAATGCGTTATAAGGCATCTGTCGAGGTTGACGAGCTGATGATGATCATTTATTACTTATTTCCAACCTATTGTTTAAGTAGATACCATTTGTCATTAAATATTAAGAACCGGGAAGTGTAAAAACACAATTAACTAAAATGAAGGTTATGCATATTAACCGTTTATTCATCAGAGTCGTAAAAATCTTTGTATACAATATGTACTTTATAAAAATATCAGTTTTTTTTAATAATCCACGATCTCAAAAGTGGTACACCTTGGCTATGTTTAATTTAACACTTTATAAATTAATTAAACTAGCAAAATAATATGTTCTAATTTAACATTCAAATTAAATTTTCATTAAATAAATTTAATATAAAAATACTGCGCATCTTTATATACAATAAATATTTTATATTTATTTTTTGTGTATTATTATCTAAATACCTGTAATTCATGAGGGGATTCATGCTCATAATTGCCACGCCGATCGGCCGTCTTGGCGTTCATTGAGGAGGGATATGTTCAACAGTGGACGGATAGAGGCTGATGATGATGATGATGATGATTATTTAGTTATTAAGCAACGTTAGTTATATTACTGATACATGAATCATTTTTTCTGCCAAGATTGACGAGATGAAACAACTGAAACTGAGAATTTATCGAGCAATTTATATAGCATATGAAATATGTGATATAATGCATTTTTAAAATGAAAAACATATTTTAATGTTGGATTTTTTTAGAACAATATCCGTTATTCATATATTGAAATGATAAAATAAAGGATAAAGTCTTACTAGATTTTTGCAAATGTTTTTAATTTATGCAAAGTTATGTAGTAAATAAAATCAGGCATATAAAAAAACAAATTAAACTTTTTTTTAAGCGTAGTGACAATCCAAGTAATCATTTCCACGTTAATCAAAACACATTTTGAATTACCATGAAGTTAAATATAAAAAAAAACCTGAAATATTATGAGAGCAGTATATTCTGTATTTCAATGATATAAATCTCACAATATAAAGTCATACAACTAATATTTCAGAATGTTTGTGTATGGTAATAAAATTGTCTCGGTTGCGTGAACAACGACGTAAGAAAACGATACCTAACTCCTTAACCAAGTACACCAAACTTTTATTTTATATTTTTTTAACGTTTTTTTTCTTAATTTCGATTAATTCAGAGTTATTTTTTCGGGATAACATTATTTTTATAAAGAATCAAAATCATTTTTAATTTTTAATAAACGTTGAACGTGTACTTGGCGTTTTTTGCTGGATATAATTTTATGTTGCACGACAAATTTATATTCGAAAATTCTAGTAAATTCGTCAAAAAGTTTCCCTTGAAAATGATAAAAAATTTGGTTAATTTTAATACAATGTATTGTGTGTGCATAATATATCTTCCGTAGTAAAATAATACAAAAAAATATTTATTCCTTCCCAGTAAAGTTTATTATTATTTATTTTTAAATCATGTTTACTTTGTGTTATTTTAAAATTATATAACTCTTTATTTATATTCTAGCAAATAGTATTTTGCTTATAACTTTTGTGCTAACCGTTGTTAAAGACGGAATCACGCCGAGTAGGACAAAGAATTGAGACACTGCACTTCTACGAGTTATTTTAAACATCCTTATATTTTTAAGTACTAGTAATGCTAGTTAATATGGTAATAACTGGTTTACTTTATTTCCACATCACCTTGTAGATATAAGGTCAATGTCTGTAAATTCAATCGGTTAACTTGAAAATAATAACAAAGATCGGCCGGAAATTCCGTTCATGTTCAAATTAGACAAGGGACAAAAAGTATACTTACTTTTCCAATCTGTCGCCAAGTTTGTCGGAGAGATGATTGTCTTTGGGTTTGGTGAGGTCAGAGTCGTAGAGATCCCGCTTGTAGCCCCTCCAGAAGGTTGGCATCATCCACATGAACCATGTTTTAGTAACTATATTGGCTCGCTTATAATTGTTGGTCTTCTTTTCACGATTTTTCGGTGGAATTTTTATGGGATCTTCGGGATTTTTATTTCCGCTTACCATTTTGAATTTTTAAACGTTTTTTTTTTAAACTAAGAAAAACAAAGAACAAATTAACTGTGTCCGTAATTCGTCTTAAGGACGAAATGTTAGTGCAGTGAAAAAATCATGATTTTTGCCGCAAGAATTGAAGTCGCGGTGCTGGCGCAAGGGCAGGAATGCGCGTGCGCAGAGCGCGTTGCAGAGTACGACCCGGGTCGAACGCTAGCCTTCTTCCACTGAGCGACGCGCGCGCACTGTGCTCGTTTATATGAACCGACGGCGCTTGTACGGCGCCAACGTCTTGTTCGCCAATAACTCGCGCTCTTCACAGGCCCATTAACACTATTAATTTTGCGTCAGAGCTTTTCAAGTAAACTCAACTTTTTCCTCTACAGTACTTGCAATATTTTGTATTCATCGCTTAAAGATACATTCAAATTGTATGCGTTTTACATGCCTACAGCTTAAACTGAAGGTTTCCCCCTCATATAATCTTTTGATTTTTGTACCCAAAAGGACTGGATCCTTCTGTTAGCCTCCATCATTTATCTGACCAGGGTTGAGAAAAGAGGAAATTTATCGACAAGTTACATCATTTGACAGATCAAACTTAAGTTAACAAAGTAACTTGTCGATACATTTCTACAAAATAAATATTGTAGTGGTAAATATCTTAGTAATTATTCGTCTATTCATACATACCTCATTTTAAATAAGGCTATATTAGTCTTAAAAATAAATGTGAGGTTTATCGTTTAGTAGCATTAAAAAGTAGTGAGCATGAGGACGAAGTTAAATGAAAATGTTACTCAAATCTCTACGATAGCGCGTTGTATCTATTTAGGTTGTCGCACTATGGGGAATCTTTTGGGATAGGATTTGCACTTTTGGGAGCACATGGTATATAGTTTCCTTTCTTTGATTGTTATTTCTTTACAATTTAAAGTTTTATTCACTATTATCATTATTCGTGACCGTATCATCCCTCAGCTAGACATACATACGCCTCTATATTATATTACAGAACTAAAAATAAGATGTGTAAGTCTTATTTATATACCTAGAGGCTACACATATATAGATAGGTACCTGTTTAACAATCACTTGAACTACGTCTGAGACATAATATGCGCCATTAAAACCTGATACACCAAATAAAAGACATTTTATTTTAAAAATGAAATTATTTATGCAGCAGAATCAAAAAGATTTACATTTTATGTTAAGTTTAAAGAGTTAAGAGGGTGGTAAATGATAAGCGATATCCATAGATACGCTACATGTGTGAGAATTCAGGAGCTTTTTTAGTGGTAAACTTGCACACTTGTGTCCTGTTTGGGGATAAATTGGACTAAATTAAGTCACCCCCATTCCGAGACTTTGGATAAGACAGAATTAATTTTAGACACAAGTTTGTTCCGATACTTATCGACTTTTTCCCGAGAAATATTAGGACGGCCTGTGTATAGGGTATTTCTGGTGCTGTCGTCTATACGTGGGTAACACTGAAAATGTTTAGAACTGGCCAGTTAGAATCATTGAAAATGAAAACTTTTTTTGAATTTCAATTTTAGAACTCTTTGGTAACCTAATGTAGTATATTGCATTCATTTGTCATTTGTTTTTGTGAATTGGCGGCAAATCTAAAACTCTTGTTACACGTGAAAATGAACATAACGCGAGAAAATTTTCGGTCAATGATTTATTATGACTTTCGTTGTGGGCTTACTCAACAACAAAGCTATGATAGGCTGCGATTAGCATTTTTTAATGAAGCCCCATCTCGTGCCACTATTTACAATTGGTTTAACGAGTTTAAGCGTGGACGTAGCAATCTCAGTGATGATCCGCGTGAGGGACGTCCTTTAACAGCGACTACTGAAGATCATCAGTGCTGTGCGACGCATGATAGAGGAAGATAAGAGAGTGACCTATCAGCAGATACGGACAAGCCTAGGCATTGGTATGAGTCAAGTTCAAAAAATGTTGCACGAACATTTAGGCGTCAGGAAGCTTTGTAACGGCGGTAACTCAAATGCTGTATTTGACATCATCACAGGTGATGAAAGCTGGATATATTGCTACGAACCCGAAACCAAAAGACAATCAGCTCAGTGGGTGTTTCCTTTCGAGGATCGGCCAACTAAGGTAAAGAAAGTAAGAAGTCAAGGAAAAAAGATGATTGCCTCATTCTTTGGTCGGAAAGGTCAGATCGCGACAGTTGTGAAGATAGAAGATGGAAGGACAGTTACTGCAGACTGGTATGTCAATCGCTGTTTGTCTGTTGTCTCGGAAAAAATTCGACAGCAGCGCCCTCGAAGCAGGATCCTCCTTCACCACGACAATGCTTCAGCGCACTCCGCAAAACGGACTGTTGAATATTTGACTATGGCAGGTGTCGAGATAATGAGTCATCCGCCTTACAGTCCTGACCTGGCGCCCTGCGACTTTCATTTATTCCCAAGAACTAAAGATAAAATTCGAGGTATTCGCTTTACGAGCCCTGAAGATGCGGTGAAAGCGTACGAAAATGCCATAGAAGAGACTCCTAAGGAAGAATGGGCGCACAGCTTTTCTCAGTGGTTCCATCGAATGCGACGATGTGTAGAAAGAAACGGAGATTACTTCGAAAAACAATAAAAGTATTGGCAACTTTCTACATTAAGCCGTTTTTCATTTTCTAATCATTTTCAGTGGTTCCTAGGTATAACAATGAATTTCGCTAGTTTGCAGCATGTCATTGATATGCAGAAGAAACAAGATAAAAGATTACACAGTCTTGCGTAGCATTAGCATTTACAGACTTGAGGTCCGAGCATACACCTTAATGTACCTGTTTGTCAAAAACCTGGTAATCCATTTACAATTTATCAAGTATAAGTTTTAATTTATCGGAAAGCCTATAAGATGGTAGTTTTATTAGAAGTGCCTTATGCTACACCCGATCAAAGGCCTTCGCTATGTCCTACCTAGCCGCCAGCGCTGAATCCTTGCTCTCAATTACCTCCACTCATCGCCGTATTAAAAATATTAGAAGATCACCAGCTGAGCAATCCCGTTGAAAGCCATATTGGCGATCGCTAATCAGCTGGTGCTCCTCTGAATACCGCCGGAGCAGGCAGTTGATTATGGATTCCATTATCTTTGAAAGCAAGGTTATATATCCCATTTTTTAGTGATCGCGTACACTAAAGCTGTCTTCCACGAGCATAGGACGACGTCTAATGAATAAGAGTAACCACTCAGGAGCACAAGTTCGTAGCACTAACGGTGGGCCAACGGACCCCCACCATGGTTCAGGCCTTGACGTGGCGGTGGGGCTCAGTAACCTAGGGTGAGTCCAGCATCTTGGGCGAAGCTAATTGAGCCAAGGGGGCTCTTTGTACCCCTCTTATAAGAAGAGGGGACAAAAGAGCAGGGGGCAAGGAGTGAGGATGGGAACCTCACCCCATTGTACTGTCCCGACGTTGGGAGGGGTTGTGTGCGGGACAACCCCTCTGTGGAGGTGGCGTCGGTCCCTAGGGGGATTGACTAGTCGTCGAGGTGCCCTGTTTGCTTATTAGATCCGGGGCACCTCATCAAAGGCGGCATTGGTGGCACTCGCCGAGTAAAGGACGTCCAACGAAAAGAGGTCTTTGCGCACGAAGCTCTGTCAGACAATTATTTCCGGCATTAAAATATCAAAGGGATCGTCGGTGATGTTTTGCCAAGGTCATCCAAAGTCAAGTTGGAAGCAGAAAGAGAGCCTAGATCGGCCTTCTCCTTCACTGTGTAGACTTACTAGTCGTTCCTCGTGTGCAGTGATGGTAGGCTCAAGAAAATTCACTTGAACAGCCTTGGCGAGCGACCAGAATGCACCGATTCTATAAGGAATCGAACAAATCTCTCGCCAATTCTACCCACGTATTTTTACTGCCTCAGAAGTAACTCTTTTTTTACTGCCTCAGAAGTAACTCTTTTGAAGGACCTGGAGGCAAACTTAAGTTCCATGGCTTGCAGCACCACCTTGGCAACGATGTGAGGATCATCCAGCGAGTAGGTTGCAAAGAATCTCAATCAGCTGACTTATAGGCAGGCATAGACGTGGGGATGGTCGTTGCTATCTATACGCAACCAGAGGATGGGGGTTATTTTTTATTACATATGAATTTATTAAAAAACGACATCTAAAATATCAATTTTTGGCTATAATCACATATGTGAGGATTATATTATGTACCTAGGACCAGCGCATCGGTGAACTACGGCTCTCACCTGATTACGAGGAGGAAACCAACAGTGTGGCATTTATATGCCTCACTGTTGGGCGCGGGTTGATATTATTATATTATTAATGTATGAACATGATCATCATCAGCCCCTATCCATCCACTGCTAAACATGTTCAACATGTTCAGCAGATTAACCAGATGGAAAGACGATCTCCGTGCAGTAACCGGTCCGTGTTGGTCGTCTTGGTGCTCATTGAACAAATGGATAAAGGTTAATGATGATTATGTATATTTAGTTCATTATAAACATTAGAGATTATTAGTAGAATACCTCTTGGGGACCTTCAAAATATGAGCATACTTATATTTGAAAGGCAGCGCAGGTGCAAGCCCTCCGGTGGAGCAGGTATGGGTGTATCTCTCCTCTTCTGTAAGAAATGAGGCTGAAGTTAAACATAGGGTACTCTTAATGAATTTCAAGGATCACGTTCACCTTCGATCGCTAAATATTGTCGGCTATTCAGTCTAGTTTCGCTTGGACTTCACATTAAACACTAACTACGCCGTTCTAGTAAAACCTTTTAAGGGCTATTAATGACAATTTTAATAGACTTGTCCAATTCTAATTAAGACAATATCATTATGATAACTATATCATAGCATGTCGTCCGACAATGACCTGTCCCAAACACTTCACGCGTCGTAGAGGCCGTACTATACTTAGGTACCTACTAACAATCTAAAATGTCATCAAATCCCTTTTAGTCCAGGAGGAATCGGCGCATGAGTACCGAAAACTATTCCACCTCAATTTTTTTATGCGATCCTCTTCAAATTGCCCTCCTAATGATATAAATGCATGTTGCCATGGCGCAACCCGGTGCCATATTGTTTAAACCGAAATTGTTTAAACAATTGCAAGGAATTGTTATTTTTTAACCGGACAATTTTTTTTTATATTCTTTATTGAAATACCAATAAAAAGGGTCCTATGACTTTTAACGATAAAGTTAATATTTTTAAAGATATGAATTTTTTAAGGTTCGAAAAATCTCAAATTTGGGTACTTTCAACCCATGAAAAATATATTTAAAAAAAACATAATGTCTAAGCAATATTTTTTTTAATTCTCTATACAATTGTTAATAATATTGTTAAAAGAGATTAAAAATTGAGGTGGAATAGTTTTCGGTACTCATGCGCCGATTCCTCCTGGACTATTTAACTCATGTTTTATCTATACAAGCTCTTATAGGTGATTAAAACCGCAGATTCCGGCACGATATTTTTTTCAATCATTTTCTCTGCCACATACAGACACAGAAAACACGGACGTCCATAAAATATTATTTTAATTATTATTTACTATTATAACAGAATAATTGTTATTGATACATATACACCTACTTCATGTGCCGGACAAATTATTTGACTTGATATAAGTGCACTCATATTAACATATAAGTGCGATATAAATAATAAAAATCAATTTCAGTTTGGACAAAACTGCTTTTTTGACATGTCGATAGTAGAACACTCTCAACGCTTCACTTACTAGGCGTGCAAAAAAATACATTAATGCCCGAATACAAACTGTAATATTATAACTAAATTATTTTATTTAAAACTTATTAATAGTTTGCAAACAGGTGCGTACTAATCTCAACATAAAATGATTTAATTTGTAAATGAAAACAAACTCATGTAAACATTTGCTTAAGTGACGTTTGTGTATAACAGTGTGTATCCCCCGAATACTCAAATGAATCTCAAATGTAAGACGTACTTAAACTCATGCTACGACGTGTCAGATTCAAAGAAAAAAAGAGGGACAGCATGAGTTTAAGTACGTCTTAAATTTGAGATTCGTTTGGAGTATTCAGGCGTTTTTACGCCCGAATACTCCGGGCCATTTTAGCCATTTAAAATTGAGAGATGCTTAAATATAGGCCTTCAGTTAAGTGACGGATTTGAGTAGCGTTTGTGTATTCGGGCATTAGTCATCGTATGGATACTAACTGTATCCAGTCATCCATACACCAGTACGTAGGTACTTAGGTAAGCAGAACAAACAAAGTTCTCCTGTTATTTTATCTTGTACACAACGCAATTTATTTGAAATACCTGTGCGAAATAGATGGTATCCACGCAGACGTTTGTACTGCATAAGGAGTACACTTGTAGTATGTACCAGTAATTTAGTTGCTAACAGAACTTTCTAGTTCAAGACAGGTTACACATATGTTTTGTATATACATATACAGGTAGCGAGGCTATATATAGTTTGCATAGCCCGTGGTTACCTATAATCTAAATATATATCTACGACTGATATCAATCTGTCTTTCTTAAAACTTAATTAATTATAATTGAAATTATTATGAATATGAATGTACACATTTTTCGTGTTTACCTTTTCATTACTCACATGTTCACTTAACATGTATACATGAAAACATGTATGTTTGTATTAATGACTCGAGTATTTTATTAGCTATAATCAAGTACCCGCCATCTAGAGTTCTACAAAGTAAAACTATTTTTTAAAACGCCTGAAAATAGGCGCGGCAGGCAGGCATCCCGCCATCATCCGGGGGACGGGGGATTCCCTAGGAAGGTATGTGGGGCTCACTGCACCCAAAAGATGGTAAGGTGGACGCAGCTCTACCCACTAAAATTCCGGCGAGTGCCACCAATGCCGCCTTTGGTGTGGTGCTCCGGATCTGTTGAGCAACAGGGCACCTCGTCAACTAGTCAGTCACCCAAGGGACCGACGCCACCTCCACAGAGGACAGTGCAATGGGGTGAGGTTTCCATTCTCGCCCCTTGTCTTCTCTTTTGTCCCCTCTTCTTATAAGAGGGGTACAAAAAGCATCTCCCTCGGTTCAATTGGCTTCGCCCAAGGTGCTGGGTTCACCTTAGGCTACTGACTGAGCCCCACTGCCACGACAAGGCATGCAAGTAAAAACTCTTTATTTCCTTTTACGCCGGGAAAATGCTCTGACGCATCCCGCGGGAGAGTGGGTCTCCCCAGGCGGGTATGTGGGACTCGCTGCGCCCGAATTGACGAAAATATGAATTGTAAATTCATACGTTTGAAAAAAAATAGAAATAAATAATCCTAATTGACTGACTTGATCTGACTGGCCTGTTGGTCTAGTGGTTAGTGAGCCTGACTACTAAACCAGAAAGTCGTGGGTTCGATCCCCACCCTAGACAAATGTTTGTGTGATGAACATGATCACTTGTTCTGTGTCTGGGTGTAATTTATCTATAACATGTATGTATTTAGAAATATATAAGTTGTCTGGTTACCATATTACAGGCTCTGCCTAGTTTGGGATCAGATGGCCGTGTGTGAGTTGTCCCAACATATATAAAAAAAAAATATGATCATTGCCACTAGTTGGCGTATAAGTGCAGAAGCGTGGTGTATATTACAAAATATACTTACGACGAATGCAAGCTACTATTTTTATAAATAGAATACTGAGCGTTACTTCTGTCAGAAAAAATCTGAGTGGCGCTCTAGTCGCACCTAAATAAGTTTTACTTCAAAAATCATCATCAGTACATATCACTGTTGGGAGGTCGTCATCCCAATTAGTTAAGGGTAGACCGGCCCTCCGGCCCTCCGACTTTCCGAGGTTGTTTGCAACCGCGAACAATATCTAGCGTATAATTCTAAACAAAGAACACGAGAACATATTGTACATAAAATGCGTAATAAACAATAAATTAAATCAGTTATTATATAATATCGGCTTTATCGATAGCGAAGTATAAATTATACGTTAAACATTCAGATTATCGAGATCAATTGCTCTACCTGTTTTGGAATTCACATAGATAATAGCAATTAAGACCTGTTTCTAGTGGCTTCCGTGAATGAATTCTGCGTAGTCTTGATGAAGGAAATGTCCCTTCCTCCAAACGTCCACGGTACAAGTACCGGCGAAATAATGTAACTGAGTCTTTAAGTCTGTTCCGGTGGCATGTAAGCGTCGTATTGAGTTGTTATTGTCATGTGCAGTGGGGTCATCACACTGAATAGCGACAATGTATGTACAATGAGCTCCATTGACAGTGTCTGTCAGCGTGTCTGATCTTCGAGCCTCTATTATGCCATGTCCGCCCTACGTATTTGACGTTGATCCAATCTTACACGCCTTTATGTTTAAATAAGGCAAGTTTAGATCCAAACATAACTGCATGTTTTGATGGAACTTTTTCCTCGTCGATTCGTAGAAATCGTTGAGCGTCAAGTACAATATGTAGTTTCTATTTGCTTTGCCGAATTGTTTTATTATTCTTTAGTCTATAAGTCCAAATACGAAATTGAGATTCGAATAGTCTCAAATCACGGAAGATGAAGATAGTGCCTAGTACATAATATATTGTCCCGGGAGTGGCTATCTTGTAGGGGCCGCAGAATAAGGGCTTAAGGTGAATTCGTTTGCCTTCTAGGTAGGAGCCTAGCTAACGCTGTATCAGCCTTATTTAGGATAAAAGGCTTTCGGGCTACCGGAGTCCTACAGTGTAAGCAAATTTTTAATATCCAGAATCGCATCTTAAAATTTTAACCCGACATTTTGATACGGGGCTCTGCTAGAACAAGCTACGCGTAGCTTGTCGACGCCACTGCTTCATGGGTTTCTTGACTTTCTATTAGACCGCTCGTCTGCGAGTTTGGCTGTCTACCTCATATACAATAATGACTGTCTGCGGTTTATAGATACTGTCTGATGACAATATTGATTTATATCGAATGTAACTTAACATCTGTGTTAAGTGGACTTTGTCTAATGTTTTAATTATCGCTATGACACCAATTACGTGTTGCAGTGTTTATCGTAACACATTACGTGCTTGTCTCGGAATGTAAACACCGATTCTTCTGTCTATCCAGAAAATACTGATTTGGGTCTGATAACATGGGATTGACGGGAGACTAATGCATATTTAAGTAAACACTTCAAGAAAAATCATACCAAGGTATTAATTTACCTTAGATATATTCGGGGGAATCATAGTAAAATGGAGAAGTTTGAAATGTGTCACAATGAGAGTTAATATGGAAAAGAGATACATGACCATAATATTAATGTTCAATATGAGACAAAAGAAAGTTGAAAGATACCTTTGTATGTCCAGAAGTTGCCGGATAACGGCTAACGATGTACAGTAGGTAATATCTCAATCGACTTAATTCGGAGATACGCGGTTTTCCTTTTGATGGTGATTTTATAAAAAAATGCCTTAAGTTTTATTATCTTACATTTTACTAAACATATTTCTTATAAATAGCTCTTTTCTTTAGACTCTCTTCCCGATTTAACATATGCAGATATTTATTTATATGCAAAGTTGTATCATGACTTACGCGATTTCGTCATAAACGGTTATCGCTCGGTCCCACCTATCGCGTAAGTCCGGAGCATTGATGCACGAAGCCGCGATCACAGCTAGTATAACATATTAATTCCGGAAACATAAAACCATCGAGCATATAACCAGGTAGGGTAGTAAATATATAAACCATAAAATTCTGAAACTGGTTAGTGATTTGTCACTGACGCAATAGCAATTCAACCAACCAGTGATCTGTCTGACCATCAGTCGGCCAATCAGAGCGCAGAACTGGCGCAGCGTCGTAGTACAAAGACGGAATTTGTTTTCATACAAAACACATAATATTACCTCTATTCCGGTTATATGCTTGATGCATAAAACAAACAAAAAGTGGAATGAAGCAGCTTATGATTATAACTTCAATTATTATTTGCATATCTATAATTTTAGATCATAATGTTTGGCATTTATATAGAAACTATATGAAATAGGTTCAAATAATCAATATGAAGCAAACATCCTTGCACTTGACTTTCGACTTAGAATTGACATTGAAGTCCAGTTCGTAAATAATTCCTTTTTTAACATAAGGGAAAACGAGCATTATGACTAGGTACGTGAAATTGAAGATCATCATTTATTGGCTTTAAAATAAAAAAGTAGTAAGATTTAGGAGCATACAAAAAATACCAGCTAAGTACGAATGAAACACACTTAACACTACAATACAATTTGGCCGTTTTTTATGTTAGTTGGATAGGCAAACTGGCAAACGTGCCACCTGATGGTAAGTGGTCGACATCGCCCATGAACATAAACTAGTTTACCTGGACCGAGCCCAGGCCACTCATCTATGTGTTGCCTATCCTGAGAAATAAGATGTTAAGTCTCGGTGCCAGTAATTACACTGCATGTCTTGCCCTTCTCTCCAAAACACAGCGAAGCTGTTTCACGGGAGAAACAAGCAAGATGGTGGTACCCATGCAGCCGGGAGCGCGGCACAGCGCTTCCCTCTCACCGGTAAAATTTTGAGTTTGAATATTGCCATTATTAAGACTAATCAAAAATATAACGAGTCTGTTTAATCTTGTCTGCCTTTTCATATTTGTTATTATAGCGCTGATAAATAATAATAATACATTTGCTATCGAAATTTCTAGAAACTATTATAGTAAGAAATGGAACCCAAAATAATAGGGTATTTTTCAGATTTAACACGAAATAGTCATTCCTCCTGTCTTTCAAACAATATAAAGCTAATCTCAAATTGCTTCAATCGACGTGTAATGCGGATGAATAAAATCAAAACGTTTAATAATTTAAGCCGGCACGCTACGCCGTGCATGAAACCTGTTAAAACACGTTTTATCTTCCTCTTTGTATCAAAAGTCAGTGTTAAAATATGCAATCGAACTGCTAACAAATGAGATTGCAAAATGTACTCTATTTGTTATCGCATAACGGATCTCCACATGGTTAATTTTGTCCTCAATTGTTAAAATTCCAGCGGCCGGCGGATTTGTATCCCGGTCAATAATGTTTTTTACTCTTTGTACAAAGAATACAGTTGTTTGGCTGACCTTTGAGTTATAGGAGGAAATATCATTAAGTTATTTACAGATGCGTGGTGCACCGGATTCATTAAGCATAAAATATTGATTAACAACATCAAAAACCGATCCTTATATATCCCCAGCGGAGCACGGCTATTCTCTTCGAAGTTCGAAATCAGTAGATTAGGTCAGGTTAGTACATATATCTACGCGCTAGCCCAATGCGGATTGGTGAACTTGTCACACCTTTGAACACTTTATGAGGCATGTAAGTCTCCTTCGTGATTACCATTAAATGAACTAGCTGCTCGTTTGCCACCTATTGTTTACAAGGGAACCCTAACTGTTATCTAGTGTTCGTTATATACGGCGTATCATAAGCTGGTTGCTAATTTTTATGTAAATCTTGACGGCAACACATGCAAAACGGTGTTCTGAGTTACTAAAAATGTACAATTAAGCTGGTAACTTTTTGATAAGGTTTATATAGCAATAAACCTTATCAAAACTTACTTCTAGTTGGAGTATAATGACACAGTGTATACATATTTTTGCAGCTAGAATTATATTAGAAAAACAATAAGTAAGATGTAATCTAAGGCAAACCTTTAACACCAGTAAGACAAGTTGATCAGAGCAAGTTTTTTAATAATGCAAATTTCAATATTTAAGCACGTTACGTGTTTAACAAAATTGTCTGACTCGTCGAAGAATTCCTAGTGTAATTCTATGTTTTAGAGGTCGTTATTGTGTTAATTATGCAAATATCGATAAAGCGAGTGTTGTTGGATGAGTACATGGAAAACGATTGTAAATCGGACGTAATGATTGCAATACTAAAACCGCATTTTAATAAAATAACTTTTTACAGCCTTACTATATTATACTTTTTGCAGGGAGGAGGGCAAACGAGCAGTGGAAGCCTTTTGGTGACTATCGATGCCCATACACATCCACACAACCAGAGATTATTTAGATACGTTGCCCTCCTTTTCCCTATCCCCCCAATGGGCCACTGAAAACTTACAACCGCACGAAAGGCGACAGCATAGCTGTCACTTTACGCCGGTGTTATAAGAGCGAGAGGTACGACCCCGATCGTGCCGGCCCAATATTAGCAAAGCAGAATGGCACTACCTCTTACTCATAATAAACCGCGATAAAATCAGTAGAGTTTTCTCAATATAATGAGGGAAATTCGCATAAATATTAGTAAACAATATATATATTTATATATAATATATTGAAACCGGCTAAGATAAATAAGGTAAAATCTAAGAGGGCTCCCGCAGGGCTCCGTACTATGACCACTATTATTTCTAGACTATATAAACGGGTGACTTGTATGGACTTGTCTTTTGTGTAAAAAACTGGTCCGATAATTGCTATCAATTGCTATGGATAAATTATGACACTTTTGAACAAAACAAAGATCCGTATTAAAATTTCATCTTTGTGTGTGATGGTAAAGTATGATGTAATTTTATTTAAATTTTATTTATTTACCTAGCATCGTTTTTCAATATTATCAAAAGAATTTAAAAACATATAATCTAATGTTTAATATTAAATTCAATTGACCAACGAGAAATATTTAAAACAATGTGAGGTGAGGTGTATTTTTGATAATTAGCTAATTACTTATAAAGCGTTATCACAAATTGTAATTTTAATACGTATTAGCTTGTAAACATCGAGATTATGTTATATTAATGATACATTAATTGTTGTTTCTAATATTTTAATTCTATATGCATTAAAATATTAGGAACAACAACTACAAAAAAAAGGTTTAATGATATACGTACTTATCTCATATCTAACTGTTAAATAATATCTTATAAAAATGCTTTAAATTTTAGAAGTGAAAACTTCTTTAGGCGCGGTGGGCATATTTTTAGATGAGATAAAATCTCTGGATTCGCGACACCGTTACCACCTGTATGAGACGCGATTTGACGTTTATATGACGTTTGATTTATTTATAGATTATTCAATATTATATAAGTAAACAAAGTTTCAGTGTGTTTGACAATATGTCAAACGCACTAAAATGTCAATGTCATGCGGCCATTTTGTGCGTCGTTTAAATTGTATAGGTTGTCATAATCTTTTACAGTCTGTATTATAGGTATTTGAATTTAATTGTTTTGTTTTCACTTCTATCAGCAGTCCCTGTGACTGGTTGGGTTAGTTTTTTTTATGTTGTAAGGGGGCAAACGAGCAGTCGGAGCCTTATGATGCCGACGCCCATACACATCCGCACAACCAAGGCCACGTAGATGCGTTGTCCTCCTTTTCCCTGTACCCCCCCAATGGGCCACCGGAAACTCACAAACCACACGAAACGCGACAGCATATAGCAGCTGTCACTTGACGCCGGTGTTATGTGAGTGAGAGGAACCACCCGGTCGTGCCGGCCCAGTTCGGCTGCAATGCAGCATGGTACTACCTCTTACAATTTTCTTACAAGTTTCTAAGAATATCATTAGGATTTCTTATTATAGAACTTAAATTATTCAGTTTTTGCGCCTTTGTATACCTCTATGGAAGTAGTTGTGCAAGTTCAATCTACTACGTCAAAGAGGATACTAACAGCTTTCAACTTTAATTAACAACGTCAATCAATTTCTGATATTGACGTTGTCAAGAAGTTGTTTCTTTTAAACATTCCTAAAATAGATAATTGAATACCTATTAATTCTTAAATTGATTAATAATTTTCACAAAGAGAGAGAGGCTATTCCAAATATACATGTATACATGTTATATACATATATACATACATACACACATATTTTAAAGTACAGATATAATGTAATATATACTTAATTCTTTATATAGGTACCTAATGTACAAAGATGCAATATATAAAATAAATTAATACATAAAACAATGAACGTAAAATATAAATAAGATGCATTTGTTCAACGATGATAGTAATAAGAAAGCAAACAAGGGGAAAAAATGACATAAGACATGAAGGGTTAGATTTTAAAATTTAAATAGTGATCTCTCACAAGTTTTTTGAAAATATCTAGCGATTGTGCTTGCCGGATATGTATAGGAAGCGAATTCCAGAGTAAGACAGCACGGACAGAGAATTATTTAGAGTAGAAAGAAGTAGTGTGAGTAGGAGTTTGAAGTCGGAGATTATGTGAAGAGCGAAGTTATAGATTGTGAGTATCAGAAAGAATAATGAAGCGCTCTTTTAGATAATTAGGAGAGGAAGAATGAAATAAGATTTGATAGAGAAGATTTAAAATATGAGCGTCACGACGCAAACGGATTGGGAGCCAATTAAGCTCTTTGCGGGAGTCCGAAATATGGTCGTATTTTCGGAGACCAAATATAAATCTGATGAGAAGATTTTGGAGTCGCTCCAATTTATTCAAGTAATCTTCTGAGGCATCAACATAACTGACATCTGCGTAATCGAGTAAGGGTAGGAGTATAGTTTGCGCCAGCATGGTTTTAGTGGGAATAGGCAGAAAGTTACTGAGCCTGCGCAGTGAAAGCCAAAAATGCGTTTGCTTAAGGCATTTAATTGAGCTTTCCAGGTCATGTTTTCATCTAGAAGAATCTTTATATGGAATTGTTACACCATTAAGTGTGACTGTTGAGATATTTTTCCAGTCAATTTTACACGTAAGCCTTGAGCTACCGATGATGATGGCTTGACTCTTAGATGGATTTAGGTGCAAGCCATGTGACCTACTCCAGTCTGAAATTTCATTGAGATCATATAGATATACATACATACATACATATATTGAGATATATATACATACCTATAGTATAGAGTTCCATAAAACGGATAAATATATTTTATTTCATTTACTCGTACCTATATGTCTCATTACAATAAAATTTCTTTATAAAGATTTATCGCAGTTTATTTATATTATACGGCGTTTCGGATACTATTGATATTATGGTTACAGGAAGGTGAGAGATGAACGATGTCCGATTCTCACAAGATAAATTAATATACATACTACTCCAAAACGATTAGGCACTTCACAGCGGCCTTCCGAACCCCACCTTCCCCCCGCGCTTCCCTGTGCTAGGGGAAGCGCAGGGCGAAGACGGGGTTCGGATATAAAAACCTAATTGTTTTGGTGTATTAGTAACATCAGTAATTGCTTCTTACTGATTTTATTCCTATCATTATTATTGGAAAGTCTCCTCCGGATAAGATGATAATTTTTATGACTCACTGATAATCAAGGAATCTGTTGTGCTTTGCTATGTTTTCTCTCACTTAAAAGTGATTCTCATAATTATAGTCAAGTCTAAAATACCTACGATCAAAACTATTTTCAAAAATAATTAAAATTGATTTTGCGGTCAAGCTTAAATCAGCACTTATTATTATTATTATTATTATTTAAGTATTACGTATATAATCGAAAGTTACGTAATAAAATCTGGTTATACTGTATCATTTTGATTGACATGAATTACAAGGATTAGTAAGTTAAGTAAAGAAGGTAGTAAAAATTCTTATCATTTTAATAAAGATTTTTCAAATAGAAATGTTGTTTATATTATGTCTATTTTATCATCTATTGTTATTGTTTTTCAACATAGTAGGTACCTATTTTAGTGTTAGTTTTTCGCGAGACAACAAGAAATAAACCTGATCACACTAGGCTTATAAATACCGCTGTTGACAAGAAGCTCGAACTAAAAATAGGATTAACCTCGGAGTTAACGCTTGCCTGGGACCGTTAACAGTGGGAACCGGCTGGTGGCGCCAGCGCCGCCGACTTGGGGTATATCGACCCTTCTCTTTACCTTTTTTTGATCGCATATGATGTATTCACATACTTTCGTAATGATCGCCATCTCTGGAATGTCTGATTATAACAATAAGTATACGTAATGGTTAGGAATTAAATTATTTATGAGGAAACGAGGCACGAAAAATATGTACTGTAAAACAAAAAAGTCAACCAACGCATTTTGTGTCCGTTTACTTAAAAAAGCTTTTTATAACTTTGGCTTCAGGATTCTGAAATGATTTTACTTTTAATTTATCTTTTTTTATTTTGTTATAAAATAGGTGGGGATGAAAACTATGTTATTTTTTCCAAAGCCTGCTACCACATTAATAAGTGAGGAGACATAGTAGGAGTCATATGACTCATAGTTAGAAGGCTTTTGTACGAATTCGCAATACTCAATCCCATAACTTTCAACAACTAAAGTGAGCTTTAAGCCGTCATCTGCTAAGTCTGGAGATGTTTAAGTATCTCTTTCTATCGTAAGTCGTTCTTAAGCCTCGTCGACTCGATAGATACTTCACAATCTTAATAGGCCACTAAGCCAATTAAAGACAACCTGATTGCAGCTATTTTAAGAAAAGATTGTTAAGTACGATCTAAATTTATTTTACAGGGCTATGTGGGATATCGATGTTTTTTTGCTGAGAATCTTCGAGAGTTTTATGTACTGCTTTTTAATGTTACTTTGTATGAAAAAAACTTCGAAAAAAAAATGACAAAGTACACGAGACCTGGCAACGTATTTTCTGTGACATGATAAGAAGTGTCCGGATAATTTAAAAGTTATTGATGAGTCTTGTTTTTTATTAGTCGGAAGAATTTTGCGGGCTGTGTCGCACTTCGGTGCCAAAAGTGTCACTTTGTTGCTTATATCTTGCCCCAAACAACTGTTAGGGGTAAGGTGACACTTTACCATGTTCGAGTCGAAGAAAAACTTTTCTAATATTATGTTCGAATAAAAAATAATATCAACCCTTATATTATGTTCTACTGTTGCGCACTGGTCTCTTCCTCGAAGTCAGGCGAGGAGGGTGTTGGGCCATAGTTCTACGATGCGCTGGCCCAATGAGGGTTTGTGAACTTCACACACCTCCTAAGGCATTCCTTCATCAGTTAGTACAATGAATACCACCAAAACGTGGATTGCTTAAACCTGGCACAAACAGCGGTCCCGTGTTGATGCGCTGTGGTTCTTGGCCATAGGGCCAGCTTTTACCCAAGGGTAATATTGTCTCTGTTCGCTTTCCTATCTTTTGCTCTATAATATCTTCTATTAATATTACTAAAATATTTAAGGTCTAAATCTCTGTATTATTTAGCTAACACATTTATTTGATTATTGATGCACAAAATTAACCAATACGACTTCTGCATACATATATTATATATACGATACTATAAATTTACGGATTGATGAGAAAGACCACTAGTTTTATGGTAAATAGATATATTACTATACAATCATGTACATATCTTTATTAACATAACGTAATACTTAAGAACACGTACCAAATATAATGAGTTATTAAATCATAATGAGTTTTTGCCAAGGCCAAGGGTATTTGAGACTGGAATGCAAAATTAATAACATATAAGATGTGTACTTAAAATTTTGCGGTTTTCTCAAAGTATTGAACGTGAAGATATAATTTGTTTCAAGCGATGTTAAGATGCAAATAAGATAAATTCAATGACATAATAACTGATAAAACAGATAAGATGATTTCGAGGTTTTATTTAGATATTACACCTCTAATTTAAAATTACACAACATAATGGCAATTTCAAGCTACATTTTACTGGGTTGTATTTTTAGCGACACGTTACATATACGTGTTAATTTTAATATTTAATTTTACTGTAGACTTTGCTTATACCATGCTTTTACTGTGTAATAGATGATAGATAAGGTAGTGTAATTCCTGAAAATCGCGGGAAATGTTTACTTGATATATTATTAAATGGCTGGTATCCAGCACCTACGCTCGAGCCTCTGAATTTATTTATTATAAACATACCTACAGGTACTAAAACTCCACTTTTATTTAAAAAAAAATATTTTTGCCAAATTAAAGAAACAAAAAAAAACAAAAAGAGTTATCTTTCAGGATTCGTTATGTTTAAAAACTATACAGACTAATATTTTTGGCATTTCATAGTCACAGACAGACACTTGAATTTTATTCATGAGTATAGACATACATACATATATATACATTTGCCCTTAATTCAAGTTAGTCCAAGGTCAAATTCCTATGCGTGTATGACCCGAAGCAAAGATTTTCAAACTATAATTTATTAACTTTTATCGTGGAGGGGCTTGAACAAAGTGTTGCAATAAGCTTGTTTTACGAAGTAGGTAGTTTGTAGGGGAAGAATTTGGAACCTGAGGCCATACAAGTTCTTCCTTAGCTCCGTCCTTCCATTCGACATTCATAACTATTGGTTTGCATAGTTTGTATGATTTGTATGAAGTGCTAGAAAAAGTCAATTAAAAACGGGGCGTGTATTAGTTAAAACGTAGTTACTAATGGAATATAACCGGTTAACATCCAACTGACCCAAAAGCATATTTATAACGGTCGGAATAATTCGGCTCTCGGTACATCGCCGATTCAACTTTCGATTATTTGCCCATGTTGTAAAAACATGTTTTGTGCAGTCTTCGTGTTATTGCCGATGTACTTCCTATTTAATTCACTCGCCCCACATAGTATTTGATGACTTGAAAATATTAGTTGTCATAACTTATTATATTATATATTAGTTATATATATTATATATAGATTATATATTATTATTATATTATATTATTATATTATATTATATATTAGACGCAACTAGTACAAGTATATGTATTCTTTTATTCTTGGCAAATGTTCGCTTTTTTAGAATCTGTTAGTGTCAAGAAGAAAAAAAAGTGCGTGCGTACACAGTACACGTCAGAAGTATCAGAAGTGAAACTTATTTAGCAAACTAATTTTTAAATCTCGTTTATATTTATACTAATCTAAAGCTTTAAATTTCCGAGACTTGCGATGCGACGTTCGCTCTATCTCACTCTCTCTCTCCATCTATCTCACTCGCTTGCTCCCTACTTTAGAGTAGGGAGGGAGGGATGAAGTTAGCTTCATGGCTATGTGATTCATGCTACGTTCTCACTCTTTATCTATCGGTCTCAATCACTCTCTCCCTCTTCTTGGGCAAAAACGTGGCACATTTTCATGACGTTTCATCCGCAGAAATTTTACTCTCACGCGCGCAAAGAAGTTTCACTTCAAAAATTAAATGATTTAGTAACCAAATATTTTTTTATTAGATTTTTCAGGAGTTTCAAATCTAACCCACAATTTTATGCTACTTAATCATAAGCCTGTTTCTTTTTGAAAATTTAAAGATTAATAATTATTCTTGAATGATTATATAATTGAAGACGAAAGTCTTCGACCAATGCGTTCTCCCCGTGATGACCTACGGGGCTGAAACGTGGCCTCTAAATTTACGACTGGTCCGTAAGTTTGCCGTAGCTCAACGTGCTATGCTGGGTTTTTCTTTGGCAGATAGGATCCGAAACGAAGACATCCGCCAGAGAACTAAGGTTACCGATATCACGCAAAGAATAAGCTCGTTGAAGTGGCAGTGGGCCGGTCACACACTCAGGAGAACGGATGGCCGATGGGGCAATAAGGTTCTAGAGTGGAAGCCACGTTTAGGTAGATGAAGTGTTGGTCGGCCATTAACCAGGTGGGCAGACGATCTCCGTGCGGTGGCCGGTCCATGTTGGATGCGAGTAGCAAGGGATCGGCCGTCTTGGCGTTCATTGAGGGAGGCCTATGTTCAGCAGTGGACGGATGATGATGATGATGATTATATAATTTCAATTTGAAATCAAAAAGCAAAAAAATCAGGATTTTACAAAGCTTTTGGCGTTTCTTATGTCCAATATGATCAGAAATCGTGAGCAATTTAATCGAATTTATTATTTTCTTATTTTATGAACGGTGAAGATAAAATATACATTAGAACAGAATTTCATCATAATACATTGTTATAAGCATAGGTTAATTAAAAAAATCTCTTTGCAAATATTTACGGAAATAAGGTGTTATTGCGTTTTATCTTGGCTTTTGATAAGACGAGGTTGCAACGCATCATGATGGAGTAAGTAGCGACTGTTTGCTTAACTTTTTTTACACGTGTTTGTGATACATAATTTTTTTCATTTGAAATTACATTCATTAATTTCTCTCTTCGTGCATCTTTCTTAAACAAAAATTTAACATGAACCAAGAAAAAAGAAGATGACTCTTATATTCGACCGTATTTTATTATTTTAACATTATATTTAAAATAATGTTCATAAATAGCGACTCAATAAGAACATTGATTAGTTTTCGTTGATAATTATTTAATTAAATTAATGATTAATCAATATTAAATGAATAAATCATAACTCTTTAATTACCATAAATTATTGTTTAATAGATATACTAATCACGTGGTAAGCTCTTAAAACTTTAAGAACTGGATTCGAACCCCCCCATGAAACCCCATCTACCTCACGTCTACCAGTCGCCTAATTTTACTCCCTTGTGCTGAATTACTTACCACCACGTGAAACGAATGTTCGGTCCCCCCTCTTCTATAAAAATAAATAAATAAACAAAATAAGTTGAACAACCTTTAACATTCATAATTAGGCATATTAATTTGCCTCATTAATGATTTTCTATCAATGTGCTATTTTGTTAATTTGCGTGAACTTTTTTCAAATCTATTAGCTTTAAGACCGTCGCTACTCTTAAGCTCAATGAGGTCGTTGACCGGAGGTCGGAGGTCGGCACTGAGTTTCCTGGTCTTGGTCACATCTCCAAAACCCGATTAACCAATCGGCTACTTGTTTACTGTGTATGTCACCAGGCCACTGCCGCTTCGGAGTTTTAATTTTATCATTACATTGGTATGTTTTGCGCAAATGTCTTCAGTACCTTAAAGGTAAACACTAAATACATAATATTGCCTAATATATAAAAAGGTAAAGAATAGTTTAGTATCTTTTATTCCTTTATCTATGCATTTTTTTTGTTTTTGTATGTATAGCTTTATCAATAAAAAAATAGAAATGTGTTTTACACCTGCGATATTCCAGTCTTTCGATATATTTAAACCACTAGTTTTTATGTCACAACCGACGCCAGGAGGCCGTGTGGTCGCAGACTGCACGGTAGGCGGGTGGCAACCCCCCAATCAAAAGTGAGCCGAATGGGCTCACACAAATCCGTTGAAGCATTAGGGCCTTCGGGCCATTAGCATAGATCCATCCGAAAAAAAAAAAAAAAAAAAAACTAGTTTTTATTATTATAAAAAGCAAAATTACTAGAAAATTGATGAAATATAAGAATGTAAGTATGTATAGTAATTATAGTACATCTTTTTATTACTTTTTACAACGATGAAATATGTATGTAAACTTCACTTTCTTCACTTCACGTTGTACTCTTAGTTAAGCATCCCGACACGTTGGCAGCTACTAGCTCATTTTGTAAATATTTAATTGATATTAATTTGTCTCTATATTATTTACATACACACAATATGTTTACACAATGGTTATTTACATTAGATGTCTATGATGTTGCAGTATAACGTGACTAGACAAAGACAAATTGATGATAATAATTTATTGTTTAATTCAAAAAATTACCTTTAATGTCATAGAAATTAATTTCCAGATATTTAACTTTATTTGCAAAGTATATAAAAAATCATTATTATTCATAGCGTCACAATATTTTGCAAATACTTAAAAACTTAAGCTTGTAAATTCGTTAAGCGTGTCACTAGATGATTAGATAAGACTAATAAAGAACTACGATTTAATTTTTATGTTTAAGTATTTATGGTAAGATTGGTAAGTGTTTTACATTACTGGCCTGTTGGTCTGGTAGTAAGTGACCCTAACTGCTAAACTAGAAGGTCGTGGATTCGATGCCCACCCAGGACAAATGTTTGTGTGATGAGCATGATCATTTGTTCCGTGTCTGGGTGTAGTTTATCTATAATATGTATGTATTTAGTAAGTAGTTGTCTGGTTACCATAAGAACAGGCTCTGCCTGGTTCGGGATCAGATGGCCGTGTGTGAGTAGTCCCAACACATTATTATTATTATTACCTATGAACTAAATGAGTTTATTTCGAGAGATGCCAATTCTTATTGCACCAGGACCAGGCGAATCGTTTAATATTGCCTTCTAAAGATCTGCAACGAAGTGATGTTTTACACTACCTGGTCTATCCTGCTCTCCTTTCTCGAACACAGTAAAGCAGTTTCGCGGGAGAAATAATCAGTTTAAGCGGCACAAAGCACTTCCATACCTAACGTGACCATACGTCCCGCTTTCAGTCTGTCCCGCTGTCCCCAGCGAAGCCGATATTGTCCCGCTTTGGCAAATAGAGCAAACATGAAACGATGATCGAAATACAGCAAGCCTGATAGAATATTAAAGGATCATATTTTTGGAACCAATTCAATGAATATGTCTGTGTCCCGTTATGAGTTCATCATCATAATTTTTTTTTTTTCTCGCAGGGAAATCCTTATGGATGTAGCCAGGATCTTCGGGTAGATCCTGACCCAATGTGGGACTCGCACCTGGGAGTGCCCACCCTAACTAAAACCACTGCGAGCGCCTTCAGCTACTTTTTGAGGGTCCCGGATATGCAGGCAACAGACAGGATCACCTCAGCGATAGGCTGGCCCCGGCGAAGGCCAGACTACTTCTCGTAGGGGGGGACTGCCCGGCCGCTACTAAGCAGTCCCCACGACGTCGTGCCATACAGACCCAGGTTCCCATCCTGAGTCCGACACGAACATAGGGGCGTTACTGAAGGCGCATTAAATAGCGCCTCCTACGCACCCCCATTCGTCGCCTGCGGGAGGAGGCTTCGTCGGCGGCCTCCTCTCTTACCCGCTCGTCGGCCTCCTTCTGGGACATTACTGCCTCGCAGAAGGAGACCATCGCCGTCCAGGACTCGTCATCACCGAGCATCGCGATGACGACGCTCGGCAGAGACGAGTCCCCTCCGATGACTGATGTCAGACTATGACGCAGCGCCGCCCATCTCGGGCACACCTCGAGTGTGTGCTGGGCCGAGTCCACCGCCGCGCCATAGTCGTGACACACTGTCAACGGCTCCCTGCGGGCCGTCCGGCACAGGTACCCACCAAAGCAACCATGCCCGGTGAGCACCTGTGTCAGACGGAAGGTGAGGGGTTTGCGCTTACGGCGCATCCACCGCTCAAGGACCGGACGCAGAGCAACCGTCAGGTTTTTGCCATACGGCTGCTGCGCCAAGTCCCTCCCCCCACCTCCGCATTAACGCCTCTTGCCCTAGTCGGCGAACCCGCAGGATCCCGTCCAGCGTAAGGCTCTCACCGAGACTCCTCCTATCCGAGACATAGGATTGCATCTCGGCAAGAACCTCCGCCACGAGCTCCCACGGGGGGTCACCGGCCAGGGCAGTGGCTGCTGCCCACTTAATCATCATCATCACGCCACAAATAACGATGCACGGATCTTTATCATTATAAAAAATACGTTCATATCGTGCTGTATAAAGAGTTTTACGTAGGTAGAACCAAAAAGCATATTAAATTCTTGAGTATCTTAAAAAAAATCTTCTCGGTGACGTTTGACAGTCAACCATATTGCTATGAAGTTTTGATATAAATCAAATTAAATAAATATTTAATAATAAATATGTTTTAACGCATTCAATGGTTTAAAAACAAATCAAAATTTTAATAAAAATCTGAAGTTAATATTTATCGATGATGAGTTTGCCTGGAATTAAAATTCACTGTCAGGATTCTCAGGTAAATAGACAAAATATGAAACATGAAGTATGTACTATTTAAAACATATTTACAGGACAAATATATTTTAAAATTGTCCAAGAAGGACTTTCAATCGCACTAAGGGTCAATGTTCTCGCGTTTTTTAATTACTCGAAGGTCGATATTTCATATTTTATGTTACATTTCCTGTCCTATCAAAGATAAATGAAGACGGAAATTTATTTGTATATTCTTTCATTAATTTATAGTTACTATAGGTTACAGGTCGTCCTGGCGTTCATTGAGGGAAGTCCATGTTCAGCAGTGGACGGATATAGGCTGATGATGATGATGATAGGTTACATGCTGTGGCCGATCTAAATAATACGAGTGGCAGGGATAAGCGTCCTTGCGTTCATTGTAGGGGGCCTGTGGCACTGACATTTATAACGATTTACAATCGTATGACAGACTAGCCTCGATGAGTCAGAAATAGGCTGATGTCGATAAAAATGATCATATAAAAAATCCAGTAACGTTCTTTTTTATTCTAATTTTGAAAGAGGCTTTAGTATACGTTCTTTTTATACTTATCCTAAGTTCACTGACACTCTTTTTATAAAGCCATTATGTGTTGAACTATAAATGCATTGAACTAACGTGACTCAATGTATGTGTGCTTATTAGCAGGCATCCAAAGAAGGAGCCGATGGAACGAGTTGCTCGTCTCACCACGACAAAAACCTTTCAATGAGTTCTCTCATAATGTGGAATATATCTAAGGCCTTAGAGACATGTCCGAGTATAGATTTGAAGGTAATTTATTTTCTATAAATATACTCTCACCATCGTTCACTGCTGGGTGAAAAGTGAGCGTGGTTCAATAATAGGCAGTTTAAAACCTCAACCGTAGCCCATAAATCTAATTCTAATATTTGTATATTAAAAAAAAGAACACCAAGTAGACCTTAAAAAATCGGTGTTAAAAAGGTAATGAGATATTTAGAAGAAGAAGAAGAAGAAAAAACGTTTATTTGTACACACACTAGAGACAACAACAAAACAGTTTAAGATATACAATATTAAATCTATATATTTACTATCTTATTTTACTTCAGTATTAATTACTGTTGGAATATTATAGCTACAAATATTTTCATCTATTTGAGCACATTTCTCCGTTTTCTTATATAACAAATAGTAATATTACTTACATCAGTCTCCAAATTGTAAAAGAAATGTAATTTTTTATGTCATACGGAGGCAACTGAGCAGTAGCAGCAGCCTTATGTTGACTACCGACGCTAATAGACATCCACACAACCAAAGAGTTATGCTGATGCGTTGCCCTCCTTTTCCCTGTGGCCTATTCCCAATGGGCCACCGGAAACTCACAAACCGCACGAAACGCAACAGGATAGCTGTCACTTGATGCTGGTATTATGTGAGCGAGAGATACCACCCCTGTCGTGCCGGCCCAGTTCGGATGCAAAGCAGCATGACACTACCTCTTACATTAAAATGCAGAGTAAAATTCATTTACTGTAAAATATGTTTTTCATGTTTAATACTTCTTATAATTACAACGGGTAATCTTCCATCCTTCATTTTTATTGCAATACTAAAAATGATTGCTACAAAAAAGAAGGGTAGTATCTTCTATCTCTATCTTATATATCCGTATAGGCAACGAGTCTATAAGTCTCGGTCTAGCACAATAGCAGATAGTCTTGGCTCTTGGGTTAATTCGCTTATGTTCCTGAATGTCTTCGAGCTTCCCGAAGGGGGCATCCACTCGAACTTGAATTAAATATTGCGCCCTGATGCAGAGTGCCATGCGGGCCGCTCACTCAGAGCTGGAGCGCGAGCGGGACGGAGCTCCGATGCTGTCCCTGCCGCCGGAGGAGCAGCACCTCACGTGTGCACTGCTAGCCTGGCACCAGCTCGGCCACAGAAACGCAGACAGTCTGTGCGAGTAAGTTGTATTTTTATACAATTTTTTTCTTTAGCGCCGGAAAATGCTCTGAAGCATCCCGCGGGGGAGGGGGGTTCCCCAATGTAAGCCACATTAGCTACCTTGTGTTTGAACATAATTCATTTATACAGACGAGAACTTTGCTACCCATATAAGTGCCATAACAGGTCGAAACGAAATTGAAGAAACCAAGGTCGTGTGAAAATTTAGCATTTTACTTTGACCAAAAAGAATAAACTAACATTAAAAAAATAAAATAACAAGGTTCGAGAATCAACCCCTAACCACTCAGCTGTCTGTGCTGTCTATGCTGTATATACTGGCTATACCTATACAGCCTTTGTCTCTTTTGTCTCTATACTATAAATGTATGATAATGTATGATAAATCAATTAACTAAGCTAAAGAGCTTAGTTAATTGATTTATCATACAAATACATTTTTTTCATTAAATTAAAGAATTTAGATTATGACTCAGCCATTCCATTGAAATTATAATAAGAAAACAGAGTCAGTGTCAATAGTATCTGCATAATATGTGTGGCAGACGTTATGTCGAGGGAACTGCTATTAGTGAAGAAATGAGGCCAAGCCCTCATACACCCAACCGGGTATATCGCATCGCCTTCAGAGTAATTTCACTAATTAAAAACGTCCTTTTTCGCAAGTTATTGTTGACTTATTAAATTCATATTTTCCGTATTTATAAACTAGCTGTTGCCCGCAGCTTCGCCCGCGTTACCTTACTTATCTACTGTTAGTCACAGCTCGATAAATGGGTTATCTAACACTGAAAGAATTTTTCAAATCGGACCAGTAGTTCCCGAGATTAGCGCGTTCAAACAAACAAACTCTTCAGCTTTATAATATTAGTATTGAAGTATAGATAGAGCATAAGTACATTCGCTGGTACATTTCTGGGCCTACGATCGTCTCGGAGTCAGATGTCAGTAAGGTTGTTTATAAGGTCATCTCTTCTAATGCAAATGCGGTTGGCGAACTACACACCCTCAAAGGCTTTTATCTTTCTACGCATGAAGGTTTCCTTACAATGTTTTCAGTGTTCGACAAATTGGGTCAGAAAGCGGTGGGAAGGATGCGCTGTTCCGCGCTCCCGGCTGCATGGGTACAGTGGTACCATAAAGTGATCTTCTTTGTTTCTTCCGTGAAACAGCTTCGCTGTGTTTCAGGGAGAGACTGAGACAAGATGTTAAGTATCAATATACTTAGATAGGCAATACATAAATGAGTTGCCTGGGCTAGTTCCAGGTAAACTAGTTTATGTTCATGGGTGCCGTCTACCACTTACTATCAGATGGCACGTTTGCCTATCCAACTGACATAAAAAGTGCGTGCGT
The DNA here is from genome assembly GCA_963853865.1 of Helleia helle. Classification (NCBI taxonomy): domain Eukaryota; kingdom Metazoa; phylum Arthropoda; class Insecta; order Lepidoptera; family Lycaenidae; genus Helleia; species Helleia helle. The sequence goes on from OY971421.1 coordinate 13,073,584, forward strand.
ACAAACTACACATTTATTTATTTATTTCGGCACATCAACAAACAGCAACACACAATAATATACTATCACTTGTTCTAAGCTATGTGCTTCATGCTACGTTCGCCCTTTCGCACTCTCTCTCTCAATCGGTCTCAATCACTCTCTCTCTCTCTTCTTGGACAAAAACGTTGCACATTTTCGTGACGTTTCATCCGTATAAATTTTACCCTCATGCGCGCAAAGAAGTTTCACTTCAAAAGCCGATTTGAAGATATTTGACGCACTGCTTGAAACCCTTATTATTTCCAAGTTCGAATTCGTAGGTTAAAACTGTGGGCGTCTAATGACTATGAATGATCTACTAAAGTCACCCATGGTCTTCCCAAGTCACCCATGGTCTTAAAAAATTAACAAATTAAAAAATATCATATTTAAGTCACAGTGATTTTATTCCAAGCGCTGTCGGCGCACGTAAAAACGTTAGTTATATAATATTGGATGTAGCGTAGAAGAGTGCATTGTTTTAAGTTTTTGGTCGCTCGCCAACTTTTCTTACACACTTAAGTATTCTGTCACACTTTTAAGTCTCGTAACTATTTCTAGCTATCATTTCCAATTCTTCTAATTACGGAAAGCAAATAGATGCGGGTGTTCTATTCTCAGATTCCTTTGGACATAACGTCATAAATTCAATGTCGCAATTACAGACCTTTATGTGTCACGGTTATAAATAAAGATTATTATTTTTTACAGATTCGTAGAAGCAAACAGAAATAACTCTTTAAATACTAATACAAATTCAAATATGAAAGTAGTGAGTCAAAACTCTTCCATAATAAGAGGGTCTGTAATAGGCAGCTCCAGTTTTGACCTCAACTCTCTAAGAGGTCCTGTGATCAAACTGCCAATTCAGGAAACTATTGTAATGCGGGTAGGCAATATCCAATGTAATCATGGAACTAAACCGAAGAAAGGAACAAGATGTAATGATGAGGCAAAGCGTAAAATTGGCGCTGTAAGTATTTTTTTTGCTATTATTAACAAAAAATGTCTTGTGTGATATTTTATATAAGATATTTATATCATAATTAATATATATCACGGTACGGGTCTCCTCCTCGAAATTAGACCAGGAGGGTTTTAGGCCCAACCCGCATTGGGCCAGCGCATCGGTGAACTACGGAATTGACCGATGCGCTGGCCCAATGCGGGTTGGTGAACTTCACACACATTCAAAGTCTTAATCTCGTCCGGCGTGCAGGTTTCCTCACGATATTTCCTACAACGGTGAGTAAGCGATGGTCTCATGTTCAAGTGCACGTAGAAATTTAGAAAAACTCTTTTCTAGGCATCACGAGAGGCCCAGCCCATACTCACTATGCCATCGTCGCTCACATAATTAATATAACTAAAATAATATTATTATATTATTTAAATATTTTTATATATATTATCATAAGAAATATTATAGGTAATAAGATTTCAAATGTTTCATGGACATTTTTTGGAATTAATAAAACTATTTTTACATTTTTGAACCTATCACAGTTTGTTAGGATTATACATTCTGGACTCAAAAAAATTGTTTTTCAACTATAAATGGTAGAGGTTTGGTAAAAGATAATTGATTTGTTTACTTATACATTTACGAATGTGACGTATTTTGATTTCCAACTACAAGACTAGTCTTATTTTAATATGCATGGTACATACAAAGCATTACATGCTTATAAATAAGTAAAACGGTAATAATTATTCCATATTATCTCCACACGTAATACTCATAAATAATATTTTTTACGTTAACCCTTAACATTCGTATTAGCAAAGTAACAGTCAGAGTAATCAAGTTTGAATTTTCGTAGGCATGTTGTTTGGACTCCGCGTGTATAGCGAAGCTAACAGAGTTAGATAAAGAAACAAATGAGCTACGTACACGTGCTGAGAAACTAGCCAAGCGTGAAGCTTCGAGGATTGAACTTCTGGAGCGAGCTGAAGCCGCCTGGAAAGACCTGGAAGTCAGCTATCAGCGAAGACTTAACCTTGCAGAGGAAAAAGAAAGCGACATCGAAAAGGAGGTGATAATAATGTTATTTTTTCTCCGTCAGTTCTTAAAGAATATTATCCTTAACCAAGCTGGACTCGCTACCTTTCTCTACTTGGAACTATTGTGAAACAGTATACGCTGTATTTTGACTTGTGTGTAGGATCACACCAGAGCCCATGTTACCCTACCCCTTCCTATTTTTTCTTTCTTAGTTTCTACATGAGAAAACGCGGATACGCGCTAGTAGGTCTCATATGACTTACTATCTTACGAGATACATGCTCGTTACCTTACATAATTTCACTCGCTTACTAAGTTAATACTTTTTGAGAATAAATTCTATAAACCTAATACACTACTACACTTATTAATTTATTTAACGCTAATTAAATAAATAATAACTTTAAGATCAAACGTATATTAGAAGAACGGAATGAACATAAAAACGTCTGTAAAACGCTAACTGAAGAGCTTCATAAACAATGCGCCGAGGCTGAGGAGATTCGGGACCGTCTCGGGCAAGTGGAGGAGGAGCTGTGTTGTCGCGCCTGCACGAGGCTCCAACTGACCGAGGAGTCTGATCGAGGAGACTCGGCGCTCACTGAACAGCACTGCCGGATAACGCAGGTGGATAGGGATCTGCAGGTAAGGCATAACTGCGTTGTGCCGCGTTGCCTCTCCCGTTGACGTGGATTGGTACACTATCCTGTTTATTTCTGTGGAACAGCTTACGTCTCAGGTTAGACAACGCATTGCCCTGTTGCTCAACAGATCCGGAGCACCTCCAAAGGCGACGTTGGTGGCACTCACCGGGTTTTAGTGGGTAGAGCTGCTTCCATCTTACCATCTTTCAGCCGCAGCGAGTACCACATACCCCTGTCCTCTGCGGGATGCCTAAGAGCATTTCCCGTCGCAAAAGAAAAAGAAAAAAAGAAAAAGAGGTTGAGGAGGGAGGGAGACAACGAATGAGTTGCCTGGGCTCGTCCCGGGTCGACTTATCGACGTTCATGGGCAACGCTATATTGTAATTATTAAACGCCATATAGTAGGTAGTACAACTGATAATAAAAAATGATTATCTCTTATTATCTACAATACTGTCACCACTCCATCTGCGATCTACAAAGCTACTGTTCCGATGAAGCTTTAAAGTCCGTAAAGGCCAAAAGCATAGCTCATTTCGAAAAAAAAAACGTTACTGATAAAAACAATCGGAAATACATAGTCACGTCGAAAACTAAAGTAAAATACATATAGTTCAGGTAAAGTTTTATTAGAAGTCTTGAGAAGTATAATTTATTTTTAATTGCATTTTTAGCTCAAAGAAGAACAAGCCCGAAGAAAAATTTTAACCCTCGAAGGTGAAGTTGAATCTGTTGCTGGACTCGCATTGGAAGTGGAAAGAGCCACCCGAGCTGATCTCGGCGTCATCAAGGAGAATGTAAAAAAAGTTTCGGAGGAAGTAAAAAAGGAAGAAAAGGAGAATAATTTAATAAAAGCTGAGGTTATCATGTTTTTTATTTACGTATTTTATTGATGACAGATATATAGCGTACTAGTTTTTGTTGAGAATTTATTTAAATTTTACTTAAAATACAATTTAATATACGTTTTTTGTGTTGCGTATAAGAATATTTTTGTCCATATAAATGTGTGACTCTTCATAAATTTATGTCATCTTAAATATATGAAATGCATTAGGTAAGACATATTTAATATTTGACAGCTAATTGTGCTGACCTATTAATTTTTAGGTGGATAAATTAAGAAAAAATAAGAATGAAATGATGGAAGACTTGGAAACCTGCAAAATGAAATGCGATAGTGGAATGACAGGAAAAATAAACGAGCTCAAATCGAAAAAACAAAAGGTAAATGAGCTCAAAGGGAAGGTTCTAGACTGTCAATGCCGGATGCCTCTGGATGTTTCTGTTGAAGCGAAGCGAACGCCGTCACTTGCTATACTTTGTACTTGTGCAGAAGATGATCAAGTCATTTCGGTACGTTTACTCTTTATAAACGGTCCTTTCATATTAGTTGATAGGTTGTTCGAGTGTGATGCACACTACGACATACAGTGGTCGCAGGTTTGAATCTTGCCAAGTAGAAATAATTTGAGAAATAAATACAAATTAATTCCCTTTGTAATGAATCAATTTAATTTTCGGATTTTATCGCGGTTTATTATGATTTTTATGCATTCACTTAATAGTTTATAGCGAGCCTAATCATGGTAAGAGAATTGACACGGGTTTTTGTGGGAACATAATATTTGAAAGTAAATTTTTTAATCCGTTGTAGTCATTGAATTAACTAAATAAAGTACATACGATAATCATTTAAACTTATTTGTCGAATTATTTTTTCCACAGGAATCATGTTCGTGCACGTCTTTGCGAAATCAACTCATGTCAAATCTGCTGAGTGATCTATTTGGGGGGCTGCAATCGGAGCTGGGCGACTCTGGTTCATTGATGCCATGTCATTTGTTGAAGTGTCTGGAGGACAAACACAACTGGGATAAGGCCAGTGATGTCAAGTCTAACCTCGGCGATTATTTCTCACGGTTGCTCGTCGGGGAGCTACAAATCGCTATTGTTACCTCGATAGAGAAATATCACGCTCAGGTGAGTAAATTTATAACTTCACGTCGCAATGTTCAAATTTAATTGCGACAATATTAATTCTTAGTTTATAAGAAAGTCCAAAAGAGTTTGTCTGTCCGTATGAAATCGCTTATTTCAAAACCGCTAAACGGATTCAGATGCTGTTTTCGTTGTTTTCTTGTTTTTTTATATTTATAATTCACGATAACTACAATAGTGATATATTGTATGTACTTATTATAATACATTGTACTTTAGAATACGAGCAGTAAAGATTCTACATACTTTTATGCTTAAATCGAATGAATATTACTAAATGAGATTTGAGAATAAGAATTGGCAATTGAGAATGATGAGAATTACTAAATGATGAGAATATTAGTACGAAATCTTGTAGTAGCAACTTGGCTAGAATAAAAAGATGTACCATAAAGTTCGTGGTAGTGGATAGTATATATTATAAATAAGCCACGATTAGGCATTCAACAAATATAATAGTTCGTTGGTTTATTATTTACTTAATCACGTAGTGAACAGATTGAGCAGATTTGCAGAAATACACACTGTCTTTTATACATGTAGTACAAATTGCAATTATGAAATTGCATTTATTTTTAGTTACTCCATAAATATTGATCATCACTGATTATTCTTTTCCAATAGTGGGTTGGCGCGTCTTGTGCTGATGAAGCATCTTATAGAAGGAGATTAAAAAATGACCAAGGGCGTCAAGAACGCGATATGGAACTGCGAGCCCAAGTACTTGCGACTGAACTGGCAGAAAAATTGTTTGAGGAAAGAGCCGATGAACTGACTAAGAAAGCAAAAGAAGTTTTCTCCAGTGGACCTCCACCGTGCGAATGTAAACCACAACAAGGTAAAATTACTAAAGACGGTGTCAGTTCCATGAGTCGTAATGAAATGATCACTAAAGTCCTCCTCCTCGGGTCTTGTCCTCTCTTGCCCTCCCAAAACCTCTTCTTATGGTGTTTCATCATCTCTCCCTCAGAGACATTAAAGTTGTCGACAGCATAATATGTAAGAGTTAAGCTATTAAAAGTAATTCGCAAATTCTTTTAATACATAATATATACTTGTAATAAAAGAATTTGCAAATTATACATTACAATTATTGCATTTCAATTGAAGTTACAGTTCTTTAATTGTGTATTGAGTAATCTATATTTTTCGAACGCTATTGCGTATAAAAGCTTCAATAGAAGCTTATTAATAATTCATAAGAATAATTAATGCAATCGTGATTTTTCTTGAGAATCACTTACGTAAAGCCGTGCAATGTGATTCCAGTAACAGATTCTAAGCATTGTATACTGGTTAGCACATTTGAAATCCATGTTTTTATGTTAGTTGGATAGGCGAACTGGCAGACGTGCCACCAGATGGTAAGTGGTCGACGTCGCCTATGAACATTAACTAGTTTACCTGAAACTAGCCCAGGCAACTCATGCGAGTTTCCCATCTTCACCCTTTGTCCCATCTTGCTCTTTTGTCCCCTCTTCTATGAGAGGAGGATTCTACAAGGGAGCTGCTCTTTGTACTCCACAAAGAGCAGCTCCCTTGGTGAAATTTGCTTCGCCGAAGGTACTGGGTTCACCTGCTACTGAGTCCCACCGCCACGACAAGGCTTCAAGCCTTGGTGAGGAGTCTACTTATGACTGACTTTATCATGTATTAAAAATTGTATAAAAGATTTGAAAAATACGCATAACCTTCTAGAATAAAATATTAAACACTAATACTCAAGTATAGTAAATGTTAAAGTCAAATAAATGAATATAATTTCTCAAAACAACAATGTAAACCTTAGGCAGATAAGCAGTAACCATTTTATAAAATAATAAAACGTAATTTGTATCAAATTAAGCGCACAGCGAAATATCTGCCCGACTGATTGGATATACAACATTTAAAGGAAAAGGAAGTAGAGTACAAAACCCAGGAGCAATAAAGAAACATTCATAAAAAATATCCTTTTCCATTCCTTTATGCTTTTCCTCAATTTTTTATATTTTCAATTGTACCTTTAATATGATGTATACCATCATGTATTTTTACTTTTTCTTTAGAATAATCTATTTTGATAACAATTAAAGAATGAATACTCTTTATAGAATAAACGTGAAAATTATAATATAATAATGCTTTTATTTTGAGATATTTATTTAGTTTGAATTAATTTCATATTTCAAACAAGAAATGTCCACTGCTAAAGTATTTATAGTTTGTGAACTAAGCAAACCGGGTACAAAGCTAACGATAAGTAAGTGATCAAAACCCCTGAACATAAACAAGGTCACAGCTAGGTCCTAACTCCTATCCCCTATGCCAGAAATAAGCTCGGTAGTGATGCTATGCTTGATGCAGATTAGCGCACCAATCAAGAGGGTGTGGTTGGTGCGCCGATGTGCTAAGGTCAGCGATACTAAGAAAACACAATTTCATAACGAAGATTTTATATTCTTTTACGTCTTTCGATTCACCATAGATTCTATATAATGACAGCTAAAGCCAATATATTGATACAAGTTACTTTTATAGCATACGATGGCAAACGAACAGTCGAAGTCTTTTGGCGACTATCGACGCCCATACACAACCCCACAACCAGAGATTACTCCCCATAATGGGCCAACGGAAAGTCACGAACCGCATGAATGCGAATGCGACAGCGTGGCTGTCACTTGACGCCGGTGTTATGTGAGCGAGAGGTCCACCCCGGTCCTGCCGGCCCAATTCGGCTGCAAAGCAGCATAGCACTACCTCTTAAATAGTTACAACCTACATAGAATTAAATAACAGTTATCATTACAGAAGCTGTTTATCGTTGCCTAGTAAAAGCGCCAACCACCCGTAAGGCCGCTGAAGCTTCATCTTTCAAACGCACCCTTAACGATGTGGCGCAACTTCGAACACAATTAGAAGATTTAAGAAAGGTATTTAAGTATCTTAGAAGTAGTGAATTTGTAGTTAATATCAGACATTCATAAAATAGTTAAAAATTGGCCGAATTCCAGCTTCTATTTCGAAAAAGCTACTATACAGAAATTATTACCAGAAAATAACCTTACATGAATATCTCATGGAAAATGCTGTCATTGGGATAGTGTTTGGTGGACTTATTACGTAGGATGAGAACATTATAACTTTCTTATCCTTTGTATCGAACGCTCAGAATACTAAGTGGCAGCGCCACTCATAATACGTCATAGGTACCCAGGAGGTAAATATCAAAGGGTGTTTACTGAAGTTGATGAAATCAGGCGGTACTTTGCGGAAATCCGTGACCTACATGAGGGATGATGAAGATAATAGCAACGCATCTCACAAACATCTAAATTTGAATCTAAAGTTGTAAATAACACATCGTTTAAAAGTTTTAAATTGACTTTTTGAATTGCCGTACTAAGAGAGTTGAGAATTTTTTAAAACCTAATCAACTTTTCAGCTATGCTATAAAATGGTGAAAATTTTCATCATCAATCACGACTTTACAAATATATAATATATTTTTATGAAACATTACATACAACAAGACATCTCGTGCCTATTCAAAGATGTATTTTGGAATTATGGCTAATTTTGTAACTATGTAAAAAGCTGGTTCATTATTCTGAGCCATTACAGAAACTTAAAGTTTTTATACAAAATACACAAAATAAAATAAATGATATAAGAAAATTTATATGTTAATCATTAGAAATTCATTGATGTTTTTTTAATAAAATGTATTATTGGAAGTACATCAATACAATACAGATTTACCAATTAAGTCGTACATAGGATTAAAATATAAATCATAGTAAATATAGATATATTATAAAAATGTATATAAAATATAGCTTTCGGTTTCTTATTTTTTCTTTCCTTTTTAACAAATGATCTGTGTCTACTATGTTCAAGTTATTTTCATGAATAATAATTATTAATCTATGCCATAGGAATCTGTTAAGAAGGAAGATTTAAGACATATGGAAGATAAACTCAAGAGGATTTTGCACCGGGCATCGGTTCGTAAATGTGATTATTAGAGAAGGATAATTTTAAGTCTATCAATTTATAAAGTAGTTTTATTTTAAATGGTTGTACTGAAAAATGCTAAAATTAACAAAAATCATCACAATCACAGATCTAGGCCTGTAGACAAAGTGACATCGCTTTGTAGCCGAAATTCGTTATCGTCTTTGAGATAACGATAATAATTTTCTAGCGAATGATCAATCAAAGATCGTGACAGTGCAACGACAACAACTGTCAAGTGTCAACAAAGTTCGACAAGAAGTGTCAAATCGGACCAAAAAAATAAAATTAATTTCTATGTAAATAGACCTCATACACACTATAACTCATAAAAAATGTGAAAATGTTGCCCTCCATGGCCCACGCCCACGGATAACGAATCAATATCAATAATAAAATAACATAAGTTTGACATAAGTGTTCGATAACCAATTGACAGTTTATGATTTTGTTACGAATTTTAACATTGTCTACCAACTTGCGATAACGATAACGAGTGACATAATTGACGACGGCTTATGTCAATCCCATACATTTTATTCTTTTCGAACTTCGTTATCGTTTTTTTAATGTTACATTGTCTAAGGCCTCAGTTGAATTCGTATTGATTAGTTGGGATCGGTCGTCTTGGCGTTCTTTGAACGTGGCGGCCTATGTTCATTGTGTCCAGTGGACGGATAGGGGCTGATGATGATGTTGATGATGAAAAGTATTTTTAATTAATATTATTATTAATTAGTATATAATATATTATTATTATTTCGTTGCAGACGCTGGAAAACAACAAGTCAAAAAATAAGAAGAGACTTGACGATGTAATAAATACGAGCATTACAGATAAACCAGAATATGAAAAGTATGCAGAATCAGTTAAATATGATAAAGCAACGATTAAGTTAAAGGACTCTAGTTACATAAAAAATAACACCAACATTTCACCAAAAAATAAAACTGGTCGCATTCAAAAACTCACGACAAAAAAAGACGTATTTAAAAAAATAGAACAGTCTTATGCAGTTAACGTGTGTTTTTGTAATAATCAACAAATATCGAACGTATTAAAAGTCTCACATACACCAAAAAAGCGCAGTGCAGATATATCAAATTCTAAGCAAATAAAACCTATTAATCTTTCACAAAATAGTATAGAAAATATTAATAAACTACCAGGACAGATTTCTTGTCCAAATGATTGTATTTGTTTTCATAAAGTACCTTCAAACACCTCAATAAATAAATTGTTGAAGTCTTTGACATGCTGTAGCTTGTCAAATAAATCTATTGAAAAAACAAAAACCGCTGAATTGGAAAATACTTCAAAAACTACAGATAATTATAACATAGTTCATTCTAATATTACATTCAAGGATTCAAACTCTATCAATAAAAACACTGATTCTAATAAAAATTTTGCTAGTACAGTTTCTGAACATATGGGTACTATCAATTTCGACAAGAGTAATGAAAAAAATTGTAAATGTGACATTAGCACGAATAACCAGAAAAATAAAATTGTTTCATCGCAATTATCTAAAGAAACTAAAGAAAATATATTTAGACACGAAAAAGATTCGCATTATGCTGAAACTAGCTCTAGAAAAAGTTTACAAAGTAATGAAAAAGATATAAATGTACACGGTGAATCGTATATTTCGGATATAATGAAAAATTCCGATATAATTTCTGATACATGCAATTACTGTGTTAAATTATTAGGTGTTACACTTGCAGATACTACCAATAATCAGTTATCTACAGATGTCAATAGCGTAGATGTGTCACGATCTGGTACAACAAATGGTACCAAATGCAATTTGAGTACGTGCAAATTCGGAAGTGCCCTAGAATCTAAATTTCTTGCAGATGTTACAAAGAGTAAAGAAGAAATATCAAATGTAAATAAAGATCGTAAGAGTTGTATTTGTTGCAATAGCCAAGTAAATACTTCTGACATAGAGGTGAATGCTTTTAATTTGCTGGAAGAGCATCTTAAAGAAAAGATAAAAGACGTGAAACAAAATTTTAATTCATCAATTTCCGCCGATGAGGAACAAAAAATATATGAAAACATACTTGATAAAGTTAAGCAACTTATAACAGATAACACATCTGACTTGTCATGCAAGTGTTTGTTCGAAAATCAAAATGGAAGTTGGTCAAGAGCATATGGCTTACTAAAAGAATATCTGAAAATTAAAATAAAACGGGCCCAATGTTCTTGCGCTGGTAACAATTTAGCTGAAACGGTCTTACCAACAGTTTTGGACAAGGTTAATGCATTGATAGAAAGTGATTTTGAACGCCTCAAAGTCAAATATAACACTGAACTCATTAGTGGAAGTAGCAATGTTATTTCAAAAAAATCAAATAACGAATCCAGAAATGGAAATTATACCCAACTCAATATCCAATCACAGTATGAGGATGAATCTCAGTACGCAAAAAATAAATATGTTAAAATCACTGACAACGTATCGGCACAAGTTTCGATTAATTTCAACTCACAAGAGAAATCTTGTGACCCTATAAACGACAATGAAAATGTAGATAACGTCAAAAAAAAGAGTTTGTGTGGACTTGAAAATAGCGTTTATGTTACTGACTGTAACTGTCGTTATACATATGTTACAAAAAATAAAGAAAGTGCACAAAATAATTATACCAAATCAAGTATACAATACGACAATTTTAATAAAAAAACACCATTACAAAATGGTAACGATTATTTATGCACTCGTTCAGATGTGACAACCTTAAAAACACCATACGTAGGCTATACGATTAATTGTTCTTGTGATCACAGTTTAGGTCCATGTGTTTGTAATAAATCCGCTATTCTTGCAAAAAAGGAACAAATTAATGATATATGGCTGTCAATTACGAGTCAGTCTTTTCCAAGAGATTTGACATATATAATGCGAAAAAATCCAGTTACAAGTGATTTGAAAGAAATACCTTACATTGAAATAGACAAAGAGAAATATGATACTGAAAAGTCACACAACGATGTCTGTAAGCATACAAACACAGACTACCATACAAATATAGCTTTAAAAGATTCCTTTTCTAAAAATAATAAAATCTATAAAGACTCTGGTACATTTGACGCAACAAAGGCAGAAACTAGTAAACAAAAAGAATTACCATTAAATGAAGAAGTACTAATGGATTGTTTCAACAAGTCCAAAAATTCTTTAAGCAGCACGGAAGAATATATTGCAACTGGTTCATGTGATTGTGAGAGTGTACCTATTTGCCACGTGAAAATGCTTGTTGACGATATTAAACAAAAACTGATGCACTCAGAATGTATTTGTGATTCGTTAAGTGAAGAAGCTTGTCCGTTGCATTCGAGAAAATGTTAAAATGTTCCATAACATGAAAATTTTTTGAATGATTAAATCATAGCAAAACATTTATTGTCACATGTTAAAAAAATATTGTAATTCTGTTTATCCAATATAAGTTTTTAAATACTTGAATTAAAAGTTATCAATTATCCACCAAAGTGATTAGCTTTAAATATTTTTGGAGTTCGTTGAAAGAAGCATTTATTTAACTTTTTATATTGGACGGAAATGGGCTGATGATTTAATGAAAATAATAATAATCAGTGATTTATTTACTTCGCGATATAGTAATAAGTAATAACAATTAAATAAATGAACAGTTTAAAAATTTATGGGAATGAATTATGGGCTGAAGCTAAAACCCAAGCCTAAATACTTCATAGCTTCAAAAAGAAGGTAAGCACTTACTGTGTAGATCAAACGGATTATAGTTTTTTATAGAAGAGAGAGCATACGGACAGTTGGTTCACCTGATGGTAAGTGAAAAGTGACATCCACAGACACCAGCTATACCAGAGGATTAACAGGTGAATTGCTGTCCTTTCAAATATGAGTATGCTCTTTTATAGAAGGTCCCTAAGTCGTATTGGTTCGGAAACACCTACGGTAGCAGCTGGTTCCATATAGTGGTCGCGCGAGGCGGGAAATACCGTAAAATAGAGTTGTTGTAGATTTCCTGTTTTTAGAATTATATCGGAGAGAAAGCGTGATATGGAATCCGAAACAAAAACTACACAAAGATAAAAATAATGTAACTACATATTATAATGAAACAATTTTACGAATTTTATCGCGGTTTATTAAGTTTTTGAGGTGACAACGTCTTATAATTCGACGGAGCCGGCTGCAAGAACGACAAAACATGACGTATGCGATGACGTATGTGGCGTTACCTCGCTCTGAGGCGTTCCATTTTCTTATGACGTTGTCACGTTCATCTATCGTCAGTAAACCGACTTTACAGACAACCGATTTTTTTTACATGCTCGACGTTTCGGATACTTTACAGCAACCATGGTCACGGGAGGACTGAGGCGACCTTATTTTTAATATCTGTGGAGGCGACAGATGTCCTAACGTTACAAAGTTTGAAACTACCCTATGATACATCAATATTTTAAGGCGGGCCTTTCCCGATAAAGGGCTTTTTGAATTTTGTCGATTTAAGTTTTGAAAAAAAAATATGTTATTTAACACTCCTTCATCATAATAATTCGGTCGTTCGATACACGTTTACTTATATTTTGCTGCATAAAAAAATTTGCAAAGATAGGTCAAAATTGAGATGAAAAAACCATTTTATTTGAGTAATATACCTGATATTATTCAAATAAAATGGTTTTTCTGAACAATAAAACTTAATAAACCTTGTAGAAAATTTGATTTAAAACGGTCGCCATAAATTATTTTTCCTTTCCCTTCAATTAAATAAAGTACCCGGATGACCGAGCTTTGTTCGGTATTTTTTTTTTTTTTTTTTTAAATGACATTTTCTAAAAATGATTCCTAGCTAGATCGATTTATCGCCCCCGAAACCCCCTATATACTAAATTTCATGAAAATCGTTGGAGCCGATTCCGAGATTCCAATTATATATATATGTATATACAAGAATTGCTCATTTAAAGATATAAGATAAGATATGTGTTTTCACTCGATGCCAAAGCGCTCGACGCGGTTTCGAGCTCCATACTAAATTCAGTTCTCGGACAGCCCCGCCTTAATTAGTCCTCTCTACGCAGAAAGTGCCTAAGGTGCTAACCGAGTCTTGAGAAAAAGACTTGGTTCTTCATTTAATTATTTCAATAATGGGATTCCAAGCAGGTGGTACGAGCCAGCCATCTTCTTTATTGAAATTTGGATGTTTGATAGCCTTGCGGATAATCGTTGGTTGGAATCAGTGTTCTTTTGCGAGGATCTGTGGTTTATCAAATCTAATACAATGGCGAGCTTTGTCAAAACTATGTTCACAGGGGCTAATGCTTCGTGCTACGTCCATCTTGGAAAGCGACTTATTCACTGCTATCGTGAAGTTGCGTGTCAACCATTGCATGGCCATCTCGCTGGACCAGCGCTGGCCCATTGTTTAACCCTTAACCACTGACGTGTCATTTCATTACACTACCACTGACGTACGAACGAGATTCGTAAATTTTTTAAAGACCCCTCAGGCAACCATAAATCATAATTTGAGTTTTTATTCACTTTTAAATGATATACAATTTCAAACCTAACATGTAAAAATAAACTGATCAATAAAAACATTCATAGACAAATATTTATTAACCAACATTCTGAGTGGTATTGAATTTTTTTTTAAAATAAATAAATAAAAACTGTTCCACAGAAACATTTTGTTTTTTTAATTTTTATACTAAAATAAGAAGGGGCTTATGAGATCAAAATTATATTAGCAAATAATCAATAGTTTATGCTCTTTTTAACGGCAGTTATTACAGGTCGGTTTTGAACACTGTATACAGACCGACGGACCGCACATCGTACATCTGTAATGGGTTCTATGTCGTTTTATACGACCATTACCGGTGTGCGACACATTTCTGCTTGAAACACATATATAACTATAAAATTCTTCCGATGAAGAATTACCGCAATTTATATGTAGGTACCATCGTCTTCATCTGCCGATAATTCCTCAGATTCACACACCCATAATTCTATGAATTCGTCTGATTTATTGCAGTTAACTTAAACACGTTACATTTTCAGCGATGTAGAAGGCCCAGGCGACATCGACTACTATTAATTTTAACTACAAACAAAAGAACTCAAAAAAGTTACACACTAACACTGTCCATACGAATGTCGTATATCTGATGATCTCACCTGTTTAGAAGTGCGCCACGTCACACGTCCGCTCTCCCCCGCTGCGCGCGCGTCTAAGGCGGCTAGGAAACTACTAGGAACGACGAGAACGAATTCCCTTGCAAAATAAAATGAACGAAAGGAGCCACATAATACATAGCCAGTTTTCGGTTTAAAAATATTGTAGATTTAAAAAGTTTAAATTCTGGCAGTTTTAACTTGCTGTCACTGTATAAACATTTATTTATGTCACAAATTTCTTTCTTTTTTTATTTTAATTAAATGTATTTAAAATAATGGACGAAAAACTATAATAAAAAATAAATACGCCGAGATGGCATAACACGTTGATAATAAACATTATAAATAAAATTAATAAAAATGGAAACTGAAAATGATAACACATGCTCTTGTTTTTCATATGAAATTATATTCAAAGGCAAAAACTATCTCCTCTATTTATCTGCTATAATATTGTTGTTCATATTGTATCTTTCATGGATTTTATACAAATGTCGATATTGTGAAAGGAGAAACTACTGTTAGAAATTGTAAGTTTCTTTGTAATTTATTTGCACTTACAAATGCATGCACCCTATTTACACACTTTATAGTATATTAACTTCACCTGTATGTTTGTTTGTTACCGACTCCTTTAGACTTGATATTATCACACTTCAAACGGTCAGATTTCATTTTAACTTAGGAGACTTATCGATGACCGATGAAAATACAATAATTTAATGTTTGTTCCAATATCCTGATCAGGATAGTCAGGATAGCACATGCAAGGAAGGCAAAAGGCGCGCAAGTTACCTACATCACATAGGTGGTTTTTAGTCTCCCATTTTATTCTAAGGTGATTGCCATAAGTTGAGTAGTGTAAATTAATAAAAAAAGATACTAAAAAGTAAAAAATAAGTTACAGTTGAAAAAACTATAAACAAGCTTTAATAGCATTATAATACTAATACTAAATATTTGATTTTTTTTAAATACAAGAGTTAAATGCATTAACTAAAAAAATCTTTAGTTTTTTTAACTATAATTTTACATGTTGAACACTCGGTCATACGGATACAGGATATGTCATACGTATAAGTGAGTATTCAAATTATTGTTATGCAGATTCAAACTATTTCTCTTACCTATAAGATACCTTTCGTGAACCGATTCGTGCTTATCACTCAGCATAGGTCTTCTACCATTCAAGATGACCGCTCCCTTGCCACTTGCATCTTACACAAACCAGCTACTGCACGAAGATCGTCTTCCCACCTTTTTTTGTTAACATGGGGAAACGCCTTAACGCGCCGTCAACGATCCTGGGTGGAGTCCGATGGTGTGTGTGGGACTCGCGGCACATATCTGTGCCGTATACCCACTATAACCCCAGCGAGTGTCATCAATGCCGCCTTTGGTGAGGTGCCCCGGATCTATTGAGCAAACAGGGCACCCCACGGTCAGTCAGTCCCCTTAGGGGACCGTCGCCACCTCTTATCTTATAAAGTATTCTTTGGTGCGGGACAACCCCTCCCAACGTCGGTACAGTGCAATAGGGTGAAGTTCCTATCCTCGCCTTGTCCCCCCGACTCTTTTGTCCCCTCTTATAAAAGGGATACAAAAAGCAGCCCCCTCGATTCAATTGGCTTCGTCCAAGATGCTGGGTTTATTTTAGGCTACTGAGGCCCACCCCCACGACAAGGCTTGAACCATGGTGGGGCGATCTTCCCACCTGGTTAATAAACCTAAACGCAGTGACTTGTCACTGATGTAACAGCAATTTAACCAAACAGTGATATTATTTTTATTATTATGGCTATCAGTCGGCCAATCAGAGCGCAGAACCGGCGCAGCGTCGCAGCACTTTGGCCGAATTTGTTTTCACATAACATTACCGCTTTATACCGAATTCTCTGAATTAGAGGCTTTGAATGATCATTTATAGAAATCAGTCATAAAGACAAACCATCTTAAATATTTTTATTATTTATTAATTGTTAGGGTTTCTCATGCAATTTATATATATATATATATATATATATATATATATATATATATATATCTACCTAGTATTATAAAATGACTTATTAATATCTAACTTGATTTGAGTTTGTTGAAAACTTATTCATCATCATTAACCTTTTTCGACTGGACATAGCCCAATTTCAATAAATGCCAAAACGGCCCATTCCCGCCAGTCGCATATAACTAAAACTAAAAATAATTTAATTGAAATAATACTTTCTCAGGTATTATCGTTGTATAATGTGGCGCATCCCGTGCCGGAGTTTGCTCTCAGAGAACCGCCACATTATGTATGCGACCGCATGCAGAGTGTGTACCCGCAGACAGATCGTGCGGATTCGTGAGTGTTATGCGGATTTGTCTTGTGACGCCGGGACGTATTTAATATATATAAATACTCAGGTGTTGAATTATGCGGTTCCATACATACTAATGTTCCGAAGCGCTTGTTTTATCAAGTTATGATTCAATTAAATATAATGTTTCATTTGAAACGAATATTGTAATACGAGAATGGGACCACGATCTGCCTGCAGCGGCCGATTGTATTTGGAAGAAGTGGAGCTGGATCGGCTGCCCTGGTGTTGATGGAAATAGGCCAATATGCGGTAGGGGGCAGAAAAATGCTGATGATGATACTCAAATATAATGCATGCTGCTAAAATATATTCACAGATCCCCACCATGGTTCAGGCCTTGACGTGGCGGTGGTGCTCAGTAGCCTAAGGTGTACCCAGCACCTTGGGCGTAGCTAATTGAGCCGAGGGGGGTATTTGTAACCTTCATATAAGAAGAGGGGACAAAAGAGCAGGGGTAAGGAGCGAGGACGGGAACCTAACCCCATTGCACTGTCCCGACGTTGGGAGGGGTTGTTCTGTGGTGCGGGACAACCCCTATGTGGAGGTGGCGTCGGTCCCCTGAGGGGCTGACTGGCCATCGATGTGCCCTGTTTGCTCATTAGATCCGGGGCACTTCACCAAAGGCGGCATTGGTGGCACTCGCCGGGTTTTAGTGGTTAGAGCGGCGTCCACTTAACACCTTTCGGGCGCGGCGAGTCCCACATACCCACGTAGGGAGACCCACTCCCCCACGGCATGTCTCAGAGCATTTCCCGGCGTTAAAGAAAAAATATATTCACAGATAAATTGCCTTGGACATAGTAAGGGCTGCTTTCGGAAAATCTCGTTCATGTTCATGAGCGACGTTGACCACTGACCCTCTTCCTATCCAACAAATATAAAAATGTTCTCAAAGTGTATTTTTCAGCAGTTCAGTTAATTTTGCTTACTTTAAGAAGATGGGGTGTTGCGGCGGCTGCGGCGGTGCCGAGACGAAAGCTTTCTTCCAAAAGTACAAGATTCCTGTCTTAGCACTGTTGATTTTAATTTTCGCCGTATTAGTATGTAGAGGTCGGAGATCGTACTCAAGAGAACGAATATGTTGTTGATACTAAATTAGGAAAATAAAATTACCGTCATTATTTTATGATTTATTTTTATTTTAAACTTACACAATATCATACGTCTACTTCGATTACTTCTATTCAGGTTTTTAATTTATTACCATACAAAATTTTCATTTGTTGTACCATCTTCCAAACTGTTTATTTAGTTTTTTTTTAATTATAGATGAGAGTGTATCGGTGTCAAATATTCATAGTTATATCTAATATGCCTAAGCTACAACATTTGTACAAAATGCCAAAGCAAAGACTTTATACAAAAAGGATAAAAAATCTGTGCATATTCGTCTTTTAGACTTAGCTCCGTGTATTTCACACGTTTGTTTGTGCATACAGTGGTGCGGCGGGAAAATACTAATCTACTTTTTGGCGCTTCATCTCATATTCTCTTTGAGATTGCTCTGATAGTATGTATCTTTTGCGATTTCCAACAGCTTTTGAGCGTTCTTATCTCCCGTCTCTCGGACCATGGAGGAGAGGTGGCTGTTAGGGTCGCTGAGGAGGATGAAGGGATGGTCAAACTCTACCATCTCTCCGCTGCTCATGACCAGCACCTTGTCTGAGTCCATGATGGTGTTGAGCCGGTGGGCTATCGTAAGGACGGTGCAGGACGCGAACTGGCGACGAATCGTTTGCTGAATAAAATTGTCAGTCCTGCGAAAATAAAAGGCAATTTTAAACATACTCAGTAAGATCTTCACATGTTAGTATTAATAATATTTATGTATCTTTATGACTTTTTTCCGTTAAATCTCTGAAATCGATTTAGACACCATATTAAGGCAATTTTCTTTTAAATTCATATAAAAATAATAACTAAAAAGTGTTGGATGCGAGTGGCAAGGGATCGGGCGTCTTGACGTTCGTTAAGGAGGCCTGTGTTAAGCAGTGGCCGGATATATATTTGCCTGGTAATTGGATTCTTATATGTGTACAATCTATACATTTGGGAAATATCAATCTTGTAAAATGCAAACTTCACACTGTGTTGTTCTTGCTCGCTGGTTGGAAACCTTATGAATTGTTCACCTAAAGTCACAATAGCTTCCGAAACCCGAAAACGAGGCTGATAATGACGATGATGAATGTTTGAAAACCTTCCAAGACAATAACAAAAGGGCTCATAACAAAGAATTTTAAATTTTGAAGCGGGTGAACCGATTAGAAAATCTGTTTTCAAATAAAGGAAAATTGCATTCAAATCGATTCACTCCTAACAACTGCATTACCACTTACAAAGAAAAGTATATTAACATCCGTTTAGAATTATAACACCAATCTGAGCCAGGGGTCAAAAATTTAAAGATAATTGTTTTATCAAGCATAAAAATACATTTTTATCACCTTCCTTCTTTTAATTTTTTATTAAATTGAGTCTACTCCAAACAATGTCAAAGTATAACACAATCGTCACGTGTACTCACTGAGGGTCGACGTTGGCTGTGGCCTCGTCCATGATGAGCACCTTGTTGGAGCGCAACACGGCGCGCGCCAGACACATCAGCTGCCGCTGGCCCACAGAGAAGTTGGCTCCACCCTCCGTCACCTTGAAGTCCAGTGATGGGACTGCTGCTTTCATATCCACCTTAAAATACAGAAAGAGTCAACTGCTGGTGAACAAGAAACAAGACAAGCATTTGAAACTAAATAAAGTTCATATTCATCCTATAGTGAACAATACAACTATTTCGAGATCTGATCGCATTCTTATCCTTTCAAGGGCATATAAGAGACAGATCCATCAGATATCAGGAGTCATTTTCCCACTGCTGCTTCCCACACGTGGACCTCTTTCAAAGAACGCCAAGATGGCCGATCCTCCGCACCCGCAACCAGGATCAGCCACTGCACGGAGATCGACGTCCTAACTACATATATAGCTATATTCCAAGAAATATACAAAAAATATATAAAGAAAAAAAATATAATTTATAAAAAAAATATAATTTATAAAAAAAATATAATTTTATAATGAAAAATGTTCTACATAAGTTGGAACATGTCTGCATGAATAAATAATTGTGTCGCAGACATTAAGGACCCTCTGTTTTCAAAGGCGATTGAAGTAATTTAAAGTAACTATTTAACTTTAAAGTTATTGTATAAAATAAAAGTGTATAATACTCGTAGTGGTTGGCCAATTGTGTCTTGGGATCTTGAACATAATATTGTTGGAACTTATTTTTGTTACTACATGATACAAAAGAGACATTATGTACCTACATACGAAATCGTGTAGTATTTAAAGGGAAAACTTGTAACTAAAATCAATTAGGAAGTTTACATTTTTTAATTTGTTTTAAAAATAGCACTAAATTCACAATAAAAATCCTTGAATATTTTTCAATTATTTCCATAAATGATGACTTCATGATACTTTTCCCGTCCGCTTTTAAACTTCTCGCGGCGCGGCCTCTGACGTCACAAGTCTCGCTGGCTCGAGTTGCCATACTATTGACCCGGCGAGACTTGTAAGTTGTAACGTCATAGAGCAATTAATGCTCCGCGCGCGTTCGGGTATTTTTTCAAGTTATTAAAATAATTATTTCCCCATAATATTATGCTTTATAATTTCTTTGCCTTACAATTTATATAATAATTTTATATTTTGTGTAAAAATAAAAACTTCCTTATTTGGAACACACGTAATACGACTTTGGTTCAGAATAAGAGAATTAAGAAAAGCCAGACCAAAAGTCAGTATATAAGTAGTCTTATGCTGAACTTATTGAATTATTTTTAACACTACCTGTTCCAAAGCTCGCCAGAGGTCTTCATCACTGTAGATGTTGAAGGGGTCGAGGTTGTACCGAATGGTGGCCGAGAATAACACCGGCTCTTGAGGTATTATGGAGATTTTCGATCTCAACGTCTGGAATATGACACTATACATTAGAAATTGTTACATCGTAAACAATATAATCATCATCACTCCCCATCTGTCCACTACTAGATATGGCCTGTATCGATGAACACTTGAACGTCGATCAGCTGCTACTTTCTTTTAATTATAAAAGAAACAAAATGATTTTACATCTATACAGATAAATAAAATTGGAGTGACTTTTGTAATATTAAAATAACCACTTTTTACTAAATGCATATGAATGTACACACTGTACATATAACAAAATAACATTTTTTTTTTTAATTGTCTGTCTGTTTGTTCCGGCCAATCTCTAAAACGGCTGGGCCGATTTTGACGGGACCTTCACTGGCAGATAGTTGATGATGTACTTAGGCTACCAAAAAAATCTTCATCACTCCGGATACGGCTAAAAATCTAAGTTAACGAGGGCGTAGCAGCTGCGGGCAACAGCTTGTCAAAAATATAATCCGCCATCATTGGCGTCTATCCGTCTACTGCATGGTACCACTTTCAATCAACGACCATAACGGCCTATCCTCTGTTACTTGTCTCCAATTAACTTACAATGAAAATAAATGTTTTAGCTTTATACAAGGTTGATAAAAGCGAGAGGCATTAAATTAAACCACGTATACTATGTACCATTTTCAGGCTACACATCAAAACTTAGACCAATAGAATCAATAGTTTAGTCACAGGATATTTTTTAAGTTTTAAAGGCGCTCCGGTTTGTTCGACCCGGTGAGACGCAACGTGCTGTGCGACGTTGCCTTTTAGATTCGAAGGACATTTTACAAAGGTTTACAAAGAATTTTACGTTTTACTTTGACTATTCACGTATTTAAGTTCTTTGAAAAACTTTTTTTTTATTGCTCTCAAACAATTTTTTATAGTTTCGGATTAACCGTAAGCATGTGTAGTATATGTAGTTTAATTTAATGCCCCTCGCTTTTATCAACCTTGTATAATAAATAAAAAATTAAATTAATTTAATAAGTTTTTTACTTGTTTGGCTACAAACGATGTGTCAATGTCGTCGATAGTTATTTTCCCGTCCAGATACGCGAACCTGAACAACGCGGAGATGAGTGAGGACTTGCCCGCGCCGGTTCTTCCGACGATACCCACCTAAAGAAAAGATGTATAAATAAATGTAATCATATTAAACTTACCCGTACATTCCACTACTATAAAATTCCTATATACATTATACAGCTTAAACGTCAAAAGACCAAGTGGGTTAGCCACCCCACCATGGTTCAGGCCTTCACGTGGCGGTGGGGCTCAGTAGCCTAGGGTGAGCCCAGCACCTTGGGCGAAGCTAATTGAGCCGAGGGGGCTCTTTGTACCCCTCTTATAAAAAGAGGGGACAGAAGAGCAGGGGGCAAGCGTTGAGGATGGGAACTCACCCCATTGTACTGTCCCGACGTTGTAGGGGTTGTTCTGTGGTGCGGGACAACGCCTCTGTGGAGGTGGCGTCGGTCCCTTGCAGGACTGACTAGCCGTCGAGGTGCCCTGTTTGTTTTCTGGATCCGGGGCACCTCACCGAAGGCGGCATTGGTGGCACTCGCCGGGTTTTAGTGGGTAGAGCTGCGTCCAGCTCTACCCAATAGATTTACCAGCTGTCGGGCGCAGCGAGTCCCACATAACCGCGTGGGGAGACCCACTCCCCCGCGGGATGCCTCAGAGCATTTCCCGGCGTTATACATATATATATATATATATATATATATATATATATATATATATATATATATATATATTTGGAACGCTTGCGAAGATTTAACCCTAATAATATACTATATAATGCATATAACCATTTATCTCAGAAACGTTTTTTAAAGTAAATTTTAGGACTTGTGTATTTTGAAAACCCGCAATGTATTAGTAAAAACTAAAACGATGAACAACTAAAGCGATAAATCGCGCTGAAGACGCGCGCGGTGCGGGAGTTCGTTCACCTCGTGCATGCGGCTACCTCGTGTAACGCTATCAGCTGATTCAGTCCGCTAGCCACTTATTTAAATTAAGTTTATTACATTGCTGTTTTTTTTTTTAAAAAACCATTATTTTAAAGCATTATCATCACATTCCTGTAACATTATGTTTACTAAACCGGATTATACAACAAAAAAAAGAAAACGCGTTTTTTTCACTTGTATCATGTCAGGCTATGCCAACACTATCATACCTCTTCGTTTTCGCAAGCGTTCCAAATACACCCGGTATACATATAGAATTATGCTCTACGACCTTACGAAATAACTTCAATGCATGAAGCATTCTTCATAATGTGAAATCACTGTTAGATTATATTTCGCTTTTATGTGCTCAATTTAGATTAGAGAATTTCTATTCATATGGCTAATATGAGATTGAAGAATTTGTTTGCTTATCTCGGGTAATCTCCGAGAATTACCGGTTGCATTTGTTATTTTGGATCGAGTGAATATGCTGGGAACAGTTAACCTTTAGATAGTCGTTGATATATCTTTCAATTTAATCAGCATAATGTATGTTCTTTATAAAAAGCTTGTATCGTGGGACCAGTAACCGCAAACCACAAGCCACATAATCATTCGTTGTTCACTTTCACCCATAACTAGACAAGAGCTTGTCTTTATACATTTAAACCTGTCGTATTATTTTGAGATAGAGTTTTGTATTTCATCATCATTATCACCCCGTATCTATTTACTGAAACCCAATCTACAAAAACTATTATCAACGGCACAACTACCAATCCCCCACTACTCGCATCTATCCATTTTTAACTCAAAAATGAATTATTCCTTGTTGTGCTCACTAAATTACATAATAAAACAAATTAATAAACTATATGCTTATAAGTCCACGTTTATTCAGTGCTTACTTTTTAATAAATAATTATAATTATTTCTATCAGTCTAATGTACTAATTATTTTATATTTTAACGTTTATTATCCATTAGTAGCATGCTAAAGTCAAAATAGAGCAAACATATCATACGGAATACGTACCTTCCAGCCACTTTCAATGTTTATGTTCAAGTTCTTGAGCACGACATCTTCGTCGGGCGCGTACTTGAGGTTGACGTTCTTGAAGCAGATCATACCTTGGGACGGCCACGTCGGGGATAAATCCATTTCTAGTAAAAAATACATTAATAAATAGTTATAGAAGGCTCGTCTGTATACTATAAACTACATAAATAAAAAGTATAGGTGGATCGTCAGTATACTATAAATTACATAAATAAATAGTATAGGTGGTTCGTCAGTACACTATAAAATACATAAATAAATAGTGTAGGTGGTTCATCAGTACACTATAAAATACACAAATAAATAGTAATGATCACGTGGTGACGAGCCAATACTACTTTGAAAATGATAGGACATAAATTGGCAAACAATAAAGTGTAATTCATCAAATCCTTTGGGCCACAGCGTGCCAAAGAACATACAAGCTCGAAATACTCGAAACAACCTCCTGGCGCATTGGGGATAAAATTAAGATATTAAGATTTTAATGCCTCATTTTATCAAATCATATGTTACTTGTAAACGGGCAGTCGAGCCACCCGATGGTAAGTGATCAGCGCTGACTAAGAATATAAACAAGTTCACTAGCCCAAACAGCTTTCATGTGCTTGTTGCCTATCCTGACTTAAGATGGTAGTCTCGGTGCCACAGCAATGTCTGTTCGGGCATGACAGGAAGGTGTAGTTACTAAGACCATATAAATTTTATGCAAACTAGTTTTGCGCTTTAAAAAAAAAAGAATTAAGGTTGTATAGGTAAAATGGCGGTTTTTTTCTTTCTTAAAAACAACTTTAAATTATGACGGTATTAGTGACGTACTCCCTTCGAAGAGATTCTGTTCGGGCTCGATGCGCGTGTACTCAAGCACGCGCTCGACGCTGGTGAGCTGCGCGATGAACTCCACCAGCATGCGCGCGCCGTGCTGCAGCATGGCCGTCAGCGCGTTGCTCTGGGTTACCGCCAGGCCCACGCTACCCACCGGGATCGCGTCGCCTGTGGCACGCAACATGATATAGGTAATCAGTGTCAATACGTAGAAAATCACATACATTTTATTACAAAGCAATGCCGTGACGTCAAATAGTAATTCGATAAACAATGGTAATTATTATTATCGATTAAGCAAATTTAGCAAGATATTACAATAAAATAAGCAGTGGCTCATGATTAAATTCCATTTAAGCAACTTACCGAAGTCGATATACAGGAATACGAAGATGATGGTGGTCAAGTAGATGAGGCACACCGTGTCTAGGTAGAAGCCGAAGGTGCTTCCTCCGCCCAGCACGCTGTTCCACGCGGCCGTGTGTAGGTCCTGGACATACGTATCTTATCATCTTACCTATATTTTGAAATGAAACTTCTTTGCGCGTATGAGGGTAAAATTTTACGGATGAAACGTCACGAAAATGTGCAACGTTTTTGTCCAAGGGAGAGAGTGATTGAGACCGATTGAGAGAGAGAGAGAGAGTGAGAAACGGCGAACGTAGCATGAAGCACATAACCATGGAGTGAACGTCGCATCGTAAGGCTCTGTTCGCTCTCGCTTCGCTCGCTCGGTCTCGCTTTTTAAAGCATTAGATTAGTATAAATATAACGGAGATAAAATTATTTTGCCAAATAAGTTTCACTTCTTACATGTGTACTATGTATGCACACACTTTTTTTAAACGGAGTAGACCCATCAGTCGTTACCGCTACTACTCCTGTGTAGCCAGGATCGCGGTATCAGCGGTAGCCACTAGATGACCCTTAGATACATTCCCAATTATCCTGAAGGATACATTAAAACCTTGGAAGCCGCAACAAATTTAATCAGAAGAATTCAAGAGGAGTAGAAGACAGAAAAGGACTCCACGCGGGCGAAGCTGCGGGTATCAGCTAGTAGTATTATAAATTTCTTAAATTTATTTGTTTGTAGTACTAGTACCACAACTTGTGTTACTTGTACTACAATTTATGAACTCATTATGGAACGGTAAACGTTTATCTACCCGCGGTATGATTTAATATTTAAAATATTGCAAATCTAAATTTTTTATTGATTGATTACTGGTCATAATTGGACGAGTTTAACTGACTTCAATACCAATGAAATAAACCTACAACTATGAACATCTACGATAATGATTTTCGGCAAGTGATTGTTAAAGAGCTCCAAAGTGATCGATAAAGATAGCGACGCTCCTAACATCCAAACGTAGAGCAAATTTGTAAGCCTTCAAATGATGTATTGTAAAAATTGGTCCAAAATCGGTGTCACATTTTTCTTGTCACAGTTCTAAGACAGAATATAAATAGAGCCATTTTTACCTGATGTTCATCAAATTCTTTTACTAGTCTGTCTTGGGCACCGGCTGATCGTATTGTAGCGATGCCATTCATTGACGACGTTACCATACTAAATACAGGACTTTTGGCTGAAAATAGATTATATTGATTAAAATTTTATTATTAATATATTTAGGATTTTCATTTCTAACATTTGTGTTACAATTCTAATCACGTATGCACAGACATAATAAGGGTTGGAAAGTTTTATACCATAAAGTAAAAAACTTTGTTGTGTTATTTTTAAAATAAGTTGTATAAAATCAAGCGAATGAAAGACATATCCAAAAAAATAGGCAATTTAAAGTACATCGTTTTCGCGAGAAGTTCTTACCGATAAAACAGTGAAAGAAAAAAAAAAACAAAATGTAAAATAGTGGAATTCAATGACTTTAAAATTTATATCTGTGGCAGATTTTCTGATACTCACTTACTCCCTCCAACCGTTTGACTCCCTGCGCCGTTTTCATGTAAATCTTCACGAAATAAGCGAAGAATATCAACAGTATGGCCGACGGTACAAGCGTCCAGTACAGGGCCACGGCGTTCAGGATCAGGATGAACACCAACGTGCTGTAGATTTGTAACACATCTAACAACGTCCTGGGCAGTATTTCGTCTAACGCTCCCATATCCTTTGTAAATCGGTTGAGGATTCTTCCTGAAAATAAGCTTTGTTTACAATCTGATCTAAATGGTGATGTTATGAGTTTGACCGTTATGTGTATATGTGTGGCAGCGTAATTTATAAACGGGTAAACCGCTTTGGGTACAGTTTTTTTAATTTGAAAACAGGCTTTATAGCGGTAATTCTTAGATATGTTTTATCAAAATCGGTTCAGTTTTTTCTAGGTTATTAGTCCTTTCGTCATTACGTTCGTTTTAAGGTTTCCTATTCCCCTTCAATATTTTATTATCTTTGTAAGGAATATATGAATAAATAGAAAGTTAGGATGATACAAATTTGCTAAAGATGACGGTCAAAACCATCATGTTAAACATTCTGAATGAGTTCCATGACTGATCATATACATAAGCGTATCAACAATCGCTACCTACCGCTTATTTATGAATAAGACGGCCGCAACAGTTATAATTTACAATATTACCTTTAATATTACATTACTCTCGTTATCTAATCGATTTTTATGATAGTTAGATAGTCAAACAGGCAGACGAGTTAGTTCCCTGATGGTAAGTGGTCAGTGTTGCCATTAAACGCCTTTCATCTGGGATTAGCCCAGGCAAATCATTCACGCATTGCCTATTGTGTAGGCGTATGATGGTGAGTATCCTGTGCTAGTAACTACACTCTGTCCTACTCTTTTCTCTGAAATACAGCCAAGCTGTTTTACGGAATAAATAAATAAATAATAGGAATAAGTAGGGCCCTAGG
Source organism: Helleia helle (assembly GCA_963853865.1). Classification (NCBI taxonomy): domain Eukaryota; kingdom Metazoa; phylum Arthropoda; class Insecta; order Lepidoptera; family Lycaenidae; genus Helleia; species Helleia helle. The sequence goes on from OY971421.1 coordinate 13,101,540, forward strand.
ACCCCAGGACCCAGGACAAATATTTGTGTAATGAGCATGATCACTTGTTCTATGTCTGGGTGTAAGCGAGAGGCATTAAATTAAACCACATATACTACACCTGCTTACGGATAATCGGAAACTATTAAAAACAGTTTATGAGAGAAATAAAAAAAAACTTTTTCAAAGAACTTAAATACGAGAATAGCCAAAGTAAAGCGTAAACATCCTTTTTGTAAAATGTCCACTAACCTCCGAATCTAAAAGGCAGTGCGACGCACAGCACGTTGCGTCTCACCGGGTCGAATAAAGCGGAGTGGCTTTAAAACTTTAAAAATATCCTGTGACTAAACTATTGATTCTATTAGTCCAATTTTTGGTGTGTAGCCTGAAAATGGTACATAGTATATGTGGTTTAATTTAATGCCTCTCGCTTTTATTAACCTTGTATAATATGTATGTATTTAGAAATATATAATTTATCAGTGGTCTGGTAACCATAAGAACAGGCTCTGTCTAGTTTGGGCTCAGATGGCCGTGTGTGTTTGGTTTATTGTTAAATGGTACCTAAAGGTTACTTATGTTAGCTCCGTCATAATGTCAGTACTTACCAGACGAGCTTGTGTCGAAGAATCTCATAATACCACGCAGCATAGTGGAGAACATAAGGTTGTGGAGTTTCTGAGAGGCATTCACACACATCGCCGCGAATGGGAACACTCGTATGTTGGTCAACAATACACACGCTAGCACGATCACACCGTGGAATATCAGGTACTGGCCCGTCGTGAAACTACCAACTTGAACGTTCAAACCAGGATCTAAAAACAATATAATTCATAAAATAATACAAAAATTATTGAAAGAACTAGTGGTACAGTAGTACAACATCGATATAAAAGTATTTACCTATCTCGGCTCCATCCATTTCTTCTTCGTATGTTGCCATTTGATTAGACCTAAAAAATAATATAAAGTTTATTTTTAAAATAAGTTATTTATAGGAAATAGGAAAAAGAAGCAAGAATGGCCGGTGGGAGGGAAGCGCTGTGCCGCGTTCCCGGCTGCATGGGTACCACCATCTTGCTTGTTTCTCCCGTGAAACACCTTTGCTGTGTTTCGGAGAAAAGGGCAAGACAGGCAGTGTATTTACTGGCACCGAGACTTAACATCTAATGTCTCAGGATAGGCAACACATAGATGAGTTGCCTGGGCTCGTTCCAGGTAAACTAGTTTATGTTCATGGGCGACGTTGACCACTTACGGTTAGGTGGCACGTTTGCCAGTTTGCCTATCCAATTAACATACAATAAAATGGCATATTATTTTTGATGAAATATTAAAATATCGAGAATACCCCTCTAAGCCAATAATGGCTCCGAATTGTTGCAAGTTTGATTTACGCTGTGAGTAGATATTTATACTGACGAATATAAATTGTCCATAGTTTATATATAAGTTATCGATATTGGTTTCTCATGGCTTTGCCTGGGAGTTCATAGATATTATACCTAAAGTAGCTGTTGACGCAGATATAAGGCACTAGCCAGATATCTTAGGCGTGGGGGCCGGATAAGGCAATTCAGGGGCAGAAATATTAGGGAAAAAGAACTCATAGGGAGCGAAAAGTCCCCACCATAGTTCAGGCCTTGACGTGGCGGTGGGGCTCAGTAGCCTAGGGTGAGCCCGGCATCTTGGGCGAAGCTAATTGAGCCGGGGGGCTCTTTGTACCCCTCTTATTAGAAGAGAGGACAAAAGAGCCGGGGACAAGGGGCGAGGACGGGAACATCACCCCATTGTACTGTCCCGACGTTGGAAAGGGTTGTTCTGTGGTGCGGGACAACCCCTCTGTGAAGAGGGCGTCGGTCCCTTGGAGGACTGACTTGCCGTCAAGGTGCCCCGTTTGCTCATTAGATCCGGGGCACCTCACCATAGGCGACATTGGTGGCACTCACCGGGTTTTAGTGGGTAGAGTTGCGTAGAGTTGCCACTTACCATACCCATACCCGCGTGGGGAGACCCACTCCCCCGCGGGATGCCTCAGAGCATTTCCCGGTGTTAAAGAAAAAAAGGGAGCAAAAAGTGCTGACCTAATAGTAAAGGTTCGCCTAATAAAAGAAGTGTGCGCGCAATCAGTATCTATTCACATTCTGCCAGTATGATCATCAGAAATAAAAGGTAGGTACAGATCCCAGACTTAGCTCCCTTATGTAGGTAGCTATTATTCACCTTATCATTTCACCAGCCTCATCACTTACCAGTAGCTGATCCAGTAGTCCGCGGCGGCCGCACTGCCCGCCGTCAAGAGGATCAACCCGACAATAAACAGTATGAAACAGAAGTTCCCGCCGGCTCTAAAGTACGCAGATATAACCTCCCAGCGCAAGTTTCCAGATTGTTTCTCTTCAGCGACCATTTTCTGTGCTTCATATTCAGTAGAATCCTCGTCTTCACTAATCGATACGCTTCTGATTATCAACGGCTTACTTTTTTCGTCGGTTTTCTAAAATGAAAAAACATGTTACGTTAACTATCGGCATTCAGGTTGGTCAGGTTTCCTTTACCGGTAAACAAGCAATGTGGTCATGTAAACGGGTAAATTTAGAAAAACCCCTCTTAGGGATTCGCCACTTTTAATAATATCTATGGACGCCTTTACACCACGTCAATCTGGTCACGTGGTAAGTTCTCGATTTTTTTTTTCTCAAGGGCTAGACTTTTCGGTCTGATGGCCTTTAAGCTCAATCGGTACAGTAAGTGAACAGATGGCTCACTTAAGAAATATTCGAAAGGGGACGCCCCCCTCCGCGCCCCGCACGGGGCGCGGTTCATTGCGCGCGCTGCCCGGGAGAGCAGGATTTGGACTAGTCAAATCCGATACGGTTGACGAATCATTTACGGTTGCATTTAACCTATCATCATGTGGGCCGGCCCTAATCCCTCCCTCTGTAGAGGGAGGCGGGTCACGCGTGGTGCCCAATCAATCTAGCGGCAGCGTAGTGCTACTGCTGTTAGCGCGATCTGGGTTTGTGTCTACTCGTATCGGATTCGAAAGTTCTCGAAAAACTTATGTTACGGGTACCAGACAGCGGAAATATATTTAATACTTTTATACTATACATATTATATTTAAGATTTTTATTATATAATACACATATTTAATACACTTCCATGAGCACGGAACACAGAAAACTTTTTATTCTCTGTCGGGATTCGGACCCGCTACCTCCGGCTAGCGCCAACGTGCTAACCATTGAGCCACAGAGGTCGTCAAATGTCAGGCTGTAAGACCTCTTTGAGGTCGAGCCTATACCAACAAAATCTTTGTCATTATGTCGCTCGTAGATTCCTATACTAATTGCAAATAATAAACAAGAAAGATGAATATAGAGGATAATTAAACACTTACGCCGGAACCAATGCTGTCAGTGTCCTTATCTTTCCCTTCTTGTAACGACGACAGCATGAGGGAGAAATCTTTACCGGACGATACAAGCTCGTTGAAGGTTCCCATGTTCTCAATTCGACCCTGTATTAAATTTAAAAAAAATTGGTTGTCTGTAAAGTTGGTTTACGGACTATAATTTAACGTGACAACGTCATAACAAAACGCAAGCGTACAATTAGCGTAACGGGACAATTAGCGTTATAGGATATTTTCGTGCATGCAGCTAGCGTTCATCGATTTATTAGACGTTGTCACGTCAAAAACTATTTATATCGACAGCCAAAATATTTTACTTTGGTAACTATCACAATAAGTATGCAACAGTATGGAAACTAAGACTAGTTGATGAATCGATCAAATTTACAACGTGCTATAAATTAGATCGACTTTGATTGAATACACACAACTTAAGAGTTTTAGTGTTCTTTTGGAGATACACACCACTGCCAAAATGTCTCAATGATTACAATAAAAACTATAAACATAACGTTTTTCCTTCCAAAATTACTATTTTAACATTATAATATGATACTACTACGTGTACGAAAATAGGATTTCAGGTTAAGACCCTTAGTACACATTTCTTGGTAAGCTATTTTAACGAAAGGTAAAAATATGTTACTAAAAGAATTGTCGAAATATCTTTGTAGGGCGAACCCTGTTCATTGGAATCTATGGACTCTAGCAAAACTTTTATAATATTTACAAAAATAACTTCCAAATCAACAAAAAAATACTTTCAGCGAGTTTCGAGGCATAGTGTGGTCTTGACGTAAGGAATATATTTAATACTAGCTGTTGCCTGCAGCTTCGCCCGCGTTACTTAACTCCTATATATCACAGCGTGATGTTATATAGCCTATAGCCTTCCTCTATAAATGGGCTATCTAACACTGAAAGAATGTTTCAAATCGGACCAGTAGTTCCTGAGATTAGCGCGTTCAAACAAACAAACAAACTTTTCAGCTTTATAATATTAGTATAGATTTTGTACTGATGAAGAAATACAATAGTTATATGAAGATCTTGGTAAATAGGCCACGAACAGAGCGTTCCTCGTCTAATATGATGTAAATTGCATCGTAACGTAATCATAGACGACGTCACATGTTTTAAATCGACCAATCACAAAGTCGAAGTCTTGCAAAATGGTCGTGTGACGACAAATAATCAAAACTCATGTCGCGTGATAAAATTGCTAATGTTCTATAAATCTATCAAAACGGTTTTGTTTGTTTCAACTTTTTTTTTTATGTTAGTTGGATAGGCAAACTGGCAAACGTGCCACCTGATGGTAAGTGGTCGACGCCGCCCATGAACATAAACTAATTTACCTGGAACGAGCCCAGGCAACTCATCTATGTGTTGCCTATCCTGAGACATTAGATGTTAAGTCTCGGTGCCAGTAAATACACTGCCTGTCTTGCCCTTCTCTCCGAAACACAGCAAAGCTGTTTCACTTTGTATACCTATACATATTATATACATTGTTATATATGAACAATGTGGCAGGGGATCGGCCGTCATGACATTCATGGAAAGACGCTTATGACCAATAGTGGAAGGAAAACGCTGATGAATGATGATGATGATACTGACAGAGGACAGGCGAACTACTTAAGGTAGCGGCGTTTACAATATTATCTATGTTGTGTGTGTGTGTGTGTGTGTGTGTGATAGTCCTTGGCATCTTAGGGTCAACACCGATCGGTGGAGTGGCGGCGGACACTAATCGATAATAATAAAAGTCAATCAAGTTCGCGCACCTTTGGTTGCATATTGCCATACACTTGTAAGTATTATATTATGTAAAAATACGTATGAAAAGGAAAGAATTAATTCTATTGGAGATTCTGATGCGAGCAAAACTCAAACTCAGCTGGTTTTAGGGTTCCGTAGCCAAATGGAAAAACGGAACCCTTATAGATTCGTCATGTCCGTCTGTCTGTCTGTCCGTCCGTATGTCACAGCCACTTTTTTCCGAAACTCTAGGAACTATATTGTTGAAACTTGGTAAGTAGATGTATTCTGTAAACCGCATTAAGATTTTTGCATATAAGTAGAAAAAAAACTATGAATTTTGGGGGTCCCCATACTTAGAACTAAAACTCAAAAAAAATATTTTCATCAAACCCATACGTGTGGGATATCTATGAATAGGTCTTTAAAAATGATATTGAGGTTTCTAATAAAAAAAAATCTAAACTGGATAGTTTGCGCGAGAGACACTTCCAAAGTGGCAAATTGTGTGTATGTGTGTCCCCCTGTAACTTCTAAAATAAGAGAATGATATAACTAACCATGCAAACTTCCATCGAAAATTGGTTTGAACGGAACCCTTCGTGCCAGAGTCTGACTAGCACTTGGCCGGTTATTTAATTATTATGAAACAAAGAACATTCTAAAAGCGATAATAGGTTTTCTTAAGATATGGAAGTACATTAAAACCTTAAGATTTATTTGACACTCGCTGTTGCCCGCAGCTTTGCCCGCATTAACTTCGATTTATAGCCGTAACCGGATTGATAATTATTATTTTTATAACCTAAACTACTCCTTATAACGTCACCTATCTGCCGGATAAGTCCCATCAAAATCAGCCCAGCCGTTTCAGAGATGAGCCGGAACTACCGTAACGTAACGGAGATAGACAGAAATTGTAAAAAAATATATATATTTATTATATATACCGTGTAGGACATTTAGTAGAAAGCGTTTATTTTAATATTTCAAACAGACACTCCAATTTTTTTTATCTGTATAGATATGAGTGTTTATATCAAAATTTGTATAGTAAAAAAGGCGCATCGCTAAATCGATAAGGTATAATTTGATTCGATATTAATATTAGATCGCCACATGGTCTGCGCTGAGCCTTGTATTATTTGAGTACATACTGAAGTAAACAACTTAACTCACTATTCTGAAAACCTAAGTTATATAAAAAGCAGATACGTATAAAGATTCTAAGGTCTAATATCTCCTATTAGTGTGACATGCGAACTTGAAAAACTTAGTTCCCTTAAAGTTTAACGATACGACTTTAAAGTAAGAGTTATATTACAGTCTTATCAGACACAGCTTCGTTTCCTTCACCTTTATCTAAACAAATCAATAAAATTGGAGTATCTGTTTTATGTATGTAATATTAAAATATTAAAATAAACGATAAAAAATATTAAAAAAAAATAATAATAAATGAATTTGGATGTAAGCACGGTACATATACCAAAAATAAAATAACATTTTTTACAATTTTTGTCTGTCTGTCTGTTTGTTCAAGCTAATCTCTAAAACAGCGAAGCCGATTTTGACGGGATTTTCACTGGAAGATAGCTGATTTTATAAGGAGTAACTAAGGCTACAAAAATAATCATCATCACTCCGGATACGGCTGGAAATCTAAATTAACGCGGGCGAAGCTGCGGACAACAGCTAGTCTATACTAATATTATATTGAGGTGTTTCAATTTAACTAAAAAAGTACTAGACCGATTTTAAAACATGCTTCACCATTAGGATGCTACGTTAACACTGAACATAGGCTAAAAATAATCATCATTGGTCTAGATACGGCTGGATATTTAAGTTAACGTGGACAAAGCTGGAGGAAAATTTGTATGTTCTGTCTTACCTCGTTCAAAACGATAATGAAGTCGGCTGCTTTTAGAAAGTGCACTTGATGTGTGACGAGGATACGAGTGTGGCCGCGCAGGTAGCCGTTGATGCAGCCCTCGAACAGCTGCCGTCCGACGTTCGCGTCCACCGCCGAGAGAGGGTCATCCAGGAGGTAGATATCCGCCTGATATAGTCAACATATCATATGTAGATACGAAAAAAATCTGAATTTTATTGTACAATTTTATTATGGCCATTAAAATCGATAAGAATAATAGCAACGTCTGAACTATATATTTTGTGTTTCAGATATGGAAAAGATAATGGCGAAACATATAAACATTGTTATATACATGTTCATCTATTAGATGAACTAAGACGAAATGACAAAAAAGGGTACAATCATTCAGAACCCAGATAAAGTCTTAACATCAGCGCTGAAACTTTTCTATTGGAAGTAAATAAATTTTCAGTTATTAGTTCAAATATATCTATATAATGTCCAGGTAAATGAGCGTTCAGTATAATAAAAGGTATGTCGTGTAGCTTAGCTGTAGACATAAAGATATAACTATGATCTGTCCAAAATTTGGTAAATGGATACCGTTGAATCAGTCCCCCTTTACGAGGAGTAGTCCGGCCTTGGTGGGGGCCAGTCTGTCGCTTAGGTGATCCTGTTGCCTCCAGATCTGGGACCCTCAAAAAACGGCTGAAGGCGCTCGCAGTGGTTTTAGTTTGGGTAGGGTACTCCGGAGTGTGAGTCCCACGGAGGGTCAGGAAGCCACCCGGGGTAACCTGGCTACATGCCTTAATAGCATTTCCCTGCTTCATAAAAACAGCGTTGTATCCAGTACTAAGATAATCAACTACCCCCAAATTTAAATGCACCCTTAATAATTTTAATGTAAGTAAATTACGCCGGTACGTGTGAAAGTTGCCATACATGTCCATACAGTTCGCTACCGGTTACCCGGCGCCGGCTACCCGGCCACCGGAACGTTTTAAAAGGGGCATAAAATGTATAAGACAAACTGAACACAATATTCACAAAATGTGAAATCGTAAGAACGATAAAAGAGTCTATATTGTTTGTATGAAAAATAAAAAATCAATTACTTCTCTGTACACGGATCGGGCCAAATTGATTCGGGCCCGCTGTCCCCCCGACAGGGACACCCCCCTCTCTCCCACCAGCGTCTGGTCGCTGTACGGAAACTGCTTGAAGTCTTTCTCTAAGGCACACGCTTTGCACACCTACAACGATTTTTATTGTTACACTTCACAGGTAGTTTTTATGCTCACTGTAGATTGGTTTCTAATGTTTTTCTTTATTAAGCTTTAAGATAAGTTGGAAGACTTCAATAATTAACCATGATAGTTGATAATTATATATTATAAAAGTGTGTACGTTGAATAAACAAACACCTTAATTTTGTTAGCGGTAAATGACATAAGTATTAAAGTAGTAGAAAAATATAATATTATAATTCATAGTAAAAGAAATGTAATATAATATACTATAATATAATACTTATAACGACTGACGCAAACGTTTTTATATTAAAAAGATATCCAAACTGGTACATAGACCTCCTTATGCCTGATAGTAAGCAATAAATGTCGTTTAAGAACCAAAATATGTCCCCTCGGGGGTCTGTACTTTGCTATTGTAGGAAAATATAAATATTTGTAATTGTAATAATAAGTAACGATAAAATATGCTTTTCTTTCAGCATTGCTTGTGATAATGTATCTAATAAAAAGGTTTTAAAAGAATATGTAAAAATACTGTCAAAATAATTAAATGAGAATTATTATTATTATTTTTCTGGATGTTACCATTATACGGCTATGCCATGATAAGATTTTTTAATTAATTAATTAAGCTTTATATAAAGAAAAAAGATTCCGACGAATTGAGAACCTCCTCCTTTTTGAAGTCGGTTAAAAATGAGTAGCATTAGATAAATTTTATGTACATTTTTTTTACTTTATTAATCATAAGATGTTACTTACTCTCTTATATTTTTCGGGATCGTAGGGCAAACCAAACAGAATATTTTCTCGGACCGTGCTCGGGAAGAGCCACGCCTCTTGGCTGGCGTACGAAATATTCCCAAACACTGAAACGGTGCCAGTGGCCGCAGGCAATTCCTTTAACAGCAGTTGCAATATGGAAGACTGCGAAAAAAACATAGACAAAAGGTCAGTACTCCAATTTACAGAGAGAATAAAATTCCTCGCTTAAAATGTATATGTAATACAAATTGTAAGCTCTCGGGGTTGGATTCCTTTATTTTTGTCCAAATGAAAGTTTGTGGAACTTAGGTATTCCACTGTTTCATTTTATCGTATAGTATTTTGAATTTTAAAATATTGCATCTGATAGAAATGTAAGATGTTTTTTGGCCTTTGTTTTATCTTGAGGACATTTTTGTTTTAATGTTTGAGACTTTGTTAGACACCGAGATGGATTGAAAATTGTTTATTTTTGCACGATCACTTTGAAAATAAGTTTTTGAATATGTTTTTTTTTAAATATATTTTTTCATAAATTTTTACAGTAGTCTTCATCTATTTACACTTAAATAGTGTAACGTAACTAGAAATAATATGACCTTTCTTTAAGATGAATGTCCGTAAAAGATAGACCTGGATAAATGTCTAAATGGTTGGTTGAAGATGGTGGCCCCATCTTGGTATGTAGCTGTCCAGCTACTTGTAGATACTAAATTCCTGCATTAGTCCATCTAGTATTCCTAATCCATACGAATATGTAAAATAGTGTGTAGACCAATGGAATTACAGCCAGTAAATGCTGAGTTGTAACTACAATGACTACAAACTACAATGTATCAATGTTAAACTATACTTAATATTATAAAGCTGAAGAGTTTGTTTGTTTGTTTGAACGCGCTAATCTCAGGAACTACTGGTCCGATTTGAAAAATTCTTACAGTGTTAGAGAGCTATTTATCGAGGCTATAGGCTATAAAACATCACGCTGTGCAGGAGTTGAGTAACGCGGGCGAAGCTGCAGGCAACAGCTAGTATAATTATGTAGTTCACAAATAAATCTATCCTTCTTTCTTTCTAATAAATGTGATAGAAATTCTGAATGTTACTAACTTTACTTAATTCTGGATGTTAATTTTACGGCTATGCCATGATAAGGTATTTTTTAAAATTTCTTTGAATTCGTAAACTGGCAGACGTATCACCTGAATGGTTCGAGTAGAATACGTACTGAGTGTTATGTAAGCTGTTTGATGTAATGGAATAAGAAGGATGGTGGTATAGATGCAGATGGGCGTGCGGTACTAGCGCATTCCTTCCACTGGTAAATCTGTCAGTTTAAGGGATAATATCCTCATCATTGATAAGTCATCTTAATCTTCTTTCATCAATCTTTTATCTTAAGCATGACGAAAATACCATTCCAAGAACAAATTTAAATGCAAGTTAATACGCAAACAATAGCTAGCTTATTATAATATGCATCCAGTGCATATCCCGTTTATAAAGGAACTTATGACGTCACGATACGTTAGCCTCTCCGTTGCGCGTTATCTTTATTACCATTTTCCATGCATTTATGATAACACGAATACTTTGATCTTCCACTTGTGAAGTATAGTCGTTAGCTTGTTATACAACATTTTAGAAATACATATAATTTACCTAACTAGTGCTTTAGTTATGATTATTTTATTTATATTCGTTAAAACTGTTATTATGTGTTTTTATATGTTATGTTAAAAGATAACTGGTTAAACTTTTATCTTAGCTTTTCTCAGTTGATATTTTCCTTGGTCCTGACCTGAAGCCTACAGGGAACTGTCTTTAAAAAGCTTTTTAAGTCGTTTTATGTAGCGTACACCTAAATATGCTTTAGCTTTGTAAAAGCAAAATATCAGCTCCTTAACTTCCTTTAGAGACCATTTTAAAGATAATATAATCATCATCATCATCATCAGCCTCTATCCGTCCCCTGCTGAATATAGGTCTTCCTCAATGAACGCTAAGACTGCCGATTTATTTACTTATATTATTACACAATGTTCACTATCACAAGATATAATCTAAGGTCTACAGTATAAAAAGTTTGTAGATGTGGATGGGCGACGCCGTGAGGCTCCAACTGCTCGTTTGTCCCCTGATGTTAAAAAAAAACATGCGACTTTGTAGTAGCACTAATTCAATACTAAGCCTAGACGCCGTATTATATAGAAACATAATTTATTCCGAATGAAAAGATAATTTTCAGGTAATATTAATGGAATGTATCTTCAAAACTAATAAACGGGTTTTCCTAGTTTGTACCCTCAGATAAATTAAAACATTTTTAACGCACCTATCTAACCGTGACCTTCAATGTTAAAACGATTTTTATGGTAATGTCGAACACATTTAAAATTTTCTTTCCTTTTTTTTTTTTAAATTTAGTTATGTCAAGCCAAAAGACACATTAATATTTCGACTTTAAAGTTAGTAAGTAGATACTTTTGTTTCAGATACTCTAATTATATTAAAGAAGGTTATATGCTATTTATTTTGGACCGTGAGTAATGGCTAGTTAATAACTAAATATATACCTTCCCTGATCCAACAGCTCCTATAATTGCACATAGCTTTCCTTGGCGGATGCGCACGGAGATATTCTTGAGCGCCATGAAGTTAGGGTCACCGGTCCAGCTGGCGGACACGTCTCGAAGTTCCACTATCATGTCGTTGGACACCGAAAGGCTTCTGCGGAACTTCATGCTTGATCTAAAACCTAAGGATAGCATCCAAAATAATTTTTGCCATAAATTTAACAGCTAGTCAGGTCAGGCTACAGGACTTTACGCAGCGGTCGCGAGTTCGAATCCCGTCAAGTACAGACCATATTTTGTAAGATGAATATAGATATCTGCACCGGATCATGGATGTGTGATTTATTTATATAAATTTCTTAAATTTAAATCCGTTAGTATCCGCAACTAAAGTTCTTCAGAAATTACTACGGGACTAAGCTACCGTGGTGTGGCTGATGCGTATTATTAATTTCTTTTGAAATAACAAAATTAAAGCCTAGTGTCAGTAGAGATAGAAAGCGGGTATTGGTTGAAGAATTCTGTTTTCACATCTTCTGCGTTTTAGCGGTTAAACGGTCGAGTCCCGCCGATGGAAATTGATACTTGTTACCTTCAATTATTAGGATAGTCGACAACCCTTAACATTACAAAAACAATATATAATTATCTATTCAAATGATAACGACACAGTATCTGGAAAAAGTAAATATTTAAAAAGACTTTTTAATATTATGATAAAAATTAATACCTACCTAGATTAATTCTACCTCTGAAGCATAGTACGTAGTTACCTACTGTACCACCCGACTTTCACATGATGCATATTGTTTTTGTACTTACAAGTATTTTAAGACTCAAAAAAGTGATACCCACTAGGTATGTATGAATGTCAAATTTTATTTATACACAGCTCAACAACGAAATAAAAAAAAGATAATTACTCAAGTTAATATCCTTAGCGAATGACACGTCATTACGTTTCTGGTATGAAAGCGGTCTGACTGGAGATTCTTTATCCTTCTTAAAGCTACCCTCCATGTTGTGGAATAGGTTCCTTCGCGGCATCACAGCACTATCCACTAGATCCGGTCGGTCCTCTGAAAAGAAAATGGTTTAGAACTACTCTCATCACTTTGTAGGGCGTTTTTATTTTGGATAAAAATTCGTAAAAAAACATTAAAAAAAATTGATTTTTTTGCCAAAAGTGATAGTGATATATATTTTAATTACTATCAAAGGGGCGAAATGCAAGGCGATGGTAATTATATATTTCAGCACCTAATTCATAAACTGTTAATGAAATATTAAATATTTTGAGTTTTTCTTGGATGCTATATAATATGTATATAAAATGCATGGATGTGTGTCTTTAGCTGTCGTATATAAAAGTCTGTGGGAGTGCCTTTGTAGGTAATACGTATTCTGTATTCTTGTCTATCCAAAATAATTACACATAAAATCTTATTGTACTCTTACCATAATTTAAAAATTCTTGTATTCTCTTGAGCGACACAACCAACTCAGAGGTAAAGGCTATAACCAGAGGTAGAACCAAAGTTATGTTAATTTGAGCCGCGTTTATAAACTGCTGTAATGGGTATATCTAAAACAAAAAAAAATCAATTGAAATATGTTTGTGGCCGCAAAATTCAGAAAGTAGGTTATAGATAGTGAATTTATTTGTTATGAAGAGTGCTTAATTTATTTTTATTTCAAGTTCCAATGCAAATGAAAGTCATAACATAAATAAATCACGAACCACCTCCACATATCATCAACTGAAGGAAAACAATGACCACACCGAAAGAACGAAGTCGGAAGGGGAGGTACAAGCAAGAGCTTCAATATAAGTAAAAGAAAATAGTACATAAAAGTATCTTATTGAACATCAAATTAACTCTAACTAGCTAGTCCACTGAGAAGAACCGACGAACCAAACGAATTAGAAACGTAATGTAAATCAGACACCAACCGTTACCGATTATACGTCATCAATTTCCTCGTCCTTGTCATCATCATCATTCGATATCACATTATCATTCCAGTGATTCCACTTTAATTAAAATACCTTTCCCACAAGCAACTGTGTAAGAGGCAGCCGAATTGGGCAGCCACGACCGGGGTGGTACCTCTCGCTCACATAATACCGTCTTAAAGTGTCAGTTATGCTATCTCGTTTCGTGCGGTTTGTGAGTTTCCGGTGGCCCACTGAAGGGGAGGGGGGATAGGGAAAATGGTTTTACGGATGTGTATGGGCGTCGATAGACGAAACGTTTCGACTGCTCGTTTGCCCTCCTATGCTAAAAAGGGGGGAGGGTTTATTATTATTAATATTATTATTAAAAGTGGGTTATGGTTACACATCACGGGATTTCATTAGCGCTTCAATGCCCGGAGGGAGGGATGAGCTGTGCCGCGTATTTTTCATATTGCGTACTAGTAAGCGTTGACCGATAATACTATGTACCTACATAAAATCATTCAACTATGTGTATTGTAAATGAAAATAAATATATTTTAATATAACCCAATATAATATATTACTATGTACTATTACAAATGTAAATTAATATATTTTATTCAAATCTAATATAATGAAAACAATCGAGAAAAATGAAATTAAATATTATATGAAAGGTTAGATCAAACTAGTAGGAGTAACTAAATACTTTTTTTTAAGGTTTTTAATTAATATTAATATCCTGGCTGATACAAAACCACCGCTCTCTAATCATAAGATTTAAATTACAGTCAAGAAAAGTGACAATAAATAATAATAATAAATCGATATAGGTGTAGCTAAAATCTCAATTGATGTATCGAAACTAGACTAATAGAGAAATGGAATGTAGTAATAATAAATTTTATTATTACTTAGTATAATAATAGTATTTTCTAATAATAATAGTTGTTTAAGATATCAGGTGCAAGGCGTATTTGATAAGTTAATATAAAAGTGACTCAGCAATATAATAGGTGTAACATAGGATCCAGTTGAGTGGCGGTGCTCGTTTGTCGCCAACAAATCGTAACTATGATTACAACTGTTGACAGATGTAACGTAAATAAATCTACAAAATGAGCTAATGCGGTTTTCCTATCTTATACAAACAAGCAATATAACATGTACAATAGCATTACAACATACATCCAGACAAATAAACCAATATAGCAACCTTGAAGATAAGATTTTTTTTAAATGTATGAAATGTCAAAATTAAATTTTTGTGTTGGCATGACCGATCGTGCGTTGCTGGGTGTTTCTTTGGCAGATAGGATTCGAAACAAAAACATCCGCCAGAGAACTAAGGCTACCGATATCATGCAAAGAATAAGCTCGTTGAAGGGGCAGTGAGCACTGTGCTGGTCACACACTCAGGAGAACAGATGGCAGATGGGTCAATAAAGGTCAAGAGTGGAGGCCGCGTTCGGGTAGACAAAATGTTGGTCGACCATTAACCAGGTGGGAAGACGATCCCCACCATGGTTCAGGCCTTGTCGTGGCGGTGGGGCTCAGTAACCTAGGGTGAGCCGCTGCACCTTGGGCGAAGCTAACTGACTAGCCGTCGAGGTGCCCTGTTTGTTTACTAAATCCGGGGCACCTCACCAAAGGCGGCATTGGTGGCACTCGCCGGGTTTTAGTGGGTAGAGCTGCGTCCACTTACCAGCTGTCGGGCGCAGCGACTCCCACATACCCGCGTGGGGAGAAAAACACGCCCGCGGGATGCCTCAGAGCATTTCCCGGCGTTAAAGAAAAAATAAAAAAGTGGGAAGACGATCTCCGTGTAGTTAGTAGTAATCGGTCCGTGTTGGATGCGAGTTGCAAGAGATCGGTCGTCTTGGTGTTCATTAAAGGAGGCCTATGTTCAGCAGTGGACGAAAATGGCTGATGATGATGACCTTCCAGCTAGTGCAGAATATGTATGTTGTATTAACCTTTTGGTAATATTATTTTTGCCTGTATTTTTGAGTCTTACTACTAGAGGTCATATGTGACCCTAAAGTGCACTAATATTTATATAGCACGCAGTAATTTTTTAATTGATTATAATATATAGATATAATCATTGATTAGAAACAATATATAAGATAAGCACTAAAGTTTGGTGATGCAGTGATTTTTTCGGAAGTTATGAAGTTATGAATAAATATAAGTTTATTTTTTATATAACCATCATAATATAATCGAATTATAACTTTTTATTAGACGTCATATTAGATTTACTAATTCATATTCATCGCAAAATACTATGAAACAATTAGGCCCTATTTCGTAGACATATTTACCTACAAAAGCTAAAAAGCAGCCTGTTGTCTGTAAAGTCGGTTTACGGGCGATAGTTTTACGTGATAACTTCATAATGGGTCACAAGGCGAATGCTTAGGCCGATCGCTCTCTATCAATTGTTCCGTGCTCTCGCTTGCACGCTCAGAAGAATAGATATATATATATAGGTGTAAATAAAAATTATCGCCATTATCTATTATACGACGTCTATTATAGCTTATAATAGACGTCCATTGTCACATAGTACTCTCCTAATGAACGATAAAACGGCTGATCCACTTGTATCAAATGATAAAGCTATACGCAGATAAACATAAAAAACTCAGCAATAGATTATTTCACTGATATACTTAATATGTGTCTGTATAATAATATGGATCGGATAAAATTGTATATTGATATTGTAGAATCACCTGGGTGAAGATTTTCTTGTCTGATAACACTATCAGATAGAAGGTTAATGACGACATATGCAACGTTTAATAAAGAAATCTTAACGATATTATTGTTAATGCTATTTTATCTAACAAATACTGCATTCATAAAATTGTATGTGAAATTACTATATGAAGAAATAACTATATATAAGAGTAATGTTTCCATGTACTTTTTTTTGTAAAATAATATGACCATTTAAACGTTTCGTAGATGAGTGTGAATGTGTGTCAACTTTTTCGTTGCTTAAAGATTGTAAATTATTCGCGTATAGACTAGGCTAATTACGTATTCAAGTGGCAAAACCGTAAAAAAATTATTTTTCGTTTTTTTTTTCCACTTAAATATTGAAGTATAAAGGTTGATTTGACATCGACACAGAGTCACGTTCAAGATGGGGGTAGGTCCTCCAACGCGATGGGACGACGTCGATGTAGTGGCGGTGGATCAGCGCATCACGCGACACTGTCCCGTTATTTTTTTGCCAGTAAGACCAAACATTCAAACATCAATGACTACCACAAAACCTAAGAGGTAGTGCTATGCTGCTTTGCATCCGAATTGGGCCGGCACGACCGGGGTGGTACCTCTCGCTCACATAACATCGGCGTCAAGTGAGTAGTGACATCTATGCTGTCGCGTTTGAAAGAAAAGAAAGAAACATTTATTCGACACAAACGGAGACATAAGAATATACACAGAAAAAACATTTTTAATGGCATAAACCTAAGTAGGACAAAAAAAATCATTTTTTTTTAATATATAAAGTGAGTGTCTCACGTGTGGGTGAAAATGGTCCAGTTCAGCATTGTGTCAGGAAAATGTTTCCTGACGCTGATGATGATCAGGTCACGAATGCCAACCAGATACAATATGCCTACATTTTTGAAATACCATAACAATTACAATTACAATTCAATATCGATAATTACCACATAACACTAAAATGTTAAACCATCATTTCAACTTTCGCTGCACACATCACAACACGTTAAAGTAGGGAAGAGTCAGTGATAGCCATGTCAATCGTTTCGTGCGGTTTGTGAGTTTCCGGTGGCCCATTGGGGGGAAAGGGAAAAGAAGGGCAATGCATCTGCATAACTTTTGGTTGTGCGGATGTCTGTGGGCATCAGTAGTCACTATAAGGCTCCGACTGCTCGGTTGCCTCCTCATGACATAAAAATAAAAACAAAATATTTTATACTTACTACGTTCGCACTTATAACATTTCCAAGCAGTATATAAGTTAAAATAGTCACAAATAGCGCAGATCTTTCAGTGAATATCATGAAGCCAAGAAATATTGTTCTCAATATCGTTGCTGTTTTTATCTCTCTCAATTCTTCTCTTCGTCTATCTCCAACAACTTTTTGGAACGGTATTTCCCAGGCATACATTTTTATTACCTGTAGCAAATGCGACAAGATGAGAACTATGTATAATTTTAAACACTATTTTCTATTTATCTATTACAATGTTTTCATCACAAGACTACATCTAAAGAGAGATTTCAAACAATAAAGTAGCAAAACAAATATAATTTTGTAAAATATTAATCTGTTCCCATTTTTACAGCCATTACGCTTTAAAGCTACTAAGATTAGCGCTTACTATTAAAATAAGGTATCGGCCTTATTCTTAAAATTGCTTAAAGAATGACCACTAACTACTTTATACACTGAAACCTGGTTGACTGGGACCTGGATAAGTGAGAAACCTCTATTATTGAAACTACAATGAGGTCCCGGCACTTTTTCATCGAATTACCTCTGTTAATGGAACTTTTCGAACCTGGTTAAATGAGATTTGATTACTAGTTCGATGTTTACCTCTATAATTGGGACTGTGAACTCAATTCCCTTTATAAGTGAGACAATTTATCAGGTTGGGACAGGTTTCAACCCGATTGCTTACAAACATTTGAATAGAATAACGGTACATTTTGACCTCTATAGGCGGGGGCCTCTGTAAATGAGACAACTAAATTTTAAACCTGTCTAATTGAAAAACTGGATAAATGAAAAACCTCTTTAAATGGTACAAAATCCTTGGTCCCTTGAGATCCCAATTAACCAGGTTTCACTGTATTTGCGTAAGGGCGCAGCTCCACCGCGGGGTACGGAGAGCCTACGAACGATTGTAGAGTTTTGCTTTGTTACTGTATCCACTACAACCCACGGACACTCGAAATTGACATTTTAACACACATACATAACGTCTGCGTGCCTGCCGCGGTGGAGCTGTGCCTTAACCTAAATAATTCATAAAACATTTTCGCTCAATGTAACATTTTTTACGTAACTCTCAGCTAAACAATGCATTAATATACATTTTACTTGCAACAATAAGGCAAGACAAACAATTAGTAACAATAAAATTACAATTAATTACTAGGTTACCTGAATCCCATTAATAACTTCACTCATAATTTTAATTCGTGCATCCGTTTTCTCAGCGGTACGGAACCTTATTTTGCCGATGAGTTTTCCAAGCCCGCCTGCAAAATTGTAATTAATTTAATTGTCTTAAGCACATACAAATATGCTGTTCTTCGTCTTTTCAGCTCAAGATAAACTAAGGAACATTTTCATAAAATATATTACCTTCCTTATATAAAAAACATTGAAAATATAACATGAAATATAAGAGAAAAATCTATACAGATAAATAAAATTGGAGTGTCTGTTTGTAATATTAAATAACCGCAACACATACCAAAATAACATATACCAAAATAACATTTATTACAATTTTTGTCTGTCGTCCGTTTGTCTGTTTGTTCCGGTTAATCTCTAAAACGGCTGGGCCGATTTAGACGGCACTTTCACTGGCAGATAGCTGATGCTATGAGGAATAACTTGTTGTATAAAAATAATCATCATCAATCCGGAAACCGGGTGTAAATCTGTTATGCGGCGAAGCTGCGGGCTAGTAGTTAATATTTTCTATAAGGAATACGGCCTAACATGCATAAAAATCAAATGATTGTAAGTCAAACAATACGTGGATCGTGTCCTTAAAAAGATTTTTAAAAATAATGACTTCAAAGAAATGTTATTGAAATTATCCGATCAATTATCGACCCATTTATAATCAGATTTTTATCGAATCTATAATGAATTACCTTGAATAGGTAACGCTATTATTATCAATGCTGCCAGCCCAATCAAAGACGAGATGCCAGCTTGCATGTACCCCAGGTAGCATACCGCCACTAGCTGGATGGGAATTATCCACACGTAATGCAGGAACAGCAGAGCCAAGTCGAACCTTTGCATGTCGTTTGACAAAATGTTCACCACCTTGCCGGCCGCCGTGTCTCCGAGGGCGGCGTTATTCATTCTCATTATCTATACAGAAAAATAAAATTGGAGTGTTTTTTTTTTTTGTTAGTAGGATAGGCAAACTGGCAAACGTGCCACCTGGTGGTAAGTGGTCGACGTCGCCCATGAACATAAACTAGTTTACCTAGAACGAGCACAGGCAACTCATCTATGTGTTGCCTATCCTGTGACATAAGATGTTAAGTCTCGGTGCCAGTAATTACACTGCCTATCTTGCCCTTCTCCCCGAAACACAGCGAAGCTGTTTCACGGGAGAAACAAGCAAGATGGTGGTACCCATGCAGCGGGGAGCGCGACACAGCGCTTCCCTCCCACCGGTAAGTGTGTCTGTTTATAATATTAAAATAACCACTTTTTATTAAATGCATATGGATGTATACAAGGTACCAAAATGTAATTTTTTACAATTTTTGTGTCTGTCTGTTTGTTCGGGCTAATCTTTGAAACGGCGGGGCTAATCTTTCACTGGCAGAAAGCTGATGTTATATAAACCGCGGGCAACAGTTAGTCTAAAAATATAATCTGTGTTAATATAATTATTAAAACTTTAAGATCTGTACTGAGGTACAAAAGAATGATTTTACTATTTAAGTTACGATTCTTATACTACTTTCTACTTTTCTTACCTTTCTAAACATGAGTGAACTTGTCGCTACTCTTAACTTCATTCCAAATTGTTGGCAATACAAGTTGCCGTGGTGGTTGAAGAAGGCTGCCAACCAGTTCGCTAACACCATGCTTCCAGCGTAGTATGAAGCGGTCTCTTTGGTCATTGTAGAGTTTGCAGACCAAAACTTTAGCAGCTCCGCGAAAAGTAGAGGTGTGAGCGTCCTAGGGAAATATAAAAAAACTTTTACTGTTCCGTTCTAAAATAATCATTTGTATTTTCTTATTGGTTAGTTTCTAATAGTCACTCAATTTAGGATATACATCATTGGTTATACGCCGTGCCGGTTTGCAAACGACCATATTTTAGTCATGTAATTTGTGTTTGTAGCAGTGGACGGGAAAAGTGGGTAAAAATATATTCTCCAATAGTTTATAGGGTAAAGATTTCCCCACCATGGTTCTGGCCTTGACGTGGCGGTGGGGCTCAGTAGCCTAAGGTGTGCCCAGCACCTTGGGCGAAGCTAATTGAGCCTAGGGGGCTCTTTGTACCCCTCTTATAAGAAGAGGGGACAAAAGAGTAGGGGCAAGGGGCGTGGACGGGAACCTCACCCCATTGTACTGTCCCGACGTTGGCAGGGGTTGTTCTGTGGTGCGGGACAACCCCTCTGTGGAAGTGGTGTCGGTCCCCTGAGGGACAGACTAGACGTCGAGGTGCCCTGTTAGCTCAACAGATCCGGGGCACCTCACCAAAGGCGGCATTGGTGGTACTGCGTCCACTTACCAGCTTTTCGGGCACAGCGAGTCCTACATACCCGCCTAGGAAGACTCACTCCCCAGCGGGATGCCTCAAAGCATTTCTCGGCGTTAAAGAAAAAAAAAAGATTGTATGTTAGACTCTAGGCCGCTAGTAAGATATAAGATGAAATTTTGGTCAAGTCATCATCATCATCAGCCTTTATCCGTCCACTGCTGAACATGATGTCCCTGATGAATGAACGTCAAGATGGCCGATCCCTTGTCCGTCGCATCCAACACGGACCGGCCAACGCACGGAGATCGTCATCCCACCTGGTTTTTGGCCGACGACCACTTTGTCTACCTAAACGTGGTCTCTCTTGACAACTCTCTCTCGTGTGTACAACCCACTGCTCCTTCAACGAGTTTACTCTTTGCGTGATATCCGTAAACCTAGTTCTCTGGCGTCAAGGTTGGGAATACTATCTGTCAAAGAAACACCCAGCATAGCACGCTCCCTTGCACGTTAAGCTACGACGAACTTACGGACCAGTCGTAAATTTGTAGGACACGTTTCAGAGAACGAAGTGGTTGAAGACTTTCGTCTTCAAACTCTGCGGTATATACGACGTTAGAATATGGCTAAGCTTCCTGAATACTGCCCATCCCAACTGACGTATTGTGTATATATTCATTAATCATTAATATTTATATAAATAAAATAAACACAGAAACGAAACAAAGCAAAATTATATAAACAATTTAAAACGAGGTTAACAAAACGAGCGCTCGCAATCGTAAGTGGTAATGCAGAGCTTTGACTACGAAAACTGTCACGTCATCAAACATTAACGACAGAAACCAACACTGCATCATGAATATTTATTAAAATATTGATTTTCCACCTCGCATAAACGTGCAACCTCCTATTAGTGCGGATCAGTATGCGGTTTGCAAGTTATGTAAATGCTCTCAACAAAATTAATTCAATATTTTTCTCTACATTTCCCAAATGATACTAAAATATTGTGACCTAATTTTGGTTGCGATGCGATTTTGAATGCGAACAATCGGGCGTTTTCTTTCACGTATAAGTGCAACGTGTGTTTCGATGGCTGCCTAAATAGAAGTTTCGAAATTTTTATGTGAAACATCAATTGGCGCCCCTTGACAATAAAATAGACTCCAATGTCGTGACTGCAAACTGCGTGACACTAATATTTCTTTTATTTTATCTTTTTTTATAGGTTATCTTTATGTATATTAATACGTGAAGCAAAAACTTTGTACCCCTTTTTAAGAAGATTGCGCAAACGGTGGAAATTGAAATTTGGTACAATTAAAGATCAAGTGTAGAGGGAGTGCAGAAAGCTATTATTTTTGTGTAATATGTATTATAAATGCATTAAATTAATTAAATAAAATGTTACACACACTTTGATGCGCTGTGTGCGCATCACGTTCAAAGTTGAATACTTGACAAAAACAAACAATAGACGACGAATGACGTTTAGTTTTTTAGAAGTTTTGAAGCATTAGTTTTAAAGTATTGTCGAATTGTATTTGAAGTTGAATGATTTTTTTCAAATTGAGATCGAATTTCGATCGCTAGGCAACCTCTAGGTACTGTATATAATTTGACGACCTCCGTGGCTCAGTGGTAAGCGCATTGGTACTCAAGCCGGAGGTTGCGGGTTCGAATCCCGCCAGGGAACAAAAATATTTTTTGTGTTCCTGGGTCATGGATGTGTATTAAATATGTGTATTATATTAAAAAATCTTAATAATTAATTTCCGTTGTTTGGTACCCGTTACACAAGTTCTTCAAGAACTTACCACGGGAACAGATTGACGTGGCGTAAAGCGTCCATAGATATTATTATTATTATATAAATGCTTTATAGAAGATTCGCATCTGTGGGGCGGCACGTTTCCGCCAATTTTTATTTATAAGCAACAGTGTTGGTAATTAGGTATTAAAACACTCATATGATACTATTATTACGTAATTGATACACATTAGTGTTTTATTACCCCTTATTATACTAGTTGCATAAATAACTATTCGTAGTCAATTTACGGAAAGAAATACCTAATATATGTAATTTCAAACATTCAGTTAACCTTCAATTTGGGGTTTACGTAATAGTCAAGTGGTTTAATTGTATTTTAATTAAATAACGATAAATATATAATTAGTTCTACTTGTATATAAAGGCTAATTATTCGTTATGATAAAAAACACCAACGTTCTCGTTTAGTTTTATTTTAATGTCTGTTATCATATTTACATTTTCGCCTGTCGTATTAATTGCGTAATATGAAGTGTGTCCTTCAATGGTGTCATTTCCCCGAAATAATGCTTTGGAGGTGAAAAAGTTTTGAGGTTTTATACTCTGTGTTCAAAAAACCTAATATGTCACCTTAGACACAGGTTTAAGAAATTCTAATTGGAATAGACTAAGTTTTATGGAGAATTTAGCATAAATTCCTAATTTATATTATCCTCGCGATGTCGCATATAATTTGGTATAAACTTGACCTTTCAGGAGTCTTCACAAAACCTATCTAACGACCTGTAACCGAAATAATGATAACTTTCAAATCATGATCATCAGCCCAGTTTCTACTAATTATTGTATTTATTCATATATGCACAATGAAATAACTAATAATTGCATATGACAATATTATTATAATACGTGTTTATTGGTAGTTTCAGCGTGCCCATACTAAATAAACACGATTATTTAGTCTGTAGCATACTTTTTTATCACTTTATCTACGTATTTATGAAAATTGTGATATTTATATGCGTATATACCACTAAATATAATCACATTAAAAAAATGTCAGACTTATTATTGTAATTGCGATACGATTCCTGAACGCTAGACGAAATTGTCGATTAACAGATCAAGAAAGAAATTCTGTCATTTTTTATGTAAGTGGCATTTTTATGTGAGTGCAATATTTTTCCTCTATCTTTCTTTTAGATCGACCAGAAAGAAAAATAGAAGACAGGGGCGCATTTATTCGTAACTCTAAGTACACATTATACTTTTTGTATACCTCTTATAAGAAGAGGGGACTAAAGAGCAGGGGGCAAGGGGCGAGGACGGGAACCTCACCTCACCCCATTGTACTGTCCCGACGGGATAACCCCTCTGTGGTGAGGTGGCGTCGGTCCCTTGGGGGACTGACAGGCCGTCGAGTTGCCCTGTTTGCTCATTAGATCTGGGGCACCTCACCAAAGGCGGCATTGGTGACACTCGCCAGGTTTTAATGGGTAAAGCTGCGTCCACTTACCAGCTTTGGGGCGCAGTGAGTCCCCCTCCCCCACGGGATGCCTTTCCCGGCGTTAAAGAAAAAAAATACGTAATATTAAACCGATCTCAGAAAAATGACACCGAGATCATTTTAATGCCACACTTACAAAATTACTTTTGTAGGTACCTAATTAATTTCGTAAGAGGTAGTGCCATGCTGCTCTGCAGCCAAATTGGGCCGGCACGACCGGGGTAGTACCTCTCGCTCACATAATACCGGCGTCAAGTGACAGCTATGCTTTCGTATGCGTGCGGTTTCCGAGTTCCCGTGGCCCATTGGGGGGGGATAGGGAAAAGGAGGGCAACGCATCTGCATAACTTTTGGTTGTGTGGATGTCAATGGGCATCGGTAGTCACCATAAGGCTCCGACAGCTCGGTTGCCTTCTTATGAGATTTTAAAAAAATATGAAGAAGCATTTTATAAACCGTCTGCTATATTAATTCGTCGATATTATACATGTGCCAGTATCAATTAAAACCTAGTAATATCTATGTCAAATCAGATAAGAGGTAAAGTCTGACCTTGATAAGTCTGGTTTACCTAAAATCAATTGACGATAACGGTAATAGCATACGATAAAAAAAATCAGTTTCCTCCAGGTTGCTTTAAAAGAATGAACAGAGTTAATGATTCTTTATCAAACTGGCCAACGGGAAGACTGGCCAGATGGCTCCATCTGAAGCTAAGCGATCTGCATCACCCATGAATAAATAACTTCTACTAATATTATAAACGCGATAGTTTGTATCTCTTTTACGCAAAAACTAGCGAATGGATTTCAAGAAATTTTTCGCCCAATTCACTTCGCCCAAGGTGCAGCGGCTCACCCTAGGTTACTGAGCCCCACCGCCACAAGAAGGCCTGAACCATGGTGGGGAAGGAAACTTTAAAATAACATAGCTTATTCATCAGAAATACATATCTATCCCTGTCACACGGGAATGGGAAGTACGCGGGTGAAATCACGAGGCGCTGCTAGTGAATAAATATTTTTTTTTATTCAATGTACATTAATTTCTTTGTAAAATATTTTTTAATGTACTTTATTTTATTGAACGTCAAATGAACTCTACTACCGGTTCCAAAACTAGTTCACTGGGAAGAACCGGCGAAACAAACTCAGTGAAACGTGGACGAGTTCAACAGGAACTAGTCCAGGCTACTCAGTCGTGCTGTGCCAACCCTGAGATATAAGGTGGTAAGTCTCGGTGCCAGTAATTACACTGCCTGTCCTTCCGAATCACAGCAAAGCTGTGAAAAATGTAAGCTAGATGGTGGTGTGGTGGTACCCATGTAAACGAGACAGCGCATCTCTCTCACCCGGGGTGTTGAATAAAAACCGACTTTACAGACAGTAAAGTCGGTTTACTGACGATAGTTGAACGTGACAACGTCATAAGAAAATGGAACGCCTCAGAGCGAGGTAACGCCGCATACGTCATCTTTTTTCGTTCTTGCAGCCGGCTCCATCGAATTATAAGACGTTGTCACGTCAAAAATAAAGTTAACTCAGCAGCACTACCGAGAAAGGCATTTTTTCAGCACTTAAATGCATACATTGTATTATCCCCTTTAATAAAGAAAAAATCTCATTTGAATATTAAGTACATAATCTTTAATTCACTTACCTTAAGCCGACATACATAAATTGCATGATCCCTCCCGGTATATATGACCAGAAAAATGTTCTTATTACTACTTTTATAAACGACGGTTCTCTGCTAGTTGCCTTTGCTTTAATTTCTTCATCTTTCCATTTTCTGTAACAACGAAAATTGATTTCAAATCTACATACATAATATATACAAGTAAGTTTTTTTTTAAATGATCTAAGCTAGTAGACTGAGGTCTATTTTAACTTCATCAGTCTATAGGTGAGGCAACGAGGCTCAAACCTTTCTAAGTTTTAGCTTTTCTAAGTTTTATGATACAAGGAAGAGTCAGCAGTTCCTGTATGCATGTTTAATACAATCAAAAATGCTGATACTTTCTATATAATTATCAATCCTTATATGTCCCACTGCTGGGCACATGTGTCCTCCTCTAAATCAGGCGAGGAGGGTGTTGGGCCATAGTTCATGGGCTGGCCCAATGCGGGTTGGTGAATTTAACACCTTCAAAGATTTTTAATCTCATCAGGCATGCAGGTTTCCACACGTTTTCCTTTACCGGTAACCAAGCGATGTTCTAATGTTTAGGTGTACGTAGAAATTTTAGAAAAATAGATGCTCTAAAATGGGCATCCCGTCGGGATCTCTCTCCCTGGAACAAGTCCAGACAACTCTTTTATGTGTTGCCTATCCAGAGACATAAGATGTTAAGTCTCGGTGCCAGTAATTACACTGCCTGTCTTGCCCTTCTCTCCGAAACACAGCAAAGCTGTTTCACGGGAGAAACAAGCTAGATGGTGGTACCCATGCAGCCGGGAGTAAATTCGTTCGAAGTAAATTAATTATAACTACTAATATGACACTAATTCAAACTATAGCATTATGTTAAGGACATGATATTTTTTTAAATTATTGTAATAATTATGTCAAGGTAAATAAATGCGTGCATAATCAATAATTTTTACCTGTAACATAATTTATGCGCTATACTATTTCTGTAATCTTATTAATTTGCAGACTTTTCCTTTAGGCCTGTAATATTACAAATAATAGTGACCTTGTAGTATAGTTGGTCATTCGAATCGATACGACTTAGGGACCTTCAAGAAAAGAGCATTCTCCTATTTGAAAGGCCGGCAACGCACCTGCTAACCCTCTGGTGTAGCGGGTGTCAGTGGATGTCGCTATCACTTACAATCATCTCATGCACACACGTACATAAAATAATTACCTGATAAAAGTTATCAAAAAGACGTGTTTCGGTCGTTTAGTAAATGAATACTTAATTCATTCCTAAACAATGATTATATTTTTACTAGCTGTTGCCTGCAGCTTCGCCCGCGTTACTCAACTCCTATATATATCACAGCGTGATGTTATATAGCGTATAACCTTCCTGGATAAATGGGCTGTCTAACCCTGAAATATTTTTTCAAATCGGACCAGTAGTTCCTGAGATTAGCGCGTTCAAACAAACAAACAAACTCTTCAGCTTTATAATATTAGTATAGATTACATTAGCGAGCTCTTATTTTAATTGTTTCCGAAATATCATCAATAAAAATTGATATCCACTGTTTCGTCCCATGAAAATTGTCACGTGATATGAATAACATAAGGTTCCTTTCATGGCATGTCATTTATATTTTCTGAACCATACTTGATATCGAAAAGGTTTAATTTAATATAGGTACTGTAAAACAGGGATCCTTAAAATTGAATTCATTGAGCCCTTTTAAAGCATAAGACACTTTAAGACAGATATAGAAACAAATTTCATATATCTAGGTACATATATTTTGGCAAGGGATCGGTCGTCTTGGTGTTCATTGAGGGTGGCCTGTTCAGCAGTGGACGGATAGAGGCTGCTGTTGGTGAAGACATATATATTTTCTTTCTATTAAAATCGCAGACAGATAATACAATTATATTTATGTATTTTATACGTTTATCGTTTTTTCGTGATACACGTATCCCATAAAAAAAATATATACTAAATATAATATATTATATAATAAATTAAATGCTTTTTGTATATTATACTAATAAATAGACAACAAATTTGAGACGTTTTTTTTACTTTTCCATTTCCTGAAGTATTTCTTTTCCTATATTATCTTATAACGCAGGGATTCCTAATCTTTTAAACATAACGGAACACCAACCGAATACCTTTTGTTTTACGGAACTCCATATCAAATGATTACAAATCAACACTGAAAATATAGGATAGATTTTTTAAAGAAAAATGTGTAATTTAATTGAAACACAATATTCATAATTGTTTTCTAATGTTTACTCGAATTTCACTCATTATAATGAAACAATTTTTGCTTTACAGCAACCATGGCTGCCCATTGTTGGTGGCTCGCATGCTAGGCCGGCAGATAATCACAACCTTGGGAAAGCTACGCAGACCATATTATGTTGAACTGATTGAGCGTGAAGTAGCTAATACTGGAAAATATTTCGTCACCTCGGACTAATATAATGACTCATTATTATTATTATTGACATTTCAACATCCTTTATTTGTTAAACTTATGTGTATCAACACTATGAAGTACTTTTTAACCGACACCGACTGCAGAAGTAATAATAATGACGTATTAAAGGCAAAGACTTGTACATTACTAGAAGAACTAACTTATTAGTTAGTTAGTTGTTAAAAGTTGTAGGCACAAAAATAAAAGTAACGCGATTATTTTATTACTTTTCAAGTTTAAAATCTAATATGAGGCTTTTTCGTTGTAATAAAAATACGTTTTACGAATAGTATTTGTAAACGACCTGTGTGGCCCAGTGGTAAGCGCGTTGGCGCTCAAGCCGGAGGTTGCGAGTTCGAATCCCGCCAGAGAACAAAAATATTGTCTGTGTTCATGGGTCATGGATGTGTATTAAAAATGTGTATTATAAAATAAACAGGATTGTGTAGTTTTACGAAACCATGGTAAATGTGAAACTTTTTTCACATTATAGACATTTAACTAAAAATTTTTGGAATAATATTCCATTAATAATAAATAAAAATAATAAAATAAAAATCGCTTTATCAATCTTAATTTTATACTTGGAAAACTTGGCGGCCGACCGTCACGCGACATGCAACACACAGACGAAAAAGTTTGAGACGATGTAATAAAGTTTCACTTTAAAAATCTTAAATATATGTAGAGTATAAAAGTATTAAATATATTTCCGTTATCTGGTACCCGTAACACAAGTTCTTCGAGAAATTACCACGGGACCAGATTGACGTGGTGTGAAAGCGTCCATATATATAATTATTATTATATTATTATAAAAGGTTCCGTACCTCCAAAGGAACCTTATATATACCAGATACTAAGGTCTATAGTCCCTATATTAGGTGTATAAAAATCAAGGTCCTGAGTCGACATGATAAAAAAATGCGTGCTTTGGATTTTTGCGAAAATTCCTAAGTATCTACCAATTCTATCTATGCGAGTAGCGAGTGATCGGTCGTCTTGGCGTTCTTTGAAGGTGGCCCATGTTCAGTAGTGGACGGCTAGAGGCTGATGATGATGATGATGATGACGATCTACCAAAATTGACAATTGTAAGTCAGCTGGAAGTACCCTATAGGTTTTTGTTCGATAGCCTATACGCTAGTTCCCGTTGACCTAGAATCGCAAATTTGACAAAAGCAAGGTCTTACAGCATAAGAAAAGGAAAAATTCTAAGAAATAAAAAAGTTGAAAATTAAAGGTTGTCTCCATACAATAAATACATACATAGTTGACGCCAATTAAGATAGGACTAACTTAATGGCAACAACATCAAATAAGGTAACATCAATAGAATTGTGCTATTGCGAGAAATAAAATAAAAGAAAATATTATGCTCGTAGAACATTTTACAGTAAACTAGTACTTCCCAATATGTTGAGCCCGAACTTTTTTGTCTAATTTTGTATATATTGTAAAGTTACGGAACCCTTCATGCGCGAGTCCGACTAGCACTTGGCCGTTTTTATTTAATTATTAATCTTCTCGAAGTTTTGGATACTTTTCAGCCCTGTTGTCACATGACCGCGAAGGGAAGTCCTATATAATATATTTTTTCTAGATATCGTAATATATCCTTTTTGTTTATATGTAATTTTTAATAGGCATAAAATAAAAAAAATACTAACCTCTCTAATTTATCTCCCACTGATTTTGAATCATATATTCTCTTTGGCGGCACTAAGTCATATTCCTCTAAGTCCCGTCGATTCCCGTTGTAAAACAATGGAAACGTCCAAATATAAAACAGTCGAGATAATAACCCGGGAACGGGCTTTTCGGAATTTTTTACTATTTCAACTGTATTGTCCATTTGCTTATCAGTAACTTTGACACCCATTTTGAATGTTTTCACTATATTAAATATCACAAAGGTTTTTTACAGCACGTCATTTCACGTCTACGGAGAGATCACCTTTAATTTGCGAAGGCGTAGCGCTCCATTTTAATAACATTATTAACCGGTATCTAATCCGAACATGCGACGAAACCCTTATCTTTATTACATTTTGATTAAATATATTATAAATACACTATGGTCTAGTTGTAACGCGTTTTTATATCATCATCATTTACGAACTTTTTGTTTAAACGTAAACGTAAAAAAATGTTTTTTTTAAGCGCGGGCGTAAAAAAATATATATTTTTTACGGCCTTGACGTGGCGGTGGGGCTCAGTAGCCTAGGGTGAGCCCAACGCCTTGGGCAAAGCTAATTGAGCCGAAGGGCCCTTTGTACCCCTCTTATAAGAACAAGGGACAAAAAAGTAGGGGTCAAGGGGCGAGGTCGGGAACCTCGCCTCATTGTGCTGTCTCAACGTTAAGAGGGATTGTTCTGTGGTGCGGGAGAACCTCTCTGTGGAGGTGGTATCGGTTCCTTAGGGGACTGACTAGCCGTCGAGGTGCCCTGTTTGCTCATTAGATCCGGGGCACCTCACCAAGGCGGCATTGGTCGCACTCGCCGGATTTTAGTGGGTAGAGCGGTCTCCACTTACCAGCTTTCAGGCGCAGCGAGTCCCACATACCCGCGTGGGGAGACCCACTCCCCCGCGGGTAAGGTAAGGTAAGAAAAAAAAGGTTAATCTTTGGCGAGTCACCCACATATCCCTGGTACCACCCATCACCAGGTGAATGCGCAGTACATTTCCACTGCGACGAAAAAGGCGACTCATTCATGTGTTACCTATCCTGAGACATAAGATGTTAAGTCTGTGTGCCTGTTATTACACTGCCTTTCATGCCCTTCTCTCCGTGGAACCCAAGCAAAGGGAAGCCCGGCACAGCGCAATTCTTCCACCAGCGAGGCTTTCTCCACCTAGTAGGTAACAAAACGAAACTCCCCAGTCCCCAGGTTCTGAGCAAAAAGCACTAGTCCCGAGTGATAGATACATAGCTTAAAGATCAAACTCATCAAAAATCAACCTGTTGCTGTTAGTCAAACTTAACTTATTCTAAGAAAAAACGCTGGATTGATGTTCATATTCATGCAATAAAATTTCTACTTAAAATTCGTTAAAAAAAATTAAACAAAAATTAAAACCGACTTAAAATAATAAAAAAAGTGATAAAATATCCGAGTTTCTTTAATTTTTGTGTCTACAACTAACAATCATTTTGTACTTCTACTAATGTAGGTACAATCTTTGCATTTACCACGTCATTATTGTTACTTTTGGGGTCGGTGTCAGCCAAGGTAGAGAGGTAGGTAGGGTAGATAGGTACAGCAACCCCACCATGGTTTAGGCCTTGACGTGGCGGTGGGGCTTAGTAGCCTAGGGTGAGCCCAACACCTTGGGCGAAGCTAATTGAGCCGAGGGGGCTCTTTGTACTCCTCTTGTAAGAAGAGGGGACAAAAGAGCAAGGGGTAAGGGGTGAGGATGGGAACCTCACCCCATTGTACTGTTCCGACGTTGGGTGGGGTTGTTCTGTGGTGCGGGACAACCCCTCTGTGGAGGTGGCGTCTGTGGAGTCTTGCGGGACTGACTAGCCGTCAAGGTGCCCTGTTAGCTTAACAGATCCGGGGCACCTCACCAAGGCGGCATTGGTGGCACTCGCCGGGTTTTAGTGGGTAGAGCTGCGTCCATTTACCACCTTTCGAGCGCAGCGAGTCCCACATACCCACCTGGGGAGACCCACTCCCCAGGCGGGAAGCCTCAGAGCATTTCCCGGCGTAAAGGAAAAAAAAAAGGTAGGTACAGCAACAAATAGGACACCGGTGACAATAATGACGTGGTAAACGTAAAGATATTGAATCTATGGATTGTACATTAGTAGAAGAGCAAGTTGATTCTAAGTTGTAGGCACAAAAATTAAGGAAACGCAATCATTTTATTGCTTTTTTAGTTTTTTTTTTCATTTTGAAGTCGGTTTTAATTTTTGTTAAAAAAAAAATATTTATAAATTTTTAGTGATTTCGAAATAACAGATTTTATTTGTCTCAAAATATGGGTAATAAGAACTATTAAACGCGTTGCTCAGATTAGATAGCGCCGTATTAATGAAACGAACGAAGGAAGAGTTTAAATCATTACATAACAAATTGAAAAACCGAATTGAAATTGTGTAAAAAAAAATATACGTGTAATTGAAAGTAATTACGGCAGATTTGCTGCTATTTATTAAATGATTCCGTTATATATAGAACATCACCATCACCAATATGGAATGGATATTACGATGACCTTGAAATACTATGATGCGATTCCAAAGCATCCCATACAGTTGTTTTTTGTTCATTATACAACAACAAGTAATTAAATGACATAATTTTGGCATGTTTAACCGTATGAAGTAAGCCCGATAAAAGCTGTAAATCATTGAGGAATCCTCTCGACTGTCCATGGTCTCCATCATCAGACCTGTAATGGCGCTTATAACCCATATGGGTGCAAAGTTCTCATTCTCAAATTTAAATTAATTAAGTCCAAACACAAGGTAGCTATTGTAAATTGTTGAGTAGTTCCCTCCACTGTTCTAGGATGCCATCATCCAGATCCTGGTTTCCTTATCATGGGACCATTTGGAAAATGATATCATAAATCCTTTAAAACAAAAAAGAATTTTTCAAATCGGTCCAGACATCTTCGAGATAATCGGGGAACTTACATAAAAAAAAATAAAAAAAAAAGATTCAGACGAATTGAGAACCTCCTTCCTTTTTGAAGTCTGTTAAAAATGTTTATTGAAATCGTTTAATTAACAAACAATCGTCAACAAAATTGTAGCAAAATACAATATATGGTAAAAAATAATTTGGCTTTTACAATTTGACGCAATTGCTTTCTTATAATGATAGTAGACAAATACACTGCACTTTTTGTATTCTTTTATGTGACGCAGCCAAAAATATTATCGCATACAATCAAGTTTTTCATGAAACATTTGGCTCATGTCCATTATATAAAATACAGACCTGAGATTCTAAATTCAGATCATCAATTTGTTACTCTTTTAAGAAATGTAAGGATTTGAATTGAATCTGGCCAGTTTTCTATTGTCTAATCACTTCTATTGTCTTATCAGTAAATTAAAAACCTACCTGTTGTCTGTATAGTCGGTTTATAGATGATAATTTTACGTGATAACCCCATAATACTCCACAAGCCGAACACTTTGGCCGATCGCGCCTCTCTATCTCTGGTTCCGCGCTCTCGCTTGCACGCTCGGCTCAGGCAGAATGTGACACTTTCGTGCTTGCAGCCGGCGTTCATCGATTTATAAGACGTTATCACGTCAAAAAGTAAGCTCAATTAGGTACTTTTTTATATTTAATAAATAAAAAGTGGTACCTCATCAAACAACAATACTTATAAATAATATTAAATATACATAATATTAAAAAAAGTTGAACACTATGCATCATTGTTAAAATACTTGAAGAGTTTCTGAGGTTAGATAAATCGATGAATATTCAATTTAACAATTGCTATTTGCTGCTTCTGAAACATATAGATTTTTTACTTAGTTGTAACAAAATTGTAAACAATATAATATGTTCCACAAAAGGTTATCTATCATGGGTTTTTTACTATCGTCATATAAAATAAGTAACATTGAAATTTAAGATGATGATACAGACATTTTTGTTCTAATTTAATAATAAATAGTTCTTATAAAGATACAAATGTATAGATAGACAAAGACAAACTGTTATTTACTTTAGCCAGAAATAAAAGATTTGCAAAAACGACAATTCCCCTTACTTTATTAAATCATTCAAAAGTTGTTAATTCTCGAGTCATAAAACTGTTAAACAGAATTTCAGTTTTAATACTAATTATATATTTTCTAGTGCTGTCATTGCTTAAATCATCCAAAACTCAAAATGAAAAGACTGACCACTTAGTAAATTGTGTCAAGTGTACTCATAATAAAAACATTATTTTTCACCGAAACGAATATAATAAAAAGTAAATTCTATTTGTTATTATCTATACAACATTTGTTTTAGTTTGACCTGACCCGGTATCTGTCTGTAACCATAAAAATCACGTATTTTATTTTTTATAGTGAATATAAAACTAAATATTCTATTAATATTTCAAACGTTGCCGTTATTAATATCAAGCAAAAAACGGAAAAAAATAACGTTTGTTATAGGTATCGGAATTAACTATTTATTTCATTCTGTTTTTAATACATTTTGTTATTAGTCCAGTCATTATAGTAAGTTCACCTCGGAATTCGAGATACCCAGCTGTAAGTCTGTAAATAGTTGTATATTGACACCCTAAAAGTTGTCTCAAAACCTACATATGGTAGGGTGTAAGCAACTATTAAATTTCAAGGTCAAAGGTCACAAAAATCGGTTTTTTGCGCTTTTTTTGGAAATATCTCATTTCCTATGGGTTTTTTGCTATTTGTATTTATTATCAATATTGTAGAATACTAAATTCTCTACAAATTTTGTTTCAAAAAATTTTTTATACGGTGTACCGTTTTCGAGATAGAGGGCGGAGAGCGCGCGGTCACCGCATCACTTCAGGTCAACCGGTGCCTCCGGTCGAAAACGCGCCATATATAGTTGATGAACTATCAATAAATCAATGATTATAAATATTTGTCAATTTTTATTAACTATTATATTATATTTTATCATTTTCTTCATGCATTAAATCTATATCTATTCAATAATACTGATAACCGTTTACTAAAATTAAAAAATAATTAAGAGAAAAACTTAAATCATAATATAATTATATTCCCATTTACACTAATGACATTTTAAATAGAAAATAATTTAGTGCCTCTTTAAAATCTGTAAATTTTAAAATTCTTCCACTACGTCGAAAATTATACCTGGGAATTATACGGGCCCCTATTATACACTACGGACCTTTCTATTTATAACCAGTCGGGACAGATGTTCATTTGTATTGTATAGTTACGACCATCTTCTCTTTCCTTCAGTTTGAATTGTATCTTGGTAAACTACGGACGTACAATTTCAAGAACTATGGCTGATTTGTGTTTTCTATGTAATAAGTCAGATTCGGGAGGTGAATCGCTTGTTGAAGTAGTGCGCGGTATGAAAACTCTACGAAATGCAAGTGTCGAACGAAACGACGGAAAAATTGATTATTTAAAATCAGTAACCTCTGTTAAAGTGCATGAAAAGTGCCGAAGTGTTTACATTAGTAAAAACTGTATCCAAGCAGCAAAACGGAAACAAGAAGAAGGAGAAACTATAACTTCTCCATTCGTACTCCGTAAAAAACGAGGTGAAGTGTTTGATTTTAAGAATCAATGTTTATTTTGTGGTGAAGTTGCTGATGAGGCTACAGAGAAAAAGAAAAGTGAAAAATACAGGCGGAAGATAAAAAATGTGAGTACTCTTGAGTTCAAAGATACTGTTATCAAAAAAGCAGAAGAACGTGGGGATGATTTTGGAGAATTGGTGAAAAGTCGTATAATTTTACAGTTTGATTTGATCGCTGCTGAAGCGAAGTACCATGCTGCTTGTTTTACAAACTTTTCAAATAAATCATCATCATCATCGCCTCTTGAGAAACCTCGTGAAGATAATCAAGTTACAGAAGCTATGTTAGAGATTTTCAATTACATCGAAAATAATAATGATTCTCAATTCACACTAAAAGAGCTTAAAGATGTCTTGACAGGGTATGTGCCAGATGATAAAACTATCATTACAAGACTACAACAGAAGTACTTAACCGATATCGTAATTACGAAGAAAGTTGGAGCTTTCACGATCATTTCTTTCCGTGATGCACAAGCTAATATTCTATCAAAAGCTTGGTACGAAAGTAAAAAAATAGATCCTGAAGCAGAAAGGCTAAGAATTGTAGAAGCTGCAGCAGCAATTATTAGAGAAGATATCCGAACATCTATAGTCGAAACTAAATCTTATCCACCTCCTAGTAAAATGTTGGATAATGTTAATGAAGAAATTCCAAAAACTTTATTACATTTCTTAGAAGAAGTCATCATCAAAAACAGGAAAGGACAAATTGATCATTTAAAAACAAAATGTACTTCAATAAGCCATGCAATTATGGCTGCCGTACGGGAACGTTCTTTTTCATCTCAGTTACTTTTGAGCCTTTCTGTATTTCTTCACAGAAGATATGGATCTAAAAGACTATTGGATATTTTATCTAGTTTGGGATTTGCAGCTTCTTATAGTAATACAGTACAGTATGAAGTTTCAGCAGTTTATCACCCACAGCCTCGTATTTTATCATCAGAGTCAGGTGCTCTTGTACAATATGTTGGAGACAATGCCGATATAAATGTCCAGACATGATTGTATCTTGATGGTAACAATACTCTTCATGTTATGGGGATTATTAAGATAGTAACTCCAAAAATGCTGTTCTCTACTATGAACGGATAGAAAAATGTACAACCAAACCAAAAGCGAAAGAGTTGGCAGCCATATCACATGTATCTTTACAAGTTTACGATAAACCAGCCGTACCTGGATACAGTAAAGTTCAAGTTGAAAATCTGCATGACGATCGAGCACTAACAGAAAAAAAAATGAACGGAACTGATTTTTTGTGGTTATACGGAAAATGGAGGGATATTGCACCGTTGCCAGGGTGGAACGGTTATCTTGAGCAGCTCACTAAAAATGAAAAAAATTTTTCAACATCTCAGGTTATGTTTCTTCCTTTTATCGATCATCCTGCCAGTAATGTAGACACAATTTACACAACTTTACTTTGCGCTCTCGATATTGCCAAGTCACACGGACAAAAAACGTGTGTAATTACTTTTGATCAACCCCTCTACTCTAAAGCACGTGAAATGGTAGCTGCGTCAGATTCTAGCTCAAACTTATGTAAAGTCGTTGTGAAATTAGGAGGATTCCATATGCTCATGTCTTTTCTTGGAAGCATAGGATACATAATGGATGGAAGTGGCCTTAAGGAAGCTCTTGGTAATAAAATATACGCACCAAATTCTGTTGACAAGATGCTGAACGGTCACGCTTACTCAAGAAGCATCAGAGGCCATATATTGGTGCGACTTGCATTATCAAAGATCATATTTGAAGACATGAAGATTGAAGATGGTACGTTGGATGATATAATACAGCAAATCACTTCTCGAGATGTATCCTACTCCAACGTAGAAGGATGTATGGATAACTCAATTTTTCTTTCAACATTTCTAGACAAACTGGATGATTTGAAAGCTCGAGGTCCAACAGCACAATTGTGGGTGCAATATTTCGAAATGGTTACGATAGCACTTGATTTTGTTCGCGCTGAAAGACTTGGGCTTTTCCAAGAACACCTTGATGCAGTGCGCAGAATGCTGCCATATTTTCACGCCAGTGGTCACTTCTTATATGCAAAATCAGCCCACCTGTACCTGCAAGATATGCTCAAGCTGGAAGAAACTATGGATGAGCAAACTTATGAGAATTTCAGAAATGGATTTTTTACAGTGAAACGAACAGAAAAATATAATTCAGGTACATGGACAGATATGGTCATCGAACAAAGTCTCATGAAATCCATGAAAACCGAAGGAGGAGTATCTCGTGGTCGAAGTACGAAAGAAAGTGTTTTGTGTAAATGGGTATATGCGATGTACGCCACAAATACTATTTGTGAGGAAATGGAGAAGTTCTGTAATATCTCCTTGGAGTCGACCGAGCAACACGTAGATTCTAGAGACTCAAGAGTGAAAAAAGACAATGCTGACGTAAATATACTATTTGATTGGTTTAAACTCCATGATCCTTTTCCAAATACTACGCAGTTAATATCGATAGCTTCTGGAATTGTTGGAAATGAGCAAATTAACTGCCACAAAGCTTACGAAATTGGATTAAAGTCTATGAAGAAGATCACCGACTTATCATTTAATGAAATAAAGTTGAAACGCTCCGAAAAAGTAATGCCGCTTTCCAGTGTTAACAAATCTGTAAAAATAAATGATTGTAAAGTTGCAGTGGATCCATTATTACTCTTCCAAAGAATTACTGTCAGCAAACAATTTGAAAGTAATCTCGAAGAATATCTTCAATATGAATTGAGTCCGTATCCAACAGCTCTATTTGATAATGATGGCATGAGAAAAACAACAAAATCGTCATTGTATGACAACATGAGCCCAATTGATTTTGTTCTCAACGAAAATAATGTGACGTTCATTATTGATGGCGGATTTCTTCTTCATCATGTTGTATGGAGCAGAGAAGATACTTTTTCTATTATTTTTGATAAATACATGAATTATTTACAAAGGCATTACAGTTCCAAAATAATTGTTGTATTTGACGGATATTCAGACTACTGTAAGAACGTAAAAGCTATGGAGCAGCAGAGAAGAACTGCTGCACTTTCAAAAACGTACGAAGTCTGTTTCGATGAAACAATGGTTGTACCAGTTACTCAAGAAAAATTCTTATCAAATCGAAATAACAAAGATAAGTTCATTAATATGTTAATTGAAAAATTACAAGCTGCAAATATTACTACTAAACAAGCCAGAGATGATGCGGATGTTCTTATTGTTGAAACTGCAATTGAAGAATCAAAGTCTAAAAAAACTGCAGTTATAATAGGACAAGATATTGATTTACTTGTCATTTTAATTGGGCGTACACTGTCTTACGAACAAGAAATTTTCTTTAAAAAAGTTGGGAAAGGAAATGTAAAAACGGAGATATACTCTACTAAAAGTTTTGATAATTATCCTCATTCCAAAAAACATATTTTATTTCTGCACGCATTAAGTGGCTGTGACACAACTTCTGCGCTTTTTAAAAAGGGAAAAAAATCATTTTTAAAAGTTTTTGAGAAACTGACAAATTTGGATGAACTAGCTGCAGCATTTAAGGAAGAAAATTGTTCGGCCCAGAGATTATTAGAGGGTGGAACTCAAACCTTATTGGCAGTCTATAATGCTCCGAAATCTGTGAAAAGTCTCGATCATCTTCGTTATACGCATTTCGTCAAGTCTACAAAACTTAATAAACCTGTTTCAAATATTCCACCAACAAGTGCAGCTGCTCATCAACATTTCAACCGTGTATATTATCAAGTTCAAACTTGGTTAGGACATGATTTGGAACCCCAGGTATGGGGTTGGGCAATGCGAAATGATTTTCTGGAGCCTATCATGACAATTTTACAACCTGCTCCAGAAAATTTGCTAAATACAATTTTCTGCAACTGCAAAAGTGGTTGTGGTTCGCGATGCGGATGCAGGAAAGCGGGCTTGCAATGCTCTTTAGCTTGTGGCCAATGTAATGGGCAAGCTTGTCTCAATGCTCAACCATATCAGAGCGACATTAACGAAGATGGAACCTTTGATCCCGAAATCATGGAAGAACTTGAGACAAATGTCGTTGAAGACGATAATGAAGACCAGTTTGAAATTTACCAGCAGCCAGAAGACGACGATGAAGAGGAAGAAGATGTTTAAAATTATAAATTGTAGTTTTTGTACCCTTTATTCCATTTTTTTACTTTCAATAAAAAATAATTTATTCAATGATATTTTTTAATAAAAAGATTAATTCATAATTTATTTGTTTTTTTTTTTCATCATGTAAGAAGTTATTAATATTAATTAGGTTCAAATTCAAATATAATTCTTATATTTTCATTAACAATTCTGCAATTACATGGACAGGTAAGTGTTGTTAAATAAATTAATACTGAATAAAAAGTGGATAAGTTAGGAAAAAAATGATAAAATATAATATAATAGTTAATAAAAATTAACAAATATTTATAATCATTGATTTATTGATAGTTCATCAACTATATATGGCGCGTTTTCGACCGGAGGCACCGGTTGACCTGAAGTGATGCGGTGACGGCGCGCTCTCCGCCCTCTATCTCGAAAACGGTACACCGTATAAAAAATTTTTTAAACAAAATTTGTAGAGAATTTAGTATTCTACAATATTGATAATAAATACAAATAGCAAAAAACCCATAGGAAATGAGATATTTCCAAAAAAAGCGCAAAAAACCGTTTTTTGTGACCTTTGACCTTGAAATTTAATAGTTGCTTACACCCTACCATATGTAGGTTTTGAGACAACTTTTAGGGTGTCAATATACAACTATTTACAGACTTACAGCTGGGTATCTCGAATTCCGAGATTCTTACCTAATTTAAGCTTAAATGACTGGACTATATAGCGGCAACAGCTGAAATACATGTGTGAAAATTTTAACTGTCTAGCTGTCACGGTTCATGAGATACATTCTGGTGACAGACGGACGGATGGACAACGGAGGCTTAGTAATAGGCTCGTTAGGCACCCTTTGGGTACGGAACCCTAAAATTACAGTTTTAGCTGTTAGTTTTAAGGATGTAAAGATGTGGGATTCTACTATACTACCCTCCTTTCGTTTTTAAGTGATTTCTTGATTGCGAGGTCGTCGATCGCTTTCGTGAAAACGTTACTAAGTACTACACCATCACCATTCACCACAATACATATGTGTGACGGTAAAGATTCTTGCGAGGGGTTCTGCCATCCGTGATAATATATAATCTCTGATGGCATTATTTCTAGCTTCCTCGCCTTCTGTCTTTTTTGTTGTACTCGTATTAAGCTTCTCTTATAAACGCTTCATTTTCGCACTTCGTGCGTGGCGACAAAAAGCAACGTGAGATTTGCACCTCACTAGTGCAAACTGAAGCACCGCGCGCGCGCACTTCGGTGTGGTACGGGGTGGTGGGGTACGTCCAAAGTGATTCAAATAGTTCCCATACCGCATCAGAGGAAACAAATTTTAATTCTGTGGACTGTGCGTTACGCAAAAATGATTCCCGTACACTTTTATGAAAAACTGATTACATATTAAGCAAGGATGTCAGGAATAAAGTTATCTCTTTTGTTCGTGTATGGGAACTTGGTTTATCCACCCCCCGCATTAGGGGTAAGACAAGGACAATTAGCTGCCGCATAGGCCGGAACTCAAGTACGACAAAATACTTCACGTAGCGCTGTGAACGTGTTAACATGCTTTGCGGATTTTCGGATTGTCACAACATTTCAGAGATGAAGTGAAGTTTGATGATAAAAAAAGATTCCCACGAATTGAGAACCTCCTCCTTTTTGAAGTCAGTTAAAAAGACACAAAGACTTTTTTTAAATTCCTACTTCTTTGAAAAGACAAAACTAAAAATCTATAATTTTTGATATAAAAGTATGTAATCTAGGTTTGAGGAATTTAAGGTTCTTTACTGTCGCATTTAAAAACTTGTTCTATACATAATTCACAATCAATGTATTTATAATCTTATTTGTTCCTATTTATTTTATTTTTTTATTTATTCATAAAGATATACATAAAAATATATATATACATACATAAATATTATTAAAACGAATAATAATATATATATACGTCTGAATACATGGGTGTGCTTATCTCTACAAGAGATCTCTACATACATTATTACAACTAATATAATATATATGTCTGATAGATGGGTGTGATTATCTCTTTAAGAGATCTCTACATACATTATTACAGCTAATATAATATATACGTCTGATACATGAGTATTCTTAACTCTATAAGAGATCTCTACATACAATATTACAACTAATATAATATATACGTCTGATACATGGGTGTTCTTAACTCTATAAGAGATCTATACATACATTATTACAACTAATATAATATATACGTCTGA
Source organism: Helleia helle (assembly GCA_963853865.1). Lineage (NCBI taxonomy): Eukaryota > Metazoa > Arthropoda > Insecta > Lepidoptera > Lycaenidae > Helleia > Helleia helle. Next base: position 13,143,687 of record OY971421.1, read on the forward strand.
TACATGGGTGTGATTATCTCTTTAAGAGATCTCTACAAACATTATTACAGCTAATATAATATATGTACATATGGGTGTTCTTAACTATATAAGAGATCTATACATACATTATAACAACTAATATAATATATACGTCTGATACATGGGTGTTCTTAACTCTATAAGAGATTTCTACATACATTTTTAAAACTAATATAATAGATCTCTACATACATTATTACAACTAATATAATATATACGTCTGATACATGGGTGTGATTATCTTTTTATATAGATCTCTATACCAGCAAACCATAAAGTCTAAAGCGAGTATAGTATAAAAGAATGTAAAAGAAAAAAAAGAAAGCAAAAATTAAAATTAATAAAAAACATAAAAGCGCTAACAAAGCAATTAATAACAAAGTAAAATAAACGATATTAATACATACATCTACATACATACACATATGCATACCTGATACTAAATATATACATTATATTAAATAATAATATTTACATATTATTATACCTACATATGATCAATCTATAAAGATGATAAGTAATGGCTCTTTACTCTCGATTTGAACTACTTACTATACTGATGATACTGATGGACTTTGATGTATATTATCAGGAAGAGCATTCCAGCTGAGCCGCACGATCAGAAAACAAGTTAGCGTATTGTGGTAAGGGACTACTAGAGCTTTTATAACGGTGCAAGATCTAACAGGCCTGTCGCTCGGGGGAGTATAATTAAAGTAAGTTGTCAATTAAGGCGGAGAATGAGTAGCAAGAATTTGAATAGAATCGTCAAAATGTGTAAATTCCGGAGAAGGCGAATAGGGAGCCATTGTAATTTAAAACGAAATTCTGATATGTGATCATGCAGACTATATTTAAAACGTATGAGCAAATTCTGTAGGCGTTCTAGCTTATTTAGAAACTCCTCTGTGACATCTAAGTACCTAACAGCATAATCTAATTTGTCTCAATATCTCAATTATTTTGAAATATAGCATTAGACACCACTTTTCTACATCATGTTTCAGATTTATACAGATAAATATAAGATTATATTTGTCATACGTGAACAAATACTGTCATTATTGCATCACATTAAAAAAAATGATCGTATTATTCCTGATTAAAAAAAATAATATCACTGTGACTTGACAAAATGTTATCTTATTTTAATGATGATAACACTGTAATTCTTGTTATAAATTTTAAAACCCCGCATACTTAAAAATGTGAAATATTATTGTGACTATAATTGCATACGCATGTCTTTGGTCTCTCTTTATTATTATTAAACGACTTCAAAAGCGGAGGAGGTTCTATGTTCGTCTGTATTTTTTTAAATGTATGTTCAAAGATTTCTCCGTCAATTGTGGACCGATTTTCAAAATTCTTTTTTTATTCGAAAGGGTGCACTTTCGAGGTAGTCCATCATAAGGAAACCAGGATCTGATGATGGAATCTCAGAGAAATTGAGGGGAAATTTCGAAAATTCTAGCAGCGACTAGTGAGTTTAATTTTTTTTTTAATTAAGTATTTTAAAGCACTATAATTTAATAAAGGTCTACTGTCGATCTGATGTTGGAGCTAGAAGCCAGTAGATGGAACTCCTTAACTATTTACAGCAGTAACCTTGTGTTTGGGCTTGATTAATTTGTATTGATGAGAACTTTACACCTAGATGGGTTGTGACTATCATTAGGCGTATGAAGACAAGGGACAGCCTCAACAGTTTACAGTAGGTACCTTGTGTTTGGACTTAATTAATTTATATTTTATACTGATGAGACCTTTGCACCCATATGGGTTATAAGAGCAATTACAGGTCTGATGATGGAGAACATAGACAGTCGAGGGAACTCCTCAACAGTTTACAGTAGGTACCTTGTGTTTGGACTTAATTAATTTATATTTTATACTGATGAGACCTTTGCACCCATATGGGTTATAAGAGCAATTACAGGTCTGATGATGGAGAACATAGACAGTCGAGGGAACTCCTCAACAGTTTACAGTAGGTACCTTGTGTTTGGACTTAATTAATTTATATTTTATACTGATGAGACCTTTGCACCCATATGGGTTATAAGAGCAATTACAGGTCCGATGATGGAGAACATAGACAGTCGAGGGAACTCCTCAACAGTTTACAGTAGGTACCTTGTGTTTGGACTTAATTAATTTATATTTTATACTGATGAGACCTTTGCACCCATATGGGTTATAAGAGCAATTACAGGTCTGATGATGGAGAACATAGACAGTCGAGGGAACTCCTCAACAGTTTACAGTAGGTACCTTGTGTTTGGACTTAATTAATTTATATTTTATACTGATGAGACCTTTGCACCCATATGGGTTATAAGAGCAATTACAGGTCTGATGATGGAGAACATAGACAGTCGAGGGAACTCCTCAACAGTTTATAGTAGGTACCTTGTGTTTGGACTTAATTAATTTATATTTTATACTGATGAAACCTTTGCACCCATATGGGTTATAAGAGCCATTACAGGTCTGATGATGGAAACCTTAGACAGTCGAGGGAACTCCTCGACGACTTACAGCTTTTATTGGGCCTACTTCATACGGTTTAAGATACCGAAATGTTCGTACAAAAATAATAATAGACATTATTACGATGTTGTGTCATTTAATTTTTATAACTTGTCGATGTAAAATGAACAAAAAAACAACTGTGTTGGATGCTTTGGAAGGGCATCATAGTATTTCGACGTCATCGTAATATCTATTCTAATTTGATGATATACCTATATAACGGAATTCTTTAATAAATGGCAGTTCATCTGCCGTAATTGCTTTCAGTTACATGTTACATAATAATTTTACACAATTCCAAATTTGATTTTTTTATTGGTTGTGTATTGATTTAAACCCTTGCTCATTAAAACGGCCCTGACTATAATATAAGCAACCATATTCCAGACAAGTAAAATCAGTTATGGAATTTCCGAATCACTGAAAATTATGATATAAAAATTTATTAAACAAAAATTAAAACCGACTTCAAAAAACTAAAAACTAAAAAAAAAATATACACACGAACATATATATAATCATCTAATACAAGGGTGACCAACCCGCGGCCCGCCGACTATCAAATTGAGGCCCGCAGAGCTGAACTATTGCGAAATATATTTTTTTTTAATTATTTTTTTAATTAAAAAAATATATTTCACAATAGTAAAATTACATTACATACTTTCTCTAAGATTTCTTCAAAATAATGTTTTTTTTGTGCATTGGTAATAACTATCTATATAAAATTTGTTGCTGTAGGCGCTGCGTAGAGATATCGGATCGCTATGCATCTTCTACCGCATTTACCCCGGGGAGTATTCTGAGGAATTGTTCGGTCTAATACCACCGAATTCCACCACCGGACATTGCGTGAAAATTCCAAATTTCACTCACACCATCTCGATGTCTGGAAATCCACAACAACTCGATTTTTGCGGAATTTCCTGCCTCGCACGATGACTATATGGAATTAGCTGCCATCATTGACTATATAACCATTGGTATAACATATTGGTTATATGCTCTCTGGCTGCCATCTACGGTGTTTCTGAACCGATACGACTTAGGGACCTTCAATAAAAGTGCATACTCATGTTTGAAAGGCCGGCATAGCACCTGCTAATCTTGTGTAGCGGGTGTCGGTGTATGTCGCTTTTCACTTACTATCAGGTGAACTAAATGTCAGTTTGCCACCTCTTCTATAGAAAAAAAACTTATAGCAAAAGTTTAATTTTACATAATAAAGATAAAAAATCCTCTACTTATGAGCATTCTGGTGTATACCTTGTGGCTTGTGAAGGCCATCTATTAGTATTTATTAGATTTACAGCCGTATTCGAATTGACGATGATTAGTTTTGTAGCCTAAGTTTCTCCTTGTAATATCAGTTATCTGCCAGCGAAAATGCCGTTAAAATCGGCCCAGCCATTTCAGAGAGAGCCGAAAGTTTTTTCCGGCTAAGTAAGACAGACAGATAGACAATAATTTTAAGAATTGTTTTGTTGATGTAAGTACCGAAAATACTTTCGCATTTAGTGAAAAGCTGTTAATTTGAAATTACTCGTACATGATACAGACACTTCTATTTTATTTATGTGTATTTTTTTATGTTAGTTAGATAGGCAAACTGGCAAACGTACCACCTGATGGTAAGTGGTCGACGTCGCCTATGAACATAAACTGGTTTACATGGAACCAGCCCAGGCAACTCATTTATGTGTTGCCTATCCTGAGACATAATATGTTAAGTCACGGTGCCAGTTATTACACTGCCTGTCTTGCCCTTCTCTCCGAAACACAGCAAAGCTGTTTCACGGGAGAAGCAAGATGGTGGTACCCATCCCAGCTTCCAGCCGGGAGCGCGCTACAGCGCTTCCCTCCCACCAGTATATTTAGATATAATAATATATTTGTATAGTTTTAATTAAACTATTATTATATCTCTTGAAAATAGTTTGATTATTTATATATTTTTATCATCGCCAATATATAATAATAATAATATTTAAATGCTTTATTCTAAACCAATACAAAAAAATATATTATACGTAAGTTTTAAAAAAATGTCATGATGCTTGTTATTTTTTTTAATTAATTGTAATAACAGTCATGAAATTAATATAGAGCTCTGACTATTATTTTTTAAAGAAAGCCAAACTAACAAACTTTCGTATTAACTAATGTTATTAATACGTATCTGTAATGTGTAATACATCATCATCCTCTATCCGTTCACTGCTGAACATAGACCATTAGTTAGATATGATGAAATATAAATCAAAACTCTTGCAATTATTAATAAAAACCCTGTAAAAGATAGTTTTCATAAAAACCAAAGGGATATTTGTTTTTTGCGTATAAAGAAAGTAATGATCCCCATTAAATCATATTAAAGGTATTGAAATATTTTCCGTCAACGCCCCCCCCCCCCACCCACCATACTTTCAACCCATAAACCTTCTCCATTTGGACAATTTCGATCCCGTGTTTGACCTACATCCCCAAGGCTTTGCACACCTGGTTTCTTGGTCAAAACAAATTCAAAAATGATATCATATCTAACGCACTGCGTCAATTAACACGTTGAATGAGCTATGCACTAAGCATACCATAGCAATGCATTATAATTATCTAACCAATTAACAAGATGGCCGACGTTAAAATATATTTATTTTGAACTTTTTTTTTATATCAATCTATATTATAATAAAAATTCAAAGGTATAAACTATAAAAATAATAACAGTTGTTGCGTACATTTTATATTTACAATTGTGTTTAATAATTTAATAACACAGTCTAACATTATTCTTATAATGATGTTTTACTAGACGTACATTTAACGTATAGTTAAAAGCTTAATGCAAAGCATAAGAGTTTAAAAATGCATTAATGTTTGTAAGGGATGCCTTTGCTACAACATGGCTACAACGCTCGCGGCCTCAAAAAGTGGAGCATATTCTTTAAGATCGCAAAAGAATAAACTACTTATGTAGTGGATGTTTGCGTTGTCAAGGTTGGTCTATATAAGCGATGGTGCGTAGATGGTGTTCCCTGGTGGAGTGCGGTTATGCGGTGGCCGCGCGCCCCGTAGCGCCGCAGTATGACGCGACCGGCCAACCGCCCGCCCGCCCCACGAACGACCACGCTAATGCGCCTAACATTGTCTACCATAAATGTTTCAAAAATACGTATATCATGTTTTTAATTACATTTACAGTGCCTTCGTATCCCCATGTGGACATTATCAAAATTAATAATATTATGTGTAAATCAATTCAATGAAATTCAAATCGTATTAAGTTAATAATTAATGTAAATTTAAAGTATGCATTTATAAAAGTATTATTAAGTGGTGACAAATCACATCATATAGTGTTTGTGCGTATCAAAACTTTGGTGTTTACAAAAAAATGTAACATAGCAACGAATGTTATGTGATCGATTGTGTTTTTATTTTCCAACGATAATAATCCAAGGTATCGTCAACGAATTACATATGACACTAAAATGTACAACGATTAATATCTTAGCTTGTATTAATAGTTTTTAAATTATATGAAATCTCTCTTAAATATTGTATCTTTTTCAGATAATGATAGGTATATTTGCCTTATAGTGAACGCTCGTTAAGCTACAGCTTAAATTAAAAATAATATATCAATAAATTTAAGAGCTAGGCTGTGACTATTTAATGAATATCTTAAAGTACATAACGCAACACAATAATTTAATAATATGTCAAATAAGTAAAGTTAGGACAATCGTGTTCAATAATTAAATAGTACCTGGCTGTTTCTCTTGGTCATGGAAAACGGTGCCTTAAAATATGGGAGCAACAACTACAATAACGACATCATTGAGGAGAAAGTGGTAAGTCTTAATTTTAACAAACCATAGACATAAGATATATTATTTAAAATAACGAGAAAGAATAGATATTTTTGGTTAAAAGATAACACTTTAATGTGTACTTTTTTTATTTAGCAATCGCAAAAAAAAATTAACAAAAGCTTTAAAAACTATTCAAATGCAGTTAAACATCTTAAAATTCTGGTAGCCTAATTTTGAGATTTTAGAGAAATGCCAAAAAAAGAGATAATGAGAAATTTCTCATTATTCCCGCATAAATTTTTCGTTCGATTAATATAAATTTATTTACTAAAATGCTAGTAAAATCACTAGAAACTACGAAAGAGTCATTAGCCTTTACAGTACTCTACTATTGTGTATTATGTAGTAGTATTATGCAGGCTCATACGTACACGCATTAAATGATTGCACGTAGAAATGATAACACAGATAATAAATAAAAACGTTCAGCTGCTTGAGAAACTGTAGATATTAGCAAGATTATCAATGGTAAGATAACGTGGGCCTCAGTAAATATTGTATTTTGTATAAAAGTAATTTATAAATATAATAAAACATAAAACAGCTGTTTTTTGTTAGCTGTTTTTTATAATAGGTATTACGGAAAATTTTATCACTGGCAAAAATTGAATTTCTATTTCTATTGTATATAGAGGAGTTTATAATAATTTTAGATTATTACTAGCGTACAGATTTATTCGCGTGAATACAGGTGTAGTTTTATTTATTTATTTTATCAACAAAGAAGTTGTTGCTAAAATATAAATTTTGTCATTATTTATTACATATAAAGAATTTTATAATAATAATATCAACTCTTATATTTCCCACTGTTGGGCACGGGTCTATTCCTCTTAAATCAGGCGAGGAGGGTTTTGGGCCATAGTTCACCGATGCGCTGGCCCAATGCGGGTTGGTGCCACACACCTTCAAAAACTTTTAATCTCGTCGAGCATGCAGGTATCCTGTTGTTGTTGTGATGATGTTTCCTTCACCGGTGAGCAAACGATAGTCTCATGTTCAGGTGCACGTAGGAATTTAAATAAACTCATTTTAAGGCATCACAGGAGTAAGGATTGAACCCGGACCTCTCGGACTCAAGAGGCCGAGCCTATACCCACTCGACCATCTTCGCTGATTATAATATATAAAGTTAATATCAATATTATAGTGATATCTTAAAAATAGTATAATTTGAACTTGATTTTCCTATTAGGGGGTAACCCTTAGGGTAAAATAAAAAATATACACTTAATACTTAAGGTTTCTTACATATTTTGGAATTAAACAATCGACGTGTAATATAAAATTAACAATTACTTTTAATTTTTATAATATTGTAGATATTTATTATTATGAGGTATATCCTAAAATTTATAATTAATGTATTTATTAATTAATACATCGCAATTACAGTTTTAAAACTCACACACAGTTACTATAAATATATTTATTATGAAATCAATAATATAAAGTAGCAATAAACGTTACTGATATTATTATAAATAATATGACTGATCGCGATAAATGAAGTAAAGCAGGTTTTTGCCCAGCAGTGGGATCCGATAGGCCAATAAAAAAATGGGTTAAACTTATTGAAGATACGATACCTTGGGAATAAGACATTCACTGTTTAGGTTTTGCATGGACATGATGTACCTATTTATAAAGTATGTATTTTATGTTGATGACAAAAGAGCAACCCTCAAGTTTTTTTCTCGTTTTTCTTGGGGGAGTCTGCATTCCAAACGAGTTTTTTTTACCACACCTTTTCTTCTTTTTTTGACGTATTTCAAGTGTACGAGTGGTTACCTACGAAATAAAGATATTTTGATTTGATTTGATTTGATTTGAGGTGTTATCATTATCATTAACTTCCCCATTATCTTTTTACATTATCCCCAGATTTTTTTGCAATACAAATAATTCTGCCCTAGCCATGCATCTACATCATGAACATATAATTTACATTAGCATTTAGCATGAAATAAGCAATAAGAGTTTGCAATATAATGGTGTTCAGCCGGCCTTCACATTTAAGTTCCTCCTATTATTACCGTCAATTTTTAACTCCGCCTTCATGCGGTATTGAATCGACCACCCTCTTATTATCATTAACACAGCAAAACCTTGAAGCAAAATTGCACTCAACTAAATCCTCCCTTATATTGATCGCATTTGTAAATGTTTCCTGTTTTTTACATAATTCCACGGCCATGCCACGGCTGTATCTACCTGAAGAACTGAAAAAATTGACCTCTTTCAATTCCAACGGATAACGCTAAACACCAAATTGTTTCCACAACAAATTTTGGCTAAACTTGCTGAAATACTTGTGTATTTATCAATACAGATAAATAAAATTGGAGTGTCTGTTTGTAATATTAAAATAACCGCTTTTTACTAAATGCATATGGATGTATACACGGTACATATACCAAAATAGCATTTTTTACAATTTTTGTCTGTCTGTTTGTTCCGGCTAATCTCTGAAACGGCTGGGCCGATTTGGACGGGATTTTCACTGACAGATAGCTAATTTTATAAGAAGTAACTTAGGCTATAAAAATAATCATCATCAATCCGTATACCGCTGTAACGCAGGCGAAGCTGCGGGAAACAGCTAGTTTTAAGTATACATTTTAAATATGATTCGTAATTGTAATGCGTAAAAAACCAAAAATGTTATATAAAAAATTGTTATATATGTCTTGGTTTGGACATTTATATACACCATTACTGTTACCTATATCTTCAAATATTATATCATATAACCGTAACAAAAAGCTTATCCAAACATTTATCCGTGATTCTGCCACAGATTGAGTGATTTTTAAACGAAGCTAAATAACCGAATCAAGACCAGTTAATTAATTTTAGAAATAAATATCGACCTAGGGAATAATTTACATGAGACCAATGACACGTAAGAAAACTTATAACCGAGAGGACCATTGATTGACTTAAAAATTCCTTGATACTAAAGTAAAATTTGTGAATCCAGGTTTGACTTGAAACTAAATAACGTTCTTTGGAGGCCCCCTACTAGATTATACTATATATACTACTAGATTTTCCATTATATTTATTTTAACAATTTTTATTATCACCAAAAATTAATATATTTTTCATTTCAAATTTTCTATTCTATTATTTTCTTAAGATTCTATTATACGAACTATTTATGAAAACTTTACATTTATAGTTTTACAAGTGAAAGTAATAATGAATTAAATTGCTTTATATATTTATAGCACTAGAAACATATTTGTTTTAATTTAAATTACTCTCGCCACCTCGTGATAGTTCACAATTTACTAACGTTCAGTTCATTAACATTACTACCTATACACTGCTTATTCTGAGTTATACATATTTGTTCCCACCCTCACCTTACGCGAGTTATCCTATTTTTCAACTCCCCTGGGGTTAATACTCTGCAGCCGTATTAATTAATTGCACTCTCTGTCTGTGCTACGCTAACGAAGGTGCGAATTTGTTATTATATGTGTTTTAAAGATAAGTAAAACCGTGAAAACGTGTACGTATAAAATGCATATAGATGTTAGTAATATATCGTAACATGGTAAATATGATGTGATTGGTCATTAAACTTTTAACTTACTAAACAATGAAGTCTTCTTTGCAGAAACATCTTTATGAATGAGAATGCATCAAAGCCTTCGTTTTTTCGTAACTTTTTGAATGAGAATAATACATCAAAGCCTTCGTTTTTTTCGTAATAATTAATATATAAAAGTACACTGCACCTGTTAAAGTAAAGGTTCTCATCAATGTGTGGCTTAACTTTTTTTTCTTTAACGCCGGGAAATGCTCTGAGGCATCCCGCGGGGGAGTGAGTCTCCCCCGGCGGGTTTGTGAGACTCGCAGCTCTACCCACTAAAACCCGGCGAGTGCCACCAACGCCGCCTTTGTTGAGGTGCCCCGGATGTAATGAGCAAACAGGGCACCTCGACAGCTAGTCAGTCCCTCAGAGGACCAACGTCACCTCCGCAGAGGGGCTGTCCCGCACCACAGAACAACCCCTCCCAACGTCGGGACAGAACAATGGCGTGAGGTTTCCTCCTCACCCCATTGTACTGTGCTCGGTCAGTCCTCGCCCCTTGCCCCCTGCTCCTTTGTCCCCTCTTCTTATAGGAGGTGTTTAAAATTCCCTCGGCTTAATTAGCTTTGCCCAAGGTGCAGCGGCTCACCCTAGGCTACTGAGCCCCACCGCAACGTCAAGGCCTGAACCATGGTGGGGGTGTGGCTTGACTACCATCAACCATGAGTAAGATGAACAATACAACAACACTTTTAAATGACCGCGAGATCACTACCAACAAACAAATTAATATTTATGTTTAGGCGTGCGTTGGAAAATAGTAGATAATAATAATAATGATTACATTTAATATGTTAATTCAGAACAATCTGCAGAGCCTTCTGATAATAATATATATTGATAGTACGTCTCACGCATACTACGTATATCCCGACTAGAAAAAAAGTTAGGCTGAACCAGATAATATATCTGGACCGGATCAGGATATAATAAGGCTTGCCAAATCCGGTAAGCCCTATCAGGACCAGGTCTGGACCAGATGAGGATAGCCTGATGTAAAATATAATAAAGTATGGTAAGGCACACTACATCAGGACCAGGTCTGGACCAGATGAGGATAACCTGATGTAAAATATAATAAAGTATGGTAAGGCATACTACATCAGGACCAGGTCTGGACCAGATGAGGATAACCTGATGTAAAATATAATAAAGTATGGTAAGGCATACTACATCAGGACCAGGGCTGGACCAGATGAGGTCCGGCATATATTTTTAATTTTATTTTGAATTAATATAGTTAATTTTTTTAAGTACGATTAAATTAATATTTACTATAAGGGATATAACATATAACAAAAAAAACTGCCTTCAATTTCTATTAAATTACATGAATATAAACACAAGTAAGACACAAGTATAGTATATACAATATGAAATGTATATTATGAAGCGATGCGTGACGTCACAATACGACTCATCGCATTTTGTACAGTGTGTCGCTTCATTAAAATTCGATAATATAACCAATGATGTTATATAAATTATAATATCACTGAATATAACTATTTAAGCGTCCAGAAGTAAGAAATAAATCTGTGTGGTGTAAAATTTCTGTTGAATAATTAACTATTTTTGTTTTATATACATTGTTTAGAATCTGTTTATAGTAATTAGTATATTTATTATTTAAGAATATATACCGCGTGAATAGTATGTTTTATCAAAAAATGTACCAAAATATCAATATCAATAAAACATAAACAATGAATATGTACATAGTGAGTATATTAATTTATACAAGCGACCGCGGGTGGCGTCACAAAATAACATGTCTGAACTTGTATACAGTGTTGTTTGTTGCAAGAAGACGTAGATCAGTTTATCAATTTTGCAAGTGACAAAAGTTTTGTGTCTTAAAGAATCATTTGTTGAATATTTAACTAATAATTATATTATTTTTTTTTATATTGTGTAAAAATTATATGTCGATTAGTATATTAAAATATATAAATTAAAAGTGAAATTTATAAGTTTAACAAAAAAACTGAATAACTTAAACAATTAGATTATGAATAATTAATATAATGTGTGTTAAATTAAAAAAAGTGAATAAAGTACTATAAACTTATTGTATCTAGATTATTATATTACTCAGTTTAATGTGTATAAAATACGAACTTGTGGATTAAATTAATTAGATAAAAATTTGTGTAGTGTTTAAAGCTTCGTTATTAAGTTTAATTAGGTACAAGGTTAGTCAGAAATCATTGAAAAAGTGCAAAATTTTTTGCTATTTCTTAAAATAATTTTATATTTCAATAATCCGTTTTTTCAGATGACTTACAAATACGTGTTAGTTCTATTTGTAAATGATTCATCCAGTAAAGAAATAGATATACCTAGTATGTACCAAGTTCTTGGTTAGCTCATTTTATAGAATACGGTGGTACTGGATGTAAATATATGCCTGAATCATTGCTAAAAAATTCTAAATACCTATTGCAAATTATTACAAACAATGGTGAAATATTGTGATGAGCCTGATCCGACGTGGCCAACGTTTCATGTTGAAATATGTGGCGTAGCAGGTAATGTATTGTTATTTGAATTATAGATTTATTAAAATTAATATCTTATTGTCATAATAACATGAAAGTAATTACAATTATTTAATTTAATTTAATAATTTAATTAACCAATAATGAAGCTTTGAAGTTATTCATAGCGATTTGGATTTGTATCTACTATCTAGTATAAGCGGGTTATAAGGTATGTCAATAGAAATATCTATAATTAATCTAACCTCTTCTATAGTTCATCTTTTCTCTTTATTTACGGCCTATGTACAGTGAGTTGTAATTACTACAGTAATAATAGTTCAATGCATATGTAGGATACTTAAAAAATATATCTCAAATTATTTTATTATTGATTGGTTCTACATTGTTCTTCATATTATGTGATACCTATCTATTAATATAAATCAAATAAGTGCTAATTATAATAATCTATTTGACTTATTGAGCTAGGTACATAATAATATTTGCATTCATTTCAGATTTTATGAAAACTTCCATATGACATCCATAGTAAGTGCTATTGTTGGTACTCATATGGATCTCATACGTCCAGCCCAAAATGGGAGGTTTTATAATAGAAAAGGATTTCACTTAAGGAATGTTTTAATTGTAAGTTAACTCTTGGATTCTGTAATTCTGTAATTTAGTTTTAATTATGTGTTTTGTTTTATTAGTAAATACCTTTAAATTGTATATAGGTATTATATTGATATAATATATTATACAATTTAAACAAATTAATTATATATGTTAATAGATATATTCTTTTAGTAATACCACAGTATAAGAAGTCATAATACCTTTAAATTTGCAAATAACATAAAAATTATAAAGGAATCTTAGAATGTGTTCTTTCCTTTTTAAATTTTGGGGAAGTTGTTTATTCACTTGTTAAGTCTAAGTTAAAATCATAATAAAGTGAGCATTTGTTACATACATGAATATTGTAATGCAGTAATTATTTATTATGTTTTAGGAGGCTCGGGCTATGCCCAAAGAACTATTGTGATGAAACATATTTGGATGCTCCGGCTGGCTCACCTGAAGAACACTACACCAAATTTAATTGTGTAGCACACTATACAGTAAAGCATACTATGGATGTTCTGAAGTATAGGTGGCGATGTCTCCTAGGCCACAGGGTCCTTCACTATCATCCGGATACAGTTATTAGAATTATAAATGCTTGTTGTGTTTTACACAACATTTGTAATGAAGCAAGCTTGAGTCAAAAAGACAGTGAGGATACCATACCACCTACTTCAGTAGCACAGACAGCACCCAGAAAACAAGTAGACAGGACCTTCCAGAGTTAGTGTGGGTGAGCTATAATAGGCTGCGAAGTGTTTTTAATCTTTTCATTAAACTCTTGTTAAACTATTATTTGTTTTTTTTTTACTATCTATATTTTTGGTCATTGATTGATATAATCAATATTACAATCACAGTATTTATAAAAATAAGTAACTAAAATACTTAACAATAACCCTTTTATTCTCTTTTAACCTAAGGTAGCAATATTTAAATAAATCACAATATTTAGCTTCTAATATTTAAATGTAACACAGTTTTTATTTCCCTGTGTATATTTTTGGTCATTGATTGATATGGTGATCTATATTACAATCACGGTATTATAAAAATAAGTACTAAAATACTTAACCCAACCCAACCTAAGGTAGCAACATTTAAATAAATCACAATATTTAGCTTCTAATATTTAAATTTAACAGTTTTTATTTCCCTGTGTATATTTTTGGTCATTGATTGTTAAGGTAATCATACCTACAAGCACGGTATTATAAAAACAAGTACTAAAATACTTAGTAACAATCTATCCTAAATTCCTAATCGAATCTGGATGAGATAAAAAAATTAGAAATCGTCTTCTTTCTTAATTTACCAGTAATGCTGGTGCCAAGGCTTTCCAAAATAATAGCTCAAGTTCTGACAGACCACATACAAATTATTATTGTTATGTATTTTAGTGATTGGTCACTTCAAAAAATCACAGTATTTTGTAAACAAATTAAGCCTATGTTTATGTTAATTTTTTTTTTATTTTAAGAACTATTTTTCAATTTTAAGACCAATCACTAAAATACATACGGGTCCTGATAAGATTTTCCTGATCGGGTCCTGATAAGGTTTTCCTGATCGGGTCCAGATAAGGTTTTCCTGATCGGGTCCAGATAAGGTTTTCCTGATCGGGTCCAGATTAGGTTTTCCTGATCGGGTCCAGGCAAATCATCTGCGTTACATTCCTTATCTGGTCTAGATCGGGCATGCCCGGTCCGGTCCTTCTAAGGATCACGAAAAAATTTCTAGTCGGGATAAGCAACATGCTGAACGAAAATATTTCTCTGGCACCAAACAAAATAAACCCAAAATCACTTTCCTAATTTATTATTCATGCAATATTTATTCTCCTCCAGTCATGCTTACAGTGGTTAAATCATCTTCCCGACTAGAAATTTTTTCGTGATCCTTAGAAGGACCGGACCGGGCATGCCCGATCTAGACCAGATAAGGAATGTAACGCAGATGATTTGCCTGGACCCGATCAGGAAAACCTAATCTGGACCCGATCAGGAAAACCTTATCTGGACCCGATCAGGAAAACCTTATCTGGACCCGATCAGGAAAACCTTATCAGGACCCGATCAGGAAAATCTTATCAGGACCCGTATGTATTTTAGTGATTGGTCTTAAAATTGAAAAATAGTTCTTAAAATAAAAAAAAAATTAACATAAACATAGGCTTAATTTGTTTACAAAATACTGTGATTTTTTGAAGTGACCAATCACTAAAATACATAACAATAATAATTTGTATGTGGTCTGTCAGAACTTGAGCTATTATTTTGGAAAGCCTTGGCACCAGCATTACTGGTAAATTAAGAAAGAAGACGATTTCTAATTTTTTTATCTCATCCAGATTCGATTAGGAATTTAGGATAGATTGTTACTAAGTATTTTAGTACTTGTTTTTATAATACCGTGCTTGTAGGTATGATTACCTTAACAATCAATGACCAAAAATATACACAGGGAAATAAAAACTGTTAAATTTAAATATTAGAAGCTAAATATTGTGATTTATTTAAATGTTGCTACCTTAGGTTGGGTTGGGTTAAGTATTTTAGTACTTATTTTTATAATACCGTGATTGTAATATAGATCACCATATCAATCAATGACCAAAAATATACACAGGGAAATAAAAACTGTGTTACATTTAAATATTAGAAGCTAAATATTGTGATTTATTTAAATATTGCTACCTTAGGTTAAAAGAGAATAAAAGGGTTATTGTTAAGTATTTTAGTTACTTATTTTTATAAATACTGTGATTGTAATATTGATTATATCAATCAATGACCAAAAATATAGATAGTAAAAAAAAAACAAATAATAGTTTAACAAGAGTTTAATGAAAAGATTAAAAACACTTCGCAGCCTATTATAGCTCACCCACACTAACTCTGGAAGGTCCTGTCTACTTGTTTTCTGGGTGCTGTCTGTGCTACTGAAGTAGGTGGTATGGTATCCTCACTGTCTTTTTGACTCAAGCTTGCTTCATTACAAATGTTGTGTAAAACACAACAAGCATTTATAATTCTAATAACTGTATCCGGATGATAGTGAAGGACCCTGTGGCCTAGGAGACATCGCCACCTATACTTCAGAACATCCATAGTATGCTTTACTGTATAGTGTGCTACACAATTAAATTTGGTGTAGTGTTCTTCAGGTGAGCCAGCCGGAGCATCCAAATATGTTTCATCACAATAGTTCTTTGGGCATAGCCCGAGCCTCCTAAAACATAATAAATAATTACTGCATTACAATATTCATGTATGTAACAAATGCTCACTTTATTATGATTTTAACTTAGACTTAACAAGTGAATAAACAACTTCCCCAAAATTTAAAAAGGAAAGAACACATTCTAAGATTCCTTTATAATTTTTATGTTATTTGCAAATTTAAAGGTATTATGACTTCTTATACTGTGGTATTACTAAAAGAATATATCTATTAACATATATAATTAATTTGTTTAAATTGTATAATATATTATATCAATATAATACCTATATACAATTTAAAGGTATTTACTAATAAAACAAAACACATAATTAAAACTAAATTACAGAATTACAGAATCCAAGAGTTAACTTACAATTAAAACATTCCTTAAGTGAAATCCTTTTCTATTATAAAACCTCCCATTTTGGGCTGGACGTATGAGATCCATATGAGTACCAACAATAGCACTTACTATGGATGTCATATGGAAGTTTTCATAAAATCTGAAATGAATGCAAATATTATTATGTACCTAGCTCAATAAGTCAAATAGATTATTATAATTAGCACTTATTTGATTTATATTAATAGATAGGTATCACATAATATGAAGAACAATGTAGAACCAATCAATAATAAAATAATTTGAGATATATTTTTTAAGTATCCTACATATGCATTGAACTATTATTACTGTAGTAATTACAACTCACTGTACATAGGCCGTAAATAAAGAGAAAAGATGAACTATAGAAGAGGTTAGATTAATTATAGATATTTCTATTGACATACCTTATAACCCGCTTATACTAGATAGTAGATACAAATCCAAATCGCTATGAATAACTTCAAAGCTTCATTATTGGTTAATTAAATTATTAAATTAAATTAAATAATTGTAATTACTTTCATGTTATTATGACAATAAGATATTAATTTTAATAAATCTATAATTCAAATAACAATACATTACCTGCTACGCCACATATTTCAACATGAAACGTTGGCCACGTCGGATCAGGCTCATCACAATATTTCACCATTGTTTGTAATAATTTGCAATAGGTATTTAGAATTTTTTAGCAATGATTCAGGCATATATTTACATCCAGTACCACCGTATTCTATAAAATGAGCTAACCAAGAACTTGGTACATACTAGGTATATCTATTTCTTTACTGGATGAATCATTTACAAATAGAACTAACACGTATTTGTAAGTCATCTGAAAAAACGGATTATTGAAATATAAAATTATTTTAAGAAATAGCAAAAAATTTTGCACTTTTTCAATGATTTCTGACTAACCTTGTACCTAATTAAACTTAATAACGAAGCTTTAAACACTACACAAATTTTTATCTAATTAATTTAATCCACAAGTTCGTATTTTATACACATTAAACTGAGTAATATAATAATCTAGATACAATAAGTTTATAGTACTTTATTCACTTTTTTTTAATTTAACACACATTATATTAATTATTCATAATCTAATTGTTTAAGTTATTCAGTTTTTTTGTTAAACTTATAAATTTCACTTTTAATTTATATATTTTAATATACTAATCGACATATAATTTTTACACAATATAAAAAAAAATAATATAATTATTAGTTAAATATTCAACAAATGATTCTTTAAGACACAAAACTTTTGTCACTTGCAAAATTGATAAACTGATCTACGTCTTCTTGCAACAAACAACACTGTATACAAGTTCAGACATGTTATTTTGTGACGCCACCCGCGGTCGCTTGTATAAATTAATATACTCACTATGTACATATTCATTGTTTATGTTTTATTGATATTGATATTTTGGTACATTTTTTGATAAAACATACTATTCACGCGGTATATATTCTTAAATAATAAATATACTAATTACTATAAACAGATTCTAAACAATGTATATAAAACAAAAATAGTTAATTATTCAACAGAAATTTTACACCACACAGATTTATTTCTTACTTCTGGACGCTTAAATAGTTATATTCAGTGATATTATAATTTATATAACATCATTGGTTATATTATCGAATTTTAATGAAGCGACACACTGTACAAAATGCGATGAGTCGTATTGTGACGTCACGCATCGCTTCATAATATACATTTCATATTGTATATACTATACTTGTGTCTTACTTGTGTTTATATTCATGTAATTTAATAGAAATTGAAGGCAGTTTTTTTTGTTATATGTTATATCCCTTATAGTAAATATTAATTTAATCGTACTTAAAAAAAATTAACTATATTAATTCAAAATAAAATTAAAAATATATGCCGGACCTCATCTGGTCCAGCCCTGGTCCTGATGTAGTATGCCTTACCATACTTTATTATATTTTACATCAGGTTATCCTCATCTGGTCCAGACCTGGTCCTGATGTAGTATGCCTTACCATACTTTATTATATTTTACATCAGGTTATCCTCATCTGGTCCAGACCTGGTCCTGATGTAGTGTGCCTTACCATACTTTATTATATTTTACATCAGGCTATCCTCATCTGGTCCAGACCTGGTCCTGATAGGGCTTACCGGATTTGGCAAGCCTTATTATATCCTGATCCGGTCCAGATATATTATCTGGTTCAGCCTAACTTTTTTTCTAGTCGGGTTATGTCACTCTAATCTGCGGTATCATTACCCGTAATAACCTTATCTTCAGTTGTTTAGAGACATCTCTGACTGATAAACCAGTGACATTGAATTCATAAGAACATTTTTTTTTACTTATCTTAAAAAAGAATCGACGATCGCAGTGCAGTAGCGGTCCGAGTTGGATCGGCCGTCTTGGCGTTCATAGACCAATGTCCAGAAATAACGAATAAAGGCTGATAAGGATTAATATCTTTTACTGCTGAACGAATTAAATATATTTTTATTGCCACCTTCTTGGTCTTCTTGGCGTTCATTGAGGTAGGCCTATTTTCAACAGTGGAATAAATGCTCATGATGTCATCATCATCATTGATGTCATCATCATCATCATGACCTTTGCCATAGTACTATGGCAAAGGATAGCGCTAAATTTAACTTTAATCATAATTGAGGCCAGCCGATATTATATGTAACTAGGTAGTGCTAGACATAGAGGTCCTGAGATCCCGACTAATGTAGCTAATTTGTAATCTGTATTGCTTTATTTTTATTCGCAAACCAAATAACAAACGTCTAACGAGTTGTAGGACGCGATCGGTTGTTTTCGTCCAACAATTCCTTCTCCTCCTCTTCTTAGCAAAAAACTAAGGGACAATCTATTAGTTATTATATATTATTATTATTATTATTTTTATTCACTCCTTTTGCCTGATCACTGATGTATCTCTTTCAGATTGCGATGAGTAAAAGAATGTGGCGTCACGGGATGCCCAATTGATATGAAATATCTGTGTAAATATTAGATTTGATATAATCTATACAGATAAATAAAATTGGAGTGTCGGTTTGTTATATTAGAATAACCGCTTTTTACTAAATACATATGAAATATACACGGTACATACCAAAATAACATTTTTTCCTATTTTTGTCTGTCTTCCTGTCTGTCTGTCTGTCTGTTTGTTCCGACTCAAGCTCTGAAACGCATGGGGCCATTTTAATGGGACTTTCACTGATAGATAGCTGATGTTATAAGAAGTAACTTAGGCTATAAAAAAACGTGTGGCACTCGGGGACTGCCGCGGTAAAGCTATTGCATAGCATTTTTTATCAACTTATGCAATTATAATAATTTAATAATTTTATAGTATATAACGCCTATGTCGATCGCTCTCCTTTCTATTTAAGCTCCGTGACACACGCATAAAAATTTGACAACTATTATACTTATAATATTATGTCAATTCTTTTTCATAATTTACATTTTTTTAATCTAAACTACGCCATTATCCGAATATTGTGGATATATGTTGTCGATTCGAAACATTTATTTAAATGCGTTAATTTGAGAGGAGAACTTAGTACTTACCGTATCCCACACCTATAAACTTTCTCACAAACAGCTGCTTACTTATTCGTCCGATTTCGGAGCAGCTCGTCGCTCGTCGGGTGTCAGGTTTTTTTCGTTACGGAATTTCTTGATTCGGTCGCCGCGCTCAAGGCCCGCGATAAAAGCTATGCAATAGCTTAAAAAAATCATTATCAATCCGGGTACTGCTGTAAATCTAAGTTAACGCGGCCGAAGATGCGAGCAATATCTAGTTAATAAAATATAAACATATAAACATATGTATATGGCCGGTCCGTGTTGGATGCGAGTCGCGAGGGATCGGTCGTCTTCCCCACCATGGTTCAGGCCTTGTCGTGGCGGTGGGGCTCAGTAACCTAGGGTGAGCGGTGCACCTTGGGCGAAGCTAATTGCGCCGAGGGGGCTCTTTGTACTCCTCTTATAAGAAGAGGGGACAGAAGAGCAGGGGGCAAGGGGTGAGGATGGGGGCCTCACCCCATTGTACTATCCCTGACTTTGGGAGGGGTTGTTCTGTGGTGCCGGACAACCCCTCTGTGGAGGTGGCGTCGGTCCCTTGCGGGACAGACTAGCCGTCGAGGTGCCCTGTTTGTTTTCTAGATCCGGGGTACCTCACCAAAGGCGGCATTGGTGGCACTCGCCGGGTTTTAGTGGGTAGAGCTGCGTCCATTTACCAGCTGTCGGGCGCAGCGAGTCCAACATACCCGCGTGGGGAGACCCACTCCCCCGCGGGATGCCTCAGAGCATTTCCCGGCGTTAAAGAAAAAAAAAAAGGATCGGTCGTCTTGGCGTTCATTTAGGGAGGCCTATGTTCAGCAGTCGACGGATAGAGGCTGATGATGATGATGAAACTTATGTATGACTTCATAATGTCGTCTGCCGTCACAGCATTAGAGTCGATTTTAGTGCCAAGGCGCACCAGATATCTCACATCCCAGTATATACTTATAATTAATACAAACAATTATTTGCTTATAATTAACAAGTCATTATAAACACTAGTTCACTAATAAGGAAGTTTTTGCCCGTTGAAACTGTTGCCACCCCCCTGTATATTAATTAGGCTGCAATGCAGTATGCCCCTTCTGTGTGGTAGACAAAAAGCTTGTATTTGTTTATATTATCATATGTAACCCTAGCTGGGGCCTGCAGATTTACCCGCATTAAAACGAAAAAGTATTTTCCTTAAATAATTTAATTGGCATGCATGGACTTAAGACTTTTTAAATCCGTCTGGAAGCTTAAGCTAGATTAGTACGTTAAAACAAACGAAACCCAAGACCTGACTGTTTGTACGTTGTTGCTTACTAATGTGGGTGAAATTCTAATATGTTTTAATGTTCCCTAACGTTTTTTTCGTTTTATTTGGCACTAGCTGTTGCCCGCAGCTTCGCCCGCGTTTACTTAGATTTACAGCCGTACCCGAAGTGATGATGATTATTTTTATAGCCTAAGCTACTCCCTATAACATCTGCTATCAACCAGTGAAAGTTCCGTCCAAATGGGCCCAGCCGCTATTATATATTATGCTAGACGGCTTAAATCAGATTAGCCGGAACAAACATAAAGACAGACAAAAATTTAAAAAACAATTGGTATATGTACCGTGTATACATCCATATGCATTTAGTAATAAAACATTTTACAAAAAATTAAAACCAACTTCAAAAATACTTATGTAAAATAGTTAATAGAATCAGGCGTTACCTTGCGGAAATCCATTATATAAGATATTAAATTAATTATATTAATTAGCAATTATCCCGCGAAAAACGCAGTCTTTACAGCAAATGTGTGAGTGCACGCATATGCATGCATATAGCACCGCCCTCCTTTCCCACACTGCATATGCGTACACTCGCATGCACCACCACCCCACATGCACCACAACCACAGTAAAAGACCACCACCAAACAATCTACGTACGTTTCGCCCCGACACCGAGGCATCCTCAGGATGTAGACTCTACGATTAGTAATCGTTAAGTGACTTGCAGGCCCAAACACCCGCCTTATATTAGCTGGTTCCCCCACTACCCCCACCGAATAACCGTATTATGGGAGAATTCATTAAATAGGTTTGGTCATTCAACAATGCAATCGATTTATTATTTTTATGTTTTATTATTTCGAGTTGTTCCAACACACTTAGTCGAAATCCCTTGTCGCATTTATGTAAAACCTGGAACGTATGGCCGCTACTAACGTTATGTCCTGTCTCTAGTAGATGTTTTGCGAAATGGGATTTTTTATTACATCTTATATGTAATCTCGTCTTACAAGGTATATACATGTGCAAACTATCTTATAATGATTATCTTATATATAATTATATCCTATATACTTAAGTTATTTTCAACAATAAGTTATCTTATGCAAATCATCTTATATAATAATATTGTCTTATACCTAAGTCGTCGTGAACACATATCGTCGAGGTAAAAGAAATCAACCAAATAGGCATTATTGGGAATAACTAAAAAACTGCTTGTCAGATCTGAATAAAATTAATATTTATTAATATAATTAATATAATTTGGTCCCACCAAATTAATTATTAAATACCAGCTTTCAAACAAAAAAATAACCATCGAAATCCATTCACAAACGGCGGAGTAATCGTGTCGCATACATACAAAAAAAACATACAGATGAATTGAGAACCTCCTCTTTTTTTGAAGTTGGTTAAAAAGCAATTATTTTAATAGTAAAAACAGACACTCCAATTTTATTTATCTGTATATATTTGGCATAATTCATAAATAATGATGAAATAATAAGGATTCATAATTTTGTATTGGAGCTGTAAATTTTTCGTGAGTGATCTAATGATGAACACATAATATAAATAATATCAACCCTTGTATGTCCCACTGCTGGGCACGGAACTCCTCCTCGAAATCAGGCGAGGAGAGTGTTGAGATATAGACATATTTACCTATCCACTGGCCCAATGTAAGTTGGTGAACTTCACACACCTTCAAAGACTTTTAATCCGATCAGGCATCCATTTTATATACGAATGTGATAATTAATTAATTTATATTTATTCCTTAATAATGGCTTATTCTCCATTAAAGGTATTATTCAAGGATAAAGTAATAAAGTCGCAGTGGATTTAGTTTAAAGTAGGGCACTCCCAGGTGCAAGTTCCACACAGGTTCCTGATCATAAAAAATAAAAACAAACATAAAAAATTTGGAAATGAAAAAATGATAAAGTAATAAAAACAAAATAATCTTTCCTGTATTTATATTTATACTTTATATAAATAGAGCGTAGCAGGGATGGTAATTTAATTAATAAAAAATATTTTTATTACAAAAAATGTACATAATTATTTCTTTTACTATCTACTTATGTTTTTTTTCTTCTGCTACGCGGGAATAGGTGTTCTATATTACTTACTGACAATAATTGCTCTCGTAGCTTTCATTTTACTCTTGCTATATAACTGAGGAACAAGTTTACACATACTATTAAACTATAAGAGGTAGTGCCATGCTGCTATGCAGCCGACTTGGGGCGGCACGACTCTCTCCTACCTCTCGCTCACATAACACCGGCATCAAGTGACAGCTGTGCTGTCGAGTTTCGTGTGGTTTGCTAGTTTCCGGTGGCCCAATGGGAGATAGGGAAAGGGAGGGTATCGTATCTGCATAACTTTTGGTTGTACGAATGTCTATGGGCGTCGGTATTCACCATAAGGCTTGGTTGCCTTCTTATGACATAAAAAAAAGTATAACTAATAAAACTAGGATAGAAATGTAGTTTTAATATGAAATATACCATTCATAACTTATGTATTTTAAGTCAAAAAATTAAGCATAAATTGTTTTGTAATTTTAAAAGATAAATATTTTCTCTAAATGCATTAGGTTCCCAATAGTATTGGAGATATTAAGAGATTTTTTCACTTTATTTTTCGTCGACTAAAGCTTCTTGGAACTCATTTTATTTTAGGAGATACTTACGTACATCTACTGTTAGTTAACAGCAGCATGTATCTAATGCTTTCTTTTACGTTCCTTTTAACTCTTTATACGTGAGATTTTCAGCTTAGTGTTACAGTAATCCCGAATTACTTAGCTATGTTAGTATACTGCAGTTTACTAGAAGTACAATACTATTGGGAGTTTTAATATAAGATGGAGTATGAACAATATTATATACCATACAGTAGCTGGAGCCAGGGAACGAAAAAAGCATGGAGCACTTCATTTGTGTTTTCACATGTTCAAGTTGTAATTGTAACTTTGACTGTTTTTTTTATATCGCATACACAGGCAAATGGTATGGCAGACGAGCCACGTGATGGTGTGTGGTTAAGGCGGGCCTTTCCCGATAAAGGGCATTTTGAATTCTGTTTTATTAAGAAACTAAGCCGATTTAAGTTTTGAAAATTATATATGTTATTTAACACTCCTTCAACATAATATTTCGGTCGTTCGATACACGATTACTTATATTTTGCTGCATTAAAAAAAATTGCAAAGATAGGTCCAAAATTGAGATGAAAAAACCATATTATTTGAGTAATATCAGGTTCTGTACAATAGAACTTATACCATAATAAACCTTGTAGAAAATGTCGTCGTTGTCGGTCGTCATAAATTATTTTTTTATAAATCCCTCCCTTCAATTAAATAAATATGTTGTTTCACTCGATGCCAAAGCACTCGACGCGGTTTCGAGCTCCATACTAAATTCAGTTCTCGGACAGCCCCGCCTTAAAGTCGCCTATGAACTTTATTTTTATTTTTATTATTAGCCTATCGGATGCTGGTCAATGGCCTCTCCTGCTTCACTCCATATACCGTGGTCCTGTACCAGCTCGGAACATGTCTTATTATAGGCATCCAGATGGTCACGCCATCGTTTTCGAAGACCGCCTCGACGTCTTTGCCCGTCCTGAGGCACCCAATGCGTGACGACCCAAGCCTATCTGTCTGTGTGCATCCGACAGGCATGCCCATCCCAGTTCCACTTTAGCCTGATGGATTTTTCTTCGACATCAGCAATGCCAGTTCTGAAGCGCAGTTCCGTAATCGTAATGCGATCTATTAGCTTGACTCCCAGAATACTGCGCTTCCTAAGCGCTTAGACTAAATGCGTTAAGACTTCTAATTCTATGTAAGTGACCATGTCTGTGCACCATAAGTTAGGATATAAACGAACGAAATTCCGAAAAGATAAGCTGTTTCACGGGAGAAACAATCAGTATGGTGGTACCCATGCAGCCGGGAGCACGACACAGCGCAACCTTTTTTTTTTTTTTCGGAGGGATCTATGCTAATGGCCCGAAGGCCTTAATGCTTCATCGGATTAGTGTGAGCCCATTCGGCTCACTTTTGATTTAAAAAGTGGGGGGTTGCCCCCCGCCTACCGTGCGGTCAGCGACCACACGGCCTCCTGGCGTCGGTTGTGGCAGCGCAACCCTCCCATTAGAAAATGGTACTTATTCAAAGATATGATACACAAATTATATACTATCAACTCATAATAAATTCACTCATAATTGTCATAATGCTATGGACAAGAACAGGCAGATAAAATCAACGATGTAACCGCGGATTCCTTATCAACCTCGTAGCATCAGATCTGTCACCACTATTCGGTGCGTCCTCAGGCTAATCGAAATATCTCTCTTCTTGACTTCTGTCTATTCCTCAGATGAAGATTATCTGAGGATTATTCGATGGTTTTTATATATTCTGTCTTATCGTAAAACATCAATTACGAGCCTTGACAGTAAAATCAACTCGAATGCCTTGACGACAAACGGCGTGACGATGTCATGTCATACCATTTTACATAGATTTTTATTTACTATGAATTCTAAGGGTTACCTAGGCGTTTCTCGTCTTCCGTGACGGCCAATCTTTATTCTTTATTTTGTTTTTTTAATGATATGAGAAAAAAATGGTCGTAGATAATTATCAGACTTGCAGCTATATTGATAAAACAAGATGATCATCAGATCATTACAAAGAAAATGCTAAAAGGACAAATAGGCCTATTTCCACTAGTTCAACTAGCTAATATTTAAGTGATGTGTAAACAGAACATTAAAGATAACTTATATCATATAGAATTACAAGTACACAAACATTACGCTCGTATTGTTACATCGTCATCATTATCCTACACTATTTTAGTTAAAGCATTGTTTATGTTATTTATGTTAGTTTGATAGGCAAGCTGGCCGACCCCACCATGGTTCAGGCCTTGTCGTGGCGGTGGGGCTAGTAACCTAGGGTGAGCAGTGCACCTTGGGGGAAGCTAATTGGGCCGAGGAGGCTCTTTGTACCCCTCTTATAAGAAGAGGGGACAGAAGAGCAGGGGGCAAGGGGTGAGGATGGGAACCTCACCCCATTGTACTGCCCCGACGTTGGGAGGGGTTGTTCTGTGGTGCGGGACAACCCCTCTGTGGAGGTGGCGTCGGTCCCTTGCGGGACTGACTAGCCGTCGAGGTGCCCTGTTTACTCATTAGATCCGGGACACCTCACCAAAGGTGGCATTGGTGGCACTCGCCGGGTTTTTTGTGGGAAGAGCTGCGTCCACTTACCAGCTGTCGGGCGCGGCGAGTCCCACATACCCGCCTGGGACCCACTCCCCCGCACCGGAGGTGCGGGACAAACCCCTCCACAGAGGGGTTTGTCCCGCACCACAGAACAACCCCTCCCAACGTCGGGACAGTACAACAGTTTACCTGGAACTAACCCGGGCAACTCATTTATGTGTTGCCTATCTTGAGTCATAAGATGTTAAGTCTCGGTGCCAGTAATTACACTGCCTGTCTTGCTCTTCTCTTCGAAACACAGCAACGCTGTTTGAAGGGAGCCATGCAGCCGGGAGCGTGGCACAGCGCTTCCCTCCCACCAGTAAAAGCATTCCACAAGGGTGAAAGACATCTATATAAAGTTTATTAGGCAGATTTATAATAATTTTCATCATCATTATCATCAGCCGCTATTCGTCCATCGTTGGACTTCAACGAACGCCATGATGACGGCCGATCCCTCGCCACCCACATCCAACACTTACCAGCCACTGCACGGAGATCGTCGTCCCATCATGCAAGTACCGGCCGTCTTTCCGTTCATTGAACGAGACCCTTGTCTATTAGTGATCGGAAAAAGCATGATAATTGTATGTTTTTTATTATTCGGATAGGCAAACGGGCAGACGAACCACATAATGGTAAGTGCTCACCGTCGCCCATGTAAGAAAACCCAACCAGTCACAGGGACTGCCGATAGAAGTGAAATTACCATCTTGACTGTAGCCTCTCAGTACATACTAGGAAACGTAATGTATGTTCGCAAAAATATTAATGAATTTGTAAAAAATGCGATAATCACAACATAAATAAGTACAAGGAACAATAAATTGAATGTACTATTTTTTTGACTTCATAAAGTTAGTAATTCTTTTATGGGACAATGTATACGTTTTTACAATAGGATCCCAGGAAACGTTCAAAATCTTTCCATTAATAAATTTAAGAAAACTGTTAAAGAACGTTTGTGTGATAAAGGCTATTATGAAATAAAAGATTTTATTGAAGATACCACGCCTTGGGAATTCACTGTTAAGGTTTTGCATGGACACGATGTATATATTTTATGTTGATGACAAAAGAGCAACCCCTAAGTTTTTTTCTCGTTTTTCTTGGGGGAGTCTGCATTCCAAACGTGTTAATTTTTTTTACTACACCTTCTTATTGACTTCTTTTTTTTGACGTATTTTAAGTGTACAAGTTACCTATGAAATAAATATATTTTGATTTGATTTGAGTGAAAACAAAACAATTAAATTAAAATACAGGCTGTAAAAGATTATGACAAAGTATACAATTTAAACGGCGCACAAAATGGCCGCATGACATTGACATTTCAGTGTGTTTTGATGATTGGTTATGTAAACAAATATTGCATAATCTTATATAAATAAATCAAACGTCATATAAACATCAAATAGTGTCTCATAACGGTGGTAACGGTGTCACGAATCCAGAGATTTTATCTCATATAATAATATGCGTACCGCGCCTAAAGAAGTTTTTACTTCAAAAAGTATATTTGAATGACGGCTGTACAATGCAGACGGGAGCGTGGAACAATTGCATCCCCCCACCGGTAAAATGCACTATTTATTTATAAAATAACAAAAAGGTTAGTCGACATCACAGGAGACCGAAGTGCTGGCAGCTACCTCGGACAAAGAATTAGTCTAGCAATTCAAAGGGGGAACGCTGCCAGTATCTTCGGGACCTTGCCTAAAGGGACTCCTTTTTATTAATATAATTATATTATATTATATTTTTTAAGGTTTTTTAGTTTATAGGATATATATATATTAGGATATAATAAATAGTTAATACTTTTACCTAAAAAAAAAAAAAAAAAAAAAAAAAAAAATTATTGACATGCATGAGAGACTCGGATTTTTGGCGGGAATTCGAAAAAGCGCAGTTTTTTTTCAAAATTGTATTTTAAATTTATTAGAACATATTTTCCATACAAATAACAATTAAAATAGACAAATTATATATTATAAATAATATATAAGTAATAAAAATGGACGGAAACGAGGAGGACGGGAATAACCCGCCCTCCTCCAAAAAGAGACCACGGTGGCTCGAAAATCTCCGGGATGGTTCTGGCGATGTTCCTGGTGCTGGCGGCGGGGGTGGTGAGAATGACTCTTATTTACCATATCGCAAGCCTTACTACAAAAGACTGTACCCAGAAAATTCAATTAATACAGAATTTAAGTTTTTATTGAAAGCAGAAACATAAATGAAAAATTGGGAAATAAAAGTCCAATTTATTTAAACAATATATTTTCGAATGTTAAAGGTGTGGTGGCAATAAGGCGTATTAACGCCAATAAAATTGTGGTGATTTTTAAACAGCATAATACGGCCAACAATTTTATAAACAATATTAATTTTCTTGACAGACATGAAATGAAAGCTTATATTCCAACAACTCAAATTGAAAAAACTGGTATCATACGATTTGTACCTGCAAATATAACAAATAAGGAATTATTTACAAAATTAACATCTACATATGAAATTATTGCAGTTAGGAGATTCATGAGAAAAGTTGGTCATGAACTGATACCAACACAAACTGTTAGCATCACATTTTTGTCGAACTCTTTACCCGAGAATGTACAATATGATTTATTTTCATACAGAGTTTTCGAATATATCGCTCCTCTACAAAAATTTTACAAATGTTTCAAATTTAACCACTCCGCAAAAACATGTAATGGCAAACAGCGTTGCTCAATTTGTGCAGGTGAACATTATTTTAAAGAATGTAGTAAACCAGAAGAGATCTGCTGCATAAATTGCAGTGGACCTCATTTGGCTATATCTAAACAATGTCCTATTAAAAGTAAGAAAATTCTAGAAAAGAAAAACAAAATTACATATGCAAGCGTTGCTATTACCAAAGAGAATATGGACTTCCCTCCTCTGCCATCACGAGCCATTCCTGTAAATAATGCACAGAAAAATGTAAATAATGTACAGAAACTTGTAAATAAATCTGTAAATATTAAAACTGTCCCACAGACTGTAAATATTAGTGATATTAAATCACAAATAATTGGTAACAGTGATGTACTTATGGCCCTAGTACAGACACTGGTTCAATTAGGTAATAAGACTGATAATGAGCCAATTACAACAACATTTATTAAAGATGTATTGATTAAAAATCTGTCAACATAATGGATACACAATCTTATAAAACACCCTCTCTAAGTATTGCGCAATTCAATGTTCAAGGTGCAAATCATAAAAAACCTCTACTTACAAAATTCTTGAACGAAAAAGATATTGATATTTGTCTATTAAATGAGACATGGTTAAAAGACCATCAAACATTTAATATTTCTGGCTACAATTTTTACAATAAAAATTCTAAAAACACTTGTAATGGTGTTGGAATATTAATTAAGCCATATTTGAAACATAATGTTATAAATACTACTTTTTATGAAGATATACAAACAATAGCCATAAGTGTATGTACAGGGAATACTACTTTGTCTATTCTCTGTGTGTACTGTCCTCCATCCAGTGGACACATAAGAATGAATAGATTGCGCAATATTATAAGAGATTTACCAAAACCTGTATTTGTAAGTGGTGATTTCAATGCACATCATATTGCTTTTGGATGTCTGTCTACTAAAAGTCGAGGCCAAAACTTGTACGATATAATTGATGAATGCGATTTATACATATTAAATAATGGTAGCTTCACTACAGTAAATTATCCCACACGCAATCCCTCAGCAATAGATGTAAGTTTTATTAGTCCACATTTGGCCCCACTTTGTGAATGGTCAGTGCATGATGATGCTTTGGGTAGCTATCATTATCCAACCATCACAAGGATTAGGATATGCATTGAAAGATACACAATTAATAAACATGTTGACAGATTTTTATACAATAGAACAGATTGGACTAAATATAGTCAATTATCTAATTCAATATTTCATGACATGATGGTTAGTGAAGAGAACCCAATAAAATTTTATGATGAGTTTTGTAATCGGCTTGATAAACTTAAACAAATCGTGGTTCCTAGATTCACAAGGACTAACGTTAGGAATAGACCACCAGCTCCCTGGTGGAACAGTATTTGTGAACAAGCAGTCATTAAATCTTATGAAGCACTGAAACTTTACAGAAACGATCCAACAATACATAATTACATAAACTATAAAAGATTAGATGCTTTAAAAAAGCGAACTATAAAGGAACAAAAAAGAATCAGTTGGAATAGTTTTTGTAACAGTTTCAATAGAACTACCCTTATTAGTAAAATATGGAATCTCATTAAAAGGTTTAAGGGTATCAGAGCTGGTAATAAGTCATTTAAGGATGAATTTGTACAACCACTTTTAGACAAATTATCAGATTGTACTAATTTAGTTGACCTAGATTCATTAGACAATTATTTTAATATTAACAATGAAAATCCTCAATCAAGATTTTTAATGGAACCTTTTTCATGGAATGAATTTTTAATGAGTATACAATCTAGGAGGAATACTTGTCCTGGTTTAGATGATTTTCCATATTTATTAATAAAATATTTACCTGAATCTATACAAAAGTTATTTTTAAATATTCTCAATAGTCTCTGGCATAAAAAATTAATACCAATTTTATGGAAAACTCAATGTGTAATACCTATACTTAAACCAAATAAATCACCTGAACAGGCTAGTTCCTATCGTCCAATTTCACTATCATCATGTCTTGGAAAGATTTTTGAAAACATGGTGAAGTTTCGCCTTGACTGGTATGCAGAATCTAGGAGTATTATCCCTCATGTCCAATATGGTTTTCGTAGAGGAAAAAGCTGTGCTGACAGTTTCATGTCCCTCATATATGATCTGAAAAATGCAAAAAACAATAAATTACACACAGTTTGTGTATTTCTAGATGTACAAAGCGCATTTGATAGTGTGGATCCTGGTATACTGGTGAAGGTACTGAGTGAGGCAAGTGTACCTGGACAATTGTGTAAATGGATTTATGATTTCCTTAATAACAGAATATTATATGTTAGGCACAACAATATATTGAATGGACCTAGAATTGTGTCAAAGGGTACTATACAAGGTGCAACACTGTCGCCTTTGCTATATAACTTGTATACTTGTGAGATATGTAAATATGTAAATACTAAAAATGTAAATATACTTCAGTTCGCAGATGATTTAGTGTTGTATAGTTCAGATGTAAATTTGACATTAGCCATCGAAAATGTTAACACCAGTTTAGGGCAGTTGTGCAACTATTATCAACACATACACAAAAATTAGATGTTTTACAGAACAGGGCTTTGAGGGTCATATCAGGGGCAATGTGTTCAACTCCCATAAGGGCCATGGAAGTCGAAACAAATATTATGCCAATGATATTGAGACGACTTATGCTTGCAGAAAGATACTGCCTGAAACTATTTTCATCAAATAATTTCCAAATTATAAATAAAATCATTCCTCACCTAATCCATATTGTAGGTCCATTGACTTCATCTAAGGATCTTCTGAAAGGTACATCTCCAACTCTGTCCCGAATTTATCTAAAAATACAATCCCATTATTCGAACATAAGAAAACATTTTCACTGGCCATGTTATAATCATTCATACAATAGTATTATACATCCTATTATGATTTTATCCAAGTCAATTGATAACAATTCAGACTTTTTATCATTCTTAGAAGAAAATAAAAAATATTATACAATCTATACAGATGGCAGTAAAAGTGATGAATATGTGAGAAGTGCAGTGTTCCATTTTTACAGCAGAGGCATATGCAGTTTTTGAAGCTATAAAAGCAATTAGTTACGTAAGCAATTATAAATATTTTCTAATAATAACAGACTCTTTAAGTCTACTAAATAGTCTTAAATATGTAAATTTTCATTTTAAAACTAATTATATTCTTTATTTTATTAAAGATTTTGTCTGGCGTTTGCATAACAAAGGAATAACAATTGCCTTTATGTGGGTTCCCTCACACAAAGGTATTTCTGGTAATGAAATAGCAGACAAAACTTCATATGAAGGGGTCAATGCTCTTGACGTCAAAAATGTGGTGCATGTTCCTATGACCGACTATTATTACAATGTTAATATCTCAATAAAAAAATTGTGGCTAGATTTCTGGAAAGAGGATCAAAAACATAAAGGAAAATGGTACGGAAGTATTCAAGAGAATTTACCGAGAAAACCCTGGTATGATGAGTTGGATATAGCTAGCCGTGAGTACATCACCACAATCAACAGATTAAGATTTGGCCATAACACTGCTCCCTCACACCTAGCAAGACTCAAGATAATAAATAATAATATTTGTACTTTCTGTAACAACGGGATCGCCGACATTGACCACATTTTCTTCAAGTGTCAAATCCAATGTTCATTTTCCAAAGACTAATAATGGCAAGCGAAATAATAGAATTGAGTGATACCTCCCGCCGCCACTTGTGTGATTTGCTGAAAAACAAAAAGTGTTATAGTGCATTATATAAATACATAAAAAATACCGTAGTGAAAATTTAAATATGTAATAGAATAAAATAAAATCAGTGAAGTGTGTGTAATTGATACATTAAAGGATAAAAGTTTGTGCCCAAAAATCTGACTTGGCTTAAAGATCTCGTAACCAGACCATAAAATATTATTAAAACAAAAACATGCATGAGAAATCCGTAAGTAAAAGCTAGTGCTAGATTACAATCAAAATTCACTTTGTCTATTCCATGACGTCAGTTTTAATTATATTTCAACTACAGGCACTTACCTATTTTCTACTTCAGTTGTTTTGAATATACACGAGCATTTGCTTGTTATGAGGAGCACGTCATTTGTACGTTTTATTTTATAATACTCAACTGCTATAGCTGATACAAGTCCTTAGCTCGCAATACTGACTGATACGGGAGCAGGCTTAGGATTATTCATGAAAAAAATATACCTTATAAAATCAGCAACGTGACGTACATGTAAACAGTTAATAGCCTCTGTTGTCATCATCATCATCATCATCATTGTAAATATTTCTTCAACTACTTTCCGGACCTATTATAATAATAATATCAACCTTTATATGTCCCACTGATGTCACTGATGGCAGATCTCGTCGAAATCAGGTGAGAAGAGTGTTGGCACATATTATACCGATGTGCTTTTTTTTGTTATCGCAGGGAAATACTTTTTACGTACGAAGCCATGATCTCGGGTAGATCATGGCTTATGTGGGACTCGCACCTGGGAATACCCTACTCGTAAACTAAAACCACTGCGAGTGCCTTCAGCCGCTTTTTGAGGGTCCCGGATCTGCATTCAACGGGATTACCTCAGCGACAGGCTGGCCCCGGCGAAGTTCAGACAACTCCTCGTAAGGGGGGACTGCCCGGCCGCTACTAAGCAGTCCCCGCAACATCGTGTCATACAGGGCCCAGGTTCCCATTCTGAACCCGACACGAGTCCAGGGGCGTTACTTCAGGCGCATTATGTAGCGCCACCTGCGCACCCCCATTTGTCGCCCGCGAGGGAATACCGATGCGCTAGCCCAATGCGGGTTGGTAAACTTCACACACCTTCAAAGACTTAATCTGATCAGGGATGGAGGTTTCCTCACGATGTTTCCTTCACCAGTGAGCAAGCGATGGTCTCATGTTCACGTAGGAATTTAGAAAAAACCATTTCAAGGCATCACAGGGGTCAGCAGGAATTTGCAGCCACTTGCAAAAATTACATATCATTTTATCCAGTTAGAAGCTGAAATCAAGAGCACTGAAGATTGAACTCCACTCAAAGCATCGGTGGGAGGGAAGCGCTGTATCGCGCTCCCGGCTGCATGGGTACCACCATCTTGCTTGTTTCTACCGTGAAACAGCTTTGCTGTGTTTTGGAGAGAAGGGCAAGACAGGCAGTGTAATTATACTGGCACCGAGACTTAACATCTTATGTCTCAGGATAGGCAACACATAAATGAGTTCCAGGTATACTAGTTTATGTTCCCAATGCGGTGTAGCGTCCTTGCACATGTTATAGTCTTTTAATCTTATCTTTGCAGGTTTTGACATTTTCAAAATCCACCGGGGATTTAAAATTGCTGCTGGGCTTCTCCTGGCTACCGTCTTGGATTCTTCTAAATAAATTCATTGCGGGTCCCAAGGCAGTTTTAACGTATCCGGGATATCTCTGGCTCCATGTTTTTATAATTATACAGTCATTTAACCCACTGTTCAGAGTACAATCTTTAATTTTTATTTAACAAGCGTATGTGATAACATACAATAGTGTATTTATTATGTAAATAGTTTTAAGTTGAGTTTTGTATCACTGTTTGTTTTCCAAATAAAGAAAAATGGAATAAAATGAGATTGTCTTTTTTAATGGCATAAGGAGGCAACCGAGCAATCGGAGCTTTATGGTAACTACCGTTGCCCATAGACATCCGCACAACCAAAAGTTATACGCAGGAGTAACAGTGGAAACTAGGGGTAACCATTTAATCAGAGGTGCATGGGTCAGACAATGGAAATTATAGACATAGAGAATAACTTGACTGTCATCGCTGACGTATGGTGACTTGCAACAGGAATATAACTTTCCCGGTGCTATGAATGTGTATCGTCATATTTGCGTATATTAACGTAATCTGCTATCCGAAAATCCAATTTTAACAAGTTTACAATTTTTACAAGTTTATGACAAAACTAAATTTAAAAAAATAGTTGTAAAAGTGCAAACTTATAACGTAATGTACTACGTACAAATGTAGAGGTTTTTTTTTAATAAATTAATTTTGTGAATTTATTTATATCTTTAAGAATTTCTTTAACTTGCGACGCGATGAGTCAGCTAAGCGACATCTGGCGAATTCTTATCGAACAGTTGTTTCAAAACCTGACTGATTTGTGTAACTATCTAGCGAATATAAACTATGTATACCGATAACCCTACAACTAGGGTTACGCAACAAATATTTGAATTAATATTTATTTATATCTATATAAGTATTTTATATTAGTATAATATATAAAATCCTCGAAATCAGGCGAGGAGGGTGTTAGGCCATGTGTTCACCGATGCGCTGGCCCAATGCGGGTTGGTGAACTTCATACCCCCTTAAAGACATTTAATCTCAACAGGCATGCAGAAAACTGTACGCTTCATGATGTTTTCCTTCACCGGTGAACAAGCGAACGTCACAGGTGCACGTAGAAAATTAGAAAACCCATTTCAAGGCACCACAAGGATCAGGATTGAACCCGGATCTCACACTCAAGAGGCCGAGCACATACCTACTAGAGTCTAGGCCATCGTTATTAGCTTTATATAATATAGTATACTTTTACTCGTATTCTTTTCTATTGTTTACGCGAATTTCAGTCATTATAATGAAACAACTTTTACGTATTTTATCGCGGTTTATTAAGATTTTTACAAGCCCGACGTTCAGATACTTTTTTTTATTTTTTCTTTTACGCCAGGAAATGCTCTGAGGCATCCCGCCTGGGGAGTGGGTCTCCCCAGGTGGGTATGTGGGATTCACTGCGCCCGAAAGCTGGCAAGTGGACGCAGCGCTACCCACTAAAAACCGGCGAGTGCCACCAGTGCCGACTTGGTGAGGTGCCCCGGATCTGTTAGGCTAACAGGGCACCTCTACGGCTAGTCAGTCCTGCAAGGGACCGACGCCACCTCCACAGAGGGGTTGTCCCGCACCACAGAACATCCCCTCCCAACGTCGGGACAGTACAATGGGGTGAGGTTCCCACCCTCACCCCTTGCCCCCTGCTCTTTTGTCCCCTCTTCTTATAAGAGGAGTACAAAGAGCCCCCTCGGCTCAATTGGCTTCGCCCAAGGTGTTGGGCTTACCCTAGGCTACGGAGCCCCACCGCCACGTCAAGGCCTGAACCATGGTGGGGTTCAGATACTTTACAGCAACCTTCCGTGATAGTCAATATAGACCGCACTTAGTGTTACTTTTTGACGTGACAACGTCTTATAATTCGATGTAGCCGGCTGCACGAACGAATAAACATGACGCATGCGGCGTTACCTCGCTCTGAGGCGTTCCGTTTTCTTATGACGTTGTCACGTTCAACTATCGTCAGTAAACCGACTTTACAGACAACTGATTTTTAATCAAAAGTCGAAGATGCAACTATTTTTGCGACAGATGTTGCTACAGCCAAATAATAGTATCATTAATTATGAAGGAACATCACTAATTATGTCCCTGCCATAGAATCTAAATTAATCATAATAGGTATGTATAGGTATATACACAATTCGTATTTATTTTGTGCCTTTATTGATGTTATCGTCAAAATAATTGTTATTAGGTACACATTATTTTAATTAGTTAATTTTAGGTCTTTCATTTCGTACAAAAGTTAAAATTAAATACAGCCCACTAGTTGGCTAAATTACTATTCGATTGCGTGCAATTCGTAATTGCCTGACATTTATGGTTTGGAATTTTAAACAAGGTTCGTTATCTATTAAAACGCAAAGAAAAGCAAAAAAATGTTCACGTGTTTAGTGTCTACGTTTTTTTACGTAATTTCACCGTAACAATAACAGATCATAGGAATCTAAGCATGTTGCAGCGGCAGTGGTCCGGTCACATACGCCCCTAAACTGTTAATAGAGCTGATAGCCTGTTAATAGAGTTCTGGAGTTCTGGAGTTTCCGGGTGGGGCTCAGTAGCCTAAAGTGAACCCAGCACCTTGGGCGAAGCAAATTCAGCCGAAGGAGCTGCTCTTTGTACCCCTCTTATAAGAAGAGGGGACGAAAAAGCAGGTGGACAAGGGGCGAGCATGGGAACCTCGCCCATTGTTCTGTCCTGTCGTTGGTAGGAGGCCCCTCTGTGGAGGTGGCGTCGGTCCCATAAGGGACAGATACGGGGCACCTCACCAAATGCGGCATTGGTGGCACTCGCCGGGTTCTAGTGGGTAGAGATGCGCCCACCTTACCACCTTTCGGCGCAGCGAGTCCCACATACCCGCCTGGGGTGACCCACTCCGCCGCGGGATATCTCAGAGCATTTCCCGGCGTTAAAGAAAAAAAAGGGTGACATACAACTATAATTATTATAGATGGGTTGACGAATTACGACATCTGTGCAGTAATGGTGTAGTTGCAGGTGGCTGGGGATCGGCCGTCTTGACTTACATTTAAGAGACCTATGTAGAGTATTGGGCGGGAAAATATGATAAATGGTGGTTATAGGTTTTCTTAATGTTGTTTTCTAATGTTTACGCGAATTTCACTCATTATAGGTATGTAATAAAAAACGGATTTTTATAAGCCCGACGTTTCGGATACTTTACAGCAACCATGGCCACGCGTACCCATTGAATAGCGTATTATCTATGGTCACGGGAGGAATCACACACCTTTACAGCAACCATGTCCCTCCTATGACGTTGCTGTAAAGTGTCTGAAACGTCGGGCTTGTAAAAATCTTAATAAACCGCGATAAAATCCGTAAAAATTGTTTCCTTGTAATGGTAATAGGTATCTAAAGTCTATTCTCTATTCTCTATTCATACCCCGGCCTCAGTTTCCACATATACTAAAATAGACGACTCATGAACAAAAAACTTTTTAGGCGATCGTTTGGAAAAGCAAAGTTTACCGCCGATTTGATGGGATGAATATTTCCGTTAGATAAAAGATTCGGATTGGAAGCGAGTAGCCGGAAATTTTGGCGTCCATTAAGCGAATCCTGCATGCAATTATTGTAGATGGATACATGCCAATTATAATTATAGTCTTGGGTATAATCATCATCAGCCCTTATCCGTCCACTGCGGAACTGAGGCCTTTTGCAAGACGACCGACAGGAGAACGGGTGGTCGATGCGCCTTATAAGGTTCAAGAGTGGAGGCCACGTTTAGGTAGACGAAGTGTTGGTCGGCCATTAACCAGGTGAGAAGACGATCTCCGTGCGGTGGCCGGTCCGTGTTGGATTCAAGTAGCGAGGTATCGGTCGTCTAGAAGTATAGTCTAGAATCTAGATCAATCACGTTTTTAAATAGCCTGATATAAATAAGAATTTTGTTTCATTACTGAAAAATGTCTAGTGTGTATATATATTTGTATCCAACTCACAGTCCAATCAATCTTATTATTAAATCACAGATTCCAAAAGTTGGTAAATAAAAACAACACGCCTTTAACAATTCATTTATTTAAAATTGTATGTTATAAATAATATACCGATGGGAGAGTTGCGTTGTATCGTGCTCCCGGCTGCATGGGTACCACCATCTTGCTTGTTTCTCCCGCGAAACAGCTTTGCTGTGTTTCGGGGAGAAGGGTAAGACAGGCAGTGTAATTACTGGAACAGAGTCTTAACATCTTATGTCTCAGGATAGGCATCACATCAGTTAGTTTCCTGGGATAGTTAGTCCTCCTTAGCGGCTGAACCGATTTGTTTAAAATTTTGTGTGTATATTGATTGAATTCCCTGAGTTTTTCTTCAATCCATTCCACCATCTAAGATGGCGTAGTGATCGTGATTTCATGAAAAACCAATTTGCTTAGTCACTAACAATCTTCATAATTAAAAATCCTTTACACAGGCGTAATTACAATATTTTTGAGTATTTTATTATCTATGGACGCTTTTACACCACGTCAATCTGGTCCCGTGGTAAGTTCTCGAAGAACTTGTGTTACGGATAGCAGACAACGGAAATATATTTAAGATATTTATTATATGATACACATATTTATTACATATCCATAACGCAGGAACACAGAAAACTTTTATTCCCTGGCGGGATTCGAACCTGCTACATGCGGCTTGAGCGCCAACGTTCTAACCATTGAGCCACATAGGTATTAAAATTATATGGTTGAAATAGTCGGCGAAACGCATAAATTTTAAATCATCACTCTTTTAAAATTATCATTAATATTAATTAATGATAATTTTAAAATAAAAAAAATTAAGGTGTTAACAAAACTCCAGTGGACAAGTACAACGTGATACAACGAATGTCGGGTCTGATACGTACATGTATTTTAGGGTTCAACGTTTTTATGTTATCCACTTAAGTTATCAGTCTCTCCACTAGATGGCGCTGCTGAGATGAACTCTGCTAACAAAGTTCCAAATAGTAGCCTTCATTACATAATTACTAATGTGTTTAATTACGGCTTGATAAATTAGACGTTATTAAAAGGTAAACTCTATGTGAGAAATATTTAAAGCGCTAATAATATGTCTGATCGCATGAAAGATAAAGGATAAAAGATAAAGGATAAAGAGAAAAAATTAGTAAGAGGTAGGTAGTGCCATGCTGCATTGCAGCCGAACTGGGCCAGCACGACCTCTCGCTCACATAACACCGACGTCAAGTGATAGCTCTATGCTGTCGCGTTACGTGCGGTTTGTGAGTTTCCGGTGGCCCGTTGGGGGGATAGGGAAAAGGAGGGCGGCACATCTGCGTGGTCTTGGTTGTGCGGATGTGTATGGGCGTCGGCGCCGTGAGGCTCCGACTGCTCGTTTTCCCCCTGATGACATTAAAAAAAAGGATAAAGGATAATGGATAAAAGATAACGGATTACGGATTACGGATAACGGGTAACGGATTACGGATATCGTATAACGGATTACGGAATACGGATAACGGATAACGGATAGCGGATAGCAGATAGTGGATAGCGGATGGCAGATAGCAGATAATAAATCACAAATAATCTATCAGCAAAAGTCCCGTCGAATTCCGTCCAGAAGAAAAGACAGCAAAAAAAGATTTTAATTGCTATAATTTTAAGGTAGTTAAAACTTTAAATTGTTTTTTTAGAGTATCCTTATACTCTAATACGGCGCCTACGCCGTAAATTTAATTAACACGGACGAAATTTAATTAACGGATAACGGATAGTGGATACCAGATAGCGGATACCGGATACCGGATATAATAAATAAAAAATAGCAAATAGCAAATAGCAAATAGCAAATAGCAAATAGCAAATAGCAAATAGCAAATAGCAAATAGCAAGTAGCAAGTAGCAAGTAGCAAGTAGCAAGTAGCAAGTAGCAAGTAGCAAATAGCAAGTAGCAAATAGCAAGTAGCAAATAGCAACTAGCAAATAGCAAATAATAAAGGATAAAGGATAAAGGATAAAGGATAAAGGATAAAGGATAAAGGATAAAGGATAAAGG
Source organism: Helleia helle (assembly GCA_963853865.1). Taxonomy (NCBI): domain Eukaryota; kingdom Metazoa; phylum Arthropoda; class Insecta; order Lepidoptera; family Lycaenidae; genus Helleia; species Helleia helle. The sequence goes on from OY971421.1 coordinate 13,184,794, forward strand.
ACAAAGGATAAAGGATAAAGGATAAAGGATAAAGGATAAAGGATAAAGGATAAAGGATAAAGGATAAAGGATAAAGGATAAAGGATAAAGGATAAAGGATAAAGGATAAAGGATAAAGGATAAAGGATAAAGGATAAAGGATAAAGGATAAAGGATAAAGGATAAAGGATAAAGGATAAAGGATAAAGGATAAAGGATAGTGGATAGTGGATAGCAGATAGCAGATAGCAGATAGCGGATAGCTGATAACGGATAACGGATAGTGGATAATGAAAAACGGATAATGGATAACGGATGACTGATAACGGATGACGGACAACGGATAACGGGTAATGGATAGCGGATAACAGATAACAAATAATCTGTCAGAAAAACTCCCGTTGAAATCCGTCCAGACGAATAGAAAAGACGGACAATAATAATTTTCAAGATTTATTTTTTGATGTAAGAAACATACCGTACCGACACTGCCGTCGGTAAAGAAAATATACCGTACCGTATACTTTCTTTCGGGAACCCCTGGTCTAGTGAGTCAGAAAAACTCCCGTTGAAATCCGTCCAGACGAATAGAAAAGACAGACAGACGGACAATAATAATTTTCAAGATTTATTTTTTGATGTAAGTAACGTACCGTACCGACACTGCCGTCGGTAAAGAACGTACCGCCGTACCGTATACTTTCTTTCAGGAACCCCTGGTCTAGTGAGTATGGGCTAAGCTTACACGTGTGTGGAGTGTGTTCCTCCCCAAACCGGAGCATCCAAAATTAGGTTTTATAATTTTCCTGTACACTAATTGAACATGACAACATCGCTTGCACACCGGAGAAGGAAAACATCATAAAAACCTACATGAGTGATGAGATTAATAGTCTTTGAGAGTGTATAAAGTTCACAAATCAGTATTAAGCAAACACCCTCCTCGACTCCCAGGCCCAGCAACAGTACTAACAGGAACACTTGACGATGATGATAGAGCTCAACCTTAAATTACAAGGATCTACGTCTATATTTTGTAAGGAGAGCCATAAAATTCCGAACTGGTCAGTGATTTGTCACTGACGTAATAGAAATTCAACCAACCAGTAAAGTGTATGTACGTACCATCGGCCAATCAGAGCGCAGAACCGGTGCAGAGTCGCAGCACAAATTTAGCGGAATTTGTTTTCATACAAAACACATAACATTACTTCTTTGTTCCGGTTATTTGCTCGATGATTGAGGTTTAGTTATAACTCGAAAAAACAGTGGTAGCCAAAGAGTACGTAAAGCTAACGGTAGTAGTAGAGGAGTAGTCTGGCCTTCGCTGGGGCCAGCCTGTTGCTTGCAGATCCGGGACCCTCAAAAACCCTCAAAAAAATATGATCACTGAAGGCGCTCGCAGAGGTATTAGAAAGAAAGAAAGAATTAGATTTATTTGACAAAAAAAATACATGTACATATCTTAAAAGATGTTAAAAAAAGGTTAAGGTCAAAAAAGGCAATCAGTTCAGCATGTGCGACTGCACTAATGGCTGACGCGCTGATTTACAACTGACGCCTGAGCGGTTAGGTTACAACTTACAATTAACTTATTTAATTATCATACGATTATAATAATTAAAAAAAAAGAAAAAAAACATCAAAATAATAATTACTATTTAAGTTTAGAACACAGTTTTAGTGGCAGCATATTATCAAGTACATAATATATGCACAACAAAAAGCAATTATATTAAAGACTGACCAAAAATAAAAAATTAAAATAAAAAATTAAATAATATGTTTCGGTACGACTAGAGTGCCCCTTGGTAAAGTAGTAAATACTTACTACAATTATTTTTAAAATTTTCAAAGTCAGCAATTACTTTTTAATCATCCTTTTTCATTCTTTGCAGTCCTTTTGAAAGTACAGTGATAATATCTTTACCGGATGCGCTTTGTGCCGCGCACCCTTGTACCAACTACCATCCGGCTTAGTCCTTCCGCGGGGTAGCTTCGCCATATTCTGGTAATGGCAAAACAGGCACTGTCTAGTACACTACACCGGGATATGAACGGGCACAATAGTTGGGTGATGTTAACTACATATTAGCAGATGACTCATCTGTCAGTCTGTCTATTGAACTAGCATAAAAAACTAATAATATTATTATAATAATGTACTATAAATTGATAATTTTAAGTGGTTTTATAACTAATGTAAGTCTGAAAATCTATTGAAAACGTCAACAGATCATCATCACCAGCCTCTATCCGTCCACTTCTGAACATAGGCCTCCGCCAATGAGCGCCAAGACAACAAAGGGATAGTTTTTAATAAATATGAGTAACAAATAATCGGCATAAGATAGTCATTATAGGCAGTGCTGGATTTACCCCTAGCCCCGTGAGGCCCGGATCTCGGAGGGCACGATTTGCAGGGCGGCAAAATTTGAGAGCCAAGAAAAGATGAGGAACTATTGAATTATACACAGTTATACACAGTCAATTTTTTATTTATCAATTATTATCAAATTGATAAAATATTCCTATCATTTATAGGAATACAAGCAAATAAAAACGAACGCAATAACAAAAGAGTTCATGACGTTAAAACGGCTGATCCAATTCTTATATATGTAATAAATTTCTAATAACCTGCTTTCAAATAAAAATCGGTTCACGCATTAGATAGAGCTACGGTGCTACAGACACACGTAGCGTTCAAACTTATGACACCCGTCTAACGTCTTTTTTATGTCATTTAAATTTGATGTATTAAGTAATAAACTCTTTTTTTTTCGGATGGATCTATGCTAATGGCCCGAAGGCCCTAATGCTTCGTCGGATTAGTGTGAGCCCATTTGGCTCACTATTGGCTTGGTACCACACGGCTTCCTGGCGTCGGGTTGGGCATAAACTCATATGTTTTGCCTAATTAATAATTTATTTTTATGTGAAGAAATGAAGAAATGTGGCATGCGCTTAGAAACAGCCCATGTCAGCGTGCCTGCTGATGACAATTAGTAATCAACGCCATACATAAATGTCAAGAGGCCACCCTACGCTATACGTTTCCTAGCTTAATACAATAATGGTAGACTCGCAAGTATTTATAAATTATACAGTTTATGATAAAACACAACTTATTTTAGTTTCAAGGGCTGTGCCCAAAAACTGACAACCAAGTGTTCCTTTAAGGAACGGATGACGTGAAACGCTTATAAATATATTTTGAATACTTGTAGATGTGTGACTTCTACATTAAATTGGTAATCAAATACATAATTATAACTGTAGAGCAATTTTTAGGTTAACTTAGTTCTTAGCTGACTGGCGGAGTGGTCAGTGCAGGTGGCAGTATTTGCTGAACCATACCGCGTCCCCAACTCTCCAAGTTGGGTCGGAGACGAGGACGGCGTTGTGGTAGTCGCCAGTCTAAATGGCTCGCCACCGTTCGGTGTAGTAGAAAAGGGGCGCGGTTATGTCGCGGCTGAAATAGGACGAGTTCTCGTGGTCGGGGCATACTTCTCGCCCAACCGGAGCGTCGCCGATTTTGAACAATTTCTAGTTCGAGTCGGCTCTCTGGTGAGGCGGGCTCGTCTTGACCACGTGCTTGTCGCCGGGGACCTCAATGCCAAATCTGCGGCGTGGGGTTCTCCCGCGACTGACGTCCGAGGTGCGGTCCTGGAAGACTGGCTAGTCGAGACCGGACTAGAGGTCCTAAACGTGGGGTCCAGGAACACCTGCGTACGGCGGCAGGGCGGCAGCATCGTCGATGTGACTTTCTCCGATGCTGCTCTCGCTCGCCGCGTGCAAGGCTGGGAGGTGTTGGAGTGTGAGACGCTATCGGACCACCGGTATATCCGGTTCCGGTACGGCTGCGCCACTCTCTCCCAAAGACTTGACTCGAATGCGGAGTGTGGCCCACGTTGGGCCCTAAGGAGATTAGATAGGGAAGCCCTCCTTGAGGCGGCCATAGTCCAGGCCTGGGGCATGGATGGTCGCCCGGTCTCGACCGAGGTGGATGAAGAGACCGACCACATGGTCGCTGCAATGTCGGAGGTTTGCGACGTGGCCATGCCGAGGGTCGGTCGGCGGCCACCGCGAAGCAAGAGAGTGTACTGGTGGTCAGGTGAGCTTGACGAGCTGCGCAGGAGGTGCGTTGTGGCGAGACGCCAGTACACCCGGAGTCGCAGGCGAAGGCGCCGTGACGAGGCTGAAGAGGGGCGGCTCTATGACACCTACAGGGCCGCCGCCGGTGAACTGAGGACGGCCATAGGCCGAGCCAAGGAGGCTGCCCACGAGCAGATGCTGGAGTCTCTGGACCGAGACCCGTGGGGGAGGCCGTACAGGATGGTTCGCAACAAAATGCGCCCCTGTGCCCCTCCCCTGACGGAGAGTCTCCAGCCTGACCTCGTGGCCCGGATAGTTCCGGCTCTGTTCCCCGGCCGGGGAGAGCACGCGCCCCCGCCTATGGCTCCATCAGACAGTGAGCCACCGGATGACGAGGCTCCGGAGGTGTCGGAGACAGAGCTGGATGCGGCGTTAGCGCGCATGAGGGCGCACAATACCGCCCCAGGTCTGGATGGTGTTCCCGGGCGGGCCTTGGTTCTGGCCCTTGGCCCGCTCCGTACACAGGCGAAGCGCCTTTTTAGCGCTTGTCTAGCGCAGGGTCAGTTTCCCACGGCGTGGAAGAAGGGAAAGCTGACCCTGATCCGGAAGGAGGGACGACCAGTTGACTCGCCATCGGCGTACCGACCAATCGTGCTGCTCGACGAGGCGGGCAAGCTGCTGGAGCGGATTACAGCTGCCCGGATCGTCGAACACCTAGAGGAGACAGGCCCGAACCTCAGTGCCTACCAGTTTGGCTTTCGGCGGGGCAGGTCCACCCTGGACGCTCTGACTAGGGTGAGAGCCCTTGCCGATGAAGCAGTTGAGGGGGAGGGGTGCTTTTGGCGGTGTCTATTGACATCGCCAACGCCTTCAACACCCTACCCTTCGATACAATCCTGGAGGCGCTGAGGTTCCACGGCGTGCCGACGTATCTGCGCAGACTAGTAGGAAACTACTTGTCTGGTAGGTGCGTCGCGTACCCCACGGCCGCTGGTTGGGTGAAGAGGAGAGTGGCGTGCGGTGTTCCTCAGGGCTCTGTATTAGGCCCGCTCCTGTGGAACATCGGCTACGATTGGGTCCTCCGCGGCGCGAACTTGCCGGGCGTCGGCGTTACGTGTTACGCCGACGACACCGTCGTCACCGCGCGCGGTGGCACCTTTTCGGAGGCACGAATCCTGGCGGTAGCTGGAGTTGCCCAGATGGTGGCGAGGATCCGGCGTCTTGGGCTCGAAGTGGCCCTGGAGAAGTGCGAAGCTATATGCTTCCACGGGCCCCGGCGAGCCCCTCCACCCGGATCCCGCCTTATAGTAGGAGGGACTTCCATCGCTGTCGAGCCGACCATGAGGTACTTGGGCCTCGTCCTCGACAGTCGATGGAACTTCCGAGAGCATTTCCGGCGCCTCGTCCCGAGGCTGCTCAAAACTGCACGTGCGCTGAGTCGTCTCCTTCCCAACATGGGTGGACCGAGCGCTGGTTGCCGCCGCCTATATGCGGGCGTCTTGCAGTCCATGGGGCTGTACGGCGCACCGATATGGGCGAGCGCCCTAAAGACGGTGAATGTGGCTCAGTTGCGACGTCCGCAGAGAGTCATGGCCGTCAGGGCCGTCCGTGCGTACTGTACGACCTCATACGAGGCTGCGTGCGTACTGGCGGGCTCAGCGCCGTGGGACCTGATCGCAAGGGGCCTGGCGCAGGCATGGAGGAGACGACGAGGAGAGGAAGAGGAGGAGGAAACCTCCGAAGAAGAAGAGTCCTGGCGGAGCCGCCTGCGAAGGCGAGTGCTCCGTCAGTGGAAGGATAGGCTGGAGGAGCCTAGTGCGGGACACCGCACCGTGTCGGCCGTCGGTCCAATCCTGGAGCAGTGGATTGATCGGCGGCACGGCATCATCACCTTCCACCTTGCGCAGATCCTGACGGGACACGGCTGTTTCGGAAGGTATCTGTGGAAGGTGGCAGGGGCGGAGGACTCGCCAGGGTGTCATCACTGCGGCTGTAGTGAAGACACTGCAGACCACACCCTGGCGGAGTGCCCAGCTTGGGCGGAGGCAAGAGCGCCCCTCATCGCTGAGGTTGGCGCGGACCTGTCGCTCCCTGCGGTCATCCGAGCGATGACTGTCAGTGAGAGCGCATGGCAGGCGGTCCTCTCCTTTTGCGAGGACGTGATGTCGCAGAAGGAGGAGGCGGAGCGGGAGAGGGAGCGCACTGGCGCCTCTTCCCGCAGGAGAGCACGGCGGCGACAGGCGGTCACACTGCCGTGAGGGACCTGTGCGCGGCCGATCGGGGGATCCGCCGCGCGCGCGCAAGGTCCAAGCTATAAGGCATCCTATGTGTTCAGGGTGCCTTAAGCGGAGAAGGGGGGGGGGGGTCACTACCCCCACTTTCAGAGAAGAGTGCCGGATTGCACAACGTTGTGGCCGGTGCGGATGTCCACAGCTCTCGCGCCGGGTCACCTAGACGACGAGGAGAACACCGCTGGGGTTTAGTGGGTAGAGTCTGCGCTCACCTTACCATCTTCTCGGGCGCAGAGAGAGAGAGTCCCACATAACCAACGGGCCCCCCCCCGGACCCGTTGGTATGCCTAAACGCATTCCCCAGCGAGACCAAAAAAAAAAAAAAAAAAAAAAAAAAAAGTTCTTAGCTGATAGAATTCTGAAAAAAAATATAAAGACCATATCTAAAAACTTTAATAATTATAAAAACGGCACAATATAGAAAATATTCGAACTATGTGTAATAATTTTAACTTTTAGATATAAATCTATGACCTATAGACATAAGAAGATCTTAGGATATAAATCTTGTCAAAATGCCATCGCGTACAATTGCTATTGTACTGCAGTTGATCAATAGGTGCCCAACACCTAGATCGATGGAATCGACTACAACTAACCTACTTACAATTATTTCCAACCAACATTGCATTATTTATTTACTATCAACCTACATGGTATTTGTTGCTTTATTTTTTTGCAATTTACATACAAATTTTTGGTGCATTAAAAAGAAGAAATAGAAACACAGAAATACTCGTCATTGTTGTTGCTTAAAAATATTCAAAGCTAGGAGCTTTTGTAATTTGCCGGCGATATATTATTAAGTGATAACTCGACACTCGCACTAGCTACTAGTAGCTTCGTTTACAGTCGTATGATAAATAATTAGTAAGTCGTCGACCCAGTTTATTAATAATGATGCGATACAAGCACGTAAACGGAGTACGTTCGGTAGCGGCATAGCGACAATGCGTGCCAGCTGAAATGTTCGATGGACGGGAAGGGGTGGCGAGGTCACGCCTGCACGGGTAGGACCGGCGCCGCTGTGACTCGCGGAGTCGACGCGCGCAGCTCCTGCGTGCGCCGCACAACGCCATCGCGTATAAGTCCGGTAACCACGCTGCGGACTCTGCCGCCTCTCACTGCCATCGAATTGTTATCTAAATATCCGTTCCAGGGGCCTCGCCTCTCGCGAACGTTGACGTGATCTAACGTTTTTTCGTAACAAATATATCGAATTTTTGAGATTTCCAAATGTGCATATTGAGTGCTAGCTTGATCGATCGACTGCATTAAAAAGCGAACTGTTAATATCGGTTTGCGGTCGTGTTTTGCCGTTTTTGTTGCGCTAATATATATCCATAATATAAAGCTTTAATATAATAATTAAGTGGCCGATCGGAGCTTAACCGTATCGTAAATATTGAGTGGTGCCGTCCGTGCTTAGTTCATACGGTGATCAGTGCGTCGATACTAGAGAGGTGTTTTTGGCGTTATTTTAGTTGCGAGCTTTAGCAATATCCTTTGAATCATTTATTTTTTATTTTATTTGCTATTATTGTGACAAAACGCGATCCATGCTTGGAGTTATGACTACCATGGTATGGTTTCTTTGTCCTCGTTACGTACATAATTGTTATTGTTAGTAAAGGAAGGTAGTTTGGTCATTGCGTAAAATATATGCAGTCACATAATATTTTATATCGTATGCTTGTAATGAATCAGACAATATTTTTATTCATTAGTAACGTATTATACATAACGTTTATGCAGCATATATAGTAAAGCTTTTGGTAGACTTGTAACGCATTCATTGTACCTGTAGAACATATTCACAAACTATCTGCAATATTCTTATAACGATTGGATTACATATAATACGAAAAAACTATATGAATGACAATCGAACTTCACTAGCTCTGCTTTATAATATTTCTCATAAAATAACTATTATGAAAGTATTTGTCTACATTTTCTGACACTATACTGCTTATTAGCGTAACAGCTTAGAATGCTGTCTAGAAATGTCTAGACTAGACTATTAGTTTATCAAGAAGTGTAAAATGCAGCCACTCCCAAATTTCAGTGAAAGTTTAGACGAAAGCTTCGCATATCTATCATTTAGATTAGCGCAAAACTATTAAGTATGTAGACTTTTATCTCAACAAAATAGTTCTTTAGTCATCCAGTCAACAAAACTATTGATATAAAATGTTCATACATTTTGTATGAAAGTGCTAAGCTTTTATATTAGCCTGCTAATCATCAATAATCTATGTCGTCTAAATAATAAGCTTAATATTTAGTTTAAAATGTAAACACAGTGTATCCATTCTCTTTCATACCAAATATTCCACTAGTCGCAGAGCGTACTCGAAATATATTCATGAAACGTGTAATTATTACGAAAATTTTAATACTCTCGAGAAAATCGTGGTTATGTAACTATGCGCTTTCCTCCATTTCCGACGTCATTCAATGTCCTATTTACGTCGTACTTACATTGAATAAACTTTTAAAATACTCGTAATAAGTTAAATGAAGAAAAACAATTCATCCATCTCTGTGTGCGATTTGTTTTTCAAGTTTTGCACCGTAACCATATTTACCTGTGATGTAAACAGCTGGTATAATATATTGAATCTAAAGAATAACACTTATGAAAGCTCCGCCTTCTATTACATAACCACATGTTCAGTACAGAAGTTAACGTTAATATGAAATGTTTTTGGTGAGGAAATGATGTCATAAAATGAGATTGAGTCGTGTAATATCTTGGAACGAAAATGTAAACGTTAAGGAGGCGTAGAGAGCGATGAATAGTCCAACCAGCCGTTGACACACTGAGTAAGGCCTGGCCTCATTTATAACCCTCACGTGTCTATTATGCATAGGTATAACTGACACCACTTTACTACATAATTATCTTTTCTAAAAATACTTATGCATATTACGTAAACTTAATATTAGTGGGTTGGTTGGTTGGTTGGTTTTTATTATCTTTCTTCCAAATACAAAGCCAAACTTTGTTATCAAATGTAAGTTCCACTTTATATGTACTTAAACTCTATTATGATGCCTAATATAATTTCATATTACGTTCTGACTAAGTTCTTAGTTACTTCTAGGCGTGAGTTGTCTTCAACGCTTAACTGTAACTTAACTTTAGCATACGTCTTTATTTTTTTAAATCGACTCAAACCCATATACTCTGGAGTAAATAGAGAGTATATATATACCTACTATTTATATTACATTGTCATTGCAGTAATTAATTTAAAACTAGTCAGACTAAAAAAACATGTCGTGCAATGTATCCCTGAACGATGGTAGAACATTAATTTAAATTTTCATAAACTACCGCACCCACATCTATTAACCTCTTTAAGTATTATATACACATTTTATGAGATTGTTTGCTCTACGCCCTCCCTTTGTCCGTGCAGACTGAATGGCGGGCGGCTCAGTCGCCGCGTAGTCAAATGTAATTTATTTGGCCTTCTTTGTAATGTGTCGAATCACGCCAAAATGTAATCTAAGTATAGAGCCCATAATACGTGGCTATATCTCCAAGGTTGTTAAAAAGTAGCTCTCAAACTCTGCTCTAGAAACACTCAGGCATCAAGATGTTATAAGTAGTTTATCAATGATGGCAAATTATGATACTTTACGAGACAAGTTGAGGGTCTACTATATTTATCGCCGTCAAAGATTAATTTGTGGAACTATCTAATATACATTCGAATAATATATATTTAAAACTTTCTAAAATAAATTAAACACGTAATGAATGAAATCAGTTCAATTCCTGTAATAGTGTATCATTTTTAAGCGCACTTTTAAAAAGTTGCCTTTATAACGTTATATTTATTTTGTTTACAAAATTTAGTATAATTTGGCCTTTATCAATACGATATGCATACGCATCAAATTATATAGTACGGACTTATTATTTATTTTGTAAATTTTAAAAAAAAATAATTGATTCTATTTTGATATGCGAATGGTGTAACTTTTTTCGATGATGATTCCCTAGTGCATCACAACGAAAATTTTAATAGGTATACCAAAGTGTTCAACGAATATTCTACCGTCTATATAATTTAGGTATAGTCAATATACAGCATAATTATTAGAAATATTACAACAGAATAACAATATAGCTAAATGTTGTGCAAATAAATCTAAAATTCATTTTTCGTCAGATAGTTCACGTAGTGTAAAACTGAAACCACAACAAAAGAATATAGTTGAATAGACATCACACAAAACTAAAAACTTTATTTATTTAAAAGCGAACTATATCTGTTACATAGACATCATCGAAGTCCTAAATTGTAATCTCAACAAAAACCATACCATAGTCATACATAATTTAACCAGTTTTGTCATAATAAGTTGACCAAATAAAAATAATCAGTATAATATCGGAATCAGAGGAGCGAGTGGAGATAATCGAGCATCTATGCAAAACACGGCAATTGCTCTTCTGGAGTCGGCGTCGGCCTACGAGAGAGCTGTGCTGGAATGTGAGCACCTGGAGGCGTCGGAGCACGGCGGGTTTCGGTGAGAGCGTTGGCGCGGCAGCGGTATGGAGGAGCGCGGGCCTCCCGACGTGCCGTTGATCGTGACGCCGCCGTGTTCGGGCGGCGCGGGCGCGGCGCTCACGTCGCGGCGGGCCGTGTCCGCGCGCGGCTCCCGCGACGACCCGCTACCTTCCACCTGGCGCTCCTCGGTGCGTGTACGCGACACCAGTTTCCGCGGCTCCCGCAAAAGCGTCGTACGCCTTGAACCACCCTGTAATGGCCTCAACGGGTTGCCCGCCATCGGCAAGGAGGTAATTCACGTATCTCTGGCTGGCTAAAACGATTGGATCAATCATTTATTTTTCGCTTTCGTGCAATGTTGTAAAAAAAGAAAAAAACTTTTGTGTTTTCACAAAGCTTCAGCTTATCGCTGTGTGTCGATGTATTTATTTTGCTGCAAAAACATAACTTGTGAATGTGACCCCTCTGAGCCGACTTAAAGGGCAATCTATTCTCAGGCCAATATTTTTTAAAATTCACTGTAAATGTGTATTGTATTTACGTACTTATAATCCCACTATATCAATTACAGGTGTGATGATAATATTGTTTTATGAAATGTCTAGTTTCAACTCGCAGGTCTGGAAAATATCTTAATCTAATATAATAGTTAGTTTTTTTTCGGAAGGGCTAGTCTTTTCGGCCTGATGGCCTTTAAGCTCAATCGGTACAGTAAGTGAACAGATGACTCACTTAAGAAATGGAATACTTAGTTATAATCGATGCAGTGTTAAGGTAAGGGATGCCATAATTCCGATCAATACGATGTCTTAAGTATCTGTAATTTCTCTACAGGGACGTTTTGTATGCAATAACTTTCGTATTTGATGTAATAAATATTTTCAGAATAAAACGTGTATACAATAGAATTTTAAATGTTTAAATCTTAATATGTATAACTAGCTGTTGCCTGCAGCTTCGCCCGCGTTACTCAACTCCTATAAGTCACAGCGTGATGTTATATAGCCTATAGCCTTCCTCGATAAATGGGCTGTCTAACACTGAAAGAATTTTTCAAATCGGACCAGTAGTTCCTGAGATTAGCGCGTTCAAACAAACAAACAAACTCTTCAGCTTTATAATATTAGTATAGATATTATTGGAATATTACAAAGAAATGAGTAAAAACTCAAAAAAGGAAAGGAGTAAAAAATAGAGCTCCTTGTTAATTATATACAGCTCATTTACAAGACTATTTGATACTGGTAACTCAAGTCTTTTAACAGCAGTATACGTGGGGCTACCGCCTTTGTATTTTGATGTTTTGTCTTACTGGAATCAGTACAAAATAACAAGTAAGGGAGGAGTAATTAAGAGTTTTTTGAAGGTAGACTAATAACCAAGCAAAAACCAGCGAATACAACGTCAACGTTGATTCTCTTCCAGTAAAATAAATATATCTAAAACGTTTATAAATCCTACTCATACAAAATATAACCTTATAATACAAAAAAGGAAATTATAACAATATTTTCCAAAATCTATACGACCTTTTTAGTATACTGTTTGACAAAATATCATTATACCAATAATTTTACGTAACCAAATCAGAAGACATCATATGCGCTTAGTGCAATAATTTCACGCACTTACTTAGGCAATACACAGCAAAGGCAACTAGTAAATTGATGAGGTTTGATTACTATGTATAGACGGACTGCAAGTTTAAACAAAAATACAAATATAATATAAATACAATGTTCGAGAATATCTACATATAATATCGTAGACATGTCGTAGACGATCGTCTTCGTTTCAAAAGGTTAGATCTTTCTAGCAATAAATTGAAGTAGATATGAGGCCATGTTTCGCTTATATAAAACAGGCTTTCACATGATCTTCCCAAGTCAGCAAAACTCGTACTTTGGTTTTCTTGAACAAACAGTGGCCAGAAATTAAGCCACAGATGTCTGAATATCCTGTTTCGAAATTCATAATTCTGATTTATTCAATCGACGTCTGAAATCTAATTATAATTGTCATCATAAATAATTTTTCAGCAAAAATTATAAAAATATGCTCAAGTTTAAATCTGATTAGCCAAAGAGTAGGCCTTTATGTTTAAAATTTATGAAAAAATATGTAATAATATTATTTTCACAAAAAAGCATATTTCATTAAAAAAAAATCAGTCTAATTAATAAATATAATTGCCTCCTAGACTAACAACCTAATAATAATTCAAAACAATGCTGCTTCATTTTGATTAATAGTAAAAAGTATATATTTTATTTTTTGTTATCACGAAGGTTCCTAGGAGTCTTTGCTTAAAACTAATTTAAATGCCGCTTATTTTTTATTTTATCGTGCATTATTTAAGTTCTACTTGCTGCAAAAACAATGTTTAGATGTTTTAAAATTATTAGAAAATAAATTAAATTTAGTAGATTACATTCAATTAAATTTTATTATTTATTTGAATGTAATCAGATCATTAGAACATTTATATATAAATTATTTGTAAGGCGTATGTTGAGTATGTTTTGAATTCTAAATATTGAATTTTAATAATTCAAAATTTGAACAATAAAAAAACTAATCATTACTGTTCCGTCGCATATAGTTATATCTAGAAATAATTTATCGTCACGCATGTTCATTTTTAAACTTTGCAACTGGACTACGTAAGTTTTAATGTTTATAATATACTTTATTAAGAAGCACGATTTGATTCTTGCTTCTAGCCAAGCTTCTTCTTAGAAACTTTCATGCCTGTCCTACTGCAGATGGATTGTCATGATATTATTGCCTTCATTAAGAAGTATTGTTTTTTGGATTGAACAACGTATCCAGGGCCAGGCCGTACGTACGGTACGTCTGCCCGGTTTGGCAAACTCAATAATATACAGAAAATAATATTAGTTGGTTTGAGCTGTTCCCATAGAATCAAAAGTATGTGCAATTATGATCTGCAAATAGATATTTGCAGAACATAAAATTTACACACGTATATGACAAGAAAATGTAAGTCGTAAGTGTAAGGGAGACCAACATTTGTTGGACAGTGGACATGAATATATGGTAATGGATTACCGTTCATCTCAAATTAGTTATATTCGCTATATTTTAAAGTCCTGGATCTTCGCATAAATTATTCTAAATTCAAATTGTCTGGTAACCAAACATTGATTCTCTACTTTTTCTCTTGTCGTACTTTCGATGTTGTGACTTTCAGATAATGATCACTCTGCTTTTTGCTTAAACGATCATTAAATAAAATATATAGATGTCTTATAATAATAAGATATTGTATTCTGTTATCACTATATTATTCAATGGCCATGTCAAGCATTTTTCACTAAAATTAGATCAATAGGATATCCGACTAGATGACCCAAATGATTACCACATAATTTAAGTATCAGCGTCAATACGAGCCATCGATCATATAACCGGATAGAGTAGTAAAGTGAGCCATAAAATTACGAAACTGGTCAGTGATTTGTCACTACCTTAATAGAAATTCGACCAACCAGTGATATGTATCTACGTCCCATCGACCAATCATCTATCAATAGCCATCAGTCGGCCAATCAGAGCGCAGATCCGCCGCAATGTCGCAGCACATATTTGGCGGAATTAGTTTTCATACAAAACACATAAAATTACCGCTTTATTCCGGTTATATGCTCAATGATACCAGCCAGTATTATTCCATTGGATATTTGGTAATATTTGTATAGCACATAATTGTTTGTCAACAGGTTCTGTCTCTGGGCGCGACGGGCGGCCACAAGGGAACCACGCAACCATCACACCCCTGCACTATCCTCCACCACTCTCCTTACAAGGTAAGCTTGAGTATATAGCTGCTATAATAATAATATAATAATATGTTGGGACAGTTCACAACTGATCCCCACCACGGTTCAAGCCTTGTCGTGGCGGTAGGGCTCAGTAGCCCAAGGTGAACCCAGCACCTTGGGCAAAGCCAAGTGAACCGAAGGGGAAGGCTCTTTGTACCCCTCTTATAAGAAGAGTGGACAAAAGAAAGAAGACAAGGGGACAAGGGGTGAGGATGGGGATCTCACCCCATTGCACTGTCCCGACGTTGGGAGGGGTTGTTATGTGGTGCGGGACAACCCTTCCCCCTCCCCAGCGGGATGCCTCAGAATGCATTTCCCGGCGTAAAAGAAAAAAAATCACAACTGATACATATTTCTAAATACATGAATATTACCCATACATTATATACATTACACCCAGATAGAACAAATGACCATGCTCATCACAGAAACATTTGTTCTGGATGGAATCGAACCCACGATTTTTTGCTTTAGCTGTCAGGGTCACTAACTACTAGACCAACAGGCCAGTCAAATATTTCAATGTACATGTAATCATTGATACGATGTAACTTAAACTTACAGAATTTCTCAGTACAATTACTACAATTGAATATAAATTGTAAATAAGAAGAATTATTCTGTAAGAGTAAAAATCCGTTTTATTTGTTTGAGTTTTAAATGTATTTTTTTGAAAGTTGGCCATTAAGAATTTTTCAATTTCATGGAAGGTGAACAATTCCTTCATCACACTCATTATGTCGAACGCACACACAGCCCTACACGAGCTATTGCTTAAATAATAAAAACGAGAAGAATGTTAAAGAAACGTAAACGTAATTACGTACTATATACCATGTCCCATTTTTGAAGTGAAACTTCTTTGCGTGCTAAATTTTTACGGATGAAACGTCATGAAAATGTGCAACGTTTTGTCCAAGAAGAGGCAGACAGTGATTGAGACTGATTGAGAGAGAGTAAGAAAGAGCGAACGTAGCATAAAGCACATAGCCATGGAGTGAGAGTGGGGTGGGGAGCAAGCGAGTGAGAAAGATCGAGAGAGAGAGAGTAAGATAGAGCGAACGTCGCATCGCAAGTCTCGGAAATTTAAAGCTTTAGATTAGTATAAAATATAGTTAAAACATCATTTATTATTCGTCATATATATTTAGTCGGTGTCAGCCAAGGTAGGTAGGTAGGTAATGTACAGCAACAAATACGACACCGACTCCAAAAGTAACTATAATGACGTGGTAAACGCAAAGTTTGTACATTAGTAGAATAACTAAAAAACGGCTTGTCAGATCTTAATAAAATTAATATGGGACCAAATTGGAAACAACAGCTTTCAAACAAAAAAATAACCATCGAAATCGATTCACAAACGGCGGAGATATCGTGTCACATACATACAAAAAAAAACATACAGACAAATTGAGAACCTCCTTTTTTTTGAAGTCGGTAAAAAAACATACAGACGAATTGAGAACCTCCTTTTTTTTTGAAGTCGGTTAAAAAATACATACAGACGAATTGAGAACTCACACCAATCCGTTGAAGCATTAGGGCCTTCGGGCCGTTAGCATAGATCCATCCGAAAAAAAAAAAAAAAAAAAACTCAATTAATATACATTATATTGAATAAATATGATAAATAATGATGAACAGATTATGACATTGAAATACCGAATGTTAAATAGTTTTCTGTCCTACGGTACTATTATTTATTCTGTCCTACGGTTACGCAGCCCTAAAACCATCACGTGTGAATCTCAAAGATTGTACGTTACTCTCCCGTTAATGGCTTTCGCTAGGCAATAGGCATGTTTATGGAACGTTAGTAGAATAAATACATATCATTTGTGCCCTATATATTTTTTCAGTGAAATTCGCACGTTATATTTTATAAGCATAATATGTTTCTCAAGGTTTTTATTATAATAAATATAAAGTGGGTGTTTATACTTTTCGGTTAACGTTACAATAAATAATCTAATAAAATCACTAAAGTTTAAATTGAAAGTGAAATTGTTATATTTCAAGTACATAATGTGTTATTCTAATAACTGTTATAATAACCAAAAAAAGACGTACTTTTAATATATATACACAAAGAGTAAAACTGGAACCCTATTAAAGAGATATGTGTGATGAAGGAGGGGCGTGTGTATGGCTTGGGTGCCGAGATGATACTCTTTATTTAAATACATACAATAACTTATATACAATTAGGGCACTACACTGTCTATCTGTCTGTCTGTCCGTCCATCTGTCACCAGGCTGTATCTCATGAACCGTGATAGTTACACAGTTGAAATTTTTACAGATGATGTATTTCTGTTGTTGATTGTTAAAAACATATCTATGCTAAAACCAGAATAATATCAATATTTAAGGGGAGATCGCATACAACAAACGTGATTTCTGCTCGATATTAATAATGGCAACAAACGCTTGAAATATTCACAGAATATTTAGTTTTTTTTTAAATATATATATAGCATAGGAGGGTAAACGAGCGGTCGAAGCCGTTTGGCGACTATAGACGCCCATACACATCCGCACAACCAAAGATTGTGCTCACAAACCGCACGAAACGTGACAGCTTAGCTGTCACGCTGGTGTTATGTGAGCGAGAGGTTCCACTCCGGTTGTACCGGCCCAATTCGGCTGCACAGCAGTATGGCACTACCTCTTACAAAGTTATACTTACCTAGTTATATTATATTAACTTAAAAAAATATATTAAAATAAAATAAATATTTAAGGGCTCCCATAGAGAAATGTTATATTATGGT
This sequence comes from Helleia helle, assembly GCA_963853865.1. Classification (NCBI taxonomy): domain Eukaryota; kingdom Metazoa; phylum Arthropoda; class Insecta; order Lepidoptera; family Lycaenidae; genus Helleia; species Helleia helle. The sequence goes on from OY971421.1 coordinate 13,202,313, forward strand.
AAGCTACACGTATTGGCATAGGTTTACATTGGAGAAATCGTAACAGAGTTAAAAATCATCAATAATATTTCAATCATCACGTCACTAGATGGCGCTTTCATTTAAATATGAATAGCCGTATATTACTTTACTTTAACAAACCAAACGTGTTTTTTTTTGTTAAAGTGTAATGTTGTACATATAACGGTACCCTTCGTTCGTGAGTCCGACTCGCACTTGGCCGGTTTTTTTTTTCCAATAACCGTAATAGGTACTCATACTGATAAAATAAAATTATATAGACATTCTCTAATATTTTTCTCTCCTAAGAGAAAAGGAAAACTACAATTACATGTTAACGTAGTTTTCCCAACTTTGGGGATGGGAACAACTAATTCAGCCTGATTCGGCGCTTTGCCCCTTCGGGATACTTTGTATATGAAGCAATAACGAAAATAAAGCTGACTTATTTTTAAGTAATTATACTAATACATTTATTTTAAAACGAATGTCAGCAATATAGTTTTATGAAACAACTTTTTACAGATTTTATCGCGATTTATTAAGATTATTCCGCACATAATTATGGTCACGGGATAAAAATCGTGAAAATTCATATTATTGTACTAGCTGTTGCCCGCAGCTTCGCCCGCGTTAACTTAGTTTTACAGCGGTATACGTATTTATGGTGATTATTTTATAGCCTAAGTTACTCCTTATAACATCAGCTATCTGCCAGAGAAAGACCCATCAAAATCGGCCCAGCCATTTCAGCCGGAACAAACAGACAGACAGACAAACTGACAAAAATTGTAAAAAATGCTTTTTTTGGTATATGTACCGTGTATACATCCATATGCATTTAGTAAAAATTAAAACCGACTTCAAATTTAAAAAAGAAACTAAAAAGTAATAAAATGTTTTTCTTAAATTTTGTGCCTACAATTTATAATCAACTTGTTCTACTAATATACAATCTTTGCGTTTATCACGTCATTATTGTTACTTTTGGAGTCGGTGTCAGCCAAGGTAGGTAGGTTAGGAGGTACATCAGCAAATAGGACACCGGGTTCAAAAGTAACAATAATGACGTGGTAAACGCAAAGATTGTATATTAGTAGAAGAACAAGTTGATTATAAATTGTAGGCACAAAAATTAAGGAAATTATTTTATTACTTTTTAGTTTTTTTTAAAATATGAAGTCGGTTTTAATTTTTGTTTAAAATTTTTTTATTTCTTAATTTTTAGTGATTTCAAAATTTGATAACTGATTTTATTTGTCTGAAATATGGGTAGAACTATTAAACGCGTGGCTCAGATTAAATGGCGCTGTATTAATGAGATGAACGTAGAAAGGGTTTAATTCATTACATAACAAATGAAAAAACCGAAATGGAATTGTGTAAAACTTTATATATATATATGTAATTGAAAGCAATCACGGCAGATTTGCTGCTATTCGTTAAATAATTCCATTATATATAGGTATAGAACATCACCAATATATCGACATAGAATGGATATTATGATTACCTTGAAAAACTATGATGCGCTTCCAAGGCACAGTTGTTTTTTATTCATTTAACAACGACAAGTAATAAAATTACATGATTTTAGCATAATTATTTACCGTATAAATTAAGCCCAATAAAAGCTGTAAATCGTCGAGGATTCCCCTCGACTGTGTATGGTCTCCATCATCACACCTGTAATGGCGCTTATAACCCATATGGGTCCAAATTTCTCTTCAATTTAAATTAATTAAGTCCAAACACAAGGTAGCTACTGTAAACTGTTGAGGAGTTCCCTTAACTGTCCTTTGTCTTCATCATCAGACCCCAAATGACAGTCATAACCCATCTAGGTGTAAAGTTCTCATCATCACAAATTAATCAAGCCCAAACACAAGGTTACTGATGTAAATCGTTGAGGAGTTCCCTCGATTGTCTTTCGGCTCCAGCATCAGATCGACTCCAGACCTTCATTAAATTGTAGTCCTTCAAAACACTTAATAAAAAATATATCAAACGCACTAGTCGCCCCTACGATTTTCGAAAGTTCCCCTCGATTTCTCTGGGATGCCATCATCAGATCCTGTTTTCCTTATTATGGGACCATTTGGGAAGTGTATACCCTTTAGAACAAAAAAAGAATTTTTCAAATCGGTCTAGCCATCTTCGAGTAATCAGGTAACATACAAAAAAAAAAAAAAAAAGATTCCGTCGAATTGATAACCTCCTCCTTTTTGAAGTCGGTTAAAAAGCAGTTATTTTAATATTACAAACAGACACTCCAATTTTATTTATCTGTATAGATATAATAAGTGAAATTTGCGTAAACATTACAATAATTATAGCCCTAATCAATATAGCATCGTATATGGTATATAATATATTCAACTAAAAAGAACAAATTTTACCAAAATCACTTCGCTTTTAGGTGCTTTTCACTGCATGGAGCTTTCATGCAGCAAAGAGTATGCGGAACAAAGGAAAGCGTGCAGTTACGCCTTTCTCGCCCATTAGCTACGCATGCAAGTCCATGCTACTAGTTTCATTTAATAACAATCGCCAGTGATTAAGAAGAGCTTTCAGGTTTTTAGCTCTGTATGGTTTCTTCTTATTTCTGTCTCGACATTTTTGCAAGTCACCAACAAAGTTATTAAAAATGAGATATAATATAATATATCTATCTATGGACGCTTTCACACCACGTCAATCTGGTCCCGTGGTAAGTTCTCGAAGAACTTGTGTTACGGGTACCAGACAACGGAAATATATATTCAATACTTTTTATACCATACATATATTTAAGATTTTTATTATATAATACACATCCATGACCCAGGAACACAGAAAATATTTTTGTTCCCTGGCGGGATTCGAACCCGCAACCTCCGGCTAGAGCGCCAACGCGCTTACCACTGAGCCACAGAGGTCGTCAGAGATGAATTAGAGTTTTTTTTATATACTGTAATGATTTTTTTTTCCTTTTATTGCGCGGAGCTCGATATTTCAATATTTTCTACGAATATCTTGTTCGAGAAACTAGTCTCGTATATAATATAATAGTCTTAGAAGATATAATTAATAACCAAGTTAATTTACAATGTTTTTTTTTTCGAATTTTCTAAGCTAATAATTTAAAAATCATTTTAATGTCAGCCAAGGTAGGTAGGGTACAGCAACAAATACGACACCGACTCCAAAAGAAACTATAATGACGTGGTAAACGCAAAGTTTGTACATTAGTAGAAAAGTACCTGGATGACCGAGCTTTGCTCGGTTCTTTTTTTTTTTAAATAAAATGACATATTCTAAAAATGATTCCTAGCTAGATCGATTTATCGCCCCCGAAACCCCTATATACTAAATTTCATGAAAATCGTTGGAGCCGATTCCGAGATTCCAATTATATATGTATATATATATATACAAGAATTGCTCATTTAAAGATATAAGATTAAGTTGATTATAAGTTGTAAGCACAAAAATTAAAGAAACACAGTTATTTTATTACTTTTGTTAGTTTAGTATTTTTGAAGTCGGTTTTAATTTTTTGTATAATGATTTTATTTCTTAATTTTTAGTGATTCCGAAATTCGTCGTCTTGGCGTTCATTGAAGGAGGCCTATGTTCAGCAGTGGACCGATAAAGGACGATGATGATGATGATTACGATGACCGTGACATTGTGTGTACCAAAGCATCCTATACAATTGTTACATCGACATGTAATAAAATAAGCACATCAGCATAATATCGTCGAGGTAAAAGGGACCAACCAAATTGGCATTATTGGGAATAACTAAAAAATGGCTTGTCAGATCTTAATAAAATTAATATGGGACCAAGTTGGAAGCACCAGTTGGAAATCCATTCACAAACAGCGGAGATATCGTGTCACATACATACAAAAAAAAAACATACAGACGAATTGAGAACCTTCTCTTTTTTTTGAAGTCGGTTAAAAATGTGTTACATCGATACATTCGAGTTGGAAAATGGGAGCTTACAGGAAAGCACGTACAGTTTTGTTCGTGAGTTCTTAAGTCAGAATAGGCTTGGCTAGCTGGACACCAAAAATGTTCAGTAGTGATTGATGTCAGCGTGATTATAAGTATATTGGTGCAGTAGCGCATACATTACAATTTACAAAATAATACAAAATTTACATTGATTGGGAATCTGTAACCAGGATTTATTATGCTTGCCGTGCTTGATTTGTGCAAAGTGGATCAGTGATCGAGTTGTAAGCAAAGTACCCAAGTCATCAATTAACACAATAAATCTATTACCGTAATGTGAAATTATTGAAAATGAGGAGAGCAGTGATTTTTATTATATTTAAAATATATGTTATTAATTAGGAACTGTATTAGCTCAATCTCTGTGTTTCAAAGAATTGCCTTTCGATGATAGATATTTTAGTATTTGATTGGTCCAAAACGTTTATTATATTTAAAATATATATTATTAATTAGGAACTGTATTAGCTCAATCTCTGTGTTTCAAAGAATTGACTTTCGATGATAGATATTTTAGTATTTGATTGGTCCAAAACGTTTATTATATTTAAAATATATGTTATTAATTAGGAACTGTATTAGCTCAATCTCTGTGTTTCAAAGAATTGCCTTTCGATGATAGATATTTTAGTATTTGATTGGTCCAAAACGTTTATTTATGAAAGGCTTCATTCCGTTTATTGAAATATCGAATTTACCTTTCCTAAGTCTGTTTGTTATTCCTCTTCTAAATGAATTTTGGGGATATTCCCCCGTAGAAACTTTGTAAACAAACGGCGAGGGTGATGTGGGAGTTATAACACAGTAAAATAATATTATTAGAACATAGTATTCAAAACGACTAATATCATACTTCATGAACGCCCAATTGTTGGATTAGAATGATATACTCCTTTTTATATAGGCTTTTTGACGTGACAACGTCTTATAATTCGATGGAGCCGGCTGCAAGAACGAAAAAACATGACGCATGCGGCGTTACCTCGCTCTGAGGCGTTCCATTTTCTTATGACGTTATCACGTTCAACTATCGTCAGTAAACCGACTTTACAGACAACCGTTTTTTGTTATTAGTAAAACTTGTTATTATTAAACCGGTATACAAGGAATCTGTGACGCACATTAAATTATCAGAGTGATATTTAGAATTGCATTTGCTCCTTGGCATGCTTAAAGTTATTAAAAAAACTGTCTAAAAAAATATATATATATATTTTTGAAGTCGGTTTTAATTTTTTGTGATTCCGCAACTCTAAAATCTAACAATTGTTAAATGCGTTGATCATATTAGACAGTGCCGATGAGATGAACAAAGAAAGAATTTAAAGTTTAAACCAATACGAAATACCAATTAGAAATTGTGTAAACAACACACGTGTAAATGAAAGCAATCACGACAGATTTGCTGTCATTTATTAAAGAATTCAGGTATATATCACCAAAGATCTACATCAGAACAACACCAAATTAAAATGGATATTATATGACCTCGAAATTATGCGTTTCCAAATGTTTTTGTTCATTTTACATCGGCAAGTATTAAAAAATTTGCACATGAACGTAGTAAACTGTTAACAAAATTGTATTAATTAGAATAACTCAAAAACGGCTATTTAGATCTTGATAAAATTAATATGGACCACACGAAAAGCACCAGCTTTCAAATAAAATAATCGATTCACCCAGTCGAAAGTTCTGAGGTAACAAACAAAAAAATAGAGTTAAATTAAGAACCTCCGAGGCTTTTTTAAGTGGGTTCAAAGTTATTGTCATTGATTATAAATAATAATATATTATTTATTATTATATAAAATCGATTCACCTAGTCGAAAGTTCTGAGGTAACAAAAAAAAATAGTTAAATTGAGAACCTCCTCCTTTTTTTAAGTGGATTCAAAATTATAATCGAACTCATTTCATATGAACTTTGACATATTAAAATCACCAGAACCTCTCGACAAAATGCTTGGCGTCCATCGTTTCGTAGATATATAATCTCCTCGACTTGAGATGATGATAATAGCAGTTTTATTAGTTTAATTTAAGTATACTGGGCGAAATTTTCATATAGATAATGAATTTGCATGAAAACTAGTTTACCAATCTCTATTTATGCGCCAACTTCTGCCAGACTTCCGCAGATTGCGCTAATTACTGTTAATGAGCCAACAGTGAAGATGTTTTTGATCATACGATAAAGTTTAAAACTTAACATAAAACATTTTTTTTTTTTTTTACTTTTACGCCGGGAAATGCTCTGAGGCATCCCGCGGGGGAGTGGGTCTGCTCTTCTGTCCCCTCTTCTTATAAGTGGGGTACAAAGAGCCCCCTCGGCCCAATTAGCTTCGCCCAAGGTGCACCGCTCACCCTAGGTTACTGAGCCCCACCGCCACGACAAGGCCTGAACCATGGTGGGGAACATAAAACAATTTGTACCAGTTCATTAATAACATTTTTGTTAAAATTAATATTGCAAATGGGATGTATACATAATAATATGAAATTCTCATGTCGCGGTGTTGGTTACGAAACTCCTCCGAAATGGTTCGACCATAATTATTATTTTTTGATATTTTTTATTATTATTTTCATTTAAAGGCATTAGCTACTAGGCTATTAGCCATACAAAATACAATTATTCGGTCTGTAATACGGAGAAATTGCGGGAAATCCCAAGGAGCGCGGCTTCGCCCCTCTAGCCCCCATCAATCAACTATCATTCCCGATTCCATCCACACATGGCAGTCCACCAATATTCGCCAAACAATCACATTATATATTACACTGATTAAGTTTTTAAAACAAACACTATAGAAAACCGCCAGAACAGCCCTACTAAGAAAACCACTCCAGAACGGTACTCCATAAGATTCACCAACCAATCACAATATATAAAGATCAAGTTTTTAAAACAAACACTATAGACAACCACCCTGAATGGACAAAACACAAAATAACAATTAATTAACGGGAAACCAAAAAAACACAACCGCGCGTCCCGATGCTTCCCGCCATTCCCTTATTTTTTGATAAAAAAAATTGTTTTTATTTTTTTATGATAACGATATGGGTGTAAATCTCAGCTAACGCGGGCGAAGCTGCGGGCAACAGCTAGTTTTTCCATAATGGGTCAAAAAACCTTTTAAAAATCACTATGAATTAATTCCTAGCTACAGTCAGTAATCAAGAAATTTTCCAAAACATCTAAATAGCGACCTAATCTCTTATAGCGGAAAACTTTAGATAAAAATCCAAGGTTATCATATACATAGTATTAAATTACAAACTTAGCCTGCCTTGTTAGCGATAACAGAACTTAAACATGCCCCTGGCGCTGTATAGGCAATAATTTTATAGCACTTGACCCAAAACAACTTTATACATATTATAACTTATTCGCAATTAGGTCATAGCCAGCTCGTTTTTTACAGACTTCATTTATATTTCGTGAACATTATTTTTATGTTAAAAGATGATTAATTTTATGAGAAATTAATAAGTTTTTATAGTACATTCCACAACGTAAATATTTTTATATGCCCGACGTTTCGGATACTTTACAGCAACCATGGTCATTTGAATCCTCTCGTGACCATGGTTGCTACAAAGTTTCGTAATTTAAATGTAATATATAGGAAAAAAAATAGTGTCAAGCTTTCGTGTCTTTTACTAAAAACACAAATTCGAGTTTTATTACCTTTTATTCCACCTAAGTCCTTCCCACTTTTACGGAAGAACAAACTCTTATCAATCAAAGAACTCTTAGCATCACTTACATCCTTTACTTCTAATTAATTGCTTCCAAAAATACTTACTCCGACCTCACATCAATCACTGAACGTAATCCTATATCGTTATGTGTACTACCAGGAAGGATATTGTATTTATCGTTAATAAAATCCAACACCTTAATTAATATAGCTAAGGGATATTATAAACGAAAGCAATATCGACGCGTTATTAGGGTTCCATACCCAAATGGTAAAACGGGAACCTCTCCAGCGGAAGACTCCGCTGTCCGTCCGTCTGACTGTATATCTGTATGTATGTCTGTCTGTCCGTCTGTCACCAGGCTGTCTCATGAACCGTGATAGTTAGACAGTCGAAATTTACACACATTATGTATTTCTGTTGCCGCTATAACAACAAATACTAAAAACAGAATAAAATCAATAAGAGATAATTTAATTTAATGTAAGATTAATGCCATGCTGATTTGCAACCGAATTGCGCCGGCACGGCCGGGGTGGAACCTCTCGCTCACAGAATACTGGCGTAAAGCTATGCTGTCGCGTTTCCTGCGTTTTGTGAGTTTACGCTGGCCCATGGGCGAAACATGTGCATAACTTCTTGTCCGGATGTTTATGGGCGTCCGTAGTCACCTAAGACTCCGACAGCTCATTTACCCCTTTATGATAAAAAAACACAACCATTTTTGCCATAAGCGACACATATTGGAATAATATTAAATCAGAGAAAGCGTAACGTTTATTAAAATATCTGTAGTCGTATATTACTTTACTTTAAAAAAACAAACGTGTTTTTTTGTATACATATACCTAGTCGTACGGTACTCTTCGTGCGCGAGTATCCACGACTTGCAAAAGTCATGAACATACCGAACTAACTGATCGTTGTGTCATGTTCGTCTTCACAAACCTTTTCTTTGGTCAGTCACCACAACACGCGTTCACAGAACTGTTTTCGAAAGTTTTAATTGGAAATATTAGTCGAAGGGAAAATTAAGTGAAGTGTTGTTTTATTTATTCTGACGAATAAGAGTTATAAAGTTTCATTAAAATCCATTCAGTCGTCTTTGTGTGAAAAGAGTAACAAATATTTTCTTCGCGTTTATAATGTTAGATTGCAACATAATGATTCCTACGACGTACCCGGGTTAACTTATTTTTAAAGCCGTACACAAACTAATGACGACCGCTTTGATTATTATTTTATATTAGTTTTATATATTACTAGCTGGTGCCCGCGTCTTTGTCTGCGCAGGATAAGATTTTTGTTTTCTTTTTCATTCTATGTTACTTCTAATACCTTCAATAATATGTGTACAAAGTTTCATGATGATCGGTTAAGTAGTTTTCGCGTGACATCGTAACAAACAAACATAACACGCCCTCTAGTCAGTTTCACAAGTATTCCTAACGAGTCTATAAGTAAAAAATCATAGCTGAAATATTTCCTTAAGTATAATAAACAATTTTAAATCTAAATTATATAAAGACAGTCTTGTAATTTCATATTACGTGGGACGCATCGAGCATATATAACCAGATAGAGTAGTAATTTGAGCCATAAAATTGCGAAACTTGTCAGTGATTTGTTACTGAAGTAATAGCAATTTAACTAACCAGTGATCTGTGTGTACGGGACGTACACCAATCATGCCTCAATGGCCATCAGTTGGCCAATCAGAGCGCAGAACCGAAGCAGCGTCGCAGCACAAATTTGACGGAATTTGTTTTCATAGAAAACGCATATAACATTAGATACCGCTCTTTTCCGATTATAATATGCTCCATGATGTGACGTAATGTCAGATGACAGAGTGTACCTCTACCATGAGTTTTTATTGCAAGCGCAAATGACATAACTATAGTAGTTACGTAAAAACGCAACACGAATAGAAAACTAAGGTATGGTATAGTTTTCGATTCGTGTTGGGCTACTATAGTTATGTCATGTGCGAACTCATGGTAGAGGTACAGGTGAACTGATTTGATTGGTGAAGGTACAAACTAAACTGTCCTGTTGAATTTGTAATGTATATTTGGTAATTTGTCATCCATGGACATGTCCTGAATAAAAATCCTTCTTTTAAAAAGGATCTTTCACTAGAATCGTCGATTTTATCACATGTTTAGATGGTATTTTTAATAATAAATGTTGTATGTGATTGTAAAAAGCCAGCATATAAACAATTAATATGACTAATGAAAATAATACTATATGGGTTATGTAAAATAAAATTTGCAAGTGATTTATGTTAAAAATGTGATTTTCATCACACATTAATGCATGAACGAGCCATTACTCGAAACACAACCGCCTACACCCACCATACACCAATCCAGCGATCACTGGCGTGTGAACATTATAATTAATATACGGGCAAAAATATAATATAGGACAAAATGTCACACGTTGAAATAATTGCGCAAATCTGTAAAGTATAATTAACAAAACTTAGTAAATATGTGGCGGTGGAGAAAAAACATTTGTCGCAATGACCTCGCCCGTTTTCAACACGCAGACGTTACACGCTAACTTCCAACGAATTATTTTTTAGTTGCTGTTAGTTTATTAAACTACATAAAATATTTGATTGTTTCAGGCCGCTTGGGATTGGTTGATCCTAATATTGGTTATATACACCGCAATATTCACCCCTTACGTAGCTGCCTTCCAACTGAATGAACCAGACTTCGACAAACGTTCACGAGGCTTCGGCCAGGACCCTATTGTTGTTATCGACATGATAGGTAATACATTATTTCAAATAAATAATTGACGTTTTTTCAACTGTCTATCGACTAATGTCGGTTTAAACGAATGAATGGTGGGCGTAACTCGATCGACTAGAACAGCGTTTCCCAAATTTTCTTTTGCTAAGGCCCGGTAAATTTCGTACAATCCTCTTCATGACTCACTCAAGTTTATAAACTCCCTGAAACTCATTTATTGCAAATACTTATGTACGTTTACAATCATCAATTAGTGAGAAGTATAAAGCTGCTTATTTTTTACTCTGTTTGTCTCGTCATTCAACCTCTCCTAGTGGTATAAAATAAGGAGGCAATGGTGCAATCCGGTATTTTTTATTCGTGACCCGGTACCGAGTCGCGACCCACCAAATGGGAAACGCTGAACTAGAACATTGCCACAATGTGCCACATTTACCATCATTCAAAAATTTATTCCAAATTTAAGCCTAACGAAGACGATGGGAAATCGTAGTAATTAAGGCCAAGTATGCATCCTAAGAATTTGTCTAATTAAATTATGCGGCTTGTAAGTATTCTTGTTATGCAGCCAGTACGTTGGGATGAAGAAAACAAGAAAAATAAACTAATACCTATTTAGCTCAAGGAACTAAACTAAATTGGTATAAAACTAATAAACAAGCTTGTAGAAATAAGGCTTTATTGTTCGAGTCTAGATAAGAAAACTAAAAATTGATGTAGATAAAGTGTACCTATTTTCTTCAGAATGTTAACTAAGTCAATCCAATTAAAAACTTTACTTAGACATTCTCGCTCACAATATTATTTCTAAACTATGTTTATCTAGTACGTACGGCTAGTGTATAAACAAGTTATAAAAAAATATAAACATAATAGATTCTTTCGAGTTTCTTAGACAAAATGATTTATTAGTCAGTTTACTCTACTCTACGTAGATTCACAAGTAGTGAATCGTAATCAAATTGTATATAAATGTTACTTTTTTGTAATCTTAAAATATACTTTTCAAATCTAAATTTAATTGGAGCTGTATGTACACCTTAATTTGATTGCTTGAATAAAGCACACATTTTGTATAATAGTAAGAAAAAACATGTTCTATATTAATTTATGTAACAAATTTTGCACCAAAAAATTAAATTTCCATATACAATTGATTGATGTGATAATATTTCTATTTTCAGTGGACGTGACATTCATAATAGATATCCTAATCAACTTTCGCACTACATACGTGAACGCAGCCGACGAAGTGGAATCGGATCCCGCGAAGATAGCTATGCATTATTTAAGAGGGTGGTTCCTTATTGACCTGGTCGCAGCCATCCCCTTCGACCTACTTCTCTTCGGCACCGACACAGACGAAGTGAGCTGCTTTTATCTCAGATCACATACATAAACATAATATATGTCACATAACACGACTATAGAACTAGAATATAAGACTAATATGCCTGATAATATTAGAAGACATTATAGCCCAGATGATCAATTGTCCGAAAACCCATTTTATTTTAATACATTATAAAGATCATTTCACCACTACGTCAAATAGACACTAACTAAAAATAATTTCAAACGGGACCATAGATAGGTAGTTCTTAAGTAATTAAAGGAATAGGAGAGTAGGACGAAAATCAGACCGACAAATTGAAATACCACAAACTAACACTTTCGGACAAATGAAGCTCTGGATAAAATTTTTAGTCTAATCACATTGTAGTGGAATGCAATTATGGCATCTGTCACCCTTGGATAAATAAAACACGAGTATCTAAACGATTATATGCCGATCACAACAAAGCCCCACAAAATAAATTGGCGATTTTATTCGTAAACGGATTTTAAACCATCAAAATTCTTAGATACAATCAACAAAATTATTTTATTTGTTTATTCTTATCGATGAAAAAATTAGGCATTCCTGTATTGTTCGTTTTTCAAATTTCATTATTTTTGTTTCAAATTCTAAATGAAGAGAACCCAAGGTGGGTGCTTACTGAATTTGTAATACCGTTTCTTGTTACAGCAGGGGCTGGAAAGTGATGAGGTATACCATCTTTGTGAACTATTTTTATGTTGCTGCCACTCTTTTTATTATTTTTATTTAAATCCAAACATTGATTTTCACTTGCCATTTAAAAATCACAAAATAAATGTAAAAATGGAAGATGAAACGCTTTCAGTTTAAATTTTTCGATTTTGCACAGAGTGTCGAGTACGGAGTGCTCGCTCGCACAAGCTTGGCCAACTTTGGTTCAATTAAAATAACTACGGCCTAGTGCAACGAAATCAAATTAACCAATCAAATCATACCAAGATATATTTTTGCCTCGGCTATTTGCAAATTCAGCTTATATCTATGAACTCTGTTTATAGCCACACATCACATCATTAGTAATTTATATCATCAAATCAATTTCGTTCATTGTAAGGTTCAAAGTGACAATGTATGTATTAAATAATAACCATAAATATTTCAAACAGAATGGACAAGAATATTAAATGAATTATTTTATTTTATAAAAAACGTGAATATTTCGTAGTTAGAAAAATTATCGCTTCAAATTGTAAAAAGGTAATGTTTCCGTAAAGATTTGCGCATCTACCTTGTAGATAATTACGCCTTGTACCTTCTACATAAAGTAGCGAATAATTTTGTGCCCTGCCTTTGATACCCTGTAATAGAATGATATAAGTAACGGAGGCTGATAATAATCTTTGATTTTAGTTTAGGCAAAACATATCATGGGCTTATTTTATAGTTAATGAGCAATTCACAAAGTGCACAGAGCTTGGTAGCCAATACGCTCACACTTCCCAGACTGATATCTTTGTATAAATCAGTGAATCGCATATCACAACATAACAAAGCACTAAATATATATATACAAATATTTCATACTTATGGCACCCACCTTACATGTACTAATCAAAATTAATATCATCTAACTAATTGTAGGAATAGACATGTTTATGTTACTGACGTATTTATAAATAAATCATTCTTCCAAAAACAAATCCGTTTATTTGTATAAATGATCAAAAATTAAACATTTTATTTAGTTATTCAGCCGAACAAGCGGTACATATCACGTGGAAGATCCATTCCTCGCTTATATTATCACTTAATCATTATTCACTAAAGATACTATTTTGTATAATATGTCATTATTAAATATAAGAAGATAAATAAAATAAAGAAAATATAAAAATTGTAAGTATCTCTTCGACATGATTATAAAATACTGATAGTTTGCTTAGGATTCAACTGACCTGCTACTTTGCACTTGTAGACGATATTGCGAACACGTAAATAAATGCAAATAGCCCAAAATGTGTCTTTATTTTGGGCAACAGGATATTTTCAACCTACTTAGGTATATAGTCTGAAAGACTTAGATATAATACTCGTAATAACTAGTTTTAACTTAGCCTGTAGGACCGACTTAACCTAAGTAGACTGTTATAGAAAGTAATTTGAAAAATAGCATAGAATTTATACAAGTTATCTGCACCGCAATCTATGATACATCCACATAATTTTATAGTTTGAGAAGGATGCTTTTAACTCCGCAAATTCTGTATGGCTGGGCATCCAATGACGCTCGCATCGTGTAATCATAGAAAACTTTGCTTGGTTGAAGAGACTTTCGCTGCAAAGCCTCATTAATGCTACTTAGTGATACGCGAACATTCTTATAATGCTTGGATTCGGTTTGCGGCTATTATAATCATAATTGCTTTAGATAATAATATTTAGGATTCGTTTAATATATTCTCCATTTTCAGACAACTACTCTCATCGGTCTACTCAAAACGGCGCGTCTCTTACGACTAGTGCGCGTAGCGCGAAAAATTGATAGATATTCTGAATATGGAACTGCCGTCCTTCTTCTTCTTATGGCTACTTTTGTCCTTATTGCACACTGGCTTGCTTGTTTATGGTAAGAATTATTGAATATCATCGTCTTTGTCTTTGTTTTAAGGATTCTCTTCAAGAATGCCTGAATATGAAACATACTCCATCCTCGTTTACAGGTACGCGATTGGAAGTTGGGAGAGGCCTCAGCTGCATGCACCAATAGGTTGGCTTGATGCACTTGCCAACGACGTTCAAGCGACATACGATAACTCTACTGGACCTTCGATGAGGTAAATATAAAGTTTACAATCTCTGACATTAGCGAACGTGTGTTTGTTGTTAATTTTGTAAATCTTGATTCTGACTTTTAGTTCTGCATGTCATGTATTTTGTTTAACTCTAAGAATGTTCTAATGGTATTATGTAGTAACTGCTTAATATAGAGGCCGTTTAATAAATAGATAATAAGCTTATCAGGTAGAATATTAAATAAGCACAGAAAAGTAGCAAATGTATATTTTTAGGTAACTGATGCTTATATTGGTTTTATATTAATTTTTGACGATATAAACTTCGTGATTTCATTTTTCGTGGGGCTAAGCGGTACGTACATTTTCATTAATAAATATTTTATCATTATCTAAAGCAGAGTCTTTAATTTCGTAGGTATTTTATGATATGCATAAAGAAGAAATAATAACACACCATAAATAAATGTTCAATACAAACATATTTGTTTTGATTGATACTTCAATATCACTATGTCCAGACATAGATAAATACTTGGCTTGGGTTTTAACAAACGCACCAATCCAGTAAGAGATAGTGCCATGCCTGCTTTGCTTTCGAATTGAGCCGGCACGACCGGGGTGATACCTGTCGCTCACATAACACCGGCGTCAAGTGCAATGCTGTCGCATTTAGTGCGGTTTGTGAGTTTCCGGTAGCCCATTTGGAGGATAGGGAAAACGAGGGCAACGCATCTGCCTAACCTCTGGTTATACGGATGTGTATGGGCGTCGTTAGTCACCATAAGGCTCTGACTGCTCGTTTGCTCCCTTTCAACCACAACCGAAATATGAACCAGCCGTTTTACGTATCAATAGTCCCGAAAAGTGCATATTATAAATTTCGAGTTGCTTGACACATATTTTAAAAAATAAGAGGAGATATTTTCTAGAAATGTGATTTATTTTATATAGCATTACTTATAATGACTTTATAATAATGTAACTATGATTAATTTTAGATCGAGGTACATAACAGCCCTTTACTTTACTTGCACTTCCTTGACAAGCGTGGGTTTTGGCAACGTGGCTCCCAACACCGACATGGAGAAAGGATTCACAATATTCGTCATGTTGGTGGGATGTAAGTAAAAATTTTAAGTTGCATAGCAGATATTGTGCATTAGTATAAACCCACAACCGACGCCAGGAGGCCGTGTGGTCGCAGACTACACGGTAGGCGGGGTAGGGTAGGGTGGGGCAACCCCCCACTTTATAAATCAAAAACTACCATCTGACTTATTTGTTCTGTCGAGGAGCTTGATCACGTATCGAATAAAAGAATGTTTACAACAAGATACGCTTAAACATAGGCATCGTAAAAATGAGTCGCCCAAGGCTAGTTAAATTGAGTTATTTAGGCAATAGGTTCATCACCTATTAGGGATTGCCCTTTAGCCACATGAGGCTTAAAATGGGGGGAAAGGATGGGGTACAGAAAAAAAATACCACATCACTAAGATCTGGCGCTGCGCAGCGAGATATCACATGTACTTATTTCAAATTTTGAACAAAATTATTTAATTTGTTGTTAAATAATGTTTCATGTACTAGTTCAATCAAATACAAAAAATATACGCGAAAGAAAAATCTCATGCGATAAATGGATGGTCTTACCGCCAGATGTCGTAAAACATCTGAATTACTTATAGATGCAAATAAAACTCATTTTGTTCATGTATTTCCTATTTAATTATTTTACTTTGATTACAGCACTGATGTATGCCAGTATATTCGGGAACGTGTCTGCAATAATCCAACGACTGTACTCGGGAACGGCGCGGTATCACACGCAGATACTGCGGGTCCGGGAGTTTATTCGCTTTCACCAGGTAAAACAATACAAACTATTTTTACATTGTTATACTGTTATTATAATTGTAATTTTAATATGAAAATAAAAACGTAATCTCTATATAAAGCACATACCACTTGCGTCATTATATACAGACAAATAAAATTGGAGTGTCTGTTTGTAATATTAAAATAACTGATTTTTTCTAAATGCATATGGGATAGGATGTATACCAAAATAGCATATTTTTACTATTTTTGTCTGTATTTGTTTTGTGTTTTGAAACGGCTGGGCCGATTTTCACGGGGCTTTCACTGACAGATGATTTAAAGCAATAAGGAGTAACTTAGGCTATAAAAATAGTCATCATCAATGTGAGTGGCGAGGGATCAGCCGTCTTGGCGTTCATTGGGGGAGGCCTATGTTCAGCAGTGGACGGATAGAGGCTGATGATAATGATGATGAATCAGTATACGGCTGTAAATTAAACGCGGGCGAAGCGGCGGGCAACCTCTAGTATATCTAATATAACCTTTTAATGAACGATTTAGATCGAGTCTACTGACTACAATAGATAGCAAATGCATGTATGACTATAGTCCACATTACCAACCGTCCACTTTTCCTATATATTTCGAGGCTTAGCCTCCTTCAATGAACGCATGCAAAATTCTTTTTACATTTTTTCATCTTAAATTAACTCTTCATTATTTCATCTTAAATTTTTTCATCTTAAATAAATCACCCCACAAGATGTGCTATGAAATTAGTATACATAATTTGAATTAGGATGTGACACAGGCTGCATACCTAAATAACGACCCTACAGTTGTCCAACATTCTGCTCAATGTCCTGCTGTGAAGTGACAGATTGTAGAAAGAAAGGAAAAAAAAAAAGAAAAAAATAACTCAATTAATTTTTTTAGATAACTAATCCGTTGCGGCAACGACTAGAAGAATACTTCCAACACGCGTGGAGCTACACCAACGGGATCGACACGTCGAGCGTCCTCAAAGGCTTCCCCGAGTGTCTACAGGCTGATATTTGTCTACATTTGAATCGCAACTTGCTAGCTAATTGTGCTGCTTTTGAAGGAGCAAGCCCGGGTTGTTTAAGGTAGTATATTATTATAAGTTAAATATAAATTGTTAATTTAATTTTAAATTAATAATATTGTAAACCAGGTAGGAAGATGATCTCCGTGCAGTAGCCGGTCCGTGTTGGATGCGAGTGGCAAGGGATCGGCCGTCTTAGCGTTCATTGAAGGAGACCTATGTTTAGCAGTGGACGGATAGAGGCTGATAATGAAAATAATGAATATTATTATTATCTATGAAAAGTGAAACACATCTCATTTCAAAAAAGGTCACAGAATCGAAAAATAAGTGAGAACTCTTGACACTTTAAATAAGGTCACAAGACACAATTAATCACGAAGCAGATACTCATCACTACGAATACTATCGAAAACTTTTAGAAAATTTGTTCCATACATACTTACCTATATAATACAACACCATTTTATCAAAACATGATGTAATTTGGTATCATCCATTATTTCATGGACACAAAGCTATGTGACGTATAGTAAGTAATAACTTGAAATCGATCTTCAAACTACGTTCAACCAATCAAATTAATAAAAATGTTGTTTATTTATACAACACAATAAAAACAACTCAATGAATTTTAATGATACTATACAATAATTTTATTTTATTTTATTACTTTAGAAAACTTACAGCTAGTATACTTATAAAAACAGCAATAGTATAGGAAGGCCAATTAAAAGTTTTCACAAATAAGCAAATGAGTACATAACAGAAAAAAGACAGTAGACAAACGTAAACAAGTAAGGTAAAGCACTACAACTAGTACATGTAAAATTTAGTCCTTCTCGAAGAAAGTAATATTAAAATTTGTTAAATTTTTTGATACTTGTATAAAATAAATCAATATCGACACTGACAATATAGCTTACACATCAGAATTACACGCGGGCTATAATTTAACTCCCACAGTATGTCAAGTACGCAGGTGAAACCGCGGGTCACTGCTAGTAATATATAAATTAGTTTATGTTTTTATTTATTTCAGGGCGTTATCATTAAGGTTTAAAACGACGCACGCTCCTCCAGGCGAAACGTTGGTCCACAGAGGAGATGTGTTGACTTCATTGTACTTCATATCAAGAGGGTCTATTGAAATTTTAAAGGACGACATTGTGATGGCTATTTTAGGTAAAAATATTATTTAAATAGAATAAAAAGATAAATTATCTTTATATTTCGGATCGAGAAGCTTTATCAACAGGTTTAATTTAATGTTTAATTTGGGGTTTAATAACAAAAATAATTATAAACGTCCCGTACAAATGCTATAAGTGTACTATAAAACAAAAGTATCAAAAACCAACGAAACAAAATATGAGTATATGAGTTGGCGTCTACAACGCTACATTGCGTAATGTAGCGTTGTAGACGCCAACGTAGACATTGATCGTCATTTCTGAACGAATAAATATTTTACAAACGATCTAAATGAAAACCACAATTTTAAAATTTTAAAAGTGTCATCGAAGGCATATTTTGATTTGAAATTGTGTTACTTATATAGTTTATTTGTCTATGGTGATTTTTATTTTATTTACTTTTTATTTCTATTAGTTATGTCTAAAATATAAGTATGCTTCTTTTTATTTCTCTTAAAATAAGCAAAAATCCATCAAAATAATTTTATTAACATCGACTATTGTTATATTTATTGTAGGAAAGGACGATGTGTTTGGTGAAAACCCGTGTGTTCATACAACTGTGGGTCGCAGCAACTGTCGAGTGCGCGCACTCACCTACTGCGACCTGCACAGGGTCCATCGAGACGACCTCCTCGACGTCCTGGACTTCTACCCGGAGTTCCGAGCGTCGTTCGTCAACAATCTAGAGATTACGTATAACATGCGAGACGTAAGCAATAATCCATGTTTTCCTATTCATTTTGTTTGATAAATAATCAAAAACATTATTTGACATTGTTTTCTTACGGGTCTCCTCTTCAAAATAAGTCACCCAAAACTAATACTCTATGTATAAGGCCATAGTTTTCCTGCACTTTTCCTTAACGAATGTTTTTTTTCTTCAAAACTTAAAACATTAAAATTATTTAAAAAAAAACAGTTTTTAAATTGCATTTTCAATAATAACAATAATTAAGTAAAAAACCAAGAAAATCGTTCATATAGCGTTTATTTATTGAAGAGTAATTATTGTAATTTTAGGATGAGCTAAGCGGTATCGAGCCTCGCCGTCGGATGCGCTACGAGAACCCGTGTGACGCGCGTCTACTACGGGAGGCGTACGCGCGCACAACTCGCCGCCCCCACACCGAGACATTCGCCGACAAGGTGGTGCGTGCTGCAGGCCAACTTCGCCGACACTTATTAACTAATTATAACCTATCGAGCATAACAAACAAGCTTACACATTACCGACATACTTAATTTGACGTGACTCAGATATAGAAAAGAAAGATTTCATTGATTCTTTTCTTTTTAAACCGACGAAAAAACGGAGGAGGTTCTCAAGTAGACGCGTATGTTTTTTTTTCTAGTTTTATTATAATTATATTCGATATGCTCGATATACAATGCTATAATTAGTTACTAAGTAAAGTGAAGGGGGTCCCGTACTTGTATTGAGGCACCGTTGATATTGGCATTTCGCATACATTGGATGTGTTTTTAGATTATTAATTAGTAAGAGGTACAAAATTTGTATTCACAAAAAATATCATTATAATAGTTTGTACACGTTGCACATAGCAAGTTACGTAGTAAATAGTAGTTATATTTTAACACTGTAGTAAATAATTCACAATAGATTAATTATGTTTCCTCAGTAGAACAGCAAAATCACGAACTGAAAACTACAGTAGAAATTTTCACCGAAAATTTATTTCAAAACACAATAGAGAAAATATATATGTATGTTTTAAACTGCCTTAGTCATAGTATTTTATAAAGACTCGAATTGTTCTTACTGCTTATTTAAGTTGATTGAAGTTAACAATGCACAAATGTATATACACGTAATCCCTACTAGTCCCTACTAGTATTATAAAGGCGAAAGTAACTATGTCTGTCTGTCTGTCTCTTTTTCACACCTAAACCACTTATCCGATTTGGATGAAATTTGGTACAAAGATAGTTTGAAACCCGAGAAAGGATATAGGATAATTTTTATTCCGGAAATGTCACGAGAACTATGCGGGTAAAACCTCGGGACAGTCGGAAAAAATAAGCCTGGAAGCTTTCAACAAAAACGCTGCCTAAACCCTTTGTAATATAACAACATATAAATAGAAAACATTATATTATGTAGACTGACTACATAATATTATGTACCTAATAAAACTTAAAAATGGGCAATTATAAAGCGGTAGTGTAAAAGCTATTTTTATAAATAGCTTTTACATATATATTACATATTAGTGTTAATATGGCATTAATCCTTTTCATCATTACATAATATAAAAGTCGTCCGCCGCGTCTGTATGTCTGTACGCAATAAACTCAGAAACTACTAGATGGATTTTCATACTGTATCTCAGTACAGTATGAAATATATAATTTACCGAGATTTTATGTAAATTGGTAAATAATATATGACAATTATTGTAAGAGTCAGAAAAATTTAAGCCGCTTGGGAGCTTACATTGAAAACGCTGCCTTATTTCCTTTAGAGTTATAACAAAAAATAAAGTAGAAAATGATCATCATTAGTCCGGATACGTCCGTAAATATAAGTTAACGCGGGTGAAGCTGCGGGCAACAGCTAGCTACAAGCTATTAGATCAAGTAACACCTATAGATAGTTTTGTTTATTAAAAAATGATTCTTTTGTATTATCACATTATTATAACGAATTATTTGTAAAATTACAGGATTCCCAATGTAGCGACGAAGATACGGAATCACCTCCAAGTCGCGGTATTCTAGAATTTTCGGCAGAGAAAGCTGGGCAGGACGTCACACCTCTCAACTTCAACTTCAGCAAGCAGCGATCTACCACACTTAACTCAATCACAGGTAAGAACACAATCTTGTTACTGGAATGTTCATGTTAATTTTATATTTTGAATCCACTTATTGCACCTGAGAAATGACCCAGTTTACTATTACATTCAGGTACATTAAAGTGATGCTAAAATATTTTAGAGTAGTTACACATAGCAAAGATGGAAGATGTGCAAAACCCTTTAATGATACTTATTTCTCCCAAACGAATTTAAATATTTTTTATTATATTTTTGTGTTAGCAAGACGATAAATGGCGCCGGGACGCCATTTTAAGATACTTCATATTTTAAAATAATGATTAATGATAAAGGAAAACATTGATTTTTTTTTATCTGTAGTTTGAAGCAATGTATGTTCTGTTTTTTTATTGTGCAATATCGTCTTGGTAACAATCCACAATTTAATATTACATATATTTTGTTCATAGAGACATAGATTAAAAACTTATCAATTTAAATAATATAAAATTTCTTTATAAGGATATTTTTCAATATTTGTTAGTGATAATTCTATAATATTTACGTAAAAGTATTTTACCAATCATAATTACATTTAAAGCATAATTTAAATAGCAACTAACGATACCCATTAAATTTAAAGCAGCATGGTATACGCTTACCTTAAAATCTTTTCCTGTTTCAATGACGTCGGCGGGAGAAGTGATTAGGTCGATCCAAGCATATTATGATATTAAATTTTAGGTCTGTATATAGATTAAAAATACGGGAGACGAAAGAAAGAAAACATTTTAGGCGGTTTAAATTTTAATATGCTTTGTATCGGTCTAAATTTTTCGTCCGCTCTGAGCGCGGCCCTTGTGTGCAGGCATGCTAGCGCAACTTAAACGGAGCTTCCCAGACCTCTACCACCATAAAACTCATCAGCCGCTACACAACAAGTACTGTAAGTACCTACCTTCTTTAGAGGCATGTATCTGTAAATAAAGACCTACAAACCGATCATAGTTGACCCTTAATTAGTGTTAGACTTTACTTGGAATGTTAGATATATACTTAGTTTAAACTATTCTGAACACTACAAAGGAACTATACTTATTTTTGTCCAAACTAATTTTGAGTAAATATTAAACAAGCATATTAAATTAATATTTAATTTTTGGCTTCTGAGATATTTATTTATATGATTTATTCATTTTTACTTTTAATGAGTTTTATTTTTAATATAATAGTATTAATTTGGATATTACTCGTAAATACATTCTGCCCGTCCCATCATCAGCATCTAAACGGTTTGTAGAAAGGTGATTATTATAGAAATTTTAAAGCAATACAACACTATGAAACATTCTGAGACTCATAGTTGTTTTGTTTTAGTTTACGATGATTAAACTAAATTATCAGCCAATTGAAAAACATTTTTGTAGAAGAATTTTAATGTTGAAATAGAAAATGTAACTTTCTAGTACAAAAATCATAAATATAGACAGGATTATAAAGTGATCATCCAAAAATAGAAAACAAATAGAAAAAAAGTAGCGCATATTTTACATAGATAAAAAGTATCGCATATTTTTGTCACATAATGTAATAAAACCGCTACATACATACCCATTAGGTACAATAGTTGGGCAAAAATTACGTATGTAGTATTTTCTTTAAAAAAAACAATAAATGTGGTCAGCGCGTTATTTTGTATTATCTGTACTATATTTCGTTCACTGTTTCAGCGCAATCAACTCCCCAAACGTACAGGGGTCGAGCGGCCGTTCGTCGGCAGTCTTCAGTGGGCCCCCTAAACGACACGTCGCCTCTGACGGGCAACGGGGCGGGCGAGCCGGTCGTCAGCACCCCGGCGCACAGCGCCACTCTACCCGTGTCTAGCCTCAGCACAAACCCTAGCTCGTATTACACCAACGCGTCACCCAGTCCCCCTGTACCGGCGCCCGTCCATGTCTCCTGCGACGACATCCTCGCTCCCAGCGCTTCGCAGTCTGTAGGCCGAGCTCCCTCTTCGAGGTCTGCTCCGCATTCAGCTGTTAATTTGCATCAAACTGGAAGACCGACAGCTCTTCCCTTCACTTCAGAAAGATTACAAAATACTTTACAGGTACTGGTATATTGCTCTTATTATGTAATAATTGTAATCATGACCTAACAAATACCGTATTTTTGTTTTAGGATGCAGTGTCACCCCAGTATCAGAATGTTGGGACAGCTGCGACGTCTGCGTCGGTGGCGACGATTTTAACGAGATTAGAGGAACTAAGTCGACGGGTAGCTGTTTTAGAAACGGGTCTGACCGCGGATGTGAGACGCATATTACAGTTGTTACAAGGTCGCGAAGGACCTCACCATAACGCGCACACACCTTCACAGCCCTTGCCGAAAGCTTCATTGTCCGTACCACAAACTAGCGAGGTAAATGTTTGTCTCTTATATAATTATGTTATGTTTTCGAATAAATTCATTTTTAGTTACTTTAAAAATCTATTGTTAGATAAATGTCTTAATAAATAAAGAGAAAAGAATCCGAGCAACGTTTATTCCAGATAATATGTATTAGCAAACCTTAAAACGGGTAGTCAATCCCCCTGATAGTGATTGACATTGAACAGTTTCTTTTGCTTTTGTATAGTTTTGCTAAAATACTAGACACTAGACCGCGCTAGACGCGGAGTGAGTAGTGACACCGCCGGTAAAATATTTGCCATATTTACTTATTTTATCATTTACTTCATGTCCAGTGGGAGTGGAACTGGAACGGCGAGCGCATCGGGCGCGGGGGGCGCGGGGAGCGCGGGGATCGCACGCCGGGAGTCCAGCGGTCGGCGTCCGAGCCGCACGCGCCCGTGCCGCCTGCCCTGCCGCCGCCGCCGCACTCGCACTCCTTCTACAGGTACTACTACTACTACTGGAAGTAAAAGTGACCTCTTCTTGTAGAAACTTCTAAAGTACTTTAATTGCTTGATTTGCTCGAAAATGTTATAAGACCTCTCTATGTAGTCTGTCACCTGACTACACTGTGATGTTGACACACACTATGAAGATGGTAGTGTGTGTTAACATCACGTGGTAGATGTCCCCATCTTCATTGAAACGTGAATATTGTAATTTGTAACAGTGGAATGCTTAGACCCGCCCATTCTAAAATGTAGTGTCATCATCTACATCGTCAGCCTTTATCCGAAAATTATTTATCTAGTCTAACCTAACCAAAAATTAGATCGCTTGAACCAGCGCTTTGCGACATTTAGGTCACTTTTTAAGTACTTTTAGGTAATAGTGATATGTCGTGTGAGCAGGTAGTGTGAGGCGGGCGAGACGAGCGCCCCCCGCTCCCGGCCCTCCACGCGCTCGCTCGCCGAGTCCGCGTCGTGCGGCTCGCTGGCGGGCGGCTGTGCGGCCGCGTGCACGCCCGGCCCGCGCCCGCCCGCGCGCGCACACTTCCACTTCTGCCGGCGCATCGCGCGCGCCCGCCGCGACGACGCGAGGACCTTCCTTTGACGCGCCCCACCCGACCCATGGACCAATTTTGTACTTCGTCGATGCTTCGATTGACGTGTCCTCGCGATTCGTCGAGCCGACTTGCGGTCGCTCGTAATCAGTCCATTCGTATTTATAACGCGATAAATCGGCCGGTGTCCGAATTTGGGTCGAAGAGATTGGCCTTAACGAGTATTCGCATCGGTAAGTATCGCTATATGATAATGTAAATTGTATGAGTGATCGATTCGCGACGGTCGATGGACACACTTGGTGCTTTAATTTTTGGTAGGTTACTGATTTTCGAGTGAAGCCGTTATACGATAGTGCGAGTTATTATGGTTTGTAATATTCATTGACACCGTTCAATGTCGTAGTATTTGTTTCCCGTCAGCGTCGTAGGCGACCGATGACCACGAGACCACAACTGTACGTTCTCAGCAGTGCACAGTAAGGTTAATAAGACTGAGACACTACGTAATACCGTGAACTGTATTTCCAGAAGAGAGTAAACGAAAAACGCTTTCTACCCGTCCTTGCTCCTTGCCTTTACATTGTAGCTAGGTAATATCTAACACTACTATGATGAAAATGAATTTGGGATGCTCCTTGTGGAAGTGCGTTTATAAAATTTGCTATAATAATTATAAGTGTAATGAACCGCGCAAATTTCAATGTTGCCTGCTCTTATTTTATTAAAAATGTAATTTCTACTACACGTATGGTCTACGGATGACTTCCACTTATGATATAATATATTAAAGATAAATCAATTTTATTGATAATACTAAGGTCTAAGTACGGCTTTTTATTATTTAAACTTTAATAATTATCTACTTAATATTAACTAACGTTGGCTTGGCGAACAAAAATGTCTAGGTATGTCAGTAAATATCGGCTCAAACGTTTTAGGCCTTTGTGGAAGTATTGTAATTAAAATTAACACGAAACTTTTGTTACCATATCATGTAAGCAATAATGAAATTGGCAACAGTGTAAGATATAAACTAAAATTATTAAAAAAAAAAATTTTAGCGTCACTTCCCAACTCCCATGGTCATATGCTGTTGGTCTCACTGTCATTACTCATTACACTCCGCTTTTCTTAACCTAGTTCATATAAATACTTGAAATTAAAATAAATACATTGCCCAAATATAGAGATCAGACTGCTATTGAAATATAATTACCTAGTCAGATTTACGTTGTAAGGTCTCGAAAATCTATTTTTTATTTTATATCGTATGTAATCAGTCATTTATTAATCACGAACTTTTTAAAGAGATCATGTTTGCGTAATTCATTATTTTTAAAGCTTTGACATTTATTTTATAAGTTTTTATTTTTTAAACATAAAATGAAATTACACTCTTCAAACACAAACTAGCATAGATTTCGAAAAAAAAAGGATTTTCCCTCACAAAATATGTTTTGCAAAAAATAATCTATTTTAATTATTTGCGTTTAAAATAGTTATTGTTATTAAACTGTGTTATCGTTGTGTCGATTCGCTTCAAATGTTACAAGTCAATTTTGACCTAAAATTGTTGACAATATGAAAAGAATAGTTAAAAAATATTAAGTACTTCTAAAGCATAATTACTTTAAACTGTCGTTTGTTTGTTAAGTTGAAATAAGGGACATTTTATAATCCAAAAACTGACTGGAAAGGACAGATGTTTACATATTTTGTTATAATGAGGTGTCACCTAAACATAAGTCCATAACTTAAATATAACTAAAAATTAACTTTCTTTTTTAAGCTCAATTAAGTTAAATTTGTAGATATTAGTCCAAATAAAATAATATATGTACTAATTTATTTAGTGCAATTATTTTATCACGCCGATAAGGAATAAGGCAGCTTGAAATCACAGTCACTTAATTTTCAAAATTAAGTATCAATAAATCTGCTTTTCAATATTAAATACTGCAATAACATTCACGACTTAATTTGTAGATTATATTAACGTAGGTATAGTGTTAAGTCTGTCAATTGCAAGTGTAACTAACTAGATAGTGTTCCTCGAATCTTCTCTAACGTTCGTTGCTTTGCTCTAAATTGTACGCCTTAAAACTAGTAGTCAATACCTACATGCTTTTGTAGATGTAGACTTTCATGATGCCTAGATACTTGTAATCTATGTTCTAATCCCTAGAAGTAATAAATATTGTTTATATCAATGACGCTGTATGTAATTTGATATAGTTTAATTGATACGAGAGCATGTTTTGTTGTTAATTTTTATATGTTATTTTTATTAATAAGCAGAAACGATAAATTATACATATACGTATAAATACTTTAATGTTATCTAACAGTTTAAAATAATGTAAAAATGCTGTATAGCCACAGGTAAGATGAATCGCAATTATTATTAATAATACTTATTATGACAGAAATAAATAGTTTTGCATGTAAGACATGACAAATAACATATACTTACGAGAGAGCAGGTTTCTAAATAAAAATAAAATGTATGTAATTTATATTCGAATATGCGTACAGAAAAATAAAGGCGATGGAAGTTACATCAATAGATATTAAAACACCCGTATTTTACTTTAGTTTTACTTTTATACGAGCATTTTCGGAAAAAAACCTGTGATTTGCTTGAATTTCATATCATGTAAAAGTCCGCATCGTACGCACCGGACGCACGCAACGGCATGTAAGTTGTATAGAAAATGACACTTCCATGCGATCCGTACGGTGTAGATCAGTGGACGCAGTTGTGACTTGTATGACTTTCTCTACAAAGCAAACTAAAATCCGTTGCGGTGCGTCCGACGCGGGCCAATAGACGCACAATCGGCCTGTCTATAATTTACTTTCAACCAACGACATACTTTACTTCATTGGCGGGCAGGGCCGGATTTAGAGGTCTGGAGTCTGGAGGCCCTTGGCATGATTGTATTCAAAAGTTGTTATTGTTTCCATATTATGTGATTGATCTCGTGTTTAATCTGTTTGAAAAATAGACGTGGTTTTCTCTCAACATCACATCTATATCTTTCTCCCACCTTAGCTTTTTACGTTGAATGAATAACGCGATATTTGTAAAAAGTGTAATAGACTAATTCAATAGATAATATCGGTACAAAAATGGTGTGAAGGATAAAAATAATTCTGACATGAGTTTGTTATGAGCTAAATTATTATTTAGTATTTACTCATTTTTTGTGCCTAATTTATAGTACTACTGTGGGCACCATTTTCTTTTTTTTAAATATTTCTAACACTTATTTATTAATTCTTAGTCAGTAGATATTGTTAAGTTATGCTCATATAGGTAAGTTGTATATTTTAGAAAGGCTAACTGCTGATATCATCAGTATTCGAAACCATTATATGTTTTTCTTATAGTATAACTCTTAATTTCAATTCCCTCCAGTCCACTGCCAGTATTTATATAAGTCTTTATTTTTTAATCATTTTTGCTTTTATAGATCAAACCCATTCAAAGTACATAATATTAAAAAGCTAAGCTTAGATGAAAAAAATAAATATTTCTTATAGGTCGACACGTGTTGTGAAAGATAATCTTTACTTATTGTTGAAAAAAGTTAACTTTTTTAACATAATATGTACATTGATGTATTATTATTTTTTAACTTTATTTCCATTTAATATTAGACAGTAATTTAACAGAGTGGTCGAGTCCTTCTAGTTGGTTTAATGAACCTGTGTCAGAAGGCCTCGCTCTTCCACATTTATTAGAAACAATACTAACGCTAAAATGGATCCTACAAAGACAAAACGATTACAATATCTCACATAGCTTTATATATATAATTATGTTATGGTATAAAATGACAATATCACTTTCGTATGTAACATATGTGACCTTTTTTGCTATCTTTTATTTTGATTTATAAATTTGAAAATGTTTCTATTTTTATTTTGTTTTTAGTATTTATTTCGCTTATTTAGTACGTCAGGACTGCATTCCGAGGTAATTTAGTTCATAACATTCTCTGAGTGAACGCTAACTTTAAAATCTTTCATCATTATCGTTGCCTTGAAAAAAATAAAAACCGGTTGTTTTAGCCCTAAATAATCACACCATAAATAATGTTCTAGTATATTAAATATTGATAAGTTAGTATTTATATTTTGAATGCATTTAAGTGCTACGTTAAGGCGTGCATAATAATAATTACGTGTAATTTTGTCTGTGATCGAAATTTTATATTGTTAAGCTGAAAGGAAAACGCACTTATCTACATAATATGTAAATGTTGTACTATAATTTATACATTACTCATAATTATATGATAAACTTTGTTCTTATAAATTCGCAATCAAATAAGTTATCAAATCTGTTGAGATTACATAGAGAAATGTTTAACTGACTTTGTGTCATGTCATTATTATAATCTTCCGATAAAGTTTGTATCACTTTTGAAGTAATTAACTAATTTATGCTTACCTTATATTCATATTTCAAATCCTTATGTTACAGTTTTGCTACATTTATGTACGCAATATTCAAAATGTTTTAAATAGAAAAAACTGTATTTATAATAAGAAACTAAAACATTTGTATTAAGTACATTTTCTTCTGCATATCAGTTTTGCTTTAATTTCTTTATTGTAAATTTTCTAAGAATCAAAATAATAATTTCATATTATTATATTGATTTTTAGAAAAAATAAATTTTAATAAATAAAAAGAAAAGATTAAATTTAAAAGCTCAGCTTTCGTATATATTTTTTTCAATTCTTATTATTTAATTACACATGAATTGGAGAGATAAGTTACTCAATCATTTTAAATTTTAATCAAAATCAAAATAAGAGACTAGAGAAACATCTTTTTTTTACTAGCCATTTAACAACATTCAACGGCTAACCCCTCCCTCTCTTTATATTCAATATTCGTAATATAATGATGACCATGCACTATATTCCATAAAATATATTAAAATGTTTTGTTTTGTCTAATTTTGATTATTGACGACGTTCGCGTTCTGAATGATAAAATTAATATAAAATAATATAAGATTACCATAAAAAACTAAATGTGTTTGTATAATTTGTATCATTGCATTATAGTTAAAAATAAAGTTAATAAATAATTTAATATCCTTATCTACTACTTATATTTTAGTAATTAGAAGCTTTTTATCACACAAATATCAGGGTAAAATTAAATTAATATTCTATATCAATAATCTTTTCAGTGGTGTCGCTATGGCGTAGTTCAACAAAAATATCCTATCAACTAATGTATTGATTATAATAAGATTCTACGCCAAGATATGCCACTGAATCGCAGTACAATTTATTGTAACTAATTTAACTATATCTATTCCTTCATTTTCATACTAAGGTTGAATGGCTTGTGTAATTACAATATTTTCGCTAAGTCTCCATCAATATAACAACGATTTTTATTATTATTATTATTTTCAAATCTCAATTTCCTGTACAAACTGATCGATTTTAAACATGCATGAATTAACGCTTTATAAGTACTTTTTATACAATATTATTAAATATTAGTTCGTTATTGTTACATGGGTAAATGAAATGTACATGCTATACGTGTACCTAAGTCATTGTATTTAAGCTGTGCACATTAGCCATTATATTATAGTTGAATGAATCTTTGAAATGCGCAAATTCTCGTTGAATACGTAAATAAGTTCCATAAAAATAAAAATATTACGCACATGCGACTTGTCATTTTATTTTATTATATACATTACCTTATTATTGTTATAGTGTCATAAATAACAAAGGGTTATGCTGGGTGCCTATATTTGAGAAATTATCCGTTTTGCTTACGGGTGGTAGAATTGTCTACGAGGCGTAATTCAAAAATCTTCCTATAAATAAAAACATTTTACAAAAAATTAAAACCGACTTCAAAAATACTAAACAAAAAAGTAATAAAATAACTGTATTTCTTTAGTTTTTGTGCTTACAATTTATAGTCAACTTAATCTTCTACTAATGTAGGTACAAACTTTGCGTTTACCACGTCATTATTATATAGCACATCAGCATATCGTCGAGGTAAAAGGAACCAACCAAATAGGCATTTTTGGGAATAACTAAAAAACGGCTTGTCAGATCTTCACGCACCAGCTTTCAAACAAAAAAATAACCATCGAAATCCATTCACAAACGGCGGAGATATCGTGTCACATACACACAAAAAAAAACATACAGACGAATTGAGAACCTCCTCTTTTTTGAAGTCGGTTAAAAACGATTCGTAAGCAAAGTTATTGATAGCTTGGTACACGGATACGAGGACTACGAATAACGTCTATTAGGGTTAAATGTTAATGTATTAGACCAGTGTCAATAATTTTTTAAACAGAAAAAAATATATAGTAGGATGAAACCCATTGGAAAAGGAAGAGAATATAACAAAAATGGAAGGAAAAATAATTTACGGGCGAGAGGGCGGAAAAGTGGAATAATGTCGAAATAAATAATGCCTGCCTAGGGTGAGCCCAGCACCTTGGACGAGGCTAATTGAGCCGAGGGGGCTCTCTGTACCCCTCTTATAAGAAGAGGGGACAAAAGAGCTGGGGGCAAAGGGCGAGGATGGGAACCTCAACTCATTTTACTGACCCGACGTTGGGAGGCGTTGTTTTGTGCTGCGGGACAACCCCTCTGTGGAGGTGGCGTCGGTCCCTTGGAGGACTGACCAGCCGTCGAGGTGCCCAGTTGTATTAGATCCGGGGCACCTCACCAAAGGCGGCATTGGTGGCACTCGCCGGGTTTTAGTGGGTAGAGCTGTGTCCACACTCCCCCACGGGATGCCTCAGAGCATTTCCCGGCGTTAAAGAAAAAAAAAGATAGTAATGATAGTCTGTAAAGAAGTAATGATACACTATCTGCAAATATTGTCCGACTGGGAATGTTCAGAATCCGATGAAGAACATGTTAATCGCCGGAATTACCAAACGAAAGTTGACCGTTTTAATATCTTTTTAATTAGAATTTCAAATTAGATTTGTTGCTAATGAATGTTGTAGCCCGTTGCCCTAGGTCTGCTCATGACTGGTAGGAGATTAAATTTCTGGTAGGTGCGCCGTTTACCCGCCGGCCAGCGGCTGGGTGAAGAGGAAAGTGGAGTGCGGTGTTCCACAGGGCTCTGTCCTGGGCCCGCTCATGACTGGTAGGAGATTACCCGTCTGCGACGTGTACCCGCCGCTCTTGGCGGAGATGAGACACCGAGGCCACCTGTGGCACGATCCGCATGATCTTAAGTGGTCAGCGCCAAATTCCGCCAAATTTGTGCTGCGACGCTGCGCTGGCTCTGCGGTCTAATTGACCTATTGACGGCCATAATTGTCCATTGATGGATGATTGGCCGATGGGACATACATACAGATCACTGGTTGGTTGAATTGCTTTTAAGTCAGTGACAAATCACTGATCAATTTCGGAATCTTATGGCTTACATTACTATTCTATCTGGTTATATGTTAGATGTGACACGCACACATCCACATCTAAGTATGCATACCCATTCAATTTGTCCCAAACTGCTACTTCATAGAAAACACGCTATTTACAACAGCGCCCTTGTGGATGATTTTTAAACTATTATTTTCAGTTCAAATTGACACGGGTAAAATTTTTCTCCTATATGGTATGGTACTCCATGCTTTAAACACAAAGAAAAAAACTTGAAAAACTATTTATTTTATTGGTTTTCTACAGTCATACTAGCTGTTGCCCGCAGTTTCGCCGGCGTTAACTTAATCAACTACTGTTAGTCACAGCGTGATGGTATATATTATCATATAGCCCCGTTAGTCGTCCGAGGGAGTAGGCCTGGTCGGCGGCCTCCTTCTCATCTATTTTACACTGGTAAATGCTCTGATTTCTATCGATAAATAAATCATAATAAAAAAAACCGTAGTAAATAAGAACCTCAAAGAAGCCCAAGTCAAAAAAAAGATGACCCAGGACCGAGCTGCCTGGAGACACATGATACGGAATGGGAAAGGGCCGGGCAAAGAAGAAGAAATCCTAATAGAAAATGTATACCCGAATAAATCTATTCTTTATACCTCGAATAGAACTCTGTTCCTATCTGATGTTCCACGACAACACACGGTTTTTTATATTGGTGCAATGAAAATGGAACGGGAAAAGTTTAAATATCGTGCCATATGACTAGGTGCGTTGAGCGCATGCGCAATTGATAAATTATTTTTTATTTGTTAATAAAAAAATACAAATCAATAATGTATTTTTTTTAATAGAAAATTAAAACCGACTTTAAAAAACAGAAAACAAAAAGTAATAAAATAATATTATTGTGTTTCTTTAACTTATAATCACCTTAGTAAGAGGTAGTGCCATGCTGCATTGTAGCCGAAATGGGCGGGCACGACCGGGGTGGTACCTAGCTCGCTCACATAACACCGTGACCGGCGTATGTAGTAACAGCTATGCTGTCGCGTTTCGTGCGGCTTGTGAGTTTCCGGTAGCCCATATTATAGGGAAAAGGAGGGCGGCACATCTGCGTGGCCATGGTAGTGTGGATGTGTATGGGCGTCCGACTGCTTGTTTGCCGCCGGATGACATAAAAAAAAACCTTATTATTCTACGAATGTACAAACTTTGCGTTTACCATGTCATTATTGTCACTTTTAAAGTCGGTGTCGTATTTGATGATGTACCTAACTCTCTACCTTTTTTTCTTTTTTTTCTTTCCATCCATCCATCCATCCAACAACACTAGTCACCCCTACAATTTTCGAAAGTTCCCCTCAATTTCTCTGGGAAGTCATCATCAGATCCTGGTCTCCTTATTATGGGACCATTTGGGAAGTACGTTCAAACAAAAAAAAAGTTTGTTTCAAATCAGTTAGTAAACGACGGAGCAAGGCCCTAACAAACATAAAAAAACGTACAAACATCCAAATTGAGAAGTTCCTCCTTTTTTAGAAGTCGGTTAAAAAGCAAAAATTATAGACCAATACTGATCTAACGTATAAAGAATGCAAAAATAATAAAATTAATGAGTTTCCTTTTAAATGAGGTGCTAAGATGCAAACTTGTTTTATTATATAATTTTTTTATTTATTAAATAACAATAGATGACCTAACAAAAATGTTGTTGGACCTATTCAGACCTAACGTAGGCCTATGGATTAAGGTCATTTTTATTTCGAAAATCATTCGATGGGGTGCTAAATTTCACCAATGATTGGTTAGCGAATATTGTGGTGGACTGTTCTGGTCTGGGTAGATGGAATGGGAAGTGATATTTGATTGATGAAGAGGGGCGAAGCTGCGCTCCTTGGTGTTTCCCGCTGTTTCTCCATATCACAGACTAAATATTGTATTTTGTATGGCTAATAGCCTGGTAGCGAATGCCTTTGAATAGAAAAAAATAAAACTAAATATAACCTAAAAATTCGTGATTCTTGTTGTTATTAATTTTATGACAAAGATCACAATATTGCAAATATTTCCTATTTTCCCGTTTTTATAAACAATTGATACATAAATTATCGGATATAAATTATAAAATAAGAAAAATGGAACAATGTAGTGTTGATAACATTAAATGCCATAAATGTAGGCATATAGTAATTTCAGATGCGGATGCCAGTACTATTAAAACTGCTTTATGTGATACAAGGGATTGTCAGAGTTACAACAAAAATTGTTTTTTATATCTGGTTGACGAAAAAC
This sequence comes from Helleia helle, assembly GCA_963853865.1. Taxonomy (NCBI): domain Eukaryota; kingdom Metazoa; phylum Arthropoda; class Insecta; order Lepidoptera; family Lycaenidae; genus Helleia; species Helleia helle. Next base: position 13,236,941 of record OY971421.1, read on the forward strand.
TTCCATCTTGGGTAAAGTTAAAAGTAGAGGATGAGAATTGGACTAAAGGAAAACTTCACTGTGAAAATTGTGGTTTTAAAATTGGATCCTTTGATTATGTGTCTGGTAGAAAATGTGAGTGTGGATTATCAGTTTTACCGCCTGTTCATCTTGTCGCCAGTCAAGTAGATAGACCACTAAGTTTAAATTTATGTACATAATGTATATGCCAGCAAGAAATAATATCCGCAAAGTATAAACACAATAAAGATAATAAAAAATTATATAAAATATTTATTGTAAAATAAAACTTATACTAGTATAATAAACATTTTCATTAATCCAGTGCATTGCTGACTTATTCTACAACCATATCACTTTGTAAAAGTGCTTCATTACATTCAATATCTCTACATTTTGCTGCCTGCAGCTCGCGGCGAATCTGTAAAAAAATAGTTTTCCATTAGTACCTTGTTCCAATAACATACATACCATAATATTTATAAACAAGATAAGGCTCAAGTGGCATGTAAATAACATGTGCACATTGACATGTCCATTTTAAATATATCTTTTGCCTCCTGTTCTTCAATTACCTAGGATTTACTGAACAATACACAACAAAACAATCCATTTTCACATACAATTTCCTTATTAACTATTTATAGTAATTTTGTTATCGATTAGCAAAAGGAACAATAAAGGGAAATTTAAAAGCTAATTAAGTATAGTTTCTTATGAGCTAACAACTTACTTCGGGTGTTATTGTAGGATGTGATTGCTTTTTCAGTAGTTCAAGCAAAGCATCACGCTGTTCACTGGAAATGTCAGCCTTGTATCGCTGAACAAATGTTAATAATGCTTGGTGCCAGAGAACTGGCAAGTTTCTTGAATCACTTTGAAACCTATAATAAAGAAATTTTTTACGATTACATCATTATGAATCAAGTAAATATTTATTTTTAAGTAAAATTTCTTGTTATTTACAATTTTAATTGTCAATTCTGTATTACTACTAACATTAGCAATATTTTTGTTGTTTCACTTAAAAAACCGGCCAAGTGCGAGTGGGAGTCGCGCACGAAGGGTTCCATTATCTGTAACCTAATTTTAAGGAGAACATAGAGTTTCGAGCAAGAAATGGGAAAAAAATTAAGTTTGTTGTATGGGAATACCCCATTGCCCCCCTCGAATATTTATTTTATTTTATTTTTAGTATTTGCTGTTATAACGGCAATAGAAATACATCATCTGTGAAAATTTCAACTGTCTAGCTATCACTGTTCTTGAGATACAGCCTGGTGACAGACGGACAGCAGTCTCAGTAATAGGGTCCCATTTTTACCCTTTGAGTATGTAACCCTAGAAAAGAAGCATGAGTTAAGATATATAGAGATAGATAGAAGATTACCAACCTTAGAAAATGAAATACAACAGAATCCACCACTCTGTATGGTAGTGCATATTTTTTATCAAACAATATCCTAAGAAATATTGAATTAGCACCAGTGTAATCCATTTCAGCTATTTTTAAGAGAGCTGCGCTAGAATGTAAAACAGGGATCGAGTTACGAGCCAAAACCGATCCAATGATTATTGCTTCTCGTAATGTGCAGTCACCAGCCTAAAATATATTCACATAATATTAGTCACAGATTGGACCAGTCACGATATATCACTATTAAAACAGTACATAAATATACTTACTTCTAAAAGTGGCAGCAGTATTCCTTTCATAAATGCTCCTGGCTTAAACAGTGCCTTACGTAAAGCTTGATACAAGTGGAAATTTAACCGTTTATATTCAGCTAGATCATCTCGAACTCTGGGTAATAGAACCAAATTATAAAACCGCTGTGCCATTTTTTCTTTTAAATTGGAAGCAAAAATTCTTGTCGCCTAAAACAGACATTTTATTAAACATTGTTCATGTAATAAAAAATCATATTTATTTTAATGGCAGATATAAATACCTACTTCTCAAATATAACAATTACAATATAATATAAATAATACTCTTGACCTGTATTGACACAGTTTTATTAGATGATAATAATTTAAGTAATGTATATAATAACTTTTTAATGTTGAATGAGTATTACAAATATCGAATAAAAACAAGATTGGTAATGTGTGTGTCTTTATACTGACATCTATTACCTGATACATAGCTGCTGCTGACCAGCTTGTAGGTTCTGTAAGGTATAGAATTTGCTCCCAATTCTGCAAGTGTGGAATCATTTTAAATGCTTTAGGCAATTTTCCAGATCTGTATTTCTGTAAAACATCCCTAACACCTTCATACATAGTCTTAATTCTGAAAACAAAATAATAAGCTTACAACAACAACTTATAAACCAAACATTTTTAAACAATTACCTACAATAATATATGACATGTAATAAATTAAAGTGATACCTTGGATCAATGTTTTGTAGCTTTAATGTCTCAACATCGGAAAACTGTGTTTGAAGCTCTGTATGTTTATCTGTTATTTTCTCCTTTATGATATCTGCCAATGTTCTTGTTTTTTCTGGTTTGGCAGACATGAACATTTTTAAGGCCTCTTCATCATCTTCATTTATTTCTATATTATCATAGTATGTGTCTGGTTCCAGGTCATCATGGTCAGAACCTTCATTATCTGAATCTAAAATAATAAAAAAATCAAGATAGTTTCATACTCATAGACTTAACTATATATATTGTATGTATGTACTAAGTACACGGGTTTACCATTAAATGCCATGGGCATATCATTTTGAACTGAGCTCGAGGGAAGTCCATCGTTTAATTCAGCTTGTTGTCGTCTGGCAGCTTTCAAAATTTTCTTTGATAGATCTGCATTAACAAACTAAAAAGGACCGATTTAGTATTCGAGAATCATATAAACAAATCAACACTACACATTAAAACAATATAATTACTTCATCGTCGTCGTCATGTCTATTTTTCTCTTTAAATCTGCCTTTACTTTTCACTGCATTTCCTGCTTCAATTTGATCAGCAAGAGAAATATTTTTTCCAATTTGCGAAGGCTTAATTTTTTTTGCCTTTCCCATTTTTACTGGAAAGTGGAAAGCAATCCTAACTATTTATTCACAAACTCACGTGTTAATTTTGATTTCCATACTTTGGCATTTATTTGACAGTACTTCTTCTTCTCCATTTTTGGAAAACGTTCGCTACTTATAAGATTTTGCCAATATAAAGAATAAAGCAAAATATTGTACTCAATGCATTTGAAATAATTAGTTTAAATCCGTTTACTGTTAAACTATTTTCTTATGATCTTACTCAGTAATTATAAATAAGGTTCTTTATCTAATCCGTGACTGGTACTGTAGATAGGCAGTTATTAAGGTTTATAAGAGGTAGTGCTTGCTGCATTGCAGCCGAACTGGGCCGGCACGACCGGGGTGGTAACTTTCGCTCACATAACACCGGCGTCCAGTGACAGCTATGCTGTCGTGTTTCGTGCGGTTTGTGAGTTTCAGGTGGCCCATTGGGGGATAGGGAAAAGGAGGGTGGTGCATCTGCGTGGACTTGGTTGTGCGGATGTGTATGGGCGTCGGCGCTGTGAGGCTGCCGACTGCTCATTTGCCCTCTAATGACATAAATAAAATCATTATTAGGATCGTGAATATTTTAAATGAAGTTTATGGTTAATATGTTAGTTAGTCAACGTCGCCCATGAGTATAAATGAGTTTTGTCCGACTCTGGTCCCAGTAAAATCATTGTTACCTACCATGAACCGCAAGTACCTATATATTCTGAGAGCATAGGTACATGTACTTACTAAAACACCACTTTTATTGTTGTTGTTGTACACAACATTTTACCGAAAGAAATAAGCAATATGGTGGAACAGTCACGGAGTATTGACGATACGAAGATTTTCCGCGCGCCTCTAGCGGCGAAATTTAGAAGTTGTCTAAGAACGACACGTTGACGATTTTATTTGTCCGAAATATGGATATAGCTGTTAAACGCATTTCTACTGTCTATGGCCTCCATCATCAGACCTATAATGACACTTATAATTCATATGGGTGCAAAGTACTCGTCAATATAAATGAATTAAGTCCAAACACAAGTTAGCTACCGTAAACTGTTGAGGAGTTCCCTCGACTATCTATGGTCTCCATCATCAGACCTATAATGATACGTATAACCCATATGGATGCATAGTTCTGGTCAACATAAATGAATTGTGTCTAAACACAAGGTAGCTACTGTAAACTGTTGAGGAGTTCCCTCGACTGTCTATGGTCTTCATCATCAGACCTTTAATGACACTTATAACGCATATGGGTGCAAAGTTCTCGTAAATACAAATTAATTAAGTCCAAACACAAGGACACATACACTGTAAACTGCTGAGGAGTTCCCTTAACTGTCCCTCGTCTTCATCATCAGACGCCTAATGATAGTCATAATTCATTTAGTTGTAAAGTTCTCATCAATACAAATTAATCAAGCCCAAACAATACTGTTACTGCTGCAAATCGTTGAGGAGTTCCCTAGACTGTCTTTCAGCTCCATCATCAGATCAACTCTAGACCTTCATGAAATTGTAGTGCTTTAAAATACTTATTTAAAAAAATATTAAACGCACTAGTTACTCTTACGATTTTCGAAAGTTCCCCTCGATTTCTCTGGGATGCCATCATCGGATCCTAGTTTCCTTATCATGGGACCACCTCGGAAGTGCACTCTTTTGAATAAAAAAAGAATTTTGAAAATCGGTCCACAATTAACGGAGAAATCGGTGAACATAATATATTAAAAAATATATATACACACGAACATAATATGTTGTTTTGTACACACGACAGCAGCCCGAGTTCCTCACTTTGGACTTTGTACTATTAAAAGTAGAACGCAGCGAAGCGTGCGAGGGGGTGCAGTATATTTTTGTTATTTCGTCTCACTTACGGGGTCCGCGGAACATAGTCGAGCCGTGGGCATTGGTCAACAGGCGCTGTTGTGAATGAATGAATTTAAAATACTATGCTATTAGGTTTACAGCTATAACGTGCGATACACGTTGACGTCATCTTTAAGATTTAAGTAAATTGTCTGTCGCTTAATGAAGTAGTCCTATATATATTTACTAGTGTATTGAACTATAATAATATCTTTTGGCACTATTATATTAGTGTAGTTATATACAATTTAATTATCATAAGGTATTATTTTATATAATTTCAATAACTTTAATGCAATACCTACTTGTTGCAACCTCTACATACAGTAGGTGTAGTTTTGTGTGTCTGTATAATTTATTACATATTAGGCAAACGATTAGGTTTATTACATATTATGTGGTATGTTTATGTCACTAGAAATGACAAAGCTATAATTAATATCTGCCCATTTAATTAATAATAATAATAATATATAAGATAAGATGTGTATGCGACGGCTCAACTTGAAAGATTGAGCGAAAGCTTTATATTTCATAGATTTGTTAAACCCTAAATCAATGTAGGGTAGGTTAAAGTGGGGTAGGTTGTTAGATAGACACAAAAAAGTTAAAACTCTTTATTTAGGTATAAAACAATTTATATTATAACAAATTTTATATTATATTATTATAACAACTTTTACTGATCCGTAAAAGGTTTTTCATTATAAGGAGAGTGAAATTCAATCAGTCAAATCAGTAATCATATATTTAATTTATTATGCTAACATAGGTAATAAAACTTTTAAATTTTAAGCTCTTTCTTGGGCATTGGTGTCAGTAAAAGACATTTCTTTTGCCGGGGTCCGAGTCTTGAGGCCAACGGCTTTTTAACGACGCCTTATTGTGTCGGTTGATACCTGAAACAACAGTGAACATTTGATTATCTTTAAAAACAAGCTATTACTGATATTTGGATCTCTCACCCTGCTCGGTCATACTATAAAACAATACATTTATGACACTCATACGGCAAAACAACCAACTCGCAACGTTCCCAGACATTTACAATACAAATTCCAAAGTTTGTAATTATACAACCCAACGGTCAAAACATCTGCACACAATCATGCTTTCACAAAATCCTTAAATCCTATGATTTACGATGGCCGAACCCTTAACGTCATAAAAATAAAGAGATACAAAAACAATACACTTAGTTTAATTAGGTAAATTGACCCAGAGACATGAAACAATTTATACGGATTTCATCGTGGTTTATTAAGATTTTTACAAGCCCGACATTTCGGATACTTTACAGCAGCCATGGTCACGGGAGGACTCCCATGGTTGCTGTAAAGTAGGTATCCGAAACGTCGGGCTTGTAAAAATCATTATAAATTATTATTTCATTATAATGAGTGAAATTCGCGTGACCCAGAGTTAATTATTAGTGTTTCGTCATAATAACCATCTCTATACGTCATAATGTCATAACGTCATAATAATCGTCTCTATCCCTCCTCTTCTGAACATAGCCCTCCTTCAATGAACGCCATGACGACCGATCCCTTGCCACTCGCATCCAACACGGACGGACGGATCGCCTTTGTAATTGCCTGGGCTAGTTCCAGGTAAACAAATTTTTGTTGATATGGGCGACGTCTACCACTTACCATCAGGTGGCAATAGTAAAGTTTATGTTTCTCTAAATATTATATATTCTTTATTGAATAATAAATACATTACTGTATACACTTATTTGTTGGATTTATTTACCTACTTATTAGGCATTTTTTAATTGTGTTTTCATGACCTATTATTAAGATAAGTTTATTTTTGAAGAGCGAAAATATAGGTATCATAGAAATACTCTATCTGTTACCAAGGAACAGCGAACAGTCTTGATGTATTTCTTAATCTACTTTAACGTGAGAGAAGCGCAAACACGGGCAAAAGCTAGTGGTCATAATTTTTTACTGCCTAATAAGTAGTCATTACAATAAAATCGTGGGTTAATTGAAGTTAAAACTTATTTGTGAACATTTTTCTGTTGAAAGATTGCTGTAAAAGCGATTTTTTACTCCCTATGTATTTTTGAAAGTCTACTTACGTTATATTGCAGTAATCCGTATGCTCCTAAATGGATCGCTTCCACAATGGCAGCATCTTATTCAGCGGTCTGCGGTGGTCGCGCGCCGGTGGAGCTGCCGGGGACGGGCCGATAAGTCTCCCCCAGTCTCCTCGTTGCGTCGCAACCAAAAGTTTATTGTTTTCCCCTTTAACAATAAACAAATAAATTATAATTATACTTTAACATTCGCGCCAGAAACGTTTTACCATAATAATATTTATATATTTTTATTGATGACTCTAATGTAAGAGCAATGACGTATTATTCTATAATATCCTCCGTATTATAATATTATACTCTTTGATAATATCATTGTGTAAGAGGCCTACTTAACAATAATATTTTAGTTTGTATTACATAGTTTTCGTTGTAATTTAAATGTATAAATATCTTATTTAAAGTCTCACTCACCGATATTCTCGTACTTCTACTGATCTCAGAAATGGTGTCCATGGTGTGTCCACCTTCTCTCAACACCACTATCAGCTGTCGCTGTTGTGACAATGGTGGCGTCATAGCTCATAAACAATTTACACGCGTTGCAATAATTATTACTATTATAACATGAACTTTTTAAATTTAATACTTAATAAATGACGCGCGTGCGTCTTAGTTCAATAATATTTGTCAACTGAGCTACAGCCGACGGACAAAAGTTTGAACAAAATACAAAGTCTATTGTCTAAACAATAAAACACGATTGAATAGACAGAGTAATAAATCTAAAAATAGAAAGTGTAAGCGAATTGTGTTTTGTGATTGGCCGAGGCGTCCCGAAGCTCTGATGCTCTGTCCTTAGCGCTCGAATTTGGGTTTTTGTATTATTATAGATAAAGTTATGTAGGCTGTTACACTAATGGAGCTGTCGAGTGTACCTCCTCCTTTTCGAATTCGTTTAAAAATACAACAATTCCTTTGATTATCCCCCGAAATCGACAGCTAATAATGTCAACGATCGACAGTTAACTACATATGCGATATTGAAACAATGGTGTCTTTTTTTAACCGACTTCAAAAAAAAGGGGAGGTTCTGTCGAAGTCGAAAAGTCTGCACGACACCTTTACATACACACACACACACACACACACACACACACACACACACACACACACACACACACACACACACACACACACACACACACATACATGGTACATATGTAGCATCTATTGGGAGATTTACATAAATTATAACTTTCAGTAAGGGATAGATAGGTTATTGGATTGGGATCGGTCGTTAGAAGTTTCATTGATTGTTAACACCAAGGATTATTTTTTCAGTATAAGCATGTTTCTACTTGTAAATTTCTATTTATGACGATATTGTTTCGAATACATAACGTTAGTAAAATTAAAATTATTTCATAGTAAGCTAAATTATTATTAAACGCAATTTCTCTTTATCTTATCAAGAATACCTACAGACTACTACTTTTTCCAGAATTTGGATAACTTCTTGGCAGGAAAAAAATTCAATACCCGAGAGGCAGTACAAAATGCCTTTGTAGAATTTGTTGCCTCCCGTCCAGCTGATTTCTTTAAGAAGGACATCAATAAACAGCCACTGCGTTGGCAAAGATGCATTGATTGCATGGGTGATTACTTCGATTAATACAAATAAAAAATACATGAAAAAAAATTGTTTAAATTTTTTCATACAAAACGGCAATTTCATAGGTAAAGACCTAATATTATTATTTGTTATTTTTTCACTGTTCGTCAGGACCCGGGCGTCGTTAGCCTTTGTGTTAATTTTCTCCATAATTGAATTCGCTCATATATTTTCACATCAGGTATTCCATTTATTGGTAGGAGGAAATCAAATTTACCTACAAAGCAAAATGGGAAACTTAACGCAAGTCGCAAAAATTAAAGTTGGTACAGAGCGGTCAAAATACTTACCTTTAAAAAAATTACGCAAATGTGTGCAAGTTTTTATTCAATAATCATCCATTTTCACATGCCTTAATTCATTTACATTAATTATTTATTAACTTAATTAAAAGATTCAATCACATTTATAACGTCTCGGATACTTGAATTGATTAATGTGACGGCGCTTTGAGCTGCAGAACGGATATTCAATTCCACTATAAACATAATAATCCCATCGAAAACTTTGACGAAAACTGAGATGAGAGGGTTGAGCAGCCAGTCGTAAAGAATGTTGCCTGTGAGGCGAACTCGGAGGCGACTGTGAAAATAAACACATAGGTATTTTTAAAGTGTAGGTATTCATTTGACATTGGAGCGATATTTTATGCGGATGAGAGTATTTTTGTAAGCGTACTATCAAATTTAAATTTGGTTTTAAAACCACTGATCATATGGTGCATCGTTTGGCACAAGTGCGTCCATCCCACCGGTAAGATTTTCAAAGACTTTTATTAGTCAGCATCGAGCATATAACTGGATAGAGTAAGTACCTAGGTATCTAATGTGAGCTATAAAATACCGAAACTGGTCTGTGATTTGTCACTGACGTAATAGCAATTCCACCATCCAAAATTCTGTAGGTACATACGTCCCATCGGTCAATCATCACTCATTGGCCATCAGTCGGCCAATCAGAGCGCAGAACTAGTGAAGCGTCAGAGCAAAAATTTGGCGGAATTTGTTATTTATATGCTCGATATTAGACGAAGACTTTACTCCCAAGCCCTAGCTCTGAATAACGGCCCGGCGTTCCACGTGACAAAACATTATTCATTACTATTTACCTTATACTTATAACAGAATTTTCAATCTGTGAATTCAGGTTCATGACGCTTGTCATGAACCTGACAGACACACAGACAGAGTATATATTATGTATATGTCGCAGGGAAATGAGGATATCAGAGATTTCACGAAATCCCTAGGGATACCACGAAATCCCGGTAGATGTTGAATATTCATATTGACGACATCTTCTTACTAAACAAATCTAGTTATATGACAAAATACTAAAATAAAATCTAGTTATATGACAAAATACTAAAAAAAAGATAGTATGTCGTTTCACTAACTAGTCTTCACTTCAGTCTAGTGAAATGGCAATAAAGTGGATACTGCCGATTAAAAATCGAGCCATGCATTAGCTTAGGAAAATCAAAGTCAAGCGTAATCCCTCCCTGGCTTTCTGATACTATTAAGGAGCAAATAAACGGACTAACTAATCATTATCCTGCTCTGGACGTGAATCTCTACTGGTGCTACTGATTGGCCAGATCAAAATATTGTCCTTATATGATAAAAAAAATCTCACCCAATATTATTCAATGAAAATTGTTGAAGATGTACTTCGTCGTTGTTGAAGTCCACTAACACGTCAGCGACAACGACAAATCGATCTAGAGAGCCAATGATCCCGCCGGTTGGTCCAATATTCATTACCTTAACAAGGTACCTGTAGACAAACTAAAAAAACAAGGTGTTTACTAAAAACATCAGTAAGGAGTGATTTACTTCTGAGCCTCTCCTTACTGAAATTTTATTATCCTTACATATTTTTGGAAGGTATAGGTACCTATACATAGACGCTCACAACCGACGCCAGGAGGCCGTGTGGTCGCAGACTACACGGTAGGCGGGGGGCAACCCCCCACTTTATAAATCAAAAGTGAGCCGACTGGGCTCACACAAATCCGACGAAGCATTAGGGCCTTCGGGCCATTAGCATAGATACCTCCGAAAAAAAAAAAAAAAAAAAAAACATAGACGCAACGCTGTTTCAAGTTTTTCATTGAATCGATTCGGTTACATTCGTAATTTTACGGCAAATATACGGAACCTGTATTTTAGTAGGTACCTATATACCTAAAGTTTTATAAAATACATATATTTTATTAATTTTTCATAAATTCTTTGTGGTAAGTTTTAACTCAGAGTTCAAATTACTAACACACCTGTATATATTTTAACCGACTTCAAAAAAAGAGGAGGTTCTCAATTCGTCTGTATGTTTTTTTATTTTTTTGTATGTATGTAACACGATTACTCCGCCGTTTGTGAATGGATTTCGATGGTTATTTTTTTGTTTGTAAGCTGGTGCTTCCAATTTGGTCCTATATTAATTTTATTAAGATCTGACAAGCCGTTTTTTAGTTATTCCCAATAATGCCTATTTGGTTGGTTCCTTTTACCTCGACGATATGCTGATGTGCTCATTTTATTACTTTTCGATGTAACAATTGTATAGGATGCTTTGGTAGCACACCATAGTATGTCGCGGTCATCGTAATCATCGTCATCATCATCATCGTCGTCCTTTATCCGTTAATTAAATTAAATTAAATATAAAATACATTTCATCAAATAAACATCTCGGTGAAGGTCGTTTTATATCCCGCACGTATCTTAGCCTACTACATATTATCCTTATTTAGGCCAAACAAAGAAAAATACTCAGTGGTATATTTTTCATAGCATGACGAAAGCGACTATCGATATATTGTGGATATATAATTCATTTATCAGTGGAGCTTATAATTAACCAATACATAGATGTGGGTATAATAAAATTCCCTGATAATAATCAATATTTTGCAATCAAGACATTTATTTCATAACATCTATTATCACCTCAAGGCGATTGATTTGGTGATATTTTGTACCTAAACTATTCAATATCATTGGAAAATATTCAATTGATGAGCACATAAAGTGTTATTCATTGAACTTAAATTTTTAAATCGTACATATAATATAAAACTCGTAATGGAAATAATAATCTACGGGTGGTTAAGTAACCTAAGTATCCATTCGCTCCTTTACCTAATTGGGTTGTTGATAGCTTTTTTGTCTTACTTACACGGAAAGATCAAATACCTACATGTTTTATAACGCAACCATTTCTTTTCGCTCTATTAAAATGGTTACTTATAATATGTATTATATTAAAAATAAATTTTTGAACTCGGTGCCGAAAACACGCCGAGAGTTCCCAAACAAACCCGAAACATTTTGATTTATAACGTGTTACATATGCGCACTACCCATAAACCGCTGACGATCATTTTATATAATAAGTTCCCATACAAGTTACAAGATATCAAGTACGACGGTTCCCAGGGAAACGCCGACGCAGCTCAACCTGGCTTATAGTGAAGTTAACATGATCCTCCACATATATTCTCACGGGACATATTGTATCCACCTCTCAGTTTTATATAATAATGTAAGACACTTCCAATTCTAATATCGAACGGTTGTCACGTCTTATTAGTTTTAGTTAACAATTTTAATTATGTTCATAATATATTAAAATTGAATTAGATGTAATTAATTAGTAAGTGTAATAAACTTTTATTAAAATAAAATCGGTTTTTTTTAAGACTCTCGAACGCGCTCAACATAATTGGCGCAGTCGGTAGGATTTTCGAAAGTGTTACGAAAATAAAAGAACCTTCGCGAGTGACTGTTCGGGAGTGATATATTCGGGTGTGATCCAGAAATCGATCCAGCAGAAACCAGAATGCGAATGTAAGTGCTTTAGTTTCTATCTAGAGTTGCTTCCTTTTTATCCTATAAGTTTTTATTATATTTCCCAAGATTTTCCATCCAAGGCAATCACGGAATCCTAGGTTTAGTTATAATAGTCGTAATAATTTTTTAGACGCAAATAGAAATATTTTAGAAGGAGAGGAAAATTTAAATTTAAGTGAGAATATTTTTTTTAATAGTTTATTAAAGATGGCAGATAATATGTTAGACAATATTTTTAAGGCTTTGCGGCTATTGCCGGAGTTCGACGGAAATCCAAATGTATTAACTAGATTTATTCGATTGTGTGACCAACTGGTCCAACAATTTGTTCATAATGAGCCAGGATACGAACTTACTAACTGTGCATTAATAAATGGGATTTTAAATAAGGTGGTAGGTTCCGCATCTCGTCTTATTAACTCTAACGGGATACCAGAAAACTGGGATGGCATTCGATCTGCCTTAATTAATAATTTTGCTGATCAGCGAGATGAAACATCGCTTTACAACGACCTCGCATTATTGAACCAAGGGTCATTAAGCCCTCAAGAATTTTATGAAAAATGCCAGAATTTATTTAGTACTATAATTACATATGTCAGTTTGCATGAAACGGTGTCGAGCACTATAGAATCTAAGCGCGCGTTATATAAAAAATTAACGCTTCAATCATACCTACGTGGACTTCGAGATCCACTAGGATCTCGTATCCGTTGCATGCGCCCTGACACAATAGAGAAAGCGCTAGAGTATGTCCATGAGGAGATGAACACTCTCTACATGCAACAGCGCAACGATCATCCCTCCGAGAAGAAAATGCAGGTTAGTGAAAATAAATTTAGATACGGATTTATGCAGCCCCCTATGTCTATGTTACCCGCGCCGCAGCCAATGCCACCACCATGTCCGTTTAATATGGCGGGACCATCCCGACCACAGTTAGGCATAAACCACCAACGTCCTGATACTGGTTGGAGGCCATTAAATCAATTCCGTGGACCAACAAGGACGCAACAAATGTTTGCCGCGCCACCACCAAATTATAGGCCTCAGAGTAATGTGTTTAAGCTTCCGCAACGTTCTATCCCAGTAGGTCCTCAGCCCATGAGTGGCGTCAGTCACTTCGTGACCAAGCCACATCATACAAACCCGGTCCGTCAACCACACGACTGGACCAGATCTGGCAACCCTCCACCTAATAATTACTTTAAAACAAGGGAGATGAATTTTAACGAATTAAATGATCTAGGTTACTCATTTGACTTTGACAATAATGACTATCAAGACTATGACCACTACTATCCCGACTATACCTATAGCCACCCGCAGTCATCATACCCCCAGCGTTCTGAGTGTAGTATGGAGGAGATACAGGAAGAGATGCCTACTCCTGAACGTCAGGATTTTCCAAAAACCTCTGAAGTCAGACAAATTAAAACAGAAATAAACCTACAGACACAAAAACAATTACCGTACATAGAAATTCTAGACCCCCCATTAAAACTATTGATAGACACTGGTGCGAATCAGTCATTTATTAGCCCCATAGCCGTAGAGCGGTTCTATCCACATGTCAAATGTAATTATGATCCCTTCAAAGTTACAAATATCCATGCCTCCTCACAAAATGACTATTCGATAACCATACCGTGTTTTAATGAAATAAATGAAAACGGAAATATTACCCTATTTATCTATAAGTTTCATAACTTTTTCGATGGTTTAATTGGACTTGATCTTTTGGAAAAATGGGAATCAAATATTGATCTAAAGAATAAATTACTCGTGACAAGAAAAGCAGTTAACCCCTTACGTATATACGACTCGCGTAACTGTAACCTATATGAAGAGATCATACCAGCAAACACGTCAAAATTAATTAGAGTACCTATTAATTTTCATGATAGCGAAGCATCAAATTGTATTATAACAGACTGTATCACCACGGTAAATAATGACCGCGGTATTATAAAAAAAAAAATCCATCTCATCATGACATCGTTTTTTCAATGAACCGTCCAGTTAATGCAGAACTATTTAATATTAAGTGCATGCGCACTAAACAGTTATCAAACCGTGTTAACAAGGTTTTATTCCGATTACGAACAGATCATTTCAATCCCGAGGAACGGGCTAATTTGGAAGCTCTTTGGTCTCGATTTGCAGCAAATAGACCAAAGCTCGCTCCAAGCTATATACAGGACACGGTTCTAGTGGATCTTCCCATCCTTATATACACGAAAAAGAAACGTGGCCCTTTTGCCAAATCACGCCTTAAGCGAAGTTCTAAAAACCCAGTATTGTTACAGGATACCTCTCCTGTTACTGATACGACTGACACGAGGACAAGACATACTGATTGACCCTCTATAAGAGTGCTTGATTTCAGTTTTATTAACAGGGGCCAAAAAAAAAAAAAAAAAAAAAAAAAAAAAAAAAAACTTATTCAAAACATAGGTATAACGTAATCAAAATAATCTTGAATATTGCATTTACAGTTACATTAATTAACAGTGTTTCAATTGGAAATGTGTATTTCCAATTGAATCCTATTTTACAAGTAAAAACCTGTCACAGCCTTGCATTCGGTTATAATTTAAAACATTTCGTGAACCTTACTTTAGCTCTTGTGGACCACTGATAGTCCTGGGACCAATATGGTCTACAATATGGTCCAAGGGTTCTTCCGTTTAAACTAGGACCTGCAAAAATGGTGTCCCACTATCATTCATTTCTCGTTAACATCGACCTATCCACTATTCACGAACAAATTAATTCTGTAAAATCTCAGCTTTCTCAATTAGTACCAAACCTTAGTGATAGAACCTTTACCTTGTATGATCCTCACATAGAATACCTCATCTCGAAGCTAGAACGAATTTATGAACAGCTGCAGACCTTTGAACCAAACCGCAAGAAAGAGGTCTCATAGACGGACTTGGTTCAATAATTAAGAGTATATCCGGTAATCTTGACTACACAGACGCAATTAAATATAACAATGCCATCGAAGTTTTAAGTATAAACCAACATAAAATTGAATCTGAGATAAATAGTCATATCAGTTTAAATAAAGAATGGGCTTTGCAAAATTCGAAAATACTAGAAAATATTACATTAAATCAAGATCGAATAGTTAAAACACTAGATATTATAATGAAAAGTGATGCTACAAGAGATGACGATTTAATTAAATACGCCCATCTGGCGCGACATCTCATTATTTTAGGGGATAATATTGATAGATTATCTGATGAAATGTATAGACTAGAGGATACGTTAGCTTTTATTAGAGTATCAAGTGCTCCGCACTCTATGTTAAGTATTGTAGATTTAAAAATTATGTTACATAAGTTACGAAATCTTTATTCTAAGGATGAAATCCTTGATATAGAGATTAGATATTTTTACGATATAATTAAGATAGGTTATTTTTACGTAGACAGTCGTATAGTTATAGTATATAAGATTCCAATTGCCTTACCTTCGACATATGACCTTTTTAAACTTTCCCTTATACCTAATAGAAATCATCAGATCCTTTTACCCACTCTACCATACATAGCAATTTCTGGAGATGATTCTAAGTACATGGAGGCTGAATGCCCGAAGGTAAAAGAATGGTATCTCTGCCAAAGGACATCTATCTACAAAATTCGTGAAATCCCCGATTGTATCCATCAACTCATCATCAAGCAAGAAGTTCATTCATCATGTAAGCTAGCTTCAGTGAACCTAGCAAAAGAAGCAGTAGAACAAATCGACGACAGACATTACACTGTGACCTTTCCTAATCAAACTAAAGTTAGAACCTTTTGTAAGCAAGAACAATATAGAATGCTTCAAGGAAGTTATCTCATCACAATCCCCGTGAACTGCTACCTCAAGACGCCTACCTTTACCATATCTAATTTAGATGACCACATCAAAGGACACCCTCTGAAAATAGTAGAACTGCCGACGTTTCAAGAATCGAATGGAAGTACATATAACGCACCTGCAATTTTAAACACAATTAACCTCGAAAATCTTCACTCTCTTAATGAGAAAATATCATTCCAAAATCCTATAAAATTGGATAAAAATTTACAACTAAGTTTGTACCATACAACCATCCCATTTTATGTAATATTATCGGGTGCAGTTATATTATGTGCAGTATACATCCTATACAAATATCTCCGTCAAAACCGCCCTCATGAAAATCAAGACGTCGAAGACATTAAGATCAATATACCATTAGAAACCAGCTCTGAAAAACCTGAAAAAAGAAAATCGCATCCCGAAAAAATGAAAATCAACCACAGCGACATTTCGGCGACATTATCTAACATCTCGAAATAATCGCTGAAGTACGGGGGGAGGTGTTACATATGCGCACTACCCATAAACCGCTGACGATCATTTTATATAATAAGTTCCCATACAAGTTACAAGATATCAAGTACGACGGTTCCCAGGGAAACGCCGACGCAGCTCAACCTGGCTTATAGTGAAGTTAACATGATCCTCCACATATATTCTCACGGGACATATTGTATCCACCTCTCAGTTTTATACTCAGATGAAGTAAAAAAAGGTAGATAGCGCACTTGGAACAAGAAAGTGAAGCCACTTTTTTAAGTATGTGTGAGTGAATAAAGGGTTGCCATTTTTTAAAATATCCCTTAAAATTGTATATTAATAAAAATAGGTAATAAGTGAATGCGACAGTGAATATTTTTATAAAATACAATAATATTACGAATATGTAGGAGGCGTGTAGGATCACTTTATAAACTGTCTCAATAGATATCTTATTGACACAATTGTTTTATTTATTTATTTATTCCCATGAATGTAGTAAATACATAGGTGATATTAAAAAAAAAAAAATAAGTTCTATACATTCTACCATAACATAGTGTGTGAAAATAAAACTTTACATAAATAAACAATTAATATAAATTAACAGGAATAAATAGTTACAATTAAATAAACTTGATAAATACAACATGTCCTTAAAATCATTGTCAGAGAATAACAGTTTCAAAATAATTGATTATAATAGTAATTAGAAAGTCACATTTTATAAATACACAATTTAAATTAAATACATAATATGTCGTTTTCCATAAAAAAAAAAACATTTAAATTATAAAAACATTTCTCTGCAAGCCACACTGTTACATTTTTTTTAATTTATTAAATGGTAAATCTTTGAATTTATAAATAATTAAATACATAGTCCTGCTGTGGGTACGTGAGTCCCAAAAAAGATACAACATAGGTTATACGAGGTCATTTCGATTCAGTCATTTAGCGATCAAATAATAAAATAATAATTATGTCACCTCTGTACTTAATTATTTTGCTATGGCTTTGCCTGCAATTGACTTACCCACTATTGGGCTATTAGAAATACTAACTTCTGGCAACACTCTTCCGATACGTCATTTCGGGGCAATAATATTATTTATGTTGATTAACCTCAAAATAGTGTTAAAATATCTTAAAAGAATATAGTCTTGTGTTTATTTATGTGTGAAACGATATTTCTTTAGACTCTTTGGTCACTTTTGTATTGTTTTTACACCATTTAATTACACAGAACGGTATTTTTTTGGCAAACTTACTGCACGACGACTCGTAAGATACTAACAAAAATGAGCTTAGTTTTGGTGTATCTGTGTGCGTGAGCGCGTGTATTTACATGAAGGAGCTTAGTTTTGTGGCTTCAGTATTAGCAAAGGCCGTGCGTCATCTACCTTTTTTTACTTCATCTGAGGTTTTATATAATAATGTAAGACACTTCCAATTCTAATATCGAACGGTTGTCACGTCTTATTAGTTTTAGTTAACAATTTTAATTATGTTCATAATATATTAAAATTGAATTAGATGTAATTAATTAGTAAGTGTAATAAACTTTTATTAAAATAAAATCGGTTTTTTTTAAGACTCTCGAACGCGCTCAACATAATTAACGTGACAAATAAGCGACAATGATAATGCTTTTTTTTTTTTTTTTTTTTTTTCTTTTACGCCGGGAAATGCACTGAGGCATCCCGCCTGGGGAGTGGGTCTCCCCAGGTGGGTATGTGGGACTCGCTGCGCCCGAAAGATGGTAAATGGACGCAGCTCTACCCACTAAAACCCGGCGAGTGCCACCAATGCCGCCTTGGTGAGATGCCCCGGATCTTTTAAGCTAACAGGGCACCTCTACGGCTAGTCAGTCCCGCAAGGGACCGACGCCACCTCCACAGAGGGGTTGCCCCGCACCACAGAACAACCCCTCCCAACGTCGGGACAGTACAATGGGGTGAGGTTCCCATCCTCACCCCTTGCCCCCTGCTCTTTTGTCCCCTCTTCTTATAAGAGGGGTACAAAGAGCCCCCTCGGCTCAATTAGCTTCGCCTAAGGTGCTGGGCTCACCCTAGGCTACTGAGCCCCACCGCCACGACAAGGCTTGAACCGTGGTGGGGACAATGATAATGCTACTCATCACAAACTATATAGAGAATACTACGCTACTCATTGTAAAGCCGGCTCCACACGCTTGGTGTTTGTCGCAAACGCCAAACATCTATGTAGTGTTTTGACTTACTTGACTGACACAATATACAACACAAATACACAGCTGAGGAAGTGTTTTACTTTCCATCGAAAAAAAAAATGTAAAGCCGTCTCCATTCTACGGCAAACAACAGAGATCTCCAAACGATGAACATGTGGATCGTCCACATGTTTATGTTTGTCGTTTGGACGTGTTTGTTTGTGTCCACTTGTTTGTTTGTGTTCACTTGTTTTTGTTCGCAAGTATTCGCCATCGGTGTCAGTTTTTCTTCACAAATCAAAGTATATTCGGCAAACAGTTTGCTATGTATCAAAATGCTTGGTAGCAATCAATAATGCGCGCGAGCTTACCGGTGACCACTCGACCTGTATGTAGTATCTACATACTACTTTATTGGGCCCATGAGGGGATAGAGAAAAGGAGGGCAATGTCGACAACATAGCAGAGGAAGCCTTTTGGCGACTCAATGAGTCAAGTGACAGGTTATACAACGTTGTGAATTTTCCACGTTGCTTATTATTATAATTTATGATAAAGTTTTTAAATATATATTTTTGTTTTTCACGAACTCAATTATATTTCTAGGCTCTAGCTATTAACATGACAAAACTCGACAATATTTAAACTAAGGATGGCTTTTACTTACTTCGAGATTTGTAAATTGAAGTTCAACTCGAACGCGCAACATTTTGGCAAAATAATTCACTTTTTGGTCCCCAGAGCGAGCTACGTTTACGAGACCAGTCATATAGCCATCGTGAAGTTTTACCCATGCACTGTACGTGACCAGCAGAGGTCTCTGTAAGAATGAATTGCATTATTGCTTACCCGAGCATACCAAATTTACCAAATTATTAATAATAAGTCTGTTCATAATTGCAATAAAATATATTTTGACTAATCTCTATAAAATATTATGAACTATCAAGTTCTTAGTTTAAGTAGTCTTTAATCCATTTGATCACATTCGCTAAGTCACAAGACGACATATAATAATATCGTCGTGTGTTAACCTTTGTCCTTTTTCTTTTGATAACGCTGGTTTGCTGGTGCCGGTGGCTGGCTTTCGCATGATTTAGGATCGAATTTGACCTAGTCTGGGTCATGCTGATTATTTCCTGTGAAGTTTTATCTCCTAGTTCTCCTGAACGTAAAGGCGATTCAGTCTTGCTTTCAATATAATGACTAGGCGTTTTCGCAGATTCGTATTTTACGAAAAAGGCTACAAAATAGATATGCCACGTTATTAATACTTGATGTTCTTAAGACATGCAATGAAAGGACAAAATCTCTTCAGTCTACGCGATTTACGCACGTAATAGTAAAACGAAATGTGTCATTATTCTATCACCATCATACGCATACATCATATTTTTCATAGCATCTAGATTCATCTCACAGCTTCTTAGAGACAAGTTATATTTTGCAGCACTACTTACGACTTCAAATCCTTCAATAATCTCAGGAAGTTCCATGGGGTCCAGGCCATGTTTTTGCATAAAAGGAACGATCAATCCTATTGTATTATCTACATAATCATTGACTGTTGCTGAAAGACCCATCTCCCATTTTGCCCTAAAAATAATCATAATCATTATTCATCAGCGCCCCTTCATTATAATTTATATATGTACCTAACTTGTAGAAGGAAGCATAACACATGCGGCGAATATACATATTTATCAGCAATGTCACTACTATAACCTAGCCATTGGTAACTTATTTGTGTGTGTACGGAAGTAAATTTAAGAAATTTATATAATTACATATGAACACGTTCATGACCCGGTACATACATCTATATTCATCATACAAATTATCTGTACTTGGCGGGATTCGAACCCGCGACCGCTGCTTAAAGTAGAGTAGCCTGACCACTCGATCAGCCGGCCTTGCATTCTCTTTTGTACCTCCCGGTTGTAAGTAGCGGATTTATCAGCAGGCGTAGGCTGGAGCTAGGGCGGCAAGATTGGGGACGAAAATATTTTTGACACCTCATAGGAATGAAAAAGATTTATGCATGGCGGTTTTCTGATGTTTTACAGATAGAAGTCTGCAACAAATGCCGATGACTTTTCCCTCTCACTTGTCATTGTTTAATTGATGTACCAAAATAAAAAAATCTAAAGTTAAAAACAAGTCAGCAAAATATTTACAGCCTTGAAAATCCGCCACTGATGCCTCACTAAAAACCGTCCCGTCTCATAATGGAGCTAAAAAAATCTGTTTCAAAAGTAAATGTTTAAAAATTTAAATAGATATGACAATTTTTTATTTAATTATGGTCGATACTGGCTAGATACGGGTGGTGGAGGATCGGCCGTCTTGACGTTCGAATGAGTCGTCGGATAAAATATTATTTATTGATGAGGTTTTTTTTTTAATTTTTCAAGAAAAGGTTTAATTATTAATCGTTAGTATGTACTTACACGTTTTGATTATCATTGATAGTGTTAGCCTCAGCCGCTACCGCCAGTAAAACTAGAAACAGTGCTGTACTTTTTTTCCCATCCATCGTTCTAACCTTAGTTCTAACACTATCCGTGGTCAGTAAGCGAATGTGTATTTTTCCAGTTCCCATCCAAAACAACTTTGATTTAAAGATATCATTAAAATTTCATAAACAAATGATTAATTGTGTGATAAATAAAGAGTTAAGATTATTATTTGCCTATCACACTAATGCTTTTTATTATTTAAAAAATATTAAAAACATTTCTTCACAACATACACTCTAAATTGCGACACAGGTAATTAGTACTTTCTACATATTGTTGTGCCTTTATGAGGTACCATGGTTAAATACGCTTAAGCGAGGTGCCCTGCCACCCCTCACTCAGCGGAAGCAGAGTCCGCATCGGTCTACCACGGAAGTGCAAACCGCAGCCATATGCCCCAACTCCTGACACCGGAGGTAGTGCTACTGAACTAGTGCGTTTAATATTTTTTTAAATAAGTATTTTAAAGCACTACAATTTCATGAAGGTCTAGAGTTGATCTGATGATGGAGCTGAAAGACAGTCGAGGGAACTCCTCAACGATTTACAGCAGTAACCTTGTGTTTGGGCTCGATTAATTTGTATTGATGAAAACTTTACACCTAGATAAATTGTGACTATCATTAGGGGTCTGATGATGAAGACGAAGGACACTTAAAAGAACTTCTCAGCAGTTTACAGTAGCTACCTTGTGTTTGGACTTAATTCATTTATATTGATGAGAACTTTGCACCCATATGGGTTATAAGGGTCATTACAGGTCTGATGATGAAAACCATAGACAGTCGAGGGAACTCCTCAACAGTTTACAGTAGCTACCTAGTGTTTAGACACAATTCATTTATGTTGACCAGAACATTGCACCCATATGGGTTATAAGTATCATTACAGGTCTGATGATGAAGACCATAGACAGTTAAGGGAACTCCTCTTAGGTTAACAGTAGCTACCTTGTGTTTGGACTTAATTCATTTATATTGACGAGTACCTTGCACCCATATAGGTTATAAGTCTCATTATAGGTCTGATGATGGAGTATAGACAGTGGAGATGCGTTTAACAGTTATACCCATATTTCAGACAAATAAAATCGGTTATCGAATTTCGGAATCACTAAAAATTAAGAAAAAAAATTTAAACAATAATTGAAACCGACTTCAAAAAGTAAAAATAAACTAAAAAGTAATAAAATAATTTCGTTTCCTTAATTTTTGTGCCTAGAACTTGTTATTCTACTAATTACAATCTTTGCGTTTACAATGTCATTGTTGTTATTTTTGGAATCGGTGTCAGCTAAGTTAAATAGACCGTACAGCACCAAAACCGTCGTCAGTCACCGGTATCATATTTGTTGCTGTACCTACCTACCTGTCTTTGCTGACACCGACTCCAAAAGTAACAACAATGACATGGTAAATAACAAGTTGATTATAAATTCTAGGCACTTGTTTTATACACGTAGTGTTGCAAATCTTGAAAACATTAAATTATTCTACCGCTGAAATTGAGTTGAATTCATGGATATGAACAAATCAAAACTGTTTCAATATTTTCTCACCTTTATCTCATTACATGTACAAAAGTAGACCAACGTCCCATACAATTTTGGACCGTCTCCTTTTGTGTTCGCATTTAATAAAATACTTTTGTATATAAAATGAACATGTTGGCGGCCTAGAGGCCGTCGCATCCAAACCTACAGTGAACCTTAATTCTCATGCCTTGGACAAAAAAACATTAGCCTTAATGATATTTATACTTACTGAAATAATAGGTACATACATACTACCTATGCCAAAAACAATTACCTAATTGTTTTTGGCTAAATGTCAAAGTACCATTATTATGACCAAAAAAAATATTAGGTATGCCATAATAAATTAGGACAAAAAATACCTATGAAATTTCCGTTTTGTATGAAAAAAATTAAACGATTTTTTTTCATGTATTTTTTATTTGTATTAATCGAAATAATCACCCATGCAATCAATGCATCTTTGCCAACGCAGTGGCAGTTTATTGATGCCCTTCTTAAAGAAATCAGCTGGACGGGAGGCAACAAATTTTTCAAAGGTATTTTGTACTGCCTCTCGCGTATTGTATGTTTTTCCCGCCAAGAAGTTATCCAAATTTTGGAAAAAGTAGTAGTCTGTAGGCGCATGGTCTGGTGAGTAGGACAGATGACGGAGAGCTTCCAACCCCAGTTCTTGCAACTTGGAGACCATCTGTTGTGCAGTATAAGGTCGCGCGTTGTAGTGCAGGAGCAGCGGAGACGAGCGAATGACCAATGCTGGTTGGAGATGTGCCAGTTTCTCAATCATTGTGTTCAGTTCTTCACAGTACACATCTGCAGTAATGCTCACCCCGTTTGGTAAGAAGCTGTGATGAATCACACCGGCGCTAGACCACCAAACAGTGACCATCACTTTTCTAGGGGTAAGTTTTCGTTTAGGGCATTGTTTAGGTGTTGAACCAGGATCCAATCAACTTGCTGAGCGCTTGCGGTTATCAAACAGAATCCATTTTTCATCGCAGGTAACAATGCGGTTCAAAATTCCTTCATTTGTGTGTCTGTTGAGCAGTGCAAGGCAAGTCTTGGCAAGTTGACACAAATGGACCAATATTGTTTTGACGCTAACGTCGAAAGCTGCTGCTAATTCAGCCGTAGATTGTGTATCATCAGCTTCCACAATCGTCTTTAATTCGTCATTGTCGACCAAAGTCTTCGGACGACCGCGAGGTTCATTTTTCGAATTTTTCTTTACGGAAGCGAGCAAATCAATAACAGGTGGTGCGTTGGTTTGTAGTGTTAGCTCCGTAAACGTCGTTGATGTTGCGTGTATCATCAGCTTCCACAATCGTCTTTAATTCGTCATTGTCGACCAAAGTCTTCGGACGACCGCGAGGTTCATTTTTCGAATTTTTCTTTACGGAAGCGAGCAAATCAATAACAGGTGGTGCGTTGGTTTGTAGTGTTAGCTCCGTAAACGTCGTTGATGTTGCGTGCCGCTTGTGCCACGTTGCTGCCACGACGGTAGGTACTCATATTCCATAATTACTCAAATTTTTAACGTATCCATGATGGCGAAAAAGATTGAAATGCGATGAAAATGTAACACTAATCAATAAACAAATGACTACTTTTGGAAAAAGAATTCCATGTTTTTTAGAATAAAATTAATTTGAAATTAGAATTCTGAGCCAAACAAAAAATATTTTGATTTAAAATGACCAGTACTACCGAACGGCAATTTCATAGGTAAAGACCTATTATAAAGCGTGTAAAAAGGGATCCATCCCGTTTTGTCCATAAAGGGATCCATCCCGTTTTGTCCATAAAGGGATCCATCCCGTTTTGTCCATTTTTATTAGGGTTTCGTAAGCATAGTCAATTCGTGTAGGTAAAACGTGGTCTAATATTATCACTGACGACTGAAGGATCCAAGGACAAATTACTTAGAGTTGGCTATCAAAATTAGCATTCTAGTCTCATTTAAGTCCAAGTAAATGGAGGGTAAAAGTATGTACTTGTGTGTAGTATATCGTACAGATTTAAATAAAATCTTAGTCCAGCTGCGTACGTAATGATACCGTACTATCGACAATTACTACATATTTTGATCTTATCTTAATGAGGTTGATTAGAATATTTTATCAAAAATCTATGACGAGTAGTAAAATCTTTTAACATACACAATGGGTGTACCTATTTTTTTTATGTTGCTTGGATAGGCAAACTGGCAAACGTGCCACCTGGTGATAAGTGGTCGACGTCGCCCATGAAAATAAACTAGTTTACCTCGAACGAGCCCAGGAAACTCATCTATGTGTTGCCTATCCTGAGACATAAGATGTTAAGTCTCGGTGCCAGTAATTACACTGCCTGTCTTGCCCTTCTCTCCAAAACACAGCAAAGCTGTTTCACGGGAGCAGCAAGCAAGATGGTGGTACCCACAGAAATCTAAATAATAAGACAATAGAAGTCGCAAAGACGCATGACCTCGTCGCCGCGCATGTGACTTATAGATCACAAGTGCGCTCGGAGCGTTAGTTTCAGTCATCAGTATTGTTTCGGACGCCGAGACTTAAATATGATGTTTTGCAGCATATCCAGCTGCGGAAATTCTTCCACAACTTGTAATTTTTCAAATAAAGGGATAACATTTCATAAGTAAGTACTTTATTTTTAAAATAATGTTGTATTTTGACGAAATATACACAAATAAAATTATTCATCACCAGTACTAAAATTGTCGCAGTAATAGAAATGTTTTCAAATTTCAATAACCATTGATACTAATGCTTGATCATGTCTACGATTACAACTAGTAAAAGCAGCAATGGAATTATAGTCATGCGCAATAAACAATACCGCCGCGTGCGTGCACTTCTAGGAATACGGCCGCATGTATTGAAGGCGAATGAGTGACGTGCCACTACTATTTTGTATAGATTATTGATAAAATGGGAATTAAATGTGATTTTTCGTTAAATATATATTTACTTATCTTCTATACACAAATATTTTTTGTGTTCCGGGGTCATGGATGTGTATTAAATATGTGTATTATAATATAATAAAAATCTTAAATATATGTATAGTATAAAAGTGTTAAATATATATCCGTTGTCTGGTACCCTAACACAAGTTCTTCGAGAACTTACCACGGGACCAGATTGACGTGGTGTGAAAGCGTCCATAGATATTATATTATTTTTATTATAATACATGCGTAATATAGTAGATAAACACTGAAATTGGTGTGTGCGTGTGTGTGTGCGTGCGTGCGTGCATGTGTGCATGCGTGCGTGTGTACACGCATGCGTGCGTAAGCGTTTGCAACCATATCGTCAATTCATTTTAAAAAATTTCATATATATTTAATTTATTGTTTATTTTATTATACAAGCTAGAAGCGCGGAGAACATTGTAATCATATTATTATTTATGTTTCTGTTTACTTTTAACAATGCTATTATTTCAGGTTTCCAAAAAGATGCACATATGCTTTTTTATGTTAGTTGGATAGGCAAATTGGGAAACGTGCCACCTGGTGGTAAGTGGTGGACGTTGCTCATGAACATAAACTAGTATACCTGGAACGAGCCCAGGTTTTATGCATTTATGTGTTGCATATCCTGAGACACAAGATGTTAAGTCACGGTGCCAGTAATTACACTGCTTGTCTTGCCCTTCTCTCCGAAACACAGCAAAGCTGTTTCACGGAAGAAACAAGCAAGATGGTGGACGGTGGTACCCATGCAGCCGGGAGCGCGGCACAGCGCTTCCCTCCCACCGGCTACTGGAAAAAAAATTGGTTTCCGCAAGCCTAG
Source organism: Helleia helle (assembly GCA_963853865.1). Classification (NCBI taxonomy): domain Eukaryota; kingdom Metazoa; phylum Arthropoda; class Insecta; order Lepidoptera; family Lycaenidae; genus Helleia; species Helleia helle. Next base: position 13,263,818 of record OY971421.1, read on the forward strand.
TAATAAGTAATAATTATAAAATAAAATAAATAATAAAATAAAATCATTTATTCTCGGGCACTATATGGCCCATAGATATATACCTTACACACTAACATATATATATATATATATATATATATATTATATTTGTGTTAGTATAAAACCTTAAAATTATGTTAGTAAACTTCCTATCGCTACGCCTTCGTGCGTTCCGGTGGTACTGTTCCGCGGAAGCGACGGAACACCACATCCTGAGGCCAGAAGTTTTCTCGTTAAACTTCCTGCAGGTAGCATATCGGTATACGCACCACAAACGCCTTGAAATTGACGTTGCGGCGCGACTCCAGCTCCTGCACCCTCGGACAGTACTTCAACCTCCGGCAAACGTATTCCGCGATGTTCTCCGCCTTTGTGATGTAATGAAGGCAGGAGATATACACCGGCGTATTCGGCTTGGCGGCACGCACTAGCAGATTGGGCTCCAGTGGGGCTTTGCCGCAGCGATTCTGGACGGTTCTGGAATGGCGCCTCTTCCTCTTCACCACCTCAAAACCATCTTCATCCCGACGTGGCGCCTGCGCAGCAGTCGCGCGCGGTGGAGCGTTTATAAGAGAGCCTTCAATATTTGATTTATTAGGCATTTTTACTTATATTTTATTTAATAAAATAAAATGTAATTATCATTAATTTATTAAAATATAATATAAAATTTAAATTAATAAATGAAAAAAGAAATATACTTACCCTTAACGTTTTATTTTATTCCCTTTTCTATTTAATAAAACGTCAAAAAGTGCGTCGATTAATGAAACAGATACCTCACCAACAATTAGTAGTTACCGAACAAAACCAACGTCGCCCATCGGAAAGTTATCGATATGAACGTTGCACTGCACTCTTCATAAGTGTTCATGGATATAATTGGTCAGAGTGGCCACACCTCCTGATATTTTGGTTGTTCATAAAATATTGCTTAATACCATAGGTTTAAAGTTTAATTTTTATTGCATCAATGCTAGTGACATGTGTAGGCGTAATTGTGTATTTATTGTTTGTCTATGTGTTGGTAGTTGTGATCCGGCGACACGCGTTCCGGTTATAAAAGACAGTAGATAGCATTTCTATTGTCTTATTATTTAGATTTCTGTGGTGGTACCCATGCAGCCGAGAGCGTGGCACAGCGCTTCCCTCCCACCGTTAAACCTATATAAACGTTGACGTCAATTTAATTAACTATCAATGCTTAACTGATGTTTATTGTTAGGTAACTGTTAATCAGATGGCTTTACTACTTTAACGGGTTTAAGAGGGCTGATAATTATTATTTTGGTAGCCTGTGTCCAATTTTTTTCATAAGCTACAATAAAAAAATATACCAAACAAGTAAAGTGGTAAGCTCGTAAGCGTGGGGTATGGTTCAGGCCTTGTCGTGGGGGTGGGGCTCAGTATCCTAGGGTGAGCCCAGCACCTTGGGCAAAGCGAATTGAGCCGAGGGGGCTCTTTGTACCCCTCTTATAAGAAGAGGGGACAAAAGAGCAGGAGGCAAGAGGCGAGGATGGAAACCTCACCACATTGTACTGTCGCGACGTTGAGAGGGGTTGTTCTGTGGTGCGGGAAGCGCTGTGCCGCGCTCCTGGCTGCATGGGTACCACCATCTTGCTTATTTCTCCCGTGAAACAGCTTCGCTGTGTTTCGGAAAGAACCGAGAAGGGCAAGACAGGCAGTGTAATTACTGGCACCGAGACTTAACTTCTTATGTCTCATGATAGGCAACACATAGATGAGTTGCCTGGGCTCGTTCCAGGTAAACTAGTTTATGTTCATGGGCGATGTCGACCACTTACCATCAGCTGGCACGTTTGCCAGTTTGCCTATCCCATATACCTGGGGAGACCCGAGGAAAGCTCGTAAGGCTCTGTGTTACGAATTCACCGGTGGAGATCATGCTTTTGTGCTCGCGATCCTGCCTGTTTCTTCCGTGAAACAGCTTTTGTTTCGGAAAGAAGGACAGACAGGCAGTCTAATCTTTGGCACCGAGACTTATCGTACGTATCAGGATCAGCAGCACGTTTTGGTTAGTTTAAGGTTTATTAGTTAGGCTCGTCAGCTCGTTTGTCTATCCAACTAACATAAAAAAAATAGAAATGCAAATAAATAGTATAGACATCCATACCCCGGTATAGACATCTGTATTCATCATACCAATTGTATGCATGATTCGAACCCATGACCTCTGCGAGTATTTACATGTAACCTCATTCGTGTAGCGGAAACACCAAGCGGCCGTCCTTATAAGTAAAAACAGTATAGTTTTACCTAAAGCCATGTAGTTATGACCTGTGGTATGACTGTGTAGTAAATGCACGTCAATGCTTTTTTACAGCTTTTTTTATGTTAGTTGGATAGGCCAACTGGCAAACATACCACCTCATGGTAAGTGGTCGACATCGCCCATGAACATAAACTAGTTTACCTGGAACGAGCCCAGGCAAATCATTTATGTGTTGCCTATCCTGAGACAAGATGTTAAGACTCTGTTCCAGTAATTACACTGCCTGTCTTGCCCTTCTCTCCGAAACACAGGAAAGCTGTTTCACGGGAGAAACAAGCAAGATGGTGGTACCCATGCAGCCGGGAGCGCGGCACGGCGCTTCCCTCCCACCGGCAATTTAATAAAACACAACTTTCGTAATTATAGTAATAATTTAAAAAAAAAAACACTACTTGAAGCCGTTACTTTTTTGGGGGTCGTAGAATTACTACCGATATCGTAGATACGTAATGGATATCGTAACCATTCTGTGAACCGTTATGCTAAAGTGTAGTGAAATATATCTTTTTTAAACATGTTTCTAATTTTTTTATCCTCAATACATCGATGTTGTGCGTATTTCTGTTTAAATGAACATAATGGGAGAGGGGAAAATAACATTAAAAATAACATTTATATAACTTTATTATTAAAATAAATAAATAAAAATATTTATAACATATGTACTTAATGGTATATTATATTTATATAGCTTTTAGAATTATTCTAGTTTACATATAGTATACATTACAATATACAAGCTTCATAAGGGAATCATTAAATGCAAAAGTTCATAGTTTGTTGAAATGAAATAAGTAGTAAATAATGTGTTGAGGGATTATAAACTTTTCCCTCCATGAGTCCACGGCAAGAATACTTCAAGTATGCTAATTCCAACGATATGGATATGACGTTTCGTAACAAATAAAATTTAAATGAATTTCTGTATTCGAGAAGATACTTGGCATATAAATAGTCACAAGAATTATTCCGAAAAAGATTACAATTTAGCAAACAAAACCCGACACCAACCCAATTAATACCCTTCCTCCATACATACTTCACGCAACAATACCTACCTACCTACCTTGCGAGTATTTTTTATATTCTTTGACACCTTAGCCAAGGTGACCTTTAGGAGGAAACATTCAAGATCACTTAAACCACTGACGCGTTTCATACTTGCATTACAGAAAATGGATGAAAATTGAACTAAATCCAAGATATACGATAACAATTAATAATTGTACTGTTAACCATAGTTAATTTTTCTAAGTGCCATATTAATAGATTTACTAAAAAGAACGCGTCGGTACAGGCAAAATGAACAAATTTTCATTTGCCTACTAATAACTACTAAGTACTAAAATAAATTAAAAATAATATTTGAGCAGCGTGTTCTATTCTCTGTGGATTGAACAATTGGATTAATTTATCTTTTTAGTTTCGAGCGAAAGCATTTTGTTTCTCTGTTTAAGCATGTGCCCGAACAGAACTGGAAACAGCGGGATGTATAAGAACATATAGAACATTAGGAAGTATTGATAATTGAATATGAAGTTCCACTCGTTGGGCATAGATACAGTAAATATTTTTTTCTCCGCTACTTCTTCGAGGGGATGATACATGCAAAGAAGTTCTCCAGTTATTCCAATCGGATAAAGTACCAAGAAGGTTGAGTACCTGAAAATGAACATATTTTAAATACTAGTAATTATATTTCCCCTTTAAAAGCTAAATAGAAATAATATTATTTATTAAGATTTTCACTATTCCGATGATTCGGATACTGTATTCTATGGCCGGCTCACGTATAGGTAGACGAAGTGTTGGTCGGCCACACCGGCGGGACCAAGTGGGGAGACGATCTCCATGCGGTGGCCGGTCCGTGTTATATGCGAGTGGCAAGAGATCGGCCGTGTTGGCGTTCATTGAAGGAGACCTATGTTCAGCAGTGAACGGATAAAAGCAGATGACGATGAAACTTTAATGTTCGGTGACAGCAGTTTGGAATTATAAATGATACAGAATTATTTTACATAATTAACATAAAATATGTAAATAATTAGCGGAGCGAAAAAGGCATTTACTATTTACATAACAGAATATATAACTTTTATATATTATGCTACCTATTAAATGTAAAAAAATGCTTATTATATTTTAAAAAATAATATAAATCAGTTTATTTGTCCTTTTCCTATGTCAACCGAACACTGTATGCATAATTTTATCACCAAGATACAAATGGAAGACCAAAAAGCATTATTTAAGTATGAGCATTTAAGACCACGTGATTTATCGATGCAAAATGTCATTTCCATACATTTATTAGTTTTCTACTAGCGTTTACGATTATAGAATGTCATCTTGGCATCCCACCCACCAGATCCCGTTCAATTCGGAGATATTTAAGAAAAGAACAATTTGTTTCAATAACCTCAATTCTGTGTTCATTAGATACTAGCAATTATTATTAGTTACAAATTATTTATAAAACATTTTGAGATGAATATTAAAAAAAACGTACCTTAAAAACAGTAACGCTTGCGGAACAGCGTTAATCAAATTGAGGGCGTAGTAGGCGTATCTGATTATTTCGGTGATCGACCACGCCAACACACAGATAGGTAGGCCGGGGCTCACGATGGCTCCCTGGGTCTTCAGCAGTATTCCACACACTAGGAAAACCCGCGAGTACACTTGCATTAGAACTACGAACGGGCTGGACGGGACTAGTCTCACGATAGCGTGAAGAACCTGAAAATTATATCCGTTTGTATTTAGCAAAAGTGACAAATCAGAAAAAAGCTGTTATGAATAAATATTGGTAAAAGCATAAATAATAGTACTACAGTACTAATATTCTAAATGCGAAAGTAAACCTGTTTGTCCGTCTGTCTCTTCTTCGCGCCTAAACCACAGAACCGATTTGGATGAAAGATAGTTTGAGACCCGAGAAAGGACATAGAATAGTTTTTATCCCAGAAATCCCACGGAAATGGGAACTATGCGGGTGAAACCCCGGGATTGTCGGAAAAAATCAAACGTACGGATTGTTTTAGGGACTCTCTAATTACATGGCATTTAGAGCAAGCCATACTCTTTAAAACTGACCATAAATCATAATCCAGCGCATTAAGATCGGGACTAGTTGACGACCAGTCTTCAGCTCTGATGAATCATAACAGTGTATAGGAAACATACACATACGGATAAATACATAAACAGCGAATCTCACCACCATCCAACACAGTTAGCTACCGTGGGTAAATCTTTGTTTCAGAGAGCACAAGGGATATGTGATGAGCAACGACTGGCAACCGAGCTTCAACACGTTAAGCAAGTACTGCGAGACAACCAGCTTCGGGTGCCGCGTCTTTATCGCCGTGACCGCGTGAAAGCAACCACTGAGCAAGTACCTGCTGTGCTACCATTTATGAAAGGAATCACTGACAAGATTGGCTACATCCTAAAGCGAGCTTCCATCAAAACCCTTTTCAAGCCGCCAAAAAAGATAGGTCAATTCTTACCATCTGTCAAGTCTCATATACCTGAACCATATATTACTGAAGATGCAGGAGTATACAAGCTTGATTGTGACAAAATCTCCTAATTCAATAGAGAAGATGGCTGGCTCTTACCACCTGCTTAGGATCCCATTATTAATAGATGAAGAAGATAGGTCTAACCAATATATTAATGTATCATAGGGTAGTAGTAATAGTTGAATAACTTTGTAACATTAGGACGTATGACGCCTGTCTTTTTTTACTTTTACGCCGGAAAATGCTCTGAGGCATCCCGCTGGGAAGTGGGTCTTTCCAGGCAGGTATGTGGAACTCGCTGCACCCGAAAGATGGTAAGTGGACTCAGCTCAACCCACTAAAACCCGGCGAGTGCCACCAATGCCGCCTTGGTGAGGTGCCCCGGATCTTTTGAGCAAACAGGGCACCTCGACGGCTAGTCAGTCCCTCAAGGGACCGGCGCCACCTCCACAGAGAGGGGGTTTTCCGCACAAACAGAATAACCCCTCCCAACGTCGGGACAGTACAATGGGGTGAGGTTCCCATTCTCGCCTCTTGTCCCTCTGCTCTTTTGTCCGCTTTTCTTATAAGATACAAAGAGCAGCTCCCTCGACTCAATTTGCTTCGCCCAAGGTGCTGGGCACACCTTAGGCTACTGAGCCCCACCACCACGACAAGGCTTAAACCATGGTGGGGATGACACCTCAGTCCTCTCGTAACCATGGTTGTTGTAAAGTATCCGAAACGTCGGGCATGTAATAATCTTAATAAACCGCGATAAAATTCGTAAAAAATTGTTTCATTATAATATGTAAAGAAGTTGTTTAAGGTCGCCTATATGTAATTTACCAAGATTTTTTTGTAAATTGGTAAATAATATTATTATAAGGATAATAATTATTGTAAGAGTCGGAAAAATGTAAGCCGCGTGGGAGCTTATATGTGGGCCCACATATTATTATAATATGTGGGCGTCTGTAATCACCTATCATCTGAGCCACTTATACTTTTCCTATTAACGATAATAATAATAATAATATCTATGGACGCTTTCACACCACGACAATCTGGTCCCGTGGTAAGTTCTCGAAGAACTTGTGTTATGGGTACCAGACAACGGAAATATAATATTTAATACTTTTTATACCATACATATATTTAAGATTTTTATTATATAATACACATACCCAGGAACACAGAAAATATTTTTGTTCCCTGGCGGGATTCGAACCCGCAACCTCCGGCTTGATCGCTAACGCACTTACCACTGAGCCACAGAGGTAGTCGATATACATATAAACATTATAAGCTTGACAAACCTCTAGCACAGCAGCGTTTTGAAATATTATAACAGTCCATTTGACCTCCTTCCAGTAATTGTCTAATGTACCACGGTTTAAGAAGTAAGTCAGAGTTTGCCAAAGTAGATAAGACCATCTGAAACAATAATAACTTCAGTTTTGTATCTTTCATTGCGGTTTCTCGTCGAAATTAGGCGAATAGATGTCTCTACAATAAAAACTGTGTCCCAGATTTATCGTCATTACCAACTTTTTACCTTCCACTGCATAGGCCTCTTATAATGACCACAAAGACAGCCGATCCCCCGCCACTCACATTGAAATATATAATCTCGAAAGTCTTCAATTTCAAGATTATCTATCTAATCTTCTAATATATAAAATTTCCATGTCACAATGTTAGTTACCGTACTCCTCCGAAACGGCTTTACCGATTTTTACCAAATTTTATATGCGTATGCAGTAGGTCTGAGAATCGGCTACTATCTATTTTCATACCCCTAAGTGATAAGGGTGGTCAACCCCTCAAATTTTAAAAGTTAACGGTAAGTTAAGGGCAACAGCTAGTAGCAACAGCTAGTAATTTATAAATTTCAAAATATGTGATGTCACATCAGAGAAGCGGTTATTGCAAATATGATAACAAGCACAGGACGATTTTGATTAGAAGAGTCAAAAAATCATAAAATTGGTGTAACATAACTAGGGAGTTGTATTGTGTTAAAGTTAAATTGTAAAAAAAACAGGTTTGGCATGTTTTGGAACTGTTTCCATAGTCATATAGATACTTGGTTGGTATCAAATGTGTCCTGTGTTAGTCAAATCCGAAACACTACCCTTAAAGCGGTTGAAGGCAACTCTCAGTGGTTAACCCCCAAATACTCAAACGAATCTCAAATTTAAGACGTACTTAAACACGTGTTGTCCCTCTTTTTTCTTTGAATCTGACACGTTGTAGCATGAGTTTAAGTACGTTTTAAATTTGAGATTTGTTTGAGTATTTGGGGGTTATTGCGGTATACCAGTGCTGGGGGAAGTGGGTATGGTAGACGATCTTTCTCTGGGTACATACGCAAAAAATGGTTTGTATTGAATAACCCGAAATCAGTGGTGATGACCTTTAATCGAGACATACAATGAACATCATTGTTTTCTCCGGCACTACAAGTACTAAGACTAACAGACTAACCATCATCAACTGTAACAAAGACCATAATGACCATAAATATGATTTTGAGGTATAATATTGAAGGCTCTTCTGGATGTGTTCAATTTTTTTTAAGTAGTATTATATAGTTGTAAGTAGTATAATTATGTTGCCCAGTGGATATGGGCTCGGACTCTTGAGTCAAAGAGAGGTTTGGTTTCCATCCTGACCATTTGCCCTGAAATTTCTCCCTGCACCTAAACATGAGGACATTGCTTGCTCACAGGTGAAGGAAAACTTTTTGAGGAAACCTGCATGCCTGATGACATTAAAAATCTTTGAATGTGTGTGAAGTTCAGCAACCCATATTTTGTTTACAGTTTGTCCAACTTAAGCATCTTTTAATACTAGCAAAAGGCTACGCGTCTGTCTGTAATTAATATATATGAGTACAGCTATCCTGGTATTTTGTCAGTGTAGCCGATTTGGTTTGTTAACATTGTAGTAAAAGGCAAGTAAAGAGGCCAAGTGTTACCTTCGTACAAAGCAAAAAGGCAAAAATATGGATGGAATGGAACTTGTGTCTCAGGATAGGCAACACATAAATGAGTTGCTGAGCTAGTTCCAGGTTAATTTGTTCATGTTCAAAAAAGTTCATGGGTGATGCTGACCACTTACCAGCTTCTGATATAATGATAACATTCTTTATTCATGTAACTAGTCATTGTGGTTAGTAAACAAATAATTCTTACAAACAATGTTAGTAGTATTATTACATACATAATATATATAAAAAAATATATAACAGACATAAGATGCAATAAAGGATAAAGTGTTGTCCTATATTATGTAAATGAAAAAATATATATTAAGTTAGAAAGAATAAATTAACCATAAATTTATGACTAGTGTTATACTGGGAACTTTATTTGACTTTATTTAGTCTGACAGTATTTTAATGACATTTTGGTAACAATAAGAGGTAATATAATATTATAATACCTTGTGTATTATAAACAAGTTGAGTCAAGATGTTTTCTTGACAAAGGACAGAATTAGTGTAAAGCAAGGCCACTGGCCTCTGTTGACCACATGACTTGAAATCAAAATAGGCTATAAGTATAGACACGTTATGGTTTCGAATGTAACTGACACAGAAAGTATATTCTTTTTTACTGATATATTTTTACCCTTATAGTCTTGGTCCGAGGATAACTAATTTAAAGACTATTATAACAAAATATTGGTGTATTTAAGAAAAGCAATTAATGAAGATCAGAACTCTTACTCAGGTCGCGCAGGACTACCAAATTTTGTCTAAAATAAAAAATAACAGGCACGTGACGCATATATCTTACTTCATATTTTAAAAAATAGAATCCAAAAAGTATTACATAATTTAATAAATAAAATTAAAAGAAAATTGACTAGGGTTAGGGATATGCTGTCACTCTAGTGTTGTGAACACTTCGTATTAGTCGAGCAGACGAGCGGGGACACGACGCACCCTTGGGCTCTACTACTATGGGTGCTATACCCTGCCATTTTATCCTGAAGCAAATTTATGGGTACTAAATAATTTTGATACTGCTGCTCATGGAGGCGTTATTGAAATTAACAGTATATTTTAACACACTTACCCAATGGTTTGTATCGAGTTGTAAGCTATGAGGTAAAGCTTTCCAATCGTGGAAGGTTCTGTATTTTTTGGCTTGTTTACGCTCTTAGTATTCATGGTTAAAATAACTTATAAAATGCCTATATATGTAAAAAATACGCTACTTTAGCGGTGTTTGATTTAAAAAAATAAATCTTTTGTTTCTGCGTTTCCCTAAAGAAAAACGTATCTAATAATCAATTCACTTGAATCAAATGGAGGTTAAATGGTTCATAGAATTTATAAATAAGGACAGAGTCCAAAACTTGCGGAATTATGTACATACATTTAATTAAACACTAAACAACTACGACACTACGACGTATTTGGTATTTGTCAAATAGAAAGCTGACAACTGACAAGTGACATTCCAATATTCCAATTTCCCTCATTTCCTACATGAAGTTAGGAAATAAGAGGAGTTGCCCCTTTCTTTAAACACAGCTGTAAAGTGTAAATGAGTGCCTGATCCGCAGTATTCTCTATGGTTTTGCTGTCAAAACCCATAGACATAATATAGAAGGACTGGGCATACCTACGAAAAAAAGGCGTATACACACAACTCAAATTGGCACTCAACATGGCTACCATTGCTAGGGTTTTTTACTTTTTTTACCTGATCTGAGGGGCTATCTGACACTGAAAGATTTTTTCAAATCGGACCAGTAGTTCCTAAGATTAGCGCGTTATGCTGGAAAACCAATTAAACAAAATAGAAATAGACCGAATAAGCAATAAAACAGAACTCGACGCACTTACAAAGAGTTTAATAGAGCAGATAATTCATACTAGTAATGGTACCATGCCCATAAAGAAAAATATTCAAAAGCCAAACCTACCATGGTGGAACGAAAAACTCGATGGGATGAAACGCTGCGTAGCCACGAGGAAGCGCAGAATCCGATGTGCTGCACCCGTTCGAAGGGCGAAGGTCGTTGAAGAGTATCTGCAAGCCAAGAATGAATACGAGCTTGAGGCAAAAAAGGCACAAATAGACAGCTGGAAAGATTTCAGTGGAAAACAGGATAAGGAAGGTGTATGGGAGGGCATATACAGAGTCATCATCAAAACGACAAAACGGCAAGAAGATCTGCCACTCGTTAAAGACGGGGTGTGTTTAGACCCCGCTGACTCTGCCAAAATCCTAGCGGAGACCTTCTATCCGGAAGATCTTGAAACTGAAGATATCCCGAGCCATAGGCATATGCGAGCATTGGCAAACCGCGTAAACGATGGTGTCCATGATGAAGTTCATGACCCACCGTTTACGATGGGCGAGCTACAAGCCGCAGTGGGAAGTTTCAACCCGAAGAAGGCCCCCGGTGGGGACGGCCTTACTGCAGATATATGCAGCCAGGTGGTAGCCAAAGATCCTGAACTCCACCTGGCACTTATAAACAAATGTCTCGGATTGGGCCACTTTCCAACCATATGGAAAGAAGCTACAGTCGTAGTCTTGCGGAAGCCCGGTAAGGACGATTATACTAGCCCAAAGTCTTATAGGCCCATAGGCCTTCTACCGGTCATGGGTAAGGTTCTGAAGAAGATGATAGTAGGAAGGCTAAAATGGCACTTACTGCCGAAAATGAGCACCCGCCAGTACGGCTTTATGCCCCAAAAGAGCACCGAAGACGCCCTCTATGACCTGGTGCACCGCATACGAGGTGGTCTAGAAGACAAAAAACTCGTCACGGTGGTGTCGCTGGACATAGAGGGGGCCTTCGACAACGCTTGGTGGCCGGCTATTAAAGTCAGACTGGTTGAAGAAGGGTGCCCTGTAAAACTGAGGCGAATCATGGACAGCTACCTGCAGGACCGGAGAGTCCGTGTCAGGTACGCTGGACATGAATATATCAAAAACACCCAAAAAGGATGTGTGCAGGGCTCCATAGGGGGCCCAATTCTCTGGAACCTTCTCCTTGGCCCGTTATTAAAGAACTTAGAAAATAGGGGCTATGACTGCCAGGCTTTCGCAGACGATTTTGTGATGGTGTTTGTCGGGAGCACGGCGCTGGAGGTAGAAAGCCGTGCCAACGCGGCCCTCTCGCTGGTTCGATCGTGGGGCGTCGAAAATAAGTTAACCTTTGCTCCGCATAAAACTAAAGCGATGTTGCTAACGAGGAAACTTAAATTCGACGTCCCTCGGCTGACCATAGGAGGGGTGGAGATTGGTATGGAGAAAGAGATTAAGATATTGGGGCTCACTATAGACCACAAATTGACATTTACTAGCCATTCCTCGAACATCTGTAGGAAGGCTATTAACATATACAAGCAATTGTCAAGAGCCGCCAAAGTAAGTTGGGGGCTCCATCCGGAGGTTTTTCGTGTCATATACACGGCCACGGTGGAGCCCATTGTCTCTTATGTCGCCAGCGCATGGGCCCCGGCAACTAATAAACTCGGAGTGCAAAAACAGCTAAATGCAGTCCAAAGGGGTTTCGCCCAAAAGTTGTGTGGAGCCTGCCACACCGTCTCGCTGAACTCAGCCCTGGCGCTGACTGGGCTACTGCCTCTCGACATTCGCATACGCGAAGCCGCATCATTGTATGAGGCGAAAAGAGGAGTACCCCAGCCAGTGCTAGGAGGCGGTGAGGTGGAAAGAAAAACGGCCTACAGCTTGGCCTCGCATCTTGCTGGACATATGGTCATGAACTTCATAAGTCTGGTGGACCAACAAGAAGTGGACACCCACGTATACCATGCGGTACAATTTTACACCGACGGCAGCAAGATTGAGGGCAAGGTGGGTGCCGCATTGTCTGTAAGAAGCAATGAGGCCGAAACTAAAGATATCAAACTTAAACTGCCGTCGTACTGCACAGTCTACCAGGCGGAACTTCTGGCCATATGTCAAGTAACACGAATGATATTACGGCAGGATGAAATGAGTTTCGCCATCATAAGCGACTCACGCTCTGCCCTCGAGACAGTTGTCAATTTCCACTCCATGCACCCCTTAGCTGTCGAAAGCAGGAACAATATTTATGAGAGCAGACTCCAGAATAAGGAAGTATCCTTGTTCTGGATCAAAGCACATGCTGGACTGACAGGGAATGAACGCGCTGACCATCTAGCGAAAGAGGCCGCTCTCAAACTGAAGAGGAAACCCGACTACGATCAGTGCCCGGTTTCGTACGTCAAGAGGTGCATCCGAATGGAGTCCCTTGACGAGTGGAACCGGCGCTATCAGTCGGGTGAGACAGCGGCCGTGACACGAATGTTCTTGCCCGATGTGATTAAAGCCTATAAAATTGTTCGTAAAATCAAACCAGCTGGTATAATCACCCAGATATTGACGGGGCATGGTGGTTTTTCAGGTTACCTGCACCGTTATAAGTGTAAGGAACCGGCAGTGTTGAGTGTCTACTTTGCAAGTAAACACCCTCAACACTGCAAGTTTCATTTTAAGAGTGTGCTTGCAGTCGAATGATTGTAAGATTACTATTGTTTTAAAGTAATATTGTTTGTTATTAGAGAGCCTGCGTTGTGAACTGTATGTAAATAACCTGACATTGTTATTTTAGCTGATTATTAACCTGATATTTTAGCTGGCAAATGAAACGTCCAGCAACGAGACTTCGTAAAAATGTTTACATTTAATATATTACAATTAACATGTTTTATTATTGTACAATATAAATATTAAATTATAAGAAAATAAAACTCTGATTACGTCAGAGGCGACACGCGGACCGGGCCAATTAAGCGCCCGGACATTAAAAAAAAAAAAAAAAGATTAGCGCGTTCAAACTAACTTCTTCAGCTTTATATTATTATAAAAAATTTAGGACAGGACACAGCTGCCATCTCTATTAGACCCACAGAAACTGTTTGAGCGGCAATTTTACCCAGATGACTGGCTCAACCCAACGCAAAAGCAGAAAAACTTCAACAAAACGACAGTAATTACATTTATATTTCAAACTATGAAAACCTAAATGAAAACAAACAAAGCAGCCATTTTATAATTCCAAGTTAAAGCTTCAACACAGACTAAACTTCAATTGTAGTAATGTTACCATTGCATAAAATTAATATAAAAATTTTCACTATATATATTTTATTTTAAGTTTATTTACTTTTTAAACACTAAATGCTCAACAATTAATGTTTTAAAACTTATAATAATAGTTAAATATTTTTGAAGTGAAACTTATTTATCGGGGTTGGAAAAAAAAATTAGTGTAACATTTTTTCGTTACGCGTCACATTCTTCCGTTACGCGCCATCTTTTTCTTATCCCTACCACGCGTGATTTGAAAAATAACGTCATAAAGAAGTTTCACTTCTTACGAGTGTTCGCTAGTACACACACACTTTTTACTAATAATAACTCTTCAGCTTTGTGAAGTTTTTTTTATAATGAAAGACCCATTTTTATTTTTAGGCTTGCAGCACTGAACAATCCCCAAATAGGTCTTAAATAATGTCGAAGTTGACCTAGGAACAAGTATAATATGGAATTGACATTCGCGTATACCCGAAAGGGACAGGCATATTTTACAGGGATACCACATTCATAATAACAAGTCTACTTATTTTCATGAAACAAGTGAATTAAAAAAAATAAAAAACTGGTAAAGGTTGGTAGATAACTATAAGCATTAGCCCTAACCAAACATTTATTGTAATTTTAGACAGCTGCATTTTTCCGGATTATCGAAAATATTATGTAATGACTAATAACAAACCGCTAAAAACATAAATAATAAAAAAGAAGGCTATATACGTCTTAATATGTATGATCTATTATATAGTACATAGCCTTTTAGGATAGCAATAAACATATTTGTTTTTAATGTGTTTATTTCGAAAATTCCAGTCACCCTTTTTATATAATACCACATTCTTGGGTAATCTGCCTATAACAAAACTGGTATCACCATACCTACATAAACCGACCAAATTAAAAAGTAGTACAAAATGGCGGCATATTTGACAAACTGTTCACGAGTGAGAATGTTTGTATGTCATTCAAATTTAGTCGATAATTTTTTGTTGGGCACATCCTTGTTGTGCCCAACAAACAAAGAGTGATATTCTGACAAAGACAAAAGAAAGTGTCTATGTCTCTGTCACTCTTGGATTTTTCGTATGTTGTTATCTCGTTCCAATACGGTATTATTATTAGCTTGTCAAATCTATTGATACTTGATCTTAGAAGTTGACTACCCCTGTGACGCCCCTGTGTGTGAAATTCACCAACAGGGGTGGTCAACTTCGACATTATTTGAGACCTATTTGGGGATTGTTCAGTGCTGCAAGCCTATAAATAAAAATAGGTCTTTCATAATAAAAAAACTTCACAAAGCTGAAGAGTTATTATTAGTAAAAATATTTAACTATTATTATAAGTTTTAAAACATTAATTGTTGAGAATTTTGTGTTTAAAAAGTAAATAAACTTAAAATAAAACTGTTTACATATATAAAATGCTATGAAGCTAATAAAATAGATTGGAAATATAAAATTATAACGACTGTACAAAATATTTGGCAACACCACAGTGACATAAGAAACTATTAAATGGTAATGGCAACATTACAGTATTCCTTTCAACTTTGATTGTCGATAGTGAAGGTGGGTTCCCAATCTATCTTATTAAATTTATCTTTTTCTCCAGTTGATATTTATAAATTACATGATTTAACTTATGACAGTGCTGTTCTAAAACAATTTTATTATATTACAGTTAAATCTTCTCATCATGGTTGCTGCAAAAAAACAGGTAAGCATGCCCACGTTTTCATAGTTAACCTGATGCAAATCTTGGGACTTATGGCATGATTATTTATCTATTTTAGAAAATAATCTCCTTCTATTAATAAGTCCTAAATTATATGGTACCCGATAGGCTCGTTAACTAAAAGTAGTTATCGGGGTTGAGAATGTATCATACATTTTAGGTTATAAATATAATGGCCGCATGTCTATGCTGTAATTGTAAACACCGTGTTACCACTTTTTATCGTTTAATAGAATATTTATAGATTTCCCGAAACGCAATGTCCAATTCCTAATATATTTTACGATTGTTGCTATGAATTTTATTTCCACGACGAAATTTTGACGTAAGGGCCTAACCTATAACTTAAACAAATACTAAATATTTTTTCTTTTTATTTTAGAAAAAGACCATTGAGTCGATCAATTCCAGATTGGCTCTGGTTATGAAGTCCGGAAAATATTGCTTAGGATACAAGCAAACACTTAAGACACTGCGCCAGGGCAAAGCTAAGCTGATTATTATTGCCAAAAATGCACCGCCACTAAGGTGAGACTACTGAGAAGTAGAGTTCCCTACCTTATCAGTCAATGGGAGCATATGGAGTCCTCGGACTAAGAAGTATGGTTCCCTACGGATTCTGTAAAAAATTAAAAACATTTTTTTTGCTTATATTTTATAAAGTAACATTGTAACAATAAATCATTTTTTACTGAATCCTAGTCTGGGAACACTATGGAGTAGTCTGAATCCATTTGCTTTTTTTTGATAGGTGAGGTTACAAAAATATTTTTTTCTTATATTTAATGTATAATTAAGTTAACATGAAATCTGCTAGATGTAGGGTTAGTAGTACATTTTGATTACCCCTAGCTTATATTTGCATGTATAAACTCATTACATTCTACTCTTCTGATACTTATTGCATATGGAGAAGATAGAGGTATTCTTTGGTTTTTATTTTGATATAATCGACAACCTCCGTGGCTCTGGGTAGTGCGTTGGTGCTCAAGCCGTAGCCGTAGGTGAATCCCGCCAGGAAACAAAAAGTTTTCTGTGTTCTTGGGTCATGGATGTGTATTTAAAATATATGTATAGTATGAAAGTATTATATATATGCAAATAAAGTTCTTATTATTATATTTCCGTTGTTTGGTACCCGTAACACAAGTTCTTCGAGAACTAACCATGGGACCAGATTGACATGGTGTTAAAGCGTCCATAGAATATAGATAGATAGATAATCTGAAAGCCAAACTACAAAATACTTGAAAAAATTGGTACAGTAGTATAAATAAATGGTAATGAAAACCAGAATGTGTACTTTGAACAAGTAACTCCAGCTCATGCTGGTACTGTCTGTTTGCTTTTTACACTAATCTATAATTTGGTAAGGAGATTAAATAATGAAAAAGGATATAATAACTATTTTCCAGATCTGTAAATCTAAGTTGATGTGGGCAATGGCTAATGTAAGAAAATGTTAAATAAGTCATACACTTGCATAAAATATATATTTAATTTTTTTTTTGCTCTCTTATCTTTGTGAACTCGAAGCATCTAGGCTTTGAGTGCTTAAAAACTAAACGTAACTAATCCTGGTAAGACCTTCAACTTTATTTTATTTGCAGGAAATCAGAAATTGAGTACTATGCTCTATTGGCAAAGACTGGAGTCCATCACTACAGTGGCAACAACATTGAATTGGGCACAGCTTGCGGAAAGTACTACAGAGTGTGCACACTTGCTATCACGGATCCTGGCGATTCTGACATAATCACCACTCTGCCTGAAGCAACAGCTTAGAAATAATAAAGTTATAATTTAAGACGACAGTGTTTAATTTCCTTCTCGAAAAACCAGCAGTGTTTTAATAACCATTGACATATCCAGTCATATTACAAAAAAATCTTGGCCCCCTCTCAATCATTGGCCTTTTGAAAGTTAAATCAATATATTATGAGTTGCATTATGATAGGACATACGAAGAAAAAATATATTTTTCTTTGTTGACTACACTCTTAAACGTAAATGATAGTTTTCAAATTGAACGGCTAACAACACTTACAAAAAATATTTTCCTAGTGACTACAAGAAGTGTGCGGTTTGATACGTTTGTAAGAAGTAAGTACTTTTACATTATTATTTTACTATTTGGTTGTTATTCAAATGGCGCGATATGCGCTCAGTTAATTAATTACTATTCAATTTCGGCTTACATAGCATAATACATGCAAAAACTCTCAGGATAATCTAAAAATGAGTAGGCCAAAATCAGTACCTATGGCATATATGGAAGATTAATTGATTAGCATCTATGCCAGAAATAGTAATTGGTGTTTTAAATTACGCCTCTTTAAACCTTTGAATAAATGTTATTATCCAATTCTTAATTAGTAATTTTAGTGTAAATGTAAATAGTATCGCAGGATCTAGATTTTGGCCACGACAATCATTATACTTTTACGTCATTTGCTATGCTAATCATTATAATTTTACCTATTTAAATCTTTGTACCACAGAACAATATTACCCTTTGTACCTAAGATCAAGTATCAATAGATTTGACAAGCTAATAATAATACCATTTATTAAATTATAGTGATTTTACCAGTCATACACTACATACCACGGTCGCAGAGCGCTGGCGTCCAAATAAACCAAGAGAATGTAATATGTAATCACTACGTTTACGAATAACGGAAAAATTACGATATGACTTCAAGAGCAATAATGGCTTAGTTTTTATGTACACTTCCATATATTATATAAAAGTACTCTGTGATGTTCACTTTTCATGCACAGCGATGGGCCTCCTTGTCTGTACTCTCCATACAAAACACAACATAGGTACCCAATCGCTCTATTCCGGTTATATATTATGCTCGATGGCGTTAGACCATGATAATAATATAGGTAGTCTATGGTTAAATAATAATAATATGTTGGGACAACTTGCACACGGTTATCTGATCCCAAACTGGGCAGAGCCTGTTAAGGCAACAAGACAACTGATGTATACTTATCTATATATTACGCCTAGCCCAGGTTTAGCAATCAGGGTCACTAACGGATTTTGTAATATACCAGGTACACCAGGTAATACCATTTTTGTTTAGACCGTAGCTTAAGGCGAGGATGCAGACCGCTACTTACCTCTCTGGGTGATGAGGTGTGGGGGGGCGCCGCGTATGTGGCGGCCGCGAGACTTTACGCATTATGACAATGCGGGAATTTTGAATTTTATTTCGTATGTCACTCGCCGGAACTATATAGAGCTGTTCATACATACTATCATTTAATTTTATACCGATTTTGGTATTTATCTATACAGATAAAAAATTGGAGTGCCTGATTGTAATATTAAAATAACCGCTTTTTATTGAATGGATATATATCAAGGGCTTCATAACAAAGGGGCGTATACAAAAGTACAGTTTTACAGGAAAGACAAAATAATGAATAAAACAAAACTAGTTGATTGTATAAGGCTGATATTTGGCATTCTTTCGACATAACTTACCGTCTGGTAAGACTTTTCAAATTATAACACGCATAGTTTTTGATAAACGGTAAATACGCCTCTTTCTATCAACGCAATTTTGGCAACGTCTACTATATAGTAAAAATTTTGATACTAATTTTGGGGCGTACAAAAGAGAATATTGTTTTATTATGATAAATAAGTAATTTCTTATTAAAGTACTGTATTCAATTTATAATTTAAATCTTACAAACATTAAGACACTTACTCTAGAGCTGTAATTATTTTATTAAAATCTAATATGATTTCTGTACGCCCTTTTGTTACCACTAAAAATATGTTGAATATCTTAAAACAACAGGCGTAGAAACAAGTCAATAATTTGATTACATAATTTTAAGAACTTTCTAATTACGTATAGCTTTCATACTTAAACCACTCAGTCTCTAACCTATTAAAAAGTATATTATTGTTAAAACACAACGTTATTTGTATTAATTTATTAAAAAGTAACGTCAGCCTCATTTGCTTTTAGTATCACTTTATTTACTTGTTAGTAGTGCTTAATAGTTTTCGTTTGATTGGCAGCTCCTGAAAACGATACGAAAATGCAACAACAAAAACAAGGTACTTATGAATATGCAATAGTTGGTGGAACGTTTTTGTCAAACCTATTTGATGTCAATAATTTAGTTTCACCTTCGTTTACGTATGCCATCAAGTTTGCATCATCATCTTTATTGTCACACTCTGGGATAACGTGGCTGTGTGGCGATGGAACACATTGATTTGTGAAACCCTTTTTGCGTAGATGTCGTAAAATAGAATCTGTCCAGTCCTTTTGCCATTTTCCAGTAGCCCATAATAATAATACTATGCTGGGACAACTCACACACGGCCATCTGATCCCAAAGTAGGTCTGCCTTGATGATACAATGAAAAAATTATGAACAAATGATAAATACTGATATATTTTTAAATACATTCATATTATAGATAAATTACACCCAGACACAGAACAAATGAACATGTTCATTACACAAACATTTGTCCTGTGTGGGGATCCAATCCACGACCTTCTGGTTTAGCAGTAAGGATCACTAACCACTAGACTAACAGGCCATCTTTGCTACAAATTACGTGGAGCCCATCTATGCCAGATTCACCTAGAAATTTGAAAACTTTGCCGTTATTGCATCAGAATCTGATGTTTTCCTCATTTTAAGGGAGTTGAGAGCAGCATATACATTGGATCGCAGAGTTTTAGACTCCAGCAGTTCTAAATTATCCCAATCATATATAGGGCACACTACGTCAACCATCGTATTGCTTTTGTACAACTCTTCACAATAGCTTCTTTCAGCGATTTATTCTTATAGATGAAGAGATATACCATTAATGTTATTAGCCGTATTTTAGGCTTAAATTATTTAGTAAGTAAACAAACTTTCCTAAATAGGTCTGCAATTTGCTACTTTAAGAAGTGTTTGTCTTTATCAATTCTGTATTGTTTTCTAATGTTTACGCGAATTTCACTCATTATAATGAAACACTTTTTTACGGATTTTATCGCGGTTTATTAAGATTTTTACAAGCCCGACGTTTCGGATACTTTACAGCAACCATGGTCACGGGAGGACTGAGGTGTCATACGTCCTAATGTTACAAAGTTATTCGAAACTACCCTATGATACATCAATATTTTGGTTAGTCCTATCTACGCAGAAAGTGCTAACTGTATCTTTAATCTGTGACATATTATGCTTGGATTTTGATTTGATAATATTAATAATGGGATCCCAAGCAGGTGGTAAGAGCCAGCCTTCTTCTCTATTGAAATTAGGATGTTTTTTAATTTCAATAGCCTCACGGATCATCCTTGGTTGGAATCGGTGTTCTTTTGCGAGGACTTGTGGTTTATCAAATCTGATATAATGGCGAGCTTTGTCAAGACTATGTTCACAGATGGCAGACTTAGTGTAGCGACGGTGTTTTAAATCAGCTATATGTTCTTTCGTTTATCAATTCTGAACCATTTAGCAATGGTTTGGCATAACACTTTTCATACTCCTTGCTCACCTCTGAATCTTTTAGTCCTTTGACTTTTAATTCCTTTCGTCTACGCTTCAGTTCCAAAGTTTGATCTGAGATCAGGTATATCATTCCTATTCTTCTGTATATTCACTAAGGTGTCACTGATTAGGAGCTTCAAGCTGTTACAATTAGAGTCAGCAGTCTCGAAATTCAAGGTTTCTGCGGACTTCAGTTTGTTTTCCATTGTACCAAAGTGAATTTTCTGAATGCGGTACTTCATCTGAAGTGTTAAATTTCAAGCTGAAATAGGAATGCCAGTTGCTAATTTTATTTTAAAATATAGGGAGTATTTTCCCAACAACACTTATTGTAAATGTAAAATTTTTATTGTATGTCTGTTTCCGTTCAATAGCATCCTCATAAACGACACCTCATTTACGAAAATCACTAAAGCCGTTCAGTCAGCAGGAGGGGCCATAAACGTACTTACCTACATAAATTCACCCGAATAACATTACCCTCCTTTCTTTTGGCACAGTCGGTTAAAAAAATCTGTTTGATGACCTAATAGTAGCAAAACTATAAATTCAAAAAATATCGGTTACCTTTATCAATATTAACTGCTTCATATACATCCGTGAATCCGTGTCATGGTATGTTATATAAAAACAAACAGTTAACTTTAATATAATATACGAGTACTTACTTTTTCATAAATCTCTTTTTGACTGATCTCCTTCTCGATGTTGAAATTGAGATCTTACTCTTCGTTTTATTGTTTTTGTTTGCCATTTTTGTTTAAAACACGTAAAGAAAAATTTGACACAGATCCGACCGTGACAACGGCCAAACCGCGACCACAGAGTACTTTGTAACGTTTTTTTTTTTTTTTTTTTTCGGATGGATCTATGCTAATGGCCCGAAGGCCCTAATGCTTCAACGGATTAGTGTGAGCCCATTCGGCTCACTTTTGATTGGGGGGTTGCCCCCCGCCTACCGTGCAGTCTGCGACCACACGGCCTCCTGGCGTCGGTTGTGTTTTTAACGTATAGGAATAGAGACCAATCTTATACCACAAAACGGGTCCTGAAGAAACTAGCGCCATCTATATTTTATAGTTAGAACTACACCTTTGTTAAGGATTGTATAGATATAGGTAGGTATAAGTATATTATTTAAATAGCTATAGGCAGGTATATTTAATTTTATTCTCCCTTATATTATTTTCGTTTCAGGGATAAATAAATGAAATACGATTCAGCTGATAATGTTTTTATTACTATGTATCTAACTAATTATCCTATGACATGATTTTAAATTTTCCAATTTATTTATTGACACAATATTATAAAAATATCATCACGAAGAGAATAGATACCACGAAGGTCTGTGCGTGATATTGTTTACATTCAATGCTACAATACAAACGAGTACAATATTATGGTGATTTACCTTAATTAATAAAACACAATAAATGAACAAATAACTACCTAAATTATATAATATTGCCCTATATCGAAAAAGTATCTTTTCAATTTTATTTTAATATTTAAAAAAATATATCTAAGGATATGTAAAAATTTAACATAGGTAGTAAGGTAGAATTTTGAAAAATTACACATACTAGAGGAGTTAAAGAGTTAGATTTCGAACATCACATAACCCACCAACGTTTTCAAAGCTCCTACCCACCTCTCGGTATACGGAGCGAAACGCGGGAGGATGTACGGGGTACACCCCCTTGACGTTCCCTTCCCCCGTACAATTCTTCACTCCCTACAAATCAAAAGCACCTTGCGAGAGTGCTTTAATACGTCCCTAGTGCCACTCTCTTTCCTGGGGCTGACGACTTCACATCACGACGGTGACGGCACAGCAGTCCGGGTGTGTCGATGACATCCGTAGATGGCTGAAGTTGTTCTCCGTGGCAGTCAGGTTCGACAAAATCGCTGAGGATCCCGCTCTTCTTGATAGTACAGAGGCATTCTTGATAATACTTCGGGTGATTACGTCCAAGCCAGGACTCGTGAAAAAAATTGTGAAAAATACTTATGTGATGCTTATGTCCGTCACGATTTCCAAGACATAATTTATAGAAAATTTTAATGTTTCGTTGTCGCTCCCATTTTCTTTTCTTTTACGCCAGAAAATGCTCTGAGGCTGGGCACACCTTAAGCTACTGAACCCCACTTTCTTTTTTCTTTTACGCCGGGAAATGCTCTGAGGCATCCCGGGGCGAGTGGGTCTCCCCACGCGGGTATGTGGGACTCGCTGCGCCCGACAGCTGGTAAATGGACGCAGCTCTAACCACTAAAACCCGGCGAGTGCCACCAATGCCGCCTTTGGTAAGGTGCCCCAGATCTAGAAAACAAACAGGGCACCTCGACGGCTAGTCAGTCCCGCAAGGGACCGACGCCACCTCCACAGAGGGGTTGTCCCGCACCACAGAACAACCCCTCCCAACGTCGGGACAGTACAATGGGGTGAGGTTCCCATCCTCACCCCCTGCTCTTCTGACCCCTCTTCTTATAAGAGGGGTACAAAGAGCCCCCTCGGCCCAATTAGCTTCGCCCAAGGTGCACCGCTCACCCTAGGTTACTGAGCCCCACCGCCACGACAAGGCCTGAACCATGGTGGGGTTCTGAACCCCACTGCCATAACAAGGCTTGAACTTTGGTGGGGATCTTGTCGGTCCCATAAATACAATAACATTTAAAATTTCTTTTTAAAACTTTAGTATGATATTTTCTATATTCATTTGTACTTTATCTTCTTCATCATCAACTGGTCTTCTCCCAGATAAAATTTTATTTATTTCTTTACAATAAGTAAAATTCATAAATCGAATCACAGTATTAATTAAATAATCTATCATTTTACTTTTATGTGTATTACATTTTATAAAATCGAAATTAACTAAAGAATATATAGACGTTTTTATAATATCCTTTAAATAATAAACTTCTAAGTTTTCTTTGAGAGTATAATAAATTATGTCTTGGAAATTAGATATAAGTTTTATTAAATTTTTACTGGGAGTACAAAGCCATCGTCGACCTGCATACTCCCTGTATCTAATGTATTCAATTTCATCTTGACTTGTGAAATCATTTTTGCAGATTGAACAATTTTTAAAAATATTTGTTTTTGTTTTTATCAAAAAATATCCACTGACATACTGCAGAGGTGCCAGTATTCTAGGATCTTTTTCTTTATTTTCTATTTCTTCAAAATTGATACCTAAAATACTGTCAATATTAACTGTACAGGTCAACGTGGCTTTAGTATTTTCGTTAAGGAGTATAAAGGAGCATAAAGCATCGCATAAGTCATTTTCACAATTTTTTCCTTGGGTGTGGACACTGTTTAAATTGTTTATAAGAAGGGTGGCAAAAGCAGACTCAAATTGGTCGCATGTCGGGTTAACGTTTCGGCACCCGTGACTTCTAACCGCCCCAAAGAAGTTCTCTAGGGGATCTTGATTAAGGTGCCGCAACCAGACTGACGAAACTCCATATTCAATTCGTAATTTTTTTTAATAAAACTTGAATTCCCTCCAGTGTCCACATCCAATTTTTTAAGGTCGGAATAGTTTCAACTCTGCCAGCAGAAGTCACAAACTCCATTGAGTTAAAAACACTCTTTGCTTCAGCCCATGTCTTTATATGGGCAGACGTTAGTGTAGCTGGGCCGAGTAGTGGTTTAGCATGTTTATTTTTGGTGTGACTTCCATTGACCGAGTCGAAGACGTTGTCCATAAATAATAGCAGATCTGCGGTTTCCTTGCATTCTGTGGGTAGAATTCCTTTATCTGAAAAAAAAAGTTATTCATTAATATACACATCTAATTGACTGTAAACTTTATAGATTTCGGTAATTCTGTGTTATGTTTGGGGTACCTAGTAAACATTTTGTGATAACTTCTTGCTGACTCGTCTATACAGTACAATAAATAAAAATTTTATGAAAAAGAAAAATGGCTAAATGTATATAAATTACCTGCTAGATATCCCATATTGGATGCCACAGTGCGACTAAACACCTGAGATGCAAATTTAACTTTCATTTTATTTATTTTTTCTGGGTTTACATGGTATTCTGTTAGTTTTGGTATCAGTCTAATGCCTTTATAGCCAGGGTTTTCCTTCAAAAGTTGTAATAAATGAGTATATAAATATATAATATAATAAATAAACCATCTTTTTTAAAAGTTAAATTTTTTGTTATTAAATTATTCCTCATACCCTTTAGAAGGTGTGGGGGGTCATAAAGGGGAATGATTTCTTTATCATTTATTAATATAACATTTTCTTTTGGAGTTTCCCCTCTTCTTAAGTAGACCCCCCTGGTCTCATTTATTAACATATGGATCGCCTGACGATTATTTGTCCCTTGGTCACAGACTGATGCTACCACTATAATCCCTGCTTGTTGCACCTCAGTAATTACATTTTTTATTTGTTTAGCCAACTCTGGCCCTTATGTAGCACTGGCTGAAAATGTATAATAAATGGCCTGCTTGTAGTTTTTAATCAGACCACGCACCATAAAGACTTGGGCGTGGTCAGCAAATTCTGGTTGCCTTAGCTGGCCATTATCTACTACCCCTGTAATTTTATCTTTCCTTTCGTTGTATGCTAATTGTGCTTTTAATGATACCTCATCAAATAATAATATGCATAATCTTTCTGAAATTTTCATTTTTTCAGCCTTTTTTTTTAACTGCAAAAATATTTTTTTATTAACTCCTGGTTGAAAATTGCATTTTTGAATAATTTTTGCGATTGTTTGATTTGCGGGCAATATAAATATTTTTCTTAAAAATCTATATAAGCCTTTGGACTCTGTTTATAAATAGATAATGCTGCATTTTTCTTGTAGCGAGAATCGTCGGCCTTTATCCTTTTTTAAATCTTCTCGCAACTGTATCCGCATTAATAGTTTTGCCGTGCTTGAACAATTCTGAAGCATGTCTAGTACTCTAGGATTGGCAACAAATTTTTTCGCTGCTTTTATTTCAGCTGTCTGCTTTTTAACTTTATTTTTTAATTTATTTATTCTTGTTTTCGCAGCCATTATTTTCGCCTGTATAATTATTTCTGGCCTGGAGAGCTTGGGCTTCCCAGAAGATATTTTCCTTCCTGAAAAGTAAGAAATGAAATGATTGTATGAGTACAAAAGTAAATCTGTTTTAAATATTAAAAAAATACAGGACAGCTCAACTCAATCTGTGTGGTTCTTTCCTCAATATTACTGTTTCAGACACTAATCTACATTCTTCGTCTTCACATGACTTGTGGATATTGTAACATCTGAGTAATCAGACAGGAAACGCTAAACTCTAGTTATCTTAGTGTGGCTTTCTATTAGTGACATATTTTTTAACATGAATGAGTATTTTGGAAGATTACCCCTTATATACATTTTACCTATTTATGCCCAAATGGGCAAAAATAAAATGTATTATAGCCACCGGTAGTATGCAAAATAATTTTTGCATACTGGCATCAACATGTATTCATACATATTATATTTTGATACAGAACCCTTGAAAAATAATATAAAAATCATAATATAATAATACCTGTAGAAGTTGATGGAATTGGCTGATTTACAAGTTCTTGCAAAGGTTTTCTTCCAACACATGACAACTTAGGTTGTGATACTAGATTGACACCTGAAAAAATGATAAAGTAATAATATCTGCATTAATAATAATTTTGCTAAGAGCATCTTAGTTATAGTTTTTAAAACAGTTAAAGCAACAGTGGCCACTCATATAATTGTGGTCACCATGTTTATAATGGTATGAAAGTCATTTAATATGATTAAGTCTAGGAAGTACACTAAATATGTTTAGTATTTAGTATTAGTAATTATATTCTTATAATATACAAAGTAACATAGATTATTTAATGAACCAACCTGGTAAATGTAATGTTGGAACTGCAATATTGCTTATTCTGTTATTGCGACATAAATATTTGTCTTCAAAGTGTATATGACACACTCGACGGTTCTTAAATATGTATGTATTTTCTAGTCCCAAAATATCACTTCCAATCGAATATAACCAAGTATTGAATCGTAATCTATCTTTCTCAGGGTTAGGAAATCCATGAAGTACTGCATGCATTCCTGAAACTAATTATACAATTATTGAATAAATAAATTATCAGTTTCCTTTCATAATAGGCAGATAATTCAATTTAAAATATTGGAATAATGAAAAACAACTTTGTCTGAAAGAGAAATATGGAACATACATAAATATATTTTTTGCTATAGATATTTTTGTTTTATATTGAAAAGATAACCCTTATCTATATGTATGTATTTAGAAATATATAAGTATATATCAGTTGTCTGGTTACCATAAGATCAGGTTCTGCCTAGTTTGGGATCAGATGGCCGTGTGTGAGTTGTCCCAACATATTATTATACATACAAAAACGCAAAAAATAAAAGTAAATTAGAATTGTGGTCAATACAAAGTTTCAGGATTCAAGATTTGGCTATGAAATGATATAGTGACTAAAGATGGGCGCTTAATCAATTAGAGCTGTAAAAATTCTGCTTTTTGAAAAAATCATTCAAGCGCGTTAATAAAATCAAGCTGATTTCGATTAAACGTCAAGGTTAAAATAAAAAAAAAACCTTACTCCGATATGTTTAAAACTCAAAATATAATATGAATAAGGAACCTTACTTCTATACGCTGTGGGTGATATGACGCAATATAAAGATTTTTTCATATTATTGGATTAAAACCTTATCCCTATACCTTTAAGAATCAATATTAGATTCGATTGGTTACGTATTAAACGGCTAAAATACATTCTGCCTGTTTACATAACATTTCTATCAGACTGACAACGCTCCGTTTTTGGTTGGTTATAAACTTTTTACAGCTTAGGAACTTTTATTATGATTTATGATTTTTTATTTTAATTTTAACTGATTTTAATTTTTTAAACTCAGTACGCTTGTCAATGTAGATGAGCTTAGATGTGCTAGCTTTGCGTGCGCCTAGCCGTTATTTGAATTAGTGTGAATTGAGTGACTTAAATGTTTTATTTGATATGGTGAATGTAAATAGTAAACTGATATTTTTATTAGGAATTAAGTATATTATAGTTATAAATAAGTACATTAGTGTTGTGATTTTTTTTTGTTGTTATAAATAATATTTATTATTTATAAACCCGGGAAAGCGAAAATACTTAAGATTAAATAATAATAGTCCATACAGCCTAGTCTGCATATTATGATTTTTGTGTTGTTATTATATATTACATTAGTTATAGGGTGTAAGTGTTGTGAATAATTAATAATTATTAGTGTGGTGAATGTCGAGCGGCGTTTTAATCTGGGACTACTTTCAAAAAAACCAGACCGATAGTTGCTGTGTGTAATACATGTCAAAAACAAATATCTTATAGAAAAACTATAAGTAATTTGAAACAACATTTGAAACTGAAACATTTGGGTGTTTTCAATGATTTACTTTCGCGTGACTTATCACGGCCGCCTTCTTCTCAACGGCAGGGTTACGAGAATAATGGCGGTGGTGGTTGGACTAGTGGAGAAAATGGTGAGGAGAATACTAATAATTCTAACAATGCATGTGGCTCTAATGGTGAAGGTTATTAAAAGCACTTGCCTTTTGTCTTGGACTGGCCTATTGATCTAGTGGTTCGTGACCCTGTCTAATAAACCGGAAGGTCGTGGGTTCGATTCCCACCCAGGATGAATGTTTGTGTGATGAGCATGATCATTTTTTCTGTGTCTGGGTGTAGTTTTATCTATATCATGTATGTATTTAGAAATACAATATAAGTATACATCAGTTTCATTCAGTTATTAGACAGTCATGTCATAAGAACAGGATCTGCCTAGTTTGGGATCAGATGGTCCTGTGTGGGATGTCCCAACATAATAATTTTAAAAGTACATATTATATTCATCATCATCATCATGTTGAATGAATTATTTTTTAAGAGGAATTTAAAAAATCAATCCCAATCCTGACATCAGTCATGATTGGGATTGATTTTAGATCTTGTCTGTGCTCGTGTCGGGCTCAGGATGGGAACCTGGGTCTGTATGGCACGACGTCGTGGGGACTGCTTAGTAGCGGCCGGGCAGTCCCCCCCTACAAGGAGTATCTGGGCTTCGCCGGGGCCAGCCTGTCGCTGAGGTGATCCTGTCTGTTGCCTGCATAATGCGTTTCAATAAAAAGCTCGGCCGGCTTTTTTAAGCGCGCTGAAAAATAAAAGCCAAACGCTTAAGCGTGTTGAAAATAAAAAGCCGTTTATCACACACCCTGGAACGCAGCAGCGTTTATCCGATGACATGATTATTGAATAAAAGTCTTTTATCTCAAAGTTCTCAAACTTAACACTACACGGACACTAACGGAGTCCTATCTCAGTTTTAACACAACCACTCACAAAATTACTTTCTGGTCATAAATATGGATTAGTCGGAGGAACA
This sequence comes from Helleia helle, assembly GCA_963853865.1. NCBI lineage: Eukaryota > Metazoa > Arthropoda > Insecta > Lepidoptera > Lycaenidae > Helleia > Helleia helle. The sequence goes on from OY971421.1 coordinate 13,293,485, forward strand.
TTAGCTCAACTCAACGACAAACGCATAACATAACACAGAAAGATTACCAAAATAAACAAAATATCGCAAAAATCCGGCGCAATCGACAGAAATTAGCAGACATTTGTATTTTTTTTTTTTTAATTTTTTTTTTATGGCAATCATCCCAGTTTGGGATATTTCTGCCAGTGTCACGTCAAATTTTAGCAAAACAACAAGCGAAGCGAATAAGATATAAATTTAGAAGAGAAGATAGAAAGATCAGAAGAATAGCTAATAAATAAAGGAATAATTAGGAAAAAGAAACTAGTGCTAATAGATAATTATACCTATTTATATAAGTTTAAAGATAAAGACTAAAGCCAACACATTAAAGTATTTATAAACAATATTAATTACTACTCAATCGGTTTTATTATGTTCGATGAAAAATGTCATTTCAATAATTTTAAAACTCAAAATTAAATGTGAATAATGAACGTTATTGCTACCTAAGACGCATTTAAGGATTTTTTCATTTTATTGGATTAACAACGTTTTGCTTTTCTCTTAAGAATTAATGTTAAATAGGATTGGTTACGTATTATGCGGCTTTATTACGTTCTGATTACTTAAATTTATATCTATAATAAATATATTATGTGTTTATATTATTTTATTTAACTTAAAATTTATAGGTAAAAAATTATTATATATTACCTCAGATGAAGTAAAAATTTTTTTTTTACTTCATTCATTGTTTATTAAATTTATTATTCATATTTGTATATACGTAATATTTATGTCAGACTGACAACGCTCCGTTTTCTTGGTGTGTGTTTTTATCAAAATCCAAAATATCAACGTACCTTAGAATAATTACACATAAACTTTTAAATTACTTTACGTGGTACGATTTTAAACAGTAAATAAAAATATTTTGTAAGTAACTGTTTGTACATAGTTTAATAAACAAAATAAAATATCTTACAGTTACTATGATTCTACCTTTTTAAATATTAGTTGTAAATCGATAACCTACTGTAAGCTTGTAAGTAAGCTGTAAGTATTGTCTTTTTACGTACCGAACCATTTGCAACTCAAGATCTTTACAACCTTATTGTATTTACAATGATATATGCATTGGGTTTAAATTTAAAAATTATAAATTGGCATAGTTTTGAATTTTATGTGATTTTTTATTATAAAAATTAAGCGTTATATATAATTATTATTGATATTTTTTTGCACATTATACAAGACATAATGTCAAAAGGCCGGATCCAAAGTAAGCTCGACCAAGTAGTATAGTATGCATACCTATATCGCCTACATCAGTTATAGGTACTTATATAATATTTTGCCAGTTATGTACTTGGTCTAGCTATTTTTAGATAAATATTTTGGAATATGAATTGCTAAATTCACTTGCAGTTATGTAGAAAAGCGAACAGTAATTTATTCACATTACTAAACAATGAAACAAAATTTCTTCGATTTAATGCGTTATTTCTTTCTTTTCAAACACTTCAATAACATACATAACTATTTAGTTCTTTTTCTTAGGAGCCTTGTTGTTTCCACTGTTCTTCCATAATTTTGACTAAATATTGATTACGACAGAATTGGCAGCATGGCCTATGGTCTTAGCCTGTTTCAATATGGACGAAAATATAAACAACAAACCAAATGCATGATTATTTTTACGCCATCTTGCGTATATAGTAGAACTCAAAGTAGAACTACGAAGATTCAAACTTGAGAATACTGTCATCTCTTATTTATAGTTGTCATATATCCGTTCGTTTATAATCCAACAAAATTCAAAAACAGATCTAAACTGATTTTGTACAGGGTCTACATATACTTCGTGATTTTGTATTATTGTATCCATTGCTGACCCTAGTTTTTTGTACTAAGATTAAGCGCCCTGACCGCGACTGAGGGGACGCGGGCGGCACGGTATTGCATCGGCCCGCCCGAAACAGTTGTTTTTATGGTTTTTTAAGATTTTGTACCGAAAAAGTGAAATAAATTAAATTTGAATAAACATAGGTTACGTAGGATGAAATGAAGAAAATTATGATATAAATTTCAAATTTAAAAGAAATATTTTTTCCTACAAATGTGTACAGGCTCTCCTTAAATTTATGCTATGTTTCGGATTTTTTATGATCGAGTCAAGTTAATCTAATCGTGTAATGAACTTACAAGGGTTCTAGGCAATATCCTTGAATATAACATATTTTTTTCAGGCCGATAAATTACGCGGGAATAATTTTCCTGATTTTTTTGCCAAGCGCTTTTTACTGTGTTTTTGCCAATATACCGCCTTAAACCAGCTATTTTATTTATATTGATAAGTACACCGTACAATTACTATAGGGATGTTGACAGTATTCATATAAAAATATAATTTTGATGTTAATTGGTAGTTTATATGATAGAATTCTGTAAAAGTACAATATTTTCCCTTATTTTTATTTGATTAAATTAATATTTTGTATATAAAATGTAACAAAATTTTAAATAGGTCACGTGATAACAAACGGAAATGACGTCACTTGTTCTTATTTAGCGGAAGCGGAAGAATATTGAGGTACTTCTATACACCATTTTCCGTACGCAGTACTTATAGTAAAAACTAATTTTCAGGCGTTTTGACAGTGTACACACACATAGCCACCGTACAACACTTATAAAACTTAGAAGCCATTTTTTATTAACGACAACTAGAAAAGGCGTTTTTCCACTCACCGGCACGGCCACGGTAAAGGCGACGGCGACGGCACCGTGCCGTTGCCGTGGAAGCAAAAATGTATGAAAACATATGGCTCGTTTTTCCACTCACCGGCGACGGCAACGGCAGGGCGTTGCCTCCGAACGGTACCGTGCCGTTGCCGTAATTAGTAAGCTTCCCACACGGTGCCGTCCCGGTAAAACTGCATGTGTATTGTATATGAATTGTAGCCTTGTGCGTGTGTGAGTCCGCGGGGTGTGTAGAAGGACGCGGAGCGGTCAGCTGAGAGTATCATCTATATATTATGATGATAATATATATCATCATCACTGACTGGAATGTTGGTCTAGTTGTTAGTGACCGTGACTGCTAATCCAGAAGGTCGTTGGTTTGATTCCCACTCAGGACAAATGTTTGTGTGATGAGCATGATCATTTGTTCTGTGTCCGGGTGTAATTTATCAATAATATGTATGTATTTAGAAATATATAAACTGTATGTATCAGATGGCCGAATGTGAACTCACATTCCCAACATATTATTATAAATTATTATTATTACCATCATCAAGAACATATCGCCATCTATATCGTGGCAAAGATTTGGCCGTCCTGGCGTTCAGTGAGGGAGGCCTATGCCATGGACGGATAGAGGCTAAATATGATGAAATATTATCATAATAATCATGTAATGTCGTGGCATGGGATCGGCCGTCTTGGCGTTCATTAAGGGAGAACTATCTTCAGCCATGGGTGGATCAATTCTGATGCTGATATAATATATAATATCATCATGTAATGTAGTGGCATGAGATCGGCCGTCTTGGTGTTCAGTGAGAGAGGCCTATCACCAGCCATGGGTGGATCAATTCTGTTACTGATATATATAATATCATAATTATCATGTGATGTAGTGGCATGAGATCGGCCGTCTTGGTGTTCAGTGAGAGAGGCCTATCACCAGCCATGGGTGGATCAATTATGATGTTGATATATATAATATCATCATTATCATGTAATGTCGTGGCATGGGATCGGTCGTCTTGGCGTTCATTAAGGAAGTCCTATGTTCAGCTGTGGACGGATAGAGGCCGATGATGATACATGTCATCATTATCATCATCATCATCAATAAATTATAATAATGTTATGATCTACGTGTCGTCTTGCTGAAGTCCGTGTCAGTACTGAACTACGAAAACGTGCGTAAACCGTCATCGACAACGGCACATTAGAAAAACGAAGCCACGGCACCGGTGCTGGGCCGTGCCACCGCCGGTGAGTGGAAAAACGCCCAATCATTTTATCACTTAATGATATTTAACAACATATGACGTCACGTGACAAGTGTTAGCGTTTTGGAACGAAATTTAAAATCTATACTAATATTATAAAGCTGAAGAGTTTGTTTGTTTGTTTGTTTCTTTGAACGCACTAATCTCAGGAGCTACTGGTCCGATTTGAAAAATTATTTCAGTGTTCCCCTGCCTGGAAGACGTGATCCTCCTGGGATCAAAGCTCCCAACCAGGGGTAAATAAGTCTCCCCATAGAGGTAAGAATGTTTATTAAGTCTTCCTAATTTATGGGACACATGGTAAAAGTTTACCCCAGCACAATCAAGTTCTCATTCAAACAACCAATGGATAGATAAATTCTTAATTGTTTGACCCAAAAAGTTTTCTAGTAATGAAAAAAAAAAAAATTTCATTAGCATGCGAATTCATGTGGCTTGGCGTCAGAGGTATGGCGAGACGTTTATACGCTGGCGTTCAAAAGGTATTTATCTTACGTGAGATTCGAACGGGGAAGGGATAAATACGTGATTTATGGCTGTCCCCTTACTCCTATAATAGCATGTTTTGAGAGTTCTAGTGACAGGTATGAAACCGTACACTGATAGTATACTTGTATAGTATAATCAAATGGTTTTAATTAAATAAAAAGTTCATTTAATTAAAACCTTTAATTCTAAAGTTAGGACATGGTAATTTAAAATAAGTAAGCATACATTTGCCGAGTAGGTCACACAATTTATTAAATCCCTGGAACTACAATTATCTTTTGTTCAGTATGTCCAATCAAGAGGCAACTGCTTTTTCATTGTTTAAAGATGGCACTCTCAACTCTCGACCATCATCAATTTCATAATATTTTTCCTTATTTATCTTCAATATCATTGTTTTCATCATCATTTATTGAAATTACCTGAAAAAAATGCATGTAAATTTTAAAATAACATAATGGTTAGTTGTGGATATTATTTACCCTTCAATATTTAATAACAATATTTTTTTTCACTTTCTTAGTGCAAACCTTAGAATAATTACACTAAGTGCAAACAAAATTTATATGTGTTTTAAACAAGCGTACATGAATACAATTGTCACAAAAATTAATTAGTTTTTCAAATTGAGATTGTGTATACCGGGTGTATTTGGAACGCTTGCAAAAACGAAGAGGTGCCTATATCTATATATAGCCTGACATGATGCAAGTGAAAAAAACGCGTTTTCTTTTTTTGTTGCCTTTTTTATTTTTTGTATAATCCGGTTTAGTAAATAATGTTACAGAAATTTGATGATAATGCTTTAAAATAATGGTGTTTGGAAAAAACAGCAATGTTCACGCCGGCCAGCGGACTGCATCAGCTGTTAGAGTTCGCCGCCTGCACGAGGTGAACGAACTCCCGCACCGCGCGCGTCTTCAGCGCGATTTATCGCTTTAGTCGTTCATCGTTTTAGTTTTTACTAATAAATTCAATAACAACTATACTTTGCTATAAGTGTACATGTTACGCCCAAACACCGGAAATAAGCCCCAACGCGTTGTTGAATGAAATACATAACACACGAAACAGTGTTTTCGGTTTGAGCGTAACATACAAACTGGTCACTGTACATAAACACTGGTATACATTTTCATACAAACTTTATTAGACATTCATAAAAGAATTATCTTAACTTAGAACTACAAAAATAATAAATAAATACAAAAATTTCAATACAGAATAGTAACCTATCTACTAATCGTCCTATCGTCTACGTTTTTGTAAAGACACGGCAGTCGCCACTTTGTTTGTCGGCACTCGGTTCAAGGTCAAGCGCGTTCAGTTTAGTTCATACTCGCCAGTAAAGATGGGCGCTTAATCAATTAGAGCTGTAAAAATTCCGCTTTTTGAAAAAATCATTCAAGCGCGTTAATAAAATCAAGCTGATTTCGATTAATCGTCAAGGTTAAAATTTAAAAAAATTCAATACTATATTATCATGATTAAAGGAAAGTAACCTTATTCCGATACGTTTAAAACTCAAAATATAATGTGAATAAGGAACCTTACTTCTATACGCTGTGGGTGATATGACGCAATATAAAGATTTTTTCATTTTATTGGATTAAAACCTTATCCCTATATCTTTAAGAATCAATATTAGATTCAATTGGTTACGTATTAAACGGCTAAAATACATTATGCCTGTTTACATAACATTTCTATCAGACTGACAACGCTCCGTTTTTGGTTGGTTACAAACTTTTTACAGCTTAGGAACTTTTATTATGATTTATGATTTTAATTTTTAACTGATTTTAATTTTTTAAACTCAGTAAAGCTTTTCAATGTCGATGAGCTTAGATGTTAATTTTTACTTTGCGTGCGCGTAGCCGTTATTTGAATTAGTGTGAATTGAGTGACTTAAATGTTTTATTTGATAATGGTGAATGTAAATAATAATTGTAAATAGTAAACTGATATTTTTATTAGGAATTAAGTATATTATAGTTATAAATAAGTACATTCGTGTTGTGTTTTTTTTTGTTGTTATAAATAATATTTATTATTTATAAACCCAATAGGGAAAGCGAAAATACTTAGATTAAATAATAATAGTCCATACAGCCTAGTCTGCATATTATGATTTTTGTGTTGTTATTATATATTACCTTAGTTATAGGGTGTAAGTGTTGTGAATAATTAATAATTATTAGTGTAGTGAAAATGTCGAGCAGCGTTTTAATCTGGGACTACTTTCAAAAAAACCAGACCGATAGTTGCTGTGTGTAATACATGTCAAAAACAAATATCTTATAGAACAACTATAAGTAATTTGAAACAACATTTGAAACTGAAACATTTGGGTGTTTTCAATGATTTACTTTCGCGTGACTTATCACGGCCGACTTCTTCTCAACGGCAGGGTTACGAGAATAATGGAGGTGGTGGTTGGACTAGTGGAGGAAATGGTGAGGAGAATACTAATAATTCTAACAATGCATGTGGCTCTAATGGTGAAGGTTATTAAAAGCACTTGCCTTTTGTCTTGGACTGGCCTATTGATCTAGTGGTTCGTGACCCTGTCTACTAAACCGGAAGGTCGTGGGTTCGATTCCCACCCAGGATGAATGTTTGTGTGATGAGCATGATAATTTTTTCTGTGTCTGGGTGTAGTTTTATCTATATCATGTATGTATTTAGAAATATAATATAAGTATACATCAGTTGTCTGGTTGCCATAAGAACAGGATCTGCCTAGTTTGGGATCAGATGGTCCTGTGTGGGATGTCCCAACGTAATAATTTTAAAAGTATATATTATATTCATCATCATCATCATGTTGAATGAATTATTTATTAAGAGAAATTTAAAAAATCAATCCCAATCCTGACATCAGTCATCGGAGGGGACTTGTCTCTGCCGAGCGTCATCACCGCGATGCTTGGTGACGACGAGTCCTGGACGGTGATGGTCTCCTTCTGTGAGGCAGTAATGTCCCAGAAGGAGGCCGCCGACGAAGCCTTCTCCCGCGGGCGTAGGAGGCGCTATTTAATGCGCCTCCAGTAACGCCCCTGTGCTCGTGTCGGGCTCAGGATGGGAACCTGGGTCTGTATGGCACGGACTGCTTAGTAGCAGCCGGGCATTCCCCCCCTAGAAGGAGTATCTGGCCTTCGCCGGGGCCAGCCTGTCGCTGAGGTGATCCTGTCTGTTGCCTGCATAATGCGTTTCAATAAAAAGCTCGGCCGGCTTTTTTAAGCGCGCTGAAAAATAAAAGCCAAACGCTTAAGCGTGTTGAAAATAAAAAGCCGTTTATCACATCCCTACTCGCCAGTCGGCCGTCAGAATTGAGTATTCGGTTTGAGCATACATAATTGTAATTCTCGTAATATTGTTTCGTATTTGTTATTATTATTTTACTAGCTGTTGCCCGCAGCTTCGCCCGCGTTAACTAAGATTCACAGCCGTACGCGGATTGATGATAATTATTATTATAGCCTAAGCATTACGTGCTTTACGGATTTATAGAGAGAAGTTTCCGAATCGCCGCCTTCCTTCTATCGTATGATAACGGCGGCATTTCAACAGGTGTTGAAAAATCGTCCGATAGCTCCTGTGGCAGCGGGTGGTAGACGACCAACCCGACGCCAGGAGGCCGTGTGGTCGCAGACTGCACGGTTGGCGGGGGGCAACCCCCCACTTTTATAAACCAAATTATAAAGTGAGCCGAATGGGCTCACACTAATCCGATCACCGATGTAGCATTAGGGCCTTCGGGCCGTTAGCATAGATCCATCCGAAAAAAAAAGTGGTGGACGAGAAACAGACGCGCAAGCGGAAGAACACATTTAAGATGTCGTTCGCGATAAACGCTCGTTTAGGCACACGAAGTATTGCGAAACTGTTATGGCGCAGAGGCGGGTCTTTGCTATCTCATAGTTTTGTGCATAATGGTTCGATCGGGAGTGTGATACCGCCATCGAAATGCGTGATCGGATTTACAGCGTTTTTGCCAAGTTGAGAGAAGATTGTGTTGGGGATCCGTCTTTAATGCCCCGACTTTGCGAAGAGACCCATAGACGAGCCCAGATTTGCATCCACAGGAATGGAGCACAATTTGAACCACATCTCATTCGAATCCGAAGGATGTAAAAAGGTAAGTGGTCCTTTACTTCTATTTTTGGTTAGTAGTTAGTACTTCCTACCTTATTTTATGTTATTCAGTGCGCCCGCTAGTCGCACGTCTCGCGGTCTGTTCATGTGCATAGTGTGTATACATACATTGCGGGTTTGCAAAATACATAAGTCCTATTTTCTTAAAAAAACGTTTCTGAGATATATATAAATAGTATATTATTAGGGTTGAATCTTTGACCCTAATAATATACTATTTATATACTATATAATTCATGTGTTGTTATTGTTGTTATATATACCCTTGTTATATGAATTATATAGTATATAAATAGTATATTATTAGGGTCGGATGTTTGCAAGTGTTCCAAATACACGCTGTATATTCTAAATAAGTATAAATTGTACAACTCACCTTGCCCAGATAAACCCTGTGAGGTTTTCGTGGTTGGGTTTTTTTTTTGTGAAAAATATTATATTGATTGTACTTTTTTGTTTTGAAAAACAAAATCTTACTAATTATAAATGAGGCATTCTGCTTACCATAGTTTTATAATCATGACTCTTCAAATCCTCACCATTAGCTTAGACTGAGACCATTTTATTTAAAATATTTATCAGACATTACATCCATTGTCATCATCCTGGAAAATAGATTATGGGTTAAAAAAATCATACTAAGTACAATCAGTCAACATTTCTTGTTTTTTTATATGAGAATGTTATATAAAATGTGTCAACAATTGCATTAATATGCCTGTTTTGTATAAGGTATTTTAGTAGCATAGAATTATAGCCCTATATAATAATTCTGTGGACACTTTCCATGTTTTTAGACATGTTAATATCTTTCTTATCTAAGTTTAAGTTGGACATTAGCAAGGATAATAATATGTTATTGTGTGTCCATTGTTCCTGCACTTGTCTCTCTATTCCTAGAAAAGATACTATAGGATTGTACCGAGATTCTTATATGCCTAAATCGACAACTAGATAGATATAACTTAGTATTATCTAATACAGATATAACCTAAATATTTGGTAACTGTATATGAAGTCGTAAGCGACACTTTATATACAAATTAAGTCATCAGTCATTTCAAATAAACAATATCTTTATCACTTATTTTGTGTGTAACTTTTTTCTTATCATCTAATAAAATTGAATTTTATCTTCTGAAATGTATAAAAGTAATAACTATTATTTGATAAATCATGTATATACTATTTATTTGTAAATAATTTGCAATAATTGGAAATGTCTCATATAGTTCTTAAATATTTTTACTATTAGTATACCAAAAATAATGTCTATATTGTAACCAAGAAATCATTTATCTTTGTATATTTTCCTTACTTATTTGATAAAAATGTTCATTGAATCTGAACAGAAAAACTAGATAATATGTAATGCTTATTTTCTTAGCTCTTTACTGGTTCTTCCGATCTTATTATGAAATATACAATAAAATGTAAACAATTATTACCTGTAATATTTAAATAATCTTCACTTTGTTGTTAACAATAAACCTGAAATCTGTTCATGTTTGTATAGTGCACTATAAGTAACGCTTACACTCTCATCATATTCAGTCTTGTAGATTAACTCTTTATTTCTCTGATTTATATTTCCTAAATATGACTTGTTTTTTTAAATAAAAGCAATTTGCACTTCTAATTGTATTTCCTTTTTAATAACTAGTTTTAAAAAGAATTAAAACATCTTTATCTTTAAAATCAAATCATGTTTTTGATAAACTTTTCTATCAAACAAGTCTTCGAGAGTGAATAAATGTGTTTCATAAGAAGAAAAATCATCTAAATATTTGCATAGACTTGTCAAGTCTTGAGTTCAACTAACTCTTCAGCATCTTAAGTTTAAAGTAATTTTCTGAATTCCATAAAATGTCTTTATTATATTTTTTCATGGCTACTTTAATATATGAGGTACTTACATCAATGATATTCCGTAATTAAAAGCGAATATGTAGAACATATTATTTATATGGTCATTTCTCTTAGTCAACATTACTGTTTTAAAATAATTTTTAAGCCTACAGTCACCTAATATATTTTTGAGTTACGGTATTGATGATCACTTCTCTCCGTCAGTAATTGGTAATATCAGTATCTAAACAAATAAGTATACACAAAGTCTTTCACAATTTTATTACAAATTAAGTTCTTAATAGTTAACATGGTATCTAGTCCATACCATTCAACTTAAAATGATTACTAATACAATACAAATAGATACCATTTATCATTTGTCCTAAAAAATTATATTGAGACATTCCATTCCTGTCAAATATTACGCAAAATCGTCAATTTAGAAATTAATCTCAATTTAAAAATGTTCTAAAATAAATTAACTATTACGTTAAGTAAAATTAAATGTTTCTTAATCCATTAATGCTTCAAAATATTGCTCCAGCAACTATATTTCGAGTGTATTTGCAATAAGATGCAAAATGGTTGTGTTACAGTCAAACAGATCACCAACCGCCTGTAATGCAAACAATTACATAACTGCTAAAATAATAGTCAACACAGAAAGGAGTGAGTCATATCTCATTATTACCATAATTAAATATTACGCTATATTAAACTATTGTAACTTATAAATATTTCTATATTTATGTAAAATTTCATAGTATATTGTTTTAATGTGGAGCTTCCTGTTTAAAACTATACTTAGCACCACATACCATATTGAAATTATAGATATTTTTTTTTTATTAGAAATACATTGATACACTAAAGAAATATCCAACTTTATTTTGTAAGTGTGCGGCGTAAAATTTTACTTTATTACCTATTTTTGATAGAAAAATATGGCCTGTGATTAGTCATCACCCATATTTGAATTTAAGATGTCTTATCATAAAGACCTATTTATGACTATCAACTTTGCTTAGAGCAGTAACTTAGCTTATTTGTTTGTAAATATGTATATGTAGTGCATTTATTACAACACTTATATTATTTAATATTTGCTATTAGTCTCTATAAAACTTTAAAATTTATTATAAGTATTGACTTATTTAAATAATAAACACTTAATTAAATTTTCAGTTTAGTTAGCTCAGTTAGGTTGCCAAATGTAGCTTAGATTACTCTTAATAATTCTAAAATGACAGTGTCATTGTATATGTTATGTTAGTGAAAACGTCTCGAGCAAGATAACAATCCTATCATTAAAGTTATGTCTGAAAAATCTTTTTATCGTTTATAAAATCTAATAATAAGCATAATGGTGTTCATATTTATTATTATTATCTATTATATGTATTATAAGATAATGTCTTATTGAAATATTGTAAGCATTATGCTATATGTAAGTATTTCTGTATAAATTATTTAGTCTTCAAAACAAAAAAAGGGCCACTCGTTTATTTTGTCATTGGTATCTATAATTTATAATTTTATGCATTCTCAAGTAGCTAGCTGATGGTTTATTGTGCTGTTACCACAATGGTTGACACACTTTTTGCGTATTCCACCTTTATATTTTTTTAAAGTGAAGATTTTGTCAAGAACAGTTTAGGTTTGTTTAACTACTGGCTGAATTAACATGCCGAGAATTCGACGACATATGGATTTAGCAATCATATCCATGGCCCCCACATTGCAAAAAGGCCATTCACAGCATTCTGTAGAGCTGCAGGGTTGTCCTGGCTATTCAAAATGCTTGGAATCGATTTCAACTAGGGGACTAACCAGAAGAAGGGGATCTGGTAGTTCGAGTAAATACCGCACAGAAGGAAGCGTTCCTTCGTGCGCTTGACATTAGCGGTGGCCCTCTTTGCAGCCCATTCCTTACAAAACCGTCTGCAGTAGGCGACGGATACACGTTTTAGTGATCAATTCCATTAAGAATCGGTTACATGAGCACCAGCAGAGACGCGTAGTATGGATTTCTTTAACAAGTGCTCATTGGGCAAACCAATTGTTGTTCGCAAGGCAGCATATGGCCTGGGATATAAATGATTGCTATAAAGGAGCACAGTATTGTTCACAATGAGTGCAAAGTCAATTTTTTAGTGATGACTGTCGCATTAGGGTCTGGAGACAAGAAGGTGCGATTTTCAGATGCATGCATCCATGATAGTGACAGATTTGGGGGCCCTAATGTTATGTTGTGAGGAGGAATCTCTATGTCAGGCAGAACCAAGCTGATGATAATTCTCAATGAAGGCACAATTACAGTTCAACTTTATTTTGAGGTGGTCACAGTACGCCATGTGGTTCATACCAACCACATATGCACAGAGAATTAGTGCAAGATTTCATCTGATGCATGATAATGCTTGTGTTCATATAGCTAGGGCCACCAGGGAAGACTGGTATACAGGTGTTGCCCTGCCATGCAAACAGTCTGGAACTAAATCCTATCAAATACATGTGGGAAGCACAAACCAACCTGTGCACAATTAAAGACTGCTAATACCTACCTGGCTTGAAGAGTGCATTAGAAAACGAAAAGGCACACCAGATATTGAAGAAAGTCGAAAATCAATCAACATCTTTTCTTTAACGATTTTTTTCTCATTGTCATTTTGCAATAGTGTTCATTTTTTAGGAAAAGTTGTTTCAAAAGTATTTTTCAATTATTTTCGCCATTATTCTATGCTGTTTAAATTGAAAATTAATCAATTTATCTAATCCTAATCATTAATCAACCCATGACTTGCATGAATTCATGAGAACACTGAAACACATGTTGGCCCCTATTTTGTTTTGACTAGTATACATACAATATATTTATGAACTTTTTTGTTTTTTGTCTTCATCTTCACCTCATATTACTTGTAAGTAATTTTAAACATTTTATGAATATTAAAATGAATTAGTATAAGTACAGTGTAAACTCCATGTAACGTCACTGAAGGGACTGTGCATTTTATGGCGTTATAGAGTTGTCGTTAAACGGAGAGAAGAAAAATCAGAATTAGAAATACACAGTGATTTTCTCTTACTAGCCATGTTCACAGTTTGAAAGTTGGTGAGCAACTAAGAATATAATAACATATTGATAATCCATAAATCCTTCTTATTGGTCATGGTCAACAACAGTCTACTGCAAGCAATCTCAACTTGTAAACAAAATAACGAATTTCTTAGAAAGTTCGGTATGCATGAGGCCAACAGTCGAGTTTATTATGGGCTAGGATAGTAAAGCGACAAAAGAACTTACACAGCTGCGTTTTGATTTTATTTTGGCAACTTTAAAGGTACTTTTTATTAATTGTTGTCGTTATAGAGAGTGGGTGTAATGCTATATAAAGTGTATCATTGTATGGAAGACAAGCTAAACCAACCAAAGCCAAGTGATTTCGACGCTTTAGGGAGTTTGTCGCTAAATCGAGTGACGTTACATGGAGTTTACACTGTATTTCCCTTTCTTCTACATCATATATTTTATATATGTATCATTAAATCTTTTCTCTACATATCTTATTCATAAACTGTGTTTACCACTTGTACCATATTATTTATTGAATGTAGAGAGTAACCTCGTTATATTTTCTGAATTGAATACTATTTAGTCAACATAGTTCTCAATATTCATTAAATTGAACATCTGAAATTAGTAGGGGTACATACCATAGCTGTTGTTGTATTGCGACTGTGGTTGCTGGTAAGTATTGTAGGCGGGTTGTGAATATGAGTCATAGGCAGGGGCTGCCCCACCATATACTGGTTCAGCCGGTCCATAGCCAGCGTCTCCAGCTCCACCTGCACTGCTACATCAAATATTTTTGCTATTAGGGCTGTTTTTTTTTCTTTGAAATAATATGTATCACAGTCAATCAGTAGCTCACATAAGAAATTATTTCTATAAAGCACACAGAGATTTCTACTCCACATATTTCTTCATAGGGGTCTAAATTATCAATGGATCACTGTTTGAATTGAAACTGTGATTTCTTAACACATAAAACAATAGGACTAGCACAAAATAATTACCAATTGTGAGCTTTACAATTTGATAATATGACCAACACATATAATTAAAATAATACATTAATATTATATAGTTCTACAATAGGGATGTTGATATATGTTACAAATTCATGTGTAAAGTTAAGTGTTACACATTAAAGACAGTATTTAAAACCTAAAATAACATTTTAAGAGTCTATTTATCTTAAATTAAACAAAATTAATTTAAAATGCATTATTTCAAGAATTATCACGTGATTGGGAATGTCAGTTAAAGAGTGATGACTTCTGTTCTGTGCTGTGACAGAGCACAAGTATGTTTATTGGTCTATGACATACAAAGTTACATGACAGCTTGAAACGTTTTATCTAGATTTCTTCTTTTTTTCATGTTTATATAGGCTGTATCTATCAAATAAAATCAATTTAAAAAATTAGTCAACATCCCTATTTGTTTACATATGTTTATACTAACTGTATGTATCTGTGACAGTTTACAGTTTTATTAATGAACATTACTATGTACAAAATGAACAATATATATAAGTATAAAAACAAATTACTTACCCATAGCCATCATTTTCATATCCTTGTGCTCCAGTAGAATATCCATAACTTGAGCCATAGCTAGAGTTGTATCCTGAAGTGGGTTGTGCTGGTGCTGGAGATGAATAACTGTTCCCTTGATATGCACTGTAAGATAATATATATTTAATATCCAATCCTTCAATTAAACTATGATTTATGTACACTAACATTCTCAGAAAAAAATTATCTGCATCTATATATCAGACGGCAATTCCTATCAAGCATGTATTTTCATCATCTGTGAGCCTAATACGTTATTCATAATAATCCAAAATCTAATTTGGAACTTTTAAACAATTTTTGAGCAAATTGGACTAACCTTAAAATGAAGTTAAAAGCACTTACCCAGAGGGGTTATATGCTGAGGCAGCATAAGGGTCAGCTGCTGGTGGTTCATAAGGCTGGTATCCAGTATGTCTGAAAGTATTTACTTCTTTTTAAATATCTCATACATTATGTGAACAAATCATAAAATACTTGTCACTTTTCAGTTAAGACAATAGCGTCATGTATGTATCAGACGGCACATTCCTATCGTTATCTGGATCATCATATCAAATAACAGTTTTTCTTTTTTGTTTTCAAGTTTTAAATGCTAAATATACAACTTTTTATGATTTTGACACAGATTATATTACTTTGAATTATACAAATTAAAATAAATCCTATAACATATTGGAATAACATTGTATCATAAAGATGTTAGACACCTCAGTCCTGAGCATTGTTACTATGTAATATCCAAAACATTGAGAATGTGTAAGAGGTAGTGCCATGCTGCTTTGCAGCCGAATTGGGCCAGCACGACCGGGGTGGTACCTCTCCCTCACATAACACCGGCGTCAAGTGGAGTTTCCAGAGGCCTATTGGGGGGGGGGGGGGGGGGGGTGTATAGTGAAAAGGAGGACAACACATGGGCGTCGGTAGGCTCCGATTGCTCAGTTGCCCCCTTATGATATGACATTTAAAAAAAACGTGTAAAATCATAAAACACAAAACAAAATACTGTCATATTATTAACTTTTTCTTTCAATGTTTATGTGAAACTTACGATGGTGGTCCATAGCCATTCGGTTGTTGTGGTACATTATGCGGTGCTGGTTGGTAGCCCCCAGATGGGGGTGGTCTTCCTGCACCACCACCACCACGAGGACTGTCAAATCTGTAAAAAAACGCAGTGCTCAAAACATATATTCAAAGTTTGCTTCATGATTTAAGGTCTGTTTAAAACTTTAAAAATCTCAATCCATTCAAATTAATGCTAAGAGCATTAATTTGAATATTGCCTGAGAATATAGAATATTATCTGTAACTTTAATAACATTATAGTGATTGACAATTACCTTCCACGCTTGGGTGGACCACCAGGTCCTCCGTGTGGTGGACCTCCACCACGTTTAAATGGAGGCCCTTGTGGTGGGAGACCACCGCCTTGATGCGGGGTGGAAGCAGAACGGGGAGGTAGATTAGGTCCAGTCGGGATAGGGGCTGGTGGACCGTGGGGTCCTGAGCCAGGTCCACCATCTGGTGGTCCATGGCCATGTCCTCCTCGGCCTCCACGACCTACATAAGATTAAAAAAATTAGTGTCACATTGATTACAAAAAAGTAACAAATTAAAGTAGTTTGTATTGATTTTTTTAAGAAAATAAACCAACGAAGTTTTTCTGAAATATCAAATTAAACTAGAATATATAGTTTTTTAATAATATGACGTACGGTAATACTTCCGACTTACAAATACAAAAAAAGTTTTAATTAAACTTATTCCTATTCTATAAGCAAATAAAAAAACCATGTTGCTGAATAAAGAATCTTGCATTTGCCACAGGCCCCACCTCTATCATTGCGAGGTCCAAAGTCTCCTCGACCTCTGCCTCCTCTCCCTCTCATGCCACCAGGTCCACCTCTGTTGTTGTTAAATCCTCCTCCTGTTACATAAGAAATAAGTAAACACAAAATGTCAATGATTTATTCTCTGAATGATTAATTGTAATAAAATATATAATTTTTACTTTTATTTGCAATTTTCAACAATGAAAAAAGTATTTTTCCTGTTATTCTTCACTAAAACCACAGATATTTTAGTTGTTATTCTATGGTTTATAAATATATTTGGTTTGATGATTACCTTGTCTATTACAGGTTTAAGTTTACTATTTCTATAGTAAGCAGTCTGCTTAATAGTATTAAGTTCATTAAAGACTAATTCACTTCACATTATTATTGCAATAAAATACAATGGTGCAAAGTAAACAAATTTTTTTTGATTAGAGAACACTATAATTATTATTAATAAAGGATTTATAAGGACATTGCATTAACAATATTATTGTAAGTGCACTATTGCATTAAAATACTATTGTATTAAAATGGAAATCTGCTGACAAATGTTCTAGCTGGTCCAAGTAGCTTTGCCGATGTATATTTATTAGAATTATGCGGGTATTATATAGAGGGGTAGTACGCGAGGGGGGGGGGAGGGGAGGTCTTTCCCATGGTACCACCCCCCGCGCAGACGCTTAGTTTAGGAGATATTTCAGTTTTTCTTAAGAAATGTTCAATGACACCCGGGCGAGCCGGAGCGGTTCTCTCGGGTGTCTGCGTTTTGTCCAAAGGAAACAAAAAAAAACTCTTTGGTCAGTTATCTGTACTCTGTACCAAATGCCAATTGAAAAGAAGTACCTATGATGTTATTTATTATATTCTAATTATTTTTCGTGAAATAACAAAATTATTTAACCAAGTGAGAAAGTATAATTGTGGTGCTAAAATGTGATGGTAATGTATTTTTTTATTTAATTCCAACCGATTTTATTCGTTTCTCGTCTCAAAGCTCGAAAATTTAGACATAACCTATACAAACTTAATAAATTATATTTCTCGAAAACTATACATTTCGCCATAAAATACTCCTGGAGTTTATTTCGTGACTTCATCCCCTACCAATTAAGACCAAAATTGCTATTAAAGTTTTCCTATACTAGACTATTTTTTAAAATTTTTAAATAGATAATATAGCAACCAGCCCCATTGTCAGATTAATAGATTAGGTAAGGTAAGCTACATAGTATTAGAATTTTAATTTAATGAAATTAATACTCACTCTGTGGAGGACCGCGTGATTCAATAGTAGGTACAGGGTGTGGGCCGGGTCCTTGAGGACCAGGGGGGAAGCGACCACCACGATCCCCACCTCCTCCTCTCATCGGACCACCTCTAAATCCACCACGAGGTCCGCCACGCGGAGGGCCACCTCTGCCTGGACCACCTCTACCACGCATACCGGGAAAACCTCTGAAAATTTTATAAATATATAGTTCAAAAATATAGCCGATTACAGCTCTAACTATTCCTAAATCACAATCGAGAGCTATTAAATGATTGATACATAAAACCGAACAAATTTACCTTCCACGCATATCCATGCCGCCTCGCCCTCGCCCACCAGGCGGGCCACCGCGTCCACCACGAAATCCACGATTAGGACCGTCCATATTATAAAATTAGCTTATTCTAGGAATAATTACAAATTTATATTAAGATTTAAGTGTCAGTTCATAAAAACTCTGTCCAAATTCCAATAAATAAAATGTAAATCGACTAGCGTATTACCACATTTGAACTTAATTACAAAATGGCGGAATTTGTAGAAAACACCGTGCACCGACGCATCTTATACTTCATCATCTTCTTACAATTTAGTGGCAATAATCAATATTATTAATCATACATATTGATTGAAAAAATATGTTGTAAAGTCTTACCATTAACCAAACCTCAGAAAAAATATACCTGGAGGCTGGAAATGGCATGTGTCGATATTATGAATGAAATTTTCATGCCATTTTTTTCATCTGTCGACCGGAGTACTACACTCATAAGTCACAACCATGCTAAATTGCATTTTTGGCAGGGAACAAGGAAAAAAGGAAAACGGCGGGAAATTTCAAGGCGCGCAGTTGTGGTTTTTTGTTTCTCATTAATTTTTTATTATTTTAGTCATTCAGATCAGTTTATTATAATATTTATTTTATAAATTTTATTTGTATATATTATAGTTAGTTAGAAAATTCTTGGTTGGTAAGTTTCTTTTTACATTCTATTGCAACATGAATGAACCTCCGGATCCCGGGGGAACATGTAAAGTGCCCGAAGCTTGCAGTTTTGTTACAGTAGAATATAATGATTCTAGTATGGACACTGACCAATCTTCCAAAAAAGTTAGTTTAAAACGTGGTCGCCTGCATAAAATATGCAAAAATTGTAACAAAAAGAAAAGAAAAAATACGGGAAACCAAAAGGACATTGGATGTCGTTGTGTAGAGTCCGATAAATCAGATGAGGGTAAAAATTTAGCTAATATTCCACTTGCACAGCCTTTATTACAATCAGATAATCCAGTGCCTCATAATATTAATGATTCAGTCAGTAAACCAAATACTCCAATTGGTCGAAATATTTACAATGAACTAGATGCACCTCCTTACATTATTCATGTTCAGAAGATCCAATCCTCTGATAATGACGGAAAAATATTGCACCCGATCACCTTCGGAAATTTTCTTTTAAAAAATAAAATTTATAATATAGTTAATGGTAGTGTTAAGAGAATTGGTCGAAACCGTATGTCTGTTTCCTTCACAAATTATGTTGATGCTAACTCTTTTATTAATAATAGTATAATCACCGACAATAATTATAAAGCATATGTCCCTTCATTTAATATTTTAAGAATAGGCATTGTTAGAGGAGTTCCAACAGATTGGTCTCCTGAGGAAATTATTTCTAATATCTCAACCCCTGTTGGCTGTGGCAAAATAGTTAAAATTAGACGACTTAATTATAAAACTATTGTTGATGGGTCTCCAATATGGAAACCCACACAGTCGGTAGTAATGTATTTTGATGGTCAGGTACTCCCAAAAAGAATATTTATCTGCTACAACTCTCTGCCCGTAGACTTATATGTTTTTCCCACCATCCAATGTTATCACTGCTGTCGTTATGGTCATACAAAGATGCAATGTCGTTCCAAACCAAGATGCCTCAAGTGTGGTCAGGATCATGTTAGTGACTCATGTAATGTTGAAGATGACTATTACTGTTGTCAATGTTCTGGTCGCCATATGGCAAACAGTAAATCTTGTCCGGAACTAAACAGACAAAAAGAAATAAAACTATATATGTCCCAAAATTGTGTTTCTTATCAAGAAGCAAGTAAAATGTTCCCTATACTTAATAAATCATTCGCTGAAACCTTGTCCAGTCCTCAAAGAAAATTATCTTTCCAAAATATTAATACTCCATCTTCTTATACTCCACAAAAATCTTACAAGAAAACAGTTATATCTAAACCTTCCCGCCCTATACAAGTTGGAAAAGGTTACGACAAAACTGCACATGATAATATCATAAAAGAATTTTCCTTTAATCAATTAGATAAAAATTATAGCCCAATTTCAAATGATACTCCCTCCACACAAGAACCAACAAAAATATCAGATATTATATCTTTATTACAAACCTTTGCCCAGACCAATACTAATATACCGTCCATCGTTGCCCCCTTAATGGAGTTAATTGTAAATATAATCAAAATAAATAATGGCCAACAAAATATTACAATGGAACGCTAGAAGCATAATTAATAAAAAAAGTGATCTAATTTACTTATTAAATAAATATAACCCTTTTTTATTTTCATTATGTGAAACTTGGCTTAGACCAGGTTTTACATTAAATATTAAAAAATATAATACTGTTAGAGAAGACAGATTAGATGGATATGGTGGTGTAGCATTTCTCATTAAGAAAGGCTACCCTTTTAATATAATATCCACTCCTGTACATAGTTCTGAAATTTCTATTTTAGCCGTAATTGTAAATAAAATTTGTTTTGTTTCTGTATATATTTCACATATTTCTATTAATATATTAAATGAAGTTGGGGATATATTCTTATCCCTCCCTAAACCATTAATTATAACTGGTGACTTTAATTGTCATCACCAGTCTTGGGGCTGCTCCATGACAACCTGTTATGGTAATAAACTTTTGGACATTCTAGATAAAAACAACTTGTGTATCATCAACAATGGTAATTCTACTAGACGTACAAACTTATCTGAAGGAAATAGTGTAGTAGATCTAACTATTTGCTCACCCCAATTTGTATCTCAGCTGTCAAGTTCTGTTTTAACATCCACATTTGGCAGTGATCATTATCCCATTATTACCTCATTTCCTCCTGGCAAATTAATTAAAACTTGCAATAAACTATTCCCGAGATACAATATATCAAAAGTCAATTCTGACACTTGGACTCAATTTAGTAGTAAAGTTGATTTAAAACTTAGTCAGAAAATATCAGAAAATATTAGTGATTCTTGCGGTGCCCAAATTTTTTTAGATACATTAATTGAAAGTGCCAATGAAGTTTTTAATATAAAACATGGGAACCCTTATATTCCAAGTCCTCCATGGTGGGATGTCGAATGCAAAGAATTTTTAAATAAAAGAAAAAATGCTGAAAAAATATTTAATAATAATATGACATTAGAAAACCTCTTATCACTAAAGGAGATTACAAACGCAACAAAATTACTTTTTAAAAGAAAAAAAGAGACAGCTGGCGAAAGTTCTGCTCATCTTTATCTCCCAATACTCCCTCATCCAGTGTTTGGGAAAACATTGGAAGATTTAGATCAGCTTATAATACCACCCCATCCCCAACTTTTCCATCTTTTCTAGTAGACGATTTTCTTGATAGAATTGCTCCTCCCACTGTTAATTTTCGTAAAGATAACTTAAATGATAACGGTGCCTTATACAATGAATCATCTGAATTAAACTCTCCCTTTTCAATGACAGAATTAAAGAACGTTTTAGAATATGCATCAGATTCTGCACCTGGTCCAGATGGAATATATTATTCTTTCATTACTCATTTAAATGACATAAGCATGACATATTATTTAAATTTAATCAATTCTATTTTTCACTCTGGTCACATTCCTGCAAATTGGAAATCACAAATTGTAATTCCAATATTAAAACCTAATAGAGATCCTTCTTCTGCTTTGTCTTACCGTCCTATTGCCCTTTCATCTGTCCTCCTAAAAATCTGCGAACAATTAATTAAGAATCGTCTAGAATGGTTCGTTGAAAGCAACAGTTTGCTATCAACAACTCAATTTGGCTTTAGACGAAACAGAAGTAGTATAGATAATATTAGTTTACTTACAACCGATATCAGGCTAGCCTTTTCTGATAATAATTTTGTCATTGCAGCATTTTTGGATTTATCTAATGCTTATGACAATGTCGTGATACCAATTCTTAAACAAAAACTTTTATGCCTTCAGATTCCCAGAAAAATTATTTCTTTTGTTATAAATATGCTTAATGATAGATCGATTTTGTTTACTGATGGTGAACAAAAACATTCTAGAGTGTTATCCAAAGGCCTTCCACAAGGGTCCGTTTTGAGCCCCTTATTGTATAATTTATACACATATGATCTAGACTTAGCTATTGATAGAAAGATTGAAGTTTTGCAATATGCGGATGATTTATTATTATATGTAAAAAGTAAAAACATTAAATTAGCATGCACAGAGTTAACGTCATCACTTCAATATTTAAAAAAATGGCTTGATGATCATGGACTATATTTGTCCCCATCTAAAAGCTCAGTAGTTTTATTCTCCCGTATGCGAACTATCACTCCAGTTCATGTTTATTACGATGAGACCATTATACCACAAAAAAATGATTTTAAATTTTTAGGTGTCATTTTAGACAGGAAACTTACAGGCATCCCTCATTGCAATTTCATCGCAAATAAGTGTGAAAAAATAATAAACATCATAAGATGTTTAGCAGGAGTTTGGTGGGGTGCCCATCCCTTTTATTTGAAACTCGTGTATAATGCTCTCATACGTAGTGTCCTCGAATATGGAACCTTCCTATTGGAACCGGGCCTTCTTTCTGGATTTAAAATGTTGAACAAAATTCAAAACAAATGTTTGAGAATCATTTGTGGAGCAATGAAGTCTAGCCCAATTAACGCTTTACAAATTGAGTGCTGTGATCCTCCGTTACAACTACGTCGTCAGTATTTGTCTGATAAATTTCTCTTTCGACGTCTACAGCTTTCCAATCACCCTCTTATTGAAAAACTTCATCTTTTAGCTTACTTAGTATCTAATTCACCGTATTGGATACATAAATCGAATCCACATTTAATTAATAGCTATTATAAGTTTAAATCTCTCTCTGCACCTTTACATCAATCTAACATGTTACCTTTTTTTTCTTGTTCCTTTGAATCTCTTATTCTATCACCACAAATATTAAATATTGGTATAGCTAAGTCAGATTTTTTAATAGCTAATGAAAAATTTAATGCAATTGTTGAGAAAAAATTTAAAAATACCCATCTCATATTTACTGATGCTTCGAAACATAATGTTAACGGTTTAGTAGGCGTAGGTATCTTCCACCGTCAATATAACATTGTACAGAAGGTAAAACTCCCTCCAGAATCTTCTGTTTTTTCTGGAGAGTGCTTGGGTATTTTCAAAGCCATAGATTATATTATAATACTAGCTAAACTCAAAAATTCAATCATTTTTACTGACTCACTTAGTTCTTTACAAGCCTTAGAAAAAAACCCGTTTAAAATTAAGCAACACAACCCCATAATATTTGACACAAGACAATTACTAACAATATGCATAGCAAAACATTACAATATTAAATTTTCTTGGATTCCTGGACATTCTGGAATCCAAGGAAATGTTATAGCAGACGCTCTCGCTAATGAAGCTATTTCATGTGGTGACCTTGTTCCGTATAAGATTTACTGCTCAGACTTGTTATCAATACCTAAACTCGATCTTGATACATGTTGGAAAACGTCATGGGAAAAAAGCAGTAAACAAAAAGGTAATTATTATTACTCTCTTCAGCCTGATATTTTATCAAAACCATGGTTTTTCTCAATGAATTTTAATAGGAGGTGCTCTAGTATCATCTCAAGATTGAGACTTGGCCATACTTGTACACCTGCTCATCTTTCCAAGTTTAAAATTATTAACGACTCTTCTTGTTTGTGTGGTTGTGAAACTGGCGATGTAAATCATTTTTTCTTTTCTTGTCCTTTATATGACCGTTCCGATTTCCTGAAATCCTTACTAGATCATCAAATCCCTTTTCCAACCTCAATTACTTGTCTGTTATTTATAAAAAAATATTACATATATAAAATAATTTCAGATTATATAATTACTAATAATATAGAAATTTAGGTTTAGTATTTATTTGATGAAAGTCTTGTGTGTCTATAATATAAGTAATATATTTAAATATATGTATAGCTATATAAATTAATATTTCATAATAATATTGTTATTATCTTGTCATACATATCCTATATCCTGCCCTGAATGATTCCTAAATTTAACATCTCTCGTCCCTTTATATACATGGAAAAATTTCTCCCGTTTGATAATGGCAAATGTACTACGTACGAGAATTGCCAAAAAAAAAAAAAAAAAAAAAAAAAAAAAAAACAAGGAAAAAAAATCGTTTGTAGGTATACTTTCCACATACGGTTTCCAGTGTTAATAGGGATGTTGACATCATCATATCATAAATGTTTATAGATCATTTATAAATATTTAATAGAAGCCTAACTTTCCTTGAATACGTCTAATGCCTATAAAATCTTGCATTTTATAATGCATTTTAAATTTCGCTCCAAAACGCTAACACTTGTCACGTGACGTCATATGTTGTTAAACATCGTAAAAATGATAAAATGATTCTAGTTGTCGTTAATAAAAAATGGCTTCTAAGTTTTATAATTGTTAATTAAATATTAATTTAATCAAATAAAAATAAGGGAAAATATTATATTTTTTCAGAATTTTATCATAGAAACTACCAATTAACATCAAAATTATATTTTTATATGAATACTGTCAACATCCCTATTATTCCAGTGCACATAGTCAATTGAAATGTTACACGAGCTTTAAATATTTTAGAGGACGCATTTTTATTTTTAGGACGTGTGTGGTGGGTCAATAGAAGCTTATTATTAGATTTTACGTTTTTGTCACCACTCGTAGTACAGCTTGGCAAAAAAGAGTATGGAAAAAATGAGGGCGCCACTTTCACTTAGGTCTCATCATAATATGGAAAATCAGTAAGATAATTTAATCAAATCGTTAAAAATAAATGTGAAACACTAAGCTTTACTCAAAATCTAGTATTTGTCGGCCAAGTATTGTCAACATCATAGGTTTCCATTTAGGAAAACATTTAGTTCCACCTGTCACCACGTCATACTCTTTTTTGCCAAGCTGTACAATTCCGTGTACCGTTCCCGCCGGATACAGCCTTTCAATGTTCACCTGTAAGTATAGACAACGTCATAACAAAACGCAAGTGTACAATGAGCGTTACGGGACATTTTCGTGCGTGCGTACAAAGTACACGAATATAACAAAATAATATTACGAAAGAAAACGAATCACTTTGTGAAAAAACAAGAAGAATTTTGGACAAGCGTGAGTAGCATGAAATGTGTTGATAGCTCACGCATGGTTGAAAACGTTTGTTTTATTGTTTTCAAAGATTTTAGTTTGCCACATTTGTCTGCAGATGTAAAAAGGATATTTTAATTGGTTTTAATAGAAGAGGGGGCAAACAGACAGTCGGTTCACCTTATGGTAAGTGAAAGCAATATCAACAGACACTTTTTTTTATTTAACGCCGGGAAATGCTCTGAGGCATCCTACTGGGGAGTAGGTCTCCCCAGGCGGGTATGTTGGACTCACTGCACCCGAAAGCTGGTAAGTGGACGCAGCTCTACCCACTAAAACCCGGCGAGTGCCACCAATGCCGCCTTTGGTGAGGTGCTCCGGATCTAATGACCAAACAGGGCACCTCGACGGCTAGTCAGCCCCTCAAGGGACCGACGCCATCTCCACAGAGGGTTTGTCCCGCACCACAGAACAGCCCCTGCCAACGTCGGGACAATAAAATGCTAGGCACACCTTAGGCTACTGAGCCCCACCGCCACGGCATGGCCTGAACCATGGTGGGGATCCACAGACACCTACTACACTAGAGGATTAGCAGGTCCGTTGCCAGCCTTTCAAATACATTGTATGCTTATTTTTGAAATCCATAAAGTAGACGGTCCATTTCTGGTCTGGTCTTGTACTTTTTCTTCTTCTTGGATCCTCTAGCTCCTCGAGGAGCATAGGGCCTCAACTACAGCTTTCCATGCCTTCCGATCGGCGGCGAGTGCGACTATATCCGGCCAGCTTTTCCCGAGAGAATCGGCTTCTTGGGCCACGGTCCTCCGCCTGGACGACCTCTCTTTCTTTTTCCCACGGGAGAGTAACATAGAGCCTGTTTGATGAGACGGGAGTCCTCTTGCCGCAATGTGTGGCCAATCCAACGCCATTTTCTATCAAGTATCTCTTTGTGAATAGGACGTTGGTTCGTCAGTTTCCAAAGGTTGTTGTTGGACATAATATTTGGCCAAAATATACCCAGTATTTTTCTGAGGCACTTGTTGACAAATATATGAAGCCTGTGGGTGAAATTCTGGCGGACGAACCAGGTCTCACACACACAGTCATATAACAAGACAGATATGACGTTAGAGTTGAAGACTCTTATCTTATTGCGCCGCGAAAGGTATTTTGAGCGCCAAAAGTTTGAGAGTTGGCCGAACGCAGCTCTGGCTTTGTTGATTCTCGCCTCGATGTCAATTTCTGTACCACCATTTGGGTCCACCATGCTTCCAAGGCAGCAGAATTTGTCTACTACTACGACAGGCGCGGGGTTGATATGAATGGGCGTTGAGTTGTTGGTGTTAACGCGCATCTCTTTTGTCTTCTGCACATTAATACTCAGGCCGTACTTCGCAGAGATATTGGATAAGTCGGCTGTCTTTTTTTTGCAAATATAAAATAGTCGAAACTAATTTACAAGCAAAAAAATCGGTTGTCTGTAAAGTGGTTTACTGACGATAGTTGAACGTGACAACGTCATAAGAAAATGGAACACCACAGAGCGAGGTAACGCCGCATGAGTCATGTTTTTTCGTGCGTGCAGCCGGCTCCATCGAATTATAAGACGTTGTCACGTCAAAAATAAAAATATATTTCAAGTTTTTTAACTTGTTGACAATTCTTAATGAAGATGGCGCCCTTCAGACCGATCATGTATCAATAGATTTGACAAGCTAATAATAATACCGTATTGGAACGAGATAACAACATACGAAAAACTTCAAGAGTGACATAGACAGTTTCTTTTGTCTTTGTCAGAATATCACTTTTCGGTCCCACGCACGCACTTTTCGTTGCCCGTTTTTGGGCACATCATTGTTGTGCCCAACAAAAAAATATCGACTAAATTTGAATGCCATACAAACATTCTCACTTGCTAACAGTTTGTCAAATATGTCCGCCATTTTACTTTTTAATTTGGTCGCTTTATAAAATACTAGCTGTTGCCCGCAGCTTCGCCCGCGTTATCTAAGATGTACAGCCGTACACGGATTGATGATGATTATTTATCTATGGACGGGCGAAGGCCTTTATTTTATAATATGAAGTGATTAATACCGTATTTTTGTAAATAGCTTTTACGTTACCACTTTATAATTGCCAATTTTTAAAGTATTAAAATGGATATAGGTAGTTATGTATATAATAGTATGTTATATTTAACTAATATAGACATATTATGCCATCGCGGACTTTTCAGTAGGCATATTTAGGATACACAATTCCACCATATTACATTCATACAATAATAATTTTTATCCTAACTTTCGGAACCGGGGCCGGGCCCGGCTCAGGCGCGAGGCGCGGCATCACGGAGCGCCCGTCTCGCGCGGCTCGGTCGAAATCACGGTGTCGCATTATTTTGATTTTGCTATATCTTCTAAGATATGCATTTCATTTGCATGGTGTAAACGGGAAAAACATACTTCATGAAATGCTAAAGCTAACTAACATATTTAAAATGATAAGGATTAATACCACATTTGTGTAAATAGCTTTCCAACTACCGTTTTATAATTGCCCATTTTTTTAAAGTATTAAAATGGATATAGTATGTTATACTTCAGATTCCTTAACAGATCTTTCTAAGGTGTACAATAATGTAATATGTATATTATTTTGATCTATCTGTTAAGGTTCATCCAACGTTTGCAATGTAAGTGAAAAAATGAGTTTATTTACGACATCACATTAGAAACCTCAAAAATAACAGTATTTTCCAATATTTAATGGATGTTATTATACATATAAACCTTCCTCTTGAATCACTCTATCTATTTAAAAAAAACCGCATCAAAATCTGTTACGTAGTTTTAAAGATTTAAGCATACAAAGGGACATCATAGGGACATAGGGACAGAGAAAGCGACTTTGTTTTATACTATGTAGTGATGATGATGGTGATACCAGTTTTTTTATAGGCAGATTACCCAAGAATGTGGTATTATATAAAAAGGGTGTCTGGAATCTTCGAAATAAACACAATAAAAACAAATATGTTTATACTTTATTGCTATCCTAAAAGGCTAAGTACTATAGATCATACATATTAAGAGGACGTTAATAGCCTTCTTTTTTATTATTTATGTTTTTAGCGGTTTTTTATTATATAGTCATTACATATTTTCGATAATCTGGAAATATGCAGCTGTCTAAAATTACAATAAATGTTTGGGTAGGGCTAATGCTTAAGTTATCTATCAACCTTTTCCAGTTTTTTTTTATTATTCACTTGTTTCAAGAAAATATGTAGACTTGTTATTAAGAACACAACTATCGGGTAGCCAAGTATAAACAGGTAAATTTATAACGGCGGGAAGCATCGGGGCACGCGGTTGTGTTTTTTGGTTTCCTGTAAATTGTTATTTTGTGTTTTGTTCATTCAGAGTGGTTTTTTTTGGTGTTTGTTTTAAAAACTTGATCTGTAGACGTACATATTGTGATTGGTTGGCGAATCTTGTGGGGGACTTTTCTGGAGTGGTTTTCTATTGTGTTTGTTTTAACAACTTAATCTGTTATAATATAATGAGATTGTTTGGCGAATATTGTGGTGGACTGTTCTGAGTGGTAAGAATGGACAGTGATAGTTGATTGATTGGGATTAGAGGGAAAAAGCCGCGCTCCTTTGAGTTTCCCGCCGTTTCTCCATATTACAGACTAAATATTGTATTTTGTATGGCTAATAGCCTGTTCTCAGAGAATGCACTACATCTAACTATCATGGTTAACGAATTACACCAAGTCAGTTTATAAGTAGGCTAGTAGTAGTAGAAATTAACCTCGACAAGACGAAGATTATGACTAACCACCAAAAGTTACCTATACTGATAAACAACACTTCTCTTGAGTACGTAGAAAAGTATATATATTTAGGCAAGCAAATTTCCTTTCGCAAAGATCGAAACATCGAGGAAGTAGACAGAAGGATAGCTATCACTTGGAACAAGTACTGGAGGCATAAATAAATTTTCAAGTCGCAACTCCCACTATCAACAAAAAAAATAGTATTGGACTCAGAAATACTACCCTGTCTCACATACGGATGCCAGACTTGGATCTTTGACGGTAAAATTAGACATAAAATCCAGACTACTCAAAGAAGAATGGAGAGAAGTTGCCTAAATATAAAACTACAAGATAAAATAAGAAATGTACAAATTCGTAAAGTAATAAATGTAATAGATGCATTAACCTTTGCCATGAAACAAAAATGGAAGTGGACAGGTCACATAGCCAGGTGCAGGGACGACAGATGGACTACGAGACTACTAAAATGGACAGGCCCCAGTGGCAGTAGAGGAAGGGGCAGGCCTAACGCAAGATGGTCAGATGAAATAGTAAAGACGGCAGGTCCATGTTGGCTAACTACAGCCAACGACAAAGAGAAATGGTTTGCCTTGGAGGAGGCTTTTACCCGAAGGGGGTCTACACAATTTTAATTGATATTTTATTCTGAGTATGTATTATATAGTTTAACTTTGTCAATTATTGTGTAGAATTACACAATTATTCCAATTATTATTATTATTAATAGCCTAGTTAGTAGCTAATGCCTTTGAATAGAAAAAAAAATGGTTGTAATTGTCAAATGTCAACCCTTTTTACATAGACATAATAATATAAAAGGACTAGGCATACCTACGAAAAAAAACACAATAAAAACAAATATATACTTTATTGCTATCCTAAAAGGCTAAGTACTATAGATCATACATATTAAGAGGAAGTTTATAGCCTTCTTTTTTATTATTTATGTTTTTAGCGGTTTGTTATTATAATATAGTCATTACATATTTTCGATAATCCGGATAAATGCAGCTGTCTAAAATTACAAAAAAATGTTTGGGTAGGGCTAATGCTTATAGTTATCTATCAACCTTTTCCAATTTTTTTTTATTATTTTAATACACTTGTTTCAAGAAAATAAAAGTAGACTTGTTATATGCTTGTTATTATGAATGTGGTATCCCTGTAAAATATGCCTGTCCCTTTCAGATAAACGCGAATGTCAAAGGAATGGCGGGAAGCATCGGGACGCGCGGTTGTGTTTTTTTGGTTTCCCGTTAATTAATTGTTATTTTGTGTTTTGTCCATTCGGAGTAGTTTTCTATAGTGTTTGTTTTAAAAACTTGATCTTTATATATTGTGATTGGTTGGTGAATCTTATGGAGTACCGTTCTGGAGTGGTTTTCTTAGTAGGGCTGTTCTGGCGGTTTTCTATAGTGTTTGTTTTAAAAACTTTATCTGTTTAATATATAATGTGATTGTTTGGCGAATATTGTGGTGGACTGCCTTGTGTGGATGGAATGGGGAATGATAGTTGATTGATGGGGGCTAGAAGGGCGAAGCCGCGCTCCTTGGTGTTTCCCGCCATTTCTACGTATTGCAGACCGAATAATTGTATTTTGTATGGCTAATAGTCTAGTAGCTAATGCCTTTAAATGAAAATAATAATAAATAAACGAATGTCAAATGTCAATTCCATAGGAAGGATGGCGGGAAGCATCGGGACGCACGGTTGTGTTTTTTTGGTTTCCCGTTAATTAATTGTTATATTGTGTTTTGTCCATTCAGAGTGGTTTTTTATAGTGTTTGTTTTAAAAACTTGATCCTTATATATTGTGATTGGTTGGCGAATATTGTGGTGGACTGCCTTGGGTGGATGGAATGGAGAATGATAGTTGATTGGTGGGGGCTCGAGGGGCAAAGCCGCGCTCCTTGGGGTTTCCCGCCATTTCTCCGTATTACAGACCGAATATTGTATTTTGTATGGCTAATAGCGTAGTAGCTAATGCCTTTAAATGAAAATAATCAATCAATAATCAATCAATTCCATAGAAGGCGGGAAGCATCGGGACGCGCGGTTGTGTTTTTTTGGTTTCCCGTTAATTAATTGTTATTTTGTGTTTTGTCCATTCAGAGTGGCTTTTTATAGTGTTTGTTTTAAAAACTTGATATTTATTTATATATTGTGATTGGTTGGCGAATATTGTGGTGGACTGCCTTGGGTGGATGGAATGGAGAATGATAGTTGATTGATGGGGGCTAGAGGGGCCAAGCCGCGCTCCTTGGGGTTTCCCGCCATTTCTCCGTATTACAGACCGAATATTGTATTTTGTATGGCTAATAGCGTAGTAGCTAATGCCTTTAAATGAAAATAATAATAATAATAATCAATTCCATATGTGTTTTGAATTATTATGATACTTGTTCCTAGTTAGTTGTTGTTGGTGAGTGGTGCGTCTGAATACGTAGTATTCTATAAATAGTTTGTGGTTCCTGCTTATACCTACACGCTTGAGGCTACAATATTTTATCATTTTCCAGATCCAGTTTTCCACTAAAGCTAACAAAATGTGAATAGTTTTGTAAAAACTATATTCTAATAAACAGTGGTGTTCATTTATGATATTGTTTCTTTGAAAGTATTTCATCTGAGTAATAAAATGGAAGATCAAGCTCGTGTATTAAAATATTTAGTATCGGTAGAAAAATTGGCTGAAGAAATACTTAGTGATAAACGGGAAATAATTATGTTGGACAAAAGGAGAAATCAGAACCGTGAAGCTTTACGGGACCTAACCAAATCAGGCCACAATAAATGTTGGGTTACAGTGGGTTCTGTTTTAGTCAAGCACAGGTTTGAAGATGCCAAAACTTTGTTGGAAGCCGATCAAATGCAATTAAATATAGACATAAATAAGTTACGCAGTAACCTTAAAATAAAAATTAATAACTTGAGGGACTTAGAAATGCAACCACCTGTACCTGGCTTAATGTTAGTACCAATGTCGCAAAAGGAAACAGAATACTTTTCTAGATCTGGAGTATTTTGAGGCTATAAATAATTTGAAATATAATTTATCCTACATCATTTGTAATAGTGAGACAGTACACATAAATGCAATTTTTCAATCTTAAATTCACTATCCAATTTCATAGCTTCAGACTATTTTATTAACTTCTTCATCTGGATAAAACATATATTTATTGCACATCTATTAAACCTGTTCAAAGTCAAATGAATAGTTTCATTTATATTGAAAACCAATTCATAAGCAATATTTTTACTGAGTTCTACCAACCAGTTCTATATAATAATATGGTAAATTTTATGATAAAAGAATGTTTTAGTCACATTTTAGTGTATTGAGAGCAGTCTCTTATCTACGTAGATAAAAAAATTTGGAGTGTCTGTTTGTAATATTAAAATAACTGCTTATTATTGAATGTACATATGTATACACTGTACATATACCAAAATACAATTTTTGTCTGTCTGTTTGTTCCGGCTAATCTCTGAAACGTCTGGACCGATTTAGACAAGACTCACTGGCAGATAGCCGATGGTATAAGGAGTAACTTAGGCTATAATAATAATCATTATCAATCCAAGTATGGCTGCAAATCTGGGTTAATGCAGGCGAAGCTGCGGGCAACAGCTAGTATATAATATATTATCACATACCCAGTCAGCCATTGTATGTGCTGGTTCGTTTTCACGATCACTATTCATATTTATATCATTAGTGTCACGGGTGCCTACCGCGTTTACAGATTTATTGAGGTCCCAATATTTCGGCAATGTTTCAATCGCCATGATCACGGGGAGACTGATGTACAGTGCTGGTAGATGGCGACCGATCAGAAAAATCTGTCTACAGTCTTTCTTTTTCACTTTGTACTACTAGTTTCGGCACAGGGACACACTTGTTCACCACGATACACTGTCAGTGCCTTTTTTGGATTATGAGCATCTATATCATGACTGACCTTCACACAAACTAATCACACCACATACACATGGAATTCCACATACTCAGAATCCGTCTTCCCTATTGAAATTCAATGTTTTTAAAATTTCAATTGCCTCCTTCACTAATTGATTTGTTGGATGAGCGAGGTATTTAAAATAAAAGTCATCAAATATATTTTCAATATGCACAATTACATCTTTATACATGTAAATAATACAGTACATAACAAATAAATAATAAATAGTACCAAATTTTAGTATTTATCAAAAATTATTGCAGCTGGATTGTGATATTATTATACACAGTGATTATGTGCCAATTACTATGTGATTGTTATCAGAAGGATCAGCAATAATTTACAGAAAACTAATTAAAACGCGTTTTATTGCATTGTATACCATTGTAATGTGTACTTGTTTATATTTACTGATACTTTAAAATATTAAACATATGAAACAAAAATATACCAAATAAAATAATCTTCATCCACCTAACTTACAATTATAAACAATATAATATGGCATAATATGGTTGATAGTTTGATCTCAATTATATTTTTAACAATTGCAACATAAAACCTAAGCAGCATAACTTAATAATAATTGTCAATATAAAAACATTTATCCTATAGGTTATTGCTTAATAATATATATATTTTAGTAGCTTGTATTGAAATTATTCAGTACAAAATGTCACGTCGATAAAAGATATAGATTCTAAAAACTGAATAATTTGTGGATTGTCTTTTGAGCACAATAATCTGTCATTATCACAAGTCTTTGAATTCCAAATGACCAAAACACATTTGACTTTAGCTGCTTGACTACACTTTTGGCTTAATTGCCCATTTGGCCATAATTATCTTAAATCACAGAATCGAAGGTTTCTTATTATTCGATCCATTAGTCCACTACCAGTTAGCCATGCCAGGTTTGTTCAATGTCATGAAATATATTTGACATGACGAACCTCCTTTGGCGGAAGAAAAGAAAACCTTGTCGTTGCGCTCGCATAAGAACTTTAGACGTTGTGCTTTTTTATGCATGAACACTCCATCAAGATGTCCACTTTCTACAGAGCGGATTTCTATAGCTTTGTTGCCCCAGCCCATTATTTGTCCAGTTCCGATGTAGGCAACAGAAGTAGGCATTTCACCCCACTGAAAATTGAGAAATGTTTGTACTATTTTTACGATACATATTCTTTTTTATTGTTTACGCGAATTTCACTCATTTACGAATTTTATTACACATTACATCATTATTTTAATCAGTCTTCTCGAATTTAAATAATTAAATAAAAAATGAAGCAATATATGCCACAAATTAAAGATTCAGTTAGCACTTTCTGCATAGAGAGGATTAATTAAAATATTGATATATCATAGGGTAGTTTCGAAATAACTTTGTACCATTAGGACATCTGACACCTCAGTCCTCCCGTGACCATGAATGCTGTAAAGTGTCCGAAACGTCAGGCTTGTAAGAAACTTAATAAACCGTGATAAAATTCATAAAAGTCATTATGATATTTTTACATTCACATTTATAAGTAAAAAGGCAGATCTTTCCAATACAACACTAATTAAAATTTAAAATAAATATAATAATATTTGAAATGGGTATTAATAAAGATATTAATAGTTGAAATGGGTTGGTTAATCTGAACTTCCATTACAAGTTAAACATATAAACCAATAACTTCTTTCATTTAGTTACTTAATAAAGAAAATGGTCATAATTATTACCTGCAAGACAATATTTTTGCTAACACGACCATATGTATTGACATAAACACCCTCGTTATCATAACATAATAGAAGTTGAACTCCGTTACAATTTGGCAGTGGTACAATGCAATGTGGAACAATAGCTCCTTGAGTCTGAAAGAAACGATTTAAACGATTTTTAGAAAAAACTGTTATCTAAGTTAAAAACATAATTATGCTGGGAGAGCTAGTACAATATATATTTTAAAACAGCCTATCCTACAGCTGGGTATGTGCTCCACCTCGAAATCAGGCAATTAAGGTTTTTGGCAAACTTTATACACCTTCAAAGCCTTACACTCATCAGGCATGTAGGTTTCCTCATGCTGTGAGTTGATGTTGATATAAGTTAGATGAATGGTATCCCATTTAACGAAAAAAAAGTAGGGTGTGTGTGTCAGGCTCAAATTCAGACCTCTCACTTTGAAGGCCAGCCTGGTATATATAGTAACTGGTCCACCGTTGCTCACATTAATAGTTAACAAGAATAGAAAATTGAAAGCCTTACATGTTTTGGTATATAAATATCATAAACACTAGCTGTATCCAGATCCACAGCGTGGAAACCATCAGCTGAGCCATAGATTACTTTCAGTCTTGTTCCTTCTTCAATTGTTAAATCAACTAATAAAGGCCTAAAAATAATATTATATTTGTATATCAATCAATCACAGAATCTCTGAAATCAACAAATGTGAATAACATGTGCAGTGTGTTTATGAAGTTTTTATAGGAGGTAGTGCCATGCTGCTTTTTTTTTTGGGCCGGCACGACCGGGGTGATACCTCTCTCTCAGATAACACTGGCGTCAATTGATAGCTATGCTGTCGCGTCTCGTGCGGTTTGTGGGTTTTCAGTGGCCCATTAGGGGGACAAGGAAAAGGAGGGCAACGCATCAGCTTAAGTCATTGACTTATGGCTATGGGCGTCGGCAGTCACCATAAGGCTTCGACTGCTCAGTTGCCTCTTTATGACATAAAAAATCAATGTATCCCTATGTTGTAAAATTCTGTTTTATTGAAAAATACGCGAGCCAATTTGCGGGAAAGCTCTAGTATTATATTTACAAAAAAGTTTACCTGTGTTGTAAGTCACCAAAACTTTTAAATGCCATAAATTTGTGATAAGGTTTCGGGGCCCAGGCGTAAATCTCGATCGAGTCCTTGAGGGCTATCACAAGAAACTTGATGCGTTCATACTTCACTATACGGAAATGTACAGCACCTTGTAGTTCTCCAACATTTATCCACCCGTTCCTCCTTTCTACTTGCTGTAATGATAAATAACGAATATTGCTTTATAAGGCCTGTCTTAAAGTGAATGTAGCATTGGAGCCTTAACTTTTATTGTGATTATCTTTACTTGAATTGATTACTTGTACTATACCTTTTTTTTAATTTTTTTAACGCCGGGAAAGTGCTCTGAGGCATCTCCCTAGGGCGGCGGGAGGGACTCTCGAGACGGGTATGTCGGACTTGCTGCGCGCGAAAGATGGTAAGGTGGACGCAGCTCTACCCACTAAAACCCGGCGAGTGCCAACAATGCCGCCTTTATTGAGGTGTCCCGGATCTCTTGAGCAAACAGGGCACCTCGATGGCTAGTCTCTCCCTCAAGGGACCGACACCACCTCCACAGAGGAGTCCAAGGTGCTTGGTTCACCTTAAGCTACTGAGCGCCACCGCCACAACAAGGCTTATTGTTTTCTAATGTTTGCGCGAATTTCACTCAACAATTTTTACGTCGGGCAATTGAATAATTATAATGAAACGTCGGGTTTGTAAGAATCTTAATAAACCGCGATAAAATCCGTAAAAAATGTTTCATTATAACAACAAGGCTTGAACCAAGGTATTTTGCATGTAGCACACAAAGGGAGATATGGTCATAAATTCCTTTTATTTTAAACAAGAGTACAAAATTACCATAAAGTTAATATACCTAGCGGAATAGAGGAACAAAACGCTGAGCGAGTGAGATGTCACTAGCAGCAACACTGTGTGATAAAAAGAGATGCGTGCTTCGACATAACAGAACCGTTTTTTGCAACTGTTTGACATTTCTCGGCATAATTCGGCACGCTGAGAATTTTAGCTTTGTGATTTTTTGTGATATTACGTGAAATCGTGCATATTTTTAAGAAATAGTGCTTCAGAAACATGGTGACTTGTTCAGTGATTGATTGCTGTACAACACAGCAAAATAACCCCGAAAAATGTTCATTTCACAGGTAAATTATTCCAAATCGACACCTCCAAACATAGTATTTATTTTTGCTAATACGCTTCGAATTGTAATTAGTAAACATGATAATTCTCTTCTACAAACATTTATCTATGTAAGAAACAAAGATTGAATACACATAATGCAGAATTTACGAATATTTTGTGTAAAAGAAATAATTTTCGTTTTACACTAAGGCTGCATTAATTATCGATATTTCGTGTCCACTGTCTATAACGCGGTAAACGAATATCTATTACTGATGTCAAAATACATATATGAGGTAGAGATAGGAATCACATGGGAATGTGAACCCATTTAAGACACTTAACTGACCCATAGGTACTTATCAGTTTTTGACTGTTATTATACTAATGATAATTATCATTAGTATATAATTTATGTATCTTTCAGATTACTACTTACCTGGATACTAGAAATGCATGGCTTAGATTAATTGATCGTCCAAACTGGAATATTACGAAAACCTAAATAATTCAAGTAATGCAGTAAGCATTTTGGCGAAACATATTTACAGAAGCGAGGAGCGAAACTAATTTTGATGAAATCTGCTTTTCAAGCAATTAAATGCAAGCTCTTTGTTTTTTATTGGATTTAGTATTATGGATCTAATAGAACTCAGATTAGGTCGAATTATAAAGAAAACTTGATAGTAGATAAGAGTTTTATATGAAAAATTGAAAGTTTAATTAATTACATAATCAATTTGAAACTAATGTCAAAAGAAAGGATTCAATTTGCCAACAATAACACAAAAAGATTTGTGACGATAGCTTAAAACTATTATAATAATAATAATAATATCTATGGACGCTTTCACACCACGTCAATCTGGTCCCGTGGTAAGTTCTTATAGAACTTGTGTTACGGGTACCAGACAA
This sequence comes from Helleia helle, assembly GCA_963853865.1. Classification (NCBI taxonomy): domain Eukaryota; kingdom Metazoa; phylum Arthropoda; class Insecta; order Lepidoptera; family Lycaenidae; genus Helleia; species Helleia helle. Next base: position 13,331,863 of record OY971421.1, read on the forward strand.
CGGAAATATATTTAATACTTTATACTATACATATATTTAAGATTTTTATTATATAATACACATATTTAATAAACGTCCATGACCCAGGAACACAGAAAATATTTTTGTTCCCTGGCGGGATTTTCGAACCCGCAACCTCCGGCTTGAGCGCTAACGCGCTTACCACTGAGCCGCAGAGGTCGTCAAATTATACGTTTAAAGTTATTGATGAATACGTAAAAAAGTGAGTTACCTTTTTTTTTTTTTCTTTTTCGGGAAATGCTCTGAGGCATCCCGCCTGGGGAGTGGGTCTCCCCAGGTGGGTATGTGGGACTCACTGCGCCCGAAAGATGGTAAATGAACGCAACTCTACCCACTAAAACCCGGCGAGTGCCACCAATGCCGCCTTGGTGAGGTGCCCCGGATCTGTTAAGCTAACAGGGCACCTCGACGGCTAGTCAGTCCCGCAAGGGATCGACGCCACCTAGGAGGTTGTCCCGCACTACAGTACCACCCCTCCCGACGTCGGGACAGTACAATGGAGTGAGGTTCCCATCCTCACCCCTTGCCCCCTGCTCTTTTGTATTGCCTGCTCAATTAGCTTCGCCCAAGGTGCTGGGTTCACCCTAGGCTACTGAGCCCCACCGCCACGTCAAGGCCTGAACCATGGTGGGGAAAGTGAGTTACCTAATCTATTCAAAGTTCATAGGTTTTTGATCTGTAATATTTTAGTGTGCAAAGATATGTATATAATTAATGTTTAATCTTATAAATGATGTCACTAAGTTTATTCAAATGTATATAATATAAGGGTTTTATAGAAAACATAATAAATAAACATTTTAGATCTCCGCTCACAGTAAAATTATAAGGAAAATAACTGATAATGCCAACCGGGTCTTATAAATAACGAGTCAATTTCGGGCTTACTTGTGAGTTGCAGCATGCCCATCGAAGAGGCTACACGAAGAGCAGTAAGTAGTGAAATAGTCAAGAGTCGAGAACTAGGAGCAAAGTGAAAGTGATATTTTGTTTCATTTAGTCTACCTCTCCCGAGGTCTCACTATACTGTTTCATTTCGACCTATGTCTCCTGGGGTTTTCTTGACAGTAATACCATTTATAATAAGCATTCGGGGATGCGTGGTGGCGTACGTGACCAGCGCAAGGCAAAAGGGCGTACGTCAAATAAACGTGGGAGATTATCCCAGGCACGACAGCGCGGACACTGTACCTGTGACCTGCTCCTGCCGTCTGAAATAGATACACCACTTAAACTATCGAACACGTCGAACAAGCCGAATAGTTCGTATTTATCCTATCCTTACGAGTATTCACGAACCCGGTCCACTTCGGAACGCTATAAAACCCAATTCTATTAAAGTTCTATTAATACTATTATTACTTAACTAATAAATATTATTCATTAGTTAAGCATCGATATTATAGCATAACATCGAGCATATAATCGGATAGAGTAGTAATGTGATAATCATAATATTTCTAAACTGGTCAGTGATTTGTCACTGACGTAACAGCAATTCAACCAACCAGTTATCTGTATTTACGTCGCATCACACAAACGTCATTCCATTTCGGTTTCGTTTGCCAGCTCGTGTCTATTCCTCTATTCTGCTAGGTATATTAACTTTATGAAAATTACTTAAGGTTTAGACCAATTAATAAAATATTAAAGAGCCAACGGCCTTTACAGACACGTCATACTTACATCACTCAAGCCATCCGTGCGTAAAATCTTCGATTTTAGCCAACTTAAGTAATATACCCGAACGCGGTTCTTCTTCCCAGACACAGTCACAAGAATATTCTGTCCCTCCAACACTTCCATCTGCTGGAAACGGCGTCTTGAGATCAATTGATATACTTTGCCCTGACCGGAACGGTCAAGTAACATCAAACCATTTTCGGTGCCAATCAACAAGTTTACACCTGAAAATAAAGTTTTCTTGTAATACTTTTAAATACAAATAAGTCGCCGTGACTGATTTTTGGCCTCGGTGATTGTATTCTGCTATCAAGTTGTACAGCTTTATTAGTGTGCGCATTACACCGTGTTAATAGGTTATATCATGTGGTCAGTTTTTAAGCTATTTTTTAAGCCATTCAGGTTTTTAGATCACTAAAAAACAGAATGCTTATTCTTTTGCAGATTTAAAACATAAAATGTTTGTCAAAATTTTCTTACCCCAAAGCGCAGCGCACAAAATCTCCGAGTTGAATCTCTTCTTGTACTTGCGTATCTCGGGCGTGTCGGAGGACAAGTCGTGTCCGGTGGGCGTGACGTTTACGTTGACGTGGCTCTCGCGGCGCGACGCGTTGCCGGAGCCGCCGGTGCCGCTGCCCGTGGAACCCGCGCCGAACCCGAACGTGAGGAATGATCGCTGTTTCTGTTGCAAAGGAAGGAACTGTTGTTGGGAACCCACCGACGAATTCGACGGAGACTGTTGGAGGGGGTGGGGGGACGTGGTGCCCGTGACGAAGGATTTAGACGGTGTCGACTGGACCGAGGACGGGAGAGGATGGTGGTGGTGCGGGGGTGCAGGCGCGCCTCCAGCGATTGCCTGTCTATACTGAAAATAAAAATAAAATACATTAGTGACATCACTAAGTATGTCGTTACACAGGTTTCTTTCGTCGATGAATACATGTATTGGTTAGTTAAATTCCACCTCCCGTCCCATAAATTAGTTTCATCCAACTATGATCGGAAAGTTATTTGCTGTATGTACTACATGTTCATATTAGCATTAATTGTAAATATCAGAGATGACAGAGTTATGATTCGACATAAGAGATTTAGACGAGTAAAATTGGTTTGATGCATAATATGATTTATGAAGTGCAGCTGAAAAATTTGTTTCCTTAATTTCAAATAATTTTATGAAATAACAAGAATTGTTGTACATTTGTAACATGTGGGATCAGTGCTGAAAGAGCAAGTATTGGATATTAAAATTTGACAATGTAAATTCTGATTCTGAAATGATCTGCATATATTGGCTATTTTAAACTACTTTATAAGCTACATTTTGTAAACCGAACATGTAAAGTGGGATTATACATGAAAGCGTATGTAGATAATGCATAAATAGAGAAGTGAGATTACTAATCGATAAAACAACATTCTATTATATGCTTTAAGGCATTTCAGCTGCGATGCGATTCGTACTTACATAGTGATAACAGCAGTCTGCAAACTGGTCGCGGACCGTGGCTCCAAGACGTTTGCATGATTGACAACCATTATCACATTAATAATATATACTAGAAGCTGGGTCAATGATGGGGCTCCTAACGGTTCAAGTTGAGCAGTCGATACATTAAACACAAAGATGTAATGGGAACATGTTGGTTTTAATACATTTACTATTTTTTGATTAGGTCGCTAGGAGCCCAAGTTATAGTTAAACACAAATATACGCCATGTAGAATATGTATTAAATTCAAAACCTTTATTAAGCCCAATTTCAATGACAATGTATATGCAAAATAAGTTCTGATGTATTGAGATATACATATTTAAGTGTGTAAGCTTAACTCGCTATGGAAATTGTATAGCCAATGATACTATCAATACAAAAGTTGGCAGTCTCGAGACGATCGGCAGATGCCAAACATCTATGTTCATATTAGAATTCATAATTAACAAAAACGAACAACAACGAAAGATAAAGAAATTACAGCGTCGTGCCTTCACGGCCTTACAACCAAGACGTGCCAATAGATGTTTGACATCATTAATGAATATGAGGTTACGCTGGAGGCGACATGTATACTGTAGGTGTATGGTGGAGCGAAACTGTAATGTTACCTCTTCGCTGGTGGACTTGTCGTGGCGCGGCGGCGTAGTCGGCTGGCCGGCTTGGCTGAGCAGATCCGGCAGAACCGAGCTAGTACGAGAGCCGCTCCCTTCGTTAGCGCCGCCTGATCGACCCTGCGACGTCCCATCCAAAATTCATTCCTCATTTATTATTACCGGATGAAAAAGACAATTTAAACTGAATAAGTTTATAACCAATATTCATTAAAATGTTACTCTTACATAATATAAAATCAACACTTTTTGTTTATAAATAATCATTATCTTATTGTATTTATATACTATATTAAAAAGCATGTAATCGGTGTGTTATGGCGTCATCGGATGCAGCTAATTACTCGGTAGACGGTACACCGACGTACACAATACACATAGCGTGACAAACACAAACAGCAGCGTAAAACATGCATTACAAACGCATTCACGATATTGATGTTTTAATGTTCCTGGCGGCTTCGGTGAGGTCGTTAGGCTTTCATTCCATTGTTAACTTAAGTGTATATATATTTGAATAAATTCATCACTCGGAAATATTTGCATTTCGTGGTAGGAAGTCGGTATTCGCGCAGATGTAAATTGTGGGTTAGTGTTAGGGCTACGTTATACGTATTAATAACATTGATGTATATAAGTAGATAGAGACAGATTTACTAATCTACACGTTATCTACTCTGTATGTATTTAATATAAGTCAATAGTACCTTCTATAGAATTAAGTAATCATCCAAAACTACTGTCACGCCAAGTAAGACGTGTGAGCACGAGCAATATATTTAATTTTTATTATTTTACATACTTAATATATAATATATAACTGCGTTATATAGTTACTGACCATAAAACATTCACTGATCATCGAGTGCACCAAGATACCATTCCATGATACAAGTTAAACCGCCACACCAATAGCTACAATACAGACTTCAATACAAACAATATAGCATACAGTTAGTTCAGTACATGTTAAATAAAAGATTAGACCCTCATACCATAAGTAAGTAAGTAAAATGTGATTAGTCAAACTATCCCGAGCAGTGAGCAATTACCTGATCCTGTGCGATTACCGCTTCCTGCCCACTCGATATTAGCTCATTGTGACGAATTAAGTGAGAGTTCCTTCGGAATATTATATCGGACTCCGTTTTCTCTCTGCGAGGTCTCACGATGTCACTCGCCTCTGTGCAGTCCGTCCTGCTCGCGAGGGAGCTGGCGGTTAGGTCCGGTATGGGATTCTCGAAGGAAGTGCTACTCGTAAAACAAATGCTAGTGGCGGGGGAATCACTGTTGATGCTGCTCTGTCGGCTGTTGTTCTCACTATCTTGCCGTATCAACACGGCAACATTCTTTAGCGCTTCTATTGGGCTATTGCTACTACTTTTCTTATCGGGTATTTTTATTTCCTTTTTGCGCGACATCTTCAGACTGTTCATTTGTACAAAGTCAGTCAGTACAGGTTCCCCCGACGATTGCGGTTTGTTTGCTTGTTTGCGTGTATTATTAAATATTCCGCTTGAACGGAGCTGTTTGTTTGCTAATGGACTTTCATGTCTTGGAAAGTAAATAGCAGAGTGCCGCGTACTCGTTAGAGGGAAAAAGTCGGAATTTTCTCGCCTGAAACCTCTAAAGAAACGGTTGGGAGAGTTAGTTTCAGTTTCTTGTTCTTTTTTATATTTGAGAATATCCGAGAGTTTCTCTTGTGTGGTTTTTTCGGTGGGTTTTTGTTGAATCTGTTTGTGTCGGGACGGCGGCGTCGCTATTGCTTTGTATTTCAGCCACGCGTCTTCCATTTCTAATCTTGACTGACGTTGAAGCTGCGCTCGTTTAAGGTCGGATTCTTTTGGAGAATCTCGTTTCTCTTCTTTGGTGTCACTGACTTTTGGTGGGAAGAATCTTGCAAAGTCCCAGTCTTTCAGTAGTACGGCTTCGTCGACGTCCGATTGTCTGTTCTCAGTTTCCATATTCTCCCTCTGATGTTTTCAAACATGTTTAGTACAAGTGTCAAATATACAGGAAGTTGGTTGGTAGGTAGCATATTCTAGAATTTATGTACAAGTATATTAAATCGCTCACTAATCTTACTTTGGCGTGAATGTATTGTCTAACTTGCCACGTACTTTTGATTCTTTAGCAATTATAATATTATGTACGAATTATATCTTATTTTAGTTGTTCAAATTATCTATGTAACTATATTATATATGATGATGTTGCGACTATTTGTAGCTGAATTCGTTCCACGACAAACATTTCAATACGCTTTTGATATATTATGCATTTAAAATATTAAATCAAATTAAATTTGTAAACACGGAGTATTTTTATTACCTATCTAATGTAAAAATAATGAAATGTTTTTCGTGATCATGTTTAAATGGTATGATAGTAGAAGATTGCTTTAGCCATGAGTGATATGAGTGTACTGATATAGGTAACGGGTACATGCTTATGATGGGTTACCTTGAAGATCTTTGAATGTCTGTTGTTGTTTGAATGCACATTGTAACGTCAGATTTACCAAAACATTAGCACCTATCCTAATATTAAGATTGCTGTCCTAAATATATAGTAAAATTGCTGCTATTAAACAATTTCAGTATTTGTATACTTAAATAGAATATACATAGGTTTGTCAAGGATAGTGTTACTAGAATATACACAAAAGAATAATTAAATAATATTAAAAACAAAAAAGTTAATTGTTAAATAAAGTTAATAGTTAAATAGCCGGTGAATAACTAAATTGACAAATGTCATTACGCCGTAAAGCCTAGTTCACACTTTGCTAGTATTTTAGTATTTCATTGGAAGATCCTAAGAATACTTCGATTGTTTGGGAACGCCATTTTTTGCGGCAACTAATGAATTTGACTAATTCCACAGGTTCGGCCTAGTTTAGCTGATGAACCAGTGAGCACGAACACGTGGTGGGAGGTGCTAGAGTTTGGCTAACGAAAGCTGTCCACGAATTATTTTTAAAGCAAAGTATAGCCAGGGTTGCCAGCTCGTGATTTAAAAAAAATCCCGCCTTTTTTCTTGGACAGCTTTCGATGGAATATATTTTTTTTTATATAGAGAATAAAATGGATTGACTCGACTCAATTACTTACTAACCTATTCGACTAAATTTTTGGTGTTCAGAGTAGTTTAGCTACTAAACTACTCACTACTAGACTAAAACTGCTACTTAAGCCTAGTGCGAACTAGACTTAAGTCACAGTTTTTATACTGGTAACAAAGATGCGCGGAGCGCCACATACAGATACAGATTGCGTATCTGTATGTGGTACTGTATACAGATACGTAAAATTATATAATATATAGATACATACAGATAGCGTATAACTTATGAAAATGAAGAAAAAATATCCTGTGCCTATTGTGTATATTTTATAAATAATCCTAGTCACACTATCATTGACATGTGGTAGGTAGAAAGGAAATTGATACCGCATTTAATAGCAATCGTAGTATTCATTTACTACATATTAAGTTATCTGTTTGGGTTAACAGATAACATATAGGTAAAGTGGATTCCAGAAACATCCAAGACAACCCAAAATGCAAATATAATAAACTAAAACATATATTGAAACACTACACATTAATTGGCCGTTTCATACTGCACACTACCACAGACTGCACAAGAATGAATAAGGTGGTAACTTCGAGGGGCCTTTTATATTGAAATGTAGCATGTGATTTAAATAAAAGGCGTGTAGCTCAAAGGCGCATTTCATCACAATAAAACAATCAGGGCACAATACAATCACAAATCGAACTGTTTAAGGTATCCGAGGAATAAATAGGATAAATCTACTTCATTTGTATGTGGACTGAAGACATCGAGCACATAACCGGTATAGACTGCGCCTGCGCTCCGATTGGCCGACTCGGCCGATGGGACTGTATGTCACAATCACTGGTTGGTTTAGTTGCTACTACGTTAGTGACAAATCACTGAACAGTTACGGAATTTGGCTCTCTAATGTGGCTCTCATTACTACTCTATCCGGTTATATGCTCGATGACTGAAGATAGCAATTTTTTTGGAAAAGCCTCGTTAAAATTTTGATTATAAAAACAGTTTTAACATAAAACATGCTGCAGCTTGTGCTCTTTAATTTGTATATGTTTTTATTTAGATAAGGTAAAAGTGTCAAGTCTTTTTTGTTCAAAACGTAGCTTCTGTGGACGTCTCGTTAGACACGCAGTCTATAAAACATGGTTATTAAAAAAAGATTCCGACGAATTTTTAGCCTCCTCCTTTTTGAAGTCGGTTAAAAATAACATACTATCATATTTGTATTTTAGGATGACCTCATATTGAATGAGCGATGACAAGTTAGATTCATCGATTTCTCTATTTTACCCACTGATAAGGTAGGCACAGTGGTAATATCTCTAAGTATCATTATTTTAATATAACCAATCAGACTTAAGGTTAATACTTAAAGCGTACAACATTACTATGGCACATCGTTGTTTTTAACTACGAATTATATTTTATTATACAGGTCGGAGATAAAATAAGCCAACACGCAGTTGCCTCCATATGCCATAAAAAATACATACAAAAAAGTGGAGAGAGATAAACGTACCTGTTGGATCTTGTTCATTAAATATTTATCGATCACGTTATGTGAGGTATATTATTTACAAAACATTTTATATTTGTTGAATATTAAATTATAACATTTATATTGTTTGTTTTGCTTTAATTATTCCGTAGGGATTTGCCCTAAAATTACATCGTCTTGATCTCAACCTGTCAAGGATGCATTCTTACAACGGCAGTTCTATCGTTTTATTTTATCTAAACGAGATCTTTACTACCTTATTACTTATTAGAATATCGCTGCCAGGGGAAAATTTAGAGTTTAGACATTAATACCCCTTTAGATTATCGTATTAGTTCTAAGTATATTGTAAAATATGTAATTATAACATTAAATTAAAACACTTATTTTCACATCTACTACTATAATTTACAACCAGGATATTTAGATGTTCCCATGTTTAAGTCTTGTGACAATTCGTAGATAATTTCGAGAAATCGAGCTCCGAAATAGAAAAGAATTATATATAAAAAAAAAATACAAACAATCGAATATATAGATTGTCCTTTTTGTCAGTTAAAAACATGGTAGTTAAATATCCCTTTATATATAGTTTCATGTATGTAATTAGTACTATTATTTGAGTAGCGGCGTTTACCCGTTTGACGAGCGTGCGGTCAGCGTGCGGGTCGTCATCGTCGGGCGTGGGCGGCAGTGGGCGTGTCGGCGCGCCCGCCCCCTCCTCCAGACCGCCCCTGTAGCAAAACTCGGGGCTGCCAAGCGAACGAAACAACAACACGGAACGGGCAACAAAATAGACAAGCGGGGACCAAATTATAAGTAACGGCAAAAAAGTAAAAAGAAAAAAAAATCATTAGTGAGTCGTTTTAAAATTAAACACTGTGTAAATTACACAAAATAAATATCCCGACATACAATTATGTAACTGCTAGCAGTTTTATTTGTTATGAAAATTCTCGGAACGACCGTTGCCACTCACATCTTCTTAAATTACAACATGTTGTTGTTAGTTTCCTTGATTGTAATTTTTTTGTAAGCAGAAGTCTGAGTTTGTAAGCGGAAAATCTGATGTTGTAATTGAACTATCCCTCGCTTAGCAGGAAGTATATAGTTTACTTTTGAAAATAATACTACCAATTGTATGACTTACAGTGGCTTGGGCGGGTCGCTGGCGAGTAGAGTGCCGTCGTTACGTACACGGCCACCGCTCTCCTCAGCATCCGAGTCGCTGTCAGAGTCCTCGAATGTGGGCTCCGGAGGATTCCTCTCTACTGGAGGTCCTATAATAAATTATATTTCATACATACAATATATGTAGGTATATTCAACAACATAATATATGTTATATAATACGACTACAAAAAATATGATGACGATGTGTATTGATAAAATAATAATTTTGTTGTAATACTTCAAAGTTCCTAGTGAATCAGTAGATTGATTGAAAAGGCGATGATTATTTTATTTTGAACCCTCAATAAACACGTTGATTGAGATAGTAGTAGATATCCATTTTATCATTTGTAAGGAAAGTTAAATCAAAACTACCTTGGCCGTTAGTAGGAGCGCGCGGCGGTCTGTTCGGCGGCTCGTTGCCCGACACCACACCGAGCTCGTTAAGTTGCGCTGCCAACTTATCTAGATCCTGAAAATTTTACACCTTTGTTATATAATATTACATAATATGTATTTATTTATATATCAATAAAAATCTATATCAAAGAAGTTTTAAAATATTTTAAGGATCAAACTACAATAAATATATGTGTCAAGTTATAATTATTTTTCATTTAGAACACTAAAACATAAAATTGTATACAATGAAAGCAAAGTAACGAGTAATAACCTACCTCTGGCCTTCTCGGAGGGAGCATCTGCCGTTATATCGGGTGTGCAAAGAAAAACAGCGTGACATGAAAACAAAAACAACAAGCGATAAAATAAAATGTTTCATACAGAGCAAATTATAAAAGCAAATTTAGAATAGTTTTATACTTTTTTTTATAAGACAATAATATTATATAATAACATTTATTATATAGTATGTAGGTATAATATATAAACATGTAATACTAGATCCTTAGACAAAGACACATTTTTATAACCTAGTAATAGATTGTCTACATAGAATATAAGAAGTGTACAATATTTTGGTTGCCACACATGCTTTATAAATTTCCCAGATACATTAACAATATTTCATTGAATGTAGTCTTGTGTAAACTCCCGTTATGTCCTCTGATCCCTTAATCCTAACCACACATATATGCGTTCGCGTTTTTTGTATAAAAACGGGATTCATTAGGTCATCTATAAGTATTTACGACTATAATTTTTATATTGGTCACCATAATTCGAGCGCCTTGGTTCTATCTCAAAATTAACAGATACCGCCAGTAATTGGGGCGACGTCCCATGGTCTTAATAGAACAGAGATAGAATGGTGTTGAAGAGAAAAACGAAATAAAATGTTTATTTGATAACATTCAATACATATGTATTACTGAATACATGTGATGGCATGGCGGTGTAATAGATTTTCTACTTATTTTTTTAAACAATTTGTTAAATGATTTTGACCAACTAACCAACCCTAAAAATTTTCCTTGATTTATTAAAAATAAATTTGCATTTAATATTTCTATTATCTTTTATTTTATCTTTTCAACAACTTTATTTGGCACTAGCTGTTGCCGCAGCTTCACCTGTGTGGACGGGGGGCTGAGCTGACAATGATTTTATAGTTTGTCGCCTGCAACTCAGTGATAACATATCGTTATACTAATCATATTTTGTGATGAGTAGTTTCGTATAAATTACCTCATATGTACATAGAAACTTGAATATCTTTGAGAGAGAGAGAGAGAGACATGGTCAGATCGTGTTGATAGGCGGTTCGTCTGTATCGTAGAGAACTATGTGGTACGTACCATGGGCTTGAACATCTGCTGAGAGGCGCGCTGCGGCGGCTGCGGGCCGGCGGGCGGCGTGCCGTTGTTGGAGCCCGAGCTGTTGGACGAGCCCGACGACTTGGGCGTGGGCGGCAGCGGCCTGCACACACCATTGGTCAAAACAAATTCGCTCACGGTTTTTTATGTATACTATAATATGTTTTTGCAACAAGGTATATAACAAACGAGAACATTGTTTTGTTTGGTTATAGTTTTGTTAGAGTTTGTGTGTTTGTTTGAACCAGGGTTTTACAACTAACAGTCCAGTTGACATCCAATCACTGAGAAAGGCATTTTCATTTTTTAAATATATTTTCATATTTCATTTTAAATAAGAAAATATTCCTGAATACGACACAAAGAGCAATGTAAAATATAAATATTCCAATGTTAAGACAATGGTCTATGTTCATACCTGTGCTTACAGTTCATACTTAGTGTCGCGCGCTCTATATAATATGTATACTCTAAGGTTACGACATTTAATCATCATTATCACATTTTCTCCGCTGCTGGTCATAGGCCTAGTTCAGTGAACGCCAAGACGGCCTATCCATTTCATTTTCTTTCTTTCTTTATTGCACGAAAACACGGTAACATTTAAGATGTACATTAAAAACACATTCAAAGTTACTGTGCAGTCACAGAATGCAGTATTAAAACTTTTATACAGAGGTCCCCAAACTAGGCTAAGCCTGTATCTTGGCAAACCATATACAATATTTTGTAACTGCAAGCACTGAAATTGAAATTTTTAACCGACTTCAAAAAGGAGGAGGTTATCAATTCGTCGGAATCTTTTTTTTTAAGTATATATATACCTTATTACTCGAAGATGGCTAGACCGATTTGAAAACTTCTTTTTTTGTTCTAAAGGGTATACTTCCCAAATGGTCCCATGATAAGGAAAACAGGATCTGATGATGGCATCCCAGAGAAATCGAGGGGAACTTCCGAAAATCGTAGGGGCGACTAGTGCGTTTGATATTTTTTTTATTAAGTGTTTTGAAGGACTACAATTTAATGAAGGTCTGGAGTCGATCTGATGCTGGAGCCGAAAGACAATCGAGGGAACTCCTCAACGATTTACATCAGTAACCTTGTGTTTGGGCTGGATTAATTTGTGATGATGAGAACTTTACACCTAGATGAGTTATGACTGTCATTAGGGGTCTGATGATGAAGACAAAGGACAGTTAAGGGAACTCCTCAACAGTTTACAGTAGCTACCTTGTGTTTGGACTTAATTAATTTAAATTGAAGAGATCTTTGTACCCATATGGGTTATAAGCGCTATTACAGGTGTGATGATGGAGACCATACACAGTCGAGAGGAATCCTCGACGATTTACAGCTTTTATTGGGCTTACTTCATACGGTAAATAATATTATGCTAAAATCATGTAATTTTATTACTTGTCGTTGTTAAATGAACAAAAAACAACTGTGCCTTGGAAGCGCATCATAGTTTTTCAAGGTCATCATAATATCCATTCTATATCGATATATTGGTTATGTTCTATACCTATATATAATAGAATTATTTAACGAATAGCAGCAAATCTGCCGTGATTGCTTTCAATTACATGTATATAAAGTTTTACACAATTCCATTTCGGTTTTTTCATTTGTTATGTAATGAATTAAACCCTTTCTACGTTCATCTAATTAATACAGCGCTATTTAATCTGAGCAACGCGTTTAATAGTTCTACCCATATTTCAGACAAATAAAATCAGTTATCAAATTTTGAAATCACTAAAAATTAAGAAATAAAATTTTTTTTAACAAAAATTAAAACCGACTTCAAATAAAAAAAAAAACTAAAAAGTTATAAAATAATTTCCTTAATTTTTGTGCCTACAATTTATAATCAACTTGTTCTTCTATTAATATACAATCTTTGCGTTTACCACGTCATTATTGTTACTTTTGAAGCCGGTGTCCTATTTGCTGATGTACCTACCTCCTAACCTACCTACCTTGGCTGACACCGACTACACGGTACGAATACACGAAAACACGGTAACATTTAAGATGTGCATTAAAAACACATTCAAAGTTACTGTGCAGTCACAGAATGCAGTATTAAGACTTTTATACAGAGGTCCCCAAACTAGGCTAAGCCTGTATCTTGGCAAACCATATACAATATTTTGTAACTGCAAGCACTGAAATTGAAATTTTTAACCGACTTCAAAAAGGAGGAGGTTATCAATTCGTCGGAATCTTTTTTTTTTTTTTTGATGTATGTTACCTTATTACTCGAAGATGGCTAGACCGATTTGAAAACTTCTTTTTTTGTTCTAAAGGGTATACTTCCCAAATGGTCCCATGATAAGGAAACCAGGATGGCATCCCAGAGAAATCGAGGGGAACTTCCGAAAATCTTAGGGGCGACTAGTGCGTTTGATATTTTTTTTATTAAGTGTTTTGAAGGACTACAATTTAATCTTAAGGTCTGGAGTCGATCTGATGCTGGAGCCGAAAGACAATCGAGGGAACTCCTCAACGATTTACATCAGTAACCTTGTGTTTGGGCTTGATTAATTTGTGATGATGAGAACTTTACACCTAGATGAGTTATGACTGTCATTAGGGGTCTGATGATGAAGACAAAGGACAGTTAAGGGAACTCCTCAACAGTTTACAGTAGCTACCTTGTGTTTGGACTTAATTAATTTAAATTGAAGAGATCTTTGTACCCATATGGGTTATAAGCGCTATTACAGGTGTGATGATGGAGACCATACACAGTCGAGAGGAATCCTCGACGATTTACAGCTTTTATTGGGCTTACTTCATACGGTAAATAATATTATGCTAAAATCATGTAATTTTATTACTTGTCGTTGTTAAATGAACAAAAAACAACTGTGCCTTGGAAGCGCATCATAGTTTTTCAAGGTCATCATAATATCCATTCTATATCGATATATTGGTTATGTTCTATACCTATATATAATAGAATTATTTAACGAATAGCAGCAAATCTGCCGTGATTGCTTTCAATTACATGTATATAAAGTTTTACACAATTCCATTTCGGTTTTTTCATTTGTTATGTAATGAATTAAACCCTTTCTACGTTCATCTAATTAATACAGCGCTATTTAATCTGAGCAACGCGTTTAATAGTTCTACCCATATTTCAGACAAATAAAATCAGTTATCAAATTTTGAAATCACTAAAAATTAAGAAATAAAATTTTTTTTAACAAAAATTAAAACCGACTTCAAATAAAAAAAAAAACTAAAAAGTTATAAAATAATTTCCTTAATTTTTGTGCCTACAATTTATAATCAACTTGTTCTTCTATTAATATACAATCTTTGCGTTTACCACGTCATTATTGTTACTTTTGAAGCCGGTGTCCTATTTGCTGATGTACCTACCTCCTAACCTACCTACCTTGGCTGACACCGACTCCAAAAGTAACAATAATGACGTGGTAAACGCAAAGATTGTATATTAGTAGAACAAGTTGATTATAAATTGTAGGCACAAAAATTAAGGAAATTATTTTATTACTTTTTAGTTTTTTTATTTTTATTTGAAGTCGGTTTTAATTTTTGTTTAAATTTTATATAATATTAAGTATAGTATCTATTAAATTAAGTATTATAACTAAAAGGTAACAACTAGTTAAAAAAAAGAGTGAAACATATCAAAGACATCTACAAAATGATTTAGAATATGGTACAGTTGGGACATGTAACACCATCAAAAATCAACATAGTATTTCCTCCGTGGAGGTATAGTCCAGCGATTTACCTGTATCTATTGGGCTGCTGCGTCTGCGGGTCAGGCACTACAATCAGTCTTTGTGGAATGGAAGGCCTTGCGGGCGGTCCAGGCTCTGGTATAGACAAACAACACATATTAGAATATTTTAAACATATATACATAGCATTTAGAATTAACAACACTAGTATTAATAGCATATAAAAATAAACGGCTCTTATGTGCCTGCGGCCGAGAGCAAGCATGGGTCTCCTCGAAATCTGGCGAAGAGTACTAAGCCATAATTCGCCAAAACACCTTTCTCGAGATGGCAAACTGCAGACGTTAAAGATTTTCAGTCTGTTCAGGACAGGTTTAAGGGTTTTTCTTTCACGAGTGAGCATACGATGGTGACAAGGGTAAGTGCATTAGCTAAACCCTTTTTATGGGTTACCAGTGAGACTCCCACAGCGAGGCTGAGCCAAAAGAACTTAAGCAAATAAATTATAGTCTATAGTTTTTTCCTCTAATATTTTCACATATTTTTTATGACCTATTTTTACTAAACTAAAAAGAATATACACTCTTTTTAATCACGTTTGGTTCTTTCAATGTCAATGTTTTGAAAAGTTAATACTCGCAAGTTTCTGGTAAAATGTTGCAAATTTGGTTCTCCAAAATATAGAGGAACTGTGAATAGTAAATTCTATGAGATAAAATGGAATCAAGAGAAGTATGTCCTGTTATCAGGTTAACCTGATTTAAATGTGAACCACTTTTATGAGTGTAAAGTATAAACATGTTTAAAGTTTTAATGTAATTTTGCGACTTGAAATGTTAAAAGGCTAATAAAAACATTATTTCCATGAAATTCTGCATCATATCTCTGTTTAAAAAAATACAACTTTTGTTTTGTTATTGCATTTGTCACCATTATAAACTATCCACTGAAATAGGACCCATTTTAAAATCTAAGTTTACCTTAACGATAACTGGCTGCTCAGACAGAATGGAGTTACCATTACTTGTGGTTACACAAGTGACTTATGAGTCAGCAAGAGAAGTCATTGTACTCACATGTCATGTCAAAAATATCCAAGGTAGAAAGATGAGTGAGTACACTGGTAAATTAAGTAATAGTAAATAGTAAAATAAGTAAAAATAGTAATTTACCAGGTATCTCTTCCCGTTCCTCACGTTTGCTGTTACGTTTAGGTGGCGGTTGTGGTTGTTGAGCTTCAGCGACTCTGGTTTTATTAAATTGTTATTTTTAATATCATTCGGCCAAACACGTGTTAAACGTTATTTCTAGTAATGAAATCAATGCCAATATCGTATTTATTAAAATGTGAAATAACACAATGGTTGCAAGCATTCGAAATATAAATAGCTTTTGATTTAATAAAAATTACATACAAACATGATTTTTATGTTTGGACATAAACAAATGAATGTTTTTTTAATTTATAGCACAAACTACTGGCTTACATACACTATTGTAAATTATAAAAAGTACCTATTACATATGTCTAAGTATATTTTAAACTTATTATAATCGAAAAAAATTGAGATGTGCCGATTACAACTGAATTTCAACCACCCAATGCGGCCAACCATTCAGTCCGAAACATACCAAACCGAATATTCGGCCCTTTTTTGATTCAATTTTGAGTATTCTTGTATATTAAACATCTATCAGCGCGCCTTGGAAGTAAAGAATGTATGTAATATACATGTACGTGGATGTATGTACTTATATTACTTATGACACCAAGTTGTGTAGATAACTTCATATTGCTTTATGTTTCACTTCTGCATTTCCACAAGAAACCAATTTAAATCTATTTAGGAAAATTATTGTTACATTTTACTAATAAAATTATAACCGGCACCGACAGAATAACCGAATATTTGGCCGAATTATCAGCGCATCTCTAATTTTTATATATTCCTTAAATATATCCTTTTCAAAATATTTTTAAATTGCATTTATAATACTGTATGTAGGGACAGTTAAAATAAAATATATACAGACCGCCCCTCCTGAATCTGTTGGAAGTTGCGCCGCAGCGTGTCACCAGCTTGGTGGGCAGCTGCATTGTGCACTATGGAGGAAGGTTCCCCGGCCACAGCATTGTCTTCCTCCTCCCCTTCCGAACCAGAGTACTTATAGTCTTCACGCACTGAATTATCCTGCTTCTTCTTTTTACATCTATCAATATGGTCGTTGAGTTGTATTCTAACTTGCCTTTCCGTTGGTTGATCTCTGTGGAAGAAATATTATATTTCCTTATTAAATATTTTGGATTTTTCATCAATTACAAATCTTTAAATGAATGAAAATAAAAATTTAAAATGATAATGTGCCAATTGTACAAGGAAAAGTCACCACACTTCCTCATATAATTGTGTATAATGATTTCTTTTCCTTGTACAACATAACAGACAGGGATGGTCATTTTTGGTAAACATCATTAAAATGAAACCACAAGCATTACAAACAATGCTTGAAGTATTACTTTTTATTTAATCATAAATATAAATAACTTTATTTGTAAAATTTTGACTACATACTTATGTTAGTTCTTACCTTATGAAAGGATGTTTCAAAAGTTGTTCAGTGTATGGTCGCTGATGATAATCTTTAACCAGAACCGTCTCAATAAAGCTATGAAATTTCTTCGCCCATTTCTTAGACTTCAGACGAGGTGGTGGATTCCTAAACAAAAATGTATTGCCAGGAAAAATATTTAAAAAAAAGTTATCCGGTCACAGGACGCCAGGTAGATGTGAATCATTTTTAACGAAAGATGGCGTAAAATAAATAAATGATAGGGTCATGCAGTTTGCCGTCACGGCATTCGAGTCCAATTCAATGAGAGACTAATTCGCACATTGAGGGTTCCGATAAGGGTGTTTATTTAATGTAATATAACAACAACTTTTGTTCTTTCGTCACCCATACACATAAACTAGGTTACCTGGAACTAGCCCAGGCAAGCCATTCAAGTGGGGAAAGCCTTGGAAAGGATCCTAGCTTCCCGTCTCACTCGGCATCTGGAGGAGGGCCCGGGACCTGGACTGTCGGAGTTTCAGTTCGGGTTCCGGGTCGGTCGGTCGACCGTCGACGCCCTAGGGCGCCTCAGATCGGTGACGGATGAAGCGGAACGCCGGGGAGAGGTGGTGGTGGCGGTGTCCTTGGACATCGCCAACGCCTTCAACAGCCTTCCCCACAGCGTAATACGGGAGGCACTGAAATATTTCGGCGTGCCCCCGTATCTCGGAAGGCTTTTGAGGGCGTATCTCTCCGATAGAGAAGTGGTGTATGAGGACCGGTCGGGGTCACTAGTGAGACGGCGAGTCGGGTGCGGCATCCCGCAAGGGTCGGTATCCCGGGGACGATCATACAAGGAGGCTGCGCGGCTGGCCGAGGCGGGAGTATCCCTCATTGCCAGCCGCATAGAGCGACTGGGGCTTCGGGTCCGTTTCGATAAGACCGAAGCCCTGCTCTTTCGCGGACCTGACGCTGCATGACGTCCGTCCCGCTCCGTCGACGTAGGACGGGAGTGCGGAGGAGGCGGTACGCGCACCTCCTGACTCCTGTCTAACGGGACTCGGGGTAAGGTTGGGTACCTGCCCCGGTAGAAAGTTCCGGCGTCGGCGGGGGTGCTCTAGGTTGTCGGAGTCCCCCCATATTAGGATGAAGCCCGGTTAGCCTTTGAGGGAACCGGCCGGTCGCGGGGGGTGTTCTGTGTTGGTCAGATCCAGGACACTCCCCTTTAAGCGGCTGAAGGTTTTTTTTTTTTTTTTTTTTTTTTTTTTTTTTTTAAAGGCAAGCCATTCATGTATCCTATCTTGCGACATAAGATGTTAAGTCTCTGTGTTAGTAATTACAGTGCCTGCTTTGCCCTTCTCTTCGAATCACAGCCAAGCTGTTTCACGGGAGAAACAAGCAAGATACATCAGCTGCACAACACAGTGCATCTTTTCCACCAGTAAAAAAAAATGCGGCTACAGGCAGGCAGACAACTCAGTGATCCTATAAGGGTTCAGTTTGACATTTTGAAGAATGAAACTCTAAAAACAAGGTATAAAATGAATCGTACCTTGGAATTAAGAAAAGGGCCCTCATAGGATGAAGATCACAGAGCGGCGGTTGACTCTCAGCCATCTCAAGTGCCGTGATACCAAGAGACCAGAGGTCAGAGCGATTATCATAAGTGGCCTCGGGGTTCTCATCGCAAGCAATAACTTCGGGCGCCATCCAGTACGGCGTTCCAATAAACGTGTTCCTTCTTCCAATTGTTCTGTCGAGCTGAGCTGACACTCCAAAGTCAACTGTTTTATCAGAAACAAAAATGTTATCATTCATTTTCCAAATATGACAATTTTTCTATCATCGTTATCAGCCTCTATCCGTCCACTGCTGAACGGCCTCCCTTAATGAACGCCAAGACGGCCGATCCCTTGCCAAATTTTAATTTTTCTATATTGGCCACAAATGAAACACTTTCAAAATTATTATTTTATAAAAGAAAGTTCTATTTTAATAATGTGAACACATGCTTTATGCTATACTAGCTGTTGCCCGCAGCTTCGCCCGCGTTAACTTAACTCCTATCAGGCACAGCGTGATATTATATAGCCTATTATAGCCTTCCTCGATAAATGTGCTATCTAACAATGAAATAATTTTTCAAATCAGACCAGTAGTTCCTGAGATTAGCGCTTTCAAACAAACAAACAAACTCTTCAGCTTTATAATATTAGTATAGATTATTAATCTAAGTCTATAATTTTTTTATAAATAATTGTAAGTATAAAACTTGTTTTTAAAATCAGGCACATAATATAATTTACTATTTTTTTTTTAAATTATTAGTATTGATAAAAAATTGTACCTCTTATTACGAATATTCTATAGGTATATTCATATTGAAACAAAAATAACTAGTCAGGCAATTCCAATAATTATTGACAATACATTAAAAGATAACAATTACAATATGAATAATCATACCAAGCTTAACTTCAGCATTGTCAGTAAGAAGCACATTCTGTCCCTTTATGTCGCGATGAATGACCTTATTAGAATGTAAATGGCTAAGACCTCTGAGAATTTCTCTGCAGATATATGAAATCCATTCTTCTTTTAACGATTGTCCCTTAGTTGATTTAACCAAATCAGTCACCGATCCTAAAACAAAGTTTTAGTTTTAAAAAGTTGTAATATTTTTAGGCTTTTTCTTTGAATAATGTTTTTAAAATCTTAAGGAAACCACAGGAGCAAATATATCCTATACAATAATTTCCTTATAAATATAAATAGTTAAAAAACAAAAATACTAATAAATAAATTATAATATAAGAATAAAAAGAAATTCCAATTTAGATATTTTTAGTAAAGTAGAGAAGAAATTTTTACAATGTTAAAATACAATTATTTGGATGTTATGCAAGTTTATGCTAGCAAATTATAAATAAGAACTTGGGTTGTCCTTACTTCACGTTACAACTAAACAATAGAACAACAACAATTTTGTAATGAGAAAGTGGAGAGAATGGAAACTAAGCTTGGCTAATTTAGTTCGAGAAAAACATTTTATCTCACAAAATTGCAATTATAAAATTAATTTGGTTGCTATTATGGATTTTATACAATATGGTCAATTTTATAACAGATTTCAAGTTTCCTACATTCTCCAAAAATCTAATATTTGCCAGTAACTCTAAACGAACTTTAAAATCAAACTATTTTCAAATATCATGCTAAAACGGTAGAAAGTAGTCAACAATCCAATCAACAACAAAAATCAGCTAGCTAAGTGTAGAAAAAACAAAAACAACACAAAACTAACAAATGAAACAGTAGTAAAATACTTGAAATCCTTTAATAGTAAAAGCTATTGCTACGATAAGACAATGTAACATAACCTATACAATATAGATATTGAACTCACACAATCTCTACAAAAATGGAGCAACAAATATAAACCAAATATTTACATAATCAAGCCAAGTATTAATGATTAACATATTAGGTTGTTTCACAGTATGAAAGTAAAGATTTTTTTTTAAACTCTTGCTCATAGAGCAATTCCAATAACTCTATTGAATTTTTCATTTCAATGTAAAAAAAAAACCAGCCAAGTGCTAGCCGGACTCTCGCACAAAGGGTTCCGTACCATTACCTACATTATATACAACATTAGACATTTTAACAAAAAATAAGTTTATGTTTATGAAATTAAATGTTTTTTTTTATATTTGAGTTGATTGAAAGAAAGGTAAATTGCGGTTTACAATTTATGACGTATTAAAAAAAAAACTACTCACTAGATCTCGTTCTAACCAATTTTCGGTGGAAGTTTACATGGTAATGTACATCATATATATTTTTTAGTTTTATCATTCTCTAATTTTAGAAGTTACACAGGGACACACACACATTTTACCACTTTGGAAGTGTCTCTTGTGCAAACTATTCAGTTTAGAAAAAATAATATTAGAAACCTCAATATCATTTTTAAAGACCTATTCATAGATCCCCACACGTATGGGTGTGATGAAAAAAAAAAATTCGAGTTTCAGTTCTAAGTATGGGGACCCCCAAAATTCATTATTTTTTTTTCTACTTATGTGTAAAAATCTTAATGCGGTTCACAGAATACATCTACTTACCAAGTTTCAACAGTATAGATCTTATAGTTTCGGAAAAAAGTGGCTGTGACATACGTACGGACAGACATACAGACATGACGAATCTATAAGGGTTCCGTTTTTTGCCATTTGGCTACGGAACCCTAAAATGAGTAAAGTAAATTAAAAATAATTTAAAAAGTCATACTGAAAATCAAAATACTAGTACTGGTCCAAAGCTAGTCCACTGAGAAGAACAGGGAAATCAAATTTAGTCAAACTAATATTATTTTATGATGTTATAACATATTAATTAGCAAACACCTTATTCCCTTCCTTATTATATTTATTACAAGTGGTAACTTCAGTACAATCTTTTCCCTACTCATTGTATAGATGCTATGCAGTTTATAGTTTTTTAATCTATTGGTGTTTATAAAAAGGGCACTCACCAGCTCCACAATATTCCATAACCAACCACAATTGATCATCTTTCCCGGGAGGACTCTTTTTAATAAAAGCACCATAGTAATTGGCTATGTTACGATGAGTAGAGTATTTTTTCAGTACATTGATTTCTAATTTTATTTCCTCTTCCTCATCTTGTGTGACATCCATAACCTTAATGGCAGCAATTTGTCCGGTTTTTGTATGACGGCCCTTAAATATATGTTTGTATAATTAAATACAAATTCTTTATGAGAAGGTTAAACAGTATTTCTACATAAGTATCTAATTAATATGTATCACTTGTCGTTGGCCTCATTAGATATATATCATTTACAGATTTGAACTTGGGGGAAAGAATATATTTTTTTTTATAATATTTTGTTACTTAAAGCTTGTAATTTACATAAAATATATTTTTGCACAAATTTCATATATAACATGAAATATAAATTTAATTTAAAACTATTAATATTTAGTTCGGAGAACAATAAAAAATATGACTGTAGTTATTTGTTACGGCTGCTCTTATCTATAATTATGATATTGACCAACTATAAATGTCACCCACAGGATAAATAAAAATGAAATAAAGTTATTATTCTCATTGATTACAACTGGTGAAATTTCTTAAACTGTCAGCGGGTAGCCCTGTCAGCAGTACCCCTGTCAGCTCTTAATAGGATGAAATAGTGTAACTTTGCATCAATTGACATTCTTAACTCATCTTTAATTACTGAGCTAGGAGTGATTCAATTATCCTTAATAACCCCAGATAATTAGTGAAAACCAAGACAATTAAACTTATAAAAAAAGACCATTGTCATGATCGTAAGTAATTATAGTAACATTTTTATTTTATATACATTCATATGGAATTATAAATCTGAAGACATACCTTATAAACTTGGCCATAGGTCCCATTTCCAACAACTTCTACAAGTTCGAATATGCCAGCCGGGTCCTGGAAACAGGCATGCACAATAAACGTATAGATAAAAGCTAATTATAATCCTTATTGAACCTTCACTATGATTCACGCCCTCTGAGATCATTGCTCCCTAGGACTAGGTTTATGTAAAGTTGAAGCAATCACTTCACTGTAAACGTTTAACATAAGATATATAATTGTTAAATATTTACCTTCAGAGCACTGAGGTCAATGTCGTTTAATGAACAATTTACAGACGGTGCCAGTTGATGCGCCATTTTGAGTATATTGTCACACACGAAGACAAAGCACGAGAACCATACATCAATGTAGAAAGTAAATTAAAACACTGTAATTACAACATTGGCGATGGAAAAACAAGGATATTATTCTTGCACAAGTAAATGATGTATAAAAGACATTGTTTACAATTAAAATTATACTAAATTACAGATACACAACTAATACCGCACACACACCCGGCAGGGATGCCAACTGCGGTAAATAAAATCGTACTGGATAATCTAAAAAATTCTACTACCAAATGGTTGTTTAAGCTGTAAGTACCTTTATTTCCTACTGTATTTTTTAAATGATTATGGATATTTGTTGGTCTAATACAATGAAATAAATATACTCTACTGTAAACTTTAGATAAAGCAAAGAGAAAATATAATAATAGTATCTATAATTTCTATGAAATTGTACGATATTTTCTATTTACATGGCAAGACTACAATAATCGATTACTTTTTTTATAAAAACACAGAGCCAAAGCATACAGGTGAAATAGGGACGTTGACAGTATTCATATAAAAATATAATTTTGATGTTAATTGTTAGTTTATATGATGGAATTCTGAAAAAATACAATATATTCCCTTATTTATATATGATTAAATTAATATTTTATAAATAAAAGGTAACAAAATTTTAAATAGGTCACGTGATAATAAACGAAAATGACGTCACCAGTTCCTATTTAGCGGAAGCGGAAGAATGTTGATGTACTTTTATACACCATTTTCCGTACGCAGTACATATTGTAAAAACTATTTTTCAGGCGTTTTGACAGTGTACACACATAGGCACCGTACAACACTTATAAAACTTAGAAGCCATTTTTTATTAACGACAACTAGAATCATTTTATCACTTTTACGATGTTTAACAACATATGACGTCACGTGACAAGTGAACTAGCGTTTTGGAACGAAATTTAAAATGCATTATAAAATGCAAGATTTTATAGGCATTAGACGTATATAAAGCAAAAGTTGATAATATTTAGGCCTCCGTTAGATATTTATAAATGATTTAAAAACATTTCTGAAAAATGTCAACATCCCTATTATAATAATATTTTATAACCGATATGTGTACAGAGTTTATTTAGTTAATAATTTATTTGTGATATTTTTAAACATTTATTCAGGTGTCAATTAAAATATTTGAATTCTATTTACGTATACTGCGCGTAAAGATTATAGAACAGTGTATAATAATAAGATTTAGCATGGTTAAAGTTTGGAATTATCTGAATGTATTTCTCACAGAGTACTTTAGTATAGGGATGTTGACATTTTTTATAAATGTCTATAGATCATTTATAAATATCTAATAGAAGCGTAAATATTATTAACTTTTGCTTAAATACGTCTAATGCCTATAAAATCTTGCATTTTATAATGCATTTTTAATTTCGCTCCAAAACGCTAACACTTGTCACGTGACGTCATATGTTGTTAAACATCGTAAAAATGATAAAATGATTGTAGTTGTCGTTAATAAAAAATGGCTTCTAAGTTTTATAATTTTTGTACGGTGCCTATGTGTGTACACTGTCAAAACGCCTGAAAAATAGTTTTTACAATATGTACTGCGTACGGAAAATGGTGTATAAAAGTACGTTAACATTCTTCCGCTTCCGCTAAATAGGAACAGGTGACGTCATTTCCGTTTATTATCACGTGACCTATTTTAAATTTTGTTACATTTTATCTATTAAATATTAATTTAATCAAATAAAAATAAGGAAAAATATTGTATTTTTTCAGAATTCTATCATAGAAACTACCAATTATCATCAAAATTATACTTTTATATGAATACTGTCAACATCCCTATTATATTTCTGCACTCTGTGTATAAAAATTCTAAATATTTTATTATTTAACGTTAAATAATATGAAAATAATTTGATCATTGTATTCATTATTATAATGTCAATCACAATGTGAACAAGAGCATATTATAAAGAAATTCTTAGCTTTTTATTTTAATAAATGGCCAAGTAACTAGCACTACATGATAATCTCTTTTTAGGGTTCCCTTCTTCAAAATTGTAAAACGGAATTGCAGTAATAGTATTCCTAGTAGGATCACATTGTTGTCATGGCTGTCCGTCTGTCAGTCTGTCAGACCAAAACATATAGAGTATTTCCCATTGACTTACAATCAAAGACTACTATTGTTTAACTTACAATTAGATATTACTAATCTGTGCTTACAATCAAGAAATTTGTTAAGAAGCAAGGTCTGTCAACATTAGTAAATAAAAAAAGGTAATTTGTTGTTTTAATACCTACATACAAAACAGGTTCTTCCGAACCCTCAGCGCGAGTCGGACTTGCGATTGATTTTCTTTCCTTTTCTAAGCAATACTTACCTACAGGAAATTATATTATATAATCCGTATGTGGAAATTCGTTTATTATTTCATGTCTATCGAAATATGCCTCTTACATACTTATGTATAATCTATAATTTCAATGTTTCTTTATTAAAATGGTAACCGGGGGAGCCTGATGGTTATATATGGGCCTCTCACCCTAACTTAAACCCGAGCGGTGTTCTCCTCGTCGTCTGGCCGATCCGCGGGTACAGCTTCGTAGTTCGTCCGCATGACGATGTGTGTCGTGTGTCCGCATGATGATGGATGGTGTGCCATCCGGCACTCTCCTCTGGAGGCAGGGAGGCCAGGTGCTTAACACATAAGGTTGCCTTTTAGTCCGGAAATAACGCGCACAGTTCCCTCACGGCGGTAGGACCTCCCGTCGCCGTCGCCGCCGCTCCGCCTCATCCTTCTGCGACGATCTCGCAGAAGGAGGAGACCGCCTTCTATGCGCTCGCACTGTGACGGTCATCGCTCGGATGTCCGCAGGGAGCGTCAGGTCAGCGCTAACCTCCTCGCTATTACGTCCTCTCTACCCGACGCCCACGCAGGGCACTCCGCCAGGGTGTGGTTAGCACTTAGCAATGTCCTCATCACTGCTACAGTGATGACACCCAGGCGTGTTCTCCGACACTGCCACCTGGCACAGATTACTCCCGAGGCAGCCGTGCCCCGTTAGGATCTGCGCAAGGTGAAAGGTGATATCGCCATGCCACCAGTCAACCCACTGCTTCAACATTGGACCGACGGCCGACACAATGCGGGGTCCCGCAGTCGGCTCTTCTAGCTGCTCCTTCAATTTGTGAAACACTCTCCTTCGCAGGTGCCTTGCCAAGTCTCCTCTTCTTCCTCTGAGACTTCTTCTTCCTCGGCGTCATCGTCGACACGTAGGAAATGTGTCGACGTTCCTCTGCCATGATCGCGCCAGGGCATCTGCCACGTTCTCTCCCGTCAAAGCGGCAACCCATATGTGTGTAGGTATGCCTTTTTTGTGTTTTGTTCCCGCTGGGGAATGCTCTTATGCATACCACCATACTCTCTGCACCCAAAAAGATGGTGAAGTGGGCGCAGACTCTACCCACTTAACCCCAGCGATGATATTCTCGTCGTCTGGGTGACCCGGCGAGGGACCTGTGGACGTCCTCACCATATTATGTGTGTGTGCCTACATGCTTACATCAATTATCTAAAAATGTATTGTATATTGAAAGGTTTTAGTTTTTAAAAGCCCGTCTATTGGCGTATTGAATAATTACTATAACTAGCGGACTCGACAGACGTTATACTTTTCTTTTTTCTTTAACTCCGGGAAATGCTCTGAGGCATCCCGCGGGGGAGTGGGCGGGATGCCTCAGAGCATTTCCCGGCGTTAAAGAAAAAAAAAGCTGCAGTTTGGTTGTAACCATGGGCCATGTTACATAACACACGTATTATAGAAGATTCCCTGTAAAATGACATTAGCAATGTAATTTTGGTGATCGTTATTTTTTATCAGGCGTTTAATACATCCCGAACTAGTGACATGAAGGAAATTCTGAATCAGGCACACTCTTCATAGAGGGTGGGGCTACGCGTGGGTTCAGTATAGACCGGACCAGCGACAGGTGACAGTGCTGCTGATAATATTCGCTACTCAGTGGGGCAAGTAGGAGTATTATTTTTAGGAATTGGCAGTAAAAAAACACACACACGCAAAATTGTGATGACGAAATTATAACTAAAATATATTACGAGATTTTTTGTTATAATTTTTTATCTAAGATATTTTTTGTAAGAGTTAGTGCCATGCTGCTATGCAACCGACTTGGGCCGGCACGACTGGGGTGGTACCTGTCGCTCACATAACACGGGCGTCAAGTGACAGCTATGCTGTCGCGTTTCGTGCAGTTTGTGAGTTTCCGTTGGCCCATTGGGGGATAGGGAAAAGGAGGGCAACATGTCTGCATAATCTCTGGTTGTGCAGATGTGTATGGCCGTCGCGTCGGTAGTCTAACTTTGACTGTTCGTTTGCCCTCCTATGCTATAAAAAAATCTATATAAAATATTCCAAGGTTGTACTTAAAAATCCTATTTTACAAAAGAACTGATGACCTTGAAACGGCTGAAATTTTGATAAAAACATGTCAAAAAATGAATTGGTCTATTAGTCATTAGATTTTTTTTTTCGGAGGGATCTATGCTAATGGCCCGTAGGCCCTAATGCTTCATCGGATTAGAGCATACTGACTATTAGACCATCCTAACAAGTAAAACCGACTTCAAAAATATATAAAAAATAAACTAAAAAGTAATAAAATAATCGCGTTTCCTTAATTTTTGTGCCTACAACTTATAATGAACTTGTTATTTTACTAATTACAATCTTTGCGTTTATCACGTCATTGTTGTTACTATTGGAGTCGGTGTCAGCAAAGACAGGTAGGTAGGTAGTAGGTACAGCAACAAATACGACACCGGAGACTGACGACGGTTTTGGTGCTGTACCTATATTAAACTTAGCTGACACCGACTCCAATAGTAACAACAATGACGTGGTAAACGCAAAGATTGTAATTAGTAAAATAACAAGTTGATTATAAGTTGTAGGCACAAAAATTAAGGAAACGCGATTATTTTATTACTTTTTAGTTTATTTTTTGAGTCGGTTTCAATTTTTGTTTAAAAATTTTTTATTTCTTAATTTTTAGTGATTCCGAAATTCGATACCTAACTGATTATATTTGTCTGAAATATGGATAGAACTGTTAAACGCATTGCTTATATTAGTCAGGAGTCAGAGGACCGTTTGAATGAGAAAGGATTTAAACCAATACACAACCAATAAAAAACAAATTTGGAGTTATGTAAAAATTATTATACATATAATTGAAAGCTATCACGGCAGATTTACTGCCATTAATTAAAGAATTCCGTTATATAGGTACAGAATATCATCAAATTAGAATAGATATTACGATGTCCTCGAAATACTATGATGCGCGTCCAAAGCATACGCTATACAGTTGTTTTACTTACATCGACAAGTAATAAAATTGTAACGTTGCGCTTGCACGTTACCTAAATTTAAGCTGATAATTAAATAATATAATAATAAATAAGTTTTAAACTTAATACTAATAATAAATAAGCGCCATCTATCCTTGACTGCCGTTAACGATTGACTGTTTATCGACCTATTGAAGTCATGTTTCTAATTTGCTCAATAGGTGTCGCTATGAAATCCGATAATTGTTTTGTAATAGATATCTCTCTTAAATAAAATCAATTTACCTGTTATAATTAATAATCCTAAATCTAATAATTTAATTTAATCTTAAAACTAAAATAACAAAATGTCTAAATTAAAACTTAACTAATTATAAAGTCAGTTTGACATTTAACTGTAAAACGGGATGTTGATTTTTGAACGATGGATCGGATGTGGTGAGGTTCTGTGGTTTTTGACTGCCGATCTTGTCAACGGGAGTCTGAGGGACATCGCCGCCGATGGCCCCTCGGCCATCTCGAGGCTAATCCTCGAAAATTAAACACAGTTTAAATTCCTCTGGGAATTTACTAAATTTGGCTACCTATCTAAATCTAAGAAGAACACAACGGCTGGATTACCGGCTGAATTACCGGCATTGAATACCGGTGGAGATCTCCCCGTGTCCAGCCATCTTCGCCAGGAGTCACCAGTCAGGCCAGTGTCCTTCCCTACCGTACAAATACGCTATCGGATCGTGGGTCAGCTGAAGAAAAAATTTGGCTTTAAAATAAGGTACCTCTACAGCATCTTATTTCGAACCCTATCTAAATCTGTTCGCATCGTCCTACCACCCACCAGACGCGACAAAATGATACATCAGTTTCTACTACTATTTTTGTACAAGCTGAACATTTTAGCATATTAAACCGTACGAAGTAAACCCAACAAATTAAGCTGTAAATCGTCGAAGAGTTCCCTCGACTGTCTATGGTCTCCCTCATCAGACCTATAATGACACTTATAACCCATATGGGTGCAACGTACTCGTCAATATAAATAAATTAAGTCCAAACACAAGGTAGCCGTAAGCCGTTGAGGAGTTCCCTCGACTTTCTATGGTCTCCATCATCAGACATGTAATGACACTTTAACCCATATGGGTGCAAAGTTCTGGTCAATATAAATGAATTGTGTCTGAACACAAGGTAGCTACTGTAAACCGTTGAGGAGTTCCCTCGACTGTCTATGGTCTTCATCATCAGACCTTTAATGACACTTATACCCCATATGGGTGCAAAGTTCTCGTCAATATAAATGAATTAAGTCCAAACACAAGGTAGCTACTGTAAACCGTTGAGGAGTTCCCTCGACTGTCTATGGTCTTCATCATCAGACCTTTAATGACACTTATACCCCATATGGGTGCAAAGTTCTCGTCAATATAAATGAATTAAGTCCAAACACAAGGTAGCTACTGTAAACTGCTGAGGTGTACCCTTAACTGTCCTTCGTCTTCATCATCAGACACCAATGATACTCACAATCCATCTAGGTGTACAGTTCTCATCAGTATAAATTAACAAAACCCAAACACAAGGGTACTGCTGTAAATCGTTGAGGAGTTCCCTCGACTGTCTTTCAGCTCCATCATCAGATCAACTCTAGACCTTCATGAAATTGTAGTGCTTTAAAATATTTAATTAAAAAAAATATTAGACGCACTAGTTACTCCTACGATTTTCGAAAGTTCTCCTCGATTTCTCTGGGATGCCTCAGATCCTGGTTTCCTTATCATGGGACCACCTCGGAAGTGCAATCTTTTGGATAAAAAAAGAATTTTGAAAATCGATCCACAATTGACGGAGAAATCGGTGAACATACATTAAAAAAATATATACACACGAACATATAGCCTCCTCCTTTTTTGAAGTCGTTTAAAAAGGTGGGAATATCCTTACGCCCTTATTAAACTGCATGAACTACAAGCAATATTTGATCACAATTCTAGACTCAATGGGAATATTGCAAGATAATGCCCATAAGATGATTTAAGTTTGTAATTAATATATATTTTATATTTCATTACATGTCGGTATATTCTGAAGCTAACTGCAGCTAAAAAAAACTAACTTATTCTACTAAAATAAACTTTAAAAAAGTTTATTAATTGATAATTAATAAGAAAATAATAACACATTGTTTTATTCCTTTATATAATGTTATTTAAATGGCTTATAAAAGCTATGGTCTAATGGTTGTATAGCTTGTGTGCTGTGACTTGGCAAACTAATAACCTCCTCCTTTTTGTTGAAGTCGGTTAAAGAGAATAATTCTATTTTCTTCTGCAGTCAAAATGTTGGGCATTTCAGCAGAATTTGTGTGTGAAGATGTATGGGTGCATGGGTAATGGGGATAAAATGCTCTACTAGCCAGCTACATCTGAAGCTGATTTCTTTCTCATATAGAGATGTAATCCACGAGGGAGACTTTAATAATGATTAATATTAACTATCAAATTTCAAAATTCCCAATGTAATTTTTCTTGCATCTTGTTTCATAAATCATCGTTTTAGGGTTCTGGCTGGAATTCCACAACGATGAGAAACTTTCAAATCAAATCAAATCAAAATATCTTTATTTCGTAGGTAACCACTCGTACACTTGAAATACGTCAAAAAAAAAAACAAAAAAAGAAGAAAAGGTGTGGTAAAAAAAAACTCGTTTGGAATGCAAACTCCCCCAAGAAAAACGATAAAAAAACTTGAGGGTTGCTCTTTTGTCATCAACATAAAATACATACTTTATAAATAGGTACATCATGTCCATGCAAAACCTAAACAGTAAATGTCTTATTCCCAAGGTGTGGTATCTTCAATAAAATCTTTTATTTCATAATAGCCTTTACCACACAACCGTTCTTTAACAGTTTTCTTAAATTTATTAATGGAAAGATTTTGAGCGTTTTCTGGGATCCTATTGTAAAAACGTATACATTGTCCCATAAAAGAATTACTAACTTTATGAAGTCTAAAAAATGGTACCTTCAATTTATGTTTGTTCCTTGTATTTATGTTGTGATAGTCGCATTTTTTTACAAATTCATTAATATTTTTGCGAACATACATCACGTTTGCTAGTATGTACTGAGAGGCTACAGTCAAGATGGCAATTTCTTTGAACTTTTCTCTTAATTATACCTTGGGGGGCAAACAGTAAATGGCTCGAATAGCTCGCTTCTGCAACACGAAAATCGTTTTAATATCCGCGGCATTCCCCCATAGTAAAATGCTGTAAGACATTAGACTATGGAAGTATGCATGATATACTAATCGCGCTGTATTTTCGTCAGCTAGGTTTCGTATTTTCTTAAACGCAAAGGCAGAACCGAGTCTACTTGCCAACATAGCTATATGTGGCTCCCATTGTAACCTAGCATCCACAGTAATTCCAAGAAATACGGTCGAATCCACCAAGTCCATCATCTCTCCGTTTATGGATACATTGGTTTGCACTTGCTTAACATTAGGCAGTGAAAATTTTATCAATTTGGTTTTATTACAATTGAGCAATAGGTTATTCGCGCTAAACCAATGCACCATGTTCGAAAGAGCATTATTTACGTCGTCAAAGTCCATTTGTTGTCGTTTAATTTTAAATATTACGGAAGTATCATCAGCAAACAATACAATTTCATGTTTGTCCTTGATGAGTGAAGCCAAGTCATTTATATAAACCAGAAAGAGAAATGGACCAGGAATGGATCCTTGAGGTACCCCCATTGTTATCGTGGTACATACCAGAGGAACTTTCACCATTTATAATTACTTTTTGTGTTCTGTTATACAAATAAGATGTCAATAGTTTAAGTTCAGCACCCCTGATACCATAGTGATGCAATTTCCTTATTAATGTTGAATGTTCGACACAGTCGAAAGCTTTGGACAACTCACAGAATAGATCCGACTAGGCTATTTTCAAAGATTAAAAATTGTTTGGCATATTTTTTTACAGAAATCGAGACAAGAGTAGAGACTAGAGAGTGCAAAGAGTCTGAGTACATGAAAAAATCGTCTTCCTCAATGGCCACGTCTTTTAAATCTAGTGCCTTCAACCTGTAACAACATCTGTACAAGCATGACTTACAAGAAGCGTTTCTGAATGTTAGTATAGCTTTAAGAATTTATTGCACATTACCGACAACAGCTGCAAGCTGTGAGCAGAGCTACAGCAAACTGAAAATTATTAAAACTTATCTACGTTCAACAATGAATCAGCGTCTATCTGCCCTCGCGAACCTAGCCATCGAAAACAGAAATGACTATGCTCCGGAGTCCGGACTTTGAGGAGCTCATAGATTCTTTCGCAGAAAAGAAAGCACGCCGTGTAAAGTTGTAGTCTTTCCTGCACATTTTTTTATGTTTCTGTTTTATGTAAAAAATGATAATAAAATGTAAATACTAAGATAATAAAATGTTTTTTATTAGAGGATAATTATTTTCACAAATAGTCACAAAATATGCTACCCATTAGTCAGTTTCAATAGTTTTTCTTAAACACTGAAGAGAGCAGAGCAGGCGCCACTATCAAATTTTTGCCCCAGTTCGAAAAAAAATGTAAATACATAGTTATAAGATTTATAAATACCATAAAGTTTAAAAAATAAGCTGCCTGTATTAAATACAAGTAATAAATATAACTTGTCTAGTGGCCATGTGACTTTAATTCATAAGAATTTAATATTATTATCCATGACCTAACAAAATGCCTTAGGTACGTGATCTATTTTTTTTTTTGGTAGGTGAAGGTTACAAGTATAGAGGTTATAGCAATGCAGCCGAAATATTGCTCAGTCGACAAGAGTGAGATATTACGAGAATATAATGTGTATTCTACGTCGGCTCTTCGCGTAGAATGCATATAACGACGTATGTTGCACAAACTCCAAACTTAAATTATTGACTAGATATTATAGGAGTAAAATACAGCCTCGGTGTACGTGCGGCTACGCGGCCGTGCATACCGAATCGTAAGATCAAAGCACGCATAGGTACTTTACTCAGACACCCACACGAATTCAAGAGCGCGCTTGTGTTGGTAGAATAGAACACACAGACGCGAAGGCAATAACACAAATAAAAGTATAATAAAAGTTACCAAGACAGAAGTGCGGCGTACGGTACTATTTGTTTGGAGGGAGGTTGAAGGCACTCGTGCACTCATACAGGCGCGCGGCGGTGTTGGCGCGCTCTGCCAGTTTACCGTTGTGAGGCGCGTTGTGCGGCCGGACGTACGACCGTCACCCGCGCGCCGCCGGCACCCTTAAGCCCGGCCTCCGCATTGCACCCACTCCGTACCCTGGATACACCCAGACTATATGACTCAAAGTTTTGTGCACCACGGGTTGTTTACAGACTCATCATATTGTTCTCTAACCTAGAGACAAAGTGCTACTCGTGCTTATTACACTCAAGTGCTAAATCCCGTTCTGGTTCTTTATTGGATCGCCTCTTCATCACTGCCACATAGGTAAGTTCACCATGTTCACGGCGAACTAAAACTCTACTAAGTTAATAGCGCTTGCTTGTCTACGTGTAACATTTGGTATGGCGTGTGACTAATCTCAATATTTATAACAAAATAACTGTACAGAATCTTTTCGCTTTGTTTTTTCTTATTGCACTATAAGATTCGTATAAGATTAAGTTTTTTCCATCTAATAAATAATCTGCGATATTAGCAAATAAGTATTGATAATGACAAGTATAGAAAAGCAACGTTTTTCTTACATTGGATTTCAACGAGCGTCTAAGTTTCTATTTAAATGTCTCATACGAGTTTACTAAAGCGTCTTTTTAAGGGTTTTATTATTCAAATTGGTTAAATATTAGAACAAAGTTACCATTGGATGTTTGGGTTATTAAACTCATTTAATTGGATATATTTGATTCGAAAACGGAAATTAATAAGGGTCAAGAATACTTTATAATGATAATTATTTACGGCAAGTAAAACTTACCGTAGCTTTGGACCAAAGGTGCTTTGTAAAATCTGAATGGAAAATAGTTGTAATTGTACAGAAACAGATTACAAACGGAGCTAGTAATTTACATGATATATCATCATCTGAATCAAATGAGGTGGCACAAGAGCCAATATTAAGGTGAAGTAGTATTGACCTACCGTGAGACATGAGATGTTAGTCCCAAAACCGGTTGTGTACTCAAACGCAATGCATAGATCGAATCAATTTAGTCCAGCTACAAATGGTAGTACAAAAATGACCACATTCCAAAAATCCTTATATTCATCTTCAATTGCTACATGCGAAATGCGACGGAGCAATCTTAATGCGTGCTTAAATGCTTTTATTTTACTTTGATAAAACATATTACAAACAAGATATATTTAATGATTTACAGTCATGGATGATATAAGGATCTTATTGAGCTTAAAGTGCTGGAAGATATAAGATTTCAACTTTGTTGTTAGAGGTTCTTATTAATGGAGTATACAGAGATCTATATTTGGATGTAAAACAATCAGTTTTAGGCGTTGGAAAAAACTTATATATGTAGTAGGTATATACTTATATAGGTAGGTAGGTAGGTTTCATTAAACTTTTTATTGTTGAGGAAATAACAGGTAACTAAAGTGTTAGCTTATCGTAAACGTCTGTTGGATATTATGTTACAAAAATATAAAACTATACCAGTAAAATACATGTAAAAGATTATCTTCGCATGGCACCAACTGTTACAGAGTAATTAACGGAAACGGAAATGAAAACATAAAAGAGTCGAATTAAGATTTTTGATGTCGGTAAAAATTTACTAAAACATGCAACATTTAACGACGATATTATCAACGGAAAGATTGCTTAAAGGAGTTCGATTTTAAAGGTTTGCATTGCATTAATCTTTTAATATCGCAATAAACTTATTTGACTCAAATATTGAATGTTTAATTGGGCAACGTTATTGAACAATTATATAAAAAGAGGTTGGATGCCTATAAAACCTTTATGCATTTCAAAATTATGTTGTTTTTTTATATTTTTATCATGTGCTATGATCACAAAATAAATGCAATTTTAAATAATCATACAACTTAAGTAAAAACAATATGAGTTTCGTTTTTAAATTGCGTGATTTTGGCTATTTCTGTTCCTTGCCGAAAGATTTAACTACAGTCTCGTTCATGCTAATGCCTAGCTCATAGAGCATTAGGCCGAGCTAGATGAATTGGAAAACGTAAGATAACTTAATAAAAATGTTAATGAGAATTTGCAATCAGTCATACTCTAAATCAAAAAAGCACAAGAGTTTCGTGTGTTACGCCGCGGCCACACGGTATGTGTTAATCAAGCGATCTTAATGTTGTCAGAGCAAATATTTTAATGTTAATATTTTGGTACAACATAAACCTAAGTTAATTACTCGAGTGTCGCTTTGCACAATGCTCATGACGCAAAGTAGAGTAATAAATTGTAAAGCACATTAAGCTTTATGACTTCCACGGAAATGCGTTAATGTAAAAATGAAATTACAATGGTTATGCTGCGTCCATTGAAAAACAATTCATTTTTTTTGTAAGTATTCATTACTGTAAAATATAACAAAGGAAAATAGAAATTTAAAACGATGAAAATCAAACCAAACTAATATTACGAAACTTATATTAGACTAGCTGTTACCCGCAGCTTCGCACGCGTTGACTTAGATTTACAGCCGTACCCTGATTGATGATGATTATTTTTATAGCCTATGTTACTCCTTATAGCACCAATTTGCCAGTGAAAGTCCCATCAAAATCTTTCCAGCCGTTTCAGAGATTAGCCTGAACAAACAGACAGACAGACAGACAAAAATTGTAAAATTTTATTATTGTTATTTTAATTTTACCGACAGACACTTAATTATTTATAGTCTATAAAGTGTAAATATTTTAAAATAAAACTGTAGTACCATTTTATACCAAGCTATAATAGCTTTTCTATAAAATACAGGTCAAAGTTTGCTAAATCTTATAAAGAAACTGTTTTTTTCGGTTGTTTTTAGAAGACATCTCGAATACTTGTGTTTCACTTTCTAGGCCCCAGGGCAATTGTAGTGAAGCACAAAAACTGTACACCCATCATCGCTCTAGTTTATATTGTACTTTAACATTTCTTTAATTTCATGTCCCAACCGTGGAGAGAAATTTATCGCCAATGACGATAACGTTTTTGTTTTTCGTTGTTAGAGCTTGTTAACGTTGAAATGGTAGACAATACTTTTTGTTATTACATTTCTATATAATATTTGATAATCGCATTAGTTCTCTAATCTAAGAAAATTATCAGAATATATAAAAAATAGTTTCATAAATGGTTGTAACTGTATAAGAATCCTATTAGATGAAAGTGAGAATTGAAGAAAAGTACTTCACTCGAAAAAGAAAAGACAACGTGAATCGACTGATCAACTAAATTTAATAAATGTCACAAAGGGTCAAACTAAATCTGATAAATTAAAACTTAATAAAAATTGCATTATATTATACTTTAATACGCATTGTTAAGGCGAGTCACCGCAGGCAAAACGGGAAAAATGGTTTGCCAAATCAAATTTTTGAGATATTCACCAGTGAACTAAGATATTCACTATTAAATAAAAGTCTCAAAAAAAAATATCAGAGATACCTAAACATATTGTCTTAAGGAGGTGCTCATAGAAATATTAAGAACAGAACATTTTAATATCTGCGGAGGTGCTAATTGGTTACACGATAATATGTACCTTACCCGCTCAAAAAAAAAATTCTGAAAACATGTTAATAAAAAACTAAAACAAATAATTTACTAATATAATATGTAAGTTGGCACATCATTTTTATATGGAAATATTTAATTTTTTATACTACAGAAAACGTGATATATTTAAAAAAAATCTCAAGTCCTATAATTTTTTGTTCAAAATTATACCAAAACTTGAATAATATCTAACGTTTTCACAAGACGCCGCGACGCTAGTCCCGGTGACTCGCCTTAAGGAAACTTCCAATGACAACAAATTGACAAAAAATGATTTATGAAGCTCAAAGAATTCGCCATATTATTAGTCTATAATAATAATCTTTATTGATACAAAAGTTACAGAAATATACCTAATACTAAAAGGTAGTACAATTCTTTATATCATAGGGCAGAAAGTAACATATTAATGGAAAAGATTGCTGCAAAATCTGTAAACTTACATTTAGACCCTGTCTCTTGAACTAGGAAGACCTGTATCTCAAGGGACAGTGTTCGGCTATCAATAATTAACTAGAGTAGATTTGAACAGCTGGTGATTGGTGGTCTAGTTAGCAAGTAAGAAAATTCATGATGTATTAGCATGTCATAATTTTGACGATGTTGATTTATTTTTCTCGTGCATGTTATGCTGCTTATAGGATATTGCTAAACAACTGCCAAGGTATCAAAAATTTGGTTCTTCTAAATTCTACCTAAGATCGTTTGTCTATTAGGTAATATCTTCTATAATAATTAGTGTCTATCTTCATAATTGCAGTGGTGATAGATTGAAAATGATATGCTAGAATCACTTTCACTATAAATTAAAATATCAACCAAGCCTTTATTTAATTCAATTATTAGGGTAATATTTTATGGCATAAATAATACGGAATTGACTATATAAAAATGCAAGAGTCACCCACGCGTTGTATGTTTACGTCATTACGTGTGCCGCCTACGGACTTCTAATATCTGTTGATAAATGGAATCTAGCATTTCCAAGTAAGATATAAACTTGAAGAATAGAAATTTTGCTATTGTTGTAGAAAATATACGAGATGGAATTCATTGATTAGTAAAGATAGACGTTTCACAATGAACATAAAGGTCCCTTAGTGCTCGCATCGGGATTCAATTTATTGATATCATCCCGGTATT
Source organism: Helleia helle (assembly GCA_963853865.1). NCBI lineage: Eukaryota > Metazoa > Arthropoda > Insecta > Lepidoptera > Lycaenidae > Helleia > Helleia helle. The sequence continues at coordinate 13,370,527 of OY971421.1, forward strand.
CTTTTTTTTAAATGTATAATAATAATAATATATATGAACGCTTTTACACCACGTCAATCTGGTCTCGTGGTAAGTTTTCGAAGAACTTGTGTTACGGGTACCAGACAACGGAAATATATTTAATACTTTTATACTGTACATATATTTAAGATTTTTATTATATAATACACATATTTAATACACATCCATGACCCAGGAACACACACAACTTTTTGTTCCCTGGCGGGATTCGAACCCGCTACCTCCGGCTTGTGCGCCAACGCGCTAACCATTGAGCCACAGACGTCATCATCCCGGTAATTACCATAATTATTATTAGTCTGTATTCGTCCAATGCTGAATGTAGCTTCATCTAATCAAACCTGAGACAGTCAATCTTCGGTCTAACTTGATCGGCCGTTGCAGGAGATTCCCTCTAGTTCGAGGTTGCCAAATGTCGTTTAAAGTTCTTAAAATGAACTAAATATACCGTCGAACTCGCTTCATATTTACTCTCATTCGTAAGTAAGTTAGTAGGCTTGGTGTAATTATAAATTATTAACGTTTAATTACTATAGGAAGCATGTCCTGATTTAAATTAACACCAATATTTTTTTACGTCAGTAACTGTAAAATTGGTTTCATGTAACGATAGCTATAATTATTATTGTTACTTCATGCTTTAATGTATTTATTTACCAATTTAAAAAGTGAATATATTTATATGTCAATAATGTTGTGTGTGTGTTTTACCATATAAAGAGAGTAGAGCTAGCTTAATTCATTGTTTAATTTGGGGAATTCATAAGATTTGTTAAGGAATCTATAGATAATTTAAATTTCATATTTAAGATACTGTTTCAAAAATTTATAACGATTATTTTAATTATTTTTACGCATTCGATAAACACAATGGCCTGTGTTAAAGAATTAGCCTTTAGCTAGAAAGATGGCATTAACGGCGAGCGAGGTAGGGGCGGGACCGCATTGTTCGTGCGCGCGCAATATCTATTACCCTCCTGTAGCCAGCAGCAGCCTGGCGCGCTGGAGCCATGCTCTTTACGTAGCAAACATCGATACCGACCTATCATACACTCTCACGGTCCTTCCAGCTCTCTAAAACTCTCTCGATTTTCTTGGCTCGTTCAAATCTATCCGAATAAATTAGATCCGCAGAGAAAACAAATGGGGAACGAGTTTTTTATGATTGTTGTATTATGTTATACATTTAATCTTACTGTTCGTAATTTATCATCTTTGAACACGTGAAATGTAAACAATTCAATATTTCTTCTTACAAACTTTTGTCTTACACATTCTATCTCGCTTCTCATAAGATAAGAAAATAAAATATAAAAAAAAATTATTTCATTTGAATAGGTATGTACTTAAATAAATATTTATTGCTGAATTCAATTTCATTTTAGGTACTACTATGTTGAATTCCCGGTTGCAGTTCAGGCTGTACCAGGGAACATTACCCTCCTTCTGTAACAGTCGGGTTAAATAAGCTGTTTCTTTGTAGTTACAAATGAAGCCTACGTTTGGTTCATTAGAAACCGTACATTAACATAAAGTGATGTATGTGCTTCACCTGTTATTAATTATAATTGTTTCAAATCCATTTTGTGTAATTCAGGCATGACGGTTTTTTACATAATTTGGGCTGTCTTCTCTGTTCTCCGAAACATGTACTTTTTTATAGCATAGAAGGGCAAATGAGCAGTCGAAGCCTTTTGGCGACTATCGACACCCATACACATCCGCACATCCAGAGACGCAGATGCGTTGCCCTCCTTTTTCCTATCCCCCGAATGGGCCACCGGAAACTTACAAACAACCCAAAAAATATTATAATGTCAAGAGTTTTCCCAGATTCTTTAAAGACTTGCTGAAGTATTGGTGAAGAAATCATGTTACTTCAAAGCAGTTGCTATTACTAATCTTTGGTGTTAATGTTTAGGAAAGGATTACATAATAATTTGTAACAATAAGCGATAAAACAATGTTTAAATACTGTGAGGCATTGAGCCGTAGTCTTTGGCTCGAATAGTCTTTTTATTATTGTCTCTTCAATTTCTAAAGGCTAGCTAAGTCTTTCTCCGGTTTATCGAAAACTTAGTTAATATTATATAATGAAACAGGAATAAATCATTGTTAGTTGTGGTAATTATACACCATTAATATGACATATAATATTTTCAGTACCTGGATGACCGACATTTAATAAAATGACATTTTCTAAAAATGATTCCTAGCTAGATCGATTTATCGCCCCCGAAACCCCCTACATACTAAATTTCATGAAAATCGTTGGAGCCGATTCCGAGATTCCAATTATTTATATACAAGAATTGCTCATTTAAAGATATAAGATAAGATATATAGCAAATGTTCTTAGTGTCCGGGAATTTGTGCTCTTTCTTTTATGAATGTATGAAGCCTGCACCGGTTATAAAGCTGAGCAACTAAACACTTACAGCCGGGTCTTCTTATGTTGGGCATACTTTATAAAAAGTAGAGTTGTCAAACTTAACACCTTAATTAAAGTTCTTGTGACGTTGTAAAAAAGGTATAATGAATGTAGGCTTGAGTGAAATGACCGCCGTTTCCCCTTGACCCCTCGCTCAATGTGACGCGTTAGGGCTTAGGCGGAAGACTGGTGTGCAGTCGGCCGTAGCGGGCTCCTGCGTAGAAATTGTTCGTCCTTGCGACAACACAATACCTTTACCTTTGGCACTGAAACTAACATGTTGAAGCTATAATAGTGACATTGTGAACGCGGGGATCGGATTGTGGTTTCACACTTCGAAAATAAATTATTATCATTGGCAGTTTCTTGAAAATACTATTTTCTATATCTTATATTAAATATTAATATTATTACGGGTGCTTAAAGACTTATAATATTAATATGAATAGTGATCCCGTTAGCTTAAAACGATATATTTTCTATACCTTTGTTAATTTACAATATTAATAACTGATATTACTCTTTTCCAATAACTGTGTCTGTGTAGATTGTTGGTCATTTTGGAAGATTATGTTTCTTTTACTTTACTTTACTTTGAAGTCAGACAAGCATTATCGGTGGTTATTGCACGCCTCACAAGCGAAGCGTTGAGAGTGCTCTACTCTCGACATGTCTAAAGAAGCAGTTTTCTCCAAACTGAAATTGATTTTTTGTTATTTATATCGCACTTATAGGTAATATAAGTGCACTTATATCAACTCAAATAATCAATAAATGTTTTAATGTTAATATTTCATTATTGACATTAAAACATTTTTCATGTATAGGTACGTATCTGTATGTGGCATCTGCTGGTGTAGATATCGATAGGATTATCTATAATCTATAGAAAGTAATTAGTCCTCTTTGATCTTGTTTGTGTTATAATTAGTATCTATAAATTAAAATTGATTGCAATGAATGACTTATACATTTATTTAAATATAAAAAAGGTTTCTTTAACTCAATATATATATCAAAAATAAACTTCGGTACACCTTAAGTACTAAGTAATAATTAAGTGAAAGTATCGAGAAATTGAGATCATTTGGTTATTTTTAACGTCGACCAAAAATAATCTGTCTTTTATTTTTAAAGTGTTACATATTATATGAATTCGATAAATAATATCTATCTTAAGTTTCCTTTAAATTTCATCGTATTATTTAATATTTATACGTATTGCGATATAATGAGTATGTAAATACGTACGTATTTTAAAAAGGTCTTGAAAAATATTTTCTTTTTAAATTTTGTTTTACTTTAGTAACATACTAACCCCCAAATACTCAAACGAATCTCAAATTTAAGACGTAATTAAACTCATGCTACGACGTGTCGAATTCAAAGAAAAAGAGAGGGACAACACGAGTTTAAGTACGTCTTAAATTTGAGATTCGTTTGAGTATTTGGGGGTAAATCTTATATAAAAACTAGGTGTATCTGAGTCAGTCATAATAAATTCTGTAGCGTCATCTTTGGCACTTTTCCAAAACCATGTCACTAGTTTTGTTCTTTTAATTTGTTTTTACAATCGACGCGCGCTTTAATTCTATTTGGCATACAATAAAGTCTCTCCGTAAAGACCTAAAATAAGTGTATCTATTTGACAATCTTATATCTAAAACTGAGAGAATATTCAATCGAAAAAAAAACATACAGACGAATTGAGAACCTCCTCTTTTTTTGAAGTCGGTTAAAAATAAAAGGCAATATATATTAAGAAATACTGACAATGGGCGCAATTAAACTTGACGGGATTGAAGTTGGTTTTACAGAGTTTTGAGCATGTGCGTTCATTTGTACACGAATGTCTCTAAAATTGATATTCGCAACATCACTCTAGCTAATTTCAGACCGGCCAAATAATATGGTGCGTACTAGCTGTTGCCCGCAGCTTTGCCCGCGTTAACTTAGATTTACAGCCGTAGACCGATTGATGATAATTTTTATAACCTAGGTTACTCCTTGAAACATCAGCTATCATATAGAAAGTCCCGTCAAAATTGGCCCAGCCGTTTCAGAGATTAGCCGGAACAAACAGACAGACAAACAAAAATTGTAAAAAATGCTATTTTTGTACCGTATACAGCATTCAGTAAAAAGCGGTTATTTTAATATTACAAACAGATACTCCAATTTTATGTATCTGTATAGATATAATAATTATAGCTTAAACATTTTATGGTTTTCTTATGTGAAAATTAATGGAGTGTTGAATTTTATAATAATTATGTCTCGGTATAGGTTCAGACTGCGTCATTAATAACTCGCTAAGTAATATATTAACGATAGAATTAAATGTCAAAAGATGCATAAATGAATGACAAGAAAACCAACCAACCAGACTATAGCATGTTGTCTATATATTACTAGCTAGCTCCAGTGTTTTACCGAACAAAAACATTTCTCTTAAATAAACCTAAAGCCACTGAACACACTGAACACAGTAATTGGAAATAGTAGAGAATGCCTCAAAAGCAAAAATATTGTTTCAAACCAGATAGTAGTTCAAACTCTGTAGAGTTTGTTTGTTGGATCGCGTTCTGCTTTACCGATATTTAAAAAAATGAAATATGACAAAAGTGTACCTATATAGTTTTCCTATTTTTAACAAATTATTTTCAGATAAAGTATATGTATAAAGGGCGGATTACTAAGGCTTCGCCAGCTCAGAGTTTAACGTTTACTCATTAAAAAACATACTTATTAAAACTTTGTTATTCAAATGTAGTTTTATATCGTTGTACAGAACCCTTCCTGTTCAAGTCCGAATCGCTATTGGCCCTTTTTTGTTTTTACCACGGTTCGGGAAGCACTTAAATTGTTTTAACGCTTTCGTTGATTGAAGTCTACGCGGAAGTCTAGGCCATGTATTAAAAAGTAACTAGTGTTTTTTAAACAATCAGCAGTCCTATTTAAAGTCATAATATTGCAATTTTCTTTGGAAGGGATGCCGTTGGTTCCGCGCCCAACTGCTTGGGCTGCGCCATCATGCTTATTCCTGCTGTGTTGCAGCTCTGTCTTTCAACAAAAGGGCAAAAGACAGGATAATTACTTGCACGGAGACCTGCAGTCTTGTCTCAGAATAGCCAGCACATGGACGAGCTTCATGTTAACTCGTTTACGTTCACGTCGACTACTTTGGTGACTTGTCTGGATATTGGCTCTCCAATTAACATAAAAAAGAAAGAAGCTATGATAAATATGTATATATATAATAATTACAACAGCAAAAAATATATAATAACTAGTGGCACCGACAGACGTTGTCCTGTACATTTTTTTTGTGAATCTAAACCATCCTCGAATCCCCTTGAACTCACACAAAAAATTTCATCAAGATTGGTCCAGCCGTCTAGGAGGAGTTCAGTGACATACGCACGCACGCAAGAAATATATATATATATATATATAAAGATATATCGTGTTTCTCACAATATTGAACCATATTTGTATTCATATATGGACACTGTATTACTGAACAAGTTTTTTTACATAGCGATTGTCTAATAGTATTATTATTATTATCTTTATTTAAATAGGAGTTTTTGTCCAACAAGGCACGTCAACTCCATAGTCTAATAGTATTGATTAGCTAGTTAAAAGAGTTTCTTAATTCCTCCTTTGTATCTTCACAAGCGTTCATATTTCAATCGCTTTCTATGCTAACGTCTGGGATATAGCTCATTTTAATGACCAGTAGTCGTGATTGATGTTTAGAAATCAATTCTAATACATGTATCATAAAAGCAGTATGCATTTGTATTAATAGATTATGTTAATATCTGAAAATATGTTTTGGGTGCATATTATTTTTATTAATAGCATACTCGGTTGTTTTTGTCGAATATTATGGTCGAAGAAACCGCCAAATACCGCTAGCACCGCATTCGGTTATTGCTAACGGATTCCGCAACAAATTAACATGTATTCGGTACAACTACATTTCATACTCTGTATCTATAGGATATTTTTTAACTAGACACTTGCTTCAATTATGAAACGCTTTCTAATATACTTCAATATATTAATTAATATTTTTTTTGTATTTTTATTAATTTACAAGGTGCCCCGCTATTTTACCCGCCACAAAATTAAGAAAATAACTTTTATTAAAAAAAAAATCTTGTTTCACAATATCTATTAAATGCAAAAATATTTCTAATCCATTTAGTAGTTCCGGAGATTAGTGCGTCAAAACAAACAAACTTATATTTTACCTTTTTTCTATGTCAGCAGTTTAATAAAGAACAGATAGATAGAAGTGTTATCATATCTCTTAGAAATCTTGTTCTAGTTTATATTTACCATAATAGGTATACAGACTACACATTCCTTAATTAACTAACCAATCTCAACGTAACCTGCATGAATATTCTATACTTAGTCACATGCCTGCGTTTAACTTCTCGCTTACACTTTTACGTCTAAAGGACGTTACTGTCCTACCTCACCCTACCCTTGAAGTCTATTATTTTATTGATTATTGATTGTATCGATAATACAACATTGTATAATTGTTGTATAATATTAATACTGGATACCACAGCCTTATACTTCTTAAGTTATACCGCTACAAGTTACTAGCTATTGTCCTTGGCAGTTATTTCATCTTATGTTTTTAGTTATCGTTAGTGTTTTTAGTTCTATATATGTATAGTTAGTGTCTTATGTTGGTGTCATATAAATGTGATATAGAATTTGTAAATTAAAATAAGTTATAGATAATCAATAGTTTAATAATATTGATTTGATTTCATTTTATCTCACTGTTGTGACAGTTATCAGGTCTTTTGGGAATTAGTAAAAAATACCTTTCGGAGTAGGTATTCAGTGAATTACATCATCTGTCCCCACACCTTATGATATAATATTTTCATACAGATATCACACAAATTATGGGCTTCATTTTTAGTCTAGTAGATAAATGGCATGAGGACATTTAATGCTGCCAAAATTTGCATGACGAATTTAGTTTTTTAAGTTTATTTTCGATAGTATCGGTAGTACGGGTTTGTACGAGCGGTGCACGGGACCTAAGTTTAAAGTAATCTGTGTTGTGTACCTAGTCGCGGATATCTGATTCCACCTAACCAACACTTAAACAATATTATTGCGGAAGTAATTCTCTCCGGCCGTATTTGGTAAGATATATAGCAAACATTTAGTAAGGATATGGGCTAGCTTTTACCAGTACATTAATCAATATCTTTTTCCAAGAATTAGCGTTTAGGTGAAGCCGTAGGAAAAGTCTGCATCTAATGCGTAAGTCTGCTAAACCTTCGTTTGTAAGGTTTTTGTTTAGTAAGAGGTAGTGCCATGCTGCTTTGCAGCCAAATTGGGCCGGCACGACCGGAGTGGTATCTCACACTCACATAATACCGGCGTTTCATGCGGTTTGTGAGTTACCTGTGGCCCATTGGGGGGATAGGGTAAAGGAGAGCAATGCATCTGCTTAATCTCTTGTTGTGCGGATATGTATGGGCTTCGACATTCGCGAAAAGGCTTCGACTGCTCATTTGCCCTCCTATGTTATAAAAAATAGTTTCCCTATACGACTAATTAATTTTTATAAGTCATTACTAAAATACATGTTAAAAATCTTGCTAAATAAAAAAGTCTTTAATATTCTTTGGTATTTTAATACCAGTAATTAAATTTAATTCAATTTTAAACTTAACACGAGTATAAAACGTTAAGTGTTTAAATGTGTGCTGTTTTTTTTAATTTTGAAGAAGGTCAAAGAGGTCTCGCTGATATCCTAACTCGTCAAATTAAGAACGGGTTTCTTGTTGAAATATTCGATGATAGAGTGCAAGTGAAAGTTATGATCGACGTACATAATTATGAATAGTTCCGTTAAGTATCTCAGTCTGTACGTTAGACGGCTGTGAATTTGGTGGTTTTCCTTAAGAGATAAATTTGATTATCATTTCCGATCTCAAAGTGATGGTGAGAGAATTGCAATGGTGGCCATGTCTGACGTAAATTCTGACAGCACTCTATTACAGATTATGTGACAAGTGATTTAAAATAATTTTTATAAATGCATTTAGAAAAATCCGAAAAAATATTTACATATGATGGCTTGATAATATCTTATTCATGATCTTATCTAACTGAAGAGAATATTATTATATTGAATTACAATAAAAAAATATAAATCTTGTTGAACAAATTATGTTAAAATAGTATTAAGAACTTAAAGAGTCAATACAATATTACAACCTCTAGTAACGGCTTGTAAAAGTTGTAAAACGCAAGTATTAACTTGCTATTCAGTTGAAATATGACCACTTTTATTTGTAAAGTGGTTGCTTGCCGTTTGTTTGACACATTATTATCGAATATTGTAACAAATAAATACAAATATCCTTTAAATTATGTAATAAATATGTACATATATTTCCTTGTCTGATAATATTTGCGCGTCACAATATAAAAAAAAAAAACTAGGATACAACCTTAAAAACAGCACTAGTTGTCCCATTTACTATACTGTTATAATTATTATTTGATTGTCTGTATTTAAAGTAAAAAATATAAAGGAAATTTAAAAATAACAGTCTATTAATTTTCTACTTTCCAATGTTGTCTACTATTGGATGAACAAAATTATACTACAAATTTATATGGAATTTTAATTATTGTTTCGCAGTCGGTCCAATATTCGAAAATAGTTTCGTATATATTTCGATATGCATTTAATAATTCTAGCAACACGAGACTGTCAAAGTTATTTGGTCAACAGGAAAAGTGTTCCAGACAGTTTTAATATAGTTTTTAGATCAGTAAATTAGATAACTAGCAGACAAGGTCCTACAGAGTGTTTGATGCGGAAATTAAATGCGGTCGCGTAGAATGAGTCAAATTCAATCATGCCACTGATGGCTATTTAGTGCAATAACAAATTACATTTTAATTTCTGTTTAAATATCTATCAATATAATACTTCGTATATTAATAAGAAATTATAATAAATCCTTAAGGAATTTATAAAGTTAATAATTTTATAACGTAAAGCCACCTTTTGAAGTTAAACTTCTTTGTGTGCATTAGAGTTAAACTTTTACAGGTGAAACGTCACGAAAATGTGCAACGTTTATGTCCAAGAAGAGGGAGAGAGTGATTGAGACCGTTTGAGAGAGAGTGAAAAAGGGCAAACATAGCATGAAGCAGAAAGTCATGGGGTGAGAGTAGGCAGCAAGCGAGTGAGAAAGATCGAGAGAGAGAGTAAGATAGAGCAAACGTCGCATCGCAAGTCTCGGAAATTTAAAGCTTTAGATTAGTATAAATATAAGTAAACGAGATTTAAATATTAGTTTGCCAAATAAGTTTCACTTCTGACATGTGCACTTTGTATGCACGCACGTTTTTTTGGGTTGACGGAGGTTATCTAATGTTTTCGCATTTTACGGTTTACCTCGGGTAAGGCTCCTGGTCCTGGATCTATGTGGGAGCTCGCACTTGGGAATGCACTACCCCACTAAACCTCATGCGAGCGCCATCAGCCGCTTTTTGAGGGTCCCGGATCTGTAGGCAACAGGATCTCCTCAGTAACATTATATATTATAGTTACTTGCCGCATGATGTTTCATCATCATTTTCAACCTTGTTCATCTAAACTAAGCCTCTTTCAAGTGCAGTTCTATTTAGATCCTATGTAGTTGACGTGAGTGGCAGGGAACGGTCTCAGCGTAAATTTAATCTTTGTAAAACTAAGATTCATTTCTACAGGAAATAATGTGTTTATAACAGGCCACGTATAGGTCGACGCGTGGGTTGGAATCCCGCAAGGGCACATATTTGTACCAGGATGTGTATATTTGAGTACTTTACCTCTCTTAAATTCATCTAAAGCCATTTCAACAATTTGAAAGATGCGCGCAAGAAAAATCAGTTGAAATATATACACGTATATCTTTATTCCAAAAATATAGTCGATTTGTGCTTGAGATTACAATTCTTGAGTCCTTAACGGCAAAAGCTAACGCATTTACCCACTCTTCAAACGGATTCGACACTACTAAATTCCGTTGTTATTATGCTACTTTTATTTTAATTAACTTCAGGTCATTCTACAAATAGATATTAAGGAAAACAAACCTCCAGAAACTCCACTCAATGGTCTCAATGTTAGGCCCAAGTCGGGCACTGTCTCACTGGAGCCAACAAAAACCCTATTAATGCTATAATCGGCGTCTCGAGCGTGGGATTGCGATCACAGATTTAGGTATACATTTTATTCTGTCGTGTACTTTTCCAGCGGTACCAGTGACCTTCAGCTTTTAGCGTAAAACCGGAACGTTTGTTACGAGGGCCTGTCAAGTAAACACTACGTATTGATACGGATATGTATAACAGCCGTAATTATACGTCATTATAAATATCTTTAAGTAAAATTACTGGTGGAGACATAAATGTTCCAGAGATTTTAAGTTAACTTGGTGTTTTATGGTTTTCATGGTTATGGTTCGCAGATAGTGGTGAAATCCCGAGCTCCGCGAAATAAAACTGAAAAACATGGTATCTCGTTTTAAATAATTTTAGTAATAAATGTTCCAATACTTAAAACGATAAAAATCTTTTACCGTTGTGGCTAATATTGTAAATAGTTATTATTGGTTTAAAATTATAATAGAAGATGAGTTTATTAAAAGCTTTTAGTAATTAATATTCACGGAATGTATGTATAATAAAATTATAATATATATATTATTTAAATTGTTATTAATATTTTATTAACGTAGCAATCAAAATTTCATTATAAATAAAAGGTTTTTAATAATGAATTATCATCGTCAGTTAATCTTCATCTACTGCATGGTTTCATACACATAGACAGATTTCTGTGATAATACAAGTGGCAGTCAATACAGATTTAGGCAACAATTAACAAACATATAAAAACTTGTGAACAGTATTTAATTAGACTATTTTTGTATCAAGCCGTCCTTGACTTACCTAAACATTTTAAACCGCGTTATAGGTATCTATATCTAGTGGACATCAGCTAAATATGAGATGAATATAAAATATACCTTACATGAATGTGTCAACATGATTAAAAAACCTAATTTTATAATGTGAGCTGGTCCCAAATTTAGCTCTACGATGATTTTTGTTGCGATATGATGCTTTAGCATAAATCACTAATAAGGGCTTTTAATTTAAAAAAATGAGATAAAGAATAATAATATACATGATTTATTTACATACTTAAGGTATTATTATTTTGTACACATGTAACATGAAAAATATCGCGTTTTAAATAAATTTAGTAATGAATTTATCCATGTTAATTTAAAATCATTATTATTTTGATTTTGAAACAACCCATTGAAGCAACAGCAGCATCTGCAGTGACCAAAATGGTGGAATATCCATTTTCGGTTGATAGACAAAGATTACGATGACAGAAAACTGTAGGTGGGTTAGCCAAGATGCCCTTTTACAATCGTAAAAGCTAGTAGAAAACTAATAAATATATGGAAATGACATTATACATCGACAAATCACGTGGTCTTAAATATCATTTCTATACATTTATTTGTTTTCTACTAGCGTTTACGATTGTAGAATGATATCTTGGCTAACCCACTAGGTGTAATCATTTTAAATCTCCGATTACCAACCCGCTTCCGCATAGAGATCATCACATCAAACGCTATGTTACTATAAAACGTACGATTTCTAAAAAACATGTGTGGTCTTTGCCTAGCAGTGGACGGTGTAATTGTGATGACCAATATGAAAAGTTGACCGCGATGATGTACAATGATCATCACACTCTGTTACTTGTAGACTAAACTCAATATGTATATCAACGCGCTGCAATTAAGATATGAAATCGTACCGTTGAGCATTCGTCTAATGCGTTCCGTTTGTGATCAAACTTTTACTCGTGACGTGCTAACGAACATATTTATTTTTACCAAAATTTGAATATGCATTAGTATTTTGTTATGTAAATTATAATGACTCAATTTGAAACTTTCATTGTAAAATGACTTTGAGATGTTCGACCCCCTAGTTAATGCAATTATTAATGTGAATTTAGAAATAGCATTTTATATAAATGTTAATTTTTATTATTATTGCATTTTTTTTTATATGTAATGTAGTTCTATATATTGAATTATATATTGTCCCTTTATTTGATTACTATATTAATAAAACTATAGGTCATAATTATAAAATTGTTAGCGCTATACATACATAATATATAAAGATTATTAAAGGCCCCGACAGACGTAGTCCTGTACAAAACATATTGTAGTAGAACGAATAATTATGCATATACCGTTCTCGAATCCTAAAAGGATTGAACACACACAAAAATTCGATAGCCAATTGAAAATTTTTAGTATTCATAAATTTTTGATGGATTTACCCCTAACTCGAATTTACCCTAGTGACGGGAACAGTGTCAATTTTTTGACATGTAGGAGTAGTTGCCGGTTACTATTGTAAAATTTAATTTTTCTGTACAAAACATATTGTACCTAGTGGAACCTATTGTGAATCTAAACCGATCTCGAATCCACTTAAGTACACACAAAATTTCATCAAGATCGGTCCAGCCGCTTAGGAAGAGTTTAGTTACAACGCACAGAAGAATTATATATATTATATCAAGATTAACTAACATATTTGACGTAAATATTTAGTCAGTATTTGAAAATACAGTTAGGCCACATCAATTAATTTGGCATCTCATTAATCTGGCTGTTTTTAATATTTATAGCTTCTTATGTAAAAACATGTTTGCTTGTGCCTGCAATCGTGTTATAAATTGGTCTTGTAATATCATGTTGTTGTAATATACTATCGGAAAAATATTGACAGTGATGATGATGATACAATAATATCACTGTGGGCGGAACTGAATTTCACTATGTAAGAATAAGTAACATTTTTGCTTTCCCACATTCACGGGATGCTTTAGAGCATTTCCCGGCGTAAAAGAAAAAAAGGTGATCACATTTCCGAATTTCAATAGATTTCTGAGTTTTTTTTAATTTACCAACGCGATTATTGCTTTTTATAATATTCATGTTAGTTTTTCTTTGTTTATTAAAAAAATCATGGTTCAAATGAATCTGCAAAATGAATAAAACCGCAACAGTGGTATCCAATTAAGTGGATTACTAATAAAAGTGAAATCGTAGCGGGTGCAGTGGCCGCGTGGCGCGCTATACATAAGATCGGACAGACGCTAAACAATCACCATTTTTAATTCACACGACGAATTATCATAAACTCTAACATTCTACATATAACTCGAAAATACTAACAAAATATCTGCAATTATAATCTTGCGGTTGAGCGAGAAAGTGTTACATACAGTTAGTTGCATAGGATTTGAATATTTCAGATTACCGTGTACGAGATACAAAATAACATTTATTTTAATGCGTTGTGTTCAACTGAGTGCATTACGTGAATTTTTTTCAAATAATAGCGCAATTTATTGAGATTTTTCATCACTTTTACTCACACTTCGCTTCGTGTCGTTATTTAGTGGAAGTATTTTGTTTGTAATTTGTTATACATGTATTTTGTCATGTTGAGTTATTTACATAATTTATATGATAGGTTGATAAGTGATTTATAATATACTACTTTGTTATTATTGCATTTCTAGAATTGATTCAAAAACTTCAAACTAATAACGATTTTTGTGACCATTTTAAAGTTTTACTTAAAGAAAACTACATATTGCTATTCTATTCTGATGCTAATCTAAGTAACTATTGCAACTTATTCAGTTATCAATAAAAGCGATAACCCTATAAGTTCAGCATAATGTATGGAGAATGCTAGGCATGCCGAGATTCTGCTGTTCCTGGTATGTTCGGGAAAGTCGGCATTGATGGCTTTTGTTACACCAATACTGTAAATATATTGGCGAATAAAAGTTAAAGTATAGCTAGATACACTAGTCAGTAGTGTCGAGTTTTGTATTTTTTATATATAATAATTATTATGTATACACATATTGCAATGACCCCTAAATCATCATCATCGTCACCGTCATCATCATTAGTATATCATTACAAAAAAGAATAAGAACATGAAAATAATATTTTATTACTTATACATATATCGACCGGCGATGTTCTAGTGGGTTTGGGCTCGTCCTCTTAAGTGAGAGCCGAGAGGTCCGGGTTCGATCCCGACCCGCCTCTGGTGCCTACTACCTAGAAATGGGTTTTTCTAAATTTCTACGTGCACCTGAACATGAGACCATAGCTTGCTCACCGGTGAAGGAAACATCGTGAGGAAACCTGCATGCCCGATGAGTTTAAGTCTTTGAAGTTGTGCAAAGTTCACCAACCCGCATTGCCCTAACTATGGCCCAAAACCCACTTTCGCCGGATTTCGAGGAGGGGACCCGTGCTCAGCAGTGGGACATATAAAGGTTGATATTCTAATTATTTATTATTATACATATATCCATACTTTTTTATTTTTTAATCAAAAGAGTAAAAGAAAATGAGGTTGTTATACTATTAAAGATTTTAATTTTTCATGTAACATATTTTTTTAACCTTAAGGAGGGCCGTTTCGGTCATAATTTATCTAATGTTAACAGATCAGCACCCTAATTACGTATTTCAAAGCAACCGCAGCGCGACAGCCACGCGATAGCAACGCAACAGCAGAGCGACAGCGACCGGTCGAGAGGTTGCAAAAAGAAACGTATTATCTAAGTTTATCGTCTGCTATCTGATCACTAGCCGCTAATGCACTTTTACTAGCGCCACCAGCAGCCAGGTAGCAATGGATGGAACTACAAAACGTCAAACACTTACACACTTCGAATACTTTAATGTAAATAACTAAATAGTAAATACTAAATATGGGGTACATACATATGTAATAACTAATAAGTAATAACTAATATTCAAAGAGTATATAAACACTATGCTAATATTATTCTGTGATCTGCCGGCCTACTCTTGACACTCGATCCTATCGAAATTTAGGATTGGGATCGAAAATATGCTACAATAGCGCACAATTACAGTGAAATTTAATGTGATGAGGAGTTTAAGAGATATTATCGCCTCAGCAAGGAGCTTTGAAGTTATTCATAGCGATTTGGATTTGTATCTACTATCTAGTATCTGCGGGTTATAAGGTATGTCAATAGAAATATCTATAATTAATCTAACCTCTTCTATAGTTCATCTTTTCTCTTTATTTACGGCCTATGTACAGTGAGTTGTAATTACTACAGTAATAATAGTTCAATGCATATGTAGGATACTTGAAAAATATATCTCAAATTATTTTATTATTGATTGGTTCTACATTGTTCTTCATATTATGTGATACCTATCTATTAATATAAATAAAATAAGTGCTAATTATAATAATCTATTAGACTTATTGAGCTACATAATAATATTTGCATTAATTTCAGATTTTATGAAAACTTCCATATCACATAGTAAGTGCTATTGTTGGTACTCATATGGCTCTCATACGTCCAGCCCAAAATGAGAGGTTTTATAATAGAAAAGGATTTCACTTAAGAAATGTTTTAAATGTAAGTTGACTCTTGGATTCTGTAATTGTATAAGTTAGTTTTAATAATGCCTTTTGTTTTATAAATACCTTTAAATTGTATATAGGTATTATATTGATATAATATATTATACAATTTAAACAAATTAATTATATATGTTAATAGATATAATATTCTTTTAGTAATACCACAGTATAAGAAGTATTAATACCTTTAAATTGGCAAATAACATAAAAATTATAAAGGAATCTTAGAATGTGTTCTTTCCTTTTTAAAATTTGGGGAAGTTGTTTATTCACTTGTTAAGTCTAAGTTAAAATCATAATAAAGTGAGCATTTGTTTCATACATTAATATTATAATGCAATAATTATTTATTATGTTTTAGGAGACTCGGGCTATGCCCAAAGAACTATTGTGATGAAACATATTTGGATGCTCCGGCTGGCTCACCTGAAGAACACTACACCAAATTTAATTGTGTGGGACACTATACAGTAAAGCATACTATGGGTGTTCTGAAGTATAGGTGGCAATGTCTCCTAGGCCATAGGGTCCTTCTCTATCATCTGGACACAGTTATTAGAATTATAAATGCTTGTTGTGTTTTACACAACATTTGTAATGAAGCAAGCTTGAGTCAAAAAGACAGTGAGGATACCATACCACCTACTTAGTAGCACAGACAGCACCCAGGAAACAAGTAGGCAGGAACTTCCAGAGTTAGTGTGCGTGAGCTATAATATGCTGCTATAATAGCTATAAGTGTTTTTAATGTTTTCATTAAACTCTTGTTAAACTATTATTTGTTTTTTTTAACTATATTCTATATTTTTGGTCATTGATTGATATAATCAATATTACAATCACAGTATTTATAAAAATAAGTAACTAACTAAAATACTTAACAATAACCCTTTTATTCTCTTTTAACCTAAGGTAGCAATATTTAAATAAAGCACAATATTTAGCTTCTAATATTTAAATGTAACACAGTTTTTATTTCCATGTGTATATTAAATTTTTGGTCATTGATTGATATGGTAATCATACCTACAATCACGGTATTATAAAAATAAGTACTAAAATACTTAGTAACAATCAGTCTTTTATTATCTTTTAACCCAAGGTAGCAATATTTAAATAAATCACAGTATTCTGTAAACAAATTAAGCCTATGTTTATGAGTAAAATACCTCATTTTCAATAAGACCAATCACTAAAATACATAACAATAATAATTTGTATGTGGTCTGTCAGAACTTGAGATGTTATTTTGGAAAGCCTTGGCACCAGCATTACTGGTAAATTAAGAAAGAAGATGATTTCTAATTTTTCTTGTTTACTTTGTTTTGAGCTATTTTGAAATATGATGTCTATTCAAAATTGCACGTAAGATTTTTTTATAACAGCAATACACATTATGAAAGAATGTATAATTTATTTGCCGTTTAATGCTTTACAAAATAAGTTTAGGTTTAATTTAAGGAACTAGGTACATTATAAAAGATAATAATTCATTATTGGAGACATATTTTAATTAAAAAAAACATAAAACATCATATTGTGTTGAATTTTATTTTGTTATTATATTTTATTATACACATCACATCGGTCATCGCTTCAGATTTCAAAATCAATCGTAAACTCGATTTGTTCAAGAGTACCAATATACTCCAGATTGGAACTGGAACTGGATTGAATTCATATTGTTGTGAGATTGGAATTGCAGTCAAGAGTAGGCCGGCAGGAATCCTACTGTTAAGTCGCAAAACTCTTGACTTTTATATAGTACTTAGATCAATTTAATTTCATAAGTTAAAATCCTTTGAATGTCTGTTAAGAGATTGAAATTCCCAGTCGGACAAGTTGAATGCTTTGGCTTCCTCACGTAGTCGACGTCTCAGTGAGGCTGTGCTCCTGGTCTCCTGTCTTATCTCCTCAGCCTCTAATGCAACCATCAAAAGAAGTGCACGAGCCATTGTTTTAAAATTATAGTTTCTTTTTCAATAACACTGCCACTTAAAATCGAATAGGGTAAGTTCAATAAGAGTCACACAAGATAATATTACGCCTAAAATGTCTCTAACAGTCTTTTTCGATCACTAACCAAGTATTTTAAACAGTTTATATAGTAAGCAGACGAATAGCAACAGGCTTGCAGACACTACTTTAGTTGTTGTTAAAAAATCGCTGTTTGACATTTCAATCTGCTGTCGCGGGCTGCTAAATAGTTTACGTAATACCAAACCGTCAGCCAAACATACCAAAAAATGCATTTTTAGTTCCTCGGTCGCTGTCGCTTTGCAGATGGCGTTGCGGTCGATTATTTGAGCTTGTTGCTGTCGCGTTGCTGTCGCGTTGCTAATAGGTAATACAAAATATGATTTTGACAGCAGATATTGTGCAATTTTTGCCTGTTGCTTGTAATTTCAAGATACGTAATTAGCCTGCCGGTTTCCAGTTGACGTGGCCCACGCTTTTGAATAAGATTTTTTTATAATCTTAATAGTATCACTAAATGAGATAATTAACGATAAGCGTTTCGTTATATTCCATTTTACAGTACATCCATTGTAATCATTATCGATGGATCCGTTAGTCAGAAGTGAAAATGTTTAACAACAATGGACATTTTAATAAGATTTTTTGATAAGGAAAAATGTAACTTGTTTACATTTATACAGTAATTATACCACAAATAAAGATTATCCTAATAATAATAAGAGTGACTATTGTCATAATATAGATAAAGCTCTAACTCTTGTAAAATATGGAAAATTCTATCCCTAGGTAAGTTCCAATTCCACCAAGGACAAACATTTTATGTTAAACAATCTAAACCCGGCAACCGTTGTCCTCCTCCACCTGCCCTCACCCAAAATGGGCATCCATCCATTCATCTCAGCGAAAGATATTTTTTCATGCAAACCTTGTCCTAACGATAACGAATATAACAAAAAAAAAAAAGAATTATCTAATTTGGTGCAGTGGTTCTGAAGTTATGTGCGTACATAGATTTTAGCAATTCATTTTATTAATATAGATATATTATGTAGATATACAATGCTTACAAAAATATAAACTTGTTCTGAAGTCGTTAGGTTATGTGTATTTATATAACTTGCCACACAAGGTCTTAAAAGCTTTTTACCACAGTAGTAGGTTTTTTTTCTTTTGCGCCGGGAAATGTTCTTAGGCATGACGCGGGGTGGAGGGGAATCCCCAGGCGGGTATGTGCGACTCGCTGCGCCCGAAATATTATAGTAAGGTGGACGCAGCTCTACCCACTAAAACCCGGCGAGTGTCACCTATGCCGCCTTTAGTGAGGTAGGTACCCCAGATCTGTTGAGCAACAGAGCACCTCAACGGCTAGTCAGTCTACGAATGGACCGACGCCACCTCCACAGAGGTGTGTTCCGCACCACAGAACAGCCCCTCCCAACATCAGGACAGTGCAATTGAGTGAGGTTCCCATCCTTGCCCCTTGACCCCCCTGCTATTTTGATTTTTGTCCACTCTTCTTATAAGAGGGGTACAAAGAGCAACTCTATTGGTTTATTGCTTCTCCCAAGGAGCTGGGTAAACCTCAGGCTACTTAGCCCCGCCGCCACGAAAAGGCTTGAACCATTGTGGGGACAGTACTAGGTTGACGTAGTTTCCTGTGATTGATAAATACTATTTAAAGCGGGATATTTACCATAAATTAAAAACATGACAAATATCCCGTTTGAAATAGGGTTAAAAGTTAAAATAACCACGTCAATTTAAAATCTGCTACGTTCATAAATATTTTTTATTTACGAAAAAAAGGAAAATCACAATTACATGTAGTACAAACGTGACACTTAATTCAGGAAATAACATATAACTTTAAGATAGTGGAAATCGTAACGGATGTCATGGACAAACCGCCGGATGATGACCGTTTATTTTAGTTATTTTGATTGACAATTTAACTGTAAGATAACTTTATGTGTCAAAGTTAATTAGAACACACATCCAACATAACTACATATTTTAAAGAATTGACGTACAACTTAAAAATCTTGCACTGTGGACTCGAGATAAAAAAATGTAAATAAATTGTGCTATTATAAAAATACCTTAATTCTTTGTGTTTAAATATAATTCGCATATTGAAAAGGAAAGTCTGAAGCACACATGGCAAATGAGCATGATTGCTCAGATCATGCAAATGGAGTACTTGTGCTATTATCTAGACACATCACGACTTGGTTGACGCGACTCTCACGTCCACGTCTCGTGACTCGGTGACGCTGCGTGGCATTGATGGCGTAGTTAGTGGCATGGCGATGGTGTAGCGGCGTGCATGGCGAGTACACGGCGTGAGATGGCATATCTTCAACACTTTATTATGATAACTACGATATTATGTGATAACAGATAAATATTTTATACTGCTTTATCAGAGGAAGCTAGGATATGCCTTAGTCTGATATGTTAATACAGGTAAGTATCGTATACTACATAAATAAACTCTTTAAATTTTAACGTGTATATATAAGGTGTATATTATGTACCTATGCCTGTAAAATTGCCGTTTTTTTGCCAACCACGCACTACATTTCTGATACATTTTTTTAATAAGGTTTAAGGTAACTTACATAACTTATAAATCACAAAATGCTGGTAGATTCAGGTGGAACTTCAAGCGTCATCTTGAAAGCAAGTAATTGGTCGATATCTCGGAAACTGCACTTTTAGGGCAGAAGTTATTGAGATTGTTGTAGAAAATAAAATTTTGCATTTTCTTATTTCCTGTAAACTTTTTTGTAAAACATACTGTTTACGATTTATGGCTCATATAATGAACCAGTTTTTCTATCTTGGCCGATAAACTCTTAAAATATTGCATAAAATGCATTTATCCATTTCTAAGATCAGTTTATTCTCTACAACTTTTGTTTAAAGCTTTTTTTGTCTAATGTTCATACTTTTTTACTTGTAGGACGCTAGATTTTACCACTGCATCTGCATGCTTTACTACATGATTAACATGGTGTGATTCGCCATAAATATTTTTGTTAAGTCTTTTATAACTCTAAAAGTGCGTTTATCCTAATACCGTAGAATTATGTATTATGAGAATTATGTAGTATGCTTCAACGGACTAGACAGGAACTCCTCCTGTGATTAACCTGTACCGCACGGGTCAATCACAGGAACCACTAGCCTGTATTGAGAAAGGTTATGGGGTTACGCTTATAATTATACACAGTTCCATTCAATCATATGTAATCCAGATTGGACAGGTATAGTATAAAATTAGTTTCTAATTTAGTTTTGGAATAACCAGCTCTCAAACTCTTACCTCCAAATACTCAAAAGAATCTCAAATTTAAGACGTACTTAAACTCGTGCTTGTAGCACGAGTGCCAGATTCAAAGAAAAAAGAGGGACAAAACGAATTTAAGTACGTCTTAAATTTGAGATTCGTTTGAGTATTTGGGGGTTAGTTTATTATCGACTGCATAAAAGTAGAAATATATAAAAACTTTTACTTCTCGATCTTGTAAGTTTTTTGTTGTGTTGTGGCGCGCATTTGCTAAGGCTTTCACCGGTCATCAGGTGCCAGTCCCTTGTCAATGCGTTATTATTCTCATTGACCGTTGACCCTAACATTTAGTTTGTTGATCATTGACTTTATAATTGTAATGAGCGATTAGTAGGCTGGTGGCACTTGTTAGACAGCTAATAGAATCTTAATCAGACGAAAACAGCTAACACTCGTCGAATCAATCATCTGATTAGCATAATATATACTTATAGATTTAATGACTAAAACTACTTATATGATATTTATAAAACTACTACTAGTGGCACCGACAGACATTGTCCTGTACAAAATATTTTTTTTTGTGAATCTAAACCATCCTCGAATCCCCTTGAACTCTCACAAAAAATTTCATCAAAATCGGTTCAGCCGTCTAGGAGGAGTTCAGTGACATACACACGCACCTAAGAAATATATATATATATATAAAGATGTAAATGTGTGTTTATGAAGTTTTTAGGTACTCAAATATTAAAATAAAACTTATCTTTTTAAATATAAAAGTCATATATAAGTTCAATATAGGCTCCTTTTAGTAACTTGTTGATATCAGATTCATATTGAAAATATGAGTGAGTAAATATAAACGCCAAACCTTTTTTTTTGACGTGAAAACGTCTTATAATTCGATGGAGATTTTTTCCTTTAACGCCGGGAAATGTTCTGAGGCATCCCGCGGGGGAGTGGGAGTCCCCGGACGGGTATGTGGGACTCGCTGCGCCCGAAAGCTGGTAAGTGTTCGCAGCTCTACCCACTAAAACCCAGCGAGTGCCATCAATGCTCGCCTTTGGCGAGGTGCCCCGGATCTGTTGAGCAAACAAAGCACGTCGACGGCTAGTTAGTCCCTCAGGGGACTGTCGCCACCTCCACTGTCCCGCACCACAGAACATCCCCTCCCAACATCGGGACAGTACAATGGGGTGAGGTTCCCGTCCTCGCCACTTGCCCCCTGCTCTTTTGTCCCCTCTTAGTAAACGCCAAACCTAGCTTGGAATTAAGAGAAAATAATGTAATAATCAACTCGTTTGTACTACCATCATTGGTAATCCTGTACGGTATGTTACTACATCATCATGGGATTCACCGAGTTAGGTGGGTCAAGCACCTTGTATGGTACGAGGCAAAGGTTTTTTAACTCTTTGGAAATAAGATATAAGCCTTATTAATATAATTGTTAATACAATCTTCTGTGTGACAACTATGGTTGTGCAGGAAGCCGGCCATAGACGTGCAAAACTACTTTCATCGTAACTCACGACTTATATTATCGGTGCATCATTCCATTAGCCGCTCTTGCAATCATAATCACAATCTATAGTAATACACAACTAATTTTATTCGAAGTGTAAAAAAGTTATGACACGTATAAAATAAAAGATTTTAAATATTTTTTTAATAAACCTTTTTTTAGGCATACGTTTATTTTCCGGGCTCGTAGGATGTAGGACATCCCACAGTTGCACAATACAGTTACAATTTATTGCAAAAATTGTAAAGAATGTAAGGATATTTAGTTCTGATTAAAAAACCTTTTGCTCATCGATGATGATGATTAAAATTAAATTTGTAAAATATTATACTTAAAATTTTCCCACAAAATTAAAATAAACGAATAGTAGGCATATATTTCATACACACATAACATTATACAAAATAATATTAACGCTATTATATATACTTTAAAGTTCGATTAAGATCAATTCTGAGAATATGTACTTACAAAGTCCAAGTAATTTAATATGAACAATTTCAATTTAATGTTACACGAATTAACATGCACAATGCACTAATGGTCACTTTATTATTTCCTCTATAAACGCAACTATAAAGAGGACATTTTCTTTATGTTATACATAAAAGAATTACGAAACGTAATGTAATTACGAGAACAGTTGAGACATTTTTTCATATTTGAAAAGCCGGCAACGCACCTGCTAATCCTCTGGTGTAGTGGGTGTCTGTGAATATCGCTTATCACTTACATGAGGGTAGCATTTTTTAGAAGAAGTAGATTATGTTTTGAGCACGAAGGTAGGACTTTTTAGTTTTTTTTTTGTAAATACAATACATAACTATTATTTTTATTAAGTTTTATTTAGCTCACCCTTTTCCGGCTCTTAGGTGACCTTCGTTATCTTTGGTTAGTTACGCTTTGAGTCAAATTTTAAATGTGATGCCATAGAGATAGCTCTTAGAAATATATATTATTTAGTGGATGATAAGTTTTTAAAAATGGTCTGGACTGAATTTTCACATTGACTTTAATCATCTTCGAAAAACTTATACAGGTTTTTAATTTTTTTAAACTATGGGATTCAATGTTTGCGCGAATTTCACTCATTATAACGAAAAAATTTTTACGGATTTTATCGTGGTTTATTAAGATTTTTACAAGCATGACGTTTGTAGTCCTCCCGTGACCATGGTTGCTGTAAAGTATCCGAAACGTCGGGCTTGTATAAACCGCGATAGAATCCGTAAAAATTGTTTCATTATAATATGGGATTCAACTTTTTTATGACTTAACACGTTCACTGCGATACGAAGCCTAAATCATCCCTCATGCAACTTCCCTGTGGTGCGGAAAGGAAAAACGTGAACTTCTCTGCGGTGCGAAGGGCATAACTTTGGTTTGGTACAGTGTAGGAAAGCGATAAATATATATTTGAAATGCACTAATGGTCACGGACTCGGTGGGATACCTACCTTGGTACCGGATGTTTTAGGCCTCGTGCCGCACTGAATTAATATAATTTTAATGCAGTGCGGAACGAGCTGATAACGTCCCATATTACCCCTGACCTCGTACCGCACCCAACGCGAGCTCCCCGCGACTAGTGTTGTGCGTCGCGTCGATTTTTTTATTTAACTGTTCTAATAAGTGTATTTTTAAAGAGCGAGGCATAATAAATAGGATAGTTTCTTTTCTACTTCTTGTTTTCTTTTTTTCTATTCTGGAAACCGCATTAAGATTTTCAAACAAAAATAGATAGATAGATAGATAAAACGTTTATTACAGCAAGACAACACACATATACATTTTCACAATATGACGACACAAGAGTACAACACCAAAAACGGATATACATTTAAATAAAATTTCTACAACATTTAAACACAAAAAACAGATATACATACTAGTCACTTCAAGCACATAGGAGTTTTCTAATATCTCTCTCATAGGAGTTTCTAATATCTCAAGTTCAAATCGTTTGTGCGAGAGACACTTCTAAAGTGGTAAAAAGCGTAACTTCTAAAACAAGAGAAATATATACCTAAAAAAATATATATGATGTACATTACCATAAAATCTTCCACCGAAAATTGGTCTGAACGAGATCTAGTAAGTATTTTTTTAATATGTCATAAATCGTGAACCGCAACATACCTTTCATTAAATCAACTTAAATATAAAAATAAAAAATAAACATTTTATTTCATAAACATAAACCTTATGCATAAACCGTATGCCATTATTTTCTAATAATAAGTCTGTAATAGGTGCCTCTTAATTGTACGGAACGCTTCGTACGCGAGTCCGACATGCACTTGGCTGGTTTTTTTCTCTTTATGGCGCCATGAAACTCAATTTTGATTATTTTTTAAAAATTATGTATCCTTTGATAGCTTTGTGTTTTGCCCTCAAAATGATCTAAAAAGATATAATTGATCAAAATCGGTCGAGTCGTTGTGGAGTTATCAACCAGTTTAAACACGTCGATATTACTTTTTCATCACTAATCGCAGCGAAAATTTGCCCTATTTCAGTGCGATACGAGGTGTATAAGATCCCATATTTTGTTTTGCCTGTAATTCCTAAACTAGCTGTCAGATCCCGGGGCGACGGTAGATTAGGGTTCATCAATTCACTGTCTATATAAATAAATACCAAAGTTCTCATTCATCTTTGATTTGAAAATGGATTTTAGTCTGTTAAAGGAGGTGGGGTCTAATAGACCGCGTGTCGCCCTAACGTCTGGTCATGGTGCGGGCCGATAACACCTCGTGCCGCAGGAACGGAAAGTATGAAAAATTGGTGCCGCAGCGAACGTGTTAACGGTATCAGAGTACCTAGCTCATTTTGAGGCTTCTGTGACTAATCTCTTGCCAGTTGGGATTAGTCAGAAAATACGAAAAAAAAATCATAACTCAAAAACTACGCAAAATCGCGGAACATACTTAGGGGAGATTCAGGTAGCCCTAGTGGTGTTCTATCTCTGGACAACCGCTTGACACTACTTCTTAGGACATTCTGTATATATCATTACAAAGAGTCAAAAAGGTCATCTCCAAAAAGACCCAACTTTTATTTTTTAAAATAATTCATGTGACATCTTTTCCTTCGTGACGTTGGGTTTTATATTAACACAGTAAAGCTGCTACGCTGATGATATGGACACCACTCACCACTCACCAGGTGTATCTACAATTTGGTTTCACTGACAACAATGTTTTTCGTAACTAATCGCTTTAAACGTTTTACGGGTTTTATCATGGTTATCAAGATTTTTATTATTTAACTTCCCAACGTTTCAGTTACTTTAGTATCTGAATAATTAGGTATATAAAAATCTTCATAAACCGCGATTAAATCCGTAAAAAATATTTCATATAATAAGTTAAATTCGCGCCAACATCAGAAAATGATCATCATCATCATCAACCCCTATCCGTCCACTGCTGAACATAGGCCTCCCTCCATTTTAGGTAGACAAAGTGTTTGGTCCGCCATTAACCAGGTGGGAAGACGATCTCCGTGCGGTGGCCGGTTCGTGTTGGATGCGAGTTTCAAGGTATCGGTCGTCTTGACGTTAATTGAGGGAGGCCTATGTTCAGCAGAAAACAATACAATTAAAAAAAAAACAAATTAAACACATAATTATTACACCAAGTTAGGTTAGACATATATTTATTTGAAGTGGGCGCGGACCTGTCCTTTCTTTCTCCGAGGTAGTGATGCCGCAGAAGGTGGAGACGCAGTGGGAGAGGGAGCGCAATGGCGCGGGGCGTCTCTTCTAATAGGAGAGATCGGCTGCGACAAGCGGTCGCACCCAAAGATTTAAATGTCGCACCGCCGCGCCGTGAGGGACCTGTGCGCGACCTGACTGATCCACGGATAACCCGCGCGCGCGTTACTTATGTGTTCAGGGTGCCTTAAGCGGAGCAGGAGAGGATTCAAACCCCCCCCCCCCCCACCCTGCCCGATGCAAACACCGCAGTACCCGTGGGTCGGCTAGAAGATGAGAAGACATCTTCTAGCCGACCCGCGCACCGCTGGGGTTTAAGTTAGGGTGAAGGTTCCATATAGCCACCGGGCCGCGGTATCATGATGATTTCCAAAAAAAAGACTAAATATAATATTTATTCTACCACAAATCTTATTCTGTTCCGGTGCAGACAGGACTCTTACACATTCCACTGAAATTAATATTCTCACTGTAGTGAGGCGTGGACTTCTCTCGGCCAGAGGGGGGCGGGGGTGTGACCACTTATTATCTAAGCACCTCGTCTAACTGTAATAATAAGAAACGACCAATATATGTATTTATGTATCTACGTTTATGAATGAAGACAGTCTATTCATTACTTGGTTTCACTTTTCACCTTTTTTGTATCTATGGCTTCAAACAATATGCGTCGTAAAACAAATCTTTAAAAAATAACTATAAGTTAATGATCATGCGTTGCTCGTTAACTCAAAATAACCATTAGCTTGAAACATAGAAAGTTAACCTTTGGTTCGATGCTTAATAGTTACTTTACTCGTAAATTCCACATAAATAAAAGCTTACCTGTAAGCCATGTAATTAATAAAACGTTCTTAAAGAGAATTGTAATTCTCCTAATGTCCAAAAGGTGAAACCAGCCACTGAGCGTTATTCCATTTAAGCGAATGTCTTTTTGATTTCGTTCTACAATTATTGCACAATTACTATATGCGTACTTTAAAATTACATAGAAATTCTGGCACATAGCCAAGTAGTTGTTTCAATGTGTATGTGTGTGTGTGTTTTCTTCCTCATCTCATCTGGTTTTTTAAAGAGGTTTCCGTCCTCTGACACCGGCCTCGTGCATTAGGAGCGAAGTGTAGAGAGTCCTGCTCACGTTTCGCTCCCTGTACGCATTCCTACAGGGATTTTTTAAAGAAGTTTCCATCCTCTGGCCCCAGTCCCCTGCCTTGAGAGTGAGGTGTGGAGCCTCCTGTTCAAGTTTCGTTTCCGGTACGCATTCCTCGGAGTCGTGATTAAAGAGATTTTCGTCCTCTGGCCTCGGACTCCTGCCTTGGGAGCGAGTTGTAGAGCCTCTTGCTCACGTTTCGCTCCCGGTACGCATTTTTCCAGTTGGTTTTTTAAAGCAGTTTCGGTCCTCTGGTCAGAACCTTAACTAAGAATCAACGGACAGGACAACCAACACAGACTATGTTTTATGACATTTAGGTCTCATAAAATTAATGTTAATATTATGGTCTAATACATGTACTATCAACACTTGCCTCAAAATTTACACAAAGCCGGTGCAATACAATATACAGTATACACTTACTAAACTCATTACGCGTCAGACAGCCCATGATACGTCGACCGTCGTACGTTGTGACGAAACACTCGCACAGGCATTGTAGTGAGGTGAAGGAAACCTGAGTTTTATTCACTAACACATTAACTTTACTGATTATCGTATTTGGTCTTCTCTTAACAAGATTTGGAATGTCTTCAAATATGAGCTACGGTAATTTAAAGTACAGATTTGTTAATTGCTAAATAATAATTACCTTAATTATCAAATATTTATGGCGGCGATCAAGTTTAATTACGTCTCGCCGCAAACATTATACATATAGGCAATTCTTTACTGACATCAAATTATACGAAAGAAAAAGTGTACCAATTGGGTATGAGTAAGACGTAAATCAAATTGAAGATGCCCGATAAAGTGGATAATAATTAGTGGAAGATGTGAAAGCGTTGGGAGAAAAATTCGTGAGAGTTTGTGTTTGTGATTGTGCATCGGCGAGGGCATCCGGCGGTGTGTGCTGCCAATCTACGCTAATAGGAATGTAGGTAGGCTTTTTGTCAGCTTGAGGTCATTGTAAAGTCATTACATGCAGGAAGTATCTACATATATGAATGACTTTATAAGATCATTAATATAATATATCAGTTGATGATAAAAACGAGAAATAAGAAAATAGGATAATTAATTTATCAAGAGAAAAAATGTATGTTTCTATTATATGTATTATGTACCCTATTATGCAACTGTTTACAATAAAGCCGGCTAACTGTGTACATTATATGTAATAAAAAATATAGTTTAATTTAATATTTAAATGGACCCTTTGTTTTTATTATGCGAACTTGTTTATAGAATAATTAACCTCATAACGAAAATTCCGGGTCAGTGATAAAAGCGTAAACATAATTACTATAGAGTATGGGCTATTAAGTTAACATTTGCCGCGCCACCAGTACAAATAGTATTATTAAATATTTATATTGTAGCGTAATTGATACAGTTGTATGCTAAAGTGCAAAGTAGAGTAAATATAACATAAATAATAATTGTGAATTTATGTAATGAATTTGTAAAAATATGAACAAGTAAGTTATGTTGTGTAAGTGCATCATTAGTGTAGGCATTAATATGAGGCAATTGTGCCTCACTAAAAAGGTTTTTAACAAAATCTGTAACATTTGGTGTTATTACATACATATAGTGCTGAAATATTTCGACGACAAAAAAAATACAAATATTAAAATTTTTAAGCAATACCTTATAATAATAATATCTATGGACGCTTTCACACCACGTCAATCTGGTCCCGTGGTAAGTTCTCGAGGAACTTGTGTTACGGGTACCAGGCAACGGAAATATATTTAATACTTTTATACTAATGTATATTTAAGATTTTTATTATATACTACACATATTTAATACATATCCATGACCCAGGAACACAGAAAATATTTATGTTCCCTGGCGGGATTCGAACCCGCAACCTCCGGGCTTGAGCGCCAACGCGCTTACCACTGAGCCACAGAGGTCGTCATCTTATGTTTATAAATATTGCCAGCCTCTGAAAAAACTAGTTAATTCAGAACTATTCAGAATCTAATCATTTTTTAATTAAAAGCACATTTAACTCCGTCTATAGCTAATGATAAGAATGTTTAATAAAAATGGACACCGAGCCGACATTTTTATGAACTGTATAAACACATGTATTTATATGGCAAGTAAAAAGTGGAATAGCTTGTTTGCCAAATGCGTTTCGTTGCACATACAGATAACAAATTTTTGTATCCCCTTAAAATTTACGATTGAACATATTTAAAGTGAATTTTCATTGATAAATAACTTTTTGGATCATTGTATTTTATATTACTGTGTTAATATTCTTGAAAGTAGGCTAAGTAGAATGTATATTATAAATGTAAGATTCGAATTTTTAGGCATGGAAGTTTTCATTTGCCACAGAACAAGAAATCAATACAGCTATTATGCACGTAAAAATTACAAATATTTAAACTATTAAAACTATAAAAATCTATACCAAACCACTAATCACTCGAATATAAATCTACAACCGCAAAGATCTTAGTATAAATAGTTTTTGTTGCATAAATGATTAATTCTATGTAATTAAAGGCATAGTTTTATCGAGAAACGCTATTTAATGACAGGTACCGGTAGCGATTATGCAACGAGCCGGACCCAGGACAATATACCGCTCGAGCGCCGTGACCAGTTCGCTCCTTGATGCTCAATCAATAAATACTGTATCGTAGAACCATTGTCTGCTAATTTACGATCTGTTTCACGTATTGTTTAATGCATATAGCATAACCCACAGGTAGATGGCACTAGAGTTTTTTTTTCTTTTATGGCAATGAACTTTACTATTTGCCAGACCGTAATACATATTATCTTTTATTATTATATAAGTAACTTTAACGCGGCTGAATTATATTTGATAAAAAACCAGTAGCTACGTTGAAAAAGCTGATATATTGAATTACGATCTGTTTTACGTATTGTTTAATGTCTAATTCACAGGTAAATGGAACTAGCGTCTCTTGTTTTATTATGTAATATCATTTATAAATAGTATGTAATATAGTCAATTTAAAACGCGCCTGAATTATATTTGATTTAAAACTAGCAGCGTTGAAAAAGTATGTTTTGAGCTGGTATAAAACTGTTCATGAAAAAAATAGTTTTTTTCATGTAATGTTAAATTATACGTTTTTTGCTTAAGTTATGACGCTGGTGACTTACATATAAAAATCAATTGAATATTAGAAAATATACAAATGGTAAGTTATACAATAGCTAAATTAAATCGAAAAACAAACGAAAATGTTCAAAACATATAATTATTTATACATAAAATTCCTCTCTTCGTCTAAATAGTTGTTTTGCAAAACAAAGAATGTTTATTCATTATTTAACATAACGTTTTACATTCTCAACATATTTTCGTCTAGACTCAACATGTAAACCTTCAAAAAGTATCAAGTGTTTGCACAATGAGTCTGAGTGTCTCGAGCGAGTGCAGTGCTTCAACGGTGACATTTCCACTCGTTTAGAAACTTGAGCATGCCACGGGCGTGGTAGGAATGTATTTATCTTGTCCCAACTTAAATTATATGAAGCTTTTCTAATACTTATATCAATTAAAGGAAAACGTTATAAATCTTACGACATTTTTGCTAATTTAATCGAACATACAATTTATATCGAAAATTAATTTCACTTCAATATCATCATGATGATCAGTCTCTATCCGTCCACTGCTGAACATAGGCCTCCCCCAATAATGCCAAGACGGCCTATCCATTGCCACTCGCATTCCTGACTACGGCAATTTCACTTATAACGAACCAATTTTTTATGATTGATTTTATTGCGGTTTATTAAGATTTTTACAAGCCCGACGTTTCGGATACTTTACAGCAACCATGGTCACGGGAGGACTGAGGTATCCTCCCGTAAAAATTGTTTCATTATAATGAGTGAAATTCGCGTAAACATTAGAAAACAATTTTTTATGGATAAAAAATAAATATATAGATAAAGAAAAATAAAAAAATAAATGATAATGATATATTTTTTTATATTTTTTTGCGGACTGTGTCCAGCCCTTTTTTTTTTTTTTGTTCCCGCTGGGGAATGCTCTGATGCATACCTCCGAGCCCGGGGGAGCCCGGGGGTTATGTAGGACTCTCTGCGCCCGAAAAGATGGTAAAGTGGGCACAGACTCTACCCACTAAACCCCAGCTGTGTTCTTCTAATCGTGCTGGCCCGGTGCGGTAACTATGGTATGGTCCGCACCGGCGACGGTGTGCCTGGAGGCACTCTCCTCTGAACGCAGGGGATGGAGTTCCCTCCTTCTACTCCACTTAAGGTACCCCGAACACCTAAGGGTGCCTTATAGCACGAACCTTATGCGCGCGCGGCAGATCCCTCGATCGGCCACGCACAGGTCCCTCACGACGGTGCGACCACCTGTCGCCGCCGCGATCTCCTGCGAGAAGGGGCACCAGTGCGCTCCCTCACCCGCTCCGCCTCCTCCTTCTGCGGCATCACGACTTCGCAGAAGGAGAGGACTGCCTCCCATGCACTCTCACTGCCGGTCATCGCTCGGATGACCGCAGGGAGTGAAAGGTCGGCGCCGACCTCGGTCACGAGGTCCACCCTTTCTGGCGCCCACGCAGGGCACTCCGCCAGGGTGTGATCAGCAGTGTCCTCTTCACTGCTACAGTGATGACACCCTGGCGATTCCTCCGAGCCTGCCACCTTGCACAGATAACTCCCGAAGCATCCGTGCCCCGTCAGGATCTGCGCAAGGTGAAAGCTAATAACGCCATGCCGCCGGCCAACCCACTGCTCCAGGATTGGTCGGACGGCTGACACCGTGCGATGGCCAGCACTCGGCTCCTCCAGCCTTTCCTTCCATTTTCGGAGGATTCGTCATTTAAGACGCCTCCGCCAACTCTCCTCTTCAACTTCTTTAGTCTCGTCCGGGACTCCCTCCTGGTCCTCTCCACGTCTCCTCTGCCAAGAACGCGCGAGGCCACCTGCCACCAGTTCCACGGTGCAGAGCCAGCCAGTACGTACGCAGCCTCGTATGAGGTAGTGTGATACGCACGGACGGCCCTGATTGCCATGACTCTCTGCGGACGTCGCAAGAGAGCCACGTTTTGTCTCGATTAAGTAGCCGCCCATATCGGCGCGCCGTACAGCCCCATGGACTGCAAGACACCCGTATATAGGCGGCGGCAGCCAGCGCTCGGCCCTCCCATGTTAGGGAGAAGGCGGCTCAGCGCTCGCGCAGCTCCAAGCAACTTCGGCGCTAGGCGCCGGAAATGTTCCTGGAAGTTCCATCGACTGTCAAGGACGAGGCCCAGGTACCTCATGGTCGACTGGACAGCGATGGAAGTTCCCCCCTCGATCAGGTAGGATCCGGCTGGAGGAGCCCGACGTGGCCCGTAGAAGCATATAGCTTCGCACTTCTCCAGGGCCACTTCGAGCCCGTGACGTCTGATCCTCGCAACCACCTGCGCAACACCGGCTACCGCACGTATGCGTTCCTCCGAAGAGGAACCTCCGCGTGCAGTGACAACAGTATCGTCGGCGTAACAGGTAACGCCGACGCCTGTCAGATTCACACCGCGGAGCACCCAATCGAAACCGATGTTCCACAGGAGCGGCCCAAGTACCGAGCCCTGTGGAACATCGTATGCCACCTCTCTCCTCACCCAACCGTCTACCGTCGGGTAGGTGACGGACCTACCTGAGAGGTAATTCTCCACAAACCTCCTCAGGTAGTCCGGTACCCCGTGGTACCTCAGCGCCCCGCGAATGTTGTCAAAGGGCAGGGTGTTGAATGCGTTGGCGTTGTCAATAGACACCGCCAAAAGCACCCCTCCCCCCCCCGACCAACTCATCGGCAAGGGCACGCACCCTGGTCAGAGCGTCCAGGGTTGACCTGCCCCGCCGGAACCCAAACTGGACGGCGCTGAGGTTAGGCCCCACATTCTCCAAGTGATCGACGAGAGCCCGTCTCGTCTCGAGCTGCAATCCGCTCCAGCAGCTTGCCTGCCTCGTCGAGCAACCCGATCGGACGATACGCCGATGGCGTGTCTGCCGATCGTCCCTCCTTCTGGATCAGGATCAGCTTCCCCTTCTTCCACGCCGTGGGAAACTGGCCCTGCGCCAGACAGTCGCTAAATAGGTGCTGCGCCTGCGTCCGAAGCGGGCCGAGGGCTAGAACCAACGCCCGCCCGGGAACGCCATCTGGACCCGGGGCGGTGTTACGCGCTCTCATGCGGGCCAATGCTACGTCCAACTCCGCTTCGGAGATCTCCGGGGCCTCGCCGCTTGGCGGCTCTCCGCCTGAAGGAGCCATAGCTCACGCTCTTCCCGACCGGGGAACAGGGCCGGTACTATCCTGGCCACAAAATCGGGCTGGAGACTCTCCGTCAGGGGAGGGGCCCAGGGGCGCAGTTTATTGCGTACCATCCTGTACGGCCTCCCCCACGGGTCTCGGTCCAGAGTCTCCAGCATCTCCTCGCGGGCAGCCTTCTTAGCTCGTCCTATGGCCGTTTTCAGTTCTCCGGCGGCGGCTCTATAGATGTCGTAAAGCCGCCCCTCTTCTACCTCATCACGGCGTCTTCGCCTCCGACTCCGGGTGTACTGGCGTCTCGCTGCCACGCAAGTCCTGCGCAACTCCGCGAGCTCCTCCGACCACCAGTACACCCTACTGCGTCGCGGGGGCCGCCGACCGATCCTAGGCATGGCGGCATCGCACACCTGTGACATCGCAGCGACCATGCGGTCGGTCTCCTCTTCCACCTCGGTCGGGACTGTGCGATGGTCCATGCCCCAGGCCTGCACCAAGGCCGCCTCGAGGAGGGCCTCCCTATCCATCCTCCTCAACGCCCAACGTGGGCCGCACTCCGAGTCTGAGCCACGGCTTGGGGAGGGGGAGGAGCCGCCATACCGGAACCGGATGTACCGGTGGTCCGACAGCGTCTCACACTCCAGCACCTCCCAGCCTTGCACGCGGCGAGCGAGAGCAGCATCGGCGAAGGTGACGTCAACGATGCTGCTGCCCTGCCGCCGCACGCAGGTGTGCCTCGACACCACATTTAGTATCTGTAGCCCGGCCTCGACCGACCACTCCTCCAGGACTGCATCGCGAGCGTCTGTCGCGGGGGAACCCCATGCCTCAGACGTGGCGTTGAGGTCCCCAGCGATGAGGACATGCTCGAGGCGAACCCGCCCAACCAGAGAGCCGACCCGAACTAAAAACTGTTCAAAGTCGGCGTCGCTCCGGTTGGGCGAGAAATACACCCCGATCACTAGTACGCGGCCAATCTCCGCGGCCACATACCCGCGCCCTCTCTCTACTGCTCCGAACGGTGGCGAGCCGTTCAGGCTAGCAACGGCTACTACGCCATCCTCGTCCCCAACCCAACTTGGTGAGTCTGGGACGCGGAATGGCTCTGCCATCACAGCCACCTGCACCGACCACTCCGCCTGAGCCTGAAACAAAAGGTCCTGTGCTCTAGCGCAGTGGTTCAGGTTCCTCTGTAGCACTTGGGTGAATGGGCGTTCCATCACTCCAAGGCCATGGGAACCTCCTCGCTGTGTCCAGCCCTACCGTAACTGGCAAACTATGCAAAATATCGAGAATATAAAAAGAAACTTAATAATCCTTAAAAGTTGTTTCATTATAACGTAAACAGACTTATAACTCTGAAATATTATGATTCTTAAAGCTCATAAGTGTTAACGCAATAAATTTTTATGTGCGATCGTGTGAAAAGGAAATATAAAAAATGGTTTCATTTATAGATAAAATTAAGTTCAAGAATATTCAGTATTTCCTATAACGGAGCGTGAACATGTACATACGTAGAGTCGGTCACCTCCGCCGAGAAGAGGCCATCGCTTTGTCTGCTCTTATTTTGTTGAATTGCTCCATATATTCCTTTTGCGTATATAAACGTACGAAGTTATATAAAAAAATATTCTCAATACGGAAAGTTTCAAAGCGGAAATCTTTGTTAAATAAATTCATACAGTTGAAGTATACAAATATAAGCTTATACCGCGTTTAGTCGAAACACCGAATTAAAAATATGAATTTGTAATAGAAATCAATTATTTGTTTTTTTTGGAAGATCATTTTTAAAAACTATTATATGTATTTTAATAAGTATACATCTAAAATTGAACTCCATTAACTAAGTTCTGTTCTTAAACATTTTTCAGTTTGTTAGTTAATGTATCGCTTTCTAATGTTGTTTTAGTTATAAACATATCAAATGTGGGGTATAAAAATAATACGTTCGAATGCAAGAAAGTGAAAATAAAAAAAATGCTCGAAGCTTCGTTTCTCCGATGGACGTGACAAGTTGATCTAACCGCATACCAGCCTTTAAGATTCGCCGCTAGACTGACCATATTAGTAACACGAGGTCTACGATACACATTGAAATGCAAAACAAATTGGCATATTTCGAGTTGTGTTCGCATTCTTAATCTTTCTGTAATTATCACTTAAGTTGTAAGAAATAAATAATTATTGTTAAAATATGAATTACAACACGTATACCATGATTGCAGGTCATAACAACTCTAAAAACTAAAAGAAAACACATATTTCCATATGTAACTCTAAAATTTGGATAAGTATTAAGAGAGACAAAAAGAGAATTGTATGTCTAAATAGTCATAATAAATGCAAAATTCCAAAATGCTAAATTTAAAAACTCAGAATAATATGCTAGTACATTTTATAAGGATTCGAAATTCATAAAATAATTTCTGATCTCTGGCTATACTGAACCAACTTGAGTTGATCCCCACGTCACGTTAAGAGGCCTTGACGTGGCGGTGGAGCTCAGTAGCCTAGGGTGGGCCTTGGGCACCTTGGGCAAAGCTAATTGAGCCGAGGGTGCTCTTTCTACCGCTCTCATAACAAGTGGGGACAAAGGAGCAGGGAGCAAGGGGCGAGGACGGGAACCCCTTTGTACTATCCCGACGTTGGGAGAGGTTGTTCTCCACTTACCAGCTTTCGGGCGCAGCGAGTCCCACATACCCGCGTGGGGAGACCCACTCCCCCGCGGGATGCCTCAGAGCATTTAAAGAAAAAAAACCCTGTGTCGATTCCAATATGTTACATATTATTCTATTCAAATAACAGTCGAAGAGTATGTTGCTTTCTTTAATTTTAAATTTTTTTTGGCGCAATGACCAGTTCTTTGGCGTGTACGACCGGTCCACTACATCAATTTTGCTAACCAAAGAACAACAAATAAAAAAATTATTTAAATAGTTCACAATAACAACTTTAGTATTTCCGTAATACATAAATATGCTGTTTAAATAGTTTTGATCGTTCATAAACAAATAAACTGTATAAAATTATACTCGTCAAGTATAGGCATAGCGGTCCGTAAGGCTTATTGAGACAATAAACACTAGAAAGGACTTACGAGGTGAAAGGCAGTATTTTTTAATTACAATTCACGTATATAATTGAAGACTACCGCTCCAACAGTAGTCAGACGTTGCAATACACAGAACTGTGATTAGCATTAAATAATACATCACTTAAACAGATCCAATCTATACTGTTTGCATAAATCTAATCTAAATGAAATCTTATTAATGACGTAGTTTTTCAAAGATTCCATCGTATAGTAAGAGGTAGTGCCTATACTGCATTGCAGCCGAACTGGGCCGGCACGACCGGGGTGGTACTTCTCGCTCACATAACACCAGCGTCAAGTGACAGTTATGCTGTCGCGTTTCGTGCGGTTTGTGAGTTTCCGGTGGCCCATTGGGGGAGATAGGGAAAAGGAGGGCGGCGCATCTGCGTGGCCTTGCTTATGCGGATGTGCACGGGCGTCGACACCGTGAGGCTCCGACTGCTCGTTTACCCTCTGATGACATAAAAAAAGTATCACATTTTATTATATAACACATTTGAATTTAGTCTTTTTAACATAGCACTATATTTTTTTATCACTTCCTAATCTTATTAAACTTACTAATACGCGAAAGATTGTAAGAATGTATGGATGTATGTTTGTTGCTCTATCACGCAAAAACTATTGAATAGATTTTAATGAAACTCTACAATAACATTGCTAATGTATCAGAATATCATATAGGTTATAATTTATCCCTGTACTTCCTCGGTAATGGGAAGAACGCATGTGAAACCGCGGGACGCTGCTAATTCTAAATTATCAGTAATTATATTGATTGTTGTTATTTGATTGTTATACCTGAATAAAGAGTATTTAATGTATTATATTTATTCATTACATTATAAATAGTTTACATTACATTATAGTTTTAATTTCCTCTAAAGCGTCCAAACTAATTAAGCACATGTCTATGATCACTAGAATCTAAATGCATTCAACCTTTGAGATCAGAAATCTGAATTCTGTTCTATAATTTATTTGTGATCATGCTGAGGAATTCCACGCATGGTAGGTACGTGCAACTAAATGTGCGGCTCTCGTGACTTGAAACCATGATTATAGAGCTGCTTTTAATCGTGCCGATGCAATCCTGTAGCTGCGTAAAATTCTGACAATGGACTGCGTTTTAGTGAAAACCAACTAGATAGAAATCGTACACACAACATTTACAGCCTAGCATTAGAAACACTTGATCTTTCAGAATGGCTAGAAAATTACAGATTAAGCCTCGACACCGCTGCGGTTGCGGATTGATAATTTGGAATTATTAATTAATTATAAGTGCAAATTATAAGGCCAGCGTTTTAATAAATAAAGGCGAGCCTTCGCTAGGGTATGCATGTAATCGGCGGCGATTGCGGTCGGTTTCACTGAACACTTGTAACCTGACTGCTGACAACTTGCGGAGGCGTTCCGTGCACCTTTTTTGGAATAACTCGAGCAAATTTCGTCGGAAAGTTTTATTTCACTCCATGCGAATTGCACTCAGAAATCGGATTTTTATTTTAATGAGCGAGTTTTACGTTGCCGCCGCGCTCATACTTGCTACTGCACTGAATAAATAAACGAGTTGCTCCACTTTCTATGAGATCTTTTCTTTAGAGGGCCCAAGCTCGCGGGCTCGCTTGTGACACGGCGCGGTCTTTATGTACGAATATCGTCCGTTTTCGTGGCTCCAGACCGCTTGCTCTTTGCAAAGATTGTACTGATACATTTAAGTCACGATTTTATTGTAAGAAATACCACCTCATAAAGGTATTTACAGACTCAGTTATATATACAAAATGTGATAAAGTGTAACATTAACCGTGTTTATTTATTAAACAGGACATTAACTTTATCAAGCTATGACCATTTTCCCTCAGATAGTATCTATATCTGAAAATAATTTAATGCATTACTTTTTTATTTAAAGAGAGTTGTGATTCACGCCCGCATAAGTCATAACTTACGTGGCTGTAAACATAGGAAGAGCCTCTGTGATATCGCCCATAAAACTCTATCATTATTCATTCTTAAATTGAAATTAGGTCTCGATATGCCGGTGGGTTTTGTTACCGGACATGAAAACGGACTTATTAGTGCAATGCACTTGTATGCGTCACAAGAATGACACGAAGGACACGCTTTGTCTGGATCAGGTGGCCGCCTCAGAGCCAGGGGCGCGGGGCGGGTGGGGGGTGCGGCGCACGGGCGATGGGCGGGGGGCGCGGGGCTGGGGCAGGTCTCGAGGCCGCTTCCTGTCGTGGGACTGGTTCTACAGTTTGCACCATTTCGCTTTGCACCAGTTTCCATCAAGTGCGCGAGCGGCCGTTTTAGCACTTACACGTTTACTCAACGTACATTTGCATATCAACCGTTTTATGGTTGGTAGTTTTAATGGTCGTATATTTTTAATGTTTTATTTATAATTATTTTAACAATTAACGTATTTAAAATACTTTTAAAACAAAACGTTACAAAATTTTTCCATAATATAACTGTATACATTATGAATATATTATGCTGGGGTATCTTAATTATTTTTTTGTTTATTTAACGTAGGTTGCAGACATGCAATTTAGTATGAGAAATGTGTAACTTGTATGCGAGAATTTTAAGGTGTTTTCTACATAAACAACTAGCAGTCTTCTAGTTATTGGTCGACCGACACACGTGACGTCATGACACACGTGACGTAAGTAACCGCGACTCTACCACAAAACAATCCGAAACCTCTATTTTTGGAATTTACAGAATATATATATATATATATATATATATATATATATATATATATATATATATATATATATATATATATATATATATATATATATATAGATAAATGGAATGACAATCTCAGTGACCTTGCCAACTTAAGTAAATTGCAAGTAGACCGAAGAAGAGATGAAGTAGATACAGGCAAATCAATAAAAATCTTTATTTGGGTGTAAAAAAAAGAAAGTTACATGCGGCCAAAAATCTCGACCGGAAGTTAAGTATATTGATAATTTTAATCTGAGTGTATTTAATTAGTTTAATTTGCAATTACTTAACGTCCTGCTTATTATATATTATGACAAGTATTAATTCAAATTAAAAATAAAATACTTTTATTTCATTTTCTTATCATATTATAAGTATGGAATATAAGTAAATAATGAATGAATTCCTCCCGTGACCATGGTTGCTGTGAAGAATGCAACAGGTCGGGCATGTAAAAATCATAATTAATTCTTATAATGACTAAAATTGCGTAAACGTTAGAAAAGAATACCTATAAAAATATTCGATAACAATATCTATAAAAATTATCTAGAAATAAATACTTGACGAAGACGAATACTAGGTAGACGAAGTGTTGGTCGGCCATTGACCAGGTGGGAAGACGATCTCCGTGCGGTGGCCGGTTTGTGTTGGATGCGAGTGGCAAGGGATCGGCCATCTTGGCGTTCATTGAGGGAGGCCTATGTTCAGCAGTGGACGGATAGAGGCTGATGATGATGATGATGATGATGATGAAATACTTGACCTCACAACCTTATATATAAGTACCGTTCGTCATATACATACCCTTGGCGGGAATCAAATCCACGAACGTGAATATTACCAAGTCACCCGACTGTCAGGCTTTGACATTTCAACTTTTTTCTTTAACTTTATTAACGGGCAATAAACACACCGCTTTCGAACCTTCCACAGAGATTACTTTAAATGTCTCATAACAACTCTATAATCATATCGATATGAATTTGTTTATATCGTATACTTATTCGTATTTGGCTGTTGTTGTTATTGTTACCATTTACATACTACTATATTAACCTAACATCCCATCAAACTTTTTCATTAATGCATGTAATAAATCCTCCTTTAATCGGACACAGACTTACAATATCGTTAACAATAGCAAAGCGCCATTTTAAAAAGTCAATAAAATGGCGTCTATAAATACGAAGAATGTTTTCTTTCGCATAATCCCATATCTGTTATCGCTTTCTAAAATATTCTCTTGTATTTTTACATATTGTATTGGACTTTTTATTATTCGTGTACGACATTTGAATTCGTTAAGTCGTAATCGACTGAATATTTTATTTTGATAATCGTCTTGTAATAGATTAAGAGATTAACGTGTTATACATGTTAATTTTGTTATCGTTATCATCATCAACATATGATATGTCTAACATATGACAACAATTTTGATGAATGTATGCACTGACATCATAATGAAATGTATTATTCTGCAATGGCCAATATCAATATTGTAGTTATGAGCATTTCATTTAATCCCTTAAAATATGATACGGTCTTAGTTCTTGGTGGTCTTAACCCGGTTTTCGATCAATGTTATTTCTATTCAATAAAATTCGTTGGTGGAAGTGATGTGCTTGCGCGCTAATTGCATGAGTCTATTTTCCTTTTTCTCTTTCGTGTAATTGCTTTAACACATTAGTTGGTCGGCTAGTCCGGAGTTTATATTCTTGAGCTATGTGATCAACATTACAAGGTCATATTGCCTATTCAACTAAAACAAATTAAAAAAATGTATGATAATAAGTTACTCCAGCTACTCCAACCTTTATCTTGTACGAAGATTCTATTTTTTTTATTACATTGTGCGGCTGTTCAGTTGAACATGCATTGTCCAAAAGCAGATTTTTTTCCAAAGAACCAACCTATTTCATATTCTATTTGCCTATTATTTGTATACACTCACCATAATTCAAGGTTTAATTAAGTATCACAAAAAAGTCAAATAGAAAAAAAAAGATCACAAAAAGTAGGTACCAGGTTCCTTTATAGTCATTCTATACTTACATTTATCGCGACGGTCGAAGATGGTAGGTAGCTTGAAAACCCAACCATGGTTGAAGCCTAGTCGTGGCGGTAGCCTAAAGTGAACCCAGCACCTTGGGCGAAGCAAATTGAGCCAAGGAAGCTGCTCTTTGTACCCTTCTTATAAGAAGAGGGACAAAAGAGCAGGGGGATAAGGGGCGAGGATGGGAACATACTCGATTGTACTGTCCCGTCCTTGGGAGGGTTTATTCTGTGGTGTGGAACAACACCTCTGCGGAGGTGGTGTCGGACCCTTGAGTTGCCTAGCCGTCGAGTTGCCCTGTTTGCTCAACAGATCCGGGGCACCTCACCAAAAGTGGCATTGGTGGCACTCGCCGGGTTTTAGTGGGTAGAGCTGCGTCCACCTTTCGAGAGCAGCGAGTCCCACATACCCGCCTGGGGAGATCCACTCCTCCGCGGGATACCTCAGAGCATTTCCCGGCGTAAAAGAAAAAAAAGGTAGTTTGAAAACAGTAAATAAAACTTCAAACGTATCATTTGAGTCTTCCAGGATTTAACCTCAATCTTATCTTAATGTTAAACTAAACTTACTTAACTCTATAATAAAATTAGAATCGATAAATATTCATTAAGAAGAAGACGAATCGAGAAATAATAAAAAGCTTTATCTAATTATGCGGCCTTATCTCCTCAATGTCCAAATGCTAATATGATTTTGTCTGACTACAAATAACTTTTTACTAATGTTTTGACTATGAATATTTTTTTAACATCAGTATTAGAATCAAGTTATCAAAATCATGTACAGTTTAGGTACATGCGGCCGAGAAAGCTGCTCTTTCTACCCCTCTTATAATCTCGAAGACGGGACATAAGAGCAGGGGGACAAGGGGCGAGGGTGGCAACCTCACCTCATTGTATTCTCCTGACGTTGGGAGGGGTTGTTCCGTTGTGCGGGACAACTCCTCTGTGAAGCTGGCGTCGGGTCTAGAGGGGCTGACTAGCCGTCGATGTGACCTGTTTGCTCATTAGATCTTCATCATCTTCTTTTACAAAATCACCTTACACTATTGGAGGCCTTTTTCGTTTAATGTCTGAGTCAAATCACAAACACATAAAATACATAATATCACATATGACAATAAATTATAAAAAATACCTCGTTTGTTTGTAAAGATATTTAATATTCACATAAAAAATACTGGTCATGCTTAAAACTGAATATTGTTTTGCTATGAGAAACTGGTCCGCGTCGCTTCCGTGTTTCATTGCACTGCAGTGTACACCCACCGGTTCTTACGCATATCAAGAGCTATTATGTTTTGTCTATGCCCGCGGCTTTGCGCAGCATTGAGAACGTTCGAGAAAAATACGATTTTATATTTGATTCTTATTAGAATACGACAACCCCATTGTTAACCCAACCCGGCGTAGCGTTTAGAATTTTCCAGAACTCTAAATGTTGTTATAAGCTAACCTGCTGCTAGCTGGTTACCCTTCATAGTTTAATGTCAATGGTTTTTTGATAAAAGCATATTAAGGTATTATGATAATCAGCCCTATTCATTCACCGGTGGGAGGGAAGCGTTGTGCCGCGCTCCCGGCTGCATGGGTACCACCATCTTGCTTGTTTCTACCGGTGGGAGGGAAGCGCTGTGCCGCGCTCCCGGCTGCATGGGTACCACCATCTTGCTTGTTTCTACCGGTGGGAGGGAAGCGCTGTGCCACGTTACCGGCTGCATGGGTACCACCATCTTGCTTGTTTCTCCCGTGAAACAGCTTCGCTGTGTTTCGGAGAGAAGGGCAAGAGAGACAGTGTAATTACTGGCACCGAGACTTAACATCTTATGTCTCAGGTTAGGCAACACATAACTGAGTTGCCTGGGCTCGTTCCAGGTAAACTGGTTTATGTTCATGGGCGACGTCGACCACTTACCATCAGGCACCATACCGTTGGCACGTTTGCCAGTTTGCCTATCCAACTAACATAAAAAAAATACTTGACAATAGTTTAATTGCCAAGTAGATGAATAGGGAGGTAGATAAAATAAGAAAGATACAGAAATACTAAATCATAATTTACAGAAACACGAAGACGAAGACGTCTTAAGATA
The DNA here is from genome assembly GCA_963853865.1 of Helleia helle. Classification (NCBI taxonomy): domain Eukaryota; kingdom Metazoa; phylum Arthropoda; class Insecta; order Lepidoptera; family Lycaenidae; genus Helleia; species Helleia helle. Next base: position 13,414,543 of record OY971421.1, read on the forward strand.
TAAATAACATCACAGTATTAAATTTGCGTTTGTTTAAGAAATCGTATACCGTGACAACCTCGGTGAAAACGGTAAAAATCGAATGTGTTTTTGCCTAATAAGGCTTATAAGAGAGAATTCCTAATGCCTGAGCCTGATGGGAAGGGATCAAGTTGCCATCAGGCTGATCTTCACTTTGCCTATCGAACTATAAATATATATTACGTCCGTCTTGACGTTCTATGAAATAGCCATGTCCAGCGCAGAAAAATGTTGATAATGATGATGATTAATATAAAAAATATATTTGGATATCTCGTCACATCTTACAACTATTTTATTCGTGTGACGAAGATTGGCGTTTATTTGAGTCATAATTTTATCCCCGCTGCGTCCGGCCGGTGCTAAACGAGTTTTACCAAAATTCGTCAATTCGTATTTAAATTTATGCCTAAACATAGAGATATTTTATAGTATACAACTGGTGGAATACCTCACGAATCTAAAGTCTATCAATTTTTTAAACATAATAATGATCACAATAGACGTATTGTAATATGAGACAAAAACTACTTGTTCAATGTAATTCTAGAGAAAATTTAGATTTTATATTATTAAATTTATATAATTTAAATTTATGTAATGAAATATTTAAAAAATTGGCTTCTAGTAGTTTCTACGCTGCCTAATTCTCTACAACTATATAAAAAATAAATGTTGGCCTGTTTTAGACTATTATTTTAATCCACTTTCGATATGGCAAAAGGCTTTTTACCATGTAATAACACACAAGTGCATTAAAATCGCTATAAATAAACAGAAAAAGTTGTAAAATAGCAAGATTTTATAAATTTTATGTATATCTATTGATTTCAAATATTTTATCCAGTGTTATATTAGTAGAGTCGACTTACTATAAGCGGAGGCTTTTAATGAGTGGTCAAAATACATAAATATGAATGACCTGGACTGACCCCTATTGTGGCAGTGACTCGAACCCGCGTCACCTTGAAACGAAAGATCAGTGCCAGTAATTACTCTCGTGATCCTTTCCTGACCCATCAAGTTGTTTGGCGGAACAAATTAGCTGAAGGTAGCGATGTAGAGCGCCGCACACACACATCTTCACTTTAGGAATGTATTATAAAATATTTTGTACTAACACTAAGTTTTTAGGGACTCAATCACGAAAATTTTTACTTTAGAAAAATTATCATCAAAAAAATGCTGTGTAGTATCTGCAATAGATTTATTAGTTAAATTCGTGTATATGTTTTGTCATTCAACACTTATTAAAGTAGATGTAATATTTTATTTTTATTATAATAATTAAACCGGTAAGTAGTTAAAATAGTGAGATTTAACACATTTACTGAGCGTAATCAATAAGTTATAGCGTACTCAAGCAAAATAGAGAAAGTACAAACTTAGAGAGCAGCGACATTAGTGACCAAAATATTGCAATCAACAAACGAGGAACAGTCAAGTTACTGAGTAAGTAAACCTTTAATTAAATATGACATCTGTTTTAGATTTTCATTAAAGTACACACATATTATGCATTTAAAATGACATTTCAGTAAACTTAAAATCGTGAAACTAAAACTAAAAAAATCATATTCTGAGCCTAGACCCTGTATTTGCATACTTTAGACTTTTCAGTCGCTTCACAAGCCGCACCAGCTCTGTTAAATATTAAATATTATATTTTACTACAATATAGAGGTTTTAGCATTTATAAAATAAACATCTACGAACAGCGACGAAAATATGTTGTTTATGTTTGAGCTATAAAACTATCGTTTTTTTTTACTTACCGTCAAAACATGTTTCGACATGTCTTAAGTCCGTTTACATCTGTTAGGCGCCAAATAAGCTAATTTTTTGTATCGATCTTTATCATAATAATAATAAGTAACTTAAACTTAATTTAAATAACTTAAGTGCGCTGTGACCTTTATGCGTAAGTTTTTATAAACTTCCACATGCTTGTTGATTATCGTGATAAATGATCTACTTGTTTTCCAATTATGAAAGATTATAAGTACATGTAAGATTAATATTTCCTTTTGTATAATATAAATCTTGTTTACTTCACGAAATTTGTAGGGATTTGAACCCTATTAATTTGTATAATTAATGTTTAGTCAATACTATAGTTATGTTTATAAGATAATACTAATAATGAATATTATCCAACAATCACACAAAGTTAAAGTTGTGTCACGGGCACTAAGAACGGCAATAAATCTAATAAATTCATATAAATATATAATATATACACGTCTATGACCCAGTGCAGACATCTGTGTTAATCATACAAATTATCTGCACTTGGCGAGATTCGAACCCACGATCGCTGTGCAAAGTGCCTGACCACACGACCAGCCGGCCGTCAACTAATTACATAAAATATTTTTAAAATTCTATTATTAAAAATATATATATTATTAAGCCTTAGATCTACGAATAGTGGTAATTATTTATTGCAATATATATATATATATATATATATATATATAGTATATAATATAAATATAACACGAGATATAATAAAATTAATATATAAGTCGAGCGCGTTGATGTCTTTTGTACTACAGTATGCAGAATGTCGCGGTCGTTTTGGCACTTGCATTAGTCTTTGAATATTACTCTCATAAAGTATTTCAGAAAGATTGTCCTAAAAATTAGAGATTTTTATAATTTGAAAAAAAAAATCTGCCATGTTCTACATACATATTAGAATACACTTATACAAATCCATGTGTACGAAGCCTAGGGCAAGTCATATAAGCTATTGTTACATTCCGATTAGTTTTAATTCGCCGAAATTATCTTCTCTCAGTATAATTGTTTAATATATATGCAAATTATTTTATATTTTTCAACAGCATTCCGAATGAGCGCATAATTAATAAATTATGCTAAAGAAATTAAAAAAATAATTTTACTTACACTAAATGATATTTGTGTCAAGAGTTAATTAATGTAGAGGAGAGTTTATTTTAGAAGTAAAAACTTCTTTAGCCGCGTTGAACACTTTTTGGTAGTGGAAAATCTTCTAGGTTCGCGTCAGCGATACGCTAATGTGACATTATGACGTCATTGTGAAATTTAAATTTTTTTGTATTAAAATTTGAACTTTTATATATAATTGCCAATTTTTTTAGATTAGTTTTTTGTGTTTGATATCATTAAGTATAATATGGCACATTTGATATATGAAATATTTACTACAACTTCATTTTAAAATATTTACCGATGTTTCTTATTCTTCGGAACAAAATGCAGGATAAAATGCACATTTAAAATAGGCAACGCATGGAAATGTTAGTTTCGTTGTTTGTTGAAATGTCTTGTTAATTTTTATAGGCGAAGTTTAGCTAATATATATGTAAATGCAATACTAATTTACAAAATCAATTTTTCAGGTAAATGCCGTGCTCATCAGAGGATTATCATCTCGAATTTGTTGTGTTTTAAGTTGCTGTAAGTAGAAATCGACACACAATACATTATAGTACATATGGTATAGCCTGACACAAAATATAAAAACCCTCGCCATATTGCGGAAAATTTCGGAACTGATTTCTGTATGGACGATAGATTGTTACTGTACAAAAGATACAGTGGCGACACCAATGCAGGGTTTATATATTTCCTGTCAGGCTATAATTGATAGTTCCTTAACGTCAATTTCATTATTTATTCTCAAATTACATAACTCATGTCGTATAACAACTTTGCCCCTTAAAACTAATCACAATAAAAACTAATGGAGAGCAGTAAAATACATTGAAATACTACAAGAACCGATATTATAACTAAAATATTACAAGTATTGGCATTATAATTATGACATTATATTAAAGTAAATTATTACTTAATAATAAATAAATCAATGAAGTATCTTTGGATGTCGCTTCTTTTATTACACGCTTTTTATTAGCTTCACCTGTATGTTTGTATGTTTGTATGTTTGTATGTTTGTTTGTAACCGACTTCTTTGGGCGCGATTTTGACCCACTTTTAACGGCCAGATTTTATTCAAACTATATAAACTAAGTAGATTTATCGAGGACCGATGACAATACAATAATTTGATAAAATTATTCCAATATCCTGATCAGGATAATCAGGATAGCACATGCTAGGAAGGCATACCGCATAAGGCGCGCAACACATCACTTGTGTTGTTTTTAGTCTCTCACTCATTTCTAAAGTGATTGCCATTAGTTGAGTACTTTAAATTAATAAAATCTTTAAAAAAAAATTGACACCAAAAAGTAAAAAATAAATTATAGTTTAAAAAAAAACTAAAAAACACGCTTTAATAGCAAACCGAACTATAAATTTGAAAATAATTTTTAATAGAAGAATTAAATGGGTTAACAAAATAAATAAATGATATTACTTATTGTAAAAAAGCGTGGTGCTTGTAACTAAGTTTTTATACTAACTTTACTTTTTAAAAATAGATACCGATGAAATATTTTTAACAATGAAAATCGAGCACCTCACGCTTTTTTACAATAAGTAATATCATTTATTTATTTTGTTAACCCATTTACTTCTTCTATTAAAATTATTTTCAAATTTATAGTTCGGTTTGCTATTAAAGCGTGTTTTTTAGTTTTTTTTTAAACTATAATTTATTCATCATCATCCCATATATGTTCAGCAAATAAATGGCTAAACACTTAAGCACCTATTTTATTGAGAGTTACATTGGCGAACTATTGTCACATGTTTTCAACTGTAAATCATACCATTTGAAAACTGACAAGAAATTGCTATACTATAAATATAAAAAATATATCGAAGAGTAAAACAGATAGCACTTCCTACTACTGGAACCGACTACTACGTACAGGTCTCATTTCTCTAGCCGAATGTCGATGGAGGACCCAAATGTAGTCTAGACTCTAAACCCCACCATGGTTCAGGCCTTGACGTGGCGGGGGGGCTCAGTAGCCTAGGGTCTGCCCGGCATCTTGGGCGAAGCTAATTGAGCCGAGGGGGCTCTTTGTACCCCTCTTATAAGAAGAGGTAACAAAAGAGCAGGTGGCAAGGGGCGAGGACGGGAACCTCAGCCCATTGTACTATCCCGAAGTTGGGAGGGGTTGTTCTGTGGTGCGGGACACCCCTCTATGGAGGTGGTGTGGGTCCCTTGGACTGGCTGTCGAGGTGCCCGGTTTGCTCATTAGATCCGGGACCTACTCCCCCACGGGATGCCTCAGAGCATTTCCCGGCGTTAAAGAAAAACAAAACTTGACTCTAAAATAAAAATCACCCGACATCTTTGCCGTAATAATGTATTGTTTTGTTCAATGCTTTTTATTTATGGTTAGGTTAGATCATACCAAATACTTAGTAGCGACCGGGGCCAGCCTGTCGCTGAGGTGTTCCTGTTGCCTTCAGATCCAGGACCCTCAAATAGGGGCTGAACGCACTCGCAGTGGTTTTAGTTTAGGTAGTACACTGCCCAAGTGTTAGTCCCATATAGGTGCACATACATGCATAAATGCATTTTCTTGCGTCAACAAAAAAAGTTTATACCAAATATACCATGACACTAAACGTTTTGGTATAAAATCTAATCCATTATTTGAAAAAACTTTTTTAAAACTCTAATACAACAATTTTATTATCTAATCGAATATAATGAGCTTTGTATTTCGATTATTAAGTGAAACCTAAGAAATTGATGGCTATGATTAATAAAATAATCAATTCTAATGACTCCTACATTTTAATATTAATAATTATTTGTGGAAAAATTTAATATCACGTTTATAAATAAAGTATGGTTCATCCGAAAAAGTATTCTCCTTTATTTAGAACTCTTGGGGCAATAATAACACTGTGTCTGTGGTAAAGTGGAACAAGGAACTCGCTAGTTGGCAACTGGTACGTTGAACCTCCCGCGCGCGTGTGTGTGTGCGTGTGTGCGCGTCTACACATACACGCGTGTCCACATAGAGTAGACTAGTGTGCGTCTAAACAAGTATACTGAATCGATTACTACTAACGTAAATTATTCTGATTCATGTCTTACTATACAATATTTGCTGTACTAAAAATTGACGCGATATCTGTTATCATCAGTCGTTGATCATTATTATAATCTTCGAATGCCAAACACACTGAAGTCCAATGTCAAAGCAGGTTCAGCATGTATTTGAGCTTAACATCGAAAAAGCTCCCAATATTTAAAAAGTAATTATATAAACATATAGGTAGTTATATCACCATTCCACAAACATCGAGAAACATAAAAGCCTGGGAAATTTATTACTCACGGAACAAATCATCACACAGGAATCATAATCGTTAAATGATTGTAATTAATACAATAAAAACCTTTTGGTGCCCTTTATCCTACATTGTTGCGTTCGAATATGAAAAATATTTCGGTGATTAATATACAATTAACAATGATATATTCATTAATTCTACCAAAATTGAATAATTTTAAAATGAATCACGAAATAAACATTTATATGACTTAGTTTTTGCAACGATATTAGGTAAATTATTTTGGCTACCAACAGTAAGTTTTTGTATGCAAATTACACAACTTATTCAGATTATATCTCATGGACTAATTATTGGTTTTAAAATATTCGGCTACCAGTGAAAATTGAATCGTGATATGTGACTCAAATGATTAATCTTCGTATAATTGAAGCAAGTATATAGCAAGCAAATCTTTTATCTCTATAATAACAGCGATTCTGTTACTAATCATATTTCATCTGATGATCAATCTTCGTATGATTAAAGCAAGAAGTCACAAAGTTTTATCTCGTAATAATAGCAATTCTATTACTAATCGCATTTCATCGTGTATCGAGTGGTAAGCGTGATTCGGAATAGTATATAAAAGCTGTCGGCGATTGCGGCATGCCTCGTGGTCTGATCGCTATTCGTCCTTGCCGCTTGCTCAACACTCGATAAGTGCACCGTTAATAATAATTTGCCTCATCATATTAAGAGCTTAAAATAAAAATAAAAACGGTAATAACACGTTAGAGCGACGTAGCGAATTTTCCATGTTCAATTGTTACGTAAGTGTTGCATACCTACTGGTTTTTTTAAATCTTTTGATTGGGTTATTTACATTACTTATTTACAGTTTTTTATATTAAAATATTTTATTCTCATACTTCCTTTGCTTTTTTGCTTTAAGCAATTGCTAATAAGCAACTTAGCAATATCCAAAAAAAGTATAAAAATGTGAAATGTGTAAAAAATGAAAAGGAAATGGGATTTGGTGTTTACCTTATAGATGGCATAACAAAAAATAAACGAGTAGGTACACTATTTTTATGGCGTTTACTTAGGAAATTAAATACCATAAAAAGTGCCCATGTTGGCTTGGAATGTTATTGGACCTAGTTGGATACGGCTATATTTATTTCATTATACTAGTTATACCATCATATTTTTATGATTACAAAACTAGGTCACGCATTGTAAGAATTAAAAACCGCGCGAAGTGGACTCGCGCGCGAAGAGTTCCGTACTATTATATACACAATATTAGACACTTTAACATAAAACCACGTTTGTTGTATGGGAACCCCCCTAAATATTGATTTTATTCGGCAACAGGACGAACAGCTATCACGGTTCATGAGATACAACCTGGTGACAGACGGACAGACGGAGAGACGGACAGCGAAGTCTTAGTTATAGGGTTTTCGTTTTACTATTTCGGCCATTTCGGCTATTTCGGCCAAAGTACTGTACCTTAAAAATGGAAAGATAGTTTTTGGTAAATACTAGAAATGCGCCGAATGTAGGTTCAACCGAATACGAATATTCGGCCGAATCATTCGGTTTTTTTTTTTTATGTCTGAACTAGTATTTGTTACGGAAGATATATCTGTTCATTGTTGATTTCATAGAATTTTATTTGACTTTAATGAATGAAATTTTGAATATTTTTTTTAATGTTTTTGTGTTGCAATGTTTATTGAATATTTACTTAAACAAATTCGACAATTCCTAGTTTTTATGTTGCAAAGTATTTGTTACTTAAGGTTTTTTAAATTGTTGATTTCTTAAATTTTATTTAGCGTAGGTAGTAGGTAGACATTTATTTAAGGAAAACTTAATTTTCTTATGGCATAGATATTTTAATACTTTTCCTAAAGCAAGTGATGGTCAGGTGCAGGTAGAAATTTAGAAAAACCAATTTCTAGGCACCACAGGAGAACATCACCCGTACCTCTCGGCTCTCACTCAAGAGGCTGAGTCCACTAGGCCATCGTTGGCTCCTAAAGATAGTAGGTACTTAGGTAGATATTATATTCTAAAAAAATAGGTACTGAAAAAGGTGTTACTCAAAGCAAGTGTTCTTAATATTGTTAATTTCATACAAATTTAATTTAGTTTAAATAATAATTTGTAAAAAAGCAGAAGTTTATGTTATTAAAATATTTAAATTGATTGTTAAAGTTAATCTTTTTATTTGCACAAGTAGTGTTTTTTCATTTACAAAGAACTATAACTTTCGGAATAAACTTTTTTTATATTATTTAGTAATATTAACTTTTTTAGTTTATTTATTTAGTTATTTTAATAAAATGTTCTTTTTTATATTTAAAATAATTTAAATATTCGGTTATTATTCGGCAAATAAACCGAATATTCGGCCGAATACGAACATGAAAAAATATGCCGAATGTACCGGTGGGAGGGAAGTGCTGTGCCGCGCTCCCGGCTGCATGGGTACCACCATCTTGCTTGTTTCTCCCGTGAAACAGCTTTGCTGTTTTTCGGAGAGAAGGGCAAGACAGGCAGTGTAATTACTGGCACCGAGACTTAACATCTTATGTCTCAGGATAGGCAACACATAAATGAGTTGCCTGGGCCTGTTCCAGGTAAACTAGTTTATGTTCATGGGTGACGTCGACCACTTACCATCAGGTGGCACGTTTGCCAGTTTGCCTATCCAAAAAACATTTAAAAAAAAAACTAATATTCGGCCGAACATTCGGCGCATCTCTAGTAAATACTAATAATCTTTATATAATATAATCTTTATGTATATATAATCCTTCTGTGCTTGTATATGTCACTGAACTCCTGGACAACTGGACAGATTTTGATGATTTTTCGTGTGTTTTCAACTAAATTCATGAATGGTTTGATTAACAATTCTTTCCACTACAAAATGTTTTGTTCAGAACCTCTGTCGGGTAAGCTTGATAATTGACAAATCCCATTGAACAAAAGAAGTAACCGATAATAATTGAACAAGTTTTAGAACAATACGCTATCTCAAAACGGCCATTGTGCTTGTCCCCTGATACTGACCTCAGCAATTTAATTTCGAAATAGTATTATTGGACACGTGAGTTGATTGTTAACAATATCTTAGAGGCAAGGTCGATACGTTTTGTAGACAAATTACTACCTCGATAAAATAAGCGAATCGATTTCTGCACTATAATAGACTTTATCGAATTCGTCCAGTAATTTTATATAAGCGGTAGTAGTTTGCTCAGGTTTCAATGCTTTTACGTGTGTTTACTTCGATAAGGCATTTTAGAGCAATATTGTTGATTAGTGTTTAAGAACCGTTGTAGTTGAAGGTTTTCTATTTTAGTTGAGATAGGCAAGCCATACAAGCTGACTCTAAGCTTCAGATTCAAAATTACATATGAACTCTACAATATACTACAACAAAATTTTCGCTCGGAAAAATACCATATTGTAGGTACCAGAGCTAGTTCACTTTCCCGCGGGAGAGCGCGAAGGCGCCAGGCGGTCAAACCGCGCGCTGGGAAGGGCCAGTGTGCGGCCGATCGGGGATCCGTCGCGCGTGAGTAAGGTCCGAACCTTAAGGCACCCTTATGAGTTCAGGGTGATTTAAGTGGAGAAGAAGGAGGGGACGACACTCCCTTGCTTTCAGAGGGCTAGACCACGTGGACATCCATAGCTCCCGCACCGGGCCGGCCAGCGGAAACAAAAAAAAAGAGCTAGCTCACTTATCAAGCCGTTGCCTATCCTAAGACTACATATTCTGTCGGTGCACTGGCACTGGTTAATAGGTCAGTCTTGCCCCTTATTAGGAATACAGCAATACTCCTTAACGGAAAATATATTATATAGGCAAAGATAATTATGCTGTAGCGCCAAATAAAAAGCATCTCTTCCATAATTTTATAGTTTGGCATGGATTCGTCATGGAAGGTTGTATTGACATTTAGAGGGATAATCGTGACGTATGATTGGTTCCTCTTATACTTCCTTGGCATTCAAATAATCGGGGGCAGACTGATTTTGACGATTTAACACACTCTTAATATGGCATTGTGGTTTAATTGAAATATTCTATTTCTTGTTTTATAACAATGGAAATGCAGGAAACAATGAAATTATCCCATTCAAAAATTAAAAACTTGTTCACGTATTGTAAGTGCGAAGATTTGTAAGAAATGATTTTATTGATGACAAAACAGGCATAAGTGTTAATATTAATTATTTGCATTCAAAATATGAAATAGTCATGTCAAGATACTATATATAAGTTGTACTATATAAAGTATATAACTTATATAAAGTTATGGATACTTTTTCCTTAAGTTCTTTCAATTTTGACATATGTATTTCAAATCGCCTTTAAGTTATCTGTAAAATATTATTTTTTAATATTAATTAAGCTTTTATAATTACCCCGGCAACATAATTTACAAAGAGCAAGAAGTTATTTTAGCGTGAAACAATTACTATAACACTATTAATCATGAATCACTTTTAATAATAAATTCAATGTCACGCTAATTCAGAATAAAGTAATTAAAATTTATTTCCGTATTTGGAAACTTCAAGCAGATGTCATAAATTAATCAAGATGTATTTATTAGAAGAAAGTTAACCTTTTAAGCTTATAGAGAGATAGATATAACAATGATACCTTGATATGATGAGACGACCTCTGTGGCTCAGTGGTTAACGCGTTGGCGCTCAAGCCGGAGGTTGCGGGTTCGAATCCCGTTAGGGAACAAAAAACACCAGTGTTCCTAGGTCATGGATATGTGTTAAATATATTGTGTATCATATAATAAAAATCTTATATGTAGGTATAGCATAAAAGTATTAAATATATTTCCGTTGTCTGGTACCCGTAACACAATTTCTTCGAGAACTTACCACGGGACCAGATTGACGTGGTATAAAAGCGTCCATAGATATTATTATTATTAATGATACCTTCATCTCAACGTAATATTTGTTTATATTCAGTTAAAAATGATTTTATAGAAAGTTCCTTTGCCTTAGCCTTTGAGGCTAATAATATCATCAACATCTAATATTTGTGTATATTCAGTAAAAGACCACTTTATTATGACAGCTTCAGTCCAATTCAATGGTGAAATACATCGTCAATCATGCTTGGATTGGATGTGATTGACGTTATTTGACATTACGGCCTTTTTGTGGCAGGACCAGAAACAGGTCTGGTATAAATATACAAGTATCAGTTAATATTTGGTAATGTACGAAATAATGAATTAATTTTCATTTCACCGTTTCGACTTAGCCTTTATTTACTAAGCAGTAAGCAGGAAATTATTTTTTAAAGATTTGATTTACTATTAAAGGCAGAAGCTTTTTGTTATAAATATATATCGAACTTATGTGTCTGTTTATTCTTATAATTTAGGGATTGCCCCGGGAAATACAATCGTATTTCTTAATTCTTTTTATCTCATCGTCAGTTATCATTTGTGTAGATTTATCTTTAATAGTCCTTATCAATTTGTCCTTATCAGTATGAATTTAAACAAAATTTATGTGTTAACGGCTCATAATATGACATTTGGCCGTTTTGCGTTACTTCTTTCGCTGTCCGGGATCGATTCAATTACCTTTCTAGTACCAAATCACGTAATGAAAATTGGAAAATGTAATACAAATGTATTAAGAGAAACTAATACTTATTAGCATAGCATAAGTATTACCTACAAATACATAAACTATATAAAATATTTCCCATACAAACATACATTGTTAACAAAATAACCACCGTACAACCAACACAAAATGTCAAACACATAAAAAACACTTTCTGTATTTCATAACAGGTAACATTTAGCAAATGATCAAAGAGATTTTATATAAAAATATATTACAGTTGAATAGGCAATGCTCCAATTTCACCCTCTAATCTAGTTATAATTGTTATATGTCTGATGAAAGATTAAATCAGAGGTAGGAGCAATTTCTAAGGTTCCGTACCCGAAGGGTAAAAACGGGACCCTATTACTAAGAATTCGGTCGGTCTGTCCGTCTATTTGTCACCAGGTTTTATCTCAAGAACCGCGATAGCCAGACAGTTGAAATTTTCAACAACTAAAAACAAAATAAATATTTTATGGGGGCTCCCATACAGCAAACGTGTTTTTTTGCCCTTTTATGCTCGATATCAATAACGTCAACAAGTAGACGCTTGAAATATTCACAAAATATTTAGTTTTATTTAAGAATTAAATAGTTATTTTACAGAATATTTGCTTATATTTAAAAAGAAAAAAATACTTAGATACTTAATCCAAATGAAAATATAATTCGACAGAAACTAAAAAAGGTTGTGTACAGTGTAATGTTGTTTAACTAGTCAATGGTACGGAACCCTTCTTGCGCGAGTCTGACTCGCACTTGGCCGGTTTTAAAAGCCGTCATTAATATAATCGCGTGGTAAGCTCGTAAGAACTTTTGTTGTAAATGCTATAAAAGTAATATCCATGACCCGGACAGACATTTGAATTCATTATACAAATTAACTATAAATAGCGGGATTCGAATTTGCGACCTTACAGTGAATAAATAAATGAAAATATTCACAATATTAAGATGGAAAACCTTCATCATCATCATCAGCCTCTATCCGTCCACTGCTGAACATAGGCCTCCCTCAATGAACTCCAGGAACAAAAAACCTTATAAATGTATAATATTGCAAATCATGCCGTGGCCTAAATCCCCGTAACATTAAACGAAGTTAGCTCACGAGTATACCAGGAAACGACGATAAATGTGTCAAATTAATTTCAATTTTATATCACGACCCATAAAATTTACGATCCATTAATCGAAATCGCTAAAAAATTATTATATGGCATGGCATGGCTTTGTTTATTTGCCTTTATAAATCCTCAACACGTCATCACGATTAAGATAAAATATGGTTTCCTAACTTTTGCCACAGTTGTACCCCTAATAATAAAACGGCTTTTTACATGGCGAACGTATCAGATACTTTACAACAACCGCACCACGCCATGATTGCCAAGGTTACTTGTGACTTCAATAGAAAACTAATTATTGTTTGCGCGAATTTCGCTCATTATAATGAAACAATTTTTACAGCTTTTATCGCGGTTTATTAAGATTTACAAACCCGGTATTTCAGATACTTTACGTCAACTACGGTCACGGGAGGACTAAGGTGTCGACGACCTAACATTACAAAGTTATTCGAAAGTACTCCATGATACATCAATATCTTGATTAGTCATCTCACTCCTTTTTTTTATCGCAGGGATAACCTTATGGATGCAGCCAGGATCTTTGGGTAGATCCTGACCCAATGTGGGACTCGCACCTGGGAGATCCCACCCTAACTAAAACCACTGCGAGCGCCTTCAGCCGCTTATTGAGGGTCCCGGATATGCAGACAACAGATAGGATCACCTCAGCGACAGGCTGGCCCCGGCGAAGGCCAGACTACTACTCGTAAGAGGGGACTGCCCGACCGCTACAAAGCAGTCCCCACGACGTTGTGCTATACTTGGACCCAGGTTCCCATCCGGAACCCGACACGAGCATAGGGGCGTTACTGGAGGCGCATTAAGTAGCGCCTCCTACGCATCCCCGTTCGTCGCCCGCGGGCGGAGGCCTCGTCGGCGCCCTCCTCTATCACCCGCTCGTCAGCCTCCTTCTGGGACATTACTGCCTCGCAGAACGAGAGACCATCGCCGTCCAGGACTCGTCATCACCGAGCATCGCGGTGATGACACTCGGCAGCGATAAGTCCCTTCCGATGACTGATGTCAGATCATGACGCAGCGCCGCCCATCTCGGGCACACCTCGAGGGTGTGCTGGGCCGAGTCCACCGTCGCGCTACAATCGTGACAAACTGTCAAACGGCTCCCTGTGAGCCATCCAGCACAGGTACTCACCAAAGCAACCGTGCCCGGTGAGCACCTGTGTCGGACGGTTTGAGCTTACGAAGCATCCACTGCACCGCTCGAGGACCGGACGCTGAGCAACCGTTAGGCTTTTAGTCATCTCATTACAAAAGCTATGGTCACGGGAGGAGTGAGCCTCCCGTGACCATAGTTTTTGTAAAATATATAAAATAATTATATCCTAACTTTAGAATTATATAAGTTTTGTAATGCCACTTGGTATTTCTTTATTTTTACTATGTCTTAACTCAATTGGGATCTAAAAATGAGATTTTATTTAACCACAAAAATAGCAGATTTATCCTCAGAATTCGAAGCCATTTTTTATTAAATTTAAAGATCGATGTTTAGCTTAATTAAGTCTTGTAATTATTTTTTATTATGTTCTGAAATATTAGAGTATTTTCTACTTTCCTAAAACTCGTTTGAAAGATTATGTATGCTGTGTGTCTATTAAATTAATGAATATTCAAATTTAGAATGTCTAAACTTAGAATCATTTTTCTTTTTAATCGTCTGATTCGATGAAGATTTTTAAATTTTTATATTCACTATGAAACTCTTTTATTTATAATTATATATATTATATTATACTATTACGATTTATAATTTGACTATAGAAATAACTAAGTCAAAAAACTATAGAAACTTTTAATTTATACTATATAAATATCCGTACATTTGCCATGTTTTCCATTGTTATTTCGTGGAGTTTGATATTTCAGCATTGACTACGAATGTCTAATCTCCATTTGGTTAAAAAAATGGCGAATATCCCGTTTTAAATAGTTTTAATTGTGAAAATAATGGTATTTTAAGCTTATCTTGCATCTTATCACGATCCAAGTTTATTAAATCTTGTACCAGAACCTTATTTTATTAGTACACGAAGTAAAACTTAAATCAGTACTAAAATTTATATCACATATCATATCATATAAGTCATGGATAAATTATAAAAATCATACCTTTGGTAAAAAGTACCAGCTATTTTAATTTTCTTCAACACATAAATTACTTTTTTTTTTTATTCTTTTTTTTGGACTTTTATACTACATGTATATGTCAGTCCGATTAATCTTATTCTAATTATCACTATCACTAAGTATCTTAACTTAAGATGCCAATAGCTTAAACAATACACAAGCTCCTTCACTGTTAGGTTTTGACAGTAATGAATTTATAATTCCGACTTGTAATATGTCCAGACTTAATTTTTCCCATAATTCCTGTCTCTCTGCATGAAACTGAACACATTCCATCAACAAATGATACACATCATCCGTTACTCCACATGTATCACATTTAGGAGAAGCAACCTTCCCCATTAAAAAGAGAAATTTGTTTGATGGAATATGTCCGGTCCTGATTCTGTGCGCTATAATAATCAATTTCCTACTTAACTGACTATATGAACACCAAGGTATACGAGGAGGCTGACTTTGGATAGTTTTATACCATATACCTTTTTCTAATGATCTCTGATCGAAATACTCCTTCCATAAATTATAACATTTTCCATTATATTTCGTTAAAACTTCTGAATATTATGGTTTCACAAAAATTTCTTGTCCTTCTTACTTATAATTAATAATTAATACTAATGTATATTTGTAATTCATATAAGTTAATCTCACCGAACTAAATTAGCTTATCAACTTTTAACTGTTCCCCGCTTTTCACGCACCTTACAATAAAAAAAGTCTAAATTAATATCCCTTCCTCAAGGCCACTAAATGCAAAAATAAATTTGTTTTGTAGTTCCGAAGATTAGCACATTCAGACAAACGCTCTTCAGCTTTGTTATGTGTACTATTACAATTAATTATAAATATAAGAAACTGGTCAAATCTCAAATGAAATTGTTTTTGTACAATAGGGTTTAAATTTAGAGATATGGCTTTTCAATTGATAATTTAATTTATATATCAGTTTAAAACCCATCCTTCTCTACTAGTATTGACTAAAACTCATGGTCAGTCCCCTGAAACCGGCCATTGAATGGAGATCATCCCAACTGGTTGGAGGTCGACTAGTTTTAGAAAAAATATGTAATTTTAAAAACAAGAATATTAATGCTAAGCTAGAAAAATCATTATTTACCATTGAGCTTGGTTTAGCCTAGAAACTTAATAAGACAAAACTCTTTGGACACAACAAATGATTTACAGTTTACATATTAAATAATCACAGTCATTTGATAATTATAATAATAAATAATATTTTACTTTTGTTTTGTTTTTTGTTTTTCGTCGCTCTATTTTATCTTTACCGATTTATTATATATACGATAATTATTTATAATCATATAATGATAATGAAACATGTGTACTTTGCTTGTCCATATCGAAGGCGTTTATTTATCTTACAAAATTCCGTAATATCCGTTAGAACTGATTCAATGTACTCACACATTTGTGTCATAATACGGGTGTGGCGCACACATACATGCATGCTAGGGTTGGGAAATAAGTTAAAGTAGAAGAAATTATTTTTATACCGATATAAAAGCTGTATGTTTAAGTATCTAAAATATGATTTAAATTAAATGTCTAAATGTTGTTAATGGTCGTTTGTTGGAGATTTTATTACAAGACTTAGCCTAGACTTAGCTATATGTAATGGTTATATATGCTGATTTTTAAAAATACTTTAAAACGAATATATATAACCATGATAAATTTTATTTGAATTGCTAATTTAACACTCATGTACTAAGTTTTCTATTGATATATCTCATTTGGTTTTACAAACCAAAGAATATGATTAAACAACTGTGAGTAAATTTAATTAGAACATTTTATTAATTTTATATTACCATAACAATACCATAAAAAGTGGAAAAAAAATATTAACACACATTTACTAATTCATTATCTTCATAATATTAACTTACATTTTTATTTGAATTGTAATTAACTTCAAAATTATATTTATATTAGACAAACATAATTTCATCTAATATGAGTTAATAAAAGTAAAAAATGCAAAACAAAATGACGTTCAATGGACAGCCCTCGTGTGTATCAACACGGCACACGTGCGCAGGCGCAGCGGTGCCAGCGGCGCGGAACGGGTCGGCAACGACCTGCTCGCGAGAAAGAACTCAGCCAAGGACGCCGGCGTAACGGGACGGGACTCCAGCGTCCCGCTACGTAACCGGGAGCTTTACGTAATCTATCACGCGTGATGCGTTTGTCAAATTCCTATCACGTTATCATGGTTTTGTTCAAGTATTTTACATCTTGATTTAAAAAAATCATAGTTTAGAACTAAGATTAACTTGCTAGGAATTGATATTGAAGAGCATCCTCTTATGATTGCATTATACTATAAAATAAATGAATTATATTAAAATAGTAATTGACTTTTATGGTATTCTATTTAATATTATATTAGATTTAAATAATAAATATCGGAATTATGGCATAACATTAACGAAGAATTTTTAGTTGAATTTTATTTTAAAATATGTATTTTTTTTTATTAAATAACTTATTTCAAATTCCTTAATGGTTTTAAATAGATGAGAATCTAGTCTTGATTAAATGTATGGAATTAACCAACAAGTGACCCATTACCGTTGAATGTGCATGAAAAATATTTGGCATTTTAAATAATAACTAGCGATGTTTGAACATGGTTTAATGATGATATTAAACGTTTATCAAAATATCTTGTAGGATATATATAAAATAAACTCTATCTGCTAAATAAACATCGTTCTCACTTGATTTCAGCACTGAGTTAAGTACAACTTTATCAAGTTTGGTAATAAACGATACGTAATGTCTATTGATTGACGTGTTCTAAATAAAACGTTATTCTTCTCAAAATTCAATTTTAAGTTCCTTCGTCCGGACATCGACCCAAAAACCTTATGCTCTGTCCCGCTCACACGCCTCTATCTTGATAATTTCGTTTCGTAGTCACGAAAACCGCTGCTCTGTCTTTATTTTGTTCCATTACAACCAAGAACAATGACTATTCGATAAGTATACGTTCCTATATCTATTTCTTTCCCTCCGGCACATTAAGCCGCTACGTGAGTAGGACGAATATAGTTTCACCGCGCGCGCTAAACATTGGATGTTTTGAATTCTTATTGGACCGCCGTGAGTTTAAAGATGGCTACTCGAGGACCGTTTTCTTG
This sequence comes from Helleia helle, assembly GCA_963853865.1. Taxonomy (NCBI): domain Eukaryota; kingdom Metazoa; phylum Arthropoda; class Insecta; order Lepidoptera; family Lycaenidae; genus Helleia; species Helleia helle. The sequence continues at coordinate 13,432,883 of OY971421.1, forward strand.
TTACGATAACCTAATTTAATTCCATTACATCGGTACTTGTTGTGTTTAAATTTCAATACGCCAACTCCATTAAGATCGAATGTCAGGAGGTAATGCGAGTAAAAAGATAGCGACCTCGCGGTATTCGCACGCTACCCCCTCTTCCCCCACCGCGTACCTCTCCCCGGCCCCCGCCTTATACTCTTGTTCGCGTCCACTGTTTTGTTCGGAAATATCGAAGGTTTGCCGGACGTCAACCGACACGGAACTACCTTCGACTCACGCGTATTTCCAGGTATTAAAATAATATCGACAAGCTATATGGAGCAATAGTCTTATTTTTAAATCTAGTGGCTTGCCTCGCTATTATTGTAATCAGAAATTGTTTTTATCATATTAGTTTATTACTATTACTATTAAAATTAAACATATTATGTTAAGTAATATGTTTCTGAAAATCAAAAGTTGGATGAGTAAAATACTAATCATTTTGAAGTCCCTTTTTCGATATTGTGCTATAAAAATATCATTATAAAGGCACAGTCGTAACAAGACGAGTAAAAAATTACTGTACTAAATAATCTGATAAAAAATACAAAGCGTGTCGCGTTGATGTCTTTTGCTTCAATGCTGTGTGCAACATTGGAACTAATAAATATTAATATTTCTATGTATTTTATATCTGTTTTACATATCTAATAGAATAATGAAATTGCATTATACTTGTTAGTTAATGACACATTATCTTAAAGCAAAAGACTTCAACGTGTTTTGAGCTTCTGTATTAAATCATTTGTTAATAATTCTCCTCGGGCATTTTTAACAGAAAAAACTTAAATGATTGATTAGTAAAATAATAAACATGTTTATATCAATAAGACGCAGAAGGTTATATTAAGGAAATATATTTTATGACCTTTATATTGTAAACTGCATCTATACGTCCTTAGTAAAAATATGTAAAAATAAACTTGAGCAACTCTGCACGTAAATAAATAAATGTATTGTATTGTGTACATTTTTTTTGTTAATTTATTCAAACGTCATTAAATGACGTAAATTATTTACCGCTATTCAGTATCAAACGTTTTTTAAAATCTAAAATGGAACTCTATCAAAACGGGACAAATGTAAAATGAAAACCGGGCAAACTCGTAAATATAATTGCCCTATAATGAGTTTTGTATATTCAGAATATAAATGGTGTCAGCGTGTATAAATTAAAAAAATTGGAGCGATCTCGACTCGACCGGATTTATAATGTTAATGACACGCATATTCATATTTTTATATGAGCTCTACATCCTTCTGTCATTGTTATGCGGACTTGGAGAAATCCTGTTTCGTTTTTTGCATCAAACAGACAGTTGTACGTACTTGTGCAACGACCTTAATGTGAGAACTGTACCAATAAAGATATCGCCCCATATAGATGTTAGTGTTTTATAGCAGTAATAGCGCTATATAATAAAATATAGAGTTCGATGATAAAATATATAAAGTTGAGTACAAAACTCAAAATTTCAAGTTCAACTTCTTCGTCGTCGTAAATCAACGTCAAATTAAATATTCATTAAGGTTGTAGTAGCTGTCCCGCTGTTTCAACCGCCTGAAAATTGAAACGTGACGTTTAAAAAAACCTATTTATTTTCTATAACTTTTCTCAATTATTGTTTGTATGTCAATGTCTAAATAACTGAACCAATTTTGATGAAATTGTGTGTGTGTCCAAGTGGATTCGAGAACTTTTTACATTTACAATTTGATCTTACTACCATACTACTACACTACACTACTACTAGTGGTCTGTCTACTAGTATTAGAATAGTTTGATGTATAATAAAACTATCAGACCGAATCTTAGTTTTGTATTAATATAAAACACTGTTTTACGATATCGAGACACTAATTAATGATTAATATTTTCTCGTGTTACGTAGTTTTAAAACCTGTTATTGTAATGTTGATTAATATTATAATTATTTTAGCACAACAAGGATTAATATTAAATATTTATTTTACTTTAATATATTATGTGAAAGAAAATAAGATTTGATAAATATATGTAGTACATATAACATAATCACGGACTAACATATTTTTTTGTTAAGCTTCTTGGTCAAAAATAGAACTCGCTTTTTGTATATGTTAATATGTATAAACATATAAACATTTAATTATTAACTTTTATTGCAACATAAAATAGAAGTTTCTGAAGGTGTAATAGTTCAAAGGTAGCATCGTAAAGAAAGTACCAATTGACACATTATATTAACTTCCTTGTTTAACTTAATTGATTATTTAATTAAAATATTCTTAACGGATACACTTAATAGGACGCATTTGAAATTTTGGCGTCAATAATTACAATTAATTTCAGTAATTCCAAAACGAATGAAAATATAAGTTGATAATCTAATAGTTCATAATAAAAAAATATTTTGTTAGTTTCAAAACATGATAAGGTAACTTTTGTAACAGAGAAAAAAAATATCTTTTTAAAAGAGATTCACATCTTATGGGTAAACGGGACCGGTTAAAGCCACTTAACTTTCTTTGTAGATAAGTTCTTCAAAAGAATAGACGAAATTTCGCCAATTATCGTTTTTAACGCAATAAAATAACAAAAACTATTTTGTCGTTTACGTCCTTTAGTTATAAGCTCCCACGCCTATGGAGAGCCTCCCCCCGCGTAGGACGCTCAGTCCCCTCTGGCGCGTGTCCGGTAATTATTGATTAACAATGTGTTGCCTTAATAAACTTTTATGCGGTTATAAATCTGGAATATCCAACTGAATCTACGGGTGATCTATATAAATAAAAATGAATTGCTGAAATGTTGATGACGCTATGCATTTTTGAGTAGGAGTAGGAAAACTTTAAGTGTTCAGCTTGTACTTGTAAATAAAAAATATTGACCGTCATGAGACACCATTTTTTTTTCTTTTACGCCGGGAAATGCTCTGAGGCATCCCGCCTGGGGAGTGGGTCTCCTCAGGTGGGTATGTGGGACTCGCTGCGCCCGAAACATGGTAAATGGACGCAGCTCTACCCACTAAAACCCGGCGAGTGCCACCAGTGCCCATACCCACTGAGCCAACGTCGCTCACAACTACGGATTACTACTGATAGTCAAATAAAAATAGTATTGACCAAAAATCTTATTCATATTGAAACATTAAATAAATAAAAAAAATACCATAACTAAGGGCCCATTGGTAATCTCTCAAATAAAAACTTTTACGAAAGCAAATTTCTAATGGTACATGACAGATAAACAACAGCTAAGCCCTAAATAACTAATCTTGTGTAATAAATAAGTGATATGAAAGACATTTTTCGTGCTCTCTAGTCTCTACCAAGTACCGAGATAATGATCTCGGGTGTCGGCCGATGTACTTTTGGTCGTCGATCACTTATCATAACCCACTTACCACGTAAACCAAACGCGATTCTCGAATCATCATCATCATCAGCCACTCAACATTGGCCTTCATTTTTTCTGCCAATCTCCTCTGTCACTTGCCTGTCTCATTCATGTTTTGCAAACCAGCCTTTCCACATCATCGGTCTATCTCTTCATAGGACGTCCTAGTGGAATGTCATCTTGGCTAGCCCACAAGGACTTTCGACCCAGTCTAGGCCACCATTAGGTTTACGAATGGTGCATCGAAAATACGTCTAATGTTCTAAATCTAAAATAATTCGATCCTACACTTAGTAGTTTCTTTTCAGCCCTTTTTGTACAAACGTTAAATTAAAATAAATTAATTAAAGTTTTTCATGGAAGGACGGTTCTTTTATGGTATTTAATAAGCCACTATAAAATTCATAAAAATAGTTAGAATGAGTGCAATTAGCGTAAGTAATACTGAAAAGGGAAGGATGGTCCTCCTATAAAGTAATTTCTATGTAGTATCCGAAACATCGATAATGTAGAAAATCAAAATTAACTGCGATAAAATCCGTCAAAAGTTGTTTCGATTTAATGAGTGAAATTCATGTAAACATTAGTTAACAATATAAAAGATATAATAAATCACCTGTGGTATTCGTTGGAGTATGTTTTTATCTTCATCTTCCGATGTACCGAATACCTTTCCTAACCTGAGCAGTTGAGTTTGTCTATTAGGTTTATACCAGCTTTATTAATAAGAGTTAGTTTTTTGACGTGACAACGTCTTACAATTCGATGGAGCCGTCTGCAAGAACGAAAAAACATGACTCATGCGGCATTACCTCGCTCTGAGGCGTTCCATTTTCTTATGACGTTGACACGTTCAACTATCGTCAGTAAACCGATTTACAGACAACCGATTTTTTTTGTAGTAGGTGTGGTTTGTGTAAACTGAAACAAGCTTAAGCCTCACTGGCAACTATAACTATAACGTACCTAATCTTATTTTCTAAAATCTAGAAACATTCAATTCTTTATCTTTATAAATATATAGAATTATTATTAAACAGAAATGTGCACAGCTCTGTACCGGTTAAATCGATTGATTTTTAAATATCTCTAATTTGCGCTTGAAGTAATTTAACGAATGAGTATGTAATTATAATAAACTTTCACGTTACTACATGACAGACACCGGTGTTAAGGCCTCACAAACATATTGCCGGCAGTAAGGTAAAGTGCCCTAACCAAGATATTCAATTTAATGTTGTATTTTTTATTGTTTTGTTATTGTGGATGACAATGATATACTATTAAAATGTCCTGTATTTTAAAGTTTTTATTAACAAAATTAACATTAAAATCTTAGAATATAAAATTTTATTAAAAACAATTTTATGATCTCGAATCTTTTAGGACATTTTGGAAAATGAAAATAGACATAATAATATTTTTAACGCCGTGGCGATATTGCACACCTACTAAGATAGACTACATAAATATAATATTTTTAATTATGTATATTCTGTTAAATACACAATTTTAACAAATTGTTTCAGGTGTAAAACTCCACGCAATACACTCTGCAGGCAGCATTTACTAGGTAAATATATTTACTTTGTTAAAATTATATACACATACATCCTTCAATTGACTAGGTAGAAATCATATGAAAGTATGAACTGAAACCAACGTATAAAAGGTATTTATTTGTCAATTTTTACACAATAGGTAGTTTCTAGTATACTGTATAATTTTGAGACATTATATTATATCAAAACCCAGATCGGCATAAGTCGAAGCTTTTTTAATGCCACCTATTTAATACGTATAAAGTTTCACCGTGGTAAAAAATACATAGATAATAAATTATTACTATAATAAATATTACCAACTGTCTAATAAAACATAGATTGGATCACCCACGACCGTAAAGGTAAAGGACCGATAAAACAGAAAGTTCCAAATAACACTTAGTGCAGTTTGTCCGGCAAACAATATTTGGCTCAGTGTAATGCTATAATGATTCCAGTGAAGATGAAGCGAGTTTCGTAAAACCGATTACGGTACGAGCTTGCCGTATCTAATTTATCGTAATGCATCAATACATACAATTCTAACATAGCTTTAGCGAACTGAATTTAGCTAAAAGTGATATTACAGTACATCTCGGCTATTTTCATATTGCATAAGCCTAAAGAATTATGTTTTAAATATTATATAATACATATTATATTTAATAGGTAATTGAGTTACAACTTATACAACTCAAAATGTAAGCAATAACTTTAATAATGTTTTTATTAAAAACTGTTTTATTTTTACTATGTACTTTGACATTTACGTCTACCTATATCATTCATCATTAATAAAACTGAGGAACACAAAATAATAATAAATGGACACAGGTTGATGATTATGTCGTCAGTCTTTTAAGCTGTATTTTCTAATTCTATTACCAAAAGAGAACCTGAATGTTCAAATCTTTGAATATACTAGCGCTAAAATTCATTTAACGGGAATTTGCTTATAATTGCCTCGCTCAGCAGGTGCATTAGCCATACTTAGAAAATCTTGTACACCATCATTAACCTCTTTACACTGTCCAAAATAGCTACTCTTATAAATAATATTTTTATTTGTCGAACCAGTGACCCCTTGATATTTTTATATTTATTATTTATTAATAAGCCACAGCGTTGATAAACTCTGAGTTTTTATTACCTACTAGATATTTTAGTATTACACATATTTATCTACATCTAACATTGAAACCTTATAAATAAAAAAATCCGGCCAAGTGCTAGTCGGACTCGCACACAAAGGGTTCCGTACCATTACATAATATACATTAGAGACTTTAACAAAAATTAAGGTTTATGTTTATGGAATTAAATGTTTTTTTTATATATTTGAGTTGCTTGCATGAAAGGTAAATTATTGCGGTTTACGATTTATGACGTATAAAAAAACTACTACTAGATCTTGTTCAAACCAGTTTTCGGTGGAAGTTTGCATGGTAATGTACATCATATATATTTTTTAGTTTTATCATTCTCTTATTTTAGAAGTTACAGGGGGGACACACACATTTTTCCACTTTGGTCTTTGGTTTTCTCTCGCGCAAACTATTCAGTTTAGAATAAAATGGTATTAGAAACCTCAATATCATTTTTGAAGGCCTATCCATAGATACCCCACACGGATGGGTTTGATAAAAAAAATGAGTTTTAGTTCTAAGTATGGGGACCCCCAAAATTTATTGTTTTTTTTCTACTTTTGTGTCAAAATCTTAATGTGGTTCACAGAATACATCTTAATACCAAGTTTCAACAGTATAGCTCTTATAGTTTCGGAATAAAAAGGCTGTGACATACGGACGGACGGACAGACAGACAGACAGACAGACATGACGAATGTATAAGGGTTCCGTTTTTTGCTATTTGGCTACGGAACCCTAAAAATAAATAAATCGAACAAGCAATAATTTATAACTATTTTAAATTTAGAAGGGAGATAATTCGAAATATAGATCGCCATAGATAACAAAATATCTAGATTCAGATAATACAATTGTAATGGTACAAATGAAAATAAATAACCGCCGTTAATTGCGTCATTGTGTTGCAAATAAATCTATTGATATTAATATATTATTAGTACCAAACAACAAATTTGCATACATTTATGACGTTAAAGCATTAGACGGTAATATATTGCCCAAGGGTTGCAAGCGTTCATCTATAGACTTTCTATTGTAAAATCGATCCCACACGCTGCGATATCATTGATTATTATCATAGAAAGCAAACGATAGTCGAATTATGCAAGATATACATTGTATACTTTTATAAACATTGGATTTCAATCAGCGTTACTTAAGTGCAATGAATTTACGTATTAATGTTAATTAAATAAACACATAAACACTTGGTATTTGAAAGAGATTGCAGCAAAAGTTAACGCTGTCGTACGTGTACGTACAGAAATTAGAAATTTCCATAAAGCAGCGGTATTTTTTTTACATGATATAGTTCTTCTTTTTTTATTTTTGGCATCATTTTTGCGACATTCTGCAAAAAGATAGTTCTTATTGGTTCTTATCAGGGCTCAAGCCCTAGATGTCAAATCATACAAATTCAATGATTAAATGATCAATTCATAATTGATTATAATATTATGTTTGCTTATAGCAGTAAACTTAACTTAATCAAGTTAATGTTTAAGTCTACTACTTTGTTAGTTTGTTCATTTTGGTTGAAAATTATTGTTTATTTAGTATGATACTGGTAAGAATTATTTGAACAGAATTAATATACCTATTTACTTTTTTTATAGAAGAGTGGACAAACGGACATTCGGCTCACCTGGTGGTAAGTGATAAGCGATATACTTAGACGTTACATCAGAGGATTAGGAGAGGATTGTGGCAGACGATCTGCATACACCTATACTGAGGATATACGAGAGGATAATGAACAAATATGAGAACAGTTCCTGTTCTAGATTTCGTCCCGCGTAGTTCTATTTTTAGGTGCATCACAATAGTATATAAGAATAAGATTCTTATTTTTTATGTATTTTACTTACTTTAAATAATATTACTAACCCTTAAGTTTTCAAGGTTTTTTTAATATGTAATAATAATACATGGACCAGTGTAGTCTGAAATAAAGAAATTTGATTTGATTTGATTTGCAAGTGCGTTGACGGCCTTTTAAATATGAGTATGCTCTTTATTTGAAGGTCGTTTTTTACTTGAAACTGATAAACTGAGATTATTTTTATTTCTAATTCTTTTGAATAAAATCATCAACCTTCTCCAATTAACACCAAAACCGCTAACCGTCTTCTCTTCTGCCTATCTCATTCCTACCGTCTTCCTGAATTGTTTACCTAATACTTTTAGCGTACAGTTGAAATTCACTTTCACGTACAAGGAATTTTATAGATGATATATAAAAAGTGTTAGAAAGTGTACACGTTTGCATGTCAGTAGACGGACGGTATTGCATCTCAATCATCATTTCTGGCACAAGTATCAAACATCTTGCGCAGTAAGATCTCATAATTATAATACTATCATCGTAGTAGCTTGCGCTACTCTCGCCTCCAACTTAACCTTCCTGTTCACCTCAAACGTTCCGATAAAAGCCTTCACATGCCTTTGGATAATTGAATTATATAATATTTGACACGCATAAAGTTTTAGTGATCTATCACATTTTGTTTAGTTTTTATTCCGTATTGCACGTTCTATTTAAAGGTGTTAAGTCAGTTGAGGTTAGGTTATAGATCGAAACAGTAGTAGGTCAACTGTACATCCTAACATCCACAACATGCCAGACCGGGCCCAGGTTCCCATTCCGAACCCGAAACGAGGGGAACCTCACCAAAGGTGGCATTGGTGGCACTCGCCGGGTTTTAGTAGGTAGAGCTGCATTGACTTACCAGCTTTCGGGCGCAGCGAGTCCCACATACCCGCCTGGGGGACCCACTCCCCGCCGGGATGCTTCAGAGTATTTCCCGGCGTTAAGGAAAAAAAGGTACATAATTATGAAGGTACATTATTTCATTCAAAACATATTTTATGTATCTAATATTAATTTTAAAGACGAATTCAGTCAGCATTAAACTCTCACATTTTAGTCCTTTAAATGATAAAGAAAAACTCGAGTCTCTTCATGTAAATCTGCCTGTGCAACCTCGCGCTTCTCACCAAACATGGAAGTCACTTTTTGACCTAATCTGTGCATGTTTCAGAGCCTTTTTAGTGATTTCTAAGATCTGCATGAATAATTTAATTATATAACGTTAATTACACAGTTACCAAGGGATTAAAGGGATTGTAAATACCACAACCGTTAATCAAATATAATGTCAAGTTTTATTTTCTCACATTGATCACAATTTATTATTTTTCATACAAAATAAAAGTTTAGATTGATAATGTCAAAATATTTATAAAATATACTCTCTAATCAGTAAATTATTATCATCAAAAGTCATAAATATTTTATCTGCTATTTTATTTTTTCTTTTAACAAACAAATTTATTGCTATGTCCACCACTTGTCCTCTTCCCAGAAGAGGACAACCTGTTGGTTAAAATATTTTAAACGTTTTCTACATAAATATAGAGAAAGAAGATTTTCGACTAATGGTTATTTTCACTCATAAAATAGTACATCTACTGGATGTACCATGTTTTTACACATTTATTTTTATGATATCTCGGCGTTGCTTAGACATCGAGCTGAGAGTTTTAAATATATTTAGATATGCTAATTTATTAATAGCTCTTTGTTAAACTGGTGTTTTCATTACGTAAAATAAAATTTCGGCGAGTGTCAAGATAAATCATACTGACCAAATCTTAATTACGATATGTATCTCAAAATAAGTTGCCCCCGGGAGTGCCAGTTCAAAATGTAGAGCACTCACAAAGTTTCTTTTTTGACACCGCAAAAACGTATCAATTAAAATGAAAACAAAATATGCAAAAAGTTGGTTATGTGGTTTTATGCACACGTCCGTCGTCCATACATAGTGAAATCGATAAAAAAAACGAGCGAAAATGATTGCAAATGATAGAGGTATTTTGCGCTGACCTCACAATGTTCAAAAATGGATTTTAACGCTGAATTATAATGATATTGTACATAATTAAAATTATATGCTATACGATATTGTAGTATAATATGTGGGTACTGTTCTGAATTAATTATTATTTAATAATCACGATGTTATGCAGAATCTTAAACAATCCGCATTGTAGTAGAGTTATCTCTAATCAATTTCTTTTCTCCTATTCTATTCTGATTGAATTTGTTCACGAGAGTACATTTTATTATTGCATAGCTTGGACTCGGCCCAGCACATCCTCGAGGTATGCCCGAGGGCGGCGCTGCGACACAATCTGACACAGTCATCGGAGGGGACTTGTCTCTGCCGAGCGTCATCACCGCGATGCTCGGTGACGACGAGTCTTGAACGGCGATGGTCTCCTTCTGTGAGGCAGTAATGTCCCAGAAGGAGGCCGGCCGACGAGTGGGTAGGTGAGAGAGGAGGCCGCCGACAAGGCCTCCTCCCGTGGGCAATGAACGGGGGTGCGATGTCTCCAGTAATGCGCCTCCAGTAACGTCCCTGTGTTCGTGTCAGCCTCAGGATGAGTACCTAGGTCTGTATGGCACGACGTCGTGGGGACTGCTTATTAGCGTCGGGGCAGTCCCCCCTTACATGGAGTAGTCTAGCCTTCGCCGGGGACAGCCTGTCGCTGAGGTGATCTTGGCTATTGCCTGCATATCCGGGACCCTCATAATGCGACTGGTGGCGCTCGCAGTGGTTTTAGTTAGGGTGGGAACTCCCAGGTGCGAGTCCCACATTGGGACATAATCTGCCCAAAAACTCTGGCTGCATCCATTAGGATTTCCATACAATAAAAAAATGCATAGCAAACATTCATGATATAATTGATCGTAGCCATCGGACTGTTTAATAGCTGGTCAAAATAGCAGTAACATTAAACCATGTAACATTAAATGAGTATCAGATATCAAAATTTCATATCCAGACCAAATTATGGTCACAGTACTTGCACAGTAGCAAAACTGGTTGACAGAATATCGAATATGTCGCTTTAATACCTTACAACATTTTTCACACTGACCGCGAAACCATATGCATATTGTTTTTTTTATCTCCGCCCACCAGGGTACGCATATAAAGTAATGGCCTGAGATACATTTAATTTGGCATAATAGCACAAAAACGGGTATTAATTGATATTAAATGTGAAATACGACACGCGAAATTTTGATGTGGCTTGGGGCAATCATTTATGTACGATTACGAATAAAAATGTTATATTAATTGATTTAAGTGTACCAGTTACTATCGATATTATCTCTTTAGATCTCTGTCTATGTAAGATTTATTACTTTTCTCTTTCGTTTTGATTTATGGTTAGTTTCAGTATTTTAGAAGGCGTCATTTAAACATTTGAATTTAAATACAACATGATAAAAATCTTGACTGTCTTATTATAATGAAACAATTATTACGGATTTTATCGCGGTTTATTTAGATTTTTATAAGCTCGACGTTTCGGATACTTTACAGCAACCATGGTCACGGGAGGACTAAGGTGTCATACCACGTCATACGTTACAAAGTCATTCGAATTTTTATGATTTTTATGAAAAATTATTGACACATCAATATTTTGGTTAATCCTATCTACGCAGAAAGTGCTAACTGAGTCTTTAATCTGTGACATATTATGCTTGGATTTTGATTTGATCGTTTTAATAATGGGACCCCAGGCAGGTGGTAAGAGCTTGACTGTTTTACTTCTAGTTTGTTTTACTAATGTGTTTGTTTTACTAAAAATTTAATTTAAATACAAAAAATACAAAAAATCTTTATTCATCATATCCTTCCAACCAAAACAATGTAAAATATTTTACATACTTTTAGATTAATTTACATGTGCCTATTATAATTATTCAATTACTCTTTTATCATAAGTAAATCCGAAATATGTTTCATCCTAACCACACGGATCAAGGATGTAGATTTTGTATCCGGGTTTTTCATTCCGTCACGTAAGTCCTTGAATATATTGAGAGGGAATTTACGTGGGGAAATTTGTCCAATTATCTTTGAACGGTCCCATTTAGCGATACAAATATAGGTGTAATGTATACGGAAACACGGTTTATCTCGAAACCCATCGGGCTTACCCACGCTAAACACCTTTACACAACAAAACATTTTTAGTGCCTGTGCAGCACTCGGCTGTTTTATTTGTTTCATTTGTTATTGCAACTTTGTGGGACTTAACTTGATTTTATTTATATAAATAGGCAGAGACAAAACAGTTCTGTAGCTTTTTCTCCTGTGATAATTAACATACTCTTTTTTGTGGCTGTTGTTGAGCATTGTGTCTCGTAATAACATTCATCAAATTTGATTGCAGATAATATTTTGTATAATAAATAGCACGTAATATAAAAAATGTGCTATTTTTATTTCTATTTCTGTTTCCCGTAACCAACGAGCATATAACCGAATAGAGCCGTAAAATTCCGAAACTGGTCAGTGATTTGTCACTAACGTAATAGCAATTCAGCCATTGTGATCCGTTTGTACTTCCCATTGGCCAATCATCCATCAATGGCCATCAGTCGGCCAATCATAGCGCAGAACCGGCGCAGCGTCACAGCACTTATTTGGCGGAATTTGTTTTCATACAAAACACATAACATTATAGCACTTTATTCTGGTTATATATATATATATATATATATATATATATATATATATATATATATATATATATATATATATATATATGCTCAATGCCTGTAACACAAGATCTTACAAGCGCATCGCGATATTGGACATGATACTAGATTGACGTGGAGTAATAATTAGTAAATATTTAACTAATATTTTTAATTTATATTAAAAAAAAAAGGCTTTTGCCCCAACCTTAAAGTTAATAGACCTAAAAGTTTATGGCTCCAACTTGATTAAATTCGACTACTGTCACCAAAATGTAATTTCTAAGAAAATTTAAATAACATTCGCCGGACATTATAGTGCACCTTGCCAATTTTGGTAGTTTGTTAGCGACAGCTAAGTGGATATAAATTCGAGGTATGTCGACGGACAGTATCGTTGATAACATAATTCATTTAGTACGACTTAGAACACACTTGGTCAGGAGCCAATTATAATGCCTGTGGATGCCGAATCTTGAATATTTAGAAGCTGGGGCCAGCATAAATGGTCTAATTACTATGAAGTGTCCCTAAACCTCCCGTAACTAAAGCAATGTACCGTCTTTGTTATTATTATAATATAGATCGTCATCATCATCAGGCCCTATCCGTCAACTGCTGAACATAGGCCTCCCTCAATGAACGCCAAAACGACCGATCCCTCGCCGCGACTTCTGAGCATGTTATGATTAAATATTTTATGGGCAGTGAAAGTTTGAAAATCGCTTAGCAAAAATCCCAAAAAGTCTAATGAGATTATTCCCATCGCTAAAAATTGTTCACATTCCTGCCTTTCCTATTAATGAAATACATTTTCGTATTCATGGTTGGATAGATATTTTTTGTACTGAACGATATCGCATGTCTTTGAAAAACTTATCTATATTCGAAAGGAGTTAATTGATGATGATGATACTAAAAATATAATATTGACTATAACGTGGGCATTAGTGTACATGGGACCTACTTTGCTACCTTTTTAGAGCGGTAAGCGCAATCTCATGCGTAAAAAATATCATTAATCATTAACAGCTTAATTATCGTAGATTTCAAAACTAACATAATTATAATACCATCGATTTATCTTGAGGATTATAAATCTTAATTAATAGCATTCGAAAACGTGGATCATAATTCAATTCCATTTACAACTAGACTTGCTTTGGGGAATAATGGAGTCCACAATGGCCGCTGATTTACAGCTGATTTCTAGCAAACGTTAAATCGGCAACGGCTAAGAAAAGTTAGTCGTTTACAACCGCTTATAAGTTTACATAAGATTAGCAATAAAATACGAATACGATTAAGGTAATAAATGAGAACTATATATATTTGGTCGTTAGCCAATATTGTTATGTTAACGTTTATTTTAGAGATTTTGTAACAATTGTATATAATTTTTATTGACTTTTTTATAATTTGTTGTGAAGTGCATTTGAGTAATTACTTTATGTAATTAAAATTTACGAAAGTAAACTAAACCATATTTTAATCAAGAGCCAGCGCGGACAAATTGATATACAGTAGCTAGTAAAATGCTAATGTAATTAAAATATCAATCCGGTTTTTAATAATTCAAACCATTTAAAATACATATTTGTATAACAGATTAAATTATTAAATTAACTTTTTTTCTTGCTGTTCATAGCTGGACATAAGCCTTATCCAACAAACCCTAAGTGAAGTAAGTTATAGAGCATAAAAAACCTTTTTATTTCTATGTATTTTATAATTATGTACATTAAAGAAATTACGTTATATTTTCGTTAAGCCATTAACGTAACATTACGTACGTAACATTAAACCAATCAATTAGATTACAAAAAGCTTTGGATACCACAAATTATTATATTTGTAAAGATATAGATACATACAGCAAGCGAATAAAGTACAATTAGATCAGAGATGTTGACAGTCGGAGCTGTATATCTTCTATGCGATCTATGTTAATCGCTTTGGTAGGACATTAACAACGGCGGATCGGCAATGGTCAGGCTCGGCCGATGTGCTCAAGGCCCAGTGAAAGGATACATCTAGAATCTGGATCATCCGTCCTATGCTATGAAAATTGCTATAGTATTTATTACTTTAGCATTCACGTTTTAATATTAGTAAAAGTGAAAAAAGACTTTATTCAATATTGTACATGAGTGATATCTCGTCGAACGTCAAATATCTCTACAACAGTAATAGTACGTAAATCTGTACTTCCTTTGATATTAATTCAATCGGATTAATTGGATTGTGAAAAACATTTACCGACGTTACTGTAATTACATTAAAGTTCAAATATAATTGAAAATGCTATACTACTGGTTTTATTGTGATATTATCTGATAATTGTCCTGTAATTTATAAAAATGTTTAAGAAGATAATGCATCTTTTTTTGAGTATTTTAAAATGCTTTATGGAATAAGATTTATACTATAATATCGTATTTTTTGTAAACTAGAAAATGCTTAATAGAGTAAGATTTAATCCGCCATTATTAAAGCATTACTTAAATTACTAAAACAATTGTTTTCTTGATAATAGAATATTTGTATGTGTATATTTCGATTCGCTAAACACACATAAGTTCCTATAAACCCGGTCCGCCGCGACACCATCACGGAATATGCAAATGATGTTAAACTGTAGCCTTACGAAATATACCGACCGATAGACGAGATAATACCTATAAATAAGGACAAACTCTTAATGGCGAAATACGCTGATGGTGTGAGATCACGACTTGAAAATTATTAGCCGAAGCTATTTTCATCATAAAAGTACAACATTACATTACCAGCATTTAATAGCGGCTTTGCAAGTTCTAATCTTCGTGTGGGATATTAAACGTTTTGATATTTAATAAATCCTAGTTTAATTTAGTTTTATATCGTACATTAATGGATACTAAAATTACAAAAGGCAGCATACATTCAGTTTTATTAACAAGAAGTTTAGTACCTGCCTATAATAAACCTGAAAATAAACCACGCATTATTTAATTTGAAAATAATGTACTGATCTTATTATTGCATTAAAAAAAGCTAAAAAGATAAAAGAGTAAAATCAATTCGTTAGTAATCTCCCAATACAAGTTTTGTGAAAGTTTTGTTATTAAAGTTGCAATTTTGTAAGTAAATTACAAAATCAAATTTTCTATATGTTGTCTGAGATAAGTTTTACAGTTGGTCCCGAGCTCTAACTAGCGACCATAAATACTCATTGTGTTAGTACCGATACTGTATATCACAGATTTCTAATTGCTACACGCTTATTATTGGTCTCTTGTTATGTTTTATGTGTTCGCTTATGCAAAATTTTACGTCCTAATCATACAGCTGCTACCGTGTGAAATTATAAACGATCTGTGAGCCGAATTGGCTATAAAAAATCTTACGTAATGTTTTCTTAAATAGATTAAATTTGATTATTTTTTAAGAGATAAAACGAAGTAGTTAATATGTGTAATTATATAATACGAAGATCTCGTTTAGAGGGTACTTGACATGACTGCGCAAGCTCGATTCCCGCCAAGGACATAACTCTGTTCCGGGGTTAAAATGTAAACATAAAGTTTATATGCACCAAGTTTATTTCCTAGTTTAACGATCTTATTAACCTGTAAGAAACTTATGTTTTTATGAATTAATATTTATTTCATTTCTAAAAAAATGTGGAAATTAAAATCACAAGGAATTCAGTTTTAAGTGAAATAAGCCAAGTTTTAATCGTCAATGTGACATCTTTTATTTAAATTAATACTCTCTTGTATTGCTAGTCAAAATAAAATTGTGTCGCTGTCAAAGTTCATAATGGCCGTTTGCTTCTGTATTTGTAAACGGTTAATACTTTGACATGAAAGACTCACCATTCAATTAGATTTCTTTTTATCTTTATGAAAGAATGCTAACATGAAGCACCTTTCTTATTAATTTGTAAGTATTTTCGCCAAGTCATCGATAGGTGTTTTTGCCGTGCACTCAAACTTATAAATGAATAGTTAAGTGATTTTCAATAGTGCGATTTTAATTGATTAACAATAAATAAGTTGTTATGAGAACGCTTGTGATTTAAAAGATTTCATGTCATGACTTTCATATTTATAACGTGTATAATATAAATTATGTTTGCTCCGTTAAAGAGTTTACGAAGCCGTACCGGTAGTGAATTTTTAAAGTGCTCCAATATAAAATATGATATACTTTATGTGAACTTGCGAGCCATTCCCCAGCAGATGGTCGGTGACCTAATATGGTCTGAAATTGAGAGTACGTTTGGTAAATGGACATCAACATGTGACGTGATTACCGTATTCTGGAAAAAAATGTCTTCATACTTGGTTACTTAAATCATCATCATCATCAGCCCTTATCCATCCACTGGTATACAAAGGACTCCCTCAATGAACGCCAAGACGACCGATCCCTCGCCACTCGTATCCAACACGGACCTTTCTTATATAAAAAAAATAAAATAGAACTATTCTTATAATATATCAATATTATAAGAATAGTTCTATTTTATGTACAAGTGTAGTACACTTCTACACATCGAATGTAGCTGTCTAGTGACAGCTACAGTCCGATCATTGTGATAAAAAAAACTTTCAAAACTGTAAACTCTTAATACCATTGATCTATTATATACATTAGAGAAAGCCATTCAAGAATACCGCAGTACTATTGAAGGCCGAATTTTGATGTTATCGTGAATCTCAATTTTTTTACGAAACAATGTTTTGTATTGGAACAAATTTGAAGAGACAGCGAAAACTAGTAGGTAGTAAATTTTACGTGTAAACAAAGGTAAATATGATTTATTTACCTTTGTTAAATCATCGACCTCTTTCTGTACATTCTTCTTACCTGACTTTTTTATTGGTTTTCAACAATCCCTTGTAAATATGCGACCAGAACCAATAGCGAGTGGGCATGTCCCAACTTTTTATAGTGTCTCTTATTTTTGGCCCCAATAAAATCTTTTTATTGTAAAAACATAGTAATGATGAAAAATTAAATTCTTCCTCCACCTCATCCCTATTGTTTGTTCTAAAATTAAAATCAAGC
Organism: Helleia helle; assembly: GCA_963853865.1. Classification (NCBI taxonomy): domain Eukaryota; kingdom Metazoa; phylum Arthropoda; class Insecta; order Lepidoptera; family Lycaenidae; genus Helleia; species Helleia helle. Next base: position 13,450,604 of record OY971421.1, read on the forward strand.
TTTAGCTATCTCAATGTACTATCACAATTATAATTTATGATATGATTTGTGATGATCATAATTTTATATTATGATAATTTTTGTTTGTAGACAGTACCTACCTATCTCGAGATGATTTGTGCTAATTTTCCTATACTTGCTTTTCTTTATGCCAGTATGGCTTTCTGAGTTTCGTTAACCAAATTCTATCCTTTTTATGTTAGTTTTGTATATTATAAAAACTGGCATACGTGCCACCTGATGGTAAGTGGTCGACGTCGTCCATGAACATAAACTAGTTTACCTGGCCCTGGCAAATCATGTGTTGCCTATCCTGAGACAGTCTCTGCGCCAGTAATTACACTGCCTGTCCCATCCTTTTCTCCGAAACAGTATCACGGGAGAAACAAGCAGGATGGTTGTACCCAAACAGGCCGAAGCACGGTACAGCGCAGTCCACCGGTAAAAAACATCATCGGTAGTCATCTTTCCTCGCCATTCTGCCTACAGAAAACCAAAACATGCTAACGTCAAACTGTGTTAAGTAGACGGCCCAAATCCTGGTAGAGGTTGTGTTTTAGCGGGATACACGCCAAGCCCAGTCTCAGTGCAAACACTCATGGAAAGCATCACCACCGCTTCATATCGTAACACGTACATCAACAGCAGCGGTACGTTGTATAAAAAGCGAGATTCAGCACCATACTTTTGATAAAAGTTTGGATTTTTGTAAAGCTAAAAAGACGATAGATAACGTTATAATAATCAAGATTCTGGTTAGATGAAAGCAATGAACATATAACCGGATAGAGTTGTACTAATGAGAGCCATAACATTCCGAAATTGGTCAGTGATTTATCACTGACGTAATAGCAAACACCAACTTTTGATATGTATGTACGTCCCATCGGCCAATAATCCATCAATGATCATTAGTCGGCCAATCAGAGCGCAGAACCGGCGCAGCATCGTAACACGAATTAGGCGGAATCTGTTTTCATACAAAACTCATTATCATTACCGCTCTATTCCGGTTAGGTATATGTTCGATAGATTAAAATTACTACAGTTATACTGTAGTACTGTACTACAAATATGAACTTTTACATACGGTTTTCATTGTTAGAAATAGCATTCACACTGAAGGAATTCCGAAGAATTGTGAATTATATTTTATTATTATGTAATTTCCCTATATGAGTATGGCGTGCCACAGGGGTAGAAGCAGCCAATGACAATGTATTCCATCATTTCGACCGACCGAATTTCATAAGATACCCAGGAAATATGGTGGTGTATTTTTTGTAATGTTTAGGTGTACCTATTTTATTAATTATTTTCAAAACTTCGCAGTTATAAGACAGAAAGCTTTGTCTACTTCATCATTATCATTATTTAACTGATTTATTTATTTATTTGTTTAATAGGTACACCAACAGCACTACATATTACAACATTCGTATATACCTATAATATATTAACAAGGTACATACTGATTTATTATTATTTTTATTAGTATGTAAATGTTACGTGTAAAAACAAAAATAAACTTTCGTAGCTTCATTTGAAATATTAGGTATACAGAGTAAATTACATTTCTGGCCAAGTCGATACTTATTATTGCATATTAAGTAAAACAATATAAAACTAAAATTCCAGTGAAATAGCTGATAATTTAATCGATAGCTATACTTTTAAATTCAGGAAAGTATTTATAAAGCACACCGAATAACAGCGATTAAACACCAAGAGTGAAGGTAGGTGGTTTAAACCAGAACAAACCGGATCCAAATCGCAGGGAGCTGTAACTGGAGCAGTCGTCTCGAATATCGCCCCTTATGTCGATGATAAGATTTTCTTTCGAACACCACAAAACCGCCGTTTCTCTTTTTTGTGAATGCACCTGCGAAGTAGGACAGTTGGCTTATTTCGATCCATGATCGTGATTGATGCTTATCTCACAAATCACATTTTCAAAGCAATTTCGAGTAATCTCGAGTGAAGATAGATGAAAATGGTGTTTATTAACATTGCTTATTATCGTTATCGTGTTCTAACATTGTTTGTTCGATGCTATCGCCAGTGCTGACTAAATAAATTACGCATATCGATTCGATCCTTCAGGCAGCATTGAATTATACAAAATCGTTGCGATAGTAACGTCTGTATTATTTCCTTTAGCTTAATTGGAGGCTCTATTTACAGTCACTAGAACAGGCATTAAAATTTTATACTTGTTCTAAGTATATTTTTTTTTATATAATTCTTCTTCCATAATTAATATTATGGAAGATTACCAATTGTAAATCATAAAAATTAAGGATCAAATGTCACATGCCATGATCAACATAATGACCGTCTTAACGCGGCGCCCCACACTTCACTACCCAGAGGGGTAGGTAGGGGTCTGCATCCTCGCCTTAAGGTTTATTCGATATTCTTTAAAAAATAGGTGAGTTTACACGCGGATATTTCAAAATAGTAAAAGTGTCAGCAACGTCGAATAATCCTTCGATTTAAATTAAAGCTTATCTATCTCAATTAATTGTATTGGTCGTTTAGGGATAAAAATACCTGGGTTAAAAATGCACATGCTCTAGCCGAGCGATCATAAAATGAATTGTACATGTCCAATAATTGAAGTCGCCGAATACGAAATTAAAGTATAACTGTGTTTGTAATAAAATACGTTAAATTGTATCATGTTCACACAAACGTGAGGACGTGTTGCAAATCTAACAGTTCGAACAAATATCTCCAGAGATAGAGCCGAATGTGCCAGTAACACGCCAGTAGCAGCCAGCCGCGTGGGAACATTTTGCTGCGGAGTGGAAGGTACGCGGCCATATTTTATGTTAAATTCGACGTACTCCAGTTTCCAACGAGCCCGCAGACACGACTCGATTGTGCATCCTTGCTAATACATCGTACTCGACACAAAACTTGCTTTAACAAGTTAAATACACGACCAACTATTGACAAACCAACGCACAGGTGCCTATACATTTCATACAATCTATATCTATACTTTGCCTAAGCGGTAAATAATGATTCGATCAGTAGATTTGAATTTAGAAATCTGATATTGAAAAGTGGGACTTGTCATTTATGTTTTACGTTGCCGTCAGCTTTATGTCGATGTTATGAAAATTTTACCTTTAGAAAATACGTCTTTAATTCTTTGCGTTTTTTACTTAACTAATTAGGGTAAAAGCAAGAAATTATAAGTATCCAAAACAATCTCTTGTATGAATAATTAAGATTTCTATTTTGGCTTCTATTTTGCTTAAAATTTTAACATACATTAAGTTATTAGCGCGTAACACTTAGAAATTTTGCTTTTGGAAAATTTATTTGACGATTCTCTCATCTTTCGTGTTAAAGCGTCAATTGTTTTGTGGCGATGAATTAAATTAAGTCTTGTAAATTTCTTTCTAGCTACTTATTACAGATTTCCATAAAATTAGCAATAAATCACTTTTTTTTGGAATTTGGTGGGATCTCTCCCCTACGTGTTAGTCAAGCCTGGACACTATCCTTCTACTCAGCTACCTGAAAATGGCGAGTGTTCGATATGTATTCGGGGTGTGTTTGAGGCACCCCAGCCCCAAATCCTTTGTTTACTGCATCTGGCATATAACTGAATAGTAATGTGAGTTATACAATTCCGAAACTGGTCAGTGATTTGTCAATGGCCATCATTCGGCCAATCAGAGAGCTGAACCGGCTCAGCGTCGCAGCAGAAATACCATAACGCATAACATTACCGCTCTATTCCGGCTATATGCTCGGTGGTTTTCTGCGATAAATGAATCTTTGATTATGTAGAGTTAAATTTAAGAGATTAAAAAAATTAATAATGTTATATCGTTATGTTTGTATATATAATATATTTGTCTTAAATTATAAAAAACACTATTCGCCTAATAGTGTTAACAACGTAATATGTATAATATTTAACATTGACATAAACGACATATGGTTTATATGATACTTACAACCCAGAACTTATCTTTCTCTTTACAATATATTAGATGTTAAAATTGCAAAACTTGTGAAAATCTATGATTATAAAGTTGATGGTCCACAAAATATCAGAGGTGAGACGCGGGACTTCGTCATTCTGATGTGTAGGTACTAAACGTCCATTTAATGCTTAACTTGTACACATCATATAAGCAGTTTCATTCAATTACACGTTTATTAATTTGGCATTTAATGAAATATTTCCTAGAGCAGCTTTATTTGTGTAATCCAAGAGTATTGTATTTTACGATCAACATTGTTAATATTTTTATTACATTGTACCTCGGATCGGCATCTTTGGGAATGGCTTAGTTTTTATGTATGTTTGTTGGTACTATAGCAAATCAATTAAAATACTTGTATATTTTATTACATACATTAATTATAGAATCTGTGATAAAAAACATATTACATCTTATAGCGAATTCAGATAATTAGCTATTGATGAGTAAAAGTGTATAAATCTATTCATTCCTTTTTTATACTTCAATGGCTTGTATGTGGACTTTCCCTTTACCGTCTCAGTTGACTGTACATATTATATCGAATTAACCCTTCGATCATCGAAAGCTTAATTTACGAACGTCATAATGACGGACCCATCATGATGTGCATGAGGAAGGCGCTTACGGTAATTCACTATGACGATATTAACAATGACGCCTTTGTAAAAAAAATCGGTTGTCTGTAAAGTCGGTTTACTGATGATAGTTGAACGTGACAACGTCATAAGAAAATGGAACGCCTCAGAGCGAGGTAACGCCGCATGAGTCGTGTTTTTTCGTTCGTGCAGCCGGCTCCATCGAATTATAAGACGTTGTCACGTCAAAACAGTAAAGTGCAATTCAGACTCACTAAGGGTCTGTAATTTTTTTGGTGTAATATAACTACAAATTAACGATTTTTAGACATTTTACCTAACCTATACAATGAGACCATCTTCTTGCCCATTTTCATGACACTAATATAATATAAATGGTATGTGCCTATACATAGACATAGCCAGACGGACTGCACTCGGCTGTAGAATCACTATTCTATAAGGGTACCATTTTGTTATTTTGCGAAAACGAAACTCAATTGACAGTAGGTAGTATAATTGATATGATTATTTTAGGAGCTATACCCAAATAAAGACAACATAAATCGAGATGACAACAAATTCAGTTGCCAATCACCCGCACCTGTGTTCGATGTTCCGTTTTCCAAAATGAATAGCTTCTTAAGCTTCAAGATACGCTGGAGCCCAATTAAAACCGGTGTATTGTCGTTGAACATATCGCGAGTGGCGATCACCAGTCTCGGAGACCAACATTATCGGACCAATCGGACTAGCATTAATTGTGACTTATTTTAACCGTAAATACAATACAATTTGTAGACATCATTCACGTAGTACTTACAGGCTGAATTCATTACGTTTATAAGTATGAATGGTCAAGTAGCTGGGAGTGAAGTACTGAAAATGGAATCCAGTGAAGTTTTTAGGGTTATGAGCATCAGTGGACTAATAAGACCTTTAGAAGATGAATAGAAATATTTACAATCATACAAAAAAACTGTAACATGGTCATATTTGACCGTTGCCTAGATTTTATTTATTTATTGATAGTAAGTTTTAATCTTCATCATCCGATTATTTAAAAGAATCAATCGAAACCAATTTGCCTGTACCAACATGCATCAAATTTAAAAACATGACGCAACTATGAAGATTAACAAAGAGGATTTTATACCAAAAGGTAATCGTTTCGTAAGTACTTAACGAAATCGTAAAGTGTAAACGACAATTATAATAATCTTTATAGTATTTTCATATCGATTGTGTCACTGTCGATTGTCGTGATCCAGTTGGCTATGTCGGAGGCGCCGGCCGCCGGTGGCTGCTCGCACTGCGCAGTATCGGTGGCGCAACTCTCGTTAACCCACATTCTCGAGCGCTGCCATCAAATTCACATCCCCTGTACTTACATGCGAGCTATAATCAAAAGCATTTATGGCCTAAGCTGAGACAGACGGACATGAGGAATATGTTTTTCAAAGTTACTTAAAACTCGTAAGTGAGGAATTAGGTCATTAAAAAAATCACTGTTACGAATCAACAATATTTAGAATTATGTGTATTACAGCACTTTTTTATGTGCTATGTATTTACACTGTGCTTTATCTTCTGCCTATATATAGTATAGGTAGGTATAATACATGCAATTTCTTATATCCACGATGGTACTTTTAGCGTAGTTCATTTCCAATTTCGATATTAAAAATCGGAATTAGAATATTTAAAATAGACTTATGTAATCGGCCTTATTAATTTGGATATAATATTGTCTATTCTAAACCAATAAAATAAAATTATGGTTTAATTCCATATATTATATTCAATATTGCCTGTACTATTTAATTACATTACTAATATTTAATTAGTAATAGTAAATTTCATTTTCAATTATCATACTAATTCCTTAGCTCTTTGAAGTAAACACGATACATTCCTAATTAATCGTCTGTGTGTAATTATTCAAATCGATTACGTTTATGCAACAACGGTTACAACATCTGATCTTACACTATTTTAATGCCTCGGTCTTTAGAAGTATTTAGACTAACGGTGTATATCCTCACAAAATAGAAAACAAAGTTATACACATACCAGTATATTGGAGTATGGAAATATGTCATTGTCAGGTATCGATTGACCAATTATTTTTAAAGTTAGAACCAGGTTGGAACGTATATATTTTTGTGTAGAAGACGTATGTACTATTATTATAGCACATTGTTTAATACAATTAATATATCTTCATAAAATATATTCTATTTAATGTAAGTTTCCACCAGGTGGCGCATTAATATTCAACTAGTCCTGCTAATGTTATAAACGCGAAAGTTTATAAGAATGTATGGATGTATGTTTATTGCTTCCACGTAAAAACTACAAAATGGATTTTAATGAAACTTAACAATAATATAGCTTATGGCATCAGAATAAAATATAGGCTATAATTTATCCTCACAATGAAACTCGGAAATTGTAATTACTCTTGCTTAATGCAAATTGAGTACCTATATATTAGTAGGACGTCTGTGACTTTCCTATTAAAAACTGTCTATTATTTTAACTCACCCTTGTTCTTGGAGTTGTTAAATTATATATAAATACATGAAATCATGTGTGTTTGACGATTGTCACTTGACATTGACTTTGTTTACATAAGTAAACAGATATTGCATAATCTTATATAAATAAATCAAACGTCATATAAACGTCAAATAGCGTCTCATACAGGTGGTAACGGTGTCGCGAATCCAGAGATTTTATCTCATCTAAAAATATGCCTACCGCGCCTAAAGTAGTTTTCACTTCAAAAATACACTTTATAAAACACATTATATGAATAAATTGATGTATATTTAGTTAAAAATATATCAAATATGATATAATAATAATAATAAAGTTTTTATATTACATTAATGTAATATAAAAACTTAAAATTATGTTATAGTAAACTTCCTAGCGCTACATTTTCGAGCGTTCCGGTAGTACTTACTACTTGGCCGCAAAAAAGCGACGGAATACCACATACTGAGGCCAGAAATTTTCGCATAAAATGTCCTGCAGGTATCAGTTCGGTTCTCGCACCACTAACGCCTTGAGATCGATTGATCTAAGTACCTTTGCATACAAAATTTATTAAGGTAGTGAAAACTGTCTTGTAAAATAAATTATATGAATGAATTGGAATATATTATCATAGTACTTAATATCGATAATACCTTTAAAGCATATTTCGAGTCCCGATTGATTTTTTTTTTATTTTTTATGTTAGTTGGATAGGCAAACTAGCAAATGTACCACTTGATGGTAAGTGGTCGACGTCGCCCATGAACATAAACTAGTTTACCTGGAACGACCCAGGCAACTCATTTATGTGTTGCCTATCCTGAGACATAAGATGTTAAGTCTCGGTACCAGTAATTTCACTCACTGCCTGTCTTGCCCTTCTCTCCGAAACACAGCAAAGCTGTTTCACGGGAGAAACAAGCAAGATGGTGGTACCCATGCAGCCGGGAGCGCGGCACAGCGCTTCCCTCCCACCGGTGAATTTAAAATTATACGAGTTCCAATTCAACTTCCAAGTACATACAATTTAATCATCTTTTATCAAATATTATATATAATGTTAAATTATGTCGACATCTTTGTCAGAGTCATATTTATAACACAATAATATTGTATATTATAAAATATATTTATGATGGTTACATAAAACAAACATAGACAACCTTATATTTCACCGTAAATATAAACAGTTTATATTAATGCATATATGAATAAATGTAAAAGAGCTTATTACAAATTATTGATAGAATGACTGTATTAAGCTGCCTGAAACAAGTCGTGATGCGCCGATAGCACATTTTCTGATAAGAAAGATATTAAGATTATTCTTTCTTACCTATACACATCTACAACAAAATATGACATGACAGCGTCATGCGGCATGTCGTTTTCCGTCCCGGCATTCGAGTTGATAACTGCCGAGACACGCCAATAGCTGTTTTCTTAACGTTTTACATCTAAAAGAAAACAGCTTTTTTATGCATACAATATTCAATGAAATCGAAATCACAGAACATACGCACCTGTAGGTAAATATAATAAATAATATTTGCCTGTAATATATCAACACGCCATAACTGTATCGGCTGACAGATGTAATATTATACCGGGTGTTTCGGTCCGCAAGTTTGCTCCACTTCGACGTGTCATTTGACAGACCTTTCTCATTTTACGTGTACTAAAGTATAGCGAAAAACAGACATTAATACACAGATTAAATATAAAAATTTGAATCGATATTTCGTAATGGGTTTCCCATGAGTATTTAGTTCGATGAGAGAATGCAGCACCATCGCATTGATTTCGCTCATGGTAATTAGATCAAAAATAAGAGTAACATGAAGAATAATAGAAAGTTGACATCAGCGAGGCCCTAGTAAAGGAATTAATTAAAAAAGATCCTAACTATATGTATAAAACAAAATATTATATAAATCTTTGATTTTATTATATGTAGGTAGTTCAATTGCTATTCAATGTGTGCTTAAGAATGCAGCAAAATTTTATTAATTAATCCTGTAACAATTCAAGTGCTAAGTAGGTAACTGATTCAAATAATAATTTTGTTTAAAAAAATCTTCATCATTGACTTATTTTTACATAAGAATGCTTTAATAATTATAAACAATAATTATTTATAAAGAAGTGTTTAGTTTATAACATAGGTACTACATATTATATAATATAAGCTTTCAGTATTTCTTCATGCCAACTCAGCCGTTTCTTTTACAAATTAAAAAGTAAAATTATAGTCACAAACACGAATGCAAATATTTATCTTAGATATAGACATATTTCTAATCTCATTCTATATTGGCATATACTGAAAGTACAAATAAATATACCTACTATTCCGTTCTTTCTTTTTATAACTAATTCCAATATTAAGGCAAACTTATGCTTAGTGGAAATTTCTTTATTTCGAGATAGAGAAATACAGTTGTGATACCGTTAGCTTAGTAGAATGTACTACAAAATCATGGTTACAAGTACTTCTATCCATTATATAATATGTACTGTTTGCTAGTCGTAAATCGTAATCAACCTGACTCAGCTACTAAATAGAAATCGTAAGTCATCTACTCGGTGACTAGCTTACACTGCATCCTTCCGATAGTGGTCTGTAATCTAGAAATATATATCCTATTTTCCTTAAAACATAAGGTATAGCCTGAGAAGAAACATATAAACCCTGCATTGGTGTCGCCACTGTGTCTTTTTTACGCCAACACATAGTACAGTCCACACATAAATTAGTTCCGAAATTTTCCGCAATATGGCGAGGGTTTTAATAATTCTGGTCATGCTATTATACTTATAAATATGAAGAATTATTCACTAATAGTAATGTTATTTATTAATTTATATCATAACTATAGTTAATAACTATAGTATCTGGTATTTTTTTATTCAATAATCTTTTTTAACCGACTTCAACCAAAAGGAGGAGGTTATCAATTCGATCGGTATTTTTTTTATGTATGTACACCGATTTCTCCGTCAATTGTGGACCGATTTTCAAAATTCTTTTTTTTTTTTTTGTTTAAAAGGGTATACTTGCCAAATGGTCCCATGATAAGGAAACCAGGGTCTGATGATAGCATCCCAGAGAAATCGAGGGGAACTTTCGAAAATCGTAGGAGCAAATAGTGCGATTAATATTTTTTTAATTAAGCATTTTAAAGCACTACAATATAATGATAGTCTGGAGTTGATCTAATGCTGGAGCTGAAAGACAGCCGAGGAAACTCCTCAACTATTTACTTCAGTTACCTTGTGTTAGGGCTTGATTATATTGATTTGTATTGATGAGAACTTTACACTTAGATGGTTTGTGACTGTGATTGGGGTCTGATGATGAAGACGAAGGATATTTAAGGGAACTACTAAATAGTTTACAGTGGCTACCTTGTGATTGGACGTAATTAATTTATACTGATGAAAACTTTGCACTCATATGGGTGATACGTGCCATTACAGGTCTGATGATGAAGACCATAGACAGTCGAGGGAACTCCTCGACAATTTACAGCTTTTGTTGCGCTTAATTCATACGGTTCAATATGCCAAAAAGTCTATCTCTGTATGTCTTTCTTTGATGAATCACTAAATATTAAGAACTAAAAAAAAATAAACAAAAAATTATAACCGACTTAGTAAAATAATAAAATAACTAAAAAGTAATAAAATAATCGCGTTTCTGTAATTTTTTTGTTTAAATTTTTTGAAAGAAAGAAAGAAAGAAAGAAAAATGTTTTATTGTTCACACCAAAGATCAAAACATAATCTCACATACATTCATTTTTTATCCTTTTATATTACTATATTCTGTATTCTATATTCTAATAATATTCGTATAGACTATAGAGAAATAATACATATCAGGATGTTAACTTTACGCTTATTATCACATTGTGTCGGTTATTTTTAAGAAATTTAGTTAAAATAAGACACGTTTATTGCAATTAGAACTATACTTATGTATGTATGCATATATTACAATAATTAGTGAGAAGTATGAAGCTGCTTTTTTTGACTTTTTTTTTTCTCGTCAGTCAAGCTTTCCTAGTATTTCTTTAAAATAAGGAGGCAATGGTGAGACCCGGTAATTTTTTTCGTGGCCCGGTACCGGGTCGCGACCCACCAAATGGAAAACGATGCGCTAGCTAGCTAGCTGGTGAACATAGACCTGCTTCAATGAACGCCAATCGGACGAAAATAAATTTGTTTCGCAGACAAGTATGAATAAAACTAAAGATTCATCTTGCATAATATTTCGTACTAAAGATTTGTTTATGTAGTTAGACTAAGTTTTTCTTTATCAGTTTGGTAAATAAATAAATGGGTGTCTTTTTATACAAAGAATCTATAGTTAACTTGAATATATCAATGCCCCGTTTTGAGTTCAAAATAAATGTTCACTTTAGGTACCTATGTTATATTGTTAACCATTAGATATAAACTAGGTACATATACATTATACACATCGAAGTTGTTGTTTTTTCAGCTTTTTATATTTAAGTAAAACACATTGATGTATAAAAATGTTTCAAAAAATTGATAATAATTTTTGTTAATAAAAAAGAGATTTTAAAATGCGATTCATATGTTTAATAAAAAAATTAAAAATAAGTATGTGTCAACAATGTTTGGAAGAATAGTTTAACACATGTTAGAACAGGTTGTTGAAATATTTTTATGTTTACAATAATACGATTAGCGAGTGGCGAGCCGCGCAGGCGTTACGAGACGTCTGGTAGGCACGCCGCGTGACTCGCTCGCCCTGGTTCTATACAGGATCTAAACGCACACTAGCAAAATACTCTATTAATTAAGCATTCAGACATAGCGACATTTTATTTTTTATGCCCGTATATCTGTCGTACGTATTTCTATTGTCATTTTATGTTTTGAATATATGCAATAATTTGTTTCTTTTTTTTTACTTTCAGATTTCACATTCCATCGGATTTCACCGGATCATCGAAGATAATGGCATATATTTTAAACAACATTGACGGGGATACCTTATATAGAATGTATTAGGTACCGCGTAGAACAAAAATCATTGTAAATAATGGGAAAAAGGAACGTTCGGATCAAGTTTGCACATTCTATTGGTCCTCCTATCAATAAGAGAATATTTGGTACTTTTGAGTAGTACTGATCACAGCCTGCCAGCACTTAAAGTTACCTACGCTTGAGCGACTGCCACTAAAGTACAAGTCACATCGGGTTCACCTATTTAAATTTAGATTTATAAACCTAAGTACAAAACCATATTAAACAACACAATAAGCAATTCTACTTCATGTAATTGGAAAAAAATATTGATACCGAGTCGACACACTCGGTAATATATTGAAACAGTAGTCATGACGGCCACTGCACCGGAGTTGTCAAAATCAGATTTCTTTGACTTTGTAACATCAAACGAAATTACTGACGCGCAATATAAACAACAGATGAGATCTGTGAATGTATTCATGGAATCGCCCGATTCAAGATCAAATCCATTACTGTCGGAAGAACCTAAAGAACAAAATAATAATAGCTTACTAAGTGTTACTGGTGGTCAGCCATCTTCAAACAGCAGTATGACTGCTGCTACAAGCTCAAATACCCTTCAAAGTTTTGATTCCATATGGAACGTAGACCGCGATCGAGATCGATTAGAAACTGCAATGATTGAAGACCTCAACAAATTTTACTGGAATCAAGACACTGAAATTAATGGAACGCACCCTTGCACGGACACAGCTATTTCAAATAAACTAATAAGTAATAATACCGATGGACAAATATATACATTAACGGTTCTTAATCAAGATATTGATGAATCAAATTCAAACCGTTATTGGGTAAAGGAAGAGGATGTATCTATATCGAGTCCCACAGATATTGAACCAAACCCTTCGTTAGATCTCGAATCAATATTAAACATGAATGGTTTTCCCAATGATTTTAGTCAAGACTCGCTTAATTCGAACATATTACCTAAAGTTGAAAATTTCAATTATGAAGACCGTGATTCTGAAAATCCTATAATAGTCAAAGTAGAGCCGTTTGATTTTGACGACACAGAATTTGTGAGTAATGATAAAAAGGATGATACTACGCGTAGTCCTATTATTACTACGCCTAGTTTATTAGATGGTCAAGTAGAATTTAATAATAATAATAATGATTGGAAATTAACAGATCAAAACAGTGAGTCTAATGAATCATTACTAAGAAGTGCATTACAAGGAAAAGCTTTTATTAGATATAGTACAATTCAAAAAAATACAGTTAGTAAGCTTGATGGCGAGGCAGAATTAAAAAGAGTTATAATTAATAATAATAACAAAGCTGATGTACCATCAATGTACTCTGATAGCAAAGACCCTGATTCGGATTTGCTAATGGGCATAGGTCCACCAAACGGCAATGTGAATATATCAATACTTTTGAATGATCACACTGCTACTGTTGTTGCCAACGGCGATAATCCAACATCGACACAAAGTGTGGACGATATTATACTATCACAACTTGACGCTAGTTATCCAGATGATTACGAAAAATTAAAACGGATAGCGACGGAATTGGGAGAATCAGTACAGCCATTTTGTACGGTTGAGCCCATAGATCCTTCCCGTAGTATATATAATATTCACCATGTAAACGGTGAATTAGTGACTATGATTCCAGCAAGTGAAGTTCAACTTCCACAACACCTTCAAATTGTGACAACATCACCGACCGTCACGAGTACTAAATCTGTAAACAAGAAATACAAACGAATACAGAATAAAAATTCACCGCCAACATCACAATCGCAGTCAGGGACAGCAGTCCAAGCTGCAACTTCCACGTCGAATGGCGTGAGAAAAGAGAGATCTTTACATTACTGCTCTATTTGTTCGAAAGGCTTTAAGGATAAATATTCAGTAAATGTTCATGTACGTACGCACACAGGAGAGAAACCCTTTAATTGTTCACTCTGTGGTAAGAGTTTTCGACAAAAGGCTCATCTTGCGAAGCATTATCAAACTCATATTGCGCAAAAAAGTGCTGCAGCCAATGGAGCCTCTAAGCCTGCTAAGCAGAGGTAACCATGTTAATTGCAAAACTGTTCTGTTTGAATCCATAGTCAATTGAACTGTGTGACTGATAGCGAGTGTAACATTTGAATACGTAAAGGCTGAAATATCACAGATGAATTTGGTAAGGTGCTAAATAAATAAGTAGAATAAGGCAAGTGAAAAAAAAGTGTCAAAGTTTATCGGTCGAATTATACTTGTTAATTTGTATGTAATTCTACCCGTTACCGATTTCTTTTAGCTTTAGCTAGCATAGACAATTAACGTTAAGTCTTTAATTACGAGATTATTTTAAACTGTACATTCCATACACATAGGTCATAAATATCTTGTATAAAATATTACATTTACAGACAATTTCAATGCACTATACAGTGCCGTTTTTCCTGAATATGAATTGGCGTAAATATACATATACGCAAGGTTATCTTGCTATTGCTTTTTTTCTATCATTAAATTAAGTTATCAGATAAGAACCCAACAATGAAGAGCATCTTTAGGATTACTTATTGCTAGCCCGCGCAATAATTTCACTCGCAGCGTGTCCAACTAAACTTTCTAAAAAATATGAGAAAAAAAGAGTAAAAGAACAAGCATTCAGTTCCAGCTATCTTTCACCGCTCAACTATCGTATACCGCTTTGCTCAATTCGGTCGTTTTTTCCTCATATTGACTAATGAATAGCGGCACTTACGCTTTTAAGAATGCTTTTTCAATGTAGAGAAATATTTTATGTTACAATAAGATTATTGGGTTTGTATTTTTTTAAATAAATATCCCGCTGTAGTCTTTTAATGATTATAATTATGATCTACATTGATCTGAGCAGTGAAGGGCATCATAGCAACATTAAATCTTTTCCCTGATATCGGGAGAGGCTTGATTGCAGCCAGATTGCTATAAATTTCAAGTACGTAGTTTCAATCGCAGTGTTTAAAATTGTGCTCCCTTTCTCATCTAACAAATTGGCCTTTCTTTGTTACGATCGTGCACCTATATAAATACATAAGCGTGGTTGGCTATTTATGAAGATAGCTTCTATAAACAACAAATTACTGGACAGGCCTGACTTTCGCTACTTACAGATACAGAAAATAAAGAGATTGTGAACATACTGTTTGAAAAGTTATAAACATTTTGTACAAGTAATTTAATGAAACAAATTGAACTAGTTTAATTATCAGATAACAAAGCACGCTGAGCTAAAATAATTTAAATAAATTGATCTGTACGACCTTCTTAACCGGAAACGTGGGCCTTTTTATAATAGGTATTGGATCGTGACACAGCAACAATTATACTGCGCGACGCCGAGTTTCAACCTAATCATATTACCTAGATTCGTTCTCGCTAAACAATTATTGTTCAAAAATTCCTAACCACTATATTTTAATGGCCATTTATCATTGTTCGTTCGGGTGCTTTATGTGGAATATAATTTTCTCTTGAACTCTCTCCCATATAGGGAGAGAGTTCAATATAATTGGCGCATATAAACTAGTGTCATAGATAACATAAGTTTATCTTTCTGAAAATATTTTGTCGGTTTCCAATTTCATTTTATTTTTTTTCAATAATTGTTTCGCGTATTAAATGTAATAAAAATCATCACTTATGTGATTTATGTTTTTAATAAAACTTTATAGTTGTGGACTTAATTGCAACTTTCTATACACATAGTCGCCATGTAATACATTTCTAGACACATTAAGATTGACATTACACAACTGTGCCGGCGCGGTCACAAAAACTGTTTTAAAGCACAATACAACATAATACAAAGTAAATAATTATATGGCAAAGAAATGTCTAACATAACACAAACTTGTCCTAAGCTTGCATTTATGTAAAGTGTATGGTAAATTGATCAAATATTTTTTGTTCGAAATATAGTATAAAGTAATATTTATTTGAGTAAAATATAAAAGTATAGTTATGTACCTTACGTATATTTACAGTCCAAAATAGAATTTTAAACTTAAAACAACTTGCAAATGGTCTAGTTTAGCAGAGGCTTGTATAGAGTCTAGCATTTGAGTGCGATTGATAATAATAAGCACAAAATCAATACTCACCTATAACTCACCTGTAGTGTATTGTAAACTGTAATCTTTACCTCAAACAGTCAGTCTTTTTCTCTTGCCAAGATGATACTGATAAATCCTAAATATAAATGAGCACTGCCTTACAATGTTACTGTTTGACTGAGAGTTTATCTTAATGTGGAATGTTAACAATTTCTTACGTATAAGTGAACAAGTAAATTCATGATATTATTAGACTTTATGTCATAGTTAAAATATTTTTAGAAAATTCCATAACAATACTCATTATTTGTAAATATGTTTAACGGACAAGTTTATGAAAATAACAAATTTGTGACGTAAATTTATCTCTACCACTCGTATCTCATTAGATGATATTTAAAATGTTAGCGAATTTATAGATTTTACTAGCGATAAGATTTTTTGAGAGATTTACCAATTAGTTATAAGAAACTATGGCTACCTTAATATATTTCGTGTAAACGTTTGTTAGTATATTCATGTATTATAATAATTTATATTTGTACTTGAGTACTTTCTCTGAAAAGTTTTTATTCATTTGAACGATTAATATTGCATTTGTTCCTGAGTTGATTATTAGATTTTATTAATAATTTTTTGTTCATAAGATTTCTATTTTTAGTTGACGTAAGAGTAATTTAACCTTATCGTAGATTATAGACGTGGACGATGTGCATTCCAACGGTACTTGAACGATCCTCGATGGCAGACATCTTGTAAATATTTCATTATTTATTTGAAAATTTTATCGTTGCTCAATATTTTATTGCAAAATTATGTAAAAATTGTCCAACTTAACAATTTATTGCAGCCGTCCTGTACAATATTAATATTATTTATTTATAGAATTACGATTAGGTGAGAAGGAAAAACACAAATGTACTTTATTTGAGTAACCCGAGCTGTGATTTTTATGTATATCTGTTGACACCGTGTCACTTGAATGCAGTTGAATTGTAGTGTGTTATATGTACAGGCTCATTGTTGATGTTGGTCTGAAACCTGTCTTCCAAGAAATTGCCAATTTTTAAGTCAATCTTTTGCTAAGAAATTTAAATTATATACAGTTCTATAAGATATACGTTATAAACTTTGTTTCGACTTGATATTTAATTTTAAATGACGACTAGTTATCTAAATGCTAATGAAGCGCTAAACACATAAAATACGCAAATTCCTAGACGGACATCTTTATTAGACACCGCAGCGGTCGAGAGGCAAAAGAGTGGCTGTCATACGACTGTAATGTATTCAATTGAACTGTACTGTATGAAATTTATGTAACGTAATAAAATTATAGCTACCATAATTTTTACAACATTTACAGTTTTGTATTGAAGTTTTATATTTTTTTTAATTTCCTACTTTATATTGCTAATAAAATGTTTTATATAAATAATCCTGTATTTTTATTTATTTAAAAACAAAATAAAACTAGTATTGAAAATCTACATTCACTATTGAAAATCTACATTTCTGAATAATTTAACATTTTCCCGCATTTTTTCGGCTTGGTTTAAATGAAAGTGGGAAGTTACTAATGCCTCAGCTTTATACTAAGAAACTACGGTAGGAGTCGACTATACCTGTGAACTAAACATGAAATAAGTGATCATCAAGATTCTTATATTTTGGTCTAACCCAAATACAATCACTTCCTTCCAATGAATGCCAAGACGCTACTCGTTACTCCGCGTGACAACTAAATTTTAAGTTATGATACATGCGATAGCAGATGAGACTCAAGAGTGCAACTTCTAGGTAGTATCACATATCAGCTCGTAGTAAAGCTTCAAAGTTTGGTCTTCGGTGAACAGACAAAGTTGACATGGTTGGCCAGACTTTATAATGATCAAAACCAATACAACATGGACAAGAGAAGTTTTTAATAATAATAATAATATTTATGGACGCTTTTACACCGCGTCAATCTGGTCCCGTGGTAAGTTCTCGAAGAACTTGTGTTACGGGTACCAGACAAAGGAAATATATGTAATACTTTCATACTATACAAATATTTAAGATTTTTATTATATAATTACGCATATTTAATACACATCCATGACGCAGGAACACAGAAAACTTCTTGTTCTCTGGCGGCATTCAAACCCACTATCTCCGGCGGGCTAAGGACAGAAAGGCATGGAAAGAGGTTTTTTTTATTTTAGTTGGATAGGCAAACTGGCAAACGTGCCACCTGATGGTAAGTGGTCGACGTCGCCCATGAACATAAACCAGTTTACCTGGAACGAGCCCCGGCAACTCATTTATGTGTTGCCTATCCTGAGACAAGATGTTGAGTCTCGGTGCCAGTAATTACACTGCCTGTCTTGCCCTTCTCTCCGAAACACAGCAAAGCTGTTTCACGGGAGAAATAAGCAAGATGGTGGTACCCATGCAGCCGGGAGCGCGGCACAGCGCTTCCCTCCCACCGGTTGGAGGAGGCCTTTACCCAAACTGGGGTCCATATCCAAAAACCAACTGAAAACTAACACAATTACTAACTACTAAGATTAAGATAAATACTAACAACAACTAACAACATTGTAAATAAAATATGATTAAGGTTATGGAATAAATGGCTTAATAATAATAATCTCCGGCTTGAGCGCCAACGCTCTAACCATTGAGCCACAGAGGTCGTCAATTAAATAAAAAATAATGCTGCTCTACTTTGACTCAGGTGTCTGCACTCAAACCAAATGAGCAATTTCTCTCATTTACCTACTAGTTTAGTGTCTGCCTTCTTGGAAGTGAGTAAAACACTACAAGTATTCTTTAAAATCATTAAATTATTTCATCATCATTATCAACCTTTTTCCGTCCACTAATGGACGTAGGTAGTACAATTTCAGTAAACGCTATACGGCCGATCCTCCGCCATTTTCCAACTTGGAACGCTCAGTACACGGAGATCATCGAGCATAATATAACCAGAATAGAGCGGTAAAATAAGTTTTGTATGAAAACAAATTATGCCAAATTTGTGCTGCGACGCTGTGCCAGTTCTGCGCTCTGATTGGCCGACTGATGGCCATTGATAAATGATTGGCCGATTGAACGTACACACAGATCACTGATTGGTTGAATTACTATTATGTCAGTGACAAATCACTGACCAGTGTCGGAATTTTATTGCTCACATACTACTTTATCCGGATATGTAGGCTCGATGACGGAGATCGTCGAAACACCTAGTTGAAGGTGGACCTTTCCTGCGTCTTCCCGAACATGCCTACCACTCCGGACTCTATCAGCCCACCAGACATCCTTCGGCTAGTGTGACATGTGATGTGTGGTCCACAATCCGGTGGGAGGGAAGTGCTGTGCCGCGCTCCCAGCTGCATGGGTACCACCATCTTGCTCGTTTCTCCCGTGAAACAGCTTTGCTGTGTTTCGGAGAGAAGGACAAGACAGGCAGTGTAATTACTGGCACCGAGACTTAACATCTTATGTCTCAGGATAGGCAACACATAAATGAGTTGCCTGGGCTCGTTCCAGGTATACTAGTTTATGTTCATGGGCGACGTCGACCATCAGGTGGTACGTTTGCCAGTTTGCCTATCCAACTAACATAAAAAACATGTACTAGATTTTAATTGTAGTATTTTATGATCAATTACCAATGAATAGTAACATAGTTATGCCTTATCAAACCAATGTCCATAGTTGTCGCGGCGTCAGGAGATATTTAAAGTCTGAATCATGAATTTGGTATCTATATGTATTTTCAATACCTGTGAAGGCTTGATAATATTAGTACAATGAAAAACGAAAGTCATAATCAACTGTCTTGTGCACTTATGTACTAGGAAGCGTATTTTTGCCCATCGCAGATCTGAATAGCAGAGGCTTAATTTATTGACGTGAACGTTGCTGATGGTTGTTGCTACTTTAAATGGAAAACTGGCAGATGAGGCATGAGTGATCAACGTCGCCCTTGAACATAAATGAGTTCACTAGCATTGCTGTGTGAAGGAAGGTATCAGCGTAAGTAATTACATCGCCAGTTTTGCTCTTCTTAATGAAACAATGTTCCGTTGGGAATTTAAAAACTAATCTGTTTTAAACTTGACAAGCCTAAAACAATGTTTTAGTGTTTAATGTATTTTTTTTATTGTTTTTTTTTTAAATAATTTTGTACATGAGTTTTCTCTTTAATCGTCAATACTAATACACACATTTATTCTTATAAATAAGTAACTATTAAGACTCCTTGGCTGAACTATAAAAGAAAGGAAATAGTCATCTAAATTAAAAGTATATTGTATTCTTAAAGTACATACAATAATAAAGACGATAACAAAAGGTATATAAAAACATTTAGTGCGAGTATCCAGCGCATTGTCTCGAGTTCCGGTGTTCGTACGTGGTAATTAGTTCCATTGTGGACCGGCGATCCTATCACTCCATCAACGCTTCCGATGGATTTAACCAAGTAACCGCTTTCCACTCATTGTTTAATTCACTAATCTATGACCTGAAGGTGTCGACATCATTCGAAGATTTCAAACAGATTCCCAATTCTCACACGAAGTGCAAAACTTTCTGACATAGCTATCTTCATTTGTAAGATGACTTTGCAGCCAAATTGGGCCGGCACGACCGGGACGGTACCTCTTGCTCACATAATACTGGCGTAAAGTGACAGCTAAGCTGTCACGTTTCGTGCGGTTTGTGAGTTTCCGTTGGCCCATTGAGGGGATAGGGAAAAGGAGGGCAATGCATCTGCGTAATCTCTGGTTGTGCGGATATGTATGGGCGTCAACAGTCGACTGCTCGTTTGCCCTCCTACATAGGCTGCACTAAAAGTATCTGGAATGGAATATTTCCACTGTTCCTGTCATATTAAAATCTTTTTAATTGAAAACTTTTTGGTTTTAAAAATCGAATACCATTTATTTATTTTAAAAAAGATTCTCGGTCTTGTCACAAGGTTTTGTCAAACTTGTTTAGTCGTTGAGAAAATGGAATTGACTCGAGAAAATTCTAGAGCGATGATTTATTATGACTTTCGAAGTGGTTTAACACAAAAACAGTGTGTTGACCGGATGATTTCTGCATTTGGTGATGAAGCCCCATCCAAAACCACAATTTATCGCTGGTTTGCTGAATTTCAACGTGGACGTGTCAAGCTCAGTGATGATCCCCGTCAAGGTCGTCCAAAAACTGCAGTCACCTAAGAAAACGTTGATGCTGTGCGTAAGCTGATTGAGGAAGATCGACATGTGACATACCGCGAAATTCAGGCAACTTTAGACATTGGCATGAGTCAAATACAAATAATCTTGCATGAACAATTAGGTTTAAAAAGTTGTTTTCCCGATGCATACCGCATTTGCTCTGTGAAGAGCAAAAAGCGTCTCGCGTTACTTGGTGCGTCAGAAATCTCGAAAGATTCCACGCAGGATTCTCAAATGTTGTATACAACATCGTATCAGGTGACGAATCCTGAATATACGCGTACGAACCCGAAACAAAATACCAGTCACGAGTTTGGGTGTTCGAAAATGAGTTAAAGCCAACAAAAATTGTTCGTTCACGGAGTGTTGCAAAAAAAATGGTGGCCACGTTTGTCTCCAAAACCGGCCATGTTGCCACTATTCCTCTTGAGGGACAAAGAACGGTTAATACTGAATGGTATGCTAGCATTTGTTTACCACAGGTCGTTTCTGAACTCCGTAAAGAGAACTGCAACCGCCGCATCATCCTCCATCACGACAATGCGAGTTCTCACACCGCGCACAGAACAAGAGTTTTTAGAGCAAGAAAACATAGAATTATTAGACCATTCGCCGTAAAGCCCCGACCTAAGCCCTAATGATTTCTAAACTTTCCCTAAAATAAAGAATAAATTGCGTGGTCAGAGATTTTCATCGCCTGAAGAAGCTGTGGACGCCTACAAAACGGCCATTTTGAAGACCCCAACTTCCGAATGGAATGGTTGCTTTAATGATTGGTTCCATCGTATGGAAAAATGTGTCAAATTTCGCGGAGAATACTTCGAAAAGCAATAAATACATTTTTAAATAGTAATGTTGTGTCACTTCCTTGATTCCCGAAATTTTCAGTGCCGCCCTCGTATGCTATAAAAAATATTTATATATGTTAAATATTTATCGTCGTAAAACTACAATCATAAACCTATGAGGATTCGATTTATTGTAAATAATTATATAACAAGTAACAGTACCCGCAATTTCTAAGGTATTTCATCTTTATAATCATCAGGTATTTGCGGAATTCAAATGTTTAATTTCTATAGTAAAATTGCTAGTAAATATAAATAATTGCTAGCATAGATACTCTAAGTAAATATCTAATGTACCTATTCGGCGAAGTGATTGCCGAAATTATACCATCAAGTAAATCGCCAGCTAGCTTAAGATAAGGCTATAAAAATATTTAATTTTAGTCAGAGAATATTCCTTTTTTCATTTACAACCTGGTGGACTTTATTAAAAAACAAAAGTAACAAAATACTTTCATAGCAATCTAATAATAAAAGTACTCAGCTGTTTCTTTATTTTTCCAATACTAGAAAAAAAATATTTTAACACAATCAACAAATTAGTACCTTTTAAGTCTAACTCATGGACTCCACGTATATCTATACTAATATTATAAAGCTGAAGAGTTTGTTTGTTTGTTTGAACGCGCTAATCTCAGGAACTACTGGTCCGATTTGAAAAATTCTTTCAGTGTTAGACAGCATATTTATCGAGGAAGGCTTATTTATAGGCTATAAAACATCACGTTGTGACTTATAGGAGTTGAGTAACGCGGGCGAAGCTGCAGGCAACAGCTAGTGTATTATAATCACTATGGACTATATATTATGTATTTGTTTGTAATTCATAAATATTAACAAGATATTAACTATGGCGAAATTTAATATCACAAATGTTTGCGGAAACCCTTACCAACAAATTATATTACCTTTTAACAGTATTCAAAATACTTTGTCGGAATACTTTCACTTCCTTCCTTCCCGAGCTTTTAATCGCTACCTTTGTAACATACATTACCTCGTAAATGAAACCTTCACATCACGCACAAACATCCAAATAGTCTCACATTCTACGAGTTGTGTTCTTGAGCGATATATTTTAAAACTTCTCTTCATATCCTTATGTTTTTATGTTCGTTGGATAGGCAAACTGGCAGACTGTTGACCTGTTCGTAAGTGGTCAACGTCGCCCATGAACACAAACAAGTCCTCGACGGGAGGAATGCGCTGATCCGCGCTCTTTCGTCTTGATGGTTTTTTTGAAACGGCTTTCCTGAGTTTCGGTCTGACACTGTTTGTGATGACATAAGTGTCCCAGGATAGGCAAAATGAATGAGTTGTTAGCTAGTTCAAGGTAAACTCGTTTTTGTTCATGAGCGACGCCGACCACTTACTACCAGGTGACACGTCTGCCAGTTTGCCTGTCCAAGTAACATAAAAAAGAAAGACTTTGTGCTAACCTCTTAGTGCCATACTGCTTTGCAGCCGAATTGGGCTGGCACGACCGGGGTGGTACCTCTCGCTTACATAACACCGGCGTCAAGTGACAGCTATGCTGTCGCGTTTCATGCGGTTTGCGAGTTTCCGGTGGCCCATTGGGGGATATGGGGAGAAGGAGGGCAACACATCTGCATAACTTTTGGTTGTGCGGATGTCTATGGGCGACGGTAGTTACCATAAGGCTCCGAATGCTCGGTTGCCTCCCTTGGGCATAAAAAAAAGACTAACCTAGGCAACAGATTTATGAGTTGTTCATTATAATGTAAGAAGGTAAGTCTCGGGGTCTTGACAAAGCTGTTTGACGAAAAATGTAAGCATGATGCTGGAACCGTGGTGAGAGTATATGACGATGATGGATCCTTGTACACAGGAGTGCGACAGAAGCGCATTTTTACTAGTATTAAGATATCGGTTGTATTTTGTTTTTGGGATCTCGTGACCTAGAATGAGGTGTTGTCAATTCCATATAAGTAGATATTTTCAATGCTAACAGATTGCGTAGCGTCTCAGAAGCAATTTAGACAATTGACTATTATTGTTATTAATACTAATTATTTTTACTATAATTATAAACAATATTTACTTGTGAGAAATAAATAATGGCGCATATAGTAGCTAGTATATTTTTACCATGATAGGTTTCTATTGGATGTTAGACTGCTCGTGGACTAATAAAGTACTAGAATGAAAGCTGTTCTTATAGAGCTTGTGGTACACTAGATGGTAGGTAAAGCATTCCTCTTAGAATGGAAGGCATTCTCCGCTATAAGAAAAAATCTTCACATGCTCAATTGGTTTACCTTTGCAAGTTTCTGAAATGTTGAGCAACGCTCGAGCTTAACGTCGAATAATTTTTACGACTTTCCATGTATGTTTTGGGATCCCCACCATGGTTTGACGTGGCGGTGGGGCTCAGTAGCCTAGGGTGAGCCCAGTACCTTGGGCGAAGCTAATTGTGCCGAGGGGGCTCTTTGTACCCCTCTTATAAGAAGAGGGACAAAAGAGCAGGGTGCAAGGGGCGAGGATGGGAACCTCACCCCATTGTACTGTCCCGATTTTGGGAGGGGTTGTTCTGTGGTGCGTGACAACCCCTCTGTGGAGGTGGCGTCGGTCCCTTGCAGGACCGACTAGCCGTCGAGGTGCCCTGTTTGCTTAACAGATCCGGGGCACCTCACCAAAGGCGGCACTGGTGGCACTCGCCGGGTTTTAGTGAGTAGATCGGCGTCCACTTACCATATTTTGGGCGCAGGGAGTCCCACATGCCCGCCTGGGGAGCCCTCACTCC
Source organism: Helleia helle (assembly GCA_963853865.1). NCBI lineage: Eukaryota > Metazoa > Arthropoda > Insecta > Lepidoptera > Lycaenidae > Helleia > Helleia helle. The sequence goes on from OY971421.1 coordinate 13,475,679, forward strand.
CCCACGGGATGCCTTAGAGTGTTTCCCGGCGTAAAATAAAAAAGGTTTGTTTTGGGATGAAGATATTTGTTTTTTTTTAGTGGTTTTCACAAGGTAAGAAAAACTTAAATTAAAAAAAATATTTCTCAGGCGTAAAATCTAGTTACATTTATTAAAATTACACTTCTAACACCAAAAAAAATATTCTTTACATATTATTTATTAAGTAGTTACTTATTGTCAGCCCATCAGATATTCACGTTTTTGATCATTCGTCGGATCATCTTCATCGTAAAGCAGTACAATACTGATTTTATTGAAAGTAATTTAGAAATTCAGTCCACTAATAGGCTCATAATCAAGTAAGTTATCAATGTGCAGTGATCGCCTACCAAACTCAATGATTTAGTAGACTGTATGTTTCTCTTTTCCATTATAAATTAACCAATATATTAGGTTTTAAATATTGTATATATCATAGAGTATATTCATTTACTTGCAAAATAAGGTAAATCCTCCTATTCTCGTTCTTTATATATTAAAGAACTTAAACAATTTCATATGTGCGTTATGAGAACTACAAAATGTTTAGGGTAAGTGATGAATATAATTAAATCCAGTTGCACGCGATCTCAGCAAGTAACTTTATATCATTAGTGAAGTAGTCAAATGACTAGGAAGGTAGTTACATGGCATGTAACTAGCAAGTTACATGCCATGTAACTAAACAGATATAATTATTGAGTCTCACGTAAATAAAAAAATGGTGGCCTGCGATTGTAGTTACTACCTCGATATAAGACTGTTTGTTGGACTATAATCAAAATGGTGGCCTGCGATTGTAGTTACTACCTCGATATAAGACTGTTTGTTGGACTATAATCAAAATGGTGGCCTGCGATTGTAGTTACTACCTCGATATAAGACTGTTTGTTGGACTATAATCAAAATGGTGGCCTGCGATTGTAGTTACTACCTCGATATAAGACTGTTTGTTGGACTATAATCAAAATGGTGGCCTGCGATTGTAGTTACTACCTCGATATAAGACTGTTTGTTGGACTATAATCAAAATGGTGGCCTGCGATTGTAGTTACTACCTCGATATAAGACTGTTTGTTGGACTATAATCAAAATGGTGGCCTGCGATTGTAGTTACTACCTCGATATAAGACTGTTTGTTGGACTATAATCAAAATGGTGGCCTGCGATTGTAGTAACTACCTCGATATAAGACTGTTTGTTGGACTATAATCCTAATCAGTCGCAACAGATAAGACCATGTTTATACAGAGGGATTTTTGAGATGGGTCTGTAAGGGCAGGAAAATGTTTTTGGCGATTTCTGACATTTCTAGTACTTATACCTTAAATGGTCCCATAGTCTTAGATCACTATACGAATTGGGATCGATAGGCATAAATTATAGTTTTTTGGCTTTTAGCATTTTTTTCGCTGGCCGTACATTTTCTCAAAAATCTGTAAATGCAGTTCAGAATATTAAAAAGTTATGGATGGTCTCCTAGGAACTTTATCCGTTAAGGTACCTGCTCTTACTGACCCGTTTCAAATCCATCCTGTATGTATAGTGTGTATATTCTGAAAATTTACTTGTGGTTTTCTAATGTTGTCGCGAATTTCACTCATTATAATGAAACAACTTCTTATAGATTTATCGCTTTTTTACATGCCGTGACAGTAAAAATATAATAAGCCGCGATAAAGTACCGGTGGGAGAGAAGCGCGTGCCGCGCTCCCGGCTGCATGGGTACCACCATCTTGCTTGTTTGTCCTGTGAAACAGCTTTGCTGTGTTTCGGAGAGAAGGGCAAGACAGGCAGTGTAATTACTGGCACCGAGACTTAACATCTTATGACTCAGGATAGGCAACACATAAATTGAGTTGCCTGGGCTAGTTCCAGGTAAACTGGTTTCCCCAGTCCCCACGATGGTTCAGGCCTTGACGTGGCGGTGGGGCTCAGTAGCCTAGGGTGAGCCCAATACCTTGGGCGAAGCTAATTGAGCCGAGGGGGCTCTCTGTACTCCTCTTATAAGAAGAGGGGTCAAAAGAGCAGGGGGCAAGGGGTAAGGAAGAACCTCACCCCATTGTACTGTCCCGACGTTGGGAGAGGTTTTTCTGTGGTGCGAGACAACCCCTCTGTGGAGGTGGCGTCGGTCCCTTGCAGGACTAACTAGCCGTCGAGGTGCCCTGTTAGCTTAACAGATCCTGGGCACCTCAACAAGGCGGCACTGGTGGCACTCGCCGAGTTTTAGTAGGTAGAGCTGCGTCCATTTACCATTTTTCGGGCGCAGCGAGTCCCACATACCCACCTGGGGAGACCCACTCCCCAAGCGGGATGCCTCAGAGCATTTCCCGGCGTAAAAAAAAAGGTAAACTGGTTTATGTTCATGGGCGACGTCGACCACTTACCATCAGGTGGCACGTTTGCCAGTTTGCCTATACAACTAATATAAAAAAAGAAGTCCGTAAAAAAGTAAGAATTTGAGCTTTGAGAGTAAACACTACATAACTTTGGATTACATTAAATATTAAATATAAATATGAGCACGCAATAATTGAAGATAATAATTGTGAACTAAACCACGCAAACTGAATCATTAACACGGCAATGTGCCTGATTTAGTACTGACACGTAAAAGCTTGTGACTATTATGAATCACGCAAACTTTCTAATTTGAATGATTGCTAATTTTTTATGTGAAACATCTATTGGCTCGTCTTGGCAGTAAAGTCAACTCGAATGCCGTGATAGGAAATAGCATGACCGTCATTCGTTATAGTGTTTTTTAATGATAAATTCTCGTTCTACACCTACCGGCCGTCCTGTCGGTAAACCCTTTTTTAATAAAGAAGCCCTATATATTTTTAACAAGTTATTTTAAATGTAAAATGTATGTATATAAAAGAATCTTCGGACATAAAGAAGTCAACTGTCACTAAAATATTTGTAATTCCTACATTAAGTAGAAGAGAAGGTAAAGTGGGCCCCTAATTTGTTTTTCAGGTATAAAATAATTGTTAATTGGTACTGGTACAATCTCTTTATGTAAAAAATAAGTCATCTAATGGGTTAATCTATGTGACAATTGAAAAAAAAAGGTATATAACAGTTTTCACAATTTTATACATATATAAATTATTTATAGCTAAATTAACATGGTTGTTTACTATTTAAAACTATTTAAAACGGGATTCGAAATATCCAAGTAAAAGCCTGTGTGTATGTGTGTGTGTGTGTCCAAAATTTTTGATAGAGGAATATAATATAAATGTTATGATAGTTAAAAAAATATTATCGACAACAATTAACAATATATTTTCCTATCTCGTTTTTGAAGTCACAAAATTTGATAGTAAATAAAATAATTTCGTTATTTATTTTTTATTAATAGCACAACATAAAAATATCCATTGTCTTCAATATAAATATACAAAAAAATATCAATGAATATAAATAAAAATACGTCCAATAACTCGAGTTGAGAAATTTTATTTAAACCTAACTAATTGATGTCATATAAAAAATGATATTTATCATAAAATATTGGCATGTAGCTCCACTTCAATAATATACTTACCTAATAATTCAACTGGATATTGAAACACTTATTTTAATACGGCATGTGTTATGTTACTTCACTTTGACTTGTTTAATTACAGTATTTCATTAAAAAAAATAAGCTCAACATAAAAAACGCGTACTTAATAGTCATAAAATGCTATAAATAAATAATAATTCTAGTATTCTACAACGACGTTTAAGAATGTTGATATCAAAAGTCCGATGTCAATATATATTCATTTTCTGCAATTGAAACTACATATTAAATAACTTATTTTGAACTTACATTAAGGTTTAAGTTGTTCAATAACGTTTGACAACAACAAACAGCGGTCTCACACATAATATAAATAACTAACATCTACTTCTTTGGATCTCTGTACACTCCCATGAATAGGACCGAGTTGGTGGGTCGTTCGTACAACACGTACACGAACGGGAAGTTGGCGGTAAACACGGTGGGTTCTGCAGGGCGAGAGGAACGGAAGCCGAAGATGGCGGTGGCAGCGGCTGCTACCGTTCCTGGAAACAAATATATTTTTGAAACTACTTAAATCCTATAAATCATACTTAATATTATAAATGTGAAAGTAAGTTTGTTTGCTACGCTCTCACGCGAAAACTACTTAACCGATCATTATGAAACTTTGTACAAATATTTTTGGAGGTAGTAGAAGTAACATAGGATACTTTTTATGAAAAAAAATCTTATCCTACGCCGACGAAGTCGCGGGCACCAGCTAGTTATTTATATATTTAAACTGCAATTATTTTATAAATTATTGCAGAGCTGTCTACTGTGATTTCAACTTGAGTCTTGAAGTAACAGCTCAATCTAATTATTATTATAACACCGGACATCGTGAGGAATTCTCATGTGATTAAAAGTCCTTATTCCCACCCATATGAAGGGTTTATGAAGTTCACCACTCCGAATGGGTTCACCACCAGCGCATAGGTGAACTATGACCCTTATGGTGACTACCGACGCCCATACATATCCGCACAACCAAGAGTTATGCAGATGCGTTGCCCTCCTATTCCCTATTTACCCAATGGGCCACCAAAAACTCACAAACCACACGAAATACGATAGCATAGCTGTCATTTAACGCCGGTATAATATGTGAGCGAGAGGTACCACCCCGGTTGTGCCGGCTGCAAATCAGCATGGCACTACCTCTTGCAACACTTTTTATTAGTAAATGGTTTTTTAGGTAAACCATCTACTCACCTACTGTTCCGATTGAGCTTTTTAATAATAAATATGAATTTTGTATTTTTTATCTACCCACTAGTAAAATTGTTGCCTTGTTACTTTTACTGATTCTTAGATCTAATTCGTTTGATCTTGTCTTTAAGATTAACCATTCCAACGAAAATCATCTAATAATCTAATATCTAAAATTATTATTTAAAAACGGATCAACCTTTTTCAAATTCTACAACCCCTATTGTTAGGATTTACGGCCTGTAAAGTTAACCACAACTATTACTTTGTTTTTCAGTATCATGATATCCTGCAATGACTGAATTACACTCGATCATCGACTGCATAGTAGGTATATGATGATGTTTATATTTTCCTCATAACTCAGTGTACTTACGATACGTTCCCGCCACAATTTCCGCTCTTTTTATCAAAGTATTATTGTTTATGCAAATACGACCGCAAAGATAAACTCACCTTCTTCGTCGATCTGGATTTTGGCTTTGTGAATGGCATCATCAAACTGTATATTTTTATCATCTGACAACGTAGAAAAGTCTGATGTGGGACTGAACAAATCACCAACCCCGAGATTTTCCAGGATCTGAAATTATTAAGAGGATTGAATCAGCTAAGAACTTACGTGCATATTTTTTCTATTTTAGTATATTATGTAATTAATAACACTTTTTTATGTTAGTTGTATAGGCAGATGAGCCACATGTTTGTAAGTAGTCAGCTTCTTCCATGAACAAGTTAATCTGGAACTAGCCCAGCCATTTATGTGTTGTCTATCCTGCGATGTTAAGTCTCGGTGCCAGTAATTACACTGCCTGTCGTGCCCTTCTCTCCGAAACACAACAAAGCTTTTTCACAGGAGAAATAAGCGGAGTGGTGGTACCCATACCGCCGGGAGCTAAAACGTTTATTTAGTTCAATTACGAAATGATAAATTTTAAATATACTCGTACTTATTAATATATATCCTCGTATATGACAACCTCTGAGGCTCAATGGTTAGCGCGTTGGTCCTTAAGCCGGAAGTAGCGGGTTCGAATCCCGCCATGGAACATAAAGTTTTTTGTGTTCCTGAGTCATGAATGTGTATTATATTAAATAAAATAAATATCGCATGTATAATAAAATTCGAAAATATATGTATACTATAAAAGTATTAAATATATTTCCGTTGTCTGGTACCCGTAACACAAGTTTTTCGAGAACTTACCACGAGACTATATTGACGTGGTGTAAAAGCGTTCATAGATATTATTATTTAAAACTATTGGATACACTTTTAATGTCTGTACCTGAATAATAAAACAATATAATTCATTCAGTAATTTAAAGAGACATGTTTCTTTTTGTGTGCTCGATGCGTAATTCTTTTATTTTGATAGTTTTCAAAACTCACCGATTTCATTGCCAATCCCTTTTCTAATGTGAATTTAGGGATTTCAACGATGACCTCCCGCGTTGTGTAGCCTTCTTCAACTACGGCGGCTAGGCGCTCTGGGGTCAGATTTGCGATTATGTTCGTCACTCCTGTTAACAAACGATATACAGATTTAGTTTGTAGTTACCTTCAAATTATCAAAAGCTCTCTAGTATCCTATCAGAATTACAATCATAATATCTAGAGGTGGATTTTTCAATAGATTTGTATATGATAGCCAAAATATAAAGAAATTTGATCTTCTACACACAAGTCAAATCTATTATTTTATTAACGACTTCTCTAGAACAATACATCAATATACAGTTCGGTACATATAGTATGTAATTTTAAAAATCTCTTTGATGCTAAAACTTGTACCCATCGAACATATAGCCGTAATAGAGTGGTGATGTTATGTTTTGTATGAAAACTAATTCATCGTCATTCATCATCAGGGGACAAACGAGCAGTTGGAGCCTCACGCGCGGCGCCCATACACATCCGCACAACCAAGGCCACGCAGATGCACCGCCTTCCTTTTCCCTAACCCCTCAATGGGCCACAGGAAACTCACAAACCGCACGAAACGCGACAGCATAGCTGTCACTTGACGCCGGTGTTATGTAAGCGAAAGGTACGAAGATTTTGGTATAGTAGGTAGCATAATAGTATTAGATAAGTGAAGGTTGAAAAACAAATAACTTATTACAGATTAAAAGGTAATCGTAGACGTAAACAGGAAAATTAACAGTATTAGTCATGCATTTATCAAATAAACCATGAACAATAATATTATTGTATTGTAGTAATATAGGGATGTAATTCTGGGTCATATTATTATGAATCAGCGGTAAAGGGTATGCGCTTGGTGCAGCACGCCCATCTATATAATCCCACTACCTAGCTTTTTCGTTTGCAGCTTTGCTGTATTTCGGAAAAAGCAGCAAAGATTATCTTTTTTTTTTCCTTAACGCCGGGAAATGCTCTGAGGCATCGCGCGGGGAAGTGGGTCTCCCCAGGCGGGTATGTGGGACTCGCTGCGCCCGAAAGCTGGTTAATGGACGCAGCTCTACCCACTAAAACCCGGCGAGTGCCACCAATGCCATATTTGGTGAGGTGCCCCGGATCTGTTGAGCAAACAGGACACCTCAACGGCTAGTCAGTCCCTCAGGGGACCAACGCCACCTCCACAGAGGGGTTGTCCCGCACTACAGAACAACCCCTCCCAACGTCGGGAGTCCTTGTACTGAACAAGGAGGTGAGATTCCCGTCGTCGCCCCTTGCCCCCTGCTCTTTTATACCCTCTTCTTATAAGAGGGGTAAAAAATGTCCCCTCGGCTCAATTCCCTTCGCCCAAGGTGCTGGGCTCACCCTAGGCTACTGAGTCTCACCGCCATGACAAGGCCTGAACCATGGCGGGGCAGCAAAGAATACCTAATTATTTGTACTAATAGCTACTATTTTACCTGTCAGGCACATCTGTGTGGCCTGACCGCTAATCATCAAGGAACTTATCAGCCAAGCTAAGATATAAATAACTATAATATTGCCCGCTGTTTCACCAGCGCTAACTCAGATTCACTCCCGTATCAGGACTGATTCAGTCTATAGAAGTGAATCGTGGACTATGACAATAAAAGATAGGGAAAGATTGGAAGCATTAGAAATGTGGTGCTGAAGAAGGATGGAGGGGAGGAGTTGGACAGAAATGGTGTCAAACAGAAAAGTTTTGGAAAAGGTAAAAGAGAAAAGAAACATAATCAAAACAATAGAGAAGGAAGAGGAAATATAATTGGTCACCTGATACGACATGACCCGTTTATAAAACAATCATAGATTGAAGGGGAAAAATATCACTGAGAGAAAGAGAGGAAGAGGTACACCGAGGAGGACTTATATTAAATATGTCAAGGAGAAGATGCAAGTCGTATCGTATCAGGAGATGAAGGCGTTGGCGAAGAGAGAGAAGGATTGGCAATTACTCCACCGACAAGAGCAAGGATTTTAAATAAAAGGAGAGAGAAGAGATCAGGACTGGTGATTATTATTATTATTTTTATTTAGCCTAATGTTAATAATAACGAATTTAATAACTATAACCTGTATTATACAGGTGTTACATCATAAATCCAAAGCTTCAAACATTACAAAGCTACAAACTCTACAAATAGCTTACCATCTTTCTGTGTGTATGGCGGGAGGAAGATGTACATGCTGATGTCTTCCCCTTTGTATGGAAGCTCCAGGATCTGTGCCCCGAGGTCGTCACTGATCGCTGAAAGTTAATTACAATCATAAGTCCAATGTTGCTCGTTGTCCTGATTTTTAAACGGATATTACATTTAAAAATCGGTTGTCTGTAAAGTCGATTTACTGACGATAGTTGAACGTGACAACGTCATAAGAAAATGGAACGCCTCAGAGCGAGGTAACGCCGCATGCGTCATATTTTTTCATTCGTGCAGCCGGCTCCATCGAATTATAAGACGTTGTCACGTCAAAAACTGACGTGCTTGACTATGGTTCTTGTAAAGCAGGTCTATCCGAAACTTTGGAAATATAAAATCTTATAAAACGGTTAAAACCCCGTAAAATATTAATTTAATTATAGTGATATCTACTAATAAAACATATTCCACGCCTATCCTACAACAAAAGAATTTTTGAGACTTTAAACTTTCTTAAAACTTGAGTAACTTCTCAATGGAGAAGTCAAATTGGAAATGAATTAATGTATATTATATTATTTAATGGAATTAAAAAATTGCATATAATTTTAAAGTAATTACACTCAGTTATCTCACAGTCATGGCCAAGTCATAGTTATAGAGGAACATACTAAGTTGCTGATTATTATCGATATCATTAGCCTATCACTATTAACTCAATAAAGTTATTTACAAATATATCGATACACCGTTTTCCAGCGATGAACTTTAATACTCACAGTAATGGAAATGTCCTTTCTGTCTCATAAATGGTACGAGTGTTTGCTGAGTCTCATTGACAAAGAACACGTTTTTCTTGGTGTTTTCCGCGGGGAATTTGGACGCCCAGACTCCCTTGAAATAAGCAGCGTTGGCCAACACGAGTTTTGTCGCGTGGGACACTCCATCTTCAGGGATCAGGTCCTTGATGTTGTTCTTGGTTACTTGGGCTACCCAGTCGTTGATGTGTGTTCTAGATTGTTCTGGATTGTCGTGGAAGTTCTGTAACATAGAGAAGTGCCGATATACATCTGTCTCAAAGTTCATATTAAGGCGTGGTCATCATAATTTATAATACATGTAAACGAGTTTATTGTTATACTGTTTACTGTCAATATTGTAATGTTATGAGTGCATAAAGACTATTCGTTTTTTTATTTATTATCTCATTAACGAGTTCCTCTGGTACTCGAAAAAACTAGTATTCATTGAGGCAAGCAACCCATTCTAACTTTAGACACAGTATACGCCGATGCCGGTTATTACGCTTGCTGTTCTACTCTGCCGCTTCTTCTTCTTTGCCGAAATATTTACGAAAGTAATTGCATGATGTCTGGACGGACGATGATCGTGCAGCGGTTTGTTCTGGTTGGCTGCGGGTGGCGGGGGATCAGCCGGCTTAATTAAAGCATCCAGCATTGATGGAGGCTGATAATGATGGTAACGATAAATAACCGAGATGGAGGTAGCAATGCAGATGAACGGGCGGTACGACCAATAATTTCATATATATTTTATTTAGTCGTCTACCTACGAAGTGTTTTCGTCCATTAACCAAGTGGGAAGACGATCTCCGTGCAGTGGTCGGTCCGTGTTGGATGTGAGTGGCGATTGATCGGTCGTCTTGGCATTCTTTGAGGGAGGCCTATGTTTAGCAGTAGGCCTATAGGAGCTAATGATGATAATGATATTTTATAAGCGAATTTATTATTATTAAAAAAATGAATATACCAAAGATTCCAGTTCTTCAGAAAGCTGGTCGGTCAAGCACTGCCGGGTCTGCAACTCGTCGTCGACGAACATTTTGTTAGCGTTGGTGAACTGGTAACTGTCGCTGTTGACGTTCGTCGAGCGCAGCCTTTTGTCCACTTTGTACGCCATCAGCAGGTTCACCTTGTCCTGTAAGTAGATATACAAATGCTTATTGGTATCTTATTTAATATAATATATGTGTTAGGATTGTCCTAGTGATTCCATATCAATTTCACATTGTTACGTATAGAAATTAGGACATAACACGAAATTACAAAAAAACACAATTATTAGGCATATAATATAGGTTGCCTATCCTGAGACTAAGGTCGGTAGGTCTAGACTTCACTAGGTCACTAGTAGGTGATAGTGCAAATAATTATAATGACTGTCATTTCTGCTTCACAGAAAAGCTGTTTGGCAGAAGATATAGGCAAGATTGTGGTTCGCGTGTGGTTCGGTCCTTCTCGTTACTATTTTTTTAATATTCATTAAATAAAGTAACAATGTCTCATTCTATTAATAATATAATCGCGAAAGTTTGTAAGAATGTGTGGATGTTTGTTACTCTTTCACACAAAAACTACTGACTGGATTTTAATGAAACTTTACAATAACATGACTTAAAGTATACATCAGATTAATATATAGTGTAATTAATTATCCCTGCACTCCCACGGAAATGGGAAGTACGCAGGTATAGCCGTGGGGCGCTGCTAGTATGAAAACACATATGATTCTATCATTTCATACAAGCAACAAACCCAATTATAATAGAAAACAAAATAAGGAAAAATAAACGGAGGAAATATATTGAGTTGACGCAGATAATAAATTATAATAATATTGTAGAATTATGTGACGTATTCATAATCTATCCTGCGGTAGTATTTCATTATTTTATACTGCTTTATTTCCTCCTAGACATAGGCTATTTTCTGTCTTAGTAAAGATTCCTGTTGAATATGCAATCTTGTGGACAGATAGAGGCTGATGATGATGATGATGATGATGATGATGGCATCATCAGATTGCATAATCTTAATAATATTTGGCTATAATCCCGCTTCACCGAAGCTGCCTAGCACGCTTACATCGTATCCGATTTTAAATCTGACTCTAAAGTTAGTTTATTAATAATACTTACCAACTTATCACTAATTTTCAGGGACTGCTTCAAGGCTTTTTCAGTTGTTCCACTCGAGGCAAAATACGTGAGCAACAATGCATGATACACGGAGAACGGCGAGAAGAATATGTTGTCATTTGGCACGGCCTTATTTATGGTATTGAATAAACTCAGCGTGAAATCCAATTGACCTCTATATAGCGACGAGCGTGCGGCTGGGTCCAGCTTTTTCGACGAATCATCCTTGTAGAAACACTGACTGTTCACCGTGGTCGAGGCCACAAGACATAATAACACAGCTATCTTCATCTTGTATCTGTAACGAAATATATTTGTGTTATTTTTTATTTTTGATAGGCAAAGCAGACGAGCCACTTCCCAACGATGGTTCAGGCCTTGGCGGTGGGGCTCAGTAGCCTAGGGTGAGCCCAGCACCTTGGGCGAAGCTAATTGAGCCGAGGGGGCTCTTTGTACCCCTCTGATAAGAAGAGGGGACAAAAGACAAGGGGCAAGGACGGGAATCTCACCCCATTGTACTGTCCCGACGTTGGGAGGGGTTGTTCTGTGGTGCGTGACTCTGTGGAGGTGGCGTCGGTCCCCTGAGGGACTGACTAGCTGTTGAGTTTCCTTGTTTGCTCAACAGATCCGGGACACCTCACCAAAGGCGGCATTAGTGGCACTCGCCGGGTTTCAGTGGGTAGAGCTGCGTCCACTTACTAGCTTTCGGGCGTAATGAGTCCTACATACCCGCGTGGGGAAACATTTCCCGACGTTAAAGAAAAAAAAAGTCAAGCCACTTAGCGGAGAGAACATAATATTATGTTTACTCGGTATTAATAGCCCTCATTGTGTCAACTGTCCTTACTATCTTCGGAGCACAGACAAGCTGCTTTTCGGAGAAATATCATCATGACGATATCCATGTAAACGAGTGCGCCGAACTATTAACTAAATAAATAAACAGTTTGTTGTACATAAGACAATAAACAATCGTATTTTATTTCTTTGAAGACTGATAAAATCGAATCAAAGACCGTTTACGTGTGTGGGTGGCTATATGGACTGTCAGTGTTTTTTTAATTCGTCTCAAAATAGCTTATACATAAACAGGTGACGATGCAACAAGGTTTTATATTTAGCATAATTATCCATTTCCTAGAACAAAATAAGCACTAATATATTTGTAATAAAAATAAAACTATGATACGATTCCGTCATCAACTTAAAATTCGCGGGAAAACCAGTTGGTTCTAACCTCGGGGTTTTTAGCAGAAGTCTTTATTATACAAGGATCAGATACTTTTTTTACAACAAAGATTAACTACTCGTTTATATAATCTCATTTATACAATCGAAGATAATTTATATCTTTTTTAAATGAGTTGTAACCAATCATAATCGACACTCGTTTAAATAAGCCGTATTATGTATGAGCATTTATGATTCGTGAGAAAATAAGTCCGAGGCAAAATATTATATCTACATAAAAAATGAGGTACAAATTCAGAAAGTGTGTTTACACTTTTCTAAGAACTTCTGCAAACGTTCCAAGTACCAACATGGTAGCAAAGATTTCTCTTTATCTAACACTGAGACAATAAGTAAACATAATATGAGTTACGACGAAAGAAGTATTTTATATTTTAGCATCAATTGCTGTAATTTATATCACTTTTTTTTTTTAAAGTCATACGTCTACTTTTTCGGAAGGATCCAATGACTGTAGGTTAGTTTAATAACATCGTAATAATATGGTCAATACAGTCTAGTTTACAAGTGTCATTTTTGTGAATTCCGGTCCGCCTTCCTCGAAAAGTATGAACGAGGTGTCGGTAGTTTTTGACGTGACAACGTCTTATAATTCGATGGAGCCGGCTGCAAGAACGAAAAAACATGACGTATGCGGCGTTACCTCGCTCTGAGGCTTTCCATTTTCTTATGACGTTGTCACGTTCAACTATCGTCAGTAAACCGACTTTACAGACAACCGATTTTTTGAAAAAGTAAATTCTCGCTCAAAAAAATTGCAAGTTATAAATTGAATAAAAATATAAAAAGAGGATTGTTAATCGTGATTATCTCAAAAACTGTTGCAGATATCCAAAATCACCAAACAGAATCTTAAATAAAAGGAAATTTTCAATAAAAGAATCCTACTTTCTGGAACTCTACCACCAATATTTATAATTTTTACTAGGCACTGAAAATGGGACCAAAAACGAGTGACGCGGCTTCCGCGTGCGCCCAGCGATAAGTTTCCCGGCCTACAAAATTTAGTTTAACATATTAAATAATAATAAACAAAATTGGTATGATCAGGAATCAGGATAAATAAATAAACAAATATTCATATTAGTTATGCTTTTGTTAATGGATATTTTTCAAACTAAAAACCTAACATTTTTTCACTCCTTGATTTTTTTCTTAGATAGCATTAGAAAAGATCCTATAAAGAAAAGATAGAATTATATATATATATATATATATATATATATATTTAAATAAATAATTCAACAATTTTAATTTTCAAAAATAGATATCTCTTTCACGTTAACGCCTCAATTATAATAAATTTAATTATTATTATCATAGACTTTCGTCATTCTTATTTACATAAGACATTTTACGGCTATAATGGCTCCCAACAAAAATACTATGGGACATAAGAATATAAGATTGTGGAATGTTTTTAATAATTCATTGTACAAGTGATATAAGACAAGTGTGTCCTAGTTTTATAAACGTGCATTTAACATTTAACAATAAGAGTTTATCTATTCAAAATAAATTCAACTGTATTAATACTAGTCTACTAAAAACTGCCTATATTCTGTAATAGGCAGATACGGGATATAAAACGACCTTCACCGAGATTTTTATTTGATAAAACGTATTTTATATTTAATTTTAGTCCAGAGTATGTTTAATTAATAATTTAAAAAAAAATTAGACATTTCACCGGTTTGATTATTAGATAAGTTCTATACCAATCGAAAGTATGAAGCCCATATAATATGCAAACGTTAGGTTGCCTATTCTTTTCCGGTCACAACTATCGGGTAAACAAGTATAAACAGGTAAATCTATACCGGACCGGAAAAGAATAGGCAACCTAACGTTTGCATATTCTATGCAATGTGTGCCGAATCCGATGCGAGTAGACACAAACCCAGACCGCGCAAACAGCGCTAGCACTACGCTACCGCTAGATTGCTTGGGCACCGCGCATGACCCGCCTCTCTTTCCAGAGGGAGGGATGAGGGCCGGCCCTCATGATGATAGGTTAAATTCAACCGTAAAAGATTCGTCGACCGTATCTGACTAGTCCAAATGATGCTCTCCCGAGCAGCGCGCGCGATAAACCGCGCCCCCTGCGGGGCACGGAGGGGGGCGTCCCCCTTTCGAATATTTCTTAAGTGAGCCATCTGCTCACTTACTGTACCGATTGAGCTTAAAGGCCATCAGGCCGAAAAGTCTAGCCCTTCCGAAAAAAAAAAAAAAAAAAAAAGAAATAATGTAGGTAAAAATAATCGTTTGAAATGCAGACCCCACTTAAGAAAAACGATAAAAACCTGGGGGGTTGCTCTTTTGTCAAATAAAAAACATAGTTTATAGATTCATTTATGTAAGTACATACATTTAAAATCATAAGAACTAAATTCGCAAGGTATCTTTAACAAAATCCTTTATTTCATAATAATATTTGCCACACAAACGTTTCTAATCAAATTCTCAAATTAATATGGTAAGATGTTCCGAAGGGATCCTATTGTAAAAACGTATATACATACATACCTACTTTGTACAACGTATATAAATTGTACAGTGTAGAACGAATCCTTTAACCATGATCGGCGGTAGGTTCGTAAGAATTTGGACTAACAGATAACGGTTAAAATATATGATACAGGAAACAAATTGAAATTACATCTTTCAGTACTATTTAAAACTACCATTAATCGTCTGTGAGAAGGTAATATTCTATATAAACAACAATGCATGTCTTCAAGTCAATATTATTAAATAACTAGAAATAATAAATGAATAAAGTAAAAAGGTTAGCATTTAATTAGTATAAGTATAGTTCATTCTCACGGGAACAATTTCACCGGCACTTTCCACTCATCCCCACGTTACGGCGCGCACAGTGCTAAAATGATGCAACAGGTTGAATAATGAGAACATTATCATTACTATTACAGTATCTTTAGTATAGTATATTAATTAAAATTATATTATGTGTGTTTCAAAATCGTTGTTTTTGTGGGAGCCTCATTATCGTCGTGCCCAGGGCTCCCAATAGGTTAAAGGGGCATAGACTACTACCACGAGAAATATATTAAGAAGTATATACAAATATATTATAATTAATACATTTATGCGTGCTTTATTTAATACAAATATATAAAAAAGTTTGGAAAATCGGCAGCGCCTATCACGCGTGATAATCTAATTTTCCACAATTTATCAACTGCAATTATTTCATAGGGAAAAATAATGATTAATATTATGAAACAACTTTTATGGATTTTATCGCGGTTTATCAGTTACTCATTCATCAGTCCTCCCGTGACCATGGTTGCTGTAAAGTATCCGAAACGTCGAGATATAAAAAATCCCAATAAACAGCAATAAAATCCGTAAAAGTTGTTTCATTATAATGACTGAAATTCGCGTAATAATTAGAAGGTAAATGACATACTTATTAGTGAATGATTTTGTAACACATAATGAATGTGTTTTATGAATTTTACCAACAAATTTAGTTTTGATAATTGATGTTTAAAAATAAATAACTAATAAAGGGACAAACTGTCGGTTTGGCAGTAATTTCACCTAATCATAAGTGGCCAACGTCACCCAGAAAACAGACCTCATTCCAAACTAGAATTTTAAAGGTGCAAATCTATACCAGAAAAATTAGGTTCGTGGCAATGCTACCGGTAAATGGTGTAGTATAATTATACCCGTCATTATCGATTTCGATGAAAACTAACTAATAAAATATTTTCGGATACAAATTTGCTAAATGGGATTGTATATTTTTAACCGCTACACAAAAGTACTAAAATAAAATTCGTATTTTCGCTCAGTATCTGAATCACTTGTTGCCGCCCGAAACCGGCTATAAAGCAGGTCACTAGTATTAAGTATTAACACCCACGTTGCCTGGATAATCCATGCCATTGATCATCCAACCCAAATATAATGCAGAAAAATACATGACACGCTTTTGTAGTCCGGTTGTGTAACAGCCGATGACGTGTAGACTTTCTCTTCGTTCTCCAGCGAACGAAGGGAAATCCGCGCATGTAGAGGACACTGGGATTCCCTCATATTTGAGGCCATTGTAATTAGCTTTACTGAATAAACATGAACAATCAATGTCATACTTTAACGCATTATGTTATCAGAGCATTCGTTAATAGTGTACGAATGTTTTACCGTTACGAATGAAGTTAAGATGACGGTAAAGGGAAAATACGTTACCTACTTATGCGTATTGTAATAATTACAGTTGCATAAATAAATAAAACTTCATATTCCGTTAGGTGCGGACCGTTGCATTTTCGAACCCCATTCAATTTATTGAACATGATCGTGGATATTAAACTTTGATTTAAAACACTAATATAGTGTTAGGTAAGAAAAAAGGCATAAACTTTAGAAAGATCATATCTTTCTAAAGTTTATGCCTTTTGACGTGACAACGTCTTATAATTCGATGGAGCCGGCTGCACGCACGAAAAAACATGACTCATGCGGCGTTACCGCGCCCTGAGGCGTTCAATTTTCTTATGACGTTGTCTCGTTCAACTATCGTCAGTAAACCGACTTTACAGACAACCGATTTTTTTTTCCGCTGCATTTATCTAGAACGACTTAATTTTCTAAGGAATAATATTCTAAAGAGCCAGGTCATAAGTCCAACTATTTTTTTCATTTCATTAGGAAGGAGAAAAAAGTAACCAAGGAATTTGTTTTATAGAAGAGGGGGCAACGGACAGTCGGTTCACCTAAAAGTAAGTGAAAAGCGACATCCACAGACACCCGCTACACCAGAGGATTAGAAGGTGCATTGCCGGCCTTTCAAATATGAGTATGCTCTTTTCTGGAAGATTGAAGTCACATCAGTTCGGAAACACCGTAGATGGGAGCTGATATATAGGTCATGCGAGGCAGGAAATGCTGTAAAATCGAGTTGTTGGGGATTTCCGGACATCAAGTTGGTGTGGGAGAAATTTGAGTACTTCTTTTATGCATTAAAAACATTATTGCAGTGTTGTTTAGTAAATGTCATATTCTCGATAGTATTCTTTATAACATCGACTCTATTAACTGACCGTATACTCAACGTTACACCAACATTTAAGTAACAATATAGGTAGTTACATAATATTCCAGCCTTGCCCATACGTTAGCGGAATAATAATCACAGGACGCAACATCGTAAATATATTATCAATAATAACTTTTGACATTTAAACTAGATGAATGTGATAAAACAAGTTTGAATGAACAGACCAGCTATTAAAACAAAAAATAAAAAACAATCTCGTTTTTTAATGGCTCACTATCTCGACGCTTGCGCGTTCATTAGCCAACAATTCAGGGTCTACGAGCTTGGGTACATTAAGAAAAGCCTTGCTCGATCGTCATCTTATGCCATATACAATAAGAAAACCTTGTATTAGCGAAATAATTTCTACGATGAAAATGACAGATGATAATAGACCGGAGTATTGTGGGAGTATAGTCCCCACCAATGTTCATGTCGTGGCGATGGGGCTCAGTAGCCTAAGGTGAACCCTGCACCTTGGGCGAAGCAAATTGAGCCGAGGGAGCTGCTCTTTGTACCCCTCTTATAAAAAGAGAGGACTAAAGAGCAGGGGGGGACAAGGGGTGAAGTTAGGAACCTCATGGGATGAGGACAGGAACCTCACACCATTGTACTGTGTGCGTTAGGAGGGGTTGTTCTCAGTTCTGTGGTGCGGAACAACCCCTCTGTGGAGGTGGCGTCGGTCCCTTTGGTTTTGGTTTGGACTAACCACCGAGGTGCCCTGTTGCTCAATAGATCCGGGGCACCTCATCAAAGGCGGCATTGGTGGCACTCGCCGGGTTTTAGTAGGTAGAGTTGCGTCCACGTTACCGTCTTTCGGGCGCAGCGAGTCTCGCATACCCGCTTGGGGAGTCCCCTCCTCCCCATCGGGATGCCTCAGAGCATTTCCCGGCGTAAAAGAAAAAAAAAAGACTCTAAATCTATATTTTTGCATCAAGGAGATATTCTGTTATTGATATTTTGTATTCCAATACCTATTGCAGAAACATTCTTCTTGATCTGATGTCATATATTGATGTTGTTTCGTTGGCGCGGATATTTTTTTTCCATTCAATGGATCTCAAATAACTGTTTCTAGTTGTTTAACTGGTACTTACATACTAACACTTACATGTCAATTATTTTTATCAGTCCGTTATCGGTCAAATGATGAGATGCCATTATGATTACAAAGGAAAATAATAGTTGCACAATAATAAGGCGACAATTTTCCGGGTGCTTAACGAAATTGTTGCGCGCTTAACAACTATACAATAAT
Organism: Helleia helle; assembly: GCA_963853865.1. Lineage (NCBI taxonomy): Eukaryota > Metazoa > Arthropoda > Insecta > Lepidoptera > Lycaenidae > Helleia > Helleia helle. The sequence goes on from OY971421.1 coordinate 13,494,574, forward strand.
GTATATTATTACTTGCTCTCATAAATTGATATTTTAAAGTACATTTAATATTAAAGTAATAAAAAATAAACGAACTTAACGTATATTCAAATCGTTTTAGTAAATATATAAAAAAAGGATTTACTGTCTGAAGCAGTATCAGTTATATTATCGGTGGTTTGGACTTTAGGGTATAAAGGGCAATGAAAAAACACAGGGTGATTCTGATGATTGATGAATGATTCTCGGGAATTTATGATATTGATAAAACAATTGTTTATCAAGTCGAATGAATGAAAAAATATGTTTTGCGTATAGCAGTCTTCTTGGTGAGTAAGATTATTAACTCTTCTAGTAATCTTCATGGAATCTTTATAATTTTTTCCTCATGTATTGTTTTCCAAAACCAAATGCGTAGGTACTTATTCTTGTCACGATTACGATTCACACGTTGCCAGTTTTTATATATTTTTTTTTTACTTCAGTATTAAGGTTTTGCCAACGGACCTACAAACTTCAATAAGAAACTTGATGATAATAATTAAAGTTCGACGCTTGTATTTGTAGGTTTTTAACATTAAAGCTAAATCCGGAAAACTCAAAAGAAACATCTTTTCTCGAGTAAATGTTTTCGTTTTGCTTGTTTATTGCTTTTTATTTGTATCTTCTATAAGAGGGGGCAAATCGACAGTCGGTTCACCTAATGCTAAGTGATAAGCGATATCCACAGACACCCGCTACACTAGGGATTACCACAATTTTAAGTCAACTTTTCTATTTATGTAGTACATAGACATAATAATATAGGACTGGGCATACCTACGAAAAAAAGGTGTATGTACACCTACAACTCAAATCGTCACTTAACATGGCTACCATTGCTAGGGTTTTGACAGCAAAACCACAAACTAAATAAAGAATACTACTATGAAAAGGTCACTCAAGATGGCAGATCGGGCACTCACTTACAGCTGTAAGTTTAAAGAAAGGGGCATCTCCTCTTATTTCGTAACTTCATGATGCAGTATTAACCATAGAGACATCAAATGACAAATTCAACAAAATGACTATCTTTAGAAATGAGGCAATCATTTCTAAAGATAGTCATTTTGTTGTATAAGGATCTTATTAGACGATTAGATCTTATTCGATTCTAACGCCCGAATACTCTAAACGAATCTCAAATTTAAGACGTACTTAAACTCGTGTTGTCCCTCTTTTTTTCTTTGAATCTGACACGTCGTAGCATGAGTTTAAGTGCGTCTTACATTTGAGATTCGTTTGAGTATTCGGGCGTTAGACTCGCAAAAGTAAGCAATTCTTTTAAAGGCTTTTACAGTAGGATCCCAAATGTTCAAAACCTTAAAAACTTCGAAAAAGTTATTAAAGAGCGTTTGTGTGGTAAAGGATATTATAAAATAGGGCGTTCCTCCCAGGCATTATAGAATAACAACATGTGAAATTTTTATAAAGGATTTGAAAAGATTGGTCCACTGAGTTTGTTTCGCCGTTTCTTCTCAGTGGGCTTACCTTCTTCTCAGTGATAGATTCAATTGACATTCAGAAAAATATTCTGTTTGTACTGTTTTGAATTAAAAAAAATTGATTTCATTTAGTTTCTATATTTCTGTGTGAATTAGTGTGGAACTAAAAAAGTTGTACAGCCATTAACAATAGTGTACCATTACGTACTTATTACATTACAAGTTTGAATACACCAATTTCCGCTGAAATACAAAAAATTGTCACAGCAAATTGGAAAGCGGACCCATGCGTAATCATCTTCACGGGAGAGTGACTCTAGTTAATTCAGAAATCACTGCATTGTAATTTGTAACATAATGTAACACTACACATTTATCAGATAAACGAGTACTTAACACACAGATTGTGGTATTATTAGTTTTATTAACGTTGAAAAAGTCACAGGATAAACTTGAAGTAGATATATAGCATAAATTGATGAATTGCCAATTAAATAAAAGAAAAAAATACATTTACATAAACGAACGTTCGATCACATTTTGAAACTTAAAACTCTTTGCATAGTCTGTATCTGTGCTTATTCTACTTATAATATGTTCATATTATGTATTACCTGCTCTATAAATCGTTTCTTTATATTTTAAATTTCAAATACCAATACGAAACGTTTGTACGATTGCATATTAGTAATTATGAACATAGAAACAGAAACTTATAAACTATAGAATATATTTATATAACTAGACTTACCTTAGCAGCTATACGAAATCTTCAGATATTATAATGGTGTATAAAAGTCTAAAAATGTCTTTTCGAGTATTTTTATGTAAAGTTTTATTACACGTAAACGTACGTTGTACAGTAATGCGCCTCGGAGGCAGACTGAGTGAGGGCCGACCGCTATCCTCTTTTATTTGTGTTTGTAAACTGGTATTCCGTACGCTCGCCGGAGCCAACGTTCAGACTTTAGAACAAAACTTTTAAACATGACATACAGTACACATAGACGTTATTTTCCATACTGTTTTAATGTTTACACGTGCACCTATTTCATAAACGAATCTTAGGTATGAACTCTTTAGGCTTTTTTACCACGCTTTTATTCGCTTCACTTGTATAATATATGATTGGTAAAAGAATCTTTAAACATGTTTTCTAGCATCTAGTTGTCATGTTGATTTGAAGTTTTTTCCCTGTGTAGTCGTGATGGCAATAAACATCAAGCGAGATGATCATGGAGCCTTCAGCTGAAACGGTATACTGCAGCAGGACTTTTCTACCCCCACCATGGTTCAGGCCTTGTCGTGGCGGTGGGGCTCAGTAATCTAAGGTGAGCCGCTGCACCTTGGGCGAAGCGAATTGGGGCCAAAGGGACTCTTTGTAACCCTCTTATAAGAAGAGGGGACTTAACTACAGCCACTATTACCTACCGAAACCATATGCGTGTTTTTTGTTTTATTTATAAGTATAAACAAGTTTTAAAGTTATTTAAACCAATAAACAGCTGTAGTAGTTATTTTAGATTTTAGTCACAATTCCAATAAAAAGGCTAAATTAACTCATTCCGGCTTGACACTGCCGTAAAATAGCCTAATAGCGTTCGCTGTGTTTTGACACGTGACAAAGATCATGTCAGAGCTTATTGTACTATCCTATCCCAGACACGTCGTCGCGGGGACTATTTACTTGCGGCCGGGCAATCCCCCCGAGAAGTGTAGCTTTCGCCGGGGCCAGCCTGTCGCTGAGGTCATTCTGTTGCCTACAGGTCCGACACAAAAGGCGGCAGAAGGCACCCGCAGGAATTTTAGTGTGGATAGTGCACTGCCAAGTGGGTATCATGCTATCATAGGATGATACCCCGGTAACCTGACTACATGCGAAATGCATTTTCCTTCGTTATCAAATAAAAATTCTATCCTATAATTCCTATCTATCCTATGAGATCTCGCCCTACCTTACACTCACAGTTTTCAACGTGTCTTGTAAAAGAAAAATGGGAGCCACATTGTTATATTATCATAAAAAATAGTGCAAAATGGGCCCGCCTATTCCTTTTTTTAGTTTTACTTATATGTGAAGAGGTTCTTTTCACTTATTTTACGCAAATTCATCGGTACAGCAACAAATACGTCACCGTCGTCCGTCACCGGTGTCGTATTTGTTGCTGTAGGTACCTAGTACCTTGGCTGACACCGACTCCAAAAGTAACAATAATGACGTGGTAAACGCAAAAATTGTACATTAGTAGAGGTACAAGATGATTATTAGTTATTAGATGATTAGTAGACACAAAAATTAAAGAAACGCGGTTATTTTATTACTTTTTAGATATTTTATTTTTTGAAGTCGGTTATAATTTTTGTTTAATTTTTTTTTTATAGGTAACATCATATATACTTTTCAGAAACGTAAATGCGTTTAAAATTTCCAATGACTAATTATATGATGTCGACGTGACGTATAGTGTTCACGCACATATCCGCGCACATATCGCGCTTAAAAATTGATACTGTAGACCACAATGCTCAACACCGCATCATCCGAGTCAAAAACAGTATTACAACAATTAACTTAGAAGCTAACATAGAACGGCACGGCCATGGTGGTACCTCTCGCTCACATAACACCGGCGCCAAGTGACAGCTATGCTGTCACGTTTCCTGCAGTTTGTGAGTTTCCGGTGGCCCATTGGCGGGATAGGGAAAAGAAGGGCAATGCATCTGGAGAGGGCGAAGAGTCCCTAGTTCTGACCATACACGAAGCACAGGGACTCCGCTACGAAACCGTGTACGTAGTAAGAAACGAGAAGAAAAAGATACGACTCCATGATAGCGCGTCTCACGCAGTGGTTGCCCTCTCGCGTCACAACAAGGAATTCATATACTATACAGATGACAGCGATGACGCATTGGGCAAATTAATTAAACCGGCAATGGTCCCGCACAAAGAAAATGAAATTAAAGATTACAACCTTAAGATGGCCATCCGCAGCAGAGACCAGACCGTCATCAATGAACTAACCAGGACTTGAGGACAATGGGACGCCCAACACCAACCAGAGCAGCCCAACAATAAAAATAAACATTTAGTCAATTATTAACATTAATCAGCTATGAGCACCGGGAGTAAATCACTAGGATCCACACCCCTGGACAGGGATTAAATCTAACAATTTAACGATGACAAAATAAGAGGAGCCTAGAACCACCTACTTGAGCGCGCGTGACCACCATCCACCGCGCAAACACTTTACCAGCATCAAGTGTTAAGTATAGGGATGCCGCTCACTGAGTTTCTTGCCGGTTCTTCTCAGGATAGGGCTAGGGTTCGAACCGGTGGTAACATGTCACTCTCCCTCCATCATCTCGATGGCTCCTCTTAGGCTAAACAGTATTAAAATCATCATCATTAACAAAAATAAAACAAGCGGAGCAAATAAAAATCATTACTTTACTACTTTAATCGAACAATGGTGCGGACCAATGGTCTGCAGAGTTATTAAAAAAAAAAATGCATCTGGATAATATTTGGTTGTGCGGATGTGTATGGCCGTCGATAGTCGCCAAACAGCTTCGAATGCTCGTTTGCCCTCTTATGAATTATAAAAAATTAACCTATTTCTAATTCGAAGCCAAGTTTTATTCAATTAAGTTATTAAGTTATTACTCTTTATAGACGAATGAAATGTGTCGACAAAACTGGAAAGGCAGTCATAGTGGGTTAGTGGGATTTTTTCAGTTCTTTTTTCCTTCAACGCGAACGGAATTAGGGCGAACATCGACGAAATTCGTATATTCGTCAAAAAACACGACGTAGACGTCCTCCTTGTGCAGGAAACGTTCTTAAAACCCAGTATTAGTGACCCGCGTATAGTCAATTATAATATTGTTAGGAATGATAGGACGCGGTCCCAACTTGGAGGCACCCTCATTTACTACAAGAGGTCCCTCCACTGCATACCTATAGAAACGCCGGCCCTAGGATCACTAGAGGCCTCCGTTTGCCAGGTGAGCATGACCGGCCATCAGTCGATCACAATCGCCTCAGTATACCAATCGGGTAACAGGAAAATACTATTTAACGATTTGAAAACGCTCTTAGAATTAGACAACGCTGTCTTGATTGCCGGCGACCTAAATAGTAAACATCATTCATGGGGCTGCAGAGATAACAATAATAATGGAAAGATTCTCTGTAAAGCAGTCGATGATTTAAACAGTATTATTATCGCCCCCGATGAGCCCACGCGTTTCGACTTCGCAAGTAGCGAGAGAAACGTGCGGCCATCTATACTAGACATAGCCATTCTACGGAATATCACCCTTCAGGTACATTCCATAGAAACCATCCAGGAACTTAACTCTGACCATAGGCCGGTGCTTATACAACTCGGCGACCCGGCAAACAATATTAGTACAGTCAAAAAAAAGATCATCGACTATAAATTTTTAAGCGACAATCTTAAAATACTTCAATCGAGTCATCTCGATAAAATCCCCGATATAATAGGTAGTAGTAGAGGCACCTATGCATCCGTTAAAAAGATTAAATCGCGCGCCTGCACTAGAGGACGCCGACAAAGCGGAATGTTTAGCCGATACACTCGAGAGTCAATGCACTCCGAGCCAAATAGTCGCAACTCCCCCCGTAGGCCCCCACGCAGAGGAGGTAACTAGGGAGGTAGCGAGAAGAGCCTCTGCGCCGCTGGAGGGAGATCCAATCCTTCCGACGGACGTAGAAGAGGTCCAAGACATTATAAAATGCCTCCACGCCAAGAAGGCCTCCGGGCCGGACGGGATTTCCAACAAGGAATTAAAAATACTACCGCCCGCCCTAGTTATCCTTCTGGTTACCATTATAAACGCCCTCCTCAAGGGTTGTAGGTTCCACGATATATGGAAAGAAGCTACGGTCATAGGAATACCCAAGCCCGGAAAACCGCGCTCAGAACCGTCTAGCTATCGTCCCATAAGCCTGATAAGCTCGTTAGGAAAAATCTACGAAAGAATTCTGCTTAGGCGGTTGAAACGCGGCAAACTATTCCCCACATAGCTCAGTTCCAATTAGACATAGGTTACCTAAGCATGCGCGACGCAAAAGCGCGACGCGAACGTCACAACATACACAGAATCACAACAAACGGTGCTAGGTACACCTGCACACCGCTTAGGCCTGGGGTCGTAAGCGACGTCGACCCCTACACATGGAAACCACATCGATCCGGACCGATTGCGAAAGCTTAGGTTCGAATCCGATACGAGTCGACACAAACCCAGATCGCGCTAACAGCGGTAGCACTACGCTACCGCTAGATTGCTTGGGCACCGCGCGTGACCCGCCTCCCTCTACAGAGGGAGGGATGAGGGCCGGCCCTCATAATGATAGGTGAAATTCAACCGTAAAAGATTCGTCAACCGTATCGGATTTGACTAGTCCAAATCCTGCTCTCGCAGGCGCGGAGGGGGGCGGCCGAAAAGTCTAGCCGTTCCGAAAAAAAAATGAGTTCTTTTTTAAATAGTTAATGTAAAACATAATCTCGAAAAAAATATAAGTGATATATTGTGTGTTTCAAATGAGAATAGGACGGACTCAGCGCCATATTGTGACGTCATAGCTGTCAATTCAAACCAGTTAGGTATGGTGGGAAAAAAGTTTTCTTTTAATTAAATTTATTTACAGAGATTAAGTGAAAAAAAATCAATCAGAAACTTCAATTCCGCTCATCTCTGCATTTCTGTCCGAGTGCGCGTGTTAACGTGTTTTTATTTATCCCCGTAGCCAAATAAACTCGCTTGGTCACTTTACTTGCATTTTGCAGTGTTTGCAGAATGGTATCGTACATTTCACGAGTCAAACTTATATTTCCTTCAGGTCCTCACGACGGAGCACACTAACAACGGCAAGATGGCCACCGGCGCCCTTATTTTATTTAATAATTTTGACATGGCTCCAGGGCCTTTGCGGCAACAATGAAATAAAAAACAAGGAGAGGAGGAGGAGGAGACCTCCGCAGAAGAGGAGTCCTGACGGAGCCGCCTGCGAAAGCGAGTGCTCCGTCAGTGGAAGGAGAGGCTGGAGGAGCCTAGTGCGGGACACCGCATCGTGTCCGCCGTTGGTCCAATCCTGGAGCAGTGGATTGACCGGCATCATCACCTCTACCTTACGCAAATCCTGACGGGACATGGCTGCTTCGGGAGGTATCTGTGGAAGGTGGCAGGAGCGGACGACGCGCGGACCTGTTGCAGGGAGCAGTCGTGCTTTGTATTAAGTTTTTATACTAACTTCACTTTTAGAAATATATTGAAATATTTTTAACAATGAATATCGAGCACCTCACGCTGTCTTACAATAAATATTTTTTTTTGTTATTCCTTTTAATTCCTGTATAAAAAATATTTTCAAATTTTTAGTTCGGTTTGCTATTAAAGCGTGTTTTACTTTTTTTAAAACTATTATTCATTTTTTTACTTTTTAGTAAGTTCGATTTTTTGATTCATTTAAAATACTCCACTTATGGCAATCACTTTTGAATGAGTGAGACACAACCACACAAGTGAAGTGATGTAGGTAACTTGCGCGCCTTATGCCTTCCTTGCTTGTTTCGCTGTCGTGATTTTCCTAAAAAACTTATTAAATTATTGTATTGTCATCGGTCCTCAATAAATCTATAAAGTTTGAACGAAATCTCGCCGTTTGGAGAGCGTCAAAATCGCGCTCAAAGAAGTTAGTTTAGTTAGCGTTAACTTAAAAATTTACACTGTATAATTCTTACTGACGCTTCCATAAGTACAGAAATAAATTATAGCCTATATGTTATTCTGACGTATAAAAGCTATGTTATTGTCAAGTTTCATTAAAATCCGTTCAGTAGTTTTTGCGTGAAAGAGTAACAAACATCCATACATTCTTACAAACTTTCGCATTTATAATATTAGTAGGATGGAGAAAGAGTTTCCTGAGTTGGGACTTTCTTATTCGGAAATTTAATTCTCTTTGATAGATTTTTTTCGAAATTGCGTAAATATAAATATTTTTCGCGTTATTAACGAAAAACTAAATACCATTTTTTTCATCTTATTTAACGTTATCTTTATCATATTTGCAATTTTCACCTGCAACCCAAAACCTTCAAAAACATTTTTCTAGAGGTGATTCCGAGTCCAATGAACTATCACTCATATTTTAGGACCTTTACCTCTCTACATATCCGGGACCCTCAAGAAGCGGCTGAAGGCGCTCGCAGTGGTTTTAGTTAGGGTGGGCACTCCTAGGTGCGAGTTCCACATTGGGTCAGGATCTACCCAAAGATCCTGGCTGCATCCAAAAGGATTTCCCTGTAAAAAAAGGACCTTTATCTTTATTTTTCACGTTTTTGAACTTGTTGACTAGAGATGTAGTGAAGTAAAGGCGATTACAGCAATAAGGGAAAGAATTCGAAGAAATCCCGTCCAAAAGCAAAATATTTTACCTCTGGAGATGAAGATGACCTAGAACCATGTCGCGTATTTAAAAAAAATACTTAGGACTTGCAGCCTGGACGCACTGGACATTTCTTAACTGATAATTTAAAAAAGAATAAGGTGGTAAAATCAAAACAACTACTAAGCTTGCTCCTTTGCATACCCAAAGGAGGTCACATAAAAAGTTTGTTTACGGACGAGATTTTCTTTTTACAATTGAGCAATAGGTATATTAACAAACAATATTACCGTATTTGTGCTCAAAGCTTGGAAGTTTCCTAATTAGTAAACAGAGTACAACGTGGGCATTATCCCACTTCAGTGATGGTTTAATGAGGTGTTAGCTATGAAGGAATGACTGAGTCATAATTTTGTGAAAAAGATATCAAAACATCGGCACAAGTGTATCATATACCATTCTTGAGAAGGTAGTTAAGCCCCTTAACAACACCATGTTTAATTACTAATTACTAAGGTCCTTTCAGTAAGACTCCGCGCCGGGTCGGGCAAGAAACCCAATCTTGGTTAGAAACCAACGTCTCGGACTTCCTCAGAGCTGCAGATTGACCGTATCTAGTCCCGATCTTAATCCGCTGGATTATGATTTATCATTTATGTTCAGTTTTAAAGAGTATGGTTTGCTTTAAATGCCATGATTATTTGGTGTCCTTAAAACAATACATACGATTGGCAGTAAAGAATTTTCCCGTGGAAAGAGTGCGTGCTTCTATTGATAACTGGCCTCAAGGTTTAAAGGACTGTATTGCTGCCAATTCACTTAAAATAGTATTTATATATGTATTTTAATGTTTTTTTTTATGAATGTATTAAACTAACACGCTGTAAAAGTAATAAAATATGTTACGTGCAAAAAAAATGACCCGGTGCAGACATCTATATTCATCATTAAATATTTTGATTCTAAGCTAAGCTGTAAGCACAGTGTACCTAGTACCTACTAGGTACATAAATAGAAAAACATTTTACAAAAAATTCAAAACGACTTCAAAAATACTAAACTAAAAAGTAATAAAATAACAGTTTCTTTAATTTTTGTTCTTACAACATATAATCAACTTAATATTCTACTAATGTACAAACTTTGCGTTTACCACGTCATTATAGTTACTTTTGGAGTCGGTGTCAGCCAAGGTAGGTAGATAGGTAATGTACAGCAACAAATACGACACCGACTCCAAAAGTAACTATAATGACGTAATAAACGCAAAGTTTGTACATAAGTACAATATTAAGTTGATTATATGTTGTAAGCACAAAAATTAAAGAAACTGTTATTTTATTACTTTTTAGTTTAGTATTTTTGAAGTCGGTTGTAATTTTTTTTTAATGTTTTATTTCTTAATTTTTAGTGATTCCGAAATTCGTCGTCTTGGCGTTCATTTAATGAGGGATGTTCAGCAGTGGACGGATAAAGGATGATGATGATGATGGTGATGGTGATGATGATGATGATGATTATTACGATGACCGCGACATACTATGTGTGTGCTACCAAAGCAGCCTATATAATTGTTACATCGACATGTAATAAAATGATCATATCATCAAGGTAAACGAAACCAGCCAAATAGGCATTATTGGGAATAACTAAAAAACGGCTTGTCAGATCTTAATAAAATTATATGGGACCAAATTGGAAACACCAGCTTTCAAACAAAAAAATAACCATCGAAATCCATCTCAAACGGCGGAGTAATCGTATCACATACATACAAAAAAAAACAGACGAATTGAGAACCTCCTTTTTTTGAAGTCGGTTAAAAATAAGATAAGACAAAAAACAATTACAAAATATAGTAAGTAAACTATAAACAAACAAAAGATATATAATTATTGTACTAACCAAACGATAAACATTATAATTACACATTACTCAAATAAAGCTTTAATAAATTAATTTCAACTAATAGTTGTACTTATATCAACTACCGCGATCAACAAATTGTTGGATATTGGTATTTGGAACAGGTTCGCTTTGATCTCCAAAGCAAGAGATAAATAAATTGTTTGGAATTGCCATTTGACCTGCAACTGATAACAAACCTGACAATAGATCTATCATATCGCAAACTTTCTAAGTGAATGTCCGCGCTCTACTAACAATAAGGTTATGAGATTATGCCAAATGATGCCCGATGTAAAAGGAGGTGTTACCAATGTCATGACTCAAACATATTTTGAATACCAAATAGATAATATGATCAAGATCAAGATCTATGTTACAATAATTGGTTTAAAATTGAAATTATTTCCCTCATCCAACAACAGAAATAACATTACCAAATTCACTTTGATTATAGTAGGTTTTTTTATATAGCATGGGAGAGAAAACGAGCAGTTCAAGCATTTTGGCGACTATCGACGCCAATACGCATCCGTACAACCAGAGACTATGCGATGCATTGCCCTCCTTTTCCCTATTCCCCCAATGGGCCACCGGAAACTCACAAACCGCACGAAACACGACAACATAGCTGTCACTTTACGCCGGTGTTATGTGAGCGAGAGGTACCACCCCGGTCGTGCCGGCCTAATTTGATTGCAAAGCAGTATGACTGTACCTCTTACATTTACAGGTACACTTCCAGACAATACTTTTTTATTTTTATAAATTATTTGTAACCTAACCACTTTTTATTTTGTGCTAAGAAAATGCATTGACGCATACCATCAGGCACTGGGTGGAAAGGCGGCATAGAGAGAGAGAGAGAGAGAGGAGAGAGATCAAAATTAAAAACCACGATAAAGTTTGGACTAAATTGAGTATATAATATTGTAAATCTATCCAACCAGAGTCAAAACCCACAAATTACATTTAACACGATCTCTGGGCATACATAAGATAGATACCCAGGAATTTACGGCCCTTAACTTGACTCTGCTTTTTAGGGGAACCCTAAAAAGCAGAGCCAAATGGCAAAAACTGAACCCTTATAGATTCGTCATGTCTGTCTGTCTGTCTGTCTGTCCGTCCGTATGTCATAGCCACTTTTTCCCGAAACTATAAGATCTATACTGTTGAAACTTGCTAAGTAGATGTATTCTGTGAACCGCATTAAGATTTTTAAATAAAAGTAGAAAAAAAATTGGGGGTCCCCATACTTAGAACTAAAACTCAAATATTTTTTTTCATCAAACCCATCCAAATGGTATCGTGTGGGATATCTATGGATAGGTCTTCAAAAATGATATTGAGGTTTCCAATACCATTTTATTCTAAACTGAATAGTTTGCGCGAGAGACACTTCCAAAGTGGAAAAATGTGTGTGTGTGTCCCCTGTTACTTCTAAAATAAGAGAATGTTAAACTAAAAAAATACGATGTACATTACCATGCAAACTTCCACCGAAAATTGGTTTGAACAAGATCTAGTAAGTAGTTTTTTTATATGTCATAAATCGTAAACCGCAATTTACCTTTCATGCAATTAACTCAAATATTAGGTCATTTAACCTATGCCGTTTTGTAGGAAAAAATTTAAACGAGTTTTTTTTCATGTATTTTTTATTTATATTAATTGAAGTAATCACCCATACAATCAATGCATCTTTGCCAACGCAGTGGCAGTTTATTGATACCCTTCTTAAAGAAATCAGCTGGACGGGAGGCAAGAAATTCTTCAAAGGCATTGATTTTTTTTCCTGCCAAGAAGTTATCCAAATTCTGGAAAAAGTAGTAGTCTGTAGGCGCAAAGTCTGGTGAGTAGGGCGGATGACGAAGAGCTTCCAACCCCAGTTTTTGCTGGGGACCTTGGAGACCATCTGTTGTGCAGTATGAGGTCGTGCAGGAGCATCGGAGACGGGCGATTGACCAATGCTGGTTGGAGATGTACCAGCTTCTCCATCATTGTGTTCAGTTCTTCACAGTACACGTCTGCAGTAATGTTCACCCCGTTTCGTAAGAAGCTGTGATGAATCACACCGGCGCTATACCAAACAGTGACCATCACTTTTCTAGGGGTAAGTTTTCGTTTAGAGCATTGTTTAGGTGCTGAACCAGGATCCAACCAACTTGCTGATGAGCGCTTGCGGTTATCAAACAGAATCCATTTTGACCTAGCTAGTTAACGGCAAAATCTTATCATATGCTGACGACACTTCACACTGCCATTCTTTTCTCATCGGATTCAAAAGAAAAATTATATAAACACGCACAACAAGAATTCAATATTGTTAACATTTGGCTTCGGCATCATTTACTAACATTGAACCCGGATAAATCTAACTTTATAAAGTTCTCAATGCGTAAACTAAATACCTACACGCGAACCGAACTTAAAAATGCACACTCATTGTTGTAAAGACCTTAATAATAATGAATGTGACCAACAATAAAAATTACAGATAAAATTAAATACCTAGGTGTATTAATAGACGAAAATCTTACTTTTAAACATCATATCGGCGCTTTATGTAATAGAATTAGAAAGCTGATATTTGTTTTTAAAAAACTGCGCTATATTGCTAACACAACACAAATTAGGCAAGTTTACTTTGCGCTATGTCAATCAATAATAACTTATTGTATCAGCACATGGGGTGGTGCAGCGAAAACGCTACTTTAGAGATTATACATGCGTCGAGAGAGCGCAGAGAGCAATTCTCAAGGTGGCTACATTTCGCCCTTTCCTATTCCCTACTAACCTTCTTTATAAAACATGTAAAGTCCTATCAGTCAGAGAACTTTTAAAACAGCACGCAGCTCTTGCCTACCTGAACTTACTAAAAAAAGAAGAAAAGATATAGTTTGCTCCCAAAAAATTGCAATAAAACATACCTTTATAACTAAATTTTATATATACCTAGGCCCTTATCTCTACAACAGGTTAAATGCTTTGTTAGATATTTATCGACTTACCATAAATGTAAAAAAATCTCCAGTTGTCGCTACAAAGTATGTCGTACGAAGAGACAGAGAATTTGTTATTAATTAGGTTAGATTAGACTTTACCTATTTATACTTTTATCTTATAAGTTATATGTAGTTTAATATAAATGATAAAATATGATTCATAAAGCGAGTACACTAGCCCTTTTAGCCTGAAACACAGGATTTCCTAGTTCAGGCAGTCAGTACACATATTGTAAATACCTAAGAAACGTAACATTGCATTGTAATTATAGATTTTATTGTACTTAATATGTAAGTTTCTGAAATAAACATTTAATAATAATTTTTCATTGCAGGTTCAAAATTCCTTCATTTGTGTATCTGTTGAGCAGTGCAAGGCACGTCTCGACTAGTACTTCGCGCTGGCGATCATTGAGTTCGTGGGGCACCCATTTGTCAAGCCAATTTGACGCAAATGGACCAATATTGTTTTGACGCTAACGTCGAAAGCTGCTGCCAATTCAGCCGTAGATTGTGTATCATCAGCTTCCACAATCGCTTTTAATTCGTCATTGTCGACCAAAGTCTTCGGAAGACCGCGAGGTTCATTTTTCAGGTCGAAATTTCAAGAACGGAAGCGAGCAAACCAATAGCAGGTGGTGCGTTGGTTTGTAGTGTTAGCTCCGTTGTGTCGCGTTGCTGCCACGACGGTACTCATATGCCATAATTACTCGAATTTTTAACGTATCCATTATGACGAAAAAGATTGAAATGCGATGAAAATGTAACACTAATCAATAAACAAATGACTCGGTCCGACTAGCACTTGGCCGGTTTTTTTTGTCTTTAACGCCGGGAAATGCTCTGAGGCATTCCGCGGAGGAGTAGGTCTCCCCACGCGGGTATGTGGGACTCGCTGTGCCTGAAAGCTGGTACCACTTACCGCCTTTCGGGCGTAGCTCTACCCACTAAAATCCGGCGAGTGCCACCAATGCCGCCTTTGGTGATGTGCCCCGGATATAATAAACAAACAGGGCACCTCGACGGCTAGTCAGTCCCTCAAGGGACCGACGCCACCTCCACAGAGGGGTTGTCCCGCACCACAGAACAACCCAACGTTGGTTGGTGAGGTTCCCATCCTCGTCCCTTGCGCCTTGCTCTTTTGTCCCTGCTTCTTATAAGAGGGGTACAAAAAGCCCCCTCGCCTCAATTAGCTTCGCCCAAGGTGCTGGGCTCACCCTGTGTGTTATGTGTAATTATTTTAATTATTATAACAATATTCTTATTGAGTCCGAGCATCACTTTCGTTTTTGTTACTGAAGAGAAGATACACGTATTGTTCCATTAAGTTTGTCATTTATAAGTTCCATCCATTTTTGGTTTAAAAGTGTCGGCCAGGAAAAGAAATGTGCTAACGCTGTCACTGCAAGGCAAATTCGTCTAGCACTTTTGAACTTTGAACAAAATTTTATCACCGAGCATTGCGGTGATAACGCTCGGCAGAGACAAGTCCTCTCCGATGACTGATGTCAGACCGTGACGCAGCGCCACCCATCTCGGGTATACCTCAAGGGTGTGCTGGGCTGATTCCACCACCGCGTGACAATCTTAACACATTGTCAACGGCAACCTGTGGGCCGTCCGGCACAGATACTCACCAAGGCAATCATGCCCGGTGAGCACCTGTGTCAAACGAAAGGTGAGGGAGTGGCGCTTACGGCGCATCCACCACTCGAGGACCGGACGCAGAGCAACCGTTAGGCTTTTTCCATACGGATGCCACGCCAGGTCCTCCCCCCATCTCCGCATTAACGTCTCTTGCCCTAGTCGGCGAACCCGCAGCATCCCGTCCAGCGTAAGGCTCTCACCGAGACACCTCCTGCCCGAGACATAGGAGTGCGTCTCGGTAAGAACCTCCGCCACGAGCTCTTACGGGGGATGGGGGGATGGAAAGTTACCTCTGTTAGGCGTCGGTAGCAAACTATGTAATGTAGCAGACGTTTTAGACGTTACTCAAAACAATTATTTGATTTCCGACTGAAGGTCGATTTCTGGCCGCGGTCGCATCTTCTGTTAGGCACTAGAATTGACGTATCCATGAGTAATAAAGTGAACAAGTAAAAACAGTCTACGTAAAACGTAATGCTTTATTTTTGAAGTTGGTTAAAACTCATCGTATATCACTCGTGCCTGGATAAGGCGCTACAATGGAACATACTTAAATTTAAGCAAACATTCATAGACATAAAATCATAATACTTCCTTTTGGCTTTGCTGTAGCCGAGTAAAAAATTGCTTGACATCTCGACATCACGCAACTCAAGGACTGAATGCACACAATTGCACCCTTGACACAGTTCACATAATATTGGTATTGTTAATATACACAGAACTACACAAACACACCACCTGACATGCAACGTTCATGTACGATAACCGACATAATATCAAGGGAGTACATCAACGGCAATCGTGGTTAGGTGACCAGATACTAAAAACGACGCAGGTACGAATTTCAAAATCCAAGTTTCGACACAGTAAATAAAACAGGAAAAAAAAATGAATGATTTTTATTATATTGAAATATTACGCAAAACAACTACTGACATGTCAACATCACAATGTTTTAAAAATAACCGACACTGTAAACCAAGGAATTAAAAGATTAGCCTCTCATTGAATAACTGGCTAGTAAGAATATGATTTAATCATATATTTTGCAACGAAAGAAGTACAAATGCATTTAAATACTTAAAGGTCATAGATATCAAATTGTAGAGTCTACTCCATACATATTCAGTCACTTTTATTATATTAAAGATTATTTAAATTTCATCAATTTTCAATAAATTAGCACCTAATATACAGCACCATGTTTATTCATACATATTTGACAAAACTTACTTTGATACATCTACAGTGCAAGATGTCGACAAAAATTAGTCTTACATACAAAACTGTACTTATAAAGGAATGTAAGGCCACGAATGTTAACAGACAGACTTAAATATACACGAATATACATTAAAATATACAAATCAATGTATTTACATTGAGTTATATTCTAAATCAGTTAAAATTGATGAAATTTTGGCCTGAATGATTCATCTCAATTATTTGAATATATAAAAATATGAGGATTTACAAATTCATAATAAAAAAATTATATTGCTAATTTATAACTTAGCGTTTCGACTTCACATAGCATTCCTACCGAGCTGTTTCTGTTTTATTTCTTTTTTTGATGTCTGGATACAAGTCCTTTTAACTTTGTTTATTTAAATGATATAAACACAATGTGTGGGTATATATAAACACAAACACAAACGCACACATGCACATCCGTTAAAACCATGCCAAATTCAATAGAATTTTATTCGTTATTCACTGGTTTCTTTAATTCTACTTCTACTTAGGGAGCTTTCCTACTTCGTACAGGTATGCGCCGAAGAGCTTAATCTGAAAATAAAAAAAAAGTATAATCCGACTATCATAAAAAGCCATTATAATAATGAGTCTCGACACGGATACAACTGTAGATGCATGTTAAAGTGAGCGAAGCGGGTAACAGATATCACAAAATATACCGTAGCTCATAGTTTATAATGATTGTAAGAATTTGATATGAAAAATTAAAAGACAAACCTATACGGGGTAAAGGGATTAATGCGTTTTGTAAAGCAAGTGCGTCTGCATAGAAACCACCATCTTTATTTTTCACCATTAAACAACCTATTTGGCCAGAAGGGCACGACCGGCAGTGTAGATACGAGAACACCATCTTGCGTCTGTATCGACAACCATTGAATTTCTTGTATGAGGCGAGGTCATTTATGTTCATGAGCCAGGTGATTTACTGTACACTCTTGTCTGTTTCTCCTATTATTTCTGCCGTGAAACAGAATTGACGTGTTTCGGAGTGAAGGGCTGGACAGGCAGTGTAAATACGATAAGCACAGAGAATTAATATCTGGTCTCAGGATAGCCAGCACACGAATGTGTAGTGTACTAGTGTAGTGCCAATTTTCGTCACATTCAGTTTCGTCACCGGGGCGTGACGAGTTTCGTCCGCAACAGATGACACTGACTGATTCCCTCCCGGGTAGAAGACAGTCTCGCAGGACCCATTCACACCCGATGTCCCACAAGATTGGACCTAAAACCGACCCCTGTGGGACACCTCGTTTTAACTGTTCATGAATGTGTTGCCTGAGTTGCCAGGTGAACTTGTTCATGGACGACGTCGACTCGTCTGCCCGTTTGCCTGTCAAACTAACATAAAATACCTTACAAGGGTGAGCTTGACTCCAAGTTCCGAGAAATGCTGTTTTTTTATGTAAAACTATGGCAATAAATTCACGGTCTTTTTCTTTACTTATTTTGTAACAACTAGCTTCTTATCAAATTTCAGGAATCTATTTCAACGGGCAGTACCCTATAAGTTATCGGTTTGATAGACCGATAACAAAGTGATCCTCAAGTTCCTTTTCATATGTGCCGGCGCCGGGTATCTGGTAGCGAAGTGCATGGGCGTGTAAGGCAGCTTTCATACGTACCGGCGTAATTTGCTTACACTTTGCTAGCGGATACTCGGCAACCGGGACGTGTGAAGAGGCACTAAGGCAGTATAAAGGTTCCGTTTAGTCATTTTGAGGAACGGCAACTTAAAAAAAATATGACTGTGTACTCACGCCCTCGATGTAGTTGCGCACGTTGATCTTCTCGTTCTGCGAGTGCGCCATGTCATCGCCGGCGCCCATCGGCAGCAGCAGGACGTTCCGGCCGCTGGCCTCCTGCAGCGTGATGGTCACGGGGATGGAGCCGCCCTCGCGCGACATGTCTGGCTCCGTCTACAACACAGTATGTTACTAGTTGAAAAACACATCTTTGCATGATAGGAAAAAAAAGGTCTTTGTGACTTGAAGACGATTAATCTATTTGATAGAAATTTGCAAAAGCAAATCGTTTTTTAATATTAGTGTATGCAAATAGAAAAATATTAAATGATGTCGTCCTCACGTGGTAGATGAGCTTGGTGGCCCTGGCGGCGGCCTGGTAGTGCGGGTGGTCGGGGTTCTCGGTCCACGCGCGCCCGCTCTGGGCGGTGATGCGCATCTTGTTGGGCGACCCGCGCTCGGCCCACTGTCAACAAGTATTCGCGTCTTAGGTTCGAGGAATAGTCAAACTGGCAGATGAGCCTAATTGTACCTTTGAATCAAGTCTTTGAGTAAATTTCACTCATATTAAAACAAATTTATAGATATTTTATCTTCACAAATTTTATTTATATAAAGGTATATAAAGGTTATTTATCATTGCACTTTCCAGGCGTTTGGTATCCTTTACGACACCCATGGTCCTGGGAGTAATTTATTATGATGGTAAAAAATATTATTACTAATACTAGGTTTTAACATCTACCATGGGTTACTTTAGTCGCCCGAAGTTATGTCACGGTGCCTGTAGTAAATGCTACCGGTCAGCCCTTCTATCCGAAACAGAGCAGAGCTGTTTCACGATGTAAATATCACGCGATAATTACATTTATAAACCACAATATTTTTATTTTTACCTGTATATTTTAATAGTATAGATCTAGTATAGATACAAAAATGCTGTTAAATTGTTATTAAACTATTGATATCATATATTCCACATGTAGCCACAACACAGTCACACAAACAGTATGGATTAAGATATTCGTCTAATTAAAAAATGTTTAAAAAAAAGTACATATTTACCTTCTTATTTATATAATCAAATACAAGCTTCTCCACCTCCTCTGGTTCTTGATTGGGCACGATACGAATTGAGAACTTGCCAATTACTTTTCCTGGGATAACTGTCTTCGCACCCGGTTGGAATGCCGCGCCTGAAAGTTAAAAGAAAACTTAGGCTGTGTTAAATAACAACATTCTTTTCTATTACTAGGTACCATTAATTAATATTATTGTAGCACACATTAATCATGCTCATGTTTATAAATTATAGAGTACATTGATTATATATTAAGGTTGGAACTAGTCGACAGCGCGAACTCTAACAAAATGATTGCTATCTCACCTGACATATTGCGCGAACATGTGTGCTAGAATGAAATGCACAATGATTCATTCCGAAAATATCCTATTAGCAAATCAGTTATTATAGAAAAACTAATAAGTGTATCTTTTCAAAATAAATATATTTTATCTTTTGAATAACTAAACTATATCTGTACGGGCTTTATTTTTTGAGCTTTCGTGCTCAAAAAATAAAGCCTATACTATTTATTTACGCCCAAAGTTGGGCTAAAATCAGTGTTGAAATACGAAATTTTAGAAGCTTGTATTTTTTAAATGTATATTTTTTTACGATTTTGGGTACATACACACATAGATAACGACGAGATCAATTTATACTATACTTAGTTTTTCATGGTCAACGTCAAACATTGTAGTAATTACTGTTCTGAATTTGTATGGAAAGATGAGCGACTTGTGTGACCTTAAGCAATCATCATCATCATTATTACGAGCTCATATCCGTTCAGTTGAAAGTTCAACATTCACTTCAGACATAAAGTTCGGACATCAGTTCTCCGGCGTGACCGGCACAAACACTTCAACACTATTATATATTCGTTTAATACGTTTTTAGGTTGAGACAATAATTAATTAATATTAACTAACCACATATTCACTTGTGTGTTACAGCTACTAGGGACGGCAATATTTTTAAGAAATTTATGTACAATACCTACAATGTCATCTTGGCTTTCATTTCAAATGGCCTTAATGTCAGGTAGGTACTGGACGAAAAAATATAGTCAATGATGGAGATATATACATCCATGACTCGCAGACATATTTCATCACACCAATTGTGCACATCATGGGATTCGAACCCAGTTGCGTGAAGTGTCCAACTTTGACCACTGAGCCCGACGTCCTACCTTCAATGCCGTGAAGCGAGAGACTGGGGAACCTCCAGCGATGCATAAGCAACTGCTCCTTCTCAGCATTATGAGCCAGCTGGTGAGCACCGATAGATTTCCTAAAAATAAATGTAAAAAACTACAATACCTACGACTAAATTAATTTCAGCTAAATAACTAATTGATATATAGACTAATTGTTTTCTAATTAAATTATTAATGAAAGATTCATTCAGAATAACTTTGTAACATGATAGTATCTGAGCAGCCTTTCTTGCCTTTCACTCCTTCAAACCATGATTGCTGTATCCGAAACGTCGCTACGTTTCTGGACGTTTCAGATACTTAAAATTTGTAAATAGTTTTATAGTTCTATGATTAGCAGATATACATATATTTAATTTTGTATTAGCGATGAAAAGATAATAAGACTATTGGTATATTTGTACACTAGCTGTGCCCGCGACTTCGTTCGCGTAGATTACGTAATTTAACAATGAGTTTTTTTAGTGTGAAGAGCTGTATAAATAGAGGATGTTGAAAACTTACTCTCTAACTTAAAACCCTTATACTTTTAATATAATTGATCGCTTTTATTCATAGCACCTAGTCTCTTTTGAAATTACCCATAGAGAAGAAGAATCACCTAGCGCCTACCTACTTAGGTAACTATACTGTAGCTATCATCATCATCATCGTCAGCCTCTATCCATCCACTGCTGAACATAGGCCTCCCTCAATGAACGTCAAGACGACCGATCCCTTGTCACTCGCATCCAACGCGGACCGGACACTGCACGGCATACCTACAATTATTTATAAAATGTATGAACCGTCCGCAATCCGCATTATCAGTCAATTTTACAAAAATGTATGATCATTGATCACTAATCCACAGAAATAGTAATAAATCTTATAATAATTTTATTATTATTAGAGTGGTAACTCTAATAATAATATAATTATTATAAGAGGGCTATTGTTACTGGGCTTGCATAGTACGTTATCATATTTTTTTGTTTACGAAATTTCCAACTGAGAACATGGCGAGAAGGACAAAATCACTTTATTTTATTTTTCGTCTCTCCATATAGCAACAATTTTCTATAACTTTCAGAATGTACAGTACGTTCAGACTTCAGTGACGTTATATGAAGCTTACACTGTACGGTCTACTTTTTGGCATTCTTATCTTTATGCAAGTGCTTCTCTGTAAACGATGTTAAATGTGGACCCATCTGGAACGTATACAAAAAGGTTATTGGGGTTATTTACTCGCGAAAGAGCCACATAGAGTTGGCCATGTGAAAAGCAACCAGTAGTTAGGTCAACTCCAGCAACGGATAATGTCTGACCCTGAGCTTTATTAATGGTTATGGCATAACAGAGGCTGACAGGAAATTGCACTCTTTTGAAGGAGAAAGGAAAATTATTGGGAATGAGGGGAATTCTTGGAATGAAAACAACATCACCAGCTCCGCAACCAGTTAAGTTTCGGCTTCGATGATGTTTTGCTGCAAATTAGTGATTTTGAGCCGAGTGCCGTTGCAAAGTTTTGGAGGACATAAATTTCTAAGAAGAATTATCGGTACGCCGACCTTTAAAACTATTTTATGGGCTGGAAGACCAGGTGTGTTGAGGGAATCTAAAAACTCCACGGGATAGTTCGTGACGTCTTCTTCTTCCATAACTGTATTTATGGATGTATATTCTATACTATTTCCAGAAACATGCGTCAATATTTTTAAACTTACTTACGAACTTAAGCGCGACTCCCTTTCGGTAAAAGTCTCAGACTCGCGTGAGAGGACGTGACGCTCTTGGTCAGCTGACAACCGCGCTTCGCGTTCCTCGATACTCTCTTGGGAGCGCTAGGTTGCGGTCTGGATTCTTTGCGAACTTAAACGCGACTCCCTTTCGGTAAAAGTCTCAGACTCGCGTGAGAGGACGTGACGCTCTTGGTCAGCTGACAACCGCGCTTCGCGTTCCTCGATACTCTCTTGGGAGCGCTAGGTTGCGGTCTGGATTCTTTGCGAACTTAAACGCGACTCCCTTTCGGTAAAAGTCTCAGACTCGCGTGAGAGGACGTGACGCTCTTGGTCAGCTGACAACCGCGCTTCGCGTTCCTCGATACTCTCTTGGGAGCGCTAGGTTGCGGTCTGGATTCTTTGCG
Source organism: Helleia helle (assembly GCA_963853865.1). Taxonomy (NCBI): domain Eukaryota; kingdom Metazoa; phylum Arthropoda; class Insecta; order Lepidoptera; family Lycaenidae; genus Helleia; species Helleia helle. The sequence continues at coordinate 13,517,438 of OY971421.1, forward strand.
AACTTAAACGCGACTCCCTTTCGGTAAAAGTCTCAGACTCGCGTGAGAGGGCGTGGCGCTCTCTGTCAGCCGATAACCGCGCTTCACGTTCGTCAATACTCTCTTGGGAGCGAGAAGCTACTGTAAGTGCACGCTGTATGCAAAGCCTAGACGCACGCTGAGTAGGCGTTTCCGATGCAAGAGTTCTGATGTGGTTCGCTCGGATTGCATTTAGCCTCACTTCTAGAGATGGACGTTTCAAACCATAACCAGTTTCAATAACTATCTATCAGCGCAATAACGAAAACTATCTATTGACGTTTCAGAAACTATTTATCGAGCAAAACTATCTATTGGTGCGACGCGCGCGACGACACACATAATACGGTATCGCTATTCGCCCGTCGCCGTTTCGGTATCGAGAAATACCGAATAACCGACCGAACCGAAGTACTTAATACGAACGCGACAGAGATAGTGCTATACGTAAGAGCGAGAATCCGCTTATAAACTGACTTCCGAGTTCCGCGCCATTTCTGTGCGCTCTCGCTAGACACAAAATAAATATTTATTGTAATATTATTATGTATATAATATTTATTTTGTGCTCAAGATGATCTATCTATGATTTGAAAAATTGACACCTGTTTCTTTAACAATTAATGCAATTATTGGATTTATTGGTAAAATGAAATTGGGTTACTCGGTGCGGTCAAGGTCATGCACTTGCTTTTGGTAGCATTTATTTGAATTACTACAGTTGATTAGTTTAAATATATTATAATTACTCTTAGAAGTCAGTTGTGTAAATTGAGAGTACCTACTTGTGTAAATATAATATTACGTGTAGGTAATGTTGGATTGTAAATGCTTCGTGTAAATAATATGTACATTTATATAAAGAAATCTCAAAAGAAATAATTAAGTTCGCAATACATAATAGTAGGTAGTAATATTTAAGGTAAAATAATTACGACAAAATTTTAACTCGATCTGTTAATATAAATAAATAATAACAGAAAGGGTCCAAAAACCGTATTGCTCGATAATTAAGCACTCTAAGCAGGTATCAGAACAGCTAGCCAAAGCCGCTATTCTGTAATAGATAGTTTCCAAAATAAATAATTTCAGAAACCGTTATCGCGCTGCGATAGATAGTTTCGTTTTGATACGGCAAAATCGCGAAACGACCCACCTTTACTCACTTCACGATCTTCCTCCGATTCTTGAGACCTACTTAATCTCAACCTTTTAGCATTTCGGCTACTTTGCGATAGGTTTGATTTTTTTCTAGAAGGCATATATTCTTATTCTAGAAAATATTGAAAGATTAAAGAACCAATTATCAAACGACAAACAGACTAAAACCAAGAAAGACCTTTTAAACGACACGAACGAACGAATTTTGAATACTTAAGACACCCAACAACTCAACTGTAATTTCAAATACGGGTTAGGGTGATTCTTTGGCCGAGAATCTTAATAGCGCGATTCAGGAAATGACGTCATATGCACAACGCCATCTATTGAGAGTTAATCTGTAATCGTTCGGACACAGTTATAAAATATCTTTTTTTTTATATTAAGTGACACATTAAACTATATTAATTGAAAACGATGTTTTTCTAAAGTATTAAAGAAAGTAATTACTATTCCTTTCCAACGTATTAAAATTTTAACAAAATATTATAATAACTCAACAAATTCATTAAACTTAACAAATAGGATATACATGTCGGTACTATAAGTTGTCAATAGATGGCATTGATCTGATCCTATTTGTTAAGTATTGTATTGAACTACATTTTTGTCAATAAGTCGGTACTATAAATTGTCAATAGATGGCGTTGATCTGATCCTATTTGTTAAGTATTGTATTGAACTACATTTCAAATACATAATATTATATCTTTTGATAGAGTAAAGCGATTGCGATGAAACAAAAACTTAATGTTACTCTAAGTTACGCACAATTTTTATGTATAAAAGTTATTTACATTGGTTTTGTAGTTTTTACGTGATGCGTGGTTAACTAAACAGACAAACAGACAAAAATTAAAAAAATGCTGGAAATATATTCTGTTAGTCATCCTTTAACACCCTGGCTAATTTTTTTTTAAATATTTTCAATGTACAGAAACGACTCCTCTACAGATTTATTATATGTATAGATATTTAAAGAATGCAACGAACATAAGAAAACCAGATATATTTAGTTTAGAATATTTATGCAGGCGTTAAATGGTACAGGGTAAACAAAGTAATTAACAGAGATGAAGATACAAAATATTATTTGTGTAGGTAGGTACTAAAATAATGTATAGTTCATTTATATTGAATAATATAAAGTCGTTAATTATAAAAGCAGTAGCTGATTTAAATTAATTTAACAATATATCTAATGTAATGGAAACGTTATCAGAATACGCGATATTACGATAAGGATAATGTAAATTTCATTATCAACAATATTAAGATAAATGATATATTGAAATAAATGCCTATGTGGATAAGTTACCTATTGTTAACGTTGCGTTTGACTTTATTATCAAACCCCAGTTTTACATTATAACATAAACGATGCCTTTTTTTCTTTTACGCCGGTAAATGCTCTGTGACATCCCGCGGGTGTCTCAGAGCATTTCCCGAGACATCGACTGGATCTCCCCAGGCGGGCATGTGGGACTCGCTGCGTCCGAAAGGTGGTAAGGTTGACGCAGCTCTACCCACTAAATACCGGTGAGTGCCACCAATGCCGCCTTTAGTGAGGTGCTCCGGAACTGTTGAGCAAACAGGGCACCTCGACGGCTAGTCCCTTAAGGGACCGACGCCACCTCCAGAGAGGGGTTGTCCCGCACTGGGCTCACCTTAGGCTACTGAGCCCCACCGCCACGACAAGGCTTGAACCATAGTGGGGAACATAAACGATACCTAATATAATTAAAATTAACTTGTGACCCTATCGCAAATTGAATTTAACCTAACCTGACCGATGAAGCATTAAGGTCATTAGCATAGTACCAACCGAAAAAAAATCGCAAATCCCTTCACGAATCAAGAACTCTGTGTCACTGAAGAAAAATCTATTATTCAGCCTGAATCTCCGCCCTAATATGTACTTTTAGAAGTAGATACGGCTATATTGCCATAGCCGTGCTGTATGCATGTTTTAATTGATTTGTTTACACGATTTAATTATTTTATTCGACTACATAGTTTATTTTTAAAGTGCTTTTAACTTTTTTTTTATCTGTTTTGTTTAGATAACCAATGAATCATGTTTATAGCGGACAAATCAGTACTTAGCAACTACTGATTGTCACTTGCAATAGTTAATGAATCATAATAGTTTAATGGCTAGACAAATGGACATTTGTTACAAAACATGTTTGTGTTATACGTAGATACTCAGATTGTTTGAAATATTAAAACTTCAAGTCGATTCTTTCATTTACTAACAGTTTCAATGCGCTAATTCTTAGTGTTCTCTTTTAAGAATTACCACGGTCACGTTATTATTAAGCTCGTTAATGCGTAGCATTTTGATCTAAACAAAATGAAAAAAAAAACATATTAAATTAATATTATAAAATACTATTAAAATAATTAGAAAACTTTTTTTATCATTTTTTTTCGCGATAGCGAAACTTAACCAAATATTTTTAAAATACCTAGTAGCCTCAAATTGTGGTGAAGACTGAAGAGTGGCAAAAACAAAACTGTTATTTTACGGTGTTTTACTGTAATGTGGTACGTTCTTTGACCTGGTACAATCTGAACCGGTTTGTCCTACGTTGACTCACAAGAGGGGTCATATTGAAGATAAAGTGCATCCTGCATTATCAATATTTTTATTATGTATTTACGAACAATGAACTATGAGGCGAACACCCCAGGGATACGCCCCCCGATTATCAAGTTCTAAGCAAAACAAGTACAGTACCGTAATAAGAGGAAAAAATATGCACCTACGTCTTGTTTTATGAGTATTTTTGGACTAATTAGGTATGGTTATAAACAAATATTATTTAAATAAAGAAATGAATTCGACAAAAGAGGAGAGCATCATTTCTTGTTCCAGAACATCTGTACTTCTTTTTACTATTAACCTACATATATTATGAACATGTTTCAAATGACGAATTTCTTTTCCGTTTAAGTCTGACAGACGTTGTCCTGTACAAAACGTTTTGTAGTGGACCGAATTGTGAATGTAAACCATTCTCGAATTCACTTGAACACACACAAAAATTTCATCAAAATTGGTCCAGCCCTTTACGAGTTCAATGACATGCACACTCACAGAAGAATTATATACATGAAGATATAATGCCAAATATATCCCCTTTATTAGGTAAGCCTCGGGAGTTTAGACTGGACTGGTTTATGAGTTTTCAAGATTTTTATTGTAACCAAAGGTATGTGGCCGGCACGACCGGGGTGGTACCTCTCGCTCACATAACGCCGTCAAGTGACAGCTATGCTGTCGCGTTTCGTGCGGTTTGTGAATTTCCGGTGGCCCATTGGGAGATAGGGAAAAGAAGGGCACCCCATCTGCATAATCTCTGGTTGTGCTAATGTATATGGGCGTCGGTAGTCTAAAGTCTCTAAAGCTTCGACTGCTCGTTTGCCCTCCTATGATATAAAAAAACCTACTTATTGTTGATGTCGATTCTTACTTCGTCATGAACATTCCATGCTAACCATAATTTACATATACACATTATCAAAGGGAAATAAATTGTGCCACATTATTGATGAATGGATTGATGTCGCTCAAATTAAATGGAAATAATTCAACATAATTATTCTTATGAACTAGAATACCTACATGAAATATTTTTAACTAATGTGGTTACTTTTACTATTAAAACTAATTAAAACGGGTCATTTACCGTGTTTTTCATTTGTGTTTCGGAAGAGTTCGATAATTTGACATTATCTGCGAATGACTCATTCAATTTCGAACATGACTTGAACAAAAACACAAGTAGAGGAACGGCGGGAAATATCGGGGCGTGCGGCTGTGTTTTGAGGGGTGAAGCCACGCTCCTTGGTCTTTCCCGCTGTTTCTCCATAGTACAGACTAAATAATAACTCATTGGGAATGCACTAAGTGCAGTCCATAAAAAAAGAAAACACAAACATGGTAAAGACGGTAAATAATAATACGTTTTACTTACCCTTAATAGAATATTCCATATTCCATCATAAACTTAAATTAATGGGGTGAAGCCTCAGAAAATAGATAATGATTATAAAAGTACTATGCATTTCAAATGAGAATGGGACGGACTTAGCGCCATATTGTGACGTCATAGCTGTCAGTTCAAACCAGTTAGGTAGGGTGGACAAAAAAATCTTTCAATTTAATTTATTTACAGAGATAAAGTGAAAAAAAAATCAATCAAAATCTAGCTCTTCAATTCCGCTCATCTCTGTATTTCTGTCCGAGTGCGCGTCGGATACGTGTTAACGTGTTTTTATTTATCCAAGTACCCAAATGAACTCGCTTGGTCACTTTACTTGCATTTTTCAGTGTTTTCAAAATGGTAGCGCACATTTCACGAGTCAAACTTATATTTCCTTTAGATCCTCACGTCGGAGCACACTAATGATGGCAAGATGGCGACCGGCGTCCTTATTTTCTTTAATAATTTTGGCATGGCTCCAGGGCCTTTGCGGCAACAATCAAATAAAAAAAACGATATTGTAAATAAAAAAATGTTGGAATGGTTTTAAAAACGAATTATGACTTCAAGTTTTTTAATAATTTACGACTATTTAACGTTTTCATTTAAATTCGATTTAAAACTATTCATTATGCAAATAAGTTTTTGTGCAAAACATACTTTTCAAGTGAGATTTGACAGATAGAGGTCATTGACGTTCCTATTCTTATTTGACACGCATAATACCAATAAACACCTGTAAAATCTATTCAATAAGTTACATACTCCAAAGTTTGAAACATAATTATTTCGTTTAACTTACCTATAAGCTTCTGGGTTGAAATCAATACTTTTATACAGTTTCTTCTCGCTTTCCGTCAACGGAGCCACTGACTTGTAAATGTCAGTAATAAGGATCTTTCCATTTTTATCAACCAATGTATCCATGAGGTAAATTAAATCTGACATAGCTAAAAATACAATAAATTCGATTAAGTGTTTTTAATTTTTATGAACTTAAAACTAAAAATGGGCTTTACCTACGTCATTTGCTTGCAAATTCTTAAAGCTATTAAATACCCATATAAACTATGTTGTCTTAGCATATCAAAAACATTAACAACTAATCTTTTCTTTTAGTAGGTTGACCTGCTCCCAAAAACATCAAAGAATTTTTAAGTTTTTTACTCATCTTATAAGAAACTTTCGTATTTAAGAATTTGTATCAGTGGGTATTAACTATTAACATAATGTATGAAGAGTTATGCCAATTTTTGTGGTCATATAAAACCATTCTGACATCGCTGACATCCAAAGCATGCCAATACTAAATTATAATTAGTCATTTAGAGTGGAACAATCCAATTATTAGTAATTTTTGAGCTAATTAAAAGGGAGGTGATCATTTAACAATTTAATTTAATTTTTTATAGTTTAATATTGATGATTACAGTCCACTAATGTCTTGTTATTATTGTTTATAAATAACTAACTTTTAAATAAAAATTGACATTGAAAAACAGATGTCAACTAGAATTTACTGATAGTGATATCATAAATGTCATATTTCATAATAGAGATTGTTTAAGTTCAATGGCTGAATCATACAGAGGACATTGCATCTGTTCTGTATCTACATACATAATAAAAATATGTTTTGTAGATAACAGTATAGCAACCATCATTTTATTTTGAAGAATGTGTCACCTACACTGTATTTTTATGTTTACATAACTAAAGTTACATTCATCCCCCACAAGGGAATTGCGCCTTGTTTCAAATGATATTAAATATACAATTTCTTAAAGGCAAATCAAGTATAATTACATATGAGAACAAACCAAAAATGATTAATTGAATTACAAACTACATATAGCCAAGCATACTCCTTCATAACATAAATAAACAAAATAATGGTGAAACAGTTAATAAATTGCTTCAGTAGTAGGTTGACGTTAGAAAAATATAACAGCCATTAAAATTTAAAATCAAATTTTCCAGATCCATTCTGTTGTATTATGTACTGGCTGCTCCCCCCCTCCCACACGTGTGTGTGTGGGAGGGGGGGAGCAGCCAGTACATAATATAAATTATTTCTCTAAAATAAATACCTGCCATCCTTTCTGAATAATTGTGCTATAAAAAGAAAAATATGTCTCTAAGTCTTACGTCTCTCTAGAGTAAGGGTGGCCAACCTTTTCGGCAGCCGGACCAAAATTCTGTAATAGAATTTCATACTGGGCCGCACTAGCATTTTATGTAGTTATTATCAGTGCACAAAAATAATTGTATATAATGTAATTTTAGTATTGTGAAATGTATATTTTTTTGTTGTGAAAAATTATTCAGCTCTGCGGCCACAATTTGACTGCCGGCGGGCCACATGCGACCTGCGGTTGGCAACCCTTTAGAAATTGACATAGTTAAACAAACAAAATAATAAGCATTATAATAAGTATATATATATTATAATGAAGAAAGCAAGGCTACCTTCATGTACAGTCCCTCCATAGACACCACTGTGAAGGTCCATTTTCGCACATTCAACTTCCAAAAAGTAGTAACTAATACCTCTCAACCCATATGTGATACACGGTTTTGTGGTGCCCAACCAATAATTATCTGATATGCATACATAGTCCACTGTTTCAAAGAAGCCTTCAGGTTTTAGTTTGTCCGTTAATAATTCATCTAGTCCCTCAGAGCCAGATTCTTCCATACATTCAAAAACAAACTTCAAATTCACAGGCAGCTGGTGATAAAATATAACACAGTTGTAAATATATAATAACTACATCATTTTACTTTCAAAACTGCTTATTAAGGGGGCATTATGTTTTTGACATTTATTTTGTTGTGGTTGATACTTCAGCACTGTCTACTAATCCCTATGACCAATATAGTTTAAATTTTCATTGTACTTTATGTCTATCCACATTTAATTAAAAGTCTATTGAATTATTATATTGATATGGATAAGATGTGTGAAATTAATAATCAACCACAAAGCATTGATGTTCTGATTTTTTTTCTTAATTTATCTGTAATTTTTAACTAATATGTCTAGGGTCGGCTGCCACAATGAATATATATATCAGAAAAACCTCATGAACTTTAATCAGGTACCAGTGGAGGCAAACACTATTAACAATGTTCTTGTTGATATTATAGACAAATAAACCTTACCTCTTCACCAATGCTTTTGTAAGCATTAATTGCATGAATCCATCCCAGCACAGGTCCTTTGTCATCAGTTGATCCTCTGCCAAATAATTTGTCATCTCGTTCCACGAGTTCAAACGGCTCCGTGAGCCAACCGTCCGACTTTAAAGCAGGTTGCACATCCAAATGACCGTAAATACAAATAGTGTTCTTCTTGGGGTCCTATTTAAAGATTGAAAATTTGTTATATGCTCGCAAATAATATAAAATATAAGTAAAAATATTGAGATACAAACGTTTCCAAGAGATCCTACTAATACCGGAGGCAATTTTACTTCCTTGTCATCAATTGTCTGAAATCCAACGTCTCTCAATTCAGTAGAGGCACCTAATTCCTTTAATTTTTCCTTCGTCCAAAGGACCATTCGAACACAATCATCGCGATATTTAACATCGCTAGATACCGAAGGTATTGCTACTGCTTCTTTTAAAAGTGTTTTATAAGATTCAGCATTTTCATCTACGAATTTAAACAACTTGGGCAAAGTTTTTTCTGCTGCCATTTTTTTCTGAACTTCTTTTGAGGAATACGATTTAATTAATGGTCGATCAAAATTTCTTGTTACTGCCACGAGACCTAACGTCGGCAATCTACCGCTACAACAGATACACAGGGATCTTTTAATTATTACCGACATTCCTTCAGACTTCAACTTATTTCTACGCTGACATTACTGGCATTGACAGCTGACACTGACATATTTCGTTTTTCATTGAAGTTTCACTCTAGGCAAAGAATTCACAAAAAGGAGAAAGATTAAAATTTTCCAGATTTTTATATTCCCTACTGTTCGTGATAATGACTATCTGTGTGCAATAATGATATCTGTGATTTTAATTAGTGTCAGTGAATCGATAATAAACTATAGAAAAGTGATACGGGTGATACAAGGACTCGCAACCCATAAAACTTGTGATAACTTAAATTGTTAATTTCTTGTTGATTATTGTCTTGTTTTATAATTTAAAGAGTATGTAGCGTTATGTTTGAATGGAATAAACATTCAAACATAACGCTACATATCAAAATTGTATAGCGTTAAGGGAAAATTTGTAAGAAAACAATGTGTATGTAAAATGATTTATTTTCAATAAAGATATCCAACCGAGAGCACATCCCACACACTCCCGCTCGGTTGCGAGCCGCTTGAGCGCACAGAACAATATTACCCTAGCGGGAAGAAGGTCAACTTCATACAAAAAAGTTTAGGACAGGACACAGCTGCCATCTCTGTTAGTCCCACAGAAACTGTTTGAGCGGCAATTTTAAATAACCCTGATTAGCATGGTTTTTATTCAAAATAGATTATACCTACTTTGGCTTCAGAATTGATATCGACACTTCCATAAACAGATCTTATAAGTGCCCTGAATCAATTCAAAAGTTAAATTATTCATGATATTATCACACTAAATAAAACAATTATAATTTTGTGCTAATTTTTTATTCACCTCAGTTAACATTTACTATTTCTATAAACAATGATATACAATACTAACAATTTTTATACGTTAAAATTTCCAACTGCTTCCTTCACAATAATAGTTTTATTGATATTATCACTAATTAGTAAAATAACACGTAATTATTGTCTTTGTCACTAAAAGTCCTATAACACTTTCACTTCACATGATTACGGAGATGACTTGCTCAACTCAACTCAAATGCAGTAAAACTTCAACAAAACGACAGTAATTACATTTATATTTCAAACTATGAAAACCTAAATAAAAACAAACAAAGCAGCCATTTTATAATTCCAAGTAAAAACTGGGAATGGCGGGAAGCATCGGGACGCGCGGTTGTGTTTTTTTGGTTTCCCGTTAATTAATTGTTATTTTGTGTTTTGTCCATTCAGAGTGGTTTTCTATAGTGTTTGCTTTAAAAACTTGATCTTTATATATTGTGATTGGTTGGCGAATCTTATGGAGTACCGTTCTGGAGTGGTTTTCGTAGTAGGGCTGTTCTGGCGGTTTTCTATAGTGTTTATTTTAAAAACTTAATCTGTGTAATATATAATGTGATTGTTTGGCGAATATTGTGGTCGTCTGCCTTGTGTGGATGGAATGGGAATGATAGTTGATTGATGGGGGCTAGAGGGGCGAAGCCGCGCTCCTTGGGGTTTCCATTTCTACGAATTACAGACCGAATAATTGTATTTTGTATGGCTAATAGCCTAGTAGCTAATGCCTTTAAATGAAAAAAATAATAATAAAATACAAGTAAAAACTTCAACACAGACTAAACTTCAAATGCAGTAATGTTACCATTGCATAAAATTAATATAAAAATTTTCACTATATATATTTTATTTTAAGTTTATTTACTTTTTAAACACAAAATGCTCAACAATTAATGTTTTAAAACTTATAATAATAGTAAAATATTTTTACTAATAATAACTCTTCATCTTTGTGAAGTTTTTTTATTATGAAAGACCCATTTTTATTTATAGGCTTGCAGCACTGAAAAATCCCCAAATAGGTCTCAAATAATGTCGAAGTTGACCACCCCTGCTTGAGCGTGTTAAATATGCGGCCCGTCGGCCACCAAAATCACTCCAACCCGACGCCAGGAGGCCGTGTGGTTGAAGTCTGCACGGTTGGCGGGGGGCAACCTCCCACTTTTACAAACCAAAAGTGAGCCAAATGGGCTCACACTAATCTGATGTAGCATTAGGGCCTTCGGGCCGTTAGCATAGATCCATCCGAAAAAAAACCAAAATCACTTCGCTCTGCGCATCCGACGGGTCAAGAACAAATTCCTAGTGCTCCTGGGGGGCTTACTTAAACGTAGTGATTACATTCTCTTGGGGCTTACTCACTAAATAATCTATCATTCAGTCTGAACCAGCGGCCAAGTTATAGTGAAATAATTTATACCCGGGCTATATTGCCAAAGCCGTGCGGTATAAAGTATACCTACTTTTCGCAATAAAATCCGTGTTTTTTTTTTATTATAATCAGGAAACTTTGAATACCGAGTACTTTAAACAGCCATCGTCTAATGGTAAAGGAGTTGTGATAATTATGTTCTAAGTAATCCTCTCTAACAAATTACAATAAGGTTTTAAAGGTAAATTGGAGAAATAATAAATATCATTAATAAATATTTAATTTCTAGTAAGTATTACAAAAAATATAAACTAAGAGCATTTCTATAAATAATTTCATTACAAAATTAACATCATTATTAAGTATTAGGGCTTTTTATAATTATGGTATCTTTGCTAAAATTTGTCATACAAAATAAATAGCAAGTTTTTTTTTTCATTTGTAGTAATTAGTAGTTAATTTCTTAAATCAAAATTTAGATGTACAAGGATTATGAAATAGCTCATGGAATGCTCAACAAGGTATTACGACTTATTTCTAATTATTACTTCTTCTAGCAGTTAACTGTTCCGAGTATTCTGCAACAAAAGAGGCAATTTTAAAAGTTTAAATCAAGATTGCAATCAAGTGATTAGGATGCCCATTGCAATGCGTCGTTAAGAGGAGCAGAACAAGTACAGAGTAATCACTGTATCTCTTCTGCTAATTCCATGTGTGAACGAACGAAACGTTGCTCAATGATAATGACATGAAAAATGGGCGACGTTAACGCGTTACTCTCAGCTGGCTCTTCTGATAGTTTACCTATCACAACTAACATAAACGCAACACTGACAAAACATCAAGGGGAATCAGGCGTTCTCTAAAATGTAGTAGGAATATACATTTACAAAATCGATCGTTCATGAAAGCTTATATCGAAAGTGTTATAGAAGAACATATTTTATACATATGATAGCTTGAACAGTACAATAGCAGCCGTCACAGAGTAGTACTGACCCAGTGGCGGAGGCGGTCGGCGGTTCCCCGGGCACAGCGAACAAGGCGGGGTCCTTTTGCAGGCGGCGCGTGAGCAGCAACGCCAATAGGGTGGCGCCGGCGCCGACCACACCGGCCAGACGCGCGCCGCCCCCGCCCGCCGACACAAACACGCGCGCCCACATCGTCTGCCACACCGACTCTGTCCAGCTCGAGTACACGCCCGACGTCATGTCGTAGTCTGTAAAAAATCTTTATTATCCCTAACTGTCATCCAGTGTTGGTTGTCCGGCAGAAGTCGCTTCCTAGCAATAAGACCAATCATTGTATTATATATGTTTGATAGATGCTGGGATTGACGTATTCGTGTGTGTATAAAAACCCCATTTAAAAAGACAATAATGTTTTTTTTAATCTTTTGTATCATCATTATCAGACTTTATATATATTTTTTATATAATATATAGGCTTTTGTATATGATAATTACAATATATTTAAAAAAACTTGTTTAAAGTACCTATATATTTAATAAACTCTAGATTGACTCACCAGACAGTATGAAAGCAGGACTAACAGCATTGCTGATATTCATCGTAGTCTGAATACACACTCCACTGTGATTCCAGCCCCTTAACCAATAATAGGTGTAACCCTAAAATTATACATTATATTAATTGCTTCCCTAATTAAGTTTACAGGCACATTTATGTTGAGGTTGGGATCTAGGTACCAAAAACAAAAAAATCATGAAAAAAAGATGATAATTTTAAACTGACAACTAAACTTATTCAATATGTAATTAGCATGGTTGGGCACAAGACCGTTAAAACGTGAACCATTAATTAATAATTAAAGAAGTTAACATTTTGATTAACGGTTTAACTTTTGAGTTAATTTTAAATATTGTTAACCGACTCATTAACTTCCGTTAACTCAAGGAGAACTTAATTATTGATAAATGACCTTATAGATTCTTATAGAATATCGAGCGGACTACACTGACGAAGATGTTTTTCACCTTATATACTACTAGCTGTTGCCCGCAGCTTCGCCCGCGTTAACTTGATGTACAGCCGTACACGGATTGATGATGGTTATTTCTATATCTATGGACGGGCGTAGGACTTTATTTTATATTATGAAGTGATTAATGCCGTATTTTTGTAAATAGCTTTTACGTTATAATTGCCAATTTTTAAAGTATTAAAATGGATATAGGTAGTTATATGTATATAATAGTATGTTATATTTAACTAATATAGACATATTATGCCATCGCGGACTTTTCAGTAGGCATATTTAGGATACACAATTCTACCATATTACATTGATACAATAATAATTATTATCCTAACTTTCGGAACCGGGGCCAGGCCCGGCTCGGGCGCGAGGCGCGGCATCACGGAGCGCCCGGCTCGCGCGGCTCGGTCAAAATCACGGTGTCGCATTATTTTGATTTTGCTATATCTTCTAAGATATGCATTTCATTTGCATGGTGTAAACGGGAAAAACATACTTCATGAAATGCTCAAGCTAACTAACATATTTAAAATGATAAGGATTAATACCACATTTGTGTAAATAGCTTTCCAACTACCGTTTTATAATTGCCCATTTTTTAGGTATTAAAATGGATTTTTGTAGATCTTTCTAAGGTGTACAATAATGTAGTACATTATTTTGATCTATCTGTTAGTGTTCATCTAGCGTTTGCAATGTAAGTGCAAAAAATGTGTTTATTTACGACATCACATTAGAAACCTCAAAAATAACAGTATTTCTCCACTATTTAATGGATGTTATTATACATATAAACCTTCCTCTTGAATCACTCTATCTATTAAAAAAAACCGCATCAAAATCCGTTTCGTAGTTTTAAAGATTTAAGCATACAAAGGGACATAGGGACAGAGAAAGCGACTTTGTTTTATACTATGTAGTGATATCTGTTAGTGTTCATCTAGCGTTTGCAATGTAAGTGCAAAAAATGTGTTTATTTACGACATCACATTAGAAACCTCAAAAATAACAGTATTTCTCCACTATTTAATTGATGTTATTATACATAATATAAACCTTCCTCTTGAATCACTCTATCTATTAAAAAAAACCGCATCAAAATCCGTTGCGTAGTTTTAAAGATTTAAGCATACAAAGGGACATAGGGACAGAGAAAGCGACTTTGTTTTATACTATGTAGTGATATCTGTTAGTGTTCATCTAGCGTTTGCAATGTAAGTGCAAAAAATGCGTTTATTTACGACATCACATTAGAAACCTCAAAAATAACAGTATTTCTCCACTATTTAATTGATGTTATTATACATATAAACCTTCCTCTTGAATCACTCTATCTATTAAAAAAACCGCATCAAAATCCGTTGCGTAGTTTTAAAGATTTAAGCATACAAAGGGACATAGGGACAGAGAAAGCGACTTTGTTTTATACTATGTAGTGATATCTGTTAGTGTTCATCTAGCGTTTGCAATGTAAGTGCAAAAAATGCGTTTATTTACGACATCACATTAGAAACCTCAAAAATAACAGTATTTCTCCACTATTTAATGGATGTTATTATACATATAAACCTTCCTCTTGAATCACTCTATCTATTAAAAAAAACTGAAATCCGTTGCGTAGTTTTAAAGATTTAAGCATACAAAGGGACATATGGACATAGGGACAGAGAAAGCGACTTTGTTTTATAATATGTACTGATATCTGTTAGTGTTCATCTAGCGTTTGCAATGTAAGTGCAAAAAATGTGTTTATTTACGACATCACATTAGAAACCTCAAAAATAACAGTTTTTCTCCACTATTTAATGGATGTTATTATACATATAAACCTTCCTCTTGAATCACTCTATCTATTAAAAAAAAAAAAGCATCAAAATCCGTTGCGTAGTTTTAAAGATTTAAGCATACAAAGGGACATAGGGACATAGGGACAGAGAAAGCGACTTTGTTTTATACTATGTAGTGATATCTGTTAGTGTTCATCTAGCGTTTGCAATGTAAGTGCAAAAAATGTGTTTATTTACGACATCACATTAGAAACCTCAAAAATAACAGTATTTCTCCACTATTTAATTGATGTTATTATACATAATATAAACCTTCCTCTTGAATCACTCTATCTATTAAAAAAAACCGCATCAAAATCCGTTGCGTAGTTTTAAAGATTTAAGCATACAAAGGGACATAGGGACAGAGAAAGCGACTTTGTTTTATACTATGTAGTGATATCTGTTAGTGTTCATCTAGCGTTTGCAATGTAAGTGCAAAAAATGCGTTTATTTACGACATCACATTAGAAACCTCAAAAATAACAGTATTTCTCCACTATTTAATGGATGTTATTATACATATAAACCTTCCTCTTGAATCACTCTATCTATTAAAAAAAACCGCATCAAAATCCGTTGCGTAGTTTTAAAGATTTAAGGATACAAAGGGACATAGGGACATAGGGACAGAGAAAGCGACTTTGTTTTATACTATGTAGTGATATCTGTTAGTGTTCATCTAGCGTTTGCAATGTAAGTGCAAAAAATGTGTTTATTTACGACATCACATTAGAAACCTCAAAAATAACAGTATTTCTCCACTATTTAATGGATGTTATTATACATATAAACCTTCCTCTTGAATCACTCTATCTATTAAAAAAAACCGCATCAAAATCCGTTTCGTAGTTTTAAAGATTTAAGCATACAAAGGGACATAGGGACATAGGGACAGAGAAAGCGACTTTGTTTTATACTATGTAGTGATAGCGAATGATGGCATCCAAGTTACAACTTTACAATTTTTAATAATTTTATTAGTTTTTATGTCCTGCTTCGTATACTACGCAATGTTTGTTACAAGTTAACGGTTTAACGATTAACTTCCGTTAAATTTACCGAAGTTTAACGCTTCGGTAATTCTCTAGCCTTCTTAGATATATTAGTTATCCGTAATCCCAACAATACCTTAAGCCACACAGTGTATAGGAAGCATACCCATACGGATAAGTACCTAAACGGCGAATCTCACCACCATCCAACACAGTTAGCTACCGTGGGTAAATCTTTGTTTCAGAGAGCACAAGGGACCTGTGATGAGCAACACCTGGAGACCGAACTTCAACATGTCAAGCAAGAACTGCGTGACAACAAGCTTCGGGTACCGCGTCTCCGTCACAGTGAACGTGTGAAACCAGCCACCGTCGAGCGAGTACCTGCAGTTCTACCATTTATTAAAGGCATCACTGACAAGATTGGTTTCATCCTAAAGCGAGCTTCTATAAAAACTTATTTCAAGCCGCCAAAAAAGATAAGCCAATTCTTACCATCTGTCAAGTGTCATATACCCTTACAAGATGCAGGAGTATACAAGCTTGATTGTGACTGGTCTCTCTTATATAGGCCAAACTAAAAGATCCATTAAAACTCGCGTGAAAGAACATATAGCTGATTTAAAACACCGTCGCTACACTAAGTCTGCCATCTGTGAACATAGTCTTGACAAAGCTCGCCATTATATCAGATTTGATAAACCACAAGTCCTCGCAAAAGAACACAGATTCCAACCAAGGATGATCCGTGAGGCTATTGAAATTAAAAAACATCCTAATTTCAATAGAGAAGATGGCTGGCTTTTACCACCTGCTTGGGATCCCATTATTAAAATTATCAAATCAAAATCCAAGCATAATATGTCACAGATTAAAGATACATTTAGCACTTTCTGCGTAGATAGGACTGACCAAAATATTGATGTATCATAGGGTAGTTTCGAATAACTTTGTAATGATAGGACGTATGACACCTCAGTCCTCCCGTGACCATGGTTGTTGTAAAGTATCTGAAACGTCGGGCTTGTAAAAATTTTAATAAACCGCGATAAAATCCGTAAAAATTGTTTTATTATAATGAGTTGAGATGTGTACAATGTACTCGTATGTAATTATGTATGTGTCTTGAATGTATTTAAAGGCGTATATTAACAGAATATAGGCAGTATTTAATCAGCATTCTTGGGTTTCATTTCTTTCCCAAGTGCCGTCTCTACATGGCGACCCTGCCAGGAGCGCGACACGCGCGCGAATCCGATACCGGTGATACACGGTGACGAGAATCATATAAGGACTGGAATTCGTAAACATATTGTCTATCTCAGTGAAGTTTTAATCATGGATAAATTAGTTATATTGAAGAACTGTAACAACGACCGTCGTTTAAAACTATTAGAAAAATGGGTAAAACTCAGTCCAAGGAGGAAATAATTATCGCCCAAAACGCAGCAGGGGGCAAAAATGAAGCACCGTTTGAAGAAATACGGTTCCATTTATCAACCACCAATATTTTGATGATGATCATTATCCTGTGCTTGGTACTAGGGATCCTCTACATACTATTCCGTATGTACCAAAAATGTCATAGACGCTGGATTCGACAGGAGGTCGAGCAAAACGGCAACAACGGGCGATTCTCTTTTCGACGGCGCCAGGTTTGAAAACCGTAAACCGCGTAAACATTAGAAAACAATACTATACATATATTTAAGATTTTTATTATATATAATACACAAATTTAATACACATCCATGACCCAGGAACACAGAAAATATTTTTGTTCCCTGGCGGGATTCGAACCCGCAACCTCCGGCTTGAGCGCCAACGCGAATACCACTGACCTACAGAGGTCGTCAATTTAAAAGGAAGAAAAGTTTAAAGGAATTGCCTACTTGACTTGAACAACACAACGACAACTTTTAAGAAATATTCGAAAAACAGTATCAACAAAAGCAGCTTTATTAGCTTATCACGGATACGTTGCTTCGACATTAAGGTATGGATTGATAATTTGGGGCAACTCCGTTGATCTAATTCGTGTTTTTCGTGCCCAAAAAAAGTGCATCAGTGCCATTGTTTCAAAAATATAAAATTCTTCCGCTACCTTGCCTGTATCTTTTTGAAATGTGTATGTTCGTTAGGAAAAATTTAGATATGTACTTTAACCTAAAAACCGAAACTACGATTAAAAGCTGTAGACATCAGAATAAATTATGTATACCCAAACAGCGCCTCCAACTATGTATCTATATACAACAAACTGCCAAAACATGTTCTGAGTTCACTGGTAATAGATTTAAGAATGAGCTATTTAGGTGGCTAATGTCTAAATTGTATTATTCAATAAATGAGTATTTGAATGACAATGATTTAAAAAATATTACATACCATCTTATGGGCTTCCCGAGAAATTATATATGTGGATCACCAGGTTTTTGACAGACAGGAGCATTAAGGTCGTTATCGACGGTGCATGCTCGGACCTCAAGTCTGTAAATGCTGGTGTTCCCCAAGGCTGTGTACTATCTCCAACCCTGTTTCTTCTGCATATCAATGATATGCTGAAAACCAGCGGCATTCATTGCTATGCGGATGACAGCACTGGAGATGCTATACACTGGCCGCCCTAATATTTCTCGGGAACAAGTCGATGAGTGTCGGAACAAACTTGTGTCTGAAATCGAGTATCTGCTGGCCAGAGTCTCGGAATGGGGGCGACTTAACCTAGTCCAATTTAACCCCAACAAGACACAAGTTTGCGCGTTTACCGCAAAAAAAATCACCCTTCGTCGTTCCTCTACAATTCGAAGGCACTTCCCTAACTGCCTCAGCCAGCATTGGGATACTTGGCGTCGATATATCGAGAGATGTGCAGTTTCGTGGTCATTTGGAAGGAAAGGCTAAACTAGCCTCGAAGAAACTCGGCGTGCTCAATAGGGCGAAGCAGTATTTCATGCCTTCACACCGCCTTCAATTATACAAGGCGCAGATCCGGCCTCACATGGAATACTGCTCTCACCTCTGGGCTGGAGCGCCCCAATATCAGCTCCTTCCATTTGACCGCATTCAACGCCGGGCGGCTCGAATCGTCGACTTTGGCGCTGCGTAGAGACGTCGGATCGCTCTGCATCTTCTACCGCATCTACCACGGGGAGTGCTCTGAGGAATTGTTCGGACTAATACCTGCAGCAGAATTCCATCACCGGACATCGCGGAAAAACTCCAAATTTCACCCACACCATCTCGATGTCCGGAAATCCACAACATCTCGATTTTTACGGCATTTCCTGCCTTGCACGACTAATATATGGAATCAGCTGCCTCCTACGGTGTTTCCGAACCGATACGACTTAGGGACCTTCAAGAAAAGAGCATACTCATATCTGAAAGGCCGGCAACGCACCTGCTAATCCACTCGTGTGGCGGGTGTGTGTGGATGTCGCTCTTCACTTACCATCAGGTGAACCGACTATCCGTTTGCCCCCTCTTCTATAAAAATAAAAAGTAAATCAGTATCATTGTGTAAACCTTAATGTTGTACTTGTGTCTCAACAATTAATAAGTGTTTTATAATAATTGAGTTTGACTGTATTAATCATTTGATAAATATTTGAGCTTTATGTTTATACACTGAAATTGTTTTTATTATTATTATACTTAATCGTAATTTTTTTGGGATAACGTTGTTAAATTATTTGCACGCTTTAAGCAGAATGTGTGAACTATAATTTATTTAAACACTGATTGTACCATATTCTTGCAAATAAATATTCATTCATTCATTCAACATACAACAGTATATATACTAAGAGGCTATCGTTACATACTAGCAAATGTGATGTATGATCGCAAAATATTAATGAATTTGTAGAATAAATATATGAATGCGATAATCGCAACATAAATACAAGGAACAAACGTACATTGAATCAGTACTATTTTTAGACTACACAAAGTACCTAATTCTTTTATGGGATAAAATTTTATATGTTAGGATAGGAAATAGTTCAAAATTTAAGAAACGTGTTAACGAACGTTTATCTGACAAAGGCTATTATGAAATAAAAGATTTTAATGAAGATAACACACACCTTGTAAATAAGACATTCACTCTTGAGGTTTAACATGATGTAATAAACTGTGTTCTATTTTTATTGACAAAAAAAACAACTAATAATCATCTTGTACTTTCTATTAATGTACAATTTTTGCGTTTACCACGTCATTATTGTTACTTTTGGAGTCTACAACTGTAGACACAAAAATTAAAGAAACGCGATTATTTTATTACTTTTTAGTTATTTTATTTTTTGAAGTCGGTTATAATTTTTCTTTAAAATTTTTTATTTCTTAATTTTTAGTTAATCATTAAAGAAAGACATACAGAGATAGACATTTTGGCATATTTAACCGTATGAAGTTAGCCCAACCAAAGCTGTAAATCGCTGAGGAGTTCCCTCGACTGTCTATGGTCTCCATCATCGCCCATATGGATGCAAAGTTATCATCAGTATAAATTAATTAAGTCCAATCACAAGCTAGCTACTGTAAACTATTTAGGAGTTCCCTTAACTGAGTTCGTCTTCATCATCAGACCCCCAATCACAGTCACAACCCATCTAGGTGTAAAGCTCCCATCAATACAAATTAATCAAGCCCAAACACAAGGTTACTGAAGTAAATCGTCGAGGAGTTCCCTCGACTGTCCTCCAGCTCCAGCATCAGATCGACTCTAGACCTTCATTAAATTATAGTGCTTTAAAATGCTTATTAAAAAAAATATTAAGTGCACTAGTCGCTCCTACGAATTTCGAAAGTTCCCCTCGATTTCTCTGGGATGTCATCATCAGATCCTGGTTTCCTTATCATGGGACCATTTGGCAAGTATATCCTTTCAAACAAAAAAAGAATTTTGAAAATCGGTCCACAATTGACGGAGAAATCGGTGTACATACATAAAAAAAAATACCGGCGAGTTGAGAACCACCTCCTTTTTGTTGAAGTCGGTTAAAGAGCAACCCCGAAGGTTATTGCTCGTTTTTGTTAAGGGGAGCCTGCATTTTAAACGAGGGTTGTTTTTTATTTAGGTACACTTTTATTGACAACTTATTTTGACGTATTTCAAGTGTACAAGTTGTTACTTACGAAATAAAGATATTCTGATTTAATTTCAGTTTAGATTGTTATTAAAATTGGAAGCATTATACACTACCGGTTGTTCGAGCGTGTCACACTGTGTCTTGTTAGCGGGCAGGTGTTGTCCGGCCAGCAGCGCGAGCACGTGACCGGCGTACAGCGCGGCGTGGCTGACAGCGGCGGCCACGCCCACGTACAGTGGGGCGGCCTGCGCCGGAGCACCGCCCTCCGCGCCACCCGCGTAATCTGCCGCCGCCAGCACGCGGCACGCCTGACTGTGCAGGAAGCAGTACAGCACCTCGTCCACCTAACCAAATTGAATAATGTTGTTAATTATTAAATGTTATCTTTTCATGCTTACACCGCACAACTAAAGTTGCTGAATTTTAATATGAATATTGAATCTTGCAATATAGGGAATGAAAATTTGTATGGTGAGCTTTTAAGTTAATAAGTGAGGTTTGTTTGCTTTTGGTAAAAATAAAGTGTGTTGGGTTGAAATAATTACTTCGATTTATAATCTGCTGGTAAGAACGATGAAAGTTTGTATAGTAGAGATTGGAAAAAACTTAATAAAAAACCGGCCAAGTGCTAGTCGGACTTGCGCACGAAGGGGAAAATATGGTTTATTTTGAAAAAATGTTTTTTTTTTTAATATTTGCGTTGATTGAATGAAAGGTAAATTGCGGTTTACGATTTATGATGTATTAAAAAAACAACTTACTAGATCTCGTTCAAACCAATTTTCGGTGGAAGTTTACATGGTAATGTACATCATAATACATATTTTTGAGTTTTATCATTATCTTATTTTAGAAGTTACACGGGGCGGGGGGGGAGACACACATTTTATCACTTTGGAAGTGTCTCGCGCAAACTATTCTGTTTAGAAAAAAAAAATGGTATTTGGAAACCTCAATATCATTTTTGAAGACCTATCCATAAATACCCCACACGTATGGTTCTGATGAAAAAAAAATTTTTGAGTTTCAGTTCTATTCTAAACTTAGAAATTTATTGTTTTTTTCTACTTTTGTGTAAAAATCTTAATGCGATTCACAGAATACATTTACGTACTTACCAAGTTTCAACAGTATAGATCTTATAGTTTCGGAAAAAAGTGGCTTTGACATACGGACGGACAGACTAAAGTTGAAGGACGGACAGACAGGTCTGTCCTTAAAAAGCAATGGCCTAGACATAGTAAAAAATTTATGCAGACGTCGTCACAGCTAGTCCTATATAAATAAATAAATACTATCCAACAACCACACCACGTTACCTTAGCCCCGTGGTAAATTCGTAAGAACTTGTTACAGGAAGGGAAAAAATTAAGAAATTCATATAAATACATATATACACGTCAATGGCCTGGTGCAGACATCTATATTTATACTAATATTATAAAGCTGAAGAGTTTGTTTGTTTGTTTGAACGCGCTAATCTCAGGAACTACTGGTCCGATTTAAAAAATTATTTCAGTGTTAGACAGCCCATTTATTGAGGAAGGCTATAGGCTATATAACATCACGCTGTAACTACCGCGTTACTCAACTCCTATATGGAGTTGAGTAACGCGGGCGAAGCTGCAGGCAACAGCTAGTTTATCATAAGAATTATCTGCACTTGACGGGATTCGAACTAGCGACCGCTGTGTGGAGTGTCCAGTAGCCCGACCATTTGAACCAGCCGGCCGAGAGCAAGCACGAGTAATCAGGGAAGTAGGTCATAAACAGATCTAACATTTTAAAAGATTTAGATATTTATACATAGACTCTTATATCTCTGTAAAATTTAAATGTGCACAGAAATAATTGCCTGTTGTGATAAAATAGTACAATTATAAAAGAAACATACCATATGAGCTGAAGCGGAGATATTTCCGTCGTAATATTTCCCTGTGACCTGGTGGTACAGAGTGCGTGCGAGGGCCGTAGCCAGGCGTGCCAGTTTCACTTGCGGCTCGTATTCCTTCATAGTACCATTTTCTAATAACGCTTCCGTTGAAATAACTGCAAAGAAGTTGCATATTGACAATTTTGCAAACGGTTTTTTGCTGTAAAGGTTCATCGGTACAGTACGCTTATTATATCTCTTACTATTCAAGACCTTTTTTATGTTTGTAGAATGGGCTAGCCTAAGAACCAGCCACCTGATTCTAAGTGATTAATGTCGCCTATGAACGTATAAGATTCGTTTTTTCTTTGTAATAATATAATAGTGATCTCCAAAATCGTATTTAAAAAATATTCTCAAGTAATAAGCTTCTATTCTATTTATCTGTATATAATTATCTATATATTTCTATTTCCATATTTTAACATTGCTTATGTAAAGCAATGTTAAAATATGGAAGTAGATCTTTATGTTTATTATTTAAAAACTCTTTAGAATCTCGGCTAAAATACTTACACGTTCCATCCTTGCCTATGCTAATGTTGTGATAAATGTATCCAATATTTTCCTCATCGTCGAGTACTGATTCATAGTATTTGTTAGTGAATGTCTCACTGTGGTCCACTAGTAACAATTCAGCTAGCGTGCCGTCTTCTGTTACATTTTTAAGGATCCTCCTAAACGAGTGCAAAGACGAAGGCGGCAAATTTGTAGTGTTCTTAGAACTCACAGTTATATTAACTTCGTTTGAGTATATCTTAAGTCTCTGAAGAAATTCTTCAACCTGGAATTTTTATTGTTTAATTTGTATTTTAAACCAACTTCATACGTTAGATAGATCTTGCTTGATGAAACTTAACAAATAAAATTATCAAATAAAAGATAGACATAAAAACTCATAAATGTCATTAAACCGTATCTTATAGTACAAAGATTTATAGATAGTTGTATAGAGAAACAACTTACCTTAGCTGGTAGTTTACTATAAGGCACAAAGGCATACATCGGCCACGAGTTGTTCTTAAACAACTGCAGGGATCCACCGATCTGCCCGAGCTCCACATGTAGCGGTATCAGATCCGCAGTCAATGGCAGGAGAGCAGGCCACGCCCCGTGCGATATGTCGTACGCCACTCGCTGGGACCCGATGTAGTCAAAGGCCTCCCCGTTAAACAGAGTGAACAACACATTTGTATCTGCAATAACAAATTATTATCTCGTGCATAGTTTTCAAATATGTATGTATGACGCATGCAAAATGGAGTGTAAAAGAGAACGTTATTCTAGCTTTAAATTAATTATACTGTTTTAATCCCTGAAATAGTCATTGAAATTCTTTGGGTCTATTCAAAACAAACTTTTAGACAAAAATGAAAAAATAGATGTTATGAATCGTTTTTTCTTTTGATATTTATTTTTCAGGTTGCTAATAATTTAAAAAATGATGTTCACCTGTTGAAAAAAAATATTGCATAAGCATAATAATAGCGAGCTCAAAGCTATTCCAAAATAGCCAAACATAATAATTCATATAATCGAATTGCATGACAAGCAACGGGTCAGTCACCGGTATTAGTTAAGCTTCCTTCGCATATAATGGATGTGTATCTATCTACCTATCAGCCTGTGTATATTTCTTCAGCCAAATAGCTTCAGATTTTTCCGGTTTAAAATGCAGGACCGAAAGTTTAATTAAAAATACACACACAGAACACAATACCAGGCCCAAGGAGAAGCAATCACTGATAAAGTAAATGACATAAAATTAATACACATAAAAGCTATATACTAACCATATAAATTTAAATCACTGACAGGAATCATTTTGGACAGTACACTGGCCGTGGCAATGAGTCCTACCAGCCCGACTACTGAACTTGCGGCGCCCGGAGCGACACCTGAATTAATTAAATATTCTTTATTGTGCGTAAAACCAGGGAACATAACAAAGTTACTTACTTTGTTATGTTAACGTTACATAATATTAAAAACATGTATACAAATAGGCATAATCTTGCATTGCTCAAATACAATTTATATAAACAACTTAGCTACAACCCAATGAAGGAAATAAAACATTAATAACTCAACACAACCATAGTCAAATATGTTTTGAATTATTTAATTAACTCAACAAATGCCAACCAATTTATGAGAATTGTCTAATTTTTTTTTCTACACACATCTGAATTACTATTTTACTTTACTTGGCGCAATAAAAATTTGCTCAGTATTAGCATAAATAATTTCCGAACGAATACTGCAATATTAAGCAATATTCAGCCAAATTTATTAAATCCTTCAAACAAAAAGAAGAAAAACGCTTTTAGTTTTTCCATCCTAATTGAGAACTTTCTGGAAATTACGTTAGAATTGAAGATACCACTTCTTTTCTTTAATCTTTGGACATGCAAACAAGCCAACAACCTGATGCCTGATGGTAATTAATTGGTATCTTATTCATTATAAGATTTTAAATTTACATGGCTATTTTCATTCGGACTGGTCCGTCTGGTAAACAAAACATTTATAGCAAAGTCGGAATATAGAGCTCTGTGAAAAATAGGTGAAAACAAGGTAAATATGTATTCCATTTTAAATATTTATATTTTTTATGTCATCAGGGGGCAAACGAGCAGTCGGAGCCTCTCGGCGCCGACGCCCATACACATCCGAACAACCAAGGCCACGCAGATGCGCTGCCTTCTTTTTGCCTATCCCCACAATGGGCCACCGGAAACTCACAAGCCGCACGAAACGCGACAGCATAACTGTCACTTGACGCCGGTGTAATGTTAGCGAGAGGTACTACCCCGGTCGTGCCGGCCCAGTTCGGCTGTAATGCAGCATGGCACTACCTCTTACATTCAATTTTAGAAGTTCATTCAATTTGATACTTATATTAAACTAATTAGAAAGTTTTTTACTTACCGTCAAAAAGAGAGGCTGTATCAATCCTCGCAGTTACCAGTGTTACAGGTTTTTGCTTTGGTTCGGTTTCCTAAGTCATATAGAAGAATAAAGTTAAAAACATAGATTAAAAATTGGTCTCCGCTACGCTACGACTAGATACCGCGCTCCGCAAAAAACAATAGCTCCTTGATGCGGCAAGTAAATATCATAGTGTGTGTAAGACAATGTCCAAGGATGCTAGTGTGCGTGAAGAATACAATTGCCAGCTGCTTAACTATACCCAAAATCAATGGGAAAAATTATTACATGCAATGGTCTAGTTACTAGTAGAACTAAGTACTGATTGTAAATATGGCTCAGAAAATATGTGTAAGGTCAATTTATATTACAAAAAATTATTGAATTTTTGACAGCATGTCAAGAGTTGAGAATAAATATTTTAAGTTATAAGTAAAATATTACTTTTACTCAAACAATTTGAATCAAAAGCTCTATTAGATTTTGTGTAAAAAAGAGGCGGTTACACTTACCCACATTAACCTTATTACATAATTGGTTAAGCATAGGTTTTTTCTTCATTAAAAATGGTATGAATAATATACCAATGATTAGGCCTCATTTTTAATAGTTTTTTATTTATTTATATCATACATGTATTTTATTTCCAATATTCAATATTTTACTTTATTGACTAATTGTTTTCTAATGTTTACGCGAATTTCACTCATAATAATGAAACAATATTTACATCCTCCTCCCTCCTCCCATGACCATGGTTGCTATAAAGTATTCGAAACGTCGAGCTTGCAAAAATCTTAATAAACCGCGATAATATCCGTAAAAATTGTTTCATTGTTTACTATTGATTAAAAGTATTAAGTATTTAAAATAATTTATAAAAAAAAAAGTTCAGTAAAAATGACTAGGATAGATAAATGAAGTACTTACCTAAGTATTCTATATAAATTATAAAATATAATAACAATAAATCAGTATATAAAAATCGCAACCACGCGGACTTGATTTTTGTATATGCGGCAACACTGAATGATGTGACGTGAACCCTAAAGTTTCATGTTATTTTATGATTAAATTTCGAAATTATATGATACTCACAGATGATATGTGACCCCTGAGTCTTTCTTATTTCTTATAGTATTATTCTTATACAGTTTCACTACGCAAACTGGCATTTTACTTTAGATAATGACCAAAATTGAAAAATACACTCTGTACGTCCACCTGACACAACGATTGCAATGAGACTGGCTCGGATACGCCGAATTCGGCGTGGTATTTGTTGCCGCACATTACAAGTACGGCGCGGTATCTAGTCGTAGCGCAGCGGAGACCAATTTTTTATCTATAGTTAAAAACATGTTCAAAACAACATCATTTTTACAAGTGAATTTTACAAACCTTAGAACGTGGAAATAATGAGTAGTACACATTGGAATCTCCCATTGGATCGCAAACTTTAGTTGCTGTAAGAAAATCAGATGATGCAGATCTAAAAACAAATGTTTAATAAAAATAACAAAATTGTGAAACAATAGTTTTAACATAGGCAAAAGCATGAATTATAGTGCAGTGGATTTTCTTCCATTTTAATTGACTGTTAGATAACAAACTGATGCTAAGAAGTCAACATTATGCACATTTTTAGTCAGGAATACTCGTATCAGATCTTATAGCGACCAAGCCCCTGAGAGATAGAATAGACCTAATGTCAATATATACACTGCTTATTTCATTTTTATCTAAACATACTGTAGATGTTTGGTAGAAGCAATAGTAAATGATACTCATGTAAGTATTTAATTTAATAAAATATTGAATATGTCATGGTATACTAACCTCCTCAAACATGTAATTGTATTCACAGCTGCATACATGAAAGAATTCAATTGTAATGAACACAATGGGTTCCCGTTCTGATTGTTCAAATCTGAATTAAATCTGTAGATATTTTGTAACATTTTACTATGTAATATTAACATAATATGGGCAAAGCTTGTGGACTTAGACCATTATTTTTTTATATTTGAATAGTACTGATTGCAAACAGTATTACTTAAATTAAGTATATATAATAGTAATAAATAGTAATTAATAAAAATTAAGTATAATTAAAAAAAAATAAGTATACATAATAGTAATAAATATATGATATCATTCTAAATAATTATTTCCTGATCTAGTTGCTTTGAATTTCTCTATTTACAAGCAAAACTGTAACCCGAGCGTCCAGGATGCTGGGATTTATAATAAGAACCACTAAAGAATTTCGTAACCCCAAAACCAAAATACTTCTTTATAACAGTCTTGTAAGAAGTATAATGAAATACTGTATTCAGGTATGGCGACCTCATTATACAACCCATACTCTCCGATTAGAGAGAATACAGAAAAGGTTTCCTGCGCACCTAGCATATTCCGTAGGCAAATCAAAAGATCTTTTATCCTATACGGAAAGACTAGATTATTGTTCACAGTTTACCTTATCTGGTTTCTATACATTTGCCACATGCTCACAAGTAATTGATGCTATGTTTTTGTATAAGGTTATAAGAAATAAAATTGCGTGTCCTCAAATTCTGGAAATGATAGGTTTTAGAGTTCCATCTCGACATCAGAGCAAACTAATAAGGGCGTTATTAGTAGGGCTATACTACCAACCTAAGAATTGGTGACCAACCTAGGTGCCAATTCTCCGTTATCTAGAATGGTTAGAATTATCAATTCCTGCAGTAAAGCCATCAACTTGCACTTTGATTCCCCCACATCATTTCGCAAGAATTTTCTTGAAGTTTTAAGATCGTCAAAATAAGTCCCAATGCAATTATAATTATACTGTTTCAGACACTCTTATGACACTTGTTACTTTATTATAATTAAATACATGTTGTTTGATATTTCTATGAATTTAATTGTTATATTGATTATTTTATTGATTGATTAATTATTTTAATTACATTTTTATTCTCGTTTCTCTCATTTTGTATGTGGTTCACTAAACATTATGCTGTAGGTAATTTTTCATTTTATTGTTATTTTAATATAATTTGTATTTATTTTAATTAAGTTATTTTATTTGATATTTTTACTTTCTTTTGACGTATTGACATTTTTATTGTTTAAGTATATTGTAAACACTGTCATCAAGGTTTCTATTAACATATGATAATCAGCATGTACTAAAGTAAAATTTTTACAATTATCATTAAAAGCAATCATACCTGTTAAAGCATTCTTCAATTTTATTTACAATATCTATCTTGGCATTGGGTATATAAAATATGGGGTAGGGGATATCTCGCCTCAATAAATCCGTTCCAACCTCATTCCAAACAGTGCCCTCAGATGAGGGGCATTTACTTTCTTTCATGCTATAATACTGATTAGGACATTTTGATTCATGACTGAATGAATTTGGCCTGGAAAATGTATACATATGAACACATAACAATTAAATTTTATAAATGTTAATTCTTTATAAATAAATATTTAAATTTTTACCTAGCTGTAACATTGTCAAATAGAAGAATACCAGCCACATTGGATGGTTCCAGAAGTAGCAGCTCAATTACAGAATTAAACAGTGATGTACTGACTACAGCAACATATGGACCAGCTGTTGCATTGTGAACTATCCACTGTGCATCAGCCAATTCATGAACCATATGGACGACTCCAACGGCGCCACTGAGAGAGGCTAGAATACATATGGTATTTAGTGCCTAGCTAATATTGAAAAAATGATTTATGAAACTTAGGAATACATACAAGAACATCCAGCTTGGTGTGTGCCATTTAATCGTCTAAAACAAGCAGCAGTTCCATCGATTGATGAGTAGATCTGTTCCTGAAGTCTCTCACAGTCAGCTCCTACAATTTACGATATTTAAGGATTATCTGTCAAGTCATTTCATACAGAATAAAGAAATAGAAAGGTAGTTAAAAACAATATTACTTACCGTTTAATAATAAAATAAAGAGGCTTGAAATAATAATAAAGTGTAATAATTTCATTTTAGCAATATTTAAAAATTTATTTATCTACTGGCATATTAATATTTTTTTCTATTGCTACGTAATCACACTGAACTTAAATACGTTTAGCAGATTAAAAAATAAACTAAATATTTTATATTTTAGCTAAATAAATATGTACTTCAGTGTAACCATTTTCTATTATCACAGTCTATTATTAATCATAATTCCTCAATCCTCACAATCACAATTCACAAGTCACGAATGACAAGAGCGAAGACCGAAGAGTCAAGAGCACAGAGTAAAAAAAAAATATACCTTGTATCCTTGTATGTCAAGTGACAACAAAACCATGAAGTTAGGAAATAGGAGGAGTTGCCCCTTTCTTTGAATTGACAGGTGTAAGCATAAACATATAATATAATAGACCAATCGTAGACAGAGAATACTATAGACTGCTGGATAATTCTTACTCCTTCCCACATAAAAGAGATGTGCTTATTACTAGGAACAAGTATAATATGGAATTGACATTCGCGTATACCCGAAAGGGACAGGCATATTTTACAGGGATACCACATTCATAGTAACAAGTCTACTTATTTTCTTGAAACAAGTGAATTAAAAATAATAAAAAAACTGGTAAAGGTTGATAGATAACTATAAGCATTAGCCCTAACCAAACATTTATTGTAATTTTAGACAGCTGCATTTTTCCGGATTATCGAAAATATTATGTAATGACTAATAACAAACCGCTAAAAACATAAATAATAAAAAAGAAGGCTATATACGTCTTAATATGTATGATCTATAGTACATAGCCTTTAAGGATAGCAATAAACATATTTGTTTTTATTGTGTTTATTTCGAAAATTCCAGTTACCCTTTTTAAATAATACCACATTCTTGGGTAATCTGCTTATAACAAAACTGGTATCACCATACCTACATAAGCCGATCAAATTAAAAAGTAGTACAAAATGGCGGCATATTTGACAAACTTTTCGCGAGTGAGAATGTTTGTATGGCATTCAAATTTAGTCGATAATTTTTTGTTGGGCACATCCTTGTTGTGCCCAACAAACAAAGGGTGAAATTCTGACAAAGACAAAAGAAAGTCTCTGTCTCTGTCACTCTTGGATTTTTCGTATGTTGTTATCTCGTTCTAATACGGTATTATTATTAGCTTGTAAAATCTATTGATACTTGGCCTTAAGCTTATTACAATAATTAAGGGAAAACAAGGACAAGACTATACTATTGGCATCTCTCAGTGCGTGCTGATTTTTTCAAGGTCAACAACATATCTTGCTATACAAATTTTGATATTTGTAATTTGTTTACAACATGTAGTCAATTGTGAAGTATTGTTTTAGTATTATTTTAATGTAATTAACGAATTTGTTGGTAATTAAAAAATAAGGGGAATAAAAACATATTCTGGAATACCCTAACAATGGTTTGGTACAGTATAATTAATTGTAAAAGTGGTAGTGACCGGAATATTCCAACACTGACTTTTCACGCGAAAGTTCATATTTTATTTCATATTGTGGTTAAATGTGGTTGAATAACGATATGTGTGATCAGTCTTTATGTATATATACTTTCATTGGTTTATAATTCATAAATTAAATTGAAAAAAAGGTAATAATTGATATTGATTTTGTGACGTCTTTAATGTTAAAATTGCTAGTATTATGTTTTTCCTTTTCCCAGTAATGTATGTTATTAATATTTTGAATTGTGTTGTTTGATTGAATTTATCTCCAAAAGCTATCCTTAAATTAAAAGTGAGATATTTTTATTTAAATCGTAATAGTTTTAAAGAACTTTTGGAGGTTTTTTTTAATAAGAAAAATATTATAAAAATATAAATTAGGTTTATTTTTTATACAATATTCTTACTTACTTAACTTAATATATAAATGATTAAAATAATACTTAGATAATAATTGCGTCATCTTAAAATTTTCTAGAATAGGTTAAGGATTCAATTTAATTAAGTTTAAATATTTTTACAAAATTGACGCTGGACTCCGCAACAAGTGACGTAAAAAAGAGGTTGTAGGAGAGGAATGGAGTTCCCTCTCTATCAATCCCTCTTCCCTCTACTCCCCTTTGCCGCTAACTCATATTTTAGGAAAAAGGGGGGAGGAAGAAAAATTGTCCCTGAAAATAGTGAACACCTGGAAAGTGAGGAACAGAGGATGGGAAGGGATAAAAAGATGTTCCTTTATTTATCCCATCACCAGCCTTCTCGCTAGGGAGTATATTTAAGAAGAAAAGGGGAAGGGGGAAGGAATATTTGCATTAATTACAAAAATGCAGGTTTTATTTCAAATTAAACAAAGTTTAAATAATGTATATATTCATTTGTATCTACTCTTAATACCTTAAGTTACCAATTTCTCAATTATAAATTGTTACTCATAATTTAATCTTACATCACAGTTTCAGTTAATCCAGACATTCGGAAGAAATGGATTAAAGCCTCTGGTCGAAATGACTGGATTCCAAAGAAGTGTTCAAAGAGTTGCTGTTTGCACTTTGATACAAAACATATCTTAAAAAAGGAAGGAAGGAATTACATACACCCTGATGCTTTTCCAATTGTTAAGGTGAGTATTAACTAAATAAATATTTAACTATGTAAGTTTGTGGTTTTTGGACAAATTACTTTCTCTTATGTTGATGGGATAATTCTATATTCATGCTAAATTAAATCATTCTGACTTCCATTCTTTAAAGAAAGAAAGAAAAATATTTTATTGTCCACAACAAAGATATGTTATTATTATAAAAAATAATTGTACTTTAAGGAAACAAAATAGTTTTTTTTTTCATATTTCAGCTTGGAGCTACTGAAGAGATAAATAAACCCATGCCATGTCCATCTAACATGAGCAACCAACGCATGTGAAATTTGATGCAGTAACTGTGCCGTTACGTACGTTTCTGTGTAAAAAAAAATATAAAAAATACGTGTTCATATAAATATCGTTTTTGTTTAATTTTTTATGCCAATTTTTAACCTATAGTATGTAAATAAATCACATCTATTTTAACTATTTTTATATATAGAAAATTAGTGATAAAAATAGTTTAATGGATGTGCATTTTAATTATTTTTATTACTAATTTTCTATATTTATTTTCTTCCTTTCCTCCTTTCCTTTCCAGTACTCTTATTTTTATAGTAAGACTTTTGAGAATTTTATGTTAGAATTCTAGATGTTTATGCTAATATGATAATTTTTCTTATTTCATATTTATCGACTTTATTTTATTATTTCCTAGCTGTTGCCCGCAACTTCGCCCGCGTTAACTTAGATTTACAGGCGGATTGGTGATGATTATTTTTATAGCCTACGTTACTCCTTATAACATCAGCTATCTGCCAATGAAAGTCCCATCAAAATCTGCCTAGCCGTTTCAGAGATTAGCTGGAACAAACAGACAGACAAATATTGTAAGAAAAGGCTATTTTGGTATATGTACCATATGTATCATATGTATTCAATGAAAAGCTGTTATTTTAATATTACAAACAGACACTCGAATTTTATTTTTCTGTATAGATGTATACATACCTATCCAGTTCTAAAACATTAGAGTTCTAATATACATTTTTATAAAAGATCATAGGGTCTACCGGAGCTAAAAGTATGCCCTCGTATCAGTTTAAATTAAATACGCAATAAAGAATCTCAAACATTCGGGCACAGTATAAAATAATTTGTCAAAACAAAAAAAATACCAATAAAAACATAATAATATGTGTAATGTTTTAGCTTTAAAAAAACATGACAGTTTTTTATATTTAGCGTTTTGCCTTAAAGTAGGCAAAAGGTTTTTGTATAGCAACCCCCATTTCAGACGTCACTTCAATATATCTATTTCATGTCGCCACGGCTGGCAGCAGTCTATACGTAGACAGAGAATACTAATAATAGTATTCTCTGTCTACGAGTCTATAGTATTCTCTGTCTACGAGACCAATAAAGAGTTGGAAAGAGAAGACAATCCTTTATGGAATTATAACAAGATGAAAAGAGAGAGCAATCTAATGTCAAGTGTAACCACTTTTATTAGACAGTTCAGCCAAAGTCACCAAGCGTTAAAAGAGCCTCTCGGTATTTCCTATTTATTTCATAATTCTATATATATATATATTCCATTAATACTATTGCATTTAGCAATGGTCACTTGTTCTTTAAGTGATTGTAGTGTGAATCATAGAAACAATCGTGAAAATTATACATTTCACAGGTAATTCATCTTCATGTCCTAATTTCTAAGACGTGTTTATTTTTTGCTATATTCTATCTTTACTTCTCTATTTCAAATAAAATAATGTCAATCCTCTTATTTACTTTCATATTTTGCGTAATTAAAGATACAATTGTTCTTAAATTACTCTATTTTAGAAGATTAATTTTCATAAATATTTTTTACACATATGCTAGTGTTTTATTCAAGTTTATCGATATGCTTATCATATTTATCATTGATATGAAACTAATCTAACAACCTTTACCTTTAACTTTTGAATGCAGCTTTCTATATAATATACAGTGACAGTTGTGTTAAGTGTGTGTTTGCTTGTTAGCGATGAAACATTAATTTTGTTTTACAGATTCCCTAAAAATCTTATAATTAGAGGAAAATGGCTGGCGTGTTGGTTGGAATCCCAACAAAACTTCTACAATATGCAGCAAACATTTTCTTGATAATTTTAAAAGAAAAAGTAGTAGAAATACAGTTTTGGTTAAAGGCGCTATCCCAACTTTATTTGTAAGTATGACATACTGTTTTGATATTGAAGCAATTAAATTTATCTTATATATAAAATTCTCTCGGTGCTTGTTAGAGAACTTTTCCAAAACGGCTTGAATTATTTTTATGAAATTTTCCAATTTATTGACAACTCATTCACACATCATCTGTAGATTGTAGGGGTAGGTTACAAATTTAATACTTTTGTTCTTTACATATTATATTTAAGATTTCTATTATTATACATATTTAATTTTAAAAGAAAATGAACATTCATTTAAACATAGCCACTAGTTTCATATATTTCTTAAAAATAACCTGAAAATTTGAAATATTTTAGGCAACATGAAGAGAGAGGATTCCGACGTCATATATTATGCGGGACATACCTTCGACATCTTCGAGTGTTCAACATAGTCTTTCACTATCACCAACGAAAAGAAAAATTGTATCAAAATCGATAAATTGAAAAAAAATTACATGAGAAACAAAAAAAAATTGATGCGGTTTTTTTAATAGATAGGAGTGTTTTAAGAGGAAGGTTTATGTGTATAATACATTATACCAATCATACAATATATGTTATATGTTGATCCTATTGTAAAAGCGTATATTATAGTTGCCTTTAAAAAAAATGCTTACTTTTGTGAGTCTAATCACTGGTACATCTAGTAATATCACTTTTCTTACAAAATTCATTTATCTTTTTCCGGACATATTCAACAACATATTTTAAGAGTAACCTCTAAAGAAAACATGTTTTATTGGCTAATGACAAAAAAAGCTGTGAAGATGTGAATTGTGTATAAAGATATTCTATAGAATATCTTCTATATATAGGCTATATAGGCTCATCGCACGGGTGCAATGTTGCACGGGTGCAATGTTGCACGGGTGCAATGTTGCACGGGTGCAATGTTGCACGGGTGCAATGTTGCACGGGTCGCTAGTACATAAGTACTAGCGACCCGCCCCGGCTCAAAAGTCAAATTATTTTGTCTATAGAGTAACATAATTATTACGATATGTATTTAGTTTAAGAATAAATAATATACTATGTGTGTTATTTAATTTCTTTTACATTTTAACTCAAATAATTTAAGGGCTGATTTTTCAATCGTCAGATAAATTTTACCTGACGAACATGGAGTTTACCCTCCTTACTGAGGAATAATTATGTAATTTTGTAATGTGTATATTAAGTACCTTTATAAAAACCATGCATATCTGACCATTGAAAAATCACCCCAAACAACAATGTGTACAATTTACTCGAACGGGCTGTACTATCGATAGTAAAAGATACATCACTGTGTGTCAATATGTGCGTGTGCTAGGCACACATTGACTTTTAAAAAATCGTCACGCATTTTCGGGCTGCCAGGTGGTCTATTATGTGATCATTTTTGTTTTAAATGGCGCAGGTTATAAAAACATCTTTTAAAAATTCATTATTGATTTAGGACTTAAAAACTATGTATTATTGTTGAAAAAGTTATATTTCATGAGTTATATATAAAAGTTACGAGCTGATACGTATATTTTATCTCTTAAATATTTTTTTCTTAATAGATTAGGAAAAAAATGTCTTGTTAGTAACAAAACTCAAACCTCGATAAAAATTCAATTATTGGAAATAAAACGATAAAAATACACCAAATGAGCTTTCACTGTACCAATCAATGAAACTAAATATTAATACTTGGACATAATAAATTTATTTTTGATAAAAATACACCAATTTGGTCAGTATCGTAACATTTCGTTGTAGTTGCAAGTACAAAATGCAAGTTTTATTTTTCGTATTAATATTTTAATTAGTCAAGGAATATTATGACTGAAATAAAATATTAATTGTTGTTTATTTTTCTTTATTTATAGCATATAAATAATAATACTTAGCTTAAATAATTTACAGATTTATAAAGAATTACAAAAAAATATTTTGAGACAATCACTAAATGGACATAATATGACGTGACGCAACAGACTTAAGAATAGGATTCACTGTGAGGTTAAAATCGTACAGTATAATATTGATTATAATATATTTTGATTGTTACTAACACTTTATGGGCATTTGTTAATCCCGAAATAAATGATTTTATTTAATTTTTATTGATCTAATGAGATCTCTCCTCTTGATTCATTTCAGATAGCTTCTTTCTGTTGGCTTTAATTTGCGCTAACTGGTTTTATCTAATTTCTTCAGCCTTCCCAGGGTTGTTTTTTACTTTATCTAGATACCGCTTAATGGGTCTTTCAGCAGATGTTAACGCTATTATTATCTAAAAATATTGGAAGGAATAATTAGTATACAAGTACCAACTAAGCTACAGTCTTAACACCACAACAGCTGATTGTCAGACAAAAATTAACGAATGCAACTGCTCTTACGTCGAATTATGACCGAAACTCTTAAAAATAAATTCATTTATTATAATTTTTTTTTTTATGGAATCCTTTATTTAAATTCCGTTTAGTTGAAATGAGTACTAAGCTTTACACATCTGTTTCGTAACATCTTTGTCCGTCCTATAGTAACGGTTGCTAACAGGACGTGACGAATAATGTAGATCAATACAGAAATTAGATTAAAATACTCAAAAAAATAATTAGGAGCCCCAAAATCTAAGTATATGCTTTCAGCAGGGTTTAAGCTATATGCAGCGCAAGAAAAAATAAAGACAAACTTAATATTCATAAGAAAAAAACGTTACTAACGTCAGTAGATTTTTCTTAACCAAAATTTTTGCGACGAGAATATGCTGTACCTGCTGGATACCTTTAATCACAGATTTCAAAATGACGTTTCATACTTTGACATTTGTACTTGGGGCTGCCATAAAAACAAAATTTTGCCCGTACATGGGTATTTTAGTAATAAAAAACGCGTGACTATGAAGACATGTCCGGTAGTCGTGAATTCGTAGGACAAGGTTTTTTTTTAATTTATTGAATTAATTTGTTTACTAACTGAACTAAAATACTTAGTTTAAATGTATAAATAAACTATTCACAATAAAAGTAAATGGTCGTTACTTTAGCCGCGTACAATAAAACATCCGAAAAATGAAGTGTAAGGAGGCAAACTGTCGTTGCGACAGCATATTTTTTCACATTTTTGAATCGTTTTTAATTAAAATAAAATTGAAAATATATTATTTCAGGAGATATAAATCAAATTCATATAGATTTATAGTCATACCTTTAGTGTAATAAGATTTTGCTTAAAAAATATGTGTCCAAATATTGTTTTCATCTGTTCGTTGCCATGGGACAGCCAAAATAACAGCCTGCGCCATTTAAAGCGAAAATAC
The DNA here is from genome assembly GCA_963853865.1 of Helleia helle. Classification (NCBI taxonomy): domain Eukaryota; kingdom Metazoa; phylum Arthropoda; class Insecta; order Lepidoptera; family Lycaenidae; genus Helleia; species Helleia helle. Next base: position 13,555,505 of record OY971421.1, read on the forward strand.
CCATGTATATTCTAAGTCTATGGGTGTAAGTGAGTGCTTGATCCGCCATCTTGAGTGCCCTTTTCATTGTAGTATCCTCTATATTGTTTGTGCTTCTGCTGTCAAAACCCTAGCAATGGTAGCCATGTTAAGTGCCGATTTGAGCTGTAGGTTTATGGTTACACCTTTTTTTCGGCAAACGCTACAGCACAGCGATTCCTTCCTATTCTTTTATACTTTTTTATACTGCCTTTTTTAGTGCTTGGCGATTTTAATTCACATCACCAATGTTGGGGAGGTGATGTAACGAACAGTGATGCGGATCGTTTATTAGAAATTATTGATAGATATAATTTATGTGCTTTAAACACGGGTGAGCCAACGCGGGTTGTAAATCTTAACGAAAATAAAAGTGCCGTGGACTTATCTATTTGTTCACCCGGCCTCGCCTCTGCTGTATCCTCGTCTCCACTTCCATCTTCTTACGGAAGTGATCATTATCCCCTACTCCTCACTGTTACTTTTAAGAATGATAATAATAATAATGAAAATAAAAGGTTACGTTTTAAATATAGCCTAAATAATGTTGATTGGAATGCGTTTAAAAATGAAATTGATCATCAAATTGAAAAACTGCCTACTATCGAATTTAGTAATGAATTAACTTGTTCGGAATTACTAGCAAAAACAATAAATGAAGTAGCCGATTGATAGAAATTTTCCCATTAGAAAATCTAAGGGCATGAAAATTCCATTTCCTCCTTGGTGGGATCGCGAATGCTCAGAAGCTATAGCAAAGACGAAAAATATTGAAAAACAATATGCAGGTAACATAACGAATGAAAACTTTGAAAAGCTTTCACAAATCCTTAAGTCTACGCGTATACTTTTGAAACAAAAAAAGCAGCAGGGTTGGAGAATATTTTGTTCATCATTATCTCCCTCTACTTGTCCTTCGGAGTTCTGGAGAAGCATTAAACGCTTTAGATCAGCTTTCAAAGTTCAAACAGTCGTCCCATCAAAACAATTTTTAAATGAGTTTATAGACCTGTTAGCTCCCACTTCTACAATAGAAAAGTTTGTTCTTCCATCCCCTTCTTAAATTTTAATTCATAATTACTCTTTAATATGCTCTCCTTTTTCTATGCCTGAACTTAAAGGTATTTTATCACATGTCAAAGATTCTTCCCCTGGTGTGGATGGTATCTTATATTCCTTGTTAGGTCACCTAAGTGATGAGGCGTTAACCTATTATTTAGATCTTGTAAATACCGTTTTGATCTCTGGAAACATACCTTCTTCGTGGAAATCTCAAGAAATTATTCCCATTTTAAAACCCAATAAGCCTCCACATATAGTTTCATCCTATAGACCCATTGTGTTATCATCAGTTCTTACCAAAGTGGCAGAACATTTAATAAAAAACCGCTTGGAATGGTATCTTGAGCATAATAGGGCATTATCAAATAGCCAGTTCGGTTTCGGCGAGGGTAAAAGCACAATAGATAACCTTAGTATTTAACCACCGATATTCGTTTGGATTTTATAAACAATCAGAAAGTTATTGCTGCTTTTCTTGATATTCAATCTGCTTATGACAATGTCATAATATCTATTCTTATAAATAAGCTACATAAATTAAACGTCCCTCAAATACTCACAAATTTTATTGTTCATTTATTTATTAAACGCACGTACGATTTCGGTGTACATTGATGATTCAGTAAATGTTACACGGACTGTAAATAAAGGTCTACCACAGGGATCGGTCCTTAGTCCATTACTTTATAATGTTTATACGTATGATTTAGAAGCTACACTCAAAAGATCTATCAATATTTTACAATACGCTGATGATTTGCTTTTATATGTTGTTGACGCTAACATAAATGATGCTCATTATAATGAAACACTTTTTTACGGATTTTATCGCGGTTTATTAAGATTTTTACAAGCCCGACGTTTCGGATACTTTACAGCAACCATGGTCACGGGAGGACTGAGGTGTCATACGTCCTAATGTTACAAAGTTATTCGAAACTACCCTATGATACATCAATATTTTGGTTAGTCCTATCTACGCAGAAAGTGCTAACTGTATCTTTAATCTGTGACATATTATGCTTGGATTTTGATTTGATGATATTAATAATGGGATCCCAAGCAGGTGGTAAGAGCCAGCCTTCTTCTCTATTGAAATTAGGATGTTTTTTAATTTCAATAGCCTCACGGACCATCCTTGGTTGGAATCGGTGTTCTTTTGCGAGGACTTGTGGTTTATCAAATCTGATATAATGGCGAGCTTTGTCAAGACTATGTTCACAGATGGCAGACTTAGTGTAGCGACGGTGTTTTAAATCAGCTATATGTTCTTTGACGCGAGTTTTAATAGATCTTTTTGTTTGGCCTATATAAGAGAGACCACAGTCGCAGTCAAGCTTGTATACTCCTGCATATTGTAAGGGTATATGACACTTGACAGATGGTAAGAATTGACCTATCTTTTTTGGCGGCTTGAAAAAGGTTTTGATGGAAGCTCGCTTTAGGATATAGCCAATCTTGTCAGTGACTCCTTTCATAAATGGTAGCACAGCAGGTACTCGCTCAACAGTGGCTGCTTTCACGCGGTCACGGTGATGAAGACGCGGCACCCGAAGCTTGTTGTCTCGCAGTACTTGCTTAACGTGTTGAAGCTCGGTTGCCAGGTGTTGCTCATCACAGATCCCTTGTGCTCTCTGAAACAAAGATTTACCCACGGTAGCTAACTGTGTTGGATGGTGGTGAGATTCGCCGTTTAGGTACTTATCCGTATGAGTATGCTTCCTATACACTGTATGACTTAAGGTATTGTTGGGATTACGGATCACTAATACATCTAAGAAGGCTAGAGAATTATTTGCTTCTAATTCCATTGTGAATTGAATTTTTGAATTAATGGAATTAAGATGGTCTAGGAATATGGTCACTTTGTCAGATGGTAATATTGTGAAAGTATCATCTACATACCGCTTGTAGAACCTGGGTGTTATGGGCGAAGTTCGCAGAGCAGTCTCCTCGAAGTCCTCCATAAATATGTCGGCAACAACAGGGGATACTGGTGAGCCCATGGCCACTCCATCTACTTGCTTGTAGAAATAACTATTCCACAACATATAGCCAGATGTAAGGCAATGTTCCAAAAGGTCAGCATATTCCATTGGTATGTCATTTTCCCTTAACTTTCTTCTTACTATTGTTATGCAGTCTTCCACAGGTAGGCAGGTGAAGAGAGATTGCACATCAAAACTGACCATTGTTTCATTGTCTCTGAGATGTAGATGTTTGAACTCATTAACAAAATGGTATGAATCCCGAGTATGTGCTCTGGTTTGTCCACGCAGTGGTGACAGTACTTGGGCCACATGCTTAGCCAATCTATAAGTTGGTGAATCGATCTGGCTTACAATTGGACGTAATGGAGCATTAGCCTTGTGTATTTTCGGCAACCCATACAGCTTTGGTGGTTTTGGACATGAAGGAATTAAATATTTGACGTCCAGATTCAATGTCTCGGAGTTTTCTTTAATTATATCACTAGTAGTTTTCAAAACTTTGTTCGTTGGATCGGTTTTGACGTGTTTATATGTACTTTCATCCGATAATAGTTGTTTAATTTTATCATTGTAATCTGACGTATCCATAACTACAGTAGCATTGCCCTTATCTGCGCGAAGAATTGTTAATTCCCGTCTGTTACGTAGGTTTAATAACGCTTTGTATTGTTCGCGAGGAAGATTTAGTTTGGGCACAGAACTTCGTCGTAAAGCTGACGATATATCTTGTCTGATGGCCTCCGAATCTTCCTTCTTTATATTATTTTTAGACAGACAATCTTCTATATTACAAATTATTTCTTCGAACGGGATTTTACTAGGAGTTATGGCAAAATTTAATCCTTTTTCTAAGACTTTTATTGTGTTATTATCCAATTGACAGTTTGACAGGTTGACAACTGCGCGTGAGCTGTCATTGTCTGTGGTGTTCGGTTCGTTATTTTTGACATTTGATTTGCTGTTTAATTTTTCGAATTTTAAAATTTGTTGTTTTTTGCATTTATTATATTGTGATATTTCGCGCTTATTTAATGTTTTTATGCAATTTTCATAATCAAATGTAACCAAAACTGTCTTTAATGCGGCGGTCGAATACTCAATTTCTTTTTCAAGAGTGGCTAGATCGGAACGATTTTGATGAATCATTGTCCGTAATAACTTTTTACTCGCCTGGTTTAAGATTTTTGCGCTCCCTCGGATGTCGTTTTTTGGCGAAATCTTGACACACGTAGGGATGAGATCATGGTCTCTGCATCTCTTCAAGAAATTTAAAGATGTTATAAATCTTGCGCGCTTTGTCATAAGATCTTCCAGGCGGCGAATTTTATTTGCGGTTTCCAGTCCGTACTGGTTCACATATTGTTTTCTAATGTTTACGCGAATTTCACTCATTATAATGAAACACTTTTTTACGGATTTTATCGCGGTTTATTAAGATTTTTACAAGCCCGACGTTTCGGATACTTTACAGCAACCATGGTCACGGGAGGACTGAGGTGTCATACGTCCTAATGTTACAAAGTTATTCGAAACTACCCTATGATACATCAATATTTTGGTTAGTCCTATCTACGCAGAAAGTGCTAACTGTATCTTTAATCTGTGACATATTATGCTTGGATTTTGATTTGATGATATTAATAATGGGATCCCAAGCAGGTGGTAAGAGCCAGCCTTCTTCTCTATTGAAATTAGGATGTTTTTTAATTTCAATAGCCTCACGGATCATCCTTGGTTGGAATCGGTGTTCTTTTGCGAGGACTTGTGGTTTATCAAATCTGATATAATGGCGAGCTTTGTCAAGACTATGTTCACAGATGGCAGACTTAGTGTAGCGACGGTGTTTTAAATCAGCTATATGTTCTTTGACGCGAGTTTTAATAGATCTTTTTGTTTGGCCTATATAAGAGAGACCACAGTCGCAGTCAAGCTTGTATACTCCTGCATATTGTAAGGGTATATGACACTTGACAGATGGTAAGAATTGACCTATCTTTTTTGGCGGCTTGAAAAAGGTTTTGATGGAAGCTCGCTTTAGGATATAGCCAATCTTGTCAGTGACTCCTTTCATAAATGGTAGCACAGCAGGTACTCGCTCAACAGTGGCTGCTTTCACGCGGTCACGGTGATGAAGACGCGGCACCCGAAGCTTGTTGTCTCGCAGTACTTGCTTAACGTGTTGAAGCTCGGTTGCCAGGTGTTGCTCATCACAGATCCCTTGTGCTCTCTGAAACAAAGATTTACCCACGGTAGCTAACTGTGTTGGATGGTGGTGAGATTCGCCGTTTAGGTACTTATCCGTATGAGTATGCTTCCTATACACTGTATGGCTTAAGGTATTGTTGGGATTACGGATCACTAATACATCTAAGAAGGCTAGAGAATTATTTGCTTCTAATTCCATTGTGAATTGAATTTTTGAATTAATGGAATTAAGATGGTCTAGGAATATGGTCACTTTGTCAGATGGTAATATTGTGAAAGTATCATCTACATACCGCTTGTAGAACCTGGGTGTTATGGGCGAAGTTCGCAGAGCAGTCTCCTCGAAGTCCTCCATAAATATGTCGGCAACAACAGGGGATACTGGTGAGCCCATGGCCACTCCATCTACTTGCTTGTAGAAATAACTATTCCACAACATATAGCCAGATGTAAGGCAATGTTCCAAAAGGTCAGCATATTCCATTGGTATGTCATTTTCCCTTAACTTTCTTCTTACTATTGTTATGCAGTCTTCCACAGGTAGGCAGGTGAAGAGAGATTGCACATCAAAACTGACCATTGTTTCATTGTCTCTGAGATGTAGATGTTTGATCTCATTAACAAAATGGTATGAATCCCGAGTATGTGCTCTGGTTTGTCCACGCAGTGGTGACAGTACTTGGGCCACATGCTTAGCCAATCTATAAGTTGGTGAATCGATCTGGCTTACAATTGGACGTAATGGAGCATTAGCCTTGTGTATTTTCGGCAACCCATACAGCTTTGGTGGTTTTGGACATGAAGGAATTAAATATTTGACGTCCAGATTCAATGTCTCGGAGTTTTCTTTAATTATATCACTAGTAGTTTTCAAAACTTTGTTCGTTGGATCGGTTTTGACGTGTTTATATGTACTTTCATCCGATAATAGTTGTTTAATTTTATCATTGTAATCTGACGTATCCATAACTACAGTAGCATTGCCCTTATCTGCGCGAAGAATTGTTAATTCCCGTCTGTTACGTAGGTTTAATAACGCTTTGTATTGTTCGCGAGGAAGATTTAGTTTGGGCACAGAACTTCGTCGTAAAGCTGACGATATATCTTGTCTGATGGCCTCCGAATCTTCCTTCTTTATATTATTTTTAGACAGACAATCTTCTATATTACAAATTATTTCTTCGAACGGGATTTTACTAGGAGTTATGGCAAAATTTAATCCTTTTTCTAAGACTTTTATTGTGTTATTATCCAATTGACAGTTTGACAGGTTGACAACTGCGCGTGAGCTGTCATTGTCTGTGGTGTTCGGTTCGTTATTTTTGACATTTGATTTGCTGTTTAATTTTTCGAATTTTAAAATTTGTTGTTTTTTGCATTTATTATATTGTGATATTTCGCGCTTATTTAATGTTTTTATGCAATTTTCATAATCAAATGTAACCAAAACTGTCTTTAATGCGGCGGTCGAATACTCAATTTCTTTTTCAAGAGTGGCTAGATCGGAACGATTTTGATGAATCATTGTCCGTAATAACTTTTTACTCGCCTGGTTTAAGATTTTTGCGCTCCCTCGGATGTCGTTTTTTGGCGAAATCTTGACACACGTAGGGATGAGATCATGGTCTCTGCATCTCTTCAAGAAATTTAAAGATGTTATAAATCTTGCGCGCTTTGTCATAAGATCTTCCAGGCGGCGAATTTTATTTGCGGTTTCCAGTCCGTACTGGTTCACATATTGTTTTCTAATGTTTACGCGAATTTCACTCATTATAATGAAACACTTTTTTACGGATTTTATCGCGGTTTATTAAGATTTTTACAAGCCCGACGTTTCGGATACTTTACAGCAACCATGGTCACGGGAGGACTGAGGTGTCATACGTCCTAATGTTACAAAGTTATTCGAAACTACCCTATGATACATCAATATTTTGGTTAGTCCTATCTACGCAGAAAGTGCTAACTGTATCTTTAATCTGTGACATATTATGCTTGGATTTTGATTTGATGATATTAATAATGGGATCCCAAGCAGGTGGTAAGAGCCAGCCTTCTTCTCTATTGAAATTAGGATGTTTTTTAATTTCAATAGCCTCACGGACCATCCTTGGTTGGAATCGGTGTTCTTTTGCGAGGACTTGTGGTTTATCAAATCTGATATAATGGCGAGCTTTGTCAAGACTATGTTCACAGATGGCAGACTTAGTGTAGCGACGGTGTTTTAAATCAGCTATATGTTCTTTGACGCGAGTTTTAATAGATCTTTTTGTTTGGCCTATATAAGAGAGACCACAGTCGCAGTCAAGCTTGTATACTCCTGCATATTGTAAGGGTATATGACACTTGACAGATGGTAAGAATTGACCTATCTTTTTTGGCGGCTTGAAAAAGGTTTTGATGGAAGCTCGCTTTAGGATATAGCCAATCTTGTCAGTGACTCCTTTCATAAATGGTAGCACAGCAGGTACTCGCTCAACAGTGGCTGCTTTCACGCGGTCACGGTGATGAAGACGCGGCACCCGAAGCTTGTTGTCTCGCAGTACTTGCTTAACGTGTTGAAGCTCGGTTGCCAGGTGATGCTTGTAAATTACTTAATGAAAATCTTGTTAGCCTTAAAAACTGACTTTTCGAAAATGGGTTAGAATTAAGCGTCGAAAAAAGTACGGTTGTAATGTTTAATACAATGAAAACTATTCCTCAAATAAACATTGTTTACAATGTAAAGTTATCCCAGTTAGAAAACGAATTAAATTTTTAGGAGTTTTATTAGACAGTAAATTAAAAGGCACTGCACCTATTGATTACGTGGTTGCAAAATGCGAGCGTAATTTAAATAGATGCTTATCGGGTGTTTGGTGGGGAGCTCACCCTTTTTGTTTAAAATTAATTTATAATGCTCTTATTAGAAGTATATTAGATTATGGAATGTTTTTATTGCTAGGTAATAATATAAAAGCAGTAAAAAATGAGACCTTATTCAATCTAAGGCGCTTCGTATTATATGTAGCGCCATGAAGTCAAGTCCCATTAACGCGCTCCAAGTGGAATGTTGTGAACCACCTTTAGGCCTCAGGAGACAGTTTCTAGCTGATGGATTTCTATTTAGGCTAAAACAGTATTCTTACCATCCTTTAATATAAAAGTTAGACAGATTAAATCAATACATACTAACATCCCCAGACTCGCCATGCGATAAATCAATTCCATATTTAATATTGAGCTATCGCAGATTTATTTCGACATCAGCTGATATCAATCAAACTGTTGTCCTATCATTATTTTCATATAACTTTGAATGTCTTTTTATTAGTCCAAATATAAAGTATAATAATGGCATAGATAAAGATCACTTAGAAGCTAATACCAATTTCAATTATTATCTAGATTGTGAGTGGAAAAATTGGAAACATATTTTTACGGACGTATAGGTACGGACTGAGAAAATTATTTTATTATTAATAATGGTTGTTTGTATGAATATTTTTTTCTAGTATTATTTATATGTATGAATAATACTAGAAAAAATAAAATTATCCCATATATGTATAACCATCCCAATGGGCATCGAGCATATAACCGGATAGAGTAGTAATGTGAACCATACAATTCCGAAACTGGTCAGTGATTTGTCACTGAAGATTATTTCTATAGCCAATACCGCTCCGTGTTAACGTATAATTTTAAAAGTGAAAGAGATTTCTAAAAAAAGAAAATCAAGCGAAGAATTAAAATATCTTTTCAGGGTATGGTAGACTGCGTTATTTAACTATTAATTGTCTTAATTACGTGAATTAGTCTTAGTAGGGACTAAACTTTACTTTGAGAATGCTTTTATCATTCACCGCCGTTTCACTCGCGTTTTTCAGGATAAAACTATACTGTCACCTTATCTGCGTCTCTATATATTTTTTATAGCATAGGAGGGCAAACGACCAGTCGAAGCTTTAGACTACCGATGCCCATGATACACATCTGCACAAACAGAGATTATGCGGATGTGTTGCACGGGTGCAATGCTGATACTAAAAATACTACAGAATGTCTTTATATGTATACAACTAGTTAGCTCAAAAAATGTGTTTATTTACAACATCACATTAGAAACCTCTAAAAGTATCATTGTTTATCTACTATATTATGCATGCATATACATATTATTATAAACCTTCCTCTTGAATCACTCTATTTATTAAAAAAAACTGCATGAAAATCTGTTGCGTAGTTTTAAAGAACTAAACATATATAGGGACAGACAGACGGGAAGCGACTATGTAATAATAATAGTATACTTTTTATATTATTTAATACTATATACCCCTTGCTAAATTCGATTCACAGACTTATACGGACTAATGATGATATTTTTTCATCTTTTTGTAGATCTCTAAAAGAGGTATAAATAAATATAAATAAATAAATAAATATAGCCTTTATTGCTGTTTCTTCTTACAATAACTTAATATATGCCTACTTGCTAAAAACTAAATGTACATTCTAGTTCTAATTTATATTAAATTGATCGGCAACTGGTTGCTTTTGTTGAACAGCTTGTCTGTCGACAAAGGCCTCCTCTAAAGATTTCCACGTATTCCTGTCTCTGGCTACTCGACTCCATACTGGGCCAGCTATTTTCCGCAAGTCATCTTCCCATCTTTTGTTTTGTCTGCCCCTACTTCTTTTTCCATCCCTTGGATACCATTCTGTTACTAACCTACTCCATTTTTCTATATTTTCTCTCGACATATTTCTGTCCAACGCCATTTGGGCTGTCTGTAGGCTGTGTGTGTATTTTTAAATTTGGTCTTTTTCTTAATTATTTGTAATTTTACTCTATCCCTCCTTTTCATACCCAAGATGCTTCTTTCCATTGAATTTTGGCAGACTTTTAATTTATTTTCTTGTAACTCTGTTAACGCCCATGTCTGGCACCCGTATAGTGAGCGTGGCATAATGCATATTTCGTATACTTTCTTCTTTGCTGTCATTGGCATATCTTTATCCTTAAAAATTTCCTTAAGAGACCAAAACTTTTTCCAAGTATTGGTTATTCTTCGTTCTATTTCTTTATTCATGCTGCCATCTGTAGGTATAAGTTGGCCCAAGTATATATATTCATTTACATATTCTATTTGTTCAATATTTACTATAATCAGTTCGTTGGGTACTGTCTGTTGGGAATTCGTCATAATTTTGGTTTTCGTTAGGTTCATTGTCAGTAAAAGAGGTATATACCATCATAAATATATTTTTGTTATTCAAATTATTTATTTATTTAAAAAAATCTTAGTATACGTAAAAACGTTTGTTAGTGAGTGATGGATTGTTGATAAAACGATATTTAGTTAAACTAAACTTGAACTTCCATCCATTCCATTTTGTCTAAACGTCCTGTTAGGTCGGGCGCTAGCTGTTCACTGAAGGCAGGCCAATGTGTAAACAGTAAGTTCGTGTTCGCCATTCGTGCCCTTTGATCGCGGCCGAAAAACCGCTCCCAACGCGAACTCACGAATCACGAGGCGAATAACGAACTGACTGTTTACACATGCGTGTTGGGTGTAAATGTGGCATTACACTATAGACATTGTTACACCGCATTTACACATTCGTGTTCGCCATTCGCCTCCTCAATCGTGGAAACGTTCGCGGAAACATTCGTATACGAATGCCGACGCGAACTCGGAACTACTGTTCACACATTCGCGAGGTGAATCATTCTCAAAGACTAAAGAGTATAATATAAACATTAAACACTACGTTACCTGTTATCATTCTGACATTCGTACGCGAACATGGAAGACGTGGAAATCTATTGAGCTTATACAATAATTTAGATATTTTGCGTAATTCCCCTACAAACATACATGTACAAACAAAATTATAAACTTTATTTGTTTATAATATTAGTATAGTGTATAAAGTGTAGTGTAGATATTCTTTATTCATGTATAAATATATATTTTATATTCATCATCATCATCATCAGCCTCTATCCATCCACAGCTAAACATAGGCCAACCTCAATGAACGCCTAGACTTTTTATATTATATTATTTTATACTATAAGCAGACAAAGCCCGTGGCTTCGCTCGCGTTTACTTAGATTTACGGACGTATAGGTACGGACTGAGAACATTATTTTATTATTAATAATGGTTGTTTATTGTACTGTATGTATGATAATACTAGAAAAAATAAAATTATCCCATATATAACTATCCCAATGAATACAATAGGTATCGAGCATATAACCGGATAGAGTAGTAATGTGAACCATACAATTCCGAAACCGGTCAGTGATTTATCACTGAAGATTATTTCTATATTCAATGTCGCTCCGTGTTAACGTAAAACGTATAAAACGTATAATGTATGTTGCACGGATGCAATGCTGATACTAAAAATACTACAGAATGTCTTTATATGTATACAACTAGTTAGCTCAAAAAAATGTGTTTATTTACAACATCACATTAGAAACCTCTAAAATTATCAGTGTTTATCTACTATATTATGCATGTATATACATGTTATAAACCTTCCTCTTGAATCACTCTATCTATTAAAAAAGCTGCATGAAAATCTGTTGCGTAGTTTTAAAGAACTAAGCATATATAGGGACAGACAGAAGGGAAGCTACTTTGTTTTATACTATGTAATAATAACAAAATACTGTAAGTACCCTTTTTAACTTCGATTTACAGACTTATACGAACTAATAATGACAATTTTTTAACTTTTTGTAGATCTCTAAAAGGGGTATATACCATCATAAATATATTTTTGTTAATCAAATTATTTTAAAAAAATTGTCTTAATATACGTAAAAACGTTTGTTAGTTGTTGGATTGTTGATAAAACGATATTTAGTTAAACTAAACTTAAACTTCCATCCATTCCATTTTGTCTATACGTCCTGTTGGGTCGGGCGCTAACTGTTCACTGAAGGCAGGCGAATGTGTAAACAAAACAGTAAGTTCGTGTTCGCCATTCGTGCCCTTTGATCGCGGCCGAAAAACCGCTCTCAACGCGAACTCACGAATCACGAGGCGAACAACGAACTGACTGTTTACACATGCGTGTTCGTCATTCGCCTCGTGGTTCGCGCGAATGTGTAAACGCGACACTAACTCACGAAACCGCAGGCGAATGATGAGGCGAATGACGAACACGCATGTGTAAACAGTCAGTTCGTTGTTCGCCTCGTGATTCGCCTCGCGGTTCGCGCGAATGTGTAAATGCGGCATTACACTCGTTCGTAAGTATATTTATCATGAAGCTAGGAAAAAAGAGGAGATGCCCCTTTCTTTAAACTTACAGCTGTAAGTGAGTGCCTGATCCGCCATCTTGAGTGCCCTTTTCATAGTAGTATTCTCTATATAGTTTTTGTTTTGCTGTCAAAACCTAGGAACAAGTATCATATAGAATTGACATTCGCGTATACCCAAAAGGGACAGGCATATTTTACAGGGTATCCTTGTAAAATATGCCTGGCCCTTTCGGGTACAAAAAACCATAAACACAACGGAAACATATTCATAATAACAAATCCACATAATTTCGTGAAACAAGTGTATTTAAAATAATAAAAAAACTGGAAAATGTTGATAGATAACTAGCCCTAGTATTTAGCCCTACCCAAAAAATTATTATAATTTTAGACAGCTGCGTTGTTCCAGATTATCGAAAATATGTAATGACTAATAACAAACCGCGATAAAATCCGTAAAAAATTATTTTATTATAATGAGTGAAATTCGCGTAAACATTAGAAAACAATATTAGAAAACAATATAATAACAAACCGCTAAAACATAAATTATAAAAAAAAGGCTATAAACGTCCTCTTAATATATATGATCTATAAGTAGTACTTAGCCTTTTAGGATAGCAATAAACATATTTGTTTTTATTGTGTTTATTTCGAAGATTCCAGTCACCCTTTTATATAATACCACATTCTTGGGTAATCTGCCTATAACAAAACTGGTATCACAATATTTTATAAAGCGACCAAATTAAAAAGTACTTAGTACAAAATGGCGGACATATTTGACAAACTGTTCGCGAGTGAGAGTGTTTGTATCCAGGCATTCTTTAGTCGATAATTTTTGTTGATTTGAACAAACAAAGATTGATATTCTGACAAAGACAAAAGAAAGTGTCTATATCTCTGTCACTCTTGGAGTTTTTCGTATGTTGTTATCTCGTTCCAATACGGTATTATTATTAGCTTGTCAAATCTATTGATACTTACTCTTAGGTCAAAACCCTAGCAATGGTAGCCAGGTTAAGTGTCGATTTGAGTTGTAGGTTACACCTTTTTTTCGTAGGTATGCCCAGTCCTTCTATATTATGTTTATGATATTTATATTTAGACATTTTATCTAGGAACAAGTATCATATGGAATTGACATTCGCGTATACCCGAAAGGGACAGGCATATTTTACAGGGATACCACATTCATAATAACAAGTCTACTTATTTTCATGAAACAAGTGAATTAAAAATAATAAAAAAAAAACTGGTAAAGGTTGATAGATAACTATAAGCATTAGCCCTAACCAAATATTTATTGTAATTTTAGACAGCTACATTTTTCCGGATTATCGAAAATATTATGTAATGACTAATAACAAACCGCTAAAAACATAAATAATAAAAAAGAAGGCTATATACGTCTTAATATGTATGATCTATAGTACATAGCCTTTAAGGATAGCAATAAACATATTTGTTTTTATTGTGTTTATTTCGAAAATTCCAGTCACCCTTTTTATATAATACCACATTCTTGGGTAATCTGCCTATAACAAAACTGGTATCACCATACCTACATAAACCGACCAAATTAAAAAGTAGTACAAAATGGTGGCATATTTGACAAACCGTTCGCGAGTGAGAATGTTTGTATGGCATTCAAATTTAGTCGATAATTTTTTGTTGGGCACATCCTTGTTGTGCCCAACAAACAAAGAGTGATATTCTGACAAAGACAAAAGAAAGTGTCTATGTCTCTGTCGCTCTTGGATTTTTCGTATGTTGTTATCTCGTTCCAATACGATATTATTATTAGCTTGTCAAATCTATTGATTTATTATTATTTTCATTTAAAGGCATTAGCTACTACGCTATTAGCCATACAAAATACAATATTCGGTCTGTAATACGGAGAAATGGCGGGAAACCCCAAGGAGCGCGGCTTCGACCCTGGGAAACCAAAAAACACAACCGCGCGTCCCGTTGTTTCCCGCCATTCCTCAAATCTATTGATACTTGATCTTAGCATTTTATTATGAATTATCTATGGGTATGGTCATTTGCAGGGTTGGATTTCGTACTATAATTATAGTATTTATACTATAATTTCATGCTTCGTACTATATTCTATCCATATCTAAGGATAGTACGAAAAAATACTATAATTTCATTACTTTACATACTTGACCAATATTTTGTAATCAGTAATCATGTTTTAATGTTCTAGAACAATACAAAGTCGATTTATCGATATTACCAGTAATTTTATAGTTGTCAATGTCATGGAGCTTGGATATAGAAGGAAAACGATCATAAATTATTGTAATGTTAATATCTACGGAATATAGAAAAAATAAAGTTTTATTGAGGGTCAAGGGTGCGTTGCAGTCGCAAAGATCCCCGATTATAATTTTGCGGTTGATTAATTATATTTTAGAAAAGGAACTAATAAAGTAATCATATAAGTGGTGATAAAAACTGTAACTAAAAAAAAATATTTATATATTAGTAACAAAGTTATAATTAATTTGAATTGTATTAGTAAAAAAAAAAGAAATTAGAATAAAAGTTTTCACCAAAGTCAACATTTGTATTAATTATTAGTTGCACACAAAAATAGACACTGAAATTTTGCCACTTTATTAATATATTATAACTTATAAGCAATATATAATTTAAAGAGGAGTTTATTGACTTTGTACTTTAAAGATTTTATTGAATACCTATGTTAAATTCAAAATTTAAAAGTGTACTATATTTTTTTTACAAAATATACTATCTTTTTAAATTTTTTGTACTATCGTTTTCAACGTGCCTAAATCCAACCCTGCGCCCGACATTAACGGCCGCATTTTACAATAGTCAGTATTTGAGTAGTCCGCGGAGAGTTAATACGATTGCGTCTTTCCGGCGACCGTCATAACGGACCCAGTATTCTTAGATTAATTATATTAATAGTGTCTGTACTGTATTCAATTCTTGTAAGCCATTCTAAATTCAATATAGTTTTGTGCGCAAAAAGAATTCTTTGAGTTTCCGAACCCCATAAACTATAACTGGCGCCCAAAGTGAGCCAGTGCCTATAATATATACTTTAAAGAGGAGTTTATTGACTTTGAACTTTAAAGATTTTATTGACTACATATGTTAAATTCAAAATTTAAAAGTGTACATACTATAATATTTTTATAAATACTATCTTTTTAAATTTTTTGTACTATCGTTTTCAACTTACCTAAATCCAACCCTGGTCATTTGTCTATGACTCGGGCGGCCATTTTCCTATCATACTAATATTTTATTTTTCGCATAGTATAAATTGACTGATTTGAGCTGTACATGTATGATTATTACAAATTAGTAAAAGAAATAGTTTTTGAACTATACAGTTAATAAATAATAATTAATAAAGATGGTTGAAAAGGCTGAAGTGAAGGTAAATATGTTGTGTCGTATAGACTAGACTTCCATTGTTTCAACCTTGTCTGATGGTCGATATTTTCTTAAACGTGTCTCAAAGATACCGTTTTGCTGTAAAATATACCATTTTACTTCACATTAAATGTAGTAAATGTACTTTTAAGTGGTTGATGGTTAAAAATCATGTAGACACGTTAAATCGTTACGTTTTAATATGTGTTTTGAAGTCTGCTATCCGCTGATTACATTTAATGTTATATATAGATTTTAATTGTACAATTTATTTTTGCTTTAAAATTTAACAATATAAGTATTGAAGTTATAAATGCAACTAACGAGGGTAGAGTGTAATTAACTGAAATTCAAAAAAACACGTTATCACGTTTTTTATTGTATTTTCATATGTATATATATAAACGCAATGTAATTTGCGTAATTTTTACGCAAATTATATTGCGTTTATATAATTTGCTGTTTGTATAAAAATAGTTGTATAATTATTCATATTCATTCCTCAATCAATGAAGACATCGTCATCAGCCTATCTGTCCACTGCTAAACATAGGCCTCCCTTAATGAACTCCAAGGGGAATTGGGTGAAATGGTCCCGCTGATGAGGACTGATCGCCCGTCTGGCCTCGCTGGTGTCCCCACCCTTAAATAATAATAATAATGAACGCCAAGATGGCCGATCCTTTGCCTCTCGCATCCAACATGTTTGATGAAAACATAATAATATGTAATAATAAAATTCAGAATTTTAGTTAGATACACTACACATTTATTTTATTAAATTATAAGTCCATACATCTCTCCCCACCATGGTTCAGGCCTTGTCGTGGCGGTGGGGCTCAATAGCCTAGGGTGAGCCCAGCACCTTGGGCGAAGCGAATTGAGCCGAGGGGGCTCTTTGTACCCCTCTAGAAGAGGGGACCAAGGGGTGAGGACGGCAAGCTCACACCATTGTACTGTCTCGATGTTGGGACGGGTTGTTCTGTGGTGTAGGACAACCCCTCTGTGGAGGTGGCGTTGGTCCCCTGAGGGACTGACTAGCCGTCGAGGTACCCTGTTTGCTCAACAGATCCGGGGCATCTCACCATAGGAGGCATTGGTGGCAATCTCCAGATTTTAGTGGGTAGAGCTGCATCCACTTACCAGCATTCGGATGCAGTGAGTACCCACATACCCACCTGGGGAGACCCACTTCCCCGCGGGATGCCTCAGAGAATTTCCTGGTGTTAAAGAAAAAAAAGTCCATAAAATTCTTAATTGTTATAGTAAAAGAATATTGAATCCAACCATATTGTACATAACAAAACCTTTATGTGAATGCAATCTACACAAAAATTACAATGTAGGTAGAAACTAATAAATTATTTATTAAAAATTAAGCTTCCAATTACTCAATACCCTCATTACATAATAGGTATATTATGTAAAACAAAAATGTTTTTAATATTTAGTTTTTTACCAAGCTATATTAACCAACCCGACGCCAGGAGGCCGTGTGGTTGCAGACCGCATGGTTGGCGGGGGGCAACCCCCCACTTTAACAAACCAATAGTGAACCAAATAGGCTCGCTCACACTAATCCGATGAAGCATTATGGCCTTCGGGCCATTAGCATAGATCCAACCGAAAAAAAAAGCTATACTATAAACTGACTATCTATTTTCACCTTATGTTAGTTCTTGCAGGCAATTGTCATCATTTGCCTACTACATACTATCAACATGAGTATTTATCCTTATGTGTATAGATATATTGTCATAATAACATATAAGTAAAAGCAGCACTTACACATACTGTTTCATGCTAAATTTTAACTCAAAATATTACTTAATGCAATCTCTATTTAACAACATTTTAACAGTACCTTCTGAGTGGCAGTTAGTTTTCATAAATTATTTGTGTAAGACTTAGCTCAGCAATCAATCCTGTTGCTTATCTATCTATACTAATATTACTTTAAAGGGTATTTGTACTTGTCAACCCATTTCTACTTATTTCAGTGTGCTGAAAGTGGAAAAATAGTCTACTAAGCATATTATAATGATATTTTTTACTAACAAATAATTCGGGAACTTGAATTATTTGTTTTCTATTCACTCATAGTTTTTATTTAAACATACTACTTTAATACTTAAACAAGCTAGTAGTATCCCCAGAGTAGCTACTCTGGGGATATCCCAGCACCTTGGGGCAAATTGAGCCGAGGGAGCTGCTCTATGTACCCCTCTTATAAGAAGAGGGGACAAAGGGCAAGGATGGGAACCTCATCCCATGTACTGTCCCAATGTTGGACGGGGTGTATGGTGTGAGACAACACCTCTGTGGAGGTGGCGTCGGTCCCTTGAGGAATGACTTTCCGTCGAAGTGCCTTGTTTGGTTAACAGATCTGGGGTCACTTACCAAAGGCGGTTTTAGTGGGTAGAGCTGCGTCCACCTTACTTTTTCTCTCTTACGTTTCTCCCGTGAAACAGCATTTTTTGTGTTTCGGAAAGAAGGGCAAGACAGGCAGTGTAATTACTGGCACCTAGACTAAACATCTTATATCTCAGGACAGGATAGGCAACACATATATTTGTAAGAGGTAGTGCCATGCTGCTCTGTAGCCCTAATTATGCAAATGCTTAAAATCTGATTGTGCATATGGGCGTCGATGATTGCCAAAAGGCTTTGACTTAACCCTGACTTCTCACTCAAGAGCCCATACCAACTAGTGACTATTTTTTATAAACCTATAAAAAATATCACTTTCTTTGAATGCTCTTTAATATGCAGTAGAGAGGAAAAGATTTGATAATTGTGTTGTAAATAATAATCTCTTAAACTTCAATACTTATTTTTTGCTTATGTTTGATTTTTAGGCGGAATCTCTACTTAATTTAGATGACCTGTTACAATGCCCAGTGTGTTATGAAATTCCATCTGGACAAATTTTTCAATGCAATGAAGGACATCATGTGTGTGGCCGATGCAAAATGCGTCTTGATGTGTGCCCTGTTTGCAGAGCACTATTTTTTGGCACAAGAAATTATGCCATGGAGGAATTGATAGCAAATTTTAGAAAACTTAGGACTTTGGTTTGTAATATTTTATTTTCAAATATTATTCTTCTTATTTAAGATTTTTCAGTTACTAATTTTATTTATTTTTTTAGAAATCTGGTGGTGTTGCTACTACAGGTTCATCAGAAAGTAGCACTCCAGCCAAGGATAAAAATTCTGACGAACCAGAAAATGACATTGATGAAGATGAAGAGGACAATAATGTTATTCCTACAGAGGTATGTACTTATAATATGTATTAAAACTACTGATGAATTGCCATGACTATACTATTATATTATAAAACAGTGTTTTTTAATCTTTCAAAATGAAACCTCTAAAACAGGACAATTTCAAGGAGGGACAAGTTCAAAATTTCTGGGGACTATTTGGCCATAGACAGCCAAAAAGTAAGAATTATTAAAAGACTACGTAAATTCATCTCTCTTTTAAAATTGCGCGGCTGCGCCGTTGCCACAAAAAATGAACAAGTCCATCACTGAAATATGTTTTATTGCAGTTTCTTGCTTTCTGCCTCGTATCCCGAGAAAATCTTTTGACACCGCTGGGTTCACAAGCCACAGATTGAAACATACTGCTTTAATTTTAATTTTTACAGTGTGGTTGAACTGTCTTGACTAGGTACCCAAAAAACCAACAAATGGGGATTTTAGGCTATAAGTTTCTGTTAATTAAAATGTAAAAAAGAAATTGTTGATAATTATAATTTAGTGTAATAATCTGTTATCAAGTTTGGAGGGTCGAAATTAAGTATATTTTTTTTTGGTCCCACAGCAACCAGCAGCCAGGGCACCTCAAGCATGCAAAGGACTTTTCCGTTGTCTGTGTTGTAAAAACGGAAACTATGAAAGATTACCAGCTGCCCGTTTACTAAATCACCTTCGTTATTATCATGCTCCAGATTTGTTAGAGGTATAATCTTAATAACAAAAGTAGAGACTATTCTAACCATCTTTTCATGTTCATTGATATAACTATACAAACAAGGGTACACAATAAAAAAATGTTAGTTCATATTTTGTTGTACTGTCATTGTAGTTGCTCTTATTTTGTTCACAAATCGAAGACTTATACTTCTTTTTAACCTTTTTAGGGTCGAACAGAAAATGGGGAGTATTTACAAGCATGGCAAATTTCTACCGCACCTGGCAGACTTGTAACTGCAATTAGAGTCTCTGATATGGGCATATTCTATTTAATTATAGAAATATCCAGTGAGTATATGATGCCTTTTACCATCATTAACAGCCTGTACCATTTGCATAGTAATCTATTCAGTGAAAATGATAAGGTCAACAACAACAAAAATACTAAATATAATAAAAATACAATATAAAATACAATACTCCTGTCCTTACATGTACCTAAGATATTCTTCAAGATTATTTGGACTATTAACTGAAAATTAATTGACCAAATAATCTTGAAGAAGACCATTTATCTGTCAATTACCAATTTTTAAACCACATGGAATCTTTGGAAACTACAGTTTTTAACCTAACGAAAACTTTATCATATCTGTAATGGCTGGACGGCTGGCCTTATGAATCATATTATCCAATGTGTCATTACACTATTTATATAAAAATAAATACATGTTTGTTGCTGAGAAATTTTAGATGTCAATAGAAGATCAATGTTCTTTTCTTTTAGGTGATTCTGTATATGCCTGGCTATCAATGGCTGCATCACCATGGGTTGCCCAAGCCTTTAATTATTCAGTTACCATATGTGGTAATGATCGTGAAGCAATTTTTTCAGATTGTGTAAGTTCTATTGTGTACATTTTATTATCATTCAGTAGATTATATATCTTAAAAGCTATAAAAGCAACTAATTAGTCATTGCTGCCGCAGTAAACGCGTCTTATTTAATGGAAAAATATTTTTAACTTTTGTAGGTGTGGTCAGTGCGGTCCTGTGAAGGATCATTGAAAAAACATGGTCATTGTTTACTCGTTAAAGACTTGGATGCTCAAGCATTGGTGGCACCGGCAAGCATCAACACCAAATTATGTATTCGACGTACACCGGATGACCAGATAGCAAACCATTCTCAACCCAGGGCCGTACTTAGGATCGCCAACCGCGTAAACAGTGACAGTGTGGCGCACAACTTCATGGAGGTCTTCGACAGCAATGTTACAAGATTGACCCGAACACTCGCTACGTTGAACCGCGAAGCGAATGCGCTGTTACGATCTGAAGCGGAAACACCAGCTGTAAATGCAAATGCAGTGAACCAGTCTCCTGCCGCGGCACGGAGTGAGGTACAAGCTCAATCAGCTCAAAACAATACACACTCGGAACAACCGCCGACGTTGTCGCGGAACGCCCGACGTCGCATCCGCCAGAGACTAAGAGCGGCGCTGAATGGGCCCGCGGGGGAGCCGTCCGCCACACCCGCAACCAGACACCAGGACAGTAACCAGACATTCGAAAGGCAAATGCAAGAGATACAGAACCATTTTGGATTCGGTGATATTTTTAGAAATGCGGCTTCCGCTTCGACCGTTCCTCCCGCTGTAGCCCCGCCTGCTCGAGAGGAACCGACTGTCGTGCTTGGTCCTCTAGTCGCACCCAGTCAGTTAGCCGCGTCCAGTTCTGGACCCCCGAATGTCCAACCGCAAAATGGCAACGGGAATCGCACTCAAAAGAAGAATCGTCGCCATCGTAGATAAGCTAAGATTTCTTTATAGTTTAATGTATTAAGAGTCTTCGTAAATGTTATCTGTTCATCGAGTCTGACATCCTCTGGGGTTTCCATCCATTGTAAATATGTTCGTCTTCTTTTACACCGCAATTTTAAAAAGTGCTGTGATAACTAATAAATGCTTGGCATTATATGCATGCAATGATTTTCGTAAATTATTTTTAATGCAATATCTCCCCAGAATGAGTTATTTGTAATTTGAAATGCTTTGAATTAACAGTATTCAATGTGAATAATGATGCATTTGTGAATGTTTATTGACATAGGTGATGTCGGCGTTGTTATTTTTACGATAATTTGACTAGTAACGTTGTTACTTGTTTTTGATCATTGTATTGGTGAATTCTTGTTTAGAATTATTACTTTAATGACGTGTTATTAATCTTGACGGAGAATAGTTAATTAAACAATGACATGATATGTAATTGGTTTTATTTAACAATCGCGGTCACATTTTTATTTTGCATGGAAATAATACATTTACGCAGTAAAGGTCCGTACTACTACTAGGCTAGTGGTGTGCGTAACTGAAATTGCAACCTCGAGTCTATCCGAGCTAAAAGCTCGTGGCCCCGTAGGCCCTATCTTTCTATAATGCATTTATATACTGGGGGTCCCGGGTTATTATCATAGACAATAATATAGGACTGGGCATACCTACGAAAAAAAGGTGTAACCTACAACTCAAATCGTCACTTAACATGGCTACCGTTGCTAGGGTTTTGACAACAAAACTACACAAAAAGGGCACTCAAGAAGAAGGGCGGATCAGGCACTCACAGCTGTAAGTTTAAAGAAGGGGCATCTCCTCTTATTAATAAAAAAAATATCTAGGCCAGATAGTTTTCAAGTTATAGACTTTTTTAATAATAAATTGAAAATTCTCTTACCGCGTACATAAAAAATAAATTTCAATATTTTCCTTTTTTATTTTTTATTTATGTAATAGATTAAGGAAACATGTGCCTTTGTAACGCATGTACTAATAATTGTAAGTAATTGTTATTACAATTAAAATGATAATATAAAACTTACGTAATTATAAAATAAAAATCTTGCAATGTGATATTTGAAAGAAGCCAGTAAAAAAAATGTATGATAACCTGGTGAAACTCTATTTTAAAAACATCTATGGTTTATGACAAATTAAAAAAATACAATTGTTGAGTCAAACTCATTAACAGTCTCCATATTACATGAAGTTAGGAAATAAGCCATATTATTATATTACTCTATGGTCAAACTGCTACTTAACTAAATAAAAAAAATATTATTGAAAGTTAGTCGAAATTTTTGAAAATCTTACATAACCATCTTATGAGATTATCAGTAAAACAAATAAGATATTTATGTTTTACATTTATTCTCTAAAGCAGATGCTCAAAATGTCTTCCTCCAACCCTAATGCACAACCAACACCTCTATATGAAATTTCTTTTTAACGATCTTAGAGCCTATTGGTTATTTTTGACTCTATCTGCCACTCTCAGTTGTCTCTCGTTGTTGTTTAACGATTTAACAGCTTCTTTAAGTAAAGAAAATAATCTATCAGCTTTAAATTAGGCGAGCGCGGAGGCCATATTATGGTATGATACCTGCGCGTCCAATCCACCGATTTGGGTAGGTACATTAGATTCAGATAATTAATCACTTGTCGAGAATATGAGAATGTCGGGCGGGGGCACCATCGTGTTGCAACCACATCCTTTCGCGTACCTTCTTGTAATTTATTTATTTATTTGGGATAACAACAGCGTAGATTTACATAGTTAAATAAAGTTAGAGGGAAAAAAACATTTGAAAGCCAATAACAGTTATCCACTAAAAAATTAATTATTTTGAAAAACGAAAAATAGCACATCCTATCGTGTGAGCATTAAAACAGGAAGAAGTACAGTACAGCTTTACAGTAATTATATGATATTATGTTAACAAGAAGTTTAGGAGTGCTAGTTATTGTTTCTGAATTTAGTAATAATTAAACTTTATATTACAAAAGAAATAGGTTTTGTTTATTTATTTATGGGTAGGTCGGAGTGTTAAATGTAAGTAAATGGAATATGGTAATATAAAAAGAGAAAAGAAACAATGCAAAAAATAAAAAAAAAGGTGTTCACATGTTTGTCCGCGCGCCATACAATTCAACAAAATTGCACCAAAAAAATTAAGATACTAGGTATTATCTAATATTTTCATTTTTTTAAAATGACACTTTAATATATAACTTGTCCTGTTTCTGTGACTACTCAACATCCACCACCTTCTTTTTAACTGACTTCAACAAAAAGGAGGAGGTTCTCAGTTCGATCGGTATTATTTTATGTATGTTGGACCAGTTTTAAAAAAATATTTTTTGTTTGAAAGTATACTTGCCAAAATATGGTCCCACGATAAGGAAACCAGATCTTTCGAAAATCGTAGGAGCGACTAATGGGATTATTTTTTTAAAATTAAACATTTTAAAGCACTGCAATGTAAAGAAGGTCTAGAGTAGATCTGATGCCGGAGTTGAAAGACAGTCGAGGGAACTCCTTGACGATTTACAGCTTTTGTTGGGCTTCTTCATACGGTTCAATATGCCAAAATGTCTATCTTTGTCTGTTTTCTTTAATTAATCACTATAAATTAAGAAACAAAAATTTTAAACAAATTAAAACCTACTTCAAAAAATAAATTAACTAGAATGTAATAAAATAATCGCATTTCTTTAATTTTTGTGTCTACAACTAATAATCGTCTTTGATTTCTACTAATGTACAATTTTTGCATGTACCACGTCATTATTTTTCTCTCTAAACAGCAGCAGCTGCAATAACTACTACGACGTCCATATTACTTCAATGCATAATACAAACTGATAGCGTCCAACGTGTGGGCATCACTCAAAACTTGACACAAAACTTGTCTATGTTGGCCATTGGCATTGGTTTGCTAAACGTCTAGGCAGTAGCGCTTGCCTTGTATTAATTTGGAGCGCATTGGCCTAAGCTCGACCAACATGTATTGCAAGTATAATAAAAGTATTTAGAACAAATTGGTGGATCCAAATGAGATTTTTTGCTCGTGTATAAATAGGTAAGAAAAAAATACAAATTAAGTGGGATTACTTTGTAGGATAGAGGATAATATGTTATTTTTAAAGGTATACTTATTACACACAAAAGGATCAACACTTTCGAATTTTTCGTTGTAAATACGAGGCAAACGGGTTAGGACTGTGTTTTGACTGTATTTCGTGGAGTGCAGAGCAGGACTGAACAGCTTGGTGTGTCGTGTTCGTCGCTTTGGTACGTTAAAAGATAGGCCAGACAGGAGTTCTGGGCAATCAATACGACCGCGCAATATATTAAATAAAAGACCCATATGCGCCTTTCTTCAAGTGTCAGAATTTTATAAATTCGACATTTTTGAGAGTAGGAGTTATTCATATTTGTAGATTTAAATTTAAAATTTAAATGTTTAATAAATTTATTCTGGATGGTTTCAATGCGGTTAGTGTGAATGGCGTAGTATGGTGACCAGATAGGACTAGCGTATTCCAAGATACATCTGACGTATGCATACTACTTTTAATACCTGCAATACATGTTGGTCGAGCTTAGGCCAATGCGAGCGTAGGCAAATTAATACAAGGCAAGCGCTACTGCCTAGACGTTTGGCAAACCAATGCCAATGGCCAACATAGACAAGTTTTGAGTCAAGTTTTGAGTGATGCCCACACGTTGGACGCTATCAGTTTGTATTATGCATTGAAATAATATGGACGTCGTAGTAGTTATTGCAGCTGCTGCTGTTTAGAGAGAAAAATAATGACGTGGTACATGCAAAAATTGTACAGTAGTAGAAATCAAAGACGATTATTAGTTGTAGACACAAAAATTAAAGAAATGCGATTATTTTATTACTTTTTTGAAGTAGGTTTTAATTTATCTTAAAAATTTTTGTTTCTTAATTTTAAGTGATTAATTAAAGAAAACAGACAAGGATAGACATGTTAAGAGGTAGTGCCATGCTGGGTTTCCCAGTAGTTTTTAGTTTCCCCATTGGGGGGGGGGGGGGGGGGTTAGGGAAAAGGAGGGCAACGCATCTGCATAATCTTTGGTTGTGCGGATGTGTATGGGCGTCGGTAGTCGCCAAACGGCTTCGACTTCTCATTGCCCTACTATGCCATAAAAAAAAAGCATATTGAACCGTATGAAGTAAGCCCAACAAAAGCTGTAAATCGTCAAGGAGTTCCCTCGACTGTCTTTCAACTCCAGCATCAGATCGACTCTAGACCTTCTTTACATTGTAGTGCTTTAAAATGCCTAATTAAAAAAAATTAAGCCCATTAGTCGCTCCTACGATTTTCGAAAGATCTCGTTTTCTTTGGGATGCCATCTCAGACCCTGGTTTCCTTATCGTAGGACCATTTGGCAAGTATACTTTCAAACAAAAAATATTTTTTAAAAACTGGTCCATAATTATTAACGGAGAAATCGGTGTACAATGTACATACATAAAATAATACCGATCGAATTGAGAACCTCCTCCTTTTTGTTGAAGTCAGTTAAAAAGAAGGTGGTGGATGTTGAGTATTCACAGAAACAGGACAAGTTATATATAGTGTCATTTAAAAAAAAATGAGATAATACCTAGTATCTTCACTTTTTTGGTGCAATTTTGTTGAATTGTATGGCGCGCGGACAAACATGTGAACACCATTGGCCAAGCGCGCGCGAGCGCCTTTGATTTGTGCAGAAAAACCGACACGGCTTCGAAGTGAGGCGAGTGGTCCGAGCGGCTTCGAGTTGTGACAAGCTACGCCAAATGAGTCCTATACACGTTGGCGCTTGCCTTTACTCGGCCAACTAGGCGAGCGATACCGAGCGATGGCAAGACAATGCAAATATACTGTCTATACGTTGGTATTGGCCTTCACTCGTCAACACTCGGCCAACATGTATTGCAGGCTTAAGCTAAAAGGATTTGAGAAGGGTTGGCATGTACGCAAAACGAACCCGAGATTACGATAAGCTCGACCAACTATGTCATCGATGTGTTTGTTCATTGACATTTTGGAGTCTAGTAAGACCCCCAGGTCTCTTGTCAGCTCGGTCCGCTCAATCATAACGCCATTAAAATTATATTCAAAAATAATAGGATCTTTTTTACGCGTAAAACTTATACATTGACATTTATTAACATTGAGTGATATATTATTATTTGTATAGTAGTTACATAAATTGTTAAGATCACTTTGTAAAAGTTTACAATCTTCGCGAGATTTAATTGCCATATAGATTTTTTTATCGTCAGCGTAGAGAAGGTGATTGGCATGGGCGTACCCAGTTTCTGCCCTAGGGGGGGGCAAGTCAATTTTTTTTTTGACCGGAACATCCCCAAACGCTTTGGGGCGGTTGAGGACGTGTGAGGCGGAGCACGGAGGAAGAGTGGTGGTTGCGGTGTCACTGGACATCGAGAACGCCTTTAACAAGCGCTGAACTTCTTCAGGTGCCTCCGTATCCTACGAGAAACGGTCGGGGTCCGTAGAGTGGCAGCGAGTCGGATGCGGTGTCCCACAAGGGTCCCACAAGGGTGGGACATCGGGTACAACTGGGTCCTGCGAGGCCCCCTCCTCCCCAGGATGGGTGTCATCTGCTACGTGGATGACACCCTCCTGTATGCCCGGCGACGAGGCTATAAGGAGGTGGTGCGGCTGGCCAAGCTCGGGGTCGACCCCGTTATCAGCCGCATACAGAGGTTAGGGCTTCCAGGTCGAAGGGAGGTGGGTCAGGATGAGCTCCCATATCAAGTATCTGGGGCTCATCCTTGACGGAGGGTGGACCTTCAGCATACATTTCTCAATATTGGGACTGAAGGTAGCAAGTGCGCTGGGCTAACTCCTCCCGAACCTCGCAGGACCCAGCGTCGCCTGCAGGCAGCTACACTCTGGTGTCTGCCGGAGTATGGCGACGTACGGTGCATCCATCTGGGCTGGTCACCTTATGATCTTATCGCAGTAAGAGTAATTCGGGGGTACTGTACGGTAGCGTACGGGCGGCAGCCACAGCCCTGGCCGGTGACCCCCCCGTGGGAACTTGTGGCGGAGGTTCTTGGCGAGAACCTAACGTTGGACGGGATCCTGCAGGTTCGCCCACTAAGGCAAGAGGCGTTAATGCGGAGGTGGGGGCAGGACCTAGTGCGGCAGCCGTGTAGCAAAAGCCTAACGGTTGCTTCAGGTCCTCGAGCGGTGAATTCGCCGTAAGCGCAAAACCCCTCACCGTCCGTCTGACACAGGTACTCACCAGGCATGGTTGCTTTAGTGAGTACCTGTGCTAGGGAGCTAGTGACACGTGTATAAAGATTGTGGCGCGGCAGTGGACTCGGCCCAGCACACCTTCGAGGTGTGCCCAAGATGGGTGATACTGCGTTGCGATCTGACATCGGAAGGGCCTTGTCTCTGCCAAGCTATACCATGCTATGCTCGGTGACGTAGGAGGCGCTACTTAATAAAATAAATAAAATAAAATAAAAAAGCCTTATATTTCTTACCAAAAAAAATTTACAATAAGTGACACGAAAATTTATAATTTTTACATTAAAAGCTATGTACTAGGTAAGAACCCCTCGTTCTCGAAGGTGAAGGCCTCCTCTAGAGGTTTCCAGGTTTCCTTGTTGTTTGCTGTCTCTATCCAGTTTTTGCCAGCCACTTTTATGATATCGTCTGTCCACCGAGCAGCTGGTCTAACTCTTTTTCTTGTGCCTGGTGGTCCTTTCCACGATGTTAAAGTGTGACTCCACCGATTGTCTGTCAGTCTAGCTATGTGACCAGCCCAGCGCCACTTAAGTCTATTACAGTGTGTCAAAGCATCCGTAACTTTTGTTTTTTTTTCTTATATCTGTGTGTCTAATTTTTTGAATCTTTGGAGGAAGGAGACGCTACTTATGCACCTCTATTAACGCCGCTGTGCTCGTGTCGGGCTTAAAGATGGGAACCTGGACTCAGTATGAAATGACGTCGCGATGACTGCCTATAAGCGCCTAGTAAATCCCCCCTTACAAGGAGTAGTCTGGCTGTAGAGTTAGGATTAGGCACTCCACGGGTGTGAGTCCCACATAATGTCGATCTGATGATGGAGCTGAGGGAACTTCTCAATAATTATAGCATTTACCTTGTGTTTGGGCTTGATTCATTTATATTTATCAGAACTTTACATCTAGATTTTATTGATCTTGGGTTGTGATTTGTGAATGTCATTAGGGACAGTTAAGGGAACTCCTCAACGGTTTATGGTAGCTACCTTTTGTTTGGACTTAATTCGTTGATATTGACGAGAACTTTGCATTGAAAAGGGTAAATAAATTATTATTTTACAAAAATTGAATTCATAAAACCACAAATAGGTCCTCTAAAGCGAAAAATAAATTTATATAATTATTGTATACGCTATATACTCATCTATATTTTGAAATTGGTGCTAGTTAAGAATGGTCGGACAATTAAGAGCACACCAGGAACAAGTTTCGGCGGAAATAAAATATAAACGTAGGTACTGTCGGCGGAAGATACAACTTCCAGGGGGGGGGCAGCTGCCCACCCCTGCTCCCCCCTGGCCCATGGTGATTGGCATTCTGAAAACAGTGGTCGATATCGAAGATGTAGGCGTTGTAGAAGAGCGAAGCGAGATGCGATCCCTGGGGAACTCCTGATGGGATACTGATGAAGTCTGATTTATAGCCACCAATAATTACACATTGAGAGCGATTAGACAGGTAAGTGGTAACCCATCTTAACAAATCGCCATGAATACCTAAGGCATTTAATTTATTTATCAAAATGGAATGATCCACACGGTCGAAGGATTTTTGGAAGTCCGTGTAGACCACATCTACCTGTCCGCCATTTTCCATGTGTGAGAAGACAAAGTTTGAGAAACAGGCTAAGTTTGAGATCGTCGAGCGGCCTCTTAGAATAAATTATTTAAATCATTCCTTAAATAACGAACTCCATTTGGTCTTGATGGGAGTTCAAACGGACCGATAACTCTACCATTCAGGATGCCCGCCCACAAATTAACTCCGAACTGGTGCTGGAATCGGTCTTCCCTTACAATTCGAGGATTTTCTCGGGTCCAGTAATGAAGGTTGTGCATGTTGAACACTCCAACCCTTTTGAAACTGGACTCATCACTCCATAAGATGCAATTAAAAAAAAGTTCATCTTCTCTACACCGACGCAGCATTTCTCGATAGAAATCTACGCGCCGTTGATAGTCTGAAGGCAGAAGTGATTGCACTTGCTGTACGTGGTATGGGTGTAAATTATTTCGTTTCAATATCCGATGTACCAGTGGGGGGTTGCCCCCCGCCAACCGTGCAGTCTGCGAGCACACGGCCTCCTGGCGTCGAGTTGGAGTGATTTTGGTGGCCGATTTGGTTCGATTAGGATAGCGTTACCGATATGTTCGTGCAGCTTGCCGAGCATAGATATATCCCGTCCCGTCCCGTCACATAGACCGTAAATAAAATGCATTTCTGCATATTCACGAGGAGTGTGGTTATAAGGCTCAATCAATTCTGAAGCCAAAGTAGATAGTATATACTATTTTGAATAAAAAACCATGCTAATCAGGGTTATTTAAAATTGCCACTCCAACAGTTTCTGTGGGACTAAAAGAGATGGCAGCTGTGTCCTGTCCTAATTTTTTTTGTATGGAGTTGACCTTCTTCCCGCTAGGGCAGTGGTTCTTAACCTTTAGAGAATGAGGGACCATTTTACCAAATATTTGTCTTGCCGGGGACCACCCACTTGGTTTTTATACATAGTATACATAGTATTGGTAATTATACATAGTCTTGCCCTTAATTAATATTGTTTGTTACAAAGAAAAAAACATTCTTTCTATTGCACGTAACATTTATTACTATTAAAACGTGTTAGTTTCATTATTAATACAATAATATAAAATCATTAAAATATATAAAGCGTATTCCAAGTGGTCTACATTGCTGCAAAACAGTCCTTTAAACGTTGAGGCCAGTTATCAATAGAAGCACAAACTCTTTCTGGGGTGGGAAAATTCTTCACTGCCGGCAATGACCTCTCTAAAACTAACCATAAATCATAATCCAGTGGATTAAGATCGGGACTTGATGATGGCCAGTCTTCAGCTCTGATGAAAGATCGTTGGTTTCGAATCGAAATTGGATAGATAGAGCTTTATGACCCAACACCGAGTCTTGCTTAAAGGACCATTCTTGGTTATTGAACATTAATACCCTCTCAAGAATAGTATCTTGATGCACTTGTGCCGATGTTTTGATACCGATTTCACAAAAATATGGCACAATCACTCCTTCATAGCTTTTTCTTTTTTTTATCGCAAAGAAAGCGCTGGGTCCTCCGAGGTTCGGGAGAAGTCTGCCCAGCGCACTTGCCGACTTCACAACCTTCTTACACTGAGAAGTGTAAGCCGAAGGTCCACCCTCCGTCAAGGATGAGCCCCAGATATTTGATATGGGGTGTCATACTGACCCTCACCCCTCTGATCTGGAGGGCAGCCTCCGGTGAGGGTCGCCGCCGGACCGCAGAAAAAAAGGCTTCGGTCTTCTCAAGTCTGACCCGAAGCCCTAACCTATTTATGCGGCTGATTACGAGGTCAAGCCCAACCTCGGCCAGCCGCCCCGCCCCGCCTTCTTATAACCCCGTCCCCGGACGTACACAAGGGTGTCATCCGCGTAGCAGATGACATCTATCTCGGGGAGGAGGCAGCCTCACAGGACCTAGTCATAGCAGATTTCCATAGGATTGGACCCAAAACTGACCCTCGTGGGACACCGCACCCAACTCACCACCACTCTACGGACCCACACCGGTTCTCGCAGGCTGCCCTTCTCTCGAAGATGTACGTTTCCAACAGCCTCTTTACATAACTCCGTTAGTGCTACGAATTTGTGCTCCTGAGTTGGCACCCGACGCCTCTTTTCTGGCACTCTTATTCATTAGGCTTTGGTGTACCCGATCCCTAAGAAAGGGGACTGCTCAGACCCATCCAACTACAGACCAATAGCCATAACTTCCTTGTTCTCAAAGAATATGGAATCCATAATTAACTGCCAGCTCCGGCGATATTTGGAGGAGCACCAGCTGATTAACGATCGCCAATATGGTTTTCAACGGAATCGCTCAGCTCTTGATCGTGATCTTCTAATATTCCTAACGTAGCGATGGGCGGAGGCAGTTGAGAGCAAGGGGGAGGCGCTGGCGGTTAGTTTGGACACAGCGAAGGCCTTTGATCGGGTGTGGCATAAAGCACTCCTTGCAAAGTTACCATTTTATTCGCTTGGTGCGTGACCTCAGTGCCATCTAGCGATACAACTTACGGTGGCTCTTTTGAGAAAATTTACATGTATTGGATGCCAAGTAGCAATTTCAGTGTTAAATGTGATATATTACATAGAGTGTACATTTAATTAAAAAAAAATCCGTGGGTCAGCTAAAAACAGTAAGTAAAATAAATACAACAACTAAAACAAGTCTCAATATGTGAATTAGGTTAAGACATCTGTCAAGATGTTTATTGCAAAATTAATATAGAATAAAAAATCATTATTAATATTAAAAAACAATCTAAAATAATATATAAAATAAAAAATAGCTCTATTTAACATAATTATATATTAACGAATGTATCTTAAATTTTAATTTTTTTATTTAATTTTGCAGATAAAAAATGGAATTGGTGTTAAGAACGGGTTTTCAATCTATCACACATATTATTAATTTTCAACCACAGACTCTGATAAAGGGTAAAAATTTAGTCCTGGATGAGCACGTGAGAGATGTTGAAGAACATCGAAAATTAAATCAAAGTTATTTAATTAAATCGCGCGTCATTCGACAAGCATCAGTCAATTCAACGCCTTACACAACATCATTGAATGTAATAACAATTTTTATAATACTTACATACAACAATTATCATTGTTTGTATTTTTATAAACTTTTGCGTTTTGCGAGCGTTTGTGTCTAAATAAATAAATTACGATAATATAAATAAAAATTAAATTAAATAAAACAGGTATGTATTGCTAAATCATTAACTATATCGAATAATATGTCTGAATTTTTTAGTCGATTATTTCTATTAATCTAAATATTTTAATCGAAACTAATTTTTTTTACGTACCTACTCAAAACTGCGGTTTCGTTGACTTTTTCGTTGTCTTCTATAAAATGATGGAAAAATAGTTGGAGCGTAATTAGGACTTGATTCAACATCTGATTTTCCACCGCCAATGAAGTGTTCACTGCATATAACATCCATTTCATTCATCCACAACATTTTCTGCATATGAATGATATGCTGCAAACCAGCGGCATTCATTGTTATGCAGATGACAGCACTGGAGATGCCTTATACACTGGCCGCTCTAACATTTCTCGGGAACAAGTCGATGAGTGTCGGAACAAACTTGTGTCTGAAATCGAGTCTCTGTTGGCTAAAGTCTCGGAATGGGGGCGACTTAACCTAGTCCAGTTTAACCCCAACAAGGCACAAGTTTGCGAATTTACCGCTAAAAATCACCCTTCGTCGTACCCCTACAATTTGAAGGCACTTCCCTAACCGCCTCAGCCAGCATTGGGATCCTTGGCGTCGACATATCGAGAAATGTGCAATTTCGTGGTCATTTGGAAAGCAAGGCTAAACTAGCCTCTAAGAAACTCGGCGTGCTCAGTAGGGCGAAGCAGTATTTCATGCCTTCACACCGCCTACAATTATACAAGGCGCAGATCCGGCCTCACATGGAATACTGTTCTCACCTATGGGCTGGAGCGCTCAGCTCCTTCCATTTGACCGCGTTCAACGCCGGGCGGCACGAATGGTCGATTTTTTTTTTTTTTTTTTTTTTTTTATGTTAGTTGGATAGGCAAACTGGCAAACGTACCACCTGATGTTAAGTGGTCGACGTCGCCCATGAACATAAACTAGTATACCTGTAACGAGCCCAGGCAACTCAGTTATGTGTTGCCTATCCTGAGACATAAGATGTTAAGTCTCGGTGCCAGTAATTACACTGCCTGTCTTGCCTTCTCTCCGAAACACAGCAAAGCTGTTTCACGGGAGAAATAAGCAAGATGGTGGTACCCATGCAGCCGGGAGCGCGGCACAGCGCTTCCCTCCCACCGGTCGATAACAAGGTTCTCTCCAATCGGCTTGATTCTTTGACGCTGCGTAGAGATGTCGCATCTGCTACCGCATTCGTGTTTGAGGAATTGTTCGGACTAATACCTGCAGCAGAATTCCACCACCGGACATCGCGTGAAAGCTCCAAATTTCACCCTCACCATCTCGCTGTTCGTAAATCTCGCACGACGAATATATGGAATCAGCTGCCACTTACGGTGTTTCCGAACCGTTATGACTTAGGGACCTTCAAGAAAAGAGCATACTCCCATTTGAAAGGCCGGCAACACACCTGCTAACCCTCTGGCGTAGCGGGTGCCAGTGGATGTCGCTATCACTTACCATCAGGTGAACCGACTGTCCGTTTGCCCCCTCTTGTATAAAAAAATACGGGGACACTCCGAAGAAATTCAGCGCCTCTCGTATCATACTGTGATAGAGGCTGTTTAAGGGGTTTGCGATGTCCAAGGACACCGCGACCACCAATTCTGTGTTTCGCCTCACCCGTCACTGCCTGAAGGAATTTGAGGGCGTCGACGGTCGACAGGCGTGCCCGGAACCAAAATTCGGACTCTGAATCCCGGTCCCGGGCCCTCCTCCAGGAGCTGAACGAGCCGGGAGGCCACTATTCTCTCCAGGACCTTATTCCTAGCCTTACTCAGCAATGCCACCAGTCGCACCCCGTCTGGACCCGGCGATTTTTTCTTACTCTGGATGCGGGACAGAAGCGCCTCCATTTCAGCCTCCGTGACAGGTGGTGGAACACCCTCCTCGTCCGGCGTCAGCAGAGCCATCCTGGGAGGCGTATAGCCCACGAGGGTGTCGGGGAACTCTTTCTCCGACGATCCTCTTCAGTTGGCCCAGCTGGAGCGGTCTCGTTGATTGGGACCGACTGGGCGCGAAGCTTGTTCCCATATGTAGGGTCGGCCTCAGTGGTCTCTGTTGGGTCCCTCAACCATCTCCAACCAGAGTCCTCCTCCTCTCCTCCTTGGCTCGGCAAATGGACTGCCGCATTATCTTCCGCTTCTCCATTTTAATATCACAAAATATTTTACAATGTATTGGCACGAAAATGGGAAAAAAACAATGAATTATATATAATTGATATAAAAATGACAATTTCAAATTAGAATGTAATATTTTACTTATGTATAATTGTAACAGTATTTATGGCCAGACTAACATAGCCTTTACCTAAATGTGAATGAATGAAGGGTTGTTAATTGCAAAAAAAATCTAAAAGTTATAGATTTTAGGGAGATTTTTGTGACTGCATACTATTTCCTAATATCTAAATTTTTGTTTCAGTGCTATAATAATATAATATACTTAATAAGTAATCCAACCAATTTTGATACTTGTTTTTAATATTCATGAGCATCGACGGATGGCTTCGCGGACCACCTGGAATGGCTCCAGGGACCACCGGGTAAGAACCACTGCGCTATACCCACGGTAATATTGTTCTGTGCTCCAAATCGAGCAATGTCCAATAATAGTTTAATAATTGTAGTCGTATCGTCAAAGTTTTTTTTTTTTTTTTTTCGGAGGGATCTATGCTAATGGCCCGAAGGCCCTAATGCTTCGTCGGATTAGTTTTAGCCCATTCGGCTCACTTTTGATTTATAAAATGGGGGGTTGCCCCCCGCCTACCGTGTAGTCTGCGACCACACGGCCTCCTGGCGTCGGTTGTGTATCAGTGGCGGGACTGTGCCGCGTTACCGTCGGGTGGAGTGGAGCCCCAGGCGGTCTACCCCTACCGGGTGGGCTCATTGGCGTGAGGACCCGGCAGATGGCGCCAGCGATACTGGGGCCCTCCGCCGGTCGGAGTTGCAGCGTCCGCCACAGGAGGTCTTGATGAGGGTTGTTGGGCGGGGCCCCCCTCGACACCCCGCGGTGGGCATCGCCTATCTGACGCCTTAATGTTTATTAACGTTATATTAGAACTAAACGAACCCAATACGGTCGACGAGTTGAACTGGGTTCTATTTATGTGAGGGCCGGCCCTCTCCTCTCCCTCAAGTGGGGGAGGTGGGTCGCGCACGGTACCCGTATAATCAGACGGTAGCGAAGTGCTACCGTTGTTATCGCGGTCTGGGTTGATGTCGACTTGTGTTGGGTTCGAGCCTAAAGTGTCGCGATCGATCCGGATCGATTGGATTTCGTTGTGTAGGGAACGACGTCTCTCCGGGCCCCGGGGCCCAGGCGGTGTGCGTGTGTGTCTAACCCCGGATGTTGTATTTCGGAGTGAGTGTTGTAGTTCACGTCGCGCATTAGCAGCTGCGAAATTTCGTCAGCTGGATCTGTTATTATGTTCTTAGGTAGCCTACGCCTATCTGAAGCTAAGCTATCTGGGGTGTAGTTCGCCGCGCTCACGATGAGCGGGTTCGGGTGGAGGACTGCCTTTTCAAAGTGACGTTCTGACATCGCTTTGAAGTGGCCCTTAATCGAGTCTAACCTGAGGTCTCTATGCAGGTCGATGTTTCTTACGTACCACGGGCAACCGGTTGCCATGCGTAAGAATTTGTTTTGGACTACTTGTATTGCATACAGTCGTTTCTGTGTCACATGCCCGAATGCAACACAGGAATACGACAGTATGGGTCTGATGCATGCCTTATAAAGCGTGAGCTTGTGCCTGAGGGGCATCTTGCTATTTTTACTAATCAGATAGTATAGACGGCTCATCACGTATTTGGCCTACTTAACTACTGATTTTATATGTGGTCTAAACGACATCGACCTACCGAGGGTGACCCCCAGGTAT
Organism: Helleia helle; assembly: GCA_963853865.1. NCBI lineage: Eukaryota > Metazoa > Arthropoda > Insecta > Lepidoptera > Lycaenidae > Helleia > Helleia helle. The sequence goes on from OY971421.1 coordinate 13,592,182, forward strand.
TTGACCTGCCCTACTCTAGGGATTTCTGTATTGTTTAATTTTATTGGCGCCATTGTCCGACACGGCTGTCTGAGTGTGCCCTTTCTTCGCGTGAATTGTATGGCGTTACTTTTTTCCGGGTTTATCTCTTTTCTCCATTTAGCGAACCACTCACCTAGTTCGGTGACGGATCGCTGAAGGAAGATAGAGGCCCTTGCAGCTGACGGGTGGGTCGCGTACAGTGCAGTGTCGTCGGCGAATAGTGCCAATTTCGTATTCCGATTTCTTGGAATATCTGACGTATATAGATTGTATAGGGTCGGGGATAGTACCGATCCCTGAGGTACACCGGCCCTCAGGGGCCTCCGAGAGGACAGCGTGCCCTCAACCCTATATCTGAAATGCCGGTCAGTCAGGTAGTCGCAGATGATGATGACTAGTCTGTCCGGTATTCCCATCTGGTATAGTTTATAAATTAGACCATCGTGCCAGATTCTGTCGAATGCCTTGGCGACATCGAAGAAGACTGCACACGTGTCTCGTAGGTTTTTCCTTTGGAAACCTCTGAGTATGTCCTCCGTTATGCGGTGGACCTGCCTCGGGCAGCAATGGTTTCCTGGAAATGCGAATTGCTCATCTATGAAAAGATTCTTTTCGCCGATAACGGTTTTCAGCCGCTTCAGCAGAATCCTTTCGTAGATTTTCCCTAGTGAGCTTAACAGACTTATTGGACAATAGCTAGTAGGATCCGAGCGCGGTTTCCCGGGCTTCGGTATGCCTATGACGGTAGCTTCTTTCCATAAGTCGGGGAATCTACAGCCCTTTAAGAGGGCGTTTATAATGTTAACCAGGAGGATAACTAGGGCGGGCGGTAGTATATTTAACACCTTGTTCGAAATCCCGTCCGGCCCGGGGGCCTTCTTGGAGTGGAGGCATTTGATGATGTCCTGGACCTCTTCTACATCCGCCGGGAAGATTGGTTCCCCCTCCGGCGGGGCAGAGGCCCTTCTCTCTACCTCCCTAGTTACCTCCTCTATGTGGGGGCCTACGTGGGGGGTGGTCGGTATTTCGCTCGGAGTGCACTAACTCTCGAGTGTATCGGCTAAACATTCCGCTTTGTCGGCATCCTCTAGTGCAGGCGCGCGATTTAATCTTTTCAGCGGAGGCATGGATGTCTCCGCTGAAAAGAGGAGGAAGAGGGACAGTAATGTCCCTCTTCGACCCCTTGGGATTAGCCACACCAGTCACCATACAAGCGAAAAGGATACTTCAAGAAACATGGCGAACAGGAATAGAGTGGGATGAAGAGCTCCCCCCAGCTGAAATAGAAAAATGGCGCAGCTGGATAGAACAAATACAGAAGTTACCAGACTTAGCCATACCAAGAAGCTATCCATACTTCACCACATCCAGATCGGTCGAGCTACATACCTTCGTCGACGCAAGTTCATCGGTCTACGCCTGTGCCACGTACTGGCGAAGCATAGACCACAACAGCGGAGAAGTCCACGTCACACTGGTAGCCGCCAAGGGAAGAGTCGCGCCCATCAACAAAGTAACATCGATACCGCGACTCGAGCTACAGGCCGCCGTGCTGGGATGTCGACTAGCCAGGACCGTCGTAGAAGAACACGACGTGAAGCCAGTCCAACGAGTGTTTTGGTCAGACTCCCGCACTGTACTCACCTGGCTGCGAACCGGACCACGCGCATACAAACCATTCGTCGCACACCGGGTAGCCGAGATATCGGAAGAAACCAAGACCAAAGAATAGAGATGGGTGCCCACCAGCGAGAACGTCGCCGACGATGCCACGCGTGACACACCGAGACACTTCGACGCGCAACACAGATGGTACCGCGGACCCGACTTCCTGTACTTACCTGAAGATCAATGGCCGAACGAGAGGTCAGCTGACACCACAGACGATCACACAGAAGAAGTCACCATAGAAGAGAAGGTCAACGTCGCCGCGGCCACCACCTGCCTGTCATCAAGTCTGCCTGACCCGACGCGTTTTTCGAGTTGGTTAAGATTAATGAGAGCTACTGCAAGAGTTCTACAGTTCATCGACGAACTCCGTTCGAGACAAAAAACACGTTGTACAGCCATACGCAAGAGGTATAAGAAAAACGAAGAAGCCGACCCGACCTGGAAACAAATTAAGAACATTAGTAAAGCAAAGCCGAAAATGACATTAATAGAAAAAAACCACGTCACATACTTACCCATCGAGACACACCACATGCACCGTGCCCGCCAGCTATGGATACGATCGGTACAAGAAGAATCCTTCCGAGATGAAATAGTATCTCTGCGAAATAGCAAGAACATACCCACATCAAGTCGCCTGATACACTTGTCGTTAATACTCGACAGTGAGAACATAATACGACTACGTTCCCGCATCGCCGTCACCACGGATATTACGAGTGAACAGAGGGAGCCACCGGTAGTCGACGGCAATCATCCCTGGGTGAGACTCTACATCGCCTGGACTCATCGGAAGCTACACCACGGGGGATTCGAAACCACAGCGAACGAGGTACGGCAAAGCATGTGGGTTATACGCCTACGTCACTCCGTACGCAACGAAATCAAGAAATGCATCACGTGCCGCATAAGAAGCGCAAGGGCGGCGCAACCATCGACGGGCAATCACCCGAGAAGCCGACTTGCACATCATCACCGACCGTTCACATTCACAGGCCTTGACTACTTCGGGCCGATGAACGTCACAGTGGGCAGAGCAACGCAGAAGAGATATGGAGTACTCTTCACCTGCCTGACTACACGGGCTGTACACCTTGAGCTCGCCCACAGTCTTAGCACCGACTCCGCGGTGATGGTGATCCGTCGCTTCATCGGTCGACGCGGGTGCCCAACCGAACTGTGGTCCGACCAAGGGACCAACCTGAAGGGCGCCGACCACGAGATGCAGCATGCAGCGCTAGAAGCCATGAAGACAGAAGCTTCGGTCCGCTTCATCACCTGGCGCTTCATATCACCCAACGCACCCTTCATGGGAGGTGCCTGGGAGCGCCTGGAGCGGAGCGTGAAGACCGCCCTCACCGTAACACTACAAGAGCGTGCACCCAAGGAAGAGGTGCTCGCGACTCTCCTGATAGAAGTGGAACACACCGTGAACAGCCGCCCACTCACCCACGTGTCAACCTCAGCGGACGACGAGTGCGCGCTCACGCCCAACCATTTCTTGTTGGGCGGGCCGTCGCGCGTGCCGGTGCCGGGTGCCTTCACCGAGGGAGATGCTGCCGGGCGTAAGGAATGGCGCGCCAGTCAACGACTGGCTGACGCATTCTGGTGCCGCTGGGTGAAGGAATACCTTCCCGACCTTCAATACCGGCGGGAGCCCCGTGCGAGAGGAGCTATCAAGCTCCACGATCTGGTGCTCATCGCCGACGGGACCCTACCCCGGAACTCCTGGCCACGAGGTGTGGTCATCGCCACCTATCCCGGTCCTGACGGCGAGGTACGAGCAGTGGATGTGCGGACCAGGAAAGGCGTGCTACGGAGGCCGACCAAGAAGCTCGTGATCCTGCCCACGGTGTCTGCAGACGCCGCGAACACCGAGTGACTTCAGCTACGAGAGCTGCGGCGGGAGTGTATGTTCGCGATAATGACTAACAGTGATTAATTAGTGCATAAATAATAACAATCTGTGATTCGTAAAAAACAATAGAAAGTGATATAAAAACTCACAACCCATATAACTTGTGACTTAAGTGTTGATTATTTTCTTTTTTATTTAATTTCGTTATGTTTAAATGTTTAGTATATCAAAATTGTATTAGAATATAAGGTAATATTGTAAGAAAAAACATACTTGTAAAATATGATTTATTTAAATAAAGATGACCGACCAGGAGCACATCCTACGCACCCCCACTCGGTTGCGAGCCGCTCGAGTGCGTTAAGTACACGGCCCGTCGGCCACAAAAATCAGTTCGCTCTACGCATCCGACGGGTCAAGAACAAATAGTAGTGCTCTTGGGAGGCTTATTCACTAAATAGTCTTTCATTCAGTCTGAACCAGCGGCCAAGTTATAGTGAAATAGTAAAATAAATAAATGACTATACTGCCAGAGCCGTGCGGTATAGTCTACAAATAACAACGAAAATAATTTCAATATTACCAGCTGAATACAAAGCTTTTAGATTAGCGTGGGATGCAACTCCATCTGACGAAAGAACTGTGGAGAACCTTGTCTCTAGGCTTTACAAAGAAGAGAAGTTCGAAAAAGCAAATACAGCTACTGCTGTGCTTAAAGCAAATGAGAGGGAGTGCTTCATATGTAAGTCTAAGGAGCACATTGCCAAGTTCTGTCCTAAAAATAATTTCGCACGGTAATATAACTGCACTTGTAATTGCAATAAGAATAAAATTACAAATTTTTTCTGCTCTTTCTGTAAGAGACCTGGCCATACTGTGTATAGATGCTTTAAAAGAAATAATAGATGCAGTTATAATCAAAGCAGTAATAATCATAAACCAAATAATGTGAGTATAGACGCTGTTTTAGATTCTGGTGCTACATCACATATGTTCAAAGATAGTTCAATTTTATATAATTTGAAATCTTTAAATACACCTATAGCTTGCGCTGATAATAAGACGATTAATGCAGAAGCAATTGGTAGTTGTTTTACTGACACGTGTACCTTAGAAGGAGTGTTATATGTACCTAAGATTGCTAAAAATATTATTTCGGTTAGCAGCTTAACAGACAGAGATTTTAAAATAATTTTCTATAAAAATGTTGCAGTCGCAAAGAAAGAAGAGATAAAAGTACTAGTAGCGCATAGGAACAATAACGGCCTCTATATTACGAAACTAAATGCAATTTTTCCAACTGTCTCGGCGTTGCTGGTTGAAAGTGAAAGTATTTGGCACAGACGATTAGCTCATTTGAGCAATGTTAGAGAAACAGCAAAGAATGTTGTAGGTTTAAACCTTTCTAGTTCCGACTTCGTATCAAACTCCTGCGAAGTTTGTCATCAAGCTAAATTATGTAAGTTACCTTTCAAAACTGTACGGCATTTAGCTAATAGACCACTAGAAATTATTCATACTGATATTTGTGGTCCAATTGATTGTCAGACATGGGACGGTAGGAGATATTTCGTTACATTTCTTGATGATTTTACTCACTACGCAAGGGTCTATCTGTTACGAAATAAATCAGATACAATAGGTTGCATATTACACTTTATTAATTGGGCCCAGCAATATCTATATTTAAAACCATTGAAAAAGAAAGTTGAAACCAGCAGAAGTGGTACCAATTGACTGTGTTGGGAATGAAGAGAGTGTAGAGGCAAATGAAGTGGTTTGTGAGGCAACGATTGAAGATGTGAGTTTTGTAGATGGCCTAAGTGAAGAGGTTATGGAAGGTGGAGGAGATTTTGATGTTTTGTGATGCAAAGGAGGTTGTTGATGTTTTTTGGTGATGTGGAGGAGGAGTCCACGTTTTGAGATAGATGAAGAGGAAACGGATGTAGTTGCGGAGGGTGTGGGTTCAAGGAGGAGTCCACATGCCGAGGAGTTTGTTGATGTTTTTGGTGATGCTGATGAGGCAGATGAAGAGGAAACTGAGGTTGTTGCCGAGGGTGTGGGTCCAAGGAGGAGTCCACCCGAGAAATGGGTATTTGCCTGAGAAGTAAGTTGGCTCCAGTGAAAGGGAGAATTAATTGAAGGCTGTGGAAGAAGAGACATTTTCTTTGGAGAAGAGAGGCACATGGGAGTTGGTTGATGGGAAAGAAGCTGAAGGGAGATTGACTTAAGTGACTAGGTTTTTAAAGTGATTGGTGTCTTATGATAGACATTATTATTAAGACTTTTAGGTATTTTAATTCTGAACTTTTTAGTGTAGGTAGTGCTAGTGTAAGGGGGTGTTAATAAAAGAGATTCGCGCAGTGGAAGCGTGTGTGTAAGGTTGTTATAAAGGGAGAAAGGATATAATGTTTTGTTAAATATATCGGAATTCAAAACGGAATTTTTTTGAGAGAAACTTTTTACAGAATTTTTAATATCTCTTCCTTTATAGTGTATTGTGTTTTTCTTGTATTTTTGTGGTTTTAGTTATTATTAAGAGTTTTGGTTTTTGTGTAGAGAGTGTATTATTGTTGTTTCATGATTAGTAGTTTGTTTGTTTATAATTTCTAAACTTTTTTGGGTTGTTCTGTACTTGTCTGGTGTTATGATGTATATCTGAGATTAAGGGGGTGTGTTGATTGGTAATCTCAGATTATACATACTCTTTTGATGTCAACTACGATCTGTTTGGTTTTTAAGTATGTATTATATCTTGAATTACTTTAAATTTGGAATGTCAGTTTTTAGATATAAAAGATGGATTGTGTAGTATTTTATAATTCCGTTAAAATCAATTGAAGAAGTAACATGTCTAGTTTTCTGATATAATTTTTGTATTCTCTATAAATTTCATAATGATCATATTTAATCAAATATAAATTCTAAATGTTTATGTTTAAATAAATAGTTTTTCTGATTAGTTGTGTCTGAGTTTGAAGGTGATCCCATCAGCCACATCTACCATTCAAGAAAAACTACTGAAGATGACTTTGTGATTAGTTCAACAGTCTGATGTCGTGTCTGTACGCTTGTTTCCAAATTCCAATATTATACTACTTGGTTATTCGTCCTCCTGAGCTGTTGTAATTCTTCATCAGCGAAATCTTTGGAAAAACGAATTTGAGACTCTGTAAAGTAAAACAAAAAACGTGTAGCTGTATATAAAAATCAAAAGCTGAAAGAAAAACGAATCAAAACTAAGACTTCGCGTTATAAATCAAATATCAGAATGATTTATTTTAGACATAATTAAGATGTAGGATAAGTAGGTAACTGCCCATATATTATTTTCAATCTTACAGGATTCCGACGACTAAATGTTTAACTGTACAGATATTTTTTTTGATCTTACTGGATTCCAAAAACTAACTGTGTAAGTACTATATTATACATATTAGGATAAAATGGAACTACAGTGAATAAGTGTGTATCTACGTAGTTACATACTTAAACATCGGATTACATCAAATACAAAATAGCAATTTTCTTAATTAAATTTTAGTACAGTAAGTGAATTATTTTTGATAAAAAAATAAAAAAGCAATGGAATCATGACTTTCATAAATAAATTTAAGCTTATTTGGTTCAATACAACTTACCTTGCCTTGATGGTACGTACTCTTGTTGATTTAATAATAAATCTTCTCCGACATTGCAGGAAGATTTGCGTCTTTTTATTACACCTTCTTTCAATGTTGCTAAAAATTGGAACTTCTTACTCGACATTTTTGAAATTAAAGCTGATCGTCACGGAGAGAACCGAACACCGTTCGGTTACCGTAGTACAACTGACTAACGGGTAGTTGCCCGTCGCTTTAGCACCTGTGCCCCCGCGAATTATAGTGTAACTGGTACTTACTTATTTTAACAGCGTCATTGTTTATCAATATAAGTAGATACATACTTTATACGTCTGACAAAAATCAATGTTAGGATCAAATTAAAAATCTGATATTTTTGTACATGATAGATATAAGTGCATAGATGCCAAAAATGTAATAAAACCTTAGAATAATTACACTACAGAAACCTAGTCCGCGCGGCCATTTTGAAGCAACTCACATGGAGCCATTTTTGCACCAAGCGCCGGGAAGTTCCGCAGTATTCTATGTCAAACCGCACCAAACGTGTCTTCGTAAAATAAATAATTATGACGATTTGTGCAGTTAAATTGTATGACAATACATCTGAATAACAAAATAAATGTAATAACATCACTTTTCACAGGAAATCTTTCAATATTTCGTAGTATCTTGTAATTAATTAGGTTTAAATAAATACAATTTTTTTCAATGCTCAGTATTGCCCGATTGTGAAAATATTTTTACTGATTATTTTCCCCCATTGATTAAATTTAAAACATTTGCTACTGATATTTACGTAGGTACGTAACACGTTCTCGAATTAATGTGTTTGTGTGAATTAACGATATCAAATACAAACAGTAAAACAGTAACAAATATTCATACATACAAACTTTCGCGTTTATATTACAAGTTACAAGTTTAAACAGTAATATGTATAACAACTTTACATTACAACTGTGTTTCATGCCAATAAAAAATAATTATAAAAATGTATATTTTACTAATTACTGTTATATTTTCTTCGTTTCATATACATAAACATTCTTGTAATATAACAATTATACATAATAAATAATAATATAGCTTGTGTATACATGGTTAAATAAAGTTGTTATAAATTAATACATAAATAGATATGCCCACCTAGCTATTATTGTATTAAATATTATTGCTATAACAAATTGTTATCAGCGGCTGAATCATTTCCCGTTTTCGGGAAAACTTCACCACTACTGGCAACATTGAATCAATTTAGTGCTTCATTTTTGACAGCGCGCTTGTATGAAGACTGATCTTCTATAGTGTAATTATTCTAAGAATAAAACCGATTTCGTGTATCTGGCAGATACATCCAAATACGTAGGAGGTGTCGAATTTATAACACTGCACCGAACCATTGTTAGGGTATTCCAGAATGTTTTTATTACCTTCTGTTTTTTAATTACCAATGCATTCTTTTAATTACATTAGAAAATAATAAAATAGCACTTCACGACTCACTAGACGTTGTAAACAAATTACAAATGTCAAAATTTGTGTAGCAACATATTATGTTGTTTGACCTTGAAAAAATCAGCACGCACTGAGAGATGCCAATAGTATAGTCTCGTCCATGTCTTCCCTTAATTATTGTAATAAGCACATCTCTTTTATGTGGGAAGGAGTAAGCATTATCCAGCAGTCTATAGGAGTCTCAGTCTACGATAATTGACCAGTTTTTTTTCTTTTATGGCAATGAGTATTTACTAAATGCCAGTGTCAAATAGACCAGTTGTCAATGGAACAGCTGATCTAAGACCTAAGTAAAATCAACCATTTTGCTATTTGTATTTTTAACGCTAAATAGTGTTTATTATGTGAGGTTTTTGGTAATAAGTTGTTAACCAATTGATTAAATATTAAGAAAGGTTTATATGTAAGGCCGCCGTGCAAGACTAAATCTCGATTTAAGCAGCTTCTGCAAGCCGCCCTAATATTATGATGCCCTGTGACGAACATTGTACATCGATTTTAGGTGGACTATTAAAGGTAAAAGGACTTTAAATTAATAATTGCAAAAAAGATTCGAAACCCTAACAATGCCTTCATATTCACGATGTAAGTGTTATTTTGGCTGCGAAATTTATGGTAAGTAAATAATTTAAATTTATCCCGCGACCTTTAAGTAGAATTTATTGCAATGCTCATTCAGACCCAGGGTTAGGGCTGGCCAAATGTCACGTCCGTAGCCGCGATTATCTGCTGATAGATATTAGTTTAGCGAATTTTTGACAAGGACTATATACATCCACTTAGTGGTTACGGCTATGGACTGTAGTCTGGGTCACTTTTGGCTTCTCACTTCACAGTTTTCAAATCAGGCTCAGTCTCCCATTCAAAGCACTAATGTGTAACTGTGCAGAACTGAACTAAATAAAAACCACCAGCAATTTATAATTATTTAAAAACCTTATTGTTTTTCTTCTTCTCATTTAAAGAAACATTGTGTCCTCCAGGGCTGTTAAATTAACTTGTTTACACTTATTAATTAGTATGGACTGTACAATTATCAAATAACTAGCTGTTGCCTGCAGCTTCGCCCGCGTTACTCAACTCCTATAAGTCACAGCATGATGTTATATAGCCTATAGCCTTCCTCGATAAATGGGCTATCTAACACTGAAATAATTTTTCAAATCGGACCAGTAGTTCCTGAGATTAGCGCATTCAAACAAACAAACAAACTCTTCAGCTTTATAATATAATAATAATATAGATTTAAATTTTAGGTTCATTATATAGGTTTCCACAGCCTAAGTTTCCCCATTATAATAAATTTCTACAATGGAAAATGATACTCCATAAAGATATCCAGACTCAAGATGATACTTACATATACAACCAAATAAGATTGTGCAGTAGACATTTTGAAGATTATTATGTATCAGCAAGTGGTCGTCTCATTCAAAATGCTATTCCAACTTTGAATATTGGTAAGTTATTTTTCTTTGTGTGTAAAAAAGTGTTGATGGCAGCATGTCCATTTATTGTCAGTTGCTAATTCTACAACAAAATCACTTGTTGTTTTGACCATAAAGATGTTCCTTAAATTTGAATATTAACAACTATATTTTCCTGTACCTTTGACAGTGCAGAAAAGTGTTCAAAGATAAACAAATATATTCTATGGGAATCTTATAGATTTCCAGGACAAAAAGTAGCTTATGTGCTTATAAATAATAATAATAACATTATTTGGTAATTTACATACTATGCTACAATTTTCTACTAATCAATATTAAAATTAAAGCCTATCTGACATAATTGAGTAATTATTATTCATCCACCCACTTATTGAACATCTTGCATATATACTATCACATAACACTACCACATTTATATATTATACCTAATATTATAAAGCTAAAGAGTTTGTTTGAACATTCTAATCTCAGGAACTACTGGTCCAATTTAAAAAATTCTTTCAGTGTTAGATCATCACGTTGTGACTAACAGTAATAAGTTGAGTAAGTTAACGCGGGCGAAGCTGCGGGCAATAGCTAGTTAGTAATAAGATCACATAGACGTTACAGATCAGTATTAATATCATGAGACAGTAATAAAATATGATAATTTTTAGAACCCTACAACTATTTAACATAATTAGGGTTCTGTAGCCAAATGGCAAAAACGGAACTCTTATAGATTCGTCATGTCTGTCGGTCTGTCTGTCTGTCTGTCTGTCTGTCTGTCTGTCTGTCTGTCTGTCTGTCTGTCTGTCTGTCTGTCTGTCTGTCTGTCTGTCTGTCTGTCCGTCTGTCCGTCTGTCTGTATGTCACAGCCACTTTTTTCCGAAACTATAAGATCTATACTATGAAACTTGGTAAGAAGATGTATTCTGTGAACTGCATTAAGATTTTTACACAAAAGTAGAAAAAAAACAATAAATTTTGGGGGTCCCCATACTTAGAACTAAAACTCAAATCACACCCATACATGTGGGTTATTATTATTATTGGATAGGTCTTCAAAAATGATATTGAGGTTTCTAATACCATTTTTTCTAAACTGAATAGTTTGCGCGAGAGACACTTCCAAAGTGGTAAAATGTGTCCCCCCCTCCCTGTAACTTCTAAAATAAGAGAATAATAAAACTAATAAAAGTATATGATGTACATTACCATGTAAACTTCCACCGAAAATTGGTTTGAACGAGATCTAGTTAGTAGTTTTTTTAAATACGTCATAAATCGTAAACCGCAATTTACCTTTCATTCAATGAACTAAAATATTTAAAAAAAATACATTTTTTCAAAATAAACCATATTTTTTGGTAAAGTGTTTTATGTTGTATATTTTGTAATGGTACGGAAACCTTAGTGCGCAAGCCCGACTAGCACTTGGCCGGTTTTTTTAATGTGTATGTTCACATTTCTTAAATGTTAATTTTCAATTTTTTAGGTTCAGATGAAAAGTTAAACTTAAAAACAATTCAGACTAGTTTAAATCAAGTATCAACCTTTGCAGATCAAGTATACCCAGTCACAAGACCAAAGTCTAAAGGTAAATTAACAAATTTTTACTTAGTTAAAAATATAGTATATCATAATAGGGACATAAATTTGCAATAATATTTATATGTAGGTATTAAGATTCTCGTTTCTTGATATAATTATTTATAGCAACAATCCATCAGGTTCAGCTACTCCTGCCAGGGTTGATCCGTGGATCACCCAACCATCTTTACATACTGAGACTACCGTGCCTCGGAAAGCATGTAAAACCATTGGTCCCGGCTGTCTTTCGTGGATCTTTGACAGTTGTTACGGGTTGTCAGAAGCCTCAAAGTCTGACAACCAGTCTTACCACGGGGTATCATATTACCCGTTGTGGAGATCAGATAGGCAGTCGCTCCATTTGAAATACTGGTATTCAGCTGCATCTGGTTAGACTGGAAGCCGACCCCAACATAATTGGGTAAATGCTAGGTAGATTGATTATTTATAACATGTGGCTGTGCAATGCTGCAAGCTTGTGGCAGGATTTTAAGTTAAAATAATATCTATGTTTAATAATAATATCTATGGACGCTTTTTACACCACGTATATCTGGTCCCGTGGTAAGTTCTCGAAGAACTTGTGTTACGGGTACCAGACGACGGAAATATATTTAATACTTTTTATTATACTATACATATATTTAAGATTTTTTTATATAATTACACATATTTAATACACATCCATGACCCAGGAACACAGAAAATAGTTTTGTCCCCTGGCGGGATTCGAACCCGCAACCTCCGGCTTGAGCGCCATCGCGCTTACCATTGAGCCACAGAGGTCGTCAAAATGGTCATTTTCATTACTAAAATTATTTAAAATGGGATATTTGACGTGTTTTTCAGTTTTATTTCGCAGAGCTCGTTATTTCGACATTGTGTACTCACGAAACATGGTAAGTATCTCAGTTTAAATAATTTTAGTAATGTGACAGGTTCCATATTATGGCAGTAATTGCAATGCACTGCATCTTCCTGCTGGTAAACAATAAGCTTTGGTTATAGCCAAGACAGTAGCTGTCTACTGACCCTCACCATTAAGTGAATATGATTAAAATTATTATTATTAATAATATCTAATAATATCTATGGACGCTTTCACACCACGTCAATCTGGTCCCGTGGTAAGTTCTCGAGGAACTTGTGTTACGGGTACCAGGCAACGGAAATATATTTAATACTTTTATACTATACATATATTTAAGATTTTTATTATATAATACACATATTTAATACACATCCATGACCCAGGAACACAGAAAATATTTTTGTTCCCTGGCGGGATTCGAACCCTCAACCTCCGGGCTTGAGCGCCAACGCGCTTACCACTGAGCCACAGAGGTCGTCGATTATTGCTTATTTACTTTGATTTGATATGCTGCTGCTGATTTTTTATTGATAATGGACAAGCTTTTTAAGTCATTTAATGGTCATTCATTATTAAAGTTAATGAAATACTTTCATGTGGTGCTTAAAAAAAACAGCAATACTAATATTGACATTGTGAATTATTGATAATATATTGAACTTTTTTAGAAGTGAAAACAATTTCATTGATATCATATGTAGTTATTCTTAAACAGCAAACAAACAAAGAAGAATTAAAATAATCCAATTTTTATTCTTATTGTTTATGGGTTCTGTTTTTATTTATTTAACAGTTAAAATGAATCCTAAGATAGAAGTGGATCATGAATTATTTACAACTTGCCGTCTATGTCTGGATAGAAAGGGAAATTGCATCATTCTACCAGATATACAGAAAAATATTAAATATGCCTACGATATTGAGGTAATCTATTTTTGTTTATTTTTTATAACTGAGAAATGTTTTTAAAATTATTTGTGTACACATGATGAGATTGACGTCAAAAATAAATTAGGACCCTCGTGTCGTGGGGTATCCGAAACACCCTGGGTATTCGTCTTGTCGTATCGTCGTAATGATTTGAAAAATTGATATTTAACCTGTACAATTAGGATGCGCACTGATGAACGCAACCACTACCGCCAGCCAGATAGCCTGTATTATGGCTGTATTACGATTCATGTGTGATTCGTGGGTGACGAACGGGGGTGCGTAGGAGGCGCTACTTGATGCGCCTTCAGTAACGCCCCTGTGACGTCTTGCCATACAGGCCCTGGTACCCATTCTGAGCCCGACACGAACACAGGGGCGTTTCGTAGGAGGCGCATTAAGTAGCGCCTCCTACGAAACCTTGTTCGTCGCCCGCGGGAGGAGGCCTCGTTGGCGGCCTCCTCTCTCACCCACTCGTCGGCTTCCTTCTGGAATTCCTTCTGGGAATTACTGCCTCGCAGAAGGAGACCATCGCCGTCTAGGACTCGTCGTCACCGAGCATCGCGCTTGGCAGAGACAAGTCCCCCCTGATGACTGACGTCAGACTGTGACGCAGCGCCGCCCTCAGCACCCGTCCAGGGTGTGCTGGGCCGAGTTCACCGCCGTGTCACAATCGTGACACACTGTCAACGGCTCCCTGTGGGGCGTCCGGCACAGGCACCAAAGCAACCATGTCCAGTGAGCACCTGTGTCAGACGGAAGGTGAGGGGTTTGCGCTTACGGCGCTTCCACCGCTCGAGGACCGGACGCAGAGCGACCGTTAGGCTTTTGCCATACGGCTGCCGCGCCATGTCTTCCCCCACCTACTCATTAACGCCTCTTGTCCTAGTCGGCGATCCCGCAGGATCCCGTCCAGTATAATTGGCTCTCACCGAGAGACCTTCTATCTAAGACATAGGAGTGCGTCTCGGCAAGAACAGCCACGAGCTCCCATCGATCGATTTCGAGTTTTGTTTTTCACAATGTTAAATGTGTCATTTTTTGTAATATTTTATTTATTCATGAAACGATTGTATTAAATTAAACCATTTCGCTGCGGGAAAACAACCATTAAAATTTAACGGTGTAATTTTTCGTTAATTCTTTCATTTGGCCTTGCTCTTGTTCAATCAGTCATGATCTTGGTGTTGCAAAAAAGCATAATATGTTACGATCAATTTAGTTGATAGCTAAGGAGACGAGGATCGGATAATGTTAATGCAAAGATATTTTATTCCAAAATTCATAGATAATTTATAATTGCAGATTCAGTTAAATAATAAGCTTCCACAGTTAATATGTGTGAATTGTAAATCAATTATGGGCAAATATGTTTGCACAAAACAAATGTATCAAGAGAAGCAAAAAACATTACAAAGTATACCGCAATCAACTGTAAGTATATTGAACTTATAACTTTAATGAAATGTGTAAATTCATGTTAGTCCGATAAATACCTAATGGTACGACTAAATGTTGTTTCGTAAACTCAAATAAATAATGGTGTTAAAACCTAAGTTATCTTAATTTTGATGTTAGTTAGTTTAAATTATTTTATAATCCTCATTTTTTTAGAAAAATGCAAGTATCGGAAAGACACACAATATCAATAATGAATCTAGAAATATCGATATACCCACAAATATTGATCATAGTGAGACATTTGATAGTGAAAATGATGATAAAAACGTTAGAAATAATAAAAGAACGTTAGAAACGTTAGAAACCGTTGCTGTAAGCGAACGTGGTAACAGTTGGCGCAATAATTTTACGGAATATTTTGCATGTAAATTTTGCTCAAAAACTTACATAAAGAAAATAAGTGTTATAAAACATATTCAAGAACACAAGACGTTACTGTTAAAATATAAAAATATTACTACACCTTGTTTTGTGAAACTGGAAAAAACTGATCAGAAACCAAATATAACTGGATCAAAAAAGTTTATGATGTTCAATGTCAACAAAATAATACAATATAGAACAAAATACTATTATAAGGTTTATCAGCCGGAGAAAAAATCAAGTTGCATTGCTTTTTCTAATGAAGATGATAACATTTTTCATTCAAAAAGTAAGAGGCGGAGATTTATACTATCCTCTGAAAGTTTAGAGAATACGGTCGAACAAAAAGACAATGAAAATGAAACAAATGTTCAGAGTTCTACAATTGAATTTCCAAAGAGTGTTACAGATTTTGATTCTCAATGTACGAAATATGCAATGAAACCAGAATCTAAGGATAAAACTACAATTACAAAAAGTAACTCAATTATAGAACATATGAATGAGTGCTATAACATTTTTTTGGCTAATATTTTAAATGAATCTTGTTTTACCGACAGCAGAAACCTTCAGGATAGTTTTTTAAGTATGGAACGTAAAAAGTTGAATACTAGTCGATTAAATTGTCCGGCATTACTTAGTTCCTTTGAAAGTAAAAATCTTGATGTTATTCTTAACACAGACTCTCAAAAGGATTCAAAAATTGTGCGTATGCAAACGAAATTAAGAGGTAAACAGTACTTAAAAAAGAATACTTGGCCACGTCTCAATAATGCATCAAATATCGATACAAACTTAATCAATACCTTTAGCAAAGCATTGAATTGCGAGACAAATAATGAAGGAAAGTCAATAAATACATCAAATGTATTGTTAACTAAACTGTTAAACGCTAGTCCCGTTGCTTATCCGAGACAACTTTCAAAAAAGAATTTTGTCGAATGTAACAATATTATAAAAAGTTTAATTGTAAACAGTGACAATAATATTGGGGAACAAGATAAAACAAAACTTGGTAATATGGTTAAACAAAATGATGTTACTATTAAGAGCAATGTTATTAGCAGATCTACCATTGCTAATAGTATAAAAGAACCAAGTACTCACCCAAGATTACGCGTAAAAGATATAGACAAATTAAGGTAAAAAAATATCTTGGAATCAAAGACTAACTAACTATCAGTCGTCTTTTCTCTCAAGGTTCCACTATTGTCATAAACCAACATGGTTACAACAAATTCCAAAAAGCTGTGCAATAAATAATTAATTCAAGAATTAAAATAAAAAAAACAAAAACACACCATTGAAAATTTCTGAATCTTGAAAGTTGGTAGAAGAAAAATTTGGCCAAAACGTTCAAAAATTTTAACATTTGCAAATTCAGGATTTTTCGATTTCATTTCTAACTTTTTATTTCAAGAATTCTAATCATGATCTTTATTTGCTAGAATATGGTAACAAAATTGGTCTTAGCTTAATTTAGTAAATTTTTAGAACAAATATTCCGCTTAAGGCATGCAAATTTTAGTAGTTTTAGATTTAAATACAATTTTATAATAAAAAATTTATAATATCAAAGTTACGTTAAGCATACATCACTAGTAACATTTAATTATAAATAATAATATTATAGGAAATAAATTAACTATGAGGTACATTAGGTACATTTTTAATTCATAAAAAAAATGAACGGACAGACATTCTCAACAACATCAAACGATTGTTAAATTTTATATTTAGTTCGATCGTTGTTGAGTAAGATCAGGTTAGTTTCCCCACCATGGTTCAGGCCTTGTCGTGGCGGTGGGGCTCAGTAACCTAGGGTGAGCCGCTGCACCTTGGGCGAAGCGAATTGGGCCGAGGGGGCTCTTTGTACCTCTCTTATAAGAAGAGGGGACAGAAGAGCAGGGGGCAAGGGATGAGGATGGGAACCACATCCCATTGTACTGTCCCGACGTTGGGAGGGGTTGTTCTGTGGTGCGGAACAACCCCTATGTGGAGGTGGCGTCGGTCCCTTGCGGGACTGACTAGCCATCGAGGTGCCCTGTTTGTTTATTAGATCCGGGGCACCTCACCAAAGGCGGCATTGGTGGCACTCGCCGGGTTTTAGTGGGTAGAGCTGCGCCCACTTACCAGCTGTCGGGCGCAGCGAGTCCCACATACCCGCGTGGGGAGACCCACTCCCCCGCGGGATGCCTCAGAGCATTTCCCGGCTTTAAAGAAAAAAAAAAGATCTGTTAGTTTACTTAAAATGTATACTAATGTAATTATTAGTTAGCGGCCATGCCGCCCGCGAGACGCCCACCCCCGCGGCGGGCACTCTACTGGTGGTCGGATGAGATAGCCGGTCTCCGGGCCGCCTGCAATCGGGCCAGACGGCTTTATACCCGGAGCAGGCGGCGGCGCCCCCAGGACGTCGACAGGGACGACAGGCTGCGTAGGGTCTACGCAGAAAAGCGAAAGATTCTGCAGCAAGCCATTTGCCGAGCCAAGGAGGAGGCCTGGCTGGAGATGGTTGAGGGTCTCAACAGAGACCCCTGGGGTCGACCATACATATGGGCGCGGAACAAGCTCCGCGCTCAGTCGGCCCCAATCAACGAGACGCTCCAGCGGGGCCAACTGGGGAGGATCGTCGGGGAACTGTTCCCCGACACGCCCGTGGGCTATACGCCCCCCAGGATGGCTCGGCAGACGCCGGACGAGGAGGGTGTTCCGCCACCCGTCACGGAGGCTGAAATGGAGGTGGTTCTGTCCCGCCTCCAGAGTAAGAAAAGGGCGCCGGGTCCAGACGGGGTGCATGGGAGGGTCCTTGCGATCTCTCTCGCGTACCTCGGCGACAGCCTTCGGGAGCTGTTCGACCGCTGCCTGCGGTCCGGACAGTTCCCGAGGGCCTGGAAAGAGGGTCGGCTCTGCCTGCTACCAAAGGCAGGGCGGACCCCGGACTCGGCTTCGAGGGTGCGACCGGTGGTGTTGCTGAGCGAAGCTGGGAAGGCCTTGGAGAAAATTGTGGCCTCCCGGCTCGTTCAGCACCTGGAGGAGGGCCCGGGACCGGGACTCTCAGAGTCCCAATTTGGGTTCCGGGCACGCCGGTCGACCGACGACGCCCTCAAACGCCTTCGGGCGGTGACGGTTGAGGCGGAACACAGAGGGGAGGTGGTGGTCGCGGTGTCTTTGGACATCGCGAACGCCTTCAACAGCCTCCCTCACAGTGTGATACGGGAGGCACTGAATTTCTTCGGAGTGCCCCCGTATATAAGAAGGCTGTTGGAGGCGTACCTCTCCGAGAGGAGGGTAGCCTGCGAGAACCGGTGTGGGTCCGTAGAGTGGTGGCGAGTCGGGTGCGGTGTTCCACAGGGGTCGGTTCTTGGTCCGATCCTGTGGGACATCGGCTACGACTGGGTCCTGCGAGGCCGCCTCCTCCCCGGGATGGGTGTCATATGCTACGCGGATGACACCCTCGTGTATGCCCGGGGACGAGGCTATAAGGAGGCGGCGCGGCTGGCCGAGGTCGGGATCGACCTCGTGATCAGCCGCATAAAGAGGTTAGGGCTTCGGGTCAGACCTGAGAAGACCGAAGCCCTTCTCTTCCGCGGGACCGGGCGGAAAGGACCCCCACCGGGGGCTGCCCTCCAGGTCGGAGGGGTGAGGGTCAGGATGAGCCCGCATATCAAATATCTGGGGCTCATCCTTGACGGAGGGTGGACCTTCGGCCCACATTTCTCCATGTTGGGACCTAAGGTCGCGAAGGCGGCAAGTGCACTGGGCAGACTCCTCCCGAACCTCGGAGGACCCAGCGCCGCCTGCAGGCAGCTATACTCCGGAGTCTGCCGTAGTATGGCGACGTACGGTGCACCCATCTGGGCGGATCACCTTACCGGGAGGAACAAGGCCCGGCTGCGGTCGGCGCAACGGGTCATCGCGGTAAGAGTGATCCGGGGGTACCGTACGCTTTCGTGGGCAGCAGCCACTGCCCTAGCCGGTGGACCCCCCGTGGGAGCTCGTGGCGGAGGTTCTTGCCGAGATGCACTCCTATGTCTCGGATAGGAGGTGTCTGGGTGAGAGCCTTACGCTGGACGGGATCCTACGGGTTCGCCGACTAGGGCAAGAGGCGTTAATGCGGAGGTGGGGGGAGGACCTGGCGCAGCAGCCGTATGGCAAAAACCTGACGGTTGCTCTGCGTCCGGTCCTTGAGCGGTGGATGCGCCGTAAGCGCAAACACCTCACCTTTCGTCTGACACAGGTGCTCACCGGGCATGGTTGTTTTGGTAAGTACCTGTGCCGGACGGCCCGCAGGGAGCCGTTGACAGTGTGTCACGATTGTGGCGTGGCGGTGGACTCGGCCCAGCACACCCTCGAGGTGTGCCCGAGATGGGCGGCGCTGTGTCATGATCTGACATCGGTCATCGGAGGGGACTTGTCTCTGCCGAGTGTCATCACCGCGATGCTCGGTGACGACGAGTCCTGGACGGCGATGGTCTCCTTCTACGAGGCAGTAATGTGCCGGAAGGAGGCCGACGAGCGGGTGAGGGAGGAGGTCGCCGACGTGGCCTCCCCCCGCAAGCGACGAACGGGGGTGCGTAGGAGGCGCTATTTAATGCGCCTCCAGTAACGCCCCTGTGTTCGTGTCGGGCCCAGGATGGGAACCTGGGTCCCGCGTACTGCTGATGTTGCAAAGGCATTGTTCTATTACTCAATGGACGATTAAAATTATTAAAGTTATTTGAAAAATTATTGTTGAAATTATTACTAGACTGTATTCGATTTAATGAATTATATTGTTGTTTATTAAATGAATTATTTGGTGTGGATGTACTCGGGAAATTTTGCATATGGTTCTGCCTAATATGACTTTTGTTAAATGAAAAGTTATTTATACCCTGTTTTGGAAAATTTCTTTTAAAATTATTTGGAATATAATTATTTTTACTTTCATAAGTTGTTCGGAAGTTTTCCTCCTCTAAAACAACTTTTATAGCGTCTTCCAAGGTAGTCGCCTTATGCCACCGTACTAAATATTGTGGTAAATTAAATAAAAATACATTGAACGTTGTTTTATCATAGATAATATGCTTAGCTTTCTTTAAATCCTCATCTGAGACTTCGTTAATTTTAGAAAATAAAACATTCCTGATATGTTGTAATCTATGACAAAAGTCTAAATAACTTTCTCCCCTAAATATTCTGGTAGATTCTAATTCCATCGCGATACATTCTTCGGTACGCGGATCACCAAAATGTTGACTTAAAAGTTCTTTTAGGTGATCCCACGAGTCTATAGAGTCCCGTTCTCCAATTAGACTAGCTGCATTCCCAGCAAGCCTACTAGTAATTAAGTGACATAAATATTCCATTTGGAATGCATCTCCTTGAAATGATTTCAAAATGTATTCGCATTTTTTTATAAATAACGGTAAAATTCTACTATCTCCATCAAAAACTGGAATAATATTAACTAATTCTTGTGGTACCCTATTAATTTTTTCCATTTTTAAAGAATACTAAACAATAAAATTACGCAAAACAAACTAAAAACACACACACACAATAAAAACAAAAGGTAAGTCTAAATAAAATATTCAAGTGTAATTTCTAAAGTTAAATACCTAATTAGAAGTAGATGTTATAATGAAATAAGAATTCTTAATTATGTACCCGTAAAATAGGTGTTAAATTATTGTGGCGTTTGAAATCCTCAATAGCATACACACTTTATTACAAGGCACAAAAGGTTACATATAGGAAAGTTGAAAGGAAGGTGAAAAAGATTTACTCAGAGTACCGCAACTTTTCCCATGCCTGGATTATCGTATTGTACTTCGTATGTATATACCATTTGGTTTCTTCACAAATTTATCTGTTCGATCCCAATTAAACCGTCAAAACGGACGTATGGTTATCCAGTGGTCGAGACTGCTATCGACGTAGTCCTGAATGCCGTACTTATTGGGAGCTGTCCTCAGCGCCAGTGAAGATATTGATACAGTAATCTTCTTAAAAAAATACTTTATTTCTCAAGAACAGAGTTACTACATCGAAATTACAAATAACAATAATCACTTAATCTAAATTATTAAGGCTATTTATACCTAATTGATCTATAAACTAAGCAAAAATCGATTGTTGCACAATCTACTTATTCTTGCTGACGATTATTGCTGTTGAAGCGAAATGTAAGGGGATCGTCACACTTAACTCGCTCGCAGTGGTTTTAGTTAGGGTGGGCACTCCCAGGTGCGAGTCCCACATTGGATCAGGATCTAACCGAAGGTCCTGGCTGCATCCATAAGGATTTCCCTGCTGAAAAAAAGTACTAGAAAGTTGATGAGAAATTTCGGAAAATATTAACACTTAAAAGGTGAGAAATATTGGAAAACGTGTATGTAGGTGTAGGTTGTAAGACTTGGTGTAGATTTAGTTGTAGTTATTTATTTATTTCAGGTCATAGTTAGGACAGAACTATATAACTAATACTAATATAAAAGCCGAAAATAATATGTAAGTTTGGACATGCCAACCTTATTGTTATTTTATGGCTGAACTAATTTGCCTGAAAGTTAAAATGCTTATATCTCGAATTAGGAGATAGGCTATAAAAAGAATCATAATCATTCCGGATACGGTTGTGAAATTAAGTTAACACAGAATATGCTGCGGGCACCAGTTAGTTTATAAATACGGAGATTGGAGTTGGAAATTAAATAAAACCAATAATAATTTACGAATCATTTATTTTTAAAAGATATGTATATATTTTTTTAATAATTTCGTTCACTTAGGTTAGGTTTATGTGCATCGTTTTTACACCTTAAATCTACGTAAAACTTAATAACTAATTAATAAATGCAAGTGATTATAATTATGATCTTTATTTTTCGAATCAAATGTCATAATAACGTCAACCATAGGTGGCACGTTTGCCAGTTTGCCTATCCAACTAACATAAAAAACATAATTAATTAATTAAGCTTCTGTTTTTTTTAATCAAATGCCTTTATTTCCTTAGTTTTAAGCTTAATTATGCTTAGCAGTTGTCGCTAAGGCAGGTTTGCTTTCGTCTATCTGCAAATATGCATGTAGATAAGTAGTAAGGCCAGTAAAAAAAATATAACCACCTAATAAGTAACCTTCAATTGCCATTCTCAAAATCATCAATATGATGTAAATTTTTGACATACGGAGTACATAGCCATCATGTCAAATCAAAGTAAGAACTTTCCAAATAAAATTTCATGATACCATAATGGTTTTATGATACCATAATGAGAACGGCAATTGCATCTCTGATTCATCCTATTCTGCTGAGCCTGGACCTCCTCTTGGTTCTTCCCCTCTTCTCAAATCAGTGCATTTGATTTTTTTTTTTCAATTTTCAAATTCAATTCAATCAAAATTCAAAATTTCCACATAAATAAAAATAGGAGCACAATAATGATAAATACCAACATCCAGAGTTACTAAAAAAATGTTATGAACATTATCTACAGATAGGTGAAGGTAATAATAAGACTTTATTAATGTACATTTTTATATCAATATATCTTTCATTGATCTTTTACTTAAATCCTATATTGTAATTGAAATGTTGTCACTTTGCTTTTGAAGTAGATGGTGGTGGTTCTATTTTGTACACTCCTTTTTCTTGCTGATACAGGGTTTTGGTAAATTTTCTTTATTCAATCACAGATGTCTACTACCATTTACCAACTATTATACTTAAAATATTAACTGCCCAAGCCATATAGTACACCTACCCTAAGACGTCCAATGAAGTTTTTCAATTCATATCTTTGGAATAGTACATTTTTCGACAAATACAAAATTAAATGCCTGTATGTAGAATATTATACGATATTCAGTACCCTACTTGTGACCACTTTATACTTGCAACCCGACGCCAGGACGCCGTGCGGTTGCATACCACACGGTTGGCGGGGGGAAACCCCCCACTTTTACAAACCAAAAGTGAGCCAAATGGGCTCACACTAATCCGATGTAGCATTAATGCCTTCGGGCCGTTAGCATAGATCCATCCGGAAAAAAAAACTTCATACTTTTTATAAAGTTTTTAATATGGCATGGTAATACACATGGCAACCATATAAAATTAA
This sequence comes from Helleia helle, assembly GCA_963853865.1. Taxonomy (NCBI): domain Eukaryota; kingdom Metazoa; phylum Arthropoda; class Insecta; order Lepidoptera; family Lycaenidae; genus Helleia; species Helleia helle. The sequence goes on from OY971421.1 coordinate 13,615,629, forward strand.
AATCTTACCTCTTGCAACAGTAAATCAAATATTGTCGCAATCGTTCCATTAAAGCCACTTTTATCTATATTACGACTGTCAAAATGTTTTGAACATAAGACAAGATTTGTGGGCTGCCAATTTGTCACGTTCATTTTTGCCAACCAGGAATATATCAAGTGCACATCATTTGGAAACCTGAAAAGAAGTAAATGTATCATTCAAGAATGTACCTATTATGAGTTTATACAAGTACTTATCTATATTAAAAATAAATTAGGCAACCTTAATACATTGAAAGTTACCTTTTCTCGAATAACCTAAAGTCTAAACTATTAAAATAAAATAAATCTAATAAAATATATAAAGTAAATCTAAATCCGGCCCCTGTAAGTAACTAAAGTACCAAAACTGTCAAACAGGATTTCAGGGAAGTAAAATGTTGTATTATTTAATTAAACTTAGTCAAATTTGCTGGGTATCATGCGTATTCCTAAAATATACACGTAAAACCAACGATTAACGTTTATATTTAGCTAAATTAAGTATAAATAGTAACATAATAAACAAAACAATTTTCACGATGTTATTTTGCTTCACAATACTTACTTAGGAAATATTATGTCAGGTGTTTTATTATATGTAGCACTACTACACCGAGGGGCACTGCACATTACTATATTTATCCCGTCTTATTTTCACAATTCACATATTAATATTTAATATTTTTAAGAAACAAAAACACTTGAGCGAATTTGTTATGACGCCATTTGGCATCTATCGTCATCTATCAATATGGCGGAATGCGGATGGCTTCACTTTCTGTTTTGTCTATGTATGTGTCTGTGTTACTACATTGAAAGACAAAGAAAGGTGTATTTGGAGTTCAGACAAATGAGAACAAGATGGAGATATTGCTTATTACTGTCAATGTGTTTGTGTTAAAAGTGTTCGGTCTGCTTCTATTATATGTCTGTGGCTCTTCCATTGTTTTTGTTAATGGTATAGCAGCAGATGGACATGGCATGGGTTTATTTATCTCTTCAGTAGCTCCAAGCTGAAATATAAAAAAAAACTGGGTGTATGTAAGTATACCTTCCTTTTTTAAGATATGTTTTGTATCAAAGTGCAAACAGCAAATCTTTGAACACTTCTTTGGAATCCAGTAATTTCGACCAGAGGCTTTAATCCATTTCTTCCGAATGTCAGGATTAACTGAAACTGTGTTGTAAGATTAAATTATGAGTAACAATTTATAATTGAGAAATTGGTAACTTAAGGTATTAATAGTAGATACAAATAAATATTTACATTATTTAAACTTTGTTTAATTTGAAATAAAACCTGCATTTTTGTAATTAATGCAAATATTCCTTCCCCCTTCCCCTTTTCTTCTTAAATATACTCCCTAGCGAGAAGGCAGGTGATGGTATAAATAAAGGAACATCTTTTTATCCCTTCCCACCCTCTGTTCCTCACTTTCCAGGTGTTAACTTTTTTCAGGGATAATTTTTCTTCCTCCCCCTTTTTTCCTAAAATATGAGTTAGCGGCAAAGGGGAGTAGAGGGAAGAGGGATTAATAGAGAGGGAACTCAATTCCTCTCCTACAACCTCTTTTTTACGTCACCTGTTGCGGAGTCCAGCCTCAATTTTGTAAAAATATTTAAACTTAATTAAATTGAATCCTTAACCTATTCTAGAAAATTTAAAATGACGCAATTATTATCTTAATACTATTATAATCATTTATATATTAAGTTAAGTAAGTAAGAATATTGTATAAAAAATATACCTAATTTATACTTCTATAATATTTTTCTTATTTAAAAAAACCTCCAAAAGTTCTTTAAAACCATTACGATTTAAATAAAAATATGTCACTTTTAATTTAAGGATAGCTTTTGGAGATAAATTCAATCAAACAACACAATTCAAAATATTAATAACATACATTACTGGGAAAGGGAAAAACATAATACTAGCAATTTTAACATTAAAGACGTCACAAAATCAATATTAATTATTACCTTTTTAACCGACTTCAAAAAAAAAGGAGGTTCTCAATTCGTCTGTATGTTTTTTTTTTCAATTTAACTTATGAATTATAAACCAATGAAAGTATATATACATAAAGACTGATCACACATATCGTTATTCAACCACTATTAACCACAATATGAAATAAAATATGAACTTACGAGTGAAAAGTCAATTTTGGAATTTTCCGGTCACTATCACTTTTACAATTTATAACACTGCACCGAACCATTGTTAGGGTATTCCAGAATGTTTTTATTACCTTCTGTTTTTTAATTACCAATGAATTCTTTTAATTACTTTAGAAAATGCTAAAATAGCACTTCACAACTCACTAGACGTTGTAAACAAATTACAAATGTCAAAATTTGTGTAGCAACATATGTTGTTTGACCTTGAAAAAATCAGCACGCACCGAGAGATGCCAATAGTATAGTCTTGTCCTTGTTTTCCCTTAATTATTGTAATAAGCACATCTCTTTTATGTGGGAAGGAGTAAGCATTATCCAGCAGTCTATAGTATTCTCTGTCTACGGTTTTTTTGTATTGCACGGGTGAATAATAGTACTAGCGAATGCAATTTAAAACAAAAATGTAAGCTCTAGAGAAAAAAAAAGAAATAAAAAATTCTGAAATTTTAATCCTTGCTTTTAACAAATCATCCAAATTTAGATATGAGTGGTGTAAAAAAAATGTACTACGCAGTCGGTGCCCATTATTTTAAAAACTTGTCAATTTACTGTAGTTTAAAAAATAAATAAAATTGTTGCACTTAACATGTTAAAAAACCAAAATATTGCATTTATCTACAAAATAGCTTAGATATAAAAAATGCAATAATTACATTTATCGCTATGGCAAGAAATTTGGACCCTATTGGAAGTTCGTGTTGAGGTATTTGAGTGAGACATGTGTAAAATAAAAGATTTGGATATTATAAAAATATTTATTCTTTGTAACTTAAAATACTACTTAACCTTCAAAACTTAAATTAAATGTTCAAAATGAGATCCATTAGCGGAAATACATGCTCTACAACGTCGGATAAACGACCGTTTTACACGTTGTGTAAAACCACTCACTTTAATTTCTTCCGCTGATGACCGGATACGCTTCCTCAATTCATCCACAGAATTAATATCCCTTTGTACACTTTTTCTTTTAAAGAGCCCCAATAAAAAAAATCCAGCGGATTCAGATCTGGTGATCGTGGTGGCCACCGGATAGGCCCACCGCGACCTATCCATCTTTCTGGATATTGGCCATTCAGGTGATTCCGCACCGCGACTGCGTAGTGAGCGGCGCAGCCGTCCTTCTGCAACCACATTTCCCGTATTATCTCCGGATCAATTTCGCTAAGCAAAAGCGGCAGGTCGTTGCGTAAAAAATTCAGATATTATCTTTCACCATTAAGTGTTTCGGGCAACTCAAACGGCTCAAATACCTCAACACGAACTTCCAATAGGGTCCAAATGTCTTGCCATAGCGATAAATGTAATTATTGCATTTTTTAATACCTAAGCCATTTTGTAGTTAAATGCAATATTTTGGTTTTTTAACATGTTAAGTGCAACAATTTTATTTATTTTTTAAACTACAGTAAATGGACAAGTTTTTTAAATAATGGGCACCGACTGCGTAGTACATTTTTTTTACACCACTCATAGGTATCTAAATTTGGATGATTTGTTAAAAGCAAGGATTAAAATTTCAGAATTTTTAATTTCCTTTTTTTTCTTTGGATCTTACATTTTTGTTTTAAATTGCATTCGCTAGTACTATTATTCACCTGTGCAATACAAAAAACAGACTTGAAAAATAATGTCATTTGTCAAAGTTACAGTCACATTAGTAAAGTATTTATAGATTTTTGGCAAATATTGAAAAAAAAAGATAATTCCAAAACCAATGGCTAAAAATGGTTTTTAAAAAATTATGTGATAGGTGAATACCTGTACTATAATTATTGACTTAACGTTGGACCACTATTTACGACACACCTGTATATTAACTTTATGGTACTAACACTCCTAACCTAACCTCTATCTGTCAAACATCACTTGAAAAGTACAGTTTACAAAAAAACTTATTTGCATAATTAATAGTTTTAAATCTAATTTAAATAAAATCGTTAAATAGTCGTAAATTATTAAAAAATTAAAGTCATAATTCGTTTTTAAAACCATACAATAACATTTTTTTTTTCATTGTTGCCGCAAAGGCCCTGCCATGCCAAAATTATTAAAGAAAATAAGGACGCCGGTTGCCATCTTGCCATTTTTAGTGTGCTCCGTCCTGAGGACCTGAAGGAAATATAAGTTTAAAATGTACGCTACCATTTTGCAAACACTGCAATCTCAGACTGCAATATGCAAGTAAAGTGACCAAGCGTGTTCATTTGGCTACGGGGATAAATAAAAACAAGTTCACACGTATCCGACGCGCACTCGGACAGAAATGCACAGATGAGCGGAATTGAAGAGCTAGACCAGGGCGCTTAATCTTAGTACAAAAAACTGGGGTCAGCAATGGGTACAATAATATAAAATCACGAAGTATATGTAGTCCCTGTAGAAAATCAGTTTAGATCTGTTTAATTTTGTTGGCAACTATAAATAAGAGATGGCAGTACTCTTATGTTTGAATCTTCGTAGTTCTACTATAATACGCAAGATGGCGTGAAAACAATCATGCATTTGGTTTGTTGTTTTTATTTTCGTTCATATTGAAACAGGCTAAGACCATAGGCCATGCTGCCAATTCTGTCGTAATCAATATTTAGTCTAAAATATGGAAGAATAGTGGAAACACCAAGGCACGCGGCTTCGCCCCTCCAGTTCTCCATAAATCAACTATCATTCCCCTCTCTAAGATGAAGAACTAAATAGTTTTATATGTTGTTGTTTGAAAAGAAATAAATAATGCATTTAAATCGAAGTGTTTTTGTTTCATTGTTTAGTAATGTGAATAAATTACTGTTCGCTTTCCTACATAACTGCAAATTAATTTTGTAATTCATATTCCAAAAAATTTACCTAAAAATATCTAGACCAAATACATAGCAGGCAAAATATTATATGAGGGGTGTTATTTAAATGGTTAGCACAGTATTAGTATTTTTGTGAGCAGAAAAATATAATAATATGTAAGCAGAAATAGCTAATTGATCAGCAACTCATGGTGAGCAAACATTTCAAAATCAATTAGCAATTTATGTCATTCTGGATGGCTATAATTATTTTTGTACAGCTTATTAATTATATAAGCTGCAGTGAGCTGCTCTGGTTTAATAAAATTTTGGTAAGCACTCAGAGGGTAAGCAAAAAAATTCATTTTGTGCTGCATATAAAAGTAGCAAAAATACTTAACTTGTCATGTAGGTACCCAAGTACTTAAGCTATATCTTTTCTCTAAAGCATCACAAACCAACACTTTTTCAATCATAGATTTAGTTGTAGAACAAACCAAAAAATGGGATTTTGTTCGGCACTGTCATCAATTCGGTAACAAACCACAAAAACTTCATGCGGATCCAAACAAAATATTTGTATGCTGACCAAATTATTTAAATGCATTTTTTTGGCTCACCAAATTTTATAATTGCTGGATATTTAATTACTTCTCTTACTTATATATAACAGACAGTAGGCGATATACGTTAGACTAAATTATAATGTATAACTCAAACTGAGCTTTATTTAAGCTTAAATTACTGTTTGGCAAATCCTTCAGAAAGCCAAAGCAAAAGAAGAAGAAGAAGAAAAAGTGGAAGTTGGAGAAAGTTTAATTGCGTTATTTTGCTTATTTTTGTGATCTTATTGTTATGTTAAACGTTTGTTGCTGAGTTGAGCTAATGTTTCTCAAACTAATACATATTAGTGACCAGAAAGTAATTTTATGAGTGTTCGTGTTAAAAGTAGAGTACTGATAAGACTCCAATAAAGTGTTAAGTTTGAGAATTTAATCTAATTTGGATAAGCGTTTACCTAAAACTTTTCAACGCAATTGTTATGTACAAAATATATCTCTAACTCTCCTAGCCGGTCCAAGTAATTTTGCAAAATTTCAGAATAGTATGTTAAATCTTTACCATATCATAAGATGTACTTAGATGTATTACTTAGGTACATAGTAATAAAACACTATCAGCTAAATCGTATTTCATTTATCAATCCCTGAAATGAACATAATATTAAAGAATTAAATTATATATACCTAAAAGTACCTATAAAGCTACCTACATAGCTATAGATAGGTATATCGGTATCCAATCCATACGGCATACCAAAGGTTTAGTTCTAACTTTAAAATATAGAGGCGCTAGTTTCTTCATGCCCCGTTTTATGGAACAAGATTGGTCTCTAATTCTCTATTCCTATACGTTACAATGTACTCTGTGAGCTAGACTGATTGTTTTTTTTTCTCTGTAAATAAATTTAATTAAAAGAAAACTTTTGCCGCCCCTTCCTAGTAGTGCCTATTTTCGTTGCTTACGTTGTCGCAATGAGATATATTTATAACATTATGTATTTGAATATGTATGTATGAGTGTATTTATTATCTAATCTTTTAATATACAGGGTGTCCCGTAAGTAGTGGACCAACGGGGTGTGGGTGATAGGGGGAACTATTATCTATCAAAACCACAAAAAATTATTGTTCTAGGTCTTATAGCTTTGAAGTTATGATTTTTTTAATAAATAGGTGAAATTATCGTCCTATGTACAAACATTTTATAATTTTACGAAATCTATCACTTATTTTTTTGTTATTTTTATTCTAGGCGGTTAATAATACATAGGTCTTTCTAATTAAAATCGTATTTAGGTGTAATTATCATAAGCATGAAAATTAAAAAAATAAAACTAGTGCAATTTTTACAATTCAAGATGCTCTATGTGGTGTTTGAGCTAAGCTGGTGTAGAAAAATGTATTATAGCCTAGTGAAACTTTATTTTAAAAACATCTACATGTCATACCAATACAATACAAAAAAGTATAACACTGTAGTTTAAAGTATTTAAAAAACGTTAAATTAGCTTACGGATTTTAAATCTAAGAAATCGTCAGGTAGACAATGTGCAAAATAAGTCTCGGAATCACATAAATTCCGAGAAATATTTTGCACGTGCAATCTGGAATTCTTTTGTATTTTTCCCGGCCAATCATAGACGATACTCGAACCCCCTCTCCTTTCCTATTACTTACGACTCACTTCAGTGACTTGCTTACAGCTTGTAACTACATACGTGTTTCTCTCGATCCCACTACGATTATTACTCCTTGTTGAAGTGCGCTTGAATTGGACCTCGGTTTTGCTTGTGATTTGGTATTGTTGAAGTTGGAAAAATGCCTAATACTTACACTCCCCGTGAATACGCAGAAATGTTTTTTATTTACGGGCTCTGTGATGGGAATGCTCGGCAAGCTGCACGTACATATCGTGAGCGCTATCCAAATCTAGATCGCTATCCTGATCACCGCATTTTTCTTCGGGTCAATAATGCCTACTTAGAAGGACGTATTCCTGGAGTTGGAAACCGTGAAGGAAGGCCTAGAACAGTGGATGAACGTCAAATACTGGCAGAAGTAGAAGAGGATCCTTCGACTAGCACTCGTCGTATTTCTAGACGCACTGTGTAGCTAGAAGTACGGTACACCGCATATTGAAACGGAACAACTTACACCCGTATCATGTACAACGAGTTCAAGCGCTGCTACCTGCTGATTATCAGTGACGAATAAATTTCTGCCGAGAGATGTTGCGTCGATGCCGTCAAGACCGAAACTTTTTTAATTCCATATTATGGAGTGATGAATCATGTTTTAAAAGGATGGGAGTGTTTAACATACACAATCTTCATCATTGGAGTGTCGTGAATCCTCGAATAGTGAGAGAGGATCGATATCAGCACCAATTTGGAGTGAATTTGTGGGCAGGAATATTAGATGGCAGAATTATCGGTCCTTTTGAATTACCGCCGAGACTTAACGGCGCTGGTTATCTCCAATTTTTGAGACGTGATCTCGGTAATTTGTTAGCAGACGTGCCACAAGAAGTACGCGAGAGAATGTGGTTGCAGCACGACGCTGCACCAGCCCACTATTCACGGCTAACACGGCAAAACGGTGACAGAATTTTTGAACGTGACGTACCCAAATCGATGGATAGGACGCGGAGGTACAATATCATGGCCGCCACGATCTCCCGACCTGAATCCTTTGGATTATTTTTTATGGGGTTACTTCAAAGAAGCAGTTTATGAAACGAATATTTCTGATGAAAGAGAGTTACGACAAAAATTAAATCATGTTGCTGAATCGATAAAAAATAATGAACGGGCTCGACGAAGTTTACAAAGAAACTTTATACGAAGATGTTGGTTATGCATAAGAGCTAGAGGAAAGCATTTCGAGCACTTAATGTAAGAAAAAAAATGTGTAATTAAAGCTTTTCCATAATTAGCAATGTATTTTTATTTTCTTGCAAAAATGTCCTTTGGTTTTGATATTAATTAAAATAGGAAAAATACTTATTTGAAACCAGTTACTTTTTTGTAATTGGTATGACATGTAGATGTTTTTAAAATAAAGTTTCACTAGGCTATAATACATTTTTTTTACACCAGCTTAGCTCAAACACCACATAGAGCATCTTGAAATGTAAAAATTGCACTAGTTTTATTTTTTAATTTTCATGCTTATGATAATTACACCTAAATAATAATTTTAATTAGAAAGACCTATGTATTATTAACCGCCTAGAATAAAAATAACAAAAAAATAAGTGATAGATTTCGTAAAATTATAAAATGTTTGTACATAGGACGATAATTTCACCTATTTATTAAAAAAATCATAACTTCAAAGCTATAAGACCTAGAACAATAATTTTTAGTGGTTTTGTTAGGTAATAGTTCCCCCTATCAGCCACACCCCGTTGGTCCACTACTTACGGGACACTCTGTATAAAATTTCCATGTCACAATGTTAGTTACCGTACTCCTCCGAAACGGCTTTACCGATTTTTACCAAATTTTATATGCGTATTCAGTAGGTCTGAGAATCGGCTACTATCTATTTTTCATACCCCTAAGTGATAAGGGTGGTCAACCCTTCAAATTTTAAAAGTTAACGCGGGCGAAGCTGCGGGCAACAGCTTGTATAATTATATATTATAATATGTGTTTATATTTTAAGTATAAGTATATCTTTTATTATTTAAGTATATAATATTATATAATTTATTATTATATTTTTTTAAATTATAGTAAACTCAATAATCTAAAAAAAAAAAGAATGCTCGTAATACAAGTCCTACCTCACCTACATTGTTATCTCTTCATCAATGGTTGTCTGGAAGAGCCCCCTTGGAGCGGTAAGACCGCCTTTTTTGTACGTAGATAAAATATTGTACTGTATTATTATTATTATTGAACTGGTACAAAATAAAGCATTTATTATTAATATTATTACCTAACTGGTTTGAAATTGATAGAGCAATTATATCACAATTTGGCGCTGAGTCTGTCGTCTCATTCGAAAATTAGTTTGAAAAGCATAGTACCACAGTATAGTAGGTACTATATTAATTTCTATTCTAAAAGTCACTTCTAACAATAAAACAAAACAAAATATATTTACTTACATACTTTTTTACCTACTTATACTTTTTCACTATAAAAAATATGCACCAAATCATTCTTAAATCTTAATGTAAAGATTTTTCATCAATATCAACCATTGCTTGATATTATCATATAGGTACGCCCTAGTGATTGCCGAGACGGCCGATCCCCTACCAGTTTACCACTTGCATCTAATTTGCGTCCACAATAACTATCTATATTACTAGCGTATTTGTGCCATGATCTTTAGCTATACATATCCGTTAAGTTATTAAGATCAGTTTGTACTTCAAGTGTTACTAATTTGTTATTTAAAAGCGAATAAGAATAATATTTTGAATCTGAATCAAGTAAAAAAAATACTTTTTACAAAATTATATTATACTTGGATGATAATTTCATTTCGACGTGCATGTGTTCCTGTAAAGTGTAAGTATATATTTCTTATCTTAGGTACTTCTCTAGTTTAGGTTTTACAATAGGGATGTTGACATTTTTCAGAAATGTTTTTAAATCATTTATAAATATCTAATGGAGGCCTAAATATTATTAACTTTTACTTAAATACGTCTAATGCCTATAAAATCTTGCATTTCATAATGTATTTTAAATTTCGTTCCAAAACGCTAACACTTGTCACGTGACGTCATATGTTGTTAAACATCGTAAATAGTTGTCGTTACTAAAAAATGGCTTCTAAGTTTTATAAGTGTTGTACGGTGCTTATGTTTGCGTACACTGTCAAAACGCCTAAAAATTTGTTTTTACTATAATATGTACTGCGTACGAAAAATGGTGTATAGAAGTACCTCAATATTCTTCCGCTTCCGCTAAATAAGAACAAGTGACGTAATTTCCGTTTGTTATCTCGTGACCTTTTTTAAATTTTGTTACATTTTATTTATAAAATATTAATTTAATCAAATAAAAATAAGGAATAAAATATTGTACATATTTTTTAAGAATTCTATCATAAAAACTACCAATTATATTAAAATTATATTTTTATATGAATACTGTCAACATCCCTATTTTTATGGAGATGTTTTAGTATCTATTCAATTTATTAAAAGGTTCTCCTTTATTATTATTGACTTGTGATAGTCCAAAGTCGAAGTTATGAAAGTACCGAATATATTTATTAATCAACCATTTAGAAATATTTATTACTTGTCATTCTTTTCACTACTAGGTGGTGCTTTCCTACAAATAACAAAACTGTAGATTAATCTACAAATTTATGGCCTATTCGTATGTTCCAAATGGCAAGATCCTATTGGTCGCAAAAGTGTTTGTATAAATTTTTTAAAAGCTTCCGCTAGATGGAGGTAATTTTTCATTTAAGCGCCATCTCGCGTAATTAAAAAAGTAGTGTATTTTTATCAATAGATGTGGTTAAACCGTTAAATGTTTAATTATTGTTCACTAGTTTAGGTTGAAGAGTAAACAATAACTCTTCAACCTAAACCATTGTTTAATCAGTAAAATTTTAATATACCTACATCATAATATTATCATAACTATACTATTTTTCTATATGCCATTTCTTGCTACTATATATAATTAATTACCTTAAGTTTGTTCATTCATACGAGTTTTACAGTTCATTATTTCTTACGTAATGTACGTTTCAAATTATTTAGTTTAATGACTAGTTTATTTCGATGATGAAATTCAAAAGAATCACTATGGAGAATTTTGTTTTATATATAAGGATTAAGTTACGAAGTGTAATTATTCTAACAATTACGAGTTTTTTATTTTGATAGTAATATTATTTTGTTATTATTATTTTATTCATAAATCGATTTACATTAATTTGACAAGTATAGCTTAACTTTTCATTACTAGATGTCACTTTGTGGTCTAGGTACATGTTATGACTTACTAACTTCACTACTAACCGCTAGATGTCCTGAAATTGTGATAATAACGTCATATTATTCTTATTATTATTTATTAATTGACAATTGACATTTGAGTTATAAATTTCACGTAACAGTGATTTTAGGTACTTGATGAACAGTGAACAACAGTCAAAATTAGGAGTTAGATTTACGTATAATTAAAGGAATACCCTATAGAGTTTGTGGTTAAATATATGGGAGTTATGTACTTTCTTTCATACTTTGTACAGGCAGGCTATGTATTCACATAGCATTATTATATACATATATCTACAGTTACTTTATTATTACCGAGTGATCCAGATTTTATAAGGATGGATACCTAGTATTATCAACTTATTTATGTGAACATATTAAACAATTTCATTGATATCAATTATCATTCATAGTTACTGTCAAATATATGAAAATATGTGAGTAAACTTAGATTTTTCAAATTTTCTTGTTATAGGAAATCATGTGGGTATGTTATAAGTACATATTAGTATAGTAAAAAATTCTGTACATGCTCCAAACACTTCTTTATTTGTATATTATTTATAACTTAAACATAATTTTATTTTTTATAACTTAAACATAACATAGCTTTAATGTAGGTAAATATTGTTTTTTATAGTAAGTAACTGTCGAAATGAGTTCCAAGATAGAAGTCGATCATGAATTATTTACAACTTGCCGTCTATGCCTGGATAAAAAGGGAAACTATATAATTGTACCAGATATACAGAAGAATATTAAATATGCCTATGATATTGAGGTAAGTCTAAATCTTTTTAATCTAAAAATGTTTTAAAATTTATATCAGCTTATATTATTTGCTTTTTTGTTCTTTTTGTGGTAGTTATCATTATTAAAAGAGTATTAGTATCATCATCTTTACTTATCAGGGATATATACATGAAGAAAAGTTTGTTGGGCATGTAACATGTTTAATGGTACCTAATATAGGTAGGTACATATGTAATCATATAATAAATAAATAAATAAAATTATAACAGACTTCAAAAAATAAAATAACTAAAAAGTAATAAAATAATCGCGTTTTCTTTAATTTTTGTATCTACAACTAATAATCATCTTGAACTTCTACTAATGTACAATTTTTGCGATTACCACGTCATTATTGTTACTTTTGGAGTTGGTGTCAGCTATGTTAAATAGGTATAGCAACAAATTTGTCACCATAGTCCATCACCGGTGTCGTATTTGTTGCTGTAGGCAGACCTGTAATAGCATGTATCACCTATATGGGTGCAAAGTGCTCATGAGTATAAATTAATTAAAATCCAATCACAAGGTAGCTACCTACTGTAAACTATTTAGGAGCTCCCTTAACAGTCCTTCGTCTTCATCATCAGACCCCCAATCATAGTCACAACCTATCTAGGTGTAAAGTTCTCATCAATACAAATTAATCAAGCCTAAAAGGTTACTGAAGTAAATCGTCGAGGAGTTTAGATCGACTCTAGCTAGACCTTCATTAAATTGTAGTGCTTTAAAATGCTTGTTTTAAAAAATATTAAGCGCACTAGTCGCTCCTACGATTTTCGAAAGTTTGGCAAGTATACCATTCCAAACACAAAAATAATTTTGAAAATCAGCCCACAATTGATGGAGAAATTGATGTACATACATAAAAAAAAATACTGATCAAATTGAAAACCTCCTCCTTTTTGTTGAAGTCGGTTAAAAATAGCCTTTATTGATGTTCTTTACTTTACAATCATTAATAGAATAAACTAATGCCTACTTATTACTACTAGATACAATTTTACCATACTTGTATATTCTGTTACTATGTATTTAATTATTATCTAAGTTCTGGTATTTATGTATTTACAGTTCCTATATTATCGGCAACTGGATGTTTGTCTGTATACCTCTATTTCTTTTTCCATTTCTTGGATACCATTCGGTTATAAATTTAGTCCACTTATCATTATCTCAGCCATTTCAGCTGTCTCTATGCTGCAAGTGCATTTTAAAATTTTGTTTTATTTTTAATCTCTTTTATTTATTTTTACTCTATTCCTTCTTTTTATACCTATTATACTTCTTCTATTCCATTTTGGCAGACTTTTAATTTCCTTTCATGTGTTTCTGTAAGTGCCCACGCTTGATATCTCTAAAGTAAGCAGGGCATAATGCATGTTTTGTATACTTTTTTCTTAACTTTTATAGGCATATCTTTACTCATCATAATTTCGCTAAGTGACCAAAATCTTTTCCAAGTATTAGTTATTCTTCTTCCTAGTTCTTTATTCATGCTCTCTTTTGTAGATATTAGTTGGCCTCTAAATAATATATATTCACTTTTATTTACTTTTATGGTTTCCATTTGTTGTGCATTTGTTATCATTTTTTATTTAACTAAATTCAATTCAATTCAATTCCTGAAAATCATTTCTAACACCACTGAAAATAATTTTGGTTATATAGGATCTCCTTGTCGTACAGCTCTGGTGATAGGGAATTTGTTACCAGTAGATTCTAATATAACTGCTCTGTGCTTATTTATGTTATTGTATTCTTTATATTTTTGTAATATTTGTCTTAATACATATGGTTTTCATTTGATTGACATAATATGGATATGATCTATAGCTGAATATTTACTTGGGAAACTTGTTGGGTTGGTTTCCCAAGTTTTCTTCTAGCATATTGATAATTCTTCAAAGTATGATTTTTGAAAAAATCTTAGTAGTAGACATTACTTAATTATAATGACTTAGTAGACATTAAATGATCGGCCTGTAATTTCGTTCTTGTCTCCTTTCTTATGTAGCAGAATGATAGTTGATTTACTCCAATCTTCTGGTATGACGTCTTCAGACTAAGATTTCGTGAAACAAGTCTGTAAGCTTTGGCGATATTACTAGCAATCTAATTTTTTATAGTTGATTTGTGACTAAATCTAATCCTGGTGCCTTATCTACTTTTTATGTCTTGATAGCTTTTATGGTTTCTACCTTTGGAATTGGTTTTATTTCTTCTATATTTAATAAACTTTTTCTATATTATTTTGTTATGTCTTCCTGTTTTTGTGTTTGGTATAGGTTTTGGTAGTAATCTGTAGCAACTGCTAGTATTTCTGGTCTTTTGCTAGTCTTTTCACCTTTTTTATCTTTTAAATTAGCAATCCAGTCTCGTGGTGGCTCATCTCTTTTAGTACCATTTTTATTCCCCCTGTTTTTTCAATATGTTTTTTTAGTGTTCATAATCTTCTAGTTTTCCTTTCGCTTCTAAATTGTTCTCTAATTTATTAAATTATTTCTGCTATCTTTTTGCCGTTGTTACTTTCGTCTTTTCCTTGTCTTAAAAGTTGTTTCCGTTCCTTTAATAGTTCATTAACTTTGTATGACTTTACTTTCTTACTAACCTTGTTTACTTCACGAGTTTCTGCTTTTAATTTCTTATATTTTAGTCTGTTGTATTTTTCCTGTGTCGATATATTGTCTTCTCTTTCCCCACCATATAAGTATATTTGAAGGTTTCTGAGGAGTGCATCAGCGTTACCAGTGTATTCAATGGCTTCTATGTAGCTGTGAAATTTTCTTGCGTTTTGGTATGTGTCAGAGTTAAAGTTAAAATTGTTTAAAATTGTAAAAAATCCATGTCCATTTTTTTTTAAGGTTTCTTTTTGTAAAAACTGCTTAGGATGCTCAGTTTATTTTCGATAGCAAGGGATACTAGTCGTGAGCCGTTCTTACTTCTATTTCCGAATGCATGGTTCCATATTGTATATTCTTCTCCTCTTCTTTACCCTTTAATTTCGATTTTAAATCTTTATTTCCGTTATATTAGGCTGAAGTTTTTCATCAATTTTTTCCTCCTTATAGACTCCTTCAGTTCGGTCGGCTGTTTCTGCATTTTGATCTTCATTTTTTCAAATTATTTGATAATCAGTAGATTCCATATCCCATGTTGGTCTCAAAAAGTTCGGTCTCGAAGCTATTGCGCTTCATTTTAAATACGTCCACTCGTCGCGGACACGCGCATGAACGTTGCAATGCCAGAGTATCTCGTCTCGCGCGGCGCTCGCGCGTAAAACGGGCGAGTGAGTCCGCCGCGTTGCACGCGTTTTACGCGCGATTATGAATACGCGCGAAAGTATCTGGACAGGGTGTATGTAACTCTTGTGTTTTGGGGACGCGCGAGTGCTTACACGCGAGTGCCCTCGCCCACAAAGCGCTTCCTCAGGACAGGCTCTTACGGTTTTATTAACCCAGAATTGTTATTTTTAAGATTATTTCGATCTTTCCTTCATACTCTTAAGGACTTAGGCACTTAAAATTGCAGGCATGTAAGTACAAGTACTACGCGTAAACGACAACATACTACTTAGGCGTATTTAAAAGATTGAAATCAATTTATTTACAAATTCCACTGATGACACAATTAAAAATAATTAAAATGTAGTTTTTAGCGAAATCGCAGTAAAGATTCGAAGTGTCCACCGTTTCTCTGAACACAAACTAGCACGTTTTTGTAAATCGTTTTTTAAACTTGTTTGCCGGCCTTTCAGATATGACTATGCTCTTTTCTGGAAGGTCCCTAAGTCGTATCGGTTCGGAAACACCGTAGGTGGCAGCTGATTCCATATATTAGTCGTGAGAGGCAGGAAATGCCGTAAAAATCTAGTTGTTGTGGATTTCCGGACATCGAGATGGTGTGGGTGAAATTTGGAGTTTTTTCGCGATGTCCGGTGGTGGAATTCTGCTGCAGGTATTAGTCCGAACAATTCCTCAGAGCACTCCCCGTGGTAGATGAGGTAGTAGATGCAGAGCGATCCGACATATCTACGCAGCGCCAAAGAGTCAAGCCGATTGGAGATAACATTTGTTGTCGACGATTCGAGCCGCCCGGCGTTGAATGCGGTTGAATTTATGTTGTAAATCTCAACAACTGAGCATTTTTTTTTCCTTTTGCACCGGGAAATTTTCTTAGGCATTCCTCGGGGGAGGGGGACACCTCAGGGCGGTATGTGGGACTCGTTGCGCCCGAAATATGTGGTGGACGCAGCTCTACCCATTAAAACCCAGCGATTGCCACCAATGCCGCTTTTGGTGAGGTGTTCCGGATCTGTTGAGCAATAGATCCGGAGCAGTCCTCCAAGGGACCGACGCCATCTCCACGGAGGGATCGTCCTATACCACAGAACAACCCCTTCCAACGTAGGGTCAGTGCAATGGGGTGAGGTTCCTATCCTCGCCTCTTTTTCCCCCCTGCTCTTTTGACCCCTCTTATAAGAGGGGCACAATGAGCAGCTCCCTCGGCTCAATCGGCTTCACCATAGGTGATTGGTTCACCTTAGTCTACTGAGCCCCTACGCCACGACAAGGCTTGAACCATGGTGGTTGCAGCTTCTATACCGCATATTGGTCGACGCTAAATCTTCGCTCGGCTTGCTGAGTGCTTGGGTGACGTTCGAAGTATTCTACTATTGCGTTTTCCGTACGATTGGGTAAAAGTGGCCGGCCTCTGCCTCTACCGTGGCTTGGACGATGGAATTTTCAATGGCCCACAATGATATTATAAGTAATATCTCAATGATATTATAAGAAGACCATAAATTTTAAAATTTTTAATACAAAATTAATCAATTTATCAAATGCTCAAAATGAATCCCTTTCTGTTAAATACTAAGTCGCACTCTTTTCATTATTTCGCTCCCTGTGGATTTGTTGTGGATATTTAGAATAATCGTCCAAGTACTGTTTGTAGCTCGTGGACACTTTCAAACTGGTTTTTGTAAATTGAAAATTGATTTAAACACTGATTCAAAATCTTTCGTACTACTGGAGGATAATTTATTTTTAGGTGTTGATAATGTTGAAACAAAACTTGCAATGATATTATTTGGTGGTTCATTACTCAAACTCTCTGTAAGATGTTTCTTTTGTCGGAGTTGTTGTCTATAACCTAATTTCTCGAAGTCAGAACAGTTTGAATGACTTTGTTTGATTTCAGAGCTTACGACACAACTCGATTCGGTTTTTTAATTGGCGGACACCAGTTATTAAATAAAATCAACATGGGTATCGCTTTCATTGTTTTCAGGGGTGGTGATTACGAATATGACAATATATTTCGAGGTTCAAGATGGAGGACACCAAGTATTAAATAAAATCAAAATGGATATCGTTTTCATGGTTTTCAGGGGGTGGATTACGAATATGACAATATTCGTAATCCAATTCGGTCTTTGACCTATGAAATTGTCGTTTTGTATGAAAAAAATTAAACGAATTTTTATTTGTATTAATCGAAGTAAACACCCATGCAATCAATGCATCTTTGCCAACGCAGTGGCAGTTTATGCCCTTTTTAAAGAAATCTGCTGGACGGGAGGCAACAAATTCTTCAAAGGCATTTGTCTGCCTCTCGGGTATTGATTTTTTTTTCCGCCAAGAAGTTATCCAAATTCTGGAAAAAGTAGTAGTCTGTAGGCGCAAGGTCTGGTGAGTAGAGCGGATGACGGAGAGCTTCCAACCCCAGTTCTTGCAACTTGGAGACCGTCTGCTGTGCAGTAGGAGGTCGCGCGTTGTCGTGTCAGCGGAGTGCCAGTCGTCGAGCAGCGGAGACGAGCGATTGACCAATGCTGGTTGGAGATGTGCCAGCTTCTCCATCATTGTGTTCAGTTCTTCACAATATACATCACAATTCAAGCAGTGATGAATCACACCGTCGCTAGACCACCAAACAGTGACCATCACTTGTCTAGGGGTAAGTTTTCGTTTAGGTTATTGTTTAGGTACTGAACCAGGATCCAACCAACTTGCTGAGCGCTTGCAGTTATCAAACAGAATCCATTTTTCATCGCAGGTAACAATGCGGTTGAAAATTCCTTTGCAATTCCAGTACAAGGCACGTCTCGACGCGTACTTTGCGTTGGCGATCATTGAGTTCGTGGGGCACCCATTTGTCAAGCTTTTTTACCTTGCCAATTTGACGCAAATGGACCAATATTATTTTGACGCTAACGTCGAAAGCTGCTGCTGATTCAGCCGTAGATTGTGTATCATCAGCTTCCACAATCGCCTTTAATTCGTCATTGCCGACCAAAGTCTTCGGACGACCGCGAGGTTCATTTTTCAGGTCGAAATTTCCAGGACGGAAGCGAGCAAACCAATAACAGAAGATGGTGCGTTGGTTTGTAGTGTTAGCTCCGTAAACTTATTTGAATATAAGATCTTATATTTAATATTAGTAGGCTTTAGTTTGCCTGACTGGCAGTAATATTAATATTACTACTTCTTTCTTCTAGTTCGGTGTCGCTCAAATGTTGTTGTTTTGTCACTTATGATGTAGCTTATCTCACGAGAACTTGAATCACGCTGGCGTTATATGTAACAGTAAATGTAGGGCACGTGAATTATGTTAATTCGAGTGAAATATAAACCAGTGATGCCTGAAATGTACCATGCCTAATTTTATTGCAAAATTCATAGATAATTTATATTTACAGGTTGAGTTAAATAATGGGCTTCCACAGTTAATATGTATGAATTGCGAATCAATTTTGAGCAAATATGTGTGCACAAAACAAATGTATCAAGAGAAGCAAAAAACATTACAAAGTATACCGCAATCAACTGTAAGTATATTGAACTTATAACTTTAATTAAATGTGTAAATTCAACTTAGTCCCATAAAGACCTACCGGTACAGTCAGCGCCGCTTCGAGTTTTACACTTTGGACTTTGTATTAACTACGCAGAAAAACGTGCGAGACAGTGCAATAAATATATTCTTGTTATTTCGTGCGTCACATAAGCGGTACATAGTCGATCAGCGGGATTCAAGCGCTGTGGTATATGAATGAATTTAACACTATGCTATTTATTATTTTGTGGCGCAAGACACGTTGACACACAATTTACTTAAAACTTATAGATCTATACCTAAGTTTTAAGTAAATTGTGACATACAATTATTGAAGTCGTTCTTTAATAATATACGTAAGTATTATTGTAGTGCGGGATCCTTTGGCACTATTGTATTAGTGTAATTTGGGTATACTATTTAATTAGTATTAGATATTATTTTAATAATTTTACTACAACAATTCCTGTTCTAAAATTTGCTTATACTCCATAGGTCCTCTACATACAGTAGGTGAAATTTTGTGTGAGTGTATGGTTTTATTGCATATTAGGCAATCGAGCAGTCAGATCACGATATGATTTTTTAAGATGATGCTGTAATAATTTCCTCGCTCTATATTTCACTGATGAATACCTATGTATTTTTTGAAATTACATATTATCTATTATTACTTATAATAAATTTTATATTAAATTCCTTTTAAAAAATTATAGTAAAAACAAAACTAAAAACACGCTTTAATAGCAAACCGAACTAAAAATTTGAAAATATATAAATATCATTGTTTTTGTTAAATCATTTAATTCTTGTATTAAAAATTATTTTCAAATTTTTAGTTCGGTAGTTTTTAACTATTTTTTTTTTTACTTTTTAGTAAATTATTTTATCAATTTACACTACTCAACTTATGGCTATGAGACTAAAAACCATTCAAGTGATGTAGGTAATTTGCGTGCCTTATGCCTTAATTGCATGTGTTGATCAGGATATTGGTACAAACTTATTAAATTATTCTATTGTCATCGGTCATCGATAAGTCTACTAAGTTAAAATGAAATCTCACTGTTTGAAGTGGGACAAAATCAAGTCCAAAGAAGTTACAAACGAACATACAAAACACATACAGGTGAAGCTAATATAAAGCGTGTAAAACATAGATTTATAAATGGCAATTTCAGTTAAGCAATATTTATATTTGTGTCTATATTTTTTTATTGCATACCAGCGGTCTGTCCTGGCTTTATCAATATTAATATGAATTTAATTATAACCTATATTAGTCACTGATGACGTGGCTTTCTATAGGTGAAGGAATGTTTTAAATCGGTCTAGTAGTTTTGGAGCCTATTCAATGCAAACAAAATAATCAAATTTTTCCTGTTTATAATGCCATGTGCACACCCTCCCCACCATGGTTCAGGCCTTGTCGTGGCAGTGGGGCTTAGTAACCCAGGGTGAGCGGTGCACCTTGGGCGAAGCTAATTGGGCCGAGGGGGCTCTTTGTACCCCTCTTATAAGAAGAGGGGACAGAAGAGCAGGGGGCAAGGGGTGAGGATGGGAACCTCACCCCATTGTACTGTCCCGACGTTGGGAGGGGTTGTTCTGTGGTGCGGGACAACCCCTATGTGGAGGTGGCGTCGGTCCCTTGCGGGATTAACTAGCCGTCGAGGTGCCCTGTTTGTTTTCTAGATCCGGGGCACCTCACCAAAGGCGGCATTGGTGGCACTCGCCGGGTTTTAGTGGGTAAAGCTGCGTCCATTTACCAGCTGTCGGGCGCAGCGAGTCCCACATACCCGCGTGGGGAGACCCACTCCCCCGCGGGATGCCTCAGAGCATTTCCCGGCGTTAAAGAAAAATAAAAAATGTGCACACCCTCGCTTCGGCGCCCCCTCGGCCCTCTCTCGCCGCGTTGTTCGCCGCGATGCTCGCTGCGCTGCGTGGAGGCAGACCGGCGTATTTTAGTTTATATTGTGTATTTTAATTTCGTAATATCTTTTGAATGGAATGTCCGATTTAAATAATTCAAAAAGTAATCAACAAGTATAAGAAACAGTCTTGAATATGAAATGATTTATTTGAATAATAATTAACACTAGTATAATGGACTACATGATTTTCATAGGCATTTTTATCAAACTGAAGGCAAATTGGCAACGTACCACCTGATGGTAAGTGGTCGACGTCGCCCATGAACATAAACTAGTATACCTGGAACGAGCTCAAGCAACTTATTTATGTGTCTGAGACATAAGATGTTAAGCCTCGGTGCCAGTAATTACACTGCCTGTCTTGCCCTTCTCTCCGAAACACAGCAAAGCTGTTTCACGGGAGAAACAAGCAAGATGGTGGTACCCATGCAGCCGGGAGCGCGGCACAGCGCTTCCCTCCCACCGGTAAAATACTTACTTCTTACAAAATACACGAAACAGTAAAATTATTGAATAGACAGGGTAATAAAACTGAAGATAGAAAGTGAATTGTTATTGGCCGAAGTGTGCCGAGGCGGTGACGCCCCGTCCCTACCGCACAAATTTACGTTTTTTTAATACGTATAGATAACATTATGTTGACTGTAAAATCTGAATTGGCGCCGACTGTACGAAAATGTTGACCTTACGCGAATAAATAATGAAACTAACGAATGGCTTAAAATTTGAGTTATTTTTATTTTATTTCAGTTTATTTTTAAGTTCTCATTTAATTTTAGGAAAATGCAAGTATGGAAAAGACGAGCAATATTAACAAAGAACCTAAAAACATCGATATACCCTCAAAAAATGATCAACATAGTAAAACATTTTGTAGTGACGATGGTGATAAAAATGTTATAATTAAAGAAAGCGTTGCTGTAAGCAAACGTAGTAGCAGTTGGCGCAATAATTTTACGGAATATTTTGCTTGTAAATTTTGTTCAAAAACGTATACAAAGAAAATAAGTGTTATTAAGCATATTCGAAAACATAAGACGTTACTGTTAAGTTATCAAAATATTGCTACACCTTGTTGTGTAAAACTGGAAAAAATTGATCAAAAACCAAACATAACTGGATCAAAAAAGTTTGTGATGTTCGATACTAACAAAATAGTACAATATAGAAAAAAAAACTATTACAATGTATATCTGCAGGAGAAAAAATTAAGCTGCATCACTTCTTCTGATGAAGATGATAATATTATTTATCCCAGAAGTAAGAGACGGAGATTTAACTCTGAAAGTTCAGAGGATACGGTGGTTATCGAACAAAAGGACAATCAAAATGAAACAGACGTTGAGAGTTCTGCCATGGGTTTTCCAAGGAAAATTAAAGATTTTGATTCTCAATCTACGAAACATGATATGCAACCAGAATCCGTAAAGGAAAGTACAAATATAAAAAGCAACTCAATTATAGAACATATTATAAATTTGTGCTACACCAATTTTTTGTCTAGAATTGAAAACGAATCTAGCTTGACTGACAAAGGAAAGCTTCTGGATAGTCTTTTAAGTATGGAACCAAAAATCTTGAATACTAGTAGATTAAATTGTCCAGCATTACTTAGTTATTTGGAAAGTAAAAATCTTGATGTTATTCTCAACACGAACTCTCAGAACGGCTCAAATATTGTGCGTATCCACACGAAATTACGAGGCAAACAGTACCTAAAAAAGGAGAATACTTGGCAACGTCTCCGTAATGCGTCAAATGTCGATACAAACTTTATGAATATTTTAAGCAAAGCATTGAATTCCGAAGTAAATAATGATGACAAATCAGTAAGTACATCAACTGTATTAGCTAAACTGTTAAACGCTAATCCCGTTGCTAATCCGAAACAACTTCCAAAAAAGAATTTTGTCGAATATAACAATACTGTACAAGGTTCAATTGTAAATAGTGATAATAAACCTGGGGAACAAGACAAAACAAAACTTATTAGTGTGGTTAAACAAAATGATGTTACTGTTGAGTCTAATGTTAGTAGTAGTACGGTTGCTAATAATATAAAAGAACCTATCACTTATCCAAGAATACAAGTAAAACATATAGATACATTGAGAGGAAAAAATGCAAACAATGATACATGCTATGAAAAAAATCCACCTTTCGTTTGCTATTCTGGTCGCCCTTCCTCTCAAGGTTTCACTGTAGTTAGAGAAGAGAATGTTGGGTTGCCGCAAACTTCAATAAACTATGCAAGTAATAATCCAAGTAGTGTTCCAATGTATGTCAATATAGCCCCAGCTCCAATAGCTCCAACCATTAATTCCACACCACAGTCACATGAGGGTAGTATTCACACAAATAATAATGAGTCTGTGTCTAATAAGAAACAATCTCAATTTATTTTATTACATACAGTGGAACTCCCAAATACTAAAACAGAATCACCATTTGATTATTTCCAAAATTTACTACAAATGCACAGTATAATTTTATTAGACAGTAAAGCTCAGTTGCCTTTTCAGTCTCAGTGTCTCATAAAATTTAAACTAAAGTTTCAACAAAGAGGTGCTGTACCTGTGACACTCGCTATATC
This sequence comes from Helleia helle, assembly GCA_963853865.1. NCBI lineage: Eukaryota > Metazoa > Arthropoda > Insecta > Lepidoptera > Lycaenidae > Helleia > Helleia helle. The sequence continues at coordinate 13,639,309 of OY971421.1, forward strand.
TTTATTTAGTGATGTGATAACATTTAGTGTGAAAGTAACAAATAGTGAAGGTGTAGAGATGGATATTCGCTGCATGAATGCCAATTGGCAGTGGGAAATACTTAAATCGTTCAGAGGCGAAATTATATCTGTGCTTCTACAAAACGCTTCTAAAATAAATTATATGATGTATGAGATGACTTTAAAGTTTGTAAACTATTTAAAATCAATCCAGTTTAGACAACTAGTTTAGTACCTACTGAAAAAATATATGGACTCTTGACGACAGTTGATGACTAATGGAACGAAATATGAAAACGTTTGCTAGGTTTTTCATGAAACTTAGAATTCAACGACGTTTTATTATAAGTAGTAACAACAGAGGAAGAGTGTCTCACTTAATTTAATATCAAAGATGTGGACGTGGATGTGATATAGGACGAATAAGGATTATTCCTATACTCTATACCCTGTACAAATAAAAACGTGCCAAGTTAAATATTACAGGCTTATACATTGTTTCGTTCACTTGTTTGCCATAATAAAGACAGAAAACCTATAATATAAAGCCTTTATTTGTACGGTTATTTATTCTTTGACTGTTGTTGTGTTGATCTTGATTTATTTACGTTTCTTGTAAGGAAAAAAATAAGTGGTATTTATTACCCGTCATTATCAGGAAATAGTGTTTAAATACATGTACTTAACAAATTTGTGCGTGCGCTTAAAGGCACGGCTCCACAGCGGCGCACGAAGAGGCTACGAACATTTGTCAAGCTTTGCGCCGCGGTGGACCGCGCCTTTAACCTGACAGGATTGAAGTTACTTTTATGGATTTTTAATTAATATGATTATTTTCACTACATAAAACCAAGCTGTTTAGTTTTATATCGCCGAGTTCAATATTTCGATATTGTCTATGGATGTCTTGTTCAGGAAATAAAAGTGAAAACAAATTGGTTAGTACCTATCCCGTTTTAAATAGTTTCAGTAGTTTTATGGAATTTTGAGAATATGTTTTTTCTCGCGTTTAATGATAAAACTTATGATTATTGTGTTTTCCAACTCTGACGACGAACGAAGAGTTGACGTTGTTGTTCGTAGATAGAGTATGCTATAGTATGTCATCGGCGTATACAGTAAGTGATAGCGTTAGTCTACGTTTTGCCCAAAACAATTAGGCGCATGACAGGTGACAACTCTGCCTCTCATGCACTCTTTTCATCTAAGTATTCCTTAACTTTAAGAAACATTTTATTGTGAATTTTTGAAAGATTTCCGTAATATATAAATGAAATGGCCTGAAAATCGGAATTTTCAGAATTTTCTATCGCTGCTTACTTAGCTAACCTGTCAGCCTCGTCTCAAGTTTATATTATAATTGATGGTTAAATCATAAATTGCTCTTAAAATACTACCGGTACATCTCTACTATAACCAGAGGCGCATCGAGTCAAGTGCTGTAACTTCTTAAAGGCGCTTTTGCTATCTGTCAATATGTTTATTTATATTTTCGTCCCTCAAAAATCCTTCACTAATATTCTCCTCACTTAAAATCACATCCATAATAAATTGGGGGTATGTGTAAAAGCACTGAGAACGTATCATACGAAACAACGTGCACCCGTCACACCGTCCGCGCGTCACTGAGTGACTAATACTGACTGATATAGTTACAAAAAATAAGCTTACTTACCGATGAAAGGTTCTGTCAATATATTTACGCTCATCATCCCTTTGCACATGCACAGATATTATTTATCAGTAATAAAGTCACCAAAATCACAAGTAAGCATCCTAAACACAGATTTTTAGCAAAACTATAATTCGACAACTATTTGTTGGGAGCCTATTGCAACTGGGTCCAAACTCTAGAAACGTATACGCAAAGTGAGATTAATATAATGTACCTACTCTGTAATATTAGGTAAGTACTGATTTATATATTATGTCCCGCTTTAATAATTATTGTCATTTTAGCGTTTCATCTATAGTAAACTCTATCTACGTTGTGATTGTAACTCGTCGAATCATTTAAAAATTCGACTTTTAAGCCAGGTTGCCTAATAAGTATAACAGTTACTTAAAATGTAATTCATATATGTACTTTCAAAATAGCAAGAAATAATTATGTAACAATAATAGACTTCTTAAGACGATTCTCATGTAAATAATTGTTAAATTGTAAGGTTAGTTCGATCGCTGTTGAGTCTGTTGTGTTTTTATGTAAGTTATGTTAATTTACTAAAAATGTGATATATTAGTAAATATATATGATTATTATAAGATTTATATAATAACTTTTTTTTATTTGTTTACAATGCACACCTCTTGGTGTTCGTCATTTTTCAACCAGTCGTTGAAAAATGACGAACTTCACTTGTGAATCATTTTTATCTTGAGAAAACCTATTTCACTCTAGCGTCTTTCGCTATCATCAACCTCCAAAATTTCAATAGGTTTTTGTACCATTCTTTAGGATTTATGGCGCCGTACTTTATTTTTATAGACTGGGACGAACCTCTAATACGTGGGTAACACTGAAAATGTTTAGAACTGGCCAGTTAGAAACATTGAAAATGAAAACTTTTTTTGAATTTCAATTTTAGAACGCTTTCGTAACCTAATGTATTATATTGCATTCATTTGTTTAACGAGTTTAAGCGTGGACGTAGCAATCTCAGTGATGATCCGCGTGAGGGACGTCCTTTAACAGCGACTACTGAAGATAACATCAGTGCTGTGCGACGCATGATAGAGGAAGATAAGAGAGTGACCTATCAGCAGATACGGGCAAGCCTAGGCATTGGTATGAGTCAAGTTCAAAAAATATTACACGAACATTTAGGAGTCAGGAAGGTTTGTACCAGATGGATTCCCCATACTTTAACCGACGACCAGAAACGCCTCCGCATGGACTGGTGTCGCCAAATGTTAGATAAGTTCAACGGCGGTAACTCAAATGCTGTCACAGGTGATGAAAGCTGGATATATTGCTACGGACCCGAACCAAAAGACAATCAGCTCAGTGGGTGTTTCCTTTCGAGGATCGGCCAACTAAGGTAAAGAAAGGAAGAAGTCAAGGAAAAAAGATGATTGCCTCATTTTTTGGTCGGAAAGGTCATTTCGCAACAGTTGTGCTAGAAGATGGAAGGACAGTTACTGCAGACTGGTATGTCAATCGCTGTTTGTCTGTTGTCTTGGAAAAAATTCGACAGCAGCGCCCACGAAGCAGGATCCTCCTTCACCACGACAATGCTTCAGCGCACTCCGCAAAACGGACTGTTGAATATTTGACTATGGCAGGTGTCGAGATAATGAGTCATCCGCCTTACAGTCCTGACCTGGCGCCCTGCGACTTTCATTTATTCCCAAGAACTAAAGATAAAATTCGAGGTATTCGCTTTACGAGCCCTGAAGATGCGGTGAAAGCGTACGAAAATGCCATAGAAGAGACTCCTAAGGAAGAATGGGCCCACTGCTTTTCTCAGTGGTTCCATCGAATGCGACGATGTGTAGAAAGAAACGGAGATTACTTCGAAAAACAATAAAAGTATTGGCAACTTTCTACATTAAGCCGTTTTTCATTTTCTAAACATTTTCAGTGTTACCTAGGTATATAGCGTTTCTGTGATGAATTGATTTACAAATTCCAAAACATATCTGTGACGGTATCTAGGCTAGTTTATGCGATTGGCCAGTCAGTGTAGGGGTCCACTATTTCTACGACGCGTCAATTTCCACTCACGGCGCTTGTGATTTGCGTGATCTCAAATGTTCATGTAGTTATGGGGGTTAAAGTATGAAATTGCCGTTTTATTGTAATAGATACATCGAATTGACATAGAACCTACATGGTATGAGGTTTTTTAGTGAAACTTATTATCACATGGTAGGTACCTATGTAGTTCCTCTTTTAAAAAATGTGCAACATTAGATTATCGACTTTCAGTTGTTTATTTATGCATTACAAGAAAGATGGATACTTCGGAAATTCGAGTGATTTTTGAATACGAGATCCGACGCGGAACTAACGCGGCAGAAACAGCTCGCAATATCAATGTTGCGTTTGGAGAGGGGAATGAACGCACCGTGCGATTTTGGTTTAAACGCTTTCTTGATGGAAACTTTGATTTGAAGAATGAACCACGTGGAAGACCGCCCACACAGGTGAATAACAATGAATTTGAAAGAGATGGTGGAGCCAAACTACCCAGGAATTAGCGACATGGTTTAACGTTACCTTACCAACAATATTGAATCATTTGCGTCAAATCAATAATATAAAAAAAAATATAAAAAATGGGTGTCTCATGACTTGACTGACTCTAGAAAGAAACGTGTGTTGGAACTTGTGTTGTCTAGTTGAATCGATACAAAAATGAAGGAATATTGGATCGAATTGTGACATGTGATGAAAAGTGGATTCTTTACAATAACCGTAAGCGAAAAATGCTATTTCTGACCCCAGGTCAAACGCCGCAACAATGTCCTAAACCAAAGCTTACCAATAAAAAGGTAATGGAAACTGTTTGGTGGTCTCAGCATGGTGTTATTCACTATAGCTTTCTCCGATCTGGCCAAGCAATAACGGAAGATGTCTACTGTGCCGAACTCTGAACAATGATAGCAAAACTAGCAGGGAAACAGTCCCGAATCTATCTTCACCATTATTGCTCCATGATAACGCGAGACCTCATACAGCACGAGAAACCGGCTTAACTCTACAGGAACTGCAATTAGAAACCATTCGTCACCTTGCTGTAACGGACTACCATTTTTTTTCGTGTTCTGGACAGTTTTCTACGTGATAAAAAGTTTACTTCTCAGGAGGCAGTACAAAATGCTTTCACAGTTTGTCGAATCTAGATCACTAGAGTTCTATCGCAAAGGCGTAAATGTTCTTCCTTTTAGAAAGCAGCAATGTATCGATAATAATGGTAATTATTTTGATAAATAAATATGTTAAATTAAAAAAAAACGAATTTAAATTTTTCAGTACGAATCGGAAATTTCATACTTTAAATTAAATATATTATACATATGGCCCGAAATTACTTTGCGCGAAGTCTAGGGTTAATCTTAATAAGCCCACTACCATTGAGTGGAGAGGAGTACCATTTAGGGATAGAAGGGAGGGTGTATCTTAGCACTTAGAACCAGTTCTGAAAACCATACACTCACTATAGGATACGCCTATGCGTAGTGAGTGTATGGTATCGGATAATAGTATTCACTATTATCCTATTTATTCACTATTATCAATCACATCAATCAAAATCACAGGATCAATCATTTTAGATCTCCAATCGACGAGCTCACCTGCACTATGTCGTCCGTGTAACTAATGTTATTAATGCAAATGCCATCTATATGGTATCCGGCCCGAGTACTGGCTTGCTAACCAAGCAAGCGGTTCGCGTAGAGCTTCGGGGAGGTGAGCTCTCGCTCTACCTGTATGCGCTAGAATATGAGGCCCACCTCACCGTATTGGTAGTTTTGGCTTTGACTCTCACCGCGTTCGCACAGTGAGCAAACTTTACCCACCTAATGACCTCGAGAATGCCACAATAGAGCTACCTACTGAGCACTCGAAAACTAACATAAAATACATCATGATCCATTTAAAAAAAATATAACGATAAAAGTTCAGTTTAATATTTTATTGATTTATCTACACTAATATATCACAGTGTCAACCGAGTGTCCATATCGCTTCGACGTTGGCTAGCACTTCCTCAGGCGTCGAGTGTTTGTGAAACATAAAATAACCCTGGATCTGTGCGGGGCTGACATCTTTTCCTTGTTCCATGACTCTATTAACAAATAAACTAGAAATTAGTTAAGTTGGATACGACTTGAATATATAGTAGGTATTAGTATCTTTGACTACATGTTCATATAATATTTGCCATTTTAAGTAGTGCCAAGAAGGAAGGATTTGATTTGGGCAGCTTAAATTTAGATAAAAATGACGTCGCAGTGTTTTTTTTTTAATTCAAAATGCGTAAAGCGCTTCTTAAAATTAGTGCTTGATTCGTCATATAGCCTCACAGTTGATTGATCATACAGATATATTATCACCTCGCTCTTCTCCAGGGCCACTGCGAGCCCGAGACGTCGGATCGTAGTAACAACCTGGGCGACTCCGGCTACACTTACTGGCACGTATGATACGCAACAGAAAATAGTAAGAGGTAGTGTCATGCTGCATTGCATCTGCATAACCTCTGGTTATATATGGGAATCGGTACCATAAGGCCTACGACTACTCGTTTGCCCTCTTATGACATAAAAAAAACATCCTAGGCTAACAATATTACAAATTAAAATTGTACTCTTGTTTTTAATATGTTTTTAGCACGCTTTTTTAGCTTGGGTTGTATCTATGTATGTAATGGAATCTTTGAACATGATTTTGACCCACTTCTAACGACCAGATTTTGTTCAAACTTTGTAGATTTATCGAGGACCGATGACAATACATTAATTTGATAAAATTATTCTAATATCCTGATCAGGATAATTAGGATAGCACATGCTAGGAAGGCGTAAGGCGCGCAAGTTACCTACATCGCCTGTGTTGTTTTTAGTCTCTCACTAATTTCTAAAGTGATTGTTAATAGTTGAGTACTTTAAATGAATAAAATCTTTAATCAAAAAAATCGACACTAAAAAGTAAAAAAAAAATTATAGTTAAAAAAATGTAAAAAACACGCTTTAATAGCAAACCCAACAAAAAAATTGAAAATAATTTTTAATAGACGAATTAAATGGGTTAACAAAATTACTTATTGTAAAAAAGCGTGAGGTGCTCAATATTCATTATTAAAAATATTTCATCGTTATCTATTTCTAAAAAGTGAAGTTAATATAAAAACTTAGTTACAAGCACCACGCTTTTTTACAATAAGTAATTTTGTTAACCCATTTAATTCATCTATTAAAAAATATTTTCAATTTTTTTGTTGGGTTTGCTATTAAAGCGTGTTTTTTAGTTTTTTTTAACTCTAATTTATTTATGAATGTCTTGAAGTCTACTTAATTTCTTTTATAACAGATAAATTGTGCCAAAATTTAAAGCTCGAAGAGTTAATGAAGTTAACTTTTTTATTAATGGATTAATCAAGTTAACTACTTATTTGATTAACGGTGTCCAGCTATGGATGTAGGTCTCTCGTAGTTGATATTTTGTAGAAAATAATTTTGTGCATGTAATATAGAAATACCCACTTCTTTGCAAATGTTCTCGCGTGTTCCGAAGCATCTTTGTAAAATCTTAAAAACATTAATGCAACTTGATGTTCATCGCAATACCCGACATATTCCTTCATGTCCACACGGCCTGGTCTTATTAATGCTGGATCTAACCTGAAATATATTAAAAGAACGTATAAATTAATTTTATCTAAATAAAATGTAAACTTGCAAATACCTCTACTATATAATGTACTATCAATGTTACTGCCCATTAAGACACTAGTTAAGAAAGACGACCTTGAAAGGGTTTTGGTAAGAAAAGACCTGGTAAGGTCTAAGACGTGCCAATAAGAACATAAGCCTATGTTCAGCAGTGGACGGATAGAGGCTGATGATGATAAAAAGCTGAATGTCTCCCTCAATGAACGCCAAGATGGCAGATCCTTTGCCACTCGCGTCCAACACGGACCGGCCACCGCACGGAGATCGTCTTCCCATCCGGTCAATGGCCGACCAACACTTCGTCTACCTAACTTTTTTATCAGCTCAAGTTTAATTGATAATTTCGATTACATAGTCATTCATCGCATAAGTTAGTTATTTTGAATGCATTCAAACAGTGATAACAATTACATCATTACATTCCTGATTTTAATACTGAATTTTACGATTTATATACACCTTCAAAATATAATATGTCATCATCATCAAGCTTGTTCCGTCCACTTGACATAGATCTCTTTCAATAAACGTCAATGTCAAATACGAACGATCTTCGCCACCCGCATCCAATTAAACCGATACCATTACACAGTCAATCGTCATCCCATGTAATATGTATATTACGTACCTCTCTAAATAATTTGTTGTCATAAACACAATCCGAGCCTCTGTAGAAGCGACACCGTCGAGACAGTTCAGTAGACCACTGAAGGTCACTCTGTTGAGACCTTCGAAGGCTGCCTTTTGCTTGGCCGTCTCTTCCCGTGACGCAAACGCCGCGTCTATATCTTCTAGCAGGATGATCGATTGTTGCGGCGCTACACTGAAAATTAATATACACATTTGACAAGAGGTAGTGCCATGCTGCTTTGCAGCCGAATTGTGCCGGCACGACCGGGGTGGTACCTCTCGCTCACATAATACCGGCGTCAAGTGACAGCTGTCGCGTTTCGTGCGGTTTGTGAGTTTACGGTGGCTCATTGGGAGGAAGGGGGGATAAGGAAAAGGAGGGCAACGCATTTGCATAATCTTTGTTTGTGCGGATGTGTACGGGCGTCGATCGTCTTCGACTGCTCGTTTGCCCTCCTATGCTATAAAAAACATTATTGGGTATCTGCTTTAATATAAATAAATTATATTGTTTCTTTGGAAGTCGGTGTAAGCGAAGGTAGGGGGTAGGTACATCAACAAATACGACACCGGCTTCAAAAGTAACAATAAAGACGAGGTAAACGCAGAGATTTTACATTAGTAGAGGAACAAGTTGATTATAAGTTGTACGCACAAAAATTAAGGAAACGCGATTATTTTATTACTTTTTAGTTTTTATTTTATTTATTGTTTTTTTTTTATTACACCACGTCAATCTGGTACCGTGGTAAGTTCTCGAAGAATTTGTGTTACGGGTACCATACAACGGAAATATATTTAGGATTTTTATTAAATAATACACATATTTAATATACATCCATGACCCAGGAACACAGAAAACTTTTAGTTCCCAGGCGGGTTTCGAACCCGCTACATCCGGCTTGAGCGCCAACGCGCTAACCATTGAGCCACAGAGGTCGTCGAATATATATATATATAATATCTCTTTTCATAAATTTATTATTATGTGTGGTAAAATATCATACTTAGGCAGGTAGTAATTTATCTAAAATTTTTGGATGCTGAACCAATCCAATGTAGGGCATAAATATAATAGTGTCTTAATGCTCTATCCGTCACCAAGGACTAGCGAACAGACATGATCTATTTCTTAATCTACATTAACGCGAGTGAAGCCGCGGGTAAAAACTAGTGTCTAATAAACAATGAATCAATTAGGAATATGGAATATTAATTCCAAATAGGTGTATGTCTTTACATAAACAAAAATTGTGTGTGATAGTTATCGAATATATTTATTTAAGGGTGGGGACACCAGTGAGGCCAGACGGGTGATCGGTCCTCATTACCGGGACCATTTCACCCAACATCTATCGAACATATAACCAAATAAAGTAGTAATGTGAGCCATAACATTCTGGAACTGGTCAGTGATTTGTCACTGACGTAATATCCATTCAACCAACCAGTGATCTGTATGTACGTCCCATCGGCCAATCATCCATCAATGGCCATCAGTCGACCAATCAAAGTGCAGAAAGGGCGAAGTGTCGCAGCACAAATTTGGTGGAATTTGTTTTGTCACTCTATTCCAGTTATATGCTAGGTGATAGTGTATATTTTGAGGGGCGAAGGCTTCTACATCCAGAGATGATCCATATAACGTAAGATGAAAGCTGATTGGCTTCTGTGTCAGTGATTATATTTTATTATCCATCCTTCATGACGAAACAAATGCAAAGTAAAAGAAACTTTCATCTAATTTTACCTTAGTAAATGATTAAGCCTGTCATCAGTAAGACCTCTTTCTGACAAATTAAGTACACATATGTTGTATTCCAGTTGGCCTGCTAACGCCATGATAAATGAGGACTTTCCGCATCCTGGTGGGCCATGAAGTAGATAGCCTTAAAGAAATGTACATATTAAGGATTAAAGAAGCCTAAAGATTGCCACATAAATTATTATATACATTTATTCAAAACATTGTGCCAAAATGAGAAAGATAGTATTAAGGTCACACAAGTCGCTCATCTTTCCATACAAACGCAGAACAGTAATTACTACAATGTTTGACGTTGACCATGAAAAACTAAGTATAATATAAATTGATCTCGTCGTTATCTATGTGTGTACATAGGCTGCACTAAAAGTATCGGGAAATGGAATATTTCCACTGTTCCTGTCATATTAAAATCTTTTTAATTGAAAACTCCTTGGTTTTAAAAATCGAATACCATTTATTTATTTAAAAAAAGATTCTCGGTCTTGTCACAAGGTCTTGTCAAACTTGTTTAGTCGTTGAGAAAATGGAATTGACTCGAGAAAATTCTAGAGCGATGATTTATTATGACTTTCGAAGTGGTTTAACACAAAAACAGTGTGTTGACCGGATGATTTCTGCATTTGGTGATGAAGCCCCATCCAAAACCACAATTTATCGCTGGTTTGCTGAATTTCAACGTGGACTTGTCAACCTCAGTGATGATCCCCGTCAAGATCGTCCAAAAACTGCAGTCACCCAAGAAAACGTTGATGCTGTGCGTAAGCTGATTAAGGAAGATCGACATGTGACATACCGCGAAATTCAGGCAACTTTAGACATTAGCATGAGTCAAATACAAATAATCTTGCATGAACAATTAGGTGTAAAAAAGTTGTTTTTCCGATGGATACCGCATTTGCTCTGTGAAGAGCAAAAAGCGGCTCGCGTTACTTGGTGCGTCAGAACTCTCGAAAGATTCCACGCAGGATCCTCAAATGCTGTATACAACATCGTATCAGGTGACAAATCCTGAATATACACGTACGAACCCGAAACAAAAAACCAGTCACGAGTTTGGGTGTTCGAAAATGAGTTAAAGCCAATAAAAATTGTTCGTTCCCGGAGTGTTGCAAAAAAAATGGTGACCACGTTTGTCTCCAAAACCGGCCATATTGCGACTATTCCTCTTGAGGGACAAAGAACGGTTAATGCAGAATGGTATGCTAGCATTTGTTTGCCACAGGTCGTTTCTGAACTCCGTAAAGAGAACTGCAACCGCCGCATCATCCTCCATCACGACAATGCGAGTTCTCACACCGCGCACAGAACAAAAGAGTTTTTAGAGCAAGAAAACATAGAATTATTAGACCATTCGCCTTACAGCCCCGGCCTAAGCCCTAATGATTTCTATACTTTCCCTAAAATAAAGAATAAATTGCGTGGTCAGAGATTTTCATCGCCTGAAGAAGCTGTGGACGCCTACAAAACGGCCATTTTGGAGACCCCAATTTCCGAATGGAATGGTTGCTTCAATGATTGGTTCCATCGTATGGAAAAATGTGTCAAATTTCGCGGAGAATACTTCGAAAAGCAAAAATACATTTTTAAATAGTAATGTTGTGTCACTTCCTTGATTCCCGAAATTTTCAGTCCTCGTATGTACCCAATATCGTAAAAAAATTATACATTAAAAAAATTCTTTGCTACATGCTTCTAAACTTTCGTATTTCAAAATTTGGGCGTAAATAAATAGTATATCGAACACGAAAACTCAAAAATAAAGCCCGTACAGATATAGTATAGTTATTCAAAAGATAATATAAATTTATTTTGAAAAGATACACTTATTATTTTTTCTATAATAACTGTTTTGCTAAAAGGACATTTTCGGAATGAATCATTGTGCATTTCATTCTAGCACGCATGTTTGTGCACTATGTCAGGTGAGATAGCAATCATTTTGTTAGAGTTCGCGCCGTCGACTAATTCAACTTTAAATATAGAATCAGCATTAGTAGCCTCAATTTGTCTGCTGGTGAATTTATGTCTCTAAAAACTAAAATTAGTATGTAACCAACTTTGAGTTTATGTTTTTTGCTTATATTTATTTAACTTAAAACCAATAGATAAATTACCTCTTCTGTAAGGTATTCCCCTGTCGGTGTACCAGCCTGGGTTATCAATAAAATCTAAACAGTCTATTAAAATCTTTTCTGTAAGACCTGAACGAAGGACAACACTATGTAATGGTCTTCTCTTGCGTGGATGTCCAAATGGACGCCAATCAGAGCCCATTGCCGTATACATTACTGTCATACCCTCGTGTTGTTTTAAAGCCATAGTTCTAGCTGAAAGTAAATGTAATTTATTAGAGGACAAAATAAAAAATAAACAGACAGCAGATAGCTATATAACATCAGCTTTAAGTTTTTGGTGGGTATGCAATCCATATCCCTTTCATTTAATAATTCTTTGCAAATAAACAATAAAAAATTGAAAATTTACCTTCTTCAAGAATATCATAGTAAAGTTGTTTGTTACGTCCAAAGGCTGTCAATGTTACAGTTTCCCAAGGAACACCCATGTGTAAATCTAATGTGTGCTGTTCTCTGGTTCTATCTACTTTTATCCATGCCCCCTTATATCTGAATGAGAATATAGAGAAAATAAAATATTTGTTTTGTTGTTGCAGTTTCAGATACAATATAAACTTGTATCTTAAAACATAGTCATCATGTTTTTCATGAAAACCTGGGGTAATACTCACTTGTATGTTCTTTAACAATCTGTTTAGAATTCTTTTAAGGACAATTAATATTATGATTAGTAGTCTTGTATACTTAACCTGAAGAAATGTTGACCAACACTAGGTATGAAGTCGTATTTAGTTTTTATCTGTCCTGTATCCTTCTGCAGGAATGAAGTTTCAACACTGAGATGTTGTGTTTGCTTTGCACCTTTTTGTGTGATCCATTGTAACAACCACTGATATGACTTATCACGACAAGGAACTTCGAGTGTTATCATACAATGTCGTCGAAATAATATCATGGATGTTTGGAACCCCTTTCGTAAGATTGCCGCACCGGCTCCTACACCAAATAACCCAAAACCTGCTCCAAAATATGGGTTTTGTGACAACGACGCTACATATTCAGTAAGCGGCATGACGGTATACTGTATTTAACTTATAAATATGAATAAAATATTATTAACAATGAGCCTTAATCGTTACGACACACATTTTGCACAAACACACTGGCATCAGCTCAAAGAGTATAAATATTAAATAGATACATCAGCTGGGCGAAGCTGGGCCGATTGTCAACTGTCAAATGTCAAGTTTTTATTTTATTATTATTATTATTTTCATTTAAAGGCATTAGCTACTACGCTATTAGCCATACAAAATACAATATTCGGTCTGTAATACGGAGAAATGGCGGGAAACCCCAAGGAGCGCGGCTTCGCCCCTCTAGCCCCCATCAATCAACTATCATTCTCCATTCCATCCACCCAAGGCAGTCCACCACAATATTCGCCAACCAATCACAATATAATATAAAGATCAAGTTTTTAAAACAAACACTATAGAAAACCACTCTGAATGGACAAAACACAAAATAACAATTAATTAACGGGAAACCAAAAAAACACAACCGCGCGTCCCGATGTTTCCCGCCATTCCCCATCAAATGTCAAGAAAAAGTTTTTTTTTTTTAAATAATATTTTATGGCCTGGTTACGAGACCTTTAAGCCAGTAAGAAACAGTCAAGATGACGCGATTCTTTATTTTTCTATTCAAAGGCAACTATGCTATTAGCCATACAATATTTAGTAAGAGAAGTAATTAAATGTTCAGCAATAAAAATTTGATGAGCCACAAAAAAACAGCATTTAAATAATTTGGTCAGCATAAAAGATTTAGTTTGCAATAAAAAAAATCTGGCAGCAATCCTTCTTCCGCAAATAATTTTCAAAATCAAAAATTAAATCATAAATAGGCAGCTTACAATAACATGAGTTTGCATAATAAACATTCAGTCCGCAAAATAACTACTTGATCAGCAAGATTTCATGATGATCAATCATGAAATCTTGCTGAAATCAAGCAGAGAAAACATGTCTATAAGCAGTGTATTTGATTGGTATGCATATTTAAAACATGGTGAGCAAAGTAACTAATTGGAATGCGTTTTTGTTAAAAAATCGGCAACGTAATGTAATCGGCGATTATTAGCAGTCAAATTGCAGTGGTGCAACGTGTTTTAAAAAGGTTTGTGTTCAGCAGTGGACGGATAGAGGCTGATGATGATGATGATGATGATGATGATGAGGATGATGAAGAATAAAACATTTTGTTATTTAATTTCAAAACTCATTGCACAAGAATTTGCTTCTATAATTTAGATTGCGATTATAATTTTATTATAAGAATAAATATATAGCTTAATTATTTTATATTTTTTGATTTATCTCAATTATTATATTTACAAAAATAAAAAAAATCTTTTATTAATTTACACTTCTATAATTAATACATACACAAACAAACACATCCACTCAGAGAGTAAATAATTTCAATAATCTTTGTAAGGAATGTGCCCATTTTGCGCATGACAAGTAAAGAACCTACCTATTTTTGCTACTTTTGCAGCACCAAATGAATTTTTTTGCTTGCACTCTAAGTGCTTACCATAATTTTGTTAAACTGGAGCAGCTCATTGCAGCTTATATAATTAATATGCTTTACAAAAATAATTACAGCCATCCAGAATGACATAAATTGCTGATTGATTTTGAAATGTTTGCTGGCCATGAGTTGCTGATCAATAGGGATGTTGACATTTTTCAGAAATGTTTATAGATCATTTATAAATATCTAATAGAGGCGTAAATAGTATTAACTTTTGCTTAAATACGTCTAATGCCTATTAAATCTTGCATTTTATAATGCATTTTAAATTTCGCTCCAAAACGCTAACACTTGTCACGTGACGTCATATGTTGTTAAACATCGTAAAAATGATAAAATGATTCTAGTTGTCGTTAATAAAAAATGGCTTTTAAGTTTTATAATTGTTGTACGGTGCCTATGTGTGTGTACACTGTTAAAACGCCTGAAAATTAGTTTTTACAATATGTACTGCGTACGGAAAATGGTGTATAAAAGTACATCAATATTCTTCCGCTTCCGCTAAATAGGAACAGGTGTCGTCATTTCCGTTTATGATCACGTGACCTATTTTAAATTTTGTAACATTTTATTTATTAAATATTAATTTAATCAAATAAAAATAAGGGAAAATATTGTATTTTTTCAGAATTCTATCTTAGAAACTACCAATTAACATCAAAATTATATTTTTATATGAATACTGTCAACATCCCTATTAGCTATTTCTGCTCACAGATTATTTTTTTCTGCTCACAAAAATACGAATACTATATTAACCATTTAAATAACACCCATTTAGATTACTAAATGGTTGTTATAATATAGAGGGTAAACATTAAAAAAATTGGTATAGAAACTAATCTTAGTCAACATGGTCCCTAATCCCAGTAACCGGGTTATTTTCCTTCTGCTCGGATGTGGTGTCGCAGAAGGAGGAGGCAGAGCGGGAGAGGGAGCGCACTGCTGCCCCTACCCGCAAGAGGGCGCGGCGGCGACATGTGGTCGCACCGCCGTGAGGGACCTGTGCGCGGCCGATCGGGGGAACGGTGCCGCGCGCGTGTAAGGCCCTAGTTATAAGGCACCCTTATGTGTTCGGGGTGCCTTAAGCGGAGAAGGAGGAGGGGACGCCATCCCCCACCTCCAGAGAAGAGTGCCAGATGGCACACCGTTGTGGCCCGGTGAGGACGTCCCAGACGAAGAGGAGAACACCGCTGGGGTTTAGTGGGTAGAGTCTGCGCTCACTTTACCATCTTTTCGGGCGCAGAGAGTCTCCCGGGCCCGGTGGTATACTTAAGAGCATTCCCTAGCGGGAACAAAAAAAAAAAAGTAACAGGGGTATTTCAATGCAAAAGTGTAGAAACTTCATTGCAATTAATAATAACAGTGCTTTCTCACATAGCCCGGGTCCAGTTGAACAAGTTTCGTTAGGTATATATAAGGTTTGGTAAAATCAATTACGGAAACTTTGGGCACGTGATCTACTGCTTATATAAAGACGTTTAGGCAACAAAAAAAATTGAAATTCGAAAAAAAATAATAATTAAAAAATTGCAAGAAATTCAATCTATTGCATTAAATCGCCAGCGCGCAATAAATAAACAAGAAAGGTCATCGGGTTTATGTCTCGACAGGTGATTCGACTGACGTAACGGGGTTTTACTGATTTCATACCCTAAATGAGATGTAAATTTTAAAAGGTACTTAGTTGTGTATGTTGCTATCAATCTGGCGGTCTTAATTCTTAAAACGTGAATGAAATCGTTAAAACCCCGTTACATAAGTCGATCAGCTGTCGAGACATGAACCCAATAACCTTGTGTTTATTTATTGCGCGCTGTTGATTTAATGCAATAGATTTTATTTCTTGTAATATAATTTAATTTTGTATACCTTTCTTGTATGTATGAATTGCGGGCGGACGATTTAATGCAATAGATTTCATTTCTTGCATATATTTTTTTTAATTATTAATTTTTTTTCAAATTTTTTTTGCCTAAACGTCTTTACATAAGCAGTAGATCACGTGCCCAAAGTTTCCGTAATTGATTTTACCAAACCTTATACCAAGCGAAACTTGTTCAACTGGACCCGGGCTATGTGAGAAAGCACTGTTATTATTAATTGCAATGAAGTATCTACACTTTTGCATTGAAATACCCCTGTTACTGGGAATATGGACTATGTTGACTAAGATTAGTTTCTATACCTATTTTTTTAATGTTTACTATTACTATAAATTCGAAATTCGTGGCTAAATAGTCCGTATAAGTGAGACGATTTATCAGGTTTACCGTTTACCTATAGAAGTTGGGACAAGCTTGTTTACAAACAGTTTAAACTTTTTAGACTTGCCTTGATTTATTAGTACCTACCTACAGCTATCTTAGTTTACCTATCCCGTAGCTTTTATAGTAAGAATATTTATCGTAAGACTTGAAAGAAGAGCCTTTACATACAAATACGGAATACCTCCTTTTTATAGAATAGGGTGCAAACAGACAGTCAGTTCACCTGATGGTAAGTTTTTATTTTTTTATAGAAGAGGGGGCAAACGGACAGTCGGTTTACCATGGTCGGATGGTAAGTGAAAAACTGACATCCAGAGACAGAGGATTAGCAGGCGCATTGCTGATCTTTCAGATATGAGTATGCTCTTTTCTTGAAGGTCTCTAAGTCGTATCGGTTCGGAAATTCTGATTCCATATTATATTTGTCGTGCGAGGCAGGAAATACCGTAAAATTTGAGTTGTTGTGAATTTCCGGACATCGAGATGGTGTGGGTGAAATTAGGAATTTTTACGCGATGTCCGGTAGTGGAATTTTGCTGTTATATTATAAAAATTGTATTGTATATAACACCTAAATACGTGTTATATGTAAATATAACACGTATTTAGGTGTAATTATCATAAGCATGAAAATTAAAAAATAAAACTAGTGCAATTTTTACATTTCAAGATGCTCTATGTGGTGTTTGAGCTAAGCTGGTGTAAAAAAAATGTATTATAGCCTAGTGAAACTTTATTTTAAAAACATCTACATGTCATACCAATTACAAAAAAAGACCTATGTATTATTAACCGCCTAGAATAAAAATAACAAAAAAATAAGTGATAGATTTCGTAAAATTATAAAATGTTTGTACATAGGACGATAATTTCACCTATTTATTAAAAAAAAATCATAACTTCAAAGCTATAAGACCTAGAACAATATTTTTTTGTGGTTTTGGTAGATAATAGTTCCCCCTATCACCCACACCCCGTTGGTCCACTACTTACGGGACAACCTGTATATAAACATTTCGTGTCACGATGTATGTTCGCGATAAACTCCGAAACTACTGAAACAATCTTTATAAAATTTTGTGAGTATTTGTATTTTGGCCCAACTTGGGAGATAGGGTAGTTGATATCTCAATTAATAATCGCAATGTTTATTTATTTCAAATTATTTGTCTATATTTTGTTACTTTATGCAGATGTCAAATTCTCAAGATGATGACAAATCCAAAAATCATTTAAAAAGAAAGATGTATTATACCTTCATTATTGTTCGACGTTTGTTAAGAATAATACCTTACAAACTTTATATGCCTTAGATAGCCACTGCAACGCGTGCCCGGGTCTGCTAGTAGGTATACATAATATATATTATTAATAACATTTGTTTTTATTTGGGGCATGGACTATCTTGAGTACTACTTGGCTAATAAATGATCTCCGATTCAAATTAGTCATTGAAAGGCAGTTTAAATATTCATTATTTTGTGGATCAACGGCATACCTACATGTAAAAGAGCAAGAAAGTTGATCCGCGTTCAATTTTATAAAGCAGAAAGAATAGCCACACACATTCACACGCCATATTAGCTTTTTTACTTCGTACGCAAAAATATCAGACTTACAGAACGGGATATTTACTAGGTTTTTTAACATTGTTTTAAATGTGAAAATAATAACGTTAATTTAAACTCTTATATTGCATTTATGTTATTATTGGCATAGATATGTATCAGGTACTCATTATAAGCGATCTAAGTTCATATTATATTGGTACTTACATACAATACCTTACCCCTTGTGTAAAAGTTTAGACTGGGTGCGGGTCACGCGACCCCCATCGTAACCGGCTGACGGCAGATCTTCTTAATTTATTGTACGTTTTTCCTTCACTTTCATTAATAATACAATGACCCTATATATTGTGAAAAAGAATAAACTTTTTTACTCTAGAATTTTTGGAAGTTTCGTGGCAGTAGCGGATGTATTCATTTTCAACGTGTACAATGCTGCAAATTGTTGTTGTTTAACAATTTATTCCCAATAGATTTTGACGACCTCTGTGGCTCAGTGGTAAGCGCGTTGGCGCTCAAGCCGGAGGTTGCGGGTTCAAATCCCGCCAGGGAACAAAAATATTTTCTGTGTTCCTGGGTCATGGATGTGTATTAAATATGTGTATTATATAATAAAAGTCTTAAATATGTGTATAGTATAAAAGTATTAAATGGGTGAATCAACTATTTTCTGTATCGAATCAACTTTTTTGATAAAATTAAAATATTTTATTTTAATAACTTTCGAGTCTTGATACTGATAGATAAATAATTGAGGTTTATGAATTTATAACGAGCATCGCACTTTTGTGAATTTAACAATTGTTTTTAAACAAAACCTGAGAACTCGCTTCTTAAAACGTCTCTTGGGTAACATATACGAATTTCTATGAAACAGCACAAAATAGGAAATCTTTTGTATTTAAATTCTTAAAAACAGCGTGTGGAATAATTACAACAAAAAGCAAATCAACTAATAAGTATTTTTCTAAAAATACGGACGCTCATTCTGTCTCCTAGGTCACAATGTAACAAACCAGAACCAATTTTCATTATAATATTTTGTTCAAGCTAATGCAAAAGAAAATAATAATACGGACTATATTTCCGTTAAATCTTTTAAATTAGTCTAAAATTAAAATAAGAATTACATTTTTTTAAACGATTAAACGAAAGATATAACAGTCATGGAATATGGGGACAGTCATGTCACCCAGGAGACAAACAGTGTGACTCGAGAGACTTTGAGATGGTAACTGAGCATACAATGGTCAGTATCTACCGAAAGTAAAATAAAATAACGTAAATAAACATCAAAATCTTAACGATAACAATCAGTCTCAAATTATCTTTTAAAGTCTTTTCATCAGAATGAAATTCTGGTAGCGTATTATACCTTTAATCATACCATCATACTCGTCAGATGTTTCAGGTGTTTTATAAATATTTCGCTACCAGCGTTTGTTACGGCTTGCTTACGTCCAAGAATCCCATTTCTTTAGCGGAGATATCTGCCTAGAGACTTTGTAGCTACTCAATGGTAAACTTCTCACAGCCGACGTCAGGAGGCCGTGTGGTCGCTGACCGCACGGTAGGCGGAGGGCAACCCCCCATTTTTTAAATCAAAAGTGAGCCGAATGGGCTCACACTAATCCGATGAAGCATTAGGGCCTTCGGGCCATTAGCATAGATCCCTCCGGAAAAAAAACAATGGTAAACTTCATTGGAACTTACAGGATCATTAACGAATTTCGGACTTGCCAACACACACACACAAAATTATCTTCAAAGTTTGCTATCAACTCATGCACTTTTTTTCATGGTTTCTGGCATTCTCTGCACTTGTATTAAAGTTATAAATATTTGTGTCTTGCTCTGCTGGGTCTCTTTCAGCCACAAGCGGGAGGGGGATATATTCTTTTAGCGACAGACAATCGCAAAAGCCTCTGCTACAGAAACAGCTCATGTGTCTGTGTTTAAGATCTCCTCGACTGGTACTAAATATTTTGTGGACATCTTTCGTGCCAGGTAGGGGCTGGATTTTGGTATTTATTTAGAAAAGTCTTCTATATTTTTGGACAAAATTAAATGAAGCTTTATTTTACTCAAGTTCTTCATCACTGTATAAAATTTATCTGCACAGGAAATGTCTTCATCTCTAGCTACTAAGTCATCCGCAGTTCTTTTCAGATAACCTCCAATACCATCTGCTAGCCCCTTGCCATGACTAGCCTCGAAGTATGACCAGGTCATTGCATTAAACCCGTGGTCAAATAATGCGAGATAAAAGTTTTGTTTTTCCCGATATTGACTAAAATGACCATATGCAAAGAAGTGTATTACAGAAATATCGGTTTGCTTAACCAATACAGTTTGTTTAATTTGCTACGAAAGATAGAAATTTCTCTTGAGTCACTAAAATTTTCTCTTGGGTCACGATTTTAGTGACCCAGTGGACTCGTGACCCCAGAGAAATTATATCATTCTTTCAATAATTTGTTGAAAAAATGATCAAAAAACAACAAAAAAATCATTCAATGGGAAATTAAGATCTTAGTTCTATTCTTAGATTTATAATAAAAAACACTTAAGTTTAGTTAAAATTCGACGTGAGCCAGCAGACATATAATAAACACACGCAGCGTCTTCCAGAGTCACGAACGAAATGGCCGAGCCGCGTGAACATCACATTAGTGGCGGACGCGATCATACGATATTCAGATTCTTTACGTATTGGTAAAGTCCTTGGTTACCCGTCTTTCTCGCACTTAGGAGCAATCTATATGTGTAACCCAGTAGACGTGCAAATTCCGTTTATCGTGGGGACAAAAATTGTAACTTGGATATTTATTCCGTTAATTAAATTTGCGTACTCCTAGATGAAGATCGCCAATAAAGAAATATTGTAGTAAATAATTTCCATTAAACTTTAGTATCTTCAATCAAATTTTTTAAACTGTGGTTAAATATCACACCCCATAACGCTTGAGGGACAGCAAAGTTTTGTATGACAACACCAAATTGTCCACTGGGTCACGATTTTTTTCGTTCCTGTGAAAGTGCAATTTTTGGGTATATGTGACTTGAAAATATTGATTAAGTATCTGAATAACCAAAAGTTTGAGTAGAACTACTAGATCTTCATAGATAGTTTGATTTGAGGTATTATTATCCCAAGGACACGTGCTGACAGAAAAAAGTTGATCCACCCAAATATATTTCCGTTGTCTGGTACTCGTAACACAAGTTCTTCGAGAACTTACCACGGGATTAGATTGACGTGGTGTGAAAGCGTCCATAGATATTATTATTATTAATAGGGAAAGGCATATAGGGAAAGGAAAATGAATAATCCATATAGCCTAGTCAAGCCAAGTCTGATATAAGAAAAAAGGGCGGTAAACCCAAGACGCGGGGCTTCGCCCCTTCAGTGCCCCATTAATCAACTATCATTTTGCTCTCCACCCACTTTTTTTAAAGAGGGGTGGTACCTCTAGCTCACATGACACCGGCATCAAGTGACAGCTATGCTGTCGCGTTTAGTGCGGTTTGTGAGTTTCCGGTGGCCCATTGGGGGGATAGAGAATAGGAGGGCAACGCATCATCACAACTTCTGGTTGTTCGAATGTCTATGGGCGTCGGTAGTCACCATAAGGCTCCGACTGCTCGGTTGCCTCCTCATGACGTAAAAAAATACCCACCCAGTCCTCCACAATATTCGCCAAACAATCACAATATATATAGGCAGGTGGATTTCAGCTCAATCATCATAGATTTCTTGTTGAAAAATCAACCCTTGGTTCTACTTTTTACCGCTATAAGAGGTTCATCTATCTCGACTGAAAAAATGTACATTGTATTGAAATATTGGAACATCAATTAGGGGCGTCCACTAATTTCTTGGCATCTAAAGTCTAAATGACTTGGACCATCAGCCACAAGCAGTGAGTTCTTATGATTTATTTTTTGATTTCTTCCTTTCAATTGAAAAAAAAAATCATACTTGTGTGTACTGTATAAAAATATCTAGCAAACGTACATACAAAAAGTACCTACGATTAAAATATATATTTGGCACGTACTTTTATCACCCATAAAATCAAGATGGCTACGGTAAGAGAAACATGAAGTGCAAAGGAATAATATTGTTCGTTTTGTGGGCACTGGAAGAAGCAGATTGCGCTCTTAACGTGAGAAAATATGTCGATCACAAAGACATGTCTGAGTATTGTAAGCGCAGGGTGATTCCGTCCATGTTTCTGGGCAAGCATGTAAAGGATGGAAATTTAAATCTAATATATTTTTCAAAGTTAGAACTTCCTTATAGCTGTATGTTAACGGTAAGGTGAGTCCCGAGCTTTATTTTGTGATGCTATATATCTTTTTTAAATGGTAAATAATAAGGTATAAAATAAAATAAAATAAAATGTCCCTTCAAACTCTAAAATAAACTTAGAGATAGATTCTTTAACAAGACCTTATTAATTGAAAATGCTTTTGATCGGATAGAGAGAGAGAGTTTGATCTGTTTGTGCACTTTTTTTTTCTTCTTTAACGCCGGGAAATGCTCTGAGGGTCTCCCCACGCGGGTATGTGGGGCTCGCTGCGCCCGAAAGCTGGTAAGTGGACGCAGCTCTACCCACTAAAACCCGGCGAGTGCCACCAATGCCGCCTTCGGTGAGGTGCCCCGGATCTAATAAACAAACAGGGCACCTCGACGGCTAGACAGTCCCCCAAGGGACACACAGATGGGTTGCCCCGCACCACAGAACAACCCCTCCCAACGTCAAGACAGTACAATGGGGTGAGGTTCCCGTCCTCGTCCCCTCTTCTTATAAGAGGGGCACAAAGAGCCCCCTCGGCTCAATTAGCTTCGCCCAAGGTACTGGGCTCACCCTAGGCTACTGAGCCCCACGTCAAGGCCTGAACCATGGTGGGGAACTGTTTGTGCACCCGCAATTCATGTACCTATTGACTTTTCAAATATCCATTTTGGCATTCTGATAAAATATATATGTGTGTAATTATTTCTGCAATATTGCTGTTTTAATAGATGTTACAAAGATATACATTTGCAGAACAGAATCAGGTAACAATATAATATTGGTCATACAACTGGTGACTGAACATGATTTAAAAGACGCGTGCTCGAGAAATGAGAACCAGTTGATAGTATACGAGCTGGGTGAAACCTTCGGCGGCTACTGGGGCCCCCTCTCTGATGAAGTCGTGAACCCAACAACTAGTAATATAACAAAGTATTATACACTCAAAACGGCTCCTCCATTCACTACTAGCAGGTACTACTAGTAGAACGTTCGTTTTACAGCGCTATGTGCGATGTAGGTCCACCCGTTTCAGACCCAATACAATAATAATTGTGTAAGATTACAGAAAAATCATAAGTTTTTTTAGGCGGCGATCATCATATAAAATTGTTGCTCGTTTACCTTTATTTTGTAAAAAAGAGTTACTGAGGTAATACTTTTAGGCTACTATGCTGTCGCGTTTCGTGTGGTTTGAGAGTTTCCAGTGACCCATTGGGGGATAGGGAAAAGGAGGGCAGCACATCTGCATAAACTTTGGATGTGCGGGTGTGTATGGACGTCGGTTGTCTAAACTCTAAAGCTTCAATTGCTCCATGCTCGTTTGCCTTTCTATGCTATAAAAAAGTACGAATCCCTAAAAATAAATAACTATGTGTCTGTACTAAGTCAACCCAAACGAAGTGTGCAGTGTGTCTTTGCCTTTTTATAATGGAAAAGAATAAGCAAACATTGTCTTAGTGTAAATTAGCAACGAAATTTGAGCAAGTTTCATTATAGTGTTATGTTATACCTTTCTAGTACAATATCCAGTGAAGAGGAAGAAATTGAAGAAATTACCGATAAAGTACCTTTGACTGGCACTATTGTAACGGATACAATGGAAAGGGACAAATATATAACAATGGATGTGCCTTTGGTGAATATCTCCGGAAATCTCCAATTAGCGGGGCGGCCGTACCAGCTTGTGGACGAGATGTTCGACGCTGTGTATGATGTAACTCCAAAGTACGTACACGTTATCAGTCCGTCAAGTCAAGTCTCTTTCAATGTATGCCAAGACGGTACCCTCGACTTACATTAAACTACTGCACGGAGACTTATGTGATTTATAGATTGACCGTCACTTCGTGGTCGCTGTTCGGAGATAATTATCCGATTTCGAGGTCAACCGTATCCGGATAATGGACTCCTAAACCTTATTGGAACATCAATCATGTGTTTGTTGGAATATATTTGGCAGGCTCTAGAAACTAGGAGGTTTGAAAGTCCTCACCAACGTATTCCTTTGTCGAATTATGGCCTGACCTTTAAAGACAATCGTGTGTCCTACAATAATACGAATGATTATTATTATTATTTGTATCTAGGGGTCTATTTTGCCAGTGGGTTGCGCTGTACCGCGTTCCCGGGTGCACTGTACATGGGTACCACCATCCTGCTTATTTCTGCCCGTGAAACAGCTATCCTGTGTTTCGAAAAGAAGCGCAAGACAGGCAGTGTAATTACTTGCACCGACTTAATCGTATGTCTCAGGATAGGCAACACATAGATGAGTTGCCTGGGCTAGTTCCGATGTCGATTTTTACGACATTTCCTACCTTACACGATAACTTCCTATATGGAACCAGCTGCCTCCTGAGGTATTTCCGAACCGATACGACTTAGGGACCTTTAAGAAAAGAGCATACTCGTATTTGAAAGGCTGGCAACGCAGCTACTAATGATGTAGCGGGTGTCTATAGACGTCTTATCACTGACTACCAGGTGAAACGACTGTCAATTTGCCCCCTCTTCTATAAAAAATATATAAATAAAAAAGTAAACTCGCTTATTTTCATGGGCGACGCTGACCACTTACCATCAGGTGCCAAATCTCCCAATTTGCCAACACAACTAACATAAAAATATATAATTATGAAATTACTGAATAAAAAGCTAATTAATATTTGGTTTATACGTACGTACGTACATATGTTTGCACGAGTTCAAAATGAATGGTAATAACGCTTTCCCATCTAGATAAAGAAATAGTATAAGAATAGATAAATACTTATTTAATAATAATAATATCAACCCTTATATGTCCCACTCCTGGGCACGGGTCTCCTCCTCGAAATCAGGCGAGGAGGGTTTTGTTGTTTCACCGATACGCTAGTCCAATTCGGGTTTGTGAACGTCACGCACCTTCAAAGACTTAATCTCATCAGGCATGCAGGTTTCCTCACGATGTTTCCTTCACCGGTGAGCAAGCGATGGTCTCGTGTTCAGGTGCATATAGAATAACGCATTTTAAGACACCATCAGGATCAAACCCGGATCTCTGTCTCAAGAGGCCGAGCCCATACCCATTAGGTGACTAGACCATCATCGCTCTTACGATAAATACCTTAATCTTTGTTATTATATTATGCACACCTCCTAGTAACTTTGATAAAATTTAGGATATGAGTAAAAAAAAAACGTATGTGATTTATAATAATTTGATTGACTGCTGTAGAAAAAATGTCGAGTATAGCACTACACTCATGCCATTGGTGAAGTTTTCTATACACGAACCAGTTCAAGGACGAAGTGGTGTTAACATGAGTAACGAGGCACCTCTTTACGATCTTGATTATGATGTCGAAGACGAGGGGTTTACGTTAGATCCGAGGTAAAATTTAGCATTTCAAGGTACACCAGTAGGTACACATGTCAATCTTATCTATAATTATTCTATACTCCATATAGATAAATAAAATTGGAGTATCTGTTTGTAATATTAAAATAACCGCTTTTTATTCAATGCATATGTACATGTACCAAAATATACTAAAATAACATTTTTTTGTCTGTCTCTCTGATCCGGCTAATCTCTAACCGATTTTGATGGGACTTTCACTAGAAGATAGCTGATGTTATGAGGAATAACTTAGGCTATAAAAATAATAATAGTAATAATATATGTTGGTACAACTCACACACGGCCATCTGATCCCAAACTAGGCAGTAGACAGAGCTTGTTGTTATGGTAACCAGACAACTGATACATACTTATATATTTCTAAATACATACATATTATAGATACCTAAATTACACCCACAACCACACACAGAACAAATGATCATGCTCATCACACAAACATTTGTCCTCGGTGGGAATCGAACCCATTGACCTTCTGGTTTAGCAATCAGGGTCATTAACCACTAGACCAACAGGCCAGTCACAAAAATAATCATCATCAATCCGGGTACGGCTGTAAATCTAATTTAACGCGGGCGAAGCTGCGAGCATCAGCTAGTGCGTACATATAATTTTTCAGTTAATATTATCATAATATTCATTACTGATACATGCATTGAACTATTATAACTGATATTAGGTGTGTTTTATTTAGCTGCGACGGGTTTTCTCTCAAACCATTATAAAACTTTTTTCCCAGTGCGAGGGGTGTACTGTGCTGCGGTCTCGTCTGGGATACAAGTCATGCTTGATACGAAAATAAATCGTGGGCAGTAGGCAGGTTTATTGAGTGATAAGTGAAGGATTCCCTTCTCCTAAATTAATAATAACTATTCCATTTTGCTAATAAATATAATTAAAGGTTGCTGTTCAGAACCGCACATAAAAGGATTTTAACAAAGAAAAGCAAATGGTCGGAAAATAGACGGCTACATTTTAATGATAAAAATGTTAAAAAAATTACTAAGAGCACACGTTTAAAATTTAATAGGTAAGAATACTAAATGAATTCCATACTTTCTTCTCCTTACTTCACAAGTTTTTATGGAATATTGGATTTACAAATATCCCAAACAATAAACACCCAGGGAGATTTTGAGAATACGAAATTCCTACCATCAAGTAGATATAATCAGTCGAACAACAAATTGGTACGTTTTGTAGAGTAGTTCAGCTCACCTATAGAAATCAAAATTAACCTTATTATTTAGATTTATCATACTCACCGCGGGAAGATAGTCCATATAAATTTTACTCCCAATAAAGTACACTACATACATCCTCATTTCCTTCTGTTCCTAATTAAAAAAAAAAAAACTTGATGCGATTATAAGTCTTTATCATAAAATTGTACATGTGTTATATAAATATTAACTGTTTAGGTTGTTTACTAAGCAAAAAGTGAGTAAGAATAAGTTCAGCCATGCTAAGCATTATGTAGAAGAACCTAGAGTTTATAATGGACGTAATTCTGTAAGCACCGCCTCCTGGTATTTTCTGGATGACATTATAAAATCCTACAATTTGACATCTAGTACTATGTGGGAGAATACTACAGCGGCAATGTTAATGGAGAATTTAGAAAATATTAAAAACCCCAATATTAGCGGTAAGTAACTTAGTAAGAGGTAGTGCCATGCTGATTGCAGCCGAACTGGGCCGGCACGACCGGGGTGGCACCTCTCGCTCACATAACACCGGCGTCAAGTGTCGCGTTTCGTGCGGTTTGTGAGTTTCCGGTGGCCCACTGGGGGGATAGGGAAAAAGAAGGGCGGCGCATCTGCTAGGCCTTGGTTGTGCGGCTTGGCTCCGACTGCTCGTTTGCCGCCTGATGACATAAAAAAGTAGGTATCATCGAGCATATAACCAGCAGAGCGGTAATGTTATGTGTTTTGTATGAAAACAAATTACACCAAAGATCTGCGGCGCTGCGCCGGTGATCTGATTGGTCGACTGATGGCCATTGATGGATGGTTGACCGATGGGACGTACATACATATTACTGGTTGGTTGAATTGCTGTTACCTTATTATATCACTGACCAGTTTCGTAATTTTATTGCTCACATTACTACTCTATCCGGTTATATTCTCGATGGTATATATACATATTTATAAATCTACTTTTAAGTTGCGAATGTATCGAGAATTTAATTTTACACAGTGAAGTAAAAACGTTGAAGAAAGAAGAAACAGAAGAATGTTCTTAGTCATCATCATCATCAGCCTCGTCCACTGCTGAACATAGGCCTCAATGAACGCCAATACGGCAGTTTTCTTGCCCCTCGCATCCAACACGGACCGGCCACCAAACGGAGATCGTCTTCCCATCTGGCTACTGGTCGACCAACACTTAGTTTACCAAAACGTGGCCTCAACTCTTCAACCTTATTGCCCCATCGGCCATCCGTTCTTAGTCACCACCTTTTAATCCTGCTAAAAGTAAAATACTTCTATTTGCTTTATTTATTTTCAGCATATTTGTTTTCTAATTTATCTCTTTACAACGGACTTGTTATGGACGATGAGACACAAACCAAAAATAAAGAACATATGGAATTGTTCACTACAAGGTATAATTAACCTCACTTTATTTACTCCATATTTCTTTTAAAGCCTACTATAATATACGTACCACTGCACGTCATAAAGTACGCCATGTATGTAGGGCCATCCTAGCGTGGCAGTCGTATGGCATAAGCCTAACAGTTGCTCTGCGTCCGGTCCTCGAGAAGTGGATGCGCCGTAAGCGCTTGGTGACCGGCCACCAGGCATGCTTGCTTTGGCAACGGGCCACGGGGAGCCGGTGACAGTATGTTACGATTGAGACGCAGCGGTGGACTCGGCCCGGCACACCCTCGAAATGTGCCCTGCGCTGCGTCAGGATCTGACATCAGTCATCGGAGGGGACTTGTCGGCTATTTTACAGCAACCATGGTCCTGCCGTGGCCATGGTATATATTAATGTATAAATTCACCATAAGATACGTTAACACTGAGTCACATAAAATATAAAAATAATCATCATCAATCCGGTTACGGGCTGACAACAGCTAATTATATTATATATTAGGTAACTCAAGTTAATATTAATTACTTACAGGTTCAAGGAATTATCTTCTTTGGAAAAAAATGATTTTTCAAATCTCACTTTGACTGTTGTGGAGAACACTACTAATACTATCTCTATAGACCATAAAAGTTCAACACAAACATATAATACTGCGACGAAAATACAAAATGAGAAACCAAACTCGAATGTCGACGTTTTTAACGAGGTCCAGGAAAATCTAAAAAACGTCAATGTTACAAATGCACAGGAAAATGTAAATGGTGCGATTGTTTTTTGTAACTGAAGTCAGAAAACGTTAGTTGCTAAGACGATCTCCGTGCGTGTCAGTCCAATTTGTTGGTGGCGGGCATCGAGCATATAACCGGAATAGAGCGGTAATGTTATGTGTTTTGTTTGATACTAAATTCCGCCAAACTGCTGCGACGTTCTGCGCTCTGATTGGCGACTGATGGCCATTGATAGATGATTCACCAATGGGACGTACACACAGATCACTGGTTGGTTAAATTACTATTACGTCAGTGACAAATCACTGATCAGTTTCGGAATTTTATGGCTCACATTACTACTCTATCCGGTTATATGCTCAATGGTGACGGGAGAACGGCCATCTTTTATTGAAAGAAGTTTATTTATAGTGGTGAACTAATGGGCCTATAAAAATGATGACTATGATGACGACGAAGACTATATTGTCGACGTTTTCACATAATAGGTATATCTCCGGGTTTTGGAATTCCACCCATTCCACATTTGCGATGCCATTTAAGACTAGATTTAAGGGCTCATATTCGGTAAGTAGTACTCTTTTTGAGACATTGTAAAGTGACTTGCATTACAAAGCAAAAAAATATATATTAAAGGATTTTGGTACCAAATATTCTAAAATGTATTTAGCTGTTATGGTTTCATTGATCCTTTGCCACCGGATCAATTGACTGAAAAATAAGTTAAATGTTTTATTACAGATTCATTCCTAACTACCAGTATAGATGTTACGAAGGAACGACATGTATGGACAATAACAACTAATAAAGCGTAAGTAACCATTATAAATAATGCTAGAATATTTTTTGTGTGTTCCACTTTCAAGCTTCCTTTCAGTAACAAAAAACTTGGTTGATAAAAGAAAAACATGTGTGTATAATAACGGACCTTATACCAATAAGAATGTAAAATGTATATTGTACTTATAAAACATAATTTTAAATTATAAGAAAACATATAATCAACTATTTACATGTACAGGATTAAATGTAAAACATCAGCAGCCTCGCAATTGTTGCAAGAACAAACATGGTTGATGTGAGCTATCTAGTCTTGTTCATACCTACATATGTAGAAAAATGTTAAAAGTATCTTCTCATTTTACTACAGGAGTTTTCATTAAAAAAATAACTTTCGTATAGATTTTCATTCGTGATTGTTCTCAATAAAAATGTTTTTTCTTAAGTCCGCCCACCGGGTCTTTGGTCGATCACGAGTCCTGGGAAAATATAGTTCGTGTAGCACCTGTGTTGGCGACTGTACTTAATAAAACTGACACACTTGGGAATAAAAGTGACAACGTTACAACAAAAACGGACGACGAGAGGTTGGTGTTACTACTTCATACTTCCTTGGTATTATTTTATGCTAGCATAAAAACTGCCATATGAACTGATTACCTCGTAAACGTGGACAAGTTTTGCCGGAATTGGTCATTATTGACAGGCATAGGCTGCTCATGCGTTGAATATTTCGAGACGCAAGATGGTAGGTGCGCCACTAATTACTCTGCCTTCCCTGCTCGACTTCCTATGCTGACAGGGGTGCTCCGGGCGCGCTTTACAAAGCGCATTTCTTAAATATATATGAGAGCGATGTTCTAGATTCCAGAAATTCATTTCATTCTGTCCGAGTCTGAACTCAGACAGACAAAGTCTAGACTAAAACCAGACCAGTGAACTCGTAAAGAAAAAATGTTTTTTATAAATAATATTTTTTCTCTTAACAATTGTCAAGATCGAATACCGATAAAATAAACCACATTATAAGAACCTATATGCCCAATAAGATTTATTTTAAGAATATATAAAGTCCACAAAACGCCTGAATATTATTTAAAGTATTTGAGAGTGTATTTAATTCACCACCCGGCATTAGGTTAGTGTATGAGCAAATAATGGCCAAATAGGTACCTCCGCATGATTTTGAGGAAATAATCGGGCGTTGGTGTAATATATGCCTATGATAATAAGCAGACTTATAAGTAACATGCTTTTGCTGTTTTTAGGTATTTTAAATTTGTATTAATAAGCTTTTTCCTTGCTAGACGTAATATAAGTAAACGCCACGTTAAGGCTTTAGACTTTGGGTCCTTCGATCCCAAGACCTACAGCAGAAGCACCCCACACGCTCCCGTGGTTACAGACTCCGGTTATATGTTCTCGGATATGCAGGACTTAGCTAATTTGATTGAGATACAAGATGATGAGGTAATTTTTCTTCATATTTCTTAGCTATATCCGTGTATTGCCTGTAGCATCACCTTTTTTTGATGACGCAGATCAATGCATTTGCATCACGGTTTACCTGGGGCCTGGATCTATGTGGGGACTCGCACTTGGAAAAGCACTACCCCACTAAACCACCTGCGAGCGCCTTCAGCAGCTTTTTGAGGGTCCGGGATCTGCAGGCGCCTGTAGCTTCACCTGCCACAACTTATATTTAATAATGATAATAATCTTATAAAAACGTAGATAATAATCAAAAGCATGCCGTACTCGGAATTATTATATATTTTTTAGAAATAACTTAGATTCGAAGTGTAATACTGGTGCAAGATATTTTAAATCGGCCTTAGTTCCGAAGATTACTCCTACGTATAACAATAATATACTTCATCATCATCATCATCAGCCTCTTTCCGTCCACTGCTGAACATAGGCCTCCCTCAATGAACGCCAAGACGGCCGATCCCTTGCTACTCGCATCCAACACAGACCGGCCACCGCACGTAGGATCGTCTTATAATAATATACTTACCTCTTTATAATAGGTATTAGTACCGACAAAGTCATGCATTCAGTTTAGAGTAAAGACGTCTGCTATAACCGAAACTCTTCACTAAGCTTTATTGTATGCGTAATAACTGTGTGGATATCAGTTAACGGACTGTAAAATCAAGGACTTCATGTATCATCTCAGCAAATACATCTTACAAATGTTTAGTCTTAGCGGAGTACGAACCCGCTACCCTCGTGTGACATGCTGATCGCTTCTATACTGAGTTTTATCTCAGTCAGCGTACCAGTTACTTATTACCAAAGTTGCAATAGGAGCACTGTAACTTTGCCGGGTTATAGTTAGGTTACAGTTATAGGTAACAGTTGGCTTAGACAAAGTAACATTAAAAAAACGATAACGAAGTTCGAAAATAATAAAATGTATGGGATTGACATAAGCCGCGTTAAATCACGTGATTTATCGTCAATCGTTATCGTTATCGCAAGTTGGTAGACAATATTAAAATTCGCAACAAAATCATGAACTGTCAATTGGTTATCGAACACAAATATCTCATACAAATGCGTAGACAAGCAGTACTTTCAGTGTTCGTCTTCGCTACGGTCGCGAATTTCAAAAAAGAATTGGCATTGTACATTGGCTAGAAAATTGTTATCGTTACCTTTTTTTTTTTTTTTATGTTAGCTGGATAGGCAAACTGGCAAACGTACCACCTGATGGTAAGTGGTCGACGTCGCCCATGAACATAAACTAGTATACCGGGAACGAACCCAGGCAACTCATTTATGTGTTGCCTATCCTGAGACATTAGATGTTAAGTCTCGGTGCCAGTAATTACACTGCCTGTCTTGCCCTTCTCTCCGAAACACAGCAAAGCTGTTTCACGGGAGAAATAAGCAAGATCAAGTAAAATAAAAAAATAAGCAAGACCTCAAAGACGATGACGAATTTCGGTATCTTTTCGCTACGAAGCGACTTCACTTTGTCTAAGCCCTCAGAACTTTGAGTATGTGTGTCAAGAAAAACAACATCGACATCACTATTAGAAATTTTAATTGTGGCCAAATTATCGGAGTAATCACAGCATATCAGATGAATGAATAAATATTGCAATATGTATTTTAAATTGGAAGTCACGAGACTCCCATTTTCTTTTCTTTTTTTTTCTGTCGGAAGGGCTAGACTTTTCGGCCTGATGGCCTTTAAGCTAAATCGGTACAGTAAATGAGCAGATGGCTCACTTAAGACATATTCGAAAGGGGGACGCCCCCTTCCGCGCCCCGCAGGGGGCGCGGTTCATCGCGCGCGCCGCTCGGGAGAGCAGGATTTGGACTAGTCAAATCCGATACGGTCGACGGTCGGTCATCATGAGGAGTCCCCTCATGATGACCGACCGTCCGACCCAAAAGATGTTAAAAGTTTTTGGTAATATGAGAATTCGTAGATTCTTATTAATTATGAAAATTTATTCATTAGGAATAAAGTAAAAAAAAGTGCGTGCGTGGAAAGCACACATGTCAGAAGTGAAACTTATTTGGCAAACTAATTTTTAAATCTCGTTTTATTCTAATCTAAAGCTTTAAATTTCCGATGCGACTTGCGATGAGACGTTCGCTCTATCTCACTCTCTCTCTCGATCTTTCTCACTCGAATCGCTCCCTACTTTCATTCTGTGGCTATGTGCTGCATGCTACATTTTCCCTTTCTCACTCTCTCTCAATCAATCTCTCCTTCTTCTTGGACAAAAATGTTGCACATTTTCGTGACGTTTCGTCCGTAAAAAAATTACCTTCAAGGCGCAAAGAAGTTTCACTTCAAAAAGTTGTTAATGAAACCAAATTTTCACGTGTATAGAAAAGGTATATGTCGCATCGCGGCATTCAAATCCAATTTATTGCAAAACGCGCTAATAGAATATGTTACATATTTAAAAATTTATATATTATGTTAAATTCTCCAGATACAAGGGCGGATAGCGCTGCGTTATTTACGAAACTACATAGGACCTGTGTTGTACAACATTTGTGACTTCGAACACGGTCGAGGGGCCCGACACGTGCACCTTCTAAACTCCTCCAGAATTGTCATCTCCATTAACAATTTCACGGTTCGATCTTCAGACTGTTATTGTAGATTAAGATTTAAATAGCAAACGATGTAGCGCAAAGCATATTGTAAACTTAGAAAAAGATGTTTATTGTTGTGATAAGTTTGATTTTGAAAAGGGGTGTAGGTGTAGGTTATACCTACGAGGGTGGGTCAAAAAGTTCATGGAATGAATGGGAAATCGAGGGGCGGGAAAGCTGTTTTTGGTAGGTGCTAATTAAGGACTCGCTATAAATATGTAGACTAGGAAAACATTGAATTTTTATAAAGTGTGTAACGAAGCAATGAAAACCGCTTCAAATGATTTTGGAAGACATGTTGATGAACAATGGTTTATAAAGACTTGGGAAAACGACAGTTTTCAAGTGACATGAACTTACGCAAAGCAAAGCAGAGATCGCTCAAAGACGATCAACACTCGGGACAGCCATTTGATGCCACCACCTGAAACATTGTGGAAAAAGTTGAGAAACTTGTATACATTAAGAATATTCTTTGTTGCTTAACCTTGGAAGGGCAAGAGTCAATGCGAGATGGGAATCAAGATTCCTCACGCTGCGGCGCTGCCGCAAAAACAATTGCGCGTTCTCGATGCGCAGTTCTCGGCGCATCACAGTAGTTTCGAACCTATGTAGCGTCAATAAGAATATAATTTTCAAAAAAATGTTTCTGCGTAGTAAAACTTGGTTTTATCATTATGAGCCTGAGTCAAAGTAAGTGTCTATGCAGCGGCATAAAAAGAGGCATACTTCCTAAACAATTCAATGTCACAAATGGCTGAAAAAATCATGACAACTGTTTTTGAGATATTTTGTTGATATATTGATATTTTAGTTGATATGATAGGGGGTGTATATAAGAGCGTCCCCGTAGAGCGAAAAGTCACTAACTAACACTTTTCAAGTTTGGAGATATGGTGGTTTAAAGTTATAAAAAATTTAAAAAAATATAACTTGTTTCTGTTACTTGATACTTTCAATTTAAGGCTTACATGTTGTAGATATTTTACTTAGTTTAAGAATTATAGGCAAAAAACCTAGTTAGTTAGTTTTAGCTCGTAAAGTCGAAACCAGCCTTGTTACTTAATTATTTCTTGAAACGAAGTTAAGTACTTTTTGATTATTGCTAGGTGCATTGACAGAAGTTAAGTATTTTTGACATGATCAAAATAGAATATTTATTAAACAATTTTATGTAAATAATAACGTTAAATGCATTTTTTATTCACCAAATAATCAAGTTTGAATGAAATAAAAAAATAAAGTTACATTTTAACATAGTTTATTATAAAATCAACACACGCAAGTAGAATATAAAGATTATTATAAAATATATAATTTTCTTACCTTCTTAGTACTCTTCTGTTACGTCTGGCTAAAACATCCTATACTTCTTTGTCGGTTGGCAGACCTTCGTACCACGACTAATACTGACTATTTCGCTTCCGAAATTGGAAGCGGCTGGTAATAGGCGTTAGAAATAACAACATCTTTTAAATTTGCTTTGTATTCTTGCCTCGTTTCTTCTACATTTGAATGTATATTATGTTTCCTTGTCCGTTTTCTACTACAGGGGACGTTTTTTCCAATGATTCATCAATGGGCCGTCATCGGAACTTAATAATGGGGCATTCATTTCAAACCTAAGGCTCTTAATTTTCAACCAACAAGGCTTAGCCATGTTACTGGAAGCAGCCGTTATGTCATCAGGTGCTATAGTAGTAATAGAGTAAGCTGCTGTCTTGTTGGAATTGGCAGCTCTTTTATGGGTTGATATTGGATATTCATTATCATCATAATCACTATTATAACTTGAAAGAATCGTGACGGTCCATCTTTTTTTAAACACGATTATCATTGCTATCTGGGTAACAAGATGCGCTGGAGTCGGAAAAATCATGACAGGAACTTTCAAATGATTCTACGCCACTTATATTAAAATATGGGCTTTTAGGTGTCTCGATAGGTTCTCACTCTGTCATAGTTTTATGGTGGTTTTCAAGCGCAATTTTCTGCAAATAAATAAATTAACTTAGGCCTGTGCTAAAGTGCATGAAAAAGTACCACATACCACAAAGTAATTATAAAATTAACACTGCCCCACTAGAACGATACTGCGCCAAATGAGCTTTATGCTACTACCAGATAGTGCCATCTTGCTTTATATAACTAGGTAGAGCCAAATGGCGTTGATCGATAGTTAGATGAACAAGTTTGTGGGTGTCGTGCCACCGGGGTTGATTTAAAAAAAAACTTCTGGACAATAATCTTCTAGTGCATTAAAATTATTCGTATCCACAGGCAAAGGCTGAATAGATAGTTGCTCTTTAGAAATAAATGCTGTCGATGGTGGAGTCGACGTATATATTACTATCTTGCTTTGGAAAAAGTCATCGCCTTCCTCATTCTTTAATTTTCCATCATCGCTTAGTTTTAGGTGCGCTTAAAAAACTACAAGCAAGCTTAGTTACAGCACCCAAAAGCACACAATGTTAATACGAAAAAATCACCATAGGTATTAGCTTAAGTATTCGATTAGACCTCACAGTTGTTATGGACAATACTTGGGTGTTTCACCCGAATTATAATAGTTACACTGGCATGATTCCGTTTCTTGTAAAGTGATTCATCTCAGGATTAATGTTGGTACCTATAAAATACATTTTGTTTAAGTATTATTTAATGCAGTGCATATTCTTATTTGACTGGGCGAAAAGCTTACAACTTATATACAAAACAACAAGGAGACCCTTACTTTCGTGAAAAAGTTGCTCGTAACGTAGGTAAGTGAATAGAGTGCACGCGTAAGGGCCTACGTGCTGCCTTGTGTGCAATTAATTCCGTTAATAAGTAAATACCGCTGTAGTAAGAAGAGTAAGTGAGCAACACGCTAGGATACCCCTTTGTGTTTTGAGGGCGATAAGAGCTACCGTGGGTTATCCTAGCATGTCGCTGACCTAGTATTAAAAGTCCGTTTGGCGCGTACGCACAGCGACGACTTTCAAAATAACGCTTGACCGAGTAACGTCCTATAAAAAAAATATTCAACACTCAAGACACTTACCATTGCATCATCTTTTTTCTCCTTACTAAATAACAAATCTATTATCACTTTGGCAATGCATCGTTCTAAACACCGGCGATAAGTAAACAACTCATTTACTCACGCGGAAAAATTACCCTAATCGCATCCTCTCAAGTAAACGTTGTTGTAAAAGTCATCAATGGCTTTTAATTAAATCCTAAACTGAAGTTTCGGGATTATTTTTGGATGGAAAAACTAATCAAAAGACTTTGAATACTTCTATGTAGTTAACGCCTTATGTACAAACTAAAGAAAAAACATTTTATAGAAGTCACTAATGACACTTAAGTCACTTTTCTCTCTCATATTTTTAACATACTGTTAATTCATAAAATACCTAAAAGCTTTTGGTGATTTTTTAAATTAATTTTGCCCTCACTATTGATCACAATGTCTTAGGAAATAATTAACTAACGTACTTTAGGTAGATTCAAAAATAAGTTTGCAGTGCATTAAGAAAGTAGTATATTAATAAAACAAGTTAGTTACTTTTTCCTTTATAAGTTTATGTTAGCGTGGTCACTTATCTAGTTTTAACACATTTTATCTTTTAAATTATGTATCCTATTCTTGTGGGAATAAGACAGAAAGATAGAGAAAAAAAATGCGGTTCTGATGGCATTCTTAATTCAATTTCGACAAAAGTGTTAGTTAGTGACTTTTCGCTCTACGGGGACGAGAGTCTCTATTATGTTGGCCTTTAGAGATAATAATAAGAAGCCATTATCGAGAAACGGCGAGGAAATTTGTCCAAAGAAAAATTGCTTTCGCACGACAATGCACCACTACACAAGAGGCGTGTTCTGATAGCACGTGGATGTCCTTTAGCAACGTGGCTTCAAAATGATAAGTCACTTACTCTACAATCTAGCGTAATCCCCCGCTCCTGTGATTAAAATTTGTTACCAAAATTAAAATCAGAGATTTGTAGCAAGAAATATACCGATGATTAAGAAGCCAAGTCTGTGATTTTGACCTATTTTAAGGGCCTAGAGAAATATATTTTCAGAGATATAAATAAATAAATAGTGTGATTTGAAAAATCTGTTTAGACTAAAAAAGAACATATAATAAAAGAAAATGACATCGCACATTTTATTAACCTCTCCCTTTTATTCCGCGAACTTTTTGACCTCTCCTGGTACATATCATATTTTATCAGACGTAAAATATAAGTAACACCCCTACTATATAAGTTTGACCACTAAATTACCACTATCTGTTTTTGGTACATTACAATGTCACGGTTAAGAGTAAAGTCATGTTAAGCTTATAGGGGTAAACCGATTTTCATGCATATGTGCTTATCATCTTTTCGCTTTGTCCTGCTTTGTGTAACCTAATCGTACAAAATTTCAGCTTAATCGTCTGATGCTGGTGGTAACGCCGGCACTCGCTCTCCTTAATACCAAGGCTCAATGCCCTCCATCACACATTGAGTGTCAAATCCTGGGGACTCGGGTTTGCGTTGACTCTATCAACTCCTGTGACGGAGTACCAAACTGTGGATCTAATGGTATACCTATGTTTTAGTTTTTTTAATATATATATTTTATAATAGCTGCCTCCTATGGTGTTTCCGAACCGATACGACTTAGGGACCTTCAAGAAAAGAGCATACTCATACCTAAAAGGCCGGCAACGCACCTGCTAATCCACTGGTGTAGCGGGTGTCTGTGGATGTCGCTCTTCACTTACCATCAGGTGAACCGACTATCCGTTTGCCCCCTCTTCTATAAAAAAAAAAAAAAAAAAAAAAGCTAAAATCGGCTATTGAAGACATGCCACTTGATGGTAAGCTGTCAATACCGTCCAACACACTAACCCTTAGTGATGATATTAGCCGCGTTGTAAGTTTTCTTTAAAAACTATAGTTTTTATTTTTTTTTATAATTTTTTTTTTAATAATTGAAATAAAATTAGTTAATTTATAAATTCATGTTAAATTATTATGATTGGTAAATATTAAATATATTTTAAGGTGAATGTAAGGAAACATCAAACCAATAAACGTTTAAGTACATAAAGTATATTTTAAGACATAAACTGTGAATCACTATTTATTTACTTTTTTATTTTTATATAATTTATATGAAATTCTAGACCTAGTCATTATATTTAAGCTCTACTCACTCCTCACTGATTAGGAAAAACTCAACTTTATTAGAAAAAAAAGTTTTTTTTTTTCAGATATTTACGACGAAGATCGGATCATGTGCGGTTTCTCAGCCAGCGCCCAATACGTGATATTCGCTGCATTTGCCTTCCTCGTGGTGGTTCTCACTATGATGTACATCACTCACTACTGGCTCATGCGATGCGTGCCCAGAGTCTCGGAGGCTTTCTTCATTTATGCCGACGATTCTGAAAATACGTAAGAATAAACATTTTTAGATAGAAAAAAAGTAACGGGTTTAAATAGGTAAATGGTTTTATGCCATTGATAGGAGCTAAGTTTTGTGGCGCTAATGATCTATCAATATAAAGTAATAGAATTTTAAAATTGTATTGAAGATTGATTGATAATGTATTGTAATATTTCTAGCGGTTGGTAGACAGTCAGTACAGATACTGTTGGATGTATATTTGAGGGATATCAATTTTCAGCAGTGGATGCGACAAAATTAATATTGATGATTCTGAACTTAAATATATTACGAAATAATGATATTATAAGAAATGATAAACATTTTTTAAAGGCGTAAGCTAACGCCTTAACCATTTACGGTTTAAATATAATTAATATTTTTATTGTTGTGTTTAGATTACGTTTACGGACGTCTATGCGAGCACCTATGGATGACGACGATAGTTTGCAAACGTTTTATTTACCTGGTACATTTTCTGATGCCGACCTTGTTTGTCAGGACATAATGGTAAAAAAGAATGAAAACTTATGCATGCAATGGCTACGTAGATTTTTTTATTGTAATTTATGTAAAAAGCAAAACGCCAAATACATTGAAAAATTAAAAGAAGAACAACAAGAATTAGAATCAATTGCTAGTAACATAGAACAAAATAAAGCCGAGCCACAAAAAATTACGCTAAAAAAAGATAAAACTACACAAACAAGGAAAAGCTTAGAAGACAATATTTTCAGCAATAATGATGGAATAGAAGGAAAATCTCTTGATATAATTAGCGAAGATCAATTCAATGAGTTAAGTTTAATTAAATTAATCAATGAAAGACGATCGACATTACAAAGATATTCCCATATAGAATATGAGGGAATAAAAGAAAATGATAAAGAAGAATTTAAATTTCCTGTAGAAGAAACAGAATTACAGAGTACACTTTACGAGCGAATGGAACCAGTTGCAAGAACTGAGACTTTCCAAAAGATGCTTTTGAAGTCTTATGACGAAGAATCAGTAGAAAAACACTTGAGATTCATCGAAGAACCGACCTTTATACCAGAATTGACTGATGAAGACGAATTACAGCAAAGTCATAGTAATATTTACAATCAACCGTCGTTTAGTGGTATGAATTTTGTAAAAACAACAACACACAACCAACAAGGGACAAAAGAAGAAAATAAAGATCATAAAAAATTTTGGCCAAGTCCGAAAGGAAAAAAGTCAAAAAAATTCAAATAGTGTATAATTATTACGTTAATAAAAATATGAGCATGACATTAATTTTTCACTAAAAAAAGTCCTCCAAGACTTGTATATACTTCAGCTTCATAATATTATAGTAATATTATGAAGCTGAAGATTTCGTTTATTTAATTGAACGCATTTTCTAGATTAACCAAAAAATATAAATGAACATCTTTTTGCATTTAATATCCAAATTTTTTTGGGAAACGAACTTTTTTTTATACTTTATAAGATTTTTTATTAAAATTACTTATTTAAAACGGGATATTTACCATGTTTTTTACTTTCATTTCGCGGAGCTCGATTTTTCGACATTATATACGAATGTCTTGTTCACGATAAATATATTTTTTATTTGTTATAACTTAAAGAACAGCAAATTCTATGGTGTAAGTTTCTTTAATTGAATAGTAATTTTTGTTTTTTTTTGTATTTATTAACCTACGCAGTTTTTACTTTACTAACCATATAAAATGAAACTTTAATCAATGAAATGTAACGGAAAATAATAAAAAAATGCATTAGTCAATAATCAGCCACTATTATGAATT
The DNA here is from genome assembly GCA_963853865.1 of Helleia helle. Lineage (NCBI taxonomy): Eukaryota > Metazoa > Arthropoda > Insecta > Lepidoptera > Lycaenidae > Helleia > Helleia helle. The sequence goes on from OY971421.1 coordinate 13,680,804, forward strand.
ATTTATTACTTATTAATCTATTTTACCACAAGCTATTGTACTGTACTATTATTAAAAAAAACCCGGTTAAGTGTGAGTCGGTTTTGCGCATAGAGTGTCTCCGTGCAATATTTAACCGATTTTGATATATTTTTTTTGTGTGTTCAAGTGGATGGTATTCATATAAAATAAATAGTTATTCACAACGTTTTGAATATGGTTACTTATACGACCCACATATTTGAAGACACGTACGTACCCAAACCAGCAGCTCGTTTCCTAATTAACTTCAATTGAACACCGGACAGGACACGTGCCAAAATATGCGGCGAGGATTTCATCATTGTGTTGTTTCATTCATAATGTTGTAAAATTCCTAATTTTATATTTACCTATTTAATTTAGTTTGAAAATACTATGATGTGCATGTTAATACGAACACGTGTTCAAATTGTTACGAGCACCTATTGCTGTTTAGGATCATAGGATTATGATGCCGATGGTTTAAAACTTTTGATTAGTATTTTTATATACTCCCGGTATATAAAGAAATTCCGGAAGATAAATATCCCGGTAGCAAAAAATCCCGATAGATAAAGGAAGATAAACGTAAAGTAAGAGGTAGTGCCATGCTTCTTTGCAGCCGAATTGGGCCGGGACGACCCAATTCCGGTACCTCTCGCTCACATACCACCGGCGTCAAGTGACATCTATGCGTTTCGTGCGGTTTGTGAGTTTCCGGTGGTCTATTGGGGGAAAAGGAGGGCAATGCACCTGCATAATCTCTGCTTGTCAAGTGCAGATAATTTGTGTATGAATATAGTTAGTTATCGTAACACCAGTTCTTACCTCGAAGCTTTTTTTTTCTTTTACGCCGGGAAATGCTCTGAGGCATCCCGCGGGGAAGTGGGTCTCCCCAGGTGGTATGTGGGACTCGCTGCGCCCGGAAGGTGGTAAGGTGGACGTAGCTCTACCCATTAAAACCCGGCGATTGCCGCCAATGCCGCCTTTGCGGTTGCCTCGGATCTAATGAGCAAACAGGGCACCTCGACGGCTAGTCAGTCCCTCAAGCGACCGACACCACCTCTACAGAGGGGTTGTCCCGCACCACAAAACAACCTCTCCCAACGTCGGGACAGTACAATGGGGTGAGGTTCCCATCCTCGCCCCCTGACCCCCTGTTCTTTTGTCCCCTCTTCTAATATAAAGAGCAGCTCCCTCGGCTCAATTTTCTTCGCACAAGGTGCTGGGCACACCCTAGGCTACTGTGACTTACCACCACGACAAGGCTTGAATCATGTTGGGGACCTTACCTCGGAGCTAGATTAACGTGGTGTGATTGTTGCATAATATTTATTTATTCATGCGCAAATCCACATACACAAGGTGGTAAGTCTCGGTGCCAGGTTACCGTTTGGCTGTCTTGTCCTGCTTTCCGAAATATTGCAAGGCTGTTTCACGGTAGATATAAGTTGAGTGGTGGTGGTATACATTCAAACCGGTGGCGCGCGGTACAAGCGCTTCCCTTACGGCAGTAAAAGACTGTATATTTTAAGATCTTTGCCTCCAGCGCAGTCAGCCTAAATATAGACTTAGAATATGCTTTTTATTAATAATTAATAAATCGTTATCACTCTATTTTATGAAATCATAAGAAACAAAACGAAACGGAATACTTTGTATCTAGGTACTTACAAACGATATATAATCCAACTATACAATATATTACATAACATGAGAACTTGTTATAGTCGGGTAGCACCAGCACAACACCATAAAGTTTTATTGGGTTCGGGGGCAATGACGTATATCATAGCTTTTATGTCAGTTCCAAAAAAGATAGATGTAAAAGTGTCAAGCTAGAAGTGGGAGCCGGTGCGCGAGGTCATTTCAATTGAAGTCAATTAAAGCAATTGAGTCCAATTGAGCGGGCGGCAGATTCAGCGTCGCCGCCGTCCACAGAGAGATTTTATGTGAAGCGCCTAAGCGTCACATGACTCATGCCTACTCGTTCCTACACGTTCCTACTCATGCTGTAAATAATATACAAACAATGGTGATCACAGACAATACATGGTTTTAATGTTAGTGGAAATTGGCAACTGTTTTGATCTTAATTTGTTGACTAGTGGTCGACGTTGCTTAGGCTTATTCTGAAACGTAAGACATTGTTTTGTTTATGCTTCTTACTCCAGCGGTTTTTTGAAGTAAAACTTCTTCATCGACATATGGGAGAAATCTTATAGCAATGTAAAAAAATCGTCACACTTTCCGACGCCATCTTGAAAAAAATTGTCACATTTTTTGTCACTTTGGACTGTCACGGCACCTGAACACCAGAAATATTATATTATTATTATATAAGTGATATGTATAATAAATGAACGTATTGAAATTCATTTAAATAGGTAAAAAGTGCAAGTCAGAAATTATTTTTTTATCCAAAAATACTTTTTACAGAACGGATTATTGGACATGAAGCACCATAAATAGGATGATTACCTAAGTCATAGAGCTAAAACACTATTTAGTAGAATTCCATTGTAAAATTCAAATGAGGAAATTTCACACAAGATGTCAAAAGGGTATTTAAGTTTTAGTTAAGACACTAAATAATTAATATTATGAATAATAACAATTATATGTTAACCTACTCTTGTGGAAAGCTTGTAAGAACTTGTAATAAGGGTAGTAGAATCAAGAAAAAGAAATAAACACAGTTATAAATATATATTATACAAATGATCGGTAGATTCTAATATGTGGCCGGGTTTAGCCAACCGTCATATAATAACAATGAGACTCGCAAAGATTTTGTGCAAGTTTTTATGCTTAGCTAATAATAATGCATCAAAAATTAATATCTTATTCTCAACATCTAGCATTACATATAATGCGAGCCCCGCTGGGCGCGGCTGACATTGCGTGCTGGCAGATGCGGGCTTATTACACAACACGATAAAATAACAGCTAACATGGAACACTATTACCCGGATAAAATCATCCTTTTTTTTTTTTTTCTTTAACGCCGGGAAATGCTCTGAGGAATCCCGCGGGGGAGTGGGTCTCCCCACGCGGGTATGTGGGACTCGCTGCGCCCGACAGCTGGTAAATGGACGCAGCTCTACCCACTAAAACCCGGCGAGTGCCACCAATGCCGCCTTTGGTGAGGTGCCCCGGATCTAGAAAACAAACAGGGCACCTCGACGGCTAGTCAGTCCCGCAAGGGACCGACGCCACCTCCACAGAGGGGTTGTCCCGCACCACAGAACAACCCCTCCCAACGTCGGGACAGTACAATGGGGTGAGGTTCCCATCCTCACCCCTTGCTCTTCTGTCCCCTCTTCTTATAAGAGGGGTACAAAGAGCCCCCTCGGCCCAATTAGCTTCGCCCAAGGTGCACCGCTCACCCTAGGTTACTGAGCCCCACCGCCACGACAAGGCCTGAACCATGGTGGGGGATAAAATCATCCTGTTTTATAGTCTGCGATGTACTTACTTCATCATCTAAGCGATTCTTATATGTCCCACTGATAGGTATGGGGTAGTGGATATGGGCTCGGCCTCTTGGGCGAGAGGCCCGAGTACCATAATGACCCCTGCGGGTCTTATTTTCACGCGGATCTTGAACCTACCATCGCTTGCTCAACGGTGAAGGAAACTATGTGAGGAAACCTGCATGCCTGATTAGATTAAAAGTCTTTGAAGGTGTGTGAAGTTCTCCAGCCCGCATTGGTGAACTATGACCCAAAACCCTCCTCGTCTGATTTCGAAGAGGAGACCCGTGCCTAACAGTGGGGCAAGGGTTGATATTATTAGGTATATTATTCTTGTCAGTCCCCAAATGCAAAAATCTTATGTTTGATGAGTGTGTAAAGTATTTTTTTTGTGTCTCCTTCTGTCGGAGTAGTGCTTTTTTTATAGAAGAGGGGGCAAACGGACAGTCGGTTCACCTGATGGTATGCGAAAGCGATATCCACAGACACCTGCTTTACCAGAGGATGAGAAGGTGCGTTGCCGGCCTTTCAAATATGAGTATGCTCTTTTCTTGAAGGTCTCTAAGTCGTATCGGTTCGGAAACACCGTAAGTGGCTTTGTTTTGTTTTAAATTTTTATGTTTTGTTTTTTTTTTTTTTTTTTTTTTTTTTTTTCTTGTTTTCTTTACAAGAGCGGAAAAAAACATACACCAACAAATACTTTGCGACTCATCTTCTCTTTATCCGAGTCTGGAGAAATAAGAGTTAATCCTGGATAAAACTGTTTGTATAGGAGTAGACAACTTCCCATTGAAACAATCGACTTTTAAAGAATGCATGAAGATCGATTATTAAAATAAATTGAGCAATTACTCATTTTTTTAAATAATTAAAATATTATTAATAATTCACCTCTTCTTCAGGTTTTTTTTTGAAAATGTAATCATAAATTATTATTTTTTACTTCTTACCGTCTGCAAGAAGAAGCCGTCGAAAAGTTGGCAGAACAGACAGTGTAAATTACTGGCACCGAGACTTTACCATCTCAGGATAACACGCGAATGAGTTGCCTGTTTTAGAACTCGTTCGCTGAAAGTTACCTTAAGTACCTACATTATATACTTGAGTCTGGCGTTATCTTTATAAATTAACTAGCTATGAATACCCGCTTCGCTGGGTCATTTTTAATAGTACACTTATTTGTTGATATTAGAATTTTTTGGGATGTTTAAAAAGTTACTAAAACACTCAGCATATTTTCGATCGATAAGAATGTTAATATACATTTTAAAGCTCTCTAGTTTACTCGGAGTTATTCTAGATCATTCTAGAATTTTCTAGAACATTTTCGATCGATCAGAACATTGGTATACATATTAAAGCCTTCAAGAACATTCCAGAAGTTTCCTGAACAATCCAGACCATTTTAAATCAATAATAGTCACATTTCTCTGTCATCTGTCAAGTGTCATATACCCTTACAAGATGCAGGAGTATACAAGCTTGATTGTGACTGTGGTCTCTCCTATATAGGCCATACTAAAAGATCTATTAAAACTCGCGTGAAAGAACATATAGCTGATTTAAAACACCGTCGCTACACTAAGTCTGCCATCTGTGAACATAGTCTTGACAAAGCTCGCCATTATATCAGATTTGATAAACCACAAGTCCTCGCAAAAGAACACAGATTCCAACCAAGGATGATCCGTGAGGCTATTGAAATTAAAAAACATCCTAATTTCAATAGAGAAGATGGCTCGCTTCTACCACCTGCTTGGGATCCCATTATTAAAATTATCAAATCAAAATCCAAGCATAATATGTCACAGATTAAAGATACAGTTAGCACTTTCTGCGTAGATAGGACTGACCAAAATATTGATGTATCATAGGGTAGTTTCGAATAACTTTGTAATGATAGGACGTATGACACCTCCGTCCTCCCGTGACCATGGTTGCTGTAAAGTATCCGAAACGTCGGGCTTGTAAAAATCTTAATAAACCGCGATAAAATCCGTAAAAAATTGTTTTATTATAATGAGTGAAATTCGCGTAAACATTAGAAAACAAATGCATATTATATGCAAGCTGGCAGACGTGCCACCTGATGGTAAGTGGTCGACGTCGTCCATGAACATGAACTATGTAGTTAACCTTTTTTTGTGAAGTTCAGAGAAATGCTTTTTACGCATGTAGCCAGGAGCTTAGCTAGATCCTGATCCTACGTCGGACTCGCACCTGGGAGTGCCCTATCCGTAAACTAAAACCACTGCGAGTGCCTTCAGCCGCCTTTTGAGGGTCCCGGATTTGCGGGCAACAGGATAGGACAGGACATACTGTCACCGGCTCTCTGTGGGCCGTCCGGCTACAGGTATTCATTAAAGCAACCATGCCCGTCCGTGTCAGACGGAAGGTGAGGGGTTTGCGCTTACGGCGCTTCCACCGCTCGAGGACCGGACAAAGAGCAGCCGTTCGGTTGCCGCGCCAGATCCTCTCCCCATCTCCGCATTAACGCCTCTTGCCCAAGTAGGCGAACCGGAAGGATCCCGTCTAGCGTAAGGCTCTCACCGAGTGACCTCCTATCTAAGCCATAGGATTCGGTACAACCGAATCACCCTTATCTTTTCTTTTATGTTAGTTAGATAGGCAAACTGGGAAACGTGCCACCTGATGGTAAGTGATCGACATCGCCCATGAACATAAACTAGTTTACTTGGAACGAGCCCAGGTAACTCATTTATGTGTTGCCTATCCTGAGACATAAGATGTTAAGTCTCGGTGCCAGTAATTACACTGCCTGTCTTGCCCTTCTCTCCGAAACACAGCAAAGCTGTTTCACGGGAGAAACAAGCAAGATGGTGGTACCCATGCAGCCGGGAGCGCGGCACAGTGCTTCCCTCCCACCGCGATGACCTGCTGCGCCGAGTGCAGCTGAGCCTTATTCCTCGTGGTAAGGTGACCTGCCCAGATGGGACACCGTACGTTGCTATACTCCGGTAGACTCCGGAGTATAGCTGCCTGCAGGTGGCGCTGGGTCCTCCAAGGTTCGGGAGGAGTCTGTCCAGCGCCCTTGCTGCCTTCACGGCCTTCGGTCCCAACATTGAGAAACGTGAGCCGAAGGTCCACTATCCATCAAAGATGAGCCCCAGATATTTGATATGACCTATGCTCATTCAGACCCTCACCCCTCGGATCTGTAGAGCAGCCCCCGGTGGGGGTCCTTTCCGCTCGGTCCCGCGGAAGAGAACTTCAGCCTTCACAGATCTGAACCAAACCCCTAACCTCTCTATGCGGCTGAACACGATGTAGAGCCCGACCTCGGCCAGCCGCATCGCCTCCTTATAGCCTCGTCTCCGGGTGTACACGAGGGTGTCATCTACGTAATATATGACACCCATCCCAGGAGGCGGCCTCGCAGGACCCAGTCGTAGCCGATATCCCACAGGTTCGGACTCAAAACCGATCCCTGTGAGACACCGCACCCGACTAGCCACCACTCTACGGATCCACACCGGTTCTCGCAGGCTACCTTTCTCTCGGAGAGGTACGCCACCAACAGCCCTCTTAGATACGGGGGCACACCGAAGATAAACAAGTTAACCTGTGACTATTCCAGACAACTCATTCATGTGTTGCGTATCCTGAGACAAAACATGTTAAGTCTTGATGCCAGTTGTCTTGCCCTTCTCTCCGAAACACAGCAAAGCTGTTTGACGGGAGAAACAACAAGATTGTGGTAGGTACCCATGCAGTCGGGAGCGCCGCACAGCGCATCCCTCCTTCCGATAAATTATTGCTAAAAATACTCATATGACTATTACTTTGGTTTTAGGGTTGAGTAGCAAAATGGCAAAAAACGGAACCCTTATAGATTCGTAATGTCTGTCTGTCCGTCATATCTGTTTTCCGAAACTATACTGTTGAAACTTGGTAAGTAGATGTATTCTGTAAACCGCATTAAGATTTTTACACAAAAGTAGAAAAAAAAAACAATAAATTTTGGGCGTCCCGATACATAGAACTGAAACTCAAAAAAAATTTTTTCATTAAACCCATGCGTGTGGGATATCTATGAATAGGTCTTCAAAAATGATATTGAGGTTTCTAATACCATTTTTTCTAAACTGAATAGTTTGCGCGAGAGACACTTCTAAAGTGGTAAAAGGTGTGTGTGTGCCCCCCCCCCCCCCTGTAACTTCTAAAATAAGAGAATTATAAAACAAAACAAAAAATATGATGTACATTACCATGCAAACTTCTACCGAAAATTAGTTTGAACGAAATCTAGTAAGTAGTTTTTTTAAATACATACCTCATGAATCATAAACCGCAATTTACCTTTCATTCAATCAACTTAAATATAAAAAAAACCTTTAATTTCATAACATAAACCATATTTTTTGTTAGTGTCTAATGTTGTATATATTATAATGGTACGGAACCCTTCGTGCGCGAGTCCGACTCGCACTTGGCCGGTTTTTTTACGTTTTAATCACAGTTATGTTATTATAATTCATTAATATAATAAAAAAGTATTAATAGATTTTATTTAAGATTAACTATTGACTTTTTTTTAATACCCTTCAAATTCAAAGCTAACTTTAAAACTCATAAATCTCATAGATACTGATGCTGGTATTTTGCTTTTAGAGTTCCGTACCGAAAGGTTGGTAATGGAATTCTTAGAAGGCTCCCCTGTTAAATGTGCTACCTGATAGTAAGTGATCAGCGTCGCACATGAACATAAATTTCATGCGTTGCCTATCCTTTTTTTATTTCGCTGGGGAATGCGTTTAGGCATACCACCGGGTCCGGGAGTCCCGGGGGTTGTGTGGGACTCTCTGCGCCCGAGAAGATGGTAAGGTGGACTCAGACTCTACCCAGTAAACTAAAAGCCGTGCCTCGTCAGGATCTGCGCAAGGTGGAAGGTGATTATGCAGTGCCGCCGGTCAACCCACTGCTCCAGGATCGGACCGACGGCCAGCACCCTGCGATGGCCCGCACTCGGCTCCTCCAGCCGCTCCTTCCACTTACGGATGCGATGCCTATCCTGACTTAAGATATCCTGACTTAAGGTAAGTCTAGGTGTTAGTACACACTGCCTGTCCTGACCATCATTATGAAATACAGCAAAGCTGTGCGAAAATAATCGAAAGTAATAATGCGGAGGGTTAGTATGGCGGTGGAAAAGTGCGGCGAGGCGCATTCCTTACACCGGTAAAGTAAAAAATCTTAGATATTATCCAGCTAAAACTATCTAATTAAAAATATAATATTTGAAATCTTCAGAAAGTGTGCTACAACGGCTACAAATAAAACAAAAAATAAGTCTATAAAAAAGGCGATCGTCACACAAGAAATATGTTTGATCGGCGTTTTTTTGCTCTTTACAAACATTTTTGCGAAAAATATTTGATATTTTAAGTCCCTCCGCGATTCCATGTGATATCAAACAAAACAAAAATCCCTCCGCGTACGAGGCCGAGTTGCACTTTGTCGGTTTTTAATTCCACCTCAGCCAAGCTTTAACTTATAAGTTAATCTCACATACAACTTGACATATTTTCCACTAGATACTAACGTTTGTAAGCTGGATAAATATTTTTGCACACAAAAAGTAAAAAATAAATCAATGAAATTGAAGGGTTCTTACGACAGCAATCTATCACTTTACTCCCTTTTAACAACCTTGGGAGGACTCTCTTGCATAAGAGAAGGCGATACTTATTTAACTAAATGTAAGCTCAACGTATTTAGAAAATTCATATAAAGAACAATACTTACGTAATATAAAATAACAATATATTTGTTGTAACCTCCAGACCATGGAAGCTCTTGGAAGCTCAGTGCACGATCACACACACATCACCATATAGGTATACATATCTATTTGAACACATCCACAGATACACAACAAACTCAAATATAAACAGAAAAAAGTTCAGCAACTTTTTGGACACTGCCACAATTAGTGAGGTCGCGGTGACCTACATACGTCATACACCGAATGCATGCAAAGAAGTGCATCAGCGAGTGCAATTCGTGTTGTCTGAAAGTCACCAATGAGCCCAATGAAGGATCCCGCTGGCGAGCGCCAGCACCAACCTAAATAGACTCTGATCATCTAAATTGACTTCAATTAAATAACAACCGAAATTGTTGAAATGCGCCATTACTCCCTCGACGCTAATCTAAGTGCCAATAGTCAGGGCGAATGTTTTATTAATAATCCCCAGCAATAATAGTTAATTAATAATTAAGCGAGCCGATCGGGCCCAGTACGCGCGCTGCCGTCCCCACAAACCTACCGCGGCAAGATATTCTTATCAATTTTATCTGCGATGAGGTGGAATTGTGCATATTTTCAGCATGTGAAGTGATTTTGTATTATTATGTGAATATTTTTCCCACGGCTATAAATCATAGAAGGACATTTGAGTACCGGTCCGGGTTCACAATACCGTGATATGGACTTCCAAAATGATGTGGGCGTTCGCACCCTAAATATCATCGAAACAAACAACATTTCAGATGAGTTTGTGGGAATCCCGCATGATCTGCGACCGCTGGCGGCGCGGCAGAGCCCCAGGACCCCGCGAGGGGTCCAACGCTCGCCGCCGCAGGGGGAGTGGCCCCCGAGCGCCGCCATTGGCTCCCCTCGCACGCTACACTACGGTCCTAACAGCCAATTCCCGCCAATGTAATATCACGTTTCAGTGTCTGAAGATACGCAACAGAACCGTATTCATAGTCCCGCTTGCATAGAGCTCGGTCAGTGCACTCATTGGTTCACGTTCTCCGTTGTGCTTCGTATTATCGTAATATAAATTGACCAACCGTAGAGCAAATTCGGTTAGTTCGTTAAAGTTGATTAAAGCCATTTAACCGGGACGGACACCACGGTACGAACGGCGCGAGCGTCAATCCGGGCCGCGGTAAATGAGCTTCAATTGTTTAATATCGGAGATAATTCGATCATCGGCCGGGCTCCCGGAGCTCGGGAGTTAGCGGCAGGTGAGCGGCGCCACGGAGCCGAGCGAGGTGGGCACGGAGGTAGCGGGTTCGCACCCGCCCGCGACCGACGGCTACATGTACGTGTGCGGGGACGGTTCGGGCCCAGGGCCCAGGTACGAGTGCTTCGACCCACCCGGGGGCATGGAGCAGCCGAACTTCGAGGAGCACATGTTCTCGGAGTTCGGAAAAGACCGGCCCGTACAGGTGGTGGTGGGGCCGGATGATATGCAGTACCGGACCGAGATGCCCGTCTTCACCGGCGATCCCAAGAGGAAGGAGGAGCCGCTGTTGCTGCAGGCCGTGGAGACCACGCCGGCCCAGACGACCCACCCTCCACCGCCGCCGCAGCCCTCTTCAAAGAAAAGTGACAAAAAGAAAAATGACAACAACGGAATAAAGAAAAAGAAAACAAGGTAAGCGATACATTACACCTAGTACAAAACTATATTATTAAAAAAATAGTTTTATAATAAATAGAAAAATAGAATAAATTAAAGAAAAAAGGTTTTAGTTTAATATTAGTTATGTTTGTGATAATATCATACAAAAGCACAAAAACGAAATCTGATTACATTTAAACTGTAGTTTTGCAGTTAAGACTTCAATCTAAATATTTGGATCTATATTAAAGTCTAAAATATCTAGATTAAGATCGCCTCATAATGATAAGCCTTATAATATCGTTCTAACGATGGTCGCGGAAAATATCGTTTAGAGACGAAAGAATTGTGTCCATACAGAAGAAATTATACTGGCATCTTGAGAACTGTAGCGCAAAGCTACAAAGACGTAGACACCTGTTGCTACGGTATTGACTTATTCTTTGTACAATATTTGCCAATATTTTCTTATTTAATTTTAAAGAGTGATTATTATAAATAATTTATGAATTAATGTGTGTAATTTACCTTAATTTAATAATAAGGCTTTAAAATGTATTCATTTTATGTAGATTTCTATTTACAAAAATCTTTAAAAACAATATTTAATGCAAGATTAAAATGAAATATATCAATTCTGTTTTAGTTCAGCCTTAAAAATTATTTATAGTTAGTATTATAGTTAGTATTTAAAGAATTATTAGTATACTTGATTGGTATATGTTAAAGAAAGCAATACCGTAGCAACATGTGTTTACGTCTTCGTAGCTTTGCGCTACGTATTTTAAGTTGGTAACTTCAAAAGAATTATGAGTTAACTTCATATGGAAAGAAGCCGTAATTTCAATATTAGCTAAAGATGTTTGATGCAAAATATTGGTTATTCTTCGTAATTTTTCAGGTGCTTTGTTTTTTACGCATAATTTTGTTAAGTTCATTTTTCTTTATAAGTATTCCAATTAATAAATGTATGCGTGGTAAATTATAGCAAAGTAAGGTGCTTAAATATGTTTTAGAATATAATAGATCTTAAGAAATAATAAATCTTAACTTGCCTTGGAAAATATAATTCGTCTGTAATGGCTGGGTCTGAAAGACTTATAACATTCAAATTCTGAGATTACAGTTTTAAGCAAACAATAACCATATAGGAGTGTCGACGAAATTCTCGACCTAATAATAATAATATCAACACTTATATGTCCCACTGCTGGGCACGGGTCTCCTCCTCGAAAGTGAGGAGGGTTTTGGGCCATAGTTCACCGATACGCTAGCCCAATGCGGGATGGTGAACTTCACACACTTTCAAAGACTTCTCACCAGGCATGCAGGTTTCCTCGCGATATTTCCTTCACCGATGAGCAAGCGATGATCTCATGTTCAGGTGCACGTAGAAAATTAAAAATACAATTTTTTAGGCATCACAGTGGGGTCAGGATTGAACCCAGATATCTAGGCTCTCACTCAAGAGGTCGAGGCCATACCCACTAGACCATCGTCGCTCAAATTCTCGACCTATAAACCAGTAATTGAATACGTAAGCATCTATCATCATCAGGCAATGACTATACTAAAAGGAATAAATGGAAGCCTTATGCGATTCAACATTAGACAAGTCAACTCTCGTCTTATAAAGGCATTATAAGAATACTATGGAACGTAATTATCAAAATATACATGTCCAGTAGTACAGATCATTTTCACTATCATGCAAATTGCCTTTGACGGGCGTAAAGTCATCATTGACATCATCAACCCACTGCTGGAAATAGCTTTTAGTTAGGGTGGGCACTCTCCGGTGCGAGTCCCACATTGAAGATCCTGGCTGCATCCATAAGGATTTCCCTGCGAAATAAAAAAAAGTAAAAAGCTTCTGAACCTCTTTCGATGAACGCTAAATCTCGATTACTAGGAGCAGCAAAATCTCATCTAGTGAAGCACGCCATACATGGTTAAGGAGTTGAATTCTATTCAACTCCTTAACCTAAAAGTAGAAGTCGAGTTTAGAAAATATGCTAAACAATTTCTAATATTTATTTAGCAATTGTTACTTTTATTGCCCTCAAATGAGGGGAGAGTCGGGTGCATAACTAACACGATGATGTGCGATAGTGGGTGACAGATGGGTCGAGCCCAGTCGCCAGCCCGACACCGTGACGACCAAAATTCCTATGCAGTTTGTCAATAAATAAATTATTGAAGGTTTAAGGGTTAGGAGGGAAGAGTAAGGGTTGGGAGGAAAGAGGAAAATTCAGCAGATGATTAATGCTGGCTGATGATTTTGAAGGGTTACAATTCCTAATACTATTAGATGTTTTTTTATAAAAAAAACGTGTACATTTTAAACAAATAACTTCTATCAATATTTTTTGCATTTGTTGTTGCTGCAAAGCAGACATATGTAATGTCTGCTTTTGGCAGTCGAAGTCTAGTGCCAAAACTAAATACAAAACCTCTCGATTAAGGTCCTTGACTTGAAGTTCATTTAGTATGTACATGCGACCAATTACCACGAAAGCGATAACGTCAGTAATATGATCTTCCCCTCTATTAACTGGGACCCAGGCGCCGGAGCATTATGGAACTAATTACCCGTATGACTGTTGGACGTCACTTGTTTCTTAACATAAGTAAAGTTAAGAGGTTTAATAAAATCCTTGTTATCGAATTTCAATAAAAGTTTTGATCAAAAAGTCGCAAAAGGCAATAAATAGTCGAGGGGTTCAATTATTGTTTTCACACTCACTAAAAAATATTTTTTAAAGTGGCTTCATAATCATCACTTGTCCCTTAGTCCGTGGCTTGTTCTTCGCATTTTATAATTTTATTATATAATAATTGCCTTAAAGTATAAAGTAATAACGTATAAATAAGTATAGCCTGACCAGAAATATATTAACCCTGCGTGGTGTCGCCACTGTATCTTTTTTACGTCAATACAATATAGTATCGTCCATACATAAATTAGTTCTAGAAATTTTGCGCAATATGGCGAGGGTTTTTATTTTTCTGGTCAATATATAACTTATATATTTAAGTTATATGGAAGATGATAGTATTTTTAAAGCAAACAATTTTGTTTTCTATTTGCACGTATTAATTTTATTTATTTATAATGCCATGGCCAAGGGGAGCGATGTTTGCTTACACTTTTTAATGTCAGATATGAAAAATCTAAATAAAAATAAAATCTGTATGTATAAAAAGTAACAATATCAAAAACGATTGATTGATGGCCAATCATGAAAACAAAACATTAAAAAACATATTATAATAACATAGCGCCATTTACAAGTGGCGTCAATTGGCCGACAATTAGATGGCGCAACAGGGGTGAATTTAGTTTCACGCTCAATCAATTTCTGCGCGTGCGCACCCGCAGCCATATTGCACGTCAGATGGCACATGCACACGCGGACGGGCGGACGTGGAGATGATAAGAGTTAATTGTGTTTGGATATTTAATTGCATAGAGGCCACCGGATTGCAGAGGGGATGATAGTATTTTTGCATCTTATTAGTATAAAGTTAATGTATTGGAAAGGCTTCCGTTTAAAATATGTTTGTAAAGCATTATAGCTAAACTCTATGAATTTTTCTTGGGCCATATATTATATGTGTTTTATGTACTAGGATATTAATAAGATATATTATAAAAATATAAACATAACATTTTTTCAACGTGACATGCATATTAATACCTCTACATAAATTATATTGATATAACAAACATAACAGGGCTTAGGGGCTAGGGCCATTACTAAAAGGTTGGCATGCCGTAGTTTTGAGTATAGGAACGTTATTTTATTATCAAAAAAATATATAACAGCGACTAAATAATCTTTATTTTGCACACAGAACTACGTTTACGGCGTATCAACTGGAGGAGCTAGAAAGGGCCTTTGAACGAGCACCTTATCCTGACGTTTTTGCCAGAGAGGAACTGGCTCTTAAGTTGAACCTTTCCGAATCACGAGTTCAGGTATTATACAATATAATATTAATAGATTAGTGTTGATATAAGTCATATTATTCTAACCAATTAATAATGACCTAGGTAAGTGATTATAGAGGTAGTATTCATACATTTTTCTTTTTTTTCTAGGTTTGGTTCCAAAATAGAAGAGCAAAATGGCGTAAACGCGAACCTCCGCGAAAAACGGGATACATAGGCTCAAGTTCACCAAGTTCCACCACATTAGGTGGCGGCTTCTCTGGGATAGGGGGCAACATTCCAGCCTTTCCCCAAAATGGACTCCAAGCACCGGCGGACTCTTGGTCTTACCAACATTCATACGAACTATCTTCGCATCACCTACTGTCTTCTGGAAGCAGCGGTTACCCTGCATTTAACGCACAGCCAGCGGCGTACTCTTACACCACAGTCCTAAACGGTCACGACGGGCAGATGTTCGCTCCGAGACATTCTTACGAGTACAGCGAGGGGAGCCCACCACCGCTCGGCGTCAGGGATTACCCCATGATCGCTGCGCATTCTCCGCAAATGGATGCGCACGCGCACGAAGATAAATTGGACTACAGAGTACATGAGCACGAGGACAAGTATACCGCGTGTGCTTTACAGGAGGAGCCCCCTCGTTATGGGGCCCAGCCGGAAGATTATGACAAGTGTTCGATGGTACCTCATGACAAGCACTACGAGATGGACCGCCACCAGGACCTAGCCCCACCGGTCGTGGTCAAAATGGAGCCAAATTCGGGTCAAGCGTATACATCATCCCTTCCCCCTTTTTTGAATTGAAATACTCCTTTTCGAAATTATCGTAGACTGGATCAATTTCGAAAAGGAGTATTTTTTATTTAAATATGTTTTAATTATAGGAAATTTATTTAAGTTTGACATATGAAAGGGCACAATAATCAGCATAATTTTAGTATCAAATGTTTGTTAAGTTGTGTGCAATTGTTGTTTCTTTACATTTATTGCGTTGTACCTACATTTGAGATACACCAAGAAGTATTATATTATTTTAGGGCTGCCATATTGCTGTTAAAAGAAGAGGTTTAATTTAAATAGTTATATTTTTTGTATCGTTTGGAAAACTTTAAAAGAAGCATAGTATGGTAATTAAATATGTAAGGTTAGTTGCTCTACTTTAATATAATAATTAATAAGATATACATTTAGATAAGTACATAAATCCATAACCAATTTTTTATGGCAAACGAGCATCGACGCCCATACATCCGCACAAGCAGAGATTATGCAGAATATGCCTTGCCTTCCTTTTTCCTATCCCCCAATGGGCCACCGTAAACTCACAAAAAGCACGAAACGCGACAGCATAGCTGTCACTTTACGCTGGTATTATGTGAGCGAGAGGTACCACCGCGGTCGCGCCGGCACTACTTCTTACATAAATAAAAATATGATGATAAAATACGTACACGAATTCACAATAATAAATATCTTAACCACTCAGACAGATTTCGTGTCGTGGCATAGTGATATAATTATAAATGTAATTTATTTTTAGGTATGTTGTGCATTCCTTGTGCCTTTTAGTTATAAATAAATTTAAAATAGTTTATATTTTGTGTGAGGGTCGAACCCGGATTACAATAAGTTTGTGTCTTTTACCGATACACTATAAATATTCTTATTTCTTAGACATATTTACCAAATCTATTATCTAATATGTAAATAAACAGCAAAATATGCTTCTTACCAGTAAATACTCACCTTCTTTAAAAAAATATTACGCGATAAATTTACAATTAGCATGGTATATATTATATTTTAATTTTATATTACTTACGTTTTTTTAATGTTAGATCTCCTTTGAAGCTATTTTTTATTGAATGAAAATTTCCATCAATAAATGATATTATTAGGATGTTATTAGCTATATTATTAATGAATTGCAGATAGTCTATAAAATGTTTTTAGTAAAACCAATAATGTTAAAGGGTTAAAAATAAGCATATTATAAGACTATCTGCAAACGCTAAAGTTAAAAACACTTATTATGGTATTTGTAAATATTGTTACGTGAAAAATGTGCCAAGATTATTAAGTTAGATATTTAGAAAAGCAGGCAATACTAGTTAAGCTTCATATTATGTAAAATTTAAATTAAATTGCCTTATATGTGTGAGTGTATTTTAGTGCCAGTATATTGCTTGTAATGTAAATAGTCTAAAATAAGTTTTTTTTTATTTTAATGATAAGGCATAAAGTGCGACTAGATATATTTTATTACAATAAACTAGCAGGAAAATGAAAATGTAACTGCTTTTACTTAGTAAATTACGTTTTACATTTTTTGTTCTTTTTTCTTATCTACGACCATATTCCTTTTGTTACCTGCTGGGCTAGCATGCGTACGCCGAGATGTCTCTTGGCTAGAGCGATAGAGATAATGTCTACATGGTTTTTTTTTCGGAAGGGCTAGACTTTTCGGCCTGATGGTCTTTAAGCTCAATCGTACAGTAAATGAGCAGATGGCTCACTTAGGAAATATTCGAAAAGTCGAATACTTTCTCGATTACTCGTTAGGGTAACACCGTGTAATACGAAGAGTGCTACTACGAGAACACTTCGTATACCGAAATTATATAATTATAGTAGAGAAACGCCACGGTATACAAAAAATAGGAACCCGGTTTTATTATTTTAAGTTTAAATTACTTTATCTTGTCCTTAATATTCAAAACGCATGTTAGCTACTTTAGACAGAGAGATAATACGAGAAAAGGGGTAGACAAAAGTTTGTCGTGCGCGCATGCTAGGCCATGGAAGATTTACATGGAGGTAAAAATTCTGCAGATGAGACCTGCATATCAGAAAAAAAGTTAGCAGATAATAAAAAAAAGGCCTACAACATTTTCTGAAATTGAAGAAAAAAAAAATCAATCAAATCATTTTTAGAAGTTAACTCTAACGTTCTAATAAATTAACTATTTATCATATAAATTATAGTATTGATATGAAAATAAATATTAAGTTTTGATAAATAAAAGATTGTTATAATATTCTCAAGTTAGGCATTTCACTTTACTACCTAGAGCGGAATATTTATGAGTAACATTTTGGTTATTTTTTTCAGTAAATCACTTACTTTCAACAAGGAGGGGAAGCTTTTAGTACTTTTACCCCCAAATACTCAATCGGCTTGATTATTTGGCGCTGCGTAGAGATGTCGGATCGTTCTGCATCTTCTACCGCATCTACCACGGGGAGTGCTCTGAGGAATTGTTCGGACTAATACCTGCAGCAGAATTCCACCACCGGACATCGCGGAATAACTCCAAATTTCACCCACACCATCTCGATGTCCGGAAATCAACAACAAATCGATTTTTACAGCATTTCCTGCCTCGCACGACTAATATATGGAATCAGCTGCCTCCTACGGTGTTTCCGAACCGATACGACTTAGGGACCTTCAAGAAAAGAGCATACTCATATCTGAAAGGCCGGCAACGCACCTGGTGTAGCGGGTGTCTGTGGATGTCGCTCTTCACTTACCATCAGGTGAACCGACTATCCGTTTGCCCCCTCTTCTATATAAAAAAACGAATCTCAAATTTAATTAAACTCATGTTGTCCCTCTTTTTTCTTTTAATCTGACAAGTCGTAGCATGAGTTTAAGTACGTCATAAATTTGAGATTCGTTTGAGTATTTGAGGGTTAGGAATTTATTGATTTGTCATTCTATTTCTTTACATTCTATTTTAGAAAAAAACAAAGGAGAGTACTTTACAAATGTCCATTTTAAAAGCTACGAAGAGGTAAGGGACTATCTCATATGAGAAAAAAATGAAATGGCCATATGTTAGATGTAAATAACACCGTATGAATCGTATGACCTCTTACAATTAAGAATTGTTATGAGTAAATTATGATTATTATGAATAAATATGTATAAATTTATTTAAACAGACTATCTACATTTTATCCAGTATCATTTGATATCAACACTTTTAACTTGTTTGCTGTATTCTCTCATTGTTTTGTTCGGTTCTGCTTCCGTCTTGTTTGCTCCAAATACCGTCGCCACTAAAATGGTATCCCTTTTCAATTTCATAAAGAACCAAACTGAGCAGCTGGTTATCTGTGAGCCTGCTAAAGTCTAGGTTATTATAACACGTGTCTTGCATTATTTCTTTACTAACCGGCTCACCTTTTCTTAATTGTATTAAATAATTGATGTATTTTTTGAGTTCAGAACTGAAAACAAAAGTTCGAAAAGTTTTTAAAAGGTTTAATTACCCTGGCTATTGTTATTTTTAAAACTGTTTGAAACGGGATATTTAACTGTCCGTAACAGTCATAGAGACTGCCGATAGAAGTGAAAACCACATTAATTACATTATTGCCAGAAAAGGTTTCTATTTGTGTCAATAGATGTCACTATAACGTAATTAATTCGCAAAATCGGTTGTACATACTTCAAAGTAAAATATATGCCGGATTTCGTATACTCATAATTTTAAATCGGTTTCAACAGCAGTGATGTTTCAATTTTTGTGAAGTTACGCAGCGACAGCATCATTCTCGCTCGGGCACATTCGGCGGTCCTGGGTTCACCCAATCGAGCCTTTCACGAGCGTGACGTCTCAGCCTTATATTAAATAAATCTGTGTGCACTGCCAAAAGAATTTTTCACTTCAAAGAATGCGTCGTAAGCAGACTTTGTTTTTTTAATACAATCGAAATTTTACCGTCGTCGATAAACTTACCTAGGATATAGGACGATTTGACAGTTCTCAAAGATGATGTCATCAGCGAAATTATTTTTTAGCATCTGTATATTTTGTGCGATAACGTCTAGGGCTGTATGCAGCCGATACTTGTGCCTCTTCATTTTTTCTAACACGGCCGCCATAGTGATTTCGTTGCCGTTTAATAAGGAACTGATTAGGGCACCGACATCTTTGCCGCACACTTTCTCACCGAAATTATTTAAATACCTAAAAGATATTTATTATTGTCATAATTTTTTGTAATTTAAATTAAATATTGTAATAATTTTGTGGGAGTAGGTAGTTGAAAGTTTGTCTATTACTAGTTTGGTAAAAAATTCCTATTTAATAATATTCGTAAAATAGGTAGATGATGATTATAATTCACAAGTCAGAAACAAAACTGGCCCGGACCAACAGTCAAGGCGACAATGTTCACAGCCATCCAGCATAATATAACCGTAATAGAATGGTGTGTTTTGTATGAAAACAAATTCCGCCAAATTTGTGCTGCTAAGCTGCGCCGGTTCTGCGCTCTGATTGGTTGACTGATGGTCATCGATGGATCATGAGCCGATGCGATGGGACGTACACACATATCACTGGTTGGTTGAATTGCTATTAAGTCAGTGACAAATCACTGACCAGTTTCGGAATTTCATGGCTAACATTACTACTACTCTATCTATTCGTTATATGCTCGATGTTAACAGCTAATAACACGAACAATAATTTAAAGATATTATGACTTACGCGTTAAATGATTTTCTCGATGATACAAGTAGATTAAAACTATAACACTGTCTATTCGCAGCATTAATTTTATTCAGTCTATTCATCAATTTTTTTTCATACACAACCATGAAAATCATCTAAAAGAGAAAGATATTTTAGCATTGTTGTAATAAAATGAAATATTGGTTTAATTACTTAAATAGCACAAGTAAAGATATAATAAAACATGTCTTTTTGTCAAGAGGTAATAAATTTTTTGAAAGAAATATCATAATGATAAAATAATAACTCACCCTTGCATTTGTTGCAAGTATTTTGTATTCTTTTAGGTTGGTTATGTTTTCTAGACGCTCTCTGATAGTTTTCGGCTGCATACAGAACACGCGAAGACAACGACTTTGGGCATCTTCGCTTATATTGTATTCCTATAAGGACACATAAAAGTATAGTTAAGAGATGTATGTAGTTAGCAAAAAAGAAAACCCATAATGTTATGGTGAAGGTTTACTGATATAATAATAGTAATATACTAAATAAAACAATATAAACTGTTTATTTGAATATGAATGCAATTGTATGGTACAATAAATGTATGGTTTTTGAGCCACCACATATACAACTTACATATTGCTAAAACTGTATAAACAATACCTTTAATATATCTTTTATTTGCAAAAGAGATTGATAATTATTCTTTAAAATGGCAGGCTCTAATCTGATTGCTTCTCGTATTTCCAAACCACCAAGAGAGTCTACATTTTCTAATATCATTTTGGTATTGGTTGGATCCGATGATATGATAAATCCATTACGTCTTATAATGTCAGTACTGAATTTTATATCATTCTCAGCAATATTTATTGATTCCAAGATATCACAAACTGGTCTGTGTCTCAATGGTAGGTAAATTCTACAATATTTTTTAAAGTCTTCGTTTGTCACACCTAATTTCCAATGTAGGTACTTCTCTAATACACTCATTCTGACAGTAACTAAAATAAAAATTTCTTTATTAAAACTCAGCATCTAGGAGTCATTCTTCATTAGCAGGAAATTTTGCCATGTAATTAAAGTAGGTCTGATAAAATTTCGAATCTTAATATTGACCTATCAATTTTTTTTAACGAGGACAGAATAAACTTGTACAATAGGATAAGAAAAATAGCTAAAGTGTTTCACTCTATTATGACAATACAGAACCCTTACAGAATCACTCTGCTGTCTGTTTCTGTGTCAAACCAAAACCTATAGGGCCCCATAGTCATCAAATTGGCCAGAAGCTAGGTCTCACAATATAAGTAAAGGAAAAAATCTGAAAACTTTCAATAGTATTACATAAAAACTAGTTTTTCGGAACCAACTCGGCACACAAGTGTCCAGTTTTTTTTAAGTATAAGCATAGTATTATCCAATCCTTGACAAAGAAGAGGCAGAAAGTTATAAAAAAGAATAACTTCAAGTAACTAGTTCATTTAAGATACAGTACTAATAACACAAACCTATATTTGTTTTTGCATCTTCAAAGTTGTTCAAAGTTATTTGATTCTCTGGGAAATTTTTATAATATCCAAATAACACCTCTTCTAAATTTAAGTCATGTTTTAAAATACCATTGTTCTTAAGCTTAGATATTGTCATTGATTTAACCATTGTATGATACCTAAAGCATAACACAAAATTCTTAAATCTTTAAAAAAATCTGACAAGAAAAATCCTCCAGTCTAAGTGCTGGCTATGTTTAGATAAAAAAATATATTGAATAACCAGAAATAATACAAATGAAAATTGATATATACATGATGATACGAAATATTTTAATATTCCTATTTATTTAAGCTATCTATTAGTTACTAGGTGAAAAATTTTGTTAAACTTATAAGATATTATATAATTATTCATTTACAATAATTAGGAAAGCTTTTATATTATAAATATGATCTAAATTAAATCATCTTCTTTAAAAAAAAGCCTTTTTATGATCCTGTATACAACCTTCAGAGCTTATTTAAATTTAGGTTCACCTTATAATGTACTTTGGCAAAATGGTGGTGAATTGGCATTCTTTTAGTATTTCTCCATAATTATCCATAGTTATAGGGTTCATGCTAAATAAATGTGGATTGTAGCAAGCTTGTTCTACAGAGATGCCAAACTTTTGTAATATTTGAACAGTATATTGTAAGTCCTCTGTAGTAAGTTTAACTATGTTGGGATGTTTCTTCTGTAGCTCAGATAGAAAATCGTCTTGTATTTTGAGACCTGAAATAATAATTTAGGAACAACCACTTAGTACTAGGATCAATTTCACATCCCCACCATGGTTCAGGCCTTGTTGTGGCGGTGGGGCTCAGTAACCTAGGGTGAGCGGTGCACCTTGGGCGAAGCTAATTGGGCCGAGGGGGCTCTTTATACCCCTCTTATAAGAAGAGGGGACAGAAGAGCAGGGGGCAAGGGGTGAGGATGGGAACCTCACCCCATTGTACTGTCCCGACGTTGGGAGGGGTTGTTCTGTGGTGCGGGACAACCCCTCTGTGGAGGTGGCGTCGGTCCCTTCCGGGACTGACTAGCTGTCGAGGTGCCCTGTTTGTTTTCTAGATCCGGGGCACCTGACCAAAGGCGGCATTGGTGGCACTCGCCTGGTTTTAGTGGGTAGAGCTGCGTCCATTTACCAGCTGTCGGGCGCAGCGAGTCCTACATACCCACGTGGGGAGACCCACTCCCCGGGGGGATGCCTCAGAGCATTTCCCGGTGTTAAAGAAAAAAAAGAGGATCAATTTCACATAAATATAATCTATACTAATATTATAAGGCTGAAGAGTTTGTTTGATTGAACACCCTAATCTCAGGAACTACTGGTTCCATTTGAAAAATTCTTTCAGTGTTAAATAGCCAATTTATCAAGGAAGGTTATAGGCTATTTTATAACATCTCGCTTTGACTAACAGTAGTTAAGTTGAGAAGTAACTGTGGGCGAAGTCGCAGGCAACAGTTAGTATACAATATAAGCAAATACAAATATGTACTTAATCATTATTATAAAACTTTTTTAGTGTTTTTCAAAGTTGTAATGACATCAGCTGGCTAATCTTGACATATAATTATTTAAGTGTAATGTAATATGTATATGTTAATAATTTATTATTATCATAACATCAGTGACCTTTATATTTCCACTACTATAGTCATGGGTGTATTAATCAAACTGAATTTCACCCATGTGCTGGCCCAATGCAGGTTCGTGACAGACGCTTTAAGATTTTTAAACTCATTGAACATGCAGATTTCCTCACAATGTCTTTACTAGTGAGCAAGTAACTGTGGAACAGGAAAGATAAAAAAGAACAACTTAAAAAGAAAACTGTGGCCAAGCTCAAACCCAGACCTAAATTTTTGAGGACGAGCAACTAGACCATCGTCGCCTACAATATATTAATTCTATGACTTATTTAATATATATGTATTAATGAAACATACCTGTGACTTTTCGATAGAAATTTATGAATGGAAGATCACGGTGAAATTTACGAGTTACTGCAGAAAATTTACTAATAGTAAGTAATATTTTACTATACGGAATAAATACTCTAGATGTATTCATTTTATGATTTATATATACATTAATTCGAATCTCTCAAGACATAACCTATAATTTCGTACTGTATTTGTAAACAATTACTGTAATCCAGATTCCAGAGCGTAAATCAAAGAGTATAAATATTAAATAGGTAGGTGGCGTAAATCGTAATCCGTCATATGTCAACAGAACTGTCAACTGGCAAGTGACAATTAAAATTTTTCGTTCCTATTGGAATAGGCTAAGACCAGAGACCATGCTGCCAATTCTTTCGCAGTCAATATGAGCGCGCTGCACATCGCTCCGCACTTGACATTTGTCTTTGCTATACAATGAACGATGAAACTGTGGCAGCGTTAACGTTATACATTATTAGTATAGCTAATTATATCACTGTCCTACAAAGAAATTGTATTATAAATAATATTTTATAACATATTCATCATCAGCATCTGTCTCTATCGGTCCACTGCTGAACATAAGCCTCCTTCAATGAACGCAAAGACGGCCAATCCCATGTCACTCGGAGTTGCGACCACTTGTGGGCCGTGGCCCGTCACCTGTGACTACGACCGCGCGAGTGTGGCTAGCCACTCGCGCTAATATTGCCGGTCTTTTGACTCGCGCTTATAAAACCGACAAAATAGCGAGTGGTGGGAATTTGTGGACTCGTGGAGCTTGACGTTTGGCATGACGAGAACTATGGCCACACTACTTCTCTGCCATCCTTTCCTCGCTACTTCACACACCACTTGTCGAGTGTGTGGTGGTGGTATATAGTTCTAGCTTCTTTAAAGGGATATGACTTGGAGGGAAAAAATTGATTCTTTTCTCTGTAAAAGAAATCGATTAATTAAAAAAATAATCTAGTAATATAAAATCTTTTCTTTCACGTTACTTTTAGTCGATCAATAATAACTTAAACAACAATCTGTGGGTTATTAAACTGAAAACCAAACCTAGTTTTTTTTATAAAATTATTAGCTTAATCATGAGGAAACTGAATAAAATTATTGCTACTATTTTTTTAAATATAAATATATAATTTCATTGAAATTTAATGAAGAAAACCATTAATACAAAAATACGAAATGACTACCTGTTAGTTTCAAAACTAAAATACAAAACAAGTTTAATTTAAATGTTATATATTTTGAACAATAAAAGTACCTAAAAAAATGAATTGTGAGATAGATGGAATGCCCCAAAAGAGATCTCCGACCGAGCGAGTTGGTATGCTCGAAGCCCACTAGTTTTCATGTTAGTAGTTGTTCATATAGTGCCTGTGGAACTGTGGAATCTTCGATGGCGCCATTAAGGATTGTTGCTTAGTAGGACTATTCTGACATGATTCTGACGGTCTTCTATAGTGTTTGTTTTAAAAACTTAATCTGTGTAATATGTATTGTGATTGGTTGGTGAATATTGTGGTGGACTGCTCTGGGTGGATGGAATGGGGAATGATAGTTGATTGATGGGGGCTATAGGGGTGAAGCCGCGCTCCTTGGGGTTTCCCGCCATTTCTCCGTATTACAGACCGAATAGGGATGTTGACATTTTTCAGAAATGTTTTTAAATCATTTATAAATATCTAATGGGGCCCTAAATATTATCAACTTTTGCTTAAATACGTCTAATGCCTATAAAATCTTGCATTTTATAATGCATTTTAAATTTCGTTCCAAAACGCTAACACTTGTCACGTGACGTCATATGTTGTTAAACATCGTAAAAGTGATAAAATGATTCTAGTTGTCGTTAATACAAAATGGCTTCTAAGTTTTATACGTGTTGTACGGTGCCTATGTGTGTTTAC
This sequence comes from Helleia helle, assembly GCA_963853865.1. Classification (NCBI taxonomy): domain Eukaryota; kingdom Metazoa; phylum Arthropoda; class Insecta; order Lepidoptera; family Lycaenidae; genus Helleia; species Helleia helle. The sequence goes on from OY971421.1 coordinate 13,706,490, forward strand.
ACTGTCAAAACGCCTGAAAAATAGTTTTTACAATATGTACTGCGTACGGAAAATGGTGTATAAAAGTACGTCAACATTCTTCCGCTTCCGCTAAATAGGAACTGGTGACGTCATTTCCTTTTATTATCACGTGACTTATTTTAAATTTTGTTACATTTTATTTATAAAATATTAATTTAATCATATAAAAATAAGGGAAAATATTGTATTTTTTCAGAATTCTATCATATAAACTACCAATTAACATCAAAATTATATTTTTATATGAATACTGTCAACATCCCTATATTGTATTTTGTATGGCTAATGGCCTAGTAGCTAATGCCTTTAAAAGAAAATAATAATAAAATCATGAGCATGACATGCCATAAAATATTAATAAAAAAAAAATATATGACATGTTCTGGAATGGCGGGAAGCATCGGGACGCGCGGTTGTGTTTTTTTTGTTTCCCGTTAATTAATTGTTATTTTGTGTTTTGTCCATTCAGGGTGGTTTTCTATAGTGTTTGTTTTAAAAACTTGATCTTTATATATAGTGATTGGTTGGCGAATCTTATGGAGTACCGTTCTAAAGTGGTTTTCTTAGTAGGGCTGTTCTGGCGGTTTTCTATAGTGTTTGTTTTAAGAATTTAATCAGTGTAATATATAATGTGATTGTTTGGCGAATATTGGTGGACTGCCATGTGTGGAGGGAATCGGGAATGATAGTTGATTGATGGGGCCTAGAGGGACGAAGCCGCGCTCCTTGGGGTTTCCCGCCATTTCTCCGTATTACAGACCGAATAATTGTATTTTGTATGGGTAATAGCCTAGTAGCTAATGCCTTTAAATGAAAATAATAAATACATGACCTGTTCTTGGGAGAATGGCGGGAAACATCGGGACTCGCGGTTGTGTTTTTTTGGTTTCCCGTTAATTAATTGTTATTTTGTATTTTGTCCATACAGAGTGGTTTTCTATCGTGTTTGTTTTAAAAACTTGATCTTTATATATTGTGATTGGTTTGCGAATATTGTGGTGGACTGCCTTGGGTGGATGGAATGGAGAATGATAGTTGATTGATGGGGGCTAGAGGGGCGAAGCCGCGCTCCTTGGGGTTTCCCGCCATTTCTCCGTATTACAGACTGAATATTGTCTTTTGTATGGCTAATAGCGTAGTAGCTAATGCCTTTAAATGAAAATAATAATAATAATAATTGTAATTGTTTACATATTTTTAAACGTAGTGATTACATTCTCTTGGCATATTTTGTAATAACAAATAATAACAATTTCTGAAATGGATTGGTCATCCGTATCCAACCAATTTAAGCAAACTTGGCTCAGTACTTTCCTAAGTTTTATATTATTTTTTGGTGTTACATACTTTTTAATTTGGGCTGAGGTAGGACTTTATTTACATATTTTTTTTAAATGCAATAATTTAATAATATATAGTAGATATATTAAAAATTTTGTTTTAGACACAAACTATACAGAGCAACTTAATGTTAGAAGAACTAGTTACAGCGGCAGATAGTATAGACGTGTTTGCCGGTGATGAATCAGCGCGTTATGAAGGCAAAGTGGTGCATATTGTGGGTCCTATAAGGATATTAGAACCTATATCTGAACCCGACTATAACTTGCACATACAGGCAGTGAAGTTGAGGAAACGTGTACAGATGTACCAATGGATAGAGGAGTCAACGTTAGTCATTTTTCATCACCTTTCCATATCAGATAGTTATAATTAAAATCATTGTTATATATTTGATGATACTAAATATCTTAATGTAACTATCTAAAACCAGACAATAGCATGCAATAAATACAAAAATCACAACATTTATTGTTGACAATTATATACAAGGAAACATGATTATTATTTAGTAAAATTTTAAGACTTATTACTTTTGTAAGTCTTTTCAACTCTGTGAATTCTGTTTCATAAAATTATAATTCATTCACAGTGATAATGAAAACTTCAACAGTGAACCAGCAGAAGAATCTCATAAGACATATTGGTACCATAAGGATTGGAAAGATTATGTGGTAGACTCTGCATTGTTTTACATCAGACCAGGCCATCACAATCCAACATCAATGCCAATGTTTAGTGAAACACACATAGCTGAGAATGTCAAAATTGGCTGGATGAGTCTCGGTAAGGTTTTAATTTAAGATATTCTTCTGGGGTTTGAGTTTTAAGAAGATTGTAAATTTGATCAAGCTAGTGGACTGTGTGCCTGATTATGTGAAGAAGATACTTTAAGTTTAGTTAAGAAGATATTTATGAATTAGTATGATGAACATAAATGAGGTGTGTTGTTAAATACTGCATGAATGTGGATGAGCGACGATGGCCTAGTGGTTATGGTTCCCCACCATGGTTCAGGCCTTGTCGTGGCGGTGGGGCTCAGTAACCTAGGGTGAGCGGTGCACCTTGGGCGAAGCTAATTGGGCCGAGGGGGCTCTTTGTACCCCTCTTATAAGGGTGCGGGATAACACCTCTGTGGAGGTGGCGTCGGTCCCTTGCGGGACTGACTAGCCGTCGAGGTGCCCTGTTTGTTTTCTAGATCCGGGGCACCTCACCAAAGGCGGCATTGGTGGCACTCGCCATGTTTTAGTGGGTAGAGCTGCGTCCATTTACCAGCTGTCGGGCGCAGCGAGTCCCACATACCCGCATGGGGAGACCCACTCCCCCGCGGGATGCCTCAGAGCATTTTCCGGCGTTAAAGAACAAAAAAAAAGTGGTTATGGTTGGCCTCTTGAGTGGAGAGGTCTGGGTTTGATCCTGATCCCTGTGAGGTGCAGTGAAATAGGTTTTTCTAAATTTGTATGTGCACCTAAACATAAGTCCATCGCATTCTCACGGGTGAAGGAAAACATAGAGAGGAAATCTGTATCCTGAAGAGATTAAAAGTCTTTGAAGATGTGTGAAGTTCACCATCTCGCATTGGGCCAGCGCAGCGGTGAATTATGGCCCAACACCTCGCCTGATTTCGAGGGTTGATATTATAATTACCACTATATAAGTGTACTTAAATGAAATTCTTTAAGTTTTCAAAATATTATGTATGTATAAGTATTGTTTATAGAAGAAGAACTGTTACTATCTCTCTTATAATCTAATATAAATGCATAAATAAATAATGTGATCTTGCCATCACTACATGTTACACATACAAGAAGAAGACATAAAAACCAACTTCAAAAAATAAAAAATGAACTAAAATTAATAAAACAACTGTGTTTCCTTAATTTTTGTGCCTACAACTTATAATCAACTTGTTATTTTACTAATTACAATCTTTGCGTTTACCACGTCATTGTTGTTACTTTACATTGGAGTCGGTGTCAATTTTTGTTTATAAATTTTTTATTTCTAATTTTTTAGTGATTCTGAAATTCGATAACTGATTTTATTTGTCTGAAATATGGATATAACTGTTAAACGCATTTTTACTGTCTATGGTCTCCATCATCAGACCTATAATGACACTTATAACCCATATGGGTGCAAAGTACTCGTCAATATAAATGAATTAAGTCCAAACACAAGGTAGCTACTGTAAACTGCTGAGTTCCCTTAACTATCCTTCGTCTTCATCATCAGACCCCTAATGATAGTCACAATTCATCTAGGTGTAAAGTTCTCATCAATACAAATTAATCAAGCCCAAACACAAGGTTACTGCTGTAAATCGTTGGGGAGTTCCCTCAACTGTCTTTCAGCTCCATCATCAGATCAACTCTAGACCTCCATGAAATTGTAGTGCTTTAAAATACTTAATTAAAAAAATATTAAGCGCACTAGTTACTCCTACGATTTTTGAAAGTTCCCCTCGATTTCTCTGGGATGCCTTCATCAGATCCTGGTTTCCTTATCATGGGACCACCTAGGAGGTAGTACACTCTTTTGAATAAAAAAAGAATTTTGAAAATCGGTCCACAATTGACGGAGAAATCGGTGAACATACATTTAAAAAAATATATACACGAACATATAACCTCCTCCTTTTCGAAGTCGTTTAATAAAAATATATACACACGAACATATAACCTCCTCCTTCTCGATGTCGTTTAAAAATGACTTGGTTTCATCAAGTTTCTTATATTACAGGGGTTGATGTTAAACGTAAAGTCAATGATTATTATGAGGTCTGGTCGGACTCACGACCTGAGAGGAGTGATATAAAATTGCATTCGGGATTCTACTATCATGGAAATAGTGCACTGGACCATGAAATTGGTGATCTCAGAATACACTTTTCATACGCCGGAAGGGAGGATGATATTGTAAGTAATATTTTGTATTGTGGTAAATAAAGGTTTGCCTTTTCTGTTCTGTTCCCATTTATTACAGCTACAGATATAAAATAAATAATTGTTCTAGCTAATTATCTGTTATACCATTTGTAACGGAAAGATATGTGTAATGAGTAAATCATGTATTGGCTTTAGTAAAGATGGGTATAATAAAAAAATGGGTGAGATGTAGTGATAAGATTTTTCTTTTTATCTTGATTGAAGAAAACAAGCAGACGGAGCCTTATTGTGACTATGAACGCTCATAGACATCTGTACAATCAGATGTTATGCAGATGCATTGCCCTCATTTTCCCTATCCCCCTAATAAGTCATTGGGAACTCACAAACCACACGAAACGCGACAGCATAGCTGTCACTTGGCAGCGGTGTTATGTGAGCGAGAGGTACCACCCCCTGCTGGCCCAATTTGGCTGCAATGCAGCAATGGCACTACCACTTACTAAAATCTGTACAAATAATAAAAGTATAGTTTAATAATGTTATATGTTTGTACATTAATATATATTTGCAGTATACAGCTGTTGGTGTAGTAGAGAATGGAGTACTCCAAGCACACAGTCCTGAAAATTTTCCAACCGCAGATCCCATTTGCTTGTTACGGAAAGGCTCATACAGTTTAAAACAGCTATATGATTTGGAGAACCGAGATGCTAACGTACACACGTGGAAATATAGATTGTTAGGACTTGTGCAAGTATTTGCATCCGCTATGACTTTGCACCCAGAATGGCTGACCCTGTGTAAGTACCAATAATATTATTTATTTATTTAATTTATTATTTTTAGGGAAACATACAGTACATTAACACAGAATGGAAAATTCACAAATAGTTATACTTAAACCAGCAAAGTTTCCACATGCTAAGTATATTACATTGTTAGAGCAAGCAAAATAGCATAACAACATTGTTATTCAAATTAAATTAAATAAATATTGCAGTAGCATTTACAATAATAATTAGATAATAACAATAATAAATGTGTGAAATGATTATTATCTATAAAAATATATTTTTCTATTCAATGAAATAAATATTTAGCACTTTCTGTATAGACTTAACTAGTTAAATCCATTCATCAGACGGGCATGTAGGTAAAAATCTCAATAAGACACAATAAGATCTGTAAAAAGTTATTTTATTACACTTTGTTTAATTAATAATTATTTATATATCTGCAGTTTTGCGGAGCCGCTGGATATCAAGCAATCTAAAACATTGCACCAGGCTGTGGATTAATTTCGTGTTGTGCTTCTCGTATACACTGTTTGTCATCTCTATACCTTGGTAGGTTAAAATAATATTTTATTATTATTGGTATTACTGACTTACCCTTATTTCAATTATTTATATGATATCTTATTAGTAATATTTTAGTTTGATACTAGTATTGGCCATCTTTTCTTTATTTACGTAGTGCTTTTGTTCAGTTATGGCCAAAAAAGTGTACTGCTATTATAATTATAATATAATAAATTTCAGGTTGTTCCACAAACCGTCGTTCGGTGCGTTGGTGTTGGGCGGGGCGGCGTTGCCACTCCTACACTACTCAACGCTGCTGACGCGCGCCCCGTCCCGCGCCCCTCCCCCTATGACCAACCCGCGCCCACCCCGATACCAGCGCTGACCCCTGTTCGCGACGTTGCCACACCTCGTCGAGATTATGGTTATGGCGCTCGTTTACGCGTTCATCGCGGCTGGAACGAATCCCTTGGATGTTAAGTGATGTGGGAGGTCCTTTATATTCACTGATACCACGCATTAACCCTAATAGATGAGGTAAACAGAGTACCAGTTCCATCTTACCAAGAAAAGCCGCTTTATACTAGCAAAGAAGCGGGGGGTAGTCTGCAAAACACCAAGAAAGGTTGTACCAAAGAAGACTATAATATGTCAAATTCAGTGGAACTAATCTTTTCAAATAATATATATTATATAACAATTTTAACATCTTATCTTGAAATACCCGGGAGGAACGCCTTATTCCCAGGGTGTGGTATCTTCCATGAAATCTTTTACTTTATAATATGCTTTACCACACAAACGCTCTTTAACAACTTTTTTGAATTTTTTTATGGAGAGCTTTTGAACATTTTCTGGGATCCTATTGTAAAAGCGTATACAGTTGCCTTTAAAAGAATTGCTTACTTTCGAAAGTCTAATCATTGGTGCATGTAACCTGTGTCTATTACGTGTATTCCTACTATGAATATCACTTTTCTTATAAAATTCATTTATGTTTTTCCGGACATACAGTAAATTTTCTAAGATGTATTGAGAGGCGACAGTCAGAATTCCTATTTCTTTAAATTTTTCTCTCAAAGATGAATACGGAGGCAACTTGTAAATTGCACGAATAGCCCGCTTCTGCAGCACAAAAATGTTGTTTATGGCGGCCGCATTTTCCCATAAAAGGACATAATGCTATGAAAGTAGCTAAAATATACTATTCGCGCTGTATCTACATCAGTAAACTGTCTTATTTTTCTCACTGCATATGCTGCTGAACTGAGTCTATTCGCCAATTTAGCTATGTGGGGACCCCACTGCAGCTTAAGATCTAGAGTTATTCCTAGGAAAACTGTGGAGTCCACCAATTCCAAGTTTTCACTGTCTAAGAGTACATTGGTTTGCAGTTGCTTAACATTTGGCAAGGAAAATTTTATGCATTTAGTTTTTTTACTATTTAAAAGCAAGTTATTAACGCTAAACCAATGTACCATTCTCGAAAGTGTGTTGTTTACCTCGTCATAATTAGTTTATTGTCGTTTGATTTTGAAAATAAGTGAAGTATCATCAGCAAACAACACTACCTCTTTACTATCTTTAACTAGGTAAGGTAAATCGTTTACATAAACTAGAAAAAGAAATGGACCTAGAATGGACCCCTGTGGGACCCCCATCTCTATTTTAGTCCCGGATGATCTTTTACCATTTATCTCGACCCTTTGAGTCCGGTTTTTAAGATAGGAATTCAAAAGATCCAGTGCCGTACCGTTTATCCCATAGTGGCGTAATTTCCTGATCAAGGTCTCATGCTGTACACAATCAAACGCCTTGGATAAGTCACAGAAAACTCCCAAAGCATCACGTGACTCCTCCCAGGCCTCATAAATGTGGTCAATTAAGTTAAGGCTAGCGTCTGTTGTGGAGAGACCCTGGACGTCTGGTTTCAAAGTAATATAGTAACTGATTTAACATAATTTTTTCAAAAATTTTACTAAATGAGGGGAGTATTGATATTGGTCGAAAATTTGTAACATCTGATGTCCTGCCAGATTTAAAAAGAGGCAAGACTCGACTATGTTTCATTAAGTCAGGAAAAACGCCACTATCAATACATTTATTAAAAGTTGTTGCTAGGGTGCAATTACATCAACTATGAGCTTAGTGACTTTTACAGATATTCCCCATAAATATATATAGCCGCGATACAAACTTGTTTGAATGTTTTTGAATACATTTTGACATACTGCTTAAGTGATTGATTTTGATTGTATGTCCGTTCTTGGTAAAGGTCATATAATTTGCGTCTACTATTGTGGATTCCTGCTGTTGCCCAATCATTAAAACCCTTTTTATTTGTGGAACTGACTGTTTTAGAAGTAAAAATGGCTTTAAAATGTGTATTAATTAATTTAAACAATTCACCAAAAGCGAAATCTGGTCTTTTGTTATCTTTCAAATATGTAATATTGGCCATTATACTACTCCTAAATTTCTCAATACGTCTTACATTCACAGGAACAAACACATTATTTTTGTTACAATTTTTACTATTAGAACTTATAAGGAATTCAGCTAATTGACCACAGTGATCAGAATTCAACTTGTTGATAATTTCTTTGTGGACAGGAGTTAAATTACTAAAAATATTATCAATACATGTAGCTGTAGAATTACAAATTCTTGTTGGTTCTGAAAATAGATTAGTCAGATTATATGATTTTAACAATGATGTGAATCTAACTGTGGTGGAATTATTTTCTAGTAAATTAATATTAAAGTCACCACAAATTAGTATGGGCTTGTTAGACCCACATATTTTAATTAATAATTCTTCCATGATTTTCTCAAAAGAATCATATAATCCATTTGGAGGTCTGTATACACTTACAATAATAAGGCGATCCATCTCTATACAGGCTATTTCAGTAGTACGCTCAGCAGAGAGGCCCACAATATCCTTACGTTCCTTAAATTTTATTTCCTTTTTAATAATTATTAGTGAGCCACCTCTTATGGCTTTTTCTCTACTGAACGAACTTGCCACCTGGTGCTCACTGAAGCTGAACATAATTTCATTTTTTTTAGCCAATGTTCGGCAATACACAGTATGTCTATATTGTAGTTTTTTAAGAACAATTCAATTTCCAAATCTTTGCCAAACATTCCTTGTAAGTTTTGATGCACCAGGTTAAATGAGTACAATTTTTTATTTAATTTCTTTACATTGATTTGTTCAATATTTTCATTTAATATATTATTATTACTAATTAATGGGCTAGAGATTTCCTCCATTGTCTTATAATCTAGTTTAAACTATTTGGAACGTATTCCAAACTTTTAAAATTGTATCTTTTATTATCACACTGTTCAAATAAAACAGTGGTCGGATTAGCCAAATACTTGGCTGGACTTAAAGATAAAAAATATAATAGCGAGGCTGCTATTTGTCGCTTATAAAATTTTGATAGGTAATACCTATCAGATGTCAAATTGTTACAATTATTATAATTTAAAATGTTGTTAATGATAATAATTGTTATATATATATATATATATATATATATATATATATATATATATATATATAAAATACAATTATTGTTACATGCACAGTGTAACAGGCTATTTAATTTTAGTCTAATTTAATTCTCCTGTGGACACGACACAATAGGGATGTTGACATTTTTCATAAATGTTTATAGATCATTTATAAATATCTAATAGAGGCCTAAATATTATTAACTTTTGCTTAAATACGTCTAATGCCTATAAAATCTTGCATTTTATAATGCATTTTAAATTTCGCTCCAAAACGCTAACACTTGTCAAGTGACGTCATATGTTGTTAAACATTGTAAAATGATAAAATGATTCTAATTGTCGTTAATAAAAAATGGCTTCTAAGTTTTATAATTGTTGTACGGTGCCTATGTGTGTGTACACTGTCAAAACGCCTGAAAATTAGTTTACGGAACTGCGTTCCGTACGCAATGGTGTATAAGAGTACGTCAATATTCTTCCGCTTCTGCTAAATAGGAACAGGTGTCGTCATATCTGTTTATTATCACGTGAACTATTTTAAATTTTGTTACATTTTATTTATTAAATATTTATTTAATCAAATAAAAATAAGGGAAAAATTGTATTTTTTCAGAATTCTATCATAGAAACTACCAATTAACATCAAAGTTATATTTTTATATGAATACTGTCAACATCCCTATTCTTGGTAGATACCTTGCCCACACACGCAACAAACTTGTCTACATATCCATAGGCTTTTTTTGAGATTATTTACTTTATATTTCAACAATTTGTTACAAAACCTTGACAAATTGTACACTAAAACCTTCTTCAGGAATCACTGGATTTATTGATAAAAACCGCATGAAAATTCGTTCAGCAGTTTTTAAGTTTATCGCGAACAGACAAACAGACAAGTAGTGATAGTGATCTATTGTTAAATATATTATAAAATAAATGAAAATACTATTACAGACATTGAAAAGAGAAAATAAAATTCTTAAACGAATTTCATAGTGGACATTTTTTACATTATTAAATTTATGAAATAAATAAAATGGTATTACTGGAATTACCTGTTAATAATTAAATATAATAATATGGCTTTCTGCGTCCCAGGTAAATGATTCTGTGGTGTTCCTACGATTGTTACATTTTCGCCTCATTTCTGTTACTTAGTGAAAAATAGTTTTTCCTATACATATCATGCATAGAAATTTTTTATTGTAAGTTGCCAATTAGAAAATCTCGAAACGTAATTTTAGTATATTATAGTCATAGTTTCGTTGAAACTGTTATATTAGTCGTAGCTTGACTGATCAAATAAGAATTTATGAAAGTACATGGAAGTGAAACTTCTTTGCGCGCATGAGGGTAAATTTTTTACGGATGAAACGTGCAACGTCACTAAAATGTGCAACGTTTTTGTAAGAAAGAGGGAACGTAGCATGAAGCACATAGCCATGGAGTGAGAGTTGGGAGCAAGCGAGTGAGACAGATCGAGAGAGAGAGTGAGATAGAGCGAACGTCGCAACGCAAGTCTCGGAAATTTAAAGCTTTAGATTATAAATATAAACGAGATAAACAAACTAGTTTGCCAAATAAGTTTCACTTCTGACATGTGTACTTTGTACGCACGCACTTTTTTACAATATTGTAGGTAGCTGCAGTTCTCTTTTGGTGATTCTTTCGATTCATCCTGAGCTTAAGAAGTATATTCTTGACCCCTCGTTTGTGGACACTTTATCATATGACACCTTTGAAATTATTTCAATTATTATTTTTAACCTTTAACAAGAACACAGTGATATTCGTATTTCGTACACTGATGGTTCTTATCTTTTTTTTCTATTTGTAGTAAGAATGCGGATCAGTCATAGCTTAAGATAAAGCAAACTGTAATCTAAACACGTTTCTAAATGGTGGATTTGGAATTCTTATTCTATTTATAGTTTTTTTTTCATGGCATTATAATTATTACACTGTCAACTATTTTGAAGGTCTGCATAGTTTCGGCATACTTACAATTAATTTTAATGTAACCGTTTTATGTCCTTATTTCTTCTGTATTATAAAACGAAACATTATGAATAAAATTGCAATATTAATTTTAGAATTATGATAATATAGATTATCTCTAACAAGTTCAAATGTTTTTACTAATATAGCAATTTTTATTTCTAATAATCCTATAAAAAGAGAATTTTAATGATAATTACTGTTTTGTAACGATGATAAGATAGTGTAGCTTAGAACACACTAATAGTACTTAGTACTGAACTAACTGATATAGTACATCATATTCTAGTCTTTATAACTGTTAGGAAAGTACCAAATATACTGTAGATTTTTACATTTCTAAGTCGATTTGTTTTTTCTAACTATATACACCTGAAATCTTTACACTAAATTTAAATAAACCTTAAAATAAAAACGCATTTAACATTTTAATTAACATTTGTTTATATTGACATAAAGTTATTGAATTAAAAATTAATAATTGATTTTATTATAATGACTTAAAAAAATAAATAAAATGTATTAAACTCAACAAAGTGTATTTTATTTATTTCTTCCTATACTTACCTTTATATTATCTTTAGATGAGACATCTGCTCATCTACTTTTCGATTAAATGTAGAGACCATTAAGACCACAGTTTAGGTCAGTTTTGCATTTCTACATACACTAGGTATACTTATCTCATATATAAATTTCGTCCCAAAGTTTTCAAAAAGCGTGACCGGTTAGTCATTAAGCTAAATCTTAATTGTAAGAAGTAGTACCTACCATGCTGCTTTGCAGGCGAATCGGACCGGCATTCCGTTTATTTACTCATGTGCCTGCACGACCGGGGTGGTACCTCTCGCTCACACAACACTGGCGTTATGTGACAGCTATGCTATCGCGTTTCGTGCGGTTTGTGAGTTTCCGGTGGCCTATGTAAGGGAAAATATGCTGAGCAAACGTTATTTTTAATATAGTTTTATTCGAATATCCCTGGGTTTTTGAGCAACGAAAAGGAAGTAAATTATATGTAATTGATGTATGTTTAAAAAGCTTTTTAATCTCTTTAGACAAGTGTGGAAATTCTCGATTACTAGAACGGAAATAAACTATATTTGGGTTACCTTATCGTTACGTTACCAGACTTATAATTATTCAAAATCAATCAATCGTGTGTGTACCTAAATCAGAGTTATATTGGCTTCAGTAAGTACTTCTGCAACTGTCAATACTTAATAGTGACAAAAATTTAAGGTTGTATAATATTATAGGTACTTGTAATCCATATGAGATATTTGTAATCCATTGTTCTGTGTCTGGGTTTAGTTTATCTATAATATGTATGTTTTTAGAAATATATAAGTATATATCAGTTGTCTGGTTATCATCAGAACAGGCTCTGCCTAGTTTGGGATCAGATGTGTGAGTTGTCCCAACATATTATTATTATATGAGTAGGTACCTACCTAAATAACTAGTCTAGTTACGTTTCTGAATATTAATAAGCTAAATCGAAATATTTATTTTTTGGGTATACATTGTTCTATTATAGAAATATCATCTTCGTATGTTTGTATAATAGGAAATAGCTACCCAAATAAGCGGATATAGATGAAAAAAGATGTCACATATGAATTGCTGCCGTGTTAGGTATTGTTAGGTATTGTTTTCACATACAACGGAACCCTCAACGCGCAGGTCTGACACTTATAAGGTGGTTTATTTATGTAATTTAGCGATCTGTATCAGAATGAAGTTAATGCAGTAGCGACTAGCGAGTACCAAGTTTCGCGCCTGCGCGGTGGCGGCGGCATCAGCTGATTGTGTTAGAATACGTGCTGTAGTGTTAGAAAACTAATTTTATGAATTAAAACAGTTCCCTTTATCAATATGCCTGTTTTTAAACGTTAATAATATATTTTTGTGGTGTTATTTTGTTGTGTGATCGAATATACAAGATGAAAGCAGCTGCGATGTCCGTATGGATTTTTATCAATCTCCTTTGTTTTGGTATGTGTGGATATTTGTATTTAATTTGGTCCCAATACTGGATGAGTATTGAGCGACAGAGGCTGTTTACGAAGACCCATACGACGCCGCAAAAGACAAGCATGAGTGGAATAAATTACCAGACTTTTTCTGGACAAATAATTTCAAATTCTATGAATGTTTCGATCGCAAATATAGACGCAATCAACAAGAAGCGGAGATCGATAGTAGCTCTTAAGAGTGGCCTAATGAATCAATTAACAAACAAAACTTACACACAAAGTCATTCATTGGGCAATGTGGTCGTCAAACTCCGGGGAAGTCCTAGGTTCCCTAATATCCATAAGCCTGTTTTAGAATTTGATACCGAGAAGTACTCTTGCGATGATTACACTACATCCGAATGTGAAACGCGTACGCGAGAATTCAAGGAATTATTACTAAAGGAGTTTCACAGAGTGTTGATGAGTGAGAGCAAAGTGTTCACATCGGGATTGGATTCCCAAAACACGTATGACGTAAAATATTATAGAAAAGGTGTTAAAGAGCCCTCAAAGGATGAGATTCTTTGTGCTCTTAACAATGTGACAATAAATACGATAACTGCCAATGACGAGCCGTTCAAAATATTAGGATATAATATACCAAAGTATCCGCTACAAGAGAATACAGTTTTTAATAGTTGTGCCATTGTGACCAGCGCTGGTGCACTACGGGGGTCTCGATTAGGAGAGTTTATTGGTAAGTTCATATTATTGACATAAACTAACATTAATTTAAAATTAATGTTGAATGTGGTCGAGTGGCAAGGGATCGGTCGTCTTGGCGTTCATTGAGAAGGCCTATGTTTAGCAGTGGACGGATAAGGGTTGATGATGGTGATTATGAAACTTAATCATAAGATTCACACACACACAGGCATTTTCCTATAGGAGCTTTTTTTTCAAAGTCTTAAGTTTGTGGACGAAAAGAGCCGTTTTTTAACCCCGGGAAATGCTCTGAGGCATCCAGCGGAGGAGTGGGTCTCCCCAGGCGAGGTATGTGGGACTCGCTGCGCCCGAAAGCTGGTAAGTGGACGCAGCTCTACCCACTAAAAGCCGGCGAGTGCCACCAATGCCGCCTTTGGTGAGGTGAGTAAAAGGGTCCTCAACCCTTGCCCCCTGCTCTTTTGTCCCCTCTTCTTATAAGAGAGGTACAAAGAGCCCCCTCGGCTCAATTCGCTTCGCCCAAGGTGCTGGACTTACCCTAGGCTACTGAACCCCACCGCCACGACAACAATAGTAAACAATGGACAATGTAGGTGCCCTGGGTACTCTGAGATTGATGAATGATAAAGTATACAACTGGTTAATATTACATACATATTTAGCACAGTTGGTTTAACACAGTTGGTTTAGCGACTCAAACGAACCTATGAACACACCAGTTCCCCTGGTGTAAGTAATTAAATTAACATTTAGCTATCGACTTATCTATAACTTACAAATCGGGAATACATTGTACAAAGCACGTAGCAACTTAAATTATATTTCTATGCATTTTAAATTTAGAAAACGAAACCAGTAAAAATAATGATTAACAAAATAGGTTTGTGTCATCAAAAAAAAATGTATCCGGTAAATTAAAGCCTCAGCACATAGGACTCAGCCTTATAAATAAAAACCGGCCAGGTATGAGTCGGATTCGCGCACGAAGGGTTCCTTACCGTTATATCATATAATCATAATCATCATAATATTAATAATATACAAAATTTTAACAAAATAAAAATAAGTTTGTCTTGTTAAAGTAAAGTAATATACGGCTGTTTTTAATTGATATTTTGGAGTGGGTACTCCCCCAAGGAGTGATATGGAATTTAATAAATAAATAAAACAATTTATTTCGGGCTCAACAAATTAATTAATTCGGCCTATAGAGTATTATTTAGAATATAATCTTTAAAAAAACTATGTTAGTACTTAGTGCGTTATCTAAATTAAAATTATGGGAAGGTCTGGTGTCTTTGACCAAATGTACATGAGTCCATAATGCTGCATTAGAGTACTGACCACGTTCAAGATCAAAAGTGGAGGCTGCGTTTAGGTAAACGAAGTGTTGATCAGCTATTAACCAGGTGGGAAGACGATGCTCCCCTACAGGTGTTCGTGGCGGGTGACCTCAACGCCAAGTCCACGGCTTGGGGTAACCCGGTCACGAACCCGAAAGGGAGGGAAGTGGAGGAGTGGGCGCTAGCTGCCGGACTGTCCCTGCTCAACAGAGGGACAGTCCAGACGTGCGTGCGTTGGTCGGGAGGTTCTGTGGTGGACGTCACTTTCGCCACGCCGGCTATCACACGCAGAGTGGAGGGGTGGAGGGTGGAGACGGGGGTGGAGACTCTCTCGGACCATCGCTACATGAGGTTCGAGGTGTCTCCAGCTCCCGTCCGTCCGGCGTCGTCGTCGTCGCCGTCGTCAACGGGGCGAAGCCAGTTTCCGCGTTGGGCACTCACGAAGCTCGACCGGCAACTGGCAGAGGAGGCGGCTATTGTCTGCCGGTGGAGCCTCCCGCCGTTGTCGGGACTGGGGGTGGACGAGGCGGCTGACCGGCTCTGCGACGCGTTCGCCGCGGTCAGCAGAGCGGCCATGCCGCGTCTGAAACGTCCGACCCCGCGGCGGGCGCTCTACTGGTGGTCGGCCGAATTAGCCGACCTTCGGGCCGCCTGTAACCGGGCAAGGCGGCAGTTTACCCGGAGCAGGCGGCGACGCCCCCAGGACGTCGACAGGGACGAACGCCTGCACAGGGTCTACATAGACGAAGTGAAGACCCTAAAGCAGGCCATTTGCCGAGCCAAAGAGGAGGCCTGGCTGGAACTCGTTGAGGGTCTTGATCGAGACCCCTGGGGCCGACCGTACGTATGGGCGCGGAACAAGCTCCGCGCCCAGTCGACTCCTATCAACGAGACGCTCCAGCCGGACCAACTGAGGAGGATTGTCGGGGAACTCTTCCCCGACACACCTGGGGACTTCACTCCCCCAAGGATGGCTCGGCAGACGCCGGACGAGGAGGGTGTTCCGCCACCCGTCACGGAGGCTGAAATGGAGGCGGTTCTGTCCCGCCTCCAGAGTAAGAATAGGGCGCCGGGTCCAGACGGGGTGCACGGGAAGGTTTTGGCCATCTCCCTCGAGCACCTCGGGGATAGCCTTCGGGAGCTGTTCGATCGCTGCCTGCGGTCCAGACAGTTCCCGAGGGCATGGAAGGAGGGTCGGCTCTGCCTGCTTCCGAAGGCAGGGCGGACCCCGGACTCGGCATCTTCGGTGCGACCGGTGGTGTTGCTGAATGAGGCTGGGAAGGCCCTGGAGAGAGTCGTGGCTTCCCGGCTCGTTCAGCACCTGGAGGAGGGCCCGGGACCGGGACTCTCAGAGTCCCAATTTGGGTTCCGGACACGCCGGTCGACGATCGACGCCCTCAAACGCCTGCGGGCGGTGACGCGTGAGGCGGAACACAGAGGGGAGGTGGTGGTCGCGGTGTCCTTGGACATCGCGAACGCCTTCAATAGCCTCCCGCACAGTGTGATACGGGAGGCCCTGAACTACTTCGAAGTGCCTCCCTATCTCAGGAGGCTGTTGGTGGCGTACCTCTCCGAAAGGAGGGTTGCCTGCGAGAACCGTTGTGGGTCCGTAGAGTGGTGGCAAGTCGGCTGCGGTGTCCCGCAGGGATCGGTTCTTCGGAGTTATTCGGGGGTATCGTACGATATCGTGGGCAGCAGCAACTGCCCTAGCCGGCGACCCCCCGTGGGAACTCGTGGCGGAAGTTCTTGCTGAGATGCACTCCTATGTCTCGGATAGGAGGTCTCTCGGCGAGAGCCTGACGCTGGACGGGATCCTGCGGGTCCGCCGACTAGGGCAAGAGGCGTTATTGCTGAGGTGGGGAGAGGACCTGGCGTGGGAGCCGTATGGCAAACGCCTAACGGTTGCCCTGCGTCCGGTCCTAGAGCGGTGGATGCGTCGTAAACGCAAACCCCTCACCTTCCGTCTAAGACAGGTGCTCACCGGGCATGGCTGCTTCGGTGAGTACCTGTGCCGGACGGCCCAGAGGGAGCCGGCAACTGTATGTCACGATTGTGGCGCGGTGGTGGACTCGGCCCAGCACACCCTCGAGGTGTGCCCGAGATGGGCGGCGCTGCGTCATGAACTGACATCGGTCATCGGAGGGGACTTGTCTCTGCCGAGTGTCATCCCCGCGATGCTCGGCGACGACGAGTCCTGGACGGCGATGGTCTCCTTCTGCGAGGCAGTAATGTCCCAGAAGGAGGCCGATGAGCGGGTGAGAGAGGAGGCCACCGACGAGGCCTCCCACCGCGGGCGACGAACGGGGGTGCGTAGGAGGCGCTACCTAATGCGCCTCCAGTAACGCCCCTGTGCTCGTGTCGGGCCCAGGATGGGGTTTTAACCTGGGTCCAGCTAGATACGACGTCGTCGGGGACTGCTAAAAGTATCGAAACAAACGAACAGCCGAGCAGTCCCCCTTTAGAGGAGGAGTCTGGCCTTTTCGCCGGGGCCAGCCTGTCGCCGAGGGTCCTGCGTTGCCTGCATGATCCGGGACTCTCATAAAAGGCGGCTGAGGGCACTTGCAGCGGTTTTAGTGGGTAACGCATCTAAGTGCGAACCCCACACACGGCTAGGTTTAAAACTCACCCCGGACCAAACCGTAACTAGGTTACGGTTTGGTCTGCAAATTTCCGACTTCTGCGAAGTCGTGATGTCGCAGAAGGAGGAGGCGGAGCGGGTGAGGGAGCGCACTGGCGCCCCTTCTCGCAGGAGAGCGCGGCGGCGACAGGCGGTCGCACCGCCGTGAGGGACCTGTGCGTGGCCGATCGGGGGATCTGCCGCGCGCGCGTAAGGTCCGTGCTATAAGGTATCCTTAAGTGTTCGGGGTGCCTTAAGCGGAGTAGGAGGAGTGGACGCCACCCCCTGCCTTCAGAGGAGAGTGCCTCCAGGCACACCGTCGCCGGTGCGGACCATAACATAGTTCCCGCACCGGGCCAGTACGACGATTAGAACACCGCTGGGGTTTAGTGGGTAGAGTCTGCGCCCACTTAACCATCTTTTCAGGCGCAGAGAGTCCCACATAACCCCCGGGCTCCCCCGGGCCTGGTGGTATGCATAAGAGCACTCCCCAGCGGGAACAAAAAAAAAAAAAAAAAAAAAAAAGGCCTATGTTCCGAAGTCGTCCCTGGTTATGATGATGATGATGATTGATATTTTAATAAAAATCACATCTAGTGGGGTAATGACTAAACTATTATTGATTTTTAGCTCGGTTACGATTTCTCTTATTTAATATTATTCTAATAGGTGTAGCTTGTAGCCATATATGGTTTTTATATCTATACTAATATTATAAAGCTAAAGAGTTTGTTTGTTTAAACGCGCTAATCTCAGGAACTACTGGTCCGATTTGAAAAAATATTTCAGTGTTAGATAGCCCATTTAATATCGAGGAAGGCTATATAACATCACGCTGCGACTAACAGTAATTAAGTTGAGTAAGTTAACGCGGGCGAAGCTGCGGGCAACAGCTAGTGTATAATAAAATTAATATGTAAGGGGACTCCCAGGATTTATATTATTTTAATTAAATTATTTATTATTAAAGTTAATATAGTATTACAACATCAGGCACTTTAACAAAAAAGTAAAGTAATATACGGCTATTAATATTTTAATAAAAGCGCCACCTAGTGAGGTAATGTTAAAGTCTGATTGATTTTGATTAAAATAATATATTAATCCAATATGTATCGCTTATACCATAAATGAAAATAAATCACTGTTGTATGTGAGCCCCTTTTAAATATTGATTTAAGTCTGTTTAAAGTATTTGTTATAGGTACGGCAACAGAAATACGTCATCATCTATGAAAATTACAGTTGTAATTCTACTGTCTAGTTATCACGGTTCATGAGGTACAGTCTGGTCACAGAAGTTAGGATAGCGGAGTCTTAGTAATAGGGTCCGCGTTTTACCCTGTGGATACGGAACCCTAAAGGCTATCAACATACATGCTCAGCCATCCAACTGTTGTTGTATATCCTTACGATAGCCACAAAAAATATATTAGTAATCATGTATAAAGTGTCGTAAAAAATTAAATGTTTTTACTTAGGTATTGTATATGAGTCAGCCATTTTATGTTCTACCTTATGATTAATATGTACTGTTAGTTCCTGTGCTCAATATCCTGACGTGTAACATGCTTTACTAATTTCAATATCGGTTGTTCTCTTTAAGAGGCACTGCGCACTGGCACGTAATAGGATGATACGATTAGGATACTTTACTGCATTTTAAGCTAACATGGTTATTTTCAATACTAAATTTATTTAAAACGGAAAATTTACCATGTATTTCACTTTTATTTTGCGGACCTTGATATTTCGACATTATTTACGAATCTCTTGTTCACGAGTCTCGTTAACAAGATATTCGTAGATAATTTTGAATATTCGCAACTAAACAATCGCGATACATATTAGTCATATCCATAGGTAGATTTATAAACGAAAATCTGTGGTGATATCTAAAATATTTATTAATAGCTGTTGCCCGCAGCTTCGTCCATGCATATTACAGCCGGGTGCGGACGGATGATGATTATTTTTTAGCCTTGTGACGTAGGCATATCTCCTGTTATCTACAGATCCAGGACCCTCGTGTTTAAATAGCGTCCCGGCGCTCTCAGGTGCTCTCCCAAGTGCGAGTCCCACATTTTTTTATATTATTGGATAGGCAAACTGGCAAACGTGCCATCTGATGGTAAGAGATCGACGTCGCCCATGAACATAAACTAGTTTACCTGGAACGAGCCCAGACAAATCATCTTCCTGTCTTGCCCTTCTCTCCGAAACACAGCAAAGCTGTTTCACGGGAAGAACAAGCATAGGTCTAGAAACCTGCCCTGGGTAACCTAGACACATGCGTAAATTCCCCTGTGTATCAAAAAAGGCAGTGATATCCTAACGTTATACAGGAGCTAGATTTTTTAAAGTTCGATGATGCTACGTTCAAACCTACACCTCTTTATTATATTATGGGAATAGTTTTTTCTGAGTCATTTGATATATTCAACTGAAAATAGTTTGTGTCTGTGATATATGCAATGCAAAATTTATTCATAGTCAAGATTAAATAAAATGAGTAAGTAGATTAAAGTACTCAGAAGTGAATCAGATCCATTGTATGAGGAATGTGAAAAAATCTAGTAACTTCCGCTTAGAGCTAACATTTAGATTAATTACTAACACGTCACGATTTTTACAAAAACTTTCGTAAAAATTATACATGAGACATAGTGTATTTATAAATGCAAATTCCTAAATCAATTCGTCTTGTGTATGTTGTAATAGTAGTCTTGTAGTTTCATAAGGTCAGTGTGCGGTCTATCTTTAAACAAAAATCGTAGTGTCAGCTAGTCATTGCTTGTAACCTTTGCTGTGTAACAAAAGTAACTTCTCTCCATTTTAAATCATGTAGGTATTGTCGAACTTACTGCCACGTACGCCATCAAAACCTCAATAAAATATAAAATGCGGTTTTGCCCATCGACGCTATAGCAGAGTCGTTACACTCGCTTTATACTAGGATTCCTTTGATTTCTCACTTGCATGTGTCATATCGCCTCTTTTTAGAATTATATATACAAGTATTTTTGAGGATTTACCGCGGGACCAGATTGACGTGGTGTAAAAGCGTCCATAGATATTATTATTTTACTTATATTATTTTATCTTAAACTAGCAGTTGCCCGCAGCTTCGCCTGCTACAGCCGTATCCGGACTGATGTTTATTATTATTATAGCCTATGACACTCACAATCAATGTGGCTTTCTAGTGATAAAAAAAACTTTCAAAATCGGTTCAGCGGATCCAGAGATTACCCCCTACAACCTCACAATCTTTACCTCTTTATAATATTAGTATAGATGACGATCGTCATGGATGGATACAAGTGGATCGGTCCCCTTGGTGCCTCATATATATGGGCGCTGTGTTGAAGTGTAAACATCTTTTATTTTGTGCATACGCTATATTTAAATATAATACAGTATTGTAAAACATCTGTGTTTTATATCTCCGCAAATATGGACCCTGAAGACTCGTACCGTGACGGCTCGCCGACATATACGTACTGGCTGATAAGGATGATAAAACACTGTAGATACTTTAGATATCTAGTGCCTTAGCCTAGTAATATAGTTCAATGACCTTAGCTTGAAATAACTCCCGGTGAAGTAAGCTTTACTGAAAGTCTTTGAGGCCAAGCACATATTATCCAGGTTGGTTGTGTGCTTTGAGGGAGAGATGTATAAGGGTCGGTGCATTCCTTGAATTATAAGGTGACTAGCTGTTGCCTGTAGCTTCGCCCGCGTTACTCAACTCGTATATATCACAGCGTGATGTTATATAGCCTTTAGCCTTCCTCGATAAATGGGCTGTCTAACACTGAAATAATTTTTCAAATCGGACCAGTAGTTCCTGAGATTAGCGCGTTCAAAAAAACAAACAAACTCTTCAGCTTTATAATATTAGTATAGATATGTCAATGTGTCGATAGCACACTTCTTGTATTGCCTTTCTATTTGGAACCCAATAAACCTGAAAAAAAAATTTAAAATCCAGCCAAATAAACCTATAGGTATGTATATGCCGTAAATATTTCAACGATTCTGAAACACGTAATCTTTGATATTACACAATATTTAATTATAATGGCGTAAATGAATATTTAATTTGAATTGTATATAAAAACTATATCGACGCATGTTATAATTATGTTGTTTTATACATTTACAATTCATCGCTTTATTTTATTTGTTTTTTGTATATGAGCTCAACACAGAACACTATTGCGGTATTATGAGGTACTTACTTTTTTTTTTCTTTAACGCCGGGAAATGCTCTGAGGCATCTGACTGACTAGCCGTCGAGGTGCCCTGTTTGCTCAATAGATCAGAGGAACCTCACCAAAGGCGGCATTGGTGGCACTCGCCAGGTTTAAGTGGGTAGAGCTGCGTCCACCTTACCATCTTTCGGGCGCAGCGAGTCCCACATACCCGCCTGGGGAGTACCCCCCTCCCCAGCGGAATCCCTCAGAGCATTTTCCGACGTAAAAGACAAAAAAAGATAATATATGAAAAGCTTAATAATAATTATTACGTTACTACTCTCTTAGGCAGTACAGTTCTAATCTCTTCTTCAATCCAGGGTATGGATCTGACTCAAAAATAGAGTATAGTGTGCATAGTTCCTAAATACGATATTACGAAGGTTAGGTGATAGACCGTCTTGGTGGCTATCTAATCGGATCTACAGTTTGTAACGCATTGTTATGCACGGTTAGACCTGTTCACGGAACGACCAAAATTATATGCGATTTTATTTCAATATACGAAGGTGTGCCGAATGGCACACCGTCGTGGCCCACTGTGGCACGACAGGGCCGGCCAGACGACAACGAGAAGTGAGAACACCGCTGGAGTTTAGTGGCTAGAGTCTGCGTCCACCTTACCATGTTTTCGGGCGCAAAGTCCTGCATCACTCCCAATCTAATGCTATTAATAAAAAACAGGACAGGACAGATACCAAGACTTACATGAATAAGTTGCCTGGGCTAGTCTCAGGTGAAAGTGTTTATGTCACTGTCGACGCTGCCCACTTACCATCATGTGGCAAACCACCCTGTGCAGCATTTTCTTTAATTGTGTTTATTCGACATTATTTTATGATAATATAAATCGTATCTATTAATTATATAGATTAATTTGTATTGAAAATCGATCGTGCTCGATCAGGTTATTTATGTGAGACCAGTATTATGTATGAATGCCGGAGATGCTTGCCATGTAGGTATTACATGTGCATAATTTGCCGACTGATTTATTCATGATCTGTGCATCTAAGCTTAAAACGCTTCGATATGCCGATACAGTAAAGACAACGGCAGACGCCGGCGCCAGTTATTGTTTGTGTAGACAAGCTTTAAAGGCCGTGTTGACTGTATATAGCTTCACGAATACAATATTATCTAATAAAATTCTTGTCACAGTTTTAGTATTTATACTCCTCCAAAACGGATTGACCGACTGAGCGTGTGACCAGTCCACTGCCACTTCAACGAGCTTATTCTTCGCGTGATATCGGTAACTTTAGTTGTCTGGCGGATGTCTTAGTATCAATTCCTATCTGTCAAAGAAACACCCAGCATAGCACGCTTGCACGTTGAGCAACGGCAAACTTACGGACCCGTCGTAAATTTAATTTCGCCTATGTTCAGCAATGGTCGGATAGAGGCTGATGATGATGATGATATTGTTATGAATGATTTAAATATAGCGTGGTTGATATTTCGTCAATAGATTTTTATAACGGTTAAACATAGTAGGAAAAGTGGAATAATGGGTTTCCTTACTCAATTATGATATTTAAGGGCAATGATTCAACCAATTTCAGTTGCGCGTGAGTCGCGTATATGCCTTTGTCCTCATTAGTGAGTATTTTGATAAAACAAATGAAAGGGAAAACTAAAGTCCAGTAATTAATACAAATATTACCTAATTTATTGATATCAGTTTCTCTATACGGTCGGTTGAGTCAAGTAGAGGCAAAACCAGAGCTATTTTTATATATTTCAGATAAAACGTTATTTTGAATGTTATAATATGACTAATATTTTAATTCGGCATGCTCTATATGTTCTGTTGCCATCAGCTTCGGCCGCGTTAACTTAGATTGCCGTATCCGGAGTGATGATGATTATTTTTATAGCCCATGTCACTCAATCGTAGCATTGATATTATTAAAGATTTTTTAAATCGGTCGATTAGTATTTGAGTTAATTCGTAACAATCAAACAAAAAATCAAATCGTTCCTTTTCATAATATTAGTACAGAAGTATAAAAGATATAATATCATCATCTGCCTCTATCCGTCCACTGCTGTACATAGGCCTTTTTTGGTGTCGCAGTGGAAATGATTTGCGCATTGACCCGAGGGATGGGTCGTCGACGTAATCAGATATTTTGTGGGACTCTCCCGCTACCCGGCGCCGGTATTCCGCACTAAAACCACTGAGAGTTGCCTTCAGCCGTCTCAAGGACAGTGTCCCTGATCTGACTAACACAGGATACCCACGACCAGTCGATTCGCTCAAGTGGGCTAACAGCGCTTCCTCCTAGTATGGGGAAACTCCGACAACCTGTAAGACACCCGCCGGCGACGGAACTTTTCTACTGGGAGAGGGAACTTTACCCCGAGTCACGTGAGACTGGAGGCAGGAGGTGCACGTAGCGCCTCCTCCGCACTCCCATTCTTCGTTGACGGAGCGGCGTCCTCTCTGTCCCGCTCCTTCTACAAAATAACGGGTTCGCAAAAGGTGACCGCTGCCTGCCAATATTCATCGCTCTCAAGCATGCAGCGGACCGCGCTCGAGACTGCTGAAAATAGACCTCCCTTAATTAATGCCAAGACAGCCGATTCCTTGCCACTAGCATCCAACACGGCCCAGCCACTGCACAGAGATCGTCTTCCCACCTGGTTAATTATAGCCGACTAACATTTCCTCTACCTCAACGTGGCCACATTTTTGAACTTTATTGGCCCATCAGCTGTCCTACACACAAAAACAAAATATTTAAAAGCTGTACGCAGGACAACCGGCTGGGAGCCCACCACGCGGCATGGTACCTCGCAGAGCTAATGGTGGCCGACTTGCACATCATAAATGTGCGCGTGGTATCTACTTGATTAGATCTCCTAAGATATTCGTTGAAATCGAACAATGTCATGGGCGATTTTGTGCAACATTAAATCCTAATGAATAATAACGTATTTATTTGGATAACGATTAATATCATGTTTATAATACTCCCTCGCAAATAATTCATTATTTTAGAACAAATAATTTGATATTCATAAAAAAGTTTATAGTTAGCTGTCCTTAAAAGACATTATTATACGCTGTTGCGGACTTTTTTTACAACTTTTAAAAGGGTACAATTCCGTCACATATAATGATTACGTAACTTTGTCCGTTGACGAAGGGCAACGAAAGGTCCCGTTTTGCCACATTTTTCATTGATGCTCCGGTCCTATTGATCGTAGCAGGATGTTATATAGCCTTTAACCTTCCTCCATAAACAGAATATTAAACACAAAAAGAATTTTTTAATACAAACCAGTAGTTCCTGAGATTAGCCCGTATAACCAAACAAACAAACAAACTATTGATCTAAAGCTGTAAGTATAGCAAATTTTATAAATCATTCAAATTATATATAAGTATAGATTGCACGCAACTTTGCCTGCGTTAACTTTGATTTACATCCGTAGCCGGATTGATGATGATTATTTTTATAGCCTAAGTTACTCCTTATAACATCAGCTAACTACCAGTGAAAGTCCCATCAAAATCGGCCCAGTGTCAGAGATTAGCCGGAACAAACAGATAGACAGACAGACAGACAAAAAATGTAAAAAATGCTATTTTGGTATATGTACCGTGTATACATCCATAATATGCATTTAGTAAAAAGCGGTTATTTTAATATTACAAACAGACACTCCAATTTTATTTATCTGTATAGATATTATATACTGTGTATACATCCATATGCATTTAATAAAAAGCGGTTATATTAATATTACAAATATATCCAATATTATTTTATTTGTCTGTCTATATGTGTATACTTTTATTTATATATTTCTTTTTTTTCCGTTGAACATATTTGATATTTTAACCTATCAAGATTATAGATGGTTTGAAAGCGCATTGTAGTATTTAGAGGTGGATCCATTCTTATTATTTAGATAAAGATATACAAAGAAATTCTTAAATACGTGGCAGGAAATCTGTCGTGATTGCTACAATTACAATACGGTTTAAGTATAGGTATGTATTTATTACACAATTCCAAATTGGTTGCATATTGGTTGGTGTAAATACTTTTTGTGTTCGTCTCATAGGCGCTGTCTAACATGAGCAGTGCGTTCAATAAGCGCAGTGATTTATATTCTACCTTCAAACTCAGACAAATAAAATAACTTGTATGTGCCATTGCTTTGTAACCGAATCGGGCCGGCACGATCGGGATGGCACCACTCGCTCACATAACATCGGCGTCAAGTGACAACTATGCTGTAGGCTGTGGTGTTTCGTGCGGTTTGTGAGTTTTCGGTGGCCCAGTGGGGTGGAATGGGAAAAGGAAGGCAAAACATCTGCGTGACTCTTGGTTGTGCGGATGTCTATGGGCGTCGGTAAAGAAAATTCTTAGAAGCTACACACTACTACAGTCTATTAATGCGCAATTATAAAATACCTTCCTCGCTCGGGTTCGAGGAGGAGACTTATATATCAATAGTGGCTAGTATAGGGAAGGCTTATGCAGAACTTTCTTTTTGTTTTTGTTCCAATTTAAATTTCAAGTATTCTCACAAGTTTTTCAAATAGGTTCGATTCTGTGCTAAAGCTAACAAAGTACCATCGTGCGCCACGACTGCTCACTGCACTAGTTGTGCGAATGCAAGTCATCAACCTACACGTGCCCGAGCGGTGCATAATTCATGCCTGTACACTGTACAGCCATTGTTCCACGCCCTTATAAAACGTTACATTATAAAACTTTATAAACTCTTGAGTTAAACTCAGCATTTTGCCATACCATCGTAATGATTATTATCCATCCATATAGGATATTGGAGTGTCCCTCTGAACTCCGTAGTAACCGATCTCTACTTATAAAGTTTTGAAGATTTTTTAGGTTTTGATAATCGAATAGAAAAACAGTCTCCTCTTTTCATGTCTTTAAACTAAACCAAGGAAGAAAATGCTCTTAGGCCCAGGCCGTTATGTGGGACTCGCTGTGCCTGAAAGATGGTAAAGTGGACGCAGCTCTACTTACTATCATCCAGCGAGTGCCACCAATGCCGCCTTTGGTGAGGTGCTCCGGATCTGTTGAGTAATAGGACACCTTGGCAGCTAGTCAGTCCTCCAAGGGACCAACGCCACCTCCACAGACCAACTTCTCCCAACGTCGGGACAGCAATCGGTAGGGTTCCCATCCTCACCCCTTGTCCCCCCTACTATTTGGTCCCCTCTTCTTATAAGAGGGGTACAAAGAGCAGCTCCCTCGGTTCAATTGGCTTCGCCCAAACGCCGAAACGGAAACAATAACCTGACAACCTTCTATATGCATGCGATCCATTCTAAAATGAATGAAATATTGCCTGTGTCATCTACTTGACTCTATAATTACCAACTCATTTGATTACTGTGTCACACTTGACTCGTGAGTCACATGAGCGTCACTGTCACATATCGACCACAAGTTCCCGATAGACTGTAGGTCTGTGGGTTGGCTTTTTATATCGAGACATGTCCCGTCTGGCATGAGTCGCAGTCAAATGATGACCACAGACAGACCTATTTATTGACTAATCTCTATCAGTATAAATAAAAATGAATCGCTGAAACGTATTTACGCACATAACTTGAGAACTACTGCAATTAGATTAGATAACCCTAGGACTTATTAGGCAGAATAATATCTCTATGATTAGGGAAACGTGTGAACGCTAGCACACGTTTAAAGATGATATAAGATGCTGTGCTTTGGAGGTTAATGTCATGACTAACATTAGGATGTATCTAAAGTGGAAAAAAATGAGAAGGTAGATAGAGAGAGAGATAGATATGGTTTATTATTTTTTCCTTAAACCTAGAACTAATAATGTCCCTGTAATTCACAGCCATGTCA
This sequence comes from Helleia helle, assembly GCA_963853865.1. Taxonomy (NCBI): domain Eukaryota; kingdom Metazoa; phylum Arthropoda; class Insecta; order Lepidoptera; family Lycaenidae; genus Helleia; species Helleia helle. The sequence continues at coordinate 13,734,349 of OY971421.1, forward strand.
AAGATTTGTAGTTGACATTTTTTTATAACGTAACCATAACGTAACTATGTTACATTTCAGTAGGTATTCACTAATTTGCACATACTTAAGCCTCATCATTTTCATCTAAATTTTTTATTCAAATCAAATGATTTCCTCTTACGTCGCATCAACAAGGTAGAGTATCTACCTTAGTGCCTACTTAGAGACGTAGTTTTATATTTCCAAGTAAGCGGTAACAATAACACAAATCCTTCAGCGCTGCACCACATACATAATTGAATAGTTTTATATCGTCTAAGTTGTTTTCAATTGTCTCAACATATTTTTTCCACTTGCAACACAACGTGACCGGCCCATGGAATCGTCTGCTAAATACATTAGCCGTCCAATCACGACAAGTAAATAAATATAATAAAGAAATAAAAAATGAAAGTTTTTAACGAATTGTGAGATCGAGCCTCGAGGTCTCGAACTTATAGAGTGACTTTTGTTAAGTGGTTACTAGCAGCCTGATGATGATGAAATATATCTTTCTTATGAAATTTTTAATATAACGGTTGAGCGAACTTGAATGTATTGACGAAAAATTACATAGGTAGTGTCGAAATGACGGTTCATAGTAAAAAGGAAAAGAAAATACACTAATTACTCTTTATTGTCACCATAGAAGATTACCTGCCAATTAATTTACTCCCGATCAAGGAAAAGTTTAAGCAATTAATAGCACCAATGTTTGTTCTACGACAGGTAATGACTGTGGAAATGTATCTACAAGAAAAGTGGCGCGTTTAAAATAATAATACGGAATAATTGGAGCAATTATCAAGATTTTTTTTCAAATGGTTTGTTTACATCGATTGTTCTTGCGTTCACAGAAAGCATGTTTGTAACATTTATAAACTTTTTGCATTTTCTCCGAGTTACCAAATTCACGAAATGGAGCGGAAAATTTAATAACGTGACTGTTCAAGGTCAAATATTTGACAATGATCAATAATCAAAAGTAGAACAAATGTAATCTAAATCATTTATCAATATTGGTAAAATAATATTAGCGACTATCGATTGGTAAAGAAGAAGAGTGCAGATATATTTTCCATTAAGTTTTCTTCTTGCAAGAGTGCAGATCGTAGACGGAGTAAAACTATCTCTGTCTACGGTGCAGATATATTTTCATGAAGTTTTCTTCTTACCGACCTTTCGTTTTGTAAACGAATAAACAAAATGATCTTAGCTTTACAGACAAGGTATGATTTTTACTCACTGAATATCAATCTCGAACTATATACTCGATATCCTGCAATTTTTTTTTTTTTTTGTTATTGCAGGGAAATTCTTTTTACGCATGTAGCCAGGATCTCGGGTAGATCCTGACCCTATGTGGGACTCGCACCTGGGAGTGCCCTACCCGTAAACTAAAACCACTGCGAGCGCCTTCAGCCGCATTATGAGGGTCCCGGATAGGCATTCAACAGGATCACCTCAGCGACAGGCTGGCCCCGGCGGAGGCCAGACTACTCCTCTTAAGGGGGGGACTACCCGGCTGCTTAGGCAGTCCCCGCGACGTCGTGTCATACTGGGCCTAGGTTCCCATCCTGAACCCGACACGAGCACAGGGGCGTTACTGGAGGCGCATTAAGTAGCGCCTCCTGCGCACCACCGTTCGTCGCCCACGGGGCGTCCTCTCTCACCCGGCCTCCTTCTGGGACATTACTGCCTCGCAGAAGGAAACCATCGCCGTCCAGGACTCGTCGTCACCGAGCATCGCGGATCACCGCGATGCTCGGTGACGACCTTAAAGTGATGAAAAGTGATGGTCACTGTTTGGTGGTCTAGCGCCGGTGTGATTCATCACAGATTCTTACCAAACGGTGTGAGCATTACTGCAGATGTATACGACTGTGAAGAACTGAACATAATGATGAAGAAGCTGGTACATCTCTAACCAGCATTGGTCAATCGCTCGTCTCCGCTGCTCCTGCAGGACAACGCGCGACCTCATACTGCACAGCAGACGGTCTCCAAGTTGCAAGAACTAGGGTTGGAAGCTCTCCGTCATCAGCCCTACTCACCAGACTTTGCGCCTACAGACTACTACTTTTTCCAGAATTTGGATAATTTCTTAGCGGGAAAAAAAAAATCAATATCCGAGAGGCAGTACAAAACCCCATTAATATTAGTTATAAGATAACTGTTCAAGATTGAGGTGGCCGGACCTTACTGGATGAGAATGGCGTGGAATCGGCAATCTTGACGATCATTGTGTACTATCTCCATCAGTAGACGGAAAAGGTGGACAGGGATAAGCATAAATGGCTTTAAATGGCATAAAATACCAGTAGTCCAAAATTCCAGATACAGTAGAACATTGAATAACGCTTATAAATGATTGTAAATCGTCGCTATTTATAAATATTAAAGTTATAAGACAAATTCTGTTCCTTTCAGACTCACATGACATGGTGTTGCGGTTCAACAACGCGCCAACAGAGAATTATACCGATGATGTTGGTTCAAAGACAACGTTTCGTATTCTTAACTCACAGGTAAATGTACCGTTGGTTACAGGTGGAAGGTCCACATGGGCACCTCAATATCTGGTTGGTTTCCGTCCGTTCCGTATTTTATATATGAGGGGTAGGGCCGGATTTAAATTTGTGCCGCCCTGGGGCACTGAAGAAAATGCCGCCCTATGACTTAAATTTTATTTTAATAGTTTTGATATCTTATTTTTTAAGAATTAGAATAACTAATTGATTGCAGGAAATGTATTATGTATTATATAGCACATATTATACATTATATTTTATTTATATTTATTCTTTATTTACTCATATATTATTTATTATATACTATAGTAATATAAAAAAATATTTGTATTTTTCTTAGAATTATAAGTTTTGCACTAAGAACGACTTATATTAGTATTGCATAAATTTTTTCACAGGCAAACTCGCCTAACTTTTTGAATTGCAAACTGGTCGATTAAATCTTCACAATCTAAACGTTGAAGCACATCTGATTCTATGCATAGAATAGTTAAGCTATTGAGTCTATTTGCACCCATTGTAGCAATAACTTAAATTTCCTATATTATAATATACAAAATTTTAATGTGGTAACCGGTCCGTGTTGATGCGAGTGGCAACTTGGCAAGGGGTCGGTCGTCTTGGCGTTCATTGAAGGAGGCCTATGTTCAGCAGTGGACGGATAGAGCCTGATGATGATGAATGCAGAATATTCGTGTGTTTTTTATTTGATTTACTATAACTTTTATTTCAGGTCGTCACTAAACCAGAGTTCAAATTTTTGGACGATCCGTTGTATAAAAACGTTTCCATATTAATTTGGGACCCGGCCAATTATTCCTCGAATCTTGAAGAGTGGTACCTACATCCGGATTTTCCACTTTTTCCTGTTTACAAACGGTAATTATCACATTAATACTTAAAGCAATATTATATACTTACTATGAAGGGACAACGATCTCCGTGCAGTGGCCGGAACTACTTCGATGCGATTGGCGGGAGATCGGCGGTTGGTGTTCATTAGAAGAGGCCTGTACCCAGTCGTGGAGGGAAAAGGATTGATAATGATGAGGACGATATAATGTTGTCATTTGTACTCATCGATAATATAAGTGGAATATAACGGTAATGTTGTGTTTTGTATGAAAGCAAATTCCGCCAAATTTGTGCTGCGTCGCTGCGCCAATTCTGCGTTCTATTGGCCGAATGATGGCCATTGATGGATGATTGGCCGATGGGAAGTACGTACAGATAACTGGTTGGTTGAATTACTATTACGTTAGTGACAAATAACCGGCCAGTTTCGGAATTTTATGGCTTACATAAATAAGTAAATAACCGGCTAACTCTATCCGGTTATATACTCGATGTTTATATTGTCTTAAATTTGATCTTGATATTTAACCTTATGTTAAATATCAAAATGCATGTGCATGCATGAATGATAAATCGTCACGCATCATAATGCATGCATTTTAAGTGAAAATAAGATATAGCACATCGGTTTTAACATAAATGGTAGACCAACGATCTCGCCATTATATTTGCAATTTGCCTATAAAAGAAAATACAAAATTTATTGCCAACAAATTACTCGTTTTTGGCGCACTGCCAAATGTAGATGTTTTGGCGTATTTAGAGGGTTCATATCTGGCAACGGGCATTAAGAACTAAATAATGACGATGATATAAAAATCTTCATTTCTTTACATCGAGGCCAAATATTATTAAAGCCAGATTTTTGATGAGGTTCCACCCTCACCCCTTGGCCCCTGCACTTTTGTCCTCTCTTCTTATAAGAGGGGTAGAAAGAGCTTGGCTCAATTTGCTTCGCCTAAGGTGCTGGACTCACCTTAGGCCACTGAGCCCCACCGCCATGACAAGGCTGAACCACAGTGGGGAGGCCAGGCATTATATAGAGGCTAAATTTGAAAAATTTAGATGAACAATATTACTTTGAATATTTTCCAGATTGCTGGAGCAGGAAAATAATGCAGACGTTCATCTCCTCAATCCCCAAGTACTGTGGCATCTGTGGTCCGTACTGCAAGACTTTTCACCGTATAGACTGAGAAGAAACCCTCCATCTTCAGGTTTTATAGGTAGGGAAGTAGCATAAATAATGATTATTCAATGATATACTTTATATACTTCAAGAAATATAGGAAAGTGCAAAATTGTTAAAGAGTCTTTTTACGAAACTTAATAGTGAAAAGTCAATAAACATTTTTAATATTATTATTATTTAATATGTATTACGATTTTTTTAAAGTATTCGTTTCTTTTGATTAGTTTTGGGTATTTGTTTGAACATGCTACTCTATCCTTTCAGTACGATTTAAAAATATATTTTTGGAATTGAGTCATTATTAAGGAGAAAAGATATTTAGGACAGGCCTGACCATGTTTCAGTAATCTTGACTTGTAAATAGGTATAAAGCATTTTTATAAAATGCTTATGCCGGCTTTTTTATTAAACTCTTCATTATGTTTGTTCGGACGAAAAGATTTGAGGCTAATGTCCATTAGTTGACGAAAAAAAGGTTAATAATAATGATGATGATGGTGATGATGACAGTTCTGAATCTACGTTGTGTAACAGGTTTATGGTTCGCAATCCATCGTTGCCACCACGTGCGGATGTTCGAGTACGTGCCCTCAGTGCGGGCGACCCGCCGGTGCCACTACCACGTGGCAGGGGACGACGCCGGCTGCACGCTCGGCACCTGGCACCCCCTCGCGCAGGAGAAGGCTTTAGCCCACCACATCAGCGTCAACTCAGACCTCGATATCTTCCAAAGGGGGTTCATAGACATACCGGGTCTCACACATCCTAAGTGTAGACAATAATGATAAAACACAATTTAGATAAATCCCACGGGCTCTATGAGATCGTATCAAAGGATTATTTGGTGGTTACTGCTGTCGATCCTAGCTACACAGGAGTAGCAGCGGTGAGGACGAGTACTGGGCCTAGCCCGTTAGAACCCTATATATTACAGTATAAGATACCTAGACTATAACGTATGTATTCTTTATAAGAAAAGGTAATAATTAACGTAATCCACAGTTTAACAAGACTGCGACTCAACTAGCGCGACATGTCAAAAATGTATTGAAGCTTAAATCTAGCTTTTGATAATATTTTTATTTTAAATTTTTTGTAGGATTGCAATAAGTGTAGCAACAATATTACTACATATTCATTTTATTTAGTTAATTAAGTACATCTTAAGACATAATGTCTAAGTAAGTGCGTATTGTTATTTGTGGCTAAAAAGATTATTTATACACTTGTTACACAGCTATTAATGCACATAATATATGCCTAATTGAATTTGTTTTGCTACATCTTTTCAATATCAAGGCTTTTTGACTCTTTTTTTAAAGAATAGATTAACTAGACAGGTAAAAAGTATGACAATAATATTATAAGTTAAATATAAATTATATTAAACGTAATTCACTGCCCAAGTATACTACAAGTACTGACAGCCGTTAATAATATATTTAGGTCTGCAAATCCTTGTTTAAGGTATCTGACTGAACCAACAATAATGTAAGCCTCATATCAATATTTGTATTTGAAAAATCATAATCACACAAAGTATTAAAACATATTATATAGGTGTAACTGTTGTATCTAAGATATTTTATGCGAAAGTAACTGCTTAAGTCCGTTGTCCGTTGTAAAAAATTCAAAAAGTTAATAAATAATAATTATTATTATTAATTTCCAAATACATAAGTCAATACCTGAGTCTGAAGAAAAGTTCTAACTATCAGTAAATGATCCAAGCCTCAGTAAATGATCCAAGACAGATGCTAGATACTGCAAACCGTAAACTAGGCAAGTACCTAATAATAATTAGTGTTATCATAGTTTAACAAACAAAATAAATAATAATAATAATAATCAGGTATATGTCATGTAGGTAATGTCGATTATGGCATGTAAAATGCTAGTAGGTAGATGAATTTTACATGACACACATAATATTTATGTTTTAGCTCAGTAATAGTATAATATTGATATGTACAGGATCGCTCATGTAAATTTGGTTGCATAAAGCAGATAATATAATAGTTAAAGTTAAAATGTTTTTATTTTAACTATTATTGTATATATATGTTAAAGCAAAAAAAATTTTTTTTGAAGTAAAACTTCTTTAGGCGCTACTACTGAAGGTATTTCAGATTTTATAAAGTTTTACTTCTTTTACGCCTTTTACGTCTCCCCAGGCGGGTATGTGGGACTCGCTGCGCCCGAAAGGTGGTAAGGTGGACGCAGCTCTACCCACCAAAACCCGGTGAGTGCCATCAATGCCGCCTTTGGTGAGGTGCCCCGGATCTGTTGGGCAAACAGGGCATCTCGGCGGAAAGTCAGTCCCGCAAGGAATCGACGCCACCTCCACAGAGGGGTTGTCCGGCATCATAGAACAACCGGTCCCAACGTCGGGGCAGTAAAATGGGGTAAGGTTCCCATTTTCGCCCCTTGTCTCCCTGCCCTTTTGTCCCCTCTTCTTATAAGAGGGGTACAAAGAGCGGCTCCCTCGGCTCAATTTGCTTCGCGCAAGGTGCTACCCCGCCTTAGGCTACTGAGCCCCACCGCCACGACAAGGCTTGGACCATGGTGGGGTTCTATACAAGTATGAGCTAATGCATAAATAAATAAAAAAGTGTTTTTTGCTTCACTTATTTACTCGAACGGTCCTATAATATCCATCTTACTATATATTTGTCTTCGAATATGAAACGCACAACTAATAAATATTGTACCTGATAGAAAATTAGTTCCTTATGCAATATATAATTTCCATCTCTCAACATTTTTTATTTTATTTATTTTATACTTAAGTTGTATTACGTACCTTGTATTATTAGTAATATGACAATACCAGACGTGTAGCTAAAGTGGTATTGCCTACCTAATATTCTCATATGTAGCAGATATAATGACTACCTAATTATTTCTTACCGGTACTGACGGGGTAGCGAGCGAAGTTAAATAGGTAATAGACCAGGTATAGCAACGAATACGTCACCGTCGTCCGTCACCGGTGTCGTATTTGCTGCTGTAGGTACCTAACCACCTTGGCTGACACCGACTCCAAAAGTAACAATACTGACGTGGTCAACGCAAAAATTGTACATTAGTAGAAGTACAAGATGATTATTAGTTGTACACACAAAAATTAAAGAAACGCAATTATTTTATTACTTTTTTGTTATTTAATTTTTGAAGTCGGTTATAATTTTTGTTAAAAAAAATTATTTCTTAATTTTTAGTGATTTATTAAAGAAAGACATACAGAAATAGACATTTTGGCATATTTAACCATATGAAGTTAGCCCAACAAAAGCTGTAAATCGTCGAGGAGTTCCCTCGACTATCTATGGTCTCCATCATCAGACCTGTAATGGCACGTATTGCCCATATGGGTACAAAGTTCTCATCAGTATAAATTAATTAAGTCCAATCACAAGGTAGCTACTGTAAAGTATTTAGGAGTTCCCTTAACTGAGCTTCGTCTTCATCATCAGACCCCCAATCACAGTCACAACCCATCTAGGTGTAAATTCCTCATCAATACAAATTAATCAAGCCTAAACACAAGGTTACTGAAGTAAATCGTCGAGGAGTTCCCTCGACTGTCTTCTAGCTCCAGCATCAAATCGACTCTAGACCTTCATTAAATTGTAGTGCTTTAAAATGCTTATTTAAAAAAATATTAAGTGCACTAGTCGCTCCTACGAATTTCGAATGTTCCCTTCGATTTCTCTGGGATGCCATCATCAGATCCTGGTTTTCTTATTATGGGAACATTTGGCAAGTATACCCTTTTAAACAAAAAAAGAATTTTGAAAATCGGTCCACAATTGACGGAGAAATCGGTGTACATACATAAAAAAAATACCGGCTGAATTGAGAACCTCCTCCTTTTTGTTGAAGTCGGTTAAAATGATGTGCAAACTTACATATATTATTAGTAAATTATACGTTTTAGTTTTTATTTTAGCGTGTCGTCAGGATTTTTTATAATCGAGTAAAGTACATCTTATCGTGTAACCAATTAGCCCATCCTTTAGGCAATATCTTTACGGATCTCTGTTTTTTTTGTGAGACCGTTATTTATTAGTAAGTATCTCAAAATATTGATTTGGCAAACCCTTTTTCCCGTTTCACCTGCGGTGACTCGCCTTAAATTTCAGTTCATAGTTTTATTGAAGTGAAACTTTTACCCTCATACGCGGTATTGTTTTTACGGATGAAACGTCACGAAAATGTGCAAAGTTTTAGTCCAAGAAGGGAGAGAGAGGGATTGAGACCGAATGAGAGAGAAAGGGTGAAGGTAGCATGAAGCACATAGCCATGGAGTGGGAGTAGGGAGCAAGCGAGTGAGAAAGATAGCGAGATGAGATGTGTATTTTAAACGCACTCACTTTTTTGTTTCTTTTCACTATGAATCTTATTATGTTTCCGTAGTTTTTTTTATACCAGGAAGTGACATTTTATGTGATTCAAGTAAGACGTCCATGAGGTGCCCTTGTCGTATCTTATATATTTAGCGATTTGCTGTCGTGGTGGCGGCGCTGTCGGAATACTGATGGGGTGCTAGGTGTTCCTTCATTAGCTATTCACGGCGGGCGTGCGGAATTAGCGACATCCGAGATATGCGCGGAGTGAGGTGCGTTATACAGATCATGTGAATACGACGTACCTTAATATTTAAGTTTTTTATAGCATAGGAGGGCAAACGAGCAGTCGAAGCCGTTTGGCGACTATCGACACCCATACACATCCGCACAAACAAAGATTATGCAGATGCGTTGCCCTCCTTTTCCCTATCCACCCCGATGGGGCACCGGAAACTCACAAACCACACGAAACGCGACAGCATAGCTGCACTTGACGCCGGTGTTATGTGAGCGATAGGTACCACCCCGGTCGTGCCGGCCCAAGTCGGCTGCAGTATGGCACTACCTATTACAAAAGTTAACATGGTCATTTACACCATTGGTCTATTTTAAACAAGATATGTACCAGGTTTTCCATTTTTATTTCGAAAGGATTTTATATTGTTGTGGTCTTGAAAATTATTGGTCTATAATATTATGTTAAATATCTAAGACTTCAATAATTGCTTTAAATTTTAATGAATTCGTTAGTATAAACGAGCCTCTACGAGTACAAAATCGTGCAATCAGACCATTGTTGCTTCCTTCTTAATATACTTTTGTATGTTTTGTACCGCACATCGATTGAATATTTATTTTTAAATAATTATTCTTTTGATGAAACACACTCGTAATATGATAACGTTGGTATTCTTTTCTAACGTTTCCGAGAAATGCACTTATTACAATAAAACAGCTTTTACGGATTTTGTAAAATCTTGTAAAAAACTTTATAAACCGCGGTTTATAAAGTTTTTTACAAGACTGACGTGTAGGATACTTTACAGGAGATAATGTTCAAGCAAATAAAGCAGTGTGTTTAATATCGAGTGAGCGACGATGTATAGTGGGTATGGGCTCGGCCTTCTGCGTGCACCTGAACATGATAACATCGCTTGCTCACCGGTGAAGGAAAAGATCGTTAAACCTGCATGCCTGATGAGATTAAAAGTCTTCGAATGTGTGTGAAATTCACCAACCCGCATTGGACCGTGCATCGGTGAACTATGCCCAATACACGCCTCGCTTTGAGGAGGAGACCCGTGCCCAGCAGTGGGACATAATATAAGGATTTATAATATTATTAATACTGAATATCTACTGAAATAATTTCATGGTTTACATAAACTTGCAGGGATACTGCTTAATATACTCTTAAGTGATGTATCTTAATATGACGACCTCTGAGCATGTTAGCGCTCAAGCCGGAGGTAGCGGATTCGAATCCAGGGAACAAAAAGTATAAAATATTAAATATATATCCGTTGTCTGGTACCGGTAACACAAGTTCTTCGAGAACTTACCACGGGACTAGATTGACGAGGTGTAAAGGCGTCCATAGATATTATTATTAACATAAATCATCATTATCGACATCTGGAGAACTCAAGCCTCCCATGTAAATATACTAAAGTCAAGTAAAGAGTTTCTTTCCCAAATTTCTGTAACTATCATTGGGATTTTAAAAACTAAGTGACTACTAACTCATATAATTCTCAACATTGATTGTTTCAGTATATGGTATGTAAATACACATGAAAATGTATATATATATATATCTGTTACTTATTGGTTTTGCCATTCATATAAATTTTATGTAATTTTGTCTCCTATTTTTCCCTACCTACTCCTTTCCGTGAATCTAAGTTAACGCGGGCGAAGCTGCTGGCAACAGCTAGTTGTTGTTTTAATTAATGTGTCATAATTTAATGGATAACCCCTATTTTTCTGCGTCATTGTTACATACTTAGACAAAACGTTTTCATGTATATTATGAACTTTGCTTGACGTAGGTCAATGTCCTTATTTTTCATGGAACGAATGGAAATTTGAAATTACCAATACAACAAGTTTATATATGTATCAAGTGAAGGTAATTCTGTGTACTAGGAAATGTTGGACTCTTGCCTAGTGCTTCAGCTGGCTATGGTCCAACGATATACAGATAGAATATAACAGCCTCCTAGAAATGACCTCCGATTACCAGCTTCCTATGAGTATGTTGGTGTTCTATGAGATTGATGTCCCGCAGTACGGAAGCGGGCAGATGCTAACAAGACTTCATCGTCATCATCATCATCAGAACAATAGTAAAATTCGTGAATGTTGATGGATTTCTTTGTTTAAATGGTCATTAACAAAACCAAGTTAAACAAATAAAAAAAAATGGTTTTAACCAACAATAACACCATGTTAACCTAGATCATGGTAAATTCCGAGGCTCCCCCCGCAGGCGACGAACGGGGGTGCTATACTTTATGCGCCTCCTTTACTCGAAGTAAACCTGGATCATGCGAAAGCATTAACCTGCATCACCAAAAAAAAAGACTGTGGTAAGTCCTTAAGAACTTGTGATACGGGAATTAAGAATGGAAATAAATTTAAGAAATTTGTATAAATACATACAAACACATATATGACCCGGGGCAGGCATCTAAATTCACCATGCAAATCTGCACTTGGCGCGATTCGAACCCGCGACCGCTGCGTAACCTAACCACTCGACCAGCCGGCCGCCTAAGTTGGGGTTTCATTAAAAAAACAATATTTTTTTCTAGCCGATGTGGTCGAGAATTCCTAGTTGCCAGATTCGTGTTGTTAGAACTTAGAAGTAGACAACAGCAACTCCAAATCTGGACTAAGGTTAGATGCCTATCTAGCAAAACATCAACAAAATCATCTAAGCCACAAGTACATTTATTATAAAATGTTTATGTGTTTAAAATACATCTGACTTTCTTGCTTATCTTATTGCAGACTTATCGTCTGATAGGTACAGAATAAAGAAATACAGGCTTGGAGAAGGAAGAAAGATCAAAGCTAGACTGCTGGTGTGTGCATGTCGTGATAATTGTATCCACGACATGCTTAGACCTAGAAATTCGTGCATAGTACCTTCATTGTACTTATCGTGAATTGTTTTTATATAAATATTTATCATTATCACTGGTTACCTGTAAAGGCATCGACAGATGCATCTGCCGACGTCTGCCGATACACCTGTCGACGCGCGTCCACACGACTGGCGAACGCCTAACGTGCGCTGACACCCTTTGAATTTTGATCCGTGTCACCAAAACCAACATACAGATTTGTGGCGGATGCATCTGCCGACGTTGAATACCTACGACAGACGAGCATATCACCCCATCTGTGTAGATGGGGTGATATGCTCGTCAGCGGACGCGTCTGCCGTCCTGTCTGTCAGAGGGTCTAAAATCTGCAGCTATGAGAATGTGGGTTTCTTTGTTACACTTTCACGTCTAAACCACTAAACTGATTTTTTTTTAATTCTTTCACCCATGGAAAGCTACATTATCGAGGCATAGGCTATATTTTAGCCTCATATTTCTACGGGAGCGGAAACTATGCGGGTGAAACTGCGCACTAGTATTTTATAAGATAGAGATCAACATTTTTAAATTGATTATATTATTGCAACATATTAATAATTGTAACATATTCGAGACGTATATGGTGTAAATAAGAGGCGTGTGTTTATTGGTAACACGTGGAATATTATTTATTTACAACGGAAACTAAATTAATTATATTTATAATCGATATTGCGATACTTGACAAAAAGGCATGTAGCCTTTTTTGTTGTTGCTTTGTTGCCTTTTTTATCATTAACGTTTGGAAACGCCACTTGCTAGCAAATTTATTGACAGTCAGACGCAAGATGGTAGGATTACCGCCACCTCACACTATTATATTAAGTAGTACATAATATTCGATACCGTCAACAATAGTTTTCTCATGTGAGCTAAGTGTGTTTGTCACACCTCCGTTGTTAGAGGTTCTCTTCTTCGCCTTCTAGGTTACTTGTTGTTGGCGTGATATTGTGAGTCAACATATATATAATAGTCGTTGGACAAGTTGAACCAGCATTCATTTGAAACTTTCAAAGATAGGCCTCCTTTTTTTTGTTCTCGCTGGGGAATGCTCTTATGCATACCACGGGGCCCGAGGGTGTCCGGGGACTATGTGGGACTCTGCTCTTGAAAAGATGATAAGGCAGACGCAGACTCTACCCTCTAAACCCCAGCGGTGTTCTCCTCGTCGTCTGGCCGGCCAGTCCTCTGGGCTGTGGACGTCCACGTGGCCTCGATGGCGTGCGACTGTCCTCTGGAGGCAGGAAAGTGGCGTCCCCTTCGCCTTCTCCGCGCAAGGCACCCCGTACACATAAGGATGCCTCATAGCTCGGGCCTTAAGTGCGCGGCGGACCTCTAGGCTTTAGCCTCCTGGTATAAGATTATAAACCTCAAGATTATATCATCACCATCCGCATTTTTCAGCCCATTGCTGGAGGCTGGACATAATTAAATAAAAATATTTTAAATCAATCTAACCAAATGCTTCTGGTTTACCTTCAATAGGTGCTGCGAAGGTCAAAAGGTGCTGAGCAGAACTAGGAAGTCGTCACATAAGATTTGAATAATAAAGTGATGTTAATTCAGATTCTGCTGCTAATCCTGCCAAATAGTAAATAAACAGTAATTTACATTGAATGACGCTGAACACCAAGGAAACGTTAATAACAAATACTTAATGTTTGAATAAATCTTACTTTTTCTATGAAATTGAGTATGAATTAAAATTTTTGGCCGCGTGCCATTCGTATATCGAGCGTATATCGAGCATATATATAACCGGAATAGAGCAGACTGTGTGTTACGTGTTTTGTATAAAAAAACAAATTCCCCCAAATTTGTGCTGCGACGTTGCGCCGGCTCTGCGCTCTGATTGGCCGACTGATAGTCATTGATAGATAATTGGCCGATGGAACATACACAGATCACAAGTTAACAGGTAATAATAACAAGAAAATATTAACTTGGATGACAAGCAAGATTATAATATTAAGATTTATATCTTTGTAACAGGTAGTGCCATGCTGCATTGCAGCCTAACTGGGCCGGCACGACCGGGTAGTACCTCTCGCTCACATAACACCGGCGTCAAGTGACAGCAATGCTGTCGCGTTTCGTGCGGTTTGTGAGTTTCCGGTGGCCCATTGGGGGAGGGTAGGGAAAAGGAGGGCGGCGCATCTGCGTGGCCTTGGTTGTGTGGATACATATCCACACAACCAAATGGGCTTCGGCGCCGTGAGGCTCCAACTGCTTGTTTGCCCCTATAGAAAGAAAAAAATACACTGATATTTAACCTAGTTTTGCAAAAAGACCAGTCAAAACGAAAGACACATTGAATATTTCAGCGGGACACGTCTATCAAAGCTCTTTTAAGTATTATCTATATTTGGGTCAGTAGTTCGCTCTGAATCATAAGTCTTCATTCAGTCGTGCGTCAATTACTGTACTCTAACCTCAAACTGATTTGAAGTTTTACCGATGAGGAAACTTATTTACTGTGATGAATATATTATGGAAAAACAGTAATAGGAACTTTGCAGCCGAATTGAGCCGGCACGACCGGGGTGGTACCTCTCGCTTACATAAAACCGCCGTCAAGTGATAGCTTTGCTGTCGCGTTTAGTGCGGTTTGTGAGGATCCGGTGGACCATTGGGGGGATAGGGAAAAGGAGGGCAACGCATCTGCATAACTTTTGGTTGTGCAGATGACTATCGGCGTCGGTAGTAATCATAAGGCTCCGACTGCTCGGTTGCCATTATGGATATGTCTTATAAATTTAGGTTTAGTCTAGTAATAAAATATTGTTCGGTTGACGATTCCTCCGCCATACTACTTCGATGTGAGTGGCGGTAGAACCGTCTTGCCGTTCATGGAAAGAGGCTTATGACTAGCGGTGGGCGGAAGAAGGTTGATATGATACAAGTAATACCATGCTATATCAGGTATATACTTCTATACAAATAAAATCTTAAGTGTCTGTTTGTAATTTCAAATTAACAGCTTTTCACTAAAATATATGAATGTGTATAGGTACGTACTTGCATAAAAAAACATTTTTTTTGTCTGTCTGTTTATCTATCTGTTTGTTCCGGCTAATTGATGAAATAGCTGGGCCGATTTTGACGGGACTTACACTGGCAGATAGCTGATGTTATAAGGAGAACTTAAGCTATAAAAATAATCATCATCAACACGGATATGGCTGTAAAGTTAACGCGGGCGAAGCTGCGGGCCACAGCTAGTACTTATATACAATATAATATGTCCACGTACCACTGTAAGCACATCGACATTACACAAAATCGGTGCTAGACGGTATTTGAACCCGTAACCTTTGATGATGAATAAAATGATGGTAAAAGTCCGCGCGTCACGTATAAACGTAATTGGTCCAGATCGCCTACTGAGAAATATCAGCGTGCAGCGGTGAGTCACAATTTGGTGAACGACACATGTTCTTCCTACATTGAATTATAATTCGCTTGCATCGTGTCATGTGTTACCTACCCTTTTTAGTGGAGATTACCAAACGAGTTTTGTCACGGTCATAAGCAATGTGTAGTGCGTCACAATTTAAATTATTATAATCTAAGTAAACCATAAGATTCAGATTTTTTTAATTTATTTATTTAGGAAACAAACAGTTATATTATCACTTATATGTAAGATTTATTATTTTAACACAAACCAACAAAATTTCTACAAAATATCACAGCACAATCTGAAAAAAAAAACTTTTGTAAAGTTATTGTTTTCTAATGTTTAACTAACTTGACAGATTTTTTCGCGGTTTATTAAGATTTTTACAAGCCCGACGTTTCAGATCCTTTACAGCAACCATGAAATTTTATGCTTTACAGCAAAAATTAACTAAAAAGAAAGAAATAAACTAAAATATACTAAAATATGTTGTTAGACGAATAATAACAATGAACATATGAAAGGTAGAAAAACACTACAAAAGGCTTAAGGCGTTGTCCTTATGAACGAGTTGACTGGGTTAAAACGGTGGTCTTGTATATGTTATACCGGCCTGACCGAGCATACCTTCTCGCTCGATCGGAGGTCTCCCTTTGGGGCTTTCTATCACCTAGTTTTTCATAGGTCAGGAGCTGCCTCACCTTTTTTTCGTGAGGAGCCGAAAGTCTCAAGCTTAATAAGCTTGGTCTTGATCTTCTCATAACGGTCCTTAAGGGCCCCTTCTCCCAAAACTATAGGTATTTAACGCACCGAATCGCTTTGCACTTGCGTTGCGCGGGAGATGTCTTTATATGAACTCCGGTGACCTACCACGGCCGGCAAGCACGCCACAGTATACGAATATGCAGTAGATTGACTATGCTCGAATTATTCTTAGATGTGATAATTAATAATTATGCATAACAAAATCTTGTTGTTGTTATAGTTATCTAGTTTTGGATTTATATAAATACTAGCTGGTGCCAGCGACTTCGTCTGCGCAGGATAAGATAGTTTTATTTCTTCACTAATTAATCGAAAGGAACTTCGATCCATCAGGGTATCCCTTGACACCTCTCTTTAGTTTTTTATTTATTTATAAAAAGTATCCTATGTTACTTCTAATACCTCCAAGAATATGTGTACAAAGTTTCATGATGATCGGTTAAGTAGTATTCGCGTGAAAGCGTAACAAACATCCATGCTTTCACATTTATAATATTAGTAAGGATTAGGAAGGATGAATTAGCTACATAGGTCTAAAAGGTAGTGCCATGCTGCTTACAGCCGAATTGGGCCGGCACGACCGTAGGGGTACCTCTCGTTCACATGATAATGGCGTCAAGTGACACCTATGCTGTCGCGTTTCTTGCGGTGTATGAGTTTCCGGTGTCCCATTGCAGGGGATGGGGTAAAGGAGGGTAATGCATCTGCATTATCTCTTGTGTGAATGTTTACGAGGACGACCTCTGTGGCTCAATGGTTAGCGCGTTAGCGTTCAAGCCGGAGGTTGCGGGTTCGAATCCCGCCAGGGAACAAAAAGTTTTCCGTGTTCCTGGTTCATGGATGTGTATTAAATATGTGTATTATAAATAAAAAACCTTAAATATGTGTATAGTATAAAATATTAAATATATTTCCATTGTCTGGTACTCGTAACACAAGTTCTTCGAGAACTTACCACGGGACCAGATTGACGTGGTGCAAAAAGCGTCCTTAGATATTATTATTATTATGGGAGTCGGTAGTCATCTAAGGCTCCGAATGCTCGTTTGTCCCCCTAAGGCCTAAGCTATAAAAAAAATCAATCATTCTAAGAATGCTTGTAGGAGATTAAAAAATTGTAGACAAACATATTCTTTTATACTATATTAATTGTTTTAATTGTTTTAAAATTCAACAAAATTTAGTTGTCGTATGCTAGGTCCAGGTTCATTTTCATCGACCCATACATCATCGATTAATGTTAGACACGGGTCTCCTCTGAGAAGAGGGTCAAGGCCATAGTCCTCACGACACTGCCCTGTGGGTAGGGGGCTAGGAAATGATTGCAAATCAGGAATATTTTGTGATGAAGGTTCCTCATTTTCTTTATTGTCGGACAATTTGAATTCTTCAAGTGTTAACAATTTCTGGAAGAAGACATCACTACATAGTATAAACTATAAAGCAATGTCGCTTCACGCGTCTGACTGTATGTATGCTTACATCTTTAAAACTACACAACGGATTTTGATGCGGTTTTTTTAATAGATATAATGATTCAAGAGGAAGGTAATAGGTACATGCATAATATAGTAGATAAACACTCATAATTTTAGAAGTTTCTGATGTGATGTCATAAATAAGCACATATTTTGCACTTACATTGCAAACGCTGGATGAACCCTAACAGATAGATCAAAATAATGTACTACATTATTATACACCTTAGCCGGGCCCGGTTCCAAATTAATTATTATTGTATCAATGTATGGTAGAATTGTGTATCCTAAATATGCATACTGAAAAGTTCGCGATGGCATAATATGTCTAAATTAGTTAAATATAACATACTACCTATATCCATTTTAATACTTTAAAAAATTGCCAATTATAAAGCGGTAATGTAAAAGCTATTCACAAAAATACGGTATTAATCACTACATATTATAAAATAAAGTCC
Source organism: Helleia helle (assembly GCA_963853865.1). Lineage (NCBI taxonomy): Eukaryota > Metazoa > Arthropoda > Insecta > Lepidoptera > Lycaenidae > Helleia > Helleia helle. The sequence goes on from OY971421.1 coordinate 13,752,535, forward strand.
TACGCCCGTCCATAGATAAATAATTATCATCAATGCGTATATGGTTGTATATCTAAGTTAACGCGGGCGAAGCTGCGGGCAACAGCTAGTTTGTGATAAAACTATATTAAGATTCTTTTTCCTTATTTTACTTTTTTTATTCGCCATTTCAATTAAATAACTAGGTACTACACAAACTCAAGTATCTATTTATTTACACTAATTAAAGGTTTTGTATTACAAACTAATTACAACTAAGAACAACAATTGTTAGTAAGTATTAAGTAGCTATATTATTTACACTGTGTCGTCTTATTTATTTAGACGTAATAATATAAGATGCGCGGTAACAACGTAGTCACGAGTAAAAGCGGCACAGGTTCTACTTCGATGACGCCCAGCTGGGTACTGGCGCGACGTGGTGCGATGCGCGAGAGCCATTTTTATTTTTCAAAAATTTTTGAAGTGACATAATAAAGATCTATCCAATCATTTCCACTTCATCCCCGTTTAGCAATTTAAACGTAAAAGTTTCATTAAAATTGAGTTACCCGAAGTCTCATAGTACTCAATTTGCTTTTAAAATCGACGTTACTTTAGAATTTTTTTTGATCATGTAAAATGTTAAATATTGTATTTTTATCCAAAAAAATCCCTAGATCAAAGATGTATCTATACCCTATTTTTTATTATTATTTTAAAATGACGACTTCTATGAAAACACCTCGATCTAGAAACAACAATTTGGGATAAGGGGCCCTTAATCGGAGGATTGACAATATAATGTCCTTTACAGCCTTCGCGTATTGCAAATCCAAATTATTAGTGACGTTGATAAAAGTGATATACATACGACGGTGACGACCTCTGCGGCTCAGTGGTAAGCGCGTTGGCGCTCAAGCCGGAGGTTGCGGGTTCGAATCCCGCCAGGGAACAAAAATATTTTCTATGTTCCTGGGTCATGGATGTGTATTAAATATGTGTATTATATAATAAAAATCTTAAATATATGTATAGTATAAAAGTGTTAAATATATTTCCGTTGTCTGGTACCCGTAACACAAGTTCTTCGAGAACTTACCACGGGACCAGATTGACGTGGTGTGATAGCGTCCATAGATATTATTATTATACTATCCTTATCCTACGTAGTCCTCTTTACTAATATTATAAATGTGAATATGAGTTTGTTTGTTACGCTTTTACTTAGAAACTACTTAACCGATTATCATGAAACTTTGTACACATATTCTCAAAGGTATTGAAAAGAATATATGATACCTTAAAATATATGTTATATAATATATTTACGGACAAATAAATTTTACAATAGTAAAAAGTATGTAAAAAATATTATTATATATAATAAAAAAAATATAATATATTATTATATTATATTGTCAAAAATTTGATATTCGCCTCGTCGCTAGGATAAATTCGGGTTTCCAGTGTCACTTGGTTTTCATCAGGTTTTCATATAATATTTTAAAGTGCATTCAGAAATTTTAAATATCATAAAATGTTTCAATTGGATATCGAATCAAAAATAAACTCCAAGACCAAAGATTAAATAGTTGATCTGTCACTCTGTCAACAATTCTGTCTAGCTTTTGCCTTAAAAATGCTCTATCCTTTACCAAGGAACTTCGAAAAGACTTGATATTTCAGACTCAGACTTTCTTAATCTTCATTAACGCAAGCGAAGCGGCGGGCAAAACTAGTATTTGATACGTATAAAATCTGAATTGCAATAACATAAGTGAATAAATAATATTATTATCTATATCTATCACAGTTTAAATATGAATACCTAATGCCTGGAAGCTCTACGTAGTTATAATGCCAAACAAAAGTGACAAAAGTCTACGTGGACTTTTGTCACAATTTAGAAAGTTACTAACATGTATAATAAAAAGCACGTTCAAATAAAAACACGAATTCCAAAGAACTGTTGAGTTAGTAATGTTCCATTTTGTTATATTGCTCGAATGATTCATGTAAAATGGTTCATTATATTATGATTGTATCGGTAGTCTAATATTTAGTTCGTTTTATTGATGGGTGAGTAATATCACGCAATGAAAATAAACAAATATTTCATAATATACATGGTTTTTGTAGGTCTTATAAGTGTAAAGAATGCTCTGTGCTGCTCGCACCTTTTTTTCTTATTTTTTTTTCTCTTTAACGCCGGGAAATGCTCTGAGGCATCCCGCGGGGGAGTGGGTCTCCCCAGGCTGGTATGTGGGACTCGCTGCGCCCGAAAGCTGGTAAGTGGACGCCAGCTCTACTTACTAAAACCCGGCGAGTACCACCAAGGCCGCCTTTGGTGAGCAGCTCGACGGCTAGTCAGTCCCTGTGGACGCCACGTCCACAGAGGAGTTGTCATGCATCACAGAACAACCCCTCCCAACGTCGGGACAGTACAATGGGGTGAGGTTCCCGTCCTTACCCCTTGCCCCCTACTGTTTTGTCCCCTCTTCCCACTCTCTCTTTTGTTTTCACTCTTTTGTTCCCACCGCCACGTCAAGGCCTGAACCAGCACCCCACGGTGCTGCTCGCACCTGCATGGGTACCACCAACCTGCTTATTTCTTCCGTGAAACAGCTTAGCTGTTTCGGAAAGATATTAGCGTCTTTACATTGCTGTCCTGCTCGGAAAGGCAGTGTAGTTACTGGTACCGAGACATACCATCTTATGTCTCAGGATAACCAACGCATGAAGAAGTTGCCTAGGCTAGTCCAGGGTTTATATTGCTGGGTGACGTTAACCATAAACCATTGACCATGACGTCTGCTATTTTGGTTATACAACTAACACAAAAGTCCCAGCTAGCATATTGTTAATCTTATGAACCGAGCACATAACCGAAATAGAGCGTTAATGTTATGTTTTGTATAAAAACAAATTCCGCCAAATTTGTGCTGCGACGCTGCACGGTTCTGTGCTCTGATTGGCCGACTGATGGCCATTGATGATTTTTTTTGGCTCACATTACTACTCTATCAGGTTATAGGAATATATACTCGGTGATCTTATGTGATTAAATTATTCTAACCCGATGCCAGGAGGCCGTGTGGTCGCAGACTGCACGGTTGGCGGGGGCAACCCCTCACTTTAACAAACCAATAGTGAGCCAAATGGGCTCACACTAATCCGACGAAGCATTAGGGCCTTTGGGCCATTAGCATAGATCCCTCCGAAAAAAAAAGTAATTAAATTATACTTATACTATAAAGAATCAGATTTGTATAAATCATCAAATTCACTTGAGGTTTGACAAAGTAAAAAAAAATAAAGAAGTACTTAAGTTTTATTGAGAATTTCGATGACAAATAAAGAAAGAAATCTATCGCTCCAAATTGTGGTAACGGAGTAGCGTGAGTCACTTGTCCTGCAAACAACCTATTATTCACCGCTTTATGTAATTGAACTGTTACAAAATGTACTGTTACAAACTTAAACGTAACAAGAACGTTCTTTTCTTTCAATTGTTTGATGCTGAAAACATCGACAGGATGTTTTATCGAGGTCATATTTATTTATTGCATTTGTTTTGACTGTATATAATAACAATTATATGCTAAACTAGAAATAAATACTTTCGATTATACGGATGGAACGCGTTGAATGGGAGAAATACATACTTTTTACTATAAAAATAATTTCTTTTCCAAACTAATGTCAAGCGATAAGTCGTAAATATAAGTAATACGGAATGTTTACCATAATTTACACTTTTATTTCGCGGAGCCGGCATGGTAAATATCTCATTCTAAATAATTTTAGTAATGAAAATTATTTATTACAATTAACTTATAATCTTATATGTGAGATTATCGGCTTCCAGTGACAACTATGCTGTCGCGTTTCGTGCGGTTTGTGAGTTTCCGGTGGTCCATTGGGGGGGGGGGGGGGATAGGGAAAAGGAGGGCAACGCATCTGTATAACTTTTGGTTGGGCAGATGTGTATGGGCGTCGATAATCATATCCGTCCCATTGATGTTTCCCTTTTTGTTGTACTTGCTAGACGCAAGTCATTATATTATCTACATTTCCTTGTAATTGAACTTCTTACAGCTTGTATGTAAATTTTCCTTATATGAGTTTAAAGAAAAACAACGCATAAAAACCACCGACAAGCACGTGCCATATACACATTGTATACCTTTTCTTATAATTTACGTGCCGTTTGTAACAAAGAGGTTTTTAAATTGCGAGATTTTTTCAGTTACTAAACTTAAAAAAAAATCATAAGATATTGCCAATGATAAAAATATAATGTATACTAGCTGGTGCCCGCAGCTTTGACTGCTTCAACTTAGATTTGCAACCGTATCCGGATTTATGATGACTAATTTTATAGCCTACTAGCTATTGCCCTCAACTTCGCCCGCGTTAACTTAGATTTACAGCAGTACCCGGATTGATGATGATTATTTTTATAGCCTAATATAGCTATCTGCCAGTGAAAGGCCCATCAAAATCGGCCCAGCCTATTCAGAGATTAGCCGGAACAAACAGACAGACAAAAGTTGTAAAAAAGGCTATTTTAGTATATGCCCGGTGTATACATCCATATGCATTCAATAAAAAGCTATTATTTTGATATTACAAACAGATACTCTAATTGTATTTATCTATATAGATGTCCTAATTTAAGGTGTAAGCCATCACCATTTCATCTTTCAGTCAAATCAGTTCAGCCGTTTTGCTGTGAAAGATCAACAATCCAAACTTTCACCATTTTTGTAAGATACTACAATCGGCTTGACTGAATCTCCGAATTGTAGGGACCTGTGTGTGGCCCCTGCCACACACAGGTCCTCTTACTGTGGTCAAAATTACCCTATTTCCAAGTTGGACTAAATACGGTAAATAAAATTTCATTAAACTCAGACAAACAACATGACACGAAATTATTACATCTTTATATATATAATTCTTCTGTGCGTGTGTATGTCACTGAACTCCTCCTCAGCGGCTGGACCGATCTTGATGATTTTTTTTGTGTGTGTTCAAGTGAATTCGAGAATGGTTTAGATTCACAAAAAAAAAATTTTACAGGACAACGTCTGTCGGGGCCACTAGTCTTTATATATATAAATCTTCTGTGCGTGTGTATGTCACTGAACTCCTCCTAAGCGGCTGGACCGATCTTGATGAATTTATTTGTGTGTGTTCGAGTGGATTCGAGAATGGTTTAGATTCACAAAAGAAAATATTTTGTACAGGACAACGTCTGTCGGGGCCACTAGTAATATATATTACATATATAAAATATGTATACGCATACGTAGTGTCTCAGGTGATTAGCTCTGACATGTACAGATCGTTGGTTCGTTTCTCGATTTGTTCTTTATTATCAACTTCTTAAAATGTGGTTTATAATGTTACAGGGATAAGTACGGTATTTTTACCTACTTACCTACAACTATGAAAAAATATTATTAATTAATTATTATCAGCCATTTACCGTTCTCTGGTGGACATAGGCCTCTTTCAATGAACGCCAAGACGGCCGATCGCCGGTCATCGTCGTCCCAGCCAGTATGAGGTCGACTGACACTCCGTTTTCTCGAATGAGACCTCCACCCAAGAACTCTATTAGCCACCAGTATCGAGCATAGAACCAGAATAGAACGGTAAAATATGTTTTGTATGAAAACCAATTCCGCCTTTGTGCTGCGACGCTGCGCCGGTTCTGCGCTCTGATTGGCCGACTTGCCTTTGATGGATGATTGGCCGATGGGACTTACACACATCACTGGATGGTTGAATAACTATTATGTCAGTGACAAATCACTGACCAGTTTCGGAATTTTATGATTACTACTTTATCCGGTTATATGCTCGATGCCCACCGGTCACATACGCCGAAGTACTGAAGTAAATCACATTAACATAATTATGGAAAATTGCTTTATTTATTGAACAAGTTCAGTTCGTTGAAAATTAGTTTGAGTCACACATCTACGTCAATGAAACATATATATTATATCTATTGTATACTGGATATTATATATTTTATAATATGAATACATATTTTACTTTCATACTTTGTTTTAAACAAAGTAACATTAAAATATTTAACAATCCGATGTTCCTCGTTAGTCATTCTCGGGTGAATCATTCTTTACCTAAAGTATAACCTAATATAGTAAGTATAATAGTCAATAGCCATATGGTTGTTACTATATTTATTAGTGCACAGATAAGTACTAAATCAACTTTAGGATGATCAATTAAAAATATTTATTGTAAAATAAATAAAAAAATATTTAAAAAATTGTCCCATTGTAAGTATAATTTAAAATGCTTTCTTTATTCTTAAGTTATTAATTTTATTATTTACGTCTAATATTCATTAGACGAGTTAGCACATTGTAGAGATAATACAAGAAGACATTTTCGGATAAAACTGATATTAAAAATATTTAGCCTAACAACACTACAGGTACTCGTATTTGTTTCTGTACCCTACCTACCATTTTTTTTCTTTTTCTATAACGCCGGGAAATGCTCTGAGACATCCCGCGGGGGAGTGGGTCTCCCCAGGCGGTTATGTGGGACACGCTGCGCCCGAAAGCTGGTAAGTGGACGCAGCTCTACCCGCTAAAACCCGACGAGTGCCATCAATGCCGCCTTTAGTGAGCTGAATCTAATAAACAAACAGGGCACCTCGACGGCTAGTCAGTACCCCAAGGGACCGACACCACCTCCACAGAGGGGTTGCCCCGCACCACAGAACAACCCCTCCCAATGTCGGGACAGTAAAATGGGGTGAGGTTCCCATCCTCGCCCATTAACCCCTGCTCCTTTGTCCCTTGTCTTCTTATAAGAGGGGTACAAAGAGTCCCCTCGGATCAATCAGCTTCGCCCAAAGTGCAGCGGCTCACCCTAGGCTACTGAGCCCCACCGCCACGTCAAGGCCTTGAACCATGGTGGGGGCTGTACCCTACCTACCTACCTTGGCTGACACCGACTCCAAAAGTAACTATAATGACGTGGTAAACGCAAAGTTTGTACCTTAGTAGAAGAATATCTTGATTATAAATTGTAAGCGGTGGTTTATACCAAACCTCTGGCTTTGTCAACCTCTGAGTGTTGTAGTAAGATGCCATTTCACTACTACTGGACTATATTCTAAAAATTAGAAAAAAACAACGCAAACTCCTTTATTGAAGATTATCTTAAAAAACCAGCCAAGTGCTAGTCGGACTCGCGTCCGCAGGGTTCCTTATATATACAACATTTACAGACACTTTAACAATAAATATTTTCTATCACACAATAAGCACAATTTTATTTATTTACCTTATTTGGGGTGAGGAAGTTAGTTAATCCTCTAAATTGTATGAGCGCCTATCATAATTCGGGTCAACTATTGTATGTATAACCTAGGTCTTGCAGTACAAGTAAAGGGACAATTCCAAAAACTAAAAGTTGAAAATTAAGATAAATTATGATACTTACAAGTTTTCGCGAAAATCTAAATTTGCCCATCTTTTTATCGTGTCGACTCAGGACCTTGATTTTTATACACCTGATAGAGAGTACAAACCTCAGTCCATCCGTTGCTAAGAAAATCGGTGGTGATACACGGATAGACGGTTTACCGGTGGGAGGGAAGCGCTGTGCCGCGCTCCCGGCTGCATGGGTACCACCATCTTGCTTGTTTCTCCCGTGAAACAGCTTTGCTGTGTTTCGGAGAGAAGGGCAAGACAGGCAGTGTAATTACTGGCACCGAAACTTAACATCTTATGTCTCAGGATAGGCAACACATAGATGAGTTGCCTGGGCTCGTTTCAGGTATAGCAGTTTATGTTCATGGGCGACGTCGACCACTCACTATCAGGTGGCACGTTTGCCAGTTTGTCTATCCAACTAACATAAAAAAAGACGGACAAGAGAATGGTCTTATGAAGGTTACCTTTTAAGGCACGGAACTCTAATTACTTATATTCATTGAAAAAACAATCCTTAAAAGTTTCCTGCTTAATCTAGATTAAAGATTGGTTATATTTCTTAAGTAACCAGTGTTTTGAGATAGGTCATTGTAATAATCCCAGGACGTCAGAGGAGAAAATGGCGAGACGACATTAAAGACTGGACCAAATAACCTAACCTAACCTAACCTAACCAACTAACCTCCGCACTTCAATGTTGAGATGGCACCTGATGATGATAATGATTGGAATAAGGCTCAGACGAACGCGCTCGAGTTGAAAAACCTCGATACGTGAAGGAATTTGGTAGAGCTTTTTTCTACCTTAACTTACTTATTATTACTTATTGTCCCTGTAGTTTTCATCGTCTCCTTTATATTTTTATTATTATGTTTAAATAATATCCTATTTTCAGGGAGGTATATTATTTTGACTTTTTTATTTTAAGTAACTGTATAATTTATTTTAATTTTTTTTTGTTAAAAGAATTAGTACCCACAAAGTAGATTTTAAAACGTCCATTGATATACCGCCGGTTCCAAGGCGAGTGTCCCACTATGAAAAACCGGCATAATCTTTTCAAATATGTACCGGTGGGAGGGAAGCACTGTGCCGCGCTCCCGGCTGCATGGGTACCACCATCTTGCTTGTTTCTCCCGTGAAACAGCTTTGCTGTGTTTCGGAGAGAAGGGCAAGACAGGCAGTGTAATTACTGGCACCGAGACTTAACATCTTATGTCTCAGGATAGGCAACACATAAATGAGTTGCCTGGGCTCGTTCCAGGCATACTAGTTTGCTCAGGCCCGAGAAGAAGGCTGAAATGAGAATCTCGGGTCTGAGTGACGCGGTCACCAAGGAGCGCCTCATCACCGTGGTGGCCAAGGAGGGGGCCATCAATCCCGGACAGGTCGTCGTGCGGAATATCCGCACGGGGCAAATGGGCGCCGGGACAGCCCACATAGAGCTCCCGATTGCAGCAGCAATAAAGCTGCTGCAACAAGGGAGCATAGCGGTGGGCTGGAGCCGCGCAAAAGTCTACCTCCTGCAGGCGCGCCCCAGGCACTGCTTCCGGTGCCTGGGAGTGGGGCACGTTGCTGGCGCGTGCCAGTGTGGCACTGACCGCAGTAACTTGTGCTACCGCTGCGGTCAGCCAGGCCACAAGGCTGCCGCGTGTTCGGCTGCCGCACACTGTGCGGTGTGTGCGGATGCTGGAAGGCCGGCAGGCCACGTGATGGGGAGCATGGCGTGTAAGCCCCCGTCAACTCGCGGGAAGTTCCCCTCCCAACAAGCTAAAGGGGGGAACCGAGTGGTGTCGGCGGATGCTGAGATGGCCGAATAATGTCCAGGCATCTCAGCGTCCTCCAGGCGAACGTCAACCATTGCGCCGGGGCTCAGGATCTTTTCCTGCAGTCCATGGCGGAGTGGAGCGTTGACGTCGCGATCGTTGCCGAGCCATACGCTGTGCCTCCCACTAGCCCACACTGGGCGGGGGACACCGATGACTCGGTGGCGATCGTGGTGAGGCCTGGAGCCGGCCCCCCCTCGCAGTCAAAGCGAGGGGCCGCGGGTACGTGGCGGCGGTTCGGGGAGAAGTGGCTTTCGTCGGAGTTTACTTCTCACCGAACCGTGATTTGGCGGCCCTGGAACGGTTTCTCGACGTTCTGGGGCCGCTGGTGGGGCAGCTAGCTCCCCTACAGGTGTTTGTGGCTGGGGACCTCAATGCCAAGTCCACGGCATGGGGCAACCCGGTCACTAACCCAAAAGGGAGGGAAGTGGAGGAGTGGGCGCTAGCTGCCGGACTGTCCCTGCTCAATACAGGGACAGTCCAGACGTGCGTGCGTTGGTCGGGAGGTTCCGTGGTGGACGTCACATTCGCCACGCCGGCTATCGCACGCAGAGTGGAGGGGTGGAGGGTGGAGACGGGGGTGGAGACTCTCTCGGACCATCGCTATATAAGGTTCGAGGTGTCTCCAGCTCCCGTCCGTCCGGCGTCATCGTCGTCGTCGTCGTCCAGGGGGAGAAGCCAGTTTCCGCGTTGGGCACTCTCAAAGCTCGACCGGGAACTGGCAGAGGAGGCCGCTATAGTCAGCCGGTGGAGCCTCCCGCCACTGTCAGAGCTAGAGGTGGATGAGGCGGCTGACCGGCTCTGCGACGCGTTCACCGCGGTCTGCAGGGCGGCCATGCCGCCCGCGAAACGTCCACCCCAGCGGCGGGCGCTCTACTGGTGGTCGGCTGAGATAGCCAGTCTCCGAGCTGCCTGCAACCGGGCCAGGCGACTTTATACCCGGAGCAGGCGGCGGCGCCCCCAGGACGTCGACAGAGACGACAGGTTGCGCAGGGTCTACGCAGAAAAGCGGAAGATCCTGCAACAGGCCATTTGCCGAGCCAAGGAGGAGGCCTGGCTGGAGATGGTTGAGGATCTCAACAGAGATCCTTGGGGCCGACCATATATATGGGCGCGGAACAAGCTCCGCGCCCAGTCGGCCCCAATCAACGAGACGCTCCAGCCGGGCCTACTGGGGAGGATCGTCGGGGAACTCTTCCCCGACACACCCGTGGGCTATACGCCCCCCAGGATGGCTCGGCAGACGCCGGACGTTGAGGGTGTTCCGTCACCCGTCACGGAGGCTGAAATGGAGGCGGTTCTGTCCCGCCTCCAGAGTAAGAAAAGGGCGCCGGGTCCAGACGGGGTGCACGGGAGGGTCCTCGCAATCTCTCTCATGCACCTCGGCGATAGCCTTCGGGAGCTATTCGACCGCTGCCTGCGGTCCGGATTGTTTCCGAGGGCCTGGAAGGAGGGTCGGCTCTGCCTGCTACCAAAAGCAGGGCGGACCCCGGACTCGGCTTCGGCGGTGCGACCGGTGGTGCTGCTGAGCGAAGCCGGGAAGGCCTTGGTGAGAATAGTGGCCTCCCGGCTCGTTCAGCACCTCGAGGAGGGCGCGGGACCGGGACTCTCTGAGTCCCAATTTGGTTTCCGAGCACGTCGGTCGACCGTCGATGCCCTTAAACGCCTTCGGGCGGTGACGGGTGAGGCGGAACACAGGGGGGAGGTGGTGGTCGCGGTGTCCTTGGACATCGCGAACGCTTTCAACAGCCTCCCTCACAGTGTGATACGAGAGGCACTGAATTACTTCGGAGTGCCCCTGTATCTAAGGAGACTGTTGGAGGCGTACCTCTCCGAGAGGAGGGTAGCCTGCGAGAACCGGTGTGGGTCCGTAGAGTGGTGGCGAGTCGGGTGCGGTGTCCCACAGGGATCAGTTCTAGGTCCGATCCTGTGGGACATCGGCTACGACTGGGTCCTGCGAGGCCGCCTCCTCCCCGGGACGGGTGTCATCTGCTACGCGGATGACACCCTCCTGTACGCCCGGGGACGAGGCTATAAGGAGGCGGCGCGGCTGGCCGAGATCGGGCTCGAACTCGTGATCAGCCGCATAGAGAGGTTAGGGCTTCGGGTCAGACCTGAGAAGACCGAAGCCCTTCTCTTCCGCGGGACGGGGCGGAAAGGACCCCCACCGGGGGCTGCCCTCCAGATCGGAGGGGTGAGGGTCAGGATGAGCCCCCATATCAAATATCTGGGGCTCATCCTTGACGGAGGGTGGACCTTCGGCCCACATTTCTCAATGTTGGGACCGAAGGTCGTGAAGGCGGCAAGTGCGCTGGGCAGACTCCTCCCGAACCTCGGAGGACCCAGTGCCGCCTGCAGGCAGCTATACTCCGGAGTCTGCCGGAGTATGGCAACTTACGGTGCACCCATCTGGGCGGGTCACCTTACCATGAGGAATAAGGCCCAGCTGCGCGCGGCGCAGCGGGTCATCGCGGTAAGAGTGATTCGGGGGTACCGTACGGTATCGTGGGCGGCAGCCACTGCCGTGGCCGGCGACCCCCCGTGGGAACTCGTGGCGGAGGTTCTTGCCGAGACGCACTCCTATGTCTCGGATAGGAGGTCTCTCGGTGAGAGCCTTACGCTGGACGGGATCCTTCGGGTTCGCCGACTAGGGCAAGAGGCGTTAATGCGAAGGTGGGGGGAGGACCTGGCGCGACAGTCGTACGGCAAAAGCCTAACGGTTGCTCTGCGTCCGGTCCTTGAGCGGTGGATGCGTCGTAAGCGCAAACCCCTCACCTTCCGTCTGACACAGGTGCTCACAGGGCATGGTTGCTTTGGTGAGTACCTGTGCCGGACGGCCCGCAGAGAGCCGTTGACAGTGTGTCACGATTGTGGCGCGGCGGTGGACTCGGCCCAGCACACCCTCGAGGTGTGCCCGAGATGGGCGGCGCTGCGTCATGATCTGACATCGGTCATCGGAGGGGACTTGTCTCTGCCGAGTGTCATTACCGCGATGCTCGGTGATGACGAGTCCTGGACGGCGATGGTTTCCTTCTGCGAGGCAGTAATGTCCCAGAAGGAGGCCGACGAGCGGGTGAGAGAGGAGGCCGCCGACGTGGCCTCCCCCCGTGGGCGACGAACGGGGGTGCGCAGGAGGCGCTACTTAATGCGCCTCCAGTAACGCCCCTGTGCTCGTGTCGGGTTCAGGATGGGAACCTGGGCCCAGTGTGACACGACGTCGCGGGGACTGCCTAAGCAGCCGGGCAGTCCCCTTAAGAGGAGTAGTCTGGCCTTCGCCGGGGCCAGCCTGTCGCTGAGGTGATCCTGTTGAATGCCTATCCGGGACCCTCAAATGAAAGCGGCTGAAGGCACTCGCAGTGGTTTTAGTTTACGGGTAGGGCACTCCCAGAGTGCGAGTCCCACGTAGGGTCAGGATCTACCCGAGATCCGGACTACATGCGTAAAAAGCATTTCCCTGCGATAACAAAAAAAAAAAAAAAAAAAAAAAAAAAAAAAAAAAGGCATACTAGTTTATGTTCATGGGCGACGTCGACCACTTTCCATCAGGTGGTACGTTTGCCAGTTTGCCTATCCAACTAACATAAAAAAAAAATTATAAAAATACATTTTTTTATTAGGATATATCCTGGCACAATATTGTTTCATTGAATTGTTTGTTGCTGACATCCAATGTCATAAACCAGATATTCGTAGATAATGTTTTTTGTAAGAATTTGTGCCATGCTGCTTTGCTGCCGAATTGGGCCGGCATGTCCAATACTCCATTTCTCCCCTCGCTCACATAACAGCAGCGTCAAGCGACGACTACGCTGTCGCGTTTCGTGCGGTTTTTGAATTGTTGGCCCTTTGGGGGGGATAGGAAAAGTTCGTCAGGATGTCATTACATTGTAAACTAAATACATTGTAACCGATTCGGTAATATCAGAAATGTGTCACGTTTTATAAGTACTTAATAAAAACCACATAAAATACCACTACAGAACTCTGTTTATACTTCTCCGAAACCACTTGACCGATTTTGATTAAATAAAAGGCTGTAGGTATGGGCCCCTCCATGGCCTTGACGTGGCGGTAGGGCTCAGTAGCCTAGGGTGAGCCCAGCACCTTGGGCGAAGCTAATTGAGCCGAGGGGGCTCTTTGTACCCCTCCTATAAGAAGAGGGGACAAAAGAGCAGGAGGCAAGGGGCGAAGATGGGAACCTCACCCCATTGTACTGTCCCGACGTTGGGAGGGGTTGTTCTGTGGTGCGGGACAACCCCTCTGTGGAGGTGGCGTCGGTCCCTTGCGGGACTGACTAGCCGTCAAGGTGCCCTGTTTGTTTATTAGATCCGGGGTACCTCACCAAAGGCGGCATTGGTGGCACTCGCCGGGTTTTAGTGGGTAGAGCTGCGTCCAGTTACCAGCTTTCGGGCGCAGCGAGTCCCACATACCCGCGTGGGGGAGACCCACTCCCCCGTGGGATGCCTCAGAGCATTTCCATTTTCCATGAGCATTAATATTTTTTTTTTCCAGAAAATTTCCAATATTCCAGAAAAAAAACTTGTATTATACAACTTATGTTAACGCGGGCAAAGCTGCGGCAACAGCATCTTTATTTATTTAATTCCATATTAAAATAGTGTAATACTTACTGTAACAATTTACACATTTCTGTCACGTTTCCGCTCCAACAGCTGGCGTCGTGCTGCGCCTATGTACTCACTGTTAGGTAAATCTACGAGGGCGGTACTAAAACCTTTAAAAACTCATTTTAATGCACAGGATGGGAACCTGGACCCAGTATGGCACGACATCGCAGGAACTGCTTAGTAGCTGGGCAGTCACCTTTAAGAGCAGTAGTCTGGGCTCTGGCCTTCGCCGGGGCCAGCCTGTCGCTAAGGTAATCCTGTTGCCTGCAAATCCGGGACCCTCAGAAGGCAGTTGAAGGCGCTCGCAGTGGTTTAAGTTTACGGGTAGGTCACTCCTACGATCTACCCGAGATCCTGGCTATATGTGTAAAAAGCATTTCCCTGCGACAAAAAAAGTAATCCGTTTTACCTTTTTAAAATAGTGTCCATTCACATTAATCATCGCTGCATCTGATGATGCACTGAGAAAAGCATTTTAGTCCTTAGAAATCACTTCGACGGCATTTTGAAACGCAGCCACTGCTTTCTCGGCATCCATTTAAAAACGTATTCTTTGACGAAACATCGCAAGGTGCGAGGTCAGGGCTATACGGCGGATGGCCCAGTAATTCCACGCCTGACGTCGCCAAATAGTCGATCGTTTGCTTGACGGTGTGCGATGAGGCGTTGTCTTGATGAGGGAGGATCCTACTGCGAGGTCGTTTCTGTCGAACTTTTTCCAAGACAAGTGGCAAAAAATTATTTGTGTACTACTCTGCAGTAATCTTTTTTTTGGTTCTTTTAAAACAATTGTTGCGCAATGACCTGTCCTGATATTTTTTCAAAACTTCTCTTTACTTTTCTTGGCAACCCCTCTGAAAGAAACACTCACTCAGCAGACTCTTTCTTAGTTTCAGGTTCATTACAGTAAATCCAGCTTTTGTCACCCGTAAGTATGTCGAACACAGCATTTGAGTCACCTTCGTTAAATCTTTTGACCATTTCACGGCACCAATCGACATGACGCAGTTTTTGAGCCTCTGTCAAATTATGAGGTATCCACCAGACACAAAGCTTCCTGACCCCTAAATGTTCATGGAGGAATTTGTACACCGATGCCTAAGCTTGTTCAAATCTGCTGATTTGTTTTTTTTTGACCTACTCTTTTGTCTAATATATCATAATAACATAATATTTGTTTCTTTAAAGTCCATTCAGTAGTTTTTGCGTGAAAGAGTAATAAACGATACATAAAAAAATAGCTAATAGTGATAAAGGTGGAGCAATGACGGATTCTAATGGAACATTTAGGGAGAATTTTTTTGGCATATGGTTTAATTAAAAAACAAATATTTCTATGCTAATATCCATCCCGTGGAAAGTATTTTTATGTATGTCATAGGAGGGCAAACGAGCAGTCGAATCCTTTGGCGACTATCGACGCCCATACCACAACCACATATTATGCAGATGCGTTGCCCTTCTTTTCCCAATGGGCCACTGGAAACTCATAAACCGCACGAAACGCGACAGCATAGCTGTCACTTGACGCCCATGTTATTTGAGCGAGAGGTGCCAACCCGGTGCCGCCCCATTCGGTTGCAAAGCAGCATGGCACTACCTCTTGCAAAATTATTAGGTACTTTTTCAATTTTTATGCTAGTGAAACTTCGGGGAACATACCTACTTTGATATAAAACATACATTTTTTTAAATGCATTTGTGTATCTACCAATATATGACTACAACATGTAAGAAAAATATTGTTCAGTGTTAGAATATTTTCCTTCGTCACTTAGTTGTAGGAAAATTCCGTTTTTCGTCAAGCAATTTAGATCGTAACGCCATAATGGCAGCCGTATTAGTTTTCTATAATAATTTCCAGATACAATAAATTATTACTATTTATTAGAACCAACGTGATTTCCCGCTGTATGAATATTATAGTAATAATGCCTAATCGTTGTGATTCATGATGATAAAAACGAGTACTGTAAGAAGGCTTTGGTCAAGGCAGTAAGAATCCCACACCGCATCGATACGTTTCCTTGGAGATTGGCAACATAATCAAAGACAGTTGGTTCTTACGGAAATATTCAGTTCAGTTTAAAAATTACTTAATTGAAAAAAGCAGTTATTTTTTAAATTCTTATATGTTGTATTTCTCCTATAACCACAGAACATTTTACTGTTCTGTGCCTATAACCGTGTAGGTGTTTTTTGAGAAACTATTTCAGAAGATGTAAACATTTAAACGTGGGCAAGTAAAACATAGCGTTTGGGTAGACGAAGTCGTACATTAACCAGGTGGGAAGACGATGTCTATACAGTGGCCGCGTTGGATGCGAGTGGCGAGGGATCGGTCATCTTGGCGTTTTTTGAGAGAGGCCTATGTTCAGCAGTGAATGGATAGGGGCTGATGATGATGATGATGACGATGATGATGATGATGATGAAGATGATGATGATTAAATAAAACATTATCATATCCGATTATTTGCCTTACAAAAATATATACAGAAGAGCGTCAATCGGATAGACGGTCTACCTGGTTGTAATATCATATATGTAATCACCAACATTCATAGGCACTAACCACAGCAGAGGATTTGCAGGTTTGATAAATCCGGCTTTTGATAAATAAGGATATGATATATTTTTTTTTATAGAAGAGGGGGCAAACGGATAGTCGGTTCACCTGATGGTAAGTGAAGAGCGACATCCACAGACACCCGCTACACCAGTGGATTAGCAGGTGCGTTGCCGGCCTTTCGGGTATAAGTATGCTCTTTTCTTGAAGGTCCCTAAGTCGTATCGGTTCGGAAACACCATAGGAGGCAGCTGATTCCATATAATAGTCGTGCGAATTTTTTTATGTTTTTTTATGTTACTTGGATAAGCAAACTGGCAAACGTGCCACCTGATGGTAAGTGGTCGACGTCGCCCATGAACATAAACTAGTTTACCTGGAACGAGCCCAGGCAACTCATCTATGTGTTGCTTATCCTGAGACATAAGATGTTAAGTCTCGGTGCCAGTAATTACACTGCCTGTCTTGCCCTTCTTCCGAAACACAGCAAAGCTGTTTGACGGGAGAAACAAGCAAGATGGTGGTACCCATGCAGCCGGGAGCGCGGCACAGCGCTTCCCTCCCACCGGTAAAGCGAAGCAGGAAATGCCGTAAAAATCGAGTTGTTGTGGATTTCCGGTCATCGAGATGGTGTGGGTGAAATTTGGAGTTTTTCCGCGATGTCCGGTGGTGGAATTCTGCTGCAGGTATTAGTCCGGTAGTAGTACAATTCCTCAGAGAACTCCCCGTGGTAGATGCGGTAGAAGATGCAGAGCGATCCGACATCTCTACGCAGCGCCAAAGAATCAAGCCGATTGGATATAACATTGTCGTCGACGATTCGAGCCGCCCGGCGTTGAATGCGGTCAAATGGAAGGAGCTGATACTGGGGCGCTCCAGCCCAGAGGTGAGAGCAGTATTCCATGTGAGGTCGGATCTGCGCCTTGTATAATTGAAGGCGGTGTGAAGGCATGAAATACTGCTTCGCCCTATTGAGCACGCCGAGTTTCTTCGAGGCTAGTTTAGCCTTTCCTTCCAAATGACCACGAAACTGCACATCTCTCGATATATCGACGCCAAGTATCCCAATGCTGGCTGAGGCGGTTAGGGAAGTGCCTTCGAATTGTAGAGGAACGACGAAGGGTAATTTTTTAGCGGTAAACGCGCAAACTTGTGTCTTGTTGGGGTTAAATGGGGGCGCCATTCCGAGACTCTGGCCAGCAGAGACTCGATTTCAGACACAAGTTTGTTCCGACACTCATCGACTTGTTCCCGAGAAATATTAGGGCGGCCAGTGTATAAAGCATCTCCAGTGCTGTCATTCGCATAGTAATGAATGCCGCTGGTTTTCAGCATATCATTGATATGCAGAAGAAACAGGGTTGGAGATAGTACACAACCTTGGGGAACACCAGCGTTTACAGACTTGAGGTCCGAGCATGCACCGTCGACAACGACCTTAATGCTCCTGTCTGCCAAAAAACTGGTGATCCACATACATAATTTCTCGGGAAGCTCATAAGATGGTAGCTTTGCAAGAAGTTCTTTATGCCACACCCGATCAAAGGCCTTCGCTATGTCCAAAATAACCGCCAGCGCCTCTCCCTTGTTCTCAATTGCCTCCGCCCATCGTTGCGTTAGGAATATTAGAAGATCACCAGCTGAGCGATTCCGTTGAAAGCCATATTGGCGATCGCTAATCAGCTGGTGCTCCTCCAAATATCGCCGGAGCTGGCAGTTGATTATGGATTCCATAATCTTTGAGAACAAGGTAGTTATAGCTATTGGTCTGTAGTTGGATGGGTCAGAGCGGTCCCCTTTCTTAGGGATCGGGTGTACCAAAGCTGTCTTCCACGAGCATGGGACGACGCCTAATGAGTAAGAGTGCCCCGGAAAAGACGCGTTAGGACGGGTGTTAACTCAGGAGCACAAGTTCGTAGCACTAACGGAGGGATGCCGTCAGGCCCACTCGACTTATGGATGTCGAAAAGAGTGCTTTGTGTACGGAGCTCTGTCGGAAAATTATTTCCGGTATTGAAGTATCACACCGAGGGATCGTCGGTGGTATTTTTCCCTGGTCATCCAAAGTCGAGTTGGAAGCAAAAAGAGTGCCTAGAAGATCGGCCTTCTCCTTCGCGGTGTGGGCCAACGAGTCATTCCTTATGTGCAGAGATGGTAGGGATGGCTTACAAAAATTCCCTTGAACAGCCTTGGCAAGAGACCAGAATGCACGAGTTCCCGAAGGAAGTCGAACCAATCTCTCGCCAATTCTGTTCACGTACTCCGCTTTTGCCTCAGCAATAGCTCTTTTGAAGGACCTGGAGGCAAAGTTATACTCCTTCTTCAATGCGCTGGTCTTTTCATCCTGGGACATCAATGCTTTGGCCAAGGCTCGGTAGCTTAACCGTTTATGGCGTGTAGCCATCTTACAGGTTTCACCAAACCAGGGCTTGGATTTGCCGCCTATAGGCACTGCAGAGCTTGGAATGAAAAGCTCCATGGCTTGCAGCACCACATCAGCAACAGAATCGGCAACGATGTCTGCATCATCCAGCGAGAAGCAAATTTGCCCCCATGGGTAGGATGCAAAGGAGGACCGCATCCCGTCCCAATCAGCTGACCTATAGTGCCAAACGCGGCGGCAGCCAGCAAAACGAGGCCATGATGGGCTTGCGACACGTATAGTACTCGGGATTAGACAGTGGTCCGATGAGCCAAGTGGAGCGTTCACGGAGACCACGTAATTGTCCGGGTGAGAGGTCAGCAGAAGGTCCAACAGGGAAGGCGTATGATCTTCCACATCAGGGATACGAGTTGGTGATACCACCAATTGTGTCAGATCATATGCTGAGGCAAACTCGTAAACAGATCTTCCCGCATGATCGGTTGTACGAGAGCCGAGCCACTCGGTGTGATGGGCGTTGAAATCACCAAGAATCACGATCTCTGCGGATGGGATCTGTTGTAGCACGGAATCTGTAGCCATTTGAATGTGCTCCACAAGACGGTCGGTTTCGTCATTACCGCTATGGGACCTATATAGGCAGGCATAGAGGCGGGGATGGTCGTCGCTGTCAATGCGCAACCAGAGGATGGAGAGGTCCCTACCTTCAAGACTGCCAAGGCGACGAGAGCAGACATCCTCTCTGACGTACGCGCAAACTCCAGCCCGCGGTACAAAAAAGTGTTCTAATTTGTACCCCGGACAAGAGAGATAAGAAGTATCAGCCGGAGAGGATATCTGAGTCTCGGTAAAAGAGCAAGGCCGGCTTCGCCGTCTGGAGGTGGTAATGGACGGCGTCAAGATTGGTATGAAGATATAATGATAGATTTAATATGAATTTTACGCTTAAAAATCTTATCATTACAACAAGGAATAAAATTCCTTTAAGCCAATTTCACATTATTTATAAAATTAATTGCTTTAATAAGTTTAATTTGATCGACATTAACGGAACGTCTTTTTTAATAAGAGATAAACAATTAATTTCTACATTATTGTGCATTTTGAGGCAATCATAAAAAAATCTAACAACTATAAGATGTCATTAGTGTGATTACTTGAAGTATACTACACGTGTATGAACGAATAAAAACATGATGTATTTTAGTTAGAAATAAAATGTATACTTATTTCTGAAATCCTAAAATATTTTGAGAGTTTGTGATTCTCTACATATTTCTCCTTTTTATTTTGGGAAAAAAGTGTTGATTCTTTTTTTGCAATAAAAATCATTTTTGGGTGTAATGTTTTTTTGAAGTCACGTTATGAGTTAAGTCATAAGTCAATGAGTTATGTCATAAGCAAATGAATCATTCTGTGTACAACCAATGGGTAGAAGACTGTCAATGAAGAACATTTCCTCCCAATATGGTTAGATTTTTAAAGTATTTCGGCTCCTCTGTTACCTACAGAAGGCTAAATGTAAAGTAAAAAACGCCCTAATCCTTAGCCTAAATCATACTTTCAAGTAAGATTTTTGGAAGAATAATTGAGTTTTTGAATTTACATTCTTCCATGCCGCGTTTAGTGCACATGAAATATGTCAAACGTTAGTGTTAATTGATAGTTTGTGTTCTTGTTTGTGTATTCAATAAAGTATATTTCGTTCATTCATTCATTCATTCGATGATTTGAAAGAATTCAATAAATTCTGAAATATGTTCCGATGCATTTTTATTCTCCTGATATTTAGCTGTATTTATTGTAGGAATTGTCTTTCATGATGTAGACCTTGTAGAAGCTATGACATGCTAAATTGCGATTTAAGCTACCACGGCCGACTCAAGCATTTGGCTTAAGTTTATGACTGTTTTAACAAATGAAGGTTGATGTATATTTTGTATAGACAATAATTAATAATATAATACTGCTCACTGTTTTATAAATATTAAATCGTCAAAAAAAATACTGAATAAATGATGATTCAACTACATCAAGTATGTTACTTTACTAGCTGTGTCATGCGGTTAGCATATGTGTATAAGACCACCCCTTTGCGAGTCACTGTCTGGACACGAGTTTCCTCCTCGGAAACCCTGACTCAGGTTAGGTCAGGTCAGTCAGTCAGAGATCGTAGTTCATCTATGTACAGGTCCAAGTCAATCAACCAACTAGCTATCGGATCAAATAAAAAACAAATTGCACATTAATTGCTGCTATTCCTGAGATCAACTCTCGCGTATCATAAAGCTGTAGAATTATTAAATAATTAAAAACGTATCAGTGCCAGTTGCATTAGCATAATGAATTTTAATTGACGCTTGAAAGTCATCGATCGCAAAAAGGTTGTTTGGCTTTGTAATAGCGGCACACAAAAGCGGCCTTGAACTCGGTCGGCGGTGACTTCACAGTGCCTCCTTCTCTTCAGCGAAGCCACCCTGGTTTAGTCACCACAGACAATGGCTTCGTCATGGAAAATGTCCCGCGAAGGTTAAATGTACACGCCACATGATAAACAAAAAGATATATATCTTGTGGTATACCTGGAATGGTCTAGACTTTAGACTCACTAAATTCAGAAGGATAATTTTGCAAAAAGTTACATTTTCCTTATATGACACTCTTTTAGTTCAGAAAAGATACGGAAATCTTATTCGACTTTATTAAAACAATAGCAATTGTAAGTTTAGTTTTTTTTATAGAAGAGGGAGCAAATGGACAGTCGGTTCACCTGATAGTAAGTGAAAAGCAACATCCACAGACACCCGCTACACCAGTGGATTAGCAGATGCGTTGCCGGCCTTTCAGATATGAGTATGCTCTTTTCTTAAAGGTCCCTAGGTCGTATCTCATAATAACAATGTTTTCTCCAATCAAGCCGATTGGAGAAAACATTGTTATCGACGATTCGAGCCGCCCAGCGTTGAAAGTTTAATTTCAGGCTTTTGTATAATATTCATACACATACACTGTACATAGTAAGTATAGTAATTTG
The DNA here is from genome assembly GCA_963853865.1 of Helleia helle. Lineage (NCBI taxonomy): Eukaryota > Metazoa > Arthropoda > Insecta > Lepidoptera > Lycaenidae > Helleia > Helleia helle. Next base: position 13,774,423 of record OY971421.1, read on the forward strand.
TGTAGACTCTAATACGAAGCGAGAGTTATGTCTGGGTTCAATTTTGACCCTTTTGGCGACACGTAGCCAGATCGTGCCAACCCACTTAAGTTTCATGAAATTAATAGTTTTTTTATAAAGCATATGAGAGCAAACGAGCACTCGAAGCCTATTGGCGACTATCGACGCCCATACAAATCCGCAAAACCAGAGATTATGCAGATGCGTTGCCCTCCTTTTCCCTGTTGCCGACCAGCTGCGCGACGCTCTGCATCTGTTCGGCCAACAATCGTGCCTCGCATGTAGGTGCGCACCTCCTCCCTTACTAGCTCAAGCTCACGATGGAGCCGACTATTGTCGGCCCTCAGCAGTCGCGCCTCCTCGGATTCAGTGCCGCCCACCAAGGACTCCAGTACCTCCCTGATGGATCGGGTGGCTTTTCTGATGTTAGCCGCATAGCCCCCTCGAAGATTGACCGATTGTCCGGTCAGGCCGAGAATCGTGTCTATATTAGCCTCGGCCGCCCGCCTCAGATCCTCCGCACCCAGTTTTCCGAAGTCAAGGTCAGGAGGAGGAACCTCTTCCACCTCCTCAGTGACCTCTTCTTCTTGAATGCCTTCTTAAGCTGGCCCTTGAGAAGCGCTCAAGGGCCAGCTCAAAATTATCCTCCTTTTCCTTCTCGGCCCTCTCCCTCAGAGCGCGCACGAGGTGGCCACCGGCTGCGCCTTCCTCGCCACTCTCGCCCCCGTCTCGGTATCTGAGCCGGAGCCCGCCGACACCTCGGAGAACAGGCACTTCTGTCCCTGCTCCGCCTCAGACAACGGCGTCACCGACATCCCGTCCAAACAGTTTAAATCCTCCTCCATTCTCCCCTTTAAGCGACCCCTGCTCACCTTCCTCTTAGATAAACCCGATCCCTTCCCCTCTAAAACTATAATATCTCCCCGACATATTGACTTCCCTACTCCATTTTCGTTCTTTTTCGAACGAGTACACCTCCGGCTGTCATTGGAGTCGCTCGTATTCCTGAGCTCTATTTATTTATGATATTGAGAGTCTGGAGTAACCAAACGCAGGTTGTGCCCCAACCCCGTTGTACGTGGGGCAGACTTTCGCCGATTCCGGTGTGGTACACGATTCCCCCTTTTGGGGACCCATCCGGGGACTATTTTCCATTCTGCATTATTCATTATTGAAAATGTCTGCTCATTTGGGTCGAGCGGAATCCGTAGTCTTCTTAAAACGTTGTGCGCTAACGACTGGAGATCTTCCAGCCATTCATCCCCTCGCCGCGCACTAGCCTATCTTGGGATTAGGATGATTTTTAGAGTGGTTTTCTTCCTCGCGGTCCGCATCTCGACGTGAGATGGCGACCACCACCCCCGGCGCTATGTACCGGGGAGCGGCGTAGCCGGCAGTGGCCAGAACCAACTACCGCCCGGGATCCGATTGGTTGCCCAAGGTGCTGGATTGCACCCCAGACCTAAGCCCCACCGCCGCGACAAGGCTCAGATCTAAGGTGGGGCCTCCTTACAGTCCTGAATCTAACACCGCGTGACTTCTTTTTATTCCCTAAAATAAATAAAACCAAGTGATCCAGTTTTCATCGCCGGAAGATGCGCTATGAGCGTTCGAGAAGGCCGTAGAGACGTTATCTGTGGAAAAGTGTTTCGAAAAGACTTTTTATAGAGGCTGGAGAGTATTTAGAAAACATTTAATAAAATTATTTTATCCATATAAGGTGATTTTTTGTGACTGAAAACGTTCTGAGTATTTACGTATAATATGTATTGTTTCCACATTTCCAAATTGGGTTTTAGTATTGGTAACTAGCTTTACTTTCAACACCTTTCTTTATTCGTCTTATTAAACGGCGCTGCCTAATATGAGCTACGCGTTTAATAGTTCTATCCTACGAATAAATAATTATTTATTCGTAGGTTCTATCCATATTCCCTTACTTTGATTGACACCGACTTCAAAATTAACAATACGAGTAATGACATAGTATACGCAAAGACATATTATATAAAAGATACAACTTAAAGAATTAAAAAACAAAAATTAAAGAAACGCAATTATTTTATTACTTTTCAGTTTTAATACTTATATTTTTTTTTAATAAGGTAACTTAAATAAAAAAATAAAAAATACATTTTTTTTCCGGTGATTATTTTCTTATAACAATATCCTCCCGTGACCATGGTTGCTGTAAAGTATCCATAACGTCGGGCTTGTAAAAATCTTAATAAACCGCAATGAAATCCGTAAAAAGTGTTTCATTATAATGAGTGAAATTCGCGTAAACATTAGAAAACAATATTAAAAAATATGTTAAAAATTAACATATCAATATTGATTTAACTTATTATCGATATTTTTTATTATTTCTGCATGCATAAGATGAATGCAATGAATGACCAATTTATTCCAATAGTTAATTTATTACTGTAAATAATTCCGCATATAGGACTGTTTATTATAAACACTGCGTACCTATAACATGCCTGCTGCATTTAAATTAAGTACATCGAGGTAGAGTAAATATAGAAATACAACAATTATAACAATTAAAGAAATCACATAATTAATTGTACATAAGATTCTAAATATATTTTGAGTTCTAGTAACAATTTAGTACTCATAATTTTTGTACATTTTTTGTACTACGTCACTTTCGAAATAATATAAATATAAAACATTAAATAAAATAATAATAAAAAAACTAAAAAAAATCAAGAAACATAAAAAAGGTCCCTCGTGGTTCTTAGAAAGAGCTTTTCTGTAAAGTAGGCAGCGGGAGCCGGGAATGCAGGCGAAGGAACTTATATTAGGTGCGTGCGAGAGCCCAGCAGGTCACACTCGCTCCGGCGCGGCAGCGGTAGGTTGTGCCCGAGGCACCACGATCGCGGCACCCGACACATTTTCTTTGAAAATTCGCGTAATTGCAAAGAAAAAAGTGAATCGCGGGATTGTGACTTAAGTGCGCTGTGAATTTTGACTCTCCTCTCACAATCTAGTGGAATATTTTTTCATGTTTCGAATAAGGATTGCGTGAGCAAAGGATACATAGCAGGTAAATCAATATATTTTGTATGATATTTACATATTTAACAAATTATGTGTGGAATATATTTAATTTTACACACAAAATACATTTTTTTATACAATATTATTTTTTAAAAAATTGTATGTTTACTCTACATTTTTATTTTATTCAAAGGTGTAGGATTTACCATTGATGTGTAACATAAAATATTTCAATAAAAGAAATAAAATATTAATTTTCTTATTCCAGTAGTGGAGCACCTAATATTAAAATGTTCTAAATTATCACAGCAGTAAGACAGAAAGTTTATCAGATAAGATTAGTAAAGTACGTTTTTATCTTATCAATTACATTTTTTACTTTCAATATTTGCATTCCTGTGGCGCGGTGCGCTGGTCAGTCCCCTGGTAGCGTGGATCGCATCAACAATACTTTATACAACAATATAGTGTATGATGAATTATTTAAGAGCAGACAATGATACTGGTAATAACTTATGGAGCGACTGACCAAAGTTACGAATTAATTACTGTACAAAGATCATCATCATCTTCTTACCATTAAACGTGTTATTGTTTAATTTATAATAGTTGTATGTCTATAGATATAAGACTTATACAATTAATGACTATAACAAAATGTCTTATGGCTAGTTTCAACAATTTTCTTTGAAACAAGCCGGAATTCCAAACTTTTAAATAATAAACATTATTTATTCATGATTATTGATATAACTATTTTTTCGATCTGAAAGACTCAACTAGGTAGGTTCCTTATTTTTCTCGTGTGTACTAAAGATGTTGCGCTGTTGTATGAGAGATAACGTGGATAACACTAAACTAAGCGTTATCAGGTTGATAACACTTGATCTCACCCAGTTTGTTTGATCAAACACTTCATTAAGAAATAATCCTATTGCACATAACTACGAGACAAGATACCCTCCTTTAAAGGCTTTATAATGTCCATGACCTGGCCTTTCGCGAATTAATTTGCCTCGATTTCTATCATCAATATTGGGAACGTATTTCGATCCTGAGGATAACATGAAATCATAGGTCCCGGCTTAATACAAAAAATCTTAATTTGTGAATAAATAAATATAAACAAAAATAACTTCATCATCATCATCTTCATCAGCCTTCATCCGTCCACTGCTGAACATAAGCCTCCCTCAATGAACGCCAAGACGACCGATCCCTCGCCGCTCGCATCCACGCACCTGGTAAATGGTCGACCAACACTACATCTACCTAAACGCGGCCTCTACTCTTGAACCTTATTGACCCATCGGCCACTCGTTCTCCTGAGTGTGACCAGCCCACTGCCACTTCAACCAGCCCCGGATCTAATAAACAAACAGGGCACCTCGACGGCTAGTCAGTCCTGCAAGGGACCGACGCCACCTCCACAGAGGGGTTATCCCGCACCACCGAAAAACCCCTCCCAATATCGGGACAGTACAATGGGGTGAGATTCCCATCCTCGCCCCTTGCCCCCTGCTCTTTGTCCCCTCTTATAATAAGAGGGGTACAAATAGCCCCCTCGGCTCAATTAGCTTCGCCTAAGGTGTTGGGCTCACCCTAGGCTACTGAGCCCCACCGCCACGTCAAGGCCTGAACCATGGTGGGGTACTTATATGTATATATTAAACATAAAATGTTATAAATTATTTACGTACATGTAAAATTTTCAACCGATATGTTAGAAACTGACCGCGAATTAGTTGTTTGTTTATATTGAGAGGTTGATGTCTCATAAGTAATGGAGTAAATAAGTAAATTGTTTACGACACTCGTAATAACAGACACGGATCAAAATGATTCATGTATGTATAAACCAGTAATACTACTTGTATATCATATATGTGGCGATGATTGTTTGAAAACCATGAGAATAAAACAAGTTTGAGATAAAACTTGTTTTAAAGATTAGATTTTATCAAACATACATTTAAGGAAGCCAATATTTTTAAGAATTTCAAATGGATGGCCGATATAGGTTCCAGATTGGAGGCCGCGCTTAGGTAGATGAAGTATTGGTCGCCCAGTAGGTGGGAAGACGATCTCCGTACAGTGGCCGGTCCGTGTTGGATGCGAGTGGTAAGAGATCGATCGTCTTGGCGTTCATTTAAGGAAGCCTATGTTCATTAGTGGACTGATAAAGGCTGATGATTATGATGATGACTTAATATCGATGACGGTGATGATGATATATTACGATATGTTACATTTAGAGAGTCTATGGCCTCTTTTTATCAAAAACTTCACACTCATTGTGTATACAAAAAATTGCTTCAGACTTACCTTGAATTGAGGTTCCATCAAATTTGTCTAATAGTTTTAAATATTCAAACCATAAACCCAAAATCTTATGGTTATTTTGAGATAACGTAATACTTTCATAATATTATGTTATATTGATAAGCCTTGATTACTGGTTACTATCCCTGTAACCTTTTGAATGAATTCTGTTATAAAATATAACACCGGCTCAAGTGACAGCCATGCTGTCGCGTTTCGTGCGGTTTGTGAGTTTCCCGTGGCCCATTGAATAGGGAAAAGGAGGGCAACGCATCTGCATAACCTTGGTTGTCCGGATGAGTATGAGCGTCGGTATCATAAGGCTCCGATTGCCGTCTTTAATATGACATAAGAAAAAAACTCAGCATAACTAAATCTTATAAGCCTTTTCCAATTAGTCAGTCGGGTTGTTGGGCGTGTGTTCGTATTTGACCATGGTTTGGCGGTGGTGCACAAGCAACCACGAGCCGTCGTTGATTACTCATAAGCATGACCTTTGGTCAGTGGTCTAGAACAATGAATCACCACGATAACCATCAGCTTAAATAAGGGTATAATAATATGCATCATCATTATTATCATAGGCCTCCTTCAATGAACGCCAAGACGGCCGATCCCTTGCCACTCCAATGTAACACGGAATAACATGCATACTGTTGATTATAGTTATGTTTTAATGTTTTTCTCCCATATTATTTTCTAATGTTTACGCGAGTTTCCTTCGATAATATAAAACGTGAAAACATCCTTTTTTTTGACGCTGTGGAAATGATTTTCGCATTATATATCGCACTAAAACCACTGCGAGTTGCCTTCAGCCACTTGAAGGGGAGTGTCCCGGATCTGACTAACACAGAACACCCCCCGCGACCAGCCGGTGAGGGTGATCAAGTCAGAACAGCCCTCCCGTAACCACGGTTGCTGTAAAGTGTAAAGTATCCGAAACTTCAGACATGTAAAAATCTTAAAAAACTGAGTTAAAATCGGTAAAAAATATTTTAAATAATTAAATTTTAGGTTTTCACTTTTCTGCACACTTAATATTTAATTCATCGATGATTTCACCATTAATGTCTCTAACCAATCTGTTGATAGTCAATAGTGTTTCATTGATAAATAGTCAACACCACGTATGAAGTCATTGCTCATTATTTAAACATAGATTACTGTCACATGTTACTTGCTTATCATTCAAAGTAGTGGACGCAAGCACTTAGACTTTATTAGAAATAAGTAATTATTTTTAAGTAAAAAAATAATATTCTTGTTTAAAAAACAGATCCTTTATGTTGCTAACAAGCGATGACTTATTCTTTGTTAAAATGTCAATAGGTTGGTTTCAACAAACGCCGATAAAATATTGTGTATTAGAATAAAGAGGTTTAGAAAATATTAGCTACATTCGCCTGGTAGACAGATTTTTAACATAACATTTAGTAATTATTAAGAAGCATTTCTAAAAGGCCACTGGCTATTGCATGGAGGTCATCGTCCCAACTATTTTTAAGTCGAACCACCCTGTGCCCCCGGCCCCCGGGCCCGGTGGTATGCGTAAAAGCATTCCCCAGCGTCAAAAAACCCTTCATCTTTCCGAAAATATCTTCCACTCGACAACTATCGGCGGTGACTGATCCTTGTGGGATGCGCGTGGCGGGGAAATGTCGTCTTGGTGCTCATTAAAGTAGGTTATGTCCGACAGTACAGGGGCAAATGTAATACCGGTGGGAGGGAAGCGCTGTGCCGCGTTCCCGGCTGCATGGGTACCACCATCTTGCTTATTTCTCCCGTGAAATAGCTTTGCTGTGTTTCGGAGAGAAGGGCAGTGTAATTACTGGCACCGAGACTTAACATCTTATGTCTCAGGATAGGCAACACATAAATGAGTTGCCTGGGCTCGTTCCAGGTCTACTAGTTTATGTTCATGGGCGACGTCGACCACTTAACATCAGGTGGTACGTTTGCCAGTTTGCCTATCCAACTAACATAAAAAATAAAAAAATAAAAATACCTACCAGTCAACAATATACACCTGATTCTGACCATGTGTATATAATGCACATATTGTAACTGCTATTTTTCTATGCATTAATTATTATCCGGCGATGACATTGCAAGATATATAGTGGATATCACATAGTTGTCTTCCATGTCATTAGTATTGTCGCGGTCCACCGGAAGTAGGAAAGCTCTCAGGGTCAGTGAGCGAGATGACGTCTCATTAATATGTCCATGGTGTCCAGTTTGTCTGCACGGTGCAAAAATACAGCGGCCATTGTCCTACAGTGTGCTATTTGCGACTTTTTCAATCATAAAAATATATAGGTAACCGTTTTAGGGATAAACTTATTTAGTTCAACTGGATTTTTACAATATATTTAAAACAATGCAACGCAGCTTGCCTAATTGATTATTTCAAAATTGTTAATATTAGTTGTTAATAATATTTGAAAATAGTTATTTAAAATTTTATTATTTGGATTTTCAAAGATTTAAGATAAATATTCATCATCTGCGTTATAAATGGTATTACAAGGAACAATTGCTTACAAGACGTCTAATGGTTTCTTTTAGAGTTTTTTTTTTTTAAATTAGGAACGCTATACTTTGGATATTAAAATAATAAAACAAGTCATTAAAATTTAAGTAACCTAATCTCGAATACTCTATTTGTCAAAAAAGTTTTTTCAATCACAAAGGTTGCTGCTCTAATAGCAAACTTGCCAATTATTTTGTAAACTATTTCTTCTGCTTCGTCTCTGTTGTACTCGTCAAATCTGTTGGTTTTGGTTCAGTGACGAACATGTTATAAAATATTTTATAATACTTCATAGGTAATGTCAACCTCCATTCCATCATTGTATTAATTAATAATCCCCACCATGGTTCAGGCCTTGACGTGGCGGGGCTGTGGGTGTGGGGCTTAGTAGCCTAGGGTGAGCCCAGCACCTTGGGCGAAGCTAATTGAGCCGAGGGGGTTCTTTGTACCCCTCTTATTATAAGAGGGGACAAAAGAGCAGGGGGCAAGGGGCGAGGACGGGAACCTCACCCCATTGTACTGTCCCGACGTTGGGAGGGGTTGTTCTGTGGTGCAGGCTAACCCCTCTGTGGAGGTGGCGTCGGTCCCTTGGGCGACTGACTAGCCGTCGAGGGGCACCTAGTCAGTTTTTGTTTATTAAATCCGGGGCACCTCACCATAGGCGGCATTGGTGGCACTCGCCGGGTTTTAGTGGGTAGAGCTGCGTCCACTTACCAGCTTTCGGGCGCAGTGAGTCCCACATACCCGCGGGATACCTCAGAGCATTTCCCGGCGTTAAAGAAAAAAAAAATGTATTAAATAATAGTTTCGAATTATTTTCTGAAGCTATTTTTTTCTCACGTTACATTTTTGTCACTTGACAAATTCACTTTATAATCTAAACGTAGGTTGACATGCCATGCCATTGTATTGATCGAATCAATCAGATGAATATAACCTCGCATCTAATCTTTTAAAATAACCGATAATTGAAACCATTCAATGACTTTTTCTTCACGGCACTTAAAAATCAATGTCACCATTGCCTAATGCTGGTTCTTCAACGGTCACAAGGTGGATTATTAAGTTTCACAAATTAGGAACGAGTTGATTTTCGGTGCCTAATTGTGTACCGCAATCAATAAAAATATAGGAAAAAGTTTCGGTAAATAGAGTTAGGTAATAGTGGTCCAATGTCGGTGAAATCTCCATCGACACGCTCTGATGAGCGGAACATTGCTGGCGAAACTTTAGATTATTCTTTGGTTTGCGCTTACCGTTTCATATAGGAATTCCCCATGAATAAGCTTAAGCATTTTGGTTTTTATAATTTACAAACGATAACATATTGTATGGTGTACTGTATGTTTAAATTAAAAATGATTAATAGGACTAACATGTCTGTATAAGTTAGTCTCGAAGTAAAAATAGAGAAGAAATGAACTCTAAGTAATAATTCTGAAATGATAAAACTCTAAATTCCACGTGTTGAGCAGGAAGTTTTATCTTATGATACGTCAATCATGTTTTTCACTTGTATTACACAACATAATATTTTTTGCTTTCTAAAATATATTTTGTGATAGGTACATGTTGAAAGTTTCAATTTAATGATACACATCATTACGGCAGATATTGAATTTGGAGTTAAGGAAATAATCAAACACTAAGAGTTACAATAGTATAAAGCTCGATCGGTTATTTCTCTCCAACGCAATTTGTCTCATCAGAAACTCATTTATTATAATGATGCTCATTAAATACACAATCGTATAAATTAAATGTATAATTTTATTAAATATAATCGAACGCTGTGAAATCAAATCTTTTAAGGTCTGCGCAGATGAGGGACATCGACAAAAAAGTAGTAAAAAGGTACTTTTTTGTCGATCGATATAGATCTCTTATAAATTGTATCGAATAAAGCACAAAGGACTAAAAATACTTCGTACAAAAAGGAAAGGAAGGTTAGACTGGACAAAAGTACAGGTGAGTCCTTCTTCACTTTACTCAATTTTGGGGAAATAAATGATCGCACACCGTTTGCGTTGAGTCCGTGACAAGTAGATACACGGTGGACATTTTTACACGATTCAAGGATTTTTGACAAAAGTCCCTCGTCTGCGCAGGCCTTTAAAATTACTACTCAAGCTGGTAAAATTATTTAATCAAAGATTGACTTAAAAATGTAGTCCTTTTGAATGTTATCGATGACATTGAGAAATCAAAGTTTATTTAGCCATTGTGAGTAACAAAGGAATGTCAGCGATTAGCCTGAATTATCTATCGTATTGATAAAAATGTTTGTCGACACACCCGTACCTGGTATCTGGGTCAACAATGTAAACCTGTTGACATAGAAAGGATTGGAAATGATGAGTCGAATAATATCCATCAACCATTTTTTTTTTGTTATTTGTATAGGCAAACGGGCACACCAGCCTACGAAGACACGAGGTAGGTGTTCAGTATCGACCGTGAACCTAAACACGTTTACCTGGTAGTAGCCCAACTATTGACTAACTTAATTCTTGAGATAAGTTTTAATTCCTGTAATTTACACTGTATTGCCTGCCCACCTTTCCGAAACGCAGCAAAGCTGTTTGATTGAAGAAATTGGCAAAAAGGCTAGTCGAGTGGTCAGGGCACTGGACACTTCACGCAGTGGTCGCGGTTTCGAATCCCGCCAAGTGTATCTGCACATTTGTATGATGAATATAATTTATATACATTTCTTAAATTTACTTCCGTTCCTACTACCCGTAACACTAGTTCTTACGAACTTACCACGGGACTAGTCCCGTGGTAACAATCACACCACGTTAACCTAGGTTAACGTGGTGTGATTGTTGGTTTTATTATCATTATTAAAATGTTAACGCCTGCAGACGGGAGCGGCAAATTGCATTGCTCCAAGTAGCTTGAAGGATTTATTAAATGGTGATTTAGATACTAAAATTACTACAATATCTTTTAAATAGTCGACTAACTACACTCGTACGAGTATAAAATCAAATAACATTTTCAAATACGAGCTATAATTAGATTTATAGTAATGATGATCAACTCAAGTTTAACGACTATTTTTCCTTATTATTTATCGCATATATCGGAAGTATTTAATTATAGTTAGTATATAGAAAAATAAATGTGGTTTTAATTATCATTAATTTATGTTATACAGAGATGTTACACCTTTTTGAAATCCTTGTATCCCCTGTAATTTGATACTCAAAGTGCAGAAAAATAAGATTAAAAATCATCTTTAACAATGAAATCTAGCAGCTCCCATATTAATTTTTTTTTGTCACATATCTAAGAACACTTGGAATAATGAGATGAATCGAAAGATACCTTCATCCAGTAGTTTGGAAGATATGAGGGAATAAAAAATATTACAAACAAAGACAGTCGTGAAAAACATAACCCTTTCCTTGTAGCCGGGTAAACAAACAAAGATAGTCGCGAAAAACATAACCCTTTCCTTGTAGCCGGGTAAACAAACAAAGATAGTCGCGAAAAACATAACCCTTTCCTTGCAGCTGGGTAAACAAACAAAGACAGTCGCGAAAAACATAACCCTTTCCTTGCAGCCGGGTAAACAAATAAAGATAGTCGCGAAAAACATAACCCTTTCCTTGCAGCCGGGAAAACAAACAAAGATAGTCGCGAAAAATATAACCCTTTCCTTGCAGCTGGGTAAACAAACAAAGACAGTCGCAAAAAACATAACCCTTTCCTAGCAGCCGGGTAAACAAATAAAGACAGTCACGAAAAACATAACCCTTTCCTTGCAGCCGGGTAAACAAATGAAGATAGTCGCGAAAAATATAACCCTTTTCTCGCAGACGAAATCTTACCGAGGAACATTCCTTTACAGAGGTAACTTACTCGCACTTACTATGAATATAAACAACACTGACTCATATCTAGCGGATGTGAGTTGTCAAGAGAGATTATGACCCTAAGCATTATCTTATTATATTATATTCACGAGGTGTTATCCGTAATAATAGCGTTTTCTTTTGTTTCAGAATCACATATCGAACAAAATCAAGCTTTAATATTTGTAACCGAACGGTTAATAGATATTTTATTATAAGAATGATATATCGTTTTTGAACGAAATATTTTTGATATTATATTAGCAAATGAGCTTATTAAGTATAAGAAATAAAAGAAACATGTTCGCGAGTGTGAGGGATAGCTTGAGGTTGTTGTGGACGGCGGCGGTGGTGTTGGTGGTACTGACAAGGAGCAGCGCCGCGCCAGCCTTCGGGGAAACGAACAAGGCGATGGTAAGTCCTAATATATATCGCACTGTAGACAACTTCCGCTGTCATCGCCATTTCATTCCACAAACCATAAATACACTTGAAAAAGAGACATGTCGCAAAAGGCGTGTCATAAATAAAAAAGTAAAGAGTAAATTTATTAATAAAAAGTTAGTAGATTAGACATATGACTTTATTTTTGTCTAATTAGTACAACGGCCAGAAATATTTAACATTTATTTATATTATAAATAAGTTTTTTCAACGGAACAAAATTTAAGGCACCATTTGTATTATTTTGTGAAAAACATCTTATTTTGTAATACCACCATAATTTCATGCGCAATGAAAAATGTAAGTGACATCGGTACATATATATTAATACTAGTGGCACCGACAAACGTTGTCCTGTTTTTTTTTTGTGAATCTAAACCATTCTCGAATCCACTTGAACACACGCAAAAAAATTCATCAAGATCGGTCCAGCCGCTTAGGAGGAGTTCAGTGACATGTACAGAAGAATTATATATATATAGATAAGATAAATTTATGAATGAGTTGTATAAAAAAAAAACTCGGAAAGGAACTACCGTCAACCGTGAGTAATCGAGATTCCGTAAAGATCATATTAAAGTAGTAAATCGGAAACGATCTCGTGGGCCGGACTGAGTCAGTTTTCTCGGAACGTTGCTCACCGTCTTAAGCGATTTTAAATCGATGTAGTACACACGATAGTGGGTTCATTCATAACGAATATAACACTGACATGATAAGAGGTCCGCATTTATGAGCATGACGAGGCCGGTAGTGACCTTTCTCATTCGTGTAGGTAATATATGAGTCATACATGACCGCAGCCGCAGGTTTATCGTATTCAAACATGTGTGTTAATTGTGATGTTTATATTAAATAATAAGTAAAAACAAAGAATTTTAATTTTACGAGAAATTTTTGATTTTCTGATTAATTAGCAAAAACTATGTTTTCATGATATTATATAATAATTGTTATTTAATATATTTATATTTTATTATAATTGGTAATTTAGTATAATATACATTGTTATATAAGTAATACTTAAAGTCTAGTGTAATATTTAGAATGTACTAATTGATTGAAGACATTCAATTGAGTTTATCATAAAATTAAACTATTAAAGTAGGGACATTTCTATCCCTAAATCGCTCATAGTAAAAATGTACAAGAATACATAATATCTTCTGTTGCTGTCCTAACCCTGCCTATTTCACTTATTTATACTCATGGATTGAATGCAGGCTATTAGGCTGTAATTTCTACCGGGTTTTAGTGGGTAGAGCTGCGTCCACATACCAGCTTTCGGGCGCAGCGAGCTCCACATACCCGCCTGGGGAGACCCACTCCCCCGCGGGATGCCTCAGAGCATTTCCCGGCGTTAAAGAAAAAAAAGCTGTAGTTTCTAGCTTTCGCAGTCACAATTAGATAAAATTAATATCACAAAAACAAGCCGAGAGTATAGATAGACTCTATTAAAACAAGATCATAAAAAGGATTGTGTGGTTTTATGAAACCACGGTAAAAGTGAAACTTTTTTTCACATTATATACATTTAACTAAAAATTTTCGGAATAATATTCCATTAAGGGTATAAAAATCGCTTTATCAATCTTAATTTTATACTTGGAAAATTGGAATGATAATTCCCATTATTTATTTTATATTATATTATCATATATTACTCCGCGGCCGACCGTCACGCGACATGCAACACACAGACGAAAAAGTTTGAGACGATGTAATAAAAGTTTCACTTTAATAATCTCATTTTAAGAGCTATCCACCGTTAGTACATAAAAGGCGTCATTAGACTCTGTCGTAATATAAAAGTAGGTCCTTCCTCTGATTCATGTAATATCTAGGATTTCGAAGGAAACACGAATAAAGTATTCCAAGAAAGAGCCGCAGTGAGTCACCGGTCCGTCTCGCACGCAAGTTCTCGGCCACGACATACGCGCGACATAAAATGATAAGGCTTTATAATAAATAATAAACATTAAGTAACTACACCCCACTCGTATGTAACTGGGACCGACTATCGGGAATCGGCTATCTCTGAGTTCATTAAAGTTTTTGTGTAGTAATGTCTGGAAGAACCACATCCCATTAGCAGGTACTGTGGAACGGTTGTAAGAATTTGTGTTCTAGCTATTAGAAACGCATAGAAAATCAGATGCACATTCATGACATTGGTAATAACACTTATGCGTCTTACAAATTATTTTCAGTACTTCGGATTCAAACGCTTATCAAAGGCTAAAGGCTGTACACGTGGACTAATTTGTGGGTAATGTAGCCTAAAAGGTTTTTAAAATCAAGTTGTTTTATAAGGCTAGAAAGCACATTAATAATTATGTTATATTAAAGTTTGTACTTTAACTACAAAAACGCATAAATATAACGAGCAAAGTGGTATTTATATGTATATTTAAAACCGCTTTTGAGAGACTCTGAACCGTCAAGCTAAAAATATAAATTACATAAACATTGTTACATACATTGTTTATAATATCAAAGAAATGGTAATTTAATAATATCCAACTCCTATTATATACTGTCTAATTAAAACTGACATAAATTATTAAGACAATTACTTCTCTAAGATAAATTTATTTCAATCACGAGAAACTGCAATTTAATTAAATTATATTTTTTTAAATAAGGAAAAAGGATATTAATAGGGTTTTGATATTTTATGACAGTAGGTATTTAAAATACTCTGGATTATAGTTTTTTTTTTCCTATAATACTTTATAAAATAATAAAACTTTAATTCAAACTAGTATCCATTCTGATTATGAGTCACCTTATATTTTTACAATCATAATGGTTATAAAGAAATTAGTTATTATAAAAGGTTATACGATAGAGGTTTTATATTTTGCTTATAACAATAAGACTGAGCCGGAAGGTGATAAATTAATTGTTTGTTTGAAGTTACGTATAAATCTGATAACCAACGACGATGTCAAGGCAAATCTGCTCTACTGACCCGCTTAATTTCTGTGAAAATAAGGTATTTGTAGGCTTTATAATAATTATAATCGCTACAATACAGCCCAAGGTGAATCAAAATCTTGACCTTCGACCCTTGTTAGAAATTAATTAAAACATTAATGCCTTAATAATAACAATCTTATCTTCTGTCAGTGGGAAATCGCAATACGTTTATAAAAGCTTAAATGATTACTTCCTTGATTAGAAAATACTAGTTACATCCACAACGTTTGAACCTTTAATTGATTTCAATAGCAACTTATATTGTATGGATTTTCCCGTTTTAGATTTAATTTTTCCTCATAATTGAGAATTGCAAGTAATGCTCAAGTAATGAATACCAATTTAACTAATTACATTCGTGGGATTACTAAATTTAATAAGTACGGTTTTATTGCGTATCTTATATCTCATAAAGACTGGATCATAAAGTTAATCATTAAAAAAATATAGAGTATAATGATTATAAAAATATTTAGTAAGAATAACAAACCAATTTACCATATCCATTTATCTATACTCTAAATGCTAAAATAGATTCACTATCAAAACATTTTTTTAATTTGTCACTACGATGTATTTGATTCATAAAAATGAAAACCTTAGTAAAATAACAAGGTTACTACTTCTACGTGTACAAAGTCAATAAATTCATAATGAAAAAAAAGAAGTTCGAAATTATTTCAAGAGAAATAAATTAAATAGAATTTTTTCTTTAAGCAATGCCAATTTAACCTCCATGACAACCTAATTGAAATTGGACCTCAAACCAATTGATTGAAGGGAACTAGAATAGAACATTGAAATGGTTATTTCACAAATGTGAGTACGAAGAAAGAAGTATTGAAATTCTGAATTCGTTACTAAGTAACGCTCGATAACGGCTGGGGCAAGATATACCTATCGTATTGTGTAGGTGAGCGGCGCAGACAACAAAAACTAGATGCAATATACAATCACTTTTGTAGTAAGCTTTCTTTTTAGTTTAGGAATTATCGTGAAAATGTAAGGAAAAATCGATAAATTAGAAGATGAATTATCATTCTACCTACAAAACCTTTAATAAATGTATATAATTATCCAATTACAAGGTTATCCCGGACCATTATATTCATCACAATCGGTCTATCGCTACCATAGGTCCTATGTAAATACGAACGCGTTAGACACATACATAGACTAAAATTTTGGCTTGGCCGCAGTCGGGTAAAACAAGACAGCAATAATACTTTTTACAAGCCCGACGTTTCGGATCTTTTACAGCAACCATGGTCCCGGGAGGAAAATGAAGGAGGCTGAAATATCCGAAACGTGGGGCTTGTAAAAATTTTAATAAACCGCGATAAAACCCGAAAAAGTTGTTTCATTATAATGAGTGAAATTCGCGTAAAGATTAGAAAACAATAACAATTTTATTGAAATTGCAGTCTGTCAAGTACGTTGTCAAAGATTCAAATTCAGTTCCCAATAAAGTAACGGTGACTGTTAGCCGCAAACCCGTAAATGGGAGGTCATTCTCCCAGCAACCATCTGAATCGAGGAACAATGCCCTGTCGCGATATATGCGAGGAATTTCCTTTGTTTTCATCATGTTCGAATAATACGATATAAAAATTCGATGCGTGTCCCATCAGCGGACACATCTCGTAAAATGTCCTACACCTGTAACTTAGAACGATGAACTTAGGAAACATAACTTATGGATTACAGAAATCTTGATAAAAACATCTCGTGTGTGTTTAAGTTAAATTTTCCGGTCGGCAGCTTGTGAGATATTTTGATGATGTTTTTTGCTTGAAACGCCGTACGCATACCTAACCGTAATCTAGTTGTCAGTCACCTCGTTATGTGTTTTTGGAAGAGCTCTGTATCGTCTAATCTAACAAACGGAATAAAAAAGATTTAACACACCTGCCTCTAGTGAGGTCCTCGCGAGTCACATTTTATGCAAGAGATTAAAGATAACACGAGAACGTCTTTAATATTTTCCTGGAATTCAACTTGAGCGAAAACAACACATTTTCTGTGTGTGATGTTAATTTCTTAACAGCGGTTTTTATACCTAATTTTCTAAATCATTTTCGAAATTTAAAAAAAGGCCGTCACGGAACGGCGTATGTAAGCATTGATCCATAATTAATGAAAATCCATACATAAATATTATAACAGCATCATGCCGTCACGGCATTAGAGTCGATTTTGCCAAGCGCCTATAGATATTTCTCGTTAACGCAAAGTCAAAACTGTTTAAACAGTTTATCGATTCCTCTCAGCCCAGCTGATATTGCGATTTTGGCGTACATGTGTCGTTTATTAGAGGTATGTTAATGTAATGAGTGGATGCTCGTCACGAACGCAGGAAGCACCCGCCGACCTTCAGATCTCCACGGCCACTGATCGCTCCTCATTGTTGTCGATGTCAGCTTGACGCTTGTCATAAAATAATCCGTATTACAAGATAGATCTACACTGTTATAGCCCCTATGCACGTAGACGGATGCATCGGCAGACACCATCGGCAGATGCGTCCGTTGACGTGTAGATGGGATGATTTGCTCGTCTGTCGTAGCCCGTAGGTATTCAACGTCGGCAGATGCATCCGCCACAAATCCGTTTGTAGTCGGTTTTTGTGAATTAAAGGGTTTGAGCGAGAACGTTTGGCGTCCGACAGACGTGTGGACGCACGTCGACAGATGCAACAGCAGACGTCAGCGGATGGATCTGTCGACGTGTAGAGGGCCATATTATATAAAATGATATTATATTATAATATAACGTTTATAAAATGTACAGCGAATTGTCTGTAAATGTTAGAAATTGCAAAAAACATATTACTCTAATAATATTATTATAGGTAGTTAATTATTTAGGATATAAAATAAATTATAATTTTATTGTATCAAAGTGTGATAATACTGCGGAATATATTCTGTTATTTTAGGTATAATAAATAATTACGAATTCAAATAAAAAATGTTGCTTAATTTATTACTAAACGAAAACGTGTTTTAGATTTCTTGTAAATATTATTTATTCATCGTGTTAGCCAAACGTATGACTCATTGAAAATATATGGTTCTTTTATGGTGCTGAGAAGCGTAGCTTTTATCAATATTTTTAATAATTAGCAAAATACCTACTGATCGTTTAATCATTATTTAAAAAGACGCATAACAGTACTTATCTACAAATTAGAATAATCATTATTTAGCTAATTGTTAGAAAATCCGCATAAAAGCCGCATAAAAGTATGTACCTATCCGCATTTCTGAAAAATTAACATTATTTCTAATCAAATGCCATTGATACGATACAACTGCAGTGTAAACCTTAGCATTCCAAAATAACATTTTATAAGTAGGTATCAATTTTTTAAAGAATTCTCTTTTTTGTTTTTTTTTTTATATTTTGTCAAAGATTCTCAAACATAAAAATACAGCCATCGTCTCTCTTAAAGTTATCTAACGATACGAAACACATTGTTGTCCAGACGCAATAATTACTGTAATTTTAAACGTAAACAATTTACATAAACTGTTAACAATACATTGTTAATAAAATTAATTTTCCATAATATACAAAGAGGTGATTAGTGAAAGAATATGTCCACGTGTATATCACTGCGTAGTACATAACTTAAAATATACGCCACTCGTGGATTCTTAATGATTGGTACAACTTACCAATCAGTTTGAGATCATTTTGTACTGCGACACCAAATTTACATGAAATGCGTATCATCTCGTCTAATGACCCTACGAGATCGTGAATATTAAGTCATGGCACATACATAAATAAATAAAGTTAACAATGTATACAAGTGTTGAAAGTTAATTGTCCACGTGTAAATGAGATTTGTAGTTCGCTTCCTATATAAACTTTATGTATATATTTAGTTCATATTTTATTTAGTGCGCAAATGCTTAGAATAAGTAAACATTATCCTGCAATCGAAATAAGTTCATTCATTTGTCAAAATCATTGAGCATACAACCGGAATAGAGCGGTAATGTTTGGGTAATGTTATATGTTTTATATAAAAATAAATTCCGCCAAATTTGTGCTGCGACGCTGCGCCGGTTCTACGCTCTGATTAGCGGGTGGCCATTGATGGATGATTGGCTGATAGGACGTACATACAGATCATTGGTCGGTTGACTTGCTATTACGTCAGTGACAAATCACTGACCACTTTCGGAATTTTATGGATCACATTACTACTCTATCTGGTTATATGCTCAATGGTCAAAATACACTGCGTCTATAAATTAAGATGATGAAGTTTCAAATGAAAACTTGACCTAACATTGGAAAAAAAAAGATGATGATTATGACAGTTTACACCCGCATTTACAGTTCCAATATGAAGTCACACATAATTGCAGTTGACAAAACAGGTTGCGTGTAAGGCATCATTTGTAGAGTATAGTACTTTTTTATCTCATTCTCTTCAACCACGTTTGTCACGTGTGTCATTGTTACCATAATTATACTGCGTACACGTGGAGCCAGCAATGGAGGTGATATGGTATTATGTACCATAAATTATTTCAATCATTTTACCTTATAGGAAAACTACTGATTATTGTTTTTTTTTCTTTAATAACAGCTTCATACTGGTAGAGCCACCTGTAAGCGGTCAACGTGGAAATGGAAAAACCCAAACTTTGGGCCAGATTTGACCAACTTTTTTTTTGTTCTGCAGCGGAAATTTGCAGACCAAACCATAACTAGGACCGGGGTGAGTTTTAAACCTAGCCGTGTGTGGGGTTCGCACTTGGAGATGCGTTACCCACTAAAACCGCTGCAAGTGCCCTCAGCCGCCTTTTATGAGAGTCCCGGATCATGCAGGCAACGCAGGACCCTCGGCGACAGGCTGGCCCCGGTGAAAAGGCCAGACTCCTCCTCTAAAGGGGGACTGCTCGGCTGTTCGTTTGATTCGATACTTTTAGCAGTCCCCGACGACGTCGTGTCTAGCTGGACCCAGTTAAAACCCCATCCTGGGCCCGGCACGAGCACAGGGGCGTTACTGGAGGCGCATTAGGTAGCGCCTCCTACGCACCCCCGTTCGTCGCCCGCGGTGGGAGGCCTCGTCGGCGGCCTCCTCTCTCACCCGCTCATCGACCTCCTTCTGGGACATTACTGCCTCTGGGACTACTGGGACTTTACTTAGGCTAACTGAGAAGTCTTGTCTTGTCTATTCTTTCTCTGTCTAGTCTATATACAAGAAAGTGAAAATCCTACTCTACTTTAATAATTGAATAATAATAAATAGAATAAAATAGAAAAAAGAAAAGAGGAACCACCTATTTTCTAGATGGTAGGAAAATTTATGTACAAAAAAAGTTATTACAACATCTAGTGCATCTTAAATCAATTATAATTATCCCAATAATTGCAGAGTATAATATAAAATAATTTGCTCTATGTTCCACGTTCTCAGCATATCAGCTTCCACAACCATACATTATTGCACGCTTCTTAGAAAAAGATTTGTCATAAGTTTATAAATCTTAAACAATAAGAAACATGATAGCAAACGTAAATTTATTTTTATGTACTATAATATATTTCCTAACCGTTTGAAAACATATTTTTAAACCTGCCTTTTTAAGAGTCGTTTATATTCATTGAATATGTCCACTAAATGCCCGCATGGAACAGTTGGTATACCTAAAAATCTTACTAGGTTATCTTTCTAACAGCTCTTTGGCCTCTTAAAAAGTACTATAATTGAATTCAAATGAACTGTAAAATAGATTTTAAAGATAAGATAAACTATAGATTTGTTTTACATCTGTATAAGTTTACTGGTTAGATGTGGGTGGCGGGAATTAAGCTTTGGCGTTTACTGAATGAGACCTTTTTTGACGTGACAACGTCTTATAATTCGATGGAGCCGGCTGCATGAACGAAAAAACACGACTCATGCGGCGTTACCTCGCTCTGAGGCGTTCCATTTTCTTATGACGTTGTCACGTTCAACTATCGTCAGTAAACTGACTTTACAGACAACCTATTTTATTTTTTGCGCCGGTAAATGCTCTTAGGCATTCCGTGGGGTATGTGGGAGTCGCTGCGCCCGAAAGATGGTAAGGTAGACGCAGAGCTCTACCCACTAAAACCCGGGAGTGCCACCAATAGTAATAATAATAATAAAACCTTTATTTTCAGGCTGCATAGGCCCATAGATAAATACCTTAACCTAATTATACATAATAAATTATAAACAATGTTATTAGTAAATAAAACTTGCCACCTTGGGTGAGGTGCCCCGGATCTATTGAGCAACAATTGGGAGACTACCCAGTCTCCCAAGAAACCAAAGCCACCTCCATGGAGGGGTATTCCTGCGCCAAAAAACACTCCCTCCCAACGTCGGGCCAGTGCAATGGGGTAAGGTTCCCATCCTCGCCCCTTGTCCGCCCTGCTCTTTTGTCCCCTCTTCTTTTAAGAGGGAACAAAGAGCAGCTCTCTCGGTTTCTTTGGCTTTGCCCAAGGTGCTGGGCTTACCTTAGTCTACTGAGGCCCGCCGTCACGACAAGTATTGGACCGTGGTGGGGTTATTGAATGAGACCTACATAACATGTCCAACAGTTGACGCATGGTTAATGATGATCAGCTTTTTTCTGCTTATATAACGAGTTTTGTGAAATAGAGATGGCAATTTACAACTCGAATACTCTATCTACGAGCTTATTAATTATTATTGAACATGATTTCTGTCCTTATTGCCGATTATTAATAGCTAGCGAATAATCGATTATTATTAGTCCGTTGATGATCAATTTATCCCGTTATCTTTTCTTTTGCATTTGCACCCATTTTGGCAATCTATACAGTGTTATTGTCCTTTCTCGTTAGTCAATGTTGTTACACGTGATTAACAAGTATTCATAGCTAAAAGAAGGTATAAACTTTTTTACGGTAGACAACACCGGCATAGGCATATAAGACATAAATCCACGTCACATATTTTTTATGAGTTAAAGCTATAAAGAGGATTGATAGTATGACCTTGGTAACACAATGAATGTTATAACGATGTATGTTGACTCGTCGATTAAGGTACAATGAATCAACAAGTTACGGCAAACAAAAGGCGAGTAAGCGAAAACCTTACCAACACAAAATATGTTTCCAAGTAAATGCTTTCAGTTTCTACCCTTTGGGTGAAACTAAATGTGAATCATACTATGTATAAAGGGTTCAGTGTCCTTTTATCATCAATATCAGGCGGGTCCCCAGGCGGGTATGTGGGACTCGCTGCGCCCGAAAGTTGGTAAGGTGGACGCAGAGCTCTACCTACTAATACAGGTTTTAGTGTGTAGAGCCACTAAAACTAGAGAACCAATGCTTTGGTGAGGTGCCCCCGGATCTGTTGAGCAACAGGGTACCTCGACGGCTACTCAGTCTCCCAAGGGAACAACGCCACCTCCATAGAGGGGTTATCCGACACACAAAACAACCCCTCTCAACGTCGGGACAGTGCAATGGGGTGAGGTTCCCATCCCCGCCTCTTGTCCTTCAGCTCTTTTGTCACCTCTTCTTATTAGAGAGGTACAAAGAGCAGCCCCTTTGGTTAAATTAGCTTAGCCCAAAGTGCTGGGTTCACCTTCTACCCATCGCCACGACAGGCCTGGAACCTTGGTGGGAAACTCCATTGTGCCTACTCTAAAAAACGCTAATATGATAAAATTATAAAAGAGTTCGTAACTAATACGATAGTAGTGATGGTGACGGTTAGGTTATAAGCACGTTGTGTCGAAAACATCGCCTTACGACGTCTTAATTACCAATTAAAAAGTTGTCAGCCAATTGAAATCCATTACAAGAGATGAAGATTGATTAACTTTTAATTACTTTTAAATCATTAAAACTAAAACCTTGACTGTAAACATAACCTTGATATTAATGTATTTTCTCAAAATTTTGTACGAAAATAACTATTATAAAATCCGTGGCTAACAATAATTATTATTTCCAATTATTATCTAAAAAAGTTTTAACTGTCGATATAAAATAATTATTACTGTGAAGAGAAACAAAATTTAGACATTTATTGATGTGAAAATTTTACTTAAAAAAAAGGATATCCTCAAAGTTAGTCACAAAAATGTGTGTAAAAACTATACTGGGACAAAAACACTTGAACGAGTTCAAGGTGTATTTACAGTTCAGAAGTGTATTGTTCAGTCTCAACAATCATTTAGCAGCGAGCCGTGATTTTTCCGCCGTTGGTTGCCCTCAAACTTGAAATTTGCATACGCACTGAGACAATAAATAAGAAAAAAATGTCCATTATACTATGTATATACGAAAACCCTTTAGGTAAAATTCAAACATTTTTGTTATTATTATTAACAGAAAGGAAATATTAAAAACATTCTTATAAGAAATAACTAACCTAATATAACTAAAAATATAAAACAAGAAGGAAATTACATCTATGAATTGCGTGTTATTATTTTAACATTAATAAAACATAAGTAAACTTAAAGAATTTTTTTCAATGTATTTTAATAAATTATATTAAAATCCTATATTTTAGAAATTTCTACAGAGCAAACAAAACTAAATATTTTGTTAAACGCTTGCTTTACTCCGGAGAGTATTGTGTATTTAAATTACTAATTGTGTTACTAATTTTACATAAATATTGTCTTATGTATAATCATTTGACGACCTCTGTGGCTCAGTGGTAAGCGCGTTGGCGCTCAAGCCGGAGGTTGCGGGTTCGAATCCCGCCAGGGAACAAAAATATTTTCTGTGTTCCTGGGTCATGGATGTGTATTAAATATGTGTATTATATAATAAAAATCTTAAATATATGTATAGTATAAAAGTATTAAATATATTTCCGTTGTCTGGTACCTGTAACACAAGTTCTTCGAAAACTTACCACGGGACCAGATTGACGTGGTGTGAATGAAAAAAAAAAATAAAAAAAAATTATGTTTCTCTCCTTGACATTTAAAATCTGATGTCCAAAAAGTGTATCCGTTAAAAAAGATAAATCAAAAACTTCAATTAAAATACACGTATAAGTTTTAAAAGTCTCATTAGCTGTAACACAGAGACCGTTAAGGCCCACTGACCCCGATACGGGTCCGAATCTTTCGGCACCAGTCCAGTACCCGGTATTATCCTCGCATTATCTGTTCTGTGTCAATAGGTTCTCCTATAACGGATCTTTGTGCCCACACGGTCTCATTACTTTCGTGACTCATCGACGATCTCATATTCAGATATTGATCTCATGTATGGTGATTATTTTATTGGTGAAATTAAAATAATTTAATAACTCTAAGCAACCTTTGCTTTGTAAAGCTTTTTGGAGACTATAACAAAAAAAATGTTTGATATAAGTAAGAATAATAAGTAATTTCCTTTCACTTAGATTAATAACAATTATTACTATAATAATTACTATAGATTAATAATAATAAATATGATTATTGTCATTTGAGGACATTAGTCCTTTTAATGCTGCTAAGGACTTCTCGAGGATTCACTCACATGGATTTCATTTCACTCACATGATTATATCTCATTCCAGTTGAAATATACAATTCTCTATTAGTATTATAGTTATTTAGTTAGTTTTATAGTTAGGAAGTTAGTTTTATTTAAAGAGTTTTATGTGTTTTTAATACATATTTTAAACAAGTTTATTTAACTAGCAGCGCCCCGCGGTTACACCTGCGTACTTCCCATTCCCGTGGGAGTACAGGAATAAATTGTAGCTTATATGTTATGGCGTTCATTGAGCGAGGCCTATGTTCAGCAGTGGACGGATAGAGGCTGATGATGATGATGATGATGATGATATTCTGTGTATAGGCTATGTTATTGTAAAGTTTCATTAAATCAATTCAGTAGTTTTTGCGTGAAAGAGTAACAAACATACATACATTCTTACAAACTTTCGCGTTTATTATATTGGTAGGATGTAGAGCTGAGTTGATTCATGTACATAGCAGACAATGGTTAAGGCAACGACACACCCGAAACACGAATCATCTCACTTAGTCGTTGACTGATAGTGTGTACACCGCCACCAGTATGTTTACCTCGACTACATCCACTATTTGAACATGCACGTTTATTTAACGCAGTATTTTACAAAATCACTTGCGAGAAATTTTGTAAGGATTATGCTAAGGAAAATACAACGTTTTAATCAGCAATAATTAATAGTAATTGTTGTTATAATTGTCAGTAACAGATGTAATCACGGCTCGGATCATTTGAGTATCTTGCCGTCATTAACTAGGTAGCTTTTGAACTGATGCAAAGAAAACGATGAGACAAAGAGTCTGTTGCCACCAGAGCTTACATTATTATGCTTTACACGTTCAAGGTTGCATATCTTTTAATATTTATACCTAAGGTAACAATAAAAAAGATATTTATTACATTTCAAAGTAACACGCGGTAAACATACTATATTTTACTACAACTTTTGTTATAGGTTAAATAGGTTTCTTTACACTGAAACCAAAGTTGCGTTGCTTTGCGATGGTGATAATATAATATTATGAAACATTGCTTTGCAAAGACACAAAATAAGCAGAAAGTCAAAATTGTATGCGTCTCTAACATTTAAATAAAAAAATGTGTATCATGTCATGTGAATAAAAAATCAACTTTGTTCAAACTTTTAACGTTACATTGTCAACGCGTTAATTTAAGAACAATATAAGTTCTGAAATAATATTTATTTATAACGGGAGAGGATTAAAAATCATTATTTGATATCGTGAGGCAAATTAATATTTTTTATCATATATTCGATATGCAATCAGAACACAATAAACAATGGCCGGTTAACCTTGCGTCGTGTACGATAATGCGTGGATGAGAT
The DNA here is from genome assembly GCA_963853865.1 of Helleia helle. Classification (NCBI taxonomy): domain Eukaryota; kingdom Metazoa; phylum Arthropoda; class Insecta; order Lepidoptera; family Lycaenidae; genus Helleia; species Helleia helle. The sequence goes on from OY971421.1 coordinate 13,800,443, forward strand.
AAATCGTACGACAGTTAAATGATTCCCAGGTGAGGAAGAAATTAGCTAACATCTCATTAATATTGTATAGTAATAAACGTTACTGAAGTATCAAACGTATGCACACCTTTTTCAATTTCAAAATATTCAAAGCCTTCGTTTTAAGGAGCTAGAATAATACACGATGACTATTACTTATGATAAAGAATTAACCGGAAAAGGACAAGGCCAAGACAAAACACTAGAAAATGTACTTATATCGAATGACACAACTCGCGTCTTAGTATTTTTTATACGATATAAATAAAATAAGGACAGAAATCATAGAAAATCTAAGTATTTGCGACAAGGTACAGTTATTTTGTAAACAAAAAACAAGATAGAATAACTGCTAGCTGATCAATTTTGAAAAATATGTAAACGAATTTAAAGGGGCTAGGTCTTGAGGCTGGTCCGTTACGGTTGTTGTTTGAAATAGCAGAAATCCGTGGGGTTTTATTATTAGTTGTGTGGGGCCGGACAAAATCGTGTAGGGCATTTCCCCGCGGAAAAAAGGCTTTGAGGAATCCATAAGACTATTATTTTGTCACTACATTTATAAGAATACAATAAAATAGGGCCCGGGATTCTGTTGAGCATTAGAATATGGGTCTACGTACTCGGTTATTAATAAAAACTATTATTTTTTTAAATATTACCCTAAGCACTATTAACATTATAATAATATTCCTATAACCAGCGCCAAATGTTGAGTCTGATATCGTCTGGATATAAAAATACTTGTAGATATAAATATTATATTTAAGACACACAAATTATAATAACGCGACTTAATCGTAAAAGTTTCAATCGCAGCTGCGGCCATTGGACGACTAACATTACTATTTAACAAAGATACCTTACGGCTAATATAAAAAAAATATACCAACATAGTGATAGTAGAACCACAGTAACAATTAATTATATATAGGGTTGCTTACAGCCGTTGAGCATATTAACCGGACATAATGCTTAATGCTTATAGCTCTTCTCTGGCAATAAGCATCTCATGAGGGTTTTAGTCCCTTAGGGTCAATTGTTTCATATTATTGTTTGGCTGTAGGGATTTGTTAGAATTGTCATTGAGCTGACTTCACAATTTCAATGAAAAATAAAATAAATGATTTTAATAAAACATCTTTGTAGAGACCTGAAAATGAAATATACCTTTTTTTAAATGAAATTTACCTTTAGCTCAAAAGGTTATCTAGTTATTATGTAGCTATTTTAGAATATTTTAAAATGGATTTATTATTATTGTCATTTATCATTTTATTATTTTCTTTTTTTAATTATTAATTACCATAATGCATTTTACTATTTCATCACCGACAATAATAATTCTATTGTGTATTCTTTTTGCATGTGGGGCAAATTTCTTCTGCACATCTATTAAATGATGATTAAAAGGTGTCGATAAGTACTTTATTACATAACACGCGTATCACATAGTATTACAATTACATAACATAAACAGTGGAATCGCAATAATTAAAAATAAATGATTTGTAATTATTTTCACCATTATCATAATTGAACCTTATAAAAAATAACAAGAAGTGCATAATAAATACTTCATAGTTGAATTTTTTATTTTTTTGGAAATGTTGAATTTTAACCGACTTCATTTAAAGTCACAATAACATATTGTCTGAGTGTTCGTGAACCCAGACCTTCGTTATTTTATAAAAGCTGTTAGTTTGTAATGTAGGGTTCACGGGCTCTTTAGTGTAATTTCATTTTTTTTTGTAAAATATGTTGTGTGTAGAACAATATGTTATTACAACTCCTGATAAGTTATGTGATGAGAGAATAGATATAAAATGTTCAAATCCTCATAAGGATAATATTTTATAATGAAATGGAATACTGAAATTTGGGAATAGGGAAATAGGGAATCGGGTAGTCGAGCTACATTACAGTGAATTATCAACATTGTTTAAACCATTTCAACCGGACTAACCCTTGCCAGACGCAAGGAATTAAGCATGTCACCCATGCGGTACCTGCCATTAAAATTCTGATATCTCAGTAACAATAATTAAACTACCCATTTACCATAGCAAAGCTTCTCGGAAGCAATGAGAAGGGTAATGGTACCAGCCGGGCGCGCGGTACAAACATCCCCCCCCCCACCGGTAAAATATGCGGCAGTACATTCATAGTCATTACTCACATTTGTGACTTATACATCATCACCACTCGCCAGTACACCGTAATTAGCGGATATAGCGTCATCAATGTTGTAATTATTATCTGTAATGGAGGCAACGTGTTTTGCCTACATAGGTACATAATAATGTAATAATAACTATATGGACTAAATAGTTATATAATGTATTTAACACCTTAAGAGCCATTTAAGTAAAATGTACTGATATGAAAGGAGTACTCTAACGATTATTGGAGCACTGCATCATGATTAAGTTAATATTGAAGAATTGCATCATGATTAAGATAATATTGAAGCACTGCATCTTGATTAAAATAATATTGAAGCACTGCATCATGATTAAGATAATATTGCTTTTATATCCGATACATTTTCTTCCAACGCAAGAAATCCTTTAAACTTGTGTTGACTATAGCAGTTGCATATTTTTTGTAATATACTATGCGAAAAACACCTTGTTAGACGTAGTAAGTAGTAAACTAAGATAGAGAAAATGTGTGAAACTTCACAGAAATAGTAAACATAAATTATAACTTCAGCAAAGTAATGACACATGTTTCTTTACTTTATAAAGATAAGAACAAACACAACTCACCTTCAGATTTATTCTTAATTATTTAAGAAAACACGCTATAAACTCGACGATTTCGGGGATTCCCAAAATTATGAGAAATCGTCAACAAAAAATACTTGAGTAACAAACATGCGGTAAATTTATGTTTATGTTAGCTTCAACTTTATAGGCTTCAATTTTAAATGGTAGGTTTTTCTAAGTATAGATTAAAAAAATCAAATATTTTTATAAGTAACAAACAATACTTCTCCAATATGTCGCCCAATATACGTCATTTATTAAAACTTTATTTTTTAAGCAAACGTCAAACAAAAAGCTGGTTTTTATTTAATTACAGCTTTAGTTATTTGGTCTTTGATTTTAAACCAAATCAATTGACTGTGGTATTACAAATATAATATGACAAAAACAAAGAATTACTTTGTATTAATCAACAATATCGTTGTTAGATCGAATAATATAGTACAAAAAAGAGACAGCAATAGTATACCTCTAGTCTTGCACGTATCATATCATGACCATTAAATAGGCAAAAGTCCATATCCATTCCTGGGTACGGCAGGCTGATTATGATATTCATTTCCAGATGTACCTGGCACAATATGGCTACCTCAGTCCATCCGTAAGAAATCCATCAAGTGGCCACATTGTCGACGAGAGCTCGTGGAGGAAGGCGATATCAGAGTTCCAAAGTTTTGCGGGACTGAATAATACTGGTACGTATACCGAAAACTTTTTAGTAAGGTATTTTACACTTATATTATTTAACACTAGCTGTTGCCCGCAGCTTCATTTGCCGTATCCGGAGTGATGATGACTATTTTTGTAGTCTAAGTTACTCCTTATAATATCCTCTGCCAGTGAAAGTTTTGTCAAAATCGGCCCAGCCGTTTTAGAGATTAGCCGGAACAAACAGACAGATGGACAGACAAAAATTATAAAAAATGTTATTTTGTTATATTATATACCGTGCTTACATCTACATGAATTTAGTAAAAAGCTCTTATTTTAATATTACAAACGGATACTCCAAATTTATTTATATTCTGTATAGAGTATTAATTAGTTGTCTGTAAAGTCGGTTTACTGACGATAGTTGAACGTGACAACGTCATAAGAAAATGGAACGCCTCAGAGCGAGGTAACGCCGCATGAGTCATGTTTTTTCGTGCGTGCAGCCGGCTCCATCGAATTATAAGACGTTGTCACGTCAAAAATGTTTGCAAAGAAGATCTGTGTAGAGTCCTAATTACACTGTAATTGAAAAATAGAGCACAGTACGAAATAGGCTAAATCTATCTCGCAAAAATTAAACACAAGACAATGTATTCGTTTATAAACATCATCAATCATTCGTTTATCAGAACGTGAACAAAACCAGGACAAAAGCTTTCTTATTTAATACTAGCAGCGCCCCGCGGTTTCACCCGCGTACTTCCCATTCCCGTGGGAGTACAGCGATAAATTATAGCCTATATGTTATTTTGATGAATAAGCTATATTGTTGTAAAGTTTCATCAAAATCCATTCAGTAGATTTTGCGTAAAAGAGTAACAAACATACATCAATACATTCTTACAAACTTTCGCTTCTATAATATTAGTAGGATAATAAGGTCATCATATTCCATCAGAAAAAAAGCGTTGACTCTGATTTGTAACTTTTGATATTATTGAGGGAGCCTATGTTCAGCAGTGGACGGATAGAGGCTGATGATCATGATGATGATAATTGATATTATTTGCTTCACATAAAACCTATATGAATGTTTAAGACCTATTGCACTAGATGTCCTACACATCCTATTCTCATTTATTGTTTATCCGTCATAAAACGCGATTAAAATGACGAAATATTTTTTTTTATAATGGACGAACGTATAATTTGATTCGTCAATGGTTGACGTAAGTAGCCAGCCCATCCGTTACTATGGCTTTCACGCCGACTCGTAAGTCTGTAAGTTATTATTTTGTTGCTATCAGCGTTCAGCGGACAACCAGTCTTGTCGATATCGATAAGTGAAAATTTGCCACCACGGCAGCCATGACAAATGTTTTCTTTTATCATCATCATCATCAGCCTTTATCCGTCCACTATTGAACATAGGCCTCCCTAAATGAACGCCAAGACGGCCGATCGCCACTCGCATCCAACACTTCGTCTACCTAAGCCCCAACTCTTGAACCTTATATTGTCCCATCGGCCATCCGCGAATGTGTGATCAGTCCACTGCCACTTCAACGAGCTTATTCTTCGCGTGATATCGTTTTCTCTTATATTTTTTACAATATCTTCTTAAATAAAATCGAATAGCCTGTATACGGCATCTAATAAAGAAACTATTATACACTTTGGTTCTCATTTGAAGTAAAGCTAAACCATTGAATAGTTTAGCTTACATAAGTTACTTACGAATTTCTTGCAAACGCATTTGCTAAGTTTTATGTCAAAACCAAAATTAATGGACATGTTCTGTTGTATACTAGATTATTTAATTGATTTAAATCAGTGGAAAGACTCGGACTTTTAGTTCTTCAATTTTCAGTATAAGTTCTAATAAATATAAATCGTGACGATTTTTCTCTAAAACATTAGCTATTAAACTCAAGTAAGATATCAATACCATAACTAACTTCCATATAAACTTACGTATCGTCTATATTCGTCGACAGCTAACAATTGGAATACCATACCAATACGTGGTCAGAACTTGAATCCTATCCATACGTGTCTTGCCATGAGAAGTAGTATATCGGTCTCTCAGCAATTAGGTAAGCAAATAACGAACTCTGTTCATACTTGGATACATTATTCAATACGTTATCGTCAGTTTAGGAGTGTATTAAACCTTATGACGTCAATAAAACAGATATTGTGTTAACTTTTTGTTCGATGTGCTTAAATTTAGATGTTTAACAACGTTCTGCTAAAGTTTAAATATATATGTGTTTTTGTTTTAAATATAAGATGAATGGAAAGGAACGTATCGTTATATATTATTAAAAATAATAATCTTACTCCAATTATTACTTATTTTTAATTCCATGCTACAGGGGCTCGCTTAAACTTGAAAATTTATAAATTGTTTTACTAACACTAGATAGAAGAACATTGTTATGAACAAATATGGATGTAAAAAAAACTGAATTGAATTATTTGAATTGAATTGAATTTTTGGTTTACTTTAACAATATAATAAATCGACAATTTTAGTTTTTTGTTTCCACTTTATATGATACATTTTCTGCGTCATATTGATTTACGGAATTGATTTTATAGAATTACGTATTTACTGGTTTATTCTTAAACAGTAAAGTTTTCCGGCTATCATTAACAATTCCACCGTGTTATTCCACCGTAGATGAATTTAAACTATCTACTAGTTCGCCTTTATATTCCTGATTGTATTTTCCGCTTGCGGTTTTTGTTGTGATCGTGTAATTACTTCCTTAAGCATCAAAACGGATTCATTCCTAGAATGGAGTATTCGCTATTCATTTCTTAACGTATACATATTACCAGTGGGAGGGAAGCGCTGTGCCGCGCTCCCGGCTGCATGGGTATCACCATCTTGCTTGTTTCTCCGGTGAAACAGCTTTGCTGTGTTTCGGAGAGAAGGGCAAGACAGGCAGTGTAATTACTGGCACCGAGACTTAACATCTTATGTCTCAGGATAGGCAACACATAAATGAGTTGCCTGGGGTCGTTCCAGGTATACCAGTTTATGTTCATGGGCGACGTCGACCACTTACCATCAGATGGCACATTTGCCAGTTTGCCTATCCAACTAACATAAAAAATGTATATTTTACATATATCACTTTTTAAAGTATATTTAAAAAAAAAAGATAAACGCGTTTTATAAATTGTGCGAAATGCTTACTAAAAGGCTTTCTAGATCTTTCATGTATTAATCCAATCAATGTTTAATTGCTTTTTTCTTTAGAACGAAACATTTACTTTAATTACACTTACCATCAGGTGAACCGACTGTCCGCTTGCCCCCTCTTCTATAAAAAACCATTTTTTTATGTTTCAGGCGAATTGGACGAGGAAACGATTTCCTTAATGTCACTGCCACGATGTGGGGTAAAGGACAAAGTTGGCTTCGGGGAAAGTCGCGCTAAAAGATACGCACTACAAGGTAATTCTCATACATTATTTATTTAATACCTTATTATTTATTCGTAGAATACGTCATAAAAGTAAGTAGAAGTGCCATGCTACATTACAGCCGAACTGGGCCGGCACGACCGAGGTGGTACCTCTCGCTCACATAATACGGGCGTCAAGTGACAGCTATGCTGTCGCGTTTCGTACGGTTTGTTAGTTTTCGGCGGCCCATTGGGGGGATAGGGAATAGGAGGGCGGCGCATCTGTGTGGCCTTGGTTGTGCGGATGTGTATGGGCGTCGGCGCCGTGAGACTCCGACTGCTCGTTTGCCCCCTGATGACATAAAAAAATTTATAAAAGAAATCTTTTTTAATTCTATTATATTCATATAAATTGGCAAATACTGTCCATTTTAGTATAAATTGTAAAATAACATTTTAATCAATCATGTTAGAGTGACGTCTAGAATACCGTTTATACCTTAAACACGTACTTACTTATAGCTTGGCAAAAAAGAGTATGACGTGATGACAGGTGGAACTAAATATTTTACTAAATGGAAACCTATGATGTTGACAATACTTGGCCGACAAATACTAGATTTTGATTAAAGCTGTGTCTCATATTTATTTTTAACGATTTGATTAAATTATCTTGCAGATTTTCCATATTATGATGAGACCTAAGTGAAAGTGGCGCCCTCATTTTTTCCATACTCTTTTTTGCCAAGCTGTACTAAATATTTCTATGACATTCTTTTCATATAGAGATTTATGACTGTTTCGTTTATAAATATTTACTCATCTTTAAAAAAGATACTCTCAATCTAACTCCACTATAATTTATATAATTAAGTTAATTATTTTATATATTATTTTAGGGTCTAGATGGCGTGTGAAGAACTTAACATATAAAATATCGAAATATCCGTCCAAGTTGAATCGCGAAGAAGTCGATGCAGAACTTGCGAAGGCATTTTCGGTTTGGTCAGATTATACCGATCTCACCTTCACACAGAAAAAAGGCGGTCAGGTCCATATAGAAATCAGGTAAGCCTTAGAGCCTAAGACTGCTCCTTCGAGTAAAATTTCTAGGCCAGCTATCAGCTTTCCTCCTGTACTAAAGCTGAAGGAAAAGCTTAGTATTAGTACAGATAATTATAAATCTAAGTGTGTCAAGTTCTGAAGTTTGAAATTATTACAGTATGACCTGACCTTTTACAAAATTTACAATATTTCGTTGTAAAATTTCTTAAGAATAGTCCAATAATATTTAAGGCACACTGCATTCATAGATAATATTTTTATATTATAATTATCGGATAGTTTTAACTTTAGCGAAAGACATAAAGAGATCATTTATTTATAAAATTAAATGCTCTACATACAACTTTTATGTAAATTATGTCTCTATTTCTTACCGTTTCTCTAAAACTTAAAAAACAAGTCACTTTATATATATTTTTTTCAAATCTCGGGGGTTATTTTAAATAAAATTTTCACAATTGGTTTTTGAATGTTTCAAAGTAACTTGTATCAAATACTCAAGTATTTACCTCAAAATTCGTATTTAAAGACCTGTTTTCCTGGACTATAAAATTAATTGGTTATTAGAGCGACTTGAGAAATATCGCGGTCAGTGAATTTACGTCATATTTTGTGATATGTTATTATAATATATAATAATACCTCACTGGGTTTCCCTGTAGGATGTTTGGGCCGCGCACCGCGTAGGTACATTCTGATTATTTCTTCTGAGACACTTATGTGTATGAGTTGGCCCATCTTACCATCATACATATATCTTGGGATAGGCAAAACATGAGTAGGTAGTCGTTTTTTTTCTTTTGCGCCGGGAAATACTCGTAGGCATTCCGCAGGGGAAGGGGAGGGGGATAGGGTATTTTATCCTTGCTACCTCTATTAGCTACCACAATAGAGAATTTTCACACAGGAAATTGTTGGGCATCTCATCAAAATGAAGTTACTCACAGAAAAATAGCTTGATAGTAGTCAAGTGCAAAAATGGACCGTGGATCCTGGACCATAAATGTTTTTGAGTCCTGCGAATAACGTTAGAAAAAAGAAGAAATATATTTTCTTTACATTTTTGCCAAATATTATTTTTATTATTTATACGAACTACTTTATTAATAATTGTCCATATCCTATTGCTGATTTATATTTCAATGGTAACCTTTTCTCACGCTGCGATCATATTTTTTTTTGTTATGGTTGTCTGGTAGAGACCGCTTAAAGCGGTAAGACCGCCATTTTTGTGCGTACTCCTAGTCATAAGTTTGTTGTTACCTGTTAATAATTTTATGGTACAAAATAAAGCATATTATTATTATATGCATGTATTAGCGTTTCAGAATACCTTGAAAAACATACAATGCGGCAATCACAAATAATAATACACTATCTATGTATGATTATTTTGAATCTGTTCACCTCGTCACAATGGTAATCCCTCTTGCGTAACCGAACACGAATCGTTATTGAGTTTAACGTAGCAGTGATTAGGGTTTTTGTCACAAGCTATATATTACACTCAACCTTGACACATTCTCCTAAAGGTTGCGCTGTAACGCGCTCCCATCTGATTGGGAACCATTGTGTTGTGTTCCGGAGAGAATGACAGCACAGGCAGTGTGATTTCTGGCACAGAGGCTTACATCTTGTCTGAGGATACGCCTCACGTCTCCAGGTGGCATGTCTTCCAGTTTGCTTAGCCTATTCAAGCCTATCTTTCGGGCGCAGCGAGTCCCACGGTACGCCGGGGGGAGTCCCCACTCCCCCGCGGGATGCCTTAGAGCATTTCCCGGCGTAAAATAAAAAACACCTTTTCAAGTAACAAAAAAAACTTATCATATACACAACTCTTTTCAGGTTCGAGAAGGGCGAGCACGGTGATGGTGACCCGTTCGACGGGCCTGGTGGTACCCTCGCCCACGCCTACTTCCCGGTTAGTATCGACTGCATTACCATAGTTACATGTTACAAAGCAAACAATGGTGAATAAAATGTTTTTATATTACAAATAGGAAACACATTATCATGTCAACGTATTTAGGAAGCGTGGAAATGACGGACAGACCTTTCAACTGTAGAAAATGAATCTGGGTGCTCGTTTTATTGCATAATCTTTTTTATATATATTTTGTATACATTTGGTAATCCGATTTCTGAATTGTGTTATATCTGTTATTGTATTGCAGGTATACGGTGGCGATGCTCACTTTGACGATTCGGAAATGTGGACAATTAACACCAGGAGAGGAACAAATCTCTTCCAGGTATTTTATTGTTATAAATAAATACTAATATAACATTATATAAATGACTATCATTATTAGACATATATATTCATTATACCAATTATCTGCATTTGTCTGCATTTTATGGACATATTATGGAATACAGGAAAAGTGTATAGTTGCAAAGATAACAAAACGTAATTGTGGCAACCCTAGCAAATACTTAATACAATGGTTGATACGAAAGAATATACTGTCTTCAGTAATCGCCTGAATTTTGAAAATTACATGTCACACAGGTTTTGTAATAACGAGATTTAATTTCAGGTCGCGGCCCATGAATTTGGACACTCGCTTGGTCTGTCCCACAGTGACGTTAGGTCCGCCCTGATGGCTCCCTTCTACCGAGGGTACGATCCCGCCTTCCAACTTGACCAGGACGACATCCTGGGTATTCAGGTACATTACATTTTCATTACAAAAACCTTTTTTTACATAACCTTATATTTATATATTTATATATATTACATAATCAACTTTTTTTATTATTAACGCAATAATTCAAATTCCAGGCATTGTACGGACATAGGACACAACTCGACATTGGAGGTGGCGTGGCCTCGAATCCGTCAGTGCCCAGGGCTACCACTCAGGCACCTTCAGCCGAAGATCCCGCCCTTTGCTCAGATCCAAGCATAGACACCATATTCAACTCCGCTGACGGATCAACATTTGTCTTCAAAGGTATTGTAACATATTATTAGTATTTTTTTCCTTCCTCAAAAATATTTTCAAATCTGATAGTTCCAGTGTAGGTATATGATGGTGGTATAATAATGACAATGAGATGCATACATAATTTCGTAAATATTTAAATTTATATGGTAAATAGAAAAGATGACTTAAAAACTTTGAATATTTTCAGGTGATCATTACTGGAGGCTAACTGAGAACGGAGTGGCGGCGGGCTACCCTCGCCTCATCAGCCGCGCCTGGCCCGGCCTACCCGGCAACATCGACGCAGCCTTCACATACAAAAATGGGAAGACTTACTTCTTCAAAGGCTCAAAATACTGGAGGTATAACGGACAGAAAGTTGATGGTGACTACCCCAAAGAGATTAGCGAAGGTGAGGAAAAGTTATTAGTCATAAATTTTTATAAACTTATTATTATAATAAATTTAAAGTTTTTGTACTACTAACATTGCCAGATGGCAAATTATTCTTATTAAGTCTAGTACGGATTCTTACCTGTATAACGTCAGAATTATTTTTATACTTCTTCTATAGATGGACTTCACCTAATTTGGTCAATACCATAGGAACAAGTGATGACCTATTCGAACGATGTCTAATTTCGGGCCCATAATTAATTTTGAGAATTTTTTATTATCATACAATATTAAGTTTTTTAAACTCTGGGCCGTATTACATGGTGGTTTTTTTTCTAATTTCAGGTTTCACTGGTATTCCCGACAACATTGACGCGGCGTTGGTGTGGTCAGGCAATGGAAAAATTTACTTCTACAAAGGGTCCAAGTTCTGGAGGTTCGACCCGGCGCAGCGCCCTCCAGTCAAGTCCACGTACCCCAAACCATTGTCCAACTGGGAGGGCATACCCGATAACATCGACGCTGCTTTACAGTACACTAATGGATACACTTACTTCTTTAAGGGTGGATCGTACTGGCGGTTTAATGATAGGACTTTCAGTGTGAGTAATTGATATTATTAATAATTGATAATAATTAAAAAATTATAATGTTTGTATCTAAACTTAGAGAAACATTTTCTTAACATACAATAGGTATATTTATATTGAACGTATAAATTCGAAGCCACATTTAACTACAGACATTTCCTGAAGACTAAATATAATACAAAGATTGAATAGGCAAAAAAAAATACAGTTCCATACCTACCTTCTTCTTTTCTCTGTTTGTCAACCTATTTTTGATGTGAACATCAAAAAATCTATCGCCGCGTCTCCGCAGTGAAATCGACTCGAATGTCGTGATGGCAAACGCGTGTCGTGTCACGCGTTGTGTTTTTATTAATTATGAATTCTAGATGGTTCACAGGGAATTCCGTGACGGCCAACTATTTTTAGTGGGATTTTTTTAAATTAATTAAGAGTTGGATACAAGTTCTTTACCCCAGTGGGGATTAAGAAAATTCAGTGTGACCAATAACAAAAAAAATAAAACACTTTGACCTAATGTACCCTGCTGATAGTGCATATTTTATTACTTCTAGGTGGATTCTGACAACCCCGCGTTCCCCCGGTCCAGCGCGTACTGGTGGTTAGGCTGCACCAACGCCCCCCGAGGCACCGTTGGAGGTAACGAGCGCCTCGTTACTAGAGCCCCCGACGACGACGATGTCGGCGATATCATTTTCGATGGAGGTAGGTTCGGGGACCCAGGCAGCATGGTACCTCTTGACAACCGGCGAATGTACTATGCATTTGTAGTCCACGCCCAAAGTACAAAATGAACAAGTTATATAAAGTTTACTATGAAATATATGAGAAATAAATTTAGTACTAGTAACTATTTAAAGAGTAGAAATAAGTCGTGAAACTAAATTGGACGATGAGGCTTGGTTAAATACGGTTGGATCGGCCGTCTCGTCGTTTATTAAAGAGGCATACGTTCAGCAGTGGATGGAAAAGGCTGATAGTGATGATGAAACATTTAAATGTCTCTCAGTGAATGTCATTATAAAAAATCTGCATTGATATAAGTTATATCGTCTTTGTCAAGAGGTACTCTCGAGTAAGTGGCAGGGAAATATGAACGTGAAAATTAGACCGTCGTACCGTATCCACTGTTGTGTGCTTCTCCTTGTGATGTGAATGTCCAAAAATATTTTGTTTGTTTTCTTCGTCAACTTAATATACCGTATTAGACTAGGTTCAACTTGTCTTATTGTGTTTGTTTTCTTTTTTATTTCTTATTGTTTATCATCATTTATTGAAATGCTTTTCGTCATTGCTTTATATATATTATGTTATGCTTAATATCGAACGCTTTTCTTATTATTTTATGCGATTATGAATAAATAAACTAATCTACTAACGTTTCTCGTCATAATGAATTAACAAATCCTGACATTGTTCAGTTTTAACAAAAGCTTGGCAGTGGTTGACGGTGGATTATCCGGAATAAGAACGTCGCTTCTGGGTGCCCTGAATCTACCTTATATTGAAGTATTGAGAGGTAAAGATTTTCACACTTAAAAAACATCATTTCTAATCAGATGATGGCTATCGTTTTTGTATTAACATATAAATAAAAGTGTTACCATCGATAAAATATTCAATGTCATATCTTAAATTTAATGATAAAATACTAATCGAGCATTTTTCTAAGAGTGAAAATCTTTATTATTAAATTCGTCACGTTAATTTTTTTACACTTTAAATTTTAAAATCACTTTGTAAGTTATAAGTAATCACTTTTAATATATAAAAACAATTTGGAAATATTTTAGCTAATAAAATCACTTTAAATTTTAAAATCACTTTGTAAGTTATAAGTAATCACTTTTAATATATAAAAACACTTTGGAAATATTTACGCACTTGTGTTGTCACCGTACCTAATAAATAACGTTTGTCAAAGCACCAAGTTTGATTTACTGATTGATAATATTATCATCGCGGTGCCTGGGACAAATATACGTTACCAGTTGTGTTTGTGTTTGTCTTTTAGGTATAAAATCATCCGCTCCCAGGTCATTCTTCTGGTTCAGGAAATAGCCCTATCGGAGAGTTCCTGATTAATTGTACATAGAGAATAACATAAAGAACAAAGACTAAATTAGTATTATAGGAAACATATGAATACCAGTGAGATTATAGACATAAGCGGTGATTTTAGTACTGGCGAGCCTATCATACGCTGCCTGTACGTTATTTTTTTTCATTTGCATGTTTTTTTAGTTTTAAATGCTTGGACTTTTGCATGCCGTGCTTGCTTTTTCTATTCCACTTTTACAAATTTACTTATGATAATTAGTAGAAGTAATACAAAATGTTTACATATTTTAATAAATAGTTAACTTGATTTTAAGACAACAAAGATTATGTTCATAATAATTAGTCCTTCGAACCGGATCAACCACAAAATCGTGATAGGTATATATGTATGTCTGAAAACTGTATTTTTCTCATTCTTATGACGTAAAATTTGTCTTTACCAGTTGGTATTGAATATAAAAGTGTTCGCATGTTGGAATTTGTGTCAGTGACTGGTTCTTGGCATATGTTTCTATTTTTCTTTACCAAATCAAAAAAAATCCAAACTTATTTTATTGTAAGAGGTGATTTATTATATTTTTTTCATAATTAAACAAAAAGAAAAAAAATTGTTAAAGTAAAAGTTAGTACGTTAATTAAAATCTGTAAACATTTTTGTTGCATGCTATATTATATTTCATCTTGTATTATAGGTTCCATGGCCCACGCGATTCGTGTATTCGTTTTAAATATATAGAACAAAATAGCAACAATCATTCTACTTAATTGAAGAATATTAGTGAATGTAAGATACGCGAATTTATTAATTTAAAAAGCACCATTCACTTTTAAAGTGTGTTTAAACTGATCTATTCAAATAAACATTCCGTCAAGATCTTTCTGTCCTATAAAACTTCTCAATTCTTTCGAAAATATTAGTACCTTTATCTCCAAATATCTTCATCGGCACAATCTTTAAAGAGTTTCATCACCTATCCCTAATGAATCAAGTGTGTGTAACTAACAAAATTCATAATGTATGACCGCATGCATACATTTTTAGTTTGTCTAATCACTATAATAAGATTTTTTTCTAAAACATTAATTTTATTATTACAATCTAAAATATTAATAATCATTTATAATTTTTAAAAGTTTTCATAAGTATATATCTTAAAATAAGTAAATTATTTTAAATATAGTTAATATAATAGTAATATATATATTTTTACAATATAATATTATAATAACTGAAAACTGGCATGTTGAGTAGTGTATATAAGATTTGTAGTTTAGTTGTGCACCAACGGGTTTTGGTGTCAAAAAATCTATGATATCATGTTAAAAGAAGTTAATGTTTCAGTGATCAACGTTCAGTCCGATGGAGCTAGACTATAGTTGAACACCTACATTTATAAGGGGGGCTCGAACCGTCCTCCGTCGCGACTCCATTTACCCGCATCGTAGGTTCCATTTCATATCTTTTGCTTTACTATGAAACCCGTTCAAAATTAATTTTTCAACCGGTTTCATATCTCATTTAATTCATCATTTTTGTTCATTATCATTTCATTTGTTTGATTCAAACTATTCTAATAATGCTTGAATTTATTCTGAATACATGCATTGTGAGAAGAGCTTGAAAAGCATGACACTTTTATGCACTGTAGCACTTTATGATTATCAACTTTTTCCTTTAGTGAGCACACGTTAATTATGTTCAACAGATGAACCCGATGCGAGAGGCGGCAGTGGCGCAACGAGTACGCGACAACCACTCAGTATACTGGCGATGACATGTTGTATATTACTGGTGGCATTTGGCTGGCTGCCGCGCGCCTAGCATGACTGTTACCGCTGGTTAAGCAAGTGTGTTTAAACTTGTGCTGCCGTGGGTACACCCCGGCCCACGTCTGCGACACCGCGTCTCCCACTGTGATCGTGTATGCGTGTCCGCGTTCGATATATTGTGTATAGCGAGCGCCTAGCTGTGATGATGAATGTGTCTTTTTATACTTGTGAGAACAATAATTTAATTCGAAGTCATAGTTTTTATACTTAATATAAATAGATGATGTAAGTTTGAGTGTGATATTGATGTAAGCGATGATTTTTTCTATTAAAATTTATTTAAATCTAAACGCATTTTCATTTCGATGGGTGTTCAATAAATAAGAGGCATGATTGTATTTTATTCGGTTTATTTAACGTTTTTTCTGTTTCTCCAATAATTCTTCTTAAGTTAGTAATTACAAGTTTATATGACAATATTTTTCGTTTTTATTTCATTTTCATAAACGTATTTTTTTTTATAAACATCTCCACAATTCACCATAACACGGTCGTGCGACCTATTTGTTCAATCGTTCTAACTCTTAGGAAAATGCAAATTATATTAAACTCGAAACCTGTCTACGTTTACGGTTTATCGAACAAGATTCTTAATTCGAGTGCGGAAAACGATTCATGAACGGTTAGGCGGGCTCGGTGCAGGCGGCGAGTGCTACGCTCACTACGCGGCCACTACGAGAAGGCGTAGCCCTTCCAGTCTGCGCGGAGCCCGCTTATTCCGCTCATTTGATCGCTTAGAAGGCATAACATAAGACTTAGTACACGATCACTACTCGAGAAACACCTACGACACATCCTAGATCATATCAATATATAGGAGTCCCGCGTGCTGTGGCAGTGTTTATGAATTTAAAGTTATACTACACTACCTCTCTCACTATTAATCAGGCAACTTTAATGATATTTAATCTCAATATTAAATACAAGCCACCCTAGAGGACAAATTCATTTAATATTCTAATGTGTATGTAAAATTCAACACAGTCAAATTTTATAAACGTGTTGTTCTATACATACATATATTTATATGATCTAGAACTTACTAGTAATAATTGTATTTAAGTACTTGTGTGTTTGTAAATTTTATAGAAAACTCATAATGATAAAGTAAGGAATAAAAATATAAGACTTAAATTAACGTAATATGGATGACGTAATAAAATAAAGGAATTAAAATAAATTTAAATAAAAAACGAATAAAACATTGTCGTTCTATATTTTTTCTTTTTTTACTGTTTTAAATAAAATCATTACAACTAAGACAACTGATACATACAATTAACCATTCTAACTTATTTAATAGTCCACCAATACATTTTCTTAGAAAATGTTTTCTCTGTATTTCTCTAATTACATTACATGTTTTAACGGCACTGTTTACATTTACTACACGTAAGTGTATATACATCCTTGCTTTTATACTAAATAAAAAAAACCAGAAGAGCTCAACTTGGGATGGGTGAAACCAATATAGGTTTTTATTAAATTTCTGTATTACAAAATCAAATTAACGCTTTAAAGCATGTGTGTTTACAAATACCAATTATTATACTTTAACTTACTAAACTATTTTATTGTTAAATACGAAAAAGGGTACAATTAGCCAGACTGTCAGAGACGTGTTTGTAATAAAAAAACAATAATTTACAGCACTCAAAAATGACTCCACGGATTATCAACCATATTATGCGTTCGTTGTAATAAAACATTCGAGACTGTGCTGAATATTTTTTTCTCAAGTATTCTCTTTTCACTTTGTATTAGCACTTCGACTTACATATCTTAGACATCTATTATTTGTGGCTTTAATAACGTAAGCTGTATTGTATAAAATATTTAAATATTAACACGATCGTGGACTATGTTATCTGTATCATATGTAGAAGGCTACCATTTGGTGTTTTTCTTACATTAATTAGTATTTACCTTAACAGAAGGGACTGTATCTATTGTACATCGGAATACACAGAAACAGTGGACAACCCCTAAGATGCTGCATTTGTGCGTGTCACAGTCGAGCAGAAAAACGGAACAGTTTCTTTAAAAAAACGCCGTACATTATAAAGTCAATACGTGAACACGTGCTGCCATAAAGATATTTCAAACAATTTCAAGTTACTGGAAACGATAAAGTTTGGCAGCCGACCACGAGGTAACTACATACATCTGTATGCCTAATTGATTACCTCCAAATTATAGGTTAGAGCTAAATACATATTTGTTCATACACAGTTTATATAGCAATTTTTTTTTTCATATTATTTGTGCGTTAAACATTTACACTTTATTTATGTACATCAAAACATACGTATATTACTCGAAAACATAATATACACGCTATCATCAAACTCTCAACGTAACATGAAAATACACTCGTTAGGCCGCTTGTTGGTAGCGTCGAAGTGTGTTCCACAGCGCTATGTGAATAATTATTATTAACTAATTCATAAATCCTTTCCTTGACACAAAAAATCATTAATATAATAGCAAATGAATTTTATTATTCGTTAAACAAAAAGAAAAGAAAGCTCTTTCAGGAAAATAATTTAGAACTTTGTTTCCAAGTTTCAAATGAATGTAGAAACAATGCAAAAAATTAATCATCGTTTCCATTGTGATTGTTCACGGTAGGTTTTCGCACACCCCGACGCTTCCAATGTTGGCCTTAGACTAAAACTACAGAGAAGAGTGCAGCCGCTCGTGGCATTTCCCTGGACATACCGAGTTCCGTGGTCACGCAACTCGGGAATGTGAACTACATCAGTTATTTTCTACGAATTATTGCTAATTTTGTGTCCCTACAAAATCAATAAGAGGTGAAACTGGTCTTCAATGAACTTTAAAGTAGCCTATTTAAGATTCGAAAATTTATTACTAGTATCAACGCGGGGATACTTTTTAGTATAAAAATTACGTTAACGTGTCGTGACGCTGCGTTATGGGTACGATTACGATATCGTGTGCGGCCGAACTTACGGGACCGAACTTCTCTTCCGATATTTATTATCTACTCTAAAGACAAGTGAAGATTATGAAGAGCGATACTAGAAACATCCAAAGGAAGGAATGTATGGTCAATGTGTGAGTTTTAACGAGTGCTCAAAATTGTTCCAATTAACTATGTTCTAGTAATTCTTTTTCTAACTCTAATTTTTTGATAATTTATACATAGATAGGTACACGCAGATGTCAAAAGTACTCCCTCTACGTGAGTTATAGATAAAAGTTCTTATGAGTAAACTATGAAGAAATCGTATTGATGTCAAAAATTTTATCGTATAATTGATGATAAAAACGAAAACAGCAAATTTTAAAGTATGTATATATTGCCCTAAAATTCTTGATCCTAGTCATAACAAAAATGAATGACATAATTGTCTGATAAATGCCTATTAAATATTAAAATAACCGTTTTTATATTATTTCAAAGGAGTATTAATTTATTGTTTGAACCATCTTGCAGCTATCACACACTTACCAAACTTTCATTCAAATTCATTGCTTTGATGGATGAAGCAGTAAGTACTTGTCAATCGGTGCTAAGTATTGTGGCTCGATTGTGTGCTTACTGCCCGAGAGTCGAAGGGTGACCGATGAAGATAACAAAACGCCGTTCGTAGTAATCGGTCCGGCACGACCGGGGTGGTACCTCTCGCTCACATAACACCGGCGTCAAGTGACAACTATGCTGTTGCGTTTCGTGCGGTTTTAATTGATTAAAAGTTATATGTACCCCATTGTTTGATAAAATGGGTCTTGGGTAGACTCAAGCAGGTTTGGGAGCGTCAATGGTCTAATAGATAGAAATGGCCTATGCACCTGTGCACTTCATCTTGTCAATATTGCTAACCAATGATGGAAAAATCGTGAGGCAATCTGTATATCGGAATAAGTCTATATATGGCCGTGTAATGTTCGCTAACCTGAATTGATTCAGAGCATTGGCGAACTTTGTTCTAATACTTTAATTGGCTCTTCTTATAGTGTTCATCAGTGTGAAACATTTCCATCTGGCCATCTTAGGCCATACTGGGGCCCCTGTGCACACAAAAAATTGGGGCCCTTTTGAAAAGAAAAGAAAGAGAATGTTGATGCTATATGATCTAATATTTACTGTGGTTAATCGTTACAATTTAAACATACATATAAGTATGCTACTGGTGATTAAGTACTTGACCAGCAGTAGTATTAAAATATAGTACTGGAATACCAATACATAAATGTCTTCATATTTCGGGGCCCCCGTGAAGATGGGGCCCTAGATACAGACCCCGTGTGCCCTTAAAGTAAAGACGATACTGTTCCCAATGAAGACTCTATGAAATGTGTTTTAATTAAAAAAAAATAGAGGAAACTGTTCAGCTTATCTGAATCATGGATTGCGTTTTATGGTAGACATCCAGTTGGCAGACTCGTTCGATGAATATAAATAGCTGCACCTGATATGATGTGTATATATTACAAAGATCTTTTATGTATTTAATTTTGTCATCTAGTTCCCATAACACATTCTATGCAGATTACCACGGGAATAGGTTACCTGCTGTGATATTAAAAATGTTGAGTAAAATATTTATATTTAGAGAAATCGTTCTTTTCAAGTAAGCTACTATTTCAGCGTCACCCATCGACTCTCCCAGTATCATGTTAGTCAAAAGTCCTTGCAGCAAAACGACCCATAGCTACGTCACTAAACCATAAAACCTGTAAAACTGTGAACGTGGTATATTGTTCTGGAAATTTTTATTAAAATAATTGTCTCGTTTGAGTTAGATGTATAGTTTAGATGATATGGTTCAAGAGTTTCATAGATTAGTTGAGTTCAGCGTGCTCCCAACGGCAACATCCATCTCCATGCATAAGTCTCATTGTAAAAACGCGAAAAGAAAACATAATGCCCTAAAAAGCGTTAATAGACTTTTAGCACCCTCGGTGGCTTTACGTACGGAGAAGAAATAACAATTGGCTTCTGATATATTTACACAATAAAAACGTAAAAAATAACTTACTTAATATTATTATCATTTGAATACAACAACTAGATCCTCGCTCGAGGACTTTCAACAAATGTCCATTCAATAAAGTCTTAATAACCATTTATTATATTCTTCTCATCACAAATCTTCAACGACACCACAATACATTTTAAACTAAACAAAACAACGAATATATTTACGTACAAATGTATGAGAACGAATCCAATATCGGCGTGTGCCATACAATATACACATATACATAATATACAATAATAATATATTAATCAATTCTTATAAAACATTTTAACCATGTGTACATCGGAATTTGGTATATCAAGTTCATAAGACGGATGTATTACAATCTATGAGAGCATTCGATGCTCCTGACACAATTGATTCCATACAAAACAATACCTACTTAGTCATTTAATCCTAATACGTTAGTCGCTATTTTAATATAAGATAGACCAATATTAGGCGTCCATAACCTGGTGAAAGTGCTGGCAAAGTCACTTCAGCATTTAGGATCTACCTTAAACCATATGCGTAACACGGAAATCAAGAAAAAGTAAATAAAGTATTTTCTATATAGTATACAGTTTTGCTATATACGCAACACAGCAATTCCTTTAATAGTTTCCAAATTTTGGTACATAAGCGTATTTCTAGGATGTCTTTGAATGCAAACGATTAAATATAGGTATTATAATTATAAATCAACATTCTTAAAGCACATCAAACTTTAGAAGTGTTGTAACATTTTAAATCACAAAAGGTAATGATTTATATAGCTTGTAATTACCAAAAGTAGATCAATAGAATAGTAGTAGTTATTTTTTTATTTAATATTCAATCAGTACTTTTGTCTACTTTTTACAAATATGACTACATAATATACTACAATACCTATTTACATATAGAGTCATTTCTAGTGAACATTAAAGTTAGATAAAATAAACAAATGTCTTTCAAACGTATGTATAAGTTCTAGAATCATCTACTACAGAGAATACAGTTGGAAATTAGTATATATATTTATAACCATTAGAGTTGATAATTATATATGTGTCCATTATAATTGAGAAGTACTTTGCCATCACTTCCCCGCTTGTCTACCGGTATTTTATATAAAAATAACTACAATATTGGAATATAACTATTGTCGCTGCGCTCAAAGGACTTATAAGTCTTGTCTATACTAGGACATATTTGCCATGTCGTCATAGGTAGCAAATATCTTCAGATTCTAGTTTTATACGAAATCAATTGTTTTTAATAATAACAGTGACTAAAAAAGAATAAAAAATGTCTATGCGTCATTTTTTGTATTAATCCATAATTTATTTCTTCATTGTAAATTATGTCATTTTATTTACTAATATTAATTGTCTAGTGTAATGTTAATAAATTATGAATTGGTACAAAAGCATGTTGACCACTCTTAAAGTAATTGCAACTTCTTTATAAAATTCCTGCCCATCAAACTTACATCAAAACAACTCGCATAATTCAGATGTTGCATGCCATAATGGACGAATAAAATAGATCACTGTAAAGCAGAAGTGTATTGACACGTACACTCCTACCTACCTTTCCATGAATCTTGTCAAAAATATTGCCTATATCGGTATACTATTATAGCAAAAATAACTCAAATCAACGCGTGCTTCTGATCAATATTTAATGTAATATTAAAATTCTATTTAAAATATATAATCTTACAACGCAAATAATTCCTCTATCTTCGTTTACGATTCGTGACGAAAATATTACCTTCCTGGCCGGATTGTCGGCGTAGCGTTACCAGACAAAACCTATAAGTAATATAATGGAACATTGGTGTTTCTTCGTTAAATGTGTATCAAACAGTCGGACACTGACTTAAACTTACAGTCTACAGTGGCCTCGGCCGACCCGGCGTCGCGAGACTCGGGCGTCGACGTCTTCGAACTCGGCGAACCCGTCGCGTTATTTATTATCATAAGTACAGCACTAATAGAAGTTTCGAGTGTGGTCCGGCGCTCGGACGTCGCGTACGTGGGAGTGCGACGCACGTTAACGTAAAACTATAACCTCTTATCGCGCACATTCACTACAGATATGGGTTGTGTCCAGTGAGTCCGCATGAGGGCGTGCGTGACGACGGTGGACGCCAGCAGCAGCGCCAGCGACGGCAGTGCGGCGGGGGCGGCGGCGGGCGCCTGGTACGGCACCGAGCACGTGGCGGAGCGCTCCTCCACGGGGGCGCAGCGCTCCGCCTCGGGCCGCGGCGGCTCATTGAGGCGCGCCTCGCAGCGATAGCACAAGCGCCCCTCGCAGTACCAGTAGCAGCACTCGTCCGCTCCGTAGTTGGACTTGTTGGCCTGAGCACCCGTTTCTGGTATACGTGGATCTGGAATACACCACGCGTATATTATGTAACTAGCCATCTATGAATTCAATGGTAAAATAATAAAGCGTCTTTATTGTTTTCGTTCAACTTCTAGCTTAAATGTTTGCAATCAGCGAGCGTTCTGCATGTGAAAAACATTTTTATTTTCCACTAAAAATACCAAGGTTCAAACTTAGAGCGGTGCCAGTTAAAAGGGAACATTGAGAGATGAATAAGAAAGCCAAGATGCAACAATTGGTCACAGTTACGTGAAAAGAAAAACAAAAGGGGTTGCACCGCACAGTGGGTGGCGTTTGTTCCGGCCTTTCTCATTTTGAACGTAGGCCAAGCGTCGGGTAGTTAATCGAGCCTAATACATTCCATTTTTGCTGTCAGAAACACGCACTAGCTTTTGCCAAGCCTTTATGAAAATAATAAACATTTTATTATAAGCATTTTGTAGTCCCGACTCTCGTCTTAAGCATTTTACTCTACATAAACGGTCTCTTATTATTATTTTATTAGACATAAAGAACTATTTCAAGCTTACTTGAAAGAAAACGTAAATAGTTTTAAATCTTCTTTGATTCGGTTGACAAAGATAAATTGAACAACGTTGTGGGACGTAGTACATCGCGTAGGCGTTTCATTAAGACTTATGTGCAATGCTAAGAACCCAGATCTAAGGAAGCATTTTGACTATAATATAGTTACAAATTAATTAACTATAAATGTCTTTCACCAGATTTTGTGGATTCCTTTTGAAGTTATCTTATAAAAAGCCTAATGTAATATATCAGATTTTTGTTCTCGCTATGAAATATGGAAATGAATTTACAGAATAGCGTTTTGGGCGATTAAACCAGCTACTTAAGTCAATTTAAAAATTAACAAATTTATGAGTAAAAAATAAATTAAATGACAGTGATAGGATATCATCCCTGCTTATTTCTTCTGCCAAGTAACTTGACATGATTTAGGAAAGTGTACCTGGCTCCCAGACTACGAAGAAATAGCAATCTTGTGTTGCAGGATAGGCAACGCAGCAAAGCGCTCTCTCTCTGTAGTAATTAGTTAACATTAGAAATGGGTCATCTTACTTCAAACAACATACAAAGCGTATTTGGTTTTTGGTTTCAAACATCATAGCGTGTATTAGATACACGATGGGTTACTTATTTTTATGGGTTTCTTTCTAAGTGATTTGGAGTCTTATATTTTAGCGTGTTCAGCAGTAGACGGATGATGATGATGATTATCTTTTTATATCATGTTAGTAAAAATTCGGTATGAAACTGCACATTGTAAATTTTACAAAGTTGCATTATTGTAATCATGTAACGTTTGCTATCTGGTTTGCATTAGGTACATGTATTAAACAACGCCTCTATTAGAAGTTTCGTATTTTTCTCATACACTGCGTACCTATTCTTTACAAAGATAGACAATCACAAAGCCGTCACCAAAATTTTATGCTTAAATATATTATAACCAGTCTGGCCATAAATACTAACAGGATTTATATATACACACCTACATAAAAACTTTTCTTTTTTCAACTTTTTAATTATTTTTAATTTGGCACACTTATATGATTTTAAGTTAACATGGTTATTTTCATTACTAAAATTATTTTAAACGGGATATTCACCATGTTTCTCATTTTTATTTCGCAATATCGAGCTCCGCGAAATAAAAATGAGAAACATGGTGAATATCCCGTTTTAAATAATTTTGGAATACGTAGGTATATTATTTTAAAAATTTCTATCGATTTTGCGCCATTTCACATATTTTTTCGTTTTCATTATCAAATTACAATATGGAATAGGGTGTTAAAGAAAATAGGATTGCAATGATCGCCTTGATCAAAGTGGGTATGGAGCCGTCGGTCATATTCCAGACACTTCAAAAACTTGGTATCAGCCGTATGTTCGTATATCGTACTATCAACAGATACAACAACACTTCGTCTGTCGAAGACTAGAAAAGATCGGGGCGGCCGCGTGCTGTTAGAACTATAAAGGCTGTTCATGCTGTTAAAGCCAGAATTCGTCGAAAGCCCATTAGGAAGAAAAAAATATTATCGCGAAAAATGAAGATTCCCGCTAAAACTCTGTCGCGTATTATAAAACAAGACCTGAAGCTCAGTGCTTATCGTTGATATATATAGGTACAGGACTTGCCCTAAATCAATATTTACAATTAAAGAGAGTGGATTGATGAAAACTATAACGCCTTTGATACGAAGGTAAGAAGGTAAGATACAGAAATATCCTCTGTACCGATGAAAATAAATTCACGATGAAGAACACTACAAAAAGCAAAATGATAAAGTGTATGTTCACAGTTCTAAAGAAGCTGCTCAAGTGGTCGGAAAGATTCAACGTGGTCATCATCCTGCGTCAGAGATGGTTTGGTTGGGCGTGTCTTATCAAGGATTCACGATTACATTTTTGTGAAAAAGGAGTGAAAACTTCAAAGTGTATCAAGGTACAAACTTAGATAATGTTGTGAAACCTCCTAGTAATACACTTTTTAAAAATATACCGTGGACTTTCCAGCAGGACTCTGCACCTGGTTACTGAAGGCACGAAATATCCAAGCCTGGCTTGAAACTAACGTTCCGGACTTTATAAGGGCCCTCTGGCCCTGGCCTGGCCCTCATCTAGCCCAAACCTCAGCCCTTTAGACTTCAAATTATGGTCATTTTTGGAGGACATGACCTGCTCTAAACGACACGGCGACATTAAGTCTTTTAAAAAATCTTTGGAGAAAGCAGTGGTGAAATTTGCCTTGGAAACAGTGCGTAAAGATTCGTGGCCTGTATAAAAGCCAAAGGTGGCCATTTCGAATTGATCTAATATAATATATAATAATCGAATAGAACATTTTAATAATATTCCATTACTTCATTTGTAACAGAACGTATAGCTAGTCCAGCTATAGTATATACAGCCAGGTATACTTATATGGAAAAAACTGTTTTCTGATGTTTACGCGAATTTCACTCATTATAATAAAACAATTTTTACGGATTTTATCGCGGTTACTTAAAGTAAAGTATCCGAAACGTCGGGCTTGTAAAAGTCTTAATAAACCGCGATAAAATCCGTAAAAATTGTTTTATTATAATGGAAAAAACTGGTTGTAGTTAGAAAAATATCATTGTTAATAGAATCAGGGTTTACTTTGCAGAAACCGTCTTCCCTATTGAAATTCGGATATTTTTTAATTTCAATTACCTCCTTTACTAGTCGAGGGAAATGACGTTCGGATGACAAAACCTGTGGCTTATGTAACTCAATCCAGTGATTAGGACCCGCTTCTAGCAGATGTTGAGCTATGGCCGATTTTTGGGGGTCATTCTTTGTGACGGCTTTGATGTGTTCTTTGATGCGACATGATGACCTCAATAAATCTTTAAACGCGGTAAGCACCCGTAATAATATAAACATGTAAAGAATGTTTTAAAGCAAATGTGTGAGTGCGTGTATATAAATGCATATAGCATCTACTTTCCCACACTGCATGTGCGAACACCTGTATGCACCAAAGGATGTAGAGTACAGGTAGAGTTCTACCTGTCTTTGTAGAGTTTTATTTTAGAGGTGTCAAATAAATTATTAAGTTTGACCGTTTTTTAACCGAATTCTAAAAAGGAGAAAATTCTCACTTCGGGTGTTTTGTATGTATTTTATATGTATATTATATGATCTCACCAAGGCATAGGAACGTGGGCTCGCCCGCATATTGTGTGGGGTACGCCGGCGCGCGGTCCGCTGGCAGAAAATATGGGCAGTGTTGCTCGACGAGCTGGCAGACGGACAGGCAGGGCTTGAGGCGAGCGAGGGGCCGTCCGGGGCCCGCCGCCGCCGCACGCACCCACCGGCCGACGACTCCGCCCCGCCGCCGGTCGAGGTGCCCCACGCGCTCCAGGTGCCGCGCGTGCCACCGCGCGTGCTCGGGCGCGCGCCGGGCCCTCGCACCCTCCTCGCCCTCCTCCGCGCCCTCCTCCACCCATAGTGGCACCATCGTGCTGCACGCCCACCGTCGGTACGTCTCCTGTAATTAAGCATATGCGATTTGAGTAAAGAAATTTAGGAAACCCGATAAGTTCGAGTGTGACTGTTCCGAGTTTGAGAGAAAAACGTGTTTTTTTATATTATGTAATGTAAATACAAAACGGTTTTCAGACTTTTTTTTGCTCATGTAGACCTAGATGCTTACTAAATTTCATGATTCTATGTCAATGGGACAGACAGACAGACGTACACCAGAGTTATCCTATAAGGGTACCGTTTTGTTATTTTGAGGAACGGGACCCAAAAAAAATGTCTTGCACCGGACGCCCAGCAGATGTGAAACATCTATGTTAGTATTAAAACTCGAGATATTCTTAATGAAAAAGGGAATAAAACAAATGAATGCTGCATGCCATTTGCTGTCATGGCATTAGAGTCGATTTCGCCGACAATAAATAGATGCTACAAATGAAAATTA
Organism: Helleia helle; assembly: GCA_963853865.1. Taxonomy (NCBI): domain Eukaryota; kingdom Metazoa; phylum Arthropoda; class Insecta; order Lepidoptera; family Lycaenidae; genus Helleia; species Helleia helle. The sequence continues at coordinate 13,828,024 of OY971421.1, forward strand.
CTCGTTGTTCAAATAATTATTAAAATTAAAGTTACATGGCTTTCTATTTTATTTAAATAAGATCTCCAATATTGTAGGCTACCTAATAAAGGTAGGCTACCTACTAACCATATCTATAAACTACGTTTTTGGAAAGTATCCGAAAGATCAGAACATAAAAATCGACAAAAGGCAAAAAGTAGTTTTTTTACATGCTCTTTTTTTTATGTTGGTTGGATAGGCAAACTGGCAAACGTACCACCTTGATGGTAAGTGGTCGACGTCGCCCATGAACATAAACTAGTATACCTGGAACGAGGCAACTCTTTTATGTGTTGCCTATCCTGAGACATAAGATGTTAAGTCTCGGTGCCAGTAATTACACTGCCTGTCTTGCCCTTCTCTCCGAAACACAGCAAAGCTGTTTCATGGGAGAAACAAGCAAGATGGTGGTACCCATGTAGCCGGGAGCACGGCACAGCGCTTCCCTCTCACCGGTAAATGCTCGTATTGGTTATTTAAATTAAAAACTTTTTTCATATTTTTTTCAATTCCCTATAAATAAATCTATTTTAAAAAATGTCTAAATATAAATATGTAGATAATACGAAGGTCCACAGAATGTTAGTGGCCTTTATGATTGCTCAGCATTTTTGTAATCTACGAGGAAATCTAGGCTGCCAGGACAGAGATTAATCATCTGGCCGCGCCGCAGCCTGTCGCGGAGCGCTTCGGATGGACATCAGCCCCACTTAACGGTTGTGAAACAAATTGTAATGGTCCTATCCAAATAATTTTACTTTTGTCTTCGTTGACCTTGTTTTTTTTTCCAGAGTTTAAATGTTGTGCGCTGTTATGATTCTTAACGTTATAAAAGTGAGTTTGTTTGTTTCCACTTTTATACTTTCAAGTCCCGCTGATCGAATTTTGATAAGATTTGACCATCAAAATCAAAATCAAAATTTTTATTCAAAATAGTACCAACAGAGTATCTTTTTAAACGTCAATTGAGTCTACCACCGGTTCCAAGGCAAGCCCACTCAGAAGAACCGGTGAAACAAACTCAGTGGAAATAATCTTTTCAAATAATTTATAACAAATTTTACATGTTATTATTCTGAAATGCCTGGGCGGAACACCCTATTCCCAAGGTGTGGTATCTTCTATAAAATCTTTTACTATATAATATCCTTTACCACACAAACGCTCTTTAACAACTTTAAAAAAAAAAATATGGAGAGCTTTTGAACGTTTTCTGGGATCCTATTGTAAAAGCGTATACAGTTGCCTTTAAAAGAATTGCTTACTTTCAAAAGTCTAATCATTGGTGCATGTAACCTGTGTCTATTACGTGTATTATTCATTGTGTGTATAATTCATTTATGTTTTTCCGGACATACAGTAAATTTTCTAAGAGGTATTGAGAGACGACAGTCAGAATTCAATCGAGCATATAACTGGATAGCGAAGTAATGTGAGGTGAGCCATAAAATTCCGAAACAGGTCAGTGATTTGTCACTGACGTGGTAGAAATTAATTTAACTAGTGATCTGTGTGTACGTCCTATCGGCCAATTATCCATCAATGGTCATCAGTCGGTCAATCAGTTCGCAGAACCGACGCAGCGTTGCATTACTTTAGCGGAATTAGTTTTCATACAAAACACATAACTTTACTGCTCTATTCCGGTTATATGCTCGGAATATGGAAGCTATCATAAGTCCGGATACGCCTGTAAAGCTAATGATGTAGCGGGTGTCTGTCGCCAGTCGCCACGAACGACGAAGCCACTGTCCGTTTGCCCCCTCTTCTATAATCATGGACGAAGCTGCTATGGAAACAGCTTATATGGCATAAATATATTCTACACCTGAACCATTATGATAAGAAGATATTACGTATGGTATTACTGTAAGTCCCCACCATAGTTCAGGCCTTGACGTGGCGGTGGGGCTTAGTAGCCTAAGGTGAGCCACTGCACTTTGGGCGAAGCTAATTGAGCCGGGGGGGCTCTTTGTACCCCTCTTATAAGAAGAGGGGACAAAAGAGCAGGGGGCAAGGGGTGAGGGTGGGGAGGTTGGGAGGGGTTGTTCTGTGGTGCGGGACAATCCCTCTTCTGTGGAGGTGGCTAGTCAGTCCCGCAAAACAGATCCGGGGCACCTCACCAAGGCGGCACTGGTGGCACTTGCCGGGTTTTAGTGGGTAGAGCTGCATCCATTTACCTTGTTTCGGGCGCAGCGAGTCCCACATACCCACCTGGGAAGACCCTCTCCCCCGCGGGATGCTTCAGAGCATTTCCCGGCGTTAAAGAAAAAAAAATTGTATTGCTGTAAGTAGTTTTATATTAGACGAGGGTTATACTTGAAGCTTCATAATTTCAACACAATAAATTATATTCCAGTGCTAGGAATGCTATTTTCCTGTTTATTTCGTCACGTTCTTTAATTGATCATATCATTATTTATTGTTTGGCAATTAGTCATTACAGGACATGTTTTAAATCTATAGGGAAAGTATACAAACAACAAAAATAGCATCGAGTTGAAACAGAAATGTCGTCATGGCTTGAAAACTACACCTTACTAAGAAGCCATTAGAATTTTTATAGCTGCGACTGACATTAAATTCAACGTGTCTGCGATTGCACACGATGATCTCACCATTGTGATGAGAATCGTTGCTTAAAATAGATCTGCTATCGATTGTATTCACGATAGGTTTTCAGTTTTACTACCCGAAGTTATGTTATATCTATATATTACTATTTAAATGGTCGAGTAGACAGTCACAGAAAACAACGCCACCTATGTGAAACTATCACGTCTCTTAAACTGCACAAGATGTACATTTTTTTTTATTAGGGAAACATTTATAAAGTTGCTCCAGTTGTATAGGCGCGGATTCATCGCGGACAAACAATGTGAAATGAACTTTTTATAGGTAAAAATAAATTTTGGAAATAATTTTAAAGCTTAGATTTTTCTAAATTACTTGCTTTCGCCTTATTCCGCCATCACAATAATTTTAGTTTACAGCAAACATTAGAGAAGCATTATGTATTTGTCTTCATTAAATCTTGGTTCAGGTGGGCAGATATATTAACAATTTTGTAAGCTTTAAGAAAAGTTTAAATTATTAATTTACGTGGCATGGAACAAAAACATTAAAAATAACAGTGGTGACGGTAACATGCAAGTTTCCTTTCAATGTGAAAACTTAAGGTCTTTGATTTTGCTAACCAGAATCAGGCCACGTTCAATTTAGAGAAGGATCCATTTTATATATTGATAAATAAAGTACCACTACTTACTTTTCACTATAGTAAAAATTTACATCCCCTAATTTTCAACAAAAAAACGCCTAATTCTAACCAGAAGTAAACGCCAAATCACAACGCTGACCAAATATGTCGGTACGGCCATTGTACAAGACATTCCAATTAACGCACTTCTATTACCTTAACGGCCATTATGGGCCTTTTATGATCCCTTCATCGTATGGCCCATTGACACGTGCTCGCCAATTATGTGCTTATCGCGCATGGAAGCGACACTAATTACATCAATAATACGATGGTACCTAATACCTTCACAAAAACATTATCTAAATTTAATAACTCTATAAACATTTTTTCTTATGTTTTTTAACTGACTTGGTGAAACGAGAAAGCGACATTAATGCGAATAGCACAGCTAATAAAATAAATAAAATAAATATAATAAATTGCTAATATAATAGCTTAATATAAAATCTTCAGAATTTGTCTGCGTAAACTTTGTTTACGTAAAATTTGTCACATTGTGTATTAAATAACATATACTTAATTTAAAAATTTAATCTTAAACTTTAATCTGTACACTACCTTTACTAATTCGTTGCTGTACACCCATTATTTTATCAAAGTTTTTCTCTTCTTCTCTTCTCTTTTATTTTTAACAATAATATGTATCGACAGTCATTAATTATAATTTTGATATGTGCTAAATACCTATATATAATTATTAGTACTTAAACGCTATTTTTTTTAAATAACTAATTGTGATGTAATAATATAAATGATAAATAGTATTTATGATCCATGCATTTTTTTTTTTTTGGTTTCGCTGGGGAATGCGTTCTCCGCTTAAGGCACACTGAACACAAGGGTGCCTTATAGCTCGGACCTTACGCGCGCGCAGCAAATCCCCCGATCGGCCGCGCACAGGTCCCTCACGGCGGTGCGACCGCCTGCGCCGCCGTGCTCTTCTGCGGGAAGGGGCGCCAGTGCGCTCCCTCTCCCGCTCCGCCTCCTCCTTCTGCGACATCACGTCCTCGCAGAAGGAGAGGACCACCTGCCATGTGCTCTCACTGACAGTCATCGCTCGGATGACCGCAGGGAGCGACAGGTCCGCGCCAACCTCAACGATGAGGGGCGCTCTTGCCTCCGCCCACGCTGGGCACTCCGCCAGGGTGTGGTCTGCAGTGTCTTCACTGCTGTTGCAGTGATGACACCCTGGCGAGTCCTCTGCCCCTGCCACCTTCCACAGATACCTTCCGAAGCATCCGTGCCCCGTCAGGATCTGCGCAAGGTGGATGATCCATGCATAAAACAACAATATTTAATTTTGTACTGCTTAGTTATATTATTATTAGTTATATTATTATTAATTTATGTTTTCTTTTTATTTGTTAACCAATTTAATTGTGTCTTGAAATAAAAAGGCTTTTTAATATTTATTTATTATGTATCGTCAAACCGCTAACGCATATTGTATAGTTTTATGTAACCGGGTTTACTAATAATCCAATTTTAAAGATTTTTTTTTTGTTTAGTTTTGTACCTTAAATTGGGCAAATTAAAAGGTTGGAGCATGTGATCGGCCTTTCATAAGCATTATCATCCCGGTATTACCCACTGCTGAGCATAGGCCTCCCTTTTTTCCAATCTCCTCTGTCTCTTGCCTTTTTTTTTTTTTTTTTTTTTTTTTTTTTTTTTTTTTTCGCAGGGAAATCCTTATGGATGCAGCCAGGATCTTCGGGTAGATCCTGACCCAATGTGGGACTCGCACCTGGGAGTGCCCACCCTAACTAAAACCACTGCGAGCGCCTTCAGCCGCTTTTTGAGGGTCCCGGATATGCAGGCAACAGACAGGATCACCTCAGCGACAGGCTGGCCCCGGCGAAGGCCAGACTACTCCTCGTAGGGGGGGACTGCCCGGCCGCTACTAAGCAGTCCCCACGACGTCGTGCCATACAGACCCAGGTTCCCATCCTGGGCCCGACACGAACACAGGGGCGTTACTGGAGGCGCATTAAATAGCGCCTCCTACGCACCCCCGTTCGTCGCCCGCGGGAGGAGGCCTCGTCGGCGGCCTCCTCTCTCATCCGCTCGTCGACCTCCTTCTGGGACATTACTGCCTCGCAGAAGGAGACCATCGCCGTCCAGGACTCGTCGTCACCGAGCATCGCGGTGATGACGCTCGGCAGAGACAAGTCCCCTCCGATGACTGATGTCAGACCGTGACGCAGCGCCGCCCATCTCGGGCACACCTCGAGTGTGTGCTGGGCTGAGTCCACCGCCGCACCACAATCATGACACACTGTCAACGGCTCCCTGCGGGCCGTCCGGCACAGGTACTCACCAAAGCAACCATGCCCGGTGAGCACCTGTGTCAGACGAAAGGTGAGGGGTTTGCGCTTACGGCGCATCCACCGCTCAAGGACCGGACGCAGAGCAACCGTCAGGTTTTTGCCATACGGCTGCTGCGCCAGGTCCTCCCCCCACCTCCGCATTAACGCCTCTTGCCCTAGTCGGCGAACCCGAAGGATCCCGTCTAGCGTAAGGCTCTCGCCAAGAGACCTCCTATCCGAGACATAGGAGTGCATCTCGGCAAGAACCTCCGCCACAAGCTCCCACGGGGGTCACCGGCTAGGGCAGTGGCTGCTGCCCACGAAACCGTACGGTACCCCCGGATCACTCTTACCGCGATGACCCGCTGCGCCGACCGCAGCCGGGCCTTATTCCTCCCAGTAAGGTGATCCGCCCAGATGGGTGCACCGTACGTCGCCATACTACGGCAGACTCCGGAGTATAGCTGCCTGCAGGCGGCGCTGGGTCCTCCGAGGTTCGGGAGGAGTCTGCCCAGTGCACTTGCCGCCTTCGCAACCTTCGGTCCCAGCATGGAGAAATGTGGGCCGAAGGTCCACCCTCCGTCAAGGATGAGCCCCAGATATTTGATATGGGGGCTCATCCTGACCCTCACCCCTCCGACCTGGAGGGCAGCCCCCGGTGGGGGTCCTTTCCGCCCGGTCCCGCGGAAGAGAAGGGCTTCGGTCTTCTCAGGTCTGACCCGAAGCCCTAACCTCTCTATGCGGCTGATCACGAGGTCAATCCCGACCTCGGCCAGCCGCGCCGCCTCCTTATAGCCTCGTCCCCGGGCATACACGAGGGTGTCATCCGCGTAGCATATGACACCCATCCCGGGGAGGAGGCGGCCTCGCAGAACCCAGTCGTAGCCGATGTCCCACAGGATCGGACCAAGAACCGACCCCTGTGGAACACCGCACCCGACTCGCCACCACTCTACGGACCCACACCGGTTCTCGCAGGCTACCCTCCTCTCGGAGAGGTACGCCTCCAACAGCCTCCTTAGATACGGGGGCACTCCGAAGAAATTCAGTGCCTCCCGTATCACACTGTGAGGGAGGCTGTTGAAGGCGTTCGCGATGCCCAAAGACACCGCGACCACCACCTCCCCTCTGTGTTCCGCCTCAACCGTCACCGCCCGAAGGCGTTTGAGGGCGTCGACGGTCGACCGGCGTGCCCGAAACCCAAATTGGGACTCTGAGAGTCCCGGTCCCGGGCCCTCCTCCAGGTGCTGAACGAGCCGGGAGGCCACAATTTTCTCCAAGGCCTTCCCAGCTTCGCTCAGCAACACCACCGGTCGCACCCCCGAAGCCGAGTCCGGGGTCCGCCCTGCCTTTGGTAGCAGGCAAAGCTGACCCTCCTTCCAGGCCCTCGGGAACTGTCCGGACCGCAGGCAACGGTCGAACAGCTCCCGAAGGCTATCGCCGAGGTACGCAAGAGAGATCGCGAGGACCCTCCCATGCACCCCGTCTGGACCCGGCGCCCTTTTCTTACTCTGGAGGCGGGACAGAACCACCTCCATTTCAGCCTCCGTGACGGGTGGCGGAACACCCTCCTCGTCCGGCGTCTGCCGAGCCATCCTGGGGGGCGTATAGCCCACGGGCGTGTCGGGGAAGAGTTCCCCGACGATCCTCCCCAGTTGGCCCCGCTGGAGCGTCTCGTTGATTGGGGCCGACTGAGCGCGGAGCTTGTTCCGCGCCCATATGTATGGTCGACCCCAGGGGTCTCTGTTGAGACCCTCAACCATCTCCAGCCAGGCCTCCTCCTTGGCTCGGCAAATGGCTTGCTGCAGGATCTTTCGCTTTTCTGCGTAGATCCTGCGCAGCCTGTCGTCCCTGTCGACGTCCTGGGGGCGCCGCCGCCTGCTCCGGGTATAAAGCCGTCTGGCCCGATTGCAGGCGGCCCGGAGACCAGCTATCTCATCTGACCACCAGTAGAGCGCCCGCCGCGGGGGTGGACGTCTCGCGGGCGGCATGGCCGCTCTGCAGACCGCGGTGAATGCGTCGCAGAGCCGGTTAGCCGCCTCATCCACCCTTAGCTCTGACAGCGGTGGGAGACTCCACCGGCCGACTATAGCGGCCTCTTCTGCCAGTTCCCGGTCGAGCTTTGAAAGTGCCCAACGCGGAAACTGGCTTCTCCCCCTGGACGACGACGATGACGCCGGACGGACGGGGGCTGGAGACACCTCGAACCTTATGTATCGATGGTCCGAGAGGGTCTCCACCTCCGTCTCCACCCTCCACCCCTCCACTCTGCGTGCGATGGCCGGCGTGGCGAAAGTAACGTCCACCACGGAACCTCCCGACCAACGCACGCACGTCTGGACTGTCCCTATGTTGAGCAGGGACAGCCCGGCAGCTAGCGCCCACTCCTCCACTTCCTTCCCTTTTGGAGTCGTGACCGGGTTGCCCCATGCCGTGGACTTGGCATTGAGGTCCCCGGCCACGAACACCTGTAGGGGAGCTAGCTGCCCCACCAGCGGCCCCAGAACGTCGAGAAACCGTTCCAGGGCCGCCAAATCGCGGTTCGGTGAGAAGTAAACTCCGACGAAAGCCACCTCTCCCCGAACCGCCGCCACGTACCCGCGGCCCCTCGCTTTGACTGCGAGGGGGGGGCCGGCTCCAGGCCTCACCACGATCGCTACCGAGCCATCGGTGTCCCCTGCCCAGTGTGGGCTGGTAGGCACGGCGTATGGCTCAGCGACGATCGCGACGTCAACGCTCCACTCCGCCATGGACTGCAAGAAAAGATCCTGAGCCCCGGCGCAGTGGTTGACGTTCGCCTGGAGGACGCTGAGATGCCTAGACATTATTCGGCCATCTCAGCGTCTGCCGACTCCACTCGGTTCCCCTCCTTATCTTGTTGGGAGGGGAACTTCCCGCGGGTTGATGGGGGTTTGCATGCCATGCCCCCCATCACATGGCCTGCCGGCTTTCCGGCGTCCGCGCACACCGCGCAGTGTGCGGTGGCCGAACATCCAGCGGCCTTGTGGCCGGGCTGACCGCAGCGATAACAAAGATGGCTGCGGTCAGTCACACATTGGCACGCGCCAGCAACGTGCCCTATTCCCAGGCACCGGAAGCAGTGCCTGGGGCGCGCCTGCAAGAGGTGGAGTTGAGCGCGGCTCCATCCTACCGCAATGCTCCCAAGTTGCAGCAGTTTCTTTGCCGCTGCAACCGGGAGCTCAATGTGGGCTGTCCCCGAGCCCATTTGCCCCGTGCGGATATTCCGTACGTGGACCTGCCCGGGGTTGCAGCCGCCCTCCTTTGCCACCACGGTAGCAAGGCGCTCCGCAGTGACCGCATCACTCAGGCCCGAGATTCTCAGTTCGGCTTTCTTCTCGGGCCTGAGTACCTCCACCTCCTCGGCAAGGGCTTCCTTCAAGCGAGCGGCGAGGGCATCTGCCTTGTCACCGCTCGCAGAGCCAGGCACCTCAATGAGGCGCGCCCCGGTCGCCGACTGGCGAAACCGGAGCGGGCCGATGCCCAGCTCAGCCAGGTCTATCTTTTGCTCGGCCTTAAGCAAGGCCGAGCCATACGACGCTCCCTTAGCCGCTGCCTCCGGCCGTAACTTTATAATTACGGCCGTGGAGCGGGGGAGCGACAATTTTGGCTTGGAAGCCTCCTTCTTGGCCGACGGCCTAGATGCCACCGGCTTTTTTGCTGCTAGATTTTTGGCCGGCTGCATAGAGGCCGCCGGTTTCTTTCCTGCTGATTTCCGGCGGACGACCTCCGTCCAGGTCTCCACCGGCTCCTGCGGGGCCTTGGCCCCCTCCTCCCTCCCCTGGGAAGGAGCTCCTTTCGAAGTGGTGGGACCAAATGCAGTCCACTCCTGTTGGGCCTTGCCCTTTCCCTTGCCCTTGCCCTTGTTTTTTGAGGCTTTGGGCAAGGCAGGGAACTCTATCAGATCCGGTCCCACCGCTTTCTCAGCAACGTTGACAGCCGTCGCCTGCTTTCTTGACGCCGCAATGGCAGCCCTCGTGTTCCTCGCCAACTCCTTTTTGTCCCCCGCCAGTGGCTGACGACAAGGAGGAGCAGCAAGAAGGTTCAGGGCCGCCAGGCGATCGTCTACGACATTGCCGACCAACTCCATGAAGTTGGCCGGTACTGCGGCTTGTCTTGGTTCGGCCGCCTTTTTGCGGCTATCTTCAAATTCGCGCCTATAGGCGCGAACCTCCTCCCGCACAAGGTCCAGCTCGCGCTGGAGCCGATTATTGTCGGCCCTCAGCTTACGCGCCTCTTCCGTCTCGGTGCGAATCGCCAGGGACTCCAGGACTTCCTTGATGGATCCGGCGGCCTTACGGATCTTAGCCGCGTACCCCCCCCTAAGGTTGACTGATTTGCCGGTCAGGCCAAGAATCGTATTTAAACAAGTCTCGGCCGCCAGCCTAAGCTCTTCCGCTCCCATCTTTTCCACCTCGAGGTTCACTGGGATCTCCTCCACCTCCCCAGTAACCTCTTTTGGCTTTTTAAAAACCCGCCTCTCAAGGGCTAGCTCAAGGCTATCTTCTTCCTCCTTTTCAGTCCTATCCCTAAGAGCCGCCCGCGCACGAGACAGCGAAACCGCCTTTCCTCTCTTCGGCGCCGGTTGCGATTTCCTTGCGGCATCCCCCCCTGTCTCAGTGTCCGAGCCGGAACCCCCCGACACCTCAGAAAACAAACGCTTCTGACCGAGCTCCGACTCCGACAACGATGTCACAGACATTCCATCCAGAACTCCATCTGAATCCGCCTCCTTTCTTACCTTTGGGCGACCCCTGCCCGCCTTCCCCTTAGAGAGAACAGTTCCTCTGCCCCTAACACTGCCCCTCCCCGATATACTACTTTCCATTACCTCGATTCCTCCTTTTCCAGCCCGATCGACCCGGGGTTTCCTCTTCCCTTTAACTGATGAGCAAGACGACCTTACACTTTCCGCGTCGCTTTGACTCGTCTCCTCTATCCCCTCTACATTCACCTCTACAACCGTCTTTTCCATATCGCATGCATTATCGTGTTCCGTTAGGGTAGCCAGGTCACGTGAGTCCGGACGAACCGAACCCCCGAAGCAAATTGTGCCCCCCCCGTAATACGTGGGGCAGACCTCCGCCAATTCTGGCGTGGTGCGGGATTCCCCCTTTCGGGGACCCGCCCGGGGACTGTTTTCCATTTTGCTTTGTCTATTCATTTTAAGAATGAATGCTCATTAGGGTCGAGCGGAACCCGTACACGTCTCAAAACAATGGTGCGCTAGGGACTGGAGACCCTCCAGACATTCATCCCCTCGCCGCGCACCTGAGCTTATGTTGGGATTGGGGTAATTTTTTAGTGAGGTTTTCTTCCTCGCGGTCCTCATCTCGACGTGAGATGGCGACCACCACCCCCGGCACTGTGTACCGGGGAGCGGTTTGGCCGGCAGTGGCCGGAACCAGCTGCCGCCCAGGATCGAATTGGTTGCCTAAAGTACTGGATTGCACCGCAGGCTTAAGCCCCACCGCCGCGACAAGGCTCCGATCCAGGGTGGGGCTCTGTCTCTTGCCTGTCTTATCCATGTTTTGCCCACTAGTCTAGTCAAGTATCCTTCCCAACTCTATTTCAATTCCGCTACCCTACCTCCGACGTCTTTGACCTTCGTACGATGTTGGATGTCGGTAATGGACGACCTCTGTGGCTCAATGGTTAGCGTGTTGGCGCTCAAGCCGGAGGTTGCGGGGTCGAATCCTGCCAGGAAACAAAAAAGTTTTCTGTGTTCCTGGGTCATGGATGTTTATTAAATATGTGTATTATATAATAAAAATCTTAAATATATGTATGGTATTAGCAGTAGTAGTATTAAATATATTTCCGTTGTCTGGTATCCGCAACACAATTTCTTCGAGAACTTACTACGGACCAGATTGACGTGGTGTAAAAGCATCCATAGATATTATTATTATTATTGCGTAAACGGTCTTGCAATTTGATGCCGAGCATCGCTCGCTTCATGGCCCTTTGTGGGACTCTTATTTCTTACACAGCTTCATGTGTGAGCGGCCTTGACAGTGTAAAAAGTAGGCCATGAAAAAAAAAATATACAAGAATATCCTGAGACATGCTAAGTAATAGTGAATATGCACAGTCTGGGTGTCAGTAATTATTACACTGTCTGTCTTGCTCTTCTCTCCGGAACACAGCAAAGCTGTTTGACGAGAGAGACAAGCAAGATAGTGGCACTCATGCAGCGGGGAGCGCGGCACAGCACATATCCCTCTCACCTGTATAACCGGTATAAACCAGTTTTAAGTGAGACTTTTAAATAAAATTTATGTATCAAAAATCAAAGGTTTTTATTTAATATAATATTTAATCACTGATTAAAATATTTTAAAACAAAAGTTTTAAAATATTTTAATCAGTTTTGCAGTACACATTTAAAAGCCATGCTGGTTAAGATAAAATTAAATAGTGCAATTAAATAGCACACGCAACAGAAAGCTACATCAGACGGACAATTATAAATGTCAATAAAAATATACCCTTCAAAATATAGCTCTAATATTAATGTACGATATTTTCACAGCAAATCCTCCCCACCACTTTTACCACTCCCACGGGGTTGAACATCAATCATACCTCTCGTTGTGTGTTCGCGTCGAACTCTACCCAACGTTTAATAATGAAATGGCTATAATGGAATACGCATTACGAGCATTGCCTATCGCTTTCAACACTACAATTTAGGATAACGTGATAAATAAACAATAATATATGATAATGACTAATAAAAATGATTAATAATAATGACAAAAGCCAGGATCTCGGGTAGATCTTGACCCTATGTGGAACTCGCACCTGGGAGTGCCCTAGACTCGTAAACTAAAACCACTACGAGTGCCTTCAGCCGCTTTTTGAGGATCGGGGATTTGCAGGCAACAGGATCACCTCAGCGGCAGGCTGGCCCCGGCAAAGGCCAGACTACTCCTCGTAGGGGGGGGGGGATTATCCGAACGCTACTAAGCAGTTCCCGCGACGTCGAGCCATACTGGGCCCAGGTTCCCCCCGAATCCCTGATGGTAAGTGAAAAGCGACATCCACAGACACCCGCTACACCAGAGGATTAGAAAGTGCATTGCCGGCCTTTCAGATGTGAGTATGCTCTTTTCTTGAGTAGTTTTGAATTTGCCAAACTACTGCATGACATATTTCAGGATATGTTTCGTTATGGGAGGCCTTTTTTTCTCTCCCACCAGAACCACATTATTATAACAAATGTTAGAGAATTACTACTATGACGATATTTAAGCGTAAAATTGACCAATATTTTCAGCAATGTATACGGATTTCAAACATATTGGATATTTATATATTGGTATAGCATATAGGAAATTTTTAGGGATAGTTCACACGAATCCTTAACTTTTACCCTCAAGGGGAACATTGGCATCGCATTCAATAAGATTATTTATATGTTCATTAATCGGATATTTATTATAAACTTACATCAATCTCTATTTATCTAGAATCGATTTCCTGATGCCTCTTATAATATTACCTTATATTGTGGGAACGGAATAACATTATAGGAAATAATTTCATAGCGCTCCTGCACGACCTTACATAAACTATTCAGCCATAATGTAATTAAATAGAATATTATTCATACGTACATTTTAAGTTTTAATGTTATTTTCATTACTAAAATCATTTAAAACGGGGTATTTTTTTGTTTTATATGTTTTTTACTTTTATTTCGACATTATAAATATGTATTCTGTTTTAAATAAATTCAGTTATAAGTCGTACATACATTTCCCAGCAATCCGTTATCCTATTCTCTCTACAGCCAGACTTTAAAAACATATAAAAAATATAATATTTGTATTTCTGGTCAGAAGACCAGAAATATGCGTGGTGTCGCCACTGTATCTTTTTTACGTCAACACATAATATAGTCCTTACATAAATTAGTTCCGTTTTCCGCAATATGGCGAGGATTTTTTATTTTCGGGCCTATTATACATTTTATATATATTTTATTTAACTTAGAAAACTTAATAGTTTTTTGGAAGTCTTTAATGTACAATTTATAAAAATACATACGAGCTCTTCCGAGGTTTCAATAAATATTGTGATCTAATAAAATGTGCTGATGTTTTTTGTCCAGTGTATAAAATAAAAAACGGACATGCCCAAAATACAATTGAGACTAATTAATATAAAACTTCCGAGCATGTTGGATCACTAAATAAAAACATAAAGTGCGGATAATAGGCATCAGGTAACAAACAGAGGCTTCCCTGATAATCCGCTTAACTGTTATCCCGGCGCGTTTATCAGTTCCGCCAGTTCCGGAGTGCGGAGTTACGGAGTTACCTACGGAATGCGGAGTTACGGAGATAAATAAAAATCTTTTCAATGCATACCTTTCACCATTATCATCATAAATCATAATCAGTATCTATCCGTCCACTGCTGAACAGGCCTCCTTCAATGAACGCCAAGACGATCTTCCTTACTTGCCACTGTCATCCACGGACCGGCTACCGCACGGAGATCGTCTTCCCACCTGGTTAATGGCGGCCCTACACTTCTACCTAAACGCGGCGTCCACTCTTGGATCTCATTTGCCCATAGGCCATCCGTTATCCTGAGTGTGTGTCCAGCCCCCGGCCACTTCAACAAGCATATTATTCGCGCTTATTTGTAACATAACAATGGACACCATTTAGAGTGGTCTTTAGTCGACTATTGGTGTAGGTTATTTATCTATTGTTTTTTTCCCTCTTTTTCAATATCTCCCCCAATAGGACACCGGAATCTCACAAACCGCACGAAACGCGACAGCATAGTTGTCACTTTGCACCGGTGTTGTGTGAGCGAGAGGTACCAACCCGGTCGTGCCGGCCCAATTTAGCTGCGAAGCAGCTCATACTAATTGTGTGGGTTAATATAAGATGAAACCTAGTACTATTATAATATATTATTAGGATATTGATACCACTTTGTGAACATGGCTATGCTAAACTTTAGGTCTCAAAAGGCGTCACTTAACAAGTCTAAAACTTTCCAATCTTTCAATTCACAAAACTTGAATGCAGTCGGTTGGTTTCGGATATAAGCGTGGCTGTTATATAATAATAATATATTGGGACAACTCACACACGGCCATCCGATCCCAAACTAGGCGGAACCTGTTCTTATGGTAACCAACCAACATCAGTTGCCAACTGATATATAGTTAATAAAATCAGGCGTTACTTTGCGGAAATCCATTACATAAGATTAAATTATAATTAATTATTAAATTATATTAATATAACTGATATATAATTACATATTTCTAAACACATACCTACATATTATCGATAAATTATACCCAGATACTGAACAAATGATCATGATCATGACACAAACATTTGTCCTGAGTGGCGATCTAACCCACGACCTTCTCCTTTAGCAGGCAGGGTCACTAGCCACTAGACCAACAGGTCAGTATATAAACGGCCGGCCACTGATATCAGTGCAGATACGATGGACATTATCTCGGCAATTCCGGTGCTTTCATAGACCATTTAGGTGGCTGTATATCAGACGTTAAACAGAAACACTATTCACAGATGTCAGGGCGTCTACTTGAGGATATTAGGTCATTGTGTGAGTGCATAAGCTTTTATCTTCTCTAAAACGCAATGCTAATAACTTTACTTCTCAAATGCGAAAATTTGCTTTATCGCTAATATTGGCATAGTATGGTTTACTTGTGAATATCTCTGTACATTAATGACTGATAAAAAATCTTGATGCAGCTTTTCAAGTTTATTGCGTGCAAGAAGGAATTTGAAATTTAGCACACTTAACATACGAAGATACGCAGATGGCTAATATTAATTTTAGTCATGTATTTGTACAAAGTGTTGAAACTTTCAACGAAAAGATTTCTTATATTCCTGACAAATGGTTGCTATACATACATACACATTTAGGAATTATATGAGAAAAACTGTTTTACTTAAAACTAAGCCAAGCTTCAATCCCTTGATAATTTCTGTGTCTGTGTGTGTGTAATTAAAATGTAATATAATTAATAAATCTTATATTAAAAGCTATGATTTTTCCAATTAATAATTGTGAATAAAATCTAAATTATAACTAACTTAATTCCATTAGTATCTAGCGTGAATATAGATTTATAGTTAAAGGAATTTTCCACACAACTGTTATTTTTATTACCAACGAACTAATCTCGTGACCTCCCCAGAGTAAATTGAGAAACCCGCTCAATAATGGTAAATATAGAGGGTTTGATTCCCGTTAGGGCTGCACATAGTACCTACATGATCTGTAAGCCCAGCACGAACTTAACGTGATATGAGTGTTCCAAAATATTTAATATATGTTTTAATTAAAAAAACCTACTCGCTTTTTTTTTTTTAAATGTCACTTTTTTCTTACAATGAACTAATCATTGTAAGATCATTGTAAAAAAAAGGTGACATATTTTGTGAAGTTTGGTCTAACTTGTGAAAAAGTGAGCTTTGTACAGTATATCTAATATCTATAGTGTCCAATATATACGTTGTTGTCTGTGACACGTCCTGGGCTACTACTACATAAATATATTTTTAATCAAAAACACTAATAACAAAGTATTAACTTAAAGTATTGTGGTATATTTCCCCACCATGGTTCAGGCCTTGTCGTGGCGGTGGGGCTCAGTAACCTAGGGTGAGCGGTGCACCTTGGGCGAAGCTAATTGGGCCGAGGGGGCTCTTTGTACCCCTCTTATAAGAAGAGGGCACAGAAGAGCAGGGGGCAAGGGGTGAGGATGTTGTTGTCCCGACGTTGGGAGGGGTTGTTCTGTGGTGCGGGACAATCCCTCTGTGGAGGTGGCGTCGGTCCCTTGCGGGACTGACTAGCCGTCGAGGTGCCCTGTTTGTTTTCTAGATCCGGGGCACCTCACCAAAGGTGGCATTGGTGGCACTCGCCGGGTTTTAGTGGGTAGAGCTGCGTCCATTTACCAGCTGTCGGGCGCAGCGAGTCCCACATACCCGCGCGGGGAGACCCACTCCCCCGAGGGATGGCTCAGAGCATTTCCCGGCGTTAAAGAAAAAAAAATTGTGGTATATTTAAACGACAATGTTACTGGTGATATATTTATTCCAAGACGAGTCGTTTGTAACGCGATCGGGAACAAATTATTACAAATAGGGCACCGGCTACCAGACAGGCTTCGACGGCGTAATCCGGAGCACAATGCCCGCCTGCCATGGGTGAATGGCGACGATGCATTTTATACAGCATTGAAATTTACCTCCAGCTTTGACACACAGCATTATAAGTTTGTAAAACTTTGTATGAGCTTGAACGGTAATGGTCGAGAGGGTGTGTGCCTCCAAAGGCTTCCGAGTTCGGTCTTCACCGGTGCACCAGGAGAAAATTCATCACCAACGAAAGAAAACATCGTGAGACAACCTTTTTTTTCTTTAACGCCGGGAAATGCTCTGACGCATCCCGCGGGGAGTAGGTCTCCCCCCGCAGGTATGTGGGACTCGCTACGCCCGAAAGGTAGTAAGGGTAGTTACTGTGAATAAAATGTTTTTTTTTATATTTATTTTAATTTAAATATTCGGTAATTATTCGGCAAATTAACCGAATCCTATTAATCGTATTCGACCGAATACGAATATGAAAATATGTACCGAATACGAATATTCGACCGAACATTCGGCGCATCTCTAGTTTTTACATTCACGTCGTTTACGTTTTTGTCACAGCAACCATGGTCATCGGGAAACCGTCTGATCAATGTGTTTAAAATAAATAAGTTAAAAAAATATATTGTTATAAAAACAAAGTAATAATAAATAAACTAAATAGTGTTTCTTATAATTTAAATATTTTTTTATAATTCCTTAAGCCCTCAATAAATCCTTTCTTGTCAGAATTGCACTGCAATTCAATGCATGCACATTAGTAGTACGCTCATCATGCTCATCATCATCACTATCTGCCTTTTTTCCATCAACTGCTGGACATGGCCTCTGTCAATAAACGTCAAGGTAGCTGATCCCCCGCCACGAGCATCCAACCAGGTTGTATCAGAAGTACTTTGTATTGTGAATTACTCATCATCATCATCATCAGGATTTTATTGCTCACTGTTGAAGATAGGCCTTTTTATATCAAAGTCAAATCCTACATGGATGTAGCCAGAATCATCGGCTAGATCCGGACCCCATGTGGGACTCACATCTGGGAGTGCCCAACGCTAAACTAAAACCTGCGAGCGCCTTCAGCTGCTTTTTGAGAGTCCAGGATCTGAAGGCAACAGGAGCACCTCAGGGACAGGCTGACCCCACACTGAGCATAGGCATCCCTTTTTTCTGCCAATCTCCTCTATTCCTTGCCTGTCCATTCATGTTTTGCCCTCCAGCCTTCCCACGTCATCGTTCCATTTCGCAATAAAATTCAAATGTTTCACTTTCATAATATTAGTGAATTACATTCCAATATACAATAATAAAGTTTTATATCGTTAAAAGTCGATCGTATTTTCAAACTCTTCACTAATATAATTTTCAATATGCTACCCGCTCCGCCCGCTGCCGGTCGCTGCAGGCCGGTGCATGGATCGTTAATTAATCTACTATTAAACATTTAATTACTTCGATTACGTTCGCCGATTTTGATGAAACAAAAATTAAATGTTGCCTCCCATGGGTTTGTTTAATTAAATAAATATTACCCATACCTCTTTTTTATGCGTGTATGACTGAATGGATTTATGTTATTTATTTATTTTCGTGCATTTAGATAAAGATATTATGCATAGTCGATATCTGCATTCCTTTTTATGCATATTACAGGAAAAAGTAATAAAGGAAGCGTATAAGATAACGAAAGTAAAATAAAGAAACATTTTAATTTGAAGTTTAAGTGTGTCATCCGTGTTATCGCCGAAGTTGCCTCCGACCAACTTTACGCTTCGGTACGATATAGCTATAACTTACAACGTGAAGCTTCAATATTGTACTGTTGGCTATTGCCAGCTACACCCAGTTTACTTATTTTTGCAGTGTCTGGATTGATGAGTATTATTTTTATAGCCAATGTCAGTCAGTGACAACGTAGCATTCTACTAGCGAAAGCCTTTTTTTTAAATCGCATGAGCAATTTTGAAGATTATCTTCTAAACTTGCAATATACAGGATGTATTTTTGAGACGGGTCAGTGAGGGTAGGTACCTTAACCGTTATAGTTACAGGAAAACGTTCCTAGGAGACCAACTATTTTTTATGGTATTCTGAACTGCATTCACAGATTGTTTTCTAATGTTTGCGCGAATTTCACTCATTATAATGAAACAATTTTTACGGATTTTATCGCGGTTTATTACGATTTTTACAAGCCCGACGTTTCGGATACTTTACAGCAACCATGGTCACGGGAGGACTGAGGTGACAGATGTCCTAATGTTACAAAGTTATTCGAAACTACCCTATGATACAAAAAATGCTAAAATCGAAAAAAATATGTTTTTTATACCTATCGATCCTTCTTCGTACAAAGATTAAAAGACTCTATGTGACCTTTTAGGTATGAGTACTACGGAAATCGCGAAACACATTTTCCGTACGTTCAGTACGGTATCCTAGGAACGCGCTAAGAAAGGCGGTAAGCTGATGGTAAGTGGTCTATGTCACCCATAAACAGAACTAGTTTTGTAAGAGGTAGTGCCATACTGCCTTGCAGCCAAATTGGGTTGGCATGACCGGGATGGGAACTCTCACTCAGAATACACAGAATAAACAGCTATGCTGTCGCGTTTCATGCGGTTTTAGAATTTCCGGTGACCACTTAAGGGGGAATAGGGAAAAGGAGATCAACGCATCTACGTAATCTCAGGTTTTGCGGATGTGTATGGGTGTCGATAGTCGCCAAAAGGCTTCAACCACTCGTTTGCCCTTCTATGCTATAAAAAACATGTGACTGGCTCAGACAACTCATTCATGTGTCGCCTATCCTCTTATGATAACTATAACTAACCTTTATCTACTGCACACAGATCAACATAAACTTTAATTTTTTTAAATTTCTCACCGGTGGGAGGGAAGCGCTGTGCCGCGCTCCCGGCTGCATGGGTACCACCATCTTGCTTGTTTCTCCCGTGAAACAGCTTTGCTGTGTTTCGGGGAGAAGGGCAAGACAGGCAGTGTAATTACTGGCACCGAGACTTAACATCTTATGTCTCAGGATAGGCAACACATAAATGCCTGGGCTCGTTCCAGGTAAACTAGTTTATGTTCATGGGCGACGTCGACCACTTAAGATCAGGTATGTTTGCCAGTTTGCGTATCCAACTAACATAAAAAAATAAAAATAATAATAAAATAGGAATGGAATTGATAGGAATATTTCCTTTTTATTTCAACTCTTATTTCATAGACGTAAGAAGTAAACGATTTTTTCGCGTCAGATCTCTATACCAGGTGTATTTGAACGCTTGCGAAAACGAAGAGGTATGATAGTGTTGGCATAGCCTGACATGATACAAGTGAAAAAAACGCGTTCCTTTTTTAACATAATGTGACAGAAATTTAATGATAATGCTTTAAAATAATCGTTTAAAAAAAACGGCAATGTAATTGGTTTATGGTTCACGCCGGCCAGCGGACTGCATCAGCAGACAGAGTTCGCTGTTCGACTTTCGAGTTGTATACAAACATTGCGGTTTTGCAAAATACATAAGTCCTAAAATTTTCTTAAAGAAACGTTTCTGAGATAAATGGTTATATATGAATTATATAGTATATAAATAGTATATTATTAGGGTAAAATCTTTGCAAGCGTTCAAAATACACCCGTTATATTATATCGGCAATAAATCTCATAGTAAGGTAATTTGCCTGTAATTAATGAAGTGCAATGTCTCACCTGAATGATCACATCAAGATTTAAGGAGAGAAGGCTCATAGTTATGTAGATACATATGTATAGCACTACAATTAACAACCATTTGATCACCAAGGCAGTTGTGAGCGTTTTTATCATACGAGGTCCATTTCACTTATAATGGTTAAAGTAAGGGCGACGAACGTGGGTACGTAGGAGGCGCTATTTAATGCGCCTCCAATAACGCCCCTATACTCGTGTCGGGTATAGGATGGGACCCTGGGCCCAGTATGACACGATGTCGCGGGGACTGCTTAGTGGCAGATTCGTACCCTCAAAAAGTGGCTGAAGGCCATGGTGAGCATTCAAAGTGTGAATCCCACATAGAGTCAGGAAAATACCCCGGTCTTGGCTACTACATCCATGAAGCATTACCCTGCGTCAACTAAAAAGTAGCTAAAGTAACGTTAGGATCATCCTATAAATGTTCTTTGTTTCATTATATTATGACAAATATTTATTTCCATATTCTTTTCAGTTAGTTACGTCTTTAATATACAAAATAAGATGGATGAGTCCCATGATAAATTTATCTTTATGGTTATTACAAATATTGTCTTGATTGAGTGGTCAGATAACCGACAAGTCGGTGACGGTCGCGGGTTCGAGCCTGGCTATGTGCAAATAATTTAGATAACCTTACTAAGCATATATTTATATTTTACAAAATTTATTTCCGTGTCCCTTAAACAAGTTTTTGTGAGCTTCGCACAACTTAGACTAGTTTAACGAGGTGTAATTTTTAGTTAATATCTATTCATGTTAAAATATATAATGAGTGACGAGGGATTGTCTTGGCGATCATTGAAGGTGCCCTATGTTCAGCAGTGGTCGAGTAGGTGTTAATGATGATGAAAGAATGTATTTAATGTAGGTACAAATAAATGAAGTACACAATAGAATAGTAAAGCCGGTCTGCTAAAAGACGACAAGAAAACTCAGTTTTTTGGGCTTATGTTTCAGGAGCTAAACAAGTTTGAAGTGCTGTATTTAGCGACCTCGTTACACTCTTGAAACAGACAAAATATTTATGTAAAATTTGAATACGGTAAATACCGTCGTACCCTTTCGCCCGCGTTATCTTAGATTAACAGACATACCCGGACATATGATAACTTCATTCAAAGATCAATAGAAAGAAACGTACGAAAATTACTTCAAACATACACTCACATAGAATAACTCTTTAATAAGTATTTTTAGTATAGCGTGTACCTAAAGCGAATCTAGGTGTTGAACAAAAAGTAAAAAAAATATGACCCTACTACGATAAATCCCCTACACTCTTTTTAAGTTAGTTTAAATAAGGCTACCTCACCCGATAATGAAACAACTTTTAAGGATTATATCGCGGTTTATTAAGATTTTTACAAGCCCGACGTTTCGAATACTTAGAGCAACCATGATCACGGTAGGACGTAGAGTGTAATCCGCGTTAACATTGGAAAACAATATGTCACCCAGATCATAATAACGAATCGACTGATACAACATTTATCAGCCTCCTTTTCCCTATACCCCCCCCCCCCCAATGACCACCAGAAACTCACAAACCGCACGAAACGCGACAGCATAGCTGTCACTTGACGCCGAAGTTATGTGAGAGAGAGGTACCACCCCGGTCGTGCCGGCCCAGTTCGGCTGCAAGGCAGCATGGGACTACGTCTTACCTACTGATGTATTTACGTATGTAAGTAAATGTATATCAAATGTATAGGGAACTCTTACGTTACATTGTATGGTAAACAAGTGACGCCTCACTCTCATTATCGTGTACAACATTTGTACCAACAAAAGCTGGTACGTAGTAATAGTTGTAAGCACGGTCTTCTTTAACCCCTCTTTTTCGCGAGCCGTTCATTAATCTAACTCAGATGTGACACGTACCCGTTTTTACAAAGAGCTTTCTGACCTCACAACCTATTTTGGGATCAGTCGATGATATTAAAACCTAAGAAGAATATTCGCTTAAATTTAAAGTAGGGAGGGATCGGCCGTCTTGGCGTTCATTTAGAAAGGCCAATTAACGGTTAAAGGTGTAAGGTTAAAGTTATGATCATGATGATAATAACTTGCTTAAATAATATAATAGCTAGCCTTAAGTTTACATTTTTGCAAAAAACAATGAAATTTTTCAATGAAATTTTTATTCATGTGATTAATTAGTCAGTGATAATTCCGCTTTCATAATTGAAAAAATAAAGCATTTGCCATTCGTTCTTTCGTTAATGATATTATCGAAATATTATATACCAAGGTATTTCAAAATGCAATTTGTTAAAAGATAACCATGTAAAACATGTTTCAGAACTATTTTATGAATTTTTACTTTTCGTCTGTACATTAGTAGGTACAGGCAGGGTCCCCACCATAGACCTTAACGTGGCCGTGGGGCTCAGTAGCCTAGCCCAGCACCTTGGGCGAAGCGAATTGAGCCGAGGTGGCTTTTTGTACCCCTCTTATAAGAAGAGGGTACAAAAGAGCAGGGGGCAAGGGGCGTAGACGGGAACCTCACCATTGTACTGTCCCGACGTTGGGAGGGGTTATTCTGTGGTGCGAGACAACCCCTTTGTGGAGGTGGCGTTGGTCCCTTGGGGGACTGATTAGCCGTCGAGGTGCCCTGTTTGCTCATTAGATCCGGGGCACCTCACCAAAGGTGGCATCGGTGGCACTCGCCGGTTTTTAGTGGGTAGAGCTACGTCCACTTACCAGCTTTCGGGCGCAACGATGCCTCAGAGCATTTCCCGGCGTTAAAGAAAAAAAAAGGTGTAGGCAGGGTCTACGTAATAAATTACATGCACAGGACAGATTGTAAATATATTATACCTTCTAACTTATTCTTTTTAATACCATCAAGGTCGTGAGTGGACTAGAAAAAGTCACTTTCATGTTTAGATCACGCTTGTTATTTAACTTATTTACACGTTTTACGCGCCTTATTTTCCACCTTCCTTCATTCACTACCGAAGTTTTAGATACCTTACAAAAAATATGGTCACAGAAGAAGTGAGCTGTCAAATGTCTGAATTATATACATTGTACTTATGGTAGGTAAGTACCATAATTTTTTTTAAGGACGTGCACTCCAGGAAAAAATGGGTTATGTCTTCTGTGACTCCACATAGATAACAGACACAAACTTAAAAACATCTTTAAAACCTGTTCATCAAAAACATATCTGTTGATTTGTGTTTAAATTCCCGTGTGCCGTTAACCTGATTCCACGCATGCAGTTTTATAGGGCAAACAAGAAAGAACTATTAAGTGAGGCTAGTTAGAGCGTTAACGACTCCCCTCCGATCATAATAAGCCTTTACGTGAAGACGAACTAATTACAGGTCACCGTAACGTTCACTCATACCTTTATGTATGTTAATGCATGCAACCGATTTAAGCAAAATTTTGATAACAAAAAATAAAATTTGTGTTTTTTGATATTCATTTACGTAATACATCATCATCAGCGTTATAATATTTTTCCATCCACTTTCTCTTTCAATGAATATCAAAACGCCAAATTCCCAGCCACTCGCGTGCATATTATAATATCAATGTTTCTCAACGTTATTTCAACTTTAATTTACATCGACATTTATTAAATAAATGTCAGATGTCAGATGTCACTATATAAATATTTGACGACCTCTGTGGCTCAATGGTTAGCACATTTGGCGCTCAAGCCGGAGGTAGCGGGTTGGAATCCCGCCAGGGAACAAAAAGTTTTCTGTGTTCCTGTTTCCAGATTGATGTGTAAAAGCGTCCATGGATATAGATATCAGAAAATATTTTGAACACTTTACTTATAATAATATACAATTGAAATCATGGGCATCCTTTCAAATTTAGACACTACTAATGATACTATTTCATTACGGCTAATAATAAGCTAATTTATAAAAAAAAAATACAAGCAAGGGATTTATTTATTTATTTATTTGTTTACAAGCTATTTATTTCTAATAGATAGGTATCCGTCACGTACATAACTTACGCGAGGTCTACGTATTCTACACGGCGCGGGCGGCATTTTCGTAAACCAAACTGCGCCCAACCGAACTTGATACTTTTTATAACAGGATTTAATTATAAGGGTTTTCAATAACATGCTTTAATTTTATTTTTAGTATTCGTAACATTAGTAGTTACATGGGCAGTGTCTAAATTTAAAAGGATGCTCATGATTTCAATTGCACTCTGTATATTATGTACACGTTACACGGCATGACAAAAATCTTATTCATTCCCTTTTCACCTTATGGTTATTACGTAACTTAGTCATCAATTAGTAACAAACATATAGCTTCTAATGCAATTTTGACATGTAACATACAAAGGAGCATATAAATAAACAATATTAGAAAAACTATATTTAAGTGTGGTACTTAAATGACTGAAAAACTAAATGCGATTCCGTTTAAAAGAATAACAGACTAGCTTCAAATTATAATATTTTAAAAATCTATAATTGTTAATTTTGCAAGTCAAAAATAGTTATGTCTATTTAAATTTGCTTATTGAAAGAGGCAGTGAAACCTTACAAATACAACATAACCTTTAAAACTTAATTATCTGTATTCTTCGTGTATTTCGTCAAATGTCAATCAATTATTAAATTACACGTTCCAGATGAAATATATGCAATCAATTAAATAAATACATACCTTATCTGATTTATGCTTCTTTTTAATATAATTTTATAAAATATAATTAATTTTTTGTTTGTTTTTGTACTAAAAAGCTCGATGGATTCCAGCGTGGTGGCTGGAATCTATCCTACTTTGGTGAGCAGCTTGGGTTTCGATTAGGATTTAGCACCATGGACCACGTCCACACCGTAAGGTAAGTTGTACAGAAGACCCGCCTTGATTCTGTGTACTATGAGAAAGCATTTGACTGGGTTAAAGCTGGACTATTCTGGAAGCTCTACAGCGATGTCAGGTCGATTGGCGATATGTTGAAGTCTTGAGAGCCGAAAGTTATACGAATCAATCAACGAACGTATCCAACTGCATCGAGGAGTGCAACAAGGGGATATTATTTCCCCGAAACTGTTCACCAATGTCTTTAAACTGGACAGAATGTGACATAAGCATCAACGGCGAGTATCTCTCACACCTTCGTTTCGCCAATCCGGATACAGCTGCAAATCCAGCGAGTGATAAATAGTGCCTATAGATTCTTTATCATTTCTAACTTGATATACAGAGGTTGTTTGTGATAATATTATGACGTCGGTAATCTATATTACCATACATTTTTAATAATGTATTAAAGAAGATTGAAAATAATTGAATAAAGTAAAATTATATAGATTTAAAAAATCTTAGTCTAATTTTTATATGTTAAAATACTAATGACATATCTAAAAATAGAAGAACTAAAAGACACATCGTGTTACATTTGATTTCCTGATTAATTAGCAATAACTATGTTTCCATACAGTATACATTGTATAATTGTTATCTATACAGATAAATAAAATTGGAGTGTCTGTTTGTAACATTAAAATAACCGCTTTGTACTAAATGCATATGGATGTATACACGGTACATATACCAAAATAGCATTTTTTACTGTTTTTGTCTGTCTGTCTGTTTGTTCCGGCTAATCTTGGAAACGGCTGGGCCGATTTTGACGGGACTTTCAGTGGAAAATAGCTTATGTTATAGGGAGTAACTTAGGCTATAAAAATAATCATCATCAATCCGTCTACGGCTGTCAATCTAAGTTAGCGCGGGCGAAGCTGCGGGCAACAGCTAGTTCCATATATTTTTATTTTATTATAATTGGTAATTAAGAAAAACTTATTTAAGTAATATTTAAAGTCATTGTGTAATATTTAGAATTTACTAATTGTTTGAATACATTCAAGTTCATCATAAAATGTATAAATACGGTAGGGACATTTCGTTTGTAATAGTTCATAGTAAAAGTGTTAAAATACAAGAGCACATATCTTCTGTTGCTATCCTCACCCTGCTTGTTTCATCTGCTCTATGAAGATATTGTAAATTTTAAATAAGAAAAATTGTAAAGAAATATTACATACTAATTGGTTTGGTATCGCGAGGGGTTAATAGTCTAGGGATCGCTTAAGAGAGTGTTGCGGTAATTGTTGAAGAACCCTTACACATCAAATATGCAGCGTTCTCCGACCGGAGACCTCGCCTTTCAAACTAAAATTGAATTCTCAACCCACAGACACAATTGGCACAGCTAAATTGTCAGTATTATTTATTCTCGATTTCTAAACATAGCTTTATCAATTTGGATCTTAGATATTTTTATCATGGTATATTTTAATCTTGTTGTTATGAAGCCCGTCTTGGCGGTCATTGAATGAAGCCTAATTTCAGCAATAGATGGAAGCAGGTTGAAAATTATGACTATGAAATGAAAACCTTAAAAACCTTAAAAAATTAAAATTTTAACAACATTAGACAATAACAAAAAGAAATACATTTGCTGTCTGGAAGTCCCCCTTAAATATTTATTTTATTCTGTTTTTAGTATTTGTTGTTATACGGCAACAGAAATACATCATCTGTGAAAGTTTCAATTATCTATCGATCACTGTTTATGAGATGTATCTCATGAACCGTGATAGATAGACAGATGAAGTCAGGCTGTAGCCTGATGACAGATGGACGGACGGATGGACAGCCGAGTCTTATTAAAAGGGTTCCCGTTTAATCCTTTGGGTACGGAAATCTAAAATTGTGACAGTACCTACATACGATACATTAACTATGGCTACATAATGTTCTTTTTTGCGTTGCTGGTTTAAAAAGTACAGTTCTTCATTACTACAGACACGTACTCTATTTGATGGCCTTAGGAATGCGACGATTTATGTCGATTTGTGTTCACTTCATTGAAGATGATTTCGAAGTTGATGATGACTATTCGTTCAAAGAGCGGATGGTCCGTGATCGCCGTGAATGGAATGAATGCTGCACTTGAGAAAACGAAGTGTCGCATTCGTTCTAAGCAAATCGAAATCTCTCTTTGTGCAGTTTATAGAGGAAATTTATTGTGCTGGAATTGCTGATGATAACAATTACATGACCTCAAGATAAGAATTCAGTTTGATCCATTCTTTCCGTATTTTTTTTTGATTAGGTTTTACTGGAACTTTAGTGAGGAAGAAAATACACACAGTAGGACATAGTAAGATTCTTTAAATGTAGTAAGTACGTAAGTAAATTTTAAGCTAATATAAAATTTGAAGCTTCTACGTGTGATATGTCAGAATATATACTCCTAAAAACTGTGGTGATTACATGTACATGTTCTTTTAACACTCCAATATCTAATGATAAAGATATATAATATATGGATAATAATTATATATACTATTTATACTAATATTATAAAGCTAAAGAGTTTGTTTGAACAAGCTAATCTCAGGAACTACTGGTCCGATTTGAAAAATTCGTTCAGTGTTAGATAGCCTATTTATCGAGGAAGTCTATAGACTATATAATATCACGCTGTGACTAACAGTAATTAAGTTGAGTAAGTTAACGCGGGCGAAGCTGCGGACAACAGCTAGTAATAATTGCGACCCATCTGTGGTATCTGGATGAAACTATGTTTGAAACAAAAATGTTCATAAACAAAGTCACTGGCACGAACAAGTCAAGATGCATTTATCTTAAAAATATTCCTGACCGGTTAGCCCCACCCTCATCACCTAATATTAAACAATAAAAGCCCCAGGAATGTCTCGTATGCACATAAAACGTTTTTCAACGTTCCACTTTTCGCGTGTTGTAATGCTATGAGCATAATTAGTAGTATTTTTCTCTTCATATCTACGAAGCTCGTGTAATGGCTGGTTCGCTACAAAATCAATATGTATGTCATCTCGCTCAAGGCTACGTCTACGGCGGTATTAATTCTTGTCACTGGCCTAATCTATAAATAGAGAAAAAAGAACATTTTTTTCCGTTGTTTGTTAACCCTTTTTTATTGCTGTAAACATTTTATCAAAGTTTTATTAACGAGGGTTATCAATAATGTATTTTTATACCAGTTTTTTCTCCACTTTTGACATTAGTGTGATCCTAGGTGATCAGAAGTATGGACTCCAGCTAATTATCCCAACTTTAATGATTGTGTTTTTCGTAATGTGTACTTCAAATTGAGTAAAAAATGTGGACATTCAATATTTTAAACAATCATATGGAAATATAGAATAAAATCACAGAGTAGAAAAACAGTAATAAAATGAAGAAATGACAGCATTACGCCGTTTGTCGTTATGACCTTTGTAATTGCTCTATGGTTATGACTATTCGAATCAATTCAAATGCTAAGGCGTGACAGTAAATGTAAGGTGAAATTTTGGAAATTCTTTTGGAAATGTTATATTAATCTGTAAGTCTTGTACCTTTATTGCTTATTAAATTTGTAAACTAAACTGTCTTTACATACTTCATTATACCTTAACATAACGGAACCAAATTGAAACATTTCGGGTTTGATTACGGTATAGTTTTTCATGTTTTTCACGAAAGAGGAAGAAAGTTTCAGGTTATACAGTAACCTCGTAAAGAGATGAGAATTGCTCCCACTGGAATTGTAGAAAATCTGTAATTTTTACCATGTTCGAATTATTTATATACCCATGATATACTCTGCAATACTTGATAAGATCAATAAAGATTATTATTATGTTACAAAAAAAAATATGGTATACCCACGTCCCACGATGGGTGCGAGACACAGGAACCGGTTATTTACCCGACTGCGCCAGAAGGAGGGTTATGTTTTTCTAGAGTATGTATGTACCTATGTAGAATTGTTTGGCACGCTCTGCGGCCTGAACGGCTCGATGGATGAGGTGTCGTTAGATTCGTATTAACTGTGAAAGTGACACTGGGATATCAAGATCTAAAAAAAACAATGGCCATTTTCGGCGCTTTTTTGCAGACGGGTTTTTTTATAATTGTTTTATTAATTGATTATTGAATATATTAACTAAAAAACATCCACATCTAAAATGTAATGTGCACCTACTAAAGTATTAGTATTTGACAAATGCGTAACCCAACAAAGCTGTTACCGATTAATGTAATAATTACTCCGACAAACTTAAGTACAAAAATGTTTATTAAATTTAGTTGCATCAACTAAACTTATGTATGTATGTGTCAAAAGTGTAAACTTTGAACCGTTCAATTATATACATTCCACAGAAGGCTTCTAGACTAAGTAATTGGCCGTTTAGCTTTCTAGAAAAAATCCTAAAGATGTGATCCTTGAGACGTGTTACTTTGTCAAGTCTAATCCAATTAGTGCCATATAATTAATAATAAAGTTCAACAAAATTCCCTCAAGTGTTTCCTATTGGCTGTAATCGCGTAATAAACATCGATCGATGCCCCACCGTGCCCCGTGCCCCGCCGTGTCCCGTGTCCCGCGTGCCCCGGTGCCCCGCGTGCCCCGTGTCTTCGCTACCACGTGAAAAACGTGCGCCACGTGAACACGACTACCGTATCAATTCGGTCAATTTAAAATTTACATTGTTAGAAAATTTCACAAGTCACCTACTTTTGCACGCGTTTTAGGATTCGATGTCCTATAATCATCTAAGTTCACAAGTGTCATATTTTTGTGAATTCTGGTCCGCCTTCCTCGAAAATTATGAACGAGGTTTCATTCGATGCGTGGATACAAAATCCAGAAAGTTTAAGAAAAACTTGAATTCTAAAAGTTATAAACAATTGAGTTAAAAATAAAAAAAGTGTGTGTGTGTCAGCTCCGACGCACGATAGGAGTTTACTCCTTACGAACGATAATTATATATATGGAGTAGAAAAAAAGGGTAAATGAACGCATCTGCTAAAATGATAAGAGAAACAAACATATATCAGTAATTATTCGGAATATTTATATTACTTCAATAAAGCGTATTACATAAAGTATGTTACAAAATAATAATAATAATAACAAAGAGGAGGCCCCGAGAATAAGATCAGGGAGGATCAGGGGCATTTCACTTAGTACATTTGGTTTTTTGTATGAGATTGGAAAGTCGTTATATTGCGTTAGATGGTTATACGCTATTTTGGTTTTTTTTATGTCTATGAAATTTTTACATGTTTTATGTTGAAGACTAGTTATACTTATATAAAATACTAGTGGCCCGGTACGTGCTTTGCTACGTATAAAGTGAAATAAAAAAAATGGAACATCAAATTAATTTATTCAAACAAAAATTATATTATTAATTGCTAGCTATTTTAAATAAAACTTAATGTTGTTCTTTCAACACTGAAAAAAGTTTCAATATGACCCCAACTGAAAAAGTTTCAATTTGCCAGCAAAATCTCCATTAACAAAATGATCCGCCATTTATTGAATTAAAAACATGTGATAAACATAGATGATAAAAGAAAGAACCACTCGACCGATTTTGTGCAAACTTCACATAAACCATTTACTAAATAGTCCATACAAAGTCTAAACATTTGGTTGGGATTGGTGAGCCCGTTCTTGAGTTATAAAATTACAACGAAAAGTCGCATTGATTTTTATATATTATATATTTTTATATAAAGATATGTGATTTATTTTTTAACAATTATAGGTACCTATTTAATACTTATTTGAAATTAAATTCTTTACTTGACAAGTTTGTACAATTAAACTTGAACCAAGTGTTCAATGGTCACACCAAATATATTTAGGGAGTCAACATTAATATTTTAAAGTTTCTGATTGGTTAGCAAATTGAAGAGTTTCAATTTACTCAGAAAATTTGTACAAGTTATTGTATTATTGTTAGAAAGAAATTGCAAATTATAAATAGAAAATTATTAATATAATTTTGAAAATATGAAAAAGAATATTTTAAAAGAATAAATATATATATTAAAATTACTAGACTTTTCTGGGCTGAAATTTAAAATAGTTTTAAAATCGCCGCGAATATTGGAACGTAATGACTTTTTTTAGTCTGTGCTAACATTTCTCAATTTTGAATTCATTTTTGTTATTAAGTATTCCCTAAATCTCTAGTTAGTGTTTTTGATTATTCGATCTTGAATGTGCTCTAGTTGTTTTATTTTCTTATTTCCACTCATGTTTTAAAAAAACATTGTGTGTAAGAAACTACATGAAGACAGTTTTCTATACGGAAATGAATACAATGCCAATTACATAAAAATCTAAATTGTGATTTCATATGCAATTTGGTTAGTAATTTTTTCACATACATTAGTGGTGCAAAGATATAAATAATATATTTAGTGGACGCAGAAAAGACATTAAATATTTTAATAATAGACGAAAAAGTAAAATAATAATTAGTACCTACACATTGTTTTATTTAAAATCCTACATAATAACGTCACGTCAATTTTAGCTAATACTGACCAAATGGGGGATACTTATTTGTCTTGCAAATAAATCATTGCAACGGAATAAAGTTTTATCCCCATTTTTTCAGCATTAGCTGAAATTGTTTAAATATCTTATAATGTTGCATACTGGTCGTGTGATTGACTTTTAGTGCTGTAATTTTGCGTTAGATGGCGCTGGCGACATTATTTTAAGATACGCTGTGTAATGTATTCCATCTCATTCTTTTACACGTTCAATACTACAGATATATATGCTTGTCTCTTTCTACGTAACGCCTCAACTTTTAGTGTTACACTTGATAAAATTACTCCTCATAAAATTTCCGTACCGGGCCTTATAACTCAAATCGTTTCTTAAGGAGTAAACTCCAAAAAGGGGGTTTGGTTTTGGCGAATAACGCAAAAACTATTGCAGATATCCAGAATCGTCAAAAAGGGTCTTAATGAAGAGGAAATAATGAAACAGCTTTTACGGATTTTATCGCGGTTTATAAAGATTTTTACAAGCCCGACGTTTCGGATACTTTACAGCAACCATGGTCCCTTGAGGAAGAGGCAATTTCCAATAACAAAGTTTTACCTAAACTCTATGTACCTACAACCAATGTTATATTTTTTATTAGGCGCTGAAAATGGGATCAAAATAGGTGACGCCATTCCTTCGCGCGCCTAGCCTTTCGTTACGGAACATCAAAATTTAGTCTTACATATTGAAGGTAAGTATTAACAAACTAAAAACAATTAAAAGATCAAGATAAATAATCAAACAAAAATTCATAGTAATGAGTGAAATTCGCGTACCTAAACATTAGAAAACAAAAAATTCATAGGAAAAAAACAATTCTATTTATGCTTTTGTTACCTATGTATTATTTTCAAAAAAGAATTATTTCTATTTTGAGAAAATACTTTCGTCTACTTACTACGTCGTCTATACCACAGAGTTTGAAGACGAGCGTCTTCAGCCAATGCATTCTCCCCGTGATTACTTATGGGGCCGAAACGTGGCCTCTTTTACTCAGCGTGCTATGCTGGGTGTTTCTTTGGCAGATAGGATTCGAAACGAAGACATGGGCCAGGGAACTAAAGTTAGCGATAACACGCGAAGAATAAGCTCGTTGAAGTGGCAGTGAGCTGATCACACGCTCATTAGAACGGATGGCCGATGGGCCAATAAGGTTTAAGAGTGGAGGCCGCGTTCGAGTAGACGAAGTGCGGGTCGGTTATTAACCAGGTGGTCCGTGTTGACTGTTGGATGC
Organism: Helleia helle; assembly: GCA_963853865.1. Classification (NCBI taxonomy): domain Eukaryota; kingdom Metazoa; phylum Arthropoda; class Insecta; order Lepidoptera; family Lycaenidae; genus Helleia; species Helleia helle. The sequence goes on from OY971421.1 coordinate 13,861,169, forward strand.
AAGTTGCAAGGGATCGGTCGTCTTGGCGTTCATTAAAGGACACTGATGATGATGATGAATGCCTCGCAGGCACGCTATTTATGCAGATGGATTTAGTCCTTGGCTCCTTGCCGAGTCTTATTAGTTTTTAATTTCCGCCACTGTTATATGCATGCAAAACCAAAGACACAAATTAAGTATAAATAAATTTTAAAATGCACGGAAATAACATGCATTAATAAATTTATTTACATATATTTAAAACGAGAACAATATGAGGTACAAAATTGTAGGGATGTGTTATGTACGGCGCGACCGTGTATTACGGCGCGAAGTCCAACTAAATGAATGCTATCTCACCTGACATAGTGCGCGAACATGTGTGCTAGAATGAAATGCACAATGATTCATTCCGAAAATATCCTGCTAAATCAGTTATTATAGAAAAACTAAAGTAACTAAGTGTATCTTTTTAACATATTATATTAATTTCAATTTTTGAAGTAAAATATGTCTGTACGGGCTTATTTATGAGCTTTCGTGCTCCGTCCCCTCGGTTCAATTCGCTTCGCCCAAGGTGCATCGGCTCACCCTAGGCTATTGAGCCCCACCGCCACGACAAGGCCTGAACCATAGTGGGGGTGTAACCTTAATACCTAATTATCAACACTTGCATACAAGACTTTATCTACATCTGTTGAAATAATTAATTATGGCAGTAGTAATTAGCGTGCGTTCTGGTAGTGAAATGCGCGTGAATGAAAATGTTTGTTTTTTTTTATTTATACAGATACCACGCATCGAGCAGTAAGAAAATTGCTGTCTGTTGAGTAAACCAACATAGAAGGAATCGAAAGAAAACAAAGGAGTGTTATTATGAAATTCATGCCAACACTATGTGGGTGTTTTAATGTTGGCAATAAGCTAAGTATTTCAGGATCTTTTATAGAGGATTTAAAGCATGGGAATAGATAAAAATGATTTAACACTTGAAACTACGCCCTATAATTATGTAGGACTATTAAAAGGGCGTATACAGGTGATATAAAGTGGGTTATAGTTTTATTATCTGGACTCGCCCCTCTAAGCGCCCAGGTCAATGCTTTAATAAGCGTGAAAGCTTCCTCGTGATATGCATTCCGTAATATTAATAACTTTTTGACTGTTCACCCAGACGACGAGGAGAATACCGCTGGGGCTTAGGGGGTAGAGTCTGAGCCTACTTTACTATATTTTCGGGCACAGGGAGTCGCACATAACCCCCAGGCTCCTGGGTCGTATGCATAAGAGCATTCCCCAGCGGGAACAAAAAAAGATGTATTTACCGACATTTAAGTTTATATTTAAAAATATAAGTAGAAACGTGTCTGAACTCTAGGGAAAATCACGTAGTTACATTTATTATATCCCAGAACTGTGCTTTAGATATTTACTCGTATTTTTTTTTATTCACATCAACAAATTAATAAAGAAATGAGTAACACCTTATAGTATCGAAGAATATAAAATTGTAAATACTAGGAAACGAACCTGTGAAACCTCATTCCTCGGTGTGATTTAAACGTACGTTTATCAATCTAAAGTGTAATAAAGTTTATTAAGATAAAATTTCCGAAATTTTAGATACTACATCAATAGCGAGAGGTGTCACAGTTCAGACCACGGAGTTGTTCCAAAAACATTTTACGGCAGTTGCAATACACCCGTAGTGTTTACAGCTATGCCCTACTATTCCGGGACATTCATTTGCCCACATTTCGAGGTTAAAGAACGAATACATTACAAGTATGAACGTGAGCCAATTTTTGTGCGCATTCCTTTGGGGAACGGAAAAGGAACGCATTTTTGCAGCAATAGACTTTCCAGCTTTCACTTGTGATAAAATTTAGTTTGGGCTAAACACGAGACGATATTAAAATTACGTAACAATACGATTTTTTATCAATAATATAGTAAGCGTGTTTTGTTAAAACCAGCTGATGTATTAGGTTAGGTACTACTCTATCCAGCTATGGCTCACGTTAGGTACTACTCTATCCCCCACCACGGTTCAAGCCTTGTCGTGGCGGTGGGGCTCAGTAGCCTAGGGTGAGCCCAGCACCTTAGGCGAAGCTAATTGAGCCGAGGGGGCTCTTTGTACCCCTCTTATAAGAAGACGGGACAAAAGAGCAGGGGGCAAGGGGTGAGGATGGGAACCTCACCCCATTGTACTGTCCCGACGTTGGGAGGGGTTGTTCTGTGGTGCGGGGCAACCCCTCTGTGGAGGTGGCGTCGGTCCCTTGCGGGACTGACTAGCCGTCGAGGTGCCCTGTTAGCTTAAAAGATCCGGGGCACCTCACCAAGGCGGCATTGGTGGCACTCGCCGGGTTTTAGGTGGGTAGAGCTGCGTCCATTTACCATCTTTCGGGCGCAGCGAGTCCCACATACCCACCTGGGGAGACCCACTCCCCAGGCGGGATGCCTCAGAGCATTTCCCGGCGTAAAAGAAAAAAAAAAAAGAAAAAAAAAGAAAAAAAAAAAAGGTACTACTCTATCCAGCTATGGCTCACGTTGGGTACTACTCTATCCGGTTATGGTGATGGTGACGGTGTCTGTACAGTGGCCAGTCCTATATAGATGCCAGTAGGGCGAGATCGGCCTGCCTAGTATTTCGGATACTTTACAGCAACCATGGTCACGGTCCCAAAAAAAATCCGTCAAAAATTGTTTCATTATAAAAAGTGAAATTCGCGTAAACATTAGAAAACAAAGTTATTGCTTTAATAATTGTGTAGTGCGGAACTCTCATCGTTCAAGTCCTGTTCACACTTGACAGATTTTTATTGTTTGTGTATCATTGCACCTGAAAATTGACAGGCGAGGCGGGCTTTGGCAGCCGCATATCACATGCAAGCCGCTAAGCTCGCCGTGAAATAAAACTTATTTGTGTAACCGAAACCCTGTTGACATTATAAAATATCGGTTCAAAGTTTTGGTGTCGAGTGGCTCTTTTATTTTTTGCGGTTTTATAGCACCTTTTATTTTGATTGAGATATATTTTATTTGAGTTTCAGAAATGTAATAACCACCGTTACATATCGTAAAAAATATCCAAAGTCGACATTTATCAATTTCACAAGTGAGAATGGATGAAAAAAATAAAAAAATGTATTTGTTAATCGAAATATTATGGATTAAAGGTAAGAATATTATGAAAAACGTATTAATAAATTAGATTTCAATGACTACATACAGTAATGAAAAATCTTATAATTTTGTACTATTACTGGTTTTGTATTATATTATATGAGTTGCCTATTCTATTTACTTGCATATAATACTTATAAGAATATAGCTGACGTGATCCTCTATTTTTTTTGATATCGCAGGGAAATGCTTTATCGCAAGTAGCCAGGATCTCGGGTAGATCCTGACCCTATGTGGGACTCGCACCTGGGAGTGCCCTACCCTTTATGGGTAGGGCACTCGCAGTAAAACCACTGCGAGCGCCTTCTGCCCTATTTTGAGGGTCCCGGATCTGTTATTCTACGGGATTACATAAGCGACAGGCTGGCCCCGGTGAAGGCCAGACTACTCCTCGTAAGGGGGGACTGCACGCTACTAAGCAGTCCACTTGATGTTGTGTCACACTGGGCACAGGTTCCCATCCTGAGCCCGACACAAGCACAGAGGTGTTACTGGAGGCGCATTAAGTAGCGCCTCCTCTCTCCCCCGCTCGTCGGCCTCCTTCTGAGACATTACTGCGTCGTAGAAGGAGAACATCGCCGTCCAGGACTCGTCGTCACCGAGCATCACGGTGATGATGCTCGGCAGAGACATTAACTCCCCTCCGATGACTGATGTCAGACTGTGACGCAGCACCGACCATGACGTGATCCTCCTGCTAAAATGAGTCCACTAACACATAAATACACAATTAAAATAAAACATACGATGAATTACAGCTTGGCAAAAAAGAGTATGGAAAAAATGAGGGCGCCACTTTCACTTAGGTATCATCATAATATGGAAAATCAGTAAGATATAATCAAATCGTTAAAAATAAATGTGAAACACTAAGCTTTACTCAAAATCTAGTATTTGTCGGCCAAGTATTGTCAACATCATAGGTTTCCATTTAGTAAAATAATTAGTTCCACCTGTCACCGCGTCATACTCTTTTTTGCAAACTGTACGTATTTTACGTTAGCTTATGACTTACAAAAAAATTGCTGAAATATCAGACGTCAAACATTTTGTGCACAAAAAGGTTATATTTTGGGTGCCTTTTAAGAATTTAAATTGACCCAGCCTTGGCCCTAAAACAATAACACTTAAACAAAAGGCTGGTAATAAAAAAATGTTTCCGTTGACGCTTTTTTGCCACTGTATGAATATTTAGTTTTTCATTTTTCCATAACTTCATAAAAACTACAATGTTCGTTTCAAATTTGTGAATTCGTGAATCTACAAAATAATTTGACATTGGGAATCGAAACTGATTATTTTTATAGGATGAGTAATGTTGCATTTTTTCACACAGTCGTAATATTGAAATGATCAATCATCATTCATTGATTTTTTTAATTTTCATAACATTAAAAAAATCAATAAGGAATATCTTGTTAAATTTTGAAAAATGTATAAGCTGTAGAGCTCACTAATTGGATACGAATTGCAGGGGTTTAATTAATAAACAAATATTATCCAACAATAGCTGTGATAATTTCACAAGCCCATGGCTAAAGCCTTGTTGTGGCAGTGGGGCTTAGTAGCGTAAGGTGAACCCAGCGCGTTGGGGGAAGCCAATTGAACCCAGGGAGAGTTGTTAGCCGTGTTTTAGTGAGTAGAGCTGCGTCCACTTTACAATCTATCGGTCGCAGCAAGTCCCACACACCTGGGGAGTCGCCAACCCCCACGGCATGCCTAAGAGCATTTCCCAGCTCAAAAGAAAAAAAAATGATAAGTTCGTAAGAACTACGGTTACTAGGAATGGAAAATAAGATAAATATTCATTTTTATGTCATAAAGGGGCAAACGAGCAGTCGGAGCCTTATGGTACCGAGGCCCATACACATCCGCATAACCAGAGGCTATGCAGAGATGTGTTGCCCTCCATTTCCCTATACCCCCAATGTGCCGCCGGAAACTCACAAACCGCACGAAGTGCGACATCATAGCTGTCACTTGACACCGGTGTTATTTGAGCGAGAGGTACCACCCCGGTCGTGCCGGCCCAATGCAGCATGGCACTACCTCTTACTATCTTATATACATATACCTACGTCCTTGACCCAGTTGAGGTATCACTTGACGCCGTCAAAATTGAATATTGGGTTTAGTCGCTCATGGTAAAAGGCCTTTGTCCAGCTGTGGACGGAAAAGGATTGATAATTACGATGAGAACCTGCTACATAACTTGTGAGTGGTAAATTTCCTCCACTGCTAAAATGTAAACCATACACGGATGAAATGGTCGTCCACCCAAATACAGTCCTCGTTATCGATTTTTCCCTTTAAACATTTATATAGTTACAGGTAACGTACGTGACAGGAATACGCACGACGAAAGTCGGGGAAAGCCGAATTCAATATTACAAGAGTACATGTAGTTGAATAAAGATTGCGACAAATTTCCAACACTTGTATACAAGTCACACGAAGTTATTTAACTATTAATTGTGAAAAAATCTTAAATATAATAAAAGTAACTATAGCACAAGGTATGTAATGTCTAAATTGACGATAACAGTAAATCTAGCTGTGTTCATAATTTACAATCCGCTATGTTAAAGAGACCAGTCCTTACTTATATTATAAATGCCTATATCATGCGTAATAAAGTAACTCTGTCGGTCTGACTGTCTCTTCTTCACGCCTAAACCACTGAACCGTTTTGGATGAAATTTTGTACAAAGATAGTTTGAGCAATTTTTATTTACCTTATCGCTTGCTACAGTTGGCGCGTAGACATTTACAATTATCACGTTTGTGAATCTGCCTTGTAGACGTATGATATCAAAGCGAAGAATATTCCCTACGATTCTTTTGTTAACTATGAACCCGGTTCCATTCGTGTGTTGACCTCTGTCCGCTGTAGAATAGCATTGCTCCCTCATCAAACTGGCACTCTCCTTTGCCAGGCCGTCGGACTTCTTGCAATGCCGCTATCTCTATCTTATAGCGCTTTTCGCAGTTCAACTGATACATGATGTAGGGCTCCAGACCTGAAAAGACTACGGACATTCCATGTTGCTAATCGGATATCCATTTATTCGCGCAATTAGTTGTTGGTATAGGGAGATCGGTTATTTCTTCGTAACGTATTCGTAAAAATACTTTTTTCATGTGGGAGGGGGGTCGTTAACCCGCCGCACAACCCCCGAAATGCTGGAGGACCACACCCTATTGATTAATTTTGTTTTTCAAAGAAAATATCCTCAAATTGCTTAAATTCATAGAAATTGTTTACGCTTATTGAATTTTTTAACGAAAACATTTTAGAAAATATATGGCGAAGTTATATTATTTACAAAATTAAATTGGTAAATAATATAAGGATAATTATTATTGTAAGAGTCGGAAAAATTTAAGCCGCTTACATTGAAAACGTTGCCTTATTTCCTTAAGAGATATAACAAAAAAATAAAGTAGAAAAATGATCATCATCAGTCCGGATACGTCCGTAAATATAAGTTAACGCGGGCGAAGCTGCGGGCAACAGCTAGTATTGTTATGTTCAGATCTTCAAGGTGATCAACAAAGGATATTTACTACAATGATATCCGTAGAGTTGTGATCATAGTTTCCAAGTATTAAACACGCTATGGACTCCTGTAACGGTACAGTTTTTGTCATTGCTATAAGTCGACTGCTTACTTTTGCTAGCTGCATCCTAGTCTATTTTTAATTAGTTAAGTAATTTTTGAACGTGGTAAAATCATATAAATCTATGAATGCAGGTTGCACGCATGAAAAAGCGTGCAAGCGAGAACGCTATACTAACTATAGAGAGGCACGATCGGGCTAAGCGTTCGGCCTATGACACATTATGACGTTATTACGTAAAATGATCGTCTTTAAACCGATTTTACAGATAACAGGTAGGTTTTATGTTATTTCTAGTGGAATCATTGAGATTTATAAAACAACTAAATAATAATAATAATGTAATTTGTTGGGACAACTCACACACAGCCATCTGATACCAAACTAGGCAGAGCCTGTTCTTATGGTAACCAGACAACTGATATATATACTTATATATTTATAAATACATACATATTATAGATAAATTACACCCAGACACAGTATAAATGATCATGCTCATCACACAAACATTTGTCCTGGGTGGGGATCGAACCCACGACCTTCTGGTTCAGCAGTCAGGGCCACTAACCACTAGACCAACGGGCCAGTCATATTAAATGTACATTATTTTATGTCCTCACCTTTCACGTCGAGAACCTATTATTTTATGCTCTATAGTCTATGTATAAGAGTTTTGTAAAACTACAACAAAACAACCAACCGTTTTGTAAAAACCAACATACCGTTGGAATAAATGAAACGATGTAAGCTATCATTGTATAAAAAATTTATAATAAACAGTAAAAAGTTAATTAACTGTTCAAAGCCTTCAACGGCATGTGACATATCACTCGGGTAATTAATGAAGGAAGGATATTATAACATAGTAATTATTATCTTTGCTTCAGATTCAAAAAGTACTTAAAGTGTAATTTGTTAATAGGCTAAGATACGGAATATAAAACGACATTCACCGAGATGTTTATTTGATGAAACGTATTTTATATTTGATTTCAATAAATATATAATAAAAAAATGTTTTTTTTTTAAATTATTAATTAAACATACCCTGGACTAAAATTTGTTAGGCAACCCATATGCAATATATTTATTGACATATTAAATCAAATATAAAATACGTTTCATCAAATAAACATCTCGGTGAAGGTCGTTTTATATGCGTATCCTATACTATAAGCTTTATATTTAACATTAAGAAAAAAATCGTCAGTCTCATGGCATCTGGAAATCTGCCTACATACTGGGAACCTTTTTTTTATGTTAGTTGGATAGGCAAACTGGCAAACGTACCACCTGATGGTAAGTGGTCGACGTCGCCCATGAACATAAACTAGTATACCTGGAACTCATTTATGTGTTGCTCATCCTGAGACATAAGATGTTAAGTCTCGGTGCCAGTAATTACACTGCCTGTCTTGCCCTTCTCTCCGAAACACAGCAAAGCTGTTTCACGGGAGAAACAAGCAAGATGGTGGTACCCATGCAGCCGGGAGCGCGGCACAGCGCTTCCTTCCCACCGGTAAACCTACTAGAAAGAAATAAATATTTTTTTTTAAAGTTACTGTTTTTTTCTTTCCGTTTAACTTTTTTTTATTTAGTAATTAGTAGCTTTTGATGGCATTCGTTTTCATCAAATTTAGATTATGCATAGGGCATTCGTAACAATACCTAAATATATAATAGCTTCACGAAATTAAAATGAAAAACATGGTAATCTCGTTTTATTCGTTTTATTGTAGATCAATAAATAATTAAAACATAAAAAACTTCCACACCTTTAACGTATTACGGCATTTTTCATCCATGAGCAACCGTTTATTATACTGAAGCGTCTTTTTTAATTCACTTATTATTCACCATGCCTTTGTTGTTAGGTGTAGAAAATGTACATAATATTTTTACAGTAATATTTTATCATTTCATATAATTATGGTTTTTCATAAACAGAAACAATTATACTGTATAACTTAATTTAAGTGTCCTTTTATTCATCTTTTATAAGAACTCCACCATGGTTCAGGCATTGACGTGGCGGTGGGGCTTAGCAGTCTAGGGTGTGCCCAGCACCTTGGGCGGAGCTAATTCAGCGAGTCCCACATACTCGACTGGGGAGACATACTTTCCAGCGGGATGCCTCAGAGCATTTCCCGGCGTTGAAGAAAAAAGAAAACCTTATATATGAACCCCAGCAAGGTTCAAGCCTTGTCGTGGCCGTGGGGCTCAGTATCCTAAGGTGTGCCCAGCACCTTGGGCGAAGCAAATTGAGCCGAGGGAGCTGCTCTTTGTGCCCCTCTTATAAGATGAGGGGACAAAAGGGGAGAGGATGGGAACCTCACCACATTGTACTGTCCCGACGTTGGGAGGGGTTGTTCTGTGATGCGAGACAACCCCTCTGTGGAGGTGGCGTCGGTCCCTTGAGGGACTGACTAGCCGTTGATTCCCCGTTGGCTCATTAGATCCGGGGCACCTCACCAAAGGCGGCATTGGTGGCTCTCCCCGGGTTTTAGTGGGTAGAGCTGCGTCCACCTTAATATTTTCGGGCGGAGCGTCGCGCATACCCGTCTAGGGAGTCGAGCGAGATGCCTAAGAACATTTCCTGGTGCAAAAGAAAAAAAGGAAGAGAATATATTTTATCCCTCGACCAATATCTATTTGGTGCAGGACTATTGGAGCGTCATATATCATGGATCATTTTTGTCATACGAATTATGTAACTCACTTCGCAACTGTGTTCGGGAACAAATTTTTCCAATAAAATTCCCAGCCATTGTTCGTCGAGACTCTATGCGGTAGATTTAGGGTTCACAATAGGAGGCTGGAGGTCAACGCCCCCGCCCCCCTAGCAGGGCGGCGCGGTCCCGTGAGCGAAATAAATGTTTATAATAATACTCATTATTGTACTTTTTACTTGTTACTACTAATTAACCATGGTTTTTAAAAGTATTGCATTATTGTGTGTCAATATTACGATTTTTACTAGATAACATTGTTTTATTAATAACTCAGGCCCGCGGTTTCACCCGCGTACTTCCCATTCCCGTGGGAGTACAGGAATAAATTATAGCCCATATGTTATTATATTAGCCTATATTATATAGACGACCTCTGTGGCTCAGTGGTAAGCGCGTTGGCGCTCAAGCTTGAGGTTGCGGGTTCGAATCCTGCCAGGGAACAAAAATATTTTCTGTGTTCCTGGGTCATGGATGTGTATTAAATATGTGTATAATATAATAAAAATCCTAAATATATGTATGGTATAAAAGTATTAAATATATTTCCGTTGTCTGGTACCCGTAACACAAGTTCTTCGAGAACTTACCACGGGACCAGATTGACGTGGTGCGAAAGGGTACATAGGTACATAGATATTATTATGTTATTCTGACGTATAAGCTTGTCACTGTAAAGTTTCAAAATCCATTCTGCAGTTTTTGTGTGAAAGAATAACAAATATACATCCATACATTCATACAATCTTACAAACTTTCGCGTTTATAATATTAGTAGGAAGTATGATAGTATTTTATTCTTGTGGAATGGATTTGCGTTAATTTTCCGGGGACTAACCCCTTGTCATTTTAAACCATGTTTACCATTGTTACGCTGAGTAAGCGGCCTGTCAATCTCAGATATGAGGCGCGAACATGTGTGGATAGAAAAGCTTTTAAAATAGCAAACAAGTTATCTAAACAATGGGAAATCGTTTTACGAACGACTAAAAGATAAAACGACGAATGGATTAAGAAATGGGTGTTTTAAATTAATTTAAATCGTAGGTATTTAATTTTCAATCTAGATTTTTTTATACTTAAAATAAAAATAATATAGAGACGTACACATAAACTAGATCAAGATCTACGTGCAAAAACCGGTCATAGTTGGGTGCAAATGAGAGAAGATCTGCCTTGGCTCATCCAATCGAAGGCAGACAAAACAAATGGAAAAAGGCAGACCAATGTTAAAAAAGGCAGACAAAAAAAATGGAAACCTTATATATTTTCAGATTAACCGTTCATTCGTAGTTGTGTCTCAATTTTTTTCAGTAGCTTGGAGCTCACCAACTTATGAATTCTGATACCTTCCATTTCCATCCAGATCTTTCGCTGTTTATTATATGGCTATAATGATATTGTATTGTGTGAGGAGGCGCGGACTATCGCCATCTCCGCTCTTCAGTTTTTGGGTCAAGCGGTCGCCTCGCATCGGCGCGTTTGCTCACTCATTCTCAGGAATTTATTGAGACCATAAATTTCCCTGGCTATATTAAAAAAATCGAAACAAGCCCCGATCATTTTGTTGCCATCACTCACAGGTACCCAATTTGTGGTTTTGGTGGTTTTCAAAAGATAAGTGTCTGATTAATTAGGGTTTTATGGTACGATATTAATAATTGAAATTATTTTAGTAAACTTATAAATGTATGCATAAAACTATTTTTTATTTTTTCTTCTATTCTATTACTTATCGTTAATGAGCTTTAAGTTCGTTTTGTGAAATATATTAAACTTAAATGTCCATATTCGGAACGATTGATTAACTATTTATAATAAATATAATATAAATCACGGACTGAGGAGATAAACCTTTTAGCCGATATAAGTATTAAGTGGTAGCATACAAGAAAATACAAAATACTTCCAAACAAATTGAAGTTCAGTTCGAATACAGACTTCATTACTATTCAGTAAAGTTTTGAAAAAGTGAGTTAAAAATTATTATTGTATAAAATAAACTTTAGAAATAGTCAAAAATAAATTCCTGATGCTTTAAAATAGATGTATATTTTTCGTATTATATGTATAAAAGAGATTGACATCATTGATCATTTACACATTTTATCTAACAACAGAAGACATTATGTTAATGATATACTGCATCATCATCATCTTCAGCCCCTATCCGTCCGCTGCTGAACATCCCTCAATGAACGCCAAGACGACCGATCCCTCGCAACTCGCATCCAACACGAACCGGCCACTGCACGGAGATCACTACATATAATGTTACACTGCTATATTCACTATATCTTTATTTGATGGACACTTGAGCGCTTTATCAAAAGGTGTGTTACATGGATTTTGAACTTGCCGTCTGTTTGACGAGTAATCCGGGCGGGCATTGTGTAGTCTCGAGAGAGCTACGGTTATTATGACGTGAAGTCTCCCTTATAACACGTTTTAGGAAGACGTGCCGTGACAAGTTCATAAGTGCTAACGTTTTCCCTTTGAGACTCTTTAGTCGTACGTATGAGCTGTCGTATTAAGCTATTTAAATTTTTACAGCGGAAATAGTATAGAAATACTTTTATCATCGTCATCATAATTATTATCAGAATAGCGTTCATTACCATAAACAATAATCGTCATCGTTAATTAGAAACGTAAAATTGTTTATATTGCTGCAAAGAATAAACGAGATTTATAGAAAAGAGAGAGAGAGAGAGAGAGCTATATGAAATATAATAACACTTACATATTCAAGTCTATCTCATTGTGAGTTCAGTTCTATCTCATTTAGCAGTTTCTCCACTAATTTCAGCATAGTAAACAAATTATTTCATTTGAATTTGTCGACTCTATGAATATAAACAGTAACGAAATAAATTAAGATGATAATAGCAACAATAACGGTGATAATGATAATATGAATTTTAAATTCCTGATGTCAATCAAATGGACATATTTTATCCTTGCTACCTCTGTTAGCTACCACAATAGAGAATTTTCGCACAGGAAATTGTTGGGCGTCTCATCAAAATGAAGGTACTCACGGAAAAATAGCTTGATAGTAGTCAAGTGAAAAAATTGTATGGAACCTGGACTAGTAGTAATTGTAACAAGCATTCTAATCTCAACAAATAAGTAATAAAAATATAAAGAAAGGAAATTAGATCTAGCTGAGAGAAATTGTTAATATGTTTTAAGATAGTAGAAAATTCGGACATATCCTGATTCCTGAGTAGTCTTAAAACTGGTTTAATTGATATATATTTTAAGACCATGAAAATGACGGACGAAAAATGCAATGAAAAACTTGTAAACTGTTTTGTATAATATTGACGCCTTTATTCGTTCTTTTCATTTACAGCCACAGTTTCTTTTTATATACAATAGCTCGCTTACGCTTTGAAATCAAAATACGTCAAAGAGTTTTGAGCAGAGATACCCTGATCGTCTATTAGGATATTTTTATAAATTGTATATAATTTAGAGGATTGACAATTTACTTGATTTTACAATTTTCGGCTATCTGCTCTTCGGCTCTACGTAAAAATAAAATTACTTTCACTAAGCAATTTCGACCTGACATCATTATCATATAATAAATATTTCTTGATTATAAAATCTCTGCCTTTTACGTACGTACGACAGATATTATTTTTTGTCTATGATATCTACAAAAAGTAGCCAGACTAAAGTTAGTTTTACAGAATTTTGAGTATGCGCACAATTTTTGTATAAAAAATTTGGTGTGACGTTTGCGATATTACTTGAGCTAATTTCAGTCTGATAAATTGCGAGTTCTGTAATCTATACTAATATTATAAAGCTGAAGAGTTTGTTTGTTTGAACGCGCTAATCTCAGGAACTACTGGTCCGATTCGAAAAATTATTTGAGTGTTAGAGAGCCCATTTATCGAGGAAGGCTATACAACACTACGCTGTGACTAACAATAATAAAGTTGAGTAAGATAACGCGGGCGAAGCTGCGAGCAAAAGCTAGTTTATACTAAAGCTGGAAAAACAAATGGATTAAAAATAATCTTAAATACAACGTAACATACAAAATTAAAACGAATACGCAATAAAAATACAATACAGGGGGAAGAATAAGAATGTTAAAGTAGAGAGGCGTCTCAATAAAAAGCATTTTGTGATGTGATAAAAATTACGGACATTTTATCACATGTGAATTTACTTTAAAATCGATTCAGCGCCCTCACACAGATTGCTTATCGATTTACCTATAAAACATCCCACCAGCTTTATGTCTGTCTATCGTTAAAGGAGAGGAACGACAATTAGCGTTTTTATGGTCAACATATCCCACTAATATAATAGTAAGTCTGGATGGGCCGCCTTGGCATGGCTCATGATGATGATGATGATGTCATATATTATATTATTATTATTATATACTATTATTATGTGGTTTTTTTTCTTCTCCCTGTTTAAGGGGGTGAAATATCTGGACACTCGGACCATGGCCAAGTGTTCCAGCTCAAGGTGACGATGAATTTTGAAGAAAGTTGCTTGTAATGTATGCATGTATTGAGGATAACTGCTTGCTGGATGAGAGTGATGGTGGATTTGGGCATTTGGAGTGTATTGAGGTTGGTCTGGTGGGTGTTAGGGATGACTCCTGTTGTGGATATTACTATGGGTATTTTATTTACTTTTATTTACTATTTTATTTCTTTTATTATTATTATTATTATGTCTGAATGGATGTGTCTCAGTCAAATAAATAATATTGAACAGATTTTGATGAAATTTCGAAGCATTATCGAAACAGTGATCATAGTAGAGCTAAAAGTGCTAACTGTATCTTTAATCGGTGGCATATTATGCTTGGTTTTTGATTTAATTATTTTAATAATGGGATCCCAAGGCAATATGCCACAGATTAAAGATACAGTTAGCACTTTCTGCGTAGATAGGACTTGTCAAAATAATGATGTATCATAGGGTAATTCGAATAACTTTGTAACGTTAGGACATCTGTCACCTCAGTCCTCCCGTGACCATGGTTGCTGTAAAGTATCCGAAACGTCGGGCTTGTAAAAATCTTAATAAACCGCGATAAAATCCGTAAAAATTGTTTCATTATAATGAGTGAAATTCGCGCAAACATTAGAAAACAATAAGTAATTATTATCTTTTATTATTCATAAGTTTTTTTACTACACATTTCAATTTAAAATATTCAATAGGAATAATGAAAATGTGTACATTTCTAAAGAGTTATGATAGAGACCTCTAGTCTGATCGATTAGTGGAGTTAGCCGAGCACGTGTCTCGCCTCAAATCTCCCGCTGAGATCTTGCAACTGATTTGTTAAATCCGTGTACTGTTTCTATACAATAATATATTTATTGTTTTTCTTTATTTAAACCTTACGTTACTAAGCAATTGTCATATATTTATTAGACTAGTGGTCGGTAGGGTCGATAATGAATTAATGGACCGTTAAACTTCTATTTATTTTTTATCTGCAGCAGATTTTTATGTATAAGAAGAACAAGCAGTTTAATTGCTATTTGCTGCCATTGAGTTCTGGCGTAAAGTGTCTGAATATAGGCAACGCATAGCCTGGCAAAATATACACGTCCGAAATGAGAACATAATTTAGAAATAAGAAAAAAATATTTTGTGTTAGAACTATCTGTAGTGCGCAGTTTCATAAGCAATAAAAATGTCTTTAATTTTTCTTAATAATTGGATTAAAATGCAAGTAATGTATTTTTGAACGTAAGAAGGGATGGCTGCTGGGCCACTAACTACTAAGGTTTAAGAGTGAAGTCCACGCTTAAGTAAACAAAGTGTTATTCGGCCAGTAACAGACCGACCGTGGGAAGACGATCTCGGTGCAATGACCGGTCCGAGTGGGATGCGAGTGGCAACGGATCAGTCGTCTTGGCGTTCATTGGCCTATGTTCAGCAATGGACGGATAAAGGTGGTGATGATAATGATGATGAATGTATTTTTGCAATTCAAATAGTATTTCTGGAGTTTATTGCGGTAAAAGAAACAAACAAATTCCTTTTTATTATATTAATATAGAGTTATCGAGTAACGTCACTCGTACATCGACCGAAATAATGATCTAGGTCAGTGCTTCTTATCCGAACATCAGTCCATCCCTATACGAGTACAAATCATCGATTTTATTTCCTTTCATTATACAGAGTGTTTGAGTCTTTTTAATATCTTCTTAAAATTTAAACCACTGCGATAAATTATATTATATTAGTTAAAACACGCAGTTATTTACGGCAAATGTGTGAGTGCATGTATATATAGATTTTCGCAAAGAAGCGCCTGATTTTTTTATAGCATACGAGGGCAAACGAGCAGTCGAAGCCTTTTGGTGCCTATCGACGCTCATACACATCCGCACAACCAGAGATTTTGCAGATGCGTTTCCCTCCTTTTCTCTATCCCCCCTCCTAGCCCAATGGACCACCGGAAACGAAACTCACAAACCGCACGAAACGCGACAGCATAGCTCTCACTTAACGCCGGTGTTATGTCAGAGACGTACCACCCCGGTCGTGCCGGCGCAATACGGCTGCAAAGCATGCAGCAGCTGCAGCGTGGCACTACCTCTTACAAATTGATTCTATTAACTATCATTAAACTACTCGTATCATGGTTATTTTTACTATGAAAATTGCCAGACCAACACGTTTACCAAGTTTAGTCGCGTGAAGCATTCCTATAGGTGTACCGAAATATCAAGCCGCTAAATAAAAGAGAAAAACGTATTAAATAACAGTTTTAATTGTTCCTGAATGTTCCATAACGATCATTAAGTATGAAATCTCATAATATTAATATTTATAATTGCTTTCCTATCATACGTAAAAAAAATATTTACGTAAAAACTATTAGAAAAAATATATTTTGTATATATTTTTTCCGAAAGGAAAAATGGTATGTCTATTACCAGAATATCCCTGTTGGGTTCTAAGAAGAACATAAAGCAAGGGTAACAACCCAGCTTAATATTTCTTATTTGGCAATACATTGGCAAGTCAACTCGCAACCGTTAAGAGCGGTCTTTTACTTAAAAAAGTCCGGTTACTTATTTAGGTGGAACACCACTGAAAATTTCAGGTTGTTTCGAAGAACGCTAGCCATTATACCACAGCGGCGTGGTCAGTTTAGACATAGCTAGTTAGACATTCCTTGTAAGTGCAAAGCACGTTCATTGGTGTATATGGTGGTAATGCAGCCTGTACATGTGTAGATTGTATTTCGTAATTAAAATTTGGATTTAGGCTTATCTCAGTACGAGCTCTAAATTCTAATGCAGTGATTTATCTAGAAAGTCGTAAACTACAGTACAAGACGCGTTTAAAACTGGGCAGCTCAAGCTTCTAAGTACCTTTATGTGATAAATGTTTCTTTTATATTAATGAATTATATATTATATCGATCCCTATGTCCTTACTACGGAAGGGCTACCTTCTCAAAATACAACGAGGAAGGAATACAAAAGTATTTACATTTTTGAGACAAGAAGTAGATTATGATCGGGGTCTATAAACTATGTGCTGGCTACAGATTTTCATTTCACATGCTGCCAAATATTTCATCAAGATGTTACGCTTTAACACCGGCAAGTGGTTCATCGATACTCCCAAGATTATCGGAAACATTTAAATACATTTTTGAGATAAGAATCTAATTCAGATTCGAACTTCGAGACTCGATCCCCTAAACTGTCACTCTTTCTCTCTCTCTCGGTAAGGTATTCTGTATTATTTGCATAGAAACTTGTATATAAAATTGCCTATAGCGGACGTATTGGATTTCCATACAAATGACAGTGTAATACGCGCAAGCGATTTGATTACTTGTAAAACTCAGCACAATTCTCTAGTATACAGAAAACGTATTTTGCATACAATCAGAATAAAATACTTAATTTTTATATCGATTTGTATTATTAATTGTGTTATGTTTTAATATGGTTGAAATTATGTTATGATGCAGGATTATTATATAAAAGGCTGAGAGTACAAAGTTTTTTATAAATACCCCTAGGTCGCCCATCCATCAAAATTCGATATCATTAAAAAAAGACATTCAACTTCAAATACAGTTTGACAGTGCCTAAAACGAATGTTTCAAAACTTATTTTTAAATTAAAAACTAAATACGACAGACTTGGCAGCATGGCCTCTGGTTTTAGCCCGTTCCAAAAGAAAAAAAAACAAAATAAAATGGAATGGTAAGTGATAGTAGTAGATGGGGACAAGAGGGGCGATGCCGCGCTCCTTGGGGTTTCCCGCCGTTTCTCCATATTACAGACAAAATATTGCTATCACGACAGACTTGCCAGCACGGTGGCGTCTGGTCTTAGCCGGTTCCAACAGGAACAAATATAACAGAAAAAAAAGCTTTCATAACTTCACTTTATCATGACTTAATATTTTATTGTACCAAATTTCAAATTCCACCCTTTGCGCCACTTGCGCAATTTTCTTAGAACGGGGTACAAAGGTTTTTGTTTCACATATAAATTAATATATATATATATATATATATATATACTCCCTAGATAGACTCAAAAGTGGCAGCGACGTAGATGACCGAACAGACAATTCAAGTTGAGAAAGTCAAGATGGTGATGATGATAATGATCTGTCCGATCGGTTTCGGCCATGGCTAGCACTTAAGACTGCTAGCCAGGAATTTGGCACTGATGCAAGACAATGACAGTCAAGAATCCCCTATCAACCACACAATCTATTTTTTCCAAAATAAAGGACGTATGGTTTAGTTATAACACCGTTATATCCATTTTATATTACAATAAAAAACTCACCGCTAATCATCTCGTTATTTAAACTGGAATGTTTAATCCACTTAACTAATAACAGCAATTACACGAAAACACATCCGCCGGAACCTGATGAAAACATCCATTGAAAAGTTGAAATTACTCAGATAGCACCGAAAGGTGAGCATGAAGTTTTACAGTTCATTTTTGTACAAACAGGAAAGATTACATCGTTTATTTTGTATCTTTGTGTTCACGCGAGTTTTTGGTTTTTGCATTATGGTCATAATTCAGGCTTTTCCGTCCGCCGCTGGGCCGCCTCATAATGAACACCAAGACGGCCGATCCCTCGCCACGCGCGTTCAACTCTCTGAGTAGACTGACTCTACATCTTTCATTCAACAACAAACGTATAATCTTTTTTTTCTCAAGGACTTTCTCCTCTCTTTTAGAACTCACACCGTTGTAAATATATGACAATATCACAGAGTAGTAAATAAAATCTAATATAATAAAGCTGAACAGTTTCCTAGTTTGTTTGAACGTGTTAATCTCTGAAACTGCTATTTGAATCTGAATAATTGCTTTTTTTTTGCAAGATTCACAATATTACTGTAACCCCTACAAGTTCAAGTACACCTTTACATAAATAACCATAACCATAACATTATTTTTTCACGTAACTTCTCGTAATTTAGATCCCGAATAATTGTTTTTTACACTTAAGCAAATTTCAATCGTTGTTCTAGAACTTTACCGCTATACTTTTTTTCAACAATCACACCACGTTAACCTAGCCCCGTGGTAAGTTTGTAAGAACTTGTGTTGCGGTACTAGGAACGGAAATAAATTTAAGAAATTTAAAACTATCTATACTAATATTATAAAGCTGAAGATTTTTTTTTTTTTTTTTTGAACGCGCTAATCTCAGGAAGTACTGGTCCGATTTGAAAAATTCTATGAGTTAGACAGCCCATTTATCGAGGAAGGCTATATAACATCACGCTGTGACATATAGGAGTTGAGTAACGCGGACGAAACTGCAGGCAACAGCTAGTATAATATATACACATCCATGACCCGGTGCATACATCTATATTCATCATTCAAATTATCTGTACTAGGCGGGGTTCGAACTCGCGACCGCTGCGTAGTGTCCTGACCACTCGATCAGTCGGCCGTCAAGAAAAAACAGGAACCTTTAAACATTACATTCCAGACATTTGCGATACTTTACAGCAACTAATGAAACCGTTAAAACAAAAAGTTTTATTACAAGATCCGCATAATAAGAAAATGGAAATATGAAAAACATAGCATTGCAATACACGATATATTAAAACTTATATTAGATGTTGATAGAGAGGCAAGTTTGAATAGGAAATTCCCGGCACATTGCTACAAGGCACAATGGACTCGAGGATCGATGATGAAGCCGGCAATTCAGTTCATTCTTTTGTAATTGATATAGATAGGAAACCGATAGACTTCATATTACTATCTTAGGGGTCTTTTTTAAATATCATGCATTGATTTTACGCTAACGTGGTTATTTTCATTACTAAAATTATTGGAAACGAAATGTTTACCATGTTTTTCACTTTTATTATTTACGAATGTCTTGTTCTCGTGAACAAGACATTTGTAGATAATGTCGAAATATCGCGAACTCCGCGAAATAAACGTGAAAACATGGTAAATATCCCGTTATAAATAGCTCTAGTAATCATGCATCGAGTTTTTATAGTTCAAAATTTGTCACATAGTAACAGTGCCCTGTATTGAAACTTGGTGAAAGTATTTGATTTTTATAGTCAGATTTCGGAGAAATTTTACGAATGTGCGATACTTCAAACGTACGATGAGGCCGTAGGGATTGGTAACCTATTAGTCCTAATAATTATACACGCGAAAGTTTTTAATTATACCTTACAATAACATATCTTATTCGTCAGAATAACATATAGGCTATAATTTATCCCTGTACTCCCACGGGAATGGGAAGGACGCGCGTGAAACCGCAGAGCACTGCTAGTGTTAGTTTGTAGCTACGCCTGTTTGTCATGATGCCCAGTCCAGGTGGGTTGGTCAAGATGCCATTCTACAATCGTAAACGCTAGGTAGAAAACTGATAAGTGTATGGAAATGACATTTAAGACCACGTGATTTATCGATGTAAAATGTCATATCCATATATTTATTAGTTTTCTACTAGCGTTTACGATTGTAGAATGGCATCTTGGCTAACCCACCAGGATAGTTAATAAAGTATGAGTTCTACTCTAAGTAACTTCAAGAAATGAGCCCTTTACGCTAGCTACTAAGGAATAAAACAGACAATGATAATGATACAAATAGCGTAATCCAATTCTTATATGTTATACGTAATTGATCCTAGCAAACTGCATTTTGTTTATGCTATCACCGAGCTTGAATAAAAGAGTTGTTTTATCCTTTAATGTCTAGAAGTAGTATTATTATTATTAAATTAAATTCATAAAACTTAACGATATGAAGTAATATCTAGTATAATTGACGTTAAAAGAACTCTTTTATTTATTGGTAACTACCAATACGAGAATAATTTCGGATAATTTCGGATAACATCGGTTTTTTTTTAAATATTCTATTAATGGGCATTTTTTTTACAAAATGTAAATTAAATGTAGAAGTTCGCCACATTATACTTGATCTTAATATGTAAAAAAACATTTTCAAATATTTTTTTACTAAAACCTAAGCCTTTTTTAGTTTACTTTTTTACTAGAGTCAAATATTTCAATTTATCAATAAAATAAGGTAATAAAAATATGAGAATACATGCTTAATGAACAAAAAAGAATAACTTCATAATTTGTTTTCCAATAATTGACAGCGTACTTTTCCATGAAAATAGAATTGTCATGGGGCGATATGTGGAAGGTTTCTCGAGATTCGCGAAGCGCTAAGTTAGCGGGAGGGTGAGGTGCGGCGGTGCGGGTGTGCGGCGCGCGGGTTGCAGAGGTCACGGATCAGCTGGGCGGCGGCCATATTGATTCCCGGCCTGTTTGATCGCCCGCCCGCGCCGCGCCACGGATTAATACGTGAACAACTTTTATGATTTCAACTCCAACGTAACTAAACCGTACGCTAGTGTTTAATTAAATATAAAAATAACTATTCTGGAGATGAGTATTAGTATTTTAGAATTCTTAAAAAAAAAAAAAAGTGGATCATCCTTTACATTTAGGGGGGTGAAAAATAGATGTTGACCGATTCTCAAACCGATATGCACCCAAAATTTCATGAGAATCGGTCGAGCCATTTCGGAGGAGTTTAATTACAAAAACCAATTTTTTATATTAGATATTTTTTGTAACGATACATTTTAATATTTTATGAGATGTTTTCTACTTTGGAATATTTGTCTCTCCTACTCAGGTATAAAATATGTGGTTAAAAATACATCCATTTTTTATATGACAAAGTAGCTCATGACTGTCAGCTTTTGACGGTTCTACCACTCATTGGATTTCAATAAAAGTTAGCAAGGTGATTCGTACAAGCATATTTTTTATATTGAGATGTCTTAATTAATTTATTGATCAATTTATGGCCCATTAACAGTCATCTAAAGTTAAACATTAACTAAGTTAACTGGTTAAATAAAATACACAGTGTTTTTCGTGAAACCTTTCCTGGCGCGTTGACAGTAAAATTGACTCGAGTGGCGTGAAATCCAACGACACGACGCTGTCTCATCATCATCAGGTATAAAACCGGTTATATGCTCGATGCACATCGTACCTTTATCTTAATTAATTACGAATTATTCTAATACAGTAGAACCTCTATAAGTCGAATATCAAGGGAGACGCTAAAAATTAGAGTTATAGAGTTTTCTACTTATAGAGGATTTAGACTTAGGCGTATTTTGATTCGACATAACGAGGTTGAGATTCATTCTTATATATATATATATATATGCAACGTATTGTTTGAGGTATGTGATGGACGTATGTATGTGCAATGTATTGATAAATTTTCCTCAAACAATACGTTAGGTATATGATATAGTTTGGGACTTTCCTCATAGAATACACATTTCCACAAACTATACAAAATCTTAACGAAAAAGTCGTCAAACAATACGTTGCATATATATATATATAATTATAAAAATAATAAAAAAGAGGTACAATTAATAAAAATCCAAGTTGCAGAGGTGACACAAATATTTTCTTCTATTATAAATCAACATTATTTCAAAACATCCATAAAATAATATGGCTTTAAAAGAAAGTCAGTACTTTTTTCTTTTGCTTTAAATAATTCGGTTATTCTCTATCTATAACATTGTATGTATTAACAATGAAGTTTAACATCGGGGGTACCGTGACGGCCGATATTTTTTTGAGAAATTCTAGCTATAAAATAAGAGATGACCCTAAGTGACTATATTAATAATAATAAAACGTTAAAGCTCACCTGAGAGCCCACGATCATGACTTACCCGAACCAATCATGACTTTCATGTCTTCGTCAATTAGTTAACCCATTTCCGTCAACTTGCGATTATTAATTTGATGGTCTGGGGTAAGGTCTGATTAGTTTGTAATACAGGCGGTCTAATCATTTTTGGGGGAATTCGTGTATACAAATATGATATTCATAAACATTTTAAACATATTTCCACACATGTTCTAGCGACACTTCAAGGAAGGTTTATATATTAAAGTGTGTATTTTTTACTATTTTTATATAATCCATATGAATGCTGGTTGAATATTTAAGTGAACAGACTGGGTTTATCTCGATGGAATTTTTGACGTGGAAATAGGCGTGGGGAACGAAAACAATAGCCGACTTATGCTACAGTTGCTACACTGATAGTGCTACGGATTGCTGGATTTATGGCTTATACTAGTTTTTAGATTTTGTGAACAGTAACTGACAGGGTATGAACATGAAATACAGTAAAGTTCTGAGCTTTCAAATGTATAAAGCTCAACGTTATAAAAAATGTACAAGTTTAGAAGATTTTGTCAACTTATGCAGCTACCCACAAAAATGCTAGTGAAGTGAAATATAAAAACTACAAATTATATTATTTTTCACTAAGAAATGAAAAGTATCCATTATGATTGTATATCATCATCAGCCTTTATCCATCCACTGCTGAACATAGGCCTCTTTCAATGAACGATGCCTTGGCACTCGTATCCAACACGGACCAGTTACTGCACGAAGATCGATTTTCCACCTGGTTAATGGCCGACCTAAACGCGGCCTCCACTCCTGAACCTTATTGGCCCATCGGCCATCCGTTCTCCTGAGTGTGTGACCAGCCCACTGCCACTTTAGAAACCTTACCAAAAAGTAAGTTATTTATTTAAATTAACTAATCCTTAAAGTATTTTTTTACGTTTTATGGGTTTTACGCCCATAGACAATCGCCTAACCAAAAGTTATGTAAATGTTTTGCCCTCCTTCGCCCCCCCCCCCACCACCAACGCCTATCACTTGACGCCGGTATGAGCAAGAGGCAAGGCAGCATGACACTACCTCTTGACAAAAAGTATTAAATTCCTTCATCTATGTATATTAACGGACCAATGTCGACGTTTTTGTGTATATTCAAGTAGATCCAACATGTTTTGTATAACAAATCCGCTAGTTATATATAAATGAAGACAACAAAGATTTTAATTGTGGAGAATTGAGCAGCAAGTCATTTGCCAATCAATAAACCAATTACGATCCAGCCACTCCGCTCTTAAAACAGATGAGTGATTCACTCGCCAAGTCCTTAATTGAACGATAGCAGTGTATTTAATAACAATCCCAACTGATGTATCAATAACTTATCTTATTAACTGCTTAAAGTGACATTTCAATTTCGCGACCCACTGTCATGTATATAAAATAAACATGGTATTTTTTTTTATTTAATATACATACGTTATATTTCTATCACGAAACTAAAATGCGATGTGATTGTATTTTTACATGCAAAAACGTTGCTTATATTGACGCTTATTTCACTTAAACTTAAATCGTAATTTAAAGTTATAAAAACATGTCGGAAATGTAAAAATCTTAAAAAGCCGCGATAAGATTCCTAAACTGACGAAAGCTTTACCAATGCGCTTATAGTGTAATCTAGCAACAATTGTTTTAAAATAATGCAGTTGTTTATATAAAGATAAAGCCGATAGCGCTAGTGGGGAGGCTGATTAGATTGAAGATCTCTTGAGGTGGCTCCGTCGAATGTTAAGTGTTTCTTTAAGTTGAAGATGGCGCGCGTGCATGAGTAGCGGCGGACGCCTTCCGCAGTATTATATGATCATTTTTGAAGGGCCTTTTAAAACGATACCAGTCTAATGTATAATTAACGAAAAGCTTACATTTTACATAAAATTATAACTAGTAATAATGGTAGTACGTAATTTATTACTTAAACTATAATATATTACGTACTACCATAAGGTACTACGTATAAGGTATTCAAAAATGTCTTTAATCTAAAAAAAAACCAGACACATCACTACATTGTGATGTGTATGGTTTGAAAACAACTCGGAATCATCGATAATCTGAACATCACGAAGTTGTGAGTGTTGGGACGCAGTATTCGTTTCTAATAATGTTTTTATCGATATTTCGATACAGTTCGAGCATCCCCCGCCGCCCGCCGCCCGCCGCCCGCTGGGCCCGCCCTGCACCACGCCGTGCACTTGGCATGTCGCCAGCACAAACACTAATTCGTTGATGTCCTTACATAATTGCCAAGTTTTTATTCCGAGCTGGCAGTTTTTAAATTCTTCGTCTTACGATACACTATTATTTTAAGACGTACTTGTTGCGTATAACAATTATTTTAGTGTGTCCGTATGCAATAATTTTAGGTACTATAAGTGTAGAATAAGAAACAGTAGATAATTTTATGAAAATAATATTTAGTTGTTGCCAAGAACTGTTTGGAAATTTGAAGGAAAAATTAGAGAGTATAGTAGAAAAGAAACAATTAAAATAAGTATTTTTTGACGTCTGGTAATGATCAACGAATAAATATGTCATAGATTACTACAGCCACCATGAATCTCATCAGACGTTAGTTAACTTTATTTATGTTATTGAGTATACGTTAATTGTCATTTATTTACTAAAGGTAACAAAATTTAGTCAACGCAAAATGTTTGTGACTGTACCTACTATTAAAACATTTTGGACGCGGGCCTAATGAACTTTATAATCGGAATATATCCAAGCTTTTGACTATAATTTAAGCTTTAAGCTTTACGCGTATAGGAGCTGTACCCGTTAAGAAAGTAATGCTTATGAAGGTTTTGTAACATTTTTTATCTATACAAATAAATAAAGTTAAAGTGTCTGTTTGTAACTTCAAATTAACAGCTTTTCAATAAATGCATATGTAAGTATGTACGTACTACTATACTATACTATTGGTACGTATATAAAAAAAATGTTTTTAAAATTTTTGTCTGTCCGTTCAGGTTAATCTCAGCAACGGCTGGGCCAATTTTGATGGCACTAATAGACACTGACAGATAGCTGATATTGTAAGACGTAACTTAGTCTATAAAATTATCATCATCACTCCGTGTACGTTTGTAAATCTAAGTTAACGCGGGCGAAGATGCGGGTAACAGCTAGGTGAAAATATAAACATTCAGTTTCGTGCCACGCGTTCTACATAGGTACCCTAATTATTTCTACTTATCTATTATCTACTAAATAGAAAATAGGGTAAAGAAGGCAGGCAGTGTAATTACTGGCACCGCGTGCATCGTACCACGCTGAAGGGGGCGTGAAAAGCTGAAGGATAACAATCCCCGTTCGATGGCCAACCTGCCTGCCCGACCGCGAGTAACAGCTTCGCGGTCCTGGCAGTGGAGGAGGTTCCCATGGTGTTGGAAGGGTGGTTGCCCTGGGTACCTCCGGCAGGCGGACGCGGCGGCGACAGAATGTCGCGTCGCAAGAGACCTATGCGCGGCTGATCGGGGGATCCGCAGCGCGCGTGTAATCTCTGTGCTGCAAGGCGTCCTTGGGTGTTCAGGATGCCTTGCCAGCGGAGAGTGCCGATGGGCACAGCATCTTTAAATGCTTGTCTGGTGGACTTTTTAGCAAACGCGGTATCGATCAATTATGAGGAGGTGCCTCGATTGTCTGTTTGTCCATGGTTCGTCCCAAGTAACTCGAACAACAAGTATTATTAAGACTCAAAACAGCCATGTGTTAAGGCGCCGCAGCTCGTTTATTTTTTATCGCAGGTGCTATAAATTTCCGTTCAACCTTTTGTTACTTGTAGATATTCGATTTAGGAAATTGCTATTATTTGCGCCCTTAAATACCTTCACATGTAACAACCTAGATATATTATCGTTATCGTGTTTTGTTGATTTTGTTTTCTCCCTTGGCATTTATAACAATATCAGGAGCAAAAGAAACTAATATATATTTAAAAAAACCTTAGAATGTAAGGTTTTTCGTGGTCTAGAAAATGTTGATAATAGTTTAACAAAATAACGGCTTTGTGGACTCGATTTAGTTTTGTTCTTTAAGAATAAAGACGCATATAATATTTCAAAAGTTTGTATCTTACACAGACGAATCTTTACTTTACTGACGATGATTTATAAAAAAAATATTTCCATCCAATGGTTAAGTAGCCTCAAGTAGGTTTCTTATTATTCCCCACCAGCTTGTCGTGGCGGTGGGGCTCAGTAGCCTAAGGTGAACCCTTGACAGAAGCCAAGTGAACCGAGGAGGCTGCTCTTTGTACTCTCCTTATATGAAGAGGGCACAAAAGAGTAGGAGGGACAAGGGGTGAGGATGGGAACCTCTCCCCATTGCACTGTCCCGACGTTGGGAGAGGAGATCCGGGACATCTCACCAAAGGCAGCATTGGTGGCACTCGCCGGGTTTTAGTAGGTTGTAAGAGGTAGTGCCATGCTGCATTGTAGCCGAACTGGGCCGGCACGACCGGGGTGGTACCTCTCGCTCATATAACACCGGCGTCACGTTTTTTTGCGGTTTGTGAGTTTCCGGTGGCCCATTGGGTGGGATAGGGAAAGGGAGGGCGGCGCATCTGCATGGCCTTGGTTGTGTGGATGTGTATGGGCATCGGCGCCGTGAGGCTCCACCTGCTCGTTTGCCCCCTGATGTAATAATAAAAATAAGGTAGAGGTGCATCCACCTTACCATCTTTCGGACGCAGCGAGTCCTACATACCCGCCTGGGGAGACCCACTCCCTCGCGGGATGCCTCAGAGCATTTTCCGGCGTAAAAGAAAAAAATGCGACGATACACACTGACACATTATTATAATATACATATTTATTAGTGTTACAGCTAAATGGCCACTCACAGGTGGATGCAGTCACAACACTGGTCTCGAACGTACTCTACAAACGTATTAGTTTGCACATTCTTTTATAATTTCCGTATTTTGTGTACTTTACAGACATGTAAGGATACAAAATAAGGAAATGATAAAAGAAATAATCACAAACGCAAACAACACAATATTTTTTCCAAGAGATTTAAATAAACATTTATAATGGGGTAAAAATTATCTAGCGTAACTAACACGCAAGTTATAACTCGGCAACCGCAGAAAGAGAATATTAATTTCCGAGCTGGCCTTTAATTACGAACTTTTGGAGTCGCGGCTCACGTTACATACTACTCCGCTTCCTTTGAGCGATGCCAGTTGCCAACGTAAATCCACTAAGTTTACGCTACTTAATACTTGTAAAAGGACATTTCTACTTTGGCGGTTTTAAAAATCCCTTAAGATTTTTTTATGTAAATCGACGATGAAATCGACTCGAATGCCGTGACGTGAAAAAACATGACACGGTCATTTGTTTTATCCTATCTTTCACTATACATTTTCGAATGAATTCTAATATTAATATAGATGTTTAACATATTGTCTCTGGCGTCTCGAGGCGGTCATATTTTTTATAATTGTATCGAAAAGTATCAAACATTTAAACTGTTTCTTAAATATATTATAAATGGATATAACCAATATCGCCAAGTGAATCTAATAACAGGAGAAATGCCCGCTTGAGAAGATTCTAAAAGGTATTCGTATAACGTAAGTGCTAGTTAGAGCCAGCGCTCAGTCGTACTAAAAAGCCACTCCAAGTCGTATTCTGATATTGAGAAAATCGTGGTCAGTATATTTAAATTGTTATATATTTAAGATTTTATAGAATTAGTAACTAAAAAAGCACATGCATTTCACATGTGATAGAAGAGAAACCTTCAGAAAATTAAACTGTATGGGAATGAGACGTATGCAGTCTTAACTTCGAATAATATGGTCAATTAATTCTCCCCACCATGGTTCAGGCCTTGTCGTGGCGGTGGCGCTCAGTAGCCTAGGGTGAGCCCAGCACCTTAGGCGAAGCGAATTGAGCCGAGGGGGATCTTTGTACTCCTCTTATAAGAAGAGGGGACAGAAGAGCAGAGGGCAAGGGGCGAGGATTGGAACCTCACCCCATTATACTATCCCGACGTTCGGAGGAGTTGTTCTGTGGTGCGGGACCCCTATGTGGAGGTGGCGTCGGTCCCTTGAGGGACTGACTAGCCGTCGAGGTGCCATGTTTGCTCAAAACATCCGGGGCACCTCACCAAAGGCGGCATTGGTGGCACTCGCCGGGTTTTAGTGGGTAGAGCTGGATCCACTTACCAGCTTTCGGGCTCAGCGAGTCCCACATACCCGCGTGGGGAGACCCACTCCTCCGCGGGATGCCTCACAACTTTTCCGGTGTTAAATAAAAAAATGGTCTCTAAATTCTATTATTACTATTACAGACTCCATTTTTATTATTCTATCTCATTCTTTGGCGGGCTAAATCCTATGCATGTCATTTTAGTGTCGCGTTTTCGCTTCATCGCGTAATAAAGCAAATTCCGTTTTTATTCAAGACATGTAGAGAACGTTTCCCTAGACGCCAGTCCTCTAAATTAGTGTTCATTGTTTTCAAATTTAGCTCGCACGGTAAATAAAGTCGAGCTTCAAGAACACTCCAGCAACGCCTTTAGTTTTGTTGGGCGTCTAGACACGAACAATTTATTGCTACGAATCCATACCCGTTTGTAATCATAATATTATATAACACATGTAGAGTATTAATAGAATTATAAGATTTAGTGGTCTAGCAAGGGTAGGAATTTGACCGTAGAATGATTGTAGTTTTATTGTAAAAATTGTCTTTAATTGTTCTCTAAATACCTGCCGTTTGCATGCCATTGCAGTTCGGCTGCAATGCAGCAATGACACTACCTTTTACAGAATCTTCTCAATACAATTAATACATTCATGGGCGTACCCAGGGGGGAGCAGGGGTGGGCAGCTGCCCCCCCCCCTGGAAGTTGTATCTTCCACCGACGTTTATATTTTATTTCCGCCGAAACTTGTTCGTGGTGTGCTCTTAATTGTCTGACCATTCTTAACTAGCCCCAATTTCTAAATATGAGTGGATATCGCATACAATAATTACATAAATTTATTTTTCGCTTTAGAGTACCTATTTGTGGTTTTATGAAGTCGGTTTTTGTAAAAATAATAATTTATTTACCCTTTTTATTGCAAAGTTCTCGTCAATATCAATGAATCAAGTCTAAAAAAAGCTAGCTACTATAAACCGGTGAGGAGTTCCCTTATCAGTCCTTCTTTTTCATCATCAGACCCCTAATAACAGTCACAACCCAAGATCAATCGAATCTAGATGTAAAGTTCTGATAAATACAAATTAATCAAGCCCAAACACAAGGTAACTGCTATAAATTATTGCGAAGTTCCCTCGGCTCTATCATCAAATCGACCTTATGTGGAACTCACACCTGGGAGTGCCTAATCCTAAACTAAAACCACCCCGAGCGACTTCAGTCGATGATGATCGAGAGATGATGCTCGGCAGAGATAAGCCCCCTCCGATGACTGATGTCAGATCGCAACGCAGTAACGCCCATCTCGGACACACCTCGAGGGTGTGTTGGGCCGAGTCCACCGCCGCGCTACAATAGTATCACTATTGTGTCACTCACCAAAGCAACCATGCCTGGTGAGCACCTGTGTCAGACGGAAAGTGAGAGATTTTGCGCTTACGGCGCATTCACCGCTCGAGGACCTGACGCAACCGCTAGGCTTTTGCTATACGGCTGCCGCACCAGGTCCTGCCCCCACCGCCGCATTAATGTCTCTTGCCTTAGTTGGCGAACTTGCAGGATCCCGTCCAACGTTAGGTTCTCGGCAAGAACCTCCTCCACGAGTTCCCACGAGGGGTCACTGGCCAGGGCTGTGGCTGCCGCCCACGATACCGTACGGTACCCCCGAATCACTCTTACCGCGATAAGGTCATAAGGTGACCAGCCCAGACGGATGCACCGTACGTCGCCATAATCCGGCAGACACCGGAGTAGCGCTGCCTGCAGGTGGTGCTGGGTCCTCCGAGATTCGGGAGGAGTCTGCCCAGCGCACTCGCTGCCCTCACGACTTTCAGTTCCAAAATTGAGAAATGTGTGCTGAAGGTCCACCCACAGTCAAGGATGAGCCCCAGATACTTGATATGGGAGCTCATCCTGATCCTCCTCCTTTCGACCTGGAAGCCCTAACCTCTGCATGCGGCTGATAACGAGGTCGATCCTGACCTTGGCCAGCCGCACCACCTCCTTATAGCCTCGTCCCCGGGCACGCACGAGGGTTTCATCTACGTAGCAGATGACACCCATCCTGGAGAGGAGGACCCAGTCGTACCTGATGTCCTACAGGATCGGACTCAGAATAGA
Source organism: Helleia helle (assembly GCA_963853865.1). Classification (NCBI taxonomy): domain Eukaryota; kingdom Metazoa; phylum Arthropoda; class Insecta; order Lepidoptera; family Lycaenidae; genus Helleia; species Helleia helle. The sequence goes on from OY971421.1 coordinate 13,892,277, forward strand.
CTCGCTGCCACCTTACGGACCCCGACCGGTTCTCGTAGGATAGGGTGCCCCCCTGAAGAAGTTCAGCGCTTGTTAAAGGCCTTGTTAAAGGCAACCACCACCTTCCCTCCGTGCTCCGCCTTACCCGTCCTCAACCGCCCAAGGCGTTTGGAAACGTTGACGGTCGATCAGTGTGCCCAGAACCCAAATTCTGAGACTCTGAGAGTCCCAGTCCCTTCTCCAGGTGCTTAGCGAACCGGGAGGCCACTTTCTTTCCAATGCCTTCCCAGTTTCACTCAGCTACACTACCGGTCGCACCGCCGAAGGCAAGTCCGGGGTCCGTCCTGTCTTTGGTAGCAAGCAGAACTGACCCTCCATCTATGCCCCCGGGAACTGTACAGCCCGTAGGCAGAGGTCGAACAGCTCCCAAAGACTATCCCCGAAGTGCACGACAGAATAGTAAACCCCCCCGCCGTGCACCCCGTCTGGACCCGGTGCCCTCTTCTTACTCTGGCCCTTCTTCTTGCCCTACCTTAATCTTGTTTCATGTAGGTATCTTTGTGTAGTGTGTATGACGCAACAAGCGCGGGATAATTTAATCATGATTAAATTATTTAATCATGATTATTTATGTAATAGCTTGCCACTCAGTGATAACGTAGGATTATCGTATATTCCCCACCATGGTTTAGGCCTTGACGTGGCGGTGGGGCTCAGTAGCCTAGGGTGAGCCGCTGCACCTTGGGCGAAGCTAATTGAGCCGAGGGGGCTCTTTGTACCCCTTCTTCTTCTTATAAGAAGAGGGGACAAGAGCAAGGTGCAAGGGGCGAGGACGGGAACCTCGCCCCATTATACTATCCCAACGTTGGGAGGGGTTGTTCTGTGGTGCGGGGCAACCCTTCTGTGGAGGTGGTGTCGCTCCCTTGGGGGACTGACTAGCCGTTGAGGTGCCCTGTTAGTTTATTAGATCCGAGACATCTCACCAAAGGCGGCATTAGTGGCACTCGCCGGGTTTTAGTGGGTAGAGCTGCGTCCACTTACCAGCTTTCGGGCGCAGCGAGTCCCACATACCCGCGTAGGGAGACCCACTCCCCCGCGGGATGCCTCGGACCATTCCCCGGCGTTAAATAAAAAAAGGATTCTCGTATATTATTGTACTGGTATAGTAATGTTTTGAATCGGATACGTAGTTTCGAAGATTGCCTCCTAGAACTAAACTAACAAACAATACCATTTTAGTATATTATACAAAACACACATCATTAAAATAAAACATAATACATCAGAATTTGATGATGATGTTGCTGTAAAATATGTAGCATTGCAACATCGGACAAGTTCTATCTGAATGCATCTGACATGCCTCTAATTGGTACTTAGCTCGTGAAGTTGATGCCAGCAAAGCCGATCTGAGCAAGTATCTTAAAATGAACCTCTCAATTAATGCGACATTAAGTCTTCTCATAAGGTTATACGTTTATAATTGTATGACTTGTGAATGATGTTCATAATTATTTTTATACATACAATTTTAGCACTAAAACCTAACTTTAAAATGTAATGTATTAAAAATCATCACCTTTTTTAAATATATAAGAATCATTATTTTCGTACAATTAACAGCTTTTGAAGTTATACTTATTTTGGCGCAGTCAGCAGGATAATTTCGGGGCAATCGCGATCGCGTAATTCGGAAGATTTTCGAAGGATCTAGAATCGACTGCGCGCGATCGTTCAAGCTATCACTTTTAATCGTTTACCGAGTTATCCGAACATCACGAAAGAGCGGCCGGGGGTCACTCAAACTTCTGTGAAGCTTAAAGAAAACAGGGAAGTCGACGAGCTATATGAATACACAATAATATTTCCATCAGTGTTGCTTTCTCCGCTTCACAATTTTCCATCGTATAAAAAATAGTTCTGCTTCCGCCAGTCTTAAAATTCGTAGGGATAGTTTAGAAGACCCAGAAGAGAATCGCCCAATGATTAGCTATTATCGCCGAAAACACGGATTTATATTAATAGTTAATTAGAATAGAGAATATTTTAGGTTTTATACGTGCAGCGAGCACGCACATAGATGACTTAGCATACAGGATTAACATACTTAGAAAAAAATATATAGTAATAATGAAATCTTTGATTTGGATTTAAGAAAATATTATAATCTTAAAAAACCAGGTTATTTTATAGGAAAGAGAATTGTTATAATTTTTAGAGTTCCTATTATATCTCAAGATAGTTATGACTTATAAAGGCTTTCCGTTGTTCCTTATAAACTCCTGCAAACCTTTATACCTATACATTTTTTATGACCTAGGTATGACGGAAATTTGTAATTTAATTTTAAGATAGTTATATATTAACTTATGGTAAAAATTTACAAAACACGAGTTTGGCAGCCAGAGGTCTTAAAAAATATATTTTTTGTTTTCTTTAAGACCTCTGGCTGCCGAACTCGTATTTTTTACATATATAAATATTAGTTCAAAGTCAAACAATTAGTGTATGATGTTTATTAAGTGATATTTACATTTACATTTTGCACGAGACAGTTTTTATAAATTAATTATAAGAAACAATAGGCGGGGATGAGCATTCGTTAGACGGAAGGCATTATATTTTAGTTTCTGTTTCCCCAAGAGACACTTGTGCAAACAAGCGCCAAGTGGCCTGCAGTGAAAAAGACGCTCTTTTCATTCTCCATTTCCATTATTAAGCTGACTATTTCTTAATACCGTACTTAATTAAATATTTAGTGTGTCTCAGACTATTTTCTATAGTATTATACTACATTAGAGTCATTGAAATAAGAGAGTTTACACCAAAGATATCATTTTAGGCAAATAAAAGGACTGTTTTGTAAATAGATATATCGGTAATAAAGAATATTATGTTTGTTTTTGTGTTTTTTTTTCAGACTATACAAAACTTTATTTGCCATCCGTGAACTGGCCTGTGATGTGAGAAGCGTGCGTTTGACTGTCTTGGGGTTGAATGATGAAACCTTATGCAAGTATAACCAGCAGCGGACGGAAAAGGGTTGATGAAAATGATCATGATGATGATGATGATAAATATTTACTTTGATTAAATAACCCACACTTTATAATTTTGATTTAAGATTATACAAGACTAGTGTTTTGGCCCGGCTTCACACGTGTAAACAATGTATAGCCTAGTATGTTACTAATAAGTTTATGTGGGTTTCTGAAAACCGTTTTTCATATCGGTCCAGTAGTGCCGTTTTACCCGCGCACAATGAACAATTCGAACAAATAATAAAAACAACAGGAAAAAATAACCGGAAAACGGGACGTTTCGTCACGTTAGTAATTCCTCACGTGACAAGTATAACTTGTTGGAACGAGTTCCCTCCATCGCCCTCCGATTTAAAAGTGTCGGAAGCGAAGTCAGAGTAGGAGGTCTAATATCAATCGGAAGTTCCGACCTTTCGGAATCGGAGCCGAAGCTCCGTATCATCCCTATACTATATACTATTATCGTATATACTATTTATACCATTGCTACGTATAATAGAAAAATTAAACGGACCCAAGGCTAATGCGGACCTAATTAAATTATCTCAGGGTAACTAGCATCTCTTATTTTTATGTTGACCTGTATATTTGTTTGAACGCACTCATCTCGTGTTGCATTGGACAGCCTAATTATTGCATGTTATTTTTTACGCGGGAGAATAGTACGAGTGCTATAGAAATATTTACAATTGGATATTATGTACAGTAGGCGCAAATTATTAACTTGGTTGGGCTGAATTTAAATAAAAATGACATTGCAAATGTTTTACACAAAATTACGCATACGCTCAAAACTTTATACCTGCCAACTCCTATCAGGCCAAATTAAACGCGTACTGTATGTATTGTTGTAACTCAAGAACTACTTATGCACATCCTTTATCAATATTGATACTTAAGCATAAGTGACTATTACATTATGTACCACTGCAGGTGAAGACGGTGTTACTCCATGTACCTTCTTTTTTTATGTTAGTTGGATAGGCAAACTGGCAAACGTGCCACCTGATGGTAAGTGGTCGACGTCGCCCATGAACATAAACTAGTATACCTGGAACGACCCCAGGCAACTCATTTATGTGTTGCCTATCCTGAGTTATAAGATGTTAAGTCTCGGTGCCAGTAATTACACTGCCTGTCTTGCCCTTCTCTCCGAAACACAGCAAAGCTGTTTCACCGGAGAAACAAGCAAGATGGTGATACCCATGCAGCCGGGAGCGCGGCACAGCGCTTCCCTCTCACCTTTTTATTACCATTGCGGGGTCACTCGCATACCATCGAAGACTCTTTAATCTTATCAGGCATGGTATCTCTCATAAGGTTCGCTTATACCGGAGAGCAAGCGATAATCAGGTTTTCGGAAATTTATAAAAACTCATAAGGGGTGACTCGTGTAATGGGACAAATGAAGCTACAGACAAAACCAAGCCGGTCGCTGAGGTAATCCTGTTGAATGCCTATCCGGGACCCTCAAAGTAAAGCGGCTGAAGGCGCTCGCAGTGGTTTTAGTTTACGGGTAGGGCACTCCCAGGTGCGTGTCCCACATAGGGTCAGGATCTACCCGAGATCCTGGCTACATGCGTAAAAAGCATTTCCCTGCGATAAAAAAAGGAAACCTCACACCAGTTTAAATGGTCCGGCGCATTGCGTACTCTGGCGCGTGATTTCGAGGACAAGCGTCTCCAGCAGCCTACTGTACTGCCTACTTTATCCTATCATTCCAGGGTAACATATGGTATTGACAGATTTCCTACCATTAAATGTAATCCATTGAGTACGATCCCTATAGAGATAAAAATGTACGTCCCACGCTTGCCAATCTCAGACACTCGCTTTCAAGTTATATAACTTAACTTCACAAATCCTTATCCTATCTTTAATATTTTACCCTGTCCTAATAACCTCTTTATGTTTTTTAATCCCGAATAAAAGAGAGTAAGACGAGAGCTGAAGTGAAGCGTCTATGGGCAGCGATAATTACTTACTGTAGAAAAACAGGTCAAGAGCGGCACAACCCCCCCCCCCCCTCACCCCTTAATACCAAATGATAAAGATTACAAAATATTCGAATCAAGAAACAAACAAAAAACTAAGTCGATAAAGCCAAGCAATGTAAAATGTGTCACACGACACAAAAACATGAATGTGTCACAGGAATGTGTCACAAAAACATGTAAAATGTGTCACACGAAGAAAGATATGATATAAAAAATAGGATAAGGTCAGATTATCTTAAATGCAAGAATTATTTACAAATATAGGTCGAAGTGGTAAGTAGGTCGCGCTATTTTGAAGCTAACACGGGCCCGAAGAGAGGAGATGGCTTCTCTCCTCGCGTCTCTACAGGAAAAGTTCCCTGTCACCCTTTCCGGAAAGAGGACGTTGACACGCTATAAACAATTTGTCTTTACTCGGAATTGTGACAAATCATTTAAAACAATTGTGAAAAATCCCAAGCGATATGAAAGCTTTTTACAATTCTAATACAATCTTTATTTTAGACGGAGAATAAATAATTTTCCCAACTTTACGATTTATTATTCGGCAGAAAATGTGGCCCAAGTGCGTGTCGTGCAATTCGCTTTAATAGCATTAGTGTTTAAATATTATGAGGATGATTATAAAATTAATAACATTTTAAGTTAACATGGTTATTTTCCATTTGGATATTTACAATGTTTTTCACTTTTATTTGGCGGAGCTTAATATTTCGACATTGTCTACTAATATCTTGTTCACGAGACATAAAAGTGAAAAACATAATACATATCCCGTTTTAAATAGTTTTAGAATATAATGTAGTTTTATCATCATCATCAGCCTATTTCCACTGCTTATCATGGGTCTCCTTCAATGAAAACACGGAACGGCCACCGCACGGAGATCGTCTTCCCACCTAGTCGACCACCTAAATTTTGTCTACCTAAATTTTAATGTATACCCAAGTTATACCTGCACAGAATAGATCTCCAAAAATGGAGATGGACAGGCCATATGTTGAGATCCAAACAGGAAAAGTGGAGCCAAATTATCACACAGTGGTACCCTCGAGATGGCAAAAGACGTAGAGGACGACAACAAGCGCGCTGGGAGGATGAGCTTAAACTTACGGCGGGATCCAAATGGAGAAGAGTTGCTCAAGACCGTAAACAATGGAAGCTACTGGAGGAGGCTTTTGCCAACAGGCACACTGAGTTGAGAGACATACTATAACAAACTTCAAGATCAGATCTCTCACCCAGTTTAAAGGGCTAAATAAAATAAAAATATAAAATAAAAAGTTATACCTACCTAAGGAACCACATTTAGTACCATTTCTACCATCTTTTTCGCTTCAGCATCGCATTGTAAAGGCCATGTAAATACTAAATGACATCTTTTCTACCAATTGTCAATAGAAGGTGAACAAGTATGAATTTCAGTTTGGCAAAATATGTAAACTTAACAAGAACATTAGATTTTTACAAAAAGCTAAGAAAAGTTAGTTCTACAAAAATATTTTCACACATCATCTTTTTTAGGGTTCCTTAGCCAAATGGCAAAAAACGGAACCCTTATAGATTCGTCATGTCTGTCTGTCTGTCTGTCCGTCCGTATGTGACAGCCACTTTCTTCCGAAACCGTAAGAGCTATACTATTGAAACTTGGTAAGTAGATGTATTCTGTGAACCGCATTAAGATTTTGACACAAAAGTAGAAAAAAACAATAAATGTTTGGGGTCCCCATACTTAGAACTAAAACTCAAAATAATTTTTTTCATCAAACCCATCCGTGTGGGGTATCTATGGATAGGTCTTCAAAAATGATATTGAGGTTTCTAATACAATTTTATTCTAAACTGAATAGTTTGCGCGAGAGACACTTCCAAAGTGGAAAAATGTGTGTGTCCCCCCTGTAACTTCTAAAATAAGAGAATGATAAAACTAAAAAAATATATGATGTACATTACCATGCAAACTTCCACCGAAAACTGGTTTGAACAAGATCTAGTAGTAGTTTTTTTATACGTCATAAATCGTAAACCGCAATAATTTACCTTTCATGCAAGCAACTCAAATATATAAAAAAAACATTTAATTCCATAAACATAAACCTTAATTTTTGTTAAAGTGTCTAATGTTGTATATTATGTAATGGTACGGAACCCTTTGTTAGCGAGTCCGACTAGCACTTGGCTGGTTTTTTTTAGTCATATTTTTTGTAATATAGGCAAATGATCTAATATGAAGAAAATTATGTATTAAATGAAATTGTTCCAAACCCCAAAATAATATTTAAACCTTATATTTTGTCACTAGCAGAACAGTTAAAGCTTTTATTTTTGGCAACGGCTGTTTGCCAAAAATAAAAGAAGAATATTAATAGTCTGTATCGCTCAAGTCTCCACACCTGCGGCCATTTTACGATACATAGACAATCCTGTGAGTTTATAAAAATATATGAAGAGTTTTTACAACTTGCTACATGAATGATGTGTTAAAAATTCCATTTTATTGTTTACGCTGGAATTGGACCCCTGAGACTACGTCGTGGACATAATTTGAACGCCGAATTCGTGTGCTAATTTAACTGGCAGTAAAGCTATTTAAAAAACGCCAAATCGACTAACCACTTGCTCTGGCCTCTGGGTTCTGACTCACACATGAGCACATACAGTCTGAACTGCCAACCAAACGGTGTTTTTATAGTCAGGTCGACCAACACTTTAATTTTTTTTTTAACAAATATTCAAACCGACTTCAAAAAATAAAAACAAAACTAAAAAGTAAAAAAGTAATAAAATTTCCTTTCGTTTCCTTTCCAAAAGTAATAATAATGATGTGGTAAAGGCAAAGATTGTACAAAAGTAGAAGAACAAGTTAATTATAAGTTGTAGGCACAAAAATTAAGGAAATGCGATAATTTTATTACTTTTTAGTTTTATGTTTTTTTTTAAGTCGGTTTAAATTTTTTTTTATTTCTTAGTTTTTAGTAACTCCGAAATTCGGTAACTGATTTTATTTGCCTGACATAATATGGATAGAACTATTAAACGCGTTGCTTATATTGGTCAGGGCCGTTTTAATGAGACGAACGAAGGGCTTAAATCAATACACAACCAATGAAATAAACTAATTTGGAATTGTGTTAAAATTATTATAAATGTAATCGAAAGCAATCACGGCAGATTTGCTGCCATTTATCAAAGAATTACATGTAAAAAACATCATAAATCTATTCTATGCAAAATATGAAATGACGTAGTGCAGATTTAATGGAGATTTCACAAGAACTCTTCGCCTGAAAGGCTTGAAACCATAATTCTACTGCCTTTGTTTCCTTTGTCTTATGCTACGTCGACTGAGAACGCTAACGTAGGCAATATTTTGCAATCTTTTTGACGGATCATTTCTAGAAAAATCTTCTTTAAATTGTCAGCGATAATGTTCATAATTACATGTTCTTATAATAGTGTCATTAATTAAAGAAAAAAGAATATTTATTACGCAAAACTAGTGTTTTAGTGGAAAAGTAATTTTGACATTTCAATCTGAAAAAATATTAATTCCTGCGACTGTACCTTGTAACATCCTATTAGATAACATTTGTAGATAATTAAATTTCCACAAACCAAAAGTTCAACCGACTTACAAGAGGAATGTGTTTAATTTAACAAGGTTTTATGTGGCGGCGTAGTTAATGTAACAACGATTGCTAATGTTGCAGAGGAATTCATGAACTTTGGCGTAACAATTCGTCAACTCTTTGAAATATTACAGCACTGTGTTGTAAGTGTAGCATATGATAGTTTTAGTCTGTTACTTGTTTTAAAAGATAGTTTTAACGTTATTGTCGATTCATCTAGTTGATTTTAATAATGAAAAATCAAAAAAATGTCCTTAATGCCCTTAGCCCTTGGTGTTAATTTGTCTGGTCATAGTATTTTTTAATAAACGACCCACTGACTGATTTTTGCTTTTCTCATCCAGTTTGAAGTAGCTGCTGCATTAAATATATTAATCAGGACCTCTCAGTTGGTACAAACAGGTTTATTAAACATTATTATTATTAAATAAAGCTAATTACTTCTTCACGTTTACCGTTCAGAGCGAGAATTGTAAAAAATATTTCCACAAACGTCATAGCGACGACATAATAGAGTTAACATATAAGGGAATCAAAATACTTGGAAGGTAGGTGAAATCATTGCGAGAGGCGGGCGGAGGGCGCCTGCGAGAGGCGGGTGCAGGGCGCCTGCGCGCGCATGCGCAAAACCACTTAACCTCAATTTGAATCATGTTTTTGAATGAAGCCGGTATTGTGACTACTTTGGTTTCAATTCAATTAATCGCCTTATAAGACTCCGTGGATCCATTACTTCTAAACTGGAATCAATTCGGTATCTCGATAGACATTTTCAGCTCATTACATGAAAATGTGTTGAAAATGTGGTAATAATATATTCTATTCTAAATTTATTTTTAGCCTACATATCCGTCTGTCGGCTATGTATTTGTATAAATATGTTATCGATATTTTTTAAGTATCCAATACATCTACTTTTGATTTAGAAAGTTACAATATTAACGAGAATTGAACCTCGTGCCCAAACATTTTAGCCTTCGAGTTGCGAGTGGAGGCTTATATCATCTTTAGGTTCATTTTAAGAAAACCTTATTTAGTATGAAAGTAATACGGGAACTTTATAATAATGTGTTTGTTTATTGTTTAACATGCAGTGCATTCAACTGCAGGAAAATCCTGACCTCGCTATTATTTTCCCGTACTCTATTTTACTACATTCTAATTAGGTCAATCAAAATAGTATCGTACTTGTCTACGTGTGTAGCAGTTCAAGGAAGCTAGGTTATGAATTTATCCCTTGTAATTATAACCACCACTCATTATTAAAGTCAACTAATAGATTTTTATTAAGTGAAACTTGTTTGCGCGTATGAGGGTAATTTTTTTACTTTTTTTTAGTTTTTGTCCAAGAAGAGGTAGAGAGTGATTGAGACCGATTGAGAGAGAGTGGGAAAGAGCGAACATAGCATGAAGCACATAGCCATGGAGTGATAGTGGGGAACAAGCGAGTGAGAAAGATCGAGAGAGAGTAAGATAGAGCGAACGTCGCATCGCAAGTACCGGAATATTAAAATTAGTATAAATATAAACGAGATATAAAATTTGTTAATTTTAGATTATGCATCTGCATCTGCGTTGCCCTCCTTTTTCCCATCCCCCCCCCCTATTGGGGCCCGATTCTCACAAACTGTACGAAACGAAGCTGTCACTTGACGCCGGTGTTATGTGAGCGAGCGGTACCACCCCGGTCAAGCCGGCCCAACCTAGCCAAGCCTAACTTGCAGAGAGGTTGCTTCAAGTATCGAGTGTGAAGTGTTAAATATATACCTTATAATACCATCGCATCCGTAAATTGCGAATAAAGGATAATTCTTGATTGATACACAATTTATTGCAACGTGAAATTGTAACGAGAAAATTTTGATTTTGATTTTTTATTTTAAGAAAATCTGTAATTTTTAATTGCCTATGGGAGGCTTTTCTACAAGAAGATATACCACACCAATTTTTGATTGTGGGCGACTACTAAACGATAAACCAAAATGCGTTGTCTACTTTCTAAAATAATATCAAGTCGAGAAATACATAATTTGTATAAGTCCGTTATGAAATACAACATAATGTCCTTTTGATTTCTATAAAATTGACACCATTATAAATTGCACACATCGCAGTTTATTCCTCTAATGAGAAATTCACGATTTATGCAACGCAAATGCATAAAGTAAAAAGTTATAAAATGTAAAATAGGTTCACTCTTTTTGACCTCATTATATGGCTCTTCTAAGACCCAAGTGTTCTAATTTTCATATTATCATTTATCGTCATCAGGCGACTCACCGCAGGCGAAACGGGAAAAATGGTTTGCAAGATCAAATTTTTGAGATACTTTCTATTACGTAATAGCAGATACACCTAAAGGATGTGCACATATACACGATAAGATGTACTTTACTTGATCATAAAAACAGGTTAAAATAAAAACTAAAACGAATAAATTACCAATAAAATATGTAAGTTTGAACATCATGAATGGAAAATGGAATGGAAATGGAAAGAACGTGCTATATTTTTTAAATATAAAGTCCTATATTTTTTTATTCAAATTTTTCTCAAAAGTTGAAAGCTATCTAGCGTTTACATAAGACGCCGCGACGTTCACTACCTGCCAGTCCCGGTGACTCGCCTGTAGTTCTTCAATGAAGGCCATGTTTTAGTGTTAGGTTAGTCATACCCAAACGGTAAAACGGAACCCTATTAGTAAGACTCCGCTGTCCGTCCGTCTGTCCGTCTGTCACCAGGCTGCATCTCATGAACCGTGATAGTTACACAGTTGAAACCACAGATAACGATGAACATAAATTGTTACTATAACAACAAATACTAAAAAACAAAACAAAATGAAATTTTAAAGTATAATATTCCCATACAACAAACGTGATTTTTTTAGCTCGTGTTTGCTCGATATTGATAACGACAACATGTAGACGCTTGAAATATAATATTTAGTTGTATATTCACTTTAAAAGTAAATAATTAAAATAAAATAAACATTTAATTTAATTATTACAGGGCTCTCATAAACAAATGTCATTTGTTGTCGATTTTAGCGCCGCCGATTATATAACGGCACCAATGTGCGCGAGTCTGACTCGCACTTGGCCGGTTTCTTTAATGCCCTAAACTAGTAGACAGGGTCTGCTCTAACTTCATCTGTTAAGGTTACACAAGTCGCTCATCTTTCCATACAAACGCAGAACAGTAACTAGTACAATGTTTGACGTTAACCATCCAAAACTAAGGATAATATAAATTGATATCGTTATTATCTATGTCTGTATGTACCCAAAAACGTAAAAAAATTATACATTTAAAAAATACAAGCTTCTTAACTTTCGTATTTCAACACTGATTTTAGCCCAACTTTGGACGAAAATAAATAGTATACGGAGCACGAAAGCTCAAAAACAAAGTCCGTACAGACATAGCTTAGTTATTCAAAAGTTGAAATAAATTTATTTAAAAAAGATACACTTATTGTTTTTCTATAATAACTGTTTTGCTAAAAGGACATTTTAGGAACTAGCTGTTGCCCGCAGCTTCGCCCGCGTTAACTTAGGTTTACGGTCGTACGCGGATTGATGATGATTATTTTTGTAGCCTAAGTTACTCCATAATACATCAGCTATCTGTCAGTGAAAATCCCGTCAAAATCGGCCCAGCCGTTGCCGAGATTAGCCGGAACAAACAGACAGACAGACAGACAAAAATTGTAAAAAATGCTATTTTGGCATATGTACCATGTATTTTAATTTGTGCCAGGGTCATGGAAGTATATGCTGTATGTATATAAATTTATTTTAGGTTTCTTAGTTACCTGGCACTCAAAACACATACCAAACTACTGTTGAGCTTCTACGAGAGTAGATAACCATGTTTTTTTTTTAACTTATTAAAAAATACCAAACCGATATCAAAACCTAAAAAAAAATAGTTATAAAATGTATTTATAGATGGCGTTGTGATAGTGCTGTGATATGTCATCATTATTAATATCCTTTTTAAAAACAGCCTTACTCCTTAGATATTAAAATAAGTCTTTTGCGTACATATTTTATTATTGATAACGTAAACCAAAAGAGTACCACGGCAAACGCCTTAACGCCAAAGTGAGCCCCTTCCAGCCTCATGTATAATTAATGCTGGCAAAGTGAATACATCTGAGAAGATTGAACCTAACACTCAAACGTCACTCATATTTACCGCAAATTTTGAAAATTTTAGTATTCCGAAAATAAAATGACAAACAGAAAGGACTTCATAAGATAGCAGATATATGGAAGTTGGTATAATAATTTATTTTACGCGAATTTCACTCAATATAATGAATAACGTTTTACAGATTTTTTTTTGCGTTCGTGCACCTAAATTAATCAAAATCGTTTGCTTATAATCCTACTAATCCTACTAATATTATAAACGTGAAAGTTTGTTTGGATGTTTGTTACTCTTTCACGCAAAACTACTGCATTTTAACCATACTTTACAATAATGTAGCTTATACATCAGAACAAAACATAGGCTATAATAATTTATCCCCGCACTCCCACGGGAATGAGAAGTACACGAGCGAAACCGCGGGGCGCTGCTAGTATTCTGTAAAAAGCCTAATGAGATAAAAAGTCTTTGAGGGTGTGTATCACATTGAACCTGCTCATATGCCTGACTGCGATTTTATTGCGGTTAAATGGAAAAGCCTTAAAAAATTTACATTTTAGGATCACTGTCTGTCGGAGGGCAGTCGTAAAGTGATGTCACAGAAAGTGACAAGAAAAGAAGGCCGAGACCTTTTTACTGGTAATCACCATTAAAAAAGCCAAGCCAGCCAAGCTGTTCCACGAAAGAAATAATCATTTCCATCATTCTATGACATAAATAATCGGGATAATACAGTCGGGTGGGCGGTGCAATCCCTCCCACCAATGTATACTCATAGACCCCACCATGGTTCAGGCCTTGACTCAGCCTAGGATGAGCCACTGCACCTTGGGCGAAGCTAATTGAGCCGAGGGGGCTCTTTGTATCCCTCTTATAAGAAGAGGGGACAAAAGGGCAGGAGGTAAGGGTTGAGGATGGGAACCTCACCCCATTGTTCTGTCCCGACATTGGGAGGGGCTGTTCTGTGGTGCGAGACAACCCCCTTGGGGGACTGACTAGCCGTCGAGGTGCCCTGTTTGCTCATTAGATCTGGGGCATCTCACCAAAGGCGGCATTTGTGGTACTCGCGGGGTTTTAGTGGGTAGAGCTGCGTCCACTTACCAGCTTTCGGGCCCAACGAGTCCCACACACCCGCCTGGGAAGACCCACTCCCCCACGGGGTAAAGAAAAAAAAGTGTATACTAATAGATATTACCGACAGGATAAATATCACAGACGATATCGATTCTACTATAGCTTTGTACAATTAACATAATGTAAACAGGGTTTATTCCCGCTGTATTTCAGGGACCCTCTAAATCCACTCGTAAAAGATTCTATTTTATGTCCAGTCCGCCATAACTTTTATTAAATATAATGTTAAAAAAGGTTTTCATAAAATATGGATTTAACAGAACCAATAAATAGTGTAAGGTTATGGAAGGGGAAATTTTTACTTTGAACTGGAAATTGGTTAGAATTAGTATACGTTTTCTAATGATTTTCATGGAATGCTTGCCATAATATATATTATATTTATTTTAAAGTGCAGGCAAACGATAAAAAATCGACACCTAAACTATATTTTTTTTATATTATAGCAGGGAAATCCTTCTGAATGCAGCCAGGATCATCGGGTAGATTCTGACCCAATGTGGGACTCGCACCTGGGAGTGTCCACCCTAATTAAAACCACTGCGAGCGCCTACTACCGCTTGAAATTTGAGGGTTCCGTATCTGCAGGCAATAGTATCTCCTCAAAGACAGAGACGTCCATTTACATCCGAACAAACAGATATTATGCAGTTGCGTTGCCCCTATTTTCCTATCCTCCCAAATGGGCCACCGGAAACTCACCAACTACATGAAACGCAAAAGCATAGCTGTCACTTGACGCCGGTGTTTTGTGAGCAAGAGGTACCATCCCGGTCGTGCCGGTCCTATTCGGCTGCAAAGCAACATGACTCTACATACATCTATTATTCATTGCATCTTAGATTATTTGTTGCCAAGTCTATTCAGGAAGGTGTTATTCATAGCAGTTGTACCATTGTACCATTATATGCATAGTATATTTAACGTAGGTATAATAGTCTAATAAATAACAATAATATACCCTGCAAGGGTACAATAATCGACGTGCAATTACGTCGACTGCCACTATGCCATTGTCTTATGAGTATAACACGGTCTTTGCATCCCTAACGCAGCTCGTAGTATTAAACATAAACTCTTCTATAATTTAACAACTATTTACTTTTATTTATTTATATTTAGGACCATCTATTTATTAATATATATTTTATTTATTTTTATTTTATTATTTACTTCAACTTTCTTTGATGGCTATTAATCTAGTTATTGTTTTAGGTAGTTAATTGGTAACTAATTAACTAGACTCTGCATTCCCTCCGTCCTTCCTTCTCAATCTGGATGTAACTGAAAATCGGTGTTGGCGTCCTCCAACATATGCCGAGTTACATCCTTTCAGTGATCCTCACATTGCACTACATTGCAGATGATAGCACTGTTATTTTTCTTCGGTTTTTTTAAATTTCATGGATCATTTACTATGCAAGTTTCACATAATATCGGTTTTTTTGTGATTATTACAGACTCACACAGCATTATGTATATAAGTACAGTCCTTATGTATACATTCCACAAGAGTTTTTCTTCTTCTTGTATAATGGCTACCACGAGGATTTACCATTGTCAAAGTGAGTCTTTGGTATTCACAAGAGTGCCGATTTTTTATTTTTATTTTTTATTATGTTAAAATTACTATTGTCATATTGCCATATTTAAATATTTTACTTCTGTGCCGTAATATTATATTTGACTTTGGCTTGTGGAAATAGGATTATATTGATGATAGATTCATTTCCGATTTTATGTATTATTGTTATTATTATTATTTTTTCTTTATTTCTTTTCCTATTTTATTATGTAAACTCTATATTTTTCTTTATACCTATTTATTTGTAATGTTCATCTACACTGTAGTGCCATGTATCGTTTCGCTGAATAAAGTTTATTCTATTCTATTCTATTGTTAATGGTACAACTTAAAGGTGGCATCAGTACTCAGTAATGTATTCACCAATCTACAATATTATGCTATGTATAAATGATTTTCCTGTGGAGGAGCATTTCATAATTATTATAACGACTTTTTGCGTCAGGGTTAAGTAAAACTGCTTAAAACGGAATATTTAGAGAGGAGAGAATCTCGGATTATTAAATACATCTTTTATAGTATGTATAAAAGATGTATTTAATAATCCGAGATTCTAAGGGTAGTACATTTATCAATAGTAAATTAAAGTCAATTCCTGAAATTCTAGTGAGCAAGATTTATGTTCTGTATATTTATTTATGGCTTGAGCAGAATATGTGTTCTAAAAATTTACTAAATTAAGCTGACACCAATTTTGTTACCACATTCTAGCAAATAAAGATTATGATTATATTTGCTACCAAAATAAGTTTATTAATTACGGCTGTTGTGGAATGCAATTTAAATGTTCATATATTTTTTCTCCTTAAAAAATCAATGAATATAAACTATTAAATTAGTAGAATTAATTATTAATTTAATAAGTAATTATAAAAAATAGCCTAATATTTGAAACCTTCTTGAATAAACTAATTAAGTTATTCAAAAGTATTTTTCTTATGTTAAAGAACAATTAAATACAACTATTGTATCCGAGTTAAGCAGACTTAATCACACATACACAGCATAAAAAAGCTCCACGATTATAATTACGCATTCAAATCATAAAAGTAAATTAAAGGTAACATACAACCTACAAACATTTGTACTTACATAGCATTTTTTAAATCGGTTGAGCTGTTTTTGAGTTAATTCTTAACCAACAAAAAAACTCTGATTTCTATGATAAAAATTTGGATATATCATACTTAAGAAACTGCCCTAGTAGCCCTGCCATAACAAAGCCGACAATGACAGCCGTATCAAAATTCGTTGAGTAGTTCAGAAAATATCGATGCACAAACAGACCAACACAAAAAATGACTTAAATTTATATATTGTGTCATATAACAACTAATTCATGGTTTTCCTTTATGTTATAACGTAGCCTCTTTCTAAATTTCATGGTTCTATGTCAGTGGGAAGTAGCTTATAGCTATTGGTATGACAAACCGTTGGACAAACAACGGAGTGATCCTATGTCACGTCCATCCCGTTTTGTCATTTTGAGGACTACTAAAAATATGACCTTTCATAACAAATGTCACGAACCAAACCATGTAACAAAGGTTACGCATCAACGCTATCACTGTCAAGGGTTCGAAATGTTCTCTTAATCAACGGATAAGGTTACATGAACACAATAATGATCAAGTTTGTCCTGGCAATACATGAAGGTTATACAATATTAAAAACTGAATAGTTGCCAAGGAAAAACTGTTATATATGTTACAAACAGAAAAGCTGAGACTAGAGGTAGTTCAGCAATCACCAGGTTGTGAGTACGTTCAGCAGAGAAAAATCAATAAGAGGTGGTTCTCTAATATTAATAAATAAATGGATAAAATATAAAGAAAGAAAAGATATTGTAAGTCTCTCTGTTGAGCGTACTACTGAGATAGCCTGTGTGGAACTTGAGCGCCTTATTATTGTGTGTGTGTACAGACCCCCAAGTGGATTGTATGACATATTTGAAGAGATCATGGAAGAAGTACTGACAAAAGTATGTAGATCCAACAAAAATATAATTGTATGTGGTGACTTTAATATTAACTTGCTAGAAAATAATTTCACTACTGTCAAATTCCTTTCATTGTTGAAATCTTATAGCCTCGAAAATCTATTCATGGAGCCCACTAGAATAACATGCTCAACGGCTACATGCATAGATAATATATTTTGTAATGTAAGTCACCATAGCAAATCAATAATAAATAACCTGAGTTCAGATCATTGTGGATTACAAGCATCCTTTGAGTTGACTTTAAAAAATATCAGTAATGGAAAAGTAATGTTTGTTCCTATGACTACAAAACGTATTGAGAACTTAAGGTGTAATATTACAACTAAACTATTACAAATAGACTATAATAAAGATCCTAACAAGTTATTTAGTAAATTGTTTCAGCTTATTAAAAAAGAGTTTAACAACATATTTACACCTAAAACAAAAACAGTTAATGTACAAAATGGAGGAACTTTTAATGAATGGGCGACTGTAGGAATTTATAAAAGTAGACAAAGATTGTACGAGCTCTATAATGAAAAGGCTTACAATACTAGCGAATCACATAAAAACTTTTTGAAATCATACTCAAAAATATTTAAAAAAGTATGTACAGCAGCTTAAGCTTTAAATATTAAAAATAAAATTGCAAGATGTAATAATAAAATCAAAATGACGTGGAAGGTAATTAACGACGAAACTGGAAGGAGTAAAAGTTGTAATTCAATACATTCATTGTGTATTGACAATAAAATTATCAATACTGACAGGGAGGTTGCAAATATTTTTGAGAATTTTTTTGCCAATATTCCAGTTACGACAACTAAAAACCTCATATCGTCTCCTACTGTCGCTGAATCCTTACTCAAAAATTGTGTGAAAGAAAATAATATTCTTTTTAAATTTCATTCCATCTGCTCCAAAGATGTTATAGGTGCTTTCAAACTTATTAATGTCAAAAATACTACAGACTTGTGGGGCATGTCGGTTAAAACGATTAAATATATTATAGAAATAATTGCACCTATCTTAGCGGTAATTTTAAATGATTGTATTGAATGTGGTGTATTTCCTGATTTAATGAAGCATAGTAAAATTTTTGAAAAGATCATTCTTAATCAAATTTTAGTTTTTTTTAACAAGCATCAGTTGCTCCATAGTCAGCAGTATGGATTTACTAAAGGGCGATCTACAACTGATGCTGGAGTTCACCTACTGAAACATATTTATACAGCCTGGGATGAATCGCAGGATGCCTTAGGTGTATTTTGTGATTTGTACAAGGCTTTTGATTGTGTTCAACACGCAACATTGATCAGGAAATTACATCACTATGGTATCAGGGGCACAGAACTTAAACTATTAGCATCTTACTTAAATAACAGAACACAAAAGGTAATTGTAAATAATAAAAATTCCTCTGGTACCAACATAAAAATGGGGGTGCCTCAAGGTTCCATTCTGGGTCCGTTTCTCTTCCTCGTTTACATAAATGACCTACCTTTTCTCATGAAGGATAAGCATGAAATAGTATTGTTTGCCGATGATACTTCTTTAATTTTTAAAATTAAGCGACAACAAATGATTTCTGACGAAGTAAACAATGCTCTTTCAAAGATGGTACATTGGTTTAGTGTCAATAATTTGTTACTTAACTGCAATAAAACTAAATTGATTAGATTTACACTACCTAATGTTAAGCAAGTACAAACCAATGTAACATTAAGTGGGGAGATAATGGACTTGGTGAATTCAACTACCTTTCTTGGCATTACCTTAGATGCCAATCTCCAATGGGCGCCCCATATAGCTACCTTATCGAGTAGACTCAGTTCTGCAGTTTTTGCGATTAGAAAAATCAGGTCAATTACGGATGTTAATATATTAGGCTAGACTAGTATATTATGCGTATTTCCACAGTCTTATGTCCTACGGCATTTTGCTTTGGGGACATGCCGCTGATGTCAATACAATTTTCATACTGCAGAAGCGGGCTATACGGGCTATCTACTGTCTGGGTCCCAGAATATCATTAAGAGAGAAATTTAAAGAAATAGACATTTTGACTGTAGCATCTCAATACATTTTTGTAAACGTGATGTATGTTCGCAAAAATATAAATAAATTTGTAAAAAAATGCGATAATCACAATAAAAATACAAGGAACAAACATAAACTTGTTGTGCCATATTTTAGGCTACATAAGGTCAGTAATTCTTTTATGGGTCAATGTATACGTTTCTACAATAGGATCCCAGAAAACGTTCAAAACCTATCGATAAATAAATTTAAAAAAACTGTTAAAGAACGTTTGTGTGGTAAAGGATACTACAAAATAAAAGAATTTATTGAAGATACCACACCTTGGGAATAAGGCGTTTCCTACATGGCTTCTATGTATAATTATATCATATTATGTACCTATATTGTATAATATTGAAAAGATTAGTTTCACTGAGTTTGTTTCGCCGGTTCTTCTCAGTGGACTAGTTTTGGAACCGGTAGTAGAGTCATTTGACGTTCAATAAGCTACTTTGACGTACAACATTGAATAAAAATATTTTTATTATTATTATTATAGTGCCATGCTGCTTAGCAGCTAAAATACCCCGGCACGACCGGGGTGGTACCTCGCTCAAAACACCGGCATCAAGTGACAGCTATACTGTCGCGCTTCGTGCGGTTTGTGAGTTTCTCATGGACCATTGGATAGGGAAAACGAGGGCAACGCAGCACAACCAAAAGTTATGTAGATACATAACTTTTGGTTGTGCTGATGTCTATGGGTGTCGGTAGTCACCATAAGGGTCTGACGGCTCGGTTGCTTCCTTTTGCTTGCCACAAACCACACGAAATGCGACAGCATAGCTGTCACTTGACGCCGGTGTTATCCGAGTGAGAGAAGCAGGACATAATATGGAGATATGCTTTGTTGAATGTCTTGTTCACGAGTGAATTTGATAATTTTTGTAATGGAAGTAACCATGATAACTTAAAATCCTGTCCAGCAAAAGTATTTAGCAATAGTCAAACAAATTTATATGTAAGCGAGGACATAGTGCCCTGCACTGCCCAGCCCTAGCTGGATGCGGGTGGCGAGGGATCAGCCATCTTGCCATTCTTTAAAAGAAACATAAACATTCATGTGAATGAATGAATAAATGAAATTCTTTCTACAGCAGTGGACGGATAAAGGCTGATGATGATGAGCACGCCGAACTTCGCCGATTCCTAGACTTACTTATAGATTTGCTTATACATATCTTAAGGATAAACCTTGTGACTTACGAAACAGTAATTCACCGCCACATAAACTTTCGCTACTTCGTTCATGAAATAAATAGAAACTTGTTCAGGGCGTAGAAGATACAGAAACACGAGGATAAACAGTACATGGGATAAAATGGGGTGCAAGTGCCTAACTCAGCGTTTAATAACGAATCAGTTTATTTTATTGCTTAAAATTTCATTGTATTGGCACTTTGAAGTAACAAGTTGGCCATCACAGGGCGCCCGGCAGATGTGAGAAAAAATAATTAAAAAATAATAATATGTATATTAATTATTTAAATTATTTGCAGTTATTATTAGTTCAAAATTAACATATTTTTTTTCGAAAGATACCGTTTGCCGTCACGGTAATTGATTGGTATGCCAATATAATAATATTATAACTAGATCAAATTACAATAATAAGATCTATCCCTATATATCTAAGGGTGATCCCTTGAAACAGTTTGAACCT
Source organism: Helleia helle (assembly GCA_963853865.1). Taxonomy (NCBI): domain Eukaryota; kingdom Metazoa; phylum Arthropoda; class Insecta; order Lepidoptera; family Lycaenidae; genus Helleia; species Helleia helle. Next base: position 13,913,529 of record OY971421.1, read on the forward strand.
GTGATAAAACTAGTGGATAAAACAATACATAGTATTGTGATAAGACATTAAATTGATGCAATAATGTAAAAGGTTCTACAGACGCTTTAAAAAATATAAAACGTGAAATAACCTTATCCTCCTTTCAAACATAATATTTAAATTTATGTGACTCTATTTTATAAATAATTATGAAATGCTAGGAAATATATAGCTATCAATTTATGCCCACAAAGCTTCGATGCAGCATATACGTGTTATATTGAATAGTAATGCTATATAAAATTAGTTTGAGACGTTTTTGGCCTGATGAATGATATTAAGATACTATATATGAATTTATTGTGATTTTCCAACATTATCCTGCGCTCATTTTTTTAAACATAATATAAGGGCGGAGGCATCGTTCATCATTGTTATCGTCAGTCCCCGCTTACAAGGAGTGGCCTGGCCTTCGCCGAAGCCAGCTTCGCTGAGGTTGCCTGTTGCCTACAGATCCTGAATCCTCAAAAACTGGCTGAAGGCGCTCGTAGTGGCTTTAGTTTACGGGTAGGGCACTCCCAGGTGCGGGTCCCATAAAGGGCTAGGATCTACCAGAAATTCTGGCTACATGCGTAAAAAGCATTTCCCTGCGATAACAAAAAAACCTTGTTTATCATGTTGTTAGTTGTGACGAGTGGAAAAATAAGGGCATTACTTCTTTCACAGAAGGCCACATTGAAATAGAAAGGTAAGATTTTCATTTTAGTTTTTTGCAAAGGAAAAGCTAACCATTGTCGTTACTATAGCTAACAATTATTATACAAGATTCAACAATTGTTTTAAAACCGAAAACAAGTTAATATTTGTTTCCTTCACATTGCAATAATATTTTATTAATACCTCGTAAAAACCTAAACAATACGCGAGTGAAGTCAACGGAGTGGAATACTCTCAAAAGCTTTTGAGTGGCTCGTGTGCAGGTGACATTGTATAGGAGATGGCTAGTGACACGCTAGAAGCTAGTGACCGGCCGGAACACGGGCATTGTCAGCTCCTATAATACGATGTCCAACATCTACGTAATGTTCTACAGAGACACGTTCAGAAACGCAATAAGGAATAAACAATTCACGTTTTCTTTCCTTGCATTTTTAGCGTTTCATCTTTACTTAGTATTGTAAGTTGAAGGAATGGTGGTTAGTTAGTTGCGTAATTCTTCAAACCAAGTTGTTTTTCATGTATTTTTGTTTTAAAATCTTGACTGTAGTCAATATTGAGAAAGAATATATTATGTCCGTTACATAATATACTTGTTACATTGGAATAAAATAGTGTGTGTAAGTTGTCACCACGATCGTCGGTTTAGGGCAGGAGGAGGAATAAAGTGGTAGATTAAAGCAAAATGACAGACACCTCGTCACAGTTAAGCTAAATACATAGTATTTCATGACTGAATAAATCGCCACAGTTGCCTTATTGCCTATTAACACGAAATACCATATAGAGTATATATTATAACCTACACGTCGCATGCTGCCATGTGACCCTGGTACCACACATTTATTCTAGAACATTAAAGAAAATCTCAGTTCTCACGCGGCCTTGTGGAGCACAATACAAGCAATAAGGCAACGCCGTGCTGAAAACTTTTAGTGGGAAAGTAATCAACATCACTTGTCAAGTCGTTCGCTGCAGCTTTTGTTTTAAGACTTATCGTTTAAAACGCGAAAAACTCACATTTACAGACTTGTATTTTTTTAATTTTCTGACACTTATGGCTGATTTACAGTACAACAATAAAATAAGTAATAATTGTTTTGTTTACGAGAATTTCACTCGTTATAATAAAACAACTTTTAGGAATTTTATCGTGGTTAATTTTTTACAAGCCCGACGTTTCGGATACTTTACAACAACCAGTCCTCCCGTGACCATGGTTGCTGTAAAGTATCCGAAAGGCTTAAAATTAATTTGACTGCTTAACACGTGTAAATCAGCCTTTGGCCTACTTGCACTGTCATTTAGATTTAGTGTTAGATGCATTTAAAATAATTTTTATATGTTTCAGTTAGAGTATATGCTGTAAATGAACGTAATATGTAGTAATTTGACTCGAACGGTCGATTTCTTGCTCTGTATAATTTAAACATTGCAATTGCGTCCGATTTAAGTTGGAACTACGAACTCTCAGTCGTATGTTCAAGCTGTTGTTCCCCGCAGTTTAAAACCGCCCCAAAATAAAGATGAAATCTATTTTCAACAATCAAATGATTAATAATCTTTTTCAATACATAATTTAATTATCAAATGCAGGATGCTTTTTTAATCCAATTTTTTGATAGCTTCGTAGTAAAGCACGTTTAAACAAACAAACCCAGAGGCTAACTCTATAGTTTTATTCTCTTAAAGAGTATCTTGTAGAATATCTTACGTGGATAGCATAGCACGTAAATATACGTAAAGGAAGGAGTGAAATATAATACAAATTATTTATCTCGCCCGGTTCGTAATCAAGGGCATAATATCGCGGAACTAAACTGAACGTCCATTAAAGGCAATTTCCACTGACACAACAGACTTAAATACGTGGGACTTATAAGTTGAATTTGCTTTATATGTTTCCATATAATTTGACTTTTTAGTATTTTTAATTTCAACGAGATTTTGGTTATTGAAATTTTATTTCATTAAGTACAAATAAATGTTTAAGAGTAAAGAACGTGTTTAAGTAAATTATGTATACGTAAGCTATGTATACTCATAAATTTAATAATGTTGTTGGTTTAATATCATAAATTCACGTTTTTATGAGTTAATATATTTCTGATAGAGTAGATTAATTAGTTCGTAAACATGTTGGCTTATTTTTTTACAAACATCTAATAAATTGTTATATTAGGTCATCATTTTTGCAGCTTTGTAAACACAGCACCATGAAAATAACAAATATATCTAAAGAAAGGCGTCTCAAGGATACTTATTCTATTAGCGAAAAAATAGCTTTACCGAAAATGCCATTTATTTCTCATCCCTAGATACATTTAAAAAAACTAGTATCACAGGGACGTGATAAATAGTGCACAAACCGCGACAGACTAATGCATTAGGAGCCCTGCGCTAAAGAGACTCTCTTCTTCAAGAGCTCGCAGCGCACTGTTGACGGTAATTTGTTTCATAGTTCCAACGTTCATAAGCTTACAGTTGTAACACTAGGTAGAGGTTTATCTTGTTCAATCTTTTTCAACAAGGCCTACAACAATAATATACCTGCCTTCCAAACATGAGCATGCTCTTTCTTAATGGTCCATAAACCTTATTGATACTAATTACAAATTTGCAATTAATTACAATGGACAGCTATTGATTACTCTTGGTATTCACTATTCAGATTAAATGTTTATAATAAACTAGCAGTCTCGCGGTTTCACCCGCGTACTTTCCATTCCCGTGGGATTAAATGGATAAATTATAGCCTATATGTTATTCTGATGTATAAGCTATATTGTTGTAAAGTTTCATCAAAATCCATTCAGTAGTTTTTGTGTGAAAGAGTAACAAACATACATACATACATTGTTACAAAGTATCGCGTTTATAATATTGGTAGGATACGAAGTAGTGAAATATAGTCATTTTAATCTACTAATCTGCTTTAATCTACATACATTACAATTCTGAAGCAATTTTGTATATAACATACAGATTTATGTATGCAATTATATATTTTTATGTTTTTCTCTCGTAATCAGGTGAGGAGGGCATTAGACTATAGTTCATCTATGCGTTAGAGAAGTACGGATTTCACACAAATAAAACTTAAAATTTAATACTATGAAACATACCTCTGCTATATTCCTACACCGGTGAGCAAGCGGAGTGGGATGGTCAAGTGCACGGAATAGCGAAAATTTGCATTTTATTCGAGTTAATTAAAAACATAATTAAGTCCCCTATAGCAATAATATATTCTTGAATTCATATAACTTCCCTAACACGTGTCAAATATGTATAATTTATTAAAGTCGACCCAACTTTTGCTCTCGCCTCTCTGGGGGTTCGCTTTCGTATTCATTACTCACATCTCGTAATCTGACAAATATAATATTTTGTCGCGGTCATGTGGTAAAAATATTTTCATAATTATTAATCTTTTTCTGTCCACCGCTGGATATAGGTCTCCTTCAAAAACGCGAAGACGGCCGATCCCTTGCCACTAGCATCGAACGATGACCGGCCACGGTACAGAGATCGTAGTCCCATCCCGTCCAGTGACCAACGTTCCGTCTTGAAAAAATGGGACACAAAATCAATCGATAGTAAAGACGAGTTTTTTTTTTTTTTGGGAAAAATATGAATCTTGTTAGATCAATTTTTATCTTCTATATTATAAAGAGATGATTTTTGTTTGTTTGTTACGATTTAACTCAAAAACTACTAGATTTATTTTAAAAATTCTTTCACCATTAGAAGGCTACATTTTTAATTACTAACATAGACTATATTTTATCTCTGTATTCTCACGGGAATAAGAACTACGCGGGTAAAACCGCGGCTGGCTGCTAGTAATTTATAAACGCCTGATATGTTCACCTCCAAATACTCAAACGAATCTCAAATTTCAGACGTACTTAAACTCATGCTACGACGTGTCAGATTCAAAGAAAAAAGAGGGACAGCACGAATTTAAGTACGTCTTAAATTTGAGATTCGTTTGAGTATTTGGGGGTTAGTCTATTGAGCTTAAAAATCTAATAAAATCGAAGCCTTTCCACCATCGCAACTATCATATTCAATTTAGAATTTATTGTTAAACGATTACTGAACAGCTAAATGTTTCAATGTTTTTCAGAATTGCATGAATTTTCAGAGAATGTTAAGCGTTTGTTGAGCACTGCTACAACCGTGACAAATTCTAGGAATAAGCACGAAATATGTTTCGTAGTTGTTGGTTAGAATGGTGTTTACAACAGATTGCTATTATCATAGGATTGTTAGTGCTACAAATAGTTGTTATTTTAGTAATGACATGAAATAATGAATTAATAAACATAGTGTCTGTCAGTCTGGATTTTGAATTTTGTAACATAAATGTGTGCGATATTAAAACAGTAAGAACACAAAGCTTCTTTAATCTAATTTTTACTTCTGTATAACCTACTAATATTATAAATGTGAAAGTAAGTTTGTTTGTTACGCTTTCACGCGAAAACTACTACATCATGAAACTTTGAACACATATTCTTGGAGGTAACATAGTTACATAGTTTTATGAAAAAAGTTTTAGAAGTAACATAGTTTTATGAAAAAAAACTAAAATCTGCGTAGACGAAATCGCGGGCACCAGCTAGTATATTATATACGCTAATCTCTGCAAACTGCTAGACGGATTTTCTTGCAGGTATTGCATGTAGTTGGAGCTCAGCATACAGAAATATTTAGGCTCTTTTTCATTGAGGTCATGCAATGAAAAGTCATCGTTATTTAACTACAAAAGTTTTAGCTGGGACAGAGCTGTGGGGAAAATCGAATTATAAAACAGGAACACTGAAAATTATCTTTGGTTCCAACAGCAGTTTGTTATGACAACAGGCAGAAATCATATTTAAAATACATTTTTTCTAATAATTACTTCCTGTTTCTTTTCTAATGAGACTTTTACGCTTTGTATGAAGCTTTCTTGGTTATCTTTAATGTATTTTAATAAAATAATTTATATATTATATGTTGTTAAAAACCGCTGAAATCCATCCCTCTTAGGATTGAATATGTTAGCAAACGTGATCATATATTTTGTATTTATTTTATAAACGTACGTACGTGTACACGTACAGGACGTTGCCCTAGTTAAATATTATTAAAAAAAGTAAAGCACTATCTTCTTTCGAAAGCCTGTGTAATTATTTTAAAGCTCTTTATAGTACCGTAGGTACTTTAAACTTCAATCTAAAAAGTTATTCTTATTTCATCCACAAAAAGGAAATGGTTGACGGACACGAGACTCATCTGAAGATATAAAGTTAATAATCAAAATTGAATTTATATACAATTTATTGTAGCTTGTGTATTATTGAAATAAATAAATAAAAAATCTTTGTTAATAAATTACGATCAGCAACAAACTAGTGGAAGAGATCTTGTCGCGCCATTTTCTATCCTAGTAATTGAATTATATTTGTGATACCATTATATACTTCGTATGTGTATCGTGACCTATACTTTATATACGTGTAGTAGATATTATTGAGAGGAATTTACGGCTAATGTATTTGGATTTAGCGACGTTGAGGTTAAACCTGAGTGGATCGATACACGCACATCATCGTCTCACAGTGACAAGGGTCACGCGGTGTGCCCATGAGGATCGAGGCGTCAGGCGACTCGTGCTACTCACGCAGACGTATCCTGCCTGTTTTTGGACCATTTTCAATTATGTTTCACACTTAAACTTTATTAGGTATAATCCCAGATGCGGTACATTTAGGGAATATGATTTGTGCGACACTAGTGATATTTTTCCTCGTTCATTACGAGAGCTTGTTTTATTATTCCATAATTAGATATAAAGGATGACCTTCGCACTACACATATCGAGTTCGTATTTTACTGGTCGTGCATGTCTACAGCACTCACCTGGCACTCGTTACACGAATGTATAGAATAGGACTGGTCGCAGTCGTAGCGATCGAGGATGGTGGCGAAATCACAGTGCACGCGCGCGACCATCGCATCGAGAGCGAGGAGATCGCGCAGCGTGCGCTCGCAGCGCTCCCCGCCGGCGAGCACTTCGGCGCGCGCGCTGCGGTCCAGCGCGGACGCGGGCGAGCGCTCGCAGCAGGCACGCAGCCGCAGCTCGGCCAGGCGCCGCGCTCGGGCTCCGGCCGCCAGCGCGCACAGCGGCCGCACGTCGCGCCCCGCCAGCGTCGCGGCGCCGCCGCCGCTGCACGCCGCGTGCCCGCCGCACCACTCGGCGCTCGCGCCCTCCTCCTCCAGGTCGCACGCGCTCAGCCAGGGGTTGAGGCGCGCGAGCGGACTCACGGCCAGGCCCGCGGCCGCCATCAGCAGCAGCAGCAGCAGCGGCGGCGCTCGCATGGCGGGGGCGGCGCCGCTAGCGGGGGCCGGCCCGCCGGGCGCGGCGCTGCCTCATACCGCATCGCGCATGGCGACCTACTCGCGCGGCCCGGGCCGCGGGGCCGCCGCGCGGGGTGGGCGCGCCGCCATGTCGCTCGCTCGCCGCTCGACTGACTCCCCCCGGGCGCGCATCGATCGCCCCGCGCCCCTCGCCCCATGCGCGCGCCCCTGAAGCCTCCGTCTCCGTTATGTAACCTGCGTGCGCACCCTCGGGCCCGCCCGCCTCCTGTTCACCATTCCGATAACATACAGCTCCCTCTGGCGGTTGTTTTCCGTGAAACGGTCGCGACCCATCAGACTTGTCGAACATAATTTTCCCGAACGTAAGCTCGCTAAGTCAATCTGCTAGATGGCGTTATATTAGATATAACGCCATCTAGCAGACTTTTATATAATGAATGATATTATTTATTTGCTTCATATTATTAGTTAGGTACACAATGATTTAGAAAATATGTAAAAATTATACTCGAGACACACACACAATACAAAATAAACAAAACATTTAACTACATGGCCGCTGTTGATATGATCGATATTTTCCATAGTCTTTTTTTACTCAACAAGGTCACTTTAATACAATTGTATGGTACTTCAGACTTTCAATACCTAATTAATTACTTCATAGTTCGCTATAAAACTCGGTTACATGTATTTTTGTAGTTAAGGGTAAATGACCACGCACACGCAGTCGTCACTGACATTAGCGTTTACGAATATACAATTATTAATTTTAATTTCGTAACTGCACCAGTTAAATTAGACGTTAATTTATTGACGTTAAGTTAATAAACTAAACATGGCGCCACTATCAATTCTAATTAAATTAGGTCTAAACTAAAAGCAACTGATAGTATAGGATACGCATATAATGCGACCATCACCGAGATGTTTATTTGATGAAAAGTATTTTATATTTAATTTAATATGTCAATAAATATATTGCATATGGGTTGTCTAACAAATGTTAGTCCAGGGTGTGTTTAATTAATAATTTTAAAAAAACATTTTATCGGTATTATTAGATAATTTTTTTTTAACCAACGCATGTTATTTCAGCGAACATTTAAAACATTCAATTGTAATTATCTCAAATGTCAGTTTTAGGACTTCGTGATTTCTTGAATTGGGCCACCCATATGGGTTGCCTAACAAATTTTAGTCCAGGGTATGTTTAATTAATAATTAAAAAAAAAAAAAAAAGCATTTCACCGGTTTGATTATTTTATTCCGATCCGGTATAGATTTACCTGTTTATACTTGGCTACCCGATAGTTGTGCCCGGAAAAGAATAGGCAACCTAACGTTTGCATATTCTATGGGCTTCATACTTTCGATTGGTATAGAATTTATCTAATAATCAAACCGGTGAAATGCTTCTTTTTTTAAATTATTAATTAAACATACCCTGGACTAAAATTTGTTAGGCAACCCATATGGGTGGCCCAATTCAAGAAATCACGAAGTCCTAAAACTGACATTTGAGATAATTACAATTGAATGTTTTAAATGTTCGCTGAAATAACATGCGTTGGTTAAAAAAATCAAATTAAAAACATATTATAGCGCAAACTAAGTAATTTTATTTATTGAAAGAATCAAAACCATATATTTAACAGGAGTCTCATAATAAAATGTCAAAAAATTTGGACTTAATTCTAATCCCTGGACTTAGAAATATTACAGTGATAAATGGTGGACTTAGATATATTATAGCAGTACCCAGTACAACATTCAAACAAAACCAGCTTATCATTCCACTTCATCTTCAGAATCGAATTCTGTAGTTATGGCGTCCCGAGTTTCTTTAGATAAATCCTCGTAAAATATCTTCCCGATTCAGGAACAGATTTAAGCAACCGCTTTACATCTTACAATTTGACAGCCTTTATTAAGGGTGCATCGAAAATGGACGATTTCCGGCTTGAATCATCTGGTGTCCTTATTTGTCCTTAGATGAAGCAGAATAATCGCCATTATCTGACTCATTCCCACTTGCTACTACATGCGTTTTGGTGTAAAGCCAGAAAATGAGGGTAGTTGTGGAGAATCTACTGGTAATAAATTTTAGTAGGAGGTAGTGGTATGCTTATTTGCATCCAAATGTGGCCGGCACGACCGGGATGGTACCTCTCGCTCACATAATACCGGCGTACAGTGACAGCTTTTTTTTTTTTTTTTTTTTATGTTAGTTGAATAGGCAAACTGGCAAACGTCCCACCTGATGGTAAATGGTCGACGTCGCCCACAAACATAAACTAGTTTACCTGGAACGAGCCCAGGCAACTCATTTATGTGTTGCCTATCCTGAGACATAAGATGTTAAGTCTCAGTGCCAGTAATTACACTGCCTGTCTTGCCCTTCTCTCCGAAACACAGCAAATCTGTTTCACGGGAGAAACAAGCAAGATGGTGGTAACCATGCAGCCGGGAGCGCGGCACAGCGCTGCCCTCCCACTGGCTATGCTGTCGGTTTTCGTGCGGCTTGTGAGTTTCCAGTGGCCCATTGGAGGGGATAGGGAAAAGGAGGGCAACGTATCTGCATAGTCTCTGGTTGTGCGGATGTGTATGGGCGTCGATAGTCGCCAAAAGGCTTCGACTGTTCGTTTGACCTCCTATGCTATAAAAAAAATTAGTGAAGACGGCTGTTTGTTATTCAAAGCAGGTACATTATTTTTGAAAACACCAGTTCTACATTTAAACATCTAGATTTTTACGGCATTTCCTGCCTCGCACTACAAATATATGGAATCAGCTGCCACCTATGGTGTTTCCGAACCGATACGACTTAGGGACCTTCAAGAAAAGAGCATACTCACATCTAAAAGGCCGGCAACGCACCTGCTGATCTCCTGGTATAGCGGGTGTCTGTGGAAGTCGCTATTCACTTACCATCAGGTGAACCGACTGTCCGTTTGCCCCCTCTTCTATAAAAAAAAAAAAAAAAAAGTGTTTCTCTCGCTACTTGCGAAGTCGAAAGTAGCGAGAGAAACGTGCGTGGGCTCATCGGGGGCGATAATAATACTGTTTAAATCATCGACTGCTTTACAGAGAATCTTTCCATTATTATTGTTATCTCTGCAGCCCCATGAATGATGTTTACTATTTAGGTCGCCGGCCATCAAGACAGCGTTGCCTAATTCTAAGAGCGTTTTCAAATCGCTAAATAGTATTTTTCTGTTACCCGATTGGCATACTGAGGCGATTGTGATCGACTGATGGCCGGTCATGCTCAGCTGGCAAACGGAGGCCTCTAGTGATTCTAGGGCCGGCGTGTCTATAGATATGCAGTGGAGGGACCTCTTGTAGTAAATGAGGGTGCCTCCAAGTACGGATCGCGTCCTATCATTCCTAACAATATTATAATTGACTATACGCGGGTCACTAATACTGGGTTTAAGAACGTTTCCTGCACAAGGAGGACGTCTACGTCTTGTTTTTTGACGAATATATGAATTTCGTCGATGTTCGCCCTAATGCCGTTCGCGTTGAACGACACCACTCGCAGAGAGCGCGGTTCAGTTCTGGCGGTGGTAGCCATTTATGGGCTTGGAGTGGAAAACTTGATCTGGTCGATCAAGGCCGCATGGTCTACTAACGCTTGTAGACGATCATGGGGGGAAACTCGCAGCTTCGCTGCTAGGATACTAACTTCATTGGTGTCAATGACGCTAAGGTACTGTGACACGAAAGCCAGGTCAGCTCCGTAGCCGGAAGAGGGGGTAGGGCGGGGGGCTGCGGGCATCGTGATGCCGGCAGGGGGTGCCGTTGGCCTACTGTATTCTGCTGGGGCGCTCTGTAGGTTCTGGGCGGGAGACGCGGTGACTTGAGTCGACTTCGGAGCCGGCTTAAACCACGGGTTGGTCTTGGATGAAGCAGAACAATCGCGAATATCACTGGTGGTACCTACTTTCTCCAGAGTCAAAGATACCGCATTGTAGCATTATTTCTGCAAAAATGTAATAAACCTTGAAAAAAAATAACAATTTTGCAATTGGTAACTGTCTTACCACATTACTCTTTTGGAAATACATACTAGTTATTAGCCCAGGACACCTTCTCTCTCTCTCTCTCTCCTGTTCAGTTTGTCATCAGGATCCATTTTAAATGAACTACGCAAGTACACATAAAACTAAAAACATAATTACTATAAAACCTTTTTGGTGACAAGTTATAAAACCGTTAAGAAAAAAATATATTATGTCATTTGTAAAATATCGTGCCATTAGGACATGGTAATTATTAGGACTTAAACAAAAATCAAAATGGACTTAGCGATTTCTCTCGAAAAAACTTAAGGACATAGTGATTTCTTGAACATAGGGTTTTTATGAATGGAAGATCCATCTTTTTTTCTTTTTTTATACTTTTGGAAATGGCACTTAGAGACATTTCCCAAGAATCAAGAATAGACTATTCGAAAGGGAATGACTAAATTAACAAGCCAGTGTTGCTATCTCAAAACCATAAAAAATGGACTTAGTCATTTCATGAATTGGATCACCCATATGCAATATATTTATTGACATATTAAATTAAATATAAAATACGTTTAATCAAATAAACATCTGGGTGAAGGTCGTTTTATATCCCGTATGAGATACAGATAATCATAGAGAACCAACGGCTGTAAGAAGTATATTGGGGGAACTGCCCGTATCTAGAGAGTTTTTATTCATTCATGTTTCTGAACATTGAATTGAATTGAATTTCATCAAAAGGCATAAAAGTAAAAGCTAGATGACCCTACAATTCATAGTAACGTAAGCAACCGTAAAAAAGTCAATATTATTTGTTATACATATTAAAAATTATTTATAATTTTTAGTTCGGTTTGCTATTAAAGCGTGTTTCTTTTTAGTTTTTAAACTATAATTTATTTTTCATACTTATTTCAGTATCGATTTTTTGTAAACTTTATTTTGATTTTAAAACTTTATCACTTGCGTAATGAGTGACTTTGACTAAAAAGCACACGAATAATGTAGGTGAATCCTTCCTTCCTTGGATGTGCTATCCTGATTATCCTAATCAGGATTTTGCAAACTTGATAAATTATTGTATTGTCATCGGTCCTTGAAAGGTGTGCAAAGTTTTAATTAAAGTTATCTTAAAGTGGGTCAAACGTTCCGTTACATTGATAGATAGCTGATATTATAATTAATATTAGTTATATTATAAATACAAAATACAGTATAATAAGACAGTTGAAGCCGAAAAAAGCGTATTAAAAATGACACTTCAATTTCTCTCCCATTGTACTCATTGCTTCTATACTCAATGGGGCTCACTCATTGCGTCTAAACTTCTATACAAAAAGGGGTAAATGCCCGTTCAATAGTACAAATGTACTATTCAACTAAAAACTACAACTGTGTGTGGTCCCACTGATTGATAATTTGTATGCTATTTGCATCTGTAATGATTTTCCTTTGTTATGCTATGATTGTATTAAAAGAGTGATCCAATCAACGAACTCATGTTCTATACCCGTTGCTAGATAATTTATAAATAGCTTTCTTTGTGTTTTTAATGGTAGGTATTTCCTATCTGTAGATTATGAAATGTCTGAAGCGTATTGCGGAAAACAAAGGTATTTCCTCCCATAACGCTTCAAATTTAATTTAACATGGTTTTCATGGTTTATATTTGTTTCGGCTCAGGTTCAAAGTGAAAAAATGGGTTCGAGTCTGAGCATCACACCCGCAGAGGTTTTCAAAACGGTTTTGACCTTGACAATGCCAGAGATGAGCTGTACCCATGCTGTGCCGCTTTTGCGCTTGGTAGAAACTAATGGATGATGAGAAAATTTTTCGAAATTTGCTCGTTGAAATGATTGTATTACGTCGCGGGGTACCGCTTAACTGCCGCGGAGTAACCCAGGTATAAGTGATTGACTAGTAAGTAATTTACTAGCATTTAATTTTTTTTAAACAAATCTTGTTACATTTGTTATATTATATATTTACTTACCTACAGGTAACTAACTATATTGGGTTTTAGGTAAATTGTTAAGTCTGGGAGTGCTATAATTATTTTATATAGATAGATAATAATTAAATTTGAGTAACACTTGTTTTCAAGGTACCTAAGGTACTTATTATTTTTAACCTTTTAAATATTCGCTTTTTTGCGTTGGGGTATTTTAAATTACCTTAATTTTTAATGAAGCTATAAGCAACATTTTAGTTATATATGACGTGCTTGGGAATTTCACATTTGATTAGATTTGCACGCGACCTTTCATCTGGACCTTGAACTTCAACAAACATAATATAATAATAAATACAGCGTTTAACTTTTCTCACAGATTTATCTTCATGCGCGTATCGTTAAAATTTGCGGTTTTTCCATAAATTGTACTTTGACACTATTACCTAAAACTATATTTGTCAGAAAATTGGTAAATTGACGAAGACTGCCTTTTATTTATTTCTAAATTTCCTTCACATTTAAAAGGAAACCTATAAAGAATTAAAATTGGAAAAAATGGAAAAGTAACGCGTATTTGTGTAATTTTGTCATATCGTATACATAGGAAATAACATAGGCTGAACGAGGCAATTAGATGATGAAAAACCGCCATTGTTTCGAAAAACGGGTTGTTTATGATGACGCAGGCGCAAAGCATACGTCTCTCTCCCACCCGTTTATAAGACACAGTCTATCCTCTTCAAACGCAGCGAATCGCACGAGCGAGTGCATTCAATCGGTATTCGTGATCGTAGTCATGAAGTAAACAAGTTAGTCTACTTTTACAAGCGGACGTAACGTAACGGAAAATTAAATAAGTTAAGAATAAATAAGGATTTTACGTTCAAATCGGGAATAAATTCGCATAACACTTATTTGGCGGGAAACTACGTGTTTTTTTTTTTTTAATTTATAAAATAATCTGTGCAAAGTTTAAATAAGTTACATCACTATGGACGCAACGAGTAAGTGAAGGTTTTTGTTATTTTCACGTGCACGTTATTCTTATTCATGTTGAGATTTAAAATAATCATTCCATTTTAAAGCCAACGATTAGAAATTAAATGTGTGCATTAATATTCATACGTTTGGAATTATTTTAAATAATTATTGAAATTGTAACAATGAATGTATTAATTGCTTTAAATATTTCTATTATAATTGAGTATTTAATTTAGTGTTAACCTTCTTTTGATTACTGAACACGTGTTTCAAGTTCACTTTCAAGTTCTCACAATAAATGGTAAATCATCAAAATAGTCCGCGCTTTATAAAAACAATTTTACGGTTCACTTAAATTTGAACTAAATAAATTCAATAATGGAATTTTTGTAAATACTCACCTGTATTAATATTTCCGTAGTCCGGCTAAACGATTTCGTAAACCTTGACTTCGTTATGCTCTAATTAATTTATAAATTAAATTGTTTCAACATTAAATCGCGGACTTCGTGGTCATGTGTGATTTTTATTCCAAATTCATTATTTCATCATTATTTGTTCATAAGTTTGCCTAGACGATCACCAATGTAAATAACCGGTTAGCACCAAACCTTTATCATACATATATTGTATATACAAATATTGTAAGTAGGTGTTTGTGACTTGGACGTTGGTTTGAAATTATTCATCTGATTTTAAAAATCTTTCCCCTACGCTATTACTGAATGAAATCTTACTTCTTACCTACTAATATTATTAATGCAAAAGTTTGTACCTAAGTTTGGATGTTTATTGCTCTTTTGCGGCAAAGCGGCTGAACTGATCTGGTTGAAAGTTGAAAAGGTGATAAGCCTATGTAATCTAAGGCTTATACCTTAGATTACATAGGCTTTATCCCGAAAAATTCAAAGTTCCTACGGGTGTGTAACATTTGCCTCTTATTCTTAGTAATTCATAATTACGTCAATTGAAATATCAAAAACGACCTAATTGTCAAACGCACACAAATTTATATGTACTTACTGGCCGAACGCTACAAGTCTTTCAAATAAAGAGATGTTAGCATTTTATCATATTATAAAGGATAAACACTACTTAAGTATTTCTTTGTTTTTTTCCATCTCATTCTAGCAAACTGCCAGAATAGGCTATAAAAATCACCATCAGTCCGGACACTGCTGAAGATCTAGCTCACTGTGGATGAAGCGGGCAACAGGCAACAGCCGTGTTAAAATATATTATTGTGATGCCTGCACACTATCGGTCTTACTAAAAATCTCGTTAAGTAATACTTAGCCTTCTCCTAGTTAATCAACTCTTATCAGAATGTTGTCTGTCGTCTATGATATATTCTAAAATATTACTAATACATTTATGTATTGATGTCAAAATAAATGAATGTCCTACGACGATAAAATCGAAAAAAGAAAGTTAAACTTAATGCCAAGAAACGTGAGGTCATCTTAAATATTAAGGTTTTCTCAGTTGTTGTTAATACATGTTTACTGCATCTACAATAATAATTGATAAGAACATTATTCTTATCTTGAATTACGAGTGATCTTTTATTCAATGTCCCTACTTACGTATACAATGTTCGTATCAGAGTAGGAAGAAGCACTATTATGTTTTTCTTTACGCTCAGATTATCATCTTAAGATGTCCGGAATTTTGTACTATGGTTATTGTGTTTCTTAAATTATTGTGCCTTACTACAACTTACAATCAACTTGAATCTACTTGATGTCTCACAATTGTCGCTGTACAAAATGAATCTATTGCGGGAGCTAGCTACAAATTTTTTTTTTGCCGTCGCAGTGGTAATGCCTTGCGCATTCACCTGTAGAGCTAGCATGCGCGCACGACAATATTTTGTCTACGCCTTTTCTCGTATTATTTCATAATAAGTAATATGAGAAATGGGGTAGACAAAATTTTGTCGTGCGTCGGGGATATGTGGGACTCCCGGCGCTCCTCGCTACCCCAGCGCCGGTATACCGCACTAAAACCACTGCGAGTTGCCTTCAGTCCCTTGAAGGGGAGTGCCCTAGATCTAAAAGACACAGGACACGAGTAGTTACAAACCTTTCTCTTTCCTTTTGCGCCGGGTAATGATATTAGGCATCACGCGGTGGAGGGAGGACTCCCCAGATGGATATATCGGACTCGCTGCGCCTGAAAGATGGTAAGATCACTAAAACCCGGCGAGTGCCACCAATGCCACCTTTGGTGAGGTGCCCCGGATTTGTTAAGCAACAGAGCACCTCGACGGCTAGTCAGTCCCCCAAGGGACCGACGCCACCTCCACAGAGCGGTTGTCCGGCACCACAGAACAACCCCTCCCAACGTCGGGATAGTATAATGGGGTGAGGTTCCCGTCCTCGCCCCTTGCCCTTTTGTCCCCTCTTCTTATAAGAAGAAGAAGGGGGTTTAGGTTCTAATCGTCTCCCCTGCTCTTTTGTCCCCTCTTCTTATAAGAGGAGTACAAAGAGCAGCTCGATCGGTTCAAATTATTTCGCCCAATGTTTTTCTGGGTTTACTGGGTTGATTGTAAGTTGTAGGCAAAAATATTGGAGAAACACAATTATTTTATTACTTTTAATTTTTTGAAGTCGGTTTAATTCTTTTCACAACCGATAAGAAAAACCGTTTAGGAATTGTGTAAACCATACATATATTATGTATGGTATTGAAAGCAATCAAGGCATATTTGCTGCGATTTATTAAACAAGTCAGTAATATATATATCACCAAAAATCATTATCAGAACAATCAAATAAGAAAGAATATTACAATGACCTCTCCATATTACGATGCGCTTCCAAATCATGCTATACAGTTGTTTTTGTTCATTTTACATCGACGAGTAATAACATGAGAATCATCATCGACGTGAACTAAGTCAATCAAAGAAGCATTTTTGAGAATAACTCAAAAACGGCTGATCAGGAATTATCTTATTAGAGAGATCAAATTTATATGGATTATATTGGAAACACCAGCTTTCAAATAAAAAAGAATCATCGAAATTCTTTCACAATTGGCGAAGTAATCGTGGAACAATCATACAAAAAAACATACAGTTGAATTGAGAACCTCTTCTTTTTTTAAGTTAACAAGCTAAATTTCTTTGGATTTAATTACATACATATTGTATCCTTCGTTTTCAAACACGAATAATAAATTATACATGCATAATTGAATACTGGTTCAAGCCGATATTTTATAAATACTAAATAAATTCGACACTTATTTTTGGCACTAGATAACTGGAAGACGAGCTGCCTGAGTAATTCAACGTCGCCCATCAACGTAAACAACTTCATCCTGTATACACCTGCGCTGAAAGGCAAAAAGTCTAGCCCTTTCGAAAAAAACCCATGTATACGTCTTGCCCTTCTTTGGGAAACAACAAAGCTGTCTCACGAAAGAAACATACGAGCGCAGCACAAGCGCATCCACCGGCATCGTCAGTATTATTATAATATGCTTTTCCCCAGGAATGAGATGTGTCTAGGGATTACGAGTCATGATAATTTGTTGCACGATTTCGACGTGAAAGTAAACACGCACTTTCACATTTATAATATTAATTTCATTTTTTTTTTTTCGGAGGGATCTATGCTAATGGCCCGAAGGCCCTAATGCTTCATCGGATTAGTGTGAGCCCATTCGGCTCACATTTGATTTATAAAGTGGGGGGTTGCCCCCCGCCTACCGTGCAGTCTGCGACCACACGGCCTCCTGGCGTCGGTTGTGTTTTCTATTAGGATATCACTTATATACCAAAAAAATTTCAGAATGTTATTTATCCTAAAGGTCTTCCCGGTACATATTATGCATTAGATGCCTAATAAAACATTAATAAACAAAGTATTCAACGTTTTTAATAAATACTTAATTATCTTGGGTAGTCCCAAGTAGTTCTGCGACCGCATAATTCTCAGTAATATTATCATTGAAATTATTATAATAGTGTTATTTTGATGCCCTTGTAAACTTTAGCAAGGCAAGCGATTTCAATTTTATATGTGTTTTACAGTCACTTAACACATACGTGCAACGCATATAAGATACAATAATGTTATATAAAACAATTTAAGTCGTTTCTCAATATTACTAGCATAACTTGGTCAAAACATATATTTTTTCCTTAAGTATTTCTGTACCTGTAGATAATTTTGCGTCAGACTTTTGTTCCAATTTAGAAGCTGAATTATTGGAAGCTATTTTTGAGGAAAATCTTTTTTTAACTTTATGCGAGCGAATAAAAGGGTACAAATAACCTTTTTTTTATCTTTAACGCTGGGAAATGCTCTGAGGAATCCCGCGGGGGAGTGGGACTCCCCACGCGGGTATGTGGGACTCGCTGCGCCCGACAGCTGGTAAGTGGACGCAGCTCTACCCACTAAAACCCGGCGAGTGCCACCAATGCCGCCTTTGGTGAGGTGCCCCGGTTCTAGTAAACAAACAGGGCACCTTGACGGCTAGTCAGTCCCGCACCACAGAACAACCCCTCCCAACGTCGGGGCAGTACAATGGGATGAGATTCCCATCCTCGCCCCTTGCCCCCTGTTCTTTTGTCCTCTCTTTTTATAAGAGGGGTACAAAGAGCCCTCTCGGCTCAATTCGCTTCGCCCAAGGTGCTGGGCTCACCCTAGGCTACTGAGCCCCACCGCCACGTCAAGGCCTGAACCAAGGTGGGGACAAATAAACTATATTCTGATTCTTGTTAACTCCTCAATAACTTTAAATAATAGTTTCACAGCTATATTATGAATACATTCTAGTAAAAACCGGTTACACCTCAAGGATACAAAGCAAAATTAACGAATAAAACAATTATAATGTAAGTTATATACTTTACTAGATTGTTGTTATAACCTTGTGTTTTCCTCTTCTGGACTACGTTTCTTAAATTCTTAGTACGCGTATCGATGATAGCCTTCTTAGTAACTAAACTCCTTATAATATCAGCTATCTGCCAGTGAAGCTATCGGCCCAGCCGCCGTACAATAAAATAGAATATAATACATTTAAATTCCGTTTAGAAACAATAGAATAAACGATGCATACAACTAGCGAGGTTTCAAAGGTTACGCGCAAAAATTCATTGCGAATATACAATGTTTATTTTGTAGGCAAATTACATGAAAACGATTTAAAAACGAACAAACCAAGGTAGATCTATGGGGCCCAACCATGGTTCAGGCCTTGACGTGGAGGGGGGCTCAGTAGCCTAGGGTGAGCCGCTGCACCTTGACGAAGCTAATTGAGCCAAGGGGGCTCTTTGTACCCCTCTTACAAGAAGAAAGGACAAAAGTGCTCTTTTGTCCTCTCTTAGGGGCAAGGGGTGAGGACGGGAATCTCACCACGTTGTACTGTCCCCACGTTGGGAGGGGTTGTTCTGTGGTGCGAGAGAGCTCCTCTGTGGAGGTGGCGTCGGTCACTTGGGGGACTGGCTAGTTGGCTAGCTGTGAAGGTGCCCTGTTTGATCATTAGATCCGGGGCACCTCACCAAAGGCGGCATTGGTGGCACTCGCCGGGTTTCAGTGGGTAGAGCTGCGTCCACTTACCACCTTTCGGGCGCAGCTAGTCCCACATACCCGAGTGGGGAGACCTACTCCCCCGCGGGATGCCTTAGAGCATTTCCCGGCGTTAAAGAAAAAGAAGGTAGATCTATGGAGAATAGAATGGGCATAATGACAGAAGGGCTTTCGAACCAAGCTAAACCTATCCCTGGTTATTAATTTTTTTCCCTGAAACACAATATTATATATTTATACAGTGCCTGAGAACGAACAGATGAACACAATGCGGAAAAGGAAAAAACATTTTACAAAAAATTTAAACCGACTTCAAAAATACTAAACTAAAAAGTAATAAAATAACTGTGTTGCTTTAATTTTTGTGCTTGTAACTTATAATCAACTTAATCTTCTACTAATGTACAAACTTTGCGTTTACCACGTCATTATAGTTACTTTTGGAGTCGGTGTCGTGTTTGTTGCTGTATCCTACATACCTAAATACCATACCATAAATATGAAAGTTTGTGGTTCGATCACACCTTAACAGATGAGTGGAGTTAGATTGTGTTACGGGTAACCATCTGTAACAGATGTAAAAAAAGAGATTAGCTATTCAACTTAAGTGTTTTGCGGTTGGTTGTAAATAATGTTGTATTATAATATTTTTAATCGAACGATCTAGAAAGATTTTCGTTTATCGCTTATTTATCCCAGCATCGTCCACCGCAAAACATGTTGAGAGTTCAATTAACGTCAAAACTATGGTCACTTCACTCAAAGTACAATATTCGTCTATGATCCCCACCATGTATTGTTTTCTGATGTTTACGCGAATTTCACTCATTATAATAAAACAATTTTTACGGATTTTATCGCGGTTTATTAAGATTTTTACAAGCCCGACGTTTCGGATACTTTACAGCAACCATGGTCACGGGAGGACTGAGGTGTCATACGTCCTATCATTACAAAGTTATTCGAAACTACCCTATGATACATCAATATTTTGGTCAGTCCTATCTACGCAGAAAGTGCTAACTGTATCTTTAATCTGTGACATATTATGCTTGGATTTTGATTTGATAATTTTAATAATGGGATCCCAAGCAGGTGGTAAAAGCCAGCCATCTTCTCTATTGAAATTAGGATGTTTTTTAATTTCAATAGCCTCACGGATCATCCTTGGATGGAATCTGTGTTCTTTTGCGAGGACTTGTGGTTTATCAAATCTGATATAATGGCGAGCTTTGTCAAGACTATGTTCACAGATGGCAGACTTAGTGTAGCGACGGTGTTTTAAATCAGCTATATGTTCTTTCACGCGACTTTTAATGGATCTTTTAGTTTGGCCTATATAAGAGAGACCACAGGTCGGGCTTGTAAAAATCTTAATAAACCGCGATAAAATCCGTAAAAATTGTTTTATTATAATCCCCACCATGGTTCAGGCCTTGATGTGGCGGTAGGGCTCAGTAGCCTAAGGTATGCCCAGCACCTTGGGCGAAGCTAATTGAGCCAAGGAGGCTCTTTGTACCCCTCTTATAAGAAGAGGGGACAAAAGGGCAGAGGGCAAGGGGTGAGGACGGGAACCTCACCCCATTGTACTGTCCCGATGTTGGGACGTTAAATGGAGGTGGCGTCGGTTCCCTGAGGGGCTGACTAGCCATCGAGGTGCCCTGTTTGCTCATTAGATCCGAGGCACCTCACCAAAGGCGGCATTGGTGGCACTTGCCGGGTTTTAGTGGTAGAGCTGCGTCCACTTACCAGCTTTTGGGCGTGAGTCCAACATGCCCGCCTGGAGAGACCCTCTCCCCAGCGGGATGCCTCAGAGCATTTCCCGGCATTAAAAGACAAGAAAGAAGGGTAGAAATTAGTTTAATTCTTTCTTTCCTTCTTTCTTCTCTTCATCACTTCATCACTCGCTTAAAGAGAGACGTCTCCTAAAGAAACAACCTGCAATATGCCTAGGACAATGAAGTAGTCCTGAAATATTAGAAATCAGTCACACCGAATTGTGACGGCTATCTGTCTATATATGTAATTAGCTAAGTGGAAACAGTATATTGGCAGTAGATAGCATAGATAGATGTCGCCATCTACTTAACTTTGTTAGTATATAATTGCTAAGAGCTTACAAAAATTAATAAAAACTCCGTCAGTAGTAGTAGTAGACCATAATATATACAAAGTATATATTAAGGTCGATAAGCAACGTTGCTGGTTATATACTAAGCTGGTTCTTCTTTTATTTCCTAAGGCTAGTATGTAGGTTGGTTACGGTAAAGTTATATTCACTCAGTAGATGAGTATTGAGTACGTAGTAACACAAAATCATCACAAGCTGTACGTTGGGCGCACTAAAAGTTTCCGGAATGGATAAGAAATAAAATCATTTTACAAAAAATTAAAACCGACTTCAAAAATACTAAACTAAAAAGTAATAAAATAACTGTGTTTCTTTAATTTTTGTGCAAATTATTTTTGTAAACTTATAATCAACTTAATCTTCTACTAATGTACAAACTTTGCGTTTATCACGTCATTATAGTTACTTTTGAAGTCACAGTTATTTTATTACTTTTTAGTTTAGTATTTTTGAAGTCGGTTTTAATTTTTTGTAAAATAATTTTATTTCTTAATTTTTAGTGATTCCGAAATTCGTCGTCTTGGCGTTCATTGAAGGATTATGTTCAGCAGTGGACGGATAAAGGACGATGATGATGATGATGATGATGATTACGATGAACGCGACATACTATGGTCTGCTACCAAAGCATCCTATACAATTGTTACATCGACAAGTAATAAAATGAGCACATCAGCATATCGTCGAGGTAAAAGGAACCAACCAAATAGACATTATTGGGAATAACTAAAGAACGGCTTGTCACATCTTAATAAAATTAATATGGGACCAAATTGGAACCACTAGCTTTCAAACAAA
Source organism: Helleia helle (assembly GCA_963853865.1). NCBI lineage: Eukaryota > Metazoa > Arthropoda > Insecta > Lepidoptera > Lycaenidae > Helleia > Helleia helle. The sequence goes on from OY971421.1 coordinate 13,936,008, forward strand.
AAAATAACCATCGAAATCCATTCACAAACGGCGGAGATATCGTGTCACATACAAAAAAAATCATACAGACGAATTGAGAACCTCCTCTTTTTTTGCAGTCGGTTAAAAATACTATTAAAGGTTAAAATTTAATGTTTCTCAAAATATTCACCCTTTGCGTTAATTCACTTTTTCATACTATTAAACCAATTTTGAAAACATTTGTACCCCTCCTCCGTGGTGACCTTTTGACTTTAATTACGCGTCATATCCGATCTATTTTGACTTTAATTACCTAGATACCTACATTTCTTGGAACTACATAAACTGTGACACCAATTGAAAGATAAAGATTATGTACATGTTATTGCACGCATGTGTACCAATACATAACGCAACAATGATATAATATGTATTGTTTTGTGCAAGATTGCATTTTAAAGGATGACACGTACGTTATTTGCTGCTTGTTTCTCCCGTGAAACAACTTTTGTGTTTCGCAGTGAAGGGCAAAGGCATAATTGCTGACACCGAGGCACAACAACTTATGTCTAAGGATAGGCAACAAATAAATAAGTTGCCTGGGGTAGTCTCAGGTTAAGTTTTTTATGTTCATGGGTGACTCTGACCACATGGTCACCTATGTGCTATAGTGTACATACACTTGTTGCTGGGTTGGAGAATTGAAACAAATTTTATTCAGAATTTTACCTTTTATTTCTCTTCTTAGTATTTCTTCCTTATTAAGTAGCCGAATACTGAATGACGAGTGTAAAATCGGCCCGATATTTATACGAATTTGGCCCCAAATTTTACCGCCGATTGACCAATCAAAGCTCGCCTCATCTACCTCTCGCTTTAATCCTATATCCTTTTTTGTCTCACAATTGTTAGAGCTAGAGGTAATTATAATATATCTATCTTCATTGCGTAATCTAAACCTTACATCTATTTTTCTTTTATAATTTATATGAATTAACATTACTATTTCTTATAAGAACGTAAATTGAGACTCAATCTAACTGGAAAACGCAAATAATTATTGGTCATTATAAAACATAACATATAGCATCTTTCTTACTCCTATGTAAAATGAAAGAAAAGGCAAGCTAGTACATTGATTCAGTTGGCGTCCAACCGAGTAGGGGTAAGTCAAATTTACGCCCTTTGTTTCTTACTAGACCTATGCATTTGCCTATCCTTATTCTAGTTGGAATTACATTATTTACATACATAGGCTGCACTAAAAGTATCGGGAATGGAATATTTCCACTGTTCCTGTCATATTAAAATCTTTTTAATTGAAAACTCCTGGGTTTTAAAAATCGAATACCATTTATTTATTTATTTAAAAAAAGATTCTCGGTCTTGTCACTAGGTCTTGTCAAACTTGTTTAGTCGTTGAGAAAATGGAATTGAGTCGAGAAAATTCTAGAGCGATGATTTATTATGACTTTCGAAGTGATTTAACACAAAAACAGTGTGTTGACCGGATGATTTCTGCATTTGGAGATGAAGCCCCATCCAAAACCACAATTTATCGCTGGTTTGCTGAATTTCAACGTGGACGTGTCATCACTGGATGATCCCCGTCAAGGTCGTCCAAAAACTGCAGTCATCCAAGAAAACGTTGATGCTGTGCGTAAGCTGATTGAGGAAGATCGACATGTGACATACCGCGAAATTCAAGCAACTTTAGACATTGGCATGAGTCAAATACAAATAATCTTGCATGAACAATTAGGTGTAAAATAGTTGTTTTCCCGATGGATACCGCATTTATTACTTGATGCGTCTTAACTCTCGAAAGATTCCACGCAGGATCCTCAAATGCTGTATACAACATCGTATCAGGTGACGAATCCTGGATATACGCGTACGAACCTGAAACAAAAAACCGGTCGAAAATGAGTTAAAGCCAACAAAAATTGTTCGTTCACGGAGTGTTGCAAAAAAAATGGTGGCCACGTTTGTCTCCAAAACCGACCATGTTGTGACTATTCCTCTTGAGGGACAAAAAACGGTTAATGCAGAATGGTATGCTAGCATTTGTTTGCCACAGGTCGTTTCTGAACTCCGTAAAGAGAACTGCAACCGCCGCATCATCCTCCATCACGACAATGCGAGTTCTCACAATGCGCACAGAACAAAAGAGTTTTTAGAGCAAGAAAAACATAGAATTATTAGACCATCCGCCGTACAGCCCCGACCTGAGCCCTAATGATTTCTATACTTTCCCTAAAATAAAGAATAAATTGCGTGGTCAGAGATTTTCATCGCCTGAAGAAGCTGTGGACGCCTACAAAACGGCTATTTTGGAGACCCCAACTTCCGAATGGAATGGTTGCTTCAATGATTGGTTCCATCGTATGGAAAAATGTGTAAAATTTCGCGGAGAATACTTCGTACAGCAATTAATACATTTTTAAATAGTAATGTTGTGTCACTTCCTTGATTCCCGAAATTTTCAGTGCCGCCCTCATAATCAGATCAAATACTATTTACACATTCTCAACAATTAGATTGTTACGTTGTCCGCTGTTTCGTCCTTCACAGACCACTTACCATCATGTGGCTTAGTATCGCCTGCCCGTTTGGCTATCCAACTATCATAATAAACAGTATATGATTAACGTTAGTACAGAATACAGATACACTAAAATATCTGATGGTCAAAGGTCGCCCAAAACAATCAGGTTAATCCAAATATCCGGCTTATTATGTCATTGTCATGTAACCCTACTTTTTGTCTATTTTGAAATAATGAAGATCTTTTGTGTCAGTAGCTACATACATTACTGCATACATTGGAGGCCTGCTCTTCCTATTTATTATATATTTCTATTCCTATATATAATTAGAACAAACAAGAAATTACCAACTTGTAACAGATAGTGTGGTACCTCTCGCTCACATAACACCGGCGTCAAGTGACAGCTATGCTGTCATGTTTCGTGCGGTTAGTGAGTTTCCGGTGGCCCATTGGGGGGGATAGGGAAAAGGAGGGCGACGCATCTGCGTGGCCTTGGTTGTGCGGATGTGTATGGGCGTCGGCGCCGTGAGGGTCCGACTGCTCGTTTGACCCCTGATGACATAAAAAAAAGGAAGGTGGTACCTACACACGGAGTATATGGAGACGGCATCCAACGTTATTTGCTCCAGAACTAGCGTAGCCGACTTACACACACATAATTACAAGTGATAGTAAGCCACGCCTCCGGGCTAGAGCCTAAGGCATGTCGATAAACTTTGCAGATGTATCGATAAATGATAACGTGGACGAGTATTATTTCAATAAAATTAAATAATTATCTATGTTCGCTGATTACAAAAATACCTTGTTTGTAAGAGGTAGTGCTATGCTGCTCTGCAGCCGAATTGGGCCGGTTCGACTGGGGCGCTACCTCTCGTCCACATAATACCGTAAAGTGACAGCTATCGCGTTTCGTGCGGTTTGTGTGTTTTCGGTGGCCCATTGGGGGAGGGGGGATAGGGAAAAGAAGGGCAATGCACCTGCTTAATCTCTGGTTGAGCGGATGTGTATGGGGCTCAAAAGTCATTAAAAGGCTTCGACTGCTCGTTTGCTATAAAAAACCACACATTACCTAATTGTTAATCGACATAAAAAAGTAAAGATTTTCACACTAGTAGGTCCCTATTACTGCAGTTATATAAAACTGTTGGGATACTAGCCATATTATGTCGGAAAATAGTAAATAATAGTATATCGTATATAAAAAATAATATAGAATAAAAAAATCATAACAATCTTTCTTTCTCAATATTTTTTTTCAATGTTTTTTAATAGTTTTGAGTTGATGACTAGCAACTATTTGATGAACTGCCGAGTTGCCAAGACAGTAACGCAACAAAGTTGTGTAAGTTTGATTTTTAAAACATTTGTATCATTAGATATATTTGTGGAGAAATAGTATTAGCTGTATTTATAACACAATATAATAACACAACCCGAGTTGGTTTTCCCAATAAATCTAAAACTCTTCAGACAGTAGTAGTAAATCCTCTAGCCATCCAGCCGCCTTTATGACTGTTCTGATTCCGGGAGGTCGAACAAGGCCAATCCAATTACATCGAAGAGTGCGACAGGGGCATGTTGTTTTCCCGAAACTGTTCACTAATGTTTGGAGGACGTCTTTAAGACTTTATACTTGACAGAGTGTGGCATTAGCATTAACGGCGAGTATCTCCCACACCTTCGTTTCTTTGGCAGTTCAATCCAATCGAAACGAAGACATCCGCCAGAGAACTAAAGTTACCGATATCACGCGAAGAATAAACACTTTATTATATTTTATACAAATTAAAATGGCAGTGGGTTGGTCACACACTCAGGAAAAAGGCCGATGAGCCAAGATGAGATTCAAGAGACGAAGTGTTAGTCGGCGATTAACCAGGTGGAAAGACGATCTCCGTGCAGTGGCCGGTCTGTGTTGGATGCGAGTGGCAAGGGATCAGTCATCTTGGCGTTCATTTAAGGAGGCCTATGTTCAGCAATGGACTGATAAAGCCTGATGATGAAGGATTAAAAACAATCACCAGGGGCTTACACTAGGCGTTGTCTGTTGCGTTATAACCTTAAAAAATAAAACTCGGTGGCGTAATTTTACTGCTTGTCCTACGATAAAAATTACGAAACTATTTCTTCTAAGAGATTGTTACACATCTTGTCACATTTTTTTTAACTAACTATTGTCCGCAGCTTCGCCCGGTTTCATGTACTTTTACAGCCTAAACAGGAGTGATGATATTTTAATTCTTTTAGCCCATATTTTTTCTTATAAAATAATCTACTTCCTTGCAAAATTTCATCGAAATCTAATTTGGTTTAGGCCTAAAAACGTTACAACCTAAGTCACTTTTTCACAGCGTAGCTAACTTTTATTTCAATTTGTTTAATTTCAGTGGAAAACAAAATGGGTCTGCCACCGCCGTACCAGCCACTACCACCAAACCCGGCGCCGCCACCATCTTACTTCGACGCTGCGCCACCCACCGCGCCTCCCCGCACCGTGGTGGTCACGACACCGCCGGCGCCGACTGTCAACAATGGTCCAATAAAACTTGGTCCAGGACCAACGGGTCTTGTCTGCCCAAAGTGCAACAAGTCCATCGTCTCCAGAGTGGACTATGTACCCAACAATAGGACGCACATCGCAGCGGCCGGGCTGTGTGTGATTGCTTCGTGAGTGTTTTTTTTTGTTAAGTAAATAGAGAAAAAAACTATCTTGTACACTCACTATATAATTATACTTCGAGAAAAGAGTGAGAAACAAAAAAAAATATAAGTATAAAAAACAAAAGAACCTAAATCCTAAACCTAAAACTTTCTTCAAAGTTTACATTTTTATAATAATTTTTTTATATTACCTACCTACCTATTACCTGCCGTTTTCTTTAATATCAGGATAAAATATTTTGCAGTGTATGAATGAAAGAATAGCAAACTTTATTACAACCTTAGAATAATTACACAATAGAAGGTCAGTCTTCAATCTTCATACAAGCGCGCTGTCAAAAATGAAGCACTAAATTGATTCAATGTTGCCAGTAGTGGTGAAGTTTTCCCGAAAACGGGAAATGATTCGGCCGCTGATAACAATTTGTTATAGCAGTACCTAATATTTAATACATAACTAGGTGGGCATATCTATTTATGTATTAATTTATAACAACTTTACTTAACCATGTATACACAAGCACAAGCAATATTATTATTTATTATGTGTAATTGTTATATTACAAGAATGTTTATTTATATGAAACGAAGAAAATATAACAGTAATTAGTGAAATATACATTTTTATATTTATTTTTTATTGGCATGAAACACAGTTGTAATGTAAAGTTGTTATACATATTACTATTTAAACTTGTAACTTGTAATATAAACGCGAAAGTTTGTATGTATGGACGTATGAATGTTTGTTACTGTTTTACTGTTTGTATTTGATATCGTTAAATCACACAAACACATTAATTCGAGAACGTGTCACGTACCTACGTAAATATCAGTAGCAACTGTTTTAAATTTAATCAGTGGGGGAAAATAATCAGTAAAAATATTTTTACAATCGGGCAATACTGAGCATTGAAAAAAATTGTATTTATTTAAACCTAATTAATTACAAATTACTACGAAATATTGAAAGATTTCCTGTGAAAAGTGATGTTATTACATTTATTTTGTTATTCAGATGTATTGTCATACAATTTAACTGCACAAATCGTCATAATTATTTATTTTACGGAGACACGTTTGGCGCGGTTTGACATAGAATACTGCGGAACTTCCCGGCGCTTGGTGCAAAATGGCTCCATGTGAGTTGCTTCAAAATGGCCGCGCGGACTAGGTTTCTATAGTGTAATTATTCTAAGATTACAACATATACAAACAAACAGGATTAGGTACACCTGAAAAATACGACAGTTTGTTATTTCTACCTATTCTCTAGTGACTAGTCAATTAAATTTAAGCAATCGTGTCCAAAAAATCACAATACACGGGATGGTATGACCAATCCGAATGACACTAAAATCAAAAATAGCATTTTGTGGGCGTGACCTCCAGTTATATTCTAAATACAAAATTGACAATTTAGGATGACCAACTTTCACGTTCGCCAAGCTAATATATGGTTTTTTAAAACCTAGTTTATCTATTCATAGGTCAATAAATTAGAAATTAAATCATTCAACTGAATCAAGTTTTTCATATTTACTATAAATGGCTTATATTCTTATTTTTAACTTTTTAATTTTTTTTTTATGTTAGATGGATAGGCAAACTGGCAAACGTACCACCTGATGTTAAGTGGTCGACGTCGCCCATGAACATAAACTAGTATACCTGGAACAAGCCCAGGAAACTCATTTATGTGTCGCCTATCCTGAGACATAAGATGTTAAGTCTTGGTGCCAGTAATTACACTGCTTGTCTTGCCCTTCTCTCCGAAACACACCAAAGCTGTTTTACGGGAGAAATAAGCAAGATGGTGGTACCCATGCAGCCATATTAGGCAAATTACAAATATGATCAGTATCGTTTACACTTACAGATTATTTACCTAACATTTTCTGATCAATTAAAAATATGATTGTATTCGTTTCAGATGTTGCTGCGGATGTTTCGTGCCGTACTGCATGAAGTCTTGTAAAACGGCAAACCACTACTGTCCCCAGTGCACCGCTTACATCGGCTCAGCTACGCCATCTTGATTTGTTCTAGAACAACATGGAAACAGTACGAAATTTCTCTCTATAGTTATAATTAGATTTTATAGAACTACATTTTTTATGAAATAACAAATTATTGTAAGCATCTATAATCGTCTTCAACGTAACTTTTTTCCTGTTCCTTGTGTGTACCTTTTCCGGAGAATATTACGAAGATTTTTTTTTTGTTTCTTTCACACTTTAGATTTTGTTGATAGTTTTTATAAGTTTATAATTTTTGACTCAGTAACTTTTATTTAAGCATAACAATTATTACTTTATAAGAAAAATTGCCGTATTTTTTTGGTTTCAAAATTATCGTTAACTGAATTTATTTTTAGTTACAAAGTAGTTTAATTTAAATGATATAATATATGTGAACCAATCATGAAAATCAGACCACCTACTCAATAAGATAAATAAATAATGTGTAAATACATATTTATACTGAAAATTGTGAGAGACTTTAAGATAACTTCGGAAAGGTAGAACCTTATTTATAGACTAATATCATTTATTATAGTTTTCAAGATTTTTAAATAATTATTATAATATGTAAATATTTCCTGATTGAACTGTTCTGTGATATCTATGTTAAAGGTTTAAAATTATGCCTCTACTTAATCGAATAAATAACGAGGTTAATCTCTTTTATACGATCTGGAACTTAGAAATGTAAATAATAAATAAAATAGTTTAATAATTATACATTTTATTTTTCCTTACCCCTAATACAAAAGTAATTAATTTTAAAAAAATACATACAGTATCAGAATACAATATACGAAACGAAAAAAAGTCATAAAATCATTTAATTTATCAAGCTATCGTATTTGTAATTGGTCGATTGGCCAGAGCCCAGTTATTGATGGTAATAATTTCATCTCGTTGTATGGTCAAAATAACCAAGTATTTATTCATCAATAACAAAATTACACATATTCAATGCGCAAATATAATTTATTATATTTACACAAAATTAGAATATGGTCCCGTCACGGAAGCCTGGCATAAGGTAATATTAGAATCTATTAGAATTCATAATTCTTATTAATAAAATTACAGCGCACGACATGACAGCGTCATGCAGTTTGCCTTTTCGGCATTGAAGCCAATTTTACTGCTAAAGCCAAGGCGCGTCAATAGATAATTCACATCACAAAGCTTTGAAATAATTATTTTTGAAGAGAAAACTTCTTTAACATCGTTGTGATTTGAAAGTCGATGAAACGAAAAAGCGACAGTAAAAAGAGACAGACACATAAATTCATGAGATTTAACGTAGGAGAAAATGAGATAGGAAGCATTATACATTGTTTCATATTTTCGTGATTTTTGAATGTTTCACTTCTACCACGTATGAAATGTACAATGTTTTTAAAATCTAACTTTTCGTAAAAGTTAGTTATTTTTTTATTCTAAGTCGATAAAAATAGATCATAGTAATAAATTATTTCATTAATACTGAATTTTAAGACATTTTTATTTAAAAACTTCAAATGTCGTGTATGTCCTAACCTACCTACCAATCTATGCACTTTTAGTCAATAAAAATCTATACTAATATTATAAAGCTGAAGAGTTTGTTTGTTTGTTTGAACGCGCTAATCTCAGGAACTACTGGTCCGATTTGAAAAATTATTTCAGTGTTAGACAGCCCATTTATCGAGGAAGGCTATAGGCTATATAACATCACGCTGTGATATATAGGAGTTGAGTAACGCGGGCGAAGCTGCAGGCAACAGCTAGTATATTATTTGTAGATACTACTTATGACAATATAAAAAATAATATGCGCTTAATATACACCTATAATTAAAATATTGATCTTCTTGTATACACGCCCAAAAAACCTCTACAATTTGGACAATAGTGTTCCACGTTTTTCCACCTCTTCACAACGTATGGCAACACACAACAGCACATCCACCTGAAAATATTAAACCATTCGTTAACTCTTCAATGTTTATTGGTCGGAAATTCATGCGATTGCGGATATGAAGAAAACCCCTATAAATCCAACCAATTAAAATTGGTCTGGAATAGTTTCCGGAAATTCGTATATGCATCACGTTAACTAACAAGTCCTTAATTTCACGTTTTTTATGTATTTTGCGCAAAAAGTATTACATTTTTTATTATCTTTATTCATGCGGTTATATTTCCTCTGAACAATCTGCAGTGGACTGTGGTAGATTGCGCCCTAACAAAACTAGATTGTAGTACATACCTACTTCAGTACAATACTTTATAAAAGCAATTTGAAATTATTGCTTTTCACACATCAATTATCTATCGTTGTTGCTTTTAATTTTAATTAAACCTCTTTTTAAGAAGACTTTTTAAATGCTCTAGGTAGGCTTCCAAAAGAAGTTTCTAATACATGAACGGCCATAAATTATGCTATCAAAGTTTAATTTTTCAAGCACGGACAATAATAAAATTAGGTTTATAGAGGAAATATTTTACCAGAACAGGATACCCAGTACAGCAGCTACAATGTGTGTCAACGTTGAATTCCTATACGAAGCCCGTGTCATGACATCTTCTTGACAATTCGGACATCGTACGCCCACCGGCTCTGAGCCAACTTGTAGCACGTCCATCTCAATACAAACGTCATTCGGACTCACTGTTATTTGTTGGTAGGGATTCGTTTCCACTGAAAAGGAATATACAAATCAAATCAAAATGTTTAATTCTAAATAGTACAAACAGAGTATCATTTTGAACGTCAACTGAATCTACCACCGGTTCCAAGGCAAGCCCACTGAGAAAAACTGGCGAAACAAACTCAGTGGAACTAATATTTTCAAATATTTTATATCCTGAAATGCCTGGGAGGAACACCCTATTCCTAAGGTGTGGTATCTTCCATAAAATCTTTTACTTTATAATATCCTTTACCACACAAACGCTCTTTAATAACTTTGTTTTTTTTTTTTTATTGGGAGGTTCTGAACATTTTCTGGGATCCTATTGTAAAAGCGTATACAGTTGCCTTTAAAAGAATAGCTTACTTTTGTGAGTCTAATCACTGGTACATCTAGCCTGTGTCTATTCCGTGTATCCCTACTATCCATCCATAATGGATGTCACAATTTTTACAGAACATTTTGAACATATTAAAAAGGTGCTCGTCACGGGTCGCCCGACAGGTATATAATCCTATGTAAATATTAGAATACTTTATTGATAGATATCTATCTAAGGGAATAAAATGAGAAATATTATAGTAAACCCCCGTGAACACAATGGAGTCGAGACTCAAGAGCGGTCATCAGTCATTCCGACATGACGGCGTCATTTGGCAATTGTTTTCCTGCCAAAGTGCGCCAATATAAAAAATTACAAATTTTGTCCCGTGATTGGTTCCTATTTTCCTGTTCAATATGGTCTTGTCAAACTAATTTGTGCATATGAACAGAGCTTCATATGAGTACGCAGATATGAGTATCATTTTAGCCTGAAATCCGTTTCTACGTAGCCGTTTGTAGCTGTGTTCATGTTGTAAAGATAATTTGATCGCACTATATACAATTTAATAGAAATAAATTTATGTTATATATTATAAATCGGTTAATATTTCAAAAAGCCAGGCTGGTTGAATGGTTACCATATATCATTATATATATTTCTTATTATATAGCTGCTAGCTAGCTCCCCACCATGGTTCAGGCCTTGACGTGGCGGTGGGGCTCAGTAGCCTAAGGTCTGCCCAGCACCTTGGGCGTAGCTAATTGAGCCTAGGGGGCTCTTTGTACCCCTCTTATAGGAAAAGGGGACAAAAGAGCAGGGGGCAAAGGGTGAGGACGGAAACCTCACCCCATTGTACTGTCCTGACGTTGGCAGGGGTTGTTCTGTGTTACGGGACAACCCCTCTGTGGAGGTGGCGTCGGTCCTCTGAGATACTGACTAGCCGTCGAGGTGCCCTGTTAGCTTAACAGATCCGGGGCACCTCACCAAAGGCGGCATTGGTGGCACTCGCTGGGTTTTAGTGGGTAGAGCTGCGTCCACTTCACTTACCAGCTTTTCGGGCGCAGTGAGTCCCACATACTCAGAGCATTTCCCGGCGTTAAAGAAAAAAAATCTTCTAGTTAGCTTTAGTTTGTTTCTTTAATTTTTCATTAATTATGAATTTTGCCTATTTTATATATATTTGGCTTGATATCATTTTCTACGAAAACAGTAGAGCCGTTTATAGATAGGACAGCGTAATCCGTATAAGGTACCCGCTTCGTGAAATTTACACAATAATGTTGTAAGTACCTAAGCCATTTATCTATTAAGGGCACGAATTGAACATGTGTATATATTTATATACGCTTATCGGGCTCTCTTATAATGATGATATGGTATATCGATTTTATAGTATAGAAAACAAATTTATCTTATTTTTTACGACAATGTTTGGAAATTATTATGTATTTATTTATTTATTGTTTCTTCGTGGTATTGATATATATATATATAATTAAAATAGAGCAAAATATTTTAATTCCTTAATTCCATAAAGCGTATGTTATGGAGGGTTTCATTTCTATTACAATTCTGTTTTAAATCCACACTAGCAGCTATAAAATGGTGTGATAGCTAGTACTATTAATTATCCTGTGGCGATAGTAAAAGATACAGAATTTTGCTGGTCACCGGTGGGGGGATGCCTTTGTGTCGTGTGGCCCTGTGCATGGGTATGACCACCCTAGCTATTTTTTCAGGGAAGCATTTATGGTCCAGGAGGGAGTGTAATAACTATCACGAGACCGAGAGATCAGCTATGTATGCTAGCACAATAATGCTAATAGCTAGTTTTAGATAAACTCGTTTAAATTCATGGGCGCCGTTGGCCACTTTTCATAAGATGGTACTGGATCGATTCTGGCTTTTCTGATGCGGTTGTAGAGTTCTGAGATTCATCATTGTTTTGAACGTGTCAGAAATTTCGTCAACTAAAGAGCATAATATATTATTATATAATAAAGAAGCTTGAATACGTACTCATTAATATTATTTGCAATCACAAAATATAATTTTTCACAACATGGGGGATCATTTATTTTATTACACATATAGTATACTTTGAGTTTTATTTTTATTTAGTCAGACTAATGTTTGTTTCGTTTTACTTGCACTATTATCGAGTCACAACAAGACACTAATGTGATTATCGAATAGCGATATGAGGTAGTTATCGGAATTCTACGTAGATAACACCGCTACTATGTTGTGATAGTTTTCATATATACAGCGAGGTTATACCTGACTGTTCCTTGAAAGAATCCTAAAAGATGCCAACTAGGATCACGATCAAGCTACGAAATTTGGGATTGGAGGCAAGGAGCCAGCGAAGGGAACTTACTAAAAAAAAATTAAAGTTTTTATTTATTAATTTCCATAAATAATAATGAGGATTTCTTACTAAGATCTAAAGTCCGTCCGTCCAATCGATAGTTTAACTTGAATTAGTAGTGTACCTTACTAGATTAAATTTAGCTTTGTGCATTCGCATGTACGTATTTTACACAGACAAAAAGTTGCAATGTCACTTTGAGCCAAAATCACATCAATCAGGATTTTATCGCGGTTTATTAAGATTTTTTTTTATTACAATACTAGTGGCACCGACAGACGTTGTCCTGTACAAAATATTTTTTTGTGAATCTAAACCATCCTCGAATCCCCTTGAACTCACACAAAAAATTCATCAAAATCGGTCCAGCCGTCTAGGAGGAGTTCAGTGACATACACACGCACACAAGAAATATATATATAAAAATATTCATTATATTAGATTTGATAAACCACAAGTCCTTGCAAAAGAACACCGATTCCTACCAAGTGAGGCTATTGAAATTAAGAAACATCCTAATTTCAATAGAGAAGATGGCTGGCTCTTACCACCTGACTGGGATCCCATTATTAATATTATCAAATCAAAATCCCAGCATAACATATCACAGATTAAAGATACAGTTAGCACTTTCTGCGTAGACAGGACTAACCAAAATATTGACGTATCATAGGGTAGTTTCGAATAACTTGGTATCGTTAGGACGTACGGACCTCAGTCCACAGAGTAATTTTATATATATGGAACCTCAGTCCTCCCGTGACCATGGCTGCTATAAAGTATCCGAAACGTCGGGCTTGTAAAAATTTAATAAACCGGGATAAAATCCTTAAAAATTGTTGCACTATAATGTACAAACACCTACCTATTTTTATAATTTTGATATTTTGGGTTAGGTTTTTCCTAATATCTTAATTGAAAACTAATAAAAAAATGAAATTTATCGAATACAAAAATGAGTAAACAGTACACTTGTTTTATTGTGTATTCGTATTAATAGTCGGACCAAATCAACAAAACTCTTTGACACATGCCAAATTTCTTGGTCTAAGTAGGTGAATAAAATGGTGGCGGCCTGCTCCCACAAATTTTCTGTTCTTAATACTTCTATGCCTGCTCCTCTGCGACGGATCGAAACAGTATCTGCTTCATCATAATATTGCTAATGTGTGCTAGGTGGAAGTACCGAAGTGCGCGGTGTGCTCTTGAAGGGACGACCCGCAGCCCACAAAATGGGTGGCGGGGCGTGTGTCGCCCAACGCCGTGGTCGGCGTCCCAGCGCGAAAGAGGGCAAGAAGGCTGCCGATTGTGGAGAGACACGGACGGATAAAATGTCGCGGTGTAAAAAGCCTTTGCAAATCCAATCGGGGGATTAACCGCGCGCTCGAGAAGGTCTGAGGCGCAAAGCGCCCTTCGTGTTCAGGCTGCCTTGCCAGCGAAGAGTGTCGAGGAGCACAGCCGGTAGCCGGAGTTGAACAATCACACTTCCCGCGCCGAACCACCACGAAGAGGATGAACACCTTGGGGTTTTAGTGCAGTGAGAGTCCGTCATAACCCGGGCCCGGTGGTATCTATGTATTAGATTTCCCCAAGTAAAAAAGGTAGGTGAATAAAAAATTATTGAATTATCCTATTTTTATGAGATATCGATAAAAATAATTCTCATTGAAAATCATTCTACTTCAACTAAGTAAAACAATAACTGCAAGATCTACCCAAACTTTAATTTTGTGTAAAATAGAATGATCTTCATAATAAACTAAATTAAATTTATATCATTTTATTATTATTATCAACAATTATTACTTCATTTCATTTTTTATTATTTATAATTATAAATGTTTTAAAATTAGAAGTAATATAAACTATCAAATCTAGACGGGCTCCACCCTTATTCTGGGAGTAGCGATGTAAAATTAATTAAACTCTAACAATAATAAATAATACAAAAAAGGCACGGACCAAAGAATTCGTGGTGTAGTAAAATTATTAAAAAAAAGAAAAAAAAGTATATAATGTGATTGGTTGGTGAATATTGTGGTGCACTGTTCTGGGTTGGTGGAGTGGGAAGTGATAGTTGATTGATGGGGACTAGAGGAGCTAAGCTGCGCTCCTTGGGGTTTCCTGCCGTTTCTCCATATTACAGACGAAATATTGTATTTTGTATGTATAGCTAAAGTCTTTGAATGAAAAAAAGGTATGGTGAAGCATTACATTGAGATGAAGTCCGTCGGATTAAAGCGAATTCTTCTTTTTTAGGGTATCGTACCCAAAGGGTCATCAGGCTGTCAGGCTGTGTGTCATGAACCGTGATAGATACATAGTTAATATTTTCACACATGATATATTTCTATTGCCGCTCTATCAACCAATGCTAAAACATGTCCCATACAAAAGACGTGATTTTTTACCGTTTTTTTTTTGCTCCATATTAATAACGGTAACGATATTAATAACGTCTACCACGTTTATTTATTATTTATTAATAACGTTTACCACGGAACCCTATGTGCACGAGTCCGACTCGCACTTAGCTAGTATGAAATAAAGAGGTGCTGTTATAGACAAGGCTGTTTTATGAAGTTCACACCATAGTGTGAACTTCATCACTATATAAAAAGTGAAGTTTGCTGACGGAAGTAGTAAAATATTAAAACGTGTTTGTATAGTCTTTAGTAGTTAGTCAATGTAAAGCAATAATTTAAGTATAAAAACGGCTAACGTAGTTGAATGACAATTCACTAATTTAACCATAAAGTTACTAACCTAACCTAACCTAACAAGTAAACCGTAAATACGAATAAAACTTGCCGTGAGAAAATTTATATCAAAGTTAACTGACTTGGTGCTTTCTTTTAAAAATGGTTGTGCTCCGTACCTTTTTTTTTTTTCGGAGTGATTTATGCTAATGGCCCGAAGGCCCTAATGCTTCATCGGATTAGTGTGAGCCCATTCAGCTCACTTTTGATTTATAAAGTGGGGGGTTGCCCCCCGCCTACCGTGCAGTCTGCGACCACACGGCCTCCTGGCGTCGGTTGTGCGCTCCGTACTCTACCCTCCATATTATATGAAATGTAGAGACAAGGAGCACAATCGCAAATCAATGGGAGAAAAGTTCAAAAGTGTCCAGCTGTATGTCATAAGTACCAGTTCAAAAACCGTCCACAATGGCGCTGTTGTAGTAGAGGGAATAGTGTTTAAAAATTTACCCTAATGCTAATGGGATGCCACTCTTATTTAAGTCATTTCGACTGACACTTTTCATACTTAAAGCACAGTGTAAATACATACAGTGGTTCAACGCGGTTGATGTCACGCGAAATGTCGCTTTTGTTTTGACTTTCTTTATTCCTCTAGGGCTGTCACAATATTTACATCAGTTTTTTTTGTAGCTCTGAGTATGTTTTTTTCTTTTTTCCTTTTAAATTAACTATTTTATTTTCGTAATGTATGTATGTGCGTGCGTTCGTGCGTGCGTGCATGCGTACGTGCGTGTGCGAGTGCGTGATATTCTTGTATAATATACTACTATGTATAATATACTTATAGGTTATTATGCAGTATTCTGTATTATGTGTTTTATTAGTATATAGGTTAGTATATTGTATTAGTATTTATATGTAGTGAATGTATGTATTTCTTTTTTCGGAATGCCGCCAAAATGACGAGTAGCTACTAAAAATAGTGTGCTTATAGTTGAATCAGGTCGTGCAGATATATCACTACTTCATTTTCGTAATTGGCATCCCCGAAAACCATGGAAATAATACCCATATTAATTTTATTCAAAAATTAGCGTCCGCCATCTTGTATCTCGAAATATATCGTCATATTCGTAATCTGCACCCCCGAAAACTATGAAAACGATACCCCTGTTGATTTTTTTTATAATTCGCGTCCGCCATATTGAACCTCGAAATATATCGTCATATTCGTAATCGGCACCCCTGATAACCATGAAAACAACACCCATGTTATTTTATTTAATTCGCGTCCGCCATCTTGAACCTCGAAATATATCCTCATATTCGTAATCGACACCCCTAAAAACCATGAAAACGATACCCATATAACGATTTTTTAAATTCGCATCCGCCATCTTTAACCTTGAAATACATTGTCATATTCGTAATCGGCACTCCCGAAAATCATTCTAAGAAAGGACAAAAATCTAGTAAACAATAATATGCATAATTTAAACTAACATCGCTGGGTTATAATTTGGATTTCATAAAAAAAATCATACAAAGAATAAAATACTCTTATACAAAAGCATCTGGAAAAAAAAAAGTAACGAAACACCTAAACAATCAAAATAAAAAGAGACAGCTCTGGCTGACAGCTCCCGAACAAGTGTATGGTAGTTCGGGAGATCCCCGCCCCTCCCTCATCCCGCAGACCCCGCACGATTGCACTATCTAGACGCATCCGTTGGACTACTACAACTGTATGAATTTGGGTATACTATGCTTAAGGTTGAACTAGTCGACGGCGCGAACTCGAACAAAATGATAGCTATCTCTACTGACAGTGCACGAACATGCGTGTTAGAATGAAATACAGTACAATGATTCATTCCGAAAATGACCTTTTAGCAAAACAGTTATTATAAAAAAACTAATAAGTAAGCGTATCTTTTCAAAATAAATTTATTTTTTCTTTTGAATAACTAAACTATATTTGTACGGGCTTTATTTTTGAGCTTTCGTGCTCGGTATACTCTTTATTTACGCCTAAAGTTGAGCTAAAATCAGTGTTGAAATACGAAAGTTTAGAAGCTTGTATTTTTTAAATGTATATTTTTTTACGATTTTGGGTACATACATGGTACATACACACATAGACAACGACGAGATCAATTTATATTATACTTAGTTTTCCATGGTCAACGTCAAACATTGTAGTAATTACTGTTCTGTGTTTGTATGGAAAGATGAGCGATCTTTAAGGTTACACAAACCTTAAAGATTGTACTCCATACAAACAAAAAAAAGAAAAATTGTATGGAGGCACCATACAATTTTTCTTTTTTATTGTGGAGGATTGTTCAGGTTGGCGGAGTGGGGAATAATAGTTTATTTTCAGGGGACTGGAGGGGTGAAGTCATGCCCCTTGGGGTTTCCCATCGTTTTTCCATACTTCAAACTCAGCTTCGGCTTTACTAAGCA
This sequence comes from Helleia helle, assembly GCA_963853865.1. Lineage (NCBI taxonomy): Eukaryota > Metazoa > Arthropoda > Insecta > Lepidoptera > Lycaenidae > Helleia > Helleia helle. Next base: position 13,953,738 of record OY971421.1, read on the forward strand.
AATACAGACTATGCTAATATTGATTACGACAGAATAATTGGCCTCTGGTTTTAGCCTGTTCCATTCGGAACGAAAAAAAATTAAAGCTTTCCTTCATAACTGACATCTCCCTTGAGCCTTGACAATTGACATATGTCAGTTCACTGACATCAGCCAAATCTGTAAACAAAAAAAATATTATTACCAAAAAAATGAATAACATCCTATGATTAAATAAAATAAGTTTTTAAAGTGGTGTCAAGTAAAAAGTACGTACGTGGTGTAAGTTAAGTAAAAAATACATTCAGTTAAAGTGTGTAGTTTCGATACGGTATGTAACATTTTTATTTTAGAAAAATAATGGCAGAATTAGGTTAGGGTAGGTAAGGGTATAATCCTTTTTTGTTTCTCTTTTCAACTTATTACGGACACTGTGCTTATGAAGACCGGCTCTTAATGTTTGATATAATTTTAAAAGGTTTGCATGAAACACCTAAACACTTCAATTTATGGAGTAATAACGTGCAGACTGCAGAGTTTTAGTTGACATCAAACGAAAGTGTTGTAGGAAACAATTTGTTTTTATCTAATTTCAATAACTTTAGTAAACAAAACATTTATTTTTTACAGAGTCATCTTATACGGCAATATTATTGTTATTATATGAGCTAATCTTAGAACAAAATGGATGTGGATTTGTTACGTCCTGGAACAGTTCCTATATCCCCGGATACTATACTGTGGTTTGAGTTCCTTCTGGATACAGACTTACTAAAAAATCACCTTAATAAACCCAATCCAGGTAATATTAAATAATAGAATGAAATAATAATTCCTTTTATCAATTTATTGTGGCGAACATATAATTAGATTCCTATAGCATAGCTTTTAGGATCCTGTTTTATAAATTTTGTGCAGATTAGTTTTATTTTTAAGATCTATTGTATTCTATTTAACTTGTATGCACAATAAAGTATATTTCTTCTTCTTCTCAACAGAACCAACACATTGCGAACTGATAGAGGAATTTTTGAGGGTAGACTCCAAAAATGCCAATTCGAAACCTACAAGTGAAAGAATTGTGGAGATGGATGGACCACCAAGTCCACCAGCCGTTACCAACCCAGCACCTCTACATTTTACCAAGAAACAGCTAGCTTTGAAGATATTAGCACTTAAAGTTGCAGCAACACTTCATTGGAACCTTGGTATTTTATTACTGGCATATATAACTCTTACATGCTTGTGGTCAAAGACTAGTTGCATGAGTGTTGAAACATTATTTGATGAGATACATTATATATATTTATGTATTTGCTTAAACATATTTTTATGACACTATCAAATTGGTTAAGCTGTATGGTCTGTAATGTCACACTTTCAGGCAGTTTTTTCTAGAAGCAAAAAAATTTAGATAAAGCGTAAAATAAACATAAAATTTAAGATGAAGTAAAAAGTAAACATGTTATAACTTCATATCAATTGTTTCATATCAAATTCTATGAAATACTTTACACTACACAACCGACGCCAGGAGGCCGTCTGGTCGCAGACTGCACGGTTGGCGGGGAGCAACCCCCCACTCTTATAAACCAAAAGTGAGCCGAATGGGCTCATAGCATTAGGGCCTTCAGGCCGTTAGCATAGATCCATCCGAAAAAAAAAAAACTTTACACTATATAAAAAACAATTTGGTTCTTTATAATTGTTATTCTTGATTTTTAGATTATACAAACATATTTCTACTGATTTTCAGATATATTTGAAACAAAGCTGCCACCTCAAACTCAACAGAACCTAATGCAGGATCTTGTGTACATGGCTACTGATGCTGCTTTTGTAGTTCCACCGCAGGTAAGGTGGCCTGTGAATTTTTTTTCAGATTATTAGTGTAACCCTGGCAGTAAAATCTACTAGAATTCCGTGACAGCAAATGGCATGACACTGTCATTTCTTTGGTCTATTTTTCATTATTGTTTTTTTTTAAGTATCGTAAAAAATTATGTTTCATATCTGCGTATTATAGTAAACACTATTTGTTTCACCCTGAGTCCTTTTAAAATATTATAATCTTTCTCAAAACGTTACAATAAAAATATACAAGAATAATATGTGAGCTAGTTTAATCTCATATTGTCTGATACCAAGAATCATCATCACAAATATTTTATAGTGAAACTTTAATTCATTATTGTTATGTTGTATGTTTATAATAATAGTAGCTGTTGCCCGCAGCTTCGCCCGCGTTAAGTTATCTGATGCAAAAAATAGATAAAAACAATCAATGCTCGCTCATTTCAGAACTTTTTGAGTTTTTGTAGCGTACACAAACCAACATAATATTTATATATATATAGATTTATTTTTATACAGATTTTCAATTCAAATTTTGTCCATGTTCACTGTCTTCATTAATACATCCATATTATTGTAGGATGTCTGTCGAGAGCTGGTCCAGAAACCTCACGTACAGTTCGCTCTCACACTGTATCACAGATGGATATTACGTTTCCCAGTTAAAGCTGCACTCTATGCTAAATCCACGAAAATGCCTTTTCATCTGTAAGTATCGAACGAAATTCAATAAAATCTCATTCTTTCTTAACGTTTCAATTACATGGACCATGATTTTGATTTGGAATCAACTCGGAAGTCATCTGTCTAATAACAAGTTTGTCCATTATTAGTATTTAGGAATGAACAATACGAGTAGTACATACAGCCATATATTTGCTCACATTCCTTATATTATAACCGTAATCGGCTGCCTTTTCTTATTGGAATGTACATATTCTTTTCATTCTCTTTCAGATCTGGTATACAAGCCGACGGCGCTTTCAGTCCATTAAATCAACATTTCGAAAAAATATTACGAATGTGCGAGGCGAATCGTATTCAAAGTATCGGATATCTAGACAGTGTACTGTCCTACTACGAGAATCTATCGGGTAGGAAGGACGAAAGGAAAATTAAAGTTCCCGTTATGGAGGCGTTTGTTCATCTCACTGAAAATTCTGACGACATGGAGCACAATTGGGATGCCGGTGAAACATTAATAAGCTACCACGAGTTAGCAATGCAAATACACTTCGATATGTGCTACAATTATTTCTTTTACGGGCAACACGACCTAGCAAAGCGCCACATATTGCTTAGCAAAGAAAATTCAGCAAAACTAGAGAAAGAAGTTGAAAATTATGGATACGGTTCCAGTAAAGAACTGCCGTGGGGGAAATGCAATTATGCAAGTGTTACCAAAGAAGATATATTTGGTTACATCCGAGCTTTGAATCTAGGGAGTGAGGTATTGAACGAAGAGACATCACTGTTGCAAAAGCTGCAAGAGTCAATAGCTAATCATTACACTGGGATCATAGCCATATTGCAAGCTGACAATTTAACCAGAGAGATACCCCTAGTACACCGAGAGGTGGTCGAACTAGATATACAAGGATCTGCCTCTAGTGGAGCTTTTACAGTAGCGAGAGATCTTTTGAACAGAGTTTTAGCTCTCAACGCAGTGAGGTATGCCTTAGAAGGTGGGATACCATCGACTCATCCAGATTTCATAAATAGGCTAAAAACATTTGGCACGAAATTCTTTGATCTCCTATTTTGGGCAATAACCCCTGTGCTATTATCAGAGCTATCGGAGGAAGATTGGAAAAACTTGAAAATGTTCTTCCTGCATTTAGGCACGTCACAATTCAGAATTCCCATTGATAGAATTGACGAATATTTAAAAAAGTATATAGGTGAAAATGCCGCAAGGATCAGACGAAAACTAATATCCGATAAAGAACTAAAGATAATTCTGACCGATCAATCAAATAGCGACGATGAAAACATGGAATTACCCAGGGAGCTTTTGACAGACGATTGGGAGACGCCAGACTTTGAAATCAAATCGGTGCCAGAACTGGAAATGGGTAGACTGAAGAAGCGCCTGATTGAGGCGTCGACAGCCGACGACGTTCGAATGTGCTTAGTTAAGTTAGCGATGATGTCACCGTCCGCTCCTTTATGGAAGCTGAGTCCAACTTGGAAACCCCCTGGTGGGTTGGGGAACGCTTTGGTTGCGTTACCCCGAGGGTTTCTACAGGACTTTGGTTACGTGGTGTCCGGTGCTTCTCGGGCTAGGGCCGAAGCGGGTTGCGGTCGTGCTGCATTGTCTTTACTGTCAGTATTAGAAGGTGAGGCCCGCAGTCAACTGGGCGGAGGAACAGATCCAACTTTATATCGCCTGTGTCGCTTGCTAACTTGGGAAGTGCTCCTGCTTCAAGTGAACGTAATGCTCAGCGAGTGGCCTCACCACCGCATCAACCTGACGGCACTAGCCAATAAATGCAAGGCTTGTATCGCAGCCGCTACTTCTGGTGATGGGATTATTCCTAGGCCTCAGGTGAGTTGCCCCAGTCAATAGTAGTTATATGGCACACTTATATGTTTTATTATAAAAATAGTATAAAATTAATAAAAAGCCGTCACGGCATCCTATTTTCACGCCAAGGAGCTAATAGATGTTTCATATAAAAAAAGGACCCCATCGGCCATCCGTTCTCCTGAGTGTATGGCCAGCCGACTGCCACTTCAACAAGCTTAATCTTTGCGTGATATCGGCAACCTTAGTTCTCTGACGGATGTCTTCGTTTCGAATCCTATCTGCCAAAGAAACACCCAGCATAGCACGTTGAGCTACGGCAAACTTACGAACCAGCCGTTTAGGTAGAAGGAGTGCTGGTCGGCTAGTAACCAGGTGGGAAGACGATTTCCGTGCGGTGGCCGGTCCGTGTTGGATGCGAGTGGCAAGGGATCGGCCGTCTTGACGTTCATTTAGGGAGGCCTATGTTCAGCAGTGGACGGATAGGGGCTGATGATGATGATAAAAAAAGAAAATATGTATCCTCGGTATATAAATGCTGTTATATAAACCAGGTGTTGGAAGCCTGCTGGACATGTCTGGTAAACGCGTGTGAGTGGGAGAGCGTAGGCGTGGCCAGTGGGCCGGGCGAGGCGTCCGCCGCCCTCTGCGCCGCCTGCTTCGAGTTGCAGCGGGGAAAGGCCACCAGAAAGTTTCCCAGGGCGTTATGGGACTACGGTAATGATGTTAGGAGGTGACTATAAGCCGTGTTATTCAGTACGATACAGTGGAGTCTTGCATCAGCTAAAGCATATCCCGAATATAATTTATTACATATTAGTAAGTTTAAATAATGGTTATAATTCATAGAACAGGACTTGTGGGGTTTTAGTTGTTGAGCTCAAACCGGCAGACGAGTGGTCAATGAACTCGATATAATATATAGTGTTATACAGACATGAATATCATATATTGTAAAATATCTGTTTATTATTTGTATACAGTTTATTTAGCATTGTAAGATTTGGTATAATAAGTATGATATCATAAGTTAATCATTCTAATTGCCAATAACTTTTGATAAAACTATATTTTTAGTTTGACAGTGGTCCATTAAGATTTCATCCTCGCAATTTTAAAAATGTATAATATCCTGCAATAAAATCAAAATTATTTTTTAAAATAAAACTTCTTTAGGCGCGACTAAAGGGTAACGCAGATTTTTATGAAGGTTTACTTCTATCGCGCCTAAAGATTGCACGCACACACTTTTGTTCACCATTTAGAAATATTATACTTACAAAAAGTTACCACTTTTATAGCGTTATCTGTATACAACAACGGACCGAACGGGCCGGTGAAAAGGACAGCCGGAGGCATACCGTCTCACTCGCGCGACGCACCGAGCGCCGCAGCGGATGCGCGCAACGCATTCAACGGATTCCTCGCAACGCTTCGCGAACCGTTGGCGGTCAGCGTTGCCCTGTCGTTGCTGGCGAGGATACACAACCTCCTCATCGACGACAACTCCCTCGAGCTGGTCGTTGAGTACACCAGCCTGTGGCCTTCCAACATATCTAACGCTAACAATTACAACGTCAAATTTGTTTTGGAATCTCTGACTGAATTACTCGAAAGAAGCTTGAAGCTATACCCGTACAACACTTCGTGGTAAGTTTGTTTCGTAATTCGCAGACTTCTGTTTCAAATGGCCTTGGTTAAATTTGTTCAAAATGTAACAGCGTGATTTTGTAACGAAGCTTGGATCTGGGGTAATATTAAACTACTCCCGCACTATGTGTCACAGCCGCCGATAAAAATCATTAGTGTGAAATTATTATTCTTATAATTCATTGATTTAATGAGTTATTTTGGGAGATTCAGTGGGGATTGGTTTTATGTGGGAAAAATATGAGGACGTTTAACCATATTATTTATTATCTTATATCTAATAAATTTCGATTAAAATAAACTCGGTGCGTGTTCAAAGACGTTTTTATGAATGAGCTTTATTCGAGCTCTCATGTGTTATTGTTTTTATTTCCTGCTAAATAATTTTGTAGGGTAGATACGCCAATTTCAGTACAACTCATAATAGTATTGGAAACACTGACCCCTATTGCGTGGCAGGCTGCGCGTGTACGGCGACGTGGAGATGTGCATGGGGCGGTGGGGCGCGGCGGTGCGGCGCTACATGTGCGCGCTGGCGGGCGGCACCTGGCACTTTGCCAAGCGCGCGCCCGACGAGGCGGCCATCGCACGCCGCGCCGCCCGCTGCTGCCAAGCGCTGCACGCGCCCACGCAGGCCGCGGCGCTAGCTCAACTGGCTGAGGAGCCGGACTATGCGACGGCGTTTAAATGCTTCGCTGAAAAGGTACGACGTACCGCGTGTAGATTCTCCTACATGCATGCATATACGAAAATATACGAAGCAAAAAATAAAAATAATATTTCTAATAAATAATGACTAATTAAATAATTAACCTTAATAACAGCCAGTTATTAAAGTTAAAGTTTGTTTTGACTAGCATAAAAATCTCCCTCTGTCGTCATTTGAAAATGCATTAAGTAAGGAGAAGGAAGCAGGACATAGTTGTGTCCTGTCTCTGTGATCTCTGGAACAGACCTTTAATGGTTTATTGGGATTTTGTGACATACATCACATGTAGGTATCTATTCATATATGTTTTACACTTGTTTTCGTGGTCTCATTGCGTTGTCAGTGATATATCACCTGGTAGAATTAATGCGAATATACGTGATATTGCACTAGACCTTCGTTCCGTGATTATTTACGGACCCCCTTCCCAGTGTTAACCACAGACCATAAATAATGCAGACCGGCAATACGGCGGACGCGATGGACGGCTACTACGGCTGCCTGTGGGATGGCACGCTGCTGGAGGTGGCGGTGGCGCTGCACGCGCGGCGCGGGGAGGGAGGGCGGCGAGCGCGCGCCGTGACCGCGGCCGGTTCCCTCGAGCTCAACGCCAACAACAGCGAGGATATACAGCGGGAGGCGGCAGCCGTGCGACGAGCGCGCCTCCTCCGTGCGCTCACGAATCAATACGTCGCATAATATACTTTTATACTTACGGTCTTTTTTATTTTTGAAATCAACCCTAATATAAATACCAAAAAATAGGCAACCCAAATTTGATTATCATATTTCAATGGAAACATATTGGCTGCGCCGTGGCAGTATCGTCAACGCCAACAACAGCGAGGACGTATAACACTTGACGCTCTCATACCGTGATGCCCCCACAACGCTGCCGCTATTGACTCCTTTATGAGCGTATTTTTATCAAATATGAATTCAAATATTATTAACATATAATGCACACAAGAAGTAATTCTCAGTGCTGGAGACATTGCCTAATCAGATGGGGTAGTCTTAGAGTACTTGTAATTCAGGTATAATAAAAAAATGCACTAATGTTCTTTATTTAAACAACAATCTTTTTATTCCGAACATTTTTTTCTTAAAAGTAATTTTTACTACAAATTGAATAAACAATGAAAGTGTTAGTAGAAAATATAAAGAAGGTATATAAATATACATAAATAGTTTTTCCCTGATTAATATTTCGAAGATTGGTACAAATCGCAGCTGTTGACAATAATTAGGTTTATGACGAAGTTAGAAAAAGACATAATTTCATAAAGTTCTAACAGATTGTACTTAATTTGATATTTGGAAAATGATCTTGATGTTTATTAGACTATTGAGCTTGAGAATGTGTCTAAGAATTTTAAAAACATTCTAAATAATGCGCTTATTCAAGCTACACTACGTGCAATTTAACAGAATAATGTTTTAACTTTTAATACTAATGAATTGTTAACAGAGGTAAATACTAATACTACACTGACCTACTCACCATAAGCATGTACAGTTTTTTAATTCGGTTTTCTTAATTGTCAATACAATTTTATCGACATAAAAAATCTCTGAAAAACTGTTGTGATGTATTATATGAAAAAATAAATCGCTGGATAAGAGTTAGTGAAGTTAGTGTCTACAAAAAATATTAAATACGGAAAAACAACCCACTTCTACTTTACATTTTATTGACAATGTCAAAAAAATACGAATTTAAAAGTTTCTTCTTTGTACCAATCAAGCATTTACCCGAAATAGAGCGGTAAGGTTATGTGTTTTGTATTAAAACAAATTCCGATAAATTTGCTACGACGCTGCGCCGGTTCTGCGCTCTGATTGGCCGACTGATGGCCATTGATGGTGACTGATGATGAATGGTTGGTTGAACTGCGATTACGTCAGTGACATATCACTGACAAGTTTCGGAATTTTATTGCTCACATTACTACTCTATCCGGTTATAATATCCTCGATGTTTGTGCTTTGTACCCATGTAAACCCTTTCCTATTTCTTTGTAGTTTAATTATAACACTGTGTTATTTTGTAATTTCACATTTGACTAGGTCTTTAGGTATATCAAAACCGTGTTGTCTTGTGTCATGATCATACTAATGTTTCTGTTCAAAATTGTTAATAATTTAGTAGACTCTAAATATCTTATGAGTAATATCAATTTTAAATGCCCTAGGACTATTAGTGTAAGAAGAAAATTTTTGTTTTTGGTACCCCCATGTAAATCCAATTATGCAAAAAATGAATTTATTTGTCGTGCATGCCAAATATATAATGAAAATTGTGATAAATTGGACATAATGCACGATAAATTTAATTATTTTAGACGTGAAATCATGGAAATATATAATAAAAAAGTGTAATCTCTCATTATTGTTTTAAATTTTAGTAAATATTGATATTGTGCTTATAATAGTTTTATATGTATTACTTGTTAGTGGAAACTTAACTGATTTCTGTACTTTTTTATTATTTCTAACCTATGAGTAATATTATAATTGTTTGTTTCCCAAATATAAATAAATAAAATAAAATAAAATACTAATCGTGAGTCGGGTACTTGGGCCTTAAAACATGAAAGCCTCTGATTTCTGCAGCAGTATTAAATTATATTGTAGTAAAACACACATCATCACCTTAAATAAGTCACAAAAATAATTAACAAAAGAATTAATAAATTATGAATAAATAAAGAAAAATTTTAAGAAAAATATTAGTAATTTTGACACAAGTTAACTAGATGAAAGCCCTCTAAAGAATAATGTGTCAACCTATATAGTACCTATATAGTGTCATCATGCTCGGTATGTCACCGTAGACCCGTACCGTGGTATGACTCTCCTGAATGCATCGCCTCATGATCAGGTGACAGTTGATTTTTGAATAAAGAATACTGAGCGTTACTTCCGTCAGAAAAAAATCTGAGTTACTCCCTAGTCGCGCCTAAAGAAGTTTTATTTCAAAAACAAAATGTTTACTTATTAAAAATAATGTCTTAGATTTGAAAAAAAAATCCCAATAGAATAATTAAATAGTACCTGCTTAATCGAAAAAAGTAAAATACGAAAAAATAAAAAACTTATTAAAATATTTTTTAATTTAAACAATTTACATTTTTGTATACAGGTACATATTTCAAATTGCATTGTAATATTAAATATAATCAACATAGATTGAAAATTGACCAATTTTTAATCTATGATAATCAATACTGAATATTGTGAAACTACAATTTATGGTATGAAAAAACCGCCATATTTTATTGGCTCCAGCAAAAGTTCGAGGTTAATAACCCGAGCCCCACTAAATGAAATATATATTTTTTGTAATCAGCTTTTTCTGTCTTTAAAATAATATCATTTAAACAACAAATGCTTCAAGCGTTAGCATCGCCAGAGCCGCTATAGCCGCTACGGCTGGCACCGTCACTACCCACGCAAATATTATGTTTCTGAAAAAAAAATGGTTTTATTAAAATTAAATACGTTAATTTCATTAGTATGGAGTATAAGTAGAAGTATTGCAAAAGTGTGTTTAAAATGTACACCCTTGCTATTATGGCGCTACCCTTATTTAACGCCCTTCGACGGACACTTTTCATACACAGAAATGGCACTCCTTACTCCTTACAAACTTATTATTTATTATATACATTATTGGGTAAGCGTGGCCGTCCTTCCGTAGGAACGTAAGAATATTGTGTAAGATCTTAACTAAATTCCATCAGATACTTATAGGTAGTCGTTAATCATTAATGGAAATAGTATGCCTTCGAACTAAGGTGTTACGAGTATTATGTATATTGCATTAAACGTCAATTTTAAAAAAGGAACTGGGTGTTATGTACATGCCGAATCAAAATCCATTGGTTTTTGTACAAAAAGGTAATAGAGAAATACAGTCACTTTCACTTTTATAATATCAGTATAGACTGACTGATATAGAAGGAGTAGCATTTATGGGTTACCTAAATAAGCTCCAATCGACAGACTTTTCAGATGAGTAGCCCACGCAGACCACCGAGCCGACCTTGCAGTGCGTGGTCGATATGGGCAGCCCCGCCTTGCTCGCCACCAGCACCGTGAGCGCAGCGCCCAATTCTATCGTGAAACCACTGGCAAAAACAATACGAGTCATTCGCTACCATCATTTAGGGTGGGAGCGCTGTGCCGCGCTCTCCTTCACATGGGTACCATATGGTTATTTCTTTCGTCAAGCAGCTTTGCTGTGTTTCGAAAAAAAGGGCAGGCAGTGTAATGACTGGCAAAGACTTATGTCTCATACTTATATTCATCACATGAATTGTCCGGTCTAGTTCCAGGTAGTAAGAGGTAGTGCCATGCTGCTGTGCAGCCGACTTGGGCCGCCACGACCGGGGTGATACCTCTCGCTCACATAACACCGGCGTAAAGTGACAGCTATGTTGTTGCGTTTCGTGCGGTTTGTGAGTTTCCCGTGGCCCATTGGGGGATAGGGAAAAGGAGGGCAACACGTCTGCATAATTTCTGTTTGTGCAGATATGTATGGGCGTCGGTAGTCTAAAGTTTCGACAGCTCGTTTGCCCTCTTATGCTATAAAAAAACTCTTATGTTCACGGCGACACTGGTCACTTATCACCACGTGGCACGTCTGCCAGTTTACTTATACAAATCATTCTCAACTCGCCTTCATCCACACTCATAAATGTATGGACTACTCGCGGTAAAACGCCGGGTCGCACAAGCAAAATTGAACATTTCTAATAGCGCGACTGCAGTGTCTGTGTTCAAAGATTCGCTGTGCGTAATCGATACAAACAACTCTATATTAAAAAAAGCTAATTACACTTCGACTTTCATACTTTCCAGTAGTATAAGTAATTTATAACTGGTTGTAAAGGACAATAAGTAGGTTATTGTACCTATCGCAATCTATTATGATTGTTTCTTTGCCATTTCTACCTAATACTTTAGGTGCAGCAATCACTGTCCCGGAAGCCAATCATGCCCATGGTTGCAGTAAAGTATCTTGAAAGTAGGTATTCAAATTGATACAAAATAGATCTTACATATTCACAAAAACCGTGAAGGTACAATGAGTGAAATCCAAGCACATAATATAAGAAAAGAGTACACTCACGTGTCAGGTGTGATGCTGGTCAGGTCCTCGCCCACGGTGCGGATGACCCGTCGGCCCCACAGCCACAGGCCCAGCGCGATGCCCACGCCGCCGAACACCAGGATAGCCAGCGGCGTCTCGGCTCGCGCGTGGGCGCCCCCCTCCGAGTACAACAGCCACAGAGCCACCAATGGCCCTATAGCATTGCTGAAAATTAACATCGTTATAACGCTTTTCTTTATAGCAAAGGAGTATATAATCGCATCGCAAATTCTAAATGTTATATTTATTTATATATTACTAGTTGTTGTCTGCAGCTTCGCCCGCGGTAACTTAGATTTACAGCCGTATCCAGAGTGATGATGATTATTTTTGTAGCCTTAGTTACTCCTTGTAACATCAGCTATCTGCCAGTGAAAGTCCCGTCAAAATCGGCACAGTCGTTTTAAAGATTAGCCAGAACAGACAGACAGACAGAAAAGTTGAAAATAAAATTATTTTGATATAATACGTACCTACCGTGTATTTATTTTGTGTTATTTTGATATATGGATTTCCATAATATGTATTTAATAAAAAGCAGTTAATTTTAATATAACAAACAGACACTCCAATTTTATTTATCTGTCTGGTGTGCATGGGTTCCATTCTACTTATTTCTCCCGTAAAACACTCTCGTTCTGTTGGGAAGAGAAGGGCAGCAAAGGAAATGTAATTTATTGGCACCGAGACTTGCCATCATACATCTCAAATTAGGCAACGCATGAATGAGTTGGCTGGGCTAGTTCCAGACGAAATTGTTGATGTTCGAGACTGACGTTGAACTCACAATCAGGTGGCTCGTCAGCCACTTTCTATTGCACTAGCATAAAATTAAGATTACATAGTAGTTTAGATATTGCATTAAAACCAACCTCACATCATTCCCACCGTGTGCGAAGGCCCCGAATGTCGCCGTGAGCACTTGTAGGAAGGAGAACAGTCGCAGCGTGTCTGGCGGCGGGGGCGCGGGCGGCGGGGAGGGGGCGGCCCGCAGTAGCGGCGCGGCGCTCGAGTTGGGCGTGATGGCGGGCAGGCGGCCGTTCAGGCCGTCACACTCGATGCTCCACGCGCTACCTACCTCTGCTATCTACAAGGAAATGGTATGACACCATCTATCAACATCGAAATGACGACTTCATCAATTTTTATGGGATCTGACATGAATCTTCTATACCTACCATGGTTTATAGTCTCTTATCTAAATAAGGCAATTTAGAATATAAAATTTTGAATTCAATTTCTATTTCAAATCTATAAGTACAGGTTGGATGTAGGTTACCACTACAAGAATACTAAACCATTATGATATATTTTATCAATTTCAAAATGGTATCCGCCACGTGAAAGTAGTGCCATACTGCTTTGCAGCCGAATTAGACCGGCACGACCGGGCTGCTAATAGCTAATAGCTATGCTGTCGCGTTTCGTGCGGTTTGTGAGTTTCCGGTGGCCCATTGGGGGGGATAGGGAAAAGGAGGGTAACGCATCTGCATAACTTTTGGTTGTACGGATGTCTATGGGCGTCGGTAGTCACCATAAGGCTCCGACTGCTCGGTTGCCTCCTTATGATATAAAAAAAATAACCTGCAGTGATTCAATGTGATAATAAATCTTATCTTAGTTGATACCTTTTCTGTTTTCGGTGGGGGCGTTTCGAATTCAACGGCACCGGACAACGGCATCAATGCAGTCAAACGGCAAATGTCTCCTCGAGCTATCGTATCGCACGAATCGGCGAGGAACCCGTTCTTGGAGTCGTAGCTTTCTCCCATCCCGACCAGCTGCGTAGAGTCCAGACTCTTACAACAGCTGAGAGTTTCATCGATATATTTAAGCGTATTTATTTGGGGATCCGCATCGATAAGTTGCAACCGTGACTTGTTGGGTGGACTCAGACTTCGGGAGAGGATGCTGCAATCGTCCATTGTGGCTAAGATGGCTCTATTCCTGGCGTTCATTTCTTTGACCCCAACCGAGCATTTGTCTGCATCGCTCAGTGTGACCATCTCTGCGCTCTCCGAAATGGCTTCCAAAAGTTTCCCGTCTTCAGACAGCAGTGATGTCGGGCGCTGGGGGATCGTTTTAATATGCGTTGGTGTGTTCGCGGGTGTCGTCTCTGAAATAAATATAACAATAAATTATTAGCCTTTTTCCTATAATTATTATTAGCCTTTATTCTATAATTATTAGCCTTTTCTAGAATTATTATCCTTTTTCTATAATTATTAGCCTTTTTCTATAATTATTAGCCTTTTCTATAATTATTAACCTGTTTTCTATAATTATTAAATGATCGTACGAGGCAAGAAATGCCGTAAAAAATCAAGCTGTTGTTGCTTTCCGGACACCGAGGTGGTGTGGGTGAAATTGTAATAATAGTTTGACGCTATGTCCTGTGGTGGAATATCTACTGTTTCAGGAAAATTCTGTATGTTTGCGGAAGCTCGCACTGATCTGATAGCTTTAGCGGTTCTGCGGAAGAAAATTGCCTCAATAAAGCACCGTGTCCGTCATAGTACCAGCAGTATTTTGAAAAATTTAGTTGATCATTTTGAGAGTCCGGTTTGGAGACACTGGACGAAGGCGCACGTCCCTGTTTAAAATTAATAATGAAAATGGAAATATGTTTTAAATTATGTAAACTTCAGTAGATCTATTAACATTAGTCTTAAGTATATTTTGCGACTAAAATAATATATGGATGGATCTGAATCTGAAAGAAATGTATTATTATTATTGTTAGAAATCATAATTAATAACAATCTTTAACGAAAGGTGGAACAAAGTTGTGCTAGCATACACGTTGCCGTCACGGCATTCGAGTCGATTTTAGTCCCAAGGCGCGCTAATAAATAAATATTTCACAAAAATCTGTTAATCAGAAAAAGGTTTCTCAATCCATTGTATCGCCCGATAACATTTCCCGGCGCCGCCGCTATTAAATTATCGAGAAGTAACGAAGCGCTAGGAATGCCGGAACATAACACATTTTTATTGTGTAGTGATGTAATGAATTAGCTAGGAAAAAACCCAGTCCAATTCTAATTTGCTTAATTCAAACTCACGTGACAAATGTTTAATCATTGTAATTAATATGGCTAGAAAATGTGTATAGGTTGTTTTTAATAAATACATATTTATATAATTTAATACGTAATAAATATTAATAATAAATGTTAGCAATATTTATAGGTATATAGAGTAAACTTCGTACCTTTACGCCACACAGACATCTTAATTAAAGGCTACTTATAGGTCTGCGTCTATGAGCAGAAAGCTAGGTATTAATTATATTATTGTGTTATAACCAATGATACCATTATAATATAATAATATTCTTTGAATGATACATTTAATGTAGGAAATATTATAATCATATACCTACTACACTTTTTTTTCACGTCACACCTATAGGTATGCAAATTTGCCAGAACGACAAATAATAAAACAGCTTAAAATATGTTAATAGCTTAACTTAAATAAATAGTCACGGAAATTTTAATCCCTGAAATGTAAATACATAATATTGGTATCTTAGGTCTTAAGACTGCTCATACATTTCATTTTAAACACTTCAGTCGAAGTGTGTGTTTTTTAATAAATTAATTATTTATACAGAATAGAAAGGATATTATTGATATTTTAATGTACAGTATAATTATAGTTTAAAATATAGTATTGAACACTTACCGTTAGATAAGCCTAAAGTGAAGTTCACGGGCGGTGCGACGAGACGGCGGCGAAAGTATGGCACTAAAAATACTCTCACACAGATCGCTGAAACTACTCCTAAAGCAAGCGATCCTGCCAGCGACATCCACACGGGAATTTTGTCCATCGCCAACACTAAAAGAACAAAATAAAGTATACTATGATACGCAGAGAATATGATTACTGTTTGTAAAGTGGTTAGCATGTATAGCATGCAAAATGTTTAGCAGTAGATGGAAACATGATGATGATGATGATCGTTACAGATGTTTGAGGTTAAGCTGCGATAGTTTAACTTGTACAGCCTCGAATGGTTGGGTTCAAGTCTAATTGGCTAAGACTTAATAAATTCGTAATATTTTCAATAGTGGTGGCGGTAGATATATGAACCAAAAACTTCTTCTTCGCTGAGATTTAGCATTTTGCCAAAAAGCCAGGAGCGCCAATTCGAAAAAAAAGCTTTGTTATGCTAGTCTTGTTACACAAGCATGCTTGTCTATAAATGAGTTCAAATAAAAACACAAAAACTTACACTTTGGTCCATCGAGGACGATGCTCAAAACGTTGATGGCTATGGTTACACCGTAGAAGAACGGTAACGCTGTTAGCCCCGCTGTCAAGGGCTGGGCAGCGCGCAAGATAAACCTCCGGACCAGCCAGAATATGAACGCCGATACCGCGCCGCTCAGCACCGGTGATATAAACCAAGAGAGAACTACAAAAACATCATCATCATCAGCCTCTATCCGTCCACTCAATGAACGCCATAAAAATGAAAATAATTTGAAGAAATCATTAAATATGAAGGAGTTCAAAGGATAAAATGCAACACGGACCGTCTAGTGTCGCTTATGTCCGCGACGCGCGACGGACGGTCCGCTTTTCGTAAATTTCGTCAAAATATCAATTAAGATATTCGCCCCTGAAAGTTGGATTTCTACTGGTGGCCGGTGTTCTATTTATAATTTAGTCTAGTTTATACTAACTATAGACTAACACCTGGCCTATGCTCGGACTAGAATGGGTGTGCTTCAGAAAAATGAGTTTCACAAAAGAACTTGTCTTGTGCCTTTGCGAGTCTTGCCCGTTTACGGACGATTATTTAACGTCATATACGTATATTATTTAACGTTTATAAATCATAGTGCATCACAAGCTGAACGCTTAGACCGATCGTGC
Source organism: Helleia helle (assembly GCA_963853865.1). Classification (NCBI taxonomy): domain Eukaryota; kingdom Metazoa; phylum Arthropoda; class Insecta; order Lepidoptera; family Lycaenidae; genus Helleia; species Helleia helle. The sequence goes on from OY971421.1 coordinate 13,970,505, forward strand.
CTCTCTATCGCTTGTCCGCGTTCTCGCTTGTACGCTCGGCTGAGGCGGAACGTGACACTTTTTCGTGCATGCAGCTGGCTTGTATCGAGTGGAGAAACCTTCCCGATGCCCGATGAGATTAAAATTTCTGCAAGGGTAATAACAAATGCCATCCCCCTGATTTTAAAGTAGAGCGTGCTCTCCATGAGCTATTAGGACGTTTAGGGGCGCTTAGGTTAATTGCTAAATGTCCAAAATATAACAATCAGATGAAGTAGAAAAACTATTCCATAACTACGACGTCTTTATACAGATCAATACAGGTCCTGAATAGTAAAGTCAATACCGAACATTAACCTCATTTTTCTGTGTTTGTAATAGCAAGCTTCGATCTGCAACTTTTTCTGCGTAATTCTACATAGATAATAATACTTCTACGTAAAATATAGTGGACTGTGAAAACTGGAACCTATTCTTCAAAACGCTTTTTTATATTCATTTTGTAATAATGGTTGACTGGATAATTTTAACAACTTTTCTGCTTTATAATAAGTAAGTATAGATTACTCGAAAAGAAGATACTCGTAGATGTCGAAATATGGGGCTCCGCAACACAAAAGTGAATGCGTATTATTAAAAATGAATGAATTAAGGAAATGATCTTTTGCTAAATCGTACTCACCGATCGCCCCAAGAGTTGACCATCGAACACCAATCGGTCCTTTTGCCGTCAGTGTGAACCCCACAGTGGCGCCGACCACGGAGTGCGTCCCCGAGACTGGTAGCCGCAACGCCGTCGCCAGTATCAACCAGGCTGCTCCAGCTATCAACGCCGCTAGACATCCCGCAGCCAGCAACCGTTCGCCCCCATCAGCATACAAGGAAACATCCAAAATTCCCTTCCTCATCGTATCTGATACCTTATAACCTGTATAAAATTGTTATTGAATCTCAAGATTTTAACTGAAAATCTTGTGGAAGATACTTTATTATATTATAATATGTATTATATCATTACGTATATATTAGTGTTAAAGTATAACTGTTTAAAGGACGATTATAAAAGTGTCACTGAATGTTAGGGTCATTCAGCTTCCACCTAGATAGCACGATCTTCGTGCAGTGACCAGCCCAAGGAGGATACGGGTAGCAGGATTCAGAGATGTTAGTTGAAATCATCGTGCATATAACCGGAATAGAGCGTAATGTTATATGTTATATGAAAACAAATTCCGTCAAATTTGTGCTGCGACGCTGCGCCGGTTCTGCGCTCTGATTGGCCGATGGAACGTACGTACGGATCACTTGGTTAAATTTATATTACGTCAGTGATAAATCACTGACCAGTTTCTCAATTTTATGGCTTACATTACTACTCTACTCTATCTAATTATAAGAACGATGGTCGAAATCTACCTATTACTTTATATAGCAATATTTTTTATATAGCTACCAATTATTTTATATAGCAGTAAACGCAGAGGGTATGATGATGATGATGAATAGATAGTTATTTTTTTTAATTTAGCTAAAGATACATAGTTCGTCGTACTAGGCTAATTATTTTATATTGTTTTTTAGTGCCGCAAATGTAATAATAAAAATAGCTTGGCTATTATGATTCAAATACCTACATAATCAAATCTCTTTCTCTCTCTGCGTGATTACTCAGATATTTCACTGCGTGGGCGGAGAATATGAAAAGGTTACTTCGACATCGTGTGAAAACGAACTCACAAAATAACTTAAGTAAAATTAAGATACATATATGTATTTTAGATTGTTTTGAATTCGACGATTTAAAAAAGTACTGAATAAAAAATAATTTACAATCTCAATTCCATTTTTTTTAACACTTAATTATTATCATTTTTCACATTTAGACCCATAATCATTATTTCAATACATTTCCATTCGTATAGATGCCACAATTAAAATAAAATAATGAAATTATTTTTAGAAAAAAGTCGTAAACTTACCTATTAGAACGGCACCAGCAATTTCGAAAATGGTAGCAAGTATACATGCTTGCGTAAGGGTCAAAACCTTAGAGCCCACGCTGGTCCCGAAAGAATTGGCCACATCGTTGGCGCCAATCCCAAACGCCAAAATAAACGCCACCACAAACCCACAAATAACTAACCAAAGTAAATCATCTGAGTATGGTTCCATTATAGACTAATGTATGAAAATTTTCATTTAATTGATTTTCTTACGAGAAATATTTACGAGCACCTACTATGCGACTAAAGCTATAACAGTAAGCTACGCTTATAAGTTCCTACGAAATCCTTAAAAGTAGATACAACAATCAAAATTTAATTTAACAATTCACAATTATCACGTTTATATAAAAATATTTAATGTGTGCTTAATATCTATAATTAATATATTATTTGGTAATACTTAGGAAGCTAAAATATTATTATTTAACGCTATTTTAAATATCAAAATGATTTACAACAAGTTACAAAAGTGTGCGTCACAATTGAAAAAGTTTAAACGGTGATTCGAGAAAGTGGTGGAATCTTATGTTTGGCTTCATTTCTGAAAGGAAAAATAAGTTTTATTACACACAACGTGCTTTAATTAAAAAGAGATACCGCTTTTTCATTTAAACTCACATAAAAACAAGGACAGATGTCAGGACAAAACATTGATTAATTATATTATCTTACTATTAATAATCATTACGTTTAATTTAATTTTTACACAACGATTTCAAATTCACAATATTTTCATTATTTTTCATAATAACGATATATCATGCCGATTACATTTTCAAACAAGAAACCGCGTGGTCAGAATGGTATCGATTTTTTATCTTCCTTTGAAACTATCACTTAATTAAGATATTATAAAGATGTGAATTACGTAATTCTTGAAAGTAATTTTAGTAACATGTCTTATAAGAATTTGGAATATGTATCATCACTTTCATACTCTCTACTGCGGTATTTATAAACCAATTAAAATTTACTGCGACAATATGTTGTACTAATTAATTTGCTGTTGCGACTAAAAATATGGCACTTACTTACTTTTTTATAATATACGTTTGTATGGTCCTAGGACTTTATTTAACGGTGGAACACTATGCCAGCTACCTCTGGTCTCTCAGCTGTGTACTGAAGTTTCCAAGGGTCGTATTGTGCCATATTTGAATGGAGCATGCGCGTGGGGCTACCCCTTGCTAACTCTCCGCTTGGGTTTATTATTGTGAGCTATAGGCATGTATGTTTGCGAAAGACCCTTTAGAAACAGGCTTAATACTTGTACGTTACTTAACGACTCATCACATCTCTATTAGTTGTGCGATTTTTCATTTTGACCTTCAATGCTTAAGTTCGATATTATCATAGGTACCTACCATTCGATGCAATCACATATGTAAGTAGGTATATTATTATTTTCTGTAATAAATATTATAATATTATTGATGTTTTTATTACTAAAGGGATTATTTAAAACATTGTTAGTTTAATGTATATAAATATTTGGCTCTATAAATTGGATTGCCTTTGGGTATTTTAATTAGCCGTTCATTACCTATACCTACATACCTTATAAGAATATCATACCACATTTAACAGGTCCCATGACCATCATAATCTTTTTTACCGTTAATAGAAATGCATACAAAAAAGAAACACACAGATATCCATAAAAGCAGTACCTATCTGAAATCTTATTTTTATTTTCTTGTATTTAATCAATACGGAATATGATCTCAATCTTTCAAATCTGTCCTTGGCAGGATTATAACCCGGAACCTCTTACTATAGTATCCAGTCATATGACACTTTTTTTTCTTTAACGCCGGGAAATGCTCTGAGGCATCCCGCAGGGGAGTGGGTCTCCCCACGCGGGTATGTGGGACTCGCTGCGCCCGAAAGGTGGTAAGTGGACGCAGCTCTACCCACTAAAACCCGGCGAGTGACACCAATGCCACCTTTGGTGAGGTGCCCCGGATCTGTTCTGAGCAAACAGGGCACCTCGACGGCTAGTCAGTCACCCAAGGGACCGACGCCATCTCCACCGAGGGGTTGTCCCGCACTACAGAACAACCCCTCCCAACGTTGGATCCATTCCCCCTACTCTTTTGTCCCCTCTTCTTATAAAAGGGGTACAAAGAGCCCCCTCGGCTCAATTAGCTTCGCCCAAGGTGCTGCAGGGCTCACCACTTCAAGGCCTGAACCATGGTCGGCAGTCATATGACCTTGATTTAACAGCAAACTGACTAACATAATAATATCATTCGTCACCCACATTATGACTTATTAGAAAGTCACGCCTGAACGACGTGCTTCCTCTATAGACCTATACCTATGGGTACACGGTACTGCTATTTCTTCCGCAAAACAGACTCATAATGTTCAATGAAGAAAGGCAGGATCTGCAGTAGAATTATAATTCCATCAATCCATTATTCCTGTTTGGACATCTTTTACAATTTACATTTTACATACATACATTTTCTGCAATTGAATGATAATAATGATGTTCTTCGCGTTTTCACCCGTCCTCTGAAAACAAAAATCCTCCAAAATGTATTTATATTGCATTTGAAAATTATTTTCTTCTTTACTCCATCAGTTTTTGTTACCGACGTGAATCGTTAATAATAACAATGTAAAGATTAATAATTATTTAGATATTTCTCTTGACGGGAACTTATTCTGAAGCCTTTGAGGAATAGCTTTACGAAAAGCTATTTAATTAAATATTTAAGCGACTTCAAAATAAGAGGAGGTTCCTTCTCAATTCGTGTGTATTTTTTTTGTATGTTTGTCACACAATTACTCCGCCGACTGTGAATAGATTTCGATGACTTTTTTCTTCTTTCAAAGCTGATATTTCCAATTTGGATGGGAACTTCAACAAATACGACACCAACGTTACAATTGACGACCTCCGTGGCTCAGTGGTAAGCGCATTGGTGCTCAAGCTGGAGGTTGCGGGTTCGAATCCCGCCAGGGAACAAAAATATTTTCTGTGTTCTAGGGTCATGGATGTGTATTAAATATGTGTATTATATTATAAAAATCTTAAATATATGTATAGTATAAAAAGTATTAAATATATTTCCGTGGTCTGGCACCCGTAACACAAGTTCTTCGCGAACTTACCACGGGACCAGATTGACGTGGTGTGAAGCGTCCATAGATATTATTATTATATTATTATTATTAATTATGAATTATGAGCATACCCATATAATGAATCCCCACCGTGGTTCAAGCCTTGTAGTGGCGGTGGGGCTCAGTAGCCTAAGGTTAGCCCAGCACCTTGGGTGAAGTTAATTGAGCCCCTTTTGTACCCCTCTTATAAGAAGAGGGGACAAAAGAGCAGAGGATAAGTGGCGAGGATGGGAACCTCACCCCAATGTACTATCCCGACGTTGGGAGGGTTTGTTCTGTGGTGCGGGACAACCCCCTGTGGAGGTGGCGTCGGTCCCTTGAGGACTAAATGGCGGTCGAGGTGCCCTGTTGCTCTATAGATCCGGGGCACCTCACCAAAGGTGGTAGGTAATGGTGGTACTCGCCGAGTATTCCCCGATACCCGCCTGGGGAGTCCCCCCCTCCCCAGCGGATTGCTTCAGAGCATACCGAAGAAATTGAGCAGGGGCGAAGGTTTTTGTGGAGAAGCTATCTGTCGAAGAATAGGACCGCTTGTGGCGCGACCGTTTCTAAGCCTTTCTAAGCCTGAGATCTTATCAGAGATCGAACATTTCTATGCAAAATTGTACGTGTCCCATGCTCCTCAACCAGATACCCGAAAAAACGATCCGCGTGCTAGCCTAGCACAATACCTCGCCGGTGAGCTTCCGAACATCAGCCTCGGTGAGGTTAGTCAGCTTAAAGGGTATTAGCAGCTAAATAATTTTACTTTTTCGTCCACTGATTTTACTACATAATTACTTTTATACTCATAGCAACTCGTGCAAAATTATTCCCTAACCATTCCATAATATCAAAAATGCACAACCTTGTTTCGGATACTTTACAGTGTAAACTGTAAAGTATCAACAACCATGGTCACGGGAGGTCCAGTCCTGGATTTATAAATAGGCCGTATAGGCCGCGGCCTAGGGGCGGCAGCGTCCTAGGGGCGGCAGATTTCAGAGGACGGTCACTTGACTTCAGAGGATAAAACGCGTGAAAAATTATCAAAGGTCTTCATTGTCTCAAGAAAAAATTAATTCTCTGGCTCTTCTCTACATAGAAGGAGATAATATAATGAATACTATGATGATATTATAGATGATTTTGCTATTAAAAAGGCCTGTAAAAAATTGTATATCTTGTTTCTTTTTTACGCTCTCTTTCTTAATGACTAATTCATTTGTTTATTTGACTTTCATTCGTTTATTTAAATAATAATTTTCAATTTGTAGTAAAGGAGGCCCCTTTACTACTGGAGGAGGAAAATTATTATTTTAGAAAGGTACGGTGTACATGGGGCGACAGAAAGAAAGTGGCCTACACTCATAAAAAATATAAATCCGGCACTAGGGAGGATTGGCGTTACAAAGTTATGTGAAACTACCCTATAAATTATAATACATCAATATTATGGTTAGTCCAATCTAAGCAGAAAGTGCTAACAGTCTTTCACCTGGGGCATATTATGCTTGAATTTTTGATTTGATAATTTTAATAATGGGATCCCAAGTAGGTAAGAGCCAGCCATATATGACACTTAACAGATGGTAAGAATTGACCTATCTTTTTGGCTCCTGGACGGCCATGGTCTCCTCCTGCGAGGCAGTAATGTCCCAGAAGGAAGCCGACGATCGGGTCGTTGGACGTCACGGAGACTGCTTAGTAGCGGTCAGGTAGTCCCCCCTTACGAGAAGTAGTCTGGCCTTCGCCGGGGCCTGCCTGTCTCTGAGGTGATCCTGTCTGTTGCCAGCATATTCGGGACCCTCAACAAGCGACTGAATGCGCTCGTAATGGTTTTAGTTAGGGTGGGCACTCCCAGGTGCGAGACCCACATTGGGTCAGGAACTACTCGAAGATTCTGGCTGCATCCTTATGGATGCATTTTTTTTGGCGGCTTGAAAAAGGTTTTGATGGAAGCTCGCTTTAGGATATAACCAATCTTGTCAGTGACTCTCGTACAATTTTCGCACTATTACAAAATATATTGACGTTGACGTATCGACTTCAAAGTCGAGTTTGGGATCGAATTTACACAGTTCAAAAATCGAGTGTCAAGAGTAAGCCAGCTGATTCAGGGAGGTCAAAGAAGACCAATCTAACTGCATCGAGTAGTACGACAGGGCGATGTTATTTCCCCGAAACTGTTTGTGGCGGACCAATTAGTGCCACAGTCCTGAATCACACTATCGCACAGTTCGGCGCTTTTCAGTAAGTCCCTAATGTCACCCTTCCCCTTTCTGTTGCTGGTGACTTCACATCACGTCGGCAGCCCTTGTGTGTCAATGTTCCAGCTACGACGTCATTTCAGTCCTTCGTTTGTGCCAACTGTGCGTGAAAATCCGTAGACGGCTTAAGTTGTTTTCCGTGGCAGTCAGGTCTTCGTAATAAACTAGGCCTACATTTGTTCGCTCGATTCCATCCAACATCACTATACCTTGTACAGGTTACAGGTCATACTCCCACAGAATGCGGTCACAGGTCACGCTTTCGTGGCTGCAATAGCAGGATGGCGTGTCACACATCGTCATGATGTGCAGGTGACACCTGAAGCATTCATGGCCGGTGAAAATTTAGAAGGGATCACAGTCCGGCAACATCAGGGAAGAAGCTGTACTTCTCTTTCCCATTTCTGTTCACAGTCCAGCGCGTCTGCCTAGCGCAGACGACATTATTGAAGATCCCGCTCTTCTTCTTCTTGCGAGCCCCTTCCACTCCTCCTGTACGCGCCCCTCTTGAAAAACCTCTAGGTCAACCGGTAGAACACCAGCGAGCACGGGGGTGCTGCTGTGCTACACGACCTAGTGGGAGAAAGTAAAAAATAATTAAGGAGACAAAATATTTTAAGAACTGCAAAATTCTAAATTGTTGTAAGATGATTCTCCCGTTTACTGAAAGATCATCTAGGTTAAAATTCGCTATAAATCTTATGCGTCAAAGATCATATCGGTCTTTCATCATTGGCAACGAATAATGTAGTTCAGCTTCCTTGAAACAGCCTACTAAAATTTAATTCCCTACAATATTGCAGAGGATGTTGTTTTTCTAAGCATACATAATGGACCATTATTTTGGCTAAGGTATAGGTAGGCCTTATTGTCTTAAAAGGTGACTTTCATCTCGTCCACGTTCAAGAAGAATTAAATTAGAATATTAAGCATATCCTGCAAATCCTCACAGAAAAGAATATTAGCTTATTGTTAAAAAAAATCCCACTCGGAGCGACATCTGCGACATGATCTTATTCTTAGGTGCTATCTTCATCTCCCGAGATAAAATCTTTTACTTTCGGACAGGATTCTTCGAATTCTTTTCCTTACTACTTTGATCGCCTTTTTCGTACGAACACTAGTTGGACAGCCAGATTCTTGCCGTCACAAGCAGAGGAGGTTTGATTGTATCTATCAATAGCCCGGTACACAAACGTTTGATTAATACTAAGCATATGGAGTTATAATGCAATTACAGCGATTCGGTTCTCTTTATCGCCTCACTCCATTTTAATATCACATAATATTTTATTGGCGCGAAAATAAGAAAATAAAAATGACAGATTCCAAATTCAAATGTTTTTTTATTTTTAATTGTAAACAGTATTTATATTCAGACTATGTATATTGTGATTAAGTGGCGAAAACTGTGGAGAACTGTCTGGGTGGATGGAGTGGGGAATTATAGTTGACTGGGGGACTGGTTCAGTCCCCCATCATACAACTATGAGGGGTTATAGGGGTTTACCGCCATTTTTCCATACGTCAGATTTGGCTTCGGCCTTACCAAATTTTTTTTTTTTTTTTTTTCGGATGGATCTATGCTAATGGCCCGAAGGCCCTAATGCTTTAACGGATTAGTGTGAGCCCATTCGGCTCACTTTTGATTGGGGGGTTGCCCCCCGCCTACCGTGCAGTCTGCGACCACACGGCCTCCTGGCGTCGGTTGTGAACTTACCAAACAAATATAGACTAAGCTATTAAAGACTACAATAGAATTGGCAGCATGGCCTCTGGTCTTATGCTGTTAATTGAAAAAAAAACATTTGACATTGACATTTATACATATGACAAATATTTTCAAAACAAAATTTTACACAATTGAGTTCTCATCCTATTATGTTTTATAGACAAAATTTATTATAAATACTTAATAAAATAATGTAAAAGTATCGTCAGCCAAAAACCTTTAAATATGTTTTTTAGGAATGTTTGGTGTGCAGCGGAGTTGACGAATAGCTGGTATGTTCTCTTTCACCAAACTATTCATCACTTTCATCAAGCTTTTTTAATTGATCTTTTAATTGTGTAACTTAATTTTACTATATTGATAATTCCTATCTGTTCTTGTACAATAATTTCATTTTTTTTGATAATATGCATGTATGGTCCAAAAAAACATTTTAATTTTACGTTTTGTATTAACATATTCATGATGTATTTTTAAGCAAACCGGCACTGCTACGACAAACCCCTAGTAAACTACAATATGTACGATTACAATATCGAAACACGTTTACTAGACGAAGTGCGGCGAGAAAACAGATATCAGATCCAAATCCACTAAATGTTGTACAAATCGATGCAGGACCTTTAAATTCTAGAACATTATTGAAGCCATTATTATTTACAATAGGGGTGAGAAAAAATATAATTTGTGATGTCACTATTTCTACAATCAGGACATATAAATATGGAAGTTAACTAAAACAACTATTTTAAGGTTACATCTATCAGTCTCGCTGGTTGTGTCATCTGGGAATATGAAAATATCCGCTCACACGCTACTTCCTTTATGAGACGGCCTAGTAATTGGCTGAATGCTCAACAGAAAAGATTAACATCACAATTTGTAAGTACTTTTTTTAGCATAAGAGGGCAAACAAGCAGCTGAAGCTATAGACTACCAACGCCCATACACGTCTGCCCAACCAGAGATTATGCAGATGTGTTACCCTCATTTTCCTTATCCCCCAATGGGTCACCGGAAACTCACAAACTGCATGAAACGTGACAGTATAGCTGTCACTTGATGCCGGTGTTATGTGAGCAAGAGATACCACCCTGGTCGTGCCAGCCCAAGTCTACATAGCAGCATGACACTACCTCTTACAGTACTTTCAGTAGTATAATAATAATATCTATGGACGCTTTCACACCAGGTCAGTCTGGTTCCGTGGTAAGTTCTCGAAGAACTTGTGTACCAGACAACGGAAATATTTATTTAATAAGTATAAAAGTAAAATAAAAATCTTAAATATATGTATTTTAGATTTTTATTATATACTACACATATTTAATACACATCCATGACCCGAGAACACAAAAAATATTTTTGTTCCCTGGTGGGATTCGAACCCGCAACCTCCAGCTTGAGCAACAACGCGCTTACCACTGAGCCACAGAGGTCGTCAAAGTAAAAGATATATAGAAAGTATAAGATTGTAGTTTCTTTTTATTAGCACTGCGTACTACTCATTCTTTTCAAAAAGTCAATAAATACATGCTGTAATTTCATTATGTCAACAGCCTACACATGATTTTTTTTTAATTTTTGCTTAATAATATTTTATCATTTACAGAAATCTGAACCAGGTCCTGTAATAAAATGGTGGAATTCTCTTAGGGAAAGTGAAAAGATATTTTATCCTATATTGGCTGCTAATATTCTAGTTTTTGGAGCATGGCGTGTAAGGGCATTTCAACCAGTCATGCTAAAATATTTCTGTTCAAATCCATCAGGCAGTAAGTACTCATAACTTATGTAAATTATAAAATACTACACAGGTTTGTATATAATAAATAAAACCAAAGTACCATGGAAAACACTCATAAAATCTCAAAATGTACATGACTACCTATTACTTCCCACAAGAGAAAAGAATTACTTTTTAATGTGTTCAAGTTGATTTCAAAAAGAAAAAAAATACCAGTGGGAGGGATACGCTGTTCTTGCTTGTTGCTCCTGTGAAATAGCTTTGCTATTCAACCACTTACCATCAGGTGTAATGTCTGCCTGTTTGCCTGTATAAGTAACATAAAAAAAGGTTGTTGTATTACTATAATATAACAATGGAAGATAGAGGTTTTGTCTTGTAGGAAATTTGGTATTTTTTTAACATAACAAAAAATTTCATATTCACCAGTAGTATTTGTATTCATACATATGACTTTTTAATTGCATAAATATAATGATTGTTGATTAGTATGCAATAAAAAGTCATATGTATGAATAGAAATGTAGACTACTGGTATTTTGTTTTCTTCTCTTAATTAGTTTGCCTGTAAATATTTTCAGGAGCACAATGTTTGCCAATGGTACTCTCTGCCTTCAGCCACTATTCAACACTTCATTTGGCAGCCAACATGTATGTTTTGTACACTTTTATGCCAGGTTCGTATTCATATATTATTTAAAACAGATAACTTAATAGTCATAAAAGAGCATACTCATATCTAAAGGGCTGGCAACGCACCTGCTGATCCTCTGGTATAGCGGGTGTTTGTGGATGTCGCTTTTCACTTACCATCAGGTGAACCGACTGTCTGTTTGCCCCCTCTTCTATCTAAAAAAAATTAAAAAAAACCTAATTGTTTTCTTAGATTGATAAAGTCAAAAAGCGACTGATTTCCTTATTATTGTTTAAAGAAAGTGTTTTAAACTGGGAGGCATGTAACATGACAAATAAAATTAAAATTAAATAACAAATTTTTAACACAACTTACAGCTGCAGTTGCATCCTTGGGCAAAGAACAATTTGTAGGATTGTACCTAAGTGCGGGAGTTATAAGTAGTTTTGCTAGTTTCCTCTACAAAGTCATACTCAACCAACCTGGCATGAGTCTCGGTGCAGTAAGTTACATCAAATTGTTTCATACAGAATAGGTTCTTATTTTATAGCCTCTTAATTGTTGTTTATTTTTCAGTCAGGAGCAATCATGGCGATATTGTCCTATGTATGTGTAACCTATCCTGACACAAAATTGAGTATCATATTTTTACCAATGTACACTTTTGCGGCTGGTACAGTAAGTATTGTAATTTTTTAACCCATATATGTATATTTTGTCATCAATAAATATCAAAACAACTAATTCCAATTGTTACAATTGTGTCACGCCATTCTTAAATGGCGCAATGAAATGGCATTGCTCCCACTCTATATTTATATAAACTTAACATCAACATCATTCATATATTAAAGATAGTCATGTCATGTGGCATGTAAAAATAATGTATTGTGTTTTAATTGTTACGCGAATTTCACTCGTTATAACAAAGAACTTTTTACTAAGTATCTGAAACGAAGGACAGGTTCATTTTAATAATCCGCGAAAAATCCGTAAGGCGCTATACAGAGCGACGCGGAACGTCCGCCGCGGTAGTCCGCGACGCGACGGACAGACAAATGTATGAAAGCATAATATAAAGCGCGTGTCGCAGATAGCTCCGCCTCGCACTATGTAGCGCCTAAAATTGTTTCATTATAGGTAATTTAATATATTTTTCAGGCTATCAAGGCCATAATGGGAGTTGACTTGGCCGGAGTATTATTGGGCTGGAAGTTGTTTGACCATGCAGCACATCTTGGTGGAGCATTATTTGGAATGTAAGATACCTACTTATCTAAGTGTGTCTAATCAATATAGTTTCCAAAGAATGCCAGGCGATGCCTCATACAATTAAAGCCATTTTATAGACATTCTTTGATGAGAATGACTTTAGTTCAATGTTATATTACAGATTGCAAGACAAGATGTTCATTAAACTCTGAAAGTGCTTTACTTAAAATAAAGTTCTATTATTATAGTATATATTTAGACAGGATAGGACCCGTGACTGGCTAAGGGAATAAACCAAGTCCAAGTATCAGAGTGCTAAGTGCAAGTTTTACACCTTCTCGATCGCGTTTACTTTAACTGCGATTTGTACGGAATTGAAACAACGCCACCAGGCAACAATCGTCTGAACTACGAATGGAGAGTGCAAATTCCATACAAATTGGAGTTAACGTACACGCGATCGAGTTGGTGAACAAACTCGGGCTTAGCACTCTGTACTACTGTAATAAATCTTAATATGATTGTAATCAAACTAAATAAGTCACGCTCAAATTAGTAGTTACTATACAAATAACGGTCTCCATTACTGCATGGACGGCAGGTCCGTGTTTGATGCGAGTGGCGAGGGATCGGTGGTCTTGGCGTTAATTGAGGGAGGCCTATGTTCAGCACCCTACCATGGTTCAGGCCTTTTGGTGGCGGTGGGCATTTGTCCACCATGTCGCATTGGTGGCACTCGCCTGGTTTTAGTGAGTAGAGCTGCGTCCACCTACCATCTTTCGGGCGCAGCGAGTCCTACATACCCGTCAGAAAAGGAAAAAAAGGCCTATGTTCAGCAGTGGACCGATAGGCGCTGATGATGATGATAAAAATAACAAAGATAGAAAACTAGTTTTATTTTGCGACGTCATTCCACGACCAATTTAAATTGATTGTTGTACTAAATCTATTCAATATATAAATACATATTTTAATAATATAGGTAGCATAATATTATATCTTTTTATCGTCATAATGTAAATTTCCAAATATCTATTGCCTTTTTTCAGCGCATGGTGTTATTGGGGCGGTATGCACATATGGGGCAATAGAGATAAATTCCTGCAGTATTACCATCACATAAGGAAAGATACATAGATGAATATTTACATCACAAAATTTTATTTATTTTGATACAGCGTCGTCGGAATATCTTTATTATAAATAAAAACTGTTAAACTATAATAGCTCTATGATAAATTACAACTGGTAAACTTTATTCTTTAATAAAAAGCATTGAATAGAAAACAACATTTTATTTTGTATAAAAATACCTTGATAAATGCAAGAGAGAACTATTTTACATGACTTGTCTCATAACAACAATATTTACATTTAAAACTCCTGTAGATACAAAAAACCTGAAATGTGAGTCAAATCAAATTATGCTTTAAGTATCTTTGCATGGAAATCGAAATGTTCCTTGATGAAGGTGGAGATGTAATAGTAAGAATGGTCGTAGCCCTCGCGCAAATTCAAAACAATAGGAACTCCAACCGAGCGACAGGCCTCCACAAGGTTTTCAGGCAGCAATTGTTTCTCAATGTAAAACTTATCAGCACTTCCCTAAAAAAGTTAAAACAATATTCATTACTCTAGTTTTTTTTTTTTATTATTATTGAAGAGGGGGCAAACGGACAGTCGGTTCACCTGATGGTAAGTGAATAGCGACATCCACAGACACCCGCTATACCAGGAGATCAGCAGGTGCGTTGCCGGCCTTTTAGATATGAGTATGCTCTTTTCTTGAAGGTCCCTAAGTCGTATCGGTTAGGAAACACCATAGGTGGCAGCTCTAGTATTGAAATACTAACAATTTTGTATATTAAATACAGCATAATCTGCTCTAATTATATCACCTTAACAGATGAATTATTACATTAAGTATCATATTATATCATAAACTCCTGCTTATGCTCTGGCCCGACTGCCGTTGGACAAGCTTTATACCCTTGCATTATAATCTTTTGAGGCATCCAAGTCCTCACAATATCTACTTGTGTCTCTACTTAAGACCAAGCAAAGGAACCTTGTGACACAAATGTTTGACGTTTACCATTAAAAACTAAGGATAATATAAATTGATCTCGTCATCTAAGTCTGTATGTACCTAAAATCGTAAAAAATATATACATTTAAAAAATACAAGCTTCGTATTTCAACACTGATTTTAGCCCAACTTGGGCGAAAATAAATAGTATACGGAGTTACGTGCTCCGTATACTTTTTATTTTAAATAAAAAATAAAGCCCTTATAGACATAGTTTAGTTATTCAAAAGTTGAAATAAATTTATTTTAAAAAGATACTGCTTTGCTAAAAGGACATTTTAGGAATGAATAATCGTGCATTTCATTTTAGCACACATGTTCGCGCACTATGTCAGATTCACAAACAGACGACCTTATCGTACCATGAAACCGATAAGGTTAAACAACATAGAAATACCCGGAGTAGATCAGGTAAAATATCTGGGGGTCACCCTTGACAGGTCGATGTCATTTAGACCACACATAGAGACAATCACCAAAAAGGCCAAATTCGTCTTGAGCCGTTTATTCTTAATTAACAAAAACAGCAAAATGCCCCTCAGGCATAAGCTAACCCTGTATAAAACTTGTATCCGACCCATTATGTCATACTCTTGTATCGCATTCGCGCATGTGCCACAAAGTCGACTTAATGCACTACAAATAGTCCAAAATCTTAGAATAATTACACTATAGAAATCTAGTCCGCGCGGCCATTTTGAAGCAACTCACATGGAGCCATTTTGCACCAAGCGCCGGGAAGTTCCGCAGTATTCTATGTCAAACCGCGCCAAACGTGTCTCCGTAAAATAAATAATTATGTCGATTTGTGCAGTTAAATTGTATCACAATACATCTGAATAACAAAATAAATGTAATAACATCACTTTCCACTGGGAATCTTTCAATATTTCGTAGTATTTTGTAATTAATTAGGTTTAAATAAATACAATTTTTTTCAATGCTCAGTATTGCCCGATTGTGAAAATATTTTTACTGATTATTTTCCCCCACTGAATAAATTTAAAACAGTTGCTACTGATACTTACATAGGTACGAGACACGTTCTCGTTCTCGTTTTGGGTGATTTAACGATATCAAATACACACAGTAAAACAGTAACAAATATTCATACTTCCATACATACAAACTTTCGCGTTTATATTACAAGTTACAAGTTTAAACAGTACTTAATATGTATAACAACTTAACATTACAACTGTTTCATGCCAATAAAAAATAATTATAAAAATGTATATTTTACTAATTACCTACTGTTATATTTTCTTCGTTTCATATAAATAAACATTCTTGTAATATAACAATTATACATAATAAATAATAATATAGCTTGTGTATACATGGTTAAGTAAAGTTGTTATAAATTAATACATAAATAGATATGCCCAGCTAGCTATTTATGTATTAAATATTATTGCTATAACAAATTGTTATCAGCGGCCGAATCATTTCCCGTTTTCGGGAAAACTTCACCACTATAACTGGCAACATTGAATCAATTTAGTGCTTCATTTTGGACAGCGCGCTTGTATGAAGACTGACCTTCTATAGTGTAATTATTCTAAGTCCAAAATAAATTTTTACGCATGGCTACCGGTTGCCCGTGGTACGTAAGAAACATCGACCTGCACAGGGACTTCAGATTAGAGTCCGTTAGGGGCCACTTCAAAAGGACGTCAGAACGTCACTTTGAAAAGGCACTCCTCCACCCAAACCCGCTCATCGTGAGAGCGGCGAACTATTTTTTTATTTTATTTTTATACCTGCACACCGCTTGGGCCTCGGGGTCGTAAGCGACGTCGAACCCTACACATGGAAACCACATCAGTCCGGATCAATCGCGGAAGCTTAGGTTCGAATCCGATACGAGTAGATACAAACCCAGACCGCGCAAACAGTGCTAGCACTACGCTACCGCTACATTGCTTGAGCATCACGCATGACCCGCCACCCTCTCCAGAGGGAGGGATGAGGGCCGGCCCTCATGATGATAGGTTAAATTCAACCGTAAAAGATTCGTCGACCGTATCGGATTTGTAGAACCGCGCCCCCTGGCCGTCCCCCTTTCGAATATTTCTTAAGTGAGCCATCTGCTCACTTACTGTACCGATTGAGCTTAAAGGCCATCAGGCCGAAAAGTCTAGCCCTTCCGGAAAAAAAAAACTATGTCAGGTGAGCGCCGTCGACTTGTTGAACCTTAAGATCATATCTATAATCTATATGTATGTAATGTTCATATCTATCTATATGTATGTGTGTAATCTATACTAATATTATAAAGCTGAAGAGTTTGTTTGTTTGAACGCGCTAATCTCAGGAACTACTGGTCCGATTTGAAAAATTCTTTGCCTATTACCTTTTGCCTATTGCCTAAAAAATTACTAGCCCATTTATCGAGGAAGGTTATAAGCTATATAACATCACGCTGTGACTAACAGTAATTAAGTTGAGTAAGTTAAAGCGGGCGAAGCTGCGAGCAACAGCTAGTCATTGCTAATACTACAGAGTTTTGGGTACACCGAATTATTGTTTCCAACATTTCGTAGCTGTGTGGCTCCGTCTTTAAAAATCACAGAAAGCGATGTGTAAGTATGGATAACTTAAATAGCAACATAGGAAATTATAACAAACCTTCTGTTGAACATAACAACAGGGGTATACAAAATATACTGCAAAATATCCAAATAAACAGAAACTAAATTACCTGATCAATAAATATAGTTAGTGGGGGTCCATCGTAAGCCTTGACAAGTTCAGTAGCATCCCACTCGGCCCACTGGGTTTTATTTTCGCCGAGGTAGCCTGTGAATGCCTTCACACCCCACGGACATGAAGATGGGTTGCAGATCGGCGCGAACGCACTAACAGATTTATATAAGCCTGGATTTCTTAGTGTTGATATAAGAGCGCCGTGACCACCCATGCTAAAACAAATAAAATAGCATGTGAACACGTCTGTAAAGCTAGAAAGGTCAAGTCGGCAGAATCACTCGTTTTATATCTCAAAATTTAGTGCTCATTTAGTGCTAATTTAGTGCTGATAACAGATATTTGGTGCTTTGATAGGTGAACCAAAAATGAGAACACTGCTAACTTTTAATTAAGCTAGCAGTGTACAATTCGTGACCGCGCTTTGATACAGTTGGGGCGAGAGGCACATGAGCTAATAATTTAGTGCTCAATTAGTGCTAATTTAGTGCATATAACAGATATTTGGTGCTGTGATAAGTGGACCAAAAATGAGAACAATGCTAACTTTTAATTAAGCTAGCAGTGTACCATTCGTGACCGCGCTATGATACAGTTGGAGCGAGAGGCACATCAGCTAATAATTTAGTGCTCAATTAGTGCTGCCTGTACAAGCAAACAGATTTTTCAAAAAAAAAATTTTTCAGTTTTTAAGTATAGATAACTGCTGACATAACGATACGAGCAATTATAGAGCTGAAAGATGACTTTAAAATCGGTATTGATGAAATTGAAACGTGTTACTAATTAGTGCTCAATTAATGCTACCTGTAAACCCAGATTTTTTTTTAGAAAAAACATTTTTCAACTGCCCGCTAAAAAAATCAAAGATTTTCAATAATCAAAAGTTATGGGTATTATTAGAAAGGTCAAGTCGGCAGAATCACTCGTTTTATATATCAAAATTTAGTGCTCATTTAGTGCTGATAACAGATATTTGGTGCTTTGATAGGTGAACCAAAAATGAGAACACTGCTAACTTTTAATTAAGCTAGCAGTGTACAATTCGTAACCGGGCTTTGATACAGTTGGGGCGAGAGGCACATGAGCTAATAATTTAGTGCTCAATTAGTGCTAATTTAGTACATATAACAGATATTTGGTGCTGTGATAAGTGGACCAAAAATGAGAACACTGCTAACTTTTAATTAAGCTAGCAGTGTACCATTCGTGACCGCGCTATGATACAGTTGGAGCGAGAGGCACATCAGCTAATAATGTAGTGCTCAATTAGTGCTGCCTACCAATTAACAAATCAAAATTTAAGCATAGCATGGAGCAAGGATTACAATTAGACATCGAACATAAAACTAGGTAATGGAGGGGTAGGTAATGTTATGAATTTTGAATGGAAACAAATTCCGCCAAATTTGTGCTGCGAAGCTGCGCCGGTTCTGCACTCTAATTGGCAGTCATGACCATTGATGGATGATTGGCCGATTGGACGTACATACAAATCACTGATGGTCAGTGACATGTCACTATTACCAGTTATTCGGAATTTTATGGCTTACATTACCTACTACTCTATCCTGCTATTTTGTCGATTCAATTAGTACACCTAGGTTAATACTTGTCTAAAAAACGTCTACTATCTTACAGCTACTATCCCAGTAGCTGGTCATCAGCTACTGGGATAGTATGAGTGACCCCTTTTTTTTAATATAGCAGAAAAATCCTTTATGGATGTACAGGATCTTCGGCTACATCCGGACCATAAGTGGAAATTGCAACTGGGAGTGCCCTACCCTAAATCCAAACCACTGCAAGCGCCTTCAGCCCCTTTTTGAGGGTGCCGGATCTGCAGGCAACAGGATAACCTCAGCGACAACCTGGCCCCGGCGAAGGTCAGACTACTCCTCGTAAGGGGGGGCTGCTCGGCCGCTACTACGTCTCGGGCCTCGTCGGCAGCCTCCTCTCCCACTCGTTCGTCGGCCTCCATCTGCCTTTCAGAAGGAGACCATTGCCGTAGAGGACTCGTCGTCACCGAGCATCGTGGTGATGACGCTCGGCAGAGACATTGGAGGAGACTCCGATGACTGATGTCAGGTCGTGTCACAGCGCAGCCGCACCACAATCGTGACACACTGTCACCAGCCCCTTGTGGACCGTCGGACACAGGTAGGTACTCAGTACTCACCAAAGCAACCACGCCCGATAAGCACCTGTGTCAGACGAAAGATCTTACGGCGCATCCACCGCTTGAGGACCGGACGCAGAGCAACTGTTAGGTAACGGCTGCCGCGCCAGGTCCTCCCGCCACCCCACCAAGGTTCAAGCCTTGTCGTGGCGGTGGGGCTCAGTAACCTAGCGTGAGCCGCTGCACCTTGGGTGAAGCTAATTGGGCCGCGGGGGCTCTTTGTGCCCCTCTTATAAGAAGAGGGGACAAAAGAGCAGGGGGCAAGGGGCGAGGATGGGAACCTCACCCCGCATTAAGAACTCTATCTTGCGCTCCCAAACTAAAGTAGCTGATGTAGCCCTGGCAGCTGCTAGGCTTAAATGGGACTGGCCCGGACACATCTGCAGAATGCCCAATGAGTTCTGGGCCAAGAAAACCACCGACTGGGTCCCAATAAACAGGGCTCGGAGACGCGGCAGACCTCGACGGAGATGGCGGGATGACCTCAACGGTTTTCAAAAAGACTGGAGTAGTGCAGGTCATGATAGAGACGCGTGGAAAAGAGAGAGGGAGGCCTTTACCCAACAGTGGGACAGTATAGGCTTGGAAAAAAAAAAAAAACCTTACAAAATAATTCTAAGTTTCTAGCAATTCATATACAGAATAAAAGGTTTTACATTTAAGCCACTTATATGACAAGAACCTCCGCCACGAGTTCCCAGGGGCCAGGGCAGTGGCTGCCGCCCACGATACCGTATGGTACCCCAGATCACCTTTATTACGATGATACCTTATTGTAAGTGACACCTGCCTAGATAATAGCAATATAAAAACTATAAACCCTTGTTGACTCATTGAGAACCATTGCCACGATGTAGGTACACCTTTAATACAAGAATAGTAATCCTAAACCACAACAAACATGACATACAAATGACATAATCTAATAAGATAAAAAGATAGGGCAAATAATCAGTATATAATTTGACAATTATGTAATTTGATAATAAACTTGAACAATATTCACAATACATTGAGGTTTTTGACTATTTATTAATAATGTCTCGCCTCCTTTTAATCTTTTAATAAGCACTAGAATAATAGTTTATTAAGTAATTGTATACTAGAAGGGAATAAATATTCATGCCGTAGACAGTCCTGATTGGATGCGCGTGGCAAGGGATCGGCCATCTTGGTGTTCAAAAGAGGCCCATGTACAGCAGTGGACGGGAAAAAGGCTAATGATAATAACATTATTATAGGAGGCTGCGTATTTTGACAAGTCACAAACTCATAGTTGTTCTCTCATTCTAGCATTACAGAAGAAAAATATTGTTTTTACCTGTGACCCATAATTCCGACTCTATCAGGATCAACAACATTATTAAAGGCATTGAGAATCAATTCATACAACTCTTTGTTCACATAACTGCCCATTCTATAGTTTTTAGCCCATGGTTCCTTAGTTGCATCCAAATAAAAGCCTGCAGCAACTCCGAAATCCCATGATTCGTCATCACCTGGTATTTTTACACCCCTTGGAGATGTATCAGGACCAATGACTATGATACCATGCTCAGCTGCAGCCCTGAAAGAAGTATTTTTATGATCAAGATAACAAAGAAAAAATTCAGTAGACACCATCACTAAACTATTGTTGTTTTAAATATAAAATCATTAGATACCTATTATGTCTCATTTAAATATGTTTTAAATACCTTATTCATGTGAGAAACTATTGGCAAAATATTGGACTATTGAATATTGAAATATTGGATATAAAAATATACATCATCAATTGGGACAATGCAGTCCAGATGGGGTGAAGCTGATGGCAACAGCTAGTCCTCTATAGACATGGATTAAGTAAATTCCAGTCAAAAATTAAAATGTATGAACTTGACATATTTTGTACTTATGAAAATAACAAAAAAGGAACATCCAGTATTTAAGAAACATTAATTCTATTTTGAGTATCTGACTAGTTTACCATATAAATATTATTGGTAATTGGAATGTATTCCTGTGTACAAGCATGGATGTCAACATTTTTTTTCCACTAAGTTTTAATCTGTATTAAATGGAAGGGCAAGACTGGCAAATGATTACAGGCATTTAAACCATTTACACACACACCACCAGGTGATTATTTGTTTGTTTAATCCTACTATTTTCAAAATAAGAAACTTGTTTCTCCGAGTGAGTAATGATAGTACAATTATTTTAATATTAATGTAAAATTGTACAAGAATCTAAATTATTTAATACCTTTGAAATCCTGATTTTCCAATAAAATTTTGTTCATTACATGTAAGGCCGGACAGATAGAAGATGACTGGCAGTTTCATGTCACCTCCCTCGGCTTGTGGTGGTAAGTAAATTGAAAAGTTCATTTTACAGTTTAATTCTGCGGACTCATGACTGTATACTTTTTGGAGGCCACCAAAACACTTGTTGGTCGATACAAGTTCTAACTTGTCCATTTTAAAATTCTATGCAAAAGAAAAAATTATATATAAATGTATTCAAATTACTTCAAAGCTAACGTAATTTTTAGGAAGAATTGATTTCTTGTTTGTTTCACTGATTGACCAGTTTCTTAATTTTTAAAACTGTATAGCTATATTTTATTTAAATAATATATTTTAAAATTGATATGCGTCTGTATAATCAAATGTTACGTAATTAACACAACTTTATTTTGGTTGACACTGTTTGGGGTCAAGATCTTGATAAAAAGAGTGAGATTATTTTCATTGCTTGATGTTATAGTTTGTGTTTATATGGTTTATCTATGTATAGTTAAAAGCTATCTAAAATTTATAGTTACTAATAATAATAATAATAATAATAATGGCTACTTTTTTTGTATCTGTTATAATCCAATGATTTAATATTATTAATATAATCAGATAACATACCTACATGTATGATTCTGATATGAGAGCCACTTTTACAATGACAGTCAACCAAGATGGAAAGGCCAAGAACATCTCTTTCAAGTTGATTTAAGCGAAGTGCAAATAGCCGGTTTAAGTTGGATGCAACTAGCAGGTGGCTGATCATTTTCGAGACGCCTTAATGACTTTGGAGACTCGAGACAGAAAGATTGCAGAAGAGTTTATGACGTAAAATGGACTTATTGGATATTGCTGTTTCAAAATCAGATCGCACAAGAAATATAAATTTTATATAATTCGCAGATTTTTGTCTCTCAATTTAGTAAAAAAAGGGTTAACACTTAAATTTTAATTAATAAGTCATTTACATTACCAACAAAATTAAGAAAATATATAAATACCTGTAACACTTGACAGAAGCTAAAATATCAAGTCAACCAAATATGATTTGTGAATTACTTGTAAAATGTAAATTGCTATTTTGACAATTAGCGAACTGCGATTGGCAAAGTTCACTTTTTAACAAGATTCACTATTCAGTATTCAATTCACTAATCAATTGAGATAACAAGTTTGAAGTTATCAATGGTTATCAATTGAGTATTGACTTGTTGACATCGATAATCAATGAACCATGGACCCACAGTCCACAGACAAGCCACAAACTATTAAGCCGGTACCTAAGCCCGCAATCTAGGAACAAGTAAATGGAATTGATAATTTGCGTAAACCCGAAAGGGACGGGCATATTTTACCTAGGAACAAGTATCCAATGGAATTGACATTTGCGTATACCCGAAAGGGACAGGCAAATTTTTACAGGGATACCACATTCATGATAACAAGTCCACTTATTTTCTTGAAACAAGTGTATATTCAAAATAAAAATACTGGAAATAATTGATAGATAACTATAGGCATGAGCCCAATATATATTGTAATTTAAGACAGCTGCATTATTCATGATTATCGAATGTATATGTTTTAGCGGCTTATTTGTAATAAAAAATATGTTTATTTTTTATTATAAATAAGCCGCTAAAACATAAATGACAAAAAAGAAAGAAAACATCCTCTTAATATGTATGATCAATAATATTTAGGCTTTTATGATAGAAATAAACATATAGTCGGTTATTTTTTTGTTGGCACATCATTGTTGTGCCCAACAAACAAAGAGTGATTATTCTGACAAAGACAAAAGAAAGTGTCTATGTCTCTGTCACTCTTGGAGTTTTTCGTATGTTGGTATCTCGTTCCAATACGGTATCGTTGTTAGCTTCTCAAATCTATTTGATGCTTTATCTTAGATGTCACCACAGCTTTTATAGCGCTAACTTTTTAGTGTCCAAACCATAGAAATATTAAGAACAGGTGAAGTGGTATGGAGGCGTGTCCGCGTATATGCTGCTTGAGCAAATCGGGCATACATTTCAAAATGACCGGCAGCGCAAATCAGTATGATGTCGCCCGCAAACGAGAAAACATATACCAATTCCGTCATGTTCAGTAGTTTTTTGTAAGAACAGAAGTGAAATCAAACATTTAACAAGTTATGGAATCTGTTATCATACGTTAATATTACATTTTTACAATATTTTACTTTAAAATCGTTAAATCGTTTGGCGACGAGACAGTGATGTAAACTATGGATAAAACGTCGATTATCGAATGATTCATTTCTTTGCAGTTTATTAAATATTTTGTGTGTATGTACTCGTATGATTTTATTTATATATCATATATTTTTATAAGTTCAGCGTATATTATGAATTAAGCGTTTTTGTACATATTATGCTATTTTATTGTATTTGTGTCTGTTTCTTTAACGAAATAATATGTGAATTATTGCCAAATTTTAATATTTATCAATCACATTACGAATAGTTTTTTTTACTAATTTCTACCATTTTACAGTGTACCTAGTTAAAGGGTGTGTAATCAGAAATCGGGAAGTACACAATTTTAATATATAGAATATATTTGGGTATAGCTGAAAAAATATTATGGCATGCCTCGAGCTATTGCCCAACTTTACACGGTTTTGGATATTTTACTACACCTTCAAATGTTTGCTATCATCAGTAGGTATCACCTTTTATCCCAATTCTTATGTTCTTCATCTTATTAACCGTTACGTTATCACTGATTCCCCTTTCTCTTACACAAGCCATTATACAAGTCAACATAAGTATTCCTGCCTGTACCTACCTATTACAAATGAGTCCGTGATTGATCTTTTAAAAGCCTACTGCTTATCGCTTTGTAAGTTTCAGCTTAGCTTTGCATATGCAAATGTTAGCTATAATTGTACCTTTCCAGTTTT
The DNA here is from genome assembly GCA_963853865.1 of Helleia helle. Taxonomy (NCBI): domain Eukaryota; kingdom Metazoa; phylum Arthropoda; class Insecta; order Lepidoptera; family Lycaenidae; genus Helleia; species Helleia helle. The sequence goes on from OY971421.1 coordinate 13,995,381, forward strand.
CCAAAAGATGGAAACTTAAAAAATGGATTGACGCTACAGGAAAGCCATCTAACTGGTTCCTTACAAAAAATAGCATAATATGCTCAATTAACTTCGAGGCGGAAATGTTCGAGCCTGTAAAGAAAAGACGCAGACTTTTTAAATGGGCTTTTCACGTCTCAATGTCGCCTTATTTAGTTTTCATTACTGTCATCTTTAGTGATATTTGCACAATTAAGACAAGTCGATTAACGTAAAAAATCATGAAAATCAATCCACGTGCTTGTTCTATATAGTACCAAAAACAATTTGTACAAACATACACACATAGGTAAGAAAAATAAAAAATATTCTTGTTTGTACATTTTATTTTTATTATAATACACTACAATAAATTTCAGGATACCATAATAGACTTAAAAATACAATAAAATTATCAAAAACGACCGATTTAAAGAATTCATGTAACAATCATAAAAAGCCTTTATCAGTAGATTTGATCTCTCAAAGGTCGGACATAATATGAACAACAGAGTATCAGTTTTCATAGCACTTCCCTATGTAACTTTTTGGTTCTCGAAGATGTAGATGTTGCAATAACATATTATTCAACTCCCTATAAACTTAATCAATAACCCTACAAAAACCATCTACTGCACTGACTCACCAGGGCCGCCCCCTGGTGAGTTGTCACCATAACACATATTTTAGAACATGCACCATATTTAAACCCGAACCTATCATCTAAAACCACATCCAAAACGGACTTATAGTTTTAGTTTTGCACAAATAAATGTTTAAAAATGTTTTGCTACAGCCCACTGGTAAGTCGTCACTGTAAAATCTATCTATTAACATGCACTAATCAAATCCAAGCCCATCATTGAAAACCGCATCATAATTAGACAAGTAGTTTTGGAGAAAAATGGCAACAATGTTTACTGCAGTGGCATCTGGTGAGCTATCAACGTAACACCTATCTAAAAACATGCACCAATCAAATCTAAACTCATCCCTGAAAACCGCATCAAAATCGGACTGGTAGTTCTGGAGATAAATGGCAAAATTATATACAGTCTCCATACCGTCACGGGTAAAAATAAATGTAGGAATCGACAACTTTGCAACACACCTAGTACATCACTGTTCGTACTTCGTAATTGTACACAGAAAAATGTAATAAGTGAGTGTGAAAGTAGGAATAAGCGCTATTTTTAATAAAATAAGGTTTATATTTGATTGGTTAGAAAGAGAGGTAGAGAGTTGTTCCGCTGTGTTGAGTGATAAATAAGGTTTAAATTTGATTGTTTAGAAAGAGACCGAGCCACGGGCGTAGCCAGGGGGAGGGTTTAGGGGGTTTAAACCCCCCCCCCCCCGAAAAATTAAGATTTTAACATTAATAATATTAAAATAGAAAGAGACGAGCGGCATAACTATTAAATAATTATTAACCTAAGTACATAATATGAATTTTGACTTTGCCCTCTCTACCACCCACCACAACCCGCGCTGCCGTGCGCCACCGGCTGTTGATACTACTCGTTCATACACGTCGTCGTCGTACTCGTCGTCGTATTTAGTCTGTTGCCACTTGCCAGTCATCACGTTATCAAGTGAGTGTCTAGTAAAGCAGATTGCAATTTGCAGTGTACCTACGACGTTTTTTGTCATTTGTGTGATTTGACATCGAGTAAACACTTGCGTTATAAATACAACAGTAAGTAAACACTTAATAAAATATTTTAATTAATCTATTAATAAGAAGTAAAAACTGGTCAATTATTTTTTTATATTAGGTTGTCAAACATTTAACGGATTTTATTCAAGTATGTAATTAATCAAATTATATAAAAAGGGGAATAGTTGCGGTCGTAATTATTGGTGGGAGGGTAATTATTCGATGTCGGATGTCGAACATTCCTGCGTCGGATATATGCACGTACTATAAAATAAATTTGTTCATACCATTTCTAGAACATACGATTCAACAATTGATTGAGAGGTTTACGAAACATCGTAACGTAGTATCGGCACTATCTTGTGTGTTACCTACAAATTTTGCGACTAGTTCTGAAATTGAAGAGGCAATTTGTATGTATTCGGCAGTGCTGCCCGAAAAAAGTACATCTGTTGTCAAAGCAGAACTTGAAGTGTGGAAAGCAGCTATGACTGTCGCCTCTCCTATTCCAAAATCTGCTTTGGAATGCTTAGATAACTGTGATAAAAAACTATACCCAAATATTTACACATTGTTACAAATATTGGCCACCATGCCTGTTTCGACTGCTACCCCAGAAAGAACTTTTTCAAGCCTGAGGAGACTTAAAAACTACTTGCGGAACACAACGAGTGAAAACAGATTAAATGGCTTAGCCCTCATGAATATTCACTATGGAATAGAAATTGATGCGAATGAAGTGGTGGATACATTCAAAAAGAAAAACAGAAGATTAGTTCTGTAATGTGTATGTATTTAATCATATGAACCTGCTGTTTTCTTTTTAATATTTCATTTATATATTACATTTTTTTCATGCAATTTTAGCAGTTTTATTTTCTTGAACCCCCCCTGAAATTAAAACCTGGCTACGCCCGTGGACCGAGCGATCCGTTTTTACGGTGCATGTTGAATGAGCGTTGTGTATGATAACATAAGGTTTATTTTTTATCCTTTAGAACGTTATGAGTGGTTATGATTTATGAATAGCTATGTGTGTTGCAAAGCGTGGTGGGGACAAACTGACGACACGTGAACCTCCTTTGTTTTCAATGAAACGCCATATCTCCTTATTTTTAATATCTGTGGTTCAAACGTACGAAGCTTTGGCTCGAATAATATGGGTCGATCGACGCAGGTGCAGCCAAAGCATAAGGGGTATTTTCAAAGTAAAAAAATCTAACATCAACAAGAACAGTTAGCGAATAATTAAAATAGCAAAAAAAAAAAAAAAAAATTTGGAGCTAACTTGAGAGTCAACTTTTAAAAATTAAAAAAAAACAGAAACGAACAAAACAAAATTTTGATATAACACTGACGAACAGTTAACGAACAATTGAAATAGCAAAAAAATAATAATGAAAAAACTATAGTTGGTGCTAACTTGAGTCAAATTTTGAAAATTTAAAAAAAAAACGAACAAAAAATATGGGAATGGCGGGAAGCATCGAGGCGCGCGGTTGTGTTATTTTTGGTTTCCCGTTAATTAATTGTTATTTTGTGTTTTGTCCATTCAGAGTGGTTTTCTATAGTGTTAGTTTTAAAAACTTGATTCGCCAACCAATCACAATATATTATATTGTGATTGGTTGGCGAATCTTGTGGAGTACCGTTCTGGAGTGGTTTTCTTTGTAGGGCTGTTCTGGCGGTTTTCTATGGTGTTTGTTTTAAAAACTTAATCTGTGTAATATATAAAGTGATTGTTTGGCGAATATTGTGGTGGACTGCCTTGGGTGGATGGAATGGGTAAATAAGGGAATGATAGGTAGTTGATTGATGGGTGCTAGAGGGGCGAAGCCGCGCTACATTGAAGAACAGTTAACGAACAATTGAAATAGCATAATAGAAATAATATAAAAAATGAATATTCCCCCGCCAAAAAAAAAAAAAAAAAAATATAAAAGAGCCATATAAGGCTAGGTTTAAAGTGTATATTGTATGGTGTAAACCATAAACATATAATATAATATATTCTAAGTCTATGGTGTAAACCCCGTATTAAGCTTGTCAAATCCAACTTCAAACCACAAGGTTTGTCCATGAAGTTGGATTTGACAGTTGACACTGAATTGTTTCAGAAATCTCAAATGTCAAATACTCAATACTCATCATTCATCTAATTAATAGTAATATTAGTATTAAATATATATCATTTAATATTTAGTTATTACTAATTTGTTAATAGTTCCAACTTTCGTCACACGTAAATAGCACGACTATTTACGTGAAATACGTTCGAAATCTTATAAATTTTGAAGAGGTTTTCAGTGATATAACTATGCCAGCTAGAGAAGCTTTATCATTTTAAAGCATTTAACTTTTTTTTCGCGGCGAATTGATTATTTAGCCTAAGAAATAATGCAAGCCTCTATAATGAAAGCTCGAGGGATTTTTCAATATTACCAGAAACTTCTTAATAAACATCCTTACATTGTGCAAGCTGTACAAACGGGTACATTAATGGGCGCAGGAGACCTCATTTCTCAAACTTTAATTGAAAATAAATCGTTACAGTACATAGATTATAAAAGAACATTAAAGTTTTCCTCCATAGGTTTTTTTGTTGGAGTAAGTTAAATATATTTAATAAACATAACATTTCGTCTAACCATCTGATTATAATCGTTATTTTTAATTTCAGGGACCTGCTCTTCGTGTATGGTATGGCATATTAAATAAACATATAGGTGCTAGCGGTAAAACAGTTGCTATGAAGAAAGTATTCATTGATCAATGTATATTTGCACCAGCATTTTTATTTTTCATTTTAGTGGCAGTAGGCACATTACAAGGGAAATCTCTTGATATAATCAAGAAAGATATCAATGCCAATTATTTTGATGTTTTAAAAACAAATTATTACATATGGCCTATGGTTCAGTTATTAAATTTTTATTACATACCACTCCAATATCAGGTACTAATAGTCCAATCTGTTGCTTTGTTTTGGAATACATATTTATCTTGGAAAACAAATAAAAAGACTTTAACAAAATAGAATGAGTTGATACTGTAATACAAACATTTGCCAAAATCTATTTATATACTTCATGGTGAAATTCTGAGTATAATATGTTTCAAGAATCTTTAAAAATGTACATAATCAACATGTGTCCCATATGCAATATGCTTTATATTATCTTCATAAATCTTATCTATGAATGTTAGCTTGAAGAGGTCTATGAGGTTTTATATCACCTGCTAATAGTCATGTACTTTAATAAAGAGAAAGAATTATACTATATTTTAACGTCACTAGGCCAATTATACTCGCATAAAGACTTGTATCACATTGTCCAATTATTACCATACATATTATTTCTTGAAGGAATTTTTGATGTAGACTCCATAATTTCTTTGATTCTGCATCAAAATAAATAATGTAAATGACATTTTAAATTTTACTTTCCTAGCTATTGACAAAAAACTGGTTTGTTACCATTATGATGACTTTGGAAATTTTCACTAGTTTAGCTTGTATCTTGTAAAGTAATAACTTTTAACACATAATAATTTTTATAATTTTAAACATCTAATCGTCTCATTCATACATCATCGATTCAAAATGCTCAGTACCATTTACTAAAATGAGCTTACCATCCCAATTACTATTTATTTTTTTATAAAACATCTTGCTCTCTAATTTAGAATTTATTGATAACATTCACTAATCAGATCTTGAAATCTTGTTCATATAACACTTTTATGAAGCAAAAGGGTTTTGGATTCAAAGTTCCTGGTAGCAGATACTCAACTTAGATTTTTTCCAATTTATTTTTAATTTAATAAACAACATTCAATTTGAATGAGGAATGTATTCACATATTAGTAAACGCAAACAGCTAACAACAACATAGACTATTTATATTTTCAAACATTTTCACAAAAATCTATTCAATTGATACACATGTTTATGTTTTCAATATTTATGAATATGGAGATGACAATATTATACAGTATACACTAGACTGACTACCAAAGATGATTGATGTTGATAATATGTGTTTGTATCCTATTATGGTTTGTTTTTGTACATATTTCTTTATAGAGCTAGTACTAAATAATTTAATATAACTTCTATTAATATTTGCTTTTTTTATTACCACTTCTATTTGTAGATTGAAGATTTGTGCATTAAATTACCAACAAATTAGGTGATATGATTGGTGTGGATTTGATGGCATTCCATGGGTCTGAATCCATACATGGGCTCATTTGTATGGTGAGGTCAACATAATGAGCATAAAATATATTGTGATACTATAACTATCTGAAATGCTTGAAAAGTATCTTAACTTTTATTTGGACATTAGCGTAGTGTGAGTTGGTGACAAATTGCTGATGCTGGCAAAATGAAATATGAATTGCGATCTATTTTATTATTTTTATTGGCTACTAACGGCGGAGGCGACAGACGGCCTTACCTAGAACATTAGTTTTTCGTAAACACTATAATCGCCTAAAATTTTGTAGCCTAGGAAAAGGAATCATTTCTAACATATTATAAAGTTTGTCAATCGTACAGGTCGTCTTGAAAACGACCAAGACGCTATCTTATATCTACCACCGGGCTCAATTGTATTTTTAAACCAATCAGGGACCCACTCAAATATATACACAAATATTTATCCAAAGAGAAGTAGGTAATTAAATGTTCAGCAATAATAAAATTTGGTGAGCCACAAAAAACAGCATTTAAATAATTTGGTCAGAATACAAAGATTTAGTTTGCAAAAAAAACTGGCAGCAATACTTGTTCCGCAAATAATTTTGATAATGGTCAAAAATTAAATCATAAATAGGCAGCTTACAATATGTAACATGAGTTTGCATAATAAACATTCAGTCCGCAAAATAACTACTTGATCAGCAAGATATTTTCATGATTGATCAGCAGAGAAAACATGTCTGTATGCAGCATAGAAATATTAAGAACATATTTTTAATATCTGTGATAAGCAGTGTATTTGATTGGTAAGTATGTATATTTAAAACATGGTGAGCAAAATAACTAATTGGAATGCGTTTTTGGTAAAAAATCGGCAACGTAATGTAATCGGCGATTATAATGTATATATTATGTAATCGGCGATTATTAGCAGTCAAATTGCAGAGGTACAACCATAAATGTCTGTGGGTACAACGTGTTTTAAAGAGGTTTGTGTTTAGCAGTGGACGGATAGAGGCTGATGATGATGAAGAATAAAACATTTTTAAATTAATATAACTGATTAATATTTTAAGATTTAATTTTTGACCATTATCAAAAATATTTGCGGAACAAAGATTGCTGCCAGAACTGAACATTTAATTAAGTACATACTTCTCTTAAATATGTGTATTATATAATAAAAATCTTAAATATATGTACCTATAGTATAAAAAGTATTAAATACATTTCCGTTGTCTGGTACCCGTAAGTCCCGTAACACAAGTTCTTCGAGAACCTTCTTCTTCTTCTTACCACGGGACCAGATTGACGTGGTGTGAAAGCGTTCATAGATATTATTATTATTATGTGTAAAATTTGCGTAAACATTAGAAAACAATATTTGCAAAAAAGTACTAAATTCCCTCCAAAAACATAAATGTTACATTAAGCGTAAAATTGGCCCTTAAAGCTTTTTTAAATATTAAGATTTTATAGCATTCGAATTTCATTTGTTACTGAAATTAATTAATATATTTCATAACATGGCATAACTATCAATCGTTTCCAGTTTTTTTATTTAAAATATGTGGACTTGTTAACATGAATGTGGTATCCCTGCAAAAAGTAGGTAAAATATGACAGTAAAGTCTATGGGTAAAATACTGTAAAAGTTATATGTTTATGCTGTAAAATACTAAGATCAAGTATCAATAGATTTGACAAGCTAATAATAATACCGTGTTGGAACGAGATACCAACATACGAAAAACTGAAGAGTGACAGAGACACAGATAATTTCTTTTGTCTCTGTCAGAATATTGCTTTCGTTTGTTCGGCACAACACAAAGATGTGCCCAACAAAAGCCGCGAAAACTTAAATTCGTTGTTTTGAGTGTATTTTTCGTGAAAAATAGTGGCTTACAAAGCAATTAATATTACGTGTAGTATTGAATATTTATCGAAGAACATGGTGATATGTTATGTAATAGGCTGTAAAAGCCGTAGTGAACGGAAAATTGAAAATATAACATTTCATTCGTAAGTACGATATTTAAACATTAATATGACTTGATGTATAATAATCTATATAAAATAAGAGTACAAGCTTAGTAAAAGGTGTTTTAAGATGCTTTTTAATAGTAAATAAAGACTAATATCGTCAATTAATTGTATTATTTTAATGGTATTAATCGACTAAATTTGAATGCTTACTAAACATTCGCAAATCAAAATTTGTCAAGTATGGCCGTCATTTTGTACTACTTTTTAATTTAGTCTGTTTATTTGGTTTATTTAAATTTCTGGTGATACCAGTTTTGTTATTGGTTAATTACCCGAGAATATGGTATTATATAAAAGGGTAACTGGAGTTTTCGAGATAAATCATTACAAAATATATTATGTTTATTTCCATCCTAAATATTATACCGTGTATATTTTTTAGATTTCCGAAGAACCCAGACATTCGTGAATTGTGGATACGTGTCACAGGGCGTCAAAAATGGGAACCAGCCAAACATTCACGTATGTGTTCAAGACACTTTAAACAAAAATATTTTAGAAAATTACCTAGTAATAGGATTATTTTAAATAATTCTGCAGTTCCTACGCTATATACTGGTGAAAAGGTGACATTGATATGCAATAATCTTGCTACGATATGCAATAATTTTGCTATGCAAGTAGCAAAGGATCGGCCGTCTTGGCGTTCATTGAGGGAGGCCTATGTTCAGCAGTGGATGGATAGAGGCTGATGATGATGATGATGTATTTTGCTACTTACTGAAATAGATTATTTTATTCTAAGTATTTACTTTTTAACATTTTAGAGTGTGCTGAAATGTGATGACATTACCACCACAGACAGTCGAAAGCTAGAAAAGAAATCTGTTGACATTGACACAAACAATAATGAAATGGCTGTAGATTATATTGAAGTAAGTATATATAATAGCGTGATGCTTAAGCTACATTGTATAATATGATAATTATACAAAAGTACCAAAGTTCAGTTCATGTACGAAGTATGGTTCTTATTTACAGATCCAATTACCAGTGGAAAATTCGTTCAAATCTACTTATGGAGTTCCAATGGATATGGCTTCTTCATATACTCTTGTGGCAATGAATATCCCATCTACATCTACACAAGTGCAAGATATCCCGTCGCCTTTTAATCAAGCTATGGATATGAAAACGTATTCTGTTAGTATTGATCACATACAACGAACTGAGAGATTATAATACAATGTTTTTGAATGATAATTATAGTAAAGCTTTACGAATATGTCTTTTTTAGGTTCAAAACTCGAAACTGGTTGAATCGAAGTCTGGACCGATTGAAATAACGCCAAGAAAACAAAAACTTATTAAAAAATTAAATTAACAAACCCTTCTGGCCGCGAACCGAAAAAAGAAGTTGGCGATATTGAGATCAAAAAATCAGCGATTATTGAAGAAAAATGCTGAACTGTCTGCTGTTATTGAACAGTTGCAAGCAAAACATTTAATCAGTCAGGAGGCAGCAGATTTACTATCATCTGTTAATCCGAATAGTAAAGAATTTTTGAAATCGAACAAGAGTAAATTCTCTCCTGAAGTTCGAAGATTTGCACTAAATTTACATTTTATTAACCCGCGTGCATACAATTTTGTCAGAAAACATTTCAATACTTGTCTTCCTCACACTCGCACATTAGCGCGATGGTACCAGACAATAGAGGGTGAACCTGGTTTTTCATCGGAGTCGTTAGCTGCTGTAAAACTTTTAGCTAGGAGTTCATCACGAAAATGGATATGTGCGCTATGTTTTGACGAAATGGCCATTAGAAAATCCATCGAATGGAATGGGAAAAAAATAATTGGATTCGTTAACTGTGGAGGCCAACTGGTAAGTGATGTTCTTCCAGTTGCTAAAGAAGTATTAGTCTTTATGTTGACTAGTATGAATGGCAGCTGGAAGCTTCCAGTGGGCTACTCCCTTATAGATGGCGTTACAGCCGAACAGAAGGCGTCGTTACTAACAACCTGCATCGATCTGGTAAGCGAATGCGGGGTCGTTGTTGCGTCAGTTACATTTGATGGATTAGCAGCAAATTTTTCCATGGCCAAATTATTAGGATGCCAGTTGCATGGTGATAATATAAACCCTGTATTTTTGCACAATGGTAAAAAGGTAGCAATTTTTCCGGACCAAACAAAAAAAATAGATTTTTTGTCCACTTACAAGTTAAGCCAAGACCATTTAGAAATTTTTTTTAGCGCAATAAGAGCGAAGGGTGGTTTTAATAATAACCCCACCGCCAGACATTTCAAATCTGCCTACAAACGCATGCTTGTACATGGAGAGCTGAAACATTTAACTACAGGCAATTGTATACCATTAATGGAGATAAATATTTTAACTTGCACTGGTATAAAACCTGAAATTGCTATAAACAATACCACATACGATAGCTTGTAACGCATAATTGAAAACGACATCACACTTCAAGAAACGTTAGAATCTGAAGTCGTTGTGCCTGGCGATCATGACTACTTAGCAGATCCCACGAGACAAACTGAATTTGCCAGGCATGTTATAATATATTATATAGCAGGTTTTGTGGCTAAAGCATTAGAACATCAACTGAAATGTGAACAGTGCATTATGTCTTTGTATTCTGCAGAAAAACTAGAAAATACGCTTCAATATATGAAAGACAAGGGTGGCCTACATTACCCTTCAAATTGTTTAGTTAAATTATGCAAAATAGCGGAGCAAGTTTACAAGAAAAATAAAATTATGAACAAAAAGGACCCTATGCACTACTTAATTCAAGAATGTTTAAAAAAAAGCATTGGTCTAAAACTATTTTGTCATGATTATTCCGACCAGACTGTTGCTGACAGCCATTATTCATTATTGATCAAAGCTGTATGCAAAAAATACTTAAATGTTCGCATTCATTACGCCACGAAAGGCATAGTCAATAAAGAAGAAAGTTTTAGAAATATGTACACAAAATTAATCTTATTTAAAGGTCAATAAATTACACATATGATTGTTAATATTTGTTTTATTTTTGCAACAATTTTATAATACTCATGACAGCCATGCCCAGCGGTGGGACATGATGAGTTGATATACTAGTGGTATTAGACTGTAACATAAAACTAAGGGGAAAACAGTAAATAGAAGTGTGGGGAGATAAATAATTATATGTTTCCATGCAGACAAATTATTTCTTTAGTTTATTTTGTATGTGATTTAACTACCAAGATAAAAAAAATAAAAAAAATCGTCTGCAACTTGCAAAAAAGTCATTATAATGAAAGGTGGGACGACCTCTGTGGCTCAGTGGTAAGCACGTTGGCGCTCCAGCCGGAGGTTGTGGGTTCGAATCCCGCCAGGGAACAAAAATATTTTCTGTGTCATGTTCTGTTCCTGGGTCATGGATGTGTGTTAAATATGTGTATTATATACCCGTAACACAAGTTCTTCGAGAACTTTACCACGGGACCAAATTGACGTGGTGTTAAAGCGTCCATAAATATGTATCACTAGCTGTTGCCTGCAGCTTCGCCCGCGTTACTCAACTCCTATAAGTCACAGCGTGATGTTATATAGCCTATAAGCCTTCCTCGATAAATAAGCTATCTAACACTGAAAGAATTTTTCAAATCGGACCAGTAGTTCCTGAGATTAGCGCGTTCAAACAAACACACAAACTCTTCAGCTTTATAATATTATTATAGACTAGCTGTTGCCCGCAGCTTCGCCCGCGTTTATTTAGATTTACAGCCGTTCGGATTAATGATGATTTTTTTATGGCCAACGTTACGCCTTATAACATTAGCTATCTGCCAGTGAAAGCCTCGTCAAAATCGGCTTAGCCGTTTTAGAGATCAACCGGAACAAAGAGACAGACAAAATTGATTTTTTTATGTAAGTACCGTATATTATTTCATGGCTTTTACCCGCGACTTCGTCCGCATGTAAGAAGTATTTTTTTTAAACTTATTTTTCAAATAATATGGTTCCAATTTACCACTTTATATTATAATTTAAAGAATACTATTAACTTCCCGATAATTTCCTTATAGGCACGATAGTACGTTTTGAAAAAATATATTTATTTAATTTAGAAGTACATTTTTATTATATTTAAATAACTTTTACGGATTTTATCGCCATTTATTAAGATTTTTACATGTCCGACGTTTAAGATACTTTACAGCAACCATGGTCATGGGAGGATTGAGGTGTCAGACGTCCTAACGTTACAAAGTTATTTGAAACTATCCTATCATATGATACATCAATATTTTAATTCAAATTAGTACCTACTACCAGCAAAAAAAAAACTACGAAAAAGAAATGTTATATTTTAACTTTACAACTATATATATAAATAAAAGAAGGAGAAACAAACAAAAACACTAAACAAACTAATTATATTATTATCTAATACCTACTTTAATCTTATATCTAAAAACTACGTATCTATGTATTTTTAAAATCTGCAGCGCGCTTATTGTGAGAAGAGTCGTTAAGAACCACGTCCGTTCGCATTAAGAGTGACAATGTGAGTGAAGTCGGCGCTTTTTTTTTCTTTTTTTTTTCGGAGGGATCTATGCTAATGGACCGAAGGCTCTAATGCTTCATCGGATTAGTGTGAGCCCATTCGGCTCACTTTTGATTTATAAAGTGGGGGGTTGCCCCCCGCCTACCGTGCAGTCTGCGACCACACGGCCTCCTGGCGTCGGTTGTGGAAGTCGGCGCGTGAGCGCCCTCGCCTTTTGATAGATGCAGCGGATGGCCGTTTCGCGCTGTTAGCCCGGGAAATAAAAGTCACTTTTTAAAAAAGAAAATAATTATTTGAAAAGAAAGAATACACTTAGTTATGAACTTATTTTTAGACAACCGCTCAATTCGAGAGTAAAACGTAGACTGACTTGAGAAAGAGTGTATGAATAAATGAATCAATGATAAAATGCTGACTGGACTATTGATAGTCTGGGGTTGGCATTAACCCTTACATTTCTGGGCTATAACACCTCCCCCTTTAAGAAGAGACTTTGGGGTCCTTCCAAAGTTTCGTTATACTCTGGTTCTAAGTGGGGCGGAAGGACTAATTATTTCAATGTCAATGTCCGGTCTGTCCGTCATTTCTATGATTTCAGGGTTGGTTTGAGTTATTGGTGGATTTCTATTACATTTAAGCTGAAGTGGGCGGTTGTTCAATTTGTTACAAATTATCTTAATAGCTACATATAATATGGATATAACAATAAACAAAAGTATTACATTAATAAGAATTGAGTACTGTGTCCCATATTCCACAATATGCGGTTGTTTTCGTGTTTCGATTTTATGTAAATTATTTAAAATAGATTTTAACTTATTTCCCGAATGAAATTCATCTAGATCAATATTGTGTAAATGAATAGGAGACACATTACCTATTTCAACATTTACTTTATCTAAGTTACAACAAGTATCATTAATTAGGTTAAAATCTGGAGTTTGGTTAATCGGTGAAGTAATCTGTAAAATATTATGTTTCGGTACAAATGTGGCGCTATTACAATATCCAATACAATCTTTTGGAATGTTAAGAATTCCTGTACCTAGAATATTAGTCTCGTACAATTTTGAATTAATACAATCAACAGATACTTTTTGGGGTTCGGACTGCACATACAACCAATTGTTATTTGTCAAAGATTTCCATATATCTAAACTTCCGTATATGATTTTCGTTTCACACTGTAATGGTTTTTCACTTATCACTTTAGCTAATAGCTCACTTTCACAAGTGGGTCTTGCATCAGTGGAATATACACTTTCAAGGTCACAGATGAAGTTTCCTGGGTCTATTGATTGACAAACTCCGAGGTCATTAAATGTGCAGTAATGTGATTTATCTATGGTCATTGCTATATACTTATTATCAGGAATAATTAACGTAAACGAATTAGGTTCTTTAGGCTTATGCGGCATCGGGATAGCTATATTATGGAATAGTACATATTCTTTTATGTTAACTAGAGGTACTTGTAACACAAATACAATCTTATCCTTAATATAAAAACAAACAATTTTAGATATACTTAAAATTAAATGTATAGAATTAATATTTAATGCTAAAGGTAACTCTAAATCATTAGACAAATGTCTGTAATTATCGGCAAGCTCTTGGTACACCTGCCCAGGGGTCATTATTGCTGGGTGGAGGATATTTTGGCTGCTAAACATAATGGCATTAGTGACATCTTCCAATTGAAAGGATAGATTAAGTATCGCAGTTTCTATTGCATTGAACACCTCATTGACATTAACGAGGATCTGCAGTCCGTTAGTTAATTTACTAATGTTTCTAATATTCAGTGAGAGCTTGTCGATAGCTACACCAAGATTATTCTCATTTTCTCTAATTTTGTATAAACTTTCATTATATGACCTTAAAATAGAAGTAGTTACTAGGATATTTTCCTTCATTAAAGTGGCTAATTGTTTTTCGCTATCTTGCAAAGACGATATAGCTTCGTCATATCTTATACCATCATTTTCGTCCAATGAACCAAATATCTGTTTCATGGCCGATCCTATGACACCTACCCAGGCACCACGTTTGGTTCTATTGTCGAGGAGATGTGAGATGGCAGAGAACTCTTTTCTCATGTCTTGGAACCGCGCTGTTATCGGCTGTAGTAAATTATAACATTCCAGTTCTATTTCTACGATCCTGGTTTTGTTACAAAGGTGTTTCAAGGTTCTTAAAGTAGTTTCAATGTTATCAATGTGTGGTTTGAAATGTGCAATATCTACTGGGATTACTACTTGTAGATGAACATTATTAATTTTAAGTTTTCCTAAGTAATCATAATAGAGCCCCGAGCTTGTAGTAATCGGCTGGACGAAATTCCGCTGGGGTTCTCCCCGTGTACAACTGTGAACAATGGTTGCCAAGGCTAATGTAAGTAACTATTTATTTTTATTCTAATCCTATAAAGTAAGGTAAGTTATTTCTATATTTAATTATTATTTAATTTTATATGTATTAATTCTAATTTTATGTTACAGGTTTCCGAATATTCTCATGAACGAAGATCACACACTACACTACATACTATATGCTTACTGCTACTATTGAATATTTATTTACAGGTTGTTTCCGGTAGCTTCGGCCAGTTTCACCTGGTCAAAGTGGTGCGTTACATGACGCCTGTTGATGAGAAGTGTAAGCGTATTATTACCATTGATTTTAACAACCTTATAGGGACCCTTCCAAACTGGTGAGAGTGCCTTGCGCATCCTCCTTTTTTAGAAGGTTAGTTAGAGGTTTAGCCAATTTCGAAAAATCGTGTATGAAACGTCTGTAATAAGAGACAAGCCCTAAGAATGATTTGACGTCTTTAGGAGACTTAGGTGTAGGGAAGTCTGTAACGGCCTTGACCTTGTCTGGATTGGGTTGAACGCCATTTTGGCTGATTATGTGCCCTAGGTAAGTGACTTCTTTCCTCAGAAATTCGCATTTCTCTGGCTGGAGTTTCAGATTAAAATTGCGAATTCTCTGGAATACTGATTTTAGGTTATTAACGTGTTGGGACAGATCAAAGGAGTAAACTACGATGTCATCAAGGTAAACAAAACATCTAGTACCCTGAAGACCTGTAAGACAGTTGTTCATTAGTTTCTGAAAAGTTGAGGGTGCGTTTTTTAGTCCGAATGGCATACGGTTGAACTGAAAATGGCCTTGAGGTACGGAAAAGGCAGTTTTTGGTGCGTCGTCTCGAGATATTAAGATTTGGTGAAAACCGGAAGTGAGATCTAAAGTACTAAAATATTTGCTCTTACCTAGCTGGTCGAGAATTTCAGCAATCTGTGGAATCGGATAAGTCTCGCCTATTGTAATATCATTTAATTTACGGTAATCTATGACAATGCGCCATTTACGATGACCTTGTGAGTCTGCTTTTTTTGGGTACTACCCAAATCGGTGAGCTCCAGGGTGAAGATGAGGGCTCTATGATATTTTGGTCGAGCATTTTATTAATTTGTGTTTCCACCTCTTTCTTATGACACTCCGGAAATCTGTACGACTTAGTATGAATGGGAATGTCGCTACTAGTCTTGATGCTGTGCTCAATAGCAGATGTGTAAGTGAGTTGGTCATCAGGTAGGTAAAAGATATCCGAAAATTGGGAACAAAGCTCTACAAGGACATCTCTCTCTTCACTGTTCAAATGTTCTGTTCTTAATGAATTAATAATTTCGTCAGTTCGTTTAGACGTTTCAGGGTTAGACATATTAACTGGATATGAAGTTGAATGTATAGGTTCCACGTGAAGTATTAAGTTAGTTTCAATATTTATAAAGCGCTCGGATGTATTAGCTACTGTAATATTAACGCGGTTATTATCTTTTATTTTTACAATACAATTGGATATGGAAGTATCTTCAGAAAGATGTTGATCTATAATTAATCCTTCCTTTAAATCTGTCTTTTGAACAGAGCATTCTATTACAGCTTCGGTTCGAGGTGGGATGACAAAGAATGGTTTAGAGAACAGTAGTTTGATTTCGTGTTTACCTATCTTTAGAATATCGTGGGTGTAATCTATTTTACATCCAAATTCAGTTAAAAAGTCTGTTCCAATAATTCCATCATAAGGTAAGTTAATATCCCGAACAACGTGAAATTTAAAAGAAAGATGTCTATTGTTTCCTAATTTCAGTTTTAATTGAAAGTGTCCGGTGGTAGGAGTTGGCTCATCGCCAGGGTCTATACCCTTGAGTTTGATTGATTCTTTAACTAATTTTTGACTAGCTCGGACACTTGATTCCTTGATGAGACATATGGCAGAACCTGAATCGACTAGTAGAGATAGAGGAATATCTGACGCTTGGGATTCTAACAGAACATGCGGTAAGAGCCGCTTGGTTGTGTCTATATGTACTTCGTATACTTCTTTAGGGTGAGCGAGAGTTTGGGGCTGTTTACCCTGTTCGTGGCTCAATGACTTAGAGAGGGTGTGAGTTTGGGGCTGGTTACCCTGTTCGTGACCCTTAAACGATTTAGAATGAGCGAGAGTTTGGGGCTGGTTACCCTGTTCGTGACCCTTAAACGATTTAGAATGAGCGAGAGTTTGGGGCTGTTTACCCTGTTCGTGGCTCAATGACTTAGATAGGATGCGAGTTTGGGGCTGGTTACCCTGTTCGTGACCCTCAATATTAAGTTTGGTGCCTGCTTCAGTATTTTGTCTCGAGTGGCACCGGGACGAGACCTCTATGCGTTTAAATTATGTTGAGATTGATCTACTCCATCGACTTCGTCGTACCCGGTTTCCTCATTAGGCGGCTCGACAAAGTTAACTCGCGGGGGGTTCCTATTTTGATAACTATGGGCTCTAGAATTGTTATATTCGCGTTTTCTACACGTTGAGATTTCATGACCGTTCATTTTGCAGTAGCGGCAAAAAAGGGTCGAATTATTATTAAATGGTCTCTGCGGGGTTGAACTGGAAGCCACTCTCTGAGAAGGAGTGAAATTCGAACTTGGTCGTTCAGATTGTGAAAAATTGGAGTTTGGCCTTGAATTACCCCTAAATCTGTTATTATTGTTATTGCTGCTGGACCTTTGTTCAACCTGTGGTCGCCTATAAAGAGTTTGCTGTATCCGTTCCTCTGAAACGGCGAAATTAATAGCCTCATTTAGTGTTCTCGGTGATTTACACCTTACTATATTAGAAATACGGGGTTGAAGACCCATAAGGAAGTGATGTAGTGCGAGATCTTCCATGGCGGCCGTTCGGCCAGGAAGTTCTTTTAGTTTTGAAGTAGAGAGCGATATTTCAGTGAGTAATTGTGAGAGGTATGTTTCCATTCGTAATGAGTATTGACTAACATTTTCTTGCGGGCCCTGCCTGCTCTCCTGAAGTTCCATTAATAAGTGAGAGTAATGTTTCCTCTCGCTGAATTGGGTCTTAAGGAATTCTTTAAGTTGTTCCCAATTCGTGAATTCCTTAATGGAACAGGCAACTTCCGCTTTCCCATTAAGTTGTGCAATTATGAATTTAAATAGGATTGATTTCTGAGCATCAGATGCGAGTTCAAATGCATTGTCGCAATTCACTAGAAATGAGTTCAGAGTTTCTCTATTGCCATCATAAGATTTGACGAATTTAAATAAAATATTGAGGTCTAATTCAGCCATAGCGATAGTGGCGGTAGTTCGCCTTGTGATACGAGAAGAATTTGTAGGGGATTTACTAGAAATGTCACTAACACCTTGGTCTAAATCTGGGATTTCTACTTGAAGTTTGCCGTCTTCCGATTTCGGCACCTTTGGCATAATTAAATTCCGACACAATATAATAAAACAATTTTAAAGTTACAATACACAATAATGTCATGCACAAACACGGATTTAAATGGTTTATCGGATGTAACACAAAGAACCCTAATTCGTTAGACAAAACAATGACCAGAGACTTACTGCATAAGCGCGTGGGCGGCCGATAAGAACACGACGAAGCTTGGCGAGAACATTCCGATGACGCCTGGCTTTGGCTGGCTGTAGGTACACGCACGGCGTTAAGTTGACGCAATGATATTTCACAGGTACAATATGCCGGGTCCCAGGACACACGCGGGATACACGTTGAATGATGTGACGAAGTAAGTATTGATGTAGGTCTCCCTTTTCAGGTAGGGGTATGGCACTCGTTCCGCACAATTAGGGCTGAAGAGATTTTGGGCACTATACACTCTGCCGCACAGGTTCGTTTAAGGATATAGATTTGTATTAGCACTTTTACGTTTTTTTAGCACTGGATATACGATGCACTGAAAGTTCGTAAACTTATAGGATACGGGCGAGTCTACTGAACGGTGTCTGGCACTGGGGAATTTCCGTATCCCACCGCTGCCACCAAAATGTTAGCCCGGGAAATAAAAGTCACTTTTTAAAAAAGAAAATAATTATTTGAAAAGAAAGAATACACTTAGTTATGAACTTATTTTTAGACAACCGCTCAATTCGAGAGTAAAACGTAGACTGACTTGAGAAAGAGTGTATGAATAAATGAATCAATGATAAAATGCTGACTGGACTATTGATAGTCTGGGGTTGGCATTAACCCTTACATTTCTGGGCTATAACAGCGCGTTAAACAAAAATCAACCGTATAGCCGTACTCATACTGGCGCGGCGAGATTTGAAAGTTTTATTTCATCTATATCTTGTGTGTTTATAAACCGATTTCTATAATATAAAATAGATATTAAAGTGTACTTTTTGAATATGGGAGTTTGATAAAGATATATCTATGTGAAATACAATATATTTATGCATTTATTACAATTTGAAGAAATGCTTACGATTAAACACATTATTGTGGCTAATTTATAAAAGATATATACTATTGAGGACTTTTTTGTAGATCTTTTGAAGACCATCATCTTTGTAGTACATACTTTTGGTGTATGATCAACGTATGCGAGGATAACAGCTCGAAAGCGCATTTTCATCCGACTTGCTTCAAATTTATCGTCACTACTTAGCTCCTATGTGTCTTAGCGTTATGTTATATAGCCTATAACCTGCCCAGGAGTATGGACTACAATCGTACCAAGTTTGGTTAAAATCCCTTCAGTAGTTTTTGACCCATGTGTGCATATACAGACAGACAGACAAAAAATTTACTGATTGCATTTTTGGCATCAGTATCGATCACCATTCATCCTCCAATATTAATTTGGAATATATATTCAATGTACAGAATTGACCTCTCTACAGTTTTATTATAAGTATAGATATCATAGATATTATAATGCGTAAAATTTGCGTAAACAATAGAAAACAATATTTGCAAAAAAATACTAAATTCCCTCCAAAAACATGTTACATTAAGCTTAATATGTAAAATTGGCACTTAAAGCTTTTTTAAATATCAAAATTGTATAACATTCGAATTTCATTTGTTACTTAAATTAATTAATATATTTAATAACATGGCATAACTATCAATCGTTTCCAGTTTTTTTTATTTAAAATATGTGGACTTGATAACATGAATGTGGTATCCCTGCAAAAAGTAGGTAAAATATGCCTGTCCCTTTCGGGTATACGTGAATGTCAATTCCATTGTATACTTGTTCCTAGTTTGAATCGTTTTGAATTTTATATTACAGAATACAGATAATAAAATTCTTATCTTTCAAAGAGGAAATTATGAAGTCTATACCTGCTTACTCTATTATCTACACAGGACACAGACTACAGAGTAATTTTATTTTAATCTATATCAGTAATCAGAATGTGTCACGAATTTTGGAAACGATAAAATTTACTTCTCTTACTCTTGTTTGTTAGTGATATTAAAAACCAGTCTCCATTCATTTGTAAATCAGGACCAGACCGAATTCAAAATGGACAAAAGAAAATTGTCCACGGCAGGAGATAGTTTGTATCTTATACTGCAAGTACCCAAGACCGCTACTGCGGATGATGTCAAAAAGAGCTATCGTAAACTGGCGTTAAAATATCACCCTGATAAAAATCCAAATAATCCTGAAGCGTCTGATAAATTTAAAGAGGTAAACCGCGCTCATACAATACTTAGCGACACGACGAAGAGAAACATTTACGATAATTATGGCTCCCTTGGATTGTATATAGCTGAACAGTTTGGAGAAGAAAACGTCAACGCCTACTTTGTCGTTACTAGCACTTGGTGCAAGGCGCTCTGTGTCATATGCGGTATACTAACTGGCTGTTACTTCTGTTGCTGTCTCTGCTGTTGCTGTAATTGTTGCTGTGGCAAGTGTAAACCGCGTCCACCAGAAGAGTCTGGCGATTATCATACGTTGGAGCGCGATGATTCGGATGGTGTGCAGCCAGTCACCAGTCAACCAGGCAACGAAGGTCGTCCAACCGGTGAACAGGCGCCACCTATCGCCATGCCGGCGCCAGCTCCGGCTGGTGTTTCCGAAAACACTGGCCTCAATACAGGTGGGGTCAATTATGGAATTTCACATTAACATTCTTGTTAAATTGACTCATGCTTTAGATGTTTACAAATACCATTTAAATTTCATAAGTCATGACAATTTGTCTTCTTTTTATAAGATAATGCTTTTGAGTAAACTTTTTTAGTTTAGCTTCAAGCATATACACTACATATTCAAACCATTAGGTACATTAATGTGGTAGAGAATACCAATGTGTCTTATTTATACATTCAGTTTACATAACGGTGACCTTAGGTAGAATCTAATCTTAGATTAAGGATTAATTGATGTTTTATGACTGATATACTGTTGATAATTATTTAAACCTTATTATACATTTGTCAGAAGTTTCTTGGACTTTGCCTATATAAGTTGCATATTTATTTAAACCTGTAACACTTAAATAGTAATGCTGATAAGTAAATACTGTTGATGCCGATAGGCTATATTTAAGTGCGTCTGTTTCTTTGATTTTTATTATTTCTATTATCAGGCAAAATATGGGTTTATCATAGAACAAATTCTGCTGTTATAAGATTCAAGTGATGATTTATTGAAGTTAATAAAATGAGGCTAAAACCTTCTTTTTATTATTTCCTGTTCTACTAAAAAATAAGAAACAGATTCACTCAAATTTGGAAAGTTTCTTGTTACAGTTTTGATTCTAATATTAGTTAAGTAGTTAGTGTATTAGTTGAGAATAAGTATTTTTTTGACCATGCACCTCGGGAATCATATTATGTAATTAAAAATAATTTATATTGCATTAACGGCCTAGTCAATGGTCAACATGTTAATTATTATGTACTGTACTTTCACTATCAGTGTAGTATAATAAAACACATTCTGAAATTAAGCTTTAACTTGCTTCTTGATTGATGTAATATTATATAATATCAAAAGAGAAATTTAGATTGTGGTATTTTTGATTTGATCATTGCTTGTATTGAGTTACAACTACAATATATTATTTATTAAAAATTAAAAATGATTTACTCAGCAAAGGCTAAAATATTACAGCTATGCTGCTTGGATTTTTTAAATTAATAGTGGGCTTATTTTAATCTTAAAATATAGGGTAAATTATAATAATTCATTAAATATGAATGTCCCTTGTAATATTGTAAGGTTGTTTCATATCAAACTAACTTACAGTTCTTATAGGGTTACTTTGTTAAACTATGTATGAACCAAACCTTCCAATTATAATTAAAAAATTCAAGGAGAAATAATAGTGCAATCTCGTATATGGTAGTAGATAAAGATAAAATAAATTTTGAGTCTTTAACTTCAATCATATTTGAAATAAAATTTAAAATATAATTATGAATCAGCTAGTAGGCTTCAACCTAATATCTATCTTCCACTTTGACAGTGAGCCAATAAAACTCACTTTATTAGGTTCCAAAACCTCATCTATTCTGCAAGAAATATTCAAAATTACTACACCTACTATGAAATATTAAGCTGTTCTTGAATTGTGAAATATTTTTTTTATCATCTAAAACACAGCTAAATTGTTCAGAAAACAAAAAGTTACTTCCTGTTCATCTTGCAAGTTGATTTGTGTTTATCAACTATTTCCCAGAGTTTACGAATAGAGGATAATTAAGGGTATGTAATTAAATATTTCACTTTTAAAGTTGTGTATAGGCCCTTAATAGAAAACATTTATTTGTATTCAGACACACTTGTGCTTTTAGTACAAGTATTTCATTATCAGTTTAAGATTGTACATATACTAAATATTGTTTCAGATGCTTACCCTATTTACAGGTTTATTGAGGTCCCAATATGTCGGCAATTGTTCAATCGCCATTATCACCTCAGTCTCGCCGTGATCATGGCGATTGAAACATTGCCGAAATATCCGGACCTCAATAAACCTGTAAACATGGTAAGCACCCGAAACATTTAAAAAAAAAATATGAATAGTGATCGCGTTAGTTTAAAATAATATATTACATGTACTATATAATAATTTACATTTACTCTCAAGAAAGCTATAGCAAACAGAAGACATGAAGTTTAATGTGCAAATTATCTTAACTTGTACTAAAAGTGCTAGTAACCACATTGTTACATTTTATACATTTAAGGAATATAAGGAGTCCAAACATCACAAAATACACAATTATTAAAAAAAATGTTATTCCTTCTATATTTCTATATTTTAAAGCTGGTAAAAAGAAAGAAAAAGAGTTTCTTTGTTTTACAACATAAGAATGTAATAATGCTGAGTTGGGGTTTTTGGAGTTAATCAAAATTAATTCAATTTAAATTGCATATTCACTTAGACCTAAGATATTTGACATTTTGAATTAGTAAGCTAGTTGTAAAAATATACTGTATTTGTATTAGCCATTCTTGTTATTTTACAAAATAGATAACTGGTATGTATACTAATTTATAACAATGATAATTATGTATATATTACATTTATCTGGGTACAGAAGAGGTAGTATGTATTTGCTTTGTTTTAAGTAGCCATAATTTTTACGTATGGTCTGTGGTTTTATTTTATATATGGTTGAGCTTGCACTGGTAGTGCTTAGTTTTCTATCATTATTGCTCTCTTATATTGGCATTTATTATTCAATTTATAGAATGAGATTTACTTAGGAAAATTTAGAACCCTTTAAATAATATGAAGATCATACCACCTCTACTATCTAATAACAAAACACTATAGAGTAGACCAGGTTTTCCAACCTCTTTTTCATTGAGCCTCCCTGGATCAAATATTTTCATGCCCAAAATTTTTTCAGTAAATACCTACCTAAAATAAGACTCGAATTATTTTTATGTAGGTAATTTGCACAAAAAGTATCTTAGGTCAAATCATTTTCGCCTTCTAAAAATATGGTTAAGTTGTAATGACACCTATTCAGAATCATATTTTGATAGTTCTAGAAATTTAAAATGCGCTCGCAAAAATTGCAAAAGTTATGAAAAATTAACTAAAGAAAAGGGGTTTGATTATTTGAGATTTCAAATCTAAAAAAAAAGAGGGAAATTTCCTAAAAAGAAGTCCTAATTCCTGTAACTGTAGGACCAATTTGTATAATTCGAGGTTTAAAAAAACGTCCGAAAACGGGAATCATTGAATGGCAATTCGGAATAGTTATTTTTATCTATGTACGCGTTTTTTTTTTCGGAAATTCTAACGTACCTATTACGCCCTCCCTGGCACTCCTCCACGCCCCCCTGGGGGGGCGTTCACCTTGGTTGGGAACTTCTGGAGTAGATTATATAATCCTATGTAACAAATTATTTTTCGTAAACCTTGTTAATATAATATATCATTATTATTATTATTTACACGTAAATTGAAAATGATCAAATAATGTTAATTAAGCACTTACATACACACTATCTTTACTCAGTTATAATTAAAAGTATCAATCCAGATGAATGCAAATTCCAATTTATTTTCGAAACCAAGAGAAGTAGTTACGTCTTACTCACAATTAGTATCATTAATATTATATTTATAAACACATTTGTGGAAGTAATTAGCCAAGGAGATGCTTTATTTCACAGGATCAATATCATGTTATGGCTGAGTTGTAAACATTTTTTTCAATAAAATACAGTATATTATACATGTTATATTATTAATACTAGTCAATGAGTATTTAGTATGTGTATTTATGAGAAAAGTGTTAAGTATTAACATTGGATTGTAATTAATTACACCATAATATTTAATTCAATAAAATTCTGCATAAAAATATTATCTATTATTGGTTCTCTCCGTAATATTCTTTATTTAAATTCATATTATTTATTTATTCTTTATTTCTCTATTTACAGGGGGAGGTGTTCCTAAATACACATGAAGTATTACACATAATCTTACTTAATTTGTAAGGGAAAAGAGGATGTGACTACTTATTACCACCAACATACAACTTGTAAGATGATGTAAGCTTAAAACTAGCTTTTTATTTTGTACATTATTTTGTCTAATTTTATTTTCTATATTTTACTTGTATGTTTTTTTATGTAAGTATGATAGTATTTATTTCTAAAAGAGACACTTTAAAATTAAGTCACAAATGCTCAAATGGCCTAATGTAAAATTGAGTTTATAAATAAATCTTAAACTAAAAGTGAAAAAATAATAAGAACTATTAATTATTTTATTATTATTTAAAAACTTTCCATTTCAATAAAAAAACGTTAAGTGTCAGTAATTACTTCACTCAGAAAAAAACATATTCAGTTTCTACTGCAACCAATGATGCAACAAACTGAATATGTAATATTAAACCCGTAACACAAGTTCTTCGAGAACTTACCACGGGACCAGATTGACGTGGTGTAATACATCCATATTATTATTTATTCTTTAAAAAACTAACCAAAATTCTGTATCTGCTACGGCGGACTAGCTCGTAACGCAAATTACATGTTTTATAGAAGAATACTTTTTTAACATTAGGTAATGTTATTACAGGCGAGTATTATTCTTATTTAAAAAGCTTATTAGAAAGTATTAATTAAATAATATTTTCACTGAATTTGATATTTCGAAATTTAATATGTTGATTCTGTTGTAAAACAATAAACAAAAAAATAGTAAGCGTCTGTTTAGAAGTATCCGAAACGTCGGGCTTGTAAAAATCTTAATAAACCCATTGAATTACTAGCGCACGTAGTAATTACAACTCACTGAATAAACCGCGATAAAGTTGTTTTATAATGAGTGAAATTTGCGTAGACATTAAAAAAACAATAAAGTGTATCGCTATAAATTCGGCTATTAAAACATGTCGCTCGGAGAAATTGAAATTATTATTGCCATAGTCATACCAACAAACTAATCTCATAATAGTTTATACTATGTATTACTATTTAGTAGTGATCAAATAAGGTGGTGGATAGATATTTATAGGTTTTTTTGTTGCATTTATTAACTAGATAAAGAGTGCCGGTATTAAAAAATGCTTTCTTCTCGGCCCGGTTACAACAGAATCATCTCTATTATTTAAGATACTGGAGTGTTTCTATTTTAAAATAACTAGGTAGCTATAAGTTCGTTTAAGTTTAATCTATTGTTTCTATCTAGGACGTCATTGCAAAAGACTGCATGCCAAAGTTTTTAAGGTGAGTAGCGACTACCAAAGAATATGTAAAAATAATGCTACTATGCTAGCTACTACTTACCTTAAACGTTATTCACATAGACTGTGATAATAACTTGTGTTTGCAAAGTTTAGGAAATTCCGGGACTAAGCGGTCGGTTTAAATCTTACCCCGTGATATGTAACGAATATTCCAATTTCAAATGTGCGTAAAAAACAGCATAGTACTTACATATTATCTTAATTGTATGTATTATGTTTTTGTTTCTTACAAAACGGGCATTAGCTGAAAGTCATCAAACAGCCTATAAAAACACATGAGTTTTGGTTATTAGGGAATGAACTTTGAACGCTTTGAACACAAAGGCTTTGAATACAAGCACGAGTAACAAAATTTTCTATTATCTGTAGCTAGGTTTTTTAGAGCGTGCGCTGGTTTCTTGGAAATCTAATACATTTACAAGTACATTTTATCGAACAAATTAATTTTTCTTCCAACAACGATTCATTCTGTCCAAAAAGAGTCTTCTTCCAATATAATATATCAAAATGTCGTCCTTAATGTATCAGTTGCGTGGTGCACATATTTTCAAAGTTTTATCATAAAATATTTGCACATTTTGTCATAGTATTTCACTATTAATGTAACGCAATAATAACGGAAAAGTCCTACTAATATAGCCGCGAAACTTTGTATGTATAGATTGTTACTCTTTCATGCAAAAGCTACTGAATGGATTCTAATGAAATCTTACAATAACATAGCTTATAGGTCAGAATATCATATAGGCTATAATTTATCACTGTACGCCCACGGGAATGGGAAGTACGCGGGCAAAATCGCGGTGCGCTGCTAGTGTATAATAATATTTTTAATGACTTAATATTACTAGTATAAACTCGTATGTATTCGTAAATTATTTGGTAAGCTTATGCGAGCATCTTGATATTGGTCTCATGATTACGAGAGGCCTATATAAAGCGATTCAACAGTCGTAGGTGGCGGTTCAGCCATTTTATATACATCGTCGACCGACACGTTCTTCAAATAAGGCACAGACGACGAGAAAGGTGTATCGGCAGAATGTTAAAATTTAAAACATTGTAGACGTGATCGTATTGCGACGAACATCGTTGGAAGTGATTACTTACAAGAAAATGCGAGTTCTAAAAAAATACTAAAAAGTAGGTACATCAATCATGTAATGTAGAGTGCTATGCTGCTTTGCATCCGAATGGGGCCGGTACGACCGGGGTGGTATCTCTCGCTTACATAACACCGGCGTAAAGTGACAGCTATGCTATGATGTCGCTTTTCGTGCGGTTTGTGAGTTCTCGGTGGCCCATTGGGGGGAAGGGATAGGGAAAATGAGGCCAACGCATCTGCATAACTTATCGTTGTGCGGAATGTCTATGGGCGTCGGTAGTCACCATAAGGTTCCGACTGCTCGGTTGCCTCCTTATGACGAAAAAAAAAAACATTTTCTCTAGCAATATAATTTAATATCGTAATGCACATACTAAAGGGGCTCTATTCCAAAATCTTTTGTAAATGGTGAAATGTATGTGCGTTTGGTGAGTTACGAGCATCTCACTGTAGCCAATGCGAACATAATATATAGTTTGTCACTAAGTTATTTATTTTAAGTGATATGTAATGTTATTTATAATGTATTATATTATTCTTAATCTTGCCGTATCGTGACATGTTTGTATAGTAAGTTCACATAAATAATTTTCACGCACCCAAGTAGTTTATTCAATGAAATTATTATAGGATTATGACTTGCATTTTGAAATATTTGAGTGTCCATTAAGGTCTATCTACTTCCTTTTTCCTCCATTACAATATAGAATAATTTTTCACGAGTTAAGTTATCGAGCTATGTAAAACGCTGTTAATTCGTAGATTATAGAGGGTCACGCCATTAAGCCTTCGTTCATCGCTACGTATGGCTTCTGAAGTTCCAGATTGTTCTATACGCGCAATATCAAATGCGTTTTATAGTTTTCAAATGGCCATTATTATAGCGTCAGTATTACTACTGTCACGAACTTGTATTTTTGCTCATAATATGGCCTACGCATTTGAATATAAGGCAATCCTTTAGGCTCTTGTTTTGCGGGTGATTGAAATAAGAACCTCAGTTTTGTTCTAAACAAGTACAATGATATGAATTATTTCATATAATACTATCTGATCTATCGTTTATGGGATATAAAGTAAAACTTCGTAATTAAATCAAACAAGGAACACTGCGTGACTTCCATAATTACATAGGAGTAAGCTTAAATTTTTAAAGAGGTTGGTATTACAATTGATCAATAATTTATGCCTGTTACAGGCCATTACGAGAACGGTTGTTTCGTAACTTGTTGATGTATTGAAGTATATAACCTGGAACCTAATATTAATGTTGTCTAATGTTAAACATTATTAAAATTGATTATGTAATGTGTAGAAAATTTTAGCTTGTGCTTTAGATAGATGTTTATTGTGTATCGTTCGAATATGAATAAAATAAACGTTTTCTCCAACTGAAATTTTAAATTTTATGTGTCCCAATTTGTAAAGAGGCAGAATATTTTTTAATTTTTTGGGCTGACTTACATATGCCGACATTGGCGCCTATGTTATTGACAATAATATTTTGTTAAAAAGGAATATGGGTTTTTTTACCTGTGAATGAGAAAAGGGAGTATGGCATATCTGGGCTCAAGTCATCGTGCAGTTACAGCAGGCAAGAAAGGGGGACAAACGACATGATGATAACCTTACATCACGTTTAACTTATGAATACGTCGTTCACTAGAGTGCCAACTCCCAACTACTTAGTAAGTAGAGCTTACTTACTAGTTGGCAGTTGGCACTATTATATATCAGTCCTATGGCAAAGATGAGCTTACTTACTAGTTGGCAGTTGGCACTATTATATATCAGTCCTATGGCAAAGATGAGCTTACTTACTAGTTGGCAGTTGGCACTATTATATATCAGTCCTATGGCAAAAGTGAGCTTACTTACTAGTTGGCAGTTGGCACTATTATATATCAGTCCTATGACAAAGGTGAGCTTACTTACTAGTTGGCAGTTGGCACTATTATATATCAGTCCTATGGCAAAAGTGAGCTTACTTACTAGTTGGCAGTTGGCACTATTATATATCAGTCCTATGGCAAAGCTACCTACTTCGATGTAGGTACCTTTGCCATACGCTTATCACTTGATCAGCGATAAATTCCTAAATTACTTGAATGTTTTCCATGTGTGCAGTTTGAAAAGATAAGATATTTTTGGACTCAATGGGTGATGACGTATGCCCAGGCTCTTAGTAGTCTATAAAACACTTTCTCATAACGCATTTATTTCTAATATACTTGACAACAGGAATTATGGATCCATTTTTGGGCTAGCGTGTTTGTCCCAGAGGGATTCAACCCGCGACTCTAGTTTGTAATAACATGCCACTTTCATTTTTTATGAAAGTATGATAGGCAAATGGGTAGACGAGCCACAGGTTGGAGAGTAGTCAGCGTCGCCCATGACCATATTAAACGAGTTTACCTCGATTCATGTGTTGCCTATCATGTGACATAAGATATTAAGTCTGCCAGTAATTACTCTGCCTGTCCTGCCCCTCTCTTCGAAACACAATGTAACTGTTTGACGGGAGAAATAAGCAGGATGGTGGCAGATGGGAGCGCGACACAGCTCAACCCTCCCGTAAGTTTTTCACCTGCATCGCTTAAGTTTAAAATATACGCCTACTGAAAATGTGTTAGCAATTTCTCAGTAAAGTCTCGGAAATTATAGTTCTTTAGCTACGACTTACATTCTGATATGAACGACAAGTCTTAAACAACCTTACGGATTTTATCGCGGTTTATTAAGTTTTTTACATGGCCGACGTTTCGGATACTTTACAGTAGCCATGGTCACGGGAGGAAGAAAGAGGCGCGTAAAATTCTTATTAAATCGCGATAAAATCCGTAAAAGTAGTTTGAAAGTTTAGGCGAAGTAAACATTAGGTAGATAACAATAGACAAATCTTGAGTTACACATTTTATACTGTGATTATATGAAGAATGCGTGCTTCTGTGTGAGCTATAGGTAAATAATCCTTACTCCCTACTACTAATACTGGGTAACCTTCAATAATCGCCAAGTCGACGTCAATGTTGCTGTACCTTTAATGATTGCAAAGCCGGCGTCAATACTGCTGGACCTTCAATTATTGCTAAGTCGGCGTAAATACTGCTGGACCTTCAATGATCGCCAAGTAGGCGTCAATACTGCATAACCTTCAATAATCGCCAAGTCGGCGTCAATGCTGCTGGACCTTTATTGATTGCCAAGTCGGCGTCAATACTGCTGGACCTTCAATTATTGCTAAGTCGGCGTCAATACTGCTGGACCTTCAATGATCGCTAAGACGGAGTAAAAACTGCAGAACCTTCGATAATCGCTAATCGCCAAGTCGGCGTCAATATACTTCTGGACCTAAATGAACGCCAAGTCGGCGTTCCTTCAATGATAGCCAAGACAGCATCCGACTGTATTTAGTTCAGCATGTAACTATTGATTTACTGGGTTTAAATAGAAAAAATATTCTTAATATTATTTTAAAAATAACTAAAACGATTGTCGCCAGTATTATAAAAGCAACATCTCTCTGATTCGTCAAACATGCTGGTCATGCGCGACTTTCAAATAGTATAAAATCTAGAATATATTTTTAATTTTGCGTTAATTGAGTAATTTATTTACCATAAAACCTCTAAAATCTAAAGTAGCACAAATATTTATACCCACATACATCAGTAGCAAAATATGTATAGTACTCAAATACGTCAAGAGGCCCTTTTGCATGATACCTAGCATCTAAGCGTAGGTAAACCTTCCTTAATAAAGCTGACAAATGAGAATTACAAGAATAATTTAATTGCATCTAATGTCCTTACAATACATAACAATAACTCAATTGTCTCGGTCTAAATTCTAAGCGACGTTCATTTTTTAGTAGATTTCGGCTCAGCGGCAATTGACCTCAAGCAAAATACAATATTTTTCGTGTCATCGATGATCATCTGCGATATTTTCAAAACTAATGCTAAAGAAATTTCTCCAGTATTTATGATTAATTAGTTTTTTAAAATTTAAATAACGAAAAAAAGTTTGAGCACCGCCTAAATGTTGCCGTGGGTGTATGCTTCTTATTAAGAAGATACGAGCAATGTTTCTGACTAACGGCCTACAGAAAGTTTCCTGTATAATTATTGTAAAGCTCAGCAATTAGTTTTAAAAGTAATTATTAAGATAATAGTGAAAATTATTAGACTAAAAAATCTGCTTATAAGTTGAAATATCTGAATTGATATTGATTATTTTGATATCGTAGGTATACGAGATGAATTTTGTTATGGATGGGGTGAAATGGATACCTATGGACTTTTGTATTTGACGCTGTTCACAATTTTATAGCACGTAAGTAGGTAATGGTTTTGCGCGGGTCTAATATCTTTTGCAAAATAGTTTATATGATTTTTTCTTAGGGCTCAGTAGCCTAGGGTGAGCCCAGCACCCATTGTACTGTCCCGACGTTGGGAGGGGTTGTTCTGTGGTGCGGATCAACGCCTCTGTGGAGGTGGTGTCGGCTCCTTGCGGGACTGACTAGCCGTCGAGGTGCCCTATTAGCTTAACAGATCCGGAGCCTCCTCACCAAAGCCGGTGGCACTCGCCGGGTTTTAGTGGGTTTACTTACCATCTTACGGGCGCAGCGAGTCCCACATACCCGCCTGGGGAGGCCCACTCCCCAGGCGGGATGCCTCAGAGCATTTCCCGGCGTTAACGAAAAAAAAAAGGTTCATATGCATTTGTTAAAATGCTTTGACAATACAAACAGACACTTCAATTTCATATTTATAGATAGCGGGATGGCTCATAGATATAATTTAAGTAGGTATTGAATATCTGTCCAAACTCGCCTGACCCAATTGTAAGGGGCACCAAGTTTAAACTTGCCAAATGTAGATGTGTTACGTAAACAATAGTCGCCATGACCCTTAAAACTTTGCTCTGGTTTCTTTCAAAGATTTATGTGATTATTCTGTTTATGTAAAATACTTCGAAGATGTACATATTTTTGATTCTATGGTATAAAGGTACCTAAATGGAATTAAGTCCGATATCTCCAAGTAATAGGTTCAAATTTAGGTCTCCTATTGGTATTTTTTTTTTAATGTTAGTTGGATAGGCAAACTGGCAAACGTGCCACCTGATGGTAAGTGGTCGACGTCGGCCATGAATATATAAACTAGTTTACCTGGAACGAGCCCAGGCAACTCATTTATGTGTTGCCTATCCCGAGACATAACACTGCCTGTCTTGCCCTTCTCTCCGAAACACAGCAAAGCTGTTTCACGGGAGAAACAAGCAAGATGGGTACCACACCAGCCGGGAGCGCGGCACAGCGCTTCCCTCCACCGGTACTATAATATTAATAGGTATATTTAAATAATATTAATAGGCTATTATAATATTAATAGGTATATTTGCGAATTGAATGGTCCTATTTGCTGTAAAGTATACAAAACGACGAGCACGTAAACATCTTAAAATGCTGCAGTAACGAATAATTGATTATCATACAAAAACAAGAAAAAAGTAAGGAATTTGCGTCTAAAATTGGTTTCCAAATAAAATACATTTTTATTGAAAAAGGGATAGTATAATTTAGCCGTTATATTATAAAATTCATAAAGCAAAATTACCGTTAACAAGTGTAACATTCTTCCACCGCACGTAAAACAAATATGGCCGATTGACAATGATTTCCTTTTCTGGAGTCTCGTCCCATTCGATACCTTGAATATTTTATTCTTCATTAATTTATCTTCATTAGCTCAATGAATTAGTAAGATTATTGACAGTGGTATGTATAGCCTGCTGTCTGACCAGAAAAATAAAAACCCTCGCCATATTGCGGAAAATTTCGGAACTAATTTCTGTATGGACCATGAGTCCATGAAGTTGGGAAATAAGAGGAGATGCCCCTTTCTTTAAACTTACAGCTGTAAGCGAGTGCCTGATCCGCCATCTTGAGTGCCCTTTTCATAGTAGTATACTCTATATTGTTTGTGGTTTTGGTGTCAACTAGCAATGGTAGCCATGTTAAGTGCTGATTTGAGCTGTAGGTATACACCTTTCTTTCGTAGGTATGCCTAGTCCTTCTATATTATTATGTCTATGGTATGGACTATACTGTGTTGACGTAAAAAGGTAAAGTGGCGACACACGTCACAATTATTTTGACAAATAAACACCTTATATACGTTTTAAGCAATTTAGCAGGCATTTTCTTTTTAATGTTTTTTTTATTCTGATGGGTAACTTGCGAATTCTATCCAACAGAGAAGTCCCAAGCATTTAACTATCCACATCACGATAGATCTGATCATAAGTTAAAATACGTTTGTCTAGAATAAGGAATGTGAAATAGTGAATTATAAAGCCATACATACCATCATCCTTAAATGCATTACGACCCGCTTCAGACCAAAACATAATACGTTGAACACCGTGCGAGAGTGTCAATTTTTCACACGTCGATGTATTTCTGTCTTTTGGGGTAAATAACTTAGTTATTCCAATCTAAAACGAAAGAAAAATCACTTTATATAGTAGCTAGTTGTTGCTCGCAGCTTCGCCCGCATCAACTTACATTTACAGCCGTATCGTCGTATTTTCGTTAGTAAACCTTTTTTTGACGCATGGAAATCTTTATGGATGTAGCCAGGTCCCGCAGAAGAGAAGGGCTTCAGTCTTCTCCACTCTGACTCGAAGCCCTAACCTCTCTAAACGGCGCGCCGCCTCCTTTCGTTAGTAAACCTTCGACAAACTCCCTTATGCCACTCTATGTATCTGGCGAATTATCAGTCTCATCTTAGGTGTTACAAAACTCCATAAATATACCTCTATATACAGAAGGTAAAAATATGTTCAGCTTCATCTGCAATATGTTATATAGATTATCTGTTTGTGACTTTGGATATAGGTCATATTTAAAACGACTCCTCCGATTAAAAAGGGACCAGCCCAGAAAACAGGTATGATGCTGCTTTATCACTGAGGGACACAATCATCACCCTCTCGGACTCATGATACGACTGTTTATGTAAAATAAACTATGTAAAATTAAATTGACAGCTATGCTGTCACATTATGCCTATAACTTATTTATGATTACAGTAGGCTGTATAATCTTCAAGAATAATGATTTAGTATCTGAAGAAACCTTTAGACTTCTTGGATTCTCTACTCCAAACTGTACCGAGGTAGAAGTGCCTTCTCACACGCGATCAGTTCTCGTAAGAAATTTTCTAACTTACCTCCTTAAGTTTGTTCGGTAAGAGGAGAGTCATGCGGAGGGTGTACAGAGGAATGGTAGCAGCAAGTCGTATCGTCTGCATGTTACTGGTGACGTTCGTCAGGCTGTTGACGGACATGTGACCTGCTAGGCGCCGCAACGAGTTTCCTCGCGGAACCAACATTAGAAGCGATAAATGTGGTGTCTTGTACTCTATCTCTATTGCCTAGAAATAAAAAAGTTAGCAATTTATCACAAGGAAAAACCGAAAATCATGGAATATTTCTTGATAATCTAGACCCGTCGTGGATTCATAGTGTCTATTGTCAAGACACTAGCCTTGTTTTAGTGCTTGGAGAGAACTTGCGGATTAAAACGAGAATGGTGGTATCCATACATTCGGTACGCGGCACAAGGACATCCCTCCCGACGGTATAGAGACGAACCAATTTCGCCACTGAGGAAGATTGTTTGGAAGATGGACTATGGAGAGCATTAGGATGAGATGGTTGTGCCACTTGCAATCGCATCTGCGCGCGTAATAACTTGCATATTCCATATATCTCAATAGATGTACCACTCATCAAATCGACTGCCTCCAGCCCACACCGACAAACAATATTATCTTTGAATGGTTTATTTACGACAGGTCAGCTTGTGCATGATAAATTGTGAAAGATATTAGATTTCATTATTGGGTTCAATAGTTATAATACTAAAATGAAATTAGATGTAATAACTTTATCTTTAAAAAATAAACAATTATGTTTTAGTGCAGCGGCGGCCGGTGACTTCTCGTCTAATCCTCTATCATATTTCTTACCGAGTTCGTGCCCAGCTCCTACCACCACCTCCAACTGTGTTGATCGTATATAAGGATATTTTTTTTATTAAAATCTTGATCAAATTTGACTATGATGCTAAGGGAAACAAATATTTTATTTGTTAAATATTTATTCAGGTTATGTTGGTCCTTGTTTGTGCATAGTAAATAACAATGATTTCTATCGTAACGTTGGTTGTGTCAGCCTTTGAGTATGAAGAGTATATTATAAGATTATAACACTGTTCTAGTTGAATGGTTTATACTCACCTTAAAAGAGGACGAACACGACGAGAGGAAAATGAAATTCCCTCCGGTCATTAAGTTATAATTTTCAAAATATTAACAAAAGTCGTTGTATATTTTACGGAACCTCACGTTGCACTATTCGGTCGGTAAATATCCGTTTTTCACATCATAGCAATAGTCAATCACCGGATTATCTTTGGGGGCGTTGTCCTGTATCATATTTTACCATATGCCACATACTTCGTATATTATCTATATTCACCATTACATCGGTGACAATGTTACGTAGCAGTATTGTCCTTTCGATTGTAATAATATATTATACACGTTATGTCCAGACCACATGTATCCTGGAAAGGGACCAGGAATTACAAGACGAAGGAAGGTTGGAGACTGACTTGCTATGTGACTACAATTCAGACTATCGTCCGGTGAAAGACCATAAAAATGCGATAACCGTTAAGGTCCGATTTGCATTGAAATATATAACTTTTGATTCCCTGGAAGAAACGATCACGATTCACAGCTGGCTGGCGTTATCGTGGAAGGACGAATTTCTGACGTGGACACCAAACGATTACGGTAATTTGAAGGAGCTACAAATCGAGAGCCACAAGATATGGACACCTGAACTAGCTCTGTTCAACGCCGACCCCAGTACGTACCAGAGTGACCGCATATACACGACGTGTCTGGTCAACAGCTATGGCACCGTCACCTGCGTGCCGCACACAGCACACACCGGAATTTGTCGCTCGCAACTGCGCAATTGGCCGTATGACGAACAAAAATGTTCTCTGTTCTTTGGCGCGTGGATACACACGGGCGAGCAAATCAATTTTACATTTTACAGCACTAAACCTGTTATGCTGGACGATTTTCAAAATGGACCTGGTTGGAAGTTATTGAACGTGACCAACGTTCGATTACCCGGAAAATACGACACGTTCGCCAATAGTACGTACCCGATGCTTCAGTATACGTTCCACTTGGCGAGAGAAGCGGGGGGCCCGGCGGCCATCGTTGTAGTTCCTACGGTTATCATCATTTTGTTGACTTTAACATCGCTACTATTGGATATTAAGGATAATACAAGGTTAGCTCTTGCGTGTGTTAGCCTTTTCGCTCACTTTATATTTCTCACCGAAATCGGATACGATATTCCGAAGCACAGTTCAGACACTCCAATAATATTACTGTTAGTAAGAGATTCAATGATCATCACGCTTATGGTCATTCTTGTAACTTTATTCTTGATGTCGTTGAGACATCGTACGGTGCCGACACCTTCGTGGATTATGACTTTCAACCGATTGGTGAGCTCTGGCCCGGGGAAATACGTAGTCTTCACGGAATTCGATCCAAGTGAAGTAATTGAAAGTAAAGCGTTTGCAGCAGACATTTCTGGTTCTTCGCACGAAGAACGAACTCGTGTCGCGGCCGACTGGATTCAGTTCGCTAACGTTTTAAATAGTTGCATATTTATTATTTCGCTTATTGTCTATTTGGTGTTGATTTGTACTTATGTTCCTAGGGCTTCTTAATTTTTGATAATTACTGTTATCTTGTAATCTTGTTTTAAACGAATAGTTGCTGAAATGGTAGGTCACAGATTTTTCTAACTTAAGTAAATCATACTATAGTCCAAGGATTCCCAACCTTTTTTTCATCGAGCCTCCCCGGCTATTTAACGACATTTATTATGTAATTTGTAAAAAGAGAAGTACAAAATGAACTTTTAGTCTAATTAACAAGTGCCTTTTAGATCAAAACTTTTTCGCCTTCTTCTAAAAATATAGTTGAGGTGTCATTCGATTCAGAATCGCATGTAGATAAAATCTGGGAAAAAAACAAAAAGAGGGGGAAATTTTCTAACTACTTTCTAAAGGCCTGACTCCCGGAACTGTAGGACCAATATTTATATTAATTTTACCGAGAGTTGAAAATACGCCCGAAAACGGGAATCACCGAATTTCAATTTTGAAAATTGGCAATTCGGAACAGTTAACATACATATGCGTTAAATACATTTTTTTTCAGAAATGCATACGTACCTATTACGCCCCCCTCTGATATTTTTCTCAGGGCGTGCCCCCATGGTTGGGAAGTCCTGCTATAGTCGAAGTGGCGGTTACAAATAAAACATTAGGAAAAAGATAGACAAAATATTAAAGGCTCTCGGCAGTAATTATAAAAAAAATCGTTCCTATTTTCTTAAAAATTTTGATAAATATGTAAAATATCAGTCGATTATCTTCGCATTGACATTAAATTTACCAACGCTCCATTGGTTATTAAAATTGATTTTCCGCCCACTTAAAATGTCTTTGAATATGCATTCGGATTTTTCTACAATAAAATTAAATAAGTATTCGATTGTTATAATAGTAATCTTACATTACCATTAATACGATTTTCAATAATATAGTTCCCATTTAAATTCTTGTTTTATTTATACTAACTGTAGCCCGCCCCTTTTTGTGAATAATTATGATGACTATGTGTTATATAGATGATAAAGCATTGGAAAGTTTTATCAAAATCCGTGTCCATACATTGTTATCACTTTAAATGTCATTCAACGTGTTTTTACTTTTTTTATAGCATAGGAGAGCAAAGGAACAATCGAAGCATTTTGGCGACTATAGACGCCCATACACATCCGCAAAACCAGAGATTATGCAGATGCGTTGCTCTCTTTAAGTTTTAAGTGTTCAGTCCACAGAGCATTATAGCAATATTGGTTCAGTGTATGTGTCAATAGATTCTTTACTTGTGCTACTTAAGGCAGTCGAACCGCAAGCGGCAAACGAGTATGATAGTTTTTTTTATAGTTGAAAAGGTAAACTTACAACCCAGTCAACTTATTCATGCGTTGCTCACCTTGTGACGCAAGATGGTACGTCTCGGGTGCCAGTATCTATTATCTACGCTTCCTGTCTGTCAAAGCTTTGCAGAAAAAATAAGCAGGATGATGGTAGCAATGTACCACCACAGACACAAGCTGTTCCACCACCGGTAGGCGGTACGTAACGGTCACCAAGATCATCTGTCTCTCTGTCCAGCGGGCTTACTCTTGGCACTCAATCCTATTGAAATTTAGGATTGGGATCGAGAATTTGTCAATCGGTACTCTTGTACGCTACACTAGCGCACGATTTGACTCGATCACAGTGGAATTTTATGTAACTAATTGAAATTAGTATTTCTCAATCTCGTTTTTTACCGATTGACAGATTCTCGATCCTAATCCTAAATTTCATTAGGATCGAGTGTCAAGAGCTGTAAGCCCGCAGTTCTTCTTTCTGGATCACATAGCTTAGCGGAGGAATATGGAACCCATGCAGACGGATAGGCTGTACAAAGTGTTAAATATTATTATAATAAATATTATATATATATTCTCTGGGACCATCTTATCCATTGGGCACTCTGGGTAACTGCCCAGGGCCCCGCGATCAATGGGGCCATTATCTTAGTACCTAAGTAAGGCTTTGCCTTAAATAGGTTAAAGACGGCATTCATATTCACTACTTACCTCAGCGTCCCAGTCATGTAAGTCGGCGTACCGCATGACGTCATTGATACGTATCATGCGGATAAACCTAGGCGCAGAGTCGCCGTCGTAAAATGGCCAGGTACCATTTTTAACGGTAGGAGCTGAACGCCAGCGGGGACGCAGGTACATGGTGTTCAACAGCACCGCGCATATCCCATTGGACAGGTCATCCTCGTCGAAAGTATCTTGCATGACGCCGCCTGAATCTCTAGTAACCTGTTACCATTTAAATATATTTATTAAACTACCTTTCTTTGACTACAACATTGGAATTCAGCGAAGAAGGAAGTATGTGTACAGTGGACGGATTTTTTTTCATAATGATGATTATACCTCCCTCCATCTTACCTATAAATAGTTTTGTTTTAGTAATACAACCCTTTCATAAATAAAATATTAGAAACAACAACCCAACCAGTCACAGGGACTGCCGATAGAAGTGAAAACAAAATAATTAAATGACATAATTTAGAAGCAACACAATTTGCAAAACAAATATTATATAAATAAATCAAACGTCAAACTGCGTCTCCAGCGACTCGAGTGCGGTGTCGCGAGTTCAGAGATTTTATCTCATCTAAAATATGCGTACCGCGCTAAAAGAAGTTTACACTTCAAAATTGCAGATTTAACACTGTGAAAAACAAAACTCGAAAGCGATCACGAACCAGTAGTAATATCTCCTGATGTCTAAACTATTTTATGCCGTATCACAACGTGCGACGAATTCGAGTCCGATACGAGTAGACGCAAACCCAGACCGTGCACTCGCGTCAGCACTACGCTACCACTACATTGCTTGGGTACCGCGCAAGACCCGCCTCCCTTTCCAGAGGATCGATGAGGGCCGGCCCTCATGATGATAAGTTAAATTCAACCGTAAAATATTCGTCGGCCGTATCGGATTAGACTAGTCTAAATCCTGCTCTCCCGAGCAGCGCGCGCAATGAGCCGCGCCTCATGCGGTCCTCCGCGCCCCTTTCGAATATTTCTTAAAGACTTAAAAGTCATCAGGCCGAAAAGTCTAGCCCTTCCGAAAAGAACCACGTGCGGGGGCTTATTTTCGCTTGAACATTTTTGCATCCCTTTCCTTTGACGGCAGCGGCGAGTGCGACACGGTCTACAAGTTACTATTGTTTCTCACTTTTTTTTGTTGAATATCTTTTAAATTATTTTGAAACAATAACATTTTTATTTTTTACTTCTACCCTATGCCTTAAAATTACTCCTTATGGCAAGTCGTTCCGCCGTGGGAAAGCAACCATTAAAATTTTACGGTGTATACCTAATACTAGAAACAAATATTTTTTTATTAGCCTTACCATATCATTAAGAATAGTTGTAAGATCCTCGGTGCCTTCATTTTGTATGGTACTTATATTAGCCCTTATAGCTGTTGCTGGCCCCGTTGCAAACCTTCTGCTAACAGATAAGCTATCCCTTAACACGAAACGAGTTACCCAACGAAACTTGAAATCGTTTCTTGATGGTGGCAATGATGAAGTGACATAGCTTAGTAACGCTGTTAGATCCTGAATAAAATTAATTAAATGAGAAACAACTGGTTTAGATAAAATTAGTTAAGAGATAGAAGTAAGATAAGTATTTACTGGTGGGAAGGAAGCGCCACGCGTGCCGCGCTCTCTTCTGCATGTGCACCACCATCCTACTTAAGTGATAAGTCTCCCGTAGCTTTGCTGTGTTTCGGAGAGAAGTAGTGTAGCACAGGCAGTGTAATCACTGGCACCGAGACTTAACATCTTATGTCTCAGGATAGCCAACACAATATGATTGTGTTGCCTGGGCTAGTTCGAGGTAAGCTCGTTTATGTTCATGGGAGACGCTGACCACTTACCATCGGGTGGCACGTCTGTCAGTTTGCCTATCCAACATTATAAAAAAGAATGATTACATTTTCTCAAACCAACAGACGCCAACGTGGCACAGCGCCTCTCTCCCACCGGTAAAAATGCCTGGAGTCTATTCTTCCCCTCCCTTCTAAAATTAAAAAAAAAAAACATAAAATTACCGTGTCTCTCAAATGGTATTGCAAAGCCTCTTCTATTTCATCTCTAATCTCATGATCTAGTTCTGTAGATAACGCAAGAAGGGCCGTGCACAGGAACAAACTCGACTGGACGAAACTTATGCCGTTCTCGTGACGGTGTTTTGGGCCCCATTCGGATAATTTATTGAACGTCGTCTATAAGGATATAATTTTTGAGTACCTACTTCGACAATATTTTCTTGAATAGTAATAAGTACAATTAAAATGTAAGTTTAAGAGCGGCAACGCACTTGGGAACTCAATATATCTGGTGTCGGAGATTACTTACCTCTAGGTAAACATTTGCCCCTTTTTCAGTCAATGATTTCAAAATTAATACCATTTATTTGTCTGATTATTATTTTTTACAATCAGTCTTTGTTGTGTTAGGTAGGTACTAAAGTAATAAAAGTAGGGTATACCTATACATTATGTGTATGACGGTATCAGTTATTTTTATACCATGTGTCAGGGATAGTGTTACTTACTAGAATATACACAAAATAATTATACAAAAATACTTAATACTTTAGGCACAGGTATTTTTTTTTTCATTTTCACTAGTTTTACGCACACTGTAGATATGCATACATGTATACTGCGGGTTAAGCCTAGTTCGCACTATGCCAGTATTTTAGTCTAGTAGTGAGTAATTTAGCGGTCTGAAAACCACCAGTTTAGTCGAGTAGGTTGAATCGAGTCGATCCATTTACTTAATTCTATTTTTTGACGTGACAACGTCTAATAATTCGATGGAGCCGGCTGCAAGAACGAAAAAGATGACGCATGCGGCGTTACCTCGCTCTGAGGCGTTCCATTTTCTTATGACGTTATCACGTTCAACTATCGTCAGTAAACCGACTTTACAGACAACTGATTTTTTTTTTCGGGAGACTAGCACCCCAACCACGCGTCCGACGTCCCTGGTTTACCGGCTAAACGAGTCAGAACTCAGAACCAGTCGAATTAGTCGATTTCATTAGTTGCCGCAAAATTGACGTTTACAAACTATCTAAATATTCTTTGGGGTTTTCCTACGAATAAATAATAAGTCAGGAAGTCTAACTCATAACAAATGACACATAAAAAGTGGGCCTACTTCAAACCAAAACGACGTATGATTTAAAATACCAATCACTTTCGAGGTTACAAATAGACGTCATTGGTGCTTTGTTTAATTTCAGAATAAATGCAGGTATTGGTCGGCGCGCATGCTGCAATGTCACCTATGACAGTCCAGTGATAGCTGCGTGGACGATGTCATGCAATAAGTGAACTAAGTCAATAATAAAACAATATTATTTAATATTTTACAATGATTTCTTTCGGCCGAGTCCACCGACGCGCCACAATCGTAACATACTGTTACTGACTCCCTGTGGGCCGTCCGGCACAGGTACTCACCAAAGCAACCATGCCTGGTGAGCACCTGTGTCAGACGGAAGGTGAGGGGGTTTGTGCTTATGGCGCATCCAACGCTCGAGGACTGAATGCAAAGCAACCGTTAGGCTTTTGTCATACGACTGCCGTGCAGGGTCCTCCCCCCACCTCCGTATTAATGCTCCTGTCCTAGTCGGCGAACCCGTAGGATCTAGTAAAACGTAAGGTTCTCGCCGGGAGCCCTCCTAACCAATACATATGAATGCGTCTCGGCAAGAACCTCCGCCACAAATTCCCACGGGGGGTCACCGGCTAGGTCAGTGGCTGTTACCCAGGGTACTGTTCGGTACCAGCTGGGCCTTATCCCTCGCGGTAAGGTGACCCGCCCAAATGGATGCACCATACATCGCCATACTCCGGAGTATAGCTGCCTGCAGGCGGCGCTTCGAGGTTCGGGAGGAGTCTGCCCAGCGAACTTGCCGCCTTCACGACCTTCAATCCCAATATTGACAAATGTGGGCCGAAGGTCCACCCTCCGTCTCCGTCCCTTGATCTGGGGGCTCATCCTGACCCTCCCCCCTCGGATCTGGAGGGTAGCTCCCGGACGGTGTCCTTTACGGCCGGTCCCGCGGAAGAGAAGGACTTTGGTCTTCTCAACTCTGACCCGAAGCCCTAACCTCTCTATGCGGCTGATCACGAGGTCGAGCCCGACTTTGGCCAGCCGCACCGCCTAGCTCCTTATAGGCTCTTCCCCGGGATACCCTTGTTTTTCAAGCTTAATTGCAGCTAACTACTTATTTTGCCGAATTGGATCGGCTGGGATACTAAAAGAAAACAAAGCAAGCAAAATGCACAATCATTTTTAAAATACCTCAATTATATCGATATACATTTAAATAATGATAAAAATATAAACATATTAGGTATATTATACATTTCATGAAGAATAAATAAAATACCTTCTACATTGGTTCAAATATTGACTGACTTCATTTTGCATAGTATTGACCATCTCGGTTTGCTTATTACATTAACGTATTTGAATGTAATATAATTTTACTACTATTTACTAGTGAGAAGTAATCCCTGGAGGTTTTGATTTTGTATGGCTCCTGCACCACTTCACTACAAATGATGGCATGATGATTAGCAGCTGCAATTCATAATGAAAAAACGAAAACGTATGCGTAAGTTTGACGTGTGTTCGCTTGCAAGAAAAATGTCCGACTGATGACGCGCTGGACACTACTTTTAAGCCCCGCCTACTTGGACACGACTTTTGTTGGGTCATTTTTATAACGCAGTTACATTTTCTGACTTATTATTTATTCGTAGGGGTTTTCCAATAAAATACAAAAATACTAGCATAGTGCGTACTAGGATTTACGGCGTGCCGAGGGGGCTCTTTGTACCCCTCTTCTGTGGTGCGGGACAACCCCTCTGTGGAGGTGGCGTCGGTCCCTTGCGGGACTGACTAGCCGTCGAGGTGCCCTGTT
This sequence comes from Helleia helle, assembly GCA_963853865.1. NCBI lineage: Eukaryota > Metazoa > Arthropoda > Insecta > Lepidoptera > Lycaenidae > Helleia > Helleia helle. Next base: position 14,039,238 of record OY971421.1, read on the forward strand.
AGATTAACAGATCCGGGGCACCTTACCAAGGCGGCACTAGTAGCACTCGCCGGGTTTTAGTGGGTAGAGCTGCGTCCATGTACCATCTTTCGGGCGCAGCGAGTCCCACATACCCACCTGGGGAGACCCACAGTCACTCCCCAGGCGGGATGCCTCAGAGCATTTCCCGGAAAAGAAAAAAAAAAGGATTTACGGCGTAGTGACATTTGTCGGTTTAGCGAATGATAAATCATATTTTTTTTTTTAACGATAAAAATAAACTTTATTGTTTTTAATAATATTTAAATATTTTTTTGTGTATGTTCTAGTAGCACTAGGTATCCCTGGACACATGGTATACAGAAAACTGATACCGTCACGCCATAAGCTTGATTCCACAATTTTTAAATATATCTCACTAATACTATATTTCTACTATTATAAACGCGAAAGTTTGTAAGTTTGGATGTTTGTTGATCTTTCACAGCAAAACGGCTGAACTGATTTGGCTGAAAGTTGAAATGGCGATGGCTTTTGCCTCGTATTAGGACACAGGCTATAAAAATAATCATAATCAATCCGAATACGGTTGTATTCGAAGTCTAAGTCTACGAAATCTAAGTTAACGAGGCGAAGGTGTGGGCACCAGCTAGTAACGATTAATGCTCATTATGAAATCGGGCTTGGATTTGTATTAAATTATTCCAATTCCGCCAGATGCAGACATTTGCATGATGAATATTTTCATTACCTTGGAAAGTTAAATAGATATTTGTAATAAATAAATAATAATAAAAATATTTTTATTCAATGGTGTACGTCAAAGTAGCTTATTGAACGTCAAATGACTCTACTACCGGTTCCAAAACTAGTCCACTGAGAAGAACCGGCGAAACAAACTCAGTGAAACTAATATTTTCAATATTATACAATATAGGTATGTACATAATATGATATAATTATACATAGAAGCCTCGTAGGAAACGCCTTATTCCCAAGGTGTGGTATCTTCAATAAATTATTTTATTTTGTAGTATCCTTTACCACACAAACGTTCTTTAACAGTTTTTTTAAATTTATTTATTGATAGGTTTTGAACGTTTTCTGGGACCCTGTTGTAGAAACGTATACATTGACCCATAAAAGAATTACTGACCTTATGTAGCCTAAAGTATGGCACAACAAGTTTACGTTTGTTCCTTGTATTTTTATTGTGATTATCGTTTACACCATTTTTTAACAAATTCGTTTATATCTTTGCAAACATACGTCACGTTTACAAAAATGTATTGATATTTGTCTTACGTTACCTACTTATTATCAGTGAGACGACGAAACGACGTTAAAGGTGTTTTGGAGTATCTTACATATTTTTTTTCCTAGCCTTATACTGTCCCACTACTGGACAAAGGCCTCCCTCTCTCTTTTCCACGTGTCTCTATCGTGAGCTATCTACGCCAGTCTTGTCGAAAATCGTCGAGGTCATCCCGCCATCTCCGTCGAGGTCTACCGCGTCTCCGAATCCTGTTTAATGGGACCCAGTCTGTGGATTTATTGGCCCTTATTAATAATAACAGAACAAAAATAAACAATAGTGAAGTTACATACCCAATAAAAATTGCGTTCAAATTTTTCCACAGCTTGATAGAATTGATTTAATGTCTTATGCATTCGTTGCCAATCCAAACTAGTATTTGTCACAATATTAAATGAATTTATTCTTTGAAAACAAGCTGCCAAAATTAATAAAATATATATATTCATCTCGCAGATATTCACTATTTTCTTCTGATGGTTAATCATCTTTTTAATCTAAATGTTTCTTGACTTGGGCTACACAAACGTAATATAAACTTAGGCCATAGTTCTATAAAACAATCGATAAAAACACGTTGTTGTATATTACTCCGTTGTTATGGGACTGCTTTAAATAAACTGAACATATTGAGCAATGCGAATCAACCATGGCAATCTAATTTAACGCATTGTACTGATTTATGGTTTCAAAATTAGTTTTTACATCAATTTCACTAATTTCATACAAATGACATGATTCATTGATACTATAAAAATACTTGATGTCTATTATTACTAGGGTAATATTTTTAGTTATTACAACCTTATAATATTTATTTTTTTTTATATATATATATATATATATATATATATATATATATATATATATATATATATATATATATATATATATATATAACCTTATAATATTTCATTAATAACATACTAGTGGACCCGACAGAGGTACGACACATTTTGTAGTGGCCCCAATTGTGAATCTAAATTAAACCATTCTCAAGACTACTTGACCACACACAAAAAAATCATCAAAATCGGTCTAACCATTTAGGCAGAGTTCAGTGACATACAGACGCCCAGAAGAAATATATGTAAATGTAAACTATCACGAATAGTTAAAATAATCGAAAAAAAAGATGTTTTATTTCACGAAAGTGGGTGATTCCATCCTTGTGTTTATAAATGTACATGCACATTGTCTTTGCGTGCGTAAACTCGGGAACGCTGTTACGCTTATAGGCTTCCTGTAGTTACCAATTACCATGCAAGCGCATGGTAATTGGTAATTTAATACCATTCATGATAAAAATAAAATTTTGATGTTTGTAATTTACAAAACCCGACAAAATTTAGTTGTAAACGTTATTGGGCCACAGGTAAATAGCAAATATATTACTAACAATTTTTATATTGGCTCTGGTTCTCGGCACATACTCCAAAATAGTGGGATGCGCCTGTAAATGACTATGTTCAGAAATGGATGGTCCGCAGTAAAATCTTCAACGTCCATTGCACACAGCTTGACAACACGTGCGGCTGTGGACAACATGTTAAATGTAGGTATTCTCTTGTAGTTCCTTGGCAGATGCTGTTCGAATGACAGATTTTTTTAAATAAGCTATAGTGCAAGCTTTTGTATAAAAGGCCGCGGTTTAGAAATGCCAGGTTGATCAGCGTTTTGTCTGCTTTGGTTTTTCATTTCATTTTCATTCATTACTGGAAGCCAAAGTTTGGTAGGCAAGTTAGCGGCTGCAGCCTACATCTAGTTTTATTTTTATGGCATAAAAATGCAATTAAGAAGTCCGAGCCTTATGGTGACTACCGACGCCCATAGACATTCACACAACCAGAGGTAATGCAGATGCGTTGCCCTCTTTTTAACTATCCCCCGCCCCCAATGGGCCACCTAAAACTCACTAACCACACGAAAGGCGACAACATAGCTGTCACATTAAGCCGGTATTATGTGAGCGAGAGGTCTAGTTACTAGTAGAATGTTTGAATTTAAAAAAAATGAAGAACGCGCATACAAGAAGATCGAGTGGGTCAAATAAAAGAAACATAATATGTTATATAAATATTTTATTGACATTATCACATTTAATATCGCATATTCTACAAGTACACTTTGTGCATAAAATATTACAATCTATTGTTTTATAAACTTAATATATAATACAACATAGAAAAGTAGACGTTAAATAATTTACGTTTTATTTAGCAATATCATAGAAATATTGAGTAGAAGAAGTTTTGTAACGTCATTTTATTTTTTAATTTATAAAAAAAATACAATATCGAAAAATACATTATATTAGTTAAGTGTCATTTCTATTAAATATAACTAATACTGGAATTTATTTATATAATCGGTATCATCATATACACGTTTAGTTAACTTTTAAATGTACTTAAATATTGTTATTCTTTAGTAATAAGTAATACTATAAGTACAAATATTTTAGTCTATTGACATTGTAAATGTAAACGTTTTATATAAACCGACAGCTTTAAGATAAAATTGATTACTGCATTTTATATTCACAACTAATTAAATTGCGAGGATTTCTAATTGACATAGCAGCATAATATATTTATACGAGCTTTTTGTAAAAAAAATATGTCAAATTAAGACTGACTTTACTTTTTTTTTATTTTTGAACGACTTCGAAAAGGAGGAGGTTATATGTTCGTGTGTATATTTTTATTCTCTACAGTGTTACCTCACAATTTCCAAGTATCATATAAAGTGTTATTTTTTTGATTTATACTTTTATCTTGTACATTCTGCGGTATCACATATTATATAATTTTAATGTATGTACTGTAAACAATTATTTTTCAAAACGTTTTAATTGCCGCGCTGTGTTGCCATAAAATAAACTGTACCGTCGACAACGATTGCGGCCAAAAACGGATGGTCAGCAACGAAACGAGTGACCTGTGGTTCGCCGATTATAGCAGAACAGAATGCGATGCCCATCGCTGCAATGAAACATCTCCATCACATATTACTATTCATTGTACATCGAATAAATGCAACATGGACAAGACATGGCATTCTAAAGCATTCCAAAGCAGCGGTGATATTATACACATCAAAAATATATCATATACAAAAACACGTATTATTTTAATAGGAAAATTTATTACTGTTATATTAGAAACGAATGTGGACGCTTTAAGCGCCACGGTAGGCACCGACGAAGATAGGCGTGCGATTTTCATCTGCGAGCACGTAGAAGAAGGGGCGGTCGGCTCGGAAAGGCGTAGCCATGGGACGGGCGCAGCGCAACATCACGACCATGCCTGCACAAGCGCGGCACGTTAGCGCTACCACTCCACCGAGGTACGATTCACATCTTACACAGCCCGTAACTCACACGTCCTCAATATTACATATTATGCCGGGTCAAGAGACTTAGAAAATATTTTAACGGCAACAAATGAAAACACAACTAAAACAATCCATGACAGTATTTGAAAAATCAAAAAAAATATAATTTACAAGCGTTTATATAATATATGCGCTTAAAATGACACAAAATGACATTGCTGCACTCTGTATACGTATTTAATTACGAGTTTGCATGATATATAATCGAGTCCTAATTTCTTTAATAATAAAATCTTACTCTTTATGTTATAATGAATAAAAAATAATAACATGAATTAAAAGTAAGAATCAAATAAGATATTGAGTGTTGAAAGCGGAAGACAGTTACATGAAGGGTTAGCAATTAGCATGTTCAAGGTTTTGATATTTTAATTTCGTCATTAAAACAAACTCACATTGGAAAAGGTAGCATATGGTGCAATGTTTTTGTATGAAATAATATATTCATCTACGTTTTGTAAAAATACATTTTTATGTAACTCCTTTTTTATACTACCTACTAACTGTGTTTTGGCTAGACGCTTAAATTTTACTTTCATGTTCAGCTAATATAGTGTAGACGCAGTAGGTATATATATTTCTGCTAAGCAATCTGTTACTTCGAATTTTCTACGTTAAAAAATAGCCGTCTCTTTAAATATACTCACGAAGTCTCAGTCTACATTTAGTAAGCAATAATTAAAATGCAAATACAAATAAAAATGGCGTACGTATTATAATCAAGCTGTCACCGTTTTTGATAGCACGGAAAATTGCTTATCAGATGTGAATTGTACCTTATAGTTCGACGCGGGTGTACGCTCGCGGTCGGAAGCGCGGGACAGCCGCCATTACCGGCGTGCGCGCCGCCATTACGCACCACAGCGCAGGCCGGTCCGCCGCGAACACGTGCGGCACCGAGCGTTTCTTACGCGCTACCACCGCTACGTACCGGCACAACCCATCATACACACGCACACAAGCATATACCACATACAAAAGCGTTCTTATTCTAAGATTCTTATATATACCTACTTAATTAAAACATAGACATGCTGTAATTTTAACATTGACAATATTGATATAATGGTTTTAGATCTAGGGAGAGTGAAAGACATAGGATAAGCACAAGAGAAGCGATGGTCTCATTCAACAGCATTGTATTATAAGCGTTATTAATTTTACGAGACTACTTTTTTTATTTATTGCTCACGTTAAAGCCAGTAGTTTGAAGGGAGGTCCCAATTGACAATATGGAGCAATAACACGATAATTTTTTCTTGAACGAAATCTTAGATTTATGTAGAATTCCAATACTATTAGTTAAAAAAATTTATGCCTTCTACTAGGAATATTTTGAGTCATTTCATAATAATTTGACTTTATTCATCCATAATATTTAACTTTTTTTTTTTTTTTCGAAGGGATCTATGCTAATGGCCCGAAGGCCCTAATGCTTCATCGGATTAGTGTGAGCCCATTCGGCTCACTTTTGATTTATAAAGGGGGGGTTGCCCCCCGCCTACCGTGCAGTCTGCGACCACACGGCCTCCTGGCGTCGGTTGTGTAATATTTAACATTTACACGTAAAACTATATGGTTCATCATTAAATTAACGATAGAAATATATGATTCATATCGATACATTGCTGTGTGGGGGCGGCTTAAGAATACCCCTACCCCAATACCAGCCCAGGGTGACGTAGAAGTCGTCAAAGGGCATTTAGCTCCCCAACATCAAGGATGCTAATACTGCGAATCGATTGCTTGGTGTCAGTCTGTCTCATCGTGACAGTGAGATAGACTTGATCACTAAGCATCGATCGCACCGAGTGATGGCGGCACCATCAATCGAATTGGCGGCAGGCAGCAGTGCCACCGATGCGAATTCATCATCATCTGCGATTGCCAATCCGCCTGCTCAGCGTGGCAATTATGAGCATGAATCCCCTCATGAATTACAGGCACAAGAGAAGGCCCCTAGTTCCCGGCCGTCCCACTATTCCTGGTTACGGTAGCAGCCTAGGTTACGGTGGGACAGGGGGTGCTAAGAATCCCCGGGCTACGTATCGCTACCACCAACTTGACCTGGCTACGTATAACGGACGAACGTTGAGACTCGATGACCACCTGGTTGAACTGGAGGTGGAACTGGGAAGTATCCGATGGCACGTTTTGGGGTTATGTGAAGTCCGAAGACAAGGAGAGGACACCATAACTCTGCCTTCGGGTCATCTGTTCTACTTCAGGGAAGGCGACACTCCATCCCAAGGCGGCGTGGGTTTTCTCGTCCACAAGTCCCTTGTCAACAACATCGTCGAAGTCTCGAGTGTGTCGAGTAGGGTTGCGTATCTTGTACTCAAACTCACCAAGAGGTACAGCCTCAAGGTGATACAAGTATATGCGCCAACCTCGACACACTCCGACGATGAAGTAGAGTCAACTTACGAGGATGTCTCCAGGGCCTTACACAACACCTCCAAGGCTCACTTCAATGTTGTTATGGGGGACTTCAATGCCAAAGTAGGAGTACGAACAGGTATCGAATCGTGTTTAGGGCCACATGGTGTCGGCAGTCGTAACCACAGGGGGCAAATGCTGGTCAACTTTCTCGAGAAAGAGGGGCTCTTTTTAATGAATTCATATTTTAAAAAGAAGCCCCACAGGAAGTGGACCTGGCAAAGCCCCGATACTGCGACGAGAAACGAGATAGACTTTATTATGACGGACCGAAGGCATGCATTCAGGGATGTCTCTGTGATCAACAGGTTCAAAACCGGAAGTGATCACCGACTAGTAAGAGGATCTATGAATGCAAGCTTTCAGCGAGAGCGAGACCGTCTAATAAAGTCTACACTCCGACCTGACTTCCGGCAAACTGTGGTAGGTTCCAAAAAATTCCAATTGGAATTAAAGAACCGATTCGATAGCCTTAACATATCGGAAACCACAATGGCAGTTGACGAGGCACTGGGTGCCGTGGTGGACTGCATGCGGGTCGTGGGTGAAAGGTTTTGTAGGAGAAAGCGTACTGGCAGGAAATCCAAACTCTCGGATGAGACGCTCGGTCTTATGAGGGAACGCAGAGCACACACAGACGCCACTTCTACAGATGTAAAGCTTCTCTCGAAGCAGATCCGCAAACTAATACGCCGAGACCTTCGCTGCTCAAATACGCAACGGATTACCGAAGCAATTGAGCAGAATAGAGGGTCGAAGGTTTTTGTGGAAAAGCTCGGGAGAAGCCACCTGTCGAAGATTAGGACCGCTACTGGCGCGACCGTTTCTTCTAAGCCTGGGATCTTGTCGGAGATCGAAGATTTCTATGGCAAACTGTACGCGTCCCATGCTCCTCAACCTGATCCCCGAAACAACGATCCGCGTGCTAGCCTAACACGACACCTCTCCGGCGAGCTTTCGAACATCAGCCTAGATGAGGTTAGTCTGGCTCTTAAGCAGCTTAAAGGGGGGAGGGCTCCGGGGAGGGACGGAATTACGACTGAACTCCTTAAGGCAGGTGGCGAACCTGTTTTAAGAGAGTTACAAAAGATTTTTAATTTCGTCCTTCAACGGGGCATTTCCCCCAAGGAGTGGCATGGAAGTGAAATCGTTTTGTTTTTTAAGAAGGGTGATAACTCCCTTCTTAAAAATTATAGACCGATATCACTTCTAAGTCATACAAGCTGTTCTCGAGAGTCATGACGAACCGCCTCACTAAAAAGCTCGATGGATTCCAGCCACCGGAGCAGGCTGGGTTTCGAAGAGGATTTAGCACCATAGACCACATTCACACTATAAGGCAAGTTGTACAGAAGACCCATGAGTACAACCAGCCACTGTGCCTTGCCTTTGTGGACTATGAGAAAGCTTTTGACTCGGTTGAAACCTGGGCTGTTCTGGAAGCTCGGCAGCGATGTCAGGTCGATTGGCGATACGTCGAAGTGTTGAGAGGATTATACGACGCCGCCTTTATGTCCGTTCTGGTTCCGGGAGGTCAAACAAGACCAATCCAATTGCATCGAGGAGTGAGACAGGGGGATGTCATTTCCCCGAAACTATTCACTAATGCTTTGGAGGACGTCTTTAAGACTTTAAACTGGACAAAATATGGCATAAACATTAACGGCGAGTATCTCTCACACCTTCGTTTCGCCGACGATATCGTTATTCTGGCCGAGTCGTTGGAGGGCTTGCAGGAGATGCTGCACAGTCTAAATGAATCTTCCCGACGTGTGGGTCTTAGGATGAACTTGGACAAGACGAAAGTCATGTTCAACGAACACGTTCTCCCTAGGCCGGTTAACGTTGATGGCATAACTCTCGAAGTCGTGCAAGAGTATGTCTATCTTGGGCACACTTTGCAGCTAGGTCGACATAACTTCGAGAGAGAAACCGATAGGAGGATTCAATTGGGATGGGCAGCATTCAGGAAGCTTAGCCATATTCTCACGTCGTCTATACCGCAGAGTTTGAAGACGAAAGTCTTCGACCAATGCGTTCTCCCCGTGATGACCTACGGGGCTGAAGCGTGGCCTCTAAATATAGGACTGGTCCGCAAGTTTGCCGTAGCTCAACGTGCTATGGAGCGTGCTATGCTGGGTGTTTCTTTGACAGATAGGATTCGGAAGGAAGACATCCGTCAGAGAACTAAGGTAACCGATATCACGCAAAGAATCAGCTCGTTGAAGTGGCAGTGGGCTGGTCACACACTCAGAAGAACGGATGGCCGATGGGGCAATAAGGTTCTAGAGTGGAGGCCACGTTTAGGTAGACGAAGTGTTGGTCGGCCATTGACCAGGTGGGAAGACGATCTCCGTGCGGTGGCCGGTCCGTGTTGGATGCGAGTGGCAAGGGATCGGCCATCTTGGCGTTCATTGAGGGAGGCCTATGTTCAGCAGTGGACGGATAGAGGCTGATGATGATGATGATGATGATCGATACAAACAAAATGGCAAAGATAAGTTTTAAAAATTTGTCACGTATGTCAGTCTGTATATACATATATGTAGATGCTATCTTATCTTCAAATTAAGTATTGATGGCGATGGAAGTGATTATATGCGGATTGTACAAAAAAAATTTAATATTATGTAATCATATAATATATGCACATCAATTAGTAAGCTACACCATGCTACACAAGGTGCATGTTGATGAAACAAGAAGGAAAAAATGTAGTTAGTTTTCGATTTGATATTGTCTCTTTTTTTTTAATATTAAATATAAATTCTCTATACCAAATGTCAAATCCAACACAAAATACTATGAACATACCAATGACCTATTGAATAATAAAAAAATACTACCACAATCTTAAACTATAGTAATAGTAACAGGCTTGTATCTTTAAAATATATAAAGGTTGTCTCGTATTCTTTCAAAGCTATTAATTTTACAACCAAAACATTGGTCCATTATTATTATTTATGTTAGTTGGACAAGCAAACTGGCAGACGTGACGTGGTGAGTAGTGGCTGATGTCGGCCATGAACATAAACTAGTTTACCTGGAACGAGCCCAGGCAACCCATTTATGTGTTGCCTATCCTGAGACGAGACAAGATGTTAAGTCTCGGTGCCAGTAATTACACTGCCTGTCTTGTCCTTCGCTCCAAAACACAGCAAAGTTGTTTCACGGGAGAAATAAGCAAGATGGTGGTACCAATGCAGCCGGGAGCGCGGCACAGAGCCTCCCTCCCACCTGTTTTTTTCCTTATTTATTCCTGGTCTCGATCTTGTCCTAGACCATTGTTGCTATATACTTTATTGTGCAGTAACCGAATATGTGAAAATAAATAAAAATTTAAAAAAAAAACGCGATAATAAGTAAAGAAGCTTTCTTTACTTGTGATATAATAATCATCAGTCTGGATACGGCTCTAAACTTAATTTAACGCGGACGAAGCTACGGGCAACTACTAGTAATAATATAAACTGAATCATACCTGTGGCTGCGGCGGCCTCAGCGCCCTCTTCGTTCACCTCAATAAAAGCCTTTTGCACTGCTTTAGACACGAACAACTTGTCATCATTGTCCAAGACCTTTGTGAGGCCCGAATTGTGGCTATCGAATATTGATTTTATTCCCAGCTGAAGCGTGTAAAACAGAAAACCTTAGTTATTGACTAGAGCCGTCGGGTGTATTGCTGAAATGGTTCGTCATGTGAAGATAGCTAATTCAAATGCCTTAATGATACTTGTACCTAAGTCAAAAATAAATGTATGTGCGGGGACCCAGAATGTGTATACAGCATGTTGTTTTTTTGTTGAGACTCTTTAGCCATTTTTAAAACGGTATGTACAAGGTGGTACAAAGTAGGTAGTAAAACTTGTACAAAATCTCTCGACAAATAACATCGTATTTATTGATTTTTTTTAATTTCCACAATATGCACTTGTGATAATTACTATCTTATCGATATAACAAGCGTGCTCCACTTATGAGTAATCACAATTATCGAAAATATTTTCTTACTGATAACTATTTTAGTATTTGCATTTAAATACTTTAGATATAGCTTCGATTTTTTGTATAATAATAATCTATCTAGATTCTAGAGTATGTTATGTTAAGCCTTTTAAAATTATGAAGTCCTGAATTCGAGAAGAATTGTAGTTTTGACTACGTCCATTTCATGTAAAGTAACCCAGGTATGCTGGAGTTGGTTAACAGGCGCCTGTATTTAGAAAAAGACTAATCTCCTCAAGCTTCCATATTAACTTACATACTTTACTTACCTTTGGCAAAACTTCCTGCAAGTCAATTTCCGTTTCAATTTTGAACTTAGGGATCGTAACTTGCACTTTGATATTCCACATCTTATCCAGCTCCGACATTAAGTCGTAGCCGCCCGCTAGCTTCTGTAGGACGGTTTCCAAGCCTGTGACTTCGTTTGGCAACACAATAAGCATACTCGCGGCGTCGCCTTCGTAAGGGATCTCTAAAAGCTGAAAGTCGTAACACTGAGTTATAGTAAACAAAAACAGTTTGATATCTATACAGATAAATAAAATTGGAGTGTCTGTTTGTAAGATTAAAATAACCGTTTTTTATTAAATGCATATGGATGTATACTCGCTACATATACCAAAATGACATTTTTTACAATTATTGTCTGTCTGTTTGATGGGACTCTCACTGGCAGATAGCTGATGTTATATGGAGTAACTATGCTATAAAAATAATCATCATCTATCCGGGTACGGCTGAAAACCTAAGTTAACGCGGGCGAAACTGCGTTCAACAGCTAGTATTAAATAAAAACATAGAATCGCACATAAAACTTCTTTTCTTAAGTAGGTTCATGTTCATGGGTCTACGAATATGTTCATGTTATTGTTAAGGGTAACAGAACTGTCAGTTTAAATAGTGTTGTAAAGTTTGTAGACACGTAAACGAACGAAACGCCAATTTAAGGGTAATGCAAAAAAGATAGACGTTTGGCGTTTGTTACCAGGCCATAAGTTTACTGACTCATATAATGTGGTGATAAATTAATCATCAATCAAACTTTCCTTTTTTCGCTGGGTAAATGCTTTGTACACATACTACTAAGATCCAACTTGAAATCGTTGTTTTTGTGAGGCGCGGCTTGAATTCTATGCGTTTTCGCATTCCCTACCTTTATTTTAATAACGCAGGGAAATGCACTTAGGCATATAGCCAAGATCCTCGGGTAGTTTTCTGTCCCTATGTGGTATTCGCATCTGAGAGTGCCCTACTCAAATTAAAACCACTGCGAGTGCTTTCAGCTGCTTTTTGATGATCGGATATGCAGGCAGCAGGATCACCTCAGCGACTTCGCATTCCCTACCCGCTAACGACATCTCGGATTAGATTGGTCATCATAACTGTAGCATCCCGGGTCTGATAGCAACAGGGCACCTCGGCGACTAACCCCAATTAAACCGTGCAGGGATACGAAAACAGTTACTAGTCCTAATTATCACATAACGTACAAAAGCTAACCAATATTATTTTTAGGCTAGCGATTTTCACGAGTGTTTACATTTAAAATAGAAAAGCAATTTATAACAAAGAATATTCTGGAAACATTCCAGGCTATGTTTATTATTGTTCTATTTCCATACCTGAGCCTGCAATTCCTCGCTCTGTCCGTATTTGTAGTCGTCCTCTTTGAACATCATGGGCACATCCACTTGAGTCTCAGCGTTGACGTGGAACGGTTGGTCCATCGTATTGTTGGCGTCGAACTTTTTTTTCCAGGAGCCCTAAAATAAACACGTATTATTACTATTCAAATTCTTTTCTAAATACATGACTAAATAGACTGAGAATAGGATTACGGTCAAGTCTGTCTTTTTCATTGGGTACTCTGGACAGGTGCCCAAGGCCCCCCGATCCATGGGGCCCCCAATATTTCTATCAGAATTTGTTTGAGTGATAATTTTAATAGTAACAAACGATGATTTCTGATAAGAACACCTTATAGTGCCCTAGTAACTAGGTTGTCTTCTCAAGTCTGAAAAACAGGCTCACAGATCTCAAATTTGTTGTTTTCGTCGGGCCCATTATCTTAGTGCCCAGGGCGCCCTATAGCTTAAAGGGGGCATAGATAACGGTCACCTTAATGATCCAGACGTGAAATATTTTTACATTTTTTTTTGTAGGAATTATAAGTCATTAAATTAAGTGTTGAAGTCAGTCTTTAAATATTAACATAGCTATATTAATCCAGGCCACTGCATACATGCTGGCCCCCTGGCAATTGACATATACTAAAGAGATGAACGTTAGGCCAATAGTCCAATCTCCAAATAGTTGGGAAATGTTGGTAGTTACTTACAAGTTTTGCGAAAATCTGTCCATGTCTTTTTACCGTGTCAGTGCTAGTTTTATACGAGTAGTGATTCATCGATCTTATCGTTCGTTAAAAGGGCCTATCTCTATCAGTAGGCGCAAATGGACTGATGATAGCACATGCAGGTGTAAATCACATTTTACTACATACTTTTTTCTTAAGAAATGCAGTCGTAAAAAATTATGCACATCATCAACAAAGTAATAAAATTGATAATAAGCATTCAACGACATAATAACTTTAAACAAACTATTTAATTATATTACTTTTATGATAATACGCCCACAAAAATATCAACAGGGTGTTATTTTTTTACTGTGATTCATTTTTGTGATTGTTTTATAAACATAGTCCAATGGAATGAATATGTATTATCGAAGAAATTAATTAAGTTAATATAAATACTGCAAATTAATATTACGGGATAATTATCAAGTTTTCATTTTCGTGGAGCTCGATATTTCGACAGTGCCTGCAAATTCCTTGTTCACAAGACTCTACTGACTAAATAAGGCATTATAATGAAACAACGTTGACAGATTTTATCTCGTAAGTTTTTTACTAGGAGTGTCGGTCGGCCATTAACCAGATGGGAAGACGATCTCCGTGCGGTGGCCGGTCTGTGTTGGAACCGAGTGGCAACGAATAGGCCGTCTTGGCGTTCATTGAGACAGCAGTGGACGGATAGAGGCTGATAATGATGAAGTTTTTACATACCCGACATTTCAGATACTTTGCAGCATAGTTACGGGTTTCTTTATCTTAATAAACCGAGACGAGAATTTCACTCATTATAATGAATGAAATTCTTGTAGATATCAAAAGATAAGGCCTTTTAGCCATGTAGGTGTGGGTAGCCACTTTCCTTAAGGTGGCTCATTAGTACGTTTGCATATACAAATAACATGAAAAAAACATCTACATATACAATACATAGCATATCATCAACGTTTTTGTCTAAGATCAATGAATCGTGCCATATTTGAAACAAAGTTGTTTACCTTGAAGTATAAGGCGTTAACAAGGACCAGACGAGTTTCGTCACTCAGGCTGTCGGATGACAACAAATCCTTGATTTTATTGTTTGTTTTGCTTTCAACCTTAACAAAAGAAGAATACAGTTTATATAAAAATTTTATTACACGTTAAGCAATTTTAAGAAAATATATTATTTAATAAAATGAAGATTTGAGAAATAAGTAACATTGTAAAAGGTAGTGCCGAATTGGGCCAGCACAACCGGGGTGGTACCTCTCGCTCACATAACACTGGCTTCAAGTGACAGCTATGTTGTCGCGTTTCGTGCAGATTGTGAGTTTCCGGTGGCCCATTGGGGGGATAAGGTAAAAGAGGGCAACACATCTGCATAACTTTTGGTGATGTGGATGTCTATGGGCGTCAGTAGTCACCATGAGGCTCCTGCTGCTGAGTTGCGTCCTTATGCCGTAAAAAAGTCATATTATGTCTGAATGAATTCAAAAAATATTTCAGAACATGAACTGTAGACTACAAATGCTTTTGAACAAAAAAAAAGCTACTTATTTCTGTAAAATAAGATAATTTTAATATGGACACGACATTAGCTGTTATGCTTCCAAAAAAAAAGATTAAGCTAGTATTATTGAAATAAATTTTAACCCATTTGTTTATGTGTTCCGCTGCTTCTGTACTTGCACCAAAATTCATTTTTTCAATTCCCGCATCAAATACCTTGACCGCATCTTCCTCTAGTTCTTTAACCA
Organism: Helleia helle; assembly: GCA_963853865.1. NCBI lineage: Eukaryota > Metazoa > Arthropoda > Insecta > Lepidoptera > Lycaenidae > Helleia > Helleia helle. Next base: position 14,054,470 of record OY971421.1, read on the forward strand.
ACTTGTAATTACCATCCTTTACATACACTTTGTTTGCTACATTGAGTGTGACTCCCTTGATTGATTTTAATTTTGAGGTCAGTGACGAAAATGAAGATCTAATCTGTAAGGAATCTACTGTTTAAATTTGGAATCATTGCTGAAACAGATTCAACAAAAGAATGTTCTTAGGTAACTCAATTACAGTTTATATATATAAAAAATAAGAATAGGCAAAAACATCCTACTAGTCCTACTAATATTATAAATGTGAAAGTAAGTTTGTTTGCTACGCTTTCACGCGAAAACTACTTAACCGATCATCATGAAACTTTGTAAACATATTCTTGGAGATACAGTAGAACCTTGATAAGTTGAAAACTGCCAGTTGTCGAAAAAATGTCTTGTCACCTTCATTCACACACCAAAATCTCCATTACTCGAAATCCAAATCATCTATTAGTCGAATTAATCAATGAGTCCCTCCAAGCAATTTTAAAATATATATTGGCACAAAACGTTACTCTATTTTTTATAGAAATATGTTTATGTTCAAACTTTGTACTACAATTTCACTTTATTTATTTTCAATAAAACAATTTATATATATATATATATATATATATATATATAAGCCTTTACCATATAAAGGGACCTTTGTTTTTGATCTTTTGCTCAGGTATAAACCAATTTTTATTATTAAGTATTGATCAAATTATACCGGGTGTATTTTGAATGCTTGCAAAGATTTAACCCTAATAATATACTATTTATATACTATATAATTCATATAACCATTTATCATATTCATATCATATAAAAAATTTTAGGACCTAAGTATTTTGCAAACCCGCAATGTATGTATACAACTTGAACAGCGAACTCTGTCAGCTGATGCAGTCCGCTGGCTGGCGTGAACCATAAACCAATTACATTGCCATTTTTTTAAACAATTATTTTAAAACATTATCATCAAATTTCTGTAACATTATGTTTACTAAACCGGATTATACAAAAAAATAAAAAAGGCAACCAAAAAAAAAAGAAACACATTTTTTTCAGTTGTATCATGTCAGGCTATGCTAACACTATCATACCTCTTCGTTTTTGAAAGCGTTCAAAATACATCCGGTATATAAATTTTGGACATAGTTATTTTTCCCTCAGATTTGATGTATTAGAGTTTTCAATGCATATTTTTGATGTTTAAAGAACCCCTTAGCATAAGCCAGCAAAATTTAAATTAAAAAAGTTTTCTTACTGAATCATCATTTGGAATAGCCAAGGATGTTAATAATTCTTCATGTGCAGCATCAGTTGTACCGAGCGCTAGAAGAGCCAATAAAAATTCAGCTGATAGTGGAGAAGATACTACACTTGTGGTTTTGTCCAATTCCTAAAAGTGAAAAATAATGTATGGTAGTAAGAATAAAACAATAAATATTATTAATAAAAATAATAGTTATAATTGGGCACCAGCAATATCATATTTCTTTAATTTAGTTTTTAACAACAATATTGAATAGTATTAATAGCCGACCCTTACATATTTCTAAAGAAAGCACAAGTTAAACACAAATAAAATATATTTTTCACTTACATTACAAAACTTGGCCGAAAACTGCGCGACAGACGAGGCCAGGGCTTTTGAATCCATATTTTCTGTGTGTACTAGTTGAAATAACAAGAGCAAAGCTGAAATAAATATATATTGAGAACTGAGACTTAGAGCAAACACACCGCGTCTGCGTATCGTGCCGAACTGAATCATGCCGAATGTCGATTGTATACCAAGGCTAAAGACAGAAGCGATGATGTCATTCAAGGATACAAAATAGTATGTGAGTATACAGCAACAAGTAACATCAGTATAGAATCTACTATAGATCGCCGTATGATTCAAATGATAAGAAACACCAACTGCACTTTATTACGTGGAAGGATAAAATAATTAGAATTACGCAGGAATCCAATGATCCTCATTGACATTTATTTATTTTGATAGGTATTTTATTGATCTAGCCGTATTAGTCATACAAAAAACAGATATATAGAAGTCTGTTACACTCATAAACTAGATTAGAATACAAGAAATTTATCTTATCACTATTTTATAATCACGTATGGACATTCAGTATATTATGATTTTAGCGTAAATAGCCGGGACTAGATTTTTTATAAATTTCAATGCTTACGATTTACGATTTTATTTTGATATTGTTGACATTGACAAGTGACAACTCGACATCCGTTTTCGACATTGACTTTTTTCTTTTTTTTGTTCATATTGGAACAGGCTAAACAAGAGGGCATTCTGCCAATTCTGTCGTAGTCAATATTAGCTTAGTCTGTATTTGTTTGGTAAGGCCGAAGCCAAGTCTGACATATGTAAAAACGGTGGGAAACCCCCAAGGTGAGTGGATTCGCCTTCCAGTTCCCCATCAATCAACTATCATTCCCCACTCCACCCACCCAGAACATTCCTCCACGATATTCGTCAACCAATGGACAGATACAGACTGATAATTCTAATTTATGATGATGAATATCTATTACTCAAATTGCTTTAAAAAGTTGCTCATTTTTTATTATATAACTCTTTCTAAGCAATAAAATTTAAACCTTATTTAATTTTATAACCAAAAGGACTCAATCTTAGTAACAGAGGAATAACTCTCTCTCTCTCGTTCTTTCTCGAGAAGTTATGTACTACCTCTTTGACTCCTCCTCCGTCCTCTGTGGCTCAGTGGTTAGCGCGTTAGCACACAAGCCGGAGGTTACGGGTTCGAATACGCCAGGGAACAAAAATATTTTCTGTGTTCCTGGGTCATGGATGTGTATTAAATATGTGTATTATATAATAAAAATCTTAAATATATGTATAGTATAAAAGTATTAAATATATTTCCGTTGTCTGGTACCCGTAGCACAAGTTCTTAGAGAACTTAACACGGGACCAAATTGACGTGGTGTGAAAGCGTCCATAGATATATTATTGACGTGTTTAAAGCGTTTGATAAAGTCTGGCATAACGGCTTGATTTACAAGCTCTAACAACTATCCCACCATGGTTCAGGCCTTGTCGTGGCGGTGAGGCTCAGTAATCTAGGGTGAGCGGTGCACCTTGGGCGAAGCTAATTGGGCCGAGGGGGCTCTTTGTACCCCTCTTATAAGAAGAGGGGACAGAAGAGCAGGGGGCAGGGGGTGAGGATGGGAATCTCACCCCATTGTACTGTCCCGACGTTGGGAGGGGTTGTTCTGTGGTGTGGGACAATCCCTCTGAGGAGGTGGCACTCGCCGGGTTTTAGTGGGTAGAGCTGCGTCCATTTACCAGTGGTCGGGCGCAGCGAGTCTCACATACCCGCGTGGGGAGACCCATTCCTCGCGGGATGCCTCAGAGCATTTCCCGGCGTTAAAAAAAGAAAAAAAAAGCGAAAAAAAAAGCTCTAATAACTACGTGTGCCGGACAAACTCGTGATCATCATACGAGAATATCTAACAAATCGTACCTTTAGATATCGATCGGTGGGCACAATGTCCTCATTACGCAGATAAGGGCAGGGGTACCCCAGGGTTCAGTCCTGGCACCCCTGCTCTTTACCCTGTACACTAGCGACATCCCCAGAATGCCTAACATCCATCTAGGTATATTTGCCGACGATACCGTCCTCTATACGACTCATCGCAACCAAAGATTAATAACGAGCCGACTACAGAAAGTCGTCGACGCACTAGGCGTAGGTTTAGGAAATGGCAGATCTCTGCCAAACCCGAAAAAAGCGTCGTGATTCGCTTTCGGAGAAATAATAGTATCTCACAGAGGTCTTGTAGGACTTTAGGTCCAATCTTCCTCTACTGAAACGAGGTGCACCGAGTCAATCAGATAAAATACCTCAGCGTTACCCTCGATAGTAGGATGACATTTCATGCTCATATAAAAAGAGTTAAAAAGAAGACACTGTACTACATCGCCTCTACCCAATGATCTATAAACGGAGTAAACTGCCGCTTAGGCATAAGCGGACACTTTACAAAGTTTGCATACTGCTGGGTCTATATTCGCTTACGCGGCTGAAGTCTTTGCGCACATAGCACCTTCACACATAGAAACGTTACAAAAAATACAGAACCGTTTTCTAAGAACAGCAACAGGATTTCCATGGTAACGTGGACCTTCATAGAGAACTGCTGCCTTCTGTAGCTCAACATTTTGCAGACAAATTAGAAAGGTTTTTCGAGAGAGCCAATAGTAACGCAAATCCGCTGGTCGTACGGGCCGCTATTTATGTACCCGATCCAGACTGACATCGTCTGCGTAGGAGACTGAGAAACGTCCTCCTAGATCCTCTAGATCCTGTCACGGTAGCCAATAATCGAATCCCTCTATAACCTAGGGCATCCCGCCTTAATACACAGTACACTCATTACACGCACTCAACTCTGCCTCCGCCGTAGGCAGCGAAGACCTTGTTTCCGACCGTCGGTTCCGTGATCGACAGGAAGGAAATTAGAAGCCCCGCGTTCACATCGATGCGCCGTCTCTTAAATGACGGGACGGGGCCTCCAAACACACCAAAACTTAGAAAGGTTTGAGCCTCGTTGCCTCACCTGTAGACAGATAAAGTTAGATTAATAGACCTCAGTCTACTAGCTTAAATCATATAAAAAAAAAAAATTATTACTACTAGAAATGGCGGGCAACTTCGGGGCGCGTGGTTGTATTTTTTTTGGTTTCCCGTTAATTAATTGTATAGGAGTAATAAATCCAGCATAGTAATTCCAATTTAATATCATTTATTTACTTTCATACAACACTTGTTATATTCTCAATTCTCAATATAAAATAATAAATATTAAACGACAGTTGCTATTCTCTTGAAGACTCAACTCCGAGTGACTCCGAGTGTCTGACCATAGTCCTATTCGATTCTGTGCCATACTGTCCCAGTCCCCACCATTCGTTCCCCTACTAAACGGGTAACAGGCCCGTTTAGTCAATTCAGTCTCTTTTAAATTAATAAAACAACTTAATATCTCTTTACATTTAACAATAGATTCTTCACTACATTTATCGTTATTAATATTGATATAATTTTATACATTGGTATATATTAATGTAAGATTGTTACGAAAGTTACGGAATAGCCTTAATTATGCTTACAATTGTTATTTTGTGTTTTGTCCATTCAGAGTGATTTTCTATAATGTTTATTTTAAAAACTTGATCTTTATAATATATTGTGATTGGTTGGCGAATATTGTGGTGGACTGCTCTGTGTAGATGGAATGGGGAATGATAGTTGATTGATGGGGGCTAGAGGGGCGAAGCCGCGCTCCTTGGGGTTTCCCGCCATTTCTCCGTATTACACAGACCGAATATTGTATTTTGTGTGGCTAATAGCCTAGTAGCTAGCCTTTAAGGTTACACAAGTCGCTCATGTTTGCATACAAACGCAGAACAGTAATTACTACAATGTTTGACGTTGACCATGAAAAACGAAGGATAATATAAATTGATCTCGTCGTTATCTATGTCTGTATGTACCCAAAATTGTAAAAAAATCATAAATTTTAAAAATACAAGCTTCGAAACTTTCGTATTTCAACACTAATTTTAGCCCAACTTTGGGCAAAAATAAATAATATACAGAGCACGAAAGCTCAAAAATAAAGCCCGCACAGACATAGTTTAGTTATTCAAAAGTTGAAATAAATTTATTTTAAAAAGATACACTCATTAGTTTTTCTATAATAACTGATTTGCTAATAGGATATTTTCGGAATGAATCATTGTGCATTTCATTCTAGCACACATGTTCGCGCTTTATGTCAGGCAGTCAGACATAGCAATCATTTTGTTAGAGTTCGCACTGTCGACTAGTTCAACCTTAAATGAAAATAATGAATTATTATGTCGGAAGGATGTCCATACCTTGATTATTTATTTATTTTTTAGATTATTATGTGCTATTATGGTCACCTGAAAAATATTATAAAAGTAATAAAAACAAAATGATCAGAAAATAATTTATTAAAAATATATATAATATATGTTGCACGAAATAACATGAAATAAAAATATTTTATTTTGCTTACTTTACATTGTCATAATTCTAAAGATCGCTTTTTACCCCTTTTTTGATCTTTAGAATTATGACAATGTAAAATAAGCAAAATATAAAAATATTATTATTTCATGTTATTTCGTGCAATCTTAACTATAGCTTGGCAAAAAAGAGTATGACGCGGTGACAGCAGGAACTAAAAAAATATACATGTGGCAACACAATACACATTGTACTTGTCAACTGCTATTACATTCTGATGTCTGTCATCTAAGTCAACCACAGATATCGACTAGGCTAGATACCGCATGTTCATTGGATAGTATGAAAACCGAGCGTACCACCTTTCATATACATACGATGACGTTATCCTAGCCATTTAGTGCTATGCTCAACGTAAACAGATCGTTTCGATCATTAAGCGCCGCGCTCCAGTGAGCTAACAGACTAAATCGATTTTTAAAAATGATGGCAGAAAAGTGAGAATGCAAAAGTAATAAGTTCAAATTCGAGGACCGATTGGCTCACTATACTTACTCAATATATTTCTTTATTGGTTGTCATACTTAGAACAAGAATTGCCGCATGTTCTGTTTTCAAATAAATGTCTACACTTTTTGGCTTTATTACCAAATCATCATATTTAAAATGGGTATAGAAAATCGTACTATATTTTGAAGGAAACTATATTCTACCCGTCTCTTCAATCCATATCTCTTTATAAACGGGTTCACGTGGGAAACTGACTCATGATCAAAATTTAAATCTAAAATCGTATTATTTCACTAGTAATAACCATTCGACAGTAAAATGACAAAATCGTGGGTACCACGAAACCTAAATAGAAATACTATAGTATTTCTGTCGTATGTATTACATTGTGTATAGATGAAGCGTCCAATGAAGGTCCCTCATAACAACACTAGCAATGTAAAATGAATGAAATGAAACAGAGTGATTTCGGAATTCCGGTGGGAGGGGAGCGCTGTGCCGCGCTCCCGGTTGCATGGGTACCACCATTTTGCTTGTTTCTCCCGTGAAACAGCTTCGCTGTGTTTCGGAGATAAGGGCAAGACAGGCAGTGTAATTACTGGCACCGAGACATAACATCTTATGTCTCAGAATAGGCAACACATAGGTGAGTTACCTGGGCTCGTTCCAGGTAAACTAGTTTATGTTCATGGGCACCGTCAACCACTTACCACCAGGTGGCACGTTTGCCAGTTTGCCTATCCAACTAACATTAAAAAAAATGTCATAATAGTTTTACTTGAATATCATAATAAATAATTTTAAAAATAACATCTTTCCACCTGGTTAATGGCCGACCAATTACACTTCGTCTAGCTCAGTGGTTCTTAACCTTTAGGTCATGAGGGACCATTTTACCTAATATTTGCCTTGCCCGGGACCACCCAGTTGGTTTATTGGTATTATACATTGTCTTGCCCTAAATATTGTTCAAAAAAATCTATTGCACGTAACATTTATTAACAGTGTGTTAGATTAATACATTAATATAAAACCATTTGAAAAATATATAATACAGGCCTTGAAACTTTGAGTATCACGTACTCTTTCCATGAGAAAATTCTTTAATAACCATGGCATTTTAGAGAGTAAGTCATACTCTCTAAAACTGAGCATAAATCATAATCCAGCGGATTAAGATCGAGACTAGATGACGGCCACTCCACTGCGAGCGCCTTCAGCCGCTTTTTGAGGATCCCGGATCTGCATTCAACGGGATTACCTCAGCCACAGGCTGGCCCCGGCGAAGGTTAGACTACTCCTCGTAAGGGGGGACTGCCCGGCCGCTACCAAGCAATCCTCGTGAAGTCGTGTCATACTGGGCCCAGGTTTCCAACCTGAACCCGACATGATCACAGGGGAGTTACTGGAGGCGCATTAAGTAGCGCCTCCTCTCTAACCCGCTAGTCGGCCTTCTGGGACATAGCTGCATCGCAGAAGGAGAACATCGCCATTATATCTCGTCCGATGACTGATGTCAGATTGCGACACAGCACCGCCCATCTCAGGAACATCTCCAGGGTGTGCTGGGCCGACTCCTCCGCTGCACAATAATTGTGACACACTGTGACCGGCTCCCTATGGGCCGTCCATCACAGGTATTCACCAAAGCAACCATGCCCGGTGAACATCTGTGTGAGACAGAGAGAGGTGGGCTTGCGCTTACGGCACACCGGACGCAGAGCAGCCGTTAGGCTTTTGCCATACGGCTGCCACGCCAGATCCTCCCCCACCTCCGCATTAGCGTCTCTTGTTCTAGTCGGCGGACCCGCAGGATCCCGTCAAACGTAAGGCTCTCGCCGAGATTTTTTTTGATATCGCAGGAAAATATTTACAAATGTAGCCAGGATCTTCGGGTAGATCCTGAACCAATGTGGGACTCGCACCTGGGAGTGCCCACCAAACTAAAACCACTGCGAGCGCCTTCAGTCGCTTTTTGAGGGTCCCGGATATGCAGGCAGCAGACAGGATCACCTTAGCCACAGGCTGGCCCCGGCGAAGGCTCCTCGTAAGGGGGGGACTGTCCGACCGCTACTAAACAGTCCCCACGACGTCGTGTCATATAGACCCAGGTTCCCATCCTGAGCCCGACACGAACACATAGGCGTTTCTGAAGGCACATTAAGTAGCGCCTCCTACGCACCTCTATTTGTCGCCCGCAGGAGGCTGCCTCGTCGGCGGCCTCCTTTCTCACCCGCTCGTCGGCCGGAGACCATCGTCGTCCAGAACTCGTCGTCACCGAGCATAGCGGTAATAACGCTCGGCAGAGACAAGTCCCCTCCTGACTGCCTGACCAGACATGACTGACGTCAGACTGTGACGCAGCGCCACCCATGTCCGGCACACCTCGAGGGTGTGCTCGGACAAATCCACCGTCGCGTCACAATCGTGACACACTGTCAGCGGCTCCCTGTGGGCCGTCTAGCATAGGTAACCAAAGTAGGGAGACTCACCAAAGCAACCATGCCCGGAGCACCTGTGTCAGACGGAAGGTGAGGGGTTTGCGCTTACTGCGTTTCCATCGCTCAAAGACCAGACACAGAGCAGCCTCCGCCACCGCATGGCACTTCTCATCTCATCTCCGCATTAACGCCTCTTGCCCTAGTCGGCGAACCCGCAAAATTCCGTCCTCTCACCGAGCGATCTCCTATCCGACACATAGGATTGCATCTCGCCAAGAATCTTCGCCTCTAGCTCCCACGGGGATCACCGGCCAGCGCATTGGCTGCCACCCACGATACCGTACGGTACCCCCGGATCACTACCGCCTACCGCGCTACCGCCTTCACAACCCTCGGTCCCAACAATCAGAAATTGTGGGCCGTAGGTCCACCCTCCGTCAAGGATGAGCCCTAGATATTTGATATCTCAATTCCCTCATCCTGACCCTATCCCTCTGATCTGGAGGGCATCCCGCGGAAGAGGAGGGCTTGAGTCTTCTTATGTCTAATCCCAAGCCCTAACCTCTCTATGCGGCTGATCGAGCCACGAGGTCGAGCCCGGCCTCGGCCAGCCACGCCCCCTAATTATAGCCTCCTTCCCGGGCATACACGAAGATGTCATCCGCCAAGCAGATGACACCCATCCCAGGGAGGAGGCGGCCTCGCAGGATCCAGTCGTATCCGATGTCCCACAGGATCGGACCAAGAACCGATCGCTACGGCACACCGCATCCACTTCACCACCACTCTACGGACCCACACCGGTTCTTGCAGGCTACCCTCCTCTCGAAGAGGTACGCCTCCAACAGCCTCTTTAGATACGGAGGGACACCGAAGTAACTTCTGCGCCTCCCGTATCACACTGTGAGAGCTGTTGAAGACGTTCGCGATATCCAAGGACACCGCGACCACTACCTCCCCTCTGTGTTCCGCCTCACTCGTCACCGCCCGAAGACGTATGAGGGCGTCGATGGTCGATCAGCATTCCCGAAACCCAAATTGTGACTCTGAGAGTCCCGGTCCCGGGCCCTCCTCCAGGACTAGATGACGGCCAGTCTTAAGCTCTGATGAAATACGGAACGTTGGTTTCTAATCAAGATTGGGTGGATCGAGCGTTACGACCCCGCACCGAGTCTTGCTGAAAGGACCATTCTTGGTTATTAAACATGGTGTTGTTATAGGGCTTAACTACCTTCTCAAGAATGATATCTCGATACATTTGTACCGATGTTTGGTGCCTTTTTCACAAATATATGGCTCAGTTACTCTTTCATAGCTAACACCCCAACAAACCAGCACTGAAGTCGGATAGTACTCTGTTGACTAATTAAGAAGCTTCCTTAGAGCTTTGAGCATAAATACGGACATTTTTTTTGTTAAAATATTGCTCAATTGTATAAAAATGTCATCCGTAAACAAATTTTTTATGTGCGTGCCGATTAAGGACGACCATCCGATTTCAATGCTTGTTTTTGTTATTCAGAAGCATCGACGGATGGCTTCGCGGACCACCTGGAATGCCTCCAGGGACCACCGGTTAAGAACCACTGGTCTAGCGTGCCCTCCACTCTAGAACCTTATTGTCCCATCGGCCATCCATCTGTTGGATGTGAGTGGCAAGGGATCGGCCGTCTTGGCGTTAATTGACGGAGGCCCATGTTCAGCAGTGGACGGATAGAGGCTGATGATGATGATGATATTTTTGTCAAAACTACTCGCCACCTGCGGGATTGAAACCAAACTAAAGTAGTGGCGCGTCAAGTTTATTCTTTTCACTAACATCAGGTACGCTTTATCGAACGACTTGTCGTATCTAGCCTTCTCAATATCCGTGGTGTCAACAGTTCGCTCATGAAAGTTGTTTTCATAAATTTTCTAAAATTCTCAACGATCGTAGCATAAATTAGCTGTTTATGATGAATAAAACTATTCGTAGTAGTGGTAGAGCAGTGATATATAAAGTTTTCTTGCGATGTCTGGCCGAATGTGAAGCAGGACAAATTTTGTCTGAGATAGACAATGTTTATGAAAGAACTGCTGATATGACAGGTATTTATCACTATAAATCAACTTATTAGAGTTATTTTAATTTCTTATATTGGTTTTTAATGCCTAAGTTTATTGATAGCTAGATTTTAATAACTTTTGGTCTTGTTTACCAAAATTCCATTAGGAAGTTATGTTTTGCAGTTTGACAATATGCGTATACTTCGACACAAATAAGATTGATACTTGACGAAATTTTACATGAACTAATTACTTAAATACCGTTGTAACTTTTTATTTCAGGTAAATGTGTAAACACTGTAAGAAAAATAGTTGAGGAGGGTGAGATGAGAAATAATGGTATTTTCTCTACACCTGGGAAACATCTTTACTCCAATACGTATTCCAAAATTTTATTTATACTTAATAGGTGCAACTTTCACATGCAGTAGGTGAAGTTTAAGAGAGAATTAGAAATTTAACTGATACACTTAATCCAAAATCATTCTTATGATGACCTTGAGAAATTGTTTTTTATAGCCTTTTGATAGCCTGTTAAGTGATATTATACTCCGATCCCAAGATGTTTATCGCAGGGCTTAACAGGCTACAGGAAGAAAAACGAAATTATACATAAAAAAATACGTCATATCATCAACAATGTTATCAACAGCACCTCACCCTGTCTCTCTCTCTCTCTCTCTCTCTCACACACACACACACACACACACACACACACACACACACACACACACACACACGCACGCATGCGCTTTCACCCTTTCAGAAGTCCATTTAAAGTAGTTGATTAATTTTAGGGGCAATTAATGTAACTTAAATAATAAATATCCTAACAGTATTGTCTGACAGATGTCGCGTACCTCTCACTTTGGAAAAATATTGTGATCTTAGATTTTCTACAGGACAGGCTTTGCCTAGTGTAGAAATCTCGATAGCTGTTAAATGCGTTAAATGTTGCAATATTAACCTATATCTGTTGCATATTCTATGTTTATGTCTATGTATTCTATGTCTATATATTAAATTGTACCCATCTTTTGTTGGTAATGTTAATATTGTTTAATACACTTATTATTATTTTTATTATTAAAAATAAAAATATACCTACCTATATATAATACCTGTGTATTTTTTAATTAAATATTATTATTATAATAAATTCTATGTTACATTGCTTTTAAAAACTATATAATGACAGAAAGAGCATTATTAAATTTTAAGTCATTTATGTAGTCATGTCATGTATTTTAAGAGCATTATTAAAATTAGGTCTTAGCATACATTTCTCTAATGCAACCCTAATGTAAGTTACATTAATTCAATGGACTATATTTTGTCAGTTGACAAAATATAGTCAACTTTTACCCATGCTCAGTTGAGCGATGGGTAAAAGTTGAACAAAATAAAAATCACTTACAATTTTGTAAAGTATTTACTTTAAGCAATAAACATTATTGATAGACAGGGTAATAAAACTAAAAATAGAAAGTGAATATTGTGATTGGCCGAGACCTGCCGAGGCGCTGATGCCCCGTCCCTACCGTACAAATTTACGTTTTTGTAACACTATAAACATAGATTAAAAATTGGTCTCCGCTACGCTACGACAGCAGCAGGCAGCGGAGACCAATTTTTTATCTATGACTATAAATAACATTATGTAGACTATCAAGCCTGAATTGGTGCCGACTGTATTATATTTCTAGGTAAACCTAATATTTGATGGTAAAAAAAACAAGTATCAAACAGTGTCGAGCTGTAGTATTTCGGGTTGCCAATGATAAGTTAAAAGCGACCTCAATTATTCCACACTCTTTTTTGCCAAGCTGTACACTGTAAAATAGTAGAAATTAGTATAAACCTATTTGTAAAATTATACGGTTGACAAATAATATTATAATTTATTTTAAAAAAATTAAACCGACTTCAAAACCTCAAATAGTTACTCAAAAGCCAAAAATAAATAATTACCTAGGTATAATTATTATAAGCGCTACCCACTCATCTATTTGAAGTTGGTGCCAGCCAAGTCTAATAGGTAGTAGATAGATACTACACCACTACAAGTATCTACCTACTAACTACATACAGTATCTATATACTATTCTACGAGGCACGTAAGGCTACGATTTTCGAAAGTTCCCCTCGATTTCTCTGGGATGCCATCATCAGATCTGGTTTCCTTGTCATGGGACTACCCATGAAATATCTCCTTTCGAACAAAAAAATTAATAATTTAAAATATTTCGTTAAACAAACATACAATAAAAGAACATAATATGTAATAAGACGCTCAACACACATTTTTTTTTAATTTTATAATATACTCGCTGTTGCCCGCAGCTTCGCCCGCGTTAACTTTTAAAATTTGAGGGGTTGACCACCCTTATCACTTAGGGGTATGAAAAATAGATAGTTGCCGATTCTCAGACCTACTGAATACGCATGTAAAATTTGGTAAAAATCGGTAAAGTCGTTTCGGAGGAGTACGGTAACTAACATTGTGACATGGAAATTTTATATAAAAGAAGATATACAATTTGTTTTGGTAATTTTTTTATGGTGTGTAATTAAAAAATACATTCAGTCCTAAATTTTTACCCTCCTACCACCAACCCTTATTTTTTATTTGTTAATTATAAACTTACTTTGAAAACGTTGCCGTATTTCCTTTAGACAAAACTGTGACACAAGAAATTTATATATTAGATAGTAAATGACATGGCCAAATTGAAGTATGGGCGTCTGCCCTTACCATGTATAAAGACAAGACCTAGCTTTTAATATTGCAAAATAATCTAGTATCAGCTTTACGTATCAAAAATATTTCAGGAACTTTTAGTTTTATTACAATCTCAAAAATAAAAAAACTGATTTGCCTATGAAATAAGTATGAAAAACTTAAATCTTATAATTTTGCTGTGAATTGTTACTAAGGCGTTAAGATTCAACTGGTTGATAAATCAATTTTTAAAGGCTTTAAAAATGTCAGTAAACAGGGTCAATATGATAAGCAAGCACAAATGTTTAGTCAAAAATCCAAATGAAAGTCATTAGTCATTACCAAAAATCAAAAACAATTTATTTTGCGCAACTAATAAACAAGTACACGGAGTACATACTCTTTGCAGCAGTAAACAGACAGATGACGTTTGATGTTGACGTTTATTTGGCATAATGCATGCTCATAGAGATGAATAACTGAACTCGGGAGTATAAGAGAATCGATTGAATCGATTAAATGATCGAAGTGTCAAAAAATATTCAATTTTAAATTGAGGAGAAATATTTGTATGACAACTATTGATAGTATAATGGACTTATTGAAATTCATTCATACTTATTTATGCTACAATTGGGATAAATGGCAAATAATCTGACAGCCGTGATTGCGAAATTCTGTCTGTATGGTTTATGGGGCGGCATTCATAGAAAAACGAGTGGTCGATGTCACTACGAGCCGTTTGGGGAGTTGCAATAACCACACGAGTCTTGTCGTAATCACCACTCTCATCATATTTGCTTTTGTATCGCCATATTAACTTAAACTAATATAATATCATGAATTTATACTTATACTTGTATAGGTACATAAATACACACGCACACACACTGTTGTTTTTTATTATATTGCTCAATCAACTCACAATTCGACTGAAAAATATTAATAGATTGTAATGACAAAGTCGTCTATTAATTAGGTAATACCTTGGTAATACGTTCTCGATATTATATTTTCAGCAATTTGTTTTGTTCGATTATTAAGTTTTATCGAAAAGAATCGTCAATCTCGATTACTTTGTTCGAAAATGCTTGCAGCACTACATGTTGTCTTGGACACAGACATACTTCTCTTATAATATGTCTGTGGTCTTGGAAAAAAATAAGGACAACAATTGATATACTTTTATTTATTAAATAAGTTCTTGAAAGTTCTATAAGTATATTGTATATGAAATAATTCATGAATGAATTTTTAAATGTTAGGAGTGAATATGCAATATCTATACATGTTAAGGGCAGTCGTTTAGCCATCGCCTTTAAATAATGAGGTACACTTAGGGGTATAAAAATTAGTTAGAAACCTATTTTCATACCTACAGAATATACATATAAAATTTCAACCAAGTTCTCCGATACGCTGGCCCAATGCGGGTTGGTGAACTTCACACACTTTCAAAGACTTTTATTCTCATCAGGCACACAGGTTTCCTCACGTTTTTTTTTCACCGGTGAGCAAGCGATGGTCTCATGTTAAGGTGGACGTAAAAATTTCGAAAAACCCATATCAAGGCATCACAGGCGTCAGGATCGAATTCGGAACTCTCACTCAAGAAGATAAGCCCATACCCACTACCAGGCGTCGCTCATGTTAAAATAACGACCAAAAAAGACTAGAATAACTTAGTACTCGGCTATTAATTTATAACTATTTATATTATACTAATGTTATTTTACAAGTTGCGTATCCATATTTTACGCTTCTCAATCTGGTTTCATGTTGTATTGTAATTATAGTACCTAACTTTGGAGTGGTTGTTCTGTGGGGCGGGACAACCCCTCTGGAGGTGGCGTCGGTCCCTCGGGGGACTGACTAGTCGTCGAGGTGTCCTGTTTGCTCATTAGATCCGGGGCACCCTACCAAAGGTGGCATTGGTGAATGGTGGCACTCGCGGGATTTTAGTGGGTAGAGCTGCGTCCATTTACCAGCTTTAGGGCGCAGCGAGTCCCACATCCGCGTGACGAGACCCACTCCCCCGCGGGATGCAACAAGGCATTTCCCGGCGTTAAAGAAAAAATAAGAGCAAGCGGTTGATGAAGAGGATAAAAATAAAAATACCCTATAACATTTTTCATTATAAAGTTACTGTTGACAAATTTTTGTTATTTGTGTTAACTATTGGTATAAAGCTTTCGTTATACTGCCTTTGGGCAGCTGCCAAATATATAATATCATTGGCTTTGGCCCAATCAAATGCCGTCTGAACTTTGCGCTAAGATATGCCACTAAATAAATTCAAAGAAACAAATTGTTCTAGAACATGCCCACTACAAACAATATAATGAATGAATGTGAATTCTAGGTACTTTATCTATATTCTATACTATTATTATAAAACTGAAGAGTGGTATGTATGTTTGAACGCACTAAGTAGCGGAACAACCGGTCTATATGGTATATATAACTACAAGAAAAAAATGGTTCTCTGCAAATTTCAATTCCAAAAGCCATCAGAGTACAACCATGCAAAAATAATTAGTGATATTGATTTTGATTAGGTACTTCCTCCTATACTACTACGCTGAAACCTCGGGGCGCTGTTAGTCTGTGCTAATATTATAAAGACGAAAGATTTAACTGTTTGTTTGTTTTGCATTTAATAGTCTCTGGAAGTCCTAGACTTATTTAAAAAATTCTCTCACCTATAGAAAGCCATGTTATCAGCGAGTAACTTAGGCTATAAATTGTTTACCCGTGCGAAGCCGCGACGGACCGCTGGCAATTAATAAACGGATATAATCTTGAAGCCTTGTCGTGGCGGTGGGGCTCAGTAGCCTAAGGTGAACCCTGCACCTTGGGCGAAGCCAATTGAACCGAGGGAGCTGCTCTTTGTACCCCTCTTAATAGAAGAGGGGACAAAAGAGGGGGCGAAGATACGAACCCCCGAAATGAGGTGACTCATTGCACTGTCCCGACGTTGGAAGGGCTTCTTCTGTGGTTCGGGACAACCCCTTTGTGGAGGTGGCGTCGGTCTCTTGGGGGACTGACTGGCCGTCGAGATGCTCTGTTGCTCAATAGAAACGGGCCACCTCATTAAAGGCGGCGTAGGTGGTACTCGCCGGGTTTTAGTGGGTAGAGCTGCGTCCACTTTACCATCTTTCGGGCGCAGCGAGTCCCACATACCCGCCTATGGAGTCCCTCCCTCCCCCGTGGGATGAGCTCCACCGCTACTTCCCGGCGCAAAAGATAAAAATAGGTAAAGTTATAAAAACTTTTTTTACTTTCTTTTCAAATCATGCTAGCAGTTTACATTCATAAAAAATAACTTGTCAAATGTAAATCAAATTCCAAAAGTATAAAAAAGATTTTTTTCGTATAAAATTGAAAATAAAATTGTTAGTGTATAATAAGATAATAAATTTCTAAATATGACGATCCTCTTATCTAAATGTTTGAAGACTACAAAACAGTGGAACAAGGTATACAATACATGTCGCTCTAAACACCAAAACCAATGTGGATGTCCACCGCCCAGTGGTTGTGTACCGCCCACCCCGCCCACGTCGTGCCAGCCCTGCGTCATACCTCCGAACCCTTGCTGTCCTCGCTTTCACGCAAAAGGCACGTCGAAGAAGTACAAATATCTGGCTCTCTTTGTTGGCTTCCCGCTTATATTAGTACAAGGATACATAGTGAGTTGTCATCATACGCCGCCTAAAGGAGAGTGTCGCGACTACGAGTACATGCGCAGGCGCACAAAAAGATTTCCTTGGGGGGACGGCGTCAAATCGCTCTTTCATAACGACCACACAAACCACCTCCCGGGTGAATGCACACCGCCGGAGATCGATTGCGATGAATGAAATGTATAGTACCATAATAATATACCAAATAGTAGGTACACATCGGACATTGATATTAGTGTATTTCTGAGAAGACAGGTCTGTCGGCGAGATAAGCGCACGCATCGGAATTAGAAGGGCGTGCGACGGCGCGGCGGGCGGCGGGGCGGGCGGAGGACGTGGATCAATATTATTGTTGACGTCAGAGTAGTCGCGCGCCATTAGCTCCCCCGGCATTGCTAAATAAACCTCCGGGGCGAGTAGCACGCGGGCAGAGCACCGCAGCACGCGGCGGGCCCGCGCACCGCCCGCGGCCCGCGGCCATGGACGACATGCCGGACCTGTCGCACCTCACGCCCGAGGAGCGCGCCATCATCGAGGGTGTCATAATGCGACAGCGGCAGGAGGAGCAGCGCGAGCACGAGATTATGAGGTGTGCCCCAGACCTGCGCCCGGCGCTCCACTTCAGCCTACCCATTCCTATCCCCCGCGCCTGCGGTCTTCTCCATCTATGCACCATATGTGAAAGTGTATTGCGAGATAAGTAATTCCGAGGAATCCCATATTTGTTAACGTTCTGGCCATTTTGCTGGTGTCGGTATGTACTTAAAAAAATATATGTATGATTTTTTTGTTATTTTACGATAATACATAAAATATTTCTGCATATTCTTATTTTTATATATTTTTTAATGATTCCATCGTATGCATGTAAAATATGCAAGTAATATTAAATAGGCTCTCAGATTAGCGTTTTGCAATCGACGGCCGCGCAGTAGAAATAAAATGACGCATAGATACATAGATGTAATAAATAATACAATAATTTAATTATAAACCTTATATTTCATTTGTAAGGTTTATTCTGGTTTACTTTGAGCAATGAAATCATATTATTATTCCATTACAATGATTTTAAATCCGTTTAGTTTCCATCGACTATTTTACACCTTTACTTTACTAACATAATTTTAATGCCCAAAAATATGTTGTGTGTGTAATTTATAATATGAATGGTAAAACACCCGTTTTTGGAGCGTGGGTGCAGTAAGGTATTTCTGTGACCTACTTTCTAAGCTGCATAGCACAGAACTAAATGAGTACACATTCTCTTTAGTAATATCGTACTGAAATATTTCACTAGGAAAATGTTTCAAGTTACTGCAATGACTGCGATAACGTAGAGAATACGTACAAAAGGTGCTTTTTACTTGCGTCCTTGGAATAAAAACACTGATTACGAGTTGAATACCAGTGTCCTTGGTTTTACTTGAAACAAATATTTCCTTTTTTATAACATTCCGGGGTCGTTTATAATATTTAATAGTATCCTTTTTAACAATAAAATAAAAAGTATATTTTATTTAAGATTTGAGGGCAGATAATAATGCTTTATACAGGAATTAATTACTTGCACTCTCCACAAATACTACGTATATGAATTTCCAGGAAATAAGAAAGGCAGGAAATTAAGAACATTATAACAAAGGCGTTAGAGACGTTCTTTACATTTATTCGCGAAGTTCATATTAGAACATTTTGTTCGTTAGGTATTATTTCAATACTTAGCGAATGGGAAATTAGATATGTATGTAAAATAAATATATTTACTACCGTATTTTTGCAAAAATACAAATAAAATATGTATTTTTAAATTAATGAATACGCTAGGGGGTTTAATTAGTCAACAATTGATGTGTGTAGAGTGTTCAAAGCATTTTCATTAATATCATTATTGCCCTGTAGTCGATCACTGCTATATAATATATTGTTTAGGTCAATTCGTTTCAGTCATAACTAGAGTATATAAATAATGGGCTCTGTCTTAAAATGGCTTCTGTTCGACCATATACTATTAACAACTTGGCAATTATCAGCATAATTACGGATGGATGGTACCACTGAAATTGTCTATTACTAAACAGCCGTTTATGGTTATAGGGGGAATCCATTCCAAGACGTGGACATTAATCACAAAGGGACAATTGCTTTTTTAAAACAACAATTTATTTATTTATGTGGCCCCTTCGATGTTTATCAAATGATATTATATGATTCACTGTTATCATAAATAAAACCAAAACATCAATAAAATCATGAATCATCATGATTTACAATGAAGATTTTTTTATTATCATCATTAATAATCATTTTTGTTGACTTTGTAATTGATTCAAAGGAATTTTTTATGAACTTTATTTAAATATGTTTCCACTTTTTATGATATTAAGAAATAGGATAGATAGAAACACCGATATCTAGATATTTTTTTCTTCATAAAATGCAAGTTGGCAAGACGCGGATTATTCTAAAAAACATTTATCGGATATTATGTTACAGGTAGTTCAATAAAATTGAGAAGAAAAATGGAACAAAGTTTACAATTATAAGAAAAACACTCAGTATGTGTCTGTATTTTTAACAGACTTCAAAAAAAGAGGAGGTTCTTATATCTTATGATCACTTAACAACAGGTGAACCGATTGCCCGTTTGCCCCTTGTACTAAAATGTTCATAAAATATTAAAAACGCAATGTCATATTGTGGTTTTCATCCTTATATTTGAACGTTATATAGGTACATGTCTAAATATATTATAAAACAAGTTATTAATTATGTAAGCTTATTTTCTTTTACAAAATCGCGCTTAATTTAATCGTAAACTCAAAAATATTCTAAAAGTGTATTTACTTACAATGCCTAAGGAGCTCGTGCTGTCCCCACCATGGTTCAAGCTTTGTCGTGCTGGGGCTCAGTAGCCTAAGGTGAACCCAGCAGCTTGGGCGAAGCATACTGAGCCGAGGGAGCTGCTCTGTGTACCCCTCTTATAAGAAGAGGGGACAAAAGAGCAGGGGATAAGGGGCGAGGATGGGAATCTCACCCACTTGTACTGTCCCGACGTTGGGAGGGGTTGTTCTGTGGTACGGGACAACGCTCTGTGGAGGTGGCGTCGGTCCTTTGAGGAACTGACTATCCGTCGAGGTGCCCTGTTTGCTCAACAGATCCAGGGCACTTCACCAAAGGCGGCATTGGTGGCACTCGCCGGGTTTTAGTGGGTAGAGCTGCGTCATAAAATAAATACGAATTTGTGGCTACGTCCACCTTACCAACTTTCGGGCGCAGCGAGTCCCACATATCCGCCTGGGGAGACCCACTCCCCGGCGGTATGCATTTCGCGGCGTAATTTTTTTTTTCTAATAAAGGCCTAGGCCATTAAATTTCTAAAGTTAATGGCCTATTGGCCCTAATGCTACATCGGTTTGGTGGGGAACCAGCCTTTTGATTTTTATATAAGGGGGGTCGCCCCCCGCCAACCGTGGAGTCTTCGACCACACAGCCTCCTGGCGTCGGGTTTGTTTTAGTGGCGGGTCTGTGCCGCATCACCGTCGGTTGGAGTTGTCCCCCAGTCGGACTACCCCTGAGTGGGTCCCTCAGCGGACCGACGCCACCACCACAGAGGGGTTTTCCCGCACCACAGAACAACCAATCTTAACGTTGGGACAGTACAATGGGATAAGGTATCCACCCTCGCTCCTTTCCCCTGCTCTTTTATAAGAGGGGTGCAAAGAGCCCAAGGTGCTGGTTTCACTCTAGGCTACTGAGCTCCACCGCCACGTCAAGGCCTGAGCTATGGTGGGGATGGTATTTTATTCTACCGTCGTAACTAATTAATTTCACGCACTTAGCACCAACATTCCATTCCTGCACATACTTTCCATAACTTTGGCTAATGTGTATGTATATGGTGATATTTTAAAGGTAAGCGAATCAAATATATGTAAGTGAAGCCGCACAATTTCACAAAAATCGTTACTATGCAGCGCGTAAAGGTCAACCCTATGGCCTCCGTCCGCCAAGTACCCGCCCACCTCATCTGATATCGAGATTGAGATAACACTCGGATTTTAGCATCGAGTGCTTTTCATTTCCACTCACCTTTCAGGGTTTCGTACCTATAAGGTGCCACGGATATAGGCTCCGCTGTCTTTCAGTTTGGGTTTTTTTTTTGTGAGTTCCTTACTCCTTGATAAACCTACCTTTCCACTGATAATAATAATAACTTGTGTTACGGGTACCAGACAAAGGAAATATATTTAATACTTTTATACTATACATATATTTTAGATTTTTATTATATAATAGTATACACATATTTAATACACATCCATGACCCAGGAACACAGAAAATATTTTTGTTCCCTAGCGGGATTCGAACCCGCAACCTCCGGCTTGAGCGCCAATGCGCTTACCACTGAGTCATAGAGGTCGTCGAATACTGATAAGTTACGAGGAACTGGATAGTTTGATGGATTTAAAGTTGAGAGATTATACTCGATTATACAAATGTCCACTGATTTATTTACTTGATTATTATTTATGCTAAATGAAACTTGATAAATGAATGACAGGCGCGAGCTTGCACACGTACATTTTAGCGTAATATTCAGTTCATCATCTTATCCTTTTGCAGTCCAGTACTGGGCACATCCCTCAATGAACACCAAGTTGGATTCCCCCTACTCGCGTCTGACTGGCCTCCGCATGAAGATCACCGTTCCAACTATAGTCGATACGATAGACACTTTTTAACCATTTGAAAAGTAAGAGAATATCGGTCGGCGATCTGAGAGCGGGAAAGTTGGTCTAAGGGTAAAACACGGATTATCTCGATTTCCAGCAAAACTACAAGTTCCATGGAAAAAAGTTGAATGGCAAAGGTGTAGGTAATAAAAAGATCTACAGCTTTTGTTTTTACACTTTCTTCTAGCTTTCTTCACATAATCTCAAAATTTATGTGAAAACTTCTAATAACCAAGTTTTTGATTTTTATCTTTTATAAAAAAAATACCCACGGAATTTGGTGAAAACTTACCTTTTTATGTCCCAAGCACACTGTATTTTTTTTCAAATTTTTGTCAAAATATCTAATTAAAAAAAGTAGATGGGCTTCTTGTTCGTTGTAATCTCTACTTATTATTATTTAAAGGTGGGGACACCAGCGATGCCAGACGAGTGAGCAGTCCTCATTGCCGGGACCATTTCCCTCAAAAATCTCTACTTTCTGATGGTGTAAAAATAATACATTATTATAGTAAATTTTCTCGGAAAATGCAAAAACACGAGTACGATAGGAGAGAGAGTAAGGTCTTTTGATGAGCTAAAATTTTCCGAAGGTCACTCAGGTATATAAATTATCTTAAAATAGCAAGAAACAGGCATCTACGCATATAATTTTGTAGGGCGGTCTGGACATTATTCTCTCGTATCGTACTCGTTTTATTTTAGTCAGGATGTGAACCTTGCCCAGTAATGTCTTACTCGGCAAGGCCAACGTCGTGAGGACTGCTTAGTGCCGGCCGGGCACTAAGCAGTAGCCCTTACGAGGAGTAGTCTGGCCTTCGCCAGGCCATCCAGTCGCTGAGGTGATCCTGTAGCCTGCAGATCCGGGACCCTCTAAAAGCGGCTGAAGGCGCTCGCACGTGGTTTAGTGGGGTAGTGCATTTCCAAGTGAGATCCCGGGTTCCTACATAGGTCCAGGAGCCTTACCCGAAGTAAACCTAAATCATGCACAAGCATTATCCTGCGTCATTAAAAAGGTCTTAGAAGCTTCTAGCTACTTTTTAAGTGTATTACTGAGCGTTGTCCTACAAATATCTTCTCAATACGTTATAGATATTGTTATAATAAGGTCAACGTCATCTAAGAATATAAGTAAAACTCGGGAGCTAGTTTAGAAACAAGATGTTTGTCAGCAATCCCTGTTTTGCCCTTCTCCCACAACAGTGAAGTTGTTTCGCAGAAGAAACTCCCACTGGTACTACCTTCTAATGGCTTCTAGGTAACAAAAATGATATAGGTATACCTACCAACAACAAACTGCGCACTTTATTAAACTCATCATCTTGTCACAGACGCAAACAAGATGAAGTAGCAGTCCTGGAACAGACGATACGGACGAGGAACGAGATGCAACGAGCTGCCGGGGTGGAGCTGGCTGCCACGTGTCACATCTGTCTCAAGACCAAGTTCGCGGACGGCGTCGGGCACTCGTGCCACTACTGCCGCGTCAGGTGCTGCGCCCGATGTGGGGGCAAAGTCACGCTTCGGTCGAACAAGGTCGGTTCCTCTATGATGACAAAGCAATTTTTTCTGCTTTTGCTATTCTGAAATGACATGGCATTCTCTTCCACTATCATAATTCACGCCAATGCACATACCATCAAAACTTCTCAACTTCGCCATCTATGTTTGGCTTAGGAACTTGGCATTAACTAGATGATTGAGCTATAGAAGCTAGTACATGAAGAGGTAATGCGAAAAATGGGATTACAAGGCTATGGTATTTGAAATTATCTTATTAACGAACTGTTGGCAAAATACTAATCAAATCATTATAATATATCAATCACTGTTACAATGTTGCATGTCACGATATGTTAAAATATTTAGGATAGCGTTCGCTTACAGGTTATTTGGGTTTGCATACTTTGTCGAAAAAAACAAGAATTGTTGTCTAAAACCGGACAGTGGATACACAAGAGTGCCGGGCCAGACTCCATGCTGTGGCGGATGGAAGCGGACCTGCGAGGTCTGCCGCCGCAGGACGGCTCCCTCGACAAGAGACCCAAGCTGGAGCGAGCCCACAGCGCCGCCGAGAAGGAGAACCAGCCGCTGCAGAGGTCGGGCAGCGCCTTGCGTCGACAGTACAGCCAGCAAGAAGCGCGATGCTACGGAGAGCTGGAGGGTCTCGCTCGCACCCACCCGCACCTAGTGCATCCGAGACAGAAAGCGGCGTATGGTGTCGAGGACATCAACGTTCCCCCGCTCCCGACATCGCAACTTCTACCTCTACCCGGCTCCCACCCACCGCTACCTCCTCGTTCGTCTTCGTCCGACGACGAGGTGGCGGAATGTGTTTCCGACGAAAACGACGAATATAGAGATCGTGGTGAGTAAGCACGCTGACCCGTCGCTTCCTTGTCCCAAGTATAATCACAATCCCTTCCGTCCATGCAAATTTTATTTATGTCACCCGAACACGACAGCTACACACACTACACGCATTTTCAGATATTTCTATGTATTTAATCATTTCTAGGTGTAATACATAATGTGCCACACGAATCCTTTTTTTCGCAGCTGATAAAGTTAAGGTGTTCCGTGCGAGGTGTTTAAATTAATAGAAGTAGTTTCCTTTCAGGTAATTTAATGAAAATAGGATACCTTTTTATTCAATAAGAGCACCTGAACTTATCCGTAGGTACATAAACATTTTGTGTTTCAATCATGTCTACCCATTTAGTATGTGTATCGGTTTATAACATGTAAGTATAGGTGATCATTACGATACCATATTAAAGTTGTATGCTGTGTATTGTCATGACAATGTTTGATTCTTTTTGGTTTCAAAGTTTGATCATGACACCGTAAGCGTCTCGCGCGCCCAGCCTCGCCCGGTTCCGTACCGCGTGTCTCTGAGCCTTACCCAGCTCTCGACTGTTCGCAGGTAATAAAGATAGGAGCGGTCCCGCGGCCATCAGGAACCAGCGCCAAGCGATATTAGATGACAAAATGAAAAAGTTCTTATCGGTGAGGGCGCCACGGGAACGATGCGTTGTAATCTGTGCTGACCTTAGATGTTTCCGTTTTGTTATTGTTCGTTCACCGTTTGTACGATTACTTCTTGGTCGACCAACTATGATCGCTGCTATTTTTATTAGATCTCTATCTTTCTTCGTATGTTTCTTCGAGACAGTGTCTTCATCACAACCTTATATGAAACAGGTAGACGTACATGTTTCATATACAAATGTTGCCATTGTTGTTTCAAATTATTAGAATGCTTTGTATAATATTGTACGTCTATCTACCTGTTGCTTGAACCACATAGTGTTGTGATCACTCATTAAAACATACCTCATGCAGTATTGCATGAATAGGTAATGCAAAATACCCGTGTAAATATTATTGCTGCGTTTTTATTATTTTATTGTAATTTTTGTTGAATTCCTTCTTCATGATAATTTAAAAAATGAGATTGTGAGTGTTTGTCATGTATGTTTACTTACCTACCTGTTTCTTGCTTTGTATTTTTATTTTGATAAACTAATGAATAAAACAAAATATA
The DNA here is from genome assembly GCA_963853865.1 of Helleia helle. Classification (NCBI taxonomy): domain Eukaryota; kingdom Metazoa; phylum Arthropoda; class Insecta; order Lepidoptera; family Lycaenidae; genus Helleia; species Helleia helle. The sequence goes on from OY971421.1 coordinate 14,080,185, forward strand.
TGGTTCAAGCAATGCATGATTGACGAAAAAGTGTAAGATACTTGGTAAATGGATTTATTTTAGTTAATGGCCGTGTTTGTTTTATAATTGTTGTTTAATGTTTGACTTGGATACATTGTCACACGTTCTCTTCGCTTGTGCGTGATCACCGCTTCAAATGCGATTCCTTTATTTTGAAACGTTTATAAAGGTAACTATTTATATCTCGCCCGGTGCGGGATACTACAGCCTTAAAGTTAGAGTCGAAAAAAAATTACAAAGATAGTTCGGATCCGGGCGCGTGCGGGCGCGCTAGTCGTAGACGGCCCTAGTCCAAGAGTCGAGCCGACTCTCTGTTTTTGATACAATGTCATCCTTAGGCCATCTTGAGGCGTGTGCATCGCTCCGGCATCCTCATCTGCGCAGCACCAGCGTTGCTGCGAATAATTATTACAATTTGACTAACCATTCACCGGCATCTTATTTGCCGGAGATCCGCGGAACATTTGACGCTTCAAGAACTGCGCCGACCGGCGGGCGAAGCTTCGATTCCGTCACCGACTGCCGGTGGCGCGCCCGCGACGATAGCGAGAGCTCGTACTTGAGGCCCTACGCCCCGGACGAGGGGCCCCGGGCGGACCGCGCTGTGTATAAGAGCGCCTACCTATGGGAGGACTCATCGGACAATAGACGGTTCACTGAGAGGAGAAAAAAGACGGTGCGTTTCGATGGACACGAGGGCGCGGCGACGTTCCCCCGCGGCGGGAGGGACGCGTCGGGCGCCCCGCACGACTGGGCTTCTCTGCGCTGGGAGTCCGAGCGACAGACCAGCCAGGACTCCGCCACTAAAGACTCGGGCATCGATACTTCTAGCACTTTCACTTCCAGTGAAGATTCGAACAGGGGCGACTGCCCTAAGGTATAATATGACCTCTGTCATTTTCTATACGTATGTCATTGCATATTATATGGCTAACGCTATAATAAACATAGTACTCGATTAGAGCGATCGGTCACGAGATGGTGGCTCCATATGCAGTTATCAGGCGATGAATATGAACCCGAGTGTCCTGTTGTTAAAGTATGTTATTGTTTGGCTATGGCATGATTGCATTGGCAGGCATGAGTCGTTCTTGTAGGAACTGATGTGCACTTTCGTATCCGCGACACGCCTCTCGCCAGTTTAGCTGTACGATGTCGACTTTGGCTTCGATGTTATTTAACGTTTGTCATTGCTGACAGTTCCCCCTGAGCTGGCAAGTGTCCGCGGACGGGACGCGTATGGTCGGCCACATGGTGCTGCGCAAGAGTGTGGTGGAAGGTAGTTCTCATTCTTCCGCCGCAATTCTCGGATTGAAGGTAGTCGGAGGGAAAATTCTACCGGATGGGTCCCGCGGGGCAATCGTGGAAAAGGTCAAGAAGGGATCAATCGCGGACCTGGAAGGACAGCTTAAAATAGGTAAGGGTAGAATTTTATAAATACATTTTACTGTGTACAATTTGTTACAACTTTAAGCGAATAAATTCACAAAAAAATGAAAAGGGTAAAAAAATTACAATATATTCTTTGAAGCCACAGTATTAATCGCCATCCATCCACAAGATATTTTGTTTGACTGCAGGACATAATCCTCTGAATTGAAGTTCTTTTATCGATATTCTTCTAAAATAGTTTACATTTCATCTGCCTTGCTGAATACCTGAATATGAGACATCAGAACCAAAGCTGAGCTTCTTAAATCATTTTAATAACTGCATTTCATTTTGATAGGTGACGAAGTATTGCAATGGAATGGGGTCCCGCTCCAGGGCCGAAGTGCTGAGGAGGTGGCGATGGTGGTGGCTAACAGCAAGCACGACTCTCATGTTGAGCTCGTGGTCTCCCGCCCACTGGTCCCCACCAGGAACCCAGCTCAGCCGTGGAGAGCTCATAAAGGTATATTTCATAGTAGCTCTTGCTAACAAATTCGCTCACTTTACTTAGGCACATTTATAGCGTTTACTAAACTAAATATAATGATACCAGAATTCATCATAATTCAGCGATTAAGGAAAATTATTACAAACCGAACTCACTTTCGTATTTATAAATCCTCACACGCTTCAGGGTGTTTTTTTATCTGTCACTTCTTTTTTATTAAATTATTTTATACTTTTTAGTTTATATACTAAACTGAAATATTTCACATAATAAATGTATTTTATAAATGTTTTTATAATGTAAAATATTGATTTTATGCTACACAATAGCAAAGTATTATTCTACTACGCGTCATCTCTACGCCGTAGCAGAAGGCTACGCGGTTACGACAACTCTACCATACCATTTTGCTCTTTCCCAATCGCAATAAACTATTACTACAGACACAGTTTTAACCATCACTATATCAGAAGACAAACTAATAAAGGAATGGTGGAGGCTGCTCCAAAAACGCCTGCTTCTTTTTATTTGACATTTGTCAGTGTCGAATCTTTTTACACAGTGCGCTCTTGCACTTTTATTAATATGAACTTACAGCGTACATTTGATAAAATGTAGAAGCTATGATTTATCATAATAACAAATAAAACAATAAATTGCAAACGAAAAAAACAGTTATCACAAAAATAATATAAATACCCCAAAAAAATCAGATTGTAGTTTTGCCGGCGTTTTGCGACAGTTCTATTCCGCCGCGTCTACTCGTAAACTTGTTTAAATCTTACAATTTAAAAGCACAAGCTTTACCTTAACATTTAATGAAGCCACTAGAACTTTTGACAAACGCAACTGAAAAGTTTTGTAAACCTCAATGCTACAGAAATTTTTAAGTCCGTCAAAATAAGGAAAGGATGAATTTACATTTTTTTAATCATTATTGCGTTCTGAAACATAATTAACACTTTTTCTACATAATTATGTACTAGTGTAATTTTTAGTGTGTAGTCATTGTCAGCATTTTCAATCTTTTTCTGTCTACTGCTGAACAAGACCACTTTTAATGAACGCCAAGACGGCCGATGGCCCTGCGACGGCTACTCGTATCGAATGGTATGGCCAGTGTACGGAGATCCTCATCTCACTTTTTTTTTCTTATTTTTTACGCCAGGAAATGCTCTGAGTCATCCCGCTGGGGAGAGGGGGACTCCCCAGGCGGATATTTGGGACTCGCTGCGCCCAAAAGATGTTAAGGTGGACACAGCTCTACCCACTAAAACCCGGCGAGTGCCACCAATGCCGTCTTTGGTGAGGTGCCCCGGATCTATTGAGCAAACAGGGCACTAGACGGATAGTCAATCCCCCAAGGGACCGATACCACCTCCACAGAGGGGTCGCCCCGCACCACAGAACAACCCCTCCCAGCGTCGGGACAGTGCAATGGGATGAGGTTCCTATCCTCGCCCCTTGCCCCCCCTGCTCTTTTGTCCCCTCTTCTCATAAGAGGGGTACAAAGAACAGCGCCCTCGGTTCAATTTGCTTCGCTCAAGGTACTGGGTTCACTTTAAGCTACTGAGCCCCACCCCCATGACAAGGCTTGAACCTTGGTGGGTTCACAGGGTTTATCTGGGCAAGGTGAGTCGTACAAATAATATTGGGAAGGTATACAACCACGCATAAACAAACACACAAGATTAACCTAGTTTTTAGGTATTAATTAATAATTTTAGAATTAGAATTTCGGATGAGTAATTTCGAAGATTTAAACATCCAAATTTATTTACCTTTTATAATATTAGTTTATTTTTCCAAAATGTAATATGTACAACACCGTACAATTGATCCAGAAGTTTACACCGAGATTATGGGCGGGTGCGAGAAGCCGAGCGTGCTGGTGACGTCACCGGGCTCGCCCGACGTGCACTCGCGCCGCCGCTCCGCACGCCACGCCCACAACGCGAGCGTGTCCGGGCGAATACAGGTAATATCAGGACGTATACACATCATTATTATTATCATCATCATCGACCCATTTATGTCCCATTGTTTGACACGGGTCTCCCCCTCGAAATCAGACGAGGAGGGTGTTGGGCCATTGTTCAACTAAGCGCTGGCCCAATGCAGGGTGGTGACTTCATACACCTTCAAAAACTTTTAATCTTATCAGGCATGCAGGTTTAATGTTGTTTTCGTCCACTTATGAGCAAACAATGTTTTCATGTTCAGGGGGAAATTCAGAAAGACCCATTCCCAATCCTCTCTAATTGGGATCTAACCCAAACTTCTGACTCTCTTGAGTGAGCTGTTGGCCGAGCTCATATCCACTAGTGACTAGACCAAGGTCACTCACATATGAATGAATAATGTTAAGTATAATTTACCTTACCAGCACTTGTCTTGTAATTCGCGGTCGCCATGATAGGAGATGAGTCATCTCCTATCCACTACCACTGTGCCATATATATATATATATATATATATATATATACTATTATAAAAGTTATATCAAAGTCCTTTGTCGTAGCTGAAAGTGTATTTCGACGTAGCAGCCCTCCAGCTGCTGGTGACGGTGGTGTCAGCGAGTGGTCTCACTCCCAGATCGGACGGCTCACCCCGGTGCCCCTACGCCAAGATATTCCTACTGCCAGACAAGAGCGAGAAGAGCAAACGCAGGACCAAAACCCTCGCGAACACGCTAGAGCCGAGGTGGAATCAGACATTCGTTTACTGCGGCATACGCATCACGGATATCAAGAAACGGACTTTGGAGGTAATTTTTGTAGGTTTGGTGTATTAAGGGAATCAATATAATATTGTTAAGGGTTTGCTAAATAAAGGGCCGAGTAAGGATTTAGGAGGAAAGGAAGGGAAGGAGGACCAATAGGCTAAAAATCTTTTGCTTGCTCGAATTTACTCGAACGAACAGAAAGGAACGTTGATATCCAAGTAAAGTACATACAAACTAGTGATTACCAAATTCTTAAAATCCTTTTTTTTCTTAAACGTCGGGAAATGCTCTGAGGCATCCCGTTGGGGAGTGGGTCTCCCCACGCGGGTATGTGGGACTCGCTGCGCCCGAGAGCTGGAAAGTAGACGCAGCTCTACCCACTAAAACCCGGCGAGTGCCACCAATGCCGCCTTTGGTGAGGTGCCCTGGATCTAATGAGCAAGCAGGCACCTCGACGGCTAGTCAGCCCCTCAGGGGACCGACGCCACCTCCACAGAGGGGTTGTCCCGCACCACAGGACAACCCCTCCCAACGTCGGGACAGTACAATGGGGTGAGGTTCCCATCCTCGCCCCTTGCCCCCCGCTCTTTTGTCCCCTCTTCTTATAAGAAGGGTACAAAGAGCCCCCTCGGCTCAATTAGCTTCGCCCAAAGTGCTGTGCAGTGTGCACAACTTAGGCTAATAAACTCCACTGCCACGTCAAGGCTTGAACCATGGTGGCGAATCTTAAAGTCCTACTAAGTTGTTATGAATTTTGATTATCTATACAGATAAATAAAATGAAACTGTCTGTTAAATAATATATAATATTAAAATAACCACTTTTTACTGCATGTAGTAATATATATATATATAATATAATATGGAATCTTAGATACGCGGCAAATATACCAAAATAACAATTTTTTTACAATTTTTGTCTGTCTGTCTGTTTGTTCCGGCTAATCTCTGAAACGGCTGGGCCGATGTTGACGGGACTTTCACTGCCAGATAGCTGATGTTATAAGGAGTAACTTAGGGTATGTTATAAGGAGTAAATAATCATCATCAATCCGTATACGGCTGTAAATCTAAGTTAACTCGAGCGAAGCTGCGGGCAACAGCTATGTAATTTAATCATAAAAACGCACCCATACGATGTGACGAAGAATAAGGCAATCATAAAATAAGTAAATAACTGTTACACAAACATTTCTTTAATAAATTTAGCTTTACTCACAAGAAAATTTTTAAGATATCATAAAAATCCATTGCTATGTATGATTTGTTTATATTTTATACGTAAACTTGATTATCTTCTTATTATAAAGAACTTGCCAACTAAAAGGTGTTATGTAAAGTACGGGAATAAACTTCTTTTCTTTTATTTAAAAAATTAAATAACTCTTTTGTATTCGGAAATTGTATACAATGGACAATCTTATACTTTAATATATATAAAAAATCGTGTAACATAATATGCGTGTCTGCAATGAACTTCTAAAGTCCCTAAGGATTCTTTATAAACTTTAAACAGATTTTATTGAAAGTATGCACATTGTGTTCTAGGGATAAGATGGTTACGTATACTATACGTGGGACTGTTATATGGCAAGATGACGTCTGCCTGAACCAATAGGAAAAAAAAAACATCAATTAGTGTCTTATTTTTTTTTTTACAAAGGCAAAGATTTTTCCTGAAAAATGTCGCAAGTCCATTTCCTACTTATATGGCTTTTGGCTTAATCAAAGAACTTTTTTAACAAGAAAAATCGCATTTAGATGGTTCTTTAACACAGATCAAACACCTTATTTACAAAAGAAACATAAATCAAAGGGTTGCTACCTCAAAAGGATTCCTAAATGTTTCTGACTTCGTGAAAATGTCACGTTTCGGTTTTGAGGTTTGAAGTATAAAAATGCCAAGAGCGAGGTGGACTTTATTTTTTAAATGTATATATTAATAGGAGGGTAGGTCGCATCCAACTTGGGACGCCGGTGCGGTGGCTGGTCCTAGATGCGAGTGGCTGAGTATCCGCCGTCTTCGAATCGAAAGAAGTCTTAGCGCCACAATCCTGAATCGCGCTATCGAAGATTCACAGTTCGGCGCTTTATACAACAGCTGATATATCATATGACAACAAATGGGCTTCGGCCTGACCGAGCATACCATCTCGCTCGGTCGCAGATCTCCCTTTGGGCTTTTCACAGAAGTATACACGGAAAAGATGGTCGTTGTGATGATGATATACTGCTAATAAATAAATGGCTTTAATTAAAAGAGTTCCTATATCCAATTGAGCTAAAATGCAATCTATATAGATAAAAAAAAATTGGAGCTAGCTACTTTTATAAATTTCATTATAATAAATTTGTGTTAACGTATTTTTATATAGCTATACATTACTTTTTATATATGTGTCTTTAAAAAGATTTTTCCATTCACATATATAACAATAGATAATATCAACTCTTACATGTCCCACTGCTGGGAACGGGTCTCCTCTTCGAAATCAGGTTCACCGATGCGCTGGCCTAATGCGGATTGGTGAACTTCCGCGATTTGACGTAGGTTATCGGAGGGGATTGTCTCTATCGATTTTTTTTTTCGGTAGGGCTAGACTTTGCGTCTGATGGCCTTTAAGCTGAATAGGTACAGAAAGTGAAGACATGGCTCACTTAAGAAATAGTCGAAACTCCTCATAGCGCGCGCTGCTCGCAATAGCAGGATTTGGACTAGTCAAATCCGATACGGTCGACGAATCTTTTACGGTTGAATTTAACCTATCATCATGAGGGCCGGCCCTCATCCCTCCCTCTGGAGAGGGAGGTGGGTCATGCGCGGTGCCCAAGCAATCTAGCGGTAGCGTAGTGCTACTGCTTTTAGCGCGGTCTGGGTTTGTGTCTACTCGTATCGGATTCGAACAGTAAGGCCCCTGTGCTCGTGCCGGGTTCAGGTCCCTCAAAAAGCGGCTACAGGCGCTCGCAGGTGGTTTAGTGGGGTAGTGCATTCCCTAGTGCGAGTCCCCACATAGATCCAGGAGCCTTACCCGAGGTAAGCCTGGATCATGCGAAAGCATTAACCTACGTCTTAAAAAAAAGGTTGGTGAACTTCACACGCCTTCAAAGACTTTTATTCTCATCAAGCATGAAGGTTTCCTGCCGGTGAGCAAGTTATGGTCTTATGTTCAGGTGCATGTAGAAATTTAGAATAAACCCATTTCAAGTCACCAAAGGGGTCAGGATCGAACCCGGACCTCTCACTCAAGAGAGCCCATACCCACTAGAGTAGACCATCGTCGCTATTTCCATTCATGCTTTGTAGGTATGTAATACATTGTAGTGCGGTGTTATAATGATTATGACGTCATGGCACACGCGAAGTGCGTAACATGTAATTACAACACCTGACTGTATCCTCTGGCCGTATTTGCGCACTGCGAGGATAAGTGTACGTCATCTTCGTCATCATTATCACCAACAACATTATCATCGTCATTATTGACGTATATCATTTTCATCAGCCTACTGGTGGACTGCCTCTTCTAAAGGACTTATTTCTTGAGCTCGGTCTTTGGTTATTCTTAGCTAATTCCTACCTGCCACTTTGCGCACGTCATTGCTCCTTATATCCTGAGGGAGCTCATGTATATGCTCATATCTAATTAGACGAAATATGCGTGACCTTTTTAGATGATCTGCATCAATATTTTTTTATAATAATAATAATAATAAGGCATTTATTTCACAGAATGTGGTTAACAATGGTGGATATAATAGGTTCATCAGTTCTTACACATCCTACCATAACAATGGTGTGTGAATATGACAACAAGTTATTATCATTATTTAACATAAAAAATACAAATTCAGTTAGGTACATATTATTATTATTAGTCAATTTTAATGTTAATACAAAGATTATAAGACCGTTTTTCAAAATGTTTCATTGTCAATGTAAATATTTAATTATTTTATTAGACGTTGTCACGTCAAAAAAGATATTCACCAACGTGGTGTTTTATTTTATTTGTTGCAGGTGACGGTTTGGGATTTGAACCGATACGGCCCGAACGATTTCTTGGGAGAAGTTCTGCTGGATCTAGACAATGTGGTGATGAACCATGAACCCAACTGGTACATCCTGAAGCCACACGAAGATTTATCCAGCTATAGTGTAAGTGTTTTTAATTATTACAAAAAAATCGAATTACTTTTCAGTCTAATGCATCGAGCATATAACCAGATAGAGAAGTAATGAGAGCCATAAAATTCCGAATCGGGGCAGTGATATGTCACTGACGTAATAGCAATTCAACCAACCCATCGGCCAATCATACATCAATGGCCATCAGTCGGTCAATCAGACCGCGAACCGGACAAATTCGCAGCACAAATTGGCGGAATCTGTTTTCATACAAAACACAATATTACCGCTCTTTTCCGATTATATGCTCGATGATCTAATGTGAAATACCGTGACGGTAAACAACATAGACGGCGAATATCTGCCTCCATAACCCTTATCCTTCTTATTTGCACTTTTATCCCTCAGACCTCAGACATAATTTAATGATGTCCCAAACATACAGAGATACCGTGACGATGAGATAGACGGTGAGCATCTGTCTCCACCCTCCACATCGACCTCGCGCCTGTCCGACTCGGACACGCCGAGTGAGTGCGACCTTCGCCGGCATCACTCGCTCTCCAGTCTCGCGTCTAGTTCCAGCCCACCGCCGCCGCACGAGGTAACCACTAATACATCTATAGAAAGACTATTTAAACTTTTTATCGGGATAACGGGATAAAATTCAGTGGTGGGATGAATGTGCTAGCGCCACACTGTCTTCGTGGGTACTAACTGCCTATCCAGTTTTCCGTGAAACAGCTTTGCTGTATTTTGGAGGAAAAGCGGACAGGTAGTGTAATTAATGGCAACGAGACTGAACATCTTAGCAACTTACAAGGATAAGCAACACTTGAATTAGTTGCCTGGACTGAATCATAGGAAAAGTTTTTAACGTTAATGGACGACGCTGATTATCAAATGGCTAGTCTGTCGGTTTGCATATCCGACTTACTTAAAAAGCAAACCAGATTGACGTGGTGTATGAGCGTTCATAAATATTTAAAAAAAACTTAGAAAAACTTAAATAGATAAGAGTGTCACCACCACGATAATTTTTTGTGCATAAGCCAAAGTTAACAACCCTAGCTACTAGTTAACAACCCTAGCGCGACCGCCGTGGTGGCCGTGTGTAGGTATAAAAAGTGAAGTACATACGTGTGATTGCCTTCTGTTCATATCTATTATGTGCCGGATTTGTGTGAAAAGCGCAGACTCCAAGCAGAGTGTGTTCTTGTAAATTAATAAATCATATGTTCAAACACACGGTTACCCTAACTTCGGGTGTAAAGTAAGATTATATTATATAGAGATAGTAATTATAAATACCACTCATAAAATTTTCAAGTTCTTCAATCAGTTTTCTTATTAAGTTACAGGGGAAACTGTTGATAAGCTTGGCAAATTTCCTAAGAAGTAGAATTGAAAAGGTTAGAAACGACTGCTGTAACATGTTAACATTGTCAGATCGACGGCAGCCGCAGTAGCCGACGGGACATGTCTCCCGCCGGCCGCGTCAGGAACGTCGGGATGGGCAGGGACCGGGTGAGTTTAAAGTTTTTATTATTATTTTAACATAGCTAACTAATTATTTCAAAATAATATGAATTATTGTTATCTTTATCTTTACATAGTATAATTTAAAGTAGCTTTTTGTGATAGTATATTTGTATATACGCCAAAGAATACGAAGGTGCCGTTGCGCAGTGCCCGCCGCGTATTTCAACAGGCTCCCATAGTGATCCATTCAAAATTGTCAACCGTGTCTACACACGGCGAAATAATCGTACATTTTCACGCCGAAAAAACGTATACACGTTTTTTTGGCGACCCTGATAAAATAATAAACCCTGATAAAATTGAAAGTTAAGGGGGTATGTAAAGATCGCCAACCCGCATTTGGCTAGCGCATTGGCGAACTATGGCCTTGACCTTTTTGCCTGATTTTGGGAAGACCCCATGCCCAGCAGTGAAATAATTTTTGTGGTATAAAAAAATTTATAACGAATTTCTGTGGTATAAGGTTTTTTATGCTTTACTTTGCGTCAAACATTGTATGCCTATAAATTTTAATAAATATATTTAGCAATTTAAGAGGTCGCAATTTGAGCTCATAACGAAGTTATTTAATTTCGAGCAGGTAATACAAATTTGCGTCGTATTAGAAATTATGCTAATAGTTTGGCTTTCAAACGAAACATTTTTTCAAACAATACAAAAAATAAAAATAAGTTTTAGAACGAAACTTTTTGATTATCGTCATCAAATCCGAAAATATTTTAAAATCTTGTATGCGAGAATAAGTACCACGAGTAGACCAAGTTTCACAGAAATCTGGAAAACCGGATCCGATAAAGGGAATAGATATTAATGTGATGTCGTGCCAAACTATGTAAATGTGACCTTCAGAAAATTTGGTTACAAGTGCATTTATGTGAAACGGTTTCATGATACACGAATTTCATAACGAGGTCTTATCCCAAGGACTTATCTCCTGATTGGATAAGTAAAATGTCGCAGTAGTCTCGATCAACGTAAAGGATATCCTTTGGCAACTATAAAGATATCTGTGCCTGCGATCGATGAAAGAGTGACCTAAAAACAGATTCTGGCAAGCTTAGCCCTTAGGAGTCAAGTCCAAATATTATATTAATGTTTAGAAGCCATAAATCTATGTCGAATGAATGAGTATTTTGGCACAATATCAAAAAAGGTACATAAAATGTGAATCCAAAACATATTTTGGCACAGTCAGTGTTTAACCCTCGACGCGAAAATACCATTTTAAGTTTGACTGCTGTTTTTGTCTGTGTCTGGATTTCGTAAACGGGTCTACAAATTTGGACAAGATTTCAAAAAGGGAGGAGGTACTGAATTCTACTGAATTTTTAACCAACTTCAAAAAGGAAGAGGCTCTCGATTCATCTGTTTTTTGTGTTTGTTACGCGATTACTCTGCCAATCATGAATGGATTTTGTTGTTTTTTTTTTTAAGTGAAGGTGCGCTCCTTTAGGCGCGCTGAGTACTTTTTGGGTGAATAAAAATCATGGACCTCGCGTCATCTACACCGAATGCTTATAGCACCGGTAGACAATCTGTAGCAATAGTGCTACAGATTGTCCTAGAACTAATAGTAGTTCTTCGTAGCGTTGCGTAGCGGAGCGTAGCACACCTCCTAGTTGTCTTTTATTCGGCACTCCTATTTATTATTGAGAATTATTTTTAACATAAATTGTAAATATTATAACATTTATACTATCGTAGCACTAGTCTACGTGCACTCTATAAGCGAATCGAGAGTATTGTTTACACAAATCAAAGTTGTTTTTTATCGGTTATGTGTTGCTTTAAAACCTTTCTTCTTTTGTGTCCGTCAAACGGCGCTGTCTAATGTGAGCAGTGCGTTTAGTAGGTTAACCCATATATAAGAAAGAAAAATTAGTTATTGAATTCACCGGATTTATTTATAGATATCGGATTCACAAAAAAAAATTGAAAGAACCAAAAATTATAACAAATCAAAACCGACAACAAATTCATTGCATTTTCTTAATTACAACAATTACAACAACTTACTTTTCTACTGTGTACAATCTGTGTGTTTACCACGCAATTATTGCTACTTTTGGAGTCGGTATAAGCCAAAGTAGGTTTCTATCTACTTCACGTAATAATTTGTGGAACTATATAATAATACTAGTGGCACCGACAGACGTTGTCCTGTACAAAATATATTTTTTGTGAATCTAAACCATCCTCAAATCCCCTTGAACTCACACAAAAAATTTCATCAAAATCGGTCCAGCCGTCTAGGAGGAGTTCAGTGACATACACACGCACACAAGAAATATATATATAAAGATTGTACAGCAAGAAATATGATAACGACTCCAAAAATGACAACAGACGCGGGAAGACAGCTAAAAGTGAAACAAGCCAACGTTTGTTAATACATATTAGAATTCATAATTAATAAAAATAAAAAGCGTAACATGTCAGCGTCATGTCGTTTGGCGTCGATTTTATTGCCAAGGCTTGCTTGCCTTGCCTTGCAAAATGTTTCACATGAAAACTTTATGGCATAAAAGTATGAATGATTTTTTGTTGTTCAGAGCGGTTACGTGGCTCGGTCGCAGTCAGCGGCGGGCGGGCGCAGCGCCTCCCCGCGCCGCTCGCTCTCGCCGCCCGCCGCCTCGGCCGCGCGCTACGCAGGTCACCACACCACACTACACTTACAACACGCCCAATACACTTACAACACGCCCAACACACAACACACCCAACACAATTACACTACACCACGCATACAACAGCGCTGTAATCTTATCGAATACGTCGATAAATAATACACCCTCTATTAATATGTTATTATTTAATGACGTAATAAGATTACAACGATACAAGACAGTTGTAACGATACAGTGTTATTATCGTTAGTATTAAGTCATTTGAATGTTTTTATACTTTGAACTTATCTTTCCTCGATTACACTTTCAACTATTCCATGGTGGGTTGAAGGTGTATCTGCACGTTAACACGACGGTGTCTCATTATAATCCGGCATTGATCTGAGCGGGTCCGGCGGCTGGACCCCGGCTCGACCCCGCACGGAACACGTCGTCGCGACACTTGGCGATCATCACCACTTTACTGCCACTGACTGTTTTACCCTCCTATCATTTTTATTTCACGCATTTTCCACCCTCGTCCTATACCTCTAAGCACGCTAATCATTTGACTGTGAGCATATACATCGTAGGTTCAGACTAAGATTTCACTGTCTATGCATGTAATTTCAATTTGCTATTTAATGTACAGTTTGACAACGTAAGCTATTTTGGTATTTTTTTCTGGAACGTTCCTTCTTTTGTGAGATAATGATATGAATTGTTTTCCTTTTTTCTTATCGTTTGTAAGTTCTTTTGAAATATATATGTAAGTTCTTTTGAAACTAAAACTTCAAAGAAGCAGCGTTGGTTGCATATTGCAGTGGGTGAAGAGCGACACGGTGAGTCGTCTCGACTGCCGACGCACGCGTACGCGCCGCGGTTCCAGTCTCGGTCGGCCACCGCTACGCCCACTACCAGTCCCAAAAAACGGCAGCTACCACAAATACCACACCAGGTCAGTTTTATGTCTCTAACGCAAACCATCGTGAATACATCTTGTTGCTGAAACGAAACAGCACAGCTACTTGCTGGAAGAAATACACAGAAAGGTGGAACTAGCCATGAGCAATAAGCCCATCTCTCCCGCCGATATCCATTCAACATTAAAAAAAAAATAATATATTGTATAATAGACCTAAACACTCTACTAAGTGGTTGGTAGAGTACGTAAGCAAGCACTTAATAGTAAGTAGGTACTTAGCTCGTCTGGTACACCTAACCTAACGAACTAAAACAATAATTCCACTAATATCATATCAATATGTATATAAAAGCTTGTGTTCCTGGATGATTATTGACATTGTCGGGCGAAAAAACTGCACGCATTTGGATAAAATTTTTGCCTAGAGATAATTAATTTAGTTATGTGTAATTCTGTATTGTTAGTAGGAACAATACTGTAGAGTAGTAGAGACCTCTAACTACATACGATGACGATCTTCGTGCAGTAGCCGGTGCTGGTTTAATACAAATATATAATAGCGAAGGATCGGCCATCTTGGCGGTTATTACAGCCTATACACAGCAGTGAACGGAAAAACGTTTATAATGCGTTACATTTATAGCGATGACGATGATTATGATAATAATGATGATAACAATAATGATAATAATGATATGTTAGTATTGATGATTGAATTTGTGCGTATAGCAAAGCACTCAGAGGACGATGCGCGCGCAAGTGTCTGCGGATCTTGAAGAACGTAAGTGGATCGGCCCGCACCACATTGGCGCCACACTCACCTACCGCAGCACGCCTCAAGGTCTATACATCCATACCTTCACTCTCCCAGCCTCCAAGGGTCATTTATCTTAATCGTTATTACTATAAACCTGTAAAGCCAACAAGATTTTTAAGTCCACTTTACACATTTTAACAAAATTAAGTTTAAAAGTATTTTTTGACATTGCTTAAAATGTAACTTACCGCATTTTGACGCTGGACGGTACATTAGATCGAAGTTAACATATGAGACGAAAACCGTGTTGGATAGCTTTATATTATTTAATAATACACAAAACATACAATACAAAAGACTTATAGAAACTAGTTGTAGTAATTTGTTTTAGTTTAGTTGTTTTACGTTGTTTACACATTTTAAAACGAATAGTCAAAAACGCTAACACTCATCACACTTCCGACATTAAACTAAGCTTTGATTGTTTATGTATCGCGAAACGTAGCCATAATAGAATAGTTATTATTTTAGCTTCTATAAGTAATGTCACGAAATATACAACAGTTATTGGTAAGGTCTGTTGATTCGCGCCTCCTTACCTTTTTTTTTTAACGGATAGTATATTTATTTATTTACTTATGACCCTATTTGCATAATGTAACTTGTTAACCTTTGGTTTTTGCCAACCCACATGATATCTCCTGTAGATTATAGCTGTTCCGTGGTACTATGGGTTCAAATCCCTATAAATACAGACTTTGTCTATACCGATGTCATGCATGCTAGGTATATCAAATTTTATGATTATTTAGAATTGTTTAAAATACGTCTCTATTATTATTAAACTGAAGAATATAATTGTAAATATTAAACCCCCAATAAGTTCAAAAGATAAAGCCACCCAATTGTAATAAAGACGGACGAAGAGACAGTTTGGTCTAAATATAGATATATTCTACCGACTGATTCCCATTGGTAAATTGTGGTTAAATTTACTAACCCAATAACCATCCTGTTACTCAAATGAAACCGAAAGCTCGAGAGTACACTTAAAAGTAAAACAAGATACATTAATTTTCATCGTTGTTTTGCAATGCTAATCATTATCTATGACATTCATTAAACACGTAGGCAGCTTTACACTAGTAGTGCCTGAATGTTAACAAACAAGTACTAAAGTATATTTCATGCGAATATTTTATACAGGATGGGAAAGGCACTACGCGGGTTTGTCTGACTCGGAGCTGGCCGCGAGAGGTGGAGGGTGGGCTCCCCGACGCCGACTGTCGCCTGATGCAGCCGCTGGAGACTCTGACATAGAATCTGTGGGCTCCGTAACATCTAGCGCTTTCAGCACTCAATCTGAACGACCAAGACCTACGAGAATGCTGAGGTGATTTTTTTACCCCTTTCCTACCACAAACATACGAGATCTATGCACATTACTTTTAAAGGATTCCTTTGAATATTAAATTTTATTTATAATAACAATTATGACATAGCAATACACACAACCACACGAACTGAAAGGTAAACACTCATAAATCTCAATATTATGCTTTTACAGCCGGATGAAAACCTTTCCTCCACCCAACACAGATTCCTTATATTCTTCAGCTTTTACACTTTTAGGTGAGGGAATAGGTAGAAAACATGATGGTATATATAATAAGTCAATATATGACAATCGTTTTCTAACACAAAAAACAAGACGCCAATTGCTTTCTACCGGTTTACCTCATCAGATCCTTACACAAAGTGTCCGAGGAGTACTACCACACTACACTGTAGAACGCACCCTTTCATATCCCTACCACACCAAATTGGAGCAAAATGGAATAAACGACAGTTATAGCTACATACCACATTTAACATTTGATAAACACAATTCCCATCACCGAAACCAAAACCAAAAACTAGACGAAAACAAAATATACGAGTATAGCAAAACATACAATAATTATCCTACAAAAAGAAAGTTTTTCTCGCAGTCTCACAGTTTATTAGATATTCAAAATAATTTGTATAGTCAAAAACAAAATTATAAAGATTTGAGACGTATAAAATCATTTAATGCCGATAGCATTATTAATTTGGAAGTCATACCATCAACCTATATATCATCGGCAACAAAACACGAAGTAGATGTCCATTATCACGGCTACGCTAGTGACGATAGTGTTGCTGAAACAACCATTCATGTTAGTGTAGATCATAAGCACAGTAGAAACAGTCACGATATAGAACAAGACAACTTTATTCGCAATCAATCTACAAACTATGCAAACGTTTTACCTCATTCTTATAGTGAAAGGAAAAAGAACTTATCCCTTGAATTAAAGAATAATTACAAATATGCAAACCATGAAAAAATATTGCAAAATACTTATAAAGATGAGAGCATTAAAAAACATGGACATAACTTACACAAAAGCAATAAAAGTCAACACAAATATACACCAAAATATTATATTTCACTGTCTCCCACTGAAAATAGTAAATTTTTAAAAGAAAAGAATAGTACTTATACTCCAGTTATTTCCCATTCTGATCATGTATTAGAATCGGAAGCAAATAAGATTCAAAATAGACTTCCTAAAAGACAAGAAAGTGTTACAATTAACGATGTGCCTACCGTTCGGGAGTATGCCTTGCCTTCAACTTGGAGTTTCAATTCGCTTTGCAAAGATTCTATGACTGCTATCATTAGAAAGGCTAGAAATAAGTTTTACTATGTCACGTCGATAGATCACATAGATAAAGAGTATTTTGGTACTATGGCTAATTCTGTGTCTCTTGCTCTTTCATCCTCGAACCTCAACTCGCCCCGCCGTGTAATCGATTCCACCACTCAACCTATGTCTCGTGGTGAACATAATCCTACTGCTGATGCGCCTGAAAATATGGAACCATCAACGACTATCGATGATCTAAAATCGGCGGGGGGAAATCACAATGAAAATCATTCACTCGATGCATCCAACACCAAACGGCGAACATCTTCAATCAAATCAAACAACAGTAATGACTACGGAGGGCGCGAAAACGGGCGAAACAATAACCAGCAACAACCTCTCGAGAGGCGCGAATCCAGAAGAGGTCAATTCACAAGGAGTCTTAGCAATGCTGATGTACCTCCAGATGAAAAAGCAGGTACGCCTTTCAAAATATTTCGTTATAATGTTTGGTTATTTTATAGACAATTAATAATATGTGTAGTAGCAAACCACACACTCGTTTAAATATTGGGTTTTTTAACTTTTTGACCAAAATTTAAAGCTTGAAATTGATTTAACCTTATCTGTTATGTTGATTTCTGCTAGTTTTGCTGATGTTCGAAATACTTAAAAAAATTCTATTGTTCCTCGAGTCCACAACATATAAACTATTAATAAGCCCATGTTTAATTTTAATATCATCAAGTTATACTTACTTTAAGATGGCAGCCTCAGCGATACTGCTCTGGGTGGTGCGAGCGAATTGGAGCCCACAAGCGATGACGCGCTACTGAAAGCAGAACCTCGCGACTACTTTGGCCCCGGCATGGGAAAAAAAAGTAACTCTACTTCTCAACTCTCTGCAACGGGTAAGCAAGAACAGTTTTATATGCACGTAAGCGTAATAATGGTATATTTAATATGTTTGCTAACCCTATTAATATTATATGCAACTATCGACAGGACGGAAAAGAAGGTTAGGTTTTGGTAAACGTGGCAAAAATTCGTTTACTGTCCAACGCAGCGAGGAAGTGGTGCCAGGTGAGATGAGAGCCAATATCGGTGTGTCTCGGGCCTCCTCAGCGTCCAGCGAGAACGATGAGGACAGGTTGGCAGCGATCACGCTGACGACATTGACACAATAGTGCATTTGATAAAGGCGGTAGATGTTAGGCTGTCCTTCGTTGTTCGCATTATTTTGGAGATATGGGGACCTAATGACCAAAGCTCACAATGTTTATAATTTCATAGATGTCTGAAATAGCATAGCATGGTACTAGTTTTCACTAATATAATATAATATATGTGTGCAATGTTGCCTTGCAGACTTATTTATGTACAGCTTTAGCTGGTAAATGTAAACTAGATCTCAGAGCGAGCGAGTACAGTTGAAGAAAAACTGTAATTAAAACATTTTGTTCCGTTCAAAGAATTACGTATGCATAGCTCGCAACTTTTGTCGTTGACATAATTATTACATTTTATTTAGTAAAATACAGGGCTCTCTGACTCTAGGGTTTATTTTTATCTGGTAAATGTTTTACCGGATATTTACCATTACAATTGTCGATTAATGAAGTATTATGAAATTGATATTCGGAATTATTTTGGTCGGGTGTTAAATGTGTCGAGCGCGTTCGGCGGACGGAAGCTCCGAACGCCGATTCGCAATGGACGTGTTTATCTCGCGTAGAGGGCGGCAGAGGCGCGCGCCGCAAGCGCTCCGGGGCCGCCACCACCACCTTCCAGCGCTCTCACGAGGTGTGCTCCACTAGCCTCGTGTCCATATCTAGCTCGGAAGGATCCTCGTAAGTCGCTCGCTCGTCCGCTCCGCCCCTTGCTGTCTCACAGCCTTCTTTATGTATGCATCGATGTATTCCCGTCTTCTTCTCTACACCCTTTACGCCTTCGTCTTGTACGCATGACGCCGTATATAATTGGTGTTTGTTTCACTATTTACTGTTCAGCACATTTGTGTATTTTCGCCAAGCGATCACTAAAGTTACCAGGTATTTATCCAAATTAAAGCTTTGTGGAATTCAAAGAAGCTGACTGGGCAGGTATATGAGGAGCTTAATGTTTCTGATGCACGTATATCTTTGTTCTGATTGTTTCCTGAATGCAAATATCCGCACATTTTTGTTTCATACAATTTGTCTACTACTATCTCATGACACACATGATATTGTACTGTGAATTATTTTATGCATGTTTCGTACTAATACAAAATGTTTAAATATTGTTTAACGTAAAGTGTCCTTTTTTCAGGTTGACAAAAAGGACACTTATAGTTTTATATCAAACATATTTTATAGCCAAGTTAGAGTCTGATGCGCACGTCCGGCACGTCCACGTGCAATATAGAGTCCCGTTAAATGATATAAGTAAAGAGTATAAACTTTGGTCTATGTAGTGGCAACAAATATTTAAAAAATAATTGAGTACATTTAGGTTTTTATGCCATTCTTGTAAGATTAGACAAATGATGAATCCATTAATTTATAAGGCTTATTCAACAATACTTATTTGAATGTCCCTAATAAAATTACCGGTCTAATTGTAACGTGCTTTAAAAGATCTACTAATTTCAAACCTAGTAAGCATTTTAGTGTAAAATAATACACGATTAACAAAAACTTGTAAAAAGGCATGTCTGTACATCGCAGTGTATATGTATGTTCGTGTGTCGTTGAATGATTGGCAAAAGATACCAGAAGAGAAAATAAAATGCTGTAGAACTGGCAACACTTAGAAGCATGTGTGGAATGTTTGTGTAATAGGTCTAGGAATTAAATTATAAGATGATGATGTGAGAGAAGATATTGTGTGCGTGCATTGGAGCATCCAGCATATGTCTTTTGCAAATATGTTATGTTGCTTGTGTAATTAAAAGCATCGCAGCATACCATCTTTTGTCATAAGGTAGGCAACGAACTACTGAGTAATCTGGGCCTGGCTGGTTGCCTTATTGTTATCGAAGCCGTGAAGGCTTTAAATTAAATTGTGTAAAAAATAAATACATTTGACTTGGTATTGAACTTGGTTCATATACATTTGTAGATAAGATATTAAATTATATTATATTAATTAGCAATCATCCCGCGAAACACGCAGTCCTTACAGCAAATGTGTGAGTGCACGCATATGCATGCATATAGCACCGCCCTCCTTTCCCACACTGCATATGCGTACACTCGCATGCACCACCACCCCCACATGCACCACAACCACAATAAAAGACCACCACCAAACAATCTACGCACGTTTCACTTAACGATTACTAATCGTAGAGTCTACATCCTGAGGATACCTCGGTGTCGGGGCGAAACGTGCGTAGATTGTTTGGTGGTGGTCTTTTACTGTGGTTGTGGTGCATGTGGGGGTGGTGGTGCATGCGAGTGTACGCATATGCAGTGTGGGAAAGGAGAGCACCGCCCTCATATGCATGCATATGCGTGCACTCACACATTTGCTGTAAGGACTGCGTGTTTCGCGGGATGATTGCTAATTAATATAATATAATTTAATATCTTATATAATGGATTTCCGCAAAGTAACGCCTGATTCTATTAACTACATTTGTAGATGTTGGTCTTGTAGTTTTCTAATATAAAAGACAGGTAAGTAACTAAGAATTCCCATTTTGATCGAAATTATTAGAACTTAGATCTAATCCCTTAATCTTCAAGTTTCAATACCTCAGAATATACATTACATCTTAGATATCGAATATATTTAACATGTAGATCGACTCTACTAGATGGCCCAGATCTTTAGTGTGTATTAGGTACCCAATATCTGTAAAAATCTTCCAAGTAAACTGTTATCATCCGCTGCATCACACAACTACCGCCCTTTCTTCACTATTGTATCAATGTTGTGATCCTTTATTACATTTTATTCTATATTTAGTATTACCCAATAATAAATCTATAGTAGCGAGATCACCTGAGACTCTGACATGCTTATATTTCTTTCTTGAACATTCCAGAACATCATTGTATTTCAAAATATTGAAGTCTAATAATTGTTCTTATAAAAGTTTATAGAAAACAATCAATGTTTCTTAGTAAATGAACAACTTATTGCCTTTGTATTTATTATCTTTATAATAATATATTATTAATTATAAAAAGCAATTCGCAATCCGCTAGAAAATAATTGAATAACATAGGTTATTGACTCGCAGAAGTCGGTTTAACATAACATATGTAATAATTTCTCTATGGACACTTTCATATATGGCAAAAAACGGAACCTAGCGGAGATTTAAGGAAAATCCAATGATAGTAATCGGGTGAAAGCCTTCTGTCTAGGCGAAGTTTTTTTTAATTATTGTTTCGATATATTTATTATCGGGCATATTATGAGAGTTTATCATGATTAATATAATTATCAACTCTTATTTCCGTTCACCGCTGGAAATAGGCCCTGTCAATAAACGTCAAGATGGTCAATCCCCCGCCACTCGCATCCTGCATACTGCAATCTGCATTTCTTAATTACAAAAATGCGTTAACCATTATGTTCGGCTGACGCTACCGCTGCTACGAATGTTGCTTAATGTGACCTATATTTGTGACCCAGCAGTGAAGACTTTTGCGAATATATGATGCTTTTAATTTTAATGGAAATGCGTACGATACGTAATTATTAATTAACTTAAAATTGTAACTCAACGATTTCATTTACCTTGCTTCCGGGGCACCTCACCAAAGGCGGCATTGGTGGCACTCGCCGGGTTTTAGTGGGTAGAGTTGCGTCCATTTACCAGCTGTCGGGTGCAGCGAGTCCCACATACCCGCGTGGGGAGACCCACTCCCCCGCGGTATGCCTCAGAGCATTTCCCGGCGTTAAAGAGAAAAAAAATAGGTCTATGTTCATACCTGTGCTTACAGTTCATACTTAGTGACGCGCGGTCTATATATTATGTATTATCTAAGGATTCATCACTTACCATCAGAGAACTCGTTATTATTACAAATTAAATCAAAATATATTTATTTCGTAGGTTGAACAACAACATTTGAAAAAACATTTAAAAAAGACAATAAAAATTTATATAAAGTATGTATAATATATAATATCAACCCTTATATGTCCCACTGCTCGGCATGGGTCTCCTCCTCGAAATCAGGCGAGGAAGTGTTTTTGGGCCATAGTTCACCGATGCGCTGGCCCAATGCGGGTTGGTGAACTTCACACACCTTCAAAGACTTTTAATCTCATCAGGCATGCAGGTTTCCTCACGATGTTTCCTTCACCTGTGAGCAAGCGATAGTCTCATGTCCAGGTGCACATGGAAATTTAGAAAAACCCCTTTCTAGGCTTCACAGGGGGGGGGGTCAGGTTCGAACCCGGATCTCTCGACTCTCACTCAAGAGGCCGAGCCCGTGCCCGCTAGGCCGTCGTCGCTCACATAAATTAACTAACTCACATAGAGTACCTATATAAACTTGTTAAATGTGTTAGCGCTTAATGGTCTTAAAATATTATGTCTTAGTGTTGACCTAATTCTAAGAGTTACACGCTGATTTACCTCGAACTCGAACATTACTTACGCGGCAAAAATTTAACCGACCACAGAAGAATGAGAAAAATAAAGTATCTTCTGAAGTGGCGCCACGAGAATGCTAAATACCTACACTATAAATGTGAAGCGAAATTAAAGTAAAGCAAACACAAAACAAAAAAAGGAAAAAATAATTTTATGTGGATATACGAATTGCAGTTAAAAATTAACTTCGGTAAGTATATTAAAAAAAAGTGCACACAAATTTATCGGCCTTACGAGATAGGATAATATTTTTTTTAAATTAAGTTTATTAATAACTATTTCGTTCTTTAATACAAAGGCAGTAGGATTTAAGGTTTAAGATTTATAAAAAATATCTCCTATTACAAATAACATTAATTCTGTGCCGGGTACGATACAGATGGTCTCCTGGCATGCGGGGCTCAGGTTCGTCGGACGGGGGAGGTCTGTCGGACTTCATTGACGGTCTGGGGCCCGGGCAACTGGTGGGCAGGCAACTTCTAGGGGCCCCGACACTTGGAGACGTACAGCTCTCTATGTGCTATCAAAAGGGATTCTTAGAGGTGAGTAAATTGTGTAGTTTACTACCTAATTTGCACGGCAAACCTATAATAGTAGATGTAAAGATGTAAAGATACTGTTTTATCAATGTTCTTCTAACAGTCTCGCAGTAATATAATAGTGAATAGTGAGCGAGACATGTAACGTACCTACTACCTACATTCGTACAGTTCACAAATGTTATTGTAGGTAAAGATATTTTACGACTACGGAATTTTAAAAACGACAACAGTTTACATAACACTTTCACAAGTGTACAAAAAAATATAAAAATTCTGGCAGCTTCTTTGCTGTCATTTATATTATCTAGCCTTTACTATGTATGAAGTTGTATGAAGTTTGTAGAATATTTTATAAGTTAGGTAGAACTGCTTTCACAGAATTATCGCGGTTTATTGAGTTTTACTTCTTTATTATTTTATCTAAGCTAATTCTGATATTGTTTTGTAATGCTTACGCGAATTTCACACACTATTGAAACAACTTTAGGCTGCTG
Organism: Helleia helle; assembly: GCA_963853865.1. Classification (NCBI taxonomy): domain Eukaryota; kingdom Metazoa; phylum Arthropoda; class Insecta; order Lepidoptera; family Lycaenidae; genus Helleia; species Helleia helle. The sequence goes on from OY971421.1 coordinate 14,104,076, forward strand.
TAATGTATCCGATATGCATGGCGATTGGCAAAAATCTGATTGAACTGTTACGAAATCCGTGCACCAGGTAAGTGATCGCTGACAACCATAGACACCCGCTAAACCAGAGGGTATGCAGATACGATACCGGCCTTTCAAATATGAGTATGCTCTTTTGTGTCGGAAATACCGTGGGTGGCTGCCGGGACCACATGGATCATGGTTATTGTTGTTCTGTTCGTTGAGCTAGTTGTATAACAGGTGGAGGTGATCCGAGCTCGCGGCCTGCAGGCGAGGCAAGGCAGCAGGACGCTTCCGGCGCCCTACGTCAAGGTGTACCTGGTGAGCGGCAAGCGGTGTATCGCGAAGGCCAAGACAACCACCGCCAGGCGAACCCTCGACCCGCTGTACCAACAGCCCTTGACCTTCAGGGAAAACTTTAAGGGATGCGTTTTGCAGGTGGTATATCGTTTTATATTGTTAGGTAAATAGGCAAGAGCGACGATGATTTAGATTCTAGTGGGTATTGGCTCGGCCTCTTAGGTGAGAGGCCGAGCCCATGTCCCGAGGTCCGGGTTCGATCCTGACGCTGTGGTACTTTGGAATGTGTTTTTCTAAACTTCTACGTGATCCTGAACACGGGACCATCGCTTGCTCACCGGTGAAGGTAAACCCTAAGCCAGCCTGTCCAGCAGTGGGACATATACCTAAGGATTAATATAATTATTATTGTTAAATAGGCAAGATGGTGAATAGCTAACGAGCTAATGGTACATGGTCAATTTCGCTGATAAATATAAACAAGCTAACCAGGAATTAGCTCTCATGAAGCTAGACCCAAGCAACATGCGATGGTTTCCTTCTACGAGGCAGTAATGTCCCAGAAGGAGGCCGACGAGCGGGTGAGAGAGGAGGCCGCCGAGGGCCCCCACGGGCGAAGAACGGGGGTGCGTAGGAGGCGCTACCTAATGCGTCTCCAGTAACGCCCCTGTGTTTCTATCGGGCTCAGAATGGGAACCTGGGCCCAGGATGACACGACGTCGTAGGGACTGCTTAGTCTAGTAGCGGCCGGGCAATCCCCCCTTACGAAGAGTAGTTTGACGTTCGCCGCGGCCAGCCAGTTGCTGAGGTAATCCTGTCTGTTGCCTGCATATCCGGGACCCTCAAAAAAAAAGCTGAAGGCGCTCGCAGTGGTTTTAGTTAGGGTACCGTGGGCACTCCCAGGTGCGAGTCCCACATTGGGTCAGGATCTACCCGAAGATCCTGGCTGCATCCATAAGGATTTCTCTGCGATAAAAATAAGACGCAAGCAACACAGTCGCGATGATATATCTTGAGACGAGAGATGATCTAGGTCTCAATGGTAATAATAAAGCTGCATTTCGTGCAGTTCATATAAAGTCACAGTGGTAGGTATACAAACATTTTTACCAGCTAAAACGGTGACATAATTTGTGTGGTGACAAAAGTGGTTCTTACACTACGCGTATACCTAGGTTACCCCGGGTGGGTTCCAGAAGTGGGAGTGCACTACCCGAGCTAAAACATCTGCGAGCACCTTCAGCCGCTTTTTGAGAGTCCTGGATCTGCACAGAAGCACCTCAGTGACAGGTTGACCCCGACGAAGGCCAGACTACTCCTCGTGAGGGGGGACTGCCCGGCCGCCACAAAGCAGACCCCGCGACGTCGTGCCTAACTGGGCCAGGTTCCCACCCTGACCTGACACGAGCACAGGGGCGTTACTGGAGGCGCTACTTAATGCGCCTCCTACGCAACTAAGTTAGACGCCCACGGGGGAGACCTGGTCAGTGGCCTCCTCTCACACCCGCTCGTCGGCCTCCTTCTTTGACATTACTGCCTCGTAGAAGGAGAGTCCAGCAGAGTCGACGGACTCTGTAGAGACTAGTCCCCTCCGATGATCGACATCAGATCCCATCTCGGGCACACCTCGAGGGTGTGCTGGTCCGAGTCCACCACCGCGCCACAATCGTGACATACTGCCATCGGCTTCCCGTGGGCCATCCAGCACAGATACTCATGAAAGCAACCATGCCAGGTGAGCACCTGTGTCAGATGGAAGGTCAGGGGTTTGCGCTTACGGCGTATCCACTACTCGAGGACCGGACGCAAAGCAGCCGTTAGGCTTTTTCCATACGGTAGCCGCGAACCTGAGTTCTACTGTAGGAATTCAGGCCAAAATCAGTCTCATCCGAAGAAAAAATCAAAACATCTAAAACTAATGAATTACAGGTGACAGTATGGGGCGACTACGGTCGCATAGAAGGCAAGAAAGTGTTCATGGGGGTGGCGCAGATCATGCTGGACGACCTCAACCTGTCCAACATCGTCATCGGATGGTACAAATTATTTGGGACTACTTCACTGGTACATATTACATCATCTATAAATATAATATAAATATAAATCTAGACTATATTTTGATAGATTTTTTTTGCTAAAGATATTTTTAGATTTATAGGTGAAAATGCTAAATATTATTTAATCTGTATAATGATAAATTCACTAAGAAATAGTGTAAATGAGGATCAGTAAAGTTATAGCAAATTCAATATAACTAGTATTCAAACGATTCTTTGTTATGAACATAAGAATGATATTTCTTTTTGAATTATCCAAATCGGACCATTACTTACGAATATATTAAATTATAAACATTGTACCGTTAAGTAATAAGTTAAGCAGGAAATACTTAAGTAATATTTACTTGTTTCCAATAAAAACTAAACAATAGGTAGGTATAGTTATGTAGGTACTTACATCGAAATCAACAACAATGACTCGTATCCTGGGAGAATATGGAGTTTTAACATCTTTTTTCACAACGGGATACCATTTTTTACGTAGTTTTGAGTCTTGCCGCACGTTAAAAAAGAGTTTTTTAGGCATTCTAAAAGAAGTATTTGTACATTTCTGCACTATATATTATTTGTAAAAAGTTTAAAGTGAATTAGATACAAATCGGAACTTAATTTGTTTTAAAGACAATTAATATAATATCTATATAATAATATAATATTTTTCACTTTATTTTTATGTTTTCTTAGCTCTATATATCTGCATTCTCAGCTAAAAACGTTACGGATCCTCATTCCGTTTATTATTTGTTTAGTTCATAAGTTTACTAAAACGTTTTCTTTTCTCTTTTCAGTAACCAAGGTTTCACGGTGGCCAGTGTCCGAGGATACTACATTGACACAATAAAAACTAACTTTGTCCAAATAATACATTTAGTGATACTGCTTTAATATCATGATAAACTTGCAAAAATATCTTTACTATAGGAAATTTTCTATAAAACGAAAGTTACATGAAATGATTTGTAATATTTATTTTTCTTTTGGAATGCCTACCGGAGTTTTGAATAGATAGCATTTTATAGCAAGAAAACAAAATGTATAGTGTACTCAATAATATGTAATTAAGGATTAAAAAGCCAAACGAATGTCTTTTTTTAAACGAACCTTGAATTCCTTTAGATTTATAATTTCAGTTATTATATGAAGCCTGCGTTGAAATATAATGCGTAAATATATGCTTGGATTGGATTTCGATGCATTCGGACTGTATTGTAGCTAGCGGAGACTGTATTCGAAGCAGTGTTACCAATTCTCGGAAAATCCCCATAAAGCTCCATCAAAAGCCCTTAAAATCCCCACTATTTATAGGAAATGCCCAAATCCAGTGGCGTTAAGTTTTGCTAGCCTTTTTTACTATAGATATTTTCATAAAGACCAGTAAATTCGTTTCATGTATTAGCTTAGCTTTCTATACGCTGGTATTACGCGGCCTAGGGCCCAAACTCTAGTAGTAGTTGTAGGCTGTAGCAGACGAAGCTCGACTTTTCGAAGGGTTCCGTGAACTGACTGAGGCAAAACATTATTGATACAAGGTCACTGTAATCGTGGCGCCCCCTCATCGCTTTTATATTAGTTCGATAGGCATTTAGGGTGTCAGCGAACCACTTGGTGAGTGGCCAGCGTCGCCCACTGTCGTAAAAAGTTCATCTGACACATACAACTCATGCGTTGCCTAAACTGTCCTCAGACGTAAGATTGTAATGTCTTGATGCTAGTAATAATACTGCCTAAGCAGGAGCCCTTCTTTCCAAAACAACAAAAATGTTTCACGAGAAAGTTCAGTTCTAAAGCTGAATCAATATCGCATGTGGCCGTCCCTCCGAATTTTCCCAAAATCTTAGACCAATATGATCTCAAAAACTTCCGCTATACTTTCCTGCTTGTAACAAAACAGATTTTAGATCGTCTCATTCTACAAATGAGGTGGGATATGTGTCTAATATCTCCTCAACATCTAGACTGATTTTACAAGCCCGACGTTTCGGATACTTTACAGAAACCGTGGTCACGGGAGGACTGAGATTGGACCATGGTTGCTGTAAAGTATCCGATAAAATCCGTAAAAGTTGTTTCATTATAATGAGTGAAATTCGCGGAAACATTCAATATGTAAACAGATGTCATCAGTAGACGCGTTCGCTGACGTGAAGATGGGGTGATTTTTTTTTTTTATAGAAGAGGGGGCAAACGGACAGTCGGTACTAATATAATAATAATCGTCTGTAATATCCCGTAGGTATTTAACGTCAGCTGATGAATCCGCCATTACCCTTCTATGTTTTTTCGTTCACTGCACGGATCAAAGGGTTTCAGCCCGTACGTTTTGCGTCAGACAGACGTGTGGACGCATGCCGGCAGATACATCGTCAGACGTCGGCGGATGCATCTGTCGACGTGGTAAGGGCCGTAAGAATTAAATACAAAACACTTGTATATTAAAAATCTTGTTTATTCTCTCAAGTGCTCATACGCGCAACGTATAAGCACTTAAGAATAATTTACATAACAGATATAATTTTACACTTAAGCTATTCTCTTGAATACTTACATAGCATGATATCAGTCACATCGCATTCAACAATAATGGGTGTCAACGTTTGTATTGGAGACATATTCACTTGTAAATGTACAATTATTTGTAACTAGCCTGGGCTAATCAAATGACAGTTTTAATTATATACAATTTACATGGCTAGAACAATGGTCACCATATATTTTATTGTATTAATAACTACTCTTCATACTTTATACTTTAATTCTTCATACTTTATATTTTTTACTAATTTTCATTATTTTCGTTAGTATTATTATGCATTCACACAACTTTAGAGTACGCACTCAAATTCTAAAATCAAATGGAGTTTTTGGTGCAGTATTATTTTTATTTCATGTAGAATACATTAATATAACGTAGACAAATATAGTCATTTAGACATATGTATATTGTTTAAGTTCAAATCAACATATCTCAGCGAGATACACATATACAAATTTATTTTATTGCAATAATTAGTTGAATACATTACATGTATTTAAATTTGGATCATTCACAACCATACAACAACACTTTACCAAAATCAGTGGGGCTATTTTTATAGTAGCACAGCTTGTTCACGTCTTTTAAAAAACACTTTTTGATTCTTAGATCACACGCGAGTGTAATCGCATTACGTATTTAGCATCTGATAAAAATATATAAAAGTATTTTTAATTATCTCATGATACTGGAAAGATGCATTTCTATTTGAATAGCATATTTAGTGTTTGATTTTTTTATTTTTATTTACAAGTGAATACATACTTAAACTACGTCCAAATTAACCTAACATGTAGTCATTTATTCCCTTTTTCATAAAATAAAATTAGATAAGTGAAGTGTAGGATGAGATGCGCCGCGTCAGCGATCAGTGCAGGACCTGCTTGGGCTGCTTGGACGGCGACGCGCCGGGCAGGCGCCCCTCGCCGGCTCGCTTCACTCCAGTTGATTTGATGTCTGCAACACATTTCTTATTGAAGTGAAAACTTCTTTAGGCGCGGTACGCATATTTTGAGATGAGATAAAATCTCTGGATTCGCGACACCGTTATGAGACGCTATTTGACGTTTATATGGCGTTTGATTTATTTATATAAGATTATTTCTTTACATAACCAATCGTGAAACACACTGAAATGTCAATGTCATGCGGCCATTTTGTGAGCCGTTTAAATTGTATAGGTTGTAATCTATTACAGCCTGTATTATAGGTATTTGAATTTATTTTTTATGTTTTCACTTCTATCGGGAGCCCCTGTGACTGGTTGGGTTAGTTTTAGTGACTAGCGAGACCGACAGACGTTGTCCTGTCCATTTTGTACAGGACCAAATTGTGAATCTAAACCATTCTGTCCACTTGAACACACACAAAATCGGTCCAGCCGTTTAGGAGTTCAATGACATTCATAAATTATATATATGAAGATAGGTATATAGGTGGCAGATGCCACCTGGTGGCCCGTGGCAGTGAACGTCGCTCATGAACATCGATTTCTTCTGAGACTAACTCTAATATACTAGACCCTATTAGTATCATCGGTGCTATCTTCATAAATGATATGCAGCGAGCTTGCCGCGAATAGCGTCATCAACGTCATTTTGTACACTCGTGTTAAAAATAGGGCTGCTCGATTTTTTTTCTTTAAATCTAACCGCATCTTGGGGGCGTGTACGGCACGCGTTTCATTGCGGAGGGCAGGATTACATAATCTCTGTTTGTGCAGATGTGTATGGGTATGTAGTCTAAAGCTTCGCTTGCTCGTTTGCCGTCCTATGCTATAAAAAAAATGTGTCATGCTCATACCTTGCAGCCACCTGACTTGCGTGGCGGGCCCGTAGCCTTTTTCGTTGCGCGCGGCGATGCGGAAGATGATGGCGGGCTTGGTGGAGGAGTCCACGTGCGCCGCGCCCAGCGACGCCTGCCCCACCACGCACGTGTTGGCGCGCCCGCAGTACACGCGCACGAACGCCAGTTGCGACTTCGACGCCTCCTGCAAATGTTTATTATTATGAAACAAATTTTACGGAGTTTACCGCAGTTCATTAAGTTCTTTACATGTTCTAAGTTTCGGATACTTTAGAGTCATGGTCACGAGAGAACTTTATTGTTCATAGAACTAGAGATTTTTTTGATTAGTGGTCAGTGTCGCTGACGAACTAAAACGAGTACCTTTATTGAGGGAAGACAAGATGGAATGTCTTTGCGCTGTCGATCCTTAGACTCAAGACAATAGGACTTTGTAACTACAGTCTGTCAGAAATATATAAACGGGACATCCCCCGCTCACGGCGGTGCGTCCGCCTGTCGCCGCCGCGCCGCGCTCTCATGCAGGAATGCGCTCCCTTTCCCACCCGACCCTCCTTCATATCGCGTCCTTGCAGAAGGAGAGGACCACCTGCCATGTGCTCCCACTGACGGTCATCACTCGGATGATCGCAGGGAGCATCAGTCCGCGCCAACCCACCGCTTCAGGATTTGGACCGACGGCCATCGCTCGGCTCACCTTGGTTGAGCACCCACCTTCTCAGGCAGCACTGCCAGGCCTCTCCCTCGTCAGAGACCTCCTCCTCCTCGTCTCCCTATCGTCTTCTCCACTCACACGTTAAGGCCCCGGCGTGTAGGTCCCATGGCGCAGTACACGCCTGTAAGTACGTAGCCTCGACATACGCACAGCCGGCCCTGATGGCCATGACCCGTTGCGGACGTCGCAAAACAAGGCCACGTTCTCGGTATACAGTGCACGCGCCCCGACGGGCGCACCGTACAACGCCATAGCCAGCCAGCACTAGGCCCACCCACGTTTGGGAGAAGACGACCTAACGACCGAGCAGTTACGAGCAACCTCGGGATGAGGCGCCGGAAATGCCCCTTGAAGTCACATCGCCTGTCGAGCAGGAGGTAAGTAATAAGTCGACCGGTCGTCCCTTCTTCAGGCCAGGGTCAGCTTCCCCTTCTTCCACTCCGTGGGATGTCTACTAGGCTATGCCAACCCCTATTATGTCCTCCTAATATCTAGGTAACCTATGCTATGGGACGTGCGAGTTCCTTACCTTGGGCTGGGTGTTGGAGCGCACGGCGAGGTACACGGAGTACTCGAAGATGCCCTCGGCGGCGACCTGCGGCGGCTCCCACGACAGGTGCGCGCCCTCTACTGACTTGGAGATCTTGATGGCCGACGGCGCGCCGGGAAAGCCCGGCAGGCACGTCTTGAATGCTGACTCCTGCAACACACACATTACTTACCAATCGAAACACTTTTTCGTTACTTTTAATAAAAACAAATAAAGGTCGCCTTAACTTTTGCAGTATGTTTTCGCTTTTACCCAGAAAACTTTTTTTCAGACGTTTGCATTTTTCCGTGCCGTTTCCGACGTATAGGAATTAGCACAGGTCAGGACAGTCAGTCACTCTTTACTTGCTTGGCTACTATGGCAAGTTTTTTAACTTTTAAATTGATGACGGTTAGATCCCTTAAAAATAGGGATCTAACCGTCATCAATTATTTAAAATAAACGTAGAGGGCGACAAAAGTTTTTCGTTAATAAATCGTATAAAGCGTGATCGTATTAAGCGGGATGTTTACACGAACTTCACTCATTATAATGAAACAACTTAATTTACGGACCCCATTTTGACCATTTGCTGGAACATATCTGAAACTTTGCTGAAAAATCTAAATAGGCCGCGATAAAATCCTTTTTAATGTTAGTTGGATATGCACACTGGCAGACATGCCACCTGATAGTAATTGGTCAGCGACTCCTATGAACACAAGTTCCAGGCGACTCTTTCATTTGTTGCCTATTCTAAACATAAGTTGGTAAGTTTCAGTCCTAGTGAAAACTTTGCCTGTATAGCCCTTCTTTCTGTAACACAGCAAATATGTTTCGGTGGAAAAAAAAAATAACAGGATGTTGGAACCCATACAGACGGGAACATGGCAAAGAGCATCGCTCCCAGCAGTAAGTGTGCGTGTGTACCTCGCTGAAGTCTCCCCGGCCGCAGGAGTTGATGGCGGCGATGCGGAACTTGTAGGCGGTGCCGTGCTCCAGCGGCGTGGTGGGCAGGTCGCCCAGCTCGGGCAGGCTGTCCAGAGACAGGCTCGATAGGTCCACCGACGGGTCCGAGATGTAGTTGTGGACCTGTGGAAAAATTTAAACTAGTAAGTAGGAAGTAGTTTTGTAAGAGGTAGTACCATGCTGCATTGCAGCCGAACTGGGCCGGCACGACCGGTGTGGTACCTCTCGCTCACATAATATATAATATAATAGATAATGTCGCGTATCGTGCGCTTTGTAGGTTTCCGGTGGCCCATTGGGGGGGGGGGGGGAATAGGGAAAAGGAGAGCAACACATCTGCATAACTCTTGGTTATGCGTATGTCTATGGGCGTCGGTAGTCACTTTAAGGCTCCGACTGCTCGGTTGCCTTCTTATGACATAAAAAAAGTAATCTAATCTAATATCATATTTATTTATTTTTGCTTTACCAACAACTGATAACACAGATATTTGCTTTGTTTATGTATGTATTTGTTATATGTTGCTTGTATATGTATACTAATTCGAATAATGCTTTAGCTTCGGTTATTTGTTTTGCCAAAACGCGAAGATGAAGGATTCTTATTAATTAATAAGGTATAATATAATTTTTATGGGTTTTATCGCGGTTTATAAAGATTTTTACAAGCCTGACGTTTCGACTTTAATAAACCGCGATAAAATCCGTAGAAATTGTTTCATTATAATTCGCGTAAACATTATAAAACAATAATTAATAATGTATTTGTTATGAAACATTTATCTAAACTTACTGTGAATGTAGTTCCTTTTACAAATCCAACAGTGTACCACACGTCTTCATCAATCTGTGGTTTCTGTTCTTCGGGTTCAGCCTAGAAACAATAATATTAGTATTATACACAAAAATAATGGTACGGTTCATAACGAAAGTGGTCAACATCACGCAAAGAATAATAAAGAATTGGCAGTTATAGGTACTGACGGTAGAAGTAAATAATTAGCACATTATAAAATTTCGAATTTGAAAACTAAAATTTGATAATAATGTTTTAACGTGTTCGGTATGTCGCCAAAGACCCGTGGCATGACCCCTGAATACAGGCATGACCATCGTGAATAGGCATAATCATCCCAAATGCACGTAACTCTTTCTGTCCCTTTCTACCTTCACTAAATTATATCTCCCTCTCAACTTCCGCTCTCTCACCTTCCGTAACGCTCTCGTCAAGCATTCACCAGCTTACCCCCCAAGTCAAGCGTGCGTAAAGAAGTATTTACTTCATAAAAGCTATAGTGGCAATAATGTGTCCCCAACTTACGCTAACTGGTAGGATAGAAGTTAAGTAAGGCAGGTTCGGGATAGTCAGATTGCAGTCATATGGCTTGACGAGCTCTGTGTTCATTTATTAGAATTGCGAACTTTATATACATAGAAAAAAAAATGAAAATTGCAACAAAAAAAGTTGGCCTTTCTGGGACGCCGGAATTTGAATATTAGAATTGATAATAATGAATAAAAATATAACCCGTGACACGTCATCGTTCGGCATTAGACCGATTTTACTACCAAGGCGCGCTAATGGATGTATCACATCAAAAAATGTACATTTATACACTTGTGGATATTCATAAGACATTTTACTTTTCTCTGGTTCATACAGTCATTGCTCAGAAAAACGTATTTTTATGTAATATAACAACAAATTAACGCTTTCATATATATTTTTTTTTTACTTCTTTACTTGTGTTGCGAGACCTAGCTTCTAAGCAAATTTCATGGTTCTCTGTCGATGGGACGTCAATATATTTTGGTTTGACAGACAAACAAACGGACAACCAACTAATCCTATAAGGGTTCCGTTTGGTCTTTCTAAGTAACGGAACCCTAAAAGCAACATACCTGTTCATGGTGATGCAGCGCGGCGCTGGCGAGCGTAGCCAGTGCGTGCGCGGCGTCGGTGGGCGGCAGTGGCGGCGCGCCATTGGCCCCAGAGCTGCTGACAGCGCCCTCACCCTCCGCCCCGCCCGCCGGCCCCGCCTCCTCGCCCGCCACCGACGATGACACGCCCGCGCCGCTCTCCTCGCCTTCACACTTGTGCACTGTATAAATAGTAGTACAAACTGAAGTAGTACTCAACCGTGGGTGGTTCACTTTTTGTTTTGTTTGAATATTTCGATATAAAATTAGTTTGGTTTTAATTGACTTCACAATTTACATATATAGGTACAATAAACTTGAATAATATTATATGCATTAAAAACCACTGAGATTTACAATTAGAAAAACAGATATATAATATTCATCATCGTCTTCAGCATCATCATCAGTCTCAGAACATATTTCTTAGGTTGCTTTTATATACAAGGTTGATAAAAGCGAGAGGCATTAAATTAAACTACATATACTACACATGCTTACGGTTAATCCGAAACTATAAAAAAATAGTTGAGAGCAATAAAAAAAGTTTTCAAAGAACTTAAATACGTGAGTAGTCAAAGTAAAACGTAAAAACTCTTTGTAAACCTTTGTAAAATGTCCTTCGAATCTAAAAGGCAACGTCGCACAGCACGTTGCATCTCACCGGGTCGAACAAACCAGAGAGGCTTTAAAACTTTAAAAATATCCTGTGACTAAACTATTGATTCTATTGGTCTAAGTTTTGGTGTGTAGCCTGAAAATGGTACATAGTATACGTGGTTTAATTTAATGCCTCTCGCTTTTATCAACCTTGTATAATAAAGTTGTTTTATTATAATTAATTAAATTCGTTGTCTTTAGTGCATTTTACTATGTAAACATTTACGGTTTACCTTGTAATAGATTAGGTGATAATAATGCCGATCCATTGGCTGTCATAGTCAGGAGAGGCATAGATTCACTGACTGTAGGCAATGTGTCTGCCGCGCCCTCCATCTCTGAGGTGTCTGCATCGCTGAACCTAGAAAAATTGGAACATTTTAATGTTTGCAATAGCAAATCAAATTGTTTTATTTTGTATTAAAAATATGTTTTTCATATACATAAAATAACAAAACATATTTTTTAATTTATCTTAAGTTTCATTAATTCATACTCACAAATTATTTCGTTAGTATGACAAAATTTCTTAAAAAATCATTATCTATACTAATATTATAAAGCTGAAGAGTTTGTTTGTTTGAACGCGCTAATCTCAGGAACTACTGGTACGATTTGAAAAATTATTTCAGTGATAGATAGCCCATTTATTGAGGAAGGCTATAGGATATACAGGCTGATTTTTTGAAGAACGGACATATTCAAGTAGCGTATAGAGCTAAAGAGCCTCATTCCAAAAATATATCACAAGTGGGGTCTTATTTTTTTTCAAAATTATCCTTCACACTTGAATTAAAGTAAACACAGTATTATGAAATAGGTAAGATACGATGCATCAAATACGCCGAACCACAAAATAAAGTGGCCGAACGTTCTACCGCGAGCCATACCTAAGGCCCCGTTCGCACGAGCGTTTTAAAAGTGTCGCGGTAAAACCCGACTTTGGAGTTTGGTATGCTCAATTCGATTTAACGCCAAACACTTAAGGTCGAAAATCCAACAGCACTTGACAAAAATGCGCCTCACTTTAAAAACGCTTTCATGTGAACAGATACATGGTTATCCATTTGTCCCATTCAAACTCTTTTTTAACGGTCGGTCAAAAAACGCTCGTGCGCACGGGGCCTAAGAAACACGGCGCGCGATGGCCGGTGACCGGTGTCGACTGTCGGCTTTTCACAAAGACAGGGCAGTGCGATACGCGTCATTGTCCGGAGCGTATGTTTTGTTTGTGTCAACCGCGTGTCGCGTATAATACGTAATTACTAATTACGTATTAAATCATGTCGAATGAATTTTCAAATGGAGAATATTGGGAGATGGTAAGAGCATAAACTCTATCTGGTGACAGTGTACGTGGTGCGATAGTCTTGTACCGCGAAAGGTTTCCGAATCGTCGCGTACCTTGTGTCAAATGTGGTGAATGATATGTTGGATGACGTGCCTCTCATCTATCACCGTAACTTCTACTACCAGCACGACGGTGCTCCCGTGCATTGCCAGGTTCGTGTTCGTGAGTATCTCAATTGTCAGTTTGGCGAGAGGTGGATAGGTCGTGGAGGCCCCGTGTCTTGGCCGGCTCGTTCGTCTGATTTAACACCCTTAGACTTCAAACGCCTAGTCTATGTGGCAGAGTACGCAGATAGGGAAGAATTAAAAACACGGATAACAACAGCGTTTGAGACTGTGAAAAGTGATCCATTTGTACTAAACCGTGTCAAAGACAATATGCGCAAACGTACCGAACTATGTGTTGACCGGGGAGGTACTAATTTACTTAGATTAATTTAGTAGTTATGTATGTTGTGTAAATATCTTATTTTCAATTGTTGTAAATAGTATGATTCCATTTTTTAAATGCGCCAGAAGTACATACGTGCTACAGTTTCTTTTATCTAACGTCATGTGAATACATTCACCCCTTGGCTTTCGTTAAGCACGCGCGCACCCAGACACAATGAAAAATCAAATGTGTCTCAAATTCGTAATACAAAGGATTAACGATAAAGATAAATCAATTTAATTAAATTAACTTGTATCATTACTTTAGTAGGTACCTAGGTAGTTTTGCCTGTCCTAAGCCAGGATCAAAGTATGAAGGAAAAATGAGATCATATTTACTTTACATTACATACATTTATTTACCACTTATCATAGTTCATTCGATTATTTTATACCTACCACTACCACCACACCGTCTGTCTAAATTTAGAGCGTAAAATGCACGTGATAATACAATAGGGTGACCATATTCTGAGGCCAACAATGCATTATTTACATTTGTCTATATTTTGTTATTTATGTGGTTTTTTTTTGGTGAATATAATTTTCTTTGACTGGTGAAACCAAGTTCTATCACGTCCATGATTATGTCCGTTCTTCAAAAAATCTGGCTGTATAACATCAAGCTGTGACTAATAGTAGTTAAGTTGAGTTAGTTACCGCGGGCGAAGCTGCGGGCATCAGCTAGTCCATAATATAAACAATGTTGTCATATTTACACAGAGGCATCATGCCAAAAAAGTATTTATTTACTATTTGTTATTTTCTTATTTAGATAATATTGATATACACAGTATATAAAACAAAGTCGCTTCCCGTCTGTCTGTCCCTATATATGCTTAGATCTTTAAAACTACGCCACGGATTTTAATTCGGTTTATGTATCTTTTAAATAAATAGTGATTCAAGAGAAAGGTTTATATTATATATAAAACATGCATAATATAGTATATAAACACTGAGAATTTTTGAGGTTTAAATGTGATTTCGTAAATAAACACATATTTTTGCACTTACATGCTGGCTGAACCCTAACAGATAGATCAAAATAATGTACGACAGTATTATACACCCTAAAAAGGTCTAAGCAAAAATGGTTATTGTGGGTTATCCCTAAGCGATATCAGAGATAACCTGTATGTATGTCTGTAACCGACTTCTTTGGGCGCGATTTTGACCCTTTTCTAACGGCCAGATTTCGTTCAAACTTTTTAGATTTATCGAGGGCCGATGACAATACAATAATTTGATAAAATTATTCCAATATTCAGGATATTCAGGATAGCACATGCAAAGAAGGCATAAGGCGCGCAAGTTACCTACATCACTTGTACAAGCATCACGCTTTTTTACAATAAGTAATATCATTTATTAACCGACATGTTCTTTTTTTGTATGTATGTGACACGATTACTCCGCCGTTTGTGAATGGATTTCGATGGTTATTATTTTCTTCTTTATGGATGATAAGTCGGTGTCGTATTTATTGCTGTACCCTACCTACCTACCTTTTTTTTTCGTTAACGCCGGGAAATGCTCTGAGGCATCCCGCCTGGGGAGTGGGTCTCCCCAGGCGGGTATGTAGGACTCGCTGCGCCCGATAGATGGTAAGTGGACGCAGCTCTACCCACTAAAACCCGGCGAGTGCCACCAGTGCCGCCTTTGGTGAGGTGCCCCGGATCTGTTAAACTAACAGGGCACCTCGACGGCTAGTCAGTCCCGCAAGGAGCCGACGCTACCTCCACAGAGGGTTAGTCCCGCACCACAGAACAACCCCTCCCAACGTCGGGACAGTACGATGTTCCCATCCTCGCCCCTTGCCCCCTGCTCTTTTGTCCCCTCTTCTTATAAGAGGGGTACAAAGAGCCCCCTCGGCTCAATTAGCTTTACCCAAGGTGCTGGGCTCACCCTAGGCTACTGAGCCCCACCGCCACGTCAAGGTCTAAACCGACTCCAAAAGTAACTATAATGACGTCGTAAACGCAAAGTTTGTACATTAGTAGAAGATTAAGTTGATTATAAATTGTAAGCACAAAAATTAAAGAAACACAGTTATTTTATTACTTTTTAGTTTAGTATTTTTGAAGTCGGTTATAATTTTTTGTAAAATGTTTTTTTGTTAATCCATTTAATTGTTCTATTAAAAATTAATTTCAAACTTTTAGTTCGGTTTGCTATTAAAGCATGTTTTTAAGTTTTTTTTTTTTTAACTATAATTTATTTATCCTTTACTTCTTACGAGAAATAATGGCTTATTTACGAAGCGATTGTAAGCAATACAGCATTAATCCTTATCCAATTCCTTTAAATAATATAATCCAATCCTTAAATACATTGTGCATTTAATAAAGATCAATATGACCCTTTACAACATGTAATTTAAATTTTACTAGTAAATACTTGTAAAGAAAACTATTTTCGAAGATTTCACAGATTTAAAATGCAGAGACATACCGGCTGCGACGGTACCGGCCGGGATATCCAATGATGATGATGATTTATTAATGACCATGAATAAATGTCAAATGTTGCAGGCTTAGATTTGAGCGTTGAGTGTTTTTCACATGGCCAATTATATGTCGCTCTTTAGAGAGTAACCTTTAAAGAAAACGTTTTTATTGTCTAATGACAAAAAAGCTGTGATCATTATAGGTATATAAAGACATTCTGTAGTATGTTTAGTATTAGCATTCCACACGTGCGAAGCCGGGGCGGGTCGCGAGTTAGAATAGTATAAAATAGAAAATAACTTACTCATTTGTTTGTGGTTGCTGTGGTAGCAAAGAAAAGGAATGCAGCACAACTGGACCGTTAGCAGTTGAAGATATAAGAGCCGCTTCTGTCTGGCCGCTACTTGATATGTCAGCACCACCTTCTGTTGTGCTAGAACTGAATGAAATTATATATGTATATATATTATTACATATCATTATTATTATTAAGTATAACTTTATGTGGAAACAGTAAATTACATTACCTGATCAATTACTCAAATTTTATTTGTACTTCTTTATAAAATCAAAAGGAAAACTCAGTTCAGCTTATACAGTTGTTATATACTGAATATAATACCAATATGCCACATAGGGCGAACTAGGCTTAAACCACAATTTTCAAACTAGTAACGAAGACGCGCGTCGAGTGTGTGTGCCTAAAGTATTGAGTATTTTTAAATAATTCTTGTGTATATTCTAGTAACACTATCCCTGACATGTATCGTAAACACGAAGCCCACCCAACAAACAAGAGCCCAAACCACACCTAAAGACATCTGGGCACAACCAAAACCACAGACCAAGCTCTATAAACTGGATTTTGGCGAAATCAAAAAGGACCGCCATTATAAAAGAACTAACTATTGTATTGTATATATATATATATATATATATATATATATATATATATATATATATATATATTAGTATAAGAAAATGAAATCGTCATACTCATCCTGTGTATAGGGATAAAAATGATGGAACATACCTTATGCCAGTACCAAGTACATCTTGTGCAGCACTGCTTATATCATTTACATCATCGCTGCTAGCCACACCTTCACCTCCGCCCATATCTTCATCCATTGTACTGGATTCCTCTAAAAAAGTTAGCGTATTTTATATCCAAGCTTCTCCATTTAATTATACTATTCTTAGTTTACCAGTCTCTTATAATATAACCGCTGGTGTGTCGTTAAGAATTATGTCGAACACTTGGGTCAAAGTGTAATCAGTAGCTATAAAAATGCTTTGATAGCTTTTATATTTAAAGAGTCTAAAATTATTCAAATGTGAAAAATAAAGAAGCTAAAGTGTATAATTATCCATACCATCTTGAATCAAAGGTGCACCATCGCCTTCAATAGGCAGAGCCGAACTTATTGACTGGTCCGGAGATTCTTCTTGAGTCGCATCCGCCCCTTCTTCATTCGCCTCACCTTCCGCTAGGCTCTGATCCTTCAATAATGGCTTCAAGGGGTGCTCCTCTTGAGGAGAATTATTCTCGGTTTCAGTCTGTTTGTAATTTTTTAATAGTTAACTTTTTGTTACTGTTCTTATCACTACATAGTATAAAACAAAGTCGCTTTCCCTGTCCCTATGTCCCTTTGTATGCTTAAATCTTTAAAACTACGCAACGGATTTTGATGCGGTTTTTTTAATAGATAGACTGATTCAAGAGGAAGGTTTATATGTATAATAACATTCATTAAATAATGGAGAAATACTGTTATTTTTGAGGTTTCTAATGTGATGTCGTAAATAAACACTTTTTTTGCACTTACATTGCAAACGCTGGATGAACACTAACAGATAGATCCAAATTATGTACTACATTATTGTACACCTTAGAAAGCTCTACAAAAAAGTCAGCGATGGCATATGTGTATCTCTTAAGGATAACATACTATATCCATTTTAATACTTAAAAAATGGGCAATTATAAAACGGTAGTTGGAAAGCTATTTACACAAATGTGGTATTAATCCTTATTTTGAATATGTTAGTTAGCTTAAGCATTTCATGAAGTATGTTATTCCCGTTTACACCATGCAAATGAAATGCATATCTTAGTAGATATAGCAAAATCAAAATAATGCGACACCGTGATTTCGACCGAGCCGCGCGAGCCGGGCGCTCCGTGATGCCGCGCATCGCGCCCGAGCCGGGCCCGGCCCCGGTTCCAAAAGTTAGGATAACAATAATTATTCTATCAATGTAATATGGTAGAATTGTGTATACTAAATATGCCTACTGAAAAGTCCGCGATGGCATAATATGTCTATATTATGTTAAATATAACATACTACCTATATCCATTTTAATACTTTAAAAATTCGCAATTATAAAGCGGTAATGTAAAAGCTATTTACAAAAATACGGTATTAATCACTTCATATTATAAAATAAAGTCCTACGCCCGTCCATAGATAAATAATCATCATCAATCCGTGTACGGCTGTACATCTAAGTTAACGCGGGCGAAGCTGCGGGCAACAGCTAGTCATATAATATAAAGTACCCCACCATGGTTCAAGCCTTGTCTTTGCGGTGGGGCTCAGTAGCCTAAGGTGAACCCAGCACCTTGGACGAAGCCAACTGAACCGAGGGGGCTGCTCTTTGAACCCCTCTTATAAGAAGAGAGGACAAAAGATCAGCAAAGGGGCGAGGATGGGAATGTCACTCCATTGCACTGCACTGTCTCACCATTGGAAAGGGTTGTTCTGTATTGCGAGACAACCCCTCTGTGGTGGTGTTGGTCGCTAGGACGGCTGACTAGCCATCTAGGTGCCCTGTTACTTAACAGATCCGGGGCAACTCATATTTTGTTCAGCAAGTCAGAGCATCCGCGTCCGCGACACTTCGGCACGCGTATGCTCTGACTTGAAAGATAATTTTTAGTTTGTGATGAAAATTCTTTATTACGACGTATTTTCGTATTTTTGATGCCTTACGTGAGACCTATTTCTGCAAAGTCGTGATCTTGATTTGCTGGGCATTTTAAAGTCATAAAAAAAATTAGTGCTGATTTGTGTAACTATTGAACAGGAATTACATAAATAAAAATGTAATTGAATTTTTTGAGATTGAAATGAAAATTATAAGAACTACTAAGTTACAAAGCAATTTCGATAGTTAAATGTACAATATTATTTATTATCAAATAGTACTTACTGAAAAGAACATGAAAGGGTTTAGTTCTAAAATTAATGTGGTTTAAAAAGATTTTTTTTGTTTTGTTATATTATTGGTACTTGACGAATTTAAAGCAAATTGAAACTATTTGAAAGTGAAAATTATTTGATTCGATTTGATTTTAAGTTAACATGTTATTTTCATTACTAAAATTATGTAAAACGAGATATTTACCATGTTTTTCATTTTTATTTAACAGAATATTTTGACATTATCTATGAATGTATTGCATGTGACATTCGTATACAACACAGTACAATGTACGGCACAACATGGTAAATATACCGTTTTAAATAATTTTAGTAATATTATGGTATCTCAGATTTCCTTGTAGAAATTAATGTATTCTATAAAACTGTACATCACTTTACTCTATTGTCAATAGTTTACATGATATAAGGGTTTTTTCCATATGTTGGGTTTGTTACATTATCGAAATTTTCATACAGATCCCTAACTTTTTTGGAAATGTTTTTTAGCCTATGTTCATCAGAGATAATGAAAAGATTCTAATAGTAAAATAATTTTTTAAATTGGTCTAGCAGTTTTTGGAGCAGTATTTTTTGCAAAAATACACAAAAAATGCAGTTGCTATAAAACTTAGTGGATGCTGATCACTACACCAAAAATGAAAAAAAAACCATAGCGTTCCTATGCTTATGGATAGATCCTGCCATATGAAGTGATAGCCTTCCAATAAATTGGCATGGCTCACTGTGACTTAAATTACTTTGATGAATACATCGGCCAGAAAAGAGGCTTATTGTTAATTTAACAGATTGCCATGTTGCAGAATGAGAAAAAAAATGTATATCACAGCACAATTTTACATGGACAGATACGGCAATCATCAGAATAATAGAAATATGCTGTATGAGTTAAAACCAGGCTATGTAGAAAAATATAAATGAGATTTAAGAAGATAAATTACTTACCGGAGTAGACAAGCAGTTATCCCCAATATAATCTGACATGTCTCCCACTGCTCCAGGAGTGGTTTCATCAATATCCATCTCCTCCTCTGCCGAAGGATTGGCTAAAATATAAACAATGTGTGTGAGTATCAATATCAATGCCATGTGAAATCCTACCACCGTATGATAGATATGAACCCAGGTTAGTTGTGAGATTTGATGAGGTTATTGTGATGAGATATTAGATAATGTCATACTGTCATAGCCTGATTACCTTGTTCGGCAACTGGCTGTTCCTCATTTTCAGCAGGCTGTGTACCAGATTCTAAATCCAAAACATCACTGCTACTTGTTGGAGCACCACCATTTGTCGCTACATGTAATAATATAGTGCTATATTTCTTAAAATTTCAAGCGAAGGGGATTATCCTTCAATTAATCAAATAAATAACGCAAACAAAAAGTTTTGAACAAGTCACTAACTTAGTATACAATAACACGCTGTATAAAAAATGACATTTATATAGTTTTATATTTTAGGTCCTTCTATTTTATATATAAAAGATTTCTACTTTATTACTACATACCAGTGTCATCAGTAGATGGTAGTGCTTCAGATTCATCTGCAGCAATGTTATTATCACTAATATCTGGTAAATTGTCTGATGGGTTTTCGGCCAAAGGGGACATTTCCGCGCCATCCGCGACATCTCCTTGGAGTACTGAGTCTGAATCCATTTTAATAAAACCTAATACACTGACTTAATAAAACCGAATAAACATTGAAATTTAAATTAGTATTAGGCGGAAAAACTCAACATGTTTATAATTATTTATAAAATTTAAGATTTTTTGACAGCTTATAAGATGCCGTTCACAGACTTCAAAATGCCAAGCCAACTCGGCGTCACAATGTGACTTTTTTTTCGTTATTGGCAAGGAAATAACCACACCTTAAGCCTATGGACTTTAAAGATTTGGAATTTTAAAGGTTTATAATTGAAATAGAAATTATTCAATCTTCTATGATTATTACGGAGATTAGCTGTCTTCTAATATTTTCCAAGAGGCTTATGTTTAACAGTAAATGGAAAAAGGTTTCTATTTTATTTAGTCTAGTAGTTTCTTAATATTTTATTTTAGAATTAGTCTCTTAGAAAGTAAGACTTGGAAAAGATATTATCTTTGATATTATTTTAAATGGTACACAATATGTTCATTATTAAGACATTTTTTTTCTTAGATATGTAATATTATATTGACATCAACGACTTGTTAATTGTTTTAACTATTAGTCTCCTACATAATATTAAAAATATATTATGCTGCTTCTTTTTACAATGGACGTAATTTATTACGTCCATATGCTTTTTAGTTTTTACTAACTCAGTACTCAGTCTACTCTATATTCTTTCTTTAATCTTAGTCGTCCAGTGTCGGGAACGTTGGGAAATAGGCATTTCTTGATTAGTCGGCCTGACACCGGCCCCCGCCCGACATCGACAGTACTCGCCGCGACGAGCCGAAACGACACCGACACACTCCGACCCGAAACGCAGACGTGTCACGTGGATAAGAG
The DNA here is from genome assembly GCA_963853865.1 of Helleia helle. NCBI lineage: Eukaryota > Metazoa > Arthropoda > Insecta > Lepidoptera > Lycaenidae > Helleia > Helleia helle. The sequence continues at coordinate 14,125,533 of OY971421.1, forward strand.
TGTTGCGCGATGCCTGCGTATAATAATGTTGTATTTACTATATTTAAGACACAAAAAGAAGTGTTTTGGGACACATTCACACAGAGTAGATTTTTGTATATATTCAATTATCTTTGGAATTATCTTTGGTATACTCTAATATTTTGTTTATTTTCAAAAGTATTATAGAAATGAAAGTTACAGTGGAGAGTACGGGCGACTTTAGTGATCACGTCACTAGCACATCTACACGTAAACGTCGGAGTCGGGCCGGGGCCAGTGTTATGTTGGGCCGGCCAATCAAGAAACGGTCATTATCGGGGCGTGCGGTTGTTTAATTGGTTAATAAATTGTTATTTGTATTTTGTTCTTTCGGAGCGGTTCTCTAGTGTTTGTTTTAAAAACTTAAGCTGTATATATAATTGTGATTGGTTGATAGAGGTACTAAGCCACGCACCTTGGGGTTTCCCGCCATCTCTCCATATTACAGACTAAATATTGTATATTGAATAAAGATTGCCATTGGCAATGCACTTAATGCAGTCTATATAAAAAAGTAATTTGTCAACTGTCAAAATAAGTATTTTTTTTATTTTCATTGCATTTTTCATTTTTCAATGATTCTGTAATCTGTTTATTATATTTTTAACATCTTATAAATTACCTTGATAATTTTAAAAGAAATAAGTGTGACTCAGATACAATTAATCCTAAAGAATTGAATAAAATGACGGACAAAAAACCTGAAGAAGGGATACGGTCTTTAAGATCTACTACTGCTTTTCGAGTCATTAATTTTGAACTATATGCTAAACCAGTAAGAATCTATAATATTGCATAATTAAGTTAAGTGATCAATTAGGCAAAATACTTATATTATTATATACTTTCAGAACATAGTAATAATGAGCTTGGGTCTGACTTGTTTTGGACTTGCCTTAGGTTATATTGCCTATATGAGACAAAAATATGAATCTATGGGCTACTATGCAGCAGTGAATGAAGATGGCAAAGAGATATTTGAAAAGAAGAAGTCTAAATGGGATTAAAATAATAAAAATAAGAATAGATTGTACATATATATTGTTATGAGATAATTTAAGATTTTACGGAAGAAACATTAGGCAAAGTTTTCTTGCCAGTGACACCAGCACTACTTATTGTGTTTGTTTCTCACAATGGACTACTGTAAATATTTAGTTTTGTTTCATTTCAACAGTTTAGGAGTTTAGGAACACCTACAATGTGATAAGAATTTATTATAAAGATATAACACAATCTTATAGAGGCCAACCTGCATAATAGATACATGCATTAATAAGTAGCTGATGGTAATACTTACACAGCATGCAAATAAGTTTTATTTTAGTAATATTTAGTTAATTTACTGTACATGTACATTAGTTGTCTTGTGGTGTATTTTTTATTTACAGTGAAAACTCGATTAACCGGACTAATTGTTGTCATTAGGTATTCAGATAATCGAAAATCTGGATAATTGAATGTTTGAAGAAAAGCGGGTTTTGTGCATATGTCACGAAAATCAATGTTTATAAAGAAATTGGTAAGAGATACATTATCCAACATATGTATCATGTGTTACATATGTAGGTATGTGTTACATACGTAGGTATGTATACATAATATGTATACAAGTAAGTACTTATTTTCTAAAATTACATACTAAAATACTTTAGCCTTAATCATGAAATAAAATAATAAGTTTAATTTTGTAAATTGTCATTTGATGTCAGCCACTTTTTCTCTTCATTGCTGCTACATCACAAATTCGTTTCATCTGTAGTTAACTCATAGTATCACTTTGTTTGTTTTTCATACCACTTGAGAACTGTTTCCAGCGCCTGAACCTTCCATGTCATGAAGCACTCGTGAGATGGTCTTGCATCATTTTCGCGTCTAGATTTAACTAGAAAAATAAAAAACGCATGGGGCAGCGATTCCGCGGGCGCGAGTGGGATAATACCAGTGCAACATGTTCATGGTTGCATAAATTCGACTTGTATTTAATATAACTGATCGCGGTTGGTAGTCCGGATAATCGCGAATCCGGATAACTGAGAGCCGGATAATGGAGTTTCTACTGTAATTAAAATTATCTAATAATAAACTGTTAATAGTAATAACAAACAAACTGTTTATTTATTTGTTTAAATATAGTATCATTCTTAAAGTACTTCATGATTAATACCCTTGTTTGTTCAGTCTTTTTTTTCAAACAAAAGATAAATATATATATATATATATATATATATATATTTCAATTCAATCAAAATTAAATAAATTCATTTAGATATGATAATTTATGTTAAAATAACAAATGTAGTAATCTTTATTAAAATCAAACTTAATACCAATCATATTACTACCTATATAGTTTGTGATACCCATCACAAACTATATAGAGAATACTACGTATTCAGACGCACCACTCACCAACAACGATCGCAGACATCCCGCTGACAAGCAAAATAGAGTTTGAAGTTTATTTATCGTTCCTTCTTCTTCTTTTGGAACAGGCTAAGACCAGAGCCCATGCTGCCTGTTATTTTTTTTCCGAAATTGCTCTTTAATATTTTTATTTTAAATTAATTTATGATAGAGAATTGAGGCCAAAAAAAAAACATTATTTTTTTGGAACTTATAATTTATTTTTAATTAAGTAAATTAATTTCACACTTGTGTGATGAGTTTGTTTCAACTCAAGCTTTCAGTCTTCTGAACTGTAGTTTCTTCTCAATTTTTCGTTTTTTTTGTTCTTCTTTATATTTTCTTCGTCGTACATTGCCTGTTGATCTTTCTTTGTTACTGCTAACCTTCTGAAATAGAAAAAAAAAATATTAAAAGAAAAATATATAATCAACATGTAGAAATTATTGAAAGTTTTTCATAAATACTGGATTCTATTTAAAAATATAATATTTATATTAATAATATTCTAATACTCCACTATTCAAGACAAAGAATCTCATTCATAAACAAGCTGCCTGAGACTAGTCCAGGCAACTAATTAATTTGTTGCCTATACTAAGACAAGATGTTAAGTCTCTATGCCAGTAATTACACTGCCTGTCCTGCCTTTCTCTCCGAAACACAGCAAAAATGTTTCACGGAAGAAACAAACAGGATGGCGATGCAGTCGGGAGCGCAGCAGAGCGCATCCAGGTAATACCTTCAGGTCAATTTCTCTGTTGCTTTTGCATTGAGGGCCATATATAACTATATTTTTTATAACTACATATGTATTTATAATTTATAAAGTAGCATTCTGTACAAAGAAAGTAAATTATTATTAAGCTATTGCATAGCTTTTATCAAGAAATTCCGTAACGAAAATAAACCCAACACCCGACTAATATAAGTTGATAAAATATGTTATGCAATAGCTTTACCCGGGCAGTCCCCGAGTGCCATTTAGGTTTCTTATTATTCATTTAAAATCCATTAATAACTTACCAATAAGACTGACATGCTCAATGGTTTTTTCTCTGAGCATCTTTAATTCATCTGTTGTAGCATTAGATTCTGTATTTTAGGCAGGGCATCAGGAGGTCGTAATATTCAACAAAATCGTTCTCCATCGCGTCAGCAACTGAAGTAATCGCAGTCACAATTTGTTCCATCACTAGTTTCGTGCCTCGTTCCACCAACTAATAAATAAGAGATCAAATATATTTAAATAGTTAAATACAAATTTATCTAAATTCTTACCTAAACTATTTATCATGTATGTGAACTTAGATCCCTAAATACATAGGAGAAGCAAAAAGGGAGCAAATGCCACATGATTTTCCAATATTATGGAAGTAATAACACTACTTGTAAAGTGCGACTACTAACGAACATTGGATATTAATCTATACTAATAATATAAAGCTGAAGATATTGTTTGTTTGAACGCTCTAATCTCAGGAACTACTGGTCCAATTTTAACAATTCTTTCACTGTTAGATAGCCCATTTATCGAGGAAGGCTATGGGCTATATAACATCATCGCTGCGAGTAATATAAATTAAGTTAAGTAAGTTAACGCGGGCGAAGCTGCGGACAACAGCTAGTAAGTAATAAGGAAGAATAAGAATAGATGTTTTAAAAAAAGAGTGAAAAATAATATAATATAATACCTCTTAATTTGGCAGTCAGAATAGCTTCCAGTTTCCCCATCAATGATCCCAAATAATGAGTTAGAATTGGTTTGGGACAGTCTTCACTGACGTTCACCAAGGCTGCAGCTGCCTAAGGCTCATCTAAACAAGTGGAAATGGATGATAAGACTTCAATGTATCATTGAAAAATAATTCTAAAAGTTTTGGAAATAATAGGGAAATAACTTTACCTGTACTTGTGGATTGGCAAATATGTACAGGTGCAAAATCAGTTAACATTTTTGTCCAATAGCATCATATGCAGCATAGAGGACACGTGGATGTTTGAAATTAAATGAGGACATTAATTTAAAAAATGTTTTTATTATTTGTAAGTACAAGCACAATAAGGCAGGCAGGCATTTAGTAAATAAGGAATTCTCATAATGAAATTATTTTTTTTGAAAAAGGTTATGATACATCATCATTTTTGAAGTAAAACTTCTTTAGGCGCGACTAGAGAGTAACTCAGATTTTTTTTCTGACGGAAGTAACGCTCAGTATTCTTCATTCAAAAATCACCTGTCACCTGATCATCAGGTTATGCATTCAGGAGAGTCATACCACGGGTCTACGGCGACATACCGAGCATGTTGACACTAGGTTGACACATTATTCTTTATAGGGCTTTATTCTAGTTAGCATGTGTCAAACTTACTAATATTTTTCTTTGAATACCTTTATTCATAATTTAGTATCGCTTCCTGCCAGAATGCGTGATGTGTGCTATTGGCTGTAACAGCTGAACGAAGTAGTTTACCACTCTTTTTCCGGTTGAATACAGCAGCTCCATTGACACTGTCAAATAAGTCGTCAAAGAACGACACTACTTCAGCGGTGTTTTCCAAGCTGCTGCTGACTGGTCTTCCATCTGAGTAGTGAGCTGGAAATGAAAGAAAATTATTTTGAATACTAATATTTGTTATAATGAAACAATTTTTACAATCCCGACATTTCGGATACTTTACAGCAATATTATGCATGGATTTTCATTTGATAATATTAACAATGGGATCCCAAGCAGGTGGTAAGAGCCGGGTCACCATGGTTCAGGCCTTGACGTGGCGGTGGGGCTCAGTATCCTAGGGTGAGCCGCTGCACTTTGGGCGAAGAGGGGCTCTTTGTACCCCTCTTATAAGAGTGGACAAAAGAGCAGGGGGCAAGGGGCGAGCACGGGAACTTCACCCCATTGTACTGTCCCAACATTGGGAGGGGTTGTACTGTGGTGTGGGACAATGCGGGAGGACAAATGTTCGCGTAAACATTAGAAAACAATGTACTAATATTTGATTTTTTTATAGTGTTGATACTCTTACAATTTATTACTTACAGAATTCTGAAGTATAATTTAAAACACTAGCCATGGTTTTGCTGAATACTCGCACACAATTCTTCACCTGAAATTCAACCAATATTTTGATTTAAATACACATTTTGTTTATAGCATAAGGGGACAAACAAACAGTCTAGACTCAAAAGCCTTACTATTGACTACCGACCCCACACCACAATCAGACGTTATGCATGAGCCTTGTCCTTCTCCTACTCTGTCCCACATACAATGGGCTAAACAAAAACACATGATAACACAGCCTTCACTTGACATCAATATTATACGAGCGAGAGGTACCGTAAGACATAGAGGTAGCTGCAATGCAACAATGGCACTCTTACTAAAACATAATAGTGAATTAGGTACCATATTCTTATTTATTTTTTTCAATTCATGAGCATTTGACTTTGATGAAACTTGATTCAGAAAACATATTGCATAATGATATTGCAAGCATACCTTATTTTTTTTTATCTTTTCAGGAATAACATGTTCATCATTTAATTTATGGAGTATCCTTGATTGAGTATGCTGGCAGTCAGTTTTATACACGTCGACTATGTCTGTCCATTTAGCAATTTTATTGTCAAAATATATATTTTTGACAGCAAAATTATTTCGAAGTCCTTTTATCAAATGACATGGATCATAAATAACATTTAAATTAAATCCAGCTAATTGAATTGTATCATCTGTAAATATATAAATTAAAGAAAATTGACAGGAATGATACACTAAAACCCGGCGAGTGCCACCAGTGCCGCCTAGGTGAGGTGCCCCGGATTTGTTAAGCTAACAGGGCACCTCGACGGCTAGTCAGTCCCGCAAGTGACCGTCGCCACCTCCACAGAGGGGCTGTCCCGCACCACAGAACAACCCCTCCCAACCTCAGGACAGTATAATGGGGTGAGGTTCCCATCCTCGCCCCTTGCTCTTATGTCCCCTCTTCTTATTAGAGGGGTACAAAGAGCCCCCTCGGCTCAATTAGCTTCGCCCAATGTGCTGGGCTCACCCTAGGCTACTGAGCCCCACCGCCACGTCAAGGCCTGAACCATGGTGGGGGAAATGACTGGCCTGTTGGTCTAGTGGTTAGTGACCCTGACTGCTTAACCAGAAGGTCGTGGGTTCAATTCCCACCCAGGACAAACAATCAAATGAAATGTGATGAGCATGATCATTAATTGTTCTGTGTCTAGGTGTAGTTTATCTATAATATGTATGTATTTAGAAATATATAACTATGTATCAGTTGTCTGGTTACCATAAGAACAGGATCTACCTAGTTTGGGATGAGATGACCCAACATATTAAAAAAAATATTTTTTTTTAATTATTGAAAGTTTTTCATAGATGCTGGACTCTATGTAAAAATATCATATTTGTATTAATAATATTATTCTAGTGCAGTGGACTACACTATGTTAGATAAAAAATCTCATTAACTTTCTAAATACAAATTCAGTAGAATCAGAAACCGTTGTATTAAAGCATTCACATATGAAAATGTGGTTTCAATTTCAGGTCAATTTCTCAGTTACATTTACGTTGGGGCCCATATACTAACTATAACTTATTTAAAATTTATAAAGTAGCATTCTATACAGAAAATAAATGATTATTAATATTCACTTAAATCCATTAATAACTTACCAATAAGACTGACACAATAATGGTTTTTCCTCTGAGCATCTTTAATTTGTCTGTCTCAACATTAGATATTCTATATTTTAAGCATCAGGCGGCCGTTATATTATTAACAAAATGTTCTCCACTGTAACGGCAACTGAAACAATTGTACTCACAATTTATTCCAACACTAGTTTCGTGCCTCGTTGCACCGACTAATAAATAAGAGATTAGAAATATAATTTAGATAAATATAAATACCAATTTAATTAAATTCTAACAAAAACTAGGTAAATATTTTTCATATATTATGTGAACAGAGATCCCTAAACGCATAAGAGAAGCAAAAAGGCAAATGCTACAAATGATTTTCCAATGTTATGGAAGTAATAACACTACTCGTAGACGTCTGACTACTAACAAACATTGGATTAGTAATAAGGATTCCTTTTTAAATTTGCCAGTCAGAAAATAAATATATTATTAAATTTAGTAAATTCTATAATGATTCTCATAATAAATTAAAATTTTTGAAAAAGTTATGAAACCATCATTTTTCCTTTAATTTTATTGTATTGTATATTTACATATTATTATATTCATACTTACAGGATCAGTTAAATAGTTAAGAACTGTAGATACAACTTGGTCAAGCATTTGCTCCATCTGTTTGTGACAGCCTTCTCCAGCTGATAATTTATTATATTACATGTAGGATCCAACAATTTACAATGATCATAGTACATAAGTATATAAATTCTCTTGCAATTTAAACATGATCAAAGAGTGGCACAGATTCTGTAACATGAAAATATATTTTTGGGTACATTAATATGTATGGAAAGTTTATGGATTATTAGTAGATTATATAGGGACTGTATGATAAGCGTAAAAAATTGGGGGTTATATTGACATCAAAAATTTTCGTAAATTTTCTAAGTCACAGCCCATAGGCTACACCTCAACCGATTATTGGTTCGTAATATAAAAATATAAGATTCATAACGAAAACAAGTTCATATTCACTCACCAGAAGTCACAAGAAGAGAATTTGTTGGAGACTGGAGTCCCGGTATTTCTGATTGCAGGAACAAAGTGGGACAACCAGAACTCATAATACGTGTCTTTCCTGTGTTTTGTGGTATAAACTCGCCATTTCCATTTTCGAAGTCTTTCTCACAATTGGGCATATTGTGTAAGAAACTCCCCCCGCTTACTAAGACACTAATAACAACTCAAGTTTTAGTTTTTTGTGATATATGGACCGAAAATATATGGAAATCACTTTCACATGTAAGTTCAACACAAAAATAGTAAACACAAACAAGTTTACTAAATACAAATATAACATTATTGTAATTTTGTAATACGACGTAATACTAAGACTAAAATATGGCGGCTATTTTTGACATAATATACTAATTGAATTTAGTTCCATAAATATTTCATAGAGGCGCTTCAATATTTCTCTCAGCCGCCATTCCTGCGGGAAGTCTACTTGTCAATGTTAGGCAGTTTGTAACCCGTGATACCCATTATAGACAACAGAAAAGAATTGACACTGATGATGCGCTGTTGTATTATAACATAATAATTGCCACTATAAAAAACTTATTGAACTGTAATAGTAGGTACAGCTTGGCAAAAAAGAGTATGACGTGTTGACAGGTGGAACTTATGGGTGGAACTAAATATTTTACTAAATGGAATCCTATGATGTTGACAATACTTGGCCAACAAATACTAGATTTTGAGTAAAGCTTAGTGTTTCACATTTATTTTTAACGATTTGATTAAATTATCTTACTGATTTTCCATATTATGATGATGAGATTATTATGATGAGACCTAAGTGAAAGTGGCGCCCTCATTTTTTCCATACTCTTTTTTGCCAAGCTGTACTCTACGTTCTAGTAGGTTTATATATTATCACAAACTATATAGAGAATACTACGTATTTATAATATGTACATCAAATGTAGAATGTATTATTATTTATTATTTTCATTTAAAGGCATTTATAGTTACTAGGCTATTAGCCATACAAAATACAATAGGGATGTTGACAGTATTCATATAAAAATATATTTTTGATGTTAATTGGTAGTTTATATGATAGAATTCTGAAAAAAAAACAATATTTTCCCTTATCTTTATTTGATTAAATTATTATTTAATAAATAAAATGTTACAAAATTTAAAATAGGTCACTTGATTATAAACGGAAATGACGACACCTGTTCCTATTTAGCGGAAGCGGAAGAATATTGACGTACTCTTATACACCATTTTCCATACGCAGTACTTAATGTAAAAACTAATTTTCAGGCGTTTTGACAGTGTACACACACATAGGCACCGTGCAACAATTATAAAAATTAAAAGCCATTTTTTATTAACGACAACTAGAATCATTATAACATTTTTACGATGTTTAACAACATATGACGTCACGTGACAAGTGTTAGCGTTTTGGAGCGAAATTTAAAATGCAAGATTTTATAGGCATAAGACGTATTTAAGCAAAAGTTAATACTATTTACGCCTCTATTAGATATTTATAAATGATCTATAAACATTTATGAAAAATATCAACATCCCTAATACGAAAAAATGGCGGGAAACCCCAAGGAGCGCGGATTCGCCCCTCTAGCCCCTATCAATCAATTATCATTCCCCATTCCATCCCCACAAGGCAGTCCACCACAATATTCGCCAAACTATCACATTATATATTACACAGATTAAGTTTTTAAAACAAACACTATAGGAAACCGCCAGAACAGCCCTACTAAGAAAACCACTCCAGAACGGTACTCCGTATGATTCGCCAACCAATCACAATATAATATAAAGATCAAGTTTTTAAAACAAATTTATAATAAAATACAGATATAATTAAATTTGTAAATTGTAAGAAGGAAAAATAAAACTCATGTTTCTGTTGAGCTTAAAGGCCATCAGGCCCTTCCGAAAAAAATATTTATCTATTTGTATATTATGTTTCAATAATATTATATGTAATAATATAATTATATATTAATACATATATTATAAATTCCCCACAATATTAATACACCCTTAATGGTGAAAAACAATAAGCAATATAATAAGAAATAGACAGAGAGAGAGAGAGATCTCAGACCTCAGTCTAAGATAATAAGGACTGAGTAATTTTTTGGGATTAAAAAAATGACAGAAAATTATTAAACAATTTTTTTTACTGTGCAATATATGACTTGAAATAGTAGATTTATCAATTTATAATTCATTAAATATTAAATAATATTATGTTCATAAGGACGGTAGAATATATAATAGGTACAAATGCAAATAGGCATGTAAATGAATATATCTTTAGCCAACTATTATATTAAAAACATAAATGTCAAACTATCTAATCAAATATGAATTAAGTAACAAATTTCAAAATAAAACATTTATCACAGTTTGTTTTCATTTTATTACTTATAATAAAATAATATAAAAAAATGTTTTCCGCTCTTAAGAAATTGACCAGAAGCGGTGATGATCGTTGTGCACCACCAATGCCAATGTCATCATCGTTACAGAAAAGATTTTCGAGAGGCGTACACTTTAATAGTAATAAAACTTAAAATAATTTTGACATAGTTTATGGAAGCGACATATAATAATGTATCTTTCCATTTCTAGTGAAAATCCTAATAAAAGGAGATAGGAATGTAGGTAAATCGTGTCTTCTACAACGACTTCAGGGAGGAGCATTCACTGAAGAATATGTGCCAACAGAGCAAATACAAGTGGCACCAATTCATTGGACTTATAAAAATTCAGATTATATTGTTAAAGTAGGTATATTGAAGACGATAAATGTATGATCTATGTAATAATATAATTGCTATTTATCAGTTATTAAGAAACCTACACTGAACCTTAGATTCATATTAAGTACTGGCAAGCAATTTTATTTAATAAAATTTCAATAAGTATAGTATACTAGTAGTCAAATTTTTTTTACATGATTAAATTTGTACATTTTGGATTTTAGTTGAATTAAAAAAATAGGATTTCTTATTCTCGCCCTTATTTATTGATTCTAGGTTGAGGTTTGGGAAGTAGTGGACAAAGGACGTACGAAAAAGAAGCCTCCACTGGGCTTAAAGCTAGAAAACCAATCTTCTGCATCACAAACGGATGAAGATTATGAGACTCCTGTACTGGATGCTACATTTTTAGATGTGTACAAGAATGCTACAGGTGTAATATTAATGATGGACATTACTAAGCCTTGGTAATTAAAAATAGTGTTTGTCGGTCTATGTCAGTGATTTGTATCAGTTTTATGTCTTTATTATCATAGATGTATACTAACTTGACTTAAAAAAATAATAAATATGACTGTTTCTTAATACTTAGGTAATATGTTTTAAGATGATATAAATATGTTTCTATTTTCAAGGACATTTGAATATGTTGTAAAAGAATTGACAAGGATACCAGCTGATCTGCCGGTAGTTCTGCTTGGCAACCACTGTGATATGCAGCATCACAGACAAGTACAGTCACACCACATAGAACAAGCCCTGCAACATGCAAAAGCTGTGAGGTAAGCATGTTCAGTAAAACATAAATATGTAATAACTATTATAAGCTTGACATTATTAATATTTTTTTTTCAATAATCACTGAAATATTTTGCATATTGATAAGATAAGTCTACCTATATATAAATCACAATTTCTTTAGAAAATAAATTATGGAACCATCTATATAAACAGCTCATGGTACAGATTATACTCTATTTTCTATTTAAAATAAGTAATTGTTTGTCGTCTTTGCTAATACTTACCATCAGAAAAGCCTTGGATTCATAGGCAAAACTCCCGAGATTTACAATAATAACATATAGCATATAAACAATACCTACTAAGAAAAAACATGTCACTAAAATGAGAGAGATTCATTCTTAGTAGTTTACTAAATTTAAAACTTTTAAAATTCAAGGTCTGCCCCAATACGCTATGCTGAGTCTTCTATGAGAAATGGCTTTGGTCTGAGACTATTGCACAAGTTTCTTAGTGTGCCTTTTTTGAGACTACAAAAAACTAGTTTGTTGGAACAGTTGCAAAGGAATCAAAAGGACATGGAGGAAGTTGAAAAAGAGCTTGATGATTTTCAGGTATAAATAATCTTCTTTAGTGTTTATGTATTTATTAATATGGTCATTATTCTAAGGCATTTTTTTTTTTTAATGTTTGTTGAGGAAGTCAAAACTTCTAGATATGCTTTACCTACTAATTAATGTGGCTATATTATGATAACAAGTGTATATGAGACTAGTTCTTATGGTGCCAGAACAATGCATTACTTACTTATCATAAATACATGATGGGAAATTTCAGTGCTGGTAATATCACTGCTAGTCTTGTTTTTTGGAACACAACACAGTTGTGTTTTGTAAGGGGATAAAAATAATCATATAAACATATTTGAATTCATTCAACACAAACTTCCTGTACCTGCAGAATTCAGAAGAAGCACATTATAACATATTTGTGGACCGCTTAGCAAATAAAAGGCGACAGGGTGCGGAGAGTGAGCCACGAGTGAATAACGACCGTTCTCCCAGTATTGTGCTTGGTGCTGGAAAACCTATCGTACCTCCTAATGTCAATCCACTGGTGAGTTGAATTTTAATAAGCTCTTTCACTTTTCTTGCTTTTTGATGAAGGTAATGAAATTTAAGATTATTATCGTATAATTAAAATTTTCAAAGTATGGGAATGGCGGAGAATCAATCGTCTTGGCATTCAGTGAAAGAAGCCTGTTTCCAGCAGTGGACAGGTTGATAATGATGATGATAATGACGAATATAACTATTAATTTTAATGTAGTTCTATAATATACTTAAAAATTTAGATGGATTCTCATTTATAATATTTACAGGTAGCACAATCTTTGAATCCTACAATCAGACCACAACTGAAGCAGACTCAGTATGTGAGCCCAGATCTTATGAAGAGCAAAACACCTGTCAGTATGGAAATGACACCAGCAAAGTCACAGCATCAGAAAAGGTAAGCGAAGTACTTATATTGTCTTATATTATGCTGATATTATGTCTTGAGACAAACGAACCACTGTCTGATCCTATAATGGTTTTCATTTGTTATTTTGATAAAAAACACCCTTAAAACCTCAAGAGTAACATTTGTGACATCACTCTACCTAGTTTCGCTTTGGTTTTGTTATATCGCGTGTACTATGCATTAGTTGGTCTCCCATATATATCACCAAAAAGAGCATGTATACTATTTATTGTATTTACGGATTTTGTCATTTATTAAGATTTGTACATTCCTGACGTTTCGGATACTTTAGGGCAACTATGGTCACGGGAGGATTTAATAAACCGTGAATTTAAAGATCAGTGAAATTCGCGTAAACATTAGAAAACGATATATGTATTCGAGTTAAATTACTATAATTTTTAGCATTCCAAGTACTCCATCTGGCGCCAACTTGTCCATGTCGGGCTCCTCCGGTGCTCTAGAGGAGTTCTACGCCGGCACACTCGACAGCAGCTTCCTGGAGGACCTCACACCAATCAATGTTAACGTCAATCAAGAAAGTAATCTGGACAGTGACAGGTTCGAAATAATTTACATCCCTATAAACTGATAGTATATTGACATGTACACTACTAGTGTAAATAATAAATGCGACTTGCAAATCAGGATATAGGTATTATTATTTAAACAATCAATATGGTGAATCAAATGAGATATATGTCAGATCAGATATAATCAGTCAGATATATGTTTTTGGACATACTATACAATGTATGTATAGGATGCAATACAATTGACAATTTAATCTATGTTACTGGTTGCCTGTTCCCTTAACCAATTTGTTCGGAAATGTTTCTGGTTGGTATTAGGACCGGTCTATATCTTGAGATGGGATATAATAATTTAAATAAGGAAGCAGCGTTTAGGAGCAATATAATAATCTAAATTATTATTATTAATAGTGACGAAGAAAACTCAACGATAAATCCCAAAGTGACGGTAGTGGAAGACGATTTGGAGGATGACTATAATCAAGAGGTAGAAAATACCATACGCGAGCCGCAAGGGATCGACGAGGACAACTTGAGGAACATGTTTTTCCGACAGGCGGTAGTCGAGAGGGAAGCGGGCGAGGAGACCAACATAGCGCCCGAAACACCCAACGTGGACAACGATTACCCGATGTGGGCTGGCGATGCCAGTGTCAGGCGCTCGCCTGAAGGTAAGGGAATATTACATCTGTATTCTATACGTACCTATATAATAGAGTAATATGTTTGCAAGTTTTTATATTTGGTGTATTCTTCGAAATTACTCATCCAATTAAAAAAAGACCAGTATTATACTGCATTACGTTAATGCTATAAAAATATTCATCATCATCAACGTTGATGAAACAGCCAGAAGAAATGCAAAATTAAAAGAAACTAAAAACACGCTTCAATAACTGTACTAAAAATTAGAAAATAATCTTTGATATGAGATAATATATTATATACATATAATATAAAACATATAATATATAAACATATAATATATATAAAATACACACATATAATATACATACATATAATATACTAATATTATAAAGCTGCCTGTAATCCTTTTTAGGGGATCTTTGGCAGATAGGATTCGAAACAATGACATCCGCCAGAGAACCAAAGTTACCGATATTACGCGAAGATTAAGCTCGTTGAAGTGGCAGTGGGCTGGTCATACACTCAGGAGAACGGATGGCCGATGGGCCAATAAGGTTCAAGAGTGGAGGCCGCGTTTGGGTAGACGAAGTGTTGGTCGGCCACTAACCAGGTGGGAAGACGATCTCCGTATAGTGGCCGGTCCGTGTTGTATGTGAGTAGCGAGGGATCGGTCGTCTTGGCGTTCTTTGAGGGAGGCCTATGTTCAGCAGTGGACGGATAGAGGCTGATGATGATGATTATGAAGCTGAAGAGTTTGTTTGGTTGAACGCGCTAATTTCAGGAACTACTGGTTCCCCCACCATGGTTCAGGCTTTGACGTGGCGGTGGGGCTCAGTATCCTAGCACCTTGGGCGAAGCTAATTGAGCAGAGGGGGCTCTTTGTACCCCTCTTATAAGAAGAGGGGGCAACGGACGGGAACCTCACCCTATTTTACTGTCCCGACGTTGGTTGTTCTGTGGTGCGGGACTACCCCTCTGTGGAGGTGGCGTCGGTCCCTTGGGGGACTGACTAGCCGTCAAAGTGTCCTGTTTGCTCATTAGATCCGAGTAACCTTACCAAAGGCGGCATTGGTGGCACTCGCCGGGTTTTCACTTACTACCTTTCGGGCGCAGCGAGTCCCACATACCCGCCGGGGGAGACCAACTCCCCCGCGGGATGCCTCAGAGCATTTGCCGGCGTTAAAGAAAAAAAAGGGGTCGTCCCCAGGGATATCTGGGATTCCTGGCGCCCTTCTCGCTACCCCCGGCGCGAGTATACCGCTATAAAACCATTTCAAGTTGCATTCAGCCGCTTGTGTCCTGGATCTACGGACTAACACAGGACACCCAACATCCTGATTATCTATTAACATATGATTATCTATATATAAACTTACAAAATTATTGTATTGTCATCGGTTCTTAAAAGTGTGCCATGTTTCAATTTAACCTGATGTCTTGAAGTGTGTAAAAAAACGTTTAAATATTCCGTTACATAGATACAGGAGAAGCTAATAAAAGCGTGTTAAAATTTATATTCTCTATGATAAGTCCCAAGTCATACAAATTGAGTTTCAATTTATGATATTATTATATATATGATTAATTATATTTTATAGGCGGCGAAGACCCAGACGCATTGCAAGAAGCAGACCAAAAGGTATTTTACCATCTTTCAGTTTTTGTTATGAAAGTAATGGTTTTTTTTTAATATATTGACCAAAGATATATTATCGCGAAAGAATAATAATTCATAATTTATATAGGTGGAAAAAAAACATAAAAAGAAGAAATCTAAGGATAAAGATAAAGGGGATAGTAGCGACAAATCTGAAAAGAAGGATAAGAAACACAAACGCAGAAAGTCCAAGACTGAGAAGTCTTCCAACCCGCAGAGCGACCTTCTAGTGCCCTCTGTGATTACGGTCTACAACGACGAAGACTATGACAGCATTTAAGTTTTATATATAAATACGAGTTAAGCGACGACAAGAGAATTTTACAAATAAGAGAATACGCCTTTCGCAGTTATTATAAATAATTTATGACATTTTATTCAGATGAACTATAAATATTATACTTATGAACTTGTAAATGTACAGTCAGTATCAAATATACGAAGCAACCCAGGTTGTTATTGTTGTACTCTTTATTAGGTTAAATGGTGCATCAATGAATTATTTTAAATTAATATGGTTATTTTCAAATTATTTACGAATCTCGTGAACAGGTAATTCGTAGACAATCCTAAGAAATGGAGCTCTGCGAAATAAAAATTATAGTTAATATTCTGATATTTGATATCCTGATAGTTAGATAGTAAAGGTAACTTCAATTTTAATTTTTAACCATCTTGTGACCATTCTTTATGTACTTCTGATGCTTACTGTACACTATAATAGCAGAAGAGCGTTCTCTTAGAAAACGTATGACAGATTTATATTGTATAATATACAACTAAAATGTTTAAAACGTCTTATCTGAATTTTTAAAACATGTATTTTGAACTTAGCGATAAGGAAAGGAGATTGATGAATTTCGTAGGTTTTAATTTCACTAAGGACATTCCATTGATGAGGTAGCAAAGGGAACATGTGCGTATGGAATTGATCTAGTCATCTCTACTTAAACATTTCTTGAATTTATGGAAGTTAACAAGACATTATTATTTATATATATACCTACCTTCTACCGTGTATATCCATGTTTACCCACCATCTTGTTCGTTACTGCTAAGTACACATACTGTTATGTACTTGCTCTACTACCCACATGGCCGAAATTACATATTATGGCATTCGCTTTTTTGAAGTCTTTCAATGGCAACTCATTTGTTTTTCAAATACTTATCTTACTTAGAAGGACAGGGTAGGTTTTGCAAGTGTCACTTTTTACAAGAAACTTGATAACACTGAAAACCAGAAAAAGTGTGACTTTGACTGTCCTGATTTTGCGAAATTGTAATCGTACTAGTAACGCATAAACTGTATTTATTGACTTTGTATTTTTTAAATACATTGATAAGCTATTAATAAAATCAAATGGGATACAAAAATAGCTCCGAACATAAAAATATTTTTAAACATTATTATAGTTGAGACTTGCCATTGGCTGAGATCTATTTGTGTCGCACGCACGTTGCACATGTACTACTCCATCAAGCCAACTATAAACATTAGAGACACCTGACAAATGTGACGCCACCCGCACGTTTCGGGTACGAACAGCAAACAAATAAAAATTAAAATGGGTAGGCCAAAAGTCCGTTAACATGTAAAATGAAAAAAAAAAGTAAAATAGCTGTACAAGTGACAAACTGTATATTTATTATTTAAGTGAGTTTAAAAATTATGTATTTATTTTATTTCACACTCCTAATATGAACCGGAACTTTATAAAAATCTTAATATATACACTATAAATACCTATACTATACTTCAATAATAATCGTTTTACAGGAACCACAAATAACCCTTACATTTTCTTCATCAAAAAAAAGTGTAAAACTCGTTATTGTTATTATTAAAAAACAACTAACAATAACTTCACTGGCAACAAGATTTAACAATAACAAAAAAGTACATACATTTTATTTATAAGCGTAATTCTTGCGAATGTGTCGATGAATGTGGTACCTGAGACGCGAGGCGGGGAAGCCGCATTCCACCCGAGTGCCTGTTGTTGGCTGAGTTGGCTTGGTGGAGTAGTAAACGAGTTCCCACAAGAGTTAGTTGTCGGATATTGTTGTGTTATAGTAGATTAAGAACTTTATATTTGTGTTGTTGCTTGTTGGATATACAAAATATATTAAAATGCATTATATGTATTTGTTCTCTTTACCCCACTAATACCACATGAGTAAATAAACGGACAGAGGCAATGCTTCATAGAACCGCGCGAATCGATTGCACTACTACAAGCGTCGCAACGCATGTGTGCGTTAGCACTCGTGGCTTGTCACGTACGAGTAGAAACCGGTCGAAAGCGGTTCGACGAGTGTTCGAACGCGGGGATGTGAGTGCGTTGCAGGGGGTGGCAACTTCTATAGAATTCAAGTTTAGAATTTGTCGTCGAAATTTGCGCCATCTAGTGTTCGGGTCCCACCATTTTATAGTAAGTTCAAATGTAATTATAATAGATGGCATTGTATTATATGATTAAGAAAATATTTAAATAACTACTTTTCTATTTTTCTTTTCTGTCTATTTTTTCCATTCAGAAATTTAATTGCATAAAATGCATTAAATATTATCAAAATCAATAAATGTATCACGCTCCGGTCGGTGGGCGTACTAGTGCTACCAAATCAATAAAAGATTCACATAACTTTTAAAATAATTGTATAAAATTCTACATATAAATAAATAAAAAGTCTGCATATTATATTTGACAAATAATAATACTTATCTATAAAATATCGCTTGATTTACATACAAGTTAATGTTAGTTAATGGGAAATATTTTTAATTGTATTTTTATTTATTGTAATAGCAACACTGAAACTGTCATCAAAGAAAAACCGTTTATGTTGATGTTCACCGATTGTTCTTAGATTATTATTATTGATAATTAAAAGTAAAAAGTGTCAATATTGTATACTGTACTGTGTGTATGAACAATAATAGAGCAAATAAAAAAGAATCATATTTTATAATATTTAGAAAAGAATATTTTGTAGGTAATAATTTATATTACTACTCGATACAATATTTACATAGATTACTACTCGATAAAAAAAAATCGTTTTGTTCGTTTAATTTTATCCACCTGTGACAACCCTTAAACAATTTTACGCGTTGTATGGAAGCTTTGCCTCTGTCCGTTTACTTACTCATGTGCTAATACCGTATAAAATTAGCTCTCACGACAAGTGAAAAAATTACAGAGTAGCGTTCACGATAAGCCACGCCCACTTAAGGCGGGGACGGAACGGTTTCTTCTTCGCACATCCGTGAACATGAATACAACCTTCCATTTCTTCTGTTAAGTTGCTTAGTATTGCATAAAGGGACAAAACAACGTAACTGGTTACATTGTTGTCTTTTTTTATCTACTAGCGTTAGATACCATAGCATGGTACACTAAGGGTTATTTAAGTAAAAGGGATATAGACCATTAAGGCAAAATTAAGTGACTCATATGCCCGTTTGTCTAACATTTAAGAAGATCAGGTCTATGTTCTCAGTCTGGGCAACAAATATGAACTGTGAACTTTGTAACAGTGATAGAAAACATTTCCTTTAAGTCATCCAATAAGTCTTAGTTGTAAGTTTTTATATGAATTTTGGTCATACAACAAATTCTAATGCTAGATTTAGAATTGCAATTATTTCGGTAAGCAAATAAATGTAGTAGGATTTTAGGTAGGATAATGATGGGATAAAGATTGGTATCAACGAAAGATATTTAATAAATAGATTACAATCTATTCAAAATGTAAATATACAACCACATCAATATTTTATTGGTTAAGATTATAAAAATTGGACCACTCTGGTGGAGTCCATGCAGTAATGTAACAATATTACAAACAAAAATCTCTACATAACAGAACTTACAATTATTAGTCAACTTTATTTTATACATACTATAGTACACGATTTTAACATAATATTTCACCTAATATTATATCATACAACTATGTATACTAGATAATAATTCTTTATTTTGTAATAAGTTAATAAAACTATAAAATATTCTCTTCAGTTAAAGTTCAGGCATTCAATAAGGCTAAAGTAGGTATCGAAACAATATTTGGTGATTTTACGGTATCTTTAATACGTGAACGACTTACTCGTTTGTAAATTTACATAGCACTTTGTACTCGTCATCCGCTCGACCAACCTCCTTCAAATAATATCCGATCTGAACACGCGCAAGTAACTTAACTCATGATTATTTGGCTATCTGTAAATGTATATAAACAAGAACATTACTAAGTAAAATGCATTAACATCATGTCTGGGTACCTGGTAACGGTATTTGTGACATTCGAAACGTACAGACGAAACTGTTGTATACGAAAGTAACAATCAATTTAATGGATTGAAATATTGAGATCGCCTTCGTGGGTTGATTGAGGTTATTTGTGTTTACATTACAATAATAACGTTACCAGGAACCCTTCACACAACAGCTGAAACAATATCAACATTTATTTAGAAATTCATCTAGTTCTATTTCTACGAGAAGTAAAAAGTAAACTATACTGAACTACACGGATAGTATAAAATTTCTTAATATAGAACAAATGAGCAGATATATATTTATTTATCAATAATTAATAAATATATTTACACTGAATACTGGCTGATCATCAAAGTCAACAAAAATATACATTTCCATAGAAATGCGGCTGTCTATATGATAGTGATGCCTATAGGGGAGTTCTATTATGATAAGTAATCAAATTCTATCAACTTACATACTATTGTACTCCTACGAGGGTAATAACATTGAGATCATCATCTCAACAATGAATAAACTTATATTTTTATTGACAACCAGCCAGTAAAAATAATTTAGTGTTAAATTTTGAAAATAAATAATTCTTTTTACAAATAAACATGGCAAAGCTTTACACGATAGCTGCTCAGTGTAACTCAGATCATTTACTCTTATATACTATATAATGCATCCTTAACAGAATAATTATCGTCGGCGCAAACACAGCCGCAACTATTGGTGTATAAATGTATGGTGCACTCCGGTACAGTGCCCACAGACAGGAATGTGTGTAAAATAAACCGAGTAGATACGAATTGTGTCATATAAAGTGATACTAGTTCACCAAACGGTTAGCACCTCGTATGCTTCATCACGTTACAAATATTATTGCTTTCTAAATATTCATTCCATTTTTTTTAATAATCGTTTTGAGCCAACAGATAAATCTATACATAATGAATAGCTATGAACGTATTTCTCTATAAAAAGAATATAAAAAATCAATATCTAATAAGTTAGAAAAACGTTCTAACTTTTTATATAATTATTTGACTCCTCAAATCGCGTAGGCTACAAAATTATATGAATGCACTTCTAGCTTCGTTACACTTAAACCTAGCTAGATACTCTTATTTACAATTTCTAATAATAATTGTTCAAATTTATAATTACATTACCCTAAGGGGATTTGTCAAAGAAAGCTTAGCGAAACGCAGAAGCGGATCCAGGGGGCGGGGCTAAGAGACTCTAGCCCACCCCGAAAGCTTGAGTTCTCCCGTAACAAATCTTAAATCAAAGATATTATTCCAAACTTTTTAGTGCGTTAAGTCAAACCACAACCCAGGATCCACTTCTGGCAAAACATAAGATTCGATCGGCGAGGCGGCAGGCGGGGGGCGCGCGGGGTCGTCAGTCCACGCGGGACGTCTCGGGGAAGCTCTCGTCGAGGTAGTTCTGCAGCGAGTGCGACTGGTGGCCCATGTGCGCGCTCAGCGACTCGAAGCTGACATTCTGCTCGACAAAGGTCTGGTGAACCTGGTGAGGAGGCTCCACTCGGAATTGGCTCAGAGTCCACGGGTCACTTCCATCGTTCGGCCTTCGGGCGCCACTGTCGAACGGAGACTCGTTCCAGGGCTGCGGCGGCGGCGTGTTCAACATGCCCGAATCCGTGTTGAACTCGCTCCACACGAGAGACTCTATGCTCGGAGTTGTATTGCTCATTTGACTGAATCTATCCATCCCCCACGAGTTCGCAACGTCCGGTGTCGGTATGCTCGATAATCCGTCCGGGATTTTGAGCGACATCGATCTGCCGTAAATGTCTTGGGCGCGGCCGATGTGCGTTCTCGGCGGGAGGGTCCCGTCTGAGCTGGGCAGGTGACAATCGGGCCTCATCATGGGACTATATTTTCCTACTCCGGGGCTCTTTTTGTTGCTGTAATTGTTTTCTACACTAGGCCTGGGCGAATATGGGCTGTGATGTTGCTGCCTTGACATTGGACTGTACTGAACGGGGGTTTTATTTGGGTTGTTGATTACGCTTTCGCCCTTTAATCCTAAGCCAGGGTCGGGACTCGTATGGGTGGCGGGATGAGGAGAAAACGGTGCATGGTGTTTCGGCATAGGGCTGTAATTTCCGGTGTTCCAAACCCCGCTCTTTTGGAGTTCGGGTTTAACAATTTGGCTTGTATCTGGACTCGGTTGAGCGGAGTAAGGACTAGGTTGAGATGAGTATGGACTAGGTTGCGCTGAATAGGGGCTTGGTTGTGTCGAATATGGACTTGGTTGTGCGGGACTCGGTTGGGCCGAATAAGGACTTCTCTGCGAGGAAAACTGATTTTCCTGTCTCCTCATCGGGCTTAACTCTTGTCTAGCGTAATTCCAATTATTAGGGTGCTTTATATCTTGCTCCTTGTGTTTGACGCCTAACTCAGGACTTGGTTTATTTTCCAATGATGTCGTCGGACTACACTGTTCTATAACCTTCCCGTGTTTGAGTTTTGAGTGGCTTTCTAATCTATTAAGTGGACTGGCTTCAGACTTATGGGTCGGGGTTCGCTTGAACTGACCTAAACTCCACGAACTACTGTTTTTCATAGACTCCGGTATAACACCGGGGCTGTGAGGCACTTGACTGTCTGGTTTTTGGACGGGACTAAAGTGAGGGCTGCCGAAGTCTGTTTTGAGCGTATCTGAACTAGGAGTGGAGGATGAGTCGGGTTTAGATTGAGCGAGGGGACTAGATAAGATAGGCGTGGCGCCTCTAGAGCCGTGCTTTCTTTCAGCTGGTGAAGGAAGACTCTCGGTACCATCCCTTGATGTTTCACTTTTTCCTCTTGGAGATTTTAGTTTAGCTTCAATATGTGAAGCTTTATCTGATAAAGTATTTCCTTGTTCTGATACACTTTTCGGCTCTTGAAATATTGTCTCAGGAGACTTGATTGGGGGCTTTGTTTCAGATTTGGGACTGGAAGTTTCGACTGTGACGTTACTAGCAGAATCACTTAGATCTGATTTGGTATTGTCTTCGGATTTCTTTAACTTCTTCTTTTTCAACTCTTCTTCCTTTTCTTTTCTTTCCTTGTCTGGACTGAGGCTATCCTTGAGATTCTGTAGTTCCGTCCCAGAAAATAGTCTTTTCATGCCTCTGGGTAGGGCTCGGCATGAGCTGAGATTTAAAGATTCTAAATGCGGGCACTTTAACAATACTTTTTTGACCGATTCAAATGAAACTGATGATCCACATAAGTTGAGAATTCTGAAACAGTTAATAATAACAATTAACAATAATAATTCTTAAACATGTAAGTCCATTTATTTATAACAAATAGATTTTCATACATTAGTTAAGAAAATTAATATAGAAAACAATAAATCATGCAAGCTTAGTAAGTTTGCATGATCGCGCTGGTTAGTCCAATTATTTTGTAAAGTTGTTATTAACAATTGCGTGAAGTTTTGTATTTTGTAACATTAATACATATTATATGGTACTGCAGAGTTCTACACAACACAAGCAAATTCCATAAAAATCGGTATAGAACATTATTTAAACATGGTGGATATTTGTTGTATGATTATTATGTATATAAGTAGTTATGATTCATCTAGAAAAGGATAATAATATGAGGTCATTAAAACCATAATAATATTGTTAATGCAAATACCTTAGTTTGCTGTTGGGTGAGTCAGCTAGCGCCGACACTGCGTCGTCCAGCACCTTGGCAGCAGACGCCCACGACAGGTCTAGCTCAAGTAAGCTGTGTGACCATTTCTCACAGATGAGCTCCAAGCAAGCGTTGCTTTGGCGTGTGACGTTGCAACCTGTTTAATAATATTTTGTATTTTAAAATTACCTACCTACCAACCATTAATACAAGCAACACAATGTTGACAGTTCTCTTAAATAAGGCAAAATTGTACTAAAATATCTTTCTTATGTAATATAACGAGACGAACGTTTTACGAGACCGTGAGAGACGATTGTGAAGTATGGTATGGGCTAGGCCTCGAAGTAAAGGTCTGGCTTCCATCTTGCGACTTGTGCTCCTTAAATGGTTTTTTCTAAATATGTCCATCGGTGAAGGAAAATCTACATCTACATTAGATTGTCTTTGAATGTATATGGGGTTCACAATGCGGAGTGCATTGGGCTCAAGCATAAGTGCATCCGTGAAGTAGTGAACAGAACACACTCCTGTTTTAGAGAAGAAGACCCGTGCCCAGCAATGGGATGTGTAAGAATCGATGATGATGATGATAGAATACTTATAGCCGCCCACAGACGTAGACAGCTTTGAAAGTTTGGGGAGGGCCGACTATTTTATTTAGGTGTGCAACATGAGCGCACACACGCACGTTGCGCGAACGCTCGCACGTGTACGCACCTCCCAGGAACAGGTGCTGCAGGTCCCAGGCAGGCACGCGCACCAGCCCTGAGTCGGTGAGCCGCTGCAGGTTGCGCAAGTCTAGCAGGCGCAGGCGCGTGGCGGCCCGCACCAGCCGTGCCAGCGCCTCGTCCCCGAAGCGGTACTCGCCCAGCGCCGTGCGGTCCTCTGTCGCGTTGCCGGCGATCGACAGCTCCTCCAGCTGGCTCCAGCCGCACGACTCCATCTGAATAACGAAATAAACATGAGAAGTGATCGACACATGCTGAGTTGGCGTATCCCATAAACGAATTCATCAAACTAATTCTTATTCAGTCAAACAAGGGTAACTCATTAGGACGGACACATCGTTAGAAACGTAACATGCAAAGTGGCAGGTGAGACACCTGACGCTGTCAGCGTCGCGTTGTCCATAAACATAAATAAGTTCATCGGCTAGCTGTCATTCTGCCAAACAAAGATAATTAATTAGGTCTCGATGACAATAACAGCAGTGCCTGTCCCTTCTCCATTTCATGGAAACAAATAAAATAAAGTTCGCCTGCAACTAGTCATTTGAAGACTTTGATATCGATTGATCAGATACTACAGGCACTTCTAATACAGAATCTTGTAAATTGTTTAAATATTGTTTATACCTATAGAGAGACAGACACTGCATGATTTTATATAACTCTGTTCACGAAAGGTATGTAGGTGGCAGGCGCAATAGATGTAATTATTTTTACTATAATCACATGATCTATATTCACCTGTTGTGATGTCGTGGCGGGGGCGAGCACCAGCTGTGAGTTGGCCGCTCTGAACACCCTCATTTTAGGGCATCCTTTCTGCAGCGCCTCCAGAGGAATAGGCGCGGGGTGGGATATAGCCAGCGCGCCCGATATGTCCAACACTTCGAGATTCGGACAGTGGGACTGTTGACACGAGACAAAAATTTATAGTAAAGGCAACACTGTGGTATTGAAACAAACATTATCATTTTTATTTGATTTTTATTTTATTCTTGTCCGTCAAGGTGCCCTGTGGTTCAACAGATCTGAGGCACCTCACCAAAGGCGACATTGGTGACACTCGCCGGAAAAAAGAGGTTAAACAAGTAATAAATGTCAGTCCGAATACGGCTTGTATTAGTATAGTCGTGATAGTTACCGCCACGGAGGTGAGTATCTGCGAGAGCGCGGTGAACTTGTTATTGGCGAGCACGAGGTGCGTGAGTCGCCCGCCGAAGTTGTTGGCCACGCGCGCCACCGACGCCGCCGACAGGCACGTGCTCGACCCGCCTGTCTCCGACTGCGCATACACGTACAATTAACACACTGCACACGCATATACACCTACAACTAACGTACTGCGCACGCACAGACACGTACAATTAACACACTGCGCACGCACACACACGTACAACTAACATACTGCGCACGCACACTCCCGTTATGTGTCGCATACGACGACCACACACAACTGACGTTGTATTGTCGTTTCATAGTGTCTAACTGAATAGTCTAATTTCAAATGTGTAATTCTTTTGACGTGATAACGTCTGAGCCGAGCGTGCAAGTGAGTGTGCGAAACAAATGATAGAGAGAGAGAGAGAGAGAGTTATCACGTAAAATTATCGTCCGTAAACATTACAGACAACAGGTACATTTTTTTTTGTTACATTATAATCCTGTATTAATAAACAAAAAAAAAATATTTTCTAAGACAAAATCTACAAAATTAGAAAATAAACGTACATACTATAAAAAAATACGGGAAGACGGAGAGTAGTTCGACCTCCAACTAGACGATGTTCTCTTAGTCGGGTGCCAATGGCAGGGTTATTAGTGTTCATTGAAATAGATATAATATGTATAGTGATGATGATAGAAAAAATTAAAAGCTGACCGTACATCAAGCACCGCCATTAACACCTATTCTCTAATTATCTGAGCTACACAATGGTGAGTACCGTGAGGGACAGGTCTAGCCGCTGCAGGTTAGGCAGCCCCTGCATCAGGTCGTAGAGCTGCTCGGGCGTGATGCGGCTCCAGCCGGCCACGCTGATCTCTACCAGCGCAGGGCAGTAGTCCGCCACGCACGCTAGCACCCACGACACGTTCGCCACCTTCCATTGGGCTGGAATGTGTTACACTTGGTAAATATGGAGTAAAAGCTTACTAGGTAAAGAGTATTACTTTATTTGGAATAAAAGTATCAGAAAAATAAACATACTAGGTATAATAGAATAGAAGTGGGTATGAATTAGCTAATTATAATTATTTTAATAATTATTAATATGTATTTATACTAAGATATTTTTGAATGTATGACTTCCAAAAATCTGGTGTTTTTACTAATCTTGACCTTTTGGTCTAGTGGTTAGTGGCCCTGACTGCTAAACAAGAAGGTTGTGGGTACGATTCCCACCCAGGACAAATGTTTGTATGATGAGCAAGATCATTTGTTCTGTGTATGGGTGTAGTTTATCTTTAATATGTACCTATGTATTTAGAAATATATAAGTTTAAGCCTCACTTTATTGACAGATTAATATACACTGTATAATGTTTAGGAATATTTGCATGCATATGTTGCAACATCCAAGTGATAATAATTATAACAAAATGACTAGTATAGAAAAACCTCAAACACTTACCTATATTTAGTACCTGGCATTGGGACAGACGGTTCTCAAGAAGCCAAACCAATTTGTAATCAGTTTTGCACTTGTCTACCGTGTATTGTGCGAGGTCCATGTTCTTCCAAAACTCGGGTCGACAGCTGACATTGTACCACAGCCGACAAACTCTACTTAGTCTGAAATTTTTTATGTAAAATTCATTTGTAGATTTGTATTTGTATAGAAAAACACATACAGTCATAGTCTTAGGTCACACCTTCCTCCAGGGAATAATTAATTTGAAGTACATTAACTCTTAGTGTTGAAATATGTATTGAAGAATTGGTAAAGGGTTAATACCACATATTATATACTTATATGTTAAGTATTTAAATCATCTAAATTCGTTGTGTTTATTTTGACATAATTTTATAGAGTACTTACATTAATTTATTTGTAATAGAACATGTCTTAGTAATAAGCTGTTAATACTGAATGTTGTTAACGCCTATAATTGGCATGTTCAATAATATAAGACTGTGTATGTACTAAGTTACTATAATTGCATTGTGTTCATTGCTGTTGGTGTTTATTAAATAAATAAATAAGTAAATAAAATAAAATATTATCACTGCACACACAGCAATGAGACACTAGTTAATATACTATTAATATACTATACTTTTTATTAATCCATAAAACTCATTTGAATAATAAATTTAAATATGGTATCATATTAATAAATGCAAAATTAAAAATGTATGTTTTAGCTATATTCAAATTAGATCTATTTACATTAACCACTTTATCACATTTGTATATTATGTTTTTTATATGAAACTAGTAGACCCGACAGACATTGTCCTGTACAAAATATTTTGTAGTGGCCCGATCACGGAATTGTAAATCTAAACACTGTGTGTGTTTAAGTAGATTCAAGAAATACACAAAATTCAAAAAGAATTTATACAATTACAGGGTGAGTATGATGCTATCAGTTTTCTTTATAACACATGTCAGCGATAGTGTTACTAGAAGATACACAAAAGAATTGACAACATTAATTCATTTTTTAAACTTATTTTAACTTATACATATTATATTTTAACTGAAATTAGATTGAAAAATAAGATACCCGTATTTTTTATTTTCTCGAAATTCATTCATGTTGACATTTATTTTTACTTTTGAAATCCTAACTTTTGTTTCTTGGGATTTGTTCATTGGGATTCATTTTATTGAGAAATATCAAATAAATCGACGACGAATACGTCGACGCTGCGACGACGCAAGACAGCGCAAAGCTCCATAAATGGGGCCTCGCTATTAGCGAATGGTAAATTATAAATGGTGTTACATTTTTAACGATTATTTTGCTACTTACTTTGTTTAAAAAATAAACTTTTTCGTTTTTAATAATATTTAAATATTCTTTTGTGCATATTTTAGTAACACTATCCATGAAGCGTGCTATAAAGACAACTTATACCGTCATACACACCTGTATACATAAAGATGAGTCTTACCTTACGATGGTTGGCAATGCGTTTGGTTGTGTTGCATATTCAAAGATTCTAACCAACACTTCTTCAGGCATGGAACTAGCCCAAGGGCTCTGAGGTCCGGATTCCTTAGCACACGCTACAATATCTCTACTTTTTTCAGTCTTTTGAACTTTATCTGTAAGAAACAGACATAATATGTGTTAATTCTGTATCATATAAATAAATATATATAAATACAAGTTGCACCGACAGACGTTGTCCTGTAATTTTTTTTTTGTGAATCTAAACCATC
Source organism: Helleia helle (assembly GCA_963853865.1). Lineage (NCBI taxonomy): Eukaryota > Metazoa > Arthropoda > Insecta > Lepidoptera > Lycaenidae > Helleia > Helleia helle. Next base: position 14,154,601 of record OY971421.1, read on the forward strand.
TTCGAATCCCCTTAAACTCACACAAAAAATTTCATCAAAATCGGTCCAGCCCTCTAGGAGGAGTTCAGTGACATACACACGCACAAAGAAATATATATATAAAATTTATATACTTGCTTTCCATGAGAGAGATACGTAGTTTTGTAGTATCTGGTTACACGAGTCCTTCCTTCCAAATGGTAATTCATTGGTATATACTAGTAATTTATATATATATATATATATATATATATATATATATATATATATAAGGATTTTATCGCGGTTTATTAAGATTTTTACATGCCTGACATTTCGGATTCGTTACAGCAACCATGATATTGACATATTGACTGACAAGCCAACTGATTGTAAGTTTTTTTTATAGGATAGGTGGGCAAACGAGCAGTCGAAGCTTTAGAGTACCGACGCCCATACACATCTGCACAACCAGAGTTTATGCAGATGCGTTGCCCTCTGTTGTGTGAGCTAGAGGTATCACCCCGGTCGTGCCGGCCCAAGTCGCCTGCATAGCAGCATGGCCTACTAGTGGTCAACAACACTTTAAAACATCTCAAGATCTCGTCTCGGTGCTAGAAATTACACATAGTAATGCACAGAAGTGCAATCTGCAATGTAGCAACACTTATTCGCAATAAAAAAGCGGTGTTGATTCTAAAGCTCGAGGGCACAGACCACAATAGTCTACTATCCCTCCCCAGGGAATAAAGGTATTTAGTATGCAATTATAAAGTTTTTTGCATAGAAGACTAGATGGCGCTGTTAACATCGAACACATTACGCAAAACAGCTGGTCTCATTAATAGTAAGTATTGTTAGAAAATGTATCTAAATAAACAGATTTTTGCTGCTTTATAAATTTAGGAAATTATATTTAAGAACTAAGTAACAAAATAATAAAAGAAAACATGTCAAATTACTCATTAAATATTTTGGAACAAATACAGACTAGGCTGTATGGACTATGGTCTTTTGTTTATTCATTGTAAGAAAAAAAGAAAAATTATATTATCGTTCGAATTTCCATGAATATTGTGCGTTAATTATTAATTACGGTCTAGAATCACATAATATTTGTAGCCCATAATTATTGTAATTTATCACAAGAATAATAACTATATCTCCAATAATTTAATAAGTTTTGTTGTATCTGGTTTTACTGTGAAATGTATAAAATTAGATATCGGCTATATTGACTGATTAATTCGTATTGCAAACATAAAAGTGATAATTTGTAATACCTATCTTAGAAGATTAAAAGTTTACTTTTGGATCAAGTTGGTTTTAATTATCAGTATTAAGGAAAAGTTATACATTTCTTTCATAATCGTAATTGTTACATTTGAGTTCGTACACATTTCCAAATATAGAAATAGTATTTGTGTCTTTTATAATATATTCATAAAGTTGTTTAGTAACACATAAATGAGTTGTCTGGGCTAGTTCCAGGCAAAATAGTGCTTGTTCATGGGGGAGGGAGGGTGCACGCCTCCCAGTTTGCCTATCCAACTAATAAAAAAAAAGTGAAGAGTCACCACTTCTGGATTTTTAATTTCATGGAGGCACTGCAATACAGATTTTGCATTATCATCAACACTTGTCGCCCACTGCTGGATATCGGCCTCTCGAAGGTGTACTTGGCAGAATACAGAATATTTGGCAGTCGCCCAAGATTTTGCGGTATTTTCATAAGAGTTGATATTTAAGAGGAAATGTAATTGTCACATTCAACGAACGTGTTGACAAATAAAGACCCAAGTTTATTACGAACCACTTTTATCTAACTACAATGTTTTTTCCACCCGCCCGACTAGAAATAAGGCATCAGCACCTTATTTTACCAAGTTTTAGACTAACTTACACAGATCCTTAAAACCCGCCTTTTTATTTTTTTTATGTCATAAGGGGCAAACGAGCGGTCTGAGCCTACGAGTGGCGAAGGATCGGCCATCTTGGTGTTCATTGGGGGAAGCTTATATTCAGCAGTAGACGGATGGAGGCTGATGATTATGATAATACTAACATACATATTTCACATGTCGACGTCCCATGACGGGCGTTTTTCTTACCTTTACTTTTAGGGTTATTGTTATTTGATTTGCGACTTTTGGGTCGTGGATGCCTCGGCTTCGGCGCGGCCACGCTCATGGACGCCGCCGTGTCGCCCCGAGACGGGTCGTACTCCTCGCCGGAACTTTCACTAGCCACCGGAGAATGCGCTCTTTTCTTTTTCGACTTCCTTAGCCCTATATCTGCTACTAATGTTGGTGTTGGTACGATCTGAAAATAAATAAATATCTATGAACATATAATCAAGTTTAATTCGCCTCATCACCCTTTTTTATTACGAGAAAGAGTGTGATGTGTACTAAAAACAGTAACAAATTATAATAATTATTAACAAAAACCCTTATTGTGGTAGAGTATACAACTAACCGCTAATAATATTCAAAGTAGGATGTAAATAGATATCATTAGTGATATTATATTCATAGAAGTAAATTATCAATAACATTACAACAATTCGAAGATAACATACAAATTTATACGTCGATTTCGAGGCGAAAATAAAAATGATGTATGTATGTACAAATAGCTCCCAAATCACTTGTAGAGTTTGATAAGAGAGTATTTTCTAAGCCCGTGTCTCTTACTATTTTAGTTTATAAGTTTTAATACAGTTAAAGTTTTATCAAAATCTATTCAATACGGTAATTAAGTTGAGGAAAATGTATACAGCAATTACAAAATATGTTTGTGTTTAATTTATTAGTAATATTTACCACTATATACACACAATTATGTTTAGTATTGACCTTAATTAAAAGTGAAAAATAAAGAATATAATATAACTTCCGTCCACTGCTGAACATAGGCCTCCCTCGATGAACGTGGGAAGACGATCTCCGTTGCGGTGGCCGGTCCGTGTTGGATGCGAGTGGCAAGGGATCGACCATCTTGGCGTTCATTGAGGGAGGCCTATGTTTAAAATCTCTATATATAGGTAGCTAATCTATATATAGGTAAACGATAGATCCTTTATGTATATCCGACTGTCCAAAATCATACGCTAAGATTTCTATGTAAATTTATATGGTAGCCAGTTAATGGGTTGTGGGTCCACACTTCACACGGGCGAAGTCGCGGGAAAGAGCATAATATTATTAATATTATAAATTCATATTGAAGAAATCAAAAGATTTCGTCTCAAAATTTGGTTTAACGTTTTAGTAGTATTGATATCATGCAACGCGTAAACAATATAAGTTGAGGTTCATATAGGATGGTTTGTCACAGTCATGACTAAGCTTAACCGCTGAAATTTTAAAATTATATGAATTTGGTAAACGGGTTATTTTATGACGTAAACATAACAAAGTTTTTAACCAAACTATTTTTCCCATTACAATAAAACAAGAACAAGAAAACCATAAGTCTATTTTATTAGGTCATAGTCATTAGGATACAATACTACAAAAATTCGCCAGTTTTCTTCTGATGACCATCATTGAAGAGTATGTGGGACTCGCTGCGCCCGAAAGCCGTTAAGTGGACGCAGCTCTACTCACCAAAACCCGGCGAGTGCCACCATTGCCGCCTTTAGTGAGGTGCCCCGGATCCAATGCGCAAACAGGACACCCCGACGGCCAGTCAGTCCCCCAAGGGACCGCCGCCACCTCCACAGAGGGGCTGTCCAGCACCACAGAACAACTCCTCCCAACGTCGGCACAGTACATTGGGATGAGGTTCCCATCCTCGACCCTTGCCCCCTCCTCCTACAAGAGGGGCTCAAAGAGCCCCCTCGGCTCAATTAGCTTCGCCCAAGGTGCTGGGCTCACCCTTGGCTTCTGAGCCCCATCGCCACGACAAGGCTTGAACCATGGTGGGGTTCAAGTAGTTCACTAGCAAACATTTGCAAAAATAATAATTTATTAGTAATTAAAATTTGAAACCTCTATATTCTTGGTCAGTAATGGTAAAAGTGATTGCACAGGTTATCTGTTAACTTTATTACGTGTTTTTTTTTTATTTCAGAGAGATAAAAATAGTATTACGTATGTCATATTTATTATATAAACACAATTATCCTATTAATATAAAAAACGGGAGGTCGTTAACATGGATGTACGAATGGAAGGATGGACTATAATTATCACTAAAATGCTGGACTAATCTCGATCAAACTTGACAGATTGATAGTTAAGATTTTTTATGTTATTTGCATAGGCAAACTGGTAGTCGTGCCACCTGATGGGTGCCTTTTTATGTCATAAGGAGGTAACCGAGCAGTCGGAGCCTTATGGAGACTACCGACGTCCGAAGACATCCGCACCACCAAAAGTTATTCAGATGCGTTGCCCTCCTTTTCCCAATCACCCCAATGGAAACCAGGAAATTCACAAGTCGCACGAAACGCGACAGCATAGCTGTCTCTTAACGCCGGTGTTATGTGAACGAGAGGTGTGAACGCCTCAGAGCATTTCCCTGTCTTGTCTTGCCATTCTCTACAAAACACAGCAAATCTGCTTCGCGGGAGAAACAAGCAAGATGGTGGTACTCGTGCAGCCGGGAGCGCGGCACAACCCTGCCCTCCCACGGGTAAATAACAGGTTTTATTTTTTATTTTATTTTTATGTTAGTTGGATAGGCAAACTGGCAAACGTGCCACCTGATGGTAAGTGGTCGACGTCGCCCATGAACATAAACCAGTTTACCTGAAACGAGCCCAGGCAACTTATTTATGTGCTGCCTATCCTGAGACATAAGATGTTAAGTCTCGGTGCCAGTAATTACACTGCCTGTCTTGCCCTTCTCTCCGAAACACAGCAAAGCTGTTTCACGGGAGAAATAAGCAATCAGAAAAAAGCAATATCAAAATAATGACTTTCATAACTATTAATATTTGCGAAGCGGCTCACAACAGTAAATAAGATACCAATCCACTTAATCTTTATAAAAGTGAAAGTTTGTAGACATCTGCATGCGTGTCAAAATATTTCCATTATATTTTAAGTGCTATATAATTGCAGTGTTGGTGATCCTATAACATACTAAATAAAATTATGACTACAGGATTAATTAATACCTAGGTTAGATTGTTTTGTTACAATATTATGGATAAATTTATTTTTAAGACTTATATATTTAAGACTTAAAACTTAATTTAAAAAATATTTTCGTGCGAACTGTGTCAGAACAATAAACCAAAGTTTTTCTACCTACAAAATTAAATGTACTGTCTAAAAGGCGTTTGAAGATGATGTAAGAATGTGTATGGCTTTTTATTTAAATTTCACGTATTTTTCTTATTTTGAGGGCGAACGAAACTGCGGGATTCAGCTAGTATTTCTATATAACACAAATGATACAGATAAATGTAAAAAGATTTTCATATAAAGACTCGAGCATAGTAACTCAAAAATAGTTTTTATCTCTAGAAATGAAAGCGTATTACACTGTATCTGTATTTAAAAGAAAATGTTTAAGTTGGATAGGCCAGGGACAGACGAGCCACATGATGGTAAGTGGTCAGTGAACGAGTCAGAGTAAACGAGTTTACCTGGAACTAAGACGGTCAACTCGTTCACGTGTTGCCTATCCAGGGACAAGGTTTTTAGGTCTTTGTGCCAGTTATGCCTGCCTGTCCTGCAGTTGCTATCGAGGCATCCCTTCCACTGGTAAGGTGTTGATGATAATAAATAGACATACAAACATGCAGTAAGATTGTACTTTATCAATGCTTGTGCTAATCGCGTAGATGAATATACTCAATGCAGACAACTTTTATCTGATAATACAGTGTATATTTTTTCATAAAATACATCTATGCAGATTAGGAATTTTCCACGTTCGGTAAAACTGGGGATGGGTCCACCACCAACTATCGAACGATCTGCGTGTAGTGGCCGGCCAATGATGGATGCGATGGGATAGACCGTCTTGACGTTCAATGAATGAGACGTCAAGCTATGATCGGATAAAAGCTGATAATGAAAATACAACTTAGTAGCAACTTTTGCAATGCATTTATATTTCCTTCGTTAACTTAGATTTTCCGAGATTATATTATATGGTCTATTATATGCCGAATCAAAATGAACTAAACTAAGAACGGTCAAGCCTCTTGATGTTATTACAGAACATACATGATCATTTATAGTACGATGATGAAGTTTAATACAATTCTTTTATTAGTACGTTGGATAGGCAAACGCACATACGTGTTGTACGATGGTAAGTGGTCGACGTCGCCCATGAACATCATTTCATCCTTCAACCCAGGCAACTCATTCATGTATTGCCCATCCTGAGACAAGATAAGTGTCGGTGAAGTTGAAGATTAATAATATCTGCAGTACAAGCTTGAATACGATGAAACTTTGGTCCGATTTGATGAATATAAGTGAAATGATATGAAATATTTATAACGTTCCAACGACATAATATTGAAATGGATTTGCTTGTATAATATGAATATATTGCATACGAGTCACGAGTGTATACTCGGTATATATACCAATACTAGCAGACCCGGCCACGCGTTGCTGTGGCTAAGATATAATACGCTCAAATATATTGTAGTAAACTATTGAATACAGTAAAATTATTATTTACTATCTGTTGCCCGCAGCTTCACCCGCGTTAACTTACTCAACTTAATTACTGTTAGTCACAGCGTTATGTTATATAGCTTATAATAGCCTTCCTCGATAAATGGGCTATCTAACACTGAAATAATTTTTCAAATCCGACCATTAGTTCCTGAGATTAGCGCGTTCAAACGAACAAACTCTTTAGCTTTATAATATAAGTATAGATGAATAAATAAAAACATTTTACAAAAAATTAAAACCGACTTCAAAAATACTAAACTAAAAAGTATTAAAATAACAGTTTTTTTTTCATTTTTGTGCTTACAACTTATAATCAACTTAATATTCTACTAATGTAAAAACTTTGTGTTTACCACGTCATTATAGTTACTTTTGGAGTCGGTGTTGTATTTGTTGCTGTACATTACCTACCTACCTACCTTGGCTGACACCTGCAGCAGAATTCCATCACCGGACATCGCGGAAAAACTCCAAATTTCACCCACACCATCTCGATGTCCGGAAATCCACAACATCTCGATTTTTACGGTATTTCCTGCCTCGCACGACTAATATATGGAATCAGCTGCCTCCTACGGTGTTTCCGAACCGATACGACTTAGGGGCCTTCAAGAAAAGAGCATACTCATATCTGAAAGGCCGGCAACGCACCTGCTAATCCACTGGTGTAGCGGGTGTCTGTGGATGTCGCTCTTCACTTACCATCAGGTGAACCGACTATCCGTTTGCCCCCTCTTCTATAAAAAAAAAAAAAAAAAAACAGATCCGGGGTACCTCACCAAAGGCGGCATTGGTAGCACTCGCCGGGTTTTAGTGGGTGGAGCTGCGTCCACCTTACCACCTTTCGGGTGCAGCGAGTCCCACATACCCATTTTATGGGGTTTTTTACCCATTACATACATATTATGGGGCAAATGGAAAAAACATACACTTCCTTTATTTTGTAATAGACAAAGGCATTTAAAAAGTTTTTTAAAACAAAATAGATAAAATTGAATTTTAATGATCGACCCCAGCAGGACCCGCTAGTTTCCATAAACACACACACACACATCCATATCCTCGAGACATTTATATTCAACGTTTAAGGCGGGGCTGTCCGAGAACTGAATTTAGTATGGAGCTCGAAACCGCGTCGAGTGCTTTGGCAGCGAGTGAAACCACATATTTATTTAATTGAAGGGAGGGATTTATAAAAAAAATAATTTATGACGACCGACAACGACGACATTTTCTACAAGGTTTATTATGGTATAAGTTCTATTGTACAGAACCTGATATTACTCAAATAAAATTGGTTTTTCATCTCAATTTGACCTATCTTTGCAATTTTTTTTAATGCAGCAAAATATAAGTAATCGTATATCGAACGACCGAAATATTATGATGATGAAGTGTTAAATAACATATATTTTTGTCAAAACTTAAATCGGCTTAAATTCTAAATAAAACCGTTTATCGGGAAAGGCCCGCCTTAAATAGTCTGCCCTTGGGAATTCGAACCCGTGACCTTTCGACTAAGGATGGCCGTTGAGATATTTAGTTTTTGCTACAATTAAAATTTCACCTTAGAACTTAGTAAGACTAATTATGACCGAATTTGCGGCACATTTCTAAAACATGGACGGGATAATATTTTCGTAGAATTTATCATCAGATGAAGTGTTGGTCGGCAATTAACCAGGTGGGAAGACCATCTCCGTGCGGTGGCCGGTCCGTGTTGGAGGCGAGTGGCAAGGGATCGGCCTTCTTGGCGTTCATTGAAGAAGGCCTATATATTCAGCAGTGGACGGATAGAGGATGATGATGATGAGAGAAAAAATTGACACTTCGTTTCATAAATTAACAAATGTACTAACTACTAATGTAATGTACCTACTAACACTTTTTTAACACAAGTTCTCCTATTCTTAAGTAAAATCATAGTATACCTAAACATGTGATATTATGTATATATAACAATTTAAACTTAAATATTTATTTTATTATTAGATTTAGTAGAAAATAATTAATATAATAATATGTAGTATTATAGAACATTAAAGATATCTTTAATGTAATAAAATCACATGTTTAGGTATACTATGATTTTACTTAAGAATAGGAGAACTTGTGTTAAAAAAGTCTTAACGAGCTGCTTATTTTACGCTGCAGAAGGTGGTTTGTAGATTTGATTTGATTTGATTATGTGCTGCGTATCGTAAAAATATGTACTAAAAAAATTGAGACGGCATCAGTCTTTAGTATAGCCCGCTTGGAAGTGAAAGAAAACATCGTGGGGAAATCTACATGTTAGTGATTGATAAAAAATTGGTTAACGGTATGAGAAACATAAACAATCACTTTTCTCAACTAATTTCGATTTGGTTAGTATTAGAAGTTTTATTTGTGAATAACATAGGTAAGTTTGATTGAGTCAACTTAAATATAGGAAAATCATTTTTAATTTTTGATTTCGTCGATTCAAGTCGTCATGAGTCCATGACGACTGATATGCAAATAGTACGTGAATCTCAGATTTTAAAGATGTTTAGAACTTGTTCTTGCTTGCATGCATGTCACTATGATATAAATGAGATCAGTTGCCTGTTTTGTTTCTTCCTTACACACGGTGCACGCAGTTGCACCTAGCATGCAACTCGTCACTACAGGCATGCAACTTTTACATTTTGCATGCAATCTCAAACTACCCGCATGAAATAATTTAAGTTTTCATTGCACAAGTCGATCGCAAGGCTCTTGCATTATAAAGACGCGGCTTTATAATATATATTAATTAATATCATCAGCCATTATCCATCCACTGCTGGACATAGCCCTTCTTCAATGAACGCCAAGACGACCGATCCCTTGCCACACGGACCGGTTCCTGGACGGCGACCTGGTTAATGGTAAATTAGTAAATATAGTCCTTTGAAATTATTGTATGTGACTGTCACTGCAAATATATCTTACTAATTTCTTGCATTATATTACTAATGTGATAGTTATTCGTTTTTTAAGCATGGGTGGATATTTACTCACTTTAAAATCTTACACTTAATTGACTAAAATTGCATACGAGTTATCCACAATATAGTAAGCTTATAAACATTTATAAATCTGTTAATTTATAATAGCTTAGCTGTTGATCGTCGATTACAGAACTAAGTGGATTTAGACGACACTGCTTCGCATCAAACATTGAACTAGCGTGAATGGAATGGATAATCCCTACCGTAGTAATTATTACTCTCGAGTCAGCTCGAGTCACCGATACGAACATAACGACTGGAGGGTGAGACGGTGAAACACCTCCTACGCGGTATACATCACTCGTAATAATATTACCGCCAACTGTTCCTCACGATTGTCTTGTAATAAACAATATTTATACATAAATAGATATTTTCGTAAATTTGTAACTTTTTGATAAATTTGAAATAATACGAACTGAACAGTAAATATTATTTTACGTTTATCTATACAGATAAATAAAATTGTAGAGTGAGAGTATGTAGAGTGTCTGTTTGTAATTTTGACTGTTTTTTATTAAATGCATATGGATGAATACACGGTACATAATTACCAAAATAACAATTTTTACAATTTTTGTCTGTTTGTCTGTCTGTTTGTTCCGGCTAACCTCTGAGACGGCTAGGTCGATATTGATGGGACTTTTACTGGAAGATAGCTGACGTCATAAGGAGTAACTTAGGCAATAAAATAATCATCATCAACACGGGTATGAAGGTCCCGATATTTTGGCAATACATAAGTACACGAACAAATATACCTATATTTAAATATTAGACTTATTGAATCTTAAATAAAAGTAAGTAAATACGTTTTATTTTATACCATTTTGTTACAAATTATTGGTTTCCGCTAAACACAACAATATGCTAATATTAAATTGTTCCATTATAATATAAATGCTAATATTTATTAGGCTAACGAGTTTTTTTTTTAAATTACTATAGGCAGGCAATATTTCTTAAATTGTACAACCTAATGTGTTATTATACTGATTGTTTCGAAAATAACCAAAATAAAATACCTCGTCAATTTGTTTGTAAATACTTTGTATACAATATAATATTGATTTCTAATCGTTGTTGTATGAATTATTACCCGACGCTATCGTTGTACAGTCGAACATATAAATCCCGTACCACCTGGAGTGCTGACATTCTACAATCCTGCGCGCCTCGAAAACTATGGAAAAACTTGTCAACGGCGTCCTCAAACAATTAAAAAAAGAATGTATAAAGGCCGGCAGCTTCTCTAATAAGTTACCAGGTGACTTTCAAGATCGCGCCGTTTCGTTACATATTATGATAAAGACGGTATAAATACATACAAAATAAGTATGTATTGAGAATTCTCAGTTAGGCCACGATTTAGGGGATTGTGTCGTGTATCCGTTTGAAATAAACTATAAATATTATAAGCAACAGGATGCGATCTCGATTGGTGAGGCCTTTGCAGTAAGAAATTAGATGGTTATTTAAATCCGATGGACTAAAATATATACTGCTCAAGATCATATTATAAGGTTACAAAAACATCTTATGCAAGTGAGAAAATAATTAAATGGGGGACATAGTTGAAAAGGGTTGATCACTAACAAGTAACTTTTTCTATGCATACCACTTATAATGTTAATATTCATATACACTTATCATTAGCTACTAATAGTTATTTGAATCAGGCATTACTTTCAAGAGAGGCAAAATATACAGTATGATCTATATATTTGTTAGCAATTGCGTTATGCATGCAGTTGCACTCATACATTAACATTTACAAAATATTGCTAATAAATATATCATACATCAGCTACTGGACAAAAGGTCTCTCAACGAAGGCTAAAATATTTCACACCCAAAAATGTTCTCCTCTTTTAAGACTAACTAACTTTTGTGGTTTACTTGAAAGTTGGTTGTAATTGCAGGCTAAAACCTTAGACCTGATTTCCTTAATATCTATGCTAATATAATAACAATGATTTTTTTGGTTGAACATACTATGCTAATCTCCAAAAAAATGAGTTGGAATTTTAAAAAACTCAACTATGTTTGACTGAAAATCAACTTTGGACTAATTCTGTCTGATTGGTCGGCATATTGGCTCATTAAAATATTCCACAATAGTGACTTCATTTTAAATGACTTACGCCGAATACTCAAACGAATCTCAAATGTAAGACGTACTTAAACTCATGCTACGACGTGTCAGATTCAAAGAAAAAAAGAGGGACAACACGAGTTTACGTACTGACGGTGATTCTGTTTGTTTTTTTTTTGTAAACTAAAATGTCAAAAAACGATCAACCAACGACGGTAGGCAAACCAAAATACCCACCAAAGATAAAACCAAAGACGACCCACACTTGTGTAGGCTCTAAACAGCCAATTTGCCTACAATGCTCTAAGCCGCTATGCAAAGATCGCCTATAAATATGACCAAGTTGGGCCCTTGTCGAAATTTTTATGTTTAGTTTTCAGAAGATTATGTTAAGTTTTTTATATTCTTTGTTCTTTGTATTTTATTTTAAAAGAAGTTAAACTAACTAAAGAAGTCATTTTCCTATAAAGTGATCTCAAGCTAGAAAGTCTGAAAAGTGCCTTTGATTGTTATATTGTTAGATTTAGTTTAAAATAAATACATTTTTCATTAAAATTACATCTTTTATTTATATTTAGTAACTCTTCTAAGGGATATAAAAAAAATTTATACAATATTTACTCATCAAGATAGAAACCAGCCCGTAAAGATAGCGGTCTGTGGAGCTGCACGTCCATAGTAGTGTATCAAAAATGGAACGTTCATAGTTAAAGGTTAAGTATACAAATTAGGTTTGCAACAAAAATAGTATGGGTTCATCATAATTACCGTCTTACTGCTTTGTCAATATTATATCTTAATATTATTACTTGTTACATAGACTCCAATAATAATTAATTGTAAGTTATCAACTTAGACAAATATTATATTGATAAATATTGATGATGTAATACAATGACAGGAGGATTAGATGAACTAAATAGATTTTTAGTTTAAGGGTTAATATTATAATGATAACAGTTAATTACCTACTTTTTTATACAAGATTTATATAAAGATGGGCATTTAGTTATAATGATTTTCAAAATAGCAGTAAAAGACATAGATTAGAGATATGATTATAATCAAATAAGAATATATGAAAATAAATAGGTACTTTTAAATAAGAGATATATACTAAGATACATAAAATATTTGTATAAATAATAATAATGGGAAGAGAATTTACTGATGATAAAATATTGTTTTTTGTATTAAAATTCAGTTGTTATCTTGGGAGTATCTAATTTTTAGTTAAAATTAGTTATTAGTATAACTTAGTGAAATGTAACAAAAAGAGCAATAGACAGAATGGGCTCATGATGTTGCTCCTTTAATAAATAGTCAACCGATCCTCATTGTTACTTAAAATGTTTATAATCAAACATTTATGTTGAACTAAACATTGTAAAACTACTCAAAATTCATTTAGTTGTTTATATAATATATATATGATTGATTACCAATTATTCATGTTTCTAAACATACTGAGTTAAAATATTAATGCTATGTTTTGATGTTTATTTATAAAAAAAAAAAAACAAAAGTATAAGCCAGCACCATTTCAACTTTCAGCCAAATCAGTTCAGCCGTATTGACATAAAAGATCAACAAACTAAGAAACATCCAAACTTACATCTTTATAATGTTAGTAAGATAACTATGTCTGTTTGTTACATTGTTTTTTAAGTGAAATAGATTAAGCACTTACATAAACATTAAAAAAGACGAGGTATGTGTGTTAATAAAGGCTTACTTATTGTAAAGAGCATCAAGACTAACCACACCATGCATAGCATTTTATCATAAAATGACATATTTTTAAAGCCCACATCGCTGTAATATTGCAGTCGCTAGAAACTTGAATGAAATCATGGCATAAATTTGTTTTTATATCCCCTTTACATAACACTTTCACCCCAGTCAACAAGTATAATACTGGTATTATTATATTTTTTAATAATTGTATAGTCTGTTTTAAGTTCACAGCATATTTTTATGTATCATTATCAGACTTCATCTATTTACTGCTGTATATAGGTCTGTTATAAGTTTATCAATTTGTATGTTGATAAGCAATTCTTTGTTTACATCAAATTTGCCTTGAAACTAGATAGAGATGATCATCAGGTATCGTCATCATCATCATCAGCCTCTATCCGTCCACTGTTAAACATAGGTAACTAGCAAATTCTCTATTCTTTCAGTATAAATGAGGAACAGTATCTGTTGTAATGTTCATTGATCTGCCCTTGTCCATTAGAAGACATAAAAAGGTTGGTAAAGGTGGTGATGATGAGTATTAAAAACCAACATTGTGAGGTGACAATTATGGGGGATTGTGCATTTGACTTTCAATTAAGGAAGCCGGTCTCCAGCAGTGGCCGGATTTTAATAGTGGTCTTAGATTCAGAAATGCTACTTACTGTGTCCTGTTCCCTTGTTCTTCTTATCTTAATTTTTAATTTGGTGTTTGAATCGACAATCTGGCTTCGGTACACGGCTGCACGTTCAGACTTCTTAGATTTCTTTTTACTACGGGAGCTACAGAGGCCCAACATAGAACGCGGTTTACCACTAGAAGGTATCACTATATGTGTCCTTTGCTCCTTAGAGGAGTCCTTGTTTTTACTCTTTTTTGATGATAATTGACTAAGTTCATGGCTGTATGGCTTGCCACTTTGCCTTGATATATTAATTATAGGTAACTTCACACTATTTAGCACTTCATCATCAGAACTTTCACTCTCTTCTTCCTCATATTCCTGTAAGTCATCTTCCTGACATTCACTACTACTCACTAAGTTTAAGTTTTTACCACCTTTAACTTGTGACACTACACTATTAGAAGAATGCGTCCTTTTATGGGATTCATGTGACTTTTTTTTTCTTTTCTTTTCTTTAGGAAGACATCCATTTGGGGGTGAATACTCTGTTTCACGCCTTGAATGCTGTTTGTGTTTTTTGTGGCGAGATCGTGGTGCGGACGGCAGGGCTCCATTGACCACCTGCATTTTCTGGTGGGCAATCTCATCAATGCTTTGCTCGAAATCTGTCTCCAGTTTAACGCAGGAGACGTTTTCAAGATCTTCCTGCAATAGTTCTGAATCAGAGTCGGAGTCTACGTCTGAAAGTCCAACTCGAGGAAAAAGATCTTTGCGAACTGAGAGCCTTAAAGCAGGCTCAGCAGCATCATAGCCGCCGTTCAGGGGACTCGAACGACTCGACATACCGCCCTACACCCTCCGCCCTCGCGAACCACTTCTATAAACCACTCACCGTCACCTGTCCGTCGCGAAGTAAACAATCAGTTTGACACATCACATTTTCACTTTTGATATTCAAACACTTACTTATCTTCAAGCAATTAAATGCACTTTTATGTTTGATTGGGTACTATAAGAGTTCTGATCATTCCCATATTTTCCCACTATCATTTCTTGAGACCATCTTAGGCATCTTTTTTTCTTTACGTATTCGCATTTTAGGTCATCCATGTTCATGTAACGTTGTGATTGCGAAAAACAAAGTGCTGATCATTTTCGCGGAAACAAACACTTTTCTTTTTACTTAAGACAGATTGATTGAACAAATTTAATACGTATTTACTGATGTTTAATTATTTTTGTAGTCTACAAGTTGATGAAAACTGTTGACCTTGTTAAAAGCTTAATAGGTTTCAAATTTTAGTCAACAGATGCAGACATTGTCACAAAGATTGTTCTTGGTTGTTCATCATTCATGCGTAATGTCTTTGAAAGTACGTCGTTATAAAAAAATATTTAATTAAAAATGTTTGATACATTATTTTAAAAATTATAATACATATAAGTAATATTGCAACATTTATTTTACATAATAAGGCATAATTATTTAACGTACAAAGACAATCTAAAAAGAACTACATACTACATAGCAAAGTTATTTCAAGCGTCAGGTAGTTGTCAAACAAGTGCCATTTATATAAAAATTTACAGTTATTATAATTAAATGAAGCTAAAAGTATATTTTTATTTCAGTGAAGAATAATTTATAGATTTAAAGGTTAAAGAGTTACAAACATAATTTTTGTCTGTTGTGAATATTTTTTGTTATTGCGTATAAAATGTAATGTGTCAGTTAACTTTAATAGATGGCAGCACTAGTACAAAATGCATGCAAAATGCTGTATTCAACCAATTGAAATTGGAACAAATAATATTTTTGTTATTTCTGTTTTATCTTTTATGTTTTAGTACCAACTACAGGTTTAAGTTTATTTATAGTATTAAAAACTATATGCTTTTAAGAAAAACGCAGTTGGAGCATTTTAACCTATAAAAATAAGGAATATTTTGTGCTTATTTACGATGTATTGAATTACTTGGACATTTGAAAATATATTTACTATCTATACATATGTCATATGTAGCGTAGTTGTGATAATGATAACCTACACGGTCCTTCTGTAACTACTATTAAAAACGGGTGAGTCATATTTAAATTTATTTACTGTATCGATGATCTCATATAAGAGTTTTCTTTATGTAGGTATTCGACGCATTAATATAAGTCGTTGTTAGAATTAGGGTTTTAGATCATAAAAATACTTACACTTCGTACCTACTATTTAATTTTCTTATAAAAGTATGTATGTATTTTTTATAAATTGATATTTTTATGTTTATACGCAAATGACGCGAGTATGGGTAATGTCTATTTATTTTAAAACAATTATACCATCTTTTATTTAAACTTGAAAAAAAGAATGTTATATAAAGCTTTTTACCACATTTTACACATTGTGAAAATTAAATTTCATGAGGCGTTGATTTAAAGCCTTATTTTAAACAGTTCTCATATTATAATGAATAAAAATCTGTCATGAAATTGTGTTCTAAATATTTTATTTATTTATATTTGAACTTTTTGTATGGGCACTTATTGAATGCAATTAAATTTAATCTTTTGTACCTTTGCGAAAATTTATGCTCTTTTGTAAATGGTTTCATGTATGAAAATATGTAGGTACTAAGTAATGAGTAATAATTTGACACCAGTGACCTGATATATTCATTACCTTTAAACTTTTAAACAGACCTAAGTAACTAATTGTAAATTGTAATAAATGCTAATAGTCAATAGATTTAGTAGATATTTACTAGATTCATGTTAGGTACCTAATTGTATCTTTTATGAATAAGTATATGTAGAAAATATATGATGTAGCTGTAATTGTTGTATGAATAATAATTTAAAATCATCGCCCGAGGATGTTATAATAGTTGGTGTTATATATACCTATATATATTTTTTAATCTTATAGCTTTTTATTAGATACAGTACAATAAAAACACAAATTAAGTGAACAAGCCTGTTTTAAGTTTAATATTATTTAATTTGAACTATTCACAAATTAGATTCAATTTGTATTTTAAAGATTGTGTAACAGTATTCTTATTAAATAGAGCATATTTATTTGATGTGTTTTTCAATATATGTACATCAACTTTAAATGTGCTATATCAGTAGAAAACATTTAAAGAAGCTTAGCGTAACAATTAAAGTTTTGTATTATGTCTCATTAGTTATTTCTAATACACAAGCATTTTCCTCATTTTGAAATATAATGTTACAATTTAATATGATCATAATTCATAATAATATATGATCCACATTTACATATATAGTAACTGAATGCCGCGACGGAAAACGGCATGACGCTGCCATTTTATTCTATACTAGTTGCCAGCAGCTTTGCCCGCTTTAACTTAGATTTACAACCATATCCGGATTGATGATGATTATTTTTATAGTGTAAGTTGCTCCTTATAATATCAGCTATCTGTCAGTGAAAGTCCCACCCGTTTCAGAGATTAGCCGGAACAAACAGACAGACAAAAATTTTAAAATATAAAAAATGTTATTTTGGTATATATGTACCATGTAAATACATTCATATGCATTTAGTAAAAAGTGGTTATTTTAAACGACGTTTTCATTGGTATTGCTTGTAATATCGACATGTCTACAGTGCGACTTATCCGTCTGGCGTATGGCTTCTTATAATTTACTAGCTGTTGCCCGCAGCTTCGCCCGCGTTAACTTGCTCAACGTAACTGCTGTTAGTCACAGCGTGATGTTATATAGCCTTTAGCCTTCCTTTATAAATGGGCTATCTAACACTGAAATAATTTTTCAAATCGGACCAGTAGTTCCTGAGATTAGCGCGTTCAAACAAACAAACTCTTCAGCTTTATAATATTAGTATAGATGAGAATAGTGTTTTGTCTTTGAAATAAACGAAATCTGAGGACTGTGCATTCTGTCGTCGTCATCCAGTCATGGTTATGGGCTATAAAATCGATTGATCAGCGTTAGTTACGTACCTACAGTTTAGTCACCGATTAGATATACATAGGAAATTGCTCTGAGATATACATAGGAAGTACCTCTGCTGCCCATCTACGATTTACTAAATCTAACCAGCCAACCTAGTTCAATCAGCCTTGGGTACGCGATGGGTATCACCATACTTCGTCGCAATTTTTTTTGACGTGACAACGTCTTATAATTTGATGGAGCAGGCTGCACGAACGAAAAAACTGACTCATGCGGCGTTACCTCGCTCTGAGGCGTTCCATTTTCTTATGACGTTGTCACGTTCAACTATCGTCAGTAAACCGACTTTACAGACAACCGATTTTTTTAAATATTGAATTCGCTTCCTCTTCCGTTCAGGACCTTATCGTTAGTCTTACAATCTAATACCACATACAATCTTCTTTTTAAGATTTGATTTCAACATGAAAGAAAAAAATTCCGAAATGTACTTTCTACTTTTATTATAAACGCGGCAGTTTGTATGTATGGTTGTTACTCTTTGATGTAAAAACTACTAAATGGGTTTTAGAAACTTAAACTAATATATCTAGTTTATAGTTTATACACTGAACAACATATAGGCTATAATTTATCCCCGTGCTCCCAAGGGAATGGGAAGTACGCGGGTAAGCCGCGGGGCGCTGCTAGTAATTTTATAAAAATCATCATTCTAAGTTCTAACATATATTTCGTTTAAATCGACTTTAATTAGTACTTTAAGGTTGAACTAGTCGATGCCGCGAACTCCAAAAAAGTTGTGCTAAAATCAGTGTTTAAATACGAAAGTTTAGAAGATTGTATTTTTAAATGTATATTTTTTTTACGAATTTGGGTACATACATACATAGATAACGACGAGATCAATTTATATTATACTTAGTTTTTCGTGGTCAACGTCAAACATTGTAGCAATTACTGTTCTGCGTTTGTATGGAAAGATGAGCGACTTGTGTAACCTTAATCGATTAAGATTTCTAATGGCAAATGACGGCTGATTTGGCTAAAATTGTTCTTATTTCTTCTTTTCTTCCTTTACACTTTTGAAAAATCGTCTCTCATCGAAGTCATGGGGGCCCACTATCTTGGGCCTATTACGTGTTATTACTTTCCCGTTTAGTGATTTTTTTAATAATTATTCACAGCTGTTGCTCGCTGCTTCGCCCGCGTTACAGTTGTTATAATGACTATATATACATTTACAGCCTGTTCAGTCGGTTAACATATTATCATTAGTAGAAGTGGCTCGTCTGTCCGTTTGTATATCCAACTAACTTAAAAAAACTACACCAGTTAAAGATATTTATACAACGGACGAAAAGTTTCGTAGTAATGTACCTATATAATATGTACTTGTTGTCATTGAATATCCTTTAGTTACACTGAGTTCATTGCTAAACATAGACGTGTTCAAATGATTTAATTTTCGTTAGTTATTGGGTAAACATTGAATTTTCAGTTGGTAACGGTAGACGATGAGATCATGTTTTATGACAGTGACCTACAACTTCGACACAAAGTTAACACGCGATTACACTTTGTATTTTTATACTTTACTTAGTATATCGCCTTATTACAAATTATATAGCATATACAGGTAACAAAAATTAGTTGGGCGCTGCGTGATGATCTGACATCGGTCATCGGAGGGGACTTGTCTCTGCCGGGCGTCATCACCCCGATGCTCGATGATGACGAGTCTTGGACGGCGATGGTTTCCTTCTGCGAGGCAGTAATGTCCCAGAAGGAGGCCGACGAGCGGGTGAGAGAGGAGGCCGCCGAAGAGGCCTCCCCCCGTGGGCGACGAACGGGGGTGCGCAGGAGGCGCTACTTAATGCGCCTCCAGTAAAGCCCCTCTGCTCGTGTCGGGTTCAAGATGGGAACCTGGGCCCGTATGACACGACGTTGCGGGGACTGCCTAAGCAGCCGGGCAGTCTCCCCTTAAGAGGTCTGGCCTTCACCGGGGGCAGCCTGTCGCTGAGGTGATCCTGTTGAATGCCTATCCGGGACCCTCAAAATGCGGCTAAAGGCACTCGCAGTGGTTTTAATTTACGGGTAGGGTACTCCCAGGTGCGAGTCCCACATAGGGTCAGGATCTACCCGAGATCCCTGGCTACTTGCGTTAAAAGCATTTCCCTGCGATATCAAAAAAAAAAAAGTTATTTCTTGATACAAACCTCCTGACGATAACTAACACAACAAAACAGAATGCGTATTAGTTCATTCATTTCGGCGATTCATTTTTATTTATAACTAGCTGTTGCCCGCAGCTTCTTCCACGTTGACTTAGATTTACGGCCGTACGCGGATTGCTGATGATTGTTTTTGTAGCCTAAGTTACTCTTTAATACATCAGCTATCTGTCAAAGAAAGTCCCGTCAAAATCGGCTCAGCCGTTGCCGAGATTAGCCGGAACAAACGGACATACAGACAGACAAAAATGGTAAAAAAATGCTATTTTGGCATATGTACCGTGTAAACATCAATATGCATTTACAGCCTGTAAAAAGCGGTTATTTTAATGTTACAAACAGACACTCCAATTTTATTTATATGTATAGATAATATATTATATAGGATAGATTTACACCTTACAACAATTGTCCAGTCACTTGTAAAACTGTAATTAGGTGTTTAAGATATTTAGTTTGGTTTCAAAAAGAAAAATACGCGTTACAAAAATAGATAGTGAAACTGATATCAGAAATGCGAATACTACGATACGACTACTTTTCATACCTAATCCTTTGATCAGGTGTGAGGTGATTTGTATATTTGGCAAAAGATGCATTAAAAGTTTGGAAAATCCTAAAGTCTCATAATCTCATTTTATATATATTTTATATATTCTCATAAAATTAATTCTGTATTTGTAAAAGCCTATGCCAGTTGTTTAATAACGAATAAACAGCATGATATAGATACACATTTGTTAGTCGTATTATAAATTACTAGCTGTTGCCCGCAATTTCGCCTGCGTTTACTTAGATTTACAGCTCAGGATACGGATTGATGATGATTATTTTTATAGCCTAAGTTACTCCTTATAACATCGCCTATCTGTCAGTGAAAGTCCCGTCAAAATCGGACCAGCTGTGTCAGAGATTAGCCGGAACAAACAGACAGACAGGCAAAAATGGTAAAAAAATCTATTTTGGTGTATGTACCGTGTATACATTCATATGCACTTAGTAAAAAGCGGTTATTTTAATATTACAAACAGACACTCCAATTTTATTTATCTGTATAGAATAAAGATGTATAGATTATTTACTATGGTAAACAAAATAATTGTTATTGAAATACATTTTTAACCGACGTAAAAAAAAAGAGGAGGTTCTCAATTCGTCTGTATGTTTTTTTTTTTTGTATGTATGTGACACGATTACTCCGCCGTTTGTGAATGGATTTCGATGATTATTTTTTGTTTGAAAGCTGGTGCTTCCAATTTGGTCGCATATTAATTTTATTAAGATCTGTCAAGCCATTTTTTAGTTATTCCCAGTAATGCCTATTTGGTTGATTACTTTTACCTTGATGATAATATGCTGATATATAATAAATGCTATGAATATGCTCATTTTATTACTTGTCGATGTAACAATTGTATAGGCTGCTTTGGTAGCACACCATAGTATGTCGCGGTCATCGTAATCATCATCATCATCGTCCTTTATCCGTCCACTGCTGAACATAGGCCTCCTTCAAAGAACGCCAAGATGACGAATTTCGGAATAACTAAAAATTAAGAAATAAAAACATTTTACTGTAGGTGTCGTATTTGTTGCTGCACCCTACCTACCTAACTTGGCTGACACCGACTCCAAATGTAACCATAATGACGTGGTAAACGCTAAGTTTGTACATTAGTAGAACTACAATTTACAATTTATAGTCAACTCAATCGAGTTGACTATAAATTGTAAGCACAAAAATTAAAGAAACATACTTAGTTATTTTATTACTTTTCAGTTTAGTATTTTTGAAGTTGGTTTAAATTTTTTGTAAAATGTTTTTTATGTGCCCAACAGATTAATTGACTTGATATACGTGCACTCCTATTAATCGTGCGATATAAATAACAAAAAATCAATTTCAGTTTCGACAAAACTACTTCTTTTGACATGTCGAGAGTAGATCGCTCTCAACGCTTCGATTGGCGAATCCGATACGAGTAGACACAAACTCAGACCGCGCTAACAGCAGTAGCACTACGCTACCGCTAGATTGTTTAGGCACCGCGCGTGACCCACCTCCCTCTACAGAGGGAGGGATGAGGGCCGGCCCTCATGATGATAGGTTAAATTCAACCGTAAAAGATTCGTCAATCGTATCGGATTTGACTAGTCCAAATCCTGCTCTCCCGAGCAGCACGCGCGATGAACCGCGCCCCCTGCGGGGCGCGGAGGGGGGCGTCCCCCTTTCGATTATTTCTTAAGTGAGCCATCTGTTCACTTACTGTACCGATTGAGCTTTTCGGCTATAAGGCCGAAAAGTCTTGCCCTTCCGAAAAAAAAACGCTTCGATTAAGAAGCGTGTCTAATTAACGTGCCTAATTATATAAAACGATTAATATCCTGAGGATGGAATTATCTTAATATTTATTTGTAGTATATAACCACTAAACTAAATCGTTTAAGTCGCATAAATTGCCCAGTAACATATACCTACTTTAAATCAATTGTTACAGATGCTGTATTCTAATGAAATTGTACCGTAGACGGTATCGATTGCGTTGTGCGGCTGAACAGTGACGGTTACAAGATATCCGCGTGTCAGTTATCAGGCGAGGGTTGTATGTGATGTGGTAGTGTAGTGGCGGTGGTGGTGATTGGTCAGTGATGGTAGCAGTGATGCAGAGGCATGGTAGAGGCGGAGCGCCGAGCCGCCGCCGCGAGCATCGATGCTACCTCCAGCATTACCAAGTGAGTGGTACTTAATAATAAATACTTAATAATAATAAATCTATGGACGCTTTTGCACCACGTCAATCTGATCCCGTGGTAAGTTCTCGAAGAATTTGTGTTACGGATTCCAGATAGCGGAAACACATTTAATACTTTTATATTATACATATATTTAAGATTTTTACTATATAATACACATCCATGACCTAGGAACACAAAAACTTTTTAGTTTCCTGGCGGGATTCGAGCCCGCTACTTCCGGCTAGAGCGCCAACGCGCTAACCATTGACGCACAGAGGTCGTCACTATACCCACCTTATTGTCACATCTATACTAAATTCTATTTTCATATATTGCCAGTCAGGCAGTCATGATGATTTCACCGACCTTGAAATTGAAACAATAACTTTATTCTAGACTAGCTGTTGCCCGCAGCTTCGCCTGCGTGAACTTAGATTTACAGCCGTACCCGGATTGATGATGATTATTTTTATAGCCTAAGTTACTCCTTATAACATTAGACATCTACCAGCGAAAGTCCCCGCAAAATCGGCGCAGCCGTTTCAGAGATTAGCCGGAACAAACAGACAGACAAAAATTGTAAAAAAGGCTATTTTAGTATATGTACCGTGTATACATCCATATGCATTTACAGCCTGTAAAAAGCGGTTATTTTAATGTTACAAACAGACACTCCAATTTTATTTATATGTATAGATAATATATTATATAGGATAGATTAACACCTTACAACATTTGTCCAGTCACTTGTAAAACTGTAATTAGGTGTTTAAGATATTTAGTTTGGTTTCAAAAAGAAAAATACGCGTTATGGTATTTTTAATATTACAAATAGACACTCCAATTTTATCTATCTGTATAGATGTATAGAAGACTATAACGTTCCCTATTTGTGCTATAGGCAACAATATATTTTTAATATACTTTATAAATTATCGTTCATAATGTCGCTTTACGAACGATAATTTTTGATACGTATGTTTTTTTTATTATTTTTAGTTAAATGCATATTTTAATGCGCGCCAAAACAGGGAATTGTGTTATATAGGCATATACATATCGTATGATCTCCCGTCACAAGTACTACTGATATTATAAGTACTTATTAGGTCGCAATGTTGTATAATTACAATGTAAAATAAACAAGTTATTTAGTCATTAACATTATTAACCTAATTTTACATATATATATATATATATATATATATATATATATATATGTGCAACGACTTGTATAGTTTGGGGAAATGTGTATTCTATGAGGAAAGTCCCAAACTATATCATATACCTAACGTATTGTTTGAGGAAAATTTATCAATACATTGCACATACATACTTCAAGCAATACCACAAACAATACGTTGCATATATATATATATAGTACCCGGATGACCTTTTTTTTTTTTTAATAAAATGACATTTTCTAAAAATGATTCCTAGCTAGATCGATTTATCGCCCCCGAAACCCCCTACATACTAAATTTCATGAAAATCGTTGTCGTATATAAGATATATAAAATAACTAAACCACTGTAATAAATAATTCTGTCCATGTCACTATGCGTCTTAACGTTCCAAGTGTTGATAAAATTTGTTGTCAAAAAGATAAATAAGAGAGAATAAATAACGCGAGTAAGGATGCTACGCTTCGCATTATCAATTGAGAGATATCAATCAAATACATCGCACAAGTACAAACTGCGTCTGCAAATCTTGTACATCTGCTATCCTCACGTTGCAATTTACTTAGAACAACTAATCTGATGTTCAATCATTTGAATGATCACAAATAGCAAAACCACTAAGTTGTAGTAGATAATCCTGACGTTTAACATATATCGATAAACGTCGGAATACGGATCCAAGACTGATATCAACGATAAAAAATTGATAACGACTATAATCTTATCACTATCATCCTAAAAAATATTCTGAGTCAACCCCAATCGAATAGGCCTCGTTTGAATACCTGAAATTTCAAATGTTTGGAAAATCCATTCCAGTTTCATGCATCCTGTTGCTAAGGCAATCATCATCATCATCAGCCTCTATCGGTCCACTGCTGAATATAGGTCTCCCTCAATGAGCGGCAAGATGGCCGATCCCTTGCCGCTCGCCTCCAACACGGACCGGCCACCGCACGGAGATCGTCTTCCCTCCTGGTTATTGGTCGACCAACACTTCGTCTACCTAAACGCGGTCTCCACTCTTGAACCTTATTGGCCCTCCGAATCTCCTGAGTGTGTGACCAGCGCGCTGCCACTTCAACGAGCTTATTCTTTGCGTGATATCGGTAACGTGTATAGTGTCACTATCAATAATGTATTGTAAGTCTGTATTTTCCATGTGAATCGTTATTGTGAATACTGTTGTCAACTTAAATAAAAAAATAAAAAAACCTTCTCTGGCGGGAAAGAAGAAAAAAAATTATAGTTAAAAAAAACTAAAAAACACGCTTTAATAGCAAACCCAACAAAAAAATTGATAATAATTTTTAATAGAAGAATTAAATGGGTTAACAAAATTACTTATTGTAAAAAAGCGTGGTGCTTGTAACTAAGTTTTAATATTAACTTCACTTTTTAGAAATAGATAACGATGACATATTTTTAATAATGAATATTGAGCACCTCACGCTTTTTTAAATAAGTAATTTTGTTAACCCATTTAATTCATCTATTAAAAATTATTTTCATTTTTTTTGTAGGGTTTGCTATTAAAGCGTGTTTTTTAGTTTTTTTTAAATTATAATTTATTTTTTACTTTTTAGTGTCGATGTTTTTAATTAAAGATTTTATTAATTTAAAGTACTCAACTATTAACAATCACTTTAGAAATTAGCGAGAGACTAAAAACAACACAAGTGATGTAGGTAACTTGCGCGCCTTACGCCTTCCTTTTTTTTTTTTTTGTTCTGCAGCGGAAATTTGCAGACCAAACCATAACTAGGACCGGGGTGAGTTTTAAACCTAGCCGTGTGTGGGGTTCGCACTTGGAGATGCGTTACCCACTAAAACCGCTGCAAGTGCCCTCAGCCGCCTTTTATGAGAGTCTCGGATCATGCAGGCAACGCAGGACCCTCGGCGACAGGCTGGCCCCGGCGAAAAGGCCAGACTCCTCCTCTAAAGGGGGACTGCTCGGCTGTTCGTTTGATTCGATACTTTTAGCAGTCCCCGACGACGTCGTGTCTAGCTGGACCCAGGTTAAAACCCCATCCTGGGCCCGACACGAGCACAGGGGCGTTACTGGAGGCGCATTAGGTAGCGCCTCCTACGCACCCCCGTTCGTCGCCCGCGGTGGGAGGCCTCCTCTCTCATCCGCTCATCGGCCTCCTTCTGGGACATTACTGCCTCGCAGAAGGAGACCATCGCCGTCCAGGACTCGTCGTCGCCGAGCATCGCGGGGATGACACTCGGCAGAGACAAGTCCCCTCCGATGACCGATGTCAGATCATGACGCAGCGCCGCCCATCTCGGGCACACCTCGAGGGTGTGCTGGGCCGAGTCCACCGCCGCGCCACAATCGTGACACACAGTTACCGGCTCCCTTTGGGCCGTCCTGCACAGATACTCACCGAAGCACCCATGCCCGGTGAGCACCTATGTTAGACGGAAGGTGAGAGGTTTGCGTTTACGACGCATCCACCGCTCAAGGACCGGGCGCAGGGCAACCGTTAAGCCTTTGCCATACGGCTGCCGCGCCAAGTCCTCCCCCCACCTTCGCATTAGTGCCTCCTGCCCTAGTCGGCGGACCCGTAGGATCCCGTCCGGCGTCACGTCCTCTCCGAGGGACCTCCTATCCGAGACATAGGAGTATACCTCGGCGAGAACTTCCGCCACGAGTTCCCACGGGGGGTCGCCGGCTAAGGCAGTAGCTGCAGCCCATGATATCGTACGATACCCCCGGACAACTCTTACCGCGATCACCCGCTGCGCCGAGCGCAGCTGGGCCCTACTCCGCGCGGTAAGGCGATCCGTCCAAATCGGAGCACCGTACGTCGCCATACTCCGGCAGACACCGGAGTATAGCTGCCTGCAGGCGGCGCTGGGTCCTCCGAGGTTCGGGAGGAGTCTGCCCAGCGCACTCGCCGGCTTCACGACCTTCGGACCCAATTGTTCGAAATGTGGGCCGAAGGTCCATCCACCGTCAAGGATGAGCCCCAGATATTTAATGTGAGGGCTCATCCTGACCCTCACCCCTCCGATCTGGAGGGCAGCCCCCGGTGGGGGTCCTTTCCTCCCGGTCCCGCGGAAGAGGAGGGCTTCGGTCTTGTCGACTCTGACCCGAAGCCCTAACCTCTCAATGCGGCCGATCACGAGGTCGAGCCCGACCTCGGCCAGCCGCGCCACCTCCTTATAGTCTCGTCCCCGGGCGTAGACGAAGGTGTCATCCGGCCTTACGCCTTCCTAGCATGTGCTATCCTGATTATCCTTATCAGGATATTGGAATAACATTATCAAATTATTGTATTGTCATCGGTCCTCGATAAATCTACAAAGTTTGAACAAAATCTGGTCGTTAGAAGTGGGTCAAAATCATGTTCAAATATTCCATTACATACATAGATACAACCCAAGCTAATAAAAGCGTGGTAAAAAATGAAACACCCAGTATAGCACGCTCCATAGCACATTGAGCTACGACCAACTTGCGGCCAATGTAACAATGTAAAAAGCATATTTTTATAAATTAAATATATTTAAACACCTTTTCGTAATGCACATAATATGTTATAACCCGAGGCAACTAACAGCACTCAGCCTTTACAAAGCATTTGTTCTATATTGCTTCCATGAAAAAATAAAAAAGGCCTAAAATGCACCGCAAGGTGCATCCTGCCATTGCAGGTTTATAATCCATCCATGTAGGAGGTATCCATAGACACCTACTCAACTGGGAGTGATAATCAGGTGAACCGACTGTCCGTTGCCCCCTTGTCTATCAAAGTACAATTTGATTAAATTTCGATGTAAATTTTATAAAGCAAGCAGCTGTTGATATTTCTGTAGAAAAGCAACACAAAACTTTGCTACTAGCGTTACATTCAAGTCCTGACCGCTTTGAAATTATTTCAGTAATATCTTCGTCAATACAATTGACATGGTTATGGCATGGTTTAGCTATTTGCATTTTGCATGTCAACCTTTGCCAGTGTAGGCTAGCTCTGTATTTGTGTCATTGCTATGTTCATATGAGAAACTACGAAAATACGTAATTTTACATTACATTTATATACTAGCTGGTACCCCGCAGCTTCGCCCGCGTTAACTTATATTTACAGCCGCATCCGGATTGATGACGATTATTTTATATGTCATCAGTGTTAACGTAGCATTCTAATAAACAAACAACAAATCAAACCTTTCTTCTTTATAATATCCTAGAATTATAGTGTAGCTGTTCCCCATCCCAAGGCGGCGTGGGTTTTCTCGTCCACAAGTCCCTTGTCAACAACATCGTCGAAGTCTCGAGTGTGTCGAGTAGGGTTGCGTATCTTGTACTCAAACTCACCAAGAGGTACAGCCTCAAGGTGATACAAGTATATGCGCCAACCTCGACACACTCCGACGACGAAGTAGAGGCAACTTACGAGGATGTCTCCAGGGCCTTACACAACACCTCCAAGGCTCACTTCAATGTTGTTATGGGGGACTTCAATGCCAAAGTAGGAGTACGAACAGGTATCGAATCGTGTTTAGGGCCACATGGTGTCGGCAGTCGTAACCACAGGGGGCAAATGCTGGTCAACTTTCTCGAGAAAGAGGGGCTCTTTTTAATGAATTCATATTTTAAAAAGAAGCCCCACAGGAAGTGGACCTGGCAAAGCCCCGATACTGTGACGAGAAACGAGATAGACTTTATTATGACGGACCGAAGGCATGCATTCAGGGATGTCTCTGTGATCAACAGGTTCAAAACCGGAAGTGATCACCGACTAGTAAGAGGATCTATGAATGCAAGCTTTCAGCGAGAGCGAGACCGTCTAATAAAGTCTACACTCCGACCTGACTTCCGGCAAACTGTGGTAGGTTCCAAAAAATTCCAATTGGAATTAAAGAACCGATTCGATAGCCTTAACATATCGGAAACCACAATGGCAGTTGACGAGGCACTGGGTGCCGTGGTGGACTGCATGCGGGTCGTGGGTGAAAGGTTTTGTAGGAGAAAGCGTACTGGCAGGAAATCCAAACTCTCGGATGAGACGCTCGGTCTTATGAGGGAACGCAGAGCACACACAGACGCCACTTCTACAGATGTAAAGCTTCTCTCGAAGCAGATCCGCAAACTAATACGCCGAGACCTTCGCTGCTCAAATACGCAACGGATTACCGAAGCAATTGAGCAGAATAGAGGGTCGAAGGTTTTTGTGGAAAAGCTCGGGAGAAGCCACCTGTCGAAGATTAGGACCGCTACTGGCGCGACCGTTTCTTCTAAGCCTGGGATCTTGTCGGAGATCGAAGATTTCTATGGCAAACTGTACGCGTCCCATGCTCCTCAACCTGATCCCCGAAACAACGATCCGCGTGCTAGCCTAACACGACACCTCTCCGGCGAGCTTCCGAACATCAGCCTAAATGAGGTTAGTCTGGCTCTTAAGCAGCTTAAAGGGGGAGGGCTCCGGGGAGGGACGGAATTACGACTGAACTCCTTAAGGCAGGTGGCGAACCTGTTTTAAGAGAGTTACAAAAGATTTTTAATTTCGTCCTTCAACGGGGCATTTCCCCCAAGGAGTGGCATGGAAGTGAAATCGTTTTGTTTTTTAAGAAGGGTGATAACTCCCTTCTTAAAAATTATAGACCGATGTCACTTCTAAGTCATATATACAAGCTGTTCTCGAGAGTCATGACGAACCGCCTCACAAAAAAGCTCGATGGATTCCAGCCACCGGAGCAGGCTGGGTTTCGAAGAGGATTTAGCACCATAGACCACATTCACACTATAAGGCAAGTTGTACAGAAGACCCATGAGTACAACCAGCCACTGTGCCTTGCCTTTGTGGACTATGAGAAAGCTTTTGACTCGGTTGAAACCTGGGCTGTTCTGGAAGCTCTGCAGCGATGTCAGGTCGATTGGCGATACGTCGAAGTGTTGAGAGGATTATACGACGCCGCCTTTATGTCCGTTCTGGTTCCGGGAGGTCAAACAAGACCAATCCAATTGCATCGAGGAGTGAGACAGGGGGATGTCATTTCCCCGAAACTATTCACTAATGCTTTGGAGGACGTCTTTAAGACTTTAAACTGGACAAAATGTGGCATAAACATTAACGGCGAGTATCTCTCACACCTTCGTTTCGCCGACGATATCTTTATTCTGGCCGAGTCGTTGGAGGGCTTGCAGGAGATGCTGCACAGTCTAAATGAATCTTCCCGACGTGTGGGTCTTAGGATGAACTTGGACAAGACGAAAGTCATGTTCAACGAACACGTTCTCCCTAGGCCGGTTAACGTTGATGGCATAACTCTCGAAGTCGTGCAAGAGTATGTCTATCTTGGGCACACTTTGCAGCTAGGTCGACATAACTTCGAGAGAGAAACCGATAGGAGGATTCAATTGGGATGGGCAGCATTC
This sequence comes from Helleia helle, assembly GCA_963853865.1. NCBI lineage: Eukaryota > Metazoa > Arthropoda > Insecta > Lepidoptera > Lycaenidae > Helleia > Helleia helle. Next base: position 14,185,163 of record OY971421.1, read on the forward strand.
AGGAAGCTTAGCCATATTCTCACGTCGTCTATACCGCAGAGTTTGAAGACGAAAGTCTTCGACCAGTGCGTTCTCCCCGTGATGACCTACGGGGCTGAAGCGTGGCCTCTAAATATAGGACTGGTCCGCAAGTTTGCCGTAGCTCAACGTGCTATGGAGCGTGCTATGCTGGGTGTTTCTTTGACAGATAGGATTCGGAAGGAAGACATCCGTCAGAGAACTAAGGTAACCGATATCACGCAAAGAATCAGCTCGTTGAAGTGGCAGTGGGCTGGTCACACACTCAGAAGAACGGATGGCCGATGGGGCAATAAGGTTCTAGAGTGGAGGCCACGTTTAGGTAGACGAAGTGTTGGTCGGCCATTGACCAGGTGGGAAGACGATCTCCGTGCGGTGGCCGGTCCGTGTTGGATGCGAGTGGCAAGGGATCGGCCATCTTGGCGTTCATTGAGGGAGGCCTATGTTCAGCAGTGGACGGATAGAGGCTGATGATGATGATGATGATGTTCCCCATGGTTTAATATGACTTAGAATATAAAACCTTTCATATAAAATTAATAGCCTATCCACCCTTTCCCAATATTTGGACTATCAAATTGAAATTTTCGTATCAAAATTGAATATCAAAAATCTTTTATTATTATATAATCAAAGGCAAAAAAATAATAGTTCTTTAGGATTTTTTAAAAAATCTTTATTGACTTTTTAAATTATTATTTTTAGGGGTTTTTATCCACGCCGATACGTCAACCCCATCTTAGTTCATTAGATAAGCGCATTGAAACACGATTATAAGCGATCACAATGATGTAATAAAGCATAGATTGAAACATCAAATAAAAAAAAAAAACGGGGTTTCATGGGTAGAACTCAAGGTAATCAAAACATCGTGGAGAAACCTGCATGTCTGATGTCACTAAAAGTCTTTGTAAGTGTATGAAGTTCACCACCCCGCATTGGGCCAGAGCACAGGTGAACTACAGACAACGCTCTCCTCGCCTTATTTCGAGGAAACCCATAAGAGTCGATGATGATGGTAAAGATAACTAATATAAGGTACAATCATTACCGCAAAGTTGACTTACAAACAAAAACCCTCACCCCAGTTAAATGTATACACTATACACTCTGTAGGTAGGCTGTGTAGCTAAAATATAAACGTTCTGACGACAGTTTTACACGCAATGAGGTTGTTGAAAAAAACATTTTATTACTATTATATTGTTACGATTATTTATTATACCGCAAAGTACGCAACACTAAAATTTTTTTTAACACGCTTTTTATTAGCTTGGGTTGTACATATTTATGTATCTATGTATGTACTGGAATCTTTGAACATGATTTTGACCCACTTCTAACGACCAGATTTTGTTCAAACTTTGTAGATTTATCGAGGACCGATGACAATACAATAATTTGATAAAATTATTCCAATATCCAATAGCATGTGATATATAATATATCACATGCTAGGAAGGCGTAAGGCGCGTAAGTTACCTACATCACTTGTGTTTTTTTAGTCTCTCACTCATTTTTAAAGTGATTGTTATTAGTAGAGTACTTTAAATTTATAAAATCTTAAAAAAAAAATCGACACTAAAAAGTAAAAAATAAATTATAGTTAAAAAAAACTAAAAAACACGCTTTAATAGAAAACCCAACAAAAAATTTGAAAATAATTTTTAATAGATGAATTCATTTAATTTAGGTATAACATAACATAGGTTAACAAAATTACTTATTGTAAAAAAGCGTGAGGTGCTCAATATTCATTATTAAAAATATTTCATCGGTATCTATTTCTAAAAAGTGAAGTTAATATAAAAACTTAGTTACAAGCACCACGCTTTTTTACAATAAGTAATTTTGTTAACCCATTTAATTATACTATACATACTCATTACAGTCATCATGAAAGGTTTGGGCCCAAAACTGTGAGTTTGGTTTTTAAGTACATATCATACTAAAATCAATAAACAACCCTTCTATGATATTGTCATGCATTCCATCATTAAATCTTGGTCACAACTTTTGGATATAATAATAATATCAATCCATATGTCCCACTGCGGGGCACGGGTCTCCTCCTCGAAATCAGGTGAAGATGGTTTTGGGCACATTTGTTAGTTCACAGATTCGCTGGCCCAATGCGGGTATGTCAACTTCACAAACCTTCAAAGACTTAATCTCATCAGGCATACAGGTTTCTTCACGATGTTTCCTTCACCGGTGAGCAAACGATGGTCTCATGTTCAGGTGCACATAGAAATTTAGAAAAACCCATTTCTAGGCATCGCAGAGGGTCAGCATTGAACAAGTGAACTGAGATACCTTATCCTCCGTTGCTCTCTCTGCCCAAAAAAAGTCTCCCCTTAGGTAGATTCGTTATACATGCACATTGATTTCTCAACCTTCTCTTACTACCACGACGCTTTCGCTGCCAACCTTAAAATATTTAAATCGATTCTTAGTTTCATCTCATTTAATAAAAATAGAATACTCTCTGTATTGACAATGACGATTCCTTTTCGGCACGTGATCAGCACGCGTTATCCAAGCTTAAGTATAGAGTTTATGATAGTAATGTGTTATGCTTAAATAAACATCTAAAGCGAATCGCCCGCCAATTGATATTTATTGCCAACCAGTTCACATGTCAAGTTAACATTATTGACCGCTGCCATTACCGCTCCGACCTCGGTGATCCGACGATCGCTCTATTGGGCCCTTCCTTATTGGCACATGTACAGAACTGATTAATCCAACTTGCATTAAGTCATCCGAGAATTAAATATTGCGGCCACCGCACGCACATATGTGTAAGAGAAACTACTTACAAATTAATTCGGTAATTAAACTCAAACGTAGTTTATTAATGTATGTATGAGGATCTTTTGTCTTTAACATCGTAATTTATATAGAGCGAATTGTATGATTGCATGTAAAGTGAGACGGGTACGCAATGTGAGTCCGTTAATGAGTACTGCCGATACACGGCTCGTCACGTTGTTATCAGGGCCGTGGGCGTGCGCGTGTGTACGTACGGCGTGTACATACACGTACTCGCGAGCGTGTGCGTGCTCATAGTAGCGCTTCCAGGAAACACGGGCGTATTTCTCGGAAGCTATCGTGTCGCGAGCGTTTTCAGCAATGAATGGGTGTAAGATGCTCTAACCGCTGAACGTCGTAGGCGGCTGTAACAGCGCTATCTTATCAGACTCGGCCCGTATCCGTCCCCATTTTGAGCTATTGTGATCGGTGTTTATAAAATTTTGTCGCACGGGTTTATAAGTAAGGCCGAATGTTTCCGTTTAATAAACAGTATTTTTTATTATATATTGTCTTATATATGTAACACGTCATAATACTAAACATTTTATATCCATCCATTTTAGCGAGTGCATTTTTAACGATCATGTAATCATTTATAATTTATGACTTAACAAACTCTTATTTAATATTTATTGATAAGATCAAAATATGATACAAGAAAAGTATTATCGAAACTGGTTGCGGGGATGCCCCTTTCTAACAGAAATAATAGATATCGTTCTGCGGGGTGAAGAATCAAACTACTCTTTTATCTGTTCATTGTTGTCCTTTTTATACATGTTTTTCTTTATTACATATTATTATCCATAATATCATTCATATCATACTATGTTGTTGATTTTTGCCGCCTAGCGCAGAGGTAGGTATTGCATGATGAATATAAATGTCTATGTAATATGAGGGTCATGGATACGTATTATAATGAAAAAATATTCCATTTATCTCGTACACATAACCTAATTACTTCGGTTAATTATTAACAAATTGTTCTGTGTTCCTTATCAAACGGAGACTTGAAAACTTTACTTATAAGTTAACAGTTTTAACGTGACTTTATGAGTCAATAATAGCATTATGACATTTGTCATGATTTGCACAACTTCATTGAGCATCTTATTCGCTGATCGAATGATGGGACCACAGGCATATAAAGCATCCGCAACGTCACACTCAAGAAAGAAAGTATTGGTCAAAATAACTTCTGGTTCAATCTGTATACATACTTCAACTACAGTATGTTTACAATCTCAACGTTTCGGATACTTTATACTTTATAGCAATCATGGTTGAAGGTCTTTATTATAATGTATAAAATTCGCGTAAGTATTAGAAAACCGTAAAATGTTTGTTTACTCTAAAAGCGATTGTAATTTTAAACGCAATAAATTACAAGAACTTTTATTTGAGAATATTCAAAACACAATTTTCAACAAAAAGACTCAATAGTACCAAATTCAAAATACCTGTCCGACGAGTTTTCAAACTCACACTTATTACGCCTCATATCATTGGTTCTCCTAATTAGTCGATGAACTCAGATGAAGTATAAACATACATAAATACTCATAATAAAATGAACAAGGTGTTATACGAAATATATTATTTATTTACTAGATTTTATAGAATATGAATTTATTATGTGGAGCTTTGGGATTCCTACGCAATAAATCGTTATTGAATTATCTATCTATCTTTATTTCCAATATAAAAGATATTTTCTTTGTGCTGGAAAAATGTCAGTTCTAAATCTTTACATGCGTTCAAATAATAAATATTACGAATGTTGGTGACTAAGTTAATTAACAGTATTAAAAACAATGCAGGAAAACCGAGGTACCTGCTCTACTTACAGATTTTAGTCCAATTTTACGATATACTGTACGATTAGCGGTTAAACTTAAGAAATATGATAAGGTAGGCGCTATTTTAAGTTATATACGCTTAAAGCAGTGTTCCGAAAAGTGTGTTCGCGGAATTTTTATGAAAATCGTTCGAGCCGTTTCCAAGATTCACATTATATATTACAATATAGGTAGGTATATATACCTAGTCCAGCCATAAGTTCTGTTACAAATGAAAATGATTTTGTTTTATTTAGTAATGTAATACATATTATTAAAATTTATACCTACATATTTATTAAAGTCTCAGCAAAAAACAAAAAAATATTCTATTAAAAATGGCCATCTTTAGGTTTCATACAAGCCTTTAATCTATTAGGCCACGAATCTATGGATAAACGCACTGTTTCCAAGTGAAATTTCGCCACTGCTTGCTATAAAGATTTTTTAAGAGACACAATGTCGCCGTGTCGTTTAGAGCAGGCCATGTCTTCTAAAACTGACTATAATTTGAAGTCTAAAGGGTTGAGATCTGGGCTAGATGAAGGCCAGGCCAGGGCCAGAGGGCCCTTATAAAGTCCGGAACGTTTGTTTTAAGCTAGGTTTGGGTAGTTCGTGCCTTGTGACCAGGTGCAGAGTCCTGCTGGAAAGTCCACGGTATATTTTTAAAAAGTGTATTGCTGAGAGGTTTCACAACATGATCCAAGACTGTATAGTGATACACTTTGGCTGAAGTTTTCACTCCTTTTTCACAACAATGTCTTTTTGTTACTCCTTGATAAGACACCCCCCCACCCCCACCAGACCATCACTGACGCATCCTGCGTCATCCTGAATGAACACCTTTCCGACCAGTTGAGCAGCTTCTTAGATCTGTGAGCGTACACTTAATCATTTTGCTTATTGTGTGTTCTTCAATCGTGAATTTTTTTCATCTTTTTTATTCATTTCGTAATATTCGTATTTCTCCTGCGTATCGCGACAGAAGGCGTTTTGATCGATCCACTCTCCTAACTCTTTAATTGTTAATATTGATATAGGACATGACCTGTATACATATCAACGATAAGCACTGAGCTTCAGGTCTTATTTTATAATACGCGACAGAGTCCTAGCGGAAATCTCCATTTCTCGCGATAAGATTTTTTTCTTCCTAATGGGCTTTCGACGAATTCTGGCTTTAACAGCATGAACAGCCTTTGTAGTTCTAACAGCACGCGGCCGCTCGATCTTTTCTGGTCTTCGACAGACGAAGTGTTGTTGTATCTGTTGATCTCGTCTCTTTGTGGAAGGCAATCACTGCAATCCTATTTTCTTTAACACCCCATTGTATGTAACACCCCATGTAACACGAAAAAATATGTGGAAAGGCGCAAAATCGAAAGAAGTTTTTAAAATAATATACGTGTCCCAAATATAATATAATTAAAAAGTTGAAAAAAAAGAAAAGTTTTTATGTAACAGTTTATATATTATATAACTAGTATATAACTACAAATTAATTTGCAATGCGATTTGATTGTATTTTTTTTGTTAGTTTGATAGGCAAATTGGCAAACGTACCACCTGATGATAAGTGGTCGACGTCGCCCATGAACATAAACTAGTATACCCTTTTTTTTTCTTCTTTTCTCTTTTACGCCGGGAAATGCTCTGAGGCATCCCGCCTGAGTGGGTCTCCCCAGGTGGGTATGTGGGACTCGCTGCGCCCGAAAGATGGTAAATGGACGCAGCTCTACCCACTAAAACCCGGCGAGTGCCACCAGTGCCGCCTTGGTGAGGTGCCCCGGATCTGTTATGCTAACAGGGCACCTCGACGGCTAGTCAGTCCTAGTCAGTCCCGCAAGGGACTGACGCCACCTCCACAAAGGGGTTGTCCCGCACCACAGAACAACCTCTCCCAACGTCGGGACAGTACAATGGGGTGAGGTTCCCATCCTCACCCCTCGCCCCCTGCTCTTTTGTCCCCTCTGTTTATAGGAGGGGTACAAAGAGCCCCCTCGGCTCAATTGGCTTCGCCCAAGGTGTTGGGCTCACCCTAGGCTACTAAGCGCCACCGCCACGTCAAGGCCTGAACCATGGTGGGGAAACTAGTATACCTGGAACGAGCCCAGGCAACTCATTTATGTGTTGCCTATCCTGAGACATAAGATGTTAAGTCTCGGTGCCAGTAATTACACTGCCTGTCTTGCCTGTTACATTTTTGTATTTGTAAATTAAAAGTGTATTGAAGTAATTAATTAGAATAAAATATAACGTATATATTTATAGAACAGTAGCAGGGCCCTGCGGTTTCGCCCGCGTACTTCCCATTCCCCTGGGAATAGGGGGACAAATTATAGCCTATGTGTTGTTCTGATGTATGAGCCATTTTATTATTATATAGTTCCATTAAACTCCATTCACTACTCTTTGCGTGAAAGAGTAATAAACATCCATACAAACATTCACGTTTATAATATACTAATATTATTAGCTATTAGGATTCTTTTTCATAGCGTTATTAATAATTATGATTATTAATGATGTTATTTTGATGGTGAAGATAAAAACTGTAGTCGTTCTACGATTTTTATCAGATGCACCACACATATCAAATATTATGGTATCGAGACGAGTTTGGTCACTAACATAAATTTACTTAAACGATATGTGCTTTACATCAATATATTTATTTGCTGCTAAACTCAAACGTTTATTATTCAATACGGATTTCCGTACAACACCTGGCAAAATAATAAGTGTCAGAATCATCATTCAGCACAAGTGAAGGTCGAGACAAGCGGCTCGTCAGTTGACTTGTAATTCGATGTTCTGATGAGCTAACTAATGCACCTTTTATGAACAATTAGCGTGTGTTAATACGTCACTCGGGTGCAAGATTGCAAATTCTTTAGCTATGTTTTAAGGGCGCCACTCTACCGCGGCGCACGGAGAGGCTACTTTAACGTATGTTAAAATGTCAATTGCAAGAAAATGTCAATTAATAAGTGTCCGTGGGTTGCAGTGGAAGCAATCACATAATATATTTCTTGCAAAGCGAAACTTGACAAACGTGCGTTATTTCTCCGTACGCCGCGGTGGATCCGCGCCCTAACTGTGGTAGTTCTGTAGCATGTATATGGGTATTTTATTAGATAAGTGTGCAAATGTTGTCGGATATTTAATTTAGATTAATTTGTACTAGATAAGTAGCTACTTTAGAATACCGCATGTAACTTCATCTAAGAACATTACCAATACATAAGTCATGAAATTCGTCAAACCCTAGTTATTAAGATTTTAGTACGAACTTTTATTAGTAATAGGTACGAATACAAGCCAAGGGTGATGTCAATGGATCCCTTGAGAACACAAAGTCTTTTTGCTGGATATATAGGTAGGTACCATATTGGCTGCGCCACACAACTCATGCGCTTCCACCAGTAAATTCAGTGCGTATGTTCTTTGCCATCGCATGTAACACCATCAATTAAAAAGTCCTTCAAACGCTAGTAGTGCCTGTACACTTCTACGCATTACTTTATAAAACTTCTCACGCAAATACGCCGCTGAAAAAATACACGCAGGTCAAACAAAAGCGAAGAGTAGGAGGTATTCATGCGGTGATGATATCATAGTCGATGTGAAACAAGATAAATAAAACATTTCATATCAATTTGTATAGGTTGTTATGGACAGCCGACAGCGTTGGTTTGAGTGAATAGTTGAAATGTGAAATATCTCCGCAGTTGGCTATGTTTTAGTGTTTGTTTGATTTGTGCATTAGAGCAGCCTTGGAACTAGAGATTAGAGCTATATTTTTATTTTGATAAGTAGATATTTTATTTATCACTGATCCTCAAAATATAAATGATTAATTTTTTTTATTTTAATTAAAATTAACTCGTGATGATCATAATATGATCTAAGTGTGTGAGAAAATGCTCATTTTCAACAATATTATGATAGCTATTGTACTATTATAACGTTACACTTAAAATTCTAATTATGCATACAATTATCCTTAAAACTTTGTTTTCGACTAATTAATATAAATATACACACTAAGGCGCGTATATAATTAGATCATGATATAATTATGATCTAATTTTTTTACCGACTTCTGAATGGTTTGAGATTAAACCGACCGAGACATTTGAGGCGTGGGTATTGCAAGTGCGGCTGTCAAACATTTGACTGCGAAGGCTGTCCTCCTTAGGCGTATATAATTAGCATGATTATGATCAAATTAGTTGACCGAATCCGAATGGATTGAGATTAAACCGATACCCAAGGCTAAGGTTTGAGGTGCACTGCAAGTGCGGCTGTCAAACATTCGACTGCGAAGGCTGTCCGCACTCCGCTTCGGGTCGGCTAAATTTGTCGCTGACGAGGGGCCTGCGGTGCGGCGGGGCTATTTTCGTCTGGCGGCCACGTTCGGGTGACGTCACGGTCGTCCACGGAGATGGCATCATCGGGCGCCCGCGACACGCGCGCCGCGCTGCCAAAATATCGCAACCGGCTCCCGACTCGCGATCAACTTTATTTTGGTCATTGTTATAAGATTTGCCAGATTTATGTATCGGTGTTGACTTTTACATTGCTAGCTGGTGCCGCAGCTTCGCTCGCGTTTACTAAGTTTACGCTCGGAATGATGATGATGATTTACATGATGATTATATTGAAAGCGTACATCCTTCAAATTCAAAATCTTTATTTTTTAATTCAAAATATGTAGTACCAACTAAGTATCTTTTTGAACGTCAATTGAGTCTACCACCGGTTCCCACCCAACAAGGTAAGGCAAGCCCACTGAAAAGAACCGGCGAAATAAGCTTAGGGGAACACTAATCTTTTCAAATGTTTTATAACAAACTAGCTGCTGCCTGCAGCTTCGCCCGCGTTAATCAACTCCTATAAGTCACGGCGTGATGTTCTATAGCCTATAGCCTTCCTCGATAAATAGGCTATCTAACACTGAAATAATTTTTCTAATCGGACCAGTAGTTCCTGAGATTAGCGCGTTCAAACAAACAAACAAACTCTTCAGTTTTCTAATATTAGTATAGAATTTACATGCTGTTATCCTGAAATGCCTGGGAGGAACGCCCTATTCCCAAGGTGTGGTATCTTCCATAAAATCTTTAACTTTATAATATCCTTTACCACACAGTCGCTCTTTAATAACTTTGTTGATTTTTTAATTGGACGTGGTTTTGTACCTTTTCTGGGATCCTATTGTAAAAGCGTATACACAATTTGCGGATGTCTTCGTTTCGAATCCTATCTGCCAAAGAAACACTAGCATAGCACGCTCCATTGCACGTTGAGGCAAACTTTTGGACCAGTCGTAAATTTAGAGGCCATGTTTCAGCCCCGTTCGGGTTAGACAAAGTGTTGGTCGGCCATTAACCAGATGGGAAGACGATGTTCGTACAGTGGTCGGTCCATGTTGGATTCGAGTGGCGAGGGATCGGTCGTCTTGGCGTTCTTTGTGGGAGGCCTATGTTCAGCAGTGGACGGATAGGGGCTGATGATGATGATACACAATTACCTTTAAAAGAATTGCTTACTTTTATGGGTCTTATCTAGCCTCTGTGTATTCTGTATATCCCTACTATGGATGTCACTTATTTACAGAATTCACTTATGTTTTTTCCGGACATAATATAGTAAATTTTCTAAGAACTATTGAGATTTGACAGTCAAAATTTCAATTTGTTTTTTTTTTCGGATGGATCTATGCTAATGACCCGAAGGCCCTAATGCTACATCGGATTAGTGTGAGCCCATTTGGCTCACTTTTGGTTTGTAAAAGTGGGGATTGCCCCCCGCCAGCCGTGCAGTTTTCGACCACACGGTCTCCTGGGGTCGGGTTGGTGTCAGTGGCGGGACTGGGCTGCGTCACCGTCGGGTGGATGTTTAAATTTGTCTCTCATAAGTGGCTAGGGCTTGTAAATTGCACAGATAGCCCGCTTCTGCAGCACAAAATATTATTGATATCGGCAGAATTGCCCCACAATAGTTAGCCTTATTCTTCCTTATGATATAATCTATCTATATACAAAAGTTCATCAGAAACGTTTCAGCGGTTTAGTAACACGCCAGGTTGATGTATCGGTGTTGACTTTATACTTTGCTAGCTTGTGCCCGGCTTTGTCCGTTTTACTAGGGTTAAAGCCGTATCCGCACCGATGATTATTATTATTTCGACAGCATACATCCTTCCTTATGATAAAAAGTAACAACAAATAAACCCCACTTGCGCATCTGTAATAAATGCACTAAGTAATGGAAAAAGGTTAATTTTTTATCGTTCCCGGATAAAAATGTGGAAAAAAAACACTTAAACTCAATTCATTTTTAACATAATTGAGAAAGAGTTAGGGTCCAAAAACTTGGCCCTTTAATTTTTTCTAAAGTTTGGTTGCATGAAACAAAATAACTGTTCCCAAGATCAAATTTAAATTAGACAGGATCAATGTGGTTATATTGACGTATAAAAATCGCGCTATCCACGCGCTAGCCATATCATCAATATTTGCAGTTTAGCCGTTAATTTTGTAAAAAACCGAAAATTGTCTGTTTTGTTCCGTTTTTTTTAATTTATACCGAGGAAAAAAATGCGAATAGTCTGGACAATTTCGTGTAGAAAATTTATTCTAGTATCTGGAACTGTCCTGTTCCCGTCCGGTAGTTGGTAGCTGCGATATCAACGATTGAAGACAAAAGGGTCCTTTTTCATTCAAAATTGGATATTTCTGCCAAAAATGTACTTAAAAGGTATATAAAAAAAAATTGAAACTTTATGAATAGGTTCCTCCTTCAGACCCCTATAGGCGTTTTGCTAAAACAAATTTTGTAATGTATTTTTTGCGCACTATTTCTTTGGATTACTTTACAAATCATGACTTCTGAAATTTCTGAAAATGTTTAATCAAAAGATCTGAAAACCAGAATCTCAGAGCTTCAAAATGCTTTTTTAGATTGTCGATACGACCATTTTTCACCGAGATTACAGCCTGTCAAAAATCACTAAAAAAATTATAAAAATAAACTAAAAATTAACATTCAACTTTATTGCTATTACGTTTAACGATAATATTTTAAAAATATATAATTAGTTTCTATATTCAATACTTAGGTATTTTTTTAATTTACGGTCTATATTATAAAGAGGCAAGGATCAAACGGTACCATTTTCGCCTGTCTTTTTACACGCTTTATATTATTGTATTGTATTGTATGTTTGTAACCGATTTCTTTGGACGCTATTTTGACCCACTTCTAACGACCAGATTTCGTTCAAACTTTGTAGATTTATCGAGGACCGATGACAATACATTTGATAAAATAATTCCAATATCCTGATCAGGATAGCACATGCTAGGAAGGCGTAAGGCGCGCGAGTTACCTACAGCTTGGCAAAAAAGAGTATGGAAAAAATGAGGGCGCCACTTTCACTTAGGTCTCATCATAATATGGAAAATCGGCAAGATAATTTAATCAAATTGTTAAAAATAAATGTGAAACACTAAGCTTTACTCAAAATCTAGTATTTGTCGGCCAAGTATTGTCAACATTATAGGTTTTCATTTAGTAAAATATTTAGTTCCACCTGTCACCGCGTCATACTCTTTTTTGCCAAGCTGTACATCACTTGTATTGTTTTTAGTCTCTCACTCATTTATAAAGTGATTGACATTAGTTGAGTACTTTAAATTAATAAAATCTTTAATTGAAAAAATCGAGTAAAGTAAAAAATAAATTATAGTTAAAAAAAAAACTAAAAAAACACGCTTTAATAGCAAACCGAACCGAAAAAAGCGTGGTGCTTGTAACTAAGTTTTTATACTAACTTCACTTTTTAAAAATAGATACCGATGAAATATTTTTAACAATGAATATCGAGCACCTCATGCTTTTTTACAATAAGTTATATCATATATTTATTTTGTTAACCCATTTAATTCTTCTATTAAAAAATATTTTCAAATTTATAGTTCGGTTTGCTATTAAAGCGTGTTTTTTAGTTTTTTTTTTAAGACTATAATTGTGTGTAGTTTTGTTCAACAATATAATATTTTTTATTTAAGCAACCGATTAAAGCTGTAGTCTGTACCTAGAATATGTCTTCGTCGCTTTTTATATATAATAAATACATCCTACAGTTTCTAATTATAATAGTTTTATCTTCGTCTTATCAATCTTCGTCTACAAAGACTCTTCTCAATAAATGACAAAATGATCGACATCCGTCAGTTGTCAGGGCCCTTTGATCGTTTCGGCGTTTATTAAGAGATGCTCGTGTTCATCAATAGACTATGATTAATGATGGTATATAATTGCTTAAATAATAGCATCCTTCTATTATCTGAGTCAGGAACACTTGATCCTTGAATTTGTCGCTATGAGAGATATCTCATTACTCATGCAAGTTGCATTATTTGATCTAAAAAAAATATGTTTGTGAATTGTTCGAAGAATTTATTTCTCAATTATGTCAAATTTCATTGTCCATTTATTCATTTTTCTGCTATCGTATAAATATGTCACTGTATGCTAATTAAAATAGGCAAACTGGCAGGCGAGTCATCTGTAGACTGTAAATTACACCTGTTCATCGGAATAGCAAAATTGAAAATATCGTTTGCGGAATGAATAGGCAGTATGAGGGCTACGTAGCCCGCTAGGGTACGCTGGTGGGTGTCCTGGGTGTATATTAGTGTGGGGTGTTATTGTGTATCTGTATAAACTCCTTCACTATCGAGCATATAACCGGAATAGAGCGGTGATGTTGTGTGTTTTGTATGAAAACTGATTCCGACAAATTTGTGCTGCGATGCCGCGCCGGTACTACGCTCTGATCGGCTGACTGATGGCCATTGATGGATGATTTGTCGATGGGACGTAGGTACAGATCACTGTTTGGGGGAACTGCTATTACGTCAGTGGCATACTTTTATGGGGAATGCGGCCGACATAAACAACATTTTTGTGCTGCAGAAGCGGGCTATTCGTGCAATTTACAAGTTGCTTCCCTATTCATCTTTGAGAGAAAAATTTAAAGAAATAGGAATTCTGACTGTCACCTCTCAATACATCTTAGAAAATTTACTGTATGTCCGGAAAAACATAAATGAATTTTGTAAGAAAAGTGATATTCATAGTAGGAATACACGTAATAGACACAGCCCACAGGTTACATGCACCAATGATTAGACTTTTGAAAGTAAGCAATTCTTTTAAAGGCAACTGTATACGCTTTTACAATAGGATCCCAGAAAACGTTCAAAAGCTCTCCATAAAAAAAATCAAAAAAGTTGTTAAAGAGCGTTTGTGTGGTAAAGCATATTATAAAGTAAAAGATTTCATGGAAGATACCACAGCCTGGGAATAAGGCATTCCTCCCGGGCATTTCAAGATAAGATGTTAAAATTGTTATTAATATATATTATTTGAAAAGATTAGTTCCACTGAGTTTGTTTCGCCGGTTCTTCTCAGTGGGCTTACCTTGGAACCGGTGGTAGATTCAATTGACGTTCAAAAAGATATATTAGTACTATTTTGAATAAAAAAAAATGATTTTGAGTGACAAATAACTGACCAGTTTCGGAATTTTATGCCTCACGTTACTACTCTATCTGGTTATATGCTCGATGTCCCTCACGGCTCAGTATCAATTTAAGAATGTCATTATAAGCAAAGTAAGTATGAATTATTAGTCCACGCGTTTCATTTACCTGATTTCATAGCCTTAAAATAGTGTGAATAATTATGAGTTAGGTCAACCCACGTTCAATGATGCAATGATGGATTGGGTGATTGATGTAATCGATGGATGGGAAGCACGAGTGGAAATCACGATAAAAATAACAAGTAGGTACTAAATGTTTACAACAATTCAAGAGTTGTAGCCGCTGTAACTGAATTGTGCCTAGTGTAGTGTAATAAACGTATAAGATCCTTGTGGTCCAATCACGTTGGTTCTATCACTTCCATGTTGATTCTACTGCACAACCAAAACAATTAGGCGTATGACAGCGACCGCATGATAATGTATGGATGTATGTTTGTTACTCTGTCACTTAATAACTACTGAATGGATTTTGATGTAAGTTTGCAATAATACAGCTTACACATCGGAATAACAAATAGGCTATAATTTATCCCTGTACTCCCACGGGAATTGGTAATGCTTCAATTTAAATCTGAAACATGTTTTGATCATTCTGTACCATTTTGTACACTTCAGTCTCTCCATTCAACAGCGCGTGAGCCAACTGAATAATTTTCGGTATTTATTAAGAGCGTTATCCGCGCGGACGATTTATCGCTTAGTCGATTTATTGTATATTATATAGCACGGCCTATTGTGTATAGCAGCCTTTTCCGGACTGATGTTGATTCTTTTTTTAGCCTTTCACTCAGTGATAACGTCGCGAAGTATCCGTCTGTAGAGTGATGGTAATTATTTTATTTTAATAGATTGACCAGTAATGATTCATACTTAGTGATATTATTTATATGATTTTATGATTGATCATAATAAATTATTATTATTACTAAGCTAAGACCACTACTTGTAGCGTGGTTTAAACCTTAAAAAAGATACTGGTTTTATATTTCAATCAAGCACGAATTACTACTTAAAACGAACTAGATATGCCTGGTATGTGGTACAGATTGATAATATTAAATTACTATAATATGCTATTGTACAGCTGTTGTAATTTTTTTTTAAGTTGGTACCATTTTGTACACACTTGCATTTTGACTGTTTCTAGGTTTTTTAATTAAACTAGGCTTATTTATTTATTGTGACAAACGTCAAGTCATTCTATATTTAAAATGTTGTGGAGGCAAGACTAATAGTTTATAAGACGTGTAACACAAGTATATTTTAAAGTAAGCTATTCTGGTATTGCAAATCTCAAATGGGATATGATAAAAGGTTTTTCTACTTACAAAGGTCTACGACATCGTTGACATTAACGATTCTTCTTGGTATTACTAACGATGAACCTTCTCTGATATGCACGTGACTGGATTTATTCAGATTTGTATTATACTATGCCTTACTAAAACCAAGACATAATTCTCTTTGCAAAGGCGTTGTAGGTTACACATTTATTTGTTAATTGTCAATGACATTGCAAAACTCTTTTACCAGACGCTCATTTGACATGTATAATTTAAAAGTACATTTGTGAATGTATGTAAAAACGTCGATATATCTGTTATCAGTTTTTAATGCTAGTACTATGTCCATTGTATCGCTCTTTATCGGGTGACGAAATGTTTGGATGTTGACGATACGTACATCGATGTTAGAATGCCGTGGTACGAGTGATTCGAGCCGGTGGGCGCGTTAATCGTTATCATTCGGCAACGATCAGTGTAGCGCGAACAGCGCCACCGCGTGGTAGGGTTCATACACGCCATATCCGTGGTGTATTTACAGTTTCGTTTAGTGAACTATGAACATGTTAAGTGGAAATTTATTTTTAATTAGAACACAGGTGAATACGATTTGGTATTACGGGCGGGTTGACGAGTTTTTTTTTTTTCTAATGTAGCGCCGTGATATATTTACAAGTTCGGTTACGTATTTATTATGGATACGTAAGTGTTAACCAATGATTTAGTTTTAGGAATTTAGATTTAGGAATAGTCGCCAAAAGTTTCCAAATATTCTAACGCAACGCACAGCTCAATGTCACTGTTTATTCTAAAATAAATACAGATATGATTCTTATTTACTTAGTCACTTATTGATAGCTGTTGATACGTATGTCGAATATACATATTGTGCCTATATTAATTTCAGGTTATTTTTTTAGGATCTATTATTAAAAGCGTTTAAGTTAGATGGATGTTATGTTAATTTTTTGTGCTAAGTTAACAAACTGGAACTTCAAGTTCTGCTTAGGTATGAGCACATACAATAGCGTTAGGTAGTGTAAATTAACACATACCATTTTCTCCGGGTCATAACTGTTGGTGGTTATCGACTTGAATAACTTCTTCAGTTCCAAGTTATGTTAGTAAGAGTATGTACACACGTCAGAACATTGTGTTACTAACATAGCAAAATGAATCACGAAAGCTGAACAAGTATAAACCTTTTATAAACCTTAAAATTATAGGCTCCTATTGGATTCTAGATGCTTACCGAGATATGATATTACCTTTTTTTACTTAGTCAGTGAAACATGTACCTAGTGTTATATATAATATATAGAAATATCTCCTCGTTGAGTTTCCACTTTTAAAGCTTACTCCATTTAAATAAGTCACCAGCATGTAGGAATTAAAAGTGTGTGTTGTATTATAAAAATATTAGTAATTCGGAACTCGGGAGACGTTTAGCCACAGACAATAGCGCCACCTTACGTATCCCAAACTATCTCATCTCTCAAGTTGGACCAAACATCGAACTCTGTCTAAATAGTTACAATCGAACCACCCACAGGCCACATGAAATAAATTATGGAACGTCATATAAATCGTAGATCAAATTGATCTTGTCATGGACATAACATATTGCCATATTTTGAAATAAGGAAAAATTATACCTCAGTGGTATACTTTATCCTCAAGGAAGGAAATAATTCGGGAATAGACAAATTTAGAAACTCATAAACAAACATTAAACTCGTAGATAACAACTGCCACTATTGAATGTAATTTGTTATGAATTAAGTTTAATATAGTTCAAATGTCCTTGCTTAAAGATTGTGCCTTTGGCGTCAGAAACTAATGTTCTGGTAATATACACGAAATTGCCTTCAGTTATTTGTTTTGATAATAGTTAAGTATTTACCGTCAATGGGTGGATTAGGATCATCTCAACGTGAGAGGAGGCCGCCGACGAGTCCCCCGCCGGGGCAAGCCTGTCCCTCTGGTGACTCTGTTGCCTGCAGATCCGGGACCCTCAAAGAGCAGCTGAAGGCTCTCGCAGTGGTTTTAGTTTACGGTTAGGGCACTCCCAGGTGTGAGTCCCATATTAAGGGTCAGGATCTACCCGAGATCCTGGCTACATGCGTAAAAAGCATTTCTCTGCGATTACAAAAAAAAAGGAGCATCACAACGTCCTCTACAATTGGGCCATCTTAGTGTAAAAATGCGATAGTAGCAGTCATCATACTGATGATCATACATTAGAGATTAGTTAAGTGGATATAGCATCGATGACATTCATCAGGGTTGCGAGCGTGTTCAATTTACATTTATTAATTTCCAATTATTTTTCAAGATGCTAATTATGAGCAAATTATTCAAGTATCGACAACGTAATAATAATAAAAAAGCTACTGCAACCTTTGCCGACCCAGTTTAACGCTACGATGGACACAGTGGACCTGAAGGAAAGTCGCATAGTTTGTTTTAAACTCTCGATGAAAATCGACATGATAAATGCAGAACTAGAATTGATTTTTAAACGTACTCTTTTATGTATTATGATACTAAATATTTCTTTTTTTAAAGTGATATAAGTTTCACTATGTTAACCGCATTTCTAATAGAAAACAAGAGAAATTGCAGCGGTGTTCATCAAGTTTTTCCTGCTTAAACCACAAATAAGAAAAGAAAACAAGTTAACAAATAGTAGAAAGATATTAAGTATTATTGTAAAATATATGAAAATAAACTTTAGAATGTATGTACTTACAAAAACCTACCAACAAACTCTCATATTCATAATATTAGTGTATATGCAGTTTGGTATTTCCTGTTTTACCTTTACAATATAATATGTACACATAGTGCGTTTTATAAAGTCTAATCCGTTGTATATATGTATGTGTATATAAACGTATATGTGTTACCACGTTCATATAAAATGTATTCATACACATTTGCGTCATATGCAGGTTCGAATTGGGTTCGTCTGCATTTTGTTTGGAATGCGTGCAACCAGCAAAACGCTGACGTGTTGTAAACGAATAGTAATTCAATGTCAAACGATATTTAATTGCTAACACTGGGTTGTCAATCAACTGTGTCACATTCCGTGTGTTGTGGCTGTGCGGTCGTTTGTCATTGTAGGTATATTTCGTCTGTACAATATTAGATAGGCATAGGCATTTCCGGAGGTATGCGGCCCGCCTATAAAGGGAATTGGTAAAAAATGTTGATTGTAACTGATATTATATGTTAAACTAGCTGGTGCCCGCGACTTCGTCTGTGCAGGATTATATTTTGGACAATTCACACAAAATCTTTATAAATTATAGCCTATATGTTTTTCTAATTTAGCTATCTTATTGGAAAGTTTCATTAAAATCCATTCAGTTCCAGTTTTTGTGTAAAAAATTAACAAACATCAATCCATACAAACTTTCGCATTTATGAGTAGGATGAGTTGATTTTTATCGGAAATCACTTTGCAATTTTGTAAATTACTCTTAGAGATCATGGGGACGAACCTACAGGCCACAGATAGTGTTTAATCGAAGGTCTTAACTCTTACCGAACATATTAGTATGATGGAAAAACTATTGAAACACGTGAAGAGGTTTTAAACAGACTGACTTCCTTTATTTTTATTTTTTGGTATGAACTATGAAGCCGAGAGATATATAATCATACGAGGTACAATATCACAGTTGTCAAGTAATGGCGCTAGTAGTATTTTAAAACAAGTGCATTATTTTGATATTAATTCTAACAAAAACAACTAGAGCCATCGAGTTGTTTTTCCATCAATTACATTTTACATAATATCAAACGTAAACTTCATATAAGAAACAAGTTTTCCAAAATTTATAACAAAAGTATTTTAATAATATAGGGGGAGCAGTCAAGAACAACTTTTTTACTATAAATTATTTTAAAAAAAAAAAGAAAAATCTATAGGTACTATAAAATAATAAAATAAAGAGTCGCTTTGTTTAAAAGCGCAAATTTCCCAAAATATACTGTTATTTTGGGAAATTTGCGCTTTTAATTTAAAGTTATTCCTACCTACTAAAAATCTCTGCATTTGATTGCCCTACTACTAATATTTAGTTCGATTTGCAAGTACCTAATGTTTCATTAGAACGAATTAAAAAAATGTGAAATAATGATCATGTCTTAAATGCATTATTTTTCTGAAACGATCTCAAAATTAAATTTCTTTTGTGAGACTCTTAAAAACACATAACTCTT
This sequence comes from Helleia helle, assembly GCA_963853865.1. Lineage (NCBI taxonomy): Eukaryota > Metazoa > Arthropoda > Insecta > Lepidoptera > Lycaenidae > Helleia > Helleia helle. The sequence goes on from OY971421.1 coordinate 14,204,977, forward strand.
AATATAAACGTAATCGTAGCCAGGATGTCTTGAACTCGTTTCATAGATGAGAATACAATCGATACGGGTCGAGTGACCTCCATCTATTATGAATAAACGGACACGACTCGGTGGTACTTGAATAGCTTTCAAACGGTCGACCGTTTTATCCGCTTATACTGTTATCTCGTACGAACTTGTTATTTGGGCGACGGTCTTAGGGTGCGTCTCCACTGACACGGAGCTGGACGGATCACGGAGCGGAGAGCGGACTGTGAAATAGACTATCACAGTGTTCGAATTTTCAACTCCACATCAGTGAAAACGATAAACTTCCACTCCGCCCTGAACCGCGTCAGTGGAAACGCACCTTTAAATTGCGGACCGGAATTGTCCGCTTAATGAATGTTGCTAGGAAATTATGAATCGTGCGATTCGATATGGTTCAATGTTGCGGTAATTGGTGGTGATATTTTTGGTCAATATGAATATATATACGCAAACCTGTGTTACAGGTACTAGGATCGGTTAAAACATATTTTTTACCTTTTCAATTAGGTTTGATTTTTTAGTAAGTATTATGTGTGTAGTAATTAACAATTATATAAGGTGTGTAATAAATATAAAACAGAACTATTGATAAATAGAACAGTTCACTAGAGCAAGCAGTATTACGAAAGATAATTATTTGAATTCTTATACCGTTTAAGTACAGTTTGACGAAAGGTTTGTATTTGTTTCCGAAATATAAGCTTAACTACTCGATGTATTCTGTAGATTCGTTTCTTTCTTTTTACACTAGAATTCTATAGAGATTTAGAACGGAGGACGAAGTACAAGTAATTGTCAACTTTCAGCTACATAATCATCAACAAGTTACTTAAAACTTCTATCACATAGTATCATGCTGGGGATGTCGATTACGTTCTTATTATCTGGCTACGGAACTCTAAACAATCGAACGCTACCAACGTACGTTATATAAAAAATGCACATAATCACGATGTTAATTCGTAAATAATAAGTTCATGATACGAAGACACGATTTCAATGAACATATCCCAGTTCACGACCTTTGGTTGATAAGATGCGATCGAGGTAACGTTATAACAACTTATATGTCTGTAGGGGATCACGGATTCGAATTCACTGGTAGACGATTATTGTATTATGAATGTAGTTCGTGCTAGTGCCTAGTTTTTTTGCAAAATTTTACACAATCATAAAGATGTTATAGAGAAATACGGAACCGCGATATGATGAGCGCATTGTACCGGTCTCTACATGTATGTACTTTTGTAGTTCGTCATTTTCCAAGAAGATGCAAACCATCGGAACTACGTAATGCGCTTTTGATTCTGCCTTGAATATTGATTCTTGGCACATACCTTCTTCATCTTGACGTGAAAATTGATGGGTGCACCTTAGTAGTCGAGTCTATTACTCGAATGCCGTGACGGCAAAATAGCATTGGCGGGTCTGAAATGAAATCAAAGCGGTATACAGGATAGAGAGAAGATAAAATTAAATTGAAACTCATATACTATCTGGTGTCCGCGACTTCGTCTGCGCAGGATTATACTTTGGACAATTCACACAATATCTTTATAAATTATAAGCCCATGTGTTATTCTGATGTATAGCTATATTATTGTAAAATTTTATTAAAATTATTCAGCAGTTTTTGTGTTAAGAGTAACAATCAAACATACATAAAAACTTTCGCGTTTATAATATTTGTGGGATAGAATGACTTTTCCAGTCTGTTTACAATCGAATATCTCCAATAGTTTAGTCACAGGATGTGATTCATTTGTACCATTGTCAACATTCGTTTAACACTAACAAAGTCAGTAGCATGTGCACACGACAAAATTTTGTCTACCCCTTTTCTCATATTAACTGTATGAAATAATACGGTACGATTAAAGGCGTAGAAAATTTTGTCGTGCGCGCATGCTAGCCCTCCAGGTTAAACCGCTATTAATATATATATATATATATATATATATATTGTCCATATTAGATATTGCCAACAAAATTGTACCATCAAAAATCCTGCGAAATTATTCTTATAAAACCTTTATTCTTAAAAATTTCGTGTCGTGTTTGTCTGCAAAAAGCTCTAGAAATATAAGAAAATACTGAACTAAATTTAATTATATCTTGTGCTGTATGCATTTGGTATAACTTGAGAGATAGGGTAATGTATAAGATGAATAATATAGCATAGGATAGATTTGGTCACGAGAGGTATCGCTTTTGTCTTTGGACAGTGTCTGCCCGGGCCACTAAGTTATTTAAAATTATTTGATGCCCGAAGCTTCGCCCATTTTACTTAGATTTACAGCCGTATCCAGATTGATGATGTTTTTGATAGCCTATGTCACTTAGTGTTAACGTCGCATTCGAGTGATGAAATTATTTTTAAAGTCGGTCGAGTTGTTTTTGATTTAAATCGTAACAAACAAACAAAAAATTAAATCTTTCCAATTTATGATAATCAGTATAGACAATAATAATTTAGAGGGCATAATATATGTAGCGGTGGACGGAAATAGATGATGATGATGGTGTCCCGCCCACGACGAGTCGGGCAGCGACACCGCACCGCATCCGTCGCTGTGATTGATGAAACAATCAAACACATTGTCGTGGGAAATGTGGAGTATATCACTTACGCCTTTCTATTTTACTACGTAAATAAGAAACCTGTGTAAAGATTGTGCTAGTCACATATACATTTATCTTAATTTTTATGAAAATAATGTTGTAACTTTTAAATTCGCAAGATATTCTTAAAATATGATGTTAAAAGGCACAGCTTTTACAACGATTATGAATTTTGGTATTTCAATGTTCAGACGAATTTTATTCATAGCTATGCTTATTGCTTACACTTAACAGTAAAGTATACGCGATTCGATTAGGCAATAAAATAAAATTCATAAACTGTTATTAAATCCGCAAAAAGTTACATTATTATATTCTGATGAAAAGTAATTTTATGATGATATTATGATGATTAAAATGTGTGTAATATTTCAAAGTAAAGTTTTGCAAATGGTTTCGATTAGCTAAATAGGCTGTAAGGTAGTGGGATCCATCACAAGTAACATTATCGATATAATTATATAGCAGTTATAATTTGTAGCAAATCGCTGTAGGTAATGTCAGCTGGAGATATCTCGTTCGTTGTGAAGTATGTTAGTGATGATATCATTTTGAAAATGAAACAGAATATTTTATGATAACTTTATAATAATACTATAGCTGTTGCCCGCGTTAACTTATATTGGATTTACAGCCGTATCCGGTGTGATGATGATTATTTTTGTAGCCTAAATTACTACTTATAACATCAGCTATCTGCCAGTGAAGTATTGTCAAAATCAGCCCAGCTGTTCCAGAGATTAGCCGGAACAAATAGACAGACAGACGGTTATATTAATATTACAAACAGACACTCTAATTTTATTTATCTGTATAGATTAATGGCGGGATTAGACCTAGTCGAGAATTAATAAAAAACTGTTTTTGATATTACGTTGCTAGAACGTTAAATATTACTACTATTGCTATTATTGTCGTCCAGACTAGTAGAATGCCTAGCGCTGTACCTACGCTAAATAGTGGGCGACTCGGCCTTGAATCTTGGTCTCTTGAAGAATACCGGTTTTCTTCTAAGGCTCGTTAATAAGTCTAGTTTAATCGATTTTTGATAAAGCACTAACAATATAAGGTACAGCTCGTTGAATTCAGATTGACGACAGAAAAATATATTAAAGCTTCTACAGCATGGATTTGTATCCCAAAGACTTGTAGTCTGTAGAAAAGTACAGTCGCGCCTATAATAAAAGGAAATATGTGCGAATATGTCATTGGATTCGGAATGACGTCTAGAAATATTTATTTTTATTTGGGAAACAAACAATTATAATATTACACATAGTTTTTTTATTATGTATTCAAATGTTTTTCCAGCACATAAGAATTGCACCCACAAAACAACTTGTTATAGGAAAGTCCAGTTCCGTCGCAAAAAAATACGTATTAAATGAATCATTACAATAAAACAACTCTTACGGATTTTATAGCGGTTTACTATGATTGTTACATTTCTTACTCTAAGCATACTTTACCGCAACTATCATGAGGACAGGACAGGACGTCACAGGACTGATTGAAGAGGAGAAGAAACCTGGGTCGCGTAAGTATTTGAAACGCAGGGCATCTAAAAATGATTTTAACCTCTATGAAATCCGTAAGTTGTTTTATTATAACAAGTGAAATTGGCGCTTACATAGAAAATAATAAAAATTAAAAACTAATTCAGATAAATACAAAGATATTTCGTATGTTCGCCTCGTCTCCGGTCTCTTCTCGCTGGGCGCGGGCGGTTCGGTCGGTGGGAAGCAGCGGGTGATGTAAGATCGCCTGGCTTCGACGGTGATGTCAGCGTGTGCCCCTCCCTCCTCTACCCCCCTCCACTCCGTCGAGGCGCCTCAGAGCCTCCGACAAACGGAATATTAATAAATGTAAATTGTCCGCTATGCGAATGTTTTTATGACTATATCCAAATTCCAATACTTTGATCTAAAGGGCCTTTGTTGCTCATAAATGAGACGCGGAAGCAAAATTATCAGATAACATGAAAGTAATTTGCGTAATTGGCAAATAAGTAGTAACTAAAGTAATATAAAATTAATTGTAAGTTACAAACGAGGTGAACCTAGGGTGGGTAAGATGAGATAGACTTTGGGTAAAAGTTACTTTCGGATTTCTACAAATCCATAAATTAAATGTTACTTTTGTTTTAAACCAAAGTTATTAGTATATTTAAAAAAAAAGATTTAGGAACACGACACGCCACTGAAAACAGACCTCGTAAGTTCATAATATCCTGTGTTTCGCATTGAAGAAAATTTATTGAAAACTAGCTGTTACCCGCAGCTTCGCCCGCGTTAAATTAGATTTACAGCCGTATACGGATTGATGATGATTATTTTTATAGCCTAAATTACTCCTTAAAACATCAGCTATCTGCCAGTGAAAGTCCCGTCAAAATCGGCCCAGCCGCTTCCGAGATTAGACGGAACTAACAGACAGACAGACAGACAGACTGACAGACAGGCATACAAAAATTGTAAAAATTGCTATTTTAGTATATGTATCGCGTATACATCCATATGCATTTAGTAAAAACCGGTTTTTTTAATATTACAAACAGACACTCCAATTTTATTTATCTGTATAGATTTATTTCCTTACGTGAATACATCACACATTTGTTAACGCAGGGAAATGTTTTATGCATGTAGCTAGGTTACCGAGGTAGTTTCCTGATCCTATGTGGGACTCACACTTTTTTTTTTTTTCTTTAACGCTGGGAAATGCTCTGGGGCATCCTGCGGAGGAGTGCGTCTCCCCACGCGGGTGTGTGGGACTCGCCGCGCCCGTGAGCTGTTAAGTGGACGCAGCTCTACCCACTAAATCCCGGCGAGTGCCACCAATGCCGCCTTCGATGATGTGCCCCGGATCTATTGAGCAAACAGGGCGCCTCGACGGCTAGTCAGTCCCTCAAGGGACCGACACCACCTCCGCAGATTAGTCGTCCCGCACCACAGAACAACCCCTCCCAACGTCGGGACAGTGCAATGGAGTGAGGTTCCCATCCTGGCCCCTTGCCCCATCCTGCTATTTTGTCCCCTCTTCTTATCAGACGGGTACAAAGAGCAGCTCCCTCGGTTCAATTTGCTTCGCCCAAGGTGTTAGGTTCAGCTTAAGCTACTGAGCCCCACCGCTACGACAAGGTTTGAACCTTGATGGGGCCAGGATCCTGGATCTGCAAGCAACCTCAACGACAACTTATTTAACCCAATGATAAACGTTCATTAAATTTTCTTACTTCGGCACCTAAAATATATAGAATAGAATATGTTTATTTCAGGCAAAAGAAGTGCCCATATAATATAGTTAGTGTGCTAGTTACAAAATGAACTTATAAGTATGTAAGTAGTGTTAGTTTTTGACAATAAATGTTTTTTTAAATATAATATATATGAGGTAGATTGATAGGCCACGAAATAGACAAATTGTCCACAATCCTGATAAGAGTGTGGACATAGGTGTGAAATGTGCTATGAATATAATACTTGCGACTTATCTGTCACACATTGCAATAGGCTGTTAGCTCGCGGTTGCCGCAATGCAGCGACATGTAAAGCCAAGATTGTATTGTTGGGAATTACGTAAAAATTTATTACTTAGCTTTTGCTGCCTGCATCGTTTGCGTGTACTAAAACCCCGTTATGAGAGAAAATTATTTGACTAGTTGATTTGGATAGTAACCTATCATGTCAGTATAATACTTATTTAAAACATAGTATTAAGTCAACATATAAAAGCCTGTACCTATATGCTTACCTATACAAATAAATAATATTGAAATGTCTGTTTGGAATTTCCAATTAACAGCTTTTCACTAAATGTATATGAAAGTATTTATGATACATGTAATTTTTTTAAATTTTTGTTTGTTTGTCTGTCTGTCTGTTCCGGCTAATGTCTAAAACGGCTGGCCTGTTTTCACGGGACTTTTGATTTGATAGCTGATGTTATATGAAGTAACTGAGGCTATAAAAATAATCATCATAAATCCGCATACGGATCAATCTAAGCTAAAGCTTCTTCTAAGCAACTTCCTTAAAATAATTGCTAATAAATTTATTTATTAACTGATTATACAACTCTATTCTATTTTGAAGGTAAGTCGTGACGTATGGGTTAAGTGTGTGAAGTAGAGCGTGATTTATATTGGCAGTGTTATTGGATCCTTTGTATTCACGAGACTATAAATTTATCGTTAATTTAACCCAACACAAATTTAAAGGACAACACATGTATAAAATAGGAATATAAACTATAATGACTATTTCAGTTCCTATATCCGAAGACGTTCAGCTTGCAACGATAACGAAAAAAACGAATTTGGTCAATAGATAAGATAAGCTCTTGAAATAATCTTGATTTATAGGATTAGGTTTCATTGACAATTGAGTTAAAAATGTGAAAATATATTCTATGTAATATCTTTGTTTCTGTGTGCGTGTGTATGTCACTGAACTCCTCCAAGGGGATTCGAGGATGGTTTAGATTCACAAAAATATATATATTTTGTACAGGACAATGTCTGTCGGTGCCGCTAGTCTATATATATATATATATATATATATATAAATAAATCCCTATTTCTCTTGGTCACGCCATCACGCGTGAACGGCTGGACCCATTTCGCTGAAAGAAAGCATTTAGAATATTGCGCGTAAAATAAGAAAATTTAAGAATACTTAACCACCTTAAAAAAAAAAATAAGGCTAGATTAGAAATAATGGTCGTGTAGCATTAGAATAATAAACACTTTTTAAAATATTTTTTTCGAATTTAATATACATAATTAAGACAGGACTATAGTCCATTTTTTTAGAACTGTCCAATTTAGTAAACAAACCCTGATATTACGTATTTCACGATCTTTCGGCATTTATCACTCACTTTCACGACATATTAGCTTACGGACATGTGTAAAACTCCATTTACTATTTATTTCACTGAAAACAAACATCAATGTATCATTTAAACACTTAAAAACTTAGAAAATACGATTATCGAAAGCACAGATAACTAATATTTTTCAATATGACATTTCATCATCTTTTTTTTATAAGGCCAATAGGGATGTGGTCAATATATTTTTAGAGGTGAAGTGAATAAGCGATTGAACAAAATAAACTATAAAAATAGACAGTGTTCTTTACCTTTATTTAAAAAATTCATAAATTACATTTTGTTAATAAATTATAAAACAATGTTATAGTAATGCGATTTGTTATTAACTTGTTACATATTGTTTTTTTTTTTATATTGAGCGCAAAAAATGCTTATATAATATTGCAAATGTCAATCTTTTATAATACTTAAGTATTTATTTGTAAGGATTTTATTTTTATTATGAATATTTCTGAATATCAATTTCATCCTGAACATTTAACACTATCCCATATAATATAAAAGCACATACCACTGGCATAAGAGTCAACTGAAGTTTACAGAAATATTTTGTGGGACTTTAAAATGATTACTCAATGAGAACTTCATGAAAAATAATTGTATCAGTATTTTTGTTTATCATGTTCGAGACAGGGCGCCGCCCGCGCAAGGATTTTTGATCATAGTAAATACAAATAAGGTGACAATAATACTAGGATCGACTTTTTTTCTAGGCACTGGCTGCTCTATTATGTTCAATTTTTATTAGTGACGTCTTTTTATCGATTATTTTACAATTAAGACTCTAAAATGAACAAAAATACCTCTTAAGGCCACTTTTCTTTCCTTATCTTACAGAAATTGCGAAAGACTTAAAAGAGGAACTAATTTCTGACAGGTATTTTGTGTTTACGAAATATAAATTTGTAAATTTGTTTTTTATAAAGATGCTCGACTAATATTTACTTTACATTCTTCTTTTTTAAGAGAAATATTCAATATATTATCAGTTTTAGAAATAATTCCAGCAACTTAGTATCGTTAAATATTTTAATAATAATGAATTTTACTTTTGTCTATGGCTCATTAATGTTTTTCATTCCTTTGCTCTTTGTGTCACTTCACTAAACTACACTATGACTCTATTTGTCTGTGGCTGGAAGTACGCCATATTTGTTTACCATTTTGGACACTTCTAAAAAAATGGACTATACGTCTGTCGGGACAGCTAGTAAATTATAATCATTGTTTTGATTGAGTTGAGTAATTCATAGCATGTGGGTTTCATTTACACAAAAACTGACTTACATAATACCTCCCTAACTTGAGTCACATATTGCTGGAAATCCTCTTCTTTGTAAAACGTAATCAAATTCTATTCACCTGTGTCAGTAATAAGTATATTCAATTTAGCGTACAGGAATTAAGGAGTATACTATTGTAACGACAGCATATTGGACGAAGGAAAAAGTATGTATTTGCTTATAACCAAGCTCAACTACTATCCTTAGACTAACATGACTATCGGTGATGTTTGCTCGGATTGAAGTGCAGTGATAATCGAAACAATGGATTCGAACATACAATAAGTGATTCAATGTAAATAAGTGTATATAGTACCGGTAAAATGGAGGGTGCTATGCTAAGCACCCAAAGCAATAGCAGATTACGTGCGCACTTGAAGAACGCGGCGACAGCGCTTTGCGCTCGAACGCTGCCCAAGTCAAGATGCGGGGAGCAAGCCGTGAGCCCATCCAGACATCACCATACATACCCGCGCGCTACTCCGCCTAAGAGGCCGTCTATACCCTGTCGTATGGAGCACCTCATGTGCGAATTGCCCCAGGCAACGACGATCGAGCCAGTGGAACCCCTAAAGGATTCTGTCACGCAATCACCGAATATACCCATTGGCGTAGTCAAGCTAAAAGGAACGTTGGCCAGGTAAGAAAATTATAAGTGTTACGGATGAAATACATAATTTAGGCATTTCATAAAATACCCAGTGATTGTATACAATACTGCTAATCTGACAGTGTATAAAATGGTTTTTCTATTGTTTTTTACTGTGTAAGGCAATCTAATGCCCTTTTTTTCGCCGGGAAATACTCTGAGGCATACCGCGGGGGAGTGCGTCTCCCCAGGCGGGTATGTGGAATTCGCTGCGCCCGAAAGGTGGTAAGGTGGACGAAACTCTACGACGCAACCCACTAAACCCCGGCGAGTGCCACCAATGCCGCCTTTGGTTAGGTGCCCCGGATCTGTTGAGCAAATAGGGCACTTCGACGGCTAGTTAGTCTCTCAAGGGATCGACGCCACCTCCACAGAGGGGTTGTCCCGCACCACAGAACAACCCCCCCAACGTCGGGACAGTATATTGGGGTGAGGTTCCCGTCCTCGCCCCTTGCCCCCTGCTCTTTGTCCCCTCTTCTTATAAGAGGGGTACAAAGGCCGAGGGGGCTCCCCGGCCTGAACCATGTTGAGATCTATGAAATGCCTAGGTATTATATAGATTGCCACGAATAAATTGAAGTATAAAATTAATTTAACTTGTTGTTAAATGATGATCAATTAGATTGAATGCCGTAGCGGATTGATAAAAAATATCCTCCTGTCTTCATATAACTTAAATGTTTATGTTAATTAAATATATAAAAGTGCAGTGTAACGACGTGTAAATTGTACACAAAAAGTATATTGGAGATATAATGGTCACGTTTAATCTGTACATATAATATACGTAGCCGTTGGGTCAACAACATCAACATGACATCATGGTTGTTTACCGCGGCAGGGCGGAGGTGATGCTAGCAACTTTGCGTGACCGTATTTTTATATTTTTTGCGCTCAGCGTATTATAATCTGAAATATATCTTTTTATCGTGTTCAAAACCACAGATAAAGTCTTAAGTTTCTGATACTTACTAAATAATTTTATATAGATTCTTCAGTTGCTCTTTTTCTATTTCAAAAATGTAATAAACATTAGATTTCCTCTTTATATTATGTTTGTTTGTTTGCTTTGAATAGGCTCCGAAACTACCGGACTGATTTTAAAAGAAATCATCTATAGAAGGCCACTTTATCAGCTAATAACATACCTCTGCTTAGCCGGGACGGATCGCTTGTATTTTATAAAAGACTAGCTGTACCTATAACCTTCCTCGATAAATGGGCTATCTAACACTGAAATAATTTTTCAAATCGGACCATTAGTTCCTGAGATTAGCGCGTTCAAACAAACAAACAAACTCTTCAGCTTTATAATATTAGTATAGATAAATGAAATTTATCTGTAAAAAATATATAATTATTATTAATATCCAGACTGCATATATAAATCCATCTTAAAATATTAGAACCTAAAAACCTCAACCATTTCAGTTCCATTAGTATAGAATATTATAAAATGTATAGGTATTGAATTTTTTTTTGTTATCGTTACGCATAGATAACTACGTAGTTGTAAACAGTTTAAGGGCATGAAGTCATCAATGACATATCAACTTCCCTGTAAAATTGCGCCACATACTCGAGTGCGTATACTATGCGTGTACTTGAAGATGAAAACTATGTACTTACCATTTTAGGTCAATAACTTTTGGTGAGGTCACATACGAAAGTACGATTAGTCACGCGACTTGGCTGTCATTGATATTTGTGTCGGATGATGATTAGTTTATGATTGCGATGCGACGGACCTTGTTCGGATATGGTTCATTTTTAGGACTATTAACGTTTGGATTATTCGTCATCAATTGATCTTGGAATGATAAAGTAAGACACGCATCGGTAAAATCGAATGGTCGCAGATGTCTATTTGTGTTTTTACGTTAACATGGTTATTTTCATTTACTGTGTTTGTCTCGTGAACAAGACATTCGTGAAATTTGAAAAACATGGTAAATATCCCGTTTTAAATAATTATATTTGTGTGGTAATAATTTTCGTAAAAAGTATAAATGAATAAATATACTTTATTGTGCACATAAAGTGACATAAATATATGAAAAAATTTAAATGTGGACACAAAGCGACTTGTTCGCTAATAAGTATCTAAACTGCATGTTATTGTTGAAACATGCAGCTTTATCGTATAAAATAAATTGATTTTATACTTTTATAAATATTTTCGTACTTAGCTGATGTTTTTTTTTTAATATATTCTGGTGAGATAATATTTTAATTTAGACCTTATCATTGGCAATCCAATTTTTTTTCTTTTACGCCGGGAAATGCTCTGAGGCATCCCGCGGGGAAGTGGGTCTCCCCAGGAGGGTATGTGAGTCTCGCTGCGCCCGAAAGGTCGCTGGATAGAGCTGGTCGCAGCTCTACCCACTAACCTGGCGAGTGCCACCAATGACGCCTTTGGTGAGGTGCCCGGATCTGTTGAGCAAACAGGGCACCTCGACAGCTATTTAGTACCTCAAGGGGCCGACGCCACCTCCACAGAGGGGTTGTCCCGCATCACAGAACAACGTCGGGAAAGTACAATGGGGTGAAGTTCCCATCCTCGCCCCTTCTCCATCTGATCTTTTGTCCCCTCTGTATACGCTTTTACAATAGGATCCCAGAAAACGTTCAAAAGCTCTCCTTAAAAAAATTCAAAAAAGTTGTCAAAGAGCATTTGTGTGGTAAAGGATATTATAAAGTAAAAGATTTTACAGAAGATACCACACCTTGGGAATAGGGTGTTCCTCCCAGGCATTTCAGAATAATAACATGTAAAATTTGTTATAAATTATTTGAAAAGATTATTTCCAATGAGTTTGTTTCGCCGGTTCTTCTCAGTGGGCTTGCCTTGGAACCGGTGGTAGACTCAATTGACGTTCAAAAAGATACTTTATTGGTACTATTTTGAATAAAAATTTTGATTTTTGATTTTGATCTTCTTATAAGATGGGTACAAAGAACAGCTCCCCCGGCTCAATTTGCTTCGCTCAAGGTGCTGGGTTCACCTTAGGCTACTGTGCACCACCGCCTCGACAAGGCTTGAACCATGGTGGGGCGGCAATTCTATTCTAGTCCAGAGTAACGATATCCATAATCATTTATTATGATGATCTATCTTAGTCTACACTCCACGGTAATCATAGGCACAGTAAACGGACGAACGGATAAACGAACTAGTTGATTACTCGTTCGAAAAGATTAAACAGCTGTTACACTTTTAAATACTTACTTTTATTTCAAGATGTACGTGCAATTAATTTCATTAGTGAAAAATTTTATAGGCATTACGACAGTTTATTTTTTATTGTGATTCTGCAATAGAATTTACACTTAAGGTTTCATTTACCTTTTAATTAGTAAAAAAAACTACAATACTTTTAATTACAGTATTTTTTCACTGGTGATGTAGGTACCAATACAAATTTAGGTACACTCAACAGCAGAATTAATTATTCAATACATCGTCTTTTTCCAGACTGTTTATTTTTAAGATAACGTTATATAATTAACATGTTGTTCACTAATGAAGATAACGAGAAACAGCTGATAGCAGTGATATTGTGTTTTCAGTAAAATTGTTAATTATATCGTAAAAATATATAACGCAGTGTATTGGCAAATACCAGTGACCTTATATCGGCACTCGATATTTGAAGTGTTATCTATAAAACTCGACAAAAGGCATGATGACATCATTCGTTCGAATAAAACAATGTCATATTTTTTATAACATTGTTTCATTCAAATCTCTTAATACATAAGATTTTAAGTTAACATAGTCGTTTTCATTTCTAAGACTATTTAAAAACGGTATATTTAACATGTTTTCCACTTTTATTTAGTCCCGTGAACAAGGCTCGTAGGTAATGTTAAAATGTCGAGCTAAGCGAAATAAAAGTAAACATTAAACATGGCAAATATCCCGTTTTATATAATTTTAGAAATCCTTTAATAATTACAACTATTTATCATCTTCACGTTCGAAATGGGAAATCGAACTCAATTGAAGGCGAATGAAGTAAATGCACTCGTTGGTGTATTTATAATGAGTATGTTGATAGTGAGTGAGAGGGTAATTGCGTCTCTTTCGCACACCATGATGTCATGGTATATTTCTGTAGGCGGCAGGCGCTCGGACGGCTGGGTCGCACGCGGATGGCTGGTGTACACTACTCGCCTGCTTCCCACTGTACTATCTTATCTTTCTTTCATGATATACATATGTTATGATAAAGACTTTATTAATTGTACATACTTAGAAATGCAATGTTCAGGTTTTAGGTTAGTTTAGTTGGTTTCTTATAGCGGTGGGCGGTTATTATTCGTAGACCGTTAGCGACTGCTGGTTCAAGTTGGATGCGTGAACTTTCGTCTTGGTTCAGAATGACACTAGGTAAATGACACATATTTCACGTAGGGTGGGTTCATAATGCGTCACTTGCTTACGTCCGTTTTTAAGGTAGATAGCCATATAAGAAAGTTATTGGTTTTGCCGTGTACCTGTCCATTTGTATGCATCATCGTCCTGACATAGTAAAGAAGACGATTAGTAAACTAAATTAACTACACAAATAATGTTATGACGAACGTTCCTGGAATATGGTTTGAGTGAGAAAGATCGTCAGATAAACGTTTCGGTGGTGGAAGATTGAATTACTGCCACGCTGACCTCATCACTCATTTTTACGTCGCTTAATAAGAGTCGAACAATGGTCGGTTTGTGTTCCTTTGTTGTGTTTCACGAGATTATCCGGGTTTTAATTGGCGAAATGCTAGGGAAAACGACGTTTCGTGGAACGATCTGAACAAAGAGAATGAGTGTTTTATCACGTGTATTCGTTATTTGAGAAGAACAATTGTATTGTATCAATGTTTTTGAATGTACAATGAGATTAAAGTTGACGAGATTTTCTAGTTTATCTCGTTGGTGTATTAACTAATATTATTTTATATTATTAGGAATAACATATTATTAGATCAAAGAAGGTATGTATGTGTATACAATATAATATGTATATAATATTTTTTTTACTGAATATTAAATAAGAAATAGTAATTAATACTTTTATTGCTGCTTCTAAAATCGAAATCGAAAGCAAAACAGCTATCCATTTTTAATCATTAGACTATTTTGTTCTGATAGTCCTCATAACCTCCTCTGATGAGGCACATACAGCTTGACAAAAAAGAGTATGACGCAGTGACAGGTGGAACTAAATATTTTACTAAATGGAAACCTATGATGTTGACAATACTTGGTCGACAAATACTAGATTTTGATTAAAGCTGTGTTTCATATTTATTTTTAACGATTTGATTAAATTATCCTGCTGATTTTCCATATTATGATGAGACCTAAGTGCAAGTGGCGCCCTCATTTTTTCCATACTCTTTTTTGCCAAGCTGTACGGATACATCGAAGTAGATCCTTTGATTTTTTGTGTATAGCGCCCAAATTCTGGCGATAATTCGCACACAAAAATAATTCATAACACATCAAAGACCACCCCCGAACATTCGCAATATTAATTGAATTCTCAAATGTAAATATTAAAGAAAACGAATCGTGTCTTTAGTCTTATTTAGTTATGAAATACGCCTTCACAAACGAAATAGTGAAACCGCTTTGGTACAAGAAAACGTAGGACGTGTTTATAATTTTATAACATTTCATATCTTGGTCAAGGCACTCAAGGCAATTAGGACAAATATTTTGAATAGGAACCATTCTTGGACGATAAGGACGTTTGTAAATTGTCTCGATTACTGTGTCTAATCTCATTAGAATGGGAGCTCTGTGTGGTTCGGCATGAGAAATTAAATATGAATTAGTACGAAGGTTTTATGTCTTTATATTTTAGGACACATAAGTGAATAGTAAAGCCAAACTGAAATGTTTCAGTAAGTTGGTTTGTTTTCGTGAAATTTTAACGTCAACATTCAACAGTAGACTCGAATTAAAATTGTATGCATTGTTAGATTTGCGTCTTTATGAAGAACAAATATTATTTATGTGTAACTGGAAATATTAGGTATAGGTTTATATGTAATGCAATTATTATCCTAATATAATTGCACAGATTTCTATCGCGCGTCTTAACACCTGTGGTTTCAAACGTTTTCGCGTGTGCTGGCTTTCTTGAATACAGATGATCTGATTTGATCCAACCAAGAATGTATTACTATTGTTACGTTGGTACATTTTTCTTCTATATAATCATCATTTAATATGTTTACCTATAAGTACTATCCTGAATTACATATAGGGGCTTATAAGGCTTTTGTAGAGTACTCGAGCCCCTTTTCATAATAACATGTATGCAACTCACGGTGAAACAACAATGGAGTATCTAAAATAATCCATAATTTTGGATAACGAGATATGATGGATAAGCCAGGAGTGAGCCAGCGGCGCCCTGTTATCGCCCGGGTCAATATCGCGCCCTGTCTGATGTCTCTCGCTGACGTCATAAAGTAGTACGACATCTACTATACAGCTACTTATGTAGATGTGTCAGCCTATAAGTTGTAATAAACAACATGATACGGTCGCGTGTACAACATATGATGAAACTAATTGCATTTCTTCTCTTTGCCTACAAGTGTGCTTTGGGAATTACTGTTGAAAAGTGTAGTTGTGATTTTTTATCTGCGTTTGATTCTTCCCATGGGTATGTATTTCTAAATATTGTAAAATTTTACATCGACACAGAAAAAATATGCTAAGTTGTTGATATAAGGCTAGTGATTCTCATTTAGACACAACTAGTCCGACAATATTCTTCTGAGCGTAATGATACGGTTATTATTGTCCGAGAGTTAGTTCTCACTTCTTATATTCTCATCCTCAGCCCCAGTATAGGCAGCGTTGAGTTTACAATGAAATAAACAGTCGCTCCCAACGTAGAGCATAATATTACCTATATGGAATAACCATCGAGTATAAAACCGGAATAGAACGGTAATGTTATGTGTTTTGTATGAAAACAAATTCCGCCAAATTTGTGCCGCGACTCTGCGCCAGTTCTGCGCTCTGATTGGCGGACTGATGGATATTGATGGATGCTTTGCTTTTGGACGCGTTGTCCAACGCGATGGGACATACAGATCACTGGTTAGTTGATTTGCTATTACGTCAGTGACAAATCACTGACCAGTTTCGGAATTTTATGGCGCACATTACTACTCTATCCGCTTATATGCTCGATGTGAATAACTAAACTATAAGTAATTCTATAATACTATATAAATAATATTCTATCACATATAATTTGAATTACAGTATGCATAAAGACCAATTCAAATATATATTTAAATAAACTGCAGCACTCATAAGTATCGTTTTTGTAATAAACTCGTTACAAATATCATAGCGTAACGTTTATTTTTAAACGACCGCTCAACAAAAACCAGTGTCCTTGTTTGTACATGACTAAATATCCAATTAAATGTTAGGCGATGCCTTTTACAGATTAGTGGTTTACGTGTGGTTGTTTAGTGTTTCATACGAAATGCGACTATTTGGTTCGTTAGTTCATCGGCTCTACATATACCAGCTGCATGCTATAGCGATGTTTCTATATATGCATTACGACTTGTATGTCCTTTACAGATATGAAATCATTTTTATTGCCTTCTAAATTGCTATCATTATATTTGATTTCTAAAATGTCAATATTTTTTTATGTCGTACACAGGTTAGCGAGTACACGGCTGTGTGTACACTGTACTGTGATAACTCGATGTAGAGATAGTATCACGACCGTTAAGGTCAAAGGTTTAATCGGTCGATGTTATGCGCTATTGCATTGTCCGTCTGTGCCACTCGGCAAGCCGTTCATATCCAAAAAATATGTACCACCATCCTCCAAATTTTTTGACATGAAGGTTTTGTTGCCCGGGCCTGGCATAATGAGAGCAAGTACACTCATTTGTGTCTATGGACAACTAACTGTCCAGCGTCTAGGACTTTAGGACCTAGGATAAATATTGTAGCGGACTATGTAGTCTTTTTTTTTTTCTTTAACGCCGGGAAATGCTGTGAGGCATCACGCGGGGGAGTGGGTCTCCCCAGGCGGGTATGTGGGACTCGCTGTGCCCGAAAGATGGTAAGTGGAGGCAGCTCTACCCACTAAAACCCGGCGAGTGCCACCAATGCCGCCTTTGGTGAGGTGCCCCGGATCTAATGAGCAAACAGGGCACCTCGACGGCTAAGTCAGTCCCTCAGGGGACCGACGCCATCTCCACAGAGGGGTAGTCCCGCACCACAGAACAACCGCTCGCAACGTCGGGACTATACAATGAGGTGAGGTTCCCATCCTCGCCCCTTGTCCCCTGCTCTTTTATCCCCTCTTTTTATAAGAGCCCCCTCGGCTCAATTCGCTTCGCCCAAGGTGCTGGCCCCTAGGCTACTGAGCCCCACCGCCATGACAAAGCCTGAACCATGGTGGGGAGCGGTTAATAGTCTATGGTCTCCATCATCAGACCTGTATTATGGCACTAAGAACCCATATGGGTGCAAAGGTCTCATCAATATAAATTAATTAAGTCCAAACACAAGGCTACTTACTGTAAATCGTTGAGGAGTTCTCTTAACTCTCTTTCGTCTTCATCATCATACCCTGTACGACGGTCAAAACTCATCTAGTTGTAAAGTTTTGACCAATACAAATTAATCAAGCCCAAAAAAAACACAAGGTAAGTACTACAAAAAGTTGAGGAGTTCCCTCAACAGACTTTCGTTAAGTTGTAGTGCTTTAAGACACTTAGTAAAAAAATAATTTTCGAAAGTTTCCTTTGATTTCTCTGGGATGCCATCATCAGATCCTGGTTTCTTTATCATCGGAGTGGTCCCTTGGAATATCTACTTATTAACAAAAAAAGCCATCAAAATCGGTTCATAAACGACAAAGTTATCCTATTTCTATTATATCTATAATATTATATACGGTGGAATTGAGAAACCTCCTACTTTTTTAAGTCGGTTAATGAACATGCTGTCGCCTGTCATATAGTAAGGTTAAACAACAGCAATGATTTCTACATTCAGTTGTTATTCCTCAATTAATTTTCTTGACACCTTTAACATAATAAGTATGCACGGTTTCCATATTGTTGTATTTTTAGTCAGACCCGTTTCGACGATTTATTAGCTTATCATGTAAATTAAATTATGATCATTTATAGTATGACAAGTTATAAAGTTATAATATATTGTTGTCAATGAAAAGTATAAATGACTTGAAGAGATCTTCCTAACAAACAAAAGGATTATATTTTTTTGGTTTGGGTTAGTTAGTACATAGGTTAATTTAAGGTTAAACGTCTTTAGTTGCAGCTGGATTGCGGTTCGGTCATTGCATCATTTTACTTTCACGTGGGAATGAAGGGTTAGCGGATCAACCTTATTGTAATACGAGGCATGGTGTTCTTAGCTTTATCGAGCTCTCTGAGAATAGCCGCCCACTCGCGACGGTATACCGTTACAATGGTTGTGATCGCTAATTGTCGACTTCTCCGCATGTGTCGGATATCTCGGAATTTGCGCAGGTATTTCGGTCTAGGCTTTGACGCTGGTGGTCGGCCACCCAACGTGTTGTCTAGGTTTTAAACCCCGACCCAAAACAACAACAAACACTATCCACGTGTTATAAGTTTGATCTGTTTGTGTCTCTCCGTGGCATCGAATGCGTTTCTTTTTTTATTTAAAGGAATTTAATAAACAATTCTAAGTTCAAACGGTGGTTATTACATATGTTTTATTAAAATCGCTTCAGCCGTTTCCAGAATCATTAGCCCAGTTATTGTGATGGTTTTTTTTAAATTATTACCTTTTAATTCTTTATTTTTTTGGTTATAAACCCGATTTATTCTTGTTGTAATATTTTAAGTGAGACCTATGAAATAAAGATCGATTGCTAGTATCCAAATTTCAACTTAAACCGTCTACTGATCACACACACAAGTAATCATAACAAAGTCTTTTGTCCAAGAATTCATAACATAATTACGTCTATAGGAAAAACGATGACGCGACGTCTGACTACGTGAGAACTAATATCAATTCCGCACTCTTTATGCAACCCGATACTTAATGTTTTGTCTAGGTCTCATAACCCATTGACGAATACCGCGACGTCAATATAATTCGATTCTCGACGAATTAGACGTCAAGTGTAATGAATGTCAATGGAATGGTCAAGTAATTACCCCGGTGACATCAATAAAATTTTAAATCATATGCCCGTGTCGTTGATGACGAGTTTTGTGAGTCATGCGATCGATAAGTTTGTGATATTCTGACCAGAAAATAAAAAACCCTCACCATATTGCGGAAAATTTCGGAACTAATTTCTGTATGGACTATACTAGGCACAAATATTTGATGATACTAGGTATGTGCTACCGTATAGAAGATACAGTGACGACACCAATGCAGAGTTTATATATTTCTGGTCAGGCTATACAATATACATTATAAAACATCTTCACAGTTGCCTTAAAATATTTAACACTATGTTTCTTATACATATGTCATAAGTTTTATGGAGTTTCTACATTTAATAAATATAGACCACCTATAGACAATAGATAATAATAAATGCAAATTATTTACTAGTGTTGTGATTTACTGATTGACCGTTAGAACCCTTTTTGGGAGGTTCCTAGCCGTTGGGATTGTCAGTCATTGGCCGATATTAGTACCCGGTTTTCATTGGCCATTATGAAGGGGACTTTTATTTTTTACGGATGTCATCAAGGTTTATAATTTAACTTTTACGATACTTACAAGAGATAGAATCCATAAAAAGTGGTTTTATTATGAGTGAAGTTTCCATAGATATTGTTGATTGTTCACGGTGGTTTTGACGGTCTTTATGAATACTAATAGTTATAAAGTATAGTTAGTGGTGTGGTTTTATGTATTACCGCTTTTATAAAATATGCCGGTGGGAGGAATACCGCGCCCGGTTGTATAGATACCACCTTCCGTCTTTCACCGTCTTGCTTTTTTCTCCCGTGAAAAAGCTTTCCAGGGTTTCAAGACAGGCAGTGTAATTATTACTAGCACCAACATTACTAACGATTTAACATCTTATGTCTCAGGATAGGCAACACATAAATGAGTTGCCTGGGCTAGTTCCAGGTAGTAGGAAGTTGGGGTAGTTCATGTTCATGGGCGACGTCGACCACTTACCATCAGGTGGCACGTCTGCCAGTTTGCCTATCCAACTAACATAAAAAATAAGTCTTATATCCATTGATAATGATAATTAATTGATAATAAGCGATAAATATAAAATATTATGTAAAATACTTAATACATCTAATCTTGCTTTGTTTTTAGAACGAAGAATAATATTAACTTTATCGACTTAACGTTGGCATATGATATGAACTCTGAAAAGCTATCTCTGATTTCAGTTTTCACTTCATGATAAGATTAAATTGACATCAATATTCCCGAAAAGGTTGTATAGGATTTTGCGTTACATTGTAGACGTTTGTTATTTGGCTTGAAAAACCTATCATCATCATGATGCCGTATCCCAGTAGTAGACACTCAAGTAGACAGGTCTCGTTCCACGTGGACAATCTTGTACTACAAATCCATTTAAATGTCAGTTATTAGCTACAAGTACATAAAGTTTAAAAGAAATAAATATGTCAAATATACACTCATGAATACTTATATCATGTAGGTATACAAACAAATACATTGCGACACTTGTTTAAATTTATTGAGACTGTCGGTTGTAAACTTGACCGTGATATCTTGAAAATGTTTTTCTCCGTCTCCGGGGTGCATTTTATTTTCTGCTAAAAAGTGAGCGCGTAAAGTTGAAAATGTTTTCGCCTGTCGCCAGACTTCGTGTCGGCACCGTACAATGTATCCAAACAATATTAGAAATGCGAATTTCACATCATTTATTACGCTTTCACGACTAAACTACTAAACAGATTTTAAAAATTCGTTCACTGATGGAGACTACATTATCAAACAGTAAAAAAGGCTACATTTTATCCCCATATACCCACGGGAACAGGAACTACGCGGATAATAAAGCCTTTTTTCACAATGATGTAGGTATATTAATAATCTTATAGTTTATTTTATATTATATATACAGTATATTTGACGACCTCTGTGGCTTAGCTTGTGGTTAGCGCGTTGGCGCTCAAGCCGGAGGTTGCGGGTTCGAATCCCGCCCGGGAACAAAAAGTTTTCTGTGTTCTTGGGTCATGGATGTGTATTAAATATGTGTATTATATAATAAAAATCTTAAATATATGTATTGTATAAAAGTATTAAATATATTTCCGTTGTCTGGTACCCGTAACACAAGTTCTTCGAGAGCTTACCACGGGACCAGATTGACGTGGTGTAAAAAGCGTCCATAGATATTATTATTATTATTATTTATTAAACACATATATACGGAAAAAGGTTATACAATTAAATTGTAATTGTACAAAAGTATGGAAAATATATAATATTATGTTTCCAAAGTTTACAAAAAATTAAAAATGATAAAAGACACTGTTTTGTAATGTTTACGCGAATTGTTTAAATGTCACCTACATAGTTGCTGTAAAATGTAAAATATCCAAAACGTCCGACAGGAAAAAAAACGCGATATAATCCGTCTAAAGTTGTTTCATTATAATGATTTATAGTTATAGACTATAGAGTATAGAGTAAATAAACTTACATTACAAGAACAACATTTTTATTCTATTCTAAAAGTATATAGCATGAACCCCGGGCTTGTGACCTTCTCTTTGTATCCGTGTTTGAGATCTTTTAAACCCAAGCTTTTCAATGTTTCAAATGGAATGATAATGAAGTGCGTTATCGCAGGGAGGTGGCGAGCGCCTGGGAGTACCGCATCGGCCCGCCTCACGAACCGGTGCCCGCCCACCGCGTACAGGGCCTCTTCAACGACATCGAGCTGTATCCAACTAAAACACAGGGTAAGGTACTCGAACAGTTTCTATAAATTAATATAAATATTAACTAACACACCACGCTAACGTAGCACCGTGGTAAGTGAACAGTTCCTAGTACTCGTCACATTGTCACTTACGGGTATGATGCGGTCCTGAATCCTGATACGGCTGTGAACTTAAATGAATGCGGGCAAAGGTGCGGGCAACAGTTAGTTTGATATATGGGACCGGTGGGAGGGAAGCGCTGTGCCGCGCTCCCGGCTGCATGGGTACCACCATCTTGCTTGTTTCTCCCGTGAAACAGCTTTGCTGTGTTTCGGAGAGAAGGGCAAGACAGGCAGTGTAATTACTGGCACCGAGACTTAACATCTTATGTCTCAGGATAGGCAACACATAAATAAGTTGCCTGGGTTAGGCATACTAGTTTATGTTCATGGGCGACGTCGATCACTTACCATCAGGTGGTACGTTTGCCAGTTTTGCCTATCCAACTAACATAAAAAAAAAACAAAATTTTTTTTTTTTCGAGAAATGCTTTTGCATTGTAACTATCATAATTCATAACTATGTATTGTTTTTACTGCCTACCTCGGTGCCCGTGGCCCACACTCCCATAGGCCATAACTTTGATAGTTGGAGCTGGTTGCCTTTTTATAGTGGTAATAAGGAAAGGAAAGGGCAAATGGAGTATCGTAGTCATGTGCGAAAACACAGCCTAGGTCATATCAGGCACTTTGCAGTACGACAGATATGTATGTCCAGATTGGCCCCGAGTGTAGGTTACAATTAAACCTGTTAAAGAAAAATATGTAGATCGGTCTACTAATTTAAATGCTCTACTTTTAATGAATTAAAGAATCATCAATTATTTGCCTTGAAAGGAAAAAAAATCTATGATTAATAAAATTAACATCCTACACATATTTCTTAAATAATGCACTCTTGTATATAATAAGCAACAGCTCAAGCTGTTTTGTTTCTTATGATTATACTGTCCATAAATAAAATCAATTAAAATTTATCGTGACAAATTAATGACTGTGCTGATTGATTTTAATTTTAATTGGATTTGTTGTCGTATGTAGAATAGTAATATAAATGTCTATAACCTTTTGTGCCTTGTTGATCATCGCCGCGCGCCGGTGGGACGTTGTGGTTTGTGTGTCGCTTTTCATGGAAACTACGAATTCTGGTTATTGCCTCTGTTTGCTGTATTGAAGAGCCAGGACAGGCTGTAATTACTAGAATCATAACCGTAGGTTTTCCCACAAACTAGCAATGATTACACGAGCCACTCGATGACGCGGATCTTAATAAGACTCCTACTACCTATCTCTCCCAGGTGGAACTATTGTGGACAATCCCATGCATCCAACTTGTCTATTATAAGTACAAAACAATTTGATGGCCGTAATAGTCGATGATCGGACGCGGGGTCGGGTTTAGAATTCGGGCGAAGGAATTTAATAACTATTTTAGTCTAATTTGGTAGGAGATAAAGCCATAAAACGACTTTTTTATGCGGAAATGTATAGTTTTCGAGAAATTAATTTTTAAAGTTTGTGTAGGTTGTATTTGATTTTTAGAACTTTGACACTAGAAATGAATAAAATTACAATATAATTAAATTAAAAAATACTTTACCAGTCACATAGAAGCACTACGATTCGATAGTACAACAAGATCTGAGAAGCCGTTTTTGAGTTATTCCCAATAATGTCTATTTGGTTGATTTTGTTTTTTGTTTACCCCGATGATGTGCTCATTTTATTACTAGTCGATGTAACAATTGCATAGGATGCTTCGTTAGCACAGGTAGTAGTATGTCGACGTTATCGTAATCATCATCATCATCCTTTATACGCCCCCTGCTGAACATAGGCTTTTTATTTTTTAACGCCGGGAAATGCTCTGAGGCATCCCGCGGGAGAGTGGGTCTCCCCACGCGGGTATGTGGGACTCGCTGCACTCGAAAAGCTGGTAAGTGGACGCAGCTCTACCCACTAAAACCCGGCGAGTGCCACCAATGCCGCCTTTATTGAGGTGCCCCGGATCTATTGAGCAAACAGGGCACTTCGACGGCTAGTCAGTCCCCCCAAGGGACCGACGCCACCTCCACAGAGGGGTTGTCCCGCACCACAGAACAACCTCTCCCAACGTCGGGACAGTACAATGGGGTGAGGTTTCCGTCCTCGCCCCTTGCCCCCTGCTCTTTTGTCCCCCTTCTTATAAGAGGGGTACAAAGAGCCCCCTCGGCTCAATTAGCTTGAGCCCCACCGCCACGTCAAGGCCTGAACCATGGTGGGGAACATAGGCCTCCTTCAATGAACTCCAAAATGACGAATTTCGGAATCACAAAACATTAAGAATTTAAAAAAAAATACAAAAAATGAAAACCAACTTCAAAAATACAATACTAAAAAGTAATAAAATAACTGTTTCTTTAATTTTTGAGCGAAAAACTTACAATCAACTTAAGGGCCCCTTCTCCCAAAACTATAGGTATTTAACGCACCGAATCGGTTTGCACTTGCGTTGCGCGGGAGATGTCTTTATATGAACTCTGGTGACCTACCACGGCCGGCAAGCACGCCACAGTATACGAATATGCAGTAGATTGACTATGCTCGAATTATTCTTAGATGTGATAATTAATAATTATGCATAACAAAATCTTGTTGTTGTTATAGTTATCTAGTTTTGGATTTATAGAAATACTAGCTGGTGCCAGCGACTTCGTCTGCGCAGGATAAGATAGTTTTATTTCTTCACTAATTAATCGAAAGGAACTTCGATCCATCCGGGTGTCCCTTGACACCTCTCTTTAGTTTTTTTTAATAAAAAGTATTCTATGTTACTTCTAATACCTCCAAGAATATGTGTACAAAGTTTCATGATGATCGGTTAAGTAGTTTTCGCGTGAAAGCGTAACAAACATCCATGCTTTCACATTTATAATATTAGTAAGGATTAGGAAGGATGAATTAGCTACATAGGTCTTAAAGGTAGTGCCATGCTGCTTGCAGCCGAATTGGGCCGGCACGACCGTAGGGGTACCTCTCGTTCACATGATAATGGCGTCAAGTGACACCTATGCTGTCGCGTTTCTTGCGGTGTATGAGTTTCCGGTGTCCCAGTACTACACAAACTCAAGTATCTATTTATTTACACTAATTAAAGGTTTTGTATTACAAACTAATTATAATTATTATAATTATAAAATACAAAGTATTAAGTAGCTATATTATTTACACTGTGTCGTCTTATTTATTTAGACGTAATAATATAAAATGCGCGGTAACAACGTAGTCACGAGCAAAAGCGGCACAGGTCCTACTTCGATGAAGCCCGGCTGGGTACTGGCGCGACGTGGTGCGATGCGCGAGAGCCATTTTTATCGTTTTTTATTTTTCAAAAATTTTTGAAGTGACATAATAAAGATCTATCCAATCATTTTCACGTCATCCCCGTTTAGCAATTTAAACGTAAAAGTTTCATTAAAATTGAGTTACCCGAAGTCTCATACTACTCAATTTGGTTTTAAAATCGACGTTACTTTAGAATTTTTTTTGATTATGTCAAATGTTAAATATTGTATTTTTATCCAAAAAAATCCCTAGATCAAAGATGTATATATACCCTATTTTTTTATTATTATTTTAAAATGACGACTTCTATGAAAACACCTCGATCTAGAAACAACAATTTGGGATAAGGGGCCCTTAATCTTCCACTAATGTACAATCTTTGCGTTGACCACGTCATTATTGTTTCTTTTGGAGTCGGTGTCAGCCAAGGTAGGTAGGTTAGGTAGGTAGGGTACAGCAACAAATACGACACCGACTTTTGTATGTACATAATACATACATACTCTCCTTTTTGCTTCGCCGTAGTCGGGTAAAAATTAAAACTAAACGTCATACGTCATCTATTGTTTGACATTGTCGTCATTATTTAACTTTGAATATGTACTTTATAATGCATATTACATAAAACTAATAGTTTTCTTCACTCCCTCTCCACTTAGTCTTTAACAGTACCAAATTTGAAATTCCTTCGTTTGCACAATCCTCTAAAAAGTTTTTTGCTTCCACTAATAATATTTATATATATATATTTCTTGTGTGCTTGTGTATGTCACTGAACTCCTCCTAGACGGCTGGACCGATTTTGATGAAATTTTTTGCGTGAGTTCAAGGGGATTCGATTGTTATTTTATTATCGATTGTATTCGATGGTTTAGACTTTAGATTCACAAAAAAAATTGTACAAGACAACGTCTGTCGGTGCCACTAGTTATATATAGATAATCAATTTTACTCACAGTGGACAAATAATAATCGATTTGTCTTTCAATATCAAATTGTACAAGACAACGTCTGTCGGTGCCACTAGTTATATATAGATAATCAATTTTACTCACAGTGGACCAATAATAA
Source organism: Helleia helle (assembly GCA_963853865.1). NCBI lineage: Eukaryota > Metazoa > Arthropoda > Insecta > Lepidoptera > Lycaenidae > Helleia > Helleia helle. The sequence continues at coordinate 14,231,847 of OY971421.1, forward strand.
TCCATTTGTCTTTCAATATCAAATTGTACAAGACAACGTCTGTCGGTGCCACTAGTTATATATAGATAATCAATTTTACTCACAGTGGACCAATAATAATCGATTTGTCTTTCAATATCAAATTGTACAAGACAACGTCTGTCGGTGCCACTAGTTATATATAGATAATCAATTTTACTCACAGTGGACCGATAATAATCGATTTGTCTTTCAATATCAAATTGTACAAGACAACGTCTGTCGGTGCCACTAGTTATATATAGATAATCAATTTTACTCACAGTGGACCAATAATAATCGATTTGTCTTTCAATATCAAATTGTACAAGACAACGTCTGTCGGTGCCACTAGTTATATAATATATAGATAATCAATTTTACTCACAGTGGACCAATAATAATCGATTTGTCTTTCAATATCAAATTGTACAAGACAACGTCTGTCGGTGCCACTAGTTATATAAAGATAATCAATTTTACTCACAGTGGACCAATAATAATCGATTTGTCTTTCAATATCAAATTTTAAAATAGGTTACAAATGTCAAATTAATATTTATGGTCAAATTAGTTGGCTCGTGATATAATTTTTTAAATTGACTTACGGCACGCGAAGTCAACGTTGAATAGACGTTATAGCTCTTATGCCCCAAGCACACCTACGCCGAAATACGAGTAGCGGAACCGCTGGATGCATTTGTTGCGTTCGTTGGAACGTCGAAATAATTTGAGTTATTTTATGTTAATTGGATAGACAGGCTGGCAGACGTGCCACCTGATGGTAATCCATGAAAATAAACTAGTTTACCTAGCCCAGGCAACTCATTTATGCGCTGCCTATCCTAAGACATAAGATGTTAAGTCTCCGTGCCAGTAACTACACTTCTCTTCGAAACAAGCAAGATGGTGGTATCCATGCAGCCGGGAGCGCGGCACAGCACATCCCTCCCACCGGTAAGAGTTGAGACAATCGGAGCGAAATGTTAACTTTGAACTCGTAGTATTTGGATGCACGATAATAATGAAAATAGGAGAAAACTGATTATGTAAATAACTAGAATCACATAACCTGTTGCACACCTCCGCTACGAAATCATAACATCGAAACCGCAATAAATTTGCCATGTCTTGATTTGAGCAGATTGATGAAACCGCGTGGAGAAAGAGATAGAATTATAGTCAAAACTATTCGCTAAAACAGGTAATTTCGCTCGTGTTCCGCTGCTCCTATATACGGGCAAGACATGGCGTAATTACTGTGGTTCCGCTGTTACGAATTTTCATTGGAGGTGTGCTACCGCCCTCATGCGTTGCCTAACCTAAGACATAAAATGGTATGTCTAGGTGCCAGGAATTACACTGCATATCCCCCATCTTTCTGAAACACACCGAAGCTATTTGACGAAAGAAATGAGCCGGAATGCGTTACCCATGAACACGGCAAATCGCATTCCTCCTACTAGACTAGTAAAACATTGATGCTTACCTTCTTCCTCTGTGGGTTAATCATGTGAGAATGACAAAGGAATATTGAGGACATTGCATCGACTTTGCATAGGACATGTGCATTTTAATAATAAGGAAACAATAATGTATTAAGGAAGTTTGAGTCAACACCAGTGATGGTGCACCTATCCATGACCAATAAATGGCAGCGGTGACGAAGTTATTAGAAACTTTTGCAGAGTCATACATTAGTCAATATTAAGTTAATGTAATATATGTAGATATCACTTCAGATCTGAGGACCAGGGGGCCTACCACAATCTTTAACAAAGTAATGTTATTGCGTTCGCGTTTTGATTCCGGCGTATTATAATAATACCCAAATTCGTACCACGATCTTAACCGAGCATGATTGTTTTATGATCGCTGAGTGATGTGAAAGAACGAACTATTTGTCTATTCCTTATTTAGAGGGACGGAGATAGCGCTATTTATTGTATAGCGTTGTCCCTTTTCGTTTCGGAATACTTGCACCACTTAGCGCATATCAACATAACCTTTAAAAGATTTTATTTACAATAAACCTAAGTGCCTTTGTATTTATAGTTTCAAGTGCACAAAAACGAAAGTTACAGCAAAAATGAACAATAACTTTGTAAGTTACGTGTTAAACATGCTCATTCAGTCGAGAAACGTTATTCGGGAACGATGGAACCAAGGTAAGATAAAGTTTATAAATCACTTGCAGTCCAGAGTCCTCTTGCTTGACTAGAGTTAACCTATTACTTATTCTGATATATAAGCAGTATAGGTATATGTAGTTTCATGCATATAATATATTCCTAAATGTATTTGTACTATGTCTTTACACTTTCATATTTTGAAACTATAGGTTGTAATGTTTTGTTTATTCACTTTACAGGTGTAGAAGTAACCAAGTTAATTACCAACAATTAGAACTGCATTGGGAATTCTTAAACGGTAACAGAGATATAGTTACCTGCTACAATCGCTCTTTACAAGATAAAGAATATTCTAAGAGGAAATGGAGAGAAATGGCAGAAGCTCTCATCTCGCAAGGGAGTGGGTGCACATAAAGATTGGAAAGGCTGGTCAAAAGTAAGTGTGTACCTATTTGTTAAAACTTTATTATCCTTTTTTGTATTTTGTAATATACATATTATCAACATGATTAACTACAATAATTGCGCTAGTGCTATTTTCAAGTTTTATTATCTATTTAGTTAAGTTCATTGCTTACAAATTTGATTTGAAACTACTTAAAGGAAAAATGGTATTCCTTTATATATTAAACTTATTATAAATATTTAATTTAAAACTATCTTAAATTTTGTAGTAATATTATACCTAAGTGATATTTAGTAATGCTATAAATTATATTGACAATAATAGATATCTAATATTATGTCAAGAAGTTTAACTATTAATCTCCAACAGTTGTTCTTAAAACAACATAAAATAATACAAATATACTATTATATTTAAATTTTATTTTATTACACCACTTTAAATTTTGTAGTAATATTAAGTAATAATTAGTAATGCAATAAATTATATTGATAATAATAAATAATATTATGTCAAGAAGTTTAATAATTAATCTCCAACAGTTGATCTTTTAAGAACATTGAACAAACATATTATATTAAAATTTTATTTATTATTAAATTTAAGGTAAAATAAAAAAGTAGATAAAACAATATAGGTATGAATAATATTTTTTTTCTTTTTCAGGATCCCAGGATGCGCTTTTCCCAGAGTTTCCCAAAATTCCGTGTAGTTATGCCCTGCTGGCTGCTGCAGTGCCATATTCTTGTGTGAGGCTGCTCACTCAAATGCATTATTTACATGTAACTGGGATTATTCGATACATCTTCGTCACTCAGTTGTTGCACAGGAGTTTTTGTTAGACTTAAAATGAAATAAATAATATTGTTAGAATTATTGATTTTTCACATACATTATTTATATGTATTATTTTATCTTAATTATATTGTATAAAATTGTAAATATCATAATAATATACTGTATTTGGAAGTTAAACATTTTAATAAAGGACCCCGATTCAACCAACTAATTTGTTGAGTCCTAAATTCATATATCTAATTATGGTTTTTAAAGTATAATAAAAATATAGACAATACATATGCACAATGAAAAGTATTTTTATTTCATAAATATGATTCCCCCATCTTTGCTGAGGTGTGTTTATTACATTGTTGTATCTTGATTGATACAACTTTTTCTAAAGATATATAAAAGGTAATTAGGAAGGTAATTAGGGATGTCTCCCTAATTACCTTTATAGCATAACCTTCGTAGCATAACAGCAAAGTTTCATTATAACTATCAATACTTATTAAAATAAATACTTACCTACTCAGCTTTAACTCTGTTTCGCTCTTTACCAGTCATGGGAAATTTTATATATTTTTGGCGCATTTGCTGGGTATTAAGGCACTCGGTAACCTGCGCAATTACAGAGGACAGTGTGTTGAGCCACATAACCCTCATTATTACCTAATTAAAGGACGTTTGTATGATCCACTTGCATAGAATAGAAGGATAATGCAATTATTATCTAAACAAATATTTTGTAGTCGTTCATCTAAAATAACATCGAAAATTAATTATTCTGTCACTAAATCACCAGAAATACATTTTTTTCTACATAACAGTAAGTGATAAATGGTAAAAATTAGTATTTTATGAAACATTGCACAAAACAATTATAAATCCGTCGCACGATAGTAACTTTTTCAAGATTGCTAAATTTGACATAAAAGTATTAATGCTCGCTGTCAAGAAAGGCGTTGTGGTACCAAATAAGCGTGGATTGAACCACAATTGAACGAACAATACGAGATGACGTCACCAAAATCGCTAGGAAAGTATGATTGTTTTCAATGTTATAATAAGATTGTTTTAAGTACGTTGTGGTATGAAAATTCAATGTATGATTATATTAATAATGCTTTAAGAGATTGTGGTAGGCCCCCAGATATTCCTTACTAACAGTATTTATTTATTTATTTATTTATTTCAAATAGGACACCAACAATATAAGCATTAATACATTTACATAATAAAATTAATATTCTTACATATTTAACACCGATGCTTACGTCTTTATAGGTGACACAGCATTTTTAAGTGTGTGTGACTGCCTCTTTAAACTTTTGAAGATATTTATACAAAAAGCAGCTCTTGTTGGTTTTATCTGTACTGTCAATATGCACTTAGAAATTTTCACATCAGATGAATCATGCTCATTTTAACACGAGCTGATCAATTTTAGGGTAGTAAACCGTTAAGTGGGTTTGAATTAGTTTTACTACTAGTTATTGCCCCTTTTTAACGAGTTACTGCACAACTTTATGTCTCACGAAAGCGTGTCATTGTGACCGGATTCTCAAGTGTCAATAGTGTTTGCCCCTCCGTATATGAATAATAAATAAAAATCATTTTTTCGTAAAGAGATTTCATAAACATCAGATGACTGGAGTCTCCTTTTAAGCATTGTAATGCCTGTGGTAGGAGACTGCGCTCTTCCCATTCTCGATAGTTACGAACAATTTTTTTTTTTTTTTTTTTACCTATGTATATAAAATTAGTATTGCTGTGTACGAGGCCGGCACTGAAAATTTCGGGAATCAAGGAAGCGACACAACATTACCATTTAAAAATGTATTTATTGCTTTTCGAAGTATTCTTCGCGAAATTAGTCACATTTTTCCATACGATGAAACCAATCATTGAAGCAACCATTCCATTCGGAAGTTGGGGTCTCCAAAATGGCCGTTTTGTAGGCATCCACAGCTTCTTCAGGCGATGAAAATCTCTGACCACCCAATTTATTCTTTATTTTAGGGAAAGTATAGAAATCATTAGGGCTTAGGTCGGGGCTGTACGGCGGATGGTCTAATAATTAATTCTATGTTTTCTTGCTCTAAAAACTCTTTTGTTCTGTGCGCGGTGTGAGAACTCGCATTGTCGTAATGGAGGATAATGCGGCGGTTGCAGTTCTCTTTACGGAGTTCAGAAACGTCCTGTGGCAAACAAATGCTAGCATACCATTTTGCATTAACCGTTCTTTGTCCCTCAAGAGGAATAGTCGCAACATAATAAATCATCGCTCTAGAATTTTCTCAACGACTAAACAAGTTTGACAAGACCTTGTGACAAGACCGAGAATCTTTTTTTAAATAAATAAATGGTATTCGATTTTTAAAACCAAGGAGTTTTCAATTAAAAAGATTTTAATATGACAGAAACAGTGGAAATATTCCATTCCCGATACTTTTAGTGCAGCCTATGTATTGTAGCGATACACATAAAGCAGTGTATTACAATGCACTCGTAACATTCGGTGTTATCAATAGCTCGATATTTATCGAACTGACGTCAGAGATAACATTTCATAATTTCGTAAACTGTCGGAGTTGTTAGTTTTTAACGAGTCGATTCAGAATTTACGATAGCCGGGTCAGACCACGAAGTATTCAGGCGACGAACGGGGGTGCGTAGGTTACGCTACTTAATGCGCCTCCAGTAACGCTTCAGTCCTCGCGTCGGGGTTCAAAACCTGGGCCAATAAGGCACGACGTCTGGTTGTGCGGATGTCACCATAAGGCTTCGACTGCTCGTTTGATTCCTTTTGCCATAAAAAAACTTATTTGTGCTCATGGGTGATGCTGACCACTTACCATATGGTTTATGGGGACTTGTCTTTAGACAAGTGGTGGAGTAGAGTGGTTTACCACTAAAATAAAAAAGTGGATACTTCATGCATGTGTCATACCGCCCCACACCCGGAAGTGAACCCGGAACCGACCGACCTTTCCGATTAACTTGGTCATCTATATGGGCGACAATGACTACAAAAACCAACAAGCCGCTGAGGACTGGACATGGTTAACTCATCGGTCTTCTGATTAATATCAGACCTAATTATTTACAAAGAACGCTCCTCGCATGAGATAATGCGACTACGTCATTGCTGAATCAACCACTTTGTCATTAAATTACACAACTGTCAGGTCGTAAATCGGAAGTCATTCGGAACGTGAATAGACTTCTCATTAAAGGATATAATATGATAAATGCTATTTGATACCAGGTTTATATAGTTTCGTTTCATTTCGGTGATTGTGAATCTACACACTAAAAAATAAAATATTAAAATATAAAATTGAGGTATTTTAAAGGTTATGACTGTATGAACTTTTTCTGCTACTTTTTTGTTTATTGTATTGATATTTGATAGACCTGCCTCTGAGTCTTGGTATTTCATTCTAAGAATGCTACATATTGTCTAGATGTGACCTAAAAAGTTAGACATCCCACATGTGACAATACTATGATCTTCATCAAAATAGTCATTATGTTGGGTATTTTTTAATCATCATCAGCTGTCCAATCAATACCAAGATTTTCGGTCCCTTCAGGCACTGACTAGCCATCGAGGTGCCCTGTTTATTTATTTGGGATCACAACAGCGTAGATTTACAATGTTAAATAAAGTTAGAGGGAAAAAAAAACATTTGAAAGCCAATAACAGATGTTTTTTCCCTCTAACTTTATTTAACAACAGATCCGGTGTTTGCTCAACAGATCCGGTGCACCTCACCAAAAGCGGCGTTGGTGGCACTCACCAACGCCGGTGGTGGTTTTAGTGGGTAGAGCTGCGTCCACCTTAACACTTTTCGGGCGGCGGGCGCAGCGAGTCCCACACAACCGCCTGGTAGACCCACTCCCCTGCGGGATGCCTCAGGGCATTTCTCGGCGTAAAAGAAAAAAAAATCCTGACAAGGATAACCAGCATAGCACTTTCAATAAAGTATGCCTTTCTTGAAAGTGCCTATGCCTCGGAGAATACCTAAATCACTTGTGTTGTTTTTTTAGTCTCTCACTCAATCTAAAGTGATTGCCATAAGTTGAGTAAAAATAATTTATAGTTAAAAAAAGAATTACTAAAAAGCAAACCGAGCTAAAAATTTAAAATTATTTTTTTATACAAGAATTAAATGGATTAACAAAAAACCTACCTTTTGTCTGTAAATTCGGTTTACGGACGATAATTTTACGCGATAACATTATATTTCGTCACAAGTCGAACGCTTAGGTCGATACTCGATTGTGCCTCTCTATCGTTTGCACGCTCGGCTCAGGCGGAACGTGACACTTTCGTGAGTGTAGTCGGCGTTATGGATTTATAAGACGTTATCACGTAAAAAATTGATATTTATTAATTATCGTTGAAAAACTTACCGACAACTGGTAATTAAATATCGCTTGTAATTAAATACTATGCTCTACATTATGACGGCCTTCAACGGTAATGAGTGTCGCCATTAATCTTGGAGTACCCACGAGCCTGGAGGTTGCCTAGTCATAGGAAATTCTAGGTTACGACGATTACAGAGATAATGATTAATATCATGACACGCAAGCGGATTGAATCTAAACAAAAAGTGCACTTGTCATGCTTTAACTTGATTGTGAATGAAACGTTGGATTTTTTTATTGTTGTAAATAATATTCAGAAAGAATCGTATATGCAATATACAATACACCCACGCAGTGCTGGAATGTATGTTCTGTACACATGACAGATTCTGTGTTTAACGGGATGGCGGGATGGTTCTAAATGATAAATTGAATAATAAATATTTATGAACAACACTACTTTTACCTATGATTCTGGAAAGTCGTGTGAATAAAAAACTGAAATACATTAAACAAATGTATATATTTTGCCGGTGGGAGGGATGCGCTGTGCCGCGCTCCCGTCTACTTGGGTACCACAATCTTGCTTTTTTTCTTCCGTGAAACAGCTTTGCTGTATTTCGGAGATAAGGACAGGACAGGCAGTGCAATTACTGGCACCGAGACTTAACATCTTATGTCTCATGATGAATGAGTTGCCTTTTTTTTCTTTAACGCCGGGAAATGCTGTCAGGCATTCCGCGGGGGAGTGGGTCTCCCCACGCGGGTATGTGGGACTCGCTGCGCCCGAAAGCTATTAAGTGGACGAAGCTCTACCCACTAAAACCCGGCGGGTGCCACCAATGCCGCCTTTGGTGAGGTGCCCCGGATCTAATAAACAAACAGGGCACCTCGACGGCTAGTCAGTCCCCTAAGGGACCCACGCCACCTCCACAGAGGGGTTGTCCCGCAACACAAAACAACCCCTCCCAACGTTGGGACAGTACAATGGGGTGAGGTTCTCGTCCTCGCCCCTTGCCCCCTGCTCTTTTGTCCCCTCTTCTTATAAGAGGTGTACAAAGAGCCCCCTCGGCTCAATTAGCTACGCCCAAGGTGCAGCGGCTCACCTTAGGCTACTGAGCCCCACCGCCACGTCTAGGCCTGAACCATGGTGGGGATGAATGAGTTGCCTTGGCTAATCTCAGGTTATCTTGTTTATGTTCATGGGCGACGCTGACCACTTACCATCATGTGGCTCGTCTGCCCATTTCCCTATCTAACTCTCATAGTGAAGAAAAGAAAAGAAATACAAAATATGTACCAAAATACGTAGGTATACCTTATAAGTATTCGATCCCGTATATGTGACCAGAATAGTTGGCGTTGACATCGTGCATATGTGCTGGTTTGTAGTCATTTGGCAAGGATGACAGAACGGTTTTTAACACATTTCTAGCTGCGCATGAGTACAATCAATGCGACCTTTGAGAAAAGAGCATACTCATATTACACAGGCTGTCGGCCTGTGTAATATGAGTATGTTCCACTTGAGTCTATGGGTTTCGGTGACCAATTATATACCACCATGTGAAACAACTGACCATCCGACTGAGACCAAATAAATGCAATCGTTTATTAACTTCAAAGATCACGGGTACATAAAAAGCAAAAAAGAAATTGAAACACTCGCACTATAAAACATTTTTGAAAAGAAATTTTCTGTGATCTTAGCTTAAATTTTTACTGAATAACAAAACAATACTATGGGCTAAATCTCTCCCGCTGGGTAGTGTAAATAAGCCGGCACATGTAACCTTAATAGAAATATATGTGTTCTAATTAAAGACGATTAATATGGGAATAAATTAAAATCAGTGTGTCTCGACTTGTGGCTGTGGCGTCGGCAGATTTTATCTTGAACGTCGTTGATTAGCATTTATATGGGAAGTTTTAGTGTGCCCGGGGCTCCTGTTGATGAATCATAAATCACAGCCATCGCAGCCATTAACACTGATTCAGATTTGAGAGCACCATATAATTTGAGTGACTTGTGTTATGTGAGTTGATGTTTTTTTTCTTTGAGTCTTTTGTTTGTTCTTCTGTATTGATGTGGTTGAATTATACGGAGCTCCTGAGAAATTAGATATTAGGTGAACAGAAATGAGATTCTATGGGATCTAGAATCGTTATTTCGTATTAAAAAAATTAAAACTTTCTATCATAATTTATAGGGGATTTTACATTTTTCTCGCATAATGTGTCTTAAATATATAATATTTTTAACCGACTTCAACAAAAAGGAGGAGGTTCTCAACTCGGCCGGTTTTTTTTTATGTATGTACACCGATTTCTCCGTCAATTGTGGACCGATTTCCAAATTCTTTTTTTGTTTGAAAGGGTATACTTGCCATTTGGTCCCATGATAAGGAAACCAGGATCTGATGATGGCATCCTAGAGAAATCGAGGGAAACTTTCGAAATTTGTAGGAATTACTAGTGTGGTTAATATTTTTTTAAATAAGCATTTTAAAGCACTACAATTTAATGAAGGTCTAGAGTCGATCTGATGCTGGAGCTGGAGACAGTCGAGGGAACTCCTCGACGATTTACTTCAGTAACCTTGTGTTTGGGCTTGATTAATTTGTATTAATGAGAACTTTACACCTAGATGCGTTGTGACTGTGATTGGGGGTCTGATGATGAAGACGAAGCTCAGTTAAGGGAACTCCTAAATAGTTTAAAGTAGCTACAAATGAGAACTTTGCTCCCTTATGGGTGATACGTGCCATTACCGTTATGATGATGGAGACTTTAGACAGTCGAGGGAACTCCTCGACGATTTACAGATTTTTTTGGGCTTACTTCATACGGTTCAATATGCCAAAATGTCTATCTCTGTATGCCTTTTTTAATGAATCACTAAAAATTAAGAAATAAAAATTATAACCGACTTCAAAAAATAAAGTAACTAAAATGTTATAAAATAATCGCGTGTACAATCTTTGCGTTTACCACGTCATTATTGTTACTTTTGGAGTCGGTGTCAATAATCTTGATTTTTTTTTCGCTCATTCAGAAACCCGTTTTTATTAAATACAAGTAAATACCAGTGAACGAAAAAAGCATAAATACTAACAATATCAACCTGAACGTGAAAATGTTGGGTACATTTTCAAGATTTTGATGTTTTAGTTTTTATGAGACGGGAAGAAGTGAGACTTTAATTAAAAAATAATTAAAGATAATGATACATTTTCAGCGCTAAAAAATAAAAATTATGCGTAATACATTAAAAAAACTGATAAATGTTTGCTACTGGCACATTTTAGTTCAATAGTCAACGGATTTTGAAAAAATCTCTGTTATTGGTGTACATATAATATTATCTTTGTCTAACGGTATTTCTCCATCAAAGATATGAGTACTTATAAGATATACCTGAAGTAACGCATGAAAATCCGCAGGCAATAGTATAGTATAGCAATATTCTTAATTTTCGGTCAAAAACTGTTAAGTGTAGAGTTGTGGCACGACAAGGTTATGTGATTGTGACAAATAACGAAGTTACATTACAATATTCGATTCAATAGAAACAATATTCAAAATGACCCGCATTTTACGTCAACAAACTAAAATGCGCTAGGAAACCCCGTCACTTTCACCGAAATGAGTAAAATTCTTATAAAAATCTTCATCATCCATTTTACTCAAAAATGACGAACACTAATGAATAAAATTATAACCGACTTCAAAAAATAAAGTAACTAAAATGTTATAAAATAATCGCGTGTACAATCTTTGCGTTTACCACGTCATTATTGTTACTTTTGGAGTCGGTGTCAGGAAAGGTAGATAGGTAGGTACCTACAGCAACAAATACGTCACCATTGTCGTATTTGTTGCTCTAGGTACCTACCTATCTACCTTTCCTGACACCGACTCCAAAAGTAACAATAATGACGTGGTAAACGCAAAGATTGTACACGCGATTATTTTATAACATTTTAGTTACTTTATTTTTTGAAGTCGGTTATAATTTTATTCATTAGTGTTCGTCTTTTTTGAGTAAAATGGATGATGAAGATTTTTATAAGAATTTTACTCATTTCGGTGAAAGTGACGGGGTTTCCTAGCGCATTTTAGTTTGTTGACGTAAAATGCGGGTCATTTTGAATATTGTTTCTATTGAATCGAATATTGTAATGTAACTTCGTTATTTGTCACAATCACATAACCTTGTCGTGCCACAACTCTACACTTAACAGTTTTTGACCGAAAATTAAGAATATTGCTATACTATACTATTGCCTGCGGATTTTCATGCGTTACTTCAGGTATATCTTATAAGTACTCATATCTTTGATGGAGAAATACCGTTAGACAAAGATAATATTATATGTACACCAATAACAGAGATTTTTTCAAAATCCGTTGACTATTGAACTAAAATGTGCCAGTAGCAAACATTTATCAGTTTTTTTAATGTATTACGCATAATTTTTATTTTTTAGCGCTGAAAATGTATCATTATCTTTAATTATTTTTTAATTAAAGTCTCACTTCTTCCCGTCTCATAAAAACTAAAACATCAAAATCTTGAAAATGTACCCAACATTTTCACGTTCAGGTTGATATTGTTAGTATTTATGCTTTTTTCGTTCACTGGTATTTACTTGTATTTAATAAAAACGGGTTTCTGAATGAGCGAAAAAAAAAATCAAGATTATTAACATGATAATATGAACGAAAACTATATCTTGTTTATTAGCATATTGACCTAAAAGAAGTAAAGATTAAGGAAGAGATATGACATAAGACTGGATAAAAAATAATAATTAGCATTCCATAGTACGCTACTACTAGCTATTGTTTTATTGTATTTACTACGATGTTATTGTTTCGTTTAAGCGCCTCGTGCCGTGATGATACCTAATCGGCACACCGTGCCACCACAATATGTACTCGTAGCTGCACTATAAACATTCACCATCTACATCAAAATCAAAATCAATTTTTTTATTCAAAATAGTACTAATACAGTATCTTTTTGAACGTCAATTGAATCTACCACCGGTTCCAAGGTAAGCCCACTGAGAAAAACCGGCGAAACAAACTCAGTGGAACTAATCTTTTCAAATAATATATATTAATAACAATTTTAACATCTTATCTTGAAATGCCCGGGAGGAATCATCAACACTAAAGCCACTTAGATATTCATACATATAGCTTAATTGCTATATTATGGCGTTCAGACTTTGGTGCTTTTAGTAAAGCAGAAAACACAGACTCGAACCCCACCAAAAAAATATAACCATGAACGAACAAGCACGATGAAAAGTAGGGAACGCGTCGCCGGCCTTCTTAACTGTGGGGGTTTAAGGAATGAACTGTAACAGTCTACGGTGGAATCGGTGTGTGCGATAGATGGGGCGCGACCACTGAGATCACGTGCTGCCACGACCTCGTGGCAGTGCTTGCAGGGGACCTCTAGTTCTCGAGTGTGTTGCGCTGCGTGCTCTACAGCGATGAGGTCTGGTAGGCGGTGCTCAGTGCACACCTTCTGCGAAATAATTATTTCTCAGAAGGAGGCCGCGGAGCGGGACACCGAGGGCGACGCTACGTCCGTCCCGCTCCATCGACGTAGGACGGAGCTACGTGCACCTTCTACCTCCTATCTGACGAGACCCGGGAGAAGGTTGGGTACCTGCCCCGGTAGAAAATTTCTGGCGTCAGCGGGGTTGCTTCAGGTTGTCGGAGTTACCCAATGCTAGGAGGAAGCCTAGGGAACCGGCAGGTAAGGGGTGTCCTGAGGTAGTCAGATCCGGGGCACTTCCCTTCAAGCGGCTGAAGGCAACTCACAGTGTTTTCAGTGCGGTATAACGGGGCGTGCGGTAGCGAGGGTGGGGGGGGGGGGGGATGGTAAGCCCCACATGCCCCACAGGACATAGATAAGACAATGACGAGTGGCTGGTTTTAGTTCAATAAAGGAGGCCCAGTATCCAGTAATAAACGGGATTTAAATAGGGACCGGATTGGAAATGGTCTCTGGCGTGAATCTACTTTGGTGCCGAAACTTAAAGGAAGACAGTTTCAAGTAAGACATGGCCATTCTGACATCTCTACGTAGAATAGAGTAGAGAAACATGCTTGTACCGGGATTATGGACCTGTATGTGAAATAACACAGATGTACTTTTATCATGCAGTAAGTCATATCAGTTCTTACCAAATTAAGTTATAAAGGATAAAGTGGGTAATTGATTTAACAAAAGTTTAATTACTAATTCTGGAATTAATATAATTAATAGAAATGTTAATTATTATTAAAATTATAACGTAAGCAATAGAACCAATTATTGGGTGACTCAACAGGTAACTTCTCTTATAAAATAATCCGAAACAAAAGAACGGATTTAGTACAATACTGTCTACATACGCAAGAGTGTGACCAACAGAGTTTAAAATATTAATGAATTATTTTCCGTGATATATTCCTGTAGTGTATAGATATATAAAGTATTGGCAGCGACATCAAAAATCAAAGGTAAACTATTAAAGAATCTGTTCACTAACGACAAGAGCGTTCAATATTGTATACAAAAAAAAAAAAGATTCAGACTAATTGAGAACCTCCTCCTTTTTGAAGTGGATTAAAAATAGAGTCTAACTAAATATCTGGTATCGCACTGGTATAACACTGCCTTTTCGCTTTTTTTTTTATTCAAGATTTCTAGCTGTTGTTTAGAAAAAAAAGAATATTTACAGACAATTACCAAGTGGAGTCGCTGACATAATACGTACAAAACATAGTTTAATAAAAATAAAAATTAGTAAAAAAATTAAACAAAAAAAACCGACTTCAAAATTTTAAAAAAAAACTCAAAAATTATAAAATAATTTCCTTAATTTTTGTGCCTACAATTATAATCAACTTGTTCTTCTACTAACATACAGTCTTTGCATTTACCACGTCATTATTATTACTTTTGAAGTTGGTGTCAGCCAAGGTAGGTAGGGAGGTAGGTAGTAGGTACATCAACAAATACGACACATTATCGACACGACGACATAATATGTCAAATGCACTATTCGCCCCTACGATTTTCGAAAGTTCCCCTCGATTTATTTGGGATGCCATCATCAGATCATGGTTTCCTTATCATGGTACTATTTGGGAACTTACCCTTTAGAACAAAAAAAAAGAATTTTTCAAATCGGTCTAGCCTTCTTCGAGTAATCAGGTAACATAGATAAAAAATAAATAAAAAAAGATTCCGACGAATTGAGAACCTCTTCCTTTTTGAAGTCGGTTAAAAAGTGTTTTATTAGCATTCGAAATTTGAAATTAAGATTTGTTTAAATAGTTGAAAATAATATCAAAACATAATATATATTTATGATTGATATGAAGACATTATCAGCTTATGACACGATAAACCAACCTGCCAGGATTATGAATTATGCAGCTGAATAAGCTTAAGCTGCAGATCCTCTGGTACGGAGGGTGTCTATGAATGTCGGTGATCACTTGCCATGAGGTAAATCGACTGTCCGTTTGAAACCTCGTAAAAACCCTGGTATCATTTATTTACCTTTTAAATTTGAAGGGAAAAACCCTAACGTTAGCATTTGGCAACCATGCGGTAATCTGTTAGAATGTATAGCCTGACCAGAAATATAAACCCTGCATTGGTGTCGCCACTGTATCTTTTATACGGTAGCACATAGTATATTTAGAAATTAGTTTGGAAAAATTCCGCAATATGGCGAGGGTTTCTATTTTTCTGGTCAGGCTATACTCAAATCAACGACTCGCGTAGCTCTGACACATGTAGGCTAGTATGTCTCGTTGTGTGCCTCGATACAGGTCTTTCATGAGTACAATGAGTACAAAATCATCCTGAAAGTGTTTGTCCGTTTACTATGTTCACCAGTTTTTTTTCTTTTGTTACAGTGTTTGAAATGCTAGTGTGCGCTCGTCAGTGTGCGCGGCGAAAATCTCTCGTCCTAACATTCGGAGAGTTCTGCGTGTTCGCCGCCGAACTACGGCGCTGCTCAAGGCAAACCAGGCAGTAAGAACCATACAAACATTTTTGTATATTAATTAATTTATTATATAGACCGCCTTGTACACTTTATGTAGATTACCGAAGGTTATGCGGAGCTGATTGGATTGCCTTATTAGTAGGCTTAACAAAAAGTAATTGGCGTTTCTGAGGTCTAAAAATATGTATGACTAGTCAGGACAGACTTCGCTTGCCGCAGATAACAGCGTTTTTTTTTATAGCATAGGAGGGCAAACGAATAGTCGTAGCCGTTTGGCGATATCGACGCCCATACACACCCGCAGAACCAAAGATTATGCGTTGCCCTCCTTTTCCCTATCCCCCCAATGGGCCACCGGAAACTCATGAGCCGCACGGACCGCGACATAGCTGTCACTTGATGCCGGTGTTATGTGAGTGTGAGGTACCGAATTGGGCAAGCACAACCGGGGAAAAGGAGAGCAACGCATTTGCATAACTTTTGGTTGTACGAATGCCTATGGGCGTCGGTAGTCTTGTGACCTAAAAAAAGATGATTATCCTATCGGAGGTATACTGATCCTCTGTTTTTCGGAACATGGCCTCCACTCCACTACCTTATTGGCCCATCGGCCATCAGTTGTGTATGACCTTGTGACATCAACGTGGATTAGATAATGTGTAAATATAACATACGTTTGACCACTGTCTGTGTATAGCATACAACGTCTGCTTCAGGTACAACTTAGAGATGGTCAACGTATTGATATAATTGTAGTATCGATACATAAATTGACACAATATAAAATGTAAAAATTGTGAAGACATGTTTTATTGACTGACCGACGTGAAAGACCTATAATTGAAAAATCTAATTAATTTAATATGATCCAATCCTTACTAGGTACTATCTACTATCTCTCGGGGTACTATCTACTATCTCTCGGGGTACTATCTATCTAGGTAGTAGGTACTTATAGATTCTTCTACGGATGTAGAAATTGTATTAATATTTGGCAACTAAAGAAACATTTTTAATCACAATGTATAATTTAATCATAATCATAAAATTACTGGCAGGGCATAAGTACGTAACATTATAATTTCTGGCAGCAAAACAAAATAAGATTGACGAAAGTGATCGATGTATATCGTGTTGACGAACGAATATTAATTTATGTCGATGACTCTATCGGCAGGCACCTTGTTTGGGTATACTAACGAAAAGTATTGTTTAAGTGCAATTAGTTCCCTATGTACACCGAGTGCAACACGAATCAGTTTATATCTGTCGATGACGTACAATGGGCCATGTATGTTTACCCGGTCTTGAACCTGCGCGCTGGACTGCCGCTACCGCTAACGCGTACGTTGACCCCCGTCGCAATGTGACTCATCGCACTTGCATTTTCGGCAAACCACCTGCAAGGCCGTTACATTGTTATTCTTGTCCCCAGAACCAAGACCGAGTCCCCCGGCTGGAGCGTCGAGAAGGACATAAGAGATAAGGATGCTATCTGTAAACATGTTAACGGTAAGAATATTAATTATATGTGTAGCTTTTTTATCACACATGATTTTTATTAATTAAAACTACGTAAAATACTCTTAACATAACTTGTAAGTAGCAAAAAAATATTAGATACGAATGCTACGGCGACCGCAACAAGCGACCGCCGTTCGGGTTTTAAGAGAATATCGCACGATCATCTTGAAGGCGACCTTGTCGGATGTCCTTCATAGGACCTTGAAACGAACTCTTGTATCATTTCTGTGTCAACTGTATCATTGAACGACAGGAATTTGAACGTCCGAGCTCAAAATGATCCTAGTGACGGAGTCTCGCGTCTCTATTGCAGAAGTCGTAGCATGCGCTTCTCATAACGGTTCGGTAGGCTAGGTTACTGATAATGTCGATTCTGCTACTGATAGTTCAAGAATGTTCGGAAGAATGTGGGAATGCGTATGCGTCTCTTACCCCCTTCTAGCTCAGTCGAGAAATACCTGAAAGCTAGAATGTTGCGGTCCTGCACACACAATAGTCAGAGAAGGTGTTTCAGTTTTCACCCTGACAAAAAAGGTGTATATGACAAATTAGAATGTTTGATAGAGTTAAACGGAATGAAGTGCAATTGTGGCCTCATAATCACTAAACAAATTATTCGTTTTTTGTGCCAAACATCGATGTGTCATCATCTCTCATAAAAATCTCGTTCCTCCGGTTTAAATTTTAATTGGTCATAATATTAATATACTTCTTTTCATTGATATTTTAAATAAATAATGGTGTGATTATAAAAAAGATCGAGTGTTTTAAAACAAATAAAAGACTATGAGTGTGACGGGCCGAGAACATAAAGACAGTGTTAAATTAACGTTATATTCGTATTAAGGATACGAGTGCGAATAAATCAACAAGTAATCCTCTTCCGCAATTGAATTAGTTGTGTTTTCGTTTTGGAAGGTCGGTGGGAGACAGCATTGCTACTGTATAAACAGATCGTTATGACTAAACTTTCCACACGGTACCAAATCCAGAAATACACGAGTGGCTTCCCCGACGGTGTACGGTTCAGTGTCGCTAAATAGTAAATACCCACGCTTTGTCTGACAAACTGCCGATACCTGCCTTATATTCGATAGGGATATAATAGTTTTGTTTTCATAGCGTAATCATGAAAAAAAATCGATTCAGTTTCGACATTAAATATTGTATAGGTATTAGAATGGTAATACATAATTTGCTTATATGTATTGATATTTGATGATCAAATTTTTTATATCCTACACATTCTTTCTTTTTGTTTATTTATTGCATTTTTTAAATTATACTGAAGCAAAAGCAGTGCAGTTGCCTGGAAGTTTAGTACATCCCGGATGAAACAAAATGTGTTTTTTCCTAAACATTTTTATTTAGTATGATAGTTTATTTTTGTTACTCTACAATACTCTACATACTATTATGTTATATTAGTGCATTTAAAATGGCTTAGTGAAATCTTTCTGCTTGCAGACCGTTTAAATACTTGTTTTATAAAACTATGTTTTTGGTTATATTTCCACGATAATAATTACTCTGTATTATTGCATGAATATTTTTTGCATTATATTCAATACTTCTAAATTTAGTTTAGTTCTAAATTATATTTTCATATTGCTAATCCTGTTCTATATTCCGAATTCATTTACATTTAATAGACATGGCGTCTATGCTTCTTGTTTTTCTGCAAAATCTCTTGGACGTTATATCCAAGAAAACCATGTCCTTTATGATGATCGTATTTTTGAAATGAGATTGTGATTGAGACACATTTGGCCTTTTACGGTTTTTTTTTTAGTTTCGTTAATATACGTTCGTCTATTCCCTTTATACGTCTAAATTCTCTTTGTCACTACATTTTCTTTCACACCACAACATTCTCAGACTATAGTGATGATCTATACTTATAAAAAGGAAATATGTGTCTTGGTTTGTAGGGAACTCCCTATACTTTATTTTCAAAACTACGTATCCAATAAAAAATACTTCACCAGTTTCTATCGGTATATTTTTTTTGTGAGTTTAGATGTAGGGCGTAATCTTCGCAAAACTACTTATGATATAATCATCAGTCCAAATAAGACCATCTTTTGGGAAACCTATACGCGCCGTCAACGGCCCTGGGTGGGGTCCGATGGTGTGTGGGACCCGCGGCACATATCTGTGCCGTATACGCACTATAATCCCGCGAGTGCCACCAATCACCAATGCCGGTGATTTGGTGAGGTGCCCCAGATCTGTTGAGCAACATGAACAAAGCACCTCGACGGCTAGTCAGTCCCCCCAAGGGACCGACGCCACCTCCACAGAACGGCCCCTCCCAACGTCGTGACAGTGCAATGTGACAGTGCAATAGGGTGAGGTTTCCATCCTCGCCCCTTGTTCCCCTCTACTCTTTTGTCCCCTATTCTTATAAGAGGCGTACAAAGAGCAGCTCCCTCAGTTCAATTGTGAGTTCCCTCCCTCTGCTTTGCAGAGTGCTGGGGCAAAGCCTTAAGCCTTGAATTGACCTTAATTCTTAGGCTACTGAGCCCCACCGCCACGACAAGCCTTGTACCATGGTGGGGAAGACTATACATCAAAGTTAACGAGGGCAAATCTGCAGTCAATAGTAGCTCCTACAGTAAATAAGTGGCAACCCTAATGGCATAACGGTCATGCGTGTTTCCGTATTGATTGGTCATTTATAGCAATTCAATAACGTATTGTTCAACAAACGGATCCTTTATAAATAAATGATGTAATTGCAAACGATATATCAGCGGAATGACTGTAATTTACTCGATCGTGTCTAAATAATTGTACATTACATCAGAGCTATATATGTTTTAAAACATATCCTGTATTATAATAATATATGTAGTTGTATATTATATTATAACAATTGTAATTTGTAATCATTAGTCAACAAAGGAACTCCCTAACTATAGAAACACTTCTGATTGTCATGAATTTGTGCTGATTATGTCACATATTCCTGACATGTATGGCAGAGAAATTCTAAGCTATCTTGCTAAGAAAATTCTTATCACATCGAAATGATCTTCTTGAGAGTTGGATTAAATTTAAATTAGGTAAAGTCTCACATTACGTAATACATTGCTTTTTTTTAAATTAATTTTTTGACCTCCCTTAATAAAGACGGTGTCGCATCTGTATACTATTTAATCTGTGGTCTACAAACCAAAGATGCTAATCTTTTCAGTGTCAGTTAAATTTGTGAGCCAGTTAAGTTTTATATAATACTAGTGGCCCCGACAGACGTTGTCCTGTACAAAATATTTTTTTTTGTGAATCTAAACCATTCTCGAATCCACTTGAACACACACAAAAAATCATCAAGATCGGTCCAGCCGCTTAAGAGGAGTTCAGTGACATACACACGCACAGAAGAATTATATATATATAAAGATTGTCATCACCTTCATCATTATGTACCTTTTTCCGACCATTGCTCTCTGTGTGGTACCTCTCGCTCACATAACATCAGCGTCAAGTGACAGCTATGCTGTTGCGTTTCGTGCGGTATGTGAGTTTCCGGTGGCCCGGTGGGGAGAATAGGGGAAAGGAGTGCAACGCATCTGCATAACCTCTGGTTGTGCAGATGTCTATGAGCGTCGGTAGTCACAATGGCTTCGACTGCTAGGTTGTCTCATTATGACATAAAAAAATATCTACTATCATATTGATCAATATGTCCAACCATCAACAAGTAAATTATTGTAATATCGTATAAATAGTAAATACTACACGTTTTGAGGGCGTTCTTGAAATACTGAGAGTCAATCTTGTTATTCTTGTTTGCCTTTGTGGTTGCGGCTTGTTACTGGCGATTATTGATCTCCTATTTATTTAAGTATGTATCTGCTTGAAAATTTAGACAAGTTTAAGGCGAGGATGCAGACCGCTACTTACCCCTCTGGGTGATGAGGTGTGGGGCGCCGCGTATGTGGCGTATAGAGCTGTTCATACTTACTATCATTTAATTTTATACCGATTTTGGTATTTATCTATACAGATAAAAAATTGGAGTGCCTGATTGTAATATTAAAATAACCGCTTTTTATTGAATGGATATATATCAAGGGCTTCATAACAAAGGGGCGTATACAAAAGTACAGTTTTACAGGAAAGACAAAATACATAATGAATAAAACAAAACTAGTTGATTGTATAAGGCTGATATTTGGCATTCTTTTTCGACATAACTTACCGTCTGGTAATTATGTAGGTAAGTACCTACATAAATTCACCCGAATAACGTTACCCTCCTTTCTTTTGGCACAGTCGGTTAAAAAGGAATCTGTTTGATTACCTAATAGTAGCAAAACTATAAATTCAAAAAATATCGGTTACCGGTATCAAAATTAACTGCTTCATATACATCCTGATTACGTATCATGGTATGTTATATAAAAAAAACAGTTAACTTTAATATAATATACGAGTACTTACTTTTTCATAAATCTCTTTTTGACTGATCTCCTTCTCGATGTTGAAATTGAGATCTTACTCTTCGTTTTATTGTTTTTGTTTGCCATTTTTGTTTAAAACACGTAAAGAAAGAATTGACACAGATCCGACCGTGACAGCGGCCAAACCGCGATTGCGGGGTCGCGGGCGGCACGGTATTGCATCGGCCTACCCGAAACAGTTGTTTTTTTATGGTTTTTAAAGTTTTTGTACCGAAAAAGTGAAATAAATTAAATTTGAATAAACATAGGTTACGTAGGTTGAAATGAAGAAAATTATGATATAAATTTCAAATTTAAAAGAAATATTTTTTCCTACAAATGTGTACAGGCTTTGCTTAAATTTATGCTATGTTTGGGATTTTTTATGATCGAGTCACGTTAATCTAATCTTGTAATGAACTTACAAGGGTTCTAGGTAATATCCTTGAATATAGCATATCTTTTTTTAAGGCCGATAAATTACGCGGGAATAATTTTCCTGATTTTTTTGCCAAGCGCTTCTCACTGTGTATTTGCCAATATACCGCCTTAAATGCGTATCATTATCTTATCGTAACGTCTTAATGCATCTGTCATGTTAGCTGTACATTGAGAAACATCTCTGAGTACATATCAAACAAACTACTGCGTAAATTAAAATTAATAAATATTTATTGTTGATAATATATTACATGATCAAATATGAAATGTTTCTAGCAACGAATTAGAAAAGGTACCTTTACTAATTCGTTGGTTTCTAGATATTTTTAGAAGATATAAACTAGAGACAGGATACTTTTGGACGCGATAGGTGCCGAAGTTGTCAGTTGCAGGAGGCTTTCTGTCCGTGCTTTTTTTATATTTCTCGGTTACTTCTCAATCGATCATTGTGAAGCGTTCATCAGATATAAGTTTTTGTCTTCTAAGATATTAAGAATACTAGTTATCTATATAAATTCAATATTCAATTTTAGAAATAATTACCTTTGATCAATCGTGTTGTATGCGATAAATATGTCTTAATTCTTTGCGATTTGATGGAAATCTCATAATCCAAACACGATGTTTCATCTAGTGACGGGTAATATGGAATTAGCGATGTATAAAGCATCGCGTTGGATTTGCGTCATTCTGTACCGCATCTTCATTTATTAATAGCCACATTTAAATCAACAGCATCCATAAAAATGTTACGATGTCAAATTGTCACATGCTACGCGCTCTATGTAACGTAATAGTGCGACAAAGTAATATTGTGCCAATATCAACGATTTACTAAGGACAATGTGTGAGTCGAGTTATGGTATATTGTTTTCTAATGTTTGCGCGAATTTCACTCATTATAATGAAACAATTTTTACGGATTTTATCGCGGTTTATTAAGATTTTTACAAGCCCGACGTTTCGGATACTTTACAGCAACCATGGTCACGGGAGGACTGAGGTGACAGATGTCCTAATGTTACAAAGTTATTCGAAACTACCCTATGATACATCATTATTTTAATAAGTCCTCTCTACGCAGAAAGTGCTAACTGCATCTTTAATCTGTGGCATATTATGCTTGGTTTTTGATTTAATTATTTTAATAATGGGATCCCAAGCAGGTGGTAAGAGCCAGCCATCTTCTCTATTGAAATTTGGATGTTTTTTAATTTCAATAGCCTCGCGGATCATCCTTGGTTGGAATCGGTGTTCTTTTGCGAGTATCTGTGGTTTATCAAATCTAATATAATGGCGAGCTTTGTCTAGACTATGTTCACAGATTGCAGACTTAGTGTAGCGACGGTGTTTTAAGTCAGCTATATGTTCTTTAACGCGAGTTTTAATTGATCTTTTGGTTTGGCCTATATAAGAGAGGCCACAATCACAATCAAGCTTGTATACTCCTGCATCTTGTAAGGGTATATGACACTTGACAGATGGTAAGAATTGACCTATCTTTTTAGGCGGCTTGAAATAAGTTTTTATAGAAGCTCGCTTTAGGATGAAGCCAATCTTGTCAGTGACGCCTTTCATAAACGGTAGCACAGCAGGTACTCGCTCGACGGTGGCTGGTTTCACACGTTCACTGTGACGGAGACGCGGTACCCGAAGCTTGTTGTCACGCAGTACTTGCTTGACATGTTGAAGTTCGGTCTCCAGGTGCTGCTCATCACAGATCCCTTGTGCTCTCTGTAACAAAGATTTACCCACGGTAGCTAACTGTGTTGGATGGTGGTGTGATTCGCCGTTTAAATACCTATCCGTATGGGTATGTTTCCTATACACTGTGTGGCTTAAGGTGTTATTGGGATTACGGATAACTAATACATCTAAGAAAGCTAAAGAATTATTTGCCTCCAATTCCATTGTGAATTGAATTTTAGTATTGATGGAATTGAGATGGTTTAAGAATATGGTTACTTTATCAGATGGCAATATTGTGAAAGTATCATCTACATACCGCTTGTAGAACCTGGGTGTTATTGGTGAGGTATGCAGAGCAGTCTCCTCGAAGTCCTCCATGAATATGTCGGCAACAACGGGGGATACTGGTGAGCCCATAGCTACGCCATCTACTTGCTGGTAGAACTGGTTATTCCACAACATGTAGCCAGATGTCAGGCAATGTTTTAGAAGTTCAGCATATTCTATTGGCATGTCATTCTCTCTTAGCTTTCTTGATACAATATTAATGCAATCTTCCACCGGTAAGCATGTAAAGAGTGATTGCACATCAAAACTAACCATAGTTTCATTGTTGCTGAGATGTAGGTGTTTGATCTCATTAACAAAGTGGTATGAATCCCGTGTATGTGCTCTGGTTTGTCCACGCAGCGGCGAAAGTACATGGGCAACATGTTTAGCCAGTCTGTAGGTTGGTGAGTCGATCTGGCTTACAATTGGACGTAGTGGAGCATTAGCCTTGTGTATTTTTGGCAGCCCATACAGTTTAGGTGGCTTTGGACAAGAAGGAATCAATGATTTGACGTCTAGATTCAATGAACTGGAGTGCTTCTTTATAAGGTCACTGGTGATTTTCAAGACCTTGTTAGTTGGATCGGCTTTGAGATCCGTGTAAGTGCTTTCATCCAATAATAGTTGTTGAATTTTATCATTGTAATCTGACGTGTCCATCACAACCGTTGCATTACCTTTATCCGCACGAAGAACCGTTAATTCTCGTCTGTTGCGTAGGTTTATTAACGCTTTGTATTGTTCGCGAGGAAGATTTAGTTTCGGCACAGAACTTCGTCGTAATGCTGACGATACATCTTGTCTGATGGCCTCCGAATCTTCCTTCTTTATATTATTTATCGACAGACAATGTTCAACGTTACAAATTATTTCTTCGAACGGGATTTTGCGAGGTGTAACAGCGAAATTTAATCCCTTTTCCAAAACTTTTATTGTGTTAGTGTCTAAATGACATTTTGACAGATTGACAACTGCGCGTGAGCTGTCATTGTCTGTGGTCTTCGTTTCGTTATTTTTGACATTTGATTTGCTGTTTAACTTTTCGAATTTTAAAATTTGTTGTTTTTTGCATTTATTGTATTGAGATATTTCGCGCTTATTTAAAGTTTCTATGCAATTATCGAAATCAAATGTCGTTAAAATTATCTTTAACGCGGCGGTCAAGCATCCAATGTCTTTTTCACAAGCTGCTAGATCGGAACGATTTTGATGAATCACCGTCCGTAATAACTTTTTACTCGCCTGGTTTAAGATTTTTGCGCTCCCTCGGATGTCGTTTTTTGGTGAAATCTTGACACACGTAGGGATGAGATCTTGGTCTCTGCATCTCTTCAAGAAATTTAATGATGTTATAAATCTTGCGCGCTTTGTCATAAGAGCTTCCAGGCGGCGAATTTTGTTTGCGGTTTCCAGTCCGTACTGGTTCACATATTGTTTTCTAATGTTTGCGCGAATTTCACTCATTATAATGAAACAATTTTTACGGATTTTATCGCGGTTTATTAAGATTTTTACAAGCCCGACGTTTCGGATACTTTACAGCAACCATGGTCACGGGAGGACTGAGGTGACAGATGTCCTAATGTTACAAAGTTATTCGAAACTACCCTATGATACATCATTATTTTAATAAGTCCTCTCTACGCAGAAAGTGCTAACTGCATCTTTAATCTGTGGCATATTATGCTTGGTTTTTGATTTAATTATTTTAATAATGGGATCCCAAGCAGGTGGTAAGAGCCAGCCATCTTCTCTATTGAAATTTGGATGTTTTTTAATTTCAATAGCCTCGCGGATCATCCTTGGTTGGAATCGGTGTTCTTTTGCGAGTATCTGTGGTTTATCAAATCTAATATAATGGCGAGCTTTGTCTAGACTATGTTCACAGATTGCAGACTTAGTGTAGCGACGGTGTTTTAAGTCAGCTATATGTTCTTTAACGCGAGTTTTAATTGATCTTTTGGTTTGGCCTATATAAGAGAGGCCACAATCACAATCAAGCTTGTATACTCCTGCATCTTGTAAGGGTATATGACACTTGACAGATGGTAAGAATTGACCTATCTTTTTAGGCGGCTTGAAATAAGTTTTTATAGAAGCTCGCTTTAGGATGAAGCCAATCTTGTCAGTGACGCCTTTCATAAACGGTAGCACAGCAGGTACTCGCTCGACGGTGGCTGGTTTCACACGTTCACTGTGACGGAGACGCGGTACCCGAAGCTTGTTGTCACGCAGTACTTGCTTGACATGTTGAAGTTCGGTCTCCAGGTGCTGCTCATCACAGATCCCTTGTGCTCTCTGTAACAAAGATTTACCCACGGTAGCTAACTGTGTTGGATGGTGGTGTGATTCGCCGTTTAAATACCTATCCGTATGGGTATGTTTCCTATACACTGTGTGGCTTAAGGTGTTATTGGGATTACGGATAACTAATACATCTAAGAAAGCTAAAGAATTATTTGCCTCCAATTCCATTGTGAATTGAATTTTAGTATTGATGGAATTGAGATGGTTTAAGAATATGGTTACTTTATCAGATGGCAATATTGTGAAAGTATCATCTACATACCGCTTGTAGAACCTGGGTGTTATTGGTGAGGTATGCAGAGCAGTCTCCTCGAAGTCCTCCATGAATATGTCGGCAACAACGGGGGATACTGGTGAGCCCATAGCTACGCCATCTACTTGCTGGTAGAACTGGTTATTCCACAACATGTAGCCAGATGTCAGGCAATGTTTTAGAAGTTCAGCATATTCTATTGGCATGTCATTCTCTCTTAGCTTTCTTGATACAATATTAATGCAATCTTCCACCGGTAAGCATGTAAAGAGTGATTGCACATCAAAACTAACCATAGTTTCATTGTTGCTGAGATGTAGGTGTTTGATCTCATTAACAAAGTGGTATGAATCCCGTGTATGTGCTCTGGTTTGTCCACGCAGCGGCGAAAGTACATGGGCCACATGTTTAGCCAGTCTGTAGGTTGGTGAGTCGATCTGGCTTACAATTGGACGTAGTGGAGCATTAGCCTTGTGTATTTTTGGCAGCCCATACAGTTTAGGTGGCTTTGGACAAGAAGGAATCAATGATTTGACGTCTAGATTCAATGAACTGGAGTGCTTCTTTATAAGGTCACTGGTGATTTTCAAGACCTTGTTAGTTGGATCGGCTTTGAGATCCGTGTAAGTGCTTTCATCCAATAATAGTTGTTGAATTTTATCATTGTAATCTGACGTGTCCATCACAACCGTTGCATTACCTTTATCCGCACGAAGAACCGTTAATTCTCGTCTGTTGCGTAGGTTTATTAACGCTTTGTATTGTTCGCGAGGAAGATTTAGTTTCGGCACAGAACTTCGTCGTAATGCTGACGATACATCTTGTCTGATGGCCTCCGAATCTTCCTTCTTTATATTATTTATCGACAGACAATGTTCAACGTTACAAATTATTTCTTCGAACGGGATTTTGCGAGGTGTAACAGCGAAATTTAATCCCTTTTCCAAAACTTTTATTGTGTTAGTGTCTAAATGACATTTTGACAGATTGACAACTGCGCGTGAGCTGTCATTGTCTGTGGTCTTCGTTTCGTTATTTTTGACATTTGATTTGCTGTTTAACTTTTCGAATTTTAAAATTTGTTGTTTTTTGCATTTATTGTATTGAGATATTTCGCGCTTATTTAAAGTTTCTATGCAATTATCATAATGTATAATAAGTTTCATTATAATGAGTGAAATTCGCGCAAACATTAGAAAACAATATGTGAACCAGTACGGACTGGAAACCGCAAACAAAATTCGCCGCCTGGAAGCTCTTATGACAAAGCGCGCAAGATTTATAACATCATTAAATTTCTTGAAGAGATGCAGAGACCAAGATCTCATCCCTACGTGTGTCAAGATTTCACCAAAAAACGACATCCGAGGGAGCGCAAAAATCTTAAACCAGGCGAGTAAAAAGTTATTACGGACGGTGATTCATCAAAATCGTTCCGATCTAGCAGCTTGTGAAAAAGACATTGGATGCTTGACCGCCGCGTTAAAGATAATTTTAACGACATTTGATTTCGATAATTGCATAGAAACTTTAAATAAGCGCGAAATATCTCAATACAATAAATGCAAAAAACAACAAATTTTAAAATTCGAAAAGTTAAACAGCAAATCAAATGTCAAAAATAACGAAACGAAGACCACAGACAATGACAGCTCACGCGCAGTTGTCAATCTGTCAAAATGTCATTTAGACACTAACACAATAAAAGTTTTGGAAAAGGGATTAAATTTCGCTGTTACACCTCGCAAAATCCCGTTCGAAGAAATAATTTGTAACGTTGAACATTGTCTGTCGATAAATAATATAAAGAAGGAAGATTCGGAGGCCATCAGACAAGATGTATCGTCAGCATTACGACGAAGTTCTGTGCCGAAACTAAATCTTCCTCGCGAACAATACAAAGCGTTAATAAACCTACGCAACAGACGAGAATTAACGGTTCTTCGTGCGGATAAAGGTAATGCAACGGTTGTGATGGACACGTCAGATTACAATGATAAAATTCAACAACTATTATTGGATGAAAGCACTTACACGGATCTCAAAGCCGATCCAACTAACAAGGTCTTGAAAATCACCAGTGACCTTATAAAGAAGCACTCCAGTTCATTGAATCTAGACGTCAAATCATTGATTCCTTCTTGTCCAAAGCCACCTAAACTGTATGGGCTGCCAAAAATACACAAGGCTAATGCTCCACTACGTCCAATTGTAAGCCAGATCGACTCACCAACCTACAGACTGGCTAAACATGTTGCCCATGTACTTTCGCCGCTGCGTGGACAAACCAGAGCACATACACGGGATTCATACCACTTTGTTAATGAGATCAAACACCTACATCTCAGCAACAATGAAACTATGGTTAGTTTTGATGTGCAATCACTCTTTACATGCTTACCGGTGGAAGATTGCATTAATATTGTATCAAGAAAGCTAAGAGAGAATGACATGCCAATAGAATATGCTGAACTTCTAAAACATTGCCTGACATCTGGCTACATGTTGTGGAATAACCAGTTCTACCAGCAAGTAGATGGCGTAGCTATGGGCTCACCAGTATCCCCCGTTGTTGCCGACATATTCATGGAGGACTTCGAGGAGACTGCTCTGCATACCTCACCAATAACACCCAGGTTCTACAAGCGGTATGTAGATGATACTTTCACAATATTGCCATCTGATAAAGTAACCATATTCTTAAACCATCTCAATTCCATCAATACTAAAATTCAATTCACAATGGAATTGGAGGCAAATAATTCTTTAGCTTTCTTAGATGTATTAGTTATCCGTAATCCCAATAACACCTTAAGCCACACAGTGTATAGGAAACATACCCATACGGATAGGTATTTAAACGGCGAATCACACCACCATCCAACACAGTTAGCTACCGTGGGTAAATCTTTGTTACAGAGAGCACAAGGGATCTGTGATGAGCAGCACCTGGAGACCGAACTTCAACATGTCAAGCAAGTACTGCGTGACAACAAGCTTCGGGTACCGCGTCTCCGTCACAGTGAACGTGTGAAACCAGCCACCGTCGAGCGAGTACCTGCTGTGCTACCGTTTATGAAAGGCGTCACTGACAAGATTGGCTTCATCCTAAAGCGAGCTTCTATAAAAACTTATTTCAAGCCGCCTAAAAAGATAGGTCAATTCTTACCATCTGTCAAGTGTCATATACCCTTACAAGATGCAGGAGTATACAAGCTTGATTGTGATTGTGGCCTCTCTTATATAGGCCAAACCAAAAGATCAATTAAAACTCGCGTTAAAGAACATATAGCTGACTTAAAACACCGTCGCTACACTAAGTCTGCAATCTGTGAACATAGTCTAGACAAAGCTCGCCATTATATTAGATTTGATAAACCACAGATACTCGCAAAAGAACACCGATTCCAACCAAGGATGATCCGCGAGGCTATTGAAATTAAAAAACATCCAAATTTCAATAGAGAAGATGGCTGGCTCTTACCACCTGCTTGGGATCCCATTATTAAAATAATTAAATCAAAAACCAAGCATAATATGCCACAGATTAAAGATGCAGTTAGCACTTTCTGCGTAGAGAGGACTTATTAAAATAATGATGTATCATAGGGTAGTTTCGAATAACTTTGTAACATTAGGACATCTGTCACCTCAGTCCTCCCGTGACCATGGTTGCTGTAAAGTATCCGAAACGTCGGGCTTGTAAAAATCTTAATAAACCGCGATAAAATCCGTAAAAATTGTTTCATTATAACGAGTTATGGTAGTTGAATGACTTTTTAATTTTTTACGCATTTTGTTACTCATTTTCAGATTTTCACTAATATTCAGTATACACTAAATACATATAACTAACAATTGTAGGAGATATATCAAATTATTTTTCGAAACTAAACTTGACCTATTTGAGATCTTGTAGACATCAGACCTTAGAAGTTATTTAATCCCCAAAATTATTGTTTAAGATTTCATATTTAGTTCTATGCAAAATATGTATACTTTAGGAATACCAAACCCGTTTCCGCTCAATCCTCTAGAAGTATAAACAAACAAAGCTATATAACTCGCGCGACCTTCCCGGCTCTTCCGTATCGACTATAAACAGCGCGGAAGCGCTCTGATGAGCCAGCATATATAGAAGATGTGGCCAAAGCGAAACGACCGAATACAACTTGACAGAAATCGCACCAAGTAGGAAATAGAGCTTGTCATTTTAATACAAACCAAGGAAATCATTTTTATGTAAATGTAGGCAAACCAGTAGAATCGCAAGGTCAGTACGACACTGACACATTACGAGGACTACCTCTCAGTGTTACTACGTATTCTTATTTAAGGGCTTACAAGCTTAAACCTACACATTGGCTATATCTAGCAATGGATTTGCTGATAATACATTTTGATGAATAAAGTTTTTAATTATTTCTTATTTCGAGCTCTCTTAATAGTTAATATTATTATATAATATATTTCAACTAACAGCCAGAATATTGAGCAGCAATATTTATACCGGTATTAATGCCATTTAATATACGTAGTCGAAATTTATTAGACTATTTGTAACTTTTTTGGCTTGCAATTCAACGCTTTATTTGATTTAATTAGGTACGTCTTCTTAATAATGGCATAGTGTGTTCTGAGTTCATTAATTTATTATATTATTTATAACTAATGTTTTATTATTAAACATACATGATTCAGTACCTTCTAGATTATTCTGATTGTTAACTTACACACATTCACATGAGTCATTTGTTTCCGGAAATTATATCCTTACTATCAGGAATTGATAGTTTTTTATCTGATGTGACTTCTTAAAACGTAGTAAAAACCTAACGAATTTTGAAAACAACCGGCTTCTCCTCAACCACGCGGAAGTTCTAAATGACATCATATATCATCATCACCATCAGCCATTACCTATAACATGGCATTCGTGATTTAGGATAATTGAACTGAGAAGTCAACGATCGGTCCCTACTGCGTCATCTACAGAATTCAAGAAAGTATATAGGTACTGTTTATAATTTTTTGTTTCGGTCCAATTTTAAACTTTACATATTTTGTAAGTGTGATTTTGTAACTTTTTTTTACAAAAAAAAAATCAGGTCAAATACTTCATAAATTTCTTGACTCTGAAGTCCTAAACTTAATAGATGCTTCGAAATACTTATACTATAGCAAAAAAGTTCTTCTGTAAAGAAGAACGTCCAAATACATGCTAATTTTGTGATTTAGCAATACGTATATAAATATGAATTATTTTCTAACGTGGATGAGTAATCAGATCAGTAATCAGATCGTAAGAGACCCCATGAGTGATAGCTTGGTGTCACGTCCGTAGCACGGCACAGCGGGATATTTTAAAATACGGAATTGGCTTATGGCTACTAGCTGGATGTAGAATTGGCTGCGGGAGGAATAGTGGGCGTCATACGTAGTCCCAACGCATTCTACACTCTACAAGTACCGTAAAATTATATAGACTTGATGCATATACCTAAAAAATATTACTTAATTTTAAAATTATTGTAATTTAGGTAGTATTTTAAATTAGTAAATTTTATTTTAATGAGTTATAATAACATATTATATATACAAGGACAAGGCAAGGGATGTTCCTTCGGTGGCGTAACTATACCGTTTAAGGTA
The DNA here is from genome assembly GCA_963853865.1 of Helleia helle. Taxonomy (NCBI): domain Eukaryota; kingdom Metazoa; phylum Arthropoda; class Insecta; order Lepidoptera; family Lycaenidae; genus Helleia; species Helleia helle. The sequence goes on from OY971421.1 coordinate 14,264,213, forward strand.
TGTAGTTGAGACAAATCAAGGCAAATCGCGATAACTAAAAAAAAGTCGACACTTTATTTATGTATGTTAATTGTTATATAACGACAAACTTATAGCTGGAGACGCCAGTTGGCCGTCGACCGTTCAGTGGGATAGCGCGCCGGTGCGCGAGTGTCGTACGACTGCAACCATGCCGCCTACCACCATGATCGTGCCTTGTGCGTCTCAAACACTCGTAAACATTACTTTTTATTAACAAAAAGTTATCTCTAAAATTAATTTTCCCGCCCATTTCGCTCCTATTTATTTTCCATTTAGTGACGTACCAAGTCGCGTAATTTTCTCAGCACGTATTTTGGATCGGATGTTCAGTGCGTTTGTTTACTGGTTTGTTTATGTTTTATTTTGGAATTGGCTATGTTTTGAGTAGTATTGAGTTGTGATATGTGCATTCAAATTATCGAAATCTACTTATACGAATTTAACATGATGTTTTCATGTTCATGTTGTGTGCTGTGTTAGTGATACTCAAGGAAATCAGTGCTGTCATCGTATTCTAATATAGGTATTCGATTATAATCGTGTTTACCGCATATGGCCAGCGGCTATGTTAGGAAACGATAGATTGGTAAGTAGGTGGTTTATGTAGTTCAAGAATTCGCCGTCATGTTAGCAACCCACGCCGTAGCTCATCAATCATTACCGATCCACCTTCGTCGGGCAGACCGTTCACCTCTTTGTAATACTTTCTAAACTAACGAGTGTCATTACTCATTATAATTGTATTATATGAAAGTCGCTCGCGACTGTTAGAGTAATTAATGGTACTTTATAGATATTAGACGGAGATCTCTATAATAAAAATGTACTCATAAATTTTATACTAAAGAAAATATCTTTTTTACTCTACCACAAATCAAATTAGAATCTTATTTTATAATACAATTCACAATCAAACCTACTAATATATGATCATTTGACATTATTTTATGTATTTAAGATACTAAATCTCGTATTTGCCACTAGATTGTATAACAGCCCACGTCTTCGCGTGTCCAACTACACTACAATTGCTAACAATTAACAGCGCTTCTTTTGCGTGCCCGAAGCTATTTGTAAAATAGGGCCAATAACTCCGTAAGACGCAACTTCATACTGACAAATTGTTGCTCGACTCGACCTTTATATCTTTAATAAAGCATCAAAGTTTAATGCAGGATCTCTGGTATGTCAATCTCTATGACGTTTTAAATCATTTAAAAGCTCCAGATACTTAGTTCAAGTTTACATTGGCAATTCTAGTCTAAATATTTAAAGTTTGTATGTTGCACAAATTCCGGTGTTCTATTAAACTTAAAAAGCTTTTGGTAATGAAAATTTGTTTAGTTCACTACAGAAAATAAATTCTAAAAACTTTTCAAGTCTATCGTACTGTCATACTCTATCATTTCTTTAACAATTTTTAATTGACACTATTTTATTCATCAGCATTACCTCATCTGCTTAACACATGTTCACTAAATAACAACCCACGTTAAAAGCTCAGTCATTCGCGATTACCACCTACAAACCTTTCACCTTCTCGTAATTTTTTTAAAGCTTTTGAGCTTTCGACTGGAAGTGTAAAATATTAAAACAATTTGAAATATCAAAGGTTGGCTATAGGAAAGTGATCGTTTGAATTTTAAATATTGGAGCAATTAAAGGAGATCGTTAAAGCATTTTACTTTACTTTAATAGGTTTGTAAGGTTGTTAGTGAAATAAGTGTGGGTGATTCTTATGTATGTCATTTTGTTAGATTTAAAATACATTTATTTATACAACTTTCACAGTATATTGTTCCTTGTCGTAAGGTAGAAACCTTACGACAGAAGTTGCGTTGATTTATTATTGGCTGAAAACTTGCGACTCGATTATTTTCTTTGTTTTTTTTTAGCAATTTAGTAGTTAAAATTAGTAGTGATGGTCTAGTTGTTTTCAGATTGTACCACCGAACTCAAAACATGTTTTAGCACGTTCTTAGTTCTTGGCCATACGTTGCGATAGATTTTGAGGACGCCAATATCTCTTCCCATCGGAGTTATATCGTCACTGACCTTAGGTATAGCAAAAAAGGTTATTGGTACGTTGTGCCCAATTATTACGTCGCCGTCACTGACAAAGGGTCGACAAACGGTGCCATGTGCCAAAGTTTTTTTTAATCAGCCATTGATGTGCCATTGCTATGCAAAGGCCTCGCCTCGATCTTTCTAAGGGCCGTGATCTTGTTGTCAGAGTTACGTCACGAGTTGTCGATTAAATGACTGAACTCTGTCCTTTTCGAAGTAGAGTTATAATTATGTACTAGAAGTACTTGTAGGTGCCAATGTATCGATGTATGCTAGCTTTTTTACTCCTTTGATTGATACTTTAATTGTGGGATCTTTGGAGAAGCCTGGACTGTTGTTTTTCGACTGTTGGTGGGGTTTCTTTATTTTGACACGTTTCGAAATAACTTCGATACACTGGAGTATATCGTATATAGAAACTATCCACTATAGTATCATAAAAAAAAGAAAACGCTATATCTTATTTACAAATCGGTATCTTTTTCTACATCTATCGGTCTGTTAGAGGTAGTGCCATGCTGCTTTGCAGCCGAATTGGGCCGGTACGACCGCTCACATAACACCGGCGTCAAGTGACAGCTATGCAGTTACGTTTCGTGCGGTTTGTGAGTTTCCGGTGGCCTATTGAGGGGATAGGGGGGCTACTCATCTACATAATCTCTGGTTGTGTGGATGTGTATGGGCATCCATAGTCGCCAAAAGGCTTCGACTGCTCGTTTGGCCTCATATGTAATAAAAAAAACTTTTTGCGTGCAATCTCTATATCTATACTTAATATTATAAAGCTAAAGTTTGTTTGAATGCGCTAATCTAACTACTATCGGAACTACTGGTCCGATTTGAAGAATTATTTCAGTGTTAGTCCATTTATCTAGGAAAGCTTTAGGCTATATAACATCACGCTATGACTTATTAGTCATAGCGTGGAGGAGTACATAGGAGTTGAGTACAGCGGGCGAAGCTGCAGGCAACAGCTAGTATAGAATAAGCATTGTGACTACTATTCATTCCTAATGTAAAAAAAATCCAAAGGAAGTATTTACTGCTATAAATTATTATATGCTGTAATATAATAATTTGTAACGCAATGTACGTACGTACGCGTTGTGTACGTTATTATACACAACGCGTACCTCAGATACTTACGTGTGGTATATATTTAGGTATTGATAAATCTCAAAGTGATAGTTAAACATATCTCAACATCTACGTTGTCTGACGTATACAATACGTTATACCATGCTGTTGGAGCGGCGTGAGCCGTGATAACACGTGATCATATTAGTATTCATACAGCTTCAAATATCGACTCCTACACGGAAACAAGATGTCAAAACTAAATACGAAAACATTACTATAGTTACCGGTGGGAGGGAGCGCTGTGCCGCGCTCCCGGCTGCATGGGTACCACCATCTTGCTTGTTTCTCCCGTAAAACAGCTTTGCTGTGTTTCGGAGAGAAGGGCAAGACAGGCAGTGTAATTACTGGCACCGAGACTTAACATCTTATGTCTCAGGATAGGCAACACATAGATGAGTTGCCTGGGCTCGTTCCAGGTATACTAGTTTATGTTCATGGGCGACGTCGACCACTTACCATCAGGTGGCACGTTTGCCAGTTTGCTTAAAAAAAACATGAGTTATGATCTCGATCGTATTTAAATCGAAAAATCCTAGTATAGAGTTTTTTTGTACGATTTTCTAATATTAGGCCAATCTGGTCTTTGTAACTGGTACTGACCACGGAATTTTTTGTAGAGATAATAAATACTTTTATAAGTAAGCGAGTATAATTAAATATTAATATGATGATTTAAAACGGTCCCTGTCAAATTAAATTAGAGCAAATTAAAACTCACAAAACGACTAAATAGTCAAGGCTATAAAAAAGTTTAGGTATAATGCAAGGAATTAATAGAATAAAAATAAGAGTTTGCCTACATTCATAGGATAGGGTGTATCGTGTACATATTAATCAACTATTAAACATATGAACATTCCACAAACATTCAAAGATCTACGTGTAACAGTGATTCAACCATTTGAGTACAATGTTATTATATCGGGAGAAGATGGTGCTCTGCCGTTGATGATGATATCGCTATGAATACCTACGGTCAAAGGACACGCATGACTCATGTTAAACGGGCACGCAATACAATAATATTACGAAGTGGGAGTACAGAAGTAGCATGTGGGTAATTGAACGAGCTTTTCATATAAAAACTACGTGGTCTATTTTATGGGGGTATAATTATTAAACTAATGAATATCATCATTCATGATTTCATTTTATTGTTAGAGTAACGAAATTATAGTTTTATTGAAATTAATGTAAAAAAAAAACACTTGCATTAATTTTGTTACACTTCTTGATTATCGATTGTTTAGTTTACGTCCTAAGTAAATGGTTTTTGTATCACATTCAGTGGTTGACTGGAACGATCGGCGGTATTGCAGTTTACTTTGATTTCTTAAGTATGCCGTATGTCCTCGCATTCACTGTTATCGTATTACTTTTATATAAAAGTCACATTATAAAACTACCATTGGTTCCTGTGAGGACAGATTCTTTGTAACGATAGCATCGTAGCAGTAAATTTAGTCATAATTTCTTTGTATTACTGGGTATAGGTAACGTACTACGTAGTAACTACTATCTGATCTGTAGTACCTATAGGCCTGTTATAAATTCAAGACCACCGCCAGTTTCATCCAACCTCCGCAAGGGCACGGAGATCACTATTCTATACAATTGGAGGTCGACTAGGTCTCCGTTGTCCAGGAAATTGTATGTGAAGTAAAAAAGCCTTCTTAAATGCCAACTTTGTTGACTGATACTTGAAATATCAATTTGGATCTATTGTGAAGTTAGCACAAGTCACGATGAGTTGGCACGAATGATTAGTCTTTTTGAAAATACTAAGTACCAAAATTAAAAAAATATCGATGATGTCATTGCATGTCGTTGAACTGCACTCCAGATGAAACGGGGCTAAAAGAAAGATTACTTTTATAAATCTGGTTCTTTGAACTTATTGCGAATTATAAATGTCGTTCAGCATAATGCCGAAGAGTATTCTTAGTTGTTTCATACCATTTTATTTGAAGCAGTAAACGTACAATTAGTCTTTTATAAACAATGTCACAAAGTATCCACGATTGAAATACTACAAGTTAGGTCTGTGTATGATCGAATTCATTCTTCATTGATTTTTTTCTCAAGTACGGCAAGTAGCAAGAAGAATACCTTCTTCGGCACACCATAGACAAGTTGCTATGCAAGATATGTAGTGCATAGATGTATGATGTAGATCTGCAAATAATAATTCAATAAGGTTTCGTTAGTCATTTATTTACGTATCTAACTTGTTTACAATTTACAATCATATATTACCTAAGAATACAGGTTTAAAATAAAACCTCCTACACGTGTTTACATAATATCAACGTCCAATTGACTTTTGATGTAGAGCAAAATATAGATATGTGCGAAATGCCAGAACTGAATTAGTTATGTAGTCCTATAATTATTAGTACAAGTTTGAATAGTTTACGTTAACGATTATAAGGTTCGTATTGCTCCATAGATTTCACTCAGTTCCTCTTAGTTTCTGCCAGGACCGCTTGGGTGAAATATATTACAATAGGAATTGGAGAACGTTAACGTATTACAATATTTTGTACTAAGGCACAAAGAGCAGCAATATTACAATACTATTGCTGTTATAATATAAAAATAAATATGAATTTGTTAATCATCATCATTATAAGCCCGTTATTGCCCACTGCTGAGCATATTCCTCCCTTTTTCTGCCAATCTCCTCTGTCCCTATTTAAAAGCCAATATATTAATATCACCAAGATATTGATTTTTGGCGTGAAACATTTATTGGCGCGTCCTGGCAGAAAATCGACTCGAATGCCGTGACCGGCGGGCGGTGACCGCAAACGGCACGATGATGATATGCAGTCATCTTTCGTTATAGTTTTTATTATGAATTCTAATGTTAATAAATGTTTCACGTTTGGTGTCCGCGGGCGTCTCGAGACGGTCAATTTTCTATTGTTTAATTTGTGTATGTTAGTTAACAATTAGTGTTGCGCAGGCAGCGAGCTGTCGCCACCTCCCTGCGAGGTCTTCCTCGGCGGGTCCTGCAACCCGACCACCTGGAGATCAGACATAGCAATACCTATGCTTAAGAAGATGGGAATCACATATTTTAATCCGGTAAGTGTATTTTCTGTTATAAAAAATAACAATAGAAAGAGGGCAAACGGACAGTCAATCCACCCGACATCTGTAGACAACCGCTATACCAGAGCGTTGTGCGTCGACTGCTGAACATAGGCCTCCCACAAAGAACGCCGACCGATCTATCGCCACTCGCATCCAACACTGACCGGTCACTGTACACAGATCGTCTTCCCACCCGGTCAATGGCCGACCAACACTTCGTCTACCCGATCGCGGCCTCCACTCTTTGTACCTTATTAGCCATCGGCCATCCATTCTCTTGAGTGTGTGACCAGCCCACTGCTTATATCCACTAAAATCCTAAAAGTACAACTTTAGCCGTGCATATGATTAGAGTAAGTAATTTCATAATTATTCTTGGAGGGAAAGCTTAGTTTCTGTAACACGGTTTCTATAGTCGTATAAGTTGTAATCAAATAGTTATTATAAATCCAAATCGTATAAGAAATGATAGCGAATTGCGTATGTATGTAGGTTTTAACGTAATCAAAATCAAATACTAACTAATTCCTCTTTTAAATATTTTACCATAATTTATCCGTTAGATAAATAATAGCAAATACGTGATAAACAAGTTGATTGATAACTCAATGAGTACACCCAAGATTAATACTCTATTAAATATTTATAAGTAATTACGACATTCCTAACTTGTCTGCGAGGAAAATATTTAAGGTTATATTTTTTCAAGTTGTGTGCGAAACGGTTACGATACTGTGCGTTCGATTGTGGCCATACAAACGTGATTCGATTACATTAATTTGGAATCAGATTAAACACGTTTCTGTGGAATTCTAACGAGTTTAAATAACTTTATCTATCATCACTGGCTTGACAAATATTAACTGCTTTTTATATTACAAGCTGTGGCCCGCAGCTTCGCCCGCGTTAGCTAGATTTACAGTCGTATCCGGGCTGGGAATAATTAATTTATGGCTTATTTCACTCAAGGATAACGATGGTACATTACTAGTAAAGGAATCTATTAAATCAGATAAATAGTTTCGAAGATACGTCCAAACTTACAAGCATTCCCTCTGTATAAAATAAGTTATGTTTAACTTAAGTTTTATTTGGTATTTGAATTAAAATGGAAATGTATTTTTAGCAAGTAGACGATTGGTCAACGGAATTGATAGAAGTGGAGCATCGAGCCAAGGCGGAGGCGCGGGCGTTTCTGTTCGTGTTGGACAGCGAGACGAGGGCGGTGGCTGCGAGCGTGGAGGCGGCACACCTCGCCGCCGCCCCCAGAGACCTCTTGCTGGTGCTGCGACCGTACTCGCGCCACCAGACCATCGGCAACGAGGCCATTTCTGACCAGTGAGTACACGCCATAGGTCTAAAACTAAACAATATTTTATTTAAATGAGCACCAAATACAGCAACCTACACTATTTACATAATATCAATGTCCAATACAAAGTAGATTGTCCAATCGACTATTTATATAAGCATCGTTTAAGGTAACACAATATTTAATTAATGAAACACGGATAGAATTTTTCAAAGCCCGCAATACAGCGATAGTAAATAATATTAAATATTAAGTAGTATTTCTTATTGTAGTATCCGTAGCATAAGTAATTGCCTGTGCTGCGATCGTTCAATATGTGTTTTACGACACTTCACCTAAAACCATTCATCAATTTTCAGGGAGTACATAGAATTATCGCGAGCGCGAGCGACGCTACAAGAGGCGGTGGAGAGGCGGGGCCTGCCCGCCTTCATGGATATCCCTGCGGCGTTGCGGTGCGCGCGCGCGGTGCTACGCGGCGCACGCACGCACCCGCGACAGTCGCTCGGCCACACGATCCTGCGACTCAAGCGCGCTTTCGACGCGGCGGGCGGACGCAACGCCAATCTGTCGCGAGCTAGAGCAGTCGAAGCGTTAAAAGAAGCGACGAAAGCTCCGCGGGATATCGCCGAGCGCTTCCTACCACCTAACATCGATACAATTGATTTTGAGACATTCTGCGCTGCGGTAGCGGAACTTGCCGCTGATGCTGGTATGTACCCATTTATTTAAATTCATTATAGTTTGATCAAGAATTCGTTTGCTGAAATATATGAAGTAACATACCTACCTATATGTTATATATTTGTCAGCAATATTTAGTGAAATATTGTTTATACCTAAAGCATGAAACAAATCATGTTTTTCGTTGACATACATAAATCACTTTACTAGTGAATCGTAAGTTTCGTCTATAATTAACAATATGAAGCTGACAAGAATACCACTTTAGAGTAAGAGTGGTGTTTGTTTGAAGGGCGGCCGCGTGTGTCGGCCGGCACGAGCATGGCGGCGCGCGTGTGCCGCGTCTTCCGTACGCTACGAGACTTGATAGCCACGCCCCACCCATCCGGTGTGTTACGCACGAAAAGCTTCAATATTCCATTGCACCTTGCGCTAAAAATATTTTTATTGGTTTTTTCATTACATCAATGTGATCTACAGTCTATATTATTACGCTTCATTACATAAATAAAAAACTGTATGATTTCCATAACCGTCTAATTATTTTAATTCGATACTTTTTATGTGACGAACAAACCGATCAATTTGTGGTCGTTTTAAACTTTCAATTTTAGTAACGCACTTAAAGCAACAACAAAAAACGTCGCTTACAGATCCACCAACTTATTTGTGAACTAAGTGGTAGCGACACCGTCGATTTAGTGTATGCTACCCAGAATAATGTTTGACAAGTAGGTGTTCTAATTTCACATTACACAAAACATTGTCCATAATAAAATACTTAGTTTCTAGTCTTCAAAAACAAAGAAAAGTTGGCTCACTCAGCACTTGATTGATTTATGTTACCGTTATGTTAAACAAAAGTGATCATAAATATAGAGTTATTTACATAAAGAAAGTTAACTACACTAACCTGTAGCGAATAACATTTCAACATGGCGGCACATGTAGGCCAAAGATTTAAATATCGTTAGATGCGCCCCTGCCACAAATTATTCCACAGTTTTTCAAGGTGAGGTAAGGTGAGCTATATCTAACGATTTAAATCTTTGATGTAGGCCGTATTTTCGCCATTTCACAGATAAATTGGTGGGTCTGTACATTAACTATTGTCGCACATAAAAATACAAAATGGCGAATGAAATAATGTTTTGACTTAAAATATAATAAAAGATTTAGTAATGAAAACTTAAAATAAAATGTATCATGAAAATAACATACTTCATTCAAACTTAGTTTTATTTGAGTTCGCGTTTATTTCAGATGTTCATAGCTTAGATATTATGAGAATGTGGGTATGGAAATACCCACATTCTCATTTATAACTTTTTAATATAGCCGTAACCGATGCCAACATGCTTGCACTGCGATTCATCCGAGTGTTATACTATTTATTTTGGAAGTGTGATTGGCTTATTTTAATTATTTGCAAAATTTTAAAAATATATTTTCAAGTTTTGTCCACCTATTTTTATGTAAAACTTAAATAATAATCAAGTAATTATCAATTGCCAATATATTATTTTTAACTTTAAATAAGTAATGTAAATGCAGTAGGTGTTACATTGTAAACTAATATTTTGAATATTTTGTAAAAAAAAAATGTTTTAAAGTACTTACATATAATCTCACAGTATATGGTACATATTTTACGCTATATTCCACTTGCTATTTCAAATCTCGTTTTTAAATAGCCCTTTTGAATGTATAAATTTGTTTCATAAGCAAATGTCTTTTACTGTTATAATATGTGAAAATGATAATAATGGTAATTGTAGTTCCTATGGGAAATTCACAGCAATTTATAAGTGTTTCATTAGATGAAAAGATTAAAAAACACAGTGTAAACAAATAAAGTAGATAATTATGTAAATTATATATTAGTTAAACGTTCCCAAGGCTACACATCAATGTCACATAAACCTAATGATGTATTTTATATCTATCACAGAATATCAAATTCGCGCTGGTGAAGCGGCGACGGGAGCGGAGGCGGCGAGCGGAGTGGAGCGCGTTAGCGGGCAGCGGGAAACGAATGGCCTGAGAATTCACAATCCGCGTCTGAGGGCGTACGGACAAAAGTTATCATTATTCATCCCAAAGGTAAATAAAAAAATACATTTATAATAATTGAAAATATTATATTAAGAATGTAAGTTTTATGTACAGTTTTACAACCACACGAGGTTTATATCTATTTAGACTACAATCTGGAGATTATTATTTACTGTTATCGGATGAAGTACCTACTAAAATGTTGTTTACAGATATTTACTTCAGTATAGTGAAATTACAATATTTTATATAATATATGTATTTGTATTTTATTGGTTGTGCAGGTGTCTATGAGCGTCGGTAGTCACCATGGCTCCGACTGCTAGGTTGCCTCCTTATGACATAAAATATAATAGTCATGCTTTATTTATGTCCTAAGGAAGCAACCGAGCAGTCGGAGCCTTATGGTGACTACCGACGCCCATAGACATCCGCACAATCAAAAGTTATGCAGATGCGTTACCCTTTCCCTAACCCTTCAATGGGCCACCGGAAACTCACAAACCGCACGAAACGCGACGGCATAGCTGTCACTTGACGCCGGTGTTATGTGAGCGAGAGGTCTTGCCGGCTCAATTCGGCTGTAAAGCAGCATGGTACTACATCTTACCTAAATGCCAATATATATTTGAAAATTCTATTTAGAGTATAAAAATTTTCATGACATAAATACCTATGACATGACATGAATTTATTCTACTCTAAATCGAATACGAATCTCTCGGTATCCGTGAGATCGTATCAAAGGGTCATTTAGTTGGCATATGAGCGGTGGGAACAAGTGGTGGGCCTAGCCGAATAAAAAAAAAAAGGTGTGTGCGTGATTATAATTAATATATAATGTGGATTTAATTTGCAGAACGGTGGCAACAGGAGCGTGGGCGAGGAGTGCGCGTCCGACAGCAGCGGCGACTCGGTGTTCACGCCCGGCACCGAGCGACGGCTGGAGCGCTTGCCCGCCATGCTGGGTGCGCCCACGCACGACGTCTACCTCGGCGGATCGTTTCCCGTGAGTATACACACTTAATGGCGTAACGATACGTCTAATGAATTTGCTGTACCCACAGTACAAATTATATACTTTAAATAAATAATTAATACAATGTAATGCTTTTCCATTGCCAAACCATTCGTACTTAGTGTACTGTAGTGAGCATCGCGATTTCTTGTATTTTCTTCCCGTCAGTAAAACAATATAGACTTTAATATCGGAAGTAAAAATTTCAAGAACCTTCGGCTCGTGCCTAATCTACACCCTTATTTTTAATTCATCAGGTGGAAGTCAAAAACTTATTTTATGACAGTAATCTACTGACATTTTCTTTCTCTTTTTTTATTATCATTAAATAGTTGTTTTAATCCGCAGTCTAATGGGCGTCGACCGGAGGAGGTGTTGCGGCGCGAGGGCCTAACGTACGTGGTGTCGCGCGCCAACGACTACTCGCGCATGTTCTCGGCACCCGCCCGCCGCACCGCGCCCGCGCACCCCGAGTCGCCGCGCACCGATAAGAAGCCGCGCCCCGCCCCCTCGCCCGCCGCGCCCGCCACGCCCGACGACCCTGACGTAGAGCTCAGGGGCGTGTCTCGGGAGGAACGCATTGCGGAACGGCTTAGTGCCTCTGACTTCTACACGGTGTCGGAAGACCACACGCCGCAGCCTTTCAAAGGTGACAAGACATTAGACGTTAATATGCGAGTTTAGTACAATAATAATGCAACTTAACAGGCTTAACAGGCTTGAACAATGAGACAAGGTGAAATATTTGATATCTTTTACAGGCACTTACAACGAGGATTTGCTCTTGGGATCGCGGCAGTTGGTTTTCTCTCTGAGTGCGGAGGCGCCATGCTTCGCGGCGATGGTGTTGGCTGCGCACTACATGGGACTGCGGCCCGCCGCCACCATACTGCTGGTGCAGCCTATGGACCCCGCCGCCGCACACGGTGTACGTATCTTACTAGCTAAATTGCGGCCCGCCGCCACTATACTGCTGGTGCAGCCTATGGACCCCGCCGCCGCGCACGGTGTACGTATCTTACTAGCTAAATTGCGGCCCGCCGCCACTATACTGCTGGTGCAGCCTATGGACCCCGCCGCCGCGCACGGTGTACGTATCTTACTAGCTAAATTGTCTTATTTTGCAGATTTAGCGAGGTTTCTTAACATAATTTCGAACGAGACCGAAATCCGTAAAACCAATTTTATTACAATGAGTAAAACAATAATTATTGTAGAAATATTAGGATGCTTCTAGTTTTATTCATTTGTCTGTTATTTCATAGTTATTTTTCATATTCCAGTATAGTGCAGTAGCGGTGAAAGACTACAACCGCGGGCGGCACTACCTCACGGATCTCGCGCACCGCTCGGGCGTGCCCGTTTTTGACACCACGGAGGCGGCGCTTGCTTGTGCTGCCGAGCGGTTGCGTATGGCCCGTCCCTCGCGGACGGACCGCCCCGCCCACACGCCGCATGATTGAACCAGTCGTGACGCAACAAAACGGTTATTATAAAATGAAGTTTCAATACAATGGTGTAATACTCCGTCGTGGAAGCGACGACGGATATTTGGAATTACGTAACGTTTGTTTGAAGTTCGCGTTGTTATTTTTATTTTACTTTTTTTCAAATTCTGTCGTTGGAAACGATACGAAATATTAAAATTATTTATTTAATTTAAAGTACAGTTATAAATAGATATGCGGTTCTTTTAGATTTATTTTAAAAGAAATTTATTATCATACTTTAATTGGCCAATTTGTACAGTAACTTTACATTTCTTGATATTATTTTGAAATAGAAAAGTTACTTTACAAATTGCCTTTAATATTATGAATTGATAAAATGTACAAGATATGTTCATAACAAAATTAAATATAGATATATTTTTTCTGTACACGTTCAAACCTAATTCACATTGTACATTGTAGTTTTGAATCTCAAGTACTGTTTGTATCACTGTCGTTACCGAGCTCAGAATCCATACGTAATTCCGTTGTATTTGCAGAGTATGTAAGAAAGACATCACAATATGTTATTGAATGTGGATAGTTCGTGCGGCGGCGAGTCTCATGCGTGTACTTATTATGTCTAAAACAACTAGTGTAATACAAAACAGGTCTCTCTTTGCTTTGTCACTCTCTACTGCGGTGCGACGTAGGAGAGGAGCGTATAGCAGGGCTGATGCAGCTGTGTTAGTCTTAAAATATTGGATTATTTAATCAAAATTTTATTAATATTTCATTGGCTCTCAGTATTCATTAATATATTAATCATATTATATGTGTTATGTTAAAACACTTGTGATATGTTTTATAAGTATCGCTATAAACGCCTCTCCTACTCGCTTTAGCACTATTTTTATTGCAAAATTGTTACGAATGAGTGAAAGTGTAACGCGCCAGGTTAACAAATCTCTGTGATGAATTTGTTTAGTGAATTGTACATGTAATATTCAATGCGTAAACGTATTTAAATAATGTAGTGAGGGTATGGCGATTAACAAGTCTAACTGAATAACATGACAAAGGCACGTGTCAGTACACGCGCAGTGGTTTAATGTCTGTTAGGCGCGGATCGCACTTGGCATTTCCATTTTATTTAAATCATAGTTGTAAGCCTCTAATATTTTAAACGATTGTATTTTTTTCGTACGCGGTTTATTTTTATTATTGTTATCATACTGAATAAATATAATACATCAGACTATTTAAATAAAAAATAGTCAAGTTGATCTAGGGTTTTCTTAATAAACTCCGAAACACTTATTATTATTAAAATAAAATTAGTATTATGAATGCAAACAAATGTCAAGTTGCATGTTCCGAGCCTGAACGAAGACAAGTGAAATAAGATCAGAATGCGTACATTTCTCTCAAATAGATCTTTGTGTATTGGCATTGTGCTGTTAAATAATTTATTATTAATACTTTACGAGTGGATAATGGAGAGTACAAATGTTTGTTGCTCACGTGGCCTGGCATGTAGCCGGTGTGTTGTACAACTTATGCAAAACTTATTGTTATACGCATTATTATACTCATTTTTAAATGTAGATTAAAATAAATTAAAAGTGTAGCCCTAAATTGAAAGGAATCGAGCTAGAAGCTTCGATTGTCTTGCTGTAGGCGAATAATTAGATAAGTTGACCCACTGTCACTAAATATTACAATTTTATAATCGGCAAATATTATTTGCTAGTCACACTACCACTAACGTGTTTAAGTACTTTACTATATTGTTCGATAGTACAAAAATCTAATTTATAGAAAAAAATATTTCATATATTAATTGTAATTATATGCCATGTACGCTTATTTTAAACTAAAACATCACATGTAAATATAGAAATTGATAATTACATATATTTTGTTTTATTTGGCAATTGTAGTGGTATATTGACATGAGCTCCCTTTCACTGGCGAAAGTTTTCGCGCCATTGAAAAGTCCTCATTTTAGGTCTATCGCCTACTTATTTATATTTGATATAATTATTTGCGAAAAACTGGCTATAATATTCTAGTCCCGTACCAAGCTCGTAGGAACTTGTATTTAGGGACCTAGAAACGGAATTACTATTCATAATTCAAATTATCAGAATATTAGGTCTTTACCTATGAAATAACCGTTTTATATGAAAAAAATTAAACTTTTTTTCATATATTTTTATTTGTATTAATCGAAGTAATCACCCGTGCAATCAATGCATCTTTGCCAACGCATTGGCAGTTTATTGATGCCCTTCTTAAAGAAATCAGTTGGACGGGGAGGGACGGGATCCCGCCAAGAAGTTTTTTTATTTTTTTATAGAAGAGATAGATAGGCCGGCCGGCCTTTTAGATATGAGTATGCTCTTTTCTTGAAGGTTCCTACTTAGGAACCTTCAATCGGTTCGGAAACACCATACCACCACAATCGCCTTTAATTCGTCATTGTCGACCAAAGTCTTAGGACGACCGCGAGATTCATTTTTGAGGTCGGAATTTCCAGAACGGAAGCGAGCAAACCAATAACAGGTGGTGCGTTTGTTTGAAGTGTTAGTTCCGTAAACGTCGTTGATGTTGCGTGCCGCTTGTGCCGCGTTGCTGCGACGACGGTACTCATATTCCATAATTACTCGAATTTTTAACGTATCCATGATGACGAAAAAGATTGAAATGCGATGAAAATGTAACACTAATCAATAAACAAATGCCTACTGTTGGAAACAGAATTCCATGTTTTTAAAATAAAATTAATTTGAAATTATAATTCTTACCCCCAAATACTCAAACGAATCTCAAATTTAAGACGTACTTTAAACTCATACTACGACGTGTCAGATTCAAAGAGAAAAAGAAAAATAACACGAGTTTAAGTACGTCTTAAATTTGAGATTCGTTTGAGTATTTGGGGGTTAGCCAAACAAAAATTATTTTGATTTGAAATGGCCAGTACTGCAGAACGGCAATTTCATAAGACCTATTAATAAAACAATTTTAAACATAAATATTATTTATTCCTTAAATAATTATACTAGCAAATTGCTAAACGTTAAAAAACTGTCATTTTTTGCTTATCCTTCCTTATCTTCTGCTCTCTCGCTATCTGTCTCTCTTTGTTTTTTAACATACTCAATTCCTTATTTTTCTCGGATATTTGTGTCGTAATACTTCTGTGTCCGTTCGTTCCTGTCGGGTATTTTATTAAGGAGTTTTTCAATTTTAAAACTTCCGCTTCGATCTTTCTACAGCCTTCGTCGATTTTGAACTGTTCGATATTCAAATCTTTGCTCGTTGACTGTCTGATGTCTATGTCTTGTGACTTAGACGGCTCGGGCTCGGAATGGTCGCCCAGAGTCTTGTTTATAAAGTTGAACACGTTCCGCCGTTCCCGCTCTTTTTCACGCTCGTACGCCCTTTTGTTCCGTTCCTCTTCTCTCTTTTGTATTTTTTTCAACTTTTGTTCTACCTGTAATTCAAGAAAGGTACCTACAGTTATTTCCTATAAGGCTATATTCACTGTATGAGAGTAGATAAAAATGTTGGTGGTTACTGTAAAGTATCTGAAACGTCGGGCTTGTAAAAATCTTAATAAACCGCGATAAAATCCGTAAAAAATTGTTTCATTATAATGAGTGAAATTGGCGTAAACATTAGAAAACAAGATAAAAATGTTACAATTTTTCCTTATTCACCATGAACCTCAGGTCCAGGTTGTGGCTTGTCCTGCTGCATTAATCGTAGCAGATTCTGCTGCATTACTGTCAGCGGCTAATGCATTTACTGTAGCGAGAACGGCATTAACCTTAGCATGTACTGCTGAATTAACCGTAGCAGAATCTGCTGCATTACTGTCAGTGGCTAACGCATTTACTGTAGCGGGAACTGCATTAACCGTAGCATTTACTGCTGCATTAACTGTAGCAGAATCTGCTGCAATACTGTCAGGGGCAAATGCATTTACTGTAGCGGGAACTGCATTAACCGTAGATGTCCTGCTGCATTAACCATAGCAGATTCTGCTGCATTACTGTCAGCGGTTAATGTATTTACTGTAGCCGAACCTGCATTAACCATAGCCTGTCCTGCTGCATTACCTGTAGCGGGTCCTGCCGCATGGCGAGCGCCTGGTCGAGCGTGGCGCCGCGCGGCAGCACGCGCGCCTGCACGGGCCGCAGGCGCCCGTCGGCCGCCGCGCCCAGCCCCGTACCCGGCACGTAGCCCATCGCCAGCATCAACTTAGACCCCATGCCCTGATAAAGAAAGCTTTTTTTTTTTTTTTTTTTTTTTTTCGGATGGATCTATGCTAATGGCCCGAAGGCCCTAATGCTTCAACGGATTGATGTGAGCCCATTCGGCTCACTTTTGATTGGGGGGTTGCCCCCCGCCAACCGTGCAGTCTGCGACCACACGGCCTCCTGGCGTCGGTTGTGGATAAAGAAAGCGCCGGGTTACAACACTTACTAGCTAGCTTAGTTACATTGTCTATACAATATTGGTGATTGTGAAAAAGGCTTTGCAGTGGACGGAAAAAAGTTGATGTGACATCCATCCCTCGCGGCGTTCATTGGAAGAGTCCTATGTAGAGCAGTGGACAGAATCTTGAGAAATGATGATATAAATAATTATATGCTATGTGTATTATACTGTAGCAGCTATTAGTGAAATTGATTTAACATTATAAATATTCGAAATATGTACATATAGCGGGTATATGGAGACTATAACGTTGGTGTAGAGTGCCTTCAGTAAGGGAGTGTAGTTTGAAGCAGTGGCTATAACAACTATTTATGTATATGGTGATCGAAGACTCGTGACTTTAGAAATACATTATATTGAATTTAAATTATTTCGCCGGTTCTTCTAAGTGAAGTTGTTTGGAATCGGTAGTGGAGTCATTTAACGTCCGTTCAATAAGACGATTTGTAAAGTTGTATGTTATATACAGATTTTTGACTTTTTACTTAAAGGTACAGTACCTACATTATACATAGTACAGTAGAGTCAAGAAGAAGTCATCATATTCTCACAGAAGGTATTGATCTCGAGTGGGAATGTAACATACATATAAATTATGGGTGACGTAGACCACCTCTAGCTAGGTCGGTATAAATGGTATTCATGTATAATACATACTCACTCTGGTATGTCTCTCCCACTCGCCCATGGTGTGCCCGTCGGCAGCCTGGTCCGCTAGCAGCGTGCTCGGGTCTGTCTTGACACTCTTGACCTCCGGGTACTCGGTATCGCTCAAACTATCGTCCGAGCCGCTGTCGTCGTCAACACCTTTAAAAGTGACGTTAATTCATCATCATCCGACCCTTATATGCTACTGCTGAGCACGGATCTCCTCGAAATCAGTCGACCAAGGTGTTGGGCCATATATCTTTGCGAAGGCGGAAGGAATGCGGGTCCTCAAAAACTTTATCTCATCAGGCATGCCGGTTTTCTCACGATGTTTTTGTTCACCGATAAACAAATGTTATGTTCAGGCGCACTGCACAGAGATTTTAGAAAATCCCATTTTAGGATCGAACCCAACCTATCACTTCGGGGCCGAGGCTTTCCCACCAGACCAACGTCGCTCACATTACTTGCTAATGTATATAGGCTTAAAAGACATGTACTAAACTACTAAAGTAAAATCAGAATGAATAGCATAAAATGAACACGGCATGCGTGCAGCATAAATAACAAGACCTAGGGCTGATTCAATGAAGTTATGACGACCTATTCATCCGCATTCGTCTAGGATCGGCCACTACACTACAGTATTAGTA
The DNA here is from genome assembly GCA_963853865.1 of Helleia helle. NCBI lineage: Eukaryota > Metazoa > Arthropoda > Insecta > Lepidoptera > Lycaenidae > Helleia > Helleia helle. The sequence goes on from OY971421.1 coordinate 14,282,852, forward strand.
CTCAACAGTATGGATCTACCAACAAATGTTCGCCACACTCATACAACATGCGCATCATCGAGACCGGTAAGCGCTTGTTTTTATGAATGTGCCGTTTTGAGTGTTTGTTAGTAGTTTCCGTACTGGTTTCATACTTATACTGTAACTACACGGAGATCGTCATCCCATGCAATTACAAAAAAATCATACATGTGTGTGTGTGACATCTCGTTGTTGACTTATAAGACAAAGTATTTATTTATAAATTACCAAGTATACTGACTGCTTAATGGAAACATGTCTTCAAACTTGACATGGTATTCTTCTGATGCAGACTTTCTCTTTTCCCCCACTTTCATGCTTTGTTCTAACTTAGCGACGCATATTCTCTTTTCTAGATCCACATCTTTTACAATCGCTCTGTGCCACAAATGATATTTTTCTGTGGACTTTTTTGCTATTGTCATATCCTGTTGGAGTTATTTAAGGAATTAATTAAAAAATATATGTATATCCGAATGTTAACATATTATTCATCATCATCATCATCATCATCATCAGCCTCTATACGTACACTGCTGAACATAGGCCTCCCTCAATAAACGACAAATGAATATTAACTAACATTAATTATTAATGTTAGTATGCCTAAATTGGTTTTGATCTTTGAGGGTAGCAAAATCTTCATACATTAAAAGTTTTTTTAATGGATGCCAAGTCATTAGACTGTACCTCGACCCCACCATGGTTCAGGCCTTGACGTGGCAGTGGGGCTCAGTAGCCTAAGGTGTGCCCAGCACACCTCTCTTTGTACACCTCTTATAAGATTGAGGGGACAAAAGAGCAAGGGGCAAGGAACGAGGATGGGAACCTCAACCCATTCTACTGTCCCGACGTTGGGAGGGGTTGTTCTGTGGTTCGGGACAACCCCTCTGTGGAGGTGGCGTCGGTCCCCTGAGGGGCTGACTAGACGTCGAAGTGCCCTATTAGCTCATTAGATCCCTGACACCTCACCATAGTTGGCATTGAATGTACTCGCCGGGTTTTAGTGGGTAGAGCAGCGTCCACTTACCACGTTTCGGGCAATGAGAGTCCCACATACCCGCCTGGGGAGAAAAAAAAGACTGTACCTCGATGTTACAGTGTTATACAGTTTGTGACAAGTATTTAATTAAGTTACCTCATCGTCAGGTGGTGTTAGCTTTAATAGGATAGTACTCCCAACTTGAACTCCATCATAATCAGGTTCTATAGCTTCTTTCAAATCAGACAATTTTACTACAGCGCCATGCGAATATCTGTAAATGTATCAATACTATCAACCTATCTTCAACATACATACATATCAAAATCTAGCCTATTTAATTTTTATTAATTGAGTGTAATGTAAGTGGCCTTTGCCGACTGGCAAGCAGATCTAGGAAAGATAACTAAGCAACAAATATTAGTTGAAATACTTTATTTAATTTAAGAGTCTAGTATTAGTTTTTTTAACATTGTAAGTTTAAATTCAGTTTTAATTTCCATAAGATCTGAATAAAAGGCTATATTATTATTATTATTATTAATTGAGTGTAATAAATATTTATATTTTCTTGGCTCACCTAAGAAAGTATTTAAATTTTATGCAATAGTTTCATCGAAACCAAGTTACAAAAGTACAAAACTATAAACAATTACTAAAACACATTTTACATGCTGATGTTTTGGTTATTCTTATTTTAAATTTAAAAATTTATCTTAGAATATAGTGTTCATTACCTTAAGGGTGTATTATCATAATATGAAGAATAATCAGGGTTTTATAATCAAATAAATTATTTTGTCTGATCTTTTTTATAAGTTTGTACTTCTAAAAATGATTAGACTAAACTTACAGGTGGGAGGGAAGCTCTGTGCCGCGCTCCCGGCGGCATGGGTACCACCATCTTGCTTGTTTCTCCCGTGAAACAGCTTTGCTGTGTTTCGGAGAGAAGGGCAAGACAGGCAGTGTAATTACTGGCACCAAGACCTATCATCTTATGTCTCAGGGTAGGCAACACATAAATGAGTTGCCTGGGCTCGTTCCAGATAAACTAGTTTATGTTCATGGGCGACGTCGACCACTTACCATCAGGTGGTACGTTTGCCAGTTTGCCAGTTTGCCTATCCCACTAACATGAAAAAAAAAAAAAAAACTCTCTTCAACAAAAAACCTCAGAGCAGAAAGTTTGTCAAAAGTCACAAAAACATACCGGCATTGATCATCACTAAATTTACAATCTCCATTAAGAAAATATGGACATGGCAACATTTCTGTGAGAGTTGGATGTGTATATAGTACTCGAACCTAAAAAATAAATTAAACATTTGAGTCATAAACATTTTTACTATTAATATAAGATATTATGACATCAATTCTTTTATTTAACAAAAAAAGACTTACTTGGAGATCACTAAACTGATCATCATCTTGACGAGGTTCAACCGAACTGACCATAGCATTGTGTAGACTTGGCTGTCCACCCCAAGCATGCTTATGATATACAGCACACTTCATTCCCAAAAGAGATGCTAGCTCACCCTGTAAATGTTACAATAGAACTTTGAATTCAAATGCATGCTTTGTATTTTAATCATAAGCCAGTTTCTATTCACTATTGCACACCAAACTTATTATAAATCCTCAGCTACTCACAGCCACTGGTTGCTATTGAGTGGGTAAACATAAGACAATTACCAATAGGGCTCAGCATATGAGCTATATAATTCAATAAAATTTTCTATTTTCATTTTATAAAAAAAAACCTATTTAGAATCTGGCTTAAGAATGTGATAGATTTATATTACACAGTGGGCAGCTATTTATTCTTGGCTCATTAAGTATGAAGGTCATACATAATTTTCACAATATCAGAAACATTACCTCTATATCACTATCACCATCTTCACCTTCTTTACCTTCCTCTGTATGTTCCTGATTATCATCATAAGCTCCAGTGTCGGCCATTTCTTTCTGTTCACAATTTATTTAAAATTAAAAGGATAATGGTATTTATATTTGGAACAATTTTAAAATTCATATATACAATTTGATTCTATACAAATATATCAAAGTTGAAGAATTCATGTTTGTTTGAATGCACTAATTTCTGAAACAGTTTAATTTGAAAAATAATGTGTTTAGATGTACATTTTTTTTTCATTTTATGGCTGGTGAAACAGCAGGAAGACCAGATTAAGAATACTACTAGTTGACAAATTACATTTTTAATAAGGAACAAAGTGTGGAAAATTGTACTATTTCTTACCATAAATAAAGCATACTCCTCATCTATTTCATTTTTATCATTATTACTATTACATTGAGATTGACCTGGTGAATTATTTGTCTCTAGTTTCTGAACATCTAGACTTTCTTTTGTTAGTGTTATTAGTTCTTCTAATTCTGATTGCAAGGCTACTAGTGGCTCACGTTCTGTTTCATTGTGTGTACTCTCGAGAGCCTGCTTTACCATTAAAAGCTAAAATACATACAAAATAATTAGTGTTGAATAGTAGGTACATACCTACAAATAAATTTTCAACTAGTCCAATTTTTCTTACTTGACTTTCGTATTGGGTAATCGAAGATTTTAAATCTTCCATAATTGCTTCATCAAATAGAAATTTTGCGTCAAAAGAACATACAAGCCTCCTTTTCATTAAATTTGATAAATTGTTTATAATTTAAATATGTACAATTTTCACTATCGCATTTGTCAAATGTCAGTTTCCATAGTCAACAAATTTACTTCTTCTTTTACTTTTGGCGAAAGCATTATCAATTATAAGCCTCATTGCATTTTGCCAATGTTTAAAATGTAATATTATTTATTACATGGAAGTAGTACATGATACATCTTGGCAAAAAAGAGTATGGAAAAAATGAGGGCGCCACTTTCACTTAGGTCTCATCATATTATGGAAAATCAGTAAGATAATTTAATCAAAACGTTAAAAATAAATGTGAAACACTAAGCTTTACTCAAAATCTAGTATTTGTCGGCCAAGTATTGTCAACATCATAGGTTTCCATTTAGTAAAATATATTTAGTTCCATCTGTCAAGAATATGACGTGATATTCTTGTTTGCCAAGCTGTAACCCAATGTATTGCATGACCAGAAAATTAAAAACCCTCGTAATATTGCGGAAAATTTTGGAACTAATTTCTATATGGATGACAATATGTGTTCACGTAAAAAAAAATACAGTGGCGACACCACACAGGGTTCTTATATTTCTGGTCAAGCTATTTAAGGTATATAAGTGTCTATACCATAGACTTAGACATACTTATATTATATGTTTATGGTCTATACGTCGTAACTCGTAATAAAGAATATTTAATAAGGTGTTAACCTACGTGTTTACCCAGAGAGCAAATTACGGCTGATAATTTTACGTGATAACGTCATATTGCATCACAAGCCGAACGCTTAACTCTTAAGCCGATCGTGCCTCCGCGCTCTCGCTTGCACGCTTTGCTTAGGTGAAAGACACTTTTCGTGCGTGCGGTTGGCGTTCATTGATTTTTAAGAAAGAGGTTTTCACGTCAAAAATATAGAGAACGTTATAGAGAGGCATGTTTGTTACAGTGCCACATACTTTTCTTGGCCGGCGGCTGAAATTGGTACTACCATCGGCATTTTGAAATGTCAGCAGTCAGACTGTCATTGTCAGTTAGCTCTCAAATACAACTTGCGGAGTTTTGTGTTTTGTGGTTTTTATGAACATCAAACATGCCTGGAGTATTGAAAAGCGATGGCAGAAGCATTGTTTTACGCGTTCTGTCTTTCATGAATGAAGAAAAACGCAACCAAGCGCCAATTATACCATTACAAAAAGTATATGAACGAGTTGCTGCCGCTACAGGTTAGTGTTACCAGCATAGATGGGGATGAATTTACCTACGTATTAATGAAACGGAAACTTACTTATTTACTTTTTTTATTACAGGCGTTAGTGAAAGGTCAGTGCTACGAATGGTAAATGAAAAGAAACGGGCCGATGAAACAGGGACAAAAGTTTCTACTCCGGGGAAAAGAAGAAAAAAAAAACAACAGGAAAGATAGAAGTCGACAACTTTGATCTCGGTATCATAAGAAGGAAAGTTCACGAATTTTACTCAGTTAAAAAAGAAATTCCCACTTTACCGAAGTTACTTAATGTTCTTCGCGAAGAAATTGATTTTAAGGGGAGCCGAGAGACCCCAATCTAATAGTTCTTACTGAACGTAATGATATATCCGCATGGAGGGCGACATATTTACAAAAATTCAGGAAAACGAACTTAGTGACAAAAAGAAACCTGTAGTTTTTTTGGACGAAACATATTCACACTTCGCACACAGCTGGACAATGTTGGCAAAATAATGAGGATGATGGTGTTCTGAACCCAGTTTCTAAAGGAAATAGATATATAATCGTCAATGCAGGAGGAGAAACAGCTTTTGTCAAGAATGCTTTACTCGTTTTCAAATCAAATACAAAAAGCGGTGATTATCATGATGAAATGAACAACACAAATTTTAAAAAATGGTTCGCTGACAAGTTGCTTCCAAATTTGGATCAATGCAATGCAACTGCATTGCAATGCGGTTGCATTGCACTGATTTGCAATTGCCATGTAGTGAGCTATACAACAATGGCTAACTGAAAAGAACGTGGAATTCCACGAAAGCTATACAAAACCCTAGCTTTATGAACTAAATAAAAGACACAAACCGGCACCAGAATACGAAATTGATAAATTGATGAAAGATAGTGGACACACGGTGTTAAGATTGCCACCATATCATTGCGATCTTAATGCAATAGAAATGATCTGGAGTTCAATGAAACGGAATGTAGGAGAGAAGAACCTTCGGAAATCAAGTACTGAAATGCCTCAGTTGATTGCAGAAGCCTTCGACAGAATATCTGTTGTACAATGGAAAAAACATTGCGATCATGTAAAAAAAATGAAAACAAATACCTACAGAGTAAAATATGCGTTTTTAGATGAACCGTTCATTATTAGTTTGGCCAGCGATAGTAAAAGCGAAAGCAGTGATTCTGAAGATGAACATTTTGACTATTCGGGAAATCAAATAATTGATGGAGTTCGTCCTCTAGAGTGTGATTTTTCAGATATTGTTTTGTTTGATCATAATTATTGTATCAAAATATAGAGGCAAAACACGTGTAGAGTGCTTAAAATGATTTATTAATAATGCTCTTAGCAATAAGCCCGCTATTTGTACTGTTTTGTAATGTTTGTGTTTATTTTCTTTCTTAGTGCGTACAATAAATAATTTTACTATCCACCAACACCTAATAAAAATCCAACTAAAATGTATTTATTTTTATTTCTTGCATTATCAATTACAATGGCAAAGTTTTAATTATCGAACGGTTCCGATTGCTAGGTATCAAGATATTATATTAATAGTACAGGTAACAAAACCTATCATATCAGTATTGTTCCTAAGTTTATGTCACATTTACTTTCCTAGAACTGTATTTTCTAGATATTAGTATACATTGTTTTATTAAGACACTTCAATAAATTACTTATTAAGGTAGCCTGCATCTCTTCAAATTTTTCCCCATATATTGGTTAATTTTTATTTACTAGCAATACTAATATCCATGACAGCGACGCTCTTACCGGCCAAGAAAAGTTTGTGGCACTATAATTTTGTTTTAAGCTGCATATGACGCCACATTCACATCGTTCAGTCAGCGCGTTCTACGAGAATTTCAATCTAGCAGTAGGTACATAATATCTATTGTATTGTATTGTATGCACTAAACGTACTTTCACGGATGGCCGATGGGGCAATAAGGTTCAAGAGTGGAGGCCACGTTTAGGTAGACGAAGTATTGGTCGGCCATCAACTAGGTGGGAAGACGATCTCCGCGCGGTGGCCGAACCTGGTTGGATGCGAGTGGCTGGGATCGGCCGTCTTGGCGTTCATTGAGGGAGGCCTATGTTCAGCAGTGGACGGATAGAGGCTGATGATGATGATATAGCGATAGTGATATTTTCTTTCTTTTTCTTCACGGAGTTTAGACAAGCTCCATGTTTTTCTTATTCTTACTTTGTTTTAAATGAAACAAGAGCGCATCATAATTTATAATATTATCTACTAGAGGTATTATGAATAATTATGATACGCTATACTATATCTAAGTTTTAAGAGATGTCACATAGCTCGTTAGGAAAAATCTACGAAAGAATTCTGCTTAGGCGGTTGAAAACCGTCATTAGCGAAAAGAATCTTTTCATAGATGAGCAATTCACCTTCCGCGAAAACCATTGCTGCCCAAGGCAAGTCCACCGTATGACGGAGTATATACTCACTAGAGGTTTCCATAAGAAAAACAAACAAGACACGTGCGCTGTTTTCTTTGATGTAGCAAAAGCCTTCGATAAAATCTGGCACGAAGGCCTCATATACAAACATATCATCATCCGCGACTACCTTTCTGGCCGGCATTTTAGATATGGAGTAGAGGGCACTCTGTCCTCTCGGAGACCTCTGAGGGCCGGAGTCCCACTGGGCTACGTGCTGTCTCCGACCTTGTACAACTTGTATACCTCCGACATCCCCGAACACCCGGCGGTTAAACAGGCTCTCTTTGCAGACGACACCACTCTGTATATCACCCACCCCTCAGCTTCTACCATCCTCCAGCGTGCCGTCACCGAGCTGGGCGAATGGTTCGCAAAATGGCGGATTGATATAAACCCAGAAAAAAGTGCCTCTATAAAATTCTCACGTAGGAGGGTCACAAACAGATGACCTTATCGTACCATGAAACCGATAAGGTTAAACAATATAGAAATACCTGGGGGTCACCCTTGACAGGTCGATGTCATTTAGACCACACATTGAGACAGTCACCAAAAAGGCTAAATTCGTCTTGAGCCGTTTATTAATTAACAATAAACAGCAAAATGCCCTTCAGGCATAAGCTAATCCTATATAAAACTTGTATCCGACCCATTACGTCATACTCTTGTGTCGCATTCGCGCATGTGCCACAAAGTCGACTTAATGCACTACAAATAGTCCAAAATAAATTCTTACGCATGGCAACCGGTTGCCCGTGGTACGTAAGAAACATCGACCTGCACAGGGACTTCAGATAGCACCTGCACGCCACATGGGCCTCGGGGTCGTAAGCGACGTCGACCCCTACACATGGAAACCACATCGATCCGGATCGATCACAGAAGCTTGGGTTCGAATCCGATACGAGTAGACACAAACCCAGACCGCGCAAACAGCGCTAGCACTCCGCTACCGCTAGATTGCTTGGGCACCGCGCATGACCCGCCTCCCTCTCCAAAGGGAGGGATGGGGGCCGGCCCTCATGATGATAGGTTAAATTAAACCGTAAAAGATTCGTAGACCGTATCGGATTTGACTAGTCCAAATCCTGCTCTCCCGAGCAGCGCGCGCGATGTACCCCGCCCCGTAGGGCGTCCGCCTTTCGAATATTTCTTAAGTGAGCCATCTGCTCATTTACTGTACCGATTGAGCTTAAAGGCCATCAGATCGAAAAGTCTAGGCCTACCGAAAAAAAAAGAGATGTCATATATATTAACATGATTTTAACACACGGCCTCTGTGACTCAATGGTTAGCGCGTGCTCAAGCCGGAGGTTGCGGGTTCGAATCCCGCCAGGGAACTAAAAAAAGTTTTCTGTGTTCCTGGGTCATGGATGTGTATTAAATATGTGTATTATATATAATAAGAATCTTAAATATATTATGTATAGTATGAAAGTATTTAATATATTTCCGTTGTTTGGTACCCGTAACACAAGTTCTTCGAGAACTTACCACAGTACCAAATTGACGTGGTGTAAAAGCGTCCCTAGAGATTATTATTATTGGTGGGTGAAATTAATATTATACATGAAATGATATTGTCATTGCGTATGTTTTAAAATATTTTTAAAAAGATATTAAGAAATCACACGCATTCATTCAATATTCGACCCTGCATACAAACAAATCAAAGATATAATCGAAATGATTGTTTCTTTCCATCACCCTGCTATCAGATTAAACAGACTCAACAATCACACGCATTCATTTAATATAATGTATACAATCCTAAATACAAGCAAATCAAAAACAATAATTTCATTCCTCGCAGCACCCAAAGATTAGAATCTTTAGATACGCCCTCACCTTGCTAAACTGTGGAATTATTTTAAAATATGTGCGTTCGTAAGATGCTTACGGCGGCTCACACACGCATACTAATGCGTCACGTATTTTTTAATGATATTTGGATTGGCAAACAGGCAGACGTGCCACCTGATGGTTAGTGGTCAACATCGCCCATGAACATAAAACTAGTTTACCTGGAACAAGCCCAGGCAGCTCACTTATGTGTTGCCTATTCTGAGACATAATATGATGTTAGGTCTTGGTGCTAGTAATTAAACTGCCTGCCTTGCCTTTCCCTCTGAAACACAGAAAAGCTGTTTCACGGGAGATACAAGCGAGATGGTGGTATCCTTACAACTAGGAGTGCGGCACAGCTCATCCCTCCTACTAGTAAATTATTAACTACATATAAAAAAATTGCATTTAGATAATTCTTATATATTCAACAACATAATAATATATATTTGATGTACAAAATTCAAACACAATCATTCATAAATCACTTATTGCTTCAATTGTTGTTTTTTTAATAACTGCAGCTACAATATTCTTCACTTTAACTCCACTATAACTTTCTTCATTTGTAAAATTAGTTGCTATGGACTGGAATGTATCATTCATTATTGATTTGATTTTATTTTTGGCATCATCACTCTTTTGGAAATTGGATGATGTGTCATCTATTTTCCTATTAAGATTAGTCAATTGCTCATCTTTGAAGTCTATTTCCTTCTTTAAATTTGTAATTTCTTCCAAGTATGTTTTTTCCTTTTGTGTAAAATTCTCATTTTGTTTAGTTACTTTAATCAATTCATCTTTAAGTTGAGAAATTGTTTTGTCCTTTTCCTTGTTCTCATCCTCATTTGAAATTACAGGTACATTATGGCATAAATTATCATTAGGCATATTATTTTGTTTATCAAATTTATAATTCTTACTTTCTAAATCATGGGCTAGAATTATTTCTTCATATTTTTTAATTTTCATTTCATATTCATTTAATAACTTTTGCACTATTATGTTTTGATAATTTGATTCACCGAGACCCTTATCAGTTATACAATTTGGTTTCAGTTTATCTATGACTAAGTCCAATTTATCTGAAATCCTATTCATGTTTATTCTCAGTTCACTATTGCTTACTCTTTGTTCAGATATTAATAAAGATACATCACTCATCCCAACACCTGCTATATCTTCTCTTCTATTATTTACAATTTCTAATGATTTACATGTTATAACTTCATTAGGATTTTCATAAATATTAGAAGTGCCCTCATAAGGTCTATTCATAATGCTTTCCTTGGCTGTACTGCCATCCACTGTTTCAAGAACATGTTTATTAGCATTGCTATTATAAGATTTCAATGGTTTATGTTTGGATGCTCTTCTAAGAGTACTACTTTCATTGGAGTCTGAGGAATCAGATGTTTCAATATTTTTTTGAGTTTGAGGAAGGACAGAATGCCCCATGGTAGCCATTCGTCTCAATATAGAATCCTTAGTTCTTCTGTGAATTGATGAATCGGTATCACTTGTTCTATCTTCTAAAGACATCTGTTTATCTTTATTTTTATTAATATTCTTCTGTACAGGGTTACTATTAGGCGGTCCATGTTCTTGTTCAGTGGAATATTTAAGATTCAGATTTAATTCTTTTAATATTTCTAATATTTTATACATTTCATTATCTTTTGCATTTATGCTCCAGTATTTCTGTGTATTGTCATAATATGAGATACTGACATTGTCTTTAACTTGTACTTCAAACTTGGGAGTCAATGTTGCACATGATAATGTTGTTTTATTAGCATCATATAGTATAAAATTGTGTGTAGAATTTTTCAAAATTTTCATCAATGCAAATCCCAGCTTTCCTTTGTTAATATAAGTATTATTAGCCCTAAAAATAAGAAAAGCAATACAATGTTAGATATTTAAGTAGAAAATATTAATTGCATAGTACAATAATTATAAACAGTCAAATATTGATAACATCTATACAAATAGAACTTTTTGAATTTGCAATGGTGAATGAATCTACCCAAATCCCAGCTCAAATTTGTCTTACAGTATGACTTTACTGGATAGATTATTATTACAACATTTCTGTCTATTATTGGATGCATATGCAAATTTTAATTAAAGTGGCACCTGACACCAATAAACCTTTTGCTATGAGGATTCATGATACCCATACTTAGGCAAGATAACTATCTCATCAAATTTTCAATTAACCAACAATATAACAGATTTGAATAAGGAATAACATTAAAATGTTATTCCTTATTATTTAAATCAATAATTTGTTTGTAGCAAAATTTGATCAATAGGGGATTGAGGGATTGATCAATTATTTTCTACTATATATCTCATATAAACAGTAGAAAATAATTACTTACCATTCATATGCATAGGTGGCACACGCAAAAATACATTCTGTTGGCTTTATGTCTCCTGGCTTTGATACGTCTTCATTAGTTGGAGGCGGTTGCGGTATATATTTCAATGTGGCTTTATCAGTTCCATCCTCGACTTGAGAAGATTTTTTAAATATATGTGCAAGGGAAGTACTGAAAATAAAATACCAATTAATAACAAATTATTTCGTTCGAGACAATAAAAAGTAATATAGAAATTACCTGGAAGCTGGCGTGAAAAGATCTACATCGACATCGTCGGTTTCAAGCATTTTTGTTATTAAAATTAAATTATAGATACATAGGTATTTCTATTTTCTATTACTATATGGCAGATTTCTGATTCCTACCCATATGAATATTTTTTATAAAGGTCACGACTAAGATAATTTCAGTCAGAGAGTATACAATTGCTACTATTTATATAATTATCTTATATAAATCTGATAATTAATATTTATAATTATGGAACCAAAGACTACTACGGTTTGGTACATAAAATAAGTCCATTTTTTTAGAAGTGGTAAACAAATATGGCGCACTTCCGGACACAGACAAATAAACTAAAAGTGTAGTTTAGTGAAGTGACACAAAGAGCAAATGAAAAATGAATGAACAATATTTATTAGATGAAAGTAAAAATAATTTTGACGTGATAACGTCTTATATTTCGGTGGAGCCGAGTGCACACACGAAAAAACATGACTCATGCGGCGTTACCTCGCTCTGAGGCGTTCCATTTTCTTATAACGTTGTCACATTCAACTATCGTCAGTAAACCGACTTTACAGACAACCGATTTTTTTATTCAAATATTTAACGATACCATATTGCTGAGATTATTAATTCAAAAACTTATAATATATTGAGTATTTTTGCTAAGAAAGAAAAATGCGCACCGCCCGCGTCTGCGCGTCATCACTCATCATCAGTTGGACACTGACCGACGAGTGACGAGTGACGACCGTTGGATCGCGTCGTGACGTAATTGCGACTTAACGAGTGCGCGCGCTTTGCATATCTCGTAACAATGACAGCACAACATCAAATAACTTATTCGAACCGCGAATATTATGAGATGGTACGGTGTTACATTTTTAGCGGTGAAAGTTTACTTGGTGCGCAAAGACATTATGAAAGTGACTCTCTACCGCGTCTACCAAGACAGGGTATCAACTCGAGAGTACCTAATCCGAGGACGATTTTGGGCAGTTTACTACAACGGCTCATGCCACGGGTCAGGGAGGCCATGCCGTGATTAGTCCGGCAGTCGAGAATGCTGTAATAGAGTTTTCTCAACGAGACCCTCGATCTAGCACCAACGACGCAGCTCGACAATTCGGCGTTAGCCGTTATTACGTGTGGAAGCTGTAAAATTCCTCAGGATACCATCCGTATCATTATCAACGTGTTTAAGCACTACATGATAACGATGATCAGCCTCGAGTACGATTTTGCCGATGGTTATTGTCAAACATTGACTCTGCAAATATTTTGTGGACTGACGAAGCCTTATTTACCCGGATAGGACTGTATAATAGTCGTAACGAACACTACTGGGCAGTGAGCAATCCCCACGTTATCAAAGACAGTTATCATCAAGTGCGATTTAGTGTTAATGTTTGGGCGGGGATCATTGATAACGTAATCGTAAGCCCTTACTTTTACGAAGGACGATTGACTGGTGGTACTTATTTGGATATTTTACAAAGTGTGATTTCAGATTTATTAGAAGACGTACCCTTAGCGCTATTAAATAACTTTTACTTACTGCTGTGCGTGATTATTTAAACCGCGAATATGGTGATAGGTGGATAGGACGCGGAGGCCCCATACCGTGGCCTCCAAGGTCTTCAGACCTTACTCCGTTAGACTTTTATTTGTGGGGAGAAATTAAGAGACGTGTTTACGTTGAAGAAGCGCAAAGTTATGAGGACCTTCGTAATAAAATAAATACTGCATTTAATGACTTAAAAAAAATGGACGCCATTTTGAACAATTGCTGAAATATCAGTGATAGTGATTTTATGGGACAGAATAGGGATGTTGACATTTTTTATAAATGTTTATAGATCATTTATAATATCTAATAGACGCGTAAATATTATTAACTTTTGCTTAAATACGTCTTATGCCTATAAAATCTTGCATTTTATAATGCATTTTAATTTTTTCTCCAAAACGCTAACACTTGTCACGTGACGTCATATGTTGTTAAACATCGTAAAAATGATAAAATGATTCTAGTTGTCGTTAATAAAAATGGCTTCTAAGTTTTATGATTGTTGTACGGTGCCTATGTGTGTGTACACTGTCAAAACGTCTGAAAATTAGTTTTTACAATATGTACTGCGTACGGAAAATGGTGTAAAAAATACGTCAATATTCTTCCGCTTCCGTTAAATAGGAACAGGTGACGTCATTTCCGTTTATTATCTCGTGACCTATTTTAAATTTTGTTACATTTTATTTATTAAATATTAATTTAATCAAATAAAAATAAGGGAAAAATATATTGTATTTTTTCAGAATTCTATCATAGAAACTACCAATTAACATCAAAATTATATTTTTATATGAATACTGTCAACATCCCTATTAATGTGTAGGTAAGTAATTTAATTGTTGTAATTAATTGATTCCACTTTTTAAATACGCCATAATAAAAACAAACATTGTTGTGTGATTTTAAAATAATAACATTTTTAATGGGGAATAATATAATTTTCTTGTATAACTGTATATTTAATCACGTTACTATGTAATGTATAATAAACACAATCAGTTGCTATGGGTTATAATGTAATAGATTAACACTCGACCGTTCGCAACTGAATTCTAAAACCGACTCCTCGGGTAGTGCTCGGCCCGGTGCGCGCGGGATGCGCACCGCGATCCCGTGCGCATGCGTAGCGTTCTGCTTCTCGATGCATCTAGAAGCAGGGGTTCGTGCGGGGCGAGACGCGCTAGCGTCGATTGACACATTATACAATACTTTTCGGCGCGCTGCGATTTACAACTGGCCACTCGCGTTACAAACTCCCCCTCTAGTCAGAACTCAGCGCCCTCGCGTTCGGACTAGCACTTACGAGGTCGTCCGCGCCTACGTTTGGCTCTAACGGGAACCTCCATGTCGCCAACGTATGGCGTAAGTTGCGATGCGTGATAACGTCCAATGCCTTCTAATAGATAAGTCATCGGACTGACCACTTCGCTGATACGGTATGGGCTGTCTCTTTTTGGTATAAACTTAACGGACTGCCCAGGGCCTACGCTGTTCAGTCCGTGAGTATTTAGTAGAACTAAACTTCCTACCTTATAGTCTGGTGGCGCTCTCCTACCTTCATCAGCATACTTCTTCTGTGTAGACTGGGCACGCTCGTGGACGTCTCTCGCATCTATAAGTGCTGTCGACAACCTACGCAGGTACGGAGTAACATTGGGAACAAAATTATCATTATCTACAATCGATTTCATGTCCGATATTACATCGGAAGGAGCGCGCATCTCTCTCCCGAAGGTAAGGAATGACGGAGTAGAACCAGTGCTGGCCGTCATTGCGGTGTTCATTGCGAACCGTACGGCAGGAAGATGTTCATCCCAGGAAGCGTGATCTCTCCCCACCAGTATAGCAAACTGCGGCTTCAGGTCCCGATTCTTTCTCTCAACGGGGTTTGCCTCTGGGTGATATAGCGGGGTCAGTGTCTGCTTAACGCCGAAGGTATGGCAGACTTGCTGCATCACCTCAGCGACAAACTGCACCCCATTATCACTGACCATCCGACGTGGCACTCCAAACCTCAAAAACACTTCGTTGACCAATACAGCTGCGCGTTCCATGCTGGTAGCATTTTCTAGCGCGAACAGTTCTGTTCACCGAGAGCAGACGTCTTCCACTATCAAAATCCAGCGCTTGCCTTTAGCTGTTCTTGGTAAAGGTCCAAACAAATCTACGGCAACGACCTCAAAGCGTCGGTTCATCGCAGGTGTTTGTAAGAGGCCGGCAGGCTTCCTGTTATCTGCCTTGTATCGTTGACAAGCGGTACATCGCTTTATATAATCGGTTATGTAGGTTCTCATACCCATCCAAAAGTACCGGGCTCTGATGCGTTGCAGGGTTCTCTCTGCTCCGAAGTGGCCTGCTGTAGGTGCATCGTGGAACTCGGCGAGCACCTGCTCTTTCTCGTGTGCTGGAATCACAAGGCAAGCAGTATCAGCGTCATCGGCTTCGGGGGTACATCTGTACAACACACCATCCGATATCAGGTAACCTTTCTCCGACCAACTCTTCCCCCTGAAGGGATCGTCGGTGGCTTCCAAATCCTCAATAATGTTTTTAAGGTCTGTATCCTTAAGTTGACTCTCACGCACATTCTACAGGAGATCTGTGCGGTATATCTACAGCCACAAAACATATTTCGCAGTCCCCTGCTTCCTCGTCGCAACAGGCAGGGCGACTTAGGGTGTCTGCGATCACATTTACTCTGCCAGGCGTATACTGTATCTGCAGATTGTACGACTGGAGTGTCAAGGCCCACCTTGCTAGGCGGCCACTCGGTGTCTTTAAACTCATTAACCAGCGCAAAGGCTGATGATCAGATTTAACAGTTACCTCTGAACCTTCTATGTAACCTCTGAATTTAGTCACGGCCCACACGACCGCCAAGGCTTCTCTTTCCGTAGTCGAATAATTCCGTTCAGCCGGAAGCAGTAGTCTGCTGGCGTACTCCACGGGCCGCTCGTCGGGGCCCTCCCCCTGCATCAAAACAGCTCCGAGGCAGTAGCCGCTACTATCGGTCCTGAGGGAAAAAGGTTTAGTTTCATCAGCCTGGCGAAGAATAGGGGTGGTTACCAAAAACCTTTTAATCTGCTCGAACGCAGCTTGCTGTTCGTCAGTCCACTTCCAGTTGCTATTCTTCTTCAGAAGATCAGTCAACGGTTTCGCTATTGCAGCATAATTGGGAACAAAACGACGGAACCAACTCGACGTCGCTAGGAAACCTTTTAATTGTTTCTCGTTTCTTGGGACGGGCATGTCAGCTATGGCTGCGGTTTTATCTGGATCTACTTGTAGACCACCAGGGACAATAATATGGCCTAAAAATTTTACTGAGTCCCGTGCAAAACAACTCTTCTTACGGTTAACTCGTAGGTTAAACATACCTAGTCTGTTGAAAACGGCTTCCAGGTCTTCCAGGTGCTGCTCGAAATTTGGCGACAGGATTATGAGATCATCTAGGTACCCTAATATTGTCACGGGTCTGGTTCCACGTGGGCTCGGTGATCTCTTGTTCCTTGTACTGGAACTATCCGTCGTAATCGGCACGTTCAGGTTTGATTTAAACTGGTCGATCAATCTCTGGAACGTGGCACCTGAGTTGCGGAGTCCCATCGGCATCCTTTTAAATCGGTAAGTACCTGCAGGCGTTATAAAAGCTGTCTTGTCCCTATCTTCCTCATGCATGCCCACTTGGAAATACCCAGAGCGCAGGTCAAGGGTCGTCATAAAACTGGTTGTCTTGGCAGCGTGTAACACATCCTCTATGCGCGGGAGTGGGTACCGGTCGGGTTCCGTGACAGCGTTGAGTTTCCGGTAGTCCACGCACAGTCGCACACCGCCATCCTTCTTCGTGACCAGTACGACGTTTGCCGCCCAAGGCGACTCGCACTCCTCGATCAGGTCTGCTTCGATCAACTTCTCCAGTTCGTTATTTAATAATTCACGCTTACCTTGTGATAAGCGGTAGGGCGGTGAAGCTATAGGTTCGACGCGACGACGCGTAGGTTGTCGGTGGTCCCTGATCAGCGAACCGCTCGACCTTGCTGGTGATCAGCTGGTTGAGTTGCGTTCTCTGCGCCGGCGACAGCTGTGTACCTTCGTCGTTCCGCAGCGCGAGGTCCTCCTCCTCCAGAGTCAGCTGCATACTGCAGGCGTAGTCTGTGTTCAGGTGGCAATCTTGTGCTTCCTTGTAGAACCGGAACTTCGCCCCAGGTGCGTCTGAAAAGTGCCAACATTCCTTCCGTATGTCGAGTAATATTCCTGCCAGGGCTACGAAATCTTGCCCAAGAAGGGTCCTGTTATTAGCTTCTGGGATCACCAAAAACTTAGTATCGAACTCACGACTATTAAGAGAAACTCTAGTCTCACATAATAAAACATTACGTACCTGTCGTGTTCCGTCGGCGAGTACAATAGTACGCCGAGCGTTAGTAAAACTTACTCCATTATTTACTAAAATCTTATAAAGTCCTGGGCTGGCGAGGGACTCGGTGGCGCCGGTATCCAGCACAGCGACACCTACCTGTGAACACACTTTAATCTTTACCGTGGCACGCGCCATCCCGGTATCGTATGTAACGGCCGTTTGAAAACTTACTTTGTCACGATCGGTCGAAGTGGTGCTCTTGCACGTCGTGAGTCTTTGAGCGTATCACCCCTTCTTTACCACAACCGTAACAAGAGAACGACGGCTTATCTACATTAAATTCACTGGCATTGGACGTTACGTTGCGTTTACATTCGTCGGTGGTGTGACCTAATTTCCTACACGTCGCGCAACGCGGCCTAATTCGTTTATGCACATTATTCTTATCAATAATGGTATTCGACCAAACATCGGCAACGGACGCCTGTGGGTTAAATTTTACCCCGTCCGCACTCGAAGTGTTAACTTTGACCCTATCGCAAGAGTCGGCATTCGCATGGTTGACCTTTTGTAAATCGTAAGTCATATAATTCGTACGTACCTCGCAAAACGTTTCCTGTACATACCTAACACGTTCTAATAAACGATCGACGCTATCGACGCTATCACGCGACACACTCTTTCTCACGTTACTACTTAACAGTCCATAAATGATATCAATTTTCATTTCTTCTGGCAGCTCGTACGGTAGTCTCGCGAAGTTGACGCGAATCTTCGACACGAAGAAGTCCACGTGCTCGTTGTCGCCTTGTTCCCGTGCGAAGATGTCGCAAAAGATCCAGTTGGGGCGCGCCGTACATATTGCTTCGTGCGGGGCGAGACGCGCTAGCGTCGATTGACACATTATACAATACTTTTCGTTGCGCTGCGATTTACAACTGGCCACTCGCGTTACACATAGTATTTTATTAGTATGTAGTCATGTACCTAACTATTCGTTTATTATGTCGGTCCTAAGCCCGTTGAAAGTATGAAGGAAAATTGGAATCATGAGCTTATCTACTACGTTACATGATTGTGTTGATAATAAACATTAGTAAGATGCGTGTATCCCAATGTATTTAAATAGGTATTAATAATCTGAGTATCAGTCTACATCAAACACAAGCTTGTGTGCGTCAGATATAGTTTTGTTATGATTATGAATGACCGGCCGCCGGCGACCATGACTTAAATGAAAAGGTGTCCCTAAATAACACACTTTTTGAAGTGAAACTTATTTATCGGGGTTGGAAAAAAATTTAGTGTAACATTTTTTCGTTACGCGTCACATTCTTCCGTTACGCGCCATCTTTTTCTTATCCCTACCACGCGTGATTTGAAAAATAACGTCATAAAGAAGTTTCACTTCTTACGAGTGTACGCTAGTACACACACACTTTTTTTTATGTATGTGATGAAATGGAGTGATAGTTGATTAATGGGAACTAGAGGGGTGAAGCCGCACTCCTTGGGGTTTCACGCCGTTTCTCCGTATTACAGACTAAATATTATATTTTGTACGGCTAATAGCTTGGAAGCTAATGCTCCTAAATGAAAAATAAAAAATTAACTCTTTGAAGTTTGACATTTGACACCTAATTTGACACTGACTCAGTTGACACTTGACAGACCTATTTATACTCTTTGCTTGACAGTTAGAAATTGTTTTTCTCGAAATTAAGGCGCATGACGCATGTGCAGAAAATTAATTTTCTTTAAAAGCTCACTTATTTGAGAGTTGAGACAATATTTCATAATCGTAACAAACATAATATTCGTTTTATGTATAATTTTGTTGCCAAGAATTATTATCGAATATGCCTGATACATTCACGTGTATCACATGCCAGGTGCTATTCCGGAGTGCTGAATTACAACGTGAACATTATAAATTAGACTGGCACAGGTATAATTTAAAGAGAAAAGTTGCTTCTATACCACCTGTGACTCTAGAAGAATTTGAACTTAGAGTAAAAGAGCATAGAGAGTCCGCTCAAAACGCGGATCGCGATGAATCGGTATATTGTAAGTACTGTTCAAAATTGTTCAATACTGAAAACGCCTATGCCAATCATTTAAATAGTAAAAAACACAAATTGGCAGAAGTTAAAGGTTTGAATATTGTCGATAAAAAGGAAAATGTAAAACCAGATGAAGAAAGTCATTCCGATACTAACAGTTTTGAGAAGATAGACTCAAATAATGTAGCTCAGGCTTCTAAGTTTGTAGTTGTTAATGCGAATGACTCGGGAGATGAAGATATTGAGACAGATTCTGAAATTGAAGAGGTATGTATGTACTGTATTATTTACTTTCATCATTATTGGAAGTATTACGCAACTAATATATTGTTTTAAACTAACACAATCACTATTCATATTTAAATATGTGTATGTCGTTACGGGTGCTTACTGTGTTTATGGTTTTATTGAGATTCTCATATTTTGGCAATGTTTCAATCACCATGATCATGGATTAAAGATGTTTTGTGTGAAGGTCCGTCACAATATTGGCTCAAAGTCCAATAAAGACATGCGTCAGTATATTGTCTTAGTGTGTCCAAATTAGTACTAAAACTAGTCATCTATAACAAAGTAGAAAGAGGGTAGACAGATTTTTCTGATCCGTCACCATCTACCAGCACCATACGTCAATAAAACCATACATGTGGTAAGCACCCCAAACAATATACATTAATCTGTAATAATTTCAACTGAATTAAACACATAATTAAGAAATAATTGTTGTAGAGTGTTCCAATGAGTGACTATTCCATCAGTGAGCTAATTAGTTCAAGTGTAACAAAATGTATTATAAAACATCTATTCCATATTCTTTAATGTTGTAAGTTCATTTGGAATTAGTTCTCTCTTCTGTCTCTAGAGCAGTTTGGCCATCCTGCAAACTTATTGTTTGATCACTGGATGAAGTTGTACTAAAAGTTATTAGTCTGTTTCATGTACAATATTAACTATATATAGTTAGTAGTTGACCTGTAGTAAAAAATTTAGCACATCATAAAATACAAACCTATTTTGTTTAATAGCCAGGAACATTTTAAAATGATGTTTGAATCATTAATTTTAATGAAGAGTTAAAGATGTTATGGTGTTGCTACCAAAGCTAGCTTTGAGAAATAATATTAACAATATATTTATTACAGCTGGACTCCGATGAATGGGAAGAATGTCGTATCAAAGGCAGTGACTCTTTAATAAAGCCAAGAGAATGCTTGTTCTGCAGTCATCGAAGTAAAAACATGGTTAAAAACCTAAAGCATATGTCTGAAAGTCATTCCTTCTTCATTCCTGATATAGAGTACTGCAATGATGTTAAAGGGCTGTTGCTGTACCTTGGAGAAAAGGTATTTTATACAAAAACTTAATGATATTGATTTTAATATTAATTGAATAATTAAGGTTGATATGTCCAGTAGTGGATGGTAAAAGGTTATATGAAGATGTTATATTATGTAAAAAAAAGACATTTTTTGCTTCAGTTTACATTGAAATCATAATTTTTATATGAATTATTAGGTTTCACTCATCAGGATAAATTAAATATGTATTTATAAAAAATATAATCTATTTATAAAAAATATTTATAAAAAAGTTATTTCAATTAAACATCCATTAAATTAAGCCTGTAGGTTCATAAAAAATCGGTTGTCTGTAAAGTCGGTTTACTGACGATAGTTGAATGTGACAATGTCAAGAAAATGGAACGCCTCAAAGCGAGGTAATGCCGCATGAGTCATGTTTTTTCGTTCTTGCAGCCAGCTCCATCAAATTATAAGACATTGTCACATCAAAACTACATACATTTATCGTGTTTCAGATTTCCCAGGGCTACATGTGTCTGTGGTGTAATGAAACAGGCCGCACATTTTACTCAATGGAAGCAGCTCGTGGACATATGATTGATAAAGGGCATTGCAAAATGTTGCATGAGGGTATTGCTTTGGCCGAATATGCAGACTATTATGACTACAGGTAATGTGATAATTAAAGAAAGCTTCCTTTATAAATAACTAGCTGTTACTAACTAACTAACTACGTTGCTCAACTCCTATAAGTCACAGCGTGATGTTATAAAGCCTATAGGCTTCCTCGATAAATGGGCTATCTAACACTGAAAGAATTTTTCAAATCGGACCAGTAGTTTCTATTAGCGCGTTTAAACAAACAAAAAAACTCTTCAGCTTTATAATATTAGTATAGATTTAAAGGAGATTTTGAAGTCTAAAATATTAATTCCATATTGGGGCTTTTTGTAAGATATAAAAAAATAAATAGTGCTTATCAAAAATATTTCTTCTATAATTTCTATTCTTGCTAAAAACTAATGTAAAATATCTATTTCACATGTCAACTTTGCTTACTAACCTATGCTTACTGGTAACTAGCATGATTTTACTTCATAAAAAAAATATGTAATTAACTGTTTTTGAAAATTCTGTCTTTTTTCTATTCCAGTTCATCTTACCCTGACAATGAGGAAGGGGATGAAAATATGGATGTAGACGAAGAAGTTGAGGGTCCCACTACATTAGGAGGTGATGACTACCAGCTAGTACTACCATCTGGAGCAGTTGTTGGTCATCGTTCTTTGATGAGGTACCTACATTGCTATCAGTTTCATTTCCATATTATAAACCTGTTTCTGTCCACTGCTGGATATCGATATTAAGAGGTAGTGCCGTGCTGCTTTGCAGCTGAATTGGGCTGACACGACCGTTGGTGGTACCTCTCGCTGACAATACTGGCGACAAGTGACAGCTACGCTGTCGCGTTTCGTGCAATTTGTGAGTTTTCTGTGGCCCATTAGAGGGGGCGGGGATAAGGAAAAGGAGGGCAACGCATCTGCATAATCTCTGGTTGTGCAGATGTATATGGGCGTCGATACTCGCCAAATGGTTTCGACTGCTTGTTTGCCCTTATATTTCTCATCCGTATATTACATACAACCAAATTTTGCTGTGACGTCCCTTCTTACCGCTTAAGTAGTTGTTTTGATTTTACATACTCATAAATGGCATGCCAATAGGCCAGCACCAGAAGTGTTCTTCAGGTTTACAACGGAAGATTGTCGGTGTATGTATATGGTAAAGAGAATAAAATAGATCTTCTATCATTTACAATATTTTGTATTCACTACTATGAAATACAGTATCCTTAACACAACTCGATCAAACAAATAGTTTAGGATAGACACTCCAATGAACATGTGATGCCAATTCATGATGGATTTGGGTTCTCTTCTAATCACGTTGCAATTTCGATATTCGTCTCTATGTGACACCAGAGCCCGGAGTTGCATCAGTGGTGACAACTCGACTAAACGTCAAGTATTAGTCAGTTGTCGACCACTATTAAATTACGTTTTATAGCGATAGACGACAGTGAAAAACAGATGAGAAGACGATCGGTTGTCTTGGCGTTCATTGGGGGGAGGACTTATTTTCAGCGGTGGACGGATAGGGGTTGATGATGATGAATCATAATAAATTAAATTTCTATTGTATTCTTTACTTACAGATATTATAAACAACACTTGCCGGACACCAATCAAATAGTTGTTAAGAAGTCGGACCGCAAATTACATCGCGTCTTGGGAGTTTACAAAGCCCTGGGCTGGGCGCCTAAGGAGCAGGCTGTAGCGGCTAAGTATGTTTTATTAATCCACTACAATATCCGTACTTCCATACCACTCTAAACTCTAATTAACCCTGTAAGTTTGTCGCCTAAATGGCGCCGACTGAACGATTGAATAAAATAAATTATTATTAGTCTATGTGTGATTATAAAACTAGGTTGGCCTAAATGAACTTGAGATAGGCGACCTGACAGAAGTCATCTGTACCTCTACCATGAGTTTTTTTACAAGCGCAAATGAGATAACTATAGTAGTTACGTAAAATGCAACACGAATAGAAAACTAAGGTATGGTATAGTTTTCGATTTGTGTTGCACTACTATAGTTATGTGCATGTGCGAACTCATGGTAGAGGTACTGATGTCAAATGGTCAATGTCGCCCATTAAACATAAACAAGTGCATATTGGATGAGGTCACCTACATACAGACCCCGCCACAAACCACACATTGCCTGTGCAAGACACTAGGACCTAGGTGTAAGTCAGTAGGAGGTAAGATACTTGTATCCCACTCACACTCCCAGGTATACACTCCAATACTTTGCATACATATATAGATAGGCATCACATAAATAAGTTGCCTGGACCAGGTAAACTAGGTTATGTTCATAGGCGACGTCGACCACTTACCATCAGGTGGCATGTCTGCCAGTTTGCCTATCCAACTAACATTATATTTGCAATTTGGTTACAGGACGGCACGCGATGTCCACTTCATGAAGAGAATACAAGCCAAATCACAGATGAGGTTGTCGCTGAAGGCCAACAAGTTCCAAAAGCATTACCGACCACAAGTTATCTTTTAGTCGCATTGTACATTCTTTGTATACACCGGAAGTCAATGTATACTTGTTTTATGTAAAAATTGTAAAAAATATAAAAGTTCTGTTATTGCATGGTAGCAACTTAAGATTGAGGCTAGATATCGTATTTTATACGTTATTATTACGAATTATGTATAATATACGACTTTCTATATCTAACAACATTTCTGAACATACTGTATAATTTTTAGCCATCTTGTTATTATAACAATAAATGAAGTTTATAAATATATTAGTTTAATTACATACTAACCACAAACTTTAATGGAAGTTCCATCATGTTAATGTGTGCCCTGCCATACTTGGTAAGGACGGATGTAATAGTGTAGGCTTACAGGCCTGGCCTTATCAATAGAAACATGATGTTAACAGACCGCGGTCAACTAGATTAGGTCCTTTCAAAAAAAAGTTTAGCGCACGGTGGACACACGGCTGGGAACACCATTCGCCGCGCTGGAGATTACGCCAACCGCCGGCACGATATCGGGAATAACCGACACTGCCCAATAGTATATTAATAAATTATAGTCTATAATATGTATAAGCTATGTTATTGTAAAGTTTTATTAAAATCCATTCAGTTTTTGCGTGAAATAGCGACAAACATACATCCATACATGCATACATTCTTATAAACTTTTGCGTTTCTGTCGTAGCACGGTTCATGACTTAGAAATTTGAAATAACAATTATGTGGTTCATGAGATACAACCTGGTGACAGACGGACAGCGGAGTCTCAGTAAGTAAGTAAGACTCAGTCTAGCGTTTAACTCTTAGGGTTACGGAACCGGCAACCCTAAAAATGCTGGATGTGCTTGTGCAACCTGTGTTCTTTGGTACCACCATCCTGCTTGAGAAAATTGTGATGGAAAAAGGTGATGAGATGAGCTATGTCTAGGGATCCCGAAGTGGCAAACCCGACCCTGATTATATCACAGCAGATCTCTCTTGTTAAATACTGTTCTTTTGCAATTACAAAGATGTACGTCGTGTGACGTGACAACATTTTTACTAAATTATAGTAATTGTATTATCGATTTTTTATGTTAGTTGGATACGCAAATTGGCATACGTACGTAAGCAACCTTATGGTAATCAGTCAGCGCCCATGAACATAACCTGGAATTAGCCCAGGTCCAGGCAACTCATTCATGCTATGCTGAGAAATAAGATTTTAAGTCTGTGCCAGTAATTACACTGCCTGTTCAGCCCTTCTCTCCAAAATACAGCAAAGCTGCAGTTTCACGGAGGAAATAACTACAAGCAAGTGGTACCTACCCATGCAGTCGAGAACGCGGCACAGCGTAGGAAATCTATGTATTTTTTTTCTTTAACGCCGGGAAATGCTATGGGGCATCCTGCTGGGGAGGGGGGGGGGACTCCCCAGGCGGGTATGTGGGACTCGCTGCGCTCGAAAGATGGTAAGGTGGACGCAGCTCTACCCACTAAAACCCGGCGAGTGCCACCAATGCCGCCTTTGGTGAGGTGCTCCGGATCTATTGCGTACACAGGACACCTCGACGGCCATTCCCTCAAGGGACCGACACCACCTCCACAGAGGGGTCGTCCCGCATCACAGAACAAGCCCTCCCAACGTCTGGACAGTGCAATGGGGTGAGGTTCCCATCCTCGCCCCTTGTCCCCCATGCTATTTTGTCTCCTCTTCTTATAAGAGGGGTACACAGAGCAGCTCCCTCGGTTCAATTGGCTTCGCCCAAGTTGCCGGGCTCACCTTAGGCTACTGAGCCCCACCGCCACGGCAGGGCTAGAACCTTGGTGGGGCCCCAATCTATGTATGTTACCACAGTACATAAAATAAATAACATTGGTAGAGCTATAATAAATTGAAGTATCATAATAAATTAGAGTGCATCTTTAATGGTAGACAATAAAAATAACAGACATTTTCATCTTTATTAGTCATTGGTAGTTTTCGTTTCATAGTATTTGTAGCGGTTCTGACTTAAAGTCTGGTCTTCCACACTAGCTTTATCCAACTCCCAAGGGATCTTCACAGGCTGTTTATCAATCTTAAGACTTATCTTAAACAGTGGTAATACGTTTACTTTTCCTTTGTATATATTGAATATAGAGTTTGCGATTGCTTGGTTTATCACATAGGTGGAGTCTACATCTGATATATTCTCGAAATGATTTCTCACCATTTCTTTTATTTCTTCCTCATTCAAGTCCTTCATGGGTTCTAATGTTGTAATAGTTGTGAGGGCAATTAATATAAAATAAACCTGAAAATACAGGAATTTACTTCGTTAACATTTCTCACGATATTTGGATGATGGTGCCGAAATTAGATATGAGATTTGAATAAAAATTAAAGGTAGGTTCGTAGGTAACTAAAGGTTTTTCACGGGAAGGCTTATGTCTTCTTGGGACCCTTGGGACCCTCTATTGTCTATATTTTTGGGTAAACACGTTTACATATTATGTTACATTTAGGTTAGGCCGCGTTGGTTGGGATAGGCTAGATATTTGATACTTTGACATCCTTTTTTTTTTATTCTCTCCGAAACACAGCAAGCTATTTCACGGAAGAAACAAGCAAGATGGCGGCACTCATGTAGCCGGGAGCGCGGCACAGCTCATCCATCCCATTGTAACTCGTTTTCTTATAAAATCCAAACGCCATATCGGTTGTAGAGGTCAATGTTCAAATCGTTTAAAATAAAGCGAAAACTCACCTGTAGATGAAGCCTGCTCATTTTATTACCATGTCAGACTAATAAAAGCCGATGGCTTTTTAAATAAAAAAGTATTCAATCATACGCCTATTTTCATTTCTGATAAAATTTTACTATTTATCCGAGTTTTATTGTACTTGTGTGTAAGAGGTAGTGCCATGCTGCATTGCAGCCAAACTGGGCCGGCACGACCGGGTTGGTACCTCTCGCTCACATTATCACATAACACCGGCGTCAAGTGACAGCTATGCTGTCGCGTTTCGTGCGGTTTGTGAGTTTCCGGTGGCCCATTGGGGGGGATGCGTGGCCTTGGTTGTGCGGATGTGTATGGGCGTCGGCGTCGTGAGGTTCCGAATGCTCATTTGCCCCTGATGACATAAAAAAAAACTAACGTAGCTGAGACAGATGCTGATATTCTGATATTGATACCCCTATCAGATATTCATATTTTATGATATTATTATCCTACTGATATTATCCTCAAGCCGGAGGTTGCGGGTTCAAATCCCGCCAGGGAACAAAAATATTTTCTGTGTTCCTGGGTCATGGATGTGTATTATATAATAAAAATCTTCAATATATGTATAGTATAAAAGTATTAAATATATTTCCGTTGTCTGGTACCCGTAACACAAGTTCTTCCAGAACTTACCACGGGACCAGATTGACGTGGTGTGAAAGCGTCCATAGATTAAAAAAATATTATAAACGCGACACTTTGTAAGAATGTATGGATGTATGTTTGTTATCCTTTCACGCAAAAACTACTGAATGGATTTTGATGAAACTTTACAATAACATAGCATATACATCAGAATATCATACAGGCTATAATTTATCCCTGTACTCCCATGGGAATGGGAAGTACGCGTGTGAAATCGCGGGCACTGCTAGTCTCTTATAAACAAGATTGGATTATGTATTTCATGAATCAGTCAGTTACTCAGTAATTTGTAACCCTCACATTGAGTAAATTGCAATTGTTCCATATATAAGAATAAATACAAGCTATACTACACGAAACTCCAGCAACCCTTTGTATTTCCTTATCAGTGTACCCGCGAGGACGATATGCCATTGGATCCTTGTTTTTCAAGCCTGTTTTACGATTATTTCTGTTCTCGTTCGTTTTCTATTTATATATTCGATATCTTACGTCATACTCTTTCAAAAACATTTCTTATATGGATATTTTCTGCTCCATAAATCTAATAATGTAGTCTTCATTATTAAAAGCAGCTTGTTTCCGTCCAATGCTGTATCTCCTTACTATATTACAAACGCGAAAGTTTGTAAGTTTGGATGTTTGTTGATGTTTCACAGCAAAACGGCCTAACTGATTTGGCGGAAAGTTGAAATGGCGATGGCTTATGCCTCGTATCCGGATACGGTTGTAAATCTAAGTTAACGACGCTGTGGGCACCAGCTAGTTACATATAATGAAATCATCAAGAATTTAACAAACAGCAAGACGCCCGATACCTTGCTCCTTCTATGGCCGGCCACTGCACGAAGATCATCGAAGTGTCAGTTGGAGGTCAACTGACACTATATGTTCCAGAAGTGTCATCCACTCCAGAACTCAATTAGCTCACCGGTTGTCAGTAGTTTACTATACCCATCGAGAATATGACCGGAACAGAGCGGTAATGTTATGTTTTGTATGAAAACCAATTCCGCCAAATTTGTGCTGCGACCCTGCGCTGGTTCTGCGCTCTGATTGGCCAACTGATGGCCATTAGCGGATGATTAGCCGATGGGACGTACATACAGATCACTGGTTGGTTAAATTGCTATTACGTCAGTGACAAATCACTGACTAGTTTCGGTATTTCATGACTACAGTATCCGGTTATATGCTCGATGACTATACAATATGACAATTACGAAATGTATTTTAAAGATAGTTATAACTGATACCATAATAAACAATTTACAGAAAAAAATTAAGACTAAACTACCTATAATTGAAAATCATTTAATTTTTGCGGTCATCGGCAAATATATACTCAATCTTTATTTTTTTTTCAAACAAACGAGCAGTCAAAGCTTTAGACTATCGACGCCCATACACATCTGCACAACCAGAAATTATGTAGATGCGTTGCCCTTCTTTTCCCTATCCACCATAATGGGCTACCGAAAACTCACAAACCGCACTAAGCGCGACAGCATAGCTGTCACTTGAAGCCGGAAGCTTGAACCCATTTTTTTATGTTACTTGGATAGGCAAACTGGCAGACGTGTGACCTGATGGTAAGTGGTCAGCATCGCCCATGATCATGAACTAGTTAACATAGGCTGGAACTAGCCCATCTATCCTACTCGTCTCTCCGAAACACAACGAAGTTGTTTCTCGTGTGAAATAAGCAAGATGGTGGTACCCAAGCAGACGAGAACGCGGCACAGCGCAACCGGGAGGTTAGAAAAAAACCACAATTTTTGAATAAATTATTGATTAGTTCCATTAATAGTTTGGACCGGTAGGTCCTTAATCCCGCGCGGCATGGTCCCTCGTCTTGAGAATCCCAAAGCAGCTTTCAAAACACATAATCCTGCCTCAATAGTCTTCTTCCTGTCGGAGTCGTTGCCTAGTGCTGGGTTTATTTCGACAAGATCGAAAGCTCTCAATCGTCCCGTTGAATGGATAATTTCCATTAATTTGATCGCCTCTCTCAACGTTAGGCCGCCGCGCACTGAAAAAACGAATCCTTTTATGAATTTTTGAAGCGTTAAAATGCAAATTAAATTGGTATCGGCCTCAATTTATATACATTAAAATAGCGTTAATAATATTACACAACAACTCACTAAGTTGGATTTGTATTTTATTCCTATTCTATTCCTATTCGAGGTCCCGAGAAAAGTGTCCTATACAAAATACCAGATTTAATCTTTCTTCTTGAAGATTATTTCTGATTCGAGAAACAATTGAAACTTTTTAGATTTTTTGACATTTCTGAAGGCACTTATAAATATTTGACCACCAAGGACTGGGGACCCGAATTTACTCTAGTGACGGACCGAATATCATACAAAACACACATCCATAGACACCCGCTACACAAGAGGATTAGCAGGCGCGTTGCCGGCCTTTCAAATATCTGAAATCTGTTAAACACGAAATACCTTTTCTTCATCGTTACATATATTTGTTTTAACTTTAGAATTTTTTATGTGCTAAAACGCTTCCGATGTATTTTTCTAGGCATCATTCCGGATCCAATGAGCTATCGCACATAATTACGGCCTACGCTAGACGCTAGGTAAGTAGCGTGGCGCTACGTTATAGCGTTGAGTATAAATAGCGCGCTGTAATATGGCGCTATGCGTACATATATATTTAAGATCAGTTTTCTTTGAGCACTATTTTTCATCATTTTAAACTTGTTAAATAGACTAAGTCTAAAAAGAACTACAAAATACCTGGAGTACCGGTGCTCGGTGCTTCAAGTGAATCTAAGGAATCGATGTCGAAGCTCACGTGGATGGGTTTGACTCCAGACGGGTCTAATGTCTGTAGGATGTGATTAATAGATTTTTGGATGCCGTATCTGAAATATTATAAAAAAAGTTATGGCCCTGTCTTATGGTCCTATTTTCTTTATATTGCCAAGTCGAAGTAATTATATGTAATAAGCTAACATGTCGTTCATTAGGTTCTGGCGGCCGCATTTAGGTAGACAAGTGTTGGTGCAGCGGCCGGGCTGGCATGGGATCAGCCTCACTCAATGAACGTCAAGATGTGACGTTCATTGAGCGAGGCCTAGCAGTGGACGGATAGAGGCTGATGATGATGATAATTCTACGAAATTTGACGTAATGTGTTTTGTAAATGCCATTTACATCAAATAACATTTTTGAATCTAATTAGTAAGTACATACAATTTTCCGCTAATTAAAAGCTCGAAATTTAAATTGGCGTTTAATTAACAACTTTAGTATACGTCGCATCATATAAATATTGATAAATTCTTAGCAAAAGATTTATCGCCCTTTTTAGTGATTTTGGACGGGTATCCCTTCCGTTGCGATTTTAATTTTTTATGCCATCCTACGAAAAAGAATTGCGTCCATGATGCGCCGGGTGCGTGGAAGCGTCAATGGCATTCTGAGGGTCATTAGTGATAAGCCTTGTTGTCCCATTATGACGCATTGGATGCATGTGCATGTAGCCGGTGTAGTCTAGTCAACAAGTTGAAAATGGTCTAAAATAGAGATAGTGCTCCAAAAATTATGTGCGAAGCTCATTGGATCCGGAATGAAGCCTAGAAAAATGTGCTAAAAGCGTGTATTAATATTCTATTAATACATAAAAAATTGCAAAATTTATAAACAATTGAAGATGAAAAAAAATGGCATTTCGTTTTCTGCCAATATTTCATAAATTATTAATATTTAAGAAATTAAAAAAAAAAGATTCTAGAAGAGGAGGAAATTTCCAATAAGAAACTCCTGACTCCCGGAACTCTATCTCCATTATTTATAATTTTAATTTAACGCTGAAAATAGGTCTGCGCACGACATTTTTAAGTTGTACGCGTGGCGTCAAAAGCGAGTACGGCACATTAATTAATTTATTTAAGGTATTGAATATATTTTTTTTTATTTGAAAAAATTATGGTGTGTTCTGAACACTAAAAATAATTTATTCCCGTTAGAAATTTTACTTAAAGCTAATTTTTCAACAAGTTAAACGATTGTTAACTAACATAATTTTCTCGAACTTCCGTCTCAATTGTAAATGAAAAAAAATGTTTTAATAATTCTCGCAAAATTTTTTCGCTTCGTAGAGCCTTTTTTATATACATAATTAATAAGATCATGCCATAAAAATTAAAAAAAATACTCATACTTTGTTTATAATATTTTTTTGTACTTGAAGAAAAACTGAAAAATTCAAGTAATGTCTTCAAGTACAAAAAAATATTATAAACAATGTATTAGTATTTTTTAAAATTTTATGGCCTTAAATAAATTAATTAATGTGCCGTACTCGCTTTTGACGCCACGCGTGCAACCTAAAAATGTCGTGCGCAGACCTATTTTCAGCGTTAAATTAAAATTATAAATAATGGAGATAGAGTTCCGGGAGTGAGGAGTTTTTTATTGGAAATTTCCTCCTCTTTTAGAATTTTTTTTTTTGAAATTTCTTAAATATTAATAATTTATGAAATATTGGCAGAAAACGAAATGTCATTTTTTTCATCTTCAATTGTTTATAAATTTTGCAATTTTTTATGTGCTAATACACGCTTTTAGCACATTTTTCTAGGCTTCATTCCGGATCCAATGAGCTATCACACATAATTTTTAGAGCAGTATCTCTATTTTGTACCATTTTCAACTTGTCGACTAGACTAGTGCGTCAGGTGGGGGCCACAAATATATGGATTAAAACAGTTTCATTATTACTAACATAGTTTTAAGTAGTGTGTATTACTAACGTAAATTATGGATCTTTGGTCTGAATTAAAGTATTTTTATTTTATTTTATTTTATTTTAATAATAATAATAATATCTATGGACGTTTTTCACACCACGTCAATCTGGTCCCGTGGTAAGTTCTCAATGAACTTGTGTTACGGGTACCAGACAACGGAAATATATTTAATAATTTTATACTATACATATATTTAATACACATCCATGACCCAGGAACACAGAAAATATATTTGTTCCCCCTGGCGGGATTCGAACCCGCAACCTCCGGCTTGAGCGCCAACGCGCTTACCACTGAGCCACAGAGGTCGTCGAATTATTATTTTAAGTAAAATGTTTTCGAATAATGCTATTCTGAAACGAGCTTTTACAACTTTATTGGTATTTACATCAAACTAGTCTAGCGTGTACGTTATTCAGAACACACTTGGGAGCTACTTTGAGCGCAAGCTGTAAGGAATTATATATTAGTAAATATTAAAAGTACACAGTTGTGAAACTAACATCTTCCTAGGATGTGAGAGATGTTGAGGATCAGCTTGTTATACAGTTTAAGCTCTAACTTTAATGATCGGTTATTAAAGTTACAGCTTTAAGAGTTGAATGTTTTAAGAGTTTTTATTTATTATTTATTAATGGTTAAGAATGATTTTTTTTATAGCGATATCCTAATTTTTCCGAAGATACTGTGACGAAGTTGTTAGGGTTCCGTAGCCAAATGGCAAAAAACGGAACCCTTATAGATTCGTCATGTCTATCTGTCTGTCTGTCTGTCTGTCTGTCTGTCCGTCCGTCCGTCCGTATGTCACAGCCACTTTTTTCCGAAACTATAACAACTATACTGTTGAAACTTGGTAAGTAGATGTATTCTGTGAACCGCATTAAGATTTTGACACAAAAGTAGAAAAAAAACAATAAATTTCGGGGGTCCCCATACTGGGTACCCCATAGAACTAAAACTCAAAAATTTTTCATCAAACCCATCCGTATCTATGGATAGGTCTTCAAAAATTATATTGAGGTTTTTAGTACCATTTTATTCTAATCTGGATAGTTTGCGCGAGAGACACTTCCAAAGTGGAAAAATGTGTGTCCCCCCCTGTAACTTCTAAAATAAGAGAATGATGAAACTAAAAAAATATATGATGTATATTACCATAAAAACTTCCACCGAAAATTGGTTTGCGCGAGATCTAGTAAGTAGTTTTTTTTAATACGTCATAAAGTCGTAAACCGCAATTTACCTTTACATAAACCATATTTTTTGTTAAAGTGTCTAATGTTGTATACTATGTAATGGTACGGAACCCTTCGTGCGCGAGTCCGACTAGCACTTGGCCGATTTTTTTTTAAAAGGCAACAGAGTCAGCAATAATAATCTCCGTCTTATCAATGATAAATTAGAAGCCTCACCGTTGATGGCATACTCTAAGGGATTGTTCCCTTGACAACGAGGTATTTTCGGAGGAGGAAGAAAAATAATTTTCCTACAAATCTCAATGTCATATGAAAATTATCTTCAATACATAAAATTATACTTTATGTTATAAAGGAGTTTTCAGAGACCTAACTTCATAATATTGTAACTAATGGCCAGTATCCGCTCACTGCTGTTGTCGGTCTCTACTAACGAATGCTAAGACTTCAATATACTATTTTTTGTACTCACTCCTCAACGTCTTCCATGGTAAAACAGGGGATGTTGTACTTTTGTATCGCCAGCGTTTCATACTCGTCAACCGACCTGAGGCCAAGATATCCAAGGTTCTTGACAGATAATCTGTGAAACAATAAAGTTTATTTAATATAAAATACGTATATTAGTCAATAATTACAATAACCAACTAAACAATAAGTTAAATACATATTTTAACTATAAATTAATAATATTTTCCGAACAAAAAAAATTGGTTTTATATCGATACTATGAAGTCTCTCAACTCGAAAAGGTATAAATACCTACTATACTCTTATTACCAACCAGATTATTTCATAATCACGCCATCATCGATAAAATGACTACCTAACCGGTTCACCCCAAAATAAAACTACCCGTGTACCCTAACTTCACTAGGAGCAATAAAAAATTAATAAAAAAAGTGCTTGCATACAAAGTACACATGTCAAAAGTGAAACTTATTTGGCAAACTAATTTTTAAATCTCGTTTATATTTATACTAATCTAAAGCTTTAAATTTCGGACTTCGAGATCCGTAGAGCTTAACGGGGGGGGGGGGGGGAACCAGAATATATACATAATTATGATGATACATAATGTATGTATAATAGAATGATATATCCTCCTCTTAATCGAAAGTTTACCTCACTGACTACTCAAAGCAAGTAATAAATTATTTACTAGTCCTTGCTAAAGTCTGCGATAAGTGGACGTCTCTTATGTATCTTTTTATCCCAAAATGTTTTCACATGTAACGTACATACCTAATGTATTTAGCTAAGGTTTATTATTATCTTATTATTAAGGTTATTTAGTTTTTTTTCTTACTTCCTAAATTTATGACTAAGATATTTCACGCAGAGGCTACGCACGTGTGTTAAATTGTCAATGAATACGTAGCATGTCCGTGGGTTGCAGTGGAAACTTGGAAACAATCACATACATTTTCTTGCAAAGCAAAACTTGAAAAGCGTGTGTAGCCTATCCGTGAGTCGCGGTGGAGCTGCGCTTTTATAAATTTTAATGATGTACCTAAGCTTTTAGCTCGCTTTATTTATAACTGTCAGATAAACTGAGAGTTATTTGTACGCCTGTCTATTACTCCCGGTGGGAACGGTAACAGTATACATACAAAGCGTTCCTGAGTTCCAGAAAGGGCAGGATGGATCGTATAACGAAATGCTATGAGTCACCTGGGGCTGGCACAATAAGAACTCTTTTTGGGTAAACTTATTTAAGTTTATGTATCTCTATACATTCACTTTGCTTATCTCGGATTAATAAAGGATTTTGGTCAAAGTTCTAAATATATTTTTTTGAAAGACGTTAGAAAGACATCTAGTTAGGTTAAAATATCATCTAAACAGCTGTATATACCTGTGGCCTAGAAAACAATCTAGACTAGAAATATACCTCTCTCAGTAAACGCTAAATCGACCGTCAGTCGACAAACTGACAGTACTTTCTGAATTGTGGTCGTTTTGTTGACGTTCGTATGAGAGAAATCACAAACGCTACACGTTGTTATTTCCTACTCGTAAAAGAGCAATTATTTGGTTTTGAAATCTAAAGATTTAGAAACCTCATCAAATAGCTTTTAGCGCGGTTTACGAAGTCATTCAAATAATTAATTTCACGTTGTGTGTTTTTGTTGCTTACTTCTTATGTCATCGATGTAATTATTTTTTTGGAAACATAATATAGGTATAAAACAAATTATATTGTGCCAGTGAACCTTGGTAACACACACAATAGAATGTAGCCAATTTTTTATGACTTTTCTTATATTGCATATGGATTACAGTTTTATAAGTCTTTCAGGGTTTTACTCTAAAATATTTTACCGTACCCCATTATTCTTACTTAGGAACCTGCCAGTCCATCGTAGGCAGATATGGCCAGTAGTCAGACAGTTCCTCGACGAGTAGAGCGACCGGCATGCCGTGGACTGACCCCGAGCCTGATGTCTTGTTGGTGTTGATGTCGGCATGAGCGTCCACCCATATTAGTATCATGTCCTCATTCACGTTTAGATGACCATCGACGGTACCTTAAATAATGAATATATTAGAGATTGGTAGATATAATGTACTCGTTTAGTAGTCGAGCGAGATAATGGTAGAATATTGAAAAGGTTGTTTGGTTAGATTGATGTTCAAAAAGTACCTACTTAGTTGGTACTACATTGAATAAAAATCAGCTCATGGTTAGCACAATGTCTAATCCGGGGCCCTCAAAAAGCGGCAGCGGTTTTAGTTTACGGGTAGGGCATTCTTAGGTGCGAGTCCCACATAGGGTCAGGATCTACCCGAGATCCTGGCTACACGCGTAAAAAGCATTTCCCTGTGATAGCAAAAAAAAACGATGTGTGGGTCGGGTTGAACGCTTTGCATCCAAATTGGGCCAGCACGATCGGGATGGTGGTACCTCTCGCTCACAAAACACCAGCGTCAAGTGACAACTATGCTGTCGCGTTTCGTGCGGTTTGTGAGTTTCCGATGGCCCATTTGGATTGGGAAAAGGAGGGCAACGCATCTGCACAATCTTTCGTTGTGCAGATGTGTAGGGCGTCGATAGTCGCCAAACGGCTTCGACTGCTTGTTTGCACTCCTATCACCTGTGCTATAAAAAGCCACAGTGCTGGTTCTGATATTTGATTAAATAGTTAAAAAGACTTTATATTCCAAATATTGACACAAATATTATGCATTTAACTTTAATGTTTTAAGGCATCAGATACAAATTATCATGCAAGGTTATTTATACATATATATTATCATTATGGATCTTAATCCATAATTATAATATATATATAAAGAAAGCATATATATATATATATATATATATATATATATATATATATATATAACCTTATAGAGGATCCTTATTAGTGGGACTCGGGTTTCCTTCTCAAAAACTCCACACTCATTCAAAGACTTTTAATCTCATCAGGCATGCAGGTTTCCTTCACCGGCGAGCAAGCGATGGTCTCATGTTCGGAGGGAGACACGTAGAAATTTACATTAGATCATCTTCGCTTACACACGCTTAAGATACACCATTATATAAAATATCTTACCAACTCCAATAGAGTGGTCGCCTCCAATAGTGATAGCGATCCGTCCATCCCTCAAAACCGTGGACAACTTCTCCGAGAGGTTCTTGTTGCAGGCGGACACCAGATGCAGGTGCTTCATGTTGTCCACATCTACCGGCTCCTCCTGTGCGCGCACCTCAACATCTCCATAGTCTTTTACATCTAAACCATCTAGGAAATAGAGCATCACAATAAGAAGCGTAACCAACTAGTAACTATACTCTTATTGATAAGTATACTGAGTCTTAAGATTTTAAATTAACGTATTATTTCTATTTTCAAATTTAAATTTACTTTTGAATATATCAAGTCAGTCAGTCGCGTAAAAGAAAAAAAATATTACGAGAAAAGATGATCAGTGTTAGTGCCGTTTTTTTACTGTCTTGCACTTCTGTAAGGCAACAGCAATGATGGGCATTAATACTTTGTATAAATGGACAGTTTGCTTGCGTTCGTGTGTTAAAATAATACCTAGTTAAAAACGGATTTTTCATTATAGAGATTCAATATTTTTTGTTATTAATTACATAAGTAGTACGTAAAAGTAATGTGTCTATCTAAATTGGTATATTTTTGGGAATTCGATACCCAATAAATCTTGCGACTTATACCGCTTGTTTCCATTAGGCCTAACAGCCATTAGGGCTGACAGCTTAAGGTCCTTGCGACAAAAAAAGCTTTGTTTTTAAAACTAAAATGTCACTTACCCAAAGGCTGCCTGAAAGTAAAAGGCCTTTTTGTATACTTGCTTAAATACTTAGATTATTTTGGTAATTTTTTTACGTGTTTTTTTTAAATGTCAGTTGGATAGGCAAACTGGCAAACGTACCACCTGATGGTAAGTGGTCGACGTCACCCATGAACATGAACTAGTTATACCTGGAATGACCCCAGGCCACTAATTTATGTGTTGCCTATCCTGAGACATAAGATGTTAAGTCTCGGTGCCAGAATTACACTGTCTATCTTGCCCTTCTCTCCGAAACACAGCAAAGCTGTTTCACGGGAGAAACAAGCAAGATGGTGGTACCCATGCAGCCGGGAGCGCGGCACAGCGCTTCCTTCCCACCGGTAAATATTAAACCGATTTATATTAAAATATATAATTTAATATTCTATCTAACCTATCTCCTTATTATAATAAAATAATCTTTCTTTTTTTAAATTAATTATTGTATAAAAATTATTCATTTATTCCCAGAACCTATGTCACTCGAAATTTGATTTGTAGGCCATCTTGATTTCAAAACGGATCGAATAAATACATTAAGTTTATTAATAATACTCTCCAAATAGTCGGTACGTCATAGTATCAAAACTATTTTTTCACCAAACAAAATAACAAGAGGCACTCTTCATACAATATAAAACACTATTTTTACATAAAAAAAATTTATTGACTTGCCGATCTCTTTAAGATGTTCAATCAGGCCCGCCGTCCTCAGAGCTGCTGGTGCGAC
Organism: Helleia helle; assembly: GCA_963853865.1. NCBI lineage: Eukaryota > Metazoa > Arthropoda > Insecta > Lepidoptera > Lycaenidae > Helleia > Helleia helle. Next base: position 14,321,488 of record OY971421.1, read on the forward strand.
GCTCACTCCATACTTTTTCTGTCCCTTTTCGAACGGCACTCCAATAATTCCCACCTTTTTCAACGCTTCTAACTTCTGTTTCCCACTCAAATTTCTCACAAACACTCGGAGGTAATTCATTTTAAGTTACTCCTAATACTGCAAGTTTCGACTGACAGATAAGTGTATCGGATCCCGATATCGGAAAGCCAAAGGTCACTTACTATGCTTACACAATAAATTATGATGTTAAGATGTCGCTAGAGATTTTTTTTTTGTTAATAACAGGATTTTTTTATATTTTAACATTATTGTTGTTTACAATTAAATAATTTACTGATATTATTTTTTTTATTCAAAATAGTACAAACAGAGTATCTTTTTGAACGTCAATCGAATCTACCACCGGTTCCAAAGCAAGCCCAGTGAGAAGAACCGGCGAAACAAACTCAGTGGAACTAATCTTTTCAAATATTATATTATCATTATGCAGATAAGATAAGTCTAAGAATTCACAAATCTTAGGCTAAAGGGCATTGAAATAGTCTAGAAATGTTTTCTTGAAAGTCAGCACTCAGAGAAGCATGAATTACTGTCCTATGCCAAAAGTCGACGAAGGCAAATTTGCAATCTACATCAAGTAATTTTTATAAATACTTGTTTGGATATTGAATATATCTTCATAATAAATATGGGATTCGCAAAGCAAATATTGCTTGAAATATCGGTTAATAAAATGACTTATAACGAAGCAACATTGAAATGCAAATACTGTGGAAAAAATAGAAACCGACCCGATTTCTTCCCGCAAGGGAAATAAAGTATGATTATAAAAAGTATCTGTAAGGTCTCGCACCCATCAAAATATATGAGTCATGTTATCTATGTTGTTTGATACAGTTTTATTATACAATGAATTTTCTATATACATAGGAAGTGAAAGTAAGGCCCTTTTATACCGGTATTGTACTGGAATTGAAAGGGTTTTGGATACCGTAAATTTTATACCCTATAATTAATGTATGTTTTATATGGGGTAAGGATTAAGTGTTTTTCAATGAAAATATATTAATATTACAACTCTTCGATATATTCTACGATTATACAACTCTTCGATCCTCATCATCGATCGTAATATGCTATCACATCTCATATCATCATCATCAAAAATTTTTTAGGTTACTGAACCCCACCGCCACGACAAGGCCTACATCTCAGGATAGGCAACACATCCTCACCATGGTTCAGGCCTTGACGTGGCGTGGGGCTTAGTAGCCTAGGGTGAGCCGCTGCACCTTGGGCGAAGCTAATTGACCCGGGGGGGCTCTTTGTACCCCTCTTATTAGAAGAGGGGACAAAAGAGCAGGGGGCAAGGGGCGAGGATGGGAATCTCGCTCGATTGTACTGTCCCGACGTTGGGAGGGGTTGTTCTGTGGTGCGGGACAACCCCTCGGTGGAGTTGGCGTCGGTCCCTTATTATTATTATTATTATTATTTAAGGGTGGGGACACCAGCAAGGCCAGACGGGTGATCAGTCCTCATTAACGGGACCATTTCACCCAATTCCCCAGGCTCGCCTCTGGGATTAGATGCGGGGACGGGTTACTAATTGCCCCTCCGGTGTCACTCCCTCAAACCTAGGTGTTGATCTACAAAAACTACTTAGCTGACTTATAGTTAGATATGCTAAACCTTCCTTCTTCAGCTCGTCCGCTCCAAACAGCTCCCATCATGCGTATGCAAATACTGGGCATTCCGTTATGAAGTGCAGACTGGTCTCTTCTTTCTCTTTGAACTTAGGGCATAGAGGGTCCTCTGTTAGCTTCATTATTGACAGGTGTCTGTTGAGTGGGCAGTGTCCTGTCAATATTCCTACAACTGTTCTGATGTTGTTCCTATTGAGTTTAAGCAACTCTTTAGTCTTCTTGCTGTCAAGCGTCGAGATGAAGAATTTCGACTGTCTGCAGCTCTTCATGTCATTCCATCTCTGGTTTGTTTCTTTGTTTATTCTGATGGTTATAACATTTTTTGTTATCCTGTGTGCTATTGGCAGTCTCGGCTCAGGGCCTATGAACGTCTCATCGGCACCTTCTCTCGCCAATCTATCTGCTTCTTCATTGCCCGCATTTCCCTCATGTCCGGGTACCCAGGCAATTTCTAACTCAGTCTGGTCTGCTAGATCTTGCAGGGTGTTTTTGCATTCTTTGATCAGTGCTGAGGTAGTCTCCCTCTTACTGAGGGCCTTCAGTGCCGCTTGACTGTCACTGTATATGACTGCCTTCTCAATCCTATGTGCGCTAATGATGTTTTGTTTAATCATGTTGGCACATTCTCGTATTGCGAATATCTCCGCTTGGAATACGCTGGAGTATCTGCCTAGATTAAACGATGCTTTCATTTCAATTGGATGGCTGATATATACGCCAGCCCCTGACAGCTTTGTCGATTCCTTCCTGGAACCTGGCGTCGGTCCCTTGGGGGACTGAGTAGCCGTCGAGGTGCCCTGTTTGTTTATTAGATCCGGGACACCTCACCAAAGGCGGCATTGGTGGCACTCACCGGGTTTTAGTGGGTAGAGCTGCGTCCATTTACCAGCTTTCGGGCGCAGCGAGTCCCACATACCCGCGTGGGGAGACCCACTCCGCCGCGAGATGCCTCAGAGCATTTCCCGGAGTTAACGAAAAAAAAGGGTAGGCAACACATGAATGAGTTGCCTGGGCTCGTCTCAGGTTATCTTGTTTATGTTCATGGGCGACGCTGACCACTTACCATTATGTGGCTCGTTTGCCCGTTTGCCTATCTAACCAACATAAACAGACCATTATTTTAATAAAAAATTGTTGCTTTTATAAACTTTATAATCATTTACCTAGTTTTGTCATCAACGTTGAGTGGTCCGGCTACTGGACACTTTACTACACGCGGGTTCGAATCCCGCCTTGTGTACATAATTTGTGTGGTGAATACATTATGTATATATAGAAGATGTCTGCACCGGGTCATGGACGTGTATATATGTATTTATATAAATTTCTTCAATTTATTTGCGTTCCTAATAGGTAACAAGTTCTTAAGAAATTACCACGGGGCTAGGTTAATGTGGTGGGTGTTAAATGATAATCACCATAGATATTTAACCTGGGTGGTAATTATTTTTATGCAATGTCTTTCTCAATATATATTCTCTCTTCTAACATTTCATTGAAAACATTTTAACAGTTTGATAAATTAGCGTGAAAAACTAACAAATTAAATTCACTTTCATATTTATAAGGGATATTACGTGGTATAAAATTATTGCGCAGCGCTAGACACGTGTGTAATCTAGATTATGACACGTTTAGACGGAACAACAGTTATTGTTCAGGCACAGGATTAACACAGCTCCCCGGGGCTTGCACCAATCGATCCTGTGCACGTAATCTTGGCGAAACTAGGTCTGAGGCTTGGATATTCCCCGTATACCGATCATTAGTACGGCTTTTGTATTCTGTAGTGTTAATTTTAAAGCCTCCTGTTCTTGTCTTTGTTATTGTGATTTCATTTTGCTGCTTCATGAACGGGATGGTATAATTATTATTTTATCACATTGTCATATTATTATTAAGTAAATTGATACTTTTTCTGGCGGTTTTTGTTGAAATAACAGACTCGTAAATCAGTCATATTGAAAAAATTTTTATGTTCAAAGTAAATGGGTAATTTTCATAAAAACTTGATACATCAAGAAAAATTAAAACGAAGTGTTAAATATGTTAAATGGCGCAAAATCGAAAGAAGTTTTTAAAATAAAAATTTTTAAATAAAAATTATAACCGACTTCAAAAAATAAAGTAACTAAAATGTTATAAAATAATCGCGTGTACAATCTTTGCGTTTACCACGTCATTATTGTTACTTTTGGAGTCGGTGTTAGCTAAGTTAAATAGGTACCTACAGCAACAAATACGTCACCATTGTCGTATTTGTTGCTCTAGGTACCTACCTATCTACCTTGGCTGACACCGACTCCAAAAGTAACAATAATGACGTGGTAAACGCAAAGATTGTACACGCGATTATTTTATAACATTTTAGTTACTTTATTTTTTGAAGTCGGTTATAATTTTTATTTAAAATTTTTTATTTCTTAATTTTTAGTGATTCATTAAAGAAAGGCATACAGAGATAGACATTTTGGTATATTGAACCGTATGAAGTAAGCCCAAAAAAATCTGTAAATCGTCGAGGAGTTCCCTCGACTGTCTATAGTCTCCATCATCATAACAGTAATGGCACGTATCACCCATAAGGGTGCAAAGTTCTCATCAGTATAAATTAATTAAGTCCAATCACAAGGTAGCTACTTTAAACTATTTAGGAGTTCCCTTAACTGAGCTTCGTCTTCATCATCAGACCCCCAATCACAGTCACAACCCATCTAGGTGTAAAGTTCTCATCAATACAAATTAATCAAGCCCAAACACAAGGTTACTGAAGTAAATCGTCGAGGAGTTCCCTCGACTGTCTTCCAGCTCCAGCATCAGATCGACTCTAGACCTTCATTCAATTGTAGTGCTTTAAAATGCTTGCATGCAAATGCATATGCTAGGCATTCCGTTATGAAGTGCAGACTGGTCTCTTCTTTCTCTTTGCACTTAGGACATAGAGGGTCCTCTGTTAGCTTCATTATTGACAGGTGTCTGTTGAGTGGGCAGTGTCCCGTCAATATTCCTACAACTGTTCTGATGTTGTTCCTATTGAGTTTAAGCAACTCTTTAGTCTTCTTGCTGTCAAGCGTCGAGATGAAGAATTTCGACTGTCTGCAGCTCTTCATGTCATTCCATCTCTGGTTTGTTTCTTTGTTTATTCTGATGGTTATAACATTTTTTGTTATCCTGTGTGCTATTGGCAGTCTCGGCTCAGGGCCTATGAACGTCTCATCGGCACCTTCTCTCGCCAATCTATCTGCTTCTTCATTGCCCGCATTTCCCTCATGTCCGGGTACCCAGGCAATTTCTAACTCAGTCTGGTCTGCTAGATCTTGCAGGGTGTTTTTGCATTCTTTGACCAGTGCTGAGGTAGTCTCCCTCTTACTGAGGGCCTTCAGTGACGCTTGACTGTCACTGTATATGACTGCCTTCTCAATCCTATGTGCGCTAATGATGTTTTGTTTGATCATGTTGGCGCATTCTCGTATTGCGAATATCTCCGCTTGGAATACGCTGGAGAATCTGCTTAGATTAAACGATGCTTTCATTTCAGTTGGATGGCTGATATATACGCCAGCCCCTGACAGCTTTGTCGATTCCTTCCTGGATCCATCTGTGTAGCCGACCATCGTTGTTTTTGGGTGGTCGATGTCAATGTTCCAGTTATCTCTCGAGCCTATGCTTATCCTGTATTTCTTGTAGAAGATTCTCTTCTTCTTTATCAAATCATTGTTTGATATAATCATGGATAGATTTTCTTCGTACTGTTTTGCTATCTCGGTGTGACCTTTGTCATAGTGCCCTCCCTTCCATAATTTGTTGCTCTTGAGCTTGAACCATTGTTCAGTCGCTTTCTTCTTGATCGTGAGATCAACTGGGTTGAGGCCGAGTATCACCTTAAGAAAAAAAATTGGGGTTAATGTCATCTCCCTAAAATATTACTCGTGGGTAATAATGGTGGTAATGGTAGTAATGGTGGTAATGGTGGTAATTGTGGTAATGGTGGTAATGGTGGTAATGGTGGTAATGGTGGTAATGGTGGTAATGGCAGTAATGGTACTACCATCACTGCCAGTGCCATTACTGGTGGGTAATAATTTATTAATCAAAACTAGCTGATTAAAATAAAAGTAGATATCAGAAAACGCAGGTAGGTAGGTACACGAACAGCGCTAGTAAATTGACATTTTGATTACTACTTAATCCCTTTTATTAAAATATTAAATATGAAATTATGAACTCATTATAAAGAAACAACTCTATAGGGATTAGATCGTTTATTAAGATTTTTATATTACTTACGTTTAGGGTAATTTGCACTAATAATGCACTAGCTGCGTCGAAATTACAGAGCATAGAACATCGCAGGAAAGTCGCTAGTCTTTTGATATTTTATCGGATTCATTTCGGAGAATGTGCTTCTGAACTACTTCACCTCATCCCACCGTCACCTTTCTATCAGCGGACAACCAGACGCTACAAGACCCGACACACATTGATATTCCAAACTATGGAGTTCGTTACCAGGATTCGTGTTTCCGGATACTTACAACTTGGGGGTATTCAAAACAAAAGTGAACAGGTACCTTCTAGGCAATCGTGCTCCATCGTCGGCCACGTCATCACTTTCCATCAGGTGAGACAGTGGCCAAACGCGAAGGTCATGCGAGGTTTTGACATGACGGGCGACCATGATTGAATGGTTCTCCTGAGAATATAATCGAAATAGAGCGGTAATGTTAGGCGAGGCTCTGAGCTTTGATTGGCCGATTGATGGCCATTGACAGATGATTGGCCAATGGGACGTACATACAGATCGCTAGTTGGTTGTATTGCTATTACGTCAGTGCCAAATCACTGATCAGTTTCGGAATTGTATGGCGCACATTACTACTTTATCCGGTTATATGCTCGATGACTAACAGTAACGTTAATATATCTGTGTCAAGCTGCTATCGATATCTACTGTAAATATTATAAGGTAGTCCCCACTGACAAAAGTTAGCACGTCGTCTAGTGAATGATCCTACTAATATAAGTAAGAGGTAGTGCCAATTGGGCTGGCACGATTGGGGTGGCACCTCTCGCTTATATAACACCGGCGTCAAGTGACAGCTATGCATACATTTCGTGCGGTTTGTGGGTTTCCGGTGGTCCATTGAGGAGATAGACAAAAGGAGGGAAACCCATCTACCTAACTTTTGGTTGTGCGAATGTCTATGGGCATCGGTAGACACCTTAAGGCTCCGACTGCCTCTTTATAACATAAAAAAATAAACGCGAAAGTTTGTTTCGATATTTGTTACTCTTTAACGCTAAGTAATTAATGGATTTTCATGAAATAATCTAGCTTATACTATAATTTATAAAGATACTGTGTGAATTGTCCAAAATATAATCCTGCGCAGACGAAGACGCGGGCAACTAGTATGTCATAAAGTTACATCCAGAATAGAAAAAAACACGCACTCAAGAGACTCATATAAACTTGATCACGATGGGAAGAGAGATGAGGTGAAATTCGTCGTCACAGTTAACCTTCGTCTTACATAAAGCAAGCTAAATTGGGTTATGTGCTTTATCTATCTGATCTTAAATAGCTTCTTACGTGAACCGCGACAAGAGCATGAGCTGTTAATAATTTAATACCGCTCTGGGCTTCATGAATTTAAAAGACCTTTAGTAGGGCGGTTTTAGAGAGATTAATTATGGATGCCTAATTAATAGTCGATACAGCTGAATAACGTCTTCATTCATTTTTGAATAGAAGTTAGTTTATTGAATTTATAGCGTAATGAAAATAAAATGTCTCTTAAACGAAGATCTTCATGTAAACGCCAGCCCAAGTTAGAGGGTTTGCATATCCCCACCACGGTTCAAGCCTTGTCGTGGCGGTGGGGCTCAGTAGCCTAGGGTGAGCCCAGCACCTTGGGCGAAGCTCATTGAGCCGAGGGGGCTCTTAGTGCCCCTCTTATAAGAAAAGGGGACAAAAGAGCAGGGGGCATGGGATGAGGATGGGAACCTCACCCCATTGTACTGTCCCGGCGTTGGGAGGGGTTGTTCTGTGGTGCGGGGCAACCCCTCTGTGTAGGTGGCGTCAGTCCCTTGCGGGACTGACTAGCCGTCTTACTAGCTTAAAAGATCCGGGGCACCTCACCAAGGCGGCATTGGTGGCACTCGCCGGGTTTTAGTGGGTAGAGCTGCGTCCATTTACCATCTTTCGGGCGCAGCGAGTCCCACATACCCACCTGGGGAGACCCACTCCCCAGGCGGGATGCCTCAGAGCATTTCCCGGCGTAAAAAAAAGGGGGTTTGCATATGCTCATGAGCTCATAATAGTACTAATCATTAAAAGGCCTGCTACACGGTCTCCAGCCGACGCCTGACAGAGGAGACATTGTTAGTTTCCAACCGCGTAGACAGTGGTTTACTACCACATTTCGCTTGAATTTCCAACGTCATTGGTTATGAGAGCTGCTCTACCTACCAAGGGCGAATAAAGGTTGTCTGGTTTGCTACCGACTGTTTTGACGGCGGTTGGCAATCCCGAGTATGTCAGTAGCTGTGAATCATCGTGTCAGTCGCAAGTGTTTCTATTGCAAACCGTAACATGTCAGAAAAACCGGCCAAGCGCGAGTCGTACTCGCATACAAAGGGTTCCATTCCATTATACAACATTAGACACTTTAACAAAAAATCACGTTTGTTTTGTTAAAATTCGCTGCCATGACACATATTCACTGCTCGAATATCACGACACTATGACAACTATGTAGTTGAAACAGACGTTTTGGTAGCTGACCAATGTTACCTCTGTCAGGCTTCAGTAGCAAACCGACAAACCAACAAAGAACTATCGTTTCCGTCGGTATTCAAACTTGCGCTTATTTTAAGTTACCCTGTAGTATGACTACTACTGGATGGAACGAGGGTCTCCGGGCAATGGCCGTGCGGAGTTAGATGCGAGTGACGGGGTCGGCCGTCTTGGCGTTCATTGAAAGATACCTATTTTCGGCAGTTAAAGGTTAATGATAATGATTATGATGATGTCCACAAAACAAGAAGTCGTTATTAAATTGCGTGTTTTTTTTTGCTCGGGTCGGGTTACAGCAATACGGATGTTTTTTTTTTTTAATGTTAGTTGGATAGGCAAACTGGCAAACGTGCCACCTGATGGTAAGTGGTCGACGTCGCCCATGAACATAAACTAGTTTACCTGGAACGAGCCCAGGCAACTCATTTATGTGTTGCCTATCCTGAGACATAAGATGTTAAGTCTCGGTGCCAGTAATTACACTGCCTGTCTTGCCCTTCTCTCCGAAACACAGCAAAGCTGTTTCACGGGAGAAACAAGCAAGATGGTGGTACCCATGCAGCCGGGAGCGCGGCACAGCGCTTCCCTGCCACCGGTAATGTTAGGATTAGGATTTGTTGTTTTCATATTCAATGATATGGGACGAACATACGTCTACCGTAATTTAGATTGGAGGAATCATGACTATAAAACGTTCAAGTAGAACATTTTCAGGTAGCATATATCACACTAAATTAGGTAATAAAGAAGATTCAAGGGTCGTTATAAGGACAGAAATATATGCCAAAGATTCGTCTCCATTGAAAGATTATTGGGTGCCAAGTCGACCTATTTGTTGTACGTTAACATCATCATATTTGGCATCTAGACTTGGAGGGGAAATTGTATTCATCATCATCATCCTCTTTATCAGTCTCTATCCGTCCACTGCTGAACATAGGCCTCCCTCAATGAACGCCAAGACTGCCGATCCCTCGAAATTGTATTAGTCATATATTATTTTACACTGTGAACACCCGGAGTACATCTTCTTTCTAATGTTTTTTTTATGCCATCAGGGGGCAAACAAGCATTCGGAGCCTCACGGCGCCGACGCTCATACACATCCGTACAACAAAGTCCACACACACACACACACACAGATGCGCCGCCCTCCTTTTCCCTATCCCCCCCAATGGGCTACCGGAAACTCACAGACCGCGCGAAACGCGACAGCATAGCTGTCACTTGACGCCGGTGTTATGTGAGCGAGAGGTACCACCTCGGTCGTGCCGGCCCAGTTCGGCTGCAATGCCGCATGGCACTACCTCTTAAATATCAATGTTCTAAATTGAACATGTCTGTTCCACTTAGAACATTTTCAGCTACAAGTGTGTACCGAAACATGTATAGTCCATTAAAAGGTTGTATGACCTTTGTGAAATCCGCTTTAAAGCTATTTATCATTTCATTTGAATAAAATATTTTTAATTTGTATTACTGAAAAATAATAAACGAGTTTGCAAAGAGACTTTAAAAGTACCTACTTAAAAAGCCCATATGTTCATTCAATATCTCGGCATAAATGCAGAAGTTTTCGAGCACCTTTTCAGAGTGTGAAAAAGTTTAAGTGGTTTGACGGTTGAACGGTTCAGTGAAATAAAAAAAAATCACTTCGTATTATTTATGTCATCGGGATGTTTGTGTGAATTTTGTTACGTGAATGGGAATTGAAGGAATTCTTCAAATATACGCTAAAATAGTATTATTCAAATAGAATCATATCAGAATTGATTATGATTTAATAATATTATTAAATGTTATTTTATTTATAGAAAATTTCATTGTTAGTTTTATGTAAACATTGAAATAAAATTTATTTTCAAAATAATATCAGCTATAGGTTATTATTAAAAAGAAAGTTTAGTAATGATGATGATGATGTAATTATTAATTTCATAGTAAATTTGTATCACAGGTCATATTGTTACGTTTTTGATAGATAAGAGAGATGAATAAAAACAGATGAATGCTTGTTACATGTTTATTTCCAAGAGATTACTAAATTATAAAAATTATGACTAGCCGACTATTACAAAAAGAGGTTGAGGAGTTTGGAAAAAAATATAATTTAATTAGAGGTGGGTCCGAAAATTACATTTATATATTTCTAGCATATGTGGGGAGTTGACTACATTAATGGTGAGGGCCACTTAGCGTAGTGATTCCGGGTTGATGCCGAGGAACAGCGCCTTCGACTCGAAGCCCGGAACATAGATGTCCGGAAAAAAATAGTCCGGAACAGCGGTCAGGAACCAGGTAGTGGGCCAGGCAGTGGGCCAGGTAGTGGGGCCAGGCAGTGGGCCAGGTAGTGGGCCAGGTAGTGAGGTCCCCGCCAGATCACCAAGAGTCGTCACCAGAGCCAAGTGGCACGGTCAGCTTCGATCTTTCCACAGCGACAGCCACGCCGAGACCCCACTACAAATTAAATATCAACGTTTGCCGGTCAGGAGCGTAAAAGCACAACGGACGGTCAGGAGCGGGCCACCGATACTTCTCGCCCCTCGTCCCCCGAGCGACCAGAATGTTTGGTGTAACGTCAGACCTTACCACCTATCATGAGCCGCCTAGATTCACGCGCGTGTAGTTCAAACGAATTAACTATGCATTTATATGTAACATATTTAAAATATGTTACAATATTATATGCCGTCTACAAGAATAAATGTGGCACAGATGACCAGAAAGTGGATCTGTCAGTCAGCCACGTCTATGCGAATAAAAATTTAAAAACAGGGTTTATATATGTCTGACCAGACATATAAACCCTAGTGTCTCCACTGTACCTTTTTTATGTCAACACATAGTATCGTCCATACAGAAATTAGTTCCGAAATTTTCCGCAATATGGCGAGGGTTTTTATTTTTCTCGTCAGTATGTAAGTAATATATCAATATTGTTTTATAATTATCATAAAATAATATCCAATTCTCGTGTACGTGATCACTGCGAACGTCTGAGCCAATTTATTGCCTTAGGTCTATTTACATTTGATTCAAATGGTAGGTATATTATATTATTAAATTTATAAATGTAGTACTTATATTAGTTTGTATGTTACTTACTAATACTTATATGGCTGTACAGATTTGCTTTTTGCACATAGAACATGGTATCTTCTCTATCAGAACTTATATAGTCATTCCTATGTAGTTTACTATATTCTATCATTTAGTTATCAACGACGCCCAATGTCTTATTAACCACATGAACAGTTGTATAACTAAATTAAATACATCGGCAAATCCGAGGGCAACATCTACTTATTCATATCAATGTGAATTCTCTTATGACACTGACAGCGACACCACACGTTCAACGTCTACATGAGCCTTATTTATAGAATTGATTTACTCCCAAATTGAATTTTTCTCTTTCATTTGTCTTCAGACTTCAATCAGTTGGAAATTCCAATGATAATATGTTCTGAAAGCTCTAGAATTTTCCATTTGCGTTGATATGATCTTGATGGAATGTCAGATCTCATAAAAGCGCCTGAGCTAAATGATATCCCAAAGTAATTGGTTTCCAATCTTTATTAATTTAAATTTAGAAAATGACACGTTCACAAGAAGGTCGACGAGAAGGCAATATTAGCTACTTAGCAAATATCAAGTTCGATTCAAAGAGACGTTGATAATAATATAATTTAGTAGTCCAGGCCAAATAGTCTCTGAAATACTGAGTATAAGAAGCTATAAGTAGTTCTGTGATTACCCTATCATGGTTCAAGCCTTGGCGTGGCAGTGGGTTTCACTTAGAGTGCTACTGTCACGCCGCTTCTTTGTGCCGATCGTAGGCAGATGCGTTAATACAGATATTTATCTGTAGTAAAGCGCTGTGAGAGTGTCGTTAAAAATATCTATATTTTAAATTAGGACATTCATCATCATCATCATTACCATCAGTCTCTATCCATCCACTGTTGAACACAGGAACCCCTCAATAAACGCCAAGACGGAAATGTTATTGCCTTCTTTTATTTTGCTTCCAGGAATCATTATTACAAATTGGCACTTGATATTTCACCATTTTAACATAAAAACAAATATGATATAAAGCGCGTGTTGTTTTGACACTTACGTATTGAACGTTTCCAAGACAATGGTTTTGTCTATGTTTATACCCTCTATTTAGTGACGCGCGCTCTATTATTATGTTTACTCTAAGGGTTCAGTAGCCTAAGGTGAAGCGAGCACCTTGGGCTAAGCCAATTGTACCAAGGGGGCTGCTCTTATAAGAAGAGGGAAGAAAAGAGTAGGGGGAGGCAAGGGGTGATGATGAGATTCTCACCCCATTGCACTATCCAGACATTGGGTGGGGTTGTTCGGTGGTGCACTATTTTCATACTAAATCTCTAAATTCGAAATTCTTAGCTAAACCTAATTCTTTCCCATTATTAGACATTACGAAGACTTTCTGGGACCATAAAATTTTCTTTAAAAATAGCCCTTTCCTGGCTGGACTAAGTCAATGACGGTCGAAAACTTTCCATACCTAGAAGGTATTTTAGTAGTAAAATAAATCAAGTGGATGGTAACTTCCCACGCCTTCCCAAATTTATTATTGTATAATTTAAACCCGTGAGAATTGTACGAAAGGTATAATTGAATGTGTCTTGTTTAAATAACCCAGAATGAATAATTACTTAATATTTGTTCGAATTAAAATTGCTCCTGCGTAACGTTTACAAAAGATTAAAGATAATTAATGAATACCTTGCGCGATGTGAGAGGGACGCGAGGATATAATTTAATTAACAATTAATAAGTTTCATGTGGTATGTGTTTTGTACAGGTGTGTTGGTAAAATGATGGATGTTTTAGCAGTATAGAGCTTTATTAGGATACTAGCTGTTGCCCGCAGCTTTGTTCGAGATAACTTAGATTTACAGCCGTGTCCGGATTGATGATGATTATTTTATAGCCAAAATTACTCCTTATATTATCAGCTATCACAGTCGTTTCAGAGATTAGCCGGAATAAACAGACATACAGACATAAAGATTAGAAATTGATATTTTCATGCAATTTTTTCAATAAATTAACATTTTTCAGTTGAACAATGTAAATTAACACACGTAGGGTGTCAAATAATTTTGAGTTTGTGAAAAATATTTATTGTAAAATATTTTTATTCACCACGTCCGAAGGATAGTTGTTCTTGAAATAATAATAATAATTATTATAAACGTTTTTACACCACGTCAATCTGGTCCCGTGGTAAGTTCTCGAAGAACTTGTCTTTCTATGTGAACCTGAACACGAGATCATCGCTTGCTCATCGGTGAAGGAAACATCGTAAGGAAACCTGTATGCCTGATGAGATTAAAAGTCTTTGAAGGTGTGTGAAGTTCACCAACCCGCATTGGGTCAGCGCATCGGTGAACTATGGCCCAAAACTCTCCTCGCCTGATTTTGAGGAGGAGACCCGTGCTCAGCAGTGGGACATATAAGATAGATATTATAAGGAAAGTAATACCTAGTCATCAACATCTTTCAAATTGCAAAACCGTATCCGGATCTCAGTATTACGAATACAGAGATCCGATATCGTACGAAGGTCAAACACGCCGGAGATAAGGTAGCGGAATTAGAGTTGAGCGTCCTGCTCCAATTCCGCTACCCCTTCCGCTACCTACTACTTGACTAGACGTTGGGATGGCAGGTGGTCCAAGTCGGTAACCGAATGGTGGCCTAGACTTCTAGCCTAGCTCGATGGACCGATGACGTCGGAAGGCTGGTGGATAAAAAACATGGATGAGGCAGGCAAGGGACAGAGGAGATGGGCAGAAAAAAAGGGAGGCCTATGCTCAGCAGCGGGCAATAACGGGATGATGATGATTGGAAAGTGTTAGTCCTATAGATATAATTTCGACAAACTCATAAACGATGATTACCTCTGCAGTAACTATCTTTATTGTTCCCGCATAAGCTTCAAGCTGGAGATTACTAAATTTCATTGACAATCTCCAGAGAGGTATTAGGGCCGATACGAGAGAGTTACAACCACATTATGTGCGCGGCTGTGCGATGAAAATATACGTCCCAGCTCCCTATATACGTAATACGGGGCTGTTATACTTCTTTATTATATCGTATATTTTATATAATCTATAATATGTCTCCGATATTCTTACAGCGTGGAAATACGTGTCAGAGGAATAAAATGTCTATAATATAGAATAGCCCTTTTTTAAAATGAACTATGTAGACCGTTTTGACAGTGGTTCCTAGCCTTTTCTTGATCAGGGATCATGAAAAGTATAAAACAATAAAAAAGTATATACCAAAAATAAAAATAAAGCCGAAGCCCACTTGTTATAATATTAACTGTTTTGTGTATAGCGCCGAACTGTGAAACTTCGATAGCGCGATTCAGGGTTGTGGCGCTAATGGTCCGCCACACGTTAATCATCTTTGATTTAACGTAAAACTAAGAAATTGTAGAACCTGAAAGTTACATAGGTAAGTTTAATTACAAAATTAAACAAAATCGTATAAATTTAGTTATGAGATCATTGACATTTTAGAGCTTGTATCTTGTTAATTGACAAACCGGTCGAAATCAGTAGAGGCAGCGTTCGTCAAAATATGAAATCTATATCTAGCTATCTATCTATATCTAGCTATCTATCTATATCTAGCTCTTGCGGAAACCTGATGGTTCACTTACCACTGGTTGGGAACCACTGACGTAGACAGTCTCCGCGGACTCCACTACAGATTATTGTGCCCATTGTAGTTGGCTATAAGTTTTTTTTTATGTTAGTTGGATAGGCAAACTGGCAAACGTGCCACCTGATGGTAAGTGGTCAACGTCGCCCATGAACATAAACTAGTTTACCTGGATCGAGCCCAGGTAACTCATCTATGTGTTGCCTATCCTGAGACATAAGATGTTGAGTCTCGGTGCCAGTAATTACACTGCCTGTCTTGCCCTTCTCTCCGAAACACAGCAAAGCTGTTTCACGAGAGAAACAAGCAAGATGCTGGTACCCATGCAGCCGGGAGCGCGGCACAGCGCTTCCCTCCCACCGGTAAAGTTCTTTAGAGGATGAGACTGGTGAAGTGTGGCTTACTCGCTCATTCTTGGCGAATGTTAATTTCATTCTTGAATTGGCTATGTTCAGTGTTCAGGGCCTCATATAATAATAAATGGTATATAATACATTTGGTAATCAATAAAAATACTTGGCTAACTGATGAAGACGATCTCCGTACAGTGGTCAGTCCGTGTTGGATGCGAGTAGCGAGGCATCGGTCGTCTTGGCGTTCATTAAGAGATGCATGTTCAGCAGTGGATTCAGGAGTGGATAGAGGCTGATGATGCTGATGATGATAAAGTGATGAGGTTATCAGCAAATACACAGTCTGTAAAAGAGACAACTTCGTTATAAAAAATTGTTGGGTATTGTACATGCGGTGTTTTTAAAGGCTTTTTTAATAAAATATATAATATGTGCGTATGGAATTAGAGCCGCAAAATACAAGCTTATTAGTTTACCTATAAGAATGTTATAAGAACTAGGATTAGGCATATTTAATTTATGTTTCCGTCCACATAATGCGTCTTAGTATGCAGTAACGTACAATGCTAATTCCTCTTTAATGAGGCAGATGTTCATTAGCTCATTATTTATTTGTGTAATGACTGAGCAAGCAATGCTGGTTTCTGCTTTGATCCAAATTACATACACAGTTTAGAGCAAATTAGTAGTTGTAAAATGAGCTTAATACAAACGAGAACATCTGTGAATGTATGTAAAGTAAAAAATTACTGTGAAGTGTAGGGGTTGCACTGTGCCGCTTTGCTGTGTTTCGGAGAGAAGGGTAAGACAGGCAGTGTAATTACTGACATAGAGACTTAAAATCTTAATGTCTTTTTTTTTCTTTAACGCCGGGAAATGCTATGAGGCATCCCGCGGGGGAGTGGGTCTCCCCACGCGGGTATGTGGGACTCGCTGCGCCCGACAGCTGGTAAATGGACGCAGCTATACCCACTAAAACCCGGCGAGTGCCACCAATGCCGCCTTTGGTGAGGTGCCCCGGATCTAGTAAACAAACAGGGCACCCCGACGGCTAGTCAGCCCCTCAGAGGACCGACGCCAGCTCCACAGAGGGGTTGTCCTGCATCACAGGACAATCTCTCCCAACGTCGGGACAGTACAATGGGGTGAGGTTCCCATCCTCACCCCTTGCCCCCTGCTCTTTTGTCCCCTCTTCTTATAAGAGGGGTACAAAGAGCCCCCTCGGCTCAATTAGCTTCGCCCAAGGTGCTGGGCTCACCCTAGGCTACTAAGCCCCAGCGCCACGACAAGGCCTGAACCATGGTGGGGATCTTAATATGTCTACTATATATTATTTATAAGTTGCCTGCGCTAGATTCAGGTTAACTTGTTCATGGGCGACGATGACCACTTGCTATCAGCTGGTTCCGTTTGCCCGTTTGCCTATCCAACTAACGTAAAAAAATGTGACACTACCAGGTCAAAATAGGAACTGTGAAGTCATTAACCACTAGACCAACGACTGGCCTGTTGGTCTAGTGGTTAGTGACCCTGACTGCTAAACCAGAAGGTCGTGGGTTCGATTCCCACCCAGGACAAATGTTTGTGTGATGAGCATTATCATTTGTTCTGTGTCTGGGTGTAGTTTATCTATAATATATATGTATTTAGAAATATATAAGTATGTATCAGTTGTCTCGTTGCGATATTACAGGCTCTGCCTGGTTTGGGATCAGATGGCCGTGTGTGAGTTGTCCCAACATATAATTATATTATATTATATTCACAAATAAACTTTATAGAGATGCTGTGTCAGTCGGCTGCCGGCTTCATGGGATGACCTGTTCTAGAGACCAGTGGGTTAGTGGTTTCATGTTGGATTGACTCTGATTGATACACTGATCTGATACACTAATGCTGTTTCATTCAATCAATTAATCAATTTTTATTTTTTTGGCTAATCTATGAAACTGCTGAGTAAGAGGTAGTGCCATGCTGCTTTCGAGTCGAATTGGGCCGGCACGACCGGGGTGGTACCTCTCGCTCACATAACACCGGCGTCAAGTGACAGCTATGCTGTCTTGTTTCATGCGGTTTGTGAGTTTCCGGTGGCCCATTGGGGAGAGATAGGCAATCTGCATAGCTTTTGGTTGAGCGGTGCCCATAGACATTATGGGCGTCGGTAGTCACCATAAGGCTCCGACTGCTCGGTTGCGTCCCTCTGACATTAAAAAAATATTGCTGGGCCGATTTTGAACGGACTTTCACTGGCAGATACCTGATATTATAAGGAGTAACACCGGCTATAAAAATAATCATCATCAATCTAAGTTTACGTGGGCGAAGCGGTGAGGCAAAGGCAAAAAGGCAAGCTAGTCTTTTTTAAATATAATTCTTCTGAGAATGTGTAACTGAACTACTCCAGAACGGCTGAACCGATTTAAATAAAATTTTGCGTGTGTTAACGTGGATTCGAGGTTTAAATTCAAAATTAGGTACACAACATAATGTTTTGTGCAGGACACCGTCTGTCGGATCCTGTTATTAATATATCGTTTTAAGGCCGTGATAAAATTAATAGTATAAAACTTTGTAATCCTGAATTTTCGCACTAAAGAAAGGCAGCTCAACTTATTCCTCGGGGATAGAGCTGCTCACGAGCTGCTAAATTAATTTTGAAATGTTTAAAGTACTTTTGCTGCACTCAAAACTTCATTGCATTGAAATTTGAATAGGACTGTATTTTTAGTTAAAAGTGTAGTTAACTATTGATGACGAAAATTTTATCATCTAAAGGACGATGCAGAAGCCGATTTAAGAATCCGCCACAGAAACAAACCCGACGCCAGGAGGCCGTGTGTTCGAAGACTCCACGGTCGGTGGGGGCCACCCCCTTTTTTTTTTTTTGTTTTTTTTTAATGCAGCGGAAATTTGCAGACCAAACCATAACTAGGACCGGGGTGAGTTTTAAACCTAGCCGTGAGTGGGGTTCGCACTTGGAGATGCGTTACCCACTAAAACCGCTGCAAGTGCCCTCAGCCGCCTTTTATGAGAGTCCCGGATCATGCAGGCAACGCAGGACCCTCGGCGACAGGCTGGCCCCGGCGAAAAGGCCAGACTCCTCCTCTAAAGGGGGACTGCTCGGCTGTTCGTTTGATTCGATACTTTTAGCAGTCCCCGACGACGTCGTGTCTAGCTGGACCCAGGTTAAAACCCCATCCTGGGCCCGACACGAGCACAGGGGCGTTACTGGAGGCGCATTAGGTAGCGCCTCCTACGCACCCCCGTTCGTCGCCCGCGGTGGGAGGCCTCGTCGGCAGCCTCCTCTCTCACCCGCTCATCGGCCTCCTTCTGGGACATTACTGCCTCGCAGAAGGAGACCATCGCCGTCCAGGACTCGTCGTCGCCGAGCATCGCGGGGATGACACTCGGCAGAGACAAGTCCCCTCCGATGACCGATGTCAGATCATGACGCAGCGCCGCCCACCTCGGGCCCACCTCGAGGGTGTGCTGAGCCGAGTCCCCCGCCGCGCCACAATCGTGACACACTGCCAACGGCTCCCTGCGGGCCGTCCGGCACAGGTACTCACCAAATCAACCATGCCCAGTGAGCACCTGTGTCAGACGGAAGGGGTTTGCGCTTACGGCGCATCCACCGCTCTAGGACCGGACACAGGGCAACCGTTAGGCGTTTGCCATACGGCTCCCACGCCAGGTCCTCTCCCCACCTCAGCATTAACGCCTCTTGCCCTAGTCGGCGGACCCGCAGGATCCCGTCCAGCGTCAGGCTCTCGCCGAGAGACCTCCTATCCGAGACATAGGAGTGCACCTCAGCAAGAACTTCCGCCACGAGTTCCCACGGGGGGTCGCCGGCTAGGGCAGTTGCTGCTGCCCACGATATCGTACGATACCCCCGAATCACTCTTACCGCGATGACCCGCTGCGCTGAGTGCAACTGGGCCCTACTCCGCGCGGTAAGGTGACCCGCCCAAATGGGAGCACCGTATGTCGCCTGCAGGCGGCGCTGGGTCCTCCGAGGTTCGGGAGGAGTCTGCCCAACGCACTCGCCGCCTTTACGACCCTCGGACCCAACTGTGCGAAGTGTGGGCCGAAGGTCCATCCTCCGTCAAGGATGAGCCCCAGATATTTAATATGGGGGCTCATCCTGATCCTCACCCCTCCGATCTGGAGGGCAGCCCCCGGTGGTGGTCCTTTCCGCCCGGTCCCGCGGAAGAGAAGGGCTTCGGTCTTAGATGGTCTGACCCGAAGCCCTAACCTCTCTATGCGGCTGATCACGAGGTCGAGCCCGACCTCGACCAGCCGCGCCGCCTCCTTGTAGTCTCGTCCCCGGGCGTAGACGAGGGTGTCATCTGCATAGCAGATGACACCCATCCCGGGGAGAGACGGCCTCGCAGGACCCAGTCATACCCAATGTCCCACAGGATCGGACCAAGAACCGATCCCTGCGGGACACCGCAGCTGACTCACCACCACTCTACGGACCCACACCGGTTCTCGCAGCCCACCCTCCTGTCGGAAAGGTACGCCTCCAACAGCCTCCTGAGATAGGGAGGCACACCAAAGTAGTTCAGTGCCTCCCGTATCACACTGTGTGGGAGGCTGTTAAAGGCGTTCGCGATGTCCAGGGACACCGCGACCACCACCTCCCCTCTGCGTTCCACCTCACCCGTCACCGCCCGCAGGCGTTTGAGGGCATCGATGGTCGACCGGCGTGCCCGGAACCCAAATTGGGACTCTGAGAGTCCCGGTCCCGGGCCCTCCTCCAGGTGCTGAACGAGCCGGGAAGCTACGACTCTCTCCAGAGCCTTCCCAGTCTCGTTCAGCAGCACCACCGGTCGCATCGACGAAGCCGAGTCCGGGGGTCGCCCTGCCTTCGGAAGCAGACAGAGCCGACCCTCCTTCCATGCCCTCGGGAACTGTCCGGACCGCAGGCAGCGATCGAACAGCTCCCGAAGGCTGTTGCCGAGGTGCTCTAGGGAAAGGGCCAGAACCTTCCCGTGCACCCCATCTGGACCCGGCGCCCTCTTCTTACTCTGGAGGCGGGTCAGAACTGCCTCCATTTCAGCCTCCGTCACGGGTGGCGGAACACCCTGCTCGTCCGGCGTCTGCCGAGCCATCCTGGGGGGCGTGAAGCCCCCAGGTGTGTCGGGGAAAAGTTCCCCGACAATCCTCCTCAGTTGACCCGGCTGGAGCGTCTCGGTAATAGGGGCCGACTGGGCGCGGAGCTTGTCCCGCGCCCATTTGTACGGTCGGCCCCAGGGGTCCCTATCGAGACCATCAACGAGCTCCAGCCAGGCCTCCTCCTTGGCTCGGCAGATGGCCTGTTTCAGGGTCTTGACCTTGTCAGTGTAGACCCTGTACAGGCCGTCGTCTCTGTTGACATCCTGGGGGCGCCGCCGCCTGCTCCGGGTATATTGCCTCCTTGCCCGTTGGCAGGCGGAGGGGCCACCCCCCTCTTATAATAATACTTAGACAAGCCAACTGGCTCACCAACCAACCGATGAAACATTAGGGCCATTAGGCCATAAGCATAGATCAATCCAAAAAAAAACTTATCTACTATAAAGCGCTGTTTACACCGTGAGAATGTTTTACAAGCCCCACACAAAACGTTTCCGTTTAGGAGTAGTTATTACGCTATTAGGGTGAGTGAGCGCGCCGCTCGCGACAAACTGGTGTCCATTCTAAATATCAATCTAGCGGGGATTTACATCCTTTTTCCTATGCACCTCATTTTTATGCTAAAATGCTATGGCTCAATTTTCTTGATTAATATGGAAATATAGATGGGCTTATTGATGTGGAACTTTTATCGGCACCCCTTGGTAGTTAAATTGACTCGAATGCCGTGACGGCGAACGGAATGACATCGTAAGTGCCACCCTTTAATAAAAAATCAATCCCAACGACAATCTACTTTATTAACAGGTCAATGTTAGTTGGATAGGCAAACTGGCAGACTCCTGGGTGGCAGCCAGTGCTCTGGCTGGAGATCCGCCGTGGGAGCTCGTGGCGTTGGTTCTTGCCGAGGTGCGCCGCTTCTGTTCACAGAGGAGGTCACTCTTTGGTGACTCACCGACGTGGGAGGAGCTCGGAGCGTGGAGGCAATATACACTATGTGTACAATACTAAATGTAAACTAATTTACCTGGAGCTAGCCCATGCAACTCATCTATGTGTTGAATATCCTTAGTCAAATGTCAAAAACGGAACCCTTATAGATTCGCCATGTCTCTCTGTCTGTCCGTCCGTATGTCGCAGCCACTTTTTTCCGAAACTATAAGATCTATACTGTTGAAACTTGGTAAGAAGATGTATTCTGTGAACCGCATTAAGATTTTTACACAAAAGTAGAAAAGAAAGCAATAAATTTTGGGGGTCCCCATACTTAGAACTGAAACTCAATTTTTTTTTCATCAAACCCATACGTGTAGGTTATCTATGGGGGGGCATGGGGAAGTGGGAAGTGGGTCTCCCCATGCGGGTATGTGGGACTCGTTGCGCCCGAAAGCTGGTAAGTGGACGCAGCTCTACCCATTAAAACCCGGCGAATGCTACCAATGCCGCCTTTGGTGAGGTGCTCCGGATCTAATGAGCAAACAGGGCACCTCGACGTCTCAAATGCTCTGAAGCATTTCGCGGGGGAGTGGGTTTCCCCACGCGGGTATGTGGGACTCGTATGGGACAACCCCTCCAACGTCGGGACAGTACAATGGGGTGAGGTTCCCATCCTCGCCCCTTACCCCTGCTCTTTTGTCCCCTCTTTTTATAGGAGGGGTACAAAGAGCCCCCTCGGCTCAATTATCTTCGCCCAAGGTGCTGGGTGAACCTATACTACTGAGCCCCACCTCCACGTCAAGGCCTGAACCATGGTGAGGATGTGTCCTATCCTGAGACATAAGATGTTAAGTCTATGTGCCAGTAATTACACTGCCTGTCTTGCCCTTCTCTCCGAAACACAGCAAAGCTGTTTCACGGGAGAAATAAGCAAGATGGTATGGATATGGATATAATGTTTTGTCTCTCAGGATCGGTCACAAAAGAGGCTTAACAAATCACTACAACTAGTTTTATAATAGTTTGCCGTATCATGAGCCACTTCCGAACTTACTTACAGCTACCTAAGTCCTACAGCCACAAAATTATTACAATATTTAATTTGAATTACATAAATCATGACAATCTTTCGTACAAGATTTTTTTAATTTTGATTTTTAATATTAACATACATGATCACATATGGCGGGCGTCCCGTAACTGCGACCTTTTTTTGCACACTGATATTCGAAAGAATGGAAAGCTAAGAACATAGTTTCATGGAAAAATATTTTTATTACAGGAAAAACAAAAAGCTATTGCAGCTTTGTTTTTCCATTAACCCTTGGTGATTATAAATCTAGATGCTACGCGAAAGAATTTACGAGAGTAAAATAATATAAAACAAAAATAGTTTCTAGACATTAAGTTCAGCAACAGTCATATATCAGGCTTTACAGTTGGCTTGTTATTTGTGTGCGGTGTTACACTCACTTTAGTTTTAATTACGTAATTGGCAGTTAAGGAGTGAGCTCCACATTGCAGCGGAGTAGGAAAGCTTTTAATGGCCTCACTTTACTCTTTTAGCGAACTAAGATATCCTTATATTAGTATCTAGTTTGTCAGTACCGAACTATATGTATTTTCAATAAATCTTTGGTTCATAACCAAATTAAAGGGACTATCAGACAGAAATCTTCCCCATCATGGTTCAAGCCTTGTCGTGGCGGCGTAGCCTAAGGTGTACCCAGCACCTTGGGCGAAGCCAATTGAATCGAAGGAGCTGCTCTTTGTACCCCTCTTATCAGAAGAGGGAACAAAAGAGCAGGGGGGGACAAGGGGCGAGGATGGGAACTTCACTCCATTTCACAGTCCCGACGTTGGGAGGGGTTGTTCTGTGGTGCAGGACAATGCCTCTGTGAAGGTGGCGTCGGTCCCTTGGGGGATTGACTAGCCATCGAGGTGCCCTGTTGCTCAACAGATCCGGCGCAACTCACCAAAGGCGGCATTGGTGGCACTCGCCAAGTTTTAGTGGGTAGAGCTGCTTCCACTTACCATCTTTCGGGTGCAGCGAGTCAAATGCCACCAAGCCTTGGGAATCCCCCCCCCCCCCGCGGGATACCTAAAAAAAAGACAAAACACATATTTCGCGTTATCCAAGCCAGCTTCCAAAAGATGCACAACTGAAAAAGTTAAGTTAGTAGTATTATTTAAATATTATAATTAGTACAATGAGTAATTACCTTTTATTATTTAAAATGTATCTTCTGATGGCTATAGAAGTAATATTCCGCGATGGTTATCATTGAGTATAAAACATTTTGTTTATCTCATGTAAAAAAAGTTATAGATAAAATGTACACTAACTAAGAACTTAGAACTTTAATCAAGATAATAATCCCGTTTTCACTGTCATGTAAAAATCGCTTTATATTATATAAATCGAAAACCTTTTTAAAAAACTTTTTCATTTTCTATTTCCGATTGCGAGCACGTTTACACTTTGCGAGTGCACTCACAACATTGTAAACTTTACAAATAAAACAATTTTTCTAACAGACAAGTCTCTCTCGAGAGGATTTAGAACTTACGCGTATTCAACTTCGCCTCCTCTGTGAATATTCCGACCAAAACGTCGTATCATTTACATAACACAAATTCACTTGAATCATATCTTATGCTGGGTTTTTCTTAAAATATTTCGTGAGTGAAATAATATTGTCATTCTCTATTTTGTTATGTTCAACGTTCATTTCAAAACAATACGTAATAAACTTCGTTCGTGCTATTGTTTTTTAGCCACCCTTAAAATATTATTATATAAAAATAATTATATTAGTTAAGGTATCTGATTCTGTTATTTATTCAACATTAGATTATATCACGATTATATCAACACTAACATGTCGTCCCACTGCATGTGTGTACGGGTCTCACTTCAAAATCAGGCGAGAAGGGCGATGGGCCATAGGTAACCGATGCACTTTTTTTTTTCTTTTACGCGGGGAAATGCTCTGAGGCATCCCGCCTGGAGAGTGGGTCTCCCCAGGTGGGTATGTGGGACTCGCTGCGCCCGAAAGATGGTAAATGGACGCAGCTCTACCCACTAAAACCCGGCGAGTGCCACCAGTGCCGCCATGGTGAGGTGCCCCGGATCTGTTAAGCTAACAGGGCACCTCGACGGCTAGTCAGCCCCGCAAGGGACCGACGCCACCTCCAAAGAGGGGTTGTCCCGCACCACAGAACAACCCCTCCCAACGTCGGGACTGTACAATGGGGTGAGGTTCCCATCCTCACCCCTTGTCCCCTGCTCTTTTGTCCCCTCTTCTTATAAGAGGGGTACAAAGAGCCCCCTCGGCTCAATTGGCTTCGCCCAAGGTGCTGGGCTACTAAGCCCCACCGCCACGACAAGGCCTGAACCATGGTGGGGTAACCGATGCACTGGCCCAATGCGAGTAGATAAAGTTTACATATTTTCAAAGACTTTTAATCTCATCAGGCATGCAGGTTTCTTCACGATGTTTTCCCTCACCGATAATCAAGCGATGGTCTCATGTTCAGGTGCACGTAGAAATTTAGGAAAATCCTTTTTTGAAGTGTAAACTTCTTTTAGCGCGGTACGCATATTTTAGATGAGATAAAATCTCTGAACTCGCGACACCGCACACGAAACGCTGGAGACGCAGTTTGACGTTTATATGACGTGGACTCGCGACACCGCACACGAAACGCTGGAGACGCATTTTGACGTTTATATGACGTGGACTCGCGACACTTTCCAGCGGCCGCCAGGTGGTGGAGCCGCTGGAGACGCAGCTTAACGTTTGATTTATTTAAGATTATAATATTGGTTTTGCAAATTGTGTTGCTTCTAAATTATGTCATGCAGCCATTTTGTGCGCCGTTTAAATTGTATAGGTTATAATAATATTTTACAGCCTGTATTATAGGTATGTGAATTTAATTGTTTTGTTTTCACTTCTATCGGCGGTGACTGGTTTGGTTTTTGTTTTGCCGAGAGGCTGATCCATCTGTATACAATATATTATGCAAATATCTAGATCATCGTCACTTATATATTATGCAAGATATTGTATACCATACAATAAGATTATGCTCACATAATCGTTTTTTAACATTGTTGTGAAAGAAATTTAACGAAGCCTTTTTCATGTCTCTAGACAACCCCCATTTTTTTATCATAAGTGCAGAAGCGTGGTTAAGATCACTCGGTTCTTAATACCCGGGCTCTTCACAACCCAAGGGACTTAGACACACACACCGTAAACACGAAAATGATCCCTTCAAAATACACGCCAGAAATCTTAGAATAATATTCTCGGAATGATCACGCTATTTCGGTCATGTAAGGAATTTGAGTCTTCAAGACGCATCAAAGGAATATTGTTTCATGAGAAAGATGCTTATTTTCAATAAAATAGATATTGTGAATAGGCACTCCATATTGTCTGTTGATATAGAGGTCGGTTTTTGTTGATGATCTATGAAAGGAAAGAAGAAAAGGACATAGATAGTTTTTATCCCGGATATCCCACGGGAATGGGATTTATGCGGGTAAAACCCCGGGATTGTTTATCTTCAGAACCACCGAACAGATTTGGGTGAAATTTGATATGAAGATACTTTGGCACTCAAGGTAGGACTTAAAATAGTTGTTATCCTGAAAATCCTACGGGAACGGGAAATATGCGGGTAAACCCCCAGGACTTTCTATCTTCTAAACCACGAAGCAGATTTGGGTGAAATTTGATAAAAAGATACTATGGAACTTAACGTAGGGTATAAAATAGTTGTTATCCTAAAAATCCCACGGGAACGGTAAACTATGCGGGTAAAACCACGGGACTGACTATCTTCTAAACCACGGAACAAATTTGAGTGAAATTTGATATGTTGATACTTTGAAACTTAACGTAGGACTTTATGTAATAGTGCCATCTATTAATGAATTGGTGAAATAAAATAATTCTTATCCTGAAAATCCCACGAGAACGGGAACTATGTATGCAGGTAAAACCTCAGGACTATCTATCTTCTAAACCACGCAACAGATTTGGGTGAAATCTGATATGAAGATACTTTGGAACTTAACGTAGGAGTTAAAATAGTTCTTATCCTGAAAATCTCACGGGAGCGGGAACTATTCGGGTAAAACCACGGGACTGACTATCTTCTATACCACGGAACAGATTTAGGTGAGATTTGATATGCAGATACTTTGGATATTAACGTAGGACTTAAAATAGTTGTTATCCTGAAAATCCCACGGGAACGGAAAATATGCGAGTAAAACCCCGGGACTGACTATGTTCTAAACCATGGAACAGATTTGGGTGAAATTTGATATGAAGATGATTTGAAATCTAACGTAGGACATTAAATAGTTGTTATCCTGAAAATCTCACGGGAACGGGAAATATTCGGGTAAAACCCCGGGACTGTCTATCTTCTAAACCACTGAACAGATTTGGGTGAAATTTGATATGAAGATACTTTGGAACTTAACGTAGGACTTAAAATAGTTGTTATTCTGAAAATCCCAACGGGAGTTGTGCAGCTAAAACTCCGGGACTATGTATTTGTTAAACAACTGAACCGATTTGAGTGAAATTTGATATGGAGATAGTTTGAGACCCAAGATGATAAGATGTATAAGTGTAACAATAAGTTTTTTAGACGTGGCGTTAACACAAAATGTAGATCACGCTATCTATTACAAGATGCGGATCCTTATGAGGATCGCACTTTTGTATAGCACGCGTTTTTAATGAAATACTGTTTCCGTATTTTAGTAATTTATCCGAAATGTATTAATAGAATAATTCATCCTTACTTATATTATAAATGCGAAGGTAACTCTGTCTGTCTGTCTGTCTGTCTGTCTCTTCTTCACGCCTAAACCACTGAACTGATGAAATTTGGCACAAAGAAAGTATGGAACCCGTAAACTGCAACCATATTATTTGAACAATGAGATTTAAAAAAATACTTCATACATGCGGACGAACGGTACTTACATTAAAAAAATCAATTTTGTCTGTCTGTTTGTTCCGGTTAATCTATAAAACGGCTAAGCCGATTTTGACGAGACTTTCACTGGCAGATAGCTGATGTTATAAGGCGTAACTTTGGCCATAAAAATAATCATCATCAATCCGAACGGCTGTAAATCTAAGTAAACGCGGGCGAAGCTGCGGGCAACAGCTAGTATAATCATAAAACTAGGTAAGAAGATAGATTAATTTCTCGTTTATGCTTGCCTTGATTCGCGATTAGACTAATACGGGAATAATAACGGGTTAGACTACTCATTAGCTTGCCGAAGTAGTTATGAAGGGAAAGATAGACAAACAGTCAGAAAACAAATTGTTCAATATGTCCTATTTTATAATAAATGTCATCTCATTTCGGAGCAAACGCGATATTTTATATAACCTAGGTAAATCAATATTTGATCTAGTCATATATTTCAAACATACGAGCAAAAGTATAACAAATGTAATACATTCCACCGGCGTAATATATTCATGAATATTATGAAAATTCTTCAAAGTATCATACTCGTTTACAACATTCATATCACCATACGTATGGGAAATGTATTATCTCGAAACTCATTGTAAAAGATTAAATTTTATGCAATGATATATGTAATGTATCTGTTTCGATTTAAATAAAGATTGCTTTTAATAAAGATCGGTCGATATATTATGTTACCGTTCATATTTACTTCATATAATAATATGACTCATTGAGCGAATATTAATTTTTATGCATTGCTTTAGTACATAATGTCTGTTTTGATTTAAATAAAGCTTATAATAAGGATTGGTTCCGTTCATATTAGTTACTACTTCAATTATAGTAACTTAGTACCAACCTAAGTGTATTTAACCGATTTAAAAAAAATGAATGGGCTATATTATGTTCGATCTTTTTTTATTATAGTAGGTAATGATTGATTTAATAGGTTTCAATCATTCGTGTTTGGGAGCCCGGATATTAAATTTCATAGAAATCGGAATAATTTTTTAATATTATCCATACACTATGAACCCCTATTCTACTACCCCTGGGGATGTTTCAAAGAACGGGAAATCACTTGTTCTGTTATATTTAGGAGCTCGGGTAATAAATTACATATAAATTGGAGCAGATTTTATATATTTTTCACAGAAATTTTCAACCCCTATTTTGCACCCTTAGGCAGTGTATTCCAATAAACAATGAATCTAAAGTATTATCAAAATCAGCAACGAAAAATATTTAAAGATTTTTCCATACAAACTGGCCATCCTTATTTCATCCCTTTAGGGTTGATTTTTTTAAAATCCTTTCTTAATTTGCATCCGTATTTTGAATTAATGCAACTGTCCAAATGTCCCGTTTCTACCATTAGCGGCTTCTGTGCGTGCGTCTATATTATGTCAGTGGGAACTTCTCCTACGTAATATATACATTACCAAGTGATTTTCTTCTAAAATAAGCCAAGTTTTAAATGGTTAAACCCTTATTCAAAACCTTGTATTTATATGTTCAGCTCAAATCTATTAAATAAGTGAATGAGACACATTTTCGGATTTTATCGCGGTTTATTATTAAGATTTTTACAGGCCCGTCGTTTCGGATACTTTACAGCAACCATGGTCACGGGAGGACTGAGGTGTCATTCCCACCATGGTTCAGGCCTTGTCGTGGCGGGGGGGCTCAGTAGCCTAGGTTGAGCCCAGCACCTTGGGCGAAGCCAATTGAGCCTAAGGGGCTCTTTGTACCCCTCTTATAAGAAGAGGGGACAAAAGAGCAGGGGGCAAGGGGTGAGGATGGGAACCTCACTCCATTGTACTGTCCCGACGTTGATCGGGGTTGTTCTGTAGTAAGGGACAACCCAAAATAATTGCACAATCAAATAAGACATTTTCTAGTTAGTGATAGTATGAGAGCGATGTTCTCATTATCAAAGTGGGTAAGGTCTGATTTAAGCTCTTGTTTAGGTAATTACTTCATCTGACGCCGTGATGTGGGTCTAGGAACATAATTGATGACATAAGAAGAACATCTACAAATATTGTTAATAAAGATACTGTTCACGACGACTTAGGTATAAGACAATATTATTATATAAGATGATTTGCATTATATATTATATAACTTATTGTTGAAAATAACTTAAGTATATAGGATATAATTATATATAAGATAATCATTATAAGATAGTTTGCATATGTAGATACCTTGTAAGACGAGATTACATATAAGATGTAATTTAACACATAAATATTATTGTATTAAGAGATATAACTTATTCGTAGATTATAAATAGTTGAAATAGTATACAGTGATGCTAATTAGGCTTATTTGAGATGATATATAAACAGAAAAATGTATATTAGAGATATTATAAATAGTCCAATTGAGATTCTCATTGTTTATAAAACACGTGTTAATCCAATAGGAAAAGTGAGATGGCAATATTATAATCAAGCCAAAGAATGTGTGAGGGAGGTTCACTGTGCGGTAAGGACCGGAATACCGGAAGGGATACGGAAGCGGGGGATGAGGAAGTATAAATATCGAATCAGCAGTTTTTTGCTTGCCATTCTCACACGGATGACTGAATCATGAGGTAAATAGTGTCAAAAGATGTAAAAAATGTATAATTGTAAAATAGCATAAGATTTCGACAAAAAGGTGACTGAGGGGGTGAGGCATGGAATGTTCTAGAACATTTGGTAGAGATCATATATAAGGAAGTCGAGGCTTCTGGAAATCATTCGCAAATCGTCTCCGAAGTAAGAAACAAGTTAAAAAGTATAAGTTATAAAGTGAAGTCCCTGCCTTACCTCTCAAGTTTACCTCTTTTAAGTGTTCAATAGTAATAAACAGTGTTTAATTCAAGACTCCACCCAACTTTCATCATCATCACCCCGAAGACAGTTAGAATCAGTAAAATCACAGTTTTAAAGCCAAATCAATAAGTATCATCACCCAGTTAGCGACATAGTTTGTAGCCGTAGGCAATCTACGCACATACCGTGCACATTTATGGTCCTTCGAGCCGGATCCACTGAAGAGGATCGAACAAGAAAAAAGTGAAAGTCAAGAAACCCAGCGCGGGCTACACTATGTCCCAGAAATCAAAGCAGGGAAGTATAGTAGATGCAATGGAAACGCAGGCGAATCCTGACCCACGTTTGGGAGTCAGAACGAGGAGCGGTACAAGCTCGGCCCGGTCAGCTGTTCCTACCAGGGAAGAGGCCACCTCTGAAGACACCAGAACCACCTCCGAAGGTACAACGGCAACGTCGGAGGGCACGACGGCAACCAGCTCAGGCACAGAGCGCACTACCTCAACGGAAGCAACCTCGGCGACGGAAGAAACATAGAAAAACGCGGAGGACACGCGCCAGAATAAGCGTGCGTCGCGTCTTTCATCGGGAAAAAGTAGGAAAGTATCGAGGCTAGAAGCCGAAGAGAAAGTAGCCGAGTTAAAGCTAGAAGAGGTACGTGCATCCCTTGCTCTTGCCCAGGCGAAGTTGGCCAGAGAGATAGCGGTGTCTGGGGAAAATGAGGAAGAGGACCAGAACGAGGAACGGACCAGCCGAGTGGAAGAATGGTTGGATGGGCAGAAGGAAACCCAGACCAACGAGAACAAAGCTAAGGAGAAAGCTGTGGAAAAAAGAAGAGAAGAGCAACCGCCGACGAAAAACATGGACGTCACCTCCCTGGCAGCTGCTCTTACTCAAGCGGTAAGAATGTCAAGAGATGCTCCGAGATACCTGCAAGAGCTGCCGGTATTCGGCGGGCACTGCGCAGGGTGGCTAGCATATAGAGCTGCCTACTACGAGACAGAAGAGATGTTCTCGAAAACGGAAAATTTATCCAGGCTTAGAAGAAGCCTCCAAGGTGCGGCCCTAGAAGCGGTCAATAGCCTACTTATTAGCCAGCCGGAACCTCGAGCTGTCATGCAGGCGCTCGAACGAAATACAAAAAATTAAGGCGCTGGGTAAGATAAACGATAACCCACGCGACCTGTGTATATTTGCCAACAAGGTGGCTAATATAGTCGCCACCATAGAGGCATTGAAGAAAATTCACTACCTCTTTAACCCCGAGCTAGTGAAGAACATAGTGGAAAAATTAACTCCTATCCTGAAGAATAAATGGTATGACTATGCTGCGACAAATAAAGAAGATACGTCGGACTTGAAGAAAATGATGACATTCTTGAACGAGGAGGCGGATAAATGTGGTGCTTACGCCCTGCCAGAGGATGTCGCCGGTGAAATTCAGCATGACAGAGTGCCAAAGAGAAGATTTGAGAGGATATACGCTGCAGATGTCGGGAAGAGGAACCAATGCCCAACATGTAGACAAGACCACTACCTTCCTGACTGCAAGCGCTTCATCAACGCGCAAGTGGGTGATCGGTGGGAGATCGCCAAGAAACATCGCCTCTGTTATCAATGTTTGAAAGGCTCGCACCGCCGAGGCAACTGCAACGCCAAACGGTGCGGACAAGAAGGCTGTAGTATGGCACATCATCGCCTACTGCACCACAGGAGACCACCGACGACACCTCCGACTACTGAGCTGCCACGTCAAGCCGAAGAATCGACTGTCACTGTCGAAGTTGTAAATAACGCTAACTGTACGAAGAGTCGGCAAGCGTTCCTGAAGATCGCTCCTGTCACCCTCACCGGGAAGAACTACACTCGAGTCGACACATACGCTCTCATGGATGATGGCAGTACCGTCACCTTGATCGACGAGGGGCTCGCTGAGCTACTAGAGTTGGATGGGCCTCGCGATAATATGTGGGTTCAAGGTCTTAACGAAAGAACGAAGTACGAGAACAGTAAGAGAGTCGATTTCAAGATCCGAGGGCGCTATGACAGGAGTGAACATGTTTTGAAGAACGCTCGAACGGTACAGAGGTTAACGTTCACCGGCCAGAGAGTCGATAGAAAAGACCTTCATGATTGTCCGCATCTGAAGGATATAGAAGACCAGCTAGTCTACCAGAATGCTCGCCCTAAAATACTCATCGGTCAAGATAACTGGGAGCTTTTAGTGGCAATGGAGATAAGAACGGGAAAACAGAATCAACCTGTCGCTTCTCACACGCGATTGGGTTGGGTGTTACATGGCTATCGCTCGTCATACAACAAACCGATAGCATTTTGTGGCCACACGGTCGCGACGTACGAGGAAAATTCTATGGAAAGTATGATGAAGAGGTTCTTCGACTTGGAAGCCCTCGGTATAGAAGCACGCAAGCAGAAGAATGACCCCGAAGAACGCGCTCTCAGAATACTGAAAAAGAATAGCAGGAGAACGCCTGATGGTCGCTTCGAAACCTCGCTGCTGTGGAAAAATGAAAATGAAGAAATACCGAATAATTACAACGATGCTATGAAACGTCTGAAATCGTTAGAAAAAAGTTAGATCGCGACCTCGAGCTGAAAGGAAAATATAATGAACGAATAGAAGATTTATTGAAGTCTGGCTATGCCACACCGGCACCTGAGCCACCAGTACCAGGTCGCACATGGTACTTACCGCACTTCGCGGTCTGTAACCCGTCAAAACCAAAGATTCGTCTGGTACACGATGCTGCGGCAAGATCATATGGCCGCAGCCTGAACGACATGTTACTCTCCGGCCCTGACCTCCTACAGTCACTGCCGGGGGTGATCATGCGGTTTCGCAGACATCCGATAGCGGTAACCGCCGATATAAAAGAAATGTTCATGCGAATCAAAATAAGAAGCGAAGACAGAGACGCACTGCGATTCTTATGGAGAGGTGAAGAAAGAGAGAAAAAACCTCAAGAATATCAGATGACTTCGTTAATATTCGGAGCGACGTCGTCACCGTGTACAGCGCTCTACATAAAGGATAGAAATGCCGAAGAATTCATAGAGAACTATCCTCGAGCGGTGGTGGAGATAAAAAAGAACCACTACATGGACGATTATATAACTAGCTTCGCGAATAAACAAGAAGCGCTCGAAGTCTCGAAAAACGTCGACTTCATACATCGTCACGCTGGTTTCGAGTTACGAGGATGGGTGTCGAACGAAGAATCCCTGCGACGACACTTCGACGACAACCAAGAGACGTCCGTCGTGTCGATCGGCGAAACAGGTGTAGAGAAAACCTTGGGGATATTATGGGAGGCCAAAGAGGATAAACTGAGTTTCAACCTAAACGAAACGAAAATGCCTTCCTTAATAATGAAAAACGGTCCTTAATAATGAAATACATCCCCACCAAGCGAGAGGCTCTTAGTATCATCATGTCTCTCTTCGACCCTCTCGGACTACTATCACCTGTCACGCTGCCCGCGAAGAAATTTATGCAAGAAACATGGAGGTATGGCACGGGGTGGGATGAGCCTGTCCCGGAACAACTCGTCTCGAGATGGACAACGTGGATGAGAAACCTATGGGGGGTGAAAAGGATAAAAATACCCCGCTGTTATAACCTGCACCCGGCGGTCATAAAGAGGGAAATACATACATTCGTCGATGCCAGTGAAGAGGCATACGCAGCCGCCGTGTATATGAGAATGTTGCATCGCGACGGCTCGATAAGAACAACGTTAGTAGCAGCTAAAAGTCGTGTCGCCCCGCTGAAGCCAACGTCCATCCCTCGGTTGGAGTTACAAGCTGCCCTCCTAGGCGCTCGGCTCACAAAGACCGTCGAGCAAGAACACGAATACGAGTTCGCACAGAGGATATATTGGCGTGACTCGCGGACCGTATTGGCATGGATACGAGCGGAGCCACGAGCGTATAAGACCTTCGTCGCACATCGCCTGGCAGAAATCGAAGAGCTGACGAAGGTAAAAGAATGGCGATGGGTCCCGACCAAGGAAAATGTAGCCGACGACGCCACCAGAGAAACACCGATGGACTTCGGTGCCGACCACAGATGGTTTCACGGGCCCGATTTTCTCCGTCAGGAGGAAAATGGTTGGCCCAGCGAAGAAAAAACCGTGGGAAAAATCCACACGGGAGAAGAAAAATGCAACGTGATACGCGACTCGGCGACTGATGACTGTTTACCCGATATAAACAGAATAGAAAAATGGCAAACTCTAATACGCGCCACGGGTCGTGTTTTACAATTTGTAGACCTGTGTCGCAGAAAAATCCACACGGTTGCGGCGGCGAGAAAACGAACGAGGAAAAACAAGGAAAGTGACGCAACCTGGGATCCGGTATCGCATCGAAGAGCGAACGAAAAAACAAAAAAACCCCGAGTCGATGCGCAACGAACGAACTATATATGTCTCGAGGCCGAATACATTATTCGTGCCGAGAAAATGTGGCTGAGGAAAATTCAACGAGAGTGTTACCCAGCCGAAAGGATAAGATTAATAGAACACAAGCCCGCATCGGCGGGAGATCGTCTCGCATCCCTGAGTGCATTTATGGAAGACGATCTGATCAAGCTCAGAGGTCGAATCGGAGCAGCCGCGAACATGAGCCCGGAAACTAACAACCCCGTCATACTCGACGGCGGGCACCGATATACAAGAATGTACATACAACATGTACACGTTGAAATGCATCACGGGGGAATAGAGATCACCGTGAACGAGCTTCGACAGAGGTTCTGGATAACCCGCATCAGACCCACAGTCAAAGGTGTCATACGAGACTGTCAAGCTTGCCGTATCCGCAAAGCGAAGCCGATGAGTCCGGCCACCGGAGACCTACCACCGGCTCGGTTAACTCATCACGCACGTCCCTTCTCATTCACGGGTCTCGACTACTTCGGCCCGATCGAAGTGACCGTGGGACGCCATAGAGAGAAGCGATGGGTGGCCTTATTCACCTGTCTTACGACGAGGGCCATCCACCTAGAGGTAGTCGCGTCGCTTAGCGCGAGCTCAGCCATAGCCGCGCTTCGAAGATTCATCGCTAGAAGAGGACAGCCGACGGAGCTATGGTCAGACAACGCGACTTGCTTCAAGGCGGCGGAGAAAGAATTAAAAGAAGCCTGGGAGGATATCAAGAAGGAAGTCAACGCTCGCCGTATAGTCTGGCGTTACATACCCCCAGGTGCCCCGTTCATGGGCGGTGCATGGGAGCGTCTAGTGCGCAGTGTAAAAGAAACACTTCGTGTAACGCTTCACGAAAAACACCCGAACAACGAGACCCTCTACACCCTTCTGGTAGAGGCCGAGAACATAATTAACTCAAGACCGCTAACTCATGTGACGGTCAACCCGGATGAACCCGAGGCGCTGACCCCGAACCACATACTATTGGGGGGGAACAGTCACGTGCCATCGCCAGGAAAATTCATCGAAGAAGATTCCTCAGCGCGTCAACTATGGAGACGCGCCCAGCATCTGGCCGACGAGTTCTGGAGAAGATGGGTGAAAGAGTACCTGCCGCTACTCCAGCACCGGCGGGAGCCTCACACGAAGGGAGCTGCTCCAGAAGTAGGTGATGTCGTCATCATATGCGACTCAAACCTACCCCGGAATGTCTGGCCAAAGGGAAGAGTAAAGGCGACATACCCCGGCAAGGACAACATCGTGCGAGTCGTCGATGTAGAAACTAGCAACGGACATGTACTCCGGCGCCCCTGTAAGAAGATCGTCGTGCTACCAGGAGTGTCACGTTCGTGACCGGCGGGAGAATGTTCACGACGACTTAGGTATAAGACAATATTATTATATAAGATAACTTAAGTATATAGGATATAATTATATATAAGATAATCATTATAGAGTTTGCACATGTAGATACTTTGTAAGACGAGATTACATATAAGATGTAGTGTAACACATAAATATTGTTGTATTAAGAGATATAACTCATTCGTAGATTATAAATAGTTGAAATAGTATACAGTGATGCTAATTATGCTTATTTGAGATGATATATAAACAGAAAAATGTATATTAGAGATATTATAAATAGTCCAATTGAGATTCTCATTGTTTATAAAACACGAGTTAATCCAATAGGAATAGTGAGATGGCAATAGTATAATCAAGCCAAAGAATGTGTGAGGGAGGTTCACTGTGCGGTAAGAACCGGAATACCGGAAGGGATACGGAAGCGGGGGATGAGGAAGTATAAATATCGAATCAGCAGTTTTTTGCTTGCCATTCTCACACGGATGACTGAATCATGAGGTAAATAGTGTCAAAAGATGTAAAAAATGTATAATTGTAAAATAACATAAGTTTTATGTAAAAATATTTTGGTATAAATAAAGATTTCGACAAAAAGGTGACTGAGGGGGTGAGGCATGGAATGTTCTAGAACATTTGGTAGAGATCATATATAAGGAAGTCGAGGCTTCTGGAAATCATTCGCAAATCGTCTCCGAAGTAAGAAACAAGTTAAAAAGTATAAGTTATAAAGTGAAATCCCTGCCTTACCTCTCAAGTTTACCTCTTTTAAGTGTTCAATAGTAATAAACAGTGTTTAATTCAAGACTCCACCCAACTTTCATCATCATCACCCCGAAGACAGTTAGAATCAGTAAAATCACAGTTTTAAAGCCAAATTAATCAGTATCATCACCCAGTTAGCGACATAGTTTATAGCCGTAGGCAATCTACGCACATACCGTGCACAGATACAAACCTATTTTTAAACGACTTCGAAAAGTAGGAGGTTACATGTTCGTGTGTATATTATTTTTTTAATGTATGTTCACCGATTTCTCTGTCAATTGTGTACCGGTTTTAAAAAATTCTTTTTTTATTCAAAAGAGTGCACTTCCGAGGTGGTCCCATGATAAGAAAACCAGGATCTGATGATGGCATCCCAGAGAAATCGAGGGGAACATTCGAAAATCGTAGGAGTAACTAGTGCGTTTAATATTTTTTAAATTAAGTATTTTAAAGCACGACAATTTCATGAAGGTCTAGAGTTGATCTGATGATGGAGCTGAAAGACAGTCGAGGGAACTCCTCAACGATTTAAAGCAGTAACCTTGTGTTTGGGCTTGATTAATTTGTATTGATGAGAACTTTACACCTAGATAAGTAACAACAATGACGTGGTAAACGCAAAGATTGTAATTAGTAAAATAACAAGTTGATTATAAGTTCTAGGCACAAAAATTAAAGAAACGCAATTATTTTATTACTTTTTAGTTTATTTTTTTTTTTGAAGTCGGATTCAATTTTTGTTTAAAAAAAAATTTATAACCAAATTTCAATAAAAAATATAATCATGTCACTTACTCTCGCATGTAGAGAATTAAAATTGTGTTCCACATTAGAGAAATAGTGCGAATATAATCCCCTTTTATTTATTACTAGCTGTTGCCCGCAGCTTCGCCCGCGTTAACTTAGATGTACAGCCGTACACGGATTGATGATGATGATTTATCTATGGGCGGGCGTAGGACTTTATTTTATAATATGAAGTGATTAATACCGTATTTTTGTAAATAGCTTTTACATTACCGCTTTATAATTGCCAATTTTTTAAGTATTAAAATGGATATAGGTAGTATGTTATATTTAACTAATATAGAATATTATGCCATCGCGGACTTTTCAGTAGGCATATTTAGGATATACAATTCTACCATACATTGATACAATAATAATTATTGTCCTAACTTTCGGAACCGGGGCCGGGCCCGGCTCGGGCGCGAGGCGCGGCATCACAGTGTGTGTGTGTGTGTCACACACTGTCGCATACGCGGTGTATCATTATTTTGATTTTGCTATATCTCCTAAGATTTGCATTTCATTTGCATGGTGTAAACGGGAAAAACATACTTCATGAAATGGTCAAGCTAACTAACATATTTAAAATGATAAGGATTAATACCACATTTGTGTAAATAGCTTTCCAACTACCGTTTTATAATTGACCATTTTTTAAGTATTAAAATGGATATAGTTATTTTTTGATAAATGGATATAGTTAGTTTATGTTATTCTTAAGAGATACACATATGCCATCCCGGACTTTTTTGTAGATCTTTCTAAGGTGTACAATAATGTAGTACATTATTTTGATCTATCTGTTAGGGTTCATCCAGCGTTGGCAATGTAAGTGCAAAAAATGTGTTTATTTACGACATCACATTAGAAACCTCTAAAATTATCAGTGTTTATCTACTATATTATTATTTATATTATACACATAAACCATTATCTTGAATCATTCTATCTATTTAAAAAAACCGCATCAAAATCCGTTGTGTAGTTTTAAAGATCTAAGCATACAAAGGGACATAGGGACAGAGAAAGCGATTTTGTTTTATACTATGTAGTGATTAATAATAATATATAATCCATTTCGTGTGGCAATAGTGATATTTGTCATAACGGTTTTGTGTCAAACAATATTCATTTTTTTCTTTTCCGCCTAGAAATGCTCTTAGGGATCGCGCGGGGGAGGGGGGACTCCCCAGGAGGGTATGTGGGACTCGCTGCGCCCGAAGTCGACGCAGCTCTACACACTAAAACCCGGCGAGTGCCACCTATGCTACCTTTGGTGAGGTGCCCTGAATCTGTTGAGCAACAGCACTTCGACGGCTAGTCAGTCCCCCAAGGGACGAACGCCACCTCCACAGAAGGATTGTTCCGCACCACAGAACTATCACTCCCAACGCCGGGACAGTGCAATAGGATGAGATTTCCATACTCGCCCCTTATGCCCCTGCTCTTTTGTCCCCACTTCTTATAAGAGAAGTACAAAGAGCAGCTCCCTCGGTTCAATTTACTTCTCCCAAGGTGCTGGTTTTACCTTAGACTACTTAGCATCACCGCCAGGACAAGGCTTGTCTGAAGGCATGGTGGGGAAATAATATAAATACAATAGTGTATTATACTGTTTTATTATTCTGCTACTAAGTCAGACTATTTACTGTGTAGCTAATATTTTGCTACTACCTTACCCTGTCGAGGTTTTGCTTTCTGCAAAAATCATGTACTTTTAGCCCGATTACGGCAAAGCCGAAACGAAGGGTTACGCTTTTAGCATTCTATATATGCATGGATATTTAATTTACGTATGTTCATCGTAGCTCCAATACCATATCTGATTTGATTATCACAAATGAGGTGTTGATTGACACCTTTTTTACCATTCTTTATTGTGGTTCGAGTATCGAGAGAGACATACTATCATCGTTTTTAAACTTCTTAATTGTTTCCTGGTATGATACCTATATATACAAATAAAAAGAATACCTTTATTATCTACATATTGCTATAAATAAACAAAAACTTAATCATCTTAGCCCAATATACTTAGGAAATACACAGCACATCGAGTCCATACTCCAAAATCATTGCATGGGACAAACATGAAGCCATCCGTGTGAAGAGAGAAAACTAATGGGTTCGATTCCCACCCAGGACAAATGTTTGTGTGATGAGCATAATCATTTGTTCTGTGTCTGGGTGTAATTTATCTATAATATTAGTATTTAGGAATATATAAGTATATAACAGTCTGGTTGCCATAAAAAGGCTCTGCCTAGTTTGGGATCAGATGGCCGTGTGTGAGTTGTCCCAACATATTATTATTATTATATATGTTATCTAAAATGTACACATCATTGAACAATATATGAAACTACCGCGTATATGTAATTCAAAGTAATAGTACACGCAACACAATTCCCACTCACCCCTGGCAGCTGAGTTCCAATCTTGGGCCCTATCCATCGAGGCATTCACTTGAAATGCGCATTATTGTTCGCTCCACGGAACTTCTTCACAGTATCAGCTCGATATCACGATCGTCAAATATTGAATAGTTCATATCCTTACCGGTAGCTATATTACAACGGTTCGATATTACCGGTTTTTGGGAAGGGGAATATATGAATACGTGTGTTGGGAATGAGATATACGTGTTAATAAATGGAAAATGTATTGTGTGATACGTTTTGTAGGACACGTATTGTGGACTACGTACTGTAGAAAACGTATTTTAAAGAGTTTATAATTGTTTCTATTTACTTGAAACTTAACAGCCAGAAAACAAATGATCCTACAAGGGTTTCCGTTTTTTATGAGTAACATTAAACCTAAATTTACCGATCTCTAGTAATTTTCTGTGTGGTAATAATTGTGTACAAATTCTTATCAAAACTAGTCGGATTTATTTCACTATTATTGTGTGGTTGTTGTATCTTGGTTTAATCCATCTCATTGTTACTATGAAACATGCATCACTAAGACTTTTATTCAGGTATATCTCATCGTCGAATTAACATATTTAGACATGGCGGTCGTTTTCGCGCGGACTTTCATACAAGACATGTTACCTTTAACTTTTTTAATGGTCTCATCATCTCATGGTCTGTTATTTAAAATAAATTGTTATTAATATTTGCATGTTGTCTCAATTATTGTGTTTAATAATAAACACTGAAAATGTATTTAGTTATAAATCTCAATCTCCACGGGTGAAATAGTGGACTACAAACAGTAACTAACAAACGTGTAATAAATTCAGTTGAGACCTGAAACAATAAGTGAAGCGTCTCTACGTTGTGAGTTAGCGATGTGCAATGGAGTCGCATCTTTATGTGATTCTGCACCAAACGAAGTATCTTTGTTTTTTTTTTATATTGTTTTAAT
This sequence comes from Helleia helle, assembly GCA_963853865.1. NCBI lineage: Eukaryota > Metazoa > Arthropoda > Insecta > Lepidoptera > Lycaenidae > Helleia > Helleia helle. Next base: position 14,362,690 of record OY971421.1, read on the forward strand.
TATTCTTTCTTCTTCTTCTTGAGGTGCCTCTCCAAATAGTGAAGGTTGGCAGTCAGCTTTGCATATTTTTCCTTGTCTCTCGGGAGGTGGAACAGTTTGGCGGCGCTCGCGATGCCCATCCACTCTCTGATGTTACGCAGCCACGACTTCCTTCTACGACCAGCTTTTCTTTTTCCGGCAACTTTTCCTGTCATAATAAGTTAGAGGAGCTCGTAACGGTCATGGGGCACGTGCCCCAAGTATGCGACTTTACGTTGTTTGACGGTTTGCAAAAGTTTGCGTTTTTGATTCACTCGTCGCAGAGCTTCTTTTGTGACTTTCTTGCGTCCAGGAAATTATTCTTTACTATCCCTCAATTATTTGGTGCCTTAACTGGAATTTATTCATGATTTTTTTTTGGTGCCCCAGGGAAAGTCATCCGAAAGTTACAATGTCCATTTAGTCTCCGTATACTGTTTTACTGTATTCTGCAAAATTCAAATGTAAGCTTTGGCTGTGCGATGATGTATCAGACCGCACAAAGGATAACATATAGTATGAAATGACCACAGACACCGAATAATGGCAGCACAGAATCGATTCTTGATTGATGGCCGAGTGCAACGTAATCTATTGCTTAAATATACAATTTGAATTTCCATTCTGTCCAAAATCACATGAATTTTGTTGCTAAATTGCTCTGCAAGCTGTTATAGGCTGCAAAAAGTTAATCACGTATGTGATATTAATATTAATATGCGCTTTATGTACTTTATATAACTTTGTAACGAACCGAGCTCATTATAGCGACTAAATATGCGCTTGATGCATTTTATGTTGCGATATTCGGTCATTATTACCTAATTATCGGATTCGGAAAATAAGTGGCTATTAATAAATTTCATGCGGTGGAATTTGTATCACCTGTAGATAAAAAAACATTTAAGTAGAAAAAAATGATGTGGAGAAATACCTCGACGGCTAGTCAGCCCCTCAGGGCTCACAGTGGGGTTGTCCCGTACCACAGAACAACCCCTTCCAACGTCGGGACAGTACAATGGAGTGAGGTTCCCATCCTTGCCCCTTGCCCCCTATTCTTTTGTCCCCTCTTCTTATAAGAGAGGTCCAAGAGCCCCCTCGGCTCAATTAGCTTCGCCCAAGGTGCTGAGTACACTGGACTACTGAGTCCCAAACAATATAATTCAATTATTATCAAAGTTGCGGACAGTAGCTGACTTACTCATTTTCATAGATTCAAATAAATCAATATTTAAACGAAATGGCGTAGTAGTAAATAAAAATGCAATCAACCGGATTTCGTAATGGTTGGAGTATATTTGGAAGTCCCAGTTGAAGTTCCACTTACGAAGATTCACGCCAATACCTTTCACGGCTGAGGGCCCTTACCTGAGGCACGAGAGCCCTCCACAGACGTAGGCAGGCGATTTTGTTTAAGTATCCGAATCACTACAACTAATAGAGTCTTAAGCAAATACACTTTGGCAACATTGGATTTTTCAATCTAATGTTGCCTTGATTTAAACGAATACTTTTATTGAGTTTTATTTAGCATTATGGACATTTGATTTTCGATGGCACTGGCTGGGAGGTGGGTATGTAGTGTACATACTGTAATATAACCTTACTCATCAATAGTAGGGTGATGTCACACGGATGTTGCGGCTGCGCTGCGTCACCGCAACGCAATTATTTCAACACAGTCATTGCCACATGAGCTATGCGTCGAAGCTGTATCAACGCAGCTATCTCCGACGTCGCAGCGTTGGTGTAGAATGTCATTCTGAAAATAAATGTTTGCAAACTCGCAAACCCACTCATTTGCTTTCCGGTATTTATTACTGAAATCTTCATTTGATTTATCCCATGAAGGAGCTCTTTCTTGGACTAATGAGATAAAATAATCTTAATCCAGTATCTTCCGCACTTATTTTGATAATAAAATGTGCAGCAGCTGTCACCTTCGATATGCTATTAAATCTGTATTAAATACTGCGCTGCCGCTCTGTCATTTTAACGCAACTCCCTTCTCCATCTCGTCTCCCTCCTATCATGTGCATTTCGTGAGCGTTGCATCGCCGTCCATCATTTTGACGCATCGTGTGGCATGTCTTTCAGATTTACCTTTATATAGAACGACGGAACGTCACCACTCAGTCGACGCAGCGCTAACGCAACACACCGCTAACGCAACGCACCGCTAACGCAACGCACAGACAACGCCAGTGTGGCACCTCTCAAAAATTAATAATATGAAACTAGCAGTCTTATTGTAAGACTTCACTATTTCTCGGGTCTTGATTCTTTAAGGTCGGCCGTGAAGAGTTGTAAGCTGTAAAATTTTATATTTTTTTTCAAGCCCGCTGGTTTTTTAATGTGTTTCATCACTTTAGCAAGTCGACGAAGTCTACTGGATGAGAAATGCTTAAAATTTCGATATGTAAGTACATTCAGGTCTCCGCGAAGTTTTGCTTCACTCCAGAGCAAATGGCATTCAAGGAGTTAACTGGACATGAAAACTAAACAAAACATAAGACAGGTCTCAGGAGTGGACATAAGACCACTCGGGAGTCGTGAGTTAGATATAGCCACTATAATTTATATTTGAATCTTATTGTACAAACTGAATTTTATACTAACTGACAACCCTATTGGTTCTGTATTCAAGGAAAATTAAATTACACATTAAAATCGCTCGCAAATCACTGTTGCTACAGATAATGGACCATAATTAAAACATGAAATCAGACTGCGTTTCACAGCCCTACAGATAATGTAACACGATATTAACGAACGAGGTGATTTGTGCGGGAAAATGACGTCACTGCTCGATACGGGCGGTTAATTATTCGAGATTTGAGCCCCCCTTATCGTGAGATTAATACTTACAAGGTGACGTGCAAATCGGGCGATGATCGAATGATGATAAAATTTCAGATACGTCGGTGGTTCTTAAACTTTTTTGAAGTTTTTACATTGCGAAGTGAAGAAGTTGACGTAATGTTAAAGAGATAAAGGTGTACTTACATTATTGTTTTTGGTAAACAAGGCGATGGGATAAACATTTTTCTTCCATGTATTACGATAATACTTACTATTTCATTGTCGTCGTGTTTTTGTTTTGTTTAATCTTAAAATTATCACAAAAATGCTTTGTGATAATTTTAAGTTGCACGTATTCTATAATTTAAAAAAGGCAGAACAGAAATATACGGACACATGAATTTTACTAACGGCCTCCATAAAGCGTGAAATGAAACGATAAAAACTGCAACAATTGCCTTCAGTGGGCGCAGTACGTGCACGCATCTGCTGCGCACACACCCGCGCGCACTTCGCGTGAACGAGCTATTACGAGCGCGGACACTGCGGCGAGCGACGTCTGACCCGAACGTTTTAATTATCCCATCCTAATTGACTGCCGTGCACGCTCCATAGCTCTCGATTATTATGAAATAAGTTATCAATCTCGAGCGTTGACTTAATAAGAACTGATTACTAGGTGCCCCTGAAGTCCCTAGGTAGCCCCTAAGTTAGGGAGTAAAAATATCATGCAATTTAACTTCATATGTATCTACTATACGGAATTTATGAAATGTGAGGAGCAGTAGAGTTTTCAAGAAAAAATAATATTCAGGTAAATTTGGAGAAGAAAAAACGTAAACTTTTTTTTATGTCACAAGGAGGCAACCTAGCAGTCGGAGCCTTATGGTGACTACCGACGCTCATAGACATTCGCACAACCAAAACTCACAAACTGCACGAAACGCATTATGTGATGGAGAGGTGCTATCCCGGTCGTGCCGGCCCAATTCGGATGCAAAGCAGCATGGCACTACCTCTTGAATATGTTTTAGTTTAGATATAACTATGTATATAGAAACGCTTGTTTGAAAATAATATCACAGAAAATATCAAACTATGTGAACAAAGAGTTTTGTAGTTCGCTACGCTACGGAATTTCTTTAGCATTTTACAATTATCTGAATAAAATATTTTTTAAGGAAAAGTTCAGTTTAAGGAAATAGACCAGCGAATCTTAATTAGGTTAATCTTTCTTTAGAGGTTAGGTAATTTAGAGTATTAACTTTAGCGATCTTATAAAAACGGGGCTCCTTTTGTAAAAGGAAATCTTTAATTTTTTAATTAAAACTTAGTACATTTACATTAAATTTAGAATCATTTCTATCTAATTAATAACTTTTGCAAGAGTTAAAAGTATTGATCCATCATGTTGTTTTGTTCAAATGATTTGCCTCACTCTGCTTGCGTCTAATGGCTCTGCCTTATATTGCGGATTGCGGATCCGGATTGCGGATATTAAACATCATAGTGCAGGAACTTGAATAATATCATTTAAAACTACCGTGTCTTAGGTACTTGAATATATTAACGTTTGACGTTAATTCAAGTTAAATAAGGAGTGAGGAAAAACGAATCTTTCACAGTACACGGTGCGGCTGAAATAAGAGTTGAAGGTTAAAGAAGAGCTACGCGTGTGTGTGGTAAAAATAGTGCTGTCAGATTTTGCCAATGATGTACTCTACCATAGACTGAACTGCAGACTTACATAATGTGGAAATAGCAACTGACCATTGTTTAATATCTGGATTTAAAATTATTAGGATATTGTCTAATTACTATATATCTAATTGGATCATATAACTATTTGAAGTGGATCCTGATGGAAGAAATTTAACACGATTTTATTATGCCAGTATTTATATAGTCGATAACTGATGAATTCACTAATAAGAGTTACTTTATTTATCTGTACAACCGTCTCTGGGCCAAAAAGAAGTAGGAAAAGAAGAAAGGAAATCCTCGATACAATTGCGACGGACCATAACTAATTTGTTTTCATTCACACAAAAATACATAAACATAATACTCCCAAATATCAACACACTAGATTCTAGAACATTCAATTAAGAATATAATAAGACCAACTTTAATGTTGCAATAACATTGGAAAATGGCCGTAATATAAAGAGCACACAACGTAAGCGCCGGTTTACTTCCGTTGCGAAGAAAGTCACGCCCGAGGACTGTAAGTTGTTTGCGGACTAGTTAAATAACTCCAAGTTGATGGACACAAACAGGACCGGGTGCGGACTGTTAGTTATATAATATTGTTGGGATTATGAGGCATACTATTTGAATATAACTTCTTTTAGCATCAGCAGTCAGCTATTAATCTTATAACAGTGTAATATTCGTACAGCAACGTTAAAACCACGTTAAAACAGTTTAAATAGATACTTCACTAAGGACTTGATACCATACATATACAAGAAGGGAAAAATCGGGAATTATAAACATGAGTGAACAGGTACCTTCTAGGCAAGCGTGCTCTACCATCGGCAACGTCGTCACTTTCCAGCAGGTGAGACAGTGGCCAAACGCAAGCCTATCAGTAATTCAAAAAATGATTTCACTGGTTGGAGGTGCGCATGTACTCTATATCCATCCTGATTATTTCTCTCGTGAATTTGCTGTGTTTCTGAAAAAAAGCATGACAGGCAGGTAATTATTGGTACCGAGACTTACCATCTTAGGACGCAGGAATGGCAACGCATGAATGACTTTCCTGGGCTACTACTATCTCATATGTGTTCATGTGTGACGTTGCCTACTTAGATACTATCAGATGTTGATGCTTGCCAATCTAACTAACATAAAAGTTTTTATCTCGAAAAAGTCACATTCTTCTGGGAAAATAATACAATCAATTGCCAATAAGTTATAGATGACTGTACGTCTTATAGAAAGTATTCTTTCTATTCATCTAGAATATATAATAACATAAGGACGACGATAAGAAGACAATATTATTAAGTCCTTGGGTTGTCCAATAATTTTAGAAGGAGCTTTGCTTGCTGCTTATAAAGCCACAAAATCCCTTATAGCTTGTTGATCGAGTAACAATGTCATTGTCATATTATATAGCGATTGCAATGGATCCGCCTACAAATGTTTACTAAGCAATGTTACATTGAAACTGTTATCGCATATCAGAAACAATGATATTAGCGAAATGTTTCTTATGCCTGTTAAAGTAATCTGTCACCAATTATAAATGTTACGTTAAAAATTACCCACGTCAACCATGGACCCACAAAAATAGTAATAATACCGCATTAATATTTATATGCTTATATTATATCTATGGGTCTATGCAGCCTGAAAATTAAGGTTTTGTTATTGTTATAAACGGACCGTGTTGGATGCGAGTGACAAGGGATCGGCCGTCTTGGCGTTCATTGAGGGAGGTCTATATTCAGCAGTGGACGGATAGAGGCTGATGATGATGATGATGATGATGATACGCATCTATCTGTTTGGGCGTGTGAACTAGTTGCAAGGAGTGGGGAGCAAGTGACATCATCGGTACTGCTAGTAAAGTCAAACCGAAAGCATTTCTTTCATTTCAATTCTGAGTCCAGTGAATTTATGCGTAATCTTGATACAAAAGATGGATGGGTAGCTAGTAACTATTTTGCTGTATTAGCCAAATGAACCTTTTGTATTCAGTAACTTTACAGGCGAAGAAATAACGGGATAGTGGTATCTTTGATAAGTGGAGAGTAGTCAAGAAAAATCAACCTCTGTGGCTCAATGGTTAGTGCGTTGGCGCTCAAGCCGGAGGTAGCGTGTTCGAATCCCGCCAGGGAACAAAACTTTTCTGTGTTCCTGGGTCATGAATGTGTATTAAATATGTGTATCATATAATAAAAATCTTAGACATATGTATAGTATAAAAGTATTAAATATATTTCCGTTGTCTGGTACCCGTAACACAAGTTCTTCAAGAACTTATCACGGGACCAGATTGACGTGGAAAAGAAAAAAAATCAAGATGTCTGTCTATACGTATATTTATGTTATTTATTTATCTACTTCAATTTTACAATTCTCTGTACTTACAGCTAAGCCAAGTCGTACATAGAACAAGTTTATAATTTACAAATGAATTTACAGACAGATATTACTTACACAAAATTATTATTTATCGGAAATATTATTTTCAAAGTATTTTGAAAATAATAATTAATGTTATGTGGATTAGTAATAATTATCGTTGATCACCTGGAACTTCTCTAATAGTCAATGTGTTCTAAACACATTACATTACCACTTGCCCATGACTGCCGTACTAAGAAGATTACCATTCCCGTATATAAGGCACCAAACCAAATCAGCCGACCGAAAAATAATTCAACAGTTATTAATCTTCTCATAATTTAATCTTTTCATTATAAAAACAAATTAACAAAATCTTATAACGTTTATTAAATTGAATCATTAATTTGATGGAATTCCGATAGATAATTAATTTGTCGCGGTATTTTCATCTCGACGGAAAAGATTATATTAAATCGCTTTAGATTGGCCATTAAGATTAAGTAAAGGCAGGAAAATGCTTCCACACCAATGAATAGCGAATACGTCTTACTAACTTTTATTTTATAAAAACTTTGCAATTTTCTTATTAAGTACATTTACATTGTATTAACGTGTTAGAATCACAAAAATATTATCATTTAAAATACGTTTTTTTTTATCAAGGTACTACATATTTTATATGATGTAAGCCATGTAACGTAATTTTCAGATTTTTTTATTGCAGCTTGTAATAGTAATGTATAGGGATGTAATCAAGCAGTCGGAGCCTTATGGTGACTACCGACGCCCATAGACATCCGCACAACCAAAAGTTATGCAGATGCGTTGCCCTCCTTTTCCCTATCCCCCTAATGGGCCACCGGAAACTCACAAACTGCACGAAACGCGACGGCATAGCTGTCACTTGATGCTGGTGTTATGTGAGCGTGAGGTGCCACCCCAGTCGTGCCAGCCCAATTCGGATGCAAAGCAGCATGGCACTACCTCTTACTAATATAATATGTTTAATGTAAACATTTTCTTTAATATATGCTACCGACGGTCGCTGGGAATGTGTATTACGAGGATTTCGTAGATAAAATTATAACAACATTTGCAGTAAATCGTCAAATTCCTCCATTTCTATGTTGTTTACTGAACTTGATCTTCTAGTGTTGCTGTTTGCGCCTGGTTCGCTGAGTAGTTTCAGTGTCTTCAGCGAAGCCACGTTGAACATGAAGTTTAAAGCGGAAGGGTTTTTGTAACATTTGCCTATTAACGGTTGTATAGTCACATCTGCAAACAGTAACATTATTAAAGTTTTAATTAAGTTCTCCATAGCAACAGATATTATATCTGTTGCTATGGAGAACTATGCTATGTCCAGAATATATTATAAAAAATAGTTACGAAACTGTAGTTAGTTATATATATGTCATAGAGTTTGAAGATGAAAGTCTTCAAGCAAAAAAAAGAAAGATCTACGAAACCTCTGCTATCATTGTTCACACAAAAAAACTCACATTAAAAAGTGCATCGATAAACGAATAACCGATTATGTTCCATCATCATCATCATCAGCCTCTATCCGTCCACTGTTGAACATAGGCCTCCCTCAATGAACGCCAAGACGGCCGATCCCTTGCCACTCGCATCCAACACGTATTTGTTTAATATCCTTGGAACATTTTAACAAAACAATGACATGAAAATGTTGAATGGTCAGGACGGGTTAAATAATTATTACATACAGGTCTTTTGAGAGGTGTTATTTATTCCCGTCGCGTACTGCAATGTATCAGAGAGATTAGGGGATCCCGGGATCGTACCCGTGTGTCCACTTAATTGCAATGGACGTTTTAAATCCGTGCTGCATATTAAAACCATACGCGAATGTGCTTGTAAAGGGACAGTGGCGTACTTTGTCATAGCGGGGCCCCGTATTGATGTGGGGCAAAATTTGTAAATAGAATTCCGAAGAGTTTTAAATTGTGCCCCGTATCATTGGAACGGCTAATACGGTAGTAGGACCCTGGATTCGGATATGACATTTTTCCTGTCGGCGATTTCTGGATGCGAAGCCTACGTTATGGATTGATATTTCAATTGATAATACGCTGGTGATTGACCTTGAAACCTATAATCCTTCATGTGTATGTCTCATCTGGCCATCATCGTGCATATAATCGGAATAAAACGATAATGTTATGTGTTTTGTATGAAAATAATTTTTTGCTGCGACGCTGTGCCGACTCTGCGCTCTGATTGACAGACTGATGGCCATTGATGGACGATTGGCCGATGGGACGTACACATATATCACTGGTTGGTTGAATTGCTATTACGTCAGTGATAAATCATTGACCAGTTTCGAAATTTTACTGCTCACATTACTACCTACTCTGTTAGGTTATAATATGATCGATGCTGGCCAGTGACCACCTTGTCTGAGGCTAGTTGATATTCTAGGTTGCTAGTAGTAGAATAGGTGGTTTTTTAATTTAAAGTCGTGAAATAGTTCATAGCTTCTAGAAATATTAAAATCGTGTAAGATTTTTGAGCGTTGTAAATTCGTAAGATACAAAATTTTGGGGGGGAGCCCGTCTTCAGGGCTGAGATTCAGAGCCGAATTAGATGAGATGCCAATCTTTGAGCAATTCCCGGCCCATGTTGGATGTGAGTAATGAGGATTGGACATTTTAGCGTTCATTGAGGGGCCTATGTCCAAGTGAAAATGATGAGTAACAAATAAGGAGATTATTAAAAAACAAAAAACCCGACTGCAAATGAATTTGGCGCCAAAGTTCTGCCATTTTGTGTTTTTTAATATTTTGATATGTCGCTCTCACAGTAAATACGAATCTAACGACACCTCTCAAGCTAAAATCCATCGAGCCGTTCAGGCCGCATAGCGTGCCAAACAATTATACATACTCTCGAAAAACATAACCCTCCTTCTGGCTCAGTCGGGTAAAAAGTAGTCGTTGAAGTAGCGCTGGGTGACAATAATGTAATACTCACTGACTCCTAGCACACATGAGTACAAGTCAATGTGACAATGGTTGATCATCGGGCGATATTCGTACGTTTCCATGTTCGGCGCCCATATCTGCGCACACGCAGGGTCGTACGTGTCCAGACAGAACGTGGGGCAGGTGTGGTTGCAGGCCTGGTGTGCTCCCACTATACTGAAGTCATGTATGCGACGAGTCGGCTTTGATTCTATACCACAGAGAAAGTCGGGGAGCTTTTCCAGGTTGAAGGTTAAATCTGGAAAACAATTTTGTTACTAGCATAAAATTCTTAATGGTATGGGTAAGAATGTCTATGACATATTACATGTTACCTACATCTATTTTTCAAATTAGAAAATTGTACCCGTTTAAGAAAACCTGTTGTAATGTTTAAATCATAAATTTCCGCTAGGTATATTAACTTTATGGTTTAAATATTATTTATTATTTTACGACTTATGTGGCTCAATGATTAGCACGTTGGCGCTCAAGCCGGAGGTTGCGGGTTCGAATCCCGCCAGGGAACAAAAAAGTTTTCTGTGTTCCTTGTTCATGGATGTGTATTAAATATGTGTATTATGTGATAAAAATCTTAAATATATTATGTATAGTATCAAAGTATTAAATATATAACCAAGATCTTCGAGAACTTACCACGGGACCAGATTGACGTGGTGTGAAAAGCGTCCATAGTTATTATTATTATTACATAGAGTTTATACCAAATTAAATAGATTTCCAACACTAATTATGTTAAAAAGTGAACAAAAAATTACATATTATACACATCACACAAAATAAACCAATTAAAATTATCTGTCGTATGAGTAGGGTTCCATGAAAAAGGAATTAGTATTACTTCAGGTCTTAATCCCAACGGGACAAAAACTTTTGAAAATTACTTTTCACCGGTCAGAAAGGTACCACCATATGTCGTATATGGTGGTAACCTTCTGACCGTATGTAGGTACCACCATGTACAACCATCCTGCGTAATTACTCAGGATTCGAAAAGAAAACCAGGACAGGCAGTGTAGTTATCCCAGGGTGGACAAACTATAAATCCCAGGTTCATGGGCGAAGATGAACACTTACCATCTGGTTGCTCGTTTACCCGTTTGCCTATCTCACTATCACAAAAAATATAATTAACTGTTTCCAGTGTAGTTGATGTGCAGATGTCATTGACAATAACAAGAAGAAATATAACTGACCTATAAGCTTCAGCCGACACTGAATGCTATTAAAATGGCACGTGTTGTGGAATTTCTTGACGACCGTGCTCCCGTCTAGTGCCGTCGCCGCACCGCAAACGGGATCGTAAACATTTGAACACGAGTCTTGGCAAACATCGCTAATGGTGAAGCACGCGGTAAAATCTAGAAATCAAACATCACATGTATGTAAACAACTCATTAGCGTTTTAAGGCTATTTGGTCCCCATTTAATATCTAATCCATATGAGACAGATATTAACATATTTGGTATTGTTTTCTAATGTTTACGTGAATTTTACTCATGAATGAAACGGCAGGAAACCCGTGAGAATAGTTGCTGTAAACCGCGATATAATTCGTTGTATTTACACTAGTAGCTCATCTCTCCATACGAACGCAGGTAACTACTCTCTCCATGTTTGACATTGACCATCCAAAACTAAGGATAATATAAATTGATCTCGTCATTATCTATATCTATATGCACCCGAAACCGTAAAAAGACGTTCCTCCCAGGACATTGCAGGACCTTGTCGTGGCGGTGGGGCTCAGTAGCCTAAGGTGAACCCAATATCTTACGCGAAGCTAATTGAACCGTGGGAGCTGTTCTTTGTATCTCTCTTATAAGAAGAGGGGACAAAAGAGCAGGGGATACCTCACACCATTGTACTGTCTCGACGTTGGGTATTTCTGTGGTGCGAGACAACCACTCTGTGGAGATGGCGTCGGTCCCTTGAGGGACTGACTAGCCGTCGAGGTGCCCTGTTTGCTCAACAGAACCGGGGCACCTCACCAAAGGCGGCATTGGTGGCACTCGCCGGTTTAAGTGGGTAGAGCTGCATCCACCTTACCTTTCAGGCGTAGCGAGTCCCGCATATCCACTCGGGGAGACCCACTCCCCGGCGGGATGCCTTAGAACATTTCCCGGCGTAAAAGAAAAAAATGTAGGACATTGCAGGATAGCAAATATTTTGTTGTATGATATTTACATGATTAGTATGTACCTTATAGTTTGTTTCGCTGGTTCTTGTGGGCTCAATGAACTACATTTTTTTTAAATCCTCGCTATTAATAAATCCACTTAGCGACCTATTGATCATGCCTGATTATTATCATTATCTCTGCATTAATTTAATCCCCCTACATATTTTATAAACACTACATAGCTACATATTCTCGAATCAAACAGATCTTACCATTTAGCGCGACTAACGAAGTTTGGAGAATAAATAAAATATTGAAGCCAGTTATATGCATTGCGGGAGAAATTATTAAATTTTAAGCGTGTTTTAAAATCATTACATCAACGGGTTTTCGCTTAAGCACGGCCCGGTCTTAACCTTCATATTTTATGATTAAAATTTAATTAAATTTCCTCTGGTACTATCGTATGCGGTGTTTCATTGTACTTTTGTAACAATAACTCTGACGATTTTAATTTGGTTTTTCGTAAAATTTTAAGGTACGCAATTTGATCGTGAAAAAGATTTTTCTTAATACACAAAAAACTTTAACGACGGGAAATGCTCTGAGGCATCCCATGGGGTAGTGGGTCTCCCCAGGCGGGTATGTGGGACTCGCTGCCCCACCCCAAAAGGTAAGTGGACGCAGCTCTACCCACTAAAACCCGGCGAGTGCCACCAATGCCGCCTTCGGTGAGGTGATCTGTTGAACAAGCAGGGCACCTCGACGGCTAGTTAGTCCTTCATGGGACAGACGCCACCTCCACAGAGGGATTGTCTCGCACCACAGAACAACCACTCCCAATGTCGGGACAGTACAATGGGGGTGAGGTTCCCGTCCTCGCCCCTTGCCCCCTGCTCTTTTGACCCCTCTTTTTATACTTATTCTTTATAAACACAATGAATATCCAATACTACTAGAAGTGTATTGATTTTTTATTAAATCAAAAGAACCAATAGGCATAACCTTCAAAGAAAAAAAGTAAATTAAATGCCACATCCCATTCCCTTAATTAGTGTAAGGAGCCATTATCAGTTTGAATAGAGCTTTCGAAACGGACTCTTCATCACGTAGCCGATACTTGAAAAAGGTTTTTGCTCATTCAGCTAGTTAGACAAAAAATCTATTTCTGTACCACTGTCCAATGAAAACGAAGCCTCGTCTTATTCATTGGACTACGTTCGTAAGAAATGTGAAGAGCATTCAAAAGCGATTTAATTAAGATAGGCAAAGTGGTTACGGGTCCAATTTATAAGTCTGTAAACGAGTTTACTCGAGCACTCAAAACCGACGCCAGGAGGCCGTGTGGTCGCAGACTGCACGGTAGGCGGGGGGCAACCCCCCACTTTATAAATCAAAAGTGAGCCGAATGGGCTCACACTTATCCGATGAAGCATTAGGGCCTTCGGGCCATTAGCATAGATCCCTCCGAAAAAAAAAACCACATCCAGTAGCTAGCATGCGCGCACGTAAAAATTTTGTCTACACCTTTTCTCGTATTAACTGTATGAAATACGAGAAAAGGGGTCGACCAAATTTTGTCTCTATCACTTAACTATATCACCATGATTTTGGATTACCTTCAGTCGTTTTTAGTCATTAAATAAAAATGATGACCTAAATTGTCTTTTGTAAAATAGGTCGACAACATTTACATTAAAAAAACAATTTGGAAATATTTCACATGATATTAGAACGATTACGTGAGATTGGAGTCAAATCTTACGATATCTCACCAATGGGAGAGAGGGGTCGAAAAATCGTCAACTTGGCTTCACGTAGTTTATGGATAAGTAAGCTGAGAATTAGAAAGATAGAAAATAATAATATAGGTATTAATATTGTACCAGCGTTCTTTTCTTAATGCCTGTTATTACAAGTCAAAGGACAAAGACTTACCTTTTAAGTCGGTCACAGATTTGTTTTATCTAGATTTGAGTCTGGTCCAATATTTTTCAACGTTTGGCCAGTTTTCTAAATCGATCAAAATCAAAGTAGTCTGGGCTACTCATAAATAGGAACACTTTTAAATAATTCATTAGAAGTCTTTTTATCACGTTTTCCTTTGCGTTTGAACGTTTCGATCTTGCAACCTTTAATTAAACTTCGAAGCCCTAATCGTCCTGCCTTAGATGTTTTTCTAATGTTTTTCTTCAATAAATGAAAATGTAGATTGGAAATTAAATTATTAATCTAAATAAAGTGAAATGAAAGTTGATTATTAATCATATTCAAAACTATCTTTTTAAAACTAGAAAATAAAATATTTGTAGCAGTTTTTGCTTCCATCGTCCGAGGAGTTAATCCTTTATTAAATGGCAGGCTAATAGAAATAAAAATGTTGATTGTTCTAAGACTGAATTATGGTTAATAACGATAGTAATTGGCGGCTGGACCCTCAAAAAGCGGCTGAAGGCGCTCGCACGTGGTTCGGTGGGGTACCGCATTCCCAAGTGCGAATCCCACATAGGTCCAGGAGCCTTACTCGAGATAAACCTGGATCACGCGAAAGCATTAATCTGCATCATCAAAAAAAAAAACAGTAATTGGCGGTTGAAGGAAAAAAAAATCTTTTCGGAAAATAAAGATCTTGATTTTGAGCCTTGTTCAGGTCATGAAAACTATCTAAATAATATTATGTTATTTTAAAATCTTGTTCGTTATCTGCAAATGTTGTTAACATATTAGTAAAATGAATCTTTAAAAGATTTGGGTATGGTATCTGGTGCAATATACACTTATTATTATTGTATTCTTTATAAAAATGCAAAATACTTTATTTATTTAGCTATTTCATTTTGTGGTTTGGTGTATTGCATGTTTTACGACGGAACGACGGACAGTGTTGTATGCATGTATTGTATTGGCACATCGCCATTTTAATTATGGTCTCCCGTGATTTATTCAAAGTAATTCCAACTTAGCTGTGTTAATTGTTACAAACACAATATTCTTGATTATATTTTCTAGTGTTTCTCATTAAACATACTGATGCAGTTACGAACAAGTCCCTCCACCAACCCATAGCCCTATCAAGCCGTCGCGGTTATACGGGCTGAATCTCGGGAGTGCGCACCCTAATGTCTGGGGTTTCTTCTTCTGCCCTTCAGGTGCGCACGCTTCCGTTCCCTACAAGTTATTTAATTCCCTATCTAGTTGTCCCTTAAGTCCTTCTCCCCTTTCTGGGGCGGACGTCACAGATACGCCTTCGGTGTCTGCCGATAGTGCACTCTGCTATATTCGATAGTCTTCTTTAACTTTCTTTAACAGATTAATTTTTGTTTATACTCAAAAAAGTATTATGCACAAATAGATTATAATAATAATATTATATAATATAATAATATCAACCCTTTTATGTTCCACTGCTGGGCACGAGTCTCCTCCTCGAAATCAGGCAAGGAGGGTTTTTCGGCCATAGTTCATCGATGCGCTGGCCCAATGTGAACTTCACACACATTCAAAGACTTTTAATCTCATCAGGCATGCAAGTTTTCTCACGATGTTTCCTTCACCGGTGAGCAAGCGATGATCTTATATTCAGATGCGCGTAGAAAATTAGAAAAACCCATTTCTAGGCACCACAGGGGGGGGGGGGGGGTCAGGATCGAACCTGGACCTCTCGGATCTCACTCAAGAGGCCGAGTCCATACCCACTAGGCCATCGTCGCTCACCAAATTGATTAGCAGAGATATATTTTAGCATTAGATGGCGTTACTAACCATCGTTTCATAGGTTGATTTGTGGAATACATTTAATAGATGAACTACGTAGCGAGAATCCACCTTTTTTTATTTTATGTTAGTTGGATAGGCATACTGGCAAACGTGCCACCTGATGGTTAGTGGTCGACGTCGCCTATGAACATGAACTAGTTTACCTGGAACGAGCCCAAGCAACTCATTTATGTGTTGCCTATCCTGAAACATAAGATGTTAAGTCTCGATGCCAGTAATTACACTGTCTGTCTTGTCCTTCTCTCCGAAACACAGCAAAGCTGTTTCACGGGAGTAACAAACAAAATGGTGGTACCAATGCAGCCCGTAGCGCAGTACAGCGCATCCCTCCCATAAAAATATTTTTATAACACCATTCTATTTAATAGATTTAATAAACCTCTCACCTCTCTATAAGGTACTTTACATCACCGCTAGGAGGGATGCGCTTGTACCTTCAAAGGCTCGTTTCTTTAAAGGGCAAAACGGGAAGTGTAGTTACCAGCACCGAGACTTAACATATTACGTCACAAGATCGGTGACTCAGGAGGAAGCAGTTTCAGTCAGTTCAGTTTACTTGTTTATGTTCATGGGCGACGCTCACCACTTACCATTATGTGGCTCGTTTGCCCGTTTATATAAAAAAAACATTATCTTATATACAATCTAAATTCATGTAAATGTTCTGTTCATAAAAATATCAATTTCCGTAACATATATGCATTGATAAATAAGTAATGAATATAAGTTTTAGTTTGGCTCGTACATATCATATTCCAAGAAGTTCGTAAGCTACGTGTAACATGGCCTGAGGGACGACATGCAACATTAATAAATTCCAACTTGTGTTTGTGGTTTCCGAGCCGGGCGTGGACAAGCATTTTCATTTAATAAATTCATTAGCTCTGCACTCAAACTCCTTCTGACGTACCTAATGAAGATGGCGTCTACAGGAATAAGGATATTTTAGTCCCTTGTTGTGTCAAGAGAATTTTCTTTATACCAATCGCTAGAAAATTTTGACGTTTTAGTATCGTAACGGTCCTAATCGTCGTTGAAATCCTACGAATAAATAATAAGTCAGGAAATGTAACTGTGTTACAAAAATGACCCAACAAAAGTAGTGTCCAAGTAGGCGGTGCTTAAAAATCGTGTCCAGCACGTCATCAGTCGGACATTTTTCTTGCAAGCGAACACACGTCAAACTTACGCATACGTTTTAGTTTTTTCATTATGAATTATAGCTGTTAATCATCATGCCATCATGTGTAATGAAGTGGTGCAGGAGCCATAAAAAATTAAAACCTCCAGGGATTACTTTTAACTAGTAAATAGTAGTAAAATTATATTTTATTCAAATACGTTCATGTAATAAGCAAACCGAGATGGTTAATACTATGCAAAATGAAGTCAGTCAATAATTTTTGAACCAATGTAGAAGTTATTTTATTTATTATTCATGAAATGTATAATATACCTAATGTGTTTATATTTTTATCATTATTTAAATGTATATCGATATAATTGAGGTATTTTAAAAATGATTCTGCATTTTGCTTGCTTTGTTTTCTTTTAGTATCCCAGCCGATCCAATTCAGCAAAATAAGTAGTTAGCTGCAGTTAAGCTTGAAAAACAAGAGTATCCCGGGGAAGAGCCTATAAAGAGGCGGTGCAGCTGGCCAAAGTCGGGCTCGACCTCGTGATTAGCCGCATAGAGAAGTTAGGGCTTCGGGTCAGAGTTGAGAAGACCAAAGTCCTTCTCTTCCGCGGGACCGGCCATAAAGAACACTCTCCGGTAGCTACCCTCCAGATTCTAGGAGGGAGGGTCAGGATGAGCCCCCAGATCAAGTATCTGTGGCCCATCCTTGACGGAGGATGGACCTTCGACTCACATTTGTCAATATTGGGATTGAAGGTCGTGAAGGCAGCAAGTGCCCTGGGCAGACTTCTCCCGAACCTCGAAGGAACCAGCGCCGCCTGCAGGCAGCTATACTCCGGAGTATGGCGATGTATGGTGCATCAATTTGGGCGGGTCACCTTACCGCGAGGAATAAGGCCCAGCTGGTACCGTACAGTATCGTGGGTGACAGCCACACAGTGGGGGACAGACTGACCTAGCCGGTGACCCCCCGTGGGAATTTGTGGCGGAGGTTCTTGCCGAGACGCATTCATATGTCTAGGTTAGGAGGGCTCCTAGCGAGAACCTTACGTTGTACGAGATCTACGGGTTCGTCGACTAGGACAGGAGCATTAATACGGAGGTGGGGGGAGGACCCTGCACGGCAGTCGTGTGACAAAAACCTAACGGCTGCTTTGCATCCAGTCCTCGAGCGGTGGATGCGGCGTAAGCACAAACCCCCTCAGCTTCCCTCTGACACAGGTGCTCACTAGGCATGGTTGCTTTGATGAGTACCTGTGCCGGACGGCCCACAGGGAGCCAGTAACAGTATGTCACCGTTGTGGCGCGTCGGTGGACTCGGCCTAAAGAAATCATTCAAAAGAAAATATTAAATAATATTGTTTTATTATTGACTTGGTTCACTTATTGCATGGCATCGCCCACGCAGCTATCACTCGACTGTCATAGGTGACATTGCAGCATGCGCGCCGACCAATACCTGCATTTATTCTGAAATTAAACAAATCACCAATGACGTCTATTTGTAACCTCGATTTACTGTCGAACCTCGTGATAGTAGTTAAGTGATTGGTATTTTAAATCATACATACAATCATAGTCGTTTTGGTTTGAAGTAGGCCCAATTTTTATGTGTCATTTGTTCTAAGTTAGACTTCCTGACTTTTTATTTATTCGTAGTTGAAAGCATCATCAGTTTGACAGTTCATTTTTATCTCATTAATAAGAGTCATAGTTACATATTTACACAGGAAACTATAGCTAGTTACTTAGACTGTGCAGCACAGTGCACATAACATAATAATAAACACAAAGGCATTCGCTCTTTACTCTTTTCTTTCTTTTTTCGTATACCGACACTGGTAGTCCTTAGTTATTCTAATCAGTAAAGAAATATTTGTCCGTCATTGCAGTCACTGTTTTGAGCTCTCTTTTAATTTTGAAAATAGATGGACACGCACCCCAAAATAGCGAGATGCGATTGTGCGATGGTGACTAGTTGGGCGATTGGCTTGGCGACTAGGTGGGCGACTTGTTGGAAGATTAATTGGTCAATTAATGGGGTGATTAGTTGAGAGACTAGTTGGATAACTATTCAAGCGATTTGTTGAGCTAGTTGTGTGACTCAAATAGTCGCAAGTCACAACAAGTGGCGCCACTTATTGAATGACTGTTTGGGTGACTAGTTGGGCAACTAGTTGGGTCACAAGTGACGTTATGTTTATAGTTGTGCTTCTTTTTGAAAGGGTATCAAGTTGGGTGACTGTCTGACTAGTCAAGAGACTAGTCGACGAGTGCCTTAAGTAGCCACACAACTTGTCTTGCAGAACTAGTTGCAGCACTAGTTGAGCGATACACATTGACACAGAACAACCTCTTTTGTTTTTAAATAGTAATAATAATAAAAAATAAATAATGATATATAATTATAAGCATTTGCCACATTAAAAAATTGTTTAAGATTGTAGGCAATAAATTGCATATGCGTGCACCAGTCGGCCCACACTTGGTGTACTCCTTTTTTTTCTTTAATCACACGTAAATACAATATCAGAAATAATAATAATAATAATAATATCTATAGACGCTTTTACACCACGTCAATTTGGTCCCATGGTAAGGTCTCGAAGAACTTGTGTTACAGGTACCAGACAACGGAAATATCTTGCCCTTCTCTCCGAAACACAGCAAAGCTGTTTCACGAGAGAAACAAGCAAGATGGTGGTACCCATGCAGCCGGAAGCGCGGCACAGAGCTTCCCTCCCACAGGTCCGGGGCTCCTCACCAAAGGCGGCATTGGTGGCACTTGCTTCCACCTTACCACCTTTCGGGCGCAGCGAGTCCCACATACCCGCCTGGGGAGACCCACTCCCCCGCGGGATGCCTCAGAGCATTTTCCGGCGTAAAAGAAAAAAAAAGTATGTATATAAAAAAAATATGATGACGGGACATGGGCTAGGACAACATTTTTTTACTGATCTGGTCATTGTCACCCATGAACATAAACTATCCCAGGCAACTGAGAAATAAGATGAAGGTACCAAAGTAGACAAGATTATAGTACAGCGCATCCCTTGTCGGGTTCTGCTTGTTATTTATAAATGTCTAGATGTTGCCCGCAGCTTCGCCCGCGTTAACTTACTCAACTTAATTACTGTTAGTCACAGCGTAATGTTATATAGCCTTCCTCGATAAATGAGCTATCTAACACTGAAATAATTTTTCAAATCGGACCAGTAGTTCTTGAGATTAGCGCGTCCAAACAAACAAACTCCTTAGCTTTATAATATTAGTATAGATTCGTGTAATAAGCTAAAGGCCTTCGGATATCTCCGGTTTTATGACGTGACTAATATCCTTTATTTGTACCAGATTAATATCTGAGGGTAATGAAACAGAATAATAGTATTATATTATTTATTACCTGATACATATTTGTGTTTAAGTTTCAAACTAGCTGTTGCCCGCAGCTTCGCCCGCGTTAACTTTACAGCCGTATTCGGATTGATGATGATTATTTTTATAGTTTCTGTCACTTAGTGTTAGGCCGGCCGCATATTTCTGTCAGAAAATTTCTGACGCCCGCCGGTACCACACCGCACATCTATTAGAAACTTTACTTTTATTTTTAGTATTTTTTGTTATAGCGGTAACATAAATATATCATTTGTGACTTTCATCTGTATAGTTAGGTGTGCGGGGTAGACCCCGCACACCTAACTATACAGATGAAAGCCAATGTACAAAATGTTCCGAATTTCTGATCAGATCGGAAAAAATTCTGCCGTCCGACTGATATTATCCGAGACTCATCAGAAGCCAACATCAGACACAAAATATAATATGCGGGGTCTACAACAAAACATATGAGCAGAGTGCGTCCGGCGGCTCAGAAATTTTCTGACAGAAAATATCTTATAATATGTGGCCGGCCTTAACGTAGCATTCTAATGGAAAATATTTTTTTTAAACGGTCCAGTAGTCTTTGAGTTTATTCATTACAAACATAAATCAATGCATCTCAATCTCTTTATTACACTAGTATTATAGACAGGCAATTAAATATTGGGTAGTTAATGAGCTACCTGAATGTAACGATACGATCCAATAGTAGTATTTGTTAAATTACGGATAAGCAACTTATCCATTTATATCCATGGCTGAGAAAAATACAGCAAACTACATTAGAGAAGAAAGAACAAGAAAGAGAAACTGTGGTCACACAAAATACATCCCTCCGTGAAAGTACTACTAGGCTAAGTTTTAAAGTGACAAAGTTTTCAATTGTAGAGAATCTTGAATGTTTTATGTTTTTTTTTTTAACTAACATAAAATAAAAATAAAAAAAACTTGAATGTTCTAATCGCTTCGATAAACTGTGTACAGCAACGTGAAATAAGAGTAAGAATTTGCGATGATCTGGAAAAAATTGTTATGAAAGTTTTATTCTCGACTTTCTGCGTTCCTTTATCTTGTTGAAAAAGTGATACCTTTAAAAAGGCTTTGCAGTTAACGACTCTGCTGTTTTTTATTGTGCAGTGTCATTGATAGTTACGTACTGTAACCGTTCTCAAATCATCAACAGCCTTTATCCATACACTGTTAAGCACAGGCCTTCAATGAACGCCAAAACGGCCGATCATTACAAGTTGGATTTTTTTTACATTAGAATAAGTAAGAAGCCCGCGTTTTCGTCGCCCATCTTTCGCAAAAAATCCATATCTGTCACCACCCCCCGATAGTTTGTGGAATTAAAGTAGGTTATCAATGAGCAAAAAAAAAAGAAATTAATATTATCATAATAATATGGTAAGACACATACAAGTTCTTATGAGCCTTATATGATTGTACACCAATTTTTACGCTAATGTCGTTTTTTAACCAAATTATTATGTTCTGGTCACCGAATTAGCAGCTTAATAAAGGCCTCACCGAGCTATATGTAGACATTGTGATCGCACGAAATTTGTACGCAGTGAAATGTAGAGGTTTTTGCGATCTGCAAACAAAATTCCTTTTTAAACAGGGGATTACGCTCAAGGGCTTAATTAGAGGCATACAAAAAAATATTAAAGGGAAGGGTTTACTCAGTATTTTACGTATCCTGGCGATATTAAACCTTTATAAAAATATTTAACAAATTTAAATGTAGCTTAATAAATATAAACGATTTTTTTCATAATCTGACCTAGATAGTGGAAATATTTTAACATTTATGAAATTTCTTTATTACAAGTATTTTTTGCTTTAAGTTAGTATTATAATATTATGATGTTTAAAAGATATTCATCTTTATTTTATTCTTATTTTGGGGAAATATACGAAAAGTTCTTATAGATGGATCTAAAAAACGAAAATTTCTTTAAAATATTTAAAAAATAATAATATTTTGTTAGTCAAATTCAGACCTTTATAGTATTATTTTATAAATAATGCTCATAGAGACGGAGTCTGTTAGTGCCGGTTATTATTTTAGTAATATTTTTAAGGATGTTGTTTTGTCATGATAGTTTCGATTAGATGGTTACATTTATAATTAATACATAGGTATTCACAAGATGGGAACCTATATTTTTTGGAATTTAGGTACATGAACTCCCCGGTAATTCCTTCCGGGGCTTTTGCATAATTTTAAGCTACGTTTAAATTAGGTAAGTATATAATTTGAAACTGCATATAACTTAATAAAAAATAATAAAAGATACCTTTTTTACCTTTGTATTAACACTAGCAGCGCTCGTCTGCATTTGACGCTGGTGTTGAACCAGCCGCACTGGTACGCCGCCTCCCCTATTCCTGTACTCTGGAATGTAAGAGTTTTTTATTCCTGACATAGATTTGTTCTCGAATTAATCCAGATAAAGCCAAAAAAAAAAGATTGGATAATAGGGACTTTTTTTGCGCTGGGAAATACTTTATGCATATAGCCAGGACAGGAGTAGGTTTCTGACACTATGTGGGACTTATACTTCGGATGTGTATACCCAAACTAAAACCACTACGAGCACCTTAAGCCGTTTTTTGAGAGTCCCGGATCTACAGGCAACAGGAACACCTCAGCGACAAGCTGGCGCCGGCAAAGCCCAGACTACTCCTCGTTAAAGGGAAGGCTGCCCGGCCGTCACTAAGAAGTCCTTGCACATCGTACCATACTAGGCCTAGCTTCCCATACTGAACCCGACACGAACACAGGGGTGCTATAACTGGAGACACATTAAGTAGTGCCTCCTACTCACCTGAGTTCGTCACCCTCCCCGAGGCAAGGCCTCGTCACCAGCCTCCTCCCTCACTCGCTCATCAGCCTCCTCCTGGGACATTACTGTCTCGCAGAAGCAGAACATCGCCGTTCAAGACTCATCGTCCCTAAGCATCGCGGTGATGATGCTCGGTATAAGCAGGTTTCTTTCGATAACCGATATCAGACCGCGACACAGCGCCGCTTATCTTGGATACATCTTTTGGGATTTGCTTTTTTTTAGCATAAGAAGGCAGTCGGAGCCTCATGGCGGGGCCCCGACGCCCATACACATCCGCACAATCAGAGGCCACGCAAATGCTCCGCCTGCCTTTTCCCTATCCCCCCAATGGCCCACCGGAAACTCACAAACCGCACGAAACGCGACAGCATAGCTGTCACTAGAAATGTAAATATAGTAAAAGTTAAAGTTCTTAAAAAAGAAGAATCCGCTAAATTCGATTCGGACTGCACAGGAATTTAGATTTTTTCTTGTGAAAAAATTTCATTCGGAACATCGAGGAACGCAGAAATGCTTTATATAATAAAGAACTGTTTGGCATTTCCTTTTAATATCAAATCCAATAAACTCACCGAGGTAGTAATTTCATCCGCGTACCAGCACAGAATGCCGACTTGAGTCAACGCCGCCCCGAGGAAAAGTTTATCACTCATTTCCACCAGAGGTTCTAGAAGCTTAAACAAATTATATCTACGTATAAATTCTTTAGAAAAATCTCATTGTAATTCTATACTATCGCTTAGGATACTTGCACTCAATCTCACCTTTCTATTAACACAATTCAATTTATACTTATAGAGGAGGATGGATTCGCTCATTTTTCAGATACTACGGAACTAAAGATATTAGTATATTTTAAATTCCTTTTTACATCATCGTCAGCCTCTCCATTCACTAGACGATCGGATTTTACTAGCATACTCATATTTGAGAGGGCGGCAACGTACCTGCAAGCTCTCCGGTGTGGTATAGGTATAGGGGTTATAGGTTACGGTGATGACCTATCACCAGCTGAACCGAATTCCGTAAGCCCCTTTTTCTATAAAAAGCACACTTGTTCGTGAAAGTAACTCGGACTTCGGTGATAATAAGGTACATAATAAGTATGAGTACTATAGCCGTGTAGAGTTGACGACCTCTGTGCTCAACGGTTACCGCGTTGGCGCTCAAACCGGAGGTAGCGGGTTCGAATCCCACTAGGGAACAAAAAGTTTTCTGTATTCCTGGGTCATGGATGTGTTTTAAATATGTGTATAAAATAAAAATCTTAAATATAATACGTATAGCATAATAGTATTAAATATATTTCCGTTGTTTGGTACGCGTAACACAAGTTCTTTGAGAACTTACCACGGTACCAAATTGACGTGGTGTAAAAGCGTCCGTAGACATAATTTTTATTAGTATAGTTGTTGGATAATAAAATGGAAGAGTTCAATACGCATACGTACAATATTGAAGGCAACGCAGCAAATATTGACCGAGCTTAACAACACGTTGAATAAATTGATCACTGAAAATGTATCTTCCAGGTCGTTCCCGTACCTAAAACACGTATTGGCTTCAATATAATTAAGTAATTATTTTTTTTCGACAACTGCTCTGCCCTCATAATAAGCACGAGTATTAATGACTATTTCTGAATAATAATGAAGAATAATGCGTATTTTAATGACATGTCGAGTGGTCAGGCTACTGGACACTTAACGCAACGGTAGCGGGTTCGTATCGCGCCAAGTGCAGATAATTTGTATGATGTTTGCATCGCGCCATGAACATATTGTATATAATATGTTTTTATATATATTTATTAAATTTACTTCCGTTCCTTTTTCTCAAATGTAGTTCTTACGAACTTACCACGAGGCTAGGTGAACGTTGTGTGATTGTTGGTTAACATTTATTTATTATTAGTTTATATCTATACTCATTAAATTTTGTATTCGATGGTTGGGGTCACACTAAGAATAATTCGTTAGAGGTAGTGCCATGCTGTTTTGGAGCCAAATTTGGCCGGCACGACCGGGATGGTACCTCACGACACATATTACCGGCTTAAAGTGATAGTTGCCACTTGACACCGGTATTATGTGAGCGAGAGGTACCATCCCGGTCGTGCCAGCCCAATGCGGCTGCAAAGCAGCATGGCATTACCTCTTACTAATTATTTTTAGATTGTTATTACACATCGACCTATTAACTTGTAGACGTACGATATTCCTAAACTATGGTGCCTCATATCACTTTGCAAGGATCGTCAGGCACATCTGAATGAAAGATTTGGTGACAAGTGAATCGGCCGGGGAATTGTATGGCCTCCACGTTCACCCGATTTAAATCCCATCTTTTTTTTTTGTCTGGGCTACAACAAAGAGATACTGTAGGTACTTAAAAGAACATACATAGGGTGATTCAGGTAGCCCTAGTGGTTTTCTACCTCTGGACGACCATTTGACACTATTTCTTGGGACAGCCTGTATTTCTATAGAAGCGAAACCTTAAGTGTGAAGTGTCTATTCTCGGAAAAAAATATACCTATAAATGTTGGTTACAAAGATGCAGTTATATTTATACCAAAGGGTATTATTACCAGTAACTTTTAAAGATGAGAAAGTATTTTAAAAAACAAGTATTATTATCCTACATAATAATAATAATATGTTGGGACAACTCACACACGGCCATCTGATCTCAAACTAGGCAGAGCCTGTAATATGGCAACCAGACAACTGATACATACTTATATATTTCTAAATACACACATTACAGGCAGTGCGTAAGATTTTATACATGACGTATATAATATACAGTACCTACGTACTGTGTTACGGAAATTTTCGGCAGCGGAAATGGAACTTTCGACGACATATAAATGTAGAAGACTTTTATGTCACTCAGGCCTGGTTTTTGGAGTATGAAGATTCTTACGCTGCTTCCATATTTGATTTTATATTAGTTATAATATATTTTATCACATAGGCCTCTCTTTCTTCTACCTTTCTTTTGTCTTATCCATGTTTTGCCTACCAGCCGTCCCACGTCACCGTTCCGTCGAGCCATAGGACGTCATTGACTTGTCCGACCCAGTCTAGGCCACCATTCGGTTACTGCCGTGGACCACCTGCCATTACCACGTATAGCCAAGTGTCCTGCCCAACTCCATTTCAATTCCGCTAAAATATATTTACTTCATGCTTATGCCAAGGGCGACGTTTTTCGTGATTGGACTGATAATAAATATTTATCGACGACCAATGGTTAGCGTGTTGGCGCTCATGCCGGAGGTAGCGGGTTCGAATCCCACTAGGGAACAAAAAGTTTTCTGTGTTCCTGGGTCATGCATGTGTATTAAATATGTGTATAAAATAAAAAATCTTAAATATAATATGTATAGTATAAAAGTATTAAATTATTTCCGTTTTCTGGTACCCGTAACACAATTTCTTCGAGAACTTACCACGAGACCAGATTGATGTGGTGTGAAAGCGTCAATAGATATTATTATTATTTTACTTTTTGAAAAAGTTTGTGTTTTATCCATTTTGCTGTTAATTAAATATGGTTCACTGACTGACAGACAGACATAATGTTCAGCAGTGGATGGATAGAGGTCCACAGCTGAACATAGCCATTCTTTAGTTATTTAATTAATTAAATTATATTTAGTTAAAATCAAAAGGTAATTAGTTTTTCTAGAATATTTAGATTACTTACGAAATAAGCCTTTGGTGAATTTTAATAATATCCTTTATATCTTCGTAGCAGTCTGTCTGTGTTTGGGATCCTTCACTTATAGCTGATCCCAGTCGACGTATTTTCAACTGCAGAAGATCTAACAACATGCTGATGTAGCTGGACATCGTCATGAAAATAATGTCAGAGCCTAGCGTCGCCCACACACCGACTATTCCTTAAATGACAAGAACATTACAAAAATATTGAAATATCATTGAAAAGCTAAAGAAAGATATTGATATTTTTACTTTAAAATATTTCGAGTTGTTTCCTTTATTTAATAACTTTTAAAATGGAATTTATTGAATTTGTATTACATTTTTTCTATTAATACTGTGAGTGCTGATGATATAAATTAGAATTAATTTATTATAGAAAACAAGAATTACGAAATCCGCTAAATCTAAATGTTTTGGTAAAATGTTAATTAAAACAATCTAGAGTTGCTTGCGATAGAGCTTTAAAGGTAGGCTTAATTTCAGTAGACATATTATACATATTGGATATGGCGGCCTTTACTCTTTAATTAATTATAAGCTATTAGTATCAACATACATAGTCAATATGATGAACCTACGTGTTTGGGAACGGGGTTGTTGCAGGATCGGCTTCTTAAGCATGAAGCTTATTTCCCTTTACTAAATTTAATAACTTACCACCATACGCTTCGAATATAAAGGCAATTTCATGTAAAACAGGCTTGGTCTTATCAAACGGATACCACACGTGCCATATGTAGCCCAGAGACGCCGGCTCTCCTCGTGCTTTGTGGTAGAGATACATTACTATTGGTGTCAAATTATAGTGCACCACTCCTGATATGTTCCATAGAGCATAGCCTGTAAATAAGATTAACAAAAGGATATCTACTATAAGTATTAAAATTAACTTGATGCACCGTTGTTCAGACACCATTTTTTTTTCTTATGGATCAATACATTTTTACTTAGAACTTTATTAGAACTAGATAGAGAGCTAGAGAAAAAATATACTAGATAGAGCTAAAAATATATCCCAGAAAACGTTGAATACCGTTTAATAAATTAATTCAAGAACAATGTTAATGAACATTTATGTGGTAATGATTATTATAAAATGAATGAATCTATTGAGGATAATTCAGCTTGGCAATAAGGCGGTCGCCACAATCCTTTTACCATTCTTTTTATTCGAAATTTTTGGTAAATGTTTAATTAATTCCACTGATTTTGTTTCGCTGTTTAAACTCAGTTGGATTGTTTTGTTAGTAGTACAATAATTATTGTTTTTTTAACTTTAAATCTTCAATAATATGTAAATATATCGATATAAATGTTTTTATATGGGCCAAAGAGATTTTCACGTCTTTTATTATTACAATGAAAGATGTAATTTTATTGTAGTCTTGTAGTATTAGAAGTCCATATTGAATTTAAAAGGCATATTGAGATGCCCCTTTGTAGTATGTTTGATATGCTGAGCTGGGATTAGGGGAGGTGTCAAGCATGGTCGGTTGGTTCTCCGCAAGATTAAACTTGACGCGGACGAGTGGGTGCGAATAAAAGAGATATAGCGCAAGTTGAGCGCATGTTAGAATAAATCACTGGTAAGTTCTAAGTGAGAATAAGTAAAATTAACTTTAAAGCGTAATATTCGCAAATAATTACAATATTGCATCAGTTCTAAATAACTCACTCATGCTTTTTTTTGGTTTCGCAAGGGAATGCGTTTAGGCATACCACCGGGTCCGGGGGCACCCGGACGTTATGTGGGACTCTGTGCCCGAGAAGATGGTAAGGTGGACGCAGACTCTACCCACTAAACCCCAGAGGTGTTCTTCTCCTCGTTTGGATGACCCGGTGCGAGAGTTGTGGACGTCCGTACCAGGCCACAACGGTGTGCCGTATGGCACTCTTCTCTGAAGGTTTGGGGTGACATCCCCTCCTCCTTCTCCGCTTAAGGCACACTGAACACACAAGAGTGCCTTATAGCTTGGACCTTACGCGCGCGCAGCGGATCCGCCGATCGGCCGCGCATAGGTCCCTCACGGCGGCGCGACCGCCTGTCGCCGCCGTGCTCTCCTGCGGGAAGAAGCGCCAGTGCGCTCCCTCTTCCGCTCCGCCTGCTCCTTCTGCGACATCACGTCCTCACAGAAGGAGAGGACAGGTCCGCGCCAGCATCAACGATGAGGGGCGCCGTTTCCTCCGCCCAAGCAGGGCACTCCGCCAGGGTGTGCAGGGTGTGTACTGTGTGTCTGCAGTGTCTTCACTGCTGTAGCAGTGATGATACCCTGGCGAGTCCTCCGCCCCTGCCACCTTCCACAGATACCTTCCGAAGCAGCCGTGCCCCATCAGGATCTTCGTAAGGTGGAAGGTTACTATCCCGTGCCTCTGGTCAACCCACTGCTCCAGGATTGGACCGACGGCCGAAACCGTGCGATGACTCTTTGCCAGCACTCCCCCTCTCCTTCAGCGTCGTCACCATCCGAGACCTCTTCCTCCGCATCTCCCCTTGTCGCGTTTGGTGGGTGGTAGGACCCACGATGCGAACAGATTTAGATAGTGTTCGAAATAAGATGCTGTAGAGGTACCTTATTTTATAGCCGAATTTTTTTTCAGCTGACCCACGTTGCGATAGCGTATTTGTACGGTAGGGAAGGACACTGGCCTGACTGGTGACTCCTGGCGAAGATGGCTGGACACGGGGAGATCTCCACCAGTATTCAATGCCGGTAATTCAGCCGGTAATCCAGACGGCTGTTGTGTTCTTCTTAGATTTAGATAGGCAGCCAAATTTAGTAAATTCCCAGCGGAACGTTCTTCTTAGATTTAGATAGGTAGCCAAATTTAGTAAATTCCCAGCGGAATTTAAGTCATGTTTAATTTTCGAGGATTAGCCTCGAGATGGCCGAGGGCTCATCGGTGGCGACGTCCCCCAGACTCCCGTTGACAAGTCCCGGCAGTCAAAGACGCATATCACAGACTACATCCGATCCATCATTCAAAAATCAACATCCGTTCACAGTTAAATGTCAAACTAACCTTATAATTAGTTAAATTTTAATTTAGACATTTTGTTATTTTAGTTTAAAGATTAGATTAAATTATTAGATTTAGGATTATTAATTATAACAGGCAAATTGATTTTATTTAAGAGAGATATCTATTACAAAACAATTATCGGATTTCATAGCGACAGCTATTGAACAAATTAGAAACACGACGTTAATAGGTCGATAAACAGTTAATCGTTAACGACAGTCAAGGATAGATGGCGCTTATTTATTGGCAGTATTAAGTTTAAAGGAGGAGGGGACTTAGCGCCCGCGCAGCTCCAAGCAACTTCGGCACTAGGCGCCGAAAGTGCTCCTTGAAGTTCCATCTGCTGTCGAGGATGAGGCCCAAGTACCTAATATTCAACTCGACAGAGATGAAAATTCCTCCCACCATTAAGTTAGATCTGGGTGGAGGGGCTCGCCGTGGCCCGTGAAAGCATATAGCCTCATTCTTCTCCAGGGGTGTTCGCATGACCTACCAATTCAATATTAACTACGTAAGTATATATATACCTTTTCTAAGGGAAAACTTTTATGCCACAAGCAAACAATACGTATAAATTTTGTTTAAATGAGTTTTAAAAGTAATAAGAAATTTACAAAATTGTACAACTCGCAGCCGAGAAAGTTTTTGTCGTTTAATTTTAACTGCATCTCCGTCATCTGTCGCCACCGGCCATAAGTCCGCCAGGTCATTTAAAAGATTCCTAAATGTGTCCTTTTTGTACCATAGCGTCAGTAATTTTCCACAACCTGAAATTTTAAGTATAACATTTTTTTTATATCTTTACTTATAGAATGATATTAGGCTTTTAAAGAAAAAAAAGGACAAATCCTTTTTTTTTCTTTAACGCCGGGAAATAATAATAATAATAATAATATCTATGGACGCTTTCTCACCACGTCAATCTGGTCCCGTGGTAAGTTCTGGAAGAACTTGTGTTACGGGTACCAGACAACGGAAATATATTTAATACTATTATACTATACATATATTTAAGATTTTTATTTTATAATACACATATTTAATACACATCCATGACCCAGGAACACAGAAAATATTTTTGTTCCCTGGCGGGATTTGAACCCGCAATCTCCGGCTTGAGCGCCAACGCGCTTACCACTGAGCTACAGAGGTCGTCATGGAAATGCTCTGAGCCATCTCGCCGGGGAGTGGGTCACCCCAGGCGGGTATGTGAGACTCGCTGCGCCCGAAAGATGGTAAGGTGGACGCAGCTCTACCCAGTAAAACCCGGCTAGTGCCACCCATTATCTGGGTTCAATAGCTTCGACCAAGGTGCTGGGTTCACCTTAGGCTAATGAGCCCCACCGCCACGACAAACCTTGAACTATGCTGGGGGTGGTAATCATAGCGTAGTCTTTAGTTCTCGCAAATTAATATATTAATAAAAACATACATTAATTCTCATGACGTCATGTAAAAAAAAACAAATGAATTACATATTTTATTGAAATACTCACTCATTGTTCCATAACCGACAATATGTAGGTTCAAAACAAACGCTTCTACTGATGACGACGACCTCATTCTCGAGGCTACATCAAGTACTTCACCAACCACCAATAATCCTATACAAAGCGCTGAAAAAGTAAGCCATGATTGTAGCCAAAGCCTTTTTAACAAAGATTTTGGAACTTCATCGATGAATGATAGCCCTATTTTTCGTGTACAGAAATTAATTAAGCTTAAAGAATGATGTATTTCTTCTTTTGCTTGGACTCTCTCTTCGGGTATCATTTTGATCAAATACAAAAAAACATAAGTTGGGTAATGACACGGATAAGTCTCGGGTCGAAATGAATAATGTAATAATAC
Source organism: Helleia helle (assembly GCA_963853865.1). NCBI lineage: Eukaryota > Metazoa > Arthropoda > Insecta > Lepidoptera > Lycaenidae > Helleia > Helleia helle. The sequence goes on from OY971421.1 coordinate 14,394,484, forward strand.
TTTAACGTTTTATTTCGTTTTTAAAATGATTGACTTAATAAATAATTTATAAGTAATAATTTTTCTGAGTAACAAAAAATCAAAGTTTTAAAGGAAAACTTTGTTCAAATAATTATACTTCTTTTTGTTCTTTCCAAAGTTCCCCCCGTTTCATTATGAATAAAATAAATAATTAATAATCTCCGACCTTTTTAACCCATTTAAGTAAGGAAAGGGTCTCATTGTATAATAAATTCATTGCTTCTTTTTAATTAAAAAAAAAAAACATACTAGAAATAAGGCTTGGTTGATGTTATTTTGGTAGCAAAAGTTTTATTCATCATATAAAATTAATTGACTTACGTATTCACAATTTAAATGATAAAACATTAATTTTAATTGGTCAAAATCAATCCACAAGGTAGGTAAAAATATTTATAAATTCGTTTTAGTAATTAGCCACTTAAACGTCACGATAAGTCATTTAATATTATAGAAAAAAAATAGGAAGATAATGTCTATAATGAATTAAAAGTGAAGTAATTATAAGCGAAATGCCATAACAATTTATTTACTGCTGATAAGTCAAAGTTTCTAAATTAAAACCTCAGAAATATTTCAAGTGCAATTTCATGCAGTTTATATATTATAGTTTCTAGTTTTTTCTCGGGCTATTATGATGCCCCAGTTGGAAAGACATTAAAGTTTGCAACTATAATTATGTAGGCAAAAAATATTTTTTCCTAAAGTTTTAAAAATATTTATTACTAGCTGGTGCCCGTGACGTCGTCTGCGCAGGATAAGATTTTAGTTTTTTTTTATAAAAAGTATCCTATGTTTCTTCTAATACCTCCAAGAATATGTGTACAAAGTTTCATGATGAACGGTTAAGACGTAGATTTCGCGTGAAAGCGTAACATTACATATACATATATACATTTATAATATTAGTAAGGATAGTAGTTACTGGTTGGAGGCATAAGCTGTGCTTCGCCTCCGTTTAGGTACAACTATCCTGCTTGTTTCTTTATTGAAACTGTTTTGCTATGTTTCTGAGAAGGGCAGGATAGGCAGTGTCCCCACCATGGTTCAGGCCTGGTCATGATGGTAGGGCTCAGTAGTCTAAGGTGAGCCCAGCACTTTGAGCGAAACAAATTGAACCGAGGGATCTTTGTACCCCTCTTATAAGAAGAGAGGACAAAAGAGCAGGGGGACAAGGGGCGAGGACGGGAACCTCACCCCATTGTATTGTCCCGACGTTGGGAGGCGTTGTTTTGTGGTGCGGGACAACCCCTCTGTGGAGGTGGCGTCGGACTGACTAGCGGTCGAGGTGCCCTGTTTGGTCAACAGATACGGGGCACCTCACCAGGGGCGGCATTTGTGTTACGGGTACCTACTACTACTACTACTACTACTACTACTACTACGGATTACGGAAATATATTTAATACTTTTATACTATACACATATTTAAGATTTTTATTATATAATACACATATTTAATACACATCCATGACCCAGGAACATTGAAAACTTTTTTGTTCCCTGACGGGATTCGAACCCGCTACCTTCAGCCACAGAGGTCATTATACCTAATCAAATAGGCTCCATTAAACATGTTGAAATAAACCTGAATATTTTGTGCTCTAGCTTAGTTGTTAGTCGGCGAAGTTTCTCTTTGAAAAGTTTAAAGCTGAAATCTGAATCTTATCTGAATGTTCTATTAACTATCTGTGAAAATCGCTAATTGCTTGGTGGCACCTTTTGTGTTATTTGATATAAGTCCTTTCATTTAATTAAGTAATTCATTAAATGTTGCTCTATAATTATAAATGAAATTAAGTTTAAATCTTTGTATTTTTTTTTATTATAAATTTAAAAAAAACTTATAGGTGCGTAGGGAAGTGGTATGAAAACTGATAGGTACTCTATAATTCTCTGTCCGACACTGCGAGAGATCAAATCTACCTACTTATAATAGCTTTTTCGTTTATTATCTATCTAGCCTATATAGTCACGGGTATTTTAATTATTTTATTATTTTCCAATTACATTTTAACCGTCCGAATTCTTTTGCTTTTTAAATATTTTGATTAATCTGAATATAAGCAACAGGTCGTATCATTAAAAGAACCCAATGTACGCTATTGATTGTATAGTGCAGTAAATTTAATAATAGACAATACATATACATATTATGTATGTGTAATCTAAGAGAAAGCATCCATAGTGACTTCAAGTGTGTATACGATACTACGCGAACTGGCTCCAGTAGTATTAGGGCTCTTAAGTACTAGCGCCACGGGCAACGAGAGGGTACGAGCGTTCTCACATACATGCCAGCTATTTCATTAAACTACACAAACATCTTTATGTTAAAATGATATTTGAATTGAAATTCGAAATTCTGAGACAGACCTTTGTCTAGATTATACGGGCTGATAATCTTTAATGACTAATAAATGAGGTACTGAAGGTTGAGATATGGAATAGTCTGCTAAAGGCAATTGCGGGTACTTTCATTGTATTTTTCATTGATTGATGATTTCACAATTTTTATTAAACATTAATAAATTTAAACATTATATTTATTATTGTAATAGTTACATATGTATAAAATATTAATTTATTATTACAGTGTACAGTTACAGTGAAAGTTAATGTAAACTTGACACGTGTGTCGTAAGTAGGTATGCGAATAATAAGGAGCAGCGTTGACATGTAAACTGATATTTTCTGAGCTGTGTTGAAAATCAGAAAAATCCAGCAAGCATAATCCAATATAAGATAACTTATAGAAAATTTAATTTTAATATTAATTTAACTTAGAATAACTAAGTCTTTTTGTTTTGGACAAGATTGGAGGATTTCAATTTGATGATCGTCATTACCTGCTGGCTACCTGTAACGGTCCCTACTGAACATGACCTCTCTCTTGATTTTTAACGATAGTAAAAATACTATACTAACTTTTAACTTTTTTTTTTGCGCCGGGATATACTCTTAGGCATCCCGCGGGCGAGGAGCGACTCCCCAGGTGGGTATAAAGGACTTGCTGCGCCCGAACGATGGTAATGTGAACGCAGCTCTAGCCACTAAAACCCGGCGAGTGCCACCAATGCCGCCTTTGGTGAAGTACCCCGGGTCTGTTGAACAACAGGGCACCTCGACGGCTAGTCAGTCCCTCAAGGGACCAATCACCACAGAATAACCCCTCCCAACGTCGGGACAGTGCAATGGGGTGAGGTTCCCATCCTCACTCCTTGTCTTATAAGAGGGGTACAAAGAGCAGCTCCCTCGGTTCAATTTGCTTCGCCCAAGGTTTTGGGTTCACCTTGCTAATGACAAGCTACCCCACCGCTACGACAAGGCTTGAACCTTAGTGGAGAACATAGGCCTTCCTTAGACGCCACCTCTACAGAGGGGTTGGCCCGCACAACAGAACAACCCATCCCAACGTTGGGACAGTGTAATAGGGTGAGGTTCTCATCCTCGCCCCTTGTCCCTCTGCTCTTTTGTCCCTCTTCTTATAAGAGGGGTATAAAGAGCAGCTCCCTCGGTTCAATTGGCTTCGCCCAACTTGCTGGGTTCACCATAGGCTACAGAGCCTCACCAACACGATAATGCTTGAACCATGGTGGGGAATACCACTGTTAACTAGATGTAGCTAATTTAGTTTGTTGTTATCTACTGTTATTGTTGTATCTTATCTGTACCACTGTAATTATAAGGCCAGCATAGTTACTGGTATATTCAATTTAATTTTAAAAGAAATATAAAGGTTAAGTTGAAGTGATTTCAGTAAAAACGTATATTGAAGCTGCTGGCTGAGTTGCTTGAGAAAAGAATGTTTATTCATGTGTGTGTAATTGGATTCAGTCTCGAGTGCGACTGGGTGAAGATTCAAGTGGAACTACTTCTTACAGAACTGCATCGTTATGATCTTTGCAATACGTTATATATTTATTTACTCGATTTTACGTATGATGAAAAAATAAAGAAACCGTATGATGAAAAAGAAAGTCCCTATGACTGCCGATAGAAGTGAAAACAATATTAATTATATTATTGCGTTTCTTAGAAAAGGTTTCTATTTGTGTCAATACAGTCAGTCGTACTTCAAAGTAATAATAGAAAGTAATTTAATGGTCGTATTTTATTTCGTATAATTATATACGAAATAAAATACGACCATTAATATATTAAATACATACATAATTATATTAAATCCATTTTAACAGCAGTGATCAATTATTATGAAGTAACTTCACTATAATTGTGCAGCGACAGTATCTGTCTCACTCACTCACTCGACTGACTCGGCGGTCCCGAGTTCACCCGATTTCACCTCCGAGCGTGATGGCTCAGCCTCATTTATACCCTACAAAAATCGGTGTATGATGCGCCAAAAGAAGTTTTTACTATGTGAATTAAATTGAGCTAATTTTATCGCGGTTTATTATATTTTTACTCTCTCGTCAGTATAAAATGTTTATATCATTACTATCATTATCTTCCCATCCACAACTGGACAGGATAGGTTTCCTTCAATGATCACCAAAACAGCCGGTCATGCCATATCGCGGTATAGCCAAAAAAATAAAAAAACCTTCGTATAAAAAACTAATAAAATAAAAAAGCAATCGCTAAAGTCACACGTGAAACTTGAGTTTTTATTTACAACTAAAAGCAGGCACAATATAAATAATAACATATTATTAATTGGAACTTTTAAAAATTCTGTCTATTTAGAAAAAAAAACATTTGGTCTCTTCATTAATCAAATATTTGTAGTCTGTGTATAAACTAGAACGCAACTTTGTTGAAATTGTCTGTAATATAATTATACCGAGTAACAAACCCGCCGTAATAACGCGGCGAACAAAAGGTGCGACCTAAAACTTCAGTGATTCAGCAGATAGTTGGAAATATAAGGCAGAGCCCAACAAGCATTAAACTAGGGACTTATATTCGTCACAATATAATGAAATTCTGATTTTCATTTTACTAACAAAGTTAGATATGCAAACCGGAAAATAAGTATCCCGATGGTAAGTGGGCAATGTTGTCTATGAACACGGATTTAGGAATTAGCCAACGCAAGTCATCCATTCGTTGCTTATTCTAAACATTTTTCCGTGGTTAGTGACAAGCGACGTAGACAGCCGCTACACCAGAGGATTAGCAGTTGCGTTGCCAGCCTTTCAAATATGAGTATGCTCTTTTCTTAAAAGTCCCTAAGTCGTATCAGTTTGGAAATAAAGATAATTCATACGATTGACAGTGAAGAATTTTCCCACGGGAAGTGTGTTCAATGCTTCTATTGATAATTGGCCTCAACGTTTAAAGGACTGTATTTCAGCCAATGGGGACCACTTCGAGTAAGCTTTACATATTTTTAATGGTTTTGTATTAATGTGATAAACTAAAAAACTGCAAGACTGTATAGCTTCACCAGAAATATACAAACCCTGCAGTGGTGACGCCACTGTATCTTTGATACGGTAACTCTTATGAGTTATACTATATATATATATTGACTATGTTATCATAGTCCATACAGAAATTAGTTCCAAAATTTTCCGCAATATGGCGGGGGTAAATATTTTCTGGTCAGGCTATATAATATAAGAATTTACCGTTGTAGGAAAAGACAAGACCTATCAACGTTAGGTTGCAACGATAACACCTATAAACCATAAATAACTTTATGCTATAAACATAGAGCTGTATCAGTGATGTGCAGAACCCTGATGATAGTTACACGTGCCATTTATCGACGTAGTCAAGGGCAAATGTAAAATCCGTTTTTACATTTAAAATGGCAGTCTGTTGAGCGCAGCTGTTACGAATTGGGTTTGTGTCGTAAATCATATTAAAATACGCTCCTGAAAACTCTTTTTACCCTTCATACAATAATTAGATATACACACAATTTTGTTCGAAATATTAATTTAGTAAGATATTTCATAGAAATAATATTCTTATAATATTATAATTGCGGAAGTTTGTAAGTTTGGATGTTTGTTGGTCTTTCACGGCAAAACCGATTTGGATGAAGTTGTGTAGTGATGGCTTATACCTTGGGTTAAAACATAGGCTCCCCACATGGTTCAGGCCTTGACGTGGCGATGTGCCCAGCACCTTGGGCGAAGCTAATTGTGCCGAGGGGCCTCTTTGTACCCCTCTTATAAGAAGAGGGGACAAAAGAGCAGGGGGCAAGGGGCGAGAATGGGAACCTCACCCCATTGTACTGTCCCGACGTTGGGAGGGGTGGTTCTGTAGCGCGGGATAACCCCTCTGTGAAGGTGGCGTCGGTCCCTTGCGGGACTGACTAACCGTCGAGGTGCCCTGTTTGTTTACTAGATCCGGGGCACCTTACCAAAGGCGGCATTGGTGGCACTCGCCGGGTTGTAGTGGGTAGAGCTGCGTCCTCTTACCAGCTGTCGGGCGCGTGTGCAGTTTATAGCCGGTCCGTGGGATGCGAGTGGCGAGGGATCGGTCGTCTTGGCGGTCATTGAGGGAGGCCTATGTTCAGCAGTGGACGGATAGAGGCTGATGATGATCATGATGACAATGAAGGATGTTAGAAATACAAAATATATAGTTAAAATCTTGAATGGCAATCTAGAAAAAAATCTATTTCCACGGGAATTATGTTCGAAGCGAAACTTCGTACTTCGATACCGATCTGACTGAATCATGTTGATCATGTTAATTGAAAAAAAATAGCTTCAAAACTTTTACAAAAATGTGATGCATCAAGTAATGGATTGCGGGTTTAATAAAATTCTATACTGTACTTTATATTGAAAGATAACATTGATTATCTATTCGGGTATCGGCCGCAATACGATAAATTGTTCAGTTAATTTACCTCCGAGTAAAAGATTTGCTCTTTTTCCGTACATTTCTTCAACATACAATTTGAAACGAAGCATTAATTTTATGTAAAAAGCTCAACCGCAAAGGGATTTAAATTTTTATAACTCCTTTTGATTTGTCTGCTGTCATAAGCAGAATGTAAGATTTAAGCTTAAACTGAATTTCCATTTATTCTTCAGGGAAATGTTCTTTAATTCTTCACTAATAAGTGACTTTCTATATTAGATATATTTGTTATTTACAATGTTGTTTTATAATGATTATATGAATGTCACTAATTATAATAAAACTAATTTTACTGTTTTATAAATTTTATATATATTTATTTAGATTCTTACATGCCCGACGTTTCGGATTCTTCCATGGTTGCTCCATTGAAGAACCTTTTTTTTTATGTCATCAGGGGGCAAACGACGAAGGTGTTATGTGAACGAGAGGTACCACCCCGGTCGTGCCGGCCCAGTTCGGCTATAATGCAGCATGGTACTACTCTACGTACGTACGTACTACCTCTTACTAGGCCATATAATTTTCTAGATGGTTTTCGATGTTGGAAATTCCTCTTGGTGGTTTTCGATGATAAAACTTCGAATACGTCCCTATTCGAAGTTTCAACATCGAAAGGAATTTGCGTGGTGAAGAGATTAAGTGGCATGCCACTTCACACGGTCGCTGGCACAGATCCCGATGGCCGACATTTGCATGAGTACAAACGCCTGTGCCGTGGACATGTTATATGTCCAGCCATGAACGGCCAGCTGGTCGAGTGGGGGGGTGGCAGGACGCAGCGCTAGTGGGTTTGAATCCCGCCAAGTGAATACAATGTTTTTGATGAAGATATTAATAATGTGTGATATTATTATTTATTAATTTTATTTTATTTCCGTTCCTAGTATTCGTAATTCAAGTTCTTAGGAGCTTCACACGGGGCTAGGTTCCAAGAAGCATAGTAATTGTGTTATCCGTTGTTTTATTCTGAAAGAAAACTTTTATATGTTGTTCTCAATTCTCTTTTATCCGCCTATACGAGGAAAACTTCGAGTTAGACACGAGTCGAACCTGAATTTTGCAGCAGACTTGCAGCTGACACCTGCATTGTTTAGCCAGCGAACCGAAGGCTATTTCAGGTGCTGTATATTCTGCTACATCTTCAGTTACAAGCCGTGTCACGTATATTGAATAGGAATAAAATAATTAATGTAGCCCACACCTTTGGAAACAAAGTCTGTAAATATATTACGACCATATTGGACTTTATATTAGATACCTAACATAGACTTTCAAATAGATTTTTCGTGCCAGGTCAGACTATTCAAGCATATCCAGTTTCCACGAATTACAACTGACATTAGTATGCCCGAGTGGTTTCTAGACACATATATTTTCTAGTCTTTTAGATATTTCGTTGAAAGCATTTTCTTCTCTGCTTTATGTTTTGTCGACGCATTTCATACACATTTCTCAAGGGACGAGGAACTATAGTAATTGAAATTCACAGGTTACATTATGTATTGTTATTTATTTATTGCTAAAATATTATTTTAGTTCTATATATTTCTAAACGAGTATAACATATTCGTATACCTATATTTGTTGTCCAGCTATTCCTTCCCAGTACATATGAAATGTTGATTTTTAGATTGGAATATTGCCTTTATTTGTGTAACAATACATGGAGTTTGTTATGAAGACACTGTTCACCCGTGGTCCATTGGAGGAGGGGGGGGGGGGTTGTGATAGCGAAAAGAAGGGCAATGCATCTGCATCATGTCTGGTGGTGCGGATGTGTATGGGCGTCGATAGTCGCCAAAAGGCTTCGAATGCTCAAAAAAAAAAAAAAAACGACTGCTTTGTTTACTATCTCAAAAATGAACGAGCGTATACTGGTGCTAGATTATGCAAGATTTGCGCTCAGATTACCGTAATAGATCCACTACACGAGAGAAATAAAAGTGTAAGCTCAATCGTCGAACAAAAAGGAAGAACCGTCGGCAGATCCATTAGAGCGCTCCGGTACGTGTCTCATATGAAATTTATAATTTTACGTTCTCAGTTCCTTCGTGAGTGTCATCGATGTCTGTGCTCGGAATATTCTACGTTATTTAGACATTCAAGTGGTCAAATTGGACTTAAGGGCTTCATGATTGGACTGGACGTAAGATGTCAGTCTTGGTCTCGGAATACAATAGAGCTGTTTGACGGAAGACATTGGGAGGATATTTCAGACGGGTGCACCACACAGCGTCTCTCCCATAGGTAAAAATACAAAAAATAAAAAAAAGAGTTTAGTGATGGTTTATTGCTATTTTTATGACATAAATTTAAAAACATCGAAACTTTCTTATTAGCTGTGTTCACTGCTTCAGGTTTATACCGAGTGTTTATTATTGAAATGAGATAGGTATCTTCTTATATCTTATTAAAAGGTTTAGCACTACTGCCTCTTTTTATTATTATTTTATTTTAGATAGTCACTACAAAATAAATAAATATAAATTCGCAAACAAGCAAAATATTAACATTCTGCCCAAAGATAAGTAATTTTAGTAATTTATAAAATATGTCCAGAATGCCTCTTGATTTACTTTATTACCTTATTATTAATTACGTTTACTGAGTCTTGAACGCCATTGAAAATTTTAAATGGTTTTCAGTTTTTCTCAAGACCACTTCATGTGAACAAGGCATAACTAGAGAATACGAAAATCGGGCTCCGCGAAATAAAAATGAATACCTGGTAAATATCCCGTTAAAAAAGTTTTAATAGGTATTTTAACGGGATATTTATATTGTGTACCGTCACATGATTTTATACTGATGGACAAATAATAATAATATCTATGTACGCTTTAACACCACGTCAATCTGGTCCCTTGGTAAATTCTCGAAGAACTTGTGTTACGGTACCGAACAACGGAAATATATTTAATACTTCTACTTGTTATAAAAATATTTAAGATTTTTATTATATAATATACATCCATGACCTAGGAACACAGAAAACTTTTTTTGTTCCCTGGCGGGATTCGAACCCGCTACCGGTTGAGCGCCAACGCGCTAACCATTGAACTACAAAGGTTGTCACAAAATATACCTGTATAAGTCCTAAACTCATTTCAATACATTAAAGTACCCACCTGTATTTAAGCCGTTGTTAATGAAAAGAAAAACAAATCAGAGCTATAGAAAAGATTAGTGCGACCCCTTTAAGGGACCTAGTACACCAATATAGTTGATTAAAATAGTTTTAAAGTTCGTAGTTAACATAACAATTCGGCATTGTTAGCAATCACCCTAACAATATTGAAATTTAACATCGTGTGTGGTCGCTGGCAGCATTTGCTATAATGTAGGCTTGGCAGAGTTAGGTAATATATTATGACGTTATATATAGGGGGGGGGGGGGGGGCGCTTCAAAATGTCCAGATAAAGGATATATGTGCGGCGCAATAAAGTTGGAACAATCTGTTAGTTACGAAATAGTGCTTTGTCTGTGTTATAACTTATTCATATTATGCGTACAATCATATTATATTTTATAAATATTTTTACATTGTACTAGTTACAGACGTTGTCCTGTACAAAATCTTTTCTTTTTATCTATACCATACTAAAATCCACTTGAACACACAGAAAAAAATCATCAATCGGTCCAGCCACTTAGGAGGAGTCCAGTGACATACAAATGTACAGAAGAATTATATATATAAAGATTGTGCAGGAGCAGGTAGTTGATTGCGAGTGGCGAGGGATCTTGGTGATCATTATAAGAGGTCAATGTCCAGCTGTAGACGGAAGATGGTTGCTGATGATGATGATTGTTGCTAAGCCATATTTTTGTCCGGTCTAGTCTTTTACTAAGTCTAAGTGTTGTTTGTCTTGTAACAGACAATGTACAACTACGCTTGTACTAAACAAAGACGAATAAACTTAATCCGCCTTATTACAAAAAACTTATCTAGTACCGGGATTAAACCAAGACTGAAAAGTCCAGGTTTGTTACGGTATTAACGTTAGTCCATGGACTAAAATTCATTCTTATTACAAATCGAGGACCAACCGAGGTCTAGGTAGTACCAAAGATCGTCCCTGGTTTAATTGTATCCACAGATTATTGAGCAACATATCATTCATTTTGTTCGTTCAATATTTGATTAGTTCGGTACACCGTTCCTTTTTATGCAAAGCTCGCTAATTTATAATTAAATATATGTGGAAAATACATCAATATTTTGATAATAAAATTTATTGTGTTATATAAAATATCTGAAATCTTTACTACTTTGTACTTTGAGGTAGTGTGATTTAAATTCTTGTTTATTACACACAAATATTGTAATATTTCGCTGTTAAGTTGTTTATATAGCTAGCGTATAAGGGAATGAAATACAAAGCGCGCGTAGTTCTAATGTCATCGAAATGTTTATTGTTTAATGTTTAGTTATTGCAATGTAAGTCGAGTTACCACTTACCAATAGTTACAATACAGCCATTATTGTTCTTTGATTCTAAATAGACGGTATGTTGTTCATAAGAATAGTACAATATTTTTTGTTGTGAATTTGTGTGCCACGAACATTACTTATGTTGTAAAATGTATCAACAAAAGAAAAAAGGGATGATAATTGGACTTCTCAAGAAAAGGTTAGTGTTTATTTAATCCAAACATACATGAAAAATATCAGAGTTAATTAGAATTATTACATATGATATAAAATAGGTATGTATATCAATGACAAAATACAATACAACAAAATTACAGAAATAGAATGTTAAATTATATAAGGATGTCAGAATAATTATTTTAAATGTTAGTCCAATTCAATAATTTTGTCTACATCGAGTTTATTTAATTACCTTTCAATACAATTAATACGAAAAAACGCAAATTCAACGCATAAGACATCTGATAATTTAAAGTTTTGAGGTTAGTACCGAAGTTAAACTAGGGGTCACGGTGGTCTAACTTTAGTACCATAGATAGTCCTGGTACTAGCGTTAAACTAGTTTTTGTAATAACATTTATATTAGACCATGGTTTAAAGCTGGTATTAAACTCGGTACTATATTTAGTCTTCGTTTTGGAATAAGGCGGAATATGTTCCAACATAATCGGACAGCATTTTGCTAAAGAACATATTTTTGTTGAATAAATTGCACCATCCTTAAAATATATACAAAAACGCTGCAGGATTACGATAAGTCACAGATGATGAAAGATGCAATCAAAATAAAGTCTAAGCCGATTGTATATAATATAGAACACAGGTTCCACATGACATACAGGTTCCACACGGAACACAGGTTCCACACGGCACACAGGTTCCATACGGAACACAGGTTCCACACGGAAAACAGGTTCCACACGGAAAACAGGCTCCACACGGAAAACAGGTACCACACGGAAAACATGTTCCACACGGAAAACTGGTTTCACACGGAGTACAGGTTCCACACGGAACACAGGTTCCACACGGCACACAGGTTCTACACGGAACACAGGTTCCACACGGAAAACAGGTTCCACACGGAAAACAGGCTCCACACGGAAAACAGGTTCCACACGGAAAACAGGTTCCACACGGAAAACAAGTTCCACACAGAACTTTGGTTCCATATTATTTATGTTCCGTTCAACCGCGATAAGTCTGTACGGAATTGTTTCCACTTCTCATCCCGCTGGCTGCAATCCGCGCCGGGCATTTTTAAAGCAACATTTCGCGCGGAAGTAAAGAAACTGCGAGTGTACACGTTCTTTCGGTTGTGAGCGTGTCTATTGTCACGCTATCTCGTTGTCGCTACTTACAGTGAGTGAAGACATTCTAAAAGCTGTATGCGAGAGTTATTTACAGAAATGTTTATTGGAATATTAGTTGTGGCAGGAATTGGATGTTTAAAAGAATCACAAATTAAACGCTAATAAATTCATTTGGGACACTATTAATTGCCTAGACTAGAAGATTGTAGATTTTGGGGTAAATAGTTACACTATTTGACCTTTTTAAAAGCTGTAAGCGAAATTAACTACCAGACACACAAACAAAACAGGTGCTCGAAGATCCCACCAAGATCAAATTGACGGTCGATGAACTCTGTTTTGTCGAATTAGCAACTAAATGTGTTGTAGTTGTAATAGTTTGTAGAGTTGTAGAGTAGTCGTAGAGGGAAGCGTAGAGCTTTTAACGTAGACTCTACCGTAGAGCCGGTACTATATTAAAATAAAATATTTTACTTGAGAGTAATTTTAAAACGTTTCTACTATAAATATAAAAATAAAAATATTTACGCGAGTTTCAATCATTATACGGTGGCCGGGCTTGGCGTTCGTGAAATAGGCCTATGTCCAGCTGTGAATATAAAAAGGTCAGTAAAGATGATAATGATGAATGTGAAACTTTAATATTTCGGTGTAGTCTGCCGCATAAGAGTTTAGGTTCTTTGTGAAAGTGATTTAAATGGCGGTACAATGTACGAAGCCTATCCTCTCTGGTATCCAACACAGTTTACGTGACGCGAATTACAAAATGCAATGGCCGACTGACTTTGCGTTGTCTACATTGTATGCTCTTGTTAATATTGGGTTTGAGAGGGCATTTCAAAGTGCAAAGTTAAAAAAAAAAAATATTCGAGGGCGGCGCATCTGCGTGGCCTTGGTTGTGCGGATGTATATGTGTACGAAACGTGACTCGCTCTACATCTCGTTTCTGACGCTCCGCGGGAGGCCCGATGCAGCGTGAAGGAAGGGTGCGCCTAATATGCGCTCAACATTTTTACTTCCGAAATTTAAGATGTTTTTTGTTTTTATTTTGAAATATTTTTTGAAACAACTAATCTTAAATGTTTTAATTACTTCTAGTATGAAGAATACTATATATATACTACTTCACTGTAATATTTTATATTGTTTCTAGTATGATCCATTATCATTATGAACCATAATCGGGTAGGCTATTTTTATTTTATTGATTTACGGATTCCATAAAGGCGAGGGATCGGTTGTCTTGGGGTTCATTGAGGGAGGCCTAAATTTAGCAGTGGATAGATAGAGGCTGATTATGATGATGATAGCAGGATTGTTAAATATTGTGCTATATTGAAGAGTGCAATCTATCTGATCGAGAGCAGATGTATAACTAATTACCGTGTTGCCTTTCCTAAGAAGTGAGATGTTTTATCTTTAATATACGAACGTTGAGTACGTTGTAATATCAGTATATCGTTCTCAATATTGGCAAAGACATGAAAATGGAAGCATTCGCTGATAGTTACGACATTTTACCTGAGTATTTAGATGTATGACAACAAACATCCCGCAAATACGTCTCCAGGTGGGCTGTGGGACGGACGGTAACACAATTACATGACGTTTGCGATGCTAATAGCTGGCCGTAAATTAAGCCTGGACTAGCGAACGAGTCAACAGACGCTGGACCAATGTTTGGACTGTGTTGCGAGAGATGCTGAGAGGTTTTCAGAGGTTGAGGAGGGTACAGCTTATGAGATCGTTAGTGATCCTATATCCTATACTGAAATATATTGTACGCTAGTTTAAGTTTCAAGTAGAACTCCCCACCATTGAGCGGTGGGGCTGGAGGTGAACGCAGCACCTTGGGCGAAGCAAATTGAGCCGAGGTAGCTGCTCTTTGTATCTCTCTTATAAGAAGAGGGGACAAAAGAGCAGGGGGGGACGACAAGGGGTGAGAGTGGGAATCTCACCCCATTGTGCTGTCCCGACGCAGGGAAGGGTTGTTTTGTGGTGCGGGACAATCCCTCTGAGGAGGTAGTGTCGGTCCTTTGAGGGACTGACTAGCCGTCTAGGTGCCCTGTTTCCTCAATAGATCCGGGGCACTTCAACAAAGGTCGCATTGGTAACACTCGTCAAGTTTTAGTGGGCAGAGCTGCGTTTACTTACCATCTTTCAGACGCAGCGAGTCCCACATACCCGCCGGGGGAGTCCCCACTCTCCCGCCTTAGAGCATTTCCCGGCGTAAAAAAAAGCGTCAAGTAGAGCATTGACTCGTCAAAATCGGCTCCGATTTGAAGAGGCGCACACTTTCCTTCTATGATCTCTTCGATTCGCTATAGACGACCGATGTGGCTCAATGGTTTGCGCGGTGGCGCTCATGCCGGAGGTAGCGGGTTCGAATCCCGCCAGGGAACAAAAAGTTTTGTGTGTTTCTGGGTCATGGATGTATATTAAATATGTGTATAATATAATAAAAATCTTAAATATAAGTATACTATAAAAGTATTAAATATATTTCCGTTGTCTGGTACCCGTAACACATGATTTTCAAAAACTTACCACGGGACCAGTTTGACGTGGTGTAAAAGCGTCCATAGACATTATTTTACATATAATATAGGCATAGATAGTTAAGTTTTAAGCATTTCTAAAAGTTTATTATTAAAAAAATATCAACAATCTTAGTAAAAGTGTAATATGTTTCGTATATGATAAAACTTTAATATTTAAGTTTTGAACATAAGTTTGTTCTACTAAGCTGTGTCAGAGCTCAGAGGCATACTAACTAAAGTTACGTTTCATCATAAAGTTTGCGTATCATCTCGATCTATGGTTAAATATCCCAGTTTAGACTATTCAGTCTACTAGTCATGAAAAGACGGTGTTAGTCAAGATACATGGTCAAGACAGAAGTACTACCATTGGGGTTAAAATATATTTTTTTTAACTTCAAATTGCTATCACTACTTTCCGGTGAACGCCACGATTTTTAATCAGTTTTTCGATAATTTTAGCTTTTTGAAAATAGACTTTAAAATAATCTTACAACAGACTAGTCAAACGTGTTATTTTATTCTTTCGCCAGTTATTCTCAAGAACTTGAAAATTTTTATTCTTAGCATAAAATCAAATAGCGTTTTTACAGCAGTTTGTTGTTACAAAATTTAAAGGCGAAGCTAGTCCAGGATTATTACAGGCTGCGTAGTTTAATTAAAGGGGAGATGGGATCAAACGCTAAAAAAGTGGAATAAGCTCTACTTGATTGTAAAAGTTATAATGAATTGTAAGAAATGTTCTTGAGGCTTTGAAATAAAAATACGTGACAACAAACGCAGTGATTTTCATACAGTTGAAATAATATAAACTAATAAAAAATCCAAGATTTTAATACATTTTTATTTTTTAATAATTAGGAAATTATTGCAAATAGTAGGTACTTATATTTGAGCTATTATTAAATTAACACATTACGATTTTTCTGTACGTCTTTATTTTTATTTACAGGATGTTGTAAGGGTAGTGTAGGGTAGGGTAGGGTAGGGTGAAGTAACTAGTTCCTTTGAGTCCATTTATATACTAAATAGTTTCGAGTTAGGTTTGTTCAAACTAGCAACAACTGTATTACTGCCGTCTGGGTTCAAACTAAGATATACAGAGCTTTGTAGGGAAATGGAATGGACACGATATAATATCCTTGATTTGAATACACACAGGACTCATAAATAAATTAGATTGTATTCTAATTTATCATAGTTCAAAAAGTTTTCATAGTTCGGGAATTTACCCCAAATTAGCAAAGCTAGATAGTATTTTAAACTTTTGTCCATGGAGCGTCATCACAATCTATCTATATACATATATACAACTGTAGAGGTAGAATTTCTATACAATGAAAAAAAAATGTTAAAAACCGAGTCACAGAGATCTAAGAAGTGAAATAAAACTAATTTAGATTTTTTTCAAATTTATTGTTTCTCTGTTTGTAGTGGCTAATCTCCGAAGCGGCTAAACCGTTTAAATTTTGTATAGTGCTAGCTTATACCCTTGGTCAACATACAGGATACTTTTAATCCCGGTATATTAAAGTTCCCGAAGGATAGTTAAAAACTGTAATTAATTCCTATTCTATAAAAAAAGTCATTAGTGTCGGAACGTTCAATCTATTGTAGCGGGTGTCTGTGGATTTCGCTTTTAGCTTACCATCAGGTGAACCGACTGTCCGTTTGCCCCCTCTTCTATAAAAAAAATGAGAAAATCGGTCTAAAATAATGTTTACGACTTTGAAGATAATCTGGATGCAAAGAGACATCAAATGCAAACCACCTTCTAATATGCAATAAAATTACGTTGACGGTGGTGTTCACATGCGTTGGCTCACGTTCCGAGCCAAGACAGGCTATGCTCATGTGAGAGCCCATCAACGTAATGACACTTGACTTCTTAAGTGTATTTATTTATCTAAAGCTTTTCGCCGTAGCCGAAATCGGATTGTAAAGCATCATCTTCATCACAAACAGAATTAACAGTAAGAATCAGTTTTTTTTTAATTTTAAACTTTTTGTTTTCCAGCGGTAATGTCAACATTTTCTGTACCTAATTGTAAACGAAGGAGTTATTTATTCCCTTTATTACGTTACTCATAATATTGGAAATGAATTCTGTGGCACGTCTCGTATATTTTTCTTAGCTTATTTTAGCTATAAAGGTGCTTTCTGTAAAAAAAATACAAAATATAAAATATACTTTTAAACAACACAACAGCTCAATATGAGTAGATCTAGATATTTTTTAATTACCTATCAAGTAAATAAGACCCTCTTTTTTCTTTTACGCCGGGATATGCTCTGAGGCATCCCGCGGGGGAGTGGGTCCCCGGCGGGTATGTAGGACTCACTGCGCCCGAAAGGTGGAAAGTTGGACGCACCTCTACCCACTAAAACCGGCGAGCGTCACCAATGCTGCCTATGGTGAGGTGTCCCGGATCTTTTGAGCAAACATGGCACCTCGACGGCTAGTCAGTCCCTCAAGGGATCGACGCCACCTCCACAGAGGGATTGTCCCGGGTTGTCCCGGGGTTGTCCCGCACCATGCCTAAGAGCATTTCCTGGTGGATAACAGGTAGTACACAGTCGGAGACCAGAGAATTATTTAGAACGGCATATTTACCTTGTTTTTCATTTTTATTTCGCGATATTTCGACATTAACTTCGAATGTATTGTCCACAGGAATTATTGTAATGAAAATAACCATTATAACTTATAATCTCATATAGAGGACGATCAATTTACCATTATTAATATATTTTAACGATAAAATAATTTGATCCAACGATGGATGGAGGTGTGTTCACATGCACATAATTTACGTAGTGATCCCAACATCCCTTTGATATATCACAGAGGCGTGCCTCCAATGGAAAACACTTCAACGTTTATATTTAAAAAAACATTCGTTGATATGGCAGTATATTCTTAGTCTATGGTTGATTCAGAGTTTTTATCTTATTACTAGCTGTTGCCTGCAGCTTCGCCCGCGTTAACTTTTAAAATTTGAGGGGTTGACCACCCTTATCACTTAGTGGTTTGAAAAATAGATAGTAACCGATTCTCAGTAGGTCTGAGAATCGGTTACTATCTATTTTAGATAGAATACGCATATAAAATTTGGTAAAAATCGGTAAAGCCGTTTCGGAGGAGTACGGTAACTAACATTGTGACATGGAAATTTTATATATAAGAAGATATGTCGATAAAACCCATAGATTTAGATTTTTTCTACGCAATTTTTTTTCTATCCGACATCTATGATAAAACCAGCTAAGTGCGAGTTGGATTTGATAAAAAATTCGGTGTCAACATATTACTATCCACATTTGTATTGAAAATACTTATGTAATACACACCGAAAATAATATTCACCTTTCTCTTTGTTATGTTACTGCTTATTCTGGTTCAAAAGATGTCCTGTGACGGACGGTCGAGCTGTGGAGTCTCAATAGTACAACCCTCTATGGTAACCACAATTCACCATTCATCAACCTTTATGTACGTATATGGCCTACGTCTAGTAGGCCCCCTTGATAAACGCCCACACGCTGATCCGGCCCACACTAAAGGACCGGTACGGAGATCGTCGCCCTGTCAAGACGGAGGTCGACCTAACCTTCGTGTTTCCGAGCCATAATTACTCGCACACAAACTACATTGTTATTAAATAAAAGCTAGGCGGTATATTGGCAAATAAACAGTGAGAAGCGCTTGGCAAAAAAATTAGGAAAATTATTCCCGCGTAATTTATCGGCCTGGAAAAAAGATATGTCATATTCAAGGATATTACCTAGAACCCTTGTAAGTTCATTACACGATTAGATTAACTTGACTCGATCATAAAAAATCCCAAACATAGCATAAATTGAAGCAAAGCCTGTACACATTTGTAAGAAAAAATATTTCTTTTAAATTTGAAATTTATACCATAATTTTCTTCTTTTCAACCTACGTAACCTATGTTTATTCAAATTTAATTTATTTCAAGTTTTCAGTACAAAAACTAAAAAAACCTAAAAACAACAACTGTTTCATGCGGGCCGATGCAATACCGTGCCGCCCGCGTCCCCGCCAGTCGCGGTTTGGCCGCTGTCACAGTCGGATCTGTGTCGAATTATTCTTTACATGTTTAAAAAAAAAATGGCAAACAAAAACAATAAAACGAAGAGTAAAATCTCAATTTCAAGATCGAGAAGGAGATTAGTCAAAAAGAGATTTATGAAAAAGTAAGTACTCGTATATTATATTAAAGTTAACAGTTTTTTTTATACAACATACCATAACACGGAATCAGGATGTATATGAAGCAGTTAATGTTGATAAAGATAACCGATATTTTTTGAATTTTTAGTTTTGCTACTATTAGGTAATCAAACAGATTCCTTTTTAACTAACTGTGCCAAAAGAAAGGAGGGTAATGTTATTTGGGTGAATGTATGTAGTTAAGTACGTTTATAGCCCGCCCCTCCTGCTGAATGAACGGCTTTAGTGATTTTCATAAATGAGGTGTCGTTTATGAGAATGCTATTGAACGGAAAGTAACTGACAGACATACAATCAAAATTTTACATTTACAATATGTGTTGTTGGGAAAATACTCCCTATATTTTAAACTAAAATTAGCAACTAGCATTCCTATATCAACTGGAAGCTTAACACTTCAGATGAAGTACCGCATTCAGAAAATTCACTTTGGTACAATGAAAAACAAACTGAAGTCCTCAGAAACCTGGAATTTCGGGACTGCTGACTCTAATTGTAACAGCTTGAAGCCACTAATCAGTGACACCTTAGTGAATATATATAGAATAGGAATGATATACCTGATCTCAGACCAAACCTTGGAACTGAAGCGTAGATGAAAGGAATTAAAAGTCAAAGGACTAAAAGATTCAGAGGTGAGCAAAGAGTATGGAAAGTGTTATACCAAACCATTGCAAAATGGTTCAGAATTGATAAAGACAAATATACAGTAAGTACTTGCTCAGAAATTGAAAAACACTTCTTAAAGTACCAAATTGCAGACCTATTTAGGAAAGTTTGTTTACTTATTAAAGAATTTAAGCCTAAAACACGGCTAATAACATTAATGGTACATCTCTTCATCTATAAGAATAAATTACTGAAAGAAGCTATTGTGAAGAGTTGTACAAAAGCAATACGATGGTTGACGTAGTGTGCCCTATATATGATTGGAATAATTTAGAACAGCTGGAGTCTAAAACTATGCGATTCAATGAATATGCTGCTCTCAACTCCCTTAAAATGAGGAAAACATCAGATTCTGATGCAATAACGGCAGAAGTTTTCAAATTTCTAGGTGAATCTGGTATAGATTTGCTACAAATTACGTGGAGCCCCCACGTAATTTGTAGCAAAGATGGCCTGTTAGTCTAGTGGTTAGTGATCCTGTCTGCTAAACCGGAAAGTCGTGGATTCGATCCCCACACAGGACAAATGTTTGTGTAATGAATCTGATCATTTGTTCTGTGTCTGGGTGTAATTTATGTATAATATCTATATATTTAAAAGTATATCAGTATTTATTATTTGTTTGGTTACCATAAGAACAGGCCAGAGCCTGTTTTTATGGTAACAAAAGGCAGACCTAGTTTGGGATCAGATGGCCATGTGTGAGTTGTCCCAGCATATTATTATTATTATAGGCTACTGGAAATTGTTTAATATATGTGGATCGAATCTGATTTATTGGGGTTGTGTTTTAACAATAATATACTTTTTAATAGGTTAGAGACGCAGTGGTTTAAGTATGAAAGCTACAGCTACAAAGCTAACCCTGAATTAATGTCTTGTTTCTACGCCTGTTGTTTTAAGATATTCAGCATATTTTTAATGGTAACAAAAGGGCGTGCAGAAATCATATTAGATTTTAATAAAATAATTACAGCTCTGGAGTAAGTGTCTTAATGTTTGTAAGATAGTTATAAATTGAATACAGTACTTTAATAAGAAATTACTTATTCATCATAATAAAACAATATTCTCTTTTGCACGCCCCAAAATTAGTATCAATTTTACAATATAGTAGATGGTGCCAAAATTTCGGTGAAAGAAAGAGGCGTACTTACCGTTTATCAAAAACTATGCGTGTTATAATTTGAAAAGTCTTACCAGACGGTAAGTTATGTCTAAAAAGAATGCCAAATATCAGCCTAATACAATCAACTAGTTTTGTTTTATTCATTATTTTGTCTCTCTTGTAAAACTGTACTTTTGTATACAGCCCCTTTGTTATGAAGCACATAATCCATTCGATAAAAAGCGGTTATTTTAATATTACAAACAGGCACTCCAATTTTTTATCTGTATAGATAAATACCAAAATCGGTATAAAATTAAATGACAGTAAGTATGAACAGCTCTATATAGTTCCGGCGAGTGACATACGTAATACAATTCAAAATTTCCGCATTGTCATAATGCGTAAAGTCTCGCGGCCGCCACATACGCGGCGCCCCACACCTCATCACCCAGAAGGGTAAGTAGCGGTCTGCATCCTCGACTAATTGATATGACTATATTCATATATTATAGTATCTTTTAGAGTATCAAGATTGTAAAATTGGTATGAATAGAAAAATTGTATTTATGTAAAAAATGTTTCGTGCAAAATAAAACTTACCGTAACGAAAAATATTTTCCTACCGATTTCTACCATTTTATTATTCAAATACATATGTAAACATTTGTTATGTACAATGTGTTTATAAAACAACGCTAGTAAACTATAAGCGAAGCGTTATTACTGATACCAATTTTCATACATATGTAACATGTTTCTGAGGAACGAAAGTAGGTATTTATATTCAAGAATTATTTGTATAAAGTTTTAAGATACAATAAAACCGGTAATGTGGAAGGAAACAATTTTTTTTTTTTACTTTACAGCAACCATAGTTACGAGAGGACTCTCCTCCTCCTCGGTCCTCCTATAACCATGGTTGTTATAAAGTATCCGAAACGTCGGGCATGTAAAAAACTTAATAAACCGCGATAAAATCCGTAAAAAAATTTGTTAAATTACAATGAGTGAAATTCGCGTAAACATTCCTCTCAACCTCTGGACAGTGCAATGGGGTGAGGTTCCCATCCTCGCCTCTTGTCCCTTCTGCTCTTTTGTCCCCTCTTCTTGTAATAGGGGTATAAAAAGCAGCTCACTCGGTTCAATTGGCTTCGCCCAAGGTGCTGGGTTCGCCTTAGGCTACTGAGCCCCACCGCCACGACATGGCTTGAACTATGGTGGGGAAGGCAGTAACTCCTAAATAATCTTATTTCACAAGAAATCAATACACTTATGATTATTTTAGAGTATAAGTAAGTCTAGTAAGTACTGATCTATTGAGGTCCTGATATTTCGGCAATGTTTCAATCGCCATGATCACGGGAAGACTGACGTACGGTGCTGGTAGATAGGTACTGAATTGAGATACAATTGCCCCTTATATATATAGGTCACCGAGGAGTACGAAAATTGAATGAGTATTGAAACTTTACCGGTGGGAGGGAAGCGCTGTGCCACGCTTCCCGCTGCATGGGTACCACCATTTTGCTTGTTTCTCCTGTGAAACAGTTTTGCTGTGTTTCGGAGAGAAGGGCAAGACGGGCAGTGTAATTACTGGCACCGAGACTTTACATCTTATGTCTCAGGATAGGCAACACATAAATGAGTTGCCTGGGCTCGTTCCAGGTACCTATACTATTTTATGTTAATGGGCGACGTCGACCACTTACCATCAGGTGGTACCTTTTGCAAGTTTGCCTATCCAACTAACATAAAAAAAAAACTTGACACAAAAAACAAAGGGGATTATCTTTGCAGTAGTCCAAAGTATAATAAATTTTCTCCTTCATTGCAACAAAATGCAAGGTTAAATAAATTATTCACACCTCAGTACACGCGAGTATTTGAAAAGTTATTAAAAAGTTGCGGTGGTATTAAATCATGTAGACGGAAGCGTTTTCCTCCCCATAATCTTAATGGCCAATCTGAAGACATTTAATTAAATCTCTTTGGCCAAGATCTGGAAATATTAGAGGAATAAAAGCAAATCGAATTCCTGGAAAAACGTTTATATTTCTTTTTTGAAAGCCTCATTATATTGCTCCAATCATCAGGTTTTGCTTTCTTAGAAGCAGTGATAACGATGCTAGTGCACTTTCCGCCTACGGTTCAATTGGCGAGAAATATGAGTCCTTGGTGCTCATTGAGGCATAGATTTTGTCCAGGGCGTTATTTGAGTTTAAAATTCATGTTTCAGAAAATATTTTTTTTATAGAAGAGCTATAGGATATGACGAGCATTATCATATCAGCAGAAGGCCCGAGGCAGCAGGCGTGAGAGCCCCACTATGGTTCACGCCTTGACGTGGCGGTGGGGCTCAGTAGCCTAAGGTGTTCCCCATCACCTTGGGTGAAGCTAATTGAGCCGAGGGGGTTCTTTGTACCCCTCTTATAAGAAGAGGGTACAAAAGAGCAGGGGGCAAGGGGCGACAGGGCGAGGACTGGAACCTCACCCCATTGGTCTGTCCCAACGTTGGGAGGGGTTGTTCTGTGGTGCGGGACAACCCCCCTGTGGAGGTGGCATCGGTCCTGAGGGGCTGACTAGCCGTCGAGGTGCTCTGTTTGCTCATTAGATCCGGGGCACCTCACCAAAGGCGGCATTGGTGGCACTCGCCGGGTTTACCAGCTTTCAGGCGCAGAGAGACCCACATACCCGCCTGGAGAGACCCGCTCCCCAGCGGCATGCCTCAGATCATTTCCCGGCGTTAAAGAAAAAATTGTATTTATATATCATTTAATCTATATGACTTAGGGACCTTCAATAAATGCGCATACTCATATTTTAAAGGCTGGCAACGCGCCTGCTAATGATGTAGCGGGTGTATGTATATCGCTTATCACTTACCATCAGGTGAACCGACTGTCCGGCTGACTATATTATAATTTAACTACCAATGGAAGAGAAGCCCTTAGGGTACTTTCGAATAACTTTATTTAACATTACAACCTCTGTTTTATAATAGTGAGTGAAATTCGCGCAAACGTTATAAAACAATAAGGACACTGTTATTATTATAACCAATGCTTTTGTGGCTTAAAACAATTCTTTTTGCATATGAACAAAACTGTATGTGCAAAAAATTTATGTTATGCCTTTGTCCAGCAGTCGACGGATGATGATGATGATGATAAATTATTTGTCCAGACGTGTCACAATTCACTCCCATCTGAAGTCATTTCCAGATGGGCATTATTGCGGTTTACGATCAAGTCATATGTCTGGCTTTCTCCTATTATATCAATTAATGTCACTTACTGCAATTTTTAGTTCTTTATTGTAGTTTTTAAATTCTTAAATCTATGTTTTGGATTTTTTGTTCCCCTCTAGGTCTAACGTCCAGTGCCTGACACTGGGACTTAGTTATAGCCCTCAGTGCCAAGGACTAAGATTACTAAGTGGAGGACTGCCATTACAAAGAATGGGAGATTATAACATCGACATTTTTCACGCTAAAGTAAAAAATATGGAAAAATAGCTATCGAAAAACATTCCTGGGGTAATATTATATTAGATAGTGATTTATCTCTCGACGATCAGAAACTAGCGATGTTTGTGGCTTTGTAATAATCTGGAGCATTAATGACGTCATAAAAATGATTTATAAGAGAAAAATATATCGACGTCAAATGTGTTTTTATATTCTTGTGGCACTAAAATGTAAATAGTCGTTATTAACTTATCGTTCATTTGAAGTAAGTATTAATTTATATTTTGTAATATCATCACATAGTACCAGTAAAGAATGACTGGAGATCAATTGTTTTCGCTTTTACTCTTGAATAAAAATCCAGCAGAGGGTTAAAATATGATATACTACCAGCGTTCCGCGGTTTCACTCACGTACTTTATTTCCGTTGGAGTACAGGGATTAAAGTTATTGTAAAGTTTCATTAAAATCTATTTAGTAGTAGAATAATTGGTGAAGTAGTGATGGTGCTTTTATAGACAAGATGGACAAAACTATTTTTTTCTCTTAATTTTTTAAATAAATTATGCTTGTATTATTTCATTTATGCTATCGCTAAATGGAATACTCCAGACATTTTTACGATTTATTGAGATAATATATACGAAACCAATAAATGATATCTATTCCACAGAATGAAGAAAAAAAAATGAATTATCATTATCAGGACGGCTGATAATGATGTCGATCATAAAATATTTGAAAATGAAAAATGAAAAATAATAAGAAAAATATGCACTTGTAACTCTTACACAAATCTCTATTATAAAATTAATTAAGCGCTTTCGCTATCGAATTATCGAGAAAAAGTTGGAAAATAATTTGATTTACATTTTCGGTCACGACTGGAGTCGGAGGTCAAAAACACCAATAATAAGGACAAAAAAATCGCTAACAGCCAATATTTATGACTTTCGATGTGGTTTAATACAAAAACAGCGTGTTGACCGGATGATTTCTGCATTTGGTGATGAAGCCCCATCCAAAACCACAATTTATCGCTGGTTTGCTGAATTTCAACGTGGACGTGTCAAGCTCAGTGATGATACCCGTCAAGGTCGTCCAAAAACTGCAGTCACCCAAGAAAACGTTGATGCTGTGCGTAAGCTGATTGAGAAATATCGACATGTGACATACCGCGAAATTCAGACAACTTTAGACATTGGCAAGAGTTAAATACAAATAATCTTGCATGAACAATTAGGTGTAAAAAAGTTGTTTTCCCGATGGATACCGCATTTGCTCTGTGAAGAGCAAAAAGCGGCTCGCGTTACTTGGTGCGTCAGAACTCTCGAAAGATTCCACGCAGGATCCTCAAATGCTGTATACAACATCGTATCAGGTGACGAATCCTGGATATATGCGTACGAACCCGAAACAAAAAACCAGTCACGAGTTTGGGTGTTCGAAAATGAGTTAAAGCCAACAAAAATTGTTCGTTCACGGAGTGTTGCCAAAAAAAATGGTGGCCACGTTTGTCTCCAAAACCGACCATGTTGCGACTATTCCTCTTGAGTGACAAAGAACGGTTAACGCAGAATGGTATGCTAGCATGTGTTTGCCACAGGTCGTTTCTGAACTCCGTAAAGAGAACTGCAACCGCCGCATCATCCTCCATCACGACAATGCGAGTTTTCACACCGCGCACAAAACAAAAGAGTTTTTAGAGCAAGAAAACATAGAATTATTAGACCATCCGCCGTACAGCCCCGACCTAAGCCCTAATGATTTTTATACTTTCCCTAAAATAAAGAATAAATTGCGTGGTCAGAGATTTTCATCACCTGAAGAAGCTGTAGATGCCTACAAAACGGCCATTTTGGAGACTCCAATTTCCGAATGGAATGGTTGCTTCAATGATTGGTTCCATCGTATGGAAAAATGTGTCAAATTTCGTGGAGAATACTTCGAAAAGCAATAAATACATTTTTAAATAGTAATGTGGTGTCACTTCCTTGATTCCCAAAATTTTCAGTGCCACCCTCGTAGTTAAGGTAAATTATTTTACTTTTTAATGTATTCTCTTTAATAATCATCATCATCATAATCTTGGGTGAAATGGTCCCGTTAATGAGGACTGATGGAATGACTCTTAAATAATAATCATCATAATCCGCCTTTCATCACTGCTGAACATAGGCCTTTTTTTTCCTTTAACGAGGGGAAATGCTCTGGGGCATTCCGCTGGGGGTGGGGGGACTCCCCAGGTGGGTATTTGGGACTTGCTGCGCCCGAAAGATGGTAAGGTGGACGCGGCTCTAGCCACTAAAACCCGGCTAGTGCCACCAATGCCGTCTTTGGTGCGGTGCCCGGGATGTATTGAGCAAACAGGTCACCTCGACGGCTAGTCAGTCCCTCAAGGGACCAATCACCACATAATAACCCCTCCCAACGTCGGGACAGTGCAATGGGGTGAGGTTCCCATCCTCACTCCTTGTCTTATAAGAGGGGTACAAAGAGCAGCTCCCTCGGTTCAATTTGCTTCGCCCAAGGTTTTGGGTTCACCTTGCTAATGACAAGCTACCCCACCGCTACGACAAGGCTTGAACCTTAGTGGAGAACATAGGCCTTCATCAATGAACGCCAAGACGACCGATTTCTTGCCACTCGCATCCAACACGGATCGGTCACTTATTCTCTTTACGGGATATAAATTTGCACAACCCCCCCCCCCCCAACATAAGTGTAATATATCATCGCGTCGTTTATATTGATTACGACGTAAAACCTAACTTTTCTCATTTAAGTTATATACAAAGGTATTTTCTTCCGCCGGCGCAGCGACCAATCTCGCATCCCTTTATAACTCTACTAGGTAACAATTTGGACAGTTGTGATTGCGGAAATTTTGTTCAACCATCAGTCCGAAGTTATTTAACAAGTCCGCAAACAAGTTAGGCCCCAGGAGTCCGCAAACAAGTCGGTCCCCAGGAGACCGCAAACAAGTCGGGCCCCAGGGCGCCGACTTCTTCACAGCGGAAACGAAGCAACGCTGACATCTATGTTATACTTACACACAAAAAAGATGTAGTTTGCATCTACATCTGAAACTCAAGTACATCATTTTTCATGAGTAACTTTATATAAAATTTAACGTTATTTAAATTTAACGTAATTTTACTAGTGCTGCGACCTCGACTTATTATTATATAATTAACTCGCTAAATCAGTTTTAGACTTCTCGCTACAGCTTCTTGAAGATTTCGTTATGACTGAATTCAATTCATCAACTTGAATTTCATTAAACAAGTTTTTCATACATAGGTTCAGGCCTTGACGCGGCGGTCACAACCGACGCCAGGAGGCCGTGTGGTCGCAGACTGCACGGTAGGCGGGGGGCAACCCCCCAATCAAAAGTGAGCCGAATGGGCTCACACCAATCCGTTGAAGCATTAGGGCCTTCGGGCCATTAGCATAGATCCATCCGAAAAAAAAAAAAAAAAAATGACGCGGCGGTGGGGCTCAGTAGCTTAGGGTGAGCCCAGCACCTTGGGCGAAGCCAATTGAGCCGAGGGGGCTCTTTGTACCCCTCTTATAAGAAGAGGCGACAAAAGAGCAGGGGGCAAGGGGCGAGGATGGGAACCTCACCCCATTATACTGTCCCGACGTTGAGAGGGGTTGTTCTGTGGTGCGGACAACCCCTCTGTGGAGGTGGCATCGGTCCCTTGCGGGACTGACTAGCCATCGAGGTGCCCTGTTTGTTTACTAGATCCGGGGCACCTCATCAAAGGCGGCATTGGTGGCACTCGCCGGGTTTTAGTGGGTAGAGCTGCGTCCACTTACCAGCTGTCGGGTGCAGCGAGTCCCACATACCCGCGTGGGGAGACCCACTCCCCCGCGGGATGCCTCAGAGCATTTCCCGGCGTTAAAGAAAAAAAAAGTAGTATAAAAAGGCGCCAATAGCGCACTTACAGAAATTTTACTAGTATACTTTGTGAAGGGCGTTACTCTGCCCAAATATATTGTGATGAGAAGATTCAATTGTTTCAATCAGACATTCCTGCGGGGAGCCTTTCACAATGTATATATGAGGTACCTTATATAATATACTAATGCCAACCAAATTAGTTATCATTATTTTATTTTATTTTCATATTATACCATTTCCCCTCAAATAGTTATTTGTAAATATATTAAAACAACATTACAATTTATATATTAGTTATGGATAAAAAGTGCTTGAAGTAAAAAGATAAAAATAAGTTTGAACCTTTTATTCAATTTGGAAGTAATTTTTTTACAACGCCAATCCCGGCTTTAAAAAGAGCAGAGTGCACTGACGACTGGGAATCGTTTCGGATTAAAAAAGTTTTCAGACTTATTTCACCCCAGAGGTTTACTGAAAATAATGGACGGGAGTCTTGTGTAATTTTAAATGAAGACAGTTTATAATTTTTTTTATCATTATCGTTCTGTGTTTTTGATGTTGGCTATATGTAGAACATGGAGTAATTATTATGGAGGTCTTTCTGTGAACCTTTTGATAGAAATGTTTTGAATACGTTCAAGCGCCAGAGCTGCTGGATTAAACGACAAACACCTTTTAATATGGTACATTAATGCGATAAATGCATCGAGTATATTAAGAAACTTCGGAGTATTTAAACACAGTACGTATACTATGTTTGTTGTCGAACATAGTACATATACTATATATAAAATCTGTGTAAGGTTCCCCTAGTCTTGTAATAAATTTATCGATAAGTAATTTAATTATAACCGAGAGCTACAGGGCATGCTTGACAGTCAATTAGGATGGGATAATTAAAACGTTCGGGTCAGACGTCGCTCGCCGCAGTATCCACGCTCGTAATAGCTAGTACACGCGAAGTGCGCGAGGGTGCGTTCTCAGCAGATGCGTGCACGTACTGCGTCCGCTAAAAGCATTTATGCCGTTTTTATTGTTCTATTTCACAGTCTACAAGGAGATTAGTTATATTTATTGGACCATGGTGATACGATTATTTAGCTATGATGCTGATAATCAAAACTAAACCTGTTTCATTAAAATAAAGTTTTATTTAAATCCGGTTATCCAGAGGTTAGTATAGACGAAAAAATGTATAAATCTAATATATTTTCCTTAAGCTCGTACTCAGTATCGTAACCCTAGTTATATATTGAGTCAATATGTAGGCAATTTTATTAAAATATTACTGATTTTTAAAAGAAGTTATAGTATCAGGCGATGTCAACTTATTATCGTGACATTCATGGTTCGGCATCACGGCATTCAAGTCTATTTACTGCCAAGGGGTACAATAGATGCTTCACATCAAACATATTTCGGAATTATCACACTGACCAATAAATTACCAGTAAGTGGGTAATATTATAATAATGAATGATAAGCCGTTTGGTTGAGAATTTATACACGCAGTTAAAATTTTATCTAAGCATTTTGGAAATGAGTTATGTAGAGCCAGTCACTGCATGTTTTGCATCTCGCTCACACTTACTCCTATTATAGACATGCGTGAAGAGTGCAGACGCACATTTAGCGTTCTCGTGACGTAGTCGCGTAGACTTTATTTATAGATAAAGCGACCATATATTTTTGAAATCAGAACGGGACACAGACATATTTCTTTAGTGTTTTTCAAGAACTGATGCTTTTTTTTTTTTTTTCTTTTACGCCGGGAAATGCTCTGAGGCATCCCGCCTGGGGAGTGGGTCTCCCCAGGTGGGTATGTGGGACTCGCTGCGCCCGAAAGATGGTAAATGGACGCAGCTCTACCCACTAAAACCCGGCGAGTGCCACCAATGCCGCCTTGGTGAGGTGCCCCGGATCTTTTAAGCTAACAGGGCACCTCGACGGCTAGTCAGTCCCGCAAGGGACCGACGCCACCTCCACAGAGGGATTGCCCCGCACCACAGAACAACCCCTCCCAACGTCGGGACAGTACAATGGGGTGAGGTTCCCATCCTCACCCCTTGCCCCCTGCTCTTTTGTCCCCTCTTCTTATAAGAGGGGTACAAAGAGCCCCCTCGGCTCAATTAGCTTCGCCTAAGGTGCTGGGCTCAACCATAGGCTACTGAGCCCCACCGCCACGACAAGGCTTGAACCGTGGTGGGGAAGAACTGATGCTGATTTTTATGCTCTCTGTGATTTTTCTTTTCTTTAATTATTTCTTGTATAAAATAACAGTGGACGGATAAAGGCTGATGGTGATGGTTATGATAATGATGATGATAAAAAACCGTTGCTATAGGTTTCCGTGCTTCTCCTTTTTATGTAATTATATCTTGTATAAAAATACCGTATCTATTTTTTTTATCAGTAATGAAAAAAAATTATGCCAGTGCCGGGGATCAACCAAGTTTGTGTTTATTAATGCTATTTTTTTTATGTTAGTTGGATAGGCAAACTGGCAAACGTACCACCTGATAGTAAGTGGTCGATGTCGCCCGTGGACATAAACTAGTTTACCTGAAACGAGCCCAGGTAACTCATCTATGTGTTGCCTATCCTGAGACATAAGATGTTAAGTCTCGGCCAGTAATTACACTGCCTGTCTATATACAAGTACTGGCTAAAAATAAAATGCAACATTTTCAACCGTGAAATGGTGCGCGATATATAAATTGTACTAAACCGCTAATCAGATTTTACTAAACGATTATGATATGATAGGCCTTAATTAAATGCTGCACCCACATTCCACGCCACAGATAACACGGTATCACCGAATGTGATTTTCGCGGGAAAATATCGATTCTTGATACGAGCAGTTAATTATTTAGGCCTCCGACCTTATCGCAAGTGCCGAGATTAATATTCGTTTGATGTGACGCTGGGGGGAAAATTACTATAATTAAAATTTTCATCATCACGATCAAAATTACAATTCAACTAAAATATTAATGACTATAATAAATATTATTAACTATTTATTAGTTTTAAAAATCAGTAATATTTTAATAAAATTGCCTACATATTGGCTAAGTAGACCTCGCCTGTCGTGAGAGTCCTCAACTGTAAAATATATTGACGCTACGAGGGACTTCACCTTGTACATCACTCGGATATAAACATTCCAAAAGGCTGAATACATTCAGTCATATTGAGGAGAGCATGTCGTTTCATAGAGAGGTTCACAAGTATTTGCTATACTAGAAGTTTTCAACCTTATATTTTAATGTATGAAAGAAAATTCTTTATTTTTGCTGAAGTTGCAGGGGTTTTAGTTTTTTTATCTGTTAGAAAACTAGCAGCACCACGCTGTTTCGCCCCGTGGAGTACAGAGATAGATTCTATAATCTATGTACTGTTCTGATGCTACATTACTGTCAAGTTTCTGCAAGAGTCTACGTGAAAGAGTAACAAACATCCATACATACAAAACTTCCACGTTTATATTAGCAGGATTAAGTTATCAGTATCGAGTATCCATGTTGTTTAACGGGCGGTAAATCTTCGTCTTCTTCTATTACTATGGCTTCCTGAAAGATTTGCCAATATCAGAGAAAACTTAACGTGAGAGCAAAATTAAGGGCTGAGACCGGTGGGAGGTTGTGCCGCGCTCCCGGCTGCATGGATACCACCATCTTGCTTATTTTTCCCGTGAAACAGCTTTGCTGTGTTTCGAAGAGAAGGGCAAGTCAGGCAGTGTAATTACTGGCACCGAGACTTAACATCTTATGTCTCAGGATAGGCAACACAATATAAATGAGTTGCCTGGGCTCGTTCCAGGTAAACTAGTTTATGTTCATGGGCGACGTCGACCACTTAACATCAGGTGGTACGTTTGCCAGTTTGCCTATCCAACTAACAAAAAAAAAATAAAGATGAATCCGAAAAAACGTCGGGATTGTTGCCAGTTTTAACAATTTTTAAGCGACGGGTTATGTATCTGAAACAAAAGACAAACTAACATGTATAAGCATAGGTTAGTAGGATTGTTTAAGACAAACAGTTCTACAATCTAATGTTATTAAAATCAATACAATAAATGTATAACATATTAATAAACTGAGCATGAACTAATGATAAAATAAACCTCACGATAGTTGGGCGAGGTATATCAGGGGGGAGAATATCATAGAGCGAAAACTGGAATTTTGGGCAGTTAAAAACATGTTGTTTTAAACTAACGTGATCACTATTCAAAATCAATTAATATAAATATATTAATATTGTTACGGGTGCTAACCTCGTTTACATACTTATAATTGAGGTCCCGATATAATTAATAAATATAATAAATATGTGATAAAGAGTGCCTTCCTCAAGTCCACATTCGCAGAGTGAAGAGTCCTTTTTCCTAATTTTGTGAAGGAAGACAGGGTACAAGAATGACCTAACATTATGCGGCCGACGGTTGAGGTTACCCGCTTACAGGCGGCAAATCGATCCTCTAGTTGTTTTGATCTCCAAAACGTCATAATTTAGCATTTTACAATCAAATTATTGATAAAAGCTATATATATATGTTTTGGACCTAGTTTTTAGAATTTTTGGGCGGGTAAATTATATAGCTCAGAAAATCTGTTAATCAAAAGGCAGAGAAAACGGACTAATACAGGCGAGCAAACAAATAATTAAATAAAATTAATACAAACAAATACAAGTGAGAAGATCGTTGTTTATGGTTGAAATGTTTTAAAAATACAATTTCAGTCACAAAATACTTTAAGAAAGGGACAATCTAACATTCCTTTGAGATTACTTACAATAAAAATGTATATATGGGATATGCAAAATGGTATGTGAGGGACTCTCTACGCCCTTGGGTTACCTTGAATCGATACGCGGAAACAGATTTAGAAGACTTACAATGCAAAGTATCTCAATTTATATTTACAGAAAATATTTCTTTAAAATATATTTGAAATATAATGTTCATTTTTAAAAGTTGTTAGCTACTCTAAAAATATAAATTTGGAAATACATAATAATTATTATGTTGATTAATGTTTGGACGATGAATTTGGGAAATGATGGTTTAGTGGGTATGGACTCCGCCTTTGGAGTGAGAGGTCCTGGTTTGATCCTGACCCCCGTGAAGCCTTGAAATCACGAAGACCATCGCTTGATTACCGGTGAAGGAAAACATCGTGAGGAAACCTGCATGCCTGATGAGATTAAAAGTCTTTGAAGGTGTGAAGTTCACCAACACGCATTGGGCCAGCGCATCGGTTAAATATTGTCCAAATCCCTCTTCGCCTGATCGAGAAGGGAAACACGTACCCAGCAGTGGGAACTATAATAAGTAATATGATTAATATTATTAAATAGGCCAAATGAAAGACGAAATGATGGAATAAATAAGCAGGTTGCTGGTACCAACCAGACAACATAAGCATCTCGGTCTCACCTGTTATAGTTTAGTCAAAATCGAAATCAATTTTTTTATTCAAAATAGTACCAACAGAGTATCTTTTTGAACGTCAATTGAGTCTACCACCGGTTCTAAGGCAGCCCACTGAGAAGAACCGGCAAAACAAACTCAGTGGAACTAATCTATTCAAATAATAATTTATAACAAATTTTACATGTTATTATTCTGAAATGCCTGGGAGGAACACCCTATTCCCAAGGTGTGGTGGTATCTTCTATAAAATCTTTCACTATATAATATTCTTTACCACACAAACGCTCTTTAACATCTTTTTTGATTTTTTTTATGGAGAGCTTTTGAACGTTTTCTGGGATTGTAAAAGCGTATACAGAATTGCTTACTTTTGAAAGTCTGATCACTGGTACATCCAACCTGTGTCTATTACGTATATTCCTACTATGAATATCACTTTTCTTACAAAATTCATTTATGTTTTTCCGGACATACAGTATTTTTTTAAAGATGTATTGAGTCAGTCAGAATTCCTATTTATAGTGATAGATTTTGATGAAAAAAGTTAAAAAGTACAATTTTATTTATGCATAAACGAATCTTAAACGACGCACGTTTTGGCCTTCGACGAGTCTCGCCTTTAAAACGAAGTGGGATAGATCCTAGTTCATACAGGCTTACTGGGAAGTTTATAACCCTTGTGCCACTTGCGTGAACACCCGGTAAGACTAGCTGCCGTATTTTCGAACCGATATGACATAAGGACCTTCAATAAAAGAGCATACTCATATTTGAATGGCAGGTGACGCACCAGCTAATGATATGCTATGGATATTTCTTATCACTTACCACCAGGTGAAACGACTTTCCGTTTGCCCCCTCTTCTATTTATTTAAAAGTCTTTTTATATACGCAGATTTCACCGTCGAGCAATCGATGTTGGCAAAAGTTGTTGACATTTAGTAAACCAAGGCTTAACTTATTAACTTATTAATAGCTTTAAGTAATTTTGATTTCTTTTAGAAATGCATATTAAGGGCCCCTTCTCCCAAAACTATAGGTATTTAACGCACCGAATCGGTTTGCACTTGCGTTGCGCGGGAGATGTCTTTATATGAACTCCGGTGACCTACCACGGCCGGCAAGCACGCCACAGTATACGAATATGCAGTAGATTGACTATGCTCGAATTATTCTTAGATGTGATAATTAATAATTATGCATAACAAAATCTTGTTGTTGTTATAGTTATCTAGTTTTGGATTTATAGAAATACTAGCTGGTGCCAGCGACTTCGTCTGCGCCAGGATAAGCTAGTTTTATTTTTTCACTAATTAATCGAAAGGAACTTCTATCCATCCGGGTGTCCCTTGACACCTCTCTTTAGTTTTTTTTTATAAAAAGTATCTTATGTTACTTCTAATACCTCCAAGAATATGTGTACAAAGTTTCATGATGATCGGTTAAGTAGTTTTCGCGTGAAAACGTAACAAACATCCATGCTTTCACATTTATAATATTAGTAAGGATTAGGAAGGATGAATTAGCTACATAGGTCTAAAAGGTAGTGCTCATCGATTAATGTTAGACACGGGTCTCCTCTGAGGTGAGGGTCAAGGCCATAGTCCTCACGACACTGCCCTGTGGGTAGGGGGCTAGGAAGTGATTGCAAATCAGAAATATTTTGTGATGAAGGTTCCTCATTTTCTTTATTGTCGGACAATTTGAATTCTTCAAGTGTTAACAATTTCTGGAAGAAGACATCACTACATAGTATAAACTATAAAGCAAAGTCGCTTCCCGCGTCTGACTGTATGTATGCTTTTACATCTTTAAAACTACATAACGGATTTTGATGCGGTTTTTTGAATAGATAGAATGATTCAAGAGGAAGGTAATAGGTACATGCATAATATAGTAGATAAACACTCATAATTTTAGAAGTTTCTGATGTGATGTCATAAATAAACACATTTGTTGCAATTACATTGCAAACGCTTGATGAACCCTAACAGATAGATCAAAATAATGTACTACATTATTATACATCTTAGCCGGGCCCGGTTCCGAATTAATTATTATTGTATCAATGTATGGTAGAATTATGTATCCTAAATATGCATACTGAAAAGTCCGCGATGGCATAATATGTCTACATTAGTTAAATATAACATACTACCTATATCCATTTTAATACTTTAAAAAATTGCCAATTATAAAGCGGTAATGTAAAAGCTATTCACAAAAATACTATTATTAATCACTACATATTATAAAATAAAGTCCTACGCCCGTCCATAGATAAATAATTATCATCAATGCGTATATGGTTGTATATCTAAGTTAACTCGGGCGAAGCTGCGGGCATCAGCTAGTTTGTGATAAAACTGTATTAAGATTCTTTTTCCTTATTTTACTTTTTTTATTCGCCATTTAAATTAAATAACTAGGTACTACACAAACTCAAGTATCTATTTATTTACACTAATTAAAGGTTTTGTATTGCAAACTAATTACAACTAAGAACAACAATTGTTAGTAAGTATTAAGTAGCTATATTATTTACACGTCTATCACGCTATATATGTGTCGTCTTATTTATTTAGACGTAATAATATGAAATGTGCGGTAACAACGTTGTCACGAGCAAAAGCGGCACAGGTCCTACTTCGATGACGCCCGGCTGGGTACTGGCGCGACGTGGTGCGATGCGCGAGACCCATTTTTATCGTTTTTTATTTTTCAAAAATTTTTGAAGTGACATAATAAAGATCTATCCAATCATTTCCACGTCATCCCCGTTTAGCAATTTAAACGTAAAAGTTTCATTAAAATTGAGTTACCCGAAGTCTCATACTAGGTACTCAATTTGCTTTTAAAATCGACGTTACTTTAGAATTTTTTTTGATCATGTAAAATGTTAAATATTCTATTTTTATCCAAAAAAATCCCTAGATCAAAGATGTATCTATACCCTATTTTTTTATTATTATTTTAAAATGACGACTTCTATGAAAACACCTCGATCTAGAAACAACAATTTGGGATAAGGGGCCCTTAAAAGTATTTTCGTTCTTGTTGTTCATCTAAAGTCAATAGGAACTTGTTAGTTATTGCCACGCTGATCGGTCACTTATTCTCTTGCTCAAACATAATTTTGACTTAACTTTTATTGAACTTTCTATTGTATTGTGTCCACGAGAGCCATATAGTTTCATAAATTAGTTTGTATATTAGAGAATCTGGTTGTATGTAGTTATCTAGTCTCGTTATTAATATCTGTACCTATATATACACTGTAAGTTAATATCCATTTACCGCATGGCTGATTATTCTTGATTAGAGGATGTAATTTTATATCTAAAAGTCTTTTATAAATGGAAATTATAATATAATGTTTTATTGTTTAGGCAAACGGGCAGACGAGTCATCCGACAGACTATAATATAACTAGAATAGAGCGGCAATTTTATGTGTTTTGTATGAAAAGCGCTGTCGACTGATGGCCATTGATGGATGATTGGCCGATGGGACGTATATGCAGAGGCCTTAGACAAAGTAACATTAAAAAAACGATAACGAAGTTCGAAAAGAATAAAATGTATGGGATTGACATAAGCCGTCGTCAATTCAAGTCGTCGCAAGTTGGTAGACAATGTTAAAATTCGTAACAAAATCATAAACTGTCAATTGGTTATCGAACACTTATGTCAAACTTATGTTATTTTATTATTGATTCGTTATACGTGGGCGTGGGCCATGGAGGGCAACATTTCCACAATTTTTATGAGTTATAGTGTGTATGAGGTCTATTTACATAGATATTAATTTTAATTTTTTAGTCCGATTTGACACTTATTGTTGAACTTTGTTGACACTTGACAGTTGTTGTCGTTGCACTGTCACGATCTTTGATTGATCATTGGCTAGAAAATTATTATCGTTATCTCAAAGACGATAACGAATTTCGGCTACAAAGCGATGTCACTTTGTCTACAGGCCCAGATCACTGGTTGGTATTGCGATTACGTCATTGAGAAATCACTGACCAGTTTCGGAACTTTATGGCTCACATTACGACTCTTTCCGGTTATATGCTCGATGCCCGACAGTAAGTACCTAATCAGAATCGTCCATAAGTTCTGGAAGCTGTCCAAGTAACTAATTCATGCGTTTTATTATTATTATTATAATTTAAAATTACCTGCTTATCCTGCTCTACTATTCGAAACACAGCAAAGCTGTTTGACGGACCCAGGTAGACAGTGGCGCAGCATAGCGCACTCTTTCACCGTATAATACTCTTTTTTTCTTTTGCGCCGGGAAATGCTCTTAGGCATCCCGCGGGGAAGAGGGGCCTCCCCAGGTTGGTATGTAGGACTCGCTGCGCCTGAAAGATGCTGCGCCACCTCCACAGAAGGGTTGTTCCGTACCACAGAACAACCCCTCCCAACGTCGGGACAGTGCAATAGGGTGAGGTTCCAATCCTCACCCCTGTGTCCCCCGCTCTCTTGTCCACTCTTCTTATAAGGGGGCTACAAAAAACAGCTCCCTCTGGTTTCTCCTGAGGTTCTCGTCCTCGCCCCTGGCCCTTTGCTCCTTTGTCCCCTCTTCTTATAAGAGGGGTACAAAGAGTCCCTCTGCTAAATTTGCTTCTACTGAGCACCACCGCCATGACAAGGCTTGAACCATGGTGGGGATCGCCTTTTGCCCTCTGTCAATGACGGGTAGTATGTTGTTTTATTTTATAATCTAAACCATATCACAGTCTGGTCTCGGAATGATCGCGCGTGGTGGGACTCAGTAGTCTGGAATGCGAGCCAGCACCAGCAGAAAAACCCAAGCTTTGGGTTGTCTGGTGATGGGATACATAGCTGATGGGTAGTTCGGTCGCAAGCGCAGTCCTCTAATAACTCTACCATCAGAATAAAACATCTCATAATATTTCGAGTGACACTCAATGCCGAAGATATCAACAAGGCAGTAGACTATGTAAGACATATAATTATCTAGTAAGTGCTTTGTGTGATATAATCCTTCTAATATTATAAACGCGAAAGTTTGTAAGAATGTATGGATGTATGTTTAAAAACTTCACAATTACATAGTTTATACATCAGAATAACATATAGGCTGTAATTTTTTCATGCACTCCCAAGGGACTGGGAAATACGCGGGTGATATCGCGGGGGGCTAGTATAACACGAAGTAAAGCACTTATGTTGTATAATGTAAATAAATTTGAAGGTAAATCATCGATTGAACAACCTAGAAATAGTCCTGATACAGAATTTAAGGATGAAGGATTACAAACATTAATCCTATCAGATTCGGAGTTTATTCATTCTTCTATAATGGTGTTAACGCCTTCTATTTCTTTGTTGTGACTAAGCCGATCTGTTCAGTCGATCATATTATAAGATTTCAGACTTAAAACTTTCACTAACTTTTATTATAATTGCATTACTGGCTGGTGCCCGCGACTTCGCCTACGCAGAATTAGATTTTGGACAATTCACACAAAATCTTTATAAATTATTGCCTACGTGTTATTCTGGTGTACAAGCTACATTATTGTTAAGTTCTATGAAAATGTATTCTGTAGTTTTTGTAAGAAAGGGTGAGAAACATCCACACATACAAACTTTCAGATTTAGAAGGATTATTTAGCAGTGATAGGAATGAGTTTGTGCAGTACGCCCGACGGCATGACGTGTAAGTCTGCATGAGTAGTGTTTCTTTCTCTTGTTTTTTTTCTTCTTTCTTCCGCCGGGACACTTTCTTTTTTTAAAAAAAATCAAGAGTAGGTATTTTTATTACCAACGTTGAAGCAACACATGGATAGGTCCTGGGTCCCATAGAATATACTCATGTATTTTGGGTAAATTTATATTTGTTCACGGTCGATGTTAATAACTTACCATAACCTTTGAAAGTTTATCTTTTGCCACGCATTTTAAAATTGAATATTTGTGTACAATGTTAGTTGAAGTTCCTAAAAACTTATATCATACTAGCTGTTGCCCATGGCTTTGCCCGCGTTAACTTTTGTCAAAAAAAGTAAAAAAAAGGGGTGGACCACCCTTGACATTCAGGGGGATGAAAAATAAATGTTGTCCGATTCTCAGACCTACCCGATATGTACACAAAATTTCATGAGAATCGGTCGAGCCATTTCGGAGGAGTTTAATTACAAACACCGTGATATGAGAATTTTATATATTAGATTATGATGAAACCACTTTTACGGATTTTATCGCAGTTTATTATTTTTGTGCGACGATAGACGATCCTGACCTCTCTGCGATGCCTCGGAATAAGTTTTCCTAAATTTCTATGTACACCTGAACATGAGACCATCGCTTGCTCACCGGTGAAGGAAACATCGTGAGCACCTGCATGCCCGATGAGATTAAAAGTCTTTGAAGGAGTGTGAAGTTCACCAACCCGCATTGGGCCAGCGCATTGGTGAACTATGGCCCAAAGCATTCCTCGCCTGATTTCGAGGAGGTGACCCGTGCCCAGCAGTGGGACATGAAAGGCTTGCCCCACATATGTCCCACTGCTGTGCAAGTCTCCTCCACGAAATCAAATGAGGAGAGTGTTGCGCTATCATAATTCGCTGGCCATTTTTTTATAGAAGAGGGGGCAAACGGACAGTCGGTTAACCTGTTGGTAAGTGAAAAGCGACATCCACTGACACCCGCTATACCAGAGGATCTGCAGGTGCGTTGCCGTCCTAACGGGGTGGAACTACACGCCTTCAAAGACTTTTAATTTTATCAGGCACCCAGGTTTCCTTATGATATTTTCCTTTGCTGGGGAGCGTAAAAAGCATATCTTACGGATAATTACCTAATAAAATGTGTAATTATATTGCAAGTTATTTGCATGGCTATTGTTGTTGGCTGTAATGAGCTCGGTTCGTTGCAAAGCGATTTAATACGCATAAAGCCCATATTAATATTAATAAATGTACATCCACGATTTTGGAGCTCATAATAGGCCGCTCCTGTATTTAGCGATCAAATTGGAATAATTTCATGCATCATATAGTCCAAATATTGTTATTAAATCTCAATTAAAGACAAATAACAATCCAAAAAAGATGTGGGAACTAATAAATAATTTAGCTTTAAATAAGATTAAGGATAGTTTGGCTCCTCCTAAACTGATGTCAGATTCAGGAATTATTTCCAACGGTAACGAAATATGTGATCTTTTCAATACTTTTTTCTCGTAAGTTGGCACGGAACTAGCTTCTAAAATACCGAAGCCATACCATGAAAACACAGAAAACATTTTCATGTATGAAGATGGTTACACACATAACATTACATTAACAAACTTTATACCTTGCAGTACGGATGAAGTTTCTAAAATTATTGATAAACTGGATTGTAATACAAGCACGGGATTGGATGGAATTAGCACAAAAGCGATTAAATGTCTTAAAAGCATTATACTTCTAAGACTTACAAATTGTATAAATGTATGTCTTGTACAAGGAATTTATCCCGATACACTTAAGATCGCAAAGATCAGCCCTATCTATCTATAATCTGGAAGCCGATCCAATCCAAGTAATTATAGACCAATATCAGTTTTGCCAGTTATGTCGAAAATATTTGAGCGTATTTTATATAATCGTTTAAATGAATACCTGTCGGAAAAACAGTTTTTAAGTAAATATCAATATGGGTTCCGTCCAAAGTCGAGTACTCTCTCAGCTGTGGTAGACTTAATTACTAAAATTAAAACTAACATTGATAAAAAGAACATTGCACTAGGTATCTTTATTGACTTGAAAAAAGCCTTTGATACAGTAAGTCATAAAAAGCTCTTATCCAAATTATGTAACATTGGCGTAACAGGAACTGCCTTAGCGATTTTTAAGTCATATCTAGAAAATAGACAGCAAGTAGTTAAAATTAATAACTACTTCAGTGCTTCTCAAAACATCACGTACGGTATCCCTCAAGGATCTATTTTGGGACCTTTATTGTTTTTAATTTATATAAATAACATAGAAAGGATAGGATTGGCTGGCCATCTTACACTATATGCAGACGACACTTGCCTTTTTTATTTCCATAAATCTATTCATGACATTATAATAAATGCACAAAATGATCTAAACTTGATAAACGAGTGACTAAAACACAATTTATTAACAATTAATACAGCTAAGACTTCGTTTATTATTTTCTCTGCTAAAAATAAAAAGATACCTGACTTCACTCCGCTGACGATAAACAACGAAAAATTACAACGTTCTCATCATAAAAAATACCTTGGCTTATGGTTGGACGACAAACTAAAATTCAATATACACATTAACCACATTAAAACAAAGTTACAATCAATATTAGGAGCAATCAACAGAATTTCCAATTGCGTACCAAAAAGAATCCGGATCATTTTATATAATTCGTTAGTAAAATCACATTTAGAATATTTAATACAGGTTTGGGGATCCGCCACTACTTCAAATTTAAATCCCTTACAAAGAATACAAAATAGGATAATCAAAATTCTATATAATTATGACTATTTCACTCCGACGACACAACTTTATAATGACACAAAAATAATGAATATATCACAACTTTACATATACAATACATGCATTTTAATCAAAAAGATTAAATCAGGTTCTATACAATCAAAAATAAAATTTTATGAAAGATCGCATATTTCGAATTTAAGAAATAAATATAAACTTCATGTTGATCATGTAAGAACTAATTATGGTAAAATAACAATTCTGTTTGAAGGAGTACAGCTGTTTAATAAACTACCAGATGAAATAAAACAATGTGATAGTTTAAAAATATTTAAAACCAAACTAAAAAATCATATTATATCTTCAATAAAGTAACTAAGAAAGCCTACTATATCCAACGCCACAGATGTTAAAACTGTTTTGCAAATGTATAAAATATTGTATCTCATTTTAAGTGAATTGTAAATTCTTTTGAGAAATAAAAGTTCTTAAACCTTATTAATATGCATGTGTCGCAGGGAAATTAGAAGCCGAAAAGTTTACGTTGATAGGTTATGTACTAAGTAAATTCTGAGTGGCTACGTCTATTGTTCGCAATAATTAATCAATGTGAAACTACGTTGTGTAAGATTATGTTTTTTTATCTTTGTTGTGGATAGTAAAATATTTTTCTTTCTTTCTTTCTTACTAGACTGAATTCTGTGAAATGTGGAAAAAACTAATCAAGCAAGCAAGCAAAATCTTTTAGAACTATTTAAAACAGGGTTTTTACGATGTTTCTCACTTTTGTTTCTGAGATCGATATTTAATATTATCCACGAATAAGTCAGTCTTGTACACGAGACAAGCCTCAGGTCAAGTATACATCCAATAAGAAACCATCAACCATAGAAGAACCAATTTGGTAAAAATAAGTATTTGCTAGTTTCTCCCGTGAAACAGCTTTGCTGTGTTTCGGAGAGAAGGGCAAGACAGGCAGTGTAATTACTGGCACCGAGACTAAACATCTTATGTCTCAGAATAGGCAACACATGAGTTGTCTGGGCTCATGCCAGGTAAACAAAGTTTATGTTCATGGGCGACGTTGACCACTTACCTTAAGGTGGTACGTTTGCCTATTATACGTACTTACATGAAACATTTAATTGAAAGCAGTCATAGCAAAATTGCTTCTATTTATTAAAGAATTCAGTTTTATATCGCTAAAGATCTTCATCAGATCATCACCGAATTAGAATGGATATTATGATGACCTTGAAATACGTTGCGTAGTTATTTTTCTTCATTTCACATCGAAAAGGAATAAAATGAGAACATCATCGACGTAAAGCAAGTCAACCAAATAAGCATTATTAGTAAGGTTGTGTTTTTAACCGACTTCAAAAAGGAGGAGGTTATCAATTCGTGAGAATCTTTTTTTTTTTTTGCTTTTCATATTTAATGTGACGACTTCTGTGGCTCAATGGTTAGCGCGTTAGCGCTCAAGACAGAGGTAGCGAGCGGGTTCGAATCCTGCCGAAAAATAAATTCTGTGTTCCCGGGTCGTGGATGTGTAATTAATATGTGTATTATCTAATAAAAATCTTAAATATGTGTATAGTATAAAGTATTAAATATATTTCCGTTGTCTGGTACCCGTAACACAAGTTCTTCGAGAACTTACCATGGGGCAGGTTGACGTGGTGTAAAAGCATCCATAGACGCTTTTACACCACATCACTACTTCTGTTACTACCTCTGTTAGCTACCACAATCAAGAATTTTCGCACAGGAAATTGTTGGGAGCCTCATGAAAATGAAGTTACTAACGGAAAATTTGCTTGATAGTAGTCAAGTGAAAAAATGGTACGGAACCTGGACCATTAGTTTGCTAATTTTTATGTAATTCTATATTTACGACATGGTAAACTGGTTCATTTCATGAGTGACTTGACATTTTCACTACTTTAAAAAAGAAAAGAACTCAGAAAATATAAACATATTCTATAAGAGCGGGAAAATCGGGTAAAACTGTAGGTACAAAATATATTCAAGAAAATATATTCTTTTATCATCTATTTTCGACCCCTACATGATTCCTAGTAAACTTCAGCACGAATCGTTTACAATGAGAACCAAGTCTAGCGCACATCGTCGAGTTACAAGCCTCGCTGTATTTGTTGTTCCAATTCTTAGTTCCAATTCAATAATATCTTCCATTTTTGTAAATTTGCTTCGTTGCATTGCAGACAAAAGTTTTATACAATTTTGGCAGAAATCGTTTCAAAGAATTGTAAAATCTTATTTCATAACACAAGCGCAGCATAAGGGATAAGCGACAAATAGGGTGAGGGAGTTTTATAGTTCGCCCAAACGCTGGCCAATGATAATGAATATGTAAATATAAAATAAATGAAAAAATCAATTTGAAATATCGTTTTAAACTGATGCGATCAATATTCATATCTAAA
Source organism: Helleia helle (assembly GCA_963853865.1). Classification (NCBI taxonomy): domain Eukaryota; kingdom Metazoa; phylum Arthropoda; class Insecta; order Lepidoptera; family Lycaenidae; genus Helleia; species Helleia helle. The sequence goes on from OY971421.1 coordinate 14,439,438, forward strand.
TTTATATTTGTTTCAATCGCCATGGTCATGGTTAGATTGCCGAAATATCGGGATCTCAATAAAACTATAAACGCGGTAAACACCGGAGCAAAATAAATATAATTATGATCAAAAATATTTTAAAGCGTTTTGTTACTCAATTTTAAAAATGGCAATATCTCCTTTAAATATTGTATTTTTTTAAATAATGTTGTGTTAAATATTATACAATTTATAGCTGGTAGTCTCGATTTTGAAATTAAGACGGGGCTGGCTGAGAACTGAATTTAGTATGGAGCTAGAAACCGCGTCGAGCGCTTTGGCAGCGAGTGAAAACACATATTTATTTAATTGAAGGCAGGGATTTATAAAAAAATAATTTATGACGACCGTTTTTAATCACATTTTCAACAAGGTTTATTAAGGTATAAGTTTTATTGTACAGAACCTATACTCAAATAAAATTGGTTTTTCATCTCAATTTTGACCTATCTTTGCAATTTTTTTAATGCAGCAAAATAGAAGTAATCGTGTATCGAACAACCGAAATATTATGATGATGGAGTGTTAAATAACATATATTTTTGTCAAAACTTAAATCGGCTTAGTTTCTAAATAAAATTTTTTTACGGATGAAACGTAACGAAAATGTGCAACGTTTTTGCCCAAGAAGAGGGAGATAGTGATTGAGACCGATTGAGAGAGAGTGAGAAAGGGAGAACGTAGTATGAAGCACATAGCCATGGAGTGAGAGTACAAGCGAGTGAGCCAGATTGAGAGAGAGAGTGTGATAGAGCGAACGTCGCTTCGCAATTCTCCGAAATTTAAAGCTTTAGATTATTATAAATATAAATGAGATTTAAAAATTAGTTTGCCAAATAAGTTTCACTTCTGACATGTGTACTTTGTTAAAGTTATGAATTCATCTTTTATTATGATAGAAATCACATAATTACATTTAATTGATCTTAGAGAGAAAATGTAATAAACTAAACCTAAGACTAAAATATAATATAAATACTAGCGAGTAGACTCCAATTAATATTTCTATTACACGTGGTATTGAATACGTGCTAATGTGAGAGGAGCTTACATACATTTATTAAATTGTTGGAACATTTTAATTAAAATATGAGAACATAATTACAGCATGTCAGAGATGGTTAGTAGGTTTACCGCTTCGTAAATGTCTTCACAGTGCAGATTTATACGAATTTATTAATGTATTTATAATGAAAATCGTGTTTCTCAAAAATTAATGTTAATTAATCAAATTTAACAATGAAACAGTGTTCGGAGACGTGGTAGACCACGCTTTTTGAAAATACTGGCCTGTAGTTCATAGAAATGCATGGAGAAACAGAGGAAGGCCTTTACCTAGATGTGGGACAGTATATGATAGGAAAGAAATCTAATTCTATACGTCCAAAGCGATAGTTTTAGCTCAATAATAATGACAAATGTCCTTCCTGCTTATACTATACAAAAATGTTGGGCGTTCCCATATGAAAGTAATATTTAAAACGACTACTAACCACCAGTTCAATGAACTCCCAACATCTGAATATCAAATCAAGAATATCGAAGGAAGAAAGATACGACCTTCAAGAAAAGAGCATACTCTTATTTATATTTGAAAAGTCGGCAATGCTAACGCACCTGCTAATGATGTAGCGGGTGTCTATGGCTGTCACAACACTTACCATCAGGTGTAACGACTGTCCGTTTATTATCCCCTCTTCTATAAAAAATCAAATCAAGCTGATGATGATGTCGAAAGAACGTAACAGTATTGACGCCATGACTCATGAATTTTCGTGTCAAATAAGGGAGGAAAAGAATCTTAATTTTGTCAAAGACGTAAATTGCTGACTCGTATCGATTATTTATCAGTGTCGGGGTTCCAAAGACTCTTGTAGGAAAGACCTCGAATTTAAAAACGTATTAAGGCGAGTCACCGGGACTGGCGGCCGGTAGCAGGTCGTCGCGTCTTATGAAAACGCTAGATAGCATTTTGGGATAAGTTTGAATAAAAAAATAAAGGATTTGAGATTAAAAACAAATAGCACGTAGTAGTTTACCCCCCTATTCATCTTTGAGAGCAAAATTTAAAGAAATAGGAGTTCTGACTGTCGCCTCTCAATACATCTTGGAAAATATACTGTACGTCCGGAAAAACATAAATGAATTTTGTGAAAAGTGATATTCATAGTAGGGATATACGCAATAAACACAGGCTAGATGTACCAGTGATCAGACTCACAAAAGTAAGCAATTCTTTTAAAGGCAACTGTATAAGTTATTCCAATAGGATCCCAGAAAACGTTCAAAAGCTATCCATTAACAAATTCAAAAAAGTTGTTTTCTAATGTTTACGCGAATTTCACTCATTATAATGAAACAATTTTTACGGATTTTATCGCGGTTTATTAAGGTAACCGCGATAAAATCCGTAAAAATTGTTTCATTATAATTCTAAAAAGTTGTTAAAGAGCGTTTGTGTGGTATAGTAAAAGATTTCATGGAAGATACCACACCCTGGGAATAAGGCGTTCCTCCCAGGAATTTCAGGATAAGATGTTAAAATTGTTATAGAATACATATTATTTGAAAAGTTTTTTTTTAAATGTTAGTTGGATAGGCAAACTGGCAAACGCGCCACCTGATGGTAAGTGGTCGACGTCGCCCATGAACATAAACCAATTTACCTGGAACGAGCCCAGGCAACTCATTTATGTGTTGCCTATCCTGAGACATAAGATGTTAAGTCTCGATGCCAGTAATTATTACACTGCCTGTCTTGCCCTTCTCTCTGAAACACAGCAAAGCTGTTTCACGGGAGAAATAAGCAAGATGGTGGTACCCATGCAGCCATGCAGCGGGAAGCGCTGCATGGCTGCATGGGTACCTCTGGGGTCTCTCTCTTATGGGTCTCTCTGAAACACAGCAAAGCTGTTTCACGGGAGAAATAAGCAAGATGGTGGTACCCATGCAGCCATGCAGCGCTTCCCTCCCACCGGATTAGTTCCACTGAGTTTGTTTCACCGGTTCTTCTCAGTGGGCTTGCCTTGGAACCGCGGTGGTAGATTCAATTGACGTTCAAAAAGATACTGTAGTTATGGGTACTATGAATTTTGTTTTTATATTTCGATTTTGCTTTTTGCACATATTTTAGTAGATTTTTGGTTTTCGTTTTTATTTTATAGTGTTTTCAGGATCTTTTATGATTGAGTAAAGAATATCTTATCGTACAACCAATTAACACATCCTTTAGACAATATCTTCAGGTATCTCTGACATTTTTTGTGAGACCGAAAAAATTGATTTGGCAAACTTGTATGCGATATTTCTTTTTAGACAGAAGGTTTTATAGCAGTAGTTCATAAGATAATCTTATTAAATTTGGTTCAGTCGTTTCAAGCTCTTTAGTTTTTACGAGACAAAATTATAGCAAATAAAATCCTATCAAATAGTACACGCACACAATTTCCATTCACCTCTGGATGCTAAGTTCCAATCTTGGGCCCTATCCGTCGAGGCATTCACTTGAAATGCGCATTATTGTTCGCTCCACGGATCTTGTTTATAGTATCACGATATCACTCAAAAATTGAATTATACAGGTTCTACTACATTGACAAGCGGGTGCCTGGAGCCTCAACAGCAAAGCTCATGTTTAGAAGCGTATCAGGTTTGATGATTATTATTTTTATAGTCAATGTCACTCAGTAGGAAGTTAGCTTTAGGTATAATGGTGAAATATTATATTACTATTATTATGAATGTAACTCAATCGATAAGTTGAAAATGTTGAAAACGTGCTTAGGGGGCTTACTCTTGACACTCGATCCTATTGAAATTTAGGATTGGGATCGAGTACCCTTGTACGCTACACGATCGTGCGCTAGCACGATTTGACTCAATCACAGTGGAATTTTAAGTAACTAATTGAAATTTGTATTTCTCAATCTCTTACATTTTTTGCACTCTTGACAATATTTTGACGTTGAACTGTTTCGATTCGTCATTCGATTCCAAACTCGATTTAGAAGTCATTTCTCCCTCTTTAACCCTCTGCGACTGACGTGGCTCAATTTTTACAATTGTACTGACGTGGTAGTACACGAGACACCATTTCAACAGCAAATATTTTTATAAAATTAAATGATGCAGTTATTTTTTTATATGTACTTGATTTCAAATTTAATTTTTTTATGTTAAATTAACAAAAAAAAAAATTAAACAATTTATATTTTCAAAATTAAACAATATTAATTGACTTCACATAAATTAGTCTATGAATTTCTCTTAAACATTATATGACCTATGAAAAATTACAATATCAACTTTTTTAAATTTTACGTTAGACATTTTAAAAATTAACAATTACAATAATCAGTCTTGGAAATATGAAATATATTCATTGGTTAACTTAAAAATTAGACAATTTCAAAATCACAGTTTTATTTGACAATTATCGCATAGTGGCTTAGAGCACTGAAGGCAAATTGGCTTCAAACAATCACAGCAATAATATTTAGTTTGTCTTTTTATTTTTGTGAGACAAATAGAACATAGTTTTCTACCACTTGGTAGAATAGACCAAACTACTGGTGGTGGAGAGGGGATATCCTTACCTATAATCCTAGTATTACCCATTGTCATTCGCAGCTCCCTTGGCAATCTTTCATTATATACGCGGGTTTTCATATGATTCAGCACTAAATCTCTTGCCAGATTGCCAGATTCAATAGGAAAATTGCTCCTCCTCATTTTATCTCACTCCTGTGATTCGTCAGAAGATTGTTGGCCTTCTAACACTGTGGTAGGTTCTTGTCGCGCTTCTATGTTTGGTTCTTCACATGGAATGACGTCTTCATTAACGTGTTGGGTTTCTAGCTCGAAAGTGGGATCTTCATCTTCATCATCACTAAACTCATCTTCACTTTCCTGTTCCAGCCACTGTAATATTTCATCTTCACGACTTACAAATGTTCCAGTCAACGTTCTCTTACGAATAGAAGAAGTACCGGGCCTAGTGTTACTTGAGTCAGCCATCAAAAAATAAATTAAAACAATAGAAATATAAAAAAAAACGCTAAATAATACAAACAATACCTTATCAAAACTTATTTGCTGATGTGGTTGTTTAGGAAACACTATGAAAATATAAACACTTTACTGAGGTGGTAGTACAGTAGACACTTACCTTATTGCTGATGTGGTAGTCTCACGGACACCTTCGGCTCGCTACTCACACTTGCGCTTACTAGGAGCGCACCCCGCACATTGATCAACGCGCAAAGTCACTACATTAAGGTACTAGAAGCGGCAGCGTTCAAATTTGAAAATTAACGGTAATAAACAGATTTTCATATTTAGCGGTGTCTGTTAGACTACCACGGCAGTCGCAGAGGGTTAAGAACCTTTTTTTTAACTTCTACTAGAAGATACCTGCTACCTTGTTCATGCAGTTTTGGCTTGTCTATTTTTATCAAAAGATACGATCGCTATTTCTTTTATTTAAGTCTGTCTTTAAGTTTAATAATATGGTTAGCCCATATACTTGTGTGTTACCATTAAACTGTTAAAGGTTAACCAAAACCCACCAAAGATAAATAAAGTGCTCTTAAAGTGAATAGGTTTTTCAATTTTGTAATTTTATTTGGCACAAAATGAAAACACAATTTACTATGAAAATAAATTTGATGTTGGTTCAGCGCGGCAGTTCATCAGAGCTAATAACTCAGCCGGAAACAATTACTTAAAGATTGCCGTTTGAGGTACCCGCGAAATGAACTAATGGCTACATAAAATAACAACTTTTTAAAGAATTATATGAATATTGGGAGAAGAGTGGCTTATGAATAGCAAATTAATTATGAGTACAAATATTTGTTTTTCTTATTCAAGTGATTTTTAATATTATTATTTTTCTGATGGGATGGTGTAAGTTATGTATTGTTAGAGTGAATACATGTAGCAAGGGATTGGTTGTCTTGGAGTTCGTTGAGGGAGGCCTATGTTCAGTAGAGGACGGATAGGGGCTGATGATGATGATGATGATACATGTACGGAATACGGATATCTCTTTGGGATGCTTCGTAGCCTAAATGACTTAATGGAGTTTAGCTTGAGAGGTGTCGTCAGCTTCGCCTTAATTGTGAGAGTGATACTGGGTATGTAAAAATTATAAACGATAATGAAAGAACAAGAATCTAAAGAGAAAATGTAATCTTTAGGATGGAAACGAATACTTTTGTGCATTATCAATTATAGTTCTCATTGTTATCCATAGCGTCCATACCTTCAGTCCACTTCCCTGCTAACTACTGAATCATATTATCAATAGTGTTTTGATTTGCGAGTTTCACGATTGACTTTGATCGTGGACAATGTGTAAATGAGAATTTTTTTTTCTCCTATTCATAATATGAAATATTATTATATCATTATCGTCATCACCATCATCATTATCAGCTCTTGTCTGTCTGAACATATGCCTCTTTTAATGAACGCCAAGACGACTGATCCCTCGCCACTCGCATCCAACATGGACCAGCCACTGCACGGAGATTGTTTTCCCATGATTTTGATTTGATTTCATTTTTTTCATCGTCATTCACTCAATTACTATATGCATTATGAAATTATATTTATTAAATTGATTTAGCTCAATTAGATCAGATTTATACCCCTAAATATCCCAGCAAACTGGCAAATAATTTAAATTATACCAAGCAATATTTTAGTTTTATTCCCATACAGGCAAAGTTTCTCCTAAGAGGTTTTAGAAGTTACGCGCATATTCAACTTTGCCTCCCCGTTGGGAAAACTTCCGACTAAAACATTGTATCATTTGCATAACACAAATGCATGTCCTTAACGTATCTGGTTTATAACGGACTTCAAAAAGGAGGAAGTTATCAATTCGTCGGAATCTTATTTTTAATATTTTATTATCTTTCTTTAAGCTCAAAGGCCAACAGGCAAAAAGTTTAGTACAGAGGCATAAGATGTTAAGTCTCGGTACCAGTAATTATACTGCCTGTCCTGCCCTTCTCTCCGAAACACAGCAAAACTGTTTCACGAGAGAAATAAGCAAGATGGTGGTACCCATGTATCTGGGAGCGCGGCACAGCCCTCCCTCCCTCATTCCTCCCACCGGTAAACCCACTACTAACCATCATGTGGCTCGTCTACACGTTTGCCTATCCAACGAACATAAAATATAACTATATCATATTACATACTTAGATTCATGAAACTACTTACATGTAATATGAATTTTTTTTTTCAAATCATTAATACATTACTAATTAAGTCTTTAATTTTTTTCCTAAAACTAGAAAAGGAGTATCACCATTACATTCGTAAAATATTTACAAAGTAAAATAGCACTTAAAATGATTCCTGTACCTCTAGTTTCTTTTGTCAAACAGTACTATTATTTATTCTGTGGTCTTTCTTATAAAAACAAAGCCCGAGAAAGAACGAAAATATTTTACTCCAATTAATTATTAAAATGAAATTTATTTTTCAACATTCCGAACTAAAAAGTAAGTGCCTGATTCGGTTAAGATCACTCAAAGACTTGAGAAACATCTTTGCTTTTTCGATGAAGTAACTCAATTATTACTTTTTCAGATGTAAATGTTATTTGATGAATGAAATTATTTATGTCGATGCTGATTGAATGTTTACAAAGTGGCTCTGGTCTCTACCAGGATGTGCATGCTACCCCACCATGGTTCAAGCCTTGTCGTGGCGGTAGGACACAGTAGCCTAAGGTGAACCCAGCACCTTGGGCTCTTATAAGAAGAAGGGACAAAAGAGCAGGGCGAGGATGGGAACCTCACCCCGTTGTAATGTCCCGACGTTTGTTATTCTGTGGTGCGGTACAACCCCTCTATGGAGGTGGCGTCAACCCCTAGCCGTCGAGGTGCCCTATTTGCTCAACAAATCCTGGACACCTCACCAAAGGCGGCATTGGTGGATTTCGACGGATTTTAGTGGGTAGAGCTGCGTCTACCTTACCACCTTTCAGGCGCAGCGAGTCCCACATACCCGCCTGCAGAGACCCACTCCCCCGGGATGCCTCAGAGCATTTCCTGCTAAGAACAGCCCAGCTTAAAAGAAAAGATGTACATGCCAAGTGTAGTAAATCGGGAGTGTATGAATTGAAAATCAGTATAATTATACTAAGTCTTTTCAGTTTTCTTGCTTTGTATGGTAACCACCAATGATAAATATATTCTGGTTTTACTGATCGCCCCGGAAGAGGTCTCCAGCACTGGGAAGAAATAGCTTCATTATGATGATGATGAATGAAAATGAAATTATTTTGCTCTTTTTTAGATAAATTTAATACGTCAATTGGTATCTGCCTATTTAACAACTAACTACATACATTCAGAAATAAATGTTTTATGACGTTGAAAAATGCTTAGCGAATAATATAAGCAAATTTATAATATCTCTGGCTTCGTCCAGACACGGCGACAACCGCGGGATTTCAGAACTCTAAATTAAAATTTAACATGTAATCGTGTGGTTCTTGTGTGTCTGAACAAGCCCAAAATAAATATCTACATAATTATATTCTTATATTTAGATATTTATTTTGGGCTTCCTACGCGCGGTTCCTACGCGATTCTTAAACCACGCGGTAGTCGCCGTGTCTGAACGAGGCCTAAATGTCGAACCAAATAAATTACAACCATTCTATCTCTAAAATCTAAATTATTTATTTATTCTTATTCTTTTGTTTACATTTTAACAAAATATATAATTAATTACTATAATTGATACAATGTAAACAAGGTGTACTTATCTCTATTAGAGATTTCTTCCAGCAAAACCTTGAAAACTTTGTGGAATACTCACAACAAATAACAATATAAATATAAAGCATTAAAATACGAAAATCAGATTAATAGCAAATTTAAATACATGCATATATATTACGATGAATACATATATAAATACATAATATATACAAAAAATACATAGAAGTAATAAAAATATAACAATCAATTATTGTGTGAGTTCAGAAAGTGTTGCTTAAGACGATATTTGAAAGTAGTAATGGTAGTACTGTCTCGGATAGATGTAGGAAGGTTAAATAAATGTCCTCGTTGTGTTCATTAAAGCTGTATTTGTTCGGCTTATTACTAAATTGTACACTTTTAAATTGAGCCTTCATTAAAAAGGCTTCACGGCTTAAAGTGCAGAACCCGTCGTTAAAGGATCGCACCTGCGCTGCCGCGCGCCGATTACGGATTTCAGAGATTTAGCTCATTGAGTTAATCATTGGTTTATCCGCCAACCATCTGCACTGAATATAGAATGAAATTTAAACTAACTAGCCAAATATATTGTCTTGTAATATTTGATAGTCTACGAGGTTATAAGATGATAGGGCTGGGAAAATATAATAGGATAGTCTAGAGATACCTTTAGTTGTTTGTAATCCTTATAATATGTTTGATGGATAGCTGGAATAGGAGTTTAAATCTGGCTGGACTTGCAGAGATCGTTGTTTCTAATCGTTGCTAAGCCTATCAACTTCATGGATCTCAAAATAGACTATAGCGTAACACATAGTAGTTTAGGTTGATTGGATGGTAGGCTGTAAATATTTAAAATGGTTTTTTAAATTCATTTTTTTGTTTTGAACATGACTTTTTAAGCAGACGACGGACTACAAACGGACAGTCATTTCACCCGGTAGTAAGTGATAAGAGACATCCACAAAACATGAGAGAAGAAAATGAGAGAGATGAGAGTCTGTAATTCCAGGGGAAAACACTGCAAGTGTGAGATGTGAAGCCACGCTTGTCCTCGGCGTGTCGTCCGTAAAAGCCTTGCAATAAAGAATTCGTGCTTTATTTGCGATACGCCCACGTGTTGAAAACTTAATTAATTTTAGCACTAGTTTTCTAAGGTTTTCGGTTTTTAAACGATATCTCTTCCTTCTTTCTTATTTTTACTAAAGTTGACAAATTATAATGAAACAATTATAATGAAAATGAACAAATTATAATGAAAAAAAACCGCGATAAAATCCGTAAAAATTGTTTCATTATAATGAGTGAAATTCGCGCAAACATTAGAAAACAATATAAAGTTGACAAAGTTACGAATATCACGCGAAGAATAAGCTCGTTGAAGTGGCAGTGGGCTGATCACACACTCGGGGGAATGGATGGCCGATGGGGCTAAGGTTCAAGAGTGGAGGCCGCGTTTAGGTAGACGAAGTGTTGGGCGGTCATTAACCAAGTGGGAAGACGATCACCGTGCAGTGGCTGGTCCGTGTTGGATGTGAGTGGCAAGGGGTTGGTCGTCTTGGCGTTCATTAATGGTTCAGTATTGGTGATGATGTGATTGGCAGCCAAAAACATTGAAAGACATGCAGGTCTAATTGGATGCGACTAGCGGAATCTGGATAAAAAATATATATTTCTAGTAGAAGATAATATTATGGATGCTCATGGTGGTGGATCGTAATAACGTTTTCTTACACTATAACGTACAGTAATAAAATAAACGAGGCCGATATAATATTATACGATTGCAAATATGAAATCCATATTGAGGTGACCGACACACAAGTATTTTAAACGTTTTTTCGATAGAAACTAACATAAAGTTTCCACATACAAAATTATCGACTTGATGTTGATGAGTATTTTAATTCATTTGTAGGTAAAAATCTTTCATCTGTAAGAGGTAGTGCCATGCTGCTTTGCAGCCGAATTGGGCCGACACGACTGGGGTACCACTCACTCACATAATAACGGCGTAAAGTGACAGCTATGGGTCGCGTTTCGTGCCGCTTGTGAGTTTTCAGTGGCCCATTGGGGGAGGCAGGGAAAAGGAGGGCAACGCATCTGCATAATCTCTGATCTCCTATGCTATAAAAAATCTCATTTTACCTCACAATAATGTCTAATTTATCTGAATTGCTAAGTAATCGTTTATTTCTAAAGCAAACAAACCCTAGCTGCACCGGACCGCTGGCGCCCATCCAACGCGGTATCGAGCGGGTGAGCTGTATTTATTTGGTGATACAGCTTGTTACGTAACGCTATTAGCTAAATACTAATGCTTTTGTCAAGCACCTTACGTAAGAGGATTAGGTAATTTTAAAATCGAAAAAGCGTATTCTAGGGACAAGCATAAACCATCGTTTTGGTGCTGCCACACTGCTGTTATAAAATGTTTACAAACGTTAGTAAAAATTTTGTAACAGCAGTGTGGCAGCGCGTTTAGTAGTTTTGTAAACACAGACTAGGCATAGTTAGTTTAGGCATAGTTTAGGTTTCCAGGTTTTACTAAAGATAATAAGCGTTGAATATAGCATTAGATACCTCGTTTGAGTACTTCCTAAACTATCATTTGTTACATTTATATCGATGAAGATTGATGACAAAAGTCTTGCCAAATCAACATTGTACTTAAAGTTTTGTCCATTAAAAGTGTATATGACTTGTTGAGAGACTCGAGCGTGGCCATTAGAGGTGATTCGCTGTAATGTGGAGCTCACTCCTTAACTGCCAATTACGTAATTAAAACTAAAGTGAGTGTAACACCGCACACAAATAACAAGCTAACTGAAAAGCCTGATATATGACTGTTGCTGAATAGTAGTAAATGCAGAGATGAGGATTTGTATTGATAATTTGTGGCTTCAATCCTGACTGAATTTATACTGTGCACTCTTCATGTAGCGTCTTTGGAAGGAGATTCATGCTTGCGAAGTATCTCACGTTAAAACGTTTTTAGCGGAAGAATACGAACTTTTTTTTACTTGGGGAAATTGAATAACCCATCGGCCATGCATCCCTTCGCCGCCCAACCACAAGCATGGGATATGTGGTATTTTTTTCAAGAGGTTTTCTGCCTCATCTCCTCTGGTTTTTTTAAAGAGGTTTCTGTCCTCTGGCCCGCCTTCCTGCCTTGGGAGCGAGATGTAGAACTAACCTACCTGCTCACGTTTCGCTCGCGGTAAGCATTCCTCCAGTGGTTCGGATCCGATTAGTTTACCCGTGGCTTGCACCCCGGGCTTAAGCCCTACCGCCGCATTAAGGCCCGGATTCTAATGGTGGGGAAGAATACAACCCTGGCCACAGCACAGTAATCTGTTAGAACATAAAAATAACTCAATACATACATATTGTGCTAGTCTGTAAGCCAAAGTTACTTAAAAGCTGCTACACTTACACTATACACTGTAAGCATGGAAAAAAAATTAAACATTTTTTAATATTTAATACAATCAAAGAACAAAAAACATCCATAACATAAACTGTATTTTTACTACTACTTCCAATAGGATTGTAATTTTTAATGGCCATTATTTTGTAGCGTGCTCACTCGATCGTAGTGGACAATAAACTAAATGGGAATAATTTATCTCATATTTTAAAAATTAAATAATTTTATGTCAGTCTTTGAAGTTGTCGTTCAATTTATCAATTATTATTCCAATTGAAATTTCCTATTGAAGCACCCACTCTTTTGATTAAAGCTCATATTGCGTTATACGATGTGTATTCGGCATATGATTATGAACATCAAAGATGATAAAATATATACGAGGGAGGATAAACAAAATAACATAAATATAAATTTTGTAATATTTACTAATACAAGAGTAGTCACCGGTGGGAGGGAAGCGCTGTGCCGCGCTCCCGGCTGCATGGGTACCACCATCTTGCTTGTTTCTCCCGTGAAACAGCTTTGCTGGGTTTCGTAGAGAAGGGCAAGACAGGCAGTGTAATTACTGGCACCGAGACTTAACAACTTATGTCTGAGGATAGGCAACGCATAAATGAGTTGCCTGGGCTAGTTCCAGGTAAACTAGTTTATGTTCATGGGCGACGTCGACCACTTACTGTCAGGTGGCAGGTTTGCCAGTTTGCCTATCCAACTAACATAAAAAAAATGTATATATATATACAAGAATAATGGGACGGCGACCGGGTGGCAGGGTGCCATGGTTCAAGGCTTGTCGTGGCGGTGAGGCTCAGTAGCCTAGAGTGAACCCAGCACCTTGGGCGAAGCCGATTGAACCGAGGGGGCTACTATTTGTATCCCTATTATAATAAGAGTGAACTAAAGAGTAGATGGAAATCTCACCCCATTGCACTATCCCGACGTTGGGAGGGGTTGTTCTGTGGTGCGGGACAACTCCTCTGTGGAGGTGTCGTCGGTACCTTGAGGGACTGACTAGCCGTCGAGGTGCCCTCAACAGGTCCGGGGCACCTCACCAATAGCGGCATTGGTGGCACTCGCAGGGTTATGGTGAATATTCGACACAGATATATACCGCTAGTCCCGCACACCATCGCACCCCACCCAGGGCCGTTCACGGCGCGTAAACGCGTTTCTCGTGTTGCTAACCAAAAAAATGGAGTAAAAATAAGTGTGTATTAAAAAAGCGTCTGTAATTTTTTTTAACATAATTCACAGTACACAAAGACATACAAACGTATGCGTAGAATAAACAAATTGGTAGTGATGGTCACTTACATTTTAATAAATGAAACAACTTATAAGCACTTTATTGCAGCGTATAACAATATTTACATTCCCGGCGTTTTAGATACTATACAGCAACCGTGACAACAGTCTCTAATCTAAATGAACCGCAGTAAATTCGGTACGCAAGTTGTTTAGTTTTCATGAAAATCGCGTAATCAATCATTCGTTATCATTTATAGTGATGAGTTTCAATAAAGCTGGTACAATAGAATTACATAAGTTGTAAATAAAGCCTAACTGATGCGCAATCCTAAGTATTGCGGGTCTTTTCCAATATATTGTCCCATTTTGGGGGTAGAATGACCACTATAAAACAGATATACGACTTATCTGCTATAAATGTGCTGGGCCTCTTTTTGGGGTCATTTTGTTACTGGGCTACGAATTTCAAAGACTTTATGTTAATAGGAGCTAGGATCAACCCGCGTCATCAAAGTGAAGAATATGTAGCGCTATCTATAAATTGCAACTAAGTTCTATTTATTTTATCAAGATAATAAGATGTTTTACGACATGGAACAGAAATTTGTTGCAAAAGTATGCAAATCCGCAGGCTAATTACGTATCTTGAAATTACAAGCACGTTTTCACAATTCACGCGTATTATTAGGTTTCTAGTTATCTATCTATTTATTGACGCGATAACGTCTTATAAATTGATGAACGCGCACGAAAAAGCATCCCGTTCTGCTGTCAAACGATAGACTGGCCCGAGCGTTGGCTTGGAAACTATTATTTATACGCGACAACGTGTTTTGTGTTTTTGTGTTTATTTTTACAATTTAATAAGATGTAATTGATCTTAAACTTCCTATCTATCTATCTATCCTAAAAAACTATCCCCTCCAATGGGCCACCAGAAACTAACAAACCGCACGAAACGCGATAGCATAGCTGTCACTGACGCCGGTATTATGCGAGCAAGAGGTACCACCACGGTTGTGCCGGCCCAATTCGGCTGCAAAGCAGCATGGCACTACCTCTTACAAATACTTAGTAAGTGGTATACGAGTAGTAGTTTACGTTGCATAGTTTACCAAAAATAAAGTAAGTCATAAGTATATTTAGATATTCATGAAGAACCACTTCGCAACACACGAGTCCTTTTGACTAGACCGTTGAAACTTAGGTAACATTTCACTCAGGTTGTCCGTGTTTAAATGCAGAGTCAGATTTTAATTTACAAGAACGTGCTAGCTCTTTTCTTATTCCTTTTTTTTAAATTATACTGCTGGAATCATATTTGCTTTTTTAATAGCTTGATGATCGATGTCGCATAATAACTATCGTACCTACAGAATCTAATGTATTTTTATTACGTAGTCAAATTTTCATAATACATAATATTATTATGTTATAATATACCATGTCCACGCAGGATTCACTAACTTCCCCACCATGCTTCAAGTCTTGTCGTGGCGGTGGGGCTCAGTAGTCTTAGGCGAACCCAGCACCTTGGACGAAGCCAATTAAACCGAGGGAGCTGCTCTTTGTACCCCTTTTATAAGAACCATGGTCACCGGAGGACGGGAGGAGGAGGAGGTAAAAATTGTTTCATTATAATGAGTGAAATTCGCGCAAACATTAGAAAACAATATAATTTTAAACTAGTTAAAGGGAAACTCACCATGTTTTCACTTTCTCTCTTGTTCACGGGACTTGTGACCTGAGTCTGAGTCGGAATAGCGACTCAAACGTTTCTTAAATTTATTAATGGAAAGATTTTGAACGAAAGGATTTTGTGAAGTGTAAAAAATGGTACAATAAATTTATATTTGTTCATTGTATTTATGTTGTGATTGTCGCATTTTTGATGAATTCATTAATATTTTTGCGAAGATACACCTGTACTGAGAGACTACAGTCAAGATCGCAATTTCTTTAAACTTTTCTTTTTAATGATACCTTGAAGCCCAAATGCCTATAATATGACTATTATGCTATTTCATATATGAAGTTATTGAATATATTAAAATATAAATATAAATATGAATACTGGAAGAGATTCCATCATGGGATAAGTAGTGCCTTTGAAATAACACATACAAATTGTTGTATGTATTATTTCTTTGTAACTATCCTAGTGTACTGTTAAATAATAATAAAATAAATAAATGAACTATAATAAGTGAAATTGCATAACGCAGTACATATCTATCAACGTGTAATTAGATTGGTCATGGCTGAAATTAGCTGACATCAGATCGCAGACTCTGTCAGCTGCAAACGTTCGGTTCGGCTACAATCATTTTCTACCAAATTAGGTCTGTTAATTGCGACAGTTATAAGTTGCACTAGTGTGTAGTGGTGTAGTGGTGTGTGTAGTGGTATATATTAATTCAAATGCATGTTAATGTCATAGTGATCGTTGGGATACGTCGTAATATTATGTCATCATGAATACTACGATTTTTTTTAAAGATTTACATTCAAATGAAACATTTTTTACGGATTTTATCGCAGCTCTTACCACCTACCACCTGGAATAATCCCATTATTAATATTATCAAATCAAAATCTAAGCGTAATATTATGTCACAGATTAAAGATATTAGATACAGTTAGCACTTTCTGCGTAGATAGGACTAACCAAAATATTGATGTATCATAGGGTAGTTTCGAATAACTTTGTAACATTAGGACCTATGACACCTCAGTCCCCCGTGACCATGGCTGCTGTAAAGTATCCGAAACGTCGGGCTTGTAAAAATCTTAATAAACCGCGATAAAATCTGTAAAATTTGTCTCATTATAATGAGTAAAATTCGCGTTAAAAACATTAGAAAACAATATGATTATCATTTTTATATATCATCCTTGATAATTTTTTCCATTTATGCTAATTAGTTGTCAATAATTTATATTTTCATAGGAGACATTTTACTAATGAATTATATTTAATCCTCAAATTTACCCCTCGGTGGGTTCAACGTGATACCAAGTGTATAATTATACCGTAATGATATTCAGTAATGTATGTGTAAATTAAATCACTGAAAAAGATATATTACAGAAATAAAACACAATTGTATAAATTTTTCTCAAAGTACGTTAGCGACATGGCTGCATCTTGAAATTACACCTTAAGGCGTCGTCGACAAATATTTAAAAATCCGCAGCTATACATTATTTCACAGATGCACGCTGAAATAAAAACTGCGCAATCCTTTGTTTAAAAATATTGGAACATAAATTGCGGAAAGCCGCAAAATTTCCCCATTTTAAGACACGCTTTTCGAATTTATTACCTCACTGTTGGGCTAATTTGGTTTCGAAAACCACGGCTGTAAATCGAACGGGGCAGCGATATTAATCACTTTTAGTCCGGCTGACGATTTAGAGTCCTGTCGAATGATACCGTCGCTCTGAATCAAATGGAATACACAAATTTGTCTATTCAAACGTTGCTTCAGTTGAAAATATTACAGCTTTAGCAGTTTAAAGTAATAAACAAATAGCTAAAAATAGCTCCCCGACTTAACAATTTACCTAATACCCAATTAAAAAAATTATCGTATCGAAGCAAATTGGTAGAAAATGCTAGAAATTACTAGATAGTTAATCACATAAGTACTTAAGCGGCACCCCGCCGTGACAGTATAGCGCCATTTCAAGGAGCAAATCAAAATCCATCAATTTCTTTAATTAAGAGGACAGTACCCGGATGACCGAGCTTTGCTCGGTATTTTTTTTTATTTTTTTTATAAAATGACATTTTCTAAAAATGATTCCTAGCTAGATCGATTTATCGCCCCCGAAACCCCCTATATACTAAATTTCATGAAAATCGTTGGAGCTGATTTCGAGATTCCAATTATATATATATATATATATATATATATATATATATATATACAAGAATTGCTCATTTAAAGATATAAGATTGGCAATTTTGACGTCAATAATTTCAATTTCAGTAATTCCAAAATGAATGAAAATATAAGCTGGCTGGTTAGTGACCTAATAGTTCACGATAAATACCTTATTTTATTAGTTTTCAATACAAGATTAGGTAACTTTCTAACAGAGAAAAATAGCAAACATACCTCCTTTTAAAAAGAGATTTACATCTCTCTTTCTCATTGCCAACGGGACCGGTTCAAGCCTCTTAACATTTTTCGTAGATGATTATATACATGTTTTTTTTCATTATAGAAGGAATTTCTCTAATTAATTTAATTGAGGGGGGGGGGGGGTTTATAAGGTTATAAGTTTCTTAATTTTTTGTCCTTTGTGTGTAAAAAATGGATAGACATACAACCACACACAGAGCGGTCAAACTTATAACACTTACTTTTTTAACTCCCGACGCAAAAAGAGGAGCTTTTTGCGTCGGGGGTTAAAAAAGTAACTGACAAGATAACTTGTCCTCTAAATGTCCGAATTGAACTTTTCCTATATCCAGTAGTATAAGTAGAGAAAGAAAATATTGCTGATGATGATGATGGACCAAAGCCAGAAAGAACTAAAAATATTCAAACGAAAAAAAGGTCTCAGCGATATCCGAATACATTTTCCATAACTCACGTGCTTATTACTCACTTAGTTCTAAGATTACTTATTCTGGGAAATATTTGCGGGAAAAGATATTTGCGTTTATGTGCTCGGCTGAAAAATTGCTGCATCATTAGCGAAGTAATATTTATTTCGCCGGTGCAGGGAGAAATAATTCGGGCAGAGGGTATGGATTTATCACCGAACATTACCTTTGGAGGTCATAAGTTTTGATTGCTGTAACATATTTCTTGAAACATGTGATGATAATATATTATATCAATTAAAACTTAATTTTGGTAAGAAATAAATTTATCGTAATATTATTTGTGCCTTAATGAATGAAAACAATGCACTTCCAATATATGTAACAAACTAACATAATATGTAGCATTAGAGCCAATAGGCCATTAGCTTGGACAATCCGGAAAAAAAACTTCCAATCTCCTTGGTGTGGCAGGTCTTTATAGTTTCCCCAGGCCTTGACGTGGCGGTGGGGCTCAGTAGCCTAGGGTGAGCACAGCACCTTGGTCGAAGCTAAATGAGCCGAGAGGGCTCTTTGTACTCCTCTTATAAGAAGAGGGGACAAAAGGGCAGGGTGCAAGGGGCGAGGAAGGCAACCTCACCCCATTGTACTGTTCCGACGTTAGGGGTATTGTTCTGTGGTGCGTGACGACCTGTCTGTGGAGGTGGTGTCGGTCCTTTGAGGGACAGACTAGACGTTGAGGTGCCATGTTGCTCAACAGATCCAGGGCACTTCATCAAAGGCATCACGGCATTATGGCACTCGCGGGATTTTAGTGGGTAGAGTTGCTTTCACATTACCATCTTTCAGGCGCAGCGAGTCTCATATACCCGCCTGGGGAGCCCGCCCCTCCCCAGCGGGATGGCTCAGAGCATTTCCGGGCGTTAAAAAAAAGGTCTTTATTGTTTTACCACTAAAAGAACTGTACTAAAAATCGGTTTTCTCATTCTTCTATATAAAAGTGCATACCTTCACATATCTTCTAAGTTTTTCTCAAATAAGTGAACAGATTTAGATGCAGTTTTTCATGTGAATTTAACTTTTCAAACGGTGGTTCTTAGTTATGTCGTATCAAAATGTTTATCCCTTTCAAGGTCATCAGCTCTTTTGTTATTACCTTGGTGTTAAGTAACAACTTTTAGTTATAATAATCACTTACCACTAGGTGAAAGGATTGTCCGTTTGCTCCGAGACAATCGATTTTTTTATAGATGAGGGACATCTATAAAAAAATCGGTTGTCTGTAAAGTCGGTTTACTGACGATAGTTGAACGTGACAACGTCATAAGAAAATGGAACGCCTCACAGCGAGGTAACGCCGCATACGTCATCGCATACGTCATGTTTTTTCTTTGGGCAGCCGGCTCCATCGATTTATAAGACGTTGTCACGTCAAAAAATAAGAACATTCTAAATATCATTACAGTGAAGGGGTTATTTTTGATACTTCAGAATGAAATAAGGAGCACAAACATTGTGGTGTGGTGTCCGTAAGTCACACCGCTACATTAGTGGCCAACCATTTGTCAGTGTCAGCGGACTGACCCCGGCTTATATTATCTCATTCTTTGTACACTAGCCCTTTGATAATGATATTTGGTCATGATTTATATCCCTAATATAAATAGTGTCTTGTTATTAAGAATTAAAGAAGGACAGAAATTATAATTGATTTTATTCTTGATAGCCATTTGGTGTAGTACTAACAGGCATTTCCCCACCATGGTACAGGTCTTGACGTGGCGGTGGGGCTCAGTAACCTAGGGTGAGCCGCTGCACCTTGGGCGAAGCTAATTGAGCCGAGGGGGCTCTTTGCACCCCTCTTATAAGAAGAGGGGACAAAAGAGCAGGGGCAAGGGGCGGGGATGGGAACCTCACCCTATTGTACTGTCTCGACGTTGGGAGGGGTGGTTCTGTGGTGCGGGACAACCCCTCAGTGGATGTGGCGTCGGTCCCTTGGGGGACTGACTAGCCGTCGTTTATTTGATTCGGGGCACCTCACCAAAGGCGGCAATGGTGGCACCTCGCCGGGTTTTAGTGGGTAGAGCTGCGTCCACTTACCAGCTTTCGGTCGCAGCGAGTCCCACATACCCGCCTGGTGAGACCCACGCCCCCGCGGGATGCCTCAGAGCATTTCCCGGCGTTAAAGAAAGAAAAAAAACTAACAGGCATTTCACACACTCGTCTCGAGTTTGAATGGACATGATTTAACACTTAAAACTATTTAAAACGGTTTAAAACTATTTAAAAAGTAAGAGGAAGTGCAATGCTGCATTGCAGCCGAATTGGGCCGGCACGACCGGGGTACCCCTCGCTCACATAGCACCGGCGTCAAGTGACACTATGCTGTCGCGTTTCATGCGGTTTGTGAGTTTTCGATGGCCAATGGGGGGATAGGGAAAACTAGGACGGCGCATCTGCGTGGCCTTGGTTGTGCGGATGTGTATGGGCGTCGGCGCCGTGAGGCTCCGACTGCTCGTTTGCCCCCTGATGACATAAAAAACTACATTGATGACATAAGTCAGACTTGAAACTAGACTCGTGAACAAGACAATCGTAGATAATAACGAAATATGCTAAACAAAATTAAAAAACATTAAGGTAAATGTCTCGTTTTATACAGTTTTTAATCGATTAGGACATTTTTATGACGAATATGAAAGTTTGTACCGGAGTCATGGATGTATATAAATATATTGTGAGATCTTTTAAAACTACCCGTCATTTTATTCAATCAATAAATCAATAATACCCATAATTCAAGCTCTAACAACATTTTTACAAAAATAAAACTGCCCGTTTACTAAGTTCACGTCTTTCTCTGACCGTAGTTTCTGTAGTGAAATTAAACATCGCCCAAATACAACAATATGGATAAAGTGCGATAACATCCCTAAAAAGTAGTATTATTATTTCCCCACCATGGATCTGAGCCTTGGCGCGGCGGTGGGGCTTAAGCCTGGGGTGCAATCCAGCATCTTGGGCGACCAATCGATCCTGGGCGGCAGTTGGTTTTAGCCACTGCCGGCCAAGCCACTCCCCGGTCCATAGGGTCGGGGGTGGTGGTCGCCACCTCACGTCGAGGTGGAGACCGCGAGGAAGAAAACCTCTTCAAAAATTACCCCAATCCCAACATAAGCTCCGGTGCGCGGCGAGGGGATGAATGGCTGGAGGGTCTCCAGCCACTAGCGCACCATGTTTTGAGACGGCTACGGGTTTGCTCAACCCCAATGAGTACCATTTTTCAAAATGAATCAAAGCAAACTGGAAAATAGTCCCCGGGCGGGTCCCCGAAAGGGAGAATCCCGCACCACGCTGGAATCGGCGGAGGTATGCCCCACGTATTACGGGGGGGGCACAATTTGCTTCGGGGGTTCGGTTCATCCGGACTCTCGTGACCTGGCTATCCTAAAGGAACACGAAACTGCATGCGATTTGGAAAAGACGGTTGATGAGGTGAACATCGAGGAGATGAGTCAAAGCGACGCGGAAAGTGTGAGGTCCTCTTGCTTTTTTTTTTTTTTTTTTCGAATGGATCTATGCAGGGGGTCCGAAGACCTTTAAGGCGGTTTAACATGGCGGTTTGTCATTGACATCGTAAAGGGGGAGGACCCCACCAGCCACGCCACCCGGTGGGCGAGGCCATCCGCGCGCGCTGCTATACGAGCAGGATTTAAACTATGGAATCCATGATGGTCGACTTGTTTAATAAAAACGAATTTAATAAAGTTACAACGAGGGCCGCCGCTCGTGTTAACAATATTTGAAAGGTCGCGCGCGATACCACAAAATTCAGGAATTCAGAAATTCAGGGGGAACCTGGGCCCAGTATGACACGACGTCGCGGGGACTGCCTAAGCAGCCGGACAGTCCTCCCTTAAGAGGAGTAGTCTGGCCTTCGCCGGGGCCAGCCTGTCGCTGAGGTGATCCTGTTGAATGCCTATCCGGGACCCTCAAATTAAAGCGGCTGAAGGCGCTCGCAGTGGTTTTAGTTTACGGGTAGCGCACTCCCAGGTGCGAGTCCCACATAGGGTCAGGATCTACCCGAGATCTTGGATACATGCGTAAAAAGCATTTCCCTGCGATAAAAAAAAATATTTATATTATTTATTACAATTATCCTAACGATAAACATTTTAAGTACTATAAAACGTATCTCTCTCTAACACCTTCACCTCCTGATACGATACGACCTGATCCTTCTTCTTTATCTGTTCCGTATAGGTTCTCATCGGAAGTAGAGGAAGAGCTCTTCCTCTCTTTCCCTCAATACTTCCTTCTATGAAACTTTTGAAAAAAACGGGTCATAATTTATCTTTTCTTCTTCTTCTTTGGCATTAGCTCACTTGTGGAATTGCCAGAAAATTCTCTTTTACATTTTCCAAAACCTTTCCATTTGACACCTTTTCTGTCCAACTTACTATATAACTAGAGGACAAAATATGTAGAGAGGGGATAATAAATCTATGAAAAGCGGTTGTATATTTTTTTCTTTTAAAATCTTTCTAAAAGATAGTCGATACAATTTATACATAATCTACGACTACTTATAACACTACATAATCATAAAATATATTGTCCTTTTTTAAATTTTCTGTTTTTATATCTATTATTTTCAGTTATAGTTAAATATGTGCCTCATCTTTATATTTTATACTCTAAAGCTAATTAATGACTTTTGTAAAGCAATAAAACTCGAAACAATTGTAATAAAAAGCAATTGTTTGGTAAATTTGGCTTCGATAAACGGACCACAATCCCAAACACTGCAGCTCCGCTCCCAAACTAATCCTAATGCCTACAAAAGCTAGGCTCTATTGAGTTTCGTCCGACTTTCGTCAATCACGCCGTCGAAGATTTTAAAATCCTTTGAACGCTTCCCCGGTATGTTCCGTTCGCTCTCATTTCTATTTATAAGCCAAGTTGTGGGTTTTTTATTGTTTATTGTGACTTTATTGTGACCATTTATTGTGACTGTGATTTTTTATTTATTGAACTCAGTTTACACTTATACGCTTTATAGTGAGCCGTAGTTTTTCCTGGAGTAGGTTCGATGAATGATAGAATGCATTTGATTAGCTTAAAGTATAAATGTATTTTAAATTTAGATTAGTTATTTTCAAGTCCACCTTATGTTCATATGAAGTCATTATTTTATTTTTATTTGTCTTCGGAGATTACTTAATATATTAATTACGCGAATTTAAAATAATATTAAAAGTATCAAATTTTTCAAACCGATATAAAATCTGTAAAAAATATAAATGCTTACATATAAATTGTTTAATATAATAATATTATACTAAAAACCCCTGTTCCACTGCTGGGCACACAGCTCTACACCCTCCTCGAAATCAGGCGAGAGGCGAGAGAGACGGGCAGAGCCCAAAAGCTATAGTTCATCGATGCGCTGGCCCAGTGCGTGTTGGTGAACTTCACACATGTTCAAAGACTTTTAATCTCATCAGGCATGCAGGTTTCCTCACGATGTTTCCTTCAGCGGCGAGCAAGCGATGATCACATGTTCAGATGCATCAGAGGGGGTCAGGATTGAACCCGGACTTTTCACTCAAAAGACCGAGTTCCGTCGATACCCACGAGACCACCCACCGTCGCTTACATAAATTGTTTTCATATACATTTTTTAAAAATATCTCAGTATAATAAAAGTATTTGATATACAATTCAATCAATTCCATTTGAACTAGATTGAACTTGTTTAGTGACTGGTTGGCCAGGTCGCTGGCGATAGTTTGATATCAATCATCGAAACATGCGATGCCTTGATTAAGGTTCTGAATATATAACCTAATGAACGTGAATGTCTATACCTGAACTATAACTGATACGACCATTGATACATACATACGATACTAAACCCAACCGGACGCCGTGGGGTCGCAGACTTCACGGTTGGCGGGGGGCCACGCCCCACTGTAACAATATGGTTTGTTCCAAGTAAGCCAAATCGGCTTACACTAATCCGGTGTAGCATTAGAGCCTAGAGCCTTTAGGCCGTTAGTATAGATCGTTTTGAAAAAAAAGGTAAACTATATATATATATATATATATATATATATATATATATATGCAACGTATTGTTTGAAGTATTGCTTGACGTATGTATGTGCAATGTATTGATAAATTTTCCTCAAACAATACGTTAGGTATATGATATAGTTTGGGACTTTCCTCATAGAATACACATTTCCCCAAACTATACAAAGTCTTAACGAAAAAGTCGTCAAACAAGTCAACAATATATATATATATATATATATATATATATACGCGAAAATATTTAAAAATGTTTTTCAATTCTATTAAAAGTGTTAAGTAAGTTAGTGGTAAAAGTGGAAAGTCAGATTTTTTAAATTTTTTTGCCAATTGAGAATAATTGAGTGGTCTCGCTCAATTCGATGCTAATTTTATCGTAGATTTGATTTATTGTTTGTTTAAATTCTATATTTCAGGCTTAAGCAATGAGAGAAATGCATCCATCTCACTTATTCATTTTGTGTCTTAAAGGAAAGTACAAAAATGTGTCAGAATAGTTTTTCCCCAATAATATATAAGGCAGTTTAATGTATAAAAGGGCCTACCCCTTTTATATATTAAACTGCCTACTGCCTACTGCCTGCTGCTCAAGGAAAACATCGTCGGGAAACCTTCACGTTGATAAGATTTAAAGTGTTTGAGGGTGTGTGAAGTTTATGATCCAAACACCCCTTGGGCCGGAATTCGAGGAGGTAACCCTCGTCCAGAAGTGGGATTTACAGGGGTTTATTTTTATGATGATGATGATGTTAAAGGGGAGCTGTGTTCACCTGTTGACGTTTACAGGTTAATAATCATGAAAATATAAAATGATTGACAGACAGGCTTGAGTCTCCTGAGCCTATTATATTAATATTTCAGATTATAATTTAATTTTTTGAAAATGATTTAATGGTGAATTCTAATCGATGTTTTGTAATTATCATAGTTATAAGCTTTTCTTTTTTTGTGTATGGATCTTTGATATCTGAGTTACGAATAAATAAATATATAAATAAATATAATATTATACTTGTTTGTGGTCAACTAATAACCTAGCATTAGCAAATATGTTAAACAAATAACATGTTAGTATTTTTCTCGTAAGATATAAGGTTAAAACATTATTTACGTATTTATATATTTGCAGTAGCTTTATATTATTCAAGCTAGCGGATACTCTAATATAAAAAATATATCATAGGACCAAGAATACTAAATGAAAGAAACAAAGGAAAGTGAATGAAAGGAAAGGGTCTACTTAATTAGCTAGCAAGTTCCAGTCTGCACCCCATCTTGATAGGGCGGCCTCGAGGGCTCTTGGTATCTACGAAGGGCGTGTCATGTGCGTCTTCTTAGTGATAACATTCACACAAATAATATTAATAATGATGTGGTCGACCATTAACTGGTGGGAAGAGCGTTCCCCTGAGTGTGTGGCCAGCATCACACACACATAGCTTATCAAATTGTCTATTTTTTAATTAGTTAATGACGTCAATATAGTTTAAGTGAAGAGAAATGATCGCCTACTTATTGGCCCGTTGAATGAGAGAGCTAGTATAACGTATTGAAGTACTAGATTAATTAAGTCATATCAACTTGGTAAACCATTTAATTAATGACATGACTGCAATAATGCTATTATAATCAAATTCCTTTTATATAATAAGATAAAATCATCACACATACATACTTTTGTGGGATAAAGTTTGACCGAAACAAATACATGAAAAAGAAGCCAATCTTGCCTAGGGCTGATGACGTATTAAATAAGACGTATTATATAAGTGTTTTCTTTTGAAGAAGGTCAGCTTTGAGCAAACGAAAGCTGTAGTAATACTAAAATAAAATCGATTAGAGGTCCCGCAAGACGTCTGTACAAAACATAATATTGTAGAGGAAGTAAGAATTATGAATCTAAAACGTTCTCAAATCTACTTGAAGCTACAAAAATTCGACAACCAATTTTTTGGATTCTTAATATTTCTGAACGCACTTAAATTTGACAACCAAGTGACACTGGAGACTCTATCGAATTTAAACCACACAATGATTTAATTGCCCCATCGGCCATTCGTCCTTCTGAGTGTGTGACCCGCCCACGGCCACTTCAACGAGCTGATTCTTTTCGTGATATAGGTTACCTTACTTCTCTGACGATAAGGTTCTAGAGTGGAGGCCATGTTAAGGTAGACGAAGTGTTGGTCGGCCATTGACCAGGTGGGAAGACGATCTCCGTGCGGTGGCCGGTCCGTGTTGGATGCGAGTGGCAAGGGATCGGCCATTTTGGCGTTCATTGAGGGAGGCCTATGTTCAGCAGTGGACGGATAGAGGCTGATGATGATGATGATGATGATGATGATTATGATGATGATGATGATGATGATGAATGATTTAATAAAAAGACCCCACCAACGGGACGAATAACAAACAAGTTGTTGACATGTAGGAGCAGTTACCATGGTAATAATTGTCCAGTACAAATCATATTCTGGTGGAAGGAACTGTAAACCTAAGCTGTTTTCAAATCCACTTAAACACACACAAAAAAATCATCAAGATAGGTCCAGCCGGTTAAGAGGAGTTCAGTCACATTCACAGTCATAGAAGAATAATATAAATAAAGATTTATTATGTATTCTTGATGTAACTTGGCTTCACATTAAATTATATTTTTCGCGCAAACTTAAGACGTCCAACCTTCCACGTCCTTTTAACCATATTCTAACAACTGCTTTGATTATGGTAATGTCACTAGACATGAATATCCTGTTTTGTAGCCCAAAGGGTTATTTCTTCGATCAACACGCCACGAACAGGAAGGATAACAGAATATTTGTGGACAAACTTTAATCCTTAGGGAAATTAGGCCCGGCCCATCTGTCTTGGAATATATCTCATGTGACAATTCACATGGAATGGAATTTGCAAAAATGAGGAGTATTATTATCTTGATTCCATATAACATGATAGTGACATTTTTATTTTAAGTTAGAAAACTGGCAGACTTACGGCCAAATACTCAAACGAATCTTAAATTTAAGACGTACCTAAACTCATGCTACGACGTATCAGATTCAAAGAAAAAAGAGGGACAACACGAGTTTAAGTACGTCTTAAATTTGAGATTCGTTTGAGTATTTGGGGGTTAATGAACCTAAGACCCTAAGCAACAACGAGTTGACAGACATGAGAAATAAGGCAAGTCTCAGTTCCAGTTCTGCTTCTCTCTCTATTTAAGAGCCTTGATTTTGTCGGAGGAGCAGTCGCCAATCCTTCCATCTCTCCGCCAACGCCTTTACCTTCTGATACAATACTACCTGTGCCTTCTCCTTTACCCCAGTTATTTACCAGTTGTGCTTAACTTTCCAAAAACATTCAAAATCAAAAATATTATTTGAAAATCTAAATGAAAATTTATCCCTTGGCTTTTACCAAATTTTGCATAGTGGAATAAGCTCACCTTAAGGAGGACTCTCAGTTCTCGGAACTCTGGGTTCCGGGCACGCCGGTCGACCATCGACGCCCTTAAGAACCTTCGGGCGGTAACGGGTGAGGTAGAACATGGAGGGGAGGTGGTAGTCGTGGTGTCGCTCGAAATCGCGAATTCCTTCAACAACCTCCCATATCACGTGTGATACGAGAGGCATTGAACTATTTCGTCGTGCCCCCATATCTGAGGAGGCTGTTGGAGGCGTGCCACTTTTTTTTCTTTAACGCCGGGAAATGCTCTGAGGCATCCCGTGGGGGAGTGGGTCTCCCCAGGCGGGTGTGTGGGACTCGCTGCGCCCGAAAGCTGGTAAGTGGACGCAGCTCTACCCACTAAAACCCGGCGAGTGTCACCAATGCCACCTTTGGTGAGATGCCCCGGACCTGTTGAGCAAATAAGGCGCCTCGACGACTAGTCAGTCTCTCAGGGGACCGACGCCACCTCCACAGAGGGGTTGTCTTGTACCACAGGACAACCCCTCCCAACGTCGGGACAGTATAATGGGGGAGGTTCCCGTCCTTGTCCCTTGCCGTCTGCTCTTTTGTCCCCTCTTCTTATAAGAGGGGTACAAAGTGCCCCCTCAGCTCAATTCGCTTCACCCAAGGTGCTGGGCTCACCCTGAGCTACTGAGCCCCACCGCCACGACAAGGCCTGAATCATGGTGGGGAGAGAGAGGTAGCCTGCGAGTACCGGTTGGGGTCCATAGAGTGGTGGCGAGTCGGATGCGGTATCCCAGAGAGATCGGTTATGGGTCCGATCCCTATATCGAATATCTGGGGCTCATTATTGACGGAGGGTAGACTCTTGGCCCACATTTCTCAATGTTGGGACCGAAGGTCGTGAAGGCGGCAATTAGTGCGCCTGGCAGACTACTCCCAAACCTCGGAGAGTTTTGGGAGCTAGCTTTATTCCGAGGCTGCCGGAGTATAGCCCAGACCAACGAGCTCCTGCCTGACTCACCTGAGAGAGAAGGCCGCCGAAGAGGCCTATCACAGCGAGCGACGAACAGGGGCAAGTAGGAGGCTACTTAATCCAGTAACGCCTCTGTGCTCGTGTCGGGTCAGGATGGGAACTTGGCCCCATTGGGTGCGATATCGGGGACTACTTAGTGGCGGCCGAGCAATAGTCTGGCCTTTGCCGGAGCCAGCCTATCGCTGAGGTGATCCTGTTGCCTGCAGATCCAGGACCCTTCAAAAGCGGCTGAAGGCGCTTCCAGAGGTTTTAGTTTGGGTCATAGGGTCATGTACCCAACCGGGGTATTCTGGCTACATGCGTGAAAAGCATTACCCTGCGTCATAAAAAAAACAACTAAGTACTCACTTATCTACCTTTTTATCCCTCGCGTTATGTTGTCTAGTTTAATCCACTGTTGAATTATTACAAATTTTATTCATTAAAGAGGATCCTCATACATTGAGATTGGATTCTGAAAACAAAAACAAAACATCATATACGGTAGGTACTTAAGGCAAAATGCTATTTTTTATAATTTGAAGCGAGTAATTGTGTTTAAATAAGAGGCTAGGAGTTTATTTGACAGTTGGATTAAATTGCGCTGTCACCACAAATTAGGGCTAAATCCTTTGGGAACAAAATCCCAAAAATAGAAAGATAAATAGCCACAGATTGTAAATTTGCTGCCAAAATCTTTTGCCAACATTAATATCGCTCAAAAGTTAAATAGGAGCAAATAAACTTTTCAAACTTTCGGTTCAGGAATTTTATTTTGCAATTTACAATGTCACTAATGAACTGTTTGAAAATATTTGCTTAGGTTTATATACTCCTTTTCTCTCCATAAATACAATGGGAAATCTTATCCGGAAAGAAAATTTGATATTCTGTCCATGCAAAAGGATTTACTCAGAGAGAGCTCCATTATAAGGAACGTGGCGATCTAATATGCGACGTTAGCTTTATACTGAAACATATTCTTTTAGTAATTCTTAGTGTTCATTAAATTGTAACACTACAAATATTTTGAAATTCGTAAAGTTTTAAATGTTATTTTATGTAATTAAAATGTAAAAAAATATATTGTTAAAGTAACACTGAATAAATGTTGCCCATCCATATGACCATAACAATTATGTACTAACTTCTCTTAAATAGAAGCGAGACGTAAGATCACAAAGCGCATTTAAAAAATAGGTATACGTTAATGCAGATTCTTAAAAATAGTAAATGTAAAACGACTAGTGGGAAATATTTTTGGAGGAAACGTGGGAAAGAGATAAAAATGAAAGAGATATTTTCAAAACAATGTTCGTGGACTTGGCTTACTTGTCGATGGAGGCAAAATTAACCCCCTCTAAAAAGCTTTTTGATGTGAAATATTTTTTAAAGCTTTTCCTTATTATACCTGAATTGTTATACTGCTTCTAAGGAGGTTTATTATGTTTTTATGCTGTACTCTTTGTTGACCTGTTATTCAGTTTACACCCATTCTAACATAACTTGAGACCTGTATAATATACGTAAATAACTTTATAACAACAGTCGTTAAGGTTTTTATTATACTGTCTATTAACAACGATATTTTGCTTTTCATGCGAAATTCTGAGTAAATTTTATGTATGAGAAATATCGTATTTATTTAATTCTTTTGTAAATTCGTTGTATTTAAATAATAAGTACTAAATCCTTCTGCTTTAACTCTCTATATAAACTCTTACTCTCGAACCTCAAACCCATACTCAAAAATCAATTTCTTTCACTGGCCGCCCGGCAGTTGTGAAACATAATATTATCTACTTTATTAGAATTAGCAATAAATAAAAATCTATAACGAAAAATGGAATAAATAATAGTACAAGCTCGCGCACACGCAAGGAAGTGGAGAGCGGTGTCGGTGAGACGGCTGGGGAGGGGGGATGTCATATCGTAATGACATCGTCATGCTATTAGCCGTCACGGCATTCGAGTTGATATCAATGTCAGGCTGCGCCAATATAAGTTTCACATAAAAAATGTGCCTTATTTGTAAGTCGAGTGGAACTCGGTTACACAACTATTCAAATAATTATATATATATATATATATATATATATATATATATATATATATATATATATATATATGATATATTAATTATTAATCATAGACATACCAAATGCGTAGGAATTGAATCTATTATTCGGTATATAATAGCCAAATGTGGTCGACAGGTAATAATCCGGGAATTATAAGATAAATTGGGTATCGCGGGTAATTTGTGTTTGTTCAGACGGAACTATAATGAGACGCGACGGGTACGCACGGGTGCGCCACGTGGAACCGTTCACCTCTAATGAATGTCGCTAGATTGTTTACGTAACGTACTGAATTGGGATTTTATTCTTCTATAATATTTATTCTCCTGTATTTAAAACAAACAATATTATATATAATTAAGCTGCTTATAATACTTTCCGTTTATTTTGTGACGTCATTGTTCTGTTTTTCGTAGCACTAAAGTTCGTTATTTTGTATCAATCCGAACACGGCTGTAAATCTATGTTAACGCAGGTGAAGCTGCTGTGCTGTGTCACGATTGTGGCGCGACGGTGGACTCAGCCCAGCACATCCTCGACGAGTGCCCGAGAGGGGCGACGCTGCGTCTTGATCTGACATCGGTAATCGAAGAGGACTTGTCTCTGCCGAGTGTCATCACCGCAATGCTCAGTAACGACGAGCCCTGGATGGCGATGGTTTTCTTCGGCAAGGCAGTAATGTCCCAGAAGTAAGCCGACGACCGGGTGAGAGGAGGCCGCCGACGAGGCCTATGGGCGACGAACGGGGGTACGTAGGAGGCGCTACTTATTGCGCCTCCAGTAACGTCCCTGTGTACTCATCGGTTTCAGGATGGGAACCTGGGCCCAGTATTACACGACGTCGCGGGGACTGCTAAGTAGCAGCCGGGCAGTCCCCCCTTAAGTCCCATATAGGGTTAGGATCTACCTGCGATATTAAAAAAAGGCGAAGCTGCGTGCAGCGGCTAGTTGTAGATAAATTACACCCAGACACAGAACAAAATATGATCATGCTTACCCCACACAAAGGAATCGAAAAATGAGGGAATCGAACTCACCCCTTCGGCTTAGCGACTAGTTAACCACTAGACTAACAGGCCTGCATGCATGCATAAGCGATGTTATGCATATGTTTTTTATGTCATATGGAGGCAACCGAGCAGTCGGAGCCTTATGGTGACTACCGACGCCCATACACATCCGCACAATCACAAGTTATGCAGATGCGTTACCCTCCTTTTCCCTATACTCCCAATGGGCCACTGGAAACACAAACCGCACGAAACACAACAGCATAGCTGTCACTTGACGTCAGTGTTATGTAAGCTAGAGGTACCACCTCGGTCGTACCATCCCAATTCGGCTGCAAAGCAGCATGGCACTACCTCTTACAATATGCTTAAATGTCTCGCACTCTTTCTTGAATTCAGGCGAGAAGGGTCTTGGACCATATTTCATGTACGCGCTGCCCCATTGCAGAGAGCTGAACCTCACCGTCTACTAGTTTTAGTATGCAGGTTTACTGAAGATGTTTTCCTTCAGAGGTAGCATCCAGCTTAGGTGTACGGGGTAGGAAATACATAACATTAGGTGCGACGGTCAGGCCAAAACCCAGACCTCTTAGCTAAGTGACCAAGTGTGTCTACTACTTCGACACTCTACATAACATACTTTTTTACATATTCCATATAATAATACTAGTGGCCCCGACAGACGTTGCCCTGTACAAAAGATTTTTTTTTGTGAATCTAAACCATTCTCGAATCCACTTGAACACACACACAAAAAATCATCAAGATCGGTCCAGCCGCTTAGGAGGAGTTCAGTGACATACACACGCACAGAAGAATTATATATATAAAGATTAAAGAGATGTTCCAATGGAATATAATATAATAATAATACAATAAATATAATAATATGTAAAAAAGTAAGTTCGTTAAGTTTAATATTAATAAAGAGATGTTCCAATGGAATATGTAAAAAAGTATGTTCCAATAGAATAAATGGTGCGCTTAAGAGTTAATGGATGTATTAGAATTAATTATACGTTTTTGAACCCAAAGTCGGTTTGGGAATGGAACACCCTGAAATGGGTTCAGGCCGTTCCGTAATTTGTTGCAGATCGCCGCCATTTTCCTCAGGCGATACTAACGAGGCATTAAAACCAGTTCGTTTAGCAAGATATCTGTGGTGCCAATTTAGGGATTTTCCCCGAAATTTAAGAAATTTTATGACAATTGAGATTGAGGCAGGTGAGATTTAATGATACTTAGGTATTTTAGAATCAAGTGTGAAGTCAGAGTCAAATGATAAATCAAGTCAAAAGATAAAATATTTTTGGTAATTATTGAGTTTTGTCTATAAAGCTAAATCTGCCAACCGCTTTCAAGTGAAAATAAAATTCATTTATATCAGGTAACAGGTTATATTATTACCATACCATACCATACCATACCATATTAGTAGGTACAATATAAATATTAAAATTTAAATGAAAAAAGTAAATAATAATAATAATAATACCTTAGATACTAAAATCAAATACCAATAGAATTAATGTCGAAAAGAATTATTACAAAATAAAATTTTAAATAAATTCCTCTTTCTGGAGTAATATAAGATTTCAAAGAGTCTTTGAAAATATTTATAACAATAAAAAGAGGATTTTTATTCAAAATGTATTTATCAATGTGACACATTAAATTAGGGCCTAATCTAGGTTAGCAGAGATCCGATTAGCATGGAAAATGAGTGATACAGCTAAAAAATGTAAATTAGTCGTTTCTGATCTTCGTCTCAGCATCTGGCTCTCGCTATTCATTATTACGACGAATTCTCAGCAAATAAGTCCAAGTGCTATCGCAAAAGTTTAGTGAAGCCTCAGTTTACACTTTACTTGTTCTCTGAATGAAACTTAACGAGACTGAGATACCCCATTGTTACCGCAAGGGAAACTATTTAAATATTGATTAATCGTGGTAGATTAATCATCGTAAAAATCAAGTCTTTGTACCTACATAATTAATATGTTTATATTATTATAAGTATTTAATTCTTTTGTGTGTATCAATCAATTACTCCTTAACGGCTGGAATCATTTTAGTGATTTTTTTCGTGTGTGTTCAAGTGTATTCTTGATTGGATTTGAAGATTTCGATGAGCAATTTGATTCATTATGAAATGGTTTGGTCAGAACAATATCTGTTAGGCCCGCTAGTTAAATATAGGTAATATTCGTTACGAAGGGATGGCAAAACTTGAACTAGTTGGTATTATGATCTCTGTTGAGTGCCTTCTCCAATTTGGAAAGAATTCTTGGCGTTTTTTTTTTTTTTTTTACAAAGGCTTAATAATTATATTATAATATTTTACACAATCATAATAATGATTATGATTATGTAAAATATTCAATAAAGTAATAATTGTGGATAGTCTTGATAATGAAATATACAGATACGAGTAATGAGTATTTATTATACGATATAAAGATATTGTACATTATAATAATCATCGATATTTTCATCCATTGTGCATTATGAGCGCCTATACTCCCGATTTCAGGCATTCAGCGTTAATCGGTCCTTCGGGGCATATGATGTTTGGTCAAAGTTATTTCGTATTACATATTTGAGAACTTTATTTTTGAAGTCTTGTGTCTTGAAGTACTTAACCAATTAAAGTTATTTCTGACTGTATACATAGGTCAATGGATTAGATTTGATTTTGAGGGTTTGTTTTCTTCGTTTTTGGAAAGCTTAGGTGGAAAGTTAGTATGCAAGACTATAATATATTATATAGTTTTTATTATTATTATTATAGCCTTTATTGCTGAAACTAACTTTATAAATACAAATAGATTTGTTACAAAATTTTGAATCGCCATCACAACGGATTTTTCGGTTTACTATTCAGCGTGTCTTGTGACAGTAGACGTAGGCCTCTTCCAGCTCTTTCCATTCCATTCTGTTATTGGCTTTTCTTGTCCAAGTTGTTTTCCTATCATTTTTATGTCATCCACCCATCTTTTTACTTGTCTTCCTCTCCTTCTTTTTCCATCACGTGGTTGCCATTCCGTTATTATTCGCGTCCATTGCGACTTGCTGTCTCTAATCATGTGTCCTGTCCAACGCCATTTTAACTTTATTATCTTTTTTACTATGTCTTCCACTTTAGTTACGTCTCTAATTTCTTCTGCACTTTTGCGGTCTTTCAACGTAACGCCTATCATGCTTCTTTCTATTCCTCTCTGGCAAGTTCGTAATTTTAGAAGGTGTTTCTGAGTCAGCGCCCAAGTTTGGCATCCATATGTGAGACATGGTAATATACACGAGTTGAAAACATTTCTCTTGGCTGTCATGGGAAAGTGTTTATTTTTTAGCACTTCCTTAAGGGTCCAGAATCTTTTCCATGCCCTAGTCACTCTTCTTCCTATTTCCAACTCAGTTTGGTCTTCAAATGATATTAATTGCCCTAGGTATAAATATTCTTTTACATAGTCAATATTTTCTCCGTCTATCTTTATGGCAGTTTTTTCTCTATTTGACATTACTTTTGTTTTTTGTTTGTTGATAGTGAGGCCAACTATTTTGCTCGCCTCAGTCAGTTGTTGTAACATGAGTTGTAGTGTACAGGCATTTTTTGAAATCAGGACAAGGTCATCCGCGAACCTTAAATGGTTAAGTAGCTTGCCGTTAACTGTTATGCCAAAATTTTCCTACTCCAGATTTCTAAAGATGCTTTCTAAGACCGAGGAGAATAATTTTTTCAAAGTTTTTGTTTTTAAATAATAAAAACTTCGCACTGGATAAAAACTTAAAGCGTAAACTGCTTTAAAATATAATTTTTATTTAAAAACAAGATGGCCGACCCAATGCGGTTGCCGCCATTGCTATAAGGAATTCTTAAAACAAGGCGTCCGAAATGTAAATAAAGGGATTGTTTTTGTCAGCAACAGAGCGTGCTTTGTCAGTTTTTCGGTTTCTGTATCTTTTATTTTTCTCCTCTCGAAATACGTTGTATTTATCTTGGCTTAACAAATGCTAAATAAAATTTAAAAGGTTTTTATTATAAGAGCTCTTATTTGTTAAAGCATTTTAAAGTGATACGTGAGAGACCGGCCCAGATATCGACAATGAAGTTCATTAAAGTTTTTTTGTATTTTTGTTATTAAATCTAAATAAAAGTTATTAAAAGTGATACGTCCGTAATTCTAAGTCAACGCGGGTGAAGCTGCAGACAACAACAGATTTTTTTTTTCGCAGGGAAATCCTTATGGATGCAGCCAGGATCTTCGGGTAGATCCTGATCCAATGTGGGACTTGCACCTGAGAGTGCCCACCCTAACTAAAACACTACGAGCGCCTTCAGCCGCTTCTTGAGGGTATGCAGGCAATAAACAGGATCACCTCAGCGACAGGCTGGGGGACTGCCCGGCGGCCGGCCGCTACTAAGCAGTTACGACGACGTCGAGACAACAACAGCTAGTTAAATGTATTTCTGTTCCTGTATTACAATTTCTGTATTACAATTTCTCTCACGGAACCAGGTTAACAGGTCGTAAAACCACCACCGCCACATACCGTGTGCAAAACTATTATATACCCCAAGTTGGAGAGTTCAATAGTTTAGAAGGAGAATAAAAAACGACATGCTTTTTTTACATAGAATATTCCCCTAATATAGTATACGTTCATATTATATGAAACGCGGTGCTAGTCGCGATACCAGATGTTACCAAACGCTGTCATTTCAAAACTACAAACAACGTTACCACAATACAAACGAAAATTGTTATATTGCTGTTATGTATTTAGCCACTAAATTCTTTAAAGCAAAAACCGTTATTTCCGTTTTATTAAGACGTATCTTTCATTACATAAAAGTTTAACTCTGATATTTTAATCATCAAAATAATGTCTATTTTGATGATTATTTTTATGTATTGTTCGTTGAAATCAGCTTTACTATTTTCCGAATAAGAATAGTTATACAAAATATATACATAGTCTGGCCATAAATACTGTTATAATTAAAACCGCTCCCGGCTGCATGGGTACCACCATCTTGCTTGTTTCTCCCGTGAAACAGCTTTGCTGTGTTTCGGAGAGAAGGGCAAGACAGGCAATGTAATTACTGGCACCGAGACTTAACATCTTATGTCTCAGGATAGGCAACAAATAGATGAGTTTCCTGGGCTCGTTCCAGGTAAACTAGTTTATGTTCATGGGCGACGTCGACCACTTACTATCAGGTGGCACGTTTGCCAGTTTGCTTATCCAAGTAACATAAAAAAAAGTAAACAAAATATTGCATTTGAATTTGGAATCTGTCATTTTATATGATTTTTCATTGAGTTTTCTCATTTTCGCGCCAATACATTGTAAAATATTTTGCGATATTAAAATGGAGTGCGGTGATAAAAGAAAACCAAATACAATTTACAAACTCTCCATATTAAGCTTGGTATTAGTTAAATTATTGTGTACCGGCAGGGTGTCATCACTGTAGCAGTGACGAGGACACTGCGGACCACACCCTGGCGGAGTGCCCTACGTGGGCGTCCGAAAGAGCGGACCTCGTCGCTGAGGTCGGCGTCGACCTTTCACTCCCTGCGGCCATCCACGCGATGATCGCCAGTGAGAGTGCATGGTAGGCGGTCCTCTAGAGATGCACTGGTAATTCCTTTACTACTACGAGAGGTGGTAAAATCAAAACTTTACGCGGTAAGCAAAGGGAGGACACAGAAAAATTTTGTTTACGAATGAGAAACTTTTTATAACTGAGCAATATTTTAACAAATCTAATAATCGTTTTTATGCTTAAAGCTCTGAGGAAGCTCCCAATTAGTCAACAAAGTACAACGTGGGCATTAAAAAGGAATCCAAACATCGGTACAAGTGTATCAAGATACAAATTTTTTGAAGCTAGTTAAGCCCCTTAACACCATGTTCAATAACCAAGAATGGTCCTTTCAGCAAGATTCGGCGCCGGGTCATAAAGCTTAATCCACCCAATCCTGGTTAGAAACCAACGTTCCGGACTTCATCAGAGCTGAATACAGGACGACTGGCCGTCCTCTAGTACTGATCTTAATCCGCTGGCTTATGATTTATGGTCAGTTTTAGAGAGTATGGCTTGCTCTAAATACCATGATAATTTGAATAGCAGTGAAGAATTTTCCCATGAAAAGAGCGCATGCTTCTAGGACTGTATTGCAGCCAATGGGTCTCCATTCTATTCAACACTTCCTTTATAATATATTCTTAATGATTTTATATAATAGTAATATTTTTTTCTTTGTAACGATATTTAGGGCAAGACTATGTAGTAAATAGTTTACCTATGTAACGGTAAACGACCAGATCTGCATTCTGCAGGCAATAGAATCAGATGAATGTGTACTAATAGAAGCTAGTCATTTTGGACTTTTTGTGTGAAGGTCTAAATCAGGTATAAGGAATATTAAATACCTATCATAGTTTTAAATTCGAACACACAAAAAGTATGGTAAAACTGAAAATGCTCTCACTTCTCTACTATTAAATATATTATTAACATTGAAATTATGCAACTCACAAAGTGATTTCAGGTCACGACTCCGACTGAATGTCCAGTTTGCATTTCGAGTTGATTGTCAAAACTTGAGGAAAATAAACGGCAAGACAGCGTACAAATCTCTGGGCGTTATTTAAATTTGTTCAATTTTTGTATCTACTTTTAGATAGAGAGACTCATTTCAGAAACAATTTGTAAACAACGTAGCCCTCGCATAATTTCATGACTTAGCTTGAAGGAAAGTGGAAGAGAAAACGAACTTAACACATTTTTCTTTTCACAAACTTTCGGATGTTATAACATTTTTTTGTTTCTTTGATACAAGATTACTTGTGCACTTTATAGAATTGCCTGTCGAAGTGTAAAGTCTAATCCTAGATTGTTTTGTTGACTCCTATTATTTACGTAAAAAGTATTAATGTTTATTCCCAATTATTACTTTATTCATAGTACTTATAGTAGTAGCATTAGGAACTAAATTGGAACTAACAAATGAATTTATTATTTATTTCTATTTTATCCTTTGCCGGACAATCCGGACCCGATCTCTCAACGACATTGGATCTTAGATTGTGGTTGCTAACAAGCTGTGAAATCGATAACGTACGAGAGAAATGAATAGAAACTCCATAGGTACTATTATTCTACTTATTTCTTTAGCCTAACCACTTCGATGTGTTTCGAAATCCAATCGTGAGCCTCTCATGTTTTACAAAGGCATTATATACGATAATGATAGTACTATTCTTGAAAACGTTTTGTTGATCAACGTTCAAAGCGAATATAAAAACGGAAATATAAAATAAAGGGAAAGGTATAGGAAAGATTAATCCTGATGTTTTATTGATGTGGATGAATTATTTCATCTTGAAACACCTTCGCGAAGTCGCATTGACCTGCAAAGTTTCAATAAAAGACGGACGGCGCTCCCTGAAATGTAGAAATGTTTTTTCATCAGATAAAACTACCTCCGTCAAGGATCGATGCCTCCGATTTAAATGTTGTTTTTGTGATGAGTTCAATCTACGGGCCGGATAAAGGATGTTCGAGTCACCTTGCCTTACGTAAAACGTGCGTATTAGCGTATAGATCGGGTTTTTTTTATAGAACTCGCAAAGTGATTTTTAAACTTATTTACCCTATTGGAATTATAAAAAAATAAAAACAGTTTTTGTAATTAAACAAATTTTTAAAGATTTATAGAGGTTTATTTTTACATTGTCAATGGTAACAATATTTATTGTTCACTGAGACTTTTTGATATCCAATGATAGTTCGATCGATTAACGTGCTGAAGGTCAGTACAACATAATGTATTTAATGCAAAATTAATAAAAAAAAAATCTTCTTTAATTTTATCCAATGAGCAAATACTAAAAAAAAAACAAAATTCACTCGTTCATTGGTCCTAAGATTTTTTTACAGTCAGTACAATAAATCTCTCCATAAGTGATCCTACGTTTCGCTACACGGAGGGGATTAGACTAAGCCCTACGAACTGTTTCCCGCTCAATGTTTCATTCCGGTGAAGTGTG
Organism: Helleia helle; assembly: GCA_963853865.1. Lineage (NCBI taxonomy): Eukaryota > Metazoa > Arthropoda > Insecta > Lepidoptera > Lycaenidae > Helleia > Helleia helle. The sequence continues at coordinate 14,479,116 of OY971421.1, forward strand.
CGCGAAATAAACTCAAACAATTGTACGACAAATAACTCCTCTGTCAAGTTTCCAGATAAAATATTCCCTTGAGCGATTGTGAACGGAATAATTGAGGAAGCCTTCCTATTAATTAATTTAATTGGAAGGTGAAACAAAAGACACGGTCCTAGCTCCGGCCCTGTTTTGTTAGTTTAATTATTGAGTGAAAATTTATCTCTCTAATATATAAAATTTCCATGTCACAATGTTAGTTACCGTACTCCTCCGAAACGCCCTTACCGATTTTTACCAAATTTTATAAGCGTATTCAGTAGGTCTGAGAATCGGCTACTATCTATTTTTCATACCCCTAAGTGATAAGGGTGGTCAACCCCTCAAATTTTAAAAGTTAACGCGGACGAAGCTGCAGGCAACAGCTAGTAATAATATAATATTATTGTATATTACCTAATCTACTCTTTTTTAATATTCCGTCAACACTTTGTATGCTTACGAGTAACGCCACACATGACCAGAAACTATATTATATAAACTAAACTGGTAAATTACATTTTCATGCCATCTATTCGAAAAGGACGAATTGACGACTTTGCCTTTAAGTGCACCCAAAGTTAGTGTTTTCTCTAAGAAAGTTTTAGCGGGCAGTAATGAGTTTTTAATCCTTATACACTTTTTGAATTTGGAACATCTTAGTGTTCAGCGCCAAAGAAATCGAACGCAAATATTGTTTGAATAAATACTGGCTGTGATAAAAAAGTAGTAGTGTATCACTCGGGCGCAAAATATATTTTTGGCCCGAGCCAAAAACGAGCCTCGCTACGTTCAGGATTAGAAACCCTCGCTAGGCTCGGGATTCTACTCTAGAATCCCTCACTTCGCTATGGATTAAAAAAAGCGCCCTCTCCATAAAAATATTATTTTGCGCCCTTATGATACAATCTACTATTTTATCTACAGTAAGTAATAATATAGTAGGTCTCTATCTCAGTGGTCGGGCAGTCCCCTCCTCTGTGGAGGTGGCGTCGGTTCCTTGAGGGACTGACTAGCCGTTGAAGTGCCCTGTTTGCTCAACAGATCCGGGGCACCTTACCAATGGCGTCATTGGTGGCACTTGCCGGGTTTTAGTGGGTTTAGTGTTTTTTTTAATAAAAAGTATCCTATGTTACTTCTAATACCTCCAAGAATATGTGTACAAAGTTTCATGATGATCGGTTAAGTAGTTTTCGCGTGAAAGCGTAATAAACATCCATGCTTTCACATTTATAATATTAGTAAGGATTAGGAAGGATGAATTAGCTTTATAGGTCTAAAAGGTAGTGCCATGCTGCTTGCAGCCGAATTGGGCCGGCACGACCGTAGGGGTACCTCTCGTTCACATGATAATGGCGTCAAGTGACACCTATGCTGTCGCGTTTCTTGCGGTGTGTGAGTTTCCGGTGTCCCATGGCAGGGGATGGGGTAAAGGAGGGTAATGCATCTGCATAATCTCTTGTGTGGATGTTTACGAGGACGACCTCTGTGGCTCAATGGTTAGCGCGTTAGCGTTCAAGCCGGAGGTTGCGGGTTCGAATCCCGCCAGGGAACAAAAAGTTTTTTGTGTTCCTGATTCATGGATGTGTATTAAATATGTGTCTTATAAATAAAAAATCTTAAATATGTGTATAGTATAAAATATTAAATATATTTCCATTGTCTGGTACTCGTAACACAAGTTCTTCGAGAACTTACCACGGGACCAGATTGACGTGGTGCAAAAAGCGTCCTTAGATATTATTATTATTATGGGAGTCGGTAGTCATCTAGGGCTCCGAATGCTCGTTTGTCCCCCTAAGGCCTAAGCTATAAAAAAATCAATCATTCTAAGGATGCTTGTAGGAGATTAAAAAATTGTAGACAAACATATTCTTTTATACTATATTAATTGTTTTAAAATTCAACAAAACTTAGTTGTCGTATGCTAGGTCCAGGTTCATTTTCATCGACCCATACATCATCGATTAATGTTAGACACGGGTCTCCTCTGAGAAGAGGGTCAAGGCCATAGTCCTCACGACACTGCCCTGTGGGTAGGGGGCTAGGAAATGATTGCAAATCAGAAATATTTTGTGATGAAGGTTCCTCATTTTCTTTATTGTCGGACAATTTGAATTCTTCTAGTGTTAACAATTTCTGGAAGAAGACATCACTACATAGTATAAACTATAAAGCAAAGTCGCTTCCCGCGTCTGACTGTATGTATGCTTACATCTTTAAAACTACACAACGGATTTTGATGCGGTTTTTTTAATAGATAGAATGATTCAAGAGGAAGGTAATAGGTACATGCATAATATTGTAGATAAACACTCATAATTTTAGAAGTTTCTGATGTGATGTCATAAATAAACATATTTTTTGCACTTACATTGCAAACGCTGGATGAACCCTAACAGATAGATCAAAATAATGTACTACATTATTATACACCTAAGCCGGGCCCGGTTCCCAATTAATTACTATTGTATCAATGTATGGTAGAATTGTGTATCCTAAATATGCATACTGAAAAGTCCGCGATGGCATAATATGTCTACATTAGTTAAATATAACATACTACCTATATCCATTTTAATACTTTAAAAAAATGCCAATTATAAAGCGGTAATGTAAAAGCTATTCACAAAAATACGGTATTAATCACTACATATTATAAAATAAAGCCCTACGCCCGTCCATAGATAAATAGTTATCATCAATGCGTATAAGGCTGTATATCTAAGTTAACGCGGGCGAAGCTGCGGGCAACAGCTAGTTTGTGATAATATAACTGTATTAAGATTCTTTTTCCTTATTTTACTTTTTTTATTCGCCATTTCAATTAAATAACTAGGTACTACACAAACTCAAGTATCTATTTATTTACACTAATTAAAGGTTTTGTATTACAAACTAATTACAACTAAGAACAACAATTGTTAGTAAGTATTAAGTAGCTATATTATTTACACTGTGTCGTCTTATTTATTTAGACGTAATAATATAAAATGCGCGGTAACAACGTAGTCACGAGCAAAAGCGGCACAGGTCCTACTTCGATGACGCCCGGCTGGGTACTGGTGCGACGTGGTGCGATGCGCGAGAGCCATTTTTATCGTTTTTTATTTTTCAAAAATTTTTGAAGTGACATAATAAAGATCTATTCAATCATTTCCACGTCATCCCCGTTCAGCAATTTGAACGTAAAAGTTTTATTAAAATTGAGTTACCCGAAGTCTCATACTACTTGCTTTTAAAATCGACGTTACTTTATAATTTTTTTTGATCATGTAAAATGTTAAATATTGTATTTTTATCCAAAAAAATCCAGAGATCAAAGATGTATCTATACCCTATATTTTTATTATTATTTTAAAATGACGACTTCTATGAAAACACCTCGATCTAGAAACAACAATTTGGGATAAGGGGCCCTTAAAAAGTTAAGCAATTTACCAAGTACGCTTGGTAAACTGGTAAAGGTAACTAAAAATAGCGCAATACAAATTGTTCCCCCGTTTTCTTATACGGCTTTCAATTTGTAATTTCAGTAACATTGAGAATGTTTTGTAATACTGTATAACATATAGCATCCATTACCTAAATGCTTATTTTTACCTTCAAAGAAATCTTTATAGTCGTAGGAGTTCCTTCCCCATAAGCAAGAGAAGAGGTATTTAATTTTTTAGTTTTTATTTTGACGATTTACAGATGCGCTATAATATAAAGTAAGTCGAAAAACTTTTTCGACTTAAGTGGTAAGTCCAGTGCCTGACCAGCCCTTTATGAAACGAAGCAAAGGTAATTCTCGGAAGTTTTAAGTAGGATGGAGGTACAGAAAGATGCACGCTGTATCTCTTCTACTGATACGCAAATAGTCATTTTTTTCGCCGGAAAATGCTCTTAGGCATCCTGCGGGGCAGGGATGACTCTTCAGGCGGGTATGCGGAACTCGTTGCGCTCGAAAAATGGTAAGGTGGGCGCAGGTCTACCCACTAAAACCCGGCAAATGCCACCAATGCCCACTTTGGTGAGGTGCCCCGGGTCTGTTGAGCAAACACTCACCTCGATGGCTACTCAGTCCCTCAAGGGACCGATGACACCTCCACAGAGGGGTTGTCCCGCACCACAGAACAACCCCTCCAAACGTCTGGACAGTGCAATGGGGTGAGGTTGCCATCCTCGCCCTTTGTAACCTCCTACTGTTTTGTCCTCTCTTCTTATAAGAGGGGTACAAAGAGCAGCCCCCTCGGTTCACTTGGCTTCGCCAAAGGTGCTGAGTTCACCTTAAGCTACTGAGCGCCATCGCCACGACAAGGCTTGAACCGTGGTGGGGTATACATATACTCCTACCATTCTCTCTTGTAATAAAACTTTAGGCTAACGCACTGTGTGATTTCGTAAATAACTTCGTATATTTGTTTATGTGAAATACTTTTCTTTTTAAAATGTATTATCTTTATCTTTTTTATTATATTATATATATATTTTTATATAATTATCTTTATCTTTTTCCACCTTTAATTTATTTATACAGCGCCGTGCTCGGGTGTGTTTTATTTTATCAGGCTCCTCGGAGCCAATTAAATGTCTAAGTCACGCCAGGCGATAGTCGCCTCTAGCTCTGGATGTTTTAATTATAAGTTTGAAAACCAAATATAATTATTGTGACTCTCGCTGCTAATTGACGTATAAACGTATATAAAAAAAAATTAAGAATAAATTGCTACACGAGTGTTGAAAGTAATAAAAATTATTAGTAAAAACTCAGCGCAGATGTACGAGTTAATGTATTAAAAATGTTATTTTTAATTATATTTTTAATTACCTTATTTAAAAAAAAATGAATTAATTTTATGTATTGTTATCTTACTACTAACCTACTAGATTATAAGAATATTTTTACTAACAAAGTTTTGGCAATGTGGCTACTTCAATCAATCACAATCTTACTACTAACCTACTAGATTATAAGAATATTTTTACTAACAAAGTTTTGGCAATGTGGCCTGAAATAAAAATATTATTATTATTAATACTAGAGTATTTGTACCACTAGGTCATTCTTTTTACTTTTATCAAACAACGCGTTCAGGAAAAAAGCTGGATAGGTCGATACTCCTTTCTCTACATTAGGGTCCAGCATAGAATTCTCAGGTAAATTCATCCATGTATTAAATAATAATAATAATATCTATGGACGCTTTCACACCAAGTCAATCTGGTCCCGTGGTAAGTTCTCGAAGAACTTGTGTTACGGGTAACACAAGATCAAAATATCTTTATTTCGTAGGTAACAACTTGTTCACTTGAAATACGTCAAAAAGTAGTCAATAAGGAGTAGGTGTAGTAAAAAAACTCGTTTGAAATGCCGGCTCCCCTTGAGAAAAACGAGAAAAAAACTTAGGGGTTGCTCTTTTGTCATCAAAAATAGAACACAGTTTATAAGTCATCATGTAACCTTATACGAAAAATACGAGCGATGTCGAATATATTTTGTTAAATTTCATGAAATAAAAGATCTATTTTATCACCGTCATCAGCAGTCAACCAACCTGAATCATTTATTACAATAAAATCCCATCAAATTGTTTTCAATACTTCAAAGAAAAAAATAATAACTGAACGATACTGATGCAGGGAACCAATATTTTATCTCGTCCAACGGAATTAATATCAACACTGCAAATTGAACAATTCCATATGTTAAACACATGTATGGGATTAGCACGCCATATTGAATTTGTTGGTCGATTTATCGCTCGACTGGTCGACCTATTCAATAGACAATCGTTGGCCATTGCATTTAGCATGTCAATATTAGGATACTATTGTTCGGTTCACTGTAACAACGAATTATTAGAAAGGAGGTAATTAGGTTTATTTAGCCCTTAGCGCTTAGTATTATACTGATGCGCTTTGCACACGCCTGTATGCATCGCTCGATATCGCTTTTAGCCTTTTTTGTGCCTTTGTTTTGTTTATTTTCTTTTAACGCTTTGCCGTGTTCTAGATAAGAAGACAGGACAGTAAAATTAGTAGCGTCCATAGACTAGTCATTGCAACTCTAGTCATGTACGAGATATCTAAGTCTGCTTGATTTAATAAGTGCTGTTCTTAGTAAAGAAGTTTGTAATCTTTTTTTATAGAAGAGGAGGCAAGCGGATAGTCGTTTCACCTGGTGGTAAGTGATAAGCGACATCTATAGACACCCGCTACATCATTAGCAGGAGCGTTGCCGGACTTTCAAATATTAAATTATAATCTTTTCTTGAAGGTCCCTAACTCCTATCGGTTCGGAAATACCAAGGTAGGTGGCAGGAAATGCCGTAAAAATCGAGTTGTTGTGGATTTCCGGCCATCGAGGGAAAGTGAGTGAAATTTGGAATTTATTTTATTAAGTCTTATTTAATCCATAAATTTTTGAATTTTTTTGTCACTATTATAAAAACTAAAGTTATTATTTTTTTTTATTACAGCCAACACGAATCGATCCATAAGGTTAAACTACGCTTGCCGGGGTTGTTCCGTCGATGGGTGACCGAGACTCCCCAGCCTCGGAAAGCACGTTAAGCCGTTAGTCCCGGCTATCATTCGTGGATCTTTGACAGTCGATACGGGTCTTCAGAAGCCCGAAAGTCTGGCAACCAGTCGTGCCACAAGTTACTGGGTTGTGGAGGTCAAATAGGCAGTCGCTATATTTAAAATACTGGTATCCAGCTGCATCTGGTTAGAAGCTGACCCCAATATAGTAGGGAAAAGGCTAGGCAAAAGATGATTGATCTTCAGTTTTCTATTTTCTTTGATTTAGTTATCATAATTTTTTATTCATCAGTGCCAATAAAAAACCATTCTTGTAAGGTTGTCATGTGTGTCGCAGATAATTGCATATATTTTAAGATACGAAATGATTTAGGAAAATGATGAAAGTAATTGTTTTATTACTTTTTTCTTTAATTTTATATTCGCATTTGAATTATATTTTCTACAAAAGAATTCACAAATGGTTGTCCCCCGAAAAATATTGTGGATTCAGAGTACAAAAGATGGACAAATGAGGATTCAGACCCTAAGGGCTCTGTAATATGACAACATTTGTCTAAAAGGTTTCGCTTTCGTTCATAAGGGGTACGTTTAGTACAAAGTAAAACATTTAATAAATTTAACATTTTTACGAAGGACAAAAAGTGTATTATAAGAACGGATGTTTCATATTTTTCAAATCATCATTATCTCGTTATTAACATTAATAGCATGTGTCGGTAACCGTATTAGCATGTATCGGTAACCATATTAGCATGTATCGGTAACCGTATTTGTATGTAGCGGTAACCGTATTAGCATGTATTGGTAACCATATTATCATGTATCGGTAACCGTATTAGCATGCATCGGTAACCGTATTGGCATGTATCGATAATCGATACCGTTGCTAAACATTGGTGCCCCCTGGTCACGCCTGGCCGGCCTCTTCTTCCATACATCTTGTACTGGACAGTGCCTGGAAATCGTCATTCTATCAAGTTAGAGTTCCGACCTTGCGTATTCTCGAAAGTCGTGCTTTCACTCCAGAATTTTTTCTTATTATTCCATCGCCAATAATTTATTTGATATATTTCAGCAATGCCTTTTTGAATTTCAAATCTTCCAAAAACTATCCGTCATAAATTTCCGAACATCTCAAAATTACTATCAACCTATTTTCGTCCACTGCTGGACGCCGAGACGAAATTTATACTAATAAATATTTGAGAAAGGAGTATTTTGGCCATTCATAGTATACATAATCTTATCTTACCCTAAATATTGTTACAAAGAAAAAAAAAATTTTTCTATTGCACCTAATATTTATTACCATTACAGCGTGTTAATTTAATACATTAGTATAAAACCATTGAAAATATAAAGCTTGTTCAAAGTGATCTCCATTGGCGGCAATCCAGTCTTTTAAACGTTGAGAGCAGTAATTATAAAATCGCCTAATGATTAGACACACTAGTACGTACATCCCCACCATGGTTCATGGTTCAAGCGTTGGGGCTAAGTAGCCTAGGGTGAGCCCCAGCACCTTGGGCGAGGCAAATTGAGCCGAGGGGGTATCCCCTCTTATAAGTTATAAGAAGAGGGGACAAAAGAAAAAAAAAACAAAAAAAAAGCAAAGAGTGAGTTTCCCCAGGCGGGTATGTGGGACTTGCTGCAGCTCTACTCACTAAAACCTGGCGAGTGCCATCAATGCGCCTTTGGTGAGGTGTCCCAAATCTGTTGAGCAAACAAGGCACCTCGACGGCTAGTCAGTCCCTCAAGGGACCGACGCCACCTCCACAGAGGAGTTGTCCCGCACCACAGAACAACCCCTCTCCACGTTGGGAAAGTACAATGGGGTGAGGTTCCTATCCTCGCCCCTTGCCCCCTGCTCTTTCGTCCCCTCTTCTTATAAGAGTGGTACAAAGAGCCCACTTGGCTCAATTAGCTTCGCCCAAGGTGCTGGGCTCACCCTAGGCTACTGAGCCCCACCGCCACGTCAAGGCCTGAACCATGGTTGGGGGGGGGGAGAGTCACTCTACCGCGGGTACCTCAGAGCATTTTCCGGCGTAAAAGAAAAAAAAATACGTTCATATGTTTGAGACGGGTGTACTTTACTTATACGACTGTCCGTTTACCCCCTCTTGGGCAACGGATAATTGAGTTACCTGGTAGTACCGGGAAAACTCGTTTATGCTTATGGTCATCTCTGGCCATTTACCATCAGAGGATACGCCTGGAAGTTTTTTTATCAAACTTAACATTAAAATATATTCATATGCTAATTGAAAATAATTTATGTATAAATTATTTATAATAATTAATTGGTAAACAACAAGCCATATACGACTAGACAAGCCGGAGAATGCAGTGAGTAAAAGTCGTCATCAGTTACCTTATCCTGGTGCTGAGGTATAGTTTCGTTGTCTTTATCTTTTTCCTCTATCTAAGCCGATTGCCTAAATAATGAGTGGTATACATAGGAAAGTCGTCTTCAATTACGTTACGAATTCCTAGAGGGACTGGAGTAATCCCTTTGATGGGAAATGTATGTTGCGGTTGCTAGTTCGTAACCGTGCAATTAATTTGAAGCAAATCGCCTTCTCATTTATTCATGAGTTCTCGCTATCTTTGGGACCCGAATACAAAGATTGGATAGCAACACCACATTATTTCATCGTTTTCGCACATTTTTATATTGTAATGGTCGTCCTAATTACAAATTTCTGGCTGTTTGCCAGAGTTTTTGGCGATTAGTTGGAATTCATTGCGGGTTTTGTGGGAACTGAATTTTTGGTTTTAACTACTAATTACTTTTAACATTTAAAGTATTTAAAACTTTGTGTAGTTAAAATAATCATGTTATTTAAAAATCCTATACTTTTAATATGTTTTAATTTTATCTTCGGTGTTCCTTTTTGTCATTCTGTGGAGATGTGAATGTGTCTAGGATGTCGATAACATTAACGCCCGCGTGAACTTACTCAACTTAACTACTGTTAGTTATAGCGTGATGTTATATAGACTAGCCTAGCCTTCCATGATAAATGGGCTATCTAACACTAAAAGAATTTTTCAATTCGGACCAGTAGTTCTTGAAATTAGCGCGTCAAGCGTCAAACAAACAAGTTCTTTAGCTTTATAATATTAGTATAGATCACATCACACATCTATTTTCTTTTTTAGACCAGTGTAGTGCCCTTATATGTATTAGTATATAAGTTAATGTAGTAAATCTATATTAAATAAAGAGTATCATCTCGGCACCCAAACCGAACATACGCCTCCTTTCTTCACATGGCGACCCTGGCATAAGGGCACTACACCAGTAATAGCCTCTTCATCGAAGTCATAGCTTTTATCAACTGGCTTTTAATTTCGTTTTAAATTTTAATCTTATCAGTTTTAGTTGCCGCGGTCTCACAAGCACTAAAATTAAAATAAAGTCATCTAAAATAGCCAATGACTTTTCATAATAATAAACTTCTGACCATTTTTTAAATATAATTGAACTGACTTTTACTACATTTGTTGATGATGATAATAATAATAATAATGATCTATACTCCTAGCCGTGAATTGAGCGCTGATGCGCTCGAAGATGGCTAATGTAGCCTCTCCGAGCTGAAACTCCGATCACACTGGGCACGTGAGTAGGTACGCGTTTACATAATTAATTGTACGTTGTGGCAGGAGGTTCACGAGCCTTCAACTGGTTGCGTCTGGTATCATGGTCAGCTTTACGCTGAATCTCGAACTCTCGGACTCGTCAGTTCACCATCCTACGCCATTCTAGCCGCTGTGGTGTCAAACATTCCCAATGAGAACGCTCTATGCTGCATATATTATCATGTGTCGCTTTTGGACATTCTTAAACTGGAGGAGCCAGCCTTGATTTTGACTTCAGTTCAGAGTAGAAGATACGCTTCGCCACTCTTTCTCTGCCATACGAGTCAACAAGTCATGAAGGCCAATAAATAAATAAAGCCAAATATATTAATAAAGGCATTATCGCTAAACTTTAACTATACTACTCATTTTGACATGATTTCATTTGATTGTGTAAGCACGGAAGCAATAGAAACATTTCTTTATTATTTTGCTTAGTTAGCACCAGTGACTTTGCAATTCATTTTTACGATTGGAGTTGTGTTAGGGATCATAAAAACGGCGGAAATAATGCGTTGACTTTTAGCCTTAAAGTCTGTTCAAGGTCCTATTTAACGTTTGCTGAAGCTATTTTGTATTCTCAAGAAAGTTCCATAAATAATCCTATATACTTTATGATGCCGTATTTATGGAACAAACATTTCAAGTTATAATCGCTAAAAATAAAGTATTCTAGGGTCAGGTAAATGAATTCATGAATTATTCATACAGTATTTGCATATATTTGTGTCGCCAAAATAAATTATTCACTATTATAGCTCAAATCTAAATAAATAAAAGAATACGTAATTTATAAAATAAAAGCTTAATAAAAGCAATACCATTTTAAGATAGTTTAAATATCTTTCAAAAATAAGTCTCTGCACCGTGTTTAAGGTCCTATTTCAATATTAAAACTACGAAAATTCATGGATGTGTGTTCTTAATTTGCGTATAGATAAACCATTAAGATCTCCAGTAAGACATAGGATACCTCTCATCCCGGAAATGTGTGAGATTATTTTATTTTTTCTATTATTGACATTTGTGCTACAGCGGTAAATATGTCTTTTTTTTTAGGGGCTCACCCTAGGCTATTGAGCCCCACCGTCACGTCAAGGCCTGAACCACGGTGGGGAGCGGTCAATATGTCTGTTGCGAGTCATGTTCATCATAAACGATTGAAAATCTAAGTTCACGTACACGTAAGTACTATAGCACCATTCTATACACTTGAAGTATCATTCATGAACTCCCCACCATGGTTCAGGCCTTGTCGTGGCGGTGGGGCTCAGTAACCTAGGGTGAGCGGTGCACCTTGGGCGAAGCTAATTGGGCCGAGGGGGCTCTTTGCACCCCTAGATAAGAAGCGGGGACAGAAGAGCAGGGGGCAAGGGGTGAGGATGGGAACCTCACCCCATTGTGCGGAAAAACCCCTATGTGGAGGTGGCGTCGGTTCCTTCCTTCCTTGTTTTTTATCACATTTTTTTAATTCAATAAATGGCGGATCATTTTGTTAATGGAGATTTAGCTGTCAAATTGAAACTTTTTTCAGTGTTGACAGTACAACATAAAGTTTTAAAATAGCTAGCAATTAATAATATAATATTTTTTTGTTTGAATAAATTAATTTGATGTTTCATTTTTTTTATTTCACTTTATATGTAGCGAATCACGTACCGGGCCTCTAGTTATATATATATATATATATATATATATATATATATATATATATATATATATATAATTGATATTATTATCTACATATATATATGTAGATAATAGGTGAGGAGAATGTTGGGCCATTCACTGATGCGCTGGCCCAATGCGGGTTGGTGAACTTCACACATCTTCAAAGACTTTTAATTTCATCAGGCGTGCAAGTTTCCTCACGATGTTTCCTTCACCGCTGAGCAAGCGATAGTCTCAAGTTTCACGTAGACAATTAGAAACCCATCGGAACCCGGACCTCTCACTCAAAAGGTAATCACACTACACCATCGTCGCTCACTATACTCATAAGCCTATTTTACATAGTTTTAATACCATTTTACCATATTGATATAAAATCTAGTACCTTCAATATTTTGTCACTTGGATATAAAATGTCTTAAAATGTGAAATATTCACAATTGATCGTTTACCTTAGTTATATACAAATGCAAATCCTGTCGGCCCTTCAACGTAATTTATAGGATTTCGTTCAATAACGGTCGGGAATGTCACGACCCTGGCTTTAAATGTGCGGCGAAGGATCACATTCGGGAAAAGGGTGATTTCAACTTAAATATAAAAGCTATTTTTGTTGTCCATATGAATAATGTTGGCCCATAATAAATTATGAGAAATGTCAAATAAAATGACCTTTTTGATAAAGTAACTGTACGGGAATCTATCGTAGTTTCGTAACATGAGAAATGTCACCATTTATATCATAGTAGTCACCTGCAACTTGTCTATACTTTCTGTATTCTTATTCTTATCAAAGTTTGTAACCTTTTTTATTCTGTAATAATCAATGCTTCATCTTGTAGTGTCATATTCACTATAAGAGATAGCTATGGTCATAAAGCATAGGCATTTGTGTGTACAATTGTGCGATGTTCATTTAATAATAATAATAATAATAATACCTATGGACGCTTTTTTATACCACGTCAATCTGGTCCCGTGGTAAGTTCTCGAAGAACTTGTGGTATGGGTACTAGACAACGGAAATATATTTAATACTTTTATAATATACATATATTTAAGATTTTTATTATATAATACACATATTAATTACGCATCCATGACCCAGGAACACAGAAAACTTTTTTGTTCCCTGGCAAGATTCGAATCTGCTACCTCCGGCTTGACTACATTAACCTAACCTAACCATTGAGCCACAGAGGTCGTCGATGTGATTTTCATTTTTTTTTCATCTCCTAACTCTGGTATTGGGGTACAAGTGTTGAATTCTTTCCCTCTAGATTTCTCTCATATTAATTTGTATTTAGTAGGTATTATTCTATATCTTCCTTTCCCTACATATTAATGATTGTAGAGACTTTATAATAATCTATATACGGGGGCAGTTATTGCACAGTGAAATAAAAATGCGGAATATTTAATAATAATTGTTATTGTTAAAACAGCTCAGACATTACCCCAATTCACCCTTTCACTCCACTAACTTATATAAGCGTTCTGTTCAATAATTTTTAACTTTTAACTATGCCAATTATATCGCTTGCTCGCAAAATTCGAAATTTTTGTATAAAATTTGTCCTCATAACTTCACAAGCTGTGACGCCTTGACTACGCTACGCCGACGCGATAATCTTTAATTAACTATCACCATTTCTCTAGAATCTAAAACCCATGCCGGTAAAATCGTAGGTACTTACTTCCTTTTTCAGTGATGTAACAGATTGCCTTACCCCATTTTAATTATATTTTTAATAAGTATGATCTATGTCTTATTTTCAAGAAGCAGCAGAGGCTTTAATTATAAAGATGTTGCGTGTATAATATTGTGTTAAGTTTTAACGAAATCAAACATGATTTTCGATAATTGTGAGTTAATTTTTTATGTTCAGTTCAGGTGTTGGTTGTGACTTATTGTGTATACGTCACATTTAAACATAAATGACCCAGAATTAACTCTAGAGTTGGTTAAAGTTTCTCAAAGTGCAATATTGGGGGGACTGCCCGGCCGCTAATAAGCAGTCCCCACGACGTCGTGCCATAAAGACCCAGGTTCCCATCCTGAGCTCGACACAAACACAGGGGCGTTACTGGAGGCGCATTAAGTAGCGCCTCCGACGCACCGCCGTTCGTCGCCTGCAGGAGGAGGCCTCGTCGGCGGCCTCCTCTCTCACCCGCTCGTCGGCCTCCTTCTGGGACATTACTGCCTCGCAGAAGGAGACCATTGCCGTCCAGGAGCAGTCGGAGCCTCACGGCACCGACGCCCATACACATTCGCACAACCAAGGCCACGCAGATGCGCCGCCCTCCCCCCCCCCAATGGGTCACCGGAAACTCACAAACCGCACGAAACACGATAGCATAACTGTCACTTGACGCCGGTGTTATGTGAGCGACAGGTACTACCCCGGTCGTGCAGGCCCAGTTCTGCTGCAATGCAACATGGCACTACCTCTTACTAGCTTGCTAACTTAAATTTAGAATAGCAATCTGTATATATTACTTCGAGGTGCTTAATATAAAATATGTACTTTGTGACATTATAAACTTCCTTCTATAATGGTTAGTAGATACAAAAGAAAACTTCTTTTACATAGAGGCCACTAAGTAATGAAATTTTTTCTCACCCCTAAGAGGTTCAAATTTATCCATCAATGTCACTTTGTTGTCAATCCTGAGGTCTATTATGTATTGGCATCCATGACCTTTTGAAGCTTTTAAACTGCTCTTTGAATAGTCTGCTATAATATAATAGTCATTTGACTATTGGAATGGTCCCTGGATGAATTGAATAGCAATTGTTTGTAAAATGAAAGTATTTGTTTTATCCAGGCATCTAGAAGTGTTGACTATACTTTATAATATTATAGTTATAATATGTAGACAAGTTTCTAGAGATTAAGTAGACAAGACTAAGGTTCATACTATATTATAGTAATAAATAGACAAGCTACATCGGTGGGAGGGATATGCTGTGCCGTGCTTCCAGCTGCATGGGTACCAACATCTTACTTGTTTCTCTCGTGAAACAGCATTTCTGTGCTTTGGAGAGAAGGGTAAGACAGGCACTGTAATGACTGGTACCTAATATATGGAAAACTTTTTAATTATGAATATTTGTTATTAATGTTGGTCAAATTGGGTTCTGTGTTTTTCCCACCATTGTTCAAGCCTTGTCTTGGCCGTGGGGCTCAGTAGCCTAGTGGTGAATTTAGCACCGTGGGCAAAGCCAATTGAAACGAGGGAGCTGCTTTTTTAACCCCGCTTATAAGAAGAGGAGATAAAAGAGCAGCGGGTTAAGGGGCGAGGATAGGAATCTCACTCCATCATTGCACTGTTCCGAAAGAAAGAAAGGGTCCAGTGATTTAATATTTAAATTGCATTTAGATAACTTCATAACATGCAAGAAAAAATTTAATTTCTTCAAATTTCGTACATTTAATTTTCCTCTTCTCAAAAGTATTTTATATACGACAACTCAGACATCGTTATGACTCAAGAAATGGTTAAAAGTGTGTGCTGTATTATGTAGGAGGAGGAACAAGCTCTTAGCGAGTGTTTTACTGCACTTCGTAAAGTATTAATGGTTCTTCACAAAGTTTCGTCGGAAAAACAAGGCAGTTTCGCTCTACTTTCGCCTATGAAACTGTGACGATACGGACGTAAATTACCGTTTCTGTTTTTAAAATTATAACTTCGTTATATTTTCATTAGTACTCATTTATTAAGTGGTTATTTATTTTTGAATCTCTTTCTGAAAAGGATACTACTGAAAGACTTAAATTAATCATGGAAAGCACAGGTTTTCCTGTCGTTTTGAATATTGTTTATAGTTTAAATCTTAATTAAATATTCCCACAAAATCGTGATTCAGTGCAAAATACGTTTTCTGTTTGTCGAATTATTACCACACATCCTTCTTATATTTTTGCCTGTTTTTCAGTCAAAACGTTTATATGAATGTATAATATATTTATAAATATGTACAAACACTTCCACATCAACGTAATCTTTTACCTGTAAAATTCAAAGTTAAGTGAAAATAAATTAAACCGTCGATTAAAATAAAAATACAGTTTAGTTACATAACTTTCTATATTTCATGTCTTATATTTATAATTTGTAACTAGCTATTCAAAACAATTAAATTAAGAATCTAAAGTACATGTACAAAAATTGTATATACAAGAATTTCCATGGAAATACATCCATTAGGTATGACAATAGGAATTTACAATTCATGTATTCGCATACACGATCTAGATTAACTATTCGAGAACATAAAAAATATAACAATTTATTAAATAATACACATTCTCATATTAAATTGACAAACACGAATGAATTTCTTATAATTATTAAGTCTCCCTTGTATAAATACTACATCACAAGAAAAAGACTTACAACAAAGATTCATAGCATTGATGAATATGCACAAATATTTGATTGTTTTTAACTCAATATAAACTTTATATTAATATGCACAAATGTTTTTCCGAAAAATTAGTAGAACCGTTTCGTATTTTTCTTTGTTGGCGAAAAAGCCCAAAAACGACAACTTGTAGAGTTTTTTCGTCTGTAAGTTGTGGTTTCGACTAGCCTATATGAAGTATAAATTGTTTCTGGTAAACTTGGCAACATGCAAATTGATAGTCAGTTAAGAACATTATTCATGAAAATATAAAGAAAGAAATCTAAGATACTTCTTAACTTTATATTTTAGTAGATTTCCGTAATACAGAGTCAACAGTTTACACGTGTGTAAGCTCTTATTTGATATTATAAATAACACAAAAAATGATAATCGATATGAAATGGATATTATCATATCTCACATTTGAATCGAATGCATATTTGTTGGAAATCACAACTCATATTAGGACACGGCTCCACCGCGGCGAATGGAGAAGCTACGCACGTTTGTCAAGTTTCGCTTTGTAAGAAAATGTATATGATTTATATTTTCATGCAATTGACATTTTAACATACATGCGTAGTCTCTGCGTACACCGCGGTGGATCAGCGCCTTTAAATGCATTGAATAATAATAATTTATGCAAGATTTACTCTCAGGTCGCAAATTTAATTTATCTAGTTTTAAAATATTAGGATACGATGGTTCATACTTTTGATCATGTTTAGTATGGACGCCTGCCTTGAATAAAGGCTGCGTTTTAGATTACCACAAATATAAATATTGTATCAACATGAAATCACATTTAAAGTTTTAAATTCATTGAATTACTTTACTGTACCTTTATGACACAATCGCAATTTATATACTAACAGTTCTACATTTTCTATCCTTATTAAGTTCGTTATGTTTACGATCCATAGGTACTTTATCAAATTTGGGACTCTGAGCTACTTAAACTTTAACATTACGATCATAGCAAAACTAAGACAAAAATATATTTGTATAACTTAACGGTATGTTGACAAAATTTTCAATCGCGCCAACAACCAATTCCAATTTTTGGAACATTCAATATTTACACTAACATTTGGCACAACGACGTTTTGCGACTATTTTCCCATGCCGATACTACTACGGATCTGAGCAAATATAGGTATGCACGAGATTATCTATTGAAATTCATAAAATTTCTACTATTCATCTCATCTATAATATAACGAATACTTAAACTATTTATTTACATCATACAATCAGTCATAGTTACTATTTTGGCAGGTAATAATTGTTTAAAGAAATCTTTACTGTCTAATTTATTAATTCTAATATTTGCAGCTCAGATTTGAACTACTAAAATGTCGTAGGCCACTTAAACTAATTATTCATCAAAATTTGTTATTTTGGTCATAAGAAACATTTGATATCAAAAACTGCTACAGTCGAATACCATATAGGCCGGACTAAATCTACACACTGGCTTTCGACGTGGAGATGCTGAATTTCTTAAATAATACCAAGACTTGTTGTTTGAGTCAATTTTTTTCTTCTTTAGATATACTCATGCAGATTTTGTCTAGCCTTATTCTTCTAGTTTCAGAAACTCAGCATCTATTAGCGGCTATGAAATTTACTTGTGATGCAAAATGCAAAGAGCAACCGTTCACAACCTATCATGATTTAAAGCTGGGTGGACAAAATATTTTGAACGTCCTGAAAACATTTGAGTACCCAGCTTTAAATAAAGGCCTGAATAGGATTATATGTCTAATAATAAATGAACTTATTGGCTATACTAATTTGAGGTTAAAAGATGATATTGTCAAGGTGATAATAGAATAATAGTTAATTTTAAAAGTCTCTGTCGTATTCGGAGCGGCGTCGGGAGTAATGCGAGCGCGGGAATTCACCGGTGTAGCCGTAGACTTGGGACCCGCCGCCTCCAGTCTGGCCATATAGCTGTGAGCCTCCATATCTGTAAAACAACATATCTTAATATTGTTTTCTAATGTTTATGCAAATTTCAGTCATTATAATGAAACAACTTTTACCCTCCGTCATGTTGCTGTAAAGTATCCTAAACGTCGGGAATAAACGCTATAAAATCCGTAAAAGTTGTTTCATTATAAATTAATATGATTAATTTCAGCATTAAAACTATTTGAACGAGATGTTTTCTGTGTTTTTCAATTTTATATTGTAGAGCTCGATATTTCGACATTGTCTATGAATGCCTTGTTCTGTCTATCTGACTGTCATTTGCAGACGAAATATAAATCTCCGCGAAATATATAAATATAAAATTAAGAACTTGGTGAATTTTATAACCTGTTTTAAATAGTTTCACACACAGACACAAACTAAATCAAAGATAATGTGGACTTATTATCTTATATGTATTAGAAATGTTACAGCTTAAATCATTTAATAATAATGTCTTGAAGTTTCTAAGTTGCAGTTCTAAATTTAATGTTAATTCAGACATTGTCAATTTATTGATATTGCCAAGATCCGAATAATTTGAATTTAGTGTTTTCTACCAGTTTTGCTACTCTATTATGTAACAATAAATTTACAACATACACAGTATATTTAAAATGCATTACATCATCATGATCATCATCATCATCATCAGCCTCTATCCGTTCAATGCATTACATACAAACATAAAATACTCTTTGTGTTTAAAAATATTACATTAGATGTAAATAGAATCACAAAACTCTTAAAAATGTCCTCTGTCATCCATTAGTATTAAAAGCTTATTTTTACATCTTTTTAAAATTTGTTACGTAATTTTTTACATAAAAACCAGTCGCCCTTTGATGAATTACAGAAAACAAAAAAAAAAAAAAGATCTCTATTTGCATTCTATTTTACATCCAATCTATATAATATATTGGTTAAACTTAAAAGCCCTCCAACTTTAATTCAACCTCTGGTGAAATAGATATTGAAAAACATTTCACATACCCATTTCCATTTCCTCCTGTGCCATAAATTTGTGAGCCTCGACCCGAATCAGGAGTATAATGTTGCATATACTTCTGTAGCTGTGGGGTCCATTCCGAGCGCCAGGAATCTCCAGGGTTGGGATATGCCAGCTGTTCAATGAATGCAGTTGACATTCGCTACAAATAATAAAATTTATATTACCACCATTATACTACACAACTACTTACTTTAAAGTATAAGTATGTTAGTTGCATCACAAACTGGCAAACGTACGATCTGGTGGTCGACGTCGCCCATGAATATAAACAAGTATTATACCTGGAACGAGCCCAGGCAAATCATTTATGTGTTGTATGCCTATCCTGAAACATACGATGTTAAGTCTCGGTGCCAGTAATTATCTCCGAAACACAGCAAAGCTGTTTCACGGGAGAAACAAGTAAGATGCTGGTACCCATGTAGCCGGGAGCGCGCACAGCGCATACATCCCACCAGTTACTATAAATAAATTCAATTATAATGAGTGAAATTCGCGTAAACATGACTTAATCAGTTAGATTTTAGTCGCCGATCCTGTACTTATTTCAAGTCAATTAGTAAAGTCTCACCAGTCATTATTATAATATAATTATTGCTATATATAAAATCTTTGAATTCAGTTTTGACTATTGGATATCCCGCTCATATTATTCATGTGTAGCCTATCCTAGACGTAATTAAGTATCCTACGCGTAGACGTAAGATAATCAGTCTTAGTGCCAGTAATTACTCTGTCTGTTCTGCTCTTCTTTGCGAAACACAGCATAGTTGTTTGACGAAACAAACAAGGAGGGTGGCGGAACCTACGCAGATAGACGCGCGGTACAAAACGGATCCCCTAACTGTAAACATTATAACAGTAAACATTATACCTTTCCAGATGGTAGATAGGGTAGGTCTCGTTCTTTCATGGGATGAACATCATCAAAACCTCCCATGTGACTCTTATCGAGCTCCCGCAACATGTCTTCACTTAGTGGTATCGGTTGTTTTGTTTTCGTACTTTTTTGGCGATTTACGAGCTGAAAATATAAATATTATTATTAAAATAAATAAAGGAACTTACGGAAAATGTATCCCGGATTTCTATGAAATCATTAAATAAATACTCACGACTGTCACACCAAATATAACAACGAACAATAATGATGCAAGTGCAATGACGATGACGGCTATACCCCACTGCGGTAGGAGCGATTCTTCGTCCGGTTCTACTACAGTTGGTTCTTCACGTTTCGGCAAAACTGTTTAATTGAATTATTAAATTAATGATCATGATCAATGATTTTGAAAAATAATGAACATTAAAAAATGTTATATTATTAGTGATATAAATAAAATACTTTGTAGAAGAATTGGTAACGCAAAGTCCATTACATTGTTAATTATCACAACAAAATATACTGCTGTTTTAAGTGAAACTGTGCATATTACGTTCTATCCGGTTCTACTACAGTTGGTTCTTCACGTTTCGGCAAAACTGTTTAATTGAATTATTAAATTAATGATCATGATCAATGATTTTGAAAAATAATGAACATTAAAAAATGTTATATTATTAGTGATATAAATAAAATACTTTGTAGAAGAATTGGTAACGCAAAGTCCATTACATTGTTAATTATCACAACAAAATATACTGCTGTTTTAAGTGAAACTGTGCATATTACGTTCTATAAGATATTTTCATCTGTTTTCCAAAAGTAATCACGTTGTTATGTTCATGAAATTAACTTTATGCTTGTTTTATACAATATCCCGGAAAAATGTTATCTTCACAGTATTATTAAGAACTGACCATGATAATAATGACTGCAAATTATTGCAAAAAATGTTAGGTATGTTAATATAATAAATAATATTTTAACTGTATGTAGTAAAGTTTTCTAATCACATTTATAAGTACATATACAAATAAAAAAACTTTTCTTACCAATAAATTCCGTGTAATCTGGGTCCATTACGAATTTTCCTATTTCTAACTTTCCTGCAGATTTGTCAATGGTTTTTGTCATCTGTTCATCGCTTTTTCTCATTCGATCTTCATCGGGCTGATCACCTAACATTGCATCGGGGTCAAATTCTTGAGCTGGTGATTCCTCCACAACTGAACCAGCTTTGGCCTCTTGAAGAGATTTGTGGAATAATTTCTTTATTTGTAGAGTATCAATTTTTTCGTCCACATTATTCAATTCAATGAAGTAGTCGACAAGTACAGAACCTTCACTAAATCCATCTATTCGAATACCTTTGTACCATTTGCCGAGTAAATCAGATTTGGAATAGACAGAATTAAGCTGAAAATTAAAAATTTAAATTATAGTAATTTGATCTATTAATACATTTTTTAAAAATCTTCAATAGATATTTTAATTATTAAGTACCTCTTCTTTAACGTCTTTCGCTAATTTTTGCCATTCTTTAGTATGCTGATCCAGCAATTCAGGAATCCATTTTACTCCTGGAAATAAATATATTTAGTCAGTAATTAAAATACATTCATAGCTAGAATGTTTTATTTTTGTCTAAAAGGTAAATTATTATTATTATTTACAAATTTGTTTGAAAATATGTAAACTAATTGAATGATGCGTAAACAATTTTACATACCCGCAATAATTTTGATAGTAGCTGCAATATCACACTCTTGGCGACAAACGCCAGGAGTAGTCGGTACAGGTGGCGCTGCGGTTGTCGTTGTTGTCGATATATAACGGCGAGTCGTGGTTTCAGTGCTTAGTTCATGCATTGGAGTTGTGGATGTCGCATTTCGTTGTAACTCGAGTAATTTTTCTAGTGAAAACGGTGTTGTAGAAGGAGATGGCCACCCGGTGAATTCAGTTGAAGCTCTAAATTAGGAAAAAAAAATGTTTAAAAATGAGTTCAATAAATAATAATAGTCGTGCCACCAGATGGTAAGTGGCCATCGTCACCCATTACAAGAAACGAGTTTACTAGGTTCATATTGTTTTCTTATCTTTACGTGAACTTCACTTATTATAATGAAACCATCCCTGCAGTCCGTGGAACTCAAAAGATTCACCAGTTTGTGTTTTTTTTTTCTTTAACGCCGGGAAATGCTCTGAGGCATCCCGCGGGGGAGTGGGTCTCCCCACGCGGGTATGTGGGACTCTCTGCGCCCGACAGCTGGTAAGTGGACGCAGCTCTACCCCCTAAAACCCGGCGAGTGCCACCAATGCCGCCATTGGTGAGGTGCCCCAGATCTAGTAAACAAACAGGGCACCTCGACGGCTAGTCAGTCCCACAAGGGACCGACGCCACCTCCACAAAGAGGTTGTCCCGCACCACAGAACAACCCCTCCTAACGTCGGGACAGTACAATGGGGTGAGGTTCCCATCCTCAGCCCTTGCCCCCTGCTCTTATGTCCCTTCTTCTTATAAGAGGGGTACAAAGAGCCCCCTTGGCCCAATTAGCTTCGCCCAAGGTGCAGCGGCTCACCCTAGGTTACTGAGCCCCACCGCCACGACAAGGCCTGAACCATGGTGGGGCCAGTTTGTGTTTACTGGTGATATGCTGGAGTTCAGAATTCTTCTTGCTCTCAATTTTACTCAAACTTGAATAACAAACGCAATTTTAAGATTACACTGCAATTTTTAAGTTAATATTTCCTAAAAAGCTTAATAAAATGTTTTGAAAATAAATAGCAAGATTTTCTATTAAAACAAAGAATCTTTTACTGATTCGGTATTCCCCCATTTTCATGTTTTTGAAATACTATCATGGCTATCATATTATATTGTTAAAATCTAGTAACATAAGTAGTATATATTTGATAAAAAAACAAATTAATTCAAATATTTCTATTAATTCTTTTTTTCCTTATTTCGAGATTTCATGAGATTTCATACATTGTAATTACACTTTTTGACAAGTATAATTTTACGATCATATTGGAATTTCATATTGGTATTTTAACAAGTTATATACTTATATTTACAGATTTTTCTTTTTCACTAAAACAGTAAAAAAGATGAGAAAAGAATATATCTTAATAAGGAGAATTTCCTTAATTACCTTGTGGGCCATCCTTTTTGAATCTTTGGTGTCACTGGTGGTGGGCCAATGCTTGATTTTTGTGTAGTAGTTTTTCTGCTTAATTTACCTCCAGGTCTTGACGGGAAAACTAATTTAATACCACCAGGCGATGGAGTTGTGATTTCTAATGATGGTGAATCTAATGTTTCCTCAGAACTATTTAATTTGAATCCAGGCGGTAATAAATTAGATAAATCAGCTATTTTTATCTTTTCTAATGGGTTTTCTAACTTCGGAGTTTCACTATTATTAAGATTATAACCAGGAGGAAGTAATGCTGATAAATCTATTTTGATTGCATTAACTGGGAGTTTAGCGCTTATTTTAGGCTTCGCTGTTGTGGTACTTGTTGTTGTTGATGAAAAAGCAAGAGAGTTTGTACTATTTAACTTGAAAACTTTTGGTAACAATGCTGATATATCTAGCTTTTCTACAACGAATGAATTATTTTTGTCACTTTCAGGAGGGAGCTTGAAACCAGGAGGTAAAAATTTGCTGATATCATCTTCCTGAATCTTTTTATCTTCTTGGTGTTTCTCTCGTGGTTTATATTCTTTAGGAAGTAATGATTTATCATCTAGTATGATGACTTTATTTTTCGAACTTATTCCAGAAGATCTTCCTTGAGTTCCATTTATAATAACGCTAGCAATCAAAGGAAGAGGTGTTGTACTTGTAGTTGTGGTAGTTGTAGTAACAGTAGTTGAGGTCGTTGTACTTGTACGTTTATCCTTAAATGATTGCCTTGGTTTATAACCTGCAGGTAGGAGGCCAGTCAAATCGTCCATGACTGTAACTAAAGATGGTTTCTTTCTCGGTTTAGGTGTTGTTGATGTAGTCAAACGAGGAGCAAATTTTTTGATATTTACGGGTAGAGGTTCTGGAGACGCTCTCTCTGTGATAACGGAAGACTGAGTACTTTTAACGGTAAACAATTTAACTGGACCTGGCGTTGTTGAAATTGACGATGAGGATGACATTTGATCTGTAGTTGTTTCAGTAATTAACTCAATATTTTTATTATCATTGTCAATACTACCCGACAATACATCACTAGATAATTCTGATTGAATAGTGTCTAATTTGTCGTTTATGTTCTCAGTAGAAGACGATCCGCGTAGTCCTTCTCTTGGATTTTCGGTTACATTTTCCTCATCTTCGTCAGTAAGAACTTGCTTTTTCTCTTCTTGTTCTACAGTAGGGAAGGGCAGAAAACGTGCACCTGATACACTTCGGCTTGTTTGTACAGATGCAACAACGATCCAATTTTCTGTAGTAACTGAGGCAGTATCATTACTTTCATCATTGGACGGAGAAGTAGCTACAGATTTAGGTGTAGGTGGATAAGTTACGTTTGGTATTGAAATAGTACCATTTACAACACTTTTGGTAGTTACAACTGAAACAACTTCTTCGCCTAAAATTGAGGGAGTCTCAATTGAGGAAACATCATCCTTCTCTTCCTTAGAAAACAAGAATTTTTGACTAGGTTCACCAGTATCGTTATCTAAATCTTGTTCAGGTTGGTCGATAACAGTCGTGTCTACGAATTGTTTAAAATTGTCATCTTTAACCATGGTTTTATTTGGTTTCATCACTAGTACTTCATAGGAATTTGTTTCGTTTATTTTTACGTTTTCTTCAGGTTTATCTGGGACTTCTGTGGAATCATATTCATCATAAATATCGGTAACTGGATCACTACTAGATACAATATTTTTCTGAGTTGTAGGTACGGATTCTGTTTCTTCATCATCGTAATATTCCACATATTCCCCTTCTCCTTCTTCTTCACTTTCTGTATCTTCATCGCTATTTATCTTTTCTTGTTTATTGTCAATGGTTTTATTAGATAGCATCGGTGCAGGACTTGGTTGATATAATTTTTCTGTAGAATGTGATTTAACAGCTGAATCATTCGCGATATTATTTATACCCATTGAAGTTGCATCAGATTTGCTATCATCAAATTCTTTACTTTCATTTGACTTAATGACTTGAACATCGAATGAACCTTTTGTGTTTTTCATTAATTCTCTGAATGAAGTTATGTCTCTTATATCATCTTCCAAAAGAGGCTCCAAATCTAATAAAGGTTTATATTCTGTAGAGGAGTACACATTCGCTATGTGTTTTGGTAAATTGAAATTTTTACTAACAATATTCTTGGGTGTGGGTACATTTTCACCAGCTTTTTTGTTATCAATTAAAGGATCAAAATGTGAAAACCGAGAATGAGTAGGTTTTGTGTTTGTATTTGGTCGGTTAGCCAATTTTGTTGGATTGTATGTTGTAACTTTATGACGGTCAAAAAGATCTTGCTCTTCATTGTCAATTTCATCATCATGCGAAATATGACCTGTTTGTCCGTGACTCTTAAGACTATTGCCATCGAAAGGTATATTTTGGAAACGATTATTCTGGAGATAGTCTATATCGGGATTATTTAAAGTGATTTGACCCAAAAATGTTTCTGGTTTTGAAGGATCATTTTGATAAGCTACAGAATGTATCTGTGAATCGTCTGGCCTTTTTGTTGGAGCCGAATTAACCAGTTGGTAATTTAAAGGAAGAGCTGGCCTAAACCTTTGTCGCTGTGATGTTGGAAAATCTGGCTGGTTTATATAGTATTGTGTTCCAGATTGGCTTCTACCTGTAGGTAACTGGAATGGTGATGGGTTTTGGTTGTAGCTAGGACTAGGAAATCGTACATGCCTCTCATTATAGAAAGGCTGCCCTGCAGATGCTACTCTGTAACTATCACCGTTTTCTAAAAACGTCGTTGGTCGACTGTTCGGAAATATAGGTGGTTGAACTTGAGCAAAATTTCTTTCTGGTGTGTAATAGAAATCGTTGTCATCTGAAACAAACAAAAAACAATTTTATTGTCATTTAAATTCACTTATGTATCTAATTTTATATTTCAATATACTATATGTGTCAAACAGTGAATGGCCTGGTTGTAATAATAATTGAATGATAGTATATTGTTTTCTAATGTTTACGTGAATGTCACTCATTATAATGAAACACATTTTACGTAAAATCTTAATAAACCGCGACAAAATCCGTAAAAATTGTTTCATTATAATGAATGATAGTATAATTTTATTATAAGTATTTTTTATAGCATAGGAATAGCAATAGGCAAACGAGCAGTCGAAGCCTTTTGGAGACAATCGACGCCCATACACCTACGCACAACCAGAGACTATGCAAATGCTTTGCTCTCCTTTTCCCTATCCCTCTAATGGGTCAATGGAAATTCACAAACCGCACGAAACGTGACAGCATAGCTGTCACTTTACGTCGGTATTATGTGAGCTAGAGGTACCACCTAGGTCGTTCTAGCCCAATTTGGTAGCAAAGCAGCATGGCGCTACCTCTTACATGTGACAGTATAAGTGTAAGGTCCAATAAATAACATTATATTTTCATACTTATATTTGTACGGTTGTTTTTTTTTTTCTAAAAAAACTTCAATTTTAATATTATTATAATAAATAATGAAGAAACCAACATATTTCAAAACAGTAGATACCACAGGTAATTTAAGAGCTATGCAAATTTAGGTGTTTCTGTAAGCTCGCTTTACAGCACAAAGCAATTCGGTGATAAATGAAACAATAATTTTACAGATACAGCTTGGCAAAAAAGAGTATGACGCGGTGACAGGTGGAACTAAATATTTTACTAAATGGAGACCTATGATGTTGACAATACTTGGCCGACAAATACTAGATTTTGAGTAAAGCTTAGTGTTTTACATTTATTTTTAACGATTTGATTAAATTATCTTGCTGATTTTCCATATTATGATGAGACCTAAGTGAAAGTGGCGCCCTCATTTTTTCCATACTCTTTTTTGCCAAGCTGTACGTTCTTCACAACCGACGCCAGGAGGTCGTGTGGTCGCAGACTGCACGGTTGGCGGGGGCAACCCCCCACTTTTATAAACCAAAAGTGAGCCAAATGGGCTCACACAAATCCGATGTAGCATTAGGGTCCTCGGGCCGTTAGCATATATCCATCCGAAAAAAAAAATACGTTCTTAAACACACTTAAGTGCATTTGGTGGTTTTACTTCAGTTTGGTTTATTAAAAATAAACACTTTTGGCAAGAGTTTCTTATGATTTAATGCTATAATTATTAGCTGTAGAGACCTTGCATTTGATAAAAAATGTTAGAAGTCATTTTTGTTACTTGTAATTTTTATTTACTATTTTATGCTAGTACCTACGTTTGTTTTATAAGTTTAATCATTGAATTGTGGCAACTTTTGCGTTTTTAACAATTTAATTTAGATTATAGGATTTCACTAATTATATAACTTTTCTGTCTGTCCTTTTGAAACACTGTAATCAATTTGTAAGTTATATTTAAATAAAGGGATTTCTAGCACAGGGGTTAGGTACCTTTTTTGATTTGAAGGTAGATCTTTCCTAATAATTATCTTTACATTAAAAAAACTTTCTTAATATGGCATATAATTATTCAAGTGAGTGACGATGGTCTACTGGGAACGGGCTCGGCTTCTTACGTGAGATCGGGCTTGGGCTCTTCGATCCTGACCCCTGGGGTGCCTTGAAATGGGTTTTTCTAAATTTCTACGTGCATATGAGACCATCGATTGCTCACCGGTGAAGAGAAACATCGTGAGGAAATCTGCATGCCTGATACGATTAAAAGTATTTGTGTGAAGTTCACCAACCCACATTGGGCTAGCCCAATGCATCGGTGAAGTATGGTAAGAAAATTCACGATACGCAACCTAATAATAATAATAATATAATATGTTGGGACAACTCACACACGGCCATCTGATCCCAAACTAGGCAGAGCCTGTAATATGGCAACCAGACAACTGATACATACTTATATATTTGTAAATACATACATAGTAAAGATAAATTACACCCAGATACAGAACAAATGATGATGTTCATCACACAAACATTTGTCCTGGGTGGGGATCGAATCCACAGCCTTCTGGTTTAGCAGTCAGGTCACTAACCACTAGACCAACAGGCCAGTCAAATACTGATAACATTAAAATACTTTCGTATCTGTAAATACTGACCCTTTCCCTAATATTGTGGTTGTTATATTATATGTTGGGAGATAATCTCAGGAAAATTACATTCTCGCGTATTATGTCCCTAATTAAGAGTAGAGGCCTCATATATAAGCTGAAAGCTCTCTGATCTGAAGGAAATCGATAGGCGTTTCTCATCAACGACGGCTATCTTATGAACTGGTATAAGATATTTTTACGCTCCCAAGGGAAATAATATTACTTTCATAACAAACTAGCTGACACTCATGGCTTCATATGTTATTAAACCTTTTTTTGACACCCCGTCACTGCACTACTACGAGTAGTATCCTGGTTGAGAGAGGCCTATGTTCAGCAGTGGACGGATAGAGGCTGATGATGATGATGATCCTGGTAGTTATATTTTTTACTACTTTACTAACTGACTACGCTGTATCGGCATGAAAATAAAAACAGGTGTGCCAATGATACTGTTGAATTCATAATGTCGAAAAAAAAATACTTTCTTGCTAAATATACCATCAATATAGCTGTTTAGGAGGTTGGCATGTTAAAAAATTAAAGTACAGATACGGATTTAATATTCTTAATCGGTTTTGGCCGAATAGAAAAAAATAAGAGTTTTAGAGATAATTATAATTAAATAACTTGCCGATACATGCAATAATTTAACTAAATTTATACCTAAGTGTAAATATTGTTGAGACAACTGAGACCCGAGAAGATTCCGGAGTGTATGATTTACACATTTGACTAAGTTTCTTGCGGTTGTGAAATGTTTTAATACTGAATGTGTTTCACTTTACCTGCGTTAATTACTAAACATATTTTTTGTTTATATAATAACTAGCTGTTGGACGCAGCTTCGCCCGCGTTAACTTACTTAACTCCTATTAGTCACAGCGTAATGTTATATAGCCTATAGCCTTCCTCGATAAATGGGCTATCTTACACTGAAAGAATTTTCATATCGGACCAGTAGTTCCTGTGTTTGGATACTTTTTTCATATTGGTTTTTCATTTTTTTAGATATTACGAGTATGTAGTATGAATAAGTATAGTTCCTGTACTAATTTTTTGTTTTCGTTCATAATATGATTATCATAATTACAGCACTATTCTGTTCAAGCGCATGGATATTTCTTATAAGTAAGATTTAACAGATATACATGTTATAGTAATACTAGCAGCGTCCCGCGGTTTCATCCGCGTACTTCCCATTCCCGTGGGATTACAGGGATAAAATATAGCTTGTATATTATACAGATGTATAAGCTATGTTTTTGTAAAGTTTCATTAAAATCCATTAAGTTTTTGAGTGAAAGAGTAAGAAACACACATCCATACATTCTTACAAACTGTCACGTTTTTAATATTAGTGGGATAGAATATAGCAGGATTTATTGTAAAATCTCTAAATCTTGAATAAAATTATATTTTCATTCTACTTTTAAATTTCTTCTCCGATTCTTTTCTATGTTCTAAATTTAAATACAATCTGATCATAAGCATAACAAGTAAACAAATATGTAGTCAAAAAAGATTATCTTTTTATTATTCCATTGACAATTATTCTCTCATTGTTTTTTTCCTAATAACCAATGTAATATACTAGATATTAGATTCGCTAAAACCAGAACATAATGTCAATTTGATTCACAATATTGTTCAATAATTCTTTATTCCTATTACACAAATCACAACATACAATATAACAAAATAAACGCCTAATAGCTTCGGATACACGACATAATGCAATAAATGGTAACACGGTTTCCTGTAAGGGTGTACAAAGCTGAGCCATTGTGATCGTCAGGGTTACGCGAGGGTGTAACAGTTGTACAATTATAACAATTTAATGAATATTAATATGTTTATCTCAATGTTTGTAATTAGAATATAGATTTGGAAAAGACTATGTTTTTGACGTGACAACGTCTTATAATTCGATGGAGCCGGCTGCAAGAACGAAAAAACATGACGCATGCGGCGTTACCTCGCTGTGAGGCGTTCCATTTTCTTATGACGTTGTCACGTTCAACTATCGTCAGTAAACCGACTTTACAGACAACCGATTTTTTATGTTATTCTGGCTACGATCATTTTTTATGTTAGTTTTAGGCAAACTGACCTAAAGTACTTGTCTTTAGGTCAGTTTGCCTAAAACTAAACCACTTGGTCAGCGTTGCCCATGTTTGAGTTAATATGGCACTATTCCAGACAAATTATTTACGTGTTGCCAATTGCCTTTGGCAATAACTAGTAGTAATACATTTCTTACTTAATATCCATAATATTTCACACATGGTGATAATCGCAGTTTTGCTCATGTATCACAGTCTAGATATCTAATAATTAATGACTACAGTTTTTGACGTTGTAAACACTAAATCGTTGTAATTGGAAAAAATTAAATCATTCAACATAGGAATCCCACATTTATAAGATCAGATCGCGATTTATTTCTGTACAAAATTTCATAGATATATCACAATGGCCATTACTGTGTACCTATACCATAAATAATGCGAGCCCCGAAAGGTCAGATTCTTTGTTACTGTCACTATATATAGTGAGACTCAATTCAGCCATCGTTATATTATTTATATCTTTCCATACAAACATCGTACCACCATACGTTAGATACCTTTCATTTTCTAACGCAAACACTATAGGATCGTAAATATTGAATACGTGATAGTAATAACAAATGAAGTTTCACGTCTACAGAGCTACGTGTGCTAAAACGTAGTCGACTGAAATATTTCTATAAATATTGGTAAGATATTTCTTTGAGTCTCATCTACCGTATACATCTTGTATTTATAATGTCTGGCAAAACCCTCGTAAATGTTCGATACCAAGTGGAGAATTTGACATTCAGGCAGCGTAAATACTATTATTTAAGCATCAGTATATGTATACTATTTCTTTCACAAATTTCAACGACGCTGAGTCGTGAAGTAGGTACTCCGCAAAAATGTTTTACAGAGTCAGCTAGTATATTCTTTATCAAAGAAGAATTAAATGATTATGAACCTGTCAACTTTACTTTTACTTTAATGTCACGTCTGTCCCTTGCGGGACTTACTAGCCGTCGAGGTGCGCTGTTTGTTTATTAGATCCGGGTGCGTCCACTTACCAGCTTTCGGGCGCAGCGAGTCCTTCGAGCATTTCCCGGCGTTAAAGAAAAAAAAGGCCTATGTTCAGCAGTGGCCGGATAGAGGCTGATGATGATGATGAAATGAAAGGAAGCAAAAAACGGTGAATGACCTTAGATTCGAAATTTTTTGTGATACTAAAAATATAAAATTCGTATATCATAGCTACCTTTTTTTTTTTTTTGGTCTCGCTGGGGAATGCGTTTAGGCATACTACCGGGTCCGGGGGGGCCCGGCGGTTATGTGGGACTCTCTGCACCCGATAAGATGGTAAGGTGGACGCAGACTCTACCCACTAAACCCCAGCGGTGTTCTCCTCATCGTCTGAGTGACCCGGCGCGAGAGCTGTGGACATCCGCACCGGCCACAACGTTGTGCCATCCGGCACTCTTCCCTGAAAGTGGGGGGAGGGGTGTAGCGTCCCCCCCTTCTCCGCTTAAGATACCCTGAACACATAAGGGTGCCTTATAGCCCGGACCTTACGCGCGCGCGGCAGATCCCCCGATCAGCCACGCACAGGTCCCTCACGGCAGTGCGACCGCCTGTCGCCGCCGTGCTCTCCTGCGGGAGGAGGCGCCAGTGCGCTCCCTCTCCCGCTCCGCCTCCTCCTTCTGCGACATCACGTCCTCGCAGAAGGAGAGGACCGCCTGCCATGCGCTCTCACTGACGGTCATCCGAGCGATGACCACAGGGAGCGACAGTTCTGCGCCAACCTCAGCGATGAGAGGCGCCCTTGCCTCCGTCAAGATATCATCATAGCTACCTCGCGTGACGTTAAAATAACATAGTTCTAAAATTTAAAAAATATATACCTTTATGATTGAGAGATGCTCTTTATTTTTATATTAAAAATAATGAAATTAATAATTAATAAAAATAAATTAAGAATTAAGGTTTCTTTACGTGTTTATTTACTGTGTAAAAATCGTTAGTAATCTAGTTTAGCTCTTTAATGGACGTGCCTCTTAAGCCTGCTGCTCGTTTGCATTGATAATATTTGTCCCTGAAGATTAATCAATAACCAACATAGAATAATAAACAGGGGGGGGGGGGGCGTAAAAGGGGATGAGCATCGCACACACATTTGTCGGAGTTTGACCGATTCGAGCTTTGTTGACGGAAGTTTATTTATTTTCTATATAACTCGCAAGATTACCTCCGCCGTTTTATTGACGTTATATTGACATATATTGACATAATTGTCAGTTAAGCTTATATAAAGGCTAGGTATGACGTTAAGAATACTTTATTTTGGGAGATTGGTTTTTAGAAGAATATATTGGTAATATTATTAAACTAATAGAGCTTAAAATCTAACACACAAAAAAGGAACATGAAATATTATTAAATAAAAATTCCTGTACTTCAAATGTAAAAACAAAATTAATCATAAAATCTATATGTTAACTTAATACTTTATTCTGATTATTTCATTATTATTAAATTAAAATCATTGATTTTTTATTTTACGTCAAAAAAGGATTTGATCTACTATGAATCAAATTCAGAACAATAGAATCACAATTATTATTATCACATTTTGGGTGCCAGACGGACGACGTCGCCGAGGCCAGCGCCGAAAAAGATGGCGTGACAACTTAGACTCATACCAGGCAGACTGGCCGGCGGTGGCAAAAGATCGCGATATATGTAAGAGCTTGGGGGAGGCCTTTGCCCAGCAGTGAGACAGCATAGACTAGCAAAAAAAAACACAAACTGAATTTCAAGAGGGATCTGTTAGACGCATTATCATAATTAAAAATATATTCACCATATGTAAATATAACCTATAAATCATGGAAAGAAAATATATAATCTCGTTCTATGGTTTTTATTAGAAAAAATACCAATAGTTAAAATCATAATTACACTTAAGCTCAAGTGGCATAAACTATTAAACCTATAGGCTTAAAGACCACAAATACTCCTAGTAATATAATTAATTATTAATGGGAACTGTGTTATTAGCTAGAAATAGTAAGTATGTGTCAAGCCAATATAAAGGTACAGTAGGTAGGTAGAGTATTCTGACAAAACTACAGTTCTACTCTACTCATATTTATGTTAGTAGGATAGTCTGAACGGGCAGATCCATGAACACACATGTACTAAGTCTATCCAGAACATAAGATGTTAAGTCTCTGTGCCAATAATTATACTGCCTGTTCTGCCCTTCTCTCCGAATAGAAAAAACGGCAAAGTTGTTTCACGGGAGAAATAAGTAGCATGATGGTACCTAAGAAAACGGGAGCGCAGCACAGCGCAACCCCCCACCTGTAAACTTTACTGTACTACTGCTAGTATTAAATTACCGTTTAGGTAGAGTAGAGTGACTCTACTCTAGTATTACTGTTAGGACATCTCTAAATAAACGTAACGTAAAACTTTTATGACTTTACAGAATAGTGACATAAATATGTGGAATTTTAAGATTGAGAAGCGTTATTTCAAATCAAAATTTTACAGCACTTCAAAACATCGTTCCGGAGTTTATACCATTTTTAATATATTTTAGACGATAATAATATTGCCGTATTATGAAAGGAATAAATGGACTCACTTATCACAATCGGCGCTGACAGCCGCCATGTTTCTTGCGATGCGACCATTTTTTACAACTCTAGAGCGAATGTTATGGCGTATTCACCAATTTTTCCACTTCTTTCTTTCCTACTTCATTACTCATATCTTGTTTTTGCTGAGATAAGTGCGTCGGATTTTTTTGTGCGTCTTATTTGATGTAATTAATGGGAAAATGCGTTATTAAGTCTATTTGATAATAATATAATATGTGTTTAATTTAATGTTCATTCTTTTATTCTGAGCTCTGTTTACTAATATTATAAAGGTGAAAGTTTGTAAGTTTCACCGGTGGGAGGCAAGCGCTGTGCCGCGCTCCCGGCTGCATTGGTACCACCATCTTGCTTGTTTCTCCCGTGAAACAGCTTTGCTGTGTTTCGGAGAGAAGGGCAAGACAGGCAGTGTAATTACTGGCACCGAGACTTAACATCTTATGTCTCAGGATAGGCAATACATAGATGAGTTGCCTGGGTTCGTTCCAGGTAAACTTATTTCAGAGGCGACGTTGACAATTTACTATCAGGTGGCATTTTTGTCAATTTGCCTATCCAACTAACATAAAAAAAAAAAGTTTGGATGTCTGTTGATCTTTTACGGCAAAACGGCTGAACTGATTTGGCTGAAAGTTGAAATGGCGATGGTTATACCTTGAATTAGGACATAGGCTATAAAAATATATAATATAAAAAATAAATAATAATCATCATCTATACGGATACTGTTATAAATCGAAGTTAACGCAGGTGAAGCTGTGGGCACCAGCTAGTATTTTTATGTCTTGATAATACGTGCTCTAGTCATATATATTAGTAGTTATGAACAGTACTATCTATCGGGGAACTTGATTGCGATCAGTATTGCGATAGATATTTAAAAGGCTGAAATTTTTAACGTTGATCACAAGAAGATCGTTATTTTATACTAGCTGTTGCCTGCAGCTTCGCCCGCGTTACTCAACTCCTATAAGTCACAGTGTAATGTTATATAGCCTATAGCCTTTCTCGATAAATAAGCTGTATAACACTGAAATAATTTTTCAAATCGGACCAGTAGTTCCTAAGATTAGCGAGTTCAAACAAACAAACAAACAAACTCTTTAGCTTTATAATATTAGTATAGATATTTCTCTCTCGAATAGTGTTTTTGCAAATCGATAATCGTTTTAGGAGAGAACTACAATCTAGAATCTAGATCACAAAACGATGAATAATAATATATTACACGTATTTAATTAGTCAGTGTTAATATAAATAAAATAATTATGTTATATAAGGATAAGCCAACCATAAAAACGTAGTTTGAGGAAACAAACAAATAGATCCCTTGTAATTGCAGGTCCGTGACCAAAGATTTCCTTACCCATTCTTTTGCTCACGTACAAATCTGTAGTTCGGGTCGAAATTTATTTGGGCTTACATAAGTACCGAGTCCCTGGTGAATCTATATTGAATAAAATATTTTATATCGAAGATCAGTAACTTTGATAAAATTTGAACGGCCTTTATTTACCTTTTTATTGCTGTCGTTAATATTTAATATACTTCCTCTATTAATGCCTCGTACACGATAGGCTTTTGCCTAAAATTTTATGTTATTTTTTGTATGTGCTTAATATGATATGCCTGACATTGAACTGTGCAAGATATGATGATGATATCACTATTAAAAGTACAACATATACACTAATTTCATTAATTTTCTTTCTGTTTCATAAAGTGTTACTCATATTAAAAAATAGTTAACGTGGTGCTGGGTTTTATATATTTTAGACTAATAAACAAAATGGCTACGTTCGGGTATACGAAGTGTTGGTCAGCCATACCATTAACCAGGTAAATTACGATCTCCGTACAGTGGCCGATCGCTTTGTTTGATTTAAAAGGCTCTATATTTTGTGGGTTAGATATGATGTTAATATATGATCTTAGAATCATATACATACTTTTTCTATACATCATACACGTGGTTTAATATAATCATATGATCAAACAAAACATTAAATACAAATAATTTTGGTCAACATCATCATCATCATCATCGTCATCATCAGCCTTTATCTGTCCACTGCTGAATATATATAGGCCTCCCATAAAGAACGTCAAGACGACCGATCCCTCGCCACTCGTATACAAATACAATTGTATACGAGTGGCGAGGGATCGGTCGTCTTGACGTTCTTTATGGGAGGCCTATATATATTCAGCAGTGGACAGATAAAGGCTGATGATGACGATGATGATGATGATGATGTTGACCAAAATTATTTGTATTTAATGTTTTGTTTGATCATATGATTATATTAAACCACGTGTATGATGTATAGAAAAAGTATGTATATGATTCTAAGATCATATATTAACATCATATCTAACCCACAAAATATAGAGCCTTTTAAATCAAACAAAGCGATCCGTTTGTCTAACAAAAGTAATTAACATTAGAATATTAATTAATAATGATTGTAATATTCAATATTGATGTTATCATAATATAATTACTTGAACATTCAGTTGTACAAATACTGAAAACTTGGTATTATAATGAAAACATGGGAATAGGATGTTATGGTTACGTGATGTGTACAAATATTTATTATTTATCTTTAATTGTTTTTCTTTAAAATGTTTGCCTTTATCCGTCCACTGCTGAACATAGATTTCCTTCAATGAACGGCCGATCCCTTGTCACTCACTTCAACCACCGACCGGCCAACGCATGAATATCGTCTTCCCAGGTTAATGACCAACGCTACAACACTTAATGTTTATTATATTAATATTATATTTTAATATACATTCATCATCAGACCGTATCTATTCACAACAGGACTAAAAGCAAATGTCATAGGACTTTTCCTTTTCTAAAATTCTATCAATGGCATTTTTGAACCCCTTACAGCAATGTAAGAGGTAGTGCCAGGCAGCATTGCAGCCGAACTGGGCCGGTACGACCGGGGTGGTATCTCTCGCTCACATAACACCGGCGTCAAGTGACAGCTATGCTGCCGCGTTTCGTGCGGTTTGTGAGTTTCCGGTGGCTCATTGGGGGAGGGGAAGGGAAAACGAGGGCGGCGCATCTGCATGACCTTGGTTGTGTGGCTGTGTATGGGCGCCGGCGCCATGAGGCTCCGACTGCTCGTTTGCCCCCTGATCACATAAAATAAAATCTATTTTTTTTATAAGAGAAAGATTTTATATAGCATAACTTATGAAGCATTTTTTTCAATCTTTATAATAAGTAATAACTGCAGCACACGATAAAACAAAGCGTGTTTCTAGAATTTTCTTAAATAAAAAGAAAACCTCTAAGTACGCTCTGCTTATTACAGCGCAAAGCATAAAAGAGTTTATGTATCATACACGTAGTTCACGAGAGAACATACATATTCAGAACATAATATTTCATTGTTTATATAACCATAATAGTTTATAAACATAATGTTACTGTGTAAAGTTTATACTAAAATGTTATTAATAACGGCATTTGAAATAACTTGGCTGTGCAAATTTAATTCAATTAATATATTTTGGGAAAATCACAATCTATCACACCAGGAGGGCTGCCTAAAGATTTAGGATGAGGTATAAAATACGTTTGACAGCATGGTATTATCTTGTCCAATAAATTTTACCCTTTCTGCAAAAAGGTTAAAGCATAATTTTCGATAAAAAATCTTGGAAAGATTTATAAAATTTTGCAATTTTTCGTGCGAAATTTCGATCAGGTTTCTTTAGGATATTTTCAAAAGACCTTGATTAAATTTTTCAACATTATTAGGGTTCTGATATTCAATATTATTAAACGGAACCCTTAGGATCATAGTTGTCTGTCTGTCTATCCTTCGAACAAAAATACATATATAGTTAATTGACATTGGTAAGAAGTTAGGTCACACAACATAAGTATACGGAAGAAAATCTGAAAACTGACAATCTGTTTAATACATTAAAATACACGTTTTTCGGAACCCTCAGCGCACGAGTCAGACAGGCGCTGCGTTTTTTGACTACAAATTACATACATTGTATATGTTGAGCGTACGTTTAACAAGAGATTAATGAAAATGATATTAAGGGTAAATTCTATGTGGGAGGTAATTAAGCTCTCAAAAGCTGAGCCTGCACGTGACGTGGGAAAACATAAAGCGCTTTATAACGTGAAGACGAATTTTGAACCTTTAAAAGGTTAATAACATTTTTGACTTGTTACATAATCTAGGTATACGCGAAGAGCAATTTTGAACCCATATTTGAACCCCTTTAAACTTGTAGTAGGTATTTCTTCGTCATATCATCATCTCTTTACGCAGCGGTCACTGGTTCGAATCCCGCCAAGTGCAAATAATTTGTATGATAGGACCCGTAACACAAGTTCTTACGAGCTTAACACGGGGCTACGTTAAGGTGGTGTAATTGATGGTAAAAAAGAACAGCAAGATGGCAGATCCCATGTTATCCCAGTTAATAGGTACATTAAAATTTTAAATGGTGATATCATTAGTAGATGAGAATCGTGGAAAAATAATATCATCAAATCTTTTGGCGATGATGATACATGATAGGTTACACATACCTTAAGGACCTTTATTCCTTTCCTTCTCCTCCTCCTTGCATCGTATTCCGTAGTAGTGAGTGCACCTCGGGCAAAGCAAATTTAGCCGAGGCAGCTGCTCTTTGTACCCCTCTTATAAGAAGAGGGGACAAAAGAGCAGGGGACAAGGAGCGAGGATGGGAACCTCACCCTATTATACTGTTCTGACGTTGGTAGGGGTTGTTCTGTGGTGCGGGACAACCCCTCTGTGAAAGTAACAGCCCCTCTATATGTCGATAGATGCATCCGCCGATGTCTGCCGTTGCATCTGTAGACATGCGTCGACATGTCAGTCGAACGCAAAACGTTTGCCCTGAAACCCTTTGATCCGTGTAATACCCGATGTACAATAACCGATAACAAACGGGTTTGTGGCGGATGCATCTGACGACGTATATAATACCTACGATAAATGAGAAAAGTGGTGGATAGATAGGGTGGACCACCTACACGTCAGTGGACGCGTCTGCCGATGTATTGCTCTAGACGACTGCCGATGCATCTTTCTACGTGTAGAAGAGCTATAAGACGAGATAAAAACAAGAATAATAGGGTTTATTATCTTTAAAAAAAAATAGGTTACATAAACTTATGTTAGCGGGAATAAAGCTAGTACATTTCTAATACAACACAAAGTTTTTATTGAAAGGAGAAAAATATAGCCAATTTTAATATTAAATTATCCGACTCGTAGTCAATTTGCTATATTCCGCTTACAAAGCTAACATTCTAAAGAACAGCGGATATTAAATTACCCTTGTACGGAACCTAATTGTTCTTTTCTTCCTGAGTGTAAGATGTTCCGTCACACCCTCATGTTAAAGGTGTTAAAAGTTCGCTTTGAGCTGCTGTATACTAGCAATCATTTGTTAGTGGAAGACTATCATGTACGTACTGGAGATCTTTTTTTTATGTCATAAGGAGGCAACGGAGCAGCCAAAAGGTATGCAGATGCGTTGCCCTCCTTTTCCCTATCCCTCCCCAATGGGCCAGCGGAAACTCACAAACCGCACGAAACGCGACAGCATAGCTGTCACTTGACGCCGGAGTTGTGTGAGCGAGAGGTACCACCCCGGTCGTGCCGGCCCAATTCAGCTGCATAGCAGCATGGCACTACCTCTTCCTAAATAATAAAAAGTTTAAAACACGCTACCAATGATACTCGCTTATCTTATCTACACATCTACTAAGCTTATCAATTTATTTTATTATCATCATGTGCTTCATTCGTTGTCATCATCAGTGTCAGGAATACCACACTAATTATCTTACTAATATTATGAAGGCGAAAGTTTGTAAGTTTGGATGTTTGTTGGTCTGTCACGGCAAAACGGCTGAACTGATTTGGCTGAAAGTGATAGCTTATAATTTGGATTAGGACATAGGCTATAAAAATAAACATCACCAATCCGGTTATAAATCTAAGTTAACGCAGGTGAAGCTAGTGTTCCCCACCATGGTTCAGGCCTTGTCATGGCGGTGGGGCTCAGTAGCCTAGGGTGAGCCCAGCACCTTGGGCGAAGCTAATTGAGCCGAGGGGGCTCTTTGTACCCCTCTTATAAGAAGAGGAGCAGGGGGCAAGGGGCGAGGATGGGAACCTCACCCCATTGTACTGTCCCGACGTTGGCAGGGGTTGTTCTGTGGTGCGTGTCAACCCCTCTGTGGAGGTGGAGTCCCTTGCGGGACTGGCTAGCCGTCGAGGTGCCCTGTCAGCTTAACAGATCCGAGGCACCTCACCAAAGGCGGCACAGGTGGCACTCGCCGGGTTTTAGTGGGTAGAGCTGCGTCCACTTACCATCTTTCGGGCGCAGCGAGTCCCACATACCCGCCTG
Source organism: Helleia helle (assembly GCA_963853865.1). Lineage (NCBI taxonomy): Eukaryota > Metazoa > Arthropoda > Insecta > Lepidoptera > Lycaenidae > Helleia > Helleia helle. The sequence goes on from OY971421.1 coordinate 14,519,654, forward strand.
GAGAGACCCACTCCCGGCGTTAAAGAGAAAGAAAAAAGGTGAAGCTAGTGTTATATAATTTTAATCCACTACGAGCATTTGTTGGTTTAAGTAGTGTAGTAGACTAGCATTATGACTTTCTTAGAACTATTTCAGGACTTGATTTCATTGGATTTCTTTGTCTTTTCCTAACGGGGAGTTCATCGACAATTTATACAAAATATCCTTTGTTTGTTCATAAAATTGAGCCAAAAATCTATAATGTTATTGTGACTTACAATAATATTAAAGATGTCCTTTTCATTTTTAGGCGTTTACCGGATAAATGGGGAGGCGTCAAAATGTATGACAGGATAAGGGAGGGGAGTCAAGAGGGATTTACAGGGATAACCGCTTTGATATTTGGATATCTTTCTAATTTACCTTTTCCATACTATAGAGGTATACAAAGGGTATTGTATTCTTTATGTGGCATATGTATGGTATATTTTCAATCACAAAAAATATATATGAAACTAGTGGCACCGACAGACGTTGTCCTGTACAAATATTTTTTTTTGTGAATCTAAGCCATCCTCACACAAAAAAATTCATCAAAATCGGTCTAGCCGTCTTGGAGGAGTTCAGTGACATACACACGCGTAACATATATATGTATATATATAAAGATATAACGTTTAAATGCCTTATTGCTTTAAAACATAATCTCATCATTAATTATTGTGTCATTCCTTGTCATTCTGTATTGCACCGGCGCGTTGGTAATATAGTTTTTTAATTGTCGTCAAGACAGTCAAACCCTTTTTTATGCCCTTCCCAAACTAAAACCACTGTGCAAGCCTTCAGCCGCTTTTAGAAAGTTTCCGGATCTGCAGGCATGGCGAAGACCAGAGTATTCCTCACCCCATTGTACTGTCCCGACGTTGGGAGGGGTTGTTCTGTGGTGCGGGACAACCCCTCTGTGGAGGTGGCGTCGGTCCCTTGCGGGACTGACTAGCAGTCGAGGTGCCCTGTTAGCTTAACAGATCCGGGGCACCTCACCAAGGCGGCACTGGTGGCACGCGCCGGGTTTTAGTGGGTAGAGCTGCGTCCATTTACCATCTTTCGGGCGCAGCGAGTCCCACATACCCACCTGGGGAGCCCCACTCCCCAGGCGGGATGCCTCAGAGCATTTCCCGGCGTAAAAAAAAAAAAAGAAAAAGGTCTTCGAGCATCGCGGTGATGACACTCGGCAGAGACAAGTCTCCTCTGATGACTGATGTCAGATCGCGACGCAGTGCCGCCCATCTCAGCACACTTCGAGGGTGTGCTGGGCTGAGACAAGTCAATCAAACCCTCGCTACTTGTATGCTACTGAACATAGATCATCATCCCACCTAATGGGAGCTCGTCTCTTCGTCTTAATGATTCAGAAATCCCAAACTAGATTACTCAAATATTTTTTATTTTAAGGCACATATTTTTATCATTCTGTAAGTGATAGAGTATATAGAAAAAGTAGAAATTTTATTTCCAGAGTTTACGACATTACACAGATTAAATACAACTAAATATTATCTAAAGCAAAAGGAAGCAATAAGAAAATAAGCGCTACTGTTTAAAGCTGACCTAGCCTGTAATATAAACCTGAACAGCTGTAATAGGCTGTACAAATTTCAAATAAGCTATGCTATTCAGTATCAATGAGTATTGATATTGATGAAACAGTTTCAGTTGATACGGGACGAATAAAAGCCACAAGGTATTAAAACATAAGATTATTTTAAATTACTTATATTTTGATTTAATTGCAGTTTAATGTTTTCCTTCCATGACTAATTTGACGTAATAAATAATGATTTATGACTTCTGTTTTCCATTTTCGATATCAAATTAGAAATTATAAACTTTAGTCCTGAAATTGATTATCCTACTCAGTACTACGTATGAATAATACACTCAGCGATGACAATCTCATTTTTTTGAGTTTGTGACCAGGTTTAGTTAAGACTCATTTTTTTTTAATTTAGTCAAAAATGGGTAATGAGTAAAAATCCATATTTGCAATATTTTTGTATTTTTTTTTTATTTTTTTTTCTGTTATAACTAAAAAGAACATTAATTTAATGCCATGTACTTCCACCTCTCGCATTGATCACAACTTGCATGTGGTCTGGCATGCTTTGCAGTATGTTTGTTGTTTCGATTTGAGAGATTTCCTCACACACCATAACTAAAGCAGTCTTTGCAGTCTTTAACTCACGCTATATGTGGATTGGGCAATGCACAGATCCATCTTTTAAGCATGTCCCAGAGATATTATTGGGATTCATGTCTGGGCTGGGAGCAGGCCAAGGTAATTTTTGTCCGTAGCTCTCTACGATGCCGTCAGTATGAGCACATGCATAAGTAAAAAATATTCCCGAGGAATGAAGTCTACAAAAGGAACAACGAGGTCCTGGAGGATCTTCAATGTACCTTGCTGCTGTCAAGCGTCGATAAAAGATGACAATCTCCATACGCGATTCTGACAACATACCACACCATTACAAATCCTCCTTTGTAACTGACGGTCTGGTATGTCGTGATGGGAAGAAAACGTTGTCCACAGCACCTCACGGGCTCTGAGGCTCTGAGAGCTGCTCTGCATTCATTGGTAAACAATACCTTGCTCAATTAGTCGGTAGTCCAGATCACGTGTTCACGTGCAAATATTAATCGAGCGACTCGCTAGTGTCTCTCGAGTTAAGGTCCGCGTGCAGGTCTTTTTGTAAGCAAATCACGTTTTTCCAACCTTCGCCTTATTGTTCGATCGCTGACAAGTATTGGAGCCGCCGCCTGATCTCAACTGCGGCGTGGAAACGGTTTCGCAACATTTCCAGTATCTGCCACTACCTGGTCGCCGTGTATAGAGACCAGTCTCACGACACCTTTTCAGTGCAAATCCCAAGGTTTTGCGCGGTACATGAAAAAATATTATAACGCAAACTTAAATAAAAAATATTTTTAAGCTATTGCATAGATTTTATCGCGGGCCTTGAGCGCGGCGACCGAATCAAGAAATTCCGTAACGAAAAAAACCTAACACCCGACGAGAGACAAGCTGCTCCGAAATCGGACGAATAAGTAAGCAGCTGTTTGTGAGAAAGTATATAGGTGTGGGACAATAGTAGTCTTTGGGTGTGGAATACGGTAAGTTCTCCTCTCAAATTAAAGAACGCATTTAAATAAATGTTTCGAATCGACAACATATATCCACAATATTCGGATAATGGCTTAGTTTAGATTTAGAAAATGTAAATAATGAAAAAGAATTGACATAATATTATAAGTACAATAGTTGTCAAATTTTTATGCGTGTGTCACGGAACTTAAATAGAAAGGAGAGCAATCGACATAGGAGTTATATACTATAAATTGTCCACTGAAAGATCATCACTGGCAATTGCATAAGTTGATAAAAAATGCTATGGCAATAGCTTTACCGCGGCAGTCTCCGAGTGCCACACGTCTTTTTTTAATTTACTTCTTGAAATTAACATTCAAAACAGTTTTGAATTTCTAAGCAGCTTGAATTAATTAGTTTAACAGAACACTTGAAACTTTCCCACCACGGTTCAAGTCTTGTCGTGGCGGTGGGGCTCAGTGTAGCCTAAGGTGAACCCAGGACAAAGCCCAGTGAATCAAGTTGCTGCTCTTTGTACCCCTATTATAAGAAGGGAGCAAAAGAGAAGGAGATGACAAGGGGCGAGGATGGCAACCTCACCCCATTGCACTGTCCCGGCGTTGGGAGGGGTTGTTCTGTGGTTCTGTGGTTCGGTGGAGGTGGCGTCCCTTGAGGAACTGACTAGCCGTCGAGGTGCCCTGTTTGCTTAACAAATCCGGGGCATCTCATTAAAGGCGGCATTGGTGGCACTCGCCAGGTCTTAGTGGGTAGAGCTGCATCCACTTACCATCTTTCGGGCGCAGCGAGTCCCACATACCCACCTGGGGAGTCCCCCTCCCCCGCGGGATGCCTAAGAGCATTTCCCGGCAAATAAGAAAAAAAATCTCTTCAAACTGAGCTACATCAAAACATACCATAAATAACACATTTTTTTTACAAATGTGTGATAAGCGCTTGGGCCATATTTTCTGCCCCTTAGTGTACAAACGGACCACCGATCGATCTACGGAACCTTTCAAAGCCTTACAGTACTGAAGATGATTATGAAACAGTAACATTTGAATATAACTTTTTAACCATTTTACAAGTCTCCCAAGGCATATTTCCCTAAGGCATTCCCGATAGAAGGGGATTTTTATTTTAAAATACCGCCGCTATAATTATTCCAGCTTTATTCAATGTTTACCCAGAGGGGTTGGACCCCCTCATCCCCAATTAGAGCAACTGCTCACGTACGCACCGCAAAATGTTTATATACGTGGGACCCATATAGTTTTATATGCGCGTACTACGTACCTATATGTAAAATTATATTTTTATTCAATTACTTACAGTTGAGTCATTTAAACGTAATTTGAGTAGAAGACAAGTTTAAAAGAAGTTGAAAGTTAAGTAAAAATGAAAAGAGTTTTTTTTTTATGGCATAGTAGGGCAATGAGCAGTCGAAGCCGATGTGCGGATGTGTTTGGGCGTCGGTAGTCGCCAAACGACTACCGACGCCCAAACACATCCGCACAACCAAAGATTATGCAGATGAGTTGTCCTCCTTTTCCCTAACTCCCCCAATGGGCCACCGGAAACTCACAAACCGCACGAAACGCGACAGCATAGCTGTCACTTGACGCCGGTGTTATGTGAGCGAGAGGTTGTTGTGTTGTTAAATGTTACCTAGAACTAGCACAAGCAACTCATTCATGTGTTGTCTATCCTGAGACATAAGATGTTAAGTCCAGGTGCCAGTAATTACACTGTCTGTCTTGTCCTTCTCTCCGAAATACAACAAAGCTCCCACCGGTAAATATCTCTAATAGTAAAGATGGGGGATGCTAAAAATCATCCAGGATATGGACAGGCAGCGTTTTTATGACACTGAGACTCGCATTTCAAAATATCATCATCATCAGCCTCTATCCGTCTACAAGTGAACAAAGGCCTCCTTTAATGAATGCCAAGACGGCCGATCCCTTTTCACTATACGGAGATCGTCTTCCCAAGCTCCCACATCGTCTGACAACATATGCTATACATGAATTAATTTATTGAGTTAGTCCCTTTATGGGTGACGTTAGCCCTCTCCATTACGTAGCTCGTTTGCCAGGTCACTCATCCAACTAACATAACATAAACATAAAAGGATTGTGTGGTTTTATGAAATCGCGGTAAAAGTAAAACTTTTTTTCACGAGACATTTAACAAAAAAAATTTGGAATATAAAAAATCGCTTTATCAATCTTAATTTTATACTTGGAAAACTTGGCGGCCGACCGTCACGCGACATGCAACACACAGACGAAAAAATTTGAGACGATGTAATAGAAGTTTCACTTTAATAGATAACACTTAACAAATCTTTATTCTACAATTTCCTTTAACTGAAGGACGTATTTCATTTTGATTCGCGGTAAAGTATATTGTAGGTGCGGAAATTTATAAGTTCTCTAACAAGTTAAGGACATTACCCGGTAATATCTTAATTTAAATTTGATGAAATTTGTAAACAGTACTCGCTTACTTTAACATGCCCGAGGCACTTTTCTACCTGGATGGGGGGAGACGTTAAGCCTTATTATTACTTCAGGATCATGTCATGTAGGTTGTGGGGCTTAGACGAAGTTCACCGTGAAAAAACAAAGCGAACTTTTGGGCTGTTACATTATTCAAACTTTGGTTTGTATTAAAATTTAATTGTATTTATTTTAAAGTTTATATTGTTTATATAACAGTTTTATATATTTGTATAAACGACTATGTAAATAACGGTTCCTATTATACTTTTATGTATGATATCACAAAAATGGCTGACTACAAAACAAGCGTGGATAGGTACCTTCTAGGCAAGCGTGCTCCATCGTCGGTCACGTCATCACTTTCCATCAGGTCAAACAGTGGCCAAACACAAACCTATCAATCATATAAAAACTACATGCTTACCTAAAACTTTATAAGTTGAATTGAGAAAAATGTAACAAGTAAATTGAAATAAATTTAAAACCCAACTGCTTAAAAAGCAATATAAAAAAACTGGAAAGAAAAAAATCAAGTTGACCAGATTATTTATTGTGTCTGAGACCAAAATGAACTCCAGGCCGCTAAGCCAGCGATTTAAGTAGTAGTCTAGAATTCTATTTAGTAGTTAGTTAATATTGAATGACGACTATATCGAAATAATATCATGATATACACACATAAAATAAATAATAAATTCTAATGCGGAACTTAGCGGCACAGTCGGGACCCATTTAATATCTAGTTAGGTTGAATCAAATTTGCCAAAGGGTCTATTGAATTAGTATAACTGTATTGACTATTAAAACAAAGCCAATAAATGGCTTATCTACAAATTTTCCTACCTTATTAACAAGAATAACATATATTTTTTAGCTATTCTAAAGGGGAACGCTGCCAATATCTTCGGAACCTTGCCTAAAGGGACTCCTTTTTAATAATATATTTTAGTTATTATAGTATATTTTTAAGGTTTTTAGTTTTAGGTTCTTTGTAATTAAATCTAGTTATACATAATTTATTTTTATAAGACTAAAGCTTGTGGTATTTTTTAATGATTTAAGATCTTTAGAGAAACTGCATTCATCATTTTTAACATCTCAAAATCAATTTATATTTAAAAGGATATATTAAAAATGCATGATCTAAGCCTTGGCGCACCCAATTTGGTTTGACATTAGGAGTTTGAAGGTGAGCCGGTTTTGAATATATTTTAAATGTCGTTTTTTATTAGTTAAGGCATGTTCATATAAGGACGAATTTTATTACAGTGCATACTAACTCACCCTCGAGAAACATTATAAGAGCAATGATATAATATATAATGATAAGAGGTATATAAATTAGAGATAAGAAAGTAAGGTTCTATATTATGGATGAAAAAATAATATCAGTATATATCATCATTATCAGCCCTTATCCAACTACTGCTGAAAGGCCTCCTTCAGGGGCGTAGCTATCGCCGTATCTGCCGTACCAATTATACGGGGCCCCCCAACATACGTAAGCAAAAATTAATAAAACTTCAACAATAAATGATTTAATAAATCAGTTTGCCGAAAAAAAGGCAAGGAGAGTGTAGGTATATTTAATTTGAATTGTTTGTAAGATTTTTGAATAAGTGACAGTATAATAATTATGATGTATAAATATTTCGTTTAATTTTATGCAAACATTTTTTTCTTTTGTGAGAAATCTTTACCCTTCTTAAGGGCCCCGAAACAAATTTTTATACAGGGCCCCGGCAAGTCACGCTGCGCCACTGGCCTCCTTCGATGAACGCCAAAACGACCAATCCCTTACCACTCGCATCCAACACGGTAGATGTATGAGCTGATAATAAAAAAAGCTCAAGAATGTAAAAAAAACATAAAACTTTTTAAACCAAAACCTTTAAAATTTAAGGACGGATTGTCCTTGACGCAAGTGGCGATGGATCGGTCATCTTAGAGCTCATTGACTCATTGATTGATGATAGATTTCATTGATTGATGGATAGAAATGAGGTGGTGATGATGATGCTAAAATAGTAATGAAGTGTGAAAATGATTTAAGGCGAGTCACCGGAGCTGCATGTGAAACGGGAAAAATATTGGTTTGCCAAATCAAACTTTTGAGATATTTCCTATCAAATAGTGGTCTCACAAAAAATATCAGACACCTAAAGAATAAAGATATTGTCTAAAGAATGTGCAAATTGGTTACACGATAAGTTGTACTTATTTGATCATAAAAAATCCTAAAAACAAGCTAAAATAAAAACCAACACGAATAATTTACTAATAAAAATATAATATGTAAGTTTGCACATCATATTTATATCTAAATATTTAATTTTCAATACAACAAGATAACGTGCTATTTTTTTAAAAATATAAAGTCCCATATTTTTTATTCAAATTTATCCCAAAACAACATTCAAATGCTACTAGCGTTTTCACAAGACGCCGCGACACCCGTTACCGACTCAGTCCCAGTAACGCTCCTTGAAACAAAAAAAGGGTCTTTTTGACATGTCAGCTTAGACTCAATTGATCTGCAACTTTGTTATATTAACTAGGTATAATTATCGTTTCTATTTCAAGGCCCTTAAGCCCAGCAGTGGGATGCGTGAGGGTCGAGTTGTATGAGTAATAACCTCAATGAGTGTATCGGTTAATGTTGGCGTGTTGAACAATAAACGTATATCAAAATAGTTATATATTATTTATTTATTATAATGCTAGAAATTTCGTGAATCTTTTGTCGCTATTGTACCTAATACCTACTTTGATATAAGTACTTTGTGGCCTTAAGAAAAAGGGGTACTATACTTACTACTTTTCTTCTAAGTATTAATCGAGTGAGAATCATCGAGAATATAACCAGAGTAGAGAGAGATAGAATAGTAAAGTAAACCATAAATTTCCGAAATTGATCAGTGATTTGTCACTGAATCTATAGCAATTCAACCAACCAGTGATCCGTATGTGCGTCCCATCGGTCAATCACCCGTCAATGGCCAGTAGTCAGCTAATCAATGTCGCGGCACTTTGGCGGAATTTGTTTTCATACAAAACACGTAGCATTACCGCTCCATTCCGGTTATAGGCTCGATGGTTATGGTAGACAAAGCATGCTCATCACATCTCCAACGGGCCAGTCTTGTCAAAGATTGTGCGACTAAAATCAAATAGATAAATCGTTACTTAATTAGCCATTTTTTTTACGCCGGGAAATGCTTTGATGCATCTCGCGGCGGAGTGGGTCTCCCCAGGCGGGTATGTGGGACTCGCTGCGCTAAAAGGTGGTAAGGTGGACGCAGCTCTACCCACTAAAATCCGACGGGTGCCACCAAAGCCGCTTTTGGTGAGGTGCCCCGGATCTGTTGAGCAAACAGGGCACCTCGACCGCTAGTCTCTTGAGGGACCGACGCCACCTCCACAGACGGGTTGTCCCGCACCACAGAACAACCGCTCCCAAAGTCGGGACAGTACAATGGGGTGACGTTCCCATACTCGCCCCTTGTGCTCTTTTGTCCCCTCTTCTTATAAGAGCAGCTCCCTCGGCGCAATTTGCTTCTTCCAAGGTGCTGAGCTCACCTGAGGCTACTGATCCCCACCGCCACGACAAGGCTTGAACCATAGTTAATCAGCCTAACTCTACTAACACAAAAACAGAGAAGTATAAAATCAGACTAATAGCGATATAACACAGGTACTGTAGTTGTATTTCCCGGTGACTTTTCAATCGAAACTTACATTAATAATATAATAGAAACATATCGAATTCGTGTTATAATCAAATAACATTTATTGTAGACGTGATCTCGATCGTGTTTTAAGTCTTACGTAAGCCAATCCGGTTGTTGTAGAGGAAATACCTGTTTTTGGAGATATATGATAATCGTTAAGCTGAGAAAGTATAATAAAAATAATAATAATTATGCTAATATGTGAAAAGTGAGTGAAAAAACAGGCTCTGTTTTGACTTGAATTGTATATTGGCCATTTTTTTATGTCATAAGAGGGCAAACGAGCAGTCGGAGTCTTATAGTACCGACGCCCATACGCATCCGCACCAGTAGTTATGTGATGCGTTGCCCTCCTTTTCCCTATCTCCCCAGTGGGCCCCGGAAACTCACAAACTATACGAAACGCAACAGCATAGTTGTCACTTTACCTACCTTGGTAAGAGGTAAGGTTGGTCCACCATTTTTTTATTTTGTCGCAGGGAAGTCCTTATGGATGCAGCCAGGACCTTCGGTTAGATCCTGAACCAATATGGGACTCGCACCTGGGAGTGCCCACCCTAACTAAAACCACTGCGAGCGCTATCAGCCGCTTTTTGAGGGTCCCGGATATGCAGGAGTAAGCTCCACCAGCTATAACTAACAATAGAGATAAAGAAATGTTGAAGAATAGTATTTAATAGTTTTTTTATCGATTAGATTATCAGTGGTCATTTTAGTTGACTATTTCTTGACTTGATTATTTCTGTCTGTGTTTTGGAGAGAGGGGCATGGCAGGCAGTGTAATTACTGGCAGACTAAACATCTTATATCTCAGGATAGGCAACACATGAATGAGTTTCCTGGGCTCGTTTAAGAAAAACTAGTTTATTTTCATGGGCGACGTCAACTTCTTACCATCAGGTGACACATCTGCCAGTTATATAACTAACATAAAACAAATTGATAGATAAAACTGAATCGTTATTTAGCAGAAATAAAACCGACCTTTTTTGTCTGTTAGGAGTTAGGATTCCTTGCTTAGGTTTCTAGGATCGGTCTTGGCGTTCATCCAATGATGGACGTAGAATGATCAAGATCTTGTACACAAACGTAGCACAAATAACATGAAAACTTGTGTTGAAGTGTTATTCCGTAAATGAAACAGGTCACATACAGTCTGAGCTTTAGAAAACTTCGCTTATTTCTTTATAGGTCACTATAATGACGCTAAAAGCTCACTTACAATGAAAGTTCAATGTAGCAGATTTGATTTAGTATTTAAGTAAATAGCATGATAGCTAAGCTTTGCTTTATTTATACGTTTGTTGATATAAACAAACTGGTAGAAGACATTATAGTAAATAATTTCATAAGAAGAAGAAATATATGCGACACTGACGCAAAACTAGGCCCTAATTTTCCTACCCTTTTTTATCGATATCATAGCGAAATTCTTTATGGATGTAGCCAAGATCTTCGGGTACATCCTGAACCTATGCGGGACTTTCACCCTCAACTAAAACCACTGTGAGAGCCTTCAACAGCTTTTTGAAGGTCCCGGATCTTAAGGCATCGGGATCACCTCAGCGACCTCATTTCCCGGCCCTTTTTAGTTAACTTATTTTATGCTTGTCATGACATGTAACGTGGTACAATGTGGTCTACCCTGCCTTGCTATGAAACAAAGTAACTGCTGTCAAAAATAATTCCTACCAGTCAGGAAAAAGTATTTTTATGTATAGATTTTTATCTGACGAATTCACATTCCGCCCACAAGCCTGGTGGAATAAAACCTTTTTTTTTTGCGGCATTTCCATTTCCAAAACATCAGATATTAACTCCGCTTGGTTGTTTTGTATACGACAGAAACATTGATCAGTTTATTTTTGTGGTTACAATTTTGTTAATTCACTAAGGCTAAATTGAGCTCAACATCAAATTTTTTGCACACTGAAATTTTAAAGTTATTTATGTAATATTATGTCCTACAGGAATTTATAATCTAAACTAATATTATAAAGCTGAAGAGCTTGTTTGTTTGGACGCGCTAATCTCAGGAACTACTGGTCTGATTTGAAAAAATCTTTCAATGTTAGATAGCCCATTTATCGAGGAAGGGTATAAGCTATATAACATCACGCTGTGACTAATGACAGTTAAGTTAACGCGGGCGAAGCAGCGGGCAAGAGCTAGTTTACAATAAGATTAGCTTTTTGAGTTTATTGATAATAACAGTTACATTGAAATGCTTATTTCTAATTTGTTAAAGATATTTAGGCACAAATGCATCCTTGGTTTGGCATCTAAATAAGTTTTAAGGCGACGAAACTTTAAGAAGTCAATACTACACTTGAAAAGTAACATTGCTTAACAATTCTATAAACTTATATTAAAACTTAATTGGTATTTATTGTTATTCTATGATTTATTCACCGGTCTCGTAATAAAGATAAAGATCAATTCGCGGTAGATTGGCGTGAACTTCCAATCAATGACGTTCAATAAAAATTGATTGCGTTGATACTTTGCTCGTTAACTTTATATAACGCTTGGAAATCTGTACGAATGTTTTCAATAGAAACTTGAAGTATCGAAACTTTTTATGTTTCACGTTCACTATAACCAACATCCGTTAAATATTTGGAATGTAAATAAAAAAGTGTGTGTGTACTTATGTACACGCGTTTGAAGTTATACTCCTTAAATAAAAATACATAGTACAATTTCATTACATTGTAACCTTTTTGCTTATTGTGTAGTTAAAAAACTATATCTTCATCGTCTATACTGCCATTTTTCCCTAACGCGCCCAAAGAAGTATAACTTCAAAAACATGCCTCAATGGAGACATCTAACACAATAACACGACGAGATTCGAAATTAATTCACTAGTTTAAAAAACGGTTTATGAGACTAGATTAAGTATCTTACACAACTATACATTTCAATGATAGTATGACTGATTCTAAGTGACCAATGACAGATGACAATCATTGATAGTATATGATTGACACTCGCTCTCTCTAAAGAGCATTATGACGTGACGTGTCTCTTTTTTATGATAGTTTGACAGGCAAGATTGGTATCGGACTGATAAGCCACATGATGGTAAGTGGCCATCGTCGCCCATGAACATAAACAAGTTAACCTGAGACTAGCCTAACTTACTAGTATGGTCTTCTGGATGGCAGCCACTACCTTGGCTGGAGATCCGCCGTGAGAGCTCGTGGCGTTGGTGCTCGCCGATTCTTTTGTTCATAGAGGAGGTCACTCTTTGGCGAGTCACCGATGTGTGAGAAGCTCTGACGCATATGGAGGCTGGGACAGCAGTGGTTGCTGCAAAGGTGGGGCCAGGTCATAGCGCATTCGTCGTACGGCCGAGACACTGCGTCCAGTGCTGGTGGCGTAGATGCGCCGCCGTACGAAACCCCACACATTCCGCCTGACACAGGTGCTCACCGGACACGGTTGTTTCGGTGCGTAACTGTGTTGGGTGGTAAGGAGGGAGCCGACGCCAGCCTGCCACGAGTGTGGTGCTGTGGAGGACTCGGCACACTCTGGAGGTGCCGCACAGCGACACGACACGAGGCGCTATGCGCACCTTCTGCTTCTCGTCTAACGGGACTCGGGGTAAGTTTGGGAAACTGCTCCGGCAGAAAAGTTCCGGCGTCGGCGGGGTTCAGGTTGTTGAAGTTCCCCCATACTAGGATGAAGCCCTGTAGCCCTTTTGAGGGATCCAGTTGCGGGGGTTTTTCTGTATTAGTCAGATGCGGGACACTCCCCTTCAAACGGTTGAAGGCAATTCGCAGTGGTTTTAGTGTGGTATACTGGTGCTGGGGTAGCAAGGAGCGCCGGGAATCCCACATATTCCCTAAGACGACCCATCCCCGGGTGAATGCGCAAAGCATTTCCACTAAGACACAAGAAGTTAAGTCTCGGTGCCAGTAATTACACTGCCTGTCCTACCCTTCTCTCGGAAACACAGTACAGTATAAGCTGTTTCACTTGATAAACAAGTAGTATGGTGTTATTTAAGCAAACGGGAGCGCGGCACAGCGCAAATCTCCCACCGGTTATAGCGTCACATTAGCTTCATATGTGACGCGTCACATCCCGTCACACGTCACATTTAATGAAGTATAAATATCGGCATTAAATTCTAATGTTTTCCTCATTGCTCCGGTGACGCTTTATTTACCAGAAATACATTTAGTGTAAAAATATTTTAAAGCATTATTTCGTACTAATGTTTCGCTTCCCTGTAAGAGACCATTACCGAATTTTGACGATAAGCTTTTAATGTCACTCTTGGAAGAACTTCAACGTAATGACCAATTAGGTGGGAGGGAAGCGCTGTGCCGCGCTCCCGGCTGCATGGGTCCCACCATCTTGCTTGTTTCTCCCGTGAAACAGCTTTGCTGTGTTTCGGAGAGAAGGGCAAGACAGGCAGTGTAATTACTGGCACTGAGACTTAACATCTTATGTCTCAGGATAGACAACACATAGATGAGTTGCCTGGGCTCGTTCCAGGTAAACTAGTTTATGTTCATGGGCGACATCGACCACTTACCATCAGTTGGCACGTTTGCCAGTTTGCCTATCCAACTAACATACAAAAAAAAAGAAAGGTGTAAAAACTATTTTAATTAATATGAGTTAAGTGTAAGACTACTTGTGGTGTATACAAAATATATCTACACCATTGTCACACAATCATAGTCAAAATACATAGACTTGACCTTTCATCATCACCATCATCATCACCAGTCTTTATCCGGCTACTACTGAACATAGGACTCCTACATTGAACGCCAAGACGGCCGATCCCTTGCCACTTGCATCCAGCTCGGACCGGCACGGAGATCGTCTCCTCACCTGGTTAGTGGCCGACCAACCCTTCGTCTACCTAAACGTGGCCTCCACTCTTGAACCTTATTGGCTCATTGGCCATCTCATTTGACCTTTAATAATAATATTAATATCAACCCATATTATATGTCCCATAACTGGGCATGGGTCTTCTCCTCTAAATCAGACGAGGAGGGTTTTGGGCCATAGTTCACCAATGCGCTGGCCCAATGCGGGTTGGTGAACTTCACACTCCTTCAAAGACTTTTAATCTCATCGGGCATGCAGGTGCTCACGATGTTTCCTTCACCGGTAAGCAACGAATGGTCTCATGTTCAGGTGCACTTGGAAATTTAGAAAAACCCATTTCTAGGCATCACAGGTCAGGATCGAGCCGGACCTCTCGGATCTTACTCAAGAGGCCGAGCCCATACCAAGGTCATCGTCGCTCATACGACGATCGATTAGACCTTACGTATACATACGTATACATACTTTAGTATCAAAGATTTAGAAAGAAAAGAGCTTCTGGCGGGATTCAAATCCAGAACTGCAAATGTCATGCCACTAGGATACAAGGTACCCTTATACGGAATTCCAATAGGTTGGTGGGCTCCGCATAAACCGATTACGATAACAGTCGGAGGCCTGCATTGGTATGTCTTGAATAATAAATAATGAACAGCTCGCGTAGGCGCCGCCCGCCCACGACCAGGACAATCTACTGAACCAATAAAAATAATCCACCTTTTTATTGAGAGCATTCCCTATGAATAGCATTTTGCATCCTCATCTACATAATCAAAAAAACTAGACAAGCTTGGACGACCTCCGTGGCTCAATGATTAGCGCGTTGGCGCTCAAGCCTAGGTAGGTTGCGGGTTCAAATCCTGCCAGGGAACAAAAAGTTTTCTGTGTTCCTGGGTCATGGATGTGTATTATATAATAAAAATCTTAAATATATGTATAGTATAAAAGTATTAAATATAATTCCGTTGTCTGGTACCCGTAACACAAGTTCTTCGAGAACATGCCACGGGACCAGATTGACGTGGTGTAAAAGCATCTTCAAAAAAAAATAGACACGCTGAGTCTTCCGAAAAACGTGTTCTTTTTAAACTGGTTTTCAAATTTATTCCTGTACTTATGTTGTAGAACCTGGTTTCTATCCAAATGGGAATGGTTAATGGGTACCCTATAGAGTTCGGTTTCTGTTTTGACATTTTGAGAATCCTTAATGGAACCTTAAGCATTGTATAGATAGGAATAACCTCAACGTGCTTAAATTTCCATTTATATAGCAATTTAATATGCTTAATAAGCATAAACGTTTTATTTCTCGTCTACTAAACTGGTCTAACAACGAAGTAGACGATCGATAAAGGGTGGTCTCTTGACGTAAATGATACAGGTTCACCCATTGGTATCTCAGAAACATTGCCTGCTCAATAAAAACCAAGGTAAGGATAGTTGTAGGGGACCACCTGATGTGTTTCACCGATATGCTATGGCGATTGCTTGCTCGTTTGTAATTAGACAGTTATTTGAAAAACGGTCTTTAAAATACGATCAATCAAAAGACTGATTTGATAAACAGTAGTAAAATATCTATGACCGTGGCAGGCGAGGCAGCGGACCTGACTTTATAGAAGAGGCAAACGGACAGTCGGTTCACCTGGAGGTATGTGTACAAGTACATCTGTAAACATCCGCTACTAGCTAGAGTGTATTGCCAGCCTTTCAAATGTATGATGTTCTATGATCCTGTCAATGCAATATACACTCAGGCATAGAATAATAAATAAAACATGCTTAAACTTAAACATTAATGATTCATTAATGATTAGATTTGGTAGGTCGTTACCATATATGTAATGAATCAGAGCACGCGACGCATGTCGGATCGGTGATCGATATAGTCTTTATTGAAGGTTCTCTGAACAATTTATATGATACAATTTTGGTTGTAACATTTGAAAACTCGTTAGAAGGTTGTTCTTGTCGCAATATAAGTTTCTCTTTGGATGTAGGTACCTTTTCTGTCGAGTTTCGGTTCATATTTTTTTATTCTATAAGTACATTAAATAATTATGCTTTAAAATTATTTTTTATGATTAAAATATGTTATAATAATAATTACATTCTTAGAAATAATTAAATTCCTAATAATGATTAAATTTTCTCAGATTACTTTAAAGCTGTTTCTTTCGCTAATTCTTTAAGTCGAGCCGGATATTTTTAGAACTACCTGTTCTCTCTCAATTAGTATTATAATAAGTATTATAAAAGTATACTCAATTTCACATTGAATAAGATAATTTTTAAAAAGTATGTTGAATTCATTTTTTTTTACTTCTTTTTATCAAAATAATATATCATCAAATTTGTTACACGTGGCGTGAGTTTGGCCTCCTTGAAGTTTAAGAGTTGTTTATCTAAATGATGATATTGATGATGATGATGATGATGATGAATCGTAATCAACCAGTTTAGGATTAGAAATCTAAATCGCTGGCGAAGCCGAGGGCAACTGCTAGTTAGATAAACGTTTCTATTTAGAGGGAAGGACTACAGATAAATAATATTTAGCAACGTTGAACACAGTTGATTGTAATTAATAATAATATTAATAGTATTATATGTTGCCCGCAGTTTCGTTTGCATTAACTTAGCCTTTTTTGGGTTCATGATTATTTTTATAGCTCATGTTACTGGGACCATCGATGGTATAGACTCTATGGCCTCGGCCTCTTGACTGAGAGGTCCGGGTTGGATCCTGACCCCTCTGGTGTCTTGGAGTGGGTTTTTCTAAATTCCTAAGTTCACCTGAACATGAGACATGGATTCTTGATGAGATTAAAGTCTTTTTCATGTTACTTGGATAGCCAAACTGACAGACGTGCCACCTGATAGTAAATGGTCGAAGTCGCCCATGAACATAAACTAGTATACCTGGAACGAGCCCAGGCAACTCATCTATGTGTTGCCTGTCCAGAGACATAGGATGTTAAGTCTCGGTGCCAGTAATTACACTGCCTTTCCTGCCCTTCTCTCCAAAATACAGCAAAGCTGTGTCACGGGAGAAAAATTCAAGATCAGCATCATTTTTTTTTTTTTTTTTCTTTTACGCCGGGAAATGCTCTGAGGCATCCCGCCTGGGGAGTGGGTCTCCCCAGGTGGGTATGTGGGACTCGCTGCGCCCGAAAGATGGTAAATGGACGCAGCTCTACCCACTAAAACCCGGCGAGTGCCACCAATGCCGCCTTGGTGAGGTGCCCCGGATCTTTTAAGCTAACAGGGCACCTCGACGGCTAGTCAGTCCCGCAAGGGACCGACGCCACCTCCACAGAGGGGTTGCCCCGCACCACAGAACAACCCCTCCCAACGTCGGGACAGTACAATGGGGTGAGGTTCCCATCCTCACCCCTTGCCCCCTGCTCTTTTGTCCCCTCTTCTTATAAGAGGGGTACAAAGAGCCCCCTCGGCTCAATTAGCTTCGCCTAAGGTGCTGGGCTCACCCTAGGCTACTGAGCCCCACCGCCACGACAAGGCTTGAACCGTGGTGGGGAAGATCAGCATCATGCGTGACCGGCAAGTTTTTCAAGATGTGTGAAGTTCATACACCCGCATTGGGCGAGTGCATTGGTCCCTCACGATATTTACTTTTGCCAGCAAACGAGTGTTTTCATGTACAGATGGACGAATTCATTTTAGGTGCACCCGGCTAGGATTGAACCCAGATCACTCTTTATCAAGCACAACACGAGTGTGAAGATGGTAGGTCTGACCATCCAACAGACTTCTAATCTGACAAATCTAGGTTCATAATTTTACCCTGCCTACCCTACCAGGATAAACAGAACACTGAAAAGCTGCTTGATATAAATAAAATGACGGGAACACGACACAAAGCACCCTCTGGCGAAATGTATGAATATGTATAAATTCCCAGTTATTAAATAAATATGTCATCCAGTATAAAGTAATAAATCATATTCCTTCATTATTTATGAAGAGGATACATGTAAAACAATAATAACGAAATATATCTCATACAAGATTGATGTTTATACGTTAGAAAAGCAATTGTGTATGAATACTTTAATGATTTGTAATAAATATTTATTGAAGTGAACACAATAGTTTAAGTCTGATTATTATTTATCCCTCTTATTTCTTTCAATTATAATGAATTTACGTAGGGTTTTGTTTTATTTACATTAAGTATTGTAGAGTTTTGTTTGTGTGTTTGTTGGAACGCCTTAATCTTTATTGTTTTCTAATGTTCATTCATTAATGTTTACGCAAATTTCACTTATTATAATGAAACAATTTTCACGGATATTATCGCGGTTTATTAAGTTTTTTACATGCCCTACGTTTCGGATACTTTACAGCCATTATATTAGATTTGATAAGCCACAGATGCTCGCAAAAGAATACCCTTTCCCCCTTAAAGGGCCACCAATAACTCACAAACAGCACGAAACGCGACAGCATAGCTGTCACTTGACGCCGGTGTTATGTGAGCAAGAGGTACCACCCCGGTCGTGCTAGCCCAGTTCAGCTGCAATGCAGCACGGCACTACCTCTTACTATTTTTATTTTTTAGTAAACATTACAAAACAATATGCTTAACATCTGTCGGCCATCCAAGAGCGGATATTTTGTATAGACAATTGTGAAGAGCTATTTATCTTTTTTCAGTAGAGGTCTGATGCTCATGATAACATATAAACGTACTTCATCTGATGCCATAAACGCCTAATTTGAGGATAAGATCCGGATCTAGCGAGGCGTGGGACGGCAGCCAAGCCTTTATTATGTCTCTTAAAATTATTGTCCACGCTCGAAACATTTCGAAACTCTTGCGTAATGGTGAACAATATTTTTTCGTGGCCAAATTGATTGATTGCATGATTTCACAATAGGCATAATTGTACCTCACCATGGTTTAGGCCTTGACGTGGCGGTGGGGCTCAGTAGCCTAGGATGAGCCGCTGCACCTTGGGCGAAGACAATTGAGTCGAGGGGGCTCTTTGTACCCCTCTTATAAGAAGAGGTGCTTGCCGTCGAGGTGCTCTGTTTGCTCATTAGATCATCAGGGGCATCTCACATTGGCGGCATTGGTGGCACCCGCCGAGTTTTAGTGGGTAAAGCTGCGTCCACTTACCAGCTTTGCGGGCGCAGCGAGTCCCACATACCCGCGTGGGGAGACTTACTCCCCCGCGGGATGCATCAGAGCATTTCCCGGCGTTAAAGAAAAACAGGTATAATTGTTATGGTGTTTATTGTTTAGTAAATCAGCTTTTTTAACCATCCAAAGATCCACTCAAATAATCACACAAAATTTTATCCAATTCGGCCCAGCAATTAAGGCGAAGTTAGGTGACAAACATACATACAGAATAATTTTATACATAAAACTATAACAGATCGGTCGCTGTGATATATGCACACGTATAACTATACATTTCTAAAGGATATTATAAAATTTAAGAATTTATCGAATTTGGCCGCAACTTGGCAATAAGGCGTTTGCTGCGAAGTTTTTCTTAATGTAACTGAATTTTTTCGCCGGTTCTTCTGAGTGAGAGGGAACCGGTAGTAGTGCTATTTTTACGTTATTATATACTCTTTTTAATGATAAATAAAAATTGTTCCTTTACATTAAGGCGCGGCTCCACCGCGGCGCACGCAGAGGCTACGCACGTGTGTTAAAATGTCAATTGCAAGCAAATGTCAATTATTTGAGCGTGTCCGTGGGGACGCAGTGGAAACAATCACATACATTTTCTTGCAAAGCGAAACTTGACAAACGTGCGTAGTCTCTCCGTCCGCCTCGGTGGAGCCGCGTCCTTACTTTAGTAGACAGGTTGGTCGTTTTAGAGTAGCATTTATCCAGTAATGGACAAACTATTTTATACTATTTATACTATTTTATACTCATTTCTTGAACTTACCTTGACATTGTATATCCTTCAGCGTTAAAAGGAACGCAGCGATGGTAACGAATCTCCAACGTCGCCGCCCCATTTTGTATTCTTTATTTTCACCGTATCATTGAGATATGAACAAAAGATTTATAACTTTTCGAAGGTCTCAGTATAAAGTTTCATGTTTGGCACAAGTTGGCACTGTTGATCACGTGGGCAGCATGACGATGTCACATCTGGAACAAAGAATGTCTTTATTAGTCTTGATTTGGACATGATTTTTTTTATTCTGCGTATTCTTTGACGATCTCTGTGGCTCAATGGTTAGCGCATTCAAGCCGGAGGGAGCGGATACGAATCCTGCCAGGGAATAAAAAGTTTTCGGTGTTCCTGGGTCATGGATGTGTATTAAATATGTATATTATATAATAAAAATCTTAAATATATGTATAGTATAAAAAAGTATTAAATATATTTCCGTTGTCTGGTACACGTAACAGAAGTTCTTTGAGAGCTTACCACGGGACCAGATTGACGTGATGTAAAAGCGTCCATAGATATATTAGATATAGATATATTATTTTTTCAAAGAAGAATGCTTCAAGTAGATTAACGTCATCTACTTGATGCATTACATAATTTTTTTTTAAATATGTATTTACAAAATATATGGGATATTAGTTCTGATATATTATATACATGTGCTATTTACTTAAATTACTAAAGTTACGACGTTAAATAAGAAGTAGAAATAAATTTTATATATTTTGTTATATTATGTATTTTTTTCGTGCATACAATGTTGCGTTGTTAAATTCTTCAGTGTATCTGTTGTTGTTACACGTTCATAAAGAAAATAAACAAGTAAATAAGTAAAATACAGAACACAAAGTTTTCTATCTTTTCTTCACCGATATCTTTTCTTGATTTATTATACTGTTAAAGTATGTTCGAAGTTCAAGATCGCACACCGTGATGTTTTTGTTGTTGACTTGTTATTTATGTGTTTCTTATTGTTGAATGAACAAACTTTCCCACATTACACATGTGGTTAACGTTATATAATTCCTTTCTTGATATTTGTATTGAAAGTAAAATGTATAAAGATAGGGAAGAAAGAACCTTTTTTCCTCAACATTTTACTATTTTTCAAAAATAAATGTTTTCTTAAGTCTTCGAGTTATCGCTAAAATATAAAAAAAATGTTTTTTTCTGTATTATGGCAATTCATCCTCAAGGATATCCATCCTAGTTGTGCCATATCCCCACCATGGTTCAAGCCTTGTCGTGGCGGTGGGGCTCAGTAACCTAAGGTGCAAAGAAGCAAATTGAGCCGAGGGAGCTGCTCGTTGTACCTCTCTTATAAGAAAAGGGAACAAAAGAGCAGGGGGAAAAGGGGCGAGGATGGAAACCTCACACCATTGTACTGTCCCGACGTTAGGAGGGGTTGTTATATGGTTCCGGACAAACCCTCTGTGGAGGTGGCTTCGGTCCCTTGAGGGACTGACTAGCCGTAGAGTTGTCGAGCCTGTTTGCTCAGCAGATCCAGGGCACCTCACCAAAGGCGCCAGTGGTGGCACTCGCCGGGTTTTAGTGGGTAGAGCTAAACCCACCTTTCGGGCGCAGCGAGTCCCACATAGGTACCCGACTGGGGAGACCTACTCTTTTGAATTTGAATTTACTCCCCCGCGGGATGCCTCAGAGCATTTCCCGGCGCAAAAGAAAAAAAAAGTTGTGTCATATGTGTTTGGTCCAAACTGATATTTTATTAATAACAAGGTTAATGTAGCCGTACGTAATAAAAACCTTTCCTTTACTATTTCGACATTTCTTACTTTTACTTCACTAACATTCAAATGAGTTGATATTATAATATTCTAATTATATATATCGTAGTGACTTAAAATGTCATGTATATATTAAGGAAATTACAAATAAGTAAATTACACTATTAGGTACACTATAAGTTAAAAGTATTATTAAATGTTTATATGATTAAAATATATTTAAGGAAAAACTTTATACTTCAGTTCTTAAATTAATAATAATAACATAATTATAATAATATCTATGGACGCTTTTACACCACGTCAATTTGCCCCGTGGTAAGTTCTCAAAGAACTTGTGTTACGGGTAACAGACAAAGGAAATATATTCAATACTTTTATACCATACATATATTTACTATGTAATACACATATTTAATACACATCTATGACCCAGGAATACAGAAAACTTTTAGTTCCCCGGCAGGATTCGATCCCGCTACCCCCGGCTTGCGTGCCAACGCGCTATCCATTGAGCCACAAAGGTTGTCAAATTATAAGGATTATATCCCAGGTAAAGTTGTGTTCATGACCTACAGTGCCGCTTATAGATGGTTTGATAAGTTTTTTTTTTTAATGTTAGTTGGATAGGCAAACTGGCAAACGTGCCACCTGATGGAAAGTGGTCGACGTCGCCCATGAACATAAACCAGTTTACCTGGAACGAGCCCAGGCAACTTATTTATGTGTTGCCTATCCTGAGACATAAGATGTTAAGTCTCGGTGTCAGTAATTACACTGCCTGTCTTGCCCTTCTCTCCGAAACACAGCAAAGCTGTTTCACGGGAGAAACAAGCAAGATGGTGGTACCCATGCAGCCGGGAGCGCGGCACAGCGCTTCCCTCCCACCGGTAAAGTTTACCCAAGTTTACCTACTTATCTGTGATGATATTTAATAATACTGTTTGAAGGATTTTATTTATGTAATAGTGTTTCTATTTATAATTATTATTTGTTTTATTATTAATAGTATTTCATTCGTTCGTATTGGACGATGCACCATCTGTTTCTTGTGTATGTAATCGGAACACTGTCACCTTGTCATACGGCCTACTTACCTTAAAATAACTTGTGTTTAAAGCAAGTATAAACTTTAGGTAATAACATATTATATCAAGACATAATATTATGTAAATAAATATTATTTTATTGCATAAAATTATTTTGTTGTATCTTTTTTATATTTGGTATTAATATCTTTTTTATGACATTAGGAGGCAACCGAGCAGTCGGAGCCTTATGGTGACTATCGAACATAGACATCAGCACAGCCAAAAGTTATGGACATATATTGCCCTCCTTTTCCCTATCCAATGGGCCACCGGAAACTCACAAGCCCCACGAAACGCGACAGAATGCTGTCACTTGACGCCGGTGTTATGTGAGCGAGACTGTCGTGCCGGCCCAATTCGGCTGCAAAGCATCACACTACCTCTTTCTAAATAATGCCCTTAGTTAAAAGTCTTACATAAAACTATCATCTAGTATGGAGTTAGTCAAACCTCTTGAAAGAGGCATACGGGCGGGTCGATAGGAAAAGATGAAGAAGCTTTGATTTTTTTTTAAGTAACTACCTATCATCATTTGTTTTGTTATTCTGTTATATTTTAGTAATGTGTGTGCATAATAAAGAATATTAATTCATTTATTCATTCATTCATAATCTATACTCATACTATGAAGCTGAAGATTTTGTTTGTTTGAACGCGCTAATCTCAGGAACTCCTGGTCCGATTTAAAAAATTCTTTCAGTGTTAGATAGCCCATTTATCGAGGAAGGCTATAGGCTATACAATATCACGCTGTGACTAACAGTAGTTAAGTTGAGTAAGTTAACGCGGGCGAAGCTGCGGGCAACAGCTAATAGCCAATAAAACTATGATACTGGGATAGTAATAAATATGATACGCAACATATTCAAATTAAGTGGTAGAGACGAGCCCCAACGCCTTGCCAAAGTGAAACTTTGACGAACTTTGTAACCGATCAAAGCGCTTCAGATTATTTAAAGGTTTATTGGAAACTAGTTCAGAGATTTTCAATATAATCCCATTCCAGCCCCTTTACTGAACGATTAGAGCCCTTCATGAAATACTCGGTCACTACAATGTATTTATTGAATAAAATGAGATAGTTACACAAACTCAGTATTAGGGTTATTTTATGTATAAGCAATTCACTAATTATAATTATAATGGCATTTACAGATTTAAAAAAAATGTTTAAACCATTTTCAATGTTTCTTCATCGCAAAATGCAATCTATAAAAATATTATAATAGTTAATGAATCACCATCTTGTCCACCCGCCAATTGCCTTTTTAACCGACTTCTAAAAGAGGAGGAAGTTCTCAATTCGGACGTTTGTATGTTTTTTAATTAATTAAGGGTTTCTAGATATTACCAGACGGGTTTTCTTTCATTAGACAAGTTGTTTATTTGCAACGTCAATTATGTCTATAGTTTTTGGTGTGCCAATAATTCTCTATGTCCCCAGAATCAAACTGGAACCTCTCAGATATCTAAATCGTACTGATCTTTTCAGTTATTGTGAAATATACCAACCAATCTCAAAGAATGACATTATTGTATGTTTATGTCAAAATTTGCATCATAGTTGTAAGATATGTGAATAATCGCTTGAAGGTTGTATCATAACATATCCGCTGATTCAATAAATACCTCGTAATCAAACTCTAAAGTATTTTTATAAGACCTTCGATGAAACATGGGGCAAGATTTGTAATCGTATCCGCCTCTTTTTATACTTTAACAGTTATAAGGAATCAAATATTTGAATAAAATAAATATAAATTATCTTTTTACAGTGATAAAAAAGGGAATCCAAAATTGTTATTTTATTATGTTGATATTTTTTGGACAATATTGCGTCGTTCACGATCATGCGTTGATTGTGATAATAATATATCAGAGGTTTAAAATATATTTTGTACAAATAACACTTTGAATTAAATCTAAAAAGACTTATAGAACCTTACGTGAAGGCAATAAAATATTACATAAAAGTACTAATACATACCCATTGAAATGTTCTTCAAGTACTACACGAGTCCAGCTCGATAGTACTACAAATACTCAGTATCAACGAATTCACCAAGTTATATTTGCATGCAAAGGTAATTTGTTTATCTGATTTCGATGAAATTTCGTAAAATTTCTTCACAACAACATAACAAACAAAATAATGATCATCAGGCCAGCCGTAAATGAGCTCTTAATAAGTTAAGACGAGTGTCTATATTCCAATGAAAAAAATGAGGCCAGTCGATATTGCATAAAGGATTGCAGACGTCCATACGTAACAATATCTAAAAGCATATATGATGCTAATTAACACTCGACCGTTTCTCATATACTTTCTATCATTGTTTATCAAATAACCTTCTAAATATCTCACACTTGGGACCTCCACGTAACGAGCGGTGAACCGTCGTGACGTACAGCGCGCGTCGGAGCCGGCATTCGAGTTGAGAAAGCGGTCTGCGGTTCCATGCCAGCGCACAGTTTCTCGATACTACTAATACTGTTTATCTTCTAAGATGTATACGTAAATTCAAATATGTAAGAATTATGTTTATTAAACTAGATTTACAAGGATTTTTACGAAAAGGATAACAAGAAACTGTTTCAATCAGCATTTATTACTTGCATATATACAAACATACATATCACACCATCTAAAATTTATATAATTTATAATACATTGTGATATAAAATGTCTTTAAAATATCTATATATTGCTAACAATTTTGGTGTAAAAAATGATGATTGGGATTTTTTAAATTTTCTTGCTTTCTAAATTACTAGATTTAGTAGGAAATTAATAATATCAACATAATCGACTGGTATAAATTATAACCTACATAAAGCTACCTATATACAAAAAGTACCTTCTAGCTCCGTTTAAAAGTACGTTATAGCTAGGTATCACTGAAAATGTTTAGAAAATGAAAAACGGCTTAATGTAGAAAGTTGCCAATACTTTTATTGTTTTTCGAAGTAATCTCCGTTTCTTTCTACACATCGTCGCATTTGATGGAACCACTGAGAAAAGCAGTGGGCCCATTCTTCCTTAGGAGTCTCTTCTATGGCATTTTCGTACGCTTTCACCGCATCTTCAGGGCTCGTAAAGCGAATACCTCGAATTTTATCTTTAGTTCTTGGGAATAAATGAAAGTCGCAGGGCGCCAGGTCAGGACTGTAAGGCGGATGACTCATTATCTCGACACCTGCCATAGTCAAATATTCAACAGTCCGTTTTGGGGAGTGCGCTGAAGCATTGTCGTGGTGAAGGAGGATCCTGCATCGAGGGCGCTGCTGTCGAATTTTTTCCAAGACAACAGACAAACAGCGATTGACATACCAGTCTGCAGTAACTGTCCTTCCATCTTCTAGCACAACTGTCGCGAACTGACCTTTCCGACCAAAGAATGAGGCAATCATTTTTTTTCCTTGACTTCTTCCTTTCTTTACCTTAGTTGGCCGATCCTCGAAAGGAAACACCCACTGAGCTGATTGTCTTTTGGTTTCGGGTTCGTAGCAATATATCCAGCTTTCATCACCTGTGATGATGTCAAATACAGCATTTGAGTTACCGCCGTTGAACTTATCTAACATTTGGAGACACCAGTCCATGCGGAGGCGTTTCTGGTCGTCGGTTTAAGTATGGGGAATCCATCTGGTACAAAGATTCCTGACGCCTAAATGTTCGTGTAATATTTTTTGAACTTGACTCATACCAATGCCTAGGCTTGCCCGTATCTGCTGATAGGTCACTCTCTTATCTTCCTCTATCATGCGTCGCACAGCACTGATGTTATCTTCAGTAGTCGCTGTTAAAGGACGTCCCTCACGCGGATCATCACTGAGATTGCTACGTCCACGCTTAAACTCGTTAAACCAATTGTAAATAGTGGTACGAGATGGGGCTTCATTAAAAAATGCTAATCGCAGCCTATCATAGCTTTGTTGTTGAGTAAGCCCACAACGAAAGTCATAATAAATCATTGACCGAAAATTTTCTCGCGTTATGTTCATTTTCACGTGTAACAAGAGTTTTAGATTTGCCGCCAATTCACAAAAACAAATGAAAAATTAATGCAATATACTACATTAGGTTACCAAAGAGTTCTAAAATTGAAATTCAAAAAAAGTTTTCATTTTCAATGTTTCTAACTGGCCAGTTCTAAACATTTTCAGTGTTACCCACGTACTACAAACAACACTATACCCCGTGGACGCAGATCTACTTACTAAAACCCACCACCAATGCCGCCTTTGGAGAGGTGGGATCTGTTGAGCAACAGGGCACCTTGACGGCTAGTCAGTCCCCAAACCGACGTCACCTCCACAGAGGGATTGTCCCGCACCAAACAACAGTCCCAACGTCGGGCGAGTGCAATGGGATGAAGTTCCCATCCTCACCCCTTGTCTACCTCTGCTATTTTGTCCCCCCTTCTTATAACAAACAAATACACAAATAGCAGCTCCCTCGGTTCAATTGGCTTTGCCCAAGGTACTGGGTTCACCTTAGGCTACTAAACCCACCGCCAAGACAAGGCTTGAACCATAGGGTCATACCTTTACCCTATCAAACATTCCCATCTACATATATAGTAAGATAAAACCTAGATAATAAATAACCTAAAAAATAAAAGAATATTCAAAGTTTAGCATCATTTATGCTTTGCAAGGTCCCATGGTCATTAATAATTTCCGTTCCCATTGAGCGTGTATCATTTAATATTAACATGACAAGAAGGGTTGCCGTATAGCCATTTTGGGTTTCACGTGAAATGCCACCTTTATTTCGGCTAAAGTAAGAATAATATAAGATAACACATTTGAAGAGGGTGTAATAAATGTGCATTTTTAACGTTAATATTTGTTTTGTAAAAGTATAATGATATCGAATAACTTTGTAACGTTAGGACATCTGTCACCTCAGTCCTCCCGTGACCATGGTTGCTGTAAAGTATCCGAAACGTCGGGCTTGTAAAAATCTTAATAAACCGCGATAAAATCCGTAAAAAATGTTTCATTATAATGAGTGAAATTCGCGTAAACATCAGAAAACAATAATGATATCTTCTATTTACTGGTAAGTGCCCGCAGCTTCGCCCGCTTTAACTTAGATTCGCAACCGTATCCGGATTGATGATTATTATTTTTATAGCCTATATCCTAATCCGAGATAAATGCCATCAACATTACAACTTTCAGACAAATCAGTTCAGCCGTTATGCCGTGAAAGATCAACAAACATCCAAACATCCAAACTTACACACTTTTGCTTTTATTACCTATTTTAGTAAGATTATATCAGTCCTCCCGTGACCATGGTTGCTGTAAAGTATCCGAAACGTCGGGCTTGTAAAAATCTTAATAAGCCGCGATAAAATCCGTAAAAATTGTTTAATTATAAATTTAAATTTACCTACACAGTGATAGACGAAGCTTATCAGTTTAGGGTATCGCTTTCCCCACCATGGTTCAAGCCTTGTCGTGGCGGTGGGGCTCAGTAGCTTAAGGTAAGCCCAGCACCTTGGGCTAAGCCAATTGAGCCGAGGGAGCTGCTTTTTGTACCCCTCTTAAAGGAAGAGGGGACAAAAGAGCAGGGGGATAAGGGGCGAAGATGGGAACCTCACCAAAAGTGTATCGCTTTAAAATGCCAATAAATCGAACTTTTGCTGTTTTTTTTCCCTTTTTTTAACGATTAGGCATTCTCAGTAGCGGACAGAATACGATTGGGTTCTGTTAGTAATAAATCTCTTAGCACATTAATTTAATGCCCTTTAAGGGGACTTATAGTTTTATCAGTGAATATAGGCAGATGATCTGAAGTCCCTTCAGCCATAAATCCCGGGGGATCCCCCGGAGATATATTACGTGTAACAATAATGCGCCCAGGAATTTATTACTTCACGGTAGGTATAACACGGGGTAATAATGTGATGGTACTTCACAGGTTCGCAACTTAGAGAAACATCATCATCAACATGATCATCGACTCATGGAACATATACATTATTAGAACAACTCATCATCATCGTTATCATCACTGGGCACGGGTCTACTCGAAATCAGGCGAAGAGGTTTTTTTTTTCGGAAGGGCTTTTCGGTCTGATGGCCTTTAAGCTCAATCGGCAATGGCGAAGAGGTTGTTGAACCATAGTGGTGAACTTCACATACATTCAATCATTCAGAATTCCTCACGATTATTGTGATAATATGTGTGATGTCAACATTAAAATAATATCACACAATGTGAACAAAAAATCGGTTGTCTGTAAAGTCGGTTTACTGACGATAGTTGAACGTAACAACGTCATAAGAAAATGGCATGCGTCATATTTTTTCTTTCTTGCAGCCGGCTCCATGGAATTATAAGACGTTGTCACGTCAAAAACAACTATCAATACGAAATTAATTGAAATTATATCCACGGCCAATTATAATATAGGTATGCTATCAATAATTTGGTCAGTAATTATCATCATCGTTAATTCACTATAACTAATATTTTCTCATTATTTCGTAAGGACGACGGGTTTCTCGACGGGTAATTTTTATCGTTGTCGTATGCTCTTATAAACTGCTTATATCAATATAACAAATTTATATTAAACGTTCGAATTTCAAATAGGTAATTGAGATTTAAAATCCATATAGGACCAAGCTTTTTCAGCGAACCATTTGTTCTGGTATCGATATTGACATGAAATATTATTGCCTACATTTGTTAGAGCAAATACAACAAAAAAACAACAATAAAAATAACGGCACCAATATTTATTACATAAAACAATTGACATACATATTGTGGCGCATTCAATTTTAACTGTGGACGTTTACTTTGAATGGTTTGTTATGTTTGTTTATTTCATATTTTTTTAATTTATAACTCTATATATGCGAGTGGCAAGGGATTCCTGGCGTTCATTGAGGGAGTCCTATGTTCAGCAGTGAACGGATAGAGGCTTATAACATCAGCTATCTGCCAGTGAAAATCCCACAGTATTGGTCCAGTCGTTTTAGCCGGAACAAAAAGACAGAGAGACAGACTTTACTTTCATATTATGCAAAAGCAGTTAATTGTAAATTGCAAACAGACACTTCAATTATATTTATTTCTATAGATTGATTTTAAATTTTATCGCACATTGCGTCTTAAATACTATTTACTTAACACCAAAGATTGTTAACTTTCTTAAACTTCTTTGGAAATATATTGCTGAAAATGTGAACGGATTTTCGTAACAGTTTACAAGAGATAAAACAAAATAAAATGGGTTGATATTTTATAATCTGCGTTGTCAATTGTTTTACGTTACGCTTGGTAGGCGATTCAGGTAATTCTAACAAAAAATTAATAAAACATTCGATAAAAGTACAATGTTTTATTTATGTACTTAGAAAAAAATGTGATTTTAAGATTGCAGTCTACGCGATAGTTACGCGATTTCTGTGCTGTGTATTTTTTTCTTTTTCTACAAATGAAGGCGATGGAAATATAAACGAGCTGATTCTCGTAACACTTTTGTTCAAAAGTTGAAGAATTATTTATTTACAAGTATGAGTATTTATGGTCCATGTTGGATGGGTGTGGCAAAGGATCGGTCGTCTTGGCGTTCATTGAGGGAGGCCTATATTCAATAGTGGACGGATAAAGGCTGATGATGATGATGATGAGTATTCAATATTCAATTTCCAGAATGTTAATTTGGAGCCTCGGTGTAAAAGGGTTAACAACCTCCGTGTTGAAGTTGCCTTATGATGGCTTCTTTCAAAAAGCCTGTAAGTAATAATGACGTGGCATTGAGCATATAACCAGAACCGAGCGGTAATGTTGTGTTTTGTATGGAAAAACAAACCCGCCAAATTCGTGCTGCGACGCTGCGCCGTTTCTGCGTTCTGATGGCAATTGATGGATAATTGCCCGATGAGGCGCACATATATTTCACGGATTGGTTGAATTGTTATTACGTCAGTGACAAATCACTGACCAGTTTCGGAATGGTTTTTTTATGTTAGTTGAATGGTGGTACCCATGCAGCCGGGAGCGCGGCACAGCGCTTCCCTCCCACCGGTAATATGCTCCATGTGACGTGTTCAGGGTCATTATAATTCTATTCCACATAGCTCTTCCACCAATGCATTCTGCAGATGCCAATACTCCGAGTTGGTTTTGAAAAAACAAGGGAATCGTGACCTATTTTACACATTTTATGAGGCAAAAATACATTCATAACCTGTGTTAGGTAAACTTAATTGCAAAACAGTATGGTCATGCAAATAACGCAAGCTTGTTCAAAACCGACTTGCCCCTATTGTGACGAAACGCTCTCACGTATTGTAACGTCGGCTATTAGCCACACACAATGTATGGCTATTCTTCTAAATGAAAACATATTATGAGGCTTATTGCGCTTACAATGGATGACTAGCGGAAAATAGATTTAGTATTGGGTTTTTAATGGGATTGTTGGAGAGATGAGGAGGCAACCGAACAGTCGGAGCCATATGGTGACTACCGACGCCCATAGACATCCGCACAACCAGAGGTTATCCAGATGCGTGCGATTTCTGAGTGTTAGTGTAGAATATTGAAAAATAAAAAGTAAAAACCCATTTCATATTTACCCATAGAATGTCCAAATAAAACTTCGCATGCAAAAGAGCCCAAATTGTGCTCTATTATAATAAAACAATTTTTACGGATTTTATCGCGGTTTATTAAGATTTTTACAAGTTTTATTATAATGAGTGAAATTCGCGTAAACATTAGAAAACAATATACGTGCTCTATTGTTTTAATAATCCTCTCCTTAATTCCCTTCTCTTTCATTCATTTTGGTTTGGTACGCTAGTTGATAATCTTTTCTTCGATATGTACATATAAAAGTGTTTCATCATCATCAGCCTTTATCCGTCCACTGCTGAACAGAGGCATCTCTTAATGAACGTCAAGACGACCGATCCATATTCCCTAGTCACTCACTCGCCAAAATGTGTTTAAACTAAAAAAAAGTACTTATAATAATACGACGGGCAGGTTGTATAAATAATAAAATAATATTACAATAATTAATATTGAATGCGCAATAAAAGTAACAAAGCAATTAATATAATAATTCGTCAGTGAATAAAATATTCCAATTGTTTTAAAGCACTATTACAGCTAATGTCAAGGTTTAACATCATCTATGAAACGAGGTTACGTTTGTTGTGAGATGGTTGAGAAAAACAAATTGAGAAAATTTGTTGCAATTTTTGTGTGTCGATTAAAATAGCAGCCAATGTTTCCCCACCATGGTTCAAGCCTTGTCATGGCAGTGGGGCTCAGTAGCCTAAGGTGAGCCCAGCGCCAGTGAGGGCGACAAGGGGCGAGAAAGGGAATTTCAACTCTGTTTGCTCAACAGATCCGGGGCACCTCACCAAAGGCGGCATTGGTGGCACTCGCCGGGTTTTAGTGGGTCGAGCTGCATCCACTTTACCACCTTTCGGGCGCAGCGAGTCCCACATACCCGCCTGGGGTGACCCACTCCCCCGCGGGATGCCTCAGAGAAGTTCCCGCCGTAAAAGAAAAAAAAAAGCTATTATTGTTTATTTTTTCGCTCTTACAGGATCCAATTTAGGTTCATATGACAATGTAAAAATATTAATAAGCTGCAATACAACTTCAATAGTTTATAAGATTTTAAGTTAATATTCTATAATTTTCATTACTATTATTATTTAAAATGGGATATTTACAATGTTTTTCTGTTTTGAAGTTCAGATAAATACCGTGATTTGTATTCTATTAATTTGCGTGGACATAGTCGCTAGCAATATCTAGTCATAATAACGAAATATTTTTAATTAGCGCCAAAATTTATTACTTTCAAAATATCACTTTTGAAACGTTATTAACACATCTTACAACATCAAACAAATTGGAACTATTATGAAATTCAATCGTTATTTATTTAATTGGAATACTTTGTATTTGTAAGTAATAATCTAAAATCAAGTAATAAATTATTGCATTATACATACATATATCATTTTCTTATAAATAAATGAAAGCATATATTTTTTCTGAAAAGCATTATATAAGAAAAAAATATAAGATATTTTTTAACCGACTTCAAAAAAAAGGAGGTTCTCAATTCGTCTGTATGTTTTTTTTTTTTTTTTTTTTTTTTTTTTTTTTTTTGTATGTATGTGACACGATATCTCCGCCGTTTGTGAATGGATTTCGATGGTTATTTTTTTGTTTGAAAGCTGGTGTTTCCAATTTGGTCCCATATTAATTTTATTAAGATCTGACAAGCCGTTTTTTAGTTATTCCCAATAATGCCTATTTGGTTGGTTTTGTTTACCTTGATGATATGATAATTTTATTACGTGTCGATGTAACAATTGTATAGGATGCTTTGGTAGCACACCATAGTATGTCGCGGTCATCGTAATCATCATCATCATCACCGTCACCATCATCATCATCATCCTTTATCCATCCACTGCTGAACATGCCTCCTTCAATGAACGCCAAGACGACGAATTTCGGAATCACTAAAAATTAAGAAATAAAAACATTTTAGAAAAAATTAAAACCGCCTTCAAAAATACTAAACTAAAAAGTAATAAAATAACAGTTTCTTTAATGTTTGTGCTTACAACATATAATCAACTTAATCTTCTACTAATGTACAAACTGCGTTTACCACGTCATTATAGTTACTTTTGGAGTCGGTGTCGTATTTGTTGCTGTAGGTACATTACCTACCTACCTTGGCTGACACCGACTCCAAAAGTAACTATAATGACGTGGTAAACGCAAAGTTTGTACATTAGTAGAAGATTAAGTTGATTATATGTTGTAAGCACAAACATTAAAGAAACTGTTATTTTATTACTTTTTAGTTTAGTATTTTTGAAGGCGGTTTTAATTTTTTCTAAAATGTTTTTTTTATGTAACTATTCTATCGATGCTTATATCATATGATATTTTTATTGACAACAGTCCCTCTTATACATCGATACATCGTTATAAAACTTATAATGACCGGAAAAATTACATTTCTCGATGTGTAATTGCGAGCATATTTAATAGTTTCACGCAGATCGAACGTGTTAGAAATCGCACAGCTAAGTGGATCGTACTTCGACGAACGTTCTAGAAAAGAAAAAAACAGTAAGCATGATATATAATTTAGATTTATGATAAACATGGTCATTATGGTCATTGAAGGTAGATATCATTAACTGCATTCCTCATAAGAAAACATAACTTTCGAGAAGAATACCTGTGCCTGAAGGTACGGACAAACGTGCTAATAGGGATCGACCACACTGTGGCTATTTTGTGAAATCATGTACTTCCTAAATATTTGAAAAGACAAGGCCTATGTACCGAGCTTTATTATAATTAAATATCATACAATCTTAATAAATGTAATAATGTAAACTTTTATAAGTAGTTTTTGTGTCAAAGAGTAACAAACATGCATACATTCTTACAAACTTTCGCGTTTATATTATTAGTGGGATAATATTTGAATATTTTAAACGTAACACATGTGTATAGCTTACGTTGAGCATATTGTAATGAGGAATTTGAATAAAACGGCCATCTTGTGGGACTGTGTTGAAAACACATTGTTTATTTACATCCTAATTAGAATATGGAGGTGAAGGTTACGTTTGTCCCAGGCGTTAAATTGGTAGCAGAAGCACATAATGTTACGACATCTTGTTTTAACTCTTAACTACGACAAAACTTTACAACAATACAAGGCAATACAAGGCAAGGTATTATTTTCTAATGTTTGCGCGAATTTCACTCATTATTAAACTTTCACGGTAAAATCGCGTTGTTTTTACACAGAACTTCTTCCATCCACCCGTGACCATGGGCTACAAAGGGCATAGACAAACGAGCAGTTGAAGCATTTAGGCGACTACCCATATACAACCGCACTACCAGAGATTATGATGTTGCTTTGCCCTCCTTTTCTCGATCCCCCCTCCCCAATGGGCCACCGGAAACTCACAACCCGACACGCGACAGTATAGCTGTCATTTTACTCTGCTATTACGTGAGCGAGCGGTACAACCCCGGGCGCGGCCTAATTCAGCTGTACTTCTTACACAAAGGGCATATAAATCTGAACAAACCACAATAAAATCCGTATAAAGATAATTCTTTGTATTATTATTTTCTTACTTAGTTTTATTGGTGCTATATACCTTCATACCAGATAGGATAAGAATGTTCATGCTGGTAAGTTTGGTGACTAGTTTGAGATTTATTGAGGAGGCCTTCATCCAGCTGTTAGACATATAATAGTGATAAGAACGATGATGTTAATATTTAGTATCATATAAACTAGGAAATATATTAACATTTAACATTATATTTGTATGCGCAAATTAAAGAAATTACACCAACATTGATTTATCTAAATCAAGTGGTTTGGTTTTGTAATATCATATTTGTATGGGTCTTAATCGATAATACTCCAAACCAACTTGTCCTTAAATAACGCTTACCCTTTTCTGTTTGCACCGGCCCAAACATAAAATTATTTCATTTTCCTTCAAAATCAATTAAAGTACTTATTAAAGTTCATTAATATTTACTTTCTATATTATTTTAACAAGATACAGGATGTCATTGTCTATTTAAACATCAAACCAGTCTGACCCGCCATACATCAACATTGAGACTTCATTGAATGTCATTTATACAGGTTGATGATGATGAAACAAGTAAAATAATAATTAGATAATTACAGCACGTATCTAGCCTACAGTCAATATTCATACTGAACTAGTTGTTACTCTCATTTTTCGTGAACTAAGGATCCAAGTACAAATCGTACCGATATAATATTACAGCGTTAGCGTTAGTTACTTAGTTGGAGTTCATTGAAGGAGGCCTATGTTTAGCACCCCACCATGGTTCAGGCCTTGTCGTGGCGGTGGGGCTCAGTAACACAGGGTGAGCCGCTGCACCTTTTGCGAAGCGAATTGGGCCGACGGGGCTCTTTGTACCCCTCTTATAAGAAGAGGGGACAAAAGAGCAGGGGGCAAGGGGCGAGGATGGGAACCTCACCCCATTGTACTGTCCGGACGTTGTTCTGTGGTGCGGGACAACCCCTCTGTCGATCCCCTGAGGGTCTGACTAGCCGTCAAGGTACCCTGTTTGCGCATTAGATCCGGGTTACCTCACCAAAGGCGACATTGGTGGCACTCGCCGGGTTTTAGTGGGTAGAGCTGCGTCCACTTACCAGCTTTCGGGCGCAGCGAGTCCCACATACCCGACTGGGGAGACGCACTCCCCCGCGGGATGTCTCAGAGCATTTCCCGGCGTAAAAGAAAAAAAGGCCTATGTTTAGCAGTGGACGGATGATGATGATGACGATAAATATAAGCGTGGTCAAATTATACAGGCTACAATGTATTTTATGTTAGCCTGAGTCATAGTTTAACTATGTACAAATTTCCATGTAAATTTGTTCAAATCTTTTTAGAGTAATAAACATCCAAGTTTATATTATAGGTAAGGTATTCGAGAACATAAAACTACTCACAGATATTAAGCAATTATATGAATTCTTTTGCATATCGTCTAGTCTAATTAGCAAGGGCCGGTTCCGTAGAAGGCTTCTTCGTGTTATGCGAAGGTCTGTTTGACATATTGAAGTCAGTAATCGAACACGATTTCCAATTATCGTGTCATGACTAAATGACATATTGATAAATGACCTTAGCTAAAACCTTCTAAATAATAAAAAAATCATTTTCGCATCGAATTTTTAGGTTATACGGTAAAGGCCAATAGAACTTGTTATATAATATAAAGGTCAAGAAATCGTAATTTGATAGTTAATGATAAAAATAATGGTTATTTGTTATGATGTATTTTGACTTAGGTATGTAAGGTTAGTCAAATGGAGGATGCTTCCGTGAGTCAGTCAGTTTTGTGTGTACTTGGAGACGCGAAATACAATTAGTATGGGATTGCAAATGAATAAATGCACCGTATTTCGGTCTTATAATAAACGAAAGCAGCAAAATAATTTCGTTTAGTCTCGGCATACACGACAACGATTTATCTTAGAGAGTTAATTGCACAAATACGATATATCTCTGTCGTGTATACCGGGTTTTACTCCAGAAACATCAACACACACATACACAGTCCATATAGTCTTCATAAAATGGTGGATGGGCTGATGACATTAATACGATGAAGATAATGGCGAGTACGATATTAATATGGAAAAATATATATGGTTTTATACAAATATTTGCTTCTAAGTAAGTACGAAATAAAGTTCGTAAAATATGCGCAAAATGATATCAAAATATGATCTGAGACTCATACTATCTACATACTATTAGTAAAGTTATAGCCAGGAACAATCTGATTTAAATGTAGTTTGTCGAAAACAAGTTTAAAAGACCCGTAGGCGAGAACATCAGATAGGACGAAGCATGTCTACACGCGAGTTATAGCTGACATTTCCTTTACAAAGCCTAATGGCTCGTGTCGTCTAAAGAATGTGTTTTTCACTGAAAATGACAGATAAACAAGCAGTTCCTTGGAATGGGACTAGTTTTTTTAAGTACTTTAAAAGTTGTTTAAAAGGCTTTTATTTGTATTGTTGTGAATCAAGTCTTGATGGTTCACTATTTCAATTGATTCAATGAATGAGTGTATAAACGACATGTGTGACAAGATTTAAAACGAAACTCGAAATCTGATTAGGTCTAATCACCAGCAAAGAAAACGGTTTTCCGTCCTTTATTTTTCTTTAACGCCGGGAAATGCTCTGAGGTATCCCGCAGGAGAGTGTGAGCCCCAGGCGGGTATGTGGGACTCACTGCACCCGAAAGGTGGTAAGATGGATGCAGCTCTACCCACTAAAACGAGGCGAATGCTGCCAATGCCGCATTTGGTGAGGTGCCCCGGATCTGTTCAGCAAACAGGGCACTTCGACGGCTAGTCAGTCCTTCAAGAGCTCGACGCCACCTCCACAGAGGGGTTGTCCCGCACCACAGAACAACCCCTCCCAACATCAGAACAGTACAATGGGGTGAGGTTCCACATTCTTGCCCCTTGTCCTCCTGCTCTTTTATTCCCTCTTCTTATAAGAGCAGCTCCCTCGGCTCAATTAGCCTCGCCCAAGGTGCTGAGTTCACCTTAGGCTACTGAGCCCCACCGCAACGACAAGGCTTGAACCACGGTGGGGAACGTTCTTTTACCTAACTTTGTCTAGTAACGTTTGATTAGCTATATTAACAACAGCTATGTAACATTGCGTGTGTCTCTAACTATCCATACGTGGTCTGTCATGCCTGGCACGAAATGAAACAAGTATCTCTCTGTTCCACTGACCACGAGTAATTAGAGCGTAGTGAATATTATCGCCTTAAGTAACGCCTATCAACTATTTTTATTTACAATTCATAGTTTTCAATTGTAAGTGATGTCTTTGTATGCATACAAAATGTACTTATATTGGAATGAACGGAGATTATCGTAATTAAAAAGAATTATAGTATAAAAATGTCCCAGAGTCTTCGAGAGAAGTAAAATTTGTTCAAACATGAATCTATAATTTCATTAGCTAAACATTATATTACGATAACACATGAAACAAGGCTACTTTCAAATGGAATGTCTTCACACAACGACTATACATATCTTGCAAAAATAGCATTATTGCAATATTAATAATATATTGTAATACGCGGAAAGGCCACGGTAGCCTTATTTTTTATCAGAAAAGTTGTAAGTATAGCAAGCGTAAGGCCCAAATAGACATTATTACCTTGGCTGTACGTTGAAACTTCCGAGTTTTTCATATCCGCTTCCGAAGAACCCAACAATGTAGATATTAAAAAATTAACAATTACATGTTAATTTACGCATAAATATTATAAAATAGTGATTATTAAATCAAGTAATTATTTGGCGGCCTTTGGTATTTTTATTTTACTGGCAGAGCAGGAGCGGATAAGGTAAAATGTGTGTATGATTATTGGTGGGAACGTAAAAGTCTAGGAGCACGGGGATCTTAGACTAAAGGGGACCTTGAAAATTTGTAACTAGGTTATGTATAAATATTGTTTTGACATGTCTATTATATAGAGCATGTTATCCAAGGTCTGAGAAGTTTAATGTTGTACTAACACGCCATAAAATATGTAATATATACTTTAACAACATACGAGTATGTTAAGAACTACATTATTCTCTTATTAGTTTTTATATTAGTCTTCTAGTTCTTATATGAGTTTTATATGACGACCTCTGTGGATCAGTGGTAAGCGCGTTGGCGCTCAAGCCCGAGGTTGCGGGTTCGAATCCCGCCAGGGAAAAAATATTTTCTGTGTTCCTGGGTCATGGATGTGTATTAAATATGTGTATTATATAATAAAAATCTTAAATATATGTATAGTATAAAAGTATTAAATATATTTCCGTTGACTGGTACCCGTAACACAAGTTCTTCGTGAACTTACCACGGGACCAGATTGACGTGGTGTGAAAGCGTCCATAGATATTATTATTATTATATATAATTTAATAACAGAATAAATCAAAGTTCTTTTCCCCAGTCAGTGTTGTTCTTTGTGAGAAGTGAAAATATTTTGAAATCTCAATTTAAAATTTAATCAGTCCGATCTAGTTTTACGAAAGTCAAATGGCATGTAA
The DNA here is from genome assembly GCA_963853865.1 of Helleia helle. Taxonomy (NCBI): domain Eukaryota; kingdom Metazoa; phylum Arthropoda; class Insecta; order Lepidoptera; family Lycaenidae; genus Helleia; species Helleia helle. The sequence continues at coordinate 14,559,341 of OY971421.1, forward strand.
CACAATTAATTAGTTAAACCGTAATGAGCTACATTTAGTTCACATCGGCTTGTCTAAACCAGACTCAAATACCATTTGGGGCAAATACGTGTGATTTTTAGATCAGGTAATCGAACATTATAACAGGAAACGAAATTGAATCATAATCATTTGCTTGAAAAGTAGCTACGCTCGCGGCATCGCCTGCACTTTATTTTATATTAGATATCCAGACTGACTTCGATTATGTTGATTTCTGAAGGCATATTTCCCGTTGACAAATGTCATCAAAATCTAATTGTGAAAAGGTAGGTAGTGGGTTTTGGTCACAAAAAATATTTTTTCATCTTGTTGGCCTTAAGGCCAGAAACAATATTTTCTGCCGAACGTCATCACCGCAATGCTCGGTGACGACGAGTCCTGGACGGCGATGTTTTCCTTCTGCGAGGCAGTAATGTTTCAGAAGGAGGCCGAAGAGCGGGTAAGAGAGGAGGCCGCCGACGAGGCTTTCCCCCCGTGGGTGACGAACGCGGGTGCGCAGGAGGCGCTACTTAGTGCGCCTCGAGTAACGCCCCTGTGCTCGTGTCGGGTTCAGGATCGTGACATGCTTAGTAGCGGCCGGGCAGTCCCTCCTTAAGAGGAGTAGTCTGGCCTTCGCCGGGGCCAGCCTGTCGCTGAAGTGATCCTGTTACCCGGGACCCTCAAAATGCGGCTGAAGGCGCTCGCAGTGATTTTAGTTTACGGGTAGGGCACTGTCAGGTGCGAGTCCCACATAGGATCAGGATCTACAACAGAAATTCTGGCTACATGCGTAAAAAGCATTTCCCTGCGATAACAAATTTATACAATACCTGACAATATTGTCAGGCATGGCCTACCCAGGCCAGGACAATTTTAGGCCAGTAGCTGGTCCAAACCGACAAATTACGTCTTGGCTCGGAATTCCACGTTACATTCGTGTTACAACAGCATCTATTAAGCTAAGTAACGCAACATTTAATATCATTACTCAACCAGTTATTCGTTGAGGTCGGTGCAGTTCGCAACCTTGTCGGCTCCCCACTATAATCCTTACACTTTCACTAGCTTCGGCTGTGTTCGGCTGTTTTCGGCTACCTAATATTCACACGCATATCAATACGAAATTAAAAAGTGCAAATTTTGTCTTATCAGAGAAATCGATGATTTTCTATGCGTCCAAAATAAGCAAAATGTCTACAAAAAAACATGAAATTGTTAACAACAAACTAAATAGAAAGATTATGCACGTTTTTATTTGTAACCTATGTAGATCTTGTCTTTTTTTGGATACCTAATTCATATGTTTTAAAGAAGATATAATATAATATTATGAATTTTCAATAAACATTTATTCATCGATAATGTCAAAAATGTTTTACTACGTATTGCGTATAATAATAATAAAAAACATTATAAAACAAATATTTAAAACGTAAAACCCGTTGATGTCTTTTGAACATCAATAGTTCAACTTTTATAGTGCTTACAAGGCAAAGAAAATATGAATATCAGACACAATAAACAACAATATAATAGAAACTTATAACTTATAAAAACTTTATTTATTATTTTATTAAAAAAATATTGACGTGGTGTAGAAGCGTCCATAGATATTATTATTGTCAAAATTTGCAGATTTAATAATAAAAAGGAGATGGGAACTGGAGGGCCAAAATGTAATGTAAATGTTTGTGGTTTAAAAAAATGATAAAAAAAATTGTAAAATATAAATCTTATTTATCTGCTCTATACTTAATCTGGAAGCGGAAATAAATGAGAAAGATTGTTCTGGTCAAATTAATTGGAGGTTATTGATTCAACTATAATCGACCAGAGAATAAAAAAAGAAATGCACTAAATAATTAACTCAAAGTATTTAGATGTACAATTTAAGTTGTAAGAAGTGCATTTATATAAAGTTACTACATTAATAGCGAAAATATCAATTAATATCTGATAAACCAAAATGATTAACGATTTCCTATTAATTTAAAATATATATTTTTAATGACAGCGTTGACAGCTGACTGACATTGATGTCTGCATATCCTATGACATGATCCTAGATGACATTTTATTTAATAGAATAAGAATAAAGTATGTATGAAATCAAATCGATATTGACAAATCCTAGAGAACGCTAGAACGTATAAGAAGAAGAAGTAAGTAAGGTTCGATAAATCCATTCCTGACATTTATTTATGGTTTCAAGTTTTTGATATTTCTAATGAGTTTTCAAACGTTCTTCACTAAATATAATAAACATTAGTGTTTTAGTGATCGGGTTTTTATAGACATTGTAAAATAACCTCACTTTTACAAAACGTCTTATAACTCCGCTCTCAGACAGCCAAAATATAGAGAATTTTCAGGGATCCATTGGCCTAAATGCATTAATTGTTATCATTTTCATTGTATCACATTCTGGATTAAGAATGTATGGAATCGTTTTCTTCTTCTTTATTATTTGAGTTTTTAATAAAATACTTACATACATATACGTAATAAAAATTGCTATTTTTGGTATAATATTAAATCAGTATCGTTTCAGTATAAATAAAGAAAGCGAGACTCTTTGATCTATGGATGGAAATCTATATTTATTTAAATTTAGAAAGTAACAAAATTTATGCAAAGGGTCGGAGCAGAAATATACATAAGAAGTGTAGCGTGAAATAATTTCTAATATAATATAATAACCCCACATCTATTCATTTCTAATCTATATCATATAACGTTTTTAATTTAAGCATTAATTGCTTATTATATAAATTTTAATAACGTGACGAAACTCAACTATCGCTAAGATGCACTTTATTATATCACATTATTTCAGAAATCTGTGTGGGAACATTCTATCTATTAAAACTTTAGTACTTACAACATTTTTGAAGTGAAAACTTCTTTAGACGCGTTGAGTACTTTTTGGGAAAACCTAATAGGTTCGGGACATCGACATGCTAATGTGACATTATGACGTCATTATTTAATTTTTTAATTTCATACAATTTTCCATAAGACTGCCAATTTTTTACTTTTAATTGGATAGGAAAAGTAGCAGATATGCCACCATATGGTAAGAGTTCAGCGTTGCCCTTATAAAAAAATCTAGTTCCAGATAATCTTGTGTATGTTATACGAGATTATCTGGAACTAGATTTTTTTATAGACGAGGGGACAAACGGACAAAGATGAGTTGCATTGAACTCATCTAAATATATATAACTCAAAGGTGACTAACTGACTGACTGACATAGTGATCTATCAACGCACAGCCCAAACCACTGGACGGATCGGGCTGAAATTTGGCATGCAGGTAGATGTTCTGACGTAGGCATCTGCTAAGAAAGTATTTTGATTAATTCTACCCCCAAGGGGATAAAATAGGGGGTGAAAGTTTTTATGAAACTTTGTCAATTTTAAACCGATCGGACTGACACTTTGCATGCATAAAGCTATTATTAGGTAGGCATCCCCTAAGAAAGGATTTTGAGATGCAGTTTATATAAGACTAGCTGTTGCCCGCAGCTTCACCCGCGTTAACTTAGATTAACAGCCGTGTCCGGAGTGATGCTGATTATTTTTTTAGCCTAAGTTACTCCTTTTGATATCAGCTATCTGTCAGTGAAAGTCCCGTTAAAATTGGTCCAATCGTTTCAGACATTAGCCGGAACAAACAGACAGACAGACAGACAAAAATTGTAAAAAAAGCTATTTTGGTATATGTCCCGTGTATGCATACATATGCATTCAATAAAAAACGGTTCTTAAGCATAGCATTTTTTACAATTTTTGTCTGTCTGTTTGTTCCGGCTAATCTTGGAAACGGCAGGGCCGATTTTGACGGGCCTGGCACTGGAAGATAGCTTATGTTATAGGGAGTAACTTAGGATATAAAAATAATCATCATCAATCCGTATACGGCTGTAAATCTAAGTTAACGCGGGCGAAGCTGCGGGCAACAGCTAGTTTATGTAGTATAAAGCAAGTAATTTCACTGCCTGTACCACACACCAAACCTCTACGACACACCAAAGCTGTTTCGCAGAAGAAATAAACAAGTGGTACCCATACGGAGAATGCGACAGCGCTTTCCACAGGTAAACTAAAGTTTTATCATCATGATCTATCCGTCCACTGCTGGGCATAAGCCTCTCTTAGTGAACGTCAAGACGGTCGATCCGCCGCCATGCGTCAAACCAGGACCGGCCACTACACAGATCATCCAAGTATACTATTAATATAGTGCTGTAAGTACATTATTAATTCACTGGTATTTCACACATCGCTTTTGATGGGACATGCAAATGGACACGGATGTAGGGTCAAATACGCACCGCGACCGGTCGTTGATGCATGCCGCGGAAGAATTCGCGCTAAATACCACTTGATGACCTTCCAAGGTTCGTAAACAACTTGAATACAACTAGTTCATTTTTTTATTGAGCAAAAAATTGTGAATACGTGTTGTTTGTGTGTGAAGCCTTTTATCAGCTGATGTTAAGCATCATCAGACCGGCTTAATAGAATTGCAACATATATGTATCATACATATACTCAGTCGCGTTAATATTCAATATGAGATAGTCATTGGAGTTCATTAAGGGTGTGGGGGGGCTCATGTTCAGCAATGGACGGATAGGGGCTGATGATGATGATGAGTTAGTGTTAATAGTACTATAATGATTGTTTATTTTTGCTATTTAATAATAAACTTTTATTTGTTATAACAGCACCTATTTGCTCGTTAGGTTTAGTAGTTTTTGTTAAAAATTTAGAGTTTTATATTCAATAGACTTGTGCTTATTCGGACACTTAAAGTGCGCACCGTAATAGTACAGTGCGAATAATGTACTAGTACACCTTATTAGTACTATTAGGACTATTAGTACTCGAACTGTACCTAACCAAAAGACACCTTAAGACATTAGCACACAGCGCAGGTACTAATAGTAATATCAAGCGAGGGCTAAATATCAGATACGTCGATGAAGCAAGCTTGAATGAGATTTTTTTATCAATATAAATTAAACTGTCTCTAAGTTCAATTTCACGTTATGTGAAAATAAGATTGATTTGGGTTGGTTAATTTCTTGGCAGAAGCATTTAAGTTTTAAATCACCAGAGTGAATCTATTATTCTATTCTGTATTATTATTTATTTTTATTAACACAATGAATAAACAGTATTATTGTATGCAGAAGGCTTTAAAGCACTGCTACGCTTTATTTCAAAATACCAACTCCAATCGCGACTGTTTCGCTTACTCTTATAATAAACTGTATCGCGCTTGTTCATTGTGGGACAGTAAGTCACGTGAGTGAAGTTAGATATACCAGTGTACTAATAGTCCGACTGTCCTAATAAGAATTTGCGTTCGGTAACGTTACCTTTCGGACAGTGCCGAGTTCCATCACCTAATAGTACATCGTACATGTAACACAAGACTAATGTTCAATTTTATTTATAAGGATTCTCAAAGAAATCTTAAGGATTCATATTTGACGAATGAATTATATTTTCCTAGCGCGGTTTCACCCGCATACTTCGCGTACACGTCGGAGTACAGGGATAAATAGCCTATATGTTATTCTGATGTATAAGCCATGTTATTGTAAAGTTTTATTAAAATACATTCAGTAGTTTTTGGGTAAAAGAGTGACAAACATACCTTACAAACTTTAGCGTTTATAATATTAGTACTAGTCATTAATACTAGAAAATATCCCGAAGCTCTATATTTCGGTACTCTAGGGCACTGTCTACCTTGATCACAAGACTAAATACTCATATTAGTGATAATGTTAATATAAAAAGTATATTTGAGTCATTGTGTAAAGTTCATGCATTTACTGTAATTTTTGTGCGAACGTCATTTGCCTATAATGGCTGTGGCTAACAAGCGATGACGTCACATTACCCATTTGCGCCGCAAATTATGCTAACGCGGCACTTGAATGTTTAACACTGGACCCACCTGTCTCAATTAAGCCGGGGCAAATTCAAATTAATTCTAATTCTCTTTGTACTCTTTGTTTTCGTGTGACCACTAAGTGTGTTTAACCCCAGACGCAAAAAGAGGGGTGTTGTTACCTCTGTGTGTCAGTCAGCTCTTACTGTGGCAATGTTTTTTTGATAATAGGTTGTCTCAAAGGTGCTTGGACATGTTTTATCAAAATCGGTACAGCCGTTCTAAGGTTATATTATGTTTTGTTTTGGCTTTGGGGTGTTAATGTATAAACTTTAATTATAATTTTGTAATCACCATTTTAATTTCTTGTTTTATAGGTGAGAATTTATTTTTACACGACTACAGCGAAACCGAAAGGAAAGATTATATATAGGCAAGTTATATATATATTTTTTATTTTTGTATGTTCCATTGTGGCGCCACAACTGAACCAATTTACATAAATGAGGTGTCAATTGCAACTTTATTTTAGTCTTGGTGACATAGACTACATTTTAACCGACTTCAAAAAGAAGGTTAAGTTTTTCGTAGTTGACTATTGTTTATACATTTTAAATCCTGCTTTTATCTTGATATAATTAATATTTGACGTACCTCTGACGCCAATTTTGACATTGTCAATATAAATATTCATGAGAGCTATGAAATTAAGTTTGAAATAAAATTGTTTTTTCATTATTAATAGGAAGATAATTTTATGATATTATTATTTTTACATTTTTTTTTCCAAAACCTTATGTCCGTATCGCAAGCTCTTACCGCTTCTATGATACGCTTTGATCTTACCGCTGAACTGAGTTTGCGTGTAGTCGTTCAATAATTATTTATAATAAAATAAAATGAAACTAAACGTAAATCAATAAATTTCTGATAAACTAAACGATATATTCACATCATCGTCAGCCTCTATCTGTCCTCTGCTGAACATGGGCCTCCCTCAATGAACGCCAAGACGGCCGATCCCTCGCCACTCGCATTCAACACGGACCGGCCACCGCACTGAGATCGTATTATCGTTATATTCACATAGTACATTAAATTATTAATAACAAATATTTTTCATGGAAAACATTGTCTTGCCAAATTCCCTTGTGACTTAAGTTTCAAAATACCTGAATTACTGATATGAATAATAACTTGTGCGGAAACAAACGTGCCAGGATCCTTTGTTGAGGTTCTGCTGACGTGTGGTATCTATTTCCCTTTGTTCACTAAAAGCCCAAGACACAATGGCGAAGGTTATAAAACTCATACCTTTAGCATTCAAACATTATGTGTATCCTATTATTTTAGATGACGCCAGAAAAAAAAATCGTGGTGGAAATTCTTGCTAACACGCACTTCTATGTCGCTAAGGTGATCCTGTTGCCTGCAGATCCTAAGTACGAGTCCCACATAGGATCAGGAACACCCTGGTAACCTGGCTACATGCGAGATACTTTATTAAAAGAAAAATCCATTGTCTGTAAAGTCGGTTTACTGACGATAGTTGAACGTGATAACGTCATAAGAAAATGGAACGTCTCAGAGCAAGGTAACGCCGCATACGTCATGTTTTTTCGTTCTTGCAGCCGGCTCCAACGAATTATAAGACGTTGTCACGTCAAAATGTTATTAAATCTATTTCAAGAAAGGTTTTTTAACCGACTTCAAAAAGGAGGAGGTTATCAATTCGTCGGAATCTTTTTTTTTTTTTATGTATGTTACCTGATTACTCGAAGATGGCTATACCGATTTGAAAAATTCTTTTTTTGTTCTAAAGGGTATACTTCCCAAATGGTCCCATGATAAGGAAACCAGGATCTGATGATGGCATCCCAGAGAAATCGAGGGGAACTTTCGAAAATCGTAGGGGCGACTAGTGCGTTTGATTTTTTTTTAAAAGTACTTATTGAATTCGGTGTCGTATTCGTTGATGTACCTACCTCCCTACCTACCTTGGCTGACACCGACTCCAAAAGTAACAATAATGACGAGGTAAATGCAAAGATTGTATATTAGTAGAAGAACAAGTTGATTATAAATTGTAGGCACAAAGATTAAGGAAATTATTTTATTACTTTTTAGTTTTATTTTTTTATTTTGAAGTCGGTTTTAATTTTTGTTTAAAATTTTTAGAAAATTATAATAAGTCCTTTTTTAAAACATGCGATCTTGTGGTATAATAATTCGTATAAAAGAATATATGATTTTTATACATTATTTTATATGTATTGAGTATACCTAAACAAATAAATGATTTATGAAGAAGCGTAGTAGTTTTGTGATCAGACATTATGTCAAGCGAAAACTTTTCCTGTGAAAGTTCTGATACAGCCTTTTACCACTTCGTTCGAGTAATATACACTGAGATACAGTTCACAAGTTTCACTCATTAGCTCTTGTAAGTGGCCACTAAATGTTATTACTTCTTTTCTTCTTGACAAATGTTTATAAAAGTTAAGGGATTCTTTGTTCACCTTACACTGGATAACATAGTGAACATGGAACAAACATGTAACGTACTTTTAGTAAATTAACAACTAGCTGTTGCCCGCAGCTTCGCGTTAACTTAGATTTACAGCCGTACGCAGATTGTGATGACTGGTAGCACTCGCTGAGCTTTAGTGGGTATGGCTGCGTCCACTTACCATCTTTTGGGCGCAGCGAGTCCCACATATCCGCCGGGGGAGACCCCACTCCCACGCGGGATGCCTTAGAGCATTTCCCGGTATAAAAAATATGTATATAATATTATATCATTAACATATTTATTATTCATTATTAATATCATAATTATCATCTAAATAGCATAGAATATAATACTAGCATTAGAGACTTTGGAAATGTCTGTCGAATGCAACGCATAGACTTCTTGGACTGACAAAATAAAAGATAATTCTGGGTGAATTTACATACATTTTATTTATATGCATGTCCTAAAAACGCAATATATCGTCTTAGTATAATTAGTAGTATATTATATTTTCGTTTCTTTATTAACTAAATATAGTCGTGGATCCGGGGTTGATTTACGATTACGCAACGCAACATTTAATCTTTACGTTATATAATTATTTTATAGCACAACAGATGTTTTGCAGGTACAAATCACGATTTAATGTGCCAGAAAAATATATTTTTATCCCTTTATTAACGTTTTGCCATAGTTCGTTGTATTTATATAATCATCATATTTTTGTAGGCCATAATTTGCTCTGTCCATACATATCTCTATGTTATAATCTAACTAGTTTACCTTAGTGAACCTAAGTAAGGAGTAACTATTGGCTACACTTTCGATTTCATAGCGACCTCGGCGTACCACGCCTTGCCTCGCCACTCACATACCATACTTGGTCGTGATCTTAAACAAGTTTGCCAACTGTTACGTACATTTAATTCCTGTATTTGAAAGTATGTGCCATGTCAGCTTATTAATAATAGAAAAAAAAAATTAAAAAACGCAAAACTTTTTTTACACAAAAGTTAATGATTAAATAGTGAATTATACATATAATAGAAAAATACACTTTTACTGTTATATATAATTATAGTACATACATAAAATATTTGATTACTAGTTTGATTACAATAGTGGAAACTGTTGGATACCGATACCAGCAAACTTCAATTGTTTTTTCATCTTAAAACCTAAGCCCTGATCTTGAAACTTTAGTCAAACCCATAAGATTGATATTTCAGTCGACGACCTTTAGCCATCAACATCGTTACACAACCTAAAAGTTTGCAGAAAATATTATTTATTCGATAAATGTAAGACTTCACAATCCTTACAACACGCTTTCAAACAAAGAAAAAATTCATTCACGCTATTCCTTTTTACTTTTATAAAGTCACTGGCTCCATGATGTAGTAAATTAAATTCTCATTTTTTATACATCAAAGTCATTATTCACTTTGTGAATATTAAACATCGCTGAAACAAGTATGTATATATAACATAGTATATAACATCGTATGATAAACTCTTTTTCTATTCTAATGATTGTACAAACCACTCGATGAAAAATAGTCTTAATAATTAAATATGACAATTCTTGACTTTCATTGAAATAGAAAACTGCCATGAATTATTAGCATATGTCTTCATCATTAACCTCTCCACTGCTGAACGTAGGCCTCCTTCTGTGGACGCTAACACGGTAGATTCTTTTCCATTTTTCCAGTGATAACCTACGAGGCCGAAACGTGACCTCTAAATTTACGACTGGTCCGAAAGTTTGCCCTAGCACAACGTGCTATGGAACGTGAGCGTGCTATACTGGGCTGTTTCTTTGGCAGATATAATATTATTTATTATAGAAGCAACCCGCGGTTTCACACGCGTACTTCCCATTCCCGTGAGAGTACGGGCATAAAGTATAGCCTATATGTTATTTTAATGTATAAGCTATATTACTATAAGGTTTAATTAAAATCCATTCAGTAGCTTTTGCGTAAAGTAACAAACATCCATACAGGATACATACATATAGGATACATAAAATATGAGGAATAAGTTCGACAATTGATGAATTCGAACACATGGAGTAAAGTTACGCTATGAGACGAACGATAAAAAAATCGACGATTTTGATTTCATCAAAGTTTTCGTACAATATAATATCGTGACGTCACACATCCAGAACTTGATGGAACTGGGTCACATCTGAAGGACATATATAATGTTAGCGGAATCTCAAGAGATCATACGTAATCTAGCTTCGATTTGATCGGATCTTATATAAGCTTATAATCATTAATATATATTAATTATTAAGATAAATCCACTCTACTATTTAATTAAAAATGCCTGACTGATATAAGATGTGATTGGAGTAAGCACTTAAGCTACTTGATCGATACAATAATGTTGATAACTAACTCGTGTTTCTTTGTTGGGTCATATCTCATGGGTTTTACTTCACTACAAAACTTGCGATGTAAAACACTTATTATTATAAAATAAATTGTTTTATATTATTATGACAGCTGTTTATATAGGTACGTTTTTTAGGCCATGTGGTGCCGGTAGAGCAGAATAGCGCTACCCCAATTCTTCCCGTGGGTACCGTAAGAGGCGATTATGAGAGTGTGATAAAGTACCGACCCCTTGTAACTCTCTCACCGCGATACTGTTCCATCTGTCAGAGTCTTTCTCCGGTCTTAATGGTTTCTGTTCCATTGGATCCAGAAGGACAAGGACGAGTATGTTCACCTCTCGTTGTGTCTCGCGCCTACTCTTGTGCACCTTAATATATCCTGCGCAACTGACCGCTTCCATTACTTGACTCCGAATCAGGGCCAAATTCCCAGCTATGACCTCCATGGCCGAAAGCGGTCGGTCAGATCATAATCATATACGTCACTACAGTCATTTTAATCAGTTGGGTGTTCCTTAGTTATCGCCCGGGTGACTTAATTTATTTTGTACATTTTAACTAACTTAAAAAAATTTTTGGTATTGCATTTTTTTGTAGCTTCACTTTTTAAGCTCTTAAAGATATAGTTGTAGTTATGTGTCTATTTTAATAACAGTGGCAATTCTAACCGTTTAATTTCGTACAAAATAAGGCATGATCATTTTGTATAAAAGACACATGATGATCAAATAAATCGTTTCAGGCCCCACCCCTCTGACCGGGTAATTTATTACGGCATCAGGAGGCCTATTTAACGCGCCCAGGTCATCTCCTTAACGTCCCTCCCATCCAATATCAAATTCTATTTAAATAAGCATCAAAAAGTGCTTTATTTGATCAGAATGTAGAGAAAATGCGATTTTTGAAAATTATTAAAAATAAAACGCTTAAGTACTTTTAATAATTTTTTTTCTAAGGCATAAAAATATCACCTTTTATAATAAACTGTTTATATTTTATCGATTTTATCGCGGTTATATTAAGATCGGAGCTTGCTATGTTAATGTAAATTATCCAAAACGTGGAGAATGTAAATGATTGATATTTTTGTATGTAGGTCGTGTTAAGGCATTCTAATCACATAAGCGCCGTTTCAAATTAATTTGAACCATAACAATGGCTGACCTTCGCATAAACTATAAAAAATAAGGTCAGCCAGTCCATTTTCATTTTCGTTTCTTTATTGGAATCCAAAAAATACATATTTTACATACTCTCTGTGCGCAAATTACTATTTCATCATCATCAGCCTCTATCCGTCCACTGCTGAACATAGGCCTCCCTCAAAGAACGCCAAGATGACCTCGTCACACGTATCCAACACGGACCGGCCGCTGTACGGTGATCGTCTTCCCACCTAGTTAATGGCCGACCAACAATTCGTCTACCTAAACGCGACCTCTACTATTGAACCTTATTGGCCCATGAAGTCCATCGTAGGGAATATTTTGGCTGATTAATAACAAAATTTTTATAACAACATTCCTGTAGGGCCTCACTAAAACTTTACTATATTTTTCCGTGCAGTATCCAGTTCGTGTTTAATGTAAGTGGCGAGGGATCCGCCGTCTTGGCATTTATTAATATGGCCTATGTTCAGCAGTGGACGGATAGGGGCTGATGATGATGATATCATTTATAAAGAAAATTAATAACTAAGTACGTAATTATATAAAGATAGGTTATACATTTAAATGAAAATCACTGATGGAAGAAGATGAAAGAACAGCGTCACTCTTCTCTCTGACGGTTTATGATTATAATATTTTATATTAAAATATACAGCCTATCAATACGTTCTGCAATATTATAATATTTATATTAAAATACACAGCCAATCAATACGCTCTACAATATTATAATATTTATATTGAAATACACAGCCGATCAATACGCTCTGCAATATTATAATATTTGTATTAAAATACACAGCCTATCAATACGTTCTGCAATATTATAATATTTATATTAAAATACACAGTCAATCAATACGTTCTGCAATATTATAATATTTATATTAAAATACATAGGCGATCAATACGTTCTGCAATATTATAATATTTGTAGTAAAATACACAGCCTATCAATACGTTGTGCAATATTATAATATTTATATTAAAATACACAGTCTATCTATACGTTCTGCAATATTATAATATTTATATTAAAATACACAGCCGATCAATACGCTCTGCAATATTATAATATTTGTATTAAAATACACAGCCTATCAATACGTTTTGCAATATTATAATATTTATATTAAAATACACAGTCTATCAATACGTTCTGCAATATTATAAGATTTATATTAAAATACACAGCCTATTAATACGCTCTGCAATATTCATCAATTGTAATGGAAAAGTCCAAGAGCATCAACACTTGTACAACCAACACTCGTGTAACAATTGAACGTGTAAACAATTTCAACCAGACCTTAAGAACTTTTATTATCGATGAAATTGAAAAAGAATTTCAATATTGGTCCTTCGGAGAAGTACGAAATAAGATATTACATATCAAGACGTCGTTCTAGTCACGTGCGGGAGACCCGATATTACGTAACTTTTTCGAGGGACTTTCAAATGATTTTACGTCTCTAACATTTTGATTACTGATATTCTATTTTCGTTATTGAATATTTCTTGTGATATTTTTAACAGTATGATATGTATAGAAACCTCTATAACTTTTTTATACGTCTTCTCGTGAAAATTTTTGCTGTAATCCGAAACGTCGAGCATGTAAAAATCTTAATAAACGGCGATAAAATTCGTAAAAGTTATTTCATTATAATGAGTGATTTTTTATGTCACAAGGAGGCAAGCGAATAGTGGGAGTCATAAGGTGACTACCGACGCCCAAAGACATCCTCACAACCAAAGGTTATGACAACGTTGCCCTCATTTTCCCTATCCCCCAATGGGCCGCTGGAAACTCACAAAGCGCACTACACGCGACAACTTATCTGTCACTTGACGCCGGTGTTATGTGAACGAGAGGTATCATCTCAGTCGTGTCGGCCCAATTCGGTTGCAAAGTAGCATTAACATTAGAAAATAATATAGTATTATCTACTTAATACTCATCTTTGTTTTCATCGACTAGTTGTAATAAAGAATTAACGAACACTAAAATCGCTGACAATAAGGAACATGTTTTAATAACGTTGACTTGTGTAAGAGGCATTCTAAACCTGCTTATGACGCCAGTAGGCAAGCACAAAGAGAACAAAATACTTTTATTGCTTTTATTTAACGCACGTAAACAGCTTGTAAGCACTTGACCGAAGTAACATGATCTGTTACTTCGGTCAAGTGCTTACAAACAATGTGATACATTTAGAGGAGGTTCTTCTTCGAAACCACTAATTTCACGTAAGTTCACAAATTTAAATCTTGTATATAATCATATAATAATTTAATAAATAAAGCATAAATATTTATAAATATGGCAGATGTTTAGCAGACGGATAAAGGCTGATGATGATCATGATAATGATGACATATTTGAATCTTCCATAATAATATATTTTTGTGTTATGATACGTCATCAATTAACCCATTATTCTCCGTTAATAATGGCCCTTGCTTATTACTATGTAGAATTTGTCACCAGCATTTGTTAAAAAATATTTCTTTACCAAGTATAAAGCTTGAAGGATTTACATATCCTCACAGATGTTTTCTAAGTAAAGTAAATCCCCTTTATATTTCTTGATACATTCAAAGAAAGATCCGTAAGAGATATAAGCGTCAGAGGAGAATCAAAAGGATTCCAAGAACAATTTTGACGGAGTGCACGCTTTTGTAGGTTCGTCTTGCATCGCGATGGAACTTGATATGCATTCACAACAATGAATCCTAAGCACTGTGAAGAATTTCATTTGAAAGCCTTTGACGCTATGGACTTGTGATTTTACTCAGTTTTATTGCTGGTTGTTTTACAAATACAAACAGATTCATTACACATATTTTAACGCGGTTTAAGAAAAAGGATTATGGAAAATGAAAATTGCTTAAATTTATGAAAGCTATAATAAGTTTATAGAACAGTTATTCTAAAGTCCTTATCTTATAGATACCAGCATTTGACAGCCTATTGGACTCTTTACGCAGCGGTCGCGGGTTCGAATCCCACCAAGTGCAGATAATTTGTATGACGAATGTCTGCACTGGGTCAAAGACGTGTACATTTATATATGTATATTATGTAATATATAAATTTCTTAAATTTATTTCCGTTCCTAGTTCTTAAGAACTTACCACGGAGTTAGGTTAACGTGGTGTGATTGTTGAATGTTTAATTACTTATATTTATTTTTTATTTTTAACGATCAACCAGCAACCTAAAAAATATTTTTATTAAATCGTTTTAATGTCGCAGCTTTTACTGTAATTAATGAAATATTTTATTTTTAATTGGAAGTATCAAACAAAGAAATGTGAAAATCAACATTGTATCGTCAAAAGAGCAACGGTGTTAACAGATCACTCCCCGGAGATGGTGATTCAAAGAAATATCGAATGGATAAAATATTCAGCTTCAAATCCACTGATATTTAAAATTCATCTATATTTTATCGTTCTATTTCGTTATAATAAAGTTACAGAGTTGAATTTGGCAATATCACCTCGAGATTGACCTTACAACTAACAATGGCTCTTGATCTAAATTTTATTTATTAAATGCTTTGCTAGGTCTTGCAAAGCATTTAATAAAATATTTATACCTATCCACCTAAAATATTTGGATTATATTATTGGTATGCTATGTATTATATAAGATTTTTTGCAGTCCCAACAAAATCGCAGATCTGCAGTAAATATTTAAATAGGCTTATACTTTATATTGGTATTATGTAAATATAATGTAGCTTATTTGAAGCAACACAATGTACACCCTAGGTACATTGCACACCCTAGGTACATTGCACACCTTAGGTACATTGCACACTTCAAGCATCGCTAGAGATCATTATGAACACGATGACATGGTTCAAACTTCTGGTATCAAACTTAGATAAGAATTCTGGGGTTTTCTAAGCAAGACCTTTCTTATGTAATAATAATATGTTGGGAAAACTCACACACGGCCATCTGATCCCAAACTAGACAGAGTCTGTAATATGGCAACCAGACAACTGATATATACTTATATATTTCCAAATACATACATATTATAGATAAATTACACCCAGACACAGAACAAATGATCATGTTCATCACACAAACATTTGTCCTGGGTGGTGATCGAACCCACGACCTTCTGGCTTAGCAGTCAGGGTCATAACCACTAGACCAATACATAACCAAGACAGGCCAATCAATGTCCACCTTATATCCACCCTATATGTCCACATAACTAGGATAAAGTTAATAATGATTATGTCTTGTAATCCAATACCTTTTAACACCAACCGTGCCAGATAATATCAAACAAGCTTAACAGGTTTCATACCGGTACATCAAATTGGGACAAGCGTACGTAATAACTCAAATTGTATGTTTTACGCGAGTGACTACCTTAATTTACCACATTTTTGTTATAAACATTATGTTCAACAATTATATAAGAGGTAATCGTAACATTTGTGGATCAATATCCTTATTGTCGAGCAGCTATGCTTGTAAAAATTATTCGTTACAAGCTGGGCCATACATTAGTTGAAATCCTTATGGATGCAGCTAGAATTTTCGGGCTAGATCCTGATCCAATGTAGGACTCTCACCTGGGAGCGCCCACCCTTTTTTTATATAGCGCCGGAAAATGCTCTGAGGTATCCCACCTGGGGAGTGGGTCTCCCCAGGCGGGTATGTGGGACTCGCTGCACCCGAAAGATGGTAAGTGGACGCAGCTCTACCCACTAAAACCCGGCGAGTGCCACCAGTGCCACCTTTGGTCAGGTGCCCTGGATCTGTTAAGCTAACAGGGCACCTGGGAGTGCCCACCCTAACTTAAACCACTGCGAGCGCGTTCAGCCGCTTTTTGAGGCTCCCGGATTTGCAGGTAACAGGATCAGCTCAGCGATATTAGTTAGTTATCTTGCTAGTTTTCGGGCGACATTAACCCCTTGAGGATAAATATAACAATTACAAAAGAAGCAAAAAAATAATATAAGAATGAATACAAAATTTATATTATAATGTCGTCGCGTTTCGTGCGGTTTGTAAGTTTCCCTAAGTGTAAGTGGACCATTGGGGGGGATAAGAAAAGGGTGGGCAACGCATCTGCATAAAATTTGGTTGTGTGGATGTCTATAGGCGTCGGTAGTCACTGCTCTGTTGCCTCCTTACGACATTAAAAGTTTTAAAATTCGGTCCTGCCTGTAATTTATTAATAATGAATATGTTTTTTCAATGAACTTTACAAGTGAGGCTAAACTAAATTGTATGTTAGTTTATGTACATTCATCAAAGTGCAACGCTGATGATGATGATAATGAAGCTCATGGAAGAGCAACGTTTCAGCAGATTAAAATCAATGATCTTGATCACGTACTCTGGAGGATTTCAAATACATTATTGATGTCCTGTCCGATTGAGTGATAGCGCTTTGTTAACTTACTATCGCCCTGAGACGCCGTTGTTAGCGAACTGTGGATTAGCTCAATCTCCAGAGATTAATGCTATCACTACATATAGATAAGTCATTAGAGAAGTAGATAATCAACTTAATACGAATTTAGCGCTTCAAAAGCTGTGATTACTATTTTAATGTGCAGAACTAAAATATGTATTTATTTTTCTACTTTGTAAAAATATTTGGTTTTTTTTTTTATAATTTGTGTGTTAAAATGGATTCCAAATTTTTTATTTTTATTCACTTAGATTCACAATTCGGTTAGAAAAAATAAAAATGTTAACCTTGCTTTTTAAATAAATTAAGACATATTATGATCTTCAAATTTAAAAATAAAAACTTATATCTCTAGAAAAACTAGATAGATATATACATGAAGGTTATCTAAATGTTACATATAAGTTATTATAGTGAATAAGACATCTTTGGCTAAAACCGCGCTCCCGACGTGTACACTGGAAATTAATTAAACACACCCTGTGTTTGAAGAACTGCCCTTTGACGAGCGCTTTGACATAATAGTCTCTTTGATAAATAAAATTATGACTCAATAAATTTTGGTTATAGGAGTTTTAGCCTAGGAACAAGTATAGCTTTTAGCACTTACATCAGTAATTATTATTATTTTTTTTCTTTTTTTTCTTTAACGCCGGGAAATGCTCTGAGGCATCACGCGGGGGAGTGGGACTCGCTGCGCCCTACAGCTGGTAAGTGGACGCAGCTCTACCCACTAAAACCCGTCGAGTGCCACCAATGCCGCCTTCTGTGAGGTGCCCCGGATCTAGTAAGCAAACAGGGCACCTCGACGGCTAGTCCCGGATCATGCAGGCAACGCAGGACCCTCGGCGACAGGCTGGCCCCGGCGAAAAGGCCAGACTCCTCCCCTAAAGGGGGACTGCTCGGCTGTTCGTTTGCACGATAACCCCTTGCCCCCTGCTCTAATGTCCCCTCTTCTTATAATAGGGGTACAAAGAGCCCCCTTGGCCCAATTTGCTTCGCCCAAGGTGCAGCGGCTCACCCTGGGTTACTGAGCCCCCGACAAGGCCTGAACCATGGTGGGGAGTAATTCTTATATATTTTAATATAAGCTGATTCTTATATTCGATTTAAATCATTGTAAGGTAATTAGTTCCATGCATATAGATTTTATAGTACCTTTTGGTAGAAATAAAGCGGGAACACCCGGGGTTAAAAATTTCACCTCTAACATATTATGTTGCTATAACAATAATACTACTATAGGTAAGTTGAATTTGTTCAAATTGTGTATTATTATAACGATGAAAAATATACGATCACCCTAGATGGAGATCTAGGGGAGACAGGGGCGACCAAAATAAACCATTTACCCTCTCTTTATATAGCTACTGTGATATGATTCTACTAAGATAAATGGGGGTGAGAGAAAAACGCGACGGTGCGACGACTACAAGTAAAATATCTATTCAATATTCAAAAAAAAAAAATTTGCAAAAAAGTGTAACTCTAGTTCTCCCGTACCTACCCTCATACCTAATCCTCTGGTGTAGCGGGTGTCTGTGGATATCGCTCCTCACTTACCATCAGGTGAACCGACTGACCGTTTCATCATTTTCTATGAAGAAAATGTCCTCAGAAATATAATATCTTAACGCGATAGAATACTTAAAGTTAGGGAAAAAGGGAAACGAATTATTATTATGTTAGCGAGAATAACAAAAAATATAAATTTTTAGTTAAATTGTAACTGTAAATTTAGTTACAAAATCGATGAAAGTTTTAAGGCCTTGTTCAGATACGGCGACAACCGCCCGGTTTCACAATCCGCGGATGGTGGAAACCGCGCGGGTTTTATTTATATGTAGGTATATAGGGCTTGTTCAGACACGCGGGAACCGCACAACTACATAATAATATTATCAAATTTGAACTTAGAGTTCAAAAACCGCGTGGTTGGCGCCGTGTCTGAATGAGGCCTAAACCATCTATTCCAAGCTTCATACGTAATTTTGTGATCGTCATCAACATCCTGCTAAGTTATTGTTAATAAAAGGCTTAAAGTTATATTTCATATTTTTATGGTCGGAGACCAAAGAAATCGCATACAACAAAATGGCCGTCATAATTGTATCACGTTTCCACGCATTGTTACAGTTCAACTTGATCTAATTGTGCTAAGTTACTTTAAATTGCTTTATCATTAGGTATGTCGAAATAATAACAGCACCGTAATGAGGTACTTTGGAAGTCTCAAACAATATGAACTAGAATTATATCGTTAATGCATTCTTTAAAAAGCCCTCATCATCATCGTCGTTGTTGACTCTCATGTCTTACTGGGCACGAGTGACCTCCTCTAAATCAAGTGAGGAGGGGCATAGTACACCTATACGCTGGAACATCGCGGGATTGGTGACCTTCAAGAGAAGACCTTCAAAGGGTTTTTAATTCATCAGGCATGTAAGTTTTCTCTTAATGTCGTCTTCACTGGTACACAAATAAAATTTTAGAATGAACAAAATCATTCTTATCATCATCATCAGCCTCTTTCCTTAAACTGCTAGCACCCTTTTAATGAGCGCAAATAATTTAACGCAATAAAATATAAATCATTCATTAAAAAAATTTTTAGTTAAGACTCTTAGCACGTGAGAAATGTTTTATTTAATATAAGAAACATTTAAGTACAAATATTTTAATTTTATATTCACATACCGCAATCGTTAAAGAGAAGGAAACTTTAAGCAAACTGCAATGTTTTTCTAATTACTTCCTAACGACGTTGCCTCGTTCCAATGAATTCGCCTTAAAAAATAACCTATTAATCATTATCGCGAAAAAGTGACATGCGATGCAAAAAATATGATACATCGAAGATATTTTAAATAGCCAGTCATTACGAAGGTGAACTACACTTTTTAACATTTATACGATTATATTAATTAATTTTCAAGACCAATGGATCTACCTCCTAAATATTAATAATGATACATATTAATATACTAGCTTCTACGACCCCAACATGGTTCAGGCCTTGACGTGGCAGCGGCTCACCCCAGGCTACTCCGGGGGTGCGCCGCTGCACCTTGGGCGAAGCTAATTGAGCCAAGGGGTGCTCTTTGTACCCCTCTTATAAGAAGAGCAGGGGGCAAGAGGCGAGGACCCCATTGTACTGTCCCAACGTTGGGAGGGGTTGTTCTGTGGTGCGGGACAATCCATCAGTTGAGGTGGCGTCGGTCCCTTGGGGGACTGACTAGCCGTCGAGGTGCCCTGTCTGCTCATTAGATCCGGGGCACCTCACCAAAGGCAGCATTGGTGGTACTCGCCGGGTTTTAGTGGGTAGAGCTGCGTCCACTTACCAGCTTTCGGGCGCAGCGAGTCCCACATACCTGCGTGGGGAGACCCACTCCCCAGTGGGATGCCTTAGACCTGCCTTCATGTCTTCTACCTAGGACTTCGTATTAATAACACATTGTGTGTGTGTCTGTGTGTGTGTCTGTATGTGTGTGTTGCCAGTGATGTCATAGGTATTTGAAACGTGGTCGCTCGCTATGGGCCTTATCAGAAGACGTAAGGTCACCCATAGAGCAACGGAGAGAGCCATGTTTGGAGTTTCCCTGCGTGATAGAATCAGAAATGAAGAGAAAGCCCGGAGAAGTCTCAACTTAAGTGGCAATGGCCAGGGTACAGCTTGCAGAACCGATGGCCGCTGGAGGCGAAGAGTTCTGGAGTGGCAACCATGTAACGGAATGCAAAGTGTTGGTAGCACTCACTAGGTGGACCGACGACCTGATAAAGGCCACAGGAATCCGCTGGATGCGGGCGATGCAGGACCGGCCGTTGGTGAGATCCTTGGGGGACACCTATCTCCAGCAGTGGACTTGTTTTGTATTTTGTTTGATATTGTTAGTAGGATAGATTGTGCTGGTACCATTATTATAACTTATCACCAACATCATAATAATCTCAATTCCTGCCACTACGGGCCTGCCTTTCGATGAACACCAAGAGAAGCCATTCAAATAGGTTTTTTCTCCATTGTTTTTATCATAAAGTTCATGTTTATGTGCTCGAAGTGTATGCGCAGTTCCGGCATTCCTATGCGGTCATGCGGCGAGCGCTTGCATTCCATGCGGCCAAGCGACGTCCGCGCGCTTTTCACAATGCGCTTGTTGAAAACTTGTGATACGTCCGCATAAAACTTTGTTGTTAAGTGATAATTAAAAAATATTAAGTTAAGTGATAGAAATGAGATTCGTTTTTTTGCGTGTCTTTTTTATATAAAATTAGGTATAAAGAACAACCCCACCAAGGTTCAAGCCTTGTCGTGGCGGCGGGGCTCAGTAATCTAGGGTGAGCCGCTGCACCTTGGGTGAAGCGAATTGGGCCAAGGGGGCTCTTTGTACCCCTCTTATAAGAAGAGCAAGGGGCAAGGGGTTAGGATGGGAACCTCACCCCATTGTACTATCCCGACGTTGGGAGGGGTTGTTCTGTGGTGCGGGACAACCCGTCTTTGGAGGTGGCGTCGGTCACTTGCGGGACTGACTTGCCGTCGAGGTGCCCTGTTTGTTTACTAGATCCGGGGCACCTCACCAAAGGCGGCATTGGTGGCACTCGCCGGGTTTTAGTGGGTAGAGCTGCGTCCACTTACCAGCTGTCGGGCGCAGCGAATCCCACATACCCGCGTGGGGAGACCCACTCCCCCGCGGGATGCCTCAGAGCATTTCCCGGCGTTAAAGAAAAAAAAGGGATAAAGTAAAGGATTAACAAATGTCTACGTATAATCATTTATGATCTACGCTGCGTCTGTACATTCATGTTCATCAATAATAATTATGAACGTATCAACATACTGATAAACTTTAAAAAGAAGTAGTTGGAGCATACTTTAAATTTTACATCTTTTATATAATAATTTACTACATAATATATCAACCCTTTTATGTCCTACTGCTGCGCTCGGGATTCCTCCTCGAAATCAGGCGAGGAGGGTTTTGGGCCATAGTTCACCGATGGCCCAATTCGGGTCGGTGAACTTCACACACCTTCAAAAACTTTTAGTCTCATCGGGCATGCAAGTTTCCTCATGATGTTTCCTTCACCGGTGAGCAAGCGATGGTCTCGTGTTCAGGTGCACATTGAAATTTAGAAAAAAAAAACATTTCTAGGCATCACAGAGGTAGTCAGGATCGAACCCAGACCTCTTGGCTTTCACTCAAGAGGCGCATGCCCACTAGACCATCGTCGCTCAACATCTTTTCATCATCATCATCTTTTACCTTAACCTGATTAATAAAATTGCATCAAAACTAGCTTTAGAAAATAGAATCCACAAATACTTATTATTAGTCTTTTCATAACGTAGCATCAAGATTTAATAAATAGTTTAGAATCATAAGATTTCATTCTCTTTATTTACTACATAAATATATAGACGGTAAAGGAAAATATCACGAGAAAAATATGCTCAAGTAAAGTGTGTGTTTGCCTAACCCCTTTGATCAACCAAACAAACAACCCACAGCCATATCAAAAATACAGCCCTTTTCTGCTATCTGTGACCTCCACTCGTGTATGAAGTTCGTAAGGCCTATACTAATACATTACATTGATATATTTTATTATCAAAATTAATCCCGAGAGTGTAAAAAATATACAAAGAACCATTTATACGATGGATAAACCAATAAATAAAATTGATTCGTTTGATATTTTAAGATTAGTACCACAATTAAGGAAAAACTGGTGTCTATGGGTTTTTTGCTAAAAATATTTTAGTATTTTTTTTATTTTTGTCTGTAAGTATATTAGAATGATTGATCAGGATTTCAATGAATTAAAACTAAAACAATTATTTTAACTTTTTTTCATGTCATCAGGGGGCAAACGAGCAGTCGGAGCCTCACGGCGCCGACGCCATACACTTCTGCACAAACAAGGTCACGCAGATGTACCGCCCTCCATTTCTCTATCCCCCCAATGGACCACCGGAAACTCACAAACCGCACGAAACGCGACAGCATAGCTGTCACTTGACGCCTGTGTTATGTGAGCGAGAGGTACCACCCCGGTCGTGCCGGCGCAGTTCGGCTGTAAAGCAGCATGGCACTACCTCTTACAAACTGGACGAACCATCAATATTGTTTATAACTTTTAAGAATATTATTTTAACTCCTTTAACCATGGTTGCTGTAAAGTATCCGAGGCTTCCTATAAAGATATACACATAAATATCACAAGGAAAGCCTTTTGCTAGCAGCTAATATAATACAAACACTTGGGAAAGGAAGGACTAACTCGTAACGTATACAAATCCTTACATAAATAAGGTAAAATCAATATTCAATGCTCCGAACAAAGAGCCATTACTAAAATTGATACATTTTGAATTCCGAACTCTCTCCTTGAATTTAAATATAGGGAAATTAAATTACGCACTTCCAAGCCGAATTCTTTTTTTAAGTTCAAAGACTTTGTGACGTCAATCATTTTAAAGTGTAATAAATTTTCATTCGTAATAAAATTGCTAAATAATTTATGTAATGGACGGTAAAATATACATTTTTATATATAATAATAATAATATCAACCCTTTTATGTCCCACTGCTGAGCACGGGTCTCCTCCTCGAAATCAGGCGAGGAGGGTTTTGGGCCATAGTTCACCGATGCGCTGGCCCAATGCGGGTTGGTGAACTTCACACACCTTCAAAGACTTTTAATCTCATCAGGCATGCAGGTTTCCTCACAATGTGTCCTTCACCGGTGAGCAAGTGATGGCCTCATGTTCAGATGCAGGTAGAAATTAAGAAAAACCCATTTCTAGACATCACAAGGTCAGGATCGAACCCGGACCTCTCGGCTCTCACTCAAGAGGCCGAGCCCATACCCACTAGGCCATCGTCGCTACTACTTTTTATATATATTTATGTTTATATTCAGATCCAACTATATAAATTTCAAGATTCTTGGTATTCATTAAAGTATGAATGTAAATGGTGATATTTGTTTTTTTTTTTTTAAATAATCCACGTCTTTCATATTACATACATATATATATATACATACTTAGATCAAATGATGGCGACAAGAAAGTACGAGTTCTTTACAATTTCATTGAAACATTTTGATTACTTCACATAAAATACAGAAACATTAAAATAATATTATCATCATATCATGATCATAAAAATGTATAGCAAAGTATTATTTAATATAAACCTTTTTTGAAAAATAAATAGTCGAACATAGAACCTTTTTTGATGTCGGTCAAAGAGACATCGAGCATACAACCGGAATTATAGAGCGGTAATGTTATGTGTTTTGTATGAAAACAATTTCTGTCAAATTTGTGCTGCTACGCTGCGCCGGTTCTGCGCTCTGATTGGCTGACTGATGGCCATACAGATCCCTTGTTGGTTGGATTGCTATTACTTCAGTGACAAACCACTGCCCAGCTTAGGAATTTCATGGCTCACATTACTACTCTATCAGGTTATATGCTCGATGAAAAGAGACATAAAATCATCCATCTTATACCGGTGGGAGGGAAGCGCTGTGCTGCGCTCCCGGCTGCATGGGTACCACCACCTTGCTTGATTCTCCCGTGCTGCTGTGCTTCGGAGAAAAGGACAAGACAGACAGTGTAATTAGTGGCACCGAGACTTAACATATTATGTTTCAGGATAGGCAACACATAAATGAGTTGCCTGGGCTCGTTCCAGGCATACTAGTTTATTTTCATGGGTAACGTCGAACACTTACCATCAGGTGGTACGTTTGCCAGTTTGCCTATCCAACTAACATAAAAAAATAAAAAATATACGCCGTCTACTTGTCTCATCAAGAGAGAAAACGCTACTCAATAGATTTTGCTACTTAAATGAAAAACGGATGCTCATTAACAATAAACTTTGATTGGCGACTAATTATCATTATCGTCACGCACAAGCGAGGTCGTGTCGAATTTGATTGTAATTATTAATTCATTATTTATCAATTACACAGAACGAAGTACGCTTTACCTTTCAATTATGTTTAAAACAAACATTTAATTGTGTTATTTGAACGCCAAATTATTATATATTTGGCGTCATACATTTAATAACACCAAAGTATAATTATATATTTGGCGTTACATAAATAATAATGACAAAATAAAAATTTATTCCTCATATGATGAAAAATCTAATAAAGAGTTATAATCATACAATAAAAAGGAGTTATATTTTTAAGTCAATTCTATGTTCTGATACTGATGAAATATATTATATTATATGCTATAATATGATAGATACATTTATGATATTGAAACACATATCTTTTGTTTTAATCACTTTTCAATTCTGAAAAAAATTATGCTAGTTGCAGTGTTTTAAAAATCTTTATTCGACAACAATAACAATCAAATTCACGCGAGTCTCCAGGGAAACGTTTAAGGCCATATTTTTATTGTTTTTAAAATAATGATTAACTTATAAGAAAGTATTTGGGTGCTAAATAGATATATTGCAAATAAAATGTAAAAGAGAAAAAAATGTAAAAGAGAAAAATGATTACGTTTAACTGTAGGTCAATTTCTCCATAGCTACTAATGTAATCAAAATTCGAGGTCAATTCTCTATTTAAAAATCCGTCAGGTAAAAACGTTAATTTTTGATTTAATTAAGATGAGATAGCCCTTGGACATTTTCTAATTAAGGTTTATTGGCCGTTAAATAATCGTAAATCGTGACTTAGTAAAAATGTTTATACAAAAAATAAAAATATTAAGAAAACAAAAGAGAGGACATTTAAATATATTTTCATTATTTTAAGGTTTAATTACGTTAATTAAGCTTTGAATTGTTACATTAAACCTATATGGTTACAGAAAATTTCTTATAGTCGACCTTATTAATGATATGTTGTTCATAAAAAATACTATATAAGAAAAGTGTGCAAAGAGCAGTGCATTAATTGTCTGACAATTCCAAGACTTTCCACTAATAAATTTAATGAAATGTATGTACCTACTACCTTTTTTTAATGCTGACAGCGTAATAATATATAAATAAAACATTAATATTTAATAATAATCATACGGTTACGTATGATAAACTTTTATAACTATAAACTAAATTTCACCGTAAAAATCAAAACTAAAGGTACTGATTACAAAAAAAAATAGAACTTATTGTCTGCTAAACGTACGGTCTGCAAATTAGATGGTAATTTCTGAGTAGCTGCTCGTAATTGTGTACACAAGAGTTTGTTTAGAAGCCTATGCTTCAGTGGATCTGAATGTAATAAAAGAACAATATATAAACCCGCTAAGGTCCCTGAATATTTAATCAAATTCGCCGTATCTTAGAGGCACAGGAATTTACGTAAACAGACAAGCTGGGATTAAAATAAAGCTGTTGTAGGTGAAAGAGAAAATTAAATTGGGTAGATTAAAATTAAAACATTATAAACATATGACTTTTTAGAACCATAGACGAAGTTGATTTCTTTTTATAGAATTTCGGTGAAAGTGAAGAAACAGGTTGGAAAATTTGTTCTTCAAGCTTCGACATTTGCATTAGAAATCTGTGAAGCAGGTGTCACTTTCACACGGCGTCTCGACGTCAACGTTTTTGTTCGGTAATAGTTTCGTTGTAACGCGTAATAACTGTAATAAATGGGAATTCAATATCACGGTTACGTTATTTTTACTTAAGTTCATTCAAATTAGTGTCATTAGAAGCTGTCGCCCTCGTCTTCGCTCGTAATAAAGTAAATAGCCTATATAGAGTTCTTCAGTTTGAGATGTACTAAATAATGTTTATTTATTAGGTGGTGCCCACAGCTTTGCCTACGTGAGATTTACAACCGTATTTGTATAGATGATGACTATTTTTATAGCTTATGTCCTAATCTAAGGTATAAGCCATCACCATTTCAAATTTAAGCCAAATAAGTTCCACAGTTTAGCCGTGAAAGAACAACAAACATCCAAACTTACAAATTCGCCTCTATAATATTAGTAAGATAAGATGAACTGTATGAACATTATTATTATATATATATATATATATATATATATATATATATATATTATCGTACTGAGAGGTTAAGTGATTACCATTACATCGAATCTCTGGGGCTATAATTTTTTTTTTTATTATATGTAAAAAAAGCAAGATAGAATTGAAACGTATAGTGACGCAACAGAAAACATAAAATAAATTCTTTTTTATCTTTTCCTTAAAACATAAATAAACATAGACCATAAACTTTAAACAAAATAGAAACTCTTAACGATAGTAGAGTATTTTACATAATGAAATGCGAGAGATACGAGGGAATTAAAAAGTGAAGTCCTCTGCAGTGTTTTCCTAAATAAATGAGCTCAGTTCAAGTGGCGTTTATTGCCCTATCTCAAGGAGAATGATAGCATTATATCCCGGACGAAAAACTCTTAGTGTCTTTGAACCTTGGCAAAACGCCTTGAAACATCGCCAATATCGCCTCCTACGGTAAAACTTAAAATTTGAAAAGTTCATATCGAATCCATTTTGCTTTGTTCGAAACTTGTGTTTAAATTTGGAACTTTACGATCGTGAGATAAATGAAAACTAAGCGTAAACTTTAGGATAATTCAATAAAAATTACAACTTTGAACTGAATGTGATTAATTATTCATTTTCTTTGTAATCAATTTAATTCTCTTATAATCATGATCAAAGTTTGCTTTATCGAAATATAAAACCTTCTTTCATTTGTCAAATTATACTTGACAATCACATAATTTATAGCCATAAGAATTTTTATCACAAATCTCAACTCGCTTTTTTGACGCTTGGACTCTACAAATACTTTTTTTATTTTTTTACTAATTATAAGCACGTGGAGGGTTAGGCCATCTTGGCGATCATTGAAAGAGGCCTTTACCCAACAGTGGATACAGATATATCGATAATGATGATGAAATAGTCAATATAAATTTACAGTTGTCCGAATATTAAATTATATAACATGTTAACGGGTTCGAAGATCATGTAGGACATTCCAACGAACGCGAGTGTTCAACGGGAGATGACATCATTCAAGTATTACAATATTCGGCAAAGCCTTGAACTCTGAGAAAAATATCAAATGAATCATTCTGCCCTTAATAAAGAAATACCACCGTTTTAGCCGACTGACGCCCGCAGCAGCACCCGCATTAATACATAACTTATTATGTATCCAATCACATGTTTTTATTATAAATCTGATTAAACAGATCGTAAACACGGACAGACTGACAAAGTTTAAAAAAGTATCAATTCATTATTTTAATTCGTTTTTTTTTTGGTTTGTTATAAAAATAACGAATAATATGTGCGATTGTAAATTTAAAATGTGAGTGTATATAGATAGCACAAATTGCCTAAATGATTACACATTTTCTTTACTAGTGGCTCAAGTTAATACTTCTTTGTAAACATTTTCGAATGTAATTTATTTATTTTATGGTTTTTTTTTTTTTTTTTTTTTTTTCGCAGGGAAATCCTTATGGATGCAGCCAGGATCTTTGGGTAGATCCTGACCCAATGTGGGACTCGCACCTGGGAGTGCCCACCCTAACTAAAACCACTGCGAGCGCCTTCAGCCGCTTCTTGAGGGTCCCGGATATGCAGGCAACAAACAGGATCACCTCAGAGACAGGCTGGCCCCGGCGAAGACCAGACTACTTCTCATAATTGGGGACTGCCCGGCCGCTACTAGGCAGTCACGAACACAGGGGCGTTACTGGAGGCGCATTAAATAACGCCTCCTACGCACCCCCGTTCGTCGCCCGCGGGAGGAGGCCTCGTCGGCGGCCTCCTCTCTCACCCGCTCGTCGACCTCCTTCTGGGACATTACTGTCTCGTAGAAGGAGACCATCGCCGTCCAGGACTCATCGTCACCGAGCATCGCGGTGATGACGCTCGGCAGAGACAAGTCTCCTCCGATGACTGATGTCAGACTGTGACGCAGCGCCGCCCATCTCGGGCACACCTCAAGAGTGTGCTGGGCCGAGTCCACCGCCGCGCCACAATCGTGACACACTGTCAAAGGCTCCCTGCGGGCCGTCCGGCACAGGTACTCACCAAAGCAACCATGCCCGGTGAGCACCTGTGTCAGACGGAAGGTGAGGGGTTTGCGCTTACGGCGCATCCACCGCTCAAGGACCGGACGCAGAGTAACCGTCAGGTTTTTGCCATACGGCTGCTGCGCCAGGTCCTCCCCCCACCTCCGCATTAACGCCTCGTGCCCTAGTCGGCGAACCCGCAGGATCCCGTCCAGCGTAAGGCTCTCACCGAGACACCTCCTATCCGAGACATAGGAGTGCATCTCGGCAAGAACCTCTGCCACGAGCTCCCACGGGGGGTCACCGGCCAGGGCAGTGGCTGCTGCCCACGAAACCGTACGGTACCCCCGGATCACTCTTACCGCGATGACCCGCTGCGCCGACCGCAGCCGGGCCTTATTCCTCCCAGTAAGGTGATCCGCCCAGATGGGTGCACCGTACGTCGCCATACTACGGCAGACTCCGGAGTATAGCTGCCTGCAGGCGGCGCTGGGTCCTCCGAGGTTCGGGAGGAGTCTGCCCAGTGCACTTGCCGCCTTCACGACCTTCGATCCCAACATGGAGAAATGTGGGCCGAAGGTCCACCCTCCGTCAAGGATGAGCCCCAGATATTTGATATGGGGGCTCATCCTGACTCTCACCCCTCCGACCTGGAGGGCAGCCCCCGGTGGGGGTCCTTTCCGCCCGGTCCCGCGGAAGAGAAGGGCTTCGGTCTTCTCAGGTCTGACGCGAAGCCCTAACCTCTCTATGCGACTGATCACGAGGTCGATCCCGACCTCGGCCAGCCGCGCCGCCTCCTTATAGCCTCGTCCCCGGGCATACACGAGGGTGTCATCTGCGTAGCATATGACACTCTGCACTTCTCGCAGGCTACCCTCCTCCCGGAGAGGTACGCCTCCAACAGCCTCCTTAGATACGGGGGCACTCCGAAGAAATTCAATGCCTCCCGTATCACACTGTGAGGGAGGCTGTTGAAGGCGTTCGCGATGTCCAAAGACACCGCGACCACCACCTCCCCTCTGTGTTCCGCCTCACCCGTCACCGCCCGAAGGCGTTTGAGGGCGTCGACGGTCAACCGGCGTACCCGGAACCCAAATTGGGACCCTGAGAGTCCCGGTCCCGGGCCCTCCTCCAGGTGCTGAACGAGCCGGGAGGCCACTATTCTCTCCAAGGCCTTCCCAGCTTCGCTCAGTAACACCACCGGTCTTATTTTATGGATACACCAACAAGGAACAAACATTGTTAAAAGCTAAAATTACACATGTAACAAGTTCATTATATCTAAATGCTGCCTTAGTTATAGGTGTAATACAGCTTGCATCTTTTATTACAAATACTTATACTAATTAAAAGTTAATAAAATTAAAAATTAATAACTTACAATTTATGAGAGATTAATTACTAAGTTAATATGAAAAAATAAAATTTACAATTTAAACAAAAACTTGATCAACAGGTTTGTTACATATGCGCACTACCCATAAACCGCTGACGATCATTTTATATAATAAGTTCCCATACAAGTTACAAGATATCAAGTACGACGGTTCCCAGGGAAACGCCGACGCAGCTCAACCTGGCTTATAGTGAAGTTAACATGATCCTCCACATATATTCTCACGGGACATATTGTATCCACCTCTCAGTTTTATATAATAATGTAAGACACTTCCAATTCTAATATCGAACGGTTGTCACGTCTTATTAGTTTTAGTTAACAGTTTTAATTATGTTCATAATATATTAAAATTGAATTATATGTAATTAATTAGTAAGTGTAATAAACTTTTATTAAAATAAAATCGGTTTTTTTTAAGACTCTCGAACGCGCTCAACATAATTGGCGCAGTCGTACGGATTTTCGAAAGTGTTACGAAAATTAAAAGAACCTTCGCGAGTGACTGTTCGGGAGTGATATATTCGGGTGTGATCCAGAAATCGATCCAGCAGAAACCAGAATGCGAATGTAAGTGCTTTAGTTTCTATCTAGAGTTGCTTCCTTTTTATCCTATAAGTTTTTATTATATTTCCCAAGATTTTCCATCCAAGGCAATCACGGAATCCTAGGTTTAGTTATAATAGTCGTAATAATTTTTTAGACGCAAATAGAAATATTTTAGAAGGAGAGGAAAATTTAAATTTAAGTGAGAATATTTTTTTTAATAGTTTTTTAAAGATGGCAGATAATATGTTAGACAATATTTTTAAGGCTTTGCGGCTATTGCCGGAGTTCGACGGAAATCCAAATGTATTAACTAGATTTATTCGATTGTGTGACCAACTGGTCCAACAATTTGTTCATAATGAGCCAGGATACGAACTTACTAACTGTGCATTAATAAACGGGATTTTAAATAAGGTGGTAGGTTCCGCATCTCGTCTTATTAACTCTAACGGGATACCAGAAAACTGGGATGGCATTCGATCTGCCTTAATTAATAATTTTGCTGATCAGCGAGATGAAACATCGCTTTACAACGACCTCGCATTATTGAACCAAGGGTCATTAAGCCCTCAAGAATTTTATGAAAAATGCCAGAATTTATTTAGTACTATAATTACATACGTCAGTTTGCATGAAACGGTGTCGAGCACTATAGAATCTAAGCGCGCGTTATATAAAAAATTAACGCTTCAATCATACCTACGTGGACTTCGAGATCCACTAGGATCTCGTATCCGTTGCATGCGCCCTGACACAATAGAGAAAGCGCTAGAGTATGTCCATGAGGAGATGAACACTCTCTACATGCAACAGCGCAACGATCATCCCTCCGAGAAGAAAATGCAGGTTAGTGAAAATAAATTTAGATACGGATTTATGCAGCCCCCTATGTCTATGTTACCCGCGCCGCAGCCAATGCCACCACCATGGCCGTTTAATATGGCGGGACCATCCCGACCACAGTTAGGCATAAACCACCAACGTCCTGATACTGGTTGGAGGCCATTAAATCAATTCCGTGGACCAACAAGGACGCAACAAATGTTTGCCGCGCCACCACCAAATTATAGGCCTCAGAGTAATGTGTTTAAGCTTCCGCAACGTTCTATCCCAGTAGGTCCTCAGCCCATGAGTGGCGTCAGTCACTTCGTGACCAAGCCACATCATACAAACCCGGTCCGACAACCACACGACTGGACTAGATCTGGCAACCCTCCACCTAATAATTACTTTAAAACAAGGGAGATGAATTTTAACGAATTAAATGATCTAGGTTACTCATTTGACTTTGACAATAATGACTATCAAGACTATGACCACTACTATCCCGACTATACCTATAGCCACCCGCAGTCATCATATCCCCAGCGTTCTGAGTGTAGAATGGAGGAGATACAGGAAGAGATGCCTACTCCTGAACGTCAGGATTTTCCAAAAACCTCTGAAGTCAGACAAATTAAAACAGAAATAAACCTACAGACACAAAAACAATTACCGTACATAGAAATTCTAGACCCCCCATTAAAACTATTGATAGACACTGGTGCGAATCAGTCATTTATTAGCCCCATAGCCGTAGAGCGGTTCTATCCACATGTCAAATGTAATTATGATCCCTTCAAAGTTACAAATATCCATGCCTCCTCACAAAATGACTATTCGATAACCATACCGTGTTTTAATGAAATAAATGAAAACGGAAATATTACCCTATTTATCTATAAGTTTCATAACTTTTTCGATGGTTTAATTGGACTTGATCTTTTGGAAAAATGGGAATCAAATATTGATCTAAAGAATAAATTACTCGTGACAAGAAAAGCAGTTAACCCCTTACGTATATACGACTCGCGTAACTGTAACCTATATGAAGAGATCATACCAGCAAACACGTCAAAATTAATTAGAGTACCTATTAATTTTCATGATAGCGAAGCATCAAATTGTATTATAACAGACTGTATCACCACGGTAAATAATGACCGCGGTATTATAAAAAAAAAAAATCCATCTCATCATGACATCGTTTTTTCAATGAACCGTCCAGTTAATGCAGAACTATTTAATATTAAGTGCATGCGCACTAAACAGTTATCAAACCGTGTTAACAAGGTTTTATTCCGATTACGAACAGATCATTTCAATCCCGAGGAACGGGCTAATTTGGAAGCTCTTTGGTCTCGATTTGCAGCAAATAGACCAAAGCTCGCTCCAAGCTATATACAGGACACGGTTCTAGTGGATCTTCCCATCCTTATATACACGAAAAAGAAACGTGGCCCTTTTGCCAAATCACGCCTTAAGCGAAGTTCTAAAAACCCAGTATTGTTACAGGATACCTCTCCTGTTACTGATACGACTGACACGAGGACAAGACATACTGATTGACCCTCTATAAGAGTGCTTGATTTCAGTTTTATTAACAGGGGCCCAAAAAAAAAAAAAAAAAAAAAAAAAAAAAAAAAAAAAAAAAAAAAAACTTATTCAAAACATAGGTATAACGTAATCAAAATAATCTTGAATATTGCATTTACAGTTACATTAATTAACAGTGTTTCAATTGGAAATGTGTATTTTCAATTGAATCCTATTTTACAAGTAAAAACCTGTCACAGCCTTGCATTCGGTTATAATTTAAAACATTTCGTGAACCTTACTTTAGCTCTTGTGGACCACTGATAGTCCTGGGACCAATATGGTCTACAATATGGTCCAAGGGTTCTTCCGTTTAAACTAGGACCTGCAAAAATGGTGTCCCACTATCATTCATTTCTCGTTAACATCGACCTATCCACTATTCACGAACAAATTAATTCTGTAAAATCTCAGCTTTCTCAATTAGTACCAAACCTTAGTGATAGAACCTTTACCTTGTATGATCCTCACATAGAATACCTCATCTCGAAGCTAGAACGAATTTATGAACAGCTGCAGACCTTTGAACCAAACCGCAAGAAAGAGGTCTCATAGACGGACTTGGTTCAATAATTAAGAGTATATCCGGTAATCTTGACTACACAGACGCAATTAAATATAACAATGCCATCGAAGTTTTAAGTATAAACCAACATAAAATTGAATCTGAGATAAATAGTCATATCAGTTTAAATAAAGAATGGGCTTTGCAAAATTCGAAAATACTAGAAAATATTACATTAAATCAAGATCGAATAGTTAAAACACTAGATATTATAATGAAAAGTGATGCTACAAGAGATGACGATTTAATTAAATACGCCCATCTGGCGCAACATCTCATTATTTTAGGGGATAATATTGATAGATTATCTGATGAAATGTATAGACTAGAGGATACGTTAGCTTTTATTAGAGTATCAAGTGCTCCGCACTCTATGTTAAGTATTGTAGATTTAAAAATTATGTTACATAAGTTACGAAATCTTTATTCTAAGGATGAAATCCTTGATATAGAGATTAGATATTTTTACGATATAATTAAGATAGGTTATTTTTACGTAGACAGTCGTATAGTTATAGTTTATAAGATTCCAATTGCCTTACCTTCGACATATGACCTTTTTAAACTTTCACTTATACCTAATAGAAATCATCAGATCCTTTTACCCACTCTACCATACATAGCAATTTCTGGAGATGATTCTAAGTACATGGAGGCTGAATGCCCGAAGGTAAAAGAATGGTATCTCTGCCAAAGGACATCTATCTATAAAATTCGTGAAATCCCCGATTGTATCCATCAACTCATCATCAAGCAAGAAGTTCATTCATCATGTAAGCTAGCTTCAGTGAACCTAGCAAAAGAAGCAGTAGAACAAATCGACGACAGACATTACACTGTGACCTTTCCTAATCAAACTAAAGTTAGAACCTTTTGTAAGCAAGAACAATATAGAATGCTTCAAGAAAGTTATCTCATCACAATCCCCGTGAACTGCTACCTCAAGACGCCTACCTTTACCATATCTAATTTAGATGACCACATCAAAGGACACCCTCTGAAAATAGTAGAACTGCCGACGTTTCAAGAATCGAATGGAAGTACATATAACGCACCTGCAATTTTAAACACAATTGACCTCGAAAATCTTCACTCTCTTAATGAGAAAATATCATTCCAAAATCCTATAAAATTGGATAAAAATTTACAACTAAGTTTGTACCATACAACCATCCCATTTTATGTAATATTATCGGGTGCAGTTATATTATGTGCAGTATACATCCTATACAAATATCTCCGTCAAAACCGCCCTCATGAAAATCAAGACGTCGAAGACATTAAGGTCAATATACCATTAGAAATCAGCTCTGAAAAACCTGAAAAAAGAAAATCGCATCCCGAAAAAATTAAAATCAACCACAGCGACATTTCGGCGACATTATCTAACATCTCGAAATAATCGTTGAAGTACGGGGGGAGGTGTTACATATGCGCACTACCCATAAACCGCTGACGATCATTTTATATAATAAGTTCCCATACAAGTTACAAGATATCAAGTACGACGGTTCCCAGGGAAACGCCGACGCAGCTCAACCTGGCTTATAGTGAAGTTAACATGATCCTCCACATATATTCTCACGGGACATATTGTATCCACCTCTCAGTTTTATATAATAATGTAAGACACTTCCAATTCTAATATCGAACGGTTGTCACGTCTTATTAGTTTTAGTTAACAGTTTTAATTATGTTCATAATATATTAAAATTGAATTATATGTAATTAATTAGTAAGTGTAATAAACTTTTATTAAAATAAAATCGGTTTTTTTTAAGACTCTCGAACGCGCTCAACATAATTGGTTGACAAGTATCGAGAAACTAATGAAAAAACAAAAAACAAAAAACAAAACAAAAGAAACTAATGAAAAAACAAAACATAAACGAAGAATAACAATAGCTGTAACTAAACAAAGTTGGTTGACAATTACATCGATTTTGATTGCATTTTTATTATTTTTTTGAATGTATATAGTTTATTTGAAACTATACAGGCGTCGGTCGTACGTGACATATTATTATATAAACTGCACATTCTATTGATTGGTGCAAATTGCCCCAGTTAGTTTTAGCAAACTTGAGGTGGAATGGTTTGTAACTATTTTTTCTGGGTAACCTACTTGTAGGTAACCTACTAAGTAGTTGGTTGCAATCAATGACACCTGTTATGTGTACTAGCTTGTGCAGAAAAACTAAATCTAAATATTCCCTACGGTCTGAAAGTGATTCCATCTTGAAGAAGGTTAATCTGTCTTTGTAATGTGGTATTTTTTTAGCCAAGCCATGCTTAAAAGAGAGGTGCCATAGAAATCGTTTCTGAACGCGTTCAATGCGATTTGAATAAATAGCGTATTGAGGGTTCCAGGCTGGGCTGCAGTATTCAAGTTTGCTGCGTACCAGGGCGTTGTATAAAATTATGGAGGTTAAGGGATTTTTGAAACTTCCTGAATTACGCTTGATGAAACCTAGCATTTTCTGACTATGGCAAACAATGTTATCTACATGCTTATGCATCTGTAATTTAGAATCTAATATTATACCGAGATCCCTTATTTCTTGTACCTGATTAAGTGTGTTGCCGTTTATATTATAATCAAAAACCCGGGAAGCCTTGACTTTTCGCGAAAAGCGGATATGGTAGCATTTGCTAATATTTAGGTCCATTTAATTGTTTTTACACCAAGTAGTTAAATTATCTAGATCACTTTGAAGTTGAAGTGTGTCACTAGTTTTATTAATAGTTTTTTTTTTATTTTGAGGTCATCAGCAAAAAGGTAGAAATCTGTATGAGTGAAACAAGTGGAAATATCATTAATGAAAATATTAAAGAATAAGGGTCCTAACTTGGAGCCCTGTAATAATGTTTCCACTGTGGGAATATAGCATGCCATAAAGACGGCTTCCCCGTTTTTATATTTAATAATTCTTTCTTCTTCCAAGTATTTATTACTTTATTTGCGCCACCATTTTACTTGAGTATCTTTGCAGGAACATGAAGTTAGGTTATAAAAATACTGAAATATAGTTTTAGTTATATTATGGTATTTAGAATATCAACATCATAATTATTTTATTAATTTCTTGATTATATTAGTGCTACTTATTTTTAAAATAAAACTAAATAATTATATTTATACTAGTGGCACCGACAGACGTTGTCCTGTACAATTTTGTTTTTTTTTGTGAATCCAAACCATCCTCGAATCCCCTTGAACTCACACAAAAAATTTCATCAAAATTTGTCCAGCCGTCTAGGAGGAGTTCAGTGACATACACACGCACACAATAAATATATATATAAAGACTAGCTGTTGCCCGCAGCTTCGCCCGCGTTAACTTTTAAAATTTGAGGGGTTGACCACTTAGGGGTATGAAAAATAGATAGTAGCCGATTCTCAGACCTACTGAATACGAATGTAAAATTTGGTAAAAATCGGTAAAGCCGTTTCGGAGGAGTACGGTAACTAACATTGTGATATGGAAATTTTATATATTAGACTAGTGGCCCCGACAGACGTTGTCCTGTACAAAATATTTTTTTTTTGTGAATCTAAAACATTCTCGAATCCACTTGAACACACACAAAAAAATCATCAAGATCGGTCCAGCCGCTTAGGAGGAGTTCAGTGACATACACACGCACAGAAGAATTATATATATAAAAAGATATCTTGTTTAAAAAATATGTGATATTTCTCTATACCCAAAAATTTATTAATTATTAATGATAAATACAAAATTCATTAGATAATTCTTATATATTTAAGGATTCAATTTAGCTTATCCTAATTATTATTATTACATAGAACAACTTTAAAACAGTATTCACTTTTGACTACAGTATGATACAAGTACATATATAAGGGAAACCAATGATGTGTTT
The DNA here is from genome assembly GCA_963853865.1 of Helleia helle. Classification (NCBI taxonomy): domain Eukaryota; kingdom Metazoa; phylum Arthropoda; class Insecta; order Lepidoptera; family Lycaenidae; genus Helleia; species Helleia helle. Next base: position 14,597,670 of record OY971421.1, read on the forward strand.
ATCTCCCGCCAAACATCTTCGCCGTGTATCCGAAGATAGCGATAATCTTATGCGAAGCACAAAGCCTCATCCTACCCTAATTTCTCATTGTTGTCAACTGACAATTCACAATTGATAGGCAAACAAGAATACTAATGGTAATAGATAAAACCTTATAATCCCATCCAATACCATCCCATCCACAGATATTCTTAGTATTTCTATAATCTCATCCTATACCATCCCATCCCATCTTATCCCATCCTAGCCCATCTCATGCTATCCCATCATGGACTACCCATCTTAGCTGACTATCCCTAGGAGTACGAAATTTATAGAAATCTAACTACATTTATCGTATCGTTTTAAACGCAAGTAAGTTTATCAATTTTAGTATCTTTTTGGAATAGTACGATTTCACACACAAATAAGACGCCAAGCCAAGCTTGCCCGAGAGCTAAGTTTCACAGTAACAGTCTGCCAAAGTAGTAAACGATTCGGAAAGGTTTATCTCAGGTGGAAAGATTATCGCGATCCAATTAGCTTGCAGTCCCATCTGCAACAGTTAGCAGATCTAGAAAATTATCTGTGTATTATGCTTAGTAGTTTTTTTTATAGAAGAGGCGGCAAACTGACATGGGTGTCTATGTCGGCTACATCATTAGCAGGTGCGTTGCCTTTCAAATATAAGTATGCTCTTTTCTTGAAGGTCCCTAAGTCGTATCGTAAATACCCTAGGTGGCAGCTGGTTCCATATAATAGTTACCATCATAGAGATCTTATACGCTAAATGAAGCGTCTAGCATAAAATAAAACCTTCTTAAGAACTGTCTACTAAGGGTTAAAGTATCAGTATTATTCATTTATATTGCGGCCTGAGACTCATGTTACCTTCATTTTACAGTCGCTAGTGTGGTGGTGAATATTGAATATTATCTTGATAGGCTATTTTTTTTCTCACGATTTGTCGAAACAAATGTTATATAAATAGTGGCTTATTTGTGAAACATACATGGACTATATATTTTGTGTGTCACAATTTCTTCACAAATTCAGCGTATCTTTCGTAGAGCATTGGTATGCCCTATTTAGGTATTATGGGAGCCTCTAAAGTCAAAACTATGAGACCTGGGAAGAAACTTCTGGTGCTCCAATCCTGAATAGCTAGCTCATTTTATGGACTAGCACCTCCAACCACAAAAAATGCAAAAATTTCGCAAATCACGAACGATTGAAAAGAAATAGTGTGTGTAGTGTAAATCAATCGTGGTTAAAAAAGTAAAGCAACTGCACAATAAATCATATGATTCATCAAATAGTCGCATGTGTAACTTGTCCCGAACAGTCTAGAAAGTGGACGCACCGTTAAAAGAAATTGTTGTGAAATAGGCCGCCATATTAGGTCACACAATCAATGGAAGTCATAATTAATAATATTCAAGGCACATCCAGTCCTATTCACTCACAGAAAGTAGCTCACGTAACGAAGAACCGTAACGCATACGTGAGTAGAAATCATTTATTCAACTATTGTGGTCAAATTTCTGTTTAATTTAGTACTGTGGGACAATTTTTGTTCAGCAAAAGGGGCAAGATTTATTATTTTTAGTACACAGTCTAGACAGGGCTATCTTTTCTTAAAACGTCTGGAGTCACGAATTCCTATTTTATTCTGATTGAGGTTACAGATGAGAAACGAGGTTCATTGAATAAAACTAATTTGGCAAGGAAATGGACGTCTTAAGATATAGTGAGGTAAAGGCTTAAGAGCAAAGTAACATCAAACCAAGGCACACTATTAAAACTTATGTACTAGTTCGAGAGTTGAGCCAAAGAAAGACTACCCTTTCTTTACCGGGATATTATTTTACCATGTAATTAATGAACACGTATATTTATACCGCCAGCCAACGGAGCTGTTTTAATCGTTTTTCTTTACTGAGCTCGATATTTAATAAATACGTCTTATAATTTAAAACACTGAAACTCCCAATATAGCCATTTAATTTTGTAAGTCGTATATATAAGTTACTATTATGATACTTACTATTACGAACAATAATTAAAAATAATTATTTTATATACTGCTATTTAGTAAGAAATATATTTTTATCAACTGTAGACAGTTGATAAAGGGCGGAGGCAAGGGCGCCCCTCGTCGCTGAGGTTGGCGCGGACCTGTCGCTCCCTGTGGTTATCCGAGCAATGACCGTCAGTGAGAGCACATGGCAGGCGGTCCTCTCCTTCTGCGAGGTAGTGATGTCGCAGAAGGAGGAGGCGGAGTGGGAGAGGGAAAGCACTGGCGCCTCTTCCCGCAGGAGAGCGCGGCGGCGACAGGTGGTCGCACCGCCGTGAGGGACCTGTGCGCGGCCGATCGGGGGATCCGCCGCGCGTGTAAGGTTCGGGCTATAAGGCACTTTAATGTGTTCAGGGTGCCTTAAGCGGAGATGGAGGAGGGGACGACACCCCCCACCTCCAGAGAAGAGTGCCAGATGGCACACCGTTGTGGCCCGGTGCGGACGTCCACAGCTCTCGCGTTGGGTCACCTAGACGACGAGGAGAACACCGCTGGGGTTTAGTGGGTAGAGTCTGCGTCCACCTTACCATCTTCTCGGGCGCAGAGAGTCCCACATAACCTCTGGGCCCCCCCGGACCCGGGGGTATGCCTAAATGCATTCCCCAGCGAAACCAAAAAAAAAAACACTTGATAAAGGGATAGATACATAGCTCTATTATTGTGGTTCTCCTTCAAGTCAACTCTCCTATATAAAATAAACATTTTATCAATGCTCTGATTCACATTTATAAATCGTTGAATGCACGAATTACTTTGCAAGGGTTTGAACTCGAAAATCTACTTTTATTTTATTTTTAAACTTAAAAAACCTTGGAATACATTGTTCATAATATTTGGAATTAGCTTTAGCTAACAAATATGGTTTCCAGTACCTAAGTAAAATGGTAATATGGTTCGTCTTTCACACGAACTAGCACGTGTTAATGTGGATTCTGTTTAGCAATTTAATGTCTTAGTACGAACGAGAGCTCTGAAAACAACGTAACAAGTAGTTTCAAGTACTTTTCTACTTACTTTTCACTTATACTAATTGCAAAGCTATTCTTTTGCTACGCTTCCGAAAACAAAAATATAAAACTTCCAACACACTCACAATTAACAAATGATACGGAAGGAAAAAAACAAAAATATATTCCGTACATTTTATGTCTACTGACATTACAAGACGTATAAAAAGATTCCGACGAATTGATAACCTCCTCCTTTTTGAAGTCGGTTAAAAATAACATTGCCGATCAACTTTCACCCTTTAAAGCTGGTAAAATAATAGTACATCAGGAGTCGTACCAACAACTGCAAATGAAAATGAATGCATCTAAAACCATGTTCAACGGATAGTATAATAAGCAGGTAATAATTTTGTTAATGAATTTAAGATGTTTTTATCACATAATTGATAATATTCACATATACGCACAATAATGATCTAGATCTAGATAATTACATGTTCTAAAAAACAAAGCTAATTTACAAAGAAATGGAGGTACCTATTTCAATTAAATTTTTTTTTATAGAAGAGGGGGCAAACGGACAGTCGGTTCACCTGATGGTAAGTGAATAGCCACATCCACAGACACCCGCTATACCTGAACAAACTACTAATTGACATTTAGCCAAAATCATAGTTTAAACAGATAAATAAATAAGAAAATGTCTGTTTGTTATATTAAAATAACCGCTTTTTATTGAATACATATGGATGTATACGGTACATATAATAAAATAGCCTTTTTTACAATTTTTGTCTGTCTGTCCGTCCGTCTGTCTGTCTGTTTGTTCCGGCTAATCTCTGGAAATGCTGGGCCGATTTTGATGAGACTTTCACTGGCAGATAGCTGATGTTATATGGAGTAACTTACGCTATAAAAATAATCATTATAAATCCGCGTACGGCTGTAAATCTAGCTACAACCAACAGCTAGATTTAAATATAATAGCACTAAAAAACTCTCTATAGAAAAAGACAGAAAATTGAATAACAAGACTTTAAAATGTGTCCATAGATTACGTGAAGGCGTGGAGTGTTCTAGAACAAGCATCTACTCGTATTTCGGTCAGTGTCCCTACTATACCATAACTCAAGTCGTGACTTGATTTACGTTCACTCCATACAAATCTAGATATATTCTTTTGGTTTTATTTCCCGCCATTTTTTATCAATAAAGATATCATGTGAAAGTGAATCGTTTTTATGTCATTATTTATCATTGTAAGAACGATTACATAGCTATTTTTTAGATGTGATCGTAGAGATTACTTCTCCTTCTTCGCTGGCTTTTCAGCGTTTTAACTTTAAGCGAGGTATAGGAACTCACTAAGTGTAACTAAAACTGACATATTAATGAGGAGCAGCAGCAAGATATTAAACCTGGATGAAGATCCATTCCATCTTTTGAAGGCCAAACAACTTTCCATTTTCCCTAAAGATCTTTATTTAAAAATCATAGGCGACTCAGCTATCAGCTTTTTGTGAGGCCATTTGCCTTCCAAAACAACATCTATATAATTATTGCTTTCAACCGAGACCAGTCCATCCACCAGACTATCTTTACTTACATCGAGTGATAACTCTATATATGGTCTATAGCAATTTCACTGATTCTATAAAGTGTCATAGAGAATCAAAAATCAGTCACTGCAAATAAAGTTATAAAAGTTAGTGGATAACTCATGCAAAATTCTGTTTTGTTCAAATATATCGCGGTACTTTTCGTTGCTGCATAAACATAAGCGTATACAAAGTTTGGCAAACGCGGGGAATTTGTAATTTACCGTACATTCCTATTTGCTTCACGTTCGTGGTTTGTTAATGTTTCAAGAGATGTTTCGCTTGCGTAAGAGTCGAACCCGAGGTTTACACGCGGATGCGGACAAATGACCTCTAATGAGGTCTCTGACTCATTTTTATATATGCCGAAATGACCTCCCATTGTTACGTCAAGATTTTAGTGACGTGGAGACAAAAATGCTGTATGAGATTCGGGCATCGAACATATAACCGAATAGGTAAGTAATGTGAGCCATAAAATTCCGAAACTGGTCAGTGATTTGTCACTGACGTAATAGCAATTTAACCAACCAGTGATATGTGTGTAATCGACCAGTCATCCACCAATAACCATCATTCGGCCAATCAGAGCGCAGAACCGGCGCGGCGCAGCGTCGCAGCAAAAATTTGGCGGAATTAGTTTTCATATAAAACACATAAAATTACCGCTCTATTCCGGTTATATGCTCAACAAATTCGGCGTTTGGTGGTGAGATTTATCGAACTTCAAAATCAATTAGATACCTGTCAATTTTATCCGTGCTATTAATTTACATTTTGATTTTACACGTAAAACAAAAAAAAAAACTATATGAAAAATAATAATTTTAATATTCTATTTTATTTGACACTGCGATTCGAAAAACAAATGTGTGTATTAATGTATAAAATGTAAAAGCACGTTTCCTATTATGTGCATTTTATATTCTAAGGTCAGTGACGTCACCCACTGTTTCTTTCGTATGAGTTATCTATTCGCTCAAATGGAATTTTATAATAGCGACAAAACAACATTCTGCCGAACCGTGCCTAGAGATCAATCTTCAAAATTAATAAAACCTTGTTATAAAAACCTTTTTGCATATTATATTGCGAAGTTTAATTTGTTTAATGATATTTTTTTACTATAATTCATTAATTGGGATTTTGCACGAATGGTGAAAAAATGATAATATAAAAGAGTTATATAATTATTTTAATATTCACTATTAAATGTACCTAAAAAACGCCTAATCTAGGGCATCTATGCAGCCCTTTTCCTAGTGTCATCACTTCAACTATTCATAATAATCACATATAATTTCGTGTACAGCAATGACAAGTAAATATCGATGTTGAAGTACTAAACCGGTGGAAAGGTCACACTGTGCCACGCTCCCGTCGGCTGTCATCGTACTACCATCCTGATTGTTTCTTCAGTGAAACAGCTTTGCTGTGTTACGGAAAGGCAGGACAGACAGTGCAATTACTGACACAGAGACTTAAAATCTTATATCTCAGTTAGACAACACAGGAATGAGTTGCCTGGGTTACATCCAGGTAAACTCGTTTATGGTTATGTGCCACGATGATCACTTACCATCAGATGGCCCGTCTGCCAGTTCACCTATCCAGCTAACATATAAAAGATTCTTAGTTTTACTCGCAGATCATACATTTAAACATTTTATTTTCATCAACATTACAATAATATTTTTTCTCTTCTTCTTATACTCAAAGGTTGTCTGGAAGAAATTGCTACTCAAGCAATAAGGCCGCCTTTGTGTACATAAATTTGATAACTTAGTAATTTTGTACCTTTACTTGTGTGCATAATAAAGCATATTTCAGTCATTCATTCAATATAGTATAAGGACATCCTCCATAAAGATAGGTTTAATCTATTCTCATCTATTTGATGGTCTGAACTGAAGATAAATTATAAGAGTGTTCTATTTTTCCTCGTAGCCACCTAACAGCCTTTGTGGTGATTGTAAGGTCAGATGGTCACGATGTACCATGGCCGTGCAGCCTACGTGTATCACACTACCAACTAGTGGCTAATATCATAAGTATTATTGGTATCATTATCAACCTTTACTCGGTCACTTCTGGACGTAGGTCTCCTTTAATGAACACCAAGATGATCAATCCCCCGTCACTTTGATATACAAAGAGGTATTATTGATCAATCATGAAATACATTTTATAACAACGAAATTCTCTTTACAATATACAGATGAGGTTGATTTGAATTCGGAATGAATGGTTTACTATCTGCATTAAAAAAATATCTAAGTAAGAAAATAATAATCATAATCAGATCTTATCCGTCCACTTTATTGTATTAAGTCCTGTTTATTGTATTAAAATTGGTTCCGAAAAATATATCTGTAACTTTCTAGAAATCTTTCAGCCATATTTAAATGTTTATTCTAATCTAGTTCGCTGCTACAAAATGTCAGAGAGTAATTACCGGGCTGAAAATTGAAGTAACGATGAAACCGTAAGCTCACTTTTATTCCGCATCTTTTTCAGCAAACTTTCTCATATATTTTCATCTTTCGTTTCTTTAAGTCAAAGTGAAAGAAAAGACGTTATCATCCATCTCATAAGCTGGAGGCTACACCTATAAATATAACATAATAAAACACGATAAAAGGCTTAAAGACGCTTAGTTTTCTGAATCTTGCAGCGAATTCAGCGTTATATAATTTAGTCGTGCGGCCTAACGTGAACAACTTGATATATACCACATAGCTCACCAAATTACCCTAAGGGTTTCACAAATAGGTCAGAGCCTATTAAATTTCAATATTATTCCAATAAATAAAGCTAGGGGTGTACTATATATTACTAGCGCGACCCGCGGTTATTGAGAATACAAAGATTTGTTACCAAATATTATATGACGTCGTTGGTAAGACATTCAGCGAAGTAGCACAAGCTTGAAATAATACAAGATTATTAATATGCTATGGTATATCTGCTATGCTGTGGTATATCTCAAACATGAAAAATATGTGGAAAATTGAAACAAGTAAGTAAATGGGTACTCGCGATGATGATTTTTTTTATATCAATTGGATAGACAAACGGACAGACGAGTCTGATGGTAAGTGTTCGTTGCCCGTGTACTTATTTAAGTTCACTTGGGGCTAGACAGGGCAACTCATTCAGGTGGAGGAGTGGGCGCTAGCTGCCGGACTGTCCCTGCTCAACAGAGGGACAGTCCAGACGTGCGTGCGTTGGTCGGGAGGTTCCGTGGTGGACGTCACTTTCGCCACGCCGGCCATCGCACGAAGAGTGGAGGGGTGGAGGGTGGAGACGGGAGTGGAGAATCTCTCGGACCACCGTTACATAAGGTTCGAGGTGTCTCCGACTCCCGTCCGTCCGGCGTCGTCGTCGTCGACATCTAGGGAGCGAAGCCAGTTTCCGCGTTGGGCGCTCACGAAGCTCGACCGGGAACTGGCAGAGGAGGCGGCTATAGTCTGCCGGTGGAGCCTCCCGCCGATGTCGGAGCTTGGGGTGGACGAAGCGGCTGACCGACTCTGCGACGCGTTCACCGCGGTCAGCAGAGCGGCCATGCCGCGCGCGAAACGTCCGCCCCCGCGGCGGGCGCTCTACTGGTGGTCGGCTGAACTGGCCGACCTTCGGGCCGCCTGCCAACGGGCAAGGAGGCAGTATACCCGGAGCAGGCGGCGGCGCCCCCAGGATGTCGACAGGGACGACGGCCTGTACAGGGTCTATATTGACAAAGTCAAGACCCTAAAACAGGCCATCTGCCGAGCCAAGGAGGAGGCCTGGCTGGAGCTCGTTGAGGGTCTCGAGAGGGACCCCTGGGGCCAACCGTATAAATGGGCGCGGAACAAGCTCCGCGCCCAGTCGGCCCCTATCACCGACACGCTCCAGCCGGGCCAACTGAGGAGGATTGTCGGGGAACTCTTCCCCGACACACCTGGGGGCTTCACGCCCCCCAGGATGGCTCGGCAGACGCTGGACGAGGAGGGTGTTCCGCCACCCGTCACGGAGGTTGAAATGGAGGCGGTTCTGGCCCGCCTCCAGAGTAAGAAGACGGCGCCGGGTCCAGACGGGGTGCACGGGAAGGTTCTGGCCCTTTCCCTCGAGCACCTCGGCGACAGCCTTCGGGAGCTGTTCGATCGCTGCCTGCGGTCCGGACAGTTCCCGAGGGCATGGAAGGAGGGTCGGCTCTGCCTGCTTCCGAAGGCAGGGCGACCCCCGGACTCGGCCGCGTCGGTGCGACCGGTGGTGCTGCTGAACGAGGCTGGGAAGGCTCTGGAGAGAGTCGTGGCTTCCCGGCTCGTTCGGCACCTGGAGGAGGGCCCGGGACCGGGACTCTCAGAGTCCCAATTTGGGTTCCGGGCGCGCCGGTCGACCATCGACGCCCTCAAACGCCTGAGGGCGGTGACGGGTGAGGCGGAACGCAGAGGGGAGGTGGTGGTCGCGGTGTCCCTGGACATCGCGAACGCCTTCAACAGCCTCCCGCACAGTGTGATACGGGAGGCACTGAACTTCTTTGGTGTGCCTCCCTATCTCAGGAGGCTGTTGGAGGCGTACCTCTCCGACAGGAGGGTAGCCTGCGAGAACCGGTGTGGGTCCGTAGAGTGGTGGCGAGTCGGCTGCGGTGTCCCGCAGGGTTCGGTACTTACTCTACGCCCGGGGACGAGACTATAAGGAGGCGGCGCGGCTGGCCGAGGTCGGGCTCGACCTCGTGATCGGCCGCATTGAGAGGTTAGGGCTTCGGGTCAGAGTCGACAAGACCGAAGCCCTCCTCTTCCGCGGGACCGGGAGGAAAGGACCCCCACCGGGGGCTGCCCTCCAGATCGGAGGGGTGAGGGTCAGGATGAGCCCTCACATTAAATATCTGGGGCTCATCCTTGACGGTGGATGGACCTTCGGCCCACATTTCGAACAATTGGGTCCGAAGGTCGTGAAGGCGGCGAGTGCGCTGGGCAGACTCCTCCCGAACCTCGGAGGACCCAGCGCCGCCTGCAGGCAGCTATACTCCGGTGTCTGCCGGAGTATGGCGACGTACGGTGCTCCGATTTGGACGGATCGCCTTACCGCGCGGAGTAGGGCCCAGCTGCGCTCGGCGCAGCGGGTGATCGCGGTAAGAGTGGTCCGGGGGTATCGTACGATATCATGGGCTGCAGCTACTGCCTTAGCCGGCGACCCCCCGTGGGAACTCGTGGCGGAAGTTCTCGCCGAGGTATACTCCTATGTCTCGGATAGGAGGTCCCTCGGAGAGGACGTGACGCCGGACAGGATCCTACGGGTCCGCCGACTAGGGCAGGAGGCACTAATGCGAAGGTGGGGGGAGGACTTGGCGCGGCAGCCGTATGGCAAAGGCTTAACGGTTGCCCTGCGCCCGGTCCTTGAGCGGTGGATGCGTCGTAAACGCAAACCCCTCACCTTCCGTCTAACACAGGTGCTCACCGGGCATGGGTGCTTCGGTGAGTATCTGTGCAGGACGGCCCAAAGGGAGCCGGTAACTGTGTGTCACGATTGTGGCGCGGCGGTGGACTCGGCCCAGCACACCCTCGAGGTGTGCCCGAGATGGGCGGCGCTGCGTCATGATCTGACATCGGTCATCGGAGGGGACTTGTCTCTGCCGAGTGTCATCCCCGCGATGCTCGGCGACGACGAGTCCTGGACGGCGATGGTCTCCTTCTGCGAGGCAGTAATGTCCCAGAAGGAGGCCGATGAGCGGGTGAGAGAGGAGGCCGCCGACGAGGCCTCCCACCGCGGGCGACGAACGGGGGTGCGTAGGAGGCGCTACCTAATGCGCCTCCAGTAACGCCCCTGTGCTCGTGTCGGGCCCAGGATGGGGTTTTAACTGGGTCCAGCTAAACACGACGTCGTCGGGGACTGCTAAAAGTATCGAATCAAACGAACAGCCGAGCAGTCCCCCTTTAGAGGAGGAGACTGGCCTTTTCGCCGGGGCCAGCCTGTCGCCGAGGGTCCTGCGTTGCCTGCATGATCCGGGACTCTCATAAAAGGCGGCTGAGGGCACTTGCAGCGGTTTTAGTGGGTAACGCATCTCCAAGTGCGAACCCCACACACGGCTAGGTTTAAAACTCACCCCGGTCCTAGTTATGGTTTGGTCTGCAAATTTCCGCTGCAGAACAAAAAAAAAAAAAAAAAAGGGCAACTCATTCAATCGTTGCCCATCCTGAGACGTAAGGACGTAAGTCCTGTTGCTAGGGGAGTATGCAGTACTGTCAAGTTGTGCCTAAAAAATAAAGAAATAAAAATAATAAGGTTGGGACAACTCACACACGGACATTCTCATCCCAAACTAGGCAGAGCCTGTTCTTATGGTAGCTAAACAACTGATATATACTTATATATTTCTAAATACATACTTTTTATAGATAAATTATACCCAGACACAGAACAAATGATCATGCTCATTACACAAACATTTGTCCTGGGTGGGAATCGAACCCACGTCCTTCTGGTTTAGCAGCAGGGTCACTAACCACTAGACCAACAAGCTAGTCAACCTGCCTACCAGCAAACCTACTTTTCAAAATACCGCAAAAAAACAAACGAAAAAACTTAGCATGTTAAATATTAGTTTGACAACGATCTCTTCATAAAAGATGCCTTAATTTTGGCAGACCTGGCCCACAACTTGTAATCCTTTACAGACGTCGAGATGCCTTTAGCTAAAACGATCACACGTTATAGTTACACCAGTATTTTACAAGCTTGTGAAGGACTTTGCTAAAGTATGGCTTTAATAGTTTTAACTAACCTGAGGCTTTTTTTTAGATAAAATATTATAAAGTTTTATAGTGCGATGACTCTACTATCTCATGTGCTGGCCAAAGTGATAAAGAATAAAATATTTCACGACTGTCCGTTTGCCCTCTCTTCTATAAAAAATAAATAAAATAAAATATAATGTAGAGACATTATATTTACACTAATAGGGAATATTTAATATCGTACCTTTGTATGTAATACTTTGGTTTTACTTTGGAATCCACGTAGGCAAATCACAGTGTTTGTAGAGATCTTGCATATGATCGGGTCGCTAATTCGAGTATACTAACTATGTTTTACAGGTTTGAAATACCTAATATGGAATACAGAGCCACACTAGATAGTAATAGCCAACAAAACCTTATTTTCAAGAGAACTACAGGATATATAAATTATTATGCTAATCCAAATAATACCAATTTGTGATTATTTTAATGTGCATAATAATTAAGTTGGTTACGAAATGATAAATAATTAAAGTTGATAAATTACATAGTCATTGGAACCTTATTAAATACATATTATATAATAAAAACCTAATTATTTAAAAAAAATAAAAAAACAATCACCTCGTGAGCCGGAGAAATTACCTTTACCATGTCTGTATAATAATAATAATAATAATAATATCTATGGACGCTTTCACACCACGTCAATCTGGTCCCGTGGTAAGTTCTCGAAGAACTTGTGTTACGGGTACCAGACAACGGAAATATATTTAATACTTTTATACTATACATATATTTAAAATTATTATTATATAATACACATATTTAATACACATCCATGACCCAGGAACATAGAAAATATTTTTTTTTGTTCCCTGGCGGGATTCGAACCCGCAACCTCCGGCTTGAGCGCCAACGCGCTTCCCACTGAGCCACAGAGGTCGTCAAAAGCCACAGAGTATGGCCTTGTCAAGCAAAAATAGTAGAATTTATAGTATGAAAATACCTTTTATGACATAATCGTAAATATCATAAAAGTTAGATCGACGGAAAATCGGCAAAACTATGAAAAATGCCACGAGGCATCTGCCAGTTGGATATAAATGCTAAACCGAAAATGGAATTTTAAATTCTATTCGCAGCTTTCGAGAGCTTTTTTCGATCGCCCAAGGTCATATTACGATTGATGCTGTAATGAATATTTATTCAGAAAGAAGCCCTAGATTTACGGTTTCCTAGTAACATATTTCGGATTCCTCTTACACGAAGCATCGCGTTTAGGTTTTGAATGATTGCTTTTTGTTATGAGCTTTAAGCTTTATTATGACGACTTATGTATACTTGCGACCGATATAGGAAATCTATAAACAATGCTAAAGGCCATAACATAAAAGGCCATCAAGGTTGTTTTTGCTGCGTGAGCTTTTTATAGAGCAATAAATGTAGAGACAAATATCTAATGTATAAGATCTCTACTTTCTTGACACAACACAGAGAAGCCGATTACGACACGGCTGGTCAGGTTATGGTCAGCCGTGTACATCGAGCCTATAGTATGTATACTGTATATGTATATATGTGTATAATATGTATTTAATATAATATACATTATACATACACATTAAATAAAATATTTGTTGATTTACAAATTTTACATTTATTGTGTACATTATTATGTATTTCTAAAAGCTCTTAATATATTTATGTATTTACTACATTCATGTGAATAAATAAATAAATAAACAAATATTCATATTGTAAATTAACATTTTATGCCTAAAATGCTTTTTTACATACAAATATTAAAATTTGTTCATAACAAGTAAAGCTAATTCACGTCTCACGTAAAACAATACGTATAGGGCATAGGTTATATTGTTTACGTTACACGATATAAAATCAAGTGCCACTTACCAAAAGCTTCAGTGACAAATCCAATCTTGGCTGATACACAAAACACAGAAAGTCGGCACCAGTTAGGGTAAATTATATGAAACACCAGGGTCAAACGGTTATATCACTGTAACACGGAAAGCACTGTCAGTAAGTCCACAAATGTAATGTAAGAACGTAATATTTCAGGTTGCCATATGTTCGGCGATGTATTGCAGCGGCGATCGGACAACCACTCCCCGTGAACGCTCGCTCCGCACTGCCGCTCGCAACGCCAAAAGGTCGTTCGTTACCCACATTCTCTTTCCGCGCAAGCCTCCCCAAGTTGAAAAGAGATGACTGAAACGCTAATATCTCATTCGATATAATAGAAAGAGACAGACATAATTGCCTAGAAGGAAAACCCGAATTCGAGACTTGATAGTTTCGACTTAAGATCACGCTTTGTCTTTGTGAATTTAAAAGATATTCGTCGTTGCACAAATATGTGAGTAAACGGATATGTCGAAAACCGATTGTTATATACAATAAGGTAAAAAGTCTAAGCAATACTCAACAATGACTAGTATTTCATAGCAATTTCTCGTTGATGAAATTCAATGCGAATAACCCATTCGTTATGTTTTTACTTTCAATGGAATGGTGATTGTATTGATGTAATACATTGTTTTTATAAATAGAGCTTTGGTTCTATTAATCAACAACATCGTCAGAAGGTTGCGTTTGGTGCGATGCATCAACAACATCATCGTTTTGCCCGTCGGAAGGTTGCGTTTGGTGCGATGCATCAACAACATCATCGTTTTGCCTGTCAGAAGGTTGCGTTTGGTGCGATGCATCAACAACATCATCGTTTTGCCCGTCGGAAGGTTGCGTTTGGTGTGATGCATCAACAATTTCCAGTATGTTCATTACTTCAGCCAGCATTGCTGTATTCCAAAAAAAAAATGCACGACAGGCGTTTCGTACTTACAGGTGGGAGGGTTGCACTGTGCCACGCTCCCAGTGCGGGTACCACCATCTGTCTTGTTTCTATCGTGAAACAGTTTTGCTGTGTTTCAAAGAGAAGGGCAGGATAGGCTGTGTAATTACTGTAGGTAAGATATTATATTTCAGAATAGGCAACACATAAATGAGTTCCCTGATCAAGTTCCAGGTACGTCGCTCATGAACATTGCTAGTTTGGTGCCACGTTGAAAGTTTGTCTATACAACTAACATTAGAAAAACTTACACTGAGGCAAGCAACAAATGAACTACAATGCAGCGCCTCAGCAGGTATCCTCTAGTCTCTAGTGTAGTGTCTGCGGTATGACTCTGATCACTCACCACTAGGTGAACCGACTCTCCATTTGCCTCTTCTATTTGTTATTCACTGTGAATTCGCTTACCTCCATCGGCGACATTGACCACTAACCATATGGTATTTCCTCTGCCAATTTGCTTACTTCAGCAAAAACTTGTGTCCCAGTTATTGACCTAATTTAAATTATGTATCCTAAACCATCTAATAGCATTTAATATGAGTCCCATCTTCTTGGCACTTAGCGCACAATTTGTCCCACAAATGTAGCCACTATGTTACTGCAATTAATGTCTGTAGAGATGTAGGTACGCGTTACAGTTTACTGAATAGGGACTAAGATTTCATAGTGACATTGAAAACTTGTGTTGACGTGAACAAAACACCTATATTATGTGGACTTACATATCTTCAAATGTATACCTAAATTTTCAAATATACAAATATAATAAGGAATTGTATGTTTAAACGCATATGTCTCTTCAGTCGAAATTGAAATAATCCTTTTCCATTTTATAGCTCAAATATTACGGTAGGATAGAGGACGTATTAATTTTATTTAGAACTAGCTGTTGCCCGCAGCTTCGCCCGCGTTAACTTAGATTTACAGCCGTATACCGATTGATGATGATTATTTTATAGCCTAAGATAACGTAACTTATAAAATCAGCTATCTGCCAGTGAAAGTCACGTCAAAATCGGCCCAGCCGTTTCAGAGATTGCTATTTTTGGTATATGTACCGTGTAAACATCCATATGCATTGCATAAAAATGGTCACCCATCTACGAACCAACCCCGGCAAGCGTAGCTTAACCTGATGGTATCTCTTATTAGTTAGCAACGAGCTCCTTATTTATTAATTTAATTTAGAATAAAGTTTCTTTAATATAGGAAAGTGCGATAATAGAAGGAATCGTTTTATTACAAACGGTCTGTCTAGACAAGCCCTAACTCCTATCGTTATAACCCTACTAAGGCATCAACCACGAAAACATGGTGATATCATTTGTTCTTCAAGTTCTCGCTTGGCACTGACATTTATTTTAAATACAAATCTTTAACAAGTCTAAACCTGATACGCTATAACGTAACCAGGAAACCATCTAAATACTAACGTATTTACATAATAAATATCCAACAATACAATCTTGGGAAATTATTGCAAATTATACTTAATAATAACTTAAATGTTAGTGAAAAACATTAATGTAATACTATGATCATCATCATCATCAGGCCCTACCCATCCACTGCTGAATAAAGGCCTCACTCAATGAACGCCAAGACGAAAATAATACTAATAATATTATCATCGACAATTATTTGAACGCTGATGGAAAAAGGCACCGAAGAACAAAAACAGTTTCTTCGCCGAGACGTGTTTAAAAAAGTCACAGCTGCCTGATGGGGGGGTAAAGTGGCTCTGCGAGGATTACAGGTACAAACCCGTCAAATATAATCATGTCATGGGTGTCATATATCCATACGTATATTAATATAATAATATTGAGTGATTAATTATAGTATTGTGATAATTTAAATAGAAAAATATAGTCCATTTTTGAATCGATAATTAGTGGTTTATTAACTGTAAATAAATAAAATATATCTGGTCTGTGTCCTTTAACTTTTTCGGCATCTAACGAGACAGGGCGTTTAGTTTATCAAAGTCAACTTCTTCGAAGATTTTTTTTGTTATCGCAGGGAAATGCTTTTTACGCGTGTAGCCAGGATCTCTGATAGATCCTGACCCTATTAGGACTCGCACCTGGAAATTCCCTACCCAAACTAAAAGCACTGCGCCTTCAGTCGATTTTTGATCCCGGATCTGCAGGCAACAAGATCACCTCAGCGACCGGCTGCCCCGGTGAAGGGGGGACTGCCCCGCAATATCGTACCGTACTGGGCCCAGGTTCCCATTCTGAGCCGGACACAGGGGCGCTACTTCTACACACCCCTGTTCTACACACCCCTGTTCTACACACCGTCGCCTACGTGTGGAGGCCCCGTCAGCAGCCTGCTCTCTAACCTGCTCATCGGCCTCCTTTTGGGACACTACTGCCTTACACGTACACCATCACCGTCCAGGAATCGTCGTCATCGAGCATCGCGGTGATGACGTTCGGCAGAAATAAGTCTCCTCTCATGACTGATGTCAGATCGCGACTTTAATCACGGAATCGCGTAATCCACGTAAGAAAAATCGCGGCTTACAGCAGCTAATAATACATATATTATATTTGAAGTCTACATTATAGGGACTGAGGCTGATCCACAGATCACCCTGATCTGTGGGCTGATCACTTTAGACAGCCATTAGACACGTCGCGCCAAAAAGCTTTATCTAAATTATGTTATCATATCATGGAATATTACCATTTTATACCTTTATTCTTGTTGATATTTGCGTAATATCCAATACATAATCTTGTATAAATAAACGAGATATTTAAGACTTTCTTGTTTACTACCTTTATATAATAACGACAATTAGCATTTTTATCTTCTCCGATCTTTATTTTAATTTTAGTAACAAAATTTTATTTTATTTATACAATAAAAATTAAGAAAACGTCGCTCTTATGGTTATCCATAAGAGGTTATCCTCTTAAAGTCTTGACAACTTAATATTGTATATAGTTCTGTTGTGTGAGATCTTGCATGATCTTGTATGCAAGTATATGCACCGCAGGTAATAACTAAAAGAGTATTGATATAAATCTCTTTACTACTCTTTACTGCGTTGAATAAGCTTTTATACAAATTTTTTGTGTAACTTGGATAGGCAAACTGGCAGACGTGCCACCTGATGGTGATCGACGTCACCCAGGAACAAAAATTAGTTTACCTGGTACTAGTCCAGACATGTGTTGCCTCCCCACCATGGTTCAGGCCTTGACGTGGCGGTGGGGCTCAGTAGCCTAGGGTGAACTGCTGCACCTTGGGTGAAGCTAATTGAGCCGGGGGGGCTCTTTGTACCCCTCTTATAAGAAAAGGGGACAAAAGAGGAACCTCACCCCATTGTACTGTCCCTACGTTGGGAGGGGTTGTTCTGTAGTGCGGGACAACCCCTCGGCGGAGGTGGCGTTGGTCCCTTGGGGGACTGACTAGCCGTCGAGGTGCCGTGTTTGTTTATTAGATCCAGGGCACCTCACCAAAGGCGGCATTGGTGGCACTCGCCGGGTTTTAGTGGGTAAAGCTGCGTCCACTTACTAGCTTTCGGGCGCAGCGAGTCCCACATACCCGCGTGGGGAGACGCACTCCCTCGCGGGATGTCTCAGAGCATTTCCCGACGTTAAAGAAAAAAAAGGATGTGTAGGCAACACATCCTTTTTTTTCTTTAACGTCGGATAATATCCTAAGACATAAGGTCTCGGTGCCAGTAATTTACACTGCCTGTCTTCTTGCCCTTCTCTCGAAAAAAGCAAAGCTGGAGAGGCTTCATGAGAGAAACAAGCAAGATGGTGGTACCCGTGCGTGAAGAGAGCACGGCAAAAAAAATAGTAAAAAAGTTTATAAAATCACGCGTTTTGTTCGCTTTCAGTTTTTATTCATGCTGTACGTGTGTTTTTTAATAGCGCCATAGTAGGTAAAAACCATAGAATATTTCATACAGTCGTATGTTTGCTTTTGTAGAATAAGCACACGCGAGTAAGAGATCATAATATCATTAATAGTATAATCTTTATATATTTTTTTCCTACATTTTTATTAATTGACTTTTTGTGACGTATTTCAAGTGTTAAGTTGGTACGGTCTACGAAATGAAGATATTTTGATTTGATTAGGTTTGATTAATCATTTTCGAGCTAGGTGTATAAGAAAAATGTAAGAATTAAGTCTTCAATTAAGGCTTATTAGCTAAGTCTTAAATAAAATATTCCTAGCTCTTTTAAAACCATTTCTTTAGAAGTCCGGATAAATTATGCAAAATCTAATAAATTTAATTTATTTTATATCCTCACAAAATTATAAAAAGTTTTATTAGTTTATATCTAATTATACGTTATTTAAATCATATATCAAGAAGCTAAAGATAAGCCACATTCAATTGAGTTCATTAGCTTATAAGAGAATTAAAAAAGTATTCTTGTTTTCAACCATAGTTTAATACACTCCTAGACCGCCTACATGCAGAACCACTCTACTGTCGGTAAACAATTTCATGAAATTACCGTCCTTTTACATTAATTAGAGCACTCGCGTTCACTGTAATATTAAATTAAGATCTTTCTTTTTAGTCTTAACTCAAGATCGTACATTTTGTTTAAGGTTCATCAATTTGTTATTCATTCTGATAGTGTACCCAAGATGTTCCATATCGCACCTCACAATCCATATCACGAATCATTATCATCATCAGCCTCTATCCGTCCACTGCTGAACATAGGCCTCCCTCAAAGAACGCCAAGACGACCGATCCCTCGCTACTCACATACAACACGGACCAGCCACTGCACGGAAATCATCTTCCCACCTGGTTAAAGGTCAAGCAAAACTTCGTCTACCAAAACGCGGCCTCCTCTCTTAAATCTTATAGATCCATCATCATCCGTTCTCCTAAGTTTGTGTCCAGCCCACGAAACTATTCAACTTCGTCCATATATACTGGTTATTACCAGTATATATGGACGAAGACATAGACAGTCCCAAGCTATTGCTTGGGACTGTCCCGCCTCATACCTCAAGTATGTGTTACTCATCCATACGTTGTCTACTTTGGAATAACCGATATAAACCATGAACTATTACTAGCGTAGTAATTACAACTCACTGTCGTAAACTCCAATACAATCGTCCGTCTTAAATCCGTCCACTGTTATCAATATTTAAAGAAGTTCAATTATCTAGCCCAATCCTCTCTAACAACGACAGCATTAAGGAAATAGACTAAGGTAAACTAACATCGGATGCACGGATAGAGGCTGATGATGATGATGAAACTATCAACATTATCAGCATCATCAAGCTCTTTCTGTTCACTGCTGGGCACTGAGTTATGCTTCGACCGCACCTGCGTGTATCGTGCCGAAGTAATTCGAGCCGAAGCTTTGTAAGTACATTGTACGCGACGATAGCCGATAATAGTCGGTCACATCTGCGAGTATCGTGTCATGGCGTAAAGCTTTATGACGATACACGCAGGTGCGGCCGTAGCATTAGTATATGTTTAAGCATCGAGCATTTACCCGAATAGAGTGGTAATGTGAGCCACAAAATTACGAAACTGGTCAGTGATTTGCAATTCAATAAACCAGTGATCTGTATTTACGTCCCATCGGCCAATCTTCCATTAATGACCATCAGTCTGCCAATTAGAGCGCAGAACGCAGCGTTACAACACAAATTTGGTGCAATTTGTTTTCATACAAAACCATGACAATGGGTTTAAAGTAACGTGATCACTATTCATATTTAAATATAATATATTGTTTCGGATGCTTACCGCGTTTATGGTTTTATTGAGGTTATAATATTTCAGTTATGTTTTAATCCCCATGATCACGGAGATGATGAATATACCTATAAAAAAACACATGACATAACCGCTCTATTCCGGTTATATGTTCGATGGTCCCAATATCTGTAACCGCTTACAACAAATGACGTTCATCTTGCATGGCCATCGCCAAATAACGCCAATTCCGCAATCATAGCTTATGTATATAACCAGTTTTAATCGGCTATTCCGTCATCATTAAGTCTGTGACGTCACAAACTACTTAGTTTAAACAGAAGATTCTTAAGTTATTCTCAGTCGCGCAGTCTATATTGTTATTCTGACCAAAACATAGCTATTCATAGATTAACAAAAACATGTAGGAACACACAAAACATAAAAAAATCGTCCAAACAATACGTCACAATAAATAGCATCATGAGAATTAAAATAGTTGTTTCACGATTCACATCGTCGATCACGGACGTGTCATTGGATCGGAATTAAATTACTCCCATTAATATGCCATTGATCTGATGTCACCCGCCCCTGGATTGCGGATCTGAGTTTCGTTAATTATAAATTAGTCACACATACAATTTTCGATACAAATTAAGTTCGATATTCGCTTAAATTTGAATGTGGAATTTGAACTAGGTATTGTTGTTTTTTAACTTTTGTTGTAGTTTGCTTAAGATACAATGTTACTGAAAATGACCGCATCTTAAGTTCAAATTATCATAGTTTAGAGATATATTTATGTTATTGAAGTTAGTTAAAATCGTTATACCGGAATGAAAAACATGTGTCTATGTTATTGGTGTATCGTTACATAGCTTAGATGAATGCCAGGTGCATGCACCAAAATATCCAGTAACGCTTATTGTTCCGTTACGCTCGTTGTCCCGTTACGCACAAAGAGCTGCTGTCCGCAGCTCTGCCCGCGTCAACTTAGATCAACATCCGGTGGTGAGGATTATTTATACAGCCGATGTCACTGTGATAAATAAGCATTTTGCTTTATTTTTTCTTTTTATACTTATAATAACATTGGGAAGGACGTGGTCTGAAAATTATTGAAAACAACATTAGATCCGTCACAAATAGTATTAATTTCTGACACACGTCATATACTTATGATCCAAATTGTCGCAAAGTTCAAGTATATGTCGAACAAAGTTTCACCACCATTAACGTCTGCTGTCTTCCCACACACTTTGGGAAAGAATCTTACGGAACAGGAACTTCGTATCATGGACCCTTGTAAAGTTAATAGGGGATCGACAGTTGAACGAAACATTCCCATATGTAGAGCATTTGTCTTACCCCAATTGAGATGGGATTACAAATGGAAACTTCTGGATGTGTAACCGAAATCTCTTTCAAAAATTCTTAACTACTTTATTGTACATTTGAGAAATATTGATTGATCCATTGGTTCACTAAATTTTTAGAGATCGCCTTGATCAATATAATATACTAGCTGTTGCCCGCAGCTTCGCCCGCATTAACTTAGATTTACAGCCGTACCCGGATTGATGATGATTATTTTTATAGCCTAAGTTACTCCCTATAACATCAGCTATCTGCCAGTGAAAGTCCCGTCAAAATCGGCCCAGCTATTTCAGAGATTAGCCGGACCAAACAGACAGACAGACAAAAATTGTAAAAAAAGACTATTTTGGTATATGTCCCGTGTATACATCAATATGCATTTAGTAAAAAGCGGTCATTTTGATATTACAAACAGACACTCCAATTTTTTTTATCTGTATAGATATAGATTTACGTACTGTAGAAAACATCATCATCATCAGATCATTACATGTATGAACATTGATGATACCCATGATCCTTCATTATACAAACTATTTTGCAACGCACTTTTTTCAGCTCTTTTTCCCACTGCTATGTATGTGCATTCCGGATCTATAGCAGTTACACAAATGACCGTCTCTAATGTTCTCAAGAGCCCAAGAGCCATGAATGTACGCGCACATGTGTAAGGAGTACACATTTAGGCACGCACATACACATTACACACACATACATAGAGCAATAGTAACCGTGTGTGATTCTACTAGCATGTAGTAAGTGACTGTATTCGCCCATAAGATATGATTTAATAGTACGCGGGTTCGAATTATAAACGTGTAAAGAAGTTATAATTTACTAAAAATTTTGCTCTGATTACTATTTAGGTTACTGTAATTTGATTTTGAAGTGTATACTTCGCTATATGTATATGGTGTGAAGTTAAGGAAAACTTCGTGAAGAAACATATACCTGGTAATACCTGGTAAGATTTGACTCATTGTTGGGAGTAAGTTCGTTAACCCGAAACGTTTGATTATAATATAGCGAACTTTGAGTAAGAATATTTTTGTTAATTTGAGATTTAAGATAAGAGTGTTGTAGTGTCTTAGTGATTATTTAAGGTCTTTTTTTTCTTTAACGCCGGGAAATGCTCTGAGGCATCCCGCCTGGAGAGTGGGTCTCCCCAGGTGGGTATGTGGGACTCGCTGCGCCCGAAAGATGGTAAATGAACGCAGGTTTTCCCTACTAAAACCTGGCGAGTGCCACCAATGCCGCCGTGGTGAGGTGCCCCGGATCTGTTAAGCTAACAGGGCACCTCGACGGCTAGTCAGTCCCGCAAGGGACCGACGCCACCTACACAGAGGGGTTGTCCCGCACCACAGAACCACCCCTCCCAACGTCGGGACAGTACAATGGGGTGAGGTTCCCATCCTCACCCCTTGCCCCCTGCTCTTTTGTCCCCTCTTCTTATAAGAGGGGCACAAAGAGCCCCCTCGGCTCAATTAGCTTCGCCCAAGGTGCTGAGTTCACCCTAGGCTACTGAGCTCCACCGCCACGTCAAGGCCTGAACCATGGTGGGAAATTAATATCGTCCTAAATTAACATAGAGAAACGTACAACGGTCATAATAGAAGCTTATTCAGATAAAAATGTGGTAAAAATATAGGATCCTATATTTTTATGCTATTTTAATAAATGTTAACAGCTATTTATGACTCTCTGATCTCTTGGTTGACTTTGAACAATACAGTCCTAACGATATAATCGTAAAGAGTCATATACCGGGTGTAAACTTTAAGTGTGCACAGGCGATTATTCCGTAACTATTACAGATATCAAAAAACTTTAAACTGATTTCGAAAGTACTTTACCTAATGAGTAAAATGACAATAATAACTTGTTAAAAATAAAACGAGAAAAAGTCAAAAAAATTACATTAAACTCTCCCATACATTTTATTTCTTAGTAAGTTAAAATTTTGTATTGAAAGCAGATGTTCGAAGTGACGTCCTCGTTGTGCAATACAATGACGAGCTCTATTTACAGTTTCTAAATGAATTTTCCTTAAAATTTGCGAAGTAATTAAAGCAATTGCACGACGTACACGATTCTGTACCTCTTGTAGGCTTTGAACTCTCTCAGCTTACACGTGGTCTTTGACAAATCCCCATAGGAAGAAATCACTAGAGATCACGGGATCTGGCAGGCCAAGAGGTTGCACTATTATTGGCTATTAAGCCATTAAAATTGTTTCGAAAGAAATTCATTACAACATTTGTATTATGTGCGAGTACTTCTTTCATCGTCTGGAATTGGTTCTAAGAGACTTAGCATATAGTTTTGTACAAAGGTGAAATATCTCTGTCCAGTTAAGGTTCCACTGTAAAAATATGGCCCAATGATCCGATCTCCAAGAATAGGCTTGTGTACTAAAAAGAAAATATTGGTTTATAATTTATTTTAATCATTTTTAACTTAACACACTTAAAATAAGGAAAGTAAAACCTTTTTACACTATCTCATACTAAATGTATTTTTTTAAGGGAGAGTTTAATGTAAAATTTTTGGATATTTCTCGTTTTATTTTTAATAAGTTATTATTGTCATTTTACTCATTAGGTAAAGTAATTTCGAAACCAGTTTAAAGTTTTTTGATATCTGTAATAGTTACGGAATAATCGTCTGTGCACACTTAACGATTACACCCGGTATACATACAAATATAGGATCCTATATTTTTACCACATTTTTATCTGAAAAATCTTCTATTATGACCGTTGTACGTTTCTCTATGTTAATTTAGGATGATATTAATTTCCTACCATGGTTCAGGCCTTGACGTGGCGATGGGGCTCAGTAGCCTAGGGTGAGCCCAGCACACCACACTTGGGCGAAGCTAATTGAGCCGAGGGGGCTCTTTGTACCCCTCTCATGAGAAGAGGGGACAAAAGAACAGGGTGCGAGGATAGGAACCTCACCCCATTGTACTGTCCCGACGTTGGGGGGGTGTTGTTCTGTGTTGCGGGACAACCCCTCTGTGGAGGTGGCGTCGGTCCCTTGCGGGGCTGAATAGCCGTCGAGGTACGAGGTAGGTGTTAGCTTAACAGATCCGGGGCACCGAACCAAAGGCAGCACTGGTGGCACTTTCGGGCGCAGCGAGTCCCACATACCCGCGTGGGGAGACCCACTCCCCAGGCGGGATGCCTCAGAGCATTTCCCGACGTTAAAGAAAAACAAAAGAAGGACGATATTAATCCATGTTCTTTTCGTTAGCCCAACGCGGCTTAGTAATTTTAAATACCCTCAATACCAGACAGATTGTTGGTTTTACACGCTTTTTAGTGAATAATAAGCTATCTTAGTGGTGTTTCTGTCCTTTCCAATACTTTGGCTGAGTATATTGTTTAATCTATACAGATAAATAAAATTGGAGTGTCTGTTTGTAATATCAAAATAACCGCTTTTTATTGAATGCATATGGACGTATTCACGGGACATATACCAAAATAGCCTTTTTTACAATTTTTGTCTGTCTGTCCGTCTGTCTGTCTGTCTGTTTGTTTCGGCTAATCTCTGAAACGGCTGGGCCGATTTTGATGGGACTTTCACTGGCATATAGCTGATGTTATAGGGAGTAACTGAGGCTATTAAAATAATCATCATCAATCCGGGTACGGCTGTAAATCTTAGTTAACGCAAGCGAAGCTGCGGGCAACAGCTATACGCAAATAAAGGCCTTTATTCCATTCTTTGTTTAGTGGTCCCGAGGATACAGCCTGTAACTCAAAAGCGTTCTGGCTTGAAGGCTGGATTAGGGTTAGATTGTCTGGATGCTATTTGAGCACCGTCCATACGGCCACATCAATTTGAACGCAACAAGCTGGTAAACCGTTGAGACTTGTTGACCAGACCTAACCCCGTCTTATATTTGTGAATCCCGCTTGCAAAGTTGTAATATTTTTGGTTATAATAATTAGCACCATAAACGAATTGTTTCGGTAGTGACGACCTCTGTGGCTCAATGGTTAGCGCGTTGGCGCTCAAGGAGGCGTTGGTCCAGAGGTAGCGAATCCTGCCAGGGAACAAAAAGCTTTCTATGTTCCTGGGTCATGGATGTGTATTAAATATATATATTATATAATTAAAATCTTAAATATATTATGCATAGTATACTACATAAAAGTATTAAATATATTTCCGTTGTCTGGTACCTGTAACACAAGTTCTTCGAGAACTTACCACAGGACCAGATTGACGTGGTGTAACAAGCGTCCATAGATATTAAATTCTAAAACTCTATTTTTTCACTATTTTTTTAATTACTTGATAAAATTATATTTTCAGAAGAACCATGTTAGTAGGCATTGCTCATGAACAACTTCACTCCGGGCGAGCCTTCACTCCGCCCCACCATAGTTCAGGCCTTGTCATGGTGGTGGGTATCAGTAGCCTACGGTGAGCCCAGCACTTTGTGCGAAGTGAATTGAGCCGAGGGGGCTCTTTGTACCCCTCCTATAAAAAGAGGGGACAAAAAGCAGGGGGCAAGGGCCGAGGACGGGAACCTAAGCCCATTGTACTATACCAAAGTTGGAAGGAGTTGTTCTGTGGTGCGGAACAACCCCTTTGTAGAGGTGGCGTCGGTCCCTTGAGGGACTGACTAGCCGTCGAGGTGCCCTGTTTGCTCAACAGATCCGGGGCACTTGACCAAAGGCGGCATTGGTGGCACCCGCCGGGTTTAGAGGTCTACCCTCTGCGTCCACCGTACCACCACCTTTCGGATGCAACGAGGCCCACATACCCGCCTGGGGAGACCCACTCTCCCGCGGGATGCCTGAGAGAATTATCCGGCGTTAAAGAAAAGCCTTCACTCCGAACAACGACCACATGAGTCTATGCTATTCGAAAGGCAGTTGATGATCTTCGGCGCCAATAATACTGCCCGGTCTTATCAAAACACACTAAAGCAACACATGTAATAGCATGGTGCTGCTCAAGTAGACGACTACGCCCACTTGTGAACAATGTATACGTTTATTCAATAGGCTCCCAGAAAACGTCCGAAAACTTTACATCAATAAATTTAAGAAAACTGTTAAGGGACGTTTGTGTGGTAAAGGCTATTATGAAATATAAAAAAAATACTGAAGATACCACACCATGGGAATAAGATATTCACTGTTAAGGTTAAACATGTTGTATGTTTATACTATGTGCTTTATTTTTGATGACAAAAGAGCAACCTCTAAATTTTTTTCTCGTTTTTCTTTGGGAAGCCTGCATTTGAAACGAGTTTTTTTACTACACCTACTTCTTATTGACTACTTTTTGGCGTATTTCAAGTGAACAAGTTGTTACCTACGAAAGAAAGATATTTTGATTTGATTTGAAACTATATAATATTATATCTGTGAAAATATATATAGATTGTATTGTAATTTTTTTCGCCTAGACTATATAGTATAGTAACTACTACATATTTAGAAAACACCGTTCGGTATGCGAACCTCACGCCTGACTGCATTCACCGACTGGAATCTAACTTATGGCTAAGTGTTACACTTTTTATTGTTATTGCAGTGGATTCGAATAGCTAAAATATATGAAGCTTTACTTCAAACTTTTCACTGAAAATTTACGAGGAGGTTGTTTTAAAAAGCCATGCCTCGTTTAAAGTGTTAACACCTCTAAACAAAATTACGACGTAGTATACCCTATTATGCATATAAACTCGTTTAGTGCCGTTTTTGTGTCATATAAAATGTGCGTAAAAGCTTTTTGTTTTTCATATATTATGTTACGATGTACATATTTTATGTTCCATATTACGCTTGTCATACAAAATTCTGGATAAAGTAACTTGACATTTGTTATTATGTAGCTAAACTTGTGTCTGATGAAATAATCTAACTTCTTTCAAACAATAACTCGTTTATTAGACCTTCAGTGTTTTCTCTATATTTATAAATTTTAATACCCCGCTCTTTTGATGTAATGTCTAAGACCTTGTAATTTTTTTCCTGATTATTAACGATAGTCGTCGAGTTTAGACAAATAAATAGTGTTATTTTCGCATTTATAATTTGAGTATTGAATAGTGTCGATAGAAAGTCACATTGCTGGTATTCAGCAGGTCTTACATTGTAGCTTAAACACAATAAATATCTCCAAAAGTAAAATAGGAGCTGTTATCATCGGAGACTTCAAAGATCGGTCAAACTCAGTTTGATAAGATAACAATCTCCGTGAGGTGTCTAGTGTCTAGTCTGATGCGAAAAGTGGGGGATATCGACAATTTTGGCGTTTTCACACTAACACTTACGTAGACCAAGCGTGAGAGGTGTATATTATTATTTATTATAGTGTTATTATCGATGGTATGAAGCATACAATAAATACGTGCTAATAGGGGTGATAATTGCCTTTAAGATAGTATTTAATATATATTATGTAGTCCTAAGTGTTATATAATCGAATACATAATATAATATTATCATAAATTAGTATTCACGCTTCATTACCATCCGCTCCGAGTATATGCCGAGTAAGCCGTGTGATTATAATCTCCTAATAACAGTGGCTTAGATGTTCTAACATATTATGCTCTTAGATAAAAGGAATGTACATTAGACTCTGGGCATTATATAGCATAATATAATGCCAAAAGCTTTAAACCTTGGCATGCCTGTTGGGTCTGTTAGACCCGGATTTCTACTTGTTGCCTTTTTATACCATTTATAATAATAATACCAAATATAATAATTTCAGACCATTTAATACATTAAAAAATAAGCTAACAGGGTAAACAAACATTTTAAGAAAATGAAAAGCTTTATATATTTTTACATTAAACCGAACTTACGTTTTTTAAGACAAAATAGACATTAAAATTTAAATCACATATTATAAAAAAAAAATAGATCTTAAAAAAATCTAATTCTCTTTGTTTGAGGTGTTGTATTTTAGATGGTGCCATAATATAATTTCAACGAACAAAAGCAAGTCAGTGTAATCATCTGAGTATTTTCTTTTTTGTTTCTTTATGTTTATACACAGACGACCTCTGTGGCTCAATGGGTAGCGCGTTGGCGCTCACCGTTGGTACTACCGCTATTAGCGCGATCTGGGTTTGTGTCTACTCGTATCGGATTCGGATGTACCGAATCCGATACGAGTAGACACAAACCCAGATCGCGCTAACAGCGGTAGCACTACGCTACCGCTAGATTGCTTGGGCACCGCGCGTGGCCCGCCTCCCTCTACAGAGGGAGGGAGGAGGGCCGGCCCTCATGACGGCCCTTTTACGGTTGAATTTAACCTATCATGGTTAAATTCAACCGTAAAAGATTCGTCAACCGTATCGGATTTGACTAGTCCAAATCCTGCTCTCCCGAGCATCGCGCGCGATGAACCGCGCCCCGGGGCGCGGAGGGCGTCCCCCTTTCGAATATTTCTTAAGTGAGCCATCTGCTCACTTACTGTACCGATTGAGCTTAAAGGCCATCAGGCCGAAAAGTCTAGCAATTCCGAAAAAAAAAAAAAAAGTAGGCGCTCAAGCCGGAGGTAGCGGGTTCGAATCCCGCCAGGGATCAAAAAGTTTTCTGTATTCCTTGGTCATAGATGTGTATTAAGTATGTGTATAATATAATAAAAATCTTAAATATATGTATAGTATAAAAGTGTTAAATATATTTCCGTTGTCTGGTACCCGTAACACAAGTTCTTCGAGAACTTACCACGGGACCAGATTGACGTGGTGTAAAAAGCGTCCATAGTATTACTCGGACTTATAGCTTATTTCACTGTATAATGAACATTAAAAAAATATTTTTAAATTCAGAAAAAAAAATCTCTATAAAGTGACAATAGTCTAATGCTGTCCAGAATAGAAGACCAGAATACTAATGAGGAGAGAAGTAATGAGGTAAATTATACGATGAAGAGCAAACTGAAGACGAAATTTGAATCAGTAATATTAGTATCGACTTCATTACGAGAATACGAGCAATATCGGTCGTCAAGGCGCTCATTAGGAAGACTGCAGCAGGTAATAAATGAGAATCACCTACTGTTAGATACTGAATCGATGAATCGATCTGGAGGGCACTTCTCAAAGAAGACACTAGTCTGGATACCTCTTTTCTAAAACTGATTTAGCGTATGTATTTCGGTATGTAAGATAATAATAATATAATAATAATCTTTATTTCATAATCAGTATACAATGTAATATAACAGTGGCAGGAGCCTCCTTTTAAGTAAAGGAATACCTGTATTAGGAGCCTCCGACATATTATTACATTTACATGGTATACATAAGTAGACATTTGAATCTCAAGCATATTAGTTTAGAAATTGGAAATTAAGTATTGTGTATTTGTGTACGTGTGTGTGTGTGTGTATAAGTGTATTTAGTTATTAGTGTGTATAAATATATTATGTATTAAAAAGTGAAGTTCAGTTTACTAGATTTTCTATTTCATCATAGCTAATTGTTTTAGCCAGTTAGTAAGCTTCTCTTTACATCTATAGTAGGTGAGAGGATATATATTAGCAACATGCTAGAGTCTAATAGCCTATCCTATACCGAAACTCCATCTTTAATCATCGTCTTTTTATCCTTTAAAGTTTAATCCCTCATAAATACAAAGGTAAGCAATGTGTTCAATGAACAGCTTTTTTTGATAACACAAGGTTACAGACCCTATGTTGAAGTCGCTCTTGGTAATCGGTTCTACCCAAACTAAAACCACTGCGAGTGTCTTCAATCGCTTTTTGAGGGTCCCGGATCTGTAGGCAACAGGCATCACCTCAGCGACAGGCTAGTCCCGACGAAGGCGAGACTCGTAAGGCCCGGCCGCCACTAAGCAGTACCCGCAACGTCGTGCCTAACTGGCCCAGGTTCGCATCCTGACTCGACACAAGCACAGGGGCGTTTCTGGATGCACATTAAGTACCCCCGTTCGTCACCCGTGAGGGGAGGCCTTGTCGGCAGGCTCCTCTCACACCCACTCGTCGGCCTGCTTGTGGCAAATTACTGCTTTACAGAAGGAGACCAACGCCGTCCAGGACTCGTAATCCCCTTGCATCGCGATAAATGAACAGCTAAATCAGCGGTAATCATTCAAATGTATTAAAATAACAATAAAATACTTGTGTAAAGCTTATGTATTTTTAAAAAACCTTCGATTTCTCTGAACCGGCGCCTATCCTTACATCAAGTTGGCAGTCGACCAACACTAAGCTTTTATAAAGGCAATCTCCACTCTAAAACTTTAACGCCCAAACTAAGGCTCGTATTACGGAAATAAAGTTCAGAGAAAATATATTTGATAATATAAAAATATATTATACAAATACCTTGGCGCAACCCATGACCCGATTGCAGGTCGCTTACAAGGTGGTGAACCTGAATCATCATTTTACATTAATATATATTTTAATAGCATAAGAAGATTATAATGCAACATTTTTTACGAATTTTATCTCGGTTTATTAAGATTTTAACAAGCCCGACGTTTCGGATACTTTACAGCAACCATGGTCACGGGAGGACTGAGGTGTCATACGTCCTGAAGTTCCAAAGTTATTCGAAATACTCTATGATACATCCATATTTTAGTTAGTCCTCTCTACGCAGAGAGTGCTAACTGCGTCTTTAATCTATGACATATTATGCTTGGTTTTTTATTTAATGTTTAATATATTATAATAATATTTTCTTTAATTTCAATAACCTTATGGATCATCCTTGATTGGAATCCGTGTTCTTTTGCGAGGACTTGTGACATTTTAGACCGTAATACAGTCGCTTTTTTCATTACACACATGCATAGAGAACCAAAGAGCCCTTTCAACATTGATTTTTATTTAGTAATAAAACCTCTGGCTCATGTCGCAGTGTTAAGACACAGTGAAAATTAGCTGACTAGAAACAGGCACTCAGGTACCTAACCTAAGTAGATCTCAGTGGGCTTAGCTGCATAGCGGGCTTAGCTTAGCCAATTATCATCGAATTTCCTGTCAATGGAAGACCACAACATGCCAGTACAAGTCATTGTCAATTCCTGGAATACTGCCCAATTTTGATCATTAAGAATCCAGACGATAATCAAAACATAATATGGGATGATATGTTTGACAGTAAAATTTAATATCGCAATATTATTATATGGACATTGCTGGTAAAATAATATTGTTGGGTCGTAAAGTGGAGTTCGATCACAGCGCGTTATAAATAGTCCGCTCCCATCAGGCACAGCATTTTATTGTTTCCGGGTCAAAGATTCCAAACATTTTGTTAAAGAATGTGCATGCCTATACCTCACCCGTACAGCTTTATAAGGTATATTTTTTATTTTTCCTCCTTAAAAATTTCATACATATTTTTTTTCAAGTATTTTTGTATTTGATACGAAATAAATTTCTTAAATACCTATATAGTTATGTTCTGTTCTTATATGAATGACACACAATTATAAAAAATTAGTTTTATCGAAGTTTTTTCAGGTTTTACATTCCTGAGGTTTCGAATATATTAGATTATTTTTTTCTTTAAGGCGTCAAAGTTTCGATTCATGCAAACATAATTATGATAAAAAGGTGGTTAACGATACCACAGGTCATTATTTTTATAGAAGAGGGTAAACGGACAGAAATGTTTCAAGTTATAAATATATTATGTATGATGATGACATTGATGACTCAATATTTAATTTTTTTTAAAGCATGTCACATTTATATTATTTTTTATTTCGTGATAAGTATGATTCATCTTTTTAGTTTTTGTGCCAAGGTCGTCCTTATGGAAAATTATTATGAAAAAATAGTCTACACTAAATTAAGCTAATTTTTTCTGACGTTAATTTTTAAGCACGGAATTTTTCACTTGTGCATTAATATAATTTTTTTATTTGTGACAAAAAAAAATCTGACTAACTTTCGGCGATTATATTATTATAAATATATATAAATCTTATTAAATAAAAATATTATAGGGTTATTTCGCCTGTTCGCGTCCATTTGACGGGTATCCTTTGAAAAAAGCTTGAAAATAAGTATATTAACACAAAAATAAAACTAAAAGTCATTTCTGACAAGACCTCAATATATAAGAAGCATACACACATAGGCAAAGTTTCCCTATGTGCAATTTTTCCTAATAAAAAAAAAAAATAGTATTTGTTGTGTAAAAAAAGAGAGCGGAAGTGTGAAATAATAGTTAAAAAATAGGGAGCAGCAGCGCGTTTCACGGTAAGTTTTTCATTGTTTCATCTGAAATTTAGATACATAGCTATTCTTAGACCTTAATAATAAAACAAGAAATAAAAATAATCATGAATTTGTTTGATTTTTTTATTGTTAACAGTTAAAATATGGTGGACGCGAATTACTACACCAAATTTATAAATATTCCACTTTGCGTTCGCAATGAACGCGAACTAGTCTATCTATGTTCTAGTTGGTTGTTTATTTTTATGTGCTGAAATATGAAAGAAATATTGTGTTTATATTTATTTTAACGTTATTATTATGTATATTATAATGGCCAATTTGCGTCAACATTATTATGATTGTACAAAAAGATACAGATGTCGATAATTACACTTGGAAGTTGAACGCAAACTATTCCTATAGTGGATACTATGCAGCAAATTGCGTCCATCTTTTAACGTAATACAAATAATAATGTAAATATCATAATAGTAGTAAAGATCTTATTACGATTAATAATAAAATTTAAGTGTGCTGCATTTTTAATTTTTTTTTTCGTTTAAGACGAGTCACTTGGAGACTACAAATAATTAAAAATATATATCATGTGCAGAAGAAAATTTAAAAAAGGGTTAAATGATATTCGTGACAAGAACAAATCCAAAAGACAAAATATGCAACGAGTATGGCATTCCCAAGACTACTATATAGGACAAAATAAATATACGCGGACCAGATAGAGCAAAGAAGCTGGGACCGGAGCCAGCGTTGGGAATAATTGGTAAAAAAAGTAGTTCAATGGCTTCTTGATATGTCCAAAGGTGGTTTTTCTATATTCTTGAATAAAGAAATTGTTAAAATCCAATCTTTCTTTACAATTATTCATAAAAATCTCTCCTACATTCGTTTTTTTGAATCGGTGGACGCGAATTGGTCCAAGGGTGGACGCAATTTGGATTTTGTGGACGCAAACTGGGTAAATCGCCTAATTCTGGTCTTTTTCAATTTTTACAGAAAATAACCAGATGTTTTGACCAACACTTTGAGTTAAACGTAAAAAGACTATAAAATTATTACATTAAACTGATTTTTCATTCAAAACTAGTGCTGAAACATTTTTATTTTCTCCTTCAAACTTGACAACTCCACTAAGTGGACGCAAAAAGGCGAAATGACCCTACGTATAATAAAATTAGAGTGTCTGTTTGTAATATTAAAATAACCGCTTTTTACTAAATGCATATTGATGTATACACGGTACATATACCAAAATAGCATTTTTTACAATTTTTGTCTGTCTGTCTGTTTGTTTGTTCCGGCTAATCTCGGAAACCTCTGGGCCGATTTTGACGGGACTTTCACTGAGAGATAGCTAAAGTTCCAAGGAGTAACTTAGGCTATAAAAATAATCATCATCAATCCGTATACGGCTGTAAATTTAAGTTAACGTGGGCGAAGCTGCAGGCAACAGCTAGTTTATAATAATATTAAATCTTATACAACATTAGTAAAAAAGTGTCAAAGAGAAAACTGAAAATTTACAAAGTACTTCCTTTACTTTGTAGATATAGGTAGGAAAAGTAATCCGCTCAGCATTTCACGAAGCTTAAGCTTGCAGTAAGGCTTGCAACTTTTAAGGTTCAGTTTTTGTAAAGAGAGATGCCTCATTACTTGAGCCAGCGTAACAGCTAACTTTGAGTAGCTAAGACGCGACATCGTGCCATTAAATGGCATGCTACGTATCTGGTGAATTTAAGTAAAAAGAGAGCAGTAAGAAGAAAGAAAGCAATGAGCATGCGTAAATTATTTTTTACCTGAATAGTTATAATGTACAGGACATCCCGTGACCGTAATTGTTGCAAAGTATGAAATACTCGAAACGTCAGGCATGTAAACTTTAATAAACAGCGATAATTCGTAAAAGGCGTTTCATTGTACCTAATGAGTAAAATTCGCGTAAACGTTAGGAAACAATATATTACCTAAAGTACTTCAAGACTTTCCCATAAAGGCACAATGTAGTAATATTCAGAAATCCTTACATTATACTACACAAAACACGCAAAGCGTTCCTGGAATGCTATACATGGGGTAAACAACTTTGTGTAGCATCCTCTAAAGACTCGGTAATTAACAATATTATGTTATTTATTGACGTGACAACGTCTTATAATTCGATGGAGCCAGCTGCACGAACGAAAAAATATGACGCATGCGGCGTTACCTCGCTCTGAGGCGTTCTATTTTCTTATAACGTTGTCACGTTCAACTATCGTCAGTAAACCGACTTTACAGACAACCGATTTTTATTATAATTATGTCAGTACTTATGGTATCTCTTCCTTTCTCTCTCTATCTCTTTCTCTCTTTCATTTACAACTTACTTCATTTTACTCTCTTATTCGTATATTAAATCTGCAGTATTTTTATAATAGCAACAATCACAATATGTATTACTATGTAAGTAAGTTCAGGCGCCAAACTGCACTACATGAAGGCTTTTATAGGTTAAGCATTGCAAAACATCATCCGTCGAAGCTAGGACTAGGTTAGGCAAGCTAACTGACGTGCCATTTTGTGGATAGCGGTCAGCGTCGCCCATGAACATAAACTAGTTTACCTGGAACGAGCCCAGGCAACTCATTTATGTGTTGCCTATCCTGAGACATAAGATGTTAAGTATCTGTGCCAGTAATTACACTGCCTGCCTTGCCCATTTTCAGAAACACAGCAAAGCTGTTTCACGGAAGAAACAAGCAAGATGGTGGTATCGAGTGGTACCAATGCACATAAGAGCATGCTGCCGCGCTTCGAAGAAGAAGCTTGCAGCAATCGGTCGATATTTACGTTTATACATAACTAGCTGTTGCCCGCAGCTTCGCCCGCGTTAACTAAGGTTTACAGCCGTTTACGGATTGATAATGATTATTTTTATATCCTTAGTTACTCCTTATAACATTAGCTATCTGTCAGTGAAAGTCCCGTCAAAATCAGCCCAGCTGTTTCAGAGATTAGCTGGAACAAACAGACAGACAGAAAGACAGACAGACAAAAATTGTAAAAAATACTATTTTGGTATAAATACCGTGTATACATCCATATGGGCTTAGCTAAAAGCGGTTATTTTAATGTTACAAACAGACACTCCAATTTTATTAAGCTATTGCATAGCTTTTATCGCGGGCCTTGAGCGCGGCGACCGAATCAAGAAATTCCGTAACAAAAAAAACCTAACACCCGACGAGTGACGAGCTGCTCCGAAATCGGACGAATAAGTAAGCAGCTGTTTGTGAGAAATTATATAGGTGTGGGATACGGTAAGTTCTCCTCTCAAATTAACGCATTTAAATAAATCTTTCGAATCGACAACATACATCCACAATATTCGGATAATGGCGTAGTTTAGATTTTACCTAATTTTATACCTAATTTTTGATATTATTACCTAATTTTTTAAAATATGAATAAACAAAGTGCATTTATTAATGAAGAAAGTGATACGGTTTTGTTTGTATCTTATCTATACAGATAAATAAAATTGGAGTGTCTGTTTGTAATTATATAAAATTTGTAGTATTATATAAAATAGCTGTTGCCCGCATCTTCGCCCGCGTTAATTTAGATTTACAGCCGTACGCGGATTGATGATGATTATTTTTATAGCCTAAGTTACTCCTTATAACCTCAGCTATCAGTGAAAGTCTCATCAAAATCGGCCCAGCCGTTTCAGAGATTGGCCGGAACAAACAGACAGACAGACAGACAGACAGACAGACGGACAGACAGACAAAAATTGAAAAAAAAAATACTATTTTGGTATATGTACCGTGTATACATCCATATGCATTTAGTAAAAACCGGTTATTTTAATATTACAAACAGACACTCCAATTTTATTTATCTGTATAGATGTATAGATTTGAAATGGTTCTTGAATTGAAGTTTGTAAATAATGAATTTTAGTCATAAGAAAATTATCTCTTTGTTGATTATTGGTCATTCGCATTAAATCATAGAATTGTTGATAATCCATTAAATATAAAAATATAAAAATATAAAACAAAAGAAAGAAAAAAAAACTGCATAAATAAAAAATAATTAAATTATTATAATTGCATAAGTTGATAAAAAATGCTATGCAATAGCTTTACCGCGGCAGTCCCCGAGTGCCACACGTTTTTTTTTCTGTATAGATTTCAGTAAGAAAGAGACAAACGACAATGAATATTGTCGTTGATGAATGTACACGCTGATTTCACATACTACACCTGTGACAGCGATGACGCATTAGGGAAACTGATAAAAGTCGCAGGAATCGCTGACCAATTAATAAACAACTACAACTTAAAAATGGCTATTAAGAACAGAGACCACGCCATCATAAGAAAATTTTTAACCAGAAACTGAAGACAAAGGGACGCGCCACAGCACCCAGCGCAGCCGAGCCAAGCAACTGACCAGGACTTGAGGACAATGGGGCGCGCCACACCATCTAGCGCAGCCAAACCGAAATAACACTCTGACCAACTATGAGCGCGGGGAGTGAATCACTAGGATCCACACCCCGTGACACAACTAACATACTAATAACGGTGACAAAATAAGAGGAGCCCTTAACCACCAACTTGAGCGCGCGTGACCACTAAACACCGTGCAAACACTTTACCATCTATAAGTGTCAAGTATAGGGACGCTGCCCACTGAGTTCTTGCCGGTTCTTCTCAGGAAAGGGCTAGGGTTTGAACCGGTGGTAACATCCTCTCTCCTTCTTCCACCCCAGCGAATTCTTAAGCTAATCAATCAATCATCATCAACTAACCTCCTAACGAACTCCAATTTTGCGGAGCAACAGAAGTAACGATCAATCATCATCAAAATCAATCTAACAATGGTGCGGA
The DNA here is from genome assembly GCA_963853865.1 of Helleia helle. Taxonomy (NCBI): domain Eukaryota; kingdom Metazoa; phylum Arthropoda; class Insecta; order Lepidoptera; family Lycaenidae; genus Helleia; species Helleia helle. The sequence continues at coordinate 14,635,055 of OY971421.1, forward strand.
CCAATGGTCTGCAAAGTATTCTTTAAAAAAAAAAATGTGCACGCTGATATTACAATTATTATTCAAATTCTCCTGTAGTAGGACTACTGGAAGAAATTCCACTTATGGAATAAGTAGTACCTTTGTACCAGTGTTTGTTATCACTATTTCACTATGTATGTTTTTCAGTGTACATAAATTGTTAAATAAATAAATGATTGTTGTAACGGTCCTTACTCCTTATGTAATATAAATATAGGTCTCTTCCTCGAAATCAGACGAGGACGGTGTTTGGCCATTCACCGATGTGCCATGAGTAGGTGAAGTTCACAAACCTTGAAAGACTTATATGTACCTAATCAGGCATGCCGGTTTCCTCACGATGTTTCCTTCACCGGTGCGAGCAATGGTCTCATGTTCAGGTGCACACAGCAATTAAGAAAAACCCATTTCAAGGCATCACGGGGGGTCAGGATCCCCACCATGGTCCAGGCCTTGTCGCGGCGGTGGGACTCAGTAGCCTAGGGTGAGCCCAGCACCTTGCGCGAAGCGAATTGAACCGAGGTGGCTCTTTGTAAAAAAGAGCAAGGGTTCAAGGGGCGAAGATGGGAACCTCACCTCATTGCACTGTCCCGACGTTGGGAGGGATTGTTCTATGGTGGTTGGTCCCTTGAGGGACTGACTAAGTGTCGAGGTGGCCTGTTGGCTCAATAGATCCGGGGCACCTCACCAAAGACGTAGCATTGGTGGCACTCGCCGGGTGTTAGTGGGTAGAGCCGCGTTCACTTACCACAAAAAAGGACGATGACATCACGAAATAATAAAAGGTTTATATTTACACCTACTATATCTACTATATCTACTATATCTACTATATCTACTATATCTACTATATCTACTATATCTACTATATCTACTATATCTGCTATATCTGCTATATCTGCCATATCTACCATATCTACTATATCTACTTATTTTTATATCCAGTTTATTTATATATTTTTTACAAACCTACAAATACCGGGGATAAAATTGTTCACCTAAAATGATATATAATTTTATTTGATAGGAGTCGCTTGGGTCAAACCTGTATATTAGCATAACAGGTGCCAGTTTGCTAAAATAATTTCGTAATATGTTAAAATGCGGTTAATTTATAGTTTTCATTTACATATATAGCATACAAATCCGAATTAGTCAATAAATGGGATGTTAAATAAGCCCGATTATGTATTGTAGACAGATTATGCAAGAACTAGTTTTCATTGTTATATACTTGCATCATCATCATCATCATCACCTTTCCTTCACCTTTTTCCGTCCATGTCTGGACGCATGTTTTATTGGACGCCAATATATTATTTAAATTATAATGAGTGAAATTCGAGTAAACATTAGAAAACATTAATCTGAATATGTTTATCTTCTAGTCTAGGAATCCTTTGAAATTAAAGTTAACAGTGACGTCACAGGTTTTTACGTAATGATAAATATCTCGATATTTAAAATCATTAACATTGTCAGTGTAAACATAAAAAGATTGAAACATAAAAGATGTTGTGTTAAAATTCGCTGACCTCTGTGGCTCAATGGTTAGCGTGTTGCCACTCAAGCCGGAGGTAACGGGTTCGAATCCCACTAGGGAACAAAAAGTTTTATGTGTTCCTGAGTCATGGATGTGTATTAAATATGTGTATAATAAAAATCTTAAATATTTGTATAGTATAAAAGTACTAAATATATTTCTTACCACGGGACCAGATTGACGTGGTGTAAAAGCTTCCATAGATATTATTATTACAATTAAAAAAAAATCTGTTAAAGAAGAATATGTGCGCGATTGTATGTCACCCTTCTGCGTCATAATTGGAATTTATTAAAAAAATAAAACATTGCTGGCGTTGATCGAAGTTGCTGGCCCTGATTTTATAAATTAACTGCGATCTTTGCTATTTATTATGGACTGAAACATTTACTATGTTTCAGAGATTATAATGATAGTCTCAAATATTGAAACATTTAATGATTGTTTTCTAATGTTTACGCGAATTTCACTCATTATAATGAAACACTTTTTTACGGATTTTATCGCGGTTTATTAAGATTTTTACAAGCCCGACGTTTCGGATACTTTACAGCAACCATGGTCACGGGAGGACTGAGGTGTCATACGTCCTAATGTTACAAAGTTATTCGAAACTACCCTATGATACATCAATATTTTGGTTAGTCCTATCTACGCAGAAAGTGCTAACTGTATCTTTAATCTGTGACATATTATGCTTGGATTTTGATTTGATGATATTAATAATGGGATCCCAAGCAGGTGGTAAGAGCCAGCCTTCTTCTCTATTGAAATTAGGATGTTTTTTAATTTCAATAGCCTCACGGATCATCCTTGGTTGGAATCGGTGTTCTTTCGCGAGGACTTGTGGTTTATCAAATCTGATATAATGGCGAGCTTTGTCAAGACTATGTTCACAGATGGCAGACTTAGTGTAGCGACGGTGTTTTAAATCAGCTATATGTTCTTTGACGCGAGTTTTAATAGATCTTTTTGTTTGGCCTATATAAGAGAGACCACAGTCGCAGTCAAGCTTGTATACTCCTGCATATTGTAAGGGTATATGACACTTGACAGATGGTAAGAATTGACCTATCTTTTTTGGCGGCTTGAAAAAGGTTTTGATGGAAGCTCGCTTTAGGATATAGCCAATCTTGTCAGTGACTCCTTTCATAAATGGTAGCACAGCAGGTACTCGCTCAACAGTGGCTGCTTTCACGCGGTCACGGTGATGAAGACGCGGCACCCGAAGCTTGTTGTCTCGCAGTACTTGCTTAACGTGTTGAAGCTCGGTTGCCAGGTGTTGCTCATCACAGATCCCTTGTGCTCTCTGAAACAAAGATTTACCCACGGTAGCTAACTGTGTTGGATGGTGGTGAGATTCGCCGTTTAGGTACTTATCCGTATGAGTATGCTTCCTATACACTGTATGGCTTAAGGTATTGTTGGGATTACGGATCACTAATACATCTAAGAAGGCTAGAGAATTATTTGCTTCTAATTCCATTGTGAATTGAATTTTTGAATTAATGGAATTAAGATGGTCTAGGAATATGGTCACTTTGTCAGATGGTAATATTGTGAAAGTATCATCTACATACCGCTTGTAGAACCTGGGTGTTATGGGCGAAGTTCGCAGAGCAGTCTCCTCGAAGTCCTCCATAAATATGTCGGCAACAACAGGGGATACTGGTGAGCCCATGGCCACTCCATCTACTTGCTTGTAGAAATAACTATTCCACAACATATAGCCAGATGTAAGGCAATGTTCCAAAAGGTCAGCATATTCCATTGGTATGTCATTTTCCCTTAACTTTCTTCTTACTATTGTTATGCAGTCTTCCACAGGTAGGCAGGTGAAGAGAGATTGCACATCAAAACTGACCATTGTTTCATTGTCTCTGAGATGTAGATGTTTGATCTCATTAACAAAATGGTATGAATCCCGAGTATGTGCTCTGGTTTGTCCACGCAGTGGTGACAGTACTTGGGCCACATGCTTAGCCAATCTATAAGTTGGTGAATCGATCTGGCTTACAATTGGACGTAATGGAGCATTAGCCTTGTGTATTTTCGGCAACCCATACAGCTTTGGTGGTTTTGGACATGAAGGAATTAAATATTTGACGTCCAGATTCAATGTCTCGGAGTTTTCTTTAATTATATCACTAGTAGTTTTCAAAACTTTGTTCGTTGGATCGGTTTTGACGTGTTTATATGTACTTTCATCCGATAATAGTTGTTTAATTTTATCATTGTAATCTGACGTATCCATAACTACAGTAGCATTGCCCTTATCTGCGCGAAGAATTGTTAATTCCCGTCTGTTACGTAGGTTTAATAAAGCTTTGTATTGTTCGCGAGGAAGATTTAGTTTGGGCACAGAACTTCGTCGTAAAGCTGACGATATATCTTGTCTGATGGCCTCCGAATCTTCCTTCTTTATATTATTTTTAGACAGACAATCTTCTATATTACAAATTATTTCTTCGAACGGGATTTTACTAGGAGTTATGGCAAAATTTAATCCTTTTTCTAAGACTTTTATTGTGTTATTATCCAATTGACAGTTTGACAGGTTGACAACTGCGCGTGAGCTGTCATTGTGTGTGTGTCAGTCCTCCCGTGACCATGGTTGCTGTAAAGTATCCGAAACGTCGGGCTTGTAAAAATCTTAATAAACCGCGATAAAATCCGTAAAAAAGTGTTTCATTATAACATTTAATGATTGTTTAATATTTACCTATGATGCGTGAGAGTAATGAACTAATTTTACCGCCATGGAAAAACAAAATGGCGGAGCAGGTTGGTATTCTTTGTTATATACACACATATATATATATATACAGATTCTGATGTAGGTATTCTATATTTTTGGTACTTAAGTTAGGATCACGTAAACAAACAAATTTGCTTATCTGATCGGTAATGGATATTTTAGGCGACCTTTTCTTTGATTTACATCTCATTTTGCGTCGTTATCTGTGTCTTTAAGGCGAGGATGCAGACCGCTACTTACCCCTCTGAGTGATGAGGTGTGGGGCGCCGCATTATGACAATGCGGGAATTTTGAATTTTATTACGTATGTCACTCGCCGGAACTATATAGAGCTGTTCATACTTACTATCATTTAATTTTATACCGATTTTGGTATTTATCTATACAGATAAAAAAATTGGAGTGCCTGTTTGTAATATTAAAATAACCGCTTTTTAATGAATGGATATATATCAAGGGCTTCATAACAAATGGGCGTATACAAAAGTACATTTTTACAGGAGAGACAAAATAATGAATAAAACAAAACTAGTTGATTGTATAAGGCTGATATTTAGCATTATTTTTAGACATAACTTACCGTCTGGTAAGACTTTTCAAATTATAACACGCATAGTTTTTATATAAACGGTAAGTACGTCTCTTTCTTTCAACGCAATTTTGGCAACGTCTACTATATAGTAAAAAAAATGATACTAATTTTGGGGCGTGCAAAAGAGAATATTGTTTTATTATGATGAATAAGTAATTTCTTATTAAAGTACTGTATTCAATTTATAACTATCTTACAAACGTTAAGACACTTACTCCAGAGCTGTAATTATTTTATTAAAACCTAATATGATTTCTGTACGCGGACCTTCTGTTACCACTAAAAATATGTTGAATATCTTAAAATAACAGGCGTAGAATCAAGACATTAATTCAGGGTTAGCTTTCATTACATAATTTTAAGAACTTTCTAATTACGTATAGCTTTCATACTTAAACCACTCAGTCTCTAACCTATTAAAAAGTATATTATTGTAAAAACACAACCTTATTTGTTTTAATTTATTAAAAGTAACGTCAGCCTCATTTGGTGAAGGCTTTTAATATCACTTTTTTTACTTGTTGTAGTACTTAATAGTTTTCGTTTGATTGGCAGCTCCTGAAAACGAAACGAAAACGAAACTAAAAAACAAGGTACTTATGAATATGTAATAGTTGGTGGAACGTTTTTGTCAAACCTATTTGATGTCAATAATTTAGTTTCACCTTCGTGTACGTGTGCCATCAAGTTTGCATCATCATCATTATTGTCACACTCCGGGATAACGTGGCTGTGTGGCGATGGAACACATTGATTTGTGAAACCCTTTTTGTGTAAATGTCGTAAAATAGATTCTGTCCAGTCCTTTTGCCATTTTCCAGTAGCCCATAATAATAATGATAATATACTGGAACAACTCGCACACGGCCATCTGATCCTAATGATAAATACTGGTATATTTTTAAATACATACATATTATAGATAAATTACACCCAGACACATAACAAATGATTACGTTAATTACACAAACATTTGTCCTGTGTGGGGATCGAATCCACGACCTTCTGGTTTAGCAGTCAGGATCACTAACCACTAGACTGACAGGCCATCTTTGCTACAAATTACGTGGAGCCCATCTATGCCAGATTCACCTAGAAAATTGAAAACTTCTGCCTTTATTGCATCAGAATCTGATGTTTTCCTCATTTTAAGGGAGTTGAGAGCAGCATATGCATTGGATCGCAGAGTTTTAGACTCCAGCAGTTCTAAATTATCCCAATCATACATAGGGCACATTACCTCAACCATCGTATTGCTTTTGTACAACTCTTTACAATAGCTTCTTTCAGTGATTTATTCTTATAGATGAAGAGATGTACCGTTAATGTTATTAGCCGTGTTTTAGGCTTAAATTATTTAGTAAGTAAACAAACTTTCCTCAATTGGTCTGCAATTTGGTACTTTAAGAAGTGTTTTTCCATTTCTGAGCAAGTACTTACCGTATAATATTTGTCTTTATCAATTCTTAACCATTTAGCAATGGTTTGGCATAACAATTTTCATACTTTTTGCTCACCTCTGAATCTTTTAGTCCTTTGAATTTTAATTCCTTTCGTCTACGCTTTAGTTCCAAGGTTTGGTCTGAGATCAGGTATATCATTCCTATTCTTCTGTATATTCAGTAAGGTGTCACTGATTAGTTGCTTCAAGCTGTTACAATTAGAGTCAGCAGTCTCGAAATACAAGGTTTCTGCGGACTTCAGTTTGTTTTCCATTGTACCAAAGCGAATTTTCTGAATGCGGTACTTCATCTTAAGTGTTAAGCTTCAAGCTGAAATAGAAATGCCAGTTGCTAATTTTATTTTAAAATATAGGGAGTATTTTCGCAACAACACTTATTGTAAATGTAAAATTTTGATTGTATTACAGTCAGTTACTTTCCGTTCAATAGCATCCTCATAAACGACACCTCATTTATGAAAATCACTAAAGCCGTTCATTCAGAAGGAGGGGCCATAAACATACTTACCTACATACATTCACCCGAATAACATTACCCTCCTTTCTTTTGGCACAGTTGGTTAAAAAGGAATCTGTTTGATTACCTAATAGTAGCAAAACTAAAAATTCAAAAATTCATATCGGTTACCGGTATCAAAATTAACTGCTTCATATACATCCTGATTCCGTGTCATGGTATGTTATATAAAAAAACAGTTAACTTTAATATACGAGTACTTACTTCTTTATAAATCTCTTTTTGACTGATCTCCTTCTGGATGTTGAAATTGAGATCTGACTCTTCGTTTTATTGTTTTTGTTTGCCTTTTTTTTTTAAATACGTAAAGAAAAATTTGACACAGATCCGACCGTGACAGCGGCCAAACCGCGACTGCGGGGACGCGTGCGGCACGGTATTGCATCGGCCCGCCCGAAACAGTTGTTGTTTTTATGTTTTTTTTTAGTTTTTGTACCGAAAAGGTGAAATAAATTAAATTTGAATAAACATAGGTTACGTACGTTGAAATGAAGAAAGTTATGGTATAAATTTCAAATTTAAAAGAAATATTTTTTCCTACGAATGTGTACAGGTTTTGCTTAAATTTATGCTATGTTTGGGATTTTTTATGATCAAGTCAAGTTAATCTAATCGTGTAGTGAACTTACAAGAGTTATAGGTAATATCCTTGAATATAACATATATTTTTTCCAGGCCGATAAATTACGCGGGAATAATTTTCCTGATTTTTTTGCCAAGCGCTTCTCACTGTTTATTTGCCAATATACCGCCTTAAAGTGGTAGAACTACGTTCTACAGTTACTCAAGCTTTTGGGTTCGAAATTCGAAAACAGTGGAATTTCACATAATAAAAATATCTATGGACGCTACACCTCATTAATCTGGTCCCGTTGTAAGTTCTCCAAGAACTTATCTTACCATTCAATGGAAATATATTTAATACTTTTATACTATACATATTTAAGATTTCTATTTTATAATAGATATATTTAATACACATCTATGACCTAGGAATACAGAAAAAAATTTGTTCCCTGGCGAGATTCAAGCCCGCTTCCCCGGCTTGGGCGACAACGCGCTAACCATTGAGCCACAGAGGTCGTCTTTATTATTATAAATATTATTAATTACATGGCTGAAGCCGGCCACTTTTACCCTCTGTTTGGAGCCCTAACCCTAAACCCTAACCAGAACCATTCGCGGACCCATCAAATTTATTGCTATGACAGCAAGGGCCGCAAAAACAATGCGTTTGGAACTTAAAAGCTATTAATTTGACCCGTTGCCTTTTGTAAATATCTGATCATTCATTTAAGTACACAGATTTTTTACAGAATTATTTTTTATAATAACAATAATATCGGAAAACTTACAACAAACTCAAAATATATCGTTGATATTATTTATTATCTTATATAACATCATGACGTATATTATCCGTCAATACTAGCGTAGTAAACATTATTTATTCGTAGTGGTAAACGCATAGATTGTACATTAGTAGAAGAATAAGTTGATTGTAAGTTGTAGGCAAAAAAATTGAAGAAACGCAATTATTTTATTACTTTTTGGTTTGTAAATCGTTGAGCAATTCCCTCGACTGACTATGGTCTCCATCAGTAGACCTGGAATGGTACTTATAATCTATTTAAGTGTAAAATTCTCATCAATACTAATTAATCAAGCACAAACACCAGGTCACTGCTGTAAATCGTTGAAGAATTCCATCGACTGTCTTTCGGCTCCATCATCAGATTATCTCCAGACCTGCATTAAATTAAGCTTTAAAATAATAGGTATATAAAATAATAACCTATGAAATTGCCGTTCTGTAGTAGCCATTTCCAATAAAAATAATTTTTGTTTGGCTAAGAATTCTAATTTCAAATTAATTTTATTTTAAAAACATGGAATTCTTTTTACAAAAATAGTCATTTGTTTATTGATTAGTGTTACATTTTCATCGCATTTCAATCTTTTTCGTCATCATGCATACGTTAAAAATTCGAGGAAGCAAAGCGGCACAAGCGGCACGCAACATCAACGACGCTTACGGAGCTAACACTACAAACCAACGCACCACCTGTTATTGGTTTGGCCGCTTCCGTTCTGGAAATTTCGACCTGAAAAATGAACCTCGCGGTCGTCCGAAGACTTTGGTCGACAATGACGAATCAAAGGCGATTGTGGAAGCTGATGATACACAATCTACGGCAGAATTAGCAGCAGCTTTCGACGTTAGCGTCAAAACAATATTGGTCCATTTGCGTCAAATTGGCAAGGTAAAAAAGCTTGACAAATGGGTGCCCCATGACCTCAATTATCGCCAACGCGAAGTACGCGTCGAGACGTGCCTTGCACTACTCAACAGATACACAAATTAAGGAATTTTGAACCGCATTGTTACCTGCGATGAAAAATGGATTCTGTTTAATAACCGCAAGCACTCAGCAAGTTGGTTGGATCCTGGTTTAGCACCTAAACAATGCCCTAAACGAAAACTTACTCCTAGAAAAGGGATGGTCACTGTTTGGTGGTCTAGTGCCGGTGTGATTCATCATTGCTTCTTACCAAACGGGGTGAGCATTACTGCAGATGTGTACTGTGAAGTAGCATTGGTCAATCCCTTGTCTCCGCTGATCCTGCACGACAACGCGCGACTTCATACTGCACAGCAGACGGTCTCCAAGTTGCAAGAACTGGGGTTGGAAGCTCTCTGTCTTCCGCCCTACTCACCAGATCTTGCGCCTACAGACTACTACTTTTTCCAGAATTTGGATAACTTCTTGGCGGGAAAAAAAACAATACCCAAGAGGCAGTACAAAATGTCTTTGAAGAATTTGTTGCCTCCCGTCCAGCTGATTTCTTTAAAAAGGGCATCAATAAACTGCAACTGCGTTGGCAAAGATGCATTGATTGCATGGGTGATTACTTCGATTAATACAAATAAAAAATACATGAAAAAAAATCGTTTAATAAGTTAAAAGAAAAATTTTTTTCATACAAAACGGCAATTTCATAGGTCAAGACCTAATATTACAATCGTTGCATAGTCCTTACAAATAATAAAATGGCAAACATGAACATGGAACATTTTTATTAAATCATTCTCAGTCATATAAAAATGCGATTCTCCCGCCATCTATTATAGTAAGCTCATAAATGGCACAGCCATACGATATTATTTTTTTCATATCCAAAAACATAATATAGTCACGGTTCTTTAGCCATTTTTATTCCCTGGCCCGTGGTAAATGAAATACCATATTTTGTTGGCTCCCTTTACGGTCAGGACGTGCTTGGACTGTTCGCGACAAAAGCAATGACGACATAATTCAAAAAGGAGCAGTATCTTTTTACTACTATTATAAATTCACTTTTATTGAAAATATATACTGATCTAGATAAGTGTATACCTCGAATGTATGTAATAATAATATCTCTGGACGCTTTTACACCACGTAAATCTGGTCCCGTGGTAAGTTCTCGAAGAACTTGTGTTACGGGTACCAGACAACGGAAATATATGTAATAATTTTATACTATACATATATTTAAGATTTTTATTATATAATACACATATTTAATACACATCCATGACCCAGAAACACGTAAATATTTTTGTTCCCTGGCGGGATTCGAACCTGCAACCTTCGGCTTGAGCGCCAACGCGCTTACCACTGAGCCATAAAGGTCGTATGTGGCTCAGTGTGTGACTTTGTACTTACGAGCTTATGCAAGCTTTGAATATATTGGTTTTATCTAGAAATGCATGTCTTTAACAGAGATAGATTAAAACTAAATGTGAATGACGAGTGAAAGGAGGAATTTTATAATAAAACAATATCTTAAATTAATAATAAAATCATTCCTGTAAAAATAGCTCTAGATATTTCTGCCGTGTTAATTAAAAAGGGCACAACTAACATTTTTCACGAAATTGAGTTATATACATATTCGGAATCAGGAAAAAAGGCCTATCTGCCTAATTTTTTGTGTATTTTTAGCAACAAAATAAACAGAGTTACCATAAGCTTAAAGGGCACAACTGCACCATTTTTTAAGTTTTTGTAAAGAAAAAGGTCACATTGTGATTTATGTCTTCTATTTCACGATTTTTGTTTAAAAATATTTAATTGAAAGGACATAATTGGCGTAAATCAAATATAAAGGGCTTATGTGGCAATTGTGCTAAGTTTTTATACCAACACCTTAGCAAGAAACGTAGAAGAAAAGACACAACTGGCGATTGTGTCTTTACTATTTACCCTACGCCTTAAATTTTTATATAAAAATAGGCACACTGGCGGTTATGCCTTTATTACTTAACATCTATGAAGAGAGATGAAGTTCGGGGGGCTAGGTATGCGTGCGATTACTTCAGTTGTGCCCGACATTTTTGATTGTTTATATCACAATACATCTGATACATCACAACATCATACAAAATAAATGTAATAACATCACTTTTCACAGGAAATCTTTCAATATTTCGTAGTATCTTGTAATTAATTTGGTTTAAATAAAAACATTTTTTTTTCAATGCTCAGTGTTGCTCGATTGTGAAAATATTTTTACTGATTATTTTCCCCCACTGATTAAATTTAAAACAGTTGCTACTGATATTTACGTAGGTACGTGACACGTTCTTGAATTAATGTGTTTGTGTGATTTAACGATATCAAATACAAACAGTGAAACAGTAACAAACATACATACGTCCATACATAAAAACTTTCGCGTTTATATTACAATAAGTTACAAGTTTAAATAGTAATATGTATACATAGGCTACACTAAAAGTATTGGGAATGGAATATTTCCACTGTTCCTGTCATATTAAAATCTTTTTAATTGAAAACTCCTTGGTTTTAAAAATCGAATACCATTTATTTATTTAAAAACAGATTCTCGGTCTTGTCACAAGGTCTTGTCAAACTTGTTTAGTCGTTGAGAAAATGCAATTGAGTCGAGAAAATTCTAGAGCGATGATTTATTATGACTTTCGAAGTGGTTTAACACAAAAACAGTGTGTTGATCGGATGATTTCTGCATTTGGTGATGAAGCCCCATCCAAAACCACAATTTATCGCTGATTTGCTAAATTTCAACGTGGACGTGTCAAGCTCAGTGATGATCCCCGTCAAGGTCGTCCAAAAACTGCAGTCACCCAAGAAAACGTTGATGCTGTGCGTAAGTTGATTGAGGAAGATCAAGATGTGACATACCGCGAAATTTAAGCAACTTTAGACATTGGCATGAGTCAAATACAAATAATCTTGCATGAACAATTAGATGTAAAAAAGTTGTTTTCCCGATGGATACCGCATTTGCTCTGTGAAGAGCATAAAGCGGCTCGCGTTACTTGGTGCGTCAGAACTCTCGAAAGATTCCACGCAGGATCCTCAAATGCTGTATACAACATCGTATCAGGTGACGGATCCTGGATATACGCGTACGAACCCGAAACAAAAAACTAGTCACGTGTTTGGGTGTTCGAAAATGAGTTAAAGCCAACAAAAATTGTTTGTTCACGGAGTGTTGCAAAAAAAATGGTGGCCACGTTTGTCTCCAAAACCGGCCATGTTGCGACTATCCCTCTTGAGGGACAAATAACGGTTAATGCAAAATGGTATGCTAGCATTTGTTTGCCACAGGTCGTTTCTGAACTCCGTAAAGAGAACTGCAACCGTCGCATCATCCTCCATCACGACAATGCGAGTTCTCACACCGCGCACAGAACAAAACAGTTTTTAGAGCAAGAAAACATAGAATTATTAGACCATCCGCCGTACAGCCCCAACTTAAGCCCTAATGATTTCTATACTTTCCCTAAAATAAAGAATAAATTGCGTGGTCAGAGATTTTCATCGCCTGAAGAAGCTGTGGACGCCTACAAAACGGCCATTTTGGAGACCCCAACTTCCGAATGGAATGGTTGCTTCAATGATTGGTACCATCGTATGGAAAAATGTATCAAATTTCGCGGAGAATACTTCAAAAAGCAATAAATACATTTTTAAATAGTAATGTTGTGTCACTTCCTTGATTCCCGAAATTTTCAGTGCCGCCCTCGTAACAAGTTTACATTACTACTGTTTCAAGCCAATAAAAAATAAATATAAAATGTATATTTTACTAATTACCGTTATATTTTCTTCGTTTCATATAAATAAACATTCTTGCAAAAAAAACATTCATATTAATATAACAATTATACATAATAAATAATAATATAGCTTGAGTATACATGGTTATGTAAAGTTGTTATAAAATTCGGGAAAACTTCACCATATAATCGATTTAGTGCTTCATTTTTGACAGAGCGCTTGTATGAAGACTGACCTTCTATTGGGTAATTATTCTAAGTGGAAACTATATTTTCTTTATTTTGATAAATATTGTTTATATTTCTTACTAGTTATGTTACCTGATTTTATTTGAAGAGATTTTGTGCTAAAAGCATTTTTAGTAATAAAAATTCAATTTAAATTTGTGATTTTCATTAAAATGTTAATTATTTGGTACATTATTGTTGCTATTCATAATTGATGGTTCCTTTCTTTTTAAGATATGATTTTATTTCTGTAAACTTTTTGAAATAAACGTTTGATTTTCTCGTAATTACGTTATTTTATTCACAGAGAAGTAACTTCTAATATTTTACTGTGTAAATATATACTAATAATAATACAGTGAAAAGGCACAATTTAATAATTGTGCCTTTTCAATGCTCTTTCATTGTAACATCATAAATTTTTCCTCCAATTTTTACATTCAAAAGGCACATTTCTTTGCATGTGCCTTTTATACGTAACATTATTGTTTTTTACTTATTTTTTATGTTAGGATGAAAAGAATTAAGCTAATTATCAATAATATGGATTAAAAATAATAATAAAAATTGCTATGGTCGTATATGTACTATATAAATGCAAGTATTGCCATTCGCAGAATTTCGGAAAACATTGTTTAGGGATGTTTATTTCAACAAAAACAAAAAAATATTTTAATCTCTATTTTCTCGATATTTACAAAATCTTAGTTATGCCCTTTTTAATTAGGACGGCAGATTTGTCGCCCCAGTGAGCAAGCAATTTAACAAGGTCATGTGTACCAGGAGTATAATTATTCCAATTTAGATAACCCCATTTTCATAAATGCACCGGACAGTATCAAAATAGATTTCGAGACCAAGTCCATACTTTTTTTTCTTTTACGCCGGCATCCCGCTGGGGAGTAGATCTCCTTAGGCGGGTATAGGACTCGATGCACCCGAAAAGTGTTAAGGAAGACGCAGCTCTACCCACTAAAACCCGGCGAGTGCCTCCAATGCTGCCTTTGGTGTCCCGGATATGTTCAGAGTCAGAGCAAACAGGGCACCTCGATGGCTAGTCAGTTCCTCGAGGGACCGACGCCACCTCCATAGAGAGGTTGTCCCGCACCACAGGACAATCCCTCCGAACGTCGGGAAATGCAATGGGGTGAGGTTCCAATCCTCGCCACTTGTCCCCTGCTATATTGTCCCCTCTTCTTATAAGAGGGGTACAAAGACCAGCTCCCTCGGCTCTATTTGATTCTCCCAAGGTGCTGGGCTCACCACCACCACGACAAGGCTTGAACCATGGTGGCGACCGAGTCCATATTAGACCATAGTCGTTCACAACCAATGTCAAAATTAACCCAACTTTCAACCAGGAAGTCGTTAATTACTCAAACACTGTTTTGAAGCTAGGAATCCACACGAGCGTCCATTTTTAAATCCGCCATAATTTGTTGCGCCCCAAAATAAGTCACTTAAAAAATGTACACGTTAAAATTAATTTAATAGCGGTTCATATTCGGTTTCGTTTAATTATTGGAAAATTCACGGAAAGCTTGGCGCGCAAATTAAGGAATTTTGAATAATGTAATATTTATAGTAGAGGCTTTTAATTTAAGTGACGACACAGGTAAAGATAGAGAATAACATACCCGCCTCGGGAGACCCACTCCCCCGCGAGATGCCTCAGAGCATTTCCCGGCGTAAAAGAAAAGAAAAGGCAACTCATTCATGCATAACCAGGCTACATGACGTGAAATGCATTTCTCTGCGTTATCAAAAAAGGCAACTCATTATTGTGTTGTCTATCCTGAGACAATCGATGTTAAATCTCTGTGCCAATAATTGCGCTGTGTGTCCTGCGCTGCCCTTATCTCCGAAACACAGCAACACTGAGAGGAAACAGGCAGGATGGCGGTACCAAGCAGACGGGAGCGCGGCACAGCGCAACCTTCTCTTACCGCTGTAACAAAACAAAAATTAAACAAAGTATTTCTTACAGCATATGCGAATAACACTCTTTTCGAAAGCCATATTAAAGATTTAAATATTTGAAAAAGATTTGAAATTATTTGCTGAAGTAAATTTAAAGGGTTAGGAGAAAACATAGAAATACTTTCAAGAGGGTAATTCAAGGCGGGAAGCAATTTAGCTGTGTAAAAAATACGCCCGAGACATTTTAACTTCCTTCTAAAATGGAGTATAAAAGTCAACTTTTAAATATTTTTACCCTTTTTCCATTAGGAATTTTCAACTTTTAAATTTTTTAGATATTCTTCTTTATTAGAAACTACAGTGTAGATAATTATGTTAAAAAGTAATGTATATAGTATAACCGTGTAGCAATTTTTGGTTTTAGAAAATATGTTTTTACATGCGATGTAAGTGTTGGTCGGCCAGGTGGGAAGACGATCTCCGTACAGTGGCCGGTCTTTGTTGGATACGAGTATCGAGGGATCGGTCGTCTTGGCGTTCTTTGAGGGAGGCCTATGTTCAGCAGCGGACTGATAGAGGCTGATGATGATGATAATGATGATAGGATGTAACGTAAATATATCTGTCAGGTAAATACCTAGAAAATTAAAAAATAACACGATTATCACATTACTTTTTATAACTGAATTAAATATGTTAATATAAAGTATAAAAATAATGTTATTTTTATCCACAATTTTTTGCGTGTGAAACATAATATTTTTACGCAATAACACAATAAATGAAAGAAAACGGTTTAGAACAATCAAGTCTTTTAGTTCTACATTCTAGAACGTCATTGTTAGGTGAAATATAGTATTCTGTATGCCCACACAACGCTATGACAAAAGAGCTTTGTGGTGAGGTGTGTTCGGAGCAGTTTGAAGAATGGCAAAAGCATTAAACACCATTTGCCTCCCGACACATCAATCATACGCTTTTGATCAAACTTTTACGCCTATACCCGCCTACACCTGCGACAGGCTTGTACCTCAATTTTTTATCAATCACACTTGAAGAATAGTCAGCATACATTATTATAAACAAAAATATACATTATGTACTTGAGCACCTATGTAATATAGGTACCCTAATCCCTAGTCGCAAACGAATTTTGTATTAAAATTTTCTAAATTATCTTTGAAAACAAATTTAAAGTTGTTACGATATTTCTTGCAACTTTTTTTCATAGCTTTGTTGTTATAGCAAACTTTGTTGTTTATGGTAATATTTTAATTATTTTATTGTTTGCTTGTTACTTTCGCATTTGTCCTCTGTGTCATTTGTAATTTATACACACCTGAACTTTTGGAGTAACCAATGTTATATAACCGCAAAAATATACTTATTCAATATATTTTTACTTATTGTATTATCAAGCCTTGTCGTGTAAACCTAGTTAAGTTTACTCTTCATTAGTCCAAAATCAGACTGACAGATCTTAAAATTGTTGTTTTTGTCGGGGCCCCATTATCTTAGTGACCAGGGCATATACGTTAAAGGGGGCATAGCATCAGAACACGCAATCGCTTACGGGTAAAAAATGTATGAGTGTTATTCGCAAGATATAAAACAAATGATTGTGCGCCGCAGACAATGTAGTATTGTCCCCGCATGCACGCTCCCAGACAAATGGGTGTTGCGAAGTAATTTCCAGTCCGTGTTCCCGATCCAGTCACAAAGTCTGCTCTATTAACTAAATGAAGTTACACTGTGGACATGATTATTACAGTGTAAAAAATTAAGGGTTTGTTTTTACGGACTTTTCGGTATTAAGATACGACCGGGGTGGTACCACTCGCTCACGTAACATCGGCCTCAAGTGACAGCTATTCTGTCGCGTTTCATGAGGTTTGTGAGTTTCCGGTGGCCCATTGGGGGGATAGGGAAAAGGAGGGCGGCGCATCTGCGTGGCCTCTGGTTGTGCGGATGTGTATGGGCGTCGGCGCCGTGAAGCTCCGACTGCTCGTTTGCTCTCTGATGACATAAAAAAAAGAAATTAAATTTCCTTGCGTTTAAGATGATTCACTTCAATCAATAAGTAAAGATTTTTCTGTTCCTCTTTATATTTGTATATGTACATGTACATTTTCATAAAGGATTCCTAGTTTTTGTAAAAGTATTGCATTTCGTATAAAAGTAATAAGTTAGTGATGAACTGGCGTACACTTTGTTAGTTACATTGGTAATGATAAATTATGTAATGATGGCAGTAAGTGAATCTGGCGATAGAGGAAAACGATCTGACGAAAATTGGAAACTTTGCAAAGCTTTGAATTATTTTCATTGAATTAAATAAAATCTGGTCGATTTTAAAATGAGCTTTTATTATCACTGCCTAGTTTGAAGCGCGGCCGTCACAATGTCTATAGAATCTTTGTGTACATTTTCTAAGCAACATGGCGAATCTCGTTAAATGACAAAACGGGACACATTTCGACTTCGGTCCGGGGAAGCCCCTAATTAGGGACGTTTACGTTTATTGTAGCAAAAAGTTAAGTCAGAGGTTTACTATTCTGTTTCCATTATTTAAAACATTAAACATTATTAGCGAATGTCATACATTTTAATCTTAGTAGTAATAATACTTCGATTAGATAAGACCTTGATAAAACTTATTCGACATCCAAGTCTATATATGCAATTGATTTTGCTGATTTTTACTGATTCTTGATACCTGCTGGTCATACATACCCTTACTTACTTTTCCTATCTGTAATCTTTAAACATATGAAAGTATTAAAATATTCCCTTTTAGTTTTCAAGCTCAAATGAAGTGGTAACACTATAAAACTACTACGAGCTCAATTGTCCTCAATTTTAGCGTTTCTATTAAGTGGCTAATGTACACAACGCAGTAAAATATACTATATTGTGAATGATAGAATATAATGTTATTATTTCTGAAATAAATACAAACTGAAGCTGGATTTTAATGTCATTTACAGACGACTCCTTGTTATAAAATTATTGTGTTTTATAATTTTGTTTTCTTATAATAAAGTAAATTAGAATCAGATTTATAATTTTTTTCTTAAATTTATAATTTTAGTAGTAATCTTTTGCTCGAGGGCTATAAAATGTTCTTATTTTAAGTAGAATTGTCGTTTCGAACATTTTAAATAAACTTACCTTTGAGGCACAATCTTTACCTCTCACAGTTTGTAAAGTAAATACTTTGAACGAATATATCGTTCCGACAGCTATTATAACTTTGAACCACGTACTTTGTTACTTTTGTATCATCATCATCATCAGGTTTTATCTGTCCACTGATGAACATAGGCCTCCTTGATTGAACGCCAAGACGGCCGATCCCTTGCCACTCTTAAAAATTATATAGTCTTTTACTTATTCTTTTAAACTCTTAGACTTAGATACCCTTAGCAAAGATCATCATAATCGCTTTCTGTAAGCAAAGATGGGTAACGCCTTCAATTTTTCGTAAAAGTGAATTCAAGTGCAACCAAAATAAATAAAAATGTGGTGCCATTGGCAGCATTAGCACATTCAACTCGACCACCACTCAATACGAGCCTCAACCTTTCGTTGCCAAAATGAAACAAAAGAAATTTGTTTTCATTATAATATAATATAATATATAATAATATATTGAGACAGCTCACACACGGCCACCTGATCCCAAACTAGGCAGAGCCTGTTCTTATGGTAACCATACAACTGATATATACTTATATATGTCTAAATACATACATATTATAGATAAATTACACCCAGACACAGAACAAATGATCATGCTCATCACACAAACATTTAATAGAATCAGGCGTTACTTTGCGGAAATCCATTATATAAGATTAAATTATAATTTAATTAGCAATAATCCCGCAAAACACGCAGTCTTTACTGCAAATGTGTGAGTGCACGCATATGCATGCATATAGCACCGCCCTCCTTTCCCACACTGCATATGCGTACACTCGCATGCGTATACCCCACATGCACCACAACCACAGTTAAAGACCACCACCACACAATCTACGCACGTTTCGCCCCGACACCGAGGCATCCTCAGGATGTAGACTCTACGATTAGCAACGATTGCTACATCTTACACAAACATTTGTCCTGTAAATATAATGATTAAAATCAAAGCTAAATTCTAAAAAGTTGCGACTTTATTCCACATCGCTGCTTCGTGTTACGCAATTTATTTAACGAGCGCTGTTAAACTTTCAGCCTCTTATTGACATTGAAAGTATAAGCAAGGCACAATAATGATTTATTATTAATGTACTAGCGTTAACTTAGATGTACAGCCGTCCCCGCCATGGTTCAGGCCTTGACGTGGCGGTGGGTCTCAGTAGCCTTGGGTGAGCCAACACTTGGGCGAAGCTAATTGAGCCGAGGGGGCTCTTTGTACTCCTCTTATAAGAAGAGGGGACAAAAGAGCAGGGGGCAAGGGGTGAGGATGGGAACCTCACCCCATTGTACTGTCCCGACGTCGGGAGGGGTTGTTCTGTGGTGCGGGACAACCCCTCTGTGGAGGTGGCGTCGGTCCCTTGCGTGACTGACTAGCCGTCGAGGTGCCCTGTTAGCTTAACAGATCCGGGGCACCTCACCAAGGCGGCATTGGTGGCACTCGCCGGGTTTTAGTGGGTAGAGGTACAGGTCCATTTACCACCTTACGGGCGCAGCGAGTCCCACATACCCACCTGGGGAGACCCACTCCCCAGGCGGGATGCCTCAGAGCATTTCCCGGCGCAAAAGAAAAAAAATGTACAGCCTTACCCGGATTAATGGTGATTATTTTTAAGCCTAAGTTACTCCCTATAACGTCAGCTACATGCCAGTGAAAGTCCTGTCAAAATCGGCCCAGCCGTTTCACAGATTAGCTGGAATAAACAGACAGACAGACAGACAGACGGACAGACAGACAAAAATTGTAAAAAAAGGCTATTTTGGTATATGTCCCGTGTAAACATCCATATGAATTCAATAAAAAGCGGTTATTTTGATATTACAAACAGACACTCTAATCTTATTTACCTATATAGAGTATAGATATAGATATGACGACCTCTGTGGCTCAGTGGCAAGCGCGTTGGCGCTCAAGCCGGAGGTTGTGGGTTCGAATCCCGCCAGGGAACTAAAATATTTTCTCTGTTCCTGGGTCATGGATGTGTATTAAATATGTGTATTATATAATAAAAATCTTAAATATATGTATAGTATAAAAGTATTAATTATATTTCCGTTGTCTGGTAACACAAGTTCTTCGAGAACTAACCACGGGACCAAATTGACGTAGTCTGAAAGCGTCCATAAATATTATTATATTATATTATATAAATATATATAAATATAGATATATACATAATATAGATTAATTTATGGGCAAAGATAACGGGATACTAATGATTTAACCCCAACTGAGATTTATTAATATTATCATGTCCATAGGTATATTTTTCTTTTTGATATCGCAGGGATCGTTATGGATGCAGACAGGATCTTCGGGTAAATCCTGATCCAACGTGGGACTCAAACCTGGGAGTGCCCACCCTAAAACCACAGCGAGCGCCTTCAGCCGCCTTTTGAGGGTCCCGGATATGCAGGCAACAGACAAAATCACCTCAGCGACAGGCTGGCTCCCACAAAATCCAGACTACTCTTCATAAGGGGAGACTGCCCGAACGGTACTAAGCAGTCCTCAAGACGTCGTGCCCAGCCCAGGTTCCCATCCTGAACCCGACACGACCACAGGTGCGTTACTAGTAGCGCCTCCTACGCATTCGACGCCACGTCCGTCCCACTCCGTCAAGGTAGGATGGAAGTGCGGAGGAGGCATAATGGGCACCTCCTGCCTCCTGTTTAACGGGTCTCGGGGTAAGGTAGGGTACCAACCCCGGTATCAAAGACCCGGCATCGGCAGGGCTGCTTCAAGTTGGGTGTACTGTGTTAGTCAGATCCGGGACACTCCCCTTCTAGCGGCTGAAGGCAACTCGCAGTGGTTGTAATGTATACCGGCCACGGGGGTAGTTCCCCGGGGGATGATCCCTGATGAATACGTAAAGCATTTCCACTGCGATAACAAAAATAAGTATCGTCATCATTCCCATTTATGTGCTCTTTATCATATTATAGCAGAACATCTAAAGTAGCAGATTATTATAAAACATCAAAATACGTAAAGTAAAATATTTTCTTACAAAGTATAATAGGAAGTTTCATCCGGCTGTATGGAGGCTCATAGAAGAAAGCTTTGATCAATTCTGTTCTCGACATTTATCCAATACCCGTATTGATTAACAGAGGGCCCGGACACCAGGTGCAGTGAATTGCCGAATTTAGTTCCAACACCCAACGCTTCGAATGTTAATCATAATACGGAGTTCCAAACAGGCAATTTATAACTTGTAATATTGAACACCTGTATAATTATAATATTTATAACTTGTAATATTGAACACCTGTATAATTATAATATTTATAACTTGTAATATTGAACACCTGTATAATTATAATATTTATAACTTGTAATATTGAACACCTGTATAATTATAATAGGTTGGCGGACTTTGAATAATCAGACTTCAAAACTGCAAATGGCAATTGGCAAATAAGTACACGTGTGTGCTAATAAGTACAGAAAAACTTATTGGCAGATGCCAATAAGTTTTTCTGTATGATGGTATGATATTAAATCATACCATCAGTACATTAATCTTAATGTACTGATGGTATGATTTAATATTATCCATAAATATGAATTATTGTTTCAATACTTCACCTTGAAAGGAAAATTGAAGGTCTCAAAGCTTATTTCCACTATTCTATATTTAACCCGCAATACATTGGTAGCAGTATTAGGACCATGCAAATTAGTAATCTAATTTTTTTTATAACAGCGATGGTGATTTCAACATTTTTTTCACCTGTTTTACATAGAGTACCCCCCCCCCCCCATCACCAGTACGTGTTTACTGAATATATCTATAGTTTTTAGTTATATAATTATTAGTCACATATTATGTATCAACCAAATATCCAATTAATATACTATAATTAATATTACTAAGTTTAGAAATAATTAAATATTATTCTACAATCACATCGTGTGAACTTGCCACGGGCGGTGTGATTGATGACATACATACACTTCCATATATATATTCATAATACAAATTATCTACCCTTGGCGGGATTCGAACCCGCGACCGCTGCGTAGTGTCCAGTAACCTGACTACTCGACCAGACGGCCATCAAATTTATTGCTGACATTTTAATTTCCTTAATAGAAATTTTCTTTTGTGGTTGTACACAAACGCTGCGGAGGTCACCGCTGTAGCCTGCGCCATAAAACTATAGTCGTGTTCATGTTTTGATTTAATAGCGGAGGAAGGGAAATATTGTTTGGTGTTTTATGTGACTTTTTACTTTAGGAGGGTTATATAACTTATATTTCTCTATATTCGTACGCATATCATTTCTTATACATACTATATGATATTGGTGATTTTTATATACTTACAGCCAATCGACCATAATTAAACAGATAGTTTCTTTTATCACATAAAATGTTAATTTTTAAATCTCGTTTATATTTATACTAATCTAAAGCTTTAAATTTCCGAGACTTGCGATGCGACGTTCGCTCTATCTCACTCTTTCTCTCGATCTTTCTCACTCGCTTGCTCCCTACTCTCACTCCATGGCTATGTGCTTCATGCTACGTTCGCCCTTTCTCACTCTCTCTTAATCTGTCATAATCACTCCCTCCCTCTTCTTGGACAAAAACATTGCACATTTTCGTGACGTTTCATCTGTAAAAATTATACCCTCATGCGCGATACCCAAAAAATTTTTGTATCAAATATTTATTTATTTATTTAGTTGCACCAACAAGATAGACAATCATTTAAAAACTAACTTGAATAAAATGAGTTGAGTGTCACCTCAATTACAGGGGCAAACCGCAATTCAAATTAAAAACATTTTAACATAATTGAATAAAAATACTTAGTAACTAATAATGACATGATTATTAAATACTACAAGAATTGATAAATACTTAATTTAGAAGAAACAATAAATAAGAATGAAAATTTTCAATATTATATAAAAATTGAATTAAATGTTACATATACAATAATTGCATCAAACGATATAAAAATATTTGAACGTTGATTACATAACATGATTGATACAATATATAACAATACAGAACAGGAGTGGCTTAAGATACAAATTATGTTAAGCCAATATATTTTCTAAAAGAAAATAATAACGAGTGGGGCAATACAGGTAGGGAATATCGTAGCTAACAAATACGCAATCAAGTTTTATGAAATAGAATCAATAGAGGATGATGGTTAGCTCAGCATAAAACGATAAAAAATATATTTTTATATTGACATAGTAAACCTAATTGAGAAAACCCGATTTCATATCGACTGTTTCTATATTGTATCGATGTGAAGAGTAGTATCGCTCGGTCAATGTTTCATTTCCATTTACATACAATATTTACGCAATTTTTACATATCACATATCAAACGGAAAGCAAACGTTTACTCAGCCAGCACATAGGCTTACGTGGAGCAATTTTCACGTGCAGTCACTCGTTAAAACTGGCCGTGCATATGCTATAGTGTACTCGACGCCAATTCGTCAATTATTTTTCCATTTTGTATTTCGGAGTCCGATCTTGCCGCTCTCATTGAAATTGGAATAGCAATGTTTGTGGTTGTAAACCACTTGCATATCTCACCAGTGCGAATTGATGGAAGCTTTTATTTGCATTTTATAAAAATACGCGTTTGAAAATTTTAAAGAACCGATGTTTCACGAGAGCCATTTAATAATTACGGACATTTGACAGCACTAAAATATGCTTTTTACATTAAAGTTGTGTACACATAGTTGGTCATAAAAGCGCATTTTAGTGATAGTTTAGCTTCTCCTCGTTTTAAAAGGTTTTAAATAACTTCCTTGTTTTGTTACTCTATGACATTATGTTTCCAATTTCAGTAATAACAGAAGAAACAAAAATAGATAGAGTCAAAATATGAATAAATCAATGAATGAATGAATTATTCTTTAGGTATCGTGCACACAAACAATAGTAGGTACATAATGACAATTACAAAAGATGTCAAACACAAACGGTATTAAGGTTTGCATAGCAATTTCTTCCAGCATACCTTTCTATATATTATTATGAGATTAAAAAAGCAGCACACAGTAACAAAATATATAATATTATGATAATGAAATACATAAGTAATACTAGTATATTATATACATAGTTATTCACTAGTAAATTAATAAGTAAATAAATTATATAAATATACCTACATACAATGTAGCGTAGCTCATCAGTAGTCAGGGTAGATAAGTTTTTTCAAATCGGTGCATTTAATTCAAGGTCTCTGTAAGCTGTTATGTTTATGCGTTTAGTTTAGTAGTTAAAGTTTTTTTAAGTGATTCCGAGGAAACGATTTATAAGACTTTTTTATTTTAACTTTAAAATTAAAAGAATGTAGGACTGAAAATTTATTTCTGCCCAAAAGATCCTAATAATGACGTAATAAAGTACTCGTAGTATCTGATCCTGTGTAATTGTTGTTGTTTATGCGATGCCCTTAATACTATATGACTCAATAACTAATCTAATGTACTATATATAAATCTAACGCGTAGCGAAATCTGGTAGTAAAATAAATTCTGCATTCATCGTTGTATACAACAATTACAGTGACTGTATATTGCTAGGTTAGAATAGAACAAACCAGCCGGAACCGGGCTCGGAAGCGACATGCGGATGTTGGCTCCAGGGACTCACATTTTTGCATTACTTACAGCACAGATTATCTTTTTCCTTTTTTTATGTGTAAGTCAAGGTTATAGGTACTTTTCGATGTTACTTTTATTTAAAATGATAATAATAGTGAAACACTATCTCATTTTATAATGCTCAGTCTGCGTTTAAGTTTTTTTATGTTGTAAGGATAGGTCAGCCACCGATGGCGAACGTTTAACGTTGCCCACGGACATAAGCGAGTTAACTGGGAGGTGCCCAACCTATTCATACTCCCGGCGTCCGCCGGAGATTCTTCAGGTTGTCGGAGTTCCCCTATACTAGGAGGTAGCCCGATACCCTTTCGAAGAAACGGTTTCAGTATTTACACTGCCTGTTTTGTCCCTCTCTGTAACACAGAAATGCAGTTTTACGAATACCACGAAAGCTTAGGTTGGAATTCGATACGAGTAGACGCCAACTCAGACCGCGCAAACAGCGGTAGCACTACACTAACGTTAGATTGAATGGGTACCACGCGTGTCCCGTGTCTCCTGAGGGTGTGATAGAGTAAATTCAACCAAAAAAGATTTGTCTAAAGCCTAAATCCTACTCTACCGAGTAGCGCGCGCGATGTGCCCCCCCCCCTTTGAATAATTCTTAGGTGAGCCATCTGCTCATCTACTGTAACTTCCTATTTATTGCTCTCGAATAAAATTATGTTAATAATAATAATATTATGTTAATAGTATATTGGGACAACTCACACACGGCCATCTGATCCCAAAGTAGGCAATCCCTGATCCCTGCATTATGGCAATTGATACATACTTATATATTTCTAAATACATACATATTATAGATAAATTACACCCAGACACAGAATAATTAATGATCATCAATGGGAATCGAACCCACGACCTTCTAGCAGTCAGGTTCACTAACCACTAGACCAACAGGCCAATTTTATTTTATACATATACAACTTAATGGTTTTTCATAAAAAAACCAACAATAGATAAAGTTATTGTTATAATCATTTATATCAGCCAAAGAAGAATTATAGGCCTAAATAGCCTCGAGTCACACGAAGAGCAAAGCTGTGAATTTTTACTACATAAAAGCCAGTCCATAAATTTAACGTACTGATCATAATGAAAAACGCAAAATGAACAAAACATGTTAATTTAACGATACCCTTGAAGAGACCAGCTGAAATAGGTACCTTACTAAACTTATTTGAAACTTGAAGGTAACAAAAGAGGTACCAATTAATTATTTCCTTACTCCTTTAAATAATTTATCGGATATTTTGTTCCGTATCCAAATATACCAAAATAAATCGATTTCAATTAGTAGGTACCCAAGTTTGGCCGAAATGCTTTGAAGCTTATAACATTATTCATTTTTAGGGTTCCGTAGCCAGATGGCAAAAAAAGGGAACCCTTATAGATTCGTCATGTCTGTCTGTCTGCCTGTCTGTCTGTCTAGAAGATGTCACATACGGACGGCAGACGTCCGTCTGCCGTCCGTATGTGACAGCCACTTTCTTCCGAAACTATAAGAGCTTATACTATTGAAACTTGGTAAGTAGGTGTATTCTGTGAACCGCATTAAGATTTTGACACAAAAGTAGAAAAAAAAAATTTTGGGGGTCCCCACACTTAAAACTAAAACTCAATTTTTTTTTTTCCCATCCCAAACCCATCCGCAATTTACCTTTCATGCAATCAACTCAAATTTATAAAAAAGCATTTAATTCCATAAATATATTAATTTTTGTTAAAGTGTCTAATGTTGTATATTATGTAATGGTACGGAACCCTTTGTGCGCGAGTCCGACTAGCACTTGGCCGGTTTTATTTTTATTTCCATACAGACCACCATTTAGTTTTTCTGGAGTGAAACTTCTTCGCATGAAGACGACGACGGTCTATATCGTCTTCTTCGCATGACGGTAACATTTTTACGGATGAAATGTCACGAAAATGTGCAACGCTTTTTCTATGAAGAGAGAGTGAGAAATGGCGAACGTAGCATGAAGCACATAGCCATGGAGTGAGAGTAGGGAGTAAGCGAGTGAGAAAGATCGAGAGAGAGAGTGAGATAGAGCGAACGTCGCATCGAAATTCAAAGCTTTAAATTAGTATAAATATAAACGAGATTTAAAAATTAGTTTGCCAAATAAGTTTCATTTCTGACATGTGTACTTTGTACGCACGCACTTTTTTTTTGTCAAAATGGCGGTAAAATTTCTTATAATCGATATATTGAAAAGATAATAGAATCGAGGAATGTTTTTTCTCGAAAGGTCGTAAAGTCACGTTTCGAGAATAAAACTAAGAACAGTAAAATATTTCATTTTAACAAAAAATAATTACTTTTATTATGTTACAAGCGTGACGCATCACGTGATTTTCATAAAAGAATGTCGTACCGAACATTATGTTTTTATTAATTGTAACTTACCCTCGTTCTTTGGACTCCGCGAAACTGCAGAAAGATCAACAACGATAGTTTGCCTGAAACAGTTCATCATAATCAATACGTATATCTGAAGATTTTCCAGACATTATCATTACACTTATACATACTTATACTACTTATATACACATTACACATATTACACTAGAGACGCTGCTGCTTGAAAATAGTCTAAGATTATTTCTAACATCAGTGATATCAACATAAGAGGAGTGATGTCGGCAGTATTTATCTCTTCAATTAAATCAAATCAACATATTTTTATTTCGTAGGTAACAATTTTTGTTTTATAGATAAATGCACAAACGGTCTGCGCAGTCAAATCGCTACGATATATCGTTGTCGTGTATTAAGTATTCAATGGCACCCATTAACAAACACGAGGTCTATCGGGACCAGCTCAGGCAACTCATTCATGTGTTGTCTATACTCTATCCTAAACGAAAGACGGTATGTCTCCCCCACCATGGCTCAAGCCTTGTCGTGGCGGTGGGGCTCAGTAGCCTAGGG
This sequence comes from Helleia helle, assembly GCA_963853865.1. Taxonomy (NCBI): domain Eukaryota; kingdom Metazoa; phylum Arthropoda; class Insecta; order Lepidoptera; family Lycaenidae; genus Helleia; species Helleia helle. The sequence goes on from OY971421.1 coordinate 14,662,983, forward strand.
TTAACACAGCACCTTGGGCTAAGCGAATTGAACGAGGGGACTCTTTGGACCCCTCTTATAAGAAGAGGGGACAAAAGAGGACGGGAACCTCGCCCCATTTTACTGTACTGACGTTGGGAGTTGTTTTGTGGTGCGGGACAATCCAAGGGCGTGGTGGTGGCATCGGTCCCTTGAGGGACTGACTAGCCGTCGAGTTGTCCTATTTGCTCATTAGATCCGGGGCACCTCACGAAAGGCGGCATTGGTGGCACTCGCCGGGTTTTAGTGAGTAGAGCTGCGTCCACCTTACCACCTTTCGGGCCCAGCAAGTCCCACATAACCGCCTGGGGATACTCACTTCCCCGCGAGAAGCCACAGAGCATTTCCCGGCGTTAAAGAACAAAAAAGACGGTATGTCTCGGTGCCAGTAATGACACTTACTTTCTGCAATAATGTGTTTCGGAAAGAAGTGCACTTCTTTCCGAAACACATTATTGCAGTCGGGGAGTTGCTTCTTAAACTGCTCATAATATATTCTGTGACTCAGTGATCAATTATAGACGCATTACAAATCTAATCAGTTCAAATTTTTTTACACTGACAACACTTCAGAATCTTAATAAGACTACTAATGGGTCGTTTACTAAAATCATCGAGCAAATAACCAATATGTTTGTATGAAAACAAATTCCAACAAAATTTGTGCTGTAACGCTGTACCGGTTCTGCACTCTGATTGGCGGACTGATGGCGGATGATTCAGTGACAAAATTGTTCTTACGTCAGTGTCAAATCACTGACCAGTTTCGGAATTTTATGGCTCACATAAGAACTCTGTCCGGTTATATCTCGATGACTAAAGCATTTCATCTGCCTAAGATTGACTGATCCTATAAATAGATCAGATACGTATGTAATGACTGAATAAAGGAAATAACTTCCTTTTAATCAAGGCTAAGATTAGTAGCTAGCTGCTAAACTGCTGACACGTAACTTTATCCACCTTGTACGTTAAATGAAGCATGAATTGTACTAATTTAAACTTAGACTACGCTTCAGTGTTATATAATATTCTTCTTACAAACGAACAGAGGCGGAATGCTAAGCATTATAGGATGTACATTGCACATACAATGCACGCGAGAACGCTTTGTTCCATGCAAAATATTTATGTGTTAACAGCGAGGCGCAGCTTAATATAACACGGGAATGAAATTAGAATATTTTACACTTATCTTTGATGTATTTTGGTTGGTTATTGCGGAAAATTTCCTGAATAGTGTTATGGATTTTATACGTAAAATATTATAATTATCAAACAAAAAAATATTAAAAGATTGTGTAGACTTATACAACAAGTCAATATAGAATATCTTAAACCACCAATTACTATGAATTTTATAAATATAAATAAATACACCACGTCAACCTAGCCCTGTGGTAGATTCGTAAAAAATTGTGTTACATACACACATAATATGTATAATATACGTCTATGACACTTGGCGGGATTCGAACCCGCTACCGTTGCGTCATATGTCCAGTAGCCTAACCACTCTACCAGTCATAAAAAAATCATGGACGCAATATTATTTTTTCTTGTGTTTGAAACTTTGGATTGTGTTTGAAACTAACAAGTGAAAATACTTATATGTTATTTTAAAATCTTATGAGTATATCTTGCATTTTTTTTATGTTAGTTGGATAGGCAAACTGGCAAACGTACCACCTGATTATAATTAATAGTAAGTGGTCGACGTCGCCCATGAACATAAACTAGTATACCTGGAACGAGCCCAGGCAACTCATTTATATGTTGCCTATACTGAGACATAAGATGTTAAGTCTCGGTGCCAGTAATTACACTGCCTGTCTTGCACTTCTCTCCGAAACACAGCAAAAGCTGTTTCACGGGAGAAACAAGCAAGATGGTGGTACCCATTCAGCGGGGAGCGCGGCACAGTGCTTCCCTCCCACCGGTAAATTGTTGTCTCAATATGTTCATGTCGACCCTAACGCCTATTGAACGATCGCTTATCGCTTATAACAACAACTTTAATGAAAACATAAATTTGTGTTTGCACGGAAACTACGGTTGGATATTTGGCAACTGCTTTTATTAAAAGCTGTTAATAATAGCAAAATTAATAACATTTTGTATTCAAGAACAATTAGTAACTAAGTAAGTGACAGTTCTTGATGGAAATTCATGTTTCATAATAATTCTACAAATTTTTTTCACTTTTTCCACTTTTATATTGTATTAATAAAAATGTAAAATGTCAAAAAAAATATTTGTAGAATTATCATGAGACATATTATAGAAACATTAAATTATTAATTAAAACTTAATAATTGTATGTAGTAGTCTTATAAAACTCACTTTCACAAATCCCTCTCAACCATGCCTAAATAAAAAGCCAGCCAAGTGCGTTTCACTCGCGGGTTCCTTACCATTATCTACACAATATTAGACACTATATTAACCTTTTTTTAAATCACGTTTGTTGTATGGGGACCGCGTTAAATATATTTTATTTTATTTTAAAGTGAATATAAAACTATATAGTCTAGGAATATTTCAAACATCTTGCCGTTATTAATGTCAAGGAATAAATAAACGGCAATGTTATAGCGGCAACAGAAATACATCATGTGTGAAAATTTCAGCTGTCTAGCTATCACGGTTCATGAGATACAGCCTGGTGACAGACGAATAGTGCATGCTTAGTAGGGTATTGTTTGGCACCTTTTAGCTAAGGAACCCTAAAAATAAATTCAAATATCTTCAAAACCTAGTTAGTTAGAGTGGGCACCTAGGAGTGCCCACTCTAACTAAACCCACTGTGAGCGCCTTCAGCCGCTTTTTGAGGGTCTTGGATCTGTAGACAACAGACAGGATCACCTCAACGACAGGCTGACTCCGGCGAAGGCCAGACTACTTCTCATAAGGGGGGACTACCCGCCCGCTACCAAGCAGTCCTCATGGCATACAGGCCCAGGTTCCTATCCTGAACCCGACACGCACACAGGGGCGTTACTGGAGGCGCATTAAGTAGCGCCTCCTACGCACCCCTATTCGTCGCCCGCAGGGAGAGGCCTCGCTGGCGGCCTCCTCTCTCACCCGCTCGTCGGCCTCCTTCTGGAATATTACTGCCTCGCAGAAGGAGACCATCGCCATCCAGGACTTGTCTTCACCGAGCATCGCGGTGATGACGCTCGGCAGAGACAAGTCCCCTCCGATGACTGATGTCAGATCATGACGCAGCGCCGCCTATCTCGGGCACACCTTGAGGGTTTGCTGAGCAGAGTCCACCGCCGCGCCTAAATAATATAACCTATATTACTATTTTTAATCAACATAATATTACAATATTAAATATCCTTGAAATAAGTTTATATAATATCAAATAAAAGAGTTTGATTGTCATAAAATACTCGAAGTAATGATTACCTAAAGTTATACGACACAGCTGCGTTTGAAGTGCAGATCGCAGGGGTGAGGATGTTGCGGACATTTTCTTCAATTTATTTCTTTGATTTCTTGGGAATTTTGGAGAAAGTAAGGAAAAAAAACGGATTGCTTGAAATATTTAATATCTTAGGCTTAAATCTCCTACGTAAAAAATGTTTCATTTTATTAAGGCCTTAGTAGTCCCAGTATACAAATCAGTATGCAATCCAGCAAGTAGTTACATACGTAAACAGCCTATTATACCAAAACTAAATTTAAGTAAATATGGTTCGAAGCTTGATAAAGTGTACACGCGTATGAATTCTAGATTTCCCTCACTGTATGCTCCTTGGGAAACAGAATACATAATGATTCTGTAGATTTTACGATTTGATTACTTAGGTACTTCGTAATGAATTGCTGATGAAATGCATGAATTATTCTTAATAACGACTGGCGTATGAGGAAAGGAAAACAAAGTTCTTAAAGACCTCGATGTTGATAGGCAGCTGGTTTAGATTTAGTTGGATCCTTTAATATCTGGTTGACCTGACAGTTAAATTCGAAGTTCAGTGTTATTGCGATAATTTTCACGTTTGTGATTTCATTGAATTAAAGGATTTTAAATCATATGATGACTTTTATTGAAGTGTAAACTTCTTTTAGCACGGTACGCATATTTTTTGATGAGATAAAATCTCTGGACTTGCGACACCGTTAGGAGACGCTATTTGACGTTTATATGACGTTCTCTCGCGACACCGTAAAGAGACGCTATTTGACGTTTATATGACGTTTGATTTATTTACATAAGATTATGCAATATTTTTTTACATAACCAATCCTCAAACACACTGAAATGTCAATGTCATGCGGCCATTTTGTGCGCCGTTTAAATTGTATAGGTTGTCATAATCTTTTACAGCCTGTATTATAGGTATTTGAATTTAATTGTTTTGTTTTGACTTCTATTGGCAGTCCCTGTGACTGGTTGGGTTTTTTTCTTTAATTCTGATAGCCTTAGTAGCCATGTAAACAGTACCAGCGTAAGATTTCAAAGCCATCGGTAAACATGATGTCGAAACAAATATAATATAGTACATTCAGATCATAATCTAAGAAATTCCTCCCCTCCCCCTCTGATAGAATGAAGTCTGTGCGGGCAGCTAGTTTGTAATACACACAAAACAGAATGCTAGATTTTCATCACCTATATTTGGTTACTGAAACATAAAAATACGAAAGCTAACATCAAAGGCATTTTTCATATCCAATAATTCGGGAAGAATTCAATAAAATTGAGCATGGCGGTCGTGGAAGTCAATATTGGCTGAAAATTGTTTCGCGATAGCCGACCGATAATTTAATTACTGGGGATCCAATTTGAGCCCTTGTTTCCAAGTGCTTCCAGACCACCAACCTACTATTGTTGTTTTTGATTGAGTTTATAGTTTCGATAATGCAATTCCACTCGGATAATGTGGCAATTTTGTGGGTTTTAAATTACGCAATGGCTTCATTCGATATGATTATTTTTTTTGACGCGAATTACATTTTGATAAATTTTTACGGATTATATAGCCATTTATTAAGATTAAGATTCCTTTTTTATACAGCAAATATTATCTCGGAATATTAGCTGAAAATCCACCAAGTAGTAGGACCAAGTAGTTTTAATCGATTTTAAATCACAAAACAATCGAAAAGGAACATACATTAACAACGTACGACATAATATGAAATACGAAATGCTTATTTTAATAACCAATACATAATAAAATTATGTTAAATATATAAACAAATACAGGACGAAACTGTTTTAGTACAAGTTACTAAAATTAACTTCCTGTTTAGTTGCATGTCGCTACAAAATTATGTTAATTTTATTTAAAAGCTTCGCGAGGCAACATAGTTTCTATTGACACATTTACTAATAATATTAGTAAATAAATACACCTTGAAACATAATCATCAGTGTATTTCTCTCCCCACCATGGTTCAGGCTATGACGTGGCGGTGAATGTGATTAATGGCTCAGTAGCCTAAGGTGTGCCCAGCACCTTGGTCGAAGCTAATTAAGCCGAGGGGGCTCTTTGTACCCCTCTTATAAGAAGAGGGGACATAAGAGCAGGGGGCAAGGGGTGAGAACGGAAACTCACGCCACTGTCCCGACGTTGGCAGGGGTTGTTCTGTGGTGCGGGACAACCCTCTGTGGAGGTGACGTCGGTCCCCTGAGAGACTGACTAGCCTTCGAGGTGCCCTATTAGCTCAACAGGTTTTAGTGGGTAGAGCTGCGTCCACTTACCAATTTTTCGGGCGCAGCGAGTCCCACATTCCCGCCTGGGGAGACCCACTCCCCACGGGATGCCCGGCTTTAAAGAAAAAAAAAGTGTATTTCTCTGTTAGAATTCTTTATTGCTAATGGGAGGAAGCTAATGGGCGCTCTACAAGGGTACCATCCTGGTTATTTCACAGCTGTGCTGTGTTTAGAAAAGAAGAGCAAAACATTCAGTATAATTACCTGCTCTGAGACTTTTTAAGTCTCAGAGCAGGTTTGTTTGAGGTGCCTGGGCTAGTTTCAGGTAATTTTTTTATTCGAACTTAACGAAGACCCCTTTTCGTGAATACAGACGACCGATTCCCTACTACTAGCATGCAACTTAGACCAGATCACTGTGATTAATGGCCCATCGTGAAACTTCACCAACGCGTCTCTAATTCCAGAACTTAAGACCACAAATATTTTTAAGGTACTGAGCAACAGGTTTGAGCAATCACAATGCTAATGCACAACCTCTGTGGCTCAATGGTTGGTGCGTTAACGCTCTAGCCGGAGGTAGCGGGTTCGAATCTCGCCAGGAAACAAAAAGTTGTCTGTGGTCCTAGGTAATGGATGTGTATTATATATGTGTATAATATAATAAAAATATATGTATAGTATATTATATATAGTATATAATATATAAAAGTATGAAATATATTTCCGTAACACAAGTTCTTCGAGAAATTACCACGGGACCAGATTGACGTGGTGTAAAAGCATCCATAGACATTAAAAAAGCAGATCATGTACCTACTCATATTATCTTATTCCTTACTTCTTCCTTTCACTTCGTAATCACCGGTTTACTATTAAATCAGTGCGATCAGATTAGAACTGTAGCATTCGAGTTTACCAGTGTATGCTGCATAAGGACATACTTGCATTTAAATTCATACAAGAGCTAGGACCATAAAACGTACCACTCACAAAATTACCTGAATTTCACTTCTACGCGGAACGAATTTTCTCCCGACACCAAAGTATTTTCAAGATTCAGCTTCCACCAATAACTTTTTAGTGCTGCACCGACTTATATTAACTAGAGTAAAATGTGTGGTCGGAGAGATCTTTGCATATGCATGCACTATATAAAAAAAGCGACAATCACAAAATAAATACAAGGAACGAACATACATTCAATGTACAACTTTTTAGACTTCACATAGTTAGTAATTCTTTTATGGGACAACGTATACGTTTTTATAATAGGATCCCAGAAAATGTTCAAAATCTTTCCATTGATAAATTTAAGAAAACTGTTGAATTAAGAGGAAAGTTTGTGTGGTAAAGGCTTTTATGAAATAAAAGATTTTATTGAAGATACCACACCTTGGGAATAAGACATTCACTCTTTAGGTTTTGCATGGACATGATGTGGAGTATAAACTATAAGTTTTATTTTCATGACAAAAGAGCAACTCCTTTCTCGTTGTTCTTAGGGGTCTGCATTCGAAACGAGTTTTTTTTGACGTGACAACGTCTTATAATTCGATGGAGCCGGCTGCACGAACGAAAAAATCGGTTGTCTGTAAAGTCGGTTCTTATGACGTTATCATGTTCAACTATCGTCAGTAAACCGACTTTACAGACAACCGATTTTTACTACACCTTATTGGCTTCTATTTTTGACGTAGGAGTGTACAAGTTGTTACCTACGAAATAAAGATAGTTTGATTTGATTTGACTATTTCGCAGTGTAATTATTAGCACCTAGAACATCGAGCATATAACCGGATAGAGTAATAATGTGAGCCTTAAAATTCCGAAACTGGTCAATGATTTGTCACTGACGAAATAGCAATTCAACCGACCAGTGATCTGTGTGTACGTCCGTTTTCATATAAAAACATAACATTACCAATCTATTCCGGTTATATGCTCGATGACCGAGACTTACCATGTTACGTATCAGAACATCAATGAGTCGCCTGAGCTCACAGATTATCCCTGTGCCTTTCTTTTCTCTAACGCCGGGAAATGCTCTGAGGCATCCCGCAGGGGAATGGGTCTCCCCAGGCGGGTATGCGGGACTCGCTGCGCCCGAAAGCTGGTAAGTGGATGCAGCTCTACCCACTTAAATCCGGCGACTGACTTTGGTGAAGTGCCCCGGATCTAATGAGCAAACTGGGCACCTCGACGGCTAGTCAGTCCCTCAGGGGACCGACGCCACCTCCACAGAGTGGTTGTCTGGCACCAAATAACAATCCTTTGTACAGTACAATGGGATGAGGTTCCCGTCCCAGCCCCTTGCCCTCTGCTCTTTTGTCCCGTACGTCTTGTGTACGTCTTGTGAACGAAAAGCCCCCTCAGCTCAATTAGCTACGCCCAAGGTGCAGCGGCTCACCTTAGGCTACTGAGCTCCACCGCCACGTCAAGGCCTGAACCATGGTGGGGATCACCCATGTGCCTTTTTTTACGCCGGGATATGCTCTGAGGCATCCCACCTGGGGAGTGGGTCTCCCCAGGTGGGTATGTAGGACTCGCTGCGCCCGAAAGATGGTAAATGGACGCAGCTCTACCCACCAAAACCCGGCAAGTGCCACCAGTGCCGCCTTGGTGAGGTGCCCCGGATCTGTTAAGCTAACAGGGCACGTCGACGGCTAGTCAGACCCGCAAGGGACCGACGCCACCTCCACAGAGGGGCTGTCCCTCACCACAGAACAACGCCTCCCAACGTCGGTAGTACAATGGGGTGAGGTTCCTATCCTCACACCTTGCCCCCTGCTCTTTTGTCCCCTCTTCTTATAAGAGGGGTACAAAGAGCCCCCTCGGCTCAATTGGCTTCGCCCAAAGTGCTGGGCTCACCCTAGTCTACTGAGCCCCACCGCCACGTCAAGGCCTGAACCATGGTGGGGATCACCCCTGTGCCTGGGCTAGTCTCAGGTTAACTTGTTTATGTTCATGGGCGACACTGACCACTTACCATCAGATGGCTTGTCTGCCCGTTGGCCTATCCATTTTTTGAAGTGAAACTTCTTTAGAATGGCTGTGATTTCAAGCCGGATGCAACGGAAAAAACGACAGGTAAGAGACACAAATAAAAAATGCGAAAAAATGTGTAGGATGAAGTGAGACAAAAATTAGAAGTGTCTAAAATGGTAAACAAATATGGCGTACTTCCGGCCACAGACAAATAGAGTCATAGTGTGGTTTAGTAAAGGACACAAAGAGCAAAGGAATGATCAGTATTAATAAGGCATAGACAAAAGTAAAATACATTATTTTTAAAATATTTAACGATACTACATTGCTGGAATTATTTCAAAAACTGATTATACATAATATATTGAATATTTTTGTTTAAAAAGAAAAATGCAAAGAAAATATTAGTCGGGCATCTTTATAAAAAACAAATTTATATTTCGTAAATACAAAATACCTGATAGAAATACGTTTCTCTTTTAAGCCTTTCGCAATTTCTGTAAGATAAGGAAAGAAAAGAGAGGCCTTAGAGGTATTTTTGGGTATTTTGGAGTCTTGAATGTAAAATGGTCGATAAAAAGACGTCACAAATAAAAATTTAACATAATAGAACAGCCAGTGCCAAGGAAAACAGTCGACCCTAGTATTATTGTCACCTTATTTCATATTTGTATTTAATATGATCAATAATCATTGCGCCGGCGGCGCCCTGTCTCTACATCTAAACAAAGACTGATACAATTATTTTCTCTTTTATCACGAAGTTCTCATTGAGTAATCCGAACTCTCATTTTAAAGTCTGTAAACTTCATTGGAGATTTATGCCAGTGCTATGTCCCTTTATATTATATGGGATAGTGTTAAATGGTCAAGATGAAATTGATATTCAGAAATATTCATAATAAAAATAAAATCCTTACAATAAATACTGTAGTATTATAAAATATTGATAATTACAATAATTTGTTAGCATTTTTTGCGCTCAACATAAAAAAAAATAAGTAACAACTTAATAACAAATCACATTACGATAACATTGTTTTATAATCTATTAAGAAATTGTAATTTTTGAAATTTTAAAATATAGGTAAAGAACACTGTCTGTTCATTTTGTTCAATCACTTATTATACACTTCACCTCTAAAAATATATTGACCCTATTGGCCTTTTATAAAAAAGATGAAGAAGAAATGTCATATTGAAAAATATTAATTATAATTACTTTCAATAATCGTATTTTCTAAGTTTTTGAGTGTTTAAAATAATAAATTGATATTTGTTTTTAGTGAAATAAATAGTAAATTGAGTTTTACAAATGTTCGTAAGCTAATATGTCGTAAAAGTGAGTGAATGCCGAAAAATCGTGAAATACGTAGTAATAGGGTTTGTTTACTAAATCGGACACTTCTAAAAAAATGGACTATACTACTATTTTTAATATTATCGGTTAGTACATGTGAAAAGTAGCAATATAAATTATACGTATAGCTATGCTATATACTATCTACTATACCATATAATATACATAAATCACATCACATATTATATATATATAAAATATGTGATATATATATACGTAAATCACCTACTATCCGTTATAGGTACTTAAATATTGCCTGCTATGTTATTTTTAGGTAAATATTTTGGAATATGAATTCCAAAATTCACTTGCGGTCGTGTAGAAAAAAGCGAAAAGTAATAACACAATTAAACAAATTTTACTTCGATTTGTTACTTCGATTTTAATGCTTTACTTCTTTCTTTTCAAACACATAATGTTTTAAAATATGAATCACAAATTCGCCTGCAGTCATGTAGGAAAGCGAACAGTAATTTATTCATATTACTAAACAATGAAACATATTCACTTCGATTTAATGCGTTAGGTATTTCTTTCTATTCAAACACTTTAACAACAAACAAAACTATTTTGTTATTTAGCTTTCATTTTATATAAATCCGTATCATCGTCACACTCACTTTTATTTATTTATTTGGTATTAATATCATTAAAAAAAAAACAATTTTACATAATAAAATCTGAAACTATTTGATTATTTTTTAAATCTAATAAGAGCCGTGGATACATAACTTTGACATATTGCAGTGTTGCGAGCAAAAATAAATTTATGAATATGAATTGAATTTGTTTTTACCTATGTACTTTTTATTTCATTTTACAACAATAATATACATATTTGTCACAAAGGCGCACAGTTGTGTTTTTTTGGTTTCCCGATAATAATATTTGTTATTTGGTATTTTGTTCATTCGGAGCGGATTTCTGTCTGTTTGTTTTAAAAACTTATGTGTATATACTGTGATTAGTTGGAAAGTATGAAATGCTATTTTGTTTTGCTTATGAGTTCAGATTTATTGCAAATAATTTGTTACATTTTGTTACTTTGCCTAGTGGCTGACAGTTTGTAACTAATACCTTAACAAAGATTAAGATTTAAGATGCTAAGATAGTCAAACCTGAAAGTACGTGAGCTAATAGGTAATATTGTACACTGTATGCGGCTGCGTATTACAGCTTTTTAGTAAGAAGTCAACGTGGTGTGTTATTATTTAACAGTGTTTGAGTGTATTTATATAGGTATCTTGTTGTGCTTAATAATAAATTTCATAATATGCCGAAAAAAATCAATCAACTTTGTAATTATCCTACCCTTGTAATATTTATATCTCATTCTTTTGTCGATTTACAGAAGTTTCACTTCTATCGTGTGTGAATCGCACACACACCTTTTTTTTGGATGGTTGGATAAAAACACTATGACTGTTATACTTTTACATTAAGTATAACAAAAAAAAAAAAAAAGCGTTGTCTAGGGTCGTACATACTCACATTGAATTAACTGATTATCATTATCATTTTAGCTGTATACTATTTTTTTAATGATATCGTTTACACTCTACGTCCTTTTTAAGAAAAAACCCTGCTTATCTTTCATCAATATCTGTTTACCTTTTTAGGGATAAAATATAAAAGGTAGACAGACAAATAACACTGATAAGTACATAAGTACGTGTATACGATAGATTTGTACAAAGTAATGTCTGATTATATTGAAAGAAGATCAAGTTATTCAAATTGAATAAAATATATAGGCGCTCTTTGATCGAAATAAAATTGTTTGAATTTGTTTTGGAAAAGCAGAATTATGTTTCTTTTTTCAGTTCACATTTACACAAAAGTCGTCAAAAACAACTGTCGCCTCTAGTGAATTCAGTTTGAATGGTCCACATAAAGAGCTGAACCTTCAACGAGCGATGCTATTTTTTTTAATATTATGTTTTAAATAATATCCACTTTGATTTAATTTTAAGATCAAAAGGGATTAAAACTCTTTGAAGGTGTGTGAAGTTCACTAACCTCATTGGGCCAGCGCATCGATGAACTATGGCCCTACACCCTCCTCGAGTGGCGAGACTGGATTTTGGGAGTTTTTGATGGCATATAACATACATTATACGAAAGAGGACTATATTATAAAATATAGTATTAAATTAAAATTTATTTACAAAAATATATATTTCTATCTATAGAAAAAAAAATTATAAAATTAAAGCCGACTTCAAAAAATAAAAACCGGCCAAGTGCTAGTCAGACTCGCGCACAAAGGGTTCCGAACCATTACATAATATACAACATTAGACATTCTAACAAAAATTAAGATATATGTTTATGGAATTCAATGTTTTTTTATATATTTGAGTTGATTGCATGAAAGGTGAAAAAAACTACTTACTAGATCTTGTTCAAACCAATTTTCAGTAGAAGTTTGCATGGTAATTAATGTTCATCATATATTTCTTTTAGTTTTATCATTCTCTTATTTCAGAAGTTACAGGGGGGGGGGGACACATTTTTCCACTTTGGAAGTGTCTCTCGCGCAAACTATTTAGTTTAGAATATTATGGTATTAGAAACCACAATATCATTTTTGAAGACATATCCATAAATACCCCACACGTATGAGTTTGATTAAAAAAATTGAGTTTTAGTTCCAAGTGTGGTGACCCCCAAAATTTATTGCTTTTTTTCTACTTTTGTTTCAAAATCTTAATGCGGTTCACAGAATACATCTACTTACCAAGTTTCAACAGTATAGCTCTTATAGTTTTGAAAAAAAGTGGCTGTGACATACGGACGGACAGACAGACAGACAGACAGACACACAGACAGATATGACGAATCTATAAAGGTTCCGTTTTTTGCCATTTGGCTACGGAACCCTAAAAAGTAATAAAATTATTATTCTACTAATTTACCCACAATCCTTGCGCTTACCAAGTTACCACGTCCTTATTGTTAGGTACTTTTGAAGTCGGTGTCTATTTGTTGCTGTACCTAGGTACAGCAGTACGGCAACAAATAGTTGTGTGCCAGGTAGGTTGGCCTACCTTGGCTGACACCGACTCCAAAAGTAGACATACCAAGAATGACCTTTTTGTGAGGTGTTGTCCCGCACCAAAGAGCAACCCCTACCAACGTTGGGACAGTACAATGGGGTAAGGTTCCCATCCTCGTCCCTTGTCCCCTGCTCTTTTGTCCCCTATTCTTATAATAGGGGTACAAAGAGCAGGCTCAATTAGCTTCGCTCAAGGTGCTGGGCTCACCCTAGGCTACTAAGCCCCACCGCCACGTCAAGGCCTGAACCATGGTGGGGACCAATAATGACCTAGTAAACGCAGAAATAATACATGACAACAATAGATGTAGCAGAAAAATAAGTTGATTATAAGTTGTTTTATATAGATAGATATATAATTCACTTTGTTTTCAAACAGATAACCACAAATATATTCGAGAAAACTCGATAAGCATAGAACAACGAAAAGTATGGAGCTTCCATTTGAGTTTAAAGTTTAAAGTTGTTGAAAAAGTTTAAAGCTGTTTAGACCAAAAAGACACTGAGAATCCCGACGACACGGAAACCATTCCATTTTGTTTTTATGGTGACTTAGTTGTGTACGTGGCTGTTTTACTAACGAAAGCAAATGTACGCTTGTATTTTCACTACAGGAGGAAGGAATTAGTAATTCCTTCATCCCTTTGTGTTAAATATTGGACAAAAGCTTTACGTGACTTCAAAATCTTAACTCTAACTATCCATGACGTTTGAAGACCGTTAGTTCCCTACTGGAATTCTGATTGTCAACATCAAAAATTAAAAAGGAAAAATGCCAACAAAACCGGTAATATTACAAGTACAACAAGAAATCATCGTATTTCTCTTAAAAAAAATATTATTTTTAGGCATAATATGATATATTGTTTTCTAATGTTTACGCGAATTTCACTCATTATGATGACCAAATTCTTACCCTTTTATTTTCCTAATTATCGTCATTGATGGATGATTTCGTCAAAAAACGATTTCTATTTAACCATAGCCAAACTACATTGGCGAATCCAAAGCATCCGAATTCTCCCTAAAAATATCAAATAACTTAATATTATACTAATTTAATGTTTAACGTGAAACCCAGAAAAGGTACCTCTTCCCTGCAAACCTGATCCTGGCAATAAAGTAAAATGATTATTAATATAATAATAATAATTTAATATCAACCCTTGTATGTCCCACTGCTGGGCACGGGTCTCCTCCTCGGAATCGGGCGAGGAGGTTGTTCACCGATGGGCTGGCCCAATTTCGGTTGGTGAACTTCACACATCTTCTAAGACTTTTAATCTCATCGGGCATACAGGTTTCCTCACGATGTTTCCTTCAACGGTGAGCAAGCGATGATCTCATATTCAAATGATTATTCATTAATGTTACTCAAACATAAGCAGTGGTCTAGTCATACACTCAGGAGAACGGATGGCCGATGGGCCAATAAGTTTCAAGAGTGGAGGCCGCGTTTGGGTAGACGAAGTGTTGGTCGGTCATTAACCAAGTGGGAAGACGATCTCCGTGCAGTGACCGGTCCGTGTTGGTTGCGAGTAGCGAGGGATCGGTCGTCTTTGAGGGAGGCCTATGTTCAGCAGTGGACTGATAGAGGCTGATGATGATAATGATGATGATGAAACATAAACTACAGTCGAGTTATGGCCCTAAAACGTTAACGGTGACGTCACTCGGAAATATCAATACACCAAACGTGGTATTTCTGGATGATTCTTTTCATATCAATCGTTATCAAAGTCAGCAACAATCGCGTTCCGTTTCCCCTAAACTTTTACACGTATCTATTTCGCTTGCTAACATTTTCCGGGAAAACGTCTTCAAATTTCCTGCAAAATGTACGTACGTTATTTTTATAAGAATGTTCTTTTTTATATTTTTTCACAAACTCTTTATATTCACGGTTGTTTCCTTAAAGCCCGTTGAACGGAAAATATTGGTAACGATAGAGGCATTAGAACCCAATGAGGTGAGCGTTCAAAGTGACGATCCTGTTTGCATATCTTTACTACTGTCTCGCAAAAAGTACTGCAACCATATATCTGCCAAGGAAAATTACAAAAAATCTATTTCAGTTTCGATAAAACTGCTTGTTTTGACATGTCGGGAATAGAGCACTCAACGCTTCGCTTATTAGGTAAGAAGTATATAGTTAGTATCACAATAGGTAAGAAGTAAATAATTACTCTTACAATGTTATCTAATATATGAAATTCTCGTGTCACGGTGTTTTTAATTAAACTCCTCCGAAATGGCTCGACCGATGATCATGAAATTTTGTGTGCATATCAGGTAGGTCTGAGAATCAGTTAACATCTATTTTATATCCCCCTTAATGTTAAGGGTGGTCCATCCCGTAATTTTCTTTTTTTGACAAGTCCTAGTGAAATATATAATATTTACAAGTTATTCTAAGTTCAGGTGCAATAATAAACTTAATCGCTATTGGCCTGAATTTTAGATTTTTATTAATGGTGGTTACAATATAAAGTTACAATATAAATACAATATATTTATGATTAAAATGTTATAAGTAGGTGCTACTTTTGCAATTAAGGCTATGTTTTACTGTCATGATTACATTCACTATTAATAAAGCTCGATATTTCGTAACTATTCCGTATACATGTGTTTTAACATGCTCAATAAATTTTAATATGGAATTATAAATATACAACAGTATAAATGTGCCAAGTAAAATTAACCACTATTTGAACGATTTTTATTAAGATATTAGGATGCAAACCCCTAACCAGTGTTAAGCGTTAATCACAAAAAAAAAATTGGTTACTATACTATCTAAACACTATCTATGTACTTAGTAAAGAACTCTCACTTTGACAATATTATAAACACTCCAATTTTATTTGTACGTAATATACAGATTGAAGTGTACGTAATATACAGATTGAAGTGTACGTAATATACAGAAGTAAACTTTATAACTTTACTTCTGTTCTCGACCTACTTTTATTAAATAAACATTTTATACCACGAGTTCTATGAAGCATGAACGCATATCCAGTACATCACTACGTCAATAAGATCCCGGGGGAACCAGGGATTACTCCGGGAGATCAGATGTCAGATCACGGCCGAAGGGTTTTCTAAAATATGGATATTCTGAGAGACATATTCTTAAAGTTAGATATTCTAAAGAAGGTACAGATAGATGATTTTAATGTAATCTAACTTTATAATTATTACCCCTTCCTAATTGGTTAGGTCGGACTCATATCTCTTAAATCATAAAAAATCGGAAATTCTTGAAATAACAAAAAATATTCCCGAAAGCCAGTATAATAAGAATAATATTATATTATTCTATTATCTAATATATTAAGATAAGATACCCATATTAAAGGTAATAAAAATATACATTATAATTTTTGAACTCGTTGACACCATTTTTGTAAGAGATAGAGGCATGCTGCTTTGCAACCGAATCGGGCCGGCACGACCGGGGTGGTACCTCTCGCTCAGATAACACCGGCATCAAGTGACAGCTATGCTATCGCGTTTCGTGCGGTTTGTGAGTTTCCGGTGGCCCTTTGAGGGGGATAGGGAAAAGGAGGTGAACGCTGTGTGTGTGTTTTCAATAAATTAATATAGCTTTACTAATACATACTTACAATCAAGTGAGGTTACCGGACCGATCGCGAAAGCTTAGGTTCGAATCCGATACGCGTAGACACAAACCCATATCGCGCTAACAGCGGTAGCACTATAACGCTACCGCTAGATTGCTTGGGCAACGCGCGTGGCACGCCTCCCTCTACAAAGGGAGGGTTGAGGGCCGGCCCTCATGATGATAGGTTAAATTCAACCGTAAAAGATTCGTCAACCGTATCGGATTTGACTAGTCCAAATCCTGCTCTCCCGAGCAGCGCGCGCGATGAACCGCGCCCCCTGCGGGGCGCGGAGGGGGGCGACCCCCTTTCGAATATTTCTTAAGTGAGCCATCTGTTCACTTACTGTACCGATTGAGCTTAAAGGCCATCAGGCAGAAAAGTCTAGCCCTTCCGAAAAAAAAAAAAAAGTGAGGTTAACATACAAATAATACAAAAATCACAATCACGTTGTTTTTTTTTTTTTTAATCTCGCACTTTCACTATTTATTTAAATTAATTTCAATACCTAAGTCACACAAGTTATTCTCATAATATCATTAAAATATTTCTTTTTAAGTAACTCCTAGATTTAAGTAAACACGCACGAAAGGTGTCGTGACGGTCCAATGTGACAGAAAATGTGGCAATTTTTTCAAGATGGCGGCGGAAAGTGTGACGATTTTTTTAACATTGCTATAAAGATTTGGATTTCTCCCATACATCGATAAAGAAGTTTCACTTAAAAATACAAGAAATATAGGTAGAAAGGAAATACACATTTATTACAAATACGCTTGAATAAGTACCTATAGCATAAGCTACATTTAATGGGCTGTAAATGAAAAACGGTTTTGTCGCAACACGGCCGCCGGGGACCCTTAGCGACGGACGTCCTCGTCTCACCGGCAAAATTGCTTTTCTATAATATTAAGCGTGAAGCTCAATACAGAGTCAAAGATTTTATAGGTACTCAAAGTCAGCGCGTAATTTAAGAAAAAATCCATTTCAACATATTTCGTATATCATTTTGCTAGTACAATGAGCGTTTGCTCGCAATTTCACACAGATTATATAGTATTTACACATTGTAGAATAATTTGCAAACATAATATTGTCTTTTTTCCTAAAAGGCTATATTTTCTCCCAATTCTTTTTTAAACAAAAGTAGTAAGTATAAACAATAATAACACTTAATGCCTTTGCCCTATTTTTTTATTTATGTTTTTTGAAATACTAACTGACAGACGAGCAACATGGCGGTAAGTGGTGGCAACTTTGGTGTTTATACCGGGTGTAATCGTTAAGTGCGCACAGGCGATTATTCCGTAACTATTACAGATATCAAAAAACTTTAAACTGATTTCGAAAGTACTTTACCTAATGAGTAAAATGACAATAATAACTCATTAAAAATAAAACGAGAAATATCCAAAAATGTTACATTACACTCTCCCATACAACGTGTGGGTACGCTGAGAGAGTTCACAGCCTAGAAGAGTTACAGAATCGTGTACGTCGTGCAATTGCTTCAATTACTCCGCAAATTTTAAGGAAAGTTCATTTAGAAACTATACATTTTATTTCTTAGTAAGTACAAAATTTTGTATTCATTGAAGATGTTCGAAGTTTAAAGTTTTTTGATATCTGTAATAGTTACGGAATAATCGCCTGTGCACACTTAACGATTACACCCGGTATAACTTTACAGGGCAAAGGACTAGTATCCAGCTCTTAATAATAATAAAAAAATAACTTACGTTTTGCCCGACGTAATAAATACAGCTTTATTTCACTGAAAAAACAAACAGGATTCACATGATGATACGCGCGGCCCAAAGCACTTCGTTTCTCAGACAAAAAGCCTTGGAAAAACGCAAGCCACGCGTAGAAACGGGTTGATAATATTAAATGAACTAAATATTTATTTTTTTACAAAAGAAATTAGACACCCAATGGTACAGACATATTCCTTGGGCCACGGATGTTCTTTGTTGTGGAGTCTGTACAGAGGAATATCATAATTCATCCGAGAAAAAGATTTTACAGTCCAGTTCGTAACTGAAGCGGAAAGTATGAATACAGAAATATAATTCATGGTACAGAAAAAAGACCCATTTTGAGGATTTTTACACGTGACTGAATTATACTATTGAATATTAGACTTTGTTTGTCTGGTGTAGTGGTTAAGCGGTGGAGGATTGCGGGATCGAATCCGGACATATTTCTAGGGAGATTTTAATGATTGTACTAAATGTAAGAATTGTACTAAATGTGTATTTACTTGTTTATAAATTTATTAATGATTTCTAGTACTTTTAAAACTAGTACTGATAGGATTACGCTTATTATTAAAACTGTTTAATTAATAATGAAAATAAACTATTTGAATTTTTTTTTAAATATGATATTATATGAATAATGCGAAATGCTTGTATGATGGTAAATAAACTCGTGTGAATACCATTAATATTATTTATCTGCACTACTGCTTGTAACATTTCGAATACATTTTATCATACGACAGGAACAATATATTTCATGGCAACACTGTCGTAAGGTAATCTGCCGGTCGTAAACGTTACATCTTTTCCTACATACGACGTATTGCGAAGGGCTTCAAGCGTATCTTCTTATGAGATTGGATTCTGGAATATAAATGGGCAAAGCAATCGACAGAAGCTAGTTTTTTGATGAAACAATTCGGGTAATTATGGAACTATTGTGTTGCTCTGAAAATACAGAGAAACGATAATTAAAGTTTAATCTCAGTTTTGTCGATTCCCTTTTACAAATAATACTGAATTATAAAAAATGACGCCATATTAGAAAACTTATAAAAAAACCAAAAAAGGTCGATTCATTTTATCTACTGGGCGTAGGCACAATATTTCTTGCAATCAAGCAATAAACTTCACGTGTCATCACGATGATCATAATGATAACAAAAAATACAAAAACACAAACTTTTTTTTGCGTTTTTGTAATTTTACTGGTCCAACGAAGAATGAGAAAGGGGACACTTAGAATTAAACATAATAATATAATATTCATAAGCATAAGCATAAGATAATATTCTTTAACACTTTTAAGTACGACAGTCGAACCCACACACATTGCTCCACGTTCAACAGCTGTCAAGGGTGAAATTCAAAGTAGTAAGTAAGTACTTCATTGTTTAAATAGAAGTATCAACAAAAATACTTATCGCGCAACAAAGACATAGCAATGTGAGATTAACCTAGATTCAAATTGCAGTTGTTATTTTGAAGTTCATGAGATTCCGTCACTATTTAGTGCATAAAGACATAAAGAGGCGCTTAAGGCACGTCTTTAAGCGCTCTAATGCTAATGAGCAGGGGAGAGAGAAAGGAATGTTTTTGAAAGCTTTGACTTTGCTGAGTTGCTGATTGTTTGAAGTAAAGCATATGGCATTAAAACTTCAAATTAGGGTTTTTTTAGTCAATGCTAGCCAGTTCGAAATAGAAATGCTGAACATCTGACTTTTCTCATTTTCCGACCATAAGATAAGAATGTCGGATTAAGTAAAATTTATAAATACTTACACAGAGAAAATAAACTTTCATATTTTATGAAAAACAACAACTTTTGCCCTCGCAGTCTAAATTTTATAAATATGTTATAAACTAAAATTGATACAAAAGTCAAGTTACATGTTGAAATTGGTGACATAAGAAGCTGGGACTTTAGACGTTAGACTTTCAACAATGAAACCATTAACAACGAAAATCTTTAAGCCTTATTTTAGGAGCAAAGACCCGAAAATGTACTTAAAACTTCATAATACGGGGTTCCATGGCACTTTTATTGAAAAAGAACCTAAAAATATCCAAAAGGGTCGCTATCGCGCTCTTCCAACTCAATTGAGATTCAAAACTATTGGAATGGAATATTCAATTGGGCAAATCCTACTCTATTCTATTTTACGCTTAGCTGAGAAGAATAGTATGGCCAGCGTTCCCACTCTTTGGAGCGATTGCGAAAACATGTGAAGAATTAAGTTATGTGGGACTGTTCCAGACTTTAAGGAGGGACCTTAAAAAAGTGAAACACATGTTAAATATGCCGTATTAAATAGTTCTTTTATATATGATTATTATCAATCTTTTTTATATTTCACATAGTAAAAAAGATGATCTTTGAGAAATCACGCATATCCTCAATATCGACTTGTATAATGATCTATTATTTAGACGTGGATACCGGCCTCATAAAAAATATCGACATCCGCAACCTTAAGATCCCATACCATGATACTTTGATAAGTTGAACCCAAATTACGCTCCCGAAGAATCCGGCCTTGTTTGATCTTTGATTATTCTGATCAATATTGCCGTGTATTCCACCATCGCATACCTATATATATACTTGAGACCTTTTTCATTTGACTAAAATTGATTTTTTTCCCGTGAAATAAATTGTGTTAATAAAAGAACATCTTATCTTCAGCTCTTGCATATTTTTGATTTATACAAGTTTAAAAGGTTACACCTTTAATAATTATGAATTACTCATGCGTAGAATTTAAATATATGCTACCTAATCTGAGTTCAGATCAACTACAATAAAATTGAAAATCTTTATAATATTACGAAAATAGAGTTTTTTATCAATTTAATTATGCTCCAATAAATTTGTTGTAGTAAACAACTAAAAAACATTAAATCCGTATTAATGCTTTAAAATCATAATCGTAAACTACTGTTGTATGTTATCTGGTTGAAAAATGTTATGGTCGTAATATGCTTCATGAATATTTGGTGATTCTGAACGAAGAAGTTTAGCAATTAAATTCAATTCACTACAAAATGGCCCACTTAACTCGATATTTGAACAAAAATCGCCTGAAACTCGCGCGAGCCGGTTTCCATATAGTTTGCGCATGTTTATATAGTATAGTTTTTTTTTTTCAATCTGTGAAATTCTCTTTATTTTTGCATTAAATTAACCTGCCTAAATAATAAGTAGTCTGCTATGACAGTAGACAGACAATAATCACTGACCATATTATTAGATTATTTTTTCATTTTTGATGTGGAGTAGATATTGGCGCGCCTTGGTCTCGAGTGCTGTGACATCATGTCGCGGTTGTGACGCCTCACTACCCCGCGCCGTTACTCTCTATTCATTTTGTATATGAGCGCGCGTTTCTATATTTCTTTATTGTACTCTATTATTGGTTTTAGATTTTTATTGATTATAAATATTGCAATATTAGCATCGACGTTTCTCGCAAGGTGGCTTGCAGAGGTTATGATAGCGTCTACGTTTAGGAAGGTGATGATAGCGTCTACATTTTGAAGGTTTCCAAGTTGTATTGTTTCGGAAATACCATACTTATGTGTTTTTATTTTTAATTCATCAATAATTAAGTTTCTTTTTTCATGAAATAAAATGTCCGACATGAACTCAATGTCTCTGGTACATTTTTTAGAGAATTATACAAGCCACAACTTTTTTAAAGTTAATTTCATTATAAGGGTTCATAATTAGACAGGCGCAAATTTACATGTTTTATTACATTTTATACACCAAAAGAAGGAAATCCAAATGTAAGTACCAATGGAAAAAACGTATTATGCCAGTAAATAAACTATCTCTATATTTACGATGATGATTAAACGTCACAAAAATGTGCAACGTTTTTGTCCAAGAAGAGGAAGAGAGTGATTGAGACCGATTAAGAGAGAGAGTGAAAAAGGGCGAACGTAGCATGAAGCACATAGCCATGGAGTGAGAGTAGGGAGCATGCGAGTGAGAAAGGTCGAGAGAGTGAGATAGAGCGAACGTCACATCGCAAGTCTCGGAAATTTAAAGCTTTAGATTAGTATAAATATAAACGATATTTAAAAATTAGTTTGCCAAATAAGTTTCACTTCTGACATGTGTACTTTGTACGCACGCACTTTTTACATGTTTGTAAATCAAAATTAAAAAGACCTTAACTCAGAATCTATTTCTGAGTTAAGGTCAAAATTTAAGTCAATTACAAAATTCCATCCGGACAAAGTCCAAAGCGAGTTATAAAAAAGCAATGCTCAGAGGCCGCTTAATATTTTCTGCTGCTGTTCATTTTCTCTATTTAATACATAATTTATTCTAAACTTCATTGACTTGAACAAGAAATTGAGTTAAGTGCCTGAATAGGACATTAATTGCATATGGAGCTGAGCAACGTGAGATTTGAATCATAATACAAGCCATCAGGGTACATTTGTAATGGTATATACTAGGTGGAAAATTCTGTGTATTTGTTTATTTATTTCATTATTACATATAATTATATAATATATTAGTTTAGTGGTAACTAATTAGACATGTTCATGGAAGTTTATATTAGTAATGAAACAATTTTTACGGATTTTATCGCGGCTTATTAAGGTTTTTACAATCTCGACGTTTCGGATACTTTACAGCAACCATGGTTACGGGAGAACTGACTACTGATACTGATATCAATTTTTATAATAAAAATGACTTTTATTATTAAAAAAAAACATTTTACAAAAAAATTAAAACCGACTTCAAAAATACTAAACTAAAAAGTAATAAAATAACAGTTTCTTTAATGTTTGTGCTTACAACATATAATCAACTTAATCTTCTACTAATGTACAAACTTTGCGTTTACCACGTCATTATAGTTACTTTTGGAGTCGGTGTCACCCAAGGTAGGTAGGTAGGTAATGTACAGCAACAAATATGACACCGACTCCAAAAGTAACTATAATGTCAGCCAAGGTAGGTAGGTAGGTAATGTACAGCAACAAATATGACACCGACTCCAAAAGTAACTATAATGACGTGGTAAACGCAAAGTTTGTGCATTAGCAGAATATTAAGTTGATTATATTATGTTGTAAGCACAAACATTAAAGAAACTGTTATTTTATTACTTTTTAGTTTAGTATTTTTGAAGTCGGTTTTAATTTTTTTGTAAAATGATTTTATTTCTTAATTTTTTGTGATTCCGAAATTCGTCGTCTTGGCGTTCATTAAAGGAGGCATGTTCAGCAGTGGATGGATAAAGGATGATGATGATGGTGATGGTGATGATGATGATGATTACGATGACCGCGACATACTATGGTGTGCTACCAAAGCATCCTATACAATTGTTACATCGACACGTAGTAAAATGATCATATCATCAAGGTAAACAAAACCAACCAAATAGGCATTATTGGGAATAACTAAAAAGCGGCTTGTCAGATCTTATTAAAATTAATATGGGACCAAATTGGAAACACCAGCTTTCAAACAAAAAAAAACCATCGAAATCTACATATGTCACATATGTCACATACATACAAAAAAAAATCATACAGACGAATTGAGAACCTCATTTTTTTTAAGTCGGTTAAAATTGATATCAGTAAGTATGAGAAAAGTAGGATAATTAATTTTATTAAATAAACAGTTCATAATCTTTATGTATAAAAATCAATGCCACTTTGCGTTGTAATTTTATAACTCAAGAACGGGCTCACCAATCCCAACGAAATGTTTAGGCTTTGTTCGGACTATTTAGTAGATGGTTTATGTGAAGTTTGCACAAAATCAGTCGAGTGGTTCTTCATTTATTTCATTTTTTTATTCAATAAATGGCGGATCATTTTGTTAATGGAGATTTTGCTGTCAAATTGAAACTTTTTCAGTTGGGGTCATATTGAAACTTTTTTCAGTGTTGACAGTACAACATTAAGTTTTAAAATAGCTAGCAATTAATAATATATTTTTTTGTTTGAATAAATTAATTTGATGTTCCATTTTTTTTTTTCACTTTATACGAAGCGAAGCACGTACCGGGCCGCTAGTAAAGATAATATAATATTATTTAGGAGTTATTATTTTTTAATGAACTTTACGTAATTTATGGCTTTCAACTGAGACCGATAAAAATCAGATTGGAACACAACTAAAAACCCCAGTTTTTAGTTGTGTCCAATCAGATTTTTAAACGCACAAAAATTATAAGACTAATATGCTACTTACTAACTCTTATCGTATCATACAAAGGCATAAAAAGCGGATTTTTTTTTCATACAAAACACAGCATATAACCAAAAAATAAAAATTAAATATCCGTGTGCGACTGTCATATAAATATTATAATATTATATTATATACTTATTTCCTTAAAGGAAAAGCGCCGAATGTCTCAACGTAGAGACGTTGACAAATGTACTAAATAATATGACTAGAAAACCGCAACTTGTATGTGAATTATATAACAAAACTAGCTGTTGCCCGCAGCTTCGCTCGAGTTAACGTTCAAAATTATATTTGTGGGGAACTATTGTTAGCTTTATGTTTCTATGTTAATTGTGTATCTGTGAAAGTGCTTTAGCTGTTGTTCCTCCTCAAAATTAAATAAATAAATGAAATAAATAAAAATTGAGGGGTGGACCACCCTTAACAAAAAAAAAAATTGTTGACCGACCTACCCGATATGCACACAAAATTTCATGAGAATTGGTTGAGCCGTTTCGGAGGAGTAAGCTAACTAACATTGTGACACGAGAATTTTATATATTAGATATACTTTTTACATATCTATACATAATATCTGTACCAGTTGAGCTTAAAGGCCATCAGGCCGAAAAGTCTAGCCCTTCCGAAAAAAAAATACATAATATTCATCTGTAAATTCTTACGTAGGTTTTTATATTAAAGTCGAAGAACGTTTTCTATTGCAAATACAGTTTGTACCCGTTTTTTGATTTTACACAATTAAAGTAACAACTGTCTCATTTAAAATGAATCACACATTTATTCATATATTCATTCACACATTCATGAATTTATTCATTCATTAATTTGTTCATTCCTCGTTCCTGAACGCGTATAAGGACATATTGTAGTTATTAACACGATAGTATTATGCAACACAAAAGCTGAAATTGTACAAATATTCCAGAATTGGGAAAGCCAAGTGCATATTCTCGTTTGTAGCGCAATTGTAATAAGCAAGCCTGAAATAAGCTGGCACTTCACACTTCCGACAGACTAAAATTAAGCCAAGAATATCTCAAACGAAAACCTATTTTTGTATAATTAAAGCCGACAAAAAGCGAGTCAGTTTTTATATATTTTTTGTATTCAGGCTAATTTTGTTACAATTTTAATTGGTTTTCTCAGTAACGAGTAGTACCTATACATAATAAATAGAGTGCCACTGTCACGCCGCTTCATTGTGCCGATCGTAAGCAGATGCATATATTCATCATTATATTATCATTTCATAGTAAAGCGCTGTGAGAGTGACATTACATGCATAATACATTAAAAATATATATCTATATTTTAAATTAGGTCATTTATCATTATCACCATCAGCCTCTATCCATCCACTGCTGAACACAGGCACTCTTCAATGGACGCCAAGACTTTGAATGTTATTGCTTTCTTTTATTTTGCTTCCAGGAATCATTCTTACAAATTGGCACTTCATATTGCACCATCTTTAACATAAAAACAAATATGATATTTGTTTGAATAGAGTGAAGTTTCCAAGACAATGGTCTTGTCTATGTTCATACCTGTGATTACAGTTCATACTTAGTGACGCGCGCTCTATATAATATTATATATGCTCTAAGGTATCTACATAAAAAATACATACTAATGGTCATATATTATATACATAGTCTGGCCATAAATACTGTTACAATTGAAAATAAAGAAAATATTGCATTTGAATTTGGAATCTGTAATTTTTAAATGATTATTTATTGTGTTTTATCATTTTCGTGCCAATACATTGTAAAATATTCTGTGATATTAAAATGGAGTGGGGTGATAAAGAGAATCGAATCGCTGTGATTGCGATTGAGTAATACGCGAAGGGAGGTCACAGAAATAATTTGTTTACGCATTAGTTTTTTTTTTTAAAACTGAGTAATATTTAACAAACTATGTGACCGTATTTATCTTCAAAGCTATAAAGAAGCTCCCCAATCAGTCAACAAAGTACAACATGGGCATTATCCAACTTCAGTGATGGTTTGGTGGAGTGTTAGCTATGAAGGAGTTACTGAGCCATATTTTTGTGAAAAATATTGGTTGTGTTGCCGGTATATAAACGATAGTTTTACGTGATAACGTCATAGAGTAACATTGATGAAAAATTAATTGCCTTTTTTGCCGCTGTTTTGAGAAAAACAGTTAATTGAAGTGAACAAAATGAAATTAGATTGAAAATCATGGAGGAAATCAATTACATCTTATTAAATTGTAGAAATAAACACAAAACACATTGTCGCGTATTAACATTTGTTATAAATAATGGTTTCCAAGCCAACGCTTGGGCCTCTCTATCGTTAGACAAGCTCAAGCGAAACGGGATACTTTTTCGTGCGCGCTGCCGGTGAACATCAATTTATAAGACGTTATCACGTCAAAATGTATCAAGACATCGGCACAAGTGTATCAAAATACCATTCTTGAAAAGATAGGCCCCTTGACAACACCATGTTCACTAACCAAGAATGATCCTTTTAAAAAGGTTCGGCGCCGAGTCATAAAGCTCGATCCACCCAATCTTGGTTAGAAACCAATGTTCTGGACTTCATCAGACTAACTAGAAGACTGATCGTCATCAACTCCCGATCTTAATCCGCTGGATTATGATTTATGGTCAACTTTAGAGAGTGTGGCTTGCTCTAAATACCATGATAATTTGGAATTGCTAAAAAAGGGTCCATACGATTGTCAGTGAAGAATTTTCCCATGGAAAGAGTACGTGTTCGTCTTTCGAGATCACTTCGTCGTTATGTATTAAACTAACACTCTGTAATAGTAATTAATGTTAGTACAATAAAAAAATGTTTTTTTCTTTTCTTTGCAACAATATTTAAGGCAAGACTATGTAGTATATACTTATTACTGCCTTCCTTACCCACTTAATATTATATAGGTATTTTCCACAATAAACTCTTATTCATCATACAATTACTTTAAATGATTTAAATGATATTACAATACGTAGTATTACTATTTACTTTTTGAATATTACTCTTAAATGCTTAATATATACGAGCGACAATAATTTTATCGTTATCTATATATCGTTTTTTTTTTTTATAGAAGAGGGGGCAAACGGACAGTCGGTTCACCTGATGATAAGTGAAAAGCGACATCCACAAACACCCCCTATACCAGAGGATCAGCAGGTGCGTTGCCGGCCTTTTAGAAATGAGTAGGTATGCTCTTTTCTTTTATACTTTTAAGACCTTATTAACACTAAAAGCTATTTTTAGACCTCTATTAAATCGGTATATTTTTTAAATCATGTGATTCTGAAATCTTTTATACTTCTAGTAGGTACTATTAAATCAATTTTAATACGAAAGCATTTCGTAAGGCCCTGTTATTCTTTTCTTTATTACCTCAATGGAAACAAAAACGGGGAAATAAAATTAACAGCCAAGAGGCTCTTAAAATGTAGCACATTACATTAACGCTCCCTATTTATTTAAAGTACTAAGTTTATACATTTCGTAATAATGGGCCTAGATTTTATTTACAAGATATAGAGTGAATGGAAAGATTTTCTACCACATCGCCCTACCTCATATAAAAGTGCTTTTTATCATGTCCAAAACGGCCGAGTAGTCAAGACTCAGGCTGCTGGACACTTTACGCAGCAGTCGTGGGTTCGAATCCCTTCAAGTGCAGATAATTTGTTTGATGAATATGTCTGCACCGGAGAATGGACCTGTGTATATATATATTAGCGCGTGGTGACGATCCATGAATAAATACGACGGAGTAGTTTTCAAGGGGTGTTTATTCCACTAGAATTCGAACACGAATGAATCAAACTGCCCCGTAGTCTTCTTCGAGCCCCGCAAGGGGCTCGGAGGATGCTGAATCGGGGCTTATGGGCCCCCTCTCAGCGGCATCGATCGCACCCCATCAATATGGGGTGGTCCTTGGGACGGCCATAAGTGGCCTATGCGCTGTGTTGTGCTGCATCTACCGGCGGACGCGTCGCAAACTCCGCCAGGTGGCACCCAGGCGGTCAGCCCCTACCGGGTAAATTCACCAAGGTGAAAGCCCAGCAGGGAGCGACCAGCGACACGGGGCGCTTCCCGGCAGAGATGTCTTGCAACGCCCGCCAGCCGATGCGGTGCGATGGTGAAATGAAGATGATGAGATGGGGTGAAGTGGAGTGAGATGAGCTTCTTGGCTGATGGTATTGATTTTGATGTGTTCATAGACTTCGGTTACCTTTTCAGGGCCCGGACAGGAGAAGGCAAGTGGGAGAGAAGGAGGCAGGTTAGATTTAGGGAAGGAGAATAGACAGAAGGAGCGTTATATTTGGTGATGGCCGAAGCCGATTTGGGATTGACCAAGACAAATAAACGAAGAGAAGAGAAAGAAGCTCCGCTTACAGCGACACGACACGGCGTGGGCGAGCTAGAGCAACAAATAAGGATTACCTATAAAAATACAAAATACAAGAAAGAGAGCGGGTACGCAGCAAGTGTGAGAGAAGAACACACTTACTACGCACCGCTTGTAGGGGGTGAATCAAACTGCAGACAGCCCGACAGTTTTATAAGCCGATCAAAACAAGTTACAGGAGTGGGTAGGGTATGGTAGGGAGGTAGGGGAGCGTAGTATATCGATCATAGTCGATCAAAATACTTTTTAATCGACTTATATTACAATCGAATAAATTAATCTAGCTAATTAATTATGATTAAGTATTTACAAAATTGATTTGAATAAATTACAATTATTATTTTAATTACAATCATTAGTTCAAACAAACCATTCATCAAACATTCAAAATTCCTTAATAAATCATTTCTATGCTAATGTTTAATTTTATTTAATAAGACGCTATCATATATAAATTTCTTAAATTTATTTCCTTTCTTAGTACCTGTAACACAAGTTCCTACGAACTTATAACGTAGGCCCTTGGTAAGTTCGTTCATTCGTTCGGTTAACGTGGTGTGATTGTTGGTTAATGTTTATTTATTAATATTTATCCTATCCTCTCAAAATTTCATTAAAATCGCACAGTCCACAGGAGGTCATCGCAGACCATTGTTTATCTTATCGTGATACGATTGTTTTATAATAATATTTATAATATATAAAGATTTATAAAATTCATTTATGTAGTATAGTAGCGACCTGAGTAATATTATGTGCATTCCATGTGCATTCATAACGACACAATCAAAGTTTAAAATCAGGCGCACCAACGTTCAAATAAAAAAAAAAAAATAAAAAAAAAAATACATTTTAAATCGACTATGCGTCAAATTGAAGGCAAATTTTCAGTCACTTGGCCTCTCACTCCCGTCAAAGCGGGCGAGCGTTATAATATCTGTTCACGGTCCGCCGGGGTGACACCGCCAATCACGTTAGTTCCTTTTCACGAGGCCAATGAGGATAAACGTTAAGGACAAGTTTCATCAACATCATATTTTGTATTCCACTTTCGAATTTACGTGAATCGGAATATAGGTATGCGACATTTTCTCCTTGCTCTAATGATACATCATGACGTATTAAAAATTTCACTCTGATGACAGCTGCAAGGAAATATTACGTTTTCGCAAAACAGAAACGTTATTCCGAAATACTTGGGATGCGAAAAGGAATTTGGAACATCTTTCTCCGGCACCACATCTCAAAAGCGTCAATGCGTTTGCGTTCTATGTTTGAAAACATTGAAAATGAAAACTTTTTTTTTTTTTTTTTTTTGAATTTCAATTTTAGAACTCGTTGGTACTCGTTGGTAACCTAATGTTAGTATATTGCATTCATTTGTCATTTGTTTTTGTGAATTAGCGGCAAATCTAAAACTCTTGTTACACGTGACATGAACATGAAAATGAACATAACGCGAGAAAATTTTCGGTCAATGATATTATTATGACTTTCGTTGTGGGCTTACTGAACAACAAAGCTATAATAGGCTGCGATTAGAATTTTTTAATGAAGCCCCATCTCGTGCCACTATTTACAATTGGTTTAACGAGTTTAAGCATGGACGTAGCAATCTCAGTGATGAACCGCGTGAGGGACGTCCTTTAACAGCGACTACTGAAGATAACATCAGTGCTGTGCGACGCATAGAGGAAGATAAGAGAGTGACCTATCAGCAGATACGGGCAAGCCTAGGCATTGGTATGAGTCAAGTTCAAAAAATATTACACGAATATTTAGGCGTCAGGAAGCTTTGTACCAGATGGATTCCCCATACTTTAACCGACAACCAGAAACGCCTCCGCATGGACTGGTGTCTCCAAATGTTAGATAAGTTCAACGGCGGTAACTCAAATGCTGTATTTGATATCATCACAGGTGATGAAAGCTGGATATATTGCTACGAACCCGAAACCAAAAGACAATCAGCTCAGTGGGTGTTTCCTTTCGAGGGTCGGCCGACTAAGGTAAAGAAAGGAAGAAGTCAAGGAAAAAAGATGGTTGCTCATTCTTTGGTCGGAAAGGTCAGTTCGCGACAGTTGTGCTAGAAGATGGAAGGACAGTTACTGCAGACTGGTATGTCAATCGCTGTTTGTCTGTTGTCTTGGAAAAAAATTCGACAGCAGCGCCCTCGAATCAGGATCCTCCTTCACCATGACAATGCTTCAGCGCACTCCGAAAAACGGACTGTTGAATATTTGACTATGGCAGGTGTCGAGATAATGAGTCATCCGCCTTACAGTCCTGACCTGGCGCCCTGCGACTTTCATTTATTCCCAAGAACTAAAGATAAAATTCGAGGTATTCGCTTTACGAGCCCTGAAGATGCGGTGAAAGCGTACGAAAATGCGATAGAATAGAAAAGAATAGAAAGATCCATAGAAGAGACTCCTAAGGAAGAATGCTTTTCTCAGTGGTTCCATCGAATGCGACGATGTGTAGAAAGAAACGGAGATTACTTCGAAAAACAATAAAAGTATTGGCAACTTTCTACACTAAGCCGTTTTTCATTTTTTAAACATTTTCAGTGTTACCTAGGTACAGCTTTTAAAGTCTAAGTCTCAGTGCCATTTAAAAAGATCGAAAAGACAAGAGTCCATACAAGTCTGGTTTTGGTTTTCTGGAAATGTTTCGATCTCTCCAGATTTTTGCAAGTTGAGACAGTTTAGTTTAGTTAATAATATTAATAGCTAATTCTCCTGCGCACTTCCTTCTCGCATGAACCGTTGTTACTGATGTTGGAACCCAGGTAAATGAAGTTGTCTACTGTTTTTGGGTTCAATGCGCCAGTGAGTTTCAACTTCCCTAATCTGTCTACCACTATGACCTTAGTTTCGGACCTGTTTGTCTATTCGGCTTAGGAGTGTAACGATCTCTAACTCATTTGCTGCAGAAAGAGTCGTTTCACCAGCGTAGCGCAAGCTGGTGATTTTTACGCCACAAACTATGCCTCCTTTCCAGTTCTCGCAGTTACATCTCATTATATATTCTCCATAAGCGTTACCTAAACAAAATGGGTGATAAAATGTTTCCTTGGCGTACTCCTTAATGAAATTTAATAACACATAGAGCTTCGAAAACAATAATATGTTCAAGAGACTTTATCTAATCATTTTAAATATCCCTTTTTAGTAATGTACTACAATATTATGTATTACAGATAGATGTTTGCCCAAGTGGAACTCTCTAGGTTTCGCCGTAGAATAGTAAATCGACCGAAAGATAACAAGCGATCTTCGGCTGTTGCATAAACATGTGACGCTAATACCCGGAGATAACGGGTTAGAAATAGACATGTTATGTTATTCTAATCAAACATGTTCAGTGGGTTTATTATAGGAATATTAGTTAAGGTTTTCCTATGTAAGGTAAAGTTTTATAAGAGATACGCTTGTCCGGGCTCCCGGCTGCATGGGTACCACCATCTTGCTTGTTACTCCCGTGAAACAGCTTTGCTGTGTTTCGGAGAGAAGGACAAGATATGCAGTGTAATTACTGGCACCGAGACTTAACATCTTGTTTCAGGATAGGCAACACATAAATGAGTTATCTGAGCTATATCTAGGTGAACAAGGTTTTATTCATGGGCGACGTCGACCACTGGACACTTCACCGCCAGATGGCATATCTGTCAATTCACTTAATAAAAAATATTCCAAAATGTTGACAAAACAAACTTACAATGTAAGTAATAAATACAACACTTGAAAACAATATTACAGATTCAGAGCTTTATTGACATGAATAAAAGTCCGAATGCTGAGCGCAAAAATAGCGAGGCATAATTTTTCAATGTAGTTGCTGACGGATTTTATCGCAGTGTATATTTTTAGCAGTAATATTTAATATATCTCTCCAATATTGAAATATTGGGCATAATTTATATTTCTTTTCCGTTCCGAATATTCAAAGGCTGTTGAATATGAATTGTTTAAAAGCTTTTATTGAAACGCGTTGTGTGTAGTTCCGCTACAGATGTTGCAACTCGCGAATCAGTGTTGTGTAATGTGTTTCATTTGTTAGATTATGTTTGCATAAAAGTGCATTTATTTTACGATAACGGCATTAGTAAAATTGGATTTTTTTTTCTAAAAACAAAAATTGTTTCCGAAATAACTAAAATGTAAGTACTCCCTTCAAACCCCCGCGGGTTTATTTGTCTGTGATCACACCATCAGATGAGCCGACTATTTACCCATATATTCTCATTTATACCGGTATATGGTGGTATATTAGCATTTATATAGATTGATATTATGGTTTATAAAATATATTCTTGCAATAAAATTTATTGAGCATTTCTCTTGACACTTCAAGACATCACAAAGCAGATGGTACTCCATTCAAAGCATTATTCAATGTTGTCACCTCGTGCATCATATCGTGCAATGACGGACTAAAAATTCAATATTGCTCACGTATACGAGCTACAATGTCTGGCAATAAAATATGGAACGATGAAATTCCTTTGTCTGTAGATACAATTGATTGCACTGAGTATTGGGCACGGACAGCAAAGTCAGAGTGAATGTAGCGATTATTGAGTATTTATATACGATATTTTTTTTGGTGTCGAGTACGGAAAATGTTCCTTAGTATCAGTAAAGTTGATATAAAATTTACAGCTTGGCAAAAAAGAGTATGGAAAAAATAAGGGCGCCACTTTCACTTAAGTCTTATCATAATATGGAAAATCAGTAACAGAATTTAATCAAATCGTTAAAATTAAATATGAATCACTAAACGGTACTCAAAATCTAGTATTTGTCGGCCAAGTATTGTCAAGGTTTCCATTTAGTAAAATATTTAGTTCCACTTGTCACCACGTCATACTCTTTTTTGCCAAGCTGTAAATAATTATTTGACGAATGTGAAGTTGTGTGACATTTTGTACTTCAGAATATTTTCAGTGTCTAATTTTCTTGAGAAAACTTGCTTATCTAAAATTAACCTTTCGTTTTCCGGCTGATCTGAAACAGAATGTCAAAATAATGAAAAAATAATGTCAAAAATCATATTTCGGTTTAAAAAAACTTTTCAAAAGCAACTTACCTGTAAACATCAAACCAAATTACTAAACTCCTGTCTGATTCCATGCCTAACCTACGGGTGCCAAAACTTGAAGCTTAGCAATAAAATAACAACGTGTCAACTCGGAATAGAGCGCAGTATAAACATCAAAAAAATTAAAAAATAAGACACTCCAAAAAAAAAAAGTCACAAAAGATGGGCTAGAAAAGTCTCTGTCATCAAAATGGAAATGGGCTGGCCAATTCCTCGCCTTGAAGAACAGAGGTGGACCCTAAGCTTGGAAGGGCCCACACGGCAAAAGAAAAAAAGGGAGATATACTGAGAATTTATTATATACCTAAATAATAAATCTCAAAAATATTAAAAGTTAGCATCGTTCCGAATCTCACTAGAATTTTTGGGTAAATTTCCCTCAAAACTTTTAATTCGAACAGTTTTCTGGTTTTCAATTGTAGAATAGAACTACGTAAAACTTTTCCGTAGTTGAATTTTATTTACTCATGGAAACTATTTTTTACAGCGGTGGGAGGGAAGCGCTGTGCCGCGCTCCCGGCTGCATGGGTACCACCATCTTGCTTATTTCTCCCGTGAAACAGCTTTGCTGTGTTTCGGAGAGAAGGGCAAGACAGGCAGTGTAATTACTGGCACCGAGACTTAACATCTTATGTCTCAGGATAGGCAACACATAAATGAGTTGCCTGGCCTCGTTCCAGGTATACTAGTAGTAGTAGTAGTACATGTTCATGGGCGACGTCGACCCCTTAACATCAGTTTGCCAGTTTGCCTATCAAACTAACATAAAAAAACTATTTCTTAAGAACAACCTTTTCTATAATTCTACATACTATCTCAATTTTAATTGCTGAATCCAAACCAAGAAATTCAATTCTCAAGAATAACTTATTCTAGAATAAGGTTTAAATAAAACACAAATATAAGTATTAATATCTTAATTAATCTAATTTCATCCTCTTGTGTAAATAGGTATTATCACAATTTCAAGTAGTAGAAATATTTCGAAATTCTAGGCGCTTTTACCAGCTCCTATGAAAGTGACATTAAGTTATAAACTATCCGAGCGTCGAGAATCTTACTATAATGACCTTTTAAAATACGTCATGTTGATCTTAGTAAATATTAAAGTAAAATCTAATAACACTCGGTGATGATAAACGACCTTAAAAAACGATGGACATAGACAAGGCGAAAGTCATGTTCAATGATCACGTTCTGGATGTCTTGAAGCACAGTAACTAATGGACACTTTGGATATGATATGACAGCACTAAGGAGTAAAGAACTTTTTTTTTTCTTTTACGCCGGGAAATGCTCTGAGGCATCCCGCGGGGAGTGGGTCTACCCACGCGGGTATGTGGGACTCGCTGCGCCCGAAAGCTGGAAAGTGGCCGCAGGTCTACCCAATAAAACCCGGCGAGTGCCACCAATGCCACCTTTGGTGAGGTGCCCCGGATCTAATAAACAAACAAGGCACCTCGACAGCTAGTCAGTCCCCCAAGGGACCGACTCCACCTCCACAGAGGGGTTGTCCCGCACCACAGAACAATCCCTCCCAACGTTGGGACAGTACAATGGGGTGAGGTTCCCGTCCTCGCCCCTTGCCCCCTGCTCTTTTGTCCCCTCTTCTTATAAGAGGGGTACAAAGAGCCCCCTCGGCTCAATTAGCTTCGCCCAAGGTGCTGGGCTCATATAAATGATGATGATGATGAAGGTGCTGGGCTCACCCTAGGCTACTGAGCCCCACCGCCACGTCAAGGCCTGAACCATGGTGGGGAAGGAGTAAGAACCTAGTTTCTTTTATACTGATAATAATACAAAAAAGGTCTTCGGTTGGTCTCTTGTTTTTTTTTTCACTATTAAAGGTTATAACTGTTAATAAAGTTCATGAAAAACTTTTATAGAGTATATCACGTTTATTAATATTTTTTCATGTCCTACGTTTCAGATACTTTACAGCAACCATGGTCACAGGGGAATGTTTTTTTCTTTTTTTTATGTTAGTTGGATAGGCAAACTGGCAAATGTACCACCTGATGGTAAGTGGTCGACGTCGCCCCTGAACATAAACTAGTATACCTGGAACGAGCCCAGGCAACTTATTTATGTGTTGCCTATCCTGAGACATAAGATGTTAAGTCTCGGTGCCAGTAATTACACTGCCTGTCTTGCCCTTCTCTCCGAAACGCAGCAAAGCTGTTTCACGGGAGAAACAAGCAAGATGGTGGTGCAGCCGGGAGCGCGGCACAGCGCTTCCCTCCCACCGGTGACTGACCTGGTTATTTTGAGATTTCATTATAAGTCACTTAAAATTATTCGTCATTAATTATTGCTTGTTAACTTATACATCACATAATTATCAAGAAAATGCCCTGATGGGCATTTTCTTGAAAATTATGTGACATGTGGCTGTCACACTTATGTGTCTATTACAATGACATCAATAGCTCTCGTTAATGGCGGGTTGTCGAGAGCTTATATTACGTTCTTTTGCCTACACAATAATATGTCGTCGAGAATATGGGCTTCATTAGAGTCACCCTTCATACATATTTGTACCATGCAAGGTTTTTTATTATACGATAAGTAACTGAAATACGATATTTTAAAGACAAACCAATCAAACATTTTTACTAGAACTAAATTCATAAATATTATTTATTATACTAAAGTAAAGATCTTGTCACACATGGTCCCATACTCAGAAGAACGGAAGGCCAATGGGTCAATAAGGTTCAAGAGTGGAGGCCACGTTTAGGTACACGAAGGTTGAAGTGTTGGGCGGCCATTAGCCAGGTGGTAAGACCGTGTGGGATGCGAGTGGCAAGGGATCGGCCGTCTTGGCGTTCATTGAGGGAGGTCTATGTTCAGCAGTGGACGGATAGAGGCAGAAGATGATGATAATGATGATGATGAAGGATATTGTATCTATGTATATATTATTTTATCATTTCGTGCCTACAGCGCTGTCTGATATAGTCGATGGAAAGGGATTTTCTGAGTAAGTTTATAGGCTATTTAAAAATACTCACTATATCTATCAACTAGCTGTTGCCTGCAGCTTCTCCCGCGTTACTCAACTCCTATATGTGATACAGTGTGATGTTATACAGCCTAGCCTAGCCTTCCTCGATAAATGGGCTGTCTGAAACTGAAAGAATTTTTCAAATCGGACCAGTAGCTCCTTAGATTAGCGCGTTCAAACAAACAAACAAACTCTTCAGCTTTATAATATTAGTATAGATTAGACTGTCACTAAAGTAATTTTGGCAACAGCAAGTAGCATGGTATTTGAATACTCAACAAAATATATTTAACTAAAAGCAAACAACAAACGTACGAAAGGAACGAGCTTTAGTGTTGACACATTTGAACGTCTTTAAAATTCTAGTCCTGTTCCGTTGAAAAATACTGTCATGGCAACACTTCCGCCGAGGAAATTGCTTCTCGTACTTTCATAAATCCGCGCACAGGTAAAATTTAATATCATTATAAAAAGTTATCTGTGAAACTTAATATCTTTAGTGTATTACTAAGGGAATAAGTTATACTCATTATTGGTATTACTGGGTTTAGTTTTACATTTTATATGGTTAAGAAATATTTAATTTTAATAATAATATCATAGAGTATACAAGCAAAGATAACCATTTGGTATAAGTATGTATTTTATTATGAGTTGAAAAAGTATCCACCTGTGAACGCAAATTAGCCGCAAACAACCTTTTCAAAAACCGTACACAATGGGGCTGGTTTAGCATGTGGAAGGATTGTTTCAGTATAATTTGTGTGTGTGCGTAATTTATTGGTGCACACACGTTTAAAAATCCTTCCTTTTGCTACTGTGGCGCAACCTGTTTGTCACTTTTCGACGGACACTTTCCATACACAGAGATGGTTATCCTTACTTTTTATATAAATCCACATCTCTATGAATAATAGGTACTTGTTTAATGTATGTTGTATTTAATTAGACTGATTATTATTACGGTACTGTGCTACTTGGGAAAATCTTTCGCTCCCCTTAAATTAAAACAAATCCGATTTGTCTTAGAACTAAATTAATTTAGAGGGACAAACTTTTAGCTGAAGCTCCGACATAACAAAAGTGTGTCCTCGTTTGATAAATTAGGTATTTCAAGGTATAATAATTTCTAATGTCCCGTACATTTGAGTTTTTGCCGTGATAACGTCTTAGAAATCGATGAACGATAGCTGCACAAACGAAAAAGTGTCACGTTCCACCAGAGCCGAGCGTGCAAGCGAGAGCGGGGAATAAGTGATAGAGATGCACGATTGGCCTAAGCGTTCAGCTTGTGATGCATTATGATGTTATCTCGTAAATTATCGTCCGTAAACCGACTTTACATACAACAGGTAGGTTTTCGGTAGGTAGGGTTGGGGGGTATCGTTATTATATCGTAAAGTTTAAAAAAATGGTAGCGTCAAGTCAACCTTTATAATACGTGCCACCTTAAATTTACACGAAGTCTAAAGTTTAGCGTTATATATGAGAACCTAATCTAAAACAGAAACCAAGCATCATAATTAATACTGTCTAAGCATTACGATGCTCTATATTTACTTCAAATCCTTTAAATAGAATTTAGAAATCGTATGAGGAGAGTTGCTAATTAAATTTGGAGTCCATTTCGTGGACGAATGAATCCTCCATTTTGTGACAGCGTAGCCGTCGTGGAACACACGACGCTAATCGAATGACCGCCTGTCCGACTCCAGCAAATTACTGGTGCTGCATTTAACTGAAACCTCGCAGATTGCCTATTATATCAACAGCCTTTCATTTTTTTATTACATAGATTAAACAAAATTTCATAAACGATTTTCACAATTACTTAATATTCATAATGGAAATTCTTGATAATTAAAAGCACTTTTAACATTTTAATTATTTAGAAGTAATTAACAATCAAAATATTTATTTATGGCGCTTAAATTATTCATAAATGACCTGAACTAGTATCATATTACACATTAATATCATATACATAACAGCTCGTTGTAAAAATCAATAATTAAAACGTCGACCAAGCAATCTTCTACTATATTGGCTGTGCAGTTTAAGTGCAGTGCTCATCGAATTTACCGGTAATTGGGAATCTGATGGGCTTTAAACGAGCTCACTCGATAGTTTTAGAGCGATTTTAGTGAAATCGATATTAGATACATTACGCTTTTCGTTCAACTCACAGGGAAATTACGATTTTATTTTTAATCTCGTTGCTTGCTCTAGTTAGATTTTAGCTTCATCAGCATTAATTATTTTATGTATAACATTTAATATTGTAGTGAAAAAATAGCAGCCTGTACATTATTAGTTTCTGCCTAGCGTCATCACCGCGATGCTCGGTGACGATGAGTCCTGGACGGCGATGGTCTCCAACTGCGAGGCAGTAATGTCCCAGAAGGAGGCCGACGAGCGGGTGAGAGAGGAGGCCGCCGACGAAGCCTCCTCCCGCGGGCGACGAACGGGGGTGCGTAGGAGGCGCTATTTAATGCGCCTCCAGTAACGCCCCTGTGTTCGTGTCGGGCTCAGGATGGGAACCTGGGTCTGTATGGCACGACGTCGTCGGGACTGCTTAGTAGCGGCCAGGCATGAGAAGTAGTCTGGTCTTCGCCGGGACCAGCCTGTCGCTGAGGTGATCCTGTTTGTTGCCCGCATATCTGGGACCCTTAAGAAGCGGTTGAAGGCGCTCGCAGTGGTTTTAGTTAGGGTTGCACTCCCAGGTGCGAGTCCCACTATGGGTCAGGATCTACCCAAAGATCCTGGCTGCATCCATAAGGATTTCCCTGCGGAAAAAAAATAGCCTGTACATTACACATCAAGTACTTACATTGTTGAAAATGTCCCTTTCCTATACGTTGGGCGCACTTAATATAGTTTCCGGAATAAATAAGAAAAAAAATACAATTAAAGGTCAAATATGAATTTATCGTTTCTCAAAATATTTTCCCTTTGCGTTAATCCACTTTTTCATACGATTAAACCAATTTTTAAAACATTTGTGCCCCTCCTCCGTGGTGACCTCATAAATGTATTTTTCATACTCTTCGACAGCCTCTTCTGTAGGGCTAGCATGCGCGCACGACAAATTTTATCTACCCCTTTTCTCGTATACAAGGTTGATAAAAGCGAGGGGCATTAAATTAAAATACATATACTACACATGCTTACGGTTAATCCGAAACTATAAAAAAATTGTTTGAGAGCAATAAAAAAAAAGTTTTTCAAAGAACTTAAA
This sequence comes from Helleia helle, assembly GCA_963853865.1. Classification (NCBI taxonomy): domain Eukaryota; kingdom Metazoa; phylum Arthropoda; class Insecta; order Lepidoptera; family Lycaenidae; genus Helleia; species Helleia helle. Next base: position 14,703,469 of record OY971421.1, read on the forward strand.
TACGTGAATAGTCAAAGTAAAACGTAAAAACTCTTTGTAAACCTTTGTAAAATGTCCTTCGAATCTAAAAGGCAACGTCGCACAGCACGTTGCGTCTCACCGGGTCGAACAAACCGGAGCGCCTTTAAAACTTTAAAAATATCCTGTGACTAAACTATTGATTCTATTGGTCTAAGTTTTGGTATGTAGCTTGAAAATGGTACATGAACCTTGTATATGAAATAATACGAGAAAAGGCGTAGACAAAATATTGTCGTGCGCGCATGCTAGCCCTACAGGTGATGAAAATCGTTGACCGCAATTGCTTCTGAATTTTCGGGAACAGAAAAAAGTCACAAGGTGTCAGGTCGGGACTGTGTGCAGGATGGCTCATAAGTACTAGGTACGTTTATCACCTTCAAAAATTCGTTTGTCCGTCCGGCTGTGTGGGAACCAGTATTGTCGTGGTTTATGGTTATTTTTACCCAGTTCGTCAATAACTTCTGGCAAACAAATGGTTGTGTACCAGTCACCATTCACGGTACGACGATTTTCTAAAGCAACAGTAGCCACGTGTACAGCAATCATCCGCTTTGATGCACTTTTCACGCGCGCCGCTTTGGTTGGTTTCGGCTCATCTTAAAAGACCCACATGCTCGATAGCTGCTTTCTTTTGGGATCCTAGCAATAAATACATGTTGCCTATATCCCACATCAAATTTGATGCCCCTTCGTTGAATCTGATAAGCAAGGAATTGCACCAAGTGACACGGTCCGCTTTTTGAGCCTCGGTCAAATTGTGTGGGATCCACCACGAGCATAGCTTTCTCACACCCAAATGTTTGTGTAAGATTGATTATATTTGACTCATGCCTAAATCTAAGGATGCCCGAATCTCATGGTAGGTCACATGCCTGACTGTTTCGATCATACGGCGCTCAGCATCGATGTTTTCGTTGTTCACAGTGGACGGGCGACCATCGCGAGATTCGTCACTGAGTTTGACACGACTGCGCTTGAATTCCGCAAACCAGCTATATGCATACCGTGTTTTATGCATACATAACATACATAGCATGTTTATCGCCAAACACAGATTAAAGCCTAGCAAGGTTCTGATGAACTGTCAAGTTACACTTAAAATTGAAAAAAAAAAATACTACTAATGTAAACACGCAATTTTTAAAATGGCGCCACAATGTAAAAACAATTGACAGTCAGATAAAACAAACTGTATTCTACAGCCAAAGCCATTTTCAAATATTGTTATTAATTTTTAAATATTGTTTATGTAACTCGCCAGTTCCGGAAACTATTAGTGCGCCCTATGTATACTTACACAATAGTACGGCGTTTCCCAATCGGAAGATTGAGCTTAAAGGCCATTAGGCCGAAAAGTCTTGCCCTTCCAGAAAAAAAAACGCATTTTCATCTCTGCTTATTTGACTTATCCTATATACATATGTGCAGGGGCCAGTCCAAATTGAATTAATAAATAAGTTTGCGCTGTATGCCCGGTCAGTTTGCTGCTATTCCCACATGCATGTTCAATGTCTAAACTACTTTGAGAAATCCCCTGACACACTGGGGATATTATAGGAGATATTTTTAACAAATGCAAGGAAACTCTTTGGCTCTATACCATTATTGTGTAAACCACTTCCTATATCAATACCGAAAAGAAGCAATATAATATTATAATAACCAATTTTATTATGGTCTTCATTTTTATAGACTCTGTTAATCCTAAACAATATTATTTATAATTTTCATTTTCACAATAGTTAATTTTGTAATAAAGGCGCAGTAAACAATCACTTGGATATCTGACATGAAATTTATTACGTGAATAATTTAACGCAAAGTTTCGATTGAAACCCCTGTCGGGCTATCGGGGGAACTTGTCAAAAGAAAGTTACAGACAGAGCCTAAGACTTCGAGATAACTCCGGGTAGCGAACAACGGCGAGTTCATTGTGGATAGTAAAAATACTGTTGTGTCATAGTTCAATGCGAGGGTATTGCTATTGGCATTATTGAATAAGTTCCAAATTAAATAATAATAATAATATAATATCTATGGACGCTTTCACACCACGTCAATCTGGTCCCGTGGTAAGTTCTCGAAGAACTTGTGTTACGGGTACCAGACAACGGAAATATATTTAATACTTTTATAATAAACATATATTTAAGATTTTTATTATATAATACACATATTTAATACACATCCATGACCCAGGAACACAGAAAAAATTTTTGTTCCCTGGCGGGAATCGAACCCGCAACATCCGGCTTGAGCGCCAACGCGCTTACCACCGAGCCACAGAAGTCGTCGATATTTTTTCATTTTCATTTGTTGAAATAAACAATTAACAAAATTTGTCTTTTGATTGAAAAAGTTTAAAATGTATAGTATATAGTAATGCACTCCAATATATATTATTACTAGCTGGTGCCCGCGACTTCGTCTGCGCAGGATAAGATTTGAGTTTTTTTTATAAAAAGTATCCTATGTTACTTCTAATACCTCCAAGAATATGTGTACAAAGTTTAATGATTATCGGTTAAGTAGTTTTCGCGTGAAAGCGTAACAAATATCCACGCTTTCACATTTATAATATTAGTAAGGAATATTATTTGTTCTTTTTTCAAATCTCTTTTCTTGGCTAAATAATCTTCTGACCACAAAATATAGCGCATAATAAGTATGTAACATACTATATTTTATTTATTATTATTATTATTGTAAAGGTAAGGGTAAGTTTTTTCTTTATCAAGTAAAACTATCAATCCATGCACTGAAGAATATGGGTGGTTTTTTTTGCAGCCACTTTTAAAAATTCAAACGTGCACGCCTCATAATCTTATTTTCCACAATAATTGATTAATCGGTGCTAAGCGTGTGCTAAGCAATAGACAGCTATCAGTTGCTTTGCAACGTAACACAAACTATATAGGGAATACTACATATTGCAACGTAATAGTATATCTTTTAATAATTATTAATTGTTTTTTTTTTCAAATATATTTTATGTGCCTTACATCAATAAGTGCACTCATGTAAGTGTGACATAAAAGAAAAAAAAAACAATTTCAGTTTCGAGAAAACTGATTTTTGTCAAAAAGAGTAGAGTCGAGAGTAGAGCTCTATAGCTTGGCAAAAAAGAGTATGATGTGGTGACAGGTGGAACTAAATATTTTACTAAATGGAAACCTATGATGTTGACAATACTTGGCCAGCAAATACTAGATTTTAAGTAAAGCTTAATGTTTCACATTTATTTTTAACGATTTGATTAAATTATCTTACTGATTTTCCATATTATGATGAGACCTAAGTGAAAGTGGCGCCCTCATTTTTTCCACACTCTTTTTTGCCAAGCTGTACGTCAAAGCTTCGCTTAGGAGGCGTGCAAAACGGCTAATGTTATTAAAACTTTTCGCTGAGTAAATGTGAATTCGCAGTCAAATTTTCAGCCTGAGCAAATAAAGCAAGATTAAAAGTCAATCCCCGGGAATTTATTGTCACGAAGACTGGAGACCTTCTGAATGGGATAGACTTGTATAAAAACATGTCAAACTACAGTCACAGCACTTAATCTAATCGAGTCTGGGAGGCACATAGGCGCGAAGTAATTCTCGCTTTTATGATGTTCTTGAACTTGACAAATTACTTTTCACTTTGTAATTTCAAATGTATTTCAAGGCGGTGAATCTTTAGTTAGTTGGGCATACGTTTGTCGCACTAAGCATTATAATTATTATTATGGGCCCGTGTATTTAATTAATAAAATGATCATTCATACACATTCCAAAATGTGCTAAGATAATTTTCGAAATTGCTATTTTATTTTTTTAGTACGCAATTAAAACATTAACAAAGCATAAAATACTCTTATATTTAAAAATACTACAAGTTTATACGATTTAACAAAACCAAATATAAAAATACAATAAAACATATATTATTTTATTTACTAGTTGCTGATCCTTACAATGATATTTGAGACGACGATATAAATTGCAAAATAAAACCTCGTTAAGTGCTTTTAGCAAACTTAGTTCAGTCATTCTCAATAACGTTAAGCTTACATCACTATCGGTAGTAAGCGCTTTTTCCTCGCTCCTATCTGGGTTAACCTTAATATGTAAAATATACTTCCAAGGATCTGTATTAGTATTCCTTACAATGTAAGAAGTTAAGCTCTAATCTTCCGCCGTTTAAGCTCCTAACTGCCCGCTCCATATTCACGAACAACTGCCCTCCCGCTCCTTAAATCTACATCAGCCTAAGATCTCTTTGCGCATATTTTAAGAGGATGAAGGATGTTTATTAAAACGATTTTATTATTTAAATTGACTAATCAGCATTATAATTAATGCAAAATGCTGAAAGCCTGTTTCCATAATTGTTTCACTAATAATGCCTGCCAAATTTTGTATGCCATGTTTTGTGTTATGAAGTAATGTTTTCATTATTCCAATGATTACTATTTACATTTCGGTTTTGCGTTTGTATATTGTATCTGAATAAATGTTTACAAGAGTTTTTAAAATTCCATCAAAAACCATCACCGATTGCTTTGAAATATTATTGTAAAATTCTTATAAATTAGAACATGTATGAAGGCAGGCGAAGACACGTGGAACTGTTGTGTAGTTGTATCTTCATAACAGTAATTATAATTTTACCTTTAGCTAAATAATATGATAGTTTTTTAAGCATTTTGCAAGAGGTAGTGCCATGCTGCTTTGTAGCCGAATTGGGCCGGCACGACCGGGGTTGTACCTCTTGCAAACAATACCGGCATAAAGTGACAGCTATCCTGTCGCGTTTCGTACGGATTATGGGTTCCCGGTGGCCTGTTTGGGGGGAATTGGGAAAAGTAGGGCCGTCGATAGTCGCCAAAAGTTGCGATTGTTAGTTTGCCATCCTTTGCTATAAAAAATACTTTTATTCCATGATAAGTTATGAACTCTGAAGTAATAAGATGTCTAGAATGTCGGACAAGGCATTTGCTCTGGCATCTCTTCTTATGCGCTTTAACAGTACCTAAAGAGGCAAGCGTAAAACAACATGGCGTAAATGTTCTTTAATATTACTTAATTAAACATGGTATGCGATGTTCCTGTTTCATGTCAAAATTAACGTTTTTTGCACAAATTAAAGCTTCATTTCATACTTTACACCTGTGTTATATATTACCAATCAAATATAATAGATCACACCTCATACAGAAGTGATCTGCTTAGTATAGGGAAGGAAGAAAGATTATAATTAAAATTTATACACATATAAAACATATAATATGCCTATTTAAGTTAAAGTCATGAAATATTTAAGTTGTCATTTTATATAACACTCTGGTGTAGCGGGTGTCAGTGGATGTCGCTATCACTTACCATCAGGTGAACCGACTGTCCGTTTGCCCCTCTTCTATAAAAAAAATCGTCCAGGTACATTAAAAATATATTTTAAAACTTTAAGACGCCTTTCCTTCATTGTCTAGCGCCAAATACTTTTGTAACAATTTATCAAGACGACAAATCTTTAGGAGAGTAAGTCAGAGCTATTCCTTGCCCGAGATCGCCTATTGTGAAGTGTAAATCGCCGCAAGCACAACCCTAATTGATATCAATTACCCCAAGATCTGGGATCGCGGCCTACGACGCTGCTCGCTGTTGAGAAAAAATTATAATGAAACCAATTTGTTAATAGCTTATTGTGATTCGCAGAAATGTGTTTTTATGTTGGATAGGCGACATATGTAAGATAGGGAACAGACAAACCACCTGATGGTAAGTCGCCCTTAAATATCAATCATCATCATCAGTCGTCGAATCCTGTCATCACAAATGAATGATTAAAGTGAAAAAAATGTATTTTTTATTTTTTAATTTTATTAAACACGTAATACCATATAATATATCTGGTATACTAATAGTTATTAGCATACCAGATATATTATATGCTTTGATATTAGTTTTGTTATTTTTTATGTCATGTATTGGCATGCCTTAGCAGTGATATCAACTCGAATGCCGTGACGGTAATGGTACGTCGCTGCTATATTATAATAACATCTATGGCCGCTTTTACACCACGTCAATCTGGTCCCGTGGTAAGTTCTCGAAGTACTTGTCTTACGGGTACCAGACAACGGAAATATATTTAATACTTTTATACTATACATATATTTAAGATTTTTATTCTATAATACACACATTTAATACACATCCAGGACCCAGGAACACAGAAGAACTTTTTGTTCCCTAGCGGGATTCGAACCCATTACTTATCTCCAGCTTGAGCGCCAAGGCGCTAACTGTTGAGCCACAGAGGTCGTCATTATGTTTGTAATACAGGTTTTTTATTTATGAATTCAAATATTAACATAAATGTTGCCATGTTTATTAATAATCATATTTCTATGAAACTTAATAATAATTATTTAAGTACTATCCTTTTTCTTCACATAAGTTAAAAGAAAAAAAAATAATATCTTAAAATATAAACCTCTTAGGTAAAATATAAAATTAAAACCATCATTAAAAAAAATCCAGACTTGGGAATTCGAGAAACCTTTTGGTCCCAATTAATCCCGTGGAATATTTTTTTATAAAATGAATAATGAAAATACTTAAAGGTCGAACGCTGCCAACCATTTGCAATTTAATGATATATCATTATATAAAAACCTCACATAATTATGTATTATAGGTGCATTATGTGTGCATGTTTTATTTATTTTTAATATTAAATTGGAACTAGGTAGATAAAAAATTTATTCATTTTATTTACACATTCTAGATTATAGTAAAAAAGAACAATATTGATAAAAAAAAGTGTGTGTGTGTCAGCTCCGACGCACGATTGGAGTTTACTCCTTACGAACGAGAATTATATATATGGAGTAGAAAAAAAGGGTAAATGAACGCATCTGCTAAAATGATAAGACTAAAGCTAAGCTAAAACGCAAAGATTTTGAAAATATGAGAAAGAATATTTGAAAAGAATAAATATATATATTAAAATTACTAGACTTTTCTGGGCTGAAATTTAAAATAATTTTAAAATCGCCGCGAATATTGGAACGTAATGTCTTTTTTTAATCTAACATTTTTCAATTTTGAATTCATTTTTGTTATTACGTCGTATTCCAATCCCTAGTTTGTGTTTTTGATTATTCAATCTTGAAGCTCTAGTTGTTTTATTTTCTTATTTCCACTCATGTTTTAAAAACCATTGTGAGTTGTGACTATGATAACGTAAGAAACTACATGAAGACAGTTTTCTATACGGAAATTAATACAATGCCAATTACATAAAAATCAAAAGTGATTTCATATGCAATTTGGTTAGTAATTTTTTCACATACATTAGTGGTGCAAAGATATAAATAATATATTAAGTGGACGCAGAAAAGACACTAAATATTTTAATAATAGACGAAAAAGTAAAATAATAATTAGTACCTACACATTGTTTTATTTAAAATCCTACATAATAACGTCACGTCAATATTAGCTAATGCTGACCAAATGGGGGATACTTATTTGTCTTGCAAATCATTGCATCGGAATAAAGTTTTATCCCCATTTTTTCAGCATTAGCTGAAATTGTTTAAATATCTTATAATATTGCATACTGGTCGTGTGATTGACTTTTAGTGCTGTAATTTTGCGTTAGATGGCGTTGGCGGCATTATTTTAAGATACGCTGTGTAATGTATTCCATCTCATTCTTTTACACGTTCAATCCCACAGATATATATGTTTGTCTCTTTCTACGTAACGCCTCAACTTTTGTGTTACACTTGATTTTACTCCTCATAAAATTTCCGTACCAGACCTTATAACTCAAATCGTTTCTTAAGGAGAGAACTCCAAAAAAGCCTAACCAGTAATAGGGACTGCCGATAGAAGCTGAAACACAGCGACACAGTACTCAGCGGTATAGAGCAGCTGAATGTATCATTCTCGCTCGGGCACACTTGGCGTTCCGATTTCACCCGATCGAGCCTTTCACCTCCGAGCGTGACGGATCACTCACACCCTACAAAAACTATGTGTAGTGCGCCAAAAGAAGTTTTCACTTCAAAAGTTACGTTTCTATTAATACCTAATTACATCTAATATAATTCATTTCTAGCAAAATAAGATAAAGGTATCAATGGAGTAGCCATTGAAAGACCTAGGTCACTATCTCTGAATCTATTCCTCGTCTATCCTGAGACGCAAGATAGCAGATATCGTTGCCAGTATTACACAGCATGACCTTCCCGAACACAGCCAAGCTGCTTCACGAAGTAGATAAAAGAAATGATGGTAGCCATTCACAATTTGCATGTCTCTCTCGGCGATTACTAGTCGATGATATATTTTTTTTATTCAATTATCCCGCGAAACACGCAGTCTTTACAGCAAAAGTGTGAGTGCACGCACATGCATGAACGCATATGCGTGGTTGTGGTGCATGTGGGGTGGTGGTGCATGCGATTGTACGCATATGCAGTGTGGGAAAGGAGGGCGGTGCTATAAGCATGCATATGCGTGCACTCACACTTTTACGGTAAAATATGCGTGTTTAGCGGGATAATTGCGAAATAATATATAATTTAATATCTTATATAACGGATTTCCGCAAAGTAACGCCTGATTCTATTAAAAATATTCACCCTATCAAAATCACAGAAGATATCATTAATAAAAATAAAAACATGGACAAAGGCCTGGTTTAATTCGGTTAATTGTCATCACTATTACAAGCTTATGAAAATTCATAGGACGTGGCTCTCTAAAGCATCCCACTTGTATATCGATGGTAAAAAGTCGAGATCATGAAATTTTATGAGACGTATCTGATGAAACTGGCAACTCGTTGAGATATGTTACGGTGCAGTAGTTAGCGCCTATGTTGCTCGTTAGTCAGAATAGAGTGGCTGAAGTCTGCGCTCTTTTTATTGGAATATGTTACGGATTCAGTAACAATTTACAGGGTACCCACGTATTTTACAGCTTCAACTTTTTCTTTATTCGAACGGTATTTTAGTCTGTATGGAACTATGAAATTTTGGTAATAGGATTTGTATGTATGTGTAGACAACGGTATGTCGTTAATGTTGCCCAAGAACATTATGGACTTCTCCCCGGAATAGAAACTAGAAACTATTTCATGCATTGGCTATTCTGAGCCATAAAACGATAAAAACTCACTCTGTCCTTCTTCACGAAAAACAGCAAACCTGTTTCACGAAAGTAATAAGTAAAAGATTAAAGTAATTTGCATATATTCAACATTATATCAATCAATACACATTAATCTTTCAGTGTAATAACTATCCCCACCAAGGTTCAAGCCTTGTCGTGGCGGTGGGGCTCAGTAGCCTAAGGTGAACCCAGCACCATGGGCGAAGCCAAGTGAACTGAGGGAGCTGCTCTTTATACCCCTCCTTTAAGAAGAGGGGACAAAAGAGTAGTAAGGGACAAGGGGCAAGAATGGGAACCTCACCCCATTGCACTATCCCGACGTTGGGAGGGGTTGATCCGTGGTGCGGGGCAACACCTCAGTGGCGGCGTGGCGGATGTTACGTTTCTCAAGTAGGTACGTAAAACTTCATACAAGCGAGGTCGCTTAAATTTTAGACAAACTTGTTTTGTAAGTTGGCAGCCCTATTACGGCCATATTACTTACATGACAGTTGTCAAGCTGACAACTTTATCTTTCTGTGGCGATTTCCATATTCCATTTAAATACATTATCGAGATAGAATCAACTGTAGACTGAACTAAACTGCCAGGTCTTGCTGGAAACTATTATTGTATAAAGTTATTGAAATATATTTTGAGAAGATAATTATATAATATGAATAAAAACAGAAAAATAGAAGAGTCATCCATATTCTCATGAAATTAGTTAACACAGGAAGTTTACCGGTCCCCACCATGGTTCAGACCTTGACGTGGCGGTAGGGCTCAGTAGCCTAAGGTGTGCTCAGCACCTTGGGCGAAGCTAATTGAGCCGAGGGGGCTCATTGTACCCCTCTTATAAGAAGAGGAACCTCACCTCACTCTGTGGAGGTGGCGTCGGTCCCCTGAGGGGCTGACTTGCCATCGAGGTGCCCTGTTTGCTCATTAGATCCCGGGCACCTCACCAAAGGCGGCATCGGTGGCACTCGCCGGGTTTTAGTAGGTAGAGCTGCGTCCACTGACCAGTTCTCGGGCGCAGCGAGCCGCACGTACTCGTCTGGGGAGACCCAGCGGGATGCCTCAGAGCATTTCCCGGCGTTAAAGAAAAAAGAAGGAAATTTACCGGTGAGAGAGATGTGCATGTGCCTTTGCAAAGAATGGCAGTACAGTCTCGTCTGCCCCTTTGCCTATCCAAGTAAAATAAAAAATAAAAATGCAGTATTGTAGGTAACAATTTTTTTTCGCCCGCCCCGCCATTTCGAAGATAAACATATTAAACACTACATCCAGCAGTCGTACTTATAAAGTTAACGTGATTTAAAATCTCTTTTGAAGTGTTAATTAAATCAATTTCATTGAATGATTACGTAGATAATTGGATAGCCGATACAATCGAATCTACCTAAATTCAAACTATTGGGCCAGTTTATGGCCTATTCTCCCAATTGCTTACCGATTGCTCAATATACTAAGTAATCTAAGGATATAACTACTCCATTACTTCACAAACTAGTTCGTGTACGGTTTCAACATAAAATATGGTCTAGCAACGTCAAATATACCAAACAATTATTCATTAATAGTGTTAATAAACGCAAATATTACTATCCTACTAATATTATAAATGTGAAAGTAAGTTTGTTTGCTACGCTTTCACGCGAAAACTACTTAACCGATCATCATGAAACTTTGTACACATATTATGTCATATTCTTGGAGATATTAGAATAGAAGTAACATAAAATACTTTTTATGAAAAAAAAATCGGTTGTCTGTAAAGTCAGTTTACTGACGATAGTAGAACGTGACAACGTCATAAGAAAATGGAACCCCTCACAGCGAGGTAACGCCGCATGTGTCAGGTTTTTTCGTTCGTGCAGCCGGCTCCATCGAATTATAAGACGTTGTCACGTCAAAAACCAAAATCTTATCCTGGGCAGACGAAGTCGCGGGCACCAGCACTGGCTAGTAATTTGAATGTAAAGTTTGTTATGTTTTTACGAAACTACTTAACAAATCACATTACAAAGTTTCATGAAAACTTAGTACACATTTTCTCAAAGGTATTGAGAAAAATATTATATTATTTTTATCAAAAAAAAATAAGAAAAAATATTTTTACGGACAGTTAAATTTTACAATAGTAACTACTAGCTAACTAATAGTACTCCTACATATAAAAAATTTAATATTCGTCCCGTTCCTTCGTTTGATAATTTATCCCCAACGAGAATAGGCAAATGATAATTAAAATACATTAGTAGTAGAGATGATTGAGTACGGCAAAAATAATGAGTACTTCAGCGTTTTCTAAAATTCAACCCCTAAGATGGTAAAATGGGGGATTATTTTTTTTAATAAATGCACAGACCCTTAAGGCTTAACTTAAAATTTCGCACACGTATTTCCCGCCACATCACATCCACTTTGGAAGGATTTTTCAAAATTCATACGATATATATTCATATAAACTTATAAGTTTATATGGAACTTTATATTCCGTTAAAAGGCTTGAACTACTAGCATACTTCACTGGTTAAAGCATACTTTATAAAAATGAAAATGGCACAGAAAATGATTAATCAAAATGAACAACTTTTTACGAATTTTATCACGGGAGAGACGGACCATGGTTGCTGCAAACCATCCGTAACACCGGGCATGTAAAAATCTTATTAAACCGCGGTAGAATCAGAATTCGCGAAATCATTAGAAAACAATACAAAAAGGTTAACTTTACCTCCCTTATTATATATTTATATTATATATATATTTATTATTATATATATTTATTTATTACCATACCATATTGCCATGCCATATTTATTTATTACCGCTGTAGGCTAAATTGTTTATTCTTATTTAGTAAAACACAATCTTATATAAGCTAATTTGATACTTTCATCTAAGGTAATGGAGTTTATAATGGCTTAAGGAAACATCTATTATACGGCCGCTTTCCGTCAAATAGCTTTACTTTATTCTATTCGTTGTTAATTTTCTTCAACTTTATGCTTATATCCTTGAATCTTAACGTACTTTTTTGCAATTTTCCGCACAAAGTAACGCCTTATTTTATTAAATTATCATCATTAAGTTAATAAGGTCTTTAACAGGGGTTCACCTTTTAGCTTCCTAAAACCTACCTTTTTACCCGCAACGGAACGGAGACTGTATATGCGTTTGGGGTGAGAGGCAGTTTGTGTGTGTAAACCTATTTTGCCGCTTATCGCCAAGACTACTTGTCCGATTTTGATGCGGTTTTCAGAGATGGGTTCGGATTAGATTGGTGCATATAATTATATCCTTTTAAAAAAATAAACGGAGAAAAATACCAAAACTTTTTAATATTTGTCCATTTTGTAAGAGGTAGTGCCATGCTACTTTGCATCCGAATGGGGCTGGCACGACCGAGGTGGTAACTCTCGCTCACATAATACCGGCGTAAAGTGTATGCTGTCGAGTTTCGTACGGTTCGTGAGTTTCCGGTGGCCCATTTGGGGGGATAGGAAAAAGGAGAGCAACGTATCTGCATAACCTCTGGTTATGCAGATACGTATAGGCGTCTTTAGTCACCATCAGGCTCCGACTGCTTTTTTGCCTCCTTATAATATGCCATAAAAAAAATATTTTTCTGTCTAATTTTTTCCTAGGTTATAAATTTAAAACGGCTGAAAATAAAGCGTTTCCAATATCTACAAAACTCGAAGAATGTCTGATAACAAAAAACAAAAGATGCATTAATAACGAAGGTATAGCATATTCAATTAAAGTAATTAATATCACAGCAGAGATAGTGTTACCTCAGAGCATTAAATCACATTTCTATTCATAGTATTTCACAACTTCGCAGACTCAATTCATTATCATATTTATGCGTCGGGGAACGGATTGCATTAAGTCGGAATTGCTTGCATTTCTCGTTGTGAGATATTAAAGACTACACACGATAATGCTATTTTATCATAGACAAGTAACTATTTAATTAATATACAAACGTAAACCACTTTTCGGATAGTAAGTTAGTATAATATCAGGCATTAATAAACATCATTTTTTTCGGGGATATTATTTTTATGCATATTGCATATCACTAGCACCCGGAAGGAACCACACTATGGTTCAATCCTTGCCATGGTGGTGGCACCTTGGGCGCAAACAAAAATTGTTACCTACGAAATAAAAATTTAGAAAAAGTTAGAAATAATCTTAGACTATTTTCAAGCAGCAGCGTCTCTAGTGTAATATGACAATGTATGGAAAATCTTCAGATGTATCTACGTATTGATGATGATGAACTGTTTCAGGCAAACTGTCGTTCCCCACCATGGTTCAGGCCTTGACGTGGGGATGGGGCTCAGTAGCCTAGGATGAGCCCAGCACCTTGGGCTAAGCTAATTGAGCCAAGGGGGCTCTTCGTACCCCTCTTATAAGAAGAGGGGACTAAAGAGCAGGGGGGACACGGAGCAAGGATGGGAACCTCACGCCATTGCACTGTCCCAACGTTGGGAGGGATTTTTCTGTGGTGCGGGACAACACCTCTATGGAGGTGGAGTCGGTCCCTTGGGGGACAGACTAGCCGTCGAGGTGCCATGTTCCTCAACAGGTCCAGGTCACCTCACCAAAGGGGGCATTGGTGGCACTCACCGGGTTTTAGTGGGTAGAGCCAGTGGGGGATTTACAATAGGGGCAGTCGGGGCTAGTGCCCAGGGCGGCAAGTTTTCTAGGGCGGCAAAATTTAGAAACTGATTTTTTTTCCAGTCTTATCAAGATTGTTCAATATAATTAGTTAATTCTTTGAATAAATATTTTTTTATTAAATAGATAATTAAAGAAATTCATTTTTACATAATATAAAGGACCTTTAAACTGAGTTTTCAAACGTGGGTTTATGATATTAGCTGCAACAAACTGTAGCGCCAGAACGATCGTTATCATATTTGAAAAGAGTTAAAAACTTCTTACGTTTTACAATGAGTGCAAATGGGCTCAATAGCTTAAATATTCTATTTTTTTTTTTCGGAATGATCTATGCTAACGGCCCAAAGGTCCTAATGCTACATCGGATAAGTGTGAGCCGATTTGGCTCAATTTTGGTTTGTAAAAGTGGGGGGTTGCCCCCCGCCAACCGTAAAGTCTGCAACCACACGGACTCCTGGCGACGGGTTGGTAGATATTCTATGCATCAAATCAGACGTACTGACAACATTTAGATTGGGACCAATTTTTGTATGTTTTCGCAATATACAATAGGCAATATATAATATGCACAGATATTATAATAATGTATAATAAATTAGTTATTTTATTTTTGAAATATAAGTTTAAGTGAAACTGCATTATTGGGGCGGCATTTTTATCGGTGCCCAGGGGCGGCATTATGTTTAAGTCCGGCCCTGGGTAGAGCTGCGTCCACCTTACCATCTTTCGGGCGCAGCGAGTCCTACATACCCGCCTCGGGAGTCCTCGACCACGAAGGATGCCCAAGAAAATTTCTCAGCGCAAAATAAAAAAGGGCCCGGAAGGAATATGGTGGTTATGTGGAAATCGGTATTATTTGATAATGGCACCCCTACACACTAAAGACCCCGCGGATGCCATGGGCCACCCACACACACAGCCCAGGATCTGTCAGCAATAGGGCGACAGACATCAAACATTATTAAGACTGAGCAAATCTGGTTTAAAGAAAACCAAAGTGACTGGCCAAAGTCCAAAAATATCAACCTATCTTATAATTATTTAATAAGTAGACGATAAGAATAAAATACCTAGTTATAAGATACTAATTTTAGCTGCGAATATTTTTTCGTTTCATACCTTTTAGGACCTATTTTAGAAGTCGGGTTAGTTTGTACCTACTCGAAAACACATTTTTTCTTGGGTAATATACCTACATACATATAGTTACGAAGAATTTGGAATAAAATATATTTACAACATGCTTGAAAAATGATTCTTACAAATATCACGTGATATATGTAGTACCCACTTAGAATTAATATAACGATAACTCATGTGTCAAA
Source organism: Helleia helle (assembly GCA_963853865.1). Lineage (NCBI taxonomy): Eukaryota > Metazoa > Arthropoda > Insecta > Lepidoptera > Lycaenidae > Helleia > Helleia helle. The sequence continues at coordinate 14,718,665 of OY971421.1, forward strand.
TTCTAATAATGAATTAAAAATATTATGGTCTATTTTTTTACCCGCAACGGAACGGAGACTGTATATGCGTTTGGGGTGAGAGGCAGTTTGTGTGTGTAAACCTATTTTGCCGCTTATCGCCAAGACTACTTGTCCGATTTTGATGCGGTTTTCAGAGATGGGTTCGGATTAGATTTGTGCATATACTTAGATATATATTAAGTTGATAACTCACTAGAGGGCACTGCAGTAAACGTTTTTTGTAAAATCCAATGTTGCCATTTTTCTCCAAAACTACTATTTTAATTTTGATACGAATTTCAATTATGGGTTTGGGTTTGATTGGTGCATGTTCTTAGATAGGTGTTACGATTACAACCCACCAGGGGGCGCTGCAGTAAACATTTATTTTGATGCGGTTTTAATTCAGTGATGGGTTCTGGTTTGATCGGTGCATGTTCTTGGATTATGTGTTACGATGAAAACTCACCAGGGGCGCTGAAGTAAATGTTTGTTTGTGGAAAACCAAAACTACTAGTCCGCTTTAGATGCGATTTTCGGTGATAGGTTCGGGTTTAATTGTGGTACGTGTTCTTAAATGTGTTACGGTGACGACTCACCAGAGGGCGCTGCAGTAAACATTTATTTGTACAAACTAATGCTGCAACTTTTCTCCAAAACTACTAGTCTGATTTTGATGCGGTTTTCAATTATGGGTTTGGATTTAATTGGTGCATGTTATCAGATAGGTGTTACAATTACGACTTACCAGGGGGCGCTGCAGTAAATATTTGTTTTGATGCGGTTTTCATTCTGTGGTGGGTTCTGGTTTGATTGGTGAATAATAATAATAATAATATCTATCGACGCTTTCACACCACGTCAATCTGGTCCCGTGGTAAGTTCTCGAAGAACTTGTGTTACGGGTACCAGACAACGGAAGTATATTTAATACTTTTATACTATACATATATTTAAGATTTTATTATATAATACACATATTTAATACACATCCATGACCCAGGAACACAGAAAATATTTTTGTTCCCTGGCGGGATTCGAACCCGCAACCTCCGGCTTGAGCGCCAATGCGCTTACCATTGAGCTACAGAGCTTTGCTCGGTTTTTTTTTTTTTTTTAATAAAATGACATTTTCTAAAAATGATTCCTAGCTAGATCGATTTATCGCCCCCGAAACCCCCTATATACTAAATTTCATGAAAATCGTTGGAGCCGATTCCGAGATTCCAATTATATATATATATATATATATATATATATATATATATATATATATATATATATATATACAAGAATTGCTCATTTAAAGATATAAGATAAGTAATACGAGAAAAGGGGTAAATATAATTTTGTCGTGGGCGTATGCTAGCCCTACAGGGGGCACTGCAGAAAACATAATGTTTTGTTTGTGCAACTACTACTAAGTCCGTTTTGGATGTGGTTTCAGGTTATAGGTTCGGTTTAAATGGTGTTGCATGTTCTTAAAAATGTGTTACGGTGATACCTCACTAGGGGGCGCTGCAGTAAACATTGTTTTTACAAAACCAAAACTACTGGTCCGATTTGGATGCGGCTTTTAATAATGGGTTTGTGGTTGATTAGTGAAGATTTTTAAATAGGTGTTACGGTATCAACTCACCAGGTGACGGTGCAGTAATATCTAGTCCGATTTTCATGCGGTTATTCATTATAGGGTTTGTGGTTGATCAGTAAAGGTTCTTAAACAGATGATACGGTGGTAAATCACTTGAAGGCGCTGCAGTCATTAATATAATATTTAATTTTAGCTTCTACATATTTAATATTAATTAGTTTTATAGGGCATACTCTATAAAAAGTTTGAAATAAAAAGCAAAATTAAAAATTTAGAAAGAAACCCACGACGGTTAAAACATAATTGAAAAATGATAAAATAATTAAAAAACCCCGACATTTAAACAACAGAGTATCAGTTTTCATAGCCCTTCCCTACGCACCTATTTGGTTCTTGAAGACGTAGATGTGGCAATAACATATTATTCAAGTCCCTATGAACTTAATATAAATAATAAAACCCAATATAATCCGTCGGGGGCTGCCATCACTATTTCAAACTTCAACATAAATATAAAAAAGCAAAATTACACATAAAAAACCCACGATGGTTAAAATGCAGGTAATTGAAAAAGAATAAAATAATTAAAAAATCCTCGATTTAAAGAATTTATGCAACTAGAGATAATAAACGTAAAAACATGTTCCCATTTCTCTCCAAAATTACTAGTCAAATTTTGATGCGGTTTCATCACTCTTTAAATTTGAAGAAATATAAATATAGCTATAAAATATCTCCAAATTATTCACGTTACTATAAAACTACAAATCTAGTGCATTCAATGGCAGCCCCCGACGGATTATATTGGGTTTTATTATTTATATTAAGTTCATTGGGACTTGAATAATATGTTATTGCCACATCTACGTCTTCGAGAACCAAATAGGTGCGTAGGGAAGGGCTATGAAAACTGATACTTACTGATTTTAATTATTTTATCATTTTTCAATTATGTTTTAACCGCCGTGGGTTTTTTTCAAAATTTTTAATTTTGCTTTTTATTGTTTATACGGTGCATTGCAAGCAAAACAGTAGTTCCTTTTTTCTTTTTTTTAAATGCTCTGAAGCATCCAGCGGGGGAGTGGGTCTCCCCACGTGGGTATGTGGGACTCGGTGCGCCCGAAAGCTTTTAAGTGCACGCAGCTCTACCCACTAAAACCCGGCGAGTGCCACCGATGCCGCCTGTGGTGAGGTGCCCCGGATCTAATGAGCAAACAGGGCACTTCGACAGCCAGTCAGTCCCCCCAAGGGACCGACGCCACCTCCACAGAGGAGTTGTCTTGCACCACAGAACAAACCCTCCTAACGTCGGGATAGTACAATGGGGTGAGGTTTCCGTCCTCGCCCCTTGCCCCCTGCTCTTTTGTCCCCTCTTCTTATAAGAGGGGTACAAAGAGCACCCTCGGCTCAATTAGCTTCGCTCAAGGTTCCGGGCTCACCCTAGGCTACCCACCGCCACGTCAAGGCCTGAACCATGGTGGAAAAAAACAGTAGTTCCAACTTAATGTCCTTTAAAGGGCGCCACATTCAATTTTCGCTTCTAACGATACCTTAATTGTCAAATTCTGATAAGTAGTTTAGGAGGTCATGAGCGCACAGATGATTTTAATGAAGAAATAAAGAGAGGATCTTCTCGAGTTGGTGAAATGTATGTTCCGCTTTATAAATGTTCGACATCTAACAAAGGAGGAACTTTTCTCAGAGATAGGAACCAGGTTATACTTTCAGTATTCAGTATTTTATTTGCAAAACCATAATGTACAAAGGTGGTATTGTAGTGCCCTTATATGTATTTAGTGTATACATAAGTTAATGTTTATATTAAATAAAGAGAATCATCTTGGCACCGAGCCTCACGCACGCCTCCTATATCCTTACAGTATTTTATATAAATTCAGTTTTATATAAAATACGGACCCTGTCGGGCACGCAACTATAAGTAGACACTCCTCTCTAGCGCGTCTAGATAAAGCTATATAAGCTATATAAGCTATAAAGCTAAATATATTGTCTAGTGGATAGCCTCTGTTAAATACGTATTTTTCATCCATCTTTGTAAAAGGTAGTGCCATGCTGCATTGCAGCCGAACTGGACCAGCGCGACCGGGGTGGTACCTCTCGATCACATAACACCGGCATCAAGTGACAGCTATGCTGTCGCGTTTTGTGCGATTTGTGAGTTTCCGGTGGCCCATTAGGGGGAAGGGGAAATGGAGGGCGGCGCATCTGCATGGCCTTGGTTGTGTGGATGTGTATGGGCGTCGGCGCCGTGAGGCTCCGACTGCTCGTTTGCCCCCTGATCACATAAAAAAAAACGACATCTACGCATGTAAAATAATGCTTTAACTAGCTTTAAATGAACTTAATCAACAATTCACATTAAGAGGACCCAAGAAACATTAGCTCTTGGCACACGGTGTTAAAGACATTGATCTTGTTACTAAGTTTTTAACACCGACATAATGTTATGTAAGAAGTTGAGACCGCAAAGGCCTGCTAAGTCCTGTCGTTTGAACTCCTAACTGTTCCATATTCAGCAGCTGCCCTTTCGCTACACGAAGGTTTTCGTTTTGAGAATATATTAAGTTACGTGGTATTTACGTGATTGTTAATGAAAATTAAAATAAATATATAATCTTAAGGCATACTACATTTACATGACGACCTCTGTGGCTCAGTGGTTAGCGCGTTGGCGCTCAAGGCAAAGGTAGCCGGTTTAAATCCCGCCAGGGAACAAAAACTTTTCTGTGTTCCTGGGTAATGGATGTGTATCAAAAATTTTAAATATATATGTATAGTATAAAAGTATTAAATATATTTCCGTTGACTGGTACGCGTAACACAAGTTCTTCGAGAACTTACCACGGGAACAAATTGACGTGGTGTACATATAGAAGCGTCCATAGATATTTTCATCATTATTATTACAAATAACAAATGGAATCTTGCAACAACTTGTATACTGTCACCAGGAAGTGTTTCCGTGTAAACAAACAAACAAACTGTTATTAAGCCCTTTAACCCTGTCAAATAAGTTTTATCTTGAGAACGGCAATTTGCCCCGTGCTCCTCACAAACTGTTACGATTTTTCAACGCTCAATTTCAAACGAGTACCTTCCCACTTATCTGTCGTCGCCCATTTAAAGGCAGTAATCTTACGAGCGGAAAAATTTAGAGCTTTCTAGAAGCGAAACAATTTTATTCCGAGTGTTAGTTATTGGAAATTTTGTAAATGTGCACATTCTTACCTACTTTTGTAAAGTATTTTAGAAATTCCAATTTCCATAAGAATCTTTAACATTTTATACTTATGTCGTGTTATTTGGGTAAGAAAGTTGGCAGATGTGTTTCGTCATGGTAAGTGTTCATAGTAAATGAGCTTACCTGGGACTATTCCTCTTTCTGTTCTGAGCAAACTCTTTTAATATCCCGGGTGACGCTGACCACTTAACATCTAGTATCTAACTAACATACAAAAAATTGAAGCTTTTATCATTTGAGTACAGCTGCTATAGAGAATCGGATGATAGCGAATAACTGGCTTTTTTATTGTGGGTGATGGAAAACATCTGCTTGCTGATGAGATTAAAATTCTTTGGGGTAAGTGAATTTTTTAAAGTGAACTATGCCCATCAACAATCTTTATCATGTAAGGAGGGTGCTACTTACTTGATAAAGATTGGTGATGATGGTGATGGTGATGATGATGATGATGATGATAATGATGATTAACGAATCAAATACATAATAAATGCATTTAACTAGTACATATGTGCAATTGCTTTATTAATTTGCAAAGATAACGAAGAGATTCGACATTTATGACTGGATTTCTAAGAGATCTTCGAGTAATTGATATCAATTAAGATGTGCTTGCGGCGATTTAAATTCTCTTCACAATAGGATCGGTACCATCGGCCATCTTATAATGGATAATTTACCTTTAAACAAATTAGTCCTTGATAATTTTTTTCAGTGAAATTCTAAGTAGATAATGGAAAATGCTGGTAATTAAAAATAATTAGGATTGATTTCATGTAATTTATTAAATAAAATGTCATTTATTAAATAAAATCAACAAATCTAAAATGAGATTTGCTACACACATTAGCTTCTTTAAAAAATACTGCAAAGTTGTTTCCCTGAAAATTTGCAACATTGGGTCAATTTCGAGTTTCAAAATATTATGAACAATTGAAGGTAGTTAAGTACACAAAACTTGCATTATGCTGACACATGTCAACACCCCGCCTTTAATATATGTGTGACTCTTCCACAAGCTGGCAACTTGTACAGTTGCGCTTTCGCTAACTGTAAAGACACTATAGGAATAACGAAGCATAGAACGCGATTGCGTGTGTGTGTTGTTCCCGCATATCTACAGATTGTTTGAAGGTTATACGAGGGGGTACGAGAGCAGCTGGCATCCCTGGGAGGAGAACAAAAATACAAAGTCAGTCGCACGTGTTCTATATAAAAACAATTGTCTTTTTTTGTCACAAAAATAAGTTAAATAGTTATTGGCAACCCTTAACCTCGATACATCAACTTATGTAAAAGCATAATATTACATATATCTCCTATGTGTTTAGCTTCTTTAGCGTTTAGTAACTGCTTCATAAGTTGATCGTACTGTTGCAATAGTTTTTGGCATTCGCCACAAAATTTATAGTAAGATAGAAAATTCTTAAGGCGGCTCCTACAAACACAAGGCCGTCAAGCTAAATTTGAGTAAGGGATAGTCGTTGAATATTTAAACGTCGAAACATGTAATTTGCTAAAAATGTTTGCGAGCTATTAACGAAAATGCGAATGCAGTAATTTGAATATTAATAACATATTACTACACGACATTCTTAATCCTGTGTAAGGCACGTTTGATATTTTGTTACACCTTACAGTTTGACTGACAGACTGACAGAATTGCAATTCTGGGGATTACCGCGATTAAACCAACAAACAAAACTCTTTAGCTTTAATATATTTATACTTTATGACATGATACTAGTATTAATCGTCGTACATAATATATGCATTTGTCGACCTTTAAAAAAACCCAATCTCGACTAGACCAACTGCCTAAAATGTTACATACATTTGAAAAAAGAATTTCACAAAACGGTAATAAGTCACATACACCTATAGACCACAGAAAGTTATAACCTTATAGGACAGAATAAATAATAGTACTATTAGTAGGTAACCACGTGTAAGATATTAAGGCCTTAAAATATCCAGCATAGATATTTGCTCTATATACTATAGATACGATATAAATTCAACTCAACTTTATCTGTTTAAGGCACTTTAAGGGGTAAATAATCGATTAAAACTATTCTCATTTAAAGTTCAAATTAAGAATCGATCCGGCAAACAAAAACTCCCAACTCCCAGTAACTCCCCAATGCTAATAATCTTCTAATCTCGCACTAATTGAACGGATTACTTTCTCGAGTTGCTGAGATCTTCGTGTACATCTCGTTCATTTGGCTCCATTGTGAAGGTATGTTTTACATAGATTCATTACTCTACTCTCAGACGAACAATGCCACGATTTTATTGATATTGTTCTATCGTTTAAATGGAAATGTGGTGATCACTTCCGTTGTATAAATTAATGCAATTATGAACCTACGACATTAGATATGTTACATTAAAAATAAATAATATAACACAACAACAACACGCACGCATATGCACACACAACACACACATACACTCGCAACAGACTTAATTATTTGAAATATTGTAATTGTTTTCTTTTTTTTATATCCATTTTAAGTTAATATTGTTTCTAAATGTGGAAGAGCGAGGCCTTCTGACACAGGTTCATTAAACCTACTAGAAGGACTAGACCACTACGTTATTACGGTACTGTATATGGTTAAAATGGAAATATAGTTATTATTATAACAGAAACGTTAATAGTACAGCAAAAATAGAATTTCTAAAATAGAACTTCGCACTAAACTTCAGATCCAATTTTTTTGTAAGGTTCAGGGTCACTTATTGAGCATAAAATCACAAAATGCTGGCAGATCCAGGTGCAGCATTAAGCAGAAATTATGCACCTTAGGGCAAAAGCCATTTCCAGTAAACATTTTGTAAAACTTACGATTTTTGGCCCATTTAATGAACCGATTTTTCTATCTGGCCAATAACTCTTAAAATATTGGATCAATCAATAAAATGCATCTTAAATTGGATAGATGCATTTTATTGATTAATTTAACAGGGTTGTTCAAGTTAACGTCTATTTTTACTGTACTAAAAGAAAAACGGTGGGAGGTACGTATGCGCTGTGCCGTGCGCCACGCGGGTCTGTAGTTCATATACTGTTTTCCAATTTTTACGCGAATTTCGTGCATTATAATTAAATATGTCGGGCATGTAAAAATATTAATAAAATAGTTAATAGAATCAGGCGTTACTTTGCGGAAATCCATTATATAAGATTAAATTATATTTTAATTAGCAATAATCCCGCGAAATACGCAGTCTTTTCATTACAGAAAATGTGTACTCGCATGCACCACCACCCCACATGCACCACAACCACAGTAAAACTAATCGTAGAGTCTACATCCTGAAAATGCCTCGGTGTCAGGGCGAAACGTGCGTAGATTGTGTGGTGGTGGTCTTTTACTCTGGTTGTGGTGCATGTGGGGTGGTGGTGCATGCGAGTGTACGCATATGCAGTGTGGGAAAGGAGAGCGGTGTTATATGCATATGCATGCATATGCGTGCACTCACACATTTACTGTAAAGACTGCATGTTCCGCGGGATTATTACTAATTAAAATATATTTTTATCTTAAAAATCCGTAAAAAGTTTTTTCATTATAATCATTGAAATTCGCGTAAACATTAGAAAACAATATGCGAGCCAGTACGGACTTGAAAGTTGAAACTGCTTTTATAATTCGCCGCATGTACAGCACGCATCGTGTCCATGGTTGCTATAAAGTTGGAAGGCGTATAATTGGCGGTTTTGGCGACGTGACCTCGTCTTAATCAATTGGATAACACTAAAAACCGACTTCAAATTAAAAAAAAAAACTAAAAAGTAATAAAATAATTTCCTTAATTTTTGTGCCTACAATTTATAATCAACTTGTTCTTCTACTAATATACAATCTTTGCGTTTACCACGTCATTATTGTTACTTTTGGAGTCGGTGTCAGCCAAGGTAGGTAGGTTAGGAGGTAGGTACATCAACAAATAGGACACCGGCTTCAAAAGTAACAATAATGACGTGGTAAACGCAAAGATTGTATATTAGTAGAAGAACAAGTTGATTATAAATTGTAGGCACAAAAATTAAGGAAATTATTTTATTACTTTTTAGTTTTTTTTTATTTGAAGTCGGTTTTTAGTGTTATCCAATTAAAACAGGTAACATACATAAAAAACAAAAAAAAAGGTAACATACATAAAAAAAAAAAAAAAAAAAAGATTCCGACGAATTGATAACCTCCTCCTTTTTGAAGTCGGTTAACAATAAAATTAGTCAAAGGCTTCAAATACTTTGTTAATAAATTATAGTTTATAATATAATAATAGCAACCCTTATATTATGTCCCACTGCTGGGCACGGGGCTCCTCCTTGAAATTGGGCGAGGAAGGGTTTTGGGCCATAGTTCACCGATGCGCTGGCCCAATGCGGGTTGGTGAATTTCACACACCTTCAAAGACTTTTAATCTCATCAGGCATGCAGGTTTCCTCACGATGTTTCCTTCACCGGTTAGCAAGCGATGGTCTCATGATCAGTCGACGTCAGCAGTCAGATGGTCGTCGGGCCATCATCGCTCACAATTTATAGTTTTTTTTTTATGATTTAAAATCCTGTTTGGCCCCGCTACTGAATATAACTAAACACCACCTTTTATGATTTAAGAAAAAGAAAATACATATTTTATCTACTTCTAGAATCTTGGCCTGGAAGACAAATAATTACAGTTGATGATGATGATCAAGATATCAATTTCATCCAAATAGATTTCACTTCATATATTTATTAGAGACTCAAACTAGTCAAATATAATTTCAATTCGACTCTGGCTGAGTAATAGAATAGACTATCCTAAGGCTGGCTTTACAAACAGTTCAGGATATTGATCCAGTATATATGCAGTGGCAACATTTCATTAATTCGACTTAGGGACAGAGCAGACAGAAAGCGGTCGCGCATTCAAGCGTTCTGCGTTTGCGATTCCTGAGAAGGGAATCTCCTTTTAAATTAAAAAAAACGCTTGAAAGCTAGGTTCGTTATACGTTCACACATTACATACATTCACAGTGTCAATTAAACCTGTAGTTTCTGTGTTCAAAATATTTATTACTAGCGACCCGTCCCGGCTTCGCACGGGTATAATACTGATACTAAATATTCCATAGAATGCCTTTATATTCAACGTTCACAGATTTTTTGTCATTAGACAATAAAAACATGTTTTCTTTAGAGATTACGCTTGAAATATGTTGTTGAATATGTCCGGAAAAATATAAATGAATTTTGTAAGAAAAGTGATATTTATAGTAGGGATATACGCAATAAACACAGGCTAGATAGATGTCCCAGTGATTAGACTCACAAAAGTAAACAATTTTTTTAAAGGCAACTGTATACGCTTTTACAATAGGATCCTAGAAATCGTTCAAAAGCTGTCCATTAAAAAATTCAAAAAGTTATTAAAGAGCGTTTGTGTGGTTAAAGATAAAAGATTTCATGGAAGATACAACACCTTGGGAATAGGGCATTCCTCTCAGGCATTTCATGATAAGATGTAAAAATTGTTATAGAATACATATTATTAGAAAACATATACTACCGCTGACTTTTTTTGTAGACCTTTTTGTACAATACTGTAGTACATTATTTTGATCTTTTTTATAGGGTTTAGCCAGCTTTGCAATGTAAGCGCAAAAAATGCATTTATTTACGACAACACATTATAAACCTCTCCCCACTATGGTTCAGGCCTTGTCGTGGCGGTGGGGCTCAGTAACCTAGGGTGAGCGGTGCACCTTGGGCGAAGCTAATTGGGCCGAGGGGGCTCTTTGTACCCCTCTTATAAGAAGAGGGGACAGAAGAGCAGGGGCGAAGGGGTGAGGATGGGAACCTCACCCCATTGTACTGTCCCGACGGTGGGAGGGGTTGTTCTATGGTGCGGGACAACCCCTCTGTGGAGGTGGCGTCGGTCCCTTGCGGGACTGACTAGCCGTCGAGGTGCCCTGTTTGTTTTCTAGATCCGGGGCACCTCACCAAAGGCGGCATTGGTGGCACTCGCCGGGTTTTAGTGGGTAGAGCTGCGTCTATTTACCAGCTGTCGGGCGTAGCGAGTCCCACATACCCGCGTGGGGAGACCCACTCCCCCGCGGGATGCCTGAGAGCATTTCCCGGCGTTAAAGAAACAAAAAATTATAAACCTCTAAAATGTTCGGTGTTTAGCTATTATATTATGCATGTATTATACACATAAACCTTCCTCTTGAATCACTCTATCTATTAAAAAAATCGCATCAAAATGCGTTGCGTAGTTTTAAAGATCTAAGCATATATAGGGACAGACAGACAGGGAAGCGACTTTGTTTTATACTATGTTATGATAAACAGATTAATCTAGAAGTAAACAATATAATCTACGAGTAATAAAGAAATAGCTTGTTTTAATATAAATTAAACATATAATATTAAATTGTTATGATATATTATATTATACATAGATCTTTATTTTTATATCAGAATACTAAATATATTAGGGATCGGTCGCTTTGGGGTTCGTTGAGGGCACTTGAGGGAGGCCCATCGTGCATATACCGGAATAGATTTACAGCCGCATTCGATTTGTTGGTATTTTTTTTTGTAGCCTAAATTACTCCTTATAATATATTTGCCAGTGAAAATTCCATCAAGATCGGTTCAGCTGTTTCAGAGATTAGCCGGAATAGACAGACAGACCGTAGACAGACAGAACAGAACAGAGAGACAGACCGCTTAAACTATCGGTAAGTAGCTTTTTTGTAATTCAAACTCACCGTGAGCAACGATGTTCGTGAAAAAAGAAGACCAAAGACATCGCAGAGGCTCAGCCCAGAGGTTGCCCATGTACTCTAGGTACTAGATGATCACTTCGTTATTGAAATGAAAATAAATCAATAATAAAAGGAAAAAAAAACTAATAAAAGCAGAACTATCTATACAAGTTATTATATATTATATCTTGTTTCAAATATCATTGCAGATCTATATAAAATACAACATTCGCTTGCCAATTCAATTTTGTTGGCTGATTTGATTGCTTAGGTTCCGGAAATATACGTGATTGATATTTATCTACGGTACACATAAAAATAATATATCGTGCGTGATCTTTGATTACCGTTTGAAATAATGGACCCAATTTATTCAGGTTCTTTCGATTGCCCTGTTTTTTTTTTTTGCATTGTAACAAGCAAAACAAATCGTATTTTCACTGCACGCAATTTTAATTGTGTGAACCTTATGTGGTTTTTTAAGTTATTATAACTTAAACTTGGAACTGATACTGAATAAAGATAAAGAATAGGTAGGTACTTAAAAGTTCCAAATGTTTCATGGGTTAGATACTCACCTACCCATTGGGAGGTCACGCGTAGTACCCATACAATCTAACGGTAGCGTAGTGCTACCGCTGTGTGTGCGGTCTGACTTGTCGTCTACTCCGGGTTCGAACCTAAGCTTTCGCGGTCGATCCGGACCGATGTGGTAAAATTGACGTACGCACATAGCTTCAGAACCACTGAACCAAATTGGATAATTTTTGTTATGTTGGTTATCGACAGGACAAGGTTATATTATAAAAATATGATCACGATGACGGGGCAAGAGCAACAGCGTTTGCCGGGTTCAGCTTGTTTGAAATAAAACCAGTCAATATTTTTACAAAGTGCTTTAAAACGTAATTTTGTACGCTCGTAATAAAGTAATGTCACATTAATCCTGTATCTTACTAATAATAACAAATACCAGTTTTTTATGTCATAAGGAGACAACCGAGCAATCGGAGCCTTATGGTGACTACCGACGCCCATCATGATAGGCATCAGCACAACCAAAAGTTATCCAGATGCGTTGCCCTCCTTTTCCATATCCCCCCACCAATGGGCGGCACAAACCTCACGAAACGCGACAGGATATCTGTCATTTTACGCCGGTGAGAGCGAGTAGTACCACCCCGGTCGTGACGGCCCAATTCGGCTGCAAAGCAACATTGCACTATCTTGTACTAAACACTTTTTTACAACTATTTTATTTTCTTTTATTTAATTATAAAACCAATACCAAAAGCTAAACTATTATTTCTAGAATACTGCCATCAGTCAAAGTGTTTACACCGAAGAATCTAGAAAAAACAATATCGCCAGAAGAAGAAAATATATGGAATTTCTACTAAACGTGCACCGGATGACAAATATAAGACGACCCTTGTAAATTATTTATTTTATACTATACTGGAGACAGCGTTATTTGTATTACCGTTTGTACCTATTTACTTTAAGTATAAAAATATTATATACAAGCTGTTGTCTACGACTTCGCTCACATAAACTTATCCGGAATTATATATAATATAATATTATACATTTTCTCTAATATAACATAATTAATAGTAGCCGAGTCGTCGCCATTCCTTTGGTAAACCTCGAAATAGATTTTTTATTTTATTTTATACCAACAGCCGTAAAATATATCCCGGGCTATTTAATACTGAATGTATAAAAAGTATGTAAGTATGTTTAACGAGAAATCGATTGACAATTTATGTAGCTGAACGTTGATTAATTATTATTTACAGCCTTACGTGGTGTCGCCACTCTATCTTCTTACGTCAACACATAGTATCGTCCATAACAGAAATTAGTTCACAAAATTTCCGCAATATGGCGAGGGTTTTTATTTTTCTGGACAGGCTACAATACTTTGTCCTTGCCCACAAAGGTCTTAATAAAAAACTTATTATCTTTATTAAGCTTTTTTTTATTATATCAGACATTGATCTCAATAGATGGTCGTAATTCGAACAAAAAGGCAAGGAGTATCCTGAAAGGGCTTTGTTTGCACATTTTATATAACAATACGTAAAGCTTTTGAAGCGTAAGTTATAAACTGGGTTATACCCCCGTTTTATGGTGAAACATTTATATTATGTACAAGGCTTTACAGAATACTACATAATATAATTAGTATATTACGATCATGTTTGTCAACGAAGCAGAATTGACGAATTGACGTTTAAAACGAAACAATTATTATTATTTATGAAAATATGATCAATTACTGAGTAGGCATCGATCTTTTTAACTGCAAAATACCAGTATTTTCTATATCAATATTACTTCTATGTTATAAAATCAACATGCTCTGATAATGAAACTCGCAGCTAGTTTCGACCGGCAAGTGCAGTGTTTCGCAACCCCCATGGAGGTCGCCGGGAAAAGGTAGAGATGAAGAAAGGAAGGCAAGATTCTTCAATACAGTAAAAACCTTGTTTATTAAAAAAAACAATATTATTTTAGTATTTTAATAATTCTAACTTGCTCTTACCACCTGCTTGGGATCCCATTATTAATATTATAAAATCAAAATCCAAGCATAATATGTCACAGATTAAAGATACAGTTAGCACTTTCTGCGTAGATAGGACTAACCAAAGTATTGATGTATCATAGTGTAGTTTCGAATAACTTTGTAACATTAGGACGTATGACACCTCAGTCCTCCCGTGACCATGGTTGCTGTAAAGTATCCGAAACGTCGGGCTTGTAAAAATCTTAATAAACCGCGATAAAATCCGTAAAAATTGTTTCATTATAATTCTATCTTTTTGGTTGTGTATGTTCCAATGGGGTCACCAAAAATTTTGCACCTCTAAATGGAGACCAGGGCGTACGTACCGCCATACAAGCCGTATCAATGATACCCCCAGCTATACAAGCCCCAAAGTGTGGAAAAAGTTCTTTAAGTAGTTTGCTCGACAAACCGTTAGAACAAGCTACGATAGTTATGGAGATCGGCATCATATAAAACCGATTTAAAAAATCTTTTACCATTGGAAAGCTGGATTATATGCAAGTTACGCTATATTTCAGCCCCGGGTTCCCACGGGTACACGAAATACTGGTGAAACCACGGGGCGCTGCTCTCGTATTAATAATATTTTAGAAATATTCACTTTCGTAATGATCATAAATTTAAAAGTAATATGTAATCTGAATTTATAACATCTATAATACTCTCGCATAAGTAAGCAGCACTCGCCCAAATGGAACCTAAGAAGCCACTTTTGACGCCGTCCGCACATGATTTGAATAAAAATATAGATATTATTTATTCTGTGGCGTTGTGGCACCTCGAGAGCTTGGCCAGGCCTTTCCTTATAGAAATTTCTAACCAATTATTGTCATTCACAAAACGAGTTCAGGTTTTTTGGAAGATTTTGTGAGAGGAATTATAATTACTTTTCCGCAGTTTTTATTTCTAATTTTTGCATTGCTGTTCATAATTATTTTTTAATTCTCTATCTGGGCTGTTCAGTTGTAGCAGGAAATAGCACAGACCACAGAAATACTGTGCAAAATAACAATAAAGCGTTTTCTATTTATAAAAAAATAATCAAATCAGGTGCCATTATTTGCTAGTAAAATTACGCAGCTGAAATAACTAAATCAGGTATTTCAGACACATATAAAATTTTTACGAAGAATAAAATATAACATACTATATTATAATACTTCGCATACTTATCCGAATAATAAACACTTAAATAAAACTATATTTTAAGCCTAGAAACACCTCAATATTTCACATACCAAAAACAATTTTCACATTTGAACACATATCTGGTAACACCACCTCGCTCACATAACACCGGCGTCAAGTGACAGCTATGCTGTCGCGTTTCGTGGGATTTGTGAGAGGATAAGGAAAAGGAAGGCAACGCATCTGCATAAATTTTGATTGTGCGGATGTCTATGGGCGTCAGTAATCACCATAAGGCTCCGACTGCTAGGTTGCCTCTCTATGCCATATTTTAATAATGTGTTCTATACAACAATACAATATTATTGCATAGGTATGGTGATAAAGCACAACATTTCATTTGCAAAAAATACATTATGTACACATAGAACCTGGTCTTGGGTAGGAAGTAGGAACTGACGGTTACTTTGGACTCGCAGAGTCACCATCCGTGCTATTCGGGAGTCTTAGACCCCTATATGATAATAAGTCCCGGATCTTTCAGTAACAGAACCACTACTTACCGGTCCATCAGTAGCGTCTGCAAATCTCCAAAAAGGGGTTATTTAGGTAGTTAGTTTAAGGAACCTGCAACGGTCAGGTTTCCATCCTGCCCTGACACCTTTGGAAAAGTGGGTATTTTCGCGATCTGCAAGATGTTGCCAGATACCATGTAGATAAAGAGGTATGGTTACCAATTCTTTAAAATTCAAATAGTTTAAAAATATGACTGTTAAGACTGATGGGCACTTGACAAAAACATAAAGCATTAAGATATTAATTATACAGTTCATATTATAGAAGAAAATTCATTGAAAATATCCTCATTCTATAACCTAACCTAGCCTTAATAAGCACACTGGATAGTTTGTTAATGGACTCCGTAGTTTAACATTTTATATACAGACAAACTCATTACTTTAGAATGGCGTCGACGTGTTCCGGATTTAATTATACACTAAAATACTCGAAACGACTTTGGTTTATACGAATCCAAGGGGAATGAGCTACACTGCAACTACAGTTTGTTTTTTTATAAAGAGGGATCTCTGTTTTAATTAGTTTTTATGTAAATTATAAACACAAAACAAACTCCGGCAAGAAGTTAGTGTTTACAACCGTAGCAGTAACCTACTGCCACCTTTTCACTAGTAAGTTAAGTCATTTCTCTTTAAAAGTAAAAAGATAGGTACCTACCTATAGACTACGGAGGATGAAAAGAATAAACTATACATAGGTATAGTCTGAACCCTGACCAGAAGAATAAAACCCTCGCCATGTTGTAGAAAATTTCGCAACTAATTTCTGTATGTACCATGTATTACTGGTATTAATTACCGTATATAAGATACAGCGGCGTGACCAATGCAGGGCTTATATATTTCTAGTCACAAGTCAGGCTACTTATTTACCTACAATATTTAAACAGACTAAAAATACAACTATATAGAAAATACGAAGTTTGTAATATCGGTAAATAAATGTAGGTAGGTACATGTTAATATCGATACGATATCATAGATGTCTCTTAAGCATCGTTTTACAATTCGTCGCTAAAATCATATAGATTGAAGCCTTAAACATATTTTTAACCGACTTCAAAAAGGAGGAGGTTATCAATTCGTCGGAATCTTTTTTTTTTTTTTTTTTTATCTATGTTACCTGATTACTCGAAGATGGCTAGACCGATTTGAAAAATTCTTTTTTTGTTCTAAAGGGTATACTTCCCAAATGGTTCCATGATAAGGAAACCAGGATCTGATGATGGCATCCCAGAGAAATCAAGGGGAACTTTCGAAAATCGTAGGGGCGGCTAGTGCGTTTGATATTTTTTTTTATAAAGTGTTTTGAAGGACTACAATTTAATGAAGGTCTGGAGTCGATCTGATGCTGGAGCCGAAAGACAATCGAGGGAACTCCGCAACAATTTACATCAGTAACCTTGTGTTTGGGCTTGATTAATTTGTAATGATGAGAACTTTACACCTAGATGGGTTGTGACTGTCATTAGAGGTCTGATGATGAAGACAAAGGACAGTTAAGGGAACTCCTCAACAGTTTACAGTAGCTACCTTGTGTTCGGACTTAATTAATTTAAATTGATGAGAACTTTATACCCATATGGGTTATAAGCGCCATTACAGGTGTGATGATGGAGACCGTACACAGTCGAGGGGAATCCTCGACGATTTACAGCTTTTATTGGGCTTACTTTATACGGTAAATAATATTATGCCAAAATCATGTAATTTTATTACTTGTCGTTGTTAAATGAACAAAAAACAACTGTGCCTTGGAAGCGCATCATAGTTTTTCAAGGTCATCATAATATCCATTCTATATCTATATATTGGTGATGTTCTATACCTATATATAATGGAATTATTTAACGAATAGCAGCAAATCTGCCGTGATTGCTTTCAATTACATGTATATAAAGTTTTACACAATTCCATTTCGGTTTTTTCATTTGTTATGTAATGAATTAAACCCTTTCTACGGTCATCTCATTAATACAGCGCTATTTAATCTGAGCAACGCGTTTAATAGTTCTACCTATATTTCAGACAAATAAAATCAGTTATATAATTTGGAAATCACTAAACTAGATCCAAAAAGTCAAAAACGGTGAAATCCTACGGCGCGCCGGAAAAGATAAGGACCTAATTTTGAGCATCAAAAGGCGAAAAGAAAGCTATGTGGGACATGTTTTAAGAAATAAACGCTACTGCCTTCTACAAACTATAATGATGGAAAAAATTGAGGGGGAAAAGTAGTTCTGGCAGAAGGAGAAAATCATGGCCCAAAAAAATTCGAGAATGGACTGGCATAGCCAACTTTGCGCAACTTTTCCGATTGGCGTAAAATCGCGGCTTATTTACCGAAATGACGGCCAACCTTCACCAGTGGAGAGGTAATAGAAGAAGAATTCTAAATTCAAATTTTTATATTTAGCAATCATAACTTTTTGTTCGGTTAAAATTATTAGTACCCGGATGACCGAGCTTTGGTCGTTTTTTTTTTTTTTTTTTTTTTTAATAAAATGACATTTTCTAAAAATGATTCCTAGCTAGATCGATTTATCGCCCCCGAAACCCCCTACATACTAAATATCATGAAAATCGTTGGAGCCGATTCCGAGATTCCAATTATTTATATATACAAGAATTGCTCATTTAAAGATATAAGATAAGATTAGTATGTACCTGCTAGTTTAGATTAAGTAAGTTTACAGTGTAACAAATTTAAGAATACGTGTAAGTACCTATTCATTAAATCTAATAGGTGTTCACAAAATTATTATTTGTGGTCGTCACCACTCACCAGTAATAACCTAGTTATACAGTAGTAGTCTTTGGTAATAACTAATAAACTATCACGGACGTAGCAGTAAGGGAGTACTTACTCCATCTAACGAGCGGGCCGTGTATCACAGGTTAGTCCTAGTGCTATAACAAACACTCGATAGATGTCACTGATCAATAAAGGTATCACATTTTATTTTTTTATTTTATTCTTTAAATTGTAATTAGTACTATTTCTTTAAATTGTAATTAGTGATATTTTTCATAACATTTTCATTGTCTTCGTTATATGTAATGACAGTCAAGGACTTTCGCTATGATTATAACGGAATCAAGGAAGATACAATTTACTACTCTATAACGAGGCCATATGAGCGCGTCACCCTCGGGTGAAATTATGAAAATGTAGATTATTACAGAAAGTTTCTTATATTCAGCTCCTTAGCCACTCATTGGGTCCGTTCGACTAGCCACAATACCTCCTACTAAAGAATACTTACATCCTAGACTCGAGTACGCCGCATGAAGAACAATAGAGTTACCAAGTATTCGGTACGTACTCGGATAGTGAAAAAAAGAGTAAGTATAAAAATATTTACCGACAAGACCCACCCTACTTAGTCCTATATTTAGTTCGAAAAACTTGCGTTTCCAAGACCGGAAATAGATTTAAATATTATATGTAAGTATAATAAGTTATAATACCTACATCACTACACATCCATGATTCTGTGCAGATTATAGGCATCTCATATTTATCATACAAATTATTTGCTTTAGTTATCTGCATTGGACGTGATTCGATACCTCTCCACTGAACCGAATATAGTATACAGGGCCGTCTTAGACCATACTGGGGCCCCGGGGCACACAAAAATTTGGAGCCCCTTTGGAAAGATAAGAAAAAAAAAGTAAAATGGAATGTCGTTACAATTCAAACATACAGTTAAGTATGCTGCTGGTCGTTAAGTACTTTACCAGAAGTAGTATTAAATATACTACTGGAACAGTACCCACGTCTTCGTATTTCGGTGCCCCCGTGAGGATGGGGCCCTGGGCACAGGCCCCATGTGCCCTTATAGAAGACCACCGTCTTTGTGTGTTCTATACACCTATAGAACACAGATATTTGAATGGTATACAATGACCTAACTTTTGATAGGTATATTTATCAGCCAACTATATTATATTACTGTAAGGTGTAAATCGATTCATACACAAGCTTATTATAAATAGGTATTTATCTTATCAACATACCAATTTATCTCACTTGGTTGATATTCAAGATATAAATTAGAAAGTAGGTAAACTTTGATCATTGGAAACAAATCGAAATAAAAATATGTTAATGCTTATGTATTTTTATTTCAAATAAATAAAGGGAAGAAGGCATATAAAAAGGAATGATAAAAATATGTACATAATATCTATAGTCTATCTAATCTTAATAAACGTGTTATGTCGTACAAGTGGTTTAACAAATATACAATGTGCAACATCCTTAATTAATACAATCAACCAATCGAACAAAACACATTTTGAGCATAATTCCCGTAGCGCCAAGATAACTTAGCTAATCTTAATTTGACTAAGAGTGACATAGTTTGAATAAGTATAAAATGTCTAAATAGACTATTAACTAAATAGAACTTTCTCGGTGTGCTGAAGTCATGTTGAACTGAAAATCAGAATACTGATTAGGTTACATTACAGTGATTACAGGTATATTCATAAATCATAGCCCAAGTAGGTTTATTTTTAGAATTCTAGACACATGGCACCATTTTATGGCAAAATATTTTTGTTTCGTCACTCTTAGCATCAATCTAGATTCTAGCCAAATAATGTACTCGACGAATCTTTTAGGACGTTAACTAGTCACTTGGAATGTTCGATAAACAGTAGGTACCTAAGTGATTTTAGTGAATAGCTTTAACATACATTCATTTTCCATAAACACATTGGTGCATATAGGCTAACGTAAAACGTTTAGGAAGAAGCAGATAATCTTGTCATGGCGGAATAAAGTGACTAAACTACATTGGAAATTAAAGAAAGTATTGATAAATAAAATCTTACATCACTTCACACGGTTCAGGTTTTATGCAAGACAAGAAAATTATATGGAGATACAATACGTTATAAATATTTAAATATGATGGGAGTATAGAACAACTAGTTACGTATTAGGTACAATAGGTACTTATGTTGTTTTCTTTATAATCACACATAATTATATTTAATCATTAGTATGTGACACTAATACTTTACTAAATAATATGCTTCTTTTGCAAGCATAGTATGAGGATATAAAAGAGAAGTATAAATATCTGATAAGATTTAAATATAACGTCCCGTTGCCTCGTGTTTCGGCAACATGTCCCGCTGCGTTGTCCCGAAAGAGAGCTTCGGGACGCTAAATTGTCCCGGTTTTTAATTTTCATTACAATTTTCGTAATAAGAACTTCAAAGTAAATTGTCAGTTCATTAATTACTAATAAAGGTCATCATTTTCTGAGAACCACCAGTAAAATATGTGTCCCGTTTTAAGCTCAAAAATAAATGGTCACATGATCGAAATATCAACATGAAGTTTTACAATATTATGGTGACAATTATACATACATATTCGACGTTTATATACCCATACTTTCAAATTCTTACATAAAATATATTACGTTTAATACTACGATTTTATATTGCTTGATCCTGCAAAAAACTTTACCTACTACATAAATGGACAGTCTCTTGAAATAATAATATCTATATTTAAATAATAAATTATTTTACAAGTTGGTGCACTACACAATAATTATATACATATTAAGACTTATTATTTATGACTAATAAGCAGATAAGCTGAATATATGTCACAAAACAACCTCTATTATAGGCAAAAGTAGTGCAGTGATTTTAAAATATTAATTTCGTAAATAAAAACTTATGTATATTATCACCATGTAGTCAACAAAGCATAAATGATTAAAAATGGAGACAAAGCTCTTTATAATTTGTGCAATAGCCTATCGGATCCGGATTGATGCCTAAAAATGTTTTCATAATTTTTCAGCATATAAAAACCATTAAGATACAAACAAATTAAGATGAATGAAACATATAAATTATCTTTTTACAAATAACTAAATAAGTAGTTAAGAAATTTAAAAAAATCAAGGAGCATATTTCAATTAAAAATGTAATTATTTTTGTAATAATTCTTAGAATAATAACACTTGTGTAATAATTATTCTAAGTAATAATGTTAACAAGCTCTATCTCTGTTTTTATCATTTTCAAGAATTTTAAATTACGTCATGTAGGTACCTACTATTGGTAGTTATACATAAACAGTAATAATACATTTACCCCTAAATACTCAAACGAATCTCAAATGTAAGACGTACTTAAACTCATGCTACGACGTGTCAGATTCAAAGAAAAAAAGAGGGACAACACGAGTTTAAGTAGGTCCTAAATTTGAGATTCGTTTAGAGTATTCGGGCGATAAATTATAACTACCTTTTATTATTACCTCATTTTTAACACTTTCAACTATGGCAGTGAGAAGTGAATAATATTCTATGTCTTAACAAAACACTACCTATATAAAAATAAGTCTTTTTTAAATTTAAAATTTTAAACACATTAAACCTTCTCGTTGTAATAAAATACTTTTTTTCAATGTGAAAGTGTAGATGTATTTACTTTAAAGGCTAGCAGGTTTTTCAGAATAACTCACTAACCACATTCACATTTCACATAACAATTGTTCAATCACTCGTGAACTTACTTCCTATTGCTGTTATAATAACTTCACAGCCATTTTTTATATATTTTCAACCACATATTACAGAAGTTACATAAAACAACAATCCAAAAGACATTAAAAGGCACAATGTCGAATTGAATTAGCAAAGGCAGTCCAAGAATTGAACTAGAATTAGTGCAAGTACGTAATATCATCAAATTCTCTCTATAAATTACATAACAAGTTTGGGAGAGATCCATAATAAATAATTAAATTTCTAAATTAAACTTGAGACTAGTTCTAGGCGATTATGATTTTTATAATATACCAATGTAACAGACAAATTCATACCTATTAGTAATACGAGTTTGTTAGAAACATAAGCATATTTTAAAAACAAACTATAACACAATCTTGTTTTTATAATAAATATGGTTACCCTAAATCAATGAAATATTGTGCCTATTTATAAAGCTATAGATAAAGCTTAAATGATTCTTTCATTTATATTATAATATGAAACAAATTTATAAGATAAACAATTCAGTAGACTTGAAATTTACTTCGTTTTGAAATTGTAAAAAATATAATATGTTTTAATTAGTCATTTAAAAAAACCAAATACTTTAGTTATTTATTAACTTTGAAAAGATTTGGTCAATTTGAGAACAAAGACAGCGAGGTTGTTTACAAAATATATACTAAAAATAATACTTTAATGTGTTATAGTAGAATGCTTACTACAAAACATGCATGAGGCACAGATAACAGGCACATAAAATAAGTTTATACTTATTTTATGAAAAATATCAATTTTCTTTTATCTTGTTAGACACTGTCTTAACTGATGTCATCAACATAAAGGAACAAAATAATATATAAATAAAATGAAAATACTTACTTCCAAAGTTTTATATCTATACTGGTTACTAGGGAAATATTTAAATAATTTAATATAATAAGAAATAAATGAATGTAATTAATACCTTTCAGTTTGTAATGAATTATATTACAAGTAGAACTTTTATTGTCCTTTCTATTTTGGCTCTGCACATTGGACAATTTTCAAGCTGATTCTCAGAACAGGATTGACAACAACACATATGACCACAAGGCACAAACACTGTCTCAGAGTTTGAATCCATGCAAATTACACATTCGCCTTGCATAGCAGAATTATCTTCTTCATTTACATTCAAAACTCCTGAGCAATTGTTATCATTATCTATTACAGGTGCACTTGGAAAGGCAATTTCATCACTTGTTCTGTGAGATTTTGTTTCAACATATTCATTTATTGCCCTCATTACACTGTCCCTATCAGAACTAAGTGTAACTCCATTTCGTTTTAGATCCTCATTAGTAATATTTGTTAAAGCTTTGCCGGAAAATAAAAACTTTACTAAAAATGGTAAACAGTGTATAACTCCTTCTTGAATAAGATAATTTGCAAACATTGGGTCTAATTTCCCAATATCAAATAAACTTTTAGGTGCAGAATCAAGGAGTTTTTGGTAGCTTTTTAGCCAAAAATCTGTTTGTGTTGGGGCTTCACTTTCAGCTTCTTTCAAAGTGTCAAGTAATTGTTGTCGCCTTTTACTTCTTTGTTGAAACAAATCATCTAATAAGGTGACTAGTTGTATTCTTTGCTCTAAAAGATCATTGAAATTGTATTCTAATTGAATTTTTTTCTTCTCTTGCTCAATAAGGCTAAGTTTGGCCAAATGAGTTGATATCAGTGATATTTCTTGATTCAAACTCCAACTCTTAGCATCAACTCGGTCAAGTAATGACGAAACAGCTGCTTGTTGTAAATCCTGGTCCTCTAAAAGCTGTTGCACCATTTCTGAACGACTTTGATTTTTGTTGCACAGTATATTAGCTAATTTTGTTGCACCTTCTGACTCCTTCAATAATATATCCTGTTTCATATTATTAAGATTGTCTATATGCTTTTTATAATATTGAATGAGGCTATCTTTCTCCATCAGTTGTTCAGTTGCTTTCACAATATCAGCTTTTCTTACATTATCATAATTTTTTCGTGTGATTTCCAAAAGATGATCATGTTCTGCTTGTTCATAAGCAAGTTGTTGTTGAATAATTTCTGGATTCAATCTATCAGATTGAATAAAATTTTTGAGCAAACATTTAATTGTCTGTTCGTCTGTCTGTATACATTTGAATAGCCTTTGCCTCTCTTGGTCCCTTGACTCCTGAGCCTTAGCTATTTCTTTATCGAGTTCTTGTTGATTTTGTAATACTTCTGACAAAAACTTCTCTCTTTGCTGCTGATTGGCTTTATGTAATTTATCCTCTTGGTCTTTTAATGCAGCTTCTTGTTCTTCCCATGTATCTTTTAATTGCCTTTCAAAAGGGCTTATTGTGGTTAAAGGTTGCATCGGTAATTCTCGAGGTGAACTTTCTACAGGTTGAACATATTGAACATTCATATGATCACACAAAAAATGCATTATTGCAGCTGTTCCTTTAGAAGTGATTTCATAAGGAGGGAATGAAAACTGCTCACTGTCTAACTCAATAAGAACAATGTTAGTGGCAAAACAGAGTTCTGGACAAAGTGTGTGTAACTCTATGTTTTTAGATATATTCATCTTAGACAATAATTTCAATTTACCTATTTCTGGATTCAGACTTATCAACTTATTACTGGATATGTCTAAAATTTTAAGGCATTGCAAGTATCCTATCCCGTCTGGCAGGGTTTCCAAGAAGTTATTTTGAATGTACAGTTCTGTTAAACTTGTTAGACATCTTATGTTGTTAGGTAAATGTTTAAAATGATTAAGGCTAAGATTAAGAATTTTAACCAAATGTAAGTCAGCTAATTGTCCACCTTCATCTAAGGAACGTAAGCAATTATTTTCGAGATACAAATAATCTTTCCGAAATACCTTGCAAATTGAAAATATACCGGCTGGTAAATGTCGCAGCTGACAGCCTGATATATCGAACTCCGGGTCCGGCGATTCCTTTGCTAAATACAATTTTCTCTCAATTTCTTTTATTCTTAAATCCTGTGAATCTTGAGAACGTTTGCCAAAGAGAGACATTGTTTTATTTAGACCTGATGCTGCACAACCCATGAAAATTATGATTAAGTTAACTTAGAGAAAATAAATTACATGACAATGAGAACTTTATTAGTGTCACCGTAGATGTTGAATCATTTCTAACGTGTTTCAAATTAACTAATAATATTATGAAACCCGACATCAAAAGAATTACAAATTTGCATCGCAAAATAACTAGTGTCAACTGTCAAATGTCAATTATTATTATTTTCATTTAAAGGCATTAGCTACTAGGCTATTAGCCATACAAAATACAATATTCGGTCTGTAATACGGAGAAATAGCGGGAAACCCCAAGGAGCGCGGCTTCGCCCCTCTAGCCCCCATCAATCAACTATCATTCCCTATTCCATCTACACAAGGCAGTCCACCACAATATTCGCCAAACAATCACATTATACATTACACAGATTAAGTTTTTTAAACAAACACTATAGAAAACCGCCAGAACAGCCCTACTAAGAAAACCACTCCAGAACGGTACTCCATAAGATTTGCCAACCAATCACAATATATAAAGATCAAGTTGTTTTCTAATGTTTGCACGAATTTCACTCATTATAATGAAACAATTTTTTACGGATTTTATCGCGGTTTATTAAGATTTTTACAAGCCCGACGTTTCGGATACTTTACAGCAACCATGGTCACGGGAGGACTGAGGTGACAGATGTCCTAATGTTACAAAGTTATTCGAAACTACCCTATGATACATCATTATTTTAATAAGTCCTCTCTACGCAGAAAGTGCTAACTGCATCTTTAATCTGTGGCATATTATGCTTGGTTTTTGATATAATTATTTTAATAATGGGATCCCAAGCAGGTGGTAAGAGCCAGCCATCTTCTCTATTGAAATTTGGATGTTTTTTAATTTCAATAGCCTCGCGGATCATCCTTGGTTGGAATCGGTGTTCTTTTGCGAGTATCTGTGGTTTATCAAATCTAATATAATGGCGAGCTTTGTCTAGACTATGTTCACAGATTGCAGACTTAGTGTAGCGACGGTGTTTTAAGTCAGCTATATGTTCTTTAACGCGAGTTTTAATTGATCTTTTGGTTTGGCCTATATAAGAGAGGCCACAATCACCACCATGGTTGCTGTAAAGTATCCGAAACGTCGGGCTTGTAAAAACCTTAATAAACCGCGATAAAATCCGTAAAAAATTGTTTCATTATAAAAAGATCAAGTTTTTAAAACAATCACTATAGAAAACCACTCTGAATGGACAAAACACAAAATAACAATTAATTAACGGAAAACCAAAAAAACACAACCGCGTGTCCCGGTGCTTCCCACCATTTCTCAAGTGTCAACATTATCAAATGTCATTTTTTTATTATTTATTTAAGGTATTAGATACAAACTATCAGCCACGAGGCAGTCATTAACTTGAATATTATAATGTTCAAGGTAACAACTGCCTCGTTTTTGTTACCTTGAATCAGGAGACACGTTAGTGTCTAGCGCCAAGAACATATCCAAGTAGTTTGGCGTGAGGCACTGTGTATATATTCTCGAGACATATGTAAACATAACCTCCAAAACAAAAAAAAAATTTTTGGGGCTTTATTTTGTTATTATTGCCAAAACACTAAGACTTCACACTATTTTTAATAAGTTTCTTTTTACGAATTCTTCACATATTACAAAAAAATATTAGGTCTCAGCAATTATTTAATACATTTCAAAAATGAAAATTATTGCTTGCGCCGTTTTGCGATTAAAGAGGTTCAGAGAAAATATTTTATATGACGTTACAGTGAGAATTTTGAGTTTTGACATCGAAGTTGGTTGCTTGTTTTTTAGTTTTATCCTATCGGAACAGGCAAAGGCTAGAGGTCATGCTGCCTATGGTTATCAATATACGGTGTTGTATTAAAAGTTAAGTATTTCGTTTTTTTTCTTGTATTCTCTATAGCTTATTTTTATTTATTTTTTCTGTCATATTTTATATTTGATAAACGTCTTTCGTATAATATATTTTTTCTGTCGTATTTTTTATTTGATAAACGTCTTTTGTTTCATATATTCGTTTCTGTTAAGAGCTCAATCTTCTTCGTTTCTTTCCAGTTTCCCGTTAATTAATTGTTATTTTGTGTTTTGTTCATTCTGAGTGATTTACTAGTGTTTGTTTTAAAAACTGTATATATTGTGATTGGTTGGCGAATATTGTAGAGAACTGTTCTGGAGTGGTTTTCTATTGTAGGACTGTTCTGATGGTTTTCTGTAGTGTTTGTTTTTAAAACTTAATCTGTGTAATATATAATGTGATTCGTTGGCGAATATTATGGTGAACTGTTCTGGGTGAATAGAATG
Organism: Helleia helle; assembly: GCA_963853865.1. Lineage (NCBI taxonomy): Eukaryota > Metazoa > Arthropoda > Insecta > Lepidoptera > Lycaenidae > Helleia > Helleia helle. The sequence goes on from OY971421.1 coordinate 14,746,509, forward strand.
GGAAGTGATAGTTGATTGATGGGTGCTAGAGGGGCAGAGCCGCGCTTTTTGGCATTTTCCGCCGTTTCTCCAAAGCACAGACAAGATATTTTTGTTAACACAACAGATATGGCAGCATGGCCTCAGGTCTTAGCCGGTTCCAACAGAAAATGCCAATTGGAAAGAAAAATGTTATTACAATCTGGGAATGGCGGGAAACATCGGGACGCGCGGTTGTGTTTTTTTGGTTTCCCGCTAATTAACTGTTATTTTGTGTTTTGTCCATTCAGAGTGGTTTTCTATAGTGTTTGTTTTAAAAACTTGATCTTTATATATTGTGATTGGTTGGCGAATATTGTGGTGGACTGCCTTGGGTGGATGGAATGGAGAATGATAGTTGATTGATGGGGGCTAGAAGGGCGAAGCCGCGCTCCTTGGGGTTTCCCGCCATTTCTCCGTATTACAGACCGAATATTGTATTTTGTATGGCTAATAGCGTAGTAGCTAATGCCTTTAAATGAAAATAATTATTACAATCCAAATTTTTCGAGAAATAACAAAATTATTTAACAAAGTGAGATGTACTATCTCTATCTATGTAATTGTGGTGCTTTAATGTGATTTTAATGTATTATTTTATTTAGTTTTAACCGATTTTATTCGGTCAAAACTCTAAAAATTAGACATAACCGCATAATAAATGCCGCTGGAGTTTGTTTCTTGACTTCATCTCCTACCAATTAAATTGGTATTAATTTTTTGCTATACTCTACGCCAACCCTTGATTTACATTTTAAGTTAAAGGAGAAATGCTGTTATGTTTACAATAGAAAAAAACAGTTTGGTGGCTGTAGCAAACCAAGAAGATGGTGTTTATAAGTTGGTCATGGAACATAAACAATGTTTTTTTACTCCTACTTCAACAGTAATTAGTGAAGAGTGTCATAGGAGATTGGCCATTTGAATATAAATGACCAGAATAAAATGAAAGATGGAGCAGTTACGGGAATATCATACACAGACAGCAATCTGAAGAAGAAAATGAGGAACCAGTACCATTTACTTTTAGTAAAGGGGGACCCAAATTAAGTGAATAAAAAAGCTGCCAGAGCGGTATAGATTTCCAAATCTATGTACAATGTTGAGTCCAAATGTTACTAATGATCCAGTCTGTGTCCATGAAGCTCTGGAGAGCCCAGAAAGAGACAAGTGGATTGAGGCAATAGAGGAAAAGCTGCATGCAAGCTTTTGAAGAAAATGATGGATGGGTTCCTGTGAGTGAATTACCTTTTGATTAAACTTTAGTACAGTGCAAGTGGGTATATAAAAGGAAATTAAATAGTGATAATATGTGTATGTTACAGAGCATGTTTAGTGGCTAAGGGCACAAGGTTACACAGAGGCCTGGTATTGATTATGAATAGACTTTCTCACCAGATGTCAGACATTCTACTTTGAAATTATTGTTCGCACTATCTGTTCAGTTAAATTTAGATGTCACTCATTTAGATGTTAAAACAGCATTCTTAAATGGTTTTCTTAAAGAGGACATTTATAAGGTTCAACTAGTTATTAATTGTGATTCAAATAAGAATAAGATTGTTAAACAAAGTAATTTATAATAAAAAAAAATGTTTATTTCAGAAACTTACATATTAAGTAAAGTGCTGTTTTAGTACTATGTTTAGTATAAAAAGTTGTCTGACTGTTAGGACTTTACATGTTTTATAAAGAAGGTTAGTAGGGAATATGAAAGGGCGAAATGTAGCCACCTTGAGAATTGCTCTCTGCGCTCTCTCGACGGATATCAGTAGCGTTTTCGCTGCACCACCCCATGTGCTGATACTTGATGATTTATGGTTTAAAGCAGTCATCTAGATCATGGTATTAGAGAGTGGAGCAATGTTTATGTGAGTTAGGTTTCAAAAGGAGTCGTATAGAGCCATGTGTTTTTACAAATATGAATAATGATGTAAAAATTGTTATAGCATTATATCTATTTACTAATTTTTTTTTAATATAATATGTTGATGACTTATATTTGTTCCAATAATCAAATACAGACAGACAAGTTAATTTCAGTATTGATTATGATATTATGTAAGTAATTTTACTTCAAATTTCTTACTTGTCATACTTTTATTATTGTCAATACAATTTGTTTTCCCATTGTGACAGACCGTGCAATAAAAAAAACTTTAAGCGGAAAAGAGCTGGTTGTAAACAAAAATTGCGAGACATTATGTGTGTAGTATTTCTTAATTTTAATTATTTTCATTTGAAGATATTTCCTTACTGTTTTACATTTTTTTAGCTTCTGGAAAGGAGAATATTTAAAGGCCTTAAAGGACAATAAACATAATAATAAGTACATTGGTATCAAGTAAATTTATGACTTTCTTCGTATGGAGTTGGATTTGAATTATTCTTAAGAAAACAATAAAGAAAGTAATACATCTAAAGTTTTGATTTTTTTTTTTATTCTGAAGGCATGGTAGTGTCCAACTATAACTTAATAAATTTAGGGTAAATAATAATGAATCATATATTGGACAAGAACAAAAAATATTAATTTTTTTAATTACATATTTGAGCTTATTATTACATGATCTACTAATAAGCAAATATAATAATTTACTTTAATTTAATTGTTGATTTGAACTGCCGGTCAAGTTGCATGTTGCGCCATCTAGTATCTAACTTTCCCTTTTACACTCTAAATATTTAAACAGGAGGAGTAACAGGAACGCATGCTCTATGTTAATTTTGAAAATCAAAATAACATTTAAAAAAATATGACGATGTTGCATTGGTCACTGGTCAGTCACAAGCGTCATTTAAAGTAAAAGTATTGTAATAGTACTTTCCTCTTTTATTATTAAATTATTTGAGAAAATTTATGAATAAAAATTTTGATGAATTACTCAAGAAGTATAAATATTTAAAATATTTGAAATGTAATTATGTTAATTAATATATGCTTTACAAAAAAAAAGAGTTATCCCACAAAAAACAGTTTCACAGTAAAATGTCGCGCCAAGTACACGTCTAACTATATACACGTATAGCAAAAATAAAAAAATATACTAATCTTTATAAAAAATATGAAATAAAAAAACCAAGTACACAAAACCTCTCGGATTAAAAGAAACACTCATTAAAAACTGTGAAAATTGCAAAAACAATTGGTGTAGTATATTTACAAAAAAAAATTGAAATCTACAAAAAAATATAAATTAAAAAAAAGTAATCATTGTGATTTTCAATAATTGCAAAATTTTTGTGGCAAATTTTACAATTGAAAATAATTTTTTAAACGTACTTGGCGCGCGTCATTTTCGATGTATTGTAAATGGCTTCACAATATCACTAAGTTAAATGATTAATGTCAACTATCAGTTCGAGAAGTTTGTGTTCCTCAAGCATTCATTAATGTTATAATTTTCAAAAACAATTTAATAAACATTATCTACGGTAAAGTACCCAGTAGCTGCTCAGGAACAAGTACCTGCCCACTCTCTGCATTTGTATATTATCTATATTCAAAAATGCAGATATATAAATAAAAAGAGTGGAAATGTGGTTCTGAGCAGTTACTGGGTACTTTACCTTACTAGTAATAAAATCATTTCCTTATTTCTTGATTCAATTAAAAGGCAAGAAAGCGTCATATTCATATGAGTATAAATGTAATAGGAATAAGAAATATATAAAGAAATGGGTACGAGCTTGAATTTTAATTCTAATAGATTTGATTGAAGACATCAAAGTAATTATTAGTGAGGCCAACTACATGGCGTAGAAGGGTTGCAACAATTGTTGTTTTTATACTCCTTTTCCATACCAATACCGGTGGGAGGGAAGCGCTGTGCCGCGCTCCCGGCTGCATGGGTACCACCATCTTGCTTATTTCTCCCGTGAAACAGCTTTGCTGTGTTTCGGAGAGAAGGGCAAGACAGGCAGTGTAATTACTGGCACCGAGACTTAACATTTTATGTCTCAGGATAGGCAACACATAACTGAGTTGCCTGGGCTCGTTCCAGGTATACTAGTTTATGTTCATGGGCGACGTCGACCACTTAACATCAGGTGGTACGTTTGCCAGTTTGCCTATCCAACTAACATAAAAAAAAAAAAAAAAAAAAAAAAAAAACAATTTCCTGGCTGTAGATCACAGAATAAAATTACCCTAGCTCTAGATTAGCCATGAAAAAATTTGGGGTACTCAATGACGCGCGCCAAGTACGTTTAAAAAATTGTTTTCAATTGTAAAATTTGCCACAAAAATTTTGCAATTATTGAAAATCACAATGATTACTTTTTTTTAATTTATATTTTTTTGTAGATTTCAATTTTTTTTTTTTTGTAAATATACTACACCAATTGTTTTTGCAATTTTCACAGTTTTTAATGAGTGTTTCTTTTAATCCGAGAGGTTTTGTGTACTTGGTTTTTTTATTTCATATTTTTTGAAAAGATTAGTATATTTTTTTATTTTTGCTATACGTGTATATAGTTAGACGTGTACTTGGCGCGACATTTTACAGTGAAACTGTTTTTTGTGGGATATTATATTATTCAAGGTAACAAAATGTAACAAACTGTTTGGCCGAAGTAAGTACTTACTAAATTTAGTAAGTCACTCACTATACTTACAAAATTTTGGGCCGAGACACAAAATAAGTGCTAACGCGGTAAGCATGGCATAATATAAGACACCATTTTGATTAATGTTGATGTAAACAAAGCCATGACAGGAACTCGAAAATGAGTGATAATTCTATATTCGTGTGTTCTTATGAGTATTGCGGTACAATTTATTCCTAAGATCAAGTATCAATAGATTTGACAAGCTAATAATAATACTGTATTGGAACGAGATAACAACATACGAAAAACTCCAAGAGTGACAGAGACATAGACACTTTCTTTTGTCTTTGTCAGAATATTACTCTTTGTTTGTTGGGCACAACAATGATGTGCCCAACAAACAAAGAGTAATATTAATCTTAAACCTTAGAATATAATTTATATATATACATATCGTGTCTCGCCGAAGTGAAACCTCCATCGAGCGCCTGATTATCGGGGGTAGAGTCAACGGCACTCGAGCACGCGGCAGGGCACCGACAAGATGGATCGATATAGTAAAAACCATCACAGAAGAACCTCTACATGTGTGCTCAAAAAAAGCAGCTTCAAGAGAGGAATGGCGTGGAATTGTGAAGCGGGCCACCAACACCGATGCTGCTGAAGTAACGACCACGACCGCTCTGCCAAGAGTGTAACGACAAAGAAGAAGAATATCATTTATCTTTGAACTGGGTAAATTTCATCCAAAAATAATAAATGTTGACAAAAACTATAAACGAGAGCGGGAGGGTCCGTGTGCAGGCGACAGGGACCAGTCCTGTGCCGGCATTCAAGGTACTTTTGCGATTACAAATATTGACTATAATATTATAATTATATTTCGAAGTTCAAGATGGCGGACACGAATTTTTCAATAATATCAATATGGGTATCGTTTTCATGGTTTGTAGGGTTGCCAATTATGAATATGACGATATATTTCGAGGTTCAAGATGGCGGACACGAATTTAAAAAAATCAACATGGGTATCGTTGCTATGGTTTTCAAGGGTGCCGATTACAAATATAATATAGTCTTGGTCCGAGGATAACTAATTTAAAGACTATTATAACAAAATATTGGTGTATTTAAGAAAAGCAATTAATAAAGATCAGAACTCTTACTCGGGTCGCGCAGGATTACCAAAAATTATCTAAAATAAAAAATAACAAAAGGCACTTGACGCGTATGTCTTAATTCATATTTAAAAAAATAGAAACCAAAAAGTATACTTTATTTTAATAAATAAAATTAAAAGAAAATTGACTAGGGCTAGGGATATGCTGTCACTCTAGTGTTGTGAACACTTCGTATTATAGTCAAGCAGACGAGCGGGGACACGACGTACCCTTGTGCTACGATTACACGGCTCTACTACTATGGGTGCTATAATGACAATATATTTTGTGGTTCAAGATGGCGGACGCGAATTTTTAAATAAAATCAATATGGGTATCGTTTCGAATTGTGAAATATATGATCATATTCGTAATCGGCACCCCTTAAAACCATAAAAACGATACCCATGTTGATTTTTTTTTATTCGCGTCCGCCATCTTGAATCTCGAAATATTATGATCATATTCGTAATCGGCACCCCTGAAAACCATGAAAATGATACCCATGTTGAATTTTTAATTCGCGTCCGCCATTTTGAATCTCAAAATATATCTTTATATTCGTAATCGTGACCCCTAAAAACCATGGAAACGATCCCCATATTGATTTTATTTAAAAATTCGCGTCCATCATCTTGAACCACAAAATATATTTTCATCTTGTAATCAGCACCCTTGAAAACCATAAAAACGATACCCATGTTGATTTTTTGTAATTCGCGTCTGCCATCTTGAATCTTGAAATATATCGTCATATTCGTAATCGGCACCCCTGAAAACCATGAAAACGATATCCATATTGATTTTCTTTAAAAATTCAAGTCTGCCATCTTGAATCTCGAAATATATCGTCATATTCGTAATCGGCATCCCTGAAAACCATGAAAACGATATCCACATTGATTTTATTAAAAAATTCGCGTCCGCCATCTTGAATCACGAAATATATGATCATATTCGTAATCGGCATCCCTGAAAACCATGAAAACGATATCCACATTGATTTTATTAAAAAATTCGCGTCCGCCATCTTGAATCACGAAATATATGATCATATTCGTAATCGGCACCCCTGAAAACCATGAAAACGATACCCATGTTGATTTTTTTTTAACTCGCGTCCGCCATCTTGAATCTCGAAATATATCATCATATTCGTAATCGTCAAAGTCTAAAATCCATAGAAACTATAACCATATTGATTTTTTATTTAAAAATTCGCGTCCGCCATCTTGAACCACAAAATACCTATGTCATCATATTTGTAATTGGCACCCTTGAAAACCATAGAAACGATACCCATATTATTATTTTTTTATTCGCGTCCGCCATCTTGAATCTCGAAATGCATCATCATATTCGTTATCGACACCCCTGAAAACCATAAAACGATACCTGTACGGTGTAACAACCGTACATCATGATACGCAGTGTCAACGGTTTACGCCGGCAATGCGGATTAGTTTATTCATATTTAATTATATTATTCAGTACTCGTCCAATAGCCGCTTGAGTCGGGTGTTCTCACAACCATACCATATTAGATTAAGTTAAGCTAAATAAACCAGACATTTTTCTTGACTTAATCTTATTATTTACGAACCAAACGTAAATATCCTGTACGGTCACCATAACCCGTACAATACCTATGTTGATTTTTTTAAATTCGCGTCTGCCATCTTGAATCTCGAAATATATCATCATATTCGTAATCGTCACCCCTAAAAACCATGGAAACGATACCCATATTGATTTTATTTAAAAATTCGCGTCCGCCATCTTGAACCACAAAATATATTGTCATATTTGTAATCGGCACCCTTGAAAACCATAAAAACGATACCCATATTGAATTTATTTAATAATTTGCATCCGCCATCTTGAACCTTCAAATATATCGTCTTAATCGTAATCCGCATCCCTGAAAACCATGAAAACGGTATGTACTCATGTTGATTTTTTTAATTCGCGTCCGCCATCTTGAATTTCGAAATATATCGTCATATTCGTATTATCGGCAACCCTATAAATATAATATAATAAATATAAAATATTATGTATAAATGATGATGATAATTACAATATATTTAACAATCTATATAAAATTGTAAATACTTATAATGATAAAGTATAATATATTATATAATATTATAATGGTACGGAACCCTTCCTGCGCGGGTCCAACTAGCTCGCTCGCTCGGTTTTTACGTTTATATGAATGTTTCATTTATTCATCGGGTCATTGAACGCATTATGCGCGAGCGCGATGTTTTGTTGCGGGTGGTGGGGAGCCAGCGGGGAGCTGAACGGCCACGGCCACGCCCTATCGAACAAGGTCGTTCGCGGATGTAGTCACCTTAATAATATTAGGTAGCAAGCTAACTATTACTCCTAGCAGTTTTCGCCTAAGATCAAGCATCAATAGATTTGACAAACTAATAATAATACCGTATTGGAACGAGATTTAGTAAGAGGTAGTAACATGCTGCTTTGCAGACGAATTGGGCCGGCACGACCAGGGTGGTACCTCTCGCTCACATAACACCGGCGTCAAGTGACAGCAATGCTGTCGCGTTTCGCGCGGTTTATGAGTTTCCGGTGGCCCAATTCCGGGGGGATAGGGAAAAGGAGGGCAACACATCTGCATAACTCATGGTTGTGCGGATGTCTATGAGTGTCGGTAGTTACCATAAGACTCCGACTGCTCGATTGCCTCCCTATGACATAAAAAAAGAGATCACAACATACGAAAAACTCCAAGAGTGACAGAGACATAGACACTTTCTTATGTCTTTGTTAGAATATCACTGTTTGTTTGTTGGGCACAACAAAGATGTGCCCAACAAAAAAATAATCGACTAAATTTGAATGTCATACAAATATTCTCACCCGCAAAACAATTTGTCAAATATTATTGTTGAGCGGCTGGTGGCGGTCGGGCTTGGGCAGTTCCTCGGTATGTCGGTTGTACTGTAGCTCGCCGCTTTGCCTGGGACAATCTCCCACTATATTTTGACGTACGTCTTCCATTCGTTCGCTGGTTACGTACGCCACCACGCACCTATGAATGCGTATTTTGGCACTACGATCGTGAGGACCTCGGGAGAGGCGTATACGAATTGAAACAGAGTCGGGGATCTTGGGAGTCAATAATTAAAACCACTATTTTCTTCACACTCGCGTCAAGGTCTCGGCTCTTCCTTTTGTTCGCCTCTTCTTATTCGGCTATTCTCTTCGTACGACCGATCGCGACTGACTGCCGAGCCCTTTTTTTTTTTTTTTTTTTCGAATTAACCTATGCTATGGTCCAAAGACCTTTATGCGAAATCGGAAGAGTAGGAGAGCTGATGGCTTCTACCTAAAACAGTTAAACGGGAGGGTTACCTCCGCCAGCCGTGGTGTCAATGACATCGCAGCCTCCTGGCATCGGGAAGACACATGCGGCGGGACAGCTCCGCGCCTTCGAACGTTGAAGACTGCCGAGCCCTTTTTTTTTTTTTTTTTTTTTTTTTTTTTTTTTTTTTTCGGAATGACCTATGCTATGGTCCAAAGACCTTTAAGCTAAATCGGAAGAGTAGGAGAGCTGATGGCTTCTACCTTACTGATGGCTTCTACCTAACTGCCGAGCCCACGGTTGGCCCGGTATTTATACTAGCGCGACTCAAGGACGAGTCGCGTCTCGCGTTGTACTCCATTTCCGCGTCATTTTCGCTTTGAGCCGAGACCTTTTCTGCTTTTCTTTATTATTTTATTTCAAATAATCTTTACATATTATACATATTTAAAAATGCCATAACATCTTCTACATAATATAACATAAATTATCAACATATCTCTAAACAATAAAAAGTTATTAGACAAAAACATAACAAAATCTCGATAATTTCAATGTTTTGTCTCATATTCCTGTTAATATTTCAAAAACTATAAATCGTATCAGGATGATTCTTTTACCATTATAGACTACGGATCAAAACCTTTCTTTTAATATAACTTTCAAGACAAAATTCTACTAAACAATTACTAAACTTTTCACTTTTCGTAAACTTGTAAAAACAAAGTAGTTTTCTGTACAAAACCCTATCAAACTACCTATATCCATATGAATCTATGTAAGAGCGTTAAAATGTGTTAAAATACATCTTTTAAAATAACTAACAAGTATTAGAAAACAATCTACTTAATTAGTCTAATTGACCTTTATTATAAAAACCATTCTTATTAGACTTGATTTCCTATAGAACTATCATACCAATATACTTAAATTATTGTTTTCTACATCATATTTACATAGATAAACACTTCTAACTATTTCTGCTTATATTTTCGAAATTACTATCCTGATTATTTATCATCCTACTTGCTTAATTATACTCATTTTACCTTATATTTACATTGTAAACATCATTCATCAACATATTTCAATAAGATCATACTCAAATAAACGCATCAAATTTTCATAAGGTATGTATATCGGTTCGGTCGGCCCACAACCGGTATGGGGCGAGTCCGATACACGTGACAATTTTCTTAACTTTCTTAACTCTAATCTGCGTCGCCGATAGTCGGCTCGCAACCCTGGGGTCAGTCTGATATAAGTATGCTACTTTCTTACTTATTGGTTCGACTCGGAATCTCGTCGCCGACAATTATGTACGCGATTTTGTACATAATTGTCGGCGTTGGTTGGTTTATAAAATATGGTGATACCAGTTTTGTTAAAGGCACCCTTTTTATTTATTACCCAAGAATGTGGTACTAAATACAAAGGGTGACTGGAATCTTCGAAATAAACACAATAAAACAAATATGTTTATTTCTATCCTAAAAGGCTAAATACTATAGATCATACATATTAAGAGGACGTTTATAGCCTTTTTTTTATTATTTATGTTTTTAGCGGTTTGTTATTAGTCATTACATATTTTCGATAATCCGGAACAATGCAGCTGTCTAAAATTATAATAAATGTTTGGGTAGGGCTTTTATTGGGTTTTGGGTTTGGATTTCCTAGGTTCTCGCCGTTGCTCCTGACAGTTGACTTTGTCACAATTATTGTTTTCATTCAAAGGCATTAGCTACTACGCTATTAGCCATACAAAATACAATATTTAGCCGTATACCTACGGAATAACGGCAGGAAACCCCAATACGTATTCTCTGTATAGTTTGTGGAAACCCCAATATATTTTTAGAAGCTGAGCAAGGTTTTGGCGCTATGAGGATTAGTTTGCGCAGTTACAAACACTTAGAGCAAAAAAGTGCTCACCTTTGTTGCTTGACTTACTTGTCATTATTTTACTCACCAGTGCTGAGCTCAGAGGCTGAATCTATTGTATGGAAACGTTGATGAGTCGACCTTAATATATTTTTTTACTTTCTCACATTATTTGGATCGTTCATCGGCACCCATTAGGGCAACTTTTTAAACCAATTCTTTATCATTTGTCATAATATATTCCAAGAGACATTTTTCCGACATGAAAAACTGTATTTGTCTGTGGCATTACAAAAGACAACAAAACAACAACAAAAAAAATCTGCTCTATGACAACAAAATAAACAAACAATAGCAAAAACTTGTTACTTATGCGCACTACCCATAAACCGCTGACGATGATATAATATAATAAGTTCCCATACAAGTTACAAGATATCAAGTACGATGGTTCCCAAGGAAACGCCGACGCAGCTCAACCTGACTTATAGTGAAGTTAACATGATCCTCCACATACATTCTCACGGGACATATTGTATCCACCTCTTAGTTTTATATAATAATGTAGAGACTTCTAATTCTAATATCGAACGGTTGTCACGACTTATTAGTTTTTTTTTTTTTTATTATCTTTATTTAAATAGGAGTTTTTGTCCAACAAGGCACGTCAACTGCATTGTTTCTACTAAATAAACAATACATAAAATACTATTGAAACTTATATAATAGAACAAAATTTAATACATATCTCAGATGTAGGTTTTGATATAATAGAAATTAGACCAACGTCTAGTTTTAGTTAACAATTTTAATTATGTTCATAATATATTATAATTGAATTCAATGTAATTAATTAGTAAGTGTAATAAACTTTTATTAAAATAAAATCGGTTTCTTTAAGACTCTCGAACGCGCTTAACATAATTAACTCGTAACAAAATATACTTTAACATTTTAACATAAACAAAAGGCCAAATTATTTATGTCCAAGCAAGTGTATTCTGGAGCGAACGGAATATGGACACGGGACAGGAACTAGGAAGCAAGGATTGACTAAGTCTTGGGCAACCAATCACGCACCCGGAACGATGCTGTGTCTGCATGATAACCAAATAGACTCAAAAATGTCAAAATACGAGTTTTGCACATTTACACTTTAAAGACCCTTGCCAAGTAACGTGTCTCGCACTATACTCCTACATTAGATGATGTGATTGTAAACATCATCTAATTTTGTCGGCGTCGGCTAGATGACCTTAATGCAAGTGAAGTAATGATTATAATTATTTGTAATTAGCATTAACACTTGCTAGTTTTATAAAGTATAAATTTGTAGTGGGTAGAAGGTGGTTAGGCTCAAAATGATATTATAGTAGATACTGCGTCAAAAACTTTTGAATCCCCAAAATATGATTAGTAAAAAAATATAATCGACGACGTTGAGTGATTAAAACCATTAAAACGCATTTTAAATTTTATTATAATATTTATAGATTATTCTTACATTGCTAAGATGGTAACGTTCTACTCAAAATTTATAATTATTTCTTATCTGTAAGCCTCAGCAGAACCGGGATATTTATTTTTATAATTTTCATAGCTAGGATCCCTATTATTATGCCAATTGTGTGAATTATGAGCTGAAAAACTATAATGTGGAGTGTATGGCTCTCTCATGTATCGTTCTGTTATGTGAGCATCTTTAATACTTAAATTTCTATCTTCGTAAATATAATGTTTATTAATATTAGGTTCCGCTTCCTCATTATCTTCTCTATAAGAATCGTTAATTGGTATACGACTTCTAACTGGGAATCTTCTTTGAATACCAATTTGTTTTTCAGGATTATACAAATTGTTGTAACTTTGATTTCGTAAGACAAGAGGTTGACTTCTTGGTAAATATTCATAATTTTGTTGATCAATGAGTTTTAAATAAGCAGATGGCTCGTGATTCTGTGATCGCAATTCTGAAGAAAAATCTTCTGGATTGTAATTATAGAATTGTTGATTTATTTTATCTTGTGTAAGATGTATTGGTAGACCTGAATGAACACTATATTTATTTTCCAAATGGTCATTACTCATTGGATGAAGCGACAACGATTCACCTTTAATTTTCGGTTTTTCATTTTCTTTCTCTGGATTGATGTATTCACTATAGGAATATGTAGGTCGACCTGAATCGACGCTATAATATTTATTTTCAAAATTGTTACTGTTCATTGGATGACGAGACGATTCATCTTGAATTTGTAGTTTTTCGTTTCCTTGTTCTGTATTAATGTATTTACTATAATCATAGTCAAAAGTAGTTGGGTATGGATTTTTATGCGTCTTTATTACATTTGCGAACCTATGTAAGGCTTCATTCAACCCTTCGTTGTCGTCAGATGCCTCTTCATTACCTTCAGAATGTATATTGCTTGTTTCTGGTTTATTTGAATGTTGATGGTGTTTTTGATTTGGCACTCGTGGAGATTTATTACTATTGGCCTGAGTTAATGTCAGAGGATGAAAATCATGATCTATTACTTTTCCAAATCCAAATCCGTGCTCAAACGCCGTTTCTTGCATTGTTTTCGGTTCGCTACTAAAATGATAGATAATTTTTGGTGATTGGGCCACTTCACTTTCTTCGTTCGTGGGAAGTTTTATAATTACAGTTTTACCTTGTTGATATCCTATCCCATGACCGTCAAAAGGTCTGTTTTTCGCTTTCTTTTTCGTAACAGGTTTCTTTGGTTCAATGTTTTCATCTGCCAAATCCGAATTGGCATCACAGTACATTTTATTCAACTTTTGGACATCTTTATCAGAGAGACCTATTCTTTGACCGATATTGGAGCCAGCCTGAAATAATAAACATTTAATAAAAAAATTACGCAGGCAAAAACTTTTTTGGAAATCAATTCAATAGTTCATCGCACACAATAAGCTTGACATGAAAAGATATATTGTAATATTATACGCATCGACGAGCTATGAAACTATTGCATTAAAATAGCTTGTAGGTATAATCACGTATCATTACTACAACCCTGTTTCTTTCTTCCTCTAATCTTTATGCCGGATAGAAGAAAGGACGAGCGATCGTTGCGATTTGCGTCGATGCGACTTGGTCGGACTTGTCAATGCTCCGCGTTGAACAGCCATATAAAGCCATTAGGGTATCTTTTTTCCTATCCTTATATTATATCCTTAACTTTTTTTTTCTTTAACGCCGGGAAATGCTCTGAGGTATTCCGCGGTGGAGTGGGTCTCCCCACGCGGGTATGTGGGATTCGCTGCGCCCGAAAGCTGGTAAGTGGACGCAGCTCTACCCACTAAAACCCGGTAAGTGCCACCAATGCCGCCTTTGGTGAGGTGCCCCGGATCTAATAAACTAATAGGGCACTCGACGGCTAGTCAGTCCCCCAAGGAACCGACGCCACCTCCACGAAGGGTTGTCCAGCAGCACAGAACAACCCCTCCCAACGTCGGGACAGTACAATGGGATGAGGTTCCCATCCTCACCCCTTGCTCTTTTGTCCCCTCTTCTTATAAGAGGGGTACAAAGAGCCCTCTCGGCTCAATTAGCTTCGCCCAAGGTGCTGGGCTCACCCTAGGCTACTAAGCCCCACCGCCACGCGGAGGTCTGAGACATGGTGGGGATATCCTTAAAATTAATTTGTGCATGTGTGGTATAAATTTTTTCTCATTACTGTTTGTCCCGAGATGATAACAAAACAAAATATATTACCTGTTTCGGTACTATAGTATCTTGGCCGTTGGAAGAAAATGCCTTACGACTGTAATGCAGAACGCTGTCGTAGTCGTAGCCCACACCAAAATCGGATACGGAAAACGAATTGTATTTGCGGAAATTATGGCGGGCCGCTGAAAAAAATATGAGATATATATTACAAAAAAATATACTTATCACTTTATGTATTGTTTTTTTTTCAATTAATTTTTGACGTTCTCTGTTCACTAATAATCATTAACCACTCAATGGTAATTATATTGCTCACTGTATTTTTGTTTCAAACAAACGTTTTTGTCGTTCGTAGAAGTTTTTATTATTGTTAGATGCTATTTTTTAGAAAGACACTGTATACATAATATAAAGAAAAACTTTTAAAAAACTATATCTAGAGTTAAAGTTAAGCTCAGCTAACCATGAGTTAGAAAGAGAAACCCAATACCTACAGAAAATATTCATTTCGAAGCCGTATTTCTACTAACTGTAGACGCTACTTACCGAAATGAAAATACCTATAGCCTTTTACTTAATTTACTTAGTAGTTAATAGTAGTAGTAGGTAATAGTAGTTAATAGCAAATCTGGTGGGGAGGATGCGCTATGCGGCGTTCCCGGCTGCATGGGTACCACTATCCTGCCATTTTCTGTCGTTAAATAGCTTCGCTGTGTTTGGGAGAGAAGGGCAGGACAGGCAGTGTAATTACTGGCACCGAGACTTAACATCTTATGTCTCAGGGTAGACAACACATAAATGAGTTGCCTGGGCTCGTTCCAGGTTATCTTGTTTATGTACATGGGCGACGCTGACCACTTACCATCATGTGGCTCGTCTGCCCGTTTGCCTATACAACTAACAAAAGTTAAATTTTCACCAACTTACGCCTGACAATATTTTCCCATATGATATCGATATAATCATCTCGGTCGTGGCTGCTCTGCATGTGGTAGAATCCAAGGGTATGAAGTAGCTCGTGCACTACGGTACCGTGGCGGAAGCATCCCCGGCCTACTGGATGCCGGCCAGAAAGGTTCAAAACTTGGTAACCCCCTTGATATCCCACTTGGGAGAAACAGCCGCGTCTACTTCCCTGAATGGAAAAAAAACCATTGGTGATCAGGTCATACAATGCTTCAAGATAAACAAACAGGTAGAATTCCGCTTAAGGACAGTTAAGTTCTGTGATGAACATAAATGTACGTACTTGGAGGTATAGATTATAATATTATGAATTACTTTTACTCACTATACAGTATTCAAGTAAATTATAATTTGATATCCCAATGACCTATCTGTCCCTCCCTAAAAGTAAAAATTCACACCAGTGGTATGTGTCAGCGCATTTTTGCGTTCCAATAAACAAAGATAGTTAGAAATGTTAACCGAGAAATTTGATCTATCTTTAAAAATGGCTCTTCCGTAATGCGATCTAAATGAAGTTAATTGTACGATATCGGTAAATATTTTGGGTGAACCAAAAGCATCGTGATAGTGGTCATATATTAATTCGTTACATGTACGTAACAATATCGATACCTTACCTGTATGACGACGGCATCTCTGTCTCCCTTTTTATAAGGAGTGAATTTGACACAAGAGGCACGCGCGAGGTCGTCTATACCGTCTTGGATCGCCTGAACCTGATCACTGGCTGGAAACAGTTTTAGTCTCATGAGTAAAACATAATCAAGGCCTTTCTAAACACTGCGACTATCTGTGCTTGTCTGATAGCCTTAATAATTTCTTACTTCCTTTCTTATCGAAACTGTTAATGACAGCTGAGTAAATTTTACTATCCTATATCATAATCACCGCCAAGTGCGAGTCATGGCAGCTCTGGCACCCTCAGATAGAGATGCCCCGCCTTCGACCGTCGAGATTGTAGGGCTCCGTGAGTAATTGTTTTCTGTGTTGTAGGGGTTCTGTGTTGTAGGGTCAGTAATCAGGGAGTTTTCCAACACCGCCCTCGGAATCGATGGGATCACAACTCGAATAATTAAACACGTTGAGGCTGACGCACCAGACAAAACAAATGAAGTGTTTAGGCGATGTGTCCAAGAGGTCTCTTTTCCTGGTACGTGAAAGGACGGCAGTGGCTTGTGAGAGTTCATCTAAATATTATGTACGATATTAGTGGATATCTCTCGGGCCTTTGATGATGCCTGGTGGCCCATGATATTGCTGAAATCGAAGCAGGGAGGAAGGCATCGAAGAGCAAGAGGTGAGACCAGTTTATTATGGTGATCTCGTGACCTCGACGACGAACTACGATAGACTACGGGATTTCCCGCGGCGAAGTCACAAAGTAAGGAGCGACCTCAAGAAGAACGGAGACAACGAAGCGGAAACCCGCAAGGTTAGATCATTGCAGATAGCAGAGCGCGCTATCGGCAGACACCGAAGGCGTATCTATACCGTCCGCCCCGAAAAGGGGAGAAGGAATAAGGGACAAGTAGACAAGAGTTAAATAACTTGTAGTGAACGGAAGCGTGCGCACTTGAAGGGCAGTGAAGAAACCCAAGACATTAGGGTGCGCACTCCAGCGATTATACCCGTATAACCGCGAGAGGTTGATAGGGACATCCTTAATTTAAATCTTTCCCTCTCTATACCCTACTATCAAAATGTCTGCGTTTTTGGGGGACGGTTATCTGTCATCATCATTTGAGAAATCTCTTTAAAAAATACATAAAGCATGAAATATACACAGTCAAAAAGAATACAGAATACGCTGACTCAGATAACGAATAGTCGGGAATATCCAATGGTTAAAAGTCTATATTTTGTCCAATGGGAAGTATTGAAATATATTGGCCTTGGTGCGATATTATTAAATGTTCAAAAATTGTGTGTAGCAATATCAATGCACGGAATATCAATGGTAAATCAGTATTAGAGAACTATGTACAGTTAATAATTTCTCCAATATTTTTGCTAAGTCGATATCGAAATTGAAAACAAAACCACTGGATTATCATTCAGTAGTCTTATCATTCATTTAAAGTAGCAAATACTTCAAGGTATAATTTTCTTGATAGCATGGGTACCACCATCTTGCTTGGTTCTCCCGTGAAACAGCTTCGCTGTGTTTTAGAGAGAAGGGCAAGACAGGCAGTGTAATTACTGGCACCGAGACTTAACATCTTATGTCTCAGGATATGCAACACATAGATGAGTTGCCTGGGCTCGTTCCAGGTAAACTAGTTTATGTTCATGGGCGACATCGACCACTTACCATCAGGTTGCATGTTTGCCAGTTTGCCTATCCAACTAACATAAAAAAGGTTTCCTTTGAACTTTCTTGAGTAGTCTAAGAACCGATCATCGTGTTAAAATGTGCCAAATCGGAGTAAAATCGCTTGCCCCGTTACAAATTAAAATCTAAAAACTCATTAAAATCTAAAAAGATCTATCATGGGTCACGATTACGACCAATAAATACAATGTCACTCTGAAGCGTATCGGAACCAAATAATTACAATATTAAATCATATTTCATGGATATAAGGATTTATATGCAGAAGTCTTGATTGATATGCAGAACGTGTTCTTCTTTACCCTGCAGTCATTGCTTCCAGCATTCCCAAATATGATAAAATCGTATAACCGAAAGACATGCTAAACTAATTTTGTTTAAATCCGATAAGCCAGATCAGTCATACTTATCGACATTCGAAGTAGGCAATAAAAAGTGAAACCGCACAGCGTATGGCACAAGTTGGGAAAGTTGTTTATCAATAAACAATAGTCAATTAGATTGCACCTCGCAGTGTAAGAAACTGAGCGGAATGATAACACATTAGATACACTCTGATGTTCTAATCGTTTTCTATAAGGAAATTGTTTGCAATTAACTATTGTTATTTGTTACTTTGGTGTCTCTCATTCCAATAGTTGGGGCTTAAGAACAAAGCCGAAGTGAAAAAGCGAGACGCTCCAGATTATTACAATGTCAGGATTTTGATGGAAGACCTTTGATGTTTGACGGAAGAACGTTTTGTCAGTAACGAGACTAATCTTGCATTTCAGTAAATGAATGAAATGAAAAAAAAACCCATGAATGACTTGTCTTTTTTTTTCTTTAACGCCGGGAAATGCTCTGAGGCATCCCGCGGGGGAGTGGGTCTCCCCACGCGCAGCGAGTGCCACATACTCGCTGCGCCCGAAAGCTGGTAAGTGGACGCAGCTTTACCCACTAAGACCCAGCGAGTGCCACCAATGCCGCCTTTGGCGAGGTGCCCCGGATCTAATAAACAAACAGGGCACCTTGACGGCTAGGCAGTCCCCCAAGGGACCGACACCACCTCCACAGGGCGGTTGCCCCGCACCACAGAACTACCCCTCCCAACGTCGGGACAGTACAATGGGATGAGGTTCCCGTCCTCACCCCTTGCCCCCTGCTCTTTTCCCTTCTTCTTATAAGGGGGGTACAAAGGGCCCCCTCGGCTCAATTAGCTTCGCCCAAGGTGCAGCCGCTCACCCTGGGCTACTGAGCCCCCCCGCCACGTCAAGGCCTGAACCATGGTGGGGTGAATGACTTGCCTGGGCTAGTTTCAGGTCAACTATTTTATGTTCATGGGCGATGCTCACAACTTACCATCTTATGGCTCGACCACCCTTTTGTTTATTGCACGACCAAAAACACGTATCAAAGGATACGATTGAATCCCTTTCAAACGTATGTAACAGAAGTTGCTTGAAACTTACTAAAATGCTCCTGTTGAATGAAATAAACAACTTCGTTGTTTGGCCATCTCTTCGTGGTGTCTGTGAGACCGTTGCGGGCCAATCCTTCGGCGACGTTGGCGACAATGAGACGTCTTTGTCGTTCGTTCAGAATCAGATCGCCCTCGAACTTGCCGCTCTCCTCCCACGCATCGTCCGATATCGCTTCATCGTCGTCATAATCGTTACCGGGAAATGAACCTTCAAAAATATTTAAACAAATCAATTATACCACGAATAACTTTCGATACCTAGACTATTTAGGAATTATTAATAATTAATTAGTAATTATTATTTAGAAGTAATATTATGTAGAGACTCATTGCTTGGTATTAAACGATAGGGATACAGAAATGGCATAGCAATTCTTGCTAGCACACAAATCTATTTCCAAAGACCTATTCGAGTTACACTGCCTCCTAATTGACACCATGGCATTTCCAGAAAAAAAATAGGACAAAAAGACGAAATTTTTGAGTATCTGCTCAATAACAATTAATAAATATGAAGTGGGTTGTGAAGGAAAAATTACAAAAATAATTATTGTACTAATAAATCTTCTAAATTGTGATTTATAATGTTATAAAAAATTTAATAAACTATCATCATCATCATCATCAGCCTCTATCCGTCCACTGCTGAACATAGGCCTCCCTCAATGAACGCCAAGATGGCCGATCCCTTGCCACTATAAAATAAATTATTTTATACAAGTACATCTTGTTTTTAAGTTATCTCTCTCATAACGACATCAATGATCATCATCAGTGGAGCTCTATAAAAATCATATCGTTAAAAATTGGCTTTACTATTTTCATTTTTATGATTATTTACCGGTCCAAAATCTAAAATAAAATATGAATAATTTGACTAGTATCGCACATAAAATATCACTTTACAAACTTACTTTTAACATTTTGATCCAACTGGGATGTTTCTCTTAAAAAATTACTAAAATCCTCTATTTCACTCACAGCTATAGAATGACACTGAACCACACACACGTTACAGAGAAATATAAAACAATACCACTTCATTCTTATATTAAAAATATTTTTAAATACAAAAAAAATGTTGCTTTAAAAGTTCGCTCGGACGTGCAAACAAATGTATGTCATATTAACAGTTATCTAGCAACATTATAAATTTAAATTAAGTAGAGCAAAACATGCAAGCACTTTTTGCGCTTTACTGTGTAGTTTTTGTCCAACAAAACCCATCTAGGCAGATCGGGAATAAATATAGCCTTCGGTGCGACCATTTCACAAGGTGTGAGCGCTGTACTGTAGATATCTTGCGACACCTCCGCAGCCGCCACGGCAACTGCTCCTCCCGTGCAAGAATAAATTGCTAAATTCATTGCTCGAGTTATTCTAACGAATAGACCTGATTTCAGAACCAGCAGTTTGTCCCAATAACACGCAATTTTCGTTCAATAACTTGGCCTTGAAAGAGTAATATGTTCTTGTTTCCGTTATTGGGACAAAGACACAATAAACCGCGGTGTGGCAATGGCTACGACAATTTGTTTCTATTTAATACGGTAATGTGCAATGAATGCAAAATTTGTCACTAGCTGTTGCCCAAAGCTTGGTCCGCGCTAATTTAATTTATAGCCGAACTGACGCCGTTTATTTTCACACCCTATTTCACTCAGTGATGGTGGGGCGTTCTAAAATCGTCACGTCACGTCAATCTGGTCCCGTGGTAAGCTCTCGAAGGACTTGTGTTACGGGTACCAGACAACGGAAATATATTTAATACTTTTATACTATATTATGTACATATATTTAAGATTTTATTATATAATACACATATTTAATACACATCCATGACCCAGGAACACAGAAAACTTTTTGTTCCCTGGCGGGATTCGCTACCTCCGACTTGTGCGCCAACACGCTAACCATTGAGCCACAGAGGTCGTCGGGCCCATTCTACTGTGAAATATTTTTTAATTTGAATGGGTAGTTTCAAAGAGTTACTTCCTACATCCAAACTTACTATTATTAAGATATTACGCGAAGATTAAGCTCGTTGAAGTGGCAGTAGGCTGGTCATACACTCAGGAGAACGGATGGCCGATGGGCCAATAAGGTTCAAGAGTGGAGACGGCGTTTGGGTACACGAAGTGTTGGTCGGCCACTAACCAGGTAGGAAGACGATCTCCGTACAGTGGCCGGTCCGTGTTGTATGTGAGTAGCGAGGGATCGGTCGTCTTGGCGTTCTTTGAGGGAGGCCTATGTTCAGCCCCCACCATGGTTCAGGCCTTGACGTAGCGGTGGGGCTCAGTAGCCTAGAGTGAGCAGCTGCACCTTGTGCGAAGCTAATTGAGCCGGGGGGGGGCCTCTTTGTACCCCTCTTATAAGAAGAGGGGACAAAAGAGCAAGGGGTGAGGGTGGGAACCTCACCCCATTGTACTCTCCCGAACCAACGTCGGGACAGTACAATGGGGACAAACGAGCAGAGGGACAAGGGGCGAGGATGGGAACCTCACCCCATTGTGCTGTCTCGACGTTAGGAGGGGTTGTTCTGTGGTGCGGGACAACCTCTCTGTGGAGGTGGCGTCGGTCCCTTGCGGGACTGACTAGCCGTCGAGGTGCCCTGTTAGCTTAACAGATGCGGGCACCTCACCAAGGCGGCACTGGTGGCACTCGCCGGGTTTTAGTGGGTAGAGTTGCGTTTACCATCTTTCGGGCGCAGCGAGTCCCACATACCCACCTGGGGAGACCCACTCCCCAGGCGGGATGCCTCAGAGCATTTCCCGGAGTAAAAAAAGGACTATGTTCAGCAGTGGATGGATAGAGGCTGATGATGATGATGATCCAAACGTACAACATTACTTCTTTATTATATTAGTACAAAATATATACAGATAAATAAAATTGAAGTGTCTGTTTGTAATATTAAAATAACCGTTTTTTATTGAATGCATATGAATGTATACACGGTACCAATACCAAAACAGTCTTTTTTACAATTTTTGTCTGTCTGTCTGTTTGTTCCGGCTAATCTCTGAAACGGCTGGACAGATTTTGATGGGACATTCACTGGCAGATGTTGTAAGGAGTAACTTAGGCTATGCTGATGCTTGCTTTCTGTAGCTTATTCTAATATAATATAATATCGAAACTATCATTATATTAGCTAAGATCGTAAGGTAGGGGCGTAGGGGTGATCTAAATAGATATGGTTCGATACTTTCAAAGTAAATATACCCACAGAGTATTTCATATGAGTACCCATAAAATATACTAGCTCATGCCGATACTTACTTGTAAAAAAATGTTAATAGCTTAATTTAATTAGTTACTTTTAACTCTTATAGAGGCACAAAATATGTACGTTATTAATTAAAATCTTCTTTTTTATAATTTAATTTTTAATTAATTAATTATTTATTATATTAAACATCTAGGTTACTCAAAATCAGTCAACTGCTCTAGACATTTTGGGAGACCAAACTATCCCTCGCATGTCACATTCTTTTTCCAACTTTTTGAGACCAATGTTTTATTCTGGTACATGGTTCTAAATGTTATTCACAAAAAATAAATTTGGCGTATCAAACGGTTGGCCGGTTGACCGAAACGGTTGACTCGAATTTTAAATATTTAATAATATTGGAAACGGTAAATTACTATTCGTTCAATGTAATTTGATTCGATACCAATTACATTCATCTCGATACCGAGTATCGCAAGTTTGATTCGATGCTACTACTATTGTACTTGGTATAGAAAAAAAGCTATCGAGTACTCGTATTTACTTGTGATACTGTTGCTTTGAACCAGAAATAAATAACAGAGGACTAATCACATAGCTCGCAAAGGAGACAAGTAACAAAAGATTTGTAGGTGTTGCAATAATTTTGAAACTTGCCTAGATTTTCGTACCGAGTAAGCTAAATGAAAAAAAATAAAACCCACCTTTAAAAAATCTAATAATTAATTTAAAATAGTTAATAAAATAGTTTAGGTACTGTGTGTGAATACCTACCTACTTCTTTATTAACATTAATAAAAAATGGTAAAGATATGATCAATATATTTCACTTAATAAAGATAAAAAGAAAGATCCATGTTCCAATTATTACATACATAGTGTAAATACCTTCCTATAAAATATGTAATATTTTATTAGGTATTGCTAATTCACATAACTTATAGGTATTTCCTTGGACACCTCGCAGTACATCTTGTTAAGTTTGATAATGTCGCTATCGGAGAGTCCGTTTCTTTGGCCAATTTTTACGTTTTCCTGTGAATAAAAAAATATATTATTGATACAATGTAAATATCGTTGTATGTATTATAATATGTTTAAATATCTCAAAAACATAAAATATGAAGTCTGAAAAATACAAGAAAACTCTTTTTAAAAACATACAAATATCCCAATTGAGAATATTTAATTTTTACTTGCTCGATTTATAAATAAGTTTCAAGCAATATTTACCTGCAATGGTATGATGGTCTTGTTCCCATTCTTTGAGAACGCCGTTTCTGGGTAATGCATGACACTCCCATAGTCGTAAGGAACACCAAAGTCGGTTACTGTATCGCTCGTGTATTTGGCGAAGTTGTGCTCCGTACCTATAATTAAAAACAGCGTAAATACATTAAACATTCTGAAACCGTCACTAATAGATGATAATAAATATAAAACTTTTTTTTTCTTTTACGCCGGGAAATGCTCTGAGGCATCCCGCGGGGGAGTGGGTCTTCCCAGGCGGGTATGTGGGACTCTCTGCGCCCGAAAGGTGGTAAGGTGGACGCAGCTCTACCCACTAAAACCCCGCGAGCGCCACCAATGCCGTCTTTGGTGAGGTGCCCCGGATCTAATGAGCAAAAAGGGTACGTCGACGACTAGCCAGTCCCTCAAGGGACCGACGCCAACTCCACAGAGGGGTTGTCCCGTACCACAGAACAACCCCTCCTAACGTCGAGACAGCACAATGGAGTGAGGTTCTCATCCTCGCCCCTTGTCCCTCTGCTCATTTGTCCCCTCTTTTTATAAGAGGGGTACAAAGAGTAGCTCCCTCGGCTAAATTTGCTTCGCCAAAAGTGTTGGGCACAGGGCCTTATGCTACTGAGCCCCACCGCCACGACAAGGCTTGAACCATGGTGGGGATGAATATAAAACCTACTAAGCTGCTTAAATATAATTACACATTTAAAGACATCGTACAAATTTAGTAAACCGGCGAACCCTTCATTTGAAGTGACACACCTATAAGCACTCATTCAAGACGGCACATAGCATGATTTACAAATAATCAATGTTATACATAGCAAGCTTTAAACTTACCTGATTTTATATTTTCCCAAACGATTTCTACAAAATCATCCCTGTCATAAGTACTTTGCATATGGTAGAAGCCTATCGTATGCAACATCTCATGCACGACGGTTCCATGTTTGAAACAACCAGAAGCTAGATTGAGGACTTGGTTGTTTTCTTCCTCCTCTTTTCTGGTGCTATATCCAACGTTTGAGAAGCACCCGTTTGCTGATCCCTAAAAATATTTTTCAATTGTAGGCTTAAGTTCTTCTCAACGATTTTTATTTATGTTCTATGAAATACTTCTTTTCAGGTGACTTAACTTAAAAGCTAAGAAGGGATTCTGAAGAAACCACAAAATTATCTGTGGTTGTACTCCTCAGTTCAGCTATGCGCTAACCCAATGTAGCTTCACGTGCCTTATAAGGTTTTCAAATTGTTTCAAGCTTCGAAGGTGGTTTTCCTCACGAGGGTTTTCTTGATGAATCGAAAGCGACATTAATGAACGTATTTGTACGTGAAAACTGAATATATTTTTTTAGAGCTGATGTTAACATCGCCCCACCCATATGGGTCATAAGTGTCATTACAGGTCTGATGATGAAGACCATAGATAGTCGAGGGAACTCCTCAACAGTTTACAGTAGCTACCTTGTGTTTAGACACAATTCTCAGTGTTGTTTTGGAACCGGTAGTAGAGTCATTTGACGTTCAATAAGCTACTTTGACGTACAACATTGAATAAAAATATTTTTATTTTATTTTATTTTTATTTTATTCATTTATGTTGACTACAACTTTGTACCTATATGGGCTATAAGTATCATTACAGGTCTGATGATGGTCTATGGTCTCCCATAGACAGTTGAGGGAACTCCTCTACGGTTGACAGTAGCTACCTTGTGTTTGGACTTAATTCATTTATATTGACGAGAACCTTGCACCCATATCTTCTATATCTATACTTATAATAAAACTGTAGAGAGGTAAATTCTGTACATTGAATATATATTCAAAATTAATATTGGAGGATGAATGGTGATCGATACTGATGCCAAAAATGCAATCAGTAAATTTTTTGTCTGTCTGTCTGTCTGTCTGTCTGTATATGCACGCATGGGTCAAAAACTACTGAAGGGATTTTAACCAAACTTGGTACGATTGTAGTCCATACTCCTGGGCAGGTTATAGGCTATATAACATAACGCTAAGACACATAGGAGCTGAGCAATGACGATAAATTTGAAGCAAGTCGGATGAAAATGCGCTTTCGAGCTGTTATCCTCGCATACGTTGATCATACACCAAAAGTATGTATTACAAAGATGATGGTCTTCAAAAGATCTACAAAAAAGTCCTCAATAGTATATATATATCTTTTATAAATTAGCCACAATAATGTGTTTAACCGTAAGCATTTCTTCAAATTGTATTAAATGCATAAATATATTGTATTTCACATAGATATATCTTTATCAAACTCCCATATTCAAAAAGTACACTTTAATATCTATTTTATAAAAAAAATATTATAGAAATCGGTTTATAAACACACAAGATATAGATGAAATAAAACTTTCAAATCTCGCCGCGCCAGTATGAGTACGGCTATACGGTTGATTTTTGTTTAACGCGCGAAACGGCCATCCGCTGCATCTATAAACAGGCGAGGGCGCCCACGCGCCGACTTCCACAACCGACGCCAGGAGGCCGTGTGGTCGCAGACTGCACGGTAGGCGGGGGGCAACCCCCCACTTTATAAATCAAAAGTGGGCCAAACATTTTATAATTTTGTTTAAAATTAGGGTAGAAATAAATTACTAAAGTTGAGCAGCCAAAATTGTCTTTGTATGCAATAGAGGGTTAAGATATACATTTTTTAAACCGACTTAAAAAAGTAAAAAATAAACTAAAAAGTAATAAAATAATTGCGTTTTCTTAATTTTCGTGCATAGAACTTGTAATCAACTTGTTATTTTACTAATTACAATCTTTGCGTTTACCATGTCATTGTTGTTACTTTTGGAGTCGGTGTCAGCTAAGTACAGCACCAAAACCGTCGTCTGTCACCGGTATCATATTTGTTGCTGTACCTACCTACCTGTCTTTGCTGACATCGACTCCAAAAGTAACAACAATGACATGGTAAACGCAAAGATTGTAATTTGTAAAATAACAAGTTGATTATAAGTTCTAGGCACAAAAATTAAGGAAACGTAATTATTTTATTACTTTTTAGTTTATTTGTTACTATTTTAAGTCGGTTTCAATTTTATATTAAACGAACATAAGCATCATAAAAAACAAAAATGGACAATATTTTACACTAGCTGTTGCCTGCAGCTTCGCCCGCGTTACTCAACTCCTATAAGTCACAGCGTGATGTTATATAGCCTATAGCCTTCCTCGATAAATAAGCTATCTTACACTGAAAGAATTTTTCAAATCGGACCAGTAGCTCCTGAGATCAGCGCGTTCAAACAAACAAACAAACTCCTCAGCTTTATAATATTAGTATTTTACATTTAAAAGTACTTCTCATTCGGTTACAATGAAAGTGGTTCCTGGACTTTCTTTTAGCATAACTTTTAATTGACCATATAACTTGCTAAATAACGTCCTACTCAGAAAACCAGTTGAATTTCACCTTCAAACCTGTTACATGATCAATGATCATTATTATAAATAAAACACAACATATTATTAAGGCTTGCGACTTTTATCTATAATTAAAATACGCTGATTGCTTAATGTTAGCAAATATATTTAATATATTAATTAATGTACTTTTAACTGTTATTAATAAATTTGAGGTTTTTAAAATTATTTTTATTATTCAAACAAGCTTCGATCAATAACACCGAGACAAATTGATATGTCTAGATCTAAATAAACGTTGAGATTTTCATCCCATGTAGTCGAGACATCATAGACCAGTGTCGATAATTTTAGAAACATAAAAAAATTATAGTAGGATGAAACGCATTGGAAAAGGAAGAGAATATAATAAAAATGGAAGGAAAAATAATTTACGGGCGATCTGAGGGCGGGAAAGTGTAAGCGTAAAAAACGGCTTATCACGATAAAGTTGAATAGCAAAGTTGTAGGTAATAAAAATATCTACAACTTTTGTATTTACCTTTTTTTAACATTGCCTCAAAATTTATGTGAAAAATTCAAATAAATAAGTTTTTGTTTCTTTATTTTTATCTTTTACAAAAAAAATACGCACGAAATTTGGTGAAAACTTATCTTTTATATCCCAAACACACTGTACTTTTTTTATTTCAAATATTTATTTTTTCAGCTAATTGTGACTTAATATCAAAAAATCAGCCTAATTTTCAATCGAAAATTCTGCCGTTCAAATATCAGCTTTTTTTCAAAACATTTTCTTTGCTTTGTGTTTGTTGAAATCTCTACTTTCCGATGGTGTAAAAAAGTATATTTCACTATGGTAAATGTTCTCAGAAAATGCAATAAAACGACACGAGAGAGAACAAAGCCCAAACCCTCTTAGCCCGCACTTCTCTATGAAATAAATACCGTTTGATGAGCTAAAATTTTCCGTATTTCACTCAGGTATGTGTTATCTTAAAATAGCAAGAAATAGGCATCTACGCATATAATTTCATCTACGAAATTATATATATATATACTAGTGGCACCGACAGACGTAGTCCTGTACAATATTTTTTTTTGTGAATCTAAACCATCCTGGAATCCCCTTGAACTCACACAAAAACTCACGGTCCAGCTGTCTAGGAGGAGTTCAGTGACATACACACGCACACGAGAAATATATATATAAATATATTATACTAGCTGTTGCCTACAGCTTCGCCCGCGTTACTCAACTCCACAGCGTCACAGCGTGAAGACGGAAATAAAACATATAACTAATCATCTATACGTGTGTTCAATTCTGATACTGGGATACACCAAGGATAGGAAATAGGTTTTTTTTTTCTTATGTTATTTGGATAGGCAAACTGGCAAACGTACCACCTGATGGTAAGTGGTCGACGTCGCCCGTGAACATAAACCAGTATACCTGGAACGAGCCCAGGCAACTCATTTATGTGTTGCCTATCCTGAGACATAAGATGTTAAGTCTCGGTGCCAGTAATTACACTGCCTGTCTTGCCCTTCCCTCCGAAACACAGCAAAGCTGTTTCACGGGAGAAATAAGCAAGATGGTGGTACCCATGCAGCCGGGAGCGCGGCACAGTGCTCCCACCGGTTATAGGAAATAGGTTAACAATCTTCATCTCTACAGGATTCCCTTTATAGCCCCACCATGGTTCAGGCCTTGACGTGGCGGTGGGGCTCAGTAGCCTAGGGTTAGCCGCTGCACCTTGGGCGAAGCTAAGAGCTGAGGGGGCTCTTTGTACCCCTCTTATAAGAAGAGGGGGACAACAGAGCAGGGGGCAAGGGGCGAGGACGGGAATCTCACCCCATTGTACTGTCCCGACGTTAGGAGGGGTTGTTATGTGGTGCGGGACAACCTCTCTGTGGAGGTGGCGTCGGTCCCTTGGGGGACTGACTAGCCGTCGAGGTGCCCTGTTTGTTTATTAGATCCGGGGCACCTAACCAAAGGCGGCATTGGTGGCACTCGCCGGGTTTTAGTAGGTAGAGCTGCGCCCACTTACCAGCTTTCGGGCGCAGCGAGTCTCACATACCCGCGTGGGGAGACCCACACCCCACGTGTGGGCCTCGGATCTGATACATATCTCAGAGCATTTCCGTCGTAAAAGAAAAAAATATCCCTTTATAAAGCCTACCTTAATTAATACAGCATGTTCGTCCTTCTCTCGCACTCGGAACTTTATACAGGATTTATTGGCTATGTCCGCCATTCCTGCCTCTATCATTTCCAATTCCTCTTCATCTAAAAATAAACAATTCATGTTTACAATTATTAGATCCGGATGACAGCCATCAGATATAGCTGATGCGTATTTCCTTATCAATTTAGTTCATATCGATTGTCTGATACAGCAAAGGACCTCATAGAAAAGTCGCAATATCATCTAGTGACTCAACGTAGCGATCAAATTCAAACAAATACAAGGAAAATAAACAAATAACAATCGAAGAAAAATTTGGTATGTGTGTGTGTGTATGTGCGTGTGTGTGTGTGCGTGTGCGTGTGCGTGTGCGTGTGCGTGTGCGTGTGCGTGTGCGTGTGCGTGTGCGTGTGCGTGTGCGTGTGCGTGTGCGTGTGCGTGTGCGTGTGCGTGTGCGTGTGCGTGTGCGTGTGCGTGTGTGTGTGTGTGTGTGTGTGTGTGTGTGTTTATAGCCAGCAGTGGAGGTAAAAGACCGAAAGTGATGATGATGTTGATATATTCTTATGTATTCTTTTTTTTCCGCCGTCCATTATTTAGATTCTAGTTGGAAGCGCGTGGCAGGGATCGTCCGCCTTGGCGTTCATTAAAAAGCAGGTGTGCAGAAGGGAAAAGGTTTGATAGTGATGATTACATAACACTTATTTTAATTTACACAAGCGAATAAAAAAATCAAAGATTCACAAAAACGAAAACAACAATACACACAAACGAAGCAGACGTCCGAGCTCCCGGCATCCGACACAGACATTGGTGGGGTTCGAACCTAATATCCCCACGTGTCCAGTCACCACCACTATACCAGTCGACTGTCAAATTTCATTTACGTGATTACGCTTATAAATTACATAACGCACCGAAGTCATCTTCTTGTATGTAGTAGATTACTGTTTGGTTGGGCCAGCGTTTGGCGCCGCCGCGGAGGCCGTTTCTGGACTCTTGTGCCGACGTGATAGCTTCTCTCTGTGCATGTGTTAAAACAATGTCCCCCTCGAAATATTCACCAAGCTCCGACTCTATGCTATACGCTGTGAACAGATAGATTCAGAACAGGTATTTTGTGAACTAAATAAGTCTTGTATTTATTAACACTTTTGTTCTGTATCTATTGCTAAATATACAACAACAACGATACATTTACCGTCAATATAAGGTACCTAATATTTCAATGTTAATTGATAATATATTAATTGACTGAAAGTCTAACAAGGGGTGTATTTGTTGGCCAGCACCTTGGGCGAAGCCAATTGAACCGAGAGAGCTGCTCTTTGTGCCCCTCTTATAAGAAGAGGGGACAAAAGAGCAGGGGGGTACGATGGGGCAAGGATGGGATCCTCACCCCAATGCACTATCCCGACTTTGGGAGAGGTTGTTCTGTAGTGCGGGACAACGCTTCTGTGGGGGTGGCGAAGGTTCCTTGGAGAACTGACTAGCCGTCGAGGTGCCCTGTTGCTCTACAGATCCGGAGCACCTCACCAAAGACGGCATTAGTGGCACTCACCGGGTTTTAGTGGGTAGAGCTGCGTGCACTGAACTGCGTCCATCTTTCGGGCGTAGCGAGTCCCACATACCCGCCTGGGGAGTCCCTCCTCCCCCGCGGGATGCCTAAGAGCATTTTCCGGCGCAAAAGAAAAAAAAGGGGTGTATTTGTTACACTTTTCTTCCTAATCCGTTCCGATCACGGGACTACTTACAGCATTCTTTACTATCCTCAGTGAGAGCCAAAAAAATACTACTTACTTAGGTACAACTAAAAACTGTTCCTCATTAGGTACTTACACTCTTGTTTAGTAACAGCGTAAAGAGATGCGACGGATCAAGGTTCTTTTAACATTACATAGGCTGCACTAAAAGTATCGGGAATGGAATATTTCAACTGTTCCTGTCATATTAAAATCTTTTTAATTGAAAACTTCTTGGTTTTAAAAATCGAATACCATTTATTTATTTAAAAAAAGATTCTCGGTCTTGTCACAAGGTCTTGTCAAACTTGTTTAGTCGTTGAGAAAATGGAATTGACTCGAGAAAATTCTAGAGCGATGATTTATTATGACTTTCGAAGTGGTTTAACACAAAGACATGCAGAAATCATCCGAACACAAAGTGTGTTCGGATGATTTCTGCATTTGGTGATGCCCATCCAAAATCACAATTTATCGCTGGTTTGCTGAATTTCAACGTGGACGTGTCAAGCTCAGTGATGATCCCCGTCAAGGTCGTCCAAAAACTGTAGTCACCCAAGAAAACGTTGATGCTGTGCGTAAGCGATTGAGGAAGATCGACATGTGACATACTGCGAAATTCAGGCAACTTTAGACATTGGCATGAGTCAAATACAAATAATCTTGCAAGAACAATTAGGTGTAAAAAAGTTGTTTTCCCGATGGTTACTTGGTGCGTCAGAACTCTCGAAAGATTCCACGCAGGATCCTGAAATGCTGTATAAAACATCGTATCAGGTGACGAATCCAGGATATACGCGTACGAACCCGAAAAAAAAAATCAGTCACGAGTTTGGGTGTTCGAAAATGAGTTAAATCCAACAAAAATTGTCCGTTCACGGAGTGTTGCCAAAAAAATGGTGGCCACGTTTGTCTCCAAAACCGGCCATGTTGCGACTATTCCTCCTGAGGGACAAAGAACGGTTAATGCAGAATGGTATGCTAGCATTTGTTTGCCACAGGTCGTTTATGAACTCCGTAAAGAGAACTGCAACCGCCGCATCATCCTCCATCACGACAATGCGAGTTCTCACACCGCGCACAGAACAAAAGAGTTTTTAGAGCAAGAAAACATTGAATTATTAGACCATCCGCCGTACAGCCCCGACCTAAGCCCTAATGACTTCTATACTTTCCCTAAAAGAAAGAATAAATTGCGTGGTCAGAAATTTTCATCGCGTGAAGAAGCTGTGGACGCCTACAAAACGGCCATTTTGGAGACCCCAACTTCCGAATGGAATGGTTGCTTCAATGATTGGTTCCATAGTATGGAAAAATGTGTCAAATTTCGCGGAGAATACTTCAAAAAGCAATAAATACATTTTTAAATAGTAATGTTGTGTCACTTCCTTGATTCCCGAAATTTTCAGTGCCGCCCTCGTAAAACGACAAGTTAATTGGTTATGGAGGTAGTTTACGGGATACGTACCATCACTGTCTCCAAAAAAACTATTTTCTTCAAATATCGGTGCTGCATTTACGAAATAAAATGAAAGCGAGACCACAAAATACGAGATCATATTATCAACAAATTTTGAAACGAAAATAAAGTTCAACTACGTCCTAATAATACGTACTACAAAATTACGTTTGTTCGAGGACTTTAAATAGTAGAAACTGTAAATTATCACTGGGAAAATGTGATAAATTTAAGAATTCCATGTTGTGTTTCGTTTTACACATTTTTACACTTTACTTATCACTGGCTTAGGAATCCTGCTGTGACAAAAGATGTTCTCACCTTGCTACGAATAACCGATAACAAACATCTTAAATGTCCTAGAGTGCCGTCGGTCGTGTATTGCATTGTAAATCATTATTCATTATACTGAGAAATAGATAACAGATTGAGATCCTGCGTTCACAGGTGATGACGACTCTGAATGGGGAAACAAAGAAAAAGAATTGCCGTAGACCAAGTATACTGCCAATGGTTATAGTTTTTATGTTTTTAAACATCGACGCCAAATTATACAAATTTACATATATTTATAGGTTTAATTTATAGTAGTAAGTACGTAGTATACAATATATTGCAGAACAAATTTAAATGCCCTGTCTTGTTGGTGGTCGGATTCTATCTGCGGACTTAAATTTGACCATATATTTTGCTAATTTTTCCGTACAAATGCTAAGTATGATCCTCAAATATTTGTTTGCACCGTTACCTATTTCTTAAAAACGAAAGGACAAGATAGAGAGGATAAAAATATTATAGTAGTCGTTCCAAGCAATGGGAAAAGGTTCTATTTTATCTATACTAATATTATAAAGCTGAAGAGTTTGTTTGTTTCAACGCGCTAATCTCAGGAACTACCGATTTGAAAAATTATTTCAGTGTTAGATAGCCCATTTGTTTTTTTTCCTAAGGGCTAGACTTTTCGGCCTGATGGCCTTTAAGCTCAATCGGTACAGTAAATGAGCAGATGGCTCACTTAAGAAATATTCGAAAGGGGGACGCCCCCCCACGGGTTCATCGCGCGCGCTGTTCGGGAGAGCAGGATTTGGACTAGTCATCACGCTTTGACTAACAGTAGTTAAGTTGAGTAAGTTAACGCGGGCGAAGCTGCGGGCAACAGCTAGTCTTATATAAATTTAGGTATTTCAACTCTAGAAGAATATGCCAATCTCATTGTACCCTATTCTAGTAACCATTAACAATTATTACTAATGGCTAGATTACAAAACTGATTGTCTTTGCAGACACTGGTTCAGAAAGTAACGTCTGAACCAGTGTTACATCGAAAAAGTAAAAATTATGTCATCTAAACATCTGCTCTCTCTCATTTTGGTTCACATTCCATTAACAGATGTTGGACATTTGGAAAAGGCGATTTTAGCTCATTAAAAGACATCTTAGCTTAACAGTAAGCGAGAATCGACTATGAAGACACCTACGTAATGCAACTTACATAATGATCTTGTTTTTTATGATCTGTAACAGTAGGTTTATTGTACCATAACTCAGTTATAAATTTAATTAGTTTATTTGTATAATAAGGAAACTGTCATGTAATCTCGTCGAACAAACTTTCGAAACATTTTATTTAATACTAGCTGTTGCCCGCAGCTTCGCCCGCGTTAACTTAAGATTTACAGCCGTACGCGGATTGACGATGATTATTTTTATAGCCTTAGTTACTCCTTATAACATCAGCTATCTGCCTGTGATAGTCCTATCAAAATCAGCCCTGCCGTCACAGAGATAAGCCGGAACAAACAGACAGACGGACAGACAAACAAAAATTGTACAAAATGTTATTTTGGACTATGCCGTGTTGACATCCATATGCATTAAATAAAAAGCGGTTATTTTATATTACAAACAGACACTCCAATTTTATTTATCTGTATAGATATATAATTAAGAATCGTTTAGTTATTTAATCTGTGATATCTGGAGCATGAATAATTCTTCTCAATTAATTTATAAAATACATACTATTGTAGTTCCAAATTATTACCATTTCACTGGCGTCTCTCACGGAAATGATAAAAAAAATCAGTATAATATAACCGGTTAATAATAATATATATTCTCTGTTTCTCTTGGTTTTTATTACGGTAAGTATTGGCGAAAGACAGGCCTTATGGTTTCCCCAACCTTTTGGCCTTACTATTTGACAGACAATAATCACCTAAGTGTATTTTGGGTATGTATATTTTGTTATATATCAATTGCAGCTCATATAAATCAATAAAACACAAAATCTCTTTGTAAATAACGTGCTATATTTATAATACAAAATAATTACAAAAAAACTTGACACACAAAATATAACTGTACAGTACGCATGCATTAGATGTAATCATTATATGTAATTAATTAAGAATATTGTACAAATAAAACGTAAATAATGCATAAAATACTAAAGTAAACTTCAACAGTAGTGTATAAAAAAACAATCATTTTTAAACCATAAAATAAAAATTATTCCATTTGATACATTATGGCATTGCTTAAAAGATAATACTGAACTTGAATACAACAAACAATGTATTATTAACTAAAATAAGACGCGTCATGAGAGATGCGTATGCGCTGTCAAATATACACTTGAAAAAGTCAATGTGATCTAGTTCTGTCTGCCGTTCTGCAATACTACAAGTAAATTATGATTATGTATATCATGAATAACTTAATAAGATTTAAAAGGGATATAAATATGTTTTAAGAACTTACTACTTATCACAATCCTAATCTAAAAAATATTTTACACCATAAATGCAAAATCACATTCAACTAAGAATATTAGGACTGGTTCTGGGGCTTTTTTGGAGGAAAATAAACCTCAGTCTTCATATTAATGAAGTAGTTTGGTTT
The DNA here is from genome assembly GCA_963853865.1 of Helleia helle. Classification (NCBI taxonomy): domain Eukaryota; kingdom Metazoa; phylum Arthropoda; class Insecta; order Lepidoptera; family Lycaenidae; genus Helleia; species Helleia helle. Next base: position 14,782,098 of record OY971421.1, read on the forward strand.
CGTAACATTTCATTTCGTATCGAAAAGTCAACCTTCAAATTCACTTCAAAATTAGGACCCAATATTATAAAAGCATTCCAAACGCATCTTTCATAACGATACAAAATAATATAAGCCGTAATATTGAGACATTCGTACCATACGCAACGCTCTTCGCTCGAGCGCTCGACACTTCATTACAAACAAATATAATGTCACTAATTTACATCAAATATGAGTAATCAATAAATTTAGGCAGTCTTCAATGTATCTCAATACGAAATTCAATACACAAATAAATAGGTTACAATAATACCTGACAAAACAGTGGTAACATACCTACAGACTACCGATGGAATATTTAAAATACAATATCAGCACATCGTTTATAAAGCACTGTAAACCATCCTAAATATTGGTCTAGATTATTGCCTGGACACTCATACGATTTAATTCACGAGCTAACAGATCGTTGAAATTATTACTACACCGTCGATCGATCGACTATACTAAGGATCGCTTATTGAGACGGGTCTTGACCATCTAAGTTTTCTAACCGTATGCTTGATACATTATAAAGTACACCTATAGCAATCGAAAGGCAAAAATCTTCACCACTCGATATGTAGTATGTTAACGGATAGGAATCTTAGTGTTCTGAATAGAAGACCCGTCCCACGTAAGCGATAGGCTTGCACTCATCGAGCATATAACCGGATAGAGTAGTAATGTGAGCCATAAAATTCCGAAACGGGTCAGTGATTTGCCACTGACGTAATAACAATCCCACCGACCAGTGATCAGTGTGTACGTCCCATCGGCCAATCATTCTTCAATGGCTATCAGTCGTAGCGTCGCAGCACAAATTGGCGGAATTTGTTTTCATACAAAACACATAACATTACCGCTCCATTCCGGTTACATGCTCGATGCTTACGCACTATAATTGTGACATATGTTTTATTATCAATTTATATAAAAGCACGCCAATAACTAAAGTGTACTACGACATTTGTAATAAATTATAAATATATAAAAATAATGCATGTCGTGGCATAGCAGCAGACACTTGCTACAAGGGAACTACGACTACATATTAAAAAAATATACCTTTATATAGTTTATTGTAAGTGTGCGCTTGCTCTAAAATTGCTTTCTTAACTCAATATCATATTTCCTCACCTGTCTCAGAATGTAAACGATGTTGAATTTTTATTAAAAGGAAAATTATTATTATATACAAAAAAAAAAAAAAAAGCTATTACATAGTTAATAAGATTAAATAGCTTAATAAGCACTTTCTTTAACAGACTTTCAATTACCTACATCATAAAAATGCACAATTGATTACAAAATGGGACATGTAAATGAGGAATATATGTATATTAACCCTTATAAAACTAAGTATGTCACAATTCAATCAAGGCTCGAGTCAGATACCAAAGTTGTGTAACTTAAATAAATAATGACTACATAATAAATATTTTATACTATGAAATGCCGTCAAAACACTGCAATATATTTATAGCTTTAGACATGTACACCAAAAATCTATGTGATGGTGCGTCCAGTTTACCACGCAGCCCGGAAAACACGACAAGCAAACGAAACACGTTCGCGTTCGGCTAGCGTGTGAGCGCAGCATTAGCTTTGCACATCTGACTGAAGCCTTTGTTTCACGCGATCTCTATTGAATATGACAGCGAGCAATTAAATGAGCGTTACATACAAACTATTAGCTGGTTTAATGGGGTTTATGTACCTTACGCTTACAGCTAACATTCGTCTAATATATTTGCCTACGTATAGAGGACGTCAACAAAGTCGTAAGCGCCAAAAGTGAACAGTATCACAAAAGTGCAGATTCGCAACAACATTCAAAAAGAATTATTGCTATTTAATTCCGGACAATAGTCTTAAGGCAAACGAACAAATATTTCATCGTAGACGCGCGCAAAGCTTACGTCAACCAACGAGTGAACTGTACTTGACATTCGATAACATTCTAATGACGTATTAATCCACCAAAATAATTAGGCGCATGACAGCGAGCGCCCGGACCCCGCCTTCCCTCAGTGCTACATCCCTAGCGCAGGCATGCACAGGGCGAAGGCGGGGTTCGGACGCTCGCTGTCATGCGCCTAATTGTTTTGGTGGACTAGTACAAATTATTTTTGCTACGTAAATTATCCGATTCGCCGATGTCTGGTAAGCAAACCGCTTTATACAGTACTCTCACTATCTACGAAGTACAAACGAATGTTACTTAACTTTCATTACATTTAAATATTCACTCATTGGCTATTGCATTCATTTATATTGGCTCACAATATCCCAATTCATACACACGACTAAAAATTTTATCTAATATAATATATAATTCCGATGTCGAGAAACGTACTAATTTAAAGTCACGTCATAATTTTGTGAGCCTATACTATATCAACCGTAGCCATCTAAGCACCTAAGCTTAAACAGATAAGAGTCAAAGACTATAAAGTTTAGATCTCAAAAGTATTTTCATAAAAGGAGCTCCCTTGTAGGCAGCACTTAATAGGAAAAATATAATTTCTGTTTATCAAAAATAATATTCATTAATTTATAATATAATTCAAAGAACTCGCATAAAACATCATATAAATATTAGTTTAATATAAATGAAGTCCTCACCGCTGAAATTTTATAGAGATTATCAAAACAACTAAATATGTATGTACTAAACTTTATATAGAATAGAAACCCTACATGTATTTTCGTGTATCGCTTACATACGCGGTACGGCTAAGGGTTTAGATAAACTCCCTGGTCTATACACCACTTTCATACAACTAACGAAGAGTTTTGATTTAATACCTACATGCTTTAAGGTAACTGGTGAGTATATCTCAACCCCCTATTGATATTTACACAAGCCACTATATAATACCGATCGTTAAGCCGTATGCAAACGTTATTAAAAATGTGTTTAATATTTTCTATTTCTAATAACATATCGGTAACATGTAGCTACTGCACGAAATAGAAAATATGAAATCAATTTAAAAAATGAGATGAAAACATCCCTTGCAAGAGAAAACTCTTGAGACGGAGGTTGTATGTACAATCCATAGCGGTATAGACTATATATTATGTAAGTGTTTTAGCACTTGTTCTATTGCTATACCTATTTCAAACTAGACACTATTTTGTTATTTCTAATGAATATTTGATTAGCTTCTAATTATTGCGAAGCGAGAAGCTAATGTCTTACAAAAAATGTCTCCAAATCTTGTACTATTTTGTGGTTTCTCAAACGAAAACCGATGTGATTCTCCCAACTATTTAAAAAAGTCTGTATTTAAAATGTGATTTTGTAAATGCAATTCCATACAAGTTGAATATTTGGCACACATATTAAGTGATATGTAATTTTACCACTACCAAAACTATTTTACTATCAAATACAGTTTTATTCAATTATTTTCAAAAACGACGTGAAAAGACTAATATTTATGGGTGAAGATTAAAATATTTAAAAATTTCAAACCAACTTTTAATCAGAATTGAAGTGTCCCGATTTGGTTATGAATTATATCATCGGATATTGACCGTACGTATACGTACATAATATGCCAATACAGCTTATCTCGATTATATATTTTTTGGAATACAATTCTGAATTCATATTAGAACGTTTCAAACCCACCTTGTTATTTTCTGATTATTAATAAAATAAAAGATGTCGCCTGCGTAATGAGATTATGACGATAAGTACGATCATACCGTTACGTTACGTAACGTAATAAGACAACTATTAAACATTTTGTTTACACCACGTTAAATTTACATTACTTATCTCGCCTAATATTCTTAAAGTTTTAAAAGAATGCCTTTAATTCGATGTATTAATCTTTTAAAGATAGCTTAAGTTACACTAATGTTAATGACAAAATGGCGAATCACAACAACTAGAAGAGCAAGAGACATTAGCTACGCCTACTTCGTTAGTTCTGTATCTATAAAGTCACACGATGATATGTAAAGACGGTGTAGGATTGGGTTATCGTTATTTTATCACTATTATAAAGCGAACATATTTTTACAAAAATAAGAATGTAGCGATGTTTTACACGAGGAGCTGTTGGTTGTCTCTAGCACACTGTCCACGTCACCTCCGACCGATCACAGATGAAATCGCACATTACCAATAAATACATTAACAATAATTAGGCCTTTTTAGGACAGATAATCACATTGCTTCACCTAAATCAAACAATTCCGTTGATAAGTCTCATGTTTACCTCCGTTCGATTCATATCGACATTTTATTCTTTGGATTCAAATTATCACTGTAACAAAAGAAAAACAGCCGTCATTATTGTATCATCATCATACGAGTGAACGGGATGCCCTTTATTCATTGCATGCAGGTTTGCATAGGCACCAACATTCTGCTTATTTTTCCTTTCCCTGTTTTTGTGTTCCTGCTTCTCCTAAGCAGTGTAATTTCTGGTACGAAACTCCAATTGTTTCATGACAGTTAGCGCTAATGAATTTCCCGAGTCAGGCGCTAAAGGGTAGGTTAATATATAATAAACTTCGTTCATGGGCCACGTTCGTCATTTAGAGCCTCAACCAATATAAAAAAATACATCCAAAACTGTTTATTCTATGGCAACATATTCCTGGACACGTCCAATTGACCTCAATACCCACTTCCTTGATAGTATCATAAAATAGTCTTCTAACGTTGGTGTTGTTTCGACACAGGCGTGTTGAAACGCCACCAACGTGAGCGTACGCGACCCAATCACGCGAGCTCGTTGCCTAATGATAATTATTATTTTTGTAAGATAAGGAGAACGTCTTAATTTTCATTTAAAGAGGCCAATGTCCAACAATGGACGGAAACAGGCTTGTGGTCAAAGAGCCTGTGACTAGTGATATAGTCAATTCATTAATTATATGGTAAAATTAGGAACAATATTTTTGTTTTGTAATATCATAAGGATCCTGACGCACCGAAATACAGTGTTTGTTATTTCATGGCTGTTTCAAGACCAGTATCCAGGTCAGACCATTCCTGAGTTTTGGAGCCGATTTAAGAGTCGTTAATAAGTCAAGTAAAACTCACGCGTGGCTTGATGGCCTCGGAGATCTGCCACATGGTGTCCTCGCTGAGGACGTCGTCGAAGTCGTTGAACATCGCCTGGATGCGCTCGTTCTTCTTGAAGTGGTACTGCCTGCTGTTACACACGCACCTTTGTAATTTCTTTTAAATACGATAGTTGACGGGGAAGGTTTCCATAGTGCGATAACATAACGATTACACATATTAAGTGGTAGTGTAAGAGGTAGTGCCATGCTGCTATGCAGCCGAATTGGGCCGGCACGACCGGGGTGGTACCTTTCGCTCACATAACACCGTCGTCAAGTGTATTGGCGCATTTCGTGCGGTTTGTGAGTTTCCGTGTGAGCGTTTGGCCCATAGGGAAAATGAGGGCAACGCATGACATATTTTTTATACTGAAATATACTGTAGGACACTCTTATAAAATACAGTACGCCTACTAATTACTATATTATAAGAATTAAAAAATATGTTATACTCCAATCGGGTTCTAAATTGCAAACTCTCTCATCTTAGGACAATAAAACACTTTTAAGGAAATATTAAACTCAGTCAAGTTGTCTCGGTTAAGATTGGCGTGGACAAATATAGAGACGGAGCTGATCGAGAGCGAGATTTTTTTAAGACTATATTAATACGATGGTTGTTTATCAAAAGTGAATGTTGCCACATTCGGACAAAAGACTTGGTATTGGGACAAGTGTTTATAATTAGATTACACCGCCCTACCTTGAACAAGTATGAACAGATGTCATAGCGTACTTAAGGAGAGTCCTTTTATTTCGTAATACAGTTCCGAAAAAAATATAATTGAATGTAACTTGATGTCGAATCTATATTGGAAACGAATAGTTTTGTAGGGACATATGACATTACTATTACTTTACTAACTATTGTAGGTAACGTTGTATGTAGCCATCGAGCATATAACCGGAATAAAGCGGTAATGTTTTGTATGAAAACGAATTCCCCCAAATTTGTGTTGCGACGCTGCGCCGGTTCTGCACTCTCATTAGCCGACTGATGGCCATTTATAGATGATTGGCCGATGGGACGTACATACAGATCATGGTTGAATTGCTATTACATAAGTGACAAATCACTGACCAGTTTCAGAATTTTATGACGCACATTACTACTCTATCCGGTTATATGCTCGATGTATGTAGCAGACTAAATTAAAACCTAAATTATCATATCATCCGAAAATTTCGTATTGACGTTAAATTGTCATTAATTATTATTAACTTTCGATTCACGTATTAATTCATCAATAATTCACAATAAAGTATGTTAGCATTTTATCAAAAATATTCATGAAGGCATAATTCAAATCTTGGTCTTTAAAGGATCAGTTTTTAGGGTACTAGCAAGGTCAAGGTCTAAATAGATAATCTAAATAAAGTAATGTTAGGCTCAAAGGAATGTACTACACAAACATAAACATAATATTATAAAATACCCACTCTTTGTGAAACCTCTTCATGTTCTCCAGTATTTTGTATTGTTGCCATCTCTTGGTGAAGTTAATACTGCCGTTCGGTAGGAGGTCGTCGTTGCCCACGTGTATGAACGTCAAGTCTTGCAGGAACAACCCGCTGCAGGACCAAAATACAGTTAATTCAAGAAGATCAAAGGTTTTTGAAAGTTAGCAAAGTACCGAATTAATCCTTATCATCATTACTATAGTCTTACGCCGCGTCTGTCTGTCTCGCTCCATGTCTGTACGGGATAAACTCCAAAACTACTGGATGGATGCTGTTTTCAACATGAGATACAGTAATTCCTGAGGCAGGTTTTAGTATATAATTTACCAAAATTTTGTGTAAATTGGTACATAATATAATAATTATTATTATTTAAGTCGGAAAAATTTAAGCCGCTTAGAAGCTTAGATTGAAAACGCTTCCTTATTCCCTTTAGAGATATGTTTAAAAAAAGTAAAAAAATGATCATTATCAATCTGGATACGTCCGTAAAAATAAAATATCGCGGGCGAAGCTGCGGGCTTCAATAACACTAGTCTAATATATTCAAATAAGTCAATGTTGTGAATAAATCTAAACCTAAATATATGGCCTATTTAATATACCACCGGTATATTAAATAGGCCATAATCTTCAAATAAATAGCAGAGGGTGAACAAGGCGAATGGAACATGCTTTATTTCATAACCTATCTGATATACTGCTGTAACTCGTATAACTCAGATCATATTATACTTAGGGCATCTTTACTTAAGCTGTGGTAATCCTTGGCATTTAACTTGGTGGATCGGCGCAACGTAGCGTAACCCCTATGGATAGGGGCGTGACTAGGAGACGGTATATCTCGTACGGATAATACTAGTCAATACAAAGAGTAAGACACAAATCGTACGGAGCGTCAATTGAGACGTTGCAGCCGTACAGAGCGTGCGCAGCATGCGTACGTGTACATACGGAGCATGTACTAACATGAGGTACTCACATGTAGGGTATGCAGGGCGGCTGCGCGGCGTTGAGCGCCTTGCGGTAGGCGCTGAAGGAGTGCGAGGAGTCGATGAGGTCGCAGTGCACCGTGAGCGCCTCCAGGTCGACGGGCGCGAGGCGGCGCACGGGCGGGCAGTCCAGCGCCGACACCAGCGCCAGGTACGAGTTGTAGTTGTTCATCTTGCGCAGCTCCTTCATCACCTTTAGCAGCTTGCTGGCGTACTTGTGCCGCTCGCGCGCCTCGTACTACGACACATATGCATTGGGGAGTTAATTAAGGCACTTACCGTCATAATCATCATCGACCCATTTAATATCCCACTGCAGACCCGTGTCTCCACTTGGATATCAGGCGAGGGTTTTGGGCCATAGTTCAACGATGCGCTGGCCCAAAGCGGTGTGATGAGCATGACACACCCTCAAAGACACTAACTTCATCAGGCACGTAGTATACTCCAAATGGTTTCCGCGGCGTCATTAAGTAAATATACACTGTGGGAGTAAATATACTTTCGCCTCCATTCAGGCTGAGACTATAATGGCGAATATATATGGCGAATTTTTTAAAAGCCCACCTTATTTTCGTCACACATTATTTCAGATACAAAATGAGTTTGTCATCTAGTAGTTCAGCTCAGTACTTCAATGTCATTTACCGAGTGAAACCCAACATCGAACCTCTGTATTCACCTGCTCGAGTATCCTGGAGCGCGCCCAGTAGCTCATCTTGTTGAAGTGCTCGGTGAAGCGCGTGAGGTTGGGCGACTTGTCCTCGGACTGCTCGCGCGGCCACGCCAGCACCTCGGCGCCGGAGATGCGCGCGAACAGCGCCGCGTCCAGCAGCGTCATCTGCTGCGCCAGCTCCACGGACTTGAAGTCGAGCAGCGTGTCGCGCCGCAGTGACATGCTGCCGTTGCACGGCGACTCGTACTCGTACCGGTTGTTGCTCTGAACAATAACCGATACATTGTACATTTTTAAAAGGCTTTTAAACATTACAATGAAACACCTTTTCGGATTTTATCGCGGTTTAGATTTTTACAAGCCTAACGTTTCCAAAACTTTACAGCAACCATGTTCAGAGTCAGTCCTGTTTCATTATAATGAGTGAAATTTGCGTAATAATTTAAGCATTACTAGAGTAAGGTCTAGCATTCTTTAAATTTTCATTAAATTATCACGTTCTGTTTAATCATCAATAGAAGTGCTAAAGTAACACAGATATTGATTAGGAGCGCGTTTGAAATTATATTATTATCTTAATTTAAAATATGGGGGTACTTGATTGAGTAATATAAATTAATCTTTCTTCTTAAATGTATATTTTTTTATTGTTTAATAAGAGATACATTATCTTCCGCACAGATAGTGTTATGGTACTTACGTGTTGAAAGTGTATCTGTTTCTGTTTTTCGACTAGTATTTGCCTCAGCGCCTTTGATATAGCCAACTCTTCAACCTCCACTAACCAGTAGATGAATTCCATTATTTCTTGCATTAGCGTTCGTTCTAAGTCGGGAATACTGAAAAAAATAAAGTTCTATAAATACGATGTCTTAAATAATCTTAAATACATACATGACATTTTATTCTACATTCATTTTAAATAAACGCTAAATGTTAACTTCCATTATTTTTTAATTTCATATCCTTTAATTTTTATTTAAGAAAATTTTATTTAAGAACATGGAAGCCTATAAAATAAAAAATAAAAGGTTTTGTAACAAGGTTTAGAGATTTTATGACTACAACAAAAACAATTTTAGACTGTTGCCGAAAAAAAATAAGTAGAATGATTATTCATCCGCTTCGCTTTTATATGTATAGAGAATAATAATATAAAAATTGAGTATATTGTTGATGGAATGGGGGCCGGTGGAACAAGGGCCTGTGAGCTGGACTTACGTTAAATCGGCCACGACTCTGGTGAGCAGACTCAGAGTAGACCTGAGCTCGGGCGGCCGCGTCTTGAAATGGTGGGCGCGTCGTATCAGTTTCTTCACTAGATCACTCGGCGACACCCAAGTTCTGTACGTCGCCAGAAAAGCCTCTTGGTAAGCGAAATCTGCGCGACAGAACACCAACATATTAACAGATGAACATTTATGAAACGACGTAATCTCAATAATACGGTATATATTTGTACTTTACATATTCGATAACTTGAAATTCAAAAATACTTAATAATGATAAGGAATTAAGTTAAATAATTGACCGTATCGTTGAAAGTGCGTCGCCATGCCCGCATTTAGCAAGGAGTGCCATCTGCTATGCATAAGCCGGTGCGTGCGTGCGAGAAACTGCACGCAAAAAACCTCGTAACTATATTTCATGCATAAAGGTGCGAGTGTCATTTTGTTAGAAATGTGATCAAGTATGTTCGCATGTAACATTGTTAAATTTCAAGCAAAAGCATTTTAAGCGGCTGCAATGATAGTGTATAGAGATGTTACAGTTTAAAATTATTCAGTTTTATTGTTAATGATAGAATAATGGGTTATATTTGAACAGATAACTTGGTGCTTTAGAATTTAAATGAAATATGGAATTGAATATTAGAGAATTGGTTTTGAATAGCTTTGAGTTTTTTTGGGAAAATATATTGCCAAATTCTTGTTATGAAGTATTTTTTTTTAATAAAAACATTATTAATTATATACATATAAATTTTTTTTTCGTTTTAGTAACGATTTTAAGCCGGAATTTACGAAAAAGTATCATCTTCAACATGTATTTTTCATCGATCATTAATCATATATTTACATAGATACAATATATAAAGCAAGTTTAGCAAAGCTAAATTAATAATTAGTGAACAACCAGCTTTTCGTCCAGCCCCATATATTATGATCACTTACACTCGTCCGTTTCTGTAAATGAAAGCATGAAAGTTCAGATGTTAGAGGCGTGTACGCTTAAACGCTAGTATTATAAGGGTCCTATACCAATAAACCTAATCTAGGAATTATATGTCCTAAAATATTCCAGAGTTGAATCAGTCTCACATGAAATGATCAAGAGAGCTTTGAGATTATGAATTGAAGAAATGTTTTTATTGATATCATGCTTAAATAGTTTGATCATTACCATATGCCAATGAAACCCAATAGGTATATGATTTTCATTCCATGCCCATGACATGAGTTTTGATCTCTTTTCAAAGTGATCTCTCTTTCGCATATGTACGATACGTGCGTAGAAAGAGTACCACAAAAGAGACAAACGGTATTAAATGTTTATGATGTTGGAATGTTATAGACATATAGACCATCTCCACCTTATCTTAATATTATGTTTACTACAAAATATAATAGTTTCCTTCAGCAGTTTGACAATTTTTGCCGCTTTATTTATAGCCGGATACCGGCAAACAATATGTAAACAGTAATTATGTATTAGCGATGTTTACGAGACCAGTTATAAATTTTCGTCATAATATATATTAATGATGAATTAATGATGTATTAAAATCCCTCAATATATTTCACAGGTGTTCGGCACAAATTTTGTACTACCGGTATATTTAACGTGATGAGTCATTTTCTAGTTTTTAAGGCGGTGGTACCTTTGGTAGCCTTGGTGGCGAGCACGACGAGCGCGTCCGGGTGTCCCCCGCGCACACATGGCCCACCCGCGTGTGCGCCGCGCCCGCCCGGCGCCTCTTTGTCGCTGAACTGCAGCCACGCGCTCACATCCGTGTGTAGCACGATGTCGTCCGCGTCCGCCACGCCTTCCTCCGGCCCCACCCCGCCCTCCGCCGGCTCCACCCCTACACCGTCCGCCAAGCCCTCCACTACTACCACGGGCGTCGTCTCCATACTGCTCTCGCTCCTCTGTAACATAGTACTGATAAGCAATTGACATTTAATTTTTTAAACACCCCTAAATTATATTTTTAACTGAAACTATATTTAATAAAATAGGATACCCGTATTTTTGACGTGACAACGTCTTATAATTCGATGGAGCCGGCTGCACGAACGAAAAAAGATGACGCATGCGGCGTTACCTCGCTCTGAGGCGCTCTGTTTTCTTATGACTTTGTCACGTTCAACTATCGTCAGTAAACCGACTTTACAGACAACCGATTTTTTTTCTAGAAATTAATTCATTTTGTCATTCATTTTAACTTTTAACATTCTTCCTATTCTAAATAGACGCAAGTGCCAAATGACGTCATTTATACGGCTGAATGATGTTACAGCGGTCTTTGGTTTTTTGTGACCCAACAAAAAAAGCATTTGTCATATATGACATCTATCAAAAGAGCTCTAGCTTCATTATGAAAGTTTCTGAAGTAATAAATAGTTCACTAGATTAAGGAAAAAAAAAATAACAAACATAATATAACAGTTATTATTCGGATTATTTATATTACTTCAATAAAGCGTATTACATAAAGTATGTTACAAAATAAAAACATAAAAGTGTGTGTGTGTCAGCTCCGACGCACGATTGGAGTTTACTCCTTATGAACGATAATTATATTATAATATATGGAGTAGAAAAAAAGGGTAAATGAACGCATCTGCTAAAATGATAAGAGAAACAAACATAATATATCAGTAATTATTCTGATTATTTATATTACTTCAATAAAGCGTATTACATGAAGTATGTTACAAAATAATAATAATAATAACAAAGAGGAGGCCCCGAGAATAAGATAAGGGAGGATCAGGGGCATTTCACTTAGTACATTTGGTTTTTTGTTAGAGATTGGAAAGTCGTTATATTGCGTTAGATGGCTAGCGCCATTTTGGTTTTTTTTTATGTCTATGAAATTTTTACATGTTTTATGTTGAAGACTAGTTATTCTTATATAAATTATATGTGATTTATTTTTTAACTATTATAGGTACCTATTTAATACTTAATCGAAATTAAATTCTTTACTTGACAAGTTTGTACAATTAAACTTGAACCAAGTGTTCAATGGTCACACCAAATATATTTAGGGAGGCAACATTAATATTTTAAAGTTTCTGATTGGTTAATTATCAAATTGAAGAGTTTCAATTTACTCAGAAAATTTGTACAAGTTATTGTATTATTGTTAGAAAGAAGAAAATATGAAAAAGAATATTTGAAAAGAATAAATATATATATTAAAAATACTAGACTTTTCTGGGCTGAAATTTAAAATAATTTTAAATTCACCGCGAATATTGGAACGTAATGACTTTTTTAGTCTGTGCTAACATTTCTCAATTTTGAATTCATTTTTGTTATTACGTAGTATTCCCTAAATCCCTAGTTTGTGTTTTTGATTATTTAATCTTAAATGTGCTCTAGTTGTTTTATTTTCTTATTTCCACTCATGTTTTTAAAAACCATTGTGAGGTGTGACTATGTGTTCCGTACCTGAACAAATAATTTGTTTAAACTAAAATAGATATATGAGTTATTTCGTATTTTCGTACATCTGCAAGGTAGCATACATTGGACAATATCGTTTAAGTATTTGTAAAATCGCGCTCCAACTCTAACGGTATACCTAATGTTGTGAAATATCAAGATGAAGAGGCATCAACGGGTGAATCTATTTGTGAATCCTTCTCTAAATATTTCTACTCCATGTTTCTACATAATAACGATACCACTATTATAGCTCCTCTGCGACATTCGACCGTATCACAAATATCCGACATTCACAACATTAGAATCGATGTGAGGGCAATAGCAGATCATCTTGCAAAGCTCGATACCTCGAAATCGGCAGGACCCGACCACTTGAACCCCATTTTCTTAATCAACTGTTCGGACACATTATCTTTGCCTGTAAGCCTACTTTTTCAAAAATCTATCGCAACCTGCACCTTTCCCAGAATTTGGAAGTCGGCTTTTGTAACACCAGTCCATAAAAAGGGCCCTAAGTACGAAGTTTGTAATTATAGACCGATATCCAAGCTTTGCATTCTAGCAAAGATTTTTGAAAGAGTAGTCTACGACCAGGTCTACTCCGCGCTGCGATCTTCATTCATTCCAATCCAGCACGGATTCCTAAAAGGGCGTTCGACAACATCTAATTTAATTCTCTTCGATGACTACTTAACGGATGCCATGGATTCGGGTAGCCAAGTTGACGTAATCTATACCGATTACAGTAAATGCTTTGACAGAATAGATCACAGGCTCCTTATAGCCAAACTGGAACTCATCGGTGTGAGAGGCGATCTCCTTAGGTGGTTCTCCTCCTATATTGATAATAGGTCACAGGCTGTGGTAGTCAATAACTACATTTCTTCGTGGGTTCGCATACCCAGTGGAGTGCCACAGGGTTCCTTGTTGGGACCATTACTTTTTCTTATATTTGTCAACGACATCTCTGAATGTTTTCACTGTAGCCAGTTATTATGTTTTGCCGACGACATGAAGATCTTTAGTTCAATTAAATCGCCTGATGATAGTATGAGAGTTCAAGCTGACTTAGCACGTCTTGATACATACTGCAAGCTGAATAAACTAGACCTCAACCCTATTAAATGCTCGGTAATTACCTTCACCCGCAAATCAATTACAATTCCAACAAAATACTCACTAAAAGGTCAGGTGCTTATTAGGAACGACGTGGTTAGGGACCTTGGAGTGCTACACGATTCCAAACTTCTTTTCGATAGTCACATCTCATCAATCATCTCCAAAACATCTAAGGCCCTAGGATTTGTGATGCGTACCTCGAGTGAATTTAATCGGGCAAAAACTTTTAAAATCCTTTACTGTACCTTTGTGAGGAGCAATCTGGAATATGCGTCACAGATTTGGAACCCGCGCTACGAGAGATATATCTCGAGAATAGAGAGTATTCAAAAAAAGTTTCTGAAGTACATGTGCTACCGTCTTGGCATTAGCTACTCATCTGATAACTATCTTGGTCTATGCAGAAAATTTCACCTTCTTCCTCTCTCTATTAGACGAGAAATAGCTGATCTTACTTATCTAATAAAAGTAATTAAGAGTGATGTCGATTGTTCTGATATATTAAACAAGATTAGTCTAAATGTGCCTGTTAAGATGACCAGATTCAACTCACCTTTATACGTTCCTAAAGTCTACTCTAACTACAGAAAAAACTCCTACTTGTGGCGAGCTTGTGATAACTTTAATAAGCTTAGTAGAAATACAGACCTTGATATTTTCTGTACTAGTGTCTCTTCGGCTAGATCGCGACTAAGCAGAGAATTCTTTATGGCCGATTGCTAACAACTATTAATTATTGATCTAAAACTCTAATATTGTTACGTTATGTACCTGTTAGTTTATTTTTAAGGTACTTCTAATAACCCAATCTGTTTAAATAACTATATTGCCATGTATATTCGTGAGAATCTTTAATTGGCTTACTGTTGTCATTATGTTACTTTATATTTAGCAATGATAAGCTGTTGATTTTCCTAATAAATAAATAAATAAATAAGTACATATTATTATTTTTTCCTTTGATCTGAGGGGTCGCTTTGCGATATACCGCCATCCGAATGCGATCGTGAATGCGCCCTCTAGTGTGCGCTTATAGTCAGTACAAACTCAACCACTGTCGCGCGCGCATACAAACCGGGAGGCCTCCCGTAACCCGTTTAACTCGATCGAGGATTAACATCATTCATCCTACGCTGGAGATCCGAATCAGTGTGTCCCTATGGTGGTGTTGGATACGAGGGTTGGAACAGTTCGCGTCACCTACAGAGTCTCCGGAGCAGACCACGTTGCCGAGGACAGCGGTAAGTGAAGCGGGCGACCCCGGCCTTATATCTAACACTATGATAACGTAAGAAACTACATGAAGACAGTTTTCTATACGGAAATTAATACAATGCCAATTACATAAAAATCAAAATTATGATTTCATACGCAATTTGGTTAGTAATTTTTTCACATACATTAGTGGTGCAAAGATATAAATAATATATTAAGTGGACGCAGTAAAGACACTAAATATTTTAATAATAGACGAAAAAGTTAAATAATAATTAGTACCTACACATTGTTTTATTTAAAATCCTACATAATAACGTCACGTCAATTTTAGCTAATGCTGTCCAAATGTACTAATTTGTTAACCGACTTCAAAAAAAAAGGAGGTTCTCAATTCGACTGTATGTTTTTTTTTTTTTTTTTTTTTTTTTGTATGTATGTGACACGATATCTCCGCCGTTTGTGAATGGATTTCGATGGTTATTTTTTTGTTTGAAAGCTGGTGTTTCCAATTTGGTCCCATATTAATTTTATTAAGATCTGACAAGCCGTTTTTTAGTTATTCCCAATAATGCCTATTTGGTTGGTTTTGTTTACCTTGATGATATGATTTTTTTATTACGTGTCGATGTAACAATTGTATAGGATGCTTTGGTAGCACACCATAGTATGTCGCGGTCATCGTAATCATCATCATCATCACCATCACCATCATCATCATCATCATCCTTTATCCATCCACTGCTGAACATGCCTCCTTCAATGAACGCCAAGACGACGAATTTCGGAATCACTAAAAATTAAGAAATAAATCATTTTACAAAAAATTAAAACCGACTTCAAAAATACTAAACTAAAAAGTAATAAAATAACAGTTTCTTTAATGTTTGTGCTTACAACATATAATCAACTTAATCTTCTACTAATGTACAAACTTTGCGTTTGCCACGTCATTATAGTTACTTTTGGAGTCGGTGTCGTATTTGTTGCTGTACATTACCTACCTATCTACCTTGGCTGACACCGACTCCAAAAGTAACTATAATGACGTGGTAAACGCAAAGTTTGTACATTAGTAGAAGATTAAGTTGATTATATGTTGTAAGCACAAACATTAAAGAAACTGTTATTTTATTACTTTTTAGTTTAGTATTTTTGAAGTCGGTTTTAATTTTTTGTAAAATGATTTATCTTGCAAATCATTGCAACGGAATAAAGTTTTATCCCCATTTTTTTCAGCATTAGCTAAAATTGTTTAAATATCTTATAATATTGCATACTGGTCGTGTGATTGACTTTTAGTGCTGTAATTTTGCGTTAGATGGCGTTGGCGGCATTATTTTAAGATACGCTGTGTAATGTATAGGGATGTTGACAGTATTCATATAAAAATATAATTTTGATGTTAATTAGTAGTTTATATGATAGAATTCTGAAAAAATACAATATATTCCTACGAATAAATAATAAGTCAGGAAGTCTAACTCAGAACAAATGACACATAAAAAGTGGGCCTTCTTCAAATCAAAAGGACGTATGATTTAAAATACCAATCACTTTCGATGTTACAAATAGACGTCATTGGTGATTTGACAATTTCAGAATTAATGCAGGTATTGGTCGGCGCGCATGCTGCAATGTCACCTATGACAGTCGAGTGATAGCTGCGTTGACGATGTCATGCAATAAGTGAACCAAGTCAATAATAAAACAATATTATTCAATATTTTTTTACAATGATTTCTTTAGGCCGAGTCCACCGACGCGCCACAATCGTAACATACTATTACTGGCTCCCTGTGGGCCGTACGGCACAGGTATTCATCAAAGCAACTATGCATAGTGAGCAACGTGAGAGTGCTTACGCCGCATCCACCGCTCGAGGACTGGATGCAAAGTAGCCGTTAGGCTTTTGTCATACGACTGCCGTGCCGGGTCCACCCCCCACCTCCGTATTAACGCTCCTGTCCTAGTCGGCGAACCCGTAGAATCTCGTACAACGTAAGGTTCTCACCGAGAGCCCTCCTAGCGGAGACATATGAATGCGTCTCGGCAAGAACCTCCGCTACAAATTCTCACGGGGGGTCACCGGCTAGGTCAATCTGTCACCCACGATACTGTACGGTACCAGCTAGACCTTATTCCTCGCGGTAAGGTGACCCGCCCAAATGGATGCACCATACATCGCCATACTCTGGAGTATAGCTGCCTGCAGGCGGCGCTGGTTCCTTCGAGGTTCGGGAGAAGTCTGCCCAGCGCACTTGCTGCCTTCACGACTGTCGATCCCAATATTGACAAATGTGGGTCGAAGGTCCACCTTCCGTCAAGGATGGGCCACAGATACTTGATCTGGGGGCTCATCCTCACCCTCCCCCCTCGGATCTGGAGGGTAGCTTCCGGAGGGTGTCCTTTACAGCCGGTCCCGCGGAAGAGAAGGACTTTGGTTTTCTGAACTCGGACCCGAAGCCCTAACCTCTCTTTGGCTTCTATCCTTCTATCACAAGGTCCAGCCCGACTTTGGCCAGCCGCACCGCCTTCTTATAGGCTCTTCCCCGGGATACTCTTGTCTTTCAAGCTTAACTGCAGCTAACTACTTATTTTGCCGAATTGGATCGGCTGGGATACTAAAATAAAACAAAGCAAGCAAAATCATTTTTAAAATACCTCAATTATATCGATATACATATAAATAATGATAAAAATATAAACATATTAGATATATTATACATTTCATGAAGAATAAATAAAATACCTTCTACATTGGTTCAAAAATTGACTGACTCATTTTGCATAATATTGACCATCTCGGTTTGCTTATTACATTAACGCATTTGAATATAATATAATTTTACTACTATTTACTAGTGAGAAGTGATCCCTGGAGGTTTTAATTTTGTATGGCTCCTGCACCACTTCACTACAAATGATGACATGATGATTAGCAGCTGCAATTCATAATGAGAAACGAAAACGTATGAGTAAGTTTGACGTGTGTTCGCTTGCAAGAAAAATGTCCGACTGATGACGCGCTGGACACTACTTTTAAGCCCCGCCTACTTGGACACGACTTTCGTTGGGTCATTTTTATAACACAGTTACATTTCCTGACTTATTATTTATTCGTAGATATATTCCCTTATTTTTATTTGATTAAATTAATATTTTATAAATAAAATGTAACAAAATTTAAAATAGGTCACGTGATAATAAACGGAAATGACGTCACCCGTTCCTATTTATGAACGCGGAAGAATATTGACGTACTTTTATACACCATTTTCCGTACGCAGTACATATTGTAAAAACTAATTTTCAGGCGATTGGACGGTGACACACATAGGCACCGTACAACACTTATAAAACTTGGAAGCCATTTTTTATTAACGACAACTAGAATCATTTTATCACTTTTACGATGTTTAACAACATATGCCGTCACGTGACAAGTGTTAGCGTTTTGGAACTAAATTTAAATTGCATTATAAAATGCAAGATTTTATAGGCATTAGACGTATTTAAGCAAAAGTTGATAATATTTAGGCCTCCATTAGATATTTATAAAGGAATTAAAAACATTTCTGAAAAATGTCAACATCCCTATTGCATCTCATTCTTTTACACGTTCAATCCTAGATAGAAAGAGACAAATATATATGTTTGTCTCTTTCTACGTAACGCCTCAACTTTTAGTGTTACACTTGATTTTATTCAATCAAGATTGTAAATTAAAGGAATGGCATTTTTATTTTAGCGTTCATAATTTTGTTGTCAATTGCGGGCGAATTACGGGCGTATCTAAAACGCACGCACGACTAGGACGTCGACATTTAACTGAAAAGAATTTGTGATAGCAAATAATGTCTTCTTTTATGTTAGTTGGATAGGCAAACTGGCAAACGTGCCACCTGAGGAGTGGTCGACGTCGCCCATGAACATAAACTAGTATACTTGGAACGAGCCCAGGCAACTCATTTATGTTTTGCCTATCCTGAGACATAAGATGTTAAGTCTTGGTGCCAGTAATTACACTGCCTGTCTTGCCCTTCTCTCCGAAACACAGCAAAGCTGTTTCACGGGAGAAACAAGCAAGATGGTGGTACCTATGCAGCCGGGAGCGCGGCACAGCCTTGACGACCTCTGTGGCTTAATGGTTAGCGCGTTAGCGCTCAAACTGGAGGTAGCGGGTTCGAATCCCGCCAGGGAACAAAAAAAAAATACTATGTTCCTGGGTCATGGATGTGTATTAAATACGTTTATTATATAATAAAAATCTTAAATAATATATGTATAGTATAATATAAAAGTATTAAATATAATATTTCCGTTGTCTGGTTCCCGTAACACAAGTCCTTCAAGAACTTACCACGGGACCAGATTGACGTGGTGTAAAAGCGTCCATAGATATTATTATATTATTATTATACAGCGCTTCCCTCCCACCGGTAAAATTGTCTCTCCTAATGTCCCATGTAATGAAAATAATCCGAGTAAATAAAGGCGATTAAGCATATTATGTTGCTATGAAGCAATATGTAGAGTATTTATTTTAGTTGGATAAAACCAAATACGGACGAATAGTTAGGGGTAAATATTCCAATCGCCATTTGTAGTTATCTTTTGTAAATAGCTTAATTCAAAACGTTTCTTAATCCAAACATACTTTTTTCTGTTTCATCAACTAGATTAGTATGTGCTTATGATTTCCCTTATTTTGATCGAAATAATAAGCTCGTTTGTAAATTTACCTGAGACGGGACCGGGGAGGGCGTTGGCAGCGCCAGCCTCTGGAGTTCCTCCTCGTTGAGCGGGAATTTGCCAGGGGACATACTACTGACATACAGATCGTCCGAACTCTGTAAATTACATCATATATGGTTACTGCCATCCACCTTGTCAGATTAATGATATACACCGGTAATGTAAGTCACTAACCGCATTGTTCAGCAGCGACATGTCGGCGGAGCTGTTGTGCGACGACAGCAGCGGCGAGGGCGGATCTATCAGCTCGTTGCTCGTGTTCATCGATACCTGCACATACCAACAATATTTATTTATTTAACAAATTGTGAAAATGATTGCATCATTTTTTTTATTTGAAGTACATTTATAATTAAAAAACAAATCGTTTACTGTGAAATAACTGCGATAAATTGAATGACTATTGATTAACTATTACTAGATATTTATTTTATAAAATATAATAATACTACTACTTTTACCAATTTACAATGACAAAACTTTTTTTATCTTAATCAATTTGTAAAAAATAATTAGAAAACCTGCGCTAACTATAATTGTCCGTAGATACTATCGTGACACGTACCGGCTTATTAGTTTTGTACATCTTTGGTGGTAGGGCCGGCGGCTCGGGGGGCACGGGGCTACTTCGACTAGAGGTCTTCATACTGACGCTGTCTTCGGAACCACTGAAATGAAAATCACATAATTGGTAAATATATAATAAAAATAAATCAATAGAAGTTACCCAGTGAAGTCGTTTCGCAAAATATGCGGATTAAGGCCCGTCCTGCCCCTCCCTCCGAAATCCGCAAAGCCACACGGATGAAGCGCAGAACAGCGCATCCCTCCCACCAGTAGAAGTGGAGTAATGCCATTATGTGTCTTCGACTCATATATAAACCAATGTGAAAATCACAGTACTGGTTGATCATAGACTATTTTGTAAGGCGGTCATACAGTGACTTGTACGTAATGAGAGTTTTACATATTGAGTTGATATTTAAGTGCTATAAACACAGCACTGAAAATGATAAGAGTATAGAGATGTAGAGATAACATAATATTCACCTTAGAGGCATGTTCAAATACTGCACCGTGAGGGACGACGCCAGCGACCGCTGGTGACCCACGCTCAGACTGCCGGTGCTAGAGTGTTGGGTACTACTGAAATATTTGCTATATTTTTATACAATCTTAACACCATGGCGTAATCCAAATATATTATTAAAATTTAGCTTATACAAATTATTAATTTATATATATATCTATATATCAATATGCAATATATATATATATATTATATTGGCATTGTGAGCTTAGTTTTATTTTTCTTATATATTTTTAATCTATTTGTATCTGCCACCATGTGGACGCTAACCACCTTTAATGAGCACATTTCATCATCATTATCAACTATTTTCCGTCCACTGCTGGCCTCTTTCAATTAACGCCGAGAAGGCCGTTCCCTCACCCCACCCACAACCGCCCACTGCACTGCA
This sequence comes from Helleia helle, assembly GCA_963853865.1. Taxonomy (NCBI): domain Eukaryota; kingdom Metazoa; phylum Arthropoda; class Insecta; order Lepidoptera; family Lycaenidae; genus Helleia; species Helleia helle. The sequence continues at coordinate 14,803,592 of OY971421.1, forward strand.
TCGTCCCATCTAGAGTCCGTTACGTACGAGACCGTCGTTAGCCATACTATTAAATTGTGTAATACATACCTCGCTAAATTATATGTGTGTATTGAATGTCTGAACAGATCCGCCGGCGCCTCCGCGTTGATGGGCGGGTGCGAGTTCACCGTGTGGCTGCAGTTACCGAACATCTCCATGTACGCCATAACTGTATCGAACACATCAATCAATATGAACAAATACAAAATAGCTTAGAGAAGATAATACATGTGCTCGTAGCGCCGAATGAAACAGCAAGGGCGCCGAACGTTAGCGCTAATAGCGTTGATTATGTAGTGATAATTAACACGGAAATATGTTTGCGTTACCGACGTATGAAGCGATCTCAGGTGATACGCAGGGCCGGATTTATAGGCGAGGCGTTAGAAATACCTGGCAATGACTTTATCGCAACCAGGTCATGGATTAAAATGGTTGCTGATAGTGTCCGTTTCAGAATTTTAAATTCTAATTAAAATCAAAAAGTACGTCATTAAAACCATTTAATTTTTATTACAATGAATGAAAATTGCGCAAAACATTAAAATGAGTAAATATTGAATTAACAAAAAAAACACGTGAAAACAAATACAGTTTTTTAATGTGGAATATAATTAACGATATTTTTAAAAGCGGATTGTTATTTTTTTATGGATTGTTAGTTACTGAGAGCCCCAGTTGCCTTCCTGGAACCGGCCCTGGTGATAAGCAAGCTCAACGGAAAGTCGTGAAAGCTGTAAGCACATCGAAATCTCCAACTGTCACTTTATGGAGTGGAACTCTATAGCTGTCGGCGGAACTACGACCCGTTAAACTATTCGCAATCCGTATAAGCTGCACCTTAAATTGTCCATCAGTTATTACAAAAATAAATCCAAAACAAATACAAGAAATTCTATTTTAACTAGCGTATCTAAACCAAGTATTGCTTATACTGTGTTATTTTTCTAAAGTTTGTGACAAGTAATTACAAAATTATTATATTTTACTTAATATTATAAGTAAAATATAATTATAATATACATTTGCCTTCAATAGTATTGCATAATTATGTGACTAACATTTTTTTGTGTAAATAAAGCAAGGGCTAGTAGGTACACATACATGCACACAAAAGGGATCTTAATCTATACACGTATTTTTATTCGTGTAGGATTAAAGATCGCCGCGTAATTCTAGGATATATAAGATTTCTTAAAACATAAAAGATTATTTATCGTTGAAATTGGAAAAAAGATTAAGGGCGCGGCTCCACCGCGGCGTTTGTGAAGTTTCGCGCGGACACTCGGCGGGCATTTTCCGATGAACGGGATTTTTAATTATGTTTTATTTAAAATCTAACCCGATTTAAGTTTTGAAAAAAAAATACATGTTATAAAGCACTGTTTCATCATTACATTTCCGTTGTTCGATACACGATTACTTATATTTTTCTTCCTTAAAAAAAATTGTAAAGATAGGTCAAAATTGACATGAAAAAACCATTATATTTGAGTAATATCAGGTTTTGTACAATAAAACTTATACCATTATAAACTTTGTAGAAAATGTGATTTAAAACGGTCGTCATAAAGTATTTTTTTTTTGAAAATCCCTCCCTTCAAGTTAATAAATGTTTGCATTCGCTGCGAAAGCGCTCGACGCGGTTTCAGTGCCTAGTGGAGCTCCATATTCATCCAGTTCTCGGATAGCCCCGCCTTAACGCATTAATTGACATTTGTAGTCTCTACGTGCGCCACAGTGGAGCCGCGCCTTAATACTTTGCAAATTAACTAGGTATATGTATAATAACAATTACGAGAAAAAAAAAAAATAGTGATCGAATCGTTTGACCCCATAGTTCCACCTTGTAATTGATTAGAGCCCGGCCAGAGCTACTTAGCGAGAGGCATGCATAAACTCACACCTATCAGAATGCCGTACTGGCTAGCGGATATTACGTTTACTCAAAAGAACGTGTTGAACACACTACTTTCACTTTCACGAGTTTTCTAAGGCGACTTTGTTTTAGTAGATACCTTAGAGAACTTGCTTTAGCTTCAGACTATATCCGCTATACAGTACAGTATTAAGACCGGCGACCACTCACCGCTGTACGCGACGCTTTGAAACACTGCCGAGCCGCACCGGCGTAACAGACAAACATGCTATTATAACTCTTGCACTGTCCCTCATCATCCCTAACTTCTATAAACATTATCGAGCATACAACCGGATAGAGTAGTAATGTGAGCCATATAATTCCGAAACAGTTCAGTGATTTGTCGCTGACCTAATAGTAATTCAATAAACCAGTGACCTGTGTGTGCGTCCCATTAGCCAATCATCCATCAATAGCCATCAGTCGGCCAATCAGAGGGCAGAACCGGCGCAGTGTAACAGGACAAATTTGGCGGAATTTTGTTTTCTAATGTTTACGCGAATTTCACTCATTATAATAAAACAATTTTTACGGATTTTATCGCGGTTTATTAAGATTTTTACAAGCCCGACGTTTCGGATACTTTACAGCAACCATGGGTCACCAAGCATAATATGTCACAGATTAAAGAGAAAGACAGTTAGCACTTTCTGCGTAGATAGGACTGACCAAAATATTGATGTATCATAGGGTAGTTTCGAATAACTTCCCCACCATGGTTCAGGCCTTGTCGTGGCGGTGGGGCTCAGTAACCTAGGGTGAGCGGTGCACCTTGGGCGTAGCTAACTGGGCCGAGGGGGCTCTTTGTACCCCTCTTATAAGAAGAGGGGACAGAAGAGCAGGGGGCAAGGGGTGAGGATGAGAACCTCGCCCCATTGTACTGTCCCGACGTTGGTAGGTGTGGTGCAGGCCAACCCCTCTGTGGAGGTGGCGTCGGTCCCTTGCGGGACTGACTAGCCGTCGAGGTGCCCTGTTTGTTTTCTAGACCCGGGGCACCTCACCAAAGGCGGCATTGGTGGCACTCGCCGAGTTTTAGTGGGTAGAGCTGCGTCCATTTACCAGCTGTCGGGCGCAGCGAGTCCCACATACCCGCGTGGGGAGACCCACTCCCCCGCGGGATGCCTCAGGGCATTTCCCGGCGTTAAAGAAAAAAAGGAAAAAAAAAAGTTTCGAATAACTTAGCGGAATTTGTTTTCATGTCATACAAAACACCTAACCGCTCTATTCCGGTTACATGCTCGATGATGAACATTCACCTCTATATTTATAGTTTATACATTTAACACCTTGAACATACACAAAATATTACATATAGTAAGTTGCTTTAAACTTTAAACAATTAAATTAAATATCCACATTACAGTACAACTTGCCACATATACATATACATGAGGTGGTCCAGGAGGACGATAGAACTACAAAATGGTACAATATCTAACACATGGAATGGATTAATATGGGTAATTTTCTTGTCTTGATCTATCATGTGTCCGCTGAAGTAAACATAAGCTATGTAATGTATAAATAGAAATATACAGATAAACAGATAAACCAATATTCTTTGAATGTTTGAATTTTTTTCTTTGATAGTCCAGAAAAAATTGCTATTTATCATAATTTTACGAATTAACAAGCATAGCTTTCGATTGCTACAAGCCAGAGAATTGTCTAACACCTAAAATATGTGATAATGGAATGAATGTGTAGACTGTAGAGTGTACCCATTTACCAGATAATATAATATGAAACCTAAACCAAGATAACGTATATGGGTGGTGGTATATATTACGAAAAAAATCGGTACATGTCTTTCATTGGTAAACTATTATTAAACCAAGCATAGCATATCTTGCTAAATCGACATGATAAGTGGTCGACGTCGCCCATCCCTGACCGAACATATCACGGGCAAAGCACATCCCTTTTTTATCCATTTCCATTAGCTATATAGTAGTGTGTACATATAAAAGTACTGACTGTGTTTCTTCTTGAGCGGCAGGGGCGGCGGGCGCTGGTTGTGTTCGGCCAGCGTGTGCGGCCGCGCCTCTTGCGCATTCTCTCGTCCGCCCGCAGGACTTTTCCTACAAATATATTAGTTGAATAGACAAATCGACATATAAGTGACCAATCAATGACTGGCATGTTGGTCTAGTGGTTAGTGACCCTGACTGCTAAACCAGAAGGTCGTGGGTTCGATCCCCACCCAGGACAAATGTTTATGTGATGAACATGAGCATTTGTTCTGTGTCTGGGTGTAATTTATCTATAATATGTATGTATTTGGAAATATATAAGTATATATCAGTTGTCTGGTTGCTATTTTACAGGCTCTGCCTAGTTTGGGATCAGATGGCCGTTTGTGAGTTGTCCCAACATATTATTATTATTATCAACGTCGCTCGCAAACGAACGTACCTCCCTAGGAACAGCTTTGCCCACCTGAGAATGGTTATTCAACTCAGTGTCAGTAATTACATGCCTATTCAGCTATTCTTTTGAAACTCAGTAAAACTGATTCACGGCACAACTAAATAAGACGGTGGTACCCATGCAGGCGCGTGTCATAAAAACCATCCCAACGGTCCTATACTTAAGATACAATACATGCTCCACTTTAAATATTGCACAAAAATCTGTAAAAATACCGCTCGCGTCTTACTAAGTTCAAAGCAGTCAAGTGTAATTGTGGGTCACTACCCACTAAGGTACACTTACCTTATCTCAATGTCGGGGAAGTAGTGTTGTATGTCGCGCACGTTGCGCCGCGTCTTGACGGGTAGCTCGGGCGGCGTCTCGCTCTCGTCCGACGTAATGCTCGCCAGCCGACTGCACATTATTATCATTATATTATTACAAACAAAAAGCATTACATTTTGATTGCTTTAATGCTAGTCCCAGGTTTTTATTAGTTTAATAAAAACCTATATATAGGATAGCTAGTGATTTGACAGAAGTTTCGTAAAAGTTTATCACATTTTTATGGTAGAAATGAGGCATTATTTGACTACATATTCAAAATTATAATATAGAATAATGTAATTAATAATGGTAACAGAAACAGATATTAAATACGTAAAATGATTGATGAAAATTTCTTTGTTCCTTATTTATGGTAACAGCAACAAGTTCGACAAAAATGGATGTCGAAATATGTAAAGGTACCTTTTACATATTTCGACATCCATTTTTGTACCTTTACACTTACGCTCGTATTCAGCGTAAATAAAATACACAATCTCTGCTATTAGGTCAAACAGCGTGTATATGCCATTTTTGCCCAACTAACACGTTTTGATAACATCAGATATGACTTCAATAAAAACTTCTTAACTATAAATAAAGCAACAAAGATTTACATTGTTTAAAAAAATATAATCATGCTGTTACACACGTGAAGCTTTGTTAAGTGATATAATTATAGTGCTAATTTTACCTTATTTATGTGCATTGCCGTGCTGTTGTGAAATTTAAAGAAGAAAGGACACGAGAACCAGCCTCTTTACGAAAGCGTTAACTTTTTCATTTAACAAATCTTAAACATAGGAATATCTCTTTTAGAATAGGTACTGGCTGATGCCCCCAGATTCGCTCATTTTAAGTTTATATTATTTCGAAAGCCTTACACCCTTACTAATGTATATAGTATATATACCCGGTGTAATCGTTAAGTGTGCACAGGCGATTATTCCGTAACTATTACAGATATCAAAAAACTTTAAACTGATTTCGAAAGCACTTTACCTATTGAGTAAAATGACAATAATAACTTATTACAAATAAAACGAGTAATATCCAAAAATTTTACATTAAACTCTCCCATACATTTAGTATGAGATAGTAGAAAGGTTTTACTTTCCTTATTTTAAGTGGAATAGTACCTACTCATTTTACCCTTATCATTTTATAATTATGTATGATATAATATTGATGATATATCTTACCACTTCAAATTAATAATAAACCTCGTTTCAATATCGTATTGATTTGAACTGGCTGAAAAGCAACATACTAAATAAAAACAAAAAGAAAGATACTCTTTGGTGTTCGTTCTAAATTCAAATTCTTTAACGCGGGTTCTCATTCCCGCCAAAGTACTTTCGAAATCAGTTTAAAGTTTTTTTATATCTGTAATAGTTACGGAATAATCGCCTGTGCACACTTAACGATTACTCCCGGTATAGTTCCTTGCCAAATCGAAATCTGATCAGCAACAGATAGGCTCTAAAGCGTAACAAACAAACTCATTTTCGCATTTCGCATCATTATATCAAAGATAGTTTACTTTACAACAAGCTGGTTTACTTGATAATCACCGACTCCAAAGTGTTCAATGGAGGAGCAATCAGCACATTCAGAAATCGCAGATTATCCTCCATCTAGACTCTTTTAGAGGATAATCTGTTCAGTCATAGGAGATGAGGCATTTCGGTAATCATGTATCGGAGACACTCACTTGGTGAGGTGCGTGGCGGTTGCGCAGAACACGCGGCTCTCAACACTTTGGACGGTGCATTTGGTTTCGCTCACACATTCTGTACTTTCAAAAGTACTGTGAACAACAACGGCAAGCGTGAACGACACACGTTAAGGGAGAACATACTACGGTTTCTGCTTTGATATTCTGTTTACATATTCTACTAAAAATATTTTTGTTGTTAAGGGTATTTTAAACAAACGCGGTTCGCAATCGTCACTCATAATAAACACAAACGGGTCTCAAATGCCAAGTATTTTATTATAATGTAAATATTTTTTTAGCTGTGTTTCTATTAGTATTTCTTGCGATCGTCTTTTTTTCTTATTCATTAAAATAGGAGATTAAGTCACGTTTGTGTTTATATCATTAACTAAAACGGGTATCAAATATAACTATTAATAATTGTACAACTCATTAAATTATTTAGATAACAGAATATCAGATCAGAGAAAAAAGGTGAATTAAAATATTGCAGGCAAAGAGACAGTTAGCGAACATTAAACACTTAACATAAATAAACACCTATACACGCGTATACCTGTCCGTATGACTAGAGTAGTGGTGCGACGAGAATGTGGACGTGAAGCTGTGCTCGGTGGACGTCTCCGCGTGTCCCACCGACACGAACCCGGACTCGTTCGAGAAGCTGAAAGAGGCAACGTTATGGTGACTGGGAGTGTTGAGTGAATTGCCTCGTCCCTGTCCCTAGTAATTTTATAAATGCGAAAGGCAGTTCTTAGCGTTCATTGAAAGAGGTCGCGTCCACCAGCGGATGGAAAAGGTCACTGGTGATAGTGATGACGTCACTCGTCACAACATAAGTCCAAGTTATGGCAATCACTTAGATCTACACTGTATAATTCTTCATATTATAATTCTTAATGATGCTTCCATAATTCTGCCGATAGACGTCGGTGTATCGTAAAGAACTTGCGCGTGTAGTTGCGCGATGTAACCTTATGGCATGAAAAAATCTTATGTAATTTCAGTTCAATAGATGATGACCAGTAGATGACGTTGTGCAGTGAATTAGATCCCGCTATCGATTACGCAACAGTGCTTTCATACCCTCTCCATGGTAGTGTTAAACGTTTAACGCAACCTTGTTTTGAAAGTGGCATTAGAAGTATAACTTCAAAAGGCGCATACACTGACCGGTTGTGGTTGGTGTGCTGTATGTTGTTCAAGTGGGAGTCGTTGGACTCCACCGACGTCCTCATCTCCGACGTGTTGCAGCTGCACGTCGCTGGAACAACATATATTCACATTAAAAGACATGCAACAAACAATAAATTATTTGAATCCGCACTAAATAATAGCTCTAAGCAAATAAACGAAAAAGTCTGTGTAAGTACCTATTTGATTCATCATCATCATCATCATCATCATCAGCCTCTATCCGTCCACTGCTGAACATAAGCCTCCCTCCCTCAAAGACGACCGATTCCTCGCTACTCGCATCCAACACTGACCGGCCACAGCACGGAGATCGTCTTCCCAACTGGTTAATGGCCGACCAACACTTCGTCTACCCAAACGCGGCCTCCACTCTTGAACCTTATTGGCCCATCGGCCGTTCATTCATTCCGTTTGATTATTATCATATAAATAACACAGTTATTTTATTACTTTTTAGTTTAGTATTTTTGAAGTCGGTTTTAATTTTAGGTAAAACGATTTTATTTCTTAATTTTTAGTGATTCCGAAATTCGTCGTCTTGGCGTTCATTGAAGGAGGCCTATGTTCAGCAGTGGACGGATAAAGGACGATGATGATGATTACGATGACCGCCACATACTACGGTGTGCTATCAAACCATCCTATATAATTGTTACATCGACAAGTAATAAAATGAGCATATCAGCATAATATCATCAAGGTAAAAGTAATCAACCAAATAGGGATTACTGGGAATAACTAAAAAACGGCTTGGCAGATGTTAATAAAATTAATATGGGACCAAATTGGAAGCACCAGCTTTTAAACAAAAAAATAACCATCAAAATCCATTCACAAACGGCGGAGTAATCGTGTCACATACATACAAAAAAAAACATACACGAATTGAGAACATCCTCTTTTTTTGTCGGTTAAAAAACACATTTTTAACAATTTTTGTCTGTCTGTTTGTTCAAGCTAATCGCTTTAACGGGTAGGCCGATTTTGATGGGACTTACACTGGCACATAGTTGATGTTATAAGTTACTACTTATAACATCAGCTATCCTAAGTCACTACTTAGGCTATAAAACTAATCATCATCACTCCGGACACGGCTGTAAATCTAAGTTAACGCGGGCGAAGCTGCGGGCAACAGCTAGTGGTACATATGTGTAAACGGTCTATAGACACTAAACGTACTGGCCAGGTCGGAGTTGGGCGGTGACACGAACACGTCGTGGTTGAGCGCGTCGTGCGAGTGGCGCTCCTCGTTGAGCATGGAGTCCACCGAGCCGCTGCTGTGTGACTGGTGCGACTGGAGAGACAACCTGCAATTAAACGATATGGTATTGTAAGTAACACAGGCGTCAAGTAACAGCTAGACAGCTATATATATATAGGTGGCCCATTGGGAGGATAGGGAAAAGGAGGGCGGCGCATCTGCGTGGCCTTGGTTGTGCGGATGTGTATGGGCGTCGGCGCCGTGAGGCTCCTACTGCTCGTTTGCCCCCTGATGACATAAAAAAAGTATATGCGATTCATTTGTTACAGTAATATGTACACATTCAATTATTTAAAGAATGCTATAACATAAATATCTTAATAACGTTTAGAACATGTAGCCATCATCTCGCTTACTGCGCATATTATACTCTACACATTTTTTTTAATTATGCGAACTTTTGTCAGTGACTTTAGGAAACTGTTTTAACATAATTGACTGGCCTGTTGGTCTAGTGGTTAGTGAGCCTGACTACTAAACCAGAATGTCGTAGGTTCGATTTCCATCCTGGACAAATGTTTGTGTGATGAGCATGATCATTTGTTCTGTATCTGGGTGTAATTTATCTATACTATGTATGTATTTAGAAATATATAAGTATGTATCAGTTGTCTGGTTGCCATATTACAGGCTCTGCCTAGTTTGGGATCAGGTGGCCGTGTGTGAGTTGTCCCAACATATTATTGTTATAATTAAGGTAATCACCTTAATTATATTAAAGCGGTTCCACCCGCTTAAAATTAAAAGATGTTATTTATGTTAGTTGGATAGGCAAACTGCCACCAGATAGTAAGTAGTCAACGTTGCCCATAAACATAAATTAGTTTCCTTGGTACTAGTCCAGGCAACTCATTTATGTGTTGCCTACCCTGAGACATAAGATGTTAAGTCTCGGTACCAGTAATTACACTGCCAGTCCTGCTCTTTTTTCCGAAACACAGAAAAGCTGTTTGACGGGAGAAACAGGAAAAATGATGGTACCCAAGCAGCCAGGAGCGCGGCACACACATAAATAGCCCTTAAGGTAATCAAACCTTCATCAAAAATTAGGCTATCAAATTGAAAAATAATTTTAAATCGGACTTGTAATCCTGGAGATTAGCGCGTGCGAACAAACTCTTCAGCGATATTATAATAGTGTAAATATAAAGTGAAAAGTAATGTGGCAATATACATTCCTTACCTGTCTACCGAGAGCCCGAGTAGCGCGTTGTCATTGGCGGGCCGTCTCTTCGGCGGTAACGGCGGCGCCAGCTCTAGTTTCCTGCAAAAACCTTCACTTTTACTAATATTTCGAAGGCAAGGAAACATTTAAGAGTTGAGTAAAGGTAATCATACTTTAAAAGGTAACGTTTGTAAGTATGTAATATGTATGTAGTATCTTCGAAACTACTCGTGCTATTAAAAAAAACACCACAGATACAGATTTAAAATTAGCAATAGAAACTATATGTGAATCTCTAGCTAGCTTTTTAATGGAAATGTAAAGCACCGCGATACTACCGTATAGTCATATTACTTCAGAATACTAAAGAATAGTTCGATGTAAGTATAATATCTAACACTGATCGCATTAACTCAGCCAGTGTCGTAATGATAGTCTTTTTTTTTTTACGCCGGGAAATGCTCTGAGGCATCACGCGGGGGAGTGGGTCTCCCCACGCGGGTATGTGGGACTCGCTTCGCCCGACAGCTGGTATATGGACGCAGCTCTACCCACGAAAACCCAGCGAGTGCCACCAGTGCCGCCTTGGTGAGGTGCCTCGGATCTGTTAAGCTAACAGGGCACCTCGACGGCTAGTCAGTCCCGCAAGGGACCGACGCCACCTCCACAGAAGGGTTGTCCCGCACCACAGAACAACCCCTCCCAACGTCGGGACAGTACAATGAGGTGAGGTTCCCATCCTCAGCCCTTGCCCCCTGCTCTTCTGTCCCCTCTTCTTATAAGAGGGGGTACAAAGAGCTCCCTCGGCCCAATTAGCTTCGCCCAAGGTGCACCGCTCACCCTAGGTTACTGAGCCCCACCGCCACGACAAGGCCTGAACCATGGTGGGGCCGTAATGATAGTCTATTAACTTATAGTATAATGATGGTGTACCACACTGATGTATCTTACACATGTTTAGCAATAACATGGCCATTACATAATAGTACCGTGGGACTAATATTCAGTTATATGAGTATCCCTTTTGGCTGCCAGTGATTAATGTATGAAGCTAAAATCTCACCGAATAGGCCGAGCCGGCTTAGGCGGCGGCGAATCGGGCGCGTCTAGTATGGACTCCGACGAGTGCGACGCGCGCACGCCGCTCGGCTCGCTGCCCGCCTCGCCCGCCAGCATCGTCAAAGGTATGTCTGAAACACGAGCATATTATTGAATATCATATTTAATCTTTGCGATGAAATATGTCTTAGAACCACCGCTGGAAAACGTAGTTTAAAAAAATAAAATAAAACCTAACCAGTCATAGGGACTGCCGATAGCAGTGAAAAGAGCAGCTGACAGTAGGTATCTTTCTCGCTCGGGTACACTCGACGGTCCCGAGTTCACCCGATCGACCCTTTCACCTCTGAGCGTGACGGATTAGCCTACAAAAAAACTGTATGCGGTGGGCCAAAGGGAGTTTTCACTTAAAAAATTAAAAAAGTCATCTAAAGCCGTTTGGGAACTACGGTGCCACAAACAAACACGTTTAGCGGTCAAACACGCTTATTTGCATCGGTTGAAAACGTAGACAGAGAATACTATAGACTGCTGCCAGCCGTGGCGACATGAGATAGATATATTGAAGTGACGTCTGAAATGGGGGTTGCTATACAAAAACCTTTTGCCTACTTTATAGGCAAAACGCTAAATATAAAAAAAACATGACAAGCTAAATAAAACATTACACATATTATTATTTTTTTATTGGTTTTTTTTTGTTTTGACAAATTATTTTATACTGTGCCCGAATGTTTGAGATTCTTTATTGCGTATTTAATTTAAACTGATACGAGGGCATACTTTTAGCTCCGGTAGACCCTATGATCTTTTATAAAAATGTATATTAGAACTCTAATGTATTAGGACTGGATAGGTATCTATAAATCTATACAGATAAATAAAATTGGAGTGTCTGTTTGTAATATTAAAATAACAGCTTTTCATTGAATATATATAGATGTGTACACGGTACATATACCAAAATAACCTTTTTTACAATATTTGTCTGTCTGTTTGTTCCGGCTAATCTCTGAAACGGCTGGGCAGATTTTGATGGGACTTTCACTGGCAGATAGCTGATGTTATAAGGAGTAACGTAGGCTATAAAAATAATCATCGCCAATCCGCGTACGGCTGTAAATCTAAGTTAACGCGGGCGAAGCTGCGGGCAACAGCTAGTAAATAATAAAATAACGTCGATAAATATGAAACAAAAAAATTGTCATATTAGTATAAACATCTGGACTTTTGACATAAAATTCTCAAAAGTCTTACTATAAAAATAAGAGTACTGGAAAGGAAAGGAGGAAAGGAAGAAAATAAGAGTATAGAAAATTAGTGATAAAAATAATTAAAATGCACATCCATTAAACTGTTTTTATCACTAATTTTCTATATATAAAAATAGTTCAAATAGATGTGATTTATTTACATATTATAGGTAAAAAATTGGCATAAAAAATTAAACAAAAACGATATTTATATGAACACGTAATTTTTTATTTTTTTTACACAGAAACGTAAAAAACGTAAGCATCAGGGTGTATGTAAGTATACCTTCCTTTTTTTTAAGATATGTTTTGTATCAAAGTGCAAACAGCAAATCTTTGAACACTTATATTAAATTAATATTTTATAAATGAAATGTAACAAAATGTGTAGGTTGTGTTCCAACTTATAATATTTTAATCGAATCTCTAAACCGTCTAAAGAATATAACTAAAAATATTGTAGGATGTCAATAAGTTGGCTGGTATTTAAACACGTCTTTACTATTGATCGTCGTATATTGGACTGCTTGGGGGCGCACAATGCACATACATAATATTATGATACATATACTAAACTTACCTAATATGGGTGGAAGGTGTTGTTACCACACTACAATATAATAGATTTGTTTTTTATATTTTTTTATATTACCATTTTATAAACAAAAGAAGAAATGTGTTAATATGTTCATTTCAGTTAAAAGTAAAAACTAAAAAGTGACTTAAAATAAAAAAAGAACACAGAGTGATTGAGTTTGAATTTATCGGTTAAGTTAAATGTTTCTATTGAAGTATATATGTATAAAGCATTATCCTAAATGCCTTCCAGTCAGGATCGAACATCGTCTCTCTTTTGAGTTGGTGCAGCACTCCAAGTATTACAGGCACGGGTACTCACCAGGTAGCGAGTTCCTCTGTGTGGACGCGCGCGGGGACACGAGCGCCGGGCGCGGCGAGAGCGCCGGTCGCACCATATGCTGCTGCGCCAGGCCTGCCGCTTCCTGCACGGCCGCCGCCAGCCCCGTCACCACGGAGCCCACGTGGTCGGGGCACAGCGCGGGCAGCTCGGGCACCGCCGCCGCGCCCTCCGCGTCCGCCGCCAGCGACACCACCGTCACCTCGTCGCATAGCCGGATGAGCTTCGCCAGCGCCGTGCACAACTTCTTTACCGCGCTCGATAGGGGCGGCGACCGACAACAGTACGGGTTTATTGCTGGAAACAAACGACAAGGAAATAAACAACTGAAACATCATTCATAGATCAGCCGTTACTTTCGCACACCATAGACACATGTCTACATCCTTTTTTCTTTAACGTAGAGAAATGATCTGAGGCATCGCGCGGGGGAATGGGTCTCCCCACGCGGGTATGTGGGCTTGCTGCGCCCGAAATCTGGTAAGTGGACGCAGCTCTACCCGCTAAAACCCGGCGAGTGCCACCAATGCCGCCTTTGGTGAGGTGCCCCAGATCTAATTAGCAAACAGGGCACTTCGACGGCTCTTTTGTCCCCTCCTCTTATAAGAGGTGTACAAAGAGCCCATGTGCATGCATATGCGAGCACTTGCAAATTTTCTGTAAAGACTACGTGGTTCGCGAATCGCGGAATTGGTGCTAGCTAATATTAACATAATTCATTATCTCATAACTAAATTATCATTTGTACCAAATATAGACTCGAGTAATGCGCTTTGTGCGATGCAACTGCCTACATGGATACCACCATCTCGTTTTGTTAATACTTTTATTTAAAAAAAACACTGGTTGTGATTAAAGAGAGCAAGGAAGACAATAGCAAATCATTGCCGTTATGAACCAAATTATAGCAATTATGATTTATTTTTGTTGTAAGTGATTGTAAATTTAATATATATTTTTTCTATTATCGAAGGCCTTACCTTTGTGTATATTGACAATAGATTCAAATACGATAGTGCCGTTGTCAGGCAACATTTCGAGTTTCCTCTTTGTGATGACATCTGAGAAATGTTTTAATCCAAATGTGACCTGAAAAACAAAATATTTCATGTTAAATATCTAATCGACTGTTAAACGTAATGCTCATAATTGTTTTACAAAAAATATATAAAACAAAGTAGATAAACAATTTAAATCCCATTAAAATTCAAATCCACCATCTTTATACTTAATTCAACAAAAAACGCAAACCTGGTCAGCTATAAATACCTAAAACTTTCATCCGTGCTTAACTTTCTCGAAATATCTGTACATTAGAAAACAGGTAAGTAAATATTAACATCGTAAACATTAGCCCAAGCGAGTGTGGACCCACCTCTTTGACTAGCCGTTCGAGTTCTTTGGCGGGTGTGATTTCACCTTCCTCCGCCGTCGACGGTTTCACTCCCATGTTCCGAGGTTTCGGACTAAGTGGGGAGTGTGATCTGTGGAACAAACGGAAATAAATTAATCAACATTGTCTAATAACAATATTAATAATTTTTAAAGAGGTGCAGCCGAATTGGTCCGGCACGACCGGGGTACCTCTCGCTCACATAACACCAGCGTCAAGTGACAGCTACGCTGTCACGTTTCGTGCGGTTTGTGAGTTTCCGGTAGCCCATTGGGTGGGGGATAGGGAAAAGGAGGGCAACGCATCTGAATAATTTTGGTTGTACGAATGTCTATGGGCGTCGGTTGTCTACTGAGCAGTAGAGGTTAGGTAGGTATTAGGTTGCCTCATAAAATAATAATTATATGTTGGGACAACTCACACATGTGAGTCTGTGGAGAGTCAAACTAGGCAGTCTGTATTATGGCAACCAGACAACTGATACATACTTATATATTTATAAATACATACATATTATAGATAAATTATACCCAGACGCAGAATGATCACGCTCATCACACAAAAAATTGTCCTGGGTGGGGATCGTTCCCACGACCTTCTGGTTTAGCAGTCAGGGTCACTAACCATTAATGTCAATAAAATAATAGATCAAAGGAGTATGTCCAGCAGTGGATGGAAAAAGGTTGGTGATGATGATCAAAAATTACGTCAATAATAATTCCCGTAAGCTCGTAAAGACGTGGTGAAGGTGGTGAAGTGACGGATAGTAGGAAATAGGAATCGAATAAGTACGAATATGTGCATATACACATCAATGACCCCGGTACAAACATTGTAGGTATCTGTTCAAAATACAAATTATCTGAACTTGGTGAAATTCGAATCTGCGACCTCAGTCAGTCAGCACAATTAGACCAGACACCCAACTTCCTAACATGAATGCTTACGTCAACAAAATCACTTAATATACATAATCAATAATAATAATATCATCCCTTGTATGTCCCACTGCTGGGCACGGGTCTCCTCTTCAAAATACAGGCGAGGAGGGTGTTGGATAGTTCACAGATGCACTGGCCCAATGCGGGTTGGTTAACGTCACACACCTTCAAAGACTTTTAATCTCATCGGGCATACAGGTTTCCTCACGATGTTTCCTTCACCGATGAGCAAGCGATGGTCTCATGTTCAGGTGCACGTAGAAATTTAGAAAAACCCAATTCAAGGCATCGCAGTGGTCAGGATCGAACCCGAACCTCTCACTCAAGAGGCCGAGCCCGTACCCACTGGACCATCGTCGCTTACCATTATATAATCAATATTATATCATAATTTAGTCAAATGCATTCAAATCATGTCCCATATGAATATTGTTGTAATAAATTCGTCTATATTGCAGTCTGTGATCTAAGTTCATTTAATTTTAATTGTTATATTTATGGCTAGAAATAAAAAGTAAGCTATAATTGTCGTGGAAGCGAATGTGGTAATTCTTTACATAATCCGCAGTTTACAAGACACTACCGCGATTATGTAACACGGCTATTGAGACTATTTTCAAATGCAAATAGATCCGCATGTGTTAACCATGTAGGTACTGAGTGGATTTCCGCATCTTTAGGCTATTTGGTTCGCACGTTTCTTTTTTTGTAAAATAAAAGCTCAAGCATGCAATTTATATATCTAAGACATTTGCCATCTATACGGATAAATAAAATCGAAGTGTCTGTTTGTAATATTAAAATAACCACTTTTTACTAAATGTATATGGATGTATACACGGTACATAATTAATATACCAAAATA
Source organism: Helleia helle (assembly GCA_963853865.1). Taxonomy (NCBI): domain Eukaryota; kingdom Metazoa; phylum Arthropoda; class Insecta; order Lepidoptera; family Lycaenidae; genus Helleia; species Helleia helle. Next base: position 14,820,046 of record OY971421.1, read on the forward strand.
GCATTTTTACAATTTTTGTCTGTCTTTCTGTCTGTTTGTACCGGCTAATCTCTGAAACGACTGGGCCGATTTTGACGGGACTTTCACGGGTAGATATATTAGGAGTAATTTAGGCTATAAAATAATCATCATCAATCCGTATACGGTTGTAAATCTAAGTTAACACGTGCGAAGCTGCGGGCAATAGCTAGTAATACATATGTATGAAACTAGTAAATCCGCCCCAAAGATTCTCAAAAAAAAATCAATTGGATATTTTTAATGGTAAGTTTAATATGTTACTGGAATGTAGTGTTGCAAAAGAATCTACTTTGTATGCGGTCTGCGGACCAGCGAGCGAATAACAAAGCTAAGCTATATTTGATTTTCAAAGTCCCGGTTCAAATTACTAATGAACAATACACATGTATTATATTACGTATGTTGCGTACACAGATAATGTAGGTTCTAGTGGCCATTACGCTAACAGCAATATTAGGCAGATTTTATATTGTTTTTTTTATAGTCTAACGAAACAAACCTCTCACTATACACACACGCATGCTTTATGTTATCAAATCATATTTAATAACTAGCTGTTGCCCGCAACTTCGCCCGCGTTTACTTAGATTTAAAGCCGTGTACGGAGTGATGATTATTATTTTTGTAACCTAAGTTACTCCCTACTATATCAGCTATCCGCCAGTGAAAGTCCTGTCAAAATCAGTCCCGCCGTTTCAGAGATTAGCTGGAACAGACAGACAGACAGACAAAAATATAAAAAATTTCTATTTTGATGTACCTAAGTATCGTATATACTTTCATATTATGCATTTAGTGAAAAGCTTGACACTTCAATTTTATTTATTTGTATAGATTGTACACATTTATCTTATATGTATGTGACGCGATATTTAGATAATATTACAAGTAAGTAAATTGATTTTCGACAGCTTCATTATTATGTACTTAATAGAAAATTCGTGTGTAAGGCCACAGGTTCGAATCTCGATAATAACATGTAAATTCGTATTGAGACTCAGACATATTATATAGATTGCTTAAATTTAGTTCATTTCGTGGTACCATACCAAAGGTGGTAACCATTTACTGTGCGTAATGATTGTTAACAAAATGTCAAAAAATATTTACAAATGTTAGTAAACATTGTATAACAGCAGTGTGGCAGCACCATTACGAGCAAAATACAAGACTAGGTTAACGTGTATAAATAAATTCAGTACCCGGATGACCGAGCTTTTCTCGGTTTTTTTTTTTTTTTTTTTAATAAAATGACATTTTTTAAAAATGATTCCTAGCTAGATCGATTTATCGCCCCCGAAACCCCCTATATACTAAATTTCATGAAAATCGTTGGAGCCGATTACGAGATATTATATATATATATATATACAAGAATTGCTCATTTAAAGATATAAGATAGATATTCATTTATTCATGTCAATATATAATACATGTTCCATCGGTTCTGACTTTATATAACATTCATCAAAATTATACAAATTAATTATTCATTTAAAGCTATTTTAATTTCTTGAACCACTTTACAAGTAGGTAAATTGTAATGTTTAGATGCTTTCATAAGTGCATAAAAACAAAATTATTATAACGGACGTTTAGATAAAATCTTACATAAAAAAGAAGAAAACAATAACTTTCACCACGTGAAAGAAGTGTTAGGATTCCGATACAAAAAGCAGACTAAGACTAGAAGCTAAGCTTAGAGAAGCTATGATAAAATGATTTGATTTTAATATATCAAGCGAGATTGGTAGTAAGCTCAGTGTGCTGTAGCTATATCTGCTCCTAGATAAGAAGCAGACGATACGGCATGGCATCGAGCATAGGTATAACCCGATAGAGTAGTGTAAGCCATAAAATTTCGAAACTCGTCAGTGATTTTTCACTGACGTAATAGCAATAAACCAACCAGTAATCTGTATGTACGTCCCATCGGCCAATCATCCATCAATGGCCATCTCAGCACAATTTTGGCGGAATTTGTTTTCATACAAAACATAATATTACCACTCTATTCCGGTTGCAATTTGCATGCGATATGGTAAAATTAACCATAAACCATATTTTATATTGTAGCAAAAATACCCGACCTTTATGACACTAAGGGCGCGACTCCACCAAGGCGCACGGAGGATACGCACGTTTGTCAAGTTTCTCTTTGCTAGAAAATGTATGTGATTTTTTCCACTGCAACCCACGGACACGCTACACATTAATTTTATATTTTCTTGCCAATTGACATTTTAACACACCACGGTGGAGTCTCGACTTAATGCTACTGCTTATCATGCAATTTTTCAACTTCTAAGAATTTACAGACATGTTGAATAGCTCATTGTTTATTCTTTTGTTTATATTAATTTATTCTATATTTTTAATATTTTAAGTTTATTGGCCTTAATTATCCAAACACAGAACACTACGTTTTGTTGACGCTAAGATCACATGAGCGGTCAAAACATTCCCACCATACTCGTAAAACAAGTTTGAATACAATCCTCTTTTTAAACTAATATTATTATTAAAATATTGACAGTAATTTTAAGTGCAGTTCCAAAAAAAAAAAGTTCCAAATGTTATTTAGTTTGCTTTTTTTTTTCTTTTTTTTTCTTTACCTACTATATGCATCAGGGAAGAGACTGGTCACCTACAACACAGGGAATCCTAGTGTAGGGACCAGGGTTACATTTTTTTATTTTCTGTACCACCTTTATATATTATACAATAAATGATTTTTGATTTTTTGATTTTGATACCATAGTATCCGAAACGTCGGGAAGGTGAGAATCTTAAGAAACAGCAAAACAATAATAAAAAGTAGATTGATAAAGTAACAAAACGAGTGACATGATGAATATAGCGACACGATGAAATTGTGTCGCTATGTATTGGTAAGACTCGGATACGCCTATTTTCTAATACTATACAAAAGCTTTTGTAAGATATACATTTTTTTTCGGATGGATCTATGCTAACGGTCCGAATGCCCTAATGCTACATCGGATTAGTATGAGCCCATTTGGCTCAATTTTGGTTTGTAAAAGTGGGGGGTTGCCCGCCAACCGTGCAGTCTGCGACCACACGACCTCCTGGCGTCGGGTTGGAAGATATACATAATAATATATTGAAAGATTTTTTTTTATTGCTTTAAGACTCACTATTTAGGTAAATCACTTTTTCATAAGTCATATGCCCTATGTCAAAAAATTACATAGGCGTAACCTTCAATCAAAATTCTGTCCTTACGTAACCTTATGAAACATACTTCATAAGCAAAAACTAAATAAATATAATTTACATAAAATTATTCACATTCGAATTAATTAACACTAACCTCTCATAAACAGCCTATTTGCATCACACTACTAATTATTATACGACTACTTATGACTCCGTTTTTTAGCTTGTTAAAGAAAAAGTCAACTAGTGGCTAGTCAGTTTACACGTGGTTTTACACTTAAAATGAAACATCTATGATATAACCATCTAAATTCCAAAGGAATAACCTTATACAGTCATAGAATGAACATTCGTCATCTTGTAAAGAGTATTCGTCAGCTTTTTAACAAACCCGTCATAGAGTTTAAAGTTCATAATATTGCCTGTCCATTGTTAGTAAAACAAAGGTCTTGAATCTTTATCATTTCGGAAAATTATTATTAATCATCATTAGACCGTGTCTATTCATTGCCCTTAAGGCTGGGATTCCACCTGAGATGTGCGAGGAAAATGCGTATTAATGTTCGGTGCGAACCGTGCGAGGATGCGTTGCGAAACTATGTAATGTGTCTATGAACAGGCTACAGGACTCAAACCTCGCAACACATTCCTCGCAACACATCCCTCGTAAAACATTTCTCGCACACTCTTTCGCTTGTCTTGTACGTAAAAAAAAACCTCGGTCCGCTAAGCCGTTTCCACCAGAGCTGTGTTAAGCGAGGCTAGGTAAATGAAGCAATTCTATTGGTTCTTCAAAAACACATCCCTCGCTACGGATCCTCGCACATCTCTGGTGGAAACGCAGCCTAAGCTCCATCAAATGCTAAAAAGTATACTCTCAGCGAGGGTGATTATAAAACCGGCCAAGTGCGAGTCGTACTCGCACACGAAGGGTTCCGTGCCATTATATATACAACATTAGACACTAGCAAAAAATCACGTTTTGTTATACGGATATAGCATACGGCTATTGAAATTTCATGAAAGTGCCATCTAGTGATGTGATGACAGAACTATTATTGCAATCTGATTTTAAAAAATTAAACTAATATGTGTTTCTTGAATATGATTTTTGTATGGGCTTCCCATACAAAACCCCTTACACTAAATTTCATGAAAATCGTTCGAGCCGTTTCCGAGATTCATTTAAAGATATAAGCATATTATTATAAATACACGATCACGATCCCGTCACTTGCAAAATAAAAAAATAAAAGGAAGGGAAATTATAACAAACACACAACAGAAATAATTTGGACTACATCATATTGCAATTATAGTATAACGTCAGAATCATTGTACACTGTACATGTATATGTAATGCATTACACTGTATCATTATTATTGACTGGTATTCTTAACGATTTTTAAATTAGAAGGTCACGTAGATTGTTATTATGTATAATATAATTTGTCGTAAGTCGTAACACTTATCTTAACGATTTTCTTATCTGTTATTATCATCAATTAAATTATAGATCAAAAATATAAAACAGCAAAATATCTTTTCATGCTAAATTATCACAAAAATGTAACAATATCTTACTACGGTACATATCGTGCGATTTAAGATAACACGCCAATACAAGCCGTAATATTTAAGCCATTGCTATTTTAAAATACATATCGGTCGTAAATGAAGCTAATTATTATATCATAACATTTTACAAATATCTATATTAACTTCGTTGATATGCTTGAGAAACCCTCAAATTATTCAGATTAGCCTAATTTTGAACAACCTGAATGACTTCCAAATTAGATTTCGAAAAGTTGTTAAAAAGATTATAATTGACGCATAAAAATAATTCGACAACAATTAATAACACCGAATATTAATAATAAAATTGTAAACACATAATATGTAGAGAATATATTATGTAGGTATTATGTATTTTAAAGACAAGATGTCATCATCAGTCATCACTATAGAATTATATTTTATATCATAATATAAAATAAATAAATAGGTATTATTATCTTGGATTAAAAGGGCCATGAGAAATTCCAAATATCATCAGATAATGGACGGAGGGAATGGACGTGCATTCAACATCTCTTATAAGATAATATAATATCTGTGATAATAAACTTAATCTTTGTATACTTGTCGTTGTAAATGTGATAATGTATAAAAATATACATTCATTACACCGACTGCTTTGCTAAAGTTAGTAAATAAAGTCTACACAATTCAAAGTATTTTTCAGATGTAATAGGTATTATATACTATATAGGCACATTTTAACAAGAGTTCGAATCGAGAAAAAGTATGTATCAAGAGTTCCAATCAGGTAGGTACGATAAATAATGTATAAAAAACATATAATACCGGTTTCCATTAGTTTTGAGTCGTTGTAGTTTATTTGTTCGTTTATTGAACCACGAACCGACGGGTGATCGAACTGCACTCGACATTGTACACAAAAGCACATTAAACGGTAATCAAGTCGGACACACGATTTGAGTTCACCAATACACTTTCGAACAGCCTCAGAAACTCATGTTCACAATAAAACTCACTCCGACTCGCTCATTGACAGACAACGGGAGAATACTAAATAATCACTTAACGTTGCACGCACAAAATTAATGAGATTTCAGCGGACAAAGTCATTAATGCGCGACCGACGTTGTGACTCATATAATCACTTCGCATTTAATGTCGACACTAGCGTTATACACATTCCGTACAATATAAAATTAAGTTTTTAACGCATATTAGGTAACACTTAAACTATAATTCTAGAAGTAAATTAGAAATATTCGTCTATCTCGGATCGCTGCCAAGGTGATTGTAGCAAGGAATATCATTATCAATTTAGATAAGAAACAATAGTTGGCGTGTAAATTTATTTACCGTGTACACAAGTCGAAAGATATGACGACGTTGATGTGACATTGCTATTACAAACACAAAAAATACCAGATTAAAAAAAAAGGAGCAAAAAGTGTTTCAAAGCGTATTGAAGACGAGGTTTAGTATTTTGTAGTTCGCCGATTCTCTCAATGATTTCGTATTCTGACCGTGAAATTACAGGGCAGAGATTGTGGCTTTTAGACCGGGACTGACCTACAAGTTTGTGTAACCAAGAGTGTTGTTAAACCGCTGCGCTAGGTCTGTATTGACAGGTAGGATTCGCGAATAGGTCAAACGACCAACACAACTGGTCGCGCAACATTTTTTGTTTATTTATTTACGTACTAGCTGTTTCCCACGACTACGCCCGCGTGGATTAAGATTTACAATTATGTTGCAAGCCTGATTACGAATATAGATATCGATAGAAATTATACTCGTCCGGGTAACCGTTATATTATGTAAAAATAAGTAAACCAGTTCATAATTTTTTCCATGATCAGGTGATGATCAAACAACAAACTAACATTTATAGTATTATGTAGATGTAAGTATATCACGACAATGATGATGATAATGATCTAATTTAACGTAAATCATGGTATTTTCTTGTTACTGGGTTTCCAATGCAAATGGTTTACAACACGTTTATCGTATGTATATTTATAGCTACAACTTGTTTGTGTCTGTCTCTATCTCCATGTATAAATCACTTATTTTATTATACTCAGACGTTTGTCTATTAATTATGATATTATGTAAATATCGTGGCTGTATCATTTCCGCACTTTCGTTAGACTCACTTTCATTAATGTTTATCTGTTTGTGAAAAGCGATATTTGAACACTAAATTTACATACGAATAGATAAAGTGATTTGTCATTTGGGAATTTTCGTATCAATAGACTTTTTTTTCCTTTTACGCCGGGAAATGCTCTGAGGCATCCCGCCTGGGGAGTGGGTCTCCCCAGGTGGGTATGTGGTACTCGCTGCGCCCGAAAGATGGTAAATGGACGCAGCTCTACCCACTAAAACCCGGCGAGTGCCACCAGTGCAGCCTTGGTGAGATGCCCCGGATCTGTTAAGCTAACAGAGAACCTCGACGTCTAGTCAGTCCCGCAAGGGACCGACGCCACCTCCACAGAGGGGTTGTCCCGCATCACAGAAAAACCCCTCCCAACGTCCGGACAGTACAACAGGGTGAGGTTCCCATCCTCACCCCTTGCCCCCTGCTCTTTTGTCCCCTCTTCTTATAAGAGTACTTTGTACCCACAAAGGCCCCAGAGCTCACCCTAGGCTACTAAGCCCCACCGCCACGTCAAGACCTGAACCATGGTGGGGATCAATAGACTTCCTATGTCCAATTATGACCTTGAGTTTTTAATGTTTATGGCAAAAAGAGTTTTAAAAAACGCAAAATATTCAGATTATTTTACAACAATGAAGTACCTACATATTATTATGTATCTATTGAGAAATATTCTATTAAATTTAACAACCAACATATTTGATACATAAAACTATATAAATACATATTGCCTTTCTACAATTCTCCATAAATAATACCTACAACCTCGCCAAATCTCATACTCGTTCTTGCAATTAGAAGTACTTACATTGATTTCTCTTCACGTATTAATTTATAGAACCCCATATACAAATTCTACATTTTTCAGCTCCCTTAACGACTCATTTAATTATTTACAATCCACATAGTTGAATATTTACAGTGAAATTCTCCAAAACGAAGCCATAAATCAAATTAGTATATTTAGAAATTTAATGATTGACATTAACTCAAAGGAGGGCGAGCCAAATCAAATTTTTGTTGATATTTTATACTTTTGAAGGATTATGTAAAGTAACCGGTTCCACTGGCTGCTGGATATAGCCTACATTATGACGTACTCGTAGTAATTATAGGTAATTAAACTTGTTGGCTCAGAGGCGCTGGTTTTTTTAAGGAATGTCACAGCGTTTTTCTTCTGAATTTTAAATACTTTATATTACACATATAGCCAAGCTAATTAAAACAATTTTAATAAAGATATTTGTAATCGAATTAAGTAAATTGACAGAATAATTAAAAACATTAAAATATATTTATGTTAACAATTAAAAGAGTTTTGAGAAAGTAAAAAGGTCTACTTGAGAAACGTTATAACTGAATCTGCGGTTCCGATTTACTTTCATAAACAAAACATTGATTAGTTAGCTATTTTTTTTTAACATTTTTTTGACGGCTAGTCAGTCCCCCAAGGGACCGACGCCACCCCCACAGAGGGGTTGTCCCGCACCACAGAACAACCCCTGCTAACGTCGGGACAGTACAGTGGGGTGAGGTTCCCGTCCTCGCCCCTTGCTCGCCCTGCTCTTTTGTCCCCTCTTCTCATAAGAGGGGTACAAAGAGCCCCCTCGGCTCAATTAGCTTCGCCCAAGGTGCTGGGCTCACCCTAGGCTACTGAGCCCTACCGCCACGTCAAGGCCTGAACCATGGTGGGGAATTACCAGTACTATAGATAAATAATGTAGGTACATCCCGAAGTTGCATCATAATCTTTTCAAGAACCCTACTTACGTAGCTATACCACTATACTAATGTATATGTATATTAATAACATTATATACAATAACAATTTTCTGTCACACTGTACGATGAACTCAGAAACTACAGATAAGATTTTGATGAAATTTTATCAACTGTTTGCAGTTTGGTTTACCTTGAGAGATAAATTACATAGTTTTTTGTCTGTGTTTTTTTAAGTTAATGTTATAGCGACAAAACAGAATTACATAATCTGTGAAAATTTCAACTGTCTAACTTGATAGTTCATGAGATAGAGCCTGGGGACAGACGGACAGACAGCGGAGTCTCAGTAATAGGTTTCCGTTTTACCTTTTGGGTACGGAACCCTAAAAACGAAGATTAATAATTAACATAGAATCTCTTTCAGTGAACGGAAATAATCTTAGGAGGATACCGAATATCACTTATTTAGAGGTAATGTTTATCCGCATTCATCCGCATATTAGAAAGCTAATTTATCGCATATTGTGGAGGTATTGATTGATTGTTTTAAGTTTAATTCGCCGGTTCTCTCACCTTGAACCGGGGGTAGATTGAGCCAAGATAGTAGATTATTAGACGTTCAATTAGCCCTTTTTTCTTGGTACTTTACTTGGTAACTTTTAAACAAAACCTTAATGTGCCTGGTTAAAATCCTATAAAAAAATAATTATAATTACCTAAGGTTGGAGGAGAGATGCGGCGGGTGCGCTGCCTGCGCCGTCGAGCGCATGTTGGAGATGCGCTCCAGTAGATCGTCTTTGAAGGAGCGCGCGCGGCGGGCGAGCTTGTTGGCGCCGCGCAGGGACCCCCGATGCCCGGAACCCACTTCACCACACGTCTCGTTTTCTGGAAACAAATAAATAACTTTAATTTCGATGTGAAGAAATAATTGGCGTGTCTGACAGTAAAATCGATTCAGTGCAGTTACGGAAAATGGATGGAATGACCCCACTAAAACGCGACGAGTACCACCAATGCCGCCTTTGGTGAAGTGCCCCGGATCTGTTGAGAAAACAGGGCAACTCGACAGCTAGTCTACACTTTAAGGGACCGACGACAGCTCCACAGAGGGGTTGTCCTGAACAACCCCTCCCAACGTCGGGACAGTACAATGTGATGAGGTTCACGTCCTCGCCCCTTGCCCCCTGCTCTTTTGTCCCCTCTTCTTATAAGAGGGGTACAAAGAGCCCCCTCAGCTCAGCTGTTTGAAGGAAGGAACGTACAGGATGGCGGTACCCATTCAGAGTGAAGGGAAGGACATCCCCTTCACCGTTAAATCATTAATTAATAAACACAGCACGTTTACTTGGCTCGCTAACTACAAAATGTATATGTTACGTTAAAACACTAAGCAATAATGCTAAATTAATATTTTGCAACCATTACACTGTGTCAGTCCCGTACGCTGGTCGTATATCTACATACGACCAGCATAGAAGTACATCAATACACACATTCATATATACATGACACGGGTCAGACATGTATATTTATCATACAAATTATCCACGCTAGGCAGGATTCGAACCCGCAACCTGTGAGTTTAGCCCCAGTCTTTACACCAGCCGGTTGAATACCAGACTACACCAATTAGGATCACATTAAGGTGGCATATCTCAAGCGAGAGCAACGACATACGTGACCCAAAACGGTAATTATCTCTTAATTTTCGCAGCCACTTTATTAAATTCTATATTAACATTTTTATGGCTGCACTTAAGTATGGTTACTTTTTAATAAAGTATTAAACCATAAAAAATAATAACTAAAAAAAATATTATTCTTTCAATTATAAGGGATATATGATTGAAAGAATAATATATTTTTTATCATCTGTAAACATTGGTACACGGCGACTATCTCCGTACAGTGGCCGCTCTTGACGTTCATTAAACGTGGCCTATGTCCAGCAGTGGACGAAAAAGCTGATGATAATGCCCATCATTACACAAGAATAAGGACGAATATGAAAACATTTTTGGTACTCGTGAAATGTTGATTGAATCAGTCCGGGATCATAAATAGCTCGATAAAAGAGCTAACGATGCGGATCATTACCAGATGAGATCATAGTTCCTATTCTATCTAATGTTATCTTATCTATAAAATCTATATCATTATTTCTTTATCTTCTTTATCATTATTGTTGTGTAAGTGTTAAATAAAATACTAGCAAACCTGACAGACGATGTAGGTACAAAACATTTTGTTGTGGACTGAATTGTGAATCCAAACCATTCTCGAATCCACTTGAACGCACAGAAAAAAATCATCAAAATCGATCCAGCTGTTTAGCAGTCCAATGACAGAAGAATTATATGTATTTAAAGGTACCAAAGACAACACGATTGACATACACACAGAGGTACTTGCCTAAATATCCTCTCTAATTAACATTAGCTGATATGGCTTAGGTATGTTAACTAAACTAATTGCGCTCAACTATGTGAAAAAGTAAAAAAAAAACATTTGCAACATTCTAGACTTAAACATTTGTCTGATTTGGTCATGAAGGCCGTCATGACCAAATCAGACAAATGTTTACGTGTATATTTTTTATATTTTTTTAGAACCCTTAACATTAGATTTACTTTCTTTGAATTTGGAAGGACTTTTATTTTGATACGACCAATATGGATATTACCATATATGATATGATATTTATGATTATTATTTATGCAAAACCGAGTTTCATAATCTAATTTTAGTTTATATATAACAAAATGATGATCAACAATAAATACAGAGTTCATAGAAATTGATAACATTCTCTGTTTCGGTACGGAACCCGCACGATATATCTAGGACTTGGCTCACTTTCTTCACACATAAATATGTATATACCATATTATAAATATACTCGCTACTGACCAAAATACATTTATCTACATATTTAGATAACAAAACTCGTAAATCAGGGTCATAATATGATTTAATATGTTGAATCACTTGAGTAACAATTTCCGTATTGGAAATCAATGACGAGAAAAGAGCGTGCTGTAGCTTTGAGAAGATTCCTTTTTTAAAAAAGCTAGCTATCATAAGAGCCATTGAGATATCTAAGGTGCTAATATTTTCCATTGGCAATATACTTATTTACATATAATAATTTATATTCATATATCTACTAACTATGGAATTATTAGCACTTTAGATATCTCAATAGCTCTCATACAAGCTAGTTTTTGTATAGGTATCATTATCCATGGGGCAGAATACACTTAAAATATATGACTTATGCCATGACGTCATTTATCAACATTTTGAGCTGACTTTGTCCTCGTACGTAGTGAATCAGAATGCTGATTTTTTATATCAAAAATAATAAACATACGTAATAAAAATGATTTTAACCAATAAAAAACTAGCAAAAACTGACCTTTTGCTGACCTTTAAGGTGATATTTTGCTAATGTTTTAATGATATTTTAATAAAATCGTAAGTTGATTAAATAATATTCAGCAAATAAAATAGTGAAATAAAGAACATAAAGCAATTTTTGAACATTTGTCTCGCTGTGTGTAACCCTAAACGTCAAAAAGTTATTTAAAATCGAATCATCCTCGAAATAAGATTGCCACTATCTTATTTCGAGGATGATTCGATTTTAAATAACATAATTAATCAAAGTTAATAAATATATCAAGGCAATCAATGGTTACCTAATTCAGAATCAATCGCGCAGCAAAACCAAGGGTAACTTGTGTAATGTAATTTAGTAAATGGGTCAGCTGATTCTCCAAGTGTTTTACATTAAAAACTGTATGGTACTCGTATAAGTCGAACTCTGACCTGTCAAGGACCGACCAAAGATAACGCGTCATTTCTGCCTCTCTTGATTTTGTAATAAACTTATTTCGTAGTACGTACGCTATTTTGTGGTATTAAAATTATTGGTCGCTTACTAGTTACTTACTATACTTACATAGAACAGGAAAAAAACATATATTAAAACTTCCCACATACAATAGATTCAACTTAATATAACAAATAAATACTTTAGCAGTGACTCGCATTGATTATAACAAAGTCGTCAAAGATATATAATAAAAATTAAAAATAAAAACAAAAACAATTTAATATCGCCAGATACTCACAAAATGTTTTCACTGTTAGTTCAAGACTTGTTTTCCTTGTACGGTGAAAAGCATGCACGTATGTTTCTACACAAGACCAACAATCTGTGTGTTATCAAACATTCACAAACTAAACGCACAACTCGACACTAAATACAAGTTAACACATCTTTATCATCTGGTGACGGTGCCGTTTATAAATATCTGCGGAGGCGACAGCGGGAGGCGGCGAGGACGCACTACTGAGGACTGAGGAGTTGAGGACACGCACCACGCCGGACGACGGGTCATGCCCGTTTCCTGAGCCCGAGTGCGTCATAGCATACATCGCAAACAAAAACTAAAGCTTCCACCATAAAGGGATCACAACTTATGTCAGCGCATAAATATTATTTTTATAGATGCGAATGACTCATAATAATGCAGATTTAAACCAATCGGTTTGATATTCTGATTAGAAACTTTGTAGGTGTCATTGTTATAAAAAACAAGAATTTAATAAATTACATTAAAATACTATGACCGTTTTACTATGGAAACGTTAAACGACGAAAGGTTCATTAATTGTATAATGAACTAACTTTTGGCTGGCACTTCAAATGCTTATTTGTGTTCGCTATTGGGTGTTAGTATTTGGACAAATATATGACATATAGGCAAAATACTGTAATACAATTACAGTATTTTTGACAACACTGTCAAATATACTATCCACACATATCGAATACACAAATACAAATAGCCATGTGAAGCCAGCATTACGGACGCGGTTATTATTTTCACATTCCCGATGTTTTGGACACTTAAATACAACCATAGTCACGTGGGTTGCTATAAAGCATAATATAATAATAATCAGTGAAATTCGCGTAAATAATAAAATACAATATAATAAAAATCTACCTACTGATAAAAATATTGCAGACAAGAACCATGTGCACAACCTAGACAGTATCTTATTCAGCCCTCAAGCTATTAAACTAGCGTACACGTAATCAGCACAGTGACAACTAGTGCGTCAGAAACGAACTACATAATATATAAATACTCAAAACAGCCAACATATACAAGAATAACATATAACCACAAACTAGGGCTGCTATTATAAAGTATGTAAACACGTATAGGGATATTACTAATATATACGTTTTTTTTATGTTAGTTGGATGGGCAAACTGGCAAACGTGCCACCTGATGGTAAGTGGTCGACGTCGCGCATGAACATAAACTAGTTTACCTGGAACGAGCCCAGGCAACTCATTTATGTGTTGCCTATCCTCCTGAGACATAAGATGTTAAGTCTCAGTGCCAGTAGGTTATTACACTGCCTGTCTTGTCCTTCTCTCCGAAACGCAGCAAAGCTGTTTCACGGGAAAAACAAGCAAGATGGTGGTACCCATGCAGCCGGGAGCGCGGCACGGCGCTTCCCTCCCACCGGTAGAAGATACGGCTCAATCGCCAGAATGAAGTACTAATCTACACTTTTAACATACATGGTACCAAGCTAGATTCCATATATGTAATAAGTAATAACAACTGACACGATTCAAGTAGCCAAAACTAGACGAAACTCCCGTTAGCCCATACTTCTATTTTTTTACTACGATCTATATCCCAGAGCCTGTGTAAACACTTGTTCATCCCAAAAGTTGTAAAAAATACGTCTACCTACACATTCGTGGCTTGGGACATTTTGTGACATTTTTTGTAGCAGCAGCCGATACTTGTGATCTGTTGTGACAATAAAATTTCTCTTTTCTTTATTTTGTACATTTTGATTTATTTTATAACATCAGGAGGCAACCGAGCAGTTGTCTTATGGCGACTACCGACGCCCATAGACATTCGCACTACCAAAACTTGTGACGACGCGTTGCCCTCCTATTCCCTATCCCCAAAGTGCCACGGGAAACTCGCAAACCGCACGAAACGCGACAGTATAACTGTCATTTGACGCCGGTGTTATGCGAGCGAGAGGTATGCAAAGCCTTTTGAAGCACAAAGGTCCGATTTTATCAGTTCCTCGTTAAACGAAGTTCGATAAAACTAAGTTCAAATTGATCGCGTTCACATATTGCGTTCGATCTCGGTTCAATTACAGATGGAATCAATAACAAAATACAAGCCAGCAGTGGATAACAACAGGCTGATGATGTTTGAATGAATAGCACCATGAGTCATTATATACCATATTTTAGTGACGCTATAATATTATTATTTTTTTCCTAACGTTGCTTGTAATTAGTAATATTATAAAGCCTTTTCACAATAATACGTGAGTATTCATTCAATCTCGGTTAAATGTATAAATCGAAACGTTATTGAAATGATACTTATAATATTTATTTTACATTTTGGATATCTTTGTTAATCGACTCAACCACACTACACCTAAAATATAAGGGCAACATTGTAGTCGTGTTAAAAAATAAATAGTAAATATTTTATAAAATGGAAAAAATGTACCAAAAAATAAAATAAAAGCATTATTTAATTTAATAATATAATTAAAACTCTAGGTGCCGTAACTGAAGTAAACTTCATTGTATTTCATCACACTTTTACGTTATCACACCACATCATCGATAATAAAAAAAAATTAACAAAAATTATAACCGACTTCAAAAAATAAAATAACTAAAAAGTAATAAAATAATCGCGTTTCTTTATTTTTTGTGTCTACAACTAATAATCATCTTGTACTTCTACTAATGTACAATTTTTGCGTTTACCACGTCATTATTTTATTGTTACTTTGTTACTTTTGGAGTCGGTGTCAGCTAAGTTAAATAGGTAGTAGACCAGGTACAGCAACAAATACGTCACCGTCGTTCGTCACCGGTGTCGTATTTGCTGCTGTAGGTACCTTGCTACCTTGCTACCTTGGCTGACACCGACTCCAAAAGTAACAAAGTAACAATAAAATAATGACGTGGTTGGTTGGTTTGGTTTTCAAACAAAACAAGAATTTTGAAAATCGGTCCACAATTGACGGATAAATCGGTGTACATACATTAAAAAAAATACCGGCCGAATTGAGAACCTCCTCCTTTTTGTTGAAGTCGGTTAAAAATCACGCCGATTATAGGATCAACAGCTTTATACCTACTAAGTAAGACCATGTACATTTAACTCATACATTAGAAATGCATAAATAGGGTAAATACTCGAGCCCTCGTCATCAACGTTAACTCACTTACTATAAAAACTGTTCCAGCTATTTTAAATGCTCCGAAATGTTAAAAAGTTGTTTTCAAATTACAGCCTAAGCTTTTTCAATTCTTGGGCTAACAAGTTTTTTTTTATGTTAGTTGGATAGGCAAACTTGCAAACGTGCCACCTGATGGTAAGTGGTCGACGTCGCCCATGAACATAAACCAGTTTACCTGGAACGAGCCCCGGCAACTCATTTATGTGTTGCCTATCCTGAAACAAGATGTTGAGTCTCGGTGCCAGTAATTACACTGCCTGTCTTGCCCTTCTCTCCCAAACACAGCAAAGCTGTTTCACGGGAGAAATAAGCAAGATGGTTGTACCCATGCAGCCGGGAGCGCGGCACAGCGCTTCCCTCCCACCGGTATAAAAGTATAAAAGTTTTTCAAATTTCAGGCTGGTAGATCCAGAGAGATTGACGAGCGACGATTTGAAACAAACTCAATATTATTATATAAGTATAGATATCTAGGAGTGGCAAGGGATCGGACGTATTGCCGTTCATTGAGGGAGGCCTATGTTCAGCAGTGGACGGATAGCGGCTGATGATCATGATGATTATGATGATAGATATCTCAAAAATAGTTTATTTTCGGATTGTATAATAGCAAAATCCACTACAATATTGAACTTCCAAGTAGTTCGTTGTAACCTGTTTAGGGACCTTAGCATTACCATTTATAACAACAATACACAATGGCTACGTTCCCGCGGCTCTTGCGTCTTATTATTCAATACCAATCAATTTGATATAACCAAGCGGCAGTAACATTATAGAGGAAGGAAATAGAAAATTGACGAAATTTACTTACGTAAATTAAAAACTCTATTCTCTATTATATATTATTATTATTATTTCTCTTATATATTTACCTATCACCTAATGTAATTTGTCTTACATTATTCCAATTGTCAAATTAAGAATAAGGGAAAATAAGCTGCCAAACACAGGTATATAAATATTTAAATGGTAGCTTCAAAGACTAGAATTGTACAATATGTTTTGATTGGAATAAACTATTATTATTATTATATTGTTATGCAGCCGTGGTACATAAAAAACGAGCGTCTGTATCGAGAATTAAGCGTCTGTATTGAGTTAAAACTATAAAACAAGAGATATAGAAGTATTTAAACCTAGAAACCTGATGGTAAACCAATTTTAATAATCAAAAGACTGAAGAGACAGACATAACAAGATTAATTGCAATCATAGATATATTGTTCTTTATTAAGGCGTATCAATGGATAATCCCCAGCATGGTTCAGGCCTTGTCGTGGCGGTGGGGCTCAGCCTAGGGTAAGCCCAGCACCTTGGGCGAAGCGAATTGAGCCGAGGGGGCTGCTCTTATAAGAAGAGGGTACAAAAGAGCAGGGGACGAGGTGCGAGGACGGGAACCTCACCCCATTGTACTGTCCCGACGTTGGGAGGGGTTATTCTGTGGTGCAGGACACCCCACTGTGCAGGTGGCGTCGGTTCCCTGAGGGACTGACTAGCCGTCGAGGTGTCCTGTTTTCTCAACAGATCCGGGGCACCTCACCAAAGGCGGCATTGTTGGCACTCGCGGGGTTTTAGTAGGTAGAGCTGCGTCCACTTACAACCTTTCGGGTGCAACGAGTCCCACATACCCGCCTGGAGAGACCCACTCTCCACGGGATGCCTAGGAGCATTTCCCGGCGTTAAAGAAAAAAAAATATCAATGGACAATGCACCATGCATGTAGTTGGACAGATTGTTGGTAAAAGAGGAAGAGTATGAAAAAAATCAGCCTCTTTTTTTCGTCGTTTAAAAATAGATCCTTATTCTATAAGGAAATACTATAATGACCCCAATAACAGAAGGAAGGACGCTGTTCTGCGTCATTTGTGATTCCGCAGAAATATACGCATCCGTTGCTTCAGATGATAAGGTAAATCAATTAAAACAATTAGAGACCTTGTACAATCTGAACATTACAACCTGCAATGCAAACGAATAGTCTCGCCTAGCCATCCTAGTTCTAGGAAATTCGCAAATGATTTTAATTTATATTGGTATTTGGAAGTCATAAATTGACTAGCAATGTATAGATTCAATGCAACACTTATTATTTACTGTGTTCATCTACAATTAACCATTTATAGACAGATAGAGTAATGTGAGCCGTAAAACTGGTCAGTGATTTGTCACTGACGTAATAAAAATTCGACCAACCAGTGATCTATATCTGATCTGTATGTACGTCCCGCCGCTCTTTGCGGTTATAAGCTCGGTGACTGTGTTAAATCAAATCAAATAAAAAGTATTAAAAATAGTACATACCAAAAAAGTATATTTATGAACATCAATTGAATCTAGCACCGATTCCAAGGCAAGCCCACTGAGAAGAACCAGCGAAATAAACTCAGAGGAAAAATCTTTTCTAATAAAATGTATTCTAATAACAATTTTTACATCTAATCCTGAAATGCCTGAGAGGAACGCCCTGTTCCCAAGGTGTGGTATCTTCCATGAAATCTTTTACTTTATAATATCCTTTACCACACAAACGCTCTTTAATAACTTTTTTGAATTTTTTAATAGATAGCTTTTGAACGTTTTCTGAGATCCTATTGTAAAAGCGTATACAGTTGCCTTTAAAATAATTGCTTACTTTCCTGAGTCGAATCTAGCCTGTGTTTATTACGTATATTATTATGAATATCACTTTTCTTAACAAAATCATTTCTGTTTTTCCGGACTTACAGTAAATTTCCTAAAATATGATGAGAGGCGACAGTCAGAATTCCTATGTGTTCAAATTTTTGATGAACCACCCAAAGAAGAATAGGTGGGCAACTTGTAAATATTGCAGGGATAGCCCGCTCTTGCAGCACAAAAACGTTGTTTTAGATAGATAATGGCCAATATAATAAATAAGTTTACTTTTACAACTTTACAAGTTCTTTTTTTCGAAAGGCCTAGACTTTTTGGCCTGTTGGCCTTTAAGCTCAATCGAAACAGTAGATGAGCAGACAGCTTACCTAAGAAAAAAGTTCATTAGGTTCATTATACAAAGTTTAAGAATCGAAGAAAAAGTGAATGCTTTCTGGTCTAAACAAACAACTGAAAAACAACAAAGTTCAAAACTAATACATATTCTCAAAGTTTTTTTTTTCGAAAGGGCTAGAGCTAGCTTTACCGGTGGGAGGGAAGCGCTGTGCCGCGCTCCCGGCTGCATGGGTACCACCATTTTGCTTGTTTCTCCCGTGAAACAGCTTTGCTGTGTTTCGGAGAGAAGGGCAAGACAGGCAGTGTAATTATTGGCACCGAGACTAAACATCTTATGTCTCAGGATAGGCAACACATAGATGAGTTGCCTGGGCTCGTTCCAGGTAAACTAGTTTATGTTCATGGGCGACGTTGACCACTTACCATCAGGTGGCACGTTTGCCAGTTTGCCTATCCAAATAACATAAAAAAAGACTTTTCGGCCTGATGGCCTTTAAACTCAATCGGTACAGTAAGTGAGCAAGATGGTTCACTTAAGAAATATTCGAAGGGGGGGGGGGCTCCGCGCCCTGCAGGGGGCGTGTTTCATCGCGCGCTCTTCTCGGGAGAGCAGGATTTGGACTAGTCAAATTCGATACGGTCGGCGAATCTTTTACAGTTGAATTTAAACTATCATCATGATTTAAACTATCATCATCTCCCTATGGAGAGGGAGGCGGGTCATACGCTGTGTCCAAGCAATCTAGCAGCGTGGTGCTACCGCTGTTAGAGCGGTCTGGGTTTGCGTCTACTCGTATGGGATCGTATCGCAAAGTTTTATTTCATAGATCTTATATTGTGTAGAATTGGTAAGACATCATTTATAAAGGGATTTTATGATATATATTTTTCTGTGTCTGAATTAATTAGAAAAAGATAATAATTCCCAGTTGAAGCTATACTCATACTATTATGTTAGTTAATTTTTATTGTTTTTATTAATTGTAGTTCTAAAGTATTTTAATGAATAATATGATAGCCTCATTCTTATCACCAACGGTGTAGAAATATGAATAGTTCTGTCTGAGGTATATAGAGTGGTAGAGATAAGCCTTCAATAAAAGTTTTGTATTGACGTTTGTCACGAACACGGATATAAAAAAAAAAAAACATTTATTTCCTTGTTTGCACTATTTTAATAAAAGTGACACGTACGAAAATACTCTTTGAAGGTGCACTACAGAATCAAGTCAGATTATATTATTTCTGACCTTATACTCTAGAATGCTAATTTGCAGGATGGAGCCATATTAAAGACCTTTTAGAACATCAGCATGCACGCAAGGTGCGGTAATGATATGATGCTCACGATTGTGCAAATAACTTTGTTGGATGCGAAGGTTCTTAAGAAACATAATTTACTTGCGCGCGTGTGTTTTGGGGGCCACTGTTTTAAAATCTTTGAAATTGCACTTTCGATTAAGTTTGAATCAAATTCGGCAAAATTCAAACCCTCTCACATTTTTTTCTGTTTTACATGTTTTTTATATATTTCTGTAGACATAGGTAGATATACAATGTGCAATTAATGTCCTTTTATAACCGACTTTAAAGGAGGAGGTTCTATATATTGTTTTCTAATGTTTGCGCGAAATTCACTCATTATAATGAAAAAATCTTTACGGATTTTATCGCGGTTTATTAAGATTTTTACAAGCCCGACGTTTCGGATACTTTACTGCAGGGATTTTCAAACTGTGGGGCTCGCCCCCCGGGGAGGCGCAGAGACCTTCAGATGGGAGCGCGGGCCACTTATATAATTAAGTATAAAAAACCTGCGACCGCTGAGAGAATACATTCAAGATTACTTGATACGAACAATAAATAAAATCTATTGTTAGTTCGTTCCTGGCGACGAATCCATCCCATGTTAACGTAGATGCCCCGCCAGGAACTCTTAAAAGGAAGCCTTGGACACAGATAAAAATACTTATTTTGTCATTGAATACTTTTTAATTTTGATCTGATTATCTGGACAGAAGGATGGGGGGCGGAAATTTTATGGCCGTAAGGGGGGCGTGATTCAAATAAGTTAGGGAACCACTGCTTTACAGCAACCATGGTCACGGGAGGGTCCTTCCGTGACCATGGTAGGAGGTTCTATGTTCGACTGTATATATTTATTATATGTATGTCCATCGATTTCTCCGTCTTTTGTACATAGTAAGTCAGTGAAGTTTAATCCCTATTTTCTAAATTATAGAAAAAAAGGATTATAGGAATAATATTTTTATTAATTAAATCCTTAAGTAGCAGATTATGAAATAAATTATCTACTTTTTAAGACGTTCTGTCCACTTATTGTAGGTTATTTTTAAGAAGATGATGATAACGGATATGAAGTATTAATATACAGTAGAACCTCTATGTCGAATATCAAGGTAGACGCAAAAAAAATCGAGTTATAGAGTTTTCGACTTATAGAGGATTTCGACTTAGGCGGATTTTGATTCGACTTATAGAGGTTAAGATTCATTACCTACTGGCTACTACACTTAGGTTTCACAGTACTCATGTTTCAACAATTTTATTTGTAAACTGTTGTACAAATTGATGTGTATTGCAGTAGAACTAAACTACTTCTGACAATACGACAATTCGACAACAAATGATTTGCTTCGCTAAAGTTCAAATAAAATCAAAAATAATACAATTAAACACCTGACGCCAAGCAAGCAAACACGTGTTAATGCGTGTCATAAATTCGTGGTAATTCTATAATCTATTCATATACTCCTTAATTGCTTTCTTAAAAAACAATGGTGTACATACACTGTCGGCGAATTCTTAAAGTCGGTAACTTAGTTTTGTTCGAACTATAGAGGTAATAAATATCAAATAATCGAGTTGTAGAGGTTGTCAAATAAAACATTGCTTTGTTCGAGATACAGAGGTAAAATTTACTTTTTCGAGTTATAGAGGGAAAATATGGACCAAATGGCTTGGAGGGACTCACTGATTATTTCGACTAATAGAGGGTTCAGATTTCAAGTAATGGAGGTTTTGGTGTTTGGAGGGAAGGGAACCAAACATTTTTTCGAGATATGGAGGTTTTCGACTTATCGAGGTTCGACGTAACGAGGTTCTACTGTATAAAAAATGACTGATTTGAGAAGATCCAAATGTAACGAGATTATATTAAAATCTATAAACATAAGTATTTAGAAATAATTGCGTCTTTTAACATCCCTAACTTTAATGACAGGACTGATATTTCTGGATGGAAGTAGACTATACAAAAGTAACAACTAGCTCCTTACTAAAGTCATTAACGAAAATGGTATAACTATTTTTTAATTTTGTAATAACTATGATTGCTCTGTCTTGTCCTTGAAAACTTAAGTACTTTTTAATTTCGTATTGACTCAGTAATAACTATAATTATTGGGATATACATATTCAAATATACGACGGAAATCTAACATTAGTTACTGCAAAGATATCATAATAGACAAGGTAACTATAGCAAGCCAAAAATCCCTTGGAATATGAAGATAAAGCTCTTGCTATGGAAGACCATACTCATCATTCAGTACATCAGTACATAGTGTATGATGTACTCTCCTCACTCACTGCCTCAATTTAGGCATTCGATTCAAAATAAATCTTTAAT
Source organism: Helleia helle (assembly GCA_963853865.1). Classification (NCBI taxonomy): domain Eukaryota; kingdom Metazoa; phylum Arthropoda; class Insecta; order Lepidoptera; family Lycaenidae; genus Helleia; species Helleia helle. Next base: position 14,842,627 of record OY971421.1, read on the forward strand.
AAAAAATCCATAACCTTAATTATTCCACTGATTTAAATTTGCGACGACAGTATTGACAAGGTCAGAAACAAGTTTTAAATTGAACAATTTGCAAAGCATATGGAACAAAGAACGTATTGATATCCATACCGTGCAACTTTTTGTCGGCACTGCAGTCTCCATTGATTTTCCTGTAAATCCCAACTCCGGGAACGGCAGAACTTCGCGAAATACGCCGCTGTATTGGACGTCTACGTGCTTCTGCCACCGAATAGGAATTCCTCACATCTACCTTCTTATAATTCGGCACTTCGTCCTCCGGGGAGATATAATGCTTGACACTTTCGTCCCGGCTCAAGTTCTGGAGGCTCATGCCATTTTTTATCAAACTCTTCTCAAATTTCTTTTCCTTTTTCAACGTTAAGTTATCAAAGCTTTTGCACGTCGATAAAGTTGGAATGTTATTATTCTGTATGTCGTAGAGTTTGTTGGGGTCGAATACACTGATTCGTGGATAGTTATATGAAAATATGTCTGGGGTCTTATTCTTTAGAACTGAGCCAGATTGCGTCGTTGCTGTTGGTTCTGCTCTATATCGTTGGCCCCGCTGTTTTATATTTCTTATGTTTCGTTTTATAACAGAAGTTCCTCTCTCTTCCAGGGCCTGAAGCACGACATTCGATTCAAAGTAACAGATTGGCTTTAAGCCACTTTTGTAAACACGATAACTTCGTTTATTTCTCCTTTGATTTTGATTGTCCTCATGAATAAAACTTTCGTCGTAGTAAGGCATTGTAGGACAGTACATTGTGATCAGTTCTATGTCATACTTCACGTAAACGTATAAAATATATTAGAAAGTATTTAAACATTTTATGTTCCTTCGCACTTGTAGTTTTAGAATCAAATTACACCGTCCACCTAGTGTCCGTAGAGAAAGGGAGTGCCCTGTAGAAAACTTGAAAGTAGACACCACACTTGCGAGTTTCACCATTAAATATCGATGAAATTTTAATTTGACGTGAATTCATTCATATTTGAATATATTGGCATGTTACACATGGATCAAAATAGCGCAGACGTAAGGTACAATTAGGTCATTATTTATTTACAGTAAACGTCGCAACGAGCATCGTTTGCGCACCGCGCCAATCTCTTCTATAAACCAACATCTGGCCCATCAACGTTGACAACCTTGACACTGTAATCACGACCGAAAATAACTTATCCTTTACGCTCATAAATGTACATCTGTTTTGGCAATCAACAAGTGGTCTTCTACGACTTTTTTACACATTCCACATTAAAAACTATAGATTAATCACGAGATTATTAATTAATCTAATGTAACTTGGTACATAAATTAATACTTAGATATTTATTGGATTAACACTAAACTCACGAGTCTACCATAAATATTTTTATTGTTCATATTATATTTTTATTTTAAAGACAATAATTTAATAATTATTTTATACTACACTAATAATATTATTTTATATTTTAGAATAGAAAGGTTAAATCGTTAGGGTAAATTCGGTTCTAGAGCTATTCTAATAATAGCTTTACACATGATCGCGTTGTTTTGCAGATCAACTGACTAGATGATGGAATCCGACCGATTCCGATATCGATAGCCGTCGAACTAAATCTCGCAGCGGAAAGCGGTGCGACTAGCGCGGCGTCGCGGCGGCACTGCGGCGGTTACATCGGCCTCTGCTATCGCGACGAGAGTGAAAGTTGCACCATGGATCTCCGCGCGCTGCGCCTGCGCACCTGTCTCACCGCTTCGCTAATATACGATCGACAATATACACTATTATTTAACACACGTAACTCTTCCTACACATAACAACATCTCGACGACGGCACCGCATGTCGGCCGCTCGAAATGCGTACGGATCATTCTATGCAAATTAAAAATTCCTGCGCACAATATGGAATTATAGAGCGTGACTATGTGAATAGCTAAGTGGATGGTGGCCTGGATAAAATGAAATAACACACAATAGAAAATAACAGACCTGCATGATCTTATAAAATATTAACAGTGTTACAGTAAACATATATTATTTTCCCATTCAAATGCATTTAATCACTAATTAATAAACCTGACTATAGTAAGGTTATCACATATACATTTATCAGAATTATTAAGTCAACATCGATAGATCTTGTGGTCTGTCCTATTCTCAAACTCAAATTTTTTATAACTTATTAAAATTGAATTCAATTAATTATTACATATATGTAACAACTGGTTCAATTATCATCACGAGTTCACGAGCGTACATTTTTGGACATAAGCAATTCTCAAGTTGCCGCTAAATTTGACATATATGCCACAAAAACAATTACCGACATCGCTACCGGTCGCTATCGCTATACTCTACCATCGAGCATAGAACCAGAATAGAGCGGTAATGTTATGTGTTTTGTATGAAAACAAATTCCACCAGTGTTGCGACGCTGCCCCGGAACTACGCTTTGATTGGCCGACTGATGGATATTAATGGATGATTGGCTGATTGGACGTATACACAGATCACTAGTTGGTTGAATTGCTATTACGTCAGTGACAAATCACTTATAATTTTCAGAATTTTATGGCTCACATTTACTACTCTATCCGGTTATAATATGCTCGATAGCTTCAACACATTAAAATCACTCCTAAAGCTCATCAACCTTTTGCGGTATCACACTTGGTGTGTGGCAATTTTGTTTCTTACTATGTACTATTAAAAAAATACTATACACATTGATCCCTATGTCCTCACAGCCACAAGCTTATAATAGCGACAAAAATAAAACCTTGATCATCTAACTAAATATTTTGTTTTAGATTAAGATTTTAAATATGTATGGTGTAGTAGACAACGACCCGGAACATTCTGAGCGACACAATATCTGCATAAATACTCTGGAGAAGTAATCTTATACTGCAATACAGCTTTCTTCTTACCGGAAGCCCCTTCGATTTGGACACAAATATTCAACGGCACACAAAAACCGCGATACATTAGATCCGTTTGGCGTATTAAATGCACTTATATGTCACCTGTCGCCTTGTAACTGGATACAACAGTGTAAAGTAGAGTGTGTTAAAGATCTGTGTCACTTGACCATTAACAGACCAGGGACACGCGAGCTATTCGTAAACTTGTGAATGTATTGAACACGCGACCGTTACACGTTTACAATATCCCAATTCAAAGCATTGAAATGTATTAACACGATAATTTAAGATTTAATAGTATACGTGAGATATTTAATGGATTTATTAAATTAACGGTATTAATATCAACTAAACACGTGCTAAGATGTGCCGCTAGGTATAACGATCGTCTCATTATCGCTTGGGGAATTTAACTGTAATGAAATGCAACAAGATAATGATGAATAACGCTACTGAATTCTATACAGAATACTTTTAAAGCGGCGTCATTATAAAGCGAAGAATACTGTACACCAGAAGTGCAAAGAATACTGCACACATTTAAAATAAACCTAGGAAAGATCTTGAAATTATAGTAGGAAAATACAAGGATGCTAGCTGTTGCCCGCACCTTGCTTGCGTTAACTTATATTTAAAACCGTATCCTGATTGATGATGATTATTTCTATAGCCTATGTCACTCAGTGTAATTACGTAATTTAGTATTTGTAGAGACCAAAATTTACTTTGAGAATGTTTGTACCCCCCACCGCCGTTTTACCTGCATGGTTCCCGTTCCCGTTCAATTTTTTCAGGATAAAACTATCCTATCACCTTTTCTGGGTCTCAAACTGTGTCTATACCAAAATTTCATTTGGATCAGTTCGGTTGTTAGACTAAATGTAGAACAGTTTGTTCAAATTGTGACATTTTTATTACTTAGTAGGATTTTTATACCAGTCATAACTTCTAAACGAAAACTCCGATCCGAATAATATAAAGTGGAATTTAAACGTCAACAATCTAATCAAATCAATTATAAAAAATTAAACAATTTTAATACCAATTTCACCACTATTAGTCTAGTCGACAAGTTGAAAATGGTACAAAATAGAGATACTGCTCTAAAAATTATGTGCGATAGCTCATTGGATCCGGAATGAAGCCTAGAAAAATGTTCTAAAAGCGTGTATTAGCACATAAAAAATTGCAAAATTTATAAACAATTGAAGATGAAAAAAAAATGGCATTTCGTTTTATTTTAGACCATTTTCAACTTGTTGACTAGACTATATTAGATTCCCTCCACATTCAAACTTAAAAATTTAAACAAATTTTCAACTTGTTGACTAGACTATATTAGATTCCCTCCACATTCAAACTTAAAAATTTAAACAAAAACTGTTATCTATTGTTGTTTAACTATAATACATATCTAATTATTGGTGCATTACCATTGCCGTTGGACCCATCGGATATTTTTGTGACTAATCATGAGTATTGAGTACTATTAATATACGGAACATTATGTTATATTATATCGTTAAAGGTTTTCGCAGCGCACGCGAAGTAATAGACTTTTATCGGCAAAATTTAGATACCTTGGGTTACGTTAAATTCACTAAGGGATTTTTTTTTGAAAATATAATATAGCCCTATGTCACTTGTAATTAGTGTAGCTTTCTGTCAGTGAAAGAATTTTTATATTCGGATCAGTACTTCCGAAGATTACCCCCTAGAAACATACAATTTAAAACTTTACCTCTTTATAATATTTGTATAAATAGTATAGAAAAACAAATATTTCATAAAAATTGCGTTTCAACATAAAAGAGACGTCGCTTAGTGTCAAAAGAAAATTCCAGATTTGCACAACTACTGCAAAGTATTCTCAAACGGTAAATTGCGTCTAGGAAGCTACAAAGAGAAAATCTAGTCACGAACTAAATCTCAAGTTATACTGTAAAAAACGAATAAATGTCAAACGATAAATATTTTTATTGCTCTTACGTACAATTAAACTATGCTATTCCCTAGTTGGACACGGTCACGGTGGGCAAACTGTTATAATTACAATACATTCATTTCGAATGCAAAAATTAAGCTGAAAACAGTGGCTTAAAATCGCCATTTGGCATAGTTTTCACTGTTTGCATTAACAGCTGAGAATTGTTATTTAAAACAACTACGTGCGTTTAAAGTTGATATTTCCACTTACGATACCTTTTAACTGGTAGAGCCAACTAATGGAAAATTAACAGCATCATCTAGCAACAAATCCTTACCTGAGAATTGTCTCTAATTCATTCATGCGTTGCTTATTTAGGATAATAAAAAAAACACATAAAATTGCAGGTCTCAATGCAGTAATCACACTAAATATCTTATACCCCTTTGGCGGGAAAAAGAAATACCTAAGACATCGGAAGAAATATATTATTTGGGTACCATTGGTACTGACTTAAGAATCAATCAGTCAAAAATCTTTAGTAAATATGCCAAAATATAAAGGATTAACACGACGACCCTTTAACAAACGAAATAAACCAAGTCATAAAAGTTTTAACTAGGTGCATTTCGAAAAGGGCACGTTTAATCTATCATTTTTTTATATCCCATTCATCATTAAACGTAATAGAACGTAAATGGTTTGATATCTTATAATGAGTTGAGTGCTTCAAATAGGCAATGGAATGGCTATCGCCTAGTGCTTTTTATCTAGTTACAGGAAACCTACGCAGACGTGCCCGGCCACCGACCACCGAGCAATTCACTTTCCAATAAGTGGCCTGATCGTGATACCTAATCTAACGGGATACTATTACTTGTAGGCAGCTCACCCAACCATTAAACACGAAATCTCAAATAATCAGCTCTTCGAATACTTCCTTCTACAAATCATTAAAGACACACGACAAACTATCTGGTTTCTTAGAGCAAACCAAACACGACATGACGAATATATTATAGAGACTTATTACCAACCAGGTCACCGATGGGACGTGGTTTTGTGCAACACAAGGCGTCACGTACCCTGTCCCGTAATGATGAGACGAGACCACGAAAAACAATCCGCAGTCTTCAATTTCTCTTTACGTAACGAAAAACCCGCCTTCAAATAACGTTAGGTTTCAATGACATTTGTAGAAATTGTATAAAATAAAAGTTCGCGTGTTAAATGTTGCGATGGCGGTTATTCTACGACTCATCTCTCACGTTACGTCTGCAACAATGGCAGAACTACAACATACATGTCAATAACAGGAAGACGAAACACGTGTGAAGGTCTGTCGAAGCCTCTCCCTAACTATTAAACACAATGACTTTTTTTCTTTCAGTAACGAAGGTTGAATACCTTTAGAAAGCAATTTGAATTCAATAGAAATTAATACCCACGCAATTAACTATATTTAGTTTATGGGTGGTAAATACTTCAGAATAACTGTAAAAACATGATTCCTTTTTACACATGAAAGTATCAAGTCAAGTAGGAGATAGTACAAAGCCTTTTTTTCTTTAACGCCGGGAAATGCTCGGAGGCATCCCGCTGGGGAGGGTATGTGGGACTCGCTGCACCCGAAAGATGGTAAGCTGGACGCAGCTCTACCCACTAAAACCCGGCGCCCCAGAACTATTGAGCAAAGAGAACTCGACGGCTAGTCAGTCTGTCAAGGGACCGACACCACCTCCACAGAGGGGTCGTCCCGCACAACAGAACAACCCCTCCCAACATCGGGCGAATGCAATGGGGTGAGCTTCTATAAGAGGGGTACAAAGAGCAACTCCCTCGGTTCAATTTGCTTCGCCCAAGGTGTTGGGTTTACCTTAAGCTACTGAGCCCCATCGCCACGACAAAGGTTGAACCTTGGTAGGGAGATAGTACAGCCTTGCGTAACACCAGCCGGAAAAGACGCGTCAGGACGGGTTTCAACTCAGGAGCACTAGTAGCACTCGTAGCAACTCGATTTATGATGTCTTTTCGTTGGAAAAGAGGGCTTTGCGCAAAGAGCTCCGTCGGAAAATTATTACCGGCAATAAAGTATCGGTATTTTTCCCCGGTCATCCAAAGCCGAATTGGAAGCAAAAAGAGAGCCTAGTAGATCGAACTCTTTTGAAGGACCTGGAGGTTTTATTTAGTTATTGAATCATATATTTTATACTAGCACATCAAGTTTACTTATATTGTTAAATTTAATAAATCTGTTTAGTGCTACGGTAGTTTACCAGTGGTGGGTGCGCTTTACTGCGTTCTCGGCTGCATGGTCCATCTTGCTTCTTTCGCCCGTGAAACAGCTTTGCTGTGTTTCGGAGAGAAGGGTTAGACAGGCAGTGTGCAGACAACACATAAATGAGTTACCTGAGCTTGTTGCAGGTTATTATTAGTTTGGCTACCAAATGTTCGTGTGTTTGTCATTTGGCTGCCATGCGTAGATTGCCGTTTTTGCCTCTATCTCCATATTTGCCTATACATCCCATTATATTTGTCCAAATACAATAAACACCCAATAGCAAACACAATTAGTAATGTGAAGTGCCTGCTTAAAATAAAAACAATGAAGCGACCAAATCTACCTATTTAGTATTCAGTAATAATTTGAATAAAAACCTCAAAGACAAACTATACTCACACGGAACAAGAAATTGCCTACATTACAAAATTCCCACTTATCTTTTTAAAAATCGTAAAAAATCTGTAATTAAATACATTAATGTGTAATAAATGAAATATAAAATCAAAATGGAAGGAAGTTGAATATAAACGTAGATAATTATTGTACGTAAGAGGAGCATAGGCAGTGACAATTTAATAGCGAATATCAGAAATAACATAGCAGAGAACGTTGCGCAAACACTCGTTAACTAGACCGCAGTCCGCAGGCAATCGGGAACTTTAGGTAACGGCTCAGCCTATTAGACGATTAGCTTCAATAATAACTACGATCCATTACAACAGCGTAATAAAAAGCTCCAATAATAATTACTGTAAAAATTGTGATACTGTACTAATGATTGAGATAATCAATGACATTATCTAAACTTATAAAATTATAAATTCGAAAGTAGCTCTGTCTGTTGTGTGTAAATTCGAAGCCGTTATTTCTGATACATAGGCTGCACTGGACGTGGACCTGTCAAGCTCAGTGATGATCCCCGTCAAGGTCGTCCAAAAACTACAGTCACCCAAGAAAACGTTGATGCTGTGCGTAAGCTGATTGAGGAAGATCGACATGTGACATACCGCGAAATTAAGGCAACTTTAGACATTGGCATGAGTCAAATACAAATAATCTTGCATGAACAATTAAACTTTGAAACTATCATCCAACTTACGATCAGTTTAAAACCTTGAGTTACGAACATGCAGTTTTTAATAAAGATCACTTTCCAGAAAATTATATTACAACTGATAACACGTTTAACAGCATTTATCGGATGGCCCAACGTTAGATCTTTCAAATGAATCTTTTCTGACAATGGCCAATAAAACTACGCATGACCTACAATGGACCCCAAAGCTACTAGTATTACATATAGTATATACCATGTCACATTGTCAACCTTGATCGTCCCTGCAGTCCCCTAACGTAATCAATGATAATCATCAAATTTAATGACGTAAATAGGGACTGACAGGTACGCAAATCATTACTGTTGCTGCGATGGGACCCACAATAGGTATTATTGACCTTTGACGTATTACAATATTCATTTCTCAAAACAAAGCAATCACAGCATAACTGCGACCTTACCAATTACACATAAGGTCATAACAATGTAATATAGTTAAGAAACGCCAATTTTCTGCACGTAGACAAATTACCGAACACTTAAAATTTATTGAAAGGTAGATTGGTAGAGCATAAACAACTTGACACTAAGATTTGCCTTTCACTTTCGTCAACAAATACGATTGATAGGACCAAATGCTACCCAATTCATTCAAGGTGACCTGTCGCTAATGTAAACCTGTAGATCCACTTGTATTTGAAAGATGACCATAATATTACACAAGAGAACATTAATAGCAAATAGCATCTGAATAGCAATAGGCTATAGCAATACGTAATGACTGATGCCGTGCAAATGAGTTTCTTATAACGGTCCGTCGCGTCGCTTGCAGAAGAGGTTTATGACATTGGAGTAGTATGCAAGGGGTTTTATATGTATACTAGCTGTTGCCCGCAGCTTCGCCCGCTTTAACTTTTAAAATTTGAGGGGTTGACCACCCTTATCACTTAGGGGTATGAAAAATAGATAGTAACCGATTCTCAGACCTACTGAATACGCATATAAAATTTGGTAAAAATCGGTCAAGCCGTTTCGGAGGAGTACGGTAACTAACATTGTGACATAGAAATTTTATATATAAGATTATGTCTATAACTGGTCCTGAAAATCAGTGTTAGTGATTTGTAATAGTGAGTAGTAATGCATCTTTGTTGTTAATTTTGAGTTCAATAGTTTCAATTTATTTATTTTTTCTCGTTATTTATCATTTGTTTTTACTCATTTATTTCGATGTTTTATTTTAATGTAGTAACTTTACTTATTGTTATGTTTATTGTAGGGTTGCAATGTGTCATCGCAAATAAAGCACTTAATATTATTATCCCATATAAAGTCCAAATGAAAGGCATATGGTAGACTTCTAGATAGGGAAATGGTGCAGCTTAGTCAGCCTACACTTAGCAGAGAACGAGTACAAGTTGATAGTAACATGAATATTGAATGCGGTATCTGAACTTAAAAACGAAAGACTGTACATTGAATGTAGATATATAATTATAATTAAGAAATGAAGGTCACAAAATAATATAATTAATAGAACCTTGATCTGCCCGTAAATTTATCTCGTGGGAACGCGATAGTATTTCACGATGAAAACGGATAATATTATATTGAACGTTCACGGACAATAGTGCGATTTGAGCACTAAGGAAGTGGAAGCCATCAAGTCTTCCCAAGAGACGAGATGCGACGTCCCGTTACCTTACAAATATGCCAATGCTTTCAATTGAAAATCTTCTCTATCGCATATTCTTACATAATTTTAAAGAACTTGATGAATTATTTAAGTTATTATGTTTGTGTTTAGGGGCGACTGCAGACGTCTGGTATATTATATAACACGTCATCTTTATAAGTTTCTTGTTATTTAACAGAAAATAGTGAATGGACTATGAATGTTAAAAATAAAATATGTGTTAAGAAATCTTGATTCTTATCAGTTTTTATGCAAACAAAACTACAGCAATACACGGTTTGTTAATTAAAAACATTAATTAACAGTAACATTGTTGTAAATACGTCACGATAGTCGAAACGGCAAGTAAGTATACAATTAAGTAGCACTGGTTGTCCGTTATACATTCAAAAGCACATTTAAATCGAGGAAGTATCATGCATTAAGTATCATATTTAAAATAGTTGAAAGCAGTCGCAAATCCCAATCATTTGTGAGGTTATTCAATTCATAGCTATTAAAATACTGTTATAATAATAACCGGTAGAATGATTTTATTATAAAATGATAAATATAAAATTTATGTATCAAGAAATCATTAAAATTTACAACTTATAAAAGTTTAAGTACATCCATTATTCTCAATCAGATTTTCTTGTTCCATAGGACAAGGGCCAAAGGTAGCCTGTGGTGAATAGACCATAAGTTTGCCAAAACTCAGCGTGGCAGATTGGAGGGTTACAATTCTCAGGTCGTCTATACTCTGTACTAAACTATCAGCCTCAAGTTTAGGACTCTTTTTATAGAAAGAAAGAAAGAAAGAAATATCTGCTAAACAGCCGTGTCTATATTTTTTTTTCGGAAGGGCTAGACCATTCGGCCTGATGGCCTTTAAGCTAAAAGCTCAGCCGTGTCTAGAACAATCTATATTACTTAGTCCAGTGCTGTGCACAATTCTTTATCCTCTCAGATTTGTATGGCTCTTGCTTCCTTTTTTAGAGTTTCAATAAAAATAACATCTAACTAAAAGACCTTTAAAATGCGAAGGTTAGTTTAAGGATGCATACTGTCTAACCATCATATCTATTTATTACCTGACCATAAAAATAAAAACCCTCGCCATATTGCGTAACGATTCGGAACTAATTTCTGTATGGACTATACTGTGTTACCGTATAAAAGACACAGTGGCTACACCAATGCAGGGTTTACATGTTCTTGGTCAGGCTATAACTATATTCAATGTTCTGTCCTTTTACAGTAAAACACGTCAACTATACGAATAATAAAAGCATAGGTACGCGTGCTCCTACTGGACTAAGAAAACACTATCATGTGAAAAATTAATAGCAGAAAATCTAAGGTCGAAATGGAAGTTCATTATGGAAAGTTGCCCTCCTTTTCCCTATCCTCCTCAATGGGCCACCGGAAACTCATAAACCGCCCGAAACGCGACGGCATAGCTGTACCTTTACGCCGGTGTTATGTGAGCGAGAGGTACCACCCCGGTCGTGCCGGCCCAATTTGGCTGCAAAGCAGCATGGCACTACCTCTATTCTATAATTAATTAGTTTCATTTAAATTGACTTTTACATTCAAATATACATATTAAAATAAGAAAACTAGCATATAGCACATAGCGGTAAAGTGTAATGCTACAGTGGATACAGTCTTGTATATCATTACGAAGGTATTGAATTATGTCTGAATGTCTATTATGTCTGAATAAAGCAGTAAACGTAAGTAGGTCCTGGAATCCATCAACTGCTTCTCCAATCTCACGCGGATATCCTACCCGCACCATAGCACTAGTTCTCAAGATGATCTCAAGATAGGTAAAAATAAATCTTAATAGGATCTATCTCACAGTCGGTGTGAGATAACAAACCAATCCATTTGTATTAACCCCTTGGCTTTGAGGTGGGAAGATTTTAACGAGGCTCTCACACGCCTACATACTATAGAGCTAATTTGAAATATTTTGAAGCAGACTAATGTGTGTAAATCCAACGTCGATAATAATATCGATCACTTGAACGCTTGTTTGAAATTTTTGATGGATAAATATTAATAAAATAAAATATTAATAAAACTATATATCACAGCGTGATGTTATATACCCTACAGCCTTCTTCGATAAATGAGCTGTCTAACACTGACATAATTTTTCAAATCGGACCAGTAGTTCCTGAGATTAGCGCGTTCAAACAAACAAACAAACTCTTCAGCTTAAAATATTAGTATAGATTAATAATCATACCGTTATAATAACGTAGAGAAAATTTATTATTCCAATACAATGAATTTTTAAAGAATTTTTCATGTTCAAATGAAATACTTTGAAGCTATATCTAAAATTTAAATTGAGTTGGGCTTGAATAAGCCTTAACCCACATGCGGGTAAGGAATACGTTTCACAAACGATAATTTAATACGAGAAGTCTTGAATGCAAAATGCGGTGCTTTCGAAGCGCTAGCCGCAAGAGTATTAATAAAATAAGTAGAATGAACTAACGCTACGGAACGAACCGAATGGCATACATAATATCGCTCCTTCGCCCACGAAGCATAGTCAATGATATCTAATTCCGTAGGGGCCGTTCAAGTATTGTCTGTGCATAAAATATAGAGGCATTGTCTGAATAAACTTAATATGTACGTTACATTAATATATTCGATTATAGCTCGCTACTCTATAATAAATCTGGATTTCTGTTTTATATTACAAAAAGGGCAAATTCAATGATATATTATAATCATTTGACTGTATTGTCACAATGTTTAATATTTGTTAGATAGTTTTTAATCTTTAACAAAAGCAAGATGTTATCGGTTACTCGATTCTAATATTCCTAGATAGGTTTAATAACTTCAATAAAAAGTTCTTTATATTTTTTATTATCAACCATTAACAACAAATCAGTTGCAAGACGCTTAGAAATTATACGCATCAAATTTATAAAACAGGGTCGAAGGCCTTTTTTGACGATTCAATATAGTAAAATACACATAAAGTAGATTTTAATACCACAACATTAGACGCGGGAACACGAAGTAGTACATTATCGACGCCTTTAACATGACATCCGTGTAACAGCGTTGTACCGGCTGCCAGCACAAAGAAGAGAACATAACATGGATGAGTATACTTTTTTACAATACACAGAACAACACCTCCCAACGTCGGGACAGTACAATGGGGTGAGGTTCCTATCCTCGCCCCTTGTCCCCTGCTCTTTTGTCCTCTTCTTATAAGAGAGGTACAAAGAGCAGCTCTCTCGGCTCAATTTGCTTCGTCCAGGATGCTGAGTTCACCTTAGCCTACTGAGCCCCGCCGCCACGACAAGGCTTGAACCATGGTGGGGAATATTTTTATCGCCTATGTTACTCAATGATATTCTTTTAATTCGTTTGAGTAATTTCGAAAATTACCTCCTATTACATATAGGAGGTAATTTTAACTTACAAACTTACATTACTTTTAATAGTATTGTTGTTACTTTCTATATCTATACAAATAAATAAAAATTTTGTCTGTCTGTTTGCTTCGGTTAATCTCTGCGGCTGGGCCGACTTTGACGGGAATTTCACTGACTGTTTTATTTTTATGAAGATTGAATGTTAATTCCGTTGCAAAAATGGAGTTCGTTAGGAGGTTAGTTGATGATGATTGATCGATTAGCTTAAGAGGAGTCGCTGGGGTGGAAGAGGGAGAGAGGATGTTACCACCACCGGTTCAAACACTAGCCCTTTCCTGAGAAGAACCGGCAAGAAACTCAGTGAGCAGCGTCCCTATACTTGACACTTATAGATGGTAAAGTGTTTGCACGGTGTTTAGTGGTCACGCGCGCTCAAGTTGGTGGTTACGGGCTCCTCTTATTTTGTCACCGTTATTATATTATTAGTTCCTGTCGACGCTCCGCGCTCATAGTATGTTAGTTGTGTCACGGGGTGCGGATCCTAGTGATTCACTCCCCGCGCTCATAGTTGGTCAGAGGGTTTTCTGAATCACTACATAGTATAAAACTAAGTCGCTTTCTCTGTCCCTATGTCCCTTTGTGTGCTTAAATCTTTAAAACTACGCAACGGATTTTGATGCGGTTTTTTTAATAGATAGAATGATTCAAGAGGAAGGTTTATATGTATAATAACATCCATTAAATAGTGGAAAAATACTGTTATTTTTGAGGTTTCTAATGTGATGTCGTAAATAAACACATTTTTTGCACTTACATTGCAAACGCTGGATGAACACTAACAGATTGATCAAAATAATGTATTACATTATTGTACACCTTAGAAAGATCTACAAAAAAGTCCGCGATGGCATATGTGTATCTCTTAAGGATAACATACTATATCCATTTTAATACTTAAAAAATGGGCAAATATAAATCGGTAGTTGGAAAGCTATTTACACAAATGTGGTATTAATGCTTATCATTTTAAATATGTTAGTTAGCTTGAGCATTTCATGAAGTATGTTTTTCCCGTTTACACCATGCAAATGAAATGCATATCTTAGAAGATATAGCGTAAAATCAAAATAATGCGACACCGTGATTTCGACCTAGCCGCGCGAGCCGGGCGCTCCGGGATGCCGCGCCTCGCGCCCGAGCCGGGCCCGGCCCCGGTTCCGAAAGTTAGGATAATAATAATAATTATCATTATTGTATCAATGTAATATGGTAGAATTGTGTATCCTAAATATGCCTACTGAAAAGTCCGCGATGGCATAATATGTCTATATTAGTTAAATATAACATACTACCTATATCCATTTTAATACTTTAAAAATTGGCAATTATAAAGCGGTAATTTAAAAGCTATTTACAAAAATACGGTATTAATCACTACATATTATAAAATAAAGTCCTACGCCCGTCCATAGATAAATAATCATCATCAATCCGTGTACGGCTGTACATCTAAGTTAACGCAGGCGAAGCTGCGGGCTACAGCTAGTATAAGATATAAGAGAGATAGCTGATGTTACAAGGAGTAACTTAGGCTATAAAAATAATCATCATCAATCCGTATACGGCTGTCAATCTAAGTTTACGCGGGCGAAACAGCTATAAATTTTCTCTATATTTCATGACAAATGCCGGTGTGCACGCACCCTTGTGGTTGATATTCACAGATTCAAGATAACAAAAAATAGCATTTCAAAATGTATTAACATTTAAATTCACAATCACGAGAATAATTAATGTATTTCTTAAGATTTTTGTTCTGGTCGATTGTGAAAGTTCTGTTCGTGGTTCCTTGGACACAAATTAGCCGTGAAGTGAAAAGTGGAGACAATACGCGCTATTAGTGTTATTGGTAAATAAAAACAAATAACGCATTTGGGATGTCGATTATTAAAAAATACGTACTTTCCTTTTTATTGGTGCCGAATAAAATTCGATTAGAAATTAAATTATTATGATTTAATAGATATGTAAACGTTATAATCTTATATGGCATGTTAGCCGTTCAAATTACTAAGCTAGCCACAAGACATTACGAAAGCGTCTTTTATTATTTTAGGCAATGCACTCATAAATTAGGGGGCATAAAATTGTAGGGTCAAGTAGGTATCTACTATAGCAAATTAGCCTTCGTTCCAAATCGTACGTCTTTTTTATACAATTTGTACAACCGACCACCGAGAAGAAGCGGCGATAGCTATACTTAATTACCTATACATGTAAATGATGCACATCGTTGTAGAATATTACGATACAAAAATACGAATTGGTAAACTAAAAATTTCTAAGACCCAATCCAAGTGAAGCTGACTATTTAAAAAAAATCCTTTACTTGAGTTTCGTATGCCTGTTATCCATTTGCGGCCATTATGAGTATATCCCCTATATGCCAATAATTGTCACGCTAAGCAGGCGGATTGGCAATTGCAGATGATGATGAATACGCATCGGCGGCGGCGGACGTTTATTGAGGGAGGAATATGATCAGCAGTGGACGGATAGGGGCTGATGATGATGATGATACTTGGATGGAATGGATACTACAACCTATTTTCTTATCCTATCCTTAGCATAAAGACTTACAATATGCCTTAGTCATCGTAAGTTCTTAGTCCTTTACTGAAAAATGGAAGAGGTTCACAACACCATTGTTCATAGATAGCATGTTAGTCTGTCTTGCCCCCTTAAAATTAATAAATTTAATCCTAATCACATTTGTAAATTATGGCCTTAACTGTATTAAGCCATGTTAATGTTACAACCCTTTTTTTTTTTTTTACAAACAGGAAAGCATTATTCATATATTGTAATATGATCTTAAACTAATATTTAGTTTTATGGCACTAAATATTAACCTAATTAATATAAGTGTTGGATGCGAGTGGCAAGATGGCAAGGGATCGGCAATCCAGATCCAGAAAATTAACAATTATCATAATTTACAATAATCACTTATTTCCTGTTTAATAAATCTTTTTTTAAACAAGTAACAATAATTAAATGCATGTTTACAATGACATAAGAAATAACCCATTCAACCCAACCCAATCAGTTAGATACATTGAAATATTTTCAATCCGTGGCAGTGATGTTCTGTGTGATCCAAAATTTTGGCACAGATAACCAGACTTTGTCTATATATCTCACCACATGAACAAGTTGCCGGAGCTAGAGCTAGTCTCAGGTGAACATGATTATTGGTGTTCACCACTTATCACAGGAGGCTCGTTTGCCCGTTTGCCTATACAAGTAACATAAAAAAATGTTATTATCTGTGATTAATATTCTGAGCAACACCACCATACATATGGTCAAATTTAAAATTGAACATGTAAATACAGAATATATTTTTTTACTGTCTCATAACATCTTTTCATTATTGTAATTTAAAATAAATTCTGTCATATATTTAACAAACAATTAGTCACTTTATATTGACTAATTGTTCTATTTATAATTTTTCAACTATACATTATAGTTGGATAAATTTAACAAAATGCATTGAAATTTCCAACACTTATTAGTAGTTTTTAATATAAGCTTTAAAAAATATTAAATTTAGATCAAGGAAACTGAAACTCAAAACATGAAATAATTCAAGCTTGATTTATATTACATAGCTAAAACTCCAACTTAAAATTTATTGGCTCTGACTTAAAAATAAAATGTCCAAGCTCAAGTACCTATATTGCCTAATACCTCGTCAGATTTCAAAGAGACTCCCTGCCTAATAGGACTGCTTATGCTTATAAGCAAAACACAAACAAATATTAGCTACCCACAAATCCTTTTAATCATCATCATCATCATCAACCTTTATCCATCCACTGTTAAACATAGGCCTATGTTGAATGCCAAGACGACCAATCCCTTGCCACTTGCATCAAACACGAACCAGTTACTGCATGTTATTGTTACCGGTTACCCAATAACACTCAATTATTTAATAAGTTCAAACAAAGAACTCTAGAAGTAAGATGAGCTATCCATAATAATTAATATATTTTAGTGTAATCACAATATGTTATATAAACTAAACAATACAAATATATCTAGTTTAAATGTGACAAAACCTCACTTTAATGTGTTTCGGCCAATTCTGGGTTATTGTTTTCTAATGTTTGCGCAAATTTCACTCATTATAATGAAACAATTTTTACGGATTTTATCGCTGTAAAGCATCCGAAACGTAGGGCTTGTAAAAATCTTAATAAACCGCGATAAAAACCGTAAAAATTGTTTCATTACAATTCTGGGTATTTAATTAAAAATAGTAAAATATTGTTAGATGAATGAGTAATAGTTAATTAAATCATGCACTAATATATATAATTAAACATTGTATGTACAAAATCAAATATGTATCAGCAATATTATTATTGTAATTACCTACAACAAGTAAGCAATTCTTTTAAAGGCAACTGTATACGCTTTTACAATAGGATCCCAGAAAACGTTCAAAAGCTCTCCATAAAAAAATTCAAAAAAGTTGTTAAAGAACGTTTGTATGGTAAAGCATATTATAAAGTAAAAGATTTCATGGAAGATACCACACCCTGGGAATAAGGCGTTCCTCCCGGGCATTTCAAGATAAGATGTTAAAATTGTTATTAATATATATTATTTGAAAAGATTAGTTCCACTGAGTTTGTTTCGCCGGTTCTTCTCAGTGGGCTTACCTTGGAACCGGTGGTAGATTCAATTGACGTTCAAAAAGATACTGTATTAGTACTATTTTGAATAAAAAAAATTTGATTTTGATTTTGATTTTTGATTTCAAGAATCAATCAGTATATTTATGTTTATATACATAGATCTGGCATTTATTTAAACGTATTATTTGCGTAATACATGTTGCATATAATGACCATATAATTGGTAAAACAAAGTACACATGAAAAAGATACATCAAATAGACGCATTCATTAAATCTATAACAAATAAAGTGGCAAATGAATAGAAAAGGAATTTTGGAATGAGAAATGGAATGTTTAATTAAAATACTTACCTAGCACACATTTTTCTGACTTTGGAGTCGAAGTCATTATTATTTTAACTCAATTTAATATCATATTAATAAAAATCACAATGTTTTATTTATAACAAAGTTTAGAAACAAAACGCTAATAAAATTATGATCGACCGGCAGCCATATTAGAATTCATTTTTATTTTTATTCTAGCTGTCAAATAGGCCGTCAATGATTTTTTTTATTTATTTATTTAAAGGCATTAGCTACTAAGCTATTAGCCATACAATTAACATACATAACATAAGTAATAATTATTATTACAATCAAATATTTAACAAAATTATACTTCTAAAACAAAACTTCTAAAAAAATAAAAAAAATCACAGGGTTTTATTTTTTTATTTTTTATAATATTTTATGGGCTAGTTACGACTTACGAGTCCTTTAAGCCAAAAATCACAGGGTAAATTTGTACCATAAAGTTAATATACAAAATAGGGATGTTGACATTTTTCAGAAATGTTTTTAAATCATTTATAAATATATAATGGACGACTAAATATTATTGACTTTTGCTTAAATTTAAATACGTCTAATGTCTATAAAATCTTGCATTTCATAGTGCATTTAAAATTTCGTTCCAAAACGCTAACAATTGTCACGTGGCCACATATGTTGTTAAACATCGTAAAAGTGATAAAATGATTCAAGCTAAGATCAAGTATCAATAGATTTGACAAGCTAATAATAATACCGTATTGGAACGAGATAACAACATACGAAAAATCCAAGAGTGACAGAGACATAGATACTTTCTTTTGTCTTTGTCAGAATATCACCCTTTGTTTGTTGGGCACAACAAGGATGTGCCCAACAAAAAATTATCGACTAAATTTGAATGCCATACAAACATTCTCACTGGCGAACAGTTTGTCAAATATGCCGCCATTTTGTACTACTTTTTAATTTGGTCGGCAAATGTAGGTATGGTGATACCAGTTTTGTTATAAGCAGATTACCTAAGAATGTGGTATTATTTAAAAAGGGTGACTGAAATTTTTGAAATAAACACAATAAAAACAAATATCTTTATTGCTATTCTTAAAGGCTATGTACTATAGATCATACATATTAAGACGTATATAGCCTTCTTTTTTATTATTTATGTTTTTAGCGGTTTGTTATTAGTCATTACATAATATTTTCGATAATCCGGAAAAATGCAGCTGTCTAAAATTACAATAAATGTTTGGTTAGGGCTAATGCTTATAGTTATCTATCAACCTTTACCAGTTTTTTATTATTTTTAATTCACTTGTTTCAAGAAAATAAGTAGACTTGTTATTATGAATGTGGTATCCCTGTAAAATATGCCTGTCCCTTTCGGGTATACGCGAATGTCAATTCCATATTATACTTGTTCCTAGGATTCAAGTTGTCTTTAATAAAAAATGGCTTCTAAGTTTTTATAAGTGTTGTACGGTGCCTACGTGTGTGTACACTGTCCAAACGCCTGAAAATTTGTTTTTACTATATGTACTGCGTACGGAAAATGGTGTATAGAAGTACCTCAATATTCTTCCGCTTCCGCTAAATAAGAACAAGTGACGTTATTTCCGTCTGTTATCACGTAACCTATTTTAAATTTTGTTACATTTTATTTTTAAAATATTAATTTAATCAAATAAAAATAAGGGAAAATATTGTATTTTTTCAGAATTCTATCATATTATAAACTACCTTTCTATTATTTCTGAAAAATGTCAACATCCCTAAACTACATATTGTACTAACAAATTGCTTGTTAATATGAAATTTATATCTTTCAAACCATGCATGTAAAGAAGGGACTGGTTGGATATCAGCCAACCATTTTCCCTTTCCTTGCCTGGTAAATTCTAAATTAATGTCGACCAACGTTCGATCACTTTAAGGATGATTAAAAAATCTGAAAATGTATTCAATATCCTAAATACATATATTTTTTGACATTTTATCCACCAATTCATTGGCAAATATCCCGGAATGGCTTGGGAGTCGGGACCCAACATAGTTCAATTTCTAAACCAATACTTATAATATTATTTACATGTGTTTTATTTCGTAAATCAGATAATTCACATTTGAAATGACATTTTTATTGAGCGCTTCAAGAAAATTCAAGGAATCTGTAATAATTAAATATTTATTTTGCCTAAAGTTTTGACGTGACAACGTCTTATAATAGGGATGTTGACATTTTTCAGAAATGTTTTTAAATCAGTTATAAATATCTAATGGAGGCCTTAATATTATCAACTTTTGCTTAAATACGTCTAATGCCTATAAAATCTTGCATTTTATAATGCATTTTAAATTTCGTTCCAAAACGCTAACACTTGTCACGTGACGTCATATGTTGTTAAACATCGTAAAAGTGATAAAATGATCTAGTTGTCTTTAATAAAAAATGGCTTCTAAGTTTTATAAGTGTTGTACGGTGCCTATGTGTGTGTACACTGTCAAAACGCCTGAAAAATAGTTTTTACAATATGTACTGCGTACGGAAAAGGTGTATAAAAGTACGTCAACATTCTTCCGCTTCCGCTAAATAGGAAATGGTAACGCCATTTCCGTTTATTATCACGTGACCTATTTTAAATTTTGTTACATTTTATTTATAAAATATTAATTTAATCATATAAAAATAAGGGAAAATATTGTATTTTTTCAGAATTCTATCATGTAAACTACCAATTAACATCAAAATTATATTTTATATGAATACTGTCAACATCCCTATTCGATAGAGCCGGCTGCAAGAACGAAAAAACATGACGCCTTCGGCGTTACCTCGCTGTGAGGCGTTCCATTTTCTTATGACGTTGTCACGTTCAACTATCGTCAGTAAACCGACTTTACAGACAACTGATTTTTTTAAAATATATATTTTAGGCCATAAAGTATGCCAAGACATTCAAGTGAATAAATAGAGAAGAATTTATCACACTTTCCATGCACTTTCCCAATCTTGTGACATTTGTCATAAAAAGCAAAACCTGCTCCTTCTGGTGATATAGAACCTCAGATCAAGTAATAATTAATTTTATAGAACCATCAGTATAAATTTTTATACAGTCTTCTTTTGTATTTACAAATTCTAGAAACTCTTGATTTATTTACAAATTTTAATTGATTAATATTTATTTACATCGGTTAAAATGAATTAATGAATGAATGAATTATTCTTTATTGTGCACACAAACCAAAGTACATAAAGACAGAATTACAAAATATTATGTCACACAAATTTGTGTACACAAAGGCGGTCTTATTGCTTGCATAGCAATTTCTTCCAGACAACCTTTGTGTATACGATAGAAGAAAAAATGCTCAAGTAATCATAAATAAAACACGGAAGAAGTTGTGCCCAATAAATATGATCGTGTAATTTCGAATTTAGGTATCCTATAGAATGACTCAAAGATAATTTAGAGAATCTATCATCAGGGAACACAAAATTCTCCAGATATCTTTGGACAATGATATTATTGTCCCTACTTGCTGCTGTCAATGATTGTTGATTGTCATTTGTTTATTTTGTGCAAAGATGAATGAGATTAGTATTTTGAATGTTCAGTACAAAATAAATAATTTGATATGAATTAAAAGAATAAAACATTCAATTACAACAAATTACGTTTTATTTAATAGATTTTGTAGCATAAGGTAGAGTATGCATTTTACTCTTTTACTGAATACCTCTGGAGGAAACAATTTTATCCATGTAAATTATTTAGAAGAAGTTCTATGAGGTCAATAGCAGCATTTGAATAATATATTTAGTTTTAACTTGAAAATTTTTAGCATTATTCAGCTAAAAAATCTAAAGCTAAGCTTAATGAATGCATAGGCCATTATGCATGGAGTAAAGAAGTATTATTAAGAAGTAAATTAACTATATTTAATTATTTATTCAAATAATTAAATATAGTTAATTTTCTTAATTAAAGAATAATACAACATTATATTATTAAATTGTAACGAATTTGTAAGTGCCGTTAATACCTTTAATCATATTAGTTTCATTTGCAATATGGTAGGATTTAGAATTTCTGATATAGCAATACTGTGGTAATACTAATAATGCAAAAATGCGAATGGCCGCTGTTGTTGCAATGATTTTAATTAATTTTGAAGTTTTCGAAGTTCAAACTCATGCTCATTTTGTTCTTGCAGTTTCAAGGTTCTAGTGGTAGTTATGCATGAGATGCACGTGCACAAGATGAATGTAGATGCGCTCTGTGATATTTTTGTGTAAAAATTACCTCCTAAAATATCTCATACCTATCGAATTAATTAGTTAACATAAGGATAACATCATAAAAATAAAACACGGTAGGTAATGAGACATCAGCGTGACCACTTTATCATCACACGATCTACCAAAAATGTTGCTAAAATCTACCAGAATCTACCAAGGCCTGTGTGTAATTCTACTTTAATTTTTTCTAGGTTTCTACATTCTTTTTTTCTAGGTGTTTGGTAGGTATATAAAATACAAACATATTTATGAACAATTTTTATTTAGGTATACTTATTGTAGCTATTCGAGGCAATATTTTTGTGTTTGCAAAAAGTGCTGCAGTTGTCGTCGCGATATTTACACAACTCTGAAAATGATAGGTTTTCTTCCCATTCAGCACGACAGTGCTGTTCGTATTTTCTTTTTATAATTTGAACTTAATTTCACTTTTGTATTGATTTAAAAAATCGAATTTGAACACCGCACGCAACAAATTCAAAAAAAATACTATGTTGAATGCCCATGCTGATCCGTATGACGGAGATAGCTGGTGATTTCCTAATGTGTACGGAAAAGGGACTGGTGAGTGGTGTAGCACCGTATTCAGTAATACGTTACGGGAAATCCCCTGGATCTGGGTATAGTGTAGTTGGGGGTGTGTGTTTTTTTTTTGCCTTGGAAAAGTATTCAGGCCAAAAAAACACACACAACGCATTTTGGATTACTATTTTTCAGAATGTTCTAAAATGCCGATTTTCTACTAAAATTACTACTAAATAATTCAACTACTAAATTATCGTTCTCGATGGCTTAAATCTACCAAAAAAGTCGAAATCTACTAAAAGTGGTCACGTATTCTCTGTCTACGGTGGTCACGCTGTGAGACATAATTATTTACACAAAAAATATCACAGGGTAACTGCCAACTGGATATAATAACATAAAAATAGAAATAATAAACTTTAGAATAATAATAAACGTAAAATATATACATAAAAATAACATAAAAATATATAAGCTATACCTAGGTATAGGTTTTTAGTTCCATATCCAACGACTAGATGGCGCCACGTACGGCTTACATATTGATTCGAGTAACGAGTCTCTGGTTATACAATAGTAGTCTTTGGTTTAAACCTTGCTTAAACACTAAAAACTTAGTTTGGTGGAGTGGGGAATGATAGCCAATTGATGGGTGATTCACCCCTTTATTGGAGTTTCCCGCCGTTATTTCATACGTCAGACTTGGCTTCAGCCTTACGAAACAAATACAGACTAAGCTAATTATTGACTATGACAGAATTGGCAGCATGGCCTCTGGTCTTAGCTTCTTTCAATATGAAAGAAAAAAAAACATTTGATTAGTTTGACATTGACAATTTGATACTCAACATGGAGTGTTTGACACGGTGTAAGCGTTATTAAAATATTAGTGAGTGTTTTAAATCTTCTTAGACACCATGCAGCTTGTGTGATTTTAGTGTTTGGCGAATGTATTGTGGAAAATAAATAACTAAATTTGAAGTTATCAATACAGACTAATAATAGGATTTAATCAT
The DNA here is from genome assembly GCA_963853865.1 of Helleia helle. Taxonomy (NCBI): domain Eukaryota; kingdom Metazoa; phylum Arthropoda; class Insecta; order Lepidoptera; family Lycaenidae; genus Helleia; species Helleia helle. Next base: position 14,866,800 of record OY971421.1, read on the forward strand.
GGCGGATCCTTTAAGTTTGCTTCGTCAATACAACGTAAATAAAAAGGACATCATAGAAAGAGATAATCAAATAATATTTGGTGAATTTTCGTGGCCAAAAAATGTTAAAACAAACTACCTTATGTGGGGGTAAGTCTATTTATGTAATAGTATCATTATTCTAGTCTATACGTAATGAAGTATTGGATATAAATGCTTGTATTTATTTTCTAGGTCTGGAAAGGAGGGAAGTGATAAAGAGTACTATACTCTTGAATGTTTGTTGTTTATCCTTAAAAACATACATTTGGCACATCCTGTTTATGTCAAACAAGCAGCAGTGAGTACAAAATCACTACAAGGCATTGACAGATGGTATTGTAACATATTGCTCCTACATAATACTTATTATTACAGGCGGCTAATATACCGGCCGTTCGTCGACCTGATCGTAAAGAGCTCCTTGCTTATTTAAATGGTGAAACAGCAACTTGTGCATCGATTGATAAAAGTGCTCCGCTAGAAATTGCAACTCAGGTATGCATTAATGTAACTTGTTTTTATAGTCTGAGATAAGCAAATAGACAGATAACTTGATGGCCAATGTATATGTTAAACAAGTTTTAATATAAAACATAGGTATAATACAAGTTATAGGGAAGGTAAATACGCTGCAAATAAAATATATATAATAAATCGTAATATTCATATTGATTTTTTACATATTTATACTATACCTTTTTTTAGTTAATTTTGATTACATTTTAGGTGTAACATTACTTGTTTATTTTATAATGTCAAAACATTTAAGGTGAGACATTTTTAAAGTAATTTTGTTACTTTGGTATGGGATGTATAATATTGGTATTGTACTGTATATATTAGTATTATTATTTAAAGGTGGGGACACCAGCAAGGCTCCGATCAGTCCTCATTAACGGGACCATTTCACCCAAATAATAACCCCTACTTATACTACTACATACTTAATATATTAGTAGCAACTTACAAGTTCTATTCATGTATTATCATAATGTATATAATATAATTATATGTTTATTTAATTATATAATAGTGATAGGTTTATTTTTATTATTTGTTGGGTATGCTTAAATTGGTACCTCACGTGTGTGCTATTTTAAAACCCCACCTAAAAATGAAAGGATTTTTAAGTATGCCTGGCTGCACTTATCATCCATACATATAGCATTTAAGCGGGTGAAATAATTTTTATGTATATATTTTATTTGAAATCAGGTTTTCTAGCAGTGATACTTAGAAACTATATGTTTTTCAAGGTTATCAGCTACATCTGACTGGGATGGAATGTTGATTAACAGTTAACAGTTAACTAAACTCATATGTCCGCATACTTGCACTTGTCTTGACTAGATAGCTGTCATAGCTCGATAGGTGCACACACTTGCATTTAGCTGATACTCCATAAACTAAATTTTGCTTTGTTGTTTATGGGCTAGGTTCAGGGCTTCTGAAGTGTTTACTTGCATAGGTTTGAAACACACTGAAAGCTGGTTGCTCTGTATAAACTATCTTTCTCTAAAAAGTGTTGTGTGTGTTAACTTGCTTCTTTTGGCGAAGATTGATATACCTCTTTAATTACAAGATTTACTTTTTTATTGAATTCCTATTTGTCGTTAAACTCTTAAGATAATCTGTTACCTCAATTATATTAGATATAAACAATATATTTGTTACTCAATCATCCACCTCCTCGCTTCGTGTTCCTCAGTGCTGAGGGTTGTGACCTCCCTTCGGTATCACTTTCTCAATTATGATCTTTCTCCATCTGTTTCTGTCCCCGGCGGTTTGGACGGCGTTGTAAACCTTGGCATCAAGAGCAGGGGATCTGGTCTGACCAATTTGTAGGGTTGCGTCCACCAGCTTTTTTCCGTTCTACTTTGCCGGTCATGATGAGATTCTCGAGGTTGCCGTCAATATTCAATCATACTGAAATATTGATTGATTCAGTACTCAATCATACCGAAATGGATATACTAATTTGGATGAAAATTGACTTTTAAATAGCTTATTACCTCGTATAACATAGAATACATTTGGTTAAGGAGTAGAACATTATTAATAGTATAAATAAATGTTTTTCTTCACCTGTAAATAAAAATGTATATATATGCAAATCAATGCTATTCCATTATACAGACACTTATGTCCCCAATTAGTTGTACTGTACTGTATGACCTTTTATTTTATTATGTACCTTACCTATGCTTACTTATTATTAATGTTTATTTACAATCAGGTTAAAAGAACCCATGATCATGATGGTGGGGAGCCGGCAACTAAGAAGCCTCGTATTGAGGAAACTCATGTCCAGAAAGTTCGTGAACAGCTTGCTGCTCGCCTTGATGCTCCAAAAGAAGCATCTGTCACTGTTGATAACATCAAGTAAGGATTATTTTTTTATATGAAGGCTTTGACTTGCCAAACTTTTTTACCGGTGGGAGGGAAGCGCTGTGCCGCGCTCCCGGCTGCATGGGTACCACCATCTTGCTTGTTTCTCTCGTGAAACAGCTTTGCTGTGTTTCGGAGAGAAGGGCAAGACAGGCAGTGTAATTACTAGCACTGAGACTTAACATCTTATGTCTTAGGATAGGCAACACATAAAGGAGTTGCCTGGGCTCATTCCAGGTATACTAGTTTATGTTCATGGGTGACGTCAACCACTTACCATCAGGTAGTACGTTTGCCAGTTTGCCTATCCAACTAACATTAAAAAAAAAAACTATATTGCTTGTTGTAAATATAATATATTTCTAGCCTTTATTTATTTACTAAACCAATTTTTAGGTCTCTGTCAGAAGCTATGTCAGTTGAGAAGATTGCTGCCATTAAAGCGAAACGTTTGGCAAAGAAGAGGACTACCATTAAGAGTAATGACTATTCCGACACATTGGGTGTTGTTAATTCAGATTTAAGAGCCATACTCGATTATGATGTTGACATGACCAAAGATATTATTAGCAGGGAAAGACAATGGAGGACTAGGACTACGGTTTTACAAAGTAATGGAAAGGTAATAAATGAAAAACTATTTTATTATGAACACTTCAATAAAAAAAATCATTCTTGTTATATCTAAAAATAACCTAAAACTGATAATAAGTTGTGTGAATTATTAGCGCCAAATTATTTTTAAATTTATTGTGGCTCAAGATTAGGGTATCTCTCAAAGTGCTCATAAGATATTTATAAAACCTGAAATAATTTTTGTGTTTTACAATAAAAATAGTATTGTAACACCAGAAAAAAATATGATATTGATAACAAGTGAAACAAGTGAACAAGTTAGTAAAAAAAATTTATTTTTTTATTTTGACTAAATCATTTGTTTTGTTTTTGTTAATTGTATTAATTTTCTTATGTTTATAATTTACAGACATTCGCAAAAAGTATATTGGCTCTTTTGGGTAGTATAAAAGCTCGAGAAGAGGGCAGGCCGGGCATTCCAAGACCACAGCCAGTGGTTATGCCGCAGCCATCGGCTTTACCAGCTCAACAAACTCAATATAACAGATACGATCAAGAAAGGTTTATTCGACAAAAAGAAGGTAACTATTAACTAGACTTACTTAATAAAAATTTTGTAAAATTCATTGTTGTTATTGCTTGTAATCATAACAGGTTCATGGAAGCTTATAGTTGTTATTATGTGGTAAGTACTAATGTACTAATACATGTTAATTTTTTTGTTAATAGAGACCGAAGGTTTCGAGATCGATACTATGCGTACCTACCACGGTATGACCCTGAAGTCTGTGACGGAAGGGCCCAGCGTGCCGGTAGCGGCGCGTACACCGCAGACACCAACTCACTCGCGACAAATCTCACGTAAGTTTATAGCATCATTATAATATGATTAAAAAAAAAATTGCTTAGTATTGCTAGTATTAGACTCAAAGTGCCGTAAGTTTCATCTGTTGAATTTTTTAAGAATTTTTGATAAGAAAAGAAAAAGAAAAAGTTTTGGAGAATGTCTATTCGATCAGAATTTTTCCTTTCCTTGAAGTTCAAGAACTGGCTAGGCTAACTAAGAAGTTAGCCTAGCCAGTTATAATAAATGATGATTGAAAATAATTTAATTTTGTCTTGAAAATACTGTAGATACTAAACATTTGGGCTGTAACAGACGGGGTTCAATAAAAACAGCAGAGGGGAATGCCAAACATAAAACTATAATTATATTGTTAAAAAAATCGTTAAACATTATCTTATTATTTTTTTAAGAAAATATTTAAACAATTTTATTTTTAGAAAATGGCAGCGTACCCGGAATGCCGAGCGCGCTCGGTGTGGGCACGGGTGTGCGGCGCGACATGGTCCCGCCCACCCCGTCGCCGGGCCGACTGGGCGGCGCCAAGCGGCCCTCGCGCACGCCCATCATCATCATACCCGCCGCCGCCACCGCGCTCATATCCATGTTCAACGTCAAGGATATGCTGCAGGACTTCAAGTTAGTACATTTTGCAATTATTACTTCTAGAACTTACCAAAAAATTATATGCAAACAAAGCCAATTCTCTGAAATATTATTATTATTATTGAAAGAAAATATAACTTCTGGAAAATGCAACGTTATTGTGGTGAAGGAATTATTAAAGTCGGGTTTCAAAGTCGATATAATATCCAATTACTGTTAATTATTACAATATTTGTCTTGTCTTTGACAAATAATATTTGTCTATAAAAATGAGTAATAATAATCCTCCCGGCCGATTTCGGCCACTGCGACTGCATTCAACTTTGGTTTTGTTTAGTGTGCTCGTGCGTAGCTAGTGTAGCCAATTAGATGATGAATGACGATTTTGCGTATAAATCCCTGCACACTGCGGGCACACCGTTTACACAATTATACCTAAGTGCCGCTGGTGGTCGGGACTTTATCACGCTTGGCGTCCAGCTCACAGAGCCGCCTCTCCATAAAGTTTTGAACGCTAGTTTTAACTAGCGCCCTCCACTCAGGACGTCCGGCTGCCTACTGCTCCCATAGCAACAGGTCGATGCTGCACCCCTTTTTGTGCCGCTTAAGCACTTTCTTTTCTTGTACCTGTGGAGTTGACCCCCATGCTTACGCTTGCCTTCCTCAAGTTCCGAGTAAAAGATGCGCTTAGCAACCCTTTGCTCCGCCATATGCGTATCCGACACGTGTCCGCACCACCGAAGCTGACGCCGCATAAGGGAAGCCTCAATGCCACCTACATTGGCTCTTCGCAGCACTTCGGTGTTCCAGACTATCGAATATGAAGTATAACGGATGGTAAATATAAAATAACAGACGGACGAAAATGACGGATGGTAATCCAGTGCCCAAAGTGCGAGCTTACTTCTCCCTCGTCACATGATCTTTTATCGCATCCACGTTATACTCGAATAAGGCTTAGGTTTTACAGATCGACGGGGACGTTGGAGACGGAGATGCAGTATAGTAACAACAAGCCTGTGTTCAGACCAGCAGTACGCATCACGCATTGCGCAAGTGACTACGATCTGGGAAACATTAGTTGCCGCACGATAGCGTAATCAATTAATGCCAGTGTGTGGACCTTGGGTGCATCCAATCCATCCTTATGTTTAGCGGGAAGTCTGAATATTGAACTCGTTGAATTGGCTGTTCATGCATACGATTTCGTGCTTACCCAAGACATTGGGCCATGCAACGTAGACCTGTCCAACTCTGTCATTGAAATCGCCCAACAGAAGAATCTGCTCTCTAGTCTTTCGATGCATTTTGCAAGCTCATTTTCACATTTCATTAGAAGTTACTGAGAAGATTTTGAATACTGATAACCAAATATATTTTCAGATATGTACCAGTAGAGCAAAAGAAAGCAGAAGGCGCTGTGCGTGAAAATGAAATCCTGTTACAGAGGAGGAAAGGGCCCACCGGGGAGCACTTACCAAATAACGCCACGTCGATTACAGTACGAAATTTATATTTTGATATTTGTTACTGAAATAAGTATACTGCTTGAGAATACCACCGTGATGTGTTCTGTCAAATGATAAAATATATTACCTTGTACCGGTGGGAGGGAAGCGCTGTGCCGCGCTCCCGGCTGCATGGGTACCACCATCTTGCTTGTTTCTCCCGTGAAACAGCTTTGCTGTGTTTCGGAGAGAAGGGCAAGACAGGCAGTGTAATTACTGGCACCGAGACTTAACATCTTATGTCTCAGGATAGGCAACACATAGATGAGTTGCCTGGGCTCGTTCCAGGTAAACTAGTTTATGTTCATGGGCGACGTTGACCACTTACCATCAGGTGGCACGTTTGCCAGTTTGCTTATCCAAGTAACATAAAAAAAAAAAAAAAAAAAAAAAACCTTGATTGTTTCAAGTAGCATAAAAAAAGTAGTAGGTATAAGATAGTCTGCATCATACCTAGTAGTAGTCATGGCGACAAAAAGAACTATGAGATAAACAAAAATGTATTTTTACTTTAATGGTATTATGTAAGAGCATAATATCAAATCCTCATTTCATTATCATCAACATTATCAGCCTTTATCCGTCCACTGCTAAGCATAGGCCTCATTTATTTAGTCAAAATATTTAGTTCAACTCTAATTTTTAAGTTTTCGTCTCATATTATCAATGAGAGACTCATCACACAGCCTCGTCTCATGTATACGAGGGTCAAAAAACAATATCGCTTTTTTACGTACTTTCCATAACTGTCCCAACAACCACATTTGAAGACCAGCCCGTGTGCTTGTTTTGGGTGATGTCAGTTATTTCCTTTCAATGTATGTTAATATTCAGGATATGTATGTAAAATAATCATTACCAGGTACCATATCGTGTAGTGGACAACCCTGGGAGGTTATCCGCTGCAGAGTGGGACCGGGTGGTGGCTGTGTTCGTACAGGGCCCAGCCTGGCAATTCAAGGGCTGGCCTTGGGATGGAAACCCTGTGCAAATATTTGCTAATAGTAAGTTGTTCCACTAATTTTATTTCAAATCAACCAATAGTTACAATCGACCCCTTTCGATTTTGACGAATGGTTGTCAGAAGTTTTCGTTTATCATAATATTATAACGAAGTCCTGCTAAAGGATTTTTTTTCCCCAAAGTTTTTAACTTTTTTTTAACTACATATTCTGTTTTTCGGTAGTGAAACTTGTATAATGTTCCAGTCTGCGCGTTCCATCTGAAGTTCGACGAGATGAAGCTGGACGCGAACGTGTCGCGCTGGGCTGTGACTGTGCTCAACCTCAGCCGCACCAAGAGGCATCTCGACCGCGCCGTGCTCATGGCCTTCTGGGAGACGCTTGACAAGTACGTACCCATACTGTACACCCATATAGACTACTATATTATTCTTATATATTGTCATGCACTTAAAATAGAACTACGCGCGAACGAAATCTGAAAGGAGCTACATTGATTGATTGAGCTCATATTCGTTCATTATCCTCACGTAGTTCCTCAGTATACGTGCATGCAGATAATTTTCCACAATCCTCAGGATGCTGTTGTCGCTCTCCCTGTATCGTTGTCGTTAACTTGTTGTTATATTACTTAATAGTAACACGTTTTTTTGGAACACTCAGCGCACTTGTCTGGCTTCTTTATGTTAGCATATGTGTCAGTTACGACTTCAAAAGATGTGAACGCCTTGCCTACATTTTTCATTTGGTAGACAAACCCCACGTGGTAGACGTACTTAAACTCATGCTACGACGTGTCAGATTCAAAGAAAAAAAGAGGGACAACACGAGTTTAAGTACGTCTTAAATTTGAGGTTCGTTTGAGTATTTGGGGGTAACAATCATGAACTTTCTATAGTGAATGAATGAATTAAAGCGAAATTTCTTATGAACTATAAGAAATTTCGCTTTAATTCATTCATTCACTTAATGCATAGGTAAATAATAATTGTTTTTGTATGTAAAGTGTTCTATCCTATAAGATTAAATTATAATTTAATTAGCAATAATCCCGCAAAACACGCAGTCTTTACTGCAAATGTGTGAGTGCACGCATATGCATGCATATAGCACCGCCCTCCTTTCCCACACAATCTACGCACGTTTCGCCCCGACACCGAGGAATCCTCAGGATGTAGACTCTACGATTAGCAATCGTTAAGTTCTATCCTATAATTTGTACCTAAAAAGCTTTTAAAGCTACAGTCCCCCTCAAACAAACCCTTTAATTAATCAAAAGAATTTATTCTAAAATCCATTTTGTTTGTTTCAGACACATGATGAAGAATAAACCACACCTTAGGTTTTAAGTTAGTCATATAAATATAGTATTTTATCTAATAATGCATTGTGAATATCTCAAAGCCTTAAAGCGTAGACAGTCCAAGTCAATTTATACCATTTACCTTATATTTTGTCCTGAATCGTTTATATGTTAATTGTTAACACCCATGTAGTATACCATAGTATAAATCGTTCCTAATTTTAAATACACAGAAATAACGTAGCCCCCTAATATTCTATGTACAATCGATATAATAAATACTATACTATATATGTATATATAGAGTACTATCTCAATATACATATAAAACAATTACTAAGCGCATGACAGCGACCGCCCAAACCCCGCCTTCGTCGGGGGCGGGGCGAAAGCGGGGCTCGGGCGGTCGCTGTCATGCGCCTAATTGTTTTGGTGGAATAATAATATATATTATATAAAAACGTATGTGTCAAGTTACAGTGTTACAACCATATTATGTAAATAAGTGTATTGATGTGATATTCTCTTGAATAATTCATTTCGCATGCGACATTGCTAAACAATATTTGTACATTACTCGCAATTTGACTTAACCGACCTGAAGTTAGTCTGACAGCGTCTTGACATGAACTCTCACTTGGAGCTAACTTCAGTCAGACCAAGATAAATCACGCCTATTGTACTCATCTTTGATAATAATATAATATGAAATACAGAATAAATCATACTAATTGTACGAATAGGGACCTAAAGTTATTGTGACTACATGGGACTGCCCATCCGTCTCTCTATTTAGATGATATAGAAAATCTGTACAAATCTTTGGCCTAGATACTTAATTCGTTTTTTATTTAGTACCTGCCTTAACTATCCTACTATATTATAAATTTGAAAGCCTGTAAGAATGTTTGCATGTTTGTTACTCTTTCACGCAAAAACTACTGAATGGATTTTATGAAACTTTACAATAATATAGTTTATACATAAGTATAACATAGGCTATAATTTATCCCCTCCCCCCACGGAAATGGGAAGTGCTAGTATACAATATTGTCTGTAAACATGCCTATGTGTAAAATCACAAGAAATTAATAGGCATTAAGTTTCTCAAAGCACCTTAGTCTGTCTTCACTATGACTCAAATTATAAATGATGCTGCCTTGAAGACGTTTAACCCCTGTGTCAACTTTTTTCAAAACTTTTTACCTACCTGCCTATCGTTAAAAAAACTTTAGTAAATATTTATGCGGAAAAATACAGGATCTCCCATGTGGAAGTAAATTTAAGTCCATAGCATATTACCAACTATTCTTGTACAATAAGAAATAGTAAAAAAATGATTTTTGTAAAATCGTACTATCAATCATTTTTGCCATATACCCTTCAACTTAAAAAAAAAAATATAATTCTGGATTTTGTGACGTGACACGGTTTTTTATAGCTAGAATCTGGCGAAGGTAAAGGCAGCTTGTAAATTTTGAATTCGTACAAAAAAAATGCACGTAAGAAACATTTAGGATTATATGTTTGTATTAATAAATAATTTAAATATAAACTGTGTGCACGCCTTTGCTGCTAATTCGTTGAATATTAGGATTGTGCAATCTAGTTTAATAATATATTTAAAACTATCCAGGATACTTTCCCGTGTTTTCTTCCTGTGTTAAATAAAATTTTAAAATATTAATATGTTCTAGTCTTGTATTACATATCAAACATAATAAATAATCAAAATCCAGTGCAACAGGGTTTACAGTCAAATTACAAACATAATAACGTTGCTTTTCCGATGGCAGCAGTTTAACTTGGCTGAACTGAAGTTGGCTTGTAAGAGGTAGTCTTATGCTTTAGTTGCCCTTCTATGCTATAATAAAAAAGCTACGAGCTATTTAGGTAACAGTGACGTCACAAAGTGATTTTTCTAATATCTCCTCTACACGTAGACGAATGCATCCCGTTCATTGTTAGTTTTTGTGGCACCCTGCCACAAAATAAAATTGTTTTAGCGCGAATGTTTGGCGTCCATCCACACGTCTAACGAATGAGAGCGCACGCGTATATTATATTATTTTCTTTCTTGTTTTTTATTATAATATTACCTATATTATATAAGTGGAAAGAAAGAAAATTGGACCGGCCACTGCACGGAGATCGTCTATAATATTAATATTAAAAAAACATGGATAAATAATTTTGCAAATAATAACGTCGTAAGTAACTTTATAAACCGCGCTAAAATCCGTAAAATTTATTTCATTATAATGAGTAAATTCGATAAACCGAAAACAATATGGATAAATAATGATAATATTATTAATTATTTAAAAATAATTATTATAAATTATGTATGCATACTCAAATAACACTTAAAAGTACTAAATAAACAAATGGCTGCGCCAGCTACGGTTTTAATGTCCATTTTGTGTGTGTCGCGTCTGTCGCGAACCAACACAGGTCAGGGACTGATCGACCTACAGAGTACAGACGTGTGGACACTGACGCGTGCTTCAAGCTCTTTAAAGCTAACTTCAGCCCAGTCTAGATAAATTGCTCGTAGGTAATTTGCATTTAATTATGGCAACGTTATTTTCCATAAAAGAGAAACTTTCTATAACTGATTTTCGGGTACGTCATTATTAGACTTGCATAATTATAAAGAAAATATATTAGAAGCATTTTATTTTACATATCATTCGTATGTATACACCATTATACGTTCATTGTTTATGTAACGAATATTTAATTTTATTTTGAATTGTCAAAATATAAATAAATGGTATAGAAATTGTTCGAAGATCTGTGATCTTTGTTTATTGACAACAATAAATTGTTGAATATAAATGTTTTTATTTTACCGACCTCATTTGTTATAGTGCATTATTAATGCACTATAACAATAATTAAATTAGCTAAAGATTGTCCCATCATACGTATTAACGTATGATGGGACAATCTTTAGCTAAATACGTGAGAAAACCACGTAAATCTGGAATTAAAACAAGGAGGCAACTTCTTATGTCTTTATTTAAAGTTTTATTTCATTGACAATGTATAACAATAAATAATTCTATTCTCTCCTTGGAAATATTAAGTTTGACTGTAATTTTAATTCGATATTTTGTACACAAAATAAAACCAATATCACATCGTAGATGTGTTCTTTGTGCCCAAATTTTTGTAAACAGCTATCATTATTAAAAATATAGTTTAAAATACATTGCCTACGCTTTCATTTCAAAAGAAGAGTAATTAGTATCATCACTTTTGTTCAATTAAAAATCTAATTAACACATTGATATGATTGAACGAATCCGTGTACAGTAATATACATAATACTTAAATAATAATCTAAATAGTCACCAACGTCTAAGTGAAGCACAAACTTAAAACAGCTAATATTGGCGACTTCGAGCAACTTACATTTATATTGCTTTGAATAAGTACTTAGTATTTGTTAGAAAATTATAAAAAAGCAGCCTCATTTTGCCCCGGTAAGGAATGATAAGACCAATATTTACCGATCGCAAATTAAGCTCTTAAATTACGAAACAACACTTAAGTCTTTAAAATGGGACAGCGTAACAAAGTTTTAGTAGAACGGTTAAAAATATCCAAAACTAAGTCTTAACTCGTCTTTAAAATACAAGATTACATACATATTCATAGTCATAAAAATTGACCACATCAATTTTGTAATTTCCAATAATTTAGCTACCTATCCCAAAAAAGGAAAAAGAAAATATTTATTTTTGACAAAACAAAACTCTCTAGATCAACTAGTACACAGTTAAATATGAATGAAGATGAACTATAGTCTATGAGCTTAGCACAATTACTCATAGTGACGCAAAGGGGTACACTGAGCTTTGAGGTTCAGAAAAAAAACATCGAAGAATAAATTTTAAAATAATACAGATACAAAACATCAAGTTGGTAGTTGAGCATTCAATACAAGACATAAATGTTAATAAGTTTAGATATCAACCAAACATTTTTTACTTTGTCTATTGCATTAAAACAAAACTAAACTGAACCTCGGCCGATCCCCGTAGGAATGATTCGTGCAATCTAGCGAAATGTATACTGAGAGAGAAACATGATCATCGAAGAACAATTCTGAATCGGCATTACTAGAAACACTATAGACTCCAAACATATAAACGTTACAATATTTCCTTAAATTCGGAAAGAAATATAAAACAATAACGATATAAAATCTTATAAATGACAATAATATTCTATAAATCCCGTGTTAAATTGTGTCCAAGTAAAAGGAACCAGATTATATCAGTCGAAAAATAATGTTTAATTATAGGTACATTAATAATGAAAACACCCAATTATTATTAACATTTATAGGCGTATATTATTCGCATTTAATAATATTGTTATGTTCACGTAGCTTTTTATAGTCCAGCGAGGACTTTTAGTATTCGAAAGTGGTTGAAGTTGGCACTACTTCCAGCACCATTTGCAGTAAAACTGTTATTTTATCTGAAAAAGAAATGTAGAGTACATTTAGATATTACAGAAATATCGTGATATATTGCTTTAGACCTCATCAAGAGCGATTTCTTCCAGGCAACCAGCAGAGGAAGAAAATGCACTTTATAGGTCTTTCTCCTGTGTGTACGAACCAAATATAATAAATTAATAAATACTTTAGAAATAATGGAATAAATAATTATAACGGCAGGCTGACTAATACCTAGGTATTATTTTGTTGAAAAAATTAATAACATTAGATATATACATATAATAATTTAATGCTCACCCATAAACGGTAGCGAGTATCCCATTTTGACGAAGGGCACATACACCAGCATCCCGCCCAGTATGAAGGCGCCAGCGTACAGGTACTCCCACTCCGGCTTGTCTATGATAGGCGCCACCACGAGGTATGCGGACACCAGCAGGACGATATACGGAATTATTATCGGCACCTAAAATATTAACGAAACGAGAAAAGATTATTATTGTAAATAAATTCAAAATGTAAATATATAATAGACGACCTCTGTGGCTCAGTGGTAAGCGCGTTGGCGCTCAAGCCCGGAGGTTGCGGGTTCGAATCCCGCCAGGGAACAAAAATATTATCTGTGTTCCTGGGTCATGGATGTGTATTAAATATGTGTATTATATAATAAAAATCTTAAATATATGTATAGTATAAAAGTATTAAATATATTTCCGTTGTCTGGTACCCGTAACACAAGTTCCTCGAGAACTTACCACGGGACAGATCGACGTGGTGTGAAAGCGTCCATAGATATTATAGATATTATAATCTGTATACTATAGAGTAAGAGGTAGTGCCATCGGCCATGCTGCTTTGCAGCCGAATTTAGGCCGGCACGACCGCGGTGGTATCTCTCGCTCACATAACATCGGTGTCAAGTGACAGCTATGCTGTCGCGTTTCGTGCGGTTTGTGAGTTTCCGGTGGCCCAATGGGGGAATAGGGAAAAGGAGGGCAACACATCTGCGTGGCCTTGTCTGTGCGGATGTGTATGGGCGTCGGCGCCGTGAGGCTCCGACTGCTCGTTTGCCCCCTGATGACATAAAAAAAATAACAGCTTTTTTCTCCAACTTCGACACCTGAATTCGACCACTGCAGCTCTACTGGCAACTATTTTGTCAGGTATGTAGAGATAATAATAAAAATGTAGGCTCTGTGGTTTACCTTATATGGTCTCGGTGCGTGCGGCTTGCTGTGTCTCATGACGATGAGGGCGAGCATGGCGCCGCCGTAGAAGATCCACGCCGTGAACGAGAAGAAGTCGATCAGGGAGTCTATAGTGCCGTACAGGACCATTGCCACCGCTATTAGCGACTGTGAATTTAATATTGAGACGAGAATATTTACGATAAAATTAAATCGATTTCAAATAACTCAAAATGATGAAATAAGGCACCTACTTTTTCAATTTAATATTAATAGGTAGTCTTTTCCTTACCAATTTTCTTTGCTGCTTGCCAGCACAGAGAAGTTATTCCGTTGGAAAGTACTTGCCTAGTGCAAGCAAATTTTCATGACCTTGTCTACTAAGCAAACTATGGCCTTACATGCTTCTCTCTTGATTTCGAGTAGGAGAACCATGCCCAACAGATCTTACATCGCTTTTCTACACTTAACAACAATATAATTACGAAACCTACCTATTATGGATTTTATAGCAGCTTATTAAGATGTCAACATTCCCGACGTTTCAGATAATTTAGAGTTCCGATGGTCAAGAAAGAACCCATAAAGTAGAGTTTTTTCATTGAGTGAAATTCGTATAAATTAGAACACAACAGTATAATTACATGGAATATTAGTCCTGGGGCGGGTGTGAAGCGTCTCACGTGCACGTACGACAGCACATCCAGCAGGTGGCCCTCGCGGGACGCCGCGAAACACAGCCTGGAAATATCGAACGAGATGAGACACTTGTACAGACTCTAGGTAAAAGGGATGCGTTTTTTTACGTGCTGATATAGAAGTGTAAACTTCTTTAGGCGCGTTGAGCACTTTTTGGGTGAAGAAAAATCATGGGACTCGCGTTATCATAGTGATGACGCTTGTAGCACCGGTAGACAATCTGTAGCACGATTAGTTCTTCGTAGCTATTACGTAGCGTAGCGTAGCACACCTTCTAACTTTGTGCCTCCTAGTTGTCAAGACTCGCACAAAAGTACAGAATTTTATGTCATGATTACTGAGAATTATTTTTGACATAAATTGAAAATATAAAATGTAAACGATCGTACCAACCTGTGGTACCACCAGTCTACGTGCACCCAATGAGCGATCCGAGGACTGAGAGGAGTGATATTATATATTACATCATTGTTTCATTATTACATTTTAAATTTTCAGTAAGTATTATACTAGAATTTCATTCAGACAGTCCCTGTGAATGTCTGTTTTTTTTTTGGTGAAAAGTATACCTTGTTGTTTGGTACCCAATTCAAACCAAATATTTGTAACACATTCATGACAATATTTATTTATTTGGAGAACGGAACAGAAACAATTTCAAAAATAACAGCGTAGTATAAAACAGAAAAATAGATACTAAGTTTGGTCAATCGTATAGGATATGAAAATCCTTACGGGGCAATCGATGTGAACGCGGGGCTTCTAATTTCCTTCCTGTCGATCACGGGACCGACGGTCGGAAACGAGGTCGTCGCCACCTACGGCGGAGGCGGTGTTGAGTGCGTGTAATGAATGTACTGTTGTGTGTGTACTGTGTATTAAGGCGGGATGCCCTAGGTTGGAGAGGAAAACGATTATTAGCAACCGTGATAGGATCTGGAGGATCGAGGAGGACGTTTCTCGGTCTCCTACGCAGACGATGTGAGTCTGGATCGGGTACATAACTAGCGGCCTGTACGACTAGCGGATTTGCGTGATTATTGGCTCTTTCAAAGAACCTTTCTAATTTGTCTTTAAAATGTTGAGCTACAGAAGGCAGCTCGAGTTCTCTATGAAGGTCCACGTTACGATAGTACCATGGACTGTTTATGTAATTCATTAAATCCCAAGGAACATTTTAGTTCGCCATTTTAACCCTCATGTAAGGACATAAAATTTCTTCGACTCTCTTCTCCTTACATAATATAATAATTTAAAAAATGAAAAAAATGATATATGGTCATTTACAGATTCCGTAGACCTGTTAACCAATGCTCATTGGATTCTTACGTCTCTATATCTCATAACTCCCCATGATAATGAATGGAAATATTTTAAGACCCAATATACCTTCCAGCAACGAACAGCGTTCCATTCGCGGATCCGAAGGTGCATATGGTGACAGCGAGCGGCATGAGCCAGGCCATGGGCCCGAGCAGGCGGTTCCCGAAGGTGACTGCCACCGCCTCGCTGTTGATCATCTCGCTCACCGACATCACCGCCAGGTACGACACGTTCACCAGCGCGTAACACAGCGTCACCAGCGGGATGCCGATCATTATGCTCAACGGGAGATTCCTGTGCAACATAAAAATAAATAAATCTCTGTGATTTGTATATAGAAACAGTTTCAACAACAGATGATGGTAGGTGGTCAGCGAAACTAACAGGATGATGGTACTCAAGCAGGTTGAAGAGGTAGAGCTGCTTGCATCTGACTTGGGCCGGATAGCTACGCTGTCGCGTTTAGTGCGGTTTGTAAGTTTCCGATGGCCCATTGGGGGGATAGGGAAAAGAAGGGCAACATGCATAATCTCTGGTTGTGCGGATGTGTATGGGCGTCGGTAGTCTAAAGCTTCGACAGCTCGTTTGCCCTCCTGTGCTATAAAAAAATGGGAGCGCGGCACAGTGCACCCGTCCCAAAGGTAAAAAAAGAATAGACCAGGAAGAACAGTAATATTATTTCGGTCAACGAAATAGCACACCAGAGACTGAATATTGTCAATTGAAAATCAAGAAATTCGTATTTCGTAGAGTAGTTTAGAGAAACTATTCAGATTCTTGTTTTGGCCTTATTATCAAGAAATAGATATTATGCTAAATAGATATTATGCTAAATAGATATTATGCTAAATAGATATTATGCTAAATAGATATTATGCTAAATAGATATTATGCTAAATAGATATTATGCTAAATCATACACCAAAATATTTATATCCCATCCAAATAGTTGTACATTTTTAGTTTCCTGTATAACACCATTAATCAACACCGAGCTACGATTACCTTGTGAACACTCATTATGTAATTAAGTTTTGATTTGATTTAAAATAGCCTATTTATAACGTATCTACACGTACGTACCACCTTTAAGCAGGAATTTTTAAAATAAATATTACCAATAAAAATATTTTCAATAAAATCAATCCGCGTATGCTAATAATGCAATGTAGAGTTATGTCTGTGTTGTAGGTCTATGCTACGAAATACGAATCGTATATATATAAAGATTATAAAGGCGGCCCCACCGCAGTGCACGCAAAGGCTACGCACGTTGCAAGAAAATATAAATGCGTAGCTTGTCCGTGGGTTGTAGTGGAAACAATCATATTTCGAACCGTGCGGTGGAGCCGTGCCCTTACACAAACGATTACTTTGCATTTGATTGACTGATTTGCATTGTTTGATTAAATGTGAAAATAGTATAAAATTTTACTCTTCATTTACATATGTGCTTAATGAGAATTATTGCTAACTAACGCAAAACTACACCTACATACCTACCCCTATATTTAAATATTAAAATATCATAAATATAAGTTAAAAACGAAGACCTAATCTACTAACGATACTACATATTTCAGAAACATTTCATGGACCTCGTAAGTATGCATGTAATATGGGGGTAACGAGGTGCTTAACACGTGTGTTAAGCACCTCGTTTCCCACATTATGATATTATTTACTCACATGCGAAATCATGCTAAAGCATACTTTTATCATACAATCGATGTTCGTTTCACTCCCACACCGTGGCATGCGATTATTAAAATGTAGACTCTATGAACAACATTTAGTTACAAAAAGTCTGTCGTTTTATGTTAAAAAAGTTAATCGCAAATTACCGCAAATATTGTTATCAAATCTATATAGATAAATAAAATTGAAGTGTCTGTTTTTAATATTAAAATAACCGCTTTTTACTAGATGAATATGGATGTATACACGATACATATACCAAAATAGCCTTTTTTACAATTTTTGTCTGTCTGTCTGTCTATCTGTTTGTTCCGGCTAATATCTGAAACGGCTGGGCCGATTTTGACAGGACTTTCACTGGAAGATAGCTGATGTTATAGGGAGTAACTTAGGCTATAAAAATAATCATCATCAATACGCGTACGGCTGTAAATCTAAGTTAACGCGGGCGAAGCTGCGGGCAACAGCTAGTAATGACATAAAATTCCGGAAAATAACACCAATTTCATTAGCTCTCGTTCAATAATTTTGTTTGCTTAAATAAAAAAAAGACTGTCACACTTAAAGTTTAAATGGAGAACTGGGCCATCTTTTTTCAGGTTACGTCATATAGCAAACAATGTGAAAGTTTTTTTAAGAGAATACAGTTATTTTTTATGAATTATGGTCGATTTTAACCACTGTGTGATGCACACATGCAAGTGTCATAAAATGTACTTACCTCGATGGATTTTTAATCTCTTCAGTGACATAGTTGAGGTTATTCCAACCATCGTAGGCCCAGAGGCCGGTATAGAATGCGATGGCAATGTTTCCCAGAGTCGCCTTACTACTGGTGAAGTTGGGCTCCTGTAAATGTCGCGTATTACCTGCACCATACGAACACGGTCTGTCAGTCTACACGCATATATACATCCCATTATGATAGAGTGATGGCGAACGATGAGTCCTTATGTCATTGTGAATGTGGTTTTGCCGAAAAATATTCACATCGTAAGTTGCGTATATAAAGCCATGAGGTGGGTATGGAAATTTAAAAAGAATGAAAACGTTCGCTATAGTAATTGCTATGTAGTATGTAGGTAATTTGAACACTATTTTTTTTAATGTTACAAGTATTTTTTAAACACTTTTAACATCAACAAAGCTCATCTATTTCGTATTAACATGTTTTAAAAAAAAATATCTATATTTTCTTTACATTTCTATACGTAAAGTTTTTCTTTTTATAATACAACTTCGTAGTTTAAGTCTTTGTTTTATATAAAAATTATCTATATCAATTCACTAAAGACAATACATGAACAAAAATACTAACAACAGATATATTTATTATCTCGAAATAATCAAGTAATACAAGCTCTAAATGATTACATGAATTGAATAATTTTCTACTTTATGGGCAATACGATGATTATTGATTTTGTATCATGACTATGACTTGATGTTTTCGTGTATAATTTACATGACGAACTAAAATAATAAGTAGTAGGTTACCTAATATCAACTTATAAGCCCCTCCGCACACAATAATGACGATGGCAACCAGTTTGGCGGCGGTGAAGATGTTCTGTACGTTGGTAGCCAAGTTCACGCTGTAGCAATTTACGACCAGGATCATCACTGAAATATAATTCATTAAGATTATATACATATTTAAAACCAAAATTAGGAATTAATACATTATCCTATAACATTCTTCTAATATTGTAAATGTGAAAGTAAGTTCGTTTGTTACGCTTTCACGCGAAAACTACTTAACCGATCATCATGAAACTTTGTACACATATTCTTGGAGGTATTAGAAGTAACATAATATTTAAAAATAACTAATATCTTGTCCTGCGAACGAAAAGACGAAGACGTGGGCACCAGCTAGTAATGTATAAAAGACAGTGACAATGCTACAAACATCTAATGCTTAAAAGTATATAAAATAAGCAGTGGATGGACCCCACCATGGTTCAGGCCTTGACGTGGCGGTGGGGCTCAGTATCATAGGGTGAGCCCAGCACCTAATTGAGCCGAGGGGGCATTGTACTGGCCCGACGTTGGGAGGGGTTGTTCTGTGGTGCGGGACAATCCCTCTGCGGAGGTGGCGTCGATCCCCTGAGGGACTGACTAGCCGTCGAGGTGCCCAGTTTGCTCATTAGATCCCCGGGGCACCTCACCAAAGGCGGCATAGGTGGCACTCGCCGGGTTTTAGAGGGTAGAGCTGCGTCCACTTACCATCTTTCGGGCGCAGCGAGACCCACATACCCGCGTGGGGAGACCCACTCCCCCGCGGGATGCCTCAGAGCATTTCCCAGAGTTAAAGAAAAAAAAAGCAGTGGATGGAAAAGAGCTGATGATGATGATAATGAAATAAAAATTAATTAACAATAGGACCAAGATAACCAAGTACAAGTAACATGTGTAACGACTAACGAGTACTCGGAAAGAAAATTAATTTGATAAATGTTTGGGATCGGCCGTCTTGACGTTCATTGAGAGAGATCCTTCTGTATGAATGGGTATAGGCTGATAATGACGACGTATATTTACAGGACCCCGTTCAAACATACATATATTTGCACTTGGCGGTTGTTATACCCGCATCAGTTGTAGCTTCCAGTCATCTGGCCACCAGACCAAGCGTTCGTTCATAAGTAATGTATGATCAAAACAGTCCAACAACATTACCAATACAAATAACAGCAACCAGTTTGATGAGAGCAGCCGGCGGCTCGCACTCGTTCACGAACGGCTCCACGGCGTACTTGGCGAAGCTCAGGCAGATTATGGCCATTTGAGAAGGTTTGAGCACCAGTGTGGATACCTATAACATATCTTGTATTAGCAATAGATTAAAAGATCCTTATATCTCCCACTAGATAGAGGTATCCCTAAAACCAGGCGATGAAAGTGTAAGGCCATAAAATAGCTATGCATTGGCTAATGCGGTTTGGTTTTCTTTCACCGGTGAGCCAATATTGCAAAGAGGATTTTGGCGGGAAGTTTAGGGGCGTGTGGATGTATTCTTTTGGTTACCCGTTAATTAATTGTTATTTTGTATTTTTCATTTGTTCATAATGTGATTGGTTGGCGAATATTGTGGTGGACTGTTCTGGGTGGGTGGAGTGGGGAATGATAGTTGATTGATGGGGGATTGTAGGGGCGCAGCCGCGTGCCTTGGGGTTTCCCGCCGTTTTTCCGTATTTCAGACTTGGCTTCGGCCTTACCAAATAAGTACAGACTAGGCTGTATTGATTATAGTCCTTTACCTTTCCTTTTAATTTTATCAAACAACAACATTGAAAGGTCAAATGAATGTAGAAAAGCTCTTTTAGGGATGCACTAGTCAGACTCTAACTCAGGCCACGTATGTTAAACCTAAACCTTTAGAATTTTGACGTATTCGTTGTATGATAGTAATTGTAATGTATGACTTTAATTGCATAGTCAAAGAAAAACGTTTTATTTTTAGCTAAGGATAAACGTATGTTATTTAATATTGAAAATACGTAATTCTATTGCGTAGTAATCTTTAAGAGAATATGTAACCATTTTAGAATGTTGTGATAACGATACAACTTTTGATTTATAGATAGTTGTAAATATAAAATACTGCACTTGTGGGTAATAAATACTGAAAGATGAATATATGACTAATCTTGGAACGGTTGTGTTTTATTGTCTATTGTACCATGTTACATGTATGTAACGCAATAAAAATAAATACTATATTGTTTATTATCAGTTGTTTTAGTGATGTGTAACCATATCGAAAATCAAGACAAATGTGATCTTGTATAAATTACATCTTATCTATGATATATTTGAATATTTTGTTTATATGCCTTTTCTACGTCTTGTTTTAAAAGACGCTTATGTGCGATTTAGCTCGAAACTAATACTACAAGAATGCAAGTCTACATATTTCAGTAAAGTTTTAAAACTACGTTTAAAATTAGTCAATTCTTATAAAATTTTATTTAATTTATTGTTTCAATTATAACATTACAAATATTATTTTGTATTTTTTTCAGTTCGATAATTTTCACCGCGGAGTCCGTATTGCACTACACGTTCCAATAAAAAATCAATAAAGGAGAAGATCATAATTAATAACAACTGGTAAACTACTCGGGAAAATTATTAAATTTAGACGAAACAATCCATTTGCAGTGCAATCTGAATACTACAAAACTGAAAGAAAGAGCTATGATTTTAACTACGGTATAGCACCCATAGTAGTAGAGCCGGGTAATCGTAGCATAAAGGTGCGTCGTGTCCCTGCTCGACTAATACGAAGTGTTACAACACTAGGGTGACAGCATATGCCTAACCCTAGTCAATTTTCTTTTAATTTTATTTATTAAATTATGTAATACTTTTTGGATTCTATTTTTTTAAATATGAATCAAGACGTACGCGTCAAGTGTATTTTGTTATTTTTTATTTTAGATAATTTTTGGTAGTCCTGCGCGACCCGAGTAAGAGTTCTGATCTTTATTAATTGCTTTTCTTAAATACACCAATATTTTGTTAATAGTCTTTAATTATTAGTTCCTCGGACCAAGACTATAACGGTTATATTATTATACTACAAAAGAGTGTTAGTACCTTTCCACACGTTCTGGTTGCCGGGTAGCCAGCGCCGGGTATCCGGTAGCGAAATGTATGGGCTTGCCGGCCAAATCAAGCCGATACGTGTGAAAGCAGTCATACATGCCCATACAGTTCGCTACCGGTTACCCGGCGCCGGCTACCCGGCAACCGGAACGTGTGAAAATGCACTTAGTGTCATTAGAGTTTACCCAAGAAAACAGAAATGCAGGTGGTCCTCCGAACGCATCCATGAAATACGCGTATTCAGCGCCGGAGGACGTGTTCATTGTCCCCAGTTCCGCGTATGCGAGCGCTCCTGGAAATAGGAGAAAAGAAAGAAAAAATCACAGTTAAAATATTTTTTAAGTTATGTACTTGAATTGACATTCTATGGTATGCATCGTTTTATATAGACATGTTTATTAAGCGAGACTCAAACACCTCGTCCACGTTGTTTGCATATTTCGAGTCTTACCAATACTTTTCTTAACATCCTTCAATTTGTGATTAAACATATTAAATCTGTCTGTCTGTGTGAATCTAAGTCAGTCAGTTACGGTCTGGTGGGTCTAGTGGTTAGGTGACAGGACTACGCATCACTAATTCATACAATATGTATGATTAATATTAATATCTGTACTAGGTTACAAATATGTATTTCATCACAGTCAGCAGCCTTTATCCACTGCTCAACAATTGCTCCTTCAATGAACGCCAAGACGGCTGATCTCCTGTCACTCGCATCAAACAATATGTATTTATATAGGTATACTTGATAAAAAAAAAACTCAGTACCTGTAACACAAGTTCTTACGAGCCTAAAAAGTGATGTTAACGTGGTGTGTTGATTTTTATTTATTATTCAATATAATATGGTATTTGCTTACCGAGCAAGGAGAGCAGGCCACACGCCATCCAGATCAAAAAGCTTATGCCCACTGAGCCCGTCCGCTTCAAAACCTCAGAGGGCGACACGAATATTCCAGATCCTGAAAATTAACAGTAAGAAACGCTTGTAGATAATTAACTCTATCTTAATGGAATAGAATAGATTTTATGTTGTATAACCGCTAGTGTTACGCATGAACATTTTATGTAATGTTGCTACGCTAGCAATTTATTATTATTATTCTTCGTAAGTTATAGTGCTATTCAGTACCCAGAATACGTTTGCTACCCGGATCCGCCATTTTTGTCGTCTTATTAAGTAGAGGAGTCCTAGAGCAGTCGGAGTAGCAGAGTAAATAAGGTCTACATTAGGACCTTTACGACCCGCACCATCTGTTATTTTATATAGTAAATAAGGTCTACATTAGGACCTTCACGACCCGCACCATCTGTTATTTTATATAGTAAATAAGGTCTACATTAGGACCTTCACGACCCGCACCATCTGTTATTTTATATAGTAAATAAGGTCTACATTAGGACCTTCACGACCCGCACCATCTGTTATTTTATATAGTAAATAAGGTCTACATTAGGACCTTCACGACCCGCACCATCTGTTATTTTATATAGTAAATAAGGTCTACATTAGGACCTTCACGACCCGCACCATCTGTTATTTTATATAGTAAATAAGGTCTACATTAGGACCTTCACGACCCGCACCATCTGTTATTTTATATAGTAAATAAGGTCTACATTAGGACCTTCACGACCCGCACCATCTGTTATTTTATATAGTAAATAAGGTCTACATTAGGACCTTCACGACCCGCACCATCTGTTATTTTATATAGTAAATAAGGTCTACATTAGGACCTTCACGACCCGCACCATCTGTTATTTTATATAGTAAATAAGGTCTACATTAGGACCTTCACGACCCGCACCATCTGTTATTTTATATAGTAAATAAGGTCTACATTAGGACCTTCACGACCCGCACCATCTGTTATTTTATATAGTAAATAAGGTCTACATTAGGACCTTCACGACCCGCACCATCTGTTATTTTATATAGTAAATCATAAACATCGCTTATGACCTTCATAAGTAAACATACTTTTGTTATGTATGTATAGTATGGGCCAAATATTATTTTATTTATTAACTTTGTTTATATTATGTGATTATATTATATGCGATTACACCAGATGAACTAATGTAGACAAAACGAGACGCGTTTAAATGTATATAAGAACGCTTTATACTAACACAATTAAATATTAAAAGAGTGTTGCCTCTTTTTAACTTCGCTAAAAATGTCTAAATGAATATTTATATAACCTTCCTCAGTTTATATTGTGTAATAAATAATAATACTTAATATTTTATTATACATCTAAATACACCAATCTATTCTTTTATAACATAGGAGGGCAAACGAGCAGTCGAAGCCTTAATTTGGCGACTATCGAAGCCCATACACATTCGAAAAACCAGAGATTATGCGTTGCCCCCCTTTTCCCTATCCCCCAATGGGCCACCGGAAACTCACAAACCGCACGAAACTCGACAGCATAGGTGTAACTCAACGCCGGTATTATGTGAGCGAGAGCAAATCAGCATAGCACTACCTCTTACCAAAACAGTGTGGTACAGCTAAGTAATTTCCTCTATTGTAGTAATAAGGTTCTATGTTATCCAGTAGAATAGCTGACTTATCGCATACATAATATTAAGATTGGGAGTAGAGTATATTGACTGATGTTAATGATTAATATACATGCACAAAATTATACATGTACGTTTGTGTGTGTATTACATATGACTCACCGATCATAGTGCCGACGATT
This sequence comes from Helleia helle, assembly GCA_963853865.1. Taxonomy (NCBI): domain Eukaryota; kingdom Metazoa; phylum Arthropoda; class Insecta; order Lepidoptera; family Lycaenidae; genus Helleia; species Helleia helle. The sequence continues at coordinate 14,891,726 of OY971421.1, forward strand.
AGAGCCACCCCACTGAAGAGTCCCACCCGTCTCTTGAGGTGAACAGGGTCGTCCGGAGCTGCGTCCGACCCCTCCAACTGTACATACAGTATCATTATAACATGCTTCGTAATGTCTGGCGATAGAAGTAAATTATACCCGCAATAACAGTATAATGCTTCATAAGTCATAACGTTTTGGAATAAGCTGAAACTCTTCCAACAAATACATAAGCGCCGACAGTAATATACAATTATATTTACTAGCTTATATCATTTCAAAAAAAAAGAACAATTATTTTTCCTTTAATACAGCCTCTTCAATTTTCTTTTCCAATTTTTGCTTTTATTCTTTGATAAATTAAGGAATAAAATCTTGGTTGGGTAGTTTTTATACCTCCGATCCTCCGCCTTGGGGCCCCGTAGCAATATCGATTAAAATATTATTACATTACTATTTAAAAATGTCAACTAAACTTTTCGTAGTTCTCGAAAAGAAATAGTTAAGGAACAAAGTCTCATCGCTCATATACAATTCGCAAGTATTGTTAACCTACCTTGTCTCCTGGGTTGGCGTTGCCGTCGGCGAGCGCTCCCGCCGCGCCGTCTTTGGTGTCGCAGTCGGCGGAGCACCCGCGCCATACCAGTCCCTCCCGTGCACTCCCTACGAACAACAATACTAACAATCAATAACCTTCTTTATAGAGACAAGGATAGCCGTTTCACCTGGTTGTAAGTGATCAGCAACATCCATAGACACCTGCTATACCAGAGGATCTAACCATTGCTATATGATTACTTATACTTATTTACTTATATATTTATGTGTTGGATGCGAGTGGCAAGGGATCGGCCGTCTTGGCGTTCAATGAGGGAGGCTATGTTCAGCAGTGGATGGATAGAGGCTGACGATGATGATTTACATTATATTAATATATATAGCTCCGTATACTGTGAAACTACTTCACTGATTTTCATAATTCTTTGATCTAAGACATATTACGGGGGTAAATATTATGGTCAGTCGATGAATTTTATAATTCAGGTACCGAGTCTAGTTAAGTGCCTTTTAGGTCAAAAAAAATTCTCCGTCTCCTTAAAATATAGAAGAGGAGTATGTTATCTACATACTCCTCTACTACAAAATAAAAGTTTAAAAAAAAATTAAGGATGCTCTCGAAAAAGTTACAAAAGTTTTAAGCAATTTAACACTGAAAAATACGCAAAACCGAGTACCTGTTCTCGGACCTTCTTTCTTCTTCTTCTTTCAACCCTTGGAAAAAATCTATACTAATATTATAAAGCTGAAGAGTTTGTTTGTTTGTTTGAACGCGCTAATCTCAGGAACTACTGGTCCGATTTGAAAAATTCTTTCAGTGTTAAATAGTCCATTTATCGAGGAAGGCTATAAGCTATATAACATCACGCTGTGACTTATTGGAGTTGAGTAACGCGGGAGAAGCTGCAGGCAACGGCTAGCTATAAATATTTGTGTTACAGTTCCCAAATTGTAGTTTTTTTAGGAAATTTCCTCTTGTAAATAAACAATTTAAATAACTTTTGTGATTTTTGGGAGCGCATCTTGAATTTTTTCAACATGCGATTCGAAATCGAACGACACATCAATCATATTTTAGGAGACGGAGAAAAAGTTTCCACCTAAAAGGGACTTGTTGATTAGACTATAAATACTCCGGCCTCTGCGCTTAATAAGCATGCAAAGAGTAATGTATCTTATTAGATACATTACAGTTTATGCAGTAATAATTTAATATAATAAAATATTATAATAAATGACTAAAATTAAAACATTAAAACATTTAAAACGATAATGTAAGTTAGATAATGAGTTAGCCAGCCAATGTTATTTTTGTAAAATGCCTTTTTTCCGACCAAAATTTACGAGACAACAGCGGATAAAAGTGTTTACGTAATGATTAGATTTATTTAATACAAAACAGAGGTATTAATATTATTATTTCACCTCAACTATTATTTTTGGACTTTAGGTCATTTATAAAAGTGTGAAAAAATTTAACAAACTGTTGGCAGATTAGATTTCAAATGGCGCGTGGGAGGGACCAAACATCGAACGAAATATATTAGTGAAGACTTTATCTTTAAATTGTAATTTACAATATAAAGAGGTGGGTGTGTCGTTCATTGAGCTACTTTATAACTGAGGACAGACAAATTGATATATTAATATTATGAACCAGTTTGAATATCATAATTCTAAAACATATTTTCGAATAATTGTCCTCCAAACTTCGGTATTACGAGGTTTTAAGAATTATAAATGGTGTAGAAAAGGTGTATAAAATTAAGAAAAAAGCTCAGTCTGAGATAGAACCGTACAGAGATTCTATAGATTTAAGCTCGATATTTATTGCTTGTCTTACAATTTTAATATATTCTTCCAACAATTGATTGTCAACGACTTACGACACACATGTTTTGATGCGCCAAATTATATGATAATTACTATAGTTTATAGTGAACTGAAACACATAATATGCAGTAGTGGTCATATTTTGTTAGTAAAAAATGTCGTGTACTTTTAGGTTCCTTCTTAAAACTAATTAGTAGTGCTATGAAATAGACACATGGCTAGAGTAAATAGGACAAGGAGTAAATATTAAAAGCGCTTACAATTTTTATTGCTTTAAATAATTATTATCGATAGTTACAAATGCGAATAGTAAGTAAAGCTGGACAAATAATTAAGAACGATTCTGCTCGAGAGTTGTTTCAGTAGATGCTTAAATAAAAAATCGGTTGTCTGTAAAGTCGGTTTACTGACGATAGTTGAACGTGACAACGTCATAAGAAAATGGAACGCCTCAGATCGAGGTAACGCCGCATGCGTCTTGGTTTTTCGTTCTTGCAGCCGGCTCCATCGAATTATAAGACGTTGTCACGTCAAAAAATACATTACAAGTTCATTTCTAACAGTATCACCGATACTGTTAGAAATTCTAAGTAAGTTAGTTTTATTTTATTTTTTGTTAATAGTTTTTTTTATATATAATTTATACGACTACTTTACAACGCTAAGGCCATGACTCTATCGGTTATTGACATTTTTCCAGAGAAAGGTTTAAAAGCGTTTTGCCAAACGATATGTCGATCGTCTCGCCGAGAAGTTAGCTTTAATATGTTAAGGTTTATTGTAAAAAGTTTATCCTGGATATAGTTTTACATGAATCGTGTTATAATTACTGTATGCAGCGATAGTATGGAACAGCTTTGCGATACCGAGAGAAATACAAAAATATACCTAATAAGTGTTATTCTCGTAAGTTTTAGAAAAGCTTGCTTGTAAATAGTCGTTCTTAATTATATGACCTCCATCGGTAAGAGAGGCAGCGAGCCTCACTTTTTCATATTTTAGAGAAAAATGCACTGAAGATAGAAAAACATTTTATAGTTCAATTTACAACAATCCACTTAGTCGTAATTAGAGCTAAGTAATGTTGGCGCATGTTTGTCAAGTTGCACGATTTTAATTAGGTTTCAATTTTAGTGGGTCAAGCTCACTAAAGATCTTGTTATAATTTAATTTTTGTTCATTCGAATAAAATGCATAAATATACTAACAAAACTAGTTGAAACTATGTAAACATGCTGCTTTGACACACTCAAGGCGTCAAGTGACAGATATGCTGTCGCGTTTCGTACTATTTGTGAGTTTCCGGTGGCCCATTGGGGGAGATAGGAAAAAGGAGGGCAACGCATCTGCATAACTTTTGGGTGTGCGGATGTTTATGGCCGTCGGTAGTCACCGGCTCATTATTACCGGCATGCCGGCTTATGTCATAAAAAAATATTATCTCGCTATTAACCAGTAGTGGTATAAAAATCACATTTATTTATGGTATAATTGTTATTAAAATACGCAATATAATTAAAAAGTCACACATAATTTAGTTCTTTTTTAAAATTAAAGGTGATTTTTTAAGGAAACCTAGATATTGCTCTAATTAGGAATACAAAGTATACATTACATAACAAATTTGTCTCGTTTTACCTTTGTGATTCAAGCTTAAATTATATAGTATTCACCGGCATTGCACCGGTTACGTTTCCACCATATGACGCAAGTCAGTGGACATTTAACTAATAGCAACAATACAGTACTAGCCATTCGACTTGAACAAAGTGAAGTAAGCTACGAGTGACGTCGCATAGTTATTTTTTTCTACAAAATTAACGCATCTGAAACTAAGATCAAGTATCAATAGCAACATACGAAAAGCTCCAATAGTGACAGAGATATAGACACTTTCTTTTGTCTTAGTTAGAATATCACTCTTTGTTTGTTGTAAAAAATTATCGACTAAATTTGAATGCCATACAAACATTCTCACTCGCGAACAGTTTGTCAAATATGTCCGCCATTTTGTACTACTTTTTAATTTGGTAGATTTATAAAATATGGTGATACCAGTTTTGTTATAGGCAAATTACCCAAGAATGAGGTATTATATAAAAAGGGACTGGAATCTTCGAAATAAACACAAAAAAAACCAATATGTTTATTGCTGTCGGTTATATATAGGACGTTTATAGCCTTCTTTTTATTTATTTATGTTTTCAGCGGTTTGTTCTTAGTCATTCCATATTTTCGATAATCCGGAAAAATGCAGTAGTCTAAAATTACAATAAATGTTTGGGTAGGGCTAATGCTTATAGTTATCTATCAACATTTTCCAGATTTTTATTATTTTAAATAAACTTGTTTCAAGAAAATAAATAGACTTGTTATTATGAATGTGGTATCCCTGTAAAATATGCATTTTCCTTTCGGGTATACGCGAATGTCAATTCCATATCGAGGGGTAAAAGGCGAATTGACTCAAGCGACACTTTGGGCGATATTGAGTTATATATATCATTGTAATCAGTGAATTTTTCTGCGTCTTTTGAGCCCAGTTTTATAAAAATCGGACCACATTTTTGGCGCTTGATTCCTCTAAAAATTTGACTATCATTTCTAATATCGTGGTGTGAAGCGACAAAAAACATCACCTTTTTCTTTAACTATGCCCTTAAATCGTTTTTAGGGACATATAAATTTACTTACTGTTCACTTAAGCTTTTATTCCTTTAACTACTTTTCTGATATAAGCCTTTTAAATCTTTTTTACCTGCCCTACAATAAGTCACAATGGGCTATAAAGTATTTTGTCCTGATCAGACTCATTAAAATATGTCGTTTGAATCTTTTTACTTTGAATTGATAAACGTTACATTGGCGCTTGAGCCGTTTTACCTTGAACTAATTAAGAAGACTACTTCACATAAGCTTTTCTTACATGAATCAATATACTGTTGATTACTTGGTGTTATTGTTTCCAAAAAAGTAGAAAAATACCGCAAAAGATTTATAAAGTTTCTGCTTCATTTCTTTTATAAATATTTTCCTATAATTTTCTTATTTGAATTCATCGTTTTAAGATCCAAACCTCATAAATTGACTTTCTTTCATTGAATTTAGTAAAATTATCAAGAAAAAATTATTACTATAATACTTTTTTCGATTTTCTTAAAATGGTAGCTTTGCCTGTTAAATTATTATGCCTCATTCTATTTTTCAACTATCCTGAATATAAAACAGTTTTCCATGATCTATTTTGAAATTTCTTATGATTAAAGTAATTTCACCCTGAACTATTTGGTTAAATTATGTCCTGTAAATCTTTTATCTGTTACTAAATTTGAATGTACTTGAATCATTTTGCCTTAAACAGAAAATAGGTCATTTTGACTTAAGTGACATCTAAATAAATGTACAATGCATATGATGAAAACTACCTATTTTTGAAGCTTATTTAACGTGTTTTCATATACTTCAAGCGGTAATTCAAAGAAAGAAATACTTTAAGAGTTATGATTTTTTTTTCGAAATTTTTAACTTAAAATCGCTCTCCTGTAAAGGTACCAAAATGGCGTTTAAGTCAAATCGCCTTTTACCCCTCGATATGATACTTGTTCCTAGATCTGAAACGCAACACAAATCCAGCCAATTGAAATTGCTTGTACGCACTTGTATAAAACATATCATTTAAATGTTATGTCATAAACTTACCGTCACCTGTCACTGTCATGTTACTAAATTAAAGATAAAATATTTAAAAAAACGAACAATAAAAATAAAATTGATTTTGCTAATATTTTATAATGACTTATTTTATACATAGTTTGACGTTTAGAAATAGCCTATAAATAGCTTATTACTTCACACTGAGTTCTCAGTTTAAAATCCCGTAAATTCACTAAATACAAAACAATATACTGTTTGTACTGTTTTGTAAACTGATTTGTAAATTCTTTCACCAATAGAAAGCTACATTACAATAAATATATTTTCCCCGTATTTCCACGAGAACGGGAACTACGCAGGTTAAACCGCGGGGCTCTGCCTAGTATAATATAAATAAAATTATTTGTAACAATATAAGAAAATCATAAAAAGTTATTCTACATTTATTTGTGTCTACGTGATTACGTTGTTTGGAATCACAGATAAAAAATACATTTTTAAAATACCTCGTTTTTCGTGAAGCTTTCAAACTCGTGACGTTCGCTTTAATTTGGGAAAAGTTTTGTAATAGCCGGCCTCACGGACTCATATAATGATGCTAGTATTTTTATAATAATGTGTTTCTGAGTGATAAATATACAAAACTGTGAGATATTAAAGATATTATTTTTACACTTCTATTAAGGTTTTTAAAATATGGCGGCGAAATGTTCCTGATTGTGTAATTATAGTCGTAATATCATATTAACATGATTATCAGCTCGTTAATGTCCACTCTAGTAATAACATCTGGTATTAATATTTATTACGCTTTCGTTTATATGGCATTTAATAACTTGTGTAGCACATTAATGTTGAATAATAAAATATTATGTCGTTGATTCTAGGTGATTCATAGTCCATTGGACCACTCTATTCCTGTAGCCTTTACAAAATTTAAATTTAGGGCATAAACAAATGATAAATAAAATAAAAAATATAATATTTAACACAAACATCCATATGATATTTAAGTTTTTAGTACAAACGCCTGCAATAAATTTAAGAAAATTCGTGCCCATCAAAATGGTGTAACAGTAAATATCTGAAAACTATATAACTTGTATGGCTGTCTTATATTTTAATTGTGATTGAATACAGATTTAGAAAATAACTGTGATCGTTTGAAGTCAATGTAATAAACATGTAATACGAATCAAGTCCAGTCAAACGCTAATAAAATCTCTACCATATCTATTGAAAATCTAGTATCTCTCATCATCTCATACTCCTGCTATCTGTCTATCGCTGCTGTCTATAATTCACACTATATTAGTAGTGAAAGAAGTAAGCACTGTATTAGTGTAAGAAGTGAACACTACATTAGTGTAAGACACTTCAGTTAAATATACTGCTGTGACGCAACGTTTGGTTATCACGTGCTCCCGACTCCCGACTACGCGCGTCGAGTCACGACCACCGTTTGAGAAATGTACAATCAATTGAAAACTAGTGGTGGTTAATGTAACGCATAGCGCCATAACGTAGCGCGCTATTCATACTCAACGTATAGCGTACGCTATATAAATTCCTATTCGGCGCTATAACGTAGCGCCTCGCTACATTAGGTATGTAGCGAGGCGGCTAGCGTAGGCCGTAGTTATAACTTTATAACATTCGAACTACGCCGACGTGCTAGATCGTAGACGCTAGACGTTATAATTTATAGTTTATACGTCAGTCAGCGTCGAGTGCGCGCTCGCGCTAGATGTGTCGTGCGCTATCCCGGCCGGCTCACGCGAGTTACGTAATTCTAGTCTTGCGACTACACGTTATAATATAGTCTATATAATAACGCGCTAGAAAAATATAGTTTATAGTCCATAGCACGTTATCATAAAATAGTTTATTTGCACACCACTATTGAAAACATTGAGTTGAGAGTATGTGCTAATTTTAAATGTTTGATTATCAACACATTATTGGTCATTTTTCCTGCTAGTGTAGCGGTGATTGGGGACTTTGCGGGGAATTTTGGAATGACTACAGAGTTGTAGTCATTCTGTATAATGAATATCTCTACGTGGTCATGTGTATATCCAATTATAGAAAGTTCCATTTTCCGATGATTGATATACATGTTTATTCTTTTATCATTATATTTATTATAACAAGTATGAATATAAAACATAGTAAAATTTAATTTTACGTGAATATCATTATAATGAAAATGTTGTACCGAGCATTTAAACTTTGAGACGATTGGCTTTTACTAACGTGCATTAATATTAAATAATATATACTATTCCTAGGTCGTTATCCAATTTAGTAAAAGTTAGTCAAGTTGACCCAAACATGCCAAGGTCTTGTGTAATTTTTTGGCAAATGATAATGCCAGATAAATGTGCCAGTAAATTTTGACGACCTCTGTGGCTCAATGGCTAGCGCATTGGCGCTCAAGCCGGAGGTAGCGGGTTCGAATCCGGCCGGGAACAAAAATGTTTCTGTGTTCTTGGGTCATAGATGTTTTTTAAATATGTGTATTATATAATAAAAATCTTAATATATGTATAGTATAAAAGTATTATTTCCGTTGTCTGGTACCCGTAGCACAAGTTCTTCGAGAACTTACTACGGGACCAGATTGACGTTGTGTAAAATGCGTCCATAGATATTATTATTATTATTTTGAACTACCTTGCACAGGTTATAAAAAAATATTTAATTATAATATCTATGGACGTTTTCGAGGGAGGCCTCTATTCAGCAGTTATAGGGACTGATGTCGATGATGATAGATGTTTTTTTGGTAAAACGGAAAATAACAAATATAATAAATACTAAAAATAAATGAGTTTATGAGAATCATAAAAAAGCAATAAAACAAAAAAAAAACGATACGATATTATGGTTTCTTATCAGATACCTATAGTCTATTTTACCTATAATAATTGTCTGTTATTTCATGTTAATTTGAAATTTTATATAAGACAGGTTTGAGGCAGAGTGAGTTATAATTACTACGTATATTACGCTAGTAACATAGTTCAATGGTATGGGGTCAGTTTTTCTCAATCAGATAGGTTTAGAAGTTGCCCTGTCTCTCTATACACATAGGCTAGTTTTTAAAAGATTTTAAATTAATAATATAATATCAAGAGGTACTTTACATTTTCATATCATTCATATTCTATTGATACATCTACACCATTACAAAACATCTCTGATCTCACCTAAAAGTAAGTAGACTTCTACATGGCTGAAACCGCGGGAAACAACATATTATTATAGTATCAATTATTTTTAAACACTTATATTTGCAATTAAAGTGGGTTAAAATTTCGCAACGATTTCCTACGATCACAAGTAATATGACATCGCATTATATATTATGATAACGATGCAATCGGCAATAAAATTGCTTCTTCAGATATTACCATGAATAATCGTTTTATCTATATGTTCTTGAGCGGTTTTATAAAGTACTTAAAGATTTGATACCATCAATGAAATTATTGTAATATGTTTAAGAGTAACAGAATTTTAAATTACTCGATATATTTTATACCGTTTGTAACGGGCTTTTTTTAGGATTCGATTGAAATCTAATATTGACAGCGTTTTTACTCAAATGGTTTTGTAATAATAATAATAAAAAGGTATATTAACTTAACCTATAAATCCGCCGGTATTTTATTCACAAAAACTCAAAAAGATTGATATAAAAAGTTAGTTACCTTTTCCTCAGTATTTAAAGACTGTAAAATAAATAATTGAAAGTGTATTGAAACTGTAGTAACTGATTTAATTAGGTGTTTTATAATAGAATATTTGATGTGATACCATAAACAGCTATAATTTTTATTTTGTATCCTAAGTATTCCACTGAGTCCTTTAGAAATGTTAGAGAGGTAAATGGAGAAATTTGCCATTGATATTATGTTAGCAGGTGAAGAATGATAATGTTATTAAGATTCCAAATAACTCATTCACGCGTACTCAAACACCAACACGTGGTTTCATGCGAAGTACGCCGTAGCGTGCACAAATAAAAATATATTTCTTTTTTAAACATTTTCGTAATTAAAATCACTACTTAGCAAAACACATATATACAGTGCAAACGGAATTTCAAGTGGACTGTAATTAATCGTACAATTGAGAAGATTGTTTTATAGATGTGATTTGTTATATAAAAGTTATATTTCTTAAATGTATGAACCTTCATTAGATAAGAGCAAGACTGGTGCAACAATGTCATTTTGCAGCTTGTTGGTGCTCTCTACGTGTGCAGGCGCACGCACTGCGCTACGAAGCAGCTCGGCGAATGTGTCACGCATCGCATGCGTCTACACCTTGACACCGCACGGCGCCGGCGCCACCAACTACAATTGTGTCACAGCGGAATTTCTTCACAACCTTCGCGGAATTTATTCACAAATTACGGACTGTTCCAACTTGGCGGAATATTTTCACAACCTTCGCACAATTTATTCACAATCTTTGCGGAGTGTTCCAACTTTGCCGACTATCTTCACCTTCGCGTATTATTCACAATCTTTACGGATCATCAACTGCGCGGGAATATTTTCACAACCTCGTAAATTTCAAAATAGATAATTGCACTTCACAACCGTTTATTGTTTTACGTCACTAAGTTTAATTAAATTTGTGTATCAAATTAGAATTGAGCTTTTAAAATTATAACATATTATAACATTTAAACACAAATTTTTATATTTAAAAATTGATAAAATTTTAATTTAAATATAATTAAATTAAAATTTATAAGTTGATTTTTGAATAGTTATGCCCTGCGCACGTCAGCGTAGAATATTTGCTCAGGGCAAACTGACTATTTTGGGCGCGAGGCAGCACGTGGGCGGAAAACAAGCTCCCGCCCGCCCGCCGATCAATGGAAGAGACTCGACACCTAGACTCTTATAGTCTAGGTGATAAAATATATTATTATCATATCAAAAACACAGCAACCATTATTTATATCGTGTAGTATTTATCTGCATCACATAATTTTTTATATAAATATTTTTATAAAAGTATTCCCATTTTATTAAATTTTTCTCTTATGTAAAATTTGTGTTATTTTAGGCGACTGACTTCTAATATAATCATTGTCAGCTGATTTAGCTAAATTAAACTTAATACAAAAAAAATAGCTAGCATAAAACTGTTTCTGTAAGTAGGTTATATCCAAACACGATTATATACGAAGTGAAAGAAAACAATTTTCTTAAGTTCCTATCTCCATTTATTCCTTTATTAGACTTTATAGCATTAAGCGTGACAATTGGATAGTTTTATGTTCGGAGGGTAAATAGTAATTAGTGAAATATATGTTGATATCTATGTATGTTGATTATGTACGTTTGTACGTGTTTCACAATAAACTCATATCAATATTACAATGACATACAAACAAGCGGATCTTGAAGAATTCAATAAGAGATTTATTACAATACCTATACAATAACATTTGCCAATATACAATATAAGAACGTATAGTGATGTGGCAAGGACACAACCGACGCCAGGAGGCCGTGTGGTCGCAGACTGCACGGTAGGCGGGGGGCAACCCCCACTTTATAAATCAAAAGTGAGCCGAATGGGCTCACACTAATCCGATGAAGCATTAGGGCCTTCGGGCCATTAGCATAGATCCCTCCGAAAAAAAAAATGTGGCAAGGTTACGACCTTACCAGATTTAATTAAAATTTACTCCAAATATTATGTATTTAAGATTATGTGGGTATAAATTATCTTCTTTTAATTAATTTGGCAAAGAATTAAGAATGAACGAATGGTTTAAAAAACTAAAAAACACGCAAAAAATTGAAAATAATTTTTAATATAAGAATAAAAATAATCCATTTTTTTGTTAATACTTTAATTGCCAACCTATATAAAATGATTTTCTAATTTTTAGTTAGATTTTCTATAAAAGCGCGTTTTTTAAGTTTTTTAAACTATAATAATTTATTAAATATATTTTATTTAGATTTAAATCCTTTGTCACTCACCCAAAAACACGAACTCACTAAAAACACACGAGTGATGTAAGTAATTGTCCCCAAAAAGTGCCTCCCCATCATGGTTCAGGCCTTGAAGTGGCGGTGGGGCTCAGTATCATAGGGTGAGCCCAGCACCTTGGGCGAAGCTAATTGAGCCGAGGGGGCTCTTTGTACCCCTCTTATAAGAAGAGGAGGGGGGGGGACAAAAGAGCAGGGGGCAAGGGGCGAAGACGGTAACCTCACCCCATGTACTGTCCCGACGTTGGGAGGGGTTGTTCTGTGGAGGCGTCAGTCTCTTGTGGGACTGACTAGCCGTCGAGGTGCCCTGTTTGTTTATTAGACCCGGGGCACCTCACCAAAGGCGGGATTGGTGGCCCTTGCCGGGTTTTAGTGGGTAGAGCTGCGTCCACCAGCTTTCGGGCGCAGCGAGTCTCACATACCCGAGTGGGGAGACCCACTCCCCCGCGGGATGTCTTAGAGCATTTCCCGGCGTTAAAGAAAAAAAAGGTAATTAGTGCTCCTAGTTTTCTTCCTTGGGTGTACTATACTGAAAAAGAAAGCAATTCTTCGAAAACGTATGCGTAAATTTTACGCAGATTATCTTTCTAGGGTTAAAGTGGGTTGATAAAACGTTTACAGATTCCGTTTTATAGATAGCATGATAGACAAGACAGGTGAAGCGTATAAAACGTGTCAACAAAATTTAATATAGGTAATATTCTTTTCTAATATTTAGTATTTACGCGAATTTCACTCATTATATAGTTTTTTATGCAACCAAGGTAAAGTAATGTAGCAATGATACCGCGATAAAATCTGTAAAAATTGTTTCATTAAAAAGATTTAGTACATAGCACCTGTACCAGAAGAAAACAGTTTAACAAATGTTGAATTTAAAAATATATGACGCAGACTTGAAACGTAGTGTTTATACGTGTATTACTCTGTAGCGACAGCGATTACGATTTACGACAACCATGAAATTGATGTGTTTCGTTTGGAATTGTGTCAGTGTACATTTTGAATGAAAATAAAATAGTAAGAAACATAGGCACCAGTAATTTGTCTTTTTTTAATATTTAATTTGCTTTATGTCTTCTATGATAAAGTGAATTATAAAAATGAGTCATCAAAGTGAGAAAGAGGAAGAGTTATTTTACGTACATATTTATTAGTGTTTCCTGTAGTAAATTTTAAAATCAAATTATTTTATGCGCATTTACGCGAAACCGATCATTACTAATTGTTATAATTTACAAAAAAAAATACAGTTCGTGTAAATTATATAAGTACTTATGTTATGTTTACTGATGATTAGATGGTGTATCGATATTTCCGGAACCTTCTGGAATGGGTTGGGTGGTAAGGGCCCTCACCGTGGCTGGCATTTATTGACAAAAATTATGTAAAGCGCAAACAAGACCTTTCCTCTCCCATGAACATAAAACGCCGTAAATGGCGATGAGCAAAAAATCCCAATCCGTAATGTGGCGAGGGGAAAAGCTAAAAGTAAATTATTTTACTAAGGGAGGGTGAATGAACCTCAAATGAAGCCCTCCCAATATGGCAGACGTGACGTCGCCAGTAACTCCGTCCTCCGAATGACCTTCAAATTTTCACGACTCGAGAAAATATTAATTGCTGGACGTTTGACATGTATCATAACCATTATCGTGAATAAAAAATTGAAACTTATTAAAACGTTCGCTCTAATAATGTGAAATTTGTTGGTAAAAATTGTTGGAAGGTGCAAAGAATCTATATTATCGTTTTTTAACGTATGGGTCACGAAGTCTCAGTAAGGGGGTTGATGGGGTCGCGAAGCCTCAGTAAGAGAGAAAAAATAACAATAATGTTTAAAAAATATTTAGTCAAGTAAAATATGTCTCAGGGGGTCGCGTAATGAAAAAGGTTGAAAAACTCTAATGTATATGTTGAATGTAGATATCATGTGGTGGGAGGGAAGCGCTACCGGTGGGAGGGAAGCGCTGTGCCGCGCTCCCGGCTGCATGGGTACCACCATCTTGCTTGTTTCTCCCGTGAAACAGCTTTGCTGTGTTTCGGAGAGAAGGGCAAGACAGGCAGTGTAATTACTGGCACAGAGACTTAACATCTTATGTCTCAGGATAGGCAACACATAAAGGAGTTGCCTGGGCTCGTTTCAGGTAAACTAGTTTATGTTCATGGGCGACGTCGACCACTTACCATCAGGTGGTACGTTTGCCAGTTTGCCTATACATTTAACATAAAAAAAATGTATTTATACGTTTCATACGTGTTAATTTTTTTTCCTAGTACCCATACCACACGTCCCAAGACACAAAACTAGTTTTCAGTTGTGTGGTTGATCATATTTATTTAGGAAGTAGTAGTTATCAGGGAAGTGCTACATCATTTATTAATGGACGCTATGGATAACAATATATTTATTTAGTTTTCATCATGTCATGTACCCGTGTCTATCCACTGTAATACACCTCCAGTAAGCATCTGTATTATAACAAAATGAGTCGTCGTGACGTCACACTCTCAAAATAACCGACGGGCGCTTCTAATTTTATCTGATAGCGAATTTCCACCGTCACAATTGTCAGCACTTCATTTGTCGACAGCTATTGATGTAATCATTATAGAAGTTTGACTGTACATTGTACAGTCTGCATCAATACATCATTATTTTAGAATTTAGACGTATGACTTTTCATTGTACAGTCTGCATCAATATGTCATCATTAATCATTATAGACGTTTGACTGTACATTGTACAGTCTGCATCAATATGTCATCATTATAGACGTTTGACTGTACATTGTACAATCTGAATCAATACATTGTCACTATCAACATCTCTTTAAAAATACTTTTCAATAAAAGTCAAGTTGGCCGAACCCTTTTTTTTCTGTAACGCCGGGAAATGCTCTGAGGCATCCCGCTGGGAAGTAGGTCTCCCCAGGCGGATATGTGGGATTCGCTGTGCTCGAAAGGTGAACGCAGCTCTTCCCACTAAAACCCGGCGAGTGCCACCAATGCCGCCTTTGGTGAGGTGCCCCGGATCTAATAAGCTAACAGGGCACCTCGACGGCTAGTCAGCCCCTCAGGGGACCGACGCCACCTCCACAGAGGGGTTGTCCCGCACCACAGAACAACCCCTCCCAACGTCGGGCCAGTACAATGGGGTGAGGTTCCCGTCCTCACCCCTTGCCCCCTGCTCTTTTGTCCCCTCTTCTTATAAGAGGGGTACAAAGAGCCCCCTCGCCTCAATTAGCTTCGCCCAAGGTGCTGGGCTCACCCTAGGCTACTGAGCCCCACCGCCACGTCAAGGCCTGAACCACGGTGGAGGAGTTGGCTGAACCCTAGCCACTCGTATGTATGACCCGTTTCTTTGGAGTTCGACCGTCCGTTGAATATGATCGAAATTCGGTCGTATTGAATGATTTTTTTTTTTTAATTCTTTATTTATAAAGCTATACACATATATAAGGTTAAGCCAGCTAATGAAAATTTGATATATAAATTTGGTTATAGGCACAAGCACTTCCATTATTTGCTTAATTAAAAACTCACTCTCGGATATTTTGTTTGACAAACGAACATTGACAATGTCTACTTTGGGTATTTATATTGCCCCCTTTTTTGTCGCAGGGAAATGCTGAAATAGTTAATACGTAACAAATAAACAAATCTGTGATAAAAATATTGATGTCTTTTTAAGAACCTGCCCTAGTTTATTACGAAGCGGACAATGAAAACTGTATCGAAATCCATTAAGTAGTTTAAAAAATATCGATGCACAAACACACCAACACAAAAAGTGACTTTAATATCTATCTTAGATGTAAAGATAAACACAAACATTCCGAGCTTTCTGCCATTATTTTTCGTATAAATCCTAACGATACCAAATCTCAATCTCTATCGCGTAATAGTATAAAAGAGACGCAAAGATATTCTTTACATGTTATTTAAGTCATATTGATACTCAAACAAAGCCTTTCAAAACCTATATACCAAAATTTAACGGAAATCTAATTATTATTGAAATAATGTTTTAATTGGTACGTCTGTTAATGACGTGACATCAAAGCATTGAGGCAATTAATAAAAAGCTCAATCAAAAATACTAACAATTAGTACAATTCACACGTCATCGCTCCCTCCGCTAGATGACGAAACATAAGGAAAAAAAATTGGTTTGATTTGTAAAAGCTCTGATTTGGGTTAATGCTATAAAATCGATCACCAAGGTCAGAACAGCATTTCATGACGTGTCGTAAAACTTATAGTCAGATACTTTGACCGTCAAACGCCATCTCAGGTACGAGACAATCAATACGATTGACGCATGCGTTATCGCGCGTTGCTCTTCATTCAAATCTGTATTGACAATGATAAGGTCTCTCAAAGCTGGCCTCAACCAAACTCAATACGCTGTTTTACAAATCCCATAATTAATTAGTGAAGATTAATGAAACGGGGAAGACCTCTTAACGAGTTGACTTACTTCCAAAATCAGAAGACCTGATAACAGATAATGTTAAGAGAGCACGACTATTATTAACAACCGACAACATATTAAGTATATGTATCTATTTACGCGTATCAAAGTTCTTATGAAATAAAGTTATACACACATTCAGATCAATATACATCTAATCTTTGTAGATGAGTAGATATATAATAGATATAGTATAATATAGTATAAATATAATAGATAGAGTATTCAAGAAAAAAGTATTCATCATAAATCACTCCTAAAATAATGCGTCTTGGTTCGAAGTCCATAACAACCAATATTCTCCATCCTAAGACTAAGAAATCGTTACTTCAGCGATAATACCGCCATTGCGAAGTTTTACTATGTATAGCTTGTAATGTGTTATTTTTTGTATGCCCTTCGAATACTATATATTCTAGGATTACTAGCGAATCGGGTCTTAGGGACTTAAGCCATAAAATCATTGTGACCCCAAGACATCGGGAATATAACCGGATAGAGTAATGTGAGGCATAAAATTCCGAAACTGGTCAGTGATTTGTCACTGACGTAACATCAATTCAACCAGTGGATGTACGTCCCATCGCCCAATCTCTGGCCATCAGTCGGCCAATAAGAGCGCAGAACTGGCGCAGCGTCAAAAAGCACAAATTTGGCGGAAATTGTTTTCATACAAAACACATAACATTACCATATCGGTGACATTAGCACTCTATTCCAGTTATATCCTCGATACCCCAAGACCAGTACTAAACTCGAAGTGAAGATCAGAGTCGAAACAAAATCTTGCAACGAATATTGTGTAATATTGACGAGATGTAGTTCGTAAGATAAATAAGGGTGAACAGTTTAAAAACATGCAATGCAGGGCGAGCATAATATATAGAGCTAGAAATAACCACGGGATAAAAAGTGGTGGTTATTGAGAGTGTTATAATTTAAGAAAACAGTGCGTGCGTACAAAGTATTCACGTCAGAAGTGAAACTTATTTGGCAATCCAATTTTTAAATCTCGTTTATATTTATACTAATCTAAAGTTTTAAATTTCCAAAAATTGCGATGCGACGTTCGCTCTATCTCACTCTCTCTCTCTCTCGATCTTTCTCACTCGCTTGCTCCCTACTCTCACTCCATGGCTATGTGCTTCATGCTACGTTCGCCCTTTCTCACTCTCTCTCAATCGGTCTCAATCACTCTCTCCCTCTTCTTGGACAAAAACGTTGCACATTTTCATGACGTTTCATCCGTAAAAAAAAATACATGTTAATAATGTTAATAGCCTGCAACTATAAGGATAATTGATTGAAAACAAAATATACCATACAAATGGTAATTGAAAACTATTCCATTCATAATAATTCGTAGGTCAACAAGAATTCCCAGAAAAATATTTATTAATTGGATGTTGAATGGTCACGCTAATGACTTACCTTCCAGTCCCTAAACGTATCAACATTTGCGTCCTTTAAATTCTACAAATAGATTTTTCAATGGCACCAACAATGCTAATAAATAATCTCAATTAAAATAGACGTTGGCCATTTGGCGCCTGTATTATAAGAGCCACGTCGTGTACGTATGATATGTTGTCACGTTGTACGTACCAGTACAGACATACTCCGACTACAGGGTGTTCCTCAGTTTCCTTGTAAATCGTCTATACCGCGTGGCGCATACGCTTTCCAACAGCTGTTTACTTACTCCTAAATCCTCAAACGTACACGATACATTCAATATCACCAGGAACATTAATTACACTTCTAAATATAAGGGTTCCATGTTTTCTTTTGAAACCTCAAAAGAACCTCACTGGTTTTCTGTGATTCCTACAGGTGAAATGAAAGGATACTGATAAAATCTTGAAGGGGTGTAAAGTTTTCCAACTCGTGGTGTAGTTACATCAGTCATACATTTAAATTTTTGTCTATCATTTGAGCATCCTAAAATTCATTTACATTTATGGAGACACGATGACATCAGTATTGGAAAATGGAAAAGAAGCGGGTAGACGTTAGTCAGAAACATGGCCTCTGTTTTGACTACTTTTTTATGTTAGTTAGATAGGCAAACGGGCTGACGAGCTACATGATGGTAAGTGGTCAGCGTCGCCCATGAACATAAACTAGTTTACCTGGAACGAGCCCAGGCAACTCATTTATGTGTTGCCTATCCTGAGACATAAGATGTTAAGTCTCGGTGCCAGTAATTACACTGCCTGTCTTGCCCTTCTCTACGAAACACAGCAAAGCTGTTTCACGGGAAAAACAAGATGGTGGTATCCATGCAGCCGGGTACCTTTATTATTAATACGTGATTCAAGAGTGCCGAGTCTTTTATTCAAAAGTGATCTTGTTTTCTATCGTACGAATGTCTTTTTACTGCATTCACTAAATTATTCAGACTAATTAAATTATGTGTCATCAAAATCTTTAATCAACTTCTCAGTTATAGGATAAGACGTAAGAGAAGTAAGAGGTAATGTCATGCTGCTTTGCAGCCGAATTGGGCCGGCACGACCGGGGTGGTACCTCTCGCTCACATGATACTGGCGTAAAGTGACAGCTTTGCTGTCGCGTGTTGTGCGGTTGTGAGTTTCCGGTGGCCCATAGGTAGGGATGTGGTAAAGGAGGGCAACGCATTTGCATAGCCTCTTGTGTGGATGTTTATGGGCGTCGGTAGTCGCCTAAGGCTCTGACTGCTCATTTGCCCCCCTAGGTTAAATTATAGTTTAAAAAACTAAAAAACCACGCTTTTAAAACTGATAGTGATCAATTGAAAAATTCATATTATTGTACAAAACACGTGGGGTTGCTTGTTATGATATCCACAGATATAGTAAATTATTGATAATATGTTTACCACAATCGAAATCAAGCTACGCTTAAAAGCGTGGTTTTTTAGTTTTTTAAACTATAATTTATTTTTCACTTTTTAGTTTGGTTTATTAGATTTGATTCCTTCTTTATCGACTGTAAGTCCAAAGCTATGCATTCATCCATTTTTAGGAGAGAGAGCCTGAGAAACGGCTACCACAGCCAAGGAAAGCAGTAGGCGCGCAAATTACCCACTGCAGACATGCGCAGATCACGCGATAGCTCTATCTTTCTTACTCCCTTACAGAGGATCCACAAAAGAATTTAGTAGAAATTAATCCTGGCGGTCCTTATAAAGATATTGGGAAACTGTTATTAAATTATTGCATTGTCATCGGTCCTTGATACGTGTGCAAAGTTTCAAATTAATCAAACTTGGTAATCGGTCAAATTTATGCTCAAAGATTCCATTACATACATAGATACATAGATACAACCCAAGCTAATAAAAGCGTGGTAAAAAGACAGCTTGCCTTCGTGTCTGGGCCACGTCTGCCTGCACTAAACTGTCATCGATACATCGAACAGTGTCTTACGAGTTAAGCCTCATGTAGTATTATATATACATACCCTATGCAGTATGCACATTTTATTGGCAATGGCATCATATTTATACACGACAATGCTAGGGCCGCGGGCGTCGTACGAGATTATCTTACCGAAGTCGGTATCTGCATTATGGAATGGCCAACAAGAAGCCCGGACATGAATCCATAAGAAAAAGTGAGAAAGTGAGAGGGCGAACGTAGCATGAAGCACATAGCCATGGAGTGAGAATCGGGAGTAAGCGAGTGAGAAAGATCGAGATAGAGTGTGAGATAGAGCAAATGTCGCATCGCAAGTCTCGGAAATTTAAAGCTTTAGATTAGTATAAATATAAACGAGATTTAAAAATTAGTTTGCCAAATAAGTTTCACTTCTTACATGTGTACTTTGTACGCACGCACTTTTTTGGTGAGAAGTGTATGTATGTAACGTTTATTTGCGGGTTCAAATTTCGACAACCAGCCCGATCGTCTTTCGTAGTTGTTTATATTGAATTCTAAAGGCTGTTTCGTGACTTATAACCACGGAATTTTAGATTTTCGATACCTAACACCTACATACGATTTTTACAATATTTTAGAGACTATAACTTGGCATCATTTGGCAAGAATTTTGTTTTAATATTAAAATATTATACTTTATAGTAGAATACCATAAAATGTTTTACTTCGTTTAAAATTACTTCGTTGAGTGTACATTTTCACATTAATACGCAATTTATTGTAAAGATGCACTGCTTTAAAAGTAACCACCTCTTTAATCAATTAAAAAAAGAGATGGTTCTCAATTCATTCCTTTAGCTGCGTATAAATATGCAGTTAAATTTATATTTTCACTATGATAACTTATCAATGAACAAGGATTTTCTTGAAGAATCATTAACGGTTATTCAAAAGATACTGTTTATAGGCGGTAAAGATTAAGCAGTTTTAATCATACATTTCAATAAAACGATAATGGTTGCATCAGCCAATTTTATTTTATAATTTTAATTCTTTTTTGAGAAATGTTGGATATGATAGTCTATACTATGGAGGGTCCTAGAGTGGAGTCTTCTTTTGCTAGAATGGTATGAATCTGGAACCCGTCCTAGTTAGAATCAGTTGAGATCAGTCTTCTGCGGAGGCGTAGGTACCGCTGTATAAGCCGATGGATACGGGGCTTCCAAAACAAAAAAATTTAAACTATTCAGAATCCCATATAAATATTTTTCCCTACGATACGGGCCCCGCTAAAACAAGCTGCACTGGTCTTCTAGGCATTCATTAGTAGTGAACGGAAAAGAGCTGATGGTAAAATAAATTGATAATGCTTATAATAAACACTCGAATTTCTCAAAACAATACTCTATAGACGTATAATGAGTAAGAACGGTATCTCCGAGTGGATTAAATTTATCGCATTAGCAATAAACTCACCGTCTCATATCGGGTTTCTTTCCTATTAACAGTTACTAAACATGTCACACATTTGATACTGTTGACACACTCTTATTGGCTATAAAAAAAAATATTAGCTGACTACAAAACTTGTGATTAGATTCTAGTTTAAAATTGTTGTAACTCGCGACTTTGCCCGCGTGGGCAAACGATATTTTTGGAGTATAACTACTTTGCGCGCATGAGGGTAATTTTTTTACGGATGAAACATCACGAAAATGTGCAACGTTTTTGTCCAATAAGAGGGAGAGAGATGCCAGGAGGCCGTGTGGTCGAAGACTGCACGGTTGGCGGGAGGAAACCCCCCACTTTTACAAACCAAAAGTGAGCCAAATGGGCTCACACTAATCCGATCTAGCATTAGGGCCTTCGGGCCGTTAGCATAGATCCATCCGAAAAAAAAAATAGTTTTCCAAATAAGTTTCACTTCCGACATGTGTACTTTGTACGCACGCACTTTTTTATTAATGTTACTAAAATTTTAGAATAATATTTAAATGCCACTATATAATATTAATAAGTGACGAGACGAAAACTTTGTCTCCGTTTAAAAGTTTTCTTTATTATTTTATTAACAAACCTTTGAACTTTAAAGAAGTACCTTTACATGAAAGAGAAGAACTAAAATATTTTATTAAGTTTAAATAGTACCTCTATACCTCTAGACTCTAGAGCTAATTTAGTTTAAAAATAGGCCAAGTGCAACTTGTAAACTAATAATTTAGTTAGATGAGTGATACACATATCTGTTGCCAGCAGCTTCGCCTGATTCGCCTTCTTTTCTTTTACGTCGGGAAATGCTCTGAGGCATACCGCGAGGGAGTGGGTCTCCCCAGGCGGTCTGTGGGACTCACTGCGCCCAAAAGGTGGTAAGGTGGACTAAGCTCTACCCACTAAAACCCGGTGAGTGCCACCAATTCCGCCTTTGGTGAGGTGCCCCGGATCTGTTGAACAAACAGGGCACCTCGACGGCTAGTGATTTCCTCAAGAGACCGACGCCACCTCCACAGTGGGGTTGTCCCGCACCACAGAACCACCCCTCCCAACATCGGGACAGTACTATGGGGTGAGGTTCCTATCCTCGCCCCTTGTCCCCCTGCTATTTTGTCCCCTCTTCTTATAAGAGGGATACAAAGAGCAGCTCCCGCGGCTTAATTTGCTTCGCCTAAGGTGCTGGGCTCACTCTAGGCTACTGAGCCCCACCGCCACAATAAGAATCTTTAAGAAATAACTTTACCTCTTTATAATATTAGTGTCGATTTTTTGCAATGAATTTATTAGAGCAGAGATTTTTTATCACAAAGATATTACTCATATGTAAGTATATGTAATATGTAAGTACTTATTTTGGCCCATAAAAGTCCTTTTGACCTTCAAAACACTAAATATGCTTGGCCCAAACACAATCAGTCTTAACTATTTTTATAATATTGCTATCTATTATCCGCGTTTTCATCCACCCAGAATTAGAAAAAACATTCCCTCGTTATATATAGACAAACCCTCCTCAGTAATTGGCCTATCAAATGTGAAAAGAATTTATTATAATGAAATAACTGTAACGGATTTTATCGTGGCTTATCAAAATATCTACGTTCCGACGTTTCTGATGTTTTAATACAAGCATGATCATGGGAGGACTGAGGCGATGGTACCTGGCCCGGGTAGAAAAGTTCCGGTGTTGGCAGAGGTGATTCAGGTTCGATAACCTGAATCACCCCCGCCAACACTTCGACAAGTTCCCCCACACTAGGAGGAACCCCGGTTAGCCCTTTAGACGAAACCCCGGTCGCAGGGAGTGTCCTGTGTTAATCAGATCCGGGACACTCCCCTTCAACTGAAGGCAGAAGGCTGATAGTTCAGGAGATTAAACAAGCCGTTCAGATTTATTATTAATTTATATTTATTTTATTATATATTTATATGTTAGTAAAGATGGTTTCACATCCTATTTCCGGTTCGCCATGATTTATAATAGGAACCTATTGTGATTGGATATATAACATATCTTGTTGTTACATTTTTGGCTTTGCTCCCAGTTCTCATAGAGATCTACTGTCTAAAGGTGTAGTGTCGAGTGCCCATTGTAGCGATAGCATGTTTTTATTTATTAGGACTTTGCTTGGCTCGATTGAAAATAAACTAGGTATTAATTCGAAAAAAAATATGCAATAAAATACGTAGAAATTGTTTTATTATAATGAATTAAATTCGCGTAAACATGAGAAAACAATAACAAAAAACAATATGCAAAATGTATTTTAATATATTATTTTAACAAAATATCCATAATATGTAAAATGTAAAGTAAAGTTTAACATGGATATAAACTATAACTATCTATGGAACCAGCTGCCACCTACAGTATTTCCGAACTGATATGACTTCAAGAAAAGAGCGTTTTATTGTATTGTG
The DNA here is from genome assembly GCA_963853865.1 of Helleia helle. NCBI lineage: Eukaryota > Metazoa > Arthropoda > Insecta > Lepidoptera > Lycaenidae > Helleia > Helleia helle. The sequence goes on from OY971421.1 coordinate 14,915,527, forward strand.
AAGAGCTTACCTACTCATAATTGAAAGGCTGGCAACGTACCTGCTTTTGATGTATCGGGTGTCTTTGGATGTCGCTTATCACTTACCATCAGGTGAAACGACTGTCCGTTTGCTCTTCTATTAAAAACTGAGACTTTAAAGAAAAGTTCAAAGCTGTCAAGTTTTCATGAAAAGAGATATTTGACTAAAACTTTAATATATACAGACAGACAGATCGAGAAGACTTAATGTACACATAAGTACCTAATATTCTCTTTATGTTAAGTTAAATTTTATATTATTATACCATTTGCCAAGTTTTTAACCGACTTCAACAAAAAGGAGGAGGTTCTCAACTCGGCCGGTATTTTTTTATGTATGTACACAGATTTCTCCGTCAATTGTGGACCGATTTTCAAAATTCTTTGTTTGAAAGAGTATACTTGCCAAATGGTCCCATGATAAGGAAACCAGGATCTGATGATGGCATCCCAGAGAAATTGAGGGAAACTTTCGAAATTCGTAGGAACGACTAGTGCGCTTATTTATTACTCTTTAGTAATATTATTCTTTTTCTTTTCTTTATTATTTCAATTACTAATAAAATTAATATATTAAATATTTTTAGAAGAAAAAGATGTAAAAGAAATCAAATATAAACCCATCTTAGTATTATAAATTCGAAATAACCGTTTTAGACATTGAGTAACGAGATTATAAATTAGAACCAAATAAACACTGTGATATAAATCAGTAGTCATAGAATTTGATTCAAATCCTGTTATAATTTTAAAATAGTACTTTTGTTAAGTATATAGAAACTACATATGATTTGGCAAAAGATAACCTCATGTGATTGCAGTAAAACCGTAAAAACCATAAAAGTGAATGAAACTTATACGTGCAAAGCCACGAGTAACTGCTAGTTTTATTAACCGACTTCAAAAAAAAAGGAGTGTAGTGTTTGTATCTATCTAATAGATACCTATACATTGTCTCATATACATCAGAGAGGGCGTTGCCGTCGACCGACCGGCAGAGCCGGGAGACTGGTGTTAGACGCGGTGTGATTCGGACGTGCGCTTGCGCTTAGATCTGGGTGTAGTAGTGAGCCAGTGCATATTAGTGTGTCCCTACGTGAAATAGTGATTATTACAAGGAGGTTCTCAATTCGTCTGTATGTTTTTTTTTTTTTTTTTTTGTATGTATGTTGCACGATATCTCCGCCGTTTGTGAATGGATTTCGATGTTTATTTTTTTGTTTGAAAGCTGGTGTTTCCAATTTGGTCCCATATTAATTTTATTAAGATCTGACGAGCCGTTTTTTAGTTATTCCCAATAATGCCTATTTGGTTGGTTTTGTTTACCTTGATGATATGATTATTTTATAACGTGTCGATGTAACAATTGTATAGGATGCTTTGGTAGCACACCATTGTATGTCGCGGTCATCGTAATCATCATCATCATCACCATCACCATCATCATCATCATCATCATCACTATCATCATCATCATCCTTTATCCATCCACTGCTGAACATGCCTCCTTCAATGAAAGCCAAGACGACGAATTTCGGAATCACTAAAAATTAAGAAATAACAACATTTTACAAAAAATTAAAACCGACTTCAAAAATACTTAACTAAAAAGTAATAAAATAACATTTTCTTTAATGTTTGTGCTTACAACATATAATCAACTTAATATTCTACTAATGTACAAACTTTGCGTTTACCACGTCATTATAGTTACTTTTGGAGTCGGTGTCAGCCAAGGTAGGTAGGTAGGGTACAGCAATAAATACGACACCGACTCCAAAAATAACTATAATGACGTGGTAAACGCAAAGTTTGTACATTAGTAGAATATTAAGTTGATTATATGTTGTAAGCACAAACATTAAAGAAAATGTTATTTTATTACTTTTTAGTTTAGTATTTTTGAAGTCGGTTTTAATATTTTGTAAAATGTTGTTATGCAATAAACCCATCATAAAACGTCAAAAACAACGTGACATACTTTAGGATTACCTACTTACGCCGTATACATACATGTTCTTGGTAAGTTTCAGATGTTCGTTTTACTTTTTAGTACTTTACTAAACTTCTTCCCTAAGGAGTTAAAAGGGAATGAAAGTCTGTAAGAACTTTCATCCTTCTTAAATTGAAAACTTTGAACATTTGTATTCAGACTTTATAAATATTCTAATATGACAACGTCATAAGAAAATGGAACTCCTCAGAGCGAGGTAACGCCGCATGAGTCATGTTTTTTCGTGCGTGCAGCCGGCTCCATCGAATTATAAGACGTTGTCACGTCAAAAATGATGGTCTAGAGGAGTGTTGATACTCGAAAATGAAAAGATATAAATAAATATAAACTACCTAGCTATAATTCGTATAAACACCTTAACTCATAACAAAAATGATTGGCCCATGGTGCAAATCATACCTACCTTTGAGTGTAGTTAGGTATTACTCCGACAACTCCTGACAACTCATCAGCCGTATAATCAAAAGTAATTAATTACCTATTTGATGATTAATTTAAAGAGGTCTTTGTCAATAATTGGAGACTGGAGTCATACAGACACACAACAGAGATAATGATTACTTGTGTTCTTGAAATATCGTCCATAGAGTCATTCGGGGTAAGAGCACGCGGCGGGTAAGAGATCGCAATGCTTAGATCTCTGCAGGGAATGGAGGGACACGGGGCACCTATATGGCAAAGTCAGAGCCGAGCGATGGCCGAGAATGGCCATATTGAAGCCACGCGTCAGGTTGCCGTGCGGCGTTGTTGTCGAAAGAAAATGAAAAAAGTGTGTTTTTCGTTGTTTGACAGGTAGATTTTTAATCTACGGTTCTTAATCTAAAGTTTATCGTCTTCATGACCATAATATTAACGTGATGAGTAGTTTTTACTGTTGTGACTCTATTAATGCACTATCGTTAGCGAGAGAATATTTTAGGTTATCTCTTAAACACATGTATATATCTATAGGTGAAATAGTCAAAAACTAGTCCTGTGGGGTAAGAGAGCGGGTCAAAAGAACGCAAAAAATCTTAACCTTACGTGAAAACTATAGATTTAGCCTGTACATAAATACTTAATAAATTATAAAGCATTAAATACGTTATCTAAATTAAACTATCACATTCCTAATAATTGATTCCTTTTGTTTTGGTGTGCTTGGAAGTGGAAAAGTGCGCACTCTTGACCCGAATTACTCTAAGGTACTTTTTGGGATCACTCAAGTAGAACGGCGGGGAGTTAAAAACCCATATTATACTATTCTACTAACATTATAGACGCAAAAGTTTGTATGTGTTGATGTTTGTTTTCACGCAAAAACTACTGAATGGATTTTAATGAAACTTTACAATAGTATAGCTTATACATCAGAATAACACACAGACTACAATTTATCCCTGTACTCCCACGGGAATGGGAAGCACGGGGCCGAAACCACGGGCGCTAGTATAATATATTATGTGTATAAATCTGGAGACTAATTTCATTAATTACCAATCTGATTTTAAAAAAAGTTAGCTGTGATAGGACACCGGGCATATGTGAATCCTTTCTAATTCCTATTAATATTAAAATTCATAATAAATATATTAAATACAAAAATAAAACGAAAAGTGAGGAAAAAAGACCAACCAGTCACAGAGACTGACGATAGAAGTGAAAATAAAACAATTAAATTTAAATACCTATAATACAGGTTGTAAAAGATTATGACAACCTATACAATTTAAACGGTGCACAAAATGACCGCATGACATAATTTAGAAGCAACACAGTTTTAAAAACTAATATTGCATAATCTTATATAAATAAATCAAACGTCAAACTGTGTCTCCAGCGTTTCGTGTGCGGTGTCGCGAGACGCGAGTTCAGAGATTTTATCTCATCTAAACATACGCATATTTTTAGCGCTAAAAGAAGTGTACACTTCAATAAACGAAATAAATGAGAGACATAACCTGTCGATGTTACTGCCAAGGTATTATTATTATTATTTAAGCAATGTGCTTTCAATACATAATGTACTGAATCGCTTACATCCTTTCGGAGCCAATAAGGGGCGCCTCTGTCATGACTCGCGAGCCACACAATTACGTCCAATTTAAAGAAGCTGTGTAAGAGCTTCGAATATTGGAACACAATTATCAAAGTAACCTTTTGTACAACAATGCGTATCATACAGAGAGGACGTTTTGACATTTTGATGTCCGTCTATAATAAGAATACATGAACTGAAATATTAAGGCGAGTCACTGGGACTGGCTGGATAGCGGGCGTCGCGTTGTGAAAAGATTGGCTATATACCGGGTGTATTTGGAACGCTTGCGAAAACGAAGAGGTATGATAGTGTTGGTATAGCCTGACATGATACAAGTGAAAAAAACGCGTTTTCTTTTTTTTTGGTTGCCTTCTTTTTTTTGGATAATCCGGTTTAGTAAACATAATGTTACAGGAATTTGATGATAATGCTTTAAAATAATGTTTTTTTGAAAAAAAAAACAGCAATGTAATAAACTTAACTTAAATAAACGGCTAGCGGACTGAATCAGCAGATAGCGTTCGCCGCATGCACGAGGTGAACGAACTCCCGCACCGCGCGCGTCTTCAGTGCGCCCGCTAGTTGCGCGTCTCGCGGTTAGCATGAGCGCATAGTGTGTATACATACATTGCGGGTTTGCAAAATACACAAGTCCTAAAGTTTTCTTAAAAAAGGTTTCTGAGATAAATGGTTATATGCATTATATAGTACATAAATAGTATATTATTAAGGTTTAATCTTTGCAAGCATTCCAAATACACTCGGTATATATATATAGCATTAAAGTTTTGGGATAAATTTGAATAAAAAAAATATAGGACTTGATATGATTGAATTAAATTAAACATTATGAGCATGATAGCGGCCAGGCTAGACTGTCCGTATATTGGGCACTGCTGCAGTTTACACGTAGCAGTGCTTAAACCTGGGAGAAAGGTATAAGGAGCACATATTTATAAATTATTATTGAATGCATGCTAAATTTTTTAATTTTAATTTGTAATTGTTTTCGACATTTCTATTGGTATCTGATTTTTGTATTATTTGTGTCATTTAAATTTTAATATATTGTAGGTACTACTATGGCCTATGGGTGAAACCTGAATTAAATGAATTTTATTTATTTATTTATTTAAAAAATAGCACGTTGTCTGTAATATTGAAAATTAAATATTTCCATATAAAAATTATATTATGTGCAAACTTACATATTTTATTAGTAAATTATTCGTTTTGGTTTTTACTTTAGCCTTTTTTAGGATTTGTTATGATCGAGTACATCTTATCGTGTAACCAATTAGCACATCCTTTAGACAATATCTTTAGGTGTCTGTGATATTTTTTGTAAGACAGTTACATAATATCCCATATCTCAAAAAAAATATTTGGCAAACCATTTTTCCCGTTTCGCCTGCGATGACTCGCCTTAGGTATGTGAGAAATCTGTGACTTTATAAGCTAATTGCGTACACCTTTGTCAGATTTAGCATTATTTATCTTCATAATAAGGACTGCAAAAAGCTATATTTTGAATAATATGAGTACATATATCGGAGTATATGTATTTTCATTGATTAAATCAAATATTTCACATCAAAACATTAATTATGTAAGATAGCATGAGAAACAAAGTTCCTAGTTAAAACATATACTTATGTTCTAAAATGGACAAAATCATTTGATGATGAAATATATTATAATTATAAAACAGTTCATACTTATAGAAGCAATTGTATTTCAAACATTGATGAAATTGTGTGAAAAAATATTAATGTATTAGGTAATATTAGTTACTGGCTGTTGCCCGCAGCTTCGCCCGCGCTAGTCACAGCGTGATGAAAGAGGCTTGCTCGATAAATGGGCTATCTAATACTGAAAGAATTTTTTAAATCGGACCAAAAGTTCTTAAGATTTTCACTTTCAAACAAACAAACTCTTCAGCTTTATATTATTAGTATAGATCCTTATGGTACTGACGCCCATACACATCCGCAGGATCAGAGTTTATGCAGATGCGTCGCCCTCCTTTTCCCTATCCCCCCATAATCAAAACATATCACTAACTTAAATACACAACCAACTAACATAGAAATAGCAGTTACATAAGAGTACACGTAGCATTAGCACCCGAATCAACTCATTAGGAAAAAAAAATGGACCACCGAAAACTCACAAACCGCACAAAACACTACAGCATAGCTGTCACTTGACGCCGGTATTATGTGAGCGAGAGGTACCACCCCGGTTGTGTCGGCCCAGTTCGGCTGCAATGCAGCATGGCACTACCTCTTATCTAAATAAATTCGAACCCTTAATTTATGAAATGTAAGTTTTATTTGTGTGTTAATCGAGGAACTTCTATTTTAACACAGCATGATCTGTTGATGATGATGGCGCTCGTAAAATTGTAGCCTCGGTAATAGCAACAGCCACCGCAAACGATGTAGTTGTAAAAACATATTTACGAGTTACGACGTGCGCTTCGAGTAACCAAACTGAAAATTCGTGAACGGTCACGAGACTTGGAGATAGAATTACAGTGCGTAGATGAGTCTACGTACTTTAGCCAAATAATGTCTGATATATGTAAGATTGTGAAATAGGCCAAAAAAAATAATATGCCAGGAAAATATGATTATACAGTATATCACTTATTATATCAATCAAATAACTCTATTGTAAAATAGAAGAATATGATAAGCAACATAGTAAATGACATTGAATCTTGGTTGGTTCTTCGTTCTCTATGGTCTGAACTCTGAATGCATCGATAATAAGTTGATCACTTGCCATATGGTAGCACGGCTAGCACCTCTACCGATTTTATATCTTTTCCCTGATAATATATACCTAGTAAGCAAATGAATGTCCTTTAAAGGTTACAAGTATATTTTTTAAATTAAACCGACTTCAAAAAACCACAAATAGGCAAAAGCATAAAATCTATACAGATAAATAAAATTGGAGTGTCTGTATATAATATTAAAATAACCGCTTTTTATTTAATGCATATATGGATGTATACACGGTACATATACCAAAATAGCCTTTTTTATAATTTTTGTCTTCCGTCTGTCTGTCTGTCTGTCTGTTTGTTCCGGCTAATCTCTGAAATGGCTGGGCCGATTTTGACGGCACTGTCACTGGCAGATAGCTGATGTTATAAGGAATAACTTAGGCGATAAAATAATCATCATCAACCCGGACATGGCAGTAAATCTAAGTTAAGGCTGGTGAAGTTGCGGGCAACAGCTAGTCGTTTAAAAAAATGACGAAAGTTCAAATTCATATCCAGAGTATTTTCCATTAAATCACGAAAGGAGTTGATGCTATCGTTTGATCCCTATAGGTAGAGGAAAGAAAAATGTTACTACTAATTTTTTTCCTAGCCTATACTGTCCCACTGCCTGACAAAGGCTTCCCTCACTCTTTTCCACACGTCTCTATCGTTAGCTACGCTACGCCAGTTTTTTCGAAAACGTCGAACGTCTAACTATTAAAAATATATGATTAGAGTATGTAGTGTGTAGGAATGGAGATAGAAAGACGCGCTGATCCTAGATAATGAGATGATAGGAACAACAATAATAAATAATACTTTTTACAAATCAATCCTATAAAAAACAAGCCAACTCGAGTTAGCTTTCCGCTCTTGGCCAGATTGTGTAAAATATATAGATGCATAATTTTTTTTTTCTTGAGATTTACAAACATTTATAACTGAAGATATTTATTTGTATCAAAATGCTTTCTTTGCATAGTAACTTACAGCTTTTAAGCTGGCCTCCAAAATAATGCAATTTACAGAGAAATAAGAGTGGCTATTTAAATCGGGATATTTACCATGTTTTTTTCTTTTATTTCGCGGAGCTCGATATTTCGACATAGTCTACGAATGTCTTGTTCACGAGAAACGAGTTGTGAAAATAACATGTTAATTTAAAATCTTACATAAATAAAAGAAAGCTTTAAAGGGACCTACGATAAATCCTACAAATTAGATACTAATCTTCTAAAGCTTTTCAAGCTTTTCACGTCATGATAATATGCCGGCCGGTCCTCTTCCGATCTCTCGCTAACTCTGGGAGTTGTAGCGCAAGGTCATGGAGGTCACTACACATATACATACCATCTCACCATGTCCTAATTAAACGTTCAGCATTAATAACAAACAAACCGACTATGTCATGTAAGCCCGAAGAATGCAACAGTGTTGCCTTTTCAAAACACTACTACTCAATGGGAGAAAATTTTACCTCAGCCCTCACTCAAATTATTCATATATTAAAATATTTTTTGTTTTTCTCGGAAATACTTGGGTAGTCAAATTTACATAATATAATTAGTTTTAAATAATTGATTGTGCGTTACTTCTCAAAAAATTACCGTTTTCGGTATGATTAAAAAGTTTTATTTGCTTGTGTAATATCGCTGCATCAAAAGTACATAATATATGCGTTATTTATATAATATTTTCACCATTATAATCCTATTTTATATATTCTTGGCTTTGATTTCATATAAATAATGTTATATGCCAAATTGTATGCGTGTCCCTTGGTAGATTAAGGGCATGTAGATGCAAGTGAACTTATAACTTACCGTTACATGCAATCCCAGGCGGTTGTTCATGGTGATGCATTGCTCGAAGCACCGTGATGCGTGTGAAGAATCGCGCCCTCTCATGTCACAAGCGAGACTAAAATGTGCGGCCGACTGAACGGCTGAAACACTAGAGCTTCGCCGCCCTTTCCCCGCCCCCTCCCGCATGCGCCGAGCATCGTAGAGCCGGTTGAGATATAGGCGCCCTAGGCCTAGACGAGCACTGACACTCCTTTCAAGGAAAATTACGATGAATACAAGTTACAGCCTTATTTAACGTCCATATTATGTACTTATAGTTTTTTTAATTAAGTGAACAGCGCCTGATGCATTCGCGATCATGTCGCTACGCTATACGCTTGCCACGTTGCCAATTAAATACAGTCAGAGCCTGATTCGATTATCCGAATAAGTACGATTGTAGAGGCAGATTTGTACTATTTATGATCATGCATGGTGATTGTTTCAAATACATGTTATTTATAATGAAACAATTTTACGGATTTTATAGCGGTTTATTAAGTTTTTTACATGCCCGACGTTTTGGATACTTTACAGCCTTTTTTTTCGCAGGGAAATCCTAATGGATGCTGCCAGGATCTTTGGGTAGATCCTGACCCAATGTGGGAATCGCATCTGGGAGTGCCCACCCTAACTAAAACCACTGCGAGCGCCTTCAGCCGCTTCTTGAGGGTCCCGGATATACAGGCAACAAACAGGATCACCTCAGCGACAGACTGGCCCCGGCGAAGACCAGACTACTCCTCATAAGTGAGAAGTGTTGGTCGGCCATTAAACAGGTGGGAAGACGATCTCCGTACAGTGTCAAGAGATCGGTCATCTTGGCGTTCATTGAAGGAGGCCTATGTTCAGCAGTGGACGGATAAAAGATGATGATGATGATGATGATGAACCTATGAAAAAATAATTTTTGATCCTAAATTACCTTAAGTTATGAGCGGCCGTTTTTCTACCATTAAAATGTAGAACGTTAAAGTAAACGATATCAGGCCGGTCGCTATGCGAACAAAACAAAAATACTAAAACTGCTATAAACCTTTTAGTGCTAGGTATGCTTAGTAGCGGCCTGCCCGGCCGCTACTAAGCATTCCCGACGACGTCGTGCCATACAGACCCAGGTTCCCATCCTGAGCCCGACACGAACACAGGGGGGTTACTGGAGGCGCATTAAATAGCGCCTCCTACGCACCCCCGTTCGTCGCTCGCGGGGTGAGGCCTCGTCGGCGGTCTCCTCTCTCACTCGCTCGTCAGCCACCTTCTGGTGCATTACTGCCTCGCAGAAGGAGACCATCGCCGTCCAGGACTCATCGTCACCGAGCATCGCGGTGATGACGCTCGGCAGAGACAAGATGATGACTGATGTCAGACTGTGACGCAGCACCGCCCATCTCGGGCACAACTCAAGAGTGTGCTGGACTGAGTCCACCGCCGCGCCACAATCGTGACACACTGTCAACAGCTCCCTGCGGGCCGTCCAGCACAGGTACTCACCAAAGCAACCATGCCCGATGAGCACCTATGTCAGACGGAAACTGAGGGGTTTGCGCTTACGGCGCATCCACCGCTCAAGGACCGGACGCAGAGCAACCGTCAGGTTTTTGCCATACGGCTGCTGCGTCAGGTCCTCCCCCCACCTCCACATTAACGCCTCTTGCCCTAGTCAGCGAACCCGCAGGATCCCGTTCAGCGTAAGGCTCTCACCGGACACGTCCTATCCGAGACATAGGAGTGCATCTCGGCAAGAACCTCTGCCACGGGATACTTTACAGCCTAGGAACAAGAATCAAATGGAATTAACATTCGCGTATACCCGACAGGGATAGGCATATATTTGTAGGCTCATCCTGACCCTTACCCCTCGGATATGGAGAGCTTTCTGGTCCCGCGGAAGAGAAGGGCTGCGGTACCTTCTCGGGTCTAGCCCGAAACCACGCCGTTTCCTTATAATCTCGTCCCCGGGCATACACGAGGGTGTCATCCGGGGAGGAATCGGTCTAGCAGGACTTATTCGTACCCGATGTCCCACAGGATAGAACCCAGAACTGATCCCTGTGGGACACCGCATCCGACTTGCCACCACTCAACGGACCCACATAGGTCCTCGCAGGCCACCCTCTCCTCGAAGAGGTACGCCTCCAACAGCCTCCTTAGATACGTGGGAACTCCGAAGAAATTCAGTGTTTCCCATATCACACTTTGAGGAGGGAGGGTGTTGAAGGCGTTCGCGATGTCCAAGGACACCGCGACCGGGATGTCCTTGTGTTCCGTCTCTCCCGTCACCGCTCGAAGGTATTTGATGGCGTCGACGGTCAACCGGTGTGCCCGGAACCCAAATTGGGACTCTGAGTTTCCTGGTCCAGACCCTCATCTAGGTGCTAAAACAACCGGGTGGCCACTATTCTTGTCTAGGCCTTCCCAGCTTCTCTCAGCAACACCGTCCGTCGCATCGCCGAAGCCGAGTCCAGGGTCCGCAGTGCCTTTGGTAGCAGGCAGAGCAGACCCTCCAGGCCCCTTTGGGAACTGTTCGGACTGCAGGCAACGGTCGAACAGCTCCCGAAGGCTTTCGCCGAGGTTTACGAGGGAGATTGCGAGCACCCTCCCCTGCACCCCATCTAAACCCGGCACACTCTTCTTACTATCAGCAATCCTGGGGGCACGAAGCCCATAGGTGTGTCGGGGAAAAGTTCCCCAACGATCCTCCCCAATTGGCTCGGCTGTAGTCTCATTGATTGGGGCCAACTGGAACAAGTTCCATAATATGTAGGATCGGTCCCAGGGGTCCGTGTTGAGACCTTTTTTTTTTCTTTAACCCCGCGGAAATGCTCTGAGGCATCCCGCGGGGGAGTGGGTCTCCCCACGCGGGTATGTGGGACTCGCTGCGCCCGAAAGCTGGTAAGTGGACGCAGCTCTACCCACTAAAACCCGGCGAGTGCCGCCAATGCCGCCTTTGGTGAGGTGCCCAGGATCTAATAAACAAACAGGGCACCTCGACGGCAAGTCAGTCCCGCTAGGGACCGACGCCACTTCTACAAAGGGGTTGTCCCGCACCAAAGAACAACCCCTCTCAACGTCGGAACAGTGCAATAGGGTGAGGATCCCATCCTCGCCCCTTGCCCCCTGCTCTTTTGTCAGTCCCCCAAGGGACCGACGCCACCTCCACAGAGGGGTTGACCCGCACCACAGAACAACCCCTCCCAACGTCGGGACAGTACAATGGGGTGAGGTTCCCATCCTCAACCCTTGCCCCCTGCTCTTTTGTCCCCTCTTCTTATAAGAGGGGTACAAAGAGCCCCCTCGGCTCAATTAGCTTCGCCCAGGGTGTTGGGCACACCCTAGGATACTAAGCCCCACCGCCACGCCAAGGCCTGAACCATGATGGGGCTCTGTTGAGACCCTTAACCACCCACAGCCATACCTCCTCCTTGGCTCTTCGGCTCCCCTACTATATAACCTTATTTTTTTCTTTAACGCCGGGAAATGCTCCCCGCGGGGGAGTGGGTCTCCCCACGCGGGTATGTGGGACTCGCTGCGCCCGACAGCTGGTAAGTGGACGCAGCTCTACCCACTAAAACCCGGCGAGTGCCACCAATGCCGCCTTTGGTGAGGTGCCCCGGATCTAGTAAACAAACAGGACACCTCGACGGCAAGTCAGTCCCGCTAGGGACCAACGCCACTTCTACAAAGGGGTTGTCCCGCACCACAGAACAACCCCTCTCAACGTCGGGACAGTGCAATAGGGTGAGGTTCCCATCCTCGCCCCTTGCCCCCTGCTCTACTGTAACCCCCTCTTCTTATAAGAGGGGTACAATGGGCCCCCTCAGCTCAATTAGCTTCGCCCAAGATGTTGGGCTCACCCTAGGCTGCTAAGCCCCACCGCCATGTCAAGGCCTGAACCATGGTGGGGCCCCTACTATAACCTAGTAAAAGATAGGTAAAAACACATTTTTATACGAAATAATCTATGCTTGTGACTTCATAATATTTCACACCACGGAGTGTTTAGTGTGAGGTAGGTACTGTCAAGATGTGCGTGAGGTTCATAGTTATGGTGCGTCATGAGTGTACCTTATATTAATAGCGCCACCTAGTATTTTTAAAGTAGGAAACTTTAAACTTGGTTATAATTCGTCACACACACTATTTATGTATAAGATATGTTTGCAGTCTAGTCTAATCTAGTTAAAAATAATATAACACACAGAAATAAAAAACTCACTACAGCACTTGAACTGGATAATAATCATTCACACACTTTGGCAACATCCCAGTTCTTCCAAATAGCTTTTACTAGTTTCTAACTTTTAATTCTTATGAACGGAACCACAACATAATTTGACTTACCCACCAGAAAACTCATGAATCCTTACACAAGGTTCTAATTTATTATATGTGAAAAAAAAACTATTTTGATGTATTTTATTTTTATTAATATAAAATTAGAAGCAACCATCATTACAGCGTAACTATGATGAGTTCACCTCATTATTAAACTAGCACTTACGGTTAATGTTTATTTATGTTGGAATACAAACAAAGGTAAAACACACCTGATAACCCAAAAAAACAAAATACACTACAAATTAAAGATTACAGCATATTATTTCCTAAACTACAAACATAATTTTAAAACCCCACAATATAAAATTTTCCTCTAAATATGTCCATGGCAACAAAATACTTAAACAAAAGTTAAAAATGACCATGATGATTTGTTTTTTTTTTTTAAAAGAGTTTAATATATTTCTATATTTTACCTTTATTTATATTATTTTACATAAGAATATTTAAATTTATACATATTATAATTTCATTGAAACTAAATTAAAATAAAGCTTTTTGAAACTTTTTTTTAGAAAGATACAATCTATCTGTTGCCAAATTTATTACAACTTGCAGTTGTAACAATTAAACAGATCTTTGACACATTGGCTCATAGCTATTTCATTCTTGGAAAATAACAATAATTTCATTCCATGTACCTTACAACAACATTGAGTAACCATACTGTTATGTTCTAACAACTTTATCTACTTATGCCTAATAATGTAAAACCAAATATACATGTAATATTTTTATTATACTTATGTTGAGAAAAACCAATATTTTAACACACAAATAATAAAATAAAGTATTATGTCAATACTGCATTCATTATTTATGGAGTGCTGATTTTCTGATGAGTCTCATTACTGCTGTACAGAGATAAATGATATTGTAACTATTTTAAAAGGTGCATATCAGAATATTTATAAACACAAAAAATACACAGGAATGATTATAATAGTTTAAAGAATATTTTTGTATATTAATATAAAATAATATGATCAACATTTATATTATATTGTTTTGTCGACTAATGAGTATCTATAATTACATAAATAACAAAAAGGTTTTACATGAATCAAGCAAAAAAGTGATGTCACTAAAAACAAATTTACTTTTTGTTATTTCTTTTTGTATTTTCTATATCACAATAACTATGTTTTAAAAAATAATAATAAAAAACTAAAAATTATAGGCGCCATATATCTTTTTCATCCTTTGATAATCTTATGACAAAAATTTTGAATATTGATAAAAATATATATTTTATTGATTTTGAGTTAATATTCATGTTGCAGACAAATCATCAAAGAGAGAAATCATCTGATTTTAATAAAAAATGATACAAAAACAATAGTTTTATTATTATTGAAGAATAAAATATGTCAAACAATAAACATTTTGTTATATCTGTGGAACTGGGTAAACAAAGTTGTACTTAATATGCTTTAGACTACCTAAAATCTATAGTAAAGCCCTTGCAATTTTAAAGTACAAAATTTGCATGTGCAGATCAAACAAAACACATAAATAGTGATAATTCTTTACATTTTTTACATTTTTATGATATAAAAAGTTATATAAATCAAATTACTGCCTATTGTAATTAGTTTTATATCAAATAAAGACAGACTAATATATTGCCAATAATAATGATGTTTATCCATTTAGCAAGCACAGTTGTCTCCATCTCTATTGCGATCATTGTCATTCGCATTTAATTTGATTTGATCCGGAAACTCATTGTATAGTTCCGCTTCAGTCTCCTGGGCTAAGGCATTACGGGCAATGGTCTGGAATGCTAGCTCAACATTTACTGCTTCTTTGGCACTAGTCTCAAAATAAGGTATGTCATTTTTACTTTGACACCATTGTTGGGCACGTTTAGCAGATACCGCGCGATTATCCAAATCAACCTTATTCCCTAATATAACAAACGGAAAGTTTTCAGGATCACGGGGCGAAGCTTGTATCAGAAATTCATCTCTCCAGCTCTCCAAAGACTTGAATGTGTTGGGGGCAGTTACGTCAAACACTAATACGCAACAGTCCGCTCCACGATAAAAGGCAACTCCCAATGACTGAAAACGTTCCTGCCCTGCCGTATCCCAAATTTGCATTGTGACAATCCTGTCATCTACGAGTACCTCTTTCGTGAGAAAATCAGCCCCTATTGTTGCCTTGTACTGATTGGAAAATTTCTTGTTAACAAACTGATTCATAAGTGAAGTTTTTCCAACGCCACTGTCACCCAGGATTATAACTTTTAATAAAACCTTTTTCCTTGAAGACATTTTGAACAGGAATTTACACTAGTAGGGCAAATTATAAAAAATAATAATCACTCTTTGTCTGCAATAACTTTTGACACAAAACGAAATTGATAAATGCGTCACCTGTTCGCAATGTTGTCATTACATAAAATAATCTCTTAATCAAATTAGAACGTAATTCAGACGTAATTATTATTATGAGTAGAGAATATTAATAGAATGTACTAGTTTTAATGTTTTCATTTATTTAGACTGTTTTCAAAGATGTACCTATTATATTATTATTATTATATTTTTATTTGATTAAATTAATATTTAATAAATAAAATGTAACAAAATTTAAAATAGGTCACGTGATAATATACGAAAATGACGTCACCTGTTCCTATTTAGCGGAAGCGGACGAATATTGACGTACTTTTATACACCATTTTCCGTAGGTACGTGGTACATATTGTAAAAACTAATTTTCAGGCGTTTAGGCAGTGTTCACACACATAGAATACACACATAAAACTTAGAAGCCATTTTTTTATAACGACAACTAGAATCATTTTATCATTTTTACGATGTTTAACAACATATGACGTCACGTGACAAGTGTTAGCGTTTTGGAGCTAAATTTAAAATGCATTATAAAATGCAAGATTTTATAGGCATTAGACGTATTTAAGCAAAAGTTAATAATATTTAGGCCTCTATTAGATATATATAAATGATCTATAAATATTTATGAAAAATGTCAACGTCCCTATTGTTTTGTAATAGATATCTCTCTTATTCTGAATGTAATAGATTAACCACATAGCTCCAAATAAGTTGTATATATTTTGAATGTGACGATAAATACACATCAATAATGAATGGGAGTTATCTGTGCAAGGTAGCAGGCTCGGAGGAATCGCCAGGGTGTCATCACTGTAGCAGTGAAGAGGACACTGCTGATCACACCCTGGCGGAGTGCCCTGCTTGGGCGCCAGAAAGGGCGGACCTCGTGACCGAGGTCGGCGCCAACCTTTCACTCCCTGCGGTCATCCGCGCGATGACCGGCAGTGAGAGTGCATGGGAGGCAGTCCTCTCCTTCTGCGAAGTCGTGATGCCGCAGAAGGAGGAGGCGGAGCGGGTGAGGGAGCGCACTGGTGCCCCTTCTCGCAGGAGAGCGCGGCGGCGACAGGCGGTCGCACCGCCGTGAGGGACCTGTGCGTGGCCGGTCGGGGGATCAGCCTCGCGCGCGTAAGGTTCGTGCTATAAGGCACCCTTAGGTGTTCGGGGTGCCTTAAGTGGAGTAGAAGGAGGGAACGCCATCCCCTGCCTTCAGAGGAGAGTGCCTCCAGGCACGCCGTCGCCGGTGCGGACCATACCATAGTTCCCGCACCGGGCCAGCACGATTAGAAGAACACCGCTGGCGTTTAGTGGGTAGAGTCTGCGCCCACTTTACCAACTTTTTTTCGGACGCAGAGAGTCCCACATAACCCCCGGGCTCCCCCGGGCTCGGAGGTATGCATCAGAGCATTCCCCAGCGGGAACAAAAAAAAAAAAAAAAAAAATATATATATATTAAGACTGCACCGTCCATTCGTCTGTCTGTTCTATTTTTTTTTCGGATGGATCTATGCTAACGGCCCGAAGGCACATGAGTAAATAAACGGACAGAGGCAAAGCTTCATACAACCGCGCGAATCGATTGCACTATTACGAGCGTCGTAACGCATGTGTGCGTAAGCACTCGTGGCTCGTCACGTACGAGTAGAAACCGGTCGAAACCGGTTCAACGAGTGTTCGAAGTTCGAACGCGGGGATGTGAGTGCACGTGTTAAGTTGCTTTGTATATTTTTTCGCTTGGCGGGTATTTCGAATTATTATCATCGTTCTTAAATTTTTGTTAATTAAAAGTAAAAAGTGTCAATATTGTTTATTATACTGTGTGTATGAACAATAATAGAGCAAATAAAAAATAATCATATTTTATAACATTGTTCTTTAATTATTGTTGATAATTAAAAGTAAAAAGTGTCAATATTGTATATTGTACCTACTGTGTGTATGTATCTGTGTGAACAATAATAGAGCAAATAAAACAAATCATATTTTAGCTATCCCAAAGATTTCAATAGGTAAGTTGTATCTTATTATTTTATTTCTACTAATTATTATAACTTTTGTTCACTAAGTTTTTATGGATGTGCCTAAAGTCTAGTTAGGGAAACATTTGACCCGACATTTAATCTTAAATCTTAGCTAAACTTTACAGTAAAAATACAATAAGTATAGGTACAGAATACGTAATTAGCAGACGAATCCTGTTCGGAATAAATAATATTATAATAGTTATGATAAAAACTGATATGCAATGAGAGTGCTTTGAGCTTTCCATTAGAATTTACCACTCTATTACAAGGTATCATTAGGTACAACAGACTATTGCAAATAAAAAATATAAACACAAAATATTTAGAAAAAATATTTTGTAGGTAATAAAGATAGAATATTTACATAGATTACTACTCGATAAAAAAAATCGTTTTGTTCGTTTAATTTTATCCACGTGTGACAACCCTACAGGTAACAGTTTTACGCGTAGTATGGAAGCTTTGTCTCTGTACGTTTACTTACTCATGTGCCGAAGGCCCTAATGCTACATCGGATTAGTGTGAGCCCATTTGGCTCACTTTTGACAAATATGCCCTCTACACTATCGTGTTTTCCTATAATCACTTGCCACTTGCCACATGGGCGAATATGAAGAGTGGCCTTATTGTTTATCTATGTACATATTACTAATCTGTGTACTTATTTTATCTGTTACTTGCGCTGATTTCCGCAGATTTCCGTGTTTGAAGAATAGATACAGTCATTAATTTACTAACTATCTAAAAGATAATTAAAATATTGCCGAAAGCCTTTAAAATGGCGAATATTTGAGTAATCTGACATCAGTCATTGTGCAATATTTAATAATAAGAACGTATTAACTTAACTAAGGTGAAGCACAGAAGTACTTTATTAGATTTGTGTTGCTCCATCCGTTATCAATGTGTAACTTTGTCATAACTTTCATTTACAGGATGGAGAATAATTTGAGCCGTAGTGGGAGCCGTTCGAGCTCTGCTTGTGACCTAGAAAAGGATTTAAGTGATATGGAAATTATGAAAACTAGGACGAATCGACGCAACGTAATAGTTCGATCACAACCAGCTCGTAAAGCAAAACGGATAAGATTTTTTCGAAATGGTGACAAATTTTATTCGGGAGTTACCATTCCCGTATTACCTGAAAGATACAGGTAAAATTTAAGAATTATTATAGTTATATATTATTATAGTTCTGTATTTTGATAAAAGTAAGTTAATAGACATTGTATACTTTCACTTCTGTCATGAAATACTCTTACTTACTTACTTCTGTTATGAATTAAAAGTTTTATTCTATTCATTAGCTCAATATTAAAATGACTTATTAAATTGAAGAAAATAAAAGAAGAAGCCCTTATAAGAAAATTATGAACTTTTGTTAGAAAATTTGCAAAATAAAATGCTTATAACCAAGCAACCACATCCATTAACAATCGTTAAGTATAGAGTAGGTACAAAGTATATTATGCTAAACTTGTATATAATTGTAGGTCCTTCGACAGTTTAACTGCGGATCTTACAAGAGTGCTGGTTGACAATGTAACATTACCCAGTGGTGTACGAACAATATACTCATTAGAGGGTAGGAAGGTGAGTAAATTTTCTTCTTTTGTTGGACAATTGTTCTGCAATTAAATGATAGATGTTTTATTAAATTTATTAATATTATTTAAAAATAAATAAATTGCTGTATGGAAAATGTCAAGGGGATAATATCATCAAATCTGACCAATATTTCTTGTATCATACAATTATTTATGCCAGTGTCTGCCCACTGTAGGACCCTCTTGTGTTTCCAGCTACTTGTGTTTTATATTCATGCATATACTAGGTATATGTTATACTAACACTTTTCTATTTCTTAGATTGGAAAATTGGATGACTTAGAAGATGGGCAGTCATATGTTTGTAGTGGTTTTGGAGAGCCATTCAAACGTCTAGATTATGAAGCCAGTGCTGTAACTCCACAATCATTCCGGTTAAGTGGTCCAGAATCACTTAGCGACAGTGCCAGTCCCTCCCCAGCAAGAGCCAATAATAGGTTGTCCCGATACTTACAGGTATGATCTCAATCATTCATGAAATTCAATGAAAGTTAGACATAAAAATCAGTCTAAAAGATTTCTTCTTGTATATCTTTAAGGTAATCTGGTTTCCAGGCATATTTTTTTGTTGGATATTCGCTATCGTGTTTTGTTTTCAAATCTTCATTAAAATATAATAATACTTTTGTTTTGATTGATTTTTCAAATATTTTCTCTATACATACAGTTCAATGCCAGTAGACTGTTTATAATTAAACAACTTTTACGGATTTTAATGCCGTTTATTAAGATTTTTACAACCATGTTTATGGGAGGACTGACGTGTCATGCTTCCTAACGTTACAAAGTTATTCCAAATTACTCTATGATACATCAATCTTTTGGTTAGTCCTATCTACACTGAAATTGCTTTAATCTGTAACATATCATGCTTGGATTTTGATTTGATAATTTTAAGAATGGGACCCCAAGCAGCATGGCAAGAACCAGCCATCTTCTCTATTGAAATTACTATGTTTTTTAATTCATTCAAAAGTATCCGAAAATTCGGATATGCAAAAATCTTAATAAATCATGATAACATTTGTAAAAGTTGTTTCATTATAATGAGTAAAATTCACGTAAACATTAGATAGCAAGTATGCTTTTAGTACTACTAGCCAATAAATTCCTTTCTTGACAACTGGTGGTTTTCTTACAGACAAATGGTAGTAGTACTACTGGTAACGGGTCACCGAGAGTAAGCCCTGCTGGAGATAATGTGGTCAGGCCTCGTATAGTTACAATTCTTAGGAATGGGGTCAAACCACGCAAGGTATTTATTGAATTATTATAAAATATTATGTGTATTATGAAGTGACAATCTAAGTATGTATGTAGTTCTATGAGAATTTGCTGGTTTTTTTTTTCTTTTTTTTTTTTTCTTTTTATAGAAGAGGGGGCAAACGGACAGTCGCTTCACCTGATGGTAAGTGAATAGCGACATCCACAGACACCCGCTATACCAGGAGATCAGCAGGTGCGTTGCCTTTGTTCTACAAAGTGAAATTCATTTCAAAGATGCTGTTTAGGAATTATGATGAAGGCTTGGTGATGGAAGATTAGGTATTAGATACATTATAATTTGTAAGGTCAATACATTTACGATGCAAATTAATCAAATTAATTATGTAATTCTAGGTTTGCAGATTGCTATTGAATAAACGCAATAGTCCAACTCTGGAACATGCCTTAGCAGCTATTACAGAATGTATCAAATTAGACACAGGCTGTGTTCGGAAAGTTTTTACTCAGTCCGGTACCCCAGTCACAGCCCTAAACCAATTCTTTGAAGAAGAAGATGTATTTTTTGCCTATGGGAATGAGAGGTATGTTTTTAAAAATACAGGTTTTATATTAAGTATCCAAAAATTATTTCCAGACTTGCCATTACAGTATTTTTATAATACTTTATATAAGCCATGTTTATTAAGTTACTTAGTTTTAATACAGATTAATTTTTCAGAGTTAATCAAGAAGACTTTGAACTTGAATTTGAAGAGAGCAAAGCTGTATTACAATATAGAAAAAATAAATATAATCCAGTGACTAGGAACACACGGTAAGTTAGCATTTTAAAACCTTAAGCACCATACTATGTCATTGAGATAGTGTATAAAAATTAAACTAAGCAATCTTAAACAGAAATATAAATCCTTTGGATACCTTTAGTAAGAGGTAGTGCCAAGCTGCTTTGCAGCCAAATTGGCCCGGCCTAAAGTTACACCTATGCTGTCGCGTTTCGTGCGGTTTCGTGAATTTCTAGTTGCCCAATGTTTGGGATAAAAGAAAAGGAGGGCAACGCATCTGCACAATCTCTGGTTATGCGGATGTGTGTGGGCGTCGATAGTCGCCAAAAGGCTTCGATTGGATGTTTACCCTCCTACATTATATAAAAAAAAACTATAGCTGGGCACAAGACCGTTTAAACGTTAATCGTTTCATTAACAAATAAACTTTTGAGTTATTTTTAAACATCATTAATGGCCGCATTAATTTCCGTTAACTATCAAGGAGAACTAAATCATTGACAAATTACACAATATAGTTCTTATAGAATATCCCGTTGACTAAACTGACAAAAGTGTTTTTCACCTCATATCTCATAGCGAAGGATGGCATTATAATGTATATCCAAGTAACAACTGTTACAGTCTTCTCTTCAGGAATTCTACGCAATATTTGTCACAAGTTAACGGATTAGCGATTAACGAAGTTAACCATTTAATTAATGGTGCCCAGCTTTGCCTATAACTACTAACCAATCCATTCTCGCGATGTTCTTTTTACTTGAGCTCTAAAACAATTTTTAGACTTCCTAAGTCTAAAATATATTTTTTTTAATATAGAAGAGGGGGCAAACAGACAGTCGGTTCACCTGGTGGTAAGTGAAAGCGACATCCACTGACACCTGCTACACCAGTAGGGAGCATGGCGCGCACGACAAAATTTTGTCTACCCCTTTTCTCGTTTTACTTATCTATACTAATATATATATAAAGCTGAAGAGTTTGTTGGTTTGTTTTAACGCGCTAATCTCAGGAACTACTGGTCCGATTTGAAAAATTCTTTCAGTGTTAGATAGCCCATTTATCGAGGAAGGCTATAGGCTATATAACATCACGCTGTGACTAACAGTAATTAAGTTGAGTAAGTTAAAGCAGGCAAAGTTGCGGGCAACAGCAAGTATGAAATAATACGAGAAAAGGCGTAGACAAAATTTTGTAGTGCGCGCATGCTAGCCCTACTGAGGGTTACCAGTTGCCGGCCTTTCAAATAGTAGCATGCTCTTGAAAGTCCCTAAGTCGTATCGGTTCTAAAACACCGTAAGTGGCAGCTGATTGAAAAATTGTGCAAGAAAACTTATATACTCGTAGAATTTATTTGCTGGATACGATTTTAGTTGTTATTTTAGTCTAGTTTTACGTTAGTTTTGTAGACAAGTAGATAGATGAGTCATATGATGATAAGTGGTCAGCCTCGCCCATAAACATAAACAAGTAAACTTGAAACTAAAATCTGTTTTTCTGGGTGATTGTCGACGCCAATGAGATTACGTGATATAAGATTGTTGATTACGTGAACCAATAGCAACACAGCAACGCGCAACCTATCCTGAGACGTAAGATGGCAAGTCTTGATGCTAGTAATTACACTGCCTGTCCCTTGTTCCCGAAACACATCAAGCTGTTTCACTGGAGAAACAATCGGGATGGCACAAGTGCATCACTCCTACCGTTTTTATTAGATGTGTTTCTTTGCTATGTTCTCATATAACCTACAAATATGTTCATTTACTACTAATATAAATTGAATGTACAATTTTATTGTTTAGAGTGGGACCCAAGCCTCGTATGCCAGTAAAAGCGAGCGGGGCCGCTCGTAAGGAGAGTGAGGCAAGTGGTGCTACGGGAGATAACGAACAGTCACCGCTAGCCAACCTCCTGCCACAGCCTCTTAGGCTTAAGTATAATGTTGGAAAAATTATTGGTAATTATATCTTCTTACATTAACTAATAAATTTTGACATTTATTGTTGAAGAACGGTATCATAAATTTTTGTTTCCCAGCTGCTTATTAGATTTTGAAAGCTATGTCGTACCCTAGACTGGCTAGGTATCTGCACTTAAATAATCATGCGTTGTTCTCGCGTAAGACACCTCAGAAGCTATTATGTTAACTTTGTGTCCAATAAGGGTGGAATATGTTGAGAAACCTTTCTGTAATGTATATAATATGATATTGCCCGTATTCGATCACAGCAACTAAAAATTTTGTAAAGGCCGAACATGTATAAACGCCATCTGTAAATTTCGCAATACATAGTTTTAGTGCTGTGCTCATTACACATTTAAATTTTGCACTTTTACTTCTGCTATAGAGAATTGTAATGACTATAATTTACATAAAATTTGGAATTTTATATGTTAATACTAAATATTAATACCTACTATATTTTATAAGTTTTTTTTTTTTACTTTTCTCTAAATCTGTGCAGGTGATGGAAACTTTGCAGTGGTAAGAATATGTGTGGACAAAAATAACGGAAAGGAGTATGCTCTCAAAATTATTGATAAAGCTAAATGTAAGGGCAAAGAACATTATGTGGAAGCCGAGGTTAGTATGATGGACCATAAGTCATATATATTACACACATATTGTAGTCCAAAGCAATGCCTGCTTGAAATTACCTTTAACTCAAATGTTATAATATCACGCAATGGGCAAAAAAAAAACGGGCAATGCCCTTGGTGTTACTTTTGTATATAATCAAACAGGATACATACGAAGTTATGTAGTAGTTAGGTAGCGGCCGGGCAGTCCCCCCTTTCGAGGAGTAGTCTGGCTTTCGCTGGGGCCAAGCAGTCTCTGAGGTGATCCTGTCTGTTGCCTGCATATCCGGGGCCCTCAAAAAGCGTCTGGTGACGCTCGCAGTGGTTTTAGTTAGGGTGGGCACTCTCAGGTGCGAGTCCCGCATTGGGTCAGGATCTACCCGAAGATCCTGGCTGCATCCATAAGGATTTACCCGGGAAAAAAAAACAAAATTAATAAAAGCAGTATACCAAATGGAATTTCTATACAGCTGGTATTTTACTTCAAACTCAACTGTCCGCTAACTGGATGGAAAAACAATCTCGCTGCAGTGGTCAGTTCAAGGTGGATGCGAGAAGAAAGTGGCCTTAAAGAAGCCTATGTCCAATGGATGGTTACAGGCTGATCATGATGAATTGTGCTAATGAATTTATATGATCGATACTATTTTAGGTACGAGTGATGAGAAAGCTGTGTCACCCTCGAATAGTCTCACTGGTTGAAGAACAAGATAGTCCGGAATGGTTGTTCCTTATCATGGAGTTAGTCGGCGGTAATAAATCATTTTTCATTATCTAACTTCATGATTATTTTATGACTAATTATTCCGACTCATCTCTAATGACATCACAATAAATATCAGTCACAGACGTTATTAATTTTACATTAAAATTAAAACCAAACCTTTGGAATTTTGTAATATATTCTAGTGTTTTAGTTTGTTATCGCACAACCAATTCTTTTATTTTGTACTATTTTTCTAGGTGGAGACCTATTTGATAGTATCGCAGCCGCTTCTAAATTTTCTGAGCCCCAAGCGCGTTTGCTTATCGGTCACCTAACATCAGCTATCGCATATCTACACTCGCTTTCTATAGTGCATCGAGATATCAAACCTGAAAATTTATTGGTAAGATCATTACTAATCATTCATAATTCTCTAAACTTTGATAGGGATACATCCATAAGATCTTTATCATATGTTTATGCATGATACTATTCTTCTATATATAGTGTACTGTGTGCAAATTGAAAATTATGATCTAATTGTAAATAAAGTTGTAAAGCATGTTATAAAAATCTTATATTTAAAATACCATAGGAACAGTAATAGTTATCTATTTGACCCATCAAGCATATAAACAGATAGAGTGGTAATGTGAGCCATAACATTCCGAAACTGGTCAGTGATTTGTCACTGACGTAATAGCAACAAGTTATGTAAGTCCAATCGGCCAATCCGTCAATGGCCATGTGTCGGCTAATCAGTGCGCAGAATCGACGCAGCGTCGCATTACAAATTTGGCGGTATTTGTTTTCGTACAAAACATAACATTTTATTACAGTTTTAAGCTCGGTGATTTGACCTAATAACATTATTTTATGCGTGACATCTTGATTTGAGATTTACTTACAACATTAATACCATGACAGCCATCTGGAGTAGTGGTATAACACGTAGAGGGTTCTAATCCCGTCAAGTATAGATAATTTGTATGATAAATCTAATATCTAAATATATTTAATGGTCATAGATGAGTGTGTATATACCTTTTTTTAAATGTTTCAGTTCCTCGTTCTTACGAACTTACCATGGGGCTAAGTCAATGTGATGGGTTAATATAATCAATAGATAATAAAAATAATAAGTCAAGAATATTATATATGATTATTTTTTGCTAGCCTATGCTGTCCCACTACTGGGCAAAGGTCTCCCTCAAGCTCTTCCATATATCGCGATACCGAATAATAAATAAATATATTATATTCTTGACTCACTTCATTTGATGAAGATGACCAATATCAAATCATTTGCGATACATTTAATATGTTTTCTTATGTAATGCAGGTAGAGGTAGGGCCAGATGGTAGTATAAGGGGTCTCAAGCTCGCAGACTTTGGGCTGGCCGTTGAAGTGTGGCGACCACTTCACGCGGTTTGTGGCACACCAACCTACGTGGCTCCAGAAATATTGTTAGAAACTGGATATGGACTGAAGGTATTGTCGTTAGTCGTAAGCAGTTTATATTTCTACATATTTTATTCTTAATTGTAAGGTTAAAAAGATATATTATAACATCTGTGCACAGTAAAAGATAATAAATTGAAGATAAACTAGCTAACCTCAAGGTAAGTAATAGTGATCATGTTGTCTTATAACCCATCTCATCAGGTGAACCAACCTGAGACAAATCAATACTATTTCCCATTTGCCAGGTAGGTAGGTAATGTAACTGCCTGAATTGCACTTCTGCCCAAAACAGCATAGTTGTTTCACTGAAGAAATATGCAGGGTGGTGGTATTCTGGCAAGTATCCTAATAGTAAAATTATCCCTTGATTGTTCATCTTTGATATACTTTGTATGTTTATTTGCACTTAAACCTATTTATTTTTTTATGTTAGTTGGATAGGAAAACTGGCAAACGTGCCACCTGATGGTAAGTGGTCGACGTCGCTCATGAACATAAACTAGTTTATCTGGAACGAGCCCAGGCAACTCATTTATGTGTTGCCTATCCTGAGACATAAGATGTTAAGTCTCGGTGCCAGTAATTACACTGCCTGTCTTGCCCTTCTCTCCGAAACAGCAAAGCTGTTTGACGGGAGAAACAAGCAAGATGATGGTACCCATGCAGCCCATGTTAATTTAAATTGTGACTCAGGATGGACAACATTTAATCTATCACAATGTGAGCTATGTCCACCAATATAAAGCCACTTTTACTCTCCATTTGTTGATTTATCTGCCCATGCCTAAAATAAAACTATGAACGTCCAGATCGACGTGTGGGCGGCGGGCGTGATCCTGTACATCCTGCTGTGCGGATTCCCACCGTTCTCGTCCCCGGACGGGGACCAGGAGAAGCTGTTCGACGCGATCCTGTCGGCACGGCTGGAGTTCCCAGCGCCGCACTGGGAGCGCGTGTCCGCCGCCGCCATCGACCTCGTTGCCAACATGCTGCGTCCCCAGCCTGATCTGCGCTTCGCCGCCGAGGACGTGCTCGACCACGCCTGGATGGCGGTTAGTATGCGACCACTATATTTGATTGATAACTTGATGGAGATCAATAAATAACTAACCATACACCCATCATGACTGACATATGACTAACAGATAAATGGATAATATTTTTTCACTGCGACAGTCTTTGAAGTAATGTGCCAATGGCCAGATAATTCATCATCACTATCAACCCTCATACCTATGTTCCACCAATACTACATAATAATACATACATAATAATATTTAAAATATATTATTATATATATTATATTTATTAGTTATATATTTTTTTATTTAATACAACATCAATAACTAATGTGAGGCTTGTTTGTTACAGGATGATTATGATGAGATGTGTGACTTCCGTACTTGGTATGATGAAGACTCCTCATAGCGCGACGTGTGATATGGTGACAATGACAATAAAACTGCTCATTGAAACGTAGCGTCAAATACTGCTTTGAATCTGACGCCATGCTGTTTGATACAGCCGAACTGGCCTTTATTAAAACACCAATATACCAAAGTTATTCCATAGTATATGTAAATTAAAACGAAACGTGATACTGCACACGCGTCCAAGTGTTCAACATTTTCTAAATCTATCGAGTTATAGTGAGCGGTATTATCGTTAACTTCCTGGACTTAATCATCTTCTTTAGTTAATTGAAATGATCATAATATAATTAATTTTTTATTTATTTTCAATGTTTACATTTAATTTCTAGCGAAAATGTAGTTATATCTTAGTATTTATATGGAAACCAGTTATTATTTATGTTGCAATGTTGCTGTAACCAACTTAGTATTAATTAGTACTTGATCAATTAAAATTTAATTGCATTTATTGATTTTTCGAATTATAAACGATCTCCACTACTGCATTGTAGACCACACGGACAAATATTTTTAATATTAATTATAAACTTATTTTTTATAGACTTAGCATCGCTTTCTTATAGGTCTACTGCTACGGGAGAGAAATGTATGAAATATGTAATCTAATAAAAGATTGAAAAGTTTAATAAAAAAAGAATAGTTGTTGCTTTAATTTATGACCAGCTTTGAGCTAAAATTTAGTGCATATTATTTATTTAGTATGTAATTTAAAGACGGAATGTATTTTATAAGCACTGCATATTCAGTTAGCAGAGATATCATTAAATTATTAAAATATGTACAGATAAATATTCATGCTTATAAATTAAAAAGTTTTCATAATATATTTTGCATTTCACATAACACAATAGTTTTACTGCAATCCTCATGTCATTCATATCTTATACCTTTATACACATGTCATATTGAAAGGGTGGAGTGGGTTTAGCCTAAAATATATTCAAACCACTTAAGTTATGATCACTAGCCATAGGTAGATGTTGTTATCCGTACTGGAATAATGTCGGGGCCACACAATAGGCACTCATGTTATAATCATTAATAAGGATGTTAATTATACAAGAAGCTACCTATATGTGCCAAACATGTGACATGAGAATTTTAATTAAATTGTTTGCTTTAGCTTTCCCTATACATAAAATAGTAATGAAGTACATTCCTTTGTATAATTTTACTCCAACTGAACACTAAAACATTAAAGATGATGAAAATATTTTTTAAGCGTGAAATGAATTTTATATGGCTAATGCTTTCAATAAAATACATAAAAAAACATTTTTTTTATTGCTATCCTAAAAATTGTAAAATATTTCTTTTTACATAATTAATTAGAAATGATGGGTGTTTAAAATAATTTATTTACTTATATTTTTATAAAATTAACTCCTACTTAAGTATATATCCAGTTAAAAGGAATCCACTTGAGTTATTCATCATCACCTCTGGATGTGTTCTTTCTGGTAAGATCTAAAAGAAATTACATAATATATAGTACATAGTATAATTAAATATCAGTGTCCTCTAGGGAAACAAGCTAAGCTTTATAGTATAAAGCGTAGGAACCTTAGCATAAAAAAAAACTAAAAAACATTCTTTAATAGCACACCAAACTAAAATTTTTAAATTAATTATTAATACAAGACTGAAATGTATAAAATAAAAAAAAAAATATAAGAAAGAATTAGATCATTTGACATTTGTGATTATTTCTAAAAGTGAAGTTAGCATAAAAATGTAATACAAAGCACCATCCACCATTGTTTGTTTGTATGTTATGATTTCACTTAAAAACTGATTGACCAATTTGAAAAATTCTGTCACCATTATAAAGCTAAATAATCCGTGAGTAACATAATCAAAATAATTAATGATCCCTACCTAAATTGGAACAATGTAACCCAAGGTATCAAAAATTTGCATTAAAAGACGTCATTTTGAGTGCTGCGAAAACCATTAACAATATGTAAATAATACTCATGATTAGTCACAAAAAAGTGACCGAGGCACGGGAGGAGTTTTACGTCTATGTGAATTGAGATATGACTCTATGAGTAGGGTACCCGGGCTGCGTGGCCCAGACGCGTGGTCGGCTCCCTACCAGTTGCACGTGACATCGAATAATTTCTACTCTGATACATTGTTTAAAACATGAAAGTTCTTTTCAGAGCTAATTCAAAATAATTTATGTACCTATACTAATATTAAAAAGATTGTTTTTTTGATAGACAACTCAAAAACTACTCGACATTTTTTATCATTCAAATGAAACAATAACACTAAGTGACATAGGCTATAGAAATAATCATCATCAATCAGGATACCATTATCAATCTAAGTGACCGCAAGCGAATGATGTACATATATCTTAATGGCACAAAGAGCTTGTTATTTATGTATTTGTTTACTATACCTGATAATTTCTCATCCAATTACATGTAATCTTTAGTGCTGCAACATTGCTTTGACATTTTAATGTTGCATATAAATTTTGTAGTGGCTCTACAACATTATAATAAACTACAAATGGTCTGCCCGGTTTCACAAATGAGGATAACTCTTGGAATATATTCTGTGGGTCCTCTTTACATGCTATAACTAAAGAGTCAACTTTATTGTGTAAAACTTCAGATGCAGCTATATTGTCAAAGTGCCATTTTGGCTTTTTAGGACTTGAATAGTCTTTTGTAGTTATCTCTTCACCACTTTCTTTACAATCTCCATTATCTAATGTGTCATTTAGTTTAGATATTTTGTTATTGTGTGGTAAATTTTCCGAAGCTTTTCTTTTCAAGGGGTTTTCATTTATGTCACTTTTTGATATTGAGTCACTGGTGTTTGTATCACATCCTTGATACACTTGTCTCAAGACTGAATACACATTAACTGATACACATTTGTTTAATTGTTCTATGTCAAAATTCATAGCAAGTAAGGCTTGTTTTTGAGACATGTTCCCTGGGTGCATATGTATAAGTTTACCTTCACCATATTTGCCTATTGCACTCAATAGTGCCGCCGCCAGCAAACCATTAGAACCAGAGTCATATAGTAAATGATTTCCTTCACTACTTATGTTGGACATGGTCATGATCTGTGATAAAGTATCTATTCTAATTCCTTGAACTTTAGTTGGCTCCAACTTGTACAGTATTTCAGCAATATACCTAAGATTAGGTCTCAAAATTTGGATATATTCAAAATACTTTTTTTCTTTTTTCTTTAAGTATTTTTCTTGAGAGAATTCAGTTTTGTTATGGAAAGTATTCGAGTTTGTTATGAGGGTTTCGACAATCTCGGATGCAGTATTTAAATCACTTTTAAGCTCGTGTATCTCATTCGCAGACAATTTTTGAGAGCGACCATCATCATAAATATTTCTATTATCAGCACCAGACACTTTAGACTGTATTTCGTTCTTCAATGCCACAGTTTCATCGACTATTTGTAAATCGTACTCCCTGGAATTTTTCGTACCTTTAGAAACCATCTTAAAGAATGAGAAATATTGATAACCTACAATGTTGCTTAAATTTACAGAATCTTTTCCTACATTAATAACAGAATTGGGCTTATTTAATTTATGTAACTTTTTATAATTCTGTTTTTGAATAATGATATATTCGCCAACATTTATGGTATTTTCAGTCATGTTTTATTTATGCAGTTCAAATTTAATGTTGTTAGATGAGCACTTCACCAAAGAGTATATAAACCAAACACTACGTTAAACACACTTGCTCTGTGCACTTCGATGTGTACGTAATTGTCATAGCGTGCCGCAATTCGCAAACGTCATTAGCAAAAATTGACACTAACCATGGAGTTAGGAAATAAGAGGAGATGCCCCTTTCTTTAAACTTACCGTAGACCTAGGAACACGTATCATATGGAATTGACATTCGCGTATACCCGAAAGGGACAGGCATATTTTATAGGGATACCACATTCATAATAACAAGTCTACTTATTTTCTTGAAACAAGTGAATTAAAAATAATATAAAAACTGGTAAAGGTTGATATCTATCAAGATATATAAATAATAATAATGCTTATAGTTATCTAACTATAAGCATTAGCCCTAACCAAACATTTATTGTAATTTTAGACAGCTGCATTTTTCCGGATTATCGAAAATATTATGTAATGACTAAGTAATAACAAACCGCTAAAAACATAAATAATAAAAAAGAAGGCTATATACGTCTTAATATTATGTATGATCTATAGTACATAGCCTTTTAGGATAGCAATAAACATATTTGTTTTTATTGTGTATATTTCGAAAATCCCAGTCACCCTTTTTATATAATACCACATTCTTGGGTAATCTGCCAATAACAAAACTGGTATCACCATACCTACACAAACCGACCAAATTAAAAAGTAGTACAAAATGGCGGCATATTTGACAAACTGTTCGCGAGTGAGAATGTTTGTATGGCATTCAAATTTAGTCGATAATTTTTTCTTGGGCACATCATGTTGTGCCCAACAAACAAACAGTGATATTCTGACAAAGACAAAATAAAGTGTCTATGTCTTTGTCACTCTTGGAGTTTTTCGTATGTTGCTATCTCGTTCCAATACGGTATTATTTTTAGCTTGTCAAATCTATTGATACTTGATCTAAGCCGTAGACAGAGAATCCTATAGACTCATGAGATATATCTAATATATAAAATTTCCATGTCACAATGTTAGTTACCGTACTTCTCCGAAACGGCTTTACCTATTTTTACCAAATTTTACATGCGTATTCAGTAGGTCTGAGAATCGGTTACTATTTATTTTTCATACCCCTAAGTGATAAGGGTGGTCAACCCCTCAAATTTTAAAAGTTAACGCGGGCGAAGATCCGGGCAACAGCTAGTATTATATATTATTTCAAATTTTAAAAATTCTGAAGTTCTTTTGTACGCCGATGACATGAAATTTTTTACAATAATTATAAAACCGATCGATTCTTGCTCTCTCCTCCAAAACGATATTAATAATTTATGTACATACTGCGATCAGAACTCACTATTCCTGAATATTAAGAAGTGCCACGTTTTATCTTTTACCAGAAAACGTAATCCAATCATTTATAACTATTACCTTAATGAAGTGATAATTGATCGAGTACCGGAGGTTAGGGATTTGGGCATAATTTTAGACACAAAGCTATCTTTCGGACTGCATAATATCAATTATATAATTACAAAGGCGTACCGTACTTTAGGATTTGTTTTAAGAGTAGGCCGAGAGTTTAAACAATTCAGAACTCTACTGCTTTTATTTAATTGTTTTGTTCGGCCTATTCTGGAATATGCGTCTGTTGTCTGGAACCGGCAGTACCAAACTCACATAGACAATATTGAAGCTATACAGAGTAGATTTCTGAAACATATGAGGCGCAGAACCCTGACAGGTTGAACCCTGACTCGTTCAACGTCTGTCCTTTAGTAAACAGACGCTCAGAGCGGGATCAATTATTTTTATATAAGCTCCTTAATAATAAAATTGACTCTTTTAAGTTGTTGAGTTATATATCTTTCAGATGTCCCAGATCATGCTCACGCAATGTAAATAGTTTCTTTGACGTGCCACTGTGCAGAACTAACTATGCGAGTAACACATTTGTTCCTTTTTTTTTTTTTTTTTTTGTTCTGCAGCGGAAATTTGCAGACCAAACCGTAACTAGGACCGGGGTGGGTTTTAAACCTAGCCGTGTGTGGGGTTCGCACTTGGAGATGCGTTACCCACTAAAACCGCTGCAAGTGCCCTCAGCCGCCTTTTATGAGAGTTCCGGATCCTCGGCGGCCTCTGCGACAGGCTGGCCCCGGCGAAAAGGCCAGACTCCTCCTCTAAAGGGGGACTGCTCGGCTGTTCGTTTGCACGATACTTTTAGCAGTCCCCGACGACGTCGTGTCTAGCTGGACCCAGGTTAAAACCCCATCCTGGGCCCGACACGAGCACAGGGGCGTTACTGGAGGCGCATTAGGTAGCGCACTACGCACCACCGTTCGTCGCCTGCGAGGGGAGGCCTCGTCGGCGG
The DNA here is from genome assembly GCA_963853865.1 of Helleia helle. NCBI lineage: Eukaryota > Metazoa > Arthropoda > Insecta > Lepidoptera > Lycaenidae > Helleia > Helleia helle. The sequence continues at coordinate 14,948,770 of OY971421.1, forward strand.
CCTCCTCTCTCACCCGCTCATCGGCCTCCTTCTGGGACATTACTGCCTCGCAGAAGGAGACCATCGCCGTCCAGGACTCGTCGTCACCGAGCATCGCGGCGATGACACTCGGCAGAGACAAGTATGAGATCGTAAATATGTAGTAATTTTTTTTTTACTCCACCATGACGAAGTTATAATAAATCAAAGTTTTCAAAAATCCTCTCTAAAATCATGGACACAATAGTTATTGTACAACAAAAATACGTATCATTTTATTAATGAAAAACGAGCGAGATAGAAGCTATTGCTCACCTTTTCGTACCTTTTGCGCTCGGCGCTTATAATAACTTTATGAGTATGTAATCTATGTAATATTCTTCTCTTATATGTCTGTGGTAATATTTTACTACCTAGGCTGAGTACCTAGGTAAGTATCTAGATAAAGTATGAAAAGTTTTGTGCTAAATTAATAAATAAATAAATAAAAAATACTTTTAAAAATTATGTACTCTGTTAGTTATTATTATTTATTATTTTCATTTAAAGGCATTAGCTACTAGGCTATTAGCCATACAAAATACTACAGGTGGGTCGTTTCGCGATTTTGCCGTATCAAAACGAAACTATCTATCGCAGCGCGATAACGGTTTCTGAAACTATTTATTTTGGAAACTATCTATTACAGAATAGCGGCTTTGGTTAGCTGTTCTGATACCTGCCTATAGTGCTTAATTATCGAGCAATACGGTTTTTGGACCCTTTCTGTTATTATTTATTTATATTAACAGATCGAGTTAAAATTTTGTCGTATTTTTTTTACGTTAAATATTACTACCTACTATTATGTATTGCGAACTTTATTATTTCTTTTGAGATTCTATACATAAATGTACATATTATTTACACGAAGCATTTACAATCCAACATTACCTACACGTAATATTATATTTACACAAGTAGGTACTCTCAATTTGCACAACTGACTGCTAAGAGTAATTATAATATATTTAAACTAAAAAATTGTAGTACATAATTCAAATAAATGGTGAATGCTACCAAAAGCAAGTGCATGACCTTGACCGCACCGAGTAACCCAATTTCATTTTACCAATAAATCCAATAATTGCATTAATTGTTAAAGAAACAGGTGTCAATTTTTCAAATCATAGATAGATCATCTTGAGCACAAAATAAATATTATATACATACATAATATTACAATAAATATTTATTTTGTGTCTTGAGCGAGAGCGTACAGAAATGGCGCGGAACTCGGAAGTCTATTTTCAAGCGGATTCTCGCTCTTACGTATAGCACTATCTCTGTCGCGTTCGTATTAAGTACTTCGGTTCGGTCGGTTATTCGGTATTTCTCGATACCGAAACGGCGACGGGCGAATAGCGATACCGTAATATGTGTGTCGTCGCGCGCGTCGCACCAATAGATAGTTTTGCTCGATAAATAGTTTCTGAAACGTCAATAGATAGTTTTCGTTATTGCGCTGATAGATAGTTATTGAAACTGGTTATGGTTCGAAACGTCCATCTCTACAAAATACAATATTTGGTCTGTTATACGTAGAAATGGCGGGAAACCCCAAGGAGCGCGGCTTCGCCCCTATAGCCCCCATCAATCAACTATCATTCCCCATTCCATCCACCCAGAGTAGTCCACCACAATATTCGCCAACCAATCACATTATATATTACACAGATTAAGTTTTTAAAACAAATACTATAGAAGACCGCCAGAATAGTCCTACTAAGAAAACCACTTCATAACGGTCCTCCACAAGATTCGCCAACCAATCACAATATAATTATAAAGATCAAGTTTTTAAAACAAACTATAGAAAACCACTCTGAATGGACAAAACACAAAATAACAATTAATTAACGGAAAACCAAAGAAAACACAACGGCGCGCCCCGATGCTTCCCGCCATCACACCCTCTGTTAGTTACCTGACAATTATTATTATTCTATCTTTTCCTTCATACTTTTACGGGCTTAGGACCGACAAAATTACTTTCATATTCAAATGATCTTTATTTAAATTAGGTCGAGATTTAATACTGCCGTCTTAATTAAAAAGGGCATAACTAACATTTTGTAAATATTAAGAAAATAGAGATTAAAATATTTTTTTGTTTTTGTTGAAAAAAACATTCCTAACTTAGAATAATTACACTATAGAAGGTCAGTCTTCATACAAGCGCGCTGTCAAAAATGAAGCACTAAATTGAATCAATGTTGCCAGTAGTGGTGAAGTTTTCGCGAAAACGGGAAATGATTCGGCCGCTGATAACAATTTGTTATAGCAATAATATTTAATACATAAATAGCTAGCTGGGCATATCTATTTATGTATTAATTTATAACAACTTTACTTAACCATGTATACACAAGCTATATTATTATTTATTATGTATAATTGTTATAAAAAAAAAAAAAAAAAAAAAAAAAAAAAAAAAAAATTAAATATATTTCCGTTGTCTGGTACTCGTAACACAAGTTCTTCGAGAACTTACCACATGACCAGATTGACGTGGTGTGAAAGCGTCCATAGGTTATTATTATTATATTTATATATTTCTAAATACATACATATTATAGATAAATTACACCCAGACACAGTACATTGTTATATTACAAAAATGTTTATTTATATGAAACAAAGAAAATATAACAGTAGGTAATTACCTACTGTTATATTTTCTTTCTTTCTTAGTAAAATATACATTTTTATAATTATTTTTTTATTGGCATGAAACACAGTTGTAATGTAAAGTTGTTATACATATTATTGTTCAAACTTGTAACTTGTAATATAAACGCGAAAGTTTGTATATACGGAAGTATGAATATGTTGGGTTGCACCCGGACATCGGAAGTGAAACTCGTATAATAGCAATACATAAATTTATTCGAATAGAACATTATCAATTATCTTAAATATACCAATACAATAAAATAGATTATACAACTAATAATCGCGGGCGGTCACATAGCGCAGTACTGACTATCAGGGACAATGTTCCGTGCACCCACCGCAATAAGGATAGGACTAATCGTCAGAGACAATATTCCACATCCAATAACTGGGCAGTACTGACTGTCGAGAGACAATGGTCCGTGCACCAAGACGCATCCGTTAGAAAAGCGTACCGAATTTTTTTTTTTTTTTTTTTCGGATGGATCTATGCTAATGGCCCGAAGGCCCTAATGCTTCATCGGATTAGTGTGAGCCCATTCGGCTCACTTTTGATTTATAAATTGGGGGTTGCCCCCCGCCTACCGTGCAGTCTGCGACCACACGGCCTCCTGGCATCGGTTGTGTATCAGTGGCAGGACTGTGCCGCGTCACCGTCGGGTGGAGTGGAGCCCCAGGCGGTCTACCCCTACCGGGTGAGCTCATTGGCGTGAGGACCCAGCAGATGGCGCCAGCGATACTGGGGCCCCCTCTGCCGGTCGGAGCGTACCGACTCAACAGCGCACCCCATTTTATACTCTCAAAGCCTAGTGAGAGATAGGTGGGGGTATCAGTAGGTGGGGGCATCGCCACGTTACAATATTTTACGGAATTGGATACAAGTCATTTAAGCCATATGCGTTTGGTGAACACCAAACGCATATGGCTTAAATGACTTGTTTCACTTTCACTTGTTTCACTTGTTCCACTAGCGCCATCTAGTCGCCGTCTCTCGCAACTATTACACAGCTGCCGTCAAATATTTGTTACTGTTTTACTGTTTGTATTTGATATCGTTAAATCACACAAACACATTAATTCGAGAACGTGTCACGTACCTACGTAAATATCAGTAGCAACTGTTTTAAATTTATTCAGTGGGGGAAAATAATCAGTAAAAATATTTTCACAATCGGGCAATACTGAGCATTGAAAAAAATTGTATTTATTTAAACCTAATTAATTACAAGATACTACGAAATATTGAAAGATTTCCAGTGAAAAGTGATGTTATTACATTTATTTTGTTATTCAGATGTATTGTCATATAATTTAACTGCACAAATCGTCATAATTATTTATTTTACGGAGACACGTTTGGTGCGGTTTGACATAAATACTGCGGAACTTCCTGGCGCTTGGTGCAAAATGGCTCCATGTGAGTTGCTTCAAAATGGCCGCGCGGACTAGGTTTCTATAGTGTAATTATTCTAAGATTCCTAAACAATGTTTTCCAAAATTCTGCGAATGGCAATACTTGCATTTATATAGTACAGCTTGGCAAAAAAGAGTATGGAAAAAATGAGGGCGCCACTTTCACTTAGGTCTCATCATAATATGGAAAATCAGCAAGATAATTTAATCAAATCGTTAAAAATAAATGTGAAACACTAAGCTTTACTCAAAATCTAGTATTTATCGGCCAAGAATTGTCAACATCATAGGTTACCATTTAGTAAAATATTTAGTTCCACCTGTCACCACGTCATACTCTTTTTTGCCAAGCTGTACATATACGACCATAGAAATATTTGTTTTAATTTTTAATCCATATAATTGATAATTAGCTTAATTTTTTTCATCCTAACATAAAAAATAAGTAAAAAACAATAATGTTACGTATAAAAGGCACATGCAAAGTAATGTGCCTTTTGAATGTAAAAAATTGAGGAAAAATTTATAATGTTACAATGAAAGAGCACTTTTATTCAATTGTGCCTTTTCACTGTATTATTATTAGTATATGTTTACACAGTAAAATATTAGAAGTTACTTCGCTGTAAATAAAATAACGTAATTACGAGAAAATCAAACGTTTATTTCAAAAAGTTTACAGAAATAAAATCATATCTTTAAAGAAAGGAACCATCAATTATGAATAGCAACAATAATGTACCAAATAATTAACATTTTAATGAAAATCACAAATTTAAATTGAATTTTTATTACATACTAAAATGCTTTTAGCACAAAATCTCTTCAAATAAAAATCAGGTAACAAAACTAGTAAGAAATATAAACAATATTTATAAAAATAACGAAAATATAGTTTCCACTTAGAATAATTACTTAATAGAAGGTCAGTCTTCATACAAGCGCTCTGTCAAAAATGAAGCACTAAATCGATTATATTATGGTGAAGTTTTCCCGAATTTTATAACAACTTTACATAACCATGTATACGCAAGCTATATTATTATTTATTATGTATAATTGTTATATTACAAGAATGTTTATTTATATGAAACGAAGAAAATATAACGGTAATTAGTAAAATATACATTTTTATATTTATTTTTTATTGGCTTGAAACAGTAAGTAGTAATGTAAAGTTGTTACGAGGGCGGCACTGAAAATTTCGAGAATCAAGGAAGTGATGGAACCAATCATTGAAGGAACCATTCCATTCGGAAGTTGGGGTCTCCAAAATGGCCGTTTTGTAGGCGTCCACAGGCCACAGGTAGTTCTTCAGGCTATGAAAATCTCTGACCACGCAATTTATTCTTTATTTTAGGGAAAGTATAGAAATCATTAGGGCTTAGGTCGGGGCTGGACGGCGGATGGTCTAATAATTCTATGTTTTCTTGCTCTAAAAACTCTTTTGTTCTGTGCGCGGTGTGAGAACTCGCATTGTCGTGATGATGTCGGAGGACTCAGATGAAGTAAAAAAAGGTAGATGACGCACGGCCTTTGCTAATACTGAAGCCACAAAACTAAGCTCCTTCATGTAAATACACGCGCTCACGCACACAGATACACCAAAACTAAGCTCATTTTTGTTAGTATCTTACGAGTCGTCGTGCAGTAAGTTTGCGAAAAAAATACCGTTCTGTGTAATTAAATGTTGTAAAAACAATACAAAAGTGACCAAAGAGTCTAAAGAAATATCGTTTCACACATAAATAAACACAAGACTATATTCTTTTAAGATATTTTAACACTATTTTGAGGTTAATCAACATAAATAATATTATTGCCCCGAAATGACGTATCGGAAGAGTGTTGCCAGAAGTTAGTATTTCTAATAGCCCAATAGTGGGTAAGTCAATTGCAGGCAAAGCCATAGCAAAATAATTAAGTACAGAGGTGACATAATTATTATTTTATTATTTGATCGCTATATGACTGAATCGAAATGACCTCGTATAACCTATGTTGTATTTTTTTTTGGGACTCACGTACCCACAGCAGGACTATGTATTTAATTATTTATGAATTCAAAGATTTACCATTTAATAAATTAAAAAAAATGTAACAGTGTGGCTTGCAGAGAAATGTTTTTATAATTTAAATGTTTTTTTTAATGGAAAACGACATATTATGTATTTAATTTAAATTGTGTATTGATAAAATGTGACTTTCTAATTACTATTATAATCAATTATTTTGAAACTGTTATTCTCTGACAATGATTTTAAGGACATGTTGTATTTATCAAGTTTATTTAATTGTAACAATTTTTTCCTGTTAATTTATATTAATTGTTTATTTATGTAAAGTTTTATTTTCACACACCATTTTATTATGGTAGAATGTATAGAACTTGTTTTTTTTTTAATATCACCTATATATTTACTACATTCATGGGAATAAATAAATAAATAAAACAATTGTGTCAATAAGATATCTATTGAGACAGTTTATAAAGTGATCCTACACGCCTCCTACATATTCGTAATATTATTGTATTTTATAAAAATATTCACTGTCGCATTCACTTATTACCTATTTTTATTAATATAAAATTTTAAGGGATATTTTAAAAAATGGCAACCCTTCATTCACTCACACATACTTAAAAAAGTGGCTTCACTTTCTTGTTCCAAGTGCGTTATCTACCTTTTTTTACTTCATCTGAGTCGGAGGATGATGCGGCGGTTGCAGTTCTCTTTACGGAGTTCAGAAACGACCTGTGGCAAACAAATGCTAGCACATACCATTCTGCATTAACCGTTCTTTGTCCCTCAAGAGGAATAGTCGCAACATGGCCGGTTTTGGAGACAAACGTGGCCACCATTTTTTTTGCAACACTCCGTGAGCGAACAATTCTTGTTGGCTTAAACTCATTTTCGAACACCCAAACTCGTGACTGGTTTTTGTTTCGGGTTCGTACGCGTATATCCAGGATTCGTCACCTGATACGATGTTGTATACAGCATTTGAGGATCCTGCGTGGAATCTTTCTAGAGTTCTGACGCACCAAGTAACGCGAGCCGCTTTTTGCTCTTCACAGAGCAAATGCGGTATCCATCGGGAAAACAACTTTTTTACACCTAATTGTTCATGCAAGATTATTTGTATTTGACTCGTGCCAATGTCTAAAGTTGCTTGAATTTCGCGGTATGTCACATGTCGATCTTCCTCAATCAACTTACGCACAGCATCAACGTTTTTTGGGTGACTGCAGTTTTTGGACGACCTTGACGGGGATCATCACTGACCTTGACACGTCCACGTTGAAATGCAGCAAACCAGCGATAAATTGTGGTTTTGGATGGGGCTTCATCATCAAATGCAGAAATCATCCGGTCAAGACACTGTTTTTGTGTTAAACCACTTCGAAAGTCATATATAAATCATCGCTCTAAAATTTTCTCGAGTCAATTCCATTTTCTCAACGACTAAACAAGTTTGACAAGACCTTGTGACAAGACCGAGAATCTTTTTTTAAATAAATAAATGGTATTCGATTTTTAAAACCAAGGAGTTTTCAATTAAAAAGATTTTAATATGACAGGAACAGTGTACATATTCCATTCCCGATACTTTTAGTGCAGCCTATGTTTATATTACTATTTAAACTTGTAACGTATGAATGTTTGTTACTGTTTCACTGTTTGTATTTGATATCGTTAAATCACACAAACACATTAATTCAAGAACGTGGCACATACCTACGTAAATATCAGTAGCAGCTGTTTTAAATTTAATCAGTGGGGGAAAATAATCAGTAAAAATATTTTCATGATCGGGCAACACAGAGCATTGACAAAAAAAATGTTTTTATTTATACCTAATTAATTACAAGATACTACGAAATATTGAAAGATTTCCTGTGAAAAGTGATGTTATTACATTTATTTTGTTATTCAGATGTATTGTGATATATCCAATCAAAAATGTCGGGCACAACTGAAATAATCCCACGCATACCTAGCCCCCCGAACTTCTTCTCTCTTCTTAGATGTTAAGTTATAAAGGCATAACCGCCAGTAAGCCTATTTTTATATAAAATTTAAGGCGTAGGGTAAATAGTAAAGACAATCGCCAGTTGTGTCTTTTCTTCTACGTTTCTTGCTAAGGTGTTGGTATAAAAACTTAGCACAATGGCCACATAAGCCCTTTATATTTGATTTGCACCAATTATGCCTTTTCAATTAAATATTTTTAAACAAAAATCGTGAAATCGAAGACATACATCACAATGTGACCTTTTTTCTTTACAAAAATTTAAAAAATAGTGCAGTTGTGCCCTTTAAGCTTGTGCTAACTCTGTTTATTTTGTTGCTAAAATACACAAAAAACTAGGCAGATAGTCCTTTTTTTCCTGATTCCGAATATGTATATAACTCAATTTCGTGTAAAAAGGTTAGTTGTGCCCTTTTTAATTAACACGGCAGAATAATAAGTCGATACGTACTGATCATAGAGATCATGAAGTGAAATAAGTAAATAAACAAGGAATGTAATTTTGGCGTATTTAAAAGTCAGAATCAATTATGTATTTGCAACGATTGGTATTGTTTACACTAGTACTTACTTACTTATTTACAAACAGCTAAAATACTACTGGTATTTTAGTAATTGTTCAAAATATCCACCGTCATTGTCAATACCATAGACTTAGAATATACCACAAACTATATAGAGAATACTACGTATAATATACTAAATAGACCACCTGACAGCCGAAAATGCGTGACGATTTTTGAAAAGTCAATGTGTGCAGAGCACACGCACACATTGACACACAGTGATGTATCTTTTACTATCGATACTCGATAGTACAGCCAGTTCGAGTAAATTGTAAACATTGTTGTTTGGGGTGAATTTTCCAATGGTCAGATATGTTATGGTTTTTATAAGGGTACTTTATATACACATTAAAAAGTCAACATAATTATTCCTAGAGTGATGATGATGATTATGAAGGAGGGTAAATTACATGATATTCCTCAGGTCAAAATTATCCGCCGATTGCAAAAGCAGCCCTTAAATTATTTATATAAAAGGTAAATAAATATTGAAATAAAACAACACATAGTATATTATATATTCTCAAATGAAATATCATAATACTCTTACACACTCATACTTACCTACTATTTATATAAAATAATGACTTTTATTGTGTATGTATTATTTGTTTCAAATGATTTTAACAAAAGGAAAATAATAAAATTTGGGAACGAATCGATCAATATTCAATGGACGCTTGATCCGTGACTTACTACACAAGATTTACACAACCTAAGTATATGCGCAGTTATTATTTTAAACGGCTACTTTAAAATTATACTGTTACAAACGTAAAACAAGTAATTTAATTAAAATTAAAAAAAAATGGGTAGATGCTACTGTCCTTTAAACAAAATAATCTTATTCTGGTGGTTCCTTACAGTCTCCTTACTCAAATTAAGTAGCTTACATTCGTATTTGAGCCGAATATCGAACAGACGTCTATAATACTTCATTATTAAGTATCTGTGCCCACTTAAAACTTATTGGTCCATATTGTGGCTCGTCAAGCACAAAAACAAGTCGGAAATATCTTCCGATATTAGAAACGTCGCTTTGCAAATTGTATTGTTGGGATCCCAACCAACACGCCCAGTTAATATCAGCCATTTTCCTCTAATTATAGGATCTTGAGGGAATCTGTAAAACAAAATGATTATGATTCATCGCTAACAAGCAAACAGTCGGAGAGGACATTAGTACGGGAGCGGATTTGACAGCGAGTGCCGGAGATTGGTGGCGCTGCAGTGTCAGTTCAAAAACTTGTGTTAGGATTGGCAAGAATATGGGCTGGACGGCCGAGGCGTAGGGATGTTTGTATTACGTTATAGACACACCCGACTACTGCCTTTAAAAAGCGAGGTCTTGTTCGTAGAGGGGCGATTTATATCTGCGACCTCAAGGAGGACGGAAGTCTGGCCAAATCACTATCGGCCATGTTAAGTTTGTTAATTAATGTTGGGCCAACCTCTATGTATGTGTGAGGTTCGTGTATGTGTATGCATGTGCAGTGTGGGTAAGGACGGAGGTGCTTTATGCATGCACATGCACACGCACCTACACATTACTTCTGGACCTAAGATTGTTATTGTTTTATCAGAATGTAATAAAATGGTTGTTATTTTTATTTATTATTTAAAACGCATTTCCTTTCTGATATTCCCGTTACATAATATAAACCTTGCTCTTGAGTCACTCTCCATTATATCGAAAGCTGTTTTATTTTTTGTTGTTTTTAGATTAGTTTCAAATTAATGATATTATAAACCAATAAGCATGTCGATAAATTTGAATCAAGCACTAGCGTATATGTATAAAATATTGGTGAAAATTAATCTTCAAATATTGTGTAATTTAAGAACGATTGTATCTTTAATTACGCAAAATATGAAAGTAAATAGGACGATTGACATACATTATTTTATTTGAAATAGAGAAGTAAAGATAGAATATAGCAAAAAATAAACACATCTTAGCAATTAGGACATGAAGATGAATTACCTGTGAAATGTATAATTTTCACGATTGTTTCTAAGATTCACATTAAACCGCACCGTATAGTAATTTCATCTTTTTACATGCAATAATATTTATTGCAAATATATATTAACGGCTCGCCGGAGGAATGTCTGATACTAAAACAATTGATTCTTCTCCATTACAATATATTTGGGCAGAGTAACACCTTTCACAAAATATACTCGTAGATTATCTCTAAGTGCGCTATTGGCGCCTTTTTATACTACATCGATATAGTCAATAGAATGACTATTTATTAATTACAATTATTATAAATATCGTCATAACATTATAAACAACTACTGGAAATACATTATTAATTATAGCATTATTATTATTATATTAATTATGTACATTAAGGTTTATTAGTGTTATACTTAAATTATTATTCAACATTATTATATACAATATATATCCGTTTGGCGCCACCCGATATTTATTATTATAATCGCATCACATCCGGCTGGTGTTGCCAGTGGTTTGTAACATTCGGCCATCCTGAGTAGACCGTGCCCCACGGTCTTCGCGGTGAACTTGCACTGTAAATCTGGAGTTCGATCACTCAGCTATCCTGCAGCTCTTTGCTCTCTTATCGATGTTCACATCTGAAAATTAAAAGTAATACCCACAGAATATTTGTTTTTGAAGGTTGTATCTATATAGGTATCTATAAATTTTAAAGTTACACATTTATCTTTGTAATAAACTGCAAAAGACAATATGATTGTAGTAAAAAAAAACATTTTTTGTATAACACAGCAGTATAATATATATTAAATAGTCTCACAGTTTCATCAGTAGTTATTTATCATTCAATAAGTAAATAGAAACTTTACTTTTTAGTTTTTAACTAACAGCTTAAAGTCTCACGTCTTAGGAGTCACAGACATACGAGATCACACATACTCTTTGATCTCGTAGATCAAACTCCCAGATCGCACAGACACCAGGATCGCACGGTCTCGAGGATCACACAGTCTCGAGGATCACACAGTCTCGAGGATCACACAGTCTCGAGGATCACACAGTAATGGACGTGTTCACACAGCTGCCCTTAAGATCACACAGGAATGGACTTGATCACACAGCTGTCATTAAGATCACACAGGAATAGAATTGATCACACAGCTGTCATTAAGATCACACAGGAATAGAATATTTGCCCCCTCTTCTATAAAAAAAAATATATCTTCTATAAGCCTGAATGACTACAAACATACACCTAACAATTAAATAGTGGCCGTTGTTTTGTACAGTATTGTACTAATCCAGAAAATACACATGTTTTCAGCTCCACATCTAGAAGACAGTTTTTAGGACCCTGGATATCACTAATATTTTCTACAATACCTAGGTAACACTGAAAATGTTTAGAAAATGAAAAACGGCTTAATGTAGAAAGTTGCCAATACTTTTATTGTTTTTCGAAGTAATCTCCGTTTCTTTCTACACAACGTCGCATTCGATGGAACCACTGAGAAAAGCAGTGGGCCCATTCTTCCTTAGGAGTCTCTTCTATGGCATTTTTGTACGATTTCACCGCATCTTCAGGGCTCGTAAAGCGAATACCTCGAATTTTATCTTTAGTTCTTGGTAATAAATGAAAGTCGCAGGGCGCCAGGTCAGGACTGTAAGGCGGATGACTCATTATATCGACACCTGCCATAGTCAAATATTCAACAGTCTGTTTTGCGGAGTGCGCTGAAGCATTGTCGTGGTGAAGGAGGATCCTGCTTCGTGGGCGCTGCTGTCGAATTTTTTCCAAGACAACAGACAAACAGCGATTGACATACCAGTCTGCAGTAACTGTCCTTCCATTTTCTAGCACAACTGTCGCGAAATGACCTTTCCGACCGAAGAATGAGGCAATCATCTTTTTTCCTTGACTTCTTCCTTTCTTTACCTTAGTTGGCCGATCCTCGAAAGGAAACACCCACTGAGCTGATTGTCTTTTGGTTTCGGGTTCGCAGCAATATATCCAGCTTTCATCACCTGTGATGATGTCAAATACAGCATTTGAGTCACCGCCGTTGAACTTATCTAACATTTGGCGACACCAGTCAATGCGGAGGCGTTTCTGGTCGTCGGTTAAAGTATGGGAATCCATCTGGTACAAAGCTTCCTGACGCCAAAATGTACGTGTAATATTTTTTGAACTTGACTCATACCAATGCCTAGGCTTGCCCGTATCTGCTGATAGGTCACTCTCTTATCTTCCTCTATCATGCGTCGCACAGCACTGATGTTATCTTCAGTAGTCGCTGTTAAAGGACGTCCCTCACGCGGATCATCACTGAGATTGCTACGTCTACGCTTAAACTCGTTAAACCAATTGTAAATAGTGGCACGAGATGGGGCTTCATTAAAAAATGCTAATCGCAGCCTATCATAGCTTTGTTGTTGAGTAAGCCCACAACGAAAGTCATAATAAATCATTGACCGAAAATTTTCTCGCGTTATGTTCATTTTCACGTGTAACAAGAGTTTTAGATTTGCCGCCAATTCACAAAAACAAATGACAAATGAATGCAATATACTACATTAGGTTACCAAAGAGTTCTAAAATTGAAATTCAAAAAAAGTTTTCATTTTCAATGTTTCTAACTGGCCAGTTCTAAATATTTTCAGTGTTACCCACGTACATGATGAAATGTCAATAGCTGATACCCATATATTGAGACAGAAAATTTATAATTTAGGACTTCAATCGGTCTCTAATTCCTGCTCCTCTATTTGAATTCTTACCAGTGCAATAAAGTTGAATAATTTAAAAGCAGAAAATTTTCTAAAACGACAACATCGTGGTATTCGGCGGCTGCGTAAAAGAAAACCCAAATGCAAGACATCAATTGAAGAAAGATTGTTTTTAATGTGCATTTTTTTTGCGTTTAAGACAAAATTGTACGACGACTCAAAAGGTAAGACAACCTTCATCAATGTCACCCTTTTGAGTTGTCCACCTGTGAGACGAGGGGTGTTCAAGCCCCTCGTCTCACAGGTGCAAGATTTTATCTTGTTGCGGTGTGACGGCTCCGTCCGATGTCATATATAATCATTATGAGATCGGACACGGATTAGTCGACAGGAGTAAGTGTTTCGTCTGCAAACGCCGAATGACCGGTCACGACCAGGAGACGTGCGATGGGAAACAACACTCGGACCAAGTGGATGCCTTGTTTATAGATAAAATGAGAACCTTTATTGGTGGTATTTATGAGCAGGGTCTATCACTTGGTAAGGTCGTGACAACAAAGTGTCGTACGCGGCTTCCAAAGGTTCCCTTTGTGCCACCGAAATGGGACCTTTGGTGGGAATTAAAAAAGATAATGTCCGAGGCACAGGACGCAGCCCTTCCCTTTGTAGACGAGACGAATGACGACTGGAACGACTCATTAGAGGAGCTAGATATGGAATATCGCCTAGGGACACCGTCAATGGTCAAGGAATTGGGTACTCCTTGGCACGAGTCGTCGTCTCAAGATGGGCAGGATTCCTCTCTGGCTTCCCCCAACTTAGTGTCCACCCCCGCTCGTTCGCTCGGGAATGAACACTCCACCCCCGCCACGGGCAATAAACGCCAAAAAGACACAAGATACCGGTGACAGGGTCGTCTTCAGCTCAGGTAACTTTTTTTACCTATAATATTTCTCTATAAATAGAAATATTTTTTATAAAAAAATCTTATTATGCACACAGTACGTCATAGTTTACTATAAATGTTGTATTCGTTATTATTATTGTTATAATGGTGTTTTTTTTTGTTTGATTGTTTTAGGTTTACACAAATTTAGATGTTTACCATCAAACAGCAGCCGTCGAAACATATAAACGCTGATTTATACACACTTTCAACTCGTACATATCAGGTACGTTTCAGTTTAAAGTTTATAATTTTTTAAAAGTGTTTCAACAATTTTTTTATTGTTAGATGTAGTAGTCATAATAGACAAATCTTACAAGACGTATACACAGTCCCTACCATACCACTACAATGGAGTACAATAATTATTATTCATTGTGATGCAAAATATTTTTTTGTTAATTTTAAATAATGACGTATTGAGATAGTTATTTTAATTCAAAGATTATGACCTGTCCTATTATTAATTGTATTATTTGATAATGATGTTTTATAACAATTATTAATTACTCTGTTGAGACAAAATATTTATACGTCTTTTTTATTTCTTTTAGCAATGTGACGTGTACGTCGCTCCAACATTTACTGAAATGTCCAACCCGGAAGATTCGCTTGGACATTTGTTGAAAATGTTTGTGAGCTGCGAACAGCAGCAGTCGACCGACGACATTAACTACGACTTTTTTATGCCTCCGCCTTACTCTGCTGCGCAATAGTTTGGTGGTTGTAATACTACAACTACCACTACAACTACCACCACGAGGACGGCCGAGGCGGAGGAGGTGAAGAAGTCGGCCGACAACGCCGACGGCAATGACCACCCTCGACACGTCCACATCATCGCAGATAATAACTGAAGAGAGTGTTTTGCGTGCCTTGGCCACCAGAGTGTGTACCACTTTGGACGTGAACACGGTCCGAGAGGAATTAAGGAGGTTGGTGCGTGCAAACGTCCCTACGACGGCAGAGGCACACGCTCTTTTGAGTTTATTATTGAAACACGATGTTGCTAGTCACCATTTAGATAGCCTAGTTGCTTTGAGTTCTAAAGTGACTCTAAGTAACTTGGAACTGGAACAACGCGCACACGAACGCCGTCAAACGAGACACATTGGAACAAATTATGTCTCAATTGATGCTTTGGCTTTCAAATCGTCGTCCCCATCGGACGAAGATTTGAAATCCAAGCCGCCAATTGAAATGTATATTTTATTCGTTGTCTGTTTTTTTTTAAATTTACAAGTTTAAATTTTTAAATGTAAAGTTTTTTTTGATTTAATTTACTGCCATATAATATAGACTTTAACATTTTTACTGCCATATTGTAATATTATATTACGAGACTGATGTAATTTTAATATTATTAAATTAGTAAGTTGTGATATTTAGTATAAGTTTTTAAATTGTAAAAAATTGTGTAATAAAATTATGATGGATAATTTAGTTGGTAAAATTATTTATTCCTCAACTGTGGTGTCAAGGGTGACGACAGCAGCTGCTGCTGCTGCCGCTGCTTGCCACTACTACCATCACTGTGGTGCGACGATTCGTTTTCATGAACGTACTCGTTGGTATCGCGAAGCATCCATATTGTCCTAGCGGACTGATGTTTCGTCGGATGCGCCCACGTGTCGGCACACATCAAAATGTCCCTCCACCATAGAGTCTGCGTAATCTGTACATAATCGAGACACACTTCTATCACGATGACGTCTCTCGAAGGCGACACTGCCGCCGATCTGCACGCCAATACCGCGGTAGGCAGGGATAACTCTAAAACTCGATAGTCATCGTAGAGCACTCTAGCTGGCGCTTTGACCGCCCTTTTGGGGTAACTTTGATCCTTTAGATGTACATGCACTGTCAACAGTACAAAAGCGGGTGCGTCATCAATCTTTATGAGTCTGAGCCGAGTGTGTGCCAGTATAATTTTTCACGAATGACCCGTGGTAGGAGAGGTGACTTCGTACGTTCGCGACGACGACGACGACGATGATGATGACGACGACAATATCGCTGTTCTATACTCTTGTTCAAACGTATACTTTTCCACCGTATGACTTGGATAAAATTCTATGCGATGATCATAGTGCATTTTTTATTTACTTATTTCTCTCGTATGTCTCTCCCATTAGGTAGGTACTATACAGTATTATGTGTAGGTATAAGATGAATGCAGTGGATTTTTTTCTTTTACTAAACATTTTTCTGACACTGGGTACGTTGGCTGTGACTGTCATGAATTGGCACCACCACCATCACCACCACCACAACAATACCGACGAGAACGAGGAATCCCATCATCATCATCATCGTCATCATCACCGCGGTGGCGCTAAAGTCACAAAGTATATTAATCTCTTGGGTGATTATGTAGGTCGTGTGTTGTTATTATTCCTGTTACCATTTAATCCCACGGCAACAGCTGCGGCTGTCGCTGCAGCATCAACTGCCGTTGCAGCTGTGCCGTAAGAATGATGGATATTTTTTAAACAAAAAAAAAGTTGCTTGCATCAGAGATCATCATCATCAGCGGCGGCGGGCAGTTTGAGTTCATCGTCGCCATAATCGATTAACAGACGACGATAGGACGAATCCAATTGGACCGCCAACTCGGCTGCCATTGCACATTGAGCGGCATGATTATCGCTGGGCCACAAAGTGATCCATTCACGCGCTTTGTTCGCCAGCGCCGGTGGCACCTGGGCAAATAGATTTACGTAACGGGCACGCGTGTTACCGTAAGCCAGAAGCGAATTATTGGCGACGTGATTCAGAGTGGACAGCATCAAGGAGCACCGTCGCGCGTGTTCCTCGTGCCACACTCGGTCTGCCTTTGTTCACTCAAAGATCACTGTTTGAGGTTGCGATAGCGCCGTTTTGTCGAAAATTCGATGTGTCACCTCTTCGAATATCTTTTGTACGGTCGTTCAGTTCGGTGCGCACCGTGTTCAAAATTTGAGGCGCGTTTCGAAATCAGACACACATTGCGCGTATTGCGGTCGAATGTTGCGCATCAGCTCCTCCACCGATTGGCACTGTACAATCAAGTCGGAACGTCCAATTTCATCAAAGGGTATTCTGCTATAGTCTGACGCGATGAAAGCAAACACTCCTTCGTATGTCTCAAACGCCCTCATGAAAAGCGTCTTGCACTCGATCAATGTGTTCAAACAGTGTGCCACAGTCGAGCTCGACACACTCCAAGCTCCTTCAAAGTAGTTTAATTGCGTCTGAGCGGTCGACAAGAAAGCTTGAAACGTACTCAGATCGGCAAATTTGCTCTCCAGGTCTTGTCTATAGTCAGCATAGTTGTCGGTGGCGGTCACGACACTAACGATTTTGGCTTGCATGTCCACGCCCCATTGGGCAGTTTGCGTGGTCCATATGTCGGCAACGGTGACGAGAGACGTCAACCAAGCGTGCTCGTCGTTGACGGCGTGTCGCATCTTTTCGTAGAGAGCGCCGATCGTGCCCCTCAAAAGATTCAGTTGACTCGTCAGATGTTCCAAGCCGTTCATAATTTCATCCGCCGCCACAGAATTATAGTGCGAATAGTTGTTGTTGTTGTTGGTGGTGGTATTGGTGGTGATGCTGCTGTTGGTGCTAGAGTTGGTAGTGTTGGAAACTATGGAAGAGGTAGAGCGGTGGTCTTGCCGATGACCGACGGCCGTGGTGGTCATAGTTTCTTCCATCTCCATCGAAGCAAAGTTGTCATCGTTCGCGGCGGCAGCGGTGGTGGTGGTGGGCGCTGTATAGAAGGGACTAATTTCATGAGCTGCAACGGCCGCGTCATCGGCATCAACACTAATGTACACCGACTCGGCTGCAGGTAGTTTCATAGAAATACCCCTGTTGGTGACGATGACACGATGAGCGTTGGGTCTAAAATAGTGCTGTCGTTGTAGTAACGGAGTTTTGAACAATTTTTTTTTTTTCAAAGCAATTACTGCTAGTATAACGACTCCAGCAGTCTCAAGAGCAAGAAGAAGACTCGAAAACCGAAACTAATGAAATTGAAAGACGTCATTATTTAGTGCTCAATTAGTGCTGCCAGTACAGCAAAAGATTTTTGAATTTTTTTTTTTTTTTTTCAAATCAACTACTGCTAATATAACGACGCCAGCAGTCTTGAGAGCTAGAAGAAGACTCTAAAACGGAAACTAATGGAATTAAAAGACGTTACCATTTAATGCTCAACTAGTGCTGTCAGGACAGCAAAAGATTTTTGATAAATATTTTTTTTTTATTTTTTTTCAAAGCAACTACTGCTAGTATAACGGCTCCAGCAGTCTCAAGAGCGAGGAGAAGACTCGGAAACTAATAGATTTAAAAGATAGTTCTATAGTTTTCTTCTCACTCTTAACCTCCTAACGCCTGAGGACCTAAAAAAATCCTTCTACAAGTTAATGGTTGACGCCCAGCGTTTAGTTCGCTTTCATAAGCTAGACGCCCAAGGGATTTTTAAAAATCCTTCACTTTCAATAGCTCTTAGACTACACAATTTTAGTTGGGATGACAGATATTTGTTTCGGAACGTTTCCGGAAGTGTCTGTATTATCTATGGACCATCAGTGGTGTCAATAGAATTTCATTTTATCTGTCATTTTCGACGGATCGTGCATAAAAAAAAACGTAGTAATTACATTCTCTTGGGGATCGTGAAGAAAGAGAGTGGGACGTCGCAGGCATGGTAAATAAATTCGAGTTTTTCTTTGCTTGTCTTTGCTTTACTGGCTATTATTTTTATCAGAATATGGTGCTGAAAAACTAGATTTTCGTTTGGTATGAATATTTTAAGCCAAACCCTAAAACTTTTTTTTACTTGACCTCTTAAATTCAGAAGACCTTCTAGAAGGTATGTGGGTTTCAAAATAATCCTGGATTTTAAAAGTCTTACGGGGTCCTACATTTGCTTGGATTTTTAAACGCTTGTGGGTCTTTGTGCTTATCTTGTTAGTTTTATAATTATTAATTTCATTTCCTTTTTCGATGATATTATTTTCCTAGTTTTCCTAAATGTGGTGTCTCTAAGCCTACTTAAGGTACTGCAGTATTTACAAGTTTTATTATATTTTTTGTTTACAGTAACCCCCCTAAGAGATGAAGAAATCGCATCATTCTTAAAAGATTCAGATTGCGAACTTGACCCCTTTGGGGATGATGTCACGGACAGTGATATTATTTTAGAGCGAGAAGATAACACCAATAATTCATCTTCATCACTCATTTTCTGACCGCGAATCAGACCAATCGGTGACTATAACAAGAGACCGTTGTCG
The DNA here is from genome assembly GCA_963853865.1 of Helleia helle. Classification (NCBI taxonomy): domain Eukaryota; kingdom Metazoa; phylum Arthropoda; class Insecta; order Lepidoptera; family Lycaenidae; genus Helleia; species Helleia helle. The sequence goes on from OY971421.1 coordinate 14,968,402, forward strand.
AGGAACAAGACCACGTGCACCACGATGTTCTCGTGTAGCACGTTCGAATCAAAATTTGTGAATCCCACGAAGCTGAGCGTGATGAAGAAGTGATATTTTGATCTCTTTAAAATATGGAAGTTTATAGGTTTTATTTTGTTAGTGAGAGAAAACCGACTTTTTTATGTTTCAGTTTTGAAATGGTTATGTTATGCTTATTATTATTTTTGTCTCGCGGATGAGAACGAAAAAGGTGTTTTTTTTTAGAATAAATTTATGTTGAGTTTGAATTTATTTATCTTCCCAATTTGCCTTCCCAAAGGCAAATTGGGAAGATAAATGGCAGGTTGATAAAAGATAAATAAATAAAAAAATATTGTGTATTAAGGCGAGGCTTTTAAAAGGATTAAGGGCTTCTATCACTATAGCAGCTGATTGATCACTTCTCTTAAAACAATTGGAAATATTTTAATAATAGCATTGTTAATTCAAGTTTTAATCACTTTCATCCTCTAGGTTAACTATCAAGCTTACCATTAAATAGGATAGAATGCCAATTTTACTTGAAAATTAGATTAATATATACCTCTATATGGACGATGGCTGGGTTTGAAAAAAAGATTATGATGAAAAAAATACAAAACAGTTTTTATTTTATACTTCTATAATTTTACATCATACTTTTGTAAAAATCAATCATTCTGCAATAGATATAATCAAATTACTTTGAAATTGAAATAAAAATACAACTGGTTTTCAATAGTAACTACGACCCAGATGCCTTTTAAAAGGTTGTTTATTTTCGGCTTTTTGCCTAGCTAAAACTTGTCTTTACACATGCTTGATCTACCAAAAAAAATCCCACGTTTCTATGATCAGTTTAAAGTACATTTTCGAATGTCGATATCTCTAGGCGTCTACCATGCGAACCTTTTAAAAGGACTTTGGGTGTCTAGGTCTACTTGGGCAAAAAAAAGCTGGGCGTTAGGAGGTTAAGACTGCTGGCGTCGTTATATTAGCAGTAGGTGCTTTGAAAAAAAAATATTTTTTTTTAAACACACACACAGCGGCTTCATCGCGAGGGGAGTCAGGGTAGTTTCCTGTGACCTTATAACGTTGAGATCTGATGAAAACTCGATATTTGCAATACAGAATAATACCTATAACTTTTCGATTATTGAAAATCTTCGATTTTTTTAGCGGGCAGTTGAAAAATGATTTTTCAAAAAACAATTCTGGGTTTACCGGTAGCATTAATTGAGCACTAATTAGTAACTCTTTTCAATTTCACCAATACCGATTTTAAAGTCATCTTTTAGCTCTATAATTGCTCGTATCGTTATATCAGCAGTTATCTATACTTAAAAACTGAAATTTTTTTTTTTGAAAAATCTGTTTGCTTGTACAGTCAGCACTAATTGAGCACTAAATTATTAGCTGATGTGCCTCTCGCTACAACTGTATCATAGCGCGGTCACGAATGGTACACTGCTAGCTTAATGAAAAGTTAGCAGTGTTCTCATTTTTAGTCCCCCTATCACAGCACCAAATATCTGTTATCAGCACTAAATTAGCACTAAATGAGCACTAAATGAGCACGAAATTTTGAGATATAAAACGAGTGATTCTGCCGACTTGACCTTTCTAGCTTTACAGACGTATCCCAGTCTGCGACCTGTGTTCGGACGGTTGCGGGGCAATAAATCGATATAACATTTTCCAAACGTATGTAGTTTAATATTTTGACATGTAGTAATTCTATGCCTGTGTTATTTATTTGAAAGGAACTTATATGCGCTTGAATTGATTTGTGTGTGATTATTGCTACACCGCCGTAGGAATCCTGTCTATCTTTCCTAAAAATATTATATCCATTTATTTTAGCTATCTTCCTGGAATCTAACCATGTTTCACTTAAAATCGCTATGTGAACTTTCATCTGATTTAAAAGCTCTCCAAAACATAGAAGTTTAGGCAAAATACTTTGGGAGTTCCAATGGAGAATATTAAACGTAATATTTTGAAGACTACTATCCATTAAAAAGTGAAAAAACATTTTGTATTACCTTATCTTTTGACAACAAGCTCATTACAAACGATTTTAGTGCACCGATCAACGTTTGCACAATACTATACACCTTTTCTTCTAAATTGACATTCGATAAAATAATATATTTAAGTTTTATCAGTAATTTTAACCAATCATAATATTCATTCTTCTCTGTGTTAGGTTCCTCCATGTCTTCCTCTATAGAATCTTCCATAGGTTGATCCTCTAATTGCTCTTGCGAACTATTCTTCTTTCTTCTTTTTCCTCTGTATGTTTCTTCATTTATATTTACTGTCTTAGGGCTATTGTCGACCTTCTTATCTGTCTTTTTCTCTGTTTGTACGGATAAATCTTTTTGTACAGTAGTTGACGGCCCTATAACTATACTGCTATATGTTTTAATCAAAGAGGGAGTATTTGATTAAATATTTTCAGAGATGTCTTCTAATTGTTCTTCAACGGTAATTCGTTTATTAGTATGACTGCTTAGATAAACTAATAGGGTCTTACGGTAAGTAATATTCTCTTTACTCATAATGTCACTTATCTTTTTTTCTTTTAAAAATGTGGGGCATGTTTTATCTAGTGTGAAATGAGGACCTTTGCAATTAAGACACGTGAACTCTTTAATAGTACAGTTCTCGTGATTGCCTCCACATTTCGGACATAAAACTTTTTTGGATGGGCAGAACTTCATCATGTGGCCAAACTTCCAGCATCCATTGCATTGTGTAACTGGGAAGACGTAAGTTTCGACCTTAATAGTTAATACGATAATCTTTACTTGAAGCAAATCTTATAAGGATTTGTATTTGATGTATGGGCTTTTGTATTTAATTCTCAATACATTCTTTATATTTTCTTCACTAAGAAGTTTAGCAAATGCCATTTGTTTTGGCAGAACTTTCAGAGACGTTACACATACCTCATGGATTGTTTTCGATGATTTTTCTTCTTCTATCCTCATTTCTACATTCTCATTACTTGCCACTGTCGAATCGCTTCTAATAAATCTCTTCGGTTTTCTTCTCACTACTGATATAAAGCCATCCTCGCTGCTGTCATCTTCTCGATCTTTCCTTTTCTCAACTATTCTAACAGAATTCATTTCTTGACAAACTTTTACTGCATTACCTTCTTCTAACTTCTCACTCAACTCGCGCACATATTCTTTATTTATTCAACATCACTATTACAAACACTATTTAATGTGCTAGTCCCATCATTTTCATTTTCCTTCATATTTCTTAGAATGAGGGTAGTTGCAAAAACTCGCGATAGCAATAAATAATCACAGTACTTACGACGCGTGTTCACTTCACGGGTGACACCGCGAGACTGACCCACAGAACAATATTACCCTAGCGGGAAGAAGGTCAACCTTATACAAAAAAAATAGGACAGGACACAGCTGCCATCTCTGTTAATCCCACAGAAACTGTTTGAGCGGCAATTTTAAATAACCCTGATTAGTATGCAATTAGCATGGTTTTTTATTCAAAATAGAATATACCTATTTTGGCTTCAGAATTGATATCGACACTTCCATAAACAGAGCATATAAGTGCCCTGAATCAATTCAAAAGCCAAATTATTCATGATATCACATTAAGTAAATAAAACAATTATAATTTTGTGCAAATTTTTTATTCAACTCAGTTAACATTTACTATTTCTAGAAACAATAATATACAACCCTAACAATTTTTATACGTTAAAATTTCCAACTGCTTCCTTCATAATAATAGTTTTATTGATATTATCACTAATTAGTAAAATCACACGTAATTATTGTCTTTGTCACTAAAAGTCCTATAACACTTTCACTTCACATGATTACGGAGATGACTGGCTCAACTCATCGCAAAAGCAAAAAAACTTCAACAAAACGACGTAATTACATTTATATTTCAAACTATGAAAACCTAAATGAAAACAAACAAAGCAGCCATTTTAAAATTCCAAGTTAAAACTTCAACACAGACTAAACTTTAATTGTAGTAATTGCATAAAATTAATATAAAAATTTTCACTATATATATTTTATTTTAAGTTTATTTACTTTTTAAACACAAAATGCTCAACAATTAATGTTTTGAAACTTATAATAATAGTTAAATATTTTTACTAATAGTAACTCTTCAGCATTTTGAAGTTTTTTATTATGAAAGACCCATTTTTATTTATAGGCTTGCAGCACTGAACAATCCCCAAATAGGTCTCAAATAATATCGAAGTTGACCACCCCTGGACTGACCCATCCGATTTGTCCGTCCTTACTCCATCCCACTTTCTAACGGACGGCCGCTATTGTCAGTTCCGCATCCGCCTGTCTCCGACATTTCTATCACACGCCTGGAGCGCTACAAGCGGGTGGAGCTGCTAAAGCAGCATTTTTGGCAGCGTTTTAATATTGATGGCAAAATAGATGGCGTTGTCGCACTAAGTAAACATCAGCTCGTGTAATTTTGTGTTTTAAAAATAGTAATATATTCTCAACTGATCAAAAAAGTTATCTAAATTATTCATAACATTCCGTATTTCATGTGAAAGTGCTATCGTTACTCTAGTCAGTGTATTCCTGCTGTAAGTTAAAATTAATTAAAGTGATTCCGAAACAGAGATAAAAACTTATAATAAAATTACTGTGACTTTAAATCATCTGCATATTTTAAAATCGTGGGAGCTTTCAAACTAAGCCTTAATAACGAGTGTCTAAAAAGTGTATAAAAGGTGATTGTAAATTCTGAATTGAAAATTATTATTAACTTTGGTGACCCACGTTGAGGGTGATTTAAAATAAATTCAAATACGAATTTGAAATTACAAACTGTACAACGTCTAAAATACTTAATATTTACTAAGAGTAAATTGCTTGTCGCGTCACAGCAGAATTAGCATCGCAGTTGTTACCCTTATCCTACTTTCTTAGCTGAAGGTGTGAGTTCGAGCCCACTAAACATTACAATTTTTTAAAAAAGTTGATGTATTTTATTTTTCTAATTGCTGGTCTAAAAACTTTAATATAAAAAAAATTAAGCTAAAGTACGTTTGAAATTTGCGCAACAATATTGGATTTGCATTATACCTATAATATTATAATAATGAAGTGTAAAGGTATACTCTTTATGATATGTTTTGTATCTATGCATTATGTTAATCTTTATATTATAACATTTAGCTATGAAATATAATCAGTATTATACGGGCATCGATGCGTTTCAATTGTCTCCAACATCGCACCTTACATGGCGACCCTGCCAGGATAATCGTAAGACTGTTGCTTGCCCATTGTGACACACATCCAGTTTAAAACGAATTTTAACTCTCTCCATTTTTGCGAATATTCTACAGCCGATATATTATATTAGGAGGAGGATCAAATTCGCGGCGGCGCTCAGGCGCATTTCTTAGGCAGGGTCGCCAGAAAAAATAAGTACTGTTAAGAACTATCCATGCCCTAAAAATACAGACGATGTAAAAAGATTCGTAGCATTCACAAATTACTATAGGAAATTCATACCAAAATTTGCAGAAATCACATATCCATTAAATAAATTAACCAGAAAAGGTGTAAATTTTGAATGGGACCATGAATGTCAACAGTCATTTGAAATTTTAAAGAAACGTTTATTCACACCTCCTATCTAACAATATCCCGATTTTTCTGACGACAATTATTTCATTGTACAAACTGACGCATCAAATAATGCAATAGGGGCAATTTTATCAAATAAAAATGAATTGCCAATTGCTTACGCTAGTAGAAGTCTGAATAAGGGTGAAAAGAACTACCCAGTTATTGAAAAAGAACTGGGCCGTGAAGTATTTTCGGCCATATTTATATGGTCGCCTTTTTTAAATACGCACGGACCATTAACCACTCGTATACTTATTCAATTTGAAAGACCCTTCAAGTAGGCTTATGAAATTCAGAATAGCCTTAGAAGAATACAATTTCGAAGTAGAGTACATTAAAGGTTCAGATAATGCAACTGCAGATGCACTATCTAGAATTACTATATCGGATTTGAAAGAAATGCATGAAAATGTAATTAACGTGATGACACGTGCTCAAGTTAAAAAACTAAATAATCATATCATCAAGGTAAACAAAACCAACCAAATAGGCATTATTGGGAATAACTTAAAAAACGGCTTGTCAGATCTTAATAAAATTAATATGGGACCAAATTGGAAACACCAGCTTTCAAACAAAAAAATAACCATCGAAATCCATTCACAAACGGCGGAGATATCGTGTCACATACATACAAAAAAAAAAAAAAAAAAACATACAGACGAATTGAGAACCTCCTTTTTTTGAAGTCGGTTAATAAACCAGATGATACATTAGATATAGTACACACTGACTTGAGGTCTAATCAACCAAAAGTTGTGAGTATTCATATCAAACCAAAAGAAACAGTCGAACTAAGATTGATTAGTATTAAATGATTTAAGGAAAATGAAAAATATCACTTGTGAAAATAAAATTCTATGCTACGTTGAGGGTAAAAAGACTATATATGTGAAATTTCTAAACTCTCAATCGCAAATGACGCGAGACGAATTTGTGAGAGAGCTAGATAATTTTTGTAATACTTTGAAAATAGATGAATTATATATCTTAAAAAACAAAAATAATAATATTTTAATCGAAAAGTTATTAAAAGAGATAAAGAATAAGAAAAATTGGTCCGGTAATTCTTTTTACATCACCTAAAATACAAATACGCGGTATTTGTATTTTAGGTGATGTAAAAAGAATTACCGATAAAGATGACAAACGTGCGATCTTAAATGACTTTCATCTCTTACCCAGTAGTGGCCATGCTGGTATGAGACGTATGTCGAATAATATAAAGAAATATTATTTTTGGCCTGGTATGTATTGAAAAAGATGTTCAAGAATTTGTAAAACGTTGCGACAAGTGTCAATGACAAAAATATTCAATATCAACAAAAGAGCCAATGGTTATTACTACCTAGTACAGCAAATACAGCTTTTGAAAAGATTTTTATAGATATTGTAGGTCCTTTGGAGAAAGATTACGATAATTATTCATACGTGTTAACGCTACAATGCGAATTAACTAAATATGTAGAAGCATATCCTTTAATTTCCAAAAAAGCAGAAGAAGTGGCGAGAGCTTTTGTCAATAATTTTATTCTTAGATACGGAGTTCCGAAGGAAATAGCTACAGACAGGGGGAAAGAATTCCTTTCAGAAGTATTCCAGGAGGTATGTAAATTACTAAATATAAAACAACTCAATTCTACTGCATATCATCATCAGTCGATAGGAGCCTTAAGAAGTCTCACACAAGCATTTGAATGCGTTTTTACGTATTCAAACTGACAACCACCATGAAATGTGGAGTAAGTGGATTCCTTTTTGGTCATTTGCTTATAACACGGCAGTAAATACGGAAACTCGCTTTACCCCGTACGAGTTGGTATTTGGTAAGAAATGTTCTCTTCCCAGCAATCTGACAAAAGACTTAGACCCGCTTTATAATTTTGATAATTATCCATGTAAATTAAAATATCGATTGCAACTTTTTTTTAAAGGAGGCAAAAAATAACTTAATTCAAAGTAAAATAAGTAGAAAAGTAAGGTACGATAAAAATATAAATTCTATATGTTATAAGAAAAATGATTTAATTTTAATTAAAAATAAATCGCCTAGTAATAAGCTGGACAATGTATACATAGGTCCTTATAAAGTAGTGATAGATATACCACCAAATGTAGAGATAATTGCCAAAAATGGTAAAAATGATATTATACATAAAAATCGCACTAAACTATATCATGAAACATTTAGTTCATAATTATATTATTTTAAATTTTCTTATATTTGTAATTTTATATACTCATATTAAAAAAAAATCGTTATGCTTATTATGTTTTTTTTTCAATAACAGCGGTGATGTAAAGGTATACTCTTTATGGTATGTTTTGTATCTATGCATTATGTTAATCTTTATATTATATAACATTTAGCTATGAAATATAATCAGTATTATACGGGCATCGATGCGTTTCAATTGTCTCCAACATCGCACCTTATAGAAGTACGGTTGCTGTAAATCAACAACAGATGGCGGTAGTGGTATTCTAACTTGTTCAAAGTGTAAAAATAATTATCACGTCCAATGTCTTAATCCTACGACCAAAAAGCAGGACTTGTCCAATAAACAAGCATCGGGATGGATGTGTCCTAAATGTATGTCAAACGTGTCCAGGCAGACTCACAATCTAAGATCTCCAACTTCGGACGCGACAACATCCCTGCCACTGACCGCCGATTCCATTCGTGACATAATTGCAGAGCAATTTCAGATATTTAAAAATGAACTAACTTCTACATTCTCCCATCTATTATCAAACGAAATAAAGTGCCTCAGGGATGAAATTAATAATCTGAAGGAATCCTTATCCTTTATTAATGCTAATTATGAGGATATTAGTACGAGGATGGTTAAGCTCGAGTCCAATATAAAACAAATACCAACAGTAAACCTAAAATTACAGGCTCTTGAAGACTCTCTAGATAAAATACAAGTAGCTAATGAGGTCCGTGATCAATGGGACAGACGTTCCAATATAGAGATATATGGAATCCCCGAAAGAAAATCAGAAAATTTGTATGAGATTGTTAATAAATGTATTGAGAAGGCTGGTCTCAAAGAACAGATAGATAATTCAAGGGATATAGATTTTATTACCTGAGTCGCATCAAAAGATAAAGACAACAAAAAGCCTAAACCAATAGTCGTTCGATTCCAGTCTAGATATAAAAAAGATGACTGCTTAACGAAACTAAGAAAATTAAAAATCAGGGCAATTGACTTGGGATTCTCATCTATTAACACCCCAATTCACTTTAATGATCATTTGACTAGTAATAACAAAGCACTTTTACAACGTGTTAAATCCGTAGCTAAGGATAAGGACTTTAAGTACGTATGGGTTAAAAACTGTAGTATTTTAGTTCGTCGATCACATAGTAGCCCTATATTGCACATTAATAATGTAAAAGATTTAAACAAATTGAAGTATATGAGTATTTTTATTATCTTGTCTTTTTTTTATTATCTTGTCTTTTTATTATCTTTACCGGTGGGAGGGAAGCGCTGTGCCGCGCTCCCGGCTGCATGGGTACCACCATCTTGCTTGTTTCTCCCGTGAAACAGCTTTGCTGTGTTTGGGAGAGAAGGGCAAGACAGGCAGTGTAATTACTGGCACCGAGACTTAACATTTTATGTCTCAGGATAGGCAATCACATAGATAAGTTGCCTGGGCTCGTTCCAGGTATACTGGTTTATGTTCATGGGCGACGTCCACCACTTACCATCAGGTGGTACGTTTGCCAGTTTGCCTATCCAACTAACATAAAAAAAAATCTTATTGCTTATAGACTCTTAGTTGTTTCTATATTCTGTAATTTTATTTTGTGTTTATATGTTCTAGCGAGTAATAATACTATATTCAATATATTTTTTTGTATAACCTGTGAGCATCTTGATGGAGGCCGAGAGATTATTTCTGCGTCAGGGACGTTATAAAGTACTGGGAAGCGTTATCAGGTTGAACGGCACTTAAAACACTATATTATGTCTTTCATTGAATTTTTATTTCCATGGCTTCGTCTTGTTTGAGTGTTTATTATTAAAATGTACGTGGATTGCGGACTAAAACTAATACATTTTTTAGCAACGTTATACAGAATAATTACGACATTATAGCATTAAGTGAGACCTGGCTGATGCCTAATATATTTGATACAGAACTTTTCGACCATCGTTACAATGTGTACAGATGCGACCGCGACTATAATCGACGGGGTGTCACCTTAGGAGGGGGAGTACTTTTGGCTGTTCGCAGGGAACCACCTGTGCGCTTTTCTTCACGTGCATATGGTATAGACTCAACCGCTGAAATAATTGAAGTGAACATTGATATTAATAAAAAAATTATCCGTGCTTACTGCTGCTACTTTCCTCATAGTAAATTACACTTTGACTCCTTATGTAACTTTTTTGAAAATATTACTTCTATATTGATAAAAAATCCAGATGATGACTACCTCATATGAGGAGATTTTAATGTCTCTTCAGCTTGTTGGTCAGTTTCTGATTCTGGCGAAATTGCGTTAAAGGTTGATAGTGATGCCAATGCTATAATACAAGCCTTGAACTCATTCTTAGGTATTATTAATTTAAAACTAATAAAAAATTTAATTATATTAAGAATGTTAACGATAGAACACTGGATCTTGTTTTCAGTAATCGCAACTGCCGTTTCATTCACAGTGAATACCCACTCGTTGAAGAAGATGCACATCATCCTGCCCTTGAATTTGAAATTTTCAGCACTAACTTTAAAAGCTTTAGAGCTCAATCGCGAATTGTACGTCTTTTTCATCGTGCCGATTACCTACGAAGCGGTTAACAGAGAATTGAGTATGTTGAATTGGCGGGTTTTAATTAATAATAACATTGATATCGATAGTGCGGTGGCGATTTTTTATAATATGTTGGAAAGTGTTATTTCTAAATGTATTCCACATAAGAAATCCCAGCAAGATGGTCGATACCCCCCTTGGTTTTCAAGATCTCTTATAAAACTTATTAAAAATTGAAGTTCCACAAAAAATGGAAAGCATAAGGAAGACTTAGTGATTATGAATCATTTAGTTTACTTCGCCATCGTCAAAAGATTGTTCAGGCTTCTTGTTACTCTTATTATATCGAAATGAATATATGTATGAACAGTAAAGACTTCTGGACATTCGTTAAATATAAAAATTCGTCTTCTGGTGTACCTGACACCATGTTTATCGGCGATGTTTATCTCTCGGAAGGTCTCTCGATGTTTATTATATGTAATAAATTTAATGAATATTTTCATTCTGTTTTCGAGCCAAACAATTGCAATTTTACTCCTGAAAATGTTTCTGCTTATAACACAAATTGTATTTCAATGGGACCTTTCGATTTTTCTGAGAGAACTGTTTTAAGGTATCTTAAGGGTCTTGATATTTGTAGGGGGTCGGGGCCAGATTATATACCAGGCATCTTTTTAAAATCCTGCAGGCAACAACTTGCCTATCCAATTAGTGTTCTTTTCCATAAATCCTTCCAGACCTGTGTAATGCCACTTAAATGTAAACAATCCTTTATTACGCCCGTTTTCAAGTCTGGTAACAAACATAATATTAGGGACGTATAATTGCCAAACTCTTTGAAAAAATAATTTGTGACCAGTGCTTTCCTTTAATACATCCACGAATTAACCACCAGCAACATGGTTTCATTCCAAAAAGATCCACGATTTTATTTAATATTTATATAAATAACATTATTATTAAATATTATTATATATTGAAGTCTGAAGAAACGTCTAAAATGGTTGTTGCCATACAAAAACATTTTACCTACTTTAAGGCAAAACGCTAAATATAAAAAACATGACAAGCTGTTTAGCTATTGTAATGTTTTACATTACATATATTTTTTAAATATATATTATTAGTATTTTTTTTGTTTCGAAAAGGTATTTTATACTGTGAATTTTTGAGACTCTTTATTGCGTCTTTAATTTAAACTGATCTGATGGCATACTTTTAGCTCCGGTTGACCCTCTGATCTATTAAAAAAATCTATATTAGAACTGTAATGCATTAGAACTGGGTAAGTTATAAATAATAAAATAAAGTTTACATAAACCTGCTCACAGACATAAAAGAGAAGCAGACCGAACATGACAGCTACAAAACCGTGGCAACTATCAACACAGACACACTTACACACACATAAACGCCATTAATTACTAATTATTATTAATTAATTAATTATTGCCATTAATTATTGTTTTCTTTCTTGTTTTTTAGTGGATTTACGATCATGGGATCGTTTATTTTTAGTGGTTTTCTGGTGATTTTGGCAGTTGAATCTGGTGGAGTTTATCCGTTGGTAGCATTGAATGTATGTCAGTTGTCAGTCTGACTTCTGATAAGTGATATGTAACTGATAGCTGATAATATGTAATTGACAATTGATTTATGTGAAGACTGAAGACTGTAGATTGTAAAATGTAACGTGGTAAATAGTGATAAAGTAATAATGTTCTGTGGTGATAACTGACTTAGCTAGTCTGCTAGATTTAAAATAGATTTGATAAACTTCAAATATACTGATAAATAAGCCATTACAATTTAATTTAAGGAAAAATAAAGAGTATTACGTGGTATAATTAAAATAATACTAGTGTCAATAAGATATAATAATATTAATTTTATAAGGTTATTTCTGATTGCGTTCAAAGTTCGTTATGGCTGCGCTAAAGAGATTTAAAACTTTCAATATAATAAATATTAATCACAAGTATATTCCACAACTAAGTTCTAAAAGGTATTTAAATCTTCAAGAGTATCACAGTAAAGATTTATTGAGAAAACACCAAGTTTCTATACAAAACTTTCGTCTTATCGATTCCAAACTAGATCCAAAATCTTTATCGGACTTTAAAGCTGACGAATATGTTGTAAAGGCTCAAATCTTAGCGGGAGGCAGAGGCAAGGGTCACTTTGACAATGGTTTTAAAGGTGGAGTACATTTGACTAAAAATCCTAATGATATTCTGAGCCTAGCTAAGAAAATGATTGGACACAAGCTAATAACGAAACAAACTCCCAAAGAAGGAATATTGGTGGATAAGGTTATGGTTGCTGAGAGTGTTAATATTCTTAGAGAAACCTATCTTAGTATAGTAATGGAAAGAACCTACAATGGTGCAGCCCTAGTGGCATCACCTGCAGGTGGAATGGACATAGAAAATGTAGCAGAGAAAACACCCCACCTGGTTAAAACTGTACCAATTGATATTCATGATGGAATAACTGATAAGGTAGCAACAGAGGTGGCACAATTCTTGGAATTCAAAGGAGATATGGTGGCCAAGTGTGCTGATGAAATCAAAAAAATATGGAAATTGTTCCTTAGTGTGGATGCAACACAGATAGAAATTAATCCTCTTGTTGAGACAGATGACGGCCGTGTTGTAGCGGTTGATGCCAAAATTAATTTTGATGATAATGCTGAGTTCCGCCAAAAAGAAATTTTTGCTCTTGATGATACATCAGGAACAGATCCAAGGGAGGTGAGAATATTATTTTCTGTTTTTCTCATTTTGTCTTTTAAATTTTAGCAGATATGGTATCTACTACTACTACTAGGCTAGACTATATAATATACAAGATTCAACTATATGAAGCCAGAAAATATGCTGAGATCACTTTGTGTAATACATGCCTGAGTTTACTATAGATAATGTAACTTCACAATGACTGAAATTATTAGGATGATATCACAAGTAACAATTAAAGTTAGTCGCTATTCTAATTTATAAAAAAACCTACCTGTTGTCTGTAAAGTTGGTTTACGGATGATAATTTTATGTGATAACGTCATAATGCATTACAGCCGAATATATAAGCCAATTTTGTCATAGTGCCTCTAGCACTTCTTCTGCTCTCTCTCTTGCTTGCTCGGCTCAAGTGGAATGTACCATGCTTTTTTGTGCGTGCAGCCGGTGTTTATTGAATTGATGATGTTAACACATCAAAACACAATTGGGAACCTAGCAATAAATTTGGTGGACCTATATGAATCCTTACATTAAGGACATTTTTATTTCACAAATAAGAATTAGATGATTCTGTCAATTATAAGATTTTTTTCTTATGATTGACAGAATAATACACTGACAATAATATGACAGACAGGGGGCATAGAAAAATATAGAGGATATGTTTATTTCCACTCCTAAACAGCTGGACTTATTTTGATGAAATGTTATGTTGTGTGATCAAATTGTGAATCTAAACTATTCCTCTTGAGGATTTGAGAATAGTTTAGATTCACAATTTGATCCACTACAAAATATTTTGTACAGGACAATGTCTGTCAGGTCCCCCTAGAATTTGTATCTCAAAAATTATGTTAATTATTTGTTTTTGAAGGTTTAATAAATATTATATTTTCTTTATGAACAGAGAGAAGCTGCAACCTTAAATCTAACATATATTGACATGGATGGCAACATAGGATGTATGGTAAATGGTGCTGGCTTGGCCATGGCAACAATGGACCTGATAATGTTGAGTGGAGGAAGACCTGCCAATTTCCTAGACCTCGGTGGTGGTGTGGGACAGTCTCAGGTCTCAGCAGCACTAAGAATTCTTGAATCAGACCCAAAAGTAAAAGCAATATTTGTTAATGTCTTTGCAGGTATGTTATATCTTAGTATTTTTTGTAATCTCATTAAATGTGATGTGGAGAATCCACTTGAAACTTTTGAATCTTTCTCTTAATAATTTTAGGTACTGTTTCTATGAATGTAATGAAATGTGTTACTTTACATTTTGTATTATTTTGCTATCTATAGTAAAGTGACAAAGAATTCTTTTAAATATATTAGTTTAGTTTGTTTTTGGCTGAAATTGATATACAGGTAGATTATTTACTAATATTTAAAATATTTTTAATGACAGGAATTGTCAACTGTGCAACTGTTGCCAATGGAATTGTGGCAGCTTGTAAAGAAAATTTACCCAAACATCCACTTGTAATTAGACTAGAAGGAACAAACGCCGCACTTGCAAGAAAAATTTTAGATGATTCTGGATTACCATTCAAGATTATAAATGATGCTGATGAAGCTGCCAAAATGGCTGTTAAATTGGCACATTAAATATTGTTGAAATACATGTGTATGTACTCTTTTTATTTTATAAGAATTGAATTATGAAACATGGCTTAACAGATATGATTTTAGGTTAACATGGTTATTTTCATTGCTTATATATTGCAATAATTATGTATTTTATATATGTTTAAATAATCTTGTTAATAATGGACATATATTATTCGGGAATTTATTAGTCACCATTTTTATGTAAAAAGTTAGTTGTATATTATTTCTAATGTTTACGCGAATTTCATTTAAAATGAAACGGTTTTGACGGATTTTATCGTGGTTTATTAAGTTTTACGTTTAGGATACTTTACAGCAACCATGACCTCCTGTGACCATGGTTGCTGTAAAGTATCCGAAACGTCGGGCTTGTAAATACATTACAATAATAACAAACATATACATATGTCATATTACATCAGTTTAATAATACAAATATTATGTATTGAATATTATTATCTTATTTTGATTATGTATGCAGGGCATATGACTTATAGATAAAGTTGGTGAACACATTATGTAATCTATTTGTTATTGAGACCTATTATTATTGTATGTGATTACATAGACATTATTCAAATATTATGATGGACAACTATTAAAAACAAATCAACAAAAAATTCTAATACTGCTTTTAACTAGACAAGACTGAATCGTTTTTATTTTTTTATTTTTCTGTGCAAATGTATATATGACTATGAATTTATCTTTATTATATGTGGACATTGTTACGTAATTATAGTTGTTATATATTTAGTAATTAAAATATAGACAAAATGTATATTTTGTTTCATTAAAATATTAGTTTATGTACATTTTACAATATAATATACACAAGCTTCTCATCATCTTCAATCACTGAAAGGTTGTACCCACAATTCTTTAACTGCCATCTTTCTACTTGTCACCATTTCTACTAGCTTTCTTACATTCTAAAATGTCACAACCTTGGTAACCGATTTGACGTGTCTTATAAATCGATGAACGCCGGCTGCACGCACGAAAAAGTGTTACGTTCCGCTTTCACGTTATAGGCACGATCGCCCTAATCGTTCGGCTTCTAACACATTGACGTTATCACGTAAAGTTATCGTCCGTAAACCAACTTTACAGTAGGTAGACTTACTTTAATATCATAAAGTGATCTAGGATTAGTAGGTCTTAATTTGACACGAGTGTGGGGTTCGGTCGTTTTGGCAAACAAAATAGGCATGTCTAGCCAGTGATTGGCAAAGGGCAGATAATAATAATGATATTATGAAGGCATTATTACAATTTACTATCATTAACAGTATAAATAAAACAACTTTTTAATATAGACCACATTTGTATTTAAATAAATTCTAACAGATAAATTCTCCAAATTCATTCTAGTTGCGGAACAGGTTGAGGCGGCGGCCCCGCGGCGAGGCGTCCGTGGTCATGGTGGCTTGGATCTCGTCGTAGCTGGGCAAGTGCGCCAACTTGCCGCGCGCCGCCACCGCCGGACGCTTGTTTAGCATCCGCTTCGCTACTCGGACTATGTCATCGGCTGATATTTTTTCTAAAAAAACATATGTATCTTAAGAATGTTGCAGCCAAAATGGGGGAAAGATGGCTTTTCTGATGTACGTCATACATATATCTTACTATACCTTAGTCTGCCATACCTCCATATAGCAAATCTTTACTTTTACAGCAGACGAAATTTAAGTATTCGGATTAAAGTCATTTGTACAGAGGTTTGAGAAAGTCGTTTACGACGAAGAGAGTGACGTCGACATCAACATTGGTATTTCTCAATCTCGTAAATTTTTCGCACTCTTGACAATATTTTGACGTTGAACTGTAAATTCGTCATTCGACCCCAAACTCGATTTCGAAGTCGATACCTCAACGTCAAAATATTGTCAAGAGTGCGAAAAATGTTCGAGATTGATGAATACCAATTTCAATTAGTTACATAAAATTCCACTGTAATTGAGTCGAATCCTGCGTTAGTGTAGCGTACAAGAGTACTGATTGACAAGTTCTTGATCCCTATCCTAAATTTCAATAGCATCGAGTGTCAAGAGTAAACCTGCTGATCTTTAAAAAGCCTAATAATATGATAATATCATAATGATGATGAGAGATTTTATATGAAATTGCTCTCATCATCATTATCACCCTTTAATGGTCGGGCCATTGGTATAGCCCATTTACTATATGTAATTTTAAGATAAATATTAGTTACCAATTTCATTGATAAAGAACGATGGCGGTTTTCTCTTGCCAGTGGCGAGCACCTGTCGCCCCACGTCCTCGAACACGACGGGCCGCGCCTCGAGATTCATCAACAGCATTGACTGCAGTTGGGTTTTTGCTCTCTAAAAACATAATAAAGATTGATTTTACATTAAAATGTAACTAGCGCCATGAAGAAGTTCTTAACTCAATTATGATGTGATTCAGTCACAACACCTTTGTGATGTATAGATTTTACTTACAGCACAGCACAATTACTATATCAGGCATAAGACTATGTTTCCCTCTACAAATAGGAATGTTATGTATAATTGGAGACATTTAGTGGGTATATGAGTAGGAGTGATGTGCTGTGTTGCTCTCCCGTTTGTATATACTACCATCCTATTTCTGTGGACAGGCAAGACAGGCAAGTGTTACGTCTCAGGATAGAAAACACCTGAATAAGTTGACTGTGTTATAGAAGAGGGGGCAAACGAACAGTCGGTTCACCTGATGGTAAGTGAAAGCGACATCCACTGACACCTGCTAGACCAGAGGGTTAGCAGGTGCGTTATTCCAAGATGATCTTGTTTCTGGTCTTTGCTGACCGCTTACCAGATCAGATTGCGGTTGTGGCCTTTCCAAATAAATAACAAATATTAAATGACTAGATTAATTACACACCCTCAGCTCGGTCTCGCCGACCTTGCCCGCCATGGCGGCGAGCTCGCGCGCGACCACGAGCGCCGTATCATAGAGACGCGCGGGCGGCGCGGCCGAGTGCACGCAGAACAGGCCCGTCTCGCCGTACGCGTGGTTGTACGCCGTCGCGTTGAACATCCAGTGGTATCTGACACAATTAATATTCTTGATGTGAAGCATCTATTAGCGCGTCAAGTAAAATCGACTCGAATGGCGTGATGGTAGTGGCATGTGGCTGACCTATCGTCGTATTATACGCACCCCACCATGGTTCAGGGCCTTGTCGTGGCGGTGGGGCTCAGTAGCCTAGGGTGATCCCAGCACGATTAGGCGAAGCGAGATAAGAGGGGTACAAAGAGAACAAGGGGCAAGGACGGGAACCTCACCACATTGTACTATCCCGACGTTGGGAGGGGTTGTTCTGTGATGCGCGACAACCCCTTTGTGGAGGTTGCGTCGGTCCCCTGAGGGACTGACTTGCCGTAGAGATGCCCTATTTACTCAACAGATATGGGGCATCTCACCAAAGGCGGCATTGGTGGTACTCGCCGGGTTTTAGTGGGTAGAGCTGCGTCCACTTACCACCTTTCGGGCGCGGTGAGTCCCACATACCCGCCCGGGGAGACAATCCCCCGCGGGATGCCTCAGAGCATTTCCCGGCGTTAAAGAAAAAACCTATTATACGCAGACGACTCCTTTCTTTATGCGCCCTTATACTACAACAGTTTGTTAATACTTCTCTGTGTGGAATGCAACCCTATCTTTCGATATAGATTTTTGGAACGTAGTTCCTTATCGCGCGTCGAAAGGGGGCTAGACGGAAAAAATTAAGACGAAAAGTTGGCCCGACACTTTTTGCTATAGTGGTGTGTGTATTTTGCTATAGTGGTGTGTGTATAAACACACACACACTTATGTGTGTGTGTGTGTGTGTGTGTGTTTATTATAAAAGTTTGAAACCTTATCGAATAACATCATGTCACCAATAGCGCGATGCAATTACTAAACAACGCCATCTATTGGTAAATTCACGGAAACGTTTAATAATTACATATAAATGTACCACGCCATCTATTGCCAGATTTACATAAATGCTTAAAGAATTATACAATTTAAACATGTTTGAAAAATTAGATAATATTATGTAAGTAGTTTTCATTATAACACATTCCACGTACCTACGTACGTTGACTTAATTTGACTTGCAAAAATTGTTGGTGATGTGTTTTATTAATAGGTCTTTTACTTTTTTTAAGACGAAAAGTTGTAACGACACTTTGCTATAGTTGTAAGCCGTGCGGCGTTTCTCTGTCGGTCTCTCTCTCTCACACACACACACTTATGTGTGTGTGTGAGATAAAAAGTGTGTGTAATAAAAAACAAAAAAAAAGTATAGTAAGTACAGTACACACACACACACACACACACACACACACACACACATGTTTTTTATTACAATTTCTTCACTAATCAATCGAAAGGAACTTCGTTCCATCCGGGTGTCCGTTGACACCTCTCTTTTTATTTATAATGAACTAGTGGCACCGACAGACGTTGTCCTGTACAAAATATTTTTTTTGTGAATCTAAACCATCCTCGAATCCCCTTGAACTCACACAAAAAATTTCATCAAAATCGGTCCAGCCGTCTAGGAGGAGTTCAGTGACATACACACGCACACAAGAAATATATATATAAAGATTACAATATTATTACTTTCAAGCAAATCAAAATCTAATTAATTTGATTGACTGGATTTCCGTTACAGTTTGAACATACATCATTTTTTCAAAACCAAAAGAATTATTTAAAAATTATAGCACAGTGATTTATACAAATAGCATTAATCTATAAAGTATAATTAAATATTTCATCATAGAAATTGTGCTTTCACAAGAGGGTCTTTATGTGGTGTATATAACATCACATGCTCACCGGTGAAGGAAACATCGTGAGGAAACCTGCATGCCTGATGAGATTCCAAGTCTTTCGCCATGATGGATGTATAGTTCATCGGTGAACTATATCTCTTCGTCTGATTTCGAGGAGACCCATGCCCAGCAGTGGGTCATATTAGGCTTGTTATTATTATCAGTAGAACATTACCTGTTGAGGACGTTGGTGTAGAGGCGCGTGTACATGCCCTTGCCGGGCCCGCCCGCCGAGAACGACCCGCCGCCGCCCATCATCATGTTAAGCACGCACGACGCCACGAAGTCCGGGTCGCCGTGCGAGCAGCCTGCAATACAACAAATAATTGAAATGGAATGTTCATAACAAGGTAGCTCATAACTTAACTATTGTGTTTAAGCTTATTTTTTGGATACAAAGATCACGAAGCTTGTGGACAAGGCATTTATATAGACAATAGCGAAATTTCAAGTAGAAATAAATAGCATGGTAAATTTATGACAGCCGGCTGATCAAGTGGTCAGGCTACTGGACACTTTTTGCGTCGGTCGCAGGTTCAAATCCCGCCAGGTGCAGATAATTTGCATGATGAATAAAAATGTCTGTTCTGGGTCATGGACGTGTATACACATATTATGTAGTTATATAAATTTCTTAAATTTATTTCCGTTCCTAATATCTACGCCTAACACAAGTTCTTACATACATATCACAGGGCTAGGTTAACGTGGTGTGATTGTTGAATAATATTTATTTATTATTACATATCCCACTTTGATTGTTTTAAACTTAAAATAATTGTGTTAATTTAATATCCATCAATAATGATTCTGTTTCAGAATTAACATAATCACATACTTACTTTCCAAGCCTATAACAACGTGAGATAATTCTGGTAAATCTGAACCAGGGTACAGTGGGATTTCACATTCCTCCTGAAACAAAGATTAAGTGCATCAAATATTATAACACAGCCAATACATTTTCTTTTCATGACAGGTAATTGGAAATGAAATACCAACATGCAACAGCAAGACTTAACTGCTTGCTTCTTTTAAAAATCCTTACTAAACTATGAGTAAGGATTAGGAGTGGGAGATTTTTGATACTTCATTCTTAATTATTATAGTTCAAGCCAGGTAATTGTAAAACAAAAATAGAAATTAACATTTATATACAACAGGAAAATTGTAAAAAATATATACCTGTTCCATACCCCCAGTGTATTGTGCTATTGATTTATCAGTCTGTGGGGTGAAGGAGTCTGAACCCTCTGAATGCCAAGTTGGTTTTATATCAACAAAATACTTTTGAACATACTCAACAAACTTGCCATGTTCTACCTGAAAGTAAAATGACAGATAAAGTACCAAATTACTCAATTGTTATAGGAAGAAAAACAGGTCCTCACCATGGTTCAAGCCTTGTCGTGGAGGTGGGGCTCAGTAGCCTAAGGTGAACCCAGCACTTTGGGCAAAGCCAATTGAACCGAGGGGGCTGCTCTTTGTACCCCTCTTATAAGAAGTGGGGATAAAAGAGCATGGGAAGACAAGGGGCGACGATGAGAACCTCACCCCATTGCACTGTCCCGATTTTGGGAGGAATTATTCTGTGGTGCGCGACAACACCTCTGTGGTGGTGGTGTCAGCCCCTTGGCGGACTGACTAGTCATCGAGGTGTACTGTTGCTCAACAGATTCGGGTAACTTCATCAAAGGTGGCATTGGTGGTACTCGGCGGATTTTAGTGGGTAGGGCTGCATCCATCTCAAGAGCCTTAGAGCATTACCCGGCGCAAAAGAAAAAAAAGGAATAAGAACAGGTCATACATTGGCTGCTTTAATGAAATTGTTTATGTTCATAGGTGTATTTAACCATTTAAGATTTAATATATATGTAAACTAAATGTCTTATGTTGACAGTAAAATGGAGTACAGTATATGTATAGGTATGCTATATTGACCAAATATATTAATGATACTCACACCAACAGCAGCCACTACCATTCTATCAGGAGTGTAGTGATTCTTTAAATAATTTATAATAATACTTCTGTCTATTTTGTTAACATTTTCGGCTGGGCAAATTTTAGGTAGGCCAAGTGTGTTTCCTTTGTATGCTGCCTGTAAAGTAATTGGTATGTTAATATATGCAAATGAATAAGCATTTCTAAAAAGTTAGTTATTATGGGTATAGTAACTTTAATTAACAAAAGAGTCACCACTTTCCCTGACTGCAATAATAGGTAGATTTATTTGAAACATAAGAAAACCATGATAGTAAATATAGTGCAAAGGAACTCATAAGATCAGAAGAAGCTAAAAAATAAGTTAGGTTATAATATGATTAATAATGAAAATATTTTTTACTTATTATATACATACGGAATGTATCATATCCATTAATATGGTTTCCTGCTCCGGTCTCATGGATAGTGTTTCCAGTTCAAATGCAACAGCTTGCCGCGCTGCTTCTATCTCCTCTGGAGACAATTGGGGCCTTAAAGTTACTTCTGCCAGCACCTTCACAAAATCAAATATTAGTATCATGTTATCTCATTGGGTGATCCCGAGGAGACCGGTGCCCAGCATTAGGATGTTTAAGGGTCGCTACACTATATATTGATAGCCAACATTTAGGGGGACGAATGGTTGCTCGCGTCCGTAGGATTTACCACCTTTTCCTAAGGCCCACCCTACACGTGTCCCCCGGGTGGTGCAAAACGAGCAACCTCACACACAACAACTACAACAACGCCGAACCACAGGCGGCGTAAGAAGCCTGTCCACATGGTGATCACACGCCAAGAGGGACTAAATCCCCTCTGAAAAAGTGACGCCTGTGCTTGGGAAACACAGGTTGTACTCCACTCCCTAGGGGAAAACAACCCCGAATTCAAATGTTAAAAATGGCAGCAAGACACGAAGAGAAACTACCCCAGGAGGGTACCAGCACAGCTCAACGTATTCTGGGGGGGAGCAATGTTTTGCCAAAATTATTGAAAGGAAAGACTCAAGGAACAACTGGGTCCGCTAGAGGCACGGAGAAACCCAAGAGCTCGCGGAGACTCATAACAACAACAACTGGTGGTCCTCCTAGCACAGGAAGTCCTGTTAAAGTGAGTCGACCACCAAACCCAAAGGATAGCACGGTAGGCCAGAGTGGAACCTCCGCAACTGGAGTACCGTGCGGTCCGATGGATGACTTTGACCTGTCATGGCAGGTGGTGAAGCGCAGGACCAAAGGTGGCAGAGCCCCCGCCGGACTGTCAGCTCCCACTCATGCCCACGGGCCGAAACCCAACAAGAGGAAGCGTAGGAGAGCCCGCAAACTCACCGCTTCATCTTCGACAACGGTAGAAGGCGAAAGGGGGCTAGTGGAACCTACCGAAACCACCGGAAGAGACGACGCTCCTCCGACAAAGGCAAGTGAGGGACAGGAATCTGTCCACACAGGCCGACAGCGGAGGAACAAACGAGCGGGCCGGGAAGAAAGGATGTCCCAGAAACGGGCTAGACTGGACGACACCATTTCACCACGTGGCGCCCACAAGGCACCAAAACTGGAGAACCCTGACCGGCCCCAACCAGCAAGCTTTGCGGATGCGGCTAGGGCAGACCTCGTTGTGACCGTCACAAGCCAAACGACCGGTCACCTTAGCCCCCCAAATGCTGACCTGGTACAGAAGGCACTGCTACAGCAGATTATTAAACAAGCCTCAGAACCAGCCTCATCGGGAACGGAGGGCCCGATCTTTAGGGGGAAACCCATCATTGCTGATGGTGCCCTAAAGATATGTGGTGTGAAGACCTGCGGACCCAAAGATGGCTGGAGCAGGCAGTGAAAAAGATCAGTGTCCCCACTGGGGAGCCATTGGTTGTGAGGCGCCAAATAGATCTTCCCAAGAGGGTCTGTTGCGGTCTACTCGTGCCGGGAATCTGGGAGTCACCGGGCGTAATAGCGCGCACGCTGCGCTACCAGAATCCCTGGGCGCGGGTGGACCAATGGCTGCACCACAACACAGTGGTCACCAAGGGGGACACGTTCCTAATAGTCAGCGTGCCCGAGGACGTGGCAAGGAATCTTCACAAACACGAACGACGCCTGGGATGTGGCCTGGGGTCGGTGTACGTGAAGTTCCGCGACGTCAAGGGCAAGTACAGCGCTACGCTGCCCGAAACGAGGTCGGAGTCGGTGGACGATGCTGTGGCCGTACAGGCTACTCCGTCTACTGGCCCCTTATCGCAAGTGCCTGTAACCTGCTCCGACTCTGTCGTTGAGCTGGTGTCTGCAGTGCCTCCGTCTGCCCCAGAGCTGTCGCCCGTTGGTACACCTGCGAGCGGCAGCCCTGGAGGTGACGAGGCGGATAGGACGAGCAAGATGGACCTCGTCAGGGCATTGGAGGAGGGAGCGGCCAACATCTCTGATGGCACACCGTTCTCTTCAACCGATTAGCGCTGTACAGGCAAACATCCACCACAGCCAACGGCTCAACTACGGTTGTGGATGGAAAACAACGACCGGGTCATAGCAATGATCCAAGAGCCGTGGGTCAGAGACGGGAGAATATGCGGCCTCAACCCAACAAGAGGTAAATTGTATACTTGCAATCAAGATACACCGAGGACGTGTATTTTTACTACTAACCAAATAACAGCTATGCCACTTAAAGAGTTCTGTTCCAGAGATCTAACAACAATAAAACTGCGACAATCCGAACCGTTCCCAGACATAGTGCTGGCATCAGCATATATGCCGGACGGTGAGGAAGCACCACACCAAGACCTGGCCGCCTTGGTCAGTTATTGTGAGAAGGAGGGACTGGAGCTTGTCGTAGCTACAGATTCTAATGCACACCACCCTCTGTGGGGAATGGCAAGCAGCAACAAAAGAGGTGAGGATCTAGTATCGTACCTTTTTACAACCAATCTAAATCTATTAAACAAAGGCTCAGAGCCCACATATGTGACAAGGGGATGTAAAACAATCATCGACCTTACACTAGCCACGAATAACGCGACGGATCTCATCAAAAACTGGCATGTATCCAACGAAGCATCATGCTCAGACCATAGATGGATCCGATTCGAGATAAACATTAGCACAAATACTCCCACTCCTAGGAGGAATCCCAGGAAGACTAATTGGAACACATACAACAAAATCATAACAAACAAACTCAACACAGACGCACCGGATCAAATCAGGAGCGTAGAAGATATAGAGACACAGGTGACAGACCTGACAGATACGATCATACAAACCTATCACTCAACATGCCCCCTGACCAAACCTACAACGCAACCAAGAAGGCCAACCATATGGTGGGGCCCAAAACTTGAGAGGTTAAGGAAAAAGGTCAGAAGGCTACTAAACAGAGCCATGAACACCAGCGACAGCATTGACTGGGACAACTATAGGGAAACTAAAAACCTATATAAAAAACAAATACGGGCCAGGAAAAGAGAAACCTGGCAAAAGTTTTGTGACAGCATAGAGTCCTGTAGCGAGGCTGTGAGAATAAAAACTATCATGGCCTCAGGCGGAAACCTACACATAGGGTCAATCAAAAAACAGGACAATACATACACTAAAACATATGAGGAAACAATGCAAGTCCTCATCCAGACGCACTTCCCAGACTGCAGCATCATTACAGAAGCAAGATGGGAAGGCGAACATATCATACCACCAGACACTAACAAATGGATGATTGCCCGAAATGTAGCGTCAAGAGACAAAATTAAGTGGGCAGTCAACAGCTTCCAACCAATCAGCAGGTGTAGATGGCATCTTCCCAGCCTTGCTCCAAAGAGGGTGTGAGGGAGTAATTGGGGCCCTAGTCAGGATACTCCAATCATGCCTGGCATATGGCTACGTTCCCAAGCTATGGAGGGAGGTAAGAGTCGTCTTCATCCCGTCTTCAAACCAGGTAAGAGTGACTACACAGATGCGAGATCCTTCAGACCTATCAGCCTGACATCATTCATGATGAAAACTCTGGAAAGGCTATGCGATAGAGAACTGAGGGACAAAGCACTGAAAAACTTACCAATACACCACAACCAACACGCTTACTCATCGGTAAAATCCACAGAGTCAGCCTACGCTAGACAGAGTACGCTGACGACTTAGCGATACTCATAACGGGTAATCATGCAAATACAGTATGTGATCTAACTCAGACAGCTCTTCGAGTGGTAGACCGGTGGTGCAGAGAATCTGGACTCACCGTCAACCCAAACAAAACAGAACTAGTAATGTTCACCAACAAAATGGTACTAAACAATTACACACTCCCTAAACTAGGGAGTTACACTCCAATTGAACACACAGGTGAAGAACCTAGGAGTAATCCTTGACAGCAAACTAAATTGGAGTCAACACCTAGAAGCCAAACTAAACAAAGCCTGCATTACATTCTGGCAATGTAAAAGAATGATAGGTAGGTCATGGGGCCTAACTCCGAGAATAGTGCTATGGCTCTACAGTACAATCATCAGACCAATAGTCAGCTATGGAGCACTAGTCTGGTGGCCACGAACACGCCTAACAACGGTAAGTGACAAACTACAACACTTCCAAAGGTTGGCATGTATTGCCATCACAGGAAGCATGAAAACAACACCGACCGCAGCCATAGAAACTTTGCTATCCCTGCTTCCACTA
This sequence comes from Helleia helle, assembly GCA_963853865.1. NCBI lineage: Eukaryota > Metazoa > Arthropoda > Insecta > Lepidoptera > Lycaenidae > Helleia > Helleia helle. The sequence continues at coordinate 14,994,685 of OY971421.1, forward strand.
CATCTCTTCATACAACAGGAAGCAGCGTCTGCAGCGGTAAGGTTACGAACACTATGGAAAGACATCAGGATACCTCACACAATAATCTTAGACGAGTATCTAGATGAATTTCCATTGCTGCAGGCCCCTAGCGATGTCATACCCAAAACGTATGTATTCAACAAACAATACAAAATCCTGACTGAAAAACTTTTCGAGTCCCAATCAACAAATACATCCTCTAAGGAGCTGAGTATTTACACCGACGGGTCAAAAACACAACAAGGAACATGTGCAGGGGTCTTCTCAGAAGAACTAAACCTCCACCTGGCTGTACATTTGGGCAACGGAATGTGTTGGTATAGCCCAAGCAGCGAGAGCCATAATAGAGCGGAAAGTAACAGGGTATCCCATAAGGATCTTATCCGATAGTAAGGCGGTACTCCAAGCACTAAACTCATACACAACAAACTCGGGCCTAATTCACGAATGCCACTGTTACCTCGAAAGAGCATGCCAACTTAACACAGTGACCCTTCAATGGATAAAAGGGCACAGTGGCTCAAGAGGTAATGATGCAGCAGACGAACTGGCCAAACGTGGAGCAAATATGGAGGTCAAAGGTAATGAACCAATGACCCCGATACCATATAGCCAGTTAAGGGCATGGGTGAGAACACACGCAAACACACAACACAGAGAGCTCTGGACGAGCAGAGACGATTGCAGACAAGCAAGGGAAGCGATGCCAATAGGCAACCCACGCGTCTCTCGTCAATTAATGCTCTTAAAACGATCAGAACTGCGCCTGATAACAGGCACCATAACAGGACATGGTCACTATAACAAGCATCTTTTCACTATAGGTGTTACAGACAGTCCGCTATGCAGAGCCTGCGTAGCGGAGGAAGAAACAGCAGCCCATGTACTACTGGAGTGCACAGGAGTAGCACCACTACGGGCTGCCCATCTCGGATGCCCGAGAACGCTCCCGGAGATTTGCGCCGATGTCAAGAGACTGCTAGCATTCTTGCGGGAGCTTAAAGGCGCAAAAGCGTCGAGTTGCGGAAACCAGCCTGACCTCAAGTAACAAGTAGCCAACATTTATGTAAAACACTTTATACAATGAATATAATATAATCTATCATTTCATTTCAAGTAATTCGACCTTTAAAATTTAAAGTCCAGTTATATAGTCATTTAAAAATTAAGTAAAACTCTTACATGTCAAAGATTTTGGCTGTTGAAGAACAAATATAAACACTGTTTACCTGCGTTATAGCTTCTAGGCCTCTCGAATCCGCACTTGTTGCATACACAGTTGTGTCTCGAGATCCTTGGCAGTCACAGATTCCACCATGCTTCTCTAATTCTCTAAGCATAACATCACGTGAAGAAAACTTGTTTGTAGCCTGTAATATTTATAATGAACATAAAAAGGTGTAACATCTATACAATATCATCTGCCTAGCTTTTTGATGCAGCTGGATGCCAGTACTGCCTATCTGACCTCCACAACACAGTAACTGGGTAATCAAATTCCCCCATGATAAGGCTAGTTGTCAGACTTTCGGGCTTCTGGTGACCCGTAATTACTGTCATAGATCCACAAATGACAGCCAGAACAAATAGCTTAACATGCTTTCTGAGGCACAGAGGAGTCTCGGTAGGTAAAGATGGTCACCCAACCACTGACCAGCACCGGCAAGCCTAGCTTAACCTGATGGGTTGATGACATGCAGCTGTTTTTACTTAGTCACAAGATCCTCAACTTCTAAAATGTAATCACTTAAAATTAATCTGCAATCTCTTACCCCGAAACTCAATTTTTCTAGGAAGTGACAGATTCCATTGGGATATGCAACTTCATACCTTGGGCCAGAATCAATGACAACTGTAATGAAAATCAATTAAGTCAAACTTAAAACAGACATTTAATTAGCAATTTTATATGAATTAAGAATTTGATAATCTCTTTCCAGCCACATTCCAGCAATCAAGTTTTACTACTTGATCTCCTATGGGCATCAAACAGTCAGCTCTGTGTGATGTATGCCAAAAGCAGGATCCTAACTCATATATTCATATATTTCTGGAATGTGATAGGAATGCAGGTCTGCGAAGCAGTCTTGGAGGAAGTCTGTACAATAAACAGATCAATTGCATGTTGGCAGATCTGACTTTAAAGGCTTTAACTCGAAGTTCGTTGACAGGTCTGTTGAGTCGGTAAATGAGATTGTACCTATAAGGCTGACATGAGAACACTAAGTGTTCAAAGCCTTTAAAAAATATCTCTTTATACATTATTGAATTATTGCCATTTTTTATTAAAATAAAAATTGTAGCCAACTATAGGTAGTAGCTCAGTAACTAGCCTAGCTTATTCAGGTTTTAGAGTTTTAATAATGCTCTTACCACCAGCAGTACAGAACTGTCCAAATTTTTTCTCTGATGCTACTCTTAATCCATTACTAAGCACCGTAACTTCTGTGGCATATTCTTCAGACTTGGAAGAAGCATACAAAACGGGCGGTAGATTTAGCATGGGCTCCGAAAGTGGTGGTAGTGGTGTCACACTCTCCTTTTGCAATAATTGTGAGGGTTTGTTGATATTGTTACAAAAATTTCTAGCATTAATTCGGATAGAGGATAATCTGAAAGAATATAAAGTAATGTAGAAATATCTTCCACTAGTAAGAGATATAAATCTTTTGTGATCCTATGATTGAAACATTGATGAAATATCGGAATCTTAAATTTAGAATGAATATTAATATTTAGCATGAATATTAATATTTAGAATGAATATTAAGGCGATTTTTTGTATTTTAACAATAATAGTCAGACCATAACGATTTAATGTAATGTGTGTTAAATCTTTTTTTTATGAATTGTTGACAATTTTGTTAAAGTTTAATATAATTTTACACGTGATAAATAATAAATTTATTTAGTACCTACCCATTTTTCATAGAATACAACCTAGATAAAATAACTTTCATGTCTGTAACATGCGACATGTTTTGTGAAATATGTAATCTGGAAGTTTATTATTATTTTCACACTCTATTGTTAAATTCTTTTTTCTCTTTTCTATTTCAAGTTAAACAAATTCCTATTAATTTAAGAAAGCGACATTATGAATCATTTTAATACAAAATTTAAAATGAAAAATTCAATGATTCAATCCGAGTTTGACGTTTCGCCGGAGATTTTGTCTTTTGACAGGTTTTTTTTTTTTTTTTAGAATAACGACTAAAGCGTATATTAAAATAGGTTAGAAGCGATTTAATTTTATAAATAACGTTTTACGTTTTTTGCAGGTAATTCCTTGTTGTTGTATTAATATTTCGTAATATTGTTTGATGGTTAATAGTTATTTACGTAAATTCAATAATTCAAAATAATTATGAAAAGAAAGTGTCGTGAATAGAAGCACCGAGTGGATATAGAAGAAGAAGTGAAATGTAAATCAAATTGTGAAGAAATGGCTGGAAGCATCGGGACGCGCGGTTGTGTTTTTTTGGTTTCCCGTTAATTAATTGTTATTTTGTGTTTTGTCCATTCGGAGTGGTTTTCTATAGTGTTTGTTTTAAAAACTTGATCTTTATATATTGTGATTGGTTGGAGAATCTTATGGAGTACCGTTCTGGAGTGGTTTTCTTAGTAGGGCTGTTCTGGCGGTTTTCTATAGTGTTTGTTTAAAAACTTAATCTGTGTAATATATAATGTGATTGTTTGGCGAATATTGTGGTGGACTGCCTTGTGTGGATGGAATGGGGAATGATAGTTGATTGATGGGGGCTAGAGGGGCGAAGCCGCGCTCCTTGGGGTTTCCCGCCATCTCTCCGTATTACAGACCGAATAATTGTATTTTGTATGGCTAATAGCCTAGTAGCTAATGCCTTTAAATGAAAATAATAAAATAATAATCAAATTGTGAATCGTGAATACGGGCTTGGAATGGCGGGAAACATCGGGACGCGCGGTTGTGTTTTTTTGGTTTCCCGTTAATTAATTGTTATTTTGTGTTTTGTCCATTCAGAGTCGTTTTCTATAGTGTTTGTTTTAAAAACTTGATCTTTATATATTGTGATTGGTTGGCGAATATTGTGGTGGACTGCCTTGGGTGGATGGAATGGAGAATGATAGTTGATTGAGGGGGGCTAGAGGAGCGAAGCCGCGCTCCTTAGGGTTTCCCGCCATTACTCCGTATTACAGACCGAATATTGTATTTTGTATGGCTAATAGCTTAGTAGCTAATGCCTTTAAATGAAAATAATAATAAAAATAACAAAATCGTGAATACGGTTTTAGCTAGGGTTTTAGGATGATTAATGATTGTAAATAGAAATCCTCAAAGTGAATGTTTACTAAATATTTTGAATTTTGATATGATTTGATAGTATCTTTTATTTATGAATATATAGTTTCTTTTATATTAGAAGTTATTAAAAGTAATACACTACGGAGCTAAAGTTATAATATTATCAAAAGAACGACCTACCTATAAAAAGTTTAACTTTCATTACATTTTAATTTAAAAACATAAAATCATTTTACCGACAACGATTAATTTGGATATCTGCTACAATCGTAACGTCTATCACATACTTATTTTGCATAAATATTTTAAATTATGGACATACATTAAGCCAAAGTGAAGCAATTTAAATTCTGTAAAAGTGTTACACGTAAACGTGTATAGTACAGCCATGGGACTTGTGACAATAGCTAAACGATGTCTTTCCAATTGCAAGACAAACATACCGCGAGTTTGTATTGTCGGTGCGGGTCCAGCTGGTTTTTATGCAGCAATGCGTTTAAATAAGAAAATGAATGCAGTTCATATAGACATCATTGAAAAGCTACCAGTGCCTTTTGGATTAGTGAGGTATAATGAATTTATATGAAATTTATTTTTATGTTGCAAGATATAATTCCCCATTAACATCATACTTTTCCTTCAGATACGGAGTTGCCCCTGACCATCCTGAAGTAAAAAATGTCATTAACCAATTTACAAAATTTGCTCAACAAGATAATGTACATTTCTATGGTAATATAACCCTTGGAAAAGACATCAAATTGCATCAGTTAAGACAGCATTATGATGCAGTTTTATTGGTAATTTGTGTTTTATTTAAATAAATAAAGAACAGGAATATTATATTATAGTAATACAAGTTAGTGATGATTTCCTAATACCTATGATAACTACACTTGCAAATGTTTTACCAATAGTAATAATTTGTTTTCAATTTCAGACTTACGGAGCTGAGGAGGATAAAACATTGGGCATTGAGAATGAAGATGCTACTAATGTACTTGGAGCCAGGAACTTTGTAGGATGGTATAACGGTCATCCAAGAGATAGAGACTTAAAGGTGACATACTTTATTAGAAGTTATATTCTATTTGAACTGTCAATAAATGTAGCAGATGCCTTATAATAAGTATTCTAAGGCATCTGCTACAAGAGATTCTCCTAAAAGTATGGTTGAGGTATCATTCAATTTGAAATCGCTTGTAGATAGTTTTAAAAATCGAAGATGTGCTTGCTATTTGCATCTTTAATTATTATTTATAAAACTTAATTTTTTCAAAAACCATCTACATGTGATATGTGAATCAAATGATGCCTCAACCATATTTTTAGTAAACAGAGAAAAAGACCAAAAAGCACTTGTTGACTACACTAATTAGCTTAATAATTAAATATTTGAATCCAAAATGTAAATTGATAGCTTTATACAGCTTAATTAGTGTTGCAGCAAAGAAATTGACAATAAGCTGTCAGCTATTGAAAAGCATAGATTTCTACTTATAATTATTGATGTATTTTTTTTAGGTTGATTTATCAGGTGACACTGCTGCAATTCTAGGACAAGGAAATGTTGCATTGGATGTGGCAAGAATATTATTGTCACCTATTGATACTTTAAGAAAAACAGACATTACAGAGTTTGCTTTACAAAGCATATCTGAGTCAAAGATAAAAGAATTGTATTTGGTGGGAAGAAGAGGACCACTACAAGTTGCATTTACTATAAAGGAACTTAGGGAACAACTAAAACTGAATAATTGTAGAACATTTTGGAGAGAAAGTGATTTTAAAGGCATACTTGATGTAGTTGATAATTTACCGAGACCTAGAAAAAGGTTAACTGAGCTTATGCTTAAGTCAGTAACGGAATCAAAAACTAATGTAGACAATTCCAAGTGTAATTATTTCAAGCCTATTTTCTTCAGAAGTCCAAATCGTTTTTTTATTGATGATAATAATAATTTGAAAGGGATTGAATTAGTTTGTAATAAGTTAGAAGGAAGTACCATTGATGAACAAAAATGTGTACCAACAGATGAAAAAGAAATTCTTAACTGTAGCTTAGCATTTCGTAGTATAGGATATAAAAGTGTAAGTGTAGATAGTGATTTAAACTTTAATTCATCAGGCGTTGTTAACAATAAAAAGGGTAAGGTCATTGATATGAAGGATGACAATCTTGCACCGGTCTATGTTGCTGGCTGGTTAGGAACTGGTCCTGTTGGGGTTTTATTACATACAATGGGTAATGCATTTGAAGTTGCTAAACTCATGTGTGATGAGTTACAAGGAAAAAATGAATCATCTAAAGGTGGAATAGAAGAGATTAAAAAAATTATTACTAAAACAAACAATGAAATTATTGATTGGAAAGGTTGGGAAAAAATTGATAAATATGAAATCGAACAAGGTAGTAAAGTTGGAAAACCTCGCGAAAAAATAACATCTGTAAGAAAAATGATTGAAATTGCATTAAGATGAAATTATTATAAGAAATAATAGTTAATTTATAAACATATATGGGAAACTGAAGTCTGGCAACAATTTTGGGTAAAGGCAACAAAATAATTGCCACAAATTTTTGTACAGATTTAAATATTTTCTACATCTTCCTAAAATATATTGTATGTAACATAATAGATTATGTGTAATTACTTTAAAAAACCAAAAAAAAGTATAAGTACATGTGGTTCCTCAATGTGCATTATAAATATTTGTAAATACTTTGGAATGGTGCTAATTGATTTTAGACAAAACATTGGTTGTAGTATACCAGAGATTTATTTTATAAATATATAAAATTTTAATATATTAATATTGTTTTTTTTTTGCAAAATATCATTCTCCATAATTAACATAATCTTGGCTCATCAGTCAGCTGTTGTTAACCAGTCTCAACAACCATAAATAAAAACCTTTCCTATTGTTATTTGGTATTCCCTTATAGTAATACTTTATCACAATTGAGTTAAAAAACATTTAATTCCATAAACATAAACCTTAATTTTTGTTAAAGTGTCTAATGTTGTATATTATGTAATGGTACGGAACCCTTTGTGCGCGAGTCCGCCTAGCACTTGGCCGATTTTTTCCCTTTTATCTACGGTATATTTTTTAAAGTTAAAGTCAAATCGAAATCTCTTTATCGATAATCAACAAAAATATTATTTTGATGCTTGTCCTGACATCTATTGGCGAGTATTAATACCAATATTTTTTATTATAGAAGAGGAGGCAAAGGGGTATTCAATTCACTTTGTGGTAAGTTATAACTTAAAATAAGCATATACATAGTTATAACTTAAAATACTCCCCTCTTTCAGTAAAGTTTTTGAAAAAAATATGTTAAATCAGTTACTATTTTACTTTGAAAATTCATTTTACAAAAAATTTAAACCGACTTCAAAAATACTAAACTAAACAGTAACAAAATAACTGTGTTTCTTTAATTTTTGTGCTTACAACTTATAATCAACTTAATCTTCTACTAATGTACAAACTTTGCGTTTACCACGTTATTATAGTTACTTTTGGAGTCGGTGTCAGCTGGTGTCAGCCAAGGTAGGTAGGTAGGGTACAGCAACAAATACGACACCGACTATGATAATATAATAATGACGTGGTAAACGTAAAGTTTGTACATTAGTAGAAGATTAAGTTGATTATAAGTTGTAAGCACAAAAATTAAAGAAACACAGTTATTTTGTTACTTTTTAGTTTAGTATTTTTGAAGTCTGTTTTAATTTTTTGTAAAATGTTTTTATTTCTTAATTTTTAGTGATTCCGAAATTCGTCGTCTTGGCGTTCATTAATGGAGGCCTATGTTCAGCAGTGGACGGATAAAGGACGATGATGATGATGATGACGATTACGATGACCGCGACATACTATGGTGTGTCGACAATTAATAAAATGAGCACATCAGCATATCGTCGAGGTAAAAGGAACCAACCAAATAGGCACTATTGGGAATAACTAAAAAACGGCTTGTCAGATCTTAATAAAATTAATATGGGACCAAATTGGAAGCACCAGCTTTCAAACAAAAAAATAACCATCGAAATCCATTCACAAACGGCGGAGTAATCGTGTCACATACATACAAAAAAAACATACAGACGACTCAATTCGTCTGTATGTTTTTTTAACCTCCTCTTTTTTTGAAGACGGTTAAAAATAATACGTTACTGCATAAAAAAACAATTCGTATTTAGAAAGGGTCTCTCTACAACAGACGCTGGTATTAACCTAATTGGCCAAATTTATGAGGCCTGGGAGGAGTCACTTTGCTTTGGGAGTTTTCTGTGACTTATCCAAGGCGTTTTGTTGTGTATAGCATGAGACATTGATCAGGAAATTACGCCACTATGGGATAGGCGGTACGGCACTGGACCTTTTGAAATCATATCTTAACAATAGGACTCAAAAGGTAGAAATAAATAGTAAAAGATCCTCCGGGACTAAAATAGAGATGGAGTCCCACAGGGGTCCAACCTTGGTCCATTTCTTTTTCTAGTTTATTATTTTTTATTATTAATGATTCACCTTACTTAGTTAAAAATAATCAAGAGGTAGTGTTTTTTGCTGATGATGCTTCACTTATTTTTTAAATCAAACGACAAGAAACTATTTTTAACATTATGACGAGGTAAACAACACACTATCGAAGATGGTATATTGGTTTAGCGTTAATAACTTGCTTTTAAATAGTATAAAAACTAAATGTATAAAATTTTCCTTGCCAAATGTTAAGCAAATGCAAACCAATGTACACTTAGACAGTGAAAACTTGGAATTGGAGGACTCCACATTTTTCCTAGGAATAACTCTAGATTTTAAGCTGCAGTGGCTAAATTGGCGAATAGACTCCGTTCCGCAGTATATGCAGTGAGAAAAATAAGACAGTTTACTGATGAAGATACGGCGCGAATAGTATATTTTAGCTACTTTCATAGCATCATATCTTATGGCATACCTACTTTTATGGGGAAATGGTGCCGATATAATCAACATTTTTATCTGCAGAAGCGAACCATTCGTGCAATTTACAAGTTTTATTTATCATCCTTATTCCTCTTTTATATCCTATTCATCTTTGAGATATTTTTTTAAGAAATAGGAATTCTGACTGTCGCCTCTCAATACATCTTAAAAAATTTACTGTATTTCTGGAAAAACATGAACGAATTTTGTAAGAAAAGTGATATTCATAGTAGGGATATACGTAATAGACACAGGTTAGATGTACCAGTGATAAGACTACCAAAAGTAAGCAGTTCTTTTAAAGGCAACTGTATACGCTTTTACAATAGGAAACCAGAAAACTATCCATTAAAAAATTAAATAAAGTTGTTAAAGAGCGTTGATCTTTAACTTTATAATATCCTTTACCACACGGTAAAGGATATTATAAAGTTAAAGATTTCATGGAAGATACCACACCCTGGGAATAAGGCGTTCCTCCCAGGCATTTCAGAATAAGATGTTAAAGTTGTTATAGAATACATATATTATTTTTTTGAGTTTGTTTCGACGGTTCTTCTTAGTGGGCTAGCCTTGGAACCGCTGTTGACGTTCAAAAAGATACTGTATTGGTACTATTTTGAATTAAAAAAAAATGATTTTGATTTTAAGCGACATCCATAGATAAAAATCCAGGCCCTGCAGTCATTACACAATGATATCAGTATATATATGGCTGGTTATACGTATTACGATTACCATGATGCTTTCTTTCCAGATTTCTGTCCAGCAAAATTTTAAATCATCAAAGTTCTTGTCAGTTATGAACAACAGGGAACTGTCAGGCTTCATTCACTTCAGTGAAGCAGGAAGTAGGAAACAGGAATCATTTAATAGCGAAAAGATTAAAAAAAGTGTAAAGAGATGATGTGAAAAATTGTCGGTCCTCCGAGGCCCACTAAAAGGGACCCTCGGCACGGGCCACTTTGTACCCTTATGGCAAAGACGGCATTACAGTTAGGTATTTAAATTGTTAATGTTAAAAAAAAAAATGTGATTTTCTTAACTACCATGAGATTATACAAAATCAATACGAATTAAATAACTAAAGACAAACACTGATTAAAACGACGTAAAGAAAATTGAAAATAGATATGCAATATTAACACATTTTTTTGTGAATAATTTATACATAATTTGTTACTTAAAAATTTCAATAATATTATTTTAAGAATGATAATATTGCTAAAATTTTAAGAACAATCAAATATCATTTTTATAACAACAATTTTTTAATTGGGCAACCCTACATACTATGCCAGAATTGAGATTAAAAAGTTGAACTTCCTTTTACTCGTGGTCTCTTGACTCACAACGAGGTTATAATTGTGATTCTATAATTGTAAGTATCGCATTGTAAAAATCGTGTTATTGTTGTTGTTTAAATCAAATTTATTGACGCTATAATAATGTGAACAAATATTTTAGGAATCCACTATGGCTGAAGAAAACTGGACCGATGATAACGTGGAGTCGGGCGGCATGGCTGTTGATTCGATGGTTCTGTCTCAGCCCGCAGATATTCCCGAAATAAAGTTATTCGGAAGATGGACTTGCTATGATGTTCAGGTTTCTGATATGTCCTTACACGATCACATCGCCGTAAAGGAGAAATATGCAAAATATTTACCCCACTCTGCTGGCAGGTATGCACACAAGCGTTTCAGGAAAGCTCAATGCCCCATCGTTGAACGATTGACCAATTCCTTGATGATGCACGGACGTAACAATGGAAAGAAACTTATGGCTGTTCGTATTGTCAAACATGCTTTTGAAATCATCCACCTTCTCACTGGTGAAAACCCCCTTCAAGTACTTGTGACAGCTATTATCAACTCAGGTCCCCGAGAAGATTCTACTAGGATTGGACGTGCTGGTACTGTCCGTCGTCAGGCTGTGGATGTGTCCCCTCTGCGTAGAGTGAACCAGGCTATCTGGTTGTTATGTACTGGTGCACGTGAAGCTGCATTCAGAAACATCAAGACAATTGCTGAGTGTGTGGCCGATGAGCTCATCAATGCTGCAAAGGGATCATCAAACTCATATGCTATTAAGAAGAAGGATGAGTTGGAGCGAGTTGCTAAATCCAACCGTTAAACAATTATTGAATATAACACATTTCTTAAAGTAAGAATGTTTTTATTTTTGTCCTAGTGAGATGATTAACAATAACTTTAATTATTTTTACTTGACTAATAGTGTTTTATCGCAGCTGTAATTTCTTTATTTTGTACTTTTGCAAACCATTCACTATTGCTGTATGTAACTTTTATTGAGTAACAGTTGTACTCAAGCATGATCAAAATTTTTGATAATTGCATTTATTCACTCTTTAATTTAAAAAGCTCACAACTAAAATTACTACCGTAATAAACATTGTTTTGAAGTTATTTTAAAATATATTTCAATAACTCCTAAACAATAATTTTGTTTATATTTGGAAAAGGTGTAAACTGTAAATTCAATAGAGGATTTCAGCGAAGTTGCAGAGTACCTCTGCCTAGACCACTTGCCAATGTTTGACAACAACTCCATTTCATCATTATTTATTTCAGGCTTTTTTCACATTCCAACAAGTTTAATCTGTTAAAAAGTGAAATTAATAAAATCCAAACAAAAGTGAAAAATCAGAACTAAACAGAAAGAAAGTTAGAGAGCCAAGCTTATTAAATAACTTTATTATTTAAAATGATATGCTTATTGCCTTTAAATAGAAAATAAGCTAAGTTAAATAGGCCACTTTTTATTTATATGAATATGTAATAGTGTCTTGTTAAATTTAAAAAATTGTGTTATGAGGAAGATTAATTAGGAACTGAAATAATTTCGTTTAATAGTTGTAAAAATGCATATTAATATTATACACTTTTTCAAAATCTATAGTGATAAAATATGTACATATTATGTACTGCCATTTTTATAAAACTGGTTGACACTTTTAGCTTCGTTGCATATTTTGAATAGGTACTGTTTTTTTTTTTCATAGAAAAATTACATCTGCACATACCCCTCAACATCATCAGCCTGTCTGTCCACTGCTGAACATAGGTCTCTCTCGCATCCAATACATCAATTATAGAGCCCATACCTTAACAAAAAACTTTTCTTCAGCCATCTACAGTGGGGTTCTCCAGGCTATTAGAAACAGGGCATTATGCTACTAGTCCTTCAGTAGACAAACATCTTAACTTAGGCAGTCACACCTTGATGGGTCTAACTTTACTACCTTACATTCTGATTCCTGGTTCCAGTTAAAGCAGCAGAAGGTATATGCCATGGAGAGGACATGCTAAGGTAAAGTAATTTATAGAGACCTGGTAATAGATATTTCTTTTTTAAATAAATGGCAAAATGCTGTGTATGTATTTTATCCTGTCTTTTAGTCTGGATATATGTTTATGAACATTCATATTGGACTACATTTCTATTGGACAGCTATTCAGTAACCTCTAGGTTACTGGCATAAGAATAATAAAAAAAGAATCGAAACAATTTTTATTTACTGGCCACTGCATAGAAACTTCTTCCATCTAGTTGGAAATCTACCTACGAACCTTTCATAATATTGAACATTACATACAGCTTTTGCAGAATCCTCATGGCCAAACCACTGTACACTGACGGTATTTGACCAGCCTATTGCCTCTTCACCATGCTTGTATTATATAAACCAGACCTACCATGGTAAAATAGAGCCATTAGGATTTGTTTTGAGTGGTTGTCTTAGTGTACAAAGATTTATCTCTTTCAATGTACAAATAGACATTGTAATGGTACATCATAGATGGAAAATTTTGATATCAGATAGTCAAAATTTGTTATTTATGCAATATATTATTTGGTAGGAGTAAACTCTGACCCCCACCGTGGTTCAGGCTTTGTCGTGGCGGTGGGGCTCAGTAGCCTATGGTGAGCCCAGCACTTTGGGCGAAGCGAATTGTGCCGAAGGGGCTCTTTGTACCCCTCTGAAGAGGGGGCGAGGACGGGAACCTCACCCCATTGTACTGTCCCGTCGTTGGGAGGGGTTGTTCTGTGGTGCGGGGCAACCCCCCTGGAGGTGGCGTCGGTCCCTTGGTGGACTGACTAGCCGTCGAGGTGCCCTGTTTGCTCAACGGATCCGGGGCACCTCATCAGGGACGGCATTGGTGGCACTCGTCGGGTTTCAGTGGGTAGAGCTGCGTCCACTTACTAGCTTTCGGGCACAGCGAGTCCCACATACCCGCCTGGGGGACCCACAACCCCGCGGGATGCCTCTGGAGCATTTCCCGGCGTTAAAGAAAAAAAAAGGAGTAAACTCGGACGCACGTCGGTAACATGGCAATTTACAATAATACGTGTTTTTGCCAATGCTATAGTAGATCACTAATACCATGATACAAAAATATAAATATTATTTTTAGGGTGATGCTAAGCAAACTAACACATGAGCGACCTTGATGGTAACCGGTCACGTCATCCATGAACAAAAACAAGCTAACCTAGGAATTCCGGAACAAGCCCATTTGGTGTCGGACCCTCAGGCCCAGGCCAGTCATCATGCGTTACCTGTGCCATTTCATCGGCAGTTGAGGCAACCGCCTCCATTCAATATGTATACCTATTATATTCTACTATATTATAATCTTTGGCCCCCATCTAATAATGTTTGTATAATATTTGTGCGTTTCTATATTATTATAATATATTGTTAGGAATATTTTTTATACCCTTCTTTTCAAGACAGTTAAGGGTTAAAGGGTAACAAGGATAGCTGTTTTAAATTTAATCTAATTCAAAAAAAATAAAAATTAATGAATTAGAATGAAAAATTCAATCTAATTCATAATTATTATTATATGTTTTTTCTTAGTGGTATCCATTTGAAATCGGGCGCGCAACATGAAAACGCATTATTTACACCAGTGAAAAAATCATAAGAAAATGGAACACCTCAGAGCGAGGTAACGCCGCATGAGGCATGTTTTTTCGTGCGTGCAGCCGGCTCCATCGAATTATAAGACGTTGTCACGTCAAAAAAATTAAAATGCGTAATACTGACAAACCCAAGGCATATGAAGATCAATCATCAAACAGAATTTTTAGATTTTCAGTTACAAAATATAAATGAGCAATAATAAGGTAAACAAGTAAATATTATTTTACTTCACAAATAAGGCGGCAAGGCTTAAGATTTCAGGCTATATTGAATTACATGGCTAAAAGGAAAATGCCATATATTTGACAGTTAGACAGTCAGGCCATAAAATATTAATAAAAAAAAAAAAAACAGTTAGACAGTTGACACAACAAAGGAATAACAATTGCCTTTATGTGGGTTCCCTCACACAAAGGTATTTCTGGTAATGAAATAGCAGACAAAACTGCATATAAAGGGGTCAATGCTCTTGACGTCAAAAATGTCGTGCATGTTCCTATGACCGACTATTATTACAATGTTAATATCTCAATAAAAAAATAGTGGCTAGATTGGAAAGAGGATCAAAAACATAAAGGAAAATGGTACGGAAGTATTCAAGAGAATTTACCGAGAAAACCCTGGTATGATGAGTTGGATATAGCTAGCCGTGAGTACATCACCACAATCAACAGATTAAGATTTGGCCATAACACTGCTCCCTCACACCTAGCAAGACTCAAGATAATAAATAATAATATTTGTACTTTCTGTAACAACGGGATCGCCGACATTGACCACATTTTCTTCAAGTGTCAAAATCCAATGTTTATTTTCCAAAGACTAATAATGGCAAGCGAAATAATAGAATTTAGTGATACCTCCCGCCGCCACTTGTGTGATTTGCTGAAAAACAAAAAGTGTTATAGTGCATTATATAAATACATAAAAAATACCGTAGTGAAAATTTAAATATGTAATAGAATAAAATAAAATCAGTGAAGTGTAATTGATACATTAAAGGATAAAAGTTTGTGCCCTAAAATCTGACTTGGCTTAAAGGTCTCGTAACCAGGCCATAAAATATTATTAAAAAAAAAATGTGTCACAGGTCACAAATGTGTCACGACTCGCAAACATAAATGTCAAAACTCAAAGCTCATAATATTTAACTTTCTATTTATTTTTAAGTAAATTGTATTGTAGCTTGTAAGTCAATGTTGTTCATATCTAAGTAGATTTAAAATATAGTTTAACGTACCAGACTTTTCTGAAAAATGATTCATAGTCTATTCATTATAAATCCATCCGGGTAAGTTTGAATTCCAATTCAATAAGTTTCGAGTGAAATTTTAATCTAATGAGACACAGATTCACTACTTATTTACGCCTCGTTTTGCATTACGAATATACTGTTTAAACGTATTGGTACCAATGTTTTCTTTTCTTTCTTTTTAATAATCATTTAAAATCCGAAATTAAAAATGAACTGTAATCTCCAGCTAGTCCAATTAATAGGTGGGTGAGATTTTCATGTAGCTGAAGTAACTGATAGTAATGAGTGCTGAATAGATACACACAAAGAGGGGACAACAGTAGGTGAACTTAATTAATTATATCTATCTTTTCAGTGATGTTTTTCTGGAGAAGCATTGGAGAAGTGTTATACCGAGATCTGTATGTGATTATTACTTAGAAGCACAAAGAGCTTCTCCTAATGTAAGTATTTCATTAATTATATATTTTATTAAGAGCAAATAATATAGATTATGTTTATAATATTTAAAGTAAAATCAATTATGCTGAAATATAAAAACACCATCAGTATTCACTACAATGATAGACCTACTAGCTTATATAATTATCATTGAACTATCCAATGTTGAAAATAGGAGGCATTTTCCTCAAAAGATGCAACACCTATGCACTACCAATTACCATAGAAATATTACCCACAACTTTTAGATAGGATGTTAGTTTCCTTGTATATGTATAGTTCCCTTGTATAAACTCTAATTAGTCTACTTGTCATATTTTGTTCTTGTGATTCCAAGTACTACCAAGTAGTTTTAGGTCCATTTACTTGGATACAATAATATTTTTGAAAATAAAATCTATTAGTTTCCACCATAGAAATACCATAAGTATATTAAAGACTCGTAGTAGATTAGATATTACTTCTTTCTACTAGTAAAAAAAAAAAAATATTTTCTGTAAATCTGATGCGTATAGTAAGAGATAGTGCCATTGCTGCATTTGGCCGGCACAACCGGGGTGGTACCTCTCATTTACAAAACACCAGGGTTAAGTGACAGACGGCCCATTTTTTTGGGCAACCCACCTGCATAACCTCTGGTTGTTTGGATATCTATGAGCATCAATTGTCATAAGGCTCCAAATGCTTGCTTGCTTCCTTATAACATAAATTTGCTTTGTTATTTTAGGATGTGCCACCCGTATTGGCTGCACCACATCATTACCTAATTTCAATACAAAGAGGAGGGGTGGCCTTGGTGGCTGTGAGTAAACAAGAAGTAGCTCCACTTTTTGTGATTGAATTTTTACACAGAGTCGTTGACACATTCCAGGTAAATTATTACTATCATGCTTCTTTAAATCGTTGCCTGTTTTAATGAGCTTTACCATACAACAACTACTTGCATTTAATTTGAATTATATACAACATGAAAATTGTTATCTCTTGGTAACAGTCTCCATGTATATATTAAAATAGTTGATGCATGGTATATAATATTATATAATCATTATTGTTGAATATTTTATATATTATAGTAGTAAAATATTATGTTCTTTTTGCAGGATTATTTTTCTGACTGTACAGAAACTATAATTAAAGAGAACTATGTAGTTGTTTATGAGGTAAAATGAAAGTTATACTTATGTTAATTTTTTATCACTTTGATGTTTTAATGTTACATATTAATTGTGTGTCCAATTAATTATTTGTTGCAGTTACTAGATGAAATGTTAGATAATGGTTTTCCTTTGGCTACAGAGAGTAACATTTTAAAGGAACTTATTAAACCTCCGAATATATTAAGAACTATTGCTAATACAGTTACTGGAAAATCTAAGTATGTATGCATTACTAATTAAATTTAATTCTTAGTAGTGATACTATTTTTCAAAATCTATTCAATTTTATTTTGGTCATCTACTGTTTTTCCAGTGTTTCATCAATTTTGCCATCTGGTCAACTTTCAAATGTTCCTTGGAGAAGATCTGGGGTAAAGTATGCAAATAATGAAGCATACTTTGATGTTATTGAGGAGGTTGACGCAATCATAGACAAAAGTGGTTCCACGGTGTCTGCGGAAATACAGGGATATGTATGTTTTAATATATTCTATTTTAATATTTCAGACTGTTCAATATAAAAAATTAAACAACCTGACTTATCACCGTCAAAAAAAGGACAGTTTTAGAAGAAGTTTTTTTGCTTCCTATATTCCATCTACCTATTACGTTTTTTTTCTTAACGTCGAGAAATACTCTGAGGCATCCCGCGGGGGAGTGGGTCTCCCCACGCGGGTATGTGGTACTCGCTGCGCCCGAAAGCTGGTAAGTGGACGCAGCCCTACCCACTAAAACCCGGCGAGTGCCACCAATGCCGCCTTTGGTGAGGTGCCCCGGATCTAATGAGCAAACAGGGGACAGGACGTCACCTCCACAGAGGGGTTGTCCCGCACCACAGAAAAACCCCTCCCAACGTCGGGACAGTACAATGGGCTGAGGTTCACGTACTCGCCTCTTGCCCCCCTTCTCTTTTGTCCCCTCTTCTTATAAGAGGGGTACAAAGAGTCCTCTCGGCTCAATTAGCTTCGCCGGCTCAATTAGCTTCGCCCAAGGTGCTGGGCTCACCCTAGGGTGATTATTTAGGGTGGTATTTAGGTATTTGTCAGCAGCCTAGGCTACTGAGCCCCACTGCCAAGGCATTGTCAAGGCTTGAACCATGGTGGGGATCTACCTATTACATACAATACAGAGAACCAACATTAATGTTGGAAATACCATTCTTATATATAATAGCTTAGTTTAACATTTAAGAGTAGCTCCTAACTTAAAAAATAATAATTAATGTTTTATAAATAAAAGTGATCCTGGTTTGCTTACAATCTTGGCATACACAAATCATACTATTGGCCGTAATTGGATCCTAGATACAATTGTAGAAGCTACCATTAAAATAATAATCGGTTAAACTTACACATATACATGTATATATTTTCAGATTGACTGTTGCATCAAGTTGAGTGGAATGCCTGATTTAACATTAACATTCGTCAATCCACGTTTGTTTGACGATGTATCTTTTCATCCATGCGTCAGGTTTAAAAGATGGGAGGTGAGTGAAATCAGTATGATGTGTTGTTATAATATATTATATAATGTATTTGTTAAATAAGCAGAATAAATGGCAGTCGTTTTTTTTTAATTTCCTTTAAAGGATTTAAAAAAATCCAACAAATTACAACCAAAGCCGACCATAGCCTTGTTAAAGCAATTGTGTAGATTGAGATATGTAAATACAATCTAACTTGAGTCAAATTTACTTTGAAAGGCCATGGATGCATCATGCAATCAAGAATGCTTTTCCATTTTTCAGTTCCATTCCTCATCAAAGTTGTCTGTTTCTACTCAACTGTAATAAGTTCACAGTATGTATCTTAAACTACATCTACTCTCATAAAAACTGACGAAAATGTGTATTTTTTCAGTCGGAAAGAATACTATCGTTCATACCTCCAGATGGTAATTTCCGTTTGATGTCGTACCACATTGGATCACAGAGTGTTGTCGCTATTCCAATATATGTACGACATAATCTTACTTTAAAATCCAATGGAGACCAAGGGAGACTAGATCTGACTGTGGGACCAAAGCAGACAATGGGACGGACTTTAGAAAGTAAGTTATTTTTTAGAATTAAAACTACATGCAAGGTTATTTGTGTTTTAACGGATGGCCGATGGGCCAATAAGGTTCGAGAGTGGAGGCCACGTTTAGGTAGATGAAGTGCTGGTCGGCCATTAACCAGGTGGGAAGACGATCTCCGTGCTGTGGTTGGTTCGTGTTGGATGCGAGTGGCAAGGGATCGGCCGTCTTAGCATTTATTGAAGGAGGCCTATGTTCAACAGTGGAGGGATAGAGGCTGATGATGATGATGATGATGAGGGTTATTTTTAAAACAGCAGTAACCTCGTAGGATTAGATAGCGAACATTATAAGTAATAACGTTTGTTCTACGACTTTGGACATAAGTCAATTCATAGAAAAAGAAATAATGTTTTTTAAAGTTTTTTATTGTTCTGTCTTGACATTTGTATGTCTATGTTTGGCGCTACCGCTACCCCTCCCCTAACCCAGTGATAAACTTTGCGACGCCGGGAAATGCTCTTTGGCATCCCGTGGGGGAGGGGGGACTCCTCAGGCGGGTATGTGGGAGACAGCTTTACCCACTAAAACCCGGCGAGTGCCACCAATGCCGCCTTTGGTGAGTGTCCCAGATCTGTTGAGCAACAGGGCACCTCGATGGATAGTCAGCCCCCCCAGGGACCTACGCCACCTCCGCAGAGGTGTTGTCCCTCATCACTGTCTTTTTCGTCCCCTCTTCTTATAAGTGGGGTACAAAAACTGACTAAAAAGGACCTGTTTCTCCCATGAAACAGCTTTGCTGTGTTTGCAAGACAGGCAGTGTAATTACTGGCACCGAGACTTAACATCTTATGTCTCAGGATAGGCAACACATAGATGAGTTGCCTGGGCTCGCTTACCATCAGGTGGCACGTTTGCCAGTTTGCATATCCAAATAAAATTAAAAAAAACCTTGTAAATATGTAGATCGAAAAAAATTATGCGACTTATTTTGTTATAGATGTAGCTTTAGAGATCTGTATGCCAAAATGTGTGCTGAACTGCTCACTCACCGCGAACCAAGGGAAATACTCCTACGACCCTGTGAGTAAGGTGCTTCTATGGGACATTGGTAGGATCGAATTGCCAAAACTGCCCAATATAAGGGGATCGGTAAGTGTTTCATTGTTTACACAAAAAAAGTCCATGTTTAGGATATTTAAACAGTTTCTCATCTCATTTCTTACTACGTTTATCAGTAATGTTTTCTATATCTGCACAAATATCGATCCATATAATTTTTTCACCTATTACCACGTATTTCTTATCATCGAGCATATGACCGGAACAGAGCGGTAATGTTATGTGTTTTGGTATGGAAACAAATTCCGTCAAATTTGTGCTGCGCTGGTTCTGCGCTCTGATTGGTCATTGATTAATGATTGACCGATGAGACGTACATACAGATTACCAGTGGGTTGAATTTCTATTACGTCAGTGACAAATCACTAACCAGTTTCGGAAAATTGCTCACATTACTACTCTACCCGGTTCTATGCTCATTGTGTCTTATATAATATAGGTCATTGTTTTGTTACAAAAATCATCTTATTGCATGGGTAAAAGATATTTAGTTAAATTAAAGAAAAAAAAATAAGAACAAAATGATTGTTAGATATGAAAACTAAATGTGACAATTTATTTACTTTAATATCTTGTCAACGTTAACTATATCCTTAACAGTGTATGTAGGTAATGCATATCGTATACGATAGAGAAAGAAATAATAATCCAACTTTTCATCACAACCATAGAGTCATAAAATAGTACATACTAGTTAGTCATAAACACCTTATTGGGCAGATATGGTAATGTGGTTTACATTTGCAGGTGTCAGTAGCGTCAGGGGCTGACACATCTGGCGCCAACCCCAGCATAAACGTCCACTTCACCATACCCCAGCTAGCCGTCAGTGGCCTCCGCGTCAGTAGGCTGGACATGTACGGGGCCAAGTACAAGCCCTTCAAAGGTGTCAAGTACATCACGAAGGCGGGAAAATTCCATGTACGCATGTGACTTAACGAGATAAACTTTTTTTAATATGGCGATTCGACGATCTGTGCGGACTGGTGCAATGTAAAAAAATGGACTAATAAAATAAAGTATTTAATCTATATTTACTTTGGATTTAGCGAACAATTGATGTCATTCGATTTCCTTTATACTTGTTCCAAGTAAATTCTCTCTACACGTATCATTTTCCTTGTAAGTAAAATGAAAATCCATTATATTATTTGTTATGTTCTCTTACATATTGTTGTTTCTATAATTGTAATTTGTAAGTTAATAAACATTATGTTATCGAATATGTTATGTTATTTAAATTCCAAATATTCAAATCATTGGTTGAATATTTTCCTATAGCAACAGTCATTAATAATATTAATAGTTCACCATTATTCTTTGAGAATAATATCCTGAAACTTCTGATTCGAAATTTAAAAAGGCATTTATATTCTATGAATGCCCTTCATGATATTATGAGCACAGCGTAAGGAACAATACAGTGGGACTACGCGTTTGAAGTCGCGCGGAATCCCACATTTGTGCAGGCATTCCTAATTGCTGCTGGGTTGTCACTTGTCACAATATCTACATATTTTATATAATATCATCCGTTCTACACTTGTTTATTCGTAGTATGTAGGGGACGGCGGGGCTGGTACTAACAAATTTTGTTATATGGTTTATATTTTCAATAATAATGAACTTTTTTGTTTATTTTTTTATTTGATGTATGCTTTGGTTATTCAACTTTGATATAAGTAACAAAAAAAGTCAGTTGGGTTAGTGCTTTCAGAAATATAGTCATCAAAAACAAAAAAATCATTTGTATTACATACCCATAATATTAACAGCGCTGGGGTAAATATTAACGTATGGGGCAATAATTAACAGAGACTAAAATTCTATCAAATAATTTAAAAAAGTCATTTATTTTAAAGATATTTTTTTTAATGTACAAATCTGTAATTTTTACGATAGGAACAGAAAGAATATAGTTGGTAGATTCTTTTTAATATACACTTATTAACAATCATTGAATATTAAAGTTTTTTATCCTACAAAAATTATTAAAAATACTTTAAACCTAATATTTAAAACTTTGGTGAGGTGTCCCGAATCTGTTAAGCTAACAGGGCACCTCGACGGCAAGTCAGTTCCGCAAGGGACCAACGCCACCTCCACAGAAGGGTTGTCCTGCACCACAGACCAACCCCTCCCAACGTTGAAATAGTACAATGGGGTGAGGTTCCCATCCTCGCCCCTTTGGTCCCCTCTTCTTAGAGGAGGGGTACAAAGAGCCCCTCCCTCGGCTCAATTTCCTTCGCCGAAGGTGCTGGGTTCACCTCAGGATACTGAGCCCCACCGCCACGACAAGGCTTGAACCATGGCGAGGAAATGTAATTATTCGGAATACAATTCCTTATCATTTGAAAAACATTTGAGGCATATGTACTTTATGGTGTCACCTCTACCACAGGTGACATGACATCTTTTGCATAAAATACACTGTATCCAGTCAAGTCCGGATATGTCTTCGTCATAAGACTAAGCGCAAACTAAGCAGAAGCAGGCTTCTTCGTCACTGTCACCTTATCTTATCAATATGTTTCTTTACCCTTTCCACTTCTGCTCTCCGGGTTTCTTCATCATCAGATAGCAATCCAAAATAGATATGGGCACCTTTTATTAAATTATCTGCCATCATGGCTTCTTGTTGTGAATTTAAAACTAAAAGGGTTTTTTTAATAACCCACTTCAATAGAAGCTCCTTCCCTTTTCTTTTCTTTAAGTATTTAAACCGTGTCACATGACAAATTTCGTATTCAGTAGCAACATCTCTATATTTTCTGTTTTTTTTTCCAGAACTTCCTTAGCTGCCAGCTCAAGTACTTCTTGAGACGTGGACCACGTAGTCTTCCTTTTGTACTTTTCCGTTCTATAAAAAAACATAAGTACCTATTGTAAAAAGCAGTTGGTTCATACCAAATCGATGCAGGATCGGTATTAACATGCTAATATTTACCCCACTTAATTTGTTAATTTTAGCCCCAAGGTAACTTTTTTCACTTTATCATTCATAGAAAATAAACTAGTTTAAATTATTACAAACAAATAACATAGTGCTACTGTCCATAAAATAGACTTTGATTCAGTACAAACTGAAATTTGATTCAGCCAACAACAAAATCATAAATCAATTTATTGTAAAGCACAAAAAGTTAATTTAGCTATCAATCCTAGGTCACTGCGCACAACTATTGCAAGCGACAGCCGGTTGGTGAACTGACCAGTCAGGATACGTTCGGCAGTGTATATAGTGTCTCTAAACCGAATATCATATTTTTTCAAATTCCCAACGTTTGTTGGGAATTAGCTTGTTAATTCTTACCTCCGTTAAAACCAGCCCCGCGCTCCCCTATGTATATAGGAGGCCTATGTTTAGCAGTGAACGTATAGGGGCTGATGATGATGATGATTTTATATTGGCTAAAATATCGATATTTGTTGGATATGTCGGAATAAAAATTAAGAAATAAAAACATTTTACAAAAAATTAAAACCGACTTCAAAAATAAAAAGTAATAAAATAACTGTGTTTCTTAAGGGCCCCTTATCCCAAATCGTTGTTTCTAGATCGAGGTGTTTTCATAGAAGTCGTCATTTTAAAATAGTAATAAAAAAATAGGGTATAGATACATCTTTGATCTAGGGATTTTTTTGGATAAAAATACAATATTTAACATTTTACATGATCAAAAAATTTTTTAAAGTAACGTCGTTTTTAAAAGCAAATTGAGTAGTATGAGACTTCGGGTAACTCAATTTTAATGAAACTTTTACGTTTAAATTGCTAAACGGAGATGACGTGGAAATGATTGGATAGATCTTTATTATGTCACTTCAAAAATTTTTGAAAAATAAAAAACGATAAAAATGGCTCTCGCGCATCGCACCACGTCGCGCCAGTACCCAGCCGGGCGTCATCGAAGTAGGAACTGTGCCGCTTTTGCTCGTGACTACGTTGTTACCGCGCATTTTATATTATTACGTCTAAATAAATAAGACGACACAGTGTAAATAATATAGCTACTTAATACTTACTAACAATTGTTGTTCTTAGTTGTAATTAGTTTGCAATACAAAACCTTTAATTAGTGTAAATAAATAGATACTTGAGATTGTGTAGTACCTAGTTATTTAATTGAAATGGCGAATAAAAAAAGTAAAATAAGGAAAAAGAATCTTAATACAGTTTTATCACAAACTAGCTGTTGCCCGCAGCTTCGCTCGCGTTAACTTAGATATACAACCATATACGCATTGATGATAATTATTTATCTATGGACGGGCGTAGGACTTTATTTTATAAAATGTAGTGATTAATACCGTATTTTTGTGAATAGCTTTTACATTACCGCTTTATAATTGGAAATTTTTTAAAGTATTAAAATGGATATAGGTAGTATGTTATATTTAACTAATGTAGACATAATATTATGCCATCGCGGACTTTTCAGTATGCATATTTAGGATACACAATTCTACCATACATTGATACAATAATAATTAATTCGGAACCGGGCCCGGCTAAGGTGTATAATAATGTAGTACATTATTTTGATCTATCTGTTAGGGTTCATCCAGCGTTTGCAATGTAAGTGCAAAAAAATGTGTTTATTTATGACATCACATCAGAAACTTCTAAAATTATGAGTGTTTATCTACTATATTATGCATGTACCTATTACCTTCCTCTTGAATCATTCTATCTATTAAAAAAACAGCATCGAAAACCGGTGTGTAGTTTTAAAGATGTAAGCTTACATACAGTCAGACGCGGGAAGCGACTTTGCTTTATAGTTTATACTATGTAGTGATGTCTTCTTCCAGAAATTGTTAACACTTGAAGAATTCAAATTGTCCGACAATAAAGAAAATGAGGAACCTTCATCACAAAATATTTCTGATTTGCAATCATTTCCTAGCCCCCTACCCACAGGGCAGTGTCGTGAGGACTATGGCCTTGACCCTCTTCTCAGAGGAGACCCGTGTCTAACATTAATCGATGATGTATGGGTCGATGAAAATGAACCTGGACCTAGCATACGACAACTAAATTTTGTTGAATTTTAAAACAATTTAAACAATTAATATAGTATAAAAGAATATGTATACAATTTTTTAATCTCCTATAAGCATTCTTCGAATGATTGATTTTTTTTATAGCTTAGGCCTTAGGGGGACAAACGAGCATTCGGAGCCTTAGATGACTACCGACTCCCATAATAATAATAATATCTAAGGACGCGTTTTGCACCACGTCAATCTGGTCCCGTGGTAAGTTCTCGAAGAACTTGTGTTACGAGTACCAGACAATGGAAATATATTTAATATTTTATACTATACACATATTTAAGGTTTTTTGTTTATAATACACATATTTAATACACATCCATGAACCAGGAACACAGAAAACTTTTTGTTCCTTGGCGGGATTCGAACCCGCAACCTCCGGCTTGAACGCTAACGCGCTAACCATTGAGCCACAGAGGTCGTCCTCGTAAACATTCACACAAGAGATAATGCAGATGCATTACCCTCCTTTACCCCATTCCCTGCAATAGGGCACCGGAAACTCATACACCGCAAGAAACGCGACAGCATTATCATGTGAACCCCTACGGTCGTGCCGGCCCAATTCGGCTGCAAGCAGCATGGCACTACCTTTTAGATCTATGTAGCTAATTCATCCTTCCTAATCCTTACTAATATTATAAATGTGAAAGCATGGATGTTTGTTACGCTTTCACGCGAAAACTACTTAAACGATCATCATGAAACTTTGTACACATATTCTTGGAGGTATTAGAAGTAACATAGGATACTTTTTATAAAAAAAAACTAAAGAGAGGTGTCAAGGGACACCCGGATGGATCGAAGTTCCTTTCGATTAATTAGTGAAGAAATAAAACTATCGCAGACGAAGTCGCTGGCACCAGCTAGTATTTCTATAAATCCAAAACTAGATAACTATAACAACAACAAGATTTTGTTATGCATAATTATTAATTATCACATCTAAGAATAATTCGAGCATAGTCAATCTACTGCATATTCGTATACTGTGGCGTGCTTGCCGGCCGTGGTAGGTCACCGGAGTTCATATAAAGACATCTCCCGCGCAACGCAAGTGCAAAGCGATTCGGTGCGTTAAATACCTATAGTTTTGGGAGAAGGGGCTCTTAAATTTTTTGCTTACAACTTATAATCAACTTAATATTCTACTAATGTACAAACTTTGCGTTTACCACGTCATTATAGTTACTTTTGGAGTCGTTGTCAGCCAAGGTAGGTAGGTAGGTAGTGTACAGCAACAAAATATACGAAGCTTTATAATATTATTATAGATTAATGTTCTTTAAGTGTTGATATAATTGACTTCCAATAATCTCTTATTCGGATACAATACAGTCTCTCACAGGCCATGTACTACATGTGTTGTGTGAGACTGTGAGAATGAAGCATAATAAATAAATATACAACTCAAATAATCAAAATAAAAACTAAAGAGAGGTGTCAAGGGACACCCGAATGGAACGAAGTTCCTTTCGATTAATTAGTGAAGGAATTGTAATAAAAAACAAAAACAAAAAGGTGTAAGGAAAATAATTATTCGGGTAGGTACAGCTTGGCAAAAAAGAGTATGACGTGGTGACAGGTGGAACTAAATATTTTACTAAATGGAAACCTATGATGTTGACAATACTTGACCGACAAATACTAGATTTTGAGTAAAGCTTAGTGTTTCACATTTATTTTTAACAATTTGATTAAATTATCTTGCTAATTTTCCATATTATAATGAGACCTAAGTGAAAATGGCGCCCTCATTTTTTCCACACTCTTTTTTGCCAAGCTGTATAAATATTTTATGATTTTTTTATCGATAATCAGAAATCAGAGCATATTCCGGCGTAAAATAATAAAAAAAAAACGTCACCGAGATCAGTGGGATTTGAACTAGGGTTTTTTACTAAGCAGCCCCAATAGTGTAATAAAACAGCTACCGACGCAGTGATGTGTCAATCAAAAAGCTGCATGGCTTACAACTATAGCAAAAAGTGTCGTTTTAACTTTTCATCTTAATTTTTTCCGTCTAGCCCCCTTTCATAACGTGCGATAAGGAACTACGTTCCAAAAAGAGACAGCCCCGGCTGAGTCTCCCGAACGAGCGTATTGCAGTTCGGGAGACGTCCCACACCTATCTCACCCCGCAAACCCGGCACGATTGCTCTGTCTAGACGCGTCCGTTGGCCGACTGTATAGAGTATATACTGATATGAGAGTCAATTTAGTGTCGTTCTCGTTAAAATCTAAACTGTATCAACTAAAATCTTAAAGCCTTTTATAAAATAATTTTATTAGAAGTGCGGTAAGGGGGGTGTCCATTAATTACGTGAGGTTTATTAGGGGGGGAGGGAGTCGAGCAGAATCTCACCCAAACTCACGTGGGGGAGAGGGGGGGTCTCAACAAATATCACGTATTTTTTTTTTCGCAAGAAACAGTATGTAATTACAAGAAAATAGGGTCAAATTATGGTAAAACATATTTCTTGATTATAATTCTCTCCACGGATAATGAACTGATTTAGAATAAGTGTTCCTTAATAATTTTGATAGTATTATATTATTCAACTATATTATCACTATGATTTTAGATTACAGTCAGCGAACTTTAGACTCGTATGTCTTTATTAACTTCATTAAATAAAAATAATGAAATAAATTATCTTTTGTAAAATAGGTCCACAACATTTACATTAAAATACGCGTTCAGAAATATCTCACGTGAGATTAGAACGGGGGGGAGGGGGTCGAGCCAAATCTCACGATATCTCACCAATGGGAGAGGGGGGGTCGAAAAATCGTCAAATTCACCTCACGTAATTTATGGATGTCCCCTAATCAAATAAGTACGGTACAGTATAAAAATATTACGTGCAATATTGCAATTGTAAATATTATGTATAGGTAGTAATCTGAATTCAAAAGTACGGCGTTTAGCAGGATTATTGTCTTGGAAAGTTGATTTATTGGAAAGCCAATAAATCAACTTTCCAAGACAATAATCCTGCTAAACGCCGTACTTTTGAATAATAATGTGATGACGATGTTTAGATAGTGTATGGTGCTTTTGACGTGACAACGTCTTATAATACGATGGAGCCGGCTGCAAGAACGAAAAAAGATGACGTATGCGATGACGTATGCGGCGTTACCTCGCTCTGAGGCATTCCATTTTCTTGACGTTGTCACGTTCAACTATTGTCAGTAAACCGACTTTACAGACAACCGATTTTTGGAATTGATCTAGATTTCTAGACTTTTGGCCTTACGGACGCGTAAGAATTATTCGAAGGAGGGCTGCCGTTCTTGCGCATGTTATTCGGGAGAATAAAATTTTTACTATTGTACGGTGTAGGTGCGATATAGACTATTGAATCCAAAATGTTGCTTTACACTTATAAAAAATTGAAACAATTGTTAAATATCTAAAAATTTTAATTACTAAGTAATACTATAATATTTCTTTAAAACATATTCTTTCGTACCATGGGTTGACTATTTGACTCAGCCATCGCTGTACATAGTATACAATAGTGTAAAATATGAATAGGATCGCATTAAGATCTGAAATGTAAAAAAAAGATTAGTTACCACATTCTGGGACTTCATACATTATAAAGGGTTAACGAATGCTGGTAGTAGCTATGGCTAATAACAACTCTTTTGCGTAGTCATTTTTCTACATTGACCCACTTTTTCCACATTTTATAGCGAATAAAAATCCTATAAGAAGACTTGTGCGCAGATAAGGCCGTGGGATACCTTGAACTCTCAAAATTAACTATAGCTATTTATTAGGGGACTATAGGAATTACAAACATAAACTCTACATACCGAGGAATATGTCACCAGGGAGATATTTGTAAATTTCATTGCAGTGAACGCGATAGGTTTTTGTGCTCTGAAAAATAATATATAATAAAAACAAATGATATTAAATAGCTATAAACTTGATTAGGTTCTAATTGTTAGTGAAGAGCTCCTCTTATAAAAATAAGAGAAGTTGACGATACTAATAATGGCATTTATTAGTATCGTCTAAATCTAGCACTTTAAAGTATAAAAAAGTGGACTCAGGTATAAGTACAACAATTTATCTTGACCACATTGAAGTTAGCAGTAGTGGTGAACAAGCTACCTAAATCATTGTGACGTCACTCGCAGAAACTTCAGTCCGTCCAAGTTATAATGCTGTATAATACTGTATAAATTTTTTCTGTTTTGTTTTTTGCACAAAGAGTCAGATGATTTTGGTTTTGTACGTACCTTAAGATAAGGAACAGAAGAGTTCGTCGACAGCGAGGGCTCATCTCGTACCATAGACTTTTATAAGCGGCTATAGAAACTTGCGCGTTCTGTAAAATATTAAAAAATATTATTATGAAACAATTTTTACGGATTTTACCGCGGTTTATTAAGATTTTTCAAGCCCGACGTTTCGGATACTTAACAGCAACCATGGTCACAGTCCTCCCGTGAAATCCGTAAAAATTGTTTCATTGTAAGGAGTGAAATTCGCGTAAACATTAGAAAATAATAAGTTTATTAATACATATCTACCGAATACTGCTTGAAAGAAAACAATAATCAGTTTCAATATGGTTCATAAAAAATATTAAACAAAATCTTTTTTTTTTATGTTCGTTGGATAGGCAAACTGGAAAACGTACCACCTGATGGTAAGTGGTCGACGTCGCCCATGAACATAAACTAGTATATCTGGAACGAGCCCAGGCAAATTATTTATGTGTTGCCTATCCTGAGACATAAGAAGTCTCGGTGCTAGTAATTACACTGCCTGTCTTGCCCTTCCCTCCTTTTTTTTTTTCGGAAGGGCTAGACTTTTCGGCCTGATGGCCTTTAAGCTCAATCGGTACAGTAAGTGAGCAGATGGCTCACTTAAGAAATATTCGATAGGGGGACGCCCCCCTCCGCGCCCCGCAGGGGGCGTGGTTCATCGCGCGCGCTGCTCGGGAGAGCAGGATTTGGACTAGTCAAATCCGATACGGTCGACGACTCTTTTACGGTTGAATTTTACCTATCATCATGAAGGCCGGCCCTCATCCCTCCCTCTGGAGAGAGAGGCGGGTCATGCGCGGTGCCCAAGCAATCTAGCGGTAGCGTAGTGCTACCGCTGTTAGCGCGATCTGGGTTTGTGTCTACTCGTATCGGATTCGAACCTAAGCTTCCGCGATCGATCCGGATCGATGTGGTTTCCATGTGTAGGGTTCGACGTCGCTTACGACCCCGAGGCCCAAGCGGTGTGCAGGTGTACCTAGCACCGTGTGTGTGTCTGTATATGTTGTGACGTTCGCGTTGCGCTTTTGCGTCGCGCATTAGTAGCTGAGAGATTTCGTCAGCTGGATCTGTTAAAACATGCTTAGGTAGCCTATGTCTAATTGGAAGTGAGCTATCTGGGGCATAGTTTGCCGCGCTCACGATGAGCGGGTTTGGGTGAAGGAGTGCCTTTTCAAAGTGACGTTCTGACGTCATTTTGAAGTGGCCCCTAATGGACTCTAATCTGAAGTCCCTGTGCAGGTCGATGTTTCTTACATACCACGGGCAACCGGTTGCCATGCGTAAAAAATTATTTTGGACTATTTGTAGTGCATTAAGTCGACTTTGTGGCACATGCGCGAATGCGACACAAGAGTATGACATAATGGGTCGGATACACCCTTCCCTCCGAAACACAGGAAAGCTGTTTCACGGGAGAAACAAGCAAGATGGTGGTACCCATGCAGCCGGGAGCGCGGCACAGCGCTTCCTTCCCACCGGTAAAATCTGTTTGTTAATAGGTAGGGCACCATTAAAATATATGTATTTTGTTCTTGATTTATGTTTATTTTATGATGCGATAGTCGTTCTTGTAGACCCAGTCCTTGAACTACATTATTTTTATATTGTTTTAAACTAACGCGATCATTATTCATATTTAAATAGAGTCTCCCTGCGATCATAGTGATTGAAACATTACCGAAATCTCGGGATCTCAATAAAACTATAAACGTGGTAAGCACCTGAACAAATATAATTAACTACATATATTATTTTCTAATGTTTACGCGAATTTCACTCATTATAATGGACCAACTTTTACGGATTTTGTCGAGGTTTGTTAAGACTTTTAAATGTCCGATATTTCGGGTCCAGAAATCCAAAAAATAATAATAGTTTCAGTACATATAATGAATGTTTAAATAGTTGTACCTTTTTTAGCAAATAAAATACAAACCGCGTTAATGATGTCGTCTGCGTACCAACACAATACTCCAGTTTGAATTAGAGCTGACATTAGAAAGAGTTTATTGCCTAACGCCATCATGGGTTCAAGTAGCTGAAAAAATATATTGGATTTATTTTATTATTAACATTACTTAAAAAAGTGTATTTATTTTAACAAGTTTAGATTTTGGACAATTCACAGAATATCTTTTTTAAATTATAGCCTATATGTTATTCTGATGTATAAGCTACATTATTGTAAAATTTCATTAAAATCCATTCTGTAGTTTTTGTGTGAAAGTGTAACAAACATCCATACATACAAAATTTCGTGTTTGTAATATTAGTTCCGAAGCCTCCGAGAATAATTTTTTTTCGTCATTTCTGCTGTTCGCATACAACTGTAGATGCTTATTTAATTTTTTCACTTAATACGGCTATTTAGTCTATTTACATTTTCGTCCAAGAATTATTGTGAGTACCTACCTACGATAAGACCACTTACCACCAGGTGGCACGTGACACGTCTGCCAGTTTGCCTATCTAAGTAAAAAAAGTAAAAATTTAATCCCAAGAAAGTATATTTTCATTTTTTTTTCTCAGTTGCATCGATTCCGCGAGAAGTCTTCCAACGGTGTTGCGCAGTTGCGTGTCTGTCAGTCGTGACTCACGAAATCACTGACCGTCGAAACATTTAGACCTCTTCCAGCTTGCTTGTATCTTAAATATTACAATGTAGCGCTTGTGTAAAAATCACGTAATCTCATCCAATGGCCACTAATATTACGATGATAACAGTAGTTTAACGTGCAAGCATCATCGTATAAGAACAGTAACATTTGCTACCATAAAGATGATATAAATATCTTCTAGTAGGTTGATATGGGCTATTACGATGATAATGTCATGCGGTTGTATTTTCTCACCAAACTTGTTACTATACTTCGATTACTTCCTGCTGCTCCCACAGGTTATATGTACAGAGTCCAGGTACCAACAACAAACTTTTTTTGTTCTTTTGCGCCGGGAAATGCTCTTAAGCATACCGCAGGTTAGGAGAGACTCCCCAGGCGGGTATGTGGGAGTCCCTGCGCCCGAAAGGTGGTAAGGTGGACGCAGGTCTACCCACTTAAACCCGGCGAGTGCCACCAATGCCGCCTTTGGTGAGGTGCCCCGGATTTGTTGAGCAACATAGGGCACCTCGGTCTTCGACGGCTAGCCAGTCCCCCAAGGGACCGACGCCACCTCCACAGAGGGATTGTCCCGCACCACTGAACAACCCCTCCCAACGTAGGGATAGTGTAATGGGGTGAGGTTCCCGGCCTCGCACCTTGTCCCCCCTTCTCTTTTGTCCCCTCTTCTTATAAGAGGGGTACAAAGAGCAGCTCCCTCGGTTCAATCGGCTTCGTTCAAGGGGTGCTAGGTTCACCTTAGGCTACTGAGCCTCACCGCCACGACTAGCCTTGAACCATGGTGGGGTAACAAACTAAACGCAGTCTTAACTAAACAATTACAAACCACAATGACGAACACGACGCAGCATATGTTGACTGAGCTCATTGAGATATTGATCAGATTCACAAACGAAAACGCGTCCTCGATGCTGTTACAATAGCTGAAAAAAAAACCAGTCGAATTGATAACCTCCTCCATTTTGGATGTTGGTTAGTAAAAGAAAACATACAGTTTTCTTAAGAATCTTCCGAAGCCAAACCAAAACAAAAATTACTTATTTTTATCTTCTTACAGGCAGTTGAATCTCTGGCTAGTTGCTAGCTATTCGATCGAGGTTTATTATATGAATTACCTACCGTTGCATTGATTGGTTGGAATTTATATGTTGGTGATATTCTAGGTACCTATCTATAATCCTATAAAGATGAGTGATATTTTAATTTATACCAGCGATAGTAAAACTCTTTGGTAACATAAATTAACAGAAGATCGGTTCAATGTACAACTTACAGTCATTAGTCACAAAATAAAACATTCTTGTCACCATGTATCAAAAAATGTTTTTTTTTTACTATTATAATAATAATATATATGTACAGCTTGGCAAAAAAGAGTATAGAAAAAATGAGGGCGCCTCTTTCACTTAGGTCTCATTATAATATGGAAAATCAGTAAGATAATTTAATCAAATCGTTAAAAATAAATGTGAAACACTAAGCTTTACTCAAAATCTAGTATTTGTCGGCCAAGCATTGTCAACATCATAGGTTTCCATTTAGTAAAATATTTAGTTCCTTCTGTTACCACGTCATACTCTTTTTTGCCAAGCTGTACGCTTTTACACCACGTCAATCTGGTCCCGTGGTAAATTCACAAAGAACTTGTTGTACACACCAGACAACGGATATATATTTAATACTTTTATACTATACATATATTTAAGATTTTTATTATATAATTACACATATTTAATACACATCCTATCGACATCGACAATACTTGCCTAATAAGTCTTTTGTGCAGCTTTATACTCGATAATATATCTTTCAATTGTTCTTCCTCACTTTTTCTGCTGGTTCCTAATGACTCTAGTTGCCGATGGAGAATTCTTAAGAGCAAACCTATGTGGCTTGCCAGTCCAGAAAACAATAAATCCGATGATACCATGATCCACACACAAGTTATACCTACATCACAAGGCTAAATAACATTATCTATGGATATTACTATCTAAATCTACTACCTATAATTTTTTTTATAGTAGGTATAGGAGGGAAAACGAGCAGTATGAAGCCTTTTGGCGCCTATCGACGCCCATACGCATCCGCACATCCAGAGATTATGCAGATGCGTTCCCTTTCCTTACTAGTACCTAGGAAGAGTACTAGAGTTAGGAGTCTAGACGGAATAATAAGCGCAAAGTCCTCGTCATTACATGTTACGATAAGGGATTGATACCTGATGTATCTTGTTATAAAACGGCAAATATAGTCCTTGAAGAGTAAGAGGTAGTGCCATGCTGCATTGCAGCCGAACTGGGCCGACACGACCGAGGTGGTACCTCTCGCTCACATAACACCGGCGTCAAGTGACAGCTGTGCTGTCGCGTTTCGTGCAGTTTGTGAGTTTCCGGTGGCGCATTGGGGGATAGGGAAAAGGAGGGCGGCGTATCTGCGTGACCTTGGTTGTGCGGATATGTATGAGCGTCGGCGCCGTGAGGCTCTGACTGCTCCGTTGTCCCCTGATACAAAAAAAAAATGAAGGCAACGTTGACCAAGTGGCTAATCTTCCTGTCGCCTAACCTATTAACACACAAAGAATATAAAAATCAGCTATTAGTCGAAAGCCAAACGTTGGATATTTTACTGATATTTACCCGCATATATCTCAAAAAGATAGACCATGACATGAGCAAAAGGCTTATTTTTGTCGAAAGGATACCATGATGTCCACACAAAACCGATTCCTGATTCCACTCCTTGGTATTTTTCATACAGGAACACCAATATTGGCGTTATATTATAGAACCACACTCCACATATATTTACGTAGTAATATCCTGCAAAACAAAATATAGTTTTAGACGAATATTTTTACCTGTGAGAGAGATGCGCTTCTGCCACGCTCCCGTCTACATGGGTAGCTTTTATTATTTTTCTTTTACGCCGGGAAATGCTCTGAGGTATTCCGCGGGGGAGTGGCTCCCTCCAGGGGAGTATGTGGGACTCGCTGCGCCGAAAAGGTCGTAAGGTGGACGCAGCTCTACCCATTAAAACTCATCGAGTGCCACCAATGCCGCCTTTGGTGAGGTACTCCGGATCTGTTGAGCAAACAGGGCACCTCAATGGTTAGTCACGCCACCTCCACAGAGGGGTTGTTACGCACCACAGAATAACCCCCCCCCCAATGCCGGGACTGTGAAATGGGGTGAGGTTCCCATCCTCGCCCCTTGTCTCTCCCTGCTCTTTTATTCGCACTTATTATAAGAGGGGTACAAAAAGCAGCCGCCTCGGTTCAATTGGCTTTGCCCAAGTGCTTGGTTCACCTTAGGCTACTGAGCCTTACCTCCTCGACAAGGCTTGAACCACGGTGGGGACACTAACTATCATGTGTGCTGAGCTCTGCCCGTTTGCCTATCGCCATAAAAATCGACTAAATATATTGATGAAAACTCACCTAGATGTCCCATACGTAAGGCGGATAAACTTTTTTCCTTGATGAGCTGGGATTCGTCGCTGAGAGGTGGCATAGGCCATATGCTGGACAATTCCTCTATCAGTTTTTCAAAAATATCCTTTTGGTACCATAACACAGACATTTTGAAAATACCTGCATTATATGTTAACACATTCTAATTATAAAACGTTATTCTTTAAAAACATTATATAATAAAGCTGTAATATTAAACAATCTTACTTAAGGCTCCGTAACCCAGAACATGAAATAACGGAACGATCTCCTCTATCTTTGGTGAATTTGCAAACATGAATATGATGTTCATAGCTTCGCTAAAAACATGGTAACAGATACTACAAACTGAAACTAGGACGATGATCTTCTGCCAGAAGTAGCCTACATTGTTTTTTGGTTTTGTAAATGATAGACCAATAAATTTCATTGAGTACAAACAGAGTTTAAATGATTCGTCAATCTCATCTCTAGCCTTTTCTTTTTTGTTCTCTTCCATTTTTATACCGTGTTTGCGTTCGCTGTCTTTGACTAAACACGACCATTGGTGTTTTAAAGTGTAAAAGTTATAGAAAACAGATATCTACTTGTCTATGAATATATCATAAGTTGTTTGTTCGTCTTTCTTTGAATATTAAAGTAGATATTGGTGGCAAACCTTTCTTATGTTTCTTGTTTTATTTACTCCTATTTTATTAGTTCAAATGTATTAATGTTATTACTTTATACTGTTGTACTGTAGTATAAAACAATACATAAAATCCTACTTTTTGTAGTTTAATTACAAAAAATCTGATTTTATTATCACTGTATATAGATTTTGAGAAAGAGAGAGAGGGACACAGAGAATTTTGTAGTTATTAAATGATTGTAATATAATATTATAAGTAAAAATTTGTAATAAACACACCAAGTAAGTATAAACAACAAGTTCGGATTTAAGAATGAATATAAAAACTAAGTCGATAAATTTACGAGTAGGTACGAATGAAAACGCAACTAGCTATTAGCAACTCTAAATAAAATTTAATGCACTTAAATGTTTTTTTTTTTTTTTTTTCGGCCTGATGGCCTTTAAGCTCAATCGGTACAGTAAGTAAACAGATGGCTCACTTAAGAAATATTCGAAAGGGGGGCGCCCCCCTCCGCGCCCCGCAGGGGGCGCGTATCATCGCGCGCGCTGCTCGGGAGAGCAGGATTTGGACTAGTCAAATCCGATACGGTTGACGAATCTTTTAAGGTTGAATTTAACCTATCATCATGAGGGCCGGCCCTCATCCCTCCCTCTGTAGAGGGAGGCGGGCCACGCGCGGTGCCCAAGCAATCTAGCGGCAGCGTAGTGCTACCGCTGTTAGCGCGATCTGGGTTTGTGTCTACTCGTATCGGATTCGAACCTAAGCTTTCGCGATCGGTCCGGATCGATGTGGTTTCCATGTGTAGGGGTCGCTTACGACCTCGAGGCCCAAGCGGTGTGCAGGTGTACCTAGCACCGTGTGTGTGTCTGTATATGTTGTGACGTTCGCGTCGCGCTTTTGCGTCGCGCATTAGTAGCTAAGAGATTTCGTCAGCTGGATCTGTTAAAACATGCTTAGGTAGCCTATGTCTAATTGGAACTGAGCTATCTGGGGCATAGTTTGCCGGGCTCACGATGAGCGGGTTTGGGTGGAGGAGTGCTTTTTCAAAGTGACGTTCTGACGTCATTTTGAAGTGGCCCCTAATGGACTCTAATCTGAAGTCCCTGTGCAGGTCGATGTTTCTTACGTACCACGGGCAACCGGTTGCCATGCGTAAGAATTTATTTTGGACTATTTGTAGCGCATTGAGTCGACTTTGTGGCACATGCGCGAATGGGATACAAGAGTATGACATAATGGGTCGGATACAAATTTTATACAGGATTAGCTTATGCCTGAGGGGCATTTTGCTGTTTTTGTTAATTAAGAAATATAAACGGCTCAAGACGAATTTGGCCTTTTTGGTGACTGTCTCTATGTGTGGTCTAAATGATATCGACCTGTCAAGGGTGACCCCCAGGTATTTTACCTGATCTACTCTGGGTATTTCTACATTTTTTAACCTTAACGGTTTCATGGTACGATAAGGTCGTCTGTTTGTGACCCTCCTATGGGAGAATTTTATGGAGGCACTTTTTTCAGGGTTTATATCAATCCTCCATTTTGCGAACCATTCACCCAGCTCGGTGACGGCACGCTGGAGGATGGTAGGATGGCAGCTGAGGGGTGGGTGATATACAGAGTGGTGTCGTCTGCAAAGAGAGCCCGTTTAATCACCGGGTGTTCGGGGATGTCGGAGGTATACAAGTTGTACAAGGTCGGAGACAGCACGGAGCCCTGTGGGACTCCGGCCCTCAGAGGTCTCCGAGAGGACAGAGTGCCCTCGACTCTATATCTAAAATGCCGGTCAGAAAGGTAGTCGCGGATTATGTTGACTAGTCTGTCCGGTATTCCTAACTTGAATAGTTTGTATATGAGGCCTTCGTGCCAGATTTTATCAGGCATGGGCAGCAGTGGTTTTCGCGGAAGGCGAATTTTTGCTAATGACGGTTTTCAACCGCCTAAGCAGAATTCTTTCGTAGATTTTTCCTAACGAGCTTATCAGGCTTATGGGACGATAGCTAGACCGTTCTGAGCGCGGTTTTCCGGGCTTGGGTATTCCTATGACCGTAGCTTCTTTCCATATATCGGGGAACCTACAACCCATGAGGAGGGCGTTTATAATGTTAACCAGAAGGATAACTAGGGCGGGAGGTAGTATTTTTAATACCTTGTTGGAAATTCCGTCCGGCCCGGGGGCCTTCTTGGCGTGGAGGCATTTTATAATGTCTTGGACCTCTTCTACGTCCGTCGGAAGCATTGGATCTCCCTCCAGCGGAGCAGAGGCCCTTCTCGCTACCTCCCTAGTTACCTCCTCTGCGTGGGGGCCTACAGGGGAAGTTGCGACTATTTGGCTCGGAGTGCCCTGACTCTCGAGTGTATCGGCTAAACATTCCGCTTTGTCGGCGTCCTCCAGTGCAGGCGCGCGATTTAATCTTTTTAACGGAGGCATAGGTGCCTCCGTTTTCTTTTTCATAGAACGGTCGAGTGGCCAGTAGGCCACGTGCGAAGGTGAGATTTCACTCAGGAAGCGATCCCACCTTTCTGCTCGATTTTCTATAACCTGGGCTTTGACCTGTCGTTCGAGGTCACGGAGAGCTCGTCGATACTCGTCCGTCCGGTAGCGAGAGTATGTACGCTTTGCTGCATTTTTTGTGCGTATTAGGTCTTTAAGATCCTCCGGGAAGTCCCATCGGCCATCATGGGCCTGTGAGATCTCCCTGGATGACTTTTCTATCGTCGCTACCAGATGGTCGGTAAAGTCGGAGCATGCGGATATAGCAGTTTGAGGACTATTTATTATATCGGGGATTTTATCGAGATGACTCGATTGAAGTATTTTAAGATTGTCGTTTAAAAGTTTATTGTCGATGATCTTTTTTTTGACTGTACTAATATTGTTTGCCGGGTCGCCGAGTTGTAAAAGCACCGGCCTATGGTCAGAGTTAAGCTCCTGGATAGTTTCTATGGAATGTACCTGAAGGGTGATATTCCGTAGAATGGCTATGTCTAGTATTATATAGATGGCCGCACGTTTCTCTCGCTACTTGCGAAGTCGAAACGCGTGGGCTCATCGGAGGCGACTTAAATGATACGTGATGGATAACATAAGTTCTAATGCAGTTGTAAACTGCATTAGAACTTATCGCTGTAAATAATCTATGTAACCGCTTACTGAAGTTTTAATTACCTCGTGGCGTAAAAATAACGTTTCATTCATTCATTCAACAGCGAAATCAAGTCCATTGCTGAACATGGCCTCCCCCAAGGATTTCAAAACCCCCGTCTCGCACCGCTCGCATCCAATGGATTCCTCCAACCGTTAAACAACGTTTAACTAAAGTAAAATCGGTCGAAACCCATATTTTTTACCTAGTCTTTAAGTATAAGACTATGGACCTATTAATTATAGGTACAACAAAAATCAGGGAAACAACAGGAAGAACTTATTTTTATCGCAAATTGAGAATATAATAATAGAATATAATAAAATATAATAAAAATAATAAGATAATAAAATAATATATAATATAATAGAATATGCATCGATCGATGTCGGACAAAATTGTCAAGCGTACTAAAATGCTGCCCGTTGCAAATAATTTTCTATTTAATAAAACTATGCAAGTTTTCTATTAAAACTTGCATAGTTTTGTTAAATTATTAAAAATAATAAAAAATTATTAAAAAAAGTGCCTTAGTTATAAAACAACTTAATTTTTTTTAGTGATTTGGAATATTTTACGAAATGTAACTTTAATATTTTATTTCTGCTTTTATGTTAGCAGTAAAATTTCAATCATATGCTACCAGTAATTATGGTCTAAGCCTTTTTGGAATGGACGTTTATACCTATTATCAGCGTGACCACTTTTTCCATCACACGATTTACCAAAAATGTTGCTAAAATCTACCAGAATCTACCAAGCAATTCTACATGATTTTTTTCTAGGTGTATTTTATATAAAATAAAACATATTTATGAACAATTTTTATTTATACTTATTGAAGCCATTCGAGGCAATATTTTTGTGTTTGCAAAAAGCGCTGAAGTTGTCGTCGCGATATTTACAAAACCAACTCTGAAAATGATGGGTTTTCTTCCCATTCATCACGACAGTGCTGTTTGAATTTTCTTTTTATAATTTGAACTTAATTTCACTTTTTGATTAAAAAAATCGAATTTAAACACCGGACGCAACCGATTCCAAAAAAATATATACTATGAACGAATGCCCATGCTGATCCGAATGACGGAGATAGCTAGCGATTTCCTAATGTATATGGAAAAGAGACTGGTGTAGCACCGTATTCAGTAATACGTTACAGGAAATCTCCTGGATCTGGGTATAGTGTCGTTGTGTGTGTGTTTTTTTTTTACCTTGGATAAGTATTCAGGCCAAAAAACACAAACAACGCATTTTGGATTACTATTTTTCAGAATGTTCTAAAATGCCGATTTTCTACTAAAATTACTACTAAATAATTCAACTACTAAATTATCGTTCTCGATGCCTTAAATCTACCAAAAAAATAGAAATCTACTAAAAGTGGTCACACTGCCTATTATTACTGATGCAGCTGTAATCTGCCATCATAAAAAATGCAAAAAGGTATTTTATAAATTATATGAGATGGTAAGGTAAAAAGAGGGGCTATTATTTTTATTAAATTCATTTAAAGCAAACGTAATCTTCGGAAGTATACTTGTATTGTTGCATAATCATGTTTTTTCTATATTAAAAAATAAAAAGGAATATTTTCATATTTTTCTCATCTTCATATCATTCTCATCATCACTGTTGTCAGAAAAAAAAACCTGTTATATATTATATAAGTTGATAATACCACACGAGGGTTAAAAGTAGGAGTGTAAAATAAACTATCTAGAATTTATAACGAGTTTTTAAGTTCTTTGTTAAGAACTTTGTATTTTCGTGTTTCTATAATAAATGTTACTGCTTTACAGTTGTCTTGTTTGTGAAATACAGTATTTTCATTTAGATTTTGTATCTATTTCTAGGTAAAAGCACAATGGTTCAGGCCTTGACGTGGCGGTGGGGCTCAGTAGCCTAGGGTGAGCCCAACACCTTGGGCGAAGCTAATTGAGCCGAGGAGGCTCTTTGTATTCCTCTTAAAAGAAGAGGGTACAAAAGAGCAAGGGGTGAGGATGGGAACCTCACCCCATTTTACTGACCCGACGTCGGGAGGGGTTGTTCTGTGGTGCGGGACAACCCGTCTGTGGAGGTGGCGTCGGTCCCTTGCGGGACTGACTAGCCGTCGAGGTGCCCTGTTAGGTTAACAGATCCGGGGAACCTCACCAAGGCGGCACTGGTGGCACTCGCCGGGTTTTAGTGGGTAGAGCTGCGTCCATTTACCATCTTTCGGGCGCAGCGAGTTCCACATACCCACCTGGGGAGACCCAGTCCCCAGGCGGGATGCCTCAGAGCATTTCCCGGCGTAAAAGAAAAAAAAATACAGTGGTAATAGTATCTTACCTATAACTAGTTTTCAACCCTTTCGAAAAAAATCTATGGACACTTTTACACTACGTTTCCGTACGTATTATGTTTCCGTGGTAAGTTCTCGAACGGGTACCAGACAACGGAAATATATTTAATACTTTTATATTATATATATTTAATATTTTTATTATATAATACACATATTTAATACGCATCCATGACCCAGGAACACAAAAAAAAAAAGTTTCCATAGCGGGATTCAAACCTTTTTTTTTTTTTTTTTTTTTGTTCCCGCTGGGGAATTCTCTTAAGCATACCACCGGGCCCGGGGGAGCCCGGGGGTTATGTGGGACTCTCTGCGCCCGAAAAGATGGTAAAGTGAGCGCAGACTCTACCCACTAAACCCCAGCGGTGTTCTCCTCTTCGTCTGGGTGACCCGGCGAGGGAGCTGTGGACGTCCTCACCGGGCCACAACGGTGTGCCATCTGGCACTCTTCTCTGGAGGTGGGAGATGGCGTCCCCTCCTCCTTCTCCGCTTAAGGCACCCCGAACACATAAGGGTGCCTTATAGCTCGGGCCTTACGCGCGCGCGGCAAATCCCCCGATCGGCCGCGCACAGGTCCCTCACGGCGGTGCGACCACCTGTCGCCGCCGCGCCCTCCTGCGGGTAGGGGCAGCAGTGCGCTCCCTCTCCCGCTCTGCCTCCTCCTTCTGCGACATCACATCCTCGCAGAAGGAGAGGACCACCTGCCAACGGGATTCAAACCTGCTAGCTCCGGCTTGAGCGCCAACGCGCTAACCACTGAACCACAGGGGTCGTCTGTTTCAGCGTAAATCACAAAATATATTTGTATATTTATGATTTAGGCTGGATTTTATATATTTTATATTTGGTCACTTTTAACCTACTTATCGGTGGTAATAAGCAAGTAATTAATACAAAAGAAGTAAGCAAATCTCAAAGCTTGGTCTGTTCGTTTTTAGCAATTATAATAATACACGAGATGAGTTGAACTAACGGAACGAGTTTTCAGGAATGAATGCTGAGGCATCAAATTCTGCTCATATCCATCCATTACTCTTGGTTCAGTTGAAAATCAGCGTCAGGAAACATTTTCTTGGCACAACTGACACACTGCTGAACTGGACCATTTTGACCCACACGTAAGACACACACATTTTTTTTTTATTTTTATGGCATAGTAGGGCAATGAGCAGTCGAAGCCGTTTGGCGACTACCGACGCCCAAACACATCCGCACAACCAAAGATTATGCAGATGCGTTGCCCTCCTTTTCCCTAACCCCCCCAATGGCCACCGGAAACTCACAAA
This sequence comes from Helleia helle, assembly GCA_963853865.1. NCBI lineage: Eukaryota > Metazoa > Arthropoda > Insecta > Lepidoptera > Lycaenidae > Helleia > Helleia helle. The sequence goes on from OY971421.1 coordinate 15,037,756, forward strand.
TCGCACGAAACGCGACAGCATAGCTGTCACTTGTCGCCGGTGTTATGTGAGCGAGAGGTACCACCCCGGTCGTGCCGGCCCAATTCGGCTGCTAAGCAGCATGGCACTACCTCTTAATAGAATTTTGTTTGCAATTATTGTTTTTTTTGTTTATTTTTAGGTTCGTGCGATCAAAAATGTTTTTCTGTGTATCTCTTTATGTCTGTGTGTCTCCTGTTTGTGTCGAATGAATGTTTCTTTCTTTATTTTCTTTCTTTCATTACTGTAATTGTTCTACATGGATACAAATGATAAGGGTTTGTTACATATTTCTTCTATTGGAAATCGTTACAGCTGTAAATACACAGTTAGATCTACAAAAGCGATCCGCATTCTCGTAGAAACAGGGACCCAACTAAAACGAGAGCGGAGATTAAAAATAACTTACTGTAATTTACATGTAACTATGAGATACACCGTTGTACTACGATTCTAATTGTTTTACTACAGATTTGAATGTATAAATCTTCATATACATATATGATTCTTCTGTGTACATGTGACTTAATTCCTCTTAAACGGCGGATTTTTTTTATGTGTCAAGTGAATTCTAAAATGTTTTGGATTCACAATTCGCTCCACTACAAAACGTACAGGACAACGTCTGTCGGTCCCGCTAGTGTAAGCTTTGCTATCGATACGTTAGTTTCATCATCATTATCATCATCATCAGCCCCTATCTGTCCACTACTGAACATAGGCCTCCCACAAAGAACGCCAAGACGACCGATCCCTCGCCACTCGCGTCTAACACGGACCGGCTACTGTACGGAGATCGTCTTCCCACCTGGTTAATGGCCGACCAACACTCCCGGCCTCCACGCTTGAACCTTATTGGCACTTATTGGCTCATCAGCCATCCGTTCTCCTGAGTATGTGACGTTAGTTTATACGATCTAAAAATGACTTGAATGTAAAGAGGTGAAAGGACAGACGAATGCCAATATTATTGTCACGTGACCGAAAAACCTAGAAGGTAAGACATTGTAGGATCAAGATGTAACTATTAAAGTTTTTTTTTCATAACACAATCTATACACGTAAATAAAATTGAAGTTTCTGTTTGTAATATTAAAATAATTGCTTTTTACTAAATACATATGGATGTATACTCGGTACAATTTTTTTTTTAATAATTTTTGACTGTTTGTTGATATTTACCTACTATGTCTGTCTGTCTGTCTGTCTGTCTATTCCAGCTAATCTGTAAGATGCTTGGGCCGATTTTGACGGGACTTTCACAGACAGAGGGGTGAATTTATATGGAGTAACTTAGGCTATCCCCACCTTGGTTCAGGCCTTGACGTGGCGGTGGGGCTCAGTAGCCTAGGGTGAGCCGCTGCACATTGGGTAAACCTAATTGAGCCGAGAGGGGTCTTTGTAACCCTCGTATAAGAAGAGGTGACAAAAGAGCAGTGGGCAAGGGGCGAGGAAGGGAACCTCACCTCATTGTACTGTCCCGACGTTGCGAGGGGTTGTCCTGTGGTGCGGGACAACCCCTCCATGGAGGTGGCATCGGTCCTTTGGGGGACTGACTAGCCATCGAGATGCCCTGTTTGTTTATTAGATCCGGCGTGGATTTGTTTTTTCGATCACCAAAGGCGGCATTGGTGGCACTCGCCGGGTTTTAGTGGGTAGAGCTGCGTCCACTTACCAGCTTTCGGGCGCAGCAAGTCCCACATACCCGCGTGGGGACTGGGTAGACCCACTCCCCCGCGGGATGCCTCAGAGTTAAAGAAAAAAAAACTTAGGCTATAGACAAATCTTCATTAATCTGGATACGGCTGTAAATCTTAGTTTATGCAGGCGAAGCTGCAGGCAAAAGCTAGTCACAAATATAATTTTAAAGCATCATAACCTGTCCACTCAGTTTAGAATCAAAAACCAGTGATGAGTATCTCTAAATCAAAAGTATTATCGACGATCATTGGTACAAACCATTTACAATCTTATTTGGTATGCGTTCTAGGTCACTGGTACGAATTTATTGAAATTGCAAATTAAAACAAACAATAAGTAAGTGGCTCAATTACAAGCTGTGCTCGTCTATTCCGACACGAAATGGCTGCTTCGTAAGTAATCCTATCTCTTTATTGTTTTTGCAGGTAGTAATCAAATATTCAAAGTGGTTTAATTGCTTTAATAAGATGCTCTCACGATATCTATTATTGTAGAGACGAAATGTGTCAGCGATCGGACGAGCAGAAGTTCAGTGTCGGTAATGAAATAAAAACGGTTTTGTTAATGTTGAAATATTTATTAATGTAGTGTAAGTTTGTTGAAATTTTTGTTAATGTAGTGTAAGTTTGTTGAAATATTTGTTAATGTAGTGTAAGTTTGTTGAAATTATTTGTTAATGTAGTGTAAGTTTGTTGAAATATTTGTTAACGTAGTGTAAGTGTATGAAAACTTATTTTATTATGAGATAAAAAAAAACTACGCTATTTGACTAATTTAATGAACATGTTCACGTGCATTTTTATTGCTAACTTTTATACCACACGATATTATTGGTGTTTGTTATTTTTGTTTCTATGATAATCAGCAAAACGTTTTTGTAGAATACATACATGCACTGCATGCGATCTGAAACTGATCTTGCCCTTTTTCTACTTTTTCTACTGATACAAATAAATCCATGGGTTCTTCGGTTAGTCAATAATCGTCTCCTAAATGGAGATTCGTGAATGACGCAAATAAATTGAATGAAGGAAACGTTCTAGTGCAAAGCTACTATACGAATTAATCAACGAATACTTCGGAATTTATTTGATGAACTCGGATCCGATTCGGATCGGATACAGTGCGTAATCACCTTAAGGATGATGGCATATATACGAGAACGCCATGTAAAGCAAATTGACATAGTGGTATAGTTTGTTACTTGGTCACAAATCATCAATATTAATCACAGCCTATAGTATATCCCCTTCAAAAATTACAAATTTAGTCTAACCAAAGAAAGTCTGTCACTAAAATCTGACGAGACAATGAGACAATCATTGGTTACACATGGTTTCCTGCATTTCTGTTGACAAGCAGGAAACCAGACTAGCTAATTATCGGTGAGCACTAACCTGACCATTCACGGCGTAGATTAATGGATACACGGACGTTTTTGGGTAACGTGGTTTTGTTACACTCTCTAACATTGGGAAATGTAATTAAAAACTATATGTATGCTCTGTTTTAGATATAAATAATTATTCTATAATCAAAAATTCTTGATTATCTATAAGCCCGTATATAGTTAGTTTACATGACAAGTAAATATAATAATTATAAAAAGAGTTCTGGACGGTCAGAAGAAAAAGTTGGTTGACCTTTGTCCCTCAGTGAACTATAAGAGGCTGAAGGACAATTAAATTTATCTTTTTTGATTATAAAGATTATCATTTCTTACTACTCGAGATACCTACTCTCGAGTGTATAGTAAAAACCGTATTCTTATCATGTCATCAATATACCGTACGTACCACTTCAGTATTTGAACATAAGGTATTTTAAATCAGTCTCTTTTGTGAATGCTTGTCGAATTATTACAGAGAATCGTACCTACATAACATCTTAAAAGTTAGACAAAGTGGCCTTTTAACGAATGTTAAAACTGTAAGAGGTAGTGTCATGCTGCTTTGCAGCCGAATTGGGGCGGCACGCCCGGGATGGTACCTCTCGTTCACATTATCTTCTCCTCGAAATTGGGCGAGGAGGGTATTGAGCCATAGTCCACCGATGCGCTAGCCCAATGCGGGTTGGTGATGAACTTCACACCTTCAAACACTTTTAATCTCATAAAGCATGCAGGTTTCCTCACGTTGTTTCCTTCACCGCTGGTGCTCTCTCCGTTAATAATTATGATAATGAATATTACTGTAACGGAAAACACTAAATCGAAGTCGCAATCTCTATATTAAAATCAAATAATCGTCAGTCCTTTTGTAAAAAAATATATCATTTAATAATTAGTAAAATTTCTGTTTATTAATATAGTAATAAAGGTGAAAGTTTTTGATTAAAAATTGGCCAAACAAAGTATTTATAAATGTCAAATTTCGCAGCCTACATTCAATATTAAAAGAGCGGTTAGTCAGGTTCTTTTCTTGTTACATTCAATACTTTTTGAATGGTGCGCTGCAGCATAAAATTGGATAAAAGTTTTAACATGTAAGTGCATGCGTGATAAGATATTAAAACCAATAGTTGAAACACTAACAAACTGTTAAAATAATCATAATTATCTTGTCTCCGAAAGTGGATTTCATTCAATTAAATAGTGATCGCTTTTTCGTTGAACTACTATTATTTAAGAAATAATTGACACGATGAGTAGGGAAAATGGCAATCAAGGAAATCATATGGAATATTGTATTATAGATGACAATTTTTTTTTATATCATCAGGGGACAAATGAGCAGTCGGAGCCTCACGGCGCTGACGCCCATACACATCCGCACAACCAGAGGCTACGCAGATGCGCCGCCCTCCTTTTCCCTATACCCCCAATGGGCCACCGGAAACTCACAAACCGCACGAAATGCGACGGCTTAGCTGTCACTTGACGCCGGTGTTATGTGAGCGAGAGGTACCGCCCCGGTCGTACCGGCCCATTTCGCAGAATGGTACTCTACACCTCTTACATATATGCATCATGTGAAAATAGTTCGCCATATTAAGTAAATTTTCATTTGGTGTCCGGATTGCGGCGGTTACCGTTTTTATATGGAGGACGTTCCATTCCATCATAACCATGACCAATGAAGAATATTGTAAAACCTCCGTAAAGGATAGTGACTAAAATGTCACAACCAAAGTGTAAAGTCCTGTCGAGGATGTGGATGGAGGATGATGTCCTAAAAATAAGCTTTCTACCAAAAACTTAGGGGTTCCCCAAGGTTCAGCACTGGGTCCTCTTTTGTTTAATGTTGTTATTTTTACTAGGTGACACATATTTAATAGGCATATTATGAATAAAAAAAAAATATAACAATAATGAGCAGGTAACTGAGGCGCAGCAGAACAGGTCAAGCAGTGTCTTGCCTGTCTCTTATTTTACGTTTCAGGACAGGTAACGCATGAATGAGTTGCCTAGGCTAGTTTTGGGTGAGCTCAAATGAGTACACCCAAAACTAGCCTAGTATATCAAAATACATTCATGTGTGACGTTGACCACATAATATCAGATGGCTCGTCTACCAGTTTGCTATCCTACTAAAACAAAAATGAGTACACTTGAAGATTTGATAATTTCGTGCTGTGACGAAAAGAGTATATTATATATGAAGAGGTATTAGGAACCTCGAAGTCCAAAAGGTCAAGTAGAATCCAATCGACATAAATATCAGTTGTTAAAATTAATTAAAGAAAAATTTACGCTAGTGACCAGTCAGATTTAATTGGTCTTAAAGACCAATGATATTGACCTATTTTACAGTTGACCTGTTACTAATTAAATTACAAGTTATAGGAGAAGACAAAAACTAAACTAAGGCACAATGATTTATTTTTACCTAGAAAGTCTACATTTCAACTTTGAAATTTTATATGAATTTCAATTAAATTAATTAATCCAACAGAAAAAAGGCCAACGAGATAACAATATCTATATAAGTAGGGATCATTACCCCGTTTAAGGCCTTTAACCGGCTTTAACTCCGTCATCATCATCAGGTAGAATCATCGTAAGACTGTGATGATAGTAATTACTGGATCTCGTTCTCTGCCCAGAAAATCTGACCGCAATGTAAATGTGTGTCAGCGGAAACAAGTGAGATACAGTCATTTTAACGTTTTTTAACCACATCATTACTCGTGTGTAAAAAAATCATTCTATTTAGAATATAATTGATGGTCTGGTAATTTTATGATTTCCGCTCGTCTGTTTGTAAGTCACATCTGATTATCTTAGTAACCAACTCGTATGAACATTAAGTAATTATTCTTTTGGTCGATTCGTTCTTTAATAAAATGTTAATAGATTTGCATCTTTTAAGTGGCACTTTGTGAAGCTTTTAAATACAAGTGTAAGAATCCATTACTGAACATTGGCCTCCTTCAATGAATGCCAACACGACCGATCCCTTGCCATCCAACGCATCCAACTCTCAACACTGTAAGAAATACTGTAAAATAATTACAGAATACTTAATATTTATCTAAAGCTTTGAACATTGTGCTTACAGAATAGTATCACAGTCTGCAGTAACAACAATGCTTGAAGTTTCGAAGAAGATCGTTTCTTTTATTCTTCGTACATGATTGTATTTTAGCTCACCAATTGTAAAGATTCAAAATTGTCATATCATCAGACAAATTGTAAGAAAATAGAATGATCTTATAATTTCCCGCTAGAGATGGCGGTGTTTCGGCAAATTTAGCACGCGAACCGCGCTGCGTAGCGAGCTTTACAGTTTGCCACCGTTACGCGACGATTAAGAGCGCATGCTCACCAAAGAAGGCAGCATCTCAATTGCATCGGTGGGCATATGTCACTGTCGTAATAAACCCATTACGCACCTATAAATGTAATAACTATTTTAATTAAAATATTTTCTCTCGCCGCACGATCATTTTCGCTATTATATAGTTTGACAGAAATCGGTTAAGTGTTTCAGACGCGGGTCCGATCCAAAATAAAATTAATAATGGACGATCTCTCCGAGTAAAAGTGCTTGTATTATCAGTTCGGCCGTGCGACCTACATCGTTTGGACCGGAGTACAAAAACACCTAACAAATAAATATAAAAAGTTGTAAAAATTAACTGGAGTACGTCTTAGATCATGTTTCGGCGCTATTCACCAAGTTTTGATAACTAACCTATCGTGACACTACGCAATAATGCCGAATGATCGAAGATGTTTTAGTTTAGCGTTCCGTTGTCATATTTATATTGATCTGATAAATGCATGCGACGAACACTCGGTCGAGTGGTCAGACTACTGGGCACTTCTCGCAGCGGTCGGGTTCGAATCCCACTAAGTGCAAATAATTTGTATGATTAATATAGACGTCTACATCGAGTCATGAATGTGTTAAGGCTGGGTTAATGAGTAAAAATGTGTTTAAGTTAGGGTAGTAATTGCTGCTATACCTACGTGGTCGCTACTACTTCTACCAATCAACAAACGATAAATGGTCATAATAAAATAAAAGAGCATACTCATATTTGAAAGACCGGCAACGCACTTGCTGATGATGTTGCGGGTCTCTATGGATGTCGCGTATGACTAACCACCAGGTGAAATGACTTATCCGTTTGCCCCCGCTTCTATAAAAAAAATCTAATCCCCGATTGCCGTTCCTAAAGTCGGGTTAGATATCTCGATATTAAGAGAAGATTTTTTGCTAGACAACTACGATGACTATTACGATTTCACATTCCCTTTATTTATTCACCTTACAAATCACTACCATCAACTTTCTAATTGATTTATTTTATCATCATTGGCACGCTACATCCACGGTCAGACACGAGACCCTATAATGACCACCAGAACGATCACCACAAGGCCTATTTTGCCTTACCGATATGTTTATTTATCAAAGTGAATTTGGCATTGCAAAGCTAGATTTTTTAAATATTTTTTTATAGTAGAGGGGGCCAACGGACTGTAGGTTCACCTGGTGGTAAGTGATAAGCGACATCCATAGACACCCGCTATATCATTATCAGGTGCGTTACCGGCCCTTCAAATATGAGTATGCTCTTTTCTAGATAGATCCGCTAGGTTCAATTCTCATTTGTGCATCACCTATTTTTTACCAAGGTGGTATTGAAAGAGGAGGCCGACGATGGGCCTCCCGCGGGCGGCGAACTGGGGTGCGTAGGAGGCGCTACTTAATGCGCCTCCATTAACGCTCCTGTGTTCGTGTCGTGCTCAGGATGGGAACGTCGACGTCGTCGGGACTGCTTAGTAGAAGCCGGGCAGTCCCCTATTACGACGAGTAGTCTGGTATTCACCGGGGCCAGCCTGTCGCTGTGACTGTTGGCTGCATATCCGGGACCTTCAAAAAGCGGCTGAAGGCGCCCGCAGTGGTTTTAGTTAAGGTGGGCACTCCCAGGTGCGAGTCCCACATTGGATCAGGATCCACCCGAAGATCCTGGCTGCATCCAGAAGGATTTCCCTGGGATATAAAAAAAAAGATGGTATTGAAACACCAAGCCCCATAGTGGTAGGTGATCAGTAAAAGTGTACATAGTAAATGAGCATGACGTTACCCAAGCAGATGAGCTGCTCATCCCTCCTACCAATCTATCTACCGTGTGATCCTCTGCATATATGAAGCTGTTGCCCGTTCGAGGATTCTATCGCTTGTTGTATTGTTTCCGGAGAGCTTATTTACTCAGGTTACCTAGGTCAGGCGCTTATGATTATTATTAAAGGCATTATTAAATAATAATCCAAATAATTATGTTTGTGGTCAGTCTCCATCTTGCTAATATCATCATCCTTTATCCATCTACTGCTGAATATAGGCCTCCTTCAATTAACGCGAAGACAACAGATTCGGAGTACGGAGATCGTCTTCCCACCTGGTTAATAGCTAGTCAACCAACACTTCGTCTTGCTTATATAATGCTTAATAATTTCAACGTGAGTCTAGTTTACAATATCCCCGCTTACTGCTCTTTTTGTACTCCATCTAAGGAAATTACACTCATTAACTCGCTGCATTGAGCAGTTTAACTTTTATTTTCTTAAAACGCCCCAGGCGCTACAACGTTATTATTTTGGAAGTAATTGAATATTCTACAAATACGGATTGAAGTATGCCGTGCGAGTTGTAATTTTAGATTTTCATACTCGTGTTGCAGTGCGAATTACGAGAATCTCTTCAACTTTCACTACCATATTAACGTTTAAACTTGGCCTTAAACCCCATTTGAATAACCGCGAGAAATGACATTAAACTACTAGTTTGCAATCTTCTGACTTTATCGTTCTAATGATACGATAATTAGATACCTACTTACGTGTGTCATACTTTATTAATACATATATAACTTATATTTACACTAACTGTATTTCTAGTTTACGATGGAAATAAAAAGACGTAATGTTCAGGAAGGTTCTCACGCGTTGAAATAGCGCAAAAACGTATCTAATAAAAGTTTTGTTACCTTTATTTAAAACAAGTGTCAAGAGATATGATTGTCGCCGCGGTTATTACATGTCCACGGACAAAAGTCTAATAACGTTTACAGTTCACGGGAATTAGAGCGAAAACAGTGGTATATGGTAAGGGCTCTATATAATAACATAGAGTCTATCCTAGTTCACATAGTCACAAATAATTTTAATTTTTTTAAAAGTAAGTACTTACATAGTGACCGAACTTTGACCGGTATTTTAGTGTTACTTAACGTCATCTACTGAAGTAGCTTTAGCGTTGCTGTGTCGGTGAAGCAGTTAATTGCTCCCAAATAAAAAAATGACTAATAGTACCTACTCGCCAATAGATGTCAGGACAGTCACATTTTTGTTGATTAGAATAGAATGTTATTGATTTGACTTATATCCTAAAAATATACTTAGATATACTGGATGCCGTCGGCGCAGGACCGGTCGTTGTGGAGATCCTTGGGGGAGGCCTATTTCCACCTGTGAACTTGTTTTGGCTTGGCAATAAATAATACGAATTAGATGTGTTTATAAAAGGTTCCCCTTAGAGTATACATAAGCATATATTATGTATTCTTTAAGGGGTTTCCAATAATAGTTTTTTTCACTAAAGAAGGAACTTCAAAAAAAAGGAAAAAAAAAAACTGATTGAAGACTCGAACCGGAGTGTCACCTAATTTCGGACCCGCCCGATTTCCCACCTGAGTTATTATTACATAATATATAGTGTTGGTCGGCCATAAACCAGGTGGGAAGACGATCTCCGAGCGGTGGCCGGTCCGTGTTGGATGCGGGTGACAAGACATCGGCCGTCTTGGCGTTCATTGAGGGAGGCCTATGTTCAGCAGTGGACGGATAGAGGCTGATGATGATGATGATGTAAATAGTGGCGAGATTTACCTTCGTATTCCAATGATATTGTAGCAGTTTTTCATTGCCTGAAAATACGGATAAAATGACGCAATCTAAAAATTAAACCTAGCTCTAATCAGCATATTAAACTCTATGAAAATCGTTCGAGCCGAATTGGTGGTTTAAAGATAAAATATAAGATATAAAATTATTTTTTGAAAGTCGAAGCCTGATGTTAATAGCGGTAAAATTAAAAAAAAAAAACTATATTGTATTAAAAGGAAGGACCAACCTTTATTTTACGGCCCGGCACGACCCTATTCTTCTTCTACTTACCTTTTATACCATAATATTGTAACTGCGTATTCCGTAATCTCGGGCATACCAATAATAGTGTCTTAATTACGGAAAAATGATTGTGGCTCCGGTAAGCATCTAACAGTCCGTATGAAATTGTTTCCCACAAAAGATAAGATGTTTTGTTCCCCACAACTTAAACAGTTCACACGTTGCAGTTTTTATGTCGGGAGAATTGCGTTTAGAATTAATGAATATTTACATTAGCCTGATAGTTTTCCGTTGATAAAAAGGTAGCTTATGAACTCAGCTGGATTCACACATTTTATATGCCAGTATTAAATGTAACGGGGAAGTACTGGTTTGACTTCCTAAGCTCGAGATCTTAATTGCGTAATAATGTTATCTTGATTATAGTCTTCATATCAATGTATGATGAACAACTTTACGATATCTGACAATCTGTCAGTAACTTATAGTGTTTTAGGTTCAGGCCTTCTCGTGGCAGTGGGGCTCGGTAGCCTAGAGTGAGTCGCTGCACCTTGGGCGAAGCGAATTGAGCCGAGGGGGCTATTTGTACCCCTCTTATAAGAAGAGGAGACAAAAGAGCAGAGGGCAAGGAAAAACGCTACAAATGAACCAGTACCAGTAAAGTAACTTAATAGTTAATATTAATATATTCAGGAATCAAAAATAGAAATGGTAACTCCAACCTCGCTATTTTTTTTAAAAAGTGCACTTGTTTAACCCTTCCCTGAATTGCCACATGACTTGATTGAGGTCAGCAGTCAGCTGGACGTTGACGCTTGCATCTGATTATCATAATAAACAATTTCAACACAATGACTAATTACATCACATTCATGTTTTTAGCAAATTAAATTTTTACTTACTAATCTTCACTACTACAACTGTACTTGTAATTAGTATATATTTTGTTATTACCGAGATTTCAGTAAAAGATGTGGGTAAAATTTTGTAAAAACAGTTGAGTTCTTATAGGATTAATTATACTTAAGTAAAGTATATAAAACAACCTTTCATCATCATCATCATCAGCTTTTATCCGCCCACTCCTGAACATAGGGTCCTTCAAAGAACGCCAAGACGACCGATCCCTTGCTACTCGCATCCAACATCTTAGACAAAAAGAACAAAAACTTTTGGTTTCTATAAATGAAAAGAAAAATAATTTGCGATAACAATACAAACATCCAAATAATGAAAAATAAAACAAAAGACTGAAAGGTTGAACTAGTCGACGGCGCGAACTCTAACAAAATGATTGCTATCTCACCTGACATAAGGCGCGAACATATTGTGTGCTAGAATGAAATGCACAATGATTAATTCCGAAAATGTCCTTTTAGCAAAACAGTTATCATAGAAAAACTATAAACTATATCTTTTTAAAATAAATTTATTTCAACTTTTGAATAACTAAATTATGTCTGTACGGAGTTTAGTTTTTGAACTTTCGTGCTCTGTATACTATTTATTTTCGTCCAAAGTTAGGCTAAAATCAGTGTTGAAATACGAAAGTTTAGAAGCTTGTATTTTTTAAATGTATAATTTATTTACGATTTTGGGTTCATACGGACATAGATAGCGACGAGATCAATTTATATTATACTTAGTTTTTGATGGTCAACGTCAATTTTTTTTTTTTTTTCGCAGTGATCTATGCTAATGGCCCGAAGGCCCTAATGCTTCATCGGATTAGTGTGAGCCCATTCGGCTCACTTTTGATTTATAAAGTGGGGGGTTGCCCCCCGCCTACCGTGCATCTTGCGACCACACGGCCTCCTGGCGTCGGTTGTGATACTTTAGTACTTTACTGTTGTAGTAATTACTGTTCTACGTTTGTATGGAAAGATGAGCGACTAGTGTAACCTTAAGTCTTGTTGTTAAAAACAAAAATGCAGGAACGACAAAATCATAAAGGCTACTTCAAGTATAAAGTGATAATTAACTTGACATAAATTAATAAATATAGTTGAACGAAACACGTAAATTTCGCGCTAATTTGATAAAGGGAGACCACACGCGTGTTCTCGGTATGTATGTCAGAGCTGCTGCAAGTTGAAGAGCGATCGTCATATACCGTACAATATACGGTGTATTTTGAATGTTTCTTTAGAAAATACGTATCGTATGCATCATGTTTATAGATAGATGTGTTTCATAAGATGTTAAGTCTCTGTAACAGTTATTTCACTGCCTCTAAGGCCCTTCTTTACGAAGTCCGAAACACTGCAAAACTGTTTCACAGGACACTGGAACAAAACAGGATGGTGGTACTCCCAGACCACACCGGTAAAATTCTGAACGCATGATTTCATTGTTTATATTTTTAAATGCAATGATAAATAAATTGATTTGAACGCCGGGAAAAGCTCTGAGGCATCCCGAGGGGAAGTGGGTCTCCCCAGGTGGGTACGTGCAGCTCTACCCACTAAAACCCGGCGAGTGCCACCAATTTCGCCTTTGGTGAGGTGCCCTAGATCTGTAGAGCAAACAGGGCACCTCGACGGCTAGTTAGTCCCTCAGGGGACCGACGCCACCTCCTCAGAGGGGTTGTCCCGCACTACAGAACAATCCCAACGTCGGGACAGTACAATAGTGTGAGGTTCCCGTCCTCGCCCATTGCTCTTTTGTCCCCTCTTCTTATAAGAGGGGTAGAAAGAGCCCCCTGGGCTCAATTCGCTTCGCCCAAGGTGCTGGGCTTACCTTAGGCTACTGAGCCCCACTGCCACGACAAGGCCTGAACCATGATGGGGAGGAATCTATGGACGCTATTGAGTTCTGGGCTAACAAAATTTAGGCAGCCATCGACACGCTAAGAAGAAGAAGTACTAGTACATGATGTATTATCGTAAAAATGTCTGCCCTTGGCGTGATTCAAAGAAGTGAGCTCCTGCAATAGAAGTTTATTACTTAACCTGTATGTAAGCGACTTAAATATTTATTGTCCTGCCACTTCATATGAAGCTCCTTCACAGCCTGGACTTTCATGACACCAATAAAACAAGGTTCTTTTGACATGCGAGTTGTAAATTTTGTAATGATTATAGCACCCATAGTAGTAGAGCCGGGTAATCGTAGCATAAAGGTGCGTCGTGTCCCTGCTCGACTAATACGAAGTGTTACAACACTAGGGTGACAGCATATCCCTAACCCTAGTCAATTTTCTTTTAATTTTATTTATTAAATTATGTAATACTTTTTGGATTCTATTTTTTAAAATATGAATTAAGACGTACGCGTCAAGTGTATTTTGTTATTTTTTATTTTAGATAATTTTTAGTAGTCCTGCGCGACCCGAGTAAGAGTTCTGATCTTTATTAATTGCTTTTCTTAAATACACCAATATTTTTTTAATAGTCTTTAATTATTAGTTCCTCGGACCAAGACTATATCTGGCGTCCCAACGTTCGGCTGAGTTTCAGTGTTAAATTTGTATATTTTAACAACATTTTTAATAATTACTTATTTCTTCAAGTATATCGATATTGGTTTAAAAACTAATAAAAGTGGTTTAGTTTTAAAAGTAAAAACAGTGACTTTCCTGGTTCTTCGTGCGGCGTAACGTAGTGTATAAATACCTACCGAATTCGCCCGCGCTCCGGTTTCGTTACGTTTTGAACACAGAACTTTTATTCTATCATGGTGTTAACGCGTGCAAATAGTGCTACTCGTGCTATACAACAAGAAACTGCTGCCGAGCAGTCTGAAGGTGCGATGCCGTCGACCGATGGAGGCGCTCACGTCGTCGACGATCGAGCGTCCACGCCGCCCCTGGCTGGACCCCCGTCCGTCGACACCTCGGCTTCATCACCCCCGCAGCAGTACGGGCGTGAGATGCATGCTCCGCCCTACGCCACGCCGCAACCACCAATGTCTGCACCAGTGGTTATGACAGACCAACAACTGGTATTTTTGTTGCAAACACTACGGTCGCAGCCGCCTATACCGGTTGTACCACCACCACCGTCGGCGACTGTAAGTACAAATTTGGCTAAATGTACAGCGAGATTCAACGGTTCTGGTGATGTTCTAGCTTTTATTGACGCTGTCCAGATTTATAAAGATTGCGTTGGTGTGCGCGACGATATTGCTCTAAGAGGCCTTCCAATGCTGCTCACAGACATTGCAGCTACTTGGTGGTTGGGTATCAAATATTCTGTCGCGAGCTGGCAGGAGGCCATTCATTTACTGAGACAAACATTCGGTCCGAGACTCCCGCCGCATAGAATCTACAGGGAGGTATTTAGTCGAGAGCAGGGTTCAGAGCGGACAGATCTATTTGTGTGTAGGATCAGAGCCTTAATTGCCCAGCTGCCGCTACACACACTACCAGAGAATACTGTTCAGCTTGATATGGTCTATGGTCTGCTGCATCGGAGAATTCGCGAAAAGGTACCACGAATTAACTTTACTTCATTCGCCGAGCTGCTACAACAGGCTCGAGTAGTGGAGGATGTGATGGAAGAGACGTCTGCTGTTATGCCAACGAGGAGATTATCAGCAGTAACTGTTGTAGCACCGCCATCGCCAATAATTAAGCAGACAATTATTCCATCACCAGCTGCTACTGCGGAGAAACTTGTAAGTACACCACAAAACAAAACCAGATCCAGATGTGTATATTGTAAAATGTTTGGGCATGCTAAAGAAGACTGCCGTAGGCTTTTAAATAAGAAAATCTGTTCGGAATATCTGAATAGCAAACCAGTTGCAGCACAATCAGAGCTGCGCCCGTCCCTAACTTGCTTCGGATGCGGTGCGCCTGGTGTGATTCGGTCTAATTGCACAGTGTGCAAGGAAAAGCATAGCTCTGCACAACCGTCAACGTCGACCGCTTTTCAGTCAGTGTCCGTTTGTAAATCTATGTTAAATCCGCGAGTGCGTCCGATTTGGTGCGAAACAATCTGTTGCTAGTGACAGCCTTACTAAACATTTGCGGTCTAAGGGCCAATTGTTTCAAAGTGTTGAAACCGAATTAAAATTCGCGGACGGATCCCAACATATACAAGTTGTAGAAACAGCCTTAGTAAATGTGAAGGTACAGGGAGTTGCTGTCACAACGCGCTTTATAGTCTTGCCCGGCGCAACCAATTCGCTTTTAGGAATGAATTTTATACGGGACGCTGGCATGGTACTTGACTTCGATAAAAATCGTTTCTCTATTCGTTCAGCAGGCTCATTTGACATACAATATGAACGTGAAAATCGCGTTAAGGTTAGTTCTAGTATTAGCCTCCGCGAGTGCGAGAGCGTTCTTTTACCTACATGTGATAAGCTGAAGTTGGCCACACTGTTAGAGGAGAACGGTGATATCTTTAGTGTAGGGGGAGGAGCGACGCCTTTCACTTTACACGGAATAGATACAGGGAATGCAGCGCCTATCTCCACACCACCTTATCGGGTTACATCTAGTAAGAAAGAGATTATTAAAGCTAATCTGGTGGCTGATACGCTTAGCCGCCCTGTATGTTCCTCTGCAAAAGACGAAAGTCTCACATCTGATATTATGTGCCCAGTGTCAGTGGATCTGCCTCACCGTAGCTCTGTTGAGTTACGCGTGGCTCAGTTAGAAGATCCTACAATTAAACGAATATTGTCCGATTTTGAAGACAATGATGCTGCCACTAGGTGGACAGATCGAGGATATTACCTTTCACGAGGAGTGTTATTTCGTTTTGATCCGGATGGTGAGTCCGAGGAGCCCCAGCTGGTCGTTCCAGAATCAATGCGTGAAGAAATCATGAGAGAACTTCATGATGCCTCCACTGCTGGACATTTGGGCTTAGAGCGTACACTTAAGAAAGTGAAAGAACGATTTTATTTCCCAAACATGCGACAGTACATAGCCAAGTATCTGAAGTCTTGTGACCTTTGTCAAAAATTCAAGCCCACTAACCTAAAACCTGCTGGTCTACTCCAAACCCCCGTCCCGCAACAAAGGTTTGAAGTTATAATAAAACAATTTTTTTACGGATTTTATCGCGGTTTATTAAGATTTTTACAAGCCAAGATTTTTTATTTTTATTTTTACATATAGCTGATTTAAAACACCGTCGCTACACTAAGTCTGCCATCTGTGAACATAGTCTTGACAAAGCTCGCCATTATATCAGATTTGATAAACCACAAGTCCTCGCAAAAGAACACAGATTCCAACCAAGGATGATCCGTGAGGCTATTGAAATTAAAAAACATCCTAATTTCAATAGAGAAGATGGCTGGCTTCTACCACCTGCTTGGGATCCCATTATTAAAATTATCAAATCAAAATCCAAGCATAATATGTCACAGATTAAAGATACAGTTAGCACTTTCTGCGTAGATAGGACTGACCAAAATATTGATGTATCATAGGGTAGTTTCGAATAACTTTGTAATAATAGGACGTATGACACCTCAGTCCTCCCGTGACCATGGTTGCTGTAAAGTATCCGAAACGTCGGGCTTGTAAAAATCTTAATAAACCGCGATAAAATCCGTAAAAAAAATTGTTTTATTATAATGAGTGAAATTCGCGTAAACATTAGAAAACAAAAGGTTTGAAGTCCTTGCCATGGATTTATTTGGACCTTTGCCAGAGGGTAGTAAAGGAGAAAAATGGATCTTCTTGGTTGAAGATACTGCGAGCAGATGGGTAGAGTTATTCCCATTAGCTGAAGCGAATGCAGAAAGTTGTGCTAAAATTTTGATCGAAGAAGCGATATGGGTTTCCCCGCCGTGTTATCTCAGATAACGGAACCCAGTTCGTTTCAGCGGTGATGCAAAAAGCGATGTTCATCTTAGGCGTTTATCAAAATTTGACACCTGTATATCACCCGGAGAGTAACCCCGCTGAACGTAAAAATCGTGATATGAAGCAAATGCTAGCAATGTTGATAGACCCAGAGCATCGTCGTTGGCCAGAAGTATTGCCAGCGGTGCGGTTCGCCTTAAATACTGCTCCTAATCAAGGCACTGGACACTCTGCCGCCTTCCTAACATTTGCGCGCGAGTTCCCGTCTCCAGTCAACATAGCCCACGATCTTAGGACGATAGTAGATCAGGAGAACTATATCCCACTAATAACGCCGTATTTGCGAGATTTTGTACACCAGCTGCAAGAAGTGAAATGGCGAGTCGAACGCCAGCAAGATCTTCGCAAGGATGCTGTCGATAAATCACGACGTTCTGGACCATTGTATAAAAAGGGTGATCTCGTGCTCGTAGACAGCCATCTCCTTAGTCAGGCCGCGAAGGGTTTTAGTTTTACACGTAAATTTGCCCCGAGACGTGAAGGTCCGTATCGTGTGAGCAAGATTGTTTCACCGACAACTTATGAAGTTGTAGATAAGAACAACGAACCTCGAGGCAAGTATCATGCCAGTCTGTTGTCGCCATACGTAGGTGATTGTGATGTGGTAGGTCATAGCCGAAGGAGGGGTAGGCCTCGCATTTCATCTGATCCCAAGTCAGCTCCAGAACCTTCTGCTGACTTGGAGGGAGAGGATATAGCACCCATAGTAGTAGAGCCGGGTAATCGTAGCATAAAGGTGCGTCGTGTCCCTGCTCGACTAATACGAAGTGTTACAACACTAGGGTGACAGCATATCCCTAACCCTAGTCAATTTTCTTTTAATTTTATTTATTAAATTATGTAATACTTTTTGGATTCTATTTTTTAAAATATGAATTAAAACATACGCGTCAAGTGCCTTTTGTTATTTTTTATTTTAGATAATTTTTGGTAGTCCTGCGCGACCCGAGTAAGAGTTCTGATCTTTATTAATTGCTTTTCTTAAATACACCAATATTTTGTTAATAGTCTTTAATTATTAGTTCCTCGGACCAAGACTATATGATTATTAATTTATTGTTTTTATTATAAGCGTGTTTTGAAAAAACCTGCTGTTAATTTTAATAGACACTATATAAAGATGAATGTGGCATGAATGCGTTTCTAATAGTATTTTATAATTATAATTGCATACCTGTAGTTTTGCACTATATTATAATTGCACTGGTTGGTTGAATGTCAGTGACAAATCACTGACCAGTTTCGGAATTTTACGGCTCAAATTACTACTCTATCCGGTTATATGCTCGATGGGAATGAAAACTAAATTTTTATTCTTAGCCTGTTATAACTTAATATCTTTTTTATTTTGTATAAAATATACCTAGACAAGGAATAGTTTGCTGATTGATCAAATCCGTTTTTCATAGCAAATACTAATAGGATTAGTAATGTTTTAAAACTTGTTTGTGCGTTCCTATAATAATTATAATCATTATGTATTCATTTATGTATTTTATTTATTACTATTTATTTGTAATATCAATATTTCATATTAAAAATGGGGTCACAAATATTTCTTATAGGTATCTATACAGATAAATAAAATTGGTGTGTCTGTTTGTAACATCAAAATAACCGCTTTTTATTGAATGCATATACACGGTACATATATCAAAATAGCCTTTTTTACAATTTCTGTCTGTCTGTCCGTCTGTCTGTCTGTCTGTCTGTCTGTCTGTTTGTTCCGGCTAATGTCTGAAACGGCTGAGCCGATTTTGATGGAACTTTCATTAACATTAGCATATAGCTAATGTTATAGGGAGTAATTTGGGATATATAAATAATCATCATCAATCCGGGTACGGCTGTAAATCTTAATTAACGCGGGCGTAGCTGCGGGCGACAGCTAGTATATGCTATATACTACTGAATTTATTATAAAACTACTTTGATGGGACAATATTTATTTATAGACAAAAAAAATCATATTATGTATTATTACTACTCTAATTAACATTATGGTATTATTCTATTTTTATAGAAGAAATAAGAAAGAAATAATTTAAAACCTCTTAAAATAAAACGTTGTCAGTTTCTAATTTTTTTTTCTAAAATCGTTTTCTATATAAATCTCTGAAATATCTAAATAGAAATGGGCGTCGATTATATAACAAAAGGTTCGGCTTCAGTTTTATACGAATAATCTATACATCTTGTAGATGCATCAATTTATTTTTTTATTAAAGAAACATATCATCATTCAATCATTATGTTATAAATTATCAGGACCTTTGGATAAGAATTCCTACGGTCGATTTGGAGATTAAACAAAGGCATGGTTTAATCTACAAGATTATCTCTAGATCCAAGCATACTTCCTGTATGACCATTGCTGCTCTGTACAATGCGCGGTGCTCGGAATAAGTCATAATGTTTGTGTTATATACTATTCCGTTGTCCTGTCCCTTTATCCAGCCTCGGCTTGCAAGCGTTAGCATTAGCAAATTGCAGTGTTCAGCTTGGGGCGCTTTATTGAAAATTCGTTCTATCTGTTACAATACTGCTCGCATGCCAAGGTGCACCTTGGTGTGTTATCTTTGGCTTTACATTCGTATGGCGCACGGGCAGCTTTGAGTCCGTTATCCGGCGTCAGGTTACGGTCACGTCTATATAAGAGAGCGGCGTCTTCTTCACTATTTCATTCCGTTTGAGACGCTTCGGTGGCGTGTCCTGTGCTTCATGTGCCGGTGTCGCGCGCTCACCTTTTCCTTCACCACGGCTAAGGTTTAGGCCAAGTGTACGCGGATTCTAGGATAGTTTTATTACGTGTCATATATTCGGTGAATTAGTTGGCGATACATCAGAGATAACTGGTATGTTGTTTAAAGTTTCCTTATAATTAAAAGTACTATTAATTGTTTACTTATTATTAAAGAAATATTACTCTCTTTTACTCCTGATAAAGTTAAGTTTAATATATAACGAATATAAGACTACTACTACTAATAACTACTACTACTATACAATAAATGATTTTTGATTTTTTTTACTTAACTACTACATATTCCTAGACTGTGTTGTAAGTTCACTTACTAATTGTTAGAATAAATAGAACAAGCTACCACTACAAATTCGTTTCTTTCGTGTAGTCTCATACTAACTATTTTAACTTATTAGAATCTTATTTTAAAGTCTGTTCCAATTCAGTTAACTTTAAACTATGTTAATTTTATTTTATCTTTAGCTTTTTTGAAAAATATTACTTTTCTGTTAAAAAAATTAACATAAAAAATATTTAATTTCACAATTAGTTTTAAACGGATTATAGAATATAATAAAATATAATTAACTTTAATTGAAGACTTTATATCTTCCACACACCATGCCTTCATTTCATTACGATGTGTTTTTGCTCGTATCCTTTTATGAAATACTAGGTGACAGTAGCATACTTGTCCGCATGGATTTAAAAATGAAAATGTGTAATTGGCCTCCTTTAAAATGAAATATCAAACATGAATTAGGAAAACTATTATTTAAAACAGTTTTAAGAATATAACTAGGAAAAACCTAAAAATCTAAATTTTAATTAATTTGATGAAATTTTCGTCGTATTTGAAATATTGCGATTACGCGATCTACGCTTATAACATCTTGATTTTATTATAAAAAGTACATCCTTTCTTAATAAAAATATCTATCTCCTATATGGTATCGTAATATGAAGCGCTTAACAAAGTGATCCAATTTGAAGAAGTAAATTACACGAAGCAATTTTGTGCAAACGTATTTTCTATCGTCGTAAAAAGTAATCTAATTATTGAAAAAAGAGTGCATTGAAAATTGTATCTAGTTTGATGCAGGGCGCGGGAACTTTATTGGTACGAGTAGGGCTGTTCCTATCAAAACCTACTACTATTAATCTAGTACCTACTTTAAAACAGGATAACAATATAAACTCCATAAAATATTATTATTATTATGGAATAGACAATACTGAAGGAAAATATGAAATAAGTATATAATGTATTAGTAGATGATAAAGATAATGCAAAAAAATATTTTTTGATTATCATCATCATCATCAGCCTCTATCCGTCCACCGCTGAACATAGACTTCCCTCAATGAACGCCAAGACGGCCGATCCCTTGCTACTCGCATCCAACACGGACCGACTACCGCCTGGAGATGGACTTCCCACCTGGTTAATGGCTGACCGACACTTCGTCTACCTAAATTTCTATTTTTTTAATATTCCAACAATATTATAAAATCTCTCTATACTCTATAATATAGAGATTCTATTCAGTGCTCCGCTGAAATAGATCAACATAAGGGTACATAAAACCTTGCCCTTAGTCCAGCCCGACTTGGCACCGACAACCCTATACGAAGATGGTAAAATGATTGCTATCATTACGAGAAGAGTCGGTCTCCAGCCATTACATGCACTTGTGTGGGTTGCCGCTTTGTTGATTAATATTTTTTTCTCGTAATAATAGTAAATGGATTCTAGATTACAAGTTTTCAAAGATAAAAGTAAAAGTCAGTTATGTCTACATCTATTTCTGTTCTTAATGTGTTTGTTTATATTAGCATAGTAACAAGATTTTTAATGGCACAAGTACTACTGCCCGCTAGTTCATGCATTTGCAATTTGCTTTTATGTTTTATAATCCTCAAGAATACACTCTTAATAAGAATTTCATTCCATCTATTTGAACCAATTATAGGAACCATTTCAATCCTTTTATAATCCACTGCCCGGCGGCTTCTCTTCATTTTAAATTGATTTCCGATTATATCTTAACTAATATTAAAAAATTGATAGCCAAAATATAGATCCCACGTGTATCCGAAACATCGCTTTAGTTGTTCAAATTTATATAGTATTGATAGAATTTAATTTTTAATAATAATAATAATATTTATGGACGCTCTTTTACACCACGTCAATCTGGTCCCATGGTAAGTTCTCGAAGAACTTGTGTTACGGGTACCAACCAAACTTCGGAAATATATTTAATACTTTTATACAAACATATATTTAAGATTTTTATTATAATATAATACACATATTTAATAGACTTCCATGACCCACTAACACAGAAAATTTCCCTGGCAGGATTCGAACCCGCTACCTCCGGCTTGAGCGCCAACGCCATAACCATTGAGCCACAGAGGTCGTCGATAATAATAATTACTTAAACTTCATTGTTTTCTAAAATTGTTTTTCAATATTTAGTGTAGTGTATAGAACTAATACCAACTACAACTTAAAACCATTAGTATATTTTAAGGTACTAACCACCACTTGTGTATGTGTTTTATAAAATAGCAGGATACTAAAGGCCATGCCTTAGTTAGTTCGGACATAAATTGCTAGATAAACTCCGCCGTGGCCTGTGTAGACTGCTCACGAGATAATATCTTCAAATAACAGCCCCATTTTGCCATGTGACTAGAATCGTTAATGTATTTTATGCTTCTCTACATTAATTGCGTTGGAAATATGAAGATTATAGTATAGTTTTAGATTGGCTTTATATGGGGGTCTGATGTTTTATTTGCTTATCAAAATACTTATAGTTTAATTATTAGGAGTAATATCTGCAATTAATGTAGATATTTTTCCTAATATTTTAATGTTCTTACAGCCTATTTGTAACGTCTAGGTATTTGGAAGTCTGAATCTTTATATGTTACAACCAAGTTCCGTCCATGCCTTCATCGTTCAAGTCTACCTTGAAGTTGAAATAATCAATCGCTTTATAAGACAAAGTCAAATAATAATCGATAAAACGGGAGTAGTAACGGATATCTCCGATAAAACTGGTTTCTCCTATCTATCTTTTAGGGATCTAAGCAATATATGAAAAGCAGCTAGCAAGCAGCGCCCTACCGGTTTACCCGCGTACAACTCATTCCCGTGGGAGTACAGGGATAAATAGCTTATATGTTATTATGATGTATAAGCTATGTTATTGTAATATTTCATTTAAATCCATTCAGTAGTTTTTGCGTGAAAGAGTAACAAACATACATTCATACATTCTTACAAACTTTCGCGCTAATTAGTAGGATACTACGAATATGGTGCTAGATTATATTGTAGAAAACGCTAATATGACTAATGACATCGTTCTGTAGTACTTATACTTCCATGCGAGTATATAAGTTCGATCAACTCAGATCGGATCAGTTTATAAGAACGTAAATCAGGTTCCTATTAGATCAGATATTTTATAATTTATATGATCAGTATCTCGGTATTAGATTCTTGCTTATTAAATTCACTACAAACGTTTAATGTACGATTCTCTATAAGATCATTGTCTTATATAATCTTTATCTACCTACATAACCTATATTACATTTATAATAAGGTTTTATATGCCATATATAGGTCCTTGTAAATAGTTGTAAACATGTAATAAATATTTAATTTTCATTAAATAGTTGTAAACGTGTATAATTGTAAACATGTAAATATTTTTTTTATCACAAAAGGGCATTTTTTAATATGATATTTTGTTCACTCCTATTTGATCATCATGATTTTCTAGCTTATTTTATACGATTGCAGCTTATATTTTATTGACATAAATTACATGTATAAATATGTCTGAAAATGACATTAGAATGTACATGTCATGTACGTCACGCGGTATTCGGATCAATACCCATTCATGTGTCATGACACTTGGCAAAAACATAAGTGTAACTGTGTCGGGCATATAACCAGTTGGGTTTTTGCGTCAGGTGCTCGCGGCCTTGACCGGCGCGGTCAAAACGAATCGACCCACTGACTTAATATGACCATATGAAATTCAGAGTATTTTTATTTGTATGCTCACAAACACGTAATTACTTATTTCATACCGTTGATATGTGGCTCTGAAAATAGCCAGAAAAGCTTTTTTGAGTTAGAATATACATACATATATCTTGGCAACAATGCAGAGTCTGAACGCATCTGCATGATCTCTGGTTGTGCGGATGTATATGGACGTTGGTAGTCGCCAAAAGGCTTTGACTGCTCATTTGCCCTCCTACGCTATATAAATCCTGTTAAATCCATACTCGTAAAAAAGAACGACTTATTCTTTTAACGTGTTATGCTTTACATAGCAGTGAAGTTATAAGCAATTTTGCATTTGAAACATATTTTTTCTATTCCATATTTATTTTCTTAGAAAGTAATAATAACGTTTAAACAATAAAATGGAGAAAATCTTGGCATTTAGTTATTTCTCACAACAATTGAAGTGTGGAACAAAAAAGTAATTATAAGATTCAGCTAGATTTGAATTTTTAGAATAAATTCGAAAGCATATTTAACACATACAGTGTGCTGTTTTATGCAAGACATAAAATTTAATTTACGCCTTATATCCCTTTAGAGAGTTAACAACAATTTTATTGGGTTTTGGGGTAGGTGACAGTTAATAAATTAGATAAAAGCATGTATGACGCATCTATGAATTCTGTCAAGTATAAATTTTCTACAAGACCAGTGACAAACTTTATGGCATTCATATATGTTTTTGCGTAAATCATGCTCTACACGATTTAAGCCAATTATATTTCAACATCAGTAAATTCAATTATTTTTAGAATTTTCTAATTTATGAATTTTAAACAAAAAAAAAACAGTTACAATTAATTACAGTTACAAAAAAACAGTTACAAATAACGTAATTATTCCTATCAGACTTTTAAACATAATAGATTTTGGTAATTTGTAATGGGCCCCACTATGCTAGGGCCCAGGTCCCTAAATACGTTAAAGACGGCATTGATAAATACTAGACTAATCGTTGACTGAAATTCTAATATTATGAAAATGTAACTGTTGCCCGCAGTTTCGAATGTGTTACCTTCAGTATAACCCGTATTACTTTTATAGCCCATATCACTCAGTGATAACATAGCATTATATTTGTAAAAGAATTATTTACATTCAAACTCACAAGCATTACCTGTTTATTATATAAGAACTAGCGAACCCGAAAGACGCTATCCCGTAAAAACGTTTTGTAGTGGTCGATCCAATTGTAAATCTAAACCATTCTCAAATCCACTTGAAACACAAAAAAAAAAATCATTAAAATTAGTCCACCCGTGTGAGAGGAATTTAGTAAATACACGGGCAGAGAAGAATTATATATACAAAGATCATCAAATACAAAAATAAAGTCGACTGATCGTAGAGTCGTATGAGTTTTCATCAATTATTAGTATTTGGCCACATCATAGTAAGGGGTCAGACATGCTGCTTTGCAGCCGAATTGAGCCGGCACGACCGGGGTGGTACCTCTCGCTCACATAACACCGGGGTCAAGTGACAGCTATGGTTTATGAGTTTCCGGTGGCCCATTAGGGAGATAGGGAAAGGGAGAACGAAGTATGTACATAACTTTTGGTTGTACAGATGTGTATGGGCGTCGGTAGCCACCATAAGGCTCCGACTGCTCGGTTCCCTCCATAAAAAACATCATGTAGAAAATGACCTGTCCAATAATAATTGTCACGATTGTCTTGTGCATTTACTATATGAAGAATCACACGCACTTTCACGCTTATTCATTAAATTTGTAGGTCAGAATGGCGCTGACGGGGCTGTGGTATTACCTCCACAATGCTGAATGCTCCTACCAGCTACGTGACCTGAACACCCAGTGAAAGTTATCTTTGTATCGTTTTTGTCAACTATTAGAAAATACCTGGTACGTGCACCAAAACAGCACCACTGACCGCCATTCGAGATACTCACTTGTGGAATGTACAAATTTATCCTAATTTGCAGCAAATCTATCATAATAGAAATCGAATTTAAATGTTGATTTGATGTTGTTTTCATTATTTACCATAATTCACATGTATCTTAGTAGGTCTGTAAAGTAGGCTACTTAAATGTCTAGAAATGCTTTTATTAGAAAATCTTTATATGAATAATTGACATAAAATCTTAATTTTACTGATTTATATTTTAAACATTATTGATTTTGGCTGATTTAGCAGCTTGTATCATTTCTTTTTTATATTTTTACACGACTGCGCCAGAAGGAGGGTTATGTTTTTCGAGATTATTTATGTATTTATAATTGTTTGGCATGCTCTGCAGCCTGAACGGCTCGATGGATTGTAGCTTGAGAGATGTCGTTAGATTTGTATTTACTATAAGAGTGACACTAAGTACCTATATAAAAAAAATATGGCGAATTTTTGGGTCCAAATTCAATTTTTTTTGCAGTTGGGTTTTTGTTTTTTTAAATTATCACATGTCCAACCAATTAATAATTTTGCATAATATCTGAATTTCAAGTTAAAAATTAAATGCAAAAAGTAATTTCAGTAGTAGTAGGTGGTTTAATAAATTACTATTAGATGGACCTAGAGTAATACGAATGTTGACCGGACCGCGGCTCACGACTGCAAGGCTTTGTATAGACTAATGAAAAGAATGGAATTCCACAAAATTCATATAACTGTTCTCTTGCTATTGGACAAGCGGTCACGGGCCAGTACGAGAATTGTAGACTGTTGGGACATATATACATATATTTGGACGTTTATGTATTCAAATATTAGAAAGTAACTATAATTAATTGATATTTTATTGCAACAATTTAAATGGTAAAAACCAACGTTTTGTTATTGAATTTTGGAATTTGCAAGGAAATATTCAGGAATGCCAAAACGATCACACTCGAGTAATTTTCATTCTGTACTCTTGACTTTTAAACAGGTTTAATTTCTCAAATAACACTTCGTAGTGTAAAACTTCGCATATTGTTATTTTAATTTTAAATTGTAAAATGTTATCCTAATAATAAGATCATTATTGGGATTAAATTAATCATAATATCTTTACGGGAATATCTTTATAATTTAACGGGAAATATAATGTACGAACATGATTTTAAAATTTACAAATTTCTACTCTAGTCATCCGATCGGATAATATTTTTGAAATTCTCAATCGGAATCGAATTCCAGTTTTAAATACCTTCTACAAAGATAAGAAACAACGCTGACATAAATTTGAACGCGAGTTAAATTTTATCAATAATTTGAGAAATGCAGAACAGTTTAACAGTCGATAATATCAAACACAATTTATTCTGTATCATTTTACAACTTATTTACATTTTCCGATGTGGGAGGGCCACCGGTTTTGTAATGTTATAACTTTGCTGTGGTCCAGACAAGCAGTATAATTACTGCCACTGTGACATACTAATACCATCCATCCATCCATCCATCCATCCACCCACCCAACCATCCATCCACCCATCCATCCATCCATCCATCCATCCATCCATCCATCCATCCATCCATCCAACCAACCATCCAACCATACAACCATCTATCCATCCATCTTCTACATCAAGGTTGGCAACGCAGACATGTCGGCTATGGCACAAGAGGGACTTGACTATCGTCTACACAATCACATGGTTCCTCTACCAGTTTGCCTATCTCTGCTAATAAAACTAAGAATCTTCCAAAATAGACTCCTTTTGTCGGTATATCAGATTGATAGTCAAAAATGAAAGGCCGGCATAAATGGGCATATTGTCACGTACCTCTAGTTATGATCAGATATGCTGGACAGTCGTAGAATCGAGATGTATTATTAGACTGCCCATTACGTGTAATGAGCAAATTTCAAATAAAATGCGAGTCTACGGAATTGTGGGTCAAGTCGGCGCAGAGAGGGCACTGGGTCGGGGGAAAGTAGTGGGCCCGTACGCGCACGGTGCATACCACAATTACATGTATATTATGTTTAACATAAGATTAAGGCCGCTCTTCCAATGACACGGTGCGAGATGCATGTTAGGCTAGAAATGGAATGTTAACGTATTGTGTGAGGCTTTCCAAAGCACTAAACATTGTCTGTGTATCAAAACGATAATTCCGTAAAATAATAATATAAAATAATAAAAAATAAATATAAAATAATAATATAAATATAATAATACATTTGTTGAATTTTTTTAGAGCTATTTAGCTGCTGTTAAATCAACTAAATGCGTGTATTAAATTAACAAAAATTTTACGTTTATTACGGTAAGAAAATAAAGGATGAAAATATTTTTGATACAGTTAGAAGCTACCCAAATCGCATATCTTAATATTCAGAGTGATCTTGTATCTGATGAGTGTGCGGAAAAGGCACGTTTGTTAAAAAATCACGTCAAACTTGTGCAAACTTTCACAATTTTAAGATTCCTACAATCGTTTGCAAGAAATCATATGACCAAATTGGTTATTGGATAACTTATGTTTTTGATAGGTTAGAACAAATAAATTATATTATTATTATTTATTATTATTATTATATTATTCTTACTATCCTAATAATATTATAAACGTGAACATTTGTATGTATGGATGTTTGTTACTCTTTTACGTAAATACATCTAAATGGATTTGAAATTTGAATGAAACTTTAAAACAATATAGCTTTTACATCAGAATAACACAGAGGCTATTATTTATAAAGATAGCTATTGTGTGAATTGTCCAAAAATGATCCTGCGCAGCGAAGTTGTGGGCACCAGCTAGTAAACAATATTTATTTCTTCGTCATTCTAGCTTTGCATTGTAAACAAATATGACTTTTTTTAGTTAAAAAAAAGAGACAAACCAAAAATACATTTGACTAGCTGTTGCTCGCTGCTTCACCCGCGATTCAATTTAGATTTACAGCCGTATTCGGAGTGATGATAATTATTTTTGTAGCCCCAGTTACTTCTTACTGTATCAACTGTCTGCCAGTCAAAGTCCTGTTCAAATCGGCCCAGCCACTTTAGATATTAGTGGGAACAAACAGACTGATATACTTTTTTATACTAAGTGAAAAGCTGTTAATTTGAAATCACAAACAGACACTTAAATTTTATTTATTTACATTATAGATTTTTATGTTCATGTATTACATAAAAACAAAAACTCATGGACATGTGCATCCTTTCGATCCTCCCTTCTTGGTCTTTGAATAATGCTCAAAAGCTTTCTCTCAAGGTTTGCCAAGGCGCTATGGAGCGCAGTATTTTAGGCGTCAGACTAACCGACACACACACACACGTTAGTAACTTCCATCTTGCTCTCCAAAACTAAAGTAGCCGATGTAGCCCTGGTAACTCATCATCATCATCATGGGGTGCCATCTTCATATTGAAGTTTGGAGGTCAGCTTTTGGTACTCCGTCCGATCATGGGATATTCTCTTGATCTGGTGGTAACTTAATTCGGTCCAGTCCTTTATATCGTGAAATCACTTTCGCGTTGGTCTTCCTGGTGGCTTTCTACTCTGTATTTTTCTACCTGGTAACTGCTCAAGTTAAATGGGACTGAGCCCCATATGCCTGCCGCATGCCCAACGAGATGCGGGCAAAGAAAACTACCGGCTGGGTCTCATTAAATGGAGTTCGGAGACGCGACAGACCTCAATGGCAGGACGTCCTCGATGCTTTTAGAAAATACTGGCACAGTGTTTTCAAAACAGCGGGAGGCCTTTGCCCAGCAGTGGGACAATATAGGCTAGGAAAAAATAGATTTTTTTGTTGGTATATTCTATTTATCTTTATATATATAATTCTTCTGTGCGTGTGTATGTCACTGAACTCCTCTTAAACGGCTGGACCGATCTTGATGATTTTTTTTGTGTGTGTTCAAGTGGATTCGAGAATGGTTTAGATTCACAAAAAAAAATATTTTGTACAGGACAACGTCTGTCGGGGCCACTAGTTTTATTATAAACTTGAACTTGAATCATGTTAAATAAGAAAATAACCACAGAAACACATACCGATCAAGACCAAATTAGGGAAGCGAGAAATTAATTAATTAAATTATGTATCACAAGATTCTGAATAATTCTAGTATTAATAAATAAACATTTCTCAAAGTTTCGTAGATCTCGTCAGAAATATCTAAGCAATCAACACAAGAGCCATAGACATAGAGTCAACTTTCCCGATGAAATTATAGGTTATGACTCGGAGTTATGTTCCGTTATGGGGATTGTATAAAAAATATCGACGATACGGTTTCCTTGTTTCATCCAGTGCAATTGTTAAACATACCACCCGAGATTCTTCTTGGCTCACAGGCTTTTTTGTATGGATTATAAGAATATATCAATATCAGGACGCGTTGTTTTTTGCGATATATTTAACTGTTCTCAGGCTTGTAATGTATTTATTAGCGTTTTAACAATACAAACGAATACATGAAATTTAATTTTCTTTGTCTCTTCATAATACTTGATAAATGTGGGAATCGCAGCAAAGATTTTTTTGCAATGTACAGATATGATTGGTGAAGTGGACAAGCGAAGGTTGTGGGATCGAATTACCGTAAGGGCACGTACTTTGGATGAAGTACTTGGATGTCTGCGGGGTCATAGATGTGTCAATTTTCCTTCCCGCCCTTAACACAAATTGCTAGGTTACAACGGAGTCATTTAATGTTGTGTTATTCCTAACCTGTCTGAGATTAAATAAAACTTACTACTTATTAATTTCAATCACCCATAATTGTTTTAGTATTCGTTGAGTGTCTGTGAACAATATAAGAACAACGATAATAATAATTACACGTCATAAACAAATCATAATTTAAAAGAAATATATATGATACGTATTTCATAAAGCCTCTGCACTTGGATGAACAAACCGCGAGATCTCAAATAAAGGTCAGCAAGGTTTCTGTTTAGAAATGCATATAACATACATGTCAAACAGACCACTAATTATGCGAGTATGGAGTGCAACGATTCAGTTGCAGGCAGCGACGCATGGCGGGGCTTGAGAATGGTGCCGGCTTAAGTATGACTTCGGAACTTGTGACTGCGCAGGTAGAGCATGACAGTGTCCGAGCCAACTTAAGCCAATTACTTACAAGCACAATACTTGAATATGGACTTGTAAAGCAAAGTACTTAGTACGTATGTAGTGCGTACTTAATGTGATTATTAGTTTAAAAATTTTGGTTTTCATTTAGGAATAGTTCTGTTTTTTTTGTGTTTTGACAAATAATTTATTCAAAAGTTTCAAATATTTAACATCTCTAAATAATGTGTCATCACTATTAGCAGAACAACCGTATAGATAAGACATGGCATGTCTAAATAATGCCAAATAAAAATTCCCTTAATTTTTCTTAAAAAATGTATTAAATAGATTTTCAAAGATGTATACTTGTGTATAGAAAATAATGATAGCTCTTTTTACATAGTCACACCCAGAAAGATTGGTAATTACCTTAAAACAATGAATCAATTTCCTAATTCCTGGAAAATCACTGTGTCAAAGTGCGTTTTATATCATAATGACAACCTCAAAGCTGATGATGATGATAATAGCAAAAAGTTTACGTAATGTTAAGTTGAGTTTAAATTCGCTTAAAATCCATCCGTCATAGTGAGGTTGATGGCTCCGATACTAAACGTTGTGCTGCGTTACGTAACGAGCGAATAATAAATATTAGAATAATAATAGCCTTAGGCGTTTAATCGAGCATACTTCATGTATATAGCCTAGTATCTAATAGTAGATGTATGAAGAGTCTTATCTTACTTCTTGCTGATATTATATATATTATGTTAGTTGGATAGGCAAACTGGCAAACGTGCCACCTGATGGTAAGTGGTCGACGTCGCCCATGAACATAAACTAGTTTACCTGGAACGAGTCCAGGCAACTCATCTATGTGTTGCCTATCCTGAGACATAAGATGTTAAGTCTCGGTGCCAGTAATTATAAATGCAAAAGTTTATATGTATGGATGTTTGTTACTCTTTCACACAAAAATTACTGAATGAATATATATAAAA
The DNA here is from genome assembly GCA_963853865.1 of Helleia helle. Taxonomy (NCBI): domain Eukaryota; kingdom Metazoa; phylum Arthropoda; class Insecta; order Lepidoptera; family Lycaenidae; genus Helleia; species Helleia helle. The sequence goes on from OY971421.1 coordinate 15,069,718, forward strand.
TAATGAAACTTTACAATAATATATAGCTTATACATAAAAATAACACAAAGGCTAATTTGTAAAAAAATTGTGTGGGTTTTGAAAAATGTAATCCTTCGTAGACGAAGTAGCGGGTACCAGTTAGTATATTAATAGAGATAAGTAGAGTAGCAAAGGAGTCAAACATTAATTCAGTTCAATTAGTTAACAAATAGTGCCTTTTTGCCTACCCTGTATCCTAAATAAAGCTACATTAGGAAAGGTAAAGATGAAATAAGTAAATGGTAAAAATCCGTGACTATTTTGTTCAACGTTGGTCCATTCAACGTTAAATGTAGATTTTTTTCTGTTAATTTCTAGTCCCTGCTTTATAACAATGTTAAAACCATAACCAGCGTATCCTTAAGAAAATATCCAAAAATAATAAAATATTCATGATTATTTAAATTAGTCTAATAACATTATTTCTTATTAGCGACTTTTATATTCATAATAAAATGATAATAATTAAATTCGAAATAATAATAATTATTAGATAAATATGATATTGGAAATACGATCTTGGAGTGTAATTTTTCACCTCATAATAACTTATATATTAAGACACATTTTTTCTTAACCTCAGAACATTTCTTCCTTGTAATTTGATAGAGTGCGGTTACCTTGGGTTTACACGATGAGTTTGTAATGAAGCCTGTTATTTATTTTTATTCTATCAGTGTCTAGTTAGTTTACAATCATAGAAAAAATAAGTTTCAATAATAATATAATATTATTTAATAATATTTAATATTTAAGATAATTAATTTGGTATTGGTTCCTTTAATCATAGCCAACTTGCTTTAAAAAGTACTTTGATGACAAAATGGCTCAATGTTTAGCGTGTTGGCGCTCAAGTCGGAGGGTTCGAATCCCGCCAGGGAACAAAAAGTTTTCTGTGTTCCTGGGTCATGGATGTGTATTATATAATAAAAATCTTAAATATATGTATAGTATTAAATATTAAATATATTTCCGTTGTTTGGAACTCGTAACAAAATTTCTTCGAGAACTTACCACGGGGCCAAATTGACGTGGTGCAAAAAAGCGTCCATAGATTACGGGTACCAGACAACGGAAATATATTTAATACTTTTATACTATACATATATTTAAGATTTTTATTATATAATATACATATTTAATACACATCCATAACCCAGAACACAGAAAATATTTTTGTTCCCTGGCGGGATTCGAACCCGCAACCTCTGGCTTAAACGCGCTTACCACTGAGCCACAGAGGTCGTGGTTATATATGTCATACCCTTTAACTAAATACAGTTATAACATTGCCAATCTATTCTGGTGTTTCAAAAGACTTTTTATAGACTAGCTAATTAAAAGTAAAGACGATAAACGTTTGACAAAGATAAAACAAGAATAAAACATTCCAAATTATTCTTTTGATGTACGTGCTTGAAAACCAGTAACAAGATTTATTCAAATTGAATGCTGAATTCAATTAACGTGAAAATTAAGCCGCAAGTGTAGAGGACATAATACTAGTTATATAATAGTGGCGGCGTGCGGGGCGGTCAGTGACCTTCTTCACCAGGACGCCAATGCTCCCGCTCCTGGTGAGAGACAACGATCACATTAACTACGCTGTCAACGTCCTGAAATACACTTTGTTTATAACGTTACTTAATATAATATAAAAACGAGCAACATAATTTTATCTAAAACTTATAAAAACATTAGAAACAACAAAAAGTAGAGCGAATTGGATTGAACTAAAACGAAACTTTGGGAGAGATAATGATAAGTCAAGAGTAATTATAAGCCCTTATCTCTCATCATACACAAAACGCAAAAAAATAAATATAATAATAGTTTAATACACATTTAAACGAATGGAAACACTACCTTACAAAATAATGGAGAATTCTTATTCATGTAAAAGACATCAACGCGTGTAACGTGCGCGACGCTCGTCACAAAATATTATATTTAAAATCAATTATACAACACTTGTATCAATTAATCTGTCATCACTTTTATTTACTATTAACATAATGTCATAAAATATCGTATACATTTTAAGTGGCTTTAGTAGTTAATAAAAATTCTTTCGTGTATTAGTCTAAAACTTTGTGATTGCTAAATTGCTTCTAAGTAATTCTAATGAACGCCAGATAATCTGGCGTTACCACAAGTAAATCTTAATTTAAATTAGAACTTCGTTAGAACATAATTTTGTACGATCAACAAAAATCATACTAGATCCCATCTACGTCAAAGATCATGCAATGTAGAGGCTTATGTCGAAAAACAGACAAAGGAGCACTACCCTTACTATTTACTCAATCTGCAATAAGAGTAGTAAGTTCTACTTAAGTATTCTGAAAAGAGTTAATATTAAGTTAGTTTTAAGAAGCTTAAACAGTAAACGGAAAAGCGATGAAAGTAATTTTAATATTCACAGATAATTTCAAGTTAAAGAGGCTCGGGTGGTATCCCAATTGATATTATTGAAACGGCTTTTTTATTTTTTAGTACTTTCCGCTGCTTTATTTCCAATGTCCACTAATTTGTAATTAGAGGCGTTAAATTGATGACGGCGTGACCAAGCGTGACCGATGTGCAAAAAGCACTAACGGTCGTGTTGGACACTGTTTGTGTGAGCTAAATATTATCACTTATCATCGTCATCATCACCATCACCATCACTATTATATCCATCTACTGTTAGGTAGATATGTCAAAAGTATGTTTTTTTACCGGTGGGAGGGAAGCGCTGTGCCGCGCTCCCGGCTGCATGGGTACCACCATCTTGCTTGTTTCTCCCGCTTTGCTGTATTTCGGAGAGAAGGGAAAGACAGGCAGTGTAATTACTGGCACCGAGACTTAACTACTTATGTCTCAGGATAGGCAACACATAGATGAGTTGCCTGGGCTCGTTCCAGGTAAACTAGTTTATGTTCATGGGCGACGTCGACCACTTACCACCAGGTGGCACGTTTGCCAGTTTGCTTATCCAAGTAACATAAAAAAAAGATATGTCAAAAGACATAAAGAAGTAATTTATCAGTAGGTTCTACTGATAAATTACTTCTTTATGTTTTCTTTACTAAATTCCTGCTCTAAATGGATGTGAGATAGAGAACATCATTTCAAATGGTGGTTCACGAACTCTATATTTTGCAAACAAAGTTCCATTCGAAATGTTTTATCCCAAAAGTCATCTGATATTTGACGTACGGAACGGCAAAATTATCTTATGTGTTTAGTTTTAATATTAACATGTTGTAATTTTAAATTTAACATGAAATCTATACAACTTAAGTTATTTTCATGGCTCTATGTTTGAATCTAAGTTCTTGTTTCCATTAAATTCCATCACTAGCGTTAGTGCAGTTTAATTATTTCTGCGGTTACCAATCCGTCTGCTGCTACAACTCTAATTACCGCCTGTATAATTTCTTAGCGTGGCTCCATTCCAGAACAGATTACCGGTGGGCATCTTGGTGTACTATGCCACTTCAGCGTACTGATTCCTCGCATGCCAGTCGTATTTTATGAATTATTGCATTTATTCTTATCCATGGAAGGTAATATAGCGTTTTAATATTTTTTGTTACTTATGCAAGTATTTTTTTCATTGAGGCTTGAGTTATTCTAATCACGACTGAAGTAGAGTTTATGAACTCAATATAACGGAAATTATTTAATTAGTAATCATGTTCTTTTTAAGGCTATTGAGTAGATTTTTTTTATTATTTTTATAGAACTAATGCATTTCTAGCTTTCTAGCAACATTATGTATTTCTAGCTCATAGCTGATTAGTGCGATTCCTATAGATTATTAAAAAAAACTACAAGAGAATTATTTTTTAATGTCATAAGCGCAGGAACGTCATAGCGTACTGTAATTACATGGCATTATAAAGTTTGCTGCCTTTGTCATACGCGTGCAAAAGAAAAAAACATTTTTATACAGTTTTATTCCTCCCCATTCCATTCCCGTGAGAGTACGATTATAAATTATAGCTATGTGTTATTCTGATATATAAGCTATTATTGTAAAGTTTCATTAAAATATATTCTGTAGTTTTTACGTGAAAACAAATACATACATACAAACTTTCGCGTTTATAATATTAGTAGGATGTGATAATGTGATGTTTTAAGACCTTATATTAGTCACACACACGTTTTGTCCTATTTATAGAATAGTTGTTTTGTTTTTTTTTCTATTATACTTTTTTTTCCTATTTCAATTTTTTTTTATAAAATACCAATTATATTTAGTCTAATACCATATGTAAAAAACCGACTATAAAAAACGAAGACGCGCCATAGAATTTATCTTTAGGAGAGATCTCGTAATCTAATAGCTGTCTTCCGAACTATACGAATCCATTAACAAAACGTATTTTGATTTGAACTGGACCAGATAAGAGCATTTTATACGTCTACAGCCTTTTGAAGTGCGTGGGCATGCTCTTAGCAATACTTGTGTGAAATATTTACAAGCCTATAAAACCTGTTATGTGAGTACAAATATTTGAAGTCATCATACGTTTCCCGTGGAATTTGAACAAGCGAATATGGTGTTGCAATGTCACAAACAATTGTACGTCTGGTCCGTTTTAAGTAAAGCACATTTAGAGAAGATTTCCATAATGTTTTCCTATGTAGATAGTAAAATAAAAAACAAATAGAAGAATCCTATTATTATAAATGCGACAGTTTGTATGGATGTTTGTTACTCTTTCACGCACTACTACTGAATGGTTTTTAATGAAATTTTACAGCAATGTATGTTATACATCAGAACAAAACTTACCTAGGATATAATTTATCCCCGTACTCCTACGGGAATGGGAATACATCCCAAGGGACGCGAGCGAAACTGCGGGGCGCTGCTAGTATGAAAATGTATTGTACTGGTGTGCAAAGGTCTTTATTTAGTTGGTATTAATCACAGTGTTGCATATAAAGTAGCGCCTACGGACAATAGTATTTAACTTATAAATCTGTAAGTGTTTATTTTATGAGTCCTTCAGGGCTAAAAACATAATCTTTTATTATGTATCAAACGATTAGTTTTTCTAAATTTTAATTGGATTTGCTATAAATAGCTTCTATATATTTAGACCGTAAAAATATTTTTATAGTCAACCCATTAACCGACATATCTGTGAGAAGTTGTTTAAGAATAGGTATGTTTTATATAAAAAAATACACTTCGAAATTGCCACCTCAAAAGCAAAGATTCTGAAAAGAAAATCATCTCAAAAGAAAAGAGAAGCAATTACTAGGATTACACTTTTTTTAACGCCGGGAAATGCTCTGAGGCATCCCGCGGGGGAGTGGGTCTCCCCAGACGGGTATGTGGGACTTAATGCGCCCGAAAGCTGGTAAGTGGACGCAGCTCTACCCACTAAAACCCGACCATTGCCGCCTTTGGTCAGGTGCCCCGGATCTGTTAAGCAAACAGGGCATCACGACGGCTAGTCAGTCCCTCTGGGGACCGACGCCACCTCCACAGAGGGGTTCGCCGCACCACAGAATAACCCCTCCCAACGTCAAGACAATAAGGTGAGGTTCCCGTCGTCGCCCCTTGCCCCCTGCTCTTTTGCCCCCTCTTATTATTAGAGGTGTACAAAGTTAAAGTTACCTTGGCTGAATTCGCTTCGCCCAAGTTGCTGGGCTCACCCTAGGCAACGCCCCAACGCCATGACAAGGCCTGAACCATGGTAGGGACTAGGATTACACTGCCAACAGCGTTCGAAATTCAAAATCTTTATAGTAGTTTGATGTGCCAGTATGTTCGTTGTTTTCATACGTTATCTTATTGCGAGCCGCCTAGTTAAATTGGATATGTAATTGACGTAACAAAAACTGGTTTACTGAATGCATCTTTTAGTCACAGCTGGATGTTACCGAGCTGTGTACGATGCGATTACCTGTCCAATTATTTAATACATGTTAATGCTTTATTGTCTTTGTTATGAGTACAGCACAGGGTTATGTTTTGTAAACGTCTTTTAATTTGGCAATATGGAAAACATTAAGTTCTCTTTGTATAACTCTTTCTGTTATAATCCACAGGATTCTTTGGAGTGAAAAAGAAAGATCATAGTTTGCCTTGCTATTCGGGTTAGCGAACTTTACTGACCTTAAAAGTCATTCATAATGTTGTCAGGTTTTTTAATAAATATTATTCAACAATCACACCACTTTAACCTAACCCCGTGATAAGTTTGTAAGAACTTGTCTTACGGGTACTAAGAACCTTTGGGAAATGCTTTGACTCGCTGCGCCCGAAAGCTGGTAAGTGGACGCTGCTCTACCCACTAAAACCCGCCGAGTGCCACCAATGCCGCCTTTGGTGAAGTGCCCCGGATCTAATGAGCAAACAAGGCACCTCGACGGCTAGTCAGTCCCTCAAGGGGCCGACGCCATCTTCACAGAGGGGTTCTCCCACACCACAGAACAAGCCTTCCCAACGTCGGGAGAGTACAATGGAGTGAGGTTCCAATCTTTACCCCTTGTCCCCCTGATCTTTTGTCCCCACTTTTTAAAAGAAAAGGGGTAAAAAGAGCAGCTCCCACGGCTCAATTATCTTCGCCCAAGGCGCTGGGTTCACCTTAGGTTACTGAGCCCCATCGCCATGACAGGGCTTGTATCTTGGTGGGGGCCTATAACGACTAGACCATCATTGTTCACAATGAGATACCTGGTCCTTGCCTAATAAGGATTTCTGAATGAACTCATTTTCATGGACTTTACCAAATACCATCCGGTGGTGTTTGGTAACTTTTACTACTTTGCCTATCTCAAGTGAAATAAAAATTCAAATCTCTAAATTATTCCCATTTCTCTAATTCATAAACGAGACCACGTATTCGAAACACAGATATGCCAACTCCGGGCATTTGTTTATATTTATTGATCTATAATATCATAAAATTTACATTAATTTCTTTTGCACCTCATTAGTGAAACACATAGTTAAGTTTTAAATAGAGAACTGTCACGTCAAGATTTGCATGGAAATCTTTTAAATCGTCTTATAATTAAAAACTAGTTTGTGTGATACAATAAATTTACATTGATTTACAGATTTACAGAGAGTAGAGATTTTATAAAAGTATTATCTCTCTGAATGGATTCATTTTTATAAAAATATACTAGTGGCACCGAAAGACGCTGCCCCGTACAATTTTTTTTTTTTGTAAATCTAAACCATTCTCGAACACACACAAAAAAAATCATCAAGATCGGTCCGTCCGCTTAGGAAGAGTTCATAGTGTGTCACACACACGTACGTAATTATATATAAAGATATCCTTAGTTGACAGATGGCCTTCTGGTCTGGTGCAGATAATTTGTATGAATTTTTTGATCGAGTTATGGCCATTTATGTACTTAAATATTTTCGTAAATGAATTTCCGTCCCTAGCTCCCGTAACAGAAGTTTAACGAGCTCCTCACGGAACTACGTAAACGCGGTGCGACTGTAAGTCAATATTTTAATAAATATTAATAGCTACTTGAATAACTTTTTCGGCATAAAATGTAGCCAATGTTCTAATCCAAGGTATAAGCTTTCAGTCAAATCAGTTCAGCTGTTTTGCCGTCAAAGATCAATAAACATCCAAACTTACAAACTTTCGCCTTTAAAATACATATTAATAAGAAGTAGTGACACGACAGTAATTTTATCCGCGGAATATTTGTTCTCGAATAATGACAACTTCGATGAAATTAATGTTTAATGACAAGGCTCGCACATCTGACACTTGCGCTCATTTAATGACACGTGAAATGTAGACAAAAAGGAAATAATTTACATTAAATTATGTCATTCAAGTAAATGCCGTTGGTTAATTTAGAAAGTAGCGCATTCCGCTACATTATTGCAAAAAGTACGAAAAACTTTTACCGACTGCACCGAATCGCTTTTTAAGAATCGTCAAATTTTCATTAAGATTTGCGTTAAATCAATAAAAAAGAACATAAAAATCAAAATCTACAGTTGATTGACAATCGGTTCGAGATATAATGAACTAGATTTTGCCGCAGCTTTGCTTGTGTAATATGCTGTTGAATTTGAATTGTAAGTAATGTTGAATTCAATTTGATGACAACTGTCCTGATTTGTATAAAGAAAAAGGAGAGCACTATCCTTAAAAAAGACACAGAATTGTCGGATTGTATATTCGACTAAATAATGAATATGCTGTACTTCAGTCTTACTATCGACCACGTTGACGAGAAACTGAGAAATTCAGAAATTGGAACTATACGGTAAAGGGGTTATGTTAAATTTAATTCTGAGCATGTTGGTTATAAGGCTGTCACTCAACTTATTCATAACCAGAATATTGTTACTCATTTTAAACCAATTCATAGTTTGAGGACAAACGACAAGATTCGCACTTTCTTTTCCTTATACTATTTTTATAACTTAAAAATAAAGTTTTATGGGTTACAGTGACCATACTATGTTGTGGTAAAACGGACGCCACGCAAAAAGTCGAGCGTGGGTTTATGACCAAAAGTTTAACGTTTGTTTGTGGTTTCCGTAATTTATTCTCCGTTATTCCCTATAAGTAGGTGGATTGAGACCGCGTAGGTGTTGTGAGAGTAGCCAAATAGGATGGTTTGTGTTCTAACTTGGGGACATCTATTCATTTGATGATATCGACCTGTTTCGTAGATGGTGATCTTAACGGCGTCGATACGAACGGCTGGAAAACGTGTTAATAATATAATTAACTGTTTCTTTTTTTTGCGCCGGGAAATGCTCTTAGGCATCCCGCTCGAGGGGACTCCCCAGGCGGGTATGTGGGACTTACTGCGCCCGAATGATAGTAAGGACGCAGCTCTATCCACTAAAACCCGACGAGTGCCACCAATACCACCTTTCGTGAGGTGCCCTAGATGTGTTGAAACTGGGCACTTCGGCGGCTAGTCAGTCTCCCAAGGGACCAACGCCACCGCCACAGAAGGGTTGTCCCGTAACGCAGAACAGTCTCTCCTAACGTCGGGACAATGCAATGGGGTGAGGTTCCCATCCTCGCCCTTTGTCCGCCACTGGTCTTTTCTTGGAAGAGGGGACTTCTTATAAGAGGGGTACAAAGAGCAGCTCCCTCGGTTCACTTGGCTTCGCCGAAGGTGCTGGGTTCACCTTAGGCTGCTGAGCCCCACCGCCACGACAAAGCCTGAACCGTGGTGGGGATAATATAACCTTCTATGACGTAGAGAATCTTCCGGAAGATTAATGTAAATAATATAAGGGAAGTATAAATGATCTAACACCATCATCGTGAGCTCATGTTTATTTCGTTACTTTGTAAAGGCTTTCTTTAATAAAAGATAAAATTATCTTAACGTCAGTGTCGATGGTCTAGTAGTAGGTATGGGATCAGCCTCTTGAGCGAGAGATCCGAGTTCAATCCTGACCCCTGTGGTGCCTTTAATAGGGTTTTTATAAATTTCTACGTCCACGTGAACATAAGACAATCGGTTTCTCATCGGTGAAGGAAACCTGCATGCCTAATGAGGTTAAAAGGCTTTGAAGGTGTGTGAAGTTCACCAACTCGCATTGGGCCAGCGCATCGGTGAACTATACCAACACCCTCCTCGTCTTATTTCGAGGAGGAGATCCGTGCCCAGCAGTGGGATATATAATGGTTGGTTTTACGATTAAGATTTAAAAAAATCATACAATAGGAAGCCTACTTACCTATATTCAACAGAGTTTAAACAATTTTACGACTTCATTAGAGACGAGGTTTAGTTTACATAAATTATACAGGAAATAAAAATATAACTTCCCCCTACACGAGAATCCTGTTATAATTAAGAACCTGTTTGCATATTGTATTTACATATACGAGTAAAAGTCGAATTTCGTGTTCGCGATTCGGTACAAAAATAACTAAAGTTAATTTAGTCGATAACTGTGATACTTATTAACAAAATATTTTGAATACTGTGCCCGCCCAGGTGTTTACTTATTTTTATACTTTTCGCTCTTTTTAGGGAATTTCATTTTAAGGATAAACAAGTCGACGGCGCGAACTCCGACTAAATGAATGCTATCTCACCTGACATAGTGCGCGAACATGTGTGCTAGAGTGAAATGCATATAATGAATCATTCCTAAAATGTCCTTTTAGCAAAACAGTAAGTTAAGAGTATCTTCTTTAAATAAGTTTATTTCAACTTTTGAATAACTAAACTACGTCTGTACGGGTGTTATTTTTGGACTTTTGTGCTCCCTATACTATTTATTTTCGCCCAAAGTTGGGCTAAAATCAGTGTTGAAATACAAAAATTTAGAAGCTTGTATTTTTAAATGTATATTTTTTTACGATTTTTGGTGTCTGTATGACATAGGTAATGACTAGATCAATTTACATTATCCTTAGTTTTTGATGGTCAACGTCAAACATTGTAGTAATTACTGTTCTGCGTTTGTATGAAAAGATAAGCGACTTGTGTAACCTAAGTAAACGATTATGGAGTAGACACAAAAATCGTGTCTTGGGAGCGAGAAAGGTCCAGTATCTGATGTAGGCTGATAATGATGATAGTTTCTTAGATTGAAATAATATTTGCAGAAAATAGTAGAGGGAGCTCGTTTAGCCCTTTTGAGGAACCGGCCGGTCGCGGTTTCCTATGTTATGCAGATCCGGGACACTCCCCTTCAAGCGGCTGAAGGCAGCTCGAAGGCTTAGTGGATTTAGTGCGGTATGCCGGCACCGGGTAGCAAGGACAGGGCGCCGGGAATCCCATATATCCCTGGAGACGACGCATCGCCGGGTGAATGCGCAAAGCATTTCCACTGCGTCAACAAAAAAAGGTGGGAAGACGATCTTCGTGCACTTGCTGGATGCGAGTGGCGAGGGATCGGTCGCCTTGGCGTTCATTGAGGGAGGCCTATGTTTAGCAGTGGACGGTAGAAGCTGATGATAATGATAAACTGGCTGTATATTTCACTAAAATAACTGTTTATAATGGGTCATCGAACCTACATCCGTACCCTCTTGCAATGGACTAACCTTACGTACGTCAATGATCTCTACCTGACAGACGTCAACCTGGGCTTACAAGGCGCTTCCTTGATTAATAATTGACAGGCTCAGCAAACTGGTTGATTTCTAAGAGGCCAGCTACTTTTCTATATCAAGCTATCAATGTTAGCTATCACTTACTCATTTGTAACATGTTTAAGGTTTAGTTTATCACGAGAGCGTGATATGCAATCAATATATCGTTAGCCTATTATCCATCAAACAATTCTGAATACAACAGAATTATTTGCTGTAAAAAGTCTTGTTACTAGAATTTTGCTGATTTCAGGGAAAACAAAAAGTAATGAAAAGTAAACTCTTGTATGTTATTAGCTCCGCAAGTTTATTGAAGAAAGTAGAAAAGAACTGAATTGCAATAACATGAATTTACAGAAATAGTTTAAGCCTTCAAGAAAGCGAATATTTATTCGTGTCTACTTTAGTAAAATAGCTTTTATATGTTATTGTTGTGCGAAGTGATTTAATGCGTTTACGACACAAGGCTGGTGAGAAATGATCGTTTAAAACATGTTGGGTACTTAACACTTTGTGAAATAAATTCTTACTTTGTAAGCTCATGAGCATGCGAGGAGATAAGATAATATGAACTTATACAGAACTTATACATTTTTTTTCTTTTACGCCGGGAAATGCCCTGAGCCATCCCGCGGGGGAGTGGGTCTCCCCTGGCGGGTATGTGGGACTCGGTGCGCCCGAAAGGTGGTAAGTAGATGCAGCTCTACCTTTACTGGTAAAACCCGGCGAGTGCCACCAATGCCGCCTTTGGTAAGATGCCCTGGATCTGTTGAGCAAACAGGGCATCTCTACGGCTAGTCAGTCCCTCAGGGGACCGACGCCACCTCCACAGGGGTTGTTGTGACAGTACAATGGGGTGAGGATCCCGTCCTCGCCCCTAGGCAACTGCTTTTTTATCCACTCTTCTTATAAGAGGGGTACAAAGAGTCCCCTCGGCTCAATTCGCTTCGCCCAAGGTGGTGGGCTCACGCCAGGCTACTGAGCCCCACTGCGACGTCAAGGCCTGAACGATAGTGGGGACAAACTTATACATAGACATTACACATTTTCAAATAAAAATCGTTAAAAATCATCGGAATAGATATAGTTTAGAACATATTCACTATATGATTCATATGTTGATATTATGATTATCTATCTATATAAGAACTTTGATATTATGTTAATTTTTTTGTCAATAAGTTTGAAGACAATGCATGAAGCATAGAATGCCTCTAGAGATTCTTCCGTGACGAAGTCTAAATTGCAAAACGGGCAAAACGGACATGCGTCACCGTTTTGCCCGTTCACAATATTATGGATTTACTAGTCAGACGTGTTGGCGACAGGTTATCGAGAATTTTAGTAATTCAGTATAACCTGTAGAGAACGGTATCTTTATATGACCCACATTTAAATTTGACGTTTTTTTAATAAATATGTAAGTGGCGCGTCTTAGCTGTCTATAATCGGTTTTCTCGTGAATCTAGGGCCGTGAGATTGTACATTTTTCCTATTGACTCAGCTTGCTAGTACGCTTATGCTCACAGAGGTTAATAACCCAGTTTTCCTTTCTCATGTATTGTTCAACTTTACATAGTTTTTTATTCATTTATTCCGTTTGCATAATATGGAGCGGATTATGAAATTTGTCACTAATTCTTGCTTCTAACTTAAGTGCTTATTTTTTCCGCCAAACGGCTTTGCTGAGATCAGGATATCGGGCTTGACAATGTCAGAAATGGCAAACCCGTCATCGTTACTTATATATTTTCTTAATAATAGGCTTATAAACATAACTATTTTCATAATAGTACGTTTTTATTAAAGAAAATGTCGAGAAAATTATGAGTCACGTTCTCATTATTCATCATCATCATCAACCTCTATCCGTCCACGGCTGAATATAGGCCTCCCTCAATGAACGCCAAGATGACCGATCTCTCGCCACTCGCATCTAACTCGTAACTCATTATTACGTCAAATTATTTCATAAGAAAATATAAAGTTTTACGGGATAGATACAGATTTGATAAGAATACACCGGTTATCCAGATCTGTTCTCCGTAATCTTACTCTCCGACCTTTTGTGACCATCTTAAAAATATTTCCTTTAATATTATAAGACTTCTTATGAGAGCGACTTTGTTTTTATATTGTTACTATATTCGTACCACTTACCAATTTGAAGATAATGAAAAGTATGCAGGTATGTTCATTGTTCACTTTTGTGAAGAATTATTGTGTTACTTTTCAGTCATTGTATAAAATCTGGTATTCACACTGAGACTGATTGAAATTAATTTAATTTCTTACCGTTATCGTTATTTATTATATTGTTTTAAATTATTCAGGTATTCATAATTTTTGTATATTATGAATATATATGTAAATAGGCCGAGATTGTTATATACAATTTATTTGTATCAAATAAATTGATTACGATTTTACTCCACAACATAAATTGATATTTTAGTTAACATAGTTTTATTCTAATTTTATAAATAGCCTTATAAGGTATTATGCTACAGATGGGCAACAGGTTCGAATCTTAATAGCCATGATAACGTAATGGAAGTTAATATTGTAGTTATTCGCTATGCCCGTTATTGCTGGCGTGTTTGCAGACATCATTCTTTTGCCTTCATATTTCTTTGTAACGTAATTGCTTTTGCTGTGAAGATTTACAATAAAATTGTAAGAAAACAATGAATGAAAAGATTGAAGATGTTAACATTCATGATTTTAATAGATCTTATCTGGAATACGCAAATATGCTCTTGAGCATGAGATTTTAATTATAATTTGTAATTCTTTGAAATAATGAAACTGTATTATTTTTTGACAAGAAAATGTTAGAAGAAGTTAGAATTGAAGTGGGGTAAAATAAGCGAAGTCATATGTTTATTAAAAAAGTTGCCTAATTGAGCTTTTCTATATTCGTATTTATGCGTATTTATTGTAGGGTTAATAATTGTTGATTAGTCAGGAATGCTGACTCAGCATTAACAATTTTATTATAAGTGCAACATCGAGGTATTGGATTGCTCTGCTAAATCTACCGTTTCTTTACGACCATGTATACTCCCGTTGCTTTACCTACCTCTATATAATCATATGTCGTATGAAGTCCAGCCAACTCTGCCTTCTCTTTGCGACATCTTTATATATAAAATATCACCATGTCTCTCCCGGATGAACTCCTAAGCTATTAAGAAATTTTGCAGGCTATATATATATATATATATATATATATATATATATATATAATATATATTATGTAGTTTGGTCTCCATTTGGGGTTGGAACAGATCGCTTTGGGACAGGACGACAGGACCAACGTGCTGACGTATATACCTAGTAAATAAATATAGCCTGTAAATTAAGCAAAATCTTGTACTATTCTAAAAACGTGTCATTAAAATTATTTTTAAAATGAATTTTGACGACCCCTATGGTTCAATGGTTAGCGCGCTGGCGCTCAAGCCGGAGTTAGCAGGTTCGAATCGCACCAGGGAACAAAGAGTTTTCTGTTTTCCTGGGTCATGGATGTATATTAAATATGTGTATTATAATAAAATCAGAAATATATGTAAGTAAAGTATAAAAATATTAAATATATTTCCGTTGTCTTAGACACGTAACACACGTTCTTCGTAACTTACCAAGGGACCATTTTGACGTGTTGTATAAAGCGTCCATAGATAATATTATTATTATTATTAAAATATTCACATTATATTCTCATTGTTCAGTTTAGTATTTGGTAAAGCTTTTAACGTAAAGGATGCAACATAACGCATGTGCAAATTCAAAATTAATCCAACAGGGCGGTGATAGTAATTCTGTCATGATCTAATTTCCCGATAAAAAGTGTAAATAATTCCAACCGAGTCTTATGATAGTCGGGAGAGCCGCGGGAACGTTCGGAAGCGCGGAATGTGTGCAAGGTCATTGAGCCCTGTGCGGTCATGCACATAGACTTCCCCCACTCCCCCCGACTCCTCTCCACTCTCCGACACTCCCCGCTACCCTCCTTGCACCATATTGTCTAGCGATCAGCAGATAAAAGGGGAGCAGGGCGAGAACTATTTAAATACAAAATGCATTACGTGAATGGAGATACACTTTAGATAGCGATTAAACTCCTTACCAATATTAGTTACTTTAACTGAGGTTACGTTCACTAATCGCCCAAGGGTCAAAGTTAGTTAGGTATTAATAAACGTTTAATTATAATTATTGATTCAGGACTTCTGTGTAAATTGTTTTATTATAAAATTATTACTATGTAGGTAATATAAAATAAGAAAGTGTCCATTATGACATTTTTAAACATTTAAAAATACACAACGTTATTATTAATATAGTAAATTCTCCATACAAACT
Source organism: Helleia helle (assembly GCA_963853865.1). Classification (NCBI taxonomy): domain Eukaryota; kingdom Metazoa; phylum Arthropoda; class Insecta; order Lepidoptera; family Lycaenidae; genus Helleia; species Helleia helle. Next base: position 15,085,176 of record OY971421.1, read on the forward strand.
TTATCTGTGCCAAATCTCACACTCTTGCGTGCGCGCGATAGGGTACAGAGATTTCTCTTTACGTATATTGTTAAAATCTTATGGTGAAAATGTTTCTATTTCGCACAGACTATTTTAAAAGAACGGGAATGAAAAACAAAAATCGAATTAAATTACTCTTCTAAATGAATTATTGGTATAAATCATCATCGTTAATACAACCTATATCCTCTGCTGGATGGCTAATCCAAGATGGACGAATGCATACTCGCGTCCAACTAGGCCATTGCATTAAAAGGTTTGAGTAAGAATAAAATATAGAGTGATAAAACAGAGACTTTTTTTCTTAATAAATGACAGGTGGAACGATCAATGATCAAACCACCTTATGTTATGGTGCCCACCATCCGCCGTGACATTGATTCGCTGTCTATAAGACAATGGGTATGCGTGTAATCCAATTTACTGCCCCCCCGACCAAATTGGTACAACAGCTGTCGGAGACCAGAGATAATCCAGCCAATTCAACTTTGATATTGGTATATGAACAAAAAAATAATAATTTTATGAGAAATAAATCTTGACTAATTTTTTCATAGCAGAGGTGGCAAACGGTCAGTCGTTTCACCTAGTGGTAAGTGAGAAGAGACTTCCGTAGACACCCAATAGATCATTAGCAGGCTGCAGGTGCGTTGCCGGCTTTTCAAATATGAGTATGCTCTTTTCTTGAAGGTCCCTAAGTCGTAGGTATCGGTTCGGAAATACCGTAGGTGGCAGCTGGTTCCATATAGTTGTCATACTAGGCAGGAACTGCCTCAAAATTTAAAACTTATAATTAAATAATACAATAATAATTTATTCAAATATATATATATATATATATAAACTAATAATATTTAACTAATATTTTGATATGTAGTAATAATTCATTTTCTATAACTGGATTCTCGAATCATTAAAATAATAAACTAGATAAGTATTAGCAAGATCCAGTTTTACACATAGTACTAAATTAAAAAAATGTCATTTTAAGTACCTTATTTATACACTCCGTTACCATAACTCCGGAAAACATTTATTAAAACGCAAATGTCGCTCTCGACGGAAGTCGATCCCGCTACTCTTGAAGAAGCCCAACACTTGACCACTACGTCATAGGCCGTTACAATAACACTCGCTTATTTCGGTATGTCACCTGGTCATCGGAAAGATTTCATCTAGGTATTTGTATGGTGAATCTGAACCGGGGTCATTGATATATATACTCATCATCATCAGCCTCTATCAGTTCACTGCTGAACATAGGCGTCCCTCAATGAACGCCAAGATCCCACTCGCATCCAACTCGGACCGGCCACTGCACGGTGATCGTCTTCCCACCTGGTTAATGGCCAACCAATACTTCGTCTACCTAAACGCGGCCCTTATTGGCCCATCGACCATAACAATGCCATCGTGCTATCATAAAAAACGAATTGCTCTTGTGGATTTAGATTAGAATTTCTTCTCTAACTCTAACATAGGCTCAAAATCCGGTGGGAGGGAAGCGCTGTGCCGCGCTCCTGGCTTCATGGGTACCACACTATGTTGCTTGCTTCTCCCGTGAAACAGCTTTGCTGTGTTCCAGAGAGAAGGGCAAGACAGGCAGTGTAATTACTGGCACCGAGACTTAACATCTTATGTCTCAGGATAGGCAACACATAGTTGAGTTGCCTGGGCTCGTTTCAGGTATACAAGTTCATGTTCATGTTCATGGGCGTTGTCAACCACTTACCATCAGGAGGTACGTTTGCCAGTTTGCCTATCCAACTAACATAATAAAAAAAATTGATCATTGATATCTTATATAGTCTATCTCCTTACCGAAAATGGAAAATCTGATTAGCGGCTTAAACTTATTGGTAAAACTGGATAGTATTTTCTTACTTTTTCTTACTTTTGAATGTACGTTAGTATGGACTGTGCTTGTGTAGATGATTATTTATAAATAATTAGAATAATGTTATAATAAGCGTCCTCTTACGTTGTTTTGGACCGGCTGTATCCAGTCAGTACTTGAACCAAACTGGCGCCAGAGAAACGCAGTAAATGTGGTTGAGGTTTTACTGCAAGTACCATCGTCACAGATTATTTCAATCGCACTCCAATTAGAACAGGATTATTAATTTACTTTACATTCTGCTCATACAATGACAATGAATTATAAAATAATGTATTATCTTTTGTTTGTTACAGATTAATTAAATAATTATTAAGAACAAAATAAGAGAAAAGGCCAATTTCAACACATTACAAACGGTATGTACTTTAATATTTATTTGTTATATTATTATAAAATTATTTTATTTACAATTTAATATAACAATATTAACAGATACAAGGGATACATTGCTAAGAAGGTGCACTAATATCTATGAAAGATATCTTTCAGCAATACCTTGTGTATCAAAAAATAAACAAAAATTTAGAAAAACATAATTTTTATGTCGTTCTTATTCCTAAGTCAAACAAGCATAAAACAATTTAACGTGAAGTGATAGGGAATAACAAATTGAAACGCATACATGCATCTGTACTATGTACTTTATGTTTTAAAATTGTTATAGTAGAGAAAATATATTAAGGCTTAATGATAGAAAGGAATGCACACACTACCATTACGCTGACGGCTTCCTCTCTATCTTTCTACGTGAATGCTACAACGTGGATAACACTTTTCTATCATTTTTTTGATATAAAAGCTTTATATTTAAGGCTGATCACACACTCAGGAGAACGGATGGCCGATGAGCCAAGATAGAAGATAAGGTTCAAGAGTCATGCAAGACCATTAACCAAGTGGGTAGACGATCTCCGTGCAGTAACCGACCCGTGTTGGATTCGAGAGGCAAAGAAAAAAGGAGGCCTAGGTTCAGCAGTGGACGGATAAAGACTGATGATGATGATGATGAAAGCTTTAACCATGTGAGATATGTATGTCAGTCTTCGTCTAGTTTACATATCTATAATATATTCAAAATAAGGCTTTTGTAATACGAGGCTTTTACTTTTTTATATTGATAATGTAGTATGTTTTAAGTAATAAACTTACGAAATACTTAGATTATGTTTCTATAGTATTCCATCCTTTTAAATGATCATTACTTCAATATCTTGTATGTAGTTACATTTTTACATAAGATATAATCACCATGTATCTGTATGTATTAGCAACATAATTTATAATATCTATAAGAATTCTAATCTCCTTTCCATGTTGTAGTCCTAACACATTAATACTCACATTATACATCAACGCAGCATCCATGGGCAAACGACCTCCATACATCTTTATTTATAGCCAACATGCTAAAAAAAGGAATGACCATAGTTCACCATAACTCTTACCATCATAACAATGCTAGGTCCGTGGGACGTTCCTGAACTCTGCCCTGTACTCCTTTTTGTGCTGTCGATCGCCTTTTGCCTTCAAAGAGCAAGATTGTCGTTTTATGGCCAGCCAACGTGATTTGGTCTCCCATTGTTTAAGAACCTATCACGAATTCGAACATTGAGCAATTTATCAGAGGCTACGCTTAAATGGTCGCATCTACGTGGGAGGTGAGACACGGCTTCCATTGATTATATGATTTATTATTAAGTCAGCACTTGTAATCTTTTGGCATATAAATTGCTGTGTGGAAATGATAAGTGAAAGTGTAATCACCATTTGAAACAAAGAAAGATTAGATAGTGACCTCTCTGAACTTACTTATTCGTTTTTAATGCGATGTATTTACTAGGTAATACGTTATTAGTTACTGATACTTACAAGAAGAAGTTATAAATTGCTTGTTTGTAAACATGTTTTTCTATAGATTTCTCTATTAGGAAGATATCAATCAGTTATCTGTATGTATTGCAAGTTTTTCTACGCTTTTACCAATAAGATATATTTAATGGCATCTACCTCTTACATACAAATAAGGCATATCGTATGAAAAAAAAAAAAAACACTCAAGTGTGAGTTGGATATGTATTCGAATTTCGAACCAACCATTTTGTCTGGAACTTTAAAAAGGTATAAATCAGAACAAGTACTCGTGTCATTCAAATGAAAAGCCTTTCTTTATCAAAGAGCCTTAGGCTAAGCGTGTCAGATAATACTCTGATAATATAAACTTTGACTGTCGTATCTGTCCATTGCATTTGTGTAAGTGCAGTAGTGAGGAGAAAATTGTTAGCGATAAAGTCGTTTCAAACGGGTTTTCCTGGGAGTAAAATGGTCTTGTAATGATACAAGAATGGTTTTAACCTTACGCTTCATTGTTCTATATTATTATTTCTGATTATCATTCACATTTCTGTGTATTCCTCTTATCTTATATTTTCTGAGAAAGCGAATTAAAATGCCAGCCCAGTAGAAAATTTTGGGTTATTTTTTAATTTTTTTACTGAATAAATATTATAGCGAGGTTCATACGTTTCTTATTTTCCTGTTAAATATAATATCCTAGCGTCACTTTAGTGGAAGGCTGAATCATGCTTTCTCTTGTTCCACTTAAAGTTTTGTGCAGGTCCGTACTTTCTTTTTGGAATATTTAGGGTTATATTGGGCTATTTAGGTATTGTTTCGTTAAATGATTCAAAAACTACTATTTAATTCGGAGCGACGCAAAGCAACATTTCTGTAGGTATAATAAAATGTCTAGAAATCGCAAATTAACTTTCTTTTAGCCTTTTGTACTTGTGTAAATCTATACTAATATTATAAAGCTGAAGAGTTCGTTTGTTTGTTTGAACGCGCTAATCTCAGGAACTACTGGCCCGTTTTAAAAAAATCTTTCAGTGTTAGATAGCCCATTTATCGAGGAAGGCTATAGGCTATATAACATCACGCTGTGACTTATAGGAGTTGAGTAACGCGGGCGAAGCTGCAGGCAACAGCTAGTAAATAATAAAATTGCTGAGTTTTACTACAACAACAACATTATTTCATTTATTATTATTACCGACTTAATGACGACTCAGACATAGTTACAAGCCTATCTCATTGTCTCAGCAAAATGTCATAAATATAAACAATTAAATAATATTAGTGATAGCCGGTTTCTAGATATTAATATGAAGTCTGAAAGCAAAATAGATTAAACTGTTTGATAGAGTAAAGTTTCCACTTCATGTAGACTTGATTTAAATATTTTCTGAAATGTACTGTTTACAAAGCATAAATTCGCATTAGGTTTTGTTTGAAAGCCGTGGATATTTATGGATGATGATTATTTAAACATTAAATAATAACTTTTTAATATTCATCTCTAGGCCTACTTTTCCACTAGCTTGGTTCAGGGTTTCTACCATGCTCTGTAGTTGGGAAGATGACTCGGATAACAGTGCTAGGTCATCCGCGAATCTCAGGTGGCTCAAGTAAGTACCGTTTATGTATATACCTTGTTTACTCCAATCTAGCTTGCTAATGATCGACTCGAGAACAGCTATGAATATTGTTGGAGACAGCGGGTCCCCTTGTCTCACTCCTCGCTCTATTGGAAAGCTAGGGCCTAATGTTTCAAGCTTAATTTTAGCATTATTTTTTCTGTATATGGATTTGATGGTTTTTATATATATTTCCTCTACTCCCTGTTCTTTCAGGCTTTCCCAGATGCTGTTATGTCTTACTGTATCAAAGGCTTTTTGGTAGTCTATGAATGATATATAGAGTGTTCTTTGTTTTTCCTGATACTTTCCCATTATCAACTCAAGGGTATGGATGTGGTCGACTGTTGAAAAGCCCCTTCTGAAGCCTGCTTGCTTAATAATTATTAGTGTGCAGGTTGAAAATACTGTAAGACCAGAGAGATATATATATATATATATATATTGTATTTTAATATACCAATAACGACGTTACACTAATTCTTATCTCAGCACTAAGCAATGAAAGGGCTGACATTGGTAGTTTAATTTGGCTTTTTGGTCAATTTAGTATCTAGTATTTTTATGTATTAACCTCATTAAAGTCACGTCAATGCGTTAATTGACTAAAAAATTTTTTAATTCTAAGGTTATGACAAAGATAAATAATAAATAAGATAAAGTCTATGGCTCATATAATGATATAAACCTGTAATAATATACAAGTCACCTGAATGACGACGGGGAGTCACATCGGGATTGGATAGGGCCAGTTGGTGACGGCTGTGGTCATAATTATAGAAACTTCTTTTTTCAAACCTATGGCCATATTGAAACCTGCGAATTCAGGTGTATTAGAGGTAGATTAAACAAGAAATCCTTTAGTGAGCCAAACTTTAAAATCAATGGGTAAGAATGTTCTAGATATTTTTTTATTTATTTGTTCAAAACAAAAAAGTACAATATCTTTTTCACAAAAAACCCAGCCACGAAAACCTCACATGTTTATCTGGGCAAGGTGAGTCGTACAATATAAACTTATTTAAAAGTTAACACTAAAACAATCCCTAACGCAGTAAAAATATCTGTTGACGTTAAATCGGCTGAACCGTTTTTATCATAACAAGAACTATCGCACATAAACCAGCTTTATATATAAAATAGGTACACCCGTTTTAGAGTTACAGTTCCTTGGACACAGCGGTCAAGCTTATATCACTATGGCCGCTATTTTATCCCTTAAAATTTGTAACAAACAGTCCACTCTATATCATTAATAGTCCGCTTAGTATAGCGTGTTGGGGACAGCGACAAGGGCCCGGCTTTGCATTCCAGCCAGGATAAACATGCGAACCCCGGGCTGTTGAATAAAACAAATACTGAATTTGAACGTCTAGAATGTTCGAGTCATGATATCTTACCCAAATAGAGGAGTGAATTTCTCGCTTGCGTAAAACCTCCTTACAATGAGTGTCACATATTTTATGCGGCGTGCGAGATTGTTTTTTGCTTTTGTTTTATCTGTCTAGCCTTTTTTCGTTATATATGGGTAATGTAACTTTTTGTTTCAGAGGTTAGTGCATAAATAAGAATAAAAATAAGCTTTTATTAAAAAAAAGTAAATATTTGTACACAATTCCAATTATAAGATCTTCAAGTTTCGTTTATTTGTAGATTTTATATTTATGAAGGACCTATCCATCATTTCATTATAAACATTTAATTAATCAAATAAAAAAAATCGAATCAAATCAAATCATTTTTTTTATTAAAAATAGTACCAACAGAGTATCTTTTTGAACGTCAATTGAGGACCACCAAAATATAATTTTTGCCATACTAATTTCCTTTCATAAATTACTATTATTAACCAAATGTTAAATGTTATGACCCAATAGAGTAAAGTATTTTGTATATTTCTACAGAAAGAAATAGCATATATTTATATATTAATATAATAAAATGCTATTAGTAATTACTAGTACCTAATAAAACTATTAGGTTTTATTAGGTACTAGTAAGTACTAATAGTTTTTTTTTTAAATTTTACTGTTTTACATAAACATGTAAAACAGTAAAATAAATGTAATCAGATTTAATGGCGCGACCTTAAATCCACCAACCGCGGGAATGATTTTTATCTTATAACAATACGTAATGGTGATTACAGTGATTGATATTCAAAATAGTGTGTCCCACTTGTGGTGCATGTGGGTCAGCCGAGCAACCTGTCTCACGCATTGTCCCACGTGGCGTGTACCGTTACGGTCAAGTTCGACCCATTGTGTACAAATCTTATTAACGTAATTCGTACATTATAATATCAATCACGCGTGTATTTCCCTAATTTGCTAGATGTGCCTCATTTTCATTTCTTGGCTTGGAAATTGTTGAAATCGTTAAATTATAACATGACAGCTTTTTTATAGAAGAGGGGGCAAACGGACAGTCGTTTCACCTAGCGATAAGTGATAAACGACATCCATAGATGATAGTTTCGGAGATAATGCGTTAATACTAACAAACAAACTCTTTAACAATACTACAGATTAATCTTATGAACTTTAAGAAAAGAGCTTAATATAATTGTATATATACTATACAGATAAATAAAATTGAAGTGTCTGCTTGTAATATTAAAATAACCGCTTTTTACTTAATGCATATGGATGTATACACGGTACATATACCTAAATAGTATTTTTTACAATTTTTGCGTGTCTGTCTGTCTGTTTGTTCCGGCTAATCTTGGAAACAGCTGGGCCGATTTTGACGGGACTTTCACTGGAAGATAGCTTATGATATAGGGAGTAACTTAGGCTATAAAAATAATCGTCATCAATCCGGGTACGGCTATAAATCTAAGTTAACGCGGGCGAAGCTGCGGGCAACAGCTAGTTACGATTTTTTTTTTATATAGAAGAGGGGGCAAACGGATAGTCGGTTCACCTGATGGTAAGTGAAGAGCGACATCCACAGACACCCGCTACACCAGTGGATTAGCAGGTGCGTTGCCGGCCTTTCACGTATGAGTATGCTCTTTTCTTGAAGAAAGAAAAAAAGAAGGCAAGAATTACAGATACTGTTTTTACTTTTTAGGTAACGGAATATATTTTTAGTATACACAATATATTACACAACAATTATTAAGGAGTATCTATCGCTTTCGAATTTAATTTACGAGTATTCGTAAAAGGGCTTGGTGATACTTTAAGTTACGTTTTGGGAATAAATTTTGGCATCGAGGTGGTCTAAATTTATACTTCAATAAATCAATCCAATTAAGGGATAGTATAAAATAAAAAAATAAAAAAAATTGTATTACGTGTCGTTGATAAAAAAATGGTTAAAAAGCTTTTCGGCGTATACATAACATTATAAAGTTAACAACTTAAGTACACTTTAGCCAATAGTCAATCAAAAGTAATTTACGACATTAGTATACAATTTTTTTAAATTAGGTTTATGATTTGCTGTTGACCGAAGAACTTGTGTTACGGGTACCAGACAACTGAAATATATTTAATACTTTTATACTATACATATATTTAAGATTTTTATTATATAATACACATCCATGACCCAGGAAAACAGAAAACTTTTTTGTTCCCTGGCGCGGGATTCGCACCCGCGACCTCCGACTTGAGCGCTAACTATTGAGCCACAGAGGTAGTCATCATGTCTGTGTCATCTGTGGATACAATTTTTTTTCTTAATATTAGTCTAGGTACTAACATTTTTTTGATATATAAGAGCTAAAGTAGCAATAATTTAGTTTCCTGGACGGCGATGGTCTCCTTCTGCGAGGCAGTAATGTCCCAGAAGGAGGCCGACGAGCGGGTGAGAGAGGAGGCCGCCGACGAGGCCTCCTCCCGCAGGCGACGAATGGGGGTGCGTAGGAGGCGCTATTTAATGCGCCTTCAGTAACGCCCCTGTGTTCGTGTTGGACTCAGGATGGGAACCTGGGTCTGTATGGCACGACGTCGTGGGGACTGCTTAGTAGCGGCCGGGCAGTCCCCCCCTACGAGGAGTAGTCTGGCCTTCGCCGGGGCCAGCCTGTCGCTGAGGTGATCCTGTCTGTTGCCTGCATATCCGGGACCCTCAAAAAGCGGCTGAAGGCGCTCGCAGTGGTTTTAGTTAGGGTGGGCACTCCCAAGTGCGAGTCCCAGATTGGGTCAGGATCTACCCGAAGATCCTGGCTGCATCCATAAGGATTTCCCTGCGAAAAAAAAAAAGCAATAATTTAGTTACTAAGTTAAGAACGAGGGTAGAGTTTAGTCAAACTGTAACGCGATAACGAAAAAACTTAACTTTTGTAACTTAAATAGGACACAAAAATCAGACCGATGTGTACGAAGAGCGTCTATCCGACTAAAATGAGGAGTTACCGCTACCGCTTCAAAATCAATTTATTTCTATAAAAGAATATAATCTCAAATACAAAATCATTGTATATGAAGTTCAATGTGCCACTGAACTCGGTAGCACTTCCAAACTGCTTATTGTTCCGCGGTACCCAACTCTGACGGTCACGCTCTGTAATTGGAAAAGCTATTTGTTGGTATAAGGTCAATTGATTCTTTTATATCCTTGGATTAAAATATCGAAAAGTTAATCTGTTAACGCGTTATCAATTTGGGACAAGTTCAAGGCCACATGTCCTTACTTGCATCGTAATATTACGAAGTATGGAATTGGCTTTTTGTTTATCAAAGTACCTGCGTTGTCTGAATAGTCCTTTTTCTTTTCCTATTTTCGTATCTAATTTTTATTTTCTTTTAATCGTAGAAATCATAGTTATTATTCATCGTTTATTAGTGCTAGTATTATTAGTTAAGGTTGATAAAGAGAATGTCTATAAAAGAATTAAGTCCTATTATTTTAATGACTTCAGTATGAACAATAGATAGTGTACGCTGTAATAATCCTACCATTTACGAACATCATTAGAGCTTGAACCAAATATAGAAATAAGCGTCAATACTTTTTGTGAAGTGTAAATTCCTTAGTAATGTTTATGTCTACTAATTAACTTGCATATTCACCGCAAACTAATAAGGTTAACATATTGTCTATACGTTTGAAAATAATTACAAATCAACCGTTTCCAGCAATACCGGTTATAACTTATGGGTTTGAGTTAAATAAGACATAGAGAATTGTATGAGAGTAATAAAGGGATGGAAAGAAATGGAATAAAAGTCTTATATAAAGATGGATAATCAAGTGTTACAAGTGTTGCCTTTAAGGATCTAATTTTATTCTGAAATATGAATAAATTATAAATATTTTCTTGTATTGCACATGTATTCATCTCTACAGATAAATAAAATTGGAGTGTCTGTTTGTAATATTTAATAACCACTTTTTGATTAAATGCATATGGATACACGGTACATATACCAAAATAGCATTTTTTACAATTTTTGTCCGTCTGTTTGTTCCGGCTAATCTCTGAAACGGCTGGGCCGATTTTGACGCGACTTTCACTGACAGATAGCTGGTGTTATAAGGAGTAACTTAGGCTATAAAAATAATCATCATCAATCCGTATACGGCTGTAAATCTATATGTAATCTGCGTTGCCGGCCTTTCAGATATGAGTATGCTCTTTTCTTGAAGGTCCCTAAGTCGTATCAGTTCGGAAACACCATAGGTGGCAGCTGATTCCATATATTTGTGGTGCGAGGCAGGAAATGCCGTAAAAATCGAGATGTTGTGGATTTCGGGACATCAAGATGGTGTGGGTGAAATTTCGAATTCTTGCGGTGGTGGAATTCTGCCGCAGGTGCCGATTGGAGATAACGTCATCATCGATGATTCAAGCATATTATCAGATAGTCTTTTTTAAACTTAGGCTATTTAGTATCACTTTTAATATAAATTTAACGCACTCGAATCCATTTCAGCTAAATTAAACACAAAAAAATCTTTAAGGCAGTTGCTTGTAAAACAATAAATTAAAAGCTAGCACCGTTACGAATGTGCTTCAAATAAAAAGATTACAAACAAAAAGGTTGACATCGGACTTAGGAAATTGTGATACAAACCCTCCTAAATCGTTGTTGGATCGGATATACCGTTAAATTGGGCAATTTGAGAGCGCACGAACCTCCACGGTGGATGCATCCATGGACGTGCCATAACTGTTGTAATCATCATGTGACATATGCGGAGCACTAATTGGGATTTAGCATTGGATTTATTTAACACGCCCCGGTTCACGGTAACGGCTTTGTACCGTATGTTATAATTCATATCACTGAGGCATTGTGCGGTAATATTGCACGGTGACGCGTATTGTTTATGTTGCGTGTTTATCTGTGGTTCATTATGACTGACTTCACATATGGAACAATTTTCGATTGAATATGATAAAACAAACGTAAAGTAGTCGTAGTGTTAAGTGGTTGTGTAATATGAAAATCGACCGTAACACCGTAAAGCTGGATAGGATAGGATAGAAAAATAAATACTTTTTTATGCACTAAGCTCATCAATAGCTTCTATACAAAAATAAAATTGTTTGACAAATAGGAGTAGCTAGTAAGTAGTACTTAAAAATAATGTGCTTGTGTTAATAATATTATGTTAATCTAAAGACGCTTCTTACGTTAAGCGTACAAAAATTCTGAAATTTTTCGCATCCGTTTTATATTTTGGAATTTTATTGGCCTTATGTATCCTCCGACGATATAATTTTTTTGGAATATTTAAAATATTTCAGCTTCCCAAGTTACAATTTTCTCACGATATGTTTAAGATTCATTTTGTATTTTACCCCATTTATAAAATTTATAAATTAATTGTCTCAGAGAATAGTAGAGAGCTTGAAGAAGCTGAACAGTAGACTGTACTTCTTTCAGCTGATACCAAAACTTGATTCCAGATTCCATTTGAATAATTCCTACAAAGGAATGGCCACAATTAAACTGATTGGTGGAACTTGTAATCAACCTCCGCCTAATGGTCGAGTTTAGATGGCAGAGATAAGGCTATTCCGTATTCATGGATGTATATATCCGTAAATAATCTCGAGAGGAATACGAAGAAGTCAATTTTTTTTCCTTATTCTTATAGGCCTATTATGTCATATTGCTTGATTATCTTTTGGTCATTGTATGTGATTTCAACTCCTGGTGGCCATTTGGGTCCCCAAGGAGTTTAACTTTCACCTCAATACGTTAAATGTTAGAAAAAAGTACTGCTAACATTTTTATTAATTATCGATAATTATTGTATAGTGTATTTTATCGGTAAGAAAGTTAGAATTGTTTGACTAGCAAGAGAAGGTACTAAACTGTTTTGCCATTGTCTCTTTGTATATAGATATTGATATAAGCAGCAAGCGGGTCAGCAACAAACAAACCGATATGCTTTCTATAAGTTCTTAATTTGAGTTTTCATTGAGTGTGTGAAATGAAGCAGAACATTTTATAAATCGAAAGCCTTCCAATTCATTAAACATGCATAAGAATCATTTCAGCTGTTCGCTGTAAAGAATACAACAATTACCTTACTTTCACGTTTACCGTCGACGTTCATTCATTTTGTTAAAAAGCGAAGTGAAAGCGATATTGCAAAATGGTAAATAAAAAAATATCGAATGATGATTTGTTTTGTATGTCAATATATACACACTGCTTGTAAACATAACTATGCTCTATACAACACATCAGCGCAACCATTGTTTAATTCATACAGGCCCACTGCCCAGAAGAATTGAATTTTGAAGAGTTTTTTAAAAAACTATTTTTTTTCCTTAAATATATTTATTGTACATTTCATTTTTACCGTTATTGTTTTTTTACTAAAGTAAAAACAAGTATTCTTTCCCATCCTCTACAGCAAATACAGACACGTATACATATATAGGAATTCAATAGAATATGGCATTGCAAGTAATTAACGGTCGAGATTCCGAGAGGTCACGGGTTCGAAGCCAGCAATGAACGGACATTTGTATGATGAATATAAATGGCTGTTCCGGGATTGAGAATGTCTTTAGGTACATAAATTCAATAAATCTATTATTGTTTATTTACGTGTAACACTTGACCTTCTGAACATAGGACGCCGTTGTCAAATATAATTACTAGTCGTTTCCTGCGGTTTCACCTTACCTGTATAAAAAATAAAAAGTTATCGACTATATTGGACGACCAAATGCCAAAATCGCGTTCAAACAAACAAACTTTCTAACTACATTATTTTAGGTATGGATATATATTTTCTAGTTAAGTTTTGATACTATATATTTTCTATTTCATCATCATCAGCCTTTATCCGTCCACTGCTGAACATAGGCCTCCTTCAATGAACGCCAAGACGACCAATCCCTTACCACTCGCATCCAATACTAACCGGCCACTGCACGGAGATCGTCTTCCCACCTGGTTAATGACCGATCAACACTTCGTCTACCAGCCTCCACTTTTATTTGTCCATCGGCCATCCGTTCTCCTGAATGTGTGACCATTTTTTACTTACTACCCTTGAAATTACTTACACGATATTGTATGTATAGTTTATTTCATATCCATCACATCTCGTAGCGGCAAAAAAAAATCTGGTATTACTAATATTTAATAATAATAATATCTATGGACGCTTTCACACCACGTCAATCTGGTCCCGTGGTAAGTTCTCGAAGAACTTGTGTCACGGGTACCAGACAACAGAAATATATTCAATACTTGTATTCTATACATATATTTAAGATTTTTATTATATAATACACATATATTTAATACACATCCATGACCCAGGAACACAGAAAATATTTTGATCCCTGGCGGGATTCGAACCCGCAACCTCGGGCTTGAGCGCTAACGCGCTTACCACTGAGCCACAGAGGTCGTCATATTTATATTTAATTATCTTATTTGTTGTCCAGGTGGAAACAGCACTATGAGGGGCAAAGTGTTCGATGGAGCACGACTGGCGTTACTACTCCTACAGGCTTCAATTGTTTTAAGTAGTAAGTTACCCTTTTATTTTATCTTTATTTTAAACCTAGTTTACAGAATAAGTGCTTTTAGACAGAATGGTGCACAGTCGTTGTTACTGTCTGAGATTTATGAATGAGAAGGATTCACTTTGTGCTGCGCGTCCGTCTGAATACGCACTATAATCGCGATTATTTCTGACATCACCTAAATGTACGAAACCAACGATATTGTATCTTAAGCTAAAATAGTGGCAAATTAGCAGTCGGAACCCTCGGTGACTACCGACGGTGACGCCTTTACCCCATCCTCCCAAATGGGCCACCGGTAACTCACAAACCGCATAAAACGCGACAGGGTAGCTTTTTCTTATCATAGCTTTGTTGTTGAGTAAGCCCACAACGAAAGTCATAATAAATCATTGACCGAAAATTTTCTCGCGTTATGTTCATTTTCACGTGTAACAAGATTTTTAGATTTGCCGCCAATTCACAAAAACAAATGACAAATGAATGCAATATACTACATTAGGTTACCAAAGAGTTCTAAAATTGAAATTCAATAAAAGTTTTCATTTTCAATGTTTCTAACTGGCCAGTTCTAAACATTTTCAGTGTTACCCACGTATGTCGTCATAAGTCGTCCATCTTCGATGCAGCTTATTTGTGGTGATTATGATCACCTATCACAAAAGTCTCTCTGTATGTTTCTTAAATTATCATATATGAAGAAACCCCATCAGTATCATGAGCTGGAAAAAAATTAGTTTTATAGCCTTTGGGAATGAGTTATGTCGCACTTAACAATACACGGGAATTTGAACGACAGCAGCTATTTGCGATACCACTCCATTGTAAAATGTGTGTTTAGACGTCGCCTGCCGGTACTCCGCTGTTCCCATACCGATGTCGACTTCCGTAAATAGCGGTTATTTAAATAGAAATAAGTGCTTTGTTAAATAAGTTGTAGGGAATATTATGGAATTGCACTCTCTGGGACTAAATTTTGCTAAATTTATACAAGAACCGTTTAGAAGGTGCTTTTAATTTGTAAAGGAGGTATTAGTTTAACAAAATGCTTACAGTTATCCAGTTTACCCGAAAAGTGGCTATTTCCAGTTATACTCTATAATATATACATACAAATATATAAAGAAACTCTAACAGTATCATGAGCTGGGAAAAAATAAAATTATAATAATAATTTATACAAAAATGAAAGTAATTTAAATAAAAATGAAAGGAAATTAGTAATGTATGTAAATAATATAGATGTATCGATTAGAAATTAACAATTACAATGTTTGAGGTAGCCGATGGCCAAGTAAGAGCTATCATGGCGTTTACCAGAATTGGTCATTATTAACAGTAATTAATTTAAAATATTTAAATAATAATATAAATAATAAAAAAAATACTTAAAATTTACCATAGATAATATTAAATATTTAAAATGTGTTGTTTCAGGTGTAGTGGGCTTGGTTTCAGGTCGCATTGCCTTCGAAAAGCTCACAGATGTTGACTTTCCTGGCACAGCGTATTACACAGTACGGAATCTTTCTCTCTACGAATGCCAAGGCTGGTGTCGAGAAGAAAACGACTGTCAAGCGGCAGCATTCAGGTACATTAAATAATATTCATTATTTTATCGTAAAGGTTATACATAATTTGAGTATTATGAAATTGAACTTTAGTCAAAATAGAAGATTAAATCTAAAACTATAGATAGAAATTTTTAAATTACTTACTTAGTAAGCTTAAGAAGGAGCATTTACAGTTCATTTGACCATCATAAAATCAGAAATGGTTTCGTCCAATCAAAAACATGACTTGTCATTTCGATATCAACAGCGATCACGACGCATCTAACCCAAATGTCTTAGATACGATCCGAGTGACGTGAAGATCCAGTAATCGATTGACATTGGAAATCGATGGGCAAAGGTCGTTTGGTATGTGTGTCAGACAGCACACGTCCCATTCAGGTATCCCAATGACACGCTCTCGGCCAGCAACAATGTGATTCGCGCCGCCACAAACCGTGTAAAAGCGGAAACCAACACTCGCTCCAAATTGGATAACAGTAAAAGTGATCGCATACGTCTTCAAAAGATTATTATATCTCATGACAATCGGCGGTTTGCCATTTAATAAGTTGCTGATTGAATTGTGTCTAGGTGTATTAAATTATATTGAAACAATTTGTACGTTTCGATGCCGTTATTTGGGATGAACGTTTCTAATTATATTAAATCGCCAAAAAATCGATAACATGTAGGTTAACAAAAAATAATAGCAGAAACATTCTTATTTAATCTTACCTAATCTTCGTTTCATAAATTTGGAACCGCAAAGACATTAGAACTATTGCTAGTATACACGTGTAATCAATTGTTATTTAGTAGCTGTTGCCCGCAGTTTCACACGCATTAACTTGCATTTACAGCCGTATACGGATTGATGATGATTATTTTTATAGCCTAAGTTATTCCTTATAATATCAGCTATCTGTCAGTGAAAGTCCTGTCAAAATTGGCCCGTTTCAGAGATTAGCCGGAACAAACAGACAGACGGACAAAAATTGTAAAAAATGCTATTTTGGTATAAATGCATATACCGTGTACCTATATATTATATGCATTTAGTAAAAAACGGTAAACTTATTTTAATATTACAAATAGACACCCCAATTTTATTTAACTGTATAGATTAAAATATAGAAGTATTATATCAACTATCCCTTTGGTTGACAAGCTTGCAAAATCGGGGGGGCGTTTTTTTTAACGTCGAGGGGGGGGGGGTTGGACGTATAAATCTCGATTTTCTAACTAATCCCGGTAGAGGATTCGCCGCCATCTTGTTTTAAAGTTCAATTTTTTCGTTTTTCTGAAATAACTCGTTAATTTTCATCTTTTGAGCAAAAATGGCGGTATCCAAAGTTGTTGGAAATTTAATTTCTCACAAGTTGGGTCATTATCATTTTTACGCTATGTTTTATATCTGCACTGCAGCGGAGAGACGTGTGAACAAACATAAGGGATCTCCTGCTGGAGGAAGACTACGATATTAATCCTAGCGTAAAAATGATAATGACCAAACTTGTGAGAAATTAAATTTCCAACAACTTTGGATATTTAAAATTGAACTTTAAAACAAGATGGCGGCCAATCCTTTATCGGGATTAGTTAGAAATTCGAGATTTATACTTCCAACCCATGACGTTTAAAAAAAAATCGCTGCCCGGATTTTTTTCTATTTAAATGTCTACCCCGACTGGACTAAAAATAATTATATCAAAAATAAAAAATTGATGGCTACACATTTTTAACACATGGTTTCAAATATGGATTGATTCCAATCTGTGATGTGTGGATGGATAGAAATTGATATTATATAGTTATCTAGATTCTTGTATTGTATATGTATTTTGTATCTATTATACTTTACGGTCATTGATCTATACCTAAGTTTTTCAAAGTAAAAAAAAAAACATGAAGGTATAATGTGATTAGACACCAAACTATACTCCAACAGAAAATTATATTTCCGAGCATCCACGTACCCTCAGATCTAATTAAATTCCTCGATACCGATTCGAACGGGACCGATAACCGATAGTCGATAAAGAATCAATTCGGTAGGTATTCAATTCAATTACACGAGATAAAACATTCCCGCGCTTCTAATTTAGCATTGTACTTTTTCCACGTAACTCGGATCAATCTCGATGGAAAAATAGATTCGAAAAAAGACTGGGACGATATTAACAATTGGTAACTGTTCTGATGATGTACATGGGACAAATAAGGTGCTATAACTAGGTTTTTTTATGATTTTTATACTGTGTTATATTACGATTTTACACTCCCGTTTGAACGTGCTATGACCTTTTTTTTCTTTTACGCCGGGAAATGCTCTGAGGCATCCCGCTGGGGAGAGAAGGACTCCCCAGGCGGGTATGTGGGACTCGCTGCGCCCGAAAGATGGTAAGGTGGACGCAGTCCCACTAAAACCCGGTAAGTGTCATCAATGCCGCCTTTGGAGCCGACGGCTAGTCAGTCCCTCAAGGGAACGACACCACCTCCACAGAGAGGTCGTCCAGCACCACAGAACAACCCCTCCCAACGTCGGGATAGTGCAATGGGGTGAGGTTCCCATCCTCGCCCCTCGCTCTTTTGTCCCGTCTTCTTATAAGAGGGGTACAAAGAGTAGCTCCCTCGGCTCAATTTACTTCGCCCAAGGCGTTGGGTTTACCTTAGGCTACTGAGCCCCACCGCCACGACAAGGCGTAAACCATGGTGAGGAACGTGCTACGGCCTATGTTTTTGATAAAGTAGTCACATTACGCGAAGAATAATCACGTTAAATGCTTGTCGTCGTTGGAAGCGAGTGGCTTAATATCGGCTGTCTTGGTATTTATTGAAAGAGGCCAAAGACAGGAGTGGTCGCAAATGGTTGATAATGATGTCATATTAAAACGGTATAAACTAAATCATAAAATATACAGTACATTTTACAGTAACGACGTTTAATCGTACTCATATAACACATTCACTGTATCGTGTCGTTTGACTTACTTTACAAAGGTTATATAAAAACACAAGCCATTAATTCATCTTCGGATCAAAATACATGAAAATAAAGATGGCGATATTCCAGCTACTTCAAGTGATCGGCATGATTGATGTTCGGGCGCCGCGCCGCCGGTAATGCTAGCACGATATTTTCTTACGGCACGGTAATTTATAGATGTTAACTATCTAATGTTTATATTTTTATTGGGCCAGCAAGCATAATGCTTCCCTGAGCGTGACCTTGACAATATCTAAAAGAACTGAACTGGGAAGGTCTTTATGGAAGTTCAAGTAGAGGGCATACTAGTAAGAGATAGAGCCAGGGTGCATTGCAGCGGAACTGGGCCGGCACGACTAATACCGGCGTCAATTGACAGCTATTCTGTCGCGTTTCGTGCAGTTTGTGTTTTTCCGGTGGCCCATTGGGGAGGATAGGGAAAAAGAGGGCAACGTTTCTGCATAGCTTTTGGTTGTACGGATGTGTATGGGCGTCGGTAGTCACCATAAGACTCCAACTGCTCGGTTACCTCCTTATGACATAAAAAAGCACAATGCTCCTGGGCGTGACCTTGAAAGAAGAAGAACTGTTCTGGGAATGGAATCTGAACATGGAACTTCGTTTAGTAATCATGCGAGTATATTACGTCTTTATGGAAGTTCAAGAAGAGAGCATACTAATATTTAAAGGGACTAGGCACCTGACGATCCTCCGGTGTAGCTGGTGTCGGTGATAACTTAACACCAGGTGAACCGATTGCCCGTTTGGTCCAACATCGTCGTAGAATATTCGTCCACTGCCAAACATACATTCCATTTAATGAACGCTAAGATGGCTGATCCCGGTTACTCGTATCCAACCTGAATGCGGTCCGCAAATTCATTATCCAGGTTGACACTTAGGCCCTCAACACAACACAAGCTTAGAACCATTGTGATATCTTTACAAGTTGACTTATCTTATTATTTCCGTGGGTTTTGTCACATTGTTATTCGTAGGCCAAAAAAGTATCATCATCATCATCAGCCTTTATCCTCTGCTGAACGTAAGCCTCCTTCAATGAACGCCAAGACGACCGATTCCGACACTGCACGGAGATCGTTTTGAAAAAGTATCATCGATAGAAATCTATAAACACCCTATTAATGTCTAAAACCTACAAAATCTTTAATAGATGCGATTAAAATCGTTTTAAATTATACTATTTGTATTGTACTTTACAGTTATTTACCTAGTTGATGTTATCACGGATAATTTGGTCACGGGTCAGGCGTGAGGTGGGAGATCTTCGGTGTGATAAAAGTGCTTAAAAGGCAATGCAAAGTTCTTGACACAAATATTGTCAAATGAAAGCGATCTTGTGTCTGTTTACCTTTCTTTTGAGTTAAATCTAATGACACACTTTGGTGATTTTGAACGCACCGCTCAGTTACTTTTTAGTCTCTTTTCCAGACTGTTTACGATTGGGCTTTCCAACTTAACCTTATTACAAAGCCTAGATTTGTAACTTAGAAAGATTAGTTATTATTATTGTGAATAGGATACATATCATCATCATTACCAGCCTCTATTCGTCCAATACTGAACATAGGCCTCCTTCTATGACAAGGAAAGCCGATCCCTTGCCACTCGCATTCAACACGGACAGGCACGGAGATCGTCTTCCTACCTAGTAAATGGCCGACCAACACTTCGCCTACTTCAAAGCGGTCTCCACTCTTGTAGCCTAGGCCTATCGGTCATCCTTGACTTAATTCTAAGACACCAAAATCTATACTAAAATTATTATTACACCCTTCCGCTGCCGGACATCTAACCTTTTCACGAACACCAAGCTGGCCGATCTCCTGCCACTAATATCCAACCAAGACTTGGTATTGCACGGAGGTTATCGTCTAGTTAGGTTTATATTCCTCCGCATCCGCATCTTAAATCCGTAGAACATTTTAATAATATATTGCTATTTATATAACACATGAACTATGACCGATCTACCGTTAGATTTTTCTGGAAGAAACGCCTTATCATTGATTAATTACAGCATTCACGAAACCAAAGAGAGTCATTAGTAAAAGGGCTTGATAGTTGATACATTAACCATTACTATTAAGGGTATCTAATGGTTGTAATATTTCTTATTGCTCTTTGACCTCTAGTAGAATATTAAGAGGCAATAAATATTTTAAGATTGGTTTAGCGGTGGATTAATTAATATGTATATATTGAGCGGATTCTCGCTGCGCCAAGGTGTTGGTCAAGGGTAATTGAATATTAAATTTTTGTTGCATGCATCGAGCATATAACCAGAATAATGTAATGTTATGTATTTTGTATGAAAACAAATGCCGCCAAAGTGCTGCGCCGGTACTGCGCTCTTTTTTATTTTTTATTTAACGCCGGGAAATGCTCTGAGGCATCCCGCTGGGGAGCGGGTCTCCCAGGCGGGTATGTGGGACTCGCTGCGCCCGAAAAGTTGGTAAGTGGACGCAGCTCTACCCACTAAAACCCGGCGAGTGTCACCAATACCGCTTTTGGTGAGGTGCCCCGGATCTGTTGAGCTAATAGGGCACCTCGAAGGCTAGTCAGTCTGTCAGGGGACCGACGCCACCTCCACAGAGGTTTTGTCCTGCAAACGTCGGGACAGTACAATGGGGTGAGGTTCCCATCCTCACCCCTTGCCCCCTGCTCTTTTGTCCCCTCTTCTTATAAGAGGAATACAAGGAGCCCCCTAGGCTCAATTAGCTTCGCCCAAGGTGCTGGGCACACCTTAGGCTACTGAGCCCCACCGCCACGTCAAGGCCTGAACCATGGTAGGGTGGTTCTACGCTCTGATTAGCCGATTGACGGCCATTGATGGATGATTGGCCGATGGGACGTACATACAGATCACTGGTTGGATGAATAGCTATTATGTCAGTCACAAATCATTAACCAGTTTCGGAATGTTACAAATATACGACTTCGTACACGAATGCTTACGGTCAAATTATATAATGTAATTAGTAGGTTTAACTGAATTTAAAAGTAAAATCTCAATGACTCAATTAACCAGTGACCTTGACCACGAAACCAGTCGAGATGACGACGACCCGCGGTTAACTGACGATGTTAATTAATTACTTATTACCATAATTGATTTATCTGCTCGTTTAACAACTATTACTTAAATTACAAAGTGAGAAAACAAAAGTGTACCTTAATATAAATTTAAAAAGCTACTCCAGCTTTTTGTTTTGTTGTATGTTTGGGTTTACGAATACTTAAGCGCGTTTTATATAATAACTAGCTGTTGCCCGCAGCTTCGCCCGCGTTAACTTAGATTTACAGCCGTATACGGATTGATGATGATTATTTTTATAGCCTAAGTTACTCCCTATAACATTAGCTATCTGTCAGTGAATGTCCCGTCAAAATGGCCCAGCCATTTCAGAGATTAGCCGGATCAAACAGACAGACAGACAAAAATTGTAAAAAATGTTATTTCGGTATATGTACCGTGTATACATCCATATGCATTTGGTAAAAAGCGGTTGTTTTAATATTACAAACAGACACTCCAATTTTATTTATCTGTATAGATAAATGCATGTAATAAATAGGTAATAAATTAAATTGGATTGATACTACAACTGTATGTTATTTAATGAGATGTTACAGTTATTATTAAAACGTCATGGACCTTAAGTCACATAACGGCTTATGGTTGACAGTACGAGGTACATGCTATTTTGCATGCGGATGGGGCCGGCACGAGATGGTCCACTCGCTCACATAGCACCGGCGTAGTGACAGCAATGCTGTCGCGTTTCGTGCGGTTTGAGAGTAGCCCATTGGGGATAGGGAAAACCAGGGCAACATATCTGCATAACTTTTGGTTGTGCGGATGCCTATGGGCACCGGTAGTCACCATAATACTCCGACTGCTCGGTTGCCTCCTTATGGCATAAGAAATATGAAAATACAAAAAAAAACTTTAGAAAACAATAATCAAAATACAGACATAAATACATAATTTTAAGCAACACATTACTTAGGAATTTAAATAATAATAATAATAAATATCCTAATCCATTTAAGAAACGCATTCTAAAGAACGATGTTAAAAGACAACACTGGTGATGGTATAAAGTAGAAAATGTCGGGCTGGAACGGTAAACCGTCCGTTACTCAGGAAAGTAGTGTAGCGATCTCGGTGTCATTAAGATTGCCTGCAAACGGCCCGATCTACGCAAGCTGAATATGAATCCGCATAATACCATAAACTAGACACTCGTAGCATATTTATCTATAGAGATAGTAGATAAAAGTAAGTAGATAAAGACAGTCCAGTAGTACTAGATATAGCTGAAAATGATGTAGATGAAGTATAGACGCCCCCGCAATGTGTATGTTCTATTTCCATGTACATCCCACTAATATTATAAACACGAAAGTTTGTAAGAAGAGTGGATGTATGTTTGTTGCTCTTTCATGCAAAACTACTGAATGGATTTGAATAAAACTTTATTATAATACTAGCTGTTGCCCGCCGCTTCGCCCGCGTTAACTTTGATTTATAGCCGTACGCGGAATGACTATAATTATTTTTATAGCCTAAGTTACTCCTTATATCATCAGCTATCTGGCAGTGAAATTCCCATCAAAATCGGCGCAGCCATTTTAGAGATTAGCCGGAACAAACAGACAGACAGACAGACAGACGTACAGACCGGCAAAAATTGTAAAAAAGGCTATTTTGGTATATGTACCGTGTATACATCCATATGCATTTAATAAGAAGCGGTTATTTTAATATTACAAACATACACTCCAATTTTATTTATCTGTATAGATGTATAGATACACATCAGAATAGCATATAGGCTATAATTTATCCCTGTACTCCCGTAATGGGAAGTACGCGGGTGAAACTGCGGAGCCCTGCTAGTAACTTATATAATAAGTTATGCGTAGTATGTGCACATACAGGTGTTACTAGGGGAAGTTGCCGACTTGGCGTTCATAGAAAAAAGCCATCAGGCGATGGACACGGCTTGATATTAATTATGACGATGATGGAGCTATAGCCTTGGTATTTGGCTATATTGGTTGGCTGAAAGTAATGACGATGAAGGGAAAAACATCGTCCACTTGAAAATATCCCATTGTCACTATCAATAGTGGTGATAATGAGTTGGACTGTTAAAGTTAAAGCATGAAACGAAGAATGTAGCGAACTAGATTCAATAATACCAAAGGAAGCGAACAAAAATAATTATTAATAGTTGAAAAAGAAGGTTTTATAGCATTGATTACTATGATTGGTTATAAATCATTATATATATATATAATTCTTCTGTGCGTGTGTATGTGACTGAACTCCTAAACGGGACCAATTATAATTTTATGCGTGTTAGATTCACTGCAAATTGTTTTTTTTTGTACAGGACGTCTGTTGGGTCCGCTAGTAGTTAATATATTTCTAGCGATTGGCTATAAGACAATAAAATCTGTCTTGTAGTGAAAATGTTAGGTTTATTTATAAGTGTAATTAGTCGCCCTGTCAGTGGTGAGATGTCCACCAAAGATACTAAGATAGTTGTAGAGTGAACTGTTTTCACTTATCTTATGTAATGTTACGCTAGATTTACGGGTAAAGTTTCTATTTTAAAAAGACCATAAGGTTTTGTCAAAAGGTCGAACGAATATTTTGGTTATTTTGGTGTTATAAGAAAATATGGAGCCGATAAAAAGTTGACTTTGATAAAGATATTTGAGAATATTTGATATAGATTGTAAGTGGCACAGTAATTATAATAAAAGAACTTTTTACGGATTTTATCGCAGTTAATTAAGATTTCTTATAAGGGTCATTTGGTGGTTACCGCTATCGATACTGGCTACACACGACCTAGCCCGTAAAATAAAGTACGCACTATGCTGTTATCCTCCTTGACTTGGCGTTTGTTAAGTGATGTCCAACAGTGATTACAGTATGATATTAATGAAATCTGATGCTTATTATAAACCGTTTCTGATTTCTATATTTAGAAGGGGAATGTGTGTTAAGAGGCTGCCTCTATAAAATTAATCAGCATTCATAGTGACTACCTCATGATATAAAACATAATGCAAAAATAGCTTGTTTAATGAGATATAAACTATCCATCAAGTAGTTAAAATTAAATTATCCTCATAATCTTGTTAATGGAGAAAGGTAAAGGAAAATATCATTATCATCTCTTTATAATAGTTTCTGATTTTTTATGTTCTATCAAATGATTTTGAAACATATGCTTAGATTGAGCACCAGTTTTCAACAACTCATGGATTTAATGTATGGAATGTCTTTCATTGTGATGAAAATAAACCATAAACTTGGCATAACGATGGCAGTTCCACTCTGAAATTATGACTGATGACAAGCGGATATCCAGACATCCAGGAGATGGCAAAAGGCCTCGGTCATTTTCTTCTTCTATTTCCGTGCGTAGAACGGGTTTGGCTGTTTCTCACTGCCTTATAAGAAAAGGGTATTTAATGATCTTTTCCATCACATATTGATGTGTTTTACATATAGAGGAAATATTATATAAGTCGGTCAATCGACTATTTTAATGTATGGAACATATGTTATTTAGTAGATTATTGGCGCCCCCGCAATCTGCCCGATGTGTGTGGTCTTGTCGCATCTATTTCCACATACTTATTTTTAATATTAGTAATTAGATACAGTAAATATCCGGGTAATCACCGACTTTACACCGACTTTTAATTGAAAAATAATGAATGAATAAATGTATGCTGAATGAAAGTATGAATGAATGAATGAACATGGCCTGATAATGATGAAAGTGGCGTTTATAGACTTTTTTTTCTTGGGATGAGATGAATTCGGATCAATCATAACTATTCATATAAATACATATTTCTTTATAATGAAACAAATTTTACGGATTTTATTGTTTTTGACAAGTCCGTGACCATGCTTGCTGTAAACTGTAAGGGATTCAAAACGCCAGTCGTTAGTTGTTTCAATATATTGAGTGAAATTCGCGTAAGCATTAGAAACAAAACTATTTTCTGTCGTTTTTTTAATATTTAAGGATTCCTAAAACTATTTACAACGGGAAATTTTCCATGTATTTCACTTTTGTTTTGCAGTTCGTTATGTCAAAAGTATCTATATGTTTGTTCACGAGATATCGTATCTCCTGAAAGACATAATATAATAGATTTAGAAGTAAAAACATGTTAAATTAAAAATCTTATATATAACGACTGTTACTCTATAACTCCTATTTGTACATGCAAGTACATGCCAATAGAATATCAAATAGTTATGATTTACATTGAACATGCCACGACATGTTTGCTCAGCTGTTGACTTTGGCATGTCATGTACATCCTGTCATGCATGTCATGTACATGCTGTCTCATGATAATTGCAGTAGGCCCTCTCGAGCTGCTCACTTATTTGTATTATTGGATTTATTTATTGGACCCTGATTTTTTTTACTGACGTGTTAATTCTAAATGTTTAAATTTAATAGGCATGTAATAATACTCTGAAAATAGATTCTCAAGGATTATTGATTGTTATTTATAATTGAATAATTGAATAATTAGATTCTTGTCAATCATATGTATCAATCTCGTCAAAGAATCAGATTTTTAGTAGAGAGCGCAAACGGACAGTCGTTTCACCTGGTGGTAAGTGATAAGCGACATCCATAGACACCCGCTACATCGTTAGCAGGTGCGTTACTGCCTACTGGCCTTTCAAATATAAGTATGCTCTTAACTCTTTCATTGAAGGTCCCTAAGTCGAATTGGTCTCTCGATAATAAATAATAATCATCACAATACTTATCATAAGCAAAATTTTTTAATATGAATATTGTTTAATCCTAGAGGACCAGACAGATGTACTCCCCATCATCGTTCAGGCCTTCACGTGGCGGTGGGGCTCAGTAGCCTAGGGTGAGCCGCTGCTCCTTAGGCTATGCTAACTGGGCCGAGGGGGCTCTTTGTACCCCTCTTATAAGAAGAGGGGGAAGAGGGGATAAAAGAGCAGGGGGCAAGGGGCGAGGATGGGAACCTCAACCCATTGTACTGTCCCGACGTTGGGAGGGGTTGTTCTGTGCTGCGGGACAGCCCCTCTGTGGAGGCGGCGTCGGTCCCTTGGGGGACTGACTAGCCGTCGAGGTGCCCTGTTTGTTTATTAGATCCGGGGCACCTTACCGAAGGCGGCTTGGTGGCATTTTGTAGAATTCAAACAAAATTTCATCAAAATCGTCCAGCTGTTTAGAAGGTGTTTAGTGATATACACACGCACAGAGAATAATTATATGTATAAAGGCCTTGCACTAGATTGATAAGGGCTATGATGATGGTGTTAAATTATATTTTGTAAACAACTTTAGCAGTTTTTGCAATAAAAATATCCCTACTATTAAAAGAAAGAAAGCAACTTGTGTTCACTATTATTCCGGTATGTATTCGTGGCACCACTATATTCGTGGCACCACTATATTTGCGCTATTTCCTGGTGCATCGTTCTCATCCCAGACAAATGTCGAATGGCGCCTCGTCAATTATCTTATTACATACAGGAAGCTATTAACTATATATTTCTAATTACATTTAACGTTAAATCAAGATTTATTTATATTTTAAACGTGAATTATTTATTATAAAATATATTCGACATTCAATACTCTGCAAATATACTACGTTTTATATCGTATAAGCAATTTAAATTTGTTTTAGTGCATATAGTTTGAATCGATTAAAAACTCAAAATCGATCGAATGTTAGCTGAGGCTTTACGGAGAAATATACATACACACACAGGTACAAAAGCCTGTTTTCAGCAGTGGGTGAATACAATCTGATATTATTAACAACTAGCTGTTGCCCGCAGCTTCGCCCGCGTTAACTTAGATTTACAGCCGTACGCGGATTGATGATGATTATTTTTATAGCCTAAGTTACTCCCTATAACCGTCCGTTACTCAGGAAAGTAGTGTAGCGATCTCGGTGTCATTAAGATTGCCTGCAAACGGCCCGATCTACGCAAGCTGAATATGAATCCGCATAATACCATAAACTAGACACTCGTAGCATATTTATCTATAGAGATAGTAGATAAAAGTAAGTAGATAAAGACAGTCCAGTAGTACTAGATATAGCTGAAAATGATGTAGATGAACTATAGACGCCCCCGCAATGTGTATGTTCTATTTTCATGTACATCCCACTAATATTATAAACACGAAAGTTTGTTGCTCTTTCATGCAAAACTACTGAATGGATTTGAATAAAACTTTATTATAATACTAGCTGTTGCCCGCCGCTTCGCCCGCGTTAACTTAGATTTACAGCCGTACGCGGAATGATGATAATTATTTTTATAGCCTAAGTTACTCCTTATATCATCAGCTATCTGCCAGTGAAAGTCCCATCAAAATCGGCCAAGCCGTTTCAGAGATTAGCCGGAACAAACAGACAGACAGACAGACAGACAGACAAAAATTGTAAAAAAGGCTATTTTGGTATATGTCCCGTGTATACATCCATATGCATTCAATAAAAAGCGGTTATTTTAATATTACAAACAGACACTCCAATTTTATTAATCTGTATAGATATATATAGATATGGACACATAGACGGTAAAATTCCTCGCGCCCTAGTCGGCTTATAAACAATAACACACGAGGGATTTACTACTAGCCATTGTTCTTCACCTCTAAACTTCAATATGAGATGGCACCTGATGATGATGATGACGATAGTTCGTTATCGGCCTCCTCGCGTAGGGACTCCTTCATTTCTGATCTCATTTCTCATGTATTAATGTACGTAATAAGAATCGAATGAGACCAAATTTAAGGGTAAGGGTCCTTACGGTCAAAAATAAAATTGTACGCTTTCAGATTAAGTAGTATAATAATTTTCATTGTTGCTTATGCTGCATTGATAGGTACCTTTATATTTTATGTGCGGTAGGTCAGCTGTAAATGTGGTAACCGCCCATGTTCGTGTGTCCATAACTTTAACAACTGTTTCATTGTTTCAGTTTTGTTCTAAACCCGCTGACTCCAGTTCAAGAAACGCGCTGTCTCCTACAAAATGATACTCAAGCTAATAACCCGATGGCTACACCAACGGTAAATTTATTTTTGTACCAAGTTCGTACTTATCTAATATGCAGTAGCTGTCTACGAAACCTTTAGATTTATAACCTTAAGAAATATATATTGCAAATATACAGGTATGTTAAATTATGAAACATATTATGCTATAAAAAACATAAGTTTGGGTTAATAATTGCCACGCAGCTACCATAGGCAAGGGATTGGCCATCTTGACGTTCATTGAGGGAGGCCGATGTTCAGCAGCAGATGGATAGAGGCTGATGATGATGATGATACCATAGGTTAGAAAAATCGAGTCTTAAGAGCCAAAAGAGCTCCATGATGAAGCACGCAATGCCTCCAACACGAAGAGAGTAATTAGATAGGAGTGGATGAACTGGCTAATCTGTTTAGTAGTTATAAGAGATAAAGACTAACGTTTATTGTTAAATTCCTGCGTTTATCTAAATGTTCATCGTGAATTGGCGTTTAGAGAATAAAATGTAATTGCCAAATAGCCTTTTCCTGCACAACACTTGTATGTTAAATGACACGCTTAACATATACAGTACAGTCCCGTCTGAAACTGTTCATTAGCTTCATATGCGCAGGAAGACTGTTAATAGCAGGATAAATCTATCGCCTCGCTCCCACACACCGCCAATTAACCCAGCGGTTGCCAGATGAATTAACAATTCAGATTAAATCGTTCCATGGCATACTTTACTCTCTTAGACGTTATTACACTTGTTATTTATTATACAGAGCTAGAAATGTTAGAAGTTAGAAGCTTGGATAGGTTTATTATGGTATATATCACCGCCCATTGAAACAAGATCAAGTTATTATTGTTACTGATTAACAATTTAGAGGAGCTTTATTTAAATGAGCATCCAATATAAATCAAATATTTTCATTTGGGTATAAATTGCGAGAAGTAAAACGGTAAACGAAAAAACTAATAATACTTTAATGGTGAATTATTATTAAACCTATTTCCCGGTAGTTGTGGGAGGATTAAATAATTACCATACATAGGGTTTTTTGTAAATCAATGCATACATACCATAATTTTGCTTATTTCTCTCCCCCTCTTCCGGAAACGGAAACAGGCCTGGCATTTAATAAGAGGTAGTGCCAAGCTTGCAAAGCAACTGCTTTGCAGCCGAATTGGGCCGGCACGACGGGGGTGGTAATTCTCGCTCACATAACACTGGCGTCAAGTGACAGTTGTCGTGTTTCGTGCGGTTTGTGAGTTTCCGGTGGCCCATTGGAGGTGATAGGGAAAAGGAGGGAAACGCATCTGCTTAAATTTTGGTTGTGCGGATATCTATGGGCATCGGTAGTCACCATAGCTCCGACTGCTTGGTTGCCTCCTTATAACATAAAAAATTTTAACTACTGACACCAAAATATTATGTACACGGTTTTTACAACTTACCATCAAGTGGCTGGTCTGCTGATTTGCTTAAGTAACATAAATCACTTCTACAGTCTACTCTAGTAAATAAAACAAACAAAGAGCAAACAAGCAAGTAATTCACTATTTTATTTGTTGGTCCTAGAAACCCCATTCACGTATACTCTAGTCTCGTTTAATTAACTTTCTTATTTTTCCTTCTCATGACCTTTTCAATTTTCGCATATAATTCAAACTCAAGTGGTACACATATAATATATTCTCGAAAACCTTTCTCACCTCATTTTATGTCATGTTATGAAATAAGAGCCTTATGCCTTCTTTGAATGTGCTATCCTGATTATCCTGATCAGGATACAGAAACAAACTTATTAAATTATTGTATTGTTGTCGGTCCTTGAAAAGTTTAAATTTAACCTAACATCTTAACTTGGGTCAAAATGAAATCTAAAGGAGGCGATTACATACATACAGGTGAAACTAATAAAAGCGTGTTAAAAAGAGTGACTGATTAGAAGGAGTCGTTCAAGGGTGGCGTATTTTTGTATTCAAACCTAATACAAAAAAAAAATGTCGTTCATTATCCGTGATAGATTTTTTTCCCTTTGATACTAATAATAACACGGCACACATATTTTTTTATGTTCTAGTATGTTTTAGTGAGACAGTTATTTGTGTTAAAACCTGACCTAGGTTCAAACACAGACAGCAGTACATATGAATGAACCTTTAACGTTTATTCTACGCATTCCATTTACTCATAAAAGTTAATACGTGTTTATCATAAAGTGTTCACAGTTTACTGTTGTGTATAAACATATTTTACTCGTACTAAACTCATATTAATTACCAGTAGGTTAATTATAAAATGTAATGATCTTAGCTTGCGATGAAATATGTAAATGTGAGAGGTAGCTTAGTTCGTACCGTTACTCGCTTTCAAGCCTAATGAGCGATCTCGAGATACACTTAGCCGTGCATCTCGTTAACAAATGAAAATAAAAGGATGCAGCGGTGGTTCGCGAACTATGTTAGGGAATAAAAGGATGCAGCGGTGGTTCGCGAACTATGTTAGGGATGAAAAAAGTGTGAAGGAAAAGAGGTTTTTTACACTAATAATTATTTTTAACAAAATCAGGCCAGTTTAAAAAATACATATTAAATAAAATATATTTTTGTATGTATATAAAAACATTGTGAGGAAACCTGCATGCCTGATGAGATTAAAAGTCTTTGAAGGTGTGTGAAGTTCACCAACCCGCATTGGGCCAGCCGCCAGCGCATCGGTGAACTATGACCCAATGAACTTCCTCCCCTGATTTCAAGGAGGAGACCCGTGCCTCGTGATATTATTTTATTAATTGTATATAAAATTGATTATTTCCAATGAATACGTTCATAAGCGGAGCGGTATTTTCGTAGAGGTTAATAAAATATACTAGGATTAATTATATAGAATAAAGAGTTATATAGTTAGTTCAATTTGCAATAAAATCTCATTTGAGATGACCAAGGTCGATTCAATGCTGGGTCATTAACCTAATATTATATTTTTGATCTAAAACATCTTCGACTAATAGACTAAAGTTCAACATCCCTAGTAAATATAAAATCCTTATCGACATTGGATTACTCATCGGATATCAAGTTTTAAATTATCGCGTATGTGGATTTTATCTCTATTCTTAATAAGTTTTTTATGTTATGATGTTTATTCTTATACGACAAGAATGCTATTCGTTATTCTCTTTTTGCGTCTGTGGAAGCGTCGATTATAAATTGCAGAGGCGACATTCTAACAAATAAATGATGTCTTCATAAGTTGTCATTTTGAAGTGTATGTACGTCTTGTATTTATAGAAAATATCTTATTTATTTTTAGTCTTAATGTTCTACATTCTGTTGGAATATTCATGATGTATGGTTTAAATTAATACTATTTACATACCAGTGACAGTGAGATATAGTTATAGACTTGGTGATAGGCATCTTCCATCAGTGAGACAGCACGCGTTGATCTCACAGATTGATAGAGATGTATCTAAGATTAGTTGCGAAGATAAGGTGGATCAGTAGCTGGTAATGCAACCAGGCTTATTTATGTAATATATTCGGCGTAGAAATATGAAATTATTTCTCTCATGTTAATTATCATTATTATACATAAATATTATAAAATATTGCAAGTTTCTGACAAACCGTCGACTGATAATCGTTTTGAAATCGTCCAGTCTAAGAAGAGTAAAGAAAGTATTGAACATTGCAGCTAAATGGTCATCCTCTAAATCTCATCTTTTCTTGTCAATCTTGGAGATGGAAATCGTAGCTCATTTTGAAAACTTGAAAATGTGTTCATTCATGTTCTGATACTATAATATCGATGTTCATAGAATAAGACTAAAAAAAGTAAATGTATTGATGGATTGCAAGATTGTTTTGGCGTTCGACAAGAGACGCCTTGAGCAGTGGACGATGGGACCTTATATCATTATGAGTTATCTAGAAACATTCGGTATAATCCTTGTACACTTTATAAACAACATTGTTTTTTTACAGCGATCAGTAAACACGTATTACATGGTGAAACTCACAGTACGGTCTGAGCATGTCTGCCTGCGGCCGTGGGCGTTCGAGCGAGTGCCGGGCAAGGCTCTGAGAGGATTAGACAATACCATAATCTACACTTCAACCAAAGAGGCCTGCCTCTCTGCTTGCCTCAACGAGGTAATGAATCCACTTTACTTAAATTACAGTAAAGCTATCATTTTCATGCGCATAGCAATCGTGCTTGAAGGCGATTTGTCTCTTACAAGCGCCCTCTTATTGTTCAGTATTTATCTGTTTGGTTTTATTTTATAGTCGTGCCCTAGTTACGCCGGTAAGTGATAGGGGGTTATTAATGGACGACTACATTGTATGTTTATGGAAAATCGATATCGATACATCGGCATAGGTCTTTTAGTGTGGTGATAATATACAGATATTTCTATGTAATACGTAAAAAGTATTATTAAATACATACATGCTAATTTTATGCATTTATTTCTTAATGTACAGTTATTGGGAAAAAACGTAAGGTTTAATGTATACTTAAATATTAAGTATATGCTGTAGTGATAACAAGTATTAAATGACTTTTATGGTGATAAAATTAACCAGGATAATTTTACAAAAGTGCATAGTAAATTGTAGCTCTTTTCTAATAATTTAATGTAATATCATATCAAGGAACACAAATAAAATTTTTTATTTTTATTTATATATTTATATAATTGAATTTTAATTCAATGTTGTGTCTAGTTATAATAGGGCTCCAGTGTTCTAAAAGATTCTTCTATTTCTATTTTATTGTGTATGCTAGTCTATCTGTAGCCTGTAACTATTCCAATTGTAAAAAAAAAAAAAAATAGATTTGAACTAAACTTTAGATCAGTAGTTGTGTAAAAAGTCTGTATACTATATATATTGATTCGTATACCATGGGCATCAGGCATAGTAAAAAAAACCTGTTGTTGATACCCACTTTTAAGTACAACTTTATATCTAAACTCTAATTTGGTATTCCCGTACATAGAAACGGTTCCCTTGCCGGTCTGCGGAGTACGAGTACGGAAGCATGCGTTGTGCGTTGAGCGACTCCGACCGACGCACGGCACAACACTTCGTACAGCTCGTCGACACGCCCGGGACAGACTATTTTGAGGTGAGTGACATCCTTGAGAGCATTGCTTAAGAAATACATTTATAATATAGCACAATTTTTGTAGTTGGTGACTCGATAATTTATTTTTAGTTACTGATTAGGTGAATCAACACCCCACCATGATTCAAGCCTTGTCGTGGCGGTGGGGCTCAGTAGCCTAAGGTGGACCCAGCACCTTGGGCGAAGCAAATTGAGCTGAGGGAGGTGCTCTCCTCCTCTTATAAGAATAGGGGATAAAAGAGCAGGGGGACAAGGGGCGAGGATGGGAACCTTTGGGAGGGGTTGTTCTGTGGTACGGGACAGCCTCTCTGTGGAGGTAGCGTCGGTGGTCTCTTGCGGGACTGATAGCCGGGCTTTAGTGGGTAGAGCTGCGTCCACCCTACCACCTTTCGGGCGCAGCGAGTCATACATACCAGCGAGGCGGGATGCCTCAGAGCATTTCCCGGCGTTAAAGAGAAAAAAGGGACAAAACAGACAAATATATCTGTTAGCCCGTAATTTAGTTGCATGTGACTGGCACGTCTTTCATATTAATTCTTCGTGCACATTATTTAAGTTTGATTGTAACATTTAATAAAAAAACGCACTATAGATGTTGATGTAAAAAAGTGGCAGGCACAGGGACAAAAGTTATAACTTAGAATGATGTCACATTACCATGACCCATTCATAGCGTTTCGTGACGATGACGCGTTCCATGATTTTTGTTCACCCAAAACGCGCTCAACGCGCCTACGAAAAGAAATCTTTTTAGCCCCCAGATGTGGTAGTAAAATATCAAATATATATGGAGTCGAGTCCAAAATTACGAGCTTATTATGCGAAAAGGCTACACGAGAGTCTTTATAAATATCATTTTTTATCCTACAATCCTACTAATATTATAAACGCGAAAGTTTGTAAGAATGTATGGATGTATGTTTGTTACTCTTTTACGCAAAAACTACTGAATGGATTTTAATAAAACTTTACAATAATATAGGTAAATATACTTTATTTAATATTTAATCAACTTAATATTCTTCTAAAAACATATTGGATATAAATTACAAAGAACCTAAAATTAAAAACCTTAAAAAATATAATATAATAACTTAAGTATATTAATAAAAAGGAGTCCCTTTAGGCAAGGTCCCGAAGATACTGACAGCGTTCCCACTTTGAATTGCTAGACTAATTCTTTGTCCGAGGTAGCTGCCAGCTCTTCTGTGTCCTGTGATGTCGACTAACCTTTTTGTTATTTCCTTAAAGAGCCTTAAAGCGCTAGGACCCCACGGACCAAGGGTCTCGACACCGAATGGGACAAAATCATATTCGGAGCCTAGACCCCTGTATTTGCATATTTTAGCTTTTTTTATAACATAGGTTATACATCAGATTAACATATAGGTTATAATTTATCCCCGTAATCGTGGTATTGTAAAGTATTTGGGGAAAACCGCGGGGCACTGCTAGTATTTAATAGATTAATTGGTTAGGTTAGGTAAGCTGTTAAACAACATTTCAGATTAGGCGCCATTGTAACACCGTCATAATTAAGATACAACTTGAATCATGCTTGTGTCACTGACATACCTCGAATAATATATAATATTGAATAAATAAATATCTCAATCGACAATCAGAGTTAAGTTTCTGGTAGGTACGTCGTAGTTTGCGTCTTTATTATACAATAAACCCATTTAACACGATAGTAAATAAAGCACAAACGAGAATAATTTATTTTTACTACTTAGAGCTTAAACTTTTAATGATACACAATATCAAGGCGTTAAATTATAAACCGAAGAACTTGATTGCAGCATAAATAGACAGACTTCCGGACTTTCCTGATTAGAAGCAATAGCCGCCATCTTAAGATAATTGCTTGGCGCTACAGATAACATTGTTTCCCAAGATAGATCTTAACATGCCTCACATAACCGGGAAGGTCTAAGTGCGATTAACATTTTATTGACGTAAATCATAATGAGGCGTAGAAGTAACGATAGTAACGATGGCTTGTTGTGGCTCTGGTAACATAGTGCGTTCAAGCTTGATATGTGCTAATAAATCCGTTTTTCAAAACTCTCTCGTAAACTAAACTTTATCCACATTCCTTGCTCGGCAGTTAAAGTAAACGTCCTATAGGGAATCTGATAACAGAGAAGAAATTTAGGCAAGGGGATGACCACAGTTTGATAGGAAAACTGTGGTATTATAACCATCTTCACCTGATTTCAAGAAAAAACTAGTGCCCAATAGTAGGACGCGTAAGGATCGTTTATGATTACGTTCATGAAGTTGTAAATGGTAAATATATTGAACCGTTCGTTCAAAATTATTTGGTGATCCCTGACTGTCCATTGCTGATCATGCAATGATTGGAACTTGCTACAGACATTGTATTGTATTGTACCTCATTATTCAAATTTACACTCCCGTAACAACCCTAAGTGTTATAACATAGAAACGAGCCGAAAGCTTTTCGCCGAATAAATTTAAGAACCGTTGTAAATGACCAATTTCCTAGTTAAATTGAATTCATGTGTTTTCCTTAGAGGTGTTTATTATTGTCATTATATCGTGTGTGGTCGTGCAGAACTTGTGCCTGAAGGCGACGCAGGCTTGCAAGGGTCCCAGAGTGTTCACCGCGCCGCGCGTGGGAGTTGCTGAGGACAAAGTGGCCCAATACGCCGGGCTTCATTACTACACCGACAAGGAGTTGCAGGTTTGTGCATTGTGTTTATTAAGATCACCAATTTAATCACATTCTTTCAGTATAACACTGAAAATAGACACAATTTTACAAGTATCGAGTGGTTTATTTTTATAGTTCGAAATTTTGGCGTCAAAATTTTAAGACAAAATATTTTAGAGATTTTAGAAGTTTAGTTAGAGATGAACCAAAAATCATCTATTTAAGGAACAACAACATAATTAAAAAGTATGCAAATGATATAAAGTTCTTCTTAAATTTAATGAATTAACTTAATAAATTGAATTTTGAAATAAATTTCCTTCCATGTCTTCCCATCGTATAAAATAATCAATGCAGCTTTCAAATATTTATGTAAAAAATGTTATAATCGCACCCAACTGTATATAATATTTATTATATTTTTATATCATATTATACATAAATTAAGCGGGTTAACAACTTGAGTTATAATGAGTATTCGTACGGCAAAATAATTTAATATTGTACTTGTAACGGTGATTTTTTTTTATAATTTGTACGTTTGCGTAAAAGTTTTTCATATTGGCCTACTTTTTTAATTACTACAGAAACAATACACGGATTCTTTATATTGTTTATGGATTTTATTTATTATTGTTGTTCACATTTATTTATCATTGTTGTAATTATCTTTTTTTTGTTTGTTTTCATTCGTTTTTTTTGTAAGTATTATTAAATGCTCCATGTTTTGCAAAGCTGCGAACAGTTTATTACTTCATTACAAATGATAACGTGTTTTATTAATTCGTACAGATTTTGAACATGCTATAAAATTGTTTCTGATAGAGTAAATATGTAGGCTGTTTACTGTATTAGAAAAAACAATGCCGTTACATCTTACACTTTAACAGTTTCTCATTTTATTTTGTAACTAATACATTTTTTTCGAGAGTAATTCTCGAAGTTTTTTTATTTTTAGACATAGGTATTGATGTCAAATATTCATGAATACATCATGAATATTTAGGAATAATGTATACTTATAAGAAGCCATTGTGTAGAAAAAAATATGTAATTATAAAAAATATGTGAAAAAACTTTTTATTTGCAAAATACATAGTTATTTGTTTTTTTTTTACAAAATATTAATTGCAAAAAAGTATTTAAATTATTAATTAAGTTTTTGGTCCTAACAGGTGACTTCCGAATCCGCTTGTCGACTGGCCTGTGAGATTGAATCCGAATTTCTTTGCCGCTCGTTCCTCTACCTTGGGGCTCCTCACTCCGCCGCCTACAACTGCAGGCTCTACCACCTCGATCACCACACATTACCCGATGGTCCTTCAGCATACCTGAATGCTGAGAGACCGCTTATTGACGACGGAGAACCTATCGGAAAATACTTTGAAAACTTCTGTGAGAGTGAGTAATTTTTTTACCTCCTATTATTTGAAAATTATACTACTTCACATAGTGAATACGTATGTATACGTATATTTTGTCGATCACTCGGATATGATAAAGTTATGCTATACACAAATATAGCAGGTTCGAATCTATCGGAATCATTAATGTGTACATTATATTTGAAGATATAAATCTCTAAATTATATTCTCGTTATTTAGAACACAATTGTTTTACTGTAATGTGATTGCTTGTAAATATTTTTATTGGTATAGGTATTACGATCAATTTATAATGATTCGATATAAATAAAGAGGCTCGTAATTTCATCGTTTCTATTAGTGTATTCATTAGAACATTAATGATAAAGTATAATATGATGGATAAGAACCGCCATAAGTAAATTATACACTAAACATCTGTAATGACTTCGTACGAAGGAGGTCGTAATGTTGAAACTAGCGCGACCAAAGAGAATAGATTACCGAGAAGGTTCCATTATGATAGACCAGAGAGAATAGATTGCCGAGAAGGCTCCAATTTGATATCTCATACACATGCAATTACATACATCGGACGCACTTAAAATCTCTCAGCGTCACTTAATAACACCTTTGCATTGCAGCGTATAATCTGTGACTCAAATGAAATCGACATTAATAAAATTTCACTTACTTTTTGCTTACATTACGAAATTACAACTAATGGCTTCTTCTATTTGTAAGTGATTAAATGTTTTTGTCTTAATAATACACGGTTTTTATTTTTCGGTTTTTATTTTTATTTTCGAAGGTTCTTTCGGAACACAATATTTTGACTGCCAATGAAATGTTTTCAATTCGGAATCAACGTTTAACGTTATAATTAATTTAAAATAACAACACAAAAACACATAAACATAAAAATAGTAGCGTTGTTTTAACAGTTTGAAGTTTTAATACTTGTTATCTTTATATATTTTTTAATAGTATCTTTCAAGGGGTAAGCCATTTTTTAAATACTTTATATTAATATAGATAAAATTTTAGTATTTTTAGCACGCAAATCCCGGATGTCTCCTCTTAGAGACGTATCCTCTACGTGCAAAGAATTACGAGCCTCTAGATGCCTCCGTGGTTTTTGCACCAATAGCAATTACATCTATATATTGAAGTGTTTGACGACCTCTGTGGCTCAGTGGTAAGCGCGTTAGCGCTAAAGCCGGAGGTTGCGGGTTCGAATCCCGCCAGGGAACAAAAATATTTTCTGTGTTCCTGGGTCATGGGTGTGTATTAAATATGTGTATTATATAATAAAAATCTTAAATATATGTATAGTATAAAAGTATTAAATATATTTCCGTTGTCCGGTACCTATAACACAAGCTCTTCGAGAACTTACCACGGGACCAGATTGACGTGGTGTGAAAGCGTCCATAGATATTAAAAAAAAAAAAAAAAGTGTATAAAAATTCCGTGCAGCTGCAATACATACTTGACTATTGGTTGGACCACGTAAATGGAAATGAGAGGTTATCATTAAGTTTGATTCAAGATCATGATTATCTTGTTTATGTCTCAATTAGCTCACTTTATGTGTTTAAGAAACTTAGGACCTAATTATTAAGTAATTTTGTTGGGCATTGTGCAATAAGACTGTCTGATAATAAAACACGAATACAGTTTCTCAAATATAGATTTTTTTAGTTTCCGATTTTCTTGAACCGTGTAGAGTAGCTTAAACGCTTATCTCTATGGATAAAAAAAAACATCATTTTAAAACTTAGTTAATCGTGTAACATTTGTTCCTGTTATTTAATACAATTCGTACTATTTTTAATATCAACAATATGCGTATCCTCTGCAATTTAATTACTTACAAAGT
This sequence comes from Helleia helle, assembly GCA_963853865.1. Taxonomy (NCBI): domain Eukaryota; kingdom Metazoa; phylum Arthropoda; class Insecta; order Lepidoptera; family Lycaenidae; genus Helleia; species Helleia helle. The sequence goes on from OY971421.1 coordinate 15,125,239, forward strand.
TTTAAGTATACGTATATACATTTAAAGAACTATCAGAATTTAATATACCTATACTTACTCTGTCTGATTTACTTTTACCTTATTCGCAATATTTTCATTCGCGTTAGGTCATAATCGAGTAGCTAAATAGAGTCGAGCTTTATATTTCAACGATATCATATCAATGATATTCTTATTGAGACTTGTTCACGCAATATCTTCCTTGACTTTAATTATAATAGAATTTAAGTTAGTTCTGTTAGTCTTAAATCACTGAAAAAAAATACTTGGTATATTTTTTCATAAAATACCATTAAAATCCTCAAAAACGTATTTATGGGGTCTTATATATGAACTAAAAAAGGTATGAAAAAAGGAGTTTTTATATCGATAATAATGAATTTTCGAGTCCTACGACCTACCGCATCTTCTAAGCGTTCAATATCATCTTGATTATAATATACGTAATTGATCCACGGGGGGTCTGAAGTAAAAACTGACAAATAAGATCTACACGTCGAAGAATTAGTTACAGACCCACTGCTATAATTGATATCCAGTGTTTCGTAATAATGTTACGGTGGTCAGAATAACGGTTTACGTTTTGTACTGAATGAAGATTGAATTCTCTTTGTAATCTCAAGAAAATCAATCACAAAAAAAAAACTTTTCTATGTGAAAATAATGAAATGGGTTAAAAATATCAATTGGTTATATTGATGTGGGTTTTTCACAAAGTGCGCTTATGGCAATCCTACATAAACATAATATACTATGCGCTACATTCTTTCACGTGACATTTTTTTTACGCCGGGAAAAGCTCTGAGGCATACCGCGGAGGAGTGGAGACTCCCCAGGTGGGTATGTGGGGACTCGCTGCGCCCGAGAGATGGTAAGGTGGACGCAGCTCTATTCACTAAAACCTGGTAGGCCTCTAGTACCCGGCGAGTGTCACCAATGCCGTCTTTGGTGTGGTGGCACCTCGACGGCTAGTCAGTCCCCATTCCCCAAGGAACCGACGCCACCTCCACAGAGGGGTTGTTCCGCACCACAGAACAACCCCTCCTAACGTCGAGACAGTACAATGAGATGAGGTCGCAGGTCCCCGGCATCTTCGCCCCTTGTCCCCCCTGCTATCTTGTCCCCTCTTCTTATAAGAGGGGTACAAAGAGCAGCTTGGCTCAAATTGTTTCGCCCATGGTGCTGGGTTCACCTTAGGCTACTGAGCCCGACCGCCATAAGGCTTGAACCAAGGTCACTTGACACTTGACTTGAAAAATGATATTAGATTTTTTAAAAGTAATACCTATAGATAATAAAAGCGATAGATATCATATATTGCCTTTAACACCTACATACGTACCTAATAGGTAATTACTTTTATCTGAAATTGTTCGTCTTAAAGATATGTCGTATAATTAATAGTTATGAAGTTAAATTCTAAATCCAAGATAAATTGAAACTGGAATATATGGCAATATTATGTATTTAACATTTGATTTCCCGTCATTAGAGTGACTAAAGAGATGTTAGAAAAGGGCAAGATTAAAGAAATATATCATTAATAAAAAACCGGTAATACAAAGACAGATTCTTTTCCAAATCTATTTAAATGCGTTTAACCTGAATTTGAATGATAGCTTTAGAATACAAAATTTAGATTTTTTTTAAATACTGATAAAAGTAATTAATACATATTAATAACCTTTTGTCCTTTTTTAAGATAAAACTATGAGTTTTGCGTTTTGCCCTTTCCAATAAATCAAAAATAAAGTTGATAAATATTTGTACAAGTGGTTTATGATTTTTTATAGATTCTTGTGCTATATTACTCGATCGAACCTTTCACCTCCGAGCGTGACGGATCAGCCTCACTCACAGCCTACAAAAATCTGTGTGCGATGCGCCAAAAGAAGTTTTCACTTCAAAAAACCATTAACTTTTCTTTCTTTATCTACAGTTTAAGACAACATCTCATATGGTTATTAAGTAATAGATGCTGTCACTGTGTACATGATTTCACGTTGAAACAACAAGCAGTATTGTATATTGACGACCTCTGTGGCTCAGTGTTAAGCGCGTTGGCGCTCAAGCCGGAGGTTGCAGGTTCGAATCCCGCCAGGGAACAAAAATATTTTCTGTGTTCCTGGGTCATGGATGTATATTAAATATGTGTATTATATAATAAAAATCTTAAATATATGTATAGTATAAAAGTATTAAATATATTTCCGTTGTCTGGTACCCGTAACTCAAGTTCTTCAAGAACTTACCACGGGACCAGATTGACGTGGTGTGAAAGAGTCCATAGATATTATTATTATATTATTATTATAGTTATTTATCAATATATTTTGGACTTATATTGTTCAGCAAGTTCGTAAAGTTAATCATGAGAACCTATTAACCGTATTAAAGAACCGCAATGTACGGAAGTCAACAAAAAGCAGTAATTATAAGTTCCCACTAAATACGTACGTGAGAATTTACATGTCGGCTGCTTATATTAAAAAACCGGAACTACGTACTTTAGGGTTGCCAAGAAACTAAATAGCACAGATAAATAAAATTGCACAGATAAACTTTAGCACAGATAAATTAACACGAGCTACTTAAAATAATAGTAAATTATTCAAATCTATATTTAGTGTTAGTTAATAATTATTAAACGGTGTCGATAGAAAATTACCAGACTACCAGCTCATTTATATATAAACAAAACAGCATGATTTTAGAACCGGAACGCGAGTAACAGCAACTAGCAAATGTTTTTGTGTGGGCGTGGTCTTTCAAACTTCTACTATTTATTAAAATAAAATCCTGCATATATATGTATATTTAATCCTGCATTTCCTTTAAAAGTATTTAAAAAAATCTTTAAAATATCTTTGTAGCATTTAACTTTGTGCATATAACTTTTTTCAGTTAACGTTAACAAACGGCAACTATGAACAAGATCTATTTAAATCAGGTCGTTATTCAAACGCAGTTTAAGATAACAAGAACTTTAGCTTGTACGTTTTATCTACTTTTGACAATATATTTCACTTTAATCTAATTTATGAATAATTAATGTCATTTAATTCAGAACATTAAAATAGTTTGTTTTGTTTACAAATTATGCGATCCAAATTTGTATTTATATTTGCCGTGGGATTTTTTGTAGGTGTGAAATAAAATTAATTCACATTAAAATATTTTTTTACTATAATTGTTGTGCATAAATAAAATAAATTCTAAAATATGCAATTAGTTGAAATTATAATTATTCAATATTTTTATTATAACGTTAAAATTGTACGAACAACACTACTTATATTTGTTTTTTTATATAATAAATTTTTGAGGGAGACCTATGTTTAGCAGTGGACGGATAGAGGCTGATGATGATGATGATGAAAAGTTGACAGTTCACAAATAAATTAACAAGTCATTATCATCTATTTTATTTACGTCCATCGTCAGGATAATAGTCGGAAAAAGTGGAACTTTTCAAATGTAATAAAAGTTTAATCCATCACTCCTGATTTCGTGTAACAGGGCCTTGGGTCTTAAAACAGAAATATGCACTAGAAGGCGTCTGACATCACTACCCTACCGCCTATTAGATATCATCTCTGAGGAGACTGAGCCATAAATCTTTTTTTTCTTTCTTTCTTTCTTTCACTTTCAATTTGCTTTGTTTTATACAACACATCCAATTTATGGCTATATTTCAATGAAAAGAGGTTTCTTAGAGAATATAATATGTTTATTTCAGGCAAAAGAAATGCCCATATAATATAGTTAGTGTGTTATTTACAAAATGAACTTATAATAATTATGTTAGTAGTGTTAGTTTTTGACAATAAATGTATTTTTTTATAACAGGACATATTATTATATTTACATTATAAAATCTATAACATGAGAACTTAATATATGAAGAACAAGAATCATACCATAGATTAACCGAGATCCTACATTTCTATTATTAATAATACAAACTAAATATTATATTAATAAACAACGCGGTGTCCACACGCATTCGACAAAAGGAGGTAATAATTAATAATAATCTTTATATTTTTAAAATATGATTTTTTTATTCTGTTGAATTCCTATTTATTATGAAACTTTACCATTCAACTATTAGCCCTTGTAAGATAGTAATCTATTATTTGGTAATAATTTATATTACACTAGCAGACCCGGCCACGCGTTGCAGTGGCTACGGTATATAAAGTGAGTAAGGTATTCGGGATTCGAACCCGCAACCTCCGGCTTGAGCGTCAACGCGCTTACCATCGAGCTACATAGGTCGTCAATTAATAATGAAGGTCTAATACGTCATCTTTCTGTCTAAATGAGTTTTGGATTTAACATCATCTTGAGAATTTGACATCTGCATACAGTAACAAAATATAAACATTTAATTTACAATAACAAATATTGAGATCAATAATTGAGATAAAAACTACGCTATCTCCCAAGTTGGACCAAATTACAAATGCTTACAAAATTTGATAAAAATTGGTTCAGTATTTTCGGAGTTTATCGCGAACATACATCGTGAGACGAAATTTTTATATATATAATCAACTATTTCCATGTATATATAATTTATATTACATTTCCCACTATAGTCATAATATCACAAGAAACTCAAGTAATATTACTATAAGGTATTTCAAAAACCCTACTTAGTGCGTTCTACAACCAGTAGTTGAAGTAACGGCTTCAAGGAATCGACTTATAATGTAAATATTGCATTGATTGAGGAGACAGTTAGGTTCCGCTATTTCTAGAAGAACGCTGATGGCAGTCTGTTCGTTGATTACTGTTATGATGCGGTCATTATTAATTTATCGATACTTTTTTGACAAACACACTTATAAGTGCATTGGTGATGTATCTAAAATGCTTTTGTTCTAAATATACTTTAACTAAAGGGGTATACGTTAATTGTCTTTTAAAATATGGGTAAACTATGTTAGAAGTCTATTTAAGAATTTAGTTTTAAAGAAATTAGTAGTAACTGTATGGGATGAAAAATAAGAGGCTTGGAATAGCATTTTATTCATGCTACACCCAAATGTAATTTCAGGTATCGTAAATAATAAGCTTTATTAACTGTAACAAACACCTGTATACTTAGCCTGTATAACTAATGACAATAGAGGTTTTTTTTTCTTTAACACCGGGAAATGCTCTGAGGCATCCTGCGGGGGAGTGGGTCTCCCCACGCGGGTATGTGGGACTCGCTGCGCCCGACAGCTGGTAAGTGGACGCAGCTCTACCCACTAAAACCCGGCGAGTGCCACCAATGCCGCCTTTGGTGAGGTGCCCCGGATCTAATAAACAAACAGGGCACCTCGACGGCTAGTCAGTCCTGCAAGGGACCGACGCCACCTCCACAGAGAGGTTGTCCCGCACCACAGAACAACCCCTCCTAACGTCGGGACAGTACCCTCACGCCTTGCCCCCTGCTCTTATGTCCCCTCTTCTTATAAGAGGGGTACAAAGAGCCCCCTTGCCCCAATTAGCTTTGCTCAAGGTGCAGCGACTCACCCTAGGTTACCGAGCCCCACCGCCACGACAAGGCCTGAACCAGGGTGGGGACACTAGAAGTATGGAGGCTATACGAGTAAATGATCTTAATAGTATACGTGGGGCTTACGATTCAGATTTTATCGAAACTCGTGCGCTCTAATCGAATAAAGTACAATAGCAGCAAATTGATCGAGTAAGTGATGAAGCGCATCACTATTATATGTCGACATAATTTCGTTATGTTTACAATATGATACTGCTGAATCACGATAGTTGCATTAGATGCAAAAAGTTTTTAAAGAGTTTCGGTCGTGCGTAGTGCCGCGTCTAACGGTGGCGCTTCACGACATCGATAGACTTTTTTGTTGGTTGGTTCATATTTAATTGAATCGAGATTAATATGAGTCAATGAATCGAAAAGCGTGTAATAATTTTTCATGTTTTGCATTCCAAAAGTTTTTAGGTTTTTTCGCTCTAATATTGATTTCACTGTTTTTGCTTGGTCAAGCCAAGTTTCAGAGAAGTTTAGAGAAGGGACGAGAATAATAGACATTAACTTAGCGGTTATTATTTCATTCATTTTTTTCTTTAACGCCGGGAAATGCTGTGAGGCATTCTGCGGGGGAGTGGGTCTCCCCACGCGGGTATGTGGGACTCGCGCTATGCCCGAAAGCTGGTAAGTGGACGCAGCTCTACACACAAAACCCGGTGAGTGCCAACAATGCCGTCTTTAAAGAGCTGCCCCGGATCAAATGAGCAAACAGGGCACCTCGACGGCTAGTCAGTCCCCCAAGTGACCGACGCCACCTCCACAGAGGGGTTGTAACTTTGTAAGTCCTCCCAACGTCGGGACAGTACAATGGGGTGAGGTTCCCGTCCTCACCCCTTACCCCCTGCTCTTTTGTCCTCTCTTCTTATAAGAGGGGTACAAAGAGCCCCCTCGGCTCAATTCGCATCGCCCAAGGTGCTGGGCTCACCCTAGGGTATTGCGCCCCACCGCCACGTCATGGCCTGAACCATGGTGGGGTTTCATACATTTCCTGTGATGCATCGTAGCCTTTCACTTTCGTATCCTTAACCACGTTTCCGTTGTTTCGGAATATATTTTATAACCCACAGTGATGGGATGAGAATCATCATCATCATCAGCCTTCATCCATCCACTGCTGAACATAGGCCGCCCTTAATGGACACCAAGACGACCGATCCCTTAATATAATAATATTATTTATTATATTATTAAATCAAATTAAAAATGTTAAAGCAGTTATAGGAGATAAACATCAATATCTTAAAGAAAGTAGCTGTAAAAACTTTGTTTTAGCAATTTAGTAACAAATGAACTCATAGAGATATTAACCAAAGTTGTAATACTGGTATAACGGCCTTGCCTGGCCTTGTCTTAACTAGTAATACGGGTCAACGGCCCCTAGACGAGGTATTGCGGACTAATACGTGCGTAATTATTGTTCGAGTTGCTTATCTAATTATTATATAATATTTTTTGCAAACAAACCTGTTGTTATAAACAGGTAAAAAGCAAGTAACGTTCCTGACGTTTTTAACGTTACTTTTGACGGAGAATGTGTTATGATTGGGCTAGGTTTTCATTCGTTAGGAGTAATAAGATATAAGATGTTTGGATTCATTAAATAATGATAATATGTAGGTACATCTATTCGAAGGCTTATTTTTTTTCCTTTAACGCCGGAAAATACTCTGAGGCATCCCGCGGGGGAGTGGGTCTTCCCACGCTGTGTGAAGACGAGATGTGGGACTCGCTGCGCTCGAAAGCTGGTAAGTGGACGCAGCTCTAGCCACTTTTAGTTAGGTGCCCGGATCTAAAGAGCAAACAGGGCACCTCGACGGCTAGTCTGTCGCCCAAGGGACCGACGCCACCTCCACAGAGGGGTTGTCCCACACCACAGAACAACCCCTCCCAACGTCGGGACAGTACAATGGGGTGAGATTCCCGTCCTTACCCCTTGCCCCCTGCTCTTTTGTCCCCTCTTTTTATAAGAGGGGTACAAAGAGCCCCCTCGGCTCAATTAGCTTCGCCCAAGGTGCAGCGGTTCACCTTGGGCTACTGAGCCCCACCGCTACGTCAAGGCCTAAACCACCAACCTAGGAATCCCCATCCTAGGCTTATCTTTTTGAAGGATTATGAAAATGGTAGGGAAACAAAAAATACATATTTGACTCCTGTACACACAAGAGGATTTGATAATTTAATGCGAACCTTATTTTAAAAAGGGGGACATTCGATGACCAATATGATATAATATATATATATATATATATATATATATATATATATATATATATATCTTTGAAAGATAAATTAAGCTTTGTTACCTTCAAACTGAAGGAGACTAATCTAATTTTAAGATTTTTATTACTGAATTGAATTTATTATATTCTGGATGCTAATTTTAACTAGCTAAATTATCATTTGTAATGTAATCAATAAATAAAATATTAAGCTTCATGTCGAAAGGTCATCCTTTTGAATATAAGTCTGTTTAGCTATAGATAGCTCGATATTGATCGGTAATATGACTATCTACAAAACGAGCTAGATTAGTTCCCGTCTAATAAGAAACCACCATTTACCGTTACCTGCGTTTATTTCTCATTCCTTGAAACTATATTTCACCTCCCTTCACATCTGTTGCCGAAGAGCAGGGGCCCGGAGAAGACCCTATAGTACATACTGTCCTCCCTAACAGAGACCTGATACGACCTTGAGGGGGCGACAATTTTAAATGCCTCAAGATTGAAGGCGTGCGAAGCGTTCTCGTCCGCCCCAAAAAGCAAATAAGTTAGGAAAGTTACTGTTCTACCCTGAGGAGAGCCTGTCATGAGTGAAGACGGGCATCCGGTGTTAAGGTCACGGATGTTATGCTTTCCCGCGACTCTGCCAAATAGCGAAAGGCAGAACACCGTGGGGCTTTAGTCGGTGCAAACCCGAGGTTTCAGGTATCAGTACTCACCTCAGCGAGGACAGGTACGTAAGCCCCACGAAAAAAGTAGTTATTAGGTAGACAGCCACCTGATGGTCAACATCACCTATAGATATGAACTAAGTGACATTTTTGACTCTCTTTTCTCGTCAATCAAGCTCTCCTACTATTTGTTAGGAGACAATGAAGCGACCCGGTATTTTTTTCGTGACCCGGTACCACCGTTGGGAATGCTGATCTAGATATAACATAATATCTGTTTAATATAGTCGAAGATACTTCCAGCAAATGATAAAATTATTATCACAGAGGATATAAGGTATTCTTATATCTTTGTATATATAAATAATGAAGTCATTAACATATTTTTTTAAAGTTAATAATTTCCATCCATTCAAATCTAAATAAGTCCCGATTTCTACGATTAAAACTCATTAAGCAAAAAAAAATCTGTCAATGATTTTACTACAAAACGATAGAAACTGGACAAGGCAGACACCTGTATCCTTTTATATCTCTTCAATTAGCAAATAACTCTGGTTCTGAGACTGGTCTCATAATTGTGAGCTGGCTTAGCTATAATAAGCTAGAGCTCTATTTTAATCTACATTCTAATTATTATAAATTCCGTACATTTTAAATTTATATCTTTAAATCGAAATACGACTAAAATACGAACTTTGGAATGTAGTTTGAACGCATTAGGCGGTAGAAAAATTACAAAGAGTTAAAAATAAATAGAAAACTTCGAAAACTTATTGAAGGAAAGCATTATATTTGTACACAAAATGTAATGTTTCTGAACGATAAAGACGTTCAATGGCAGAAAATTGTGTTCTTAAAAATTTAACGGATAATCTACCAAATATTGAATAAAAAAGTGATGACAGTGTTAGAAGCAAAAATTGCACACCACTCCAACTTAATCACGTCTATTTATATTCTACATAACGAGACTAATTATAAAACAAATAAAAATCTGACGTTTGTTATATTATGCATTCAATGAAATATAGCGCTTATTTTTCACTCACCAGTAACCACTGCTAAAGTAAGCAGATGAAGATTAGTTACGGCTACTAATGATCAATTAATCAGGCATTAATATTCAAGAAATAAAATAAGGATGGACGATTACATAAAACATAACACGGCATAATTTGAAGCGTGAGAAAAATTCACTTCAGCCACTGAAGCGTGCAAAAAGAATACGAAGTCATCGACATTTATCTTGAAAATATAAGCCGGAGACTTAATACGTGCGCATCGGAGTTGCAAAAAATTGTTCCCGCCACTCTACGTATAATTCTCATGATAAGGTCTATCTGATCATCAGAAATGTTATCAGATTAATTAATAGGTATACGTTTAGCTTATCGAGTTGCACTTCCTGTGTGAATCGAAGTATTGAAATTGATTTTAATTCCTGATCAAACATTAATTGGTTATAAATGATGTGAGATGCACGCAAAGGAAATTATTTATTTCTACATAAAAAAGTGCGTGCGTACAAAATACCTACATATTATGTCAGAAGTGAAACTTATTTGGAAAACTAATTTTTAAGTCTCTAAATTTCCGAAACTTGCGATGCGACATTCGCTCTATCTCACTCCCTTTCTCGATCTTTCTCACTCGCTTGCTCCCTACTCTCACTCCGTGGCTATGTGCTTCATACTACATTCGCCCTTTCTCACTCTCTCTCTCAATCGGTCTCAATCACTCTCTCCCTCTTCTTGGACAAAAACATTGCATATTTTCCTGACGTTTCGTCCGTAAAAAATTTACCCTCATGCGCGCAAAGTATTTTCAATAGTTCCTTTCCTCTTCTCCTTTTTAAATAAATGCCCATAAAACACAAATGCATTTAGCTATTGTTGATCAAAGTTATTAATAATAAAGATGTTTGTTTACACATAAAATGTTAAGTTAACAGGGTTATTTTCATTAGGTACTTAAACTTTTAAAAACAGGATATTTACCATCTTTTTCACTTTAATTTCGCGGAGATCGATATTTCAACTATCATCATCTGTTTTCAATAGTTTTTATGTTTACACATTTTTCTAGTTATTAATTTTATTAGGATTTATAAAAATACAGCATAAGTTAGAATTTATAGTATAATATTTAACCTTTTACTTAACTAAAAACGAGGCAAGAGTAATTACTCAAAATATGATCATTGAATCAAATGTGTGACAATTCTGTGCAAATGTTTTGCTAAATTTACACGTATTTTCTTTGAACTGCTTTATATCTGTCGTGGTAGACCAATAATCTGACCGGCCATTGACCGCTGTGACGTCAGATGTCACGGTGTACTAGAGACATTGGCACTTGGCAAATTGATGCGCCTCGGTTCACCGGTAAGTGATCTCGTTACGGTAGCCTATCGCACCCTTACATTACAAAAAGCTAATCATGTTTTAATGGTTTATTCACACATTACATATACGAAGATGACGGTTTACAAAGTCTCTTTTAATGTCATTAAATTCTTTCTTTTCATAACTTTTAACTTGATTTTTAGTATTAAAGTTCACTAATAAAAATGACATGGAGTGAATAACGTGTTGGATACGAATGGCAAGGGATCGGTCGTCTTGGCGTTCATTGAGGAGGATACAGCAGTGGACGGATAAAGGCTGATGATGATGAATAAAATATTAAATGGATATAAATTTTAGTGACGTTCTCGAAAAAATGCAACTGATGTGCCAAAAACTTATCTTCATCTCGTACAAAAAAACTATATTTTTTTTATAATCATAACAAACCACATTTTGATTTCCTAATAAAAGAAGACATTGAACTTTACTACAATCTGATGTAATTATATGCATATATGTAGGTATCCATTTTTTATTTCAATTTTGTTAAAAGGGATTTGTAAAACAGGTTCCGTATGGAAGAATCCAATTAAAATAATTGTAATCGATTACTCAAGTAGCAATGGAATGCAAATGTAAAATTCAATTGTGTGAAAAATCGAGATTCTAAGACGTCCTGTAATTGCGATATCCGCGCTTAGAACCGCAGCTGCAATCACGTATCGATTATGATACTCGTCCATAACGTGTTTCTAGATCTATTTATATCCTTTATGGTCTGGTTATCCGATGGTTAGTATGATTAATGCCTCAATGGAGTCATAAAATATTTTTATTTCTAGAACCGCCCGCGAACGCGAACCCCGGCGGCGAGCTGCCGGTGACCATTGATCATCAACAAGACCCCGCTGTCAGCAGCAACCTGACGAGGAACGATGCGAACTGTGATAAGACTGGAACCTGCTACGATGGTATGTGTATTGACACTAATATGTGTAATGATCAGGTCTTGTAAATATTTATATTATAGAGAGTAACTTTGGCGCGAAAGTGTTATTTTTTTATGTAAGTTGGATAGGCAGACGAGCCACATGTGGTGGTAAGTGGTCAGCGTCGCCCATGAAAATAAACAAGTTAACCTAAAACTAAGTAAGTCCAGGCAACTCATTTATGTGTTGCCTATCCTGAGACATAAGATGTTAAGTCTCGGTGCTAGTAATTACACTGCCTGTATTGCCATTCTCTCCGAAACACAGCAAAGCTGTTTGTTTCACTGGAGAAACAAGCAAGATAGTGGTACCCAGTGGCAGACTGAACACATACAGCGTAACCCTCCCACCGGAGGGTGAACCAAGAATACCGTATCGTAAAGTCTGTCTTCCTTTTCAATAAATAAAAAAAGTTCAATTGCTACCTGGAAACTACTCGATGGGATTATTACATTACAAGTTTAAGCTTAAATCTGCAATATAGGGAAGTTGTTTGGTGAAAGAAGTTATCACAATTGTTTTAAATATATATCAATACTATTGTACTAAATATAGTACAGTAGTAGGTACAATTGTGAACGTCGTACGTTCTTCATGTGACGTGTTCGATCATTCGTTGTCGTCGAACACGTCACATGAAATCATAAGTCATGATACTATCAAGATTTTTTCAAGAACATCAATACGCGACTTTAGAAAGTGCATGTTATGTTAACTGATATATGCAATCTTGCCCAAAATGACAAAGATAGATATCGTGATTCGTGAGAGACACTCTAAATTACGGTCAATTTGAAAAAACTACAAAGTTGGAAAATGTGATTTATCACGGAAATAACGGTATTATTAAAGTAAATTATTTGTCAGACCGAAAGCTTTTAAACGACTTTTACTAGTATAGATTTAGTTCACTGGTTTATTAGAATCAAATTGAAACTACACTAGTAAAGAATTTGCTTTATTCAATGTTTTATAAAGGTGTTCCTGTATTCATAAGAAAATGGCAACATACTTATTATTATCACCGAAACTTACGAATTTTTAAGTTTTAAATATCCAAATAGACAATGCATAAACGTATCCTGGTATAATGGTACAAAAAAAACCGTCCCGAGACTATCTGTAGATGTCATCTAATCCATAATTTATAAAAATCTATAACGAAAGGTGGAATTAAATAGGCGCTGCATGACAGTGTCACCAAGTCACAGTTATTATCTACATTTCACAAGTCTCATCTGATTTCATATCAACAAAGAATTATTTTACAGTGTCAGTACATTGCAAGGACACGAGAATCGCTGTCCAAGTTCGGACTAACAAACCGTTTAATGGAAGGATTTATGCCCTGGGCCGTTCCGAGACGTGCAACATCGACGTTGTCAACAGCGATCTCTTCAGGCTCGACCTCACCATGGCGGGACAGGACTGCAACACGCAGAGTGTCGTGAGTATTTGTTGACGTGACATACATACACGGACACGATGTTATAGCTCCCAATATAATAAAGCTCCCAATGACATGTTAAAAAGCTTTCCTTTTTAATATTTTTGAGTTTGTATTTGCATATTAGTTCAATCTTGTTTAAGCGATGGCCGCATTTGTAATGTGACAAGTAATTCACATGAGAATTGCGGGTTCAAATTCCACAGGCGGAAGTCCATATTTTATAAGGCGAATCTGTACCGGGGTCGTGCCGAATCTGTACTAATGGAAACAATGTGTCTTAAACTTACCTATGCCTAGTTTCCTTCCTTTCGAACTTACGAAGGATATAGGTGGTCTGATTTCTAATTAATATAAATTTCAATATCACATATGTAAAGGCTATGGATACTAAATACTATACGACAAATTTGAAATGCCCTTTGATTATCATACGTATCATTTCAGACGGGCGTCTATTCGAACACGGTCGTCCTCCAACATCACAGCGTCGTGATGACGAAGGCCGATAAGATATACAAAGTGAAGTGTACATACGACATGAGCTCCAAGAACATCACCTTCGGAATGGTGCCGATCAGGTGAGTGGCACGTCAACTGTGACCCAGTATGCGAATTTCTGATAACTTAACAACGTGCCATGCATGATGTTATTTCACATGCACGTAGGTCTTTAGCATGAAAACCTACCCCTACTACTATTAGAGTCTAGACGAAAGAAAAAGATAAACTGTAGATTATACATTTTGGTAAAAAGCTTACGAAATTTTATTCCTACTGTGAGTTTGTAGCTACGTGATCGATGGATACCGCGCAATGACTGGTAGCGGTGGCGTTAATTGGAATAGGTTTCTGTCCTGCAGAGGAGTGAGGACGGAGATGAGCTGATAATGACTGTAAGAAAACTAAGATTTTTTAAGCGACGGATGAAAAAAAAAAAAAATACTAGGGCATTTTAGTTTTCTAAGTTAGTTGAAGCGATTTCAAAAATTAGTACTACGGTTTTTTTTTTAATTTATAAAGCTATACACCTATATAAGGTTAAGCCAGCTAGTACTACAGTTAGTTTTTAAAAATATATTTCATTGCCTAATTTAGAAATGTAGTCACTTGTATTCGATTCAATTTGACAAATGATTTTACAATTTTATCAGCTTCGTATCATAATCGTTTCATGAATAAAATATAATGGAATGATTACACGGAATAAGTTAAGAATCGACGAGTGGTTACGTGATACGAACTTGAACTACGCGTATTTAAATAATACGGATTATTAGCATATAACAATGCTTTTTATGTTAATTACAAGTGGTAAACAGTTATAGTGTTAATTTAATATGCATTTTTATCAAAAAGTCTAAGTTTAAAGTTTCATTATATTACTAGAGATAGGCACACATGCTTAAGCTAAAATTAATTGGTAATTACTTTCAAAGAACATAATCAAATTCCTCAGAATAGCTCTTCTTGTGATTGTCTAAGATGACCGGTAAATTCATTACCGATTCAGATATAATATGTATTACAAAGGACAGCCGTAGCCCTTCCAGCGGCGTAGATTGGACTATCAGGGTCCCGTAGTATCCCCATGGTTCAGGCCTTGACGTGGCGGTGGGGCTCAGTAACCTAGGGTGAGCCCAGCACCTTGGGCGAAGCTAAATGAGCCGAGGGGGCTCTTTGTACCCCTGTTATAGGAATAGGGGACAAAAGAGCAGGGGGCAATGGGCGAGGATGGGAACCTCACCCCATTGTACTGCCCCGACGTTGGGAGGGGTTGTTCTGTGGTGCGGGACAACCCCTCTGTGGAGGTGGCGTCGGTCTCTTGCGGGACTGACTAGCCGTCGAGGTGCCCTGTTTGTTTATTAGATCCGGGGCACCTCACCAAAGGCGGCATTGGTGGCACTCTCCGGGTTTTAGTGAGTAGAGCTGCGTCCACTTACCAGCTTTCGGGCGCAGCGAGTCCCACATACCCGCGTGGGGAGACCCACTCCCCTGTGGGATGCATCAGAGCATTTCCCGGCGTTAAAGGAAAAAAAACCAAAAAATCAAAGGGATGATCATCCCGTATCATTGATGGCATTGGGGAAAAAATTCCCCATGTTTTTTTATTGGGAATCTGGATAGTTTTAAAGAGTATGAAACACTCGGGGTCCCTATTTCATTTATCCGACTTTACAACAGTACTACCCTCATACAACAATACTAATATACCCTTCTATACCACAAAAACCTGTTTGACGAAAGTAGTAAACAGAATGGTGGTAGGTACTTCTGTAGACGGGCGCAAACGCATTTCTCACGAGCAGTTCACTAACAATAGCAAAAATCGTGACTCACTGTGAAACAACTTAATATACCCCGAAAATTTCTTTTCGACGAAGTATTAATGACCGCTAAAATACTTGAGTCAGTTAAAACAATATTTATGCGATATATCTGTACCAGTAAAGGAGTGCACTAGGTTAGTTCCAAGTTCACGGTACAATGTTAAGTAAATACCACGAACGTGTATTTGTAGAACCTTATTTAAACAGCACACTAATTAACCGATTGTCCTAAATATTTGCCACAATGAAAGCCTGTGTTTGACGTGGCAAAAATCTGAGATCTCTGACGAGTCGTGGTTGACAAAAAACTGGAACCTGAGTTTTGGAGTTCCATCGGTAGAATCAGAGCGTTTTGAGCTGGTGTGTGATGAAGGAGTACCTTCTATATTATATGATGGTTATTTTCATTACTAAAATGATTTAAAACGGGATATTTACGTCTCGTGAACAAGACATTCGTAGATATTGTCCAAATATCGAGCTCCGCGAAATAAAAGTGAAAAACATGGTAAATATCCCGTTTTAAATAATTTGAGTACCTTCAAATCTAAACATACATTCCTGCTGCTTTTCATCTTGATTTGACCTTTCAAATTACTGAGTTTGCTTTCATAGCCATAGTTCACGTTATTTAGTTTACGTTCATAGTAGCACGGAATTGAATAATTTTATCATTTGACTACTGTTATTTTAGGCAGGATTTTACATCATTGTAGGTTGAATAACATTGTTACCGTCGTAAGGCAAGTCTGTCAAGTTTCCTTAAGACGACCGAAACTCTACTACACCAAAATGCAATGCCAATTTTGTGTTCTGTAATCGTTATTTAATCTTTCCTCCAACAGTCTTCTAATTTCCATTACTAATTGCTCACGATTCCCTGCACATGTACTGTTGTCCAATTTGCAGTTAAACTAAAGCAGTTTCGTATAACGGGAAGCTATAAGATGAATTCACGATTTTTGTGATAGAATTTTTTCTATAAATATTATAAAAATAATAATATCTAAAGCTAATATAATATCAATAAATAATTTCGATGTTCAAAATGAATAAACTCTTTATGAATACTAATTAAAAATTAATTCTAAATTGCAAAAATTAAAAAAAAAACAGCGACTATGACAATTTTCTTATGAAGTTGTAGCTATCTATATTAATATTATAAAGCTAAAGAGTTTGTTTGTTTGAACGCGCTAATCTCAGGAACTACTGGTCCGATTTGAAAAATTCTTTCAGTCTTAGATAGCCCATTTATCGAGGAAGGCTATATATAGGCTATATAAAATTACGCTGTGACTAACAGTAATTAGGTTGAGTAAGTAAATGCGGGCGAAGCTGCGGGCAACATTTTATTCTTATTTTGTATAGAATAAAGTTATTGGGTGTTGCGATCTTCTATTGAAATTATTAAAATTGAAAATATTATTATATTATATTATTATTGAAAATAGTATTTAAAAAAAAATGTTTATCATTTTAATATTTTTTTGCAGAGACCCGGAAATGATCTCCATCACTGCAGCTCCCGAGGCGCCACCCCCACGCATCCGTATTCTGGACAGCAGACAACGGGAGGTGGAGACTGTCCGCATCGGAGACAGACTTACCTTCCGCATCGAGATTCCCGAAGACAGTGAGTGTTACTGTTAATATAAATTAATATAAAATTTACTTAAAATTCAAAAACTATATTAATATTTCTACATATTGCACGTCTCATAAGCGAAGGGTTGAGAGTGCTCTACTCTTGATATCTATGTCAAAAAAGCAGTTTTCTCGAAACTGAATTTTTATATTTCCATGACATAAATGATAAAAGCTTTGAGCACATTGTTTAAATAAAATTTGTACTTCGAACTAAGATGTCGATGACCTAAGTCCTAAAACTCGTTAGCAGAATCGAACAATAACCCTCGATCTTTGATTAGAATCAATGTAATCATTGTAAATACCAGCTATTCAAAAGCTAACTTACTGAAATAATATTTAGATACCTTGTTAGTGTTCCTGCCTGGGAAAAATCCATAGACAAATGGGAAATGTAATCAGTAAGTTTTATTGGTAAATTGCAAGATATACACATTCCTTCTTCTTCTTTTACATTTTTTATAAAAAATAAGTATTATATAATAGAAAGCATCGGAGAAATTTCGTCACGTTTATAATTGTATTTTTATAAAACACCATCGTTTGATTCGTGGTGCCTGTTAGTGAATTGTGTTCTCAAGCGACCGAGCGAGTCGTGATTAAAATAGAAGCTGTCGGTATAGCATTTTACTATCTTTATCCGCCATTAAATTTACTCGAACACCGTAAAACGTTTCTTAACATTCTGTACAGTTGTTCAATATATGTTTTTGTTTACAGCTCCCTACGGCATTTTCGCGCGCAGCTGTGTCGCTATGGCTAAAGATTCTAAGAGCACTTTCCAGATCATTGATGATGAAGGGTAATTATTAGTTTTTATATATAGGGTAAGATGTTGGAAAGTCGTGGGTTCTATGTAGTATATAGTTATACTTCGATTACATATCAAATAAGTTTAGATATTCGAGAGGAAATTAACACGCTTGAAAATATTTTAATTATCATTATGTTTAGTTAGCCTCCTATTCCTGATTTCAAGGAAGAAATCTAGCTCTACCACTGACCTCTGATAACTTTTTTAACGCTAGAATTAAAACTTTTTCACATGATAAGAACTCTCAACATGAGCATAAAACATAACCTAATTTTAGTCCACTGCTAGATATGGGATGTCTTGCAACGTCACAATTAATGACTACTCCCGTCCGAGTTCCAACTACGGTAGTATGACACAAGACAAATATCTAGTTAGTGACTGACAACACTAACATGAAAAAATGTAGTTCTTAATAAAGTCCTATCTTCATCTAGGTGTCCAGTGGATCCATCCATCTTCCCCTCGTTCACCCCCGACGGGAACGCTCTACAGTCCGTGTACGAAGCCTTCAGGTTCACTGAGTCCTACGGTGTCATATTCCAGTGCAACGTCAAGTACTGTCTCGGACCTTGTGAACCGGTAAGTTTTTTTAGATATTTGTCTATGGTTATTATAGTGAGTTGTGGACCTTCAGAAAATTGGTAGGTAGGTATTTTAATTGACTTTATCTTTGTTTGTCACAGATAGGTAACTCATAATGATAAATATCCAATTAATATAAAATAAACATTTATTATGCCTTGATCAATTACAAAAAAAATGCTTTGAATATCTTTTCTAAATAAAAAAAACTTTAATTCAAGAAAATAATGCCAACGTATTTCAAAAGTATAAAATTATTAAGAGCAGTGATGGTGTCGTTGACATAACACCAAAATTGAAATGACACCCGGGATGGGTACTTCATTCTAGTGTCAGTAAGGGCGCGGCTCCACCGCGGCGCACTACGCACGTTTGTCAAGTTTTGCTTTGCAAGAATGTCGTTGTTTCCACTCCAAACCACGGACACACGACGCATTATTTGACAATTTAACACACGTGCAAAGCCTCTGCATGCGCCATGGGGAACTGCGGCAATGCTATTTTTATAATTACTGTCGTATTAAAATTTTAATTATTCTTTTTTATAACTTACTTCATTTGATGTCTTTTGCAGGCTGTCTGCGAATGGGGAAGAGAATCCATCGAATCATGGGGCAGGAAGAGACGTTCGTTGCCTCACAACGAGACCGCAGAGGCTCACAACCAAGACGAGGATATGAACATTTCACAAGAAATTTTGGTCCTCGACTTTGGAGATGAGCGACAGAGCACAGACTTCTTACGGTCTGAAAAACCTGGCGGTACCGCTTCTGAGGCTAACTTCGGAGGTAAGTAAATTACACTCATATTTAGAAATTCTCGTATAATCATTCTAGGACCCTAAATGATTCATCTTGAACCATCGCCATAGTCAGACCATATCTACTTCACGATGATTGTATTAGTAAGAGGTAGTGCCATGCTGCTTTGTAGCCGAATTGGGCCGGCACGACCGGGGTGGTACCTCTCGCTTACATAAAACCGCCGTCGTTTCGTGCGTTTCCGTTGGCCCATAATTGGGGGGGGGGGGGAGATAGGGAAAAGGAGCGCAACGCATCTGCATAACGTTTGGTTGTGCGGATGTGTATGGGCGTCGGTAGTCACCATAAGGCTCCAACTGCTCGGTTGCCGTCTTATGACATAAAAAAATAGTTATTTTTAAGTATCATTCAATCTCTTCTTTTTCACAAATTAGCATTTGTAAGGACATTCTTCACCAATGAATCTGCTCTCTTAATGTCAAAACCTTTCTTATCTGATCAATAAAAATTAAAGCATTCTTTAATATGAAGAGACATTGGTTATAAGCGATCACACGATAAATATCGCATCAGTAGCAATGCTGATAATTGCCCTTTATTTATGCCCAGTAAGGTCCGTTCAACTGAAGCTAAAAACTCTTGACAAAAACCGGCTTTAAATTAAATTGTTTAATAACATATTATAACATTAAAATCAGTCCGCTTATGACTTTTATATTCATTTTCGCAAGATTTGATAAGATCGAATAAAGTGCGGAACCAGCTACCACCCATGGTATTTCCGAACCGATACGACATAGGGACCTTCAAGAAAAGAGCATACTCATATCTGAAAGGCCGGCAACGCACCTGCTAATCCTCTGGTAGCGGTTGTCTGTGGAAGTCGCTGATCACTAACCGATAAACCAACTGTTCGTTTACCCCCACTTCTATGCAAAAAAAAAGATGAGACTTCGAGAACTTTATAAGTTACGATAACTTGCTAATATTGAAATTTGTTTACAGAAAAAACGGTGACCATTGTTGAACCATGTCCTAGCAAGGCCTCGGTGCTTCTTCTTGGAGTAGCTTGCGCACTACTGGTTCTGCTCTACATCGCTACAATATTCTGCTACTACATGCGTAAATGGCTTACCCCTCCCAAGCGTATATAATTCCTTATAGCATCGACAACTTAATTTAGCATTTCCATTAAATCGAAAAAGACAAAATAATTTAATTTAATGTGATAACTGTAACTATATTAATTCTAAAACATTATTCCGTCCAATAGAATATGTTACGAACATTATAAGATGAGCTTTTAATAACAATGTTTTTTTAAGTTTTTAAATGTATGTGAGTGGGCGTGGCTATTAACTGGATAGAAAGAGACAATAGTAGTTACTAAGGTACGTACTTTTTCTCTTTCTTTCAGAAAATAATACATTTGCCTATATAATGTAATTTCTACATATTTGACTGGTTAGGAATAACAATGACTGAACAGTGTGTATAACCACCGTAAGTTACATTTCTGATTATAATCGAACGCATTTAAAAAAGCATTTACTAGTTCTAAGTAGATTTATAAATAGATGTACAATTTGTCGAACAGTTGAGGAATACGCGTATATTATATAGCCGCGTTGAATCACAAGACAATGCTATCCCATAGTTAATTGCTCATAATGTTAGAATAATTCAGAAGTTGCATTTATTAAAACTTAAATAGGTAAGTCAATAATAGATAAAAACCTATTACTTTCATTTGGAATAGTCCCTGTGAATGTATAACAGTTTGGAGGGATTATTCTGAACCAATATATTTTGGATTAGTTGTAAGTACCTACTATCAGAATTTACTCTATGTCTATGATAAATTCGTCGTCCAAGACAAGTATATATAAAATTTGATGTATTTATAAAAATATCACTTGTAAATATACTGTTAAATGTCATTTTGGCACAACAGTTCTAGCTCTTTTTAATCCCTAGAGAACTTTCAGTTGGGTTCTGAGGAAACTCCGAGCAAGCGCCATCTATCGAGCATGAATTTACAAGAGCTTTCTCTTAACTCAACTTGAGACTTCGATCTTATTTATTTAGATAAATTTTGTAACTAATTTTACTATTTATTTTTTACTGCTATTTCATAAATAAAAATTTTGTACAAATCAAACCCTATTTTATTTACTTTACACATGACATTTTCAGATAAAATAAAAATATACAATGGTAACCAACAATTTATTAAAAAGAATTTATACACACCAATTTATATTAATAAATAAGCCCAGATAACATTTAAATGTATTATACATAAGTAAATAATCTTCAATGTTAATATTTTCAAATAGAATAAATAATTCATTTTAAAAGGCTATTCTTTGGCATTAGTTACCTACCTAAAACAATGCTTTAAGATCTGTAAAAGGCTTTGATTGTTATAACAATTAGTATAAATTTCAATGTTAATTGTTAAAAAAATCATCACAAGGTCATAATTTCCTTCAGTTATGATAATATGGAATAATTTTTTTTAATATAATAATTACCTACATACACTTAATAACTTGCGGAGTCCAGAGCACCATTAGGGGATTTACATCAACAGTGAATTAAACATGTTCTTGAAGAAATAATTTACTATAAACTCCATTAAGAATGTCTTGTTGTTCATCTTTAGTCAGATCTTCGAATGTGCAACCAAATACACTTTTGAAATTCTCTATAAATTGTGGAGTCGCTGTATCAATTGTTATTGAATTACCAGTCTCTTTAGAAAGAGAGGTGACACCTTTATCTTTTATCCCACATGGATCAATGTGATCAAACCAGGATAAGTCGATATCACAGTTTAAAGCTATACCATGAGTTGTGATGTAGCGGGAGGCGTGGACTCCTATGGCTGCTATTTTATTATTTCCCACCCATACACCTGTGTGTGGTGATCTTTCAGCTTTTATATCTGAAATTATAATAACTGGCATCACAACTTCTACCACCATCTTGTGATTTAGAAGCTACATGACACAATCTCCTGGCTTTGCAAAAGAACTTGTGTCACATACTTACTTTAAAAAGTTGTCTAACCCCCAAATACTCAAACGGATCTCAAATTTAAGACGTACTTAAACTCATGCTACAATGTGTCAGATTCAAAGAAAAAAGAGGGACAACACGAGTTTAAGTACATCTTAAATTTTAGATTTGTTTAGAGTATTTGGGGGTATGACCATTAACATTACATTGCTTCTAATTTATCTTCAATTAAATTTAGTATCCGTTAACTGTTGAACATAGGCCTCCTCCTACGAACGTCAATTGACCAATCCCTTGCCTCTCGCATCCAATATGGCCCGGGCACAGTACGGAGATTGTCTTTGATAGAGGCTCATGATGATGATATTGAGTATGAAAGTAAGTCACATCTATCTGGTGTCATATTTTTGTGTTTTTGAATATTCAATAATTAAGATATTGCTATTATCAGATAGGGTCAATTTTTACTAATGAACACATACCTAGTTCTTTGCACATCTGTATGACAGTTTCTTCTAAGCTATCCACATACCATTTAACACTAGGTTTGTACCGTTTCAGATTAATTACAGGATATGCTACGAGCTGGCCTGGTCCATGGAAAGTAATGAGGCCACCTCTATCAGTTTTACGGAATTCAGCGCCTAAGGTGCGTAGTCGTAATATTTCTTCCTTAGATATATTATCTCTAATACCTAGTTAAAAAATAAACAGATTAAATTATAGATACCTAGTGTGGTTAGAAAATAATACAATGTTAATTTATATATTAACCTATTGTATACACCGGCTTATGTTCAACAAGCAAAAGGGTGTCATGATTAGCATCTATGCCTTTTTTAATAGCATCGAGATGTTTCCTGGCAATGCATTTTTGAATGCTCAAAGCAGTATCATAACTTAAAACACCTAACTTCCAAATTTTAATCATTTCTGTTATAGTCATTAAAAATGTTCACATAATTAACACACTTTGTCACTTTTAAATTAAACTGTTTTAAATTTTGTACTTAGACCGGGTAAACATAAATTAGTCTTCATTTAGCACTTGAATAATTTGCGTTTCGAATTTCAATTTGAAATTATTTGGGAAATTGAAAATAACAAAATTTTGACACAACTGCTTTTTTTTTTAAGGTTATGTAGGTTGAAGTACCTAATGTAGTCTATGAATTTTATTTTGAAATATTTTTTATCTAAAATAAATTGTAATATATGTATAAAAGATAATTATTTTAATATAGTAATATATATAAACCAACTCTAATATGATGTTCAATATTGATAATTATTTTTTTTGTTTTTGTTATTCATTTTTCTGCCATCTATCGTAATTGTACAAAATTAAGTCAAAACAGTGTATATGGAAAAACGTTGTATACTACACCATTAAATAGCATGCAATAATTTATACAGCTTGTACTACTCATTACTAGATGTCACTTAAGTGAAAATCCTGTGCTTACCTTATATTATGTGGTGCTTAGCATCTTTCAGGCTTCAGTTTGATCAGTTTTCTCGTGTGCTGTCTGTAGAGCGGTGTTTTGCTTGTACTATATGACAGATGTTCACATAAACAAATGATTTTGATATAGAATCGTATTTAACTGTGCATTTCTACATGCTAAGTGAACCTTGTTGATGGAATTTTAACATAATAATTTCTTATGAATATGTATGATAAATGTGTCTCTTAATCTTTTGCCAAGCCGGGTTTAGTTTTATGTAATAACGGTCTTATGCTTACAGTGGCGTAATATTTTTATGTCGTGCTTGGACAAGGTTTTCTTGGGATCCGGGATGTGGAATTCTATAAAACGATGACAACCGGGGTGAGTTTGAGAATACTACGATTGAGTAAACAACCTTTTTAAAATAACAGCTGCTAAGTAATAGTGGCCCGAATGCCGTGTAATGAAGCAGAGGCTGCGGGTTAAAATCCCATCAAGTTGAGAGATAATATACGATAATATAACCGGTAGCCCTAGTACAGACATTGTTAGGTGTATTTGTAAATGTATAAAAATCTGAATATTGTTACCGTTCGGTTCGCCGGCATCTTACAACGGGATTAGCTTAACGTGGTGTGATTGTTCGCAATTATTTCTTATTGGCATTATGTCTCATAATTTATATTTTAATCAATTTATACTTTTAAATAAATTCCTATATTTCTTCAAATTCAATAATATAATCTTTTTAATCACACTGAAGAAGAGTATAATAAAAAGGCGCCAAAAGTAGACGGCCGTAAAACAGTAATTTTCTTTGAATATCACGATTGGCGCCCGGAACGTAAAAATATTCAAATTAATGCCATCTTACCTTTAGTAATTATGGAGTTTCATGAAAATTCATGAAAGAATGAAGATTTACAAACAATTTTACTTTATGCGTGTTCCTGACATAAGGAAAAGATGTATTATTAATTACTATTATAGTTGTATTATTAATTACAATTATTAATATATACCCATATATTTCGAATGTCGACCTAAGGAAAGGCTATATTATATAGGTTCATCGTCATCAACATTGTTATAAGCCTTTCCCCATCAACTGCTGGTCATAAGTCTCTTTTAATGAACGCCATGACGGCCGATCTCCCGCCATTCGCACCTTACTAGCACCGGCACGGAGATCGTCGTCCCAAATAGGTAAAAGGTTATTTAATGACAATTCAGGAGTCAGGAGCGTTTCTAAGCTATAAAAATCCTACCATAATTATCTCGATTTGACTCTATACTGGCTTCTAAAGTCTATCCTTTTTTAACGCCGAGAAATGCTCTGAGAAATGCACTAAAACACGGCGAGTGCCACCAATGCCACCTTTGGTGAGGTACCCCGGATCTAATGAGCAAACAGGGCACTTCTAAAGTCTACCCTAGGTCGTGCACAGAACAATTATATTACCCTTACGTGCCATCGTTTCTCCTAGGTCAGATCCAACAATATTCGTTGTTTTAATCTGTTGTCTGTCTTAATGTCACCAAAAGAGCTATCTCCAGTATTTTGTCGTAGTATCGTATTTTGCAGTAATAAAGCTGGCTCACGAATAATTGGTTGATGCTATTCAACATAATATGAGATCTATTAACTAATGTGCTCAACCAGTAGGTGAGATAGAAAACATACATAGGTAATATACGGTGTTTCCGAACCGATATGACTTAGGGACCTTCAAGAAAAGAGTATACTCATATTTGAAAGGTAACGCACCTGCTAATGATGTAGCGGGTGTCTATGGATGTCTCTTATCACTTGACACTTACTACCAGGTGAAACGACCGTTCGTTTCCCCCACTTCTATGAAAAAAAAACTAAAATAATGACTCGGAAGACTTTCTTTATTTGAGTCCAATTATTGAGGAACTAATGAAGTATTTATTTGGTTAAAAGGTTTTTTTTTTTTAATTTTAGGAGAAATAAATCCGCGGGAAACAGCTAGTCATATAAGCTAGGTTTTGGAAAAAATTGTTTTCTTACTAAGAATTTGAACAAAGTATATGGAATAAAACTTATTCACCCCTTTTTATGATTGTTATGAGCTGGTTGAACAATAAACAAGTGGGATGTACTAGGAACAACAATGCTTCCGTCTGGTATATTTATAGGCACAACGGGGCTGGGGTGCGCACGCGCTGGTTTGTACAAAACCCTCATTTTCTACTTCAGTGGATCTGGTCACACGCGATATGGTAACTTTAGGGTTCGCTTGCATTTCTAAAAAAGATTTAGGGTTTTTAATTTACTTAATTTTTAAACGCAAAAATGATAATACATTTTTTGGAGCAAAATCTTTTAAGATACTAGGCAAAATAAATTTTATTCAAGATTTCCACATGCGTATTTCCGATCCTATACGACATAGGGACATTCAAGACAAGAGAATATTTATATATGAAAAGACGTGACTCACTTGGGACCCCTCCGGTGTGGCGGGTGTATAGACCCCCGCCACACCGGGTGTAAGAGATTAAGTAACCTCCAGGAAAATCGACTGTCATTTGCAGGATCATTTATATTAAAAATTAGGACATTAGAGTATTTCAAATTTTATTTTCAGTTTGTAAGAGATAGTGCCATGCTGCTTTGCAGTCGAATTGGGTCGGCACGACCGGGGTGGTACGCCTCGCTCATATAATATCGGCGTAAAGTGACATCAGTGCTGTCGCGTTTCGTATGGTTTGTGAGTTTCCGGCGGCCCACAGGGTCGCAAAAGGACGGCAACGCATCTGAATAACTTTTGGTTGTGCGGATCACGGATGTGTATCGGCGTCAGTAGCCTCTGATTGCTCGGTTGCCTCCCTAGGACATAAAAAAAAATCAAAAGGGCTTGGGTTATTTTATGGACTGCGTCGGCAGTTTTCTACGTGATTCTATCCTTGCTCATTCAAACTAATCATGATATTATCATTGTCCATGAGATTATATATTGTGTTGAAACAATGTTTAATAAAATTTTGTTTTTAATCACTTACATGCTAAATAATATTATCGGCAGCGTTAGTGGTCTAATCATGCGTTATTGAAGCTATGATAGCTACAATTATTTAGATGCAGGCTTACAGAGTGCCGCCGTTTTATGACCGCGGAACCCCAAAAGGGTCAACTGCAAAAGTTCTAAACTATAAGTTACTGAGTAATGGAAGAGACATATTTAGTTACATCCCTGATCCCTATAGTGCGATAAATTAAGATTAAGTTCGGGAAAACGGATGGTTAATCGATAACCAAATGAGATGGTGGTCCATTTTTTTATATCGCAGGGAAATCGTTATGGATGCAGCCAGGAGGATAGATCCTTTTTTTTTTTTTCTTTAACGCCGGAAAATGCTCTGAGGCATCCCGCCGGGGAGTGGGTCTCCCCACGCGGGTATGTGGGACTCGCTGCGCCCGACAGCTGGTAAATGGACGCAGCTCTACCCACTAAAACCCGGCGAGTGCCCCCAATGCCGCCTATGGGGAGGTGCCCCGGATCTAGAAAACAAACAGGGCACCTCGACGGCTAGTCAGTCCCGCAAGGGACCGACGCCACCTCCACAGAGGGGTTGTCCCGCACCACAGAACAACTCCTCCCAACGTCGGGACAGTACAATGGGGTGAGGTTCCCATCCTCACCCCTTGCCCCCTGCTCTTCTGTTCCCTCTTCTTATAAGAGGGGTACAAAGAGCCCTCTCGGCCCAATTAACTTCGCCCTAGGTTACTGAGCCCCACCGCCACGACAAGGCCTGCACCATGGTGGGGAGGAGGATAGATCCTGACCTAATGTGGGACTCGCACCTGCGAGTGCCCACCCTAACTAAAACCACTGCGAGCGCCTTCAGCCGCTTTTTGAGGGTCCCGGATATGCAGGCAATAGACAGGATCACCACAGCGACTGGCCCCGGCGAAGGCCAGACTACTTCCCAGCCGCTACTAAGCAGTCCCCACGATGTCGTGCCATACAGACCCAGGCTACCAACCTGAACCCGACACGAAACACGGGCGTTATTGGTGGCGCACCTACGCACTCCCGTTCGTCGCCCGCGGGAGGAGTCCACCCGATAGAAAATGGCTAATGCATATACCTATTCTGTGATAATGATAGAGTGACCTTTAAGAACAGAGCATACTCATATTTGAACGGTCGGCAACGCTAGCTAATTTTTTTTTCGGAAGGGCTAGACTTTTCAGCCTGATGGCCTTTAAGCTCAATCGGTACAGTAGTACGCTAGCTAATGATGTCGCGAGTGTCTATGGATAACGTTGACCACTTACCACCAGGTGAAACGACTGTCCGTTTGAACCCTCTTCTATAAAAAGGAGGACAAATTCTGTCTGAAACACAGCCAAGCCGTTTCACTGGACCAATAAACAGGAATATTTAAACTATGACCACGTAGCACAAAGTCCCACGGTACTATAGACAAGCTTCCAATGGTATTAGATGTCTCGTATATGAAAATAGAAGCGACAAAAACTTCGGAAATGGTAAAAGTTATTTGGTAAGCCCTCTGAAATTCCCTTTCATACATTTGTCTGATATCTGATATTCGTTGTAAAGTTTTGTTTCATCGGCTCCTCGGAACCTGTACGTTTAAACTAAAATATTAAGAGGATTATTATCATTGAAGCAACGAGTTAGGGACTAGAATTTATGTCCTCGAATACTGATAATGAATTTAATATTATTGTTAAGTAGTCTTACCACAAAGTTATTACACTAGATATAATATAGGTAGATAATACATAAAACGACGCAACGCTACCAAATCATCCATCATCATCATCATCATCATCATCAGCCACTGCTGAACACAGGCCTCCTTCAATGAACAACACAAACCGGTTACTGCACGGATATCGTCTTTCCATCTGGTTAGTGGCCAAAGACTACTATTGTTTAACTAGAGATAGACTGGAAACTCGAATCAATATATGTAAGCCGTACGTGGCGCCATCTTGTTGTTGGATATGGAACTAAAAACCTATAACGTATATATAGGCTATAGCCTATATATACGTTTATTATTAATCTAAGGTTTATTATTTCTATTAATTATTATGTTATTTTATGCAGTTACCTGTGATATTTTTTGTTTAAAGAATTGTCTCTACCTACCGTGTTTTATTTACTATGATGTTAACTAATTAATTCGGTAGACCTATGAGATAATTTTGTACACAAAAATATCATAGGCCGCATCTGCATTCATCTTGTGCGCGTACATCTCGTGCAACTAAGAGCAGAACCTTAAAATTGCAAGAACAAAATGCACATGAGTTCGAACTTCCAAAACTTATTCTTTCCAAAACTTATTCCAGAACTTCAAATTACTGCAACAATAGCGGCCATTTGCATTTTTGCACTAATAAGTATTACCACAGTATTACTATATCAGAAATTCTAAATCCTACCATATTACAAATAAAACTAATTATGATTAATAAGATTAAAGGTATTAACGGCACTTAAAAATACGTTACAATATAAATAAAATAATGTTAGATTATTTATTAATTATGAAAATTAACGTACCTATATTTAATTATTTGAATAAATAATTTTACCAAATTATCAAATAGGTATTCCTTTCTAATATTTTTAACACAGCCATACTCTGAATTTAGTAAAAATTCCGACGGCTAGGTGTCGCTTTTTATTACAAAATAAATTTTGTTCCTAGTTTCCATATCGTGTTAGTGGCCGATCAGCACTTCATCTACCTAAACGTGTCCTCCACTCTTGAACCTTATTGCCCCATCGGCCATCCGATCTCCTGAGTGTGTGACCAGCCCACTGCCACTTCAAAGCTTTGGTAATCTTCGCGTGATATGGGTGCTATACTGGATGTTTCTTTGACAAATAGGATTCGAAACGAAGAGAGCCTGAGAACTAAAATTACCGATATTATGCGAAATTATAGCCATAGCCACGACTAATCTCAAATCTGCTCCTAATAAACAACAATCACCCATAAACGTTTTTTAATCAACGGCTCGACAAAGTCCGCAATGAACACTAAAACGGCCGATCTCCCGCCACTCGCATCCAACAAGCCCCAACAAGGACCGACCACTGCATGTAAATCTTCTTCTTCTTTTTTTACTTTGCCTCCCTGAAGAAATTGGCAATATTAGTAAAGTTGCAAACTGTTGCACGAAAATCGTCGTCCAATATAGTTTAAAGACGACCTATCCTATATATAAAATGTATATAAAATAATGTATTAATTACGCTCCATAAAAAGTTTTTTTTAATAGTGGCTACTTTATAGGCAATTTTATTAGTTGCATTTCAAGCTTTTCGGTATTAGGTTAATTATCATTATTCCTGAATATTCATTTCCAAAGAACGTGGAGTGTCAAAGATCTAACGAAGTGAATATTTCAATCTGATTACGAATTTGGATTTCCCAAGTAACTGAAAGTTTAGTTGATTGTGATAAATGTTTGTTTTAACTCTGTAACTTTCGGAACCATTTCGGTTGCTATGGCAACGACGCAGTTGGCCGGAGATCCGTGACGAGAATGACAACGCCGCGGATCGATGGGCCTTTTTCGTGAGGCTTTGATCTTACAGCCTTATCAGGTGTGAGTCACCAGAAAATCCCGTTTCTTAAAAATCTCTATGTATATATTCACAATTCGTATTATCTATGAATATTATCGTATTAATAAGGAGAATCTATTTCTTATAAAATATCCATGTATTATAAATTCGTATGACTTACAATTTGGTCGTATTAATGAAGTTTTAATAATTATAACTCGCTGCTGGCCTATTTTAAGATTACACAAGATTAAAAATTCATCATTATTAGTGTTCTTTTCCCGAAGTGTGGAAATCTGAGTCTACTTCATCTTCTTCTTCTTGTATAATGGCTCCCGCGAGAATTTGCCAATGTCAGAAGTAATCTATGCCATAGAACCTATTGCTTTTTTTCGTTCACTGCGTAGTACACTAAAATGGATGACATCTGGCAGATGTTTAGTGATCTATTTACCCACACTGCAGTGGATTGACAAATGCTCTAGTGTCCATCACAGATGTTTTATTAATTTTTTATTTACTTAGTTGCGTTTCGATAAAAACTACGTCATCACTCGGGTAAATTCAGTCAATTTTATTATAACTTATAACTATAACTATGGACGCTTTCACACCACGTCAATCTGGTCGCGTGATAAGTTCTCGAAGGACTTGTGTTACGGGTACCAGACAACGGAAATATATTTAATACTTTTATACTATACGTATATTTAAGATTTTTATTATATAATACACATCTATGACCCAGGAACACAGAAAACTTTTTTGTTCCCTGGCAGGATTCGAACCCGCAACCTCCGGCTTGAGCACCAACGCACTAACACCACCAAAGCCACAGAGGTCGTCAAATTTTATATTTTTATTATCTTCATAAATTTTTTACCTCTTATAATGACTGCATGTGATCACATAAGCAATTAAATGTTATTATTGCTTATTAAACAGGTATCACGTACCTACTGGTTTGAAAATTATTTGATAAATTGTTGTTATTTTTATGACGTACAATAAAATTCCTACATAAGTAATAAGGAAAGTCACGAAATACTCATTTTATGGCGTAAATGAAAACTAGACACCGTAAATCAAATCTGTGATTTATACTCACCCACTTATATTATAGTAAATGTATTAAGTTAAAGAACCAGACATTTATACCAACATGTGGCTTATCTGTTATTTTTTGTAAAAAGACATCCCTAAAACTTAAAAGTGGTTTCGGATATGTGGACTCGCCCACAACAATTTCCGTATTTGAATAATTAGACATTAGTATGTCGAGAAAAAAACTTGTGCAGCATTTTAATTATAATAATCATCATCATCATTGTCAGTCCGTCTGTTGCAGACGATTTAAAGAGAAAGTTAACCTACACAGCTCTTTTCGTGACTGAATAAGCCAATTCGCAGCGGCAGACTGCCACGCACTTTGCAAACACACAAATATTTATAGCAGCACACAATACTAACACTAATGTAATATAATATATGTATGTTAGTCTGTAAGGTATATATCTATGGGCCATAGTGCCTGAAAATAAATGATTATTATTATTATTATAATACTACCTATTGCAGATCATAAAGTTCAGTAAAGGACGTATAACCTAGCCTTAATAATAGGAAACCAGGTAAATCCTAAACCCTAAAAGGGAACTTCCACAACACGCAATATCCCGTAATATAATTAAACATGTGTAAGATTTATTTGTTTCCCGTTAATTCGTTCACGTAACATCAAACAACACGCTCCCAAACGAACAATAATCGTAAACTACGCTTCCGCAGCTCCTCTCCAGATTGTGTCCCGATTTAGTCGTTTATTAGTAGTTTCGAATGTGTGTTATGAGTATTTACCGTTTTTAATGACTTACCACAAATAGCTTTTACCGGTAGCCAAGAAAATACTCCCCAAAACGTATTTTGGTATTGATATTACGAAATGATAAAACTAATTCCTGAATTTTTCGAATGTCTTCAATATTAGTAATAGTAATAGTATTTTTATTTTTAATTGATTGAATTTGTGTGATATAATATTTGTTTGGAAGACGAAAGTCTTCAACCAATGTGTTCTCCCTGTGATGACCTACGAGACTGAAACGTGGCCTCTACATTTACGACTGGTCGGTTTGCCCTAGCTCAACGTGCAATGGAGCGTGCTATGCTGGGAGTTTCTTTGGCAGATAGGATTCGAAATAAAGACATACGCCAGAGAACTAACGTTACTGATTTGACGCAAAGAACAATGACGTTGAAGTAGCAGTGGGCTGGTCACACACTCGGAAAAACGAGCCAAGGCCAAAGGTTCAAGAGTGTAGGGTTAGGTACACGAATTTGGTCGGATGATAATTATAATGATGATGATGAATATTTATTATATCTACACTCCTTCACCACTTTTGATAAACACGTTCCTTTGCGCGCACGATGTGCTTAGAAAGGTCAAAAAACATGAAACATTTTAGTAGCTACCAGAATCATGTGAGTGATATTAAATATTACAACTTACACGCAAAAGCACGTTACAACTTTTTACGAAGACCCATGCATTCAAACCTATAAAACTATAATATTATGACAGTCATATAAATCTATACAATGCCATGGTTAAAAAGCCTATCACGTTATGGTATAGTGTAAGGCCACATTTTAAAGGGCTTATGTTTGTGGCCTGGCCTTTAGCAGCTTCATCGAAAGCGCCAGACTTGTACGAGTTATAACCGTCGCATTTAATTTACGAGCCACCGGACAAGTTCGGTCAAGTTGAACTCACATCTGTTGCGAACTTTGGCACTTAATTAATTTAAAGCCGTCATGGACTTTTGTATAAAAGGTTTATTTAAGTATATTTTTTTAATGACAAATGCGCTGTTGCCGAACTTCGTTTGAGATTTATTAGACTTGTACGGACTTTTGATGTTATTTTGGATATCCATATGTAAGCTATCATACTATATTTCCTTAAAATTAGCCCTTTTTATGCAACCGAGAAACAAACATATATACATATAAGATGTTCCTATCTGCTTTTCTCTTCACATTTTTATTCATTCTATATTTCTATTTTAGTTGTAATATGCATTCTCGCCAGTTAAACGACTTGATGGTAAGCGCATATTGACCATGAACTTAAGAGGGATCAGCTACTATAGTATTGTACCACGGCCACTTACTGGTATCATATCACCAAGATGCCAGTAATCATATTGTTCTAGTAATGTGTTCATTATGCAAGCCCAGTACTTACAGCAAAAGCTTGAATAGAAATTATCATGGAATAATCTAGAAGAAAGTAATATTACTGTTTGTTCTAGATGCGGTCGCCGCAAGCGAGCTGGCTCCAGTGAGATGAGCGCTGCGGCCCCGAGCCGCAATTACTCATACGATGAAACCATACAGGTAAGTTTGTTCAACTGGCAATTAGCAGTCTAGTGTGCACTTGAACATTCTAGAAAATCTTTTCGCATGAGTTGATCCTACAACATTTGATAATTTCCAAAAGGTATCGCTAGCCTATTGTAATTAAACACTGATGGTTTCAGAGCTATACCGACCGTTGGTATGTACGTCGGTTGCGCATGTCATAGAGCGGTAATGTTTTGTATGAAACAAATTTCGACTTCTTGTCGACTTCGACAAATTTGTCAGTTCTGCGCTCTGATTGGCTGACTGATGGTCATTGATGGATGATTGACCTATGGCACGTACATACAGATCCCTAGTTCGTTGAACTGTTACTACGTCAGTGACAAATCCCTGATCAGTTTCGGAATTTTGTGGGTCACATTACTACTCTAACCGGTTGTATGCTCGATGGAAAGTTGAAAATTACACGCATGCACGGTCGGTCCAGCACTGAACGTCTTGTAAATTTTCATACAAATGACAACCGCGACCCCTAAGTCGGTCGCGGTTGTCATTTGTACCCACGAAAACCAGCCTTACTATAATTTCTGTTTAACTTTAATACATTAGAATGTTAGACACCAGGCTCCTTAAACCCCTAATTATAATGATCGTCATCATGTAAAAATATTATATGTAGAAATTCCTTTTTTAAATAATTTCCAATGCTTCCACAAATACCTTTTACCAAACTATTTAAACTTGTGCTTATTTTTAGTAAATATATAATGTAACTATTAAAGTTTTCTAAATTTCAGCAGTTACAATAAAATTAAGCAATTTTCCAACGAAATCACATGTTAATAAAGTTTCTTTTTGAATAAACGTTCGATAGAATCAGCGAATCTGCCGACTCTTCAGAGCCGGTGGTAATCGTGATTAGGTGAAGAGGATTTCACTTGAATTTGATATCTAATACGGGGGTTTAAGGTTACTTTTGAATGTGCTTATGGGTTGGGGTGAGTTTTTTTAGTCTGGTCATAAAGATACATTAGCGAGGGTTCACCTTTATTAATACAGTACAGGGTTTCTGGAGACTGAGAATTATCGTAGAAAATAAATAAGTTCGGTCGTTTTTTTATCATTATTAACTTTATTTCATTCACTGCTGGGTACCTATAAGGCTTTGTCAATAAACGCCAAGACGGCTGATCCGATACTGGCATCCAACTGGGACAAACATTGCACTGAAGTCATCATCTACTATTGGAAGGTTATTTAATGACATCTGTCGTCAGTCCTGGAGTAAGGAGCAGTTTTAAACTATCGATATCCTGCCTGTCGAAGTTGAGATGAAGGGGAGGTAGCATCTGATGCCTACTAACCCTAAGGTATATGGGGTCGTCGCTCCGGGGAAGTCAGTCCCCACCAAGCTGATCTATCATCTAATTTGGCGAACCATTCAGATGAATCTCTAATGTGATTAACCACAGTGCAGTGTCAAGTAAACAATACAGTATATAAGATTCATTCTATTCTACATATATATAAATCGATATAAATGGTATATAAATCGATGATTGTTACGCGTTATGTTCTCTCCATTCCCTTATAATGAAACAACTTTTACGGATTTTATCACGGCTGATTATTACATACTGTTTAATTATAATGAATGAAATACACGTAAGCATTAGAAAATATTATCTTCTCCATCTGATCTAGGATGCTCTCTCTCTAGGATGGTATCTTCTTCTTCCCGAATGTGACCTCTCCAGACCTGTGATAGACCCTCTCTCCGTCGGATTTACCTTTTCTTATATTTATTTCAGTGAAAAAGTATAAGCAATATTACAGTAGCTTCGGAAACAATAATCGTACTTATAACCTCGCATCACCTATAATCTGCACGCGTGTACTGTTTTGTTTTCTTTAGGGATCGTTTCTTCATCATGTTTTCTATGATGAACATCATATATTTTTTTAGTTCTGTTAGTCCTGATTGCGTTTCACTATACTTACCTATAAATTTGATGTTTGCCACTTATTGGTAAGTAGGTTTGTCAACCTCGGATTTCATAGTTCAGTCTTACGAAATACTTACATGTTTTAGGAAAACATTCTGTGTTGTAAATACACATGAAAATATGTTTTAATAAATTCAATGATGATTTTAAGTTAACATGGTTATTTTCATTACTACGAAATAAAAATAAAAATGAAAAACATGGTAAATATCCCGTTTTAAATAATTTTAGTAATTCAATGGATGTTTTATACCATACCATATTATATACATAGGTACAGTTTAAAATGTGTTATCCCTTATTTTTTATTGATCAAAACGGAATCAGCATTATTTTTTGTATTACTGTGACTGGAACGTCAAACCACTTATTTGAATCGCAGCTGTCAACCATGTGTTATGACTGTCAACTAATTTATTTGGCAGATAAAGCTATTGGCCGGTTGATCTGGCTTATAATATACTTGGTACTTTATTATAGGTATATTTACCAGCTAATGCTATTTGTCAATTGTGAAACGCAAACGTCGTTATTTGATAAATAAGTTACAAGTAGCTTATTGGGAACTTTTTGGACATTGAGAAACAGGCCCTTAGTGAAAAGCAAAGCAAATGTAGGACACATAACAAATACCTAAACTTACCTACCTCTGCTGTCCCGTTTGAATCCACCCTAGCGCTTATCTCGCGGCCTTTATTTCGCAGATAGGATTCCCCCGCGAGCTACCACCATTTATCAGCGACGACCCACATTGGTTTGACATCTGTATCACCCCTCTTATTGGTCTACATAGAGGTTATTATATAGAAATATGCGACAATAATTCCGAAATTTTAGAAACTTTGTAGGTATATAATATCATGGGTACAAAAAGTAAAATCAATTTAATATCACTTAAGTTAAATATCGCCTGATATTAGGAACTATTTCCAGCAAGGGATGCACAATATAAGGATAATGAGTACACAGGATGAAATGAAATAATTTCTATACTCTTATGATAAATAAAAAAACTCAACGTTCCCGTGTTGTCCGCGTCACTCAATAAAAGTAGGATAGGTATATATTGTATTGTTTATAAAAATAGTATAATATACAAACCTTTTTTGGTAATATGAATAAAAACATGTAAATCATTAATGTACTTACAAAAATGTTGCTTTACAAAATAGAGACTTAGCCAAACTTAACCATTATTGGGCGTATTCTAACTAATAGGAAAGCCATTTTTGTTTCGCAAGAGCTTTTGTGGGCTAATATTTCGTGTACGTTATCGAGGTCCGAGGCAATTTATTGTGATTTTGCTATCTATGGCCGGAAATTGGCTTAGTGAATTTGATTAACGAAGTGTTTCCGTAAGGGTTGGGCCGGTGGGCTGGTGTGCCAGTATGTTAGTGTGCCGGGTGCCTAATATCGCAGCGCATTAAGGGAGCGCGGGCCAGAAAATCGAATTTTCCGCTCTATGCGCATTCCCGTACCTTTGTGCCTTTTGGGTTTTTCAGAGCGTGTCATGGACATTACCTCCTCTGAGAGGGCCGTGCGCCTAATGACCTCTGGAGGAAATGAGCGTTGATGGCTTCAAAATTCACATACTGGATTTTTTCTGAATTTCTTTTGCTTTTTCTTGGTAAAATAAATAATACATAGCAAGCATGAATTGTGAGACGCTCTTTATTATAATCATGGCTATATTCGTTAATGTTCGTTGTTAGATATTAGTATCAATATGTCAACCAACGCGAAGTGATCGCCATTGTGACGTCACTGGGAAATCCTGGGATAGCGCGTAATCAACGAATTTTCTCTTTATACCGTTCATTATATAAATCTTATCTATTTCATGAGACTCGGCTACTCGGCTACTAGTTTTTGGTTTCTGTAATTTTTCATATAATTGCGATTCTTTTCCTTGGGATTCAGTAGAGAAAAATATAAAAATTAGAAACCCTCGTATCCTATAAACAAAATATTTTTAAATTTAAATACAAAAAGAACGAGGAAAAACAAAAAGCGTGAACCAATTTCAGGGCCCTGTGTTAAAGCAGTTTACATATATTTAGAGAGGGCCTTCCTAAATCCGTATTTAAATTTTCCAAAACATAAACTCACCTTGCGCTCCACCGGCGTGTACCGTTTTAATTCTCAAATAAACTGACTATAACACAGATACTAAAAACTGAAGGATGGCATATTTAGTATTTGACCCGAGTCTAAAAGGTTAAGGTTAAGGACTCTATATAAACAGGGACTATAGAGTAAAATTATTAAGTACATCTCATGATGACGGTTTTGTTTGTTAAAGTACCGTTTTTCCAACGGAACCCTATTATTATATGACGGCCTCTGTGGCTCAGTGGTGAGCGCCCGGAGGTTGCGGGTTCGAATTCCGCCAGGGAACAAAAATATTTTCTGTATTCCTGGGTCATGGATGTGTATTAAATATCTGCATTATATAATAAAAATCTTAAATATATGTATAATATAAAAGTATTAAATATATTTCCGTTGTCTGGTACCCGTAATACAAGTTCTTCGAGAACTTACCGCGGGACCAGATTGACGTGGTGTGAAAGCGTCCATATATATTATTATTATTAAAATACCTACGTCTCTACGTCTTTACGTCCATCAGTCAATTTTCACACAGTGTAAGCAAATGGTAATAAAATAAATAGCTTCTTACGATGTATATAATGGCCTTTACGTACAACCGAAAAAAAATACTTTTTTATGTATTTTGGGGGGTGGTACCGAACTCTTCGTGTGTATGACTCGCCCTTAGCTGGTTTTTACTTTCATAGTGGCTGTGATATTTTTGTTAATTATCTCGCTTGTATAGTACTAATAATATTTTTGAAGTTAAAACTTCTTTAGCGTAAACAAAAATCATGGAACTCGCGTCATCGTCACCGTACGCTTTCATGAGCTATATTCACATATACATTATGACGTCATTATGAAATTTCAAATTTTTATCATTAAAATTTGAAATTTCATAATGTTAGTTGTAAGTTATAAGTTTTCACTTCTATCGGCAGTCCCTATTTTTTATTTATTTGTTATTCCCTATGACTGCCAAGGCTTTTTTATTAATATAGCTTATATAAGCAGATAAGTTAAGCTAGTTCTGTGAAAGAGAGTAGAAGGCAGTGTAATTACTGACACCGACCTCTGTGACCGACCCTTGCGATTTCTCCTGATTTATTGATTTTTACTATACCTACTATCTTTTATTCTTCTTCTTCTTCACCGTTCCCTCACTGCTGAGGATCGTGACCATATATGATCTTTCACTGTACACGGTCATACGTCAAGTGGACTGCCTGGTGCAAATTGCCCCTCGCTTTGGTCTTCACAGCATCGCACTTTCACAGCATACTTACTATAAGAAACTTTATAAAGTAACAATACGTTGCGACAGCTCGGAGACTTGTCGTCTTGCTGTCATTCGAGGATGTACATCTAACAGGTGCTGATGTCGGCCAGTATAATTTAAGTCCCACAACTAACGCCACTGGAATTACACACATCTAACATGAGCCCGCAAGTCCAATCTGGCCATCATTCAATGTAGTCAAAGATTTTTTTATAGATGATTGGGCAAACGGACAATCGTTTCACCTGGTGGTAAGTGATAAGTGACATCCATAGACACCCGCTACATCATTAGCAGGTGCGTTGCCTTTCAGATAAGGCACTTTTCTTGAAGGTCCTAAGTCGTATCCATGAAGTTAGGAAATAAAAGATGCCCCTTTCTTTAAACTTACAGCTGTAAATGAGTGCCTGATCCGCCATCTTGAGTGCCCTTTTCATAGTACTATTCTCTATGGTTTTGCTGTCAAAACCCTAGTAATAGTAGCTATGTTAAGTGCCGATTTGAGTTGTAGGTTACACCTTTTTTTCGTAAGTATGCTCAGTCCTTCTATATTATGTCTATGGTCGTATCGGTCCGGAAACGCTGTAGCTGGCAGCTGGTTCTATATAGTGGTCGTGCAAGGCAGGAAATGACGTAAAAATCGAGTTGTTGTGGATTTCCGGACATCGAGGTGGTGTGGGTGAATTGGAATTTCGACGCGAAGTCCTATGTTGGAATTCTGCTACTGTTATTAGTCCGATCTTCTACCGCATGTACCACGGGGAGTAATACATGCGGTAGAAGATCTATGAAGGTAAGTCCTTCTATTATGTCAACTACTTTTCTTTGCATCAGCAGGTTATTAATCATCATTATTGATTAATACGTATTTGCCGATATTCGTAAAGAAACGGAAGTTAACATTAGGTGTTTCAACAGATTGTTATTAGTCAATTATGTTGTAGCGTGCTTGAAGGTGGTATGAAAATTGGCTTAACACATTGTACATGTTATGAAAACATGTCTCCACTTCCTACATGAAACACGATATATTCTGTTATTGTATCAATATTTGCATTTCGTGTGGATAAATATTTGAGATGTGTTCCAGAATGTGCCTTATAGTGCTTATTAGTGAAGGTTTAATTCGATTTTATGTGTATAAACATGAAATATAATGTTAATTTTAAATGATATTTGTGTAAGATAAATAAAAAAAAATAATTTCAACCCTTATATGTCCCACAGCTGGGCACGAGTCTCTTCGAAATCAGGCGAGGATGGATTTGGGCCATAGTTCCGTGGTATGACCCACGGAACGATGGGTTGGTGAACTTCACACATCTTCAACGACTTTTAATCTCATCAGGCGTGCAGATTTCCTCACGATATTTCCTTCACTTATGAGCAAGCGATAGTCTATGGTCAGGTGCACATAGAAATTTAGAAAAACCTATTTTTAGGCACCACAGGGTTCGAACCCGGACCTCTCACTCAAGATGCCGAGCCCTTACCCACTAGACCATCGTCACTCTAATTAAAAATAACGATACAAAGATACCTATTCAAAACCACATAACTTTAACCTAGCATCGTGGTAATTATTGCTCGAAAAGACTTACTTGTATTATATTAAAACAATATATTAGGTCTTTACCTATGAAATTGAATTGTATGAAAAAATTTAAACGAATTTTTTTCATGTATTTTTTATTTGTATTAATCGAAGTAATCACCCATGCAATCAATGCATCTTTGCCAACGCAGTGGCAGTTTATTGATGCCCTTCTTAAAGAAATCAGCTGGGCGGGAGGCAACAAATTGTTCAAAGGCATTTAGTACTGCCTCTCGGGTATTGAATTTTATTCCCGCCAAGAAGTCATCCAAAGTAGGTAAAAACCTATTATTAAATAGTTTCCTAGTCTGGATTCAAAGCATCCTGCTTTTTTCTTTTGTGAAACAGATTTGCTGTATTTTCTGTGTGCAGAAATCCTTCTGCACACAGAAAATACAAATATATATACAAATATAAATACAATACAAATATAAATATAAATACAAATCTGCTGAATGAAAAAAATGAAATGCAAATAATTACACTGCCTATCCAGGCAGTGTAATTATTTGCACCGAGATTTGCTGTCTTACACATGAATGACTTGCTTCAATCTTTGAATACAATTGCCCAAGAGCCCGTGATGGTTAGACCTTCGTTATTTGAGGTCATGCACTTACAGTTACTGTTTAAGGGTGTCTGGCAAGGGGTAACAACTGTCATAAGTATCCGGCAATGAACAAATAACGTGATTTCTAAAATTATCCTGTTATCCTTATTTTTTTATATTTCCTATAAAAAAATAAGCTTTGTAATATAATATTTTATGGTACTAAACACCTTTACTACCCGTTACCTGCCCAAATAACCACAATCCAAACTCTATAGTCGCTGGTCGTACTTATCTGTGTCGGAGATTTACACAGAGAAACATTCAGTTTTTATAAAATAACGAAGGTCTGGCCGTCGTGGGCTCTTGTTCTATAAATTCTAAGTCATATTTAATTAGCTTATTATGCTAAGTTAGAAAAGTTAGGACGTAAGTTTTAGGAACTTGAGATAGCGCTTAGGGTCTAAATAGTTTCCCGATAAACTATGAAGTTTGGTATCCTATGTGACTGCCATGGCTAATGATAAAATAATGTCAATTTGTAGTACTCCTTAATAATATGGCTATTATTTTTCGTCATATACCGATCTCTCGCTACTCATTTCTACCTCGGGCTTCAGAGATCATCATTCCGTATAGCTAGGACCTCTATATTATAACAGTTATAAATCTGAACTAAAAGAAGGTTTATTACAGAAAATTTATATATTTATACGGGATAGCTAGAGAGGTACCTCTATATTATAACAGTATAAATCTGAACTAAAAGAAGATTTATTATAAAATACTTATAAATTACTACTTTATTATCTCTATATCTACTACTACTAATCACAACACTAAATACAATAAACAGATTACTGTGTCCAAAATCCTTAATTTAATTCATACACAATCTTAACTTTGAGCCATCTAGTATCGAGTAGCGGCAATAGACGAAGAACTGTTTCTATCGATTACGTATCAATCGGGTAGAGGGCTCCCAAAGGCTTACTTTCACGTGTAGTAAACGAATTAACGATATCACTTAGTAGTTGGTACTCACGAACTCAAAGGATAGGAAAGTTATACTTTTGTTAATATTATACAAAAAAAATATAAAGAAATGTAGATTTCTTTCAAATAATGTGAAAATAATAATTAGTTTTAAGCTATTCGATTTAACAATTTAACAAATTGAGACCCTTTTTTAGAAGTCGGTTAAAACTGAAGAATGATAAAAACTATGACAGCCGTTAGACGCCAGTTGTTGAAGAGAAGAGAAGTTGTCTAAAAGTTATCTAACTAACTAATCTAACTAATAAAAGTTGTCTAACTAAACCTGAAACCGACTGTCCGTTTGCCCCCTCTTCGAAAAAAAAAACAGTAGTATTAAAATGGGTCTCTAGTTTTAACTTACTATCCTTAGTTTTAAAGATTAAAAAATGTTCTTTTGTATGAATATTTGAATAAGGTGGGATTCCCACCACCAAGTGTGATATGTTAGGCATGTCTATTAGCCCCACCATGGTTCAGGCCTTGACGTGGCGGTGGGGCTCAGTAGCCTAGGGTGAGCCCAGCACCTTGGTCGAAGCCAATTGAGCCGAGGAGGCTCTTTGTACCCCTCCTATAGGAAGAGGGCACAAAAGAGCAGGGGGCAAGGGGTGAGGATGGGAACCTCACCCCATTGTACTGTCCCGACGTTGAGAGGGGTTGTTCTGTGGTGCGGGACAACCCCTCTGTGGAGGTGGCGTCGGTCCCTTGCGGGACTGACTAGCCGTCGAGGTGCCCTGTTAGCTTAACAGATCCGGGGCACCTCACCAAGGCGGCACTGGTGGCACTCGCCGGCTTTTAGTGGGTAGAGCTGCGTCCATTTACCATCTTTCGGGCGCAGCGAGTCCCACCAAGGCGGCACTGGTGGCACTCGCCGGGTTTTAGTGGGTAGAGCTGCGTCCATTTACCATCTTTCGGGAGCAGCGAGTCCCACATACCCACCTGGGGAGTGGGTCTCCCACCCACTCCCCAGGCGGGATGCCTCAGAGCATTTCCCGGCGTAAAAGAAAAAAAAGGTATATCTATTAGAATTAAATATCAATAAAATATATAAAAGTCTTTATAGACATACATGATACAGAACAGTGATCAGGCACACTGTGCCAACGGTCAACGAAAACGAGAACCATGGTGATGATAATGATGATGTCGAATAATGAAACTAAAATCTGTAACCTCGTATGTCACAATACACCATGGTTAAATAACTCCTCTATGTGTACCCCGAAACGTCAATGGGCAGTTAGTTGTAATTAACCGGCGAAAGTTAATCCGGCGGCGCGACACCCTAAATCACGGCAGGCTGCCCCGTGACGTTCAACGGTACCTAGTCCGTAGTCGCAATGCACCATGCGATATTTTAGCATGCACGCGGGATATTTTAGCATGCACGGCGGATATTTTAGATGCACGCATGTCCGCCCGATTAATACTGATGTTCTGTGTTTTGGTAGTCAAGGTCTTTGAAAATGTAAAGAGGTTTTTATCTATGACAGTACTTTATAGAGAAGAACCCGGACAAGAGCGAGTGTCACTCGCACACTGAGGGTTCCGAAAAACGTGTTTTTTCAAAATGGTATAAAAAAATAACAATATTCAGATTTTTAAATTATGGCCAATTTTTTTTTCTTTTACGCCGGGAAATACTCTGAGCCATCCCGCGGGGAAGTGGGTCTCCCTAGGCGGGTATGTGGGTCTCGTTGCGCCCGAAAGGTGGTAAGGT
This sequence comes from Helleia helle, assembly GCA_963853865.1. Classification (NCBI taxonomy): domain Eukaryota; kingdom Metazoa; phylum Arthropoda; class Insecta; order Lepidoptera; family Lycaenidae; genus Helleia; species Helleia helle. The sequence continues at coordinate 15,169,331 of OY971421.1, forward strand.
GAACGCAACCCTACCCACTAAAACTCGGCGAGTGCCACCAATGCTGCCTTTGGAGAGGTTGAGCAAACAGGGCACCTCGACGGCTTGTCAGTCCCTCAAGGGACAGACACCACCTCCACAGAGAGGTTGTCTCGCATCACAGAACAACCCTTCCCAAGGTCGGGACAGTACAATGGGATAAGATTCCCATTCTCACCCCTTGTCCCCGTGTTCTTTTGTCCCCGCTACTTATAAGAGGGGTACAAAGAGCAGTTCCCTCTGGTGCTGGGTTCACCTTAGGCTACTGAGCCCCTACGCCATAACAAGACTTGACCCATAGTGGGGAAATTATGGCGACCTAGCTTCTTACCAAATTTCATGATTTTATGTCAATGGGAAGTATAGGTTTTAACATGACAGACCGACAGACAGACGTACGGAGAATGAAGTGATCCTTAAAGGGTTCCGTTTTGTCATTGTGAGGAATGAAAGCCTAAAAACGACTTAATACTTAATTCTTGCTCTAATAAGGTTTCATAGTTCATAATTTGTATGCTACATTCACGAAAAAGTGTTGAGCCTTTTTTGTTAAACTCTTTAACATTGCACTTTGTAACCATCAATGAACGCGTTCGGTGACCAACCAAAACGAACTGGCATTCAGAGATCGTTATTCTAATTCTAAACAGTTGCAAATTGTATTTTATACGGAAAAATAAAACATAATCATTAGGGAGTTTTCATTAGACTTAAAAAGAAAACCTTGGAGCTAGGTTTGCATTTTATTTTAATATCACCCAGGGGACCCAGTATAATTGGTGTTCTAAAAAATTCTCTCATTCTCCATTTTGTACCTAAGATATAGAATGTGCACCCAAACAAAGGGCAAAACATTTTAGGCGTTTTACTTGACAAGATTGATGACGTAATCGCACCCTTAAGGACTCCGGGCCTTTTATCGAATCTTATTGCGATTATTCACACGATCAGCAACTAGTCCTCAAACTTTAGGAGCACCTTTAGATATATAAGCAAGGGATATAAGTTCAAATTCCAATAATTTATTTCAGATTTTTACATCCATATTTGTTAGTAATAATGTTCTTAATTCTAGTATGGGTTTTAAGTTTATAAATGTTACTTTATAAAGATGGGAAGCGAGTCGCTGTAGCGTGGAGCTGCATCTAATGCTTCATCAGTTGGGAGTCATATTGTCTACAACACGTCGTATAATATGACTTATAAAGTACATGTTAATTAATTAATTTATTTATTAATACCTGTATCTACAACATCAATATCTGATATAATATATATTCCTCCAAGGATAAAAACCTAATGTATACTAAGTTTTACTCAAAATTATTAAAATTCTGATATTATGCATTATTTTTAGTGATATTAGGATATCTGATTTTATCTGATATTAGAGTAAAGTATTCAAATCGTCGATCACGATCAAGATTGTTACTTCAATCTTATTAAGCCGTGATGAAATAAATAATAAATAAATACGCGTTATAAGGAATATTATTTAAAAAATTATGTTGATAAGATATTGGACTTTATCTACTATAAAGATATTATGACATCATCCATATCATAAACCAGTCGTATATGATATGGATGGTGTCATAATAATAATTATTAAAACCATTCTCACAAACCAGACATCTCGCAAGATTAGATCAGAAATTATTATATTAATTTTAACGGAAAAGTTGGAGTTGAAGCGGAATAAAACGGTGAAGTTTTAGAAAGTTTTTCTATAGAAAGGAAATAAGTGATCCCCTCTTACAATTGTAATCCCGAAAGTAGATGGCAATGTGGCGATATGTATATACAGGTTGATTGCATTAGAAGATAAGGATATATATTTGCATGTAAATGTATGGCATACGTATAATACTAAACTCGTGAGACCGTTCTTGCCGAATATTTTACGTGAACATAGATAAATTATGTAAAAAAGTTTCTTATTTTTAATTTCAATCAGAATAATTTTGTATCAAAATATTAACAATAACTAGATTTAAATATTACCTTGGAATTGATGTATGAATCATGGCATTTTTAATATATTATAAAAATTACTATTATATAAAATAATTCATCTGGAAGCGCAGGTTTTTTAATAGCGTTTAAAAACATTGTTTACTATAACAATATTACATATTACTTTACGGTTGTTATAAGTTACCATAATACATTATATACATACATAAAACATAAAATGTATATTGATTCAATATAGCAAACAATATCTATATTACGCCGCACTGAAAATATGTAATTTTTTATGCAAATTTAACTACATCATTGGCGCTTTTTCCGTGTCTAATCTGGTTATGCTTGCATATAAAGTTAGCGTTGAAGTTGAATTATGGCTTTTATATTTTGAGAAAAACACCCTACCAAAAATTTTAGGTACGATTCGTACAATAAGCGATGTTTGGTCGAATTATACATTTTCATTGTTAAAAGTTCGCTAACATTGAGACGGTAAACAGATGCTAATACTTTTTATTCGTAGGATCGGTCTATAAGGACCATAATATCATTTTGAGTAATTATCGAGTTTAATTTTTTCTTAATATCCTAAAATAGAAATAAAGAAAATACGTCAAAATAATGTAGGAGGCGATCCTATTTATCAAAAAAGGCTCTTTCAATAATTGGGATCGCAGTTATCCAAAAAGGATGAATCTGACTGGCGATTGCAGAGATAACTGATAAGCGCAATTAAACACATAAACGAACTCTTTAGCTTTATTATATAGGAATAGATTTATCAGCACCCCGTATATAGATGCACCGATGCACCGAGGGGAGAAATAAAGCCCGGTGCAAGCGCCTTAATCAAACGCGAGCAATTTATGATCAACCACACCCGCGGCGGTATTCCATTTCTTTTGAACCCAATCACATATTACACACACCACACTTTCATTGTTTTAGTACGATTTAAAATATTAAACCTTAAAAAAAATAAGATAAACATGGTTATTTTCATTAATATTTTTTATAAATGAGGGGGCAAACGGACAGTCGGTTCACCTGATGGTAAGTGAAAGCGACATCCTGACACCTGCTTTACCAGAGAGTTAGCAGGTGCGTTGCCGGCCTTTCAAATATGAGTAGGTATGTTCTTTTCTCGAAGGTCCATAATGATATAATTATCATGTTTTTCACTTTTATTTCGCGGAGCTCGATATTTAGACATTGTCCACGAATGTCTCATCTTGAGGACAAGGCTTTCAACATTAAAAACTTTAAAACGTAATTCACTAATAACTTAGCAATACCGGTGATATTTTTTTAAATCACATGAGTGGTTCTAAGAATACATTTTTTAACCAAATTAACAAAAGTTTTATGATAAATAATTTTATAAAGTGGATAAAATATTATTATTGAATTTCAGCGTCGCGTCAGGCAATAAAACTTGCAAATAAAATTATGTTTACATCTAATAGATGAGCAAAGCTTCGTTGCTCAAGTCTATAAAAGACTTCATAATGTACATTTACCTATCAATTTAAATATTACATTATCATATCATTATTATTCTTTTAAATAAATAGTATTTTCTTATTATAAATGAAAGTGAGATTGTCACTCTCTTTCATTTTAACAACCTTCCTTTACTCCGTAAAGAAACAACTTTACGTTTACTACGTTTGTACGTTGTTTCTTGACGGAACAAGACAGTGTTTTAACACTGTCTTGTTTAATTATAAAGTTTTATTATTTGATATAAAATATTTCGATTCAAGTGATTATAAGATACGGGTACAAGATGTATATAATATTAAAATTAATATGTCGAAAAAAGGTTTATATAGAATCATATAAATTGAGGTTTTTGTAATTTAAAAAAAACTCAATTTATAGGATTTTAACTTTTATATTATTACTCATATAGTTTATTCGATAGTTCGACAGGACCGTTGTAGACGAACCCTAAGTAAGGGTGTAATATCTTAAGTTAAAGGGCGGGCGGCCCCCGTCGAAAGTGCTTACATTACAACTTACACATCTTGTAGGACCATTCGTGTCCTTCCCGATCAATTTGAAACAGCGAACGGTACTATAGATTTTCTAAATATATTTCCCAGTATAACTTCCCTCATATAATAGCTTGAAACATTATATTTGTAAATGTATGTATGTATGCAAGCGGCGAAGGATCGGTAGTCTTGGCGTTCTTTGAGGGAGACCTATGTTCACCAGTGGATGGATAGGGGCTGATGATAATGACGATGATGATGATGATGATACGTGATAGACAAATTGGCAGAAGTGCATCCTGGTATTGGAAGAACTCTTTTTTTTTAAGCATAGGAGGGCAAAAGAGCAGTCGAAGCCTTTCGGCGACTATCGACGCCCAAACTCATCCGCACAACCAGAGATTATACAGATGCGTTGCCCTCCTTTTCTTCGTCTTGCCGGTGTCATGTGAGCGAGAGGTACCACCCCGGTAGTGCCGGCTCAATTTGATAGCAGCATGGCGCTAACTCTTACTAAATTCACGCGTTGCCTATAATGGTACAATAAGACTTAAGGTAGTAAGTCTGGGTAATAATTACACTGCCTGTCCTCGTTTTCTTATCATATTTTTTTTTCGATCAGAGAATTAGGAATAATATTTTTTAAGCAGTGTTTTACAATTCTAATAAAGAATAAATAACGTGAAGTTATTCTTTATTTATAATTAATATCCAAGTAATAACTATTACTAAGCACTCGCTTGTAATAATAAACATCTCATTCTCCGAACTTGGAATCTTTTACATAATTTACTGAATATAATTTAACATATCAGATAGCGGCGCAACGATATTCATGTAACACAGTTTTGATAATTACCATGAAAACATACAAACATTCAAATTTTAGGCTATTATTATGGCTAAAATCTGCTCACCTACTACAACGATGAAGCTCTAAAGGCCGTTTGGCCAGTTGCAGTAATTTTAAATTTGAAAAAACTATGACCATTTGAAAAAAAAAAATATCTGACCGATTTCGGCCTCGGCGACTGTGTTCTGCTATCATAATTATTATTATTATCTGTATACACTTAATAGAAAATCAAAGAAGAATGAAATATATTATAGATATTTATTTCATCTATACTAATACTATACTATATTTGACGACCTCTGTGGCTCAATGGTTAGCGCGTTAGCACTCAAGCCGGAGGTTGCAGGTTCGAATCCCGCCAGGGATAAAAAAAAAAGTTATTCTGTGTGGATGTCTCAGTCTCAGTAGCCTAGGTTGAGCCCAGCACCTAATTGAGCCGAGGGGGCTCTTTGTACCCCTCTTATAAGAAGAGGGGACAAAAGAGCAGGGGGCAAGCGGCAAGGATGGGAACCTCACCCCATTGTACTGTCCCTTTGGGAGGGGTTGTTCTGTGGTGCGGGAGGACTCCTCTGTGGAGATGGCGTCGGTCCCTTGAGGAACTGACTAGCCGTAGAGGTGCCCAGTTTGCTCATTAGATCCGGGGCACCTCACCAAAGGCGGCATTGGTGGCACTTGCCGGGTTTTAGTGGGTAGAGCTGCGTCCACTTACCAGCTGTCGGGCGTAGCGAGTCCCACATGCCTCAGAGCATTTCCCGGCGTTTAAGATAAAAAAGGGCTACCCATGCGAGATATAACAGATCGGACCGCTAGTTAGAAATAAGCAGTTTTCTAGGTATACCTACGTGATAACAATATTAAAAAGTTTAACTAAACAATATGTTTAGGTTATTAGTTTAGTATTGTGTTTATTATTATCCTAACTGTTGTTAGGATTCAAGTCAGAAACTTGGCGGTGGTTAAAGTAGGTGGGAACAAAGTTTATCTACGTGTGAAGTCTAGACATCCCATGGGTTCTAGTTCATTAGTAACGTGAGTGGAATATCTAAGGCTACGTCAACTTCCCCCATCGAATACTTCAAAAAGCTCCGATATTGTCTATTGTTATAATGAGCTTGTATATGTATATTTATTATTACGATTAATTCTATCAGTACCTGGATGACCGAGCTTTGCTCGGATGACATTTTCTAAAAATGGTTCCTAGCTAGATCGATTTATCGCCCCCGAAACCCCCTATATACTAAATTTCATGAAAATCGTTGGAGCCGATTCCGAGATTCCAATTATATATATACAAGAATTGTTCATTTAAAGATATAAGATTTGCTATTTTTCATATTAATTATCTATTCTAATATTAAAATTTACCGGTGGGAGGGAAGCGCTGTGCCGCGCTCCCCGTTGAATGGGTACCACCATCCAGACAAGACAAGCAGTGTAATTACTGGCACCGAGACTTAACATCTTATGTCTCAGGATAGGCAACACATAAATGAGTTGCCTGGGCTCGTTCCAGGTAAACTAGTTTATGTTCATGGGCGACGTCGACCACTTACCATCAGGTGGTACGTTTGCCAGTTTGCCTATCCAACTAACATAAAAAAAATGCTATTCCCGGTTGTCGGGAATCTTGAATTTTTTACCACTATAGATTTACTTTTATACACTCGGACAAAACAGCAACCTAAAATAAATCAATGTTTTTACGGATTGTTAGTAAATGAAAATAAATACACTGACACATACAACAAAAAGTGGATTCCTTTATATTTCTGTTGCCAATAACATGTAACTTTTTGGGATAATTCGATTATAGGGCAGTAGGGAACATGTGGACGCCGGACCTCCTACGGTGAAGTCGTTTCTCGTACGTAACAAGGGCAATAACATAACGTTAGCTCGAATGTGAAAAATACACATATCCTATGTTGATTCAATTGTTTCTACAAATATATAGATTTTTTGTTAAAATATGCGGAATTATGGTGACTAATAAGTTATATTTTTTATATATTTCTAATATTGTTTTCTAATGTTTACGCGAATTTCACTCATTATATATATACTAGCTGTTGCCCGCAGCTTCGCCCGCGTTAACTTTTAAAATTTGAGGGGTTGACCACCCTTATCACTTAGGGGTATGAAAAATAGATAGTAGCCGATTCTCAGACCTACTGAATACGCATATAAAATTTGGTAAAAATCGGTAAAGCTGTTACGGAGGAGTACGGTAACTAACATTGTGACATGGAAATTTTATAAATTAGATTTCTAATGTTATGACTATATACCGGTGGGAGGGAAGCGCTGTGCCGCGCACCAGGGTGCATGGGCACCACCATCTTGCTTGTTTCTCCCGTGAAACAGCTTTGTTGTGTTTCGGAGAGAAGGGCAAGACAGGCAGTGTAATTACTGGCACCGAGTCTTAACATCTTATGTCTCAGGATAGGCAACACATAAATGAGTAGCCTGGGCTCGTTCCAGGTAAACTGGTATAAACCAGTGCGTCGCCCATGCACATAAGTGCATGGGCGACGTCGACCACTTACCATCAGGTGTTACGTTTGCCAGTTTGTCTATCCAACTAACATAAAAAATAATAATAATAATAATATTTTAATGTTGCTCTCTAATTATTTTAAGAGTTTTTAATGTATCCCCGAAAAATTAACTATATTTTTTATACATTAATATATTGTTAATAAATCATCTCTGACCTAAGTACCTATTTATTAACAATTCAAGAATATATTGAAAATAGTTATTTATTTATGCAACTGTTTTATACATAATAGTTGGTTAGGCACCATCATCAACAACAATTTCATACAAGACTTTATCTTCACCTATTGAGAGAATTAATTATTGTAGCAGTAATTTTATAGTCAAAATATAGAAACATCGAACATATTATGTACTTTCCATTATATTACAATTACCATCAAGGGTTCTCCCATAGATCCAATAGATAGTATAGACCGTCATAACGACCTCGGGCCGCCGCCATTAAACTAGGATAGATGATCTCTACATGTTATCTTTATATCTAGTACAAGTTATACTGTTAAATTTATGTATACGTATGTAATAAAGCAGTAATAATAATAATATCTATGGACGCTTTTTACACCACGGCAATCTGGCCCGTGGTAAGTTCTCGAAGAACTTGTGTTACGGGTACCAGACAACGGAAATATATTTAATATTTTTATATTATACATATATTTAAGATTTTATTATATAATATACATCCATGACCCAGGAACACATAAAACTTTTTGTTCCCTGGCGGGATTCGAACCTCTGTCTTGAGCGCCAACGCGCTAACCATTGAGCTTAACAAACAAAAGCAAAAACTTATAAAATTATATATTTTATAAGTTTTTCTCCATTTTCGGGACAGGTGAAACCACGGAGAGCAATTTAATCAATTGTTCAAGGCAGTAACACAAATAACAATGTGAAATTAACTTTCCGATCTAAAAAAATACTTGTCACAATCACTTTACGTTCACTCTACAATTTGTAAAAAAATGCAAAGCGTTTTTTCGTTTCAGCCCAACAATTACAGTGCGTCGAGACTAAAGGCACCTATTAAAATGTGCAAGTCATCTAGGGTGAGAGGGCATGATGCATCCAGTCATTTATGAATTCGCCGATGCGAATAATGGACGTGTGCAGGATCAATTCAATTTGCTTAAAATAGTTTGGCCATGGAAACGCAATTAGACTTATAAGATTAGGGATACTTTTTATAGAAAGGATTTTTAGAAGAATTTCTTCATGAAAAGTAATTGGTGAAATTACTTTTTTAATGTATTGGCTTTCTTGTCCCTCTTTTTGATAATATTAAAGGATTGAGTATGATCTTAAAATAAACATACGAGAAAAATCCTTAGTACGTAGAAAAATGAGAGAGAGAGAGAGAGAGAGAGAGAGAGAGAAATAATAATTAAATGAAATGGAACGTAAAGTAGAAACATCTACAAACAGTATTACGTAAATCTATTACAGAAAAACAGTATGAAATATCACGTAACTACATGAGATATATTCTCTTTTCTCTGTTCCTTTGATCCCTCTTTAGACTTACGTAATGCTGAAACGAAAGGTTGAAAGTTTGCGTATCGGATCAAAAAGCTATTTTCTCCCACTTCAAATTGTCAGGTTGAGATACCGAACAACACGTGAAACTTCTTATCGATAAATTTAGCTTTTTACTGTGGATATAAAACTGTAAGAAGGATTAAATATAAACAAAAAATAATTACGACTATTAATTCAAATAGTTGACGTTAGTGATAAGCTATAAATTAATAATATAATTTATGTCTACTTTACGATCATTCAACGTATTATAATGTATATAATCATTATCCCATTAAATTACTCTACATTAAAGAAAAAAGAATCCTTATAAAAATGAAGTAAAATATTCAAGTTTTGAAAATGAAATGAAGTAATGTCAGAATGAAACACGCAAACAAATTGGTTAATAGTAATAAAGACTTCGAGACAAGGCAACAAGGCAACACGGCAAAAGAACTGCAAATGCGCATCCGAGGAGTGACGCGGGGGTGGAGGCTGCACGGAGTTTTCCGACGTGACGGCAGTGCGCCGCGCGCGCCCGACCGCGTCACGCTACACAACGTGACAGTGTGCGTTGGGTCTAATGTCGCCGAATGTTGTGCGCGGGAAAATTTGTTTGTTATAGTGGATGTGAAGTGAGTTGAGTTTTGTGCGTGAAAGGTATTGTATACAAGTGACGTTGGAATAGAGTACCTGAAGTTTGGACGTTTTAAAGTTTATCGAGTTTTATATTATTGTTATGATTTTAAATCAACTGCCACATATAATCTACTGTAAGATGAGTTGGAGTAAGAATACTACGTATAATTTTACTGAATAACCTATGTGTATTCTAATATTTACGCGAATTTCACTGATTATAATTATACAGATTTTACAATTTTTTGCGGTTTATTTAGATTTTTACATGTCCGACGTTTCGTTGCGTAAAGTAACGCAAACAAATGAAATGCCGGGCATGTGAAAATCGAAATAAACCACCACAAATTTTCTAAAAATTATTTCATCATAAAAACCTACGTGTATATTAAATTTACATGTCTATATTCAAATATTCAAAGTAAGAAAAATATTGATAAATATATCAAAAAATGAACGAGCATGACAGCCAAAAGATGGATAAGGCTTTCATTTATGAGTCACCGAAAGTCAACCAGTTAATAATAGTTTCGTCACTATCAACTGAATCTAAAAATGACCCTCGCCTTTTTACGTGCATTAATTCTATTGCAGATGTTAGATAGAAAAATGTTATGTATTTTATTTATTTTAAAATGTGTAGAAATATTATTATTATTAATAATAATATGTTGGGAAAGCTCACACGCGGCCATCTGATCCTAAACTAGGCAGAGCCTCTTACTATGGCGACTGTGCAACTGATATAATATGTAATTACACTGCCTGTCTTGCCCTTCTCTCCGAAACACAGCAAAGTTCACGGGAGAAACAAGCAAGATGGTGCAGCCGGGGGCGCGGCACTGCTCATCCCTTCCACCGGACTTATTTACTTATAACATTTGATTGTGTCAATATTAAGCTAATAAAAAGGGAGATCGTTTCTTATATATTCCTATGTGAACTTTTTAAGTGAAATGCCCTAAACTCCGAAAAAAAAACGTCAGTTCTCCACTTATTATCAAAATTCTAGTTTGCTAGTATAACTGTACGTTTGCCCCATCTTCTATAAAAAAAATTGTTTAAATCCTACTCCCCATTTAGTATCTGGTCGGTGTATAATATTTATAACACGCTGTAAGTTAAAAGCTTTAAAATATTAAACGTGAATCTTTCCTTATGGAGATTAAACTTACTTAAATATTAATCTGGGCACTTTGGCAACATTGCTGTTTTTTCTTAGCCTATAGGTAGGTACTGTCCCACCGTTGAGCAAAGGCCTTCCTCTCTCTTTTTCATGCGTCTCTATTGTTAACTACACTACGCTGGTCTTTCCGAATAGGGTCGAGGTCTCCCGCCATCTTGGCCCTGTTGAATGGGACCCAGTCTGTAGTAATAGTTAGTCTTATAATCTCCACCATGGTTCAAGCCTTGTTGTGGCGGTGGGGTTCAGTAGCCTAAGGTGAACCCAGCACCTTGGGCGAAGCAAATTAAGTCGTGGGAGCTGTTCTTTGTACCCCTCTTATAAAAAGAGGGGACAAAAGAGCAGGGGGACAAGTGGCGAGGATGGGAACCCATGGGGGATGGGGTGACCCATTGTACTGTCCCGACGCTGGGAGGGGTTGTTTTTTGGTGCTGGACAACCCCTCAGTGGAAGTGGCGTCGTTCCCTCGAGGGACTGACTAGCCGTCGAGGTGCCCTGTTTGCTTAATAGATCCACTCACAGGGTTTTAGTTGGTAGAGCTGCGTCCACCTTACCATCTTTCGGGCGCAGCGAGTCCCACATACCCGCCTGGGGAGACACACTCCCCCGCGGGATGCCTCAGAGCATTTCCGGGCGTAAAATAAAAAAAAGTACTTCCGTGACCCAAGGTTGCTTTAAAGTATTCTATACGTCGGGTATGTAAAATCTTTAAAAAAACCGTTGCGAAATCATTTAAAAGTTTTTTTATTAAATACAGTGAAACCTGGTTAAGTGAGACATCAAGGGACCTGCAATGTCGTTTCACTTATAGAGGTATTCCACTTACCCAGTGTCTCAGATATACAGGTATAAATAAATATCTGTCTCATTTACAGAGGTGCGATCATTAAATAAAATAACGTGTTATGTATGTAAATAAGTTTTAATAAAAAAAATATAGTATGTACTTAAAGGTAATCATACAAAGTTGCTTAACCCATGTTAGCAAACACTGTTCAAGTTCAGGATATTCTGATAAACGTACACGTTTTAGTTTTCCTTGTCCTTCAGAACATTGTGATTCAATTTTATGTTTACTCTGAATTATTCTACAAAGAGTAGATTTTGGCACATTAAATTCGGCACAAACTTCTTCGCGTGTCTTCCCACTTTCATAAACGGATATTAACTTCAGTTTTTCACGTAATGATAACGATTGTAGCTTTCGTTTTGACATTTTTCAAATAAACATCTGTATGATAGTAAAGCGAAACTAAAACTGAAGGTAATTGAAGCTCAAAATTTGTACTTACGTACTTGGAATTACGTGTGGAATTTGTGGGTAGAATAAGAATGAGTAAACAAACAATGTTATCTCAGTTACAGAGGTTTATGCATATAAAATTTACTCGCTGTCTCAGTTATAGAGGTAACTATGATGATAAATCGAAAGAACAAATCCCAGATATAGAGGTTTACCTCGTCCCACTAACAGAGGTAATTCAGTGCCAAAGTGTTGGGACCTCAGCATGAGTTCCAGTTATGGAGGTTTCTCACTTATCCAGGTCCCACTTAACCAAGTTTCACTGTAATTACATAAAAGCTCGATGTCATGAAAGACTGTGATATACACACACTGACATAATCACATAAGCTGTGAAAAATAACTATATAAATACACTAATAACAACGGTAATATAGTATTAGATATTTGATACCTGAGGAAAGCCGGATAACAAGCTAGTTTCAAACATTTTAATAGAGTATGCGGTGTAGCGATTAGTCTCGTTATATCATTATGACATATAGATATGCGGCTCACTTGATATTCTTGGGTGAAAATGCGGCGCTGGGATGAGCCAGAATTATTGGGTGACGTGACCGGCCCGCGTGAGCCGCATAACAATATCCGCCATTGCAAGACATACCGCATATATTGAAACATAAAATCTTTGTCTACAGCTATTGATTTATTGAAACATTTGATAACTTATTGAAATATACAATTGTATTGAAAATTATAAGCATCATTATCAACCTTTTTGGTCCACTGCTGAACGAGGCCGGTTTAATGAACACCAAGACGGTCCCCCGGACGATTCCCCGCCACCCGCATCTGTTAGTACTGGCCTGTATAGTTGGTCAACCTTAATAAAAAAGTAATGAACATGCGTATGAAATCTTTAAAATCTTTTAGTACGATTTATTGATTTATTACAATTAATAAAACACTAGATATATAATGATCTCATTTTTTTAAGTTTCAATGAGTAAATGAATAATGTTAAAGAACAAGCTAGAATAGCGGGCTAATACTATTTTGTTCAATAAATCAGTACAATACCTACACACCTCAATAGATTAAAATTGACATCATCGTTACGATTATGTACCCTATCATTGTAGGAATGTTGATTGTTGATGACAATGCCCAATGATCTCAATAGATTAATGTTGACATCATTAAACCATTGTCATCGACGGTTAAATCCTATCATTGTAAAAACTGAGACCGTCGATGACAATGCTTAGTGATGAATAGGTTTTGAGATTATTAGGATTCAATAGATTAGGATCATGCATAATATTTATATTAATATTATGTAATTATCATCATCTTCATCATCTGTCTCTATCCGTCCACTGTTGAACATAGGCCTCCTACAATGAACGCCAAGACGGCTGATCTCTTGCCAGTTGCCACTCGCATATAAATAGAAATATATAAATACAATAAAAATATACCGTTTATAACTTACTACATTACAAATGTAAATCTTAGGCCACAATAATATAGTTCTCTTTTTTGTGGAATTTACGTATTTTACGTCCTTGTGTTATAAACTTTACAAAGCATTTTATTCGAAATTTTGTCAGTACAAAATTTCCGTAAATTCAAACTTTAAATTTTACTCTCGTTCCCAAGGAAAGTAAAACTCCTTTGGGCGCAGTGAGAGTAAAACACAAGGACCGCCATTTTGTTTTTTTTTTTAGTTTTTTATTGCTATTTAGATGACTGGCAGACAGCTAACTGAGGGTTTGTGGTCAACATCGAGCATGAATATTCATTGACTTGAGACTTACCCATGTCTAAGATGGTAGGCCTTGCGGCAGTAATTACGACCTGTCCTTATAGCGGACGGTGGTACCCATGTAGACAGTGCAGCACAAAGTTTATACTATAGTTAGTTTCAAATATAATCACAATATAAAACGTTTCGAAGTTGTTAATGACGCATAAAACCTCCTTGTACCGAGCAATTTTCCAGAACCATTTTCTAAACTTAAGTACAGCATACGTGACTGTGTGCGACACAGAGGTATTAAAGTATAAACTTAATTCTATGCTCTCGAGTCAGTCAACACCCTTGGAGATAAAATATTCGTTCAAGAAAATCGTTTTACAATTTTCATATAAATACATAGATGGTATGACTGAGCTCTGTCTATTGATGTATAAAATGAACCTCAAACTAGGTTAGGATATTAGTACAACATATATGAAATGCCAAAAATGCTATAAAGCCTACGTGGAATAAAATTAAGTTTTGAAAATTGACAATTGACAGTAAAAGTTTTTGAGTTTTTTAGGAGTTAAAATATAATAGTTGATGTCGTCTATCATGAGACAAAAAGTTGCTTTTTTTGGACACATGCTGAGAGAATCTCTCTATGTATTTCCAAGGTTGATCTTCGAAGGTAAAATCCTAGGGAGGCGAAGCCCAGGCCGTCAGAGGAGAAAGTGGCTAGACGATATTAAAGACTGAACCAAGCACAGCTACACGTAACTGAAGGAAGCCGCATGGGATCGCAGAAAAATTTGTCAACTGACCTCCGAACTTCATTATGAAGATGGCACCTGATGATGATGAATTTATCATTTATCATCATCAGGTTTACTTAGGTAAGATGGTTACCTAAGTAAAATAATGTTTCGATATACGAAATTTCATTAATACCGTTAGAGGCGTTATTTACTAGCCTAAAGTTTTGTGGAAATATAAAATATTCTTTAAATATCACGTTGATGCTCACTGCGTATTTATAAGCATACTAGTTGTTGCCTGCAGCTTCGCCCGCGTTTCTCAACTCCTATAAGTCACAGCGTGATGTTTTATAGCCTTCCTCGATAAATGGGCTGTCTAACACTGAAAAATATTTTCAAATCGGACCAGTAGTTCCTGAGATTAGCGCGTTCAAATAAGCAAACAAACTCTTCAGCTTTATAATATTAGTATAGATTATATAAAATTAAACATAAAATTGTATTAAAATAAAGATATCACTTTATTTACTTATCTTTTAGGCTCTATTATTCGTGCCTGCGAAGACTAAAATTGAGCTAAACATTGTTCGTTGATGGCGTATCGACCGCACAAATGCGTATACAGCGAGTTAATTGTATCTATGTGGAGTAATTGTGGTGAGATAAGCCGTTATAAACCCCTGTATGTGATATAGAAATATATAGACCGTACAATATTAATACGATAAGATATTTTTAGCGAAGATCTGAAGAAAATCGTCCGTAGTGTTGTCTTGATTGAATAAAATATATATATATATATATATATATATATATATATATATATATATATATATATATATATATATAATAATATATTCTTGCTTAAATTATTCTAATAATAGGTAGAGGAGAATTATTCAATTATTCCCATTTCATCAATTGTTATTATATTGAATCTAAAAATGTAAATATTATAATTATTTAGCATACAAATATTTTTCATCATAACTTATACTATAATATTCTAATAATAAATTACGTAAAAAAAGCCGACGCGTAAGACCCGCGCCCACTATATACACGTTTTTTTTGTCGATAGCTCACTTGGGATTTGAAAAGCGATTTAAGGATATTACCTAGTTTGTAATAGCCAGTTACTGAGAACAGTCAAGTTCAAAATTCAAATTTAAGTAAACTACAACGAATAACATATTGGTCTGGGTCTGATGAACCCTACCTACCAGGCATGCCAAGGGTTTAATGTGTCTATGCAGGATAATTGTGGCGAGAGACGTCGTTATAAACTCCTTAATGTGTTGCCTAATATACAAATATATAGAACATATGCACATAATATGTACAAATGTAGGTAAAATGTTAAAGTTTATATCTGTTGAATTACAACCTAATGTTTTATATATAACCGTTCATAATTGGTGACGGTATTTTTATCTAAAAACGTCAATAAGTCTTTTCGACAGTGGCCGTTTTCTGTCAGGTCCAGGCTCGTCAATGTATAAAGGTTGTATATTTCAGCACCTATACATTGCTGCTCATCTGGTTGGAATAAAGCCTGTCTACTGGAAAACATAAGCTTGATGGTATTCACGCAGAAGGAAATTTTCGCAAAGCGTACCATTGTACTGATATTCGTAAATATCCAGATAACATTAAATTGGTTGATGACTTGATCACAATCTAATTTATTTAAAATATATTAGAAATGTCTGAATATAAAGAAATTGCAATAAATAATGTATATGATTATTTCTAACAATTTAATAATATTTTATTATAGTTATTATATTGCTACTGCAGTTTTTAAAATTTAAAAATACGGATGCGTGTGTCAAATCTAGTTTTATTGTGGCAAAAATTTATTTAATTTTCCACGTGCAGTCATCTGGTTTGTAGATGAAAAAAAAAAAACCTTAAAAAGAACAGAAAATATACCTTTCACAGTATTTAAGGTTCTATTCCTTTTTCGATTGATTTAGGAAGAGACATGTACTTAGCAATGTGAAGTTTTCATATGTTTTCATTTTTTTTGTATAGTTTAAGATTATTGAATAGTATTTAATAATCAAAAGAACATTCATTACATTATTGAAGAACTGCCAAATAGCGTTGGTATTTGTTATAATCAATTAACGTTGTTACGTACGCAACGTGCATATTTCGAAACGGAAAATTTCATTTCCACGGACTCACTCGGCAGTTGACAGCGTGTTCCGATCATATTGGTTTCAGTCCATAATTGCATTTATTGACAATATACACGGGCTGGATTTGTTTCATAAAATCGTTGAGAGTCAATCAAATCGGACGAAACTGAGGTATATACTTCAGTGGATGGCCATTGTTATGAAAATTCTTTATATGTACTTTCTATACGAATAATATAAAGCTCAAGAGTTTGTTTGTTTGAACGTGATAATCTCAGGAGTTACTGTTCCGATTTGAAAAATTCTTTCAGTGTAGTGTAATTTGTATGGTGGTGTGTAGATGTGATAGTCAAAAATAATTTTAGTTGTAGCGGTTCTTGTTAACATTTTATCCTTACATTATTAGCTATTATTATTATATAATTTTTGTTATATTTTATTTATTAGCTAATTCTGGCATATATTATAGTTATAAGTTGTACAGCGAGATTATTATGCAGCGCTCCGGGTTTATGTTCGTACTTAACGTGTTATCGTAGACAGCTGCTACGAAATACTACAAGAGTTAGAAATCGCGTACTTAAATTATACTGCACATGAAAACTGTTAATATTTTTACATGGCTGTATGTTTTTTTACCGTCCTACAAAAATTTTTGAACATCTTAATGAAATAGTGACATCAAACAAATTTTGTACATATTTAAATATTTAGATATGGTATCTTGAAAATGGAATTTTTATTTTGTGGGTTTCCAAATTTCGACAGAAAAAAAGAAAAACTCGAACGCTCAAATATAAACATTAAGTCATATAGCAAGTCTTATATTACGTTAGAGACGTATCCTAACATATATTTTTGTAAAGATCATTGACGGTGAGTATAGATGTCTTTATTGTTAAGCTCCTTGACCTCGCCCGATTATGTATCACAAAAGGAATCTTTTTTCATTGTGTGAGATAATCGAGATCATCCGACTTATATTTTATTTGAATTTATTCGTTCCATATCAACCGGTTGTTTATCATTATTATAAGAGATATGATTTATGTGAAGCGCTTGTCACACGTTTCACATACCTGCTAATGTATTCTTCTAAGACTTGCCACGTTCTATATAAAACTAGGTGTAAAATTACTAACAGACACTCTAAAATTTTACCATAGTACTTCATGATGGCCCGGTTCACATTTCAATAAGTACAGTAGCGAGTTAACTTAGGGCAACAGTTAAAGCGAGTCACTGCAGGCGAAACGGGAATAAGGGTTTGCTATATCAAATTTTTGAGATATTGAATATATATAAAAATATTAGAGATATTGTCTAAAGGAAGTGCTAATTGGTTACACGATAAGATGCACTTTACTTGTTTATAGAAAATCCTGAATATATGCTAAAATAAAAACTAAAACAAATAATTTGCTAATAGAATATGTAAAAACTACACATCAATTATATGGAAATATTTAATTTTCGATACTACAGAGAACGTGCTATTTTTTAAATCTCAGGTGCTATTTTTTATTACTTATTGTAAAAACCGTGAGGTGCTCGACATTCATTGTTAAACATATTTCATTGTTATCTATTTCTTAAACTGAAATTAATAAAAATATAGTTCAAAGTACCACATGCTTTTTTACAAGGAGTAATGTCAATTTTTTGTTAATTCATACAGTAATTCTTGTATTAAAATTATTTTCAAATTTTTAGTCCGGTTTGCTGTTAATGCGTGTTTATATGTTTTTTTTTAACTTTTTAAAATTTGTAGCATCAATTTTTTTTATTATTTTCACTACACAACATATGGCAATCAATCAATGCTTAATATAATAAGTGAGGGACTAAAAACCATACACTTGGTGTAGGTAACTTGCGTGACTTATTCCTTCCTTGCTATGCTGATTAAACTGAGCAAGATATTAGAACAAACTTATTAAATTATTATATTGTCATCGGTCCTTAAAACGTGTGAAAAGATTCAATTTAATCTGACGTCTAAGAGAGGGTCAAAATTATGTTCAAAATTTCCATTACATAAAGTTTTCTGTGTTCCTGGGTCATAAATCTGTATTAAATATGTGTATTATATATTGAAATCTTAAATATATCTATAGTAAAGTATTAAATATATTTCCGTTGTATGGTACCCGTAACACAAGTTCTTCGAGAACTTACCACGGGACCAGATTGACGTGGTGTAAAAGCGTCCATAGATATAATTATTATTATGACACACACAGATGATTCACATCTGTTAGGCGTCTTGTGAGTGCCAACATTTAGTCTAAATAATATGCAAATTTGTATTGCAAGTTGGTACTAATTATATTAAACAGAACGTTATCAGCAATGACAGAACAATAGCGCGAGTTACGGCGGGCGCGGGCTGCTGCGTACATTCGTTTTTGATTAAACAAATTGTCCGGAGTGTTTATGGCTCCCTCGGGCGCGCACTTTTCTCATCTGTAACTTTCATTGTTTCATTTCTTTTATACTAGATATTGGTTTTGTTTTGTAATATAGATTTCTAGTTTAAATGTATGTGCAGATATTTAGATGAGACGTAGAGGATTTCTCTGAAAAATTTTCACGCTCGATTTTTGTATACAAAACAATACAAATTTTTCATGCATTCTTTAGTAAATAAGCTTTCGTATGTTAAAAATATAGAGCATGTCATCAAAACCTACCATCATGCGTTCATAGTTCCGAATTTACCTAAATGAAATAAAATATTTAAATGTAAGAGAATCATATTGATTGTGACTTGTGACCTATCTGAATTAGTATCCAAATTATCAATATAAACACGATTCAACAATTAAATATAATACTCTTTATTATACCTCAGTGTTTAGTCGAAGAAATTATTATCAGGATATTTTCTATACATATAAATAAAATTGGAGTGTCTGTTTGTAATATTAAAATAACCGGTTTTTACTAAATGCATATGGATGTATACGCGGTACATATACCAAAATAGCAATTTTTCCAATTTTTGTCTGTCTGTCTGTCTGTCTGTTTGTTCCGGCTAATCTCGGAACAGGCTGGGCCGATTTTGACAGGACTTTCACTGACAGATAGCTGATGTTTCAAGGAGTAACTTAGGCTATAAAAATAATCATCATCAATCCATATACAGCTGTAAATCTAAGTTAACGCGGGCGAAGCTGCGGGCAACAGCTAGTATTCAATATATATTTAAGTAGACCACACGTTTTGTAGAAACTCATATCTATCATTGTTGAACTTAATATAATTACTATACATCTATGATATACCATTAAATTCGCTTTAGATATTTCATTGTTAAACATAGTTATTAACTCATTATTATGCGAAAGTAAGGTACCATATTATTTTATTTGCGTAGCATTCTTTATATTTTAGGAGCATATTAAATGGGCATTTGTTAAGTGTGATCCTGGCAACACAGAAGTTGAGGAAAAAAAGGAATTCTTTTTTCAAAATCCATTGTAACCATATGGTACGGTCAAAAGGATAGAAAGAAAAATGGAGACCGGGCCGTTACCCTAAGTAATATGGTCCTGTTCTTTATGTACGAAATGATTCAGTGAATTTCATCACTGGTGTCTACTGGTCATTTTAGACGCTCTTTTATCTATATCTATACAGATAAATAAAATTGGAGTGTCTGTTTGTAATATCAAAATAACCGCTTTTTATTAAATGCATATGTATGTATACACGGTACATATACCAAAATAGCATTTTCACAATTTTTGTCTGTCTGTCTGTTTGTTCCGGCTAATCTCTGGGTAATAAACAGCTGGGCCGATTTTGACGGGACTTTCGCTGACAGATAGCTGATGATATAAGGAGTAACTTAGGCTACAAAAATAATCATCATCAATCCGGGTACGGCTGTAAATCCTAGTTAACGCCGACGAAGCTGCGGGCAACAGCTAGTATTTAAATAAATTATATTTTAATTTTGGTTATATTTTTACTAATAATGATATTTATTGTGATGATGAATTAATGAACTAATGAAATAATTTTAGGATAGTATTAGTTTAATAATTCTGATATTCTAGAACGAAAAGAACTTTAAAAAAAAAACAAAAATTCGGGCGTTGCTAATGTAAAAGGATTAACGAAAGATGAAAATAAATTAGCAAGGATGTGGTATTAACGTAACAAAGAAAGTGGTCCCAAAACACTATTACCTTTTTGATGAGCTCCCCAAATATAAAATACTATATTAGACGAGTATTTAGGTGGAATAAGGACCTCCTGTGTCCTCCTGTATCCTATAAGAATTTAGTAAATATTTATAAAAGCTCTCCCAGCTGTTATTCCTATGTGCCTAAATATTGAATTGCCTGTTAGTCTAGTGGTTAGTGAACCTGTCTAAACCAGAAGGTTCGATCCCCATTCAGGACAAATGTTTGTGTGATGAGCATAATCATTTGTTCTGTGTCTGGGTGTATTTTATCTATAATATTTACAAAATGGTTTTTAAAAATATATAAGTATGTATCAGTTATCTGGTTGCCATAAGAATAGGCTTTGACTAGTTTGGGATCAGATGGCCGTGCGTGAGTTGTCCGAACATAATATTATTATTACATATTTTGTAGTTATTAGATCAGATTACATGCAACCACACGCAGAAGTCGTTGGTTTGAATTCCGTCAAGGGCAAATTGTATGACGTGTGAAATTGTATAATATGGAATTTCTAAAATCTGTTTTTTTTTTTTTTTTTTTTTCGGATGGATCTATGCTAACGTTCCGAAGGCCCTAATGCTACATCGGATTAGTGTGAGCCCATTCGGCTCACTTTTGGTTTATATAAGTAGTTGGGGTAGCCCTCCGTCAACCGTGCAGTCCGCGACCACACGGCCTCCTGGTGTTGAGAAAAAAATCTAAAATCTAACGTAACGTGCTGTGATCATATGAAAATATTTTTTATATATAGAAGAGATAATATATTATGTAGAAAAATAATCACGACCCCACTTTACCCAGAAAATACTTGGTTACGACTCCAATCCAGCAATTTGCAAATGAGCGTTACTAAACAACGTTAGAGTTGCCAAAACACTTGCCAAATGTCTTGCTAGGAAAAACTGTATTTTGAGCAAAATTTCCACGATAAATAAACTTACGTAAAAGTAACTTCAGTCCAAATCTTTCGAGGCACGGAACTATAATTCAACTAACAAAAAAATAACGTGTAGAAAGGATGTTAATAGTATCTGTATAGTTCGAGAACGTGTGTACCAAAATATACCCTTTGACACAAGTAATCTTGAAGTCTATGTGTATGTAGAGGGGTAATAATAAAAGGGGGTATAATAATTCCTGTTATACCCCCTTTTTAAGTTAAGGGAAAAGTGTGAAATTTGACATTGTTTTTATTGAAAGCATATAAATAATAATAATAATGTAAGGATGTTACATTACATTCATATATATATTATATTATATATATATATTCATATACTTTATTACATATACTAATTCAATGTATATATTCATATACATTGAAAAAAATCAATCTTACAAAAAATATATGTTAGCGCTTAGTTCAGGTCGAATTTTGTTCCCGATATCTAGTATTCAACCCCGAAACCTACATTTCCTTGGCCTTCATAGGATTTGAACCTGCTCGTAACTAAATACCACACACCTCAGAGAAGCCATTGAGTTTTAATTCAAACCTGTTAAATACAAAACGTTTAGGCTGACAAACAATTCATTGATTTTTGAAAATACACACCGAGATTAAATAAAGGAGGTTACAAATCAGTAATTGACAAATAAAAATGGGACGTGCCTTCATTCTCTTACCCAGCGGGTCCTAAACCGAAGTAAGCCATAAAAAATAAATGATTCTATAAAATTGCCTGTATCTATTTGCTCGGTCCCTTTTCTCGACGTATAAACCTAAAACGTACGTGTTCATTGAAAGTAATTCCATTTACTATTTTCTAAATACTTTTCTACTTATATAACTTTACCTGCCTTAAACGTAATGTGCCATTGTGGCGTTCATTGGAAGAGTCCAAGAGAGTTTTGAACTTCAAAAGGGAATGAGAAAAAGTTGATAATGACGAAGTGATATAAACAACTAAGCTAAACACTTTTTTTTCCTTTAACGCCGGGAAAATGCTCTGAGGCAAACAGGGCACCTCGACGGCTAGTCAGTCCCCCAAGGGACCGACCCCACCTCCACAGAGGGGTTGTCCCGCACTACAGAACAACCCCTCCCAACGTCGGGACAGTACAATGGGGTGAGGTTCCCATCCTCACCCCTTGCCCCCTGCTCTTTTGTCCTTCTTCTTATAAGAGGGGTACAAAGAGCCCCCTCGGCTCAATTAGCTTCGCCCAGGGTGTTGGGCTCACCCTAGGCTACTAAGCCCCACTGCCACGCCAAGGCCTGAACCATGGTGGAACTAAGCTAAACACTGTTTTGTGCATGCTATTTAAAATTTATTTAAAAAATCTAGTACAACTTTCAGTAGTGAATCTGTTGAATCATTATTGTGGCAACTCTGGCAACTCGTTCATGCATCACCTCCCTTGAGACTCAAAATCGTAACTTTCAGTGGCAGTAATTACCCTGGCCATCTTACTTTTTTCCTTATTTGCGCAACACCAAAATTGCTACGCGGCTACGCTGGCATGTAGACGGGCGCACAGACCACATCCTCCCACCGTAAATGTATTCAGGGGACGCGTAATACCTACCTCACTGCTAGAGATGTAATAAAAATCCCTTATAAATAGTTTAAGAATTTTGGCGTACAAAAGCATTTTTCTTGTTGTTACTAGAAACATGAAAAAAATATCGTAATTAATATTATAAATGCGATCATAATTTTGTTTGTTTATTTGTTGCCTTTCGCGACTAAACCGCTAAATTAATTTTAAAAATTCTTTCACCAATAGAAAGCTACATTTTCAACAATTAATATAGGCTATATTTTGTGCACCTCATCTTATTACTGCAACTACGCGGGTAAAAATTCGGGATGCTGCAATTAATATTTCTTAAATAATAATAATGTCATACAAAGTCACATGCTGTTGGCATTGCAATTTACTGAGCGCATACTTTGCTGGAATACAATATCACAAATGATTAATTTTCCCGAGCCTCTCCAGGGCTATCCAATATCCACAAAGCCGTGTCAAGACACATTGGCATCGGTCCATTTGAAATTGCTTTAGACGCTTACTGAACTTGAAGAAAGCTTATATTGTCTTATGAAAATTTTTGTATGTATTATACTCGTAGTTACTTAAAACATACAACATTTTTCACGTTTTATAGTTAATTATTATAATAAAGCTAAGGTTTTTTTATTTTTTTGTTTGTTTGAATGCGTCACAGTTGATAACTTTTCAGTACGGACAGCATTTACTATTGTGATCAATATAACATTATATTAAACAACTCGTGTGGGAATTGGATTAATAATGAATGGCATTTATACGTTTCTTAAACGCACTGGAAATCTATATTATATATATACACGAGAAGAAAAAACCTTTATACTCCTTTTTAAGAGCTTTTTTTTTGGTACAGCTAAAGATTAAGTGGAGAGGGAGTTGAGAAAGCTATCATTTTTGTGTAATATGAATTAGAAATACATTAAATTAATTATATAAAATGTTACACACATTACGATACGCACACATTCAACTTAAATAATGACGACAATGTCAAACAATAGATGACGTTTAACATTTAGTTTTTATTTGACAAAGAAATTTTGAAGTATTTTTTAAGTACTGTCGACCTTTATCTGTAGTTTAAAAAAAATTGAAATGAATGTCGATCGCTGGGCGACCTTTAGTAAGTACACATAAGTAATGTGTATTCAAATTATATAAATATATGAATTAAAGACTTTTTTGATGACCGTATAACAAATTAAAAATAAACTTGAGCTTGTTTAATTCATATTTGTGTGCAGTGCAGTCCTTTGTGAGATACTACTTTTATGAGACGGCAGAATTTCAATAGATTGTCTCATTATATCCAAAACCATATATCTCATTATATTAGTACAGAGGAGACAGAAATACAACATGATACCTATTGTGTTTAAGATGATATCTCACATTACTCAATAACGTTTTGTCATATTTAAACCCTCTCACCTGTTTCCATTATTATGGTGTAATGTAGCTTTAGCATTGAGCACTATAATAGCTGCGGCTTCGTTTACGTGTATATTATTATATTATTTCACTAGTGATATATGAGTGATATATATTTGTGTAATATGAATTAGAAATACATTAAATTAATTATATAAAATGTTACACACATTACGATACGCACACATTCAACTTAAATAATGACGACAATGTCAAACAATAGATGACGTTTAACATTTAGTTTTTATTTGACAAAGAAATTTTGAAGTATTTTTTAAGTACTGTCGACCTTTATCTGTAGTTTAAAAAAAATTGAAATGAATGTCGATCGCTGGGCGACCTTTAGTAAGTACACATAAGTAATGTGTATTCAAATTATATAAATATATGAATTAAAGACTTTTTTGATGACCGTATAACAAATTAAAAATAAACTTGAGCTTGTTTAATTCATATTTGTGTGCAGTGCAGTCCTTTGTGAGATACTACTTTTATGAGACGGCAGAATTTCAATAGATTGTCTCATTATATCCAAAACCATATATCTCATTATATTAGTACAGAGGAGACAGAAATACAACATGATACCTATTGTGTTTAAGATGATATCTCACATTACTCAATAACGTTTTGTCATATTTAAACCCTCTCACCTGTTTCCATTATTATGGTGTAATGTAGCTTTAGCATTGAGCACTATAATAGCTGCGGCTTCGTTTACGTGTATATTATTATATTATTTCACTAGTGATATATGAGATCATAATTATTATTATCTAGATATCTTTTCACTGGATTTGAAACAGTTTCCTTGTCGTAGTATCGAAATCTAATCTATACTAATATTATAAAGCTGAAGAGTTTGTTTGTTTCTTTGAACGCGCTAATCTCAGGAACTACTGGTCCGATTTGAAAAATTCTTTCAGTGTTAGACAGCCCATTTATCGAGAAAGGCTATATAACAGCACGCTGTGACATATAGGATTTGAGTACCGCGGGCGAAGCTGCAGGCAACAGCTAGTTAAATATAAGGGACAAATAAACTCACATAATAATAGTACGTTATTATATACCTCATAATAATATACACTAATGTACAATGAGAGACAGTGTTCATAACGTACCTTAATCTTGTATGTGTCAAGGGATTAAGACGGTCAGTGTAGTCCGCTAGTGGATATAGTTTGTATGCTGTTACGTGCCACATGTATAGACAGCTAAACTGTGAGATTCACATGTATTTATGTAGTGATGAGCAAAGTAAGAATAATACCTATAAACAATAACCATTGCAACATTTTTAATATATAAAATACATACATAAAATAAACATATGTTCAAGTAAAAGTAATGACAATGATGATGCCTGATCAAGGCTTAATAAATAAAGCCGAAACGTAGCAAAATGAGCAAATTTGTGTTTTAACTGTTTTCCACAATCCTGCAAATATTTAAAAAATTATATATACAACATGGATGCTAATTTAATTAATAAAGTAATGACAAATATTTTAACTCCGAATTGCAACTGAACATATATTTTTTCGTTTAGTCTTGCATTTGAGACCAAGACTGTAAGAGAAATAATGAACAAAATTAACTTTAAGTCATATATATATATTAGAATAATGGAGATAAATATTCCTACATAGCGAAGCAATTACGTACATAAACCTCAAGAATTTAAAATTTTGATGATCAATATTATATTGATGCTTTTTTATGTTAATTGGATAGGCAAACTAGTAGACGTGCCACCTAGCACTACCACTAGTTAAGTGGACAGCGTCGCCCATAAACATACCGAGTAAAACCTGGAAACTAGTTTAGTTGCTTATCCTGAGACAAGATGTTAAGTCTCGGTGCCAGTACGCCAATACAACACAGCAAAATTGTATAACGGAAAATATAGGCAGGTTAACCATGCAGACAAGAGCGTGGCACATACATCCCTCCCTCCGGTAAAGAAGTTAGCTTTAGAAAAAATATATTGTGTGAAAAAGATAAAATCACCTACCACCAGGCACCTGTATTTTCAAACCTTTCGAAAAGAGCATACTCATATTTGAAAGGCTGACAGGTAAGAGGTAGTGCCATGCTGCTATGCAGCCGACTTGGGCCGGCACGACCGGGGTGGTGCCTCTCGCTCACATAACACCGGCGTCAAGTGACAGATATGCTGTCGTGTTTCGTGCGGTTTGTGAGTTTCCGGTGGCATATTGGGGGGATAGGGAAAGGAAAGCAACATGTCTGCATAATCTCTGTTGAGCTGATGTGTATGGGCGTCGGTAGTCTATCCTAGTAGCCCTCCTATGCTATAAAAAAACCTGCTAATCGTCTGGTGTATGGGGCCTATGGATGTCGCGTCCATTTACCCTCTTCTGTAAAAATATTACATCACATAAAATGACGCTTACGTCATAAGTCTTGATTAATGATTTTTACCATTATCTATGAACTATAGAATTTAGCTGGGTCGAAGAAAATTCCGTCATCTGTGTCGCGTGAGGTGGCAGCATTAGAACCCTTTGGTTATTTATCACCAGGCACAGCCGGTCCAAGTTCGTAACATAAATATCGCGGGCTTACGTTCACGGAAACGATATATTTTGTTATAGTATTATTTAAATTCCACCCGTGACTTGTTTCAATCAGGTGAATGTCTCTTTTGTGTAATCAGGTCTTTGTGTTTCAATTGGGATATGAGATAAATCTAAAAAAAATTAAATGTTATGAAAGTAAATAACAGTATTTTCGAATCGCCCTAACTTCAATAATAAATGCCGTTGAGAAGAAGGGTAGGTTCAGATGAGAGGCGCTTAACGCGCGTGTTGATAACGCGCGCTTGCAATTACATACTATGCATACTACCTACTAACGCGCCTTAGCATGTGAACGCCTTGAATAACATGCATGTAGTATTATAACTACTACGCGTTTATACACGCGTCATCAAAAGGCGCGTTAAACGCTTGTCGTGGGAACAAGGTCTAAGATATCCGCATAACCAAACGTTATACAGATGCGTTGCTCTCCTTACTATAGGCCACCGGAAACTCACAAACCGTACAAAAGGCAACGGCATAGCTGTCACTTGTCGTGGTGTTTTAGTAAAAAAATCAGTATTTAAAAGGCCAGCTACGCACCTGCTAATGATCTAGTGGGTGTTTATGGATGTTGTTTATCACTTACCACCAGGTGAAACGACTGTCCCTTTCCCCCCTCTTCTATAAAAAAACCCAACCAGTCACAGGGACTGCCAATAGAAGTCAAAACAAAACAATTAAATTCAAATACCTATAATCCATCCCCTAGCGTTTCGTGTGCGATCAGCGCGCGGTGTCGCGAGTCCACGTCATTTAGACATCAAACCTAAGAGCATCAAACTGTGTCTCTAGTGTTTTGTGTGCGGTGTCGCGAGTTCAGATATATTATCTCATCTAAAAATATGCAAACCGCGCTAAAAGAAGTTTACACTTCAAAAAATAAAAAAGAGTAGTCAAAAAGGACAACATCTGGTTATCGAAATATTTTTCGTCAAAGAAGTTATAAATGCTTTAACAAATGACCACCCTAATAATTGTTACCTGTTATGGTAACGCCTGCGTGTGTTCAACAAATTAGAGTTATGGGTAATTAAAGTACTATTCCAGCGATGGCTGAGACAACCCGCGCTGGCGCTGGGGGGACTCGTTGAGGCAATGTTTACGACTGTCCTTGATTTTTACCCCATTTCCGTTAACATTATAAAGTGTAACGTCCAAATTAATATTTTGCCCAAATTAATTACCTGAGTTAACTTTATGTTCAAGTGACATTAATGAATTCAAAATTATTGCACCTCTCTTACTGTGTTCGAATGGCCGTTTTTAATATAACAATATAATATATTAAGTCGTTTCAGTCTCAGTTTTACTGAAAAAAAAATGATTATCTATGAAAATGATTTACGCGATATAAAGTATGTAGTGTCGGTCCCTTGCGGGTCTTGACTAGCCGTCTAGGTGCTTTGCTCAATAGATCCGGGGCACCTCAGCAAAGGCGGTATTGCTGGCACTCACAGAGTTTTAGTGGGTAGGGCTGCGTCCACTTCCCACCTTTCGGGCGCAGCGAGTTCTACATACCCGCCCGGGGAGACCCACTTCCCCGCAATACCCAGGACCCGCGGTATGCCTAAATACATTTACAACGTGGAATAAAAAAACATAATACGAGGGCGGCACTGAAAATTTCGGGAATCAAGGAAGTGACACAACATTACTATTTAAAAATGTATTTATTGCTTTTCGGAGTATTCTCCGCGAAATTTGACACATTTTTCCATACGATGGAACCAATCATTGAAGCAACCATTCCATTCGGATTTCGGAAGTTGGGGTCTCCAAAATGGCCGTTTTGTAGGCGTCCACAGCTTCTTCAGGCGATGAAAATCTCTGACCACGCAATTTATTCTTTATTTTAGGGAAAGTATAGAAATCATTAGGGCTTAGGTCGGGGCTGTACGGCGGATGGTCTAATAATTCTATATTTTCTTGCTCTAAAAACTCTTTGATGATTGCATGAAATGATGCGGCGGTTGCAGTTCTTGACTTGACAGTTGAGGATCCTGCGTGGAATCTTTCGAGAATTCTGACGCACCAAGTAACACTTTTTTACACCTAATTGTTCATGCAAGATTATTTGTATTTGACTCATGCCAATGTCTAAAGTTGCCTGAATTTCGTGGTATGTCGCATTCGACATGCGACATACCACGAAATTCTTCCTCAATCAGCTTACGCACAGCATCAACCTTTTCTTGGGTGACTGCAGTTTTTGGACGACCTTGACGGGGATCATCACTGAGCTTGACACGTCCACGTTGAAATTCAGCAAACCAGCGATAAATTGTGGTTTTGGATGAGGCTTCACCACCAAATGCAGAAATCATCCGGTCAACACACTGTTTTTGTGTTAAACCACTTCGAAAGTCATAATAAATCATCGCTCTAGAATTTTCTCGAGTCAATTCCATTTTCTCAACGACTAAACAAGTTTGACAAGACCTTGTGACAAGACCGAGAATCTTTTTTTAAATAAATAAATGGTATTCGATTTTTAAAACCAAGGAGTTTTCAATCAAAAAGATTTTAATATGACAGGAACAGTGAAAATATTCCATTCCCGATACTTTTAGTGCAGCCTATGTAAAGGAAAAATTCGTATATAATAACAATATTCTTCTATATGTAGTGATTTAATCATATCTTAATAATTTTCTCTCCTTAACATAAAATACAGTCTAAGTAAACTCCAATCAAGAGTATTTTAAGACTCAAATTCAACTCGAGAGTGTTCATAACTTTATGACATAAACCCACCTACAATAAATATACTTGATATAAAATACCCCCCCACTTCTAAACACCCCCGTATAACACCACAAAGACGCTGAAAACTGAAAGTCAATCCATCGATTTACCATTAGGGCGAAGCAAGTTAATTTTTAAAGTAAATGTCCTCCCCCCCACAATTATATACACATTATCCCATCGTCAAACATTTGTCATCAAAATTCGGCTCAGCTCGACCGATCTTAATTATTCATCGGCTGGTACCTCTACCTCTTGCTTTTGATTATTAATTTTCATATCTCAAAATATTATCATCACGTCTGAGTCAGGAAGATAAATAAAGCGTTGAATGCTGATAAAGACTAAGCTTACTTAGATAAAGTTATTTCTGTTGTTTTCTTATATTTACTAGAATTTTACTCACAATGGAACAACTTTAGCAAATTTTTATCGCGGTTTATTAAGTAATATGCCCGACGTTTCGGATACTTTACAGCAACTATGACCATGAGAGGTTTGTCCTCCCGTGAACATGGGATCGATTCTGTAAAAGTGGTTTCATTATAAAAAGTTATCACTAATCTTGATATGTTTCAAGTAAACAATCTATGAAATAAATACACTTTTGATTAGATCAAAAGAACAAGTATCAAAACATTTTTTGAATAACATGTGCAGTTGCTAAATTACCACGCAAATAGTTACGATAAATACCTAATATCTTATTTTCCTCAGTTCTTTTTGGCCTAAGATCCCGATATAAAACGACCTTCACCGAGCTGGTTATTGGATGAAACTTATTTTATATTCAATTAAATATGTCAATAAATATATTGCATATGGGTTGTCTAAAAAAATCAGTCCCAAACCCATATGCAATATATTTATCAATATATTAAATTGAATATAAAATAAGTTTCATCCAATAACCAGCTCGGTGAAGGTCCTCTTTATATAGGGATCCTATGATATTTATACATAGAAAATACATAATAACCATCCTGTTGGACTTCTCGGTTCGATAAAGAGAACAAAAACATCAATACGCTCATTTCTTTTTATCTGCTTACATCAAAGGAGTGCGGATTCCAACCTGTCGTTTTGCTAGCGGTCTCCATTTGATTTGGATACGTACGACGGCCAGCCAAGCGAAGCCGTCCCGATACGTATTCTTTTTCACTTTTGTATTTTCTTCACTTTGAGTATAGATGTTCCGGTTTTCTCATACATTTTTGATTAAAGGAAATGATGGTTATCATATTTTTATCTTCTCATAGTTTCGTAGTAAATAAAATTTGATCTGTCAAGTTTTTACGAGCGTGGTAGCGGTGTGCTATCATGCTACTAAATAAGTATTAATATTTTTGCTACTATAACTAGACTGTTAACTTCCACCAAAATATCTTATTGTTTAGTCCAGTGTTTCCCAAAGTTTGTTTTGCTAAGGCCCGGTAAATTTCGTACTTCTTCTTCGTTACCAGCTCAAGTTTTAAAACCCCCGAAATAATAGGTAAAATTATACACATTTATTGCAAATAGAAGTATACTAATGTATGAATTACAATCATTAGTGAAAAGTATAAAGTTTCTTATTTTTGACTCTTTTGTCTTGTCAAGCTCTCCTTATACTTGTTTAAAATAAGAAGGCAATGATGCGACCCGGTATATTTTTTCATTGCCCGTTATCGGGTCGCAACTCGACGCTTTTGCGCCTATCTGCGTGCTGTAAGTCTGAAGCATTCCCTACTGCCAATTGAGCTCCCGCAAGAACGCTAGCAAGAGACTGCTATTTAGAATGTATAATATAAATGAATTAGAATGACATCACTCTAATTCTAATTGTCTGGAACGATTTCGATGAAATTATTTGTCCGTTCAAGTGGAGTCGAGAATTGTTGAGATTCACAATTGGGTCCATTGTAAAATGTTTTATACAGGATAACGTCTGTCGGGTAGTATCTTTATTATATGTATCGTCATGAGTACGAGTCAGATCTCCCGCACTAAACGACTTGATACCCGTCTTATTTATGACCTGACGGACAAGGGTCACTGCGGATCCCCATTAATACCTGTTGAGTTACGAGCGGGATCTAGATCTTCCGCTGACCTGAACTTAACTCGCAATTAAAAACCAATTAAATTATTTTAACTCTTATTGGATATAATAATAATTATTCCGATAATCTCTACTTAACTGTGGTAGTGGTGGTGGGACTG
This sequence comes from Helleia helle, assembly GCA_963853865.1. Lineage (NCBI taxonomy): Eukaryota > Metazoa > Arthropoda > Insecta > Lepidoptera > Lycaenidae > Helleia > Helleia helle. Next base: position 15,201,676 of record OY971421.1, read on the forward strand.
TGCCGCGCTCCCGGCTGCATGGGTACCGCCATCTTGCTTGTTTCTCCCGTGAAACAGCTTCGCTGTGTTTCCGAGAGAAAGGAAAGACAGGCAGTGTAATTACTGGCACCGAGTCTTAACATCTTATGTCCCAGGATAGGCAACATATAAATGAGTTTTCCTGGGCTCGTTCCAGGTATACTAGTTTATGTTCATGGGCGACGTCAACCACGTACCATCAGGTGGTACGTTCGCCAGTTTGCTTATCCAACTAACATAAAAAAACTTCTTTATAATATTATAAAAGCAAAAGTTTGTGAGTTTGGATGTGTGGATATTTGTTGATCTTTTACAGCAAAACCGCTGAACTGATTTGGCTGAAAGTATGTGATGTGAAAGTATAAAATAGTGATGTCTCATACCTTGTATTAGGACATAGGCTATAAAAATAATCATCATCAATCCGGACAAGGTTGTAAATCAAAATTAACGCGGGCGAAGCTGTGGGCACCAGTTAGTTCCTGAATGAAAATCAAATTGAATGATTCAATGTGAAAGCTATTATACAAAAGATGAGTGTTAGTGGTCTGACCTCATTATTCCAGACTCTACTTACTTTAATAATTTACAGATATATACTACTTCCATCATCATCATCAGCTATACTCCATATTTACTGTTAAATAACTTCAAATAACACCCTATGTAGATGTATAGTAAAATATTCTGTTTGTATTTGTGTTCGCTTTGCTCAAGTATATTTGTAGTTCCGTCGACTCGTCGGGGGCTATTTATCTTGCGGAACCCTGAAAGATTGATGGAGCGGTCGAAGCGTTTACGTACTGCACCAGAGTTTCGACTGGAAATTTTGTTTGCGTATTTATATTATGTACAATATTGAACCTCTTTTTTCAATTTAGGGCATTTTTGAATTATAATATACAAAGGGTTAATATAGCTGGACTTTAATTTATTAAAACTAATTAAGTTCTGTCGATCAAATTTCAAAGAACTTGAATTGTTATGTTTTATTTTTGCTAAAAAGCATCCACAACGATTTGATAGGATGTCTGAAGGAATATCATAAATTTTTATTTTTATTGCTTTTATACACACATTGCTTAAAGCGTCCACAGATTATGATTATTATTATAATGTACCTTTCCATTGATGGTTGGCGTGAAAGCGTAATAAACAAACTAAAATTTGTATTTATTATATTAGTTATAACTAAAAAATTCAAACCATACCGAGATTTATACTCAATAAATCTATCTATCCGTGCCGGTAGTCAAACCACGACGTCTGAGAGTCGCTAACAACCACAGGCTCACGTAAAGTACACGCCTGATATTCTATGAACAAGTTTCGTGTATTTTGCAAGGATTGTGTACTTACAAGTACACAATAGCACTGCAGCTCTCGTCTTTAAATTATCTTTAGTTTCGCAGCTGTAAAGTTCATTGCGTACTAACTGTTACAAATGCTTTGTCTGTTAAGCTAATTCCAATCTGGGTGTGTTCTTCTTCGCACCCTCCAGATTTAGCTCTTGCCCGCGGCTATGTTTGGGTAAACTTGATGTATTGGTTACTCAATCACTCGTAGCCAAATGGGTTTGAAACTAAAGTGATCTCGATTCAATTCTGACCAGGGTAACTTTTGATAAGGTTTTTCTAAATTTTCCTGTGCACCTATGTCAAAATCGGTAGCTCACTTGTGAAGGAAAACATTGTGAGGAAACCTGCAGCCTTTCAGTGTGTGTGATGAACTCGCAAATCAGGCAAGGATAGGTATAGAACATAGGCGGGAAGAGCACCCACTCGATTTCCAGGACACCCTTATTAACACAGTGGGACGTTTCTATCCTTAGATTAGGCGTTTATTATTACATAATTATATTTATCTCATTTTTTTCCTGACACGTATACTATGATGTCTATATTGTCCGCGTAATCCTTAGACCAAAACGCATCTAAGTCGATATTTTCATTATACAGCCATAAGTTTTCCCTCCCTCCAATAATGACTTATTAAATTAAAATTTGCTCGTTTCTTGCAATTATCTAGGATTCGCTTTGATTATGTTTGACGTTTGGCGGTTGGATGAAGGGAAGGGCTAATAAATGATGCAAAATTGCTATTTTCAGACGAATTCTGTTTAACTAGATAATAGAAATTTCAATAGGTAGTGAATCTTATAACATATAATCTGTAAATGCAAAGTATTTATATACACCGTTAAAATAATATTATTATCAATGAAAATTTAATGTCAAAGCATTATAAATGCGCAATCAGATAAAAAAAAATGATTTTGACAAGTCGTCTTGAAAATATGAATCTTGAAATATGAAATTATATGGTCACAATAGTAAAATACTACCAATACGTAGAGTCAATTACCCCAAAGCAACGTAACTTGGGGTCATTGAACTGCCGCTCGAGTCAGCTGTATTCTTCACGCTCGAGCGTTTAAAAAGTTACAGAAAAAAAAATTGGTTGTCTGTAAAGTCGGTTTACTGACGAACAGTTGAACGTGACAATTAACGAGGTAACAACGCATGAGTCATGTTTTTTCGTCCGTGCAGCCGGCTCCATCGAATTATAAGACGTTGTAACGTCAAAACAATAAAACTGACATAAAAATTAAAGCAAGAAATTTTGTTTACAAAAAAATATGTGAACATTTTTTTTTTTGTAAATCAATGTTTGTGAATATTTTAGTCTAATTAATGATGATTAATGCTTAAATTCGTCTTACTAATCCAGCACGCCGCGCCGCGGCGTTGAACAAAACAATTTGTCATTGAGACGGGTCTGTGAGTCTGTGAGTGTAAGTCGACGATGATTGAAGAGGTCTTCATAGTTCATAACAGGTCTGTCTTGAGGTGACAATGAAATAAAAAAACCAAATTTCAGTTTATTCATTCGAATTATGTTTCTTATTACGTATCGTATTCCAATGTACTAATGAAATAAAGATTGTTATTTTTCACGAAATTCGATTACGCGAATGGAATTTCGAACGCGCGGAATTTCGGAATAACTAAGTTCCATTAATTACGGTTCGCGCCGCAAATGTTATTAATATCTCCAATCCCCTACACATTTTAATATCGAACTGCCTGTATTAATTAATTCTACACTGTTGATTCTTCGGTTTAATTTGACAGAGTTGCATCGCGGAACACAATCTCTCTTTAGTAATACTTTTTCCGTTACAGTAATTAAGGGAATGATCCGGTAGCTGAACGGGTAACTTATGGTCGGCTCTGGAATCTGCATATAAATAGGATGGAGGTCCGATTTGGAGGGATAAGGGAACAGGGCGCGTATTTGATCCCACCAATGGAAATATACCTAGCTAGTTAATATAATCAGGCGTTACTTTGAGGAAATCCATAACATGTGATATTTAATATAATTGTAATCAGTGAACTGCTTTACACAGTAAAAGTTATTTGGGTACAGGCATACTATTATACAATAAACTACCTAAATAAATTTTATTAACAGAATCTTTAGAACAGTAAAAAAAAGTAAAAGCAATTCTATATCAAAAAGCTTATTATGACCTAAATGAATATTTGATGGACTATAGCATAATTGGATAAATATATTGACAATTTTCAATGACTGTATATTATTATAATTATTACTATTTGACATAATAATATATTTTTATGAATTATTGTACCTATAATTATTGCTATTAGTTTATACATTAATAATTATCCTAGACATATTTTGTGATAAATAGATGATTGTAATGGAGTTAATTGTTCACAAACTTTGCATGCCACACAAGGCCAATGTGTTGAGACATAAACAAATATTGTACCTACCTTTGTATTTACACACATATGCAAAATAAATGATTCGATTTGATTTGATAAACGCCACATTAAATAATAATTATTATTATTGTTTCGCGGAAGTTTTGGTACCAATATATTAAATATCTCATACTCCTAGCTCTTGGCCTATCAAATAACATGTTAATTTAATTTTTATTTACCTTTACTAAGCGAAATATATCGATAATTAGGAACACGCCAAAAAACCAAGATAGTTTTATCTTTAGATTTTAACGAACATCAAAACCAACAGGAGTCTCACTAGGGACTTTTTATTGGTTTTATACAGATTTATTTACACTTAAAACTTTTATTTTGAGAAACATTCTAAACAATAAATATAAAATTGGTAACTTTTTTGTAGGTACACTAACTTTACTACTTAGGGTATTTTAAAGATTTTCTGTGTATTATACTATGTCTACGCCCTTAATCTGGTTTTGACAATTTATAACCATATGAAAATGTTAAAGCCACGTTCATATACGGCTTAATGCCTCCCAAAAAAGGTAATGTATTTTTGTTCAGATCGTGTCAAATAGCTTTACCTAAGTACAAAATATTGTTGGGCGGGTCGCAGTGAAACAAGAGAAAATATAAATGTAAACGTGTTAGAGACCTTGCTTTTATGACCCAACGAACCGTAAGCCTCTGATCCCTAGGTAATGACGTGCGGGAACACATACAGTTTTACATAGTTGAGACATTTTACAATGTAATTGTGGTCCCTCGTAATAGTGTTCAGTTAGTGATGTAAGAAGTATGCAAGAATTTTCGAGAGTAAAAATACGTTATCGGTCTCTATAAGATTTTTTCGTAAAATATTTTAGTTGTTCCGCGGCGGTAACCAAATATTGGTCTAGACTGCAGGGTCGGAGATGTCCAGGATATCTTATGGCGACATGGACAGAGACGAGGGAGAACTGTTGGGCAAAACATGGATGAGATAGGCAAGGAACAGGGGAGATTAACAGGGAACATAATATACAAAAATTTATAATATGCTTATTTACAGATGACCTATAGTGTAGCAAACCTAAAAACGTCACTCGAATCTGTCATATACATAACAAGTAGCGAAGCTGTGATTTTTTTTCCGCCGAAATAATTTCAGGTAAGGCCACTTAATATATAAAAAAAAGATTCTGACAAAATGAGAACCTCCTTTTTGAAGTCGGTTAAAAAGATGATCTTTTGTTACTCAGAATATGGTATTGTTGTACGCTTAAACACAGTTTTCTTCTGGAATGCTACCTTATTGGTTTCTAATGTTTACGCCAATTTTAGACATTATAACGAAACAACTTCTTGCTGATTTTATCCATCCCCGTGACCATCATTGCTATAAAGTATCCGTAAGCGAAACGTCCTACCACCTTATTTGCATTCCATGGCACTTGGTCGATATCTTCTAGATTAGCTTACATTACTTCAAAGACGTAATACATTAAAGGGATCAAAATATGCTAACGTACAGTGTGAAACCATCATCCCTAACACAATTAGACCTTGATAAATGGCTCTGGCGAAATCTCATCTAAATATTTAATCGAAAGCTCCCCTCAGTGCAGTTGCATGGGGCAAGTGCAGCAAGATCAGATATCAGGTAAATACGACAGATAACGCGACATCAACGATTGTTTGGAATTAAATAATTGTTCATTGTTTTATTGTTTAATTCGCATGTTGTTTTATTTCTAAACAATGATTTGTTTTGTTTTTTGCATCACATGAAACAATTAAATTATATTAGATTTTAGCGATATAATCATATATTGTGGGTTAGTAGTAGTGTTATTAGCTGTAAATTTGCATCTAGCCGTAATTATTGTAGAAGCCACCAAAACAAAATAAAAATAAAGAACTAAAAACGAATAATCCTTATATAATAGAAACTATGTACATTCAACCACCCATCAGCAAAACGAGATTACGTATTTCACGTATTCATCGGTTGTTTGTTGGTATAAAAGCTTAAAAGCTTATTAGTTTCTTAGTTCGTGTATTTTATAATAGAATCGTCGAAACATTAGCATTAAATGTATGCATGCACGCCTTTTGTTCGAAGACAAGTGCATGGGAGTACAGGAATGCAAGGGTGCCACCCCCTCGACCGACGCAAATATTTCTTTCGGACAATATTGCGATGTTAATATCACGCTAAAATGCCGCACCACCCCATGTATATTTTGTATTGGATTTTATTAGTTTCTTTTATTGGCCGCGGATAAGGCCATTTTTGTGTTTTGCAAGCCTCATTGTATTATTCTATATGAAAATTATATATTTTTGAATCGAAAGCAACGCTTTGCTGTGTTTCGGGCTGGACTGGCTGCCTGCATGTCTCATCCTGCATCAAAATCTTAAGACGATTTTCGTACACACGATCGATATAAATGCACAAACGGTCTGCGCAATTATATCGATACGATATATCGTTAACGTGTATACCGGGCATTATTCATCAACGATGTTGATCACTAACGATCATAAGGTTCTCCTGTCAGTCTTTCTCTCCACATAAAATACAATAAAATACTTCAACTAGACATTGCACTTGGTGATGTGAGGTGGTGATATACAAGATATTTTTAAGAAAAATACAGCCAGAAATCCTTTTATTATGTAAATTAAAGTAAATACCGGTGGGAGGGAAGCGCTGTGCCGCGCTCCCGGCTGCATGGGTACCACCATCTTGCTTGTTTCTCCCGTGAAACAGCTTTGCTGTGTTTCGAAGAGAAGGGTAAGACAGGCAGTGTAATTACTGGCACCGAGTCTTAACATCTTATGTCTCAGGATAGGCAACACACAAATGAGTTGCCTGGGCTCGTTCCAGGTATACTAGTTTATGTTCATGGGCGACGTCGACCACTTACCATCAGGTGGTACGTTTGCCAGTTTGCCTATCCAACTAACATAAAAAAAAATTGGGCACTTATAAATAAAATCGTATAGCGGTATTTTAATTACAAAATTATATCAGCAGTTGAATACACAATCGTGACACAGGTAACGTATTATATTTTCATGAATTAAAATCTTTGTATTATAGTTTATCCTTTAAAGTAAAATGTTTTCTTGTCTTAAAATTCCTGTTATCTGTAAGAGGCTGTGCCATGCTGCTTTGCAGCCGAATTGGGCCGGCACGACCGGGGTAGTATCTTTCGCTCACCTAACATCGCTGTCAAGTGTCTATGCTGTCGCGTTTCGTGCGGTTTGTGAGTTTCCGGTGGCCCATTGGGGGGATAGGGAAAAGGAAAGCAACGCATCTGCATAGCCTTTGGTTGTGCGGATGTGCATGGGCGCTACTTCGACTGCCCCTTTGCTCTCCTATGCTATAAAAAAAAGATAAGGTCAGCAACACGCTAATATCCCCACCAAGGTTCAAGCCTTGTCGTGGCGGTGGGGCTCAGTAACCTAGGGTGAGCCGCTGCACCTTGGGTGAAGCGAATTGGGCCGAGGGGGCTCTTTGTACCCCTCTTATAAGAAGAGGGGACAAAAGAGCAGGGGGCAAGGGGCGAGGATGGGAACCTCACCCCATTGTACTTTCCCGACGTTGGGAGGGGTTGTTCTGTGATGCGGGACATCCCCTCTGTGGAGGTGGCGTCGGTCCCTTGCGAGACTGACTAGCCGTCGAGGTGTCCTGTTTGTCCTAGATCCGGGGCACCTCACCAAAGGCGGCATTGGTGGCACTCGCCGGGTTTTAGTGGTTAGAGCTGCGTCCACTTACCAGCTGTCGGGCGCAGCGAGTCCCACATACCCGCGTGGGGAGACCCACTCCCCCGCGGGATGCCTCAGAGCATTTCCCGGCGTTAAAGAAAAAAAAAAGACGCTAATATGATTTTTACTGTACGGACTGTACACGTAACTCTTTTCGTTTAATATTCTATACTTACACAATACTATTATATATTACAATAAATTAACCTTTTTAGGCATATTTTCGTTGTCACTACCATCAAAATTATTAATCTGACTTTTCGTAAAATTATTATCAACCTAATTAAAGAAAATGACATCATTATGAACCGTTGCCTCAAAAGGTACGTTTTCATTCGTTTTTAACCTTATTTTAACCATATCCAAGATTATAGCGGCAATAATTCTTAAGCGCCTGCCCCAAAATAACTCAACCCCTGAATAATTTTCTAATTCTCCTTCCAACTGTAGATTTTATTACCATTCGGTTTCCCTGATACCAAATTGCGACGTAAACTTCGCCTTCCTGACCTATTTAGCAGGATATTGCGGGGTACGCTGCAAATTTGGCTTTCTTAAATATTTTCTCCTTTTCCAAATGGGAACGGGAGAAGGAGAAAGATACAGCCATTTTGCAAAGAGCAATGTAACCCCGTAAGAAACAATTCTTAGAGCGCGCCATTAAAGTGCGTACTTTCAAAGTTGAGCAGCGTCTACCCGGCTTTAGTATTCAGAATGCACGTGGAATATTCAAACACTTTTTGTTTTTTGAAAGAAAGTACATGTATTTTTACGGTTTCAAATTAAATTATTAAACATTCAACCATAATATTAGCCATAAATAACGGTATCTATATGTAAAAACTAGCTGTTGCCCGCAGCTTTGCCCGCGTTCACATTTGATGCAGCATTGATGATGATTATTTTATAGCCTAAGTTACCCGTTATAACATCATCAAAATCGGCCCAGCCATTTCAGAGATTAGCTGGAGCCCGGAACAAACATACATACAGATAAAAATTGTAAAAAAATGTTATTTTTGTATATGTACCCTGTATCATCCATATGCATTTAATAAAAAACGGTTATTTTAATATTACAAACAGACACTCCAATGTTATTTATCTGTATTTATAGATAAAGATGACAATCAAAAATCCTCACATTATGATATATGCGATATGCATACATACATCCTGCAAAAAGACGTATATTTAATCTGTAACATTCGATTCCATAGTTTTGCCCAGGATTTCAAATAAGATTGAAGATGTGTAAAATATATGTATGCTTTGCAGTAAAACATAAATAGTTCTTTTAACTCCTTCATTCTGTAAAATAATTGATTTGACTGCTCTCATGTTTAAAAAAATATACAAAAAATCAAGCAATATTTTTTAAATCTCTTTGAAATTAATGCTTTTTAAGGCCTTCTACAAACAATATTTTTAATTCACACGTGTTTGTTTCCAAATGACTTTCGATATTATGAAGTGCGTAATGAAATGTTTGAAATTATAAAAACACGTAATTACCGCCAAAATACGGGAACAAAAGCGTGAAAATTTAATTAGCAAAAAAGGCTTACCTGTCATAACAAGCCCATGTAAATTAGCTGAAAAGGCTTTAGGGGGTTTTCGGGAACTCGCAGGGCGCTTGTAAATCACTTAAAATGGAACGGCTCCACCGACCCCTAAGTTTCTCGCAAGGGACTCGAGTTGGACCTTCAGACATATTTCAAACTGAAACTCACAACCTTAAAGGACTATGAGATAATGTACTGAAGTTTGAATATTTTGCTTAAGTGCGTTCAGTGTCATGATAGGATCCTGTGAATACTATGAAATGGATGCTTGACTGTAACAGTCGTTTGCATACCTGCAACATATATACCTGCCGTAATAGGTGGGTTAGCCAAGATGCCATTCTACAATCGTAAAAACTTGTAGAAAACTAATAAATGTATGGAAATGACATTTAAGACCACGTGATTTGTTGATGTAAAATGTCATTTCCATACATTTATTAGTTTTCTACTAGCGCTTACAGTTGTAGAATGGCGTCTTTTTTTTGATATCGCAGGGAAAACCACTGCGAGCGCCTTCAGCCGCTTTTTGACGGTCCCGGATATGCAGGTGACAGACAGGATCACTTCAGCGACAGGCTGGCCCCGGCTAAGGCCAGACTACTCGCAAGGGGGGACTGCCCGACCGCTATTAAGCAGTCCCCGCGACGTTGTGCCATACTAGGCTCAGGTTCTCATCATGAAGCCTGATACGAGCACAGGGGCGTTACTGGAGGCGCATTAAGTGTCGCCCCCTACGCACCCCAGTTCGTTCGTACGAGAGGAGGCCTCGTCAGCGGCCTCCTCTCTCACCCGGTCGTCGGCATCCTTCTGGGACATTACTGCCTCGCAGAAGGAGACCATCGCCGTACAGGACTCATCGTCACCAAGCATTGCGGTGATGACGCTCGGCATAGACAAGTCCCCTCCGATTACTGATGTCAAATAATCATTGTACCTACTTGGAATAACAAATTAAATGTACAAGTCCCTTCCGATGATGTAGAATGGCATCTTGGCTAACCCACCTGGAATTAACTTTGATGTCTAATTAATAAGAATGCAATTTGTCGAATTTACAATATTTAGAAATAATAAAAAAAAATTAAACAAAAATTAAAACCGACTTCAAAATAAAAAATAAAAAAACTAGAAAGTACTAAAATGATTTCCTTAATTTTTGTGCCTACAATTTATAATCAACTTGTTCTTCTACTAATATACAATCTTTGCATTTACCACGTCATTATTGTTACTTTTGGAGTCGGTGTCAGCCAAGGTAGGTAGGGAGGTAGGTACATCAACGGATACGATACGATTTCTTAATTTTTAGTGATTTCGAAATTCGATAACTGATTTTATTTGTCTGAAATATGGGTACAACTATTAAATGCGTTGCTTAGATTAGATAGCGCTGTATTAATGAGATGAACGTAGGTTTAAATCATTACATAACAAATGAAAAAACCGAAATGGATTTGTGTAAAACTTTAAATACATGTAATTGAAAGCAATCACGGCAGATTTGCTGCTATTCGTGAAATAATACCATTATATATAGGCATAGAACATCACCAATATATAGATATAGAATGGATATTATGATGACCTTGAAAAACTATGATGCGCTTCCCAGCCACAGTTGTTTTTTGTTCATTTAACAACGACAAGTAATAAAATTACATGATTTTGGCATAATATTATTTACCGTATGAAGTAAGCCCAATTAAAGCTGTAAATCGTCGAGGATTTCCCTCGACTGTGTATGGTCACCAGTAATGGCGCTTATAACCCATATGGGTACAAAGTTCTCATCAATTTAAATTAATTAAGTCCAAACACAAGGTAGCTACTGTAAACTGTTGAGGAGTTCCCTTAACTGTCCTTTGTCTTCATCATCAGACCCCTAATGACAGTCACAACCCATCTAGGTGTAAAGTTCTCATCATTACAAATTAATCAAGCCGAAACACAAGGTTACTGATGTAAATAGGTGAGGAGTTCCCTCGATTGTCTTTCGGCTCCAGCATCAGATCGACTCCAGACCTTCATTAAATTAAAGTCCTTCAAAACACTTTATAAAAAAAATATCAAACGCACTAGTCGCCCCTACGATTTTCGAAAGTTCCCCTCGATTTCTCTGGGATGCCTTCATCAGATCCTGGTTTCCTTATCATGGGACCATTTAGGAAGTATACCCTTTAGAAAAAAAAAGAATTTTTCAAATCGGTCTAGCCATCTTCGAGTAATCAGGTAGCATACATAAAAAAAAAAAAGATTGGATGGATGGATACTAGCTGATGATGATGATGATATGTATGTATTTTTTTTATAAATACTAAATGTTTATAATACAGCTCTTAATTAGTTTCAGTTAGTGCTAGTAAATAGTGTTATTATAGTTTTAATGGTCTCTAAGCGCTTTACGATCCTCTTACTCATAAAGCACACACACATAAAATCTCCCAAGTTTAACATTGTTAGGACATTTCTTCGGTTCACGACGTAAGTTCATTTCCCAAGAAAAGTTCGTCTTCAGTTCGTCTAAGTTCACGGCCCGAGAACATGTTTACAACACACCTATTAGCCTTCGAGTTTATAATAGAGCTGCCATAAAACTTCTACTTCTACTTGCAAGGATATCCTTCCAAGTAGAAGTTAGTGTCAGTTAGGAATATTGTGATTTCGGTTTGTTTTTTGTGTCATATAAATTCTAGCAATTTAAACATTTTTTTATGATTATGGTATTTTGGAGATTGAAGATGAAGTTCAGTTCTATGCAAGAAGGAACACCAAGTCCTACCCAACACTGGCCATTACATGCAACATACTGCTTTCTGCCGTTTTCATAAAAATGTTGTCTGTAAAGTCGGTTTACGTACGTAGTTTTACGTGATAGCGTCATAAAGAAACATTGATAACAAATTAATTACTTGTTTTGCCACTGTTTTGAAAACTTTAATTGGAGTGAACAAAATGAAATTAGACTGGAAATTATGGAGAAAATCAATTACATCTTATTATATTGTAGAAATAAACACAAAAACACGAAACACGGCATTAAAATTATTTAAATCGGGATATTGACCATGTTTTTCACTTTTATTTCGCGGAGCTCGATATTTCGACATTATCTATGAATGTCTTGTTCATGAGACTGACTGGTGAGTGACATTATCTATGAATGTCTTGTTTATGAGACTGACTGGTGAGTGACATTATCTATGAATGTCTTGTTCACGAGACTGATAAAAATAACACTGTTAACTTCAAATCATATACAAAACACGTTGTCGCGTATTCAAAATTTGTTATAAATAATGGTTTCCAAGCCAACACTTGGGCCTGCCTATCATTTGACAGACTCAGGTGGAACGGGACACTTTTTGGTGCGCACCGGTATTCATCAATTTATAAGACGTTATCACGTCAAAAAATCAAAGCACTATAGAAAAGAAAATATTACTAATAAGGATTAATTAATTGTAAGTCTCTGAGTGCCGGAAAGTAAGTAATGTTGGAATTTATTGCTCCTTTCGGGTAATTGAGTTAGTTGCGGCAACACCGGGAGCAATTTGTCAAAATCTCCAACTTCGTCGCCGAAGTTCACGTTCTGTTATTGTCACCGCTTGGAGCTCCGTTAATGGGATCCGACTTTTAACGGTTTTACGGTTACCTGAAGCTTCTAATATTGTTATGAGATTTGATATTAGGTTATAATTTTAACATTAAATTGTTCTGTTTATGTTCATGGACCACCACTTACCATCTCGTCGCTCGTCAGCCTGTTTGCCCATCAAAGTATTATAAAAAATCTGTATATCTTCTTTTTCTAGTCAGATGGTTATCTCGTCAAAACCTTTTTTTTTCTTATTTGCGCCGGGAAATGCTCTTAGGTAGAGCCCGTGGGAAGGAGAGACTCACCAGGTATGTGGGACACTGCGCCCGAAAGATGGTAAAGTGGACGCAGCTCTACCCACTAAAACTTTGCGAGTGCCACCAATGCGATCTTTGGTGAGGTGCCCCGGATCTGTTGAGCAACAGGGCACCTCGACGGCTAGTCAGTCCCCCAAGGGACCAACGCCACCTCCACAGAGGGGTTGTTCCGCACCATAGAACAACGTCTGAACAGTGCAATGGGGTGAGGTTATCATCCTCGCTCCTTGTCCCCTCTGCTCTTTTATACTCTTCTTATAAAAGGTCCAAAGAGCAGCTCCTTCTGTTCAATTGTCTTCGCCCAAGGTGTTGGGTTCACCTTAAGCTAGAACCCCACCGCCACGACAAGACTTGAACCACGGTGGGGATCTCGTAAAAACATGTGTTACCTGTAGGTAATTGGTTAACGGATATAAAAATGATAAAATTACATAATATTACAACACACAATTACAAATTACAATACACAATTACAAATTACAATACACAATTACAAATAATAGAAATTTCATATACAGTGATCATTGTTATTTTGTATATAATAATATCAAACCTTATATTGTCCCACTGCTGGGTCTTCTCCTCGAAATCAGACGAGGAGGGTTTTGGGCCACAGTTCACCGATGCGCTGGTCCAATGCGGGTTGGTGAACTTCACACACCTTCAATGACTTTTAATCTCATCAGGCATGCAGGTTTCCTCACGATGTTTCCTTCACCGTTATTTTGTATGGTTTAAATTATTGTTTTCTAATGTTTACGCGAATTTCACTCATTATAATAAAACAATTTTTACGGATTTTATCGCGGTTTATTAAGATTTTTACAAGCCCGACGTTTCGGATACTTTACAGCAACCATGGTCACGGGAGGACTGAGGTGTCATACGTCCTATTATTACAAAGTTATTCCAAACTACCCTATGATACATCAATATTTTGGTCAGTCCTATCTACGCAGAAAGTGCTAACTGTATCTTTAATCTGTGACATATTATGCTTGGATTTTGATTTGATAATTTTAATAATGGGATCCCAAGCAGGTGGTAGAATCCAGCCATCTTCTCTATTGAAATTAGGATGTTTTTTAATTTCAATAGCCTCACGGATCATCCTTGGTTGGAATCTGTGTTCTTTTGCGAGGACTTGTGGTTTATCAAATCTGATATAATGGCGAGCTTTGTCAAGACTATGTTCACAGATGGCAGACTTAGTGTAGCGACGGTGTTTTAAATCAGCTATATGTTCTTTCACGCGAGTTTTAATAGATCTTTTAGTTTGGCCTATATAGGAGAGACCACAGTCACAATCAAGCTTGTATACTCCTGCATCTTGTAAGGGTATATGACACTTGACAGATGGTAAGAATTGACTTATCTTTGCATCTTGTAAGGGTTTTGGCGGCTTTCAAGCCGCCAAAACCGGTGATTTAAAACACCGTCGCTACACTAAGTCTGCCATCTGTGAACATAGTCTTGACAAAGCTCGCCATTATATCAGATTTGATAAACCACAAGTCCTCGCAAAAGAACACAGATTCCAACCAAGGATGATCCGTGAGGCTATTGAAATTAAAAAACATCCTAATTTCAATAGAGAAGATGGCTGGCTTCTACCACCTGCTTGGGATCCCATTATTAAAATTATCAAATCAAAATCCAAGCATAATATGTCACAGATTAAAGATACAGTTAGCACTTTCTGCGTAGATAGGACTGACCAAAATATTGATGTATCATAGGGTAGTTTCGAATAACTTTGTAATAATAGGACGTATGACACCTCAGTCCTCCCGTGACCATGGTTGCTGTAAAGTATCCGAAACGTCGGGCTTGTAAAAATCTTAATAAACCGCGATAAAATCCGTAAAAATTGTTTTATTATAATGGTTTAAATTAATTATGAAAAATACTAGAATTATACGGTTCGTTGGCCTCTTATCGAAGAAGGCATATTTGTGATAAAAATAAAATAAATAATACATGAGCGTATTACTTATGTAAAGTACTTGAACAACATACCGCTTTCCTGTCTCGACGTCTAGGAAAGTGCTTACATGTGCTTCATATGCATTAAAATATCTAGCATTTTGTTTGTCGCGTTTGTTTTCGTTTTATCCATTGCAAGAATAATACACGTCATTGTTTTATTATTTGAACCTGTTCATATTTGTTTGGAATGTAGTGAAAATACATAACATACATACATGGCTATAATTAACGAGAAGGCAGATAACATTTTTGTAAGCGTTCAATTTGAAATTTATAATAACTTTTCTGAGTTCTTTCGGTGAAAAGTAATAATATAATATAATATTCGGTGTAATAATTTAGCTAGTAACCTAGCCAAGCCACTATAATTTTCACGTGTAAAATACTTAAAACAATAAATAAAATATGTAACTGTTTATTTTTTATGTATATGAAGCAGTATAATAAGTCAATGTTAGTTCATCGTACGACGCCCATATCCAACGGTAAATGGTAACATGGTAATGATGATGAACAGAGAATCAATTTACAACAGGGAAGGTATAAATGGGTTTTCTATAACGATCGGTATGTCCCTTGTGGCAGTTGAGTTGTATTCGTAATTAACAATCGACTCACTTACATGTTCGTGTCCAGTTCTACTAATGGATAGTGTGTAGATAGATACTATCTAACGCATGTTTTTCAATACCTTTGTACTCTATTCCAACGTTTTATAGTTACAGTCATACAAAGTTATAAATATGTGATACACCAATAATGACAAGCCCGAGACGTTCAAAAAAAGGGAATCAGTGCGTAACTCCACATCTGGACTGGGACTCTCCATCCACTGCCACGGGAACTGTAAAGAGGCGCTCTTCGTGTCCAGAAAGTTCTAGAGTCTCTCGAAGAGATGAAGCTATATTTGAAGTGCAAACATCATCCGATTCCAGCAACCCTCAAAGTTTAGATGGCAACGACAAGACTGATCTTCTTATTGATGTAGAAGAAAGAATATCGTGCATGATCAATGAAAACAGATCATCACAAAGCACTTCTGGGTCTAGTGACATTGATATTTTTATAGATAATATTTTAGAGAATCCCAATGACAATCCTTTATCACTTTATGATATTGGTAGCGATCAAGATTATTATCAAGTGCGCCAAACAAACAGACCGAAAAAGGCTGGAAATGAAAATGCTCAAAAGTTTATAGATAAGAAAATTAATACTTCTATACAGAAATTAAAATCTTTAGACGTAATTAAGAATTCGAAAACCACTAAAACAGTAGATAGATTAAATGAAAAATCCAGTGTGTTACCTGTATACAGAAGTACAGTGCAACAATATAGTATAGATACTCAAAAGAAGAAAAACTCTAAATTAAAAATACCATTCAGCCCAGCGAAGACGATGGAGAAGCCAAAATTAAATTTATTTCAAGCTAAAACTAATGCTACGAACAGTGGTAAGCCATCACCACTACTAGCGACGAATGTTAGACGAACGATATCAAATGAATACGTTCGACTTAAATTCACGAATGATACGGTTGTCCGACGAACCATCGATGGAAAATCCATACCAAAGATAACTCCAAAGATACAATCAATAATACCAGAAAGCCCGGTAGATACTGAAGATCCTTTTCTGAATTTGAGTCCGAATAAAAAATATACAGTAACTATTAACAATAAAGTAAGATGCGATAAAGACAATTACGTTATTTTTGATCCGAACACGGGATTTAAGCCTGAAGAACAACCCAAGCAATCACGATTTACTAAAACCACCGAAAAGTCCAAGATTCCCTTAAAATCTCCGATTGGGGAAAAGACTATAAGTGCGCGAAAATCAGTGAGTGCTAGTGACACAGACAGTGGAATCTTGTCTCCTAATTCCCCTGGAGAATGCGGAGACCAGGTGCCTACGTATTATGTGAATGCAGCAGTGTTTAGTGAAACTGCTAAGAAATGTGCTTTGGACTTGGACATCACGATCGTCGACCCGATTTTGGCGAAAAAAGCTACTGAACAAATTAAGGTTAGTAGTTTAATTAAGTAAGATTTCATAATAATATATTATATAGTTTTATGGGGGAAAATCTTAAGTAAAGTCGAGTTTTATATTATTTTTTATTATAAAAGAAAGAATCTTTTTCGCAATTTTCAGTTGTTAGAATAATTTTCCAGCTCAATGACATTTAAAATCATTCCAAGTATACTCATACAAAGAACTGAAGAATGTTATTTTATTTATTTATGTTCATCAACAATTGATTATACGTGAAACAATTTTAGAAAGAAAAAATGCACCAGTAAATAAACAAATTAAACGTATTTAACATACTTACAGATAAACTCAGCATGCATATTTTACATTCATAATAATTGAAATTAAAATAATGTTAACCACAAACATTTAGTATTTTTAGCGTTATTATTACTTATTATTTACTGCATAAGATTTCTATTCTGTAGATTCAGTAACATAGGTACCTAAACTAAGAGTGATGAAGTGCTGAATGTATTAAGTAATAATAATTCAGATAATTTACAATATCAGAATTAAGAAATAATTAGAATAAATTCTTAATTGTATCAGTTAACAAGTAAAATTGTCATAAAAGTCCGATAATACTTAGTAATTTTAAAAAAATGTCAAAATGTTAATAAAAATTAAGTATATATGATGAAAGCTTATAAAAGTGTAATTAAGAAAAAAACAAGGATGATAAATATTTTCTTTTCGAGATTTTTTTAAAATTCTTTAAGATTAAAATTCTTTTAGTAGAGTGACATCTATTGTAAGATTTCATAGCTAAATTAATATTTTCTATCCGGCAACAGATGTCGCTTTCAGTTTTCTCACTCGCTTGTCACAGTACTGACATCTATTAGGTACGTCGTTAACAGTATGATGAGTAGGATGTTCTACTTTTCGCCGCTAGATGTCACTAAACAGAGTCTAAATGTTCATTAGAACCACCAACAGCTTCTATACAAATTCCCCTTCATTTGTTTAACGCTGCCTGGTATATTGCTGTACACCGGCACTTTATTCGGGAGCAATCGTGCAGTTAATTTTCAAATGGGCCCATTTAACGCAAATAACGAGCAGTAGGCGTGCGTGCTATGGGCTCACTTTTGTAATGATCGTGGTTTCGTATCAGTATGAGAGCAATACGCCTCCCGGCTCTTACAACTGTTCTTTATTGAATATTGGCTTGTTATTCCATATTATGGAGTCGGAACTCTTGATTTAAATAAAAAAGTATCTTTGTGTATTAATGTAAACACGTAGGAAGTGAAACTTTTTCATGAATTATTACTATTAGTTATTGAAGTATTATTTATATAGTCGATTAGAAGATGCATTCAGGATGGTCATGCCTATTCCGGAGGACCACGCCACGGGTCTACAGCGACGAGCCGTAGCTGTAAAAAATATTGTATGCTACATGTGGGATAAAAAGCAAATATGACAGTCGTGATTAAAACTGACAGATTATTTGCTACGTATCCATGGATCATAAATGAATTTCAATAAGTCCACTTATTATATCACTTATTATCATTAAAATATTTCTTTATAAATCACTCCTCTATTTAAACACGCATGGTGCCGTGACGGTCCAAAGTGACAGAAAATGTGACGATTTTTTCAAAATGGCGTCTGAAAGTGAGACAATTATCTTTTTAACACTTTGATTTCTCCTATACGCCGATAAAGAAGTATTCCATAAAAATAGAAGTTTCATTATTTTGGAGTCCAGAGTACTAATAACGTAGTCAACAACTAGTCAATAATGATTATTTTTTAACTTTACGTAACGTTTGCATTTTTAGACCCACCGACATAATTCTGACTAGTACCCCTTGCAGGTCGTAATCGACCCTTAGGGGACGATGTATAACACTTTCGGTACCATCAATTTAGAACTACATCTCGATTATTGCTATTATGGCAATAAAATTGTTTTACAAGTAATAATCGTGTGTGTATAACGACGTATTTTACTATGTTTGTAAAAAGTAAAATGACCTACCTCTCGCTTACATCGCGTTTCGTACGGTTTGTGAGTTTCGGTGGCCCATTGGGGGGACAGGGAAAAGAAGGCAACGCATCAGCATAATCTCTGGTTGTGCGGATGTGAATGTATGGGCGTCGATATTCGCCAGGCTTCGACTGCTCGTTTCTCCTCTTATGATATAAAAAAAGACGATCTCTATGCAGTGGTCCGTGCTGGTTAGATGCTAGTAGCAAGGGATGGGTCACCTTGTTCCCCCACCATGGTTCAGGCCTTGACGTGGCGGTGGGGCTCAGTAGCCTAGGGTGAGCCCAGCACCTTGGGCGAAGCCAATTGAACCGAGGGGGCTCTTTGTACCCCTCTTATAAGAAGAGCGGACAAAAGAGCAGGGGGCAAGGGGTGAGGATGGGAACCTCATCCCATTGTACTATCCCGACGTTGGAAGGGGTTGTTCAGTGGTGCGGGACAACCCCTCTGTGGAGGTGGCGTCGGTCCCTTGCGAGACTGACTATCAGACGAGGTGCCCTGTTAGCTTAACAGATCCGGGGCACCTCACCAAGGCGGCACTGGTGGCACTCGCCGGGTTTTATTGGGTAGAGCTGCGTCCATTTACCATCTTTCGGGCACCTGAGAGACCCACTCCCCAGGCGGGATGCCTCACAGAGCATTTCCCGGCGTAAAAAAAAAACCTTGTTCCTATTGAAACAGGATGGATGAGAAAATGATGATGATTTTTCTTCATCTTAATTTTTTTCATCTTTTTCGTTGCGGGTTCCGAGATAGTCACTCAGGTCTCGAACACCCTGAAATCGTATCAAAGGGTATAATCGATAAAAAAAATTGTGTGCGTGTAATCTTTACCTGCGATTAAAGTAAAACAACATAAAAATGTGAGCTACGCACGATGAATATATGGAATCATCTACAGATACGACTTGGGACCTTCAAGAAAAGAGCATAGTTTTAATTAAAAGGCCGGCAACGCACCTGCTGATCCTATGGTGTAGCGGCTGTTTGTGGATATCGCTTTTCACCTACCCTCAGGTGAAGTCTGTCCGTTTGTCCCCTCTTCCATATAAAAAAGTTACCCTGTTTTGAATTGAAGTGTCCGTTTATAATTTAAAATTAAAAGCTTTTCACTTAATCCATATGAAAGTTTATACGGTACTTACATCAAAATAACAATTTTTAAATTTTTTGTCTATCTGTTTATTTCGGCTAACATCTATAACGGCTGGACTGATTTTGACGAAACTTTCACTGTCAGATAGCTGATATTATAAGGAGTAACTTAGGCTACAAAAATCATCATCAATACGGATACGGCTATAAATCTATGTAAAAGCGGGCGAAGCAGCGGGCAACAGCTAGTTTATTCCTAAATTTACTTTGATGAAGTGTTCGGAAGATAAATACAGAAGTTGATTGAAGTACACGAGGAAGTAAGATCTCTACATTAAGTAGATACAAATTAGATCATCATCATCATCATCAGCCTCTATCCGTCCACTGCTGAACATAGGCCTCCCTCAATGAACGCCAAGATGGCCGATCCCTTGCCACTCGCATCCAACACGGACCGGCTACCGCACGGAGATCGTCTTCCCACCTGGTCAATGGCCGACCAACATTTCGTCTACCTAAACGTGGCCTCAACTCTAGAACCTTATTGCCCCATCGGCCATCCGTTCTTCTGAGTGTGTGACCAGCCCACTGCCACTTCAACGAGCTGATTCTTTGCGTGATATCGGTTACCTTAGTTCTCTGACGGATGTCTTCCTTCCGAATCCTATCTGTCAAAGAAACACCCAGCATAGCACGCTCCATAGCACGTTGAGCTACGGCAAACTTGCGGACCAGTCCTATATTTAGAGGCCACGCTTCAGCCCCGTAGGTCATCACGGGGAGAACGCATTGGTCGAAGACTTTCGTCTTCAAACTCTGCGGTATAGACGACGTGAGAATATGGCTAAGCTTCCTGAATGCTGCCCATCCCAATTGAATCCTCCTATCGGCTTCTCTCTCGAAGTTATGTCGACCTAGCTGCAAAGTGTGCCCAAGATAGACATACTCTTGAACGACTTCGAGAGTTATGCCATCAACGTTAACCGGCCTAGGGAGAACGTGTTCGTTGAACATGACTTTCGTCTTGTCCAAGTTCATCCTAAGACCCACACGTCGGGAAGATTCATTTAGACTGTGCAGCATCTCCTGCAAGCCCTCCAACGACTCGGCCAGAATAACGATATCGTCGGCGAAACGAAGGTGTGAGAGATACTCGCCGTTAATGTTTATGCCACATTTTGTCCAGTTTAAAGTCTTAAAGACGTCCTCCAAAGCATTAGTGAATAGTTTCGGGGAAATGACATCCCCCTGTCTCACTCCTCGATGCAATTGGATTGGTCTTGTTTGACCTCCCGGAACCAGAACGGACATAAAGGCGGCGTCGTATAATCCTCTCAACACTTCGACGTATCGCCAATCGACCTGACATCGCTGCAGAGCTTCCAGAACAGCCCAGGTTTCAACCGAGTCAAAAGCTTTCTCATAGTCCACAAAGGCAAGGCACAGTGGCTGGTTGTACTCATGGGTCTTCTGTACAACTTGCCTTATAGTGTGAATGTGGTCTATGGTGCTAAATCCTCTTCGAAACCCAGCCTGCTCCGGTGGCTGGAATCCATCGAGCTTTTTTTTTTTTTTAGATATTTTTTACAAATTAGATATTTAGATACAAAACAAAACAACATACATCGTATTTAGATTGAAAGCATTAGACGTAAAAATTCAAAAACATTTAGTTATAAGTGACATTGAAGTTCGTGAGAGTTGGTGATATTAAGTGTGAAGCGGTGGGGAATAAACACTTCACGTCCTGAGGACTCGGGCCCGCGAGGGTCCTTCACATAAACGGGTAAATGCTTGTGTCGCTGAAGTTTGAAATTCAGGCGTATCTATATTATTTGAATTTCAAATATTTGTTGAAACAATAATCGAATTACTTCACGGTTTAGAAAATTTAAATGGAAATTTATTTTTAAGATTAATCGGTTTTATTGGAAAATAATAAAAATGTAGATAATGTAATAATAGCGAAAAATAAATTAGTTTATTCCTAGCCACCATCCATTACACCACCCTTCTCATCATCATCACGTCCTAACTCCTAAAATCTAGGACATTGATCATACACAATAATAAAATTGAATCGCGTGTAATTTTCATCGACAGATTACTCATAATATCATTTGATATTATGAGTAATCTGTCGATGAAAATTTTATTTATCTGTACCTATAAATATAGGTACAGATAAATAAAATTGGAGTCTACATATTCTCTCAGATTACGCTACGTCCAGGCACGAGTTCTCATGCTTATTTTTATTATATATTTTATTAGAATTTCTAATATATCTATATTTTAGAAATACTTGGTGATTATAATAAAATAACCTTTAGGGATACTATAGCGCTTTATTTTTTTTATATACTTTTGGTGGTTCGATTACATTTTCTGTAATATTTTAAACTAACACTAAGAAGAGATTCTTCTAACACAGATGCCAATCTGAACTCGCAGGGCAAAAGTCTCCGAAAA
Organism: Helleia helle; assembly: GCA_963853865.1. Taxonomy (NCBI): domain Eukaryota; kingdom Metazoa; phylum Arthropoda; class Insecta; order Lepidoptera; family Lycaenidae; genus Helleia; species Helleia helle. The sequence continues at coordinate 15,224,316 of OY971421.1, forward strand.
TAGCTTGCTGTAGCGACATTTCTTGAAGTGTAGTGAAATCAAAGTGAGCCCTGTGGCGGCGGGGTTGGCAGTCCTCTCACGTGGGGCCGTAACCTAATTACTGCGCAGACCTGATCACGGGGCAGACATGAAAAAAATACTTACTGGTTTGGATTTTGCGAACACTTTTCGAAATTTTACACATAATTGATTCTTTTTAGACAGGGTATTAGGTAGGTACTAAGTTTTAAGACTGGCTGGCATGTTTAATTATTTATTTCAATATTTAATTATGAAATATTACTCTAAAGGAGCCCCGGACCAAACAAAATATTCTCAGGGTATGCAATCTTCTAGAATTCACTTACTCCGCTGGCTCAACGACCGGAAGTGGATCTTAGCCATCGGTACAAGATGGCGCTACCGCGCCCTGTATTATGCGATTTCCTCCCAGTTAAAGGCCACGTAGGTATTTTATCTCTTCGTCCTTCCAGCAGTGTTTGAGTTGGCCAACCGATCGGCGACCGCAGGGCTTGTCCTTCATAGGCCCTTCTCACTGCCCTGCCAGCTGGCATTCTCTCAAGATGCTCAAGCCACCGGAGACTAGCAGATTTAAATTGTCCTACAATGTCGGGATCAGACACCATAATATCTTCAAGCGATTGGTTTTCCGTATTCTCCAGCTGCCATCTTCCCTCTTCACTGGTCCCAGAATTTTTCGAAATATTCTTCACTCGGCAACAAGAAGCTTGTTCCCATCTCTCACTGTCCACGATTCGCAGCCATACAGAAGAATCGGCCTGATGGCAGTCTTGTAGATGCGTATTTTAGTTTCCCGCGTATTTCTATTTCTAGAATCTAAATTATCCTTAATATTATAATAAACTTTTAACGGTGGTAGGGAAGCGCTGTGCCGCGCTCCCGGCTGCATGGGCACCACTGCTTGTTTCTCCCGTGAAACAGCTATGCTGTAATTCGGAGAGAAGGGCAAGACAGGCAGTGTAATTACTGGCACCGAGACTTAACATCTTATGTCTCGGGATAGGCAACACATAGATGAGTTGCCTGGGCTCATTCCAGGTAAACTAGTTTATGTTCATGGGCGACGTCGACCACTTACCATCAGGTGGCACGTTTGTCAGTTTACCTATCTAACTAACATAAAAAAAAATCTTATCGCTTAAACGCTCTTGAATATATTATAATAATGAAACAACTTTTATGGATTTTATCGTGGTTTATTAAGATTTTTACAAGCCCGGCGTTTCGGATACTTTACAGCAACTAAGGTCACGGGAGGACACGAGACCTTATAATGAGTGAAATTCGCGTAAACATTAGAAAGCTCGTGAATATATTCTTACTGAGATCCTATTGCAAATAATGTTTAGATAAAATATTTTTCAATTATATTTTAAGCATATTAAACACTCGCAGTTCCCCGCGGTTTCACCCGCCTGAAACTGAAAAAACACTATCCAACAAACTAAATAACCTTGTTAAGAGGACGCATTGGAAATTTTGGCGTCAATAATTTCAATTTAGTTCAGTAATTCCAAAACGAATGAAAATATCAGTTGGTTACCTAATTTTTTTATGATAGAAACCTTATTTTGTTAGTTTTCAATACATGAACAGGTAACTTTTGTAACAGAGACTATTTTGTCACATCTTATGGGCAAACGAGACCGCTTTCTTCTCAGATGAGTCTATACATGTTCTTTAAAATTATAGAGGGAATTAAACGCAATAAAATAACAAAAACTATTGTGTCGTTTACGTCCTTTAGTTATAAACTCGCGAGCGTATGGAGAGCCTCACCCCGCTTAGTCCCCTCTGGCGCGTATCCGGTATTAGAATTATTGTTTAACAGTGCGTTGCCTAAATAATTGGTCTATCAAATGCAAAAATATTTTTTCAAATATCTAGCTTTTAATTTTGAAGATTAGCGCGTTCAAGTAAGCAAATAAACTTCTCAACGGTGTCATCTTTACATACATAATTCTTCTGTACGTGTGTATGTCACTGAACTCCTAAGCGGCTGGACCGATCTTGATGAATTTTTTTGTGTGTGTTCAAGTGGATTCCAGAATGGTTTAAATTTACAAAAAAAAAATATATATAAAATTAAATTTTTTTTACAGGACAACGTCTGTCAGTGCCACTAGTATTAGTATATATTTATTGAGCTTAACTTTTTCGATGAAACATAATGTATAGATAACTAGGTTTGGTAGTTAGTACTGTTAGGTATATAATTTTTCCGATTCTATATATTAATCTAAATATGAATGTTGGCAACACAACGTAAAAACACCAATTATTTTCGTGTTCGTTTACCGCGGCGTTTATCATCTACTGTTATCACAGACCACAGAAGCTGTTATTGATGGATGTGCGGATTTGGCCATCTGCTACAATATAAATGTTGCCATTGTTATAAATTATCCCTCGATAATTGTTAATTAAGCTCTTTAAGCCTCCATTTTGGTGTTTACACTTTTTGTATAACGTTAAAATTTTGTAAATTTTAAGTTACTTTCATATTGAACAGAAAATGGGTAAATATTTATAAAAAAATGTAATTTATTTCTATATCTAAAATTACTTTTATAATTTATGTTCAAAATATATAAAAAAGATGTGTAATGTATTTAATATAATAAAGATAATTTAATGAATTAAAATGAAATAAAAATCGTTTGTAGTCTTTACGAACAATAACCTATTATAAACTTAATATTTATCATACTTTCATTTATATCATTTTATGAGATATACATGATTAAAAACATTGATAAAAAATCACCCCATCCCACGATTACGACCTTGTATTGCTAATACTATAAACTCACCCAAACATTTATCGCGTTATAATTCTAGCACATTTATAGCTCTGTATCATCATCAAGGCTCCTTCCGGACAAATCTTGGACCCCAAAGAGCCCATTTCTCGATTGAGTGAGGGTGCATCCACTTTGTGTATCAGTCCCCAATCTAGACGCCCCCACTGTGTGTTTAGCAAACCATCACATAGTAATAGTATACTCGTATGTATTCATTATACTAGATGCCATTTCTGTTTCTATTTATGTGTAAGATAGTTTCCTGGAGAAGTGCAATTGTGTGCGAGGCTTTCGAAGAAAAATACATGAATACAAAGTTGCGTATTGGAACGTAGTTCCTTATCGCGCGTTATGAAAGGGGGCTAGACGGAAAAAATTGAGATGAAAAGTTGGTGCGACACTTTTTGCTATAGTTGTGAACCGTGCGGCTTTTTGATTGACACATCACTGCGTCGGTAGCTGCTTTTGTTACATTATTGGGGCTGCTTAGTAAAAAGCCCCAGTTCAAATCCCACCGATCTCAGTGACTTTTTTTTTGTTCTTTTTTTATTATTTTACCCCGGGAGATGCTCTGATTTTTATCGATAAAAAAATCATAAAAAATTTATACCTACCCGAATAATTATTTTCCTTACACCTTTTTTTGTTTTTTATTACAATTTCTTGACTAATTAATCGAAAAGAACTTCGTTACATCCGGGTGTCCCTTGACACCTCTCTTTTTTATCATTGTTATTATCATTCTTTTATCAAGTTTAGCAATAATACTGAAAGTTTTTTAAGATTTAATTTTTTTTTACGTCCCTTCTTTCTCTTCTATACCACATGAGGTGTTCTTAAGTTTCAAGAGTCAATAGGCTGTCACCTAATACGTAAGAAACACTATTAAAGATGATTTGTTTGATAGCTGCTATGTAACTTGTCAGGAGATAAGCTGTTGACGATAAAATATACTTAAGGTACTTAAGTATATTTTAAGTGAAATTATATTAAAATTCTTATTATTGCTCATGCATAAAAATCTCTTAAATATTTTATTTTATTTTATATGTATGCATTATAATAGTACTACTCTATATTATTGTCTCTATCATTACCTACAAGAAATTAGTAAATATTACGTTTCATTCTCCGTATCCCACATAATAAAATTTTTCGCTTGACGTGTTTTTGGTTTATTACCTGTGAAATCAACGGTAAAAAAATTGAAGTCATTCCAGTAATTAAAAATAAATAAATATATATATTCATAAGTTTAATAAAACAATTGCAAATAGACAAATCCTTAAAACTCTACATAGAAATATACAAGTTGTCTTTGAGCAACTCATTTCTTACCTGGGGAGATATTTAATAATGTATTTATTAAGTTTACTTTGCGTATTGGGGAGGGAATGGTTTATTAAAGTAAAGAGAGATATTCGGGAAGGATTTACGGCCTCCTGACTGATATGTGCATGTTGTAGCGAAATAGGCACATTTTTCTCTTGCACCTCATACGATCTCAATTTATGGTCGTACATTCTAAATATATTTCAGAGGGAGAGAACATAGGTCTTTTTTCTTTTTAAAAGATGTATTGGTTTTCTAAGACTATTTTCGGATGTATTTGATTAGTGCTAGAACTTTTAATAGTTTTTAATAGATGATTTTTATAACTTCAAGTATTCGGGAATTGTTTAGATACATGATTACTACAAAATTATACATAACTATGTAAAAATCGATGCGAGTGGCAAGGGATCGGCTATCTTGGCGTTCATTGAGGGAGGCCTATATTCAGCAGTGGACGGATAGAGGCTGACGATGATGATGATATAAAAATCTCGTGTCACAGTGTTTGTGGTAGCCATCGAGTATATAGCCGAATAGAGTAGTAATGTAAGCCATAAAATTCCGAAACTGGTCAGTGATTTAATAGGAATTTAACCAACCAGTGATCTGTGTGTACGTCTCATCGGCCAATCATCCATCAATGTCCACCAGTCGGCCAATTAGAACGCAACACCGACGCAGCGTTGCAGCAATTTGTCGGAATTAGTTTTCATACAAAACACATAACATTACCGCCCTATTCCGGTTATATGCTCGATGATGGTCGCACTCCTTAGAAACGTTCGATGGATTTTAATGATATTTTATGTATATATGTGATAGGTACAAGAAAAGGTCGAGAAGAATATTTTGTTAGGTGAATCGAGTGTCCCAAATCAGAAATAACTCATGCGGTAAAACAACGTTGGCTGGCTCCGCTAGTTTATTATAATCATGATCTCGTAAACCTTCATTTGTATATTTAAATAACTATGCCTTTAAATGAATGATAAGATAGCCTCTTACTATCCACATACATAATATTTTAAGTATATAGATTATGCAAGCAATCATAGATATAAATATTTTAACGTAACATTCTATTTTGTGTGTGGGCAAACAAATTAAAATCACAAATAAGGTTGATTAGTGGATGTTTGTTGATTGCTCTATTGACTTGTTTATTTTATAAAGTACCTACGCGTTAAATCGGTGGCGGCATAATTAGACACTATCAACATCATCAGCGTATTTCCCATTCGTATAGAGGCTTACTATTTTAATGAATCAATGAACGATTCCCCACTAACCAGTTTAACACTAAATCTCACTCATCATCATCATTATCATATCCTTCCATCCACCGCTAAATATAGGCCTCTGTATGTTTTTAGCTAAAAGTGTTTGTAGTATATAATTTATCATTTATTCGCTTACTTATAAATAAGTTGCATAAGTCCGATTACACTTAACACTAACACCAAAAATGGACAGGACAAAACGTCACTCTTCTTTAACGACTTTCTCGTCGAATTCCCTTCATCATCAGTATTAGAAGGTTACATTCAAGGTCATTATAGTCTTCCACATTTGAAATAAAGGTTCAAGTGAAGTTTTTTCTTATATACGGTTATGAAAGAGCGCGGTGCACAAGATGGTAAGTGATTATCGCAGTCCTCAGACGCTTGCAACTTGGAGTTAAGAGCGCGCCTACTTTTTAATTGTGACTATATAAAAGGAAAATGTGGAAATTACAGATGGGAATGCTTCCAAGAGATTTAGGATAGGATACGGAAACGGGCCATGATCCTACTCCGTACTGAAACAGAGTACGCTCTATTACCCAAATCCGAGGTTAGGAGCGCCCCTTTTGCTTTCCCAAAAAATACGATAACGTGAAAATTTATGGGAAAAAATATGCTTTTCAAGACCGATATGTGGGTAAAACAAATAAGTGGTTTTTGAACAGGAAACGGTCACAGTAGGCCTGAAATTCGCGTATTCGAAAACAATATGAAGTTTGACGACCTCTGTGGCTCAGTGGTAAACGCGTTGCATGGCGCTCGAGCCGGAGGTTGCGGTTTCGAATCCCGGCAGGGAACAAAAATATTTTCTGTGTTCCTGGGTCATGGATGTGTAATAAATATGTGTATTATATAATAAAATCTTTAATATATGTATATTATAAAAGTATTAAATATGTTTCCGTTGTCTGGTACACAAACACAAGTTCTTCGAGAACTTACCACGGGATCAGATTGATGTGGTGTGAAAGCGTCCATAGATATTATTATTAAATGAGAACACGACACTGTGCTGCGCTCTTGTCTTTATGGGTATCACCACGAAGTATATCTGTGGTATACCTACCTACCGACCTATGTGGGTGTGGTACCCACATAGGTCTACCGTCATAATATTATTATGTACCGTCATAATATATTCAGTAAATCAGTTCTGCTATATTTCGGAGAAAAGGGCAGAACAGGCAGTGTAATTACTGGCACAGAGGCTTAACATCTTATGTCTCAGAAGTGAGTTGCCTCGCCACCATGGTTCAAGCCTTGTCGTGGCGATGGAGCTCAGTAGCCTAAGGTAAAATCAGCACCTTGGGCGAAGAAAATTGAGACGAGGGAGCTGCTCTTTGTAGACTTCTTATAAGGAGAGGGGACAAAAGGGCAGGGGAAAAATGGGCGAGGATGGGAACCTCACCCTATTGTACTGTCCCTACGTTAGGAGGGACTGTCTGTGGTGCGGGACAACCCTCTGTGCAGGTGGCGTCGGTCCCTTAAGGGATTGTTTAGCCGTCGAGGTGCCCTGTTGCTCAACAGATCCGGGGCACCTCACCAAAGGCGGCATTGGTGGCACTCGCCGGATTTTAGTTGGTGTAGCTTCGTCCACCTTACCACCTTTCAGCCGCAGCGAGTCCCACATACTCCCCCGGGGAGACCTACTCCCCCGGGGAGACGTACTCCCCGTATGGCGGATACGGGATGCCTCAGAGCATTTCCCGGCGTAAAAAAATGCATGTTGCCTGGGCTTATTCTAGGTAAACTCGTTCATGTTCATGGGTGACGCTGATCACTTACTATCAGGTGGCACGTCTGCCAATTTGCCATCCAACTAACAGATCAAAGAACAATCGGGTAGTCCACTTTAATAAAACCATCCCATGAACAAAAGCCCATTTATCATTATATTTAGACGCCATTGAGTAATTAATCTTGTCCAATTATTTAGTTTACACAAGTTTACAGCTCATATAAGGAACAGTAAAACGTCGTATCCTGCCTGAAGCTTATTTTAGTTGTTTGGTTTAGACGTCGTAAATTATCTTCTTTGGGCTGAACGGTTGAAATGTCTGCGCTTTGATAGGGTGACAATTTATGTTTAATATTAAGTACGTATGTGTTGGTCAGGATGTAGCGGATCTCTCAAAGTTAGGTACGCACTGAAAATGTGTTGCTCCAGCAGCCACCGCCTGTTTTTTTCAGTGATTAAAAACAGGCTGAATCTTGTGAGTTCGTTCGGTTCGACGAGACGCCCAAGTTTTTCGTCTGGCCAAATTCTCAAAGAGGTAGGTAATGAGCTGCGCAGATGTAAAACATGTCGATTTGGAAGGGTAGGGAAATTGTCTGACTAACAGTAATTTTTTAATTTAAATTTTAAGATAACCAACGAATTAGAAAAGGTATGGAATACGAACTGCGCTAAAAAACGGTTCCTCGCAAACTACAATCAAGTGGGCGGGGTCGAAAAAGTACAATCAATTTGTTTCTCAGTCTGCTGCGCGTTCTGTGACAGTCTAGACGACCGTTGCTTTGACGAAAAAATCGTTTCCCAGAGACAAAAATGACCTCCTGTGTTGTAAAATGGTGTAAGAGACGAAAAGAAGGAAGTAAAAAGCAAACTGGGATAACTTACCATAGTTAAGTTAATAATTTCGTATTTTATTCACGCTTAAATAACCTCCATATAAATTTTTGTGGTCAGTATTATGCAATCAGCAGGCAGCCGATTTTATATACTGAAGTGTTATATTATATTTTACATTGAGTACCGAGTTTTTATATTTATATTTTTATTCTTTATTTGTGTTTTTATCAATTATTTACTTTTAGTTTCTCCATAAACGAGATTCGGCGTTTACAATGGATTGCAGCAGTCCTCTTAGAAAGAAGACAAGATGACAGGTTACCGATACCGACTAACGCCAGTAGAGTGTCTTCTATACATTTTGGAGGTTCTTCTCAGTACTCATGGAACAGGTGGTACATTTAGTTGACGTTCAAAAAGATACTTTAATGGTTATATTTAAAAAAAAATGTTAATTTCTTACTAAAGAGAAATACAACTATTTTAACTTGTGATTTTTATTTTATGCCCCATTCCCATTTTTCAAACATTATTGACATTTTAATGATAAAAAACAAGGTTACAACAGACTGTCAACTACTCTAAGGCTTAAAAAATATACGAAATATCGACAAATTCTGTATAATGAGTAAATAATGACTTACTCTCAATTTGATAATAATTATTGGTTAAAAACAGTCATTTTATTACTCGTCATATTCAGAAAAAATAAATGTAGGTTTCCACATTAATTCATATGATCAATTACTTTATAATAAAATTAATGAATGTCAGACTAATGCATAATATCATCCTTCCACATCTCAACTGACATTGTCAGTGTACCTGTCGCGTAATAGTGCATCACGTTCGCACTCACTTTCTTTGATATTTCAGTTTCTTTCTATCACTATCCTCCTAAATTAGATTGCGCCTTATATGGATAGGTGGACGAATTCATGTGCACATATTAAATTTAGCAAAGTATTTTGTATTGCGCGTGTGCAGATCGTGTTAGTATTATCAGTTTAGTAGTGTGAGTTTGGAACCATATTTTTTCGAGCTTTGTAAGAGAGTTATGCTTCCATACCTTTAATAATTCGTTGAAGATAACATGATAATAAGCTCGAAAAAAACAATTGTCCTACATCTATAAATCTCAAATCGATAGTTTGAGTTGGAGCATCCTTCACGCGGAATATGTCAAAATAACGAGGTTATAAAAATTATTTATAACCAGCAGATTTTTTGTATGCAACTTAGTAAATCTTTGTATAATTGAATGGCAGAAAGTTCTACACATATAGTGTTACGTTTTCCTAGTCCTACGCTTTGAAGTTGTCGATTCAAGGAACAGATGCCACCTCCACAGGGGGGTTATCTCGCACCACAAAACAACCCCTCCCAACGTTGGAACAGTGAAATGGGGTGAGGTTCCCATCCTCGCCCCTTGTTCCTCTGCTCTTTTGTCCCATCTTCTTTTAAGAAGGGTACAAAGAGCAGCTCCCTCGGCTCAATTAGCTTCGCCCCAGGTGCTTTATTCACCTTAGACTACTGAGCCCCACCGCCACGACAAGGCTTGAACCATAATGGGAAGACCACGTTAAACTGGTAAGTTCTCGCGAACTTGTGTTACTAGGAACAGAAATAAATTTAAGAGATTTACAAGTTCATGACCCGGTGCAGACATATATATCCATCATACAAACTATCTATACTTGACGGGAGTCGAACCCGCGACCACTGCGTAAAATTTCCAGTAGCCTGACCACTCGACCAGCTGGCTGACAAAATAATAATATCTTATATAATAAAGCTTAAAAGATTGTTTGTTAGATCGCACTAATTTTTTTTTTTTTACGCGCTATGTCGGTGCATGTTTAAATATATAAGTCTTCTGTGCGTATGTCACTGAATACCTCCTAAATGGTTGGACCGATTTTTATGGATTTTATGGAGGATCAAGTGCATCCTTCTGCGAGGATGTGATGTTGCAGAAGGAGGAGGCAGAGCGGAAGAGGGAGCGCACTGCTGCCCCTACCCGCAGGAGGGCGCGGCGGCGACAGGTGGTCGCACCGCCGTGAGGGACATGTGCGCGGCTGATCGGGGGATTTGCCGCGCGCGTGTAAGGCCCGAGCTATAAGACACCCTTATGTGTTCGGGGTGCCTTAAGCGGAGAAGGAGGAGGGGACGCCACCCCCCACCTCCAGAGAAGAGTGCCAGATGGCACACCGTTGTGGCCCGGTGAGGACGTTCACAGCTCCCTCGCCGGGTCACCCAGACGAAGAGGAGAACATCGCTGGGGTTTAGTGGGTAGAGTCTGCGCTCACTTTACCATCTTTTCGGGCGCAGAGAGTCCCACATAACCCCCGGGCTCCCCCGGGCCCGGTGATATGCTTAAGAGCATTCCCCAGCGGGAACAAAAAAAAAAAAAAAAAGGATCAAGTGCATCCGAGAATTTTGTACAGAACAACGTCTATCTGTACCGACTACCTCTTATGAAAGGGTAGGAGCCATATATCCTGTTGTTTATATGAAACCTGAAAAAGCTTATGCAAAACAATAATATTACAAAAGATATTACATACTCTCTTAGGGTTCCGTACATATTACGTCAATAACCATAAAACCTCAACTATCCTTCAAACAAAATCCAAGGGGTTGACTGATATGACGACCAATAAATATTTCTCTTCTAGTGCGATCATAATTATTATAATCGAGTTTATGGTTACAACTTTATATTATATTTATTTGAATAATAAATTTAGACTTTATACTGTGAAATGATACTATTAAGGCGCGACTCCACCGCAGCGCACGCACGTGTGTTAAATTAATGTCGATTGCAAAAAAATATATAAATTAAATATTAATGCGCAGCAGGGGTTGCAGGGCAAAAATCACATACATTTTCTTGCAAAGCGAAACTTGACAAACGCGCGTAGCCTCTCCGTGAACAAAGCTCACGTGACCCTATATATATAATTGGAATCTCGGAATCGGCTCCATTGATTTTCATGAAATTTAATATATAGGGGGTTTCGGGGGCGATAAATCGATCTAGCTAGGAATCATTTTTAGAAAATGTCATTTTATTGAAAAAAAAAAAAAAAATACCGAGCAAAGCTCGGTCATCCAGGTACTATTCGTTTATTTACAATAGAATTAATAATAATAATGCTAAGTATATTATTTTTGTGATTTTTAATAATAGACCAAACAAACGTTACATCTATTATTTCACAAATCTATAATTATTTAAATATGATTCGTACCGTACCCGTACAAGCTCTAAAAATATTACTAAATAAAAAAAATACAAACCACAAATTGTATAAAATACCACTTTGTATGAAATTTATAACATTTTATATGGATAATGATGGGGTAATTTCTCAAACAAATCGCGTTTGCATTTATCTAGATCCCCTAGCACGTGGGTGACAGGGGCGATAATTAGTGGGCCTATTCCGAGCACCGTCGCCCTTCCTCGGGCTAAAAATGGCCCAATCAGTCAAACTGCGGCCATTTTGGGAATCAAAGGCGTCGGATGTAGGAATGAACTGTCTACGTCTACGTAATGCTATTCTTAGTTCGTTTACTTCCCTTTGACTTCGGATGATTCCTTATTTGATCTGATGTTGAAATGTTTTCATATTATAAGAAATAGATCCTTATATCTGAATCATTTGATTTTTATAAGTGTTATAAAACTATGTAAGATTTAAAATTAACATGGTTATTTTCATTACTAAAATTATTTAAAACGGGATATTTACCATATTTTTCACATTTATTTCGCGGAGCTCGATACTATCTACGAATATATTGTTCACGAAATAAAAGTGAAAAACATGGTAAATATCCCGTTTTGGATTAAAAGTTTTCCGTGTTCGTGGGTCATGGATGTGTATTAAATATGTGTATTATATAATAAAAATCTAATATATTATATAGTACACAAGTATTAAATATATGTCCGTTGTCTAGTACCCGTAACACAATTACACAAGTACTTCGAGAAGTTACCACGGAACTAGTTTGACATTGTGTAAAAGCGTCCATAGATATTATTATTATTAAGTATTTATTAGATGGATAAAAATATTTTATATTTTAGCCAGATTTTACGATTTGGTATATATTTATGATATATATTACTATGTTACTTATACATGTTTAAAAGGAGAAAAAAAATTAGATAAGATTACATTATGTATACATTATTACAGGTATGTAAATACCTAATATAAGTTTATTCGTAGAAAATTCAAAGCCTACGTCCCACACGTTTACCATTGTTGTTCCAAGCCTCCGAGGTATACAAAATGTGTTCCAGGAAAAGCGCAAATTTCAAATAACGCTGAAACTAACAATCCTTTGAGGCTTTCTGCGTCAAAGCAGAGAGGGTGCTGAGGAAAACCTTTTCAGCGTTTTATCTCAAGGACAACACTTTGTGCATTTAAAGTAGAACGTATCTATGTATGGGATCACGGGCTTTATTTGTTTACACACACGTCCCTGAAGTTTATAAGTACGATAAAATATAAAAAAATATTCTTTTTCTATTATAAATATACAATTATCTTCTTCTCAGTTACGCTGTCCCAACAAAATTGTTATATCGTTCTAATGAATTGTCCTCGGAAGTAGGTTGTCAACAGGGTGATTCCCTTGGGCCTGCAATTTTTAGTTTGGCTATAAATTCGATAATCAAAAGTTTAAATTCTAAATTCAACGTTTGGTATTTGGATGACGGAACCCTAGGAGGTGATGTGGATACTGCGTTTTCGGACCTTTTTTTAATCAAAAATAAATTTGAAGCCATTGGTTTGGAGCTTAATTTTAGCAAATGCGAACTTTTTATAAATAACTGCGACTTAAATTTAAATGACGTAAAAGAAAAATTTAATATTTTGGCTCCAAATATTAAAATAGTTAACAGTAATTCCCTTTACCTTTTAGGTTCTCCAATTTTTGATGAATCTATTTCTGAATATATTAATAATTCAATTACTAAATTTCAAAATTCTGCTGACCGTCTCCTTGAAATTAGTCCACATTATGCATTTTGCATCTTAAAATTCTGTCTTTTCGTCCCAAAATTTACGTATGTGCTCCGTTGCTGCTCCTTTTGGAATCGCCCAGATCTTTTGGCACAAGTAGACGATTTAATCAAAATTAGCTTAGAATCGATTCTTAATATGCAGCTGAACGAGCAATCTTGGTCCCAAGCATCCCTACCCATCCGTTATGGTGGTTTAGGGATTCGCAAAATTTCTAGTGTCGCTTTACCAGCCTTCCTATCTTCTGTCCATAGTTCAGCAAATCTCATAAGTAAAATTTTAAGGGCATCCCCTTCAAACTTTGAGATTGCTGGCTTGGAAGAAGCTAGAAACGCTTTCTTAATTGCATGCCCAGGTCAAAATTTTCCATTTTCTCCAAATTCACAGAGGAGCTGGGACGACATAAATTGCAAATTGACTTTTGAGAATCTTTTGAGCTGTAGTACAGGTTCGGCGCGTGCTAGGCTTTTGGCCGTAGGTACGCATGAGGCCGGCTACTGGCTTCACGCGTACCCTTCGTCAAATACAGGAACTTTTCTTGAGCCTGACACACTCCGAATCGCAACCTGTCTACGGCTTGGGGTTCCGGTCTGCGCTCCCCATAAATGTCCCTGTGGCAGTGATGTCGACAAGCTAGGACATCACGGACTGTCATGCCAAAAAAGTGCAGGCCGCTTCTCGAGACATGCTGCACTCAACGATATCATACGCCGGTCCCTTGCCACCGTCAACGTGCCAAGTCTACTTGAGCCGACTGGTATTGCAAGAGACGATGGCAAGAGACCGGATGGTATGAGTTTGATTCCATGGAAGATGGGCCGGGTGCTGGTGTGGGATGCAACCTGTTCAGACACGCTGGCCCCTTCCCATCTACATGGAACCAACAACAGAGCTGGTGCGGCTTGTGAAGCGGCTGAAAAAGCTAAAATTTGCAAATACAGGGGTCTAGGCTCCGAATATGATTTTGTCCCATTCGGCGTCGAGACCCTTGGTCCGTGGGGTCCTAGCGCTTTAAGGCTCTTTAAGGAAATAACAAAAAGATTAGTCGACATCACAGGAGACCGAAGAGCTGGCAGCTACCTCGGACAAAGAATAAGTCTAGCAATTCAAAGGGGGAACGCTGCCAGTATCTTCGGGACCTTGCCTAAAGGGACTCCTTTTTATTAATATACCTACTTAAGTTATTTTATTTTATTTTTTAAGGTTTTTAGTTTTAGGTTCTTCTTTTTCCAATATCATACATTAGTAACACATATTTGATACTTTTCAGTAATATTAGCTTAAGTTTTATACTAAAATTATAAATCATCATTATCATCATCATCATCGTCATCGTCATCAGCCTCTATCCGTCCACTGCTGGACATTTTAATTTATTTTTTTCTTTAACGCCGGGAAATGCTCTGAGGTATCCCGCGGGGGAGTGGGTCTATCCACGCTCGTATGTGGAATTCGTTGCGCCCGAAAGCTGGTAAGTGGACGCAGCTCTACCCACTAAAACCCGGCGAGTGCCACCAATGCCGCCTTTGATGAGGTGCCCCGGATCTAATGAGCGAACAGGGCACCTCGACGGCTAATCAGTCCCCCATGGGACTGACGCCACCTCCACAGAGGAGTTGTCCCACACCACAGAACAACCCCTCCCAATATCGGGACAGTACAATGAGATGAGGTTGGCGCCCTCGCCTCTTGCTCCCTGCTCTTTTCCCTCAAAGAATGCCAAGACGACCTAACCCTCGCCACTCGCATCCAAAGAGTGATATTATTATAATGAAAAAATAAATATTACGGATTTCGGATTTATACGTGTCCGAGTCGTATTTGAAATTTCGAGTGACATTGTATATGTTACAAGTGAGCTTACATTTTGTAATCTCCTACACAATACTATCATACATCCTTACCAAAAGCAGGATTTCCAAGAGGAGATTATAAAAAGTTTTAAAGAAAAAGAAAATTCAAGTATGCTACATAATTTAATATATTATTTTTACTCTCGGGAAATTTCTGATTCAAAATAAATTATAATATAAAATAATGCTTACAACAAACGTAACAAGGAACATAAATTTCACAAATAAGCGCTCGTTATGTATGAAATACACTTAACCCCCAACTCGTGGTTGAAAATAGCTTTTTTGGATACCTCGATACATTAATTTACCATTTTGAGTAATTCAATATGGGATTGAATGGGACAGGAGCCAATAGATGGCCTGTCCAACTTAAAATACGAATGCGTGAATCTTCTGTGAGTTATTTAATTTGTTCACCGATTCAGATGAACTGGAAGAGTAACTCTGAATGTATCTTTTTTTTATTATTATAGTTATTAGTAGTATTATAAATATGTAATGTAAAAAATCTGGACTTTTCATAGAAAAAAACAAAACTATTTATTTATATGCATTCTTTATTTTATTTTTCATTTGATATTATTAATGTAACTACTTTTGTATCTTATAATATCGGCAATCAGTTCTGTAAACTGATTGCCGATATTACCTGCATGATTATAAAAAAAATCATGCATGCTCATCCAGCATGTATGTGATGCATGCATCTGCATCCCCGCGGGAGTGAACAGGGCGGAATCGATCCGCCCCTCGCAGTCGTGTACCGAGCGTCTGAGCGCCCGCCCGCCGCGAAAGCCTCCGTTTAGGCGGGAACGCGAGAATACTCAAAGACACTGTGATAGTGAATTATTGTATTGTGATCTTTGGATAGTGTGTACCAGAAGTGATCCGTGTTTCGTGGTAAAATATCACTGGCGAATTACTGTTTATTTTGTGTTATGTATTAAGTATTATTATAATAAAAAAAAAATATTTTATATTATTTTTTACAGTATTTTTATTATATGTATATGCCTAATTTTATATTCGTCTACCGGTATAGTATTGACAGTATTGGTAATATTTTAGAGATAGGAATTATTACGTACATCATCAACATTATTAACGCGTTTAATTGTAAGGTTAAAGACGTAATTTGTATAATTCAGGTGCCAGTGATGGATGCATATAGGTATATCGAAATATGCACTTATGGTACAATCATAAAAAAATCCTTTTACAAGACCTACGATAGAACTTTTCTGAGTATCTTATCCTTTTTTAACTTTTCCAACATTCTCTTATTTTTAGAATTTATTTTCATTTATCATAAAAACATGATAGAATTTTGAATTTTCTGTATTTATGTAAGTGTGTTAACTATTTTTGTAAGTTTGTTGTCTGTCAAAGACGTTAGTTTTGATCGTTCTTATCATGTAAAAAAATAGATGCAATTAGTTTTAATACACTTTTATTAGCTTCAGACGTATGTATGTTAGTATGAAACGGAATCTTTGAACATGATTTTGACCCCTTGAACTCGAAAATTGGCATACTTATTAAGGGTCCTTAATAAGTATGCCATGTAATAATAATGACAATTCAATATTTTAAACAGTTTGACTCGATATCCTTACTAGGATATACAGGATTAGCGATTTAGTGTATTTTTTTAGTTTTTTTAAACTAAATTTTTACCTACCTACCTAAACCTATTTTTCTAAACTTTTCGGCCTGATTGCCTTTAATCTCAATCGGAACAGTAGGTGAGCTAGAGGTAGCTCACCTAAGAATGTTGGCATCTATTCACTGCTTGCAAATCTTTTAAAGTGTAACTGATAAAGTCCGATTGAAAATATCAGAAAGCTTTTCAGATTTATTATTGCAATATTTGTCAGACTAGTAAATGATTGAAATAATTAATCCTACTAATATTAAAACGCGAAAGTTTGTATGTGTGTTTGTTACTCTTTCACACTAAAACTACTGAATGGATTTTAATGAAACTTTACAATAATACAGCTTATACATAGAATAACACAACCTATAATTTATAAAGATATTGTCCAATATAAAGGTAATGTCTAATCCAGCGCAGACGAAGTCGCGGGCACCAGGTACTCTATAAAATATTTTATCAATATTCTACGTTTACTAATTGTCGTGGTTCATTAGCCTATATTTATAAAAAATGACTCATTGAGGCCTATGTTCAGTGGACGCAGGCAAGAAGTACACGGTAAATGAAACAACAATACAATTCGACATAATCATCATCAGAAGAAAACTTGTCCGTTTCAAATGGTTTTTTGTAATTTACCCAAGTATCACCAAGTATTTCCCCATCAGGAACATGTCAGCCGCGATTAGTATAATTCCCGGAGCACGCGACGCCCGCACCGGACCATCGACGTTTGTTTAATCTTATTATCGTTACAAATTTATATTAATGTGGACCTGGATGATGTAATGAATTACTTGGTATGGGAGGAATTTGATCAGCGATCAGCGATTGGAGTGGGGGTATAGTTCGATAAAAATATCAGGGGTTATTCATGTGGTAATTACTTATATACATGTATACATCGAGCATATAACCGGAATAGAACGGTAATGTTATGAATGAAAACATATTCTGCCAAATTTGTGCTGCGACGCGGCGCCGGTTCTGCACTCTGATTGGCCGACTGATGGCCATTGATGTGATTGACCGATGGTACATACAGATCACTGGTTGGTTGAATTTCTATTACGTCAGTGACAAATCACTGACCAGTTTCGGAAATTAATGGCTCACATTACTACTCTATCCGGTTATACCAAGGACCAGTCTCACGGGGTTTGAACAAGTCTCTATATTATACGCTAATATAATAATTAATAAAAACCCGAGGCTTAAACTTTTACAACGATCAAGTGATGATAGTCATGATGAATTAAACGATATACAAATAAAATATAGAATAGTTATATTTGGTAGCTCATTTTAGAAATCGTATCTTTGTTTATAGAAGCAGATGTTTAATGTCCTCGTAAACATTTCTAATTATATAATGTCTTAGAAATGGGAAATGATCGTTGGAATAAGGTACAGTAATATAGTTGTTGTATTGAATATTTAATGAAAATAACTCATTACTGTCTCTCATCTGAGCCCTATCCCGGTATATTCTCAGCTACTGCATCGATGCCCGGGGATCGCTTTTCCGGTTTTTGTCCTCAACTTCGCAAGGTCTTTGGCTATCTGTATTGTGAGACCAATGACACTCACGTCTCGAATTTACTTATTATTATTATCATCTTGTTATTACCATACATATGTTCCTACTTCTTTGTCTTTCAATGCCTTAACTAGCTCAACAGCTGCTGTCAAATCTTAAAATAGATCAATATTCTGAATTTTTATTGAGAAATACTAATGAATATTAATGAATACTCTATGTGTATCAAAAAATTAAATTACACCTTGGCGCTATACAAGGTGTGCTTTTAACCTTGTGCAACCGAGAAAGCAGTAGTTGATTTAATGCAATGATATAAACTATTTTTATTCTCTTTTGAGTAGATCAGTTAGAATAAAAAAAAGCAAAGTACTTTTAAATATTTTCAATAACGTTTTATAATACCTATATATATAACGAATGTTAATACTCTATATATAATATTACATTCTGTGATAACTATAGTCAAACTATTAAAAATATACAAACACAAGCAAATAATTTTTATTTGATCAATTTTTGTTATATATTTCTAGATCATTAATATAATAATGACGGCACAGAAGCTTTTCTCGAACATTCGATACATTAATAATTTGTTATTTTACTTCTTGGGCGGTTGGCACATGGTTGGCACGCTCGATACTTCCTAAGAATAACAATCATTTTCGGCACTGCTAAATTTGTTACGTACAAATACACTTATGTAGGCATATTATGCAAATTAAGGATACACCTTGTCTTGTTATCATAATTTACAATCTGTGTCTGTCTTTGAATATGAATGTTTAAACCGTACACGTAATATAATTTAATTATACTTTAGCTCCAATGTTTTAAAATAATATCGTTGCAAAAAATTAATCATTTTTGTTACCTGTAATGTATGACCATAATTTTCATAGACCGCTTAAATAAACGTCAAGACAGCTGAATTTTTGCCACTAAGAATAATGTCTTCTACACTAATCTCATAAAAAAGATAAGTTTGTTTGTTTGTTTGTTTGAACACAAATCTCCTGAACTACCATTTTCATTTGAAAATTCTTTTTGTATTTGATATGTTAATTATTATGAATAGCCTATTATTTACTTTGCTACTTTTTTTCAATATTTGGGCGGCAATAAAAAGAATGATTAGTGTTTAATATTATTAGCCTTCTAGTTTCATATTCGTCTTAAAATATAATATTTAATGTACAGACACGGACTTGTAAAGATTTATGTGAGCAAAAGATACCGGTTCGGAGTTTCAGGAATTTGTTATTCACGCTGTATAAGAGCTTTTTATTGAAATTTCCCCGATTCTATTGAAGTATACATTACATTGAATTCTAGGAAAAGATTGAAAAATTCCTCAAGGAATGGAAATTCCTTTAAGGCAACTTTAGAATATCCCTAGAATTTATCGCGTGAAGATGTTGCATGTTTTACATTTCGGGTACGGTATTTGTGTTTCTTTTGAAGGTTTATTATTAGTAGAGCAACAAAAAATACAGATTATAATGATGTTAATTAAATTAGTATTTATTGTTATCAAAATAGTTAGCCTTATCTATCTATCCATATAGTTTTAGTAAGTAAAATCTACAATAGATATTAAGAAAGAATGGGTATTGGACTTCTCGAAAATAATTTTACTATAATGAGTACTTACTTTGAACAACTATTTTGTACTTCACTCAGTGACCAGTTTATCTGTGACCTACAAAGATCATAGTTTGTTTTAATACCTTTTCGAGTGTCGTACTAGCGGTCTTACCCGCGTACTTCCCATTTCTGTGAGAGTAAACGGAAAAAAGTGACCTATTTTGATGTATAAGCTATGTTATTGTAAGGTTTCATTCTAATCCATTGAGTAGTTTTTATAAAAGAATAACAAACATACATCCATACATTCTTAAAAACTTTCGCTTTAATTATATTGGTAGGATCTGTAGAGGAAACTGATAAAAAACCATAGAAGGTTGCTTATGTAATTTAATCAACCTATAATTACGATCTTCGTGCAGGATCTGTCGTCTTGGCGTTCATTGAAGGAAGCCTATTCAGCAGTGGACGGATAAGGGCTGATGATGATGATATGATTGCCATCCATCTAACTCAGCATTACAGTTTTGAGACAATTCTTTAATATGACACGGACGTTCCGCTAGGAGAAGATTATTTAAAGGTTGACCAATATTGGATAGATATTGAAAACTTTAACATGTCATATGCTAAAGTCTATCTTGCCTTTTATCTCTTTTTACGTCGCGACGAAAAATCGAATCGAAAGGATTTTACGTATGGAGAGTAATCGAAAAGCTAGAAAACACATGTGTGTTTTCGCGCTTTTAAGCGAGATTCTAGATTTTTTATGTAAAAAATCTAGAATCTCGCTTAAAAGCGCTTCTATTTACATAAAATGTTTCACAAATAGGTAAATGCCGTACATACGTGCATTTTACTGTTTGTCAACTGGTTTTTATTAATTTGCTTTAGCTACTAATATACATACATAACACACAATACTAAATTGATGAGATACAGTGTTAAGGTCTTGCGTATGATCGTATTCTTGACTTGAGGATACTATTTTTTATATTTTATTAAATACAATGATGCAGATTTATAGCCTGACCAGAAATAGAATATGAACCCTCGCCATATTGCGGGAAATTTCTGAACTTATAAAAGATACAGTGGCGACACCAATGCAGGGTTATATATTTTTGGTCAGGCTATACATTAGATTATTGGGTTTCCACCGGTTTGTATAAATATACGTCATTTCACACGTAGCATCAAAAAAAAGTTCGTTTTTTCCACTGATTATAAGGGTCTAAATTTGACCCCTTAGCACCCAATGCTTAGCATGAAGTACTTACAAATAACGTAGAGTGATAATCCTTCTATACGTCACCTAGATAAAGCGCTGCCGTCCCTACTGGTAATCACTTAATTGCCCCCGCAGCGTGTCCGGTGGCAAAGGGCGCCATTTGCATTTTAATCACGTGTTGATTTGAAGTAATACCCCCATATGCAATGGGCATGCATAAATTACCGTGATAGGACTTATGGAGACACAATGATACATCTTCTTTCGCAATGATCCTTTGTCGACCAATTCACGTGGGGTTTTTACAGACGCTGCTCTAAATCGTACCTTTTTTTTTCTTTAACGCCGGGAAATGCTCTGAGGCATTCTGTGGGTTTCCCCACGCGGGTATGTGGGACTCCCTGCGCCCGAAAGCTTACCAGTGGACGGAGCTCTACCCGCTTAAACCCGGCGAGTGCCACCAATGCCGCCTTTGGTGAGGTGCCCCGGACCCCTCTCGGGACAGTACAATGGGGTAAGGTTCCCGTCCTCGCCCCTTCCTCGTTTGTCCCCTCTTTTTATAAGAGGAGTACAAAGAGCCCCCTCGGCTCAATTAGCTTCACCCAAGGTGCAGCAGCTAACCCTAGGCTACTGTGCCCCACCGCCACGTCAAGGCCTGAACCATGGTGCCACCATGTACGATTTAGAGCCCCACCATGATGGTGGGGCTCTAAATCGTACCTAGATAATATAATTTAACATAACTCAGCACATAGTTTATGCCTCTTTTATAAAAAAAAACCCCTTTTAGTAAATTTATTTTTTATACTTCTCGTTTGTTTGGGGTTTTGTTCATATTTACATTGCTGAGGCAAGTTCACAATTGCAGAAACTGTGTAAATATGATCGTATTCGCATATTTGCATTGTATGTTTGAACATTGTTTCATGAAGTGTGATATCGCCTACGCAGAACATATATCGTTATAAAATTATTTTAAAATAAAGACATTTTGAGACAACATTTTTTATAAATAAAAAGACAATATAGCTTTAAAAAAGTCCTAAAAATCTTTACATTATATTCTTTATTACTTTGACAAAAAAAAGTAGATAGGTATTTTATTATATTTTATTATTTGTAATTCTATATATATATATGTATAGAATTACAAATAATATATTTTGTTGTTCTTTTGTCAGAACGTTTTACGATTTCCTGTACTATTCTATATCGATTTTCTTTTTAAAGCTATCGGCAATCGTTATCAAATTCCATTTGAACGTAAGGCATTTTTTCCAATTTCATATCACGGTTGAATTTCGACCCATCGTTTTGAGATTTATAAATGCACATATACAGAGGATACCTTCATCTTGTGTAGACTATGTGGTACGTAGATCATTCAACAAGGCCGGTGATGAACACACTCCCCCGGGTGCTGCATAATTCAGCTCCCAACTGTCTTAATTAAAACTACAATACCCGCAGTGAGTAACTGAAACTGGATAATTCATGGCTCATTATAAATTAACAGGGAGGAATTTCCTTTTAAGTAGCAATAAATAAAATTGTTTTTGGATGTAAGATTTATTTTAATCGTTTATTAGTATTATACAATATTTATTACATTTTATCTTATTAAGTGCCCCGGTCGTGCCGGTCCAATTTGGCTGAAAAGTAGCATGGCACTACCTCTTACTATAATAATCGTGATGATGGTGGTGGCCATGATGATGATGGTGGTGATTATGATGATATGATGCTGATGACGCACCTATGTTTACAATTTGAATCTTTTTTTTTCTTTAACGCCGAGAAATGCTCTGAAGCATCCCGCGGGGGAGTGGATCTCCCCACGCGGGTATGTGGAACTCGCTGCGCCCGAAAGGTAAGTGGACGCAGCTCTACCCACTAAAACCCGGCGAGTGCCACCAATGCCGCCTTTAGTGAGGTGCCCCGGATCTAATAAACAAACAGGGCACCTCGACGGCTAGTCAGTCCCCCAAGGGACCGACGCCACCTACACCGAGGGGTTGTCCCGCACCACAGAACATCCCCTCCGAACGTCGAGACATTACAATGGGGTGAGGTTCCCATCCTCGCCTCTTGCCCCCTGCTCTTTTGTCCCCTCTTCTTATAAGAGGGGTACAAAGAGCACCCTCGGTGCTTCGCCCAAGGTGCTGAGCTCACCCTAGGCTACTGAGCCCCACCGCCACGTCAAGGCCTGAACCATGGTGGGGTAATTTGAATCCTAGTATCACTGACATACGTCAGAAATAAGCACGTGGTCTGAAGTTCGCGTTACCCGTCCCGTACATATCTCGTCTATTTCCGAACGCTACAGCTATTTCTTTTTTGTTGACATCTAACGGCTCGAATCAGTTCGTTGAACTTCCGAAGGATCAGTATTTCCTCCAAGCTCGATTTAATGTTAACGAGATAGCTGGAGTTAAACGTATAATTATACTGAATTTGAAACATTAACATCATTACTCATATCTTTTCTTTTAAATATTGCTTTATTAAGGAATCGGAGGGCGTCGTTGTTTGGCTGATCCCTTGCCACTCGCAATTGACCGGACATTGTATGTAGTTAAACTGAAAATATTTTTAGCTTTGTATTATTTAATATAATAACCAGAAATCACTACTTATGTAAAACATACAAAAGGCCTTTTTATAATTGAAACAAATTTCTTACACACTCCGATAACATATAAATTCTTGCGGTCAATCGAATGGGATCCCTTTGTCATCTCCAATTCGTCATGTCATCGAAATGTAATAAGTCCCCCTGCAGATCGGGAAGCTATTTACAAAGGGGAGCAAAGAAAGTCGACTGGGAACAGTTCAAATGACTCGGATTGTACCTGAAGTTGTTTCTATTTACGCTGCCTTATCTGACGCTCACAGGTCGCAGGGTTTTTAATCATTTTACTAATTAAATTCAAGATGGCCGACGTACTATTACATTTCATTTGCTAATTTAAGAATTTGTTTATACTACGTATTAAGAAAAAAGAAATATTTAACTTAGAAAATAATATCGTATGAAATAATTTACAAATGTGAAAGTGAATTGTATCTTTCAGATTTTTATTGGTAAAAGTAGAGTGGTAGAGTAGCAATTACAGTATTAAGTGGCCGGAGTAAAATATTTTGAATATAAGAAAATAACTATTCTTAATAAATATTTATTACGAAAAATAAACTGCTAATTTTAGGTGTTAAATTAATATAACATTTTTTTCGATTTCATTTGGTGTCCTTGAAATTGTAGGCGAGTAAAAAATCATATTCAAAAGTTTTATTTTGAAGCATTATAAAAACTTTCGTAATAGCGACCTTTACCTTTCCGTCACCTGTCCGTCCGTACGTCTAGCGTAACGTTAAATAATAATTTTAAACAAAATTCGCGGCGGAAGCTTAATTAAATTTAATTACATATATTAATAAAGCTCACAAAATTCGTTTCGCTCAAGTAATATTTAATTTTATAAAACTTTGAATAATTTTAGTAATTATCTATTTTAAGCTTTACGCATTTCAAAAGTATGTTTGTATTAACAAATCTGTTTTTCATTTACTATTGAAATCTCCATTTTTTAGCAGCTATATATACTGCTATACAGCTATAGATACTAAAGATTTTTTACTGGGATCAGTAAAATTCACGTAAAAATAAAACACATAATATCTTCTACGTTTTCATTTTGAATCAGCAACACACAGCAATTTCCATTGAAAGTTGTCAATGTGACTTGGCATTGGTGTTATTGTGAACAATGACAGGGTCCGGTCATTGACAAGCCTGCAACATTGTCGATAATCTCGCTCACGACTCAGAAATCAAACGGTAAAACTGTGTACAATAATAGCAGCATTACCTTTAGCATTATCTTGAAATACATGAAATGAATTATAAATGATATTTTACGGCCTTTGTAGTGTTAAAACTATTGGTAATGGGTTCGAATCTTGGTATAAAGATTTATGATGAATGAAGGTATGTTTCGATTTAGGCAGAATGATGATGATGATGATGATGATAATGTTGTATAAAATATTTATGCACACATCATCCTACCTAAGTTTCTAAGAATGTTTGTTACTCTTTCACGCAAATACTACTGAATAGATTTTAATGAAACTTTACATTAACATAGCTTATACATAAGAATAACATAAAGGCTTGTACTCTCATGGGAATGGGAAGTACGCGGGTGAAACTGCAGGGCGCTGCTAGTGATAAATATACTTATCATTTTTTATCATCCTGAGTTTCTAATGAGCTCTAGAATGTTGTAGAGAGTCCTAGAATATTGTAGAGATACATTATGTAACAATTTTTATATTCCCTAAATAATATTTATCATTTTTATAACATTCATATTGAATGGTTGTGTCCGTTTTGCCTCAATAACTACATTCGGATCGAGTGAAATCGTTTTATAATCGGATTACATTTCGACCAGGACCTATACATGTGTATAATCATCCGCTACTGAATTTCATGAAAAGGAAATCTATAAAATACATTTAAAGCTCAAAACGGTAAGTAGTAAAAGTGTTTTAAGATTTAAGCTCATCGATATTTTTAGCATAAGAGGAGTTTTATGCTGTTATTAGCTATGCCAATTTTAGCTACCTTTTCATATCGAGAAATCAGCCCTAGTGCGTAGGAATAGGGATGTTTGGACAGCCTAAATAATTTGCACAGCGTGAGGGTGGTTGTGTTTACCCACGCACAGGGATCGATCGGTGAGCCTTCGCGTGAAAATTGCACGCCGTGGAAAAGCTTTCAGGCGGGTAACTGAAGAGCTGAAATTGATATTATTATTATGGATATACATTACTTATTTATATGCTAATTATATATGCTTTGTAAATACAATGCCAGCAATGTATGCAATATAACTGCGTTAATATATTTACTCATTTTAATATTATTATATAAATATAATATATTGATATATTTATTTATAGACAATTGTATTTATATATATATATATATATATATATATTTATGTTAGTTGGATAGGCAAACTGGCAAACATGCCACCTGATGCTAAGTGGTCAACGTCGCCCATGAACATAAACTAGTTTACCTGGAACGAGCCCACGCAACTCATCTATGTATTGCCTATGCTGAGACATAAGATGTTAAGTCTCGGTGCCTGTAATTACACTGCCTGTCTTGCCCTTCTCTCCGAAACACAGCAAAGCTGTTTCACGGGAGAAACAAGCAAGATGGTGGTACCAATGCAGCCGGGAGCGCGGCACAGCGCTTCCCTCCCACCGGTAAACTTATGTAATTCAAGTGATTGCCAGTGATATTTTAAATATATACAAAACAGTATACTAAGTGTTTATTAATGGCGTGTAATGGCAAGAAAATACATGGAGCGAAGATTTTCTAAAACAAGCCGTACTACAATACCATCCAGTTTTAAAATACCCGAACCGTACGAATTCTACAACAAGGCGACTCCATTCGTCCAGCGAACACTATTATTTGTCGCGGATGAAAACTCTGGGCCGAAGTCAAATAGTAGTGTAGAGGACAATTTATTAGACACGCACAATGCCCAAGAAGCGCACACGTCTAAATCTACCGACGAGCAAGAAAAATCGCCGAAAAAAAGCTCATTTTTCTTCTCCCCTTCGAAAAGTTGTAAGCACGGACGGAGCTTTTTCCGGCTTCAAACGAGCCCTAAGAAGTCGAAAACCGAGGCGGGCGACGTAGCTGTGGGTAACCAAAGCTCGGGGGCTGGAGGGGGGCTCATCAGCTACGCACCCGGCTGGTCCCTGAAGGGAGAGCATCTAATGAAATGGCAGGCTTCGGGAAAAACTACCATAGAGGTAAGGTATTATAATAAAGTCATACGTTTTTCTTTGAGCTTTTTTATGTTAATTTTTTTTATGCGGTTCTTACTTGTAAATAAAGCTTTTATATCTTTGGGTAGGGTGATTCAAATGTGTATATATAACACATAAACATGTCTGTATCAGGTTTATCAAAATTACGCTATCCAACATTAATTACCCAAAATAATAATGTATCTCTTCAAATAATATTATAGAAAATGTATATATTCCAGAAAATATTTCTACATTTTCTTGTAAAAGTTTTATAGAAATCGTATATAACATTGCAAATCCTAGTAAAACTCTTATCTTGTTGCACTAATGTATTTTAAAGGGTAGAAAGGCAGATTTAGCGCATGTAAATTCGTGGAGGGTGAAACGGGAGAGCAACTGTTTTTAAAAAGAGACTACAATTTTCAATTTAAATTCGCCCTCAGCGCCCAAGAAAATTGAATGTTTGAGAATTTCTTCCATGAGAAAATTGTATTTTTTCACGCGAAATGTTGACAAATAAATTATAGTACTTTTTTCCAATTGATGAATTTTTAAGGAATAAAATATTGGAATTAGCTTTCTTTTTGATATTATTATAATCCTGTTAACACAAGTGACGAGAAAACATTGTTATACGTATTTTCGTATCCATTTATTTACTTGACTGATCGCCGTGTCGCCGGTCCGAGGTGATTAGGGTAAATATGATGAAAACATCATATAAAAATAAATATAAAAATATAGAAACTCTCATATTTCTCAATACGATCTACTATGTATGACCTGAAAGTATTCGCTATTCGAAAAATACACTCATATAGTTAAAATTGTAAAAAAATATATATTTAAAAATGTATAAAATAGAAGAAGTAGAAGTAGTCTTAGAATATATTATTCGGTAGTTGCGGATATAATTAATTATAATTACATCCAGACGAAAAAAGTACTAATTGCCTACCCTTCGCAGGATTCAAATCCACAATCGTCAGCTTACACAATCCCATCTTCACCAGCCTTGATATCTAACTAGAGGCAATCAAGGCCTAGGAACATAGCATTATATATCACGGAATTATTACCATTGTATCCCGAGTGTTCCGCTCGATTAACCGCATTTCATGTGGCCCGCTACAATATTGCGAATATGCGATGGCGCGTTAAGCGGATATTTTCCGCATATTACCGAACCATTTGTCTCGTGCAAATGTATGGATTTAATAAACTGATAACGAATATCTGTTTGGATTAAATAATTATAGGGATTAGATTATGCGTTGAAAATAAACGGTTATAATAATATTATGCGGTCGGAATATCGCATTAAATGCTTTTTCTATAGGATGAGCTATATTGCATTATTTGTTGTTAGCGCGCTATCTAACCGAGAATTTTAACAACCTCACAATCTAAAAAGTCACTTACGTTAATGTTTAATACAAATATGGGTTATCTTCATCATCATCCTTTATCCGTCTCGCATCTAACACGGTTAATCTTAAGTATAATCTATACAGATAAATAAAATTGGAGTGTCTGTTTGTAATATCAAAATAACCGCTTTTTATTGAATGCATATGGATGTATACACGGGACATATACCAAAATAGGATTTTTTTTTCAGAAAAAATATCGTTTGCTATTTAGTTAATTTACTAGCTGTTGCGCGCAGCTTCGCCCGCGTTAACTTTGATTTACAGCCGTACGCGGATTGATGATGATTATTTTTATAGCCTAAGTTACTCCATATAATCAGTCAGCTATCTTCCAGTGAAAATCCTGTCAAAATCGGCCCAGCCGTCTCAGAGATTAGCCGGAACAAACAGACAGAAAGACAGACAGACAGACAAAAATTGTAAAAAAGACTATTTTGGTATATGTCCTGTGTATACATCAATTTTATTTATCTGTATAGATGTATAAATAAGCATACATAATACTCTTGAACTATCTCATCAAATAAAGATAAACTGGGCTACTTTAAATGGTTTAGAATTATACATTCAAGTACGTGATATCAGTATAAAGCATATGAGCCAAAGATTTCGTTCCTTTTTCATGTCAAAATCTTTATGAAACATAAAAACTCTTTTAGTCATATTACGTCACATATACAAACGTTAAATGATTAGTGTTAATGAGACCACTCTGAATTCTCACTGTGCCAGAGAAAGTCTTCTTTGACTTAAAAATGAAGTCATTTGTCAAACAATATAACATCAAAAGAATATTGTAAGTAAACACATTTATTATTTCTACGAGAGTAGATAGATTAGTTCCGACGTTTTTGTCCCAATAATATCAAATTAACCGGCCCGCCACCCTCGTCGAGTTGTAACGCGCAGGGCGGAAAACTGAGGTTACAAATAATGCTGAAACGTTGAGTGTGTGATTTTTGTAAGGTTTCAGTTATAAAAAAATATGTAAAATTACAATTATAAATAATTATAAAATACCATTATAAAAATGAGTGTTTAACATATTTGCTAAAGTTTTTAAATGGTGTCGGCGACGCTTTCTTTATATAACTAAACTCTAAATCTGTAGATGACTCTTACACATTTTGAACAGTTTATTCTTTAGAAATTTTGTTCCTGCTGGGCTTCTTCTTTAATATCTTAAACGTAGGTACTCATGAGAACCCCACTATGGTTCAGGACTTGTCGTGGCGGTGGGGCTCAGTAGCCTAAGGTGAGCCCAGCACCTTGATCGAAGCGAATTGAGCCGAGGGGGCTCTTTGTACCCCTCTGATAAGAAGAGGGACAAAAGAGCAGGCAGGCAAGGGGTGAGGGCGGGAATCTCACCCCATTGTACTATCCCGACGTTGGGAGGGGTTGTTCTGTGGTGCGGGACAACACTGCTGTGGAGGTGGCGTCGGTCCCTTGGGGGACTGACTAGCCGTCGAGGTTCCCTGTTTGCTCATTAGATCCGGGGCACCTCACCAAAGGAGGCATTGGTGGCACTCGCCGAGCTGCGTCTACTTAATAGCTTCCCCACATACCCGCCTGGGGAGACCCTCTCCCCCGCGAGATGCCTCAGAGCATTTCCCAGCGTTAATAGAAAAAAAACACGCATGAGAATATACTTGAGTAATATACTATGTTTTTAATATTCGTAATACATAATATCACAATGGAATTTATCGTCAATATTATAATCGCGGGCTCACGTTACCCCTTTTTAATTAATATGTTTCATGAGTGACAACGTAATCTTCACAAAGTTTGTGATATTAATTCTTATAACCGAGTAGACGTGTTCAAGATACGGAGCTTCGTTTAGTTTGTACCGGCATTTGAATATGTATGAGATATTGAGCCGGCATGTGTCGCCTATGAACCGAATATCATGTGTAAAATGAAGGCTTTACGAACAACTGCGTTTACATTCGATATCGAATTGGTGGATGATTTGAATATCTAATTAAAATGATAAAATATAAAAGTCCTACTTTCATCAATACTCTTTTCTTTTTCTTTAGCGCCGGGAAATGCTCTGAGGCATCCCGCGGGGGAGTCGGTCTTCCCACGCGGGCATGTGGCACTCGCTGCGCTCGAAAGCTGGTAAGTGGACGCAGCTCTACCCACTAAAACCCGGCGAATGCCACCAATGTCACCTTTGGTGAGGTGCCCCGGATCTAGAAAACAAACAGGGCACCTCGACGGCTAGTCAGTCCCGCAAGGGACCGACGCCACCTCCACAGATCGGTTGTCCCGCACCACAGAACAACCCCTCCCAACGTCGGGACAGTACAATGGGGTGAGGTTCCCATCCTCACCCCTTGCCCCCTCCTCCCTCCTCTTTTATCCCCTCTTCTTATAAGGGGTACAAAGAGCCCGCTCGGCTCAATTAGCTTCACCCAAGGTGCTGGGCTCACCCTAGACTACTGAGACCCACCGCCACGACAAGGCCTGAACCATAGTGGAGTTCATCAATACTCTGGTTTTACTACAATTTATCTGTAAATTGGACCAAATTAGAGATAAGCTTATTTTCAAATCTGCAACTTGTGTTGTCAACTATGACGTCATCATTATTATTTTGTCAATCGCATGTTAAACTGAACAGTTACTAAATAAATGCCTCATAGTTAAAATGAATTGCTTAAAAAGCAATGCTTTAACAAAAGAGCTGATGACCTCGTTACGGCTGAACGGATTTTGAAAAAACATATCTCATAACTACTGCTATATAACCTTTTTTTATGTTAGTTGGATAGGCAAACTGGCAAACGTACCACCTGATGGTAAGTGGTCGACGTCGCCCATGAACATAAACTAGTATACCTGGAACGAGCCCAGGCAACTCATCTATGTGTTGCCTATCTTGAGACATAAGATGTTAAGTCTCGGTGCCAGTAATTACACTGCCTGTCTCGCCCTTCTCTGCGAAACACAGTAAAGCTGTTTCACGGGAGAAACAAGCAAGATGGTGGTACCCATGCAGCCGGGAGCGCGGCACAGCGCTTCCCTCCCACCGGTAAACCTACTTTCGAGTAAAAAAAGCATTCATATTAGTTCATCTATTTAAGTGTTAATTTACCACAGAGTACAGACACACGCACCTAGAGTGCAAACTTAATAGCCTTTTTGCATCGGGGGTTAAAAATATTCATACCATCGTATAAGAAAGTATATAATATTTAACTAATCCCTGATGATCATCCCATCCCATTGAATGATATAAAAGGGATACATAATCAAATTTTGACACTTTTAACCCTTCCTCTCAATCTCTCATTAGTAATATTTGTTCATCGCAAAGTGCCGGACGAAATAATATTGATGTTTACTCATCACTCAAATCCTTCAACACCAATCATTTATTTCCTTATGTATCCCACTCCCCTATATACCGTTTATTTTGTAAAATAATTTCTCCGAAATTACTCTCAAGTGTGCTTGAAAAGGTATTACTGGATTTCAGACAAATTACAATTTTGTTTCCCTTCTTTGAAATCAATTTAAAAATATTTAAAAGCATTTGAAATATTTAGAAACGAGAGTAAAAGGTTTAAAAATAGTCAAAGTAGTTAAAGTTGTTGTTTTTAGTGAAAATCAATTAATTTGAATTTATCAAAATATGTAAATATGCTTATGGAGATCGGCTATTTTGATGTTTATGAAACGAAGCCTCTAAAGTTGATAATGATAATGATGATGATAGTGATGATATAATGATAATGATGACGTACAAATCCTGGATTCGATTACTCACTCAAGGTAACATCTTCAACGAATTCCATAGTTTTGTGCCAAACAAAAGCGTCTTAATATGAATCTTGAATCTTCTTAAATATGAATATGAAAAGAATTGGTCAACTTATGATTTCATAAACGTTGTCCCATATAAAAAATGCTTGCTGTATTTTTTCTGATAGACGTATCGTTTATATAGAAAGCCTGAAATTCCGTCCAAGTCTCAAATTTAAACTCGATTTTGTATGATCTAGATTCAGTATATTTAAAAGATAGCATATTCTTTAGGTGTACGTATATTAACAAATTTATTTTACGTATATTAACTTAACAAATAATTAATAAAAAGAGTAGTCCGTCACGGGACACCCAGCAGTTGTGAATTGTCTATGTTAATATTAAAATTTAAAATAAGTAAAAAAGTATAACGAAAGATGGAAAAGAAAGAAGGCTTTTGAATTTTGAGTCTATTTTACTACCTGGCCGTAAATAAAAGTGTCACATCAAAAAATATTAAGGAAAAATATTATTTATGAAAATAAATAACGATGTAGGAAATACCGAGAATGGTTTATTAACAGGCTAATTATACAAAGGAAATAGTAAGGGAGTCATGGAAGAGGGGACGCTTTCGTGTAAGGGACTGTTTCTGACAGGGCCCAAAACTTGTTCTTTGAATATAAAGGCGGAATAACCTTTGAAATTAATTCGATAACCTCCTGCAATAATATAGTAATAAAAGTAGCCACATATGTTCGTGAGTGAAACGCAGGTCTAAAACTTATTCTTTGATTTGAAACGGAGACTAAAATTAGAAATTGATTAGACAATTTATATTTGCTGAAAGATTTCGTCAGATTCTAGTAAAAATAGAATCCAAATATTAGACAGAATGTTACTGCCCATCGGTTGCGGATTAAAAATACAAGTAGGTACATTTTTTTTTATCATAAATTCTATTCTGTCCGTACCGTATCATAATATGTCCACAGTGTAAATACATACATGACTTGTTATACTGTGATATGTCTATGTGTTTATAGTTTATAATAATAATAATATATATGAACCCTTTTACACCACTAGAGAGATATATTTAAGATACTAGTAATACTTTTATACTATACTTAAGATTTTTATTATAATACACATACATGACCCAGGAATACAGAAGACGTTTTGTTACCTGGCGGGATACAAACCCGCTACCTCCTGGCTTGAGCTCCAATGCGCTAGCCATTGAGCCACAGAGGTCGTCATTTATTAATTTTATTCCAGTTATTTCACAAGTGGTATACTTATTATTTAGAACTTAATTTTTTAAGAAGTCTCAGATTTTGTTAAGAATCTACTGTCTCTATTGATACTAAGTTTTGAAAAATAACTGCTTTTAAAATAATAATATTTATGCATACGGTTCTCTCTAATTTACAGTCTAAACCCGAAAAGCTAATTGTTTTCAAAGCTATTTATTACAGGCTCAGAATATAATATCCTTTATTTATAAGATAAGTCAGCTTTACAGAGTTTCCCCACCATGGTTCAGGCCTTGACGCGGTGGTGGGGCTCAGTAGCCTAGGGTGAGCCGCTGCACCTTGAGCGAAGCTAATTGAGCCGAGGGGGCTCTTTGTACCCCTCTTATAAGAAGAGAGGACAAAAGAGCAGGGGGCAAGGGGCGAGGACGGGAACCTCACCCCATTGTACTGTCCCGACGTTGGGTGTGTTCTGTGGTGCGGGACAACCCCTCTGTGGAGGTGGCGTCGGTCCCTTGGGGATTGACTAGCCGTCGAGGTGCCCTGTTTGCTCATTAGATCCGGGGCACCTCACCAAAGGCGGCATGCGGCATTGGTGGCACTCGCCAGGTTTTAGAGCTGCGTCCACTTACCAGCTTTCGGGCGCAGCGAGTCCCACTCCCCCGCGGGATGCCTCAGAGCATTACCCGGCGTTAAAGAAAAAAAAAGAAAAAGCTTTACAGAGTTTCCGATAGCACCCATTTTTTTTAAATAATTGTAATAATCACCACGAAAACTAGAAAATGTGACCATTCTCTTGAGTTTCGTCAAAATTTCAATAGCGGTTTAGTTTTTAAAGTGAACAGTTTCACATTTTCAATATGGGTATGGACTATGGATATAGATGTTACATAATTCATGTATTGGTGTCCAAGGCTAATATTTTGTGGCCTATTGTATTAAATCAGCGTCGTTAATGGCCTGGAATAATAATGCTGTAATATTATGTTTGCTGACTAATGATTGAAGATATTCAATACATGAGCTAAGGTTTTTTTGAAGTATGGAAAATACCCACTCATAATTGTTAAATCTATATAATTTATATGAGAGAACAGGATTTTAAAATTAATATATAATTTAATTTATAATATTCATGGTATGGTATGTGGGACTCGCTGCGCCCGAAAGGTGGTAGGTGGACGCAGACTCACTAAAACCCGGCGAGTGCCGCCAATGCCGCCTTTGGTGAAATGCCCCGGACCTCGACGGCTAGTCAGTCCCTCAAGGGACCGACGCCACCGCCACAGAGCCGTTGTCCCGCACTACAGAATAACCTCTCCGAACTTTGGGGCAAGTACAATGGGGTGAGGTACCCATCCTCGCCCCTTGTCCCCCTGCTATTTTGTCCCCTCTTCTTATAAGACGGGTACAAAGAGCAGCTCCCTCGGCTCAATTTGCTTAGCCTAAGGTGAACTACTGAGCTCCACCACCACGACA
Organism: Helleia helle; assembly: GCA_963853865.1. Classification (NCBI taxonomy): domain Eukaryota; kingdom Metazoa; phylum Arthropoda; class Insecta; order Lepidoptera; family Lycaenidae; genus Helleia; species Helleia helle. Next base: position 15,259,027 of record OY971421.1, read on the forward strand.
AGGTTGGAACCGTGGTGGGGTCGCATGATCTCCTCTATATCTAGCTAATCGATTTTGAACACTTCACATTCCTGATTTACACCAAATGTATTCAGTAGGACATTCACTTATTATTAGAAGGTCATTCAAATGAGTGTTAGGTCATCTGCACGATTGTCCAATCAAGCGTAATCGCAATCCGCAAAAACGACAACTCTATGAAGCTCAAATTGCAAAATACAGGACGCGAGATATACCGCGTCATAGTAGTAGCACAGTGTAAATACATATTATGACTTTGCTTATACTGTGGTAGTAGGTTATATTTACGTTGTTTTTGAACGACAACGTTGGAAAAAACTAACAAGAGTTTAGAATACTTGTAGCATTATTTAGATTTAGGCAGTATTAAGCTTGTTTTTTTTTGTAATTTGTTTAATAGTCGCAAAAACAGGCAAAGCTATTCCCTCGTAAAACAACATTTTTTTTATGTTTTACATCGATTTCATATGTTCAGCATTCATTGATAAAATTTGATAAAAATTATGATGCTGATGATGTAAGTGAGTGCTTATATAGTGGTGGTCGTGATGTTGATAATAATAATTGTAATGTCAATAATGAAAGAAACATGAATAAAAAGCTAAGGTTTTTTTTTGTGTTTTCGAACGCGGTAATTTCCAAAACTAGTCGGACTTGAAAAACCTTTTTTCATTTGATAATTTAGTCCGATTATTATGGAAGGTTGTAGGCTATTTGTTTTAGAGAAAAGTTTTTTTTTATTATTTAATTTTATGGCGGGCATGGGAAATAGATTCCATATAATATATACTATGACTTCTATGTTACTATAGTAAAAAAAAAAGTATTTCAAGATAAGATGACGTCACGTGGATGGATGGGTTTATTTAGTGAAGGTCAGGGAGATGAAGTGAGTACAGGTATGTCCGGATTGTGGACAGGTGGGCTCGGGCCCTACCGAAATTGCATCGGAATGCACACGATAGCCAGATAAGGCGTGGTACACATGGGACAGTTATGATTTCGACATTTATTTCTCGAATTCAAGAGTCCCTACCGCATAAGGCACCGTTTTATGGCATATTTTTTAGGAATTCACTCTCAAACACTAAATTCTATCGGGCATGCAGTTTTACCATAATTGATGTTTTCAAGCCAGTGTATTTCAGTATTACATTATTAATGGCAATTTCAATTTAGTTTTTAAATAATCCTTCATGTGTTTTAATGATGTATCTTTGTTTGCAATTTCTTTGCTCCATTCTTTCACCCAGAATAAGAGAATAAACCTTGCTAGACTTTTCTCTCTCGTTTTTTTTACATTGATAACCGCTAGTGTAGGTACTTACATTCATTAGCAGCGTACAAAGATACACTGCTAGGATGGTTTCTCTCTATTTGGTATTAGTAACAAATGATTGTTTTAATCAATTTTCAAGAAAGGGTTTACTTTTCAAACCATAACGGTACCAAGCTGGGCGTGTCTGACTCGCCTTGTTATTGCCGTTAAATAGCAATGCGTGTGGATAGGATTAGAATCCATCCTATTCTAGTTTCCATGTTTCCAAAGACTGGACCAAACATAATAAATAATAATAAAAATAAAAAAACCTTTTATTTCTTACCAAAAAAAAAAAACAGTAAGTGACACAAAAGTTTATAATTTTTACATTAAAAAAGCTATGTTCTAGGTAAGAACCCCTCGTTCTCGAAGGTGAAGGCCTCCTCTTCCAGTTTTCCAGGTTTCCTTGTTTTTTGTTGTCTCTATCCAGTTTTTGCCAGCCACTTTGATGATATCGTCTGTCCACCGGGCAGCTGGTCTACTTCTTTTTCTTATACCTGGTGGTCCTTTCCACGATGTTAAAGTGTGACTCCACCAATTGTCTGTCAGTCTAGCTATGTGACCAGCCCAGCGCCACTTAAGTCTTTTACAGTGTGTCAAAGCATCCGTAACTTTTGTTTTTTTTCTTTATATCTGTCATCTAATTTTTTGAATCTTTTTGACTTTCATTATACTTCTCTCCATGCTTCGGACCTCCAAACTTCAATATGAAGATGGCACGTGATGATGATGATTGTATTTGTATGTGGCTATCGATAATTATTTATCATGCTGTGAGCCTTTTACGAGCTCGTTACTTTGTCTTAAAAATCCTTAATCTAATAGCCTATACAACAGTATGCCATATATACATACATTAATTTCACTTTTACACAATTCAATTTGAAAATGTAAACTTAGGGTCTCCCGTCCTTAAAATAAAAACGCGCGTCCGTTTTCAGAGAATCCGTACCATTTGAAAGTGCCCTTAGGCTGGTTTTGTTAATGCGGGAACGTGAATCTCTTGTACATGCTTCGAATTAACTTACAATGACGTGTATATTTTTAGGGTTCCGTTCCTCAAAATAACAAAGAACTTATCACTCTGTCCGCTTGTCTGTAAAACCAAAAACTATGATAACAAATCAAGTGAAACAAAAAATCTGAAACGTTTCTCTTTAAATTGTTATTTTATTAATACTACTCCGTGATTCATAAATATTTTAAATTAACTTGGTTCTATTTGCATTTAAATATGTTTAGCATAGGATATTTAGGTAGGTACCATGATTTTTACTTTTATTTTGCGTAGCTCTATGTTTCTACATTGTTTAACGAATGTCTTGTTCACGACGTTTAAATAAAAAAAAACAGTGAATATACCGTTTTAAACATTTTTAAATCCTAAATTAATATTTCTTAACAAAATACGGGTAAATTAAAGTATGGTTGTTACGGAACCCTCAGCGCACGTCAGTCAGTCTTGCACTTGTCTTGTTTTTTAACATTGTACTGTGAATTGCTTAAGTTTCATAGTAATGTTAGCACGTACAACAGATTCTTAATAAAGAGCTGTAGATATGTTAATGTGTTACTAGTATTCAAAATATTATTATGTAGTAGTAGCGCCCGCGGTTTTACCCGCGTAGTTCCCATTCCCGCCATGGGAGTACGGGAATATTTATTTTTAAAATTATAGCCTATATGTTATTCTGATGTATGAGTTATGTTATTGTAAAGTTTCATTAAAATCCATTCAGTAGCTTTTTTTGTATGAAAGAGTAACAAACATCCAAACGAACTATCGCGTTTATATTATCATCAGCCTTCATCCGTCCACTGCTGAACATAGGCCTCCTTCAATGAACGGTAAGATGACCAAGCGTTTATATTATGATATAATATAATATATAATATAAGAACTACATTTTATTGTTGAGAGCAATTCGTTTGTATGGTACCATCCTCTTTATTTCTTACTAACTGGTGCGGATTGATGATGATTATTTTTATAGCCTATGTCCTAATACAAGGTATAAGCCATCACCACATCAACTTTCAGCCAATTTAGTTCAGCTGTTTTGCCGTGAAAGGTCAACAAATATCCAAACACCCAAACTTACAAACTTTCGCTTTTATAATATTAGTAAGATGTCAGCTTTGCTGTGTTTCGGAAAGAAGGGCAGGACAGGCAGTGTAATTACTGGGACAGAGACTTAACATCTTACATCTTAGGAAGGCAACACGTGAATAATTTGCCTTTTTTTTTCTTTAACGCCGGGAAATGCTCTGAGGCATCCCGCGGGGGAGTGGGTCTCCCCACGCGGGTATGTGGGACTCGCTGCGCCCGAAAGCTGGTGAGTGGAAGCAGCTCTACCCACTAAAACCCGGCGAGTGCCACCAATGCCGCCTTTGGTGAGGTGGTCCGGATCTAATAAACAAACAAGGCACCTCGACGGCTAGTCAGTCTCCCAAGGGACCGACGCCTCCCCCACAGAGGGGTTGTCCCGCAACACAGAACAACTCCTCCTAAAGACAGGACAGTATAATGGGGTGAGGTTCCCGTCCTCGCCCCTTGCCCCCTGCTCTTTTGTCCCCTCTTCTTATAAGAGGGGTACTGAGAGCCCCCTCGGCTCAATTAGCTTCGCCCAAGGTGCTGGGCTTACCCTAGGCTACTGAGCCTCACCGCCCGCGCCACGTCAAGGCGTGAATAATTTGCCTGGGCTACTTAGGTGGTATAACATAGGTGACGCTGACCAACAGCTGGCTCATCTGCCGATTGCCTATTCAATAACAAAAATCTTTAGTCAATGATGGCTGCTATCAAAGCGACAAAGTGTTAGTTGACTTATTCTTTCAAAAACCGGGAAGAATAGTATGCGATAACATAAGATTACTCAATTAGGTACAATAAATCGGAAGCAGTCAGCACTCTCACCAGTGTGGTCTATTTACTATTTAGCGAACGAAGCAATTGCAATCTCTCTTGGCCTTCGACCCCGAGTTACTGGCAGACAACTCAGTGTATTTCTACAGTCGGATTAAATGGTGTACAATCTTGATTGTGATAAGATTTTTAGGTGACGTATAGTCTGATGATTTTATCAATTAATGTTTTATCGTCTTTATCATCATTATCATCATCATCATCAGCGTCTATGAAAACACTGCTGGGTAATCCTCTTTAAACGCCTTTGGCTCTTAAGCCTATAATTGCAAGTTACATTAATATAATATATTTAGCGATATGACTACACCATACGATTGGTTACACCATAATAATATAATTAACAATAGACCATAAAAACCTAAAATGAATATAAAACCTATTTGCTTTACATCTCATAACATCACGCGATTAAAACATTCAAATAATCGTAAAAGGAAACATTATTTGTTACAACTATTTAATCCTAATATCTATTCAATCCGTGGGATTTAACAATATCGAAATATCAATAGTATGTGAAATGGTCGCTGGAAGACGTTTGTATGTTAAATCCAATTGCAACGCTCAATGAATGTTAACTAGTATTCAAGTTGGTCTAATTAGCTGGCCATATGGTTCATTTGTTTATATGGTTATGAGTCGGATAGATCTTTGCTCTCCGTGGTCTGTTCTGCATAATGTAATTTTCATCATTATTATCAACATGACTGAACATAGGCCATCAATGGTCGCCAATCTAACGTTTTCAATTTTTGTAAGCTTCGAACATGACTATAATTATGTACTATGTAGTTTCGAGACCTATGTACATTAGTGGACGGATAAGGGCTGATGATGATGATGTAGTTTCTAGTTATGAAACTGATCTGTCATCTATATACGTATATAGGAGCTATTCTATAGATTGACTCATCACGATATCTCTGGAACTATAAGACCTAGAGACTTGAAATTTGGTAGGAATATTAAAAGCCACAGTATAATTATGTATTGTACAATTAAAACAATATGTAAAAATTACGGTTATCTGAGAACTGAAGAATTAGGTAATAAAATGAACCCCACCATGGTTCAGGTCTTGACGTGGCGGTGGGGCTCAGTAGCCTAGGGTGAGCCCAGCACCTTGGGCGAAGCTAATTGAGCCGAGGGGACTCTTTGTACCCCTCTTATAAGAAGAGGGGACAAAAGAGCAGCAAGGGGCGAGGATGGGAACCTCACCCCATTGTACTGTCCCGACGTTGGGAGGGGTCGTTCTGTGGTGCGGGACAACCCCCTGTGGAGGTGGCGTGCCCTGTTTGTTTACTAAATCCGGGGCACCTCACCAAAGGCGGCATTGGTGGCACTCGCCGGGTTTTAGTGGGTAGAGCTGCGTCCGCTTACCAGCTGTCGGGCGCAACGAGTCCCACATACCCGCGTGGGGGTCCCACTCCCCCGCGGGATGCCTCAGAGCATTTCCCGGTGATAAAAAAAAAGGTAATAAAATGAAATTTTAGGACCAAACATTTTAGTGGTATGTGATATATGTACTACTGAGCCAAGATAAACGAATAATAGACATATTTTGTCAATGCGTCATCACGAAATAAAGAAACCCGCGTGTTAGCTCCTTTCTATAATGATAGATATTATCACGCCTTTTTTTAATGTAGTTGATATTATGTTTATATTTGTTTATTATTTAGTATAATTTTTTAGTTGGTGATCTTATTTGCTTAAAAATCATACAAATATCCGAATTGAAAACCTCCTTCTTTTTTAGAAGTCGGTTAACAAATTGATCAGTCGCGGGACTCTTGCAGATATGAATATAGATCTAACTTTTATTTTACGAATATAAATATAACTAGTTAAATGGACACGAATAACACACGCGATTAAAGTTTTATTTGAAGCGGTGCTTTGATTTCTCTTTTATAAGTTTGGAGTAGAAAAGACGAAAGCGTCCGCATATGTAAGTAACACATAGATCAGGGGTGGCGAACCTTAATGCATTAACGTTCCATATGTGTAAAAAAAAAAAATGGAAGCCATTGCAACCTGTCATGCTGTTAAGTTTTGCTGACTTTTTTTACAATTATTGTTGAGTATGGGTAACATTTAGTGGGCTTTTTTTTTACTTTCAATTTTTTTTTTATAAGGGGTAGTAATACTTCATAGTAGCGCGTCCAAAATTTTGGGTCGCGTGGCATTAAGGGCACCCGTGCCATTGGTTCGCCATCCCTGTCCGAGGTTTTACCGGTGGGAGAGAGGCGCTTATCCCGCATGCCCGTCTACATAAGTAATTAACAGAATTTGGCAGGACTGGCAATGTAATTACTGGCACCGAGATTTTCTGTTTTAAGTATCATGATAGCTAAACACATAATTTGTCTCCCTTCCAAATCATTCATGCGTATCCTATTCTGAGACGTTATATGGTAAGTTTTGCCATTCTCTCTTACACTGACTAGTTTTATTATCTATAAGCCTTTTAAAAGAATTACGCATTAATTTTATTTATTTATTTATTTATTTAACAATTTATGTACACTAGGATAGTTATAAGGAAATAACACATATAAACAATGCTGGTACAGAGGCTGGTACAATTTTATTTCATTTATATGAATAACTAGCTGTTGCCCGCAGTTTCGCCTGCGTTAACTTTAATTTGCAATCGTATAAGGATTGATGATGATTATTTTTATGGCGTTACTCATTAAAACATCAGCTATCTGTCAGTGAAAGTCCCATCAAAATCGGCCCAGCCGTTTGAGAGATTGTCTGGAACAAACGGACAAAAATTGTAAAAAATGTTATTTTGGTATATGTATGTATACATCCATATGCATTTAATAAAAAGCGATTATTTTAATATTACAAACAGACACTCAAATTTTATTTATCTGTAGGATAGATGTATGTAAGTAACGATGGCCTAGTGGGTATGGGCTCGGCCTCTTGGCCGGTGAAGGAACCATCGTGAGGAACCGTGTGTGAAGTTCACCAACCGGCATTGGGCCAGCGCATCGGTGAACTATGGCCCAAAACCCTCCACGCCTGCTTTCGAGCCGTGTCCAGCAGTGAGACATATAAGGGTTGATATTATTATTATTATTATATTATATATTATAGATGTATAGATTGTCAACATCAGTGGTTTTTCATGCATTGATATTATTGTACCTATATTTGTAAAGTAAAAAGTTGTCTATCAGGGATAACCGAAAAATGGACAGTGGTGATTACCATAATCAAGACACCACGTGGTGTCTAGTCCGATATACTGGCCTACGTATTAATATTCCCGTCGCGTGTCATTAACGGTTCATTACGATTTGCGGCAACTAATTGACTTACCGTTGCGCGTCGTGCCCGGAATTGATTAGGTAGGCTTTTGATAATAGCACGCTTTGATGTACTGTAATTTGATATTTACATGCATGCCTATTTGTAACATGTCATAACCAAATGATAAGGATGGCTGATTGGAGCCTTTTGAATCGATATTATCACCGGCATAAGGTTAAACGATGCCTAAGGGATAATAAGGTCGAGTATTTATGTTCAGTCCCCACCAAGGTTCAAGCCTTGTTGTGGCGGTGGGGTTCGGTAGCCTAGGGTGAGCCAATCACCTTGGGCCAAGCAAATTGTGCCGAGGGGGCTGTTCTTTGTACCCCTACAAGGGGCGAGGATGGGAGCCTCACCTCATTGCGCTGTCCCGACGTTGGGTGGGGTTGTTCTGTGGTGAGTGACGACCCCTCTGTGCAGGTGGTGTCGGTCCCTTGGGGACCGACACCACCGTCGTGGTGCTCTGTTTGCTCAATCGATCCGGGGCACTTCACCAGCGGCATTGGTGGCACTCGCCGGGTTTTATTGGGTAGACGCAGCGGCTTACCATCTTTCGGGCGCAGCGAGTCCCAAATATTTACCCGCCTGGGGAGACCCACTCCCCATCGGGATGCCTCAGAATTTCCCGGCGGTAAAGAAAAAAAAGACACCATAAGAAAGCCACTGGCAACGGACCTGCAAACCCTCCATCGTAGGTGTCTATGGATGTCGGTGACTTACTACCTGAGGAAACGACTATCCGCTAGCCCCATCTTCTATAAAAAAACAAATCAAATTCTGGACCAACAAAGAAATCATCTGCCACAGACATGTCTGATTATTAACTTAGACATAAAGTATAAATCTAAATGAGAACAGCCGGTCGACACATCTTAATTGACACGTACTGGGCCGGGCGACACCGAAACACGACACCGACCGACACGTATTTAAAATATGATTTGTCTGTATTTGCATATTCTATGACGTCATTCTATAATGAAAATATGGTTGTTGAAGAGAAAACTTCTTTATAGGGGAAAATCATAAGGATTCGCGTTATCGACATGCTAATGTGACATTAAAATGTCCTTGTGAAATTTAAATTTTTTGTATTGAAATTTGAAATTTCAGAATATCTTAAATACCTGCCTACTAAGTTATAAGTTTTCACTTCTTTCGGCAGTCCCTATAACTGCATTTTTTGACGTGACAACGTCTTATAATTCGATGGAGCCGGCTGCAAGAACGAAAAAACATGACGTATGCGATGACGTATGCGGTGTTACCTCGCTCTGAGGCGTTCCATTTTCTTATGACGTTGTCACCTTCAACTATCGTCAGTAAACCGCCTTTACAGACAACCAATTTTTTTTTTGATAGCTGGATATGCAAACTGCAGGTGCGCTACCTGATAGTGTTTTGTTAACGTCGCATATGAACGTCTGCATGGGTACCACCATCCTGCTTGTTTCTTCCTTAAAACAGCTTTTCTGTGATTCGAAGAGAAGGGTTTTACTGACACCGAGAGATACCATCTTACGTCTCAGAATAGGCAACACATAAATGAGTTCACTTGCTTATTTTTTTCTTTTATCACCCTGGCTACTTAGGGGCCATCCATAAATTACGTCACAATAATTTCATGATATTTGGACCCCTCCCTATCACCGATGGTCACATTTATGAGACCCCGCATCCCTAGTGTGACGTCACAACATCTGGGAGCCCTCCCACCCCTTGTCACGTAATGTCACACTTCGTCGACACCCCCCTCCCCCTTAACGTGTGACGTAATGTATGGACGGCCCCTTACTATTATGTGGCTAGCCCCGTTTGCCTGCTCAACTAACATATAACAACATCCTAATAGTTTTTAACTAACTTAAAAAAAGGAGGAGGAATGTTCGACTGTATATATATTTTTAATGTATGTTCACCGATTTCTCAGACATTTGTGGACCGATTTTCAAAATTCTTTTTTTTTTTACTAAAAGTTTCGAGTGCGATAAGTGCGAGCCTTGGTCTAAAACAAGAGACTAGGAGTATTTTGTATCTTAAAGTAAAACTATTTATGGAACAACGAACCAACTAATATGTAGACCACCTACATATTTGTTGGTTCGTCTTTTACCTAAAACTTTGCTTCTGTGTTTCACGCTATACTTTTAAAGAAAGATAAATTAAAATAGCAAATACTTCCCAGCGGAAAAATAACATTAACCCTCAAGCTATAAATACAAGATTTGTAAATTCGTTTAGGCATGTTCCCGCCTCCGTTTAGGGTCTTAATTGTTTGCTGCACACTAAATTATTTTGATTTATAGCTTTGTGATTGCTGCAACTCGATTATAAGGAAGGGTCTCTTGAAACTTAAATTGAATGAAAAATAAATTATGTCTGTCATTGTGGCTACGATTGTGACGGCCAGGTCATTGTAATTGACGAAATTGACTCAATTCGATTAATTTTACAGTGTCATGATTGGGAATGATTTGTGAAAAGCGTCCATATTATGAACATGAACATGTGTTAAATTTCGAAATTGGAAACAAAATTTACTATGTCGTTTAATTTCTTTTTCGTTCGGAGAGATAGAGTTGGTTGACGGATAGTCAATTGGTCGATGGAGAATTGGGTTGAATGATAACCTTCGTGCAGTGGCCGGTCCATGTGGGATACAAGAGAGAACGGCTATTTTGGCCTTTATTTTATAGTACGCCAATAAATATGATTATTTAAAACGTCAATACTTTTGTTATAAATAGTTTTAGCAGAAACGGGTGATTTTATCCTAAAGAACGTATGAGTGGAATTAGTTTAAAACTGTAAAAAATCAGAAATGTCTAAAGTGTAAAAATCCTAATAAACCGCCATGACTAGTAGATTTTGGAATAATCTTATATCATAAGTCCCTTCTATCTAGTCTTATCTAGCAAAAGTAAAAAATAGTAATTTTAGGGAATGTAAAATCTAGACCACCATAATTATTAGTTTAATTATATACCATAAGTCCATTCTATCTAATTTCATCTAGCTTTAATTGGTTATTGTGATCGTATAAGATTCATACAATTATGAACAGCGCCTTCCAGCACTTGATAGACGAAACTTCTTGTCACAAGTATTCGCATTATGAAGCTGTGTAGAGGACACATTAGTTGACGAATAAATGAAAGACGATCACAAATCTTAATTACACCGTCAATTATAGACGTTATACAATGTATACATATACATTGTACGGTAAATTACTTTCAGTTGTAGGCGTATTGCACAACAGCATGTAATTGCAGTGTTGTTCTGTAGCGGTTTGCTAAATTATATAGGTACTAGGATATTCCGTTGTTCGTAAAATGGAGTAGTGAACGCTTTATGTTTTTTTTATAGATTTTTACTTCGACAAGAGATGCGCTATTTCATAATTATCTCTAGCATTATCATCTTCTTAACTACAAATAAATATTTATGGATAAATCACATGTTAGGTACTAGTATGTAACTATGATGAGCTAGTAGAACACATGTGTAGGTCCGGAAATATATTTAAAAAGTTCCATACAAAAATTTTTTTTTTTTTTGTTGGATAGGCAAACTGGCAAACGTACCACTTGATGGTAAGTGGTTGACGTCGCCCATGAACATAAACTAGTTTACCTGAAACGAGCCGAGGCAACTCCTTTATGTGTTGCCTATCCTGAGACAGAAGATGTTAAGTCTCGGTGCCAGTAATTACACTGCCTGTCTTGCCCTTCTCTCCGAAACACAGCAAAGCTATTTCACGGGAGAAACAAGCAAGATGGTGGCACCCATGCAGCCAGGAGCGGCACAGCGCTTCCCTCCCACCGGTAGCGCTTCCCTCCCACCGGTAGCGCTTCCCTCCCACCGGTATACATATAAACATAATTGTTATAATGTTCTTCTATAGACTCCCACTCTCTTTCCTTATTTAAAAGCCTTATTCTTGTTGGTAGAGTAATTGCCAATTCTTCCTTCTCTATGTCAATTCCTTCACCTCTTGATACGATACGACCCTTATCCTTGATGTGCTCTATGTAAGTTCTCCTCGGTCTACCTCTGCCTCTCTTTCCCTCAATCCTTACCTCTAGGATATTTATTAATAACGAGTAATGTCGTATCAGATGGCCAATCACATTGTATCTTCGGTTCTCTATGGGTTTGATTATGCTTCTTTTCTTCTTTTATCTTTATGGATATCTAACTAGCGTCATAGTATGAATACTAATATTATGAAGGATATTAGTAGTAAATAGTACGTAGATTACGCAATGATAGTAATCTACATTCGATCATCATTTGGTATTTTTCAACAAATTAGAACCAGTGCTTTAATGCACTTAAATTGATTTTTATTAGTCGTAGGTAATTACGGGCTCATAATGATTGCTTCGCCAAATATCAAAATCTGCAATCTGATAGACGCGCCAGATACCTTCAGTATGGATTTTATAATCTCTCATAAACAGGACTTTGAACTTTCACGTATTTGTTCTATTTCTCCATAGGCTAGTTAATTCAGTCACTAGTTGAGTCAGGCGTGAGTCAGCCGATACGTGTTTACGGAATATCGATGCTGGGATGTCTTCCAGACGGCATGAACGAGAAAAAAAATCCAGACGACAGATGGCTGGATTTATTCCTGTTCTATCCGCAAACTTAGATTTTGGTTGTTTGTTTGTTAATCAACTTGTTTGGAGTTTGTTTTAAATCTTTTTTGTTCGAAAATACTTTGGATGAGTACCGAGTATTACGACATAATTTAATGTCTATCTGTATTGAATATTTAGAGACTATATTATTACTAGATAGATCTTTTTTTCAATATCCTTCAAGTATTGGACTCGAAGAAGGACTTATTTCTACTCTAATTCTATTGTAAATGTGTTATAGACTTTCATATTTAATTCCTATGTTCTAATTCATAATACGGACACAGAGGCTTCTGTAATAGTCTGTATAACCGGCGGCTGCTAGCAACCAGAAGTAGACATGAAGATATTTGCGATTATTAATCTTAAGATCTCTGTTTAAATTAAGATACGCCAAGCAATAGCCAGTTTAATAAAAGTTATATTACATAGTGTTACTGTTTTGAAGATTCAAAGACTGAATCTTCAAAGCTGTAATATCAATACATGTCTCAAAACATGACCATACTCCGTCATCAATAAATAAATTAATAGATCGACACTAAATCTTCAAGACCGGCATATAATGTCTGCACACCATTGCATCCTAAACACATGCAAGTGAAACGCGAACTAGCAATAAAAATATATTTATCATAAAAGTTGCACATTAAAACTCAAACAGTCGTAAATATGAGAATCAGACCACTATTTATATCTGTAACTCATGACGACGCAATCGTTTTGATACTTTCAACTTTTCTATTACTGTAATTTAGTTTATGTTATTTTTAAAGCTTTATTGGTTAATAAGTTTTTATATAAATATATTTTTTTCCAAAATAAATTATCGCTATTCCTTAGTATTTAGCGTTTGGAGGGATGCGCTGTGCCGTGCCCCCGCTGCTTTGCTGTGTTTCGGAGAGGAGGGCAAGACAAGCAGTGTAATTACTGGCACCGAGACTAAACATCTTATGTCTCATGATAGGCAACACATAAATGAGTTGCCTGGGCTAGTTCCAGGTAAATAAGTTTATATTTCTAGGCGATGGTGACCACTTACCATCAGGGTTGGCTGATAATCCAGGCAGATAAAAATTTGGATGATCCAACTAACATTAAAAAAATGTTTTTAAATTAACAGTTATGACTGCCCGGAATGTACCTATGAGGTACATGTTTTATTTTGCAGATTAACAAGTAAAATACAGTTAATAAGATGGGGTGCGTAACGATGAACCTATTTTTACTGGACTCTCTGTTGCTGTAAAGTATTGAAAACGTAAGGAATGTAAAAATCTTAATAATTTTATTGTATGAATGGAATGCAGTTAGTTGTGTTAATGGAATTATACTAGTCTAAAATACAACATAAGATACTTAATATCCTCGTAATAGGGAATTAATGTGGGATGACATTATTTAGTTTCTTACGAGCTATTTTGCTAAATATCTTGAATATCAATAGACAATCATGTTGATAATTGTATAAATATTACTTTTAGGATTCCGTTCCTCAAAATGACAAAACGAATCCCTTATCATTACTCCGTTGTCCGTCTGTATGTCAAACCAAAACCTTTATTCACATTACACCATTCTAAGACAAAGAACGATGAAATTTGGTGAGAAGCTAAGTCTCGCACTTCTCACAGCCTAAATAAACGAAAAATCTGAAACTGTTAATATGTTATATTTAATTGAAAACATATTTTTTGGAACCCATAGCGAAAGTCCGACTTGCACGTGTCCGGTTTTTTTTTTGTATAGAAGAAGGCTTCAAAAAGTGAAATAATAGTGATCACCCGCCCATAGACATTAGCGACACCGTCGTTATAATTTTTTTTAAATCTAGATCCATAGCACCTGGTAATCCTCTGGTTTAGCAGGTGTCTGTGGATGTCACTTATCTCTTATCTAAGGGAACCGACTGTCCGTTTGCTATATGTTCTATAAAAAATAGCAACACATATTTCTATATAATTAATAAGTATCAAACATACGCGGTCGCTTCGGGTTCAGTTGTAGGACGGCAGTAATAGTTGGTCGTTCATTGAAGTAGGGCGGCGGCTTTTGTGGTGAAACGAAACATATGAAAATAGTAACCGCCATGTTTCGAGTACGTACGCTTTTCACGTGCTAGCGTATAATATGTACTGATATTAAACGAGCTTTAAGCTATCTTAGTAATAAAGGAGCTTTAGTTACGGTTCCGTCTGATTTCGGTGGCAATGTTTCCATTACCTGCTCTGTACTTCTAAAACACAGGAAAAAACGATCACTCGAATCTGGCACAAGCTTTAAGCTTTCTTAGTAATAAATGAGCTTCCTTAACGGTTCTGTCTGACTATTATTATCCATAGTTTTCAACTTTACTTTTCAAATAATTATCTAGGCCAACTTCCAAACCAAATTAATTATAAATGTCGCCCACGAACTTTACCGAGTATGTCATTGTAAGTTATAACCCGCTAATCCTCTGATGCAGCGGGTATCTGTAGATATCGCTTTTCACTTAGCATTAGGTGAACCGACAGTCGGTAAAAAAACTTTCTGAAACGCATATTAGGTATCAGTGACAATGTTTCCACTACCTGCCCTGTCCTTCTAAAATACAGCAATGCCATTTGTCAGAAGAAAAGACGATCACCCGTGTCTGGCGTGCATTACTAAACGCACCCCTCCCACCGGTAACAGTACAACCTTATTAAATTAAGCTTATAAGTACATTGGAAATACTAAAGGATTGAAATCAATAATAATTCTTTTTATAAATTATCTATGGATGCTTTTACACCACGTCTCAATCTAGTCCCGTGGTAAGTTCTCGAAGAACTTGTGTTACGGGTACCATACAACGGAAATATATTTAATACTTTTATACTATACATATATTTAGGATTTTTATTATATAAATACATATATTTAATATACATCCATGACCCAGGAACATAGAAAACTTTTTTGTTCCCTGGCGGGATTCAAACCCGCAACCTCCGGCTTGAGCGCCAACGCGCTAACCATTGAGCCACAGAGGTCGTCAAATATCAATAACAGTAGAGGATTACAAACTTTTTACAGAGTATGCTCTAGAAAACTAATTAATATTAAATATCTAGAAGCTAAAATTAAATATATTAATGACTGCAGAGCCCTCAAGTGATTTACCGCCGTATCATCTGTTTAAGAACCTTTACTGATCAACCACAAACCCTATAATGAATACCGCATGAAAATCGGACTAGATATTTCTGCAGCGTCACCTAGTGAGTTGATACCGTAACACCTATTTAAAAATCTTCACTAATCAACCACAAACCCGTTATTAAAAGCCGCATCCAAATCGTACCAGTAGTTTTGGTTTTGTAAAAACAATGTTTACTGCAGCGCCCCCTAGTGAGGTGTCACCGTAACACATTTTTAAGAACATGCAACACAATTTAAACCGAACCTATAACCGGAAACCACATCCAAAACGGACTTAGTAGTAGTTGCACAAACAAAATATTATGTTTTCTGCAGCGCCCCCTGTAGGGCTAGCATACGCGCACGACAAAATTGTATCTACCCCTTTTCTCGTATTACTTATATGAAATAATACGAGAAAAGGGGTAGACAAAATTTTGTCGTGCGCGCATGCTAGCCCTACTGGTGAATTTTCATCGTCATAAAAAATATATAAATATCCACCAATCAAACCAGAACCCACCACTGAATGAAAACCGCATCAAAACAAATATTTACTGCAGCGCCCCCTGGTGGGTTGTAATTGTAACAACTATCTAAGAACATGCACCAATCAAACCGAAACCCATCATTGAAATTCGTATCAAAATTAAAATAATAGTTTTGGAGAAAAATGGCAACATTGGATTGTACAAAAAACGTTTACTGCAGTGTCCTCTAGTGAGTTATCAACTTAATATCTATCTAATAATATGCACCAATCTAATCCCAACCCATCTCTGAAAACCGCATCAAAATCGGACAAGTAGTCTTGGAGATAAGCGGCAAAATAGGTTTACACACACAAACTGCCTCTCACCCCAAACGCATATACAGTCTCCGTTCCGTCGCGGGTAGAAAATAAAAACGTGATCATTTTATATGGAGTTTAATTAAGTCACTTTGAATAATTACTATTAGCTGCCCGTGGTTTTGCCTGCGTCCACTGAAATTTATAATCTTAATACTTATATTATAACATAAATTATATCAAATACCAATATGAATAAAAAAACAGTACCAACCGAATATGATTTATGTACTGAATTAAACCTATTATAAAAAGTGCTTCACAAAAGGTTTAAATGACACAAAATTTACGATCATAACAAGGTATTCATGGTTTTTTATCCCGAAGGGCTTCCCTTTATCCCGGAGTGTCCCGAACACAAAAGGTCTAAAACTGTAGGTCAAGTGTTTCCCGGACGTGAGGTCTGAGGACAAAGGGTTTTTTTCAAATTGATAAACTTCGTGGCACTTGACGGGAGGGTGGGTATACGACGTTGCAATTTTTTAATTATTGATTTAAAAAAGAGAAAACGAGATACATGTTTCTGAAAAGACCGTGAAAATGCTTATTTAAATCCTAAATGGAAAAGATTTTTTTATTTATCGGTAAAGAATCATGGTAGTAGAATCTTCACGTATTCGGCGTAAGAAAGGCGTAATAAGAAATTTAAAAGTTATTCTAACATCTATATTGAAATTTATCAGGTTCTTTACTTTTAGTTATCAGCTGATGAGCTTGCGGTAAAATATGATAAGGCAAATAATATTTCACACACAAATAAATGTAAAAATAAACAAATATGAAAGCTTTAAGTACCCACAATATTGAAATAGAAAGATATTCTCAAATCAAATGAACATAAATAGCATTAGTATATGTATATTTTAATTACGGCACGGCTCCACCGCGGCGCACTCAGAAGCTACGCACGTGTGTAAAAATGTCAATTGCAAGAAAATGTCAATTAATGTGTAGCTTGTCCGTGGGTTGCAGTCAAAACAATCACATACATTTTCTTGCAAAGCGAAACTTGACAAACGTGCGTAGACTCAAGCCTCTCCGTGTGCCGCGGTGGAGCCGCGCCCTTATGCTAAATTAAATTGAATAAATCTTAAAATGTAGTAAGTAACAATAAAAATATACAGTTGTGTCAAAACAAAAACAACGTGAAGTTTGAAACTTAATTACAACAATATGGCAATACAACAATGACACAAAGCTCAATTCAGAAAGCTCAATTAAGCTTATAATTTCAATCCTATTTTCCTGTTACCTTTGCAAAACTTTGATTCCTGTCCAACTGTAACGGAGCAATGAGCATTGAGGAAGCTTAGAGCTTTCGGGTTAGTCAGAAAAGCGCGCGCGCACAGGCCACGCGTCTGTGGCGAGTTCATGTATCGCAGGAAATTAATTATTCTCGTGTATAAATAGTGGGTTATTAGTGATGATAATCTGAGCGGCACATATATTGTTTATATAAGAATCGATTTTAAACGACCATAATCGATAATGCCAAGTAATTATGAATAGTGATAAAGCGATTAGGATTTATCGATTTTTTATTGTTGTAATTGATAATATTGAGAAGTTTAATTTAGTACTAAGTTTTAATAGTTTATTTACTTACATTTGTGCGTTGACTAATTTTAAATGTGCTCATAAGTTGTGTTTAGAAATAAACTTCTCAGAATCTTTAAAGGATGACTATTCTGAATTTATTACGACTATTGTCACGCGGATCATTAAATTTTTATTGTAAGTTAATTTTTAAGATTATTGGAGTAGACATGTCCCTCTATCAAAATCATCAACGTCTAGGTAAAAATATTATTAAAGAAACGTACTTAAAAAATACGCAAGTCGGATTTGCAATTGTTTTACCATTTTATATAGAACCACGAAAAAAAAATTAAGTGATTTTTGTCGATACAGTGATTATAGTGAATTTTTACGAGCCATTTACAATCTATAAATACAGCCCAAATGTCACACATACGGATAAACGGATAGCAAAGCCTTAATAACACATGGTTACATAAGTGTGAAGTAAAACCAAAACTTAATAAAAAAAAGCATTAACATTTTACATAAAACCTGCGAACTTAGAATTGATATGATCTTGGATCATATAAATTCTATATATATATATATATATATATAGAATTTATATAAACACATTTAATATTATTAGGATTCAAAGATAAAGGATATAATACCAAAATAAAACATTGCGAATACCGAAGGTTAAGAAAGGGCCGTATAAAACGCAAACAGTAGGTCGTGAGTGCTTCCACGTTTTATCGTAACTCAGTGGATTCTGATACCGCGATCTTGTGCTATATCAGTGAGTTATTGGTTCCGCACATTAAATTTATATTTAGACTTATCTCTGTTTTCCTTTCAATGTCATAACAGACCACGACGGCCCGACTATCTTTAATTATTCAATTTCAACCGAATACTGCACGGATATCCCTAGTCAAAGTTCGAAATTCATTTTTATACTTGCATTTATCTTGAATGGACATCTATACAAAAATCCCGTTTAGTCCAAACTTGAGACAGTTAATCCTGGATATCTATATTTTATATCCAATTTGAACCGGCTATTACACATAAATCCCGTATAGTAATAGGCTGACATCACTAATTCATAATTTCATCCAACTCATCCAACTTAAACTGGCTACTACACGAACTTTCCATTTAGATTCTAGTCAATGGTCTATAGATGTGCTTTTAACACCAACATTGATGGAATAGTATTACAGAAATTTAATAATATATAAAATTGTATATGTTTCAAAGGATATAAGTAATTACAATGGCTTTTGATATAACAAACTATTTCCATCTGATTGAAAAATAAACATTGATTAATAATTTCTTCCCAGAGTCCAGTGTAGTCGCTGGCAAAAACCATTATCAATTCAACAACAAATTAAATTATTTACAGTTTCCTACTTCGTTCCAGCTTGAAACCTAGTTATAAATAACAGTTTTGGATGTCTTAAATTAGCTATAGAACGTTCAATTATTACAAGGCTTGCACTGAGTGTTACTATTTCACGCGTAGTTAACAATTGCGAGTAGCTGGAGATCAAAATGCTCTTTATTGAATGAAAATGAGATAAAAAGAAATAGAGAAATTGCTAATATCGGGACAATTTGATATTTTCTTTGACTAATCGTTAACAGATCCCTGTCAAGAGTTTATTTAACTTTAATTTTATAAGTTCGTGTAAACAATCGCATCGTGTGCTAATACGTATGTAATTTCGTAGTAAACCCGCAAGAACTAGTTTCCGATACTCGATACTTTACTGCGAAACCATTTGACGTATAGTAAATTCGATATAGACACAGGATTATCAACCATGAATCTATAAAAAAAAAACATGTAACTTAGGGTGAAGTCTCTATAGTTTTTATTGAGATGAGAATATAAAGATAATAGATAATAATAGATGGGAAAATAAAATTAATCTGCTACACGGGACCCTAAAAGTTGAATGGGTGGGAGGGAAGCGCTGTGCCGCGCTCCCGGCTGCATGGGTACCACCATCTTGCTTGTTTCTCCCGTGAAACAGCTTTGCTGTGTTTCGGAGAGAGGGGCAAGACAGGCAGTGTAATTACTGGCACCGAGACTTAACATCTTATGTCTCAGGATAGGCAACACATAGATGAGTTGCCTGGGCTCGTTCCAGGTAAACTAGTTTATGTTCATGGGCGACGTTGACCACTTACCATCAGGTGGCACGTTTGCCAGTTTGCTTATCCAAGTAACATAAAAAAAAAAAATGTAATTGAATGTTGCCAATTTTCTTGGTAGGTGATTACCAAGTATAAAAATTTATGGTATAAAAAATACAAATACTTGTAATTTTTATACTTATAGGTACTATTACGAAACATTAAGTTTTACTTATTAGAGAAATAAATTTGTTCGATTTGTCAGTGAAAGAACTAGGTACTCTTTTGTCTTTACTGAATCTATCGGCCTTGAATGTCGGGGTATTTAATAGACAGTATACATTAATCTTTATTATATATTATGATTATTGTATATAGGAGTGTAGTGTATATAGGAGAATTAGATGCACGATGGGATTGACATAGTCACTCTAAAATCTCTAAATTAATTGATAAAGATTATTTAAAAAAAAGTTTTGCTTATTAGTAGTATTGCTTTGCACTAATATACGAAATTTTAATTTTTAAACTATTGATTAATATAGGCTGTAGTAGTTAAGCATTGTATGATGCAACTACTAAACTTTATATAACTTTTGTTTTTAACATAATATTATAACTTATTTGACTTATTTGATATTACTTAGGTGTACTTTTCTGTATTTTTATAAAAATACTTGGCATGGATTTTGTTACGGATTATTTTGTACATCGACCTAAAACTTTTTTTTCTGTATCCAAAATGGAATTCGAATATTAATATAAAGATGAAGAAGTATACCAAAAAACAAGTGCGTGCGTACAAAGTACTCATGTCAGAAGTGAAACTTATTAGGCAAAATTAATTTTTAAATCTCGTTTATATTTATCTTTATATATATAATTCTTCTGTGCGTGTGTATGTCACTGAACTCCTCCTAGACGGCTGGACCGATTTTGATGAAATTTTTTGTGTGAGTTCAAGGGGATTCGAGGATGGTTTAGATTCACAAAAAAATAAATATTTTGTACAGGACAACGTCTGTCGGTGCCATTAGTACTTATCTAAAGCTTAAAATTTCCGAGACTTGCGATGCGACGTTCGCTCTATCTCACTCTCTCTCTCGATCTTTCTCACTCACTTGCTCCCTACTCTCACTCCATTGCTATGTGCTTCATGTTACGTTCGCCCTTTCTCACTCTCTCTTAATGGGTCTCAATCACTCTCTCACTCTTCTTGGACGTTGCATATATTATTATATTCATAATATTCATGACGTTTCCTCCGTAAAAAAATTACCCTCATGTGCGCAAAGAAGTTTCACTTCAAAAATCATTAAAAATCCATTTCCAATATAAAAGTTTCTGTCATAAAGACGCTCAAAGACCAGTGTCGGTCTATTCCGATCTCTTGTTGACAAGCGCGACGTGGCGACTCCCGATTCGTTTACCTACATCCAGACTATTTATAAGTTGCAGCGGAAATACGATGAATAACAAGACGGAGTATTCTATTTTTTTTGGCTCATCATTTTATGTATTTCTTTATTTTTTGTAAATATACATTGCTTGTGAAGTATTTTATTTTATACTATAAATGAAGGAAATATTAAAAAAAAAAAAAAAAAAAAGCTTACGAGCCAGTGAGCATCGATGTCGATGGGTATGGGCTCGGCCTCTTGAGTGAGAGCCGAGAGGTCCGGGTTCTATACTGACCATCACTTGCTAGCGGGTGAAGGAAACATCGTTAGGAAACCTGCATGCCTGATAAGATTATAATTCTTTGAAGGTGTGTGAAGTTCACCAACCCGCATTAGGCCAGCGCATTGGTTTACTGGCCCAAAACCCTCCTTGCGTGATTTCGAGATGGACACCCGTGCCCAGCAGTGGGACATATTATATTGATATATAATATATAATATATTATAAGAAGCCTACGCGAGGCATAACATAGTATTATTATTAATAGGTTATTTAATAATTTAAATAACAATTAAATGATTATTCAATTAAATGATGTAAGGAATTATTTCCTAACAAATGAATTACTTCTATTACCTAAGTTACCACACAAACACAGCATCGTAACTTACAACCCACGAACTATAAACAAGCCTTTACCATCTGCGTTCTGTACCGGGATACATCCTTCTATCAAACTTCCATAAATGAACAATTCGTGTTCCTGATTGACGCCTTGTTTAGACTCCATTGTAAACAGAGCCAGCATATGGACTATTGAGATATACTATTATAGATTTATCCAAAGTGCTCCGTTATCTACGTTATCCGTTTTCGATTGTGAGTTTACTTTTGTTAATAACAAGCTAGCAAGTAGTCTTTGGATTATATATTTTTAAAACTGTGACTACTAGTGAGGAAGGGAATCACTAAAATACGACTGTATTAACGTGGTGTGACTGCTCTCTACATATTTTCCGAAATACAACAATGATTCTCTCTGGTTCCAATTTTCCTAAGATATATGTACTAGGTTACAATACATATATACCTACTAGGTTTATTATTTCAAATAAATGAATATGTTAACAATTTTAATCTATACATCTTTATCTATACAGATCAATAAAATTGGAGTGTCTGTTTGTAATATTAAAATAACCCCTTTTTATTAAATGCATATGGATATATACCCGATACAGATACCCAAATAACATTTTTTACAATTTTTGTCTGTCTGTCTATCTGCCTGTATGTTCCGGCTAATCTCTGAGACGGCGGGGCCGATTTTGACGAGACTTTCACGGGCTGATAGCTAATGTTATAGGGAGTAACTTAGGCTATAAAAATAATCATCATCAATCCGGGTACGGCTGTAAATCTAAGTTAACGCGGGCTAGTATTATATAATACTTTCTCACTCTTTTGTATCCTCCGATAGCTCATTCAAATACAATATTTAACCTTTTAAAGCCTTTCAAAAATTTATTGAAGTGTACAATTTTGTTGGTACAAAACGAGATTGTACCATAAAGTCTTTTACGGTAGTTTGACACTATCGTTTATCGTGAGGTGCTTTGTTTTTTCAAAATGGCCGTTTATTTGTCACGGGGTTCAGTGCTCCAGTAGTTATAAATACATGTCGAAGTTTTGACAGGCGCGTAAATAAACGTTGGACGTGGACGGACGTAACACACCTTTTACGAGCTTTACGCGATATTACACCATTTCAGCCGCCATAAAACGTATGTGGGTTAATCTTAATATAATCAGGGAGCTTGCCCTGGTTTCTGTGTGTTTATCCCTTTTGGGACTGTTGAAATTCGTCTGTTATATTACAAATTAGCTGTTGCCCGCAGCTTCGCCGATTGATGATGATTCTTTTTATAGCTTAAGTTACTCCTAAAACATCAGCTATCTGTCAGTGAAAGTCCCGTCAAAATCGGCCGAGCCGTTTCTGAGATTAGCTGGAACAAACAGACAGACAGTCAGACGTACAGACGGACAGATAAAAATTGTAAATAATGTTATTTTGGTATACGTACCGTGTATACATCCATAAGCATTTCGTAAAAAATCGGTTATTTTAATATTACAAACAGACACACCACTTTTATGTATCTGTATATAGATGAGATTCATCGGTAATGTACGGTCATAATAAAATTGATTCTATAACTCGCTATTTTTATAACTTTAGTGAATTTCTTTATGTTTGTATCAAAAATTGTTAATATTATGCAGAAAAACCGCTTAAGGCCTTGGACTAGGGAGTAGGGAGATATGATTTCAAATATTTACACTTGTTATAATGAAACAAGTTTTAAGGATTAATATTTTTACATGCCCGACGTTTCGGATACTTTACATCAACCATAGTCATAGGAGGAAATTCACCTAAACATTTAAGACCACATATTTACTCTTGCTTTACCTATATTGTTGAGCAAATATTAAATAAGTAAAAAATATATTCTGCGGCTCGGACAATATTATTGTTCTTAGCCTACATATCTAACAAGATTAAAATCTGACAGCATTAGACCTTCGTTAATCCTGGGCCTCGCATGTGTAAACTGCTCAAAACCCTCGTCTAATGTCGAGTTCCCTTATAGCATATGTATAACAGTCTATAATACTTATAGCTCTAAATAAGTTTGCACACCTAATGAAGGGAGCTTAAGATTTTTTTCTTTTTTTTGACGTGACAACGTCTTATAATTCGATGGAGCCGGCTGCAAGAACGAAAAAACATGACACATGCGGCGTTACCTCGCTCTGAGGCGTTCCATTTTCTTATGACGTTGTCACGTTCAACTATCGTCAGTAAACCGACTTTACAGACAACCGATTTTTTTCTTTATCGCCGGGTAATGCTCTGAGGCATCCCGCGGGGGAGTGGGTCTCCACACGCGGGTATGTGGGACTCGCTGCGCCCGAAAGCTGGTAAGTGGAGACAGCTCTACCCACTAAAACCCGGCGAGTGCCACCAATGCCGCCTTTGGTAAGGTGCCTCGGATCTATAGAGCAAACAGGGAACCTCGATGGCTAGTCAGTCAACCTCAAGGGACCGACGCCACCTCCACAGAGGGGTTGTCCCACACCACAAAACAACCCCTCCCAACGTCGGGACAGTGCAATGAGGTGAGGTTCCCATCCTCGCCCCTTGTCCGCTCCTACTCTTTTGTCCCCTCTTCTTATAAGAGGGGTACAAAGAGCAGCCCCTCGCTTCACTTGGCAACACGCAAGGTGCTGGGCTCACCTTAGGCTATTGAGCCCCACCGCTACGACAAGGCTTGAACAGTGATGGGGAAGTTTGGACACCTCCTAAGATAGGAGCTAAGACTAGTGTAAACAAAAAATATATTTTTAAAGTAACTATTAGGATCAATAAATCTATCTCCTTTATTTATTTTTCCTGTCTATATCGAGCAATAGCCAATATTAACTGGAAAAACTAAATTTGTCACTTTGCCAGAGAGGATTTATGAAAGCGAGGAAGTTCAAAGCGGCGCTAGAAACGTGCGTCCTCTTTGACACTTCCTCTTTTTGGACTTTTATTTTGTTTCAGAGTCAATTTTCCGTAACTCAATATTTTTGAACGCTAAAATATTTTTGTCAATAACGTTTTTGTTGTGAAACATCGATTTGTGCTTCTTGGCAGTAAAATAAACTCTAATGCCGCGACGGCAAACGGATAACGCTATTATTTCTTAATTTATTTGATCTCTGTTTATAGATTTTAAAATTATGCATTTTACTATAAAAATACAAGACACACATGTGCCAGACGTCCCATGGTAACGGCCAACTGTTTCTTAAAGAACTTACTGTTGTATAAGCACAGTAGCCATCGTATTTTTTTTCTTTTACGCCGTGAAATGCTCTGAGGCGTCCCGCCGGGAAGTGGGTCTCCCCAGGCGGGTACGTGAGACTCGCTGCGCCCGAAAGGTGGTAAGGTGGACGCAGCTCTACCCACTAAAACCCGGCGAATGCCGCCTTTGGTGAGGTGCCCCGGATCTATTGAGCAAACAGGGCACCTCGATGGCTAGTCAATCCCTCAAGGGACCGACACCATCTCCACAGAGGGGCGGTCGCGCACCACAGAACAACCCCTCCCAATATCGGGTCAGTACAATAGGCTGAGGTTCCCTTCCTCACCCCTTGTCCCCCTGTTCTTTTGACCTCTATTCTTATAAGAGGTGTACAAAAAGCAGCTCCCTCGGCGGCCCAATTTGCTTCGTCCAAGGTGCTGGGCTCACCTTAGGCTACTGAGCCCCACCACCATGACAAGGCTCGAACCGTGGTGGGGACGATAGCCATCGCCTATTGTGCTTGTTCATTAATTATTTATATATTATAATCTTATTTTATATTTTAATCTTGGATTTAAGTACTTCAAATTATAAGTACAAAAAAATCAAGAATAGCAACTGTGCATCTAATACCCCTGTTATTACTACAAGTAGGTAATTCCGACGAATTATAAATATTTCGTAAGAGTTGTGAAAACGAGGCGATGTTGCAAGCGTAATCACACCTGTTTTACCGAGAATGTAGTAATTAAGTTATCTCGTGAATCAGATGATTCTTGGATGTGAGTAAAATTATTATTGGATGTAAGAAAATATAAATTATGTTCAGCTTCGTTACCTTCATCTCCTACTACTAGTTTCCTAGGTTTATTCTAATCCCCGCAGAATTATTTAGTATCTGATAGGGATGTTTCATATTCCGTTTGATCTATGTTGTTTAGTTTTCGGACGCCAACGACGCCTATTCCACAGTTCATAAGTTATAAAACAATTATTTCCTCGTGCAGTCTCGTAATAAACTTGCATTTATAATTTTAGTAGAAAGTCTAGCTTAGTATTACTTAGTTGAAGTATTTCCGTAATAGAAACATTTGATAAGAATCGTGCTTATGTAAAAAATGGAGCTATTGTGATAAAATAACTTCCAATAATTGATTTTACCTATACAAATATATGTGCTATGCTGGGTGTTTTTTTGGCAGATAGGATTCGAAACGAAGACATCCGCCAGAGAACCAAAGTTACCGATAATACGCGCAGAATAAGCTTATTGAAGTGGCAGTGGGCTGGTCATACACTCAGGAGAACGGATGGCCGATGGGGCATTAATGTTCTAGAGTGGAGGCCGCGTTTGGGTAGACGAAGTGTTGGTCGGCCATTAACCAGGTGGGAAGACGATCTCCGTACAGTGGCCGGTCCGTGTTAGACGCGAGTAGCGAGGGATCGGTCGTCTTGGCGTTCTTTGAGGGAGGCCTATGTTCAGCAGTGGACGGATAGAGGCTGATGATGATGATACAAATATATAAAGATTTATTACGAGTGTTTGCATAATAAAAGCAAACAAACTACTTATTTGTAAAGGTACTTTTTATTCTGAGTAAAGTTGATTAATTGCCGTAATATTTAATGTTGAAAGATCTTTAAATACAAGCCCACTGGTACATGAACATAATTCATATAATTACTAATCGAATGTTGTACACACGATTAAAATAACATTATAACCTGTTTCGCGACGGCCAAGTTCTTAAGAAGAAAGGCACCCTGGGTGCCTGATTTTGAATATGGATTTGTAATTTATTCGAATTCCAAAAGGCTCTTAAGAAGCCCAGTCGAATATACATCTGCCCTCCCACTAAACGATCATTGTTCTAGTTGGTACACAATTTCATTTCAATATAATTGCTGTTACGGCGCCTATACCGAAATTAATGCAGTTTTGATGATAGGTAATAGGCGTTTTATGATTGCTTATGAAATAGTAACAATAATCTATTTATGAAATGAATATACATGAGATGGTATAGATATAATGAGTAATAACTTCTTAGCTGTAGTATTGAGTACATACATACGGCATACCACTCAGCCAAAATAATTAGGCGCTTGATAGTGACCGCCCGAACCCCGCTTTCGCCCCGCGCTCCCCCTAGCGGCGGGGTTCGGGCGGTCGCTGTCATGCGCCTAACTGTTTTGGTAGAAATGATTTAAATATATTGGTACATTCGTAACGTTACATGATATAGGCACCGGATAGACAAGCCATGATGATAAGGGATAAACGTCCCCTATGAACTTCGACGAGTTCACCATCATTGTGCTATGCCTCGACCTATCATTCAAGACACCGAGACCTGAGATAATTATACTGCCTGCTCTGTCTTTCTTTCTAAAACATATCAAAGTTACTTAACGGAAGAAACAAGCATCCCTATCATCCGTGCCATACCACCATCATCATCATCGGCCTTTATCCGTCCATTGCTGAACATGCCTCGTTCAATGAACGTCAAGACGAACGATCCCTTGCTACTCGCATATATATACTTACTTGTGCCACATTTACATTCCCAAAAATATATTTTACTGCCTGTTTGCTGAGTGCAGTGTTTTAACAAGTTGAAAATAGGCATTAAGTGCTTTTCATCTCTGAAAACAAACAAGTAATAATTATTGTCATTGAGAATGTAAATTTGAGATGTTATTTCATATATCCTTCTTACCAAGTCCGTTACAAATAGTAGAAAACAAAATCAGTGGATTTATGGTTTCCTCAGAAAGATCTTCGTGTCGATACGGTTTGCCGATGACAGGGGTCAAATATTAATAAAAATGTTTAGGACCTGAAAAATTTAGGGTCATTAACATACACCAAATTGTAACCTACACCTACATTACATACTATTATGATACATTGCAATATCTAGTTAGGGGAGACCTCATTCTACTTCCACTCAGATCCAGATTAATGGTTCCCATCATTAATCTTTGTCGAAGTCTAAGAACTTCCATCTTTGTCGATGCAAATATGAGGTACTTGGGCCTCATCTTTGACAGCAGATAGAACTTCAAGGAACATTCCCGGCGTCTAATGCCGAATTTGCTCGAAGCCACGCGGGCGCTGAGTCGTCTCCTCCCCAACGTGGGTTGGCCGAGCGCTGCCTGCCACCGCCTAAATGCGGGTATCTTGTGTTTGATGTGACCCTGTTGCGATGTCTGCAACGGGTCATGACTGTCAGGGACGTGCGTGCGTCCGTATGTCCTCGGACGATGCGGCGATCTTACTAGCGGACACTGTGCCCTGTGACCTGGTGGCAGGTGCCCTGGCGCATTCCTGGCGGAGGAGGGGAGGAGACGCCGGGGGAGGAAGAGGAGGATATCAGATGATAACTAGTCGGAAAAATAGGGGGAGAGCTGGCGGAGGGGTCTGAGAAGGCGGTTGCTCCGCGAGTGGATGGAACGGCAGGCCGTTGGTCCAATCCTGGAGCAGTGGGTTGACCAGCGGAATGTCATAATCACCTTTCACCTTGCGTAGATCATGACGGAACAGGGCTGCTTCGGTGGTATGGTAGGAGCGATGACCGTCCGTGATGTCGCAGAAGGAAAAGGTGGAGCGGGAAAGGGAGCACACTGGCGCATCTTTTATCAGGAGAGCATGACGGCGACGGGAGGTCGTACCGCCATGGGGGGACAAGTCCCCCCATGGCGCACCAAAGATCGGGGGATCCGCCGTGTACAGAGAGCTGCGTCCACTTACCATCATTCGGGCGTAGCGAGTCCCACATACCCGCCACGTGAATTCCCCTGCGGGATGCCTAAGAGCATTTCCCGCTGGAAAAGAGACCTCACTCTATTAGCTTAGATCATTTTCCATTCGCATAATTTGTTTATACACTGGCTGATGATGATTATTTTGGGTCCACGTAAACAATTTACAATACAAACATATATATATATAACACAATAAAGGAAAGCATGCTCCATATATTTACCGAGAATCGAACCAAAATAACTTATGTGTTTCATCAATATAAACTGGTCGATGATATTATATTTTCACTTAATATTTCTCATTTGCTATAAATACATTGTACATAGAAAACTAATAAAGACTAATTTACGTTTAGTTTACTCATATTATTAGTTTATTCTAGTTGAGTCATACTATGTTGGCGTTTAGTTCCATGTCGTAGGCACAAAAATTATATTAGCTAACGCAGTAAGTCAACTCTGTCTTAGCTAACGAATATACTTTTAGACTTTTGAACTTCGAATTAATACATTTATTTATATCATATTCTATAGTTATACCCTAATAAATAGTGTTACGGGGATGTTGTTTATTTGTCTTTCTCAGTCAGTTCAGTGGCCGGTCCGTGTTGGATGCGAGTGGCGAGGGATCGGTCGTCTTGACGTTCATTGAGAGAGGCCTCTGTTAAGCAGTGGACGGATAAAGATGATGATGATAAAGTAATAAAAAATTAATATGGCTATTTATGAGTAACACAACGAGGAATGTCCCGAATAAGTCCCGTATAAGTCTAGATAGATCATCATCACTGATTTCATAGCCAACTTCCTTAAATTAGTTCTCTTACATCTATATGTATATCTCTCTTATATCTTAATAATAATAATATCTTCGAAACAATTCATCTTATTTAAAAAATTCTTTCACCAGTGTAATTTTGGGTTAATCATTGACATAAGATATAAAAATATTCATTGCCAGTAATTTACTGTAAATTTAAGTTAACGCGCTAAATTAAAGCGTTCGAATAATCAATAGAATCAGGTGTAAATTTCTAGTAATTAATAATAAGATATTTACGGAATTATTTGTAACAAATATTTTCAATAATATCTCTCAAAAGCGTGCTTCAGTGAGTTTTGTATTTTTCATGGAGTTGTGCTACTACTTGTTCATTACACTGTGGCATGAAAACGTAGTCATGAGGTGTAGGCGTAGACCGCCAGCGTAAATATTCTGCGAACTTATCGTACCCATTCATTCATGAACCGTGTCGTACACTCGGCCTACGATAACTTTGTACGATTACGATATGTGCAAGTAACTTTACGGTTCATGTTCACTGGTTTGTGGTTTTGGTCGTGACCGTTTATTTTAAGAGGAAATTCCAATTGTTATTCGGATTTCTACTATTATTTTTGTAGCTTAATTCAAATGTTATTTATAGGCAATTCTTATATAAACGTTCACGATCACATTTTTATGATTGATATTTAAGTATGATTCCAACGGCAAGAAATTAAACAGTTAAATGTGTATTATTCGAAAATCTATACTAATATTATTTAAAACGGGATATTTACCATGTTTTTCACTTCTTATCCCGTTTTAAATACTTCTGGTAACAGAAATAACCATGGTAACTTAAAATCATATCTATACTAATGTAATAAAAAGGTTGACACGAGTCTTACAACTTAATACAATAATAATACTTCAACGAATAAACAAATTTGTGCCGCTCAGATGTTTGAGATAAAAATATAATTAACAGCAGGAAAACCGATCCAATAAAATGGAGTCCAAATTTCACGCGTGACAGGATGTGAGTGATGTTATAAAATG
Source organism: Helleia helle (assembly GCA_963853865.1). NCBI lineage: Eukaryota > Metazoa > Arthropoda > Insecta > Lepidoptera > Lycaenidae > Helleia > Helleia helle. The sequence continues at coordinate 15,289,815 of OY971421.1, forward strand.
ATACCAACTTGCATCAGGGCTCCCCGGTCCATCCAGGGCTCCACCGATGACGTCACGAGGCAAACTCGCTCAATCGTGCAGGTAAAGTATTGCGTTGAATGTTGTATGCTTGTTTTGTATGTAATAAGTATGTTTTATTTTGGTGATCCTAAGTTTGTGCTGATGATGCCCCGGAAAATGTAAGTAATTCTTATAAATAATAATAAAACAACTTTATAGGGATTTTATAGCGGTTTATTAAGACTTTTATATACCTAAAGTTTCGGATCAATCATGGGCATATGTAAATATTACCTTTATTACCTATAAATAATTAATTTACCGTACCTGTAAATACTTATAAAAGTATAATTAATAGTGATTAATGTCACGATGTGTATTTTTTATGTTGGATAGTCAAACGAGCCACATGATGGTAAGTGGTTAACTTCGCCCATAAACAAGTTAACCTGAGACGAGCCCAGGCTACTCATTCGTGTGTTACCTATCCTGAGACATAAGATGTTAAGTCTCTGTGCCAGTAATTACACTGCCTGTCTTGCCCTTCTCTCCGAAACACAGCAAAGCTGTTTCACGGGAGAAACAAGCAAGATGGTGGTACCCATGTAGCCGGGAGCGCGGCACAGCGCAACTCTTCAACCGGTAAAGTATAAGTACAAAATAAGAGAGTATAGTCATACTCTTTAACGTCGGGAAATGCTCTGAGGCATCCCGCGGGGGAGTGGGTCTCCCCACGCGGGTATGTGGGACTCGCTGCGCCCGACAGCTGGTAAATGGACGCAGCTCTACCCACTAAAACCCGGCGAGTGCCACCATAGCCGCCTTTGGTGAGGTGCCCCGGATCTAGAAAACAAACAGGGCACCTCGACGGCTAGTCAGTCCCGTAAGGGACCGACGCCACCTCCACAGAGGGGTTGTCCCGCACCACAGAACAACCCCTCCCAACGTCGGGACAGTACAATGGGGTGAGGTTCCCAGCCTCACCCCTTGCTCTTCTGTCCCCTCTTTTTATAAGAGGGGTACAAAGAGCCCCCTCGGCCCAATTAGCTTCGCCCAAGGTGCACCGCTCACCCTAGGCTACTGAGCCCCACCGCCACGACAAGGCCTGAACCATGGTGGAGAGAATATTTGATACCTACTGTAACACATTTTTACAATATTATATTGTGGGTGACTATACACCGTAAACGTCGTGAAGTCGAAGTCGTACACTTTCGGCTTACCTCTCATTGGTCGCGTATCGGAGTTTAATGTGCGATAAGGAACTTTATTACAATAAAACATTAACCTATGCATCATATCTACAAGGACAATATGAACAAAGCTAGCTCAGGACGACAACTGACTGTCGCAGATTCGAATCCCACCAAAGACTAATAGTTTGTATGAACAATAATTTGTATGAGTAGTGAGTAATACCCATAATATATATGTAAGTATTTTTAACGTACAGCTAGGCAAAAATGAGTATGACGTGGTGACAAGTAGAAGTATTTAGTATCTAGTAGATATTTTACTAAATGGAAACCTATGATGTTGACAATACTTGGACGACAAATACAAGATTTTAAGGAATGTTTAGTACTTCACATGTATTTTTAACGATTTGGTTAAATTCTCTTACTGATTTCCCATATTATGATAAGACCTAAGTGAGAGTGGCGCCTTAATTTTTTCTAAACCTTTTTTGCCAAGTATATAAAATATATATATTTATTTAAAGTGTCATTTTGAAATATTAACTCTGTTTATAAAATCTCTTTTATCATTTACTGAATGCCTATGTCTGTAATGAAATTGAAAAGTGTCTATGTGATTGGTATCATATTTTTGTTACTGTTCCCGCATAATTGTCACCTACCTTTTTTGCTCCGGGAAATGCTCTGAGGCATCCCGCGGGGGAGTGTGAGGAGTATGTGGGACTCGCTGCGCGAAAGGTGGTAAGGTGGACACAGCTCTACCCACTAAAACCCGGCGAGTGCCACCAATGCCGTTTTGACCCTCTGCTCTTTTGTCCCTTCTTCTTATAAAAGGGGTACAAAGAACAGCTCCCTCGGCTTGCTTCGCCACGACAAGGCTTGAACCATGGTGGGGAACTGTCACCAGCCTTGTTATTATTGTCAGTAAACTATATTCATACCTAAAACTATTTTACATATACGACAATGTTAACACAGTGATTATCTTATATTCTTCGCATCTTAATTTCTTTACTCAGTTCCCACATAACATGTTCTTACTAGCTTTGGAGTGAACGCCAGTAATATATACCTAAAATTATCTAACATCAACATTAAAATACCATTACAAAACCACTAAATGGCCAAACTCTTAAAATAATATAGTAGTAACTGACGCCCTCCTCATTTGCCTACTATTTAAAGCCCGACCTGGTTTCGCTTCCTCATGGTGTAGCCGCTCACCTAATGTTTTGGTTACACCTGATGCACTGAAATAGCATATTAACTAGAAATGTTGCAAACGAACACATGCCACGCCACTAGTTCTGTTAAAAGCTTTCATCTAACTGCAACACTCACACTGTGTATTGTTCCAGCTAAAATCCCAATTTTTATTCACTTTTTCTGTCTATACGATTTAAAAGTTGGCGTGCAAAAAGTAATACATAAAAAATATCCATCATTTGAAGCCTACATTTAAAATATAAATCAATCATTAATGACTCTAAAACTTTAGAGTTTTAGAGTTTTGTGATAATTTTAAATCATTCCCAAAACTGAAGGAGAGTATATTTAACATTCTAAACATCCTACTAATATTATAAGCGTGAAAGTTTGTAGAGATGTTTGCTACTCTTTTACGCAAAAACTACTGAAAAAAATTTAATTAAACTTTACAATAATATAGCTTATACATCAGAATAACAGATAGACTATAATTTATCCCTGTACTCCCATGGGAATGGGAAGTACGCAGGTGAAATCACGGGGTACTGCTAGTTTATTGATATTATTTAATAATAAAAATGTATTTGAACAAGGTAGGTCTTGTTATTCTTACGCTAAGACTGTGACATATATTAAACGTCCTAAGTTCCAATTATATTTTTAGACAAGCGAGAAAATAAATCATCCGAACTAAGTGTTTTGTACAGACATTTTGGTTGACAGTTATATATTACAGAAGGGCTTTGGTGCGATATTTTCACTTGTTTAATAACTTTATCATATCTAAGATTTTATAAATAATAATAAGAACTAAACGACAGAACTAATTGAGAAAGTCCGCAGTGTGTAATTTAGATAATAAAAAAATGATGAGTAAAATACACGTCAGTTGCTAATAAAAATGAATAAACAGTCTGACATTTTTGTAAAATACACAGTCGTATCTTATTTTTTTATAAAAAATAATTAAATGACGTTGAAATTGTTATTTTAGATAATATATAATATAATATTCAACACAGAAAACACGCACGCCTCTATCCATCCACTGCTGAACAGAGGCCTCCCTCAATGAACGCCAATACGACCGATCCCTCCACTCGCATCTAACACGGACCGGCCACTGCACGGAGATCGTCTTCCCACCGTTGACCAACATATGTTGGTCGACCACTAACATTTCTGGCTACGGTAGCAGCCTAGGTTAGGGCGGGACAGGGGGTGCTAAGAATCCCCGGGTTACGGACCGCTACCGCTTGACCTGGCTACGCATAAGGAACGAACGAACGTCCATAAAATATTGTTTTTAATGTTAATTTTAAACAAGATTTTTGTTTTTGAAATATTAATTTTATGTGCCGGACATATAAACCTATAAGTGCGATTATAAATAACAAAAAATCTGTTTCAATTTCGAGAAAATTGCTTTGACATGTCGAGAGTAGAATACTCTCGACGCTTTGTTTATGAGGCGTGCAGGTTACACTATTTATTTTGGAGGAAAACTATTTTATTAATTATTTAGCGCTGGTGAAATTTAGGGCGGGTAAAACCGCGGGGTACAACTAGACAAACGTATAAACGGAAGGACGGAAACATTTATCCATCGTCCCACACATCATCCCCTCATTACTCGTAAATTACAAACCAGCTGATCTTTATAATTTCCTTCCGGGTTTTTTTATGTAAATACGATTTACGACGTCATTTACACCAGTAATGTTAAATAACCCTTCTCATATGTGACACTCACTGTTCTGTGATCTTTAAATGACATTTTATGAGTTATAGCCTGACCAGAAAAATAAAAACCCTCGACATATTGCGGAAAATTTAGGAACTAATTTCTGTATGGACTATAGTACCATGTGTCCTGTATGTACCTTTTAATAGAACCAGTTGCGACACCAATGCAGGGTTTACATATTTCTATACATTAAATATTGATTTTATTATCATCATTCTCGGGATCAGCCATCTTGGCGTTCATTGAGGCCTATATTCAGCAGTGAACGGATAGAGGCTGATAATGATGATCATTATGATCCTCGCTAGAGGATAGAATAAGATTTGGAGAATCGGTCGGCCTCCACAGCCAGATGGGACAGCAACGAACAGTGGCAAAAAAATTGATCTGATGATGAAGATGATCCTCATTATTTTCAATGTGTATCCGTCTATTACTGGAAAACTCTTTAGTCTGGAAAACGTTAGCCGTCTGTATCCCCATTCACTTGAACAGGTCACTGCATGAAGATTAAGGATTTTCAGGTGTCCCCTATTAACAAATCAAAAAATTTTCGCGGAATATCTTGCTGCCAGAAACTAGTCGCGGATAATGTTTTATAACAATTTATTACGGCGTTTGAAAATTGAAAAAGTAAAAAAAAACCATATAAGAATAGTCATTATTTATATATACTTAAAAATCACTTTATAAATCAATCAAAAGATTTTCGATTCTCGGAAACAATTTTCATTTGAGCGCAGGTCAATCACATGTATGACTCCGTACTGTAGAGTATCAGTCTACAGTGTAGGCTATTAACATTGATATATGAAACGGAAATACCACTGAGTGATTCATCATGCAAGCATTATCATCATCATCGTCATCATCATCATCATCATCGTCGTCACTTTCCATCAGGTGAGACCGTGACTAGACGCAAGCCTGTCAATCATATAAAACATCATCATCATCATCATCAATATGAACCGTTTTTATCCACTGTACATTGGATTTCAATTATAACCATGTATAGATATTAATCAACATTCAATACTTATTCAAAATTACAAGACGAAAAAATCTTAAACTCTTTCAAGTATTTTTTCTGAACAAGGAAAAGTACATTTTTTATTTATAAAACCTCTTGTCCTAAGCGGGAAAAATTCGGGAAGTATTTTCATTTATTGCTTGACAACCTTGAAGTCAACATCCAAATAACGGATGAGTTTTAAATTTTTATCATCACAAGCCTTTATTCATTAAACTAATTAAAGATTTAGTGATTATTATTAATAGTATAATTTGTCTCTTGGCAACAACTGGCGCACTAATTTTTGTGTGTGGGTTGTCAATAGGAACAGAGTCCATTCAGAATGGAATCATTTATGTGCGTGTAACGAAATTGAATAATTGCTTTTCGTCATAACTGGGATGATAAAAATTGGCAATTTAATTTATTAATAGTGAAGCCAATTTCCAACTAGATGACGACGATCTTCGTGAAATTGGTCCTAGTTGTATACGAGTAGCGACGGATCGGTCGTTTTGTGTCCTGTGTTAGTCAGATCCGGGACAACCCCCTTCAAGCGGCTGAAGGCAACTCGCAGTGGTTTTAGTGGGGTATACCAGCGCTGAGACGAGCGTCGGGAGTCCCACTTATCCCCGGTAATAACCCATCCCTGGGTGAATGCGCAAAGCATTTCCACTGCATAAACAAAAAAAATAATCGGTCGTTTTGGCGTTTACAGAAAGAGTATGAATATGTCTAGCGGTGAATGAAAATAGTTGATAATATTTATGATTGCCATTTTTTATTATTGCGACATGAATCTACGCTTTACCAGCAGTATCGAAAGGATTTATTGCAATTTATTTACTAAAATACACAAGATGAACCCGGTAAACATTTTCCTGCCCTCACCTAAAATGGATGCCCTTAACGATGGATGTTTTTATACGTAAGTGTAAGAATTATCTAATTTGATGCACTGGTTCTGATATTATGTGCGCACATACATTTCGGCGATTCATTTTTATTTATATATAATTTGCATAAGATATTCAAGTCATATAATTTTTAATATTGTAAGTTTACATGTAGCTTATTAGACGTCAAATTAAGTCTCAAATTTAAATCAAATCGGTTCCAAATGTTTAATTATGTTGAACTGGTTCGTACATGCTAAACTTTGAAACCGCTTAGCCGATGTTAATTCAATTTGTAAAGATGCTTGCTCCAAGTCGAGAGATGAAAATTGTAAATCTGATAGTTAGCGAAGCCATCTAACTCTCTGGCGGAGGCACCTGAGAAGGCGGGTGCTCCGCGAGTGGAAGGAGCCGAGTGCGGACTATCGCACGGTGCTGGCTGTCGGCCTAATCCTGGAGCAGCGGGTTGACTGGTGGCATGGCATAATCACCTTCCACCTTCCACCTTCCGCAGATCCTGACGGGGCACGGCTGCTTTGAAAGGTATCTATGGAAGGTGGCAGGGCCGGAGGACTCGCCAAGGTATCATCAATGCGACAGTAGTGAAGACACTGCAGACCACGCCCGGTGGTGATGTTGCAGAAGGAGGAGGCGGAGCGGGAGAGGGTGAACATTGGCGCCTCTTCTCCAGGAGAGCATAGCGGCGTCGGGAGGTCGTACCGCCGTGAGAGGACATATGCACGGCTGATCGGAGGCTCCGCCGCGCGCGCGAATGGTCCGGTCTATAAGGCAGCCTTATGTGTTCAGGGTGCTTTAAGCAGAGTAGGAAGAAGGGAGGAACGAAATATTTTATTCATAGATCACAAATACAAGGCTTATACAAAGGCTTTGTACAATTAAAACATAAGGTTATCCCAGTACGGTGACTCGCTGGGGAGTTAACAGGACAATACCAGTGGGCTTACGTTGATTTGTTTGTTGTGGGTGTATCAGGGAGTGAATTTACGTTTTACATTGTTGCCGAAAATTGCGTCCGATTACGTTCGTGTTGACTTTAATTCGTTTTAATAATTTTGTTTTAAATTTTGTGTGGTGCATTTTTTATTGTATCGTATAATCTGTTTTATTGTATTTTATTATTATTGGGCTTTCAGTGGTGTTATTAGTGAAAATATTACAGTTGTTTTCAAAAGTAACATTTTTAGTAAATTTTACTTTATGTGATGTGATTTTAAATAAGCATTTTAAATAATAATTTTAAATAAGTAATGTTATTTTAAATAAGCCGAAATGCGTACTTTATAAAATAAAATCAGTGGATAGCAAGGGATCTCCTCTGTTTAGCATATTATATTACGAGTACATTTTTAGGGTCTATGAACGACATTTACAAGATAATTTGCCTAATTAAAAACCTTTCATATATTTATATGTATATTTCATGCGCCAGTACTACTACTAATTTAATAAAGTTTTGTCAAACTTGACATGACAGCAATAAAAAAATATTATAATTATATAATAAGTATAATAAATATTATAAAATAATACAGAATCAGCCAATTATACGTTACAACTTTTTATTTCCAATAATGTGAATTAATTGCTCAATTAAGATAATTGAATAATTATTACTTTAAGTGATGTAGATAATGAGGTCGAGCACCTCCTATCATTATCATCATCATCATCATTATCAGCTCACTGAAAACCTACCATCAAAGTCGCACAGAACAAACTTGTTCACTCAAAATTGAACAAGCAGCGCGGCGCCCAGCGGTAACTATGATATTGTAAAGTTGCATTAAAATCCAATTCGTAGTTTTTGTGTGAAAGCGTAACAAACATACATCCATACATTCTTACAAACTTTCGCGTTTATAATATTAGTAGGAAGTAGAATAGGTAAATGGTACACAATAAATTGGCAAGAACTATTGGAGTAGGTATTTTTTTTTATTTTAGCCCGGTAAATGTATACTGGGCAAAAATTGCATGGCCTTGTGTTTCCTAATCTAAGACACAAAATCAAAGATCTCATTGCCAGGAATTATTTGTCATACCCTTCTTTCTAGTACACGGTACAGGTGCTTGGCAGAACAAAAACATATCCGTGGTACCAATGCAGTAGTGCCATGCTGATCCTTCCACCAGTAACGTTTTTTTTTAAGTGTAATGAGCATCGCCCATGGAAATAACACAACCGATGCCAGGAGGCCGTGTGGTCGCAGACTGCACGGTAGGCGGGGGGCAACCCCCCAATTTATAAATCAAAAGTGAGCCGAATGGGCTCACACTAATCCGATGAAGCATTAGGGCCTTCGGACCATTAGCATAGATCCCTCAGAAAAAAAAAACCATGGAAATAAAAGAGTTAATTGCCTATCCTGAGTCGTAAGGTGGTAAGTCTTAATGACAATAAATATATCGGTCATGGGGAAGATTCTGGAGAAGTGATGATAGTGGGAAGACTAAAATGGCACTTATTGCCGAAAAATGAACGCCCGTCAGTACGGCTTTATGACACAAAAGAGCACGAAGACGCACGTTATGATCTAATGCATCCCATACGCATGTCTTGAAGACAAAAAGCTCGTGAGTGTGGTGCCGCTGGCCATAGAGCCTTCAATAACGCTTGGTGACCGGCAATTAAAGTCAGACTGGTAGCTGATGAGGGGTGCCCAGTAAATCTTGCTCTTTCTTAAACTGAGATAAACAGGACGTTGATACTCATGCACATAACATGAATCCTTATAATAAGTCCCACTGCTGGGCACGAGTCTCCTCCTCAAAATTAGGCGAGGAGGGTGTTGGACCATAGTTCACTGATGCGCGGTCCCAATACGGGTTGGTGAACTTCACACAGCTTCAAAGACTTAATCCTTTAAAGGTTTCCTCACTATGTTTCCTTCACCGGTGAGCAAGCGATGGTCTCATGTTCAGATGCACGAAGAAGTTTAGAAAGCTCATTTCAAGGTATCACAGCGGTCAGGATTGATCCCGGACCTCTCTCACTCAAGAGGCCGAGCCCATACCCACTACACCATCGTCGCTCACTCAAATGGTGAGCGACTCATGGATATGGGCATGCAAATCGTTGCCCTGCCGCTTGTACTATGTCAAATTAAATAGTAACCAAATTACATATTTTGTACACGATTATACATTATGAGACACTCCCGTTCTCTTTTATGGCATTCAAGGTATGTCAGATAAGTACAGTCGTGATAACAATACGATTATCTGATCATTTTATTGCAGTGCTTATCTTTGCTATGTCCAGGTTATTTCTTTACTGTGTTAGGAAAGAATTACAGGACAGTGTAATAAGCGCCACTGAGACTTACCATTTCCTATCACAGATAAGTGGGCAGGCTACTGGACACTTTACGCAGCGGTGGCGGGTTCGAATCCCGCCAGGTGCAGATCATTTGTATGATGAATGTAGATGTCTGCACCGGGTCATGGACCTGTATATGTATTTATATAAACTTAGATTTATTTCCGTTCCTTGTACCTGTAACACAAGTGCAGCCCCTAGCCCAAGTTAGCGTGGTGTGATTGTCAGTTAATATTTATTTTATTATTTATTTATGTAGTGTATTCGTTTTACGTTACACCTTCATATTTTAGTTGAAAATCGATGAGGAAGTGTACTTTGGATAGTTCTTACGAAATACAGTCTATATGACAGTGTTAAGGCAAGTTTCGGGGCCATACGGACACGCCTCCATCGGTTATGGGATAGGAACTGTTGCGTAACACTTTCGTTCGAAATTATTATTAAAAGTCTTAATGTTGGGTTCTGGTATCAATAAAATCATCATATTATGTTGTACACACGAGACCCTTGGATATATCTAATACAAAACGTCTTATGTTGCATTTTACATAAGAGCCTCTATAATTATTATCATCATCATCATCATCAGCGTCCATCCGTTCACTGCTGAACATAGGTCTCTTTCAATGAACGATAAGACAGCCGAACCCTCGCCACTGACATTCAACAGGGACCAGCCACGCACGGAGATCGTCCCATCTAGTTAATGGTCGACCAACACTTCGTCTACCTAAACACGGTTTCCCCCTAAACCATATTGGCCCATCGGCTATAAACTGTATCTCTACTACAAAAAATACAATTTTCAACTTGTATCTTCATCATACTTTATCTTATTCGTAAACTACAAGCTTTCACCATAAGACTGTTTGTTGAACGATAAAACTTCCTTGCAATAAGGATATCAATATCTAAACGTTTACTGTGAGCTGAGCTGAAAGCCTTCTGCAATAACCCGATACGCGGAGCAACAGCAGACGTTAGACGTTATTGCCTGCATTACATTTAATGTGATTGGTTTTTTACATTTATCCTATACCAACTAGCAGCTTCGCCCGCGTTAACTTTGATTTACGTACCCGAATTGATAATGATTATTTTTATAGCCTAAGTTACTCCTTATAACATCAGCTATCTGTCAGTGAAAGTCCCGTCAAAATTGACCCAGCTGTTTCAGAGATTAGCCGGAACAAACAGACAGACTGATAGACAGACAAAAATTAAAAAATGTAATTTGGTATAAGTATCGTGTATACATCCATATGCATTTTGTAAAAAGCGGTTATTTTAATATTACAAACAGATAATACAACAGTATAGATTGAAAACTAGTTGCATACATCGTGTTGGTTAAATTTTAAATGGGGTAATTTGATTCGTATAGACTACAATTGAACGCAGGGGAAGTATCGGTCATCTCGGCGTTCATTGATAGGCTTACGTGATATGACGAGCAGTGGACGGTGATAATGTTGATAATGGATGATGAGAAATAATTTTTTGGAGATAATAATAATAATAATAATAATCTGTTTCACAAATAAGCTTTCTGTTTCATTTCATTATTGCCAACGAATAAATTCCACTTTCTCTACATTACCACATCTTTATTTTTATTTTATTATATTTTAAGTATTAAAAAATGAGATATAATATATTTTTTGTATTTCATGTTTCTAAGTCCAGTTAAAGTCAGTTACTATTGCTGAAATAGAAATAACAAAACTCTAGGTACGTTTATTTTTATGGAATGAATGTTCAGGATTGGTTCAACTACAGGTTGAACGGAGGCAAATTGCTCTCTTAAGTAGACACAGATGCAAGTACTGCATTGTAAGAAACGGATCCTCTCTTAAAATCGATAATTTATTTCGTGTTGTATAGAAACATACTTGTTTTACATATTTGCTTTTGATACTAGGTACCCATTGCCCGCAATTTCGCTTGCGTTAACTGAGATTTATTTTAATAGCCTTTATCAGTCAGTGATAACTAAGAATTAAACTAGTGTAAGAATTGTTTTTTAAGTGTAAACTTCTTTTAGCGCGGTACGCATATTTTTAGATGAGATAATATCTCTGAACTCGCGACACCGCACACGAAACGCTGGAGACGCAGTTTGACGTTTATATGACGTGGACTCGCGACACCGCACGCGAGCCGCAGGAAACGCAGTTTGACGTTTGATTTATTTCTATAAGAGCAACATTTGTTTTGCAAATTATGTTGCTTCTAAATTATGTCATGCGGCCATTTTGTGCGCCATTTAAATTGTATAGGTTGTCATAATAAATTTCAGTCTGTATTATATATATTTGAATTTAATTGTTTTGTTTTCACTTCTATCGGCAGTCCCTGTGACTGGTTAGGTTTTTCATTACATATTGCACCCGTCAAATGTTTCATTATAAAGCTGAGTTTTCATTACATGGTAAAGTCATAAAGCTTAGCATACATTATAGAATCTACAAACATTTTAGATGTTTTCTATTTACATTACAAGTCCTGATTTAAATAAAAATTATACACAACTATAGCCCATAAATGTTTATTTGAAAGTAGATTATATCAGAAGGAACGTTATTTTATTTATGAATCGACCATTGAGCTGTTCAAAATCGATTTCAATGAATAGGTTTATTGGTGGCTGGCGAGGCGGGGCTTTTAGTTATTCATTAAATAAGTGTACTTGAATGTTATTAGTTTCATAACAGTGTTAAAATTATATAGATTTAAATAACATGTTTTGTTTGTAGATCCGACTAATATTATAAATGTAAAAGTAAGTTTGTTTGTTACGCTTTCACGCGAAAACTACTTAACCGATCATCATGAAACTTTGTACACATATTCTTGGAGGTATTAGAAGTTACTTAATATAATTCTTTTTTTTATTATAATTTATAATATAATTGAAAAAAAACTAAAATCTTAAGTCGCGGGCATCCGCTAGTATAGAATAAAAATAACTGGTGTCAGTAATAACAAATCTCTATGGATCTACTATTGCCAAAATAAATAACACCAATCAATCCATATTTATTTTTACAATAACGAAATTGATGTAATAACAATCGTTTTGACACATTGTATACGATATTTTGTCCCACTTCAAGGTTTAAGTTATATTTATTTTAAATCCGACTCTAGGTTATTTTGAGACCCTACCCTAAATATTAGACACAGTCAACTCTGGAATCTTACAAAGCTACACGAGATAAAATATTATTATATCGTCTCATTAATGTTCATTATTCTCTCTATCTCTCCCTCTCCCTCACTATTTAAGAGCCTTGCTTTTATCGGTGGAGCAGTCACCAATCCTTCCTTCTCACCGCTAACACCTTTACCTCCTGATACGATACCACCTGAATCTTCTCCTACCTCTTCCCCTCTTTCCCTCAATCCTTCCTTCTATGATATTTATGAAAAACTGGTCATGTCGTATCAGATGACCAATCATGTTGACCAATGTTCATTATTATTAAATGAATTTGAAGTTAATCGATATATTAAAGATAAGATGATATCTCAGTAAATGTTTCTTAATATACACATAAGATAGATAAAACGAACCCGCATACTTTAAATAATCCGATAGAGCCTGATGGATATATGAATAGAATATAAAATTCTTATCTGATGCGTATACGACGACTGTATCGTACCAACCAACGTATCGGAATATACATTTCAATAAAATCAAACAATAGGAAAAGTGAATGAGCCGTACCATCATTGTAAGCTTATTATTGTCCAATAGTAAGTATGATTTTTATAAGAAAACGTATGTGAATAATATGTTTTTTGGACAACCTCGCACTGAATTTCCGATCCTAATTTCTATTTATGTACGTACCATAAATTTAATCCGATAGGTATATTAACTTTCCCCACTATGGTTCAGGCCTTGATGTGGCGGTGGGGCTCAGTAGCCTAGGGTGAGCCCGGCACATTGACCCGAGGGGGCTCTTTGTACCCCTCTTATATGAATAGGGGACAAAAGAGCAGGGGGCAAGGGGCGAGGACAGGAACCTCACTCCGTTGTACTGTCCCGACGTTGGGAGGGGTTGTTCTGTGGTGTGGGACAACCCCTCTGTGAGGTGAGGTGGCGTCGGTCCCTTGGGGGACTGACTAGCCGTCGAGGTGCCCTGTTTGTTTATTAGATCCGGGGCACCTCATCAAAGGCGGCATTGGTGGCACTCGCCGGGTTTTAGTGGGTAGAGCTGCATCCACTTACCAGCTTTCGGACGCAGCAAGTCCCACATACCCGCGTGGGGAGACTCAATCCCCCGCAGGATGCCTCACAGCATTTCCCGGCGTTAAAGAAAAAAAAAGAAAGAAGGTATATTAACTTTATGATATGTATATAATATATTATTATATTCTATATCTCGTTCCACGATTGATGAATAAATAATCTGCTTCCTCACATTAAAAATGGTATTAATGAAAAAAATATTAAAACAAAACTGTGTCTTATGTACATATTAAGTAGTTTCACGAAACCGGTGGGAGAGAAGCGCTGTGCTGCGCTCCCGGCTGCATGGGTACCACCATCTTGCTTGTTTCTCCCGTGAAACAGCTTTGCTGTGTTTCGGAGAGAAGGGCAAGACAGACAGTGTAATTACTGGCACCGAGACTTAACATCTTATGTCTCAGGATAGACAACATATAGATGAGTTGCCTGGGCTCATTCCAGGTAAACTAGTTTATGTTCATGGGCGACGTCGACCACTTACCATCAGGTGGCACGTTTGCCAGTTTGCCTATCCAACTAACATTTAAAAAAAAATCTTTCTTTCTTTCTTTCTTTCAAAACAATACTTTTTAGATATAGGGTAATATGTACTTTGTAAATTAGGTTAATTAAGATAAATCACCAAAATGTTGTATAAAAGCTTTGAATGTAAACAATATCACGCACAGACCTCCGTGGTATCTGTGATATTTTGAAAAAACAAAGATTCATCTTGAAAAAAGTTTTTGACTGATATCTCGGAAACTATGCTCTTTAGAACAAAATTGATTAAAACTATAATTATTGTAGTGAATAACATTTCAAATTTTTTATTTAAACTTCTTCTGTTTCTTGTGTTTCTTTGACAGATAAGATTCGAAACGAATACCTCTATGACGAAGACATCCGCCAGAGAACTAAGGTTACCAATACCACGCAAAGAATAAGCTTGTTGAAGTGGCAGTGGGCTGGTCACACACTCAGGAGAACGGATGGCCGATGGGCCGATAAGGTTCTAGAGTGGAGGCCACGTTTAGGTAGACGAAGTGTTGGTCGGCCATTAGCCAGGTGGGAAGACGATCTCCGTGCGGTGGCCGGTCCGTGTTGGATGTGGTGGCAAGGGATCGGCCTTCTTGGCATTGAGGGAGGCCTATGTTCAGCAAACGGATAGAGGTTGATGATGATGATGATAAAACTTTTTTGTTAAACTTACCGTTTACGATGTATAACCCATATTTTAATGAACCGGTTTTTCTATCGCACCGATAACTTTTAAAATATTGGAATAATCAATAAAATGCATACATGAGATTTACAAATAAGGTTGCAATAAATCGACTCGAATACCGTGATTGTACATGGAATGATGTTATCCTGCTGTTATGATGCCACATTTCGTTATAATTATATTTTTATTAATTATAGATACGTCTTGTTGCAGCCAACTTTTTTTAAGCTATTTTGTGATTATCATTTATTACTCAGATTATCATTTATTATTCAGACAATAAAAATATGTAATATTTAAAGGGTTTAAAATTCAATTACCGTATCCAATAACTTATAGTAAATTAGTAGTTAATTAATGTCGAAATAAAATACACAAGGCGGGCTTTTATATATTGCGCCTGATAACGATATCTAGAAATCCATTACCACTTAAGATTCTTTTAGAATTTTATAGAATTCAATGCGAATTCCTATAGGATATTACTTTGATTTTGTTAAATACTTACCTGCATACTAGAATAATATGGGGTAGTAAGATGAAATTAAATAAATGAAAGGGCAGGGTTGTCATATTTTACAAAATTTTGTAATTATATTGTGATATAATCACTTTACTGATATCGTGACTTTAATGGGGAATAAAATTTATGAATAGGATTAATCCTACCCTCATTAAGAGTGATTTTGTATGTAGAACTCTATAACAAAAAAAAAACCTCCAAATGATAAAAAGAACTACTGCCCCAACAAATTTTTGATGATTTCATTATCGATTTCAGCTGTGTCACCTCCACTCTACCCGGCTGTTTTGATCCTAATAAAATTAAGCAGAGACTCTCTAATATGTGGTTGTTATCATTACTAGTTGTTATCACTGCATATAACATAATATACATATTAAAAGCATTTTTTCAGAAAATATGGTATTTCAAAATCAATGTTTCCTTTTACATATATGTTCATCATCTAGTTGAAGTTAATCAACACTTATTTTTATTTATTTATTTATTTTATTTAGGAAAACAAACAATTGCACAATAAAAATTACAATACAGTACTTAACTATACGTATAGACTAAGTAATTGTACAACCAATGGCGTTATCCACAGTTCACTATCTATATCTTAAATACAGAGAATTTAACAAAATTATTTAAAAAAATAGAATAATGTAGTGTTTTCTAATGTTTACGCGAATTTCACTCATTATAATGAAACACTTTTTTACGGATTTTATCGCGGTTTATTAAGATTTTTACAAGCCCTACGTTTCGGATACTTTACAGCAACCATGGTCACGGGAGGACTTGACCATGGTTGCTGTAAAGTATCCGAAACGTCGGGCTTGTAAAAATCTTTATAAACCGCGATAAAATCCGTAAAAAAGTGTTTCATTAGAATAATGTAGTGCCTACAAAGATTACTATTTTTTTATATAAGCTGTACTTTATGTTGTTTAATTTTACTGTTGTGTAATTTTTTTTTTCAACGAATATATTTCTTAGTTGTAAGCTGACTATGTGTTAGTAGGGATGCCTTGATACACCTTTTTCCCGATACGATATCGATACCGATGCTCGTATAAAAATATCTGCGATATCGATACGCTTGTTGAATTCAAAAATAGTGGTAAAATAAAACGCATGTTGGGCTATTTTTTTTTATTAATATAAAAAGAAAAAATAACAGGACAAACTAAATAAAACCTTTTAAAACTATAGACAGATTGAGATTAGTTAATCGTTTTAGTAATTAACTTTAAAATCAAAGAGACTTTTGTGCGGATGAAATCAAAAAGTATCGTTGAATCGGCCATAAAAATATCGCCGATGCCGATATTATATCGGCAAACGCTTAAGAATTGACTACTAGTTCTAACTTCTGGAGGCTACGTTCGGGAAAACGGAAGATAGGTCGATCAGGAGATCGACCTATCTTCCGCTAATCCTCTGGTGTAACGGGTGTCCATGAATGTCACTTTTCACTTACCACCAGGTGAAACCACTGTCCGTTTGCCCCCTCTTCTATAAAAAAAGTACGGACTCGGATTGGGTGACAACCTCCGTGAAGTGGCCGATTCTCATTGGATATGAGTGGCGGGAGATCGGCTGTCTTGAAGTTCACTTAAAGAGGCCTGTGTCGCAAGTGACGGTTTCTCTTCCTTTGTAATTGCTCCGTGTTCTCTTCGATGTAATATTTAAAGATGAAACGAAGAAGTCATCTCAGTATAAGTTTCATTAGCGGTCTGGTGTTGGTTCATGATTGGAACCTGGGCCCAGTAAGACACGTCGCCGCGGGGACTGCCTAAGCAGCCAGGCAGTCCCCCCTATAGAGTAGTAGTCTTGCCTTCGCCGGGGCCAGCCTGTCGCTGTTGCCTACGAATGCGGCTGAAGGCGCTCGCAGTGGTTTTAGTTTACGGGTAGGGCACTCCCAGGTGCGAATCCCACATAGGGTCAGGATCTATCCGAGGTCCTGGCTACATGCGTAAAAAGCATTTCCCTGCGACAACAAAAAAAAAAGCGTCCTGGTGTTATGATCATCTCAATAAATAGATATGAAGAATTTCATTACATTTCAATTCCGGTAGGAGTTTAAAAGCAATTAGCGTGTGTGATAAATGAACGGGTCTCTACGTGAGAGGCCCACGGCGTCTGTGTGTCGCGTCTCCATCACTTGCCCTCATTCTCTTGCAAATTGTCGCGAATATGACTTAATCCTTTTAAGAATACGCTACTTCCATTAGCCTGGAGGTTATGACCTCACGCTTGACAAGTCGAAACGTGTTGATAACACTTGAATTAGGCAAGCGGCAAAATTTAGATTAAAGGAACTTTGGAAAACAAATTATTAAATTTCCAAATAATTTGTAGGTAGTGTAGATGTTTTTCAAAAACACACTAAGCACCTACCTCATAAGTACTAAATTAATGAGAAAATATCATTGAACAATATACATAATATTAAAATTTGCTTAAAGCCAAGTAACTTTTTAATTTATTTAATTGAAATTGGGTCAATAAATTCATGTAACTAAATATTTATTTACAAGGTAAGCTAACAAATAAAAATAATTAATCAATGTATAGAATCCCTGGCTGATGCTGCGATTTATCAATGTAAAAAAATATTTTTTTTAAAAACTTTACAGCAACCATGGTCACGGGAGGACTGTCCTCCCGTGACCATGGTTGCTGTAAAGTATCCGAAACGTCGGGCTTGTAAAAATCTTAATAAACCGCGATAAAATCCGTAAAAAATTGTTTTATTATAATGAGTGAAATTCGCGTAAACATTAGAAAACAATAGAGTTGTACTAAATATATATTAGTAGCTGTTCGAGTAGTCAGGTGACGCATACTATCCCCAACGATCACGGGTTCGAATCTCGCCAAGTGCAGCTTTTTTATATGATGAATATGTCTGCACCGTCATCATTGGATATTATAGTAGGTATGTTAGTTTCGTTTCTAGTACCGGTAACACAAATTATAACGAATTTGCGCGGTTGTGATTATAGGATTATATTTATTGACTATTAAGTATACACCCTCATCCTCGTTTTTCTAATGAATTACATATTTTCAATAACCATTCTATCTCCGGCTACTTATTTTAGCCACTTGACGGAGATCGTCATCTCGTGTAAATGCGTCATCCCACGCGCGCGTTGTTCCAGTACCTTATTAGCCCACCAACCACGTAACCTTACATTGAACCACCTTCTAAGAAGACATAAGACCTCACAGACTTACCGCACACAGACCGCGGTCCCCGTTTGCTATGAATAATCTTAATTTATTGACAATACCCCTTAAAACCCCAGAAATGTCAGCTTCGATACTGGGCTCATACCTACATAAATTTATTTATTTTAAGGTTCTTTTTCAAATAATACAACCTAAACATGTTAGTGTAAATTCTGCTTTCCCGTGTATTATACATAAATATGTTCAACTTTAAAAAAAAAAAAACCTTTTTCTTTCTCATATTTTTATATTAAAAGTATAAAGTATCAATTTTTTATTTTTAATCATATCATTAAAATAAAGGTTTCAAATAGTAAAAATATTTGATAGTCGGATAGTTTATCGGGCCGACCCAGCAAGTGCCTATCCCAGTACTTCGACCCTTAAAATATGATGTTATAAAAAATCAATAGAGAATAAATCATATACAAAACTATATAATAGGCAAGTAATCTACTCATCTAGTACATTTTAAAAACGTCTATCACAACAAAATATCAAAATATGCCATCTCAATTCTACAGCGGCATAAAATTTTCATGCCGATATTTACATGAATCCTGTCGTTAAATTTTAAGTAGCAATCTCACGCTATGGCCGTGACCTTATCTTTGTGCGTCAGATATCCTGCAAAGTACTTTATTTCAGTGTTCCGATGAGGCGATGACTCACCGTACAGCCTGTATGACGAAGCCTTTAAGTTTCTAACTCTACTTTATTTTATCGTTCGAACTTCGTGAGATACGTCTGCAAAATACTCAATTTGCATTTTTATTGCACTCATAATAGATCAGTTTTAAATTATATGAAAATTATCAAAAATAAGCACAAAAAATGTTTATGTACTTATATTATTATTGATTTTAATCAACTCAACTCAGTTGTTGTCCGGGTGGAATTTTGAAATTATTTTTATCTAATTTCCCGATGTCCCTAGGACTTGAAATTTTGACCATAGCTTAGAATAAATGACAATGCATAGTTTAATTTTCAGTCCATGATAAAACATAGTAGGTACCTACCTACATTAATATATGTCCCACATAGGGTCAAGATCTACCCGAAGATCTTGGCATACATAAAGGATTTCCCTGCGAAATCAAAAAAAGGTTACATTAAATATTTTAATTAATGATACTGCAATAAATGATTCCAAAGAAGATATTTGTTCCTATTTTTAATTAAATAACTTTTATTATTACTATGGCGTGAATTTTGTGATTGTTTTTCCTGCTCACATTCGTAGGCGATTTTTTTTTTAAATGTAAATGTATCCACACACACAACTTACTTTTGAGTCTTGTCCAAAATACTGAATAGAATATTTTTCCAACAGATTTACACGGATTGGGCGAACCATTATTTGGAGCGTGCAAGATCGAGACGTCGAGCTGGAACCTCCGGCGGCGGCCTGGCAAGGGACTGCGCTGATGGGCTCCTGCTGGCTGACGTGCTAGAGGGCGTTACAGGACTAAAAGTACCTCGAGCTCATAGGAAGCCAAGAAATCCACAACAAATGGTACGTAACTTATATACACGAATATTAAGATTATATGATTTCATTTCATATATCACTCGAATTGATTAAAAATATATTGAACGGACTATCACGGTGATACTGATTATATGTGAGTCATTAAAAATACGAAAGTTAAAACATTTGGCAAAAACAAATCATAGTTACAGTATACTATTGAATTCAGCAATTTGATAGTATGAATTTGATTCCTACATTTTTACACAAATCCCCTCGTTTTTATTCGCCACTTCCACAATGAAGTTGAACTTTCAGAAGCCTTATTAGTGGGTAAAATACATCAAGCCGTTTAAACTGAAAATCATTGATATTTATATTAATATTATTACGGGTGCTTACCGCATTTAAAGATTTATTGAGTTCCCGATATTCCGGCAATGTTTCAATCGCCATGATCACGGGGAGACTCATCATGGCGATTGAAACATTGCCGAAATATCGGGAACTCAATAAATCTTTAAACGCGGTAAGCACCCATAATAATATTAATATAAATATGAATAGTGATCGCGTTAGTTTAAAACAATATATGAAAATCATTTTCAAACATTATATAGTTTTATACACTCAATAAAAGTCATCATAGCATTTTCACTTTGTGACTGCTCTGCTTTAATTACTTACTCCGCTGGCTTAGCGACCCTAAGTGGATCTTGACCTTCGATACGAGATGGCGCCATTATACACTGTCTTGTGCGATCTCCTCCTCGTTTACGGTACCCAGAGCACGCAGGTCTTTTATTACTTCGTCCTTCCAGCAGTATTTGGGTCGGCCAACCGGTCGGCGGCTGTCCCTCACTGCCCTGTCAGCTGGCATTCTCTCAAGATGCCTAAGCGTATCTAGGGGATTTAACTTTCCCTACAATGTTAGGCTCAGACACCATAATATCTTCAAGCTCTTGGATTCCCCAGATGCCACCTTCCCTCTTCACTGGCTCTATAATTTCTCGAAACAATTATAATAAAACAATTTTTACGGATTTTATCGCGGTTTATTAAGATTTTCACAAGCCCGATGTTTGCTGTAAAGTATCCGAAACGTCGGGCTTGTAAAAATCTTAATAAACCGCAATAAAATCCGTAAAAATTGTTTTATTCTCGAAACAATTTTTATTTCTTCATTTCTCTAGCCCATAGGCATTCTCAATTTAAAATCATAAAAAATGTTACCCTGCTTCTTATAAATATTTCTATATCTAATACTTCTATATCCAGATGACAAGATAGACGTTTCAGTGCGTTATTAACACAAATAAACACAGTAAAAACTAATAAAATCAATCATCAGAACGTCAAAACAAAACTTAAAGATCCGGCCAAATTGTTTATTGTTACAAAAATGCCGGTGCCGTGTTAGTCTGGTGGCTCAAAAATAGCTATCGTCTACAAATCATAAGCAGGTATCGATGTGGATGTTTGGTGTCAACAAAGCCAACATATACTCGCGCCATTCACGATCTTATTAACGAGCATTACAATACATTATAGGTTCTATTTTATAGGGGAGTTAAGTCGTTTAAGCTTTAAACGATCGTTTATGATAGGTAGCCCACAAACCCGAATCCTGTAGTTTAAATCGCTTCCGGCATTAGTGTATGGGAAAGCGATGATAAGATTTATGGGACAATCAACGTGTTATGACGTATGTTGTACTTCTGAATGGAAGTTTATTCATCCGAAAGTAGCATACAGGGTATCGGTAATGCCAGTATGATCTTGTTTTGTGATTGCTTCTAAATTTTGAACAAATAAAAAAAAAATCAAAACTGAAAGCTATCTATGAATATAAAACTTTAAGTTGTTCAGATACCTGGTCTGACCATCGTGTAGATTTTTTTTATGTCATAAGAAGGCAACCGAGCAGTCGGAGCCTTATGGTGACTACCGACGCCTATATACATCCGCACAACCAAAGGTTACGCAGATACGTTGCCCTCCTTTTCCCTATCTCCCCAATGGGCCACCCGAAACTCACAAACCGCACGAAACGCGACAGCATACACTTGACGCCGATATTATGTGAGTGAGAGGTACCCCGGTCGTGCCGGCCCTTTCGTGAGAGTTTCGACCACGAGGTCTTTTGCCCTCAAAATTATAGAACATACTTGTGTTCAATTGATCGCTAGTTGAGAGAAACCCATGACCAACAATAATAGATGTATAATATGGTAATCTCTTATATTTTTACGACTTACTTCGTTTTGAAAATCCATCCCTACGTTTCGGATTTAAGCTCACTATAGTCACAGGTGTTTATAAGCTGCTCTTCGCCTTTCACCTTTCATTAATGAGAAAATCAATGCTTGTGTTTTCATTATGTAATGACAAAAACCCTATGGAACCCGATATAGTTGCGGTGAAAAGAGCTTTTACAATATACCACATCCGCTGCCAGCGACATGGTGAGTGCCGACCCCAGTAAAGGTTTACACGGCTAAATACTCGAGCAAAGGTTATACGTAAAGAGTAAATAAGCTGGCTGGCTCAACATATTCTATAATAACTCGAGATTTGAGAATAGGAAAAACTGAAACTCAAATCCCAATATCCTTTCAAATTTTCTATCAAAATGATTCTTATTATTACTTTACTGGGCAAGTACCAATAAATATATTCTGAAATATTCTGATTCTAAAGTAACAGTATAAAAAATTGACTGTCAATCCATTAAACAATAAAAATATTGGTCTTAAACTGTAACCTTAAAAGCGCCCATAAAGCAAAAGCCATTCATACTGATTGTATTTATAAAAAGTCACGTCAAAATTATTGAACATGCAAAGTAATATAGCCATATCTCTAAATTTACTGCTCTCGTGAATAAATTAAGGGCCACAATTAAAGTTACAAATGCAACTGGAATACCTCTCAACGACAAAGATTTATGAAGCATAAAAAGCTTTCCGACTTTATTTCGTCGAAACAGTCGATTAAGAATTGTTCTCATGGTAATTCGTTCGACCAGGACCAAGGCGCAAGAATAAGTCGTAAACCACAGTTAACGATAAGTTGACATATTGTTAAATGCAATTATGGCTGTACTAGTACTGATGCGGAACTATTGCTTGCATAGGCACAGTAGCAGGGAAAACAAAAGGTAAAAAGTGCATTAAAATCTCAATAACCCTAAGCTAAGTATATTGCGATTACTAAACTGCTGTTTAAGCTGGGATTTACTAATTATAAATAATTACTATTATTGAGGAATATGATAGAAATACTTATAGCAATAAAATATATTGTGCAGCTTCAATAATATTGAGGGCCAAATTTATATGGGCCCCCCTTACCGACCTTTACAAAAAAAGAATCGTTAAAATCGCTCCATGTGGTAAAGAATTACCTCCAAACAAACGATGAAATTTGTTCACATAAATTAAGAATGTTCTTTGAAGTTGTCTGATAATGTATGATAATGCAACTAAATCCTACTAATATTATAAACGCGAAGGTTTGTAAGAATGTATGGATGCTGGTACTCTTTCACGCAAAATCTAATGTATGGATTTTAATGAAACTTTAAAATAACATAGCCTATACATCAAAATAACATATAGGCTATAATTGATCCCTGTAATCCCATGCGAATGAGAGGTACGCGGGTAAAACCGCGGGGCGCTGCTAGTGCTATATATTTTTGGCTAATAACATTAGACACGTAACCGCATAAAGTTATTATACCTACCGCTAGGTATATTAACTTTATGCGGTTACGTGTCTAACTAACTGGGCTTCTAAATATCTATACCCGTTAGACGTATGTTAAATAATATAAAAAAATGTTATTTCTAATCTGTACATATTCATTCATTCACTATTTAATAAGAGTGAACATTCAAGAAGAAACTATTATATCCTTCTCGACTCGCCTTGACCTTCGATATGGTCGCTATGGATCTTAATGATTTTGGCAGTCATTATTTTACCAGAACTACATCCGACGGAAAATTAGGATTGTCTTCCATTAATTATGGTCACTCGGTAACAATAGAAACGTCTCTGTAGGACTATTTAATTTTCTCTGACCAGGGTTTTAGAGTAGCAATTTCGAATGTAAGATAAACTTTAAAAGCAACTTCCGATAAAGTAATGAACCTTAAGACATTTAATACAAACATCTCAAGTTCGCGTAAGTATGACAAAAATCAAGCGGTATTTTTATATTCTATTCATTTTATAGTTCGTTAGCAGTTTGTTAGTTTATGGATTGTATTTTCCTTAACAATAAGAATTTTAGATATAGACAGCTGTTATTTATGATTTCGAAGAAATTCAAAGAAAGTACGTAAAAAGTTTTATTAGCTTGCTAAAATTACAAAAGAAAGTTCGTAGATAATGTTTGATTTATCAATTTACGGAGATTTTAAAATTATTCGTGTATCTAATTCAAGGACAAAGTTAAAAAAAAATTATACTTAATTTTTTATTTGTTATACTCATACTAATATCTCGTGAGTTTTCTAATTTAGACTCCTCGCTTGTTTTTGTGCAGTCCCTTAGTCAACTAACCTTAATTTTAATTTGCTTATACTTTTTTTACTTATACTATCTCTTGTATTGTTTTCTGGTATTTACGCGAATTTCACTCATTATAATGAAACAATTTTACAAGCCCGACGTTTCGGATACTTTACAGCCATGGTTGCTGTGAAGTATCCGAAACGTCGGACTTGTAAAAATATTAATAAACCGCTATAAAATCCGTAAAAATTGTTTCATTATAACTATCTCTTGTGTTTTCTAATTTGGATTCCTCGCTTGTTTTCGTGCAGTTCCTTAGTCAACTAACCTTAATTTTTATTTCAAAATAGAAACTAGGCTTAGTGCACGTATATGCAATTGCACCCATTGTTTGGCACACCACAAATGGCCGATCGGAAGTTGAGTATTGTTTGGTACGATAAGGCACTGTGAAAGCTAAAACGTATGGAAAGTCTAAATTGAAACATAATCCGCTCATAGATTTTAGTAGTTTCTTTTACCACTCGGTCATGAAAAAAACGAGAGAGCTGAGAATTAATTCCGCGATTTTTTATTTTGGCTCTATAAGTATTGTGTGTATATTGATTTGTATTATAAGGGACGAAAACAAGATGTCCTTTAATTAGAAATCAAACTAGATGCAAAAAAGGTCTATCCATTCAAAAAGAAGTTTTCACATTAATATACGACAAAAAAATATAACAGGTAATTTAAAATTAATTAGAAAATAATCAAATAATGAATAAACCTCTTAAGACCTTTTTAATACATTTTATCTAAATCTTTATATTCCCAAACAACCCTTTGAGTGGTTAATTATTGGTTTGGGAATGTTTTGGAACGCCACGCCATAAAAACATATTTAAGCAAAAAAAACGTTTAGTAGTTTTTTGCGTGGCGTCCATAATCTATTAGACAGATGACTGACAAACAAACGAACGGGTTGTCAGTATTTACTATAATGATTTATTATACAGAATGACTTTTGAATTCGATTTTTAAATTAAATTATATTTAAGTTTGTACGTTCAAATAAAAATAATTACAATTTAAGTCATTTAAGTTCAGCAAGGAACGGATAGGGGCTGATGATGATGATAATGATGATGATGATGATGATGATGATGATGATGATGACGATGATGATAATGATGATGATGAAATAATTTAAAGTTTCTATAGAAGTATTTTTCGAAAATCATTTATTGTATATAAATAAATGCAAGAAGGGACTCCGTTAGTCCCAAAATAAGAAAATCATTAAAATCATACCTATACGTAAAACTACTGGATACTGGAACCAATATCCTAATTAAATTAGTAAATACTAATTTACCGTTTTCTAGATAGAAGGGCAAGCGATTTCCGACAGGCATTGCCTGCTCAATCCCAGGTGTAGATTGCCAATGTTTGTGATTGCGAAGACTACTCACTAGCAGACGGCTCACTCACTTGTTGAATCAGTTTTTGTATAAAAAATATTCTCGGGTGCGCGTGGCGGGGATCAGCAGACATGGCCGTTCACTGAAAGGATTCACTGTCGAGTAGAGGGCGGGAAAACATTGAAAATGATGATGATGATGAATACACTCAACTTTTTAACATAATATTTGAAGTACCTTAGCAAAAAAGAGCCTTTGATTTATTTCCAAATCAAATCGTTAAATTTATCAAGCACAATAATTATAGTCCATTATTTCCTTTACTTACTTTTATTGTTGTATACCAATTTATATTTATAATAAAATAAATCAAGGTAAAACACGTTTTACCAGTTTCCAGTTATAATTAAGATAAATCTAAACCCACCAAACCTAACCGATACCAATTAAAAATTATTACAAATTAAATTTGAGTGTAAAATATTCACTTTTGATTACTTTAATCGTCGGTAACGAAAGATAGAAACATAGATAGAAAATAAACACGAAACATTTAATTTTAATGTAAATAACTATCTTCACTGCAATAAATATAGCCGCAAAAAAACTATAATATAAAAAGAAACTAAAGTTTTTCTAGTAGCTTCAAGATGACAGGTGGGAAGGAAGCGCTGTGCCGCGCTCCCGGCTGCATGGGTACCACCATCTTGCTTGTTTCTCCCGTGAAACAGCTTTGCTGTGTTTCGGAGAGAAGGGCAAGACAGCCAGTGTAATTACTGGCACCGAGGCTTAACATCTTATGTCTCAGGATAAGCAACAGATAGATGAGTTGCCTGGGCTCGTTCCAGGTAAACAAGTTTATGTTCATGGGCGACGTCGACCACTTACCATCAGGTGGCACGTTTGCCAGTTTGCCTATCCAACTAACATTAAAAAAATTACAAAATTTGTGACCATTTAAAGTACTAAACGATTGGAAAAATGTGAGTTGTTCGATATAGAAAATTTTGAGTGTTTCGTATCACCATTTTACGGCGTCGTTCTAAGACAGTTATACATTACCGTGTTACTTTAGGTACGCTTGTCTAAAGCAATAATTCTTAAAATAATGTCCGACATTACAAGTTGGGTAAAGACAGAAGAAATAATAGTTAGAAAGTAGATTCAAAGAGGCTTATAGGAACGATAAGCCTCATTACTCCGAGATATTGTAGGCCGTGACCCTCTCAACGCCTCAAAAGCCTTCGGGCACTTTAATAACTGGGTACTTTTTCCATTTAAAACATTTATCATAAATGGAAATTATGAAATTTGTTTTAAGATTTTTTCTTCTTCAAATGTCATTAGGTATGTAGTAAGTATCATAATAGCAAATGGTTTTGAGACTGTTCAAAGAACAAAAACAAAACAGAAAAAAAAATAACGACTTAATTATCGCTTAAACAACGTGTTAATTATTGGTAGAAAATAAAAAAAAAAACTTGATAAAAAATTAAGAACTACAAAGTTTAAACGATCCTAAGTGTTAATTGGTTGATTACACGACACTACATCTCAAGTCTCGACTTTGTTCGAGGATTCTTTATCAAGCTGAGTCGAGCTCATTCGCGTTCACGCCTCTCTCAGTGACGGCTGCACTGTACGATTAATCGATTGTATTTTAAACGCATCGATGTTTTGAATCGATTTTTTATGTGTGCTGTGTTGTGCTAGTGATTTAATTAAGACACGTTGTGATTTGGATAAGTGTGTGTAACAGGTTAGTAATATTATTAATTTTTCGTTATTTGTAGTATGTACCCATTTATATTTAAATATATTTAATAAAATGTTTTTATTAATTTAGTAAAGTAATAAAAATATATTATTTTTATTGTGTTTTAAAATTTGTTTTACGTAAGTGTACGTAAACATTCGTTTTTTTTTCGAATGGGAGTTATAGTTTCAGTTGGATCAATAAAAAAAATTCTATCGATCGTAGTTTGACAAAAAAAGATATCATGATTATCTCGTTACTTTAAAGTTTAAACAAACATCATGTTTAATATATGACCGCTATTCTTTCTTGATGCACAACCAACAATGTTTCATGAGCTTACATTAGCAATAAATTAGCAGCTAACATCTGTAAAAATGATATCAGCACTGTCGTCTTGTGGTAGGCGTAAAGTGAGTATTAAACTCTTAGTATTAAATGTGGGTGGTCTATACATTAATACCTTATCGAACTCGAACAATTCTAACAACTATATGTTTAAGATATTTTATGAGGTTAAAAAATATACTCATTGATTTTTTCAGCTCATAAAAAATATTGTTTTAATTTCATAAACCCGCAAAAATATAAATGAAAAAAAGTTCGATGGCCACAAATACCCACAGTATCGATCTGCTTTTAATAGAACACGAGTTGGTGTTTTGCGAAACTTACTGCGAGGCGTAAACATCTGATGGGCTATAATATGATTAATTAACAAAGCTTAAAAGCATTTTGTACTGATGGCTATAAATACGATAAGCAAATTAGTGATATCAGTAAATATATTTGTTAAAATCGGAGTGTATAAAACGCATATTATAAAGTGTAAAACAGGTAGTTAACTTATCGACATTTAATTTTATACATTTTTTTTTAGATTAGCATAGGCTAATAAAGGTAGGTATAGGAAAATATAAAGCATAATTTTATTTTGTTGAGTGACATGGGCATGTTTTATTTTTAATGTTTAAAATTTTAAGAAATACCTACATAGGTATTATATGTGGGTCCATGACGGTGGCATATTTATGTGCAATATTTATATTGTATATATTATGTATATATACAATATAGAGACGGGAGTCGAACCTGCGACTACACGATGTGGCATTCAATTCCTAAATTACATATTATATTATGTATTTATAGACATCTTTGTATCGATAGGTAGGCCATACCGGAAGGCCTTATGGCCTATTTGAACTATATAGCTTTATTAATAAATATTAATTAAAAAATATTCCTGTCTGTCCGTAAGTGCGATAAGGTAATCAACATTGGCTCACAGGCGCCAGTCACACTCGTCGCCTTGAACTGTCATGCTGTATTTAAGAAGCAACAGATTTAATGTCAGCGTACACATGTAGGTATTCGCAAAAACCTGACTTAAGTGGGACACTGATTAACACATTGGTTTGTGTTCGAGACCACTCGTCTAGTGTAAACAGGGCTTAGAACTCATTATGCAAATGAGATCTCATCTCACAATTTATTGACCTATTATTGACGTGTAAACATGTGCGGGCCGATAAACAATCTTGATTGAAGTATTCGCGAATTATAATTTAATATCGAAATTGGTGAAATAGTTTAGAAGTAACAAGCTTGTTAGAAACATCGAAGAACCTAAGAAACCATTAAAGCTGCTAGAGTAGGTAGGCAGCCCCATGGTTCAAGCCTTGTCGTGGCGGTGGTGCTCAGTAGCCGGTGAACCCAGCGCCTTGGGCGAAGCAAATTGAGCCGAGAGAGCTGCTCTTTGTACCCCTTTTATAAGAAGAGGGGACAAAAGAGCAGGGACACAAGGGGCGAGGATGAGAACCTCACCCCATTGTACTGTCCCGACGTTGGGAGGGGTTGTTCTGTGGTGCGGGACAACCCCTCTGTGGAGGTGGCGTCGGTCCCTTGTGGGACTGACTAGCCGTCGAGATGCCTTGTTTGCTCAACAGATCTGGGGTACCTCACTAAAGGCGGAATTGGTCGCACTCGCCGGGTTTTAGTGGGTAGAGCTGCGTCCACCTTACCACCTTTCGGGCGTAGCGAGTCCCACATACCCGCCTGAGGAGACTCACTCCCTCGCGGGATGCAGAGAATTTTCCGACGTAAAAGAAAAAAAAAGAAAAAAGAATAGGTAGGGGTAGGAGTAGAGGTTATATTTGAAAAGATATTATAAGTCGAACGACCTCCAACGTGCTCTAAACGTAAATTAAAAGAAGCCATTATAATATGTCCAACTGTGGGTGGAATAGAGTAGAAGTGATGTACCTATAATAAAATATTAAATATTGAGTTTTATGTATTTTAAATATGTAATTAACTTTTAGAATTTTTGTATTTATAATTCTAAATATTATTTATTATTTAAAGTTTTTTTTTTAAATATTTAGCATAATAGGGCAAAATAGCAGTCGAAGTCTTTTCAGGATGGCTCGGCAGACGCCGGACGAGGAGGGTGTTCCGCCACCCGTCACGGAGGCTGAAATGGAGGTGGTTCTGTCCCGCCTCCAGAGTAAGAAAAGGGCGCCGGGTCCAGACGGGGTGCATGGGAGGGTCCTCGCGATCTCTCTCGCGTACCTCGGCGATAGCCTTCGGGAGCTGTTCGACCGCTGCCTGCGGTCCGGAGAGTTCCCGAGGGCCCGGAAGGAGGGTCGGCTCTGCCTGCTACCAAAGGCAGGGCGGACCCCGGACTCGGCTTCGGCGGTGCTACCGGTGGTGTTGCTGAGCGAAGCTGGGAAGGCCTTGGAGAAAATTGTGGCCTCCCGGCTCGTTCAGCACCTGGAGGAGGGCCCGGGACCGGGACTCTCAGAGTCCCAATTTGGGTTCCGGGCACGCCGGTCGACCGTCGACGCCCTCAAATGCCTTCGGGGGGTGACAGTTGAGGCGGAACACAGAGGGGAGGTGGTGGTGGCGGTGTCCTTGGACATCGCGAACGCCTTTAACAGCCTCCCTCACAGTGTGATACGGGAGGCACTGAATTTCTTCTGAGTGCCCCCGTACCTAAGGAGGCTGTTGGAGGCGTACCTCTCCGAGGGGAGGGTAGCCTGCGAGAACCGGTGTGGGTCCGTAGAGTGTTGGCGAGTCGGGTGCGGTGTTCCACAGGGGTCGGTTCTTGGTCCGATCCTGTGGGACATCGGCTACGACTGGGTCCGCGAGGCCGCCTCCTCCCCGGGATGGGTGTCATATGCTACGCGGATGACACCCTCGTGTATGCCCGGGGACGAGGCTATAAGGAGGCGGCGCGGCTGGCCGAGGTCGTGAGCGACCTCGTGATCAGCATAGAGAGGTTAGGGCTTCGGGTCAGACCTGAGAAGACCGAAGCCCTTCTCTTCCGCGGGACCGGGCAGAAAGGACCCCCACCGCGGGCTGCCCTCCAGGTGAGGGTCAGGGTGAGCCCCCATATCAAATATCTGGGGCTCATCCTTGACGGAGGGTGGACCTTCGGCCTACATTTCTCCATGTTGGGACCGAAGGTTGCGAAGGCGGCAAGTGCACTGGGCAGACTCCTCCCGAACCTCGGAGGACCCAGCGCTGCCTGTAGGCAGCTATACTCCGGAGTCTGCCGTAGTATGGCGACGTACGGTGCACCCATCTGGGTGGGATCACCTTACCGGGAGGAATAAGGCCCGGCTGCGGTCAGCGCAGCAGGTCATCGCGGTAAGAGTGATCCGGAGGTACCGTACGGTTTCGTGGGCAGCAGCCACTGCCCTAGCTGGTGTCCCCCCGTGGGAGCTCGTGGCGGAGGTTCTTGCCGAGATGCACTCCTATGTCTCGGATAGGAGGTCTCTTGGCGAGAGCCTTACGCTAGACGGGATCCTTCGGGTTCGCCGACTAGGGCAAGAGGCGTTAATGCGGAGGTGGGGGGAGGACCTGGCGCAGCAGCCGTATGGCAAAAACCTGACGGTTGCTCTGCGTTCGGTCCTTGAGCGGTGGATGCGCCGTAAGCGCAAACCCCTCACCTTTCGTCTGACACAGGTGCTCACCGGGCATGGTTGCTTTGGTTAGTACCTGTGCCGGACGGCCCGCAGGGAGCCGTTGACAGTGTGTAACGATTGTGGCGCGGCGGTGGACTCAGCCCAGCACACACTCGAGGTGTGCCCGATAGGGCGGCGCTGCGTCACGGTCTGACATCAGTCATCGGAGGAAACTTGTCTCTGCCGAGCGTCAGCACTGCGATGCTCGGTGACGACGAGTCCTGGACGCCGATGGTCTCCTTCTGCGAGGCAGTAATGTCCCAGAAGGAGGCCGACGAGCGGGTGAGAGAGGAGGCCGCCGACGAGGCCTCCCCCCGCAGGCGACGAACGGGGGTGCGTAGGAGGCGCTACTTAATGCGCCTCCAGTAACGCCTCTGTGTTCGTGTCGGGCTCAGGATGGGAACCTGGGCCTAGTATGATACGACGTCGCGGGGACTGCTTAGTAGCGGCCGGGTAGTCCCCCCTTACGAGGAGTAGTCTGGCCTTCGCCGGGGCTAGCCTGTCGCTGAGGTGATCCTGTCTGTTGCCTGCATATCCGGGACCCTCAAAAAGCGACTGAAGGCGCTCGCAGTGGTTTTAGTTAGGGTGGGCACTCCCAGGTGCGAGTCCCACATTGGGTCAGGATCTACCCGAAGATCTTGGCTGCATCCATAAGGATTTCCCTGCGAAAAAAAAAAAAGTCGAAGTCTTTTAGCGACTATTTAATTGACGCCCATACATATCCAAACAACCAGAGATTATGCAGATGCGTTGCCCTCCTTTTCCCTATGCCCCCACCAATTGGCCACCTAAAACTCACAAACCGCACGAAACACAACAGCGTAGTGTCACTTGACGTCGGTGTTATGTCCGTAGTCCCATCCCGGTCGTGCCGGCCCAATTCGGTTGCAAGGCAGCATGGTACTACCTCTTGCAATATTATTAAGTTTGTGTTCATCTAGAACAGTAGCCTTTATTTAGATTTACTAGAAATTAATACAGAGCTAGTCGCCTCCGGCCTAAATCTGACCATCAATTGTCAATAGACAAACGAGGTTTATCCATATTTGTGACTGGTCTAATTCTATTCTACTGAAGTTTATGAACAATGAGGGTCTCTTGGGTACGGGCTCGATCTCTCGGGTTGGAGGTCTGGGTTCGATCCTGACCCCTCCAATGTGGTGACTTGAAATGGTTTTTTTTATTTCTACGTGCACCTAAACATGAGACCATCGCTTGCTCATCGGTAAAGGAAACATCGTGAGGAAACCTGCATGCCTGATGAGATTAAAAGTCTTTGAAGGTGTGTGAAGTTCACTAATCCACATTGGGTCAGCGCATCGGTGAACTATGGCTCAACATCCTCCTCGCCTGATTTCGAGGAGACCCGTGCCCAGCATTGGGACATATAAGGGTTGTTGATGATGATGAAGACTATGAATATTATAGTATCTTTTAAAGCCCCAAATGATCAAAAACTTTATTAGTTCGTTAAATTACCAAAAGACTCATTTGAAAGTAATTTAATTAATGTGCCCGCCCTGTCGTTTTATATTTGTACTTTTTATCCTCAATTATTTCTTAAATATCAATTATTTTTTATACATTTAAAATCATATTATGTAATGTAACTAAATATAACATTGAACTATTTTCCTTCATTTACAGTTTTGGATAAGTTATTGGAAATTTCAATAAATGGAGTATGACTCAGTGCGAACTTCTTTAGTCAGCATTGAATTGGTCATAGCAATCTTATTGTTGATGTGTTTTTGCTGAATGCAATTAGAGGTTAGCCTATACAAGTGATTCTGCGAAATATAGGGTAAGAGGCAGGAGGTACAGGCGAATTATCTCGTTTCAAAGAACGTGATGTCAGAGGTACTTAATATAGAACATCTGTAATGCGTGGATGTTTAGCCTTAAGTGAGATGTATTTATCCTTAAGTGAGATAAAACAAAGGTTACATTCTATTTATTATACAATGCGTGTTTTCCTTTAACTTAGTACATATGTTTTATACTGGCCTTGACCTGCATAAAGGTTAGCTAAGTGTGTCGTTCGTTCGCTTCGGCGAAAGAGGAAAGGTGTGACGAATACGCTTGCATGATTAAAGACCTATTATGATCATCATCATTAATCCTTATGCCATATTTTAATATGGTGAATCAACCGGTTAAGGCCAACGTCATAATCATCAGTCCATAATTGCCCACTGCTATATGCCTCCCTATTTTTCTGCCAATCTGTCTCTTGCCTGCCTCATCTATGTTTTTCCTACTAGCCTTCTCAAGTCATCGGTCCATCGGGCCTTAAGACGTCCTGGACATTTTTAAACCATTGTACACCGTACGGTACATTGTAAAGTACGAAAGTTTGTTAAGTTTCTGACACATTTTTCTGACACATTTTTCTGACACATTTTTCTGACACAGACTTCCACGGACAGGCATAATATATTACAATCAAGGATTATGACATAAATCGACATCGACAAACTTGGTAGTTACATATGTGTTATAGTGTTCACCCTAAGGCAGATAATGGTTAGTCGAAATAGTTGTTATTAGTATGTCATGTTGGCGACATCAACAGGAAAATGTGTAATTTACTAAACTTACGACGATCATGCGGGTGAAGCCTTTAAAAGCTGATATCATAATAACAATAAGAAAGATCCAAAATAAATTAGAATTATATTCATGTTACATTAAATGTATTTATATTCTACTAATATTAAAAAACGCGTAAGTTTGTATGGATGTTTGTTATTCTTTCACGCATAAACTACTGCATGGATTTTAATGAAAATTTACAATAATTTAGTTATACATCTGGATAACAGATAGGCTATAATTATTTATCTAAAAATTATTTGCATAAACAGGCTATACATATATATATATATATATATATATAACATTAATATTAATGGGAAGTAGGTAGGCGGGCGAAACCGCGGGCGTTGCTATTAATTATTAAATAATATAGTGCAATGAAAGAGCTAAGACGATTAGTCGCCATGTCTTTATATCATCATCATCATCAGCCTTTATCCGTCCACTGCTTAAAATAGGCCTCCCTCAATGAACGCCATGACCGATCTTTCGCCACTCGCATCCAACTAGGACCGTACATAAAAAAAATACCAATCGGATTGAGAACCTCCTCCTTCTTGTTGAAGTCGGTTAAATATACCAACGTCTATGTTATAAAATCGTATTAATTTAGAAAATTATATAAACACATTTGAATGTATGTATTTTAAACCTCTTCACTAAACAATGTCATCATTATTTTCAGGCCAAATCCGTCCTCTTTTGGACATTAGCCTCCTTTCCACTTTATTTATCTCCTCTATGAAGATATATAAATGATAAAACTATGCGGTTTAACAAGGCTGATGAGTTTAGGTTAGGTATCGAGTGTCAGCTCGTCGCACAATTGTCACGTCTAAACGCAATCCCACACAGGACTTCGTCTTGGCTACGTCCGTTCCATTTTACGTACGGCCTTGCACAGTTTGAAATTCAAATTCATTTGCATACTCTGTAAAAATAGAATGAAATATACAACAAAATAATAAAAGGATAAGGTTGGTGATAAGATTCTTATAGAAAATATAAATTGTTGTGTCGAATTTACGTTTTTTCTAACTATCAAAGGTAAAGTGTTAGTCAACTTAAGTAAGTTGAAATAATATTTCCATACTAGGCTAAAAGAGTAGTGTACTGCTGGGTATGGGTCTCTTCCTCGTAATCAAGCGAGGAGGGTGTTGGGCCATAGTTCACCGATGCGCTGGCTAACGCGGGTTGGTGAACTTCACACACCTTCAAAGACTTTTATCTCATCAGGTATGCAGATTTGTTTCACTGGTGAGCAAGCGATGGTTTCATGTTCAGGTGGACGTAGAAATATAGAAAACCCATTCCAAGACATCACAAGGTCAGGATCGAACCCGTACCTCTCGGCTCTCACTCAAGAGGCCGAGCCCAAACCCACTAGACCATCGTCGCTCCGTATTTTGATAGTTAATATTATGACCTTACTCATGGTTGCTTGCACTTTACCGGGAGGGAAGCGCTGTGCCGCGCTCCCGGCTGCATGGGTACCACCATCTTGCTTATTTCTCCCGTGAAACAGCTTTGCTGTGTTTCGGAGAGAAGGACAAGACAGGCAGTGAAATTACTGGCACCGAGACTTAACATCTTATGTCTCAGGATAGGCAACACATAAATGAGTTGCCTGGGCTCGTTCCAGGTATACTAATTTATGTTCATGGGCGACGTCGACCATTTAACGTCAGGTGGTACGTTTGCCAGTTTGCCTATCCAAATAACATAAAAAAAACATGGTTGAATAAAAAAAATATCTCTTCTATTATTTTACCAAACTAAGAACCTAGACCGTCGTGATTCGTAAAATAGGTACTATTTTGTATATGTGTCTCCAACAATAATCAAAAGGTTAGACACAATGAGGTTAGACACGATACCACCAATACCAATGAAATGGCAGTGAACTACATAATACCAACCATTCACTTTATTGTTTTGTTTTCGGGAGGTCGATTAAAATTTTTCTTTATTTATTGCTCCATGTATACCAAATCCGACTTTTATAAATATCTCTTTTTATAGGCTTAATTTTTAAATATTCCTTACGTAGGTATTGATAAAGTGCCAATCAGACATAAAGCTTGACCTTTATGTAATACAAAAATTCGCTATGCTATATTTTCATATACTGCATTTAATATTTTATTTCTATAATCTACATGCAAACATCGTTAATACCATATTTTAAAAATAAACAGCCATACATACAACTGCAATAGTTTCAAAGGTTTTGGGGGTCCATATTTTCAGGATGTTACCAATGAAAGTTAAAAGTAAACAAAAATTTAGCCCAAATTTCATAATCTGAAATATACATTCGTAATAAACAGAATAAAGTAACAAAAAACAAACCGTTTTCTACAAGGCTATTCGGGCTTTTTTTTCTTAACGCCGGGAAATGCTCTGAGGTATATAATCTGAGGTATGTGGGACTCGCTGCGCCCAAAAGCTGGTAAGTGGACGCAGCTCTACCTACTACAACCCGGCGAGTGCCACCAATGCCACCTTTGGTGATGTGCCCCGGATCTAATGAGCAAACAGGGCAACTCGACGGCTAGTCAGTCCCTCAGGGGACCGACGCCACCTCCACAGAAGGGTTTTCCCGCACCATAGACACCCCTCCTAAATTCGGGACAGTACAATGGGGTGAGGTTCCCGTCCTCGCCCCTTTCCTCCTGCTCTTTTGTCCTCTCTTCTTATAAGAGGGGTACAATGAACCCCCTCGGCTCAATTAGCTTCGCTCAAGGTGCTGGGCTCCCCCTAGGCTACTGAGCCCCACCGCCACGTCAAGGCTTGAACCTTGGTGAGGAAGGCTATTCGGGCTAAACCAACTCACTATTTCTGTGAAACATCCGAAAGACTATTGTAAACATAATTAGCCGAATTAGTACTTGTATGGTGTAGGCATCTAACAGAGAATCTGTAAATTGGTCTATTTTCATAACACAAGTTACTCGACCTACATTAAACCGTGAAGAATTTTTAGCCTTTTAAGCGCATCAAGGAAAAGCATGTTGAGAATACAAAGTATTCTTCTTGAGAAATATCTCAATTACCTCAAGAAAAATTTTGCGTAATATAACATGGCCGTTGGGCTTATCAGGTTTCCGAGAGTCGCGGAGTAGAAGTATGAAGTACCACGTCACAGGAGAAAAAATTAAAGTGTTCATTTCAACTAAAAGGAACAATTCAATAATCGTTCACATTGGCGCTGGTGTAAATAATGGATTTAGTATAAAGTCGCAGTTTCTGTCTGTATATATGTGTGTGTGTATGCCAAGAAATAGACATTTAAAAATTGACCCACCGGCTACTGTGGCACAACCCTTATTTGACGCTTTTCGAAGAATACTTCTTGCTTCTATCGTTCATATTATAAAATATTGTTGATCAGATGTGAAATTGGTAATGCCTTTCTTATCGGTTGGTTTAAATATCAACTAGTGTACTTCTTTAATGGTTGTGAATAAATTGGGATGATCATGAGAGACATGTTTATTGAAAGACTAGTAGTGCCCCGCGTACTTTCCATTCCCATGGGAGTACAGGGATAAATTATAGCATATATATATGTTATTCTGATGTAAAGGCTATATTTTTGTAAGTTTCATTAAAATTAATTCCATAGTTTTTGCGTCAAAGAGCGTCAAACCTTATGGATATAATATGTTTGTCGCTGTTTCAAACCTTCGCATTTATAATATTAATTAGCTGTTGCCCGCAGCTTCGCCCGCGTTAACTTAGATTTACAGCCGTATACGGAGTGATGATGATTATTATTTATCTAGGGCCCGCCCGTCTAGGGCGTAGGACTTTATTTTATACCGTATTTTTGTGAATAGCTTTTACATTACCGCTTTATATTTGGCAATTTTTTAAAGTATTAAAATGGATATAGGTAGTATGTTATATTTAACATAATATAGACATATTATGCCATCGCGGACTTTTCAGTAGGCATATTTAGGATACAAAATTCTACCATACATTGATACAATATTAATTATCCTAACTTTCGGAACCGGGGCCGGGCCGGGTTCGGACGCGAGGCGCGGAATCACGCAGTGCCCGGCCCGCGCGGCTCTGTCGAAATCACGGTGTCGCATTCTTTTGATTTTGCCATATCTGCTAAGATATGCATTTAATTTGCATGCTGTAAACGGGAAAAACATACTTCTTGAAATGTTCAAGCTTACTAACATATTTAAAATGATAAGGATTAATACCACATTTGTGCAAATAGCTTTCCAATTACCGCTTTATAATTGCCAATTTTTTCATTATTAAAATGGATATAGTATGTTATCCTTAAGAGATACACATACGCCATCGCGGACTTTTTTGTAGGTCTTTCTAAGGTGTACAATAATGTAGTACATTATTTTGATCTATCTGTTAGGTTTCATCCAGCGTTTGCAATGTAAGTGCAAAAAATGTGTTTATTTACGACATCACATTATAAACCTCTAATAAAAAAACCGCATCAAAATCCGTTGTGTAGTTTTAAAGATCTAAGCATACATACAGACAGACGTGGGGAGCGACTTTGCTTTATACTATGTAGTGAGTAATGATATTATGTACAATAATTAATACTGAAGCGGAGCAAATCTTATATTTTGATTCGGTCCAGTAACTTCAGGAAACGAGATTCAATTACAGTCCCAAGGAGGTCACATAAGGCCATTGTTTTATAATAGTATAATCAACTATAATATTACTATATTAATCATACATACTACACATGTTACTAATATTTTATTATAAATACAAATGTCTAGTTTTAAAATGAGACAATTGCCATTTAAGTCTACTTCTAAGAAGATAGCTCTTATGAAATTTGGCAAAATCACAATTAGACTCAATGAATCGATATCTACTCGATTAACGGCCAGTTGGCACCACAGAAATGATGATGTCCTCCTTGTCGTATTCGACAACGGCGACCCCTGCTATGAGTTCCTTTGATGGAAACGAACGTGACTTGCAAACCCTATCTTCGCTTTAAACATCCTGTCACACTGTGCGCAGTAAAGAGACCCAGAACTATTGTAAGTATAATTGTAGGAGGGCTTTGGACGGGTTTTCCGTATCAGACGCTTGGCATCTAGGTCTTCGAGACGCGACTCTTCAAACTTCTCGAGTCCTATCTGAACAGCGGCACGCCATTCCGGCCTCATCGGGGCAAGCTCCTCCTACTTTTCTGGGGAAATGTCTTATGCGGTCAGATGGCGCTTGAGCACGTCCCTGTATCGCAAGAATTGTCCGCCAGGGTTCCGTTTCCCACGTTTCAGTTTTGAATAGAACACGGATTTTGGCATTCTGGAATCTGGCATACGTGAACATGCCCACACCATCTGAGCTGACACTTCATCAGCATGGCTTCCATACCGAGCAGTTTGGTACGCCGCAGAACCTCGGTGTTTGGAACACGATCTTGCCATTTGATGGGAAGGATAGAGCGAAGACACCTGAGATGGAAGGAGTCTAATTTTCTTACATCCTTTTTATATATGCACCAAGTTTCTGCAGCATACAGCAGAATGGGCAGTACCACGGCCTTGTAGACAAGTATCTTGGTCTGCAGGCTTAGATCGTGAGATTTCCAAACACGTTGGTTAAGACCACCAAAGGCAGCGGCAGCTTTGGCTATACGTGCTGGGATTTCAGAAGAGAGAGTGTTGTCGCTCCTGATTTGGCTCCCAAGGTATCTAAAACTAGTCACCTCTTCGAGATGATTACCACTCAAGGTTAATTTGTGGTCGTCAGCGTTCTGGCCTCTAGGAGGTTACTTAAGGACCTGAGTTTTAGACACACTTATAACCAAATCTTTTGCAAGCAATCTCTAAAGAATCCATGTAACTCTGCAGGGATTGGAGCCCGGAAGAAACAGACAGACAGATAAAAATTGTAAAAAAATGTTATTTTTGTATATGTACCCTGTATCATCCATATGCATTTAATAAAAAACGGTTATTTTAATATTACAAACAGACACTCCAATGTTATTTATCTGTATTTATAGATAAAGATGACATCCAAAAATCCTCACATTATGATATATGCGATATGCATACATACATCCTGCAAAAAGACGTATATTTAATCTGTAACATTCGATTCCTTAGTTTTGCCCAGGATTTCAAATAAGATTGAAGATGTGTAAAATATATGTATGCTTTGCAGTGAAACATAAATAGTTCTTTTAACTCCTTCATTCTGTAAAATAATTGATTTGACTGCTCTCATGTTTAAAAAAATATACAAAAAATCAAGCAATATTTTTTAAATCTCTTTGAAATTAATGCTTTTTAAGGCCTTCTACGAACAATATTTTTAATGCACACGTGTTTGTTTCCAAATGACTTTCGATATTATGAAGTGCGTAATGAAATGTTTGAAATTATAAAAACACGTAATTACCGCCAAAATACGGGAACAAAAGCGTGAAATTTTAATTAACCCACTCTCTTGTCCTCAGTTCCCCTATGTCAATGGGCCGTAGGGACAGTACGATTGACGAGAAACTGTGGATGCAATTCTTAAAAGGTTGTATTCCCTTAGTCGCCTTTTACGACACCCACCGGAGGAGAGGGGGTGGTGGTATTCTAAGGGCGCCACACACACACCAAGTAACCTACCACAGAAATAGTAATAATAGGGTTGGCACCGAAAAATAGTAGTGTTTTTTTCCTGGCAGTAAAACTGATGCATTTTAGTAATTTGAAAAGACGTGAGTAATCAAACAATAGTGACATATTTCTGTAAGGTCTACTCTGTAAGTTATTTACATCGATGATCGAGTATATAACCGGAATAGAGCGGTAAACTTACTGTTTTGTAAGAAAATAAATTCCGCCAAATTTGTGCTGCGACGCTGCACCGGTTCTGCGCTCTGATTAGCCGACTGATGGCCATTGATGGATGATTTGCCGCTGGGATGTACACACAGATCACTGGTTAAATTGCTATTGCGTAAGTGACAAATCACTGATCATTTTCGGAATGTTATGGCTCACATTACTACTCTATCCGGTTATATGCTCGATGGGTATTTAAGGTCATTAGAACTTTTGATACTAGTATTAGATAAGGAAAATATATTAATACAGACGATATACAACAAGATGATCTCCGTAAAATGATTCGTTAAAGTTGTGACCGAAAATTGCTGTTTTGGCTTTCATGGGAAGAGGCCTTGGTCTAAAATTACATTATCATCATGATGATCATCATTATCAGTCTTTTCCCGTCCACTTCTGGACAATGAACTTTCAACATTAATAAGTCGAAAATCTTGTTTTCTAATGTTTGCGCGAATTTCACACATTATAATGAAACAATTTTTTACGGATTTTATCGCGGTTTATTAAGATTTTTAATAAACCGCGATAAAATCCGTAAAAAATTGTTTCATTATAAAGTCGAAAATCTTTTAATAAATATAATATAAATTGCCTCTGGATATGAACCCGCTCCACGTAAGCTACTCGTGCTAAAAATAAAGAAATTAATAGTCTGAGAAAAATACAAATATACAAGTGCCTTTATTTATAACTTGTAGCATTTCTCACGGCTCTCCACTCAACATTGTAACAAAATGTTTTGGTAATTCGAAGATTTGTTCCGCTGAACAACGCCAGGTCGAAATACAAGCAGCTTAAATGACAGATTTATGAACACTAGTCCTAAAGGGGTCAAAATTCGACCTTATTAATGTTATTGCTATAATATATTAACAATATTATCTTTATTTAAAAAATATTCGCAAAATACCCTCGGATTATAAAATGATTATCATGAGTTTGAGATAAGAGAATTTATGAAACTGTCAGGATTTCTTGATTATTTTTAACAAATTTACTTTTTTTCTTATTTTTATTAAATTTAATATACTCTGTATTTATGAAATAATTTTTGAAACTATAATCCGGTTTTTTTTTAATTTTAATAAAACGAAACCCATGCTTTAAAATAATATATTATATTATATTATATATTCTATTATAAATATTATATTTGTGCAATTCTGAAAATAACCTTTAAATATGTAAAATATCACAGTAATAAGTTAGAAGGGGTCATCGGGCTTAAAACCTGAGAGTAGTCATGTAGCAACGTCAGCCATAAGATGCACAAAACTGGTCAGTGATTTGTCACTGACGTAATAGCAATTCATCCAACCAGTGATCTGTATGTACGTCCCATTGGCCAATCATCCATCAATGCCCATCAGTCGGCCAATTAGAGCGTAGAATTTGGTGGAAGTTGTTTTCATAGAAAGCACATAACATTACCGCTCTATTTCGGTTGTGCTCTATGTTACAAAGATTTCTCTTTACGTTAATATAAATAATAGATAAAGGTGCTTACAATATCTTGACTTTAATACAGTCGCAGTATAAAGGAGTGCCACATTACACATTTACTTTGTAACGTTATCGGCGAATTATATCACGTATTATGTAATTATATTATCGCTTCATAACAATTAATAAACGAATAACATTTCGCGACGATTGTAAAGTAGCTGATAATTTCAAATATTTCATTTTATGGTATTGATTAGTAAGTTTTTTTTTTTTGTTGTAATTATAGTGATACTTAATATTTTGCCCTAAGGCCGTGTCTGGCTGGCTTCTATGCCCTCTTTCTTGAAATACGTTTTTAGGTTTTAAGACTATAAAACAGGTTACTATTACCATGTTTTTCACTTTAATTTTAATGAGCTTTTTATTTATTTATTTCTACTCAAATCTCGATTTTTTAAGTCATTTAATACTAGAGTAATTAACTTATCTGAGGGTAAAGAATGTTGAGCGAAGCTTTATCTGCTAAATGTTAAATAAAATGTTAAATAAAAGGCTTTTTTACTTTGTTCACTAAAAGCACACACCCTTAGAACTATCAGCTAGCCAGTTAACGCATAATCGCTCCGAAGCTAATGAGATGTTGTAACGTGAACTTTTAACTACATACTTATTACCGGTTACCGGTTTAAAGTAGGGTGCTTGGATATTCTACAAGG
Organism: Helleia helle; assembly: GCA_963853865.1. Taxonomy (NCBI): domain Eukaryota; kingdom Metazoa; phylum Arthropoda; class Insecta; order Lepidoptera; family Lycaenidae; genus Helleia; species Helleia helle. The sequence goes on from OY971421.1 coordinate 15,333,194, forward strand.
TCAATAATCAATTTGCAAAACACGGCCTGACTAAGTATGTTGGGGTATAAAATAAATGGTGATTGTGCATCAGTATCATCCGACAATCTTCATTAAACACTATAATTACAGACAGCTTTAGTAAGAGGTAGTGCCATGCTTGGTAGCCGAATTGGGCCGACCGGGGTTGTATCTCTCGCTTACATAATACCGCCGAAAAGTGACAGCTATGCTGTCGCGGTTTGTGAGTCTTCGGTAGCCCACTGAGGGGAAAAGGGAAAAGGTGGGCAATGCATCTTCATAACCTGGATGTCTATGGGCGTCGCTAGTCACCATAAGGCTCCGACTGCTCGGTTGCCTCCTTATGACTTTTACTATATACTTATGAATTTTTAGACCGAATTCATAGGTTCTATTCAAAAAGTATCAACTAACAACCGCCCAGTGTTGTCAGAGATCCATAGTAATTCATGTAATAACTAGGAACGAAAATAGAATGGAAACGGTAAGATGTTTGAAGAAATGAGTCCGATATTCCGGGTTTTAGTGGGTAGAGCTGTGTCCACTTACCACCTTTCGGGCGCAGCGAGTCCACATACCCGCCTGGGGAGACACTCCCCCGCGGGATGCCTCAAATCATTTCCCGGCGTTAAAGAAAAAAAAAAGACTGTGATAATAGTTAGATTGAAGCTAAACTAAGTATAAGTAGAAAAGGCTATAAAAAGACTAGTTAGGAACCGCTTATGTGGTTCTAGGTTTTGTCGGCTTTCTCTTGTCACCTTTACATGATTAATGGGCAATATTTACTAACAATTATAACTGTATACGTGATGCTAGACTGTATATTAAAACAGCTTCTTGGCTGCTATCGGTACTGGCGTATCCAATGCACACACAGCTATAAATTTTGGTTGGAGTCTTGTCTAACTTTCCAGCTTTCAAACGAATCCAAACACTATATATAGCTTAGTAATTTATATGGCCTAGCGCCTCTATATAATTAGACCACTGGGGTTTTATAATATTGAAATATAGTCAGAACTAAAAGTATGAAATGTTAGAAATTTCTGTTCATAAATATTTCTATTGATAGATTTTTAATGAAAATCAATACGTATTATGGTACCAAATGGTACTCAGATCAAACGGCCTCTTTATTCTAGAAACATCGAATAAATATTCGTCATTCGTTTCTAGAAAAAATGTGATACCAATTACTGATTATCTTTCAATAATTCGGTCACTGAATCATTGAGTAAACGATGTATAATGAGAGCATGCTTCTTATACCTCTAAGACATTGTATCAAAATTCTCAATGCATACTTGCACTAGCTGGATGAATACTAGACTATCTGGAATACGATATTAATTGCCTAAAATAGAACCAATTAGAGATCTGATGGCTGGCGTAGTGGTCAGATGACCAAATGATAATGATCAAATGCCGTGTAGAACAGTCATATCAAACCACATCATATAAAAAAAAAATTAAACAAAAATTAAAACCGACTTCAAAGTTAAAAAAAAAAACTAAAAAGTAATAAAATAATTTTCTTAATCTTTGTGCCTACAATTTATAATCAACTTGTTCTTCCACTAATATACAATCTTTGCATTTAACACGTCATTATTGTTACTTTTGGAGTCGGTGTCTGCCAAGGTAGGTAGTGAGGTAGGTACATCAACGAATGTTTTTTGTTCATTTAACAACGACAAGTAATAAAATTACATGATTTTGGCATAATATTATTTACCGTATGAAGTAAGCCCAATTAAAGCTATAAAGCATCGAGGATTCCCCTCGACTGTGTATGGTCTCCATCATCACACCTGTAATGGCGCTTATAACCCATATGGGTACAAAGTTCTCATCAATTTAAATTAATTGAGTCCAAACACAAGGTAGCTACTGCAAAATGTTGTGGAGTTCCTTTAACTGTCCTTTGTATTCATCATCAGACCCCTAATGACAGTCACAACCTCATCATCATCAGTCATCTAGGTGTAAAGTTCTCATCATTACAAATTAATCAAGCCCAAACACAAGGTTACTGATGTAAATAGTTGAGGAGTTCCCTCGATTGTCTTTCGGCTCCAGCATCAGATCGACCTTCATTAAATTGAAGTCCTTCAAAACACTTTATAAAAAAAATATCAAACGCTTTAGTCGCTCCTACGTTTTTCGAAAGTTCCCCTCGATTTCTCTGGGATTCCATCATCAGATCCTGATTTCCTTATCATGGGACCATTTGGGAAGTATACCCTTTAGAACAAAAAAAGAATTTTTCAAATCGGTCCAGCCATCTTCGAGTAATCAGGTAACATACATAAAAAAAAAAAAAAAAAAAAAAAAAAAAAAAAAAAAAAACCGACGAATTGATAACCTCCTTCTTTTTGAAGTCGGTTAAAAATGAAGACAAAATGTCTGCATTTAATACAATGCACGTAAATGTTTTTTTCGTTACTTGTGTTGCTGGGATGTCTTCTTCTTCATCTTAGTTCATCTTATCTTACTAATATGTATTATAAAGTTTGTAAGTTTGGTTGTTTGTTGCTCTTTCAAGGCAAAACGACTGAACAGATTTGGCTGAAAGTTGAAAGACTGCTGATGGCTTATACCTTGGATTAGGACATAATCTTCATCAATCAAGAGTCACAATGAGGAGTCACTGAAAATCAGCGTCTCACCATTGCTGTAATTGTGTGGAAAATGCTGAGAGAGGTAGCCCTCTATAATTGTTCGCAATATTATTATGTATGTCAAACTGTTGTGTACGATTATGTTTTATAATAACATATCTTTTGTTGTGGACAGTAAAATATTTTTCTTTCTTTCTTTCTTTTTTTCATTCAATCCGGATACGGTTGTAAATCTAAGTTAACGTAGGCGAAGCTGTGGGCACGACCTAGTATATATATACGTCTTAAATTGTTAACATATTGCCTATTTCTTTTTAATTGGCCGTCTTTTCTGTTGATTTTGTAATGTTAGAGTTTTTGAAAATTGCACATTATAATTAAACCTAAAATCTAAGCTCATCTGAAACCTGAACCAAGGCCTACGCCTGATATTAAATCATCTTAAAAATACAGTGTTCTCCGCCTCATATATTATTTCGGTGCTTGATAAAATGTACCTTGAGTAAATATCGCGGGCGGAACGTCGAAATTATCATACTGCTGGCTTACACAAACAATACACTTTTCCCAAAAATATATTTCCTTTTTCTATTAAACAGTAATAGCAGGTTATTATATTCAACACTGCATCGCGTGACCACTGTCACTCTATATTGTTCTGTTAAATTGATATCAGATTTTTATTACGCCCTCCGGAAGGTTTTATCCTGATAAACCACCCCTGTATGAAATATGAATGGTACAAAAGTGTATTTCAGGCTATTTTTGTGTACTAATAGTATTAAAGTACATTTTTATGATAATAGAGATTGTTACTTACTTAGAAATATAATAATAATAATATAATATCTATGGACGCTTTTACGCCACGTCAATCTGGTCCTGTGGTAAGTTCTCGAAGAACATGTGCAAGGTACCAGACAGAAATATATATTGTCTTCTTATGTTCACCTAATTTCACTCATTATAATGATTTTTACAAGCCCGACGTTTCGGATACTTTACATGGTCACGGGAGGACTGAATCATTGGTTTATATTAGATTTGATAAACCACAGATGCTCGCAAAAGAACACCGATTCCAACCAAGGGTGATTCGCGAGTCTATTGAAATTAAAAATAAACATCCAAATTTCAATAGAGAAGATGGCTGACACTTACCACCTGCTTGAGATCCCATTACTAAAATAATTAAGTCAAAAACCAAGCATAATATACCACAAACTAAAAAAGAAAGCTTGTAAAAATCATAGTAAACCGCGATAAAATCCGTAAAAATTGTTTCATTATAACGGAAATGTATTTGATGGTAAGTGGTCGACATCACCCATGAACATAAACTACGCGTAGTTTACCTGGAACTAGCTCAGGCAATTCATTCATGTGTTGTCTATCCTGAGACATAAGATGTTAAGTCTCGGTGCCAGTAATTACACTGCCTGTCTTGCTCTTCACTCCGAAACACAGCAAAGCTGTTTGACGGGAGAAACAAGCAGGATGAAACAACTGAGCTGAGCACTGAGCATCCCTCCCAACGGTAGATAGTATAATATAATAAATCGTTCTTTAGAATCGATTCTACTTTGCCACTTACATTTCCTACTTAAATAACTACTTGACTAGTTAAAGATCTAGTAATATTAGATATGACCCAAAATATACAATAATTGTATACAGAAAACAGGTTTCATAAAACGATAAAATATCGTGTGATTTTATGATAATATTTTATTATCAGTAATATATTATAAATTATAGGCGAAGCTAATTGAGCCGAGGGGGCTCTTTGTACTCCTCTTATAAGAAGAGGGGACAAAAGAGCAGGGGGCAAGGGGTGAGGATGGGAACCTCACCACATTGTACTGTCCCGACGTTGGGAGGGGTTGTTCTGTGGTGCAGGACAACCCCTCTGTGGAGGTGGCGTCGGTCCCTTGCGGGGCTGACTAGCCGTCGAGGTGCCCTGTTACCTTAACAGATTCGGGGCACATCACCATGGCGGCACTGGTGGCACTCGCCGGGTTTTAGTGGGCAGAGCTGCGTCCATTTGCCATCTTTCGGACGCAGCGAGTCCCACATACCCACCTGGGGAGACCCACTCCCCAGGCGGGATGCCTCAGAGCATATCCCGGCGTAAAAAAAAAGGATATAAGCACTAGTATCAGAGTGGCGGCCTAGATTTAAAATTTGACACGTTTGAGCTAGCCTAAAGACTTTTCAATGTAAATAACTGGTCTAGACGAGTAGTATAAATAGTTTTTATTTTTCTGTTTTTCAGTTTACCATTATTTGTATGAATATCCATAATGAAAATAACATACAGCTAAGTTTTAGGTTCGCATTTATTACATTCGTCCAGCGATAGTAAATTTTGGTCTAAGGTTTAAAAAATATTAGGATTGATTGGATTTTCCCCGCACGCTTTGCGTGGCTTAAATTTATACATTATTACTGACATCGTATATTGTGCACAATCACATATTCTTACTGTATACTATTTTTTATAAAGATTCGTCAAGCCGTTCTTGAGTTATAATAATAATATCTACGGACGCTTTCACACCACGTTATAAGAAGACATACAAACAGACAGACAAAATAAAAAAACAGCGCATCATAAAACGATTATTCATCGAAGTAGGTATTGATCAAATCGAAATTTAAGATTAAATTAATAAAATCAACGTACTTACAGAACCAAAAGATTTATATAGCAGTATAGACATAGATATATAATATGATGACCTCTTGATCGGTCAGTTACAAAGTAAAAGTAGCTCAATAGTGGCACGGACATCCTATAACCATAAATACAAGTTAATAGGTTTTAATATACCATCGACAAATTATTATATTAAAACTTAATTCAGTGATACAGTTACCATGTGTAATATATTGTGGATACCTATTCCACAAAACAAATTTTTGTTTCGTAAAATGAAAGGTTTTTTATTTTATATGTATTTTTTGTTGAGAGACACTAAATTATAAGATACTAGCTGTTGCCCGCAGCTTCACCCGCGTTAACTTAGATTTACAGCCGTACGCGGATTGATGATGATTATTTTTATAGCCTAAGTTACTCCTTATAACATCAGCTATCTGCCAGTGAAAGTCCCATCAAAATCGGCACAGCCGTTTCAGAGATTAGCTGGAACAAACAGACAGACAGACGGACAGACAGACAAAAAAAAATATAATAAAACAATTTTTACGGATTTTATCGCGGTTTATTAAGATTTTTACAAGCCCGACGTTTTGGATACTTTACAGCAACCATGGTCACGGGAGGACTAAAATTTTTAGGACTAAATTCGCGTAAACATTAGAAAACAATATAAAAAAAATATTTTGGTATTTGTACCGTGTATACATCCATATGCAATTAGTAAAAAGCGGTTATTTTTATATTCCAAACAGACACTCCAATTTTATTTATATGTATAGATTATATACGGACAGATATAAAAACATTGTCGTAATAATATGTAAAAACACACCAAGTTATCTTGTTAAAACGAAACATAATTTATAAAAAAGATATAAAACACAAAAAATTATAAACAATAAAACGAATTAATAAAATTAATAAAACACAAGGATAACGTAACAATAATTGTAGTAACAATAAATTTTATTTTGTAAACAAACAGATAAGAAAGTTTCTTATAAAGTGACAACCTCGACACACATGCGCTCGCCTGCCCTGACCTAACATGCACTTGACTTTTAGTACATTACTAGCGTCGCACCCCGGCTTCGCACGGGTAAACAATTTATAGCCTTAAGCCTATGTTACTCGCTGATAATGTGCCTTTCTGGCTATCGGACCCGACAGACGACAAACATTTTTGGAGACCAAATTGTAGATCTAAACTATTTTCGAATAGACTTGAACGCAAAAAAAAAAATCATCAAAATTGGTCCAGCCTCCGCTTAGGAGGACATGTGACATACGCACAGAAAAATTATATATACCAAATGTACATTTCTTAACATCTACACTTTTGACTGTCGTAAACATCCGTAGCCACTTCCTTTATTCATATTTCGATCGTTAACCTGTCAAATCTAGAACATTTAATTTTGAATTAACATACTTTAGTGATGGGATCATTCAGATAGTTTTACTGCGGTTTAAAATTATATCCAATTAAAGCATTTGCATATTAAAACTTCCTTTTTTTATTAATTCATTGAATCAATTTTTGATATAATTATTTCTTAGCTGATGTAGTTTTATAATGAAACACTTTTTTACGGATTTTATCGCGGCTTATTAAGATTTTTACAAGCCCGACGTTTCGGATACTTTACAGCAACCATGGTCACGGGAGGACTGAGGTGTCATACGTCCTAATGTTACAAAGTTATTCCAAACTACCCTATGATACATCAATATTTTGGTTAGTCCTATCTACGCAGAAAGTGCTAACTGTTTTTTTAATCTGTGACATATTATGCTTGGATTTTGATTTGATAATAATAATAATGGGATCCCAAGCAGGTGGTAAGAGCCAGCCATCTTCTCTATTGAAATTAGGATGTTTTTTAATTTCAATAGCCTCACGGATCATCCTTGGTTGGAATCGGTGTTCTTTTGCGAGGACTTGAGGTTTATCAAATCTGATATAATGGCGAGCTTTGTCAAGACTATGTTCACAGATGGCAGACTTAGTGTAGCGACGGTGTTTTAAATCAGCTATATGTTCTTTGACGCGAGTTTTAATAGATCTTTTAGTTTGGCCTATATAAGAGAGACCACAGTCGCAATCAAGCTTGTTGTTCTCCCGTGACCATGGTTGCTGTAAAGTATCCGAAACGTCGGGCTTGTAAAAATCTTAATAAACCGCGATAAAATCCGTAAAAAAGTGTTTCATTATAATGAGTGAAATTCGCGTAAACATTAGAAAACAATATGATGTAGTTTTGTTTTGAAATAAGAAGTCTTTTTTTCTTACAAGTGATATAAAAAGTTCATCAAGATGTTTAGCAAAATATGTATCGTTCTTGTATTGATATGGTGATTTTTATACAGAGTGACAAATATCGAACCTAATTTGTAAATCATATGAGTTTGTATATTAGATGAATGACTTTTTATATATGCGCAGGTAGTGCCATGCAGGTAGTAGCCGAATAAGGCCGGTACGACCGGGGTGGTACCTCGCTCACATAACACCGGCGTAGTGATAGCTAAGCTGTCGCGTTTCGTGCGGTTTGTGAGTTTCCGGTGGCCTATTGGGGGGATAGGGAAAAGAAGGGCACATCTGCATGATCTCTGGTCATGCATGGGCGTCGATAGTCGTCAAAAGGCTTTGACTGCTCGTTTGCGCTCCTATGATCTATAAAAAAACATCATCTTATTCTTCTTCTTCATAAACCTTTTTCCCCTCCACCCCCTCCACCCCCTCCACCCCCTCCGTATACGTTATAGTTCAGTGGCTTTAATAAAGACATAACGTGTGAAAGGAATAAAATAATAATGTCTTAATCTTACGCGCGTGACTTTGTGGCGATACGGTCACTTTAAATTCTCGGTATGGAAAGTTAGCAATAATGATTTACAAAACGTCTCAAATAACATAATAGAGATAAATGAGGGGAAAATTGGCTAAATCCTGTCTTGACAGAAGATGTAAAACCTCTTTTTATCCTTGCATATAGCATAGGGAGGAATTTGAGACCCCTCCAGTTATTGGCAGCATAACATAATTTTAAAGTTTTATACTAACCCTTGTGTAATATAATATATGTATGTTAGTGTGTAAGGTATATATCTATGGGTCATATAGTGCCTGAGAATAAATGATTTATTTATTATTATTATTCGCCTGTCTATCTGGGTACCAAAAATTTTTTTAGCAACTTTCTAATGCGGAAATGCCTGTGCCTTATTTAATGAATAGCACCGTGATATAACATCTTGCATCCCATCTGGTGTGTTATTCGAATCAAAGAGAAGAACACGCTATATAATTAGTGGCACCAAGAATAACTATCTTACGTCTCAAGATAGGCAAGTTTTGATCAGTTACTTGGGCTATCTAGACGATGTTGACCAACCCACCATGGTTCAAGCCCTGTCGTGGCGGTGGGGCTCAGTAGCCTAAGGTGTGCGCAGCATCTTGGGCGAAGCAAATTGAGAAGAAAGCAAATATGTATAAGAAGAGGGCACAAAAGAGCAGAGGGACAAGGGGTGAGGATCGAACCTCACCGACGCCAGGAGGCCGTGTGGTCGCAGACTGCACGGTAGGCGGGGGGCAACCCCCCAATCAAAAGTGAGCCGAATGGGCTCACACCAATCCGTTGAAGCATTAGGGCCTTCGGGCCATTAGCATAGATCCATCCGAAAAAAAAAAAAAAAAAAAAACGAACCTCACCCCATTGTACTGTCCCGACGTTGGGAGGGGTTGTGCTGTGGTGCGGGACAACCCCTCTGTGGAGGTGGCGCCGGTCTCTTGAGGGACTAACTAACCGTCGAGGTGCCCTTTTAGGCCACAGCACGGAGGTTATCTCCCCACCTGTTTAATGGCCGACAAACACTTAGTCTACCTAAAACGCGGCCTTGAACCGTGTTGCCCTTACTTGATGTGACGTCCAACCCGACGCCAGGAGGCCGTGTGGTCGTAGACTGCACGGTTGGCGGGGGGCAACCCCCCACTTTAATAAACCAAAGTGAGCAAAATGGGCTCAAACTAATCCGATGTAGCATTAGGGCCTTCGGGCAGTTAGCATAGATCCATCCGAAAAAAAAAACAAAACTTTATGTGACTTGTGAATATGACATGTTTAAGTTGCTCACCTATTATAAGATAGAAGCCATAAGAGCTGCGGAACTACGCGTCTGCTAGCATTAACACTAGTCACTCGCACACAATAGAAAAAAACTTCCGTCATTTTTTATAAGTAGTAGTACTACTTATAAAAAATGACGGAAGTTTTCCCTTCCCTCTGTGTAAGGACGAGAATTTTAGACTACTAAACTAGCAAAACGCTGCCTGATGGTATTTTTTTTTTAATGTTAGTTGGATAGGCAAACTGGCAAACGTGCCACCTGATGGAAAGTGGTCGACGTCGCCCATGAACATAAATTAGTATGTGGTATGTGGTCAAAGTTGACTATGAACAAAAAAGAGTGCACTTTGGTATCGAGCATAAAACCCCCATCGAGCATCGAGCCAAGGCATCGAGCACATATATATATATATATATATATATATATATATATATATATATATATTATATAACCGGAATAGAGCGGTAATGTTTAATGTGTTTGGTATGAAAACAAATTTCGCCAAATTTGTGCGACGCTGTGCCGGTTCTACGCTGTGATTGGCCGACTGATGGCCATTGATGGACGATTGGCTGATGGGACGTACGTATACAAATCACGGTTTGGTTGAATTGCTATTAGGTCAGTGACAAATTACTGACCGGTTTCGGAATTATATGGCTCACATTACTACTCTATCCGGTTGTATGCTCGATGAGTCCAGGTAACTTATTAAAATGTTGTCTGTCCTAAAACATAAGATGGCAGTACTTTAAATTATAATTATAGCAGAATACATACAGACTTACTTTTTACATTATAAATATGCTAGTATTTAGTGACTGTGCCTGGCAGGTATTACATCAGAACATGCATACATCAACATTTAATCAACCCTTATATGCCCCCATGCTAAGCACAGATTTCCTCCTGGAAATCAGACGAGGAGGGTGTTGTTCCATAGTTCATCCATGCGCTGGCCCAATGCGAATTGGCATGCAGGTTTTCTTACAATGTTTTCCTTTTCCAGTGAGCAAGCGATTTTCTCATGTTCAGGTGCACGTAGAAATATATAAGAACCTAAGACACCACAGAGGTCAGAACTCAGGATCATACGAACTAAAAAAAATCATACAACGTGACAACGTCATAAGAAAATGGAACTCCTCACAGCGAGGTAACGCCGCATGCGTCAGGTTTTTTTGTTCGTGCAGCCGGCTCCATCGAATTATAAGACGTTGTCACGTCAAAAATAATTTCACTCAAGTGGTCGAAATACCTACTAGAGTCTAGTCTAGACCATAGTCGCTGAGCTACATGTGAGCGTATAATATAATGATGCAAAGACGAATCCAATCCATATTCCCGTTTTTTTCAAATTGTCGAGATGAAAGATGGAGAGATTTTTATATTCATCATTTGACGACCTCTCTGGCTCAGTGGTAAGCGCATTGGCGCTCAAGCCCGGATGTTGCGGGTTCGAATCCCGCCGGGGAACAAAAAATATTTTCTGTGTTCCTGGGTCATTGATGTGTATTAAATATGTGTATTATATAATAAAAATCTTAAATATATGTATAGTATAAAAGTATTAAATATATTTCCGTTGCCTGATACCCGTAACACAAGTTCTTCGAGAACTTACCACGGGACCAGATTGACGTGGTGTGAAAGCGTCCATAGATATTATATATTAATCATCATCAGCCTCCTTCAATGAACGCCAAGATGACCGATTCCTCGCCACTCGCATCCAACACGGACCGGCCACTGTACGGAGATCGTCTTCCCACCTGGTTAATGGCCCACCAACACTTCGTCTACCTAAACGTGGCCTAATTTTTATATTACAAATGTATGATTACAAAATAATAAGGTTCTACCACTAAATGAGAGCCCAGTAACAAGGAACAGACGCTGTTAATTATTATTTATTATTATCTTAGTTTTATTTTAATATTTGGGTCAAATCCTCCGTCCAACAATAATTTATTCTTATCTTATTCCACCAATCGCAGATCTGCGAATATAATTTTTTATTTATTTTATGTAATATTATGTCCCCTAAATGTTTTATTAAATGTTTTTTGTGATGTTCGATGGAAATTATTGACCCGTTTAAAAAATATTTACTGTTTCAAAGGTATTTTATTGAAATACTTTGTAAGTTATCCATACAGATAAATAAAATTGGAGTGTCTGTTTGTAATGTAAAATAACATCTTTTTACTAAATGCATATTGATGTAAACACGGTACAGAGGTACTAAATATACCAAAATAATGTTTATTCCTATTTTTGTCTGTCTGTTTGTCCGGCTAATCTCTAAAAAGGCTGGGCCGATTTCGACGAGACTTTTATTGGCAGATAGCTAAAGTTATAAGGAATAACTTAGACTACAAAAATAACCATTATCACTGCGGAGTCCGGATACGGCTGTAAATTTAAGTTAACGCGGGTGAAGCTGCGGGCAACAGCTAGTCTAAAATATGATTCACAAGTCTTGATGAAGTTAAGTCTTAAACTTTATTATGAGCGTGCATCGAAATGCTAGTTAAATATCAATAAATATGATCATCATCATCAGCCTTTATAATATGTCCACTGCCGAACGTAGGCTTCCTTCGACGAACGCCAAGACGACCAATCCCTCACCACGACCAGTCACTCGCATCCAACGCAGCCGGCTACTACATGGAGATTGTCTTTAAAAGTAGTAGCTAAAGCCTTTTACACCGGGAAATGCTCTGAGGCATCCCGCGGGAGAGTGAGGACTCGCTACGCCCGAAAGATGGTAAGGTGGACGCAGCTCTACCCACTAAAACCCGGCTAGTGCACCAGTACCGCCTTTGGTGAGGTGCCCTGGATCTGTTGAGCAACAGGGCACCTCGACGGCTAGTCAGTCCGCACCACAGAACAATCCCTCCCAACGTCGGGACAGTACAATGGGGTGAGGTAACCGTCCTCGCCCCCTGCTCTTTTGTCCCCTCTTCTTATAAGACGGGAACAAAGAGCTTCCTCGGCTCAATTAGCTTCGCCACCACCACCACCACCACCGCCACGACAAGGCCTGAACCATGGTGGGGACTAATAGTTCCTCCTACTTGAACTGATCTGATGATTTATATCTCTGATTATAGTCTACTAACTGATCGCAGATTAAGACTATTATTGCAGACAACCGCGTGAGCGGTTAAGGTAATAATATTAACAGTCCAATTACGGAGGTATTAATAACTAGTGTGAGCGACTATGGTCTCTTGAGTGAGAGGTCCGGGTTCGATCCTGACCCCCGTGGCGCCTTGAAATGGGTTTTTCTAAAGTTCTACGTGCACCTGAACATAAGACCATCGCTTGCTCATCGGTGAAGGAAAAAAAAACGTGAGGAAACCTGGACGTCTGATATGATTAAAAATCTTTGAAGGTGTGTAAACTTCACCAACCCGAATTGGGGCAGCCCTCACCGCCTCGAAATCAGTGGGACATAATATAAGGGTTGATATTTTATTACAAATCAATCATTCTTCGTGTTACATTATTTTAAAAGTAAGAGTTAGTGGTGCTCTCTCCGATAAATTCAAAATCCGATCAGGTGTTCCACAGGGATGCATATTTTCGCCGCTACTGTTTAACACGTACCTACACCGAATACATAATGTGCATTGTCTGGAACGGGTGGCACAAGGGTTCAGTTGGGGGCCAGATGATTAATAATTTACGATATGCTGACGATACAACTCTTCTTGCTCAAAATAAAGAATTTATAGAATATCTATTGACTCGCCTTGAGACAAACAATCTTCGATGTGGTCTCGCCATTGACCGGGATAAGTCAAAGAATATGATAGTAGGCCGAACTGAACAAAACAGACCAGAAACACTGCACAGTGAACTGCGAAGTAGTGCAATTTTTTGCGTACCTTGTATCTACTGCCAAGAAATAAAACGATATGCTATCACCAGTTCGGCAGCACACAAACTGGACATGATTGAGAGGGACAGGAGAATAACAAAAAAAAAAGTTTGACCCATGAAAATATGTCTCGTCTTCCAATATTTTTATATAGAGATGAAAATTGGTCACTAAGACTACAAGACCGCTGGAAAATTGACGCTCTGGAAATGTGAAGTTGGAGCCGGCTCCTGAGTATACCTTGAAAGGCATTCCGAACTAAGAACTTCGCATCAAAAATAGGCTTTCGTTGATTATGCAGTTACGAATACTGATGTTCTTTGGTCATTTCTCCAGAAACACGAACTGTATAGAGAGGCTCGTCGTACAGAGGCCAGTAGAACGAAAAATTTCTTGTGGCCTGTCGCAGACATGATAGATAGACGTCATCAGGAAATTTACTAATAATTCCACAATTGAGTGCTCAAGCAATGCCTCTAAACGATAGAAGTGGATTCGCTTGGCCAGAATAGCGAGAATAAGCAGGGATAATGAAGACGATTATCTTCCATATACTCCATTGATACCATCAATACAACCACGACCTTGTACGACTAACAAGAAGATTATTTTGGGACGTAGTAGTTGTCTTCCACTTTATAAATATTTATTATAGTAATATTCATATTGGAGATCCTTATAAAAATGTAAATGAATTAAATTTTAGGCTTATAATTTCCTGAACTTACCGAGTTTGCCTTATCAGGCTCATGCCCAAAATTAATATTCGAAAGCCGAGATGTTATCTGATTACGGCGGGGTCGGGCTATTGTGTTGCAAATGCTGTCTTGTCAATTGTACACCGTATGTTTATAATGCTTTAGGGTTCCCTGTGTAGAAATAAAACAAAAATCTATGGGTTTTTACTTAAAAACCCAGAGATTTTTGATCAAAATAGGAACTTTCCGATTTTAATTACTCGTATTATAAAACTTTATGCAAATTTTGTGGGCTAATCTCACACTCAAGAGAATGAATAGCCGATGGTCCAATAAAGTTTAAGAGTGGAGGCTGACGAAGTGTTGGTCAACCATTAACCAGGTGGGAAGATGATCTCCGTGCAGTGGCCGGTCCGTGTTGGATACGAGTGGCAAGGGACCGACGTTGGCGTTCATTGAAGGAGGCCTATATTCAGCTGTGGACGGATAAAGGCTAATGATGATGATGATGATGATGATGATGATGATGATGATGATGCAGATTTGATCACAGTTTATTAAGCTTTTCACATTCCCGACGTTTCGGATACTTTACAGCATCCACAAAAGTTGTTTCATTATAATAAAAAAATCGCGTTCCCATTTCGTATCACCGTATTTATTGGCATTATCAGCCTTTTTTAATCCGCTGCTGAAAATAGGTCTGTTTTAAAGAATGTCAAGACGGTTATTTTGAATACTTTACAGCCACCATGAGATGTAAAGTGCCTAAAGTATTACAAAGTTATTTCAAGTACCCTATAATTAAATATTCCGATCAACGTGAAAAGTGTCTAACAATGACCGCAATAAAATCCGTAAAAAACAGTTTTATTGTATTGAGTGAGTCATGCAAATATTAGAAATCATTACAAATATAAGAAATCATTACAAATATTAGAAATCATTACAAATATTAGAAATTATTACAAATATTAGAAATCATTACAAATATTAGAAATCATTACAAATCTATAAGTTTAATAATAAGTTTTTTTTATTCACAATGTAGAGTACGCCATTTAAGTTGAACGACCTAGTAAAGTGATTTTTCTATACAAAATTTGCTCGAACTCGGAAAATCTAAATCATCTAATTCAAATCAAGTATCCTACAGCAATGAAATACCATTGCTTAAAGTATAAAATGTAGCTTGATTAGCATAGCAGCTGTAGAAAGACGAGCGTAATAACAGCAATTGTATTAGTTTTACAGCTGTCATTACAATTGAGCTACATTAATGGATTAAATAATCATGTTTTATATTATAGCAATACTATAATTTTGAGTGTTATCCATTATATTAAATATTTAAATATAGAAAGTTTGGAACATTCGATTTTCAATTTTTTGTATTGTTTCAGTTTCGTTCAAAATTATGACAATCCTTGCAATGATGTGATCCCATACATCAATGTACAATTCGTCCTTACTCAATTCTCAGCACCTTATCCTTAATAATCTATACTTATATATAAAGCTCAAGAGTTTGTTTGTTTGAACGCGCTAATCTCAGGAACTACTGGTCCGATTTGAAAAATTCTTTGAGCGTTAGATAGCCCATTTATCGAGGAAGGCTATATACCATCACGCTGTGACTAATAGGAGTTGAGTAAGTTAACGCGGGTGAAGCTGCGGGCGACAGCTAGTCCTGAATAATGTATAAATACAGGAATGTTTTATTTATTATAGTTATATAATATAGTTTTATTTATAATTGTTTATTAATATAAATGCACGCATTATTTACATGTTTTGAGTTTAGTAATATTATAAACATTTAGTTAAAGAGTAGCTGTTACCCGGGGCTTCAGTCGTTCTAAATTGGAAAAAAACTTTTAATATCAAATAAAATAAACAATCCGAAAGCAGTAATTCTAGAGGTTAACGCGTTCTAACAAACAAATAGACAAACTCTACACTCTACAGATTTATTATATTAGCAGATGACTGTACAGGACCCTATGATCGATTCCTCGTAATTATTATAATCGATATTTTATGAGATAGTAATTACGATGTTACCCGATCGAACCTAGTATCTATCATCACATTGATATTTTAACAGTCGGATTTGAGAATGAAGTCGATACCTGTGAATGGTCTTTGACGAAATACTGTCGGGTATTGATCTCGCATGACAATTTATTTTATAAAATAAATTATCAAACACATTTTTTTTTATGTTAGTTGGATAGGCAAACTGGCAAACGTACCACCTGATGGTAAGTGGTCGACGTCGCCCATGAACATAAACTAGTATACCTGGAACTAGCCCAGGGAACTTATTTATGTGTTGCGTATCCTAGGACATAAGGTGGTCTCTTTTTTTTGCACCCTGCGGTGGGTGGGGGGACTTCCTAGGCGGGTATGTGGGACTCACTGCGCCCGAAAGATGGTAATTGGATGCAGCTCTACGCACCGAAACCCGGCGAGTGCCACCAATGCCGCCGTTGGTGAGGTGCTCCGGATCTGTTGAGCAACAGGGCACCTCGTCGGCTAGTCAGTCCCCAAGGACCGACGCCACCTTCACAGAGGGGTTGTCCCGCACCACAAAACAACCCCTCCCAATGTCAGGACAGTACAAATCGGTGAGGTTCCCAGCCTCGTCACTTGTCCCCCTTGCTATTTTGTCCCCTCTTCTTATAAGAGGGGTACAAAGAGCAACTGCCTCAGTCCAATTTGATTCGCCCAAGGTGCTGGGTTCACCTTAAACTACTGAGCCCCACCGCCACCACAAAACTTGAATCATGGTGGGGGCATAAGATGGTATCTGTGCCAGTAATTACTCTGCCTGTCCTGCCCTTTCCTCCGAAACACAGAAAAGCTATTTCACGGGAGAAATAAGCAGGCATTTGCGTTATAGTTAAATAACGTAGTAAAGTACCAATATATACAATAATCTATATACACAAGGATTACGAACAAATGATTTGTGGTAGCCACAAACACACGTGGCGGTTAGCCCAGTGACCTATGAGGTAGACGGGCCTTGTATGGGCCGACGCCAGGCCCTTGTGTAACCGCATCCGAAGGCTTTACTTTGATTTACTTTCACGGACCACAATGCGTTTAAATTGTAATAGATTGATGCGTTTTCACACGCATCTGTATTGTTACAATCGTAATATTTACTACACTTGTAGGTCTTACAATAAATATATTATTGACATTTTTAATGTGGACGAAGTTCAACCAAAACTGCGTATCAAATAATAAAATATTCAAAATAATAATAAAATAGTAAAAACAAATTAATAGTAAAAATAGTAAAATATTGTGTTGTTTGTTTAATTATTATTAATAAAGTACAGATTTGAACTAAGCCTGGAAAACTCGTCTATGGGATGTCAGGAAAGAAACAAAAGATGATGTGCGTATAACTAGCGTCCCGTCCTATTATATCCGCCATATTTAATGCTTTTACGGAAAACTGATTAACGGACGAAAAAATACAGGCTCTTTTACGCCGGGAAATGCTCTGAGGCATACCGCTGGGGAGGAGGGACTCCCCAGGCAGGTATGTGGGACTCGCTGCGTCCGAAAGGTGGTAAGGTGGACGCAGCTCTATACAGTTAAGCCCGGCGAGTGCCACCAATGCCGGCTTTGGTGAGGTGCCTCGGATTTGTTGAGCAACAGGGCACCTCGATGGCTTGTCAGTCCGCCAAGGGGTCGACGCCACCTCCACAGAGGGTTGGCCCGCACCACAGAACGGGGATGTTCGTCATCGTCGTCCCAACGTCGGGACAGTACAATGGGGTGAGGTTTCCATCCTCGCCCCTTGTCCCCTCCTGCTCTTTTGTCCCCTTTTCTTTTAAGAGAGGTACAAAGAACAACTCCCTCGGTTCATTTTTCCTCGCCCAAGGGGCTGGGTTCACCTTAAGTTACTGAGTCCCACCGCCACGATAAGGCTTGAACCTTGGTGAGGAAGCATAAAGATGACTCGCTTACCTCCTTACCAAATTTCATGAATCTATGTCAATGGTAAATAACGAGTACCCTATATGTCTTGGTTTACACACAGACCGATAACGGAGTGATCCTATACGGGTTCCATTTTGTCATTTTGAGGTACGGAACCCTGAAAAATATCGTATGAAGCTGCTTTACTCCAATACTCAATACTCAATATAAATATACTTTACGTTGTGTACATGCAAATTATACATAATATGAATTAAAGCTGATATACAAGGACCTATAATTACTTGCACTAGAAGCGTTTCTGTGAAAAACAATTATTATTGTTCGTAAAATATATTTCACATCAAATACAAAGGAAATTTAAAACGAGTTCCCAGTCAGTGAACTGTTCGGTGTCCTACATTTATTACATCTAAATGAATTACCAATTATTCCAATTGAGAATGAACCGCGCTAAATATTGTTTTGAACATCTGTTTTGAGACCTAATATACTGTGGTCTATAGTTTAATACCTACAATAATAGCACCATCTGTTTGATCACGGCTGTGTTCCTGGATTGTGTAAGAGTGTCAATTTTCTTTTGACTACATCAGAGGTTTTTTTAGCAGTCGAAGCCTTTTGGCGACTATCGACGCCCATACACATCCGCATAACCAGAGATTACGCAGATGCGTTGCCCTGTGTGAATCTGTGGTGCGGGATAATCCCTTTGGGAAGGTGGCGTCGGTCCCTTGAGGGACTGACTAGCCGTCGAGGTGCCCTGTTTGCTTCAGATCCGGGGCACCTCACCAAAGGCGGCATTGGTGGCACTCGCCGGGTTTTAGTGGGTAGAGCTGCGTCCACTTACCATCTTTCAGGAGAAGAGAGTCCAACATACCGGCCGAGGGAGTTCCCACTCCCCCGCGGGATGCCTCAGAGTATTTCCCTGCGTAAAATAAAAAAGCCTTATATGTCTCTATAAATTAATGTAGCCTATGTCCTACTCCAAGGTATGGGCCATCACCTTCTACTTTGAGCCAAATCAGTTCAGCCGTTTTGCCGCGAAAGAGCAACAAACAATTATTAACTTTCGCTTCTATAACATTAGTAAGATTATCTTTATGTATCTCTCTGCATCCTTATCAGACTTGTGATGATAAGTGCACGAAAGAAAAAAGCTACAAGAACAATAATGACTGTTTAGACTTTAGACCATGTGATATTGTTAGCTCTTCCTTCAGCGTGTATTTCAACAGACTCGTGTGGCTTGCGGCCAACAGTTACGACACGCTCGCCTTTCATGTTTTGTACCCTTATTATTCTAGTGCTGTTTTTTTTAATTAAAGCAGAAAATACGCTAAGCGGCAGAGTATAATTGTAGTAACGCTAAGAATAAAATTCGACAGTCCCATTTTGGAGATTTTCGATTCTCTAGCGAATTTATTAAAATTCGAAAAAAACCTTTGACTGACAAAAAATGGCTTAGATCATCATACTCCATAACGTTGGTTCATTATTGTAACTTTGTCCACCATGGTTCAAGCCTTGTCGTGGCGGTGGGGCACATTAGCTTAAGGTGAACCCAGCACCTTGGGCGAAGCAAATTGAACCGAGGGAGCTGCTCTTTGTACCCCTCCTATAATAAGAGGGGACAAAAGAGTAGGGTTGGACAAGGGGCGAGGATGGGAACCTCACCCCATTGTACTGTCCCGTCGTTGGCAAGGGTTCTGTGGTGCGGGACGACCCCTCTGTTGAGGTGGTGTCTGTCTGTTTATGGAGGTCTGTTTGCTCAATGGATCCGGGACACTTCACCATAGGCGGCATTGGTGGCACTCGCCGGGTTTTAGTGGGTAGAGCTGCGTCCACCTTACCATCTTTCGGGCGCAGCGAGCCCCATATACCCTGGGCAGTTTCCCCCTCCCCAGCGGCATGCCTCAGAGCATTTCTCGGCGCAAAAGTAAGAAGCGTGATACGGTGTTTCATTATTTGGTCCTTTATATATTATAATAACTAGCTGTTGTCCGCAGCTTCGCCCGCGTTAACTTAGATGTACATACTGATTGATGATAATTATTATATAGCCTAATAAATAATAATGATATTGTAGTGTATATTATTAGCGACATACGGACAGGTCACCCTTTTAATATGAACCCTTATATGTCCTACTGCTGGGCATTGGTCTCCTCCTCGAAATCAGGCGAGGAAGGTTTTAGGCCATATTTCACTGAGGCACTGGCCCAAGCTAATATATTAGGTATTAAAAATATAACCTTCGAGGTAATTTCACAATATCAATTTAAGTCACATCCCAGATTCAGCCGTAAACTGTGTCAAATAAGATGCAGTATAACTGATATTGAATGACACCAGATTGACACGATTTTATTATTCCTCGAGGATCGTTCGCGATAAACTCGTCGGCACGCGCACCGTGCGCCGGCGACCATACCTACTACAGGGTTGACATATACTCCTAGGAATCTTTTGAATATCATTTAAACGATGATGGTCTAGTCACTAGATGTATGGACTCGGCCTGTAAGTGGGTTCGTTCCTGACCTGGTGCACCTAGGATTAAAGTTAAAACCAAATCACTATTATCGTTTCTTCCCCTATAATAAATAAAAAAAATAAAAAAACTTTTATTCAGTATAGTAGACACATTGTAGAGAACAACCTATTTCATAAAATAAAAACTTGTTGGCAAGTGACAGCCCTACCGGCGCACGTAGAAGCTTTATTAATAATCAGTATGCGTCTGGTCCGACTGTTTTAGCGCCGAATTACTTTCCATTTTAGATGAACGCGAATTTTATAATTGGAATATGTTGCAAATTGATTTTTTTGAGTTATTGTCGAGTTTGTTTCAATATCAAGCAATGCTATTTGCAAATAATCAAAAGTAACTAATATAAGTCACACGAATAACTCAGCGGTCTAAATAAAATGTTATAAACAAAGTCGTAGGTAATAACTAGTGACAGTAGAATGAATAATTGATAATATCAGATCAGGGACTCATTCATACATTCGTAAAGCCTTAGATATTATATCTCATATAATGTTGGTAAGCCTAGTACTTTAAATTTCAATAGCGTATCTATAATGTAAAAATAGCATTTAAGCAAAAATGGCATTTAATTATAATATAATTAATTAACTATTATCATATGCGTATAATATTGACCACTTCCGAAACAAAACATTAGCTAAGTAACTATACCAAACTAACGGTACCTCCCTACAACGATTTCCAGTTTTTGACCAACTGCCAAATATCGATGATGCCAAAATCTGTGCTCTGTATAGCCTTTATAAACTAAATATAAAGTTGCCTCCTAAATGCCTATAATTGTAACGTATTATTTTAAATAAAAATAACTCATTTGAAAATTGGTACAAATAGCTAATGTGATTTATTTTTGTTACAGTTGGAAAACGTTCAATGCTGTTTGGACTTCTTACATGCGCAAAAAGTTCAAGGGTTGGAGCAAGTAACAGCTGTAGATATAAGGGACGCCAAACTAAAAGCAGTATTAGCTTTATTTTTTGCATTAAGTCGACATAAACAAGCATCTAAACAACGGACAACGCCATCTAGTGGAAATGTACCGAACGTCGGCAAAAGTTCTAGCGAAGACGCATCTTTAAGTTCCGTCCAGCGGATAACAGGTGGCAGCAGCTGCGATGAAATATTAACAGCGTGTGGAAATAGCGTCGAAATGACTACTTTAACTGCAAATAGGTAAGTAATGAACAAATTATTTATTTTCTTATTTCAGAGAGTTAATACACCTCTTTATAGTTTTAAATTTACATTTAAAGTTTCGTTGTGCATAAAGCGCCATCTTGTTTACCACTTACATAACTAAAGTTAACTTATTGTTGTAGCGCCATCTATCTTTGAGAAGATTAGTTTGTACTTTTTGTTTATCAAGTTTATATTTTAAGAATGGTGGATATTCAATCTTCATTTGTTTTTCAACTCTTCGCGTATTTTATTGATCTTTATTCGTCTGTATATGTACTAATACTTATACGATAACGACATTAATTAGTCTGCATAATAATCTGCTGAAGTAAATATTATCGAACTTAATACTTAACTAAACTAAATCATTAAAATCATACAATATAATAAATTCCTTAGCCAGTTAACATTTATATTTGAAACACTATTTTTTTATCGATTTTTATTTGTCTGTATAATATGTACATACTGAAACTTTTACGATAACGAGATTAATTAGTAATGTCTGCTAGTAATGAATGAAGTAGGTTAATTTTATCGAACTTAAATTTATATCTAATAAAAGTAAACTACATCTTTGAAATCATACAATTTTTTTTATTGAAGCCTACATTTATATTTGAAACAATATTACTTTTATATTCTGTGACTATTTACAATTTTTATGTGAGTTGGATAGGTAACCTGATGGTAAGTGGTCGATATCACCCATGAACATAACCTACTTTATCTGCAACTAGTCCAGGCAACTCATTTATGTGTTGCTTACCCTGAGACGTCACTGTGCCAGTAATTACACTGCCTGTACCCTTCTCTTCGAAACAGAGCAAAGCTGTTCCACGGGAGAAACAAGCAAGATAGTGGTTTGGTGGTTGGTTTTAGATTTACATAATATTTGAATAATACAGGAACTGAGACTTATGAATCACAAATCCTAAATCACTGGAATGACCCGTGCAGTCTTTGATCCAGTCCTGTAATGTCCGTTAATTTATAATAAGGGAGAGCGATGCTGCTCGCTGCGATTTCTCAACGAGACGTAACGCGGGACCCGATACACATAATTAGTTATATTAGGGTTGCCACAACTTACATATTGCAAGAAAAACTATTAATGAATTCTTTCTTACTTGTCTAAAGTAAGAAAGAATTCCTTAATAGTTTTTCTTATATAATAATAAACCACCTTGATATTCTTTAACTTAATACATATTGCAATCATATTTAAATAGATTATTTGATGTAATAAAAATACCTCTGAAATCCAATAAATTTTCTAAATGAAAAAATAATAAATTACATAAATTCTACAAATAAATTCCTGTTAAAATATTTATATCCGTTAGATTGTTGTAGAGTAATGATAAAGGCATATTGATTGGCTTTCAGTTTGATATAAGAATAGACATACCTACTTGAGTTGTTTGTATATAATTTATATTATTATAATAATCTAAAGTGGCCATTTTCAACCATTAAAATATGTTTAATATTTAATCGACTAAAGACTCTTTACATCTCATTTAAAACCACCTTCTATATTCAGTAATGCACACTTTGAATCAGATTAGAAGCATAAACTACTTTAACTTTAGATGGCAATAAGGTCAAGATTACAATATAAGTAATTAGGTACATTTTTAATAGACTTCCTAGGCCGTGTCGCGTGTACTAAGTTACCGCATACCTAATTGTTAGAAACATCGATCATTATAATTTAGATTTATAAAACGAAAAATATCAAATAACAAGTCAGGTAAGAACAACAACTGAAGGTTCGATTTATTAGAATATAAAGTTTTCCATTTATAAATAGAACTACTTTATTTATTTTCAATATTAGCTTAGTTTTCTTCAATATCAAATTAAAGGAATAATATTGTGTATTTTAAAGTTTAGTATACAATTAGTTTTGATAAATATAATATACAACAGCTTTTCATATACTTACACGTTCTCAGGACAGTTTGCTGTAAAAATACGAAAACCATTTCTAAGTTAGCAGACAGCCCTGTAGTAAGTTAGAATCTATAAATACAAGAAACATCATCTATAAATACTTTCGTCGAGTTTATTCCTCTCCTTAACGCGAGTTGCTAGATTTTTTGTTTTGTTTACTAATGAGAGATTGATCCATTTGTACAAATATAGCTCGAGAAATTGTACTAAATTATAGTGACAGGCAATTGATGACTTTAACGCCTTTGACTTCGAATTGTGTTGGCGCGTAATTTATTTGATATGCGAATGTTTGAATTATAATTGTATTTCTGGTTATAGGTACCTACTTTTTACTTATTACATGTGCGAGTAGTCGGAATTTAGGTATAATATTTGCCTACTTTATTGTGCATCCAAATTACGTTTTTCAGCTAAGGATTGTTTTCGGAATAACATTTTATTTTTTTTGAAATGTATTTATTTGAAAGTTTTGATATGATGGTCATTAGAAATATTTTATCAATCATAGTCGAGTCGGGGCAGACATTTAAATAAAAAAAAATCCGGGGAGCGATTTTTTTTAAACGTCGGGGGTGGTGGTTGGAAGTACAAATCTCGATTTTCTAACTAATCCCGGTAAAGGATTCGCCGCCATCTTGTTTTAAAGTTCATTTTTTTCGTATTTCTGAAATAACTCGTAATTTTTTAACTTCGTGGTATCAAAAGTTGTTGGAAATTTAATTTCTCACAAGTTTGGTCATTATCATTTTTACGCTAGGATCAATATTTGCAGAGTTATCAAGTTTATCAAAAAATCGTAATGGGTGGAATTTTATTTTCTTCAACTTTGGTTCTCGCACTTTTTTTACTCCACGATCGGGATTAGTTAGAAAATCGAGATTTATACGTCCAACCCCCTTCCCCCCCCCCGGATTTTTTTCTATTTCAGGCTAGTTTTATGTCTGCCCCGACTGGACTATCATATTTATAACATAAATTTGAAATTTACATCCATCTTTATATAAAACAAATGTCATACACTTATTAATTACTGTTAATTACATTCCTATTTAAAAAACCGTGTAAAAAGTTATTTCAGTCATAAAAGCCAGACCAATTCTTTACATTTCGTATTCGTCATATTCTAACAAACATGGAAGCTATACTCTCGTCTGGTCACGTTGACATAATAACTCTTGCTAACTGCTGCTTCGACGTGCCAGCATTCTATTTTCGCCCCTAGCGCCCTCTATTGGCGAGTTGCCGAGATGACGCCCGCCATTAACACTTTACTCACGATCTATGTTTGTAAACAAAGAGGTCCAAAGTGCAATCATATTCAAGTAATATTACGTATTTAATGGATGCATTTTCGTATCACTAGTTTTTAGGTAAAATGTACGTTACGCTTTATTACAAAGTAGTTATGGCCAGACACATTGTTACCATCAACAATTAATTTATTTACCTTAGCTAACTACATAAATATATTTATACAGATAAATAAAATTGGAGTGTCTGTTTGTAATATTAAAATAACTATAAAAATAGCATTTTTTTACTATTTTTGTCTGTCTGTCTGTTTGTTCCGGCTAATCTCTGAAACGGCTGGGCCGATTTTAATGGGAGTTTCACTGGCAGATAGTTGATGTTATAAGGAGTAACTTAGGCTATAAAATAATTATCATCAATCCGCGTACGGCTGTAAATATAAGTGAACGCAGGCGAAGCTGCGGGCAACAGCTAATAATATCTAAAGTTACATATACTCGAGCATATAACCGGATAGAGTAGTAATACGAGCCATGAAATTCCGAAACTACTAAGTGATTTGTCACTAACGTAATAGCAGTTCAACCAACCAGTGATCCGTATGGTCGTCTAATAGGCCAATCATCCATCAACGGCCATCAGTCGGCTAATCACAGCACAGAACCGGCGCCGCGTCGCAGCACTTAGGGGGAATGTTTTCATATAAAATACATAACATGACCGCTCTATTCCGGTTTTATGCTCGATCGACCTCCGTCTCTCAATATTTAAGAGCCTTGCTCTTGTCTGTAGAGCAATCGCCAATCCTTCCTTCCGTAATTTCGATGCACAGACATAACCACATTTTGCTGTTGCTTTTGATATGCAGATTGCATTCCCTCCATTGATTAGGTAGATCTTCAACCAGCGTAGGACCAAGATGAATATTGAAACAATCACGGGTAAATCTAATCAACAAATTCATTTTATTTCTGGACAATTACTACAAATAAAGTCATTTTAGTTGTTTTTCTTACTTTTATTAGTTTACTTATCTTATTCGTCGCATAAATGGATAAGATTATATTTTATAAGTTAGCTGTGACATGATAACGTTTATGCATATGCACAGTACATAATAGATGAGATATTTTAGTAGTAATAAACCTGTGTACGACGTTCGCTTCTACGCATACAATGTGGTTAAGTCTGCACTTAGTACATGTACTGTCAACGATGAGAGCAAAATTAATTCGTTTTGTAAGAGATCCTAATTCCGAGGAACTATGTCTGCTAGAGGAACAGGAAAAATATATTGTATAGCCTGACCAGAAATATATAAACCGTGAGTGGTGTCGCCACTGTATCTTTTTTACGTCAACACAAATTATCGTCCATACTGAAATTAGTTCCGAAATTTTCCGCAATATGGCAAAGGTTTTTATTTTTCTGGTCAGGCTATAATATATTTCAATACGCTACTTTAGGTACATAGAAGAAATAAAATATACAAGACATAAATGTCACAATAATAAGTCTATGGCGATTGGCATTTTTATTTTAGTAACCGATTTAGGTAAAAATCTGACACCCTTTTTTTCCATTTATACAAATAAACATGTTATAATTAATCAAAAGATGTTTTTAATTTAGTGACACTTAACGCATTTTTTCCTAAAACTAATAAATTCGTAATGTCAGATATATACCTAACCTTTACCTTTATAGGTATCTCCTATTTGAATATAATGAATAGCACCTTCATAATTAATTTGCATAAAACTAAGTAAGTTTACATCAAGTGGAATCTTTTCGAGTCGTTGAGAGGCTTCAGATACTTAGTAAGTTCTCAGCCAACCCTGAGGGTCCTTACTTGACACTTACGTGATCATACCGATAAATTTTGAGTGTGTGAGAGTGAAATTGGACTTTTATTTTATCAGTTCAGTGCGTCTTGTAATAAATTATAATTTATAGTTTTATGTATAATTAGTTTATAATTTATGCTTTTCTTGTGATATAATTTAGCATTTTGACAAATACTGAATAGTGATCAGTGATTTTACAAAAAAGGTAGCAGTCACTTATGTTCAGATTTATAATATATGTACTAGTGGCACCGACAGACGTTGTCTTGTACAATTTTTTTTGTTGTGAATCTAAACCATCCTCGAATCCTCTTGAACTCACACAAAAAAATTCATCAAAATCGGTTCAGCCGTCTAGGAGGAGTTCAGTGACATACACACGCACACAAGAAATATATATATAAAGATGTAAATATTGATTTAAATTGTAGAATCACAGTATACAGACGTCCTATTAAGGAAAGCTCGAAAAGGGAGTGCTTTTAAAATATTAGATCGGGTAGCTTAAGTTTATTAATTTTATTATTACTCAAATATAGCAATAACAACACAAATAAATATCTTCTCGTCAATAAAATTGACAAAATGTTAGCGATGAATGCTATTATTTTAAAGTACGTCTTGCCTTAGTACATAATCAAATGGTGCCATATTCAAGTATTATCCTTGGCACAAAACAAATATTCATTCAAAACGTGGCCCGGTTCACCCTTTTGACTCCCGGTCAATGGTTTGTTGACTACGGAGACAATAAGAGGATGTCCCGAACGCTGTCACTATAACAAGCCATTGTTCGTTTGCATTTCACTGATCCACTACCCAACGTGCGACGGGTAACGCTCTCACTAATATCTTGCTAAAGGTACTTTATTATTTCGTTTCATATAAGACACATCATAATTTGATTGTTTTCTACGTTTTTTATAAGAAAATTGATGAACGCCGGCTCTACACGAAAAAGTGTGATGTTCCTCCTGAGCCGGGCGTGCCAGCGAAAGCGCGAAACAAGTGATAGAGAGGCACGATCGGCCTAAGCGTTCCGCTTATTACGCATTTTGACATTATCACGTAAAATTATCGTCCGTAAACCGACCTAACAGACAACGTAGGTTTTTTTTGTTTAGTCGCTTTCTTCAATGATAAAAGTGAAGCCTTGAAGGATAACTCGGTTGTATATTTGTTTGTCAAACCAAAACTTATTAGGTACTTCCCATTGACATAATTTAATAATGAATGTAAGAAGCTCGGTGTCACACATGTTTCACAGCGAAGGAAAATTTTACGGAAGGCATTTTATGGATTTTTATTGTTAAACACATATTATTGTTTTCTAATGTTTACGCGAATTTCACTCATTATAATAAAAAGGACCATGGTCCTCCCGTGACCATGGTTGCTGTAAAGTATCCGAAACGTCGGTCTTGTAAAAATCTTAATAAACCGCGATAAAATCCGTAAAAATTGTTTTATTATAATGAGTTAAACACATATTATTTAAATATCACCATACTATACAATATATTTGTTAATATTGTTTCAATCTTAAGAATATATTATTTCTTCTTGTTGTGAAGTTATAATCTTTTCAAATTGAACTTTGGGAGATGTAAAGATCGATACAGCTTACTGTCAGTCAAACCTACAAAGATATTATCATCTAATGAATTTGTCCCTGCATTGACATACAATGATTTGAGTCGGATAGTGGGTGAGAAATCTATACATTTGTAAGCAATGTAAAAATATTGTGTCCATATAATTGTAGATCAACTTTTACTCTATTAAATATACAATATCTTCATCGAACATAGCCTATAGTGATGTGTATTTCAGTGAAGATCCTGAGGGAGATTATCTATCATATAATGGACAAACGCGTGGTCTGATCCGAGGTCTGACCTGAGCATAACTTGTCTTAAACTTGTAAATGTATTGCCACCAATAGTAGTTAGGGCTGGTTCAGGCACGGCGACAATCGCGCGGTTTCAGAACGACATGTAATCGTGCGGTTCCCGCGTATGAACAAGTCCAAAATAAACACCTACGAGATTCTGAAATCGCGCGGTTCTCAGCGTGTCTGAACAAGCCCTTATGTCAAGTCATGTCGTGTGCAGATATGTGAGTATCCCGAGGGATACTTGTGTCCATAATGTAATGAAAAACATGATCTGTTCTGACAATATTGTTCAAAACGTTTATTGAATTCATAAACGGAATGCCATAAGTATATCAAAGTCAAATATGACTTCTTCGAGGGCAAATGTTTCAGGGTCCTGACTTCTGCAATTAAACAACCAGTTCTGAAATTTGCTCGTCCAAAACTTGTCTAGAACTCGCAAATGTCGACGCCTTTCAATGTCAAGTATGAATTCGTGATATGGAATAATTTGCTGCGAATGGTATTCGAGTCTCAGTCGGCCGGAGCCATACATGGAGTATCCCGGAATGGAAAGTGGTCCCATTGTACGTGACCGCGCCGGTTGTTCACCTGCGAGAAAAACTCACGGAATCCTAAAACAAAAACTCGCTCATCCTCTCACTTTTAATTCGCCAAATTATCAGCCGGGCATATAATAGGGATCTTCAAAAAGCGAAAATATTCGCAAAAACAAATAAAATTAAGTGCTAATTCAGAGCATAATATCAGCAACACAGATACATTTTTTTCTTGTTAGGTAGGTACCTAACAAACTAGGTAAAGAACAAAAAAAAAAACTAGGTAGTTAAGTTAACTTTTTACATATTCAAGCTAAATTACAATCTGCATTACTTATTACAACTGCATGCCAAATCAATGATATTATTTATACCAAATTTAATAAAATCTATTGACGTTAGACTTAAAAAAAAACATGAAATAATGATATTATGTACATAGTGTAGTTTATACATCTGCGATTCCTGCACAACACATTTTCATTCATCAAACAAATGTTTGCAGTGGCACCTCCCTTACACATACAATCTAAAAGCATTATTCTCTTTTCCAGCTACACTCGAAACGATAAACATGCCACAAGTACCGTAAACAATATTATCGATACAAGTTGTAAATCTCGATTCTCGTGCTCATCCCTCATTCTTTATAAATTGTAACGCATTTCCTTGATAAGATAAGTTTCACGTTACAAGGGCGTTGTGTTTCGAGTCCAATTTGGAAGGTCGGAATTGGCCTCTCGGATAACAGCTGATTTGTTACATGTCAACGTTTCACTTCCGATTGTTAATTTTTAATTTATTTCGTTCTTGAGGGAGAGATAGTTGGAGTAAGCTAGGGTTAGTAAATTTAGAGTAAGTAAGGGTTAGTAAATCTTCTTTGCTATAGCTTCTAGCTATTTAATTTATTGTCTGCTCTTTGCAGCAGGTATGAACAAATTCTCTCATTTGTATTCTGAATCCTACTATTAAAAATGCGAAAGTTTGTATGGATATATGTTTGTTTCTATTTCATGCAAAAACTACTGTATGGATTTTAATATAACTTTATAGTAACATCGCAATCAGAAGAACGTATAGGCTATAATTTATCCCCGTAATTCCATGGGAATGGGAAGTACGCGGTTGAAACCTTGGGGCGCTGCTAGTAAGTTATATAGGCATGTAAGAAGCTCTTCTGTAAAATAAGATAGTAAAGAGAAATCGTTCTTACATTTAGTAGCGGAGCAAAGAATTGTTGATCATAAAAGTGTATTTTAAGTACACTTAAAAGTAAGTTACATTAACAACATAAAAGAAAGGCAATATCTAAAGGGATCACTGCAAACGGACCGTGTGTATATAGATAAAGTTTTATTTGTGTATTGGTCTATGATAATGTATAATAACTACCATAAAAACCAACAAACAAACAAAGTAGCGTGTTTGTTCGGTCGCCAGCCGGGTCTTGTCTCGTATGTTTACGTATCGCTCAACGTTTATCTATTCAACAGTATAGACCCAGTTGGTTCATTGTGATGCAGATTCAGTTTTTTTTTGTACCAAAGTTATAATGAATAATGATCATATTCGAGATTTTATTTTTGAACCACAGATAACTTACAATAAAACAGTTTTGATTCATAATTATATATTAAAAATAGTGATTATGAGGATAGAGTAGAAATGTGAGTCATTAAATTCCGAAACTAGTCAGTGATTTGTCACTTATGTAATAGCAATTTAACCAACCAGTGATCAGTGTGTATGTCCGATCGGCCAATCATCCAACAATGGCATTCAGTCGGCCAATTAGAGCGCAGAGCTGATGCAGGCTCGCAGCACAAATTTGGCAGAATTTGATACTACAAAAAAGCAACTTGGATAACTTACCTTTATCTTCGTCATCAGATCGTTTTCGCTTTTCCGTTCGCTGGTAAAATTAATAAAAATAACTTTTTTAAGATATTTTTCTTCTTTTGGATAGTTTTAAAAATATTTTGACGTGTCTCATGTGAAATTGTTTTATAATTATATCGTCTTATTATTGGTGGTAAATTGGACCTGGTTTTTTAATGTGTCGTCTTAAAAAATGAATTAAAAACAACGGACCATTTTTTTCGATATAATTTTTATCCATTTAAAAATAAACCAGAACATGTTTGCTTCTTCACCTGCATATAAATTCAGGCCCTCAAGCCACACAAGACAATTCGCTGTACAATATTTTACACTCTTTTATCTTATAGACTCGTTCCGATACGTCCCTGGTCTATTTATTATCTCGTCCCAACAAGTCTTTATAAGAGGTTATTTACTACCCGAGTAACCATGATAGTAGAACATGATTATCCTTCATTTATATATTAGTGATTACATTTCATTTAGTAGCGCGGCACAGCGCTCCCGGCTGCATGGGTACCACCATATTGCTTGTTTCTCCCGTGAAACAGCAGCTTTGCTGTGTTTCGGAGGGCAAAACAGGCAGTGTAATTTCTGGCACCGAGACTTAACATCTTATGTCTCAGGATAGGCAACACATAAATGAGTTGCCTGGGCTCGTTCCAGGTAAACTAGTTTATGTTAATGGGCGATGTCGACCACTTACCATCCGGTGGCACGTTTGCCAGTTTGCCTATCCAACTAACATAAAAAAGTAAAAAGAAGTATGATCATTATGACATATCGGACGATCTTCAACTGCTATGGATGGCCATGCGGTGGCTCGTCCTATTTGGATGCGAGTGTGGATCGGACGTCTTGGCGTTCATAAAACGAGGCCTATTTTCACAAAAAAGTTTTATAACGATGACGATGATGGCGATAGTTATTGTTGCTCGAGCGGAAAGCCCATAGTGATAACTAAATTTAGTGATTTTGATCAATATTGCTATTTAGATTAAGCGGATTATAATAGAGACTATATATGTGATTGCTCAACTAATTCTGATGAAGGATTATAATTTACTCTGGTGATGACTCCCACCAGATGAGTACTCTCTCTACTACTACTCCTACTCGTAAGGTTGTTAAAAAGTAGTCTTTTGTTGCGGCTTTCATCATACTTGGTGCAACAACCTTATAAAGTTAATTAATTAAAAGTAAGCTTACAAGTTACAATACAATAATATTGTTCTTTATACTTATTTAATTTTTAAAAAAATCCATGCTTTTGAAAAAAAAAATGGAAAGCTGTTTTCTTTGTGCTATTCAATAAAATATAACATAGATCACCTACTGGGTGGTACAGATAAAATGCGAAGACCAAATGTCATGAAATAAAAATGCATTGAAAATTACTAAAATTATTTAAAACGAGATATTTACCATGTCTCGTGGACAAGACATTCGTAGATAATGTCGAAATATCGAGTTCCGAGAGATAAAAAAACACGGTAAATATCCCGTTTTAAATAATTTTAGTAATGAAAATAACCATTTAACATAACGTTATCTTAAAATGTTATATTTTACAATTATTCCACTTAACCATGATAATCATATTATGTTTATACAAGATTGATAAAAGCGAGAGGCATTAAATTAAACCACGTATACTATGTACCAGTTTCAGGCTACACACCAAAAATTGGACCAATAGAATCAATAGTTTAGTCACAGGATATTTTTAAAGTTTTAAAGCCACTCCGCTTTATTCGACCCGGTGAGACGCAACGTGCTGTGCGTCGCACTGCCTTTTAGATTCGAAGGTCAGTGGACATTTTACAAATGATGTTTACGCTTTACTTTGTCTATTCTCGTATTCAAGTTCTTTGAAAAAGTTTTTATTTCTCTCATAAACTGTTTTTAATAGTTTCGTATTAACCGTAAGCATGTGTAGTATATGTGGTTTAATTTAATGCCTCTCGCTTTTATTAACCTTGTATATACTAGTCATTCCCTGCGGTTTTACCCTCTGCAAAAATGAAAAAAAAATATCTTTCTCTATAATTTGACTATTTAATGGTAGTTTTGAGATTTGCGCTTCTAAAAAAACACTTTTAAGCTTAATTTAATGTTATATTAATATAAATATATAAATAGCTACATCAATACTAATATTCACGACTGCTAAGCTTTTTACATGACTAGTTCGCACTCAAGGTACAGTTAAATTTAATTTACAAGCAATTAAAGTGACGCATTACGTAAGCTCCGACCGCCGACATTGTTTACGATCGCTGAGCTTCTGTTAGAAATACCTTATTAAAGCATCCTTTATATCGCCGTAAATAATTTGTTATGAGTTCAATGCTTTTTCAGTGTTATGATGGCCCGAAAGAGTCTTTTTAATTCACTTATTGTTTTTGATATTTTCGCATCCACCTCGGGAACAGGGAATTGGTGGGTTATCATTCATAGAGAGGTGCCAAGTGAAGTGAACTATTAGTAGCTAATAAAGATGATTATTTAATCATTGTTCGTAATAATCACACATTCTTTTAAGTATTTAATTACTCATCATCATCATCGGCCTCTATCTGTCAGTGTTGGATGCGAGTGGCAAGGGATCGGCCGTCTTGGCGTTCATTGAGGTAGGCCTATGTTCAGCAGTGGACGGATAGAGGCTAATGACGATGAAATCAAACTTATATAGATAAAATAAACTATGTGTATCGTTGATATTGAAGCAGGTTACGAACTTTTTTATCAATTTCATGACCTCTTATATGCTTTACAATAGTGGTAAAAATCATAACACAATCACTCAAACTTACACTTCAGTAGAAATATACTTTTCATAGCAAAGAACTTCTGAAAGCGTTCGTCATTTTTCACATCTAAGTGACACTATGAGAGCTTCACTGTGACAGATTAAGTGTTCTGTGTTGCCATTACACGCCTCCGAATATATACTTATTATTTGGTAGGTATTTTTAGAAGTATTATTTAGTAGGTACTGCTATATTTGTTATTAAGTAAAGGGTATTTTAATAGAATTTTCACTCATAAACTGTAATTTTAACGTGGCCATCTTGTCACCTATGATCGAATATATCGGTGATCAATAAAACATGTCAGATCATCGTGGTCAAAATGTTTTGCATTTCAACGAATAGAAAAAAATATTGGAGATTGTAAAAAAACATTCGCCGCCGACGATAGACTGTTTACTGCACGTCCAGATTGAATTCTGAATTGACTGAATATGAAAACGAAGGAACGAGATGAAGCCACATTGTTGAATATATCTTTTCATCTAAATATAATGATAAACCCTTATTCTATAGAGTTGGTTATATTGAGTCTGAATCTCCTGGATCAAATTAATTTGGGGATAGTATAATAATATATTTTAATATAATAATATATTATAATGCAATAATAGTTTTACTATAATAATAGATATAGCAGACTATTATATATTGCCTGCCTAAATTAAGTTTGACGACAACCAAATTCTCAAAGCAATTTTATATGTCGCTCTACATTCTTTAAATATTATTATATTTTACCTTGGAGTAAGAGTAATATATTTCCTGCTAATTATCATCGCTGAATATTTTTTCTATTTTCACTGAATACAATTTTAAATTATAATTGTGTAATACATTTTAAAACTATTTCAAACGGGATATTTATATGTTTTAACTTTTATACATCGAGCATATTATAACCGGTTTCCGAAACTGATCAGTGATTTGTCCCTGACGTAATAGCAATTAAACCAACCAGTGATCTGTATGTACGTTCCATCAGCCAATCATCCATCAATGGCCATTAGCCGGTCAATCAGAGCGCAGAACCGGCAGCGGCGTAGCACAAATTTGGCCGAATTTGTTTACATACAAAACACGACATTACCGCTCTATTCAAGTTTTTTTTTAGGCTCACCACTCGTTCCCACCGTTGCTACTCCTGTATATCCAGGATCGACAGCGGAGCCCGAGGGATACGTTAAAACTGCCCGCAACGAATTTAATCAGAAGAATTCAAGAGGTTCTATTCAGGTTATATGCTTGATGCATTTTGTTTCACGGAGCTTAATTCTTCTAGATTGTCTGAATGTCTTATTCACGAAACTGAGCTCTTGTGACTATCCCGTTTTAAATAGTTTACACAGTATAGTTTTCCACCGCAAATAATGCAGGAAAGACGAAAAGCGATATGTGCTAAACAATAAAGTGGTAATTTTAAATATATCATCTCTTCTGCAAGAGGAACCTATTTTCTCAGCTCGATAATAATGAACCTCTTAGAATGGACTTATATCAAGATCTTGAAGACCACTAGAGGCTTATGTTGATGAAAACTAGATCTGGATTAGTTTCTAAGCTAAGTGGAATATATACATACCGTGTTGTAAGGTTCATTGGCCTTTCATTATTTGAGACAACATCGATATGTGAATATGAAAATGTCAATTCTATATAATATGAGACATTCATTTGTTATTATTCGCAATTCGTTTGCTTTAAAACTTGTTTGCGTTTTCTTTGTACAACTAATTCTTCTGTGCGTCTCTGACTGTCGTTCCTAAGCGACTGGACCGATCTTGATGAAATCTTTTGTGTGTGTTGTGGATTCGAGATTGTTTCAATAATTTGAAGTTAATATACGCAATGAAACAAAAGTTCATGTATATCAAACTGTTTATTCGTTGCTAAGCAACTGACCACAGTCACCAAACTACACAGTTGCTTAGTAACGAATAAGCAGACTGATATAAATGTATATATTATGTTAGTAGGCTATAATCTAAAATATGAGATTATATTGATGAGGGCGAAGCCTCGAGGTGCAATTACTTATTCAAATTCATTATAATTATGCATTCACTTCGATCACTATAAAATATTATCTTTAAAATAAATACGAGTATTTTTACACCTGTCCAGTCAAGGTGTTGTAACAACTTGTTAAAGTGATATCGCTCACTTTTCTCGCTAAAGGAACCATTTCACCCAGTCCGCGTTTTTATGACCGAAAGGTTTTTATACTTTTAATAAATCACTATTTATTTTTAGATGTTCCAGGAATAGTCAATTTTGTTTAACAAGTGAAAGCGGATTAGTGTGTACTGTGTAACCGCTTTCAACGTTTCCGCATTATGTTTCTGTAGGCCAGTTGTTTGTCAAGTTTGGTTAAGCACTTCCAAA
Source organism: Helleia helle (assembly GCA_963853865.1). Lineage (NCBI taxonomy): Eukaryota > Metazoa > Arthropoda > Insecta > Lepidoptera > Lycaenidae > Helleia > Helleia helle. Next base: position 15,369,475 of record OY971421.1, read on the forward strand.
GTTTGGTTAAGTAGTATAAAATAAAGTTTGTTTATTGATTTTCATTAGACAGATTTTGTGAGGAAGTTATGGGCTTAAAATAAAGCAAAAATTATATTATAAGCTACTTAAAGGCATATTTTTTATTGAGAGCAAAATCATGAAGTTAAATCTTATTTTAGTTGATTTTGAAATCGATTTTCATGTATTTAAGTAGTCACGCTTTAAGTCTTTTATATTACCGGTGGGAGGGAAGCGCTGTGCCGCGCTCCCGGCTGCATGGGTACCACCATCTTGCTTGTTTCTCCCGTGAAACAGCTTTGCTGTGTTTCGGAGAGAAGGGCAAGACAGGCAGTGTAATTACTGGCACCGAGACTTAACATCTTATGTCTTAGGATAGACAACACATAAATGAGTTGCCTGGGCTCGATCCAGGTAAACTGGTTTATGTTCATGGGCGACGTTGACCACTTACCATCAGGTGGCACGTTTGTCAGTTTGCCGGTCCACCTAACATATAAAAAAATAGGTTTTTATTCATAAACCCCTTTGAAAAGAACTGTTCAAGGCCATAAAAAATCTTCAACGAGGCTCAAACAATAGCTTTCAGCAGTTGGTTTTATTGTCATGCTGAAATGAGCTAATTCCCGTGTTTTGTGACTTTTACAAGATTTATGTGTAGGTTTTCATTAACTTTATGGGACTGCAATAAAGTCGGCTAAGAATTTTATTATGTGCCATATAAAATTGTTACAGAAATATGATTTTATTTCGCTTGTGACATTTTAACGGTCTAATTTTATGCTAATGCCTCGCTGAATTTACATTATATAAAAATAATCATGAATACCTATGTATGTACATATGACCATTTAATAAGTAACTATGAGAGATGCAGAATAAATAAAAAATACGCTTGTCTCACCCGCGTGGGGCGACCCACTCTCCCGCGGGATGCCTCAGAGCATTTTGCGTTAAAGAAAAAAAAAGCCAACCTCCCATCGGTGAAATTAAAAGATTTAGCGATTACTTAAATCGACACAAATATGTATTCGCACGTCATTACCAAAACAAACAATATTCGTAAATTTTTTTCAAGAGTTTTTTTATTTGTAAGATATGGGCGAAGGCAATTAGAATTTATGAAAAAATAAGTTTTTGTGCTTCAACCGCGTTATGAAGGCGCACTATGAAGCTGACACAGTTCGGGCTGCATCCGCATTCTTATCCGCACTGCAGTAAATGGAAAATTAACTGTCTTTGTTTACATTCAGGGGAAATTCCTTGTAAATGCTGCTGGTATAGAACTGAATTAAAAGCTGTGAGATGTTGAATTAAATTTAATAAAATTTATCCTAAAATTAATTTTTAAATTCATATTAAAATAATTTCATTAAATTATTAAACCTAGTCTGTTGTGGGATTCTACTGGAGGGAGTGATATGCTTATGCCGCGCTCCCGTCTGTATGGGTACCACCATCCTACTTGTTTCGCCCGTGAAACAGCATTGCTGTATTCGGAGGGAAGAGCGGGACAGGCAGTGTAATTACTGGCACCGAGACTTAACATCTTATGTCTCAGGATAAGCAACACATAAATGAGTTGCCTGGGCTAGTTTCAGATTAACTTGTCTGTTCATGGGCGACGCTGACCATTTACCTCGTCTTGGCTCGTTTACCAGTTTGACATACTAACATACAAAAAAAAATAACATAAAAACACACCAGAAACTACATAAAAAACATTTTTACTATGTAGTTTACTAAAGGACCAAAGTATGTATTAAAAAGCTCGGGCATGAAGTTACATTACATACGTTTTAAATACTTTACTGCAACTTTTTAAAATTCTTAAAGAGAAAACGAAGAAAGATGTATATACCTACGTATATAATATAATTCGCGTAAAAATGATTTTTTTTTGGTTGTGCGTCGGTATATGGGTCTATGGGCGTCAGTAGTCACCATCCGACTGCTTAGTTGCCTCCTTATGAGATAAAAAAAAATACGTTTCCTTGGAATAATCCAAAATACGCGTAATTTTTTTAAACAAAACCTTGAACGTACACATCAGCCTACTACTACTAGAGCAGAATCTACAACTTATTTTTTACAAATACTTAATGCTTACAGCCTGGATATCCTAATACCCCATAATAACATCATATCATAGGCAATATTCACGTGTCTTTAACAATTTTAATCTATTAGTGGCTTATGCTTATATTAATTTTTAGTATCATTTTACTGCTCTGTGGTAAAGTTACATCAAACGGAGCTAGAAGCCTATAGAGTTGGGCGCTGAAATGTGATATTTTGGGTAATATTTTTTTGTAAAGTATGAACTAAAATTGAAGTGCATGTCATTTCACGAATGGAGGGGGTTGTCCAAGTGTGACATTGTGTGACAAGGGGTGGGAGGGGTCCTAGATTATGTGACGTCACGTTTCCACGTCGAAATGTTAGACTTATTAAAACTTATTAAACACGAATTATAAACTAATAATTAATAAAGAAAAAGATATAAAAAATAAATAAATTTTAAAACTATGTAATTTCAATGTATAAATCTGGCAAAATATCTGACTAGGGCGGGGGGAGTCTCACAAAATGTGACAAGGACAGGGGAGGGTTCGATATATCTTGAAATTCGTAAGACGTAATTTATGGATGGTTTATTTATGGATGAATGAGTTGCTTAGTCCGAGATGAAATTATCCCCTTGTTAGCTTGCACTTCTGCTAATTTGCCTATCCAAGTACAACAACAAACAATATGCAATTTAATATAAGCTATATTTAATATAAATATAATAACATAACAAAAAACATCAAAAAAATGTATGAATATCAAAATGATGTGATAACTGTGCTCAAAATAATAACAGTCATTATCAATAACACTGATGCATCGTGAGGGACGCACACCCCTGTAATATATTGTTATACCGAACAGAACCATTCATATTATTTAATATTCGTATAATATTATCGTAATATTTATATTGTGTTTTTAAGTAGCAAACATTGTAGGTACATACATATATATATATATATATATATATATATATATATATATATATATATAATACCTATGTTTAGTGTATGTTAAAACAAAAAAAAGAGTTTTTTATTTAGGTATAAATCATTTTTACTGAATTTTAATGTGAAAAAATACAAATATTTCTTATTATATGACCGTATCCTATATTTTATCTAATACTGAAAGATTTCTTTCTAGAAAAGAACTTGTCTTATCAGCGAATGGCTTCGGGCTGATGTTGATACAAAAAAAACTTTAAATATTCACTATTGTAATATTTATTTAATAACTTGGTGTATTCTATTAAAAAATAACGTGACTGGAAATAGCCACTATAAACGGTCACTTTTCGTGTGTCGTGCAGACGGCGTCACGTGCTTAGATTGTTAAATCATCAAGCATAATTAATATCCTATAAAATAACGATATTTTATCACAGATACACAACATAGATATGTATTTGGTATACAGTTTTATACCAAATACATATCAATCCATAAAAATGCATACATGCATCATGGTAACAGGCATAAAAATGCCTTCATGCATGTTTGTATCAGGCATAAAAAATGCATGTATTCTACCAGCAGGAGGTTTGAGTAAATTATTCTGTAGAAAGGCTAAAGGTTGGTGATTTAACGAGATAAGCGAACCCTTCCAGCGGTAGTGCATAATGTCATCCCGCTAATACAAGGGATCCCTACACAGATGGCACCCGTATTATACAGGGTGTAGATTACTGCTCTTTTTTCTTTTTTTATGTTTTCATATGGTGTCTGTGTTATCTAATTTAAACGTTGGTTCCTAGTTTTACGTTTTACTTTTTAGTTTATTTCCAAAGTATTATATACTTATCTCATATTATGTATACAGTATTAGGTTTTCCATAAGGTTATCTTTTGTTATAACTTTATTTTTATAGTAAATGTTAGTTTAGAATATGAAATGGAAATAGAAAATTGTTATAAATAATGATGTGTTAATTTTGTTTTAGTTAAAAGTCAATTTTCATCTAAATTATGAATGTCATGATATAGATCGGAATTTTCACCCATATTAGCATAATTATTTGCTTGTTTTATTATCACTCAATATTAATTAATCTGATCCATTTTGCAACTCCTCAACCGCTTACTCGTGAGGAAAATCCGCGGTTGAACAAAAGCGTTCACCCTATGCACTATTAGCATGCATCTCGGAAGGGGAGTGTGGAGTCTGTCGTGCGGACGCGATGGTAGCGCGCGCACGCATATGCGAGTTTTGTGCGCGCGACAAATCCGAAAAGGATTTCTGGAAATAGCCAAAGTTTAGTGCAGTGATGGTTCGATGTTTGTTTCGATGTTCGATTTGTGGTGCGCGTGAGTCATGAGTGCGATACGTAAAACTTGAATACTTATTTTTTCTTTAATAATTCAAGTATTTTTTACGTAAGTAAAAGGTAAAAGAAGCCCGAAATATTTATGTAACTTATTTATTTTTGCACTCAATAATTTGAGTTTAGTATTTATGCGTAAATAACTTTATATAAGTTCAAATTATTAGACGATATTTAAATACTAAAAAATGAGGGTTTTTGTTTTGTAAACAATCCTTTACTTCCGTTTTATTGTTATATTGTAATATCATTTACATGTAATAACATAATGAAATAAGTGCATGTACTATAAGTACATTTATAAATATGTAATAAAAAAGCGTATCTCATCTAAAAGTTTTACAAAAGTAGTACATAAATATAAATACAATCAAAACAAAGTTGATTCTAAGTGAAGTAAATCTTATTAGGTGTTTTCGAAGTCGAGACGAAAAATAATAAAGAAGTGTAATTTAATAAGCTTAAGGATAAGTTGATAATTTTAAAGCACGGCATTTTCGAGACTTAGAGAGAGAAATAATAAGCAAATGTTAACTATAGTAACAGTTATATTTGCAACTATACAAAACTATCATGTTTTTTCTCAACACCGTCAAATATAAAAGCCACAACAGCTGTAAAGAATATATTTGTACAAATCTAATACGTGCCCTCATTACATATGCTTCATTAATATACCCTCTCATTTCATACAATGGTTTCTATTCCATTGTTTGTATTCACATGCATATATTTATAAACATAATCAATTAAGAAATATGAATCCTTTTTTAAAGAAATAAGTAATATTTATTATTTATCAATGTTTACGCGAATTTCACTCATTATAATGAAACAACTTTTACGGATTTTATCGCGGTTTACAAATTTTTTTACGTGTCCTCCCGTGACCATGGTTGCTGTAAAGTATCCGAAACGTCGGGCTTGTAAAAAACCTAATAAACCGCGATAAAATCTGTAAAAATTGTTTCATTATAAAATGAATATGTTTACGCTGTACAAACATTTTAAGGATTCAATACACCAAGTGAATTTATTCAAAAACCACTTTACTTTTCCTAATCCCCTGCTAATTTCGTAAGAACGGATGCCAAATAACAGTACTAAAATAAAAAGACACCATCATTTCTCGTATGTAGAATATTAATTTTATAATAATCATCAACAACAACAACAACAACAACAACAACAACATCATCAACAACAACAAATATTATCTAGTGTTTCACTTCACTCCTTGTAATAACTTTTTAAAGATTTTATCGCATTGAGTAAAAAAATCGAATCGAAGCTACACTTTACTTTGTCTTTTAATACATTTCGTAAACTCAGTTATAGTTGCTTTCAAATAAGAGCAAAAAGCGTTTTGAAATAAGATCGTAGGTGTAAAATATTCGCATTTGAAACTCGTGGTTCTTGCTTTACTTGTTCGCCCGAGAGGCTGCGCCGTGTTATCTCAGAATACACCCACGATCTCAACTGGCTGAGAATAAATAATTATTTTCATTTAGACTTAATGCGCCTTTTCAAGAATTTAATTCCTAGGTTCAATATTGCATTTTTATACAAGTTATCATTATACATTAGCATAGTTTATGGAAGGATAAGAAAAGCAAATCATCGTATTATTAACTGTAATTGTACATTTTTTGGATTTCTTTATTAATACAACGCAGAATTTTTAAATTTAGAACTTTTAATTCCTTTTAAATCATCATCATCAAACCGTTGCCCAAGGCTGGAACATTAAAATCTAGAATGTCTAACATTATATTTTACTATGAGGAAGCGATTATAAACGTGTTGTTTCTTATTTTCTTTACTTTGCTTGCTGTCAAATGACTAATCTTAAATCTATTAAGAAATATCTACTGGCTGTATTGCAAAAGGCGTTTGTTGGTTCCCACAAGACAAATTATTATTAAAAATAAAATAAACCTATATTACACCGACATATTAAATTACATTAGGCTTGTTCGCCTGTCATTTAAAAAAAATGACAGTGAACAATCTTGGAGGAGTGTTAATATATATTTCCCACCTCAAAGGTTTATTCTTACAACCGTGTCATTAATATAAGAAAATATATATCGCAAATAAGTGTTTATTAAAGTGATTAAAGGTTTTAAAGCGTTTGGAATTTCGGGACAACTCAAAATGTGCTTTTGAATTTTCTGAATGTCCAAATATATATAACGATTATTTAATATAATTAATCCAAGTTATATACTTACAAAATTTATGAACTCACCGCGTTAGCCTTCTACGTTAAGATCAGAAGAACATAATATGCTACCTATATCTATTATAATATCCACGATTTCTTATATTTTATATTAAAAATTAAAAAGAATAATAATATACAATTTTCTACTATAACTGGATTTCTTAAACTTTACTCAAAAACACATACCTACAAATTTCTTGACAAATTCACTTTTGAAATTGGACATAATTCATAATATGAGGGACCCCTGCCAAATTTAATTGACTATACGGGCTGTAGAACTAAATAAGCGTAAGGTGTCTACTGAATTTTAGTAGTTTTTTTCAATTAATCTATTTCCTAAGTAATTAAAGAGTTGTAGGAGTTTATCCCCGAACAAACGTCTTTGTTATGAATCATCTCATCATCAGCCTCTATCCATCCACTGCTGAACATAGGCCTCCCTCAATGAACGCCAAGATGGCCGATCCCTTGCCACTCGCATCCAACACGGACAACAATAAGCTCGTTGAAGTGGCAGTGGGCTGGTCACACAGGAGAACGGATGGCCAATAAGGTTGTTATGAATAGTTACAATAAATTTATTTTCTCCGCATATCATGGACCCCATTACCCCTTTCAGACCTCTTGTGGTACATACACTACAGTTTAAGAAACCCTGTACTCTATCACTTTAAAATCTGTTACTAAAATAAAGAATCTGCTCTTGGCAGAATTTGAACCCACTCACTACACTTGACTACAATAAGTGACTTGTAAAACTGGGCTAATTAGTATTAAAAATATATTAATACAAGTGATACAATTTTCTTAGACGAATTTCATTTTTTACATTCGATAACGTATCTGGTTTCCCAGGTGCTACATCAAAACAATTAGTATTTCATTAATTTAGTCTACATTAAATTATTGCACGATGACCAGAATTTGACCAAATGACACACGCATCATCATCATCAGCCTCTATCCGTCCACTGCTGCTCACCAAGATGGCCCTCGTCACTCGCATCCAACACTCACCTCAACACTTCGTCTACGCGCGGCCTACACTCTTAAATCTCGAACCCATGAGACATCCGTATACCACACGCATATTATAATTTTCTAATGTTTTCGTGAATTTCACTCATTATAATGAAACTATGTTTTGCGAATTTTATCGCGGCTTAAAGTATCCGAAACGTAAAAAAGACGAAATAAAAGAAAATCGATAAAAATCTATTTTATTAACGACTTGACTATGTTTCCTTTACATAGTCTAAGGTCATTAAAAATGCTTTAGTTACTTCATACTGCTCTTTTTAACACGCTTTTATTACTCTTCCAGTGCCCAGTACAATAAAGCGATTGAATATTTTTTTATCTGTTTGCCTACCAAATGATTTTAGTAATTGACAGGTTGCCAATAGATATTGATACAGACGATAAACCATTGCTCATCACTGCATTAAATTATACTTCAAACTATAGCATTTTTAGGAAAATAAAATTTCAAAAATGGCAACCCTGAATTGCAAGTCAATGACCGACTTTGAAAGTTTGGCACATAACGGTTGTAGTTTTGACATTCGGTTTATGCGGGATGATTATAACAGCAGGATGAAACAAGTTCTTGAACATAATTTGATGAGGTCCTAGGTATATCTTGTAAGAATATTTTAATGTATTTTTAATTGGACTGGACAGTTTAATGATTACTTTTAACAGCTGTCATAAATTTATTCTATTGTTAATAATAACAATATGTGTGCCGTCATCATCATCATCATCATCATCATCATCATCATCAAGATGTTTATAATAATCTGCTGCTAGACACAGGCCCCTCGCATTGAACTTCAAGACGATCAATCCCTCGTCCCTGCTATAAATGTCATAATATATTAATATTTAAATTAATAATTTTGATATTTTAATTAAATGAATTAATGAATATTCCTGAAGGATGCACTTTTTAAATCATTACCGGTGTGTTTGAGTTTTTTTTATTTTTTATTAGCCTATTGGATCCCACTGCTGGGTAAAACCCAGCAGTGGGATCCATCACTTTTGAATTTGAAAAACCAAAATTCGTTGTCTGATATTACAAATCTCATGTTTACGATGACTTCTGCTAGTCGTTGATGTTCAGGCTATATCAGTACAAACATGTCAATGAGTGGGCGGGGAGTGGGGGGTGTGTGATCCCCTACTCCAGAAAAGAGGCTGTACATAATATGTTTATACGATTCATGATCGTCATTGTTATGTCCATGATCTTTGAATTCTAAGGCTAATCCTTCTGCAATTAAATAAACTTTTTTACTAGATGTTATTTCATCTTGGAATTATTTGGAAGTATGCATATTCGGTCATCTCGACGTTAGTTGAAAGAGGCCTATATCCAGTTGTGTACGGATGCTTAGAGTTGCCTTCCTGAGTTGTCAATTACAAAATTAAACAGATTTTACATGCATCCTTTTTCGAGTATATATTTTTTCTGTTCATTTAAATATTATGATATTCGTACAGTATATCATTTAAAAAAAATTACCGCTACGTAACACAAGCTCTCGAAAGACTATCTTGGATAATAAAAGGTGCGAAATGAAGAAACTATTTCAATGAGCAGTAAAGCTTAGAAATAAACACAGAGAATGAAAGATGTGCTCTTTACTGAAGCTAGGGTTAAGAGACAGGTATGTCTGGATTTGAAAGAATCTGTTTTACGTGGGTACGTTTTATAAAACTCGACCATTTCAAAAGAATTTCACAAACAGTATCTGAAGTTTATCGCTTTGTTTGTTCAAAGTTTTATGTAATAAAAATACAATGAGTTGGTTTATTTTTGTTTGCTATTTTATTAATACGTACATATTTATTAATTTATATTTAGCATCAAATTCATTTGCCATTTCGAAAATAGAACTTGCACTTATTGCCACTGCTTTTACCACTTTACCGTCCAATGTTATTACTATGAACCAGATAGTAAAGTTAGATCAACGATATTTCACATTACAAATCTAATACGCTATCCCGCGGTTTCACCAACCCAAAGTTAAAAACTTTCATCTATAATCTATACTAATATTATAAAGCTGAAGAGTTTGTTTGTTTGTTTGAACGCGCTAATCTCAGGAACTACAGGTCCGATTTGAAAAATTCTTTCAATGTTCGAGGAAGGCTATAAGGTTATAAAACATCACGCGGTGACTTATAGGAGTTGAGTAACGCGGGCGAAGCTGCAGGCAACAGCTAGTTTGAAATAAATCTCCAATAACTTAACAATTTGGAAAAAATATTTTTGTACGACAAGTAATCGCGTTTGGGAGACGAAGTGTTGGTCGAACATTAACCAAGTGGGAAGACGATCTCCGTACAGTGGCCGGTCCGTGTTGGATGCGAGTAGCGAGGGATCGGTCATCTTGGCGTTCTTTGAGGGAGGCCTATGTTCAGTAGTGGATGAATAGAGGCTGATGATGATGATGATGACGTATATTAGCGTGGACAAACAAACGCACAAAATCTTCTGCTTTGTGAGAGGTCCGGGTTCGATTCTGACCCCCCTGTGATGTCTTGAAATGATTTTTTTTTAAATTTTATATGCACCTGAACATGAGGCCATCGCTTGCTCGCCGGTGAAGGAAACATGATGAGGAAACCTGCATCCCTGATGAGATTAAAAGTCTTTGAAGATGTGTGAAGCTCACGCATTGGGCCAGCGCATCGGTGAGCTATGGCCCAAACCTCCCTCGCCTGATTTCGAGGAGGAGACCCATGCCCAGTGTGTGGCGGACCAATCAGCGCCACAAGTAGGACATATAAGGGTCGATATTATTTATTACTAGCTGTTGCCCGCAGCTTCGCCCGCGTTAACTAACTCAACTTATTTACCGTTAGTCACAACTCACAGCGTGATATTATATAGCCTATAAGCCTTCCTCGATAAATGGGCTATCTAACACTGAAATAATTTTTCAAATTGGACCAGCAGTTCCTGTGATTAGCGCGGTCAAACAAACAAACTCTTTAGCTTTATAATATTAGTATAGATTATTGTACATTTATTTCTAACACCATTATTCGGATTCCACGCTTCTTTGTCCGAAGAAAACTAGGTATGTCCCGTCTCCCTTATGTATTTTACACTAAAATTAACAAAACTCGAAAGTGATTGGAATCCGCGTACAAGGCCTATATAGAGTCCCATTATGCTGTTAAACCTGTTTCTGGATGGTACGCGTGGGCAGAGAATTGCAGATTTCTGATATTTGTGGATTCAATATAGTCGCTAATGTTGTTAACGGGTTAACCGATTGTATGTACATTTTAAATTACTTTATTTATATAAGATTTTAAGTTAAAGTGGTAATTTTCATTTTTAAAACTATTTAAAACGGGATATTTACCATGTTTTTCACTTTTATTTCGGTATTTCGACATTTAAACGTAGATAATGTTTAAATATCGAGCTCCGCGAAATAAAAATGAAAAATATGGTAAATGGCCGCTTAAAACTGTTTTAGAGACTTTTTTTCTTTTTATATTTCAAACGTTAACTATGTTTGTATTTTTGTATGTCACTTCTGCTTTGCAGGGATATATTACATTATCTAGCAAATCATGGTAAATATCCCGTTTGTACTAATTAATGAATAGTAATAGACTGTTATTAACAATGAAATATAATTAATAATTATTATAATTAGGCACATATATTATAATAGATGTGCCTAATTAATTAATCAAAATATTTGCATGCCACTAGAAAAATGGTGAACATTACAACTTTCATTATTAAAACACCTCAATTGTACCTAATGTTCCTGCAAATAAAATTATTATTATTATTTTAAATAGTAGTACAAGTGAAAATAATCATGTTAATATGAAATCTTATATTTTGATATTCTTGGGATTCTTTATTTTATAACTTGTCGTTTAGTTTATACCTTGAGAAACTAGTTATGCGCCGCAGTATCACTCGCTTTAAATTATGAACCAAACGGATCATGTAAATGATGAATGATGTAATCGGGTCATAGATAATGTTTGTTTTGTCATAAATAAAATTATCTAAAAATTACGACAGTTCAGATAGTTATACGAACGCTATAAAGATGTATTGTATCGAATTAATGTTCTGTAGTCGAGATGACGGAATCTTCGTACAATAGATAAACAAGATACATTGGGATGGTGATGTGATGATGATGATGATGATGATGGAATATATATTATTTGTTGTCTTGTTCAAATTCTATCTTTAAATAATATATGAATTGATGGTGTTAGTGACCACACATAATTCTAATGGACGTTTTATTGACTCTTAAACAAAAACGCTGACGTCCTAACCATGTATTAATAATAACAGCCATAAACTATTCTCGTTTATTGCCTCTGAAATGGAACTACTATTGGCTATTTTTAACCGTAAACTTTTTAAGCTACTTTACCACCATTTATGATCCTCCCGTGGTTGATAAATTATTCTAAACGTCGGGATTGTTAAATTAATTAACCATCATAAAATCCGAAAAAAAAAGTTTTTAGCGTCACCGCCTTCTCTTCCTCGAGCTTTAAGTTAAGCAACCTAGACTTAAAGTACCTTGGTAATATGAGCTTAGAGCTTAATTAGTTTGTCCCAGAGTGACCACATCATGATGTCAGATGGTTCGACCTGACGACACCCCCCGGGTACGGGTTTTAGTGGGTAGAGCTGCGTCCACTTACCACCTTTCGGGCGCAGCGAGTCCTACATACCCACCTGGGGAGACCCATTCCCCAGGCGAGATGCCTCAGAGCATTTCCCAGCGTTAAAGGAAAAAAAACCTACTACTATCTCGGTAAACGTATTAACTTACATAAAATTACCCCTAAAAGGGAAATTCTTACACAATTGTCAAGGCGTCAAGAGACAGCTATGCTGTCGTGTTTAGTGCGGTTTGTGAGTTTCCGGTGGCCCATTGGAAAAGGAGGGCGGCGCATCTGCGTGGCCTTGATTGTGCGGATGTGTATGGGCGTTGAGGCTCCGTTTGCCCCCTGATGACATAAAAAAAAACAAATACAATACTTTCAATCATTCCTCAATTCTTAGGTTTAATATTTATTATCTCCATAGATCGGGGTGGAAAGAATGCGTTATGAGACAATAGATATTGCTTTATGGCATCTGAAATTTATTGCGTGACATTCTCAGATATACGGCACACCCTAAACAGTCTTTATTGAGGAGGGAGGATTGAGGATTTTTATTAACAAACTGTCTAGTATCTACACATCTAGTGTTTAACAAAAAACGTATTAGAAAACTATAAGTATCGGATTCTTATAACCGACTGTAAGTTCGCAAGGATTAAGGTAATTGTGTTATTGGACTATGACTGCATATTAGAAAGAACAGCATGTTACTAGCTGGTGTCTAGTAGCTGGTGTCTACAGCTTCGTCTGCGTTAACTTAAATCTACAGCCGTATCCGGATTGATGATGATTATTTTTATAGCCTATGTCCTAATCCAAGGTATAAGCCATCACCATTTCAACTTTCAACCAAATCAGTTCAGCCGTTTTGCCGTCAAATATCAACAAATATCCAAACTTACAAACTTTCGCCTTTTTAATATAAGTAAGATTATGAATTAAAGTATAGAGTCTTTATATTATTTATATTCGAGGTGCGATAAATTGACTGCCTATGTTACTTATTGGTCCCCAAGTTTGTCGTAAATCAACGTATGTAATTTCATCTCTTGACGATGGGTCTTTATCTGGCGAATAACGTAACAATCGTAATAGCTAAAACTAGATTAGTAGTAGATATTAGAGCAGCTTGTCACATATGTTAGTGTAGGGAACAAATATATAACGGCCGATAGTTACATATTCTTTTTTTTTAAAGTCTGGCCTGTTGGTCTAGTGGTTAGTGACTCTGACTACTAAACCATGGGTTCGATCCCCACCCAGGACAACTGTTTTTTTAATGAGCATGATCATTTGTTTTGTGTCTGAGTGTAATTTATCTATATTATGTATTTAGAAATATATAAGTATGTATCAGTTGTCTGGTTGCCATAAGAACAGGCTCTGCCTACTTTGGGATCAGATAGCCGTGTGAGTTGTCCCAACATATTATTATTATTATTAAAAATAAATGACTGTTAAAGCTTAAAGGACAGGACTAAAAGCATAGTTTTCGAAAGAATAAATACATATTAGTTTTCAATCATAAAATATACACGTGGATCCACGGTTTTGTTAATGGGTAAGAGAATTTCAAAAACGTTTAGTGCGTTTTGTTACAAAAAGTTAAACGTATATGTTTGGTTGCTTGAGGGAGGCCGGAGGACCGAGGGGCCGCCACCCCAAGGATTCTGCACCCCGTCTACCGAGCACAACAATAGTTCACATTAAATAATCGATAAATGCTATTCCAACTCGGTATCTAATTCCAATTTCGTAACATTCTAGTGACTAGCCGATATTAATAGTGTCTTCATTTGCATATTTTTCTAGATGTTTTTTGCTGTTATTTATTGGTTTTGTGAATTTTTATTACCAAACGTACTTTTATATTTTGCTTATAAGCTAAATTATAAGCTTATAAGCTAAATATTATAGCTGGCTTATAATCCAGGTGTAGTATTTAGTATATATTTAGTATTTTTATAATGAAAAACCATTAATGTTTTTGCCTTTAAGACAATAAATTTTTCACATGTTAAGCTAAGTTATAGTTAAGCACAAATGAACTGATGTAAACCAATAAATAGACGGACCATTAGGTAAAAAGTTTCGATACAAAACTTAATATCAAACTTACGTATAGCAATTTATAAGCTAAAATGTAATCAAGGATTTGGTGTATCATAGTTAGTTAACTCTTTAATTTTAAGTACAAACTTAATAGAACTTAGAAGCTTAATATGAAAAGATAGAAATAGTAGTGCATAAATATATGAATGAGTGTTCTATAATATACTTTTAAAACAAACTACCTATGTGGCGCAAAATCTTAAATATATTATGTATAGTATAAAAGTAATTAATATATTTTCGTTGTCTGGTATCCGTAGCACAAGTTCTTCGAGAACTTACCACGGTACCAGATTGACGTGGTGTAAAAAGCGTCTATAGATGTTATTATTATTATTTATTATCACTTACCCGATTTGATAATGATTTAATAATTGTTCTTGTCACTTTGATAATTATAATACAAATGATGATCAATATATATTTTAAAATGGTTGTTTAATAAGTACCATTACTCATTTTTGTCAAATGCACATTACAGTTTACATCTTGAATGATGTTCAGCCTGCGAAAAGGGGGAGCGTGATTAATCTAACTTAACGTCACGCTGTCCCCTCCAGGTAAAGGGAGAGAGCAGTAATGAAAATTTACCGTTACAATGCGTATGAGTATCCCATGCTAGGATTTGTGTGCAAATAGTAAAAATGACTGTCTGTTTTTTGCTATGAATCTGAGAAATTCGCGTGGACATTAGGAAACATTATTAATAATTAACTAATTGTATTCTTTTTATCCTTATATTTGAATACATCTAAAAAGAGAATATTATTTAAAAAAAATACAAAGTAGCGCCACGCGCGAATTCTACGATGCAATTTCCCCTCGCAATTTATCTATTCAAAAATAAAAATGTTTTCACGAAATAATTTTATTTTTAAAAACGGAAACGTTTCTTTTGACTTCCAATCCAACCTCACCCTCAATGCAAATTCTGTTTCCAACCATTGTGTGAATCTAATTAATTTTCGAACGTGCAATTTCACATTTTTCTGTCTAATAAGAGATCGACTATGGTCTGGTTGTAATAAGCTTGACTTTGATATCAGAGGTCCGTGTTTAAGCTTCAAAGCAGGGAAGTGTAAAACAATATCTAGTTGAACTGTTTCAAAATCTCCTGCTGATCGCTGAAAGTCTTCATCGCCAGCTTTCTAGGAGACCGTGTCTCTCATTAGGTTGTATAGGGTCTTTTATGCTATATCTATACGTTTATAATAAATGAGTAATGTTTGTGAGCGACTATGCCTAGTGGGTAAGGGCTCGGCATCTTGAGTGAGAGGTCCGGGTTCAAACCCTGTGGTGCCTTGAAATAGTTTTTTCTAAATTTCTATGTGCACCTGACCATAGACTATCGCTTGCTCATAAGTAAAGGAAACATCGTGAGGAAACCTGCACGCCTGATGAGATTAAAACTTTTTGAAGGTGTGAAGTCACAAAATAAGTGAAGTTCACCAACCCGCATTGGGCCAGCGCATCGGTGAACTATGGCCCAAAATCCTCCTCGCCTGATTTCGAAGAGGAGACCCGTGTCGGTTCGATTCCCACCCAGCCAAATGTGACGAGCATGATCATTTGTTCTGTGTCTGGGTGTAATTGATTTATAATATGTATTTAGAAATGTAATATAAGTGGGTATGTATCAGTTGTCTGGTTGCCATAAGAACAGGCTCTTCCTAGTTTGGGATCAGATGGCCGTGTGTGAGTTGTCCCAACATTATTATAGTAAGTTTTGATGGTAATTTTTGAAATTACTGCGTTATCATTAGTATTCCTATAAAGTAACATAAACTGAAGGCAACAACTAGCTATTTATATAATTATAACGTGTAAGCCTAAGTTCAATAACTATAAAATAAAATTATGGGCATAATGACGCAACTTCGTGTGTCCGACAAAAGTTGTCGGGCTCATAAAAATAAATCATTCTATTATCGTACTAGTAACTGCTATTTAGAAATCTATGAAACTTAGACTTTGGTATTAACATACAATGCTATGCTATGAATATACCATAAGCTCAGTCACGAGTCAATTCAAGGAAATAGTTTTATAGAGGGGGCAAGCAGATCGTCGGTTCACCTGATGGTAAGTGTTATGCGGGTAGAGGATTAGCAGGCGCCTTGAATGCCTTAAAAGTTAAAGTAGTAGTAGAAATAAAATTAACACTGAGATATATTTTTATAAGCATTACGTATTTGATAGTTCCCCCAAATACTCAAACGAATCTCAAATTTAAGACGTACTTAAACTCATGCTACGACGTGTCAGATTCGAAGAAAAAAGAGGGACAACACGAGTTTAAGTACGTCTTAAATTTAAGATCCGTTGAGTATTTAGGGGTTAGCCTACTTCTAATTCAAAGTAAGAACCATAATAATTTTAGTTGATTATCATAAATAAACATACATAGTTACATATATACCTTCAGAATATTTTAAATGTGCTATGTGGAACAATCCTTAATTTATGTCCTTAAAAGAGAGTACTTTTTTCATAGATGTTCTTTTATCGCAATCTAAGAACTTTCATAGAATATGTACATTTGAGGTAAAATCTAAGAATTTAACGTAAAATATCCTAATGGAATAACGACTGGACATGTAATATGGTGTTTGCAAGTACAATGCCAACCTGTTTAAGAAATACACAGAAATCTATTACGAGGCGTACCCCAGGGCGCCGTAACTAACGTAGCTCGCTAACAATACAAAATTGAATATTATGTGTGTAGGAGCATAATATTATTCCAATATACCCCATAATTTAGTCTGTGTTAATATACAGTATTTATATTTATGTTACGAATCACTTAACCTAAAGTCTAAATAATATAACTTAAGCACTAGATAAAGCCTTTTTGCTAGAATTTTTGTAAACACTTAAAATTTAGTGTGGTTTTTGGATACGTTACGTATACATGCTTATTTTACAATTCGATAACTTAAGAAACGGACCAATCTTTTAAGTATTATTCAATTATCTTTTTAGGATATTTGGCAATTCACATAGATTGCGTCAAATAAAGAAGGAGAGAAACTTATCATTTCTGTAACTTTGTAATCTACCTATAGGCAAATGCACAGTGAGTGACTATTAAACATTAGTGTTGCCGAAAAATCGATGGTTTTGCAATCGAATGTCGAACGAAAAGTCATCTACACGATCGATAGGATAATCGATAGTATAGACGTCTCTGTCAGTGTAATATCTGTGGTAATACTATCTGTGACAACAATACTATCGATAGTTTTGATCGCTTACAACCAATGAGCTATCGATAGTATCGATACTGTCGATAGTATTGCTTTTCAATATCGAATAGTATAACGATAGTATTGCTGATGCCGATATCGATAGTAGCTAGTAGTATCGTTGGTTTCGATAGAATCGATTGACTATCGATATTGCCGTGTTTCTTCAACTATCGAAAGGCTATCGATAGAAAATCGATATTGACCTATCGAGTGGCAACACTATTAAATATATTTATCGGCAACTGTTACCTTAAGATTAGTGCTGTAAGCACTTCGCAACTTTCAAGTGCTAAGCCGCTGCATAAATCTCAAGTACGATTACTGTTTCTGTTGATTTGTTCCTGTTAAAATATGGTGCAATATTATGGTAGATAAATCTAAACTCATTATGTTTGATAGCTGTAGCCATGCTGTAGCGCACCTACTGGGCACTGGCTAAACGTATTGTTTAATGTTTATGTGTTGCGAACGATCTATTGGCGCACCTTGGCACTCTTGGCAGTGAATTTGTCTCGAATGCCGTGACGGCAAACGACTTTATTTTTCGTGACGTGTGGTCGACGTTTGTTTTTGCTTCTCCCATATTTCTTAATAGATTTATACTATTTACTTAAGTGGTCGCCATGGCCGAAGCCGGTTGGACAGATCATCATTCATTCATTCATCATACTATTTATGATATACATACCCTTAATCCTCATCATCATCAGACTTTATCCGTCCACTGCTGAACATAGGCCTCCTTCAATTAAGGCCCAGCCCTTACCCCTCGCATCCAACATGGAACGGTTACCGCACGGATATCATCCTCCCGAGCAACACTTCGTCTTCCTGAACGCGGCCTTTACTCTTAACCTAAATTGGCCCACCGGCCATCAATTCTCCTGGGTGTGTGACCAGCCCACTGCCACTTCCCCCGTATACACGTTTTAAATGAACGGGAACATGTTCTATACAGTTCTCGCTAGATGTTCGTCTCGACAGGGCTAAGCATAAATTAGCATTAAACACGTGTAAAATCTTGTCGGCGTCGTTCTACGAAAAGCAATTTTCTGAACCGAAGGCGGTTGACGTAAAGTTTACAAGATCTGGTTTCAGTCCGAACAATGCGAAAAGCAGGTTTACCTTCACATAACTGTATGCATTATTCTAAAGTGATTATCGTAGTTAAGGCTTTTTATTAACCTTCGTAAGCAAGTTATGTCAACTGTTAATCACGATGCGAACATACTTCTATCTATATTTACTGTCATAGAAATTTACACTCTGTTCCGATTGAGCTTAAATTCATCAGGCCGAAAAGTCTAGATATTTCGAAAAAAAAAGAAATTTACGCATAGTATATTTTTGGTGAAAATTTAGCGAAATTAAATTTATTTATGAAATTTATTAATAATTTAATAGTTTCCAACAGTGACACTGTGTTTTTTGCAAAAATCATAAATATAATTAATATGTAAGTATACGTTTAGGTACACGAAGTGTTGATCGGCCATTAACCAGGTGGGAAGACGATCTCTCTACGGTGGCCGGTCCGTGTTGGATGCGAGTGACAAGGGATCGGTCGTTGGTGTTCAATGTTCATTGAGGGAGGACTAGGTTCAGCAGTGTACGGATAGAGGATGATGATGAATATAAGTATAATAATAAAATAATATATAATAAAAAAAACTATACATATAAGTTTATAGTTTTTTTAACATTAAAAAAACTAAAGCCTCAAATAATACTTGAATACATTTTACCTTATAGGTTTTACTTTTTGCATTCTCTGCAAACCAAAAACCGCAAGGTTGGTCATGTTTCCGAATTCCATTTCAATATTTGTTTTACCTTTTAAACAAATGAATGAATCACACAACCACCATAATTTTTAGAGTATTCGAGTATTGAGTCTTTTGTAGAGAGTAATTTGAGTACGAATTGTAAACAAAATTCGCAATTTGTACTCAAATTCGGACATGACGTCATATTTTAAATCCTACTTTGATTCTCAGGTCTTAATACTATCTCTAACTTTACTTTTCCTAGGAATCAATTCTCTTTGTTCTCTCCACGTATTCTTGCTGGAAGAGCCTATGACCAACGAGACCAGTCTATTCTCCTACCAAAGCGGCATGTTTACATTACACAGCATGTTTTGGAAACAGTTTGGGGTCATTTACCCAAGACTTTTTGCAAACAGAGTTGTGTAGTGATCTTATTAGATATCGTAGCCGAGTTAGTAATTCTTAATTTAATTGCAATGACAAAACTATACTACCACTCAGAACTAAGATTTTTTGAAAATATTCCTTCTTCCGCTCTCGCCAGTAAATAAGAAGTCTGCCGCGAATAACTAATATATTGGCTAATACAGTTATGCAAAACAACCAATCATTCCTGGAATGACTACAACTTTGTGACGTCACACATAAAGTTCAAGAGACGAGGCTATTTTAACACGTCCATCAGCATCACGTGAAAATACAGAAAACAATTGTTCATTCATTTTACTCAATCCAAGATAAATGTATGTCTTGCCAAATAGTCCTGTGATATCAGAGCATTAGAGTGATCCCCAAACCGTTTGTCATTGTTCGCATATACCTCCCAGCTTAGGTGAGCTTCATGAATTATTTACTCTCTTTATACCTTCACTTATCGTAATTTCTCCACGAGGTGCTATTCTTGGAGGAAAACAACGGAATCGTTTTATTGTGCATCCATGAATGAGTCTTAAAATGGCGGCCATTGTTACCGAAACAGTTCATTTGATATCGTGACTGTTGGAGTCATGTAATTTATCATTCATAATCCCGCGTGCATCATTTTTAACAATGGTGATATTTTGACGGAAGTAAACAATGAATTTTTGTCGATACACGATTTTATTGTTTAAAATTGTTTAGTGATGCTAATAATAGGTTGAATTGTTTTTGAACAAGCGGGAAATGTTTTGTCCAAGATTTAGGCGTGTTTTAATGGCTCTGATCCCATCATTGTTTTTTTTTCTGATAGGTAGTAGGTTAAGGTATCTTTGCATAATATATTGTCATTAAAATAAAGTATAAAAGTGTAAATATATGCAATTTTTACCATGTTTTCAGTTTAAAAACAGTATTAAAATATAGCTTTAAGCAACTTGAAGCGAAAAAGTTTCACGCAGTTTTGGAAACTTTTACTTATTATAATGTTTACATTGTTTGACGAGTGATTTAAAATATTCGCATTATACGTTATATTTTATAGAGCAATATTATCATGTGTACAATATGGAACGCAAACTATGTTACATTGTAACAAAGTTAGCCGTATTAGTTGGACCGAATATGTCCACAAGGTACAAACCGCTTCGCCGAGCAACTCACCGCGCTCGGCTTGTTCCGATAATGTATTTAAATCTGGTTATCGTTCACAATACGTCATGCAATGCAATAGCTTATTGGCAGCTGGGTTACAATACATTTTGACATAATATTATGTCGTAAATTCTTCTTCTTCTTGTATAATGTCTTCCACGGGGATCTGCCATCGTAAATTACTATTTTTTTAATATATATATGGACTGCACTTAGTGCCTTGCCAATGACGATCCTAATTCAAAATACAATATTTAGTCTTTAATACTGAAAAACTGCGTGAAACCCCAAGGAGCGTGGCTTCGCCCCTCGGCCCTCTAGTCCCCATCAATCAACTATCACTTCCCACTCCACCCATCCCGAACAGTCCACCAACATATTCGTCAATCATTACATTATATTATATAGATTAAGTTATTAAAACGTACACTATAGAATACTGCTCCGAATGAACAAATAAGAATAAGAATTATTTTTTTTAAAGCATAGGAGGGCAATCGACGCTCATACACATCCACACAACCAGAGATTATGCAGATACGTTGCACACCGGTGGCCCATTGGGGAGGGATAGGGAAAACCCTATCCCTCCCCAATGGGCCACCGGAAACTCACAACACGAAACGCAACAGCATAGCTGCCACTTGACGCTGGTGTTATGTGAGCGAGAGGTACCACCCCGGTCGTGCCGGTCCAATTCGGCTGCAAAGCATGGTACTACCTCATACAATTTTAATTAATTAATTATTTAATTAAATTAAAGTTAACGGGAAACCAAAAAAAAAAAACAACCGTAAGCCCCGATAATTAAATATTTTCATGGTTTATCAAAATGACTCGCGACTTCTACTTCTTTTATTCTTGACCTTTGGGGCATTCTGCCAGTGCCAAGTCTAATTTTACGGAAACCACGTGTCTGACTAGAGTAGGTACATAGTATGTTAAGCACCCAATTACGTCTTCCGAGAATATATTATGTGTCTCTCGATTTCATTGCCACGATCTGTATCATAAACAGTTGATAGGTTTAAGCGTATAAGTTATTATTAGATTTGACTTTATATTGGTGTGGTATTTTGAATTACGTCGTTTTTAACGTTTGTTTCAATAGCGATATACAAGTTTAATGAATGCAATGGCAGTTTACGAATATCTATTCTTTTAAATTTAAATGAGCGACGATGGCCTAGTGGGTATTGCCTCGGCCTCTTGAGTTAAAGGTCTGGGTTCGATACTGACCCCTCCAGTGTGGTGACTTGAAATGGGTTTTCTAAACTTCTTCGTGCACCTGAACATGAGACCATCGCTTGCTCACCGGTGAAGGAATCACCACGATGTTTGTCACCTGCATGCCTGATGAGATTACAAGTCTTTGAAAGTGTGTGCACCAACCTGCATTGGGCCAGCGTATCCGTGAACTATAGCCCAAAACCCTCCTCGCCTGATTTCGAGGAGGAGACCCGTGCCCAGCAGTGGGACATATAAGGGTTGATGATAATAATAATTATTTAATTAATATTAATAATAAAATTTAAATATTTTTAAGCATAAAAGCAAACATTTTTATTTCACAAAATTAAACATTTAATTTACTAATTCAATAGTACCGGTGTATACAATAATAATAATAAGTGCTATATTTGTGATGACACACTGCGACACACAACAATGAACTTAGCAATAATTAAAATACTACATTAAAATAAAACATCGAAATAAATGAGTAAAAACAAACGATAAAAAAGAGAAAAAAATAAATTGAAACAAAGATACATTTAAAAATAATAAGTTTCTACTCAACAATGAAGGCAGCAGCGCGTCTCACAAAAGGTAAATCCTCGGCTTAGTTAGGAAAATTAATAAAAAAATGTAGGTGGTCCTGAAAATCGGTGTTAGGTAATCCCTAACACCGATTTTCAGGACCACCTACATTTTTTATTTTATTTCGGTGGCAGTGGGAGACAACCATTTAAATTTTAATAAATATAATACTATAAAATATACTTACACATATACAAATAGGAATACAAAACATGCTTTTTGATACGTAGACAAACGATATATAAATGAACCCAATACAATACTATACTTGAACTATTGAAGTTAAACAGAAGAATCTATGGGGTCGGTGTATTTTTATTAACATGCTTTTATTAGCCTTACTTCCCGTTTCTCTCTTTGTTGATTATTTCAAAGTTCACTTTCACTGGTAAAAATATATGATTATATTTTAATTACCAGAAACCGAATGATCTTATACGAACAAAGTCCGTTAATAAAATGTAAAGAATCACTTGAAAATTTACACTTTAGTTATTAAATTATTAGGAAATTCAGAAGTTTTAGCACGTAGATGTGTTATTAGCGACATAAATCATCAATCATTAAAATTTAAAATAAATCAAAAATATCTTTTAAGTTTTTCATAGACATTAAATTTGTAACACTTAAACATAATTACAAAAAAGTTGGAAATAAAGTTTACAAAATAATCATGAAAAAGTTTAGAATGGTAAATATAAATTCATATAATATTATCTGACAATTACTTGCCTAACTAAATGTTTAGCACAAAAGCAAATTGAAATTTCGAAGAATCGAAAAGCAGATTCGACGCGGGGCAATGAACTCTAAGCTCTCAGCGGCACTCGTAATTAAACTTTTTTGTGCCGGGTTCCCGGAGTCATAATCGGTGCTGGCCCCCTATGGATATACCGCAATTGTTTACTGTATGTGGATCAATAGAACGAAATTGTTTTATTTTTGAAAATCGAACGCCTTTTGCAACCTGCCAATGTCACTTTACTTTCTGTACATATTATGGTTACTAAATGTTTGATGAATAGAATTCCAATTACTAAATTGGGCCAATATTAAAGGGCAAGCTAAGCAAATCCGTTAAAGAAAGTTTGCTAAATATTACTATTAATATTAAATACTATTATAACAATAAGTAGGTATAATATTTTTTAACATAATACAATATGTATTATGTTATTATGTATATTAGATTTTTCGGAAAGTGAAATAAATTCAGTGAAAAGTTACAGTTTTTGTTGTTGTTGTTGTTGTCCGAAATTATTTCTCACAGTACTTTACAGTTATGTTACTTTACATAGTTTACAGCCTATGTAGGTACTATATTAGTAGTATAGGCTAAAACGCTAAAGCTAGATATGAATGGCATTTATACTACAGCTAGACTAGGAGACCTAGGATCACGGCGCTCAACCGATGTGACCTTTGGAATTCCGACGATGCCCGAAGCGATGGCGAACGATGGCATTTGTGTTGTATGCTACTATATGTAGCATACAACACAAATCTATATGTAGTAGTTACACTACTATAGATATATATGTATAGAGCTGTTATGTATGTTAGTTTCATCTTATGAAAGTTTGTGTGCTGTATGATTTTTTTCATCAGTAGTAAGAGATACGTTTTTAAAGCTTTAAGTTATTATATTATGAATATATATTGTCTATTTAAAATAAGATTGTATAATATTAAGTACGTTGTTAGAAGCAACACGTCAAGAAATAAAATATTTAACTAATTTAACTATAGCTCATTATAATGAAACGCGCAAACATTAGAAAACAATATGTTAACTATAGCTATAATATTTTTAAGTTTCTCTTATTTTTTATTATGTTTTACAAAATACTCTGATATAAAAAGTGCCTAGTTATTTTTAAAATAAAACTCGCACTATAATAATTATTGTTGTCCGTAATAAACATGAAAATCCGACTTCTCAGTGTTATATGATAAATATAAAAGTCAAATGTTGATCCTGAGATCAGCAGTCAGTATCTACCCCTGCGACATTCTGTCACGCCACCATTTATCTTAATCGGTATTCGTAACAATTACAGCGGCACCTACTTTGATCACTTGGGGAAGGAGTCTTAATTTTTTTAATTTATATCTGTTCAGTGCCGGTGTTGGTCGTAATTACACTAGCATGGAATAAATTGTATAAGATCGAATAGAAAATTTAAAATATACTTCTTCATATTGTTCAAATCTCCTAAATGCAATGTATTCATAGTAATACATAATTATTGAATGAAAAAAATATCTAAAACGTGTGTTTTAGACAGTGTTTTATTTTTTAAATATTTTATATTACATTTTATAATTACTAGCAAAGGGCTTTTATAGTTTTTATGTCTCAAGTTAAATTAATTAAAAGTACGTTTATTAAACAGTTTTTGAGGGTAGTTTATATTAAATAAACATCGCAACCATGACACAAGTGAATATAAATAAGAACAGAATTGACTCAAAATGTGCCGCGATTTTGTGACATAGTGATTATAAAGTCCAAACATGGGAAATACCAACTCCGGGCAAGGCCATTCCCGGCAGAACAGCAAGAGCCGAAAGTCCAGAAGCTTGCCCACGTCCCCCGAAGTTAGAAGGTATGTGTTGAATAATGAAAAGATTTTTGTGTACTTGTGTATGGATTAAAATTGGTCTCCTAAAATCATCAGCCCGTCTTCATATTGGACAGGCAAACTGGGAGACGAGCCACCTAGTGTATGTCCCATACCCATAAACATTTACGTAAGGCCCCCCATGGGCCCAATATGACACGACGTCACGGGGACGCGACGTGGCCGGCCAGTCCCCCTTTATGACAAGAAGTCTGGCCTTCGCGGAGGCCAGCCGGCCGCTGAGGAGATCCTGTCGCCTGCAGATCCGGAACCCTCAAAAAGTGGCTGAAGGCACTCAAAGTGGTTTTAGTTTAGGGTACGCACTCTCAGGTGCAAGGCCGACATAGGGTCAGGATCAACCCGAAGATCCTGGCTACATGCATAAAGGATTTCCCTGCGATTCAAAAAAAGGTAGTAATACCCCGTACCATTAATTATATTTTTGGCCCTTATCTCTCCTATTCACGATAAAGTTGTTTCTTGGCAGAAGCAAGCATTTCTCCACAGGGAAAATAGGATACATTGGTTGATGGTATTAGATGTTAACCCACCATGGTTCAGGCCTTGTCGTGGCGGTGGGGCTCAGTAACCTAAGGTGAGCCGCTGCACCTTGGGCGAAGCGAATTGGGCCGAGGGGGCTCTTTGTACCCCTCTTATAAGAAGAGAGGACAAAAGAGCAGGGGGCAAGGGGCTGCGCCCGAAAGCTGTTAAGTGGACGCAGCTCTACCCACTAGAACCCGGCGAGTGCCACCAATGCCGCCTTTGGTGAGGTGCCCCGGATCTAATAAACAAATAGGGCACCTCGACGGCTAGTCAGTCCCCTAAGGGACCGACGCCACCTCCAAAGAGGGGTTGTCCCGCACCACAGAACAACCCCTCCCAACGTCGGGACAGTACAATAGGGTGAGGTTCCCATCCTCGCCCCTTACCCCCTGCTCTTTTGTCTCCTCTTCTTATAAGAGGATACAAAGAGCCCCCTCGGCTCAATTAGCTTTGCCCAAGGTGCTGGACTCACCCTAGGCTACTGAGCCCCACCGCCACGTCAAGGCCTGAACCATGGTGGGGACATCCATAGACACCCGCTACATTATCAGGTCCATTCAATCCATCATTAGCAGGTCCATTCAAACTCAATCAACAAAACGTAAAACTCAGACGGTTCTAATTAATTTTAGTTCACTATTGTACATTTAACATTACCAATGCTTTCCAAAGTAACTGTAACTTTTCATAATTAACAAACACCATTTCACTGTTGAAATTTTCTTCGCGAAACGTAAATTACGTATACAGGAGTTCTTTGTTCGGATAGCGAAGTGAAAACATTCTCACTTAGCGGATCAATCTAAAAATACGCCTGAATTAAGCACGGTTCGTCGATCCCTGTACCATATCAATATCGTAAATCTTTGATCTCCACTCACGTGCAGTAAACAATAGTAAGCTTTGTAGATGAAGTCCTATATACAATATTTATGGATTTTTTGTGAAGATTAAAACTATGATGTTAAAATTTGTTGCTTAATTTACTTGATTATATTATCTTACTATGTTCATCTTGTTGAAGTGGCAGTGGACTCAAATGCCGAACAATTGATGGCCGATGGGCCAATCATTCTGGAGTGGAGTCTGTCTGGGATTGTAGACTCTGTTGATCTCTGACTACATGTGACGACGATCATTATCTTCAGTCTTTATCCGTCTACTGCTGAACATAGACCTCCTTTAATGAACGCCACGACGCTTGCCACTCGCATCCAACACTGGTCACCTGGGTAATTGCCGACCAACACTTCGTATTTAAACGCGGCCTCCACTCTTGAACCTTATATAAAATCATTTAGTTCAGGTTCCACCCATATCAGTACAATATAAATATTATATCATATTATGTACCTATATTGTATAATATTGAAAAGATTAGTTTCACTGAGTTTGTTTCGCCGGTTCTTCTCAGTGTACTAGTTTTGGAACCGGTAGTAGAGTCATTTGACGTTCAATAAGCTACTTTGACGTACAACATTGAATAAAAATATTTTTTATTTTATTTATTTATTTTTATTAAACTTTAAATACGAAAAATAATAATACTAAAATCAAACACGAATGGACGATTATTGGATGACTTTATTTCTGCTAAATATGATTATGATACGATATATCTTAATATATATAATTCTTCTGTGCGTGTGTATGTCACTGAACTCCTCCCAAGCGGCTGGACCGATCTTGATGATTTTTTTTGTGTGTGTTCAAGTGGACTCGAGAATGGTTTAGATTCACTAAAAAAAATTGTACAGGACAACGTCTGTCGGGGCCACTAGTTAATATATATAATTGACACATACTATTAATCTCTGAGAAGTAACAAATTGCTTCAAAACAACAATAGAGAATTAGGTAGAATTAGAATTAGAAGTATTAGACAAAGTTAAACCCCCTTTACAGGATTAAGGACATGCGGTTTGTGGCTTCCGAATACCTTTTATTACTTCGTGACTTGCATATTCATTGACGAAAATTAACTTTTCATAAAGCCTTAGCATATAAAGCTTAAGCATGACCTTTGAGGCTTTGAGCTTATTATAACAGGGCATAAGAAATGTTCGTGGCATGTAATTGATTGCTACCTACTGTTTCTAATATTAGCAAAACATTGAAACTTTAGATTCATGTATAGTTTAATATAATTATTGTTCTATGCGTTTTTTTATTAAAATTTATTTGAATGGTTTGAAATGATTCAGCGGCGTAAATAAATAGAATATCATTAAAAAATGTGAAACATTTTTCGTGTCGTATTCGGACATTATGATGCTATTTTAAACAAATATAAAGTGTATTTTAAACTAATGCAACATAAAAGTTCCTACAAAAACTACTGTTGATATAAACATATTTTTAAAGCATACTTGTGTGTTGAATGAACACAGCAAAAAGTTAATCGAATTTTACTATCATCACTTACAAATAAGTAATGTATTTACCGAGAGGATCTGTCGTCACGGAGATCAGAGAGCAGACGACTGATGATGATGAGTTTACTTTTAAGGGGAAAACTATTATATTATAATACGTGAAGATGTTGATGAATTTAAAAAAAAAACGTGGTAAATTCAAATTGTAAATGTAATTTGTAAAATTTAAGTAGGAGTGATACGCGCTGCCGCGCTTCGGTTTGCATGGGGGTGTTTCGGAAAGAAGGGGGATAGGCATAGTAATTACCTACCTGGCACCAAGACTTACCATCTTACAACAGGATTGGTAACACATGAATGAGATGCCCTGGGCAAGTCCAGGGTCAACTTGTACAAGGGCAGCGCTGGCCACTTCAATCAGGCCTCTGGCCGTTTGCCAATGCAGCGATTTAAAAAAAAACTGTATTAATGGCGTCTCCAATTTGTGAAGTTCTCGCGTGACACAGTATGTGACGAGCGGGTCAGGAGCGTGACAGCCTTCATTTCCTCCCCGCCCCGGAACTCATGTCACGCGCGATACCGTTATTTGAACTGAGAGGTGACGAAAATGAAGGCTCAGTTTTGGTATAGGAAGACCAATGTAAATGTGTAGTTAATAGTTGTAGGTAGAGGCAGGCATTGACAGAAAAGTCAATTATGAGTAATAAATATACATATCTAGTAGTTCTAACTTTATGAGTTAGTTGAATAGAAATTCTGGCAAATGACAAAACCTAATATAACATTAGGTATTAATGTCGCCCTTGAATATAAACGAGTCTGCAATTAACTCAGCCAAGTATTTTTTAACTTTTTTTTTTATGCCGGTAAATACTCTGAGGCATCCCGCGGGGGAGGGGGTCTCCCCAGGCGGGTATGTGGGACTCGCTGTGCCCGAAAGCTGGTAAGGTAGACGCAGCTCTACCCACTAAAAGCCGGCGAGTGCCACAAACCACCACCAAAGTGAGGTGCCCCGGATATGTTGAGCAAACACCTCTACTCAGTCCCTTAGGGACCGACGCCGTCTTCACAGAGGGGTTGTCCCGCACCACAGAACAACCCCTGCCAACGTCGGGACAGTAAAATGGGGTGAGGTTCTCGCCCCTTGTCTCATTATCCTGAGACGGAAGATGGTAAGTCTTTTTTCCATAACACAGCAAAGCTGTTTGATAGAAGCAATAGAGTGGTGGTAACTATAACGGACACGCAGTAATTACCGTCATTTGTTTGCTAGAATGCAAGTACGAAATGAAAGAATTAAATATGTTACAACGGAATATTTTACATAAAACATTATACGAAATTCTACTTATATGTGCAAACAACATACAAATCCTAACAAAATTGCCTATTATACATTTTAGACTAAACCGCGTAGCCTTGGCGTGTTTAAAAGAATTCGGTCATTAAAAGCATGCCTTTTTTTTCTCTTTTACGCCGGGAAATACTCTGAGGCATCCCACCTGGGGAGTGGGTCTCCCCAGGTGGGTATGTGGGACTCGGTGCGCCCGAAAGATGGTAAATGGACGCAGCTCTACCCACTCAAACCCGGCGAGTGCCACCAGTGCCGCCTTGGTGAGGTGCCCCGGATCTGTTAAGCTAACAGGGCACCTCGACGGCTAGTTAGCCCGCAAGGGACCGACGCCACCTCCACAGAGGGGTTGTCCAGCACCACAGAACAACCCCTCCCAACGTCGGGACAGTACAATGGGGTGAGGTTCCCATCCTCACCCCTTGCCCCCTGCTCTTTTGTCCCCTCTTCCTATAAGAGGGGTACAAAGAGCCCCCTCGGCTCAATTGGCTTCGCCCAAGGTGCTGGGCTCACCCTAGGCTACTGAGCCCCACCGCCACGACAAGGCCTGAACCATGGTGGGGTCACTAAATTATTAAACTACTACGATTTTCGGAAATTCATTTGCGAAGCCTGATGGTAGCTTTTTTATGTTAGTTGGACGAACTGGCAGACGTTCCACCTGATGGTAAGTGGTTGACGTCGCCCATGAACATGAACTAGTTTACCCATAACTAGCCCAAACCCATCTATGCGTTACCTATCCTGAGACAAGATGTTAAGTCTCGGTGCCAGTAATTACACATTACTTGCTTTTTTCTCCGAAACACAGTTCTAAGGAATGCGTCTTTTTCGCGTTTATAGACAGGTTTAAGTCCAGTAGTGAATGATTAAAGACTTATAATAATTAATAACCATGATGACGATTGTGTTGACGATGATAATGATAAGAATGATGATAATGATAAATATGTTGATAATTATGATGATAACACGAAATCGTTTCGTTCTTTTCTGAAACTAAGAAACAAAACGAATCGTGAGTAACAAATTTGTAATCCTAATAAGGGATATCAGAAATTAAGATGAAGTAAATGGATACGCCGGTGTCGTATCCATTTACTTCTGTTACGCAAAGCACGTCAAATGACATTCTACTGCGTGGGCACACCATATGTTCACTGTATGTGTTGCACCCCTCGCAAGTTCTGATAACAAAGGGCTTATTATTTTAGATAATGAGGCAATTTGTTTTGGAATATCTTGAATTTACTCTGGACTCTGAATATACCATTGCGAAGAATTAGGTACATATTTTAAAATCCGAAGATGCAGAATATTTATTAATTTTTGTATTAATTGTATAACAATTATAATAATAACGTTCAAGAATGGAGGTCACGTTTAGGTAGACTTTAACCAGGTGGGAAGACGATTTCCGTGCAGAAACCGGTCCGTATTGGATGCGAGTGGTAAGGAATCGGTCGTGTTGGCGTTCATTGAAGGAGACCTATGTTCAGCAGTTAATGGATAAAGGCTGATGATGATGATGATATAATTATATTAAAATTAATAAGTAAAACATTCAAAAAGAAAACAAAAACACTGTCAATGCCTCTGCTTTTAAACATAATATTATGTTTAAAGCAACTTACGCCATCTAGCGTGCAGTAGCTAAATCGAATATCGATTAATCTTGTTATTTATTGTTTCTATTAATTTCACTGTGAGATTTATTTCATCAACATTAAATTTCATTGTTTGTAATGTATGTATTATAATAAAAGTTTATAATAAGCTTATTTATTAGCATACTTTTAATTTATTTTTTATAACAGATCGAATACCGTCAAGCAGACAGACGTCTATACGAATAAATAAAATTGAAGTGTGAAAGTATATGTACCTGTCTGATACTTGCATCCAAAAATCTATTATAATTTTTTTGTCTGTCTGTATGTCTGTTTGTCCCGGCTAATCTCGGAAACGGCTAGATCGGGATTTTAACGGGACTTCTCACTGACTGTTAGCTAATGTAGTACGGAAAAATAGTCATCATCACTCCAGATACGAAGCTGCGGGCAATAGCTAGTTAAATATATTTTTAACGTCAATCCTAACTCCTAAATTAGATTCGAACCAACAACTTATTGATATAGTAGCCACATAACCAGCACGTAGTTACTAGTGATCGGATAAAAAAGCATAGACAAAAAAAGCCTATTGTTTTTTTTTTTTTTTTTTTTTTTTAATAATATATGGACGCTTTCACACCACGTCAATCTGGTCCCGTGGTAAGTTCTCGAAGAACTTGTGTTACGGGTACCAGACAACGGAAATATATTTAATACTTTTATATTATACATATATTTAAGATTTTTATTATATTATACACATATTTAATACACATCCATGACCCAGGAACACAGATAATATTTTTGTTCCCTGGCGGGATTCGAACCCTCAACCTCCGGCTTGAGTGCCAACGTGCTTACCACTGAGCCACAGAAGTCGATTGTTGAATATGTAAAATAGATTATTATTTATAATCTTAGCATGCATTCCTATATTATAATAAAAACAATTTTAAATAAATCAGGATCCTAATAATATTATGATAGAATCGTGTTCACGAGATATAAATAATTCAATAAGGTTATTCTAAATTTAAATTAGTGTGGGTACATGGAACACTTCTAGATGGGACATACATCTCATATTATTAAATCTGCTTTCATTTATAATAACGCAGCGAAACTTTCGCATGTATCTAGGTTACCCGAGTAGGCTTTTAGACCTATGTGGGACTCGCACTTGGGAGTGCAATATCGAACTAAACCACCTGTGAGCGCCATCAGCCGCTTAGAAGCCTTCTCCCAGAAGGATACCATCGCCGTCCAGGACTTGTCGTCACCGAGCATCGCGGTGACAATGCTCGGCAGAGATAAGTATCTCCGATGACTGATGTCAGATCGCAACGCAGCGCCGCCCATCTCAGGCATTCTCAGGCATACCTCGAGGGTGCGCTGCGCCGAGTCCACGGCCGCGCCATAATAATGACACACTGTCACCGGCTCCCTGTAGGCTGTCCGGCACAGGTACACACCAAAATAACCATGTCCTGTGAGCACCTGTGTCAGACGGAAGGTGACGGCGCATCCACCGGTCGAGGACTGGACGCAGAGCAGCTGAGGCTTTTGCCATACGGCTGCCTCGCCAGGTCCACCCCCTGACTTCGCATTGCCTCCTAACTCGCAGAATTCGATATTTCGGCACTATCAATGAGATGCCGAAAAATCCATCTCCGTGAGATAAAAATAAAAATCAATCAAAAAAAATAAAGATCAAAAAAGGATTCACAATAATACTTATCTAAAGATACAAATTTTGATCTAAGCGTGATTTTGGTTAATTTGTTTAAATATCCCAGATATTTAGTCTACGTTTACGTCGATGTAACATAAAACATCCTGGTATAAGACCAAAAATAGACAAAAACTGGCGGAGTCCGCTCCACTGGTTCGTCTCACGTCTGCACTTGAAGGCGGTTATTATTTTCTCCACATTTAAAACGTATTTAGAAACCTGCGATGTACCTATATTAAATTAGCAATGAGTTCTATTTTTTCATCTGTGCAATATCTAAATAAATTTTAAAGCTGTGGTCTTTATTAATTTGTAATACTGTTTACATCTTAAAATGGTAAAATCTTAATACTGCGCTAAGAAGAGATTAATTCAATTTAGCACAGGGAGAATAATACCTACAGTACCTTAGAAAAAATTGTCGTAAAGTCGGTTTACTGACGATAGTTGAACGTGACAACGTCATAAGAAAATGGAACGTCTCAGAGCGAGGTAACGCCGCATGCGTTGTTTTTTCTTTCTTGCTGCCGGCTCCATCGAATTATAAGACGCTGTCACGTCAAAAAAGTAAAAATAAGTAAAGTAAAAAAAAACAATGCTTTACATCATAGTATTTTTGAACGTTAAGTTAACTCTTCTACCGTTTACAAAATTAGTCCACTAAGAAGCGGCAAATCATTCTCGGTGAAATTAATCTTTTCAAAGTCTTGAAATATTGGTACTATATAATATACATATATTACATCAATTATTACCAGTTTTTGGTATGTATTAAGGGTCTAAATATTATTATTCATAAAGTATTTAACGCTCAACGGTATTTTAATTAATTCTCAAATGCCCGGTACGAATCTCATCCCAAGAAATAAGAGTCATTCAGGTAAAAGTTCAAGTGCTCTTAACCCGCTTCTGCCTCCAATTGGGGACACCTTTACTAATTGAAGACTCGCTTTTCATTTTTATTTTTTTATTTTTATAGGCAAGTGTCAGTGCTGCAGACATCAATACCGCTGCCTGCGTCGGCTGCTGCAGTACGGAGAGCTCCGCCGGACAAAAGACCTTTGCCTGCTACTCCTGTTCACGGTAAGAAAAAAGTTTTTAGTCCAGTCGTACATAGTTATATAATTACAACTTTTTTCTATGTTTTGTTTAATTTCAATATTTCAAAATCCCAAAATACTTTTTTGTTCTATTTGAGTCAACATGTTTTACAATTTTCAATAAGAATAAATGTAATGTAATTGACACAAACTTTAATCATTTATTTTACTCAGGAACGAGTTTCATAAAATCCTTTCTTATGCGTACCTAGAACCTAATAAGGACGTTCGTGCTAAATTCATGATTTATACTCAGATCTTAAAGTTATTAAGATCTGTGAGTAAAAATATTTTAATATTTCATTTTACAATAAATTTAACTTTTGTTGTTTTATTTTATTTTCCGGTAAATTTTTAGGTTTTTATACCAATGTCTGTGAATATTAATTAATATTTTATTTTATTGTATGTCAATTAAAAGCAATTTTCACATTCATAGTATAAATTACTACTACTAAAAGAAAAAAAAAATGCATGCTGAAAATCAAAAATAAAAAAGGGTAATTCATTCAGCTACCATCTACGATCCCTATAATATAGATAAAAAACACGGAATGATAATATACAGATTGAAGGTACGGATTAAGTGCAACACTAAAAGTTAACTTTTAATAAGAACTAAAAAAGATTTAATCCATTAATTTATATGTAGCAAAAAACTGCAAACTTTACCAGACCCAAAAATAGATCGGTATCCTGGCGTTGTACCTAAAGTTTTATTCACTTTTCCGCTGATCCAGATAAGTGGCCATCATCCGATCTTAACTACGGTGAAGAGGGTCATCCGATGACGTACCAATCTCAACATTTCTACTGTGTCTCAAGTTTGACATGTTATGTGTAGGTTATTCGGGGAGGGGGAGTTATATATTTATGTCGGGGATTACATATAATAGGGACATTTTATTTTAGGTTACGTGATTTTTAAGATATAAAATTACTGTAGTATGTCACATTTATTGATTTTGCAAATATCTATACATCTATACAGATAAATAAAATTGGAGTGTCTGTAATATTAAAATAACTGCTTTTTATTAAATGCGTATTTAATA
The DNA here is from genome assembly GCA_963853865.1 of Helleia helle. Classification (NCBI taxonomy): domain Eukaryota; kingdom Metazoa; phylum Arthropoda; class Insecta; order Lepidoptera; family Lycaenidae; genus Helleia; species Helleia helle. Next base: position 15,404,701 of record OY971421.1, read on the forward strand.
AAAAAAATGGTATGTATAGGTACATATACATACCAAATTAGCATTTTTTCTGTCTATCTGTCTGTTTGTTCCGGCTAATCTCTGAAACGGCTGGGCCGATTTTGACGGGACTTTCACTGACAGATAGCTGATGTTATAAGGAGTAACTTACCCCCAAATACTCAAACGAATCTCAAATTTAAGACGTACTTAAACTCATGCTATGACGTGTCAGATTCAAAGAAAAAAGAGGGACAACACGAGTTTAAGTACGTCTTAAATTTGAGATTCGTTTGAGTATTTGGGGGTTAGACTGTAAAAATAATCATCATCAATCCGTATACGGCTGTAAATCTAAGTTTACGCGGGCGAAGCTGCGGGCAACAGCTAGTTATAAATAAGATCTCTACAAGTTAGATAATAGCTATGAATAATAAAATTATAAATTACATTAATAAAGTATAAGTATTTTAGTATTTTATCAAAAATATTAGAAGCATATCACCCCTGTAGCCTAATGGTTAGGTTAGGTTAGTTATGTGTATATATATTAAAAATCTTAAATATATGTATAGTATAGAAGTATTAAATATATTTCCGTTGTCTGGTGCCCGTAACACAAGTTCTTATAGAACTTACCACAGGACCAGATTGACGTGGTGTAAAAGCGTCCGTAGATATATTATTATTATATCACTAGTTGCAATCTCTATATTGTGATGATATCTGTTAACTGTTTTATAATAAAGTAATAATATTTGTGAATCTTAAGACTTATTTAGTAACATGGCCATCTTGTGTGCCGCGGTCTCGTCTTTTCTTCAGACAAATGCAGTCAGTTGATACATGCCCCTCAAACAGTGCACTGCTTATTACAAACAATGTTGCTATTCAAGTGAAAAAAGTTTTAATATTATCTGTGCTTCCTTATCTCACTTGAACTTATTAAATGCGTAAAATTAATAAACTCTGATTGCCAGCGTTGAAACAATGAATTCTTTATAAGCACTAAAATATTGGTAAGTGTTATTTAGATAAGATTCAGTATATTTTTTCATACTAGTATAAATAATGGTAGGTATCGTAAAATAGAAATATCGTTTTGATAGCTGTGTACTATGTTTAAACTCGAATATTATAATAAACAACGAAAGTAAAAATAAATATTTTCTTATTAGAATATTGTACATCCATGTTTAGCTGCGTATATAGTATGTTATTACAGAAAATATTTGTAAACAAGTCTTCTCAGTTCTAAGAAGGGATTGTATGCTGATGATTCACTACTCTATCCAGACTTACTCATTAGCTCAAACAATTACAAAGTTTAAAACGCTAAATGCATTATCTCTATAATTAATCCATTAATTAATCGTTTGTCTGACAGGACAATAAAAAGTAGATTGAGAGATAGCGAGATAATTCAACATTAAGATTATCATTTTAATGCCACTTTTTTAAGTGTCATCTATACTAATATTAAATACTAGCTGTTGCCCGCAGCTTCGCCTGCGTTAACGTAGACATACAGCCGTACCCGGACTGCTGTTTATTATTTTTATAGCCTATGAATGTTGCTTTCTATTGGTAAAAGAACTTTTGTTCCCCCTACAACCTCACAAACTTTACCTCTTCATAATATTAGTGTATAGATGAAGAGTATTTTTAAAAGTCTAATCTATTGTAATAATAATAAAGCTGAAGTTTGTTTATTTCGACACGTTAATCTTTACACTATTAAGATTTGAACAGTATATTTTTTCCAATAGCCCAATTGTTGAGAAGTTTTTTAAATCTTAGGGCGAGTCAAACAGCAGAGAACAGATAGTCGATGCATCACTCGTATCTATTCAATAATGCCTATCTTCGTGCAGTAACCATATCGAGTTGTATCGAGGTACAGGAAATTAGGTTCGGCGTCCATTTAAATAGTAGATTGATGATGAAGTACGTACCCAACATTGAATAAGGCAAAGATAATTAATTCAACTACGTATAAGAGTTTTTTATGGCCCTAACTCCATTGTCTTTAACAAGTATTCGAATGTATGACGTCATTATAATTTCACATTAACGCACGGATCGATATCGACAACCAGTTACATTAGACATGTTACGGTCAGCTGATTACCCCCTAAATTTAAAACTACATATGAATAGGAAAGGGTGCTGAGACCTAATAATTTTGGACCTGATTATTAAGCGTATTCTGGAACCCTCAGTATAGCGCGAACGCAGTGAAGGCCGCTCGTACTAACTTGTGAATATTGTGATGTAATTATGAGCATTTTTTTATTTAAATATTTGTGAAAGTATTTATATTTTCTTTTTTTAACATTAGTTCTTTTTTTGTTACAGGTAAAAGTGGATTATCAGCCAGTTCTAGTCGATCTACGAGTCCCCTCGGTCAAGGAGCTGTTAGCTTCATACCACGGGCTCCTGCCAGTTCATCGGGGTATGTTTTAAATAATATTTATTGTTCAGATTTAAAAAAATAGTTTGACAATTTTTTTTTATTGAAACATGTAAAATATTTTAAGGTATTATTAATTACTCTGTACATTATGTTATTTTGATGATAATAAGTAAAATAATAAAAGCAGATAAGCGAGCAAAATGAATCTCTATTAAACTTATATCAACGAAATATAATGTATTATTTAATATGATTACTTACAGGTCAAGGCCGAATTCGTCGTTATTGGCTCCTGGTAGTAAAATTCCATCAACGTTAACACAATCTCATCAACATTCTCAAAATACAAACAGTCAAAATGGAACTCCAACAAAACAATCTATGCTGGAGAAGCTAAAATTATTTAACAAGGATAAAGTTAGTAGTGAGAAACAAAATAGTAAAAACGCTACAGTATCAAAACGCACAAGTTCATCCAGTGGATTTTCATCAGCCAAAAGTGAACGGTCAGATTCAAGTTTAAGTCTGAATGAGTCATCAAATAACACAACTGCCAATACGAAAACGTCCAATTTAATAGGTCCTAAAAGCATAAGACATCAAACTGATACATTAACAAAAGATAAGTCTGGTAAAAATATCAAATCAAGATTAGTTAATTCCAAGGTAACAAGAGATTCAACTTCAACCTTAAATAAAAGTAATATTAAAGCAAACAATCATGATAAGTCTAAAAACAGCCCGAAACTATCATCCAGGGACAAGGAGTCTAGATTAGCTGCACCGAAATCTGTTAGCAATACTAAATTAAATTTGATAGATGATCAGACTAGAAACTCAAAATCAAAAATGGTTAAGCTATCTGGTAGTCAAATGAGGTTAACAGATTCAAAAACCGATAATTCTACTGATCCTAAACTTCATGAACATATAAAAACTACGCAAAACCAAAGCCAGCCTCCATCCCCGCCTGGAGGTCAATCAGGATCATTACAAAATCAGACTGGTATTCCAAAACCGACCGCTGCAGTTAAAGGAACATCAAAAATATCTAAAGATGAAAAGCACATTTATAAGAGTACAAATAGTCAATTAAGTCCTATACAAAGCAATTCTAGTTTAAATTCATCTAATAATATTGGTGTTCTTCCATTAGCTAGAGAACAATCTAATCTAAGTAAGGAAGTTTCTCAAAAGCAAACTCTTGCTGTTTCACCTATGCCTGTCGTTAATAGTGGAAGTCTGAATCCGACATCTCAGATGTCAGAAAGTTCACATTCTAATTCTACTCATAGTACTACTGGGCAGCAATCAAATTCAAGCGACAGTAGTGTGATCTATCGCCCATCAAGTGAATCCGGTTCAGAAATATCAAAAAGTAACAATGTACCTAGTAATAAAAGGGTTGATATGAATACTACATACATTAATGAAGTAATTAATGAAGCCGAAATATCAGAAAAAGAAGCTGCCCAGAAAAGAAATATAGAAAACTCACGTAAACAGGCGTATGAACACAATAGAACACTAACGGATGGTGAAAAGAACGACAGTCGATCGAGTACACCATCTCACTGTAGAGATAATTCTTTGGGAGACGATGAAAATCCATTAATGAATGTAATGCCTATGAGACCATTACTAAGAGGATACAATAGCCACCTTACACTGCCAATGAGAACTTCAGGATTAGCACAAAAAAATATTCCAGGTTATCCCCATCATGCAAATACCGTTAAGCCTAATTTTGGTAGAGAAAACATAGGGTTCCGTGAACGTATAAACTACGGCCCAGGATTTTCTAATCCCGATTATTGTGATCTAGATATTGCTTCAGGCTATATGTCAGACGGCGATTGCCTTAGACGGATTACCGTTAATGAAATGGATTGCGGACGGAACAACGATATAATGGATGGTTATATGTCGGAAGGAGGAGCATCGCTCTACGGCCGCCGTATAAACTACCAGCAACCATCACAATTTCAACAAATCGACGAGAGGTAAGCGTTTTATGGTCATTTCTAATCGTTTAGAGCATAAGAGCTTTAAGTAAATCCCAGTAAACACTCGTTAACTAAGCCTTCTTGAGGATCAAATTAAAACGCCCCCTACGGGTGTAAGATTCATTGCCGGGTTGGAACCGTAAGTTTAATGGTTTTGCACTACACTTTAGGGTCCTTAGAGCTAGCATCTAGAACGTTAGATAACATATAGATATTGTAATATAAATGATATCTGTGCAGTGGCCGGTCCGTGTTGGATGCGAGTGGCGAGGAATCGGCCGTCTTGGCGTTAATTGAAGGAGGCCTATGTTCAGCAGTAGACAGATAAAGGCTGATGATGATGGTGAAATGATCTAAGAATAAAAACCATTATTTATTTATTTTCAATCCGGTCTACATTTTTATTGGTATTATACTTACTAACTTAATAATATTTTTTTATTATTATACTATTTTTTTGCCCAAACGAACCGTAAAATGAACAAAGGAAGGATTATCTTGAAAGGAGTTTAAGTTTTCATTTTCAAATAATATCGCTAGACCGTGCCAATCCACAAGTGGTCGGGCCCGCCTTCTGTCACTTTTAAGCATATTGTAAATCGAATAAATGTGTACGACGTTGACGTCATTTTAAAACAGAATGTATGTAGTTTAAAATTACCAAAAAAGGAGAAAACTTACTTTTTTTAATGTGTATTAAAATATACTATGTGCTTGTCTTAATTAGCTAATTCTATAAGCTTATTTTATTAGCTTATATTTTGAGGATATAAATAGTAATCATGTATATTCTTAAAAATAGCTTAATTTAACGTACGTACGTTAGATAAATTGTTTGTTGATATTTAAACATTGTTAGTGTGCATTCACCCATCTCGGTGAGGACGCATAGCACACTCACACTGCCGCAGCGGTAGGGGTGAGGGAGAAGTGGCCAAAATCGATAGTCCTACGTCTCACTACGCCCCTACCCCGCTGTACTGTTCACCACGCCTTGATACTAACCACCCTCAACAGTAGCGCACCATTTCGGACCTTACTGATATCAAATTAAAATCTCTGTTCAAGCATATATAAACGGGATCATATTTATTTTTGATATTTGTTTTTTTTTATATTCTGAATATTTTTTAGTGTAATCTTATTTTGTAAACTTGAATTTATATCCCCGTGATCCGCAAAAATCGGAAGCAAACACGATGTTTGTGTTGAGGTGTCCAAAGTCGATTTTAATCACATCGATTTAAGTGATTATGTAAATTGGTATGGGAGCTGTTGTGCCGTACTCGGAGTGCGGCGACGGCGTCAGCGGGCAGGGCGGGCGGCACTCGGCGCGGCGCACTACGAGCGTGCGGGCGCGCCGCACTTTCTACCGGTCTTTATTTGCACGTGTCAAACTTTTCCGATTTTCTACACGGTAAAATGTGAATCGGTGACGTTCATCGATCGTTCGAACTCACTCGGACACATCACAGCTGGCGCCGCCGGTTTGGACCGCGAAACAAAGACGAGTCGTCTCGCAGCGAACTCTCGTGCACCGTTAGAGTTCGCGTTTTTAATGTTTTCATGTAAAGGACCATTAGTGTCGTGCCTTGTGATGGACATTAATTAAATAGGCTTTGATAATAATTTTGCATTAATGTAGGAATCAGTGTTGCCTTGCCATGTGTCTTTGCTTTTCGCTATAGACGTAATTACGGTGCTTATAGATATAGAAGCGATATTGTGTAAATCGGCGCTCAAATATGATAATACCGGTAAGACTTTGATATTATTATTCGCGTCATCATCCCAACGTTTTACAACATCTGGAGTGGAGCATTGTATTCGTATTTACTGACATATGGTCGCCAATCCTAGGATATGAACTCGATAACAATAATTGTCTTATTCATTTTGCTAAGCTTACCCCCCAAGTTCGAAAATAGTTTTATCGAAATGTGGCGGATATTGCCAGTACTTGGCTTTGTGATTGCCAACCAGGATACACACACAACAGCATGTCAAGAATTTAATATCTCATTATCGTGGTGTTGTTCGTTATTAAATTTATACAGAAAATCCTTTCTAAATGTTAATAAAAAACGATATTCGATATAATGTTGTGTGCACAATAATATAGTGCGTATTTCAAATTGAATTGATCAATGGAATGTTATTGCTAAGGCTACAAGGTTATGGGAAGGGGTGGAAATCCCCAGCCGCAATAAGATCCTCCATTCCGGCGAAATTACTTAAGATCCCCACGTTATTTACTACACGTATTTATGAGAATTCTCCATTTTGCAAATAAAATCCTTTACTTTTGCCAAAAATGGTCGTGGTCAAAAATTTCGTATAGCACAATAGTAATTTTTGTCTTTGTTCTTCTTGGTGAACAATTTGTGTTTGACATCAATCTAGATATAATATATGCATGGATAGATAATGTAATATTTTGATAAAAAAGCTCGCCTTTAAATAGCCCCAAGGGTAAACTGTAATTGACCAGTTAAACTATATTACAGATTACATTTTATTTCTCTGTTAGATTGATTTCTTATGTTTACACGAATTTCTTGCCTTGTAATTAAAGACATAAGTCTGATGAATGACATCAGACTCATTAGATGTCTATAGTTTAATATATTTTAAACGACAAAAGGTAAAAATCTTAGTAATAATCTAAATAGGCTGCGATAAAATCCGTTAAGTTTTGTAATAATGAGCTAAAACACACTCTTAAATAGCGTTTAAATACCGAGACTTATAAGGGACTATTAAGACGGCTGTTCAATACAACCCGAGTGCCGAGTACGCAGGGCTACGTAGGGTAACATAGTGAATCATGGTTTCGATTGTTTTGTTCAAGTGCTTGGCTCCCTCGATCATCAATATTGGCTACGTTATACTTCCCGTGTTATTTTCAAACATTGCAAAATTTTTGTATGCGCAATACAAGTTTATACAATAAAATCACATTATTACCTCAACAAGAAACCGATTCTTTTTGAGGTAATAATGTGATAGAGGTAGAAAACTACTATTTTTTGAAATATCACTATTTTTATGCCATAAGGAGGCAACCGAGCAGTTGGAGCCTTATGGTGACTACCGACGGCCATAGACATCCGCACAACCAAAAGTTATGCAGATGCGTTGCCCTCTTTTTCCCTATCCCCCCCATGGGCCACCGGAAACTCGCAAACCGCACAAAACGCGACAGCGTAGCTGTCACTTGATGCCGGTTTTTTATGTTAGTTGGATAGGCAAACGTGCCACCTGATGGTAAGTGGTCGACGTCGCCCATGAACATAAACTAGTTTACCTGAAATGAGCTCAGGCAACTCATCTATGTGTTGCCTATCCTGAGACATAAGATGTTAAGTCTCGGTGCCAGTTTTTACACTGCCTGTCTTGCCCTTCTCTCCGAAACATAGCAAAGCTGTTTCACGGGAGAAACAAGCAAGATGGTGGTACCCATGCAGCCGGTTCCTTCCCACCGGTGTTATGACTATTACACAGCATCACAGGACTCATGAATTCATGGATAATTAGTAAAATCCTTAAACCTGCCTGTACTTCTATGAATGAAATTTCCGTAAATATGGATAAAACATTAAATTCATCTCACTAAGGTGCCGAAGTAATTTTTGTTGAGTTGTGTAGCAGTAAGACTATTATCACAGTCGTTATCAAATCACACTCTGCTCTCATCATCTCCATCTCATCCGATACAGACAGTATCATCTACATATTCTCTCCCTTGCTCGACTAAAGGCAGAGTAAGATAAATTACAAGTATTATAGATATTCTTTAACGAAATAACACATAGAACATGATTAAGTTCCTGATGGATTATATGCTTAAAATATTACACGAGTTCTGTATGCCTGCCTATCAAAATATGTTCCTTTTGTTATTTTACTTTATCCTTAAAAGTACGGAACTAGTAATACGAGGATGAATCTTTTATATCAGGACTTATCTCACAAAATACATCTTATCTAAAATAAACCCTATATATAGAACATGTTCAGTATAAAACGTTTCCTTAATCAAAAGTGCTGCCAAATAATGTACATATCTTAGCGTTGGGCCGTCAATAAAAGCCGTATCCAATTTTCTTATTATAGTCTCTATTCTTTTTCTGTACTATTTTTGGATTTCCAATCGTTAAGTCTATATTCTCCACATTTTTGTAGTAAATTTGTTGAAAGTTGTCATTTCTGATATTACGGGGATGTCAATTATTTAATCAAATTACTCTCAGGAATGTTATTTGGCTTTTAATACCTTTACGTTCCCGAGGGTATTAAACGATAACCAATACATGGCGCTAATTAAAAATGTTGATAAGCTGCTGTTGATCGGTTTTTTTATGAAATTTAATAAAAAGTAGAAAATTTCTTAATATAAAAAAACCATAACCCTATTTAAGTTAGGATTATATTGTTGTAAACTTGTCATAAGCATCTATACAGATAAATAAAACTGCGTTGGTTTGTAAAATAACCGCTTTTTACTAAATGCACATGGATGTAAACCTGCATACACCAAAAAAGACGTTTGTTACAATTTTTGTCTGTCTGTTTGTTCCGGCTAATCTCTAAAACGACCAGGCCGATTTTGACGGCACTTTCACTGACAGATAGCTGACGTTATAACGAGTAACTTAGGCTACAAAAATAATCATCGTCACTCCGGATACGCCTGTAAATCTAAGTTAATGCGGGCGAAGCTGCAGGCAACAGTTAGTCTACAATATTTTCAAAGGATACAGTTACTATCGGATGACTCGGACATAACAACTGAGAACACGGCTGGTGCTAGTTGTATTAATAAACAATAGTCCATTGTTATATGGCTATCTAGTTGGTCTTCCACGCTTCCATTGGCTAACTGCAATAGGATAAACAAAAATACCTCAACTTCTGAGATTATAAACAACAGTTGATCAACTATCACATATTATTTGTAATAGGGATGTTGATGCATGCTACAAGTTCATCTAGAGTTATGTTTTACACATTAAAGACAGTATTTGAAAACCTAAAATAACATTTTAAGAGTCTATTTATTTGTCTTAAAGAAAATTAATTTAAAATGCGTTATTTATCAACCATTACCACGCGAACGCCCGATGACGTCATTGACCAGTATACAAACTGTCAACTGTCATAATCCAGTTATAAGTGTCACCGGCAAACTGCAAGGAGCATAATATCTTCTCTGTGCTTTGACAGAGCGCGAGTGTGTTTATCGGTCTGTGACGTATGGTGGTTTCATGACAGCTAGGAACATTTTAAAGAATATTAAAAACTATTTTTATTTACGCCTTTTTTATTTAAAAATTACATATTACATATTTCTTCATTCATTTTTTCGTTTATATAGGTATATCGTGTATATCTATCAAATAAAATCGATGTAAAAAATTTGTCAACATCTCTATTATGAAAACATATTACATACATTGCTCCTTTGCTAATAATATCGATACGTCTCATTATTTAAGAGGCTATTGTTGATGGAGTAATCACCAATTCTTCCTTCTCTCTGTCAATTCCTTCAACTCCTGATACGATACGACCCTTATCTTTGGTCAGCTCTATATTATAAGTTCTTCTCGGTATACCTCTTTGACTTAATCCTTTTTTCTATAACATTTCTTAAAAACGGATCTAGTCGTATCAGAGCATTTCCCGGCGTTGAAGAAAAAAAAAAAAAAAAAAGGAACTACTGGTCCGATTTGAAAAATTCTTTCAGTGTTAGACAGCCCTTTTATCGAGGAAGGCTATAGGCTATATAACATCACGCTGTGACATATAGGAGTTGAGTACCGCGGGCGAAGCTGCAGGTAACAGCTAGTATACAATAATCGCAATGGTGACACAATAAGGAATCAAAAGTAGGTCTCTTACAAAACAAAAAGGAAAAACGTTTTAAAAATATATATTTGTAATAGGAAATTGCAACATGGCGCGTTTTGTTTCCCGCCGCCTGAAATATTAATGAGAAAAGTCGAGCTCTGAAATGAAATGAGCGAGAAAAATGGAAAATACTAACGTATTGTGGCATTTTACAGTAAAACTTTTTATGCGTATGCCAACTATGCTTTTTAGCGTCGATTTTTAATACAATCAATTTTTTTTATGTCATAAGGAGGCAATCGAGTAGTTGGAGCCTTATGGTGACTACCGACGCACATAGACATCCGCACAACCAAAAGTTATGCAGATGTGTTGCCTTCCCTATCCCCCAACGGGCCACAGGAAACTCACAAACCGCACGAAACAGCATTGCTGTCACTTTACGCCGGTGTTATGTGAGCAAGAGGTCGAGGTGTGATGAGTGACAGCTATTTTGTCGCGTTTCGTGCGGTTTGTGAGTTTCCGATGGGCCATTGGGGGGATAGGGAAAAGGAGGGAAACGCATCTGCATAATCTCTGGTTATTCGGATGTGTATGGGCGTCGATAGTCGCCAAAAGGCTTCGACTACTCGTTTGCCCTCCTATGCAATAAAAAAAAGGTACCACCCCGGTCGTGTCGGTCCAATTCGGCTGCAATTCAGCATGGCACTACCTCTTACATATCGCATATCAGTATTTTTTCATAAAAATCACAATCATGATATATTCTACTGCCTCTAAACCACTTTACCAAAAAACTATGGAGACTAAACTAAAATAAACCGGAGTGTTTCATCCCAACGAGTCACTCGTCAACGAACACTTCACTTCTCGATTATATTATTATGACGTAACGAAGTACGTACCATTACTAATTACTACTAACTAGTAACTAACAATATTAGTACCTAAAAGATAGAATTATACATGAGCAAAAACTTGGTTTCAACTTTTAGGCAGTAAAACAATTTCATTAGTGCCCACTTGTCGCGTTCGCGTGCTAACTTAACATAAGGATGTCTTCAGACGACTTAGCTTAACAACTGCGCTGAAGGGATATGATTTATTGAAGTGAACATTTCTTTAGCACTGTGGTTTGAAACTCGATTGTACAAATAAGAGACAAATATTTAAACCACGTGAGAATCATACAAGGTTGATAAAAGCGAGAGGCATTAAATTAAACTACATATACCACATATGCTTACGGTTAATCCGAAACTATAAAAAATAGTTTGAGAGCAATAAAAACAAAGTTTTTCAAAGAACTTAAATATGTGAATAGTCAAAGTAAAACGTAAAAACTCTTTGTAAATCTTTGTAAAATGTCCTTCGAATCTAAAAGGCAACGTCGCACAGCACGTTGCGTTTCACCGGGTCGAACAAACCGGAGCGGCTTTAAAACTTTAAAAATATCCTGTGACTAAACTATTGATTCTATTGGACGAAGTTTTGGTGTGTAGCCTGAAAATGGTACATAGTATACGTGGTTTAATTTAATGCCTCTCGCTTTTACCAACCTTGTATATAGAATAAGAAAAAATTAAGAAAAAAAAAGTAGAATTAATAGATTTGGTAAGTACTAATATTGTTATAATAAATCCTCTAATTATTGTAGAATAATTAGTGGATTTATTCATATTCATTTGTTATCGTCTTATTCCCCCGCAGAAGATTTTTGATGATTTCACACATGGGATTTTATTTTAATTGAATGGCTTATAACATAATTTTGTCTTATTCCATGTTCTCAAGATAACAAAGCCAGATTCGATGTATTTTTCTGTTTCCATATCGTTAACCATGCGACTGCGGTAAATCCCAGCACTAGAAGGCTTATATTCAAGTGTGAACAGATATATTATGCTAGTACATAATATGTCTTACACGTGTGTTTTAAAAAGGTTTCACTTAAAAGATCTCAGTATAATGCAATTTAAGACAACCAGCTGTTATCTCACATACTGTGTTCCATTATAATTTAATATAACTAATATTATCTACAGTACAGACCATTACAGACACAAATACATTGCTTTCATAAAATTCGCGAATGACGTTTTGATTGATTTAAAAGTTTTCAAGGGCCTGTGTTTAAGTAATTAAGTACCTAACTTAATTAAGTTTAGGGAACATTGCGGCGGGGCTATCATCATCATCATCAGCCTCTATCCGTCCACCGCTGAACATAGGCCTCATAGGGGCTATCATGAATCCTTCTATTCCGATTATTATACCCTCGGAGACAGGTGCCCTGAATAAATAAAGATAAAAAAAGTTTATGATACGAGCTGACCGTACCTACCAACACTTTTTTATTATCATAGCTATAAAAATAATAAAATTTAAAAATGTAACCGTGATTTTCTAAACAATATAATAACGATTTTTGTTTTGGCAATTAAAGTCTACAAAAAAGGAGAGCATAATATGAAAAGAATCTTGCTGTAAGTGCCTTTTAACGTTTTACTAAGTCAAGTAGAGCTTCAAAGGAATCATATTACAACACGATTAGAAATATGATTAAACGAATCCTGTTATTGATAAAGACAACGTGGACACATTCGCAAGAATAAAGGTCCCTTTCATTAACAAAACAATCAAATATGACATCGTCTAATATTTAATTACTAACTGTTGCCTGCAGCTTCACCCGCGTTACTCAACTCCTATATGTCACAGCGTGATGGTATATAGCATAAAGCCTTCCTCGATAAATAAACTGTCTAACACTGAAATAATTTTTCAAATCGGACCAGTAGTTCCTCAGATTAGCGCGTTCAAACAAACAAACAAACTCTTCAGCTTTATAATATTAGTATAGATAATTTGTAAATTAAGGTATGTATTTTTAATATTATACCCTTATTGTATTTTATATCTAACTTGACATATTATTACAATTAATATTGATTGTGACTGTACTGTATGGTCAATTTATTAAGACTATAAATTCTTAACTTTAATAAATATTGCTTTCTATTGAAATTATCGTTATAAAATTTAACTGCGAGGAATATCTTTAATCCAATTAGAGAAAATAACAAGACTACGTAGAGGCCGAGAGAAATAATTGAAAGTTCAACGGAGCATTTATGTAGAGTACCTCTCTACTACATTGGAAATACCTTCATAGGTTTTAGTGTTGTACCTATAGAAAATTCTGGAATTCCATTTCAAAATGACGCATTTTACTTTACATAATCTGTATGAAATGGGATGTAATCTCTAAATCCTAACACCGTTGTACCGATCGATATGAAAGTTGGCACAAATATGTATTTTCATCGCGAACATTAGGTATATGTTCCTCTTTTTTACACACCCTAGGTCGCCATGAAAAGTAGAAACAATACCAGGACCACGTTCCTGGGTACAACAAAAAAACTAAACAATACTGGCCTGTTGGTCTAGTGGTTAGCATAAGGACAGGCTCTGCCTTTTATATGCCGGGAAATACTCTGAGGCATCCCGCGGGGGAGTGGGGACTCCCCAAGCGGGTATGTGGGACTCGCTGCACCCGAAAGATGGTAAGGTGGTCGCAGCTCTGCCCACTAAAACCCGGTGAGAGCCACCGATGCCGCCTTTGGTGAGGTGCCCCGGATCTATTGCAATAGGGCACCTCGACAGCTAGTCAGTCCCCAAGAGACCGACGCCACCTCCACAGAGGGGTTGTACAATAGGGGAGGGTTCCCATTCTCACCCCTTGTCCCACCTGCTCTTTTGTCCCCTCTTCTTATAAGAGGGGTACAAAGAGCAGCACCCTCAGCTCAATTTGCTTCGCCCAAGGTGCTGGGTTCATCTTAGTCTACTGAGCCCCACCGCCACGACAAGGCTTGAACCATGGTGGGGAACAGGCTCTGCCTAGTTTGGGATAAGATGGCCGTGTGTGAGTTGTACCAACATATTATTATATCATTATTATTATTATATAGGCAATCTACCTGATAGACATTTTAGATTGAGTGAACGAAACTCATTAGAGTGGAGAACGCGTTTAGGTAGACGAAGTATAAGTCGGCCATTAACCAGGTGGAAATACCATCTCCGTGCAGTAACTAGTCCGTTTTGTATGCGAGTGGCAAGGGATCGGCCGTCTTGGCGTTCATTGAAGATGATTATGATGATGATGATGAACACATTAAAAGTACAATACATATCCATAAGTGTCCATAACTCTAAATAGACTTCTATATTTCTTATAAAAATCATATTTCTAATCTAAATCTGTTAAAAAAGTAACCCACTTAAAGTAGACCAAGTTGATATGATAACTTTGCAAAAATGAAAAAAAAAACTCTATTTATACACCAGTACGTGGAAATTATAATTAAACCACAAGAGCAAAGCATTTCTAAACAATTATGGCAATACGAATGAACTTCAACCCCTATAGCCTTCATCAGCGTTTCATCCATTGTATGGACTCTAAATGCACTGATACGTCGCGGGCGGATATTAAATAGTCCAGCGAACTAATTTGTTTGTGAAACTTCAGGCGGATTTCAGGATTACCCGTATTGTTTGAGTTGCAACAGCGCACGTACAAACAACTATGGACTAGGTATAATAACGCTATGTAGTCAATAGAATCTTTGTTGATTTATCATTCCTAATTAATAATAATATCTATGGACGCTCTTACACCACCTCAATCTGGTCCCGTGGTAAGTTCTCGAAGTTGTGTTAGGGGTACCCTAACGGACAACGGAAATAATAGGTCTTTACCTATGAAATTGTCGTTCTGCAGTACTGGCCATTTCAAATCAAAATAGCTGTAATAACATCATCATCATCATTCTATTATACGAACAGTTATGGAATGTAGTACGTAATAATGTTGTTATTAGTTCTTAGCGTTTCTCTTAATATAACAAAAACGAAGGATTAGTATACTTGTCTCTACAACTCTCAAGTCCAATACTCATTAAGGATGAGGAGAAAACTCTTCCTATCCTGTGATAGGTAAAGTATTTAGATGCATTTTTTTGGTTAAGTAATAAATGGAATATATAATATGTATATTTAATATTTTTATACTATACATATATTTAAGATTTTTATGATATAATATATCCCACAAAAAACAGTTTCACTGTAAAATGTCGCGCCAAGTACACGTCTAACTATATAAACGTATAGCAAAAATAAAAAACTGATATCTAGATGACTGCTTTAAACCATAAATCAAGTATCAGCACATGGGGTGGTGCAGCGAAAACGCTACTGATATCCGTCGAGAGAGCGCAGAGAGCAATTCTCAAGGTGTCTACATTTCGCCCTTTCCTATTCCCTACTAACCTTCTTTATAAAACATGTAAAGTCCTAACAGTCAGACAACTTTTTATACTAAACATAGTACTAAAACAGCACGCAGCTCTTGCCTACTGTACTGAACTTACTAAAAAACGAAGAAAAGATATAGTTTGCTTCCAAAAATTGCAATAAAACATACCTTTATAACTAAATTTTATATATACCTAGGCCCTTATCTCTACAACAGATTAAATGCTTTGTTAGATATTTATCGACTAACTTACCATAAATGTAAAAAAAATCTCCAGTTGTCGCTACAAAGTATGTCGTACGAAGAGACAGAGAATTTGTTAATTAGGATAGAGTAGACTTTAACTATTTATACATTTATATTATAAGTTATATGTAGTTTAATATAAATGATACAATATGATTCTCTATATAAAAATATTTAAAAAAACCAGTTGTCGCTACAAAGTAGGTCGTACGAAGAGACAGATAATTCGTTAATTAGGTTAGATTAGACTTTACCTATTCATACTTTTATCTTATAAGTTATATATAGTTTAATATAAATGATAAAATATGATTCGTGAAGCGAGTACACTAGCCCTTTTAGCCTGAAACACAGGATTTCCTAGTTCAGGCAGTCAGTACATATATTGTAAATACCTAAGAAACATTGCATTGTCATTATAGATTTTATTGTACTTAATATGTAAGTTTCTGAAATAAACATTTTTTTTTTTTTTTTATTATAAATTACTTTGTTTAACAATCTTATTCTTATTTGAATCACAATTAATTACTAGTTGAACCTTATAAATGTCCTCTTTAAGAAAACCATTTAAGAATGCTGTTTTAACATCTAAATGAGTGACATCTAAATTTAACTGAACAGATAGTGCGAACAATAATTTCAAAGTAGAATGTCTGACATCTGGTGAGAAAGTCTATTCATAATCAATACCAGGCCTCTGTGTAACCTTATGCCCTTAGCCACTAAACATGCTCTGTAACATACACTATTATCACTATTTCATTTCCTTTTATATACCCACTTGCACTGTACTAAAGTTTAATCAAAAGGTAATTCACTCACAGGAACCCATGCATCATTTTCTTCAAAAGCTTGCATGTAGCTTTTCCTCTATTGCCTCAATCCACTTGTCTCTTTCTGGGCTCTCCAGAGCTTCATGGACACAGACTGGATCATTAGTAACATTTGGACTCAACATTGTACATAGATTTGGAAATCTATAACGCTGTGGCACCTTTTTTATTCACTTAATTTGGGTCCCCCTTTACTAAAAGTAAATGGTACTGGTTCCTCATTTTCTTCTTCAGATTGCTGTCTGTGTATGATATTCCCGTAACTGCTCCATCTTTCATTTTATTCTGGTCATTTATATTCAAATGGCCAATCTCCTATGACACTCTTCACTAATTACTGTTGAAGTAGGAGTAAAAAAACATTGTTTATGTTCCATGACCAACTTATAAACACCATCTTCTTGGTTTGCTACAGCCACCAAACTGTTTTTTCTATTGTAAACATAACAGCATTTCTCCTTTAACTCCACATTGTTTCCATTTTTCATAAGTTGACTAATATTATACTAATATAGAGTATAGCAAAAATTTAATACCAATTTAATTGGTAGGAGATGAAGTCAAGAAACAAACTCCAGCGGCATTTATTATGCGGTTATGTCTAATTTTTTGAGTTTTGACCGAATAAAATCGGTTGAAACTAAATAAAAAAATACATTAAAATCACATTAAAGCACCACAATTACATAGATAGAGATAGTACATCTCACTTTGTTAAATAATTTTGTTATTTCTCGAAAAATAATTTTATTATTTTCATTTAAAGGCATTAGCTACTACGCTATTAGCCATACAAAATACAATATTCGGTCTGTAATACGGAGAAATGGAGGGAAACCCCAAGGAGCGCGGCTTCGCCCCTCTAGCCCCCATCAATCAACTATCATTCTCCATTCCATCCACCCAAGGCAGTCCACCACAATATTCGCCAACCAATCACAATATATAAAGATCAAGTTTTTAAAACAAACACTATAGAAAACCACTCTGAATGGACAAAACACAAAATAACAATTAATTAACGGGAAACCAAAAAAACACAACCGCGCGTCCCGATGTTTCCCGCCATTCCCCCCTCGAAAAATAATTAGACTGTACATAATATACTCGAAAAATAATAATTAAACAGCACTGGAGATGCCTTATACACTGGCCGCTCTAATATTTCTCGGGAACAAGTCGATGAGTGTCGGAACAAACTTGTGTCTGAAATCGAGTCTCTGTTGACCAAAGTCTCGGAATGGGGACGACTTAACCTGGTCCAATTTAACCCCAACAAGACACAAGTTTGCGCGTTTACCGCCAAAAAATCACCCTTCGTCGTTTCTCTACGATTTGAAGGCACTGCCCTAACTGCCGCAGCCAGCATTGGGATACTTGGCGTCGACATATCGAGAGATGTGCAGTTTCGTGGTCATTTGGAAGGAAATGCTAAACTAGCCTCTAAGAAACTTGGCGTGCTCAATAGTGCGAAGCAATATTTCATGCCTTCACACCGTCTTCAATTATACAAAGCGCAGATCCGGCCTCACATGGAATACTGCTCTCACCTCTGGGCTGGAGCGCCCCAATATCAGCTCCTTCCATTTGACCGCGTCCAACGCCGGGCGGCTCGAATCGTCTATGATAATGTGATGTCCAATCGGCTTGATCCCTTGGCGCTGCGTAGAGATGTCGGATCGCTCTGCATCTTCTACCGCATCTACCACGGGGAGTGTTCTGAGGAATTGTTCGGATTAATACCTGCGGCAGAATTCCACCACCGGACATCGCGTAAGAATTCCAAATTTCACCCACACCATCTTGATGTCCGGAAATCCACAACATCTAGATTTTTACGGCATTTCCTGCCTCGCACTACAAATATATGGAATCAGCTGCCACCTATGGTGTTTCCAAACCGATACGACTTAGGGACCTTCAAGAAAAGAGCATACTCACATCTAAAAGGCCGGCAACGCACCTGCTGATCTCCTGGTATAGCGGGTGTCTGTGGATGTCGATATTCACTTACCATCAGGTGAACCGACTGTCCGTTTGCCCCCTCTTCTATAAAAAAAAAAAAAAAAAAAATCATTTTTCTTTCCAATTGGCATTTTCTGTTGGAACCGGCTAAGACCTGAGGCCATGCTGCCATATCTGTTGTGTTAACAAAAATATCTTGTCTGTGCTTTGGAGAAACTCTAGCACCCATCAATCAACTATCACTTCCCATTCTATTCACCCAGAGCAGTTCACCATAATATTCGCCAACGAATTTCACTCATTATAATAAAACAATTTTCTGAAGAGCTTCAATTATATATTACACAGATTAAGTTTTAAAAACAAACACTATAGAAAACCATCAGAACAGTCCTACAATAGAAAACCACTCCAGAACAGTTCTCCACAATATTCGCCAACCAATCACAATATATTATACAGTTTTTAAAACAAACACTAGTAAATCACTCAGAATGAACAAAACACAAAATAACAATTAATTAACGGGAAACTGGGAAGAAGCGAAAAAGATTGAGCTCTTAACAGAAACGAATATATGAAACAAAAGACGTTTATCAAATAAAAAATACGACAGAAAAAATATATTATACGAAAGACGTTTATCAAATATAAAATATGACAGAAAAAATAGATAAAATAAGCTATAGAGAATACAAGAAAAAAAACGAAATACTTAATATTTAATACAACACCGTATATTGATAACGATAGGCAGCATGGCCTCTAGCCTTTGCCTGTTCCGATAGGATAAAACTAAAAAACAAGCAACCAACTTCGATGTCAAAACTCAAAATTCTCACTGTAACGTCATATAAAATATTTTCTCTAATCCTCTTTAATCGGAAAACGGCGCAAGCAATAATTTTCATGTTTGAAATGTATTAAATAATTGCTCCCCAATAATTTTTTGTAATATGTGTAAAATTCGTAAAAAGAAACTTATTAAAAATAGTGTGAAGTCTTAGTGTTTTGGCAATAATAACAAAATAAAGCCCCAAAAATATGAGGAGGTTATGTTTACATATGTCTCGAGAATATATACACAGTACCTCACGCCAAACTACTTGGATGTGTTCTTGGCGCTAGACACTAACGTGTCTCCTGATTTGATACACATCCATTACCCAGGAACACAGCAAATTTTTTGACGTGACAACGTCTTATAATTCGATGGAGCCGACTGCACGAACGAAAAAAGATGACGTATGCGGCGTTACCTCGCTCTGAGGCATTTCATTTTCTTATGACGTTGTCACGTTCAACTATCGTCAGTAAACCGACTTTACAGACAACCGATTTTTTATCCCTGGCGGTATTCGAACCCGCTTGATCTCCGGCTTGAGCGCCAACGCGCTAACCATTGAGCGACATAGGTCTTCAATATGATGCTTTATTTTTCCAAGTACATAAAATTCAATATAAATAACATTCAGCCTGCGTCAGAACTGTAATAAACTTGAGATTTGTGAAATTATATTATCTCAAGGTTTTCTAGGCACAAAAGCGCGCTACTTTTTAGAGTAATACATACAGTCGTATATGTACAGGATTGACATGTCTACAACAGAAATAGCTAATAAAATGTTGTGTTTATCTTCCCCATCTTGATTTATATCTGTTGATAAGACAGATTAGATTAGACAACATAACAAAATACTTATACATCCAAAATTCAGTGCAACAAAGTATCTTAGTAAAAAGTTTTAATTTCAGCAAAATGAAATATAGGTACAAAATGTAAGTTACACCCTTCCGTAATGCATAATGGAATCCCATAAAAATCGCGGAAAAACAGCTCAGAAAATATGTCTATAATAAGGATAATGAGAGGTGCTCATTTCGTAAATAACGAAGGTAGTTGCTTTCACGAGATCCGTCATTAAGGAGCGAAGGCGGGATTTTCATTAAGACCCCAATGTTGCAAACAAAGCGCCGTATTCAAATTGATACACCTACGTGATGTAGAAGGGTTTTTAAATTGGCGTTTATCATTTCATGGCGGTGATTTTTCAATTTCATGATCTCGTTTATTATGTGACTTTTGCGTGTAGGTAGGTATTATAAATAATAACTAAATACAATAAATAGTACCCTAGGTAGAAGCCATCAACTCTCCTACTCTTCCGATTTCGCATAAAGGTCTTTGGACCATAGCATAGGTCAATTCAACAAAAAAAAAAAAAAAACAAAAAAAAAACAACAATCACACCGCGTTCATCTAGCCCCGCGATAAGAATTTGTGTTACGGGTATTGGCAACGCAAATAAATTTAAGTTTAAATAAATACATATTCAACATACAAATGCACTTGTCGGGATTGAGCCCGCCACCTGTGCGTTAAGTGTCCAGTATAAGTTATTACTAGCAGTACTTAACCCCTCGAACAAACGGCCGTTCAATCAAAGATTATGTTAGGTTGTTAAAACAGTCCGCGTAACGAATGAACGAATTAAATATGACACAAAAATGGATGACAAACCTTAAAGAATTTAATTAAAATTTACAATTACATTCATTAATATATTAAACATTTATAAAAAAAAATGATTTTTAAATTTAATTTTGGCTGAACAAATCCTTTCAGCGTACTTACACTTACTTACACTTAACCATAATACCAAAAATTGTTTTATCATACTGCCATATTCATATTTTTGAATACTGAACAAAAAAAATCAATTTTTCAGTCGATTAGTAAAACAAACGTCACTATCTCACGGCCTATAAATATTCACAGAAGCGGGGTAGACAAGTAATTAATAATTAATTGTGAGACTATTCATTATGTTCGGCCTCTTTTACATTCATGTTATGAATTTTCTATTTTTATTATTTACTTCTAAACACACAAATCTCCAAAAGTATTAGTTATATTTCAAAACGTATTTTTTATTTATTGCCCAATTATCGAGCTATATATAGGCTCTTTTTCAACATTAAAAAATCTTTAAATTTAAGGGCCGGTGAAATTGCGGGGAACAGCTAGTTATTTATTTTTCATAACGTTAAAGGACGAAGTAAATTCAAAGATAAGCATATTTTAAATGTAATAAACATCTTTATTTACTTAGAACCCCAAACAGATGATCCGGTTTAGATAAAAAACTTCTCCCTCAATTTCCAAGATTAAAGTGTTTGGCGTTGATAAAACGTACCAATTTATTTCTAAAGAAGTTTCAATTTTGTCCATAATTTTTCAATCTTTTGAGTAGCCCGTGTCTTTGGAAGCTTTTAAGTGTTTGCTAAAACTTTCGTTCATTTCGAAACTTTTTGTTTTAACTGGAATTACTTTTGCTTAGAAATTAATTAAATGGAGTTTGAAGTGATTTTTTTCTCCGTTTACGCTTTTTCGTTTATTTTTTATCTAATATGAAATATATGAATGTTTTAAAAGATTATGTTATGTAATATGTTTAACTTTATACAAGTATAGTAGCCAAATATATTGTTTATTTTTATTTTTTTATGTTAGTTGGATAGGCAAACTGGCAAACGTACCACCTGATGGTAAGTGGTCGACGTCGCCCATGAACATAAACCAGTATACCTGGAACGAGCCCAGGCAACTCATTTATGTGTTGCCTATCCTGAGACATAAGATGTTAAGTCTCGGTGCCAGTAATTACACTGCCTGTCTTGCCCTTCTCTCCGAAACACAGCAAAGCTGTTACACGGGAGAAACAAGCAAGATGGTGGTACCCATGCAGCCGGGAGCGCGGCACTGCGCTTCCCTCCCACCGGTAAATATTACTTTTGTATTGTTATTGTTGCTAATGCCGTAATAATTTTATAAGCTCTTGCTATCCTATAGACATGGGCCACAGACCTGGGAATATATTTTTTCCCGAAGCCCACAAAGATTGGCAAGTCTTCTAACAGTTTCTCATTTTCAATTAACCAATTTTGGATCATTGTTCTATAAAACTTAACTTTATTAAATCTTCGCGTACGGTTATATCACAATCACTTAGGTAATTAACATATTGTTTTTAATTAAATACCTTATATTTAATGCAAAATCATGATGATGATGATGATGAAATAGATCTCCGGCTGAACTGACCAGATGGAGGTCATAATTCTATGATATGGGACATGGGTCATATGATGTTCCGTTTCAAGTTTCATTCTTACATCCTACAATAATTTTATAATACAACTAGCTGTTGCCTGCAGCTTCGCCCGCGTTACTCAAATTCTATAAGTCACAGCGTGATGTTATATAGCCTATAGCCTTCCTCGATAAATAAGCTGTCTAACACTGAAATAATTTTTGAAATCGGATCAGTAGTTCCTGAGATTAGCGCGTTCAAACAAACAAACAAACTTTTCAGCTTTATAATATTAGTATACATCTATTCTTCTTAGTTGAGGTGAGCCATCTGCTCACCTACTATTCCGATTGAACTTAAATGCCAACAGATCAAAAAGTCGAAAAAAATAATAGAATAAGTACTTTTTTTGCTTCTAATTTAATCTACAAACCTTTATATCCAATTCCAAGAAAGCCATATTATATTCTAGGGTATTTCCAATCACTGAAATATTAATATCGTCATGTCAGAGTGACCTATACACCGCAATACCCTATTATCATTATAAGGATTTCATTGATAGTATACGCAAGATTAATGTTCGTTCTGAATTCCATGCCGAAGTCAATTATACTGTGTTCAGGATGATTGGAAAAATTGACGGACATATAATAAGGTCGGGGAATAGGGATAAATAATTATAGTATCGTTTATCTTCTTTGTTATAATTATAACTAGTTATTATAATATTATAAAGTAATCATCATTGCCACGTCCACCACCACCCAATAACTTTTCCACTGCTGAAAACTTCAAATGCCATGCTTCTTATCTCGTCACAATGAGATGCGTCAATATGGCTGCCTTTTTTTTTTGGCAAACGAGCAGTCGAAGCTTTAGACTACCGACGCCCCATACACATCTGCATTCTGTACAATCAGAGATTATGCAGACGTGTTGCCCTCCTTTTCCCTATCCCCCCAATGGGCCACCGGAAACTCACAAACCGCACGAAACGCGAAAATATAGCTGTCACTTGACGCCGGTGTTATGTGAGCGAGAGGCACCACCCCTGGTCGTGCTGGCCCAAGTTGGCTGCATAGCAGCATGGCACTACCTCTTACTACTTCTTTGCCGACGCCGGCCGCTTCCTTGAGATCTAGGTACCGACCAACCTACCATCTTCTCGAACGGATCTCCACACCTTGTTTCCTTTGACCAATAGCTGCACTGCCGGTAAATCTTCAGCTTACGTGACCAACTACTGCCACTTTAGCTTGCTTATCCGTCGTTTAAGCTAGCTGTTAATCAATAACCCCCAAATACTCAAACGAATCTCAAATTTAAGACGTACTTAAACTCATGCTATGACGTGTCAGATTCAAAGAAAAAAGAGGGACAACACAATAAAAAAGGACATCGTGTTTCTGTTTATCCTCACAGAATTCGAACTGATTTTAATACTAACCCCAGCATAGTAATACCAGCTAATAGATTTAATCACACAGCTATATTTTTTGGCGAATGTTATTGGCCAACTGAAGCAGTCAAAATCGCAGAGTTATGTCGTTGTTCTTTTCTATATATGTCAAAGAGCGAACAGTGAATCATAATTTAATCATGTCGAAGAGTCTTAATCAATTGCGAATGGCAGCTAGAACGAGCTATTTGACTAAAAGCGGCTGATTACTAAACAACATCCGAATTGGGTCACATGTTGCGCTCAGTATGAGCTTCCTTTATCAATACCAATTGCCTTTGTCTACATCCAGAATATGATTAAAACAATCCTTATCTACTCCTACTAATATTATAAACGCGAAAGTTTGTATGTATGGATGTTTGTTACTCTTTCACGCAAAAACTACTGAATGGATTTTAATAGAACTTGTCTATAACATAGCTTATACATCAGAATAGCATATAGTAAGAGGTAGTGCCATGCTGCATTGTAGGCGAACTGAGCCGGTACGACCGGGGTGGTACCTCTCGCTCATATAACACCGGCGTCAAGTGACAGCTATGCTGTCGCGTTTCGTGCGGTTTGCGAGTTTCCGGTGGCCCATTGGGAGGGGGGGGATAGGGAAAAGGAGGGCGGCGCATCTACGTGGTCTTGGTTGTACGGATGTGTATGGGTGTCGGCGCCGTGAGGCTCCGACTGCTCGTTTGCCCCCTGATGACATAAAAATACTATTATTTTTGTTTTTTTTTTTATTATAGAGCCTATGCTCTGTACTCCCACAGGAATGGGAAGTACGCGGGTGAAACCGAGCTCCATCAACCTGGAACCCGCCTTAGAAAAAACTTGATTTTTCTAAATTTACTTTTATCTACAAACGATGCTAATGAATGTAGTAAACTTTATTTTTTTGTAGTAGGTATCATTAATTGCGCCGAAAAAATAATTAATACCGGCCAAAGCAGAAAATTCGTCTTATTCTATATACTAATACATATTAATATATTATGTTATATTATTTTATCGCTTTCTCAGATATTCACATCTGAGAAAGCAATCAGGATAATCGGTCATAACATAATAACAAATTGAAGCATTAAGCGTAGTCCCTTGATTACGAATAAACCATTTGGTATTCGCACAAACGAAGATTACATAGTTAATCGAAATGGGCCTTTTTACCCTTTCCTTCACACGGGATTAGAAGCCGGGCAGTTCAGGGATTTTACGGGCTGTACAGGGCTTAGCTAATGGTCAGCTTGAAGCATTTTAAACATGTGTGCTGCGTAAAGTTGGCATTTAAATATCGTAGTGTCGTTTAAATTCCCATATTTAGTAGTTTACATGCTATATTTATTACTATTTATGTATATGAAAGATAAATTTTACAAATTTGCGGTAAGTAGTGAATTCAGTTCAGTTTCGTCGCTATATAAAATTATGTTAATTATTTTTCTTACGGATCGATCAGTGATGAGTTGAGAAATCTAATAATACTAGAAGCAAGAATGAAACAAACAATAAACTGTTAAAACTAATCACGAGACAACTTTGTAAGATCCTTATTACTTGCATTAAAAAACGATACTGGATCGGACATTTCTTTTCTAGAACATGTTCTTGACAAGATTCGAAAACGGAGCCCTTCGGAATAGTAGCGTTGCTACCTCAGAGAGGATATTCAAAGAATAAGTTGAATTATTAAAACTTATAAAAGTAATATAGATGTAAAAATGCTATTTATTTAAATGTCAATTTGGCACGACAATCACATCGTTAGTTTCATGAGTCATCTCACTCAGGGCTGGCCAGCCCATTTTTAAAGGGTTGGTTAAATAAAGCGATATAATGTATAATATTGATTTTATACTGACGGACTGAGATTTTTAAGAAACTTATTGAGAACTAGCCGTTGCCTCCAGCTTCGCCCGCGTTAACTTAGATTTACAGCCGTACCTGGATGATGATATTTTTTATAGCCTAAGTTACTCCTTATAACATCAGCTATTTGTATTTGCCAGTGAAAGTCCCATCAAAATCGGCCCAGTGGTTTCAGAGATTAGCCGGTACAGACAGACAGACAGGCAGACAGATAAAATCGTAAAAAATGTTATTTTGGTATATGAATCGAGCATACATTATACAATTAAGTAATAAAATATTTATATATATACATAATATATATTATATGATCAATTTAATTATCAATTATGGAACAATCAGCAACCAGATCACAGACAAGCCTTACTGTCTTGCGCCTAATTCGCGAGCTTTTAATTAAAGCTCGAACAGCTGTACGGGAGCTGATAAATGATACTATAAATTAACGAGATCTTTACAATGGACCTTATCTTGATCTAGGTATTGCGCTGAAGTTAAACATTAATAATTATTATCTATCGTAATCGTGTCGAGCTTCAAGGCGCACCTACAGTATGACCTGTATAAAATTGAGCAACCTCTATTTTCACTATGGCAGCCCTGAGTGAATATCATTAAATTTGAGAAAATGCGATCATATAAATGCTAACTTATGTTAGAACAATGTATTAGATAAGCAACCATATCGACTCAGAAAATCTTTTGGTAAAAAGTTCTTAAATTTTTCTTACTTGTGCAAAACTAAGTTTATAAAACACGAAATATACCGGGTGTAATCAGGCGATTATTCCGTAACTATTACAGATATCAAAAAACTTTAAACTGATTTCGAAAGTACTTTACCTAATGAGTAAAATGACAATAATAAATTATTAAAAATAAAACGAGAAATATCCAAAAATTTTACATTAAAATGTATGGGAGGGGCCCATACATTTTATTTCTTAGTAAGTACAACATTTTGTATTTATAGAAGATGTTCGAAGTGACGTCATCGTTGTGCAATACAATGACGAACTCTATTTAGTATTTACAGTTTCTAAATGAAATTTCCTTAAAATTTGCGGAGTAATTAAAGCAATTGCACGACGTACACGATTCTGTAACTCTTCTAGACTGTGAACTCTCTCAGCGTACCTACACATTGTATGGGAGAGTTTAATGTATTTTTTTTGGATATTTCTCGTTTTATTTTTAATAAGTTATTATTGTCATTTTACTCATTAGGTAAAGTACTTTCGAAATCAGTTTAAAGTTTTTTGATACCTGTAATAGTTACGGAATAATCGCCTGTGCACACTTAACGATTACACCCTGTATATTTACCGGTGGGAGGGAAGTGCTGTGCCGCGCTCCCGGCTGCATGGGTACCACCATCTTGCTTGTTTCTCCCGTGAAACAGCTTTACTGTATTTCGGAGAGAAGGGCAAGACAGGCAGTGTAATTACTGGCACCGAGACTTAACATCTTATGTCTCAGGATAGGCAACACATAGATGAGTTGCCTGGGCTCGTTCCAGGTAAACTAGTTTATGTTCATGGGCGACGTCCAATCAATATGGGCGATATACAACTAACATAAAAAAATAAAAATAAAAATTGTGTTAATAGGTTTGTAAATTACAGCTATTTTAACAGTGTTAAAATATTTATAATTTTTTTTTTCGCCTCTTATTTTCTAGAGAATACGGGATTCTGTTAGTAACTAGAACATTAATATTTGCAGACGCGGTGGAGTTCGTAACAGAGGAATGGAGGGTGGGAGTGGGGTGGTATACCGAGTGGTGGGCAGAACGCGCAACAAAACAGACTGTGGACAGCAGACCGAGAGACAGCCTCCGCGGCAGGACACCACCTGGAAGAAGTACACCGATTCTCCCGGTGTTGGAGCTCCTCCGTTGGTAAGACCTATTTGAAAGCCAACAGCAGAAGGCATATTATGTGCCCATGGGTACCACCATCTTGCTTATTGCTTCCGCATAGGATCTTTTTCCGCATAGGTTTTTAGGTTGAGGGTTAGCCCTCAACCGAACCTATACGCGGTACTGAGATATTGTTTTTGGACATGTCTAGGCAAGGGAGTGACCCAAACGAAGTAACATTTATGTCTATAGATGACGTCGACCACCTATTTCAGTAAATGACATACACAAATATATGTATACATGTACTCGTCTTGTTATATATATACATCCAAGACGAGATCGTTCTAGGGCTCGTCTGTCTACTAATAAGACGTATCCAGTTTGTACAGTTTTGGCTGTACTTGGGGCTTATAATAGTCCACAATATATTTAACACTTATTTTCTAAATTTTAATGTTCGTAAGAAGACGCCAAAAGATATAATAATGTAAAACATGTATAATTTATAATGAAGATTTTTACAACAAAAAATTGACGTTTCGAATATTGAAATATAAAATAAAACTAAAACATTAAAAACTCCCTGGTCATTTATTTACATATTACACAGGCCGTATGCGCCTAAACACAGTTATAGAGCAAGATCCCTGGGTCAGAAGATGCGCGTGGATAAGGTTCTCGCGCTTCCTACCTACAGAGGCATTAAAATTGAGCCTAGGGTATGATTGGCCATTTGGATTGGTCTGTCTTCTTGTAAAAGGTTTTAAAATAATTATCTGCCGAACATAATATATAAGAATGGAGCATCAGAATTTACGTGAAGTTAAGTAATTATTTTTGGTCTGGATGTATTAACGACTTATTTTTAATGATATTGTCTAAAATATTCGTGAAAATCAGTTTTGCAAATTTACGTCAGGAAAGTAATGTTTTTATGTATGTACCTTGGTTAAATGATACCTGGAAATTGGCCCTCTTCCCAAGCTAGCAAGTAGGCACGCAATCGTAGTATATGTACTAGTACTGGTAGTATGCTACCACTACTCATTCGTACACATTTCGTTCGTAAGAAAATACGTGACGTCTGGTGGCCCTGGGATCTTGGTCCATTATATTTTAATGCCCACTTTTATGTCGTATTATATTTTATGATCTATTCGTCCTCTTTGTCTTTAATAGTACGAAGACTGTGTCGTAAAATCATGTATTTTGGTACAATGTTTTATATGATTACTTTATATTATATATATTAATAAGTTAAGCAGGGGCGGATCTCTACATGTGGCCTTTTTGGGCTGCAGCTCGGGGCCCCGTGAATAGAAAGGGTCCCATGCTGTTGAGGCCAATATGAAATATATCAAAATAAAAAAATATCGAAAATTATTATAACTATTAGCAATCCTGAGATTTACACCTTATTTTGTCGTTACTATAGAAATTTGTTATGAAATTAAAATTAAAGTTAGTTAATTAAATGTGCCCCAAGTAGCCCAGGGCAGGGCTCCTCTAATTTGCCGTCCGTCGGAAAAACATTATGGAATTGTATAGATTTGAGAATATAGAAGAAAATTACTTATTTTTGATTACTGCTTTTTTGTCATAATATAGGTATGTACTAATTAATATTATATATTCAGGCTCGAATTCGAAATTTAAAAATAGCTTGGTTTCAAGCGCTTTAGTAAAGTTAAATCCTGTACCTACTTACTATAAAATACTACGGTTTATTAAATATCCGTTGGTTTAGCTTTTTTACCAGGGAAAATAAAACAAAAAGTGTATCAAATGAAAATCGAAGTACTATCCATTCAAATAGATTTGCTCCTTAATTCTATGCTAAATGAAAAAAACTGTATATACTATACATACATTGTGGTAGATCAAGCATTTGACATTTAATGAGTTACGTTGGTGCAGTAAAAAAAAGATTGAATTCGAATTTGGAACGTTAAGGATCATTGCATCATACCGGTGGGAGGGAAGCGCTGTGCCACGCTCCCGGCTGCATGGGTACCACCATCTTGCTTGTTTCTTCCGTGAAACAGCTTTGCTGTGTTTCGGAGAGAAGGGCAAGACAGGCAGTGTAATTACTGGCACCGAGACTTAACATCTTATGTGGCAACACATATATGAGTTGCCTGGGCTCGTTCCAGGTTAACTAGTTTATGTTCATGGGCGACGTTGACCACTTACCATCAGGTGGCAAGTTTGCCAGTTTGCCTATCCAACTAACATAAAAGAAACAACTTTTACGGATTTTATCGCGGTTTATTCAGATTTTTACATGCTGTAAAGTACGCAAAACGTCGGGCTTGTAAGAATCTTAAAAAACCGCGATAAAATCCGTAAAAGTGGTTTCACTATAACGAGTGAAATTCGCGTAAGCATTAAAAAACAATATCAAGGATCATATTCTTTTTCAAACTTCCAGAATCAGCCAGCACCAGCTCCGCCGAGCCCGTCCCACGGCAGGAAGGGCGAGCGCCGCGCTGGCCATCATTCACCCCAGCACCACAAGAGAGAAAAGCTGTCAGCGGCACAGCAACTTGGCATCGCGCCACATCCCCAAGTACGTAATGACTGCATTATTCTTAATGGTCCTTGCGTATACTCTTAGTAAAAACATTTAAACGTTTCGCGTTTTTGTTATACAAGTTGTTGGTTTTGTGTGTTTTGGTAAATAAATAGTAAAGTTCGATATTGTGTTTAATCTAAGGTAAAAGTTTATATAAAACCTAACTTCAATAAAATCATAACGAACATTACAAAAGTTTTTTCAACAGCACTCAAATATTCCTTTAAGAGGTAGTGCCATGCTGCTTTGCATTCGAATTGCACCGGCACTACCGGGGTGGTACCTCTCGCTCACATAACACCGGCGTCAAGTGACAGCTATGCTGTCGCGTTTGCGGTTTGTGAGTTTCCGGTGCCCCATTGGGGGGATAGGGAAAAGGAGGGCAACGCAACGGAGAGGATGTCTATGGGCGTCAGTAGTCTCCATAAGGCTCCGACTGCACGGTTGCCTCCTTATGACATAAAAATTATATATCAAATTTGATAGTATAGTTAAACTACGTTATGACATAGCAATCAAATACCTGCCTTTTTAAATAGAAATTAAGATGCTTTTTCACTTTAAGTGACTCGCATGTTCTCAAATATTTTCAGTACCCAGCTCCAAGTCCACCAAACCAGCATGGTTCCAGGGGTGCTGGATCACAGGTACAATAGCCATTGAAACTTTTAAACATTTGTTAATAATTTAAACTTATTAAAAGTACTAAAAAGTGATGTCATAAGACCAATGGTAACCAAAATACAATAAAAAGTTTTATCATGCGAAGGTTAAAGTGCAAAAATGGATTTTAGAGGTCAAATATTATAAGTCCGTCGACTTCAACTTGAGTGGGCTCATTATATTATAAGTACTTTAATGAATGTATCCACGGCTTATTAAAGATTTATAGCCATGGTCACCAGAGGATTGAGGTATCAGTCGTATGAATGTCGCAAAAAGTAACCTAAGATTCATTAAAAATTTAAAAAACAATTGTATAACGAAATCGTAATTACTTTCAGTTGCAATCGCCAAGTGGTTCATCTCGTCCCTCAAGTGTCTCCAGCGGCAACGGGAGCAACTCCTCCAACAAGAGCAAAACTCCGCAGAACTTCGGTTACGTGAAACGACAAAATGGCTCCCAGCCCCCGCCGCCGCCGCCTAATGCGCCACCACCGCATGTTCACGGTATTTATTATCCGTTTTTAGTGTTCCGATATCTTCTTTTTTTTTCTTCAAAATAAATTCTTTCTCTTTTTTAGTGTTTTTTTTTTTCTTTTACGACGGGAAATGCTCTGAGGCATCCCGCGGGAGAGTGGGTCTCCCCACGCGGATATGTGGGACTCGCTGCGCCCGAGAGCTGGTAAGTGGACGCAGCTCTACCCACTAAAATCCGGCGAGTGCCACCAATGCCGCCTTTGGTGAGGTGCCCCGGATCTAATAAACAAACAGGGCACCTCGACGGCTAGTCAGTCCCACAAGGGACCGACGCTACCTCCACCGAGGGGTTGTCCCGCACCACAGAACAATCCCTCCCAACGTCAGGACAGTACAATGGGGTGAGGTTCCCATCCTCGCCCCTTTCCCCCTGCTCTTTTGTCCCCTCTTCTTTTAAGAGCGGTACAAAGAGCCCCCTCGGCTCAATTAGCTTCGCCCAAGGAGCAGCGGCTCACCCTAGGTTACTGAGCCCCACCGCCACGTCAAAGCTTGAACCATGGTGGGGTTCTCTTCTGTGTTCGTGTGTGTTCTTCCGATATTATAAAGTAAAAGATTATAATGTTGAAGATTCCACACCTTGGGAATAGGGCGTTCCTCCCAGGCGTTTCAGGATAAAGACCTGTAAAATTTGTTATAAAATACTTATTTGAAAATATTAGTTCCACTGAGTTTGTTTCGCCGGTTCTTCTCAGTGTGCTTGTCTTGGAACCGGTGGTAGACTCAATTGGCGTTCAAAAAGATACTCTGTTGGTACTATTTTGAATAAAAAAAAATGATTTTTTTGATTTCGACGTGTGTTTGTCTCAAGTCTGTCTAACCAAATCCTAGAGGATAATTCCTATTGACATAGAATTATTTTTTTTTTCAATTGAAAATGAAGAAATAAACTGTATAGGTACCATTGGTGTATTATGATGTGATTTTTGTGACGCTTCACGTCATAACTACTGAATGAATTTCATTCAATTATTATTATATAAAATACTCTTTTACGGAAACCGGAGCGTTCAGATACGCACTTTTTTCTATTAGACGTATTATATTATTATGGTTTTAAGGGCTTAATTCCTCCAACCATCTTTTTTTTAAATATAATATTAATATTTGTGTTTGTGCATGTAGGAGGCAGAACAGCCCAAGTAACAGCAGTGCCACGAACGAAAGTCAAAGTGTCGGGCGGAACTCAAACTTGTACACAGGACTTGCAAATTCATAGTGAGTATATTTTTATTTATTTTTATAGAAGGTGGAATAGGTAAAGGAAGGATATAATGGAACAATTTGTAACAGCTTTTATCGCTTTTTATTATGTTTTCGGCGTTTCGGATACTTTACAGCAACGTAGATATTTAGAAAAACCCATTACAAGGCACCATAAGGATTCGGATCGAACCCAGACCTCTCACTCAAGACGTCGAGGCCGTACGACCATCGTCACTCACTTATTAGTAGTATACTAACAAAAACTTCTTCTCCATAGAAAATGGTATTGGGCCAAAATCATATTCCCTGGGAGGAACAGCCGCCGCTCAACTTTCCGCTTCGGTCCGGGAGCGGCTTCTTGGTTCTCAATCATTGCCGAAACCTGGAACACATGAGTTCGCTGCTTTGTTCCATCATCACAGGTAATATAAAATATAATATAGACATGAGTGTTGATTGCATGGTTTAATAGTTTGAAAGTTTTATTTTACTCACCTTATATGTAAAAGTTATATAATTAATACTAATATTGACGTTTTTTATTTACAAACAAATAATATGTGAAAAACGACTAACATACATTTTAAAATATATTGTTAAAGCGTAAAAATATTTAGACTATCTCATACGACGCTTAAAAATTTGCCTATTTAGTGAGCAAGAAGATTAATCTATTTTAAACGACTAAACGAGGCACATCGGTAATTAAAAATACTCATGACTTTTAATTGCTCTAGCGTGTGTTAGACAGAGACAAATATACGTTCTTAGTTTTGCTAATTTATAAGATCATTTAGACTAATTAATAGACATTTTCAGGGCAGCATTTTCGCTGTAAATTTGTTCAAAAGTGTGAATTTTGTAAAATTTGTGGGTACGCTTGATAAATGTTTAATGATGTATTCATATAGGTAGGTATATTTAAAAAATAAATTAATACAAATTTTATACTGCATAAATAGTTCTTAAATTTAGCAAAACCTACTCTATATCAATGCCTTAATCAAAATTTTCTTAATAAAAAAAATTACGCTTTTTTAAGTAACCGTGAGTTTATATTTATGTAGGTTTTACAGCTCAATACGTCTCTGTACAACTGTTAGTAAATTAGTTGTTATAAAGCTTCTCGTTTATTAAAATAAGAGTTTTAAAATCAAAAATATTTTGGATAAAAAACCTAGATGAATCGGAAATATCAAATGTTTGTATAACTTTCTTATCAAAATCTCATGTTGACTTTGATAAACGTGGGAACAGTTAGGACAGTGTCATGTTGGCTTTCGTTAAAACAGCTTGTGTATAAAAAAGTATTTTTAGGGTCCCTCCCAGAGGCGGAATGAAGATAAGCGACGGCAGTCTCTCTGACACTCAAACGTATTCCGAAGTCAAGTCTGACTATGGAATACCGTACGCTCCGTGGTTGAGACATAGGTAATACATTTTCAAATTTTTGTATGTGAATGTAACTAACTTGTGTAAAATAGTCATCTCAATGTAGTTTTTGTTACTTCATTTCCTGTGTGCATTTTGTGTTAACACAAAGTGTCTCTATCATACATGCTTAGCACCCTGTCCGTGACCAGTTGTATCAAAGATATGTGTATTATATACACCTGGTCAGCATGCCTTCATTTCGTTTCCCCCATTTCAGCAACACGTATACAGCAAGTGGGAGGTTGTCTGAGGGAGAGTCTATGGAGTCACTGACTTCCCTGCACTCAGCGCAGGCGCACAACCACACTTCATCCCCTAACTCACACCACCGCAGCTCACTCACACACAATAAGCTCATCATGCATCGCGACGCGCAGGGCTCCAGGCTCAATCGAAGCAACAGCATTAGGTGGGTCAGATGTACCAAAACTTTTAGATGTGAAACATCTATTTTCGCCAATAAAATCGACTCGAGTGCCGTCACGGCAAACTGCATGACGCTGTCGTCTATTGAATTTTACTCAACATAGATGTTTCACATCTGTCCGGCGGTGACGGCCAGTTCTTTACAGATTTACCAGTTTCATATTATCTATTGCCATGCTTAGCTCTTCTCCATAATATTTACTATGTGTATTATACTTATATGATAATATAATATTTATATTGTTAATTATTTTAGCTACCTAAGAGATAGGACATTCCCAAGGTATGAGTCAAGGGTACAAAGTATTTTGCTTCGAGGTGGCACGCTTCACCGTAACATCCTGCATGTATGGCACGGCTTAACACTGTCTTTGTATTATTTGGTCGTGTTAAAATAATATAATATATACATATATACATGTATATTTAAAATTTATTTTAAGCTTGTAAATGTATTTTAGTTAATTAAGACATTTCATTGGTTGATGGACGTATATAAAGAATTGACTCGAGCAAAGTCATTGTAAATCTTTCTTCTGGCAGACATTTTTAGTTTCGCTGAAACATATTTTATATATGCTTTGGTCGTAAAATTTTGTGATGCTATTTGGTCGTTAAATAAAATAAAATTATGTTAATGTATAAATCATTTATTATTAATTAATACAACACATTTTTCCACAAGCCGTGTTATGTATGTTGCTAAATATACTGTATATTTTTTTATTATACAATTGTATTTCAAATGAATATTATTTATTGATATTATAATCTTATTTTATAATCAGACTGTAAATTAAACAATATATTTATAAATTCAATTAAAATCCTTGTCAAATATAGTTATGGCCGTAATTATTTTCTGAAAAGTCTGATGGAAATGTCTGATAAGAAAATGTTTCAAATTGAATGATTTTTTTCAGATCGACAAAGTCCGAGAAGTTGTACCCGTCGATGCTGCAGAGGTCTTCGGAGAGCGACTACGAGCCGTATTACTGCTTACCAGTACAATATGGACCAGGCCAAGGTATTACTATACTATTATATATACTATTATACTATTATAATGAAACAACTTTTACGGATTTCAGGGGTCCTCCCATGACAATGGTTGCTGTATAGTATCCGAATCGTCGAGCTTGTAAAAATCTTAATAAGCCGCTATAAAATCCGTAAAAGTTGTTTCATTATAATGACTGAAATTGGCGTAAACATTAGAAAACAATTATATAACTATTTTTATAGTTGTGATGTATCCTGCAAGTAGGATTTTATGATCGTGTTAAATTGCCCGTTTCATAGTTCTTTTCTACAGAAGATTAGAGATAATTATAATTGATAAAATCAAAATCCTTAAAAATATTTTTGTAATACAACGGACGAATTTAGCCCTAAACTGAATTATTTACAGTGTAAAACCCTCCGTCTAGCGGCCCGTTATTTTTGCTATTCTTCATCTCATCAGCCTTTATCCGTCCACTTCTATACATAGGCCTCTCTGAATGAACGCCAAGACGACCGATCCCTTGCCACTCACATCCAACACGGACCGACTATTTCATATTATTGAAATTAGTAAATCATAGTGTAAAGTTTATTTGGGTATGGATTTTTTTAACCTACTTTACAAATATGATTTGTATCGGGTATCCAACTAGTTGTATTTTCTGTTTTTCCCGCTGATAATATTTTTGTTATCCCCCAGGTCTGAACTACGGTGTGTCCGAGCCACCCTCCCCCTCCCCACGGTCGGCGCTGAGCCCGACGCACCAGCCCGGTAACGTGATGCACACTCCCAGACATTCCCACCATTACCCCAAGAAGAATGACGAAGGTTGGTTTTTTATATTGTTAGTAAGTACCTTACAGAACCAGTTTTGAAAAAAGCACAACCTCTATACCAAAAGGAAAAAGCGTAACCTTTTTTTACCGCTTTTTCGTTTATTTTCCGGACACATTGAATGGTAATTGAATACCACAATACTTCCCGTTGACAACATCGAGCATATAACTGGAATAGACCGGTAATGTTATGTATTTTGTATTAAAACAAATTCCGCAAAATTTGTGCTGCGACGCTGCGCCGGTTTTGCGCTCTGATTGGCCGAATTATGGCGCATCATTCGCCAATAATTGGCCGATGGGATGTACATACAGATCACTGGTTGATTGAATTGCTAATATATCACTGACAAATCACTGACCAGTTCCGGAATTTTATAGCTCACATTGACAAAAAAATTATGAAGTCGCTGAAATAAAAATGCCATTTCTTTATTTTTCAATTCTGATTAGTGTTTATATTTTTTTATTTTTTTCGTTACCCAATACTGGAGAAAAAAATATAAAATGAAAAAAAAAACGATAACGTCACTTGTACGACAGAATATTAAGGTCTCTATTTCTTTGCTGAAACATAATACCTATAGGTAGTTTAAAAAAATTCATGGGAATGTCATCATACGATACCTAATCAGAGGATTTCGGAGGGAAATTTCTGGGTGCACAGTTGTGTTTTTTTGGTTTCCCGTTAATTAATTATTATTAGTATATTGTTCATTTGGAGTGGTTTTCTAGTATTTTTTTTTATTTTAATCTGGACGACTGTTCTGGTGTTTGTTTTAAAAACTTGGTCTATATATTATGATTGGTTGGCCAATACTGTGGAAGACTGGAGGGGCGAGATCGCGTGCCTTGGAGTTTCCCGCCGTATTCCCAAATTTCAGACTTGTCTTCGGCCTTACCAAATAAATACAAACTTGACTGTATAGACTTTAATTATCCTTTGCCTTTTCCTAATGGGATCAATTTTTTTAAATAAAATTAACACGTATGTACACATCACAACTACAAGTAAGGCCCACCAGCTTTCGTGAAATAAAACAACTATACATGTATATAATTGCAAAGTTATGAATCTCAAAAACAAGATACTAATGGTAAATTACATTACTCCAGTATCCGACCACTTTTTATAAGGTCGATAAAAATGTTTTGTTTTCTAGTGCATGGGTCGACGGCTTCTCTGGTGTCGACGGCGTCATCTCTCGCAGCTGGCGCTGGTGCGGAAGAGAGACAGGCCCACGAGGTAGCCCCTGTACGATACTTCATTCATATCATAACATTTAAGAATTCAAAAAAAAATCGTTGGTTATGTTAAATAAAAAAAACATATCTAGATTCCATTCTAGTACTTAGTAGATTTCATTCGTAGTTCATAGATTTTGTAATACAAACAATTTTGAATGAGCTTTTGTACATACAAAAATTGTTTGTATGCCTTTGGTGTCTTGGAGAGACCTTGATTTTAAGATCATCAATTGCTAGATAAAGGCATTTATTTTAGATATATGATATCGAAACAGTCCAGTATAAAACCATCTCATTATAATTTAGATATTGATACAAAAATAATAAAAAATTAACATTTTTTACTAATATAAAAAAAAACATAAATCAAAACACATACCTATACGATAAATATAAAATTACATTTATTAAAAAAAATGGTACAGGGTACAATTTTCTTTATATTTTTAGAAAAAGTCATAATACTGGTTGTTACACGTTTTTGATACAATTTGTTTATTTAAGGTGCGAAAACTGAGACGGGAGCTCGCTGATGCAAAAGAAAAAGTTCACACACTGACCACCCAGCTGACAACTAACGTGAGTTATATTTTCTTTTCAAAGTTTTTTTTCAGCAAATATTCTTCCCTTCTCTAGTTATCAGACGCGTCTTTCCCATTGGGCACTCTAGGACCTGCCCAGGGCCCCGCAATCTATGGGGCCCATTGTTTCTATGATAATATGATGGAGTAATAAATTTAGGGAAACCAATCAATGATAGCTGACTAGAATACCTAGTAGTGCCTTAATTACTAGGTTCTTTATTCCTAAATTTTAGGCGCACAGATCTCAAAATTGTTGTTTTACGTTGGTTCCCCGATAGTGCCCAGGGCATAGTTAGTTACTTATAAGTAATTTACGTAAGTACTAGTAGGTACTTATTAGAAAGTCCTTATTAGACACGCAAGGCCAAATCGACATCTAATTAACATAATTTTTCTGTGTATGAATATTTTTGACAAAACTGATAAACAGAACAGAATCGATCAGATTTTCATTTAATACCTTCCAAAAATCAATATCATTTTATGTGGTTTTTATGTCAACTTCAGAAGTTGACATAAAAACCACATTTCAAATAATGGACTTACAAATAAGATAGGACAGGTTTAACGAGGTGATTTCAAGTGTCTAGTTACATACTTTCTCAACGTGTTGTTCTCAGTTCCTGTTATTGTTTGCACTACATTATGATTTTGTTAAGCCAATGTTTATAAACATTGACTGTTGTCCACAAAGCAATTACCGATAAGGATTTCATTCGTCAAATTATGAATAATTGGCCACCTGTAATGCTAATTGGACTTTTTTTTATATTTGCTAGAATATTTATGTTATAAAAACTAGTTTCGCCCGCGTTCGCTTAGATTGACAGACGTATCCAGATTGATGATGATTATTTTTGTAGCCTAAGCTACTCCTTATAACATCAGCTATCTGCTGGTGAAAGTCCCGTCAAAATCAGCTTAGCCGTTACAGAGATTAGCCGAAATTATTTATCATAGCAACAGAATCTATACATTTACCTATACATATAAATAAAATCGGAGTGTCTGTTTGTAATATTAAAATAAGCGCTTTTTTCTAAATGCATATGAAAGTACCTATACACGTTACATATACCAAAATAACGTTCTTTACAATTTTAGTCTATATGTCTGTCTGTTAGTTCTGACTAACCTCAAAAACGGCTGAAAAACACTGACAGATAGCTGATGTTATAAGGAGTAATTTAGGCTATAAAAATAATCATCATTAATCCGGACACGGCTGTAGATACCTAAAACTTATTTAACGCAGGCGAAGCTGCGGGAAACAGCTAGTTTAAAATATAACTGATAACTAAGTACTAAAATGTGATAGTTTCTAGGATTTTACATTACACAGCTATCTAGCTTAACAATCAACCATATCTTCGGTCCATTTATATTCATGGAAGCGCGGTATCTTTGTCAGGATCTAGAATTATTGTATCAACTTTATCTGTCTTCTTAAGCTATTTCCCTATACAATTTGAATGGTATCTTCTATATAAATCACTTTCTTGTTTGATTTTTTATGATTATTCGGTATCGGTAAGAGCCAACAGAATTTTTAAGCACAAATTCTGATCAACAATCAATTAGGATTGTCTTCAATAACAATCTTTTGTGTCCATGCTGGACGTCAATTTTTTTTATAACTTTACACAAAATGTCAAAAAGATTAACTGTTAATTTTTATAAAAAAATATTTATTTATTTATAATAAAAATGTCATATCTTGCA
Organism: Helleia helle; assembly: GCA_963853865.1. Taxonomy (NCBI): domain Eukaryota; kingdom Metazoa; phylum Arthropoda; class Insecta; order Lepidoptera; family Lycaenidae; genus Helleia; species Helleia helle. The sequence goes on from OY971421.1 coordinate 15,444,842, forward strand.
AAGATAACTTTTTATGACACAAAAAGTTTTAGGAAGCAACAGATAACCACTGTGTCAGACAATCTTGTTTACAACAATGTATCGGTAGCAATATACAGGGTGATTTTTAGGAAGCAACAGATAACCATTTTGCCAGACAATCTTGTTTACGACAGTGTATTGGTAGCAATATACAGGTTGATATACAATAAACAGACACGCGAACACGCGTGACAGTTGTAACTGGATGCTTTGCTGAAAGATAAACTAGTTCGAGCGACCTCAGGGCGTAGAGTTTCTTAATAAAATTTCTAAGCGTTTTGTTTCGTAATATTAAAATTATCGTGATTATATCACGATGTGTCAGGTCATGAATTCTTATTTGAATATCATAATTAAAATTGTGAATATAAATTTGTTCCAGCCAAACATATCTAGAGATCCGAGATAACTTTGTGTTAAGGTATTTCAGGAACAAAATATTAAATTTTTATAGAATATAGATGTTGCCCGAAGTTTCGCCCGCGTTAACTTAGATTTACAGCCGCTCGCGGATTGATGATGATTATTTTTATAGCCTAAGTTACTCCATATATCATCAGCTATCTGCCAGTGAAAGTCCCATCAAAATCGGCCCAACCGTTTCAGAGATTAGCCAGAACAAACGGACAGACCGAAATTTAAAAAAAAGGCTATTTTTGTATATGTACCGTGTATACATCCATATGCATTTAATAAAAAGCGATTATTTTAATATTACAAACAGACACTCCAATTTTATTTATCTGTATAGATGTATGGTTTTAAAAAGGTTAGTTCCACTGAGTTTGTTTTTTTTTTTGGCTCTTCTCAGTGGGAAGTTCTTCTCGATTAATCGTAATTTATGGTAGATTCAATTGACGTTCAAAAAGCTACTGTGTTGGTACTATTTTGAATAAAAAATATAAATTTGATTTAATTGAAAGAAGCCTATGTGGCGTAGTGAACGGAAAAATGATGATAATGATGATGACAAATCATCGAGCATTTATATCCGGATAGAGTAGTAATGTGAGCCATAAAATTCTGAAACTAGTCAGTGATTTGTCACTGACGGAAAAACAATTCAACCAACCAGTGATCTATATGTATACATATCATCAGTCAGTCGGCCAATCAGAGCCCAGAATCAGCGCAGCGTCGCAGCACAAATTTGGCAGAATTTGTTTTCACACAAAACAAATGACATTACAACTCTATTCTGGTTATACAGTATGATAAAGTAACATAAGTAACGTCATCAAAAAACGATACCTTTATCAGTCTGCTACTATCGCAAAGCTTGTTGCTGAGTTTGATGTTCGGCTCTTCTAGTTACAGCCAGCTACTTTTGGCCCATCATCTCAAGCTAGGTCTTGTATGCGATCGAATTGCTGTGTTATTATGATTTATATTTAAACTAATTATACTGATCGTGGTTAAACAAGATAACAGCGGCGTAACTATTGCCACCTGAAGCCCGAGGCAAATTCTTTGGACAGGGCCTTGGCCAGTTTTGCTGACCTTTTTTTCTCTAGAATTTGGAAGTTTGGTGGCATTGGCGGATTTATACATATTCAAGGTATATGCTGTAAGTTTTTCTGGACCTTCTTTTTTTATTTCAGAAAACCAAATGTTAAAAATGTTGTGATATATCTGACCTAGCGGCTAGTCCGGGGCCCTCTCGGGTCGGGTGCCCGTGGCATTTTGCCAGCCCTGCCTACCCTACCCTATAGTTACGTCAATGCCAGTAGCCTACTGGCTTGTGGTTACTATGCCTACTTAGGCATGATATCTCTATGATACGTAACAATATGACCATACATAACAATATGATACACTTTAATGTACACGGGAGTATATTAGTATTGACCTTAATTTTTGATAGCAAGAGGTTATGAAAAAAATGTTATTATACAAATGATTCATAACCTCACTGATCTGCTATAAATTTTGATATATATTTACATAACCTTTTTATTATATTTTCAATGAAATATAAAAAGTTGACACTCGAGGGAGCAGCTATACACTTAAAATTAATGTGTTTTATATAATCATAAGCGACTCTTATAGTATCCCACTGATGGGCACGGGTATCCTCGAAATCAGGGAGAACGGTATGTTTTCCCATAGTTAAGCTATTAACTGGTCCAATGCGGGGTGGTGAACATCACCATTCTTACGAAGTAGCGCCATGCTGCCTTGCAGCTGAATGGGCCGGCGCGTCCGGGGAAGTACTTCGCTCTCACATAATATCGACGTCAAATGGCGGCAAATGTCGTCGTGTTTCGTTCGGTTTGTGAGAGATCCGGTGGCCCATCCCCCCCCCCCCCCCCCCCAACATACATGACAGCACAGACTACGCAAAGACTACCCCAGAAGGGTACCGGTCGCACAAGCACCGGAGAATCCCTCTCTAGGCTTCCGGGCTCAGGACACGTACCTGAACCCGGAAACCTGGGCAGCCCCGCGTATTCTGGGGGGGGGCGAATCTGTGCTCAAGACAAAAACTGCCCGGGGTAAACGGAGCAGTCGGCAGAAGTCCCCTACCACTATGACCGTGGATTTCTGTAACATAAGGGGACTTTATAGCAATCTCAACGCTGTTCACTACCACCTCCAGACGGCGAAGCCGGCCCTGCTCTTTTTGACCGAGACTCAGATATCTTCTCCGGCTGATACTTCCTATCTCTCTTGTCCGGGGTACAAATTAGAACACTTTTTTGTACCGCGGGCTGGAGTTTGCGCGTACGTCAGAGAGGATGTCTGCTCTCGTCGCCTTGGCAGTCTTGAAGGTAGGGACCTCTCCATCCTCTGGTTGCGCATAGACAGCGATGACCATCCCCGCGTCTATGCCTGCCTATATAGGTCCCACAGCGGTAATGACGAAACCGATCGACTCATAGAGCACATCCAAATGGCTACAGATTCCGTACTACAACAGATCCCATCTGCAGAGATCGTGATACTTGGTGATTTCAACGCCCATCACACCGAGTGGCTCGGCTCACGTACAACCGATCATGCAGGAAGATCTGTTTACGACTTTGCCTCAGCATATGATCTGACACAATTGGTGGTATCACCAACTCGTATCCCTGATGTGGAAGATCATACGCCTTCCCTGTTGGACCTTCTGCTGACCTCTCACCCGGACAATTACGTGGTCTCCGTGGACGCTCCACTTGGCTCATCGGACCACTGTCTGATCCGGAGTTCTGTGAAAGTTGCCCGCCCATCGTTTTGCCAGCTGCCGCCATGTTTGGCACTATAGGTCAGCTGATTGGGATGGAATGCGGTCCTTCTTCGCATCCTACCCATGGGGGCGAATTTGCTTCTCGCTGGATGATCCAGACATCGTTGCCGATTCTGTCGCCGAGGTGGTGCTGCAAGCCATGGAGCTTTTTATTCCAAGCTCTTCAGTGCCTATAGGCGGCAAATCCCAGCCCTGGTTTGGTCAAACTTGTAAGATGGCTGCACGCCACAAGCGGTTAAGCTACCGAGCCTGGGCCAATGCATCGATGTCACAGGATGTAAAGACCAGCGCATTAAAAAAGGAGTATAACTTTGCCTCCAGGTCCTTCAAAAGAGGTATTGCTGAGGCAAAAGCGGAGTACGTAAACAGAATTGGCGAGAGATTAGTTCGACTTCCTTCGAGAACTCGTGCATTCTGGTCACTCGCCAAGGCTGTTCAAGGGAATTTCTGTAGGCCATCCCTACCATCTTTGCACATGAGGAACGACTCGTTGGCCCACACCGCGAAGGAGAAGGCCGATCTCCTAGGCTCTCTTTTTGCTTCCAACTCGACTTTGGATGACCAGGGAAAAATACCACCGACGATCCCTCGGTGTGATACCTCAATGCCGGAAATAATTTTTCGACAGAGCTCCGTACGTAAAGCGCTTTTTTCGCTGGACATCCATAAGTCGAGTGGGCCTGACGGCATCCCTCCGTTAGTGCTACGTACTTGTGCTCCTGAGTTGGCACCCGTCCTTACGCGTCTTTTTCGGCACTCATACTCATTAGGCGTCGTCCCATGCTCGTGGAAGACAGCTTTGGTACACCCGATCCCTAAGAAAGGGGACCGCTCAGACCCGTCCAACTACAGACCAATAGCCATTACTTCCTTGTTCTCAAAGATTATGGAATCCATAATTAACTGCCAGCTCCGGCGGTATTTGGAGGAGCACCAGCTGATTAGCGATCGCCAATATGGCTTTCAACGGAATCGTTCAGCTGGTGATCTTCTAATATTCCTAACGCATCGATGGGCGGAGGCAGTTGAGAGCAAGGGGGAAGCACTGGCGGTTAGTTTGGACATAGCGAAGGCCTTTGATCGGGTGTGGCATAAAGCACTTCTAGCGAAGCTAGCATCATATGGGCTTCCCGAGAAATTATGTAAGTGGATCACCAGTTAGCAGACAGGAGCATCAAGGTCGTTGTCGACGGTACATGCTCGGACCTCAAGTCTGTTAATGCTGGTGTTCCGCAAGGCTGTGTACTATCTCCAACCCTGTTTCTTCTGCATATCAATGATATGCTGCAAACCAGCGGCATTCATTGTTATGCGGATGACAGCACTGGAGATGCCTTATACACTGGCCGCTCTAATATTTCTCGGGAACAAGTCGATGAGTGTCGGAACAAACTTGTGTCTGAAATCGAGTCTCTGTTGACCAAAGTCTCGGAATGGGGACGACTTAACCTGGTCCAATTTAACCCCAACAAGACACAAGTTTGCGCGTTTACCGCCAAAAAATCACCCTTCGTCGTTCCTCTACGATTTGAAGGCACTCCCCTAACTGCCGCAGCCAGCATTGGGATACTTGGCGTCGACATATCGAGAGATGTGCAGTTTCGTGGTAATTTGGAAGGAAAGGCTAAACTAGCCTCTAAGAAACTTGGCGTGCTCAATAGGGCGAAGCAGTATTTCATTCCTTCACACCGCCTTCAATTATACAAGGCGCAGATCCGGCCTCACATGGAATACTGCTCTCACCTCTGGGCTGGAGCGCCCCAATATCAGCTCCTTCCATTTGACCGCGTCCAACGCCGGGCGGCTCGAATCGTCGATGATAATGTGATCTCCAATCGGCTTGATCCCTTGGCGCTGCGTAGAGATGTCGGATCGCCCTGCATCTTCTACCACATCTACCACGGGGAGTGTTCTGAGGAATTGTTCGGATTAATACCTGCGGCAGAATTCCACCACCGGACATCGCGTAAGAATTCCAAATTTCACCCACACCATCTTGATGTCCGGAAATCCACGACATCTAGATTTTTACGGCATTTCCTGCCTCGCACTACAAATATATGGAATCAGCTGCCACCTATGGTGTTTCCGAACCGATAAGACTGGGACCTTCAAGAAAAGAGCATACTCACATCTAAAAGGTCGGCAACGCACCTGCTGATCTCCTGGTATAGCGTGTCTGTGGATGTCGCTATTCACTTACCATCAGGTGAACCGACTGTCCGTTTGCCCCCTCTCCTATAAAAAAAAAAAAAAAAAAAACACACCGTCTAAAGCTTTCAAGTCTTCCATAGGTATGCAGGCTCACCATTGCTCCGATGTTGTCATGTTCACGAGGAAATTTAGAAATTAAATTTACAACAGTCTTCTGACTGTTGTAAATTTAATTTCTATGAACCCAGACCTCTTACTTCGAGGTCCATACCCACTAGAGTTCTAGACCATCGCCACTCACTTAAAATTTTATTTACGTACATTATTTATAGTGTGCAGTAATTTATAGATAAAATGCGATTTGAATTCAATCTTTATATTATATCAGCAGCTTTCTTTTGTGAAAATAATATGCGATCGTTTTACAACCACAGCGAATGTTAGTAGTTGTGTCGCGGCTTCACTCGCGCGCCATATCGCTATGAAAATGATAACTTTTACCTAGGTAATATTGATCTGCATGTCACTACTAAATAGGCATATTACTAATACACTGTCGTATTATAAACTTTTGTAAATATATCTATAGAAACGCCTTGTGACTACTACATAAATAACATTTTTTTAAAGAGAATAGATACGGTTTTTATTTATGTTAGTTGGATAGACAAACGGGCAGACGAATCTGATCATAAGTGATCAGTGTCGCCCAAGAACACAAACTAGTTCATTCATGTATAACTCAGGTTACTTAATCATGTTTTGCTTGTCCTGAGACGTAACTCGTAAGATGGTGAGCCTCGGTGTCTTGCCCTTCTTACCGAATTACACCAAAGCTGTTTAAAATAAGCATGATTGTCCCCTCTTCTTATAAGGGGGGTACAAAGTGCAGCTCCCTCGACTCAATTTGCTTCGCCCAAGGTGCTGGGTTCACTTTAGGCTACTGAGCCCCACCACCACGACAAGGCTCGAACCATGGTGGGGAAGTATAGATTTAGGCTAAACGCCCGCAAAAGATGTAAAGACATACTATGATTAACCAACTTCGCTGTATTCTAAATTAGAATAGAACTCTTATCGCTAATTATGTTACACTTCTCCGAATATGAAATCGCTATTACAAAATTTAAATGGGTTAATGTGATTATGCAATATGTTACCAAACAAAATATTTGTGTCACTTACGTGAGATAACATTAAAATTTAATTTGCTTGACACATGAGTGATAAGGTGAGGTGACCCAGCGGGATCAGATACCATGGGGTCGGTCCAGTCACACGACTCCATATCGAGTGCTAGGAATGTGTGCCAGTAATACCATTTTAGCCACTTTTTCGCGAGATCTGGCGAATTTTTGTAATATGGCGGACATTCTTTAAACTTGAAAATAATCTAAACGATATTCGTAATTCTAATTTTAGAAAATTCGTTACACATTTCTTTAGAAAAAATCAAAAAGACTTAGAGTGAAACCTTATAACTTAGAATTATGACATTATGAATTTTGAAATTTCTATACAAAAAATTTAAAATTTAATAATTACATCATAAATGTCACGTTCCATGATTTTTGTTCACCCAAAAAGTGCTCAATGCGCCTAAAGAAGTTTGCGCTTCAAAAATATGCAAATCTACCAGCTGATCTTTATTATACCAGATATAATTACCAGAACAAAGTATTTTTATGCCTATCTTGAGATGCATGACCTCGATGCCAGGAATTACCCTGCCTGTTCTACTCTACATAACGAAACACAAGCAACCAATTTTACAGAAAAAATGAGCAGACGCGTGTGGACAATATAATAATAATATATAAATGTAATAGAAACCCTTATCTACGTTTTATTAATTGATCCCATTCAAAATAAAATAACGATAATCTTTTGTTAGAAAAAAACTAGAACTATTGTTGTTACGGCGGTTAATTTCTGAATAAGCTGGCAACATTGACGTGGACCATGACTCAACTGTCACCATTTCCCGCGTAAAATATTTGCGTTAAGGCCAAGAACATGTAAACATAGACTTTATAGTCCAAGTGCTAGTGCAAATCAAGCGAGTCAAATGAAATATTATCTGTTACACTCGTCGCCTGCGTCGTCTACAGATTTACTCTTGATTCAAATAACATATACACATATTATATGTATATATATGCATATATATGCATTGTATGCTGTTTTAAAAAATAATAGAGTCTATAACAGGGTCATAATCTGTTTATGAAATGAACATGTTTATATTTTCATGAACTTATTTCTCTTAACTAACAGTAACATAGGAATCTTACAAACATTTTTTTTACGCCAGGAAATGCTCTGAGGCATCCCGCTGAGGAGGGGAGGTCTCTCCAGGCGACCCATGTGGGACTCGCTGTGCCCGAAATATGCTATGGTAGACGCAGCTCTACCCACTAAAATCCGGCGAGTCCCACCAATGCCACCTTTGGTGAGGCGCCCCGGATCTATTGAGCAAACAGGGTACCTGGACGGCTAGTCAGTCCCTCAAGGGACCAACACCAACTACCCAGAGGGGTCCACACCACAGAATAACCCCTCCCAACGTCGGGATAGTGCAATGACGTTCACATCCTCGCCCCTTGTCCCCCCTACTATTTTGTCCCGTCGGTTCAATTTGCTTCGCCTAAGGTGTTGGGTTCACCTTTGCTAATAGCTACTGAGTCCCACCGCCACGAGAGACTTGAACCTTGGTGGGGAATCACACAAATATCACGTGGCTAGGTTTAATTATTGTTATTATTTATTTGCACTAATAATAATAATTATGATTAGTAAATTCAATATAATATGCATCAATCATTATTTCTTGGTGTAAATCACTGTTTTGTTTTATAATGATTATTATTCTTTGGTATGAACTCATAGATGACGTCGGTAATATTTATGTCTGGACGTAACTCACAAATGTAGGTCTTTAAGAATTACGGCATTATAACAGACCTTATATGGCAGAGACGCAGCTTTCCGTGTCCCAGCTATATATAATATGGAAAATCGTTATAAATTAAAACAAGTTGGAATAGCATTTCCCATTCGTGTTTCTGTATATTTTACTCTGTATATGGCGATAATAATGAAAGTATAGTCGTTATTTGCGCTATATATATAATGAGATACAATCAAAGCTCTTTGTTTCTTCTTGTCTAGTTATGGATTGTAGGTTTCATTCCAATAACTTTATAATATTTCATTTCATTTATTATTCAGAAATAATGAAATAGCATATTTCTAACTTTATTAAAAGTTCGCTAAGTACTCTAAGTTTATTAAAACACTTCTTATGTTAGTTGTATAGGGAAACTGACAGACATACCACCAGATTGTAGGTCGACGTCGCCCATGAACATAAACTAGATTACTGCTGTAACTAGCCCAGGCAACTCATTTTTACATGATTTGAGAATGTACCTATATTTTTTTATAGTATAGAAGGGCCAAGGAGCAGTCGAAGCCTTTCAGCGACTATCCACGCCCATACACATCCGCACAACCAGAGATTATGCATATGCGATGCCCTCCTTTTCCCTAACCCCCCCCCCCCCCCCAATGGGCCACCGGAAACTCACAAACCGCACGAAACGCGACAGTATAGTCACTTGACGCCGGTGTTATGTGAGCGAGAGGCACTACCTAATCGTGCCGGCCCAATTTAGATGCAAAGTAGCATGGCACTACCTCTTACTGTATAGTATATATACTTATGTATTTTAAAATTTAATTCTTTTGGTATATATATTTTACTACCTAATCTCACATCGACTCTAAATATGACGTAAGTCGTATTAATGAAACGGATGCACTATTACTACTAAGTCTATTTCTCTCTAAAGGTCTCAAAACTAGTTTCGATTAATGTGAAATTAATGTCTGTTGTTTCTGAGGATCGTTATTTGACACATTATGAGTCACACATAATTTACTAGTTTACTAAAATAGTGTATGATTTAAATAGATACATTTAGTTTACATATTCTAGAGAAAGTGGCTAGAGATCCATCAATAAGTGGTACGAGGAAGCTAATTTTTGAAACGTTTGTAGTAGTAGGGTTTTGAGTACTCATCAGGATTGCATATCTTATTTATAATAAGAAATTACCCGATTTATATTTTATTTATATAGATAATTACTATATACGTCTTTGAAAAATCCTCTATACAACTTTTCATTAATGGTAAGAGTATTCAACAAAAGCTCACAGAATTTTTTTCTGTAAAAAAGACACGATATTTTACTCAGCACTTATTAAATAATTATTTAGTAGAAATTATTATACAACCAGATAGACAACAAGTGAAAGGAATTATAATAATATTTTAAGTTACATTTAGACCTTGGGGATAAGTCCGAGTATTATAAATAATGAGTCAATTCAACACCTAAACGGCACTTCCAATGAATCTTTAATTAGTGCTCTAACTTAGGTCAGGTGGCGACGTATTTGGCATACAATGTGATGTCTGCTTGTTAGTAGCGTGTTTATCGATAATACAGGCAGAATGCAAAATAAAGTTTGAGAATTTCATCCATATTATTAAAAATTCGCACTTTCAAACCTTTTACTTCAAAAAAATGTTGGCCTTCTATGTTACTTAACTTTTTTTGAAAATTTTATTCAATTTATTAATTCAAACCGGTGTCAAAGTGCGTGAGATATACCAGTATCAAGCAGAACCAGGCACACTAATGCCGAGATATTAATCCCAGGCTAAGCTTACTTCTCTGGAGCATTAGATATTGCTCTACGTAATCGCTAGCATTCTTCACTCACCATGACTTACAGTTCTAATTAACAGACATAATGTGTCATATACATTTATGTACATATAATACCTAGTTGGCTGCGATAGGATCTTCGTCTTCCTTAGGGTGTATTGAAAGATCTATGGTTTACCAGTGAATGGAAAAAGATAAGTATTAATGATGACCAGATAAAGACCGTTTAGTTCCGTTTAGATCTACATTTTCCAACCCAACTTCACCTTTCTTTCTTTTTAGTTATGAATAAAAAATTGACGGAATTTTTAGTCTCACTTTCGCTGTACTTATATGGCCGAGTTTTGGTCCCTAGACGACAACTTTTATGTTAGTTGCCAGATGTGTCACCTGATGGTAAGTGGTCAACGTCGGTCATGAATATAAACTAGTTTGCCTGGAACTAGCCCAGGCAACTCATTCATGTATTGCCTATTCTGAGACATAAGATGTTAAGTCTCGGTGCCAGTAATTACACTGCCTGTCTTGCCCTTCTTCCCGAAACACAGCGAAGCTGTTTTACGGAAGACATAAGCAAGATGGTGGTACCCGTGCAGGCGGGAGCAGGTACAGCGCATCCCTCCCACCGGTAAATAGGTACTAATATTAATTAGAAATTATAAATGGTTATATTACGGATTAAGGAGGCCGATGTTCAGCAGTGGACGGATAGAGGCTGATGATGATGATGATATTACGGACATATAAGTAAACGTAGTAAGAAATCGAAGGATAGAAGACCCATCTCCAACTCGATGAGTCGATATCCTTGCTGACCGGTCCTGGATGATCCGCGGCTCCGGATCCGAGCTCGGCCGTCTTGGCGTTCGCTAAAAGAATCCTATGTCCAGCAGTGGATGGAAAACTCATGCTGATGAAGTAAACTTGTTACTGTTATTGATATCATTAGTATTAATTATTTGCCAACCATATACTGGTTTACAAATAGGATGTTACGCAAATAGGTATATGAGTAAAAGTATAAAATTATACGTTACTGTTGCGAATGGGTTACCGGATATATTTTAGTCACTAATGGAGAAAAGAAAAAAGTATAGATGGAAAAGAGAAAAAGGAAATACTAACATTCTTGATGATGAAATACATACATATAAGTACACTGGCTCTTTGTGGTTCTTACCAAAACTGAAGGAAAGTGTTTTGCCGTTTGTGTGGAAAGCAATAAATAAATGCAAAGCAAATTATTAACATTTAGATCTGGAAATGATAAGCTTTAAAGAAAAACCAAAATTGTATGTACAAGTATACTAAAAAGGGCATAGAAACAAGTTTACAAAAATTGTGATAAATCGATTTAGATAAGTAAAAGTTAATCAACTTAATGATAATATAATCAAATTCTTTTCGTTTCCCGTTACGTTTTATTGCTTGTGAGAATATTTACATTTATAACACGAAAGGAGTTTGGTTTTCCTTTTTAAATCACTGGCGTTTAAAACCGGTTCCTGAGTCGTTGATGTTAATTGATTCAAGATACCACATACATACTACTATGTAGCCCTTCATTCATGATAAAGAAGGTCACTTAATGTTATTAATAACAACAGTGTGAAAAGTAAACTTAACTAAGTGGAACTATGTATAATGCGAGAGTCTGAGTGTCATCAGTCATCATCATCAGTCTCCATCCGTCCACTGTTTAAAATATGCCTCCCTCCATGAAGGCCAAGACGGTCGAACCCTTGCCACTCGCATCCAACACCGACCAGCCAGTAGCCTCCGCACGGAGATCGTCTTCCTATCTGGTTAAAGCCTACCAACAGTTCTTCACATGTAGATATTGAAATCAATCAATCTTTTGTGCTCTGTCGCTTCTAATGGTTTTGATGCCATAAAATACTATTACTGACTCGGCAAATGTTGTTCAGCTATATTGTTGTTGTTAAAAAAATGTTTGTCAAAATAGTTTTTTCCGGATAGTAATTAGTAACACAGTAATACTCCTAGCGGCGTGAAACGTACGTACGTGACGTACTTTACGACCAATTCTCACACCTATCAAAAATCATGAAAATCCATCGAGCTGTTACGGTGGAGTGCGACCACAAACACGACACGAGATTTTTATACATACAGAATAACTTATCCTTTAAATATAGGATAACGTCATAACATTATCCTATTTCTATTCTTAATAACTATACTTCTATACTAATAATATAAAGCTGAAGAGTTTGTTTGTTTGAACGCGCTAATCTCAGGAACTACTTGTGCGATTTGAAAGATTATTTATTGTTAGATAGCGCATTTATCGAGGAAGGCTATAGGCTATATAACACCATGCTGTGACTCACAGAAGTGAACTAAAGCAAGTTAACGCGGGCGAAGCTGCAGGCAACATCTAGTAATGTAATAACTAGTGTGTACACTAAAACAATATTATTAAAGTGTTTTATCATGTTAATAAGTTTTAGAATTATGCAGGTTTATTTATATTCACAAAACGTAGACCATTGATATTTCATTGTTATGTTTGTAAGTTGTAACCAACCATAACCAAGCCTTACCAATAACCGAAAGGCGACTCGGATTTCTGTGTCTAGTTTTTGTTAATCAATGGCTTCTAATGTGTTGCTTTTGTTCAATTTACTGCTTCAAAAGCCATGCCGCTATAAATAATTCAACACTCAAGCTAACCACGGGAGTCTACTGCTTACTTGTGCCTTTGTTCGTCTGTCGAACCCTATTTTGTTTATTTATTGTTTTTAGTCTGTATGGATCAATCACAAATTAAGATACTTTGGGATGAAGGAAAGTAGAAAGAAACCAACCAAAAAGCGTTTGGACTATATTCGTCATAATAAAGTCCAAACGCTTTTTGGTTAGTTTGACATACAGCTTGGCAAAAAAGAGTATGGAAAAAATGAGGGCGCCACTCTCACTTAGGTTTCATCATAATATGGAAAATCAGTAAGGTAATTTAATCAAATCGTTAAAAATAAATGTGAAACACTAAGCTTTACTCAAAATCTAGTATTTGTCGGCCAAGTATTGTCAATATAATAGGTTTCCATTTAGTAAAATATTTAGTTCCACCTGTCACCACGTCATACTCTTTTTTGCCAAGCTGTACCTTTATATTTAAAAAGGTTTTATAGATGTTCCCCATACGTAGTTCGCTATTATAACACTATTATGGTTGCAGAGATATAGGGTCTCTAATTTGTACAATTGAGGCCTAAAAACTCTACTATCATTTTAGTCTCTTTCAATTGACACGTAGTGTGCACTATTTTACCGCAGGGAAATCCTTATGGATGCAGCTAGAATCTTTGGGTAGATCCTGACCCAATGTGGGACTCGCACCTGGGAGTGCCCACCCTAACTTAAACCACTGCGAGCGCCTTCAGCCGCTTTTTTGAGGGTCCGGTCACCTCATCATCACCTCAGCGACAGGCTGGCCCCGGCGAAGGCCAGACTACTCCTCATAGGGGGGAGACTGCCAGACCTCTACTAAGCAGTTCCCGCGACGTCGTGTCATACTGAGCCCAGGTTCCCATCCTGAACCCGACACGAGCACAGGGGCGTTACTGGAGGCGTATTAAGTAGGGCCTCTTACGCACCCACGTTCTTCGCCCACGGACGTAGTGTGCACTTTTTTTTTTTTTTTTTTTTTTGTTCCGCAGCGGAAACTTGCAGCCCAAACCATAGCTAGAACCGGGGTTGGTTTTAAACGTAGCAGTGTGTGGGGTTCGCACTTGGGAAGTGTTGTCGTTACCCACTAAAACCGCTGCAAGCGCCCTCCGCCGCCTTTTGAGGGTCCCGGATCTTGCAACAACACAGGACCCTCGGCGAGGGCCAGACTCCTCCTCGAAAGGGGGGACTGCTCGGCTGTTCGTTTTCACGATACTTTTAGCAGTCCCCGACGACGTCGTGCCTATCTGGACCCAGGTTAACCCCAACCTCGGCCCGACACGAGCACAGGGGCGTTACTGGAGGCGCATTAAGTAGCGGCTCCTACGCACCCCTGTTCGTCGCCTGCGGGAGGAGGCCTCGTCGGCGGCCTCCTCTCTCACCCGCTCATCGGCCTCCTTCTGGGACATTACTGCCTCACAGAAGGAGACCATCGCCGTCCAGGACTCGTCATTGCGGAGCATCGCAGTGATGATGCTCGGCAAAGACAAGTCCCCTCCGACAACTGACGTCAGATCGCGACGCAGCGCCGCCCATCTCGGGCACACCTCTAGAGTGTGCTGGGCCGAGTCCACCGCCGCGCCACAATCGTGACATACAGTTGCCGGCTCCTTCACTCTTACCGCGATGACCCGCTGCGCCGAGCGCAACGGACGTAGTGTGCACTGGCCTAACGTAGGCTGGCGAAATTAAAAGATTTTCAAATACTTTAATCAGGCACGCAGGTAGAATGTGAGTTTCCCTTAGCCCTTGCTATAGGGGTTACTTCGCTCGACATAAAGGTCCGACTATAATCTAGTTAGCTTAATATAGTTGCGGGTAAACAAAAACTTGACAACAACCCTGAGCGAAAGTGCCCACGGTTTTATTGGAGTGCAATGTGGGCCAATGGCACTTCAATTTAATGAATTGCCCAACTTTATTTAATGACATTGTTAGCTGCTGACATTTGTTCTTAATTACATACAACTGTAAGTAGTAAGTACTGTGGTACGGTCAAAGAATAATGAGTGCAATACGGTACTTACGGCCAGTCGTGTTACTGACAAGTTCTATGACATGTAACAAAAGCTATTTGACGATCTTGTTTCATTCCTTCAAAATGAATAATTTCAGGCTACGTACGGGCCACGGTGCCAAACAAGAATAATATGTTCACGTATTTCTCCATGGTTTTTTTTTTACTTGTATAATTATGGCTTGTTCCGCGTAAATTTGGCGTGGGTTTTCTTAAGCATTAACCCTCTTGAGAAACCACTTGGAAAGTGTCAGAACGAGATATTAGTAGGTATAGAAATATATTGTTATATTATATTTTTTAAACAAAGTGGATAGTAGCCATATAATATATAAATATAATAATATCAAACCTTATACGTCCCACTGCTGGGCACGAGTCTCTTCCTCGTAATCAAGCGAGGAGGGTGTGGGTATAGTTCACCGATGTGCTAGCCCAATGCGGGTCGATGAACTTCACACACCTTCAAAGAATTTTAATCTCACCAGCCATGCAGGTTTCCTCACGATGTTTTCTTTCCCCGGTGAGCAAGCGTTGGTCTTACCGTGACGCTGTTGTTCAGTACTTTTTTTTTTTTCTTTTACGCCGGGAAATGCTCTGAGGCAACCCGCCTGGGGAGTGGGTCTCCCCAGGTGGGTATGTGGGACTCGCTGCGCCCGAAAGATGGTAAATGGACGCAGCTCTACCCACTATAACCCGGCGAGTGCAACCAGTGCCGTCATGTGGAGGTGCCCCGGATCTGTTAAGCTAACAGGGCACCTCGACGGCTAGTCAGTCCCGCAAGGGACCGACGCCACCTCCACAGAGGGGTTGTCCCGCACCACAGAACAACCCCTCCCAACGTCGGGACAGTACAATGGGGTGAGGTTCCCATCCTCACCCCTTGCCCCCTGCTCTTTTGTCCCCCCTTCTTATAAGAGGGGTACAAAGAGCCCCCTCGGCTCAATTGTTTCGCCCAAGGTGCCGACTCACCCTAGGCTACTGAGCCCCACTGCCACAAGGCCTGAACCATGGTGGGGAGGTGGTGTTCAGTACCTAGGTAATCAGTAAAGTAATACTTATACGCAGAACATTACATCGTTCGAATATCTCTCGCACACAATTACCGGTGGAAGTGATGCGTTGTGATCATCTGTGATGTGTGTGATCATCCTGCTTATTTCTCCCGTGAAACAGCTTTGCTGTGTTTTGGAGAGAAGAGCAGACAGTATAATTACTGGCACCGAGACTTAACATCTTGTCTCAGAATTGGCAACACGTGATTGAGTAATTGCCTGGGCTAGTCTCGTATTTATTTATGTTCATAAATCATAAGAGACGCTGAATTACCATCTTACCACCATGTGGCTCGTCTGCCCGTTTGGATATCCAACTAACACAAAAAAGAACCGAATCATACAGATCGGCTCGGCCTCTTTTTTATCTGTATGATTGTCTTAACTGTATATACAGTTTGCAGCTCATCATTTATTATATTTATCACCATATTGTTTTTATGAATTTCAACAACATAAATTAGAAAGAAAGAAAGAAAATACATAAATTACATCTGATTTCGATAAGAGTTTGAAAGTGTTGTTTTACAACTGTCTGTTTCGGGTAGCGCAATATTGTATTTGGAAAGGATGAGGACGGGAGACATGACAACGTCGAAACAAATGAGGATTAAATAATATAATATTAAAATATTCATTGGTCGTATTCAAGTATGTTGTTGCCAGATCAAATCCAGATTTGGAGGTTCCAATTCTGAACTTGCTTGGCCCCAGTCCAATAACAATTGTAATATTATCACGTAACATGCGTAATCGAGTGGGCTAAGGTTGTAATATTATGACTTCATATCATGTGTTTGAGTAAATGTTTCTTAGAGTGAAGTTTTACAACAAATCAATCTTTGTTTCGTAGGCAATAACGAACACTTGAAATACTTACGTAAAAATAAAAAAGACAATTAAAATGAAGGTAAAAACTCGTTTGAAATGCAGGATCCTTGTAAGAAAAACGAGAAAAAATCTTAGGGGGTTGCTCTTGTGTCAAAAAAATTATACACGTAGTTTGTACATACATTACAAACCTTAAAAGTTTTATTCCCAAGCTTATTTCACAATTTCTGGGTTCCTATTGCAATATCGTATAGGTAAATGGGACAAACTCATTTTATTTAGGAACAATTAAATAATGGTGTGAACTATATTTTAACTACTAAAACGTTTTAACTGAAAAGCCTGGGTACTCAATTGCAAATCTCTTCATGCTTTTGTCTTTGGGTTATAGCTTATAAGTAAGTATTTACTTGGTTATTAATATTTTCTTAGTTGGTTTATGTTTAAGAAAATAAATAATAATATTATAAGCGGAGAAATATAATAAGCGGAGATTTTTTTTATGATTTTGTAAAAATTTGCTTAATAATGGAAAAATATATTTATTTTTCCATTATTAAGCAACAATAAAAAATATCATAATCATAAACAAAAATAAAAAATATCATAATATTTGATTCAAAAACAACATAAAAGCATATATATACAATACCTATACGTAATACATATCACAATTTTTTAATGAAATATCTTACGTAGGTACCAAAAAAAAAGACTTGTTTTTTGTGGTTGTTGTCATTTTGTCTGTGGTAAACAAAGAAACGTGGCCTTTATTCGTATACCAGACGTTATCAAGTAATTCGAGCCCATGGCCATAAATCTTCCAAAATGGTCGCACTTGCGCAACAAGTGTGAGCGATATTTCCAACTGAGTTTATCTATATAATTAATAACTTAATAACACAGTGAGTGTATATTGAAATAATTATTAATTATAGTCATATGTAGATGTCTGGTTTGTGTGTCATCATTGTTGTACTTTTTTCCTTGAGTCTTCCCTCTATCAATGTCTTGAGGTGCAATTTGTCAAAAAAAAAAAAAAAAACTGTTGCTACATAAGGCTATCAACTAAACCTATCATACATCTTTCAAGCCAATTATGCAATAGTAATAATTATTAATAAGGAGGCATAATATGTTCAGCAGTGGATGGATAAAGGTTGATGATGATGATGATGCATTATTATTAAGTGTTTCTGATGTCTTATATTTAGTATACTTTAAAATAGACCTATCGCAAAGCTTCCGTCTTTAATTAAATTATAAAATACGAAATTATTCCATTACTTACTCTTTTGGATATTTAATTTTTTTACTCCATTTGCGTATTACAACCCCATAAACTGTGTCCCCATCTCGTGTTCGCCAGACCGTAACATATTATGTATTTGATTTACCATCATCGGTACCATAACTCGTTTTACGTTCTACAATCGCTCATCACGATACCGGAATAAGGACATGGAAGTTTGAATACGGGTTATAGAATACGGACAAAGCCAGTTCGCGTTGAAACACGAAGGAAGGTGCATGCGCGTTTGTGTGCGCGTTTACGAATATAAACAAACTCGAATAGTGAAACTATAACTGTGATAAAGTGATAATATCGTGGCGTGTGATAATTATATCAGGATATGGTACTTGCATTGGCTATTCTTGTTTTAAGCAAACATGTTTAATTGTTTGGTTGCTGGTCAACAAGAATATAGCTCAATTATCATTTTGTTGTGTTTTATCATAATGGAAAGCATTTTTATATATTTTAAAAAGCTACACATGAGCATTTATAAAAAGAATTACACTTTTTATTTAATTTTTGTCGAATTTCGCTCAAAGTTAAAAATGAAAAGGTGTCAAGTCTCCGTAGAAATGAGAGCAGGTAACCGACTCCCCTTTTTTATGGTCTGTGGTCCCATTGTGTCCACGGTCCGAGTCCATTCCCATTCACTTGCTCACCTATTCTCATTTCTCCACTATTTGCTGTACCTTCGTAAACAATTGCATGACGCTTAATTATTATTGTACGTACTTACATCGTTTCTAAGAAGTAAGAACCTAAGAGAATATTCCTTAAAAAGCATTGCTAAATTTCAAATAAGTTATACTTAAATTATTTATCGAGACGGTGATGTGCGGTGGCCGCACCGTGTTGGATGCGAGTGGCGAGGGATCGGCCATCTTGGCGTTCATTGAGGCAGGCCTATGTTCAGCAGTGGTATATAGACGGATAGAGGTTGATGATGATAAAAAAAAGATGAGTGCCTAAAGTGTCAAAGAGCCCTGATAGTAAGATTAGTAAGTAATCAATAGGGTTAAGCGTTGCCTAGGTTACCTTGCTTGATTTAATACTTACCAAATTTTTTTTAAAATTGAATTACCTATTTAGATTCTTCTTCTTTGTCGTTACTCTCTTCGGCAGTCGTGGTCGTTACTTCAGCAGCATCGGTGTTGGAGTCCCGCCTCACGATTTGACGCCATTCCTCTCCTGAAGCTGCTTTTTTGAGCACACATGTAGAGGTTATTTTGTGATAGTTTAAAGTTTTTACTAGGTCGGTCCATCTTGTTGGTGCCCTGCCGTGGGCCCAAGTGCCCTCGACTATACCTATTTAGATTACATCTGTAGATATTTTATTTTATAAGATAGTAAAGAACGCAATGTAGCATGAAATTAGTATCGGTATATTTTAATATACCTACGTCTTTTAAATGCACACATTCGTCGGGATTAGATCCTGCGCCGGGAATGCTCTTAGGCATCCCGCGGGTCCGTGGGTCTCGTAGCTCGCTACGGCCGAAAGACGGTAACGTGGACGCAACTCTACCCACAAAAACCCGGCCAGTGCTACCAATGTCGCCTTTGGTGAGGTAGGTAGGTACCCTGGATCCGTTGAGCAACAGGGCACCTCGAGGCTCGACGGCTAGTCAGTCCCCCAAGGAAAAGACGCCACCTCCACAGAAAGGCTGTCCCGCACCACAGAACAACCACTCCCAACCAAAATCAAAATCAATTTTTTTTTATTCAAAATAGTACTAATACAGTATCTTTTTGAACGTCAATTGAATCTAACGGGGTGAGGTTCCCATCCTCGTCCCTCGTCCCCCCTGCTCTTTTGTCTCCTCTTATAGGATTGGGTACAAAGAGCAGCACTAGCAATTCAATTGGCTTGCCCAAGGTGCTGGGTTCACCTTAGGCTACTGAGCCCCACCGCCACGATAAGGCTTGAACCATGGTGAAGAGAGTAGAAATACCTACCACATCAAATGCCCATCATATCATTTACTAACTATATCGCCAGGTTTTGTCCGTAATACCTACTTGTTTTTTTATTCTTAGACCTGCTGTTGCCTGCAGCTTCGCCCGCGTTACTCAACTTCTATAAGTCACAGCGTGATGTTTTATAGCCTATAGCCTTCCTCGATAAATAAGCTGTCTAACACTGAAATAATTTTTCAAATCGGACCATTAGTTCCTGAGATTAGCGCGTTCAAACAAACAAACAAACTCTTCAGCTTTATAATATTAGTATAGATGAGCCATGATACAGAACGAATTCGATAAAAAAAAACTTATTTGCATTTAGGTACTTCGTAGTTCACTAAGGTGCATCATTAGCACGTTAATAAGCAAGTGCTTTATCGGTACACTCATTATGTCCAATGTTTAAAACTGTTAAGAATGCTTTGTTTGCTTTAATTATTTTTAAATTTCTTTCTTATCTCTATGATACCACGCGGCGCCTGTCTAGGCTTTTGTTCCCCAAAAAGAAAGGAAATATAATGTAATTACAATAGAAGTATTTAAATAGGCAGATGAGTAACCTGAAAGTAACTTACCCATTAACAGCAGTACCCTAAAATAAGCAAAGAATGTTTGTAGATAGATCTCACCTTCTAAAGAAAACCTTCAGTGTTACCTATTATACAGACAGACGACAGCTCTCGTAAATCGACAGTAAATAATAAAAAACAAGAGTCTCACCTCTGAATACAAGAGACCTAGCCCTCTTGAGTCTTGTAACCTTCTATAAAAAGAATCGCAATCATACGTAGGTCGTAGGTATCAAGAAAACAGCTATGAATAGAATAAGGATGAATGTAATAGGGAACAAGCATAAAAATACCCACATGTAACGAGATATATGAGATCGTGTTCATAGAACTTGCTAATTTGAGTCTGGGAATGGGAAATTGCATCAAAGTACTATCCATTCCGTCGGTTGAGTCGTTTTGTGTCAAACCTTTGATGTGTGATTATAATATAATGTAGGACGTTCATTGACGGCGTAAATACTGTGTTGGATCAGATTTGAAATATAGCTTATGTCTGAAGTAATCATTATCATTAATGTCATCACAATCATGGAGTGATCGTGATCGTGATCAAAGTTTTAAAGTCTAGTCAACAGTCGAGTTTTATATGTATTTGACCAATAACTCCATGAATACTAAGTAGGTACATAAATTTCACTATTCCAAATCTAAGGCGAGTAATATTTTTATAACTTATAATTTCTAAGAATAAATCCTTAGAAATGTACGTTTTTTGAAAGGATATTTTTAGGGATGGGCCGAATTTCGGTGTGCATTCGGTTTAACCGAATTTCGGCGGCTTGAGCCAAACTTCGATATTCGGCGAAACTTTAATATTTTTCCTTGCCCAAATGCAAACATTGTTGAATTCGAATATGTACAAACAAACATGTAAACAAACACTTTCTTGTACAAACATAAGAGGAATGTTAAGAAGACTATAAATTATATACCTGCTTAAAATGTAGTGTGCTATAATTTTCTATTTTAATTTAAGTTCAGTGACTTCCTTAAGACCGATTAAGACTAATTGAGGTTTTTCGGAGACGATGACGTCAAATTTACCATCATGGCCTCGCTCTAGCACTGGAAGGTCGTGGTATATCTGTACAAATCAATATAGAGGTCTATGACGGTAATAAATCACCAGGGACAAGAATATTACACTTTATTTGCGGTTAGAGACAGATGCCATCATTGCGTACAACTGTCCTATTTACGGTGTTTACCACAATTTATCTTTTTAGCGGATAATTCCTGACACTAAATTTCAATATAAGAGAACGTTACATAGAAATTGAAATCATGGCGACATGAAAACTTTGTATATACTATACTACTCGTTGTAACTAATTTTATTTTATACATTTGTCGGATCTTTAAATCAATCTATTAAATAATACAATACGATGAATATAAAGGAAATAAGTTTATATTACACATATTTTGATGTAGTAAATTGAGTATGATTACTTAGTTAGTGTTTTTAAATGCCACTGGTATCATAATATAATAAAATATTTTTATTCGATTAGATTGGCAACAAACTTTTTTATATTAAAAAATTCTGAGTTTCACAAAATTACTTTACCAGTTTTATGTCTTATTATTTAAAAAATGTCGTTCCAATGTTGAATACAAGTAATTTTATTGTATTAGACACTTATTTGCAAAAAATGCAAATCCGACTGAAATTGAGACGTAGTCACTGTACTGTTACGTAAGTTTGCGCCACAATAGTGGAACTAATAACGGCAAAAAATGATTGAGATAATAATCTGAGTAATGAACGCAATACCTAATCATGCATTTTACACAGCTTGAGCAAAAGTAATTTGAGTTACGATGCTTCTTTGGCACATTCTCGAGTAGAAGTTGTTACCTCTTGAGAAGGACTAGAGAGCCGAAATTTTGGACATTGGTTTTGGGTATGGCTTTAACATAAGAGAGATTGTACGTCATAATAAAAACTTGAAAACTCTTTTATATGAGTAAAAATTGTTTAGAAATTGGTGACATAATTTGTCCTTATTGACATTATATTAAAGCCAACCCGACGCCAGGAGGCCGTGTGGTCGCAGACTACACGGTTGGCGGGGGGCAACCCCCCAATTAACAAACCAAAAGTGAGCCAAAAGGCTCACACTAAAGGTGTTAATGGCTAAGGAAACTATTAACTTTTTTGAGTCTAATAATTTAACATCGCAATATTATCAAGTAATTGTATAATAATCTTGTTATCGTCACAAGTTTACAACTGTCTTATCAATTTACGCACTTACATTAAACATCCACAATATCAGTATTTATTACGGGACACTCCTCTTTTACACGTCAAATTAAAACGCGAAACGACCTTCACATTACTTTTATTTAATAAAACAAATGTGTTATTATCATACATCTTCGGAATAGTCGCCATGATTTTCTTTGGGAATAGGTATATCTTTGCGATTAGACTACAGATTTTCTGCACATTGAATAGAACAGATAAGATTTAGAAATAGCCAATTCATAGACCATTATGTAGAATGGAGAGTACTCGGATAACAATAATGAATGTTATACTTAATATTTTATAATGGGACCGTGATTTTGGAAAAGTCTGGACATTTTCTTTTAATATATATTTTTTGTTACTAGCATAAAATTTTACACTTATTAATAATACCACTATAATATATTTAATAGTCCCGGTGGGAGGGAAGCGCTGTGCCGCGCTCCCGGCTGCATGGGTACCACCATCTTGCTTGTTTCTCCCGTGAAACAGCTTTGCTGTGTTTCGGAGAGAAGGGCAAGACAGGCAGTGTAATTACTGGCACCGAGACTTAACATCTTATGTCTCAGGATAGGCAACACATAGATGAGTTGCCTGGGCTCGTTCCAGGTAAACTAGTTTATGTTCATGGGCGACGTCGACCACTTACCATCAGGTGGTACGTTTGCCAGTTTGCCTATCCAACTAACATAAAAAAAATCCCTTCAAACTTCGAGAGCTTGGGAAGACGCGAAAATTATAGAAAGTATTTTTGTACAACAATGAATTTAAAATGTTCCCTGCCATTAATTTATTTAAATTGCAGGAAGACTGAATATAGCATTTACTGTTAGTTATAATACTGAGTTCAATCAAGCAAGCGCCTCCACGACTCTCAATTGAGGTTAATTCACGAGGAGACGGACCAAGAAGCGCCCCAGCTTTATTTATTCGTTCAATAAGCTAAATAGCCTAGTAAATATGAATTGTATAACACAAATGGCCGTATAGATGTCGCTAGTTGTGTGATTTAAAATGGCGGTTGTAAATGACTTTCTTTCTTTTTTTCTCACTTAGTAATAAATATGCTATATATAATGCTTAAAGGTAAATTGAATTTGAGAATGAGATTGAACTTATTGTGTGTAAACATATTAAATATTTACACTGAACATGTACACGGTCTGAATACATAAATTGTTACATTTCTCTATTCCTCCTATTTCTCTTGATAATCACTGCCAGCCTGTTACCATTTGTGCTGAGCTCCCGGCTATTGCATCAAACAAATTACCACAGGGAATATAACGCGATCTGTCTCTGATTTCAAGCTGGTCACAAAGCTTAACGTTGCAGTCCAGTTTGAAGTACTGGAAAACGTTCTGCTAATACTCAGTATAGTGCAGGGGTAACAAACCATGTCGCTGAGGTGGTCCTGTTGCCTGCAAATCCGGGACCCTCAAAAGCAGCTGAAGTCACTCCCATGTGGTTTAGTGGGATAGTGCATTCCCAAGTGCGAGTGCCCACATAAGTCTAGGAAACTTACCTGAGGTAGATCTGGATCATGTAAAAGCATTAACCTGCGTCTTCAAAAAAAAAAACAAAAATAAAGGGCTAACAAACCATGTGGAAGCCAGTATAAGCGATAAAAGCACGCCTTTCACTCGCTGTAGCTCATTACAACTTACAATGCCATAATTTAATACGCATTTGTTTTTATAAAGCTACGTTCACGTGCGTTTACGAGCTACGAACAAACGGAGCTTTAATCTGTTTTTGGACTTGGAAAATACTGCTTGTTTACAGAACAAAGACAACGAACTCGTAAAACAAAATAATTAAAACTTCAGTCATTTTCATGACTTACACATGCACCATGTAAAAACGAGATAGCTCTATTATTTTTTTGTAAAATTCTCACTTTGTTAATGTTTATGCGCCAAAATTTTAAAGAGATTTTTGAATTTTCTTAGTACACGATTTATGATAAAAAGCGTGTTTTTATTAGCAACGTACGAAATGGTAAATACTAAAAATAATAATATTATTTATAGAACACATACATGGTGATCGAAATACTGACCAAACAACTCCAAAATATGAATTTTAATGTAATTATGACAATATGTCATCAGAGTCACACAACATATAAGCTTCGAATCAATACGACAGTTGAAATAAGTAAAATCGATCCCCAAATTTTTTTCAAGCGAGAAAAAAAGGATCTAAAAACGCAAAAGGGAAAAATCGTTGACATCTTTCGCACGTAACGGCTAAGCATTTTCGCCAAAACCCCCTATGCTATTTTTACAACGGAATTTTGCTATGTTTACCGCACTGTATAATATTTATATATAACCGTTTCGTTTATGTTAATTATCATCTTTTTAGCATAGTAAAATGGAAATAATAAAATGTTTTAGGACAGGTGGCATTATAGGGTTCGTGTGAGTTATAGAGTCAAGATACCAGTTTTACCACTATAATGCTTTAGCATAGAGATGGTCTTAAAGTAATATAAGCTTATGATATATAAATAAAAATAATAATATGGAGATCATTTTTTTTTTTGCACTTACTTGTTTGCCTTCACTCGTAAGTTACACTAGAACACTAAAACACAAATAATAAGGTAATGTGGATAAAATTAATGGAGGTAATTAGATTTTTAATTTAAAACCAACTTTCATGGAGGTTAATAAACGAAAAATTTCTCTTGCGTGTAAACTGACGTAATTTATTATTTTGTATATTGTTTTTTTATTCATATATCACGGTTATAGCTCATAAAGTTTAATATTAATTAAAAGCTCGTATGAATAATCACGGCTTATTTATGATATCATTGACCGTTATAATGATTATAATTTGTGCGTTTATTGAAAGACTAGAGACCTAAAGAGAGGAGGAGCTACCATTTAGTCAATTAACAGTTCACCATCACGCTTACATCTACAGTAGCTGTCATTTTTTTTTCTTTAACGCCGGGAAATGCTCTGAGGCATCCCGCAGGGGTGTGGGTTTCCCCACGCGGGTATGTGGGACTCGCTGCGCCCGACAGCTGGTAAATGGACGCAGCTCTACCCACTAAAACCCGGCGAGTGCCACCAATGCCGCCTTTGGTGAGGTGCCCCGGATCTAGAAAACAAACAGGGCACCTTGACGGCTAGTCAGTCCCGCAAGGGACCGACGCCACCTCCACAGAGGGGTTGTCCCGCACCACAGAAATACCCCTCCCAACGTCGGGACAGTACAATGGGGTAAGGTTCCCATCCTCACCCCTTGCCCCCTGCTCTTCTGTCCCCTCTTCTTATAAGAGGGGTACAAAGAGCACCCTCGGCCAAATAAGCTTCGCCCAAGGTGCACCGCTCGCCCTAGGTTACTGAGCCCCACCGCCACGACAAGCCCTGAACCATGGTGGGGTACAGTAGCTGTCCTAGGAAATATGTAACCATTTTACTAGCTAGACTGGTTTCACTAACAAAGTTGATTGTGAGCCAACTGTCACGATTTATCAATTTCGTTACTTCGACTCTCTTAAATAGCCCATGGTCAGGATTTAATGTATATGTTATGGATATGGATTATAAAATATTAGCAGTGCCCCGTGGTTTCACCCGCGTACTTCCTATTCTCGTGGGAGTACAGGGATAAATTATAGTATATATATATATATATATGCTATTCTGATATGTAAGCTATATTATTGTGAAGTTTTATCAAAATCCATTCAGTATTTTTTCCGTGTAGGAGTAACAAACATACATGTACATACATCCTTACAAACTTTTGCGTTTATTTATTATAGTAGTAGGATTGCTCTTTGCGAAAGCTAAACAACTAATATACCTACTACCTAAGTCTCGTAGGTACCTGTGAATTAAACTTTAAAATATTTTATAACTATATATTAAACACCATAGCGATTTTTTACAGTTAATGATTATTTTCGTAATTTTATCAGGAATTCGACTTATCAATCGATTAATTTTTAGATAAAATTCCAAATTACGAAATTACACGCTATAGTTTTTGTTAAATTATGGGGTTTAGTCAGATAATATTATATATTCTCTAATCCATTTTAATTTCGTCATTTTTTTTGCGCCTTCTGTTAGAGAATTGGTGTGGACGTTTCACTCCTTCATTTCTTCCTTATTCCTTCATTATTCCTTCATTTATTCCTTCATTTACAGTTAGATGCATATACTTTGCTTATCTACTCTTTCGTATAGAAATACGTATATCGAATGCTTTAACACTACGACTCAACTAAATATATTGAGCATTACTTTAAATAAAACGTTTCTCAAGTGAAATATATTGTTTAACGAAATTCCCCAGTGTCACAATACCTGTAGTATTTATTATGTCACATGCGGCGTTTGAATTTTTTTACGATGAGAAATTAATTTATAAACGCGGAAGATCACATACAATGACTTATTATACAGGATTCAGAAACCTGTTCAAACTTACGTCACAGTCAACATGACCTTGTGAAGACGTTTAAATAAAATATTTAATAACTTAAGGCGAGTCACTGCAGGCAAAATGGGAAAAATGGTTTACCAAATCAAATTTTTGGCATATGTACTATTAAATAACGGTCTCACAAAAAATATCAGAGACACCTAAAAATATTGTCTAAAGATGTGCTAATTACGTATAACCATACGATAAGAGATACTTTACTCGATCATAAAAAATCCTAAAAACAGGTTAAAATAAGAACTAAAACGAATAATTTACAAATAAAATTTAATTTGCAATAATATGTACAGAGAATGTAATATTTTTTTGAATCTCAAGTCCTAATATATTTTTTATTCAAATTTATCCCAAAACTTGAATGCTATCTAGCGTTTTCACAACACGCCGCGACGCCTGCTACCCCGCCAGTCCCTGTGACTCGCCTTAACACACAACAGTGAAAATATACAGGGGAATAAAATTGACGCAGTGTTTTAAAAGCTCATTTTAAAAATAAGCTCAATTAGCTTCCGAGAATCCTTTCGTGTTGGATGCAACTGGTTTCACGGTAAACAGGAGGACGTCCGTAAGTACTTATTCACGTGCAGGAAGGAAGCTCTACAGGCGATATCTAGCCGGGAAGTGCCAAGTAGTTCATCCACTTACGAGATAAGCCGGGATCAGCGTTGAGTTACAGCTGACAAATTGTTTGCTAATAGACTGGTAGACCGTTAGCGACTTCGACCGTTACGTTATTATAATAATGTCTGGTTTTCGGTTGTTAGTATGTGTTGGATTTTGTGAAATTACACATCGGTGTATTTCGGTGTTACCTATATTATTTCTTGTTATATTTGTATATTTTATGTGGGTTTTTAAAATTTCATTTCAATTGGAATATACTAAATATATCTCAAATGAATATGTATTCTCCAAAAAAGGTATAAATTCAAATTTCATTTTTATTAGTTAAATCAGATTTTGAGTATGATTGTTTTTTGAAAATGTTTGTACTCGATTTGTATCAATAGAGGTTTAAAATCAGCTGGGAGAACTATAAATGAATATTAATTGATACATGAATAGAATGTAATGGAGATTAGGGGTCACGGTGATGCCCTTAGAACCATCGCCCTCGACGAACAATAAACGAACACACACGCGTGTTTGTTCACAAATACGGTAACACACTTGTAAACATGTACATGTACACACACGTTTACTGTGCACTGTTTACACTACACATAGAACACACGTAAGTTGATGTAGTTTTTTTTGATGAATTCGAATACGAGCAGAACTCGTAAACGTCCTGCCCTCAATCAAGCGTCATCATTATTATTTTTATACAAACTTTGTCCTGGCGATAACCACAACAAAAAATATATCTTATTTGGTGCAGCGGTTCTGAAGTTATGTGTGTACGTACATTTCGGCGATTCGTTTATGTAGTAGGCAATATTTACACCATATTGTATTGAATACACGTAAACATGTGTACGTGTATACACAAGTGTACTGTGTACATTCTACACAATACACATTAGTCGATGTAGTATATTCATGTGTTCGAAAACTATTTATCCAACACTGCAACATTGTATTAAATGATTATTAAAATGTACGTAATAAACAATAAATTACCTAAATAACACTAAACATTATTGAGCCAGCCTCTATATTATTTGTTAGTAAAATAAAAACTGTATGTCAATTTTGATTGTGAAAATTAATTCTGCATTCTTAAATAAACTACCTACCTTATTGCAAAAAAATATTTTTTTAAAAGTAACTAAGTAAATGAAATATAGAATAAATTGCATAGATTTGAATTTAATGCAATAGGAATACTAATAAAAACATTTGTTGTTTCGGTTATTTGACCCCTATTTCGACTTTAACGGCTTTCTTGCATACAATATCGAAGTATGATAATGAGTAGCTACGTGCTAAAGTATTCGGCTGTCGAAATTCACATATGGTTTGCCTACATACAATTCCAATTTACATGTGTTTTAAATTCAACCCAGGTTTATATTATGCTTCAACCAATTTTGGAAAAAAATCTTGTACCTATGTATGTAATGTGGCGCCATGTTTGGCGGTGCTGCCTGCTGGTCTAGTGGTTTTTCGCTAGGGTCGCGAGTTCTAATCTCGCAAAAGTTATTTTTTTATTATGAATCTACATGGCCTACTGCAGTCTGTAGTATAAGGCTTGATATGACTTGGCATTCTTTTTAAAATTTAGTACCCCTAACAATTTCTTAAAAATTTGTATGATTTGTTCCATTTCCATTATTTGTTGCTTATTTGCAGTTTTGATAACACGCTTGAAGTACATAAATGTTTATCAGAATTTTCATAGAGGTGCCACAAACTCCTTGACCGAGTTTTATGAATTTAAAATTTAAACAGATGACGCAGCCAATCGTATCGTATGTCTAACAGAGTTCCTTCATTGTAGAGATACCATACGTTTTGTGTACCCACAAAATATTTAACTCAAAGAAATATCGTTATCGTTTAATATAAGAGCAAAAAAAGATATAGAGATAATTATAAATGCGAAAAAAAACCTAAATAATATACAACAAAAAAATATATTTCATTATTCAAAAAAGAATTGATTAATCCAACAAGAGATAAGATATTTTTATATTCGATTGAAAGTTGAATTACATAATTTATTTAATTACAAGAAACTATCACTTCAAAGATATTCTTAATTAATAATATGATTAGTGTTAATATGCCTCAAAGTCAAGATAATCTGCAAATGCTCACATAAAAATTTAAATTTAGAAACGGTAAAAGATTGTAACGACGAAAGTTATCTTTTAGTAATATTTAAATCTTTATGGACTACTAAGAAAGTATTGCACGTAATCGAATACATTATAGTTAAGGAGATAAAATTAACGGAACTCATAATTAATATTATTAAAATGGTAAATTTAATTTAATAAAAGTATTAAAACTCTCTCTCTATTTAAGAGCCTTGCTCTTATCGGTGGAGCAGTCACCAATCCTTCCTTCTCTCCGCTTACACCTTCACCTCCTGATACAATACGACCTGTACCTTTCTTTATCTGTTTTTGGTTTTTCTCGGTCTACCTCTTCCTCTCTTTCCCTCAATCCTTCCTTCTATGATATTTTTGAAAAACAGGTCGTGTCGTATCATGTGACCAATCATATTTCCTCTTCGATTCTCGCGAAGCCCCGGAGAACCCAAGAGTATATTATGGATATCCATACTATTATATATTTATAATAAATACTTGAGTGTGAGCGAAAAAACCATTGCCCGGCCCGCGTGTCACTTCTGACATAATGATTGGACTGAAACGTTGTCTAAAGACCTCAGCTAGGGACTGAAAATGATTGATAAGATGAAAAAGAAGCCAGTTGTAAATCTAAGCGGATGCCCGCCATGTTACATTTTTACTAAATTTTATTTAAAGTGCTTAGGTAAAATGTGTTAAGAATTTTTGAATGAATATTATGGTTACCGTACTTCCTCGTACTACCATGTGTTCGACAGATGCGCCTCTTGCCTCTACAAATTGCTCCACTTCGTACTTTTACTGAAACTTAATCTACCCATAAAACTTGTTGAACCATATTTATGAATATATTGTAGTCCCAACATTGTGAAGAAACTCGTTTGCAAAAAGACCATGGGCGACATGTTACCCCAACAATATAAATAAACATTCAAGTTCAATTACGTCACGTTAGCTTAGTCCTGTAATATGTATGTTACATTAACAGAAGCAATTTTGGTGATTGTGTAAAAATTTACACATGCACGATACACAATACACATGGTCACAAATGGTCCGTCAATCTGTATCCCTAGGGATTTGAACCCACGACCTCCCGCCCGCTAAATATTCCATGTCAACTTACCATTACATACAATTATATTTAGATACTAAAGTCAAGCAAATCCCTCAGATCTCGAGACCTCTATAAAAGGTGACCGGGTCTAAGGCAGATCCGTAACCGAGCCACATCATAGAAGTTTTTGTATCTCTTAAACCGGATATCTCTGGTTATCAATATCTAGACGAACCTGCTCGTCATATTATCATGACTATTGTGAATGAATTTGTGGTCACATTCAAAGGAAATTCAAGCAATTTATATCAGTTTTAATAACTATGTATACCTATAATTTTCTATATTTTTTATGAATATCGAACAAATAATAAAAATAATTGAAAATACATACAGCATGATAATATATACTTATGATCAAACATAAGCAAAATCTTAGAGCAAAAGAAGTAGCAATAGCGTGAAAATTTAAAATCAGAATCAATATTCAGAACAATAAATATCGTTTTAATATAAATATCGTTTTAATCTGAAACCATTTCCAACTTGATTTGAATTCTGAAAATTCAAGAAATATGCGTTATTACACCATATCGTATTAAAGACACGCAAATGTAATAGATACTAATCCTGCGTGTTCCCAAAATGTTATATGAGTAATAAAAAACTCATTGTAGATCAGTTCGTGTAGTGAACAAAACTAAATATTTGATTAAAATATTTCTTTGGCAATGAATAGATAAATATATACATTCTTAGAGTATTCTAGAGATTTTCCTTGATGTAGAAGTGTTTTATTAATCGTAAGGAAATTCCATTCGTTATAATCCTTCTAGCGTGCTACCTCGTTTGGACCTCATTACATCATCCCAGCATCTTTAGCATACAAACTATTGTATATATTTAAAAGTGACATACATACTTATGTAACAATATAAATCGCAGTTGATCTGTAGAACAATAGTCTAGTATACATATAATCAGTTAATGAGATATTATAACAATAGTACCTACAAAGTGTTGAGCTATGTAATATGGCTTAATTATTTATAAAAAAATATACCATTCCTTTGAAATCAAATTGTAATTGTTATCATGAAGTCTCTTGGTAAGACCGAAAGATCACATGCATTTTATTACTTTATTCTCACTTAGTATATAGACGCCATTTTTAGTTTGTTATTGATAGCTATGCTAATGCGTATATGGCTATAATAAATAGACTTCTCACATAATTTATATATCATTGATTTCCGCTAAGTGACACGGACAATCCCTTTTAGCCACTCCCAAATTTTATACAGTCGTATAAATCAATTACCATGTTTTTATGCATGCAATGGTACAACCAAACTAACTGTCAGAACGTCCGGTAGGTATTGATTATATCAAAACCTGTTCGCGATACTTTCTATAAAATGCATATTCTTAGATCAATATCGCTATAAAACTTTAATATTCATAATTAATCTAAATTATTTAATTTCGAATAAATACATCACACAATGTTTTCTCATTTAAATCATTAATTATGACTGGCTAAAAGGGTAATTAAACGAATATAAAATTCATTTAGTGGCAAATATACCTACTAATCGAGTGTACAAAAAAGAAGAAGAAGATTTAAAAAAAACGTCAATTATATTTGTACACACTGTTTCGTTTTGAGATTTAAAAAAACATCTATTTTGCACAAATGCCCGTTATTGTGATTTACTGTCGTAATTGTTCTGAGAAGCTGTTCTATGACCTAGACTATTTGAAATCGTCTGCTTTAGTTGGCACGGTTAATCGTCCGTAATACTTCGACAAACAATCGTTTCTCATATCATACCCACATCACACATGAACCGTTAGGGTTATGGTTTTACAATGGGTATTTGTGGAACAATTTATAGAGCATCAGAACAACGCTCCCCTTTGACGTAAAAACTGTGTCTGATAGAAATATTACGGCTATAGTGGAATAAGTTGAAAGGGTACGTACCACGTAAAGGGCGTAGAACCCTGTGCTAAGTATAAGTTTAGGATAACTTACCAGCTAAAATTACAAACTCCTTAAGGGCTTTATTTATAATCTGGAGTAGTTAACCTTTAGGCCTATGTAATCATTATTAGTTTGTGTTTAGCCAATGCTATTCAGAAGTAGAAATAACCATAGATCTGTCTACCTTTATGATCTTACACCTATTAAAGGGTATTTTTTTTTGTGTAGTGTTATCAATTTATACTAACTTATCTTGCGGGTTGCCGTTTCAAATTTCACCAAGGCTAGACATTTACAAATATAATAATAGATAATAATTACGATTCATCATCATCATTATCATCAGCCTCTATCCGTCCACTGCTGAACAGGCCTTTTTTTCTTTCTCTAACGCCGAGAAATGCTCTGAGGCATCGGCGGGTATGTGGGACTCGCTACGCCCGAAAGGTGGTAAGTGGACGCAGCTCTAGTTCTACCCACTAAAACCCGGCGGGTGCCACCAATGCCGCCTTTTTTGGTGAGGTGCTCTGGATCTGTTAAGCTAACAGGGCACCCCGACGGCTAGTCAGTCCCTCAGGGGACCGACGTCACCTCCACAGAGCGGTTGTCCCGCACCACAGAACAACCCCTCCCAGCGTCGGGACAGTACAATGGGGTGAGGTTCCCATCCTCACCCCATTGTACTGTCTCTCTGCTCTTTTGTCCCCTCTTCTTACAACGAGCCGCCTCGGCTCAATTAGCTTCGCTGAAGGTGCTGGGCTCACCCTAGGCTACTGAGCCCCACCGCCACGTCAAGGCCTGAATCATGGTGGGGACTGCTGAACAGGCCTCCCTCAATGAACGCCAAGATGCCGATCCCTTGCCACTCACATTCAACACGGACCGGTCACCGCACGGAGATCGTCTTCCCATCTGGTTAATGGCCGAACAACACTTCGTCTACCTAAACGTGGCCTCTACTCTTGAACCTACGATTATCGATATTAATTCGATTTCTAATAAGCTTCAATTCATTATTATTTATATTATTACACCCAATATTAAATTTTTTTCATCTTTTTTCTCTGTGGTGGCTCTGTTTTCCGTTTCCAAGCAAACAAAAGGTACCGTTCTTACAAACTTCATGAGGTCTATCGGAGTTGTTTTGTGCAATCATATCTTATGTGTATTACCCAAATTATAATCATTAAAAACTAATCTTCAAATAATTATGCATACACAAATATGTAGTTGGCCTGCTATCTTATGTGGTCTGGATTATGGCCTGAGGCCTCAGGCCTATGGGCGTGTTCTATGATCGTAATATTAGACATGTTATCATTCAAAATGGCGCCTATAGCAACGTCACTAAGTACAAAACCAAAATTATCGGTTATCTATGATAATTAAGTGTTAATTGGACTGAAGCGTAATGAAAAAGCATTTTAAGTATCTAAATGTATTGGATTGATTATAGATCCAACATTCTAACTGCGACCCGCAGTTTCGCTCGCGTACTTCACATTCCCGTGGGATAGGGATAAATTATTGCCTATATTTTATTCTGTTGTATAATCTATATTACTGTAAAGTTTCATTAAAATCAATTCAGTAGTTTTTGCGTGAAAGAGTAACAACCATCCATACATACAAACTTTCGCGTTTATAATATTAGTAAGATTAGTCAGTCCTCATTTTTTTTACATTTAATATCATTGTCTTATGGTGAATATCAAGATAATGATAACGATTTAGGTACGTTACATTTTTTTCAATGTCGTGTTGAATAAAAGTGATGATGTTGAATATCCTTTATATATACCTACATAGAATTCTAAACTGCGTGACTATTGTATTTTCTATTCGTATACTGCAAGTTGTGTAGTAAGTTGTATTCTAATAATAGCAACTGTTTTGCATTGCACCGGGTTGCAAACATTGGTTCAAATCGCTTACAGTCATTTGCATAATGTAAATATACCATTAAATCAAATTTATTAGGGTGACAAAGGTCTCATTGTTTATAGGCTTCTAAGGAAACAGTGAGCTGTGATATATTTCGAAATGACCGTGAAATGGTTTACTAGCTCACTATAATATATATGAACTCAGGTCGTTGGTACCATGGGCGTTAGAAAGGGATAGGCGTACAAACAATATCGCCGTCTCAATCATGCCATTGCACCTGTGTCCCAAAATGCCCCATGCTTTTAAGTTGCATTTCTCACAATAGGGATGAGGTTTTTTTATTTATTGCGTTTACAAGCAATTTTAGAAAATTTATATTATGAGAATAAATGCGTGTAACATTATTCACTTTTTTGTTAATAAGTCACATTAAATCTATACTAATAGATTTGTTTGGACGCGCTTATCTTTGTAACTACAAGTTAGATTCTAAAAATAATTATTTTACATTTGATAGACCAATTACTAACAGATATAGGCTATTTAACTTCTTTTTTAATTTAAAAAAACCCGTGGAGTTTTATTGTTTTTTATTACGCACTTACTTAATTATTGTAATACTGTATATTGTGTAATAATATATATTGTAATTAACTGTATCGGATACGACTACACGATAGTCGATAGCTAGTTTTAACTGATATTAAATATCAACTCCCCCCACCTCCGTAATATTGATCGGACCCACATCGAGTTCTATCAAGTAATTCGATATTTTAGAATTCGGTTACAGTAGTCCAATTTATAAAGAAATAGCAACAATAAAGCCATTAGAGTTATTTAGGGTCGGTAATTGTAATTAATGGAAATGATCATACATAGTGGTACATAAGTACATCAAATTTTAAAGTAGATTTATTCTATTTCACAACGGACGCACCGATACATTTTAGGAATGAAAACAAAAAGAGACAGTTCCTTGATCCTTCTTTATTCCATAAAGTCTAGTTTCCTGAATAGATTGTTCGCTAAGTTCTATATTATTATTATCATCAAGCCTAATATGTCCTGTTGGGCACGGTCTCCTCCTCGAAATCAGGCGAGGAGGGTGTAGGGCCGTAGTTCACCAATGCGCTGGCCCAATGCGGGTTGGTGAACTTCACACACCTTCAAATACTTTTAATCTCATCAGGCATGCAGGTTTCCTCACGATGTTTCTCTTCACCTGTGAGCAAGCGATGGTCGCATATTCAGATACACGTAGAAATTTAGAAAAACCCATTTCTAGACATCACAGGGATCAGGATCGAACCACTCAAGAGGCAAGTACAAGTTCTAGTTCAGCAGGAATTATGTAATTCAAAGTTAACATTTTTAGGGACCGAATTGATTTATGAAATTGGAACTACATTTGCATTTCAAATCGTAACCAAAAGTACATAGGCTTATTAATTGTGTTCATATTTCTTTCTTCACGCATTTCTTCATGTCGGCGATGTGTCATTTAGGTTATAAATACCAATTTTATGCCTTTACTCATTGAGCATTTGAAATTAACCATTGTCATAGGAATAGGAATGAATTATTCAGACATCGTAGTTCCCAAGCGTAAGGATTATTTATTGTCCATGAATCATATTCAAATACCACTTCTCGGATATTTCACACAATTATTTTTAGCATGTTTAGATAGAGAAAATATTTAAGTACTAATAAAGAAGTGCTGGGGGCCGGTTCGTGTTGGATGTGAGTGGCGAGGGATCGGCCGTCTCGGCGTTCAGTGAGGGAGGCCTTTTTTTTTTTCTTTAACGCCGGGAAATGCTCTGAGGCATCCCGCCTGGGGAGTGGGTCTCCCCAGGTGGGTATATGGGACTCGCTGCACGCCGAAAGATGGTAAATGAACGCAGCTCTACCTACTAAAACCCGGCGAGTGCCACCAATGCCGCCTTGGTGAGGTGCCCCGGATCTGTTATGCTAACAGGGCACCTCGACGGCTAGTCAGTCCCACAAGGGACCGACGCCACCTCCACAGAGGGGATGTCCCGCACCACAGAACCACCCCTCCCAACGTCGGGACAGTACAATGGGGTGAGGTTCCCATCCTCACCCCTTGCCCCCTGCTCTTTTGTCCCCTCTTCTTATAAGAGGGGCACAAAGAGCCCCCTCAGCTCAATTAGCTTCGCCCAAGGTGCTGGGCTCACCCTAGGCTACCGAGCCACGTCAAGGCCTGAACCATGGTGGGGGAGGGAGGCCTATGTTGAGTTAGATCATGATGATTATGATTACTAATACTTTATTTACTTTTTTGATATATTTTAGTAAATTTTTCACTAAACGGTTTTAAGTCGCTGATAATAAACAATGATAAATAATGAAATTGATTTTTTTTTATTAATAATTGTTTTAATAAAGTCGAAATCGGTGCTTATAAAAATATGTACTTAGTTCTCGTTTTATAAAATGATTCATATATCCACAAAAACTTTTCCGGAAAACTTTCTTTTTGAAATAAAAATGTTTGCGAATTTCAAACCTGTCGAAATTTTAAATTTAAAAAGTTATTTGTCTAAGTTTGCAGTCGCATATGGCGGATGAAATCCATCTTGGCAAGGCATGGCCGAAGCTAAAAGTGCCGTTACCCATTTAAGCTTCACCTGTCATGCCATTCCTTGAATTTATTTTATACTATAAAGAATATATTTTTATAAAGGTCAATAACATAACATTTAAACATAAATATAACATTTCCAAGTGGGTTAGCCAATATGTCATTCTACAATCGTAAACGCTAGTAGAAAAGAGTAATAAATGTATGGAAATGACCACGTGATTTATCGATGTAAAATGTAATTTCCATACATTTATAAGTTTTCTACTAGCGTTTACGATTATAGAATGACATCTTGGCTAACCCACCTGTAGTAGCAAAACCGTTGAATGCTTTTTCGATACATCGATTCAACTATAATGGTTTTGAATTCGAACGAAGTTGAATGCAAATAGTTAAGTGAATATCATAAAGCTATTTCATTTTTCTTCCATCACGTCCACGGTAGTGCTACTTCTCCTAAGTCCTATGTAGTTAGTCCACGTACTGGGCAAACTGTGCCCTCAAAAATTATTGCATTCATACCCGCGTGGAATATGAAACGGCCTGTGAAATGACAATCTAGTGTTGTTCTACTGTACTAAGTGTTGTGATCAACTCCCGATAAAGGCAGAGTAATAATAAAAAAACTCACAGCAAGGCATCTAAGATTATATAAAATATATATTAATACATTCAACAACTTAGGTTATCTTTTCTTCTGCCTTGCCTTTTCCCACCTACGTTGGGATCGGCTTCCAGTCTAACCGGATGCAACTGGATACCAGTATTTTAAATGGAGCGACTGCCTATCTGACCTCCACAACCCAGTACTTGGGTACGGGGTATGGTTGTTAAACTGGTTGTCAGACTTTCGGGTTCCTGACCCGCAACGACTGTCAAAGATCCACGAATGACAGCTGGAACCAACGGCTTAACGAGCTTTCCGGGGCTGACAGGTATATTATTCTTCTACTTAATGCAATGTAAGAAATCTTAAGCTTGGATAACTATGAAAACATTTGAACACCATGTATATTTTATGGTAAAATGATTTTACACTAGGAAGTTAATTGGCATAAAATTACATTAGAAGCTATGGTAAGAAAATCACGTACACCAATGTCGGAATAATATCATAATTTTCTCAATGATCTATATTATGGCGTAAATTATAATTTAGTTTCACTTGGACTTGATGTAGGTAATACTTATTACATTATGTTACGTAATATTACTTAAATTATATTGTTTAAGTGGCCTTGCGTTGGGTTTTGGGGTCAAAAGAAAAACTTTATAAGAATTAAAAACGTACGTTAAACGTAAGTTTTAGCTCTACCAAGACTAGGGTAGGTTTATTTGATGAGTGCCCTGTTAGCTTAACAGATCCGGGGCACCTCACCAAGGCGGCACTGGTGGCACTCGCCGGGTTTTAGTGGGTAGAGCTGCGTCCATTTACCATCTTTCGGGCGCAGCGAGTCCCACATACCCACCTGGGGAGACCCACTCCCCAGGCGGGATGCCTCAGAGCATTTCCCGGCGTAAAAGAAAAAAAAAACTTCCTAGTAGTTGTCTCTTGTATCTTTTGCTTGAGGTTTTCTTATTCAGATTCTACTAATTAACCATCGTTAGAAAATCGGAAATTTACCGGCGTAAAAAAAAAAAGGTTAATTTGATGAGCTTCTAGGATAGTTCGTTTTAAAAATAGTCAAGTCATTAGACTTATATTCAAGAATTTTTAGGGATAATTTTTGAATTTAAAAGCCCGGCTAAGCTAAGTTATTTTTTATGTCATAGGAGGCAACCTAGCAGTCGGAGCCATGGTGACTACCGACGCTCATACACATATTTACAACCAGAGGTTATGCAGAAGCGTTGCCCTCCTATAATTATATTGTTTTACGAAAAATATAAATGTAATTTTACGGCTTATCTGGGCAAATTAGCAGTTTTTGCTTCGGAGTTTTCAGATTTAAAACGAGCGAACCGGTAGGCTGGCCTGATGATAAGAGGTCAAGGTCTCCCATGAACATGAGTTGACCCCGGATTAACCTTTGATGTGCAAGATTCAGGTTACTCTTAAACGATTGGCTTTCTCTGAGCCACAAGATGAAAAGTTCCGAGCTAATAAAACCACTGTTCTTTTCGGAACGTAGTAACATCATGCGACGCGCGTGATGTGTTTTTCACCAAAAAATTAAAGTAGGTAACATAATGCCTATATTGAAAGTATTTTTTTTATGATTAATAAAAATCTAGGTTGCAATTTACACGGAATTCTCCCTACCATGGTTTAGGCCTTGCCGAGGCGGCATTGGTGGCACTCGCCGGGTTTTAGTGGGTAGAGCTAGAGTCCACCACAGATATTTGAAATATTATTTCTGTGGCGTCCACTTACCAACTTTCGGGCGCTGCGAGTCCCACGTATTAACCGCGTGGGGAGACCCACTCCCCCGGTGGGATGGCTCAGAGCATTTCCCGACGTAAAAGAAAAAAAAATACACGGAATTATAAATTTAATAGATTCATAATGCGATAATTTTTATGATTTTTTTTACCTAATAAGAAACGAATTGGTTACATAATTCTCAATATACGCTGACCATTTATAGATAAGAATAATCACAATCTTCCATCTCACGTTTCGTTATTCATATGAATTAGAAAGTTGCTTAATGTAATGTTAAATAATATATTAATCTTTAGATTGCCGAGAAAATCGAATTACATGAAAGTAAATGATGTTGTAAGTATAGTACAAAGAGACGCGATAATAGACATGATCATTATTGAAACCTCGCGTTAATAATCATGTTCAAGTATCTAGTAGAACGCGTACTACTTTGAAGGTTAGTTTTATAAGCCATTTTCATCTTAGATTACATTGAATATACTTATATCGGCTTTATTTGGCTTTAAGGGCGCGGCTCCACCGCGGCGCACGACTACGCATGTTTGTCAAATTTCGCATTGCAAGAAAAATGTGATTGTTTCCACTGCAAGCCACGGTTACGATATTTTCTGGCAATTGACATTTTAACACAAGTGCGTAGCCGCGCCTTAATACACGCCAAAACATGACTTTGGCGTCTTACAGGAGCCATTAGGAAACTATTAGTAACTATATGGGTTCGATTCTAAACATATCACATATCAGGCTATGGTTATATTCAAATAGTTATTTGTATATAAAAATAGCGACAGTGGCAATGTGGTCTTACAAGTACTTGAGGATGAATCGGGGCTTTTATCGATACTTGGAATAGCTAAAAATAGGATCATTAAGTAAGATATCATCTTTGGGCCATATAATATTGAAAGCTCATATAATTTGTATCTATTCACCTTTACTTTATGCTTTCCATTATGATTAAGTACAGAAATGTACCTACCCAAGTACAAAAGTAATGCTAAGTGAATTTCAAAAGTAATATAATTCTCATTATATTTTATTATTTCAATATAGAATTGACGTATCTGAAACAATGTATAAACAAAGATTAAATTTATTTGATACAAAAATGTGTATAAAACTTTAGTGAAACTTTGAAACAGTGGTTAATATGGCGGCAACAACGTCAGCGCCATTCTATGGATCACCCATCCACGATGGTTTCGCTACTATTCGTGCTCCGAGGAGCCGAATCAAAATAAGAAATTTAGTCGAACCAAATAACACGGCGAATCTACCTCAACGACATTCTGAATATTTCACACTAAATAGGACGCTCAAAAATAATTTTCTCGAGAGCAGTTGTGGTGTTCAATACGCGACCGGTGATTCACAGAGTATTTATGTGAATAAACCGTCGAGAATCAGCTTTACTGAATCCTTGTATGCCAAAGTTACTAAAACACCGAAAGCCGAAAATTCCAAACTCCCGAATGATTGCAAAGAATCTCTTTACGATTCAATAGATACAATGCCTCGGCGGCGTTTAAAAAGTTTAGAATTGCCCAACGATACGGATCTAGGGAGAGATGAAAAAGTAAGTATCTCAAGCTTGAGTAACGGAGAACGCAATTCGTACGAGGCGTATGTAGCGAACCAGGATGCCGCGGAACAACATTCCGTGCACACGAACACTACGGGATCTTCCGTCAGTTACAGAAAGAAAAATAGCGAGCGAGATAATTGCTCCGAATCTTCCTCATACCTCACCGACAATGATAGACCAATATCTAGCTATAGCGATAACTCAACCATACCTTCTACGGACACTGAAGATGTTTTAAAAGAATTGCCAAACAAATCCAGGTTCCATAGATCACCTCAAAAATATGCAACACTGAATATGAGGCGTCCAAAATTCATCGATCTCAAGCCACCTGGAATTAATGAAGGGCAATCTTACGGTAGTTTGCACAGGAACAAGATTGGCTATCACTCTGAACCAACCACACCTTTGTCTACTGATCCTAGTGATTTCAATGATACTGTGCAAGATGCCAAGAAAATACCTGCAATGCCCCTGCAAAGTCTTCGGAACGGCTTCAAAAGGTCTGTGAGTGAAACAAATGGTTTTTCGAAACGGCTCAACTACAGGCATTCGTTCAGCGCTGATTACAAGCCTCAAACCATGATTAAAAGGCCCCACAAATGTTGTGAATGTATAACGGGTATTCCCGCGGACCAAGAAGGAATTTCGTCTTCTAGAACATTAGGCACTCTTTACGAATCCCAAGATCAAAAGATCGGTTGCCAAACCATACTCAGACCTAAGCCTCCTGTGCCTTGGTGGGAGTTGGCTATAAAGAAGTCGCGATATAAGAGCTGCCCAATCCTGGAAGAGGTAAGATTTTTTTATTCTCTAACGATATTTTGTTTGATATAAATAGGTTGTAAAAAATATAAACAGCGCGTGAACGCCTGCCATTTACGGCTTCGTATTAAGTAGATAATTGACTTCCGCTATTAAAAATATAATTGTTACAGCTGTTGTAATCGGCTATTTACAGGTGGCGTGCACTTTCGAG
Source organism: Helleia helle (assembly GCA_963853865.1). NCBI lineage: Eukaryota > Metazoa > Arthropoda > Insecta > Lepidoptera > Lycaenidae > Helleia > Helleia helle. The sequence goes on from OY971421.1 coordinate 15,487,405, forward strand.
AAGTGATTTAATAGTAACTAACTATAGTAATATGGTCCTAACATTATTATGCAGAATATTATACTTACTTACTTATTTCTTCCTTAGTCTGTAAATTTATACCCTTTCTTGTTGAAGTGGACGGTTTTTTTATAGCATAGGACGGCAATCGGGCAGTCGAACCCTTGCGACTATCGATCACATACACATCCGCATAACCAGAGATTATGCAGATGCGTTGCCCTGCTTTTCCCTATCCCCCCCAATGGGCAACCGGAAACTCACGAAACGCAAAAATTATCTGCACGAAACGTGACAGCATAACTGTCACTTGACGCCGGTATTATGTGAGTTGTGTGTGAGGAGGGTTGGTGGATCAACTAATGCGGATGACTAGATAGTCATATAGTCCTCTCACGGATATCCGGGAAGTATCCGGTCTAAATGGGATATAAGTAACGGGAGAACCAATCATGTTCCAATATAGTACGGCACTATTTGCCCTGTTAATGATAGGTTTTATATAGCTTATATATAAAAAAACTAATAAACGATTCACTTTAGCTATGAAAACGAAATGATCTATGATTAGCATAAAAATCAAAATAAGCGTACGGGAAAGTAAAAAAACTACCTGCTACCTGCATTCAGAACCATTCCCGTCTCAATTTATAAACACGCCCAGGTGTCTAATATATTTAAACGAAATATTCCCACGGTAATAAACGTCACTTTATTAAATTGAATAGAACCTGTATCTTTATATATATAATTCTTCTGTGCGTTTGTATGTCACTGAACTCCTCCTCAGCGGCTGGACCGATCTTGATGATTTTTTTTGTGTGTGTTCAAGTGGATTCGAGAATGGTTTAGATTCACAAAAAAAAAATGTACAGGACAACGTCTGTCGGGGCCACTAGTTATAATATAAAACTAAATGTACCTAATTTTCTAATCTAAAAAGAGTCTAATCTATACTAATATAATAAAGAGGTAAAGTTTGTGAGGTTGTAGCGGGTAATCTGTTAATCCACTGAACCGATTTTGAAAGATTTTTTTTACCCATAGAAAGCCACATTATTTGTGAATGCCATAAGCTATAAAAATAATAAACAGTACACGTTATTTCGTCAGTACACGTTACATTTAATAGTAGCAGCGCCACGTGGTCATCCGCGTACTTCCCATTCCCGTGAGAGTATAGGCTTCATTAAAATCCATTCAGTAGTTTTAGCGTGAAATAGTAACAAACATCCATACAATCTTAAAAACTATTGCGTTTATAATATTAGTAGGTAGTAGGTTTGCGTTCGTTTTCTAATGTTTACGAGAATTTCACTCATTATAATGATACAAACCATGATTGCTGTCAATTATCCAATAAGTCGGGCATATAAAAAACTAAAAATAAACCACGATAAAATGCGTAAAAAGTTTTTTTTCTTGCAAAGTTTTTCTAGAAAGTTTTCGATTTACTATAGTCCGTACATTCTCAGTAACATGCAGTATAGACGGATCAACCTTGACACGGACCTCGCAGATTTAATAAAAGTGATATCATTGTGTTCCCTTACCATATTTATAAGTTAACTGTATTTTATGAGGAGGGTTTTTATCGAAATTGCAATCCTACGTGTTTTTAAAATTCATCTTGGCCTTCCAGATATTTAATTTAGTTCGTCAAGAATTATTTGATTTGGCCCTTTTTTCTAAGTCAGGCAATTAATAACAAAATGACATATCTATATTTAAAACAAAAAAGTTTTTTAGTGGGATATGTACCAACGAGCCAATTTGTGTTATCTTGTATATACTATAGTTTTAGCCTTAACTATCCATTATATTTTTATACGGCTACGCCTAGCTGAAAATTGGTAAGCAAATACAGCTGAAATCAAATGAGAACATTATACCTATAAGTACTGACATTAACATACACTAACAGTATAACGCATATAGTTAATTAAATATATATAAAAGTATGCGGACACTCAATACATGCGGACAACCCAACTGAAACAAATCCGCATACTATTTATTAACACTTATATAAACAATATATTAAATAAATACATAAACGCATTCGCCTTAAATTTTAATTAATAATTTTTGAAACAGTGCTTTTAAATAATTAAAGTACAATTAGTACCTACTGTACAGTTGGCTCGGAACGAGATGGACCGCTACATGTAGGAATGAGATTGCTATCGAGCCTTGTCCAGTGGTGAGCTGACTGACCACGACATACTTTCCTAACATAGCCGCATCCGCCTGAGATTTTCTCAAAGCTCGTTTAATACTTCAGTCGAATGTTACTGTTACACCTACATTGTCCTTTTACGATGTTACGGTCCAGTGCAATTTAGTACTTTTTTATATTGATCTGATTTATTTTAAAGAAGATTATAATGTATGTAATTTCTGTAATTGTATTTTGTTTTTGGGTACATAGATATTATAGAAAATTGGAAAGGTAGATTGGTTTTACTATATTTTAAAGGATATGTTTGGCAAACATCTCATCATTATAAAGAAAATATATTACTTACTTCAAGTAGTTTTGCAAGAACTATATAATTTATACTATTTCTAAAATAGGAATTTATTAATAATTTAGGGATCGGCCGTCTTGGCGTTCATTGAGGGAGGCCTTGAGGTTCAGCAGTGGACGGATAGAGGCTGATGATGATGGTGAAGATGATAATGATTCCTAAACTACGATACAAATCGTTCATCATTTGGTTTTCATTCATCATCATTAAATTATTAAATTTTGTAAAAGGCATTTCTGCCGTTTGTCGTTTCTTATAATATATGTATATTGTATGCGTTGGACTTTTTTTATTGTCTGATTTTTTTATGAAATATGGATTTTGTACTTTTGAATTATGATTTTAAACAATAAATAAGAATATAAAAAAAAAGACATTAGTACTTACTTAGTCTCGTCGCGCGTCGTAAGCTCGCATGGACTTTTGTATGATGGTAGATACATTCATAACTGTTGCAGACATAATTCACGATTTGTATGATTTATGATCGCTTCCAGGATTCGATCACGCGACCGATAAAGTCGCAAATCGTCATATATTAGGATTAAACAAGCAATATCATTACTTATATAATCTAATAAAAGTTGGACAATGCTATACGTAGCACGCGTCGCGTGACTCCTAGGAAGGTAAACGCAGAGGGCATTGTACTTTACTAAGGTACCTCCGGTAAATCGGTTAATTGCACCTACTATGCTTTTTCTTCGCTGCACGATTGCATCAAAGAACGCTTGAAAATTTGTGGTTGCATCTAGGATTTTCAAGTTTGGTGAAATCGAGTGTGCCTCAATTTTTTTTGTATATATAGAAATCAAGTTTTAAATCAAATTGTGTTTTTAAGTAACACTAATGTACCTATATATTTCTTTACAGATTTGTAGTGTCGTTGCCTTGAATCTTATATTGTTTAAAGAAATATTAAGATTATAAACATACTTTATTATAATTTAAATTATAATTCTAGTTTCATGTAGTAATTATAGTAGTAAATTGTGCACATAATCTTGTAATAAAAATTCTACTTTTTGCTCAAATACCTAATAGCTAAATTTTTTCTTTTCATTTTTAAATACTGTGGCCTTTATAATTTATTTATAATTATATTTTCATGACATAATGGCAACATATTATTCTGAGCAAAAGAATCTTTCACTAAAAATTTAAGTCTTCTTTTTGAATATGATTCTTATTTTTAATTTAAAATAGAGTGGCCTAGTAGATATTGTTTCTCTATTTTTGTTCATCCTTAGCCTGTTTTGACCCACTAGAGGACTCTTAATTAACAAACACCGCCCGGCTCCGGCCTGTAATTAGAAGCTATTTCGTCACATAGTTTGTTTGTCGGCTCATAAATTTATTGTTGAAAAAACAAATTTTAACTTTTATAGGCTCTAGGTACCTACTTGGTATGGTATATTTTTTTTTCTGGAAAAAACTGTTGTTTATGATTTGGGTTGGGGACCTAGATGATAGCTTTACTTTGTATGATATGTTGAGATAACTCTAATGTCACATATTTAAGGTTATACCACGTGTCAGGGATTTTCGAAGTTTTTCAAATAAGGTTAATAGCAAAATAATCAGTAAAAAATGGACCACCATTAATGATTTATCATTCACTAAACTGACAAATGTCACGTCGCCGTAAGCCTAGTTCGCACGTTCGTGAAAATGAAAAAAAAAATTATGTGTTTAAAGTCTGAGTATTTTTAAATAATTCTTTTGTGTATATTCTAGTAACTGTATACTAAGATTTTAAGACTGTTCCGGACTTCCTTAGGATTTTCATACTTGTGCGAAATGGCACGAGGTTCTTTATATATTTATTATATTATCCGTTCGATATAATAAATATATAAAGAACATTGTTATTATAACTATTAGCCCCGGTCGTCCATCACGAGGAATGTATCCAAGTGTCATACCTATGTAATCTATACATAGGTAGGTTGCACCTATGTATAGTGATAGTTATTTAGCCATGTAGTGTAATCGCTACTTATTATCGATGTCACCGCGGACGGACTGTTCACCTGTTATTTATTTCCCGGGAATGCACACTGCACACATAAATTGCGGCCAATTGTCATTATGCGTGTTTTGCTTTGGATAATTACTTGGCACCTGCGTGGGCAGCTTGTGGTTTTAACGTCCCCAACTCCAATTAGATGTGTTGTATGGGAATGTTTACACGAAGGGACAAAAACTGGCATTCGAAGGTGTGGACGCAAGAATGTTAAAACACCGAAATGGGCTTGTGTATTTGTTTATCCTAGTAGTATGATGTCCCCAACTCCAGTTAGATGTGTTGTATGGGATTTTTTACATGAAGGGACAAAAACTGGCATTGGAAGGTGTGGACGCAAAAATGTTAAAACAAAAATCCTACCTATTCATTTTTCCCTAACTTTTTTTTTTTTTTTTTTTCGGAAGGATCTATGCTAATGGCCCGAAGGCCCTAATGCTTCATCGGATTAGTGTGAGCCCATTCGGCTCACTTGTGATTTAAAAAATGGGGGGTTGCCCCCCGCCTACCGTGCGGTCAGCGACCACACGGCCTCCTGGCGTCGGTTGTGAGTTTTTCCCTAACGCGCCAAAAGAAGTATAACTTTATAAATCCTAGTTGTATGAAGTATACAGTATGAATGCCTAGTATATCTCCAGATATTTCTTCTTCTTCATATAGATAAATCTAAGATTTTATATGAAGAAGAAAAATCTCGAGATATTAATATTCCCGATATTTTAGATACTTTACACAAACTTAGTCATGAAAGGACATCTTTCAAGTATAATATGTGGGGAACTATTTGCTTTATGTTTATATATTAATTGTGTATTTGTGAAAGTGCTTTAGCTGTCGTTCCTCCTCTAAATTATATAAATAAATATGTAATAGGTACTATAACTGAGACTATTACTACGAATACTATTATAGCAAAGTATCATTTCAAAATAATTCAGTGATGACATCCCTAAAAAGTAAATTTATTCCAATAAATTTAAGCACGCAATTAATATCGAAAATGTTTTATTATTAGAAAATATTAAGCATAAATTTAAATGATTACCTAGTATACTAAATTAAAATGAAGACCAAACTATCCTCGAACTTCACTTAACTAGTGAATTCATGAAAAAATTATACGTCCAGCTGTTGACCGTTTAAGTGATGTGCCATAAAATGCAAAAAACAGAAGGATTACCGGTTGATTCAGCATGGTGACAAAGCAGGTGTATAGCATTAGCACGTGTAAGGTGCTCGAGATGCACTAGCTATCGGATGTAGTGCATCAGCAGGTGAATTACCTATTAGGTAAATACTATCGGTTCTATAAACTCTTGCGAGTTTGTAGAACCGGTAATGGTTTACCGATAAACATTATTTTTAGATTTCATTTTTTGCCGGTTTTATATCAAGAACCGGTAATGCTTATTGTTTTTTTAGATTTCACCTGTTTGGAAATAGATCCGTTATATCGTATATTTAATGGAATCATAATTATTTATTTGTGGTAATAAATGTTATGTCATTTTATATCTTTATCAAGAAACAGATTGATGACTGTTTTATTACTCAATTGGAGGATCAGTTGACGGATCCATTAGTTTGGTGTTCACTGGGCCTTTTTTCTTTAACGCCGGGAAATGCTCTGAAGCATCTCGCGGGGGAGTGGGTCTCCCCAAGCGGGTATGTGGGACTTGCTGCGCCCGTAAGCTGGTTAGTGGACGCAGCTCTACCCACTAAAACCCGGCGAGTGCCACCAATGCCGCCTTATGGTGAGGTTCCCCGGATCTAATGAAGAAACAGGGCACCTCGACGGCTAGTCAGCCCCCCAAGGGACCGACGGGTAGTCAGTCCTCCATGGGACCGATAGCACCTCTACAGAAAGGTTATCCCGCACCACAGAATAACCCCTCCCAACGTCGGGACAGTACAATGGGGTGAAGTTCTCGTCCTCTCCCCTGGCCCCCTGCTCTTTTGTCCCCTCTTCTTCTAAGAGAGGTACAAAGAGCCCCCTCGGCTCAATTCGCTTCGTCCAAGGTGCAGCGGCTCACCCTAGGCTACTGAGCCCCACCGCCACGACAAGGCCTGAACTATGGTGGGGTATTCAGACCTATTCAACTACGCATTGTTCCGGATACCTTAGATAAATTCTGAACTGATCATGAATCTAATTGGCGCTGGTACTTCCAGTGACACAGGAGTCGAGTCCTTATATCCTAGGCGACCCCTTAATGTTTTGTCTACTATGAAACGCATTATGATTTCAACAACAGAAACAACATCAAACTGTCTAGCTCTTTTCTATTTCTACTCTTTGCTAAAATAATATTTAAAAGCGATACATTAAAACTATGGCTATAATTCATTTATTACTTTAGTAATAAAAATACTTTAATAAAGGTGTAATGGTAATTTCGTGAGACGTGCAACAATTAATCACTTGTCCCTTCAATGTTTTAAGTTTACTTGATACGAATCACACGCTCCCCTCGAATTAATTTTGCTGAGTGCGTTCCTGTGACGTGACAAACAAAGGGTCCAGTGTCCAGTACACCCACACCCAGTTTAATGTAACAGGACTCGGGGGAGTGAGTCATGAGTTAAATAGTAAATAAGCTGGTAAAGCCATTTGTTTTGGGCTAAGACTTTGCTATCAATACCGCAGTGATCTTCTTCGATCTCCGAGTCTTACCAGAAGAAGCCTAAGTCCTAAGTAAGGCAAAATCGTCTAAATGGGATTCGAAAACAAATAAATGGATCCACTGGATCCTTCTAGAAGATTCTCTTGTGAAAAAGAAACGAAAAATAATTCATCAAAAATCTAAAGTTGTTAGTGGTAGGTTCATAAAGTGGCAATAGGCCAGTTCTAACAAGTGGCATTTCGCCAATAAGGTTTCTATATGAAGGTCTTATGTTGAGTGAAGAAGTCTTTCTTTGTTGACGCAGGGAATGCATTTGCTTGTATCTAGGTTACCCCGACTCCTAGATCCTATGTGGAACTTGCACTTGCGCTTTTTAGGGCCCTGGATCTGTAAGGTCTGGTAGGCAACAGGAACACTTCAGTGAGAGGCTGCACCCGGCGAAAGGCCAGACTACTCCTTATAATGGGAGACTGCCCAGCCGCCACTAAGCTGTCCCCGCGACGTAGTGCCTACCTGGACCAGGTTTCTAGCGACAGGTACTGACCCGACACGAGCACAGGAGCGTTACTGTAGGCGCATTAAGCAGCGCCACCTACACCCTTGTTCGTCGTCCCCGAGGGCAGGCCTCGTCGGCGGCCTTTTCTCTCACCCGTTCGTCTGCCTCCTTCTGGGATCGGGTTACCGAGCATCTCGGTGATGATGCTCGGCAGAGATAAGTCAGATAAGGGTAGTAGTCTTGGTTAGTCTACGTCTAAATGGAACGATGGGAGTTGTTCAATTTGGCCTTCGTTAAAGAAAAATGATAAGTCAGAACCAAAATTGAAACAAGGAATCCACAAGTTGATAATTACCATTGATTCATAACGCGGTATAAAATATGTTATACGAAAAATTAAAGGCTGTTTTTCTAATTTGAGGTCGAATACCGTCTCAATTGAAAGGGTCTATCATTTATAGGGAATGAGAATACCTTAAAAACAGTTATCATTTAGTTAACATGTTGCTGCCAGTCAGCCTGTCCATCTTTGTTATAATATCAACAGATAAAGGTCGGTCAAGACACAAGTACATATTATTATTATATGAATGTACTGCGGTCGAGATGCTCGAACAATGTATCATAATTATTGAGTAATAAAATTTCCATTACAGCCGAAATTAAATGGGTATCATTATCATCATCATCAGCCTTTATCCGTCCATTCCTGCACATAGGCCTCCTTCAATAAACCCCAACACGCCACTGGCAAGCGATTCAATAATTAATACTTAATATTTCATTATTAGGTTATACATTTATCATGGTTTGCGAATGTATATTATGTATGTAGGTTTCTTTGCACTTCGATTGTCCAATCCGACGTGAGGAGGCCGTGTGGTTGATGACTACACGGTGGGCGGGGGGAAACCCCCCATTTATAACAAACCATAAGTGAGCCAAATCGGCTCACACTAATCCGATGAAGCATTAGGGCCTTTGGGCAATTAGCACAGATCATCTCGAAAAAAAACTTTGATTATAACGTCCGTAAGATAAGTTCTTGCAAGCTTACTCTTAAGACTGCGTTGTATAGTTTTGTGTTGTGTTTTGTGGCATAGTTCTTTGGCGTTCATGGTGTGAAATATTGATAATATTAATGGCGTTACTACGAAATCTAAGTTGTTCAAAATTATCTTAAATTACCACGACACGTGTATTTTATCTGATGTAACCGGGTGTCAGAGTTTAATTGGTGTAACGGGGCCACTGTGGGTCAAGTATGATCGAAGCTTATAAGAATTTGTTATGACAATGATACAGAAACAATAGATACGCAATAAGTTTTGATTGGTGGAACCGTATTCTATACAATATACACATATATCTTATTATTAAAGTGAAACTTTTATTATATCGTCTCAAACTTTTTCGTCTGCGTGTTGCATGTCGCGTGACGGTCGGCCGCCAAGTTTTCCAAGTATAAATATAATATAATTTTTAGTTAAATGTCTATAATGTGAAAAAAAGTTTCACTTTTACCATGGTTTCATAAAACCACACAATCCTTTTTTTTTATGCACTTCTTTCCTTGTAGTAATACGTCTTACGTAATAAACTTTGTAAGGATTTCTAGTTATTGGACATTTACGTGATGTTTCAGATACTTTACGCTTGTTTCTATCATAGGAAACAACTACAAAGCTTTATAATTTTATATTGTTGCATTGTCTGTCAATATATAACATTGTTATAGTTTCTATCATTTCTTTTATTTGTCCAATTCTTCACAATCTGCACAAATAAACGAGATTGAAATGTCTCTTTGTAATTTCAAATTAACAGCTTTTCATTAAAGAAAATTTTTTTGTCTGTCTGTTTGTTCCGGCTAATCTCTGAAACGAATGGACTGATTTTGACGGTAGTTTCACAATCAGATAGCTGATATTATAAGGAGTAACTGAGGCTAGAAAAATAATTATCATCAATCCGGATACGGCAGTAAATCTAAGTTAACGCGGGCAGTTAAGCTGTGGACAAAAGCTAGTTTAAAATATTTCAAGAACAATGCAATCAAATTCTTAAATTAATATTTATGTATACTTATCATAAAAATAATATTCTTTTAAGTATCTAATATATTTTAGTTAATCTCTTCAAAGTATTGAAAAACATTTACTTTCAAACTTTATAAATTTCAAGTTTATTAATTAACGGTTATTTTAACTGGTGTTTGTGAAAGTTTCGAATATTTGGCAGATGCAAGACAGATGCTATCGAATGATGTTTTAGCATATTTGATTTTATAGCTAACTAGCAATTAGCGTAGTGTGAATAAGTATATGGTTAATTGAATTAATATAGTAAGGTGTGCGTATAGTTTCTTATTGCTATATTGATATACTCAAGAAAAGAGCATACTCACATCTAAAAGGCCGGCAACGCACCTGCTGATCTCCTGGTATAGCGGGTGTCTGTGGATGTCGCTATTCACTTACCATCAGGTGAACCGACTGTCCGTTTGCCCCCTCTTCTAAAAAAAAAAAAAAATACATGTTTAAATATAATATCCTTGGTCTATGTATTCAAATTAAGATATAATATAATTACACATGGTAGAAGTGTGGGTCTGCCTGTTTGTCTAAAAAAAATTGATTTACTTTATTTTATATTCGTATGTACAATATATAAATTTATAAAATAATTACATAAAACCCCATTCACATAATTTTTGATATAAACATACCATAAGACTATTTGTGTGACATTCACAGGGAAAAAACCACGCGTGATAAATATGCTAGTATATAATAAAAAGCGTTTCCAGATTATTCATTGAATATTAAATTATCAGGAACCAAACGAATAGTTTTTATGCCCATTTTTATATTTTGCCTCTATGTCTAATATTATTCCCTATATTTTATTTTGGTAGGTACAGTTAAGTAAAAATATAATTAAAAATATTAAAAAAAAAAATTTTGGACATAAATGTGTGCTACTTATTTTTATCTACCTGTACGTGTAGAGTTATTTTTTGTGAGACTACCTGTCATTTTATAGTGGCTTACCTTCATCACTTTAGATAAAACGACAAAAATGTTTTCCTAAGAATTATTATTGTGTGTAGACGTTATGATGCTTTCAACATGCTTTATATTTTATTGCCCGGTGGCCATTTTGTTTGTTTTGTTTTCGGAGTGAAGTTTTAAAAAGAGCGTTCTATTAATGGTCTCGACAAAAATACTTATGTATATGTAAAGTTACTATGAAAATTTTTAATAAAAAAATAAAATATGGGTAATATGTCTATTTTTCCCTATCTTTCTAATTTTTATCTGTATCTCTCTTTTCTAACAACGTAATATAGTAGACACCGAAAAAATTTTTATAAAAAATATTATTTACGCCACCAAAAATCTTTCAAATCCATTTTTTGGCATACTTACATGGAAGAAAAAAAAAATTAATCCAGATGAATAACTTTTGTTTCTTTTTGTTTCAGGCCCATGTAGTTTCTGCGTTCGAGCAAAGTCTTTCAAATATGACGCAGCGTTTGCAGCAGCTGACTGCAACTGCAGAGAGAAAGGTACCTTTCCCTTTACAAATCAGTTTCTAAGGTTTAATATATAAATGGGTGTGAGCATACCTCATAGTGCGTGTTAATCTTTATATACATTATCAGTAATGAGCTGAGATATTCACAGGCTTCATCTTTATTTGTAACTAGCAGCGCCGCGCGGTTTCACCCGCGTACTTCCCATTCCCATGGTATTACAGGGATAAATTATAGTCTATCTGTTATTCTGATGTATAAGCTATGTTATTGTCACCCCACCATGGTTCAGGCCTTGTCGTGGCGGTGGGGCTCAGTAACCTAGGGTGAGCGGTGCACCTTGGGCGAAGCTAATTGGGCCGAGGGGGCTCTTTGTACCCCTCTTATAAGAAGAGGGGATAGAAGAGCAGGGGGCAAGGAGGATGGGAACCTCACCCCATTGTACTGTCCCGACGTTGGGAGGGGTTGTTCTGTGGTGCGGGACAACTCCTCTGTGGAGGTGGCGTCGGTCCCTTGCGGGACTGACTAGCCGTCGAGATGCCCTGTTTGTTTTCTAGATCCGGGGCACCTCACCAAAGGCGGCATTGGTGGCACTCGCCGGGTTTTAGTGGGTAGAGCTGCGTCTATTTACCAGCTGTCGGGCGCAGCGAGTCCCACTCTCCCGCGGGATGCCTCAGAGCATTTAAGAAAAAAAATGTTATTGTCAAGTTTCATTAAAATCCATTCAGTAGTTTTTGCGTGAAAGAGTAATAAACATACATACAAACTCGCGTTTATAATATTAGTAGGATAGTAAATAGTATTTTTTGTGTACGTTTTATGACGGCTAAAAATCAATTTATGTCGGTAACAAACTAGTTCTACTTGGGACTGGTATTTCGAGAAATTGACTAGTCGTGAGGTATCGATACCAGAACATATGTATAATATTATAATGGAACTTATTGTTGCTATTACTGCTAATGTAAGTTCAAATTTTGTAGCAAGGAGTTTGAAACGTGATTAATATGTATGCCTGCTTTGTTCAATATTTATCCATTGCTAAGTATACTTAGGCCTAAGTATACTATAGCCTGTCGCTGAGGTGAACCTGTCGGTTGCTTGCATATCCGAGACCCTCAAAAAGCAGCTGAAGGCACTCGCAGTGGTTTTAGTTAGGGTGGGCACTCCCAGGTGCGAGTCCCACATTGGGTCAGGATCTACCCGAAGGTCCTGGTTGCATCCATAAGGATTTCCCTGCGAAAAAAAAAATACTATAGCCTTAGTGGATATTTTCTTAGTTGCATCATTGACAAACTTAGCGAAGAAAACTAGTTGATATAATATTCGGGATATCCACATGATAGTACACGAAACAACAATTATAATAATTACTACGTTACAAAGAAAAATTCAACGAAAATTATCATTTTTTGATTATACAATGGATTGAAAAAACATCGCCTGTAATTAATTTCCACACGAAATTGCAATCAGCTAATTAGTTTCGTTTAAACGTGATGACATTACGTTCAATGAAAGTTACAGTAACATTCGGCTTCACCTTTTTTGTTCTTTAACGCCGGGAAATGCTCTGAGGCATCCCGCGGGGAGTGGGTCTCCCCACGTGGATATGTGGGACTCGCTGCGCCCGACAGCTGGTAAGTGGACGCAGCTCTACCCACTAAACCCGGCGAGTGCCACCTATACCGTCTTTGGTGAGGTCCGGATCTAATGAGCAAACAGGGCACCTCGACGTCTAGTCAGTCGCAAGGGACCGACGGCACCTCCACAGAGGGGTTGACCCGCACCACTGAACAACCCCTAACATTCGGCTTCACCTGCGTGGATCCCTTATTTAAATACTTCTTTGCTACTGTTTAATTTTATTATGACAAGCCATTTTTTATAATTATTGTAATCATGTATTTGAGACTGATTAAAGTAGGTTAACAATTTTAAATCAGATACGAGATGTAGCCAAAAATACCTTTTTGATAATTCACTAGTATAAATATAATTTTAGGATAGAAGGATATGCAGAGATTTATTTCAACAGGTAGTAGTAGCAACTTTACTTTACACAGATAATAGTTACTACCCTACTTACTAGTTAAACGACATCGCCCGTCAATAATTTCTCAAAAAATTATAAAATGTCATAAATTAATAACCTAAAAACCGTCTCTGTATAAAAATATATATTTTTCATAAATATACATACTTACATATGTTTACTAAATTGCGGGTTTACCATTGTTACAAAAGCGTGTTTATAACATACTTATTATGAACCGTACGTAAAACCAACACTCCCACCTGTATATTAAATCTTTTTTTAGATAAGAAAAACTCGTTAGCTTTTCCAAGTACAAGCTTAATAGAGACGTAGATAAATAAAGTATTGAGAAACTGTACCCGGAAACTTGTTAACAGTACATACTCTGGATTATAATTAAATATGGCTTTGGAATTACTTTTATAATATGGTACGGTATAATAGGTAAATAGTTAACCCATTAGTAACATTTTGATGAAGTTATAGACAGTGAGAACTTTATCTATTGTTAGATTGTCTTTAATTGTCTACATCACTATCAACCTACTGTCAACTGCTGGACATACCAACCAGGACAGACCACGGCACTGTATCCTTACCTCTTCCGAGGCTCTAGCGCGAGAGTGGAGAAGACTACGGGGAGACGAAGAGGAGGAGGTCCCTGACGAGGGAGAGACTTAGCAGAGCAGCCTGAGAAGGCGGGTGCTCGGCCACTGGGGTGAGCGACTCAAAGAGCCGAGCGCGGGACACCTCACGGTGTTTACCATTGGTCCAATCCTGGAGCAGTGATTTGACCGGCAGCACGGCACAATATAATATAATCAACGTCGCACCTAAGTCCTGGACTATATCTTTCTATACCTACTGGGAATCCTCCATCAGAAGTATAATTCCTATCTTTTCCGTGCGGAACAAATTGAATAAAGCAATGACTGACCCGCGTATATTATTCTGGCGTTAATTTGTTCTAAAATTAAACAATGGCGTTGTTTCAAAATAGTCTTTATTAACTCCTATTACTATTTTTTATGGAACTAATCATATTTTTTATTCAGGATTCCGAGCTGACCGAGCTTCGTCAGACCATCGAGTTGCTTCGGAAGCAATCGATACAAGCTGGACTCACCACAGCGCATATGCAGTCTATGGGCATCCGAGCCGACGGAGTCAATGTTACTGGACCCGTATGTATATTCCATTTATTGCTTAACCAAAAAAATGCAAATACTTTACCTATCACCGGATAAAACGAATTTTCTCCTCATCTTTAAAGAGTATTGGACTTAAGAGTTGCAGAGACAAGTATACTAATCCTTCGTCTTTGTTTTAGTATAACGCTAAGAACTAATAACAATTTATTAATTACGTTACTACATTCCATAACTGTTCGTATAATAATCTTCTATTGAACTACAAAATTGCCAATCAAAAATGTACCAAAATGCTACGCTTACAACGTAAGGATTTGAAGTAAATTAGTAAAAAGGGGTCGTGATAATTAACAAAAATGCAATGTTATCTTCCTTTGTCCCCGTATCTTATCTTAATTTGGGTCCACTTAATCAGACAATTACCTTTGTAATTGCACTTTTTCATGTTTCACAATGTATATGTAGTAGCGCCTGTATTTGTCTGTTTAGTTAATATTGTCTCACCTGGTAAGAACTAGGCTGAGTACACAACGCGGTCGTGATCAAATCAACGATATTCGGGTCGGGTATCAATCATGGCGCAAGACGTTGTTACTTTAAATTGATCACATTGTTTGTAATGGTACCGCAAAAATGAACTTATATTACATGATATAATATTATGTTAATAAACGCTTTTTAATGATCTAAGCTAGAGTAGAGGTCTCCCCACCATGGTTCAGGCCTTGACGTGGCGGTGGGGCTTAGTAGCCTAGGGTGAGCTGCTGCACCTTTTGGTTCTTTGTACCCCTCTTATAAGAAGAGGGGACCAAAGAGCAAGGGGCGAGGACGGGCCCCTCACCCCATTGTACTGTTCCGACGTTGGCGGGGTTGTTCTGTGGTGCGGGACAACCCCTCTGTGGAGGTGGTGTCGGTCCCTTGGGGAACTGACTAGCCGTCGTGGTGCCCTGTTTGCTCATTAGATCCGGGGCACCTTACCAAAGGCGGCATTGGTGGCACTCGCCGGGTTTTAGTTGGTAGAGCTGCGTCCACTTATAGCATTTCCCGGCGGTAAAGAAAAAAAAGACTGAGGTCTGTTCCAAGCTAGTAGTTAAAAAACGCGAAATGTTTCTTGCCTATACCGCTGATTTTGAAAATAAATTGCCAAGGAGAACGATTATTTTCTGAGAAGGGACATAAGATATCAAAATAATCATTATAAAAGCGGATACGTCTGAAAAACCTGTAACTTGAGCGAAGACGAAAGCATCAGATACAATAAATATATTTGCTGCAAAAGAATTGGAAAAAAAGTTTAATGAAATCAAGATTTAAATTTTCTTCACAGTAAAACACGAAAAAATTTAAAATTCATGCAGTTATCAAAATATACGTGAGACTTGTACTTCAACCAGATGTTGGACATACCATGGGTGGCCAAATTATTAGGGACAGTATTGAGATTTTTGTATTTTCTAGATTAATTACATTTTGGTAATAAACGAATAGATGATGTACCTAGGCCTTTTAAATATTTTTTATTTCTATCTGCATTTTATTGAGATCACAAAAACTACTAAAACTTGGTACAAAACTTATTTATATTCTTTGTATGGAGTAATATGAATATTGGTGAAAATTATTGAATAAATTTTAATATTTAGTGATGCTACCCTTTGCCGCAATAAGAGCTTCTATGCGTCGGGGCATACTCTCAGTGCATGTTCTTGCATATCCCTGGAGTTTGGAGTTGTGATGCCATTCCCTGATGAGAATTTCAATCAACTGCCGCTTGGTGGTAATCACTTCTTTCGCAATCACCCGTTTGGTGACTTCCCACATGTTTTCTATGGGATTCATGTCTGGTGAATTCCCTGGCCAAGGCAAAACAGTGACATTTTTCTCAGTCAAAAATGCAGTAACACTTCTGGCTTTGTGACACGGAGCCGAGTCATGCATAAAATGTATTCGTCATCATCAGGGAACCATTCATTGACCTGCGGCAGTAATCGAGTTTCTAGTACTCGCTTGTATTGGTTTTGTTTCATTGTCCCTTTTACGATGTAAAGGCGCCCCATATCTTTGGCTGAGATTACAGACCACCCATGATACTAATCGGGTGTTTAACCCTCTCCGCAAGGCAATCAGCGTGGAATTTTTCTCCAGGGCGTCGTCTTATAAAATAACTTTTGTCGACCATTTGAAAGGTAGATTCGTCGGAGAAGCACACCTGTAAATTTGAATAGTAGAAAATCGTATTTGACTAATTACAATATTCTAAATATTATACTTACTCGACTCCAGTCTGCAATAGTCATATTTCGATATTGTCTAGCCCATTCGAATCGTTTCTTTTTCATACTGTCAGTTAGACGTGGTTTCTTGCAAGGCCGCCGTCCCATCAGATGCTCTTCAACCAACCTCCTCCGTATCGTCCTCTCCGAAATCTTTACACCCTCACCATTTATCATCGTAGTCAAACGAGCAACGCTCATTTTCAAGGCAGATATTCCTGATTTTTCGATCAGAACGAGATGCGGTGATCCTTTTCCTGCCACATTTGCCCGCACGATTTGCCTCAAGAGGCTTTTTATTATCAATTTTTTTTTATTCCATTAACGACAGACTTTGAAACCCCAGCAATAGCTGCTATATGTCTCTGGGAATATGTGGAATGCAGTAACAATGTTTATATCTCTCTACATTTTCTTGGTTTCAAATTATATGTACCTAATCAGCGACTACAAATTTGCCGAAGAAATGCGTGTTGTATGGCTGTAAAAATCTATAATCTATAAAATATAAAGTATTTCAATTCCTTCTGGACATGTGTTTTTACTCGGTTGAGGAATTCTTACAATATAAATTTAAATTAAATAATTGACATTGTGAAAATAATATTGGACGGAATATACCTAAGTCTGAATTCTGACTATTGTTGACATTTATTAATATATTAAACTTTGACTTTCATAACAAATTTAAATGGAAATTTTGTTAATTACAACAACCAAACATATTAATTAAAACAAAAAAAAAAAAAAACTAAAATATTTTTTATTACCACTTCATAATCTATTTATAATGTATAAAATTAATAATGTAAAATATATAGGTATTTAATGTAATAAATGTAAGTAGGTAAATATATGTACACAGCCCTGCCCATCCCTAAAAGTAGAAAATTTACGTAATCGTGTCAGACCATTAATAAATACATTTTATTAATGGTCTGACAATTCACCAGGAAAAGAAACCAAAAATACTGGTAAACAAAGTATTACTTACTCTTTAATTATTTTAGACACAAAATTCGGTAAAAATCAATTAAAATTAATAGCCATACAATACTACAAACCGCGCTTTTTACACAATTGACAAGTGACGTACGTATACTGTGTTGCCACTTGAGAAAAGCAATAATAATAATGATACCAGTAGCAATATCAGATTAAATAACAATTTAAAACGACATCATTTATTCAAACTCATATTCAAACTATAAATTACAAAAATACGAGCACTGTCCCTAATAATTTGGCCACCCACTGTAATATGCGACGCTGACTACTCATGGGCGACGCTGACCACTTACCATCATGTGGCTCGTCTTGTTGCCTATCTAACTAACATAAAAAATATATTATCTTCATGACCTTGTTTCTGTTATCCTTTCTTCTACCCATGTATTAATATACATGGGAAGAAGAAAAATTAGTTAGTAAGTCAAAGTACTGATTTAAATAAGGCTATTATGTATTGCTTTCACAGTAAATGTTAGTGGCCAAATCAAATCGGATTTGGCACGGTCAATTATATGGTGAGAGTGGTATTAGCATAAAGTAAAAGTAAGCAGTAAAGAAAGAAAACCATTGAAAATAAATCACTAAACTTAAATATTTGTATTATATTATAAAAATCTTAAATATATGTATAGTATAAAAGTATTAAATATATTTCCGTTATCTGGTACCCGTAACGCAAGTTCTTCTAGAACTTACCACGGGACCAGATTGACGTGGTGTAAAACATCCATAGATATTATTATAATAATTAAAAAAATCTTCTTAAAAACTTGAAAGGATTTTAAGTTATAGTTCGTACTTTATCTATATATTATTAAAGACTAAAAAAAATTGTTCAAACATTTTTAGTTGCCCTAGAAGCAAAAACTATCTTTCTCAGACATATATTAAATTTGACTTTCATAGTTTGACTGTTTACTTTATTAACCTAAGTAGTTATTGTTAACACATGAATCGTCATTTCTTAGAGAACCAAATACCTACTAGGCCTTTTTTACTTGAACAAGCTAACCATACGTTCTGTGTTTAAACAAATATTTGTAAATTCTTTTCGTGATGTTTCAATTTGCGAGTCTCCACGTCAGTTTCACACAGAAAGAATATAGTTTGCTATCGAAGTTTCCATTGTACTCGTACAAAGGCTAACTTTAAAACTTTTATATTTCCGAGATATTGACGAAAGAATTATAAATATGCCTATCTTTCGAAAGAAATGGATATTTTAATGTAAGTTATATAGGCAAAGCTATATATATAACTTACATTAAATTAGGTTTTTGGAAAAATACATAGGGATATTTCTTTTTTTAATCCTAGAGGTTTAGAATGAATAAACATAGACTCACACTCTAAAGTAACCCCTTAAATACAATAAAAAAAATCTTTAAAAAAAATACTTTAAAATCAAAGCCCATGTGAGCGCGTCAATAATTACTGCTAAATATTAAATCTGTATCAGCTTAAGATTCTAAATATTTTGCATAACAAATTTTTTTTTTTTTTTTTTTTCGGATGGATCTATGCTAATGGCCCGAAGGCCCTAATGCTTCAACGGATTAGTGTGAGCCCATTCGGCTCACTTTTGATTGGGGGGTTGCCCCCCGCCTACCGTGCAGTCTGTGACCACACGACCTCCTGGCGTCGGTTGTGAACAAATATTCTATATCAAATTACCAATAGCCGATTATGAGAGACGTTTGTAGGCCAGTATTTGCATTAAATTGACCGTCAATAGACATGTTCTAATTCTGCGTTGATGCTTCACTGACCTAACGTCCTGTTTACATTCTATTGTTGTGTCCAATCCTTTTGTGATCTTAAAGATCACGTTATATGCAGCTCACTCAAGCTGCAGTCATTTTAGTCTTATGTAATAAATAACGAAACTCATACTTACGTTCTATAAGATTGATTAGTCAATTACATATTATCATTCATATTTACGCATCTGCATAGTCTCTGGTTGTGCGTATGTGTATAATAATAATAATATCTATGGACGCTTTCATACTACGTCAATCTGGCCCCGTGCTAAGTACTCGAAGAACTTGTGTTACGGGTACCAGACAACGGAAATATATTTAATAATTTTATACTATACATATATTTAAGATTTTTATTATATAATACACATATTTAATACACATCCATGACCCAGGAACACAGAAAATATTCTTGTTCCCTGGCGGGATTCGAACCCGCAACCTCCGGCTTGAGCGCCAACGCGCTTACCACTGAGCTACATCGACCTCTGTAGCTGTAGTATGGGCGTTGATAGTCGCCAAAAGGCGGCTTCGATTGCTCGTTTGCCCTCCTATTATGCTATATGCTATATCTTCCAAACATCGCAAATTTTGGATTATCCGTTTTCCATACTATTGCATACGATAATATAATCACATATCTTATTTCAGATTCCCGCGTATCTAAACAAGCCCTAAATAAATAGATATACGAATAAGACCCGCGCAGTTTATACTACAACACGACGGAAATAAATATAAAATCTTAGGACAAATTCAAATGAAATAAATGTGATTCCCGGGCGAGAGATAGTATTATTCTACTATTTTACTATTAAAGTTAAGAAAAAGAAAGTTATACGAGCTTTTATGAATGGACTTTTTTCAACAGTTCTAATTATTTTTTTGTAGGAGCCGAACCCGCCCCAAACGCAACAATCATCGCCACAGCGGCTCATCCAGACTGGTAACGGAGCGATCACGAGACATCTGTCCACTGACAGCGTGTCCAGCATCAACAGCCTCAGTAGTGGCTCGTCCATGCCCCACGACAAGAAACACAAGAAAAAGGGCTGGGTGAGTTTATTAGCATTACTTCAAATATCTTACTACACTTATAAATGGGAAAACATCATAATACGTAGGTAAGAGATATAATATATAGGTAAGAGGTAGTCTTTCCACCTGGGTAATGAAAGACGATCTCCGTACAGCGGCCGGTCCGTGTTGGATGCGAGTAGCGAGGGATCGGTCGTCTTGGCGTTCTTTGAGGGAGGCCTATGTTCAGCAGTGGACGGATAGAGGCTGATGATGATGATGAGGTAGTACCATGCTGCTTTGCAGCCGAATTGGGCCAGCACGACCGGGGTGGTACCTCTCGCTCACATATCACCGGCGTAAAGTGACTACTATGCGTTTCGTGCGGTTTCTAAGTTGCCGGTGGTCCATTCGGGGGATAGGGATAAGGAGGGCAACGCGTCTGCATAATATCTGGTTGTGCGTATGTGTATGGGCGTCGATAGTCGCCAAAACTTTACTACTTTCCCTTTGCCCTCCTATGCTTTAAAAAATACAAACAATTTTTTTTTTATTTTAACACGCTTTTCCCCCTTTTTTGTAACACCATAATTGTCAAATGTTGGGTTATATTATTACTTTTTATTTATTTATTTATAATAAGGACAACCAATGGTATACGATAAGTTTTAAGTTGACATCTTAAAGCAATTAAATCCAATAACAGGTCATCACGGCTAGTTATTAGTTTATAAAACAGAGTTTTTTAAGAGCACTGACAGTGGCATCAAGTACATAATAATAATAATTTCTTATGGTATACAATGCAAATGAATATAATAGAGAAACTTGACTAAATAAAATTAACTTATGAAAAAACTATCACTCAGTTGCTTCCTAACTTGCGACACGCTTACACAATATGGATAAAATGAGTAATCTTTACAAACATTATTAAAGTTTCTTCCTACAAGAATAAGTAACACGTGTTTATGACACAGGTGACAGATGGGATACGAGAACACAGGCTCAAGTAATTAGTCATTTTAGCGGAATTTTATATCGAGTTTCAGATATTACGGCACAGTTACATCGTCATGATCACATATGAACTCACTAAAATACTTTTGTCTTACAACATCCAGACAATCTGCAAACCTATAATAACAATTGCTACCCACGTGATCAATCAACACACTTAACGTGATAAAGCGCATTTATTCTGTTAGCCCCATGTTATTTTGTAATTAAAATTTCAGTTGCGTTCGTCGTTTACGAAGGCGTTTTCGAGGAATGCCAAAATATCGAAGACTGCGAAACATGCGTCGCTGGGTCAGTTGTCGTCGCAAGATAGTTCGTCTGGGTCCCATCACTACGACGATCCGCACACGATACGGGAAGGGAGCAATGAAAACAGTCTAGAACATTCGCATGAAACGCTAGAGAACACCAAAGATAAAACTACATGTCCGCCAGTCAACGGTGAAGATCAAACCAAAGGTATGAAAGTCTTTATTTAAACTATATAATATTGTTATATTAAATATTATCATTTTAAAAAAATAAGTTTCCTGAAAATAAATTGGCAGGTTAGCCAATATAAGCGTCTACGTTCTTTATTAACTTAAAGGTGTACCTGCAACTAGAGATGGGACAGAAACAGGCCTGCTTGGGTGCCACCATCTTGCTTATGTCTCCCGTGAAACAGCGTTGCGTGTCGGAGAGAAGGGCAAGATAGGCAGTGTAATTACTGGCACCGAGACTTAACATCTTATGTCTCAGGATAGGTAACACATAAATGAGTTGATTGGGCCAGTTCCAGGTAAAATAGTGTTCAAAAAATGTTCATGGGCGACGTCGACCACTTACCATCAGATGGCTCGCTTGCCAGTTCGCCTATCCAACTAACATATAAAAAGAATTTTGTGCCAGACTCAGATAACTCATCCAACTGTTGTCTACATATATTATCAGACACAAAATGCTAGTTCGGTGATAGTAATGATATCCTCTTATCAAAATAGAAAATCTTCGTCATGAAAATTATCGGGATGTTGGTATAAAGGCTGTTGTCGCAGATAAACAGAATTTTAAGGAATCCTACAAAAAAATGTTTCAATTGATAATTAAAATATAAGAATAATTTAAATGTTTAATTTGTGTTATAATATAAAAACAATAATGATGAGAATCAACTTGTTTATCCCATTGTTTCTTAGAATCACTTGTCTATAAATAATTTACATTTTTTTTCTTAGTACAATGTTAATAATTTAAGTATTCAAGAGAAAAGTGTTGAGAGAAAGTCTTTTGTTCATTTAGGGTTAAGCACACACATTCATATGCAAGTAAATGTTATGAATAAATAGAAAACACGGTTAAAACAAACTCGGTAACAGCTGAATTATTAATTACAGACAAACCAGACCAGTCGGGCATCGTAGACGAATTAAAACGACAACTGCGAGAGAAGGATTTAGTGTTGACGGACATAAGACTGGAGGCGCTTAGTTCTGCACACCAGCTGGAAAGCTTAAAGGACACCGTCATCAAAATGAGAGTGAGTAAACGAGTCTTGTTTTGCCTTACAAAGAAATAGGAAGAATTTGAGTATAAGCATCGAGCATATAACCGGAATAGAGGGGTAATGTTATGTGTTTTGTATGAAAACAAATTCCGCCGAATTTGTGCTGCGACGCTGTGCCGGTTGTGTGCTCTCATTGGGCGAATGCCAATTCGCCGATGGGACCTACATACAGTACTAGTGGGTAGAATTGCTATTACGTCAGTGACAAATCACTGACCAGTTTCGGAATTGTAGGCTCACATTACTACTCTATCCGGTTACATGCTCGATGGGTATAAGTATAATAATAAGGTCAGTTATTGACTTTATAATATGTTAAAATCTCTTTGTAAGTCGAATCCATAGATCTTGGAGCTACGGATTGATTGGAGCCATGTTTGCAAATTCAATTGCTTTAATTAGCGTGAAATATTTGAAAACATTTTTGCTTTGTCGAACTGGAGATATTATATTTTTCGGACCGGATAATTTATCACCTGGATTGCTTTGTAAATTTTTATTGTTGTTTTATTAGTATTATAAAAACCAATTCTCTTTTATTGCCATTAGAATATATATTGGAATTTAATTAAACAGAACGAGATGCTCAATCTGAAGCAAAACAATGAGCGACTCCAAAGATTAGTAACCTCGAGGTCGCTGGCTGGAAGTCAAAGTTCTTTGGGCACGGGCGGATCCGCAGTAGAAGACCCGAGGCGGTTTAGTCTGGCTGACCAAGCTACCATGCATCAGGTAAAAAAAATTGTTATAATTTATAAAATATTATTATAGATTTATAAAGAAAAAAATGTGTACCAATAGTTTATACATATTCACAAAGTGATATGCAATAAAAAAGTGTATTTAAAGAACATTTTTCCTATTGCAAAAAGTAGCATAGTTTTGTCAGATATACATATAACAGTGTTCGAAAAGTTTATTAAACCAACTGATAATAATTTATCTCATATCATATCATTAATATGTATTTATTTTATTCTAGAACGCCATGGACATGCACTCGCAACCATTGGAATTAGATTTCAATTGTATTTCTTCAACGCCCAATAGAGATATGTCGAAAAAAGGTTCGCCCAAATCGAGTATAGTCGAACCGATATACGGAAATAAAGCCGCCTGTGAACTGAATGAAAACAATGAAGCCTTATTGGAAGCTTTAAATGGGTCCAATGACATATTTACTAATGGACTTAACGCAGGAGAGGGTATTACTGGCGATTACGACATCAATACTGTACTGCCGCCACCGAAAAGCCGAGAACTAGCGATCGGGGAAAGCTATTCTGATATTGGTAAGATATAAATAACATTTTAAGTTATAGCCTGACCAGAAAAATAAAAACCCTCACCATATTGCGAAAAATTTCGGAACTTATTTCTGTATGGAGTATAATACTACCTATGTGTTACCGTATAAAAGATACAGTGGCGACACCAATGAAGGGGCTTATTATATTTCTGCTCAGGCCACAACATTTTTATTTTCATTACTAGGGAAATTTATCATCTTTTCACTCGAACTCAGTCTCGTGAACAAGACATTCGAAGACAATGTCGAAATATCGAGCTCCGCGAAATAAAAGTGAAAAACGTGTTAAATATCCCGTTTTAAATTATTTCAATCTATCTATTATTACAATATTTTTTTTTGTCATACGGGGTCCGAAGAGTTTTGTATGAGTAATTTTACTTGATAACACGTGCCCCATGGTGACAGTAAGACGAATTGATCAAGCTTAATGATATATTGAAAGCCAATACTAATTATTGATTAAATAGTATAAATTGTTGATTGGATATTTGATTTGTTTTTTATGAACACAGAAACACGAGTAAAAACATCTCTTAATGACACTGACAGAGACCTCAGTGAATATAAACATTTCTATTAAATTAAAAGTTCAAAATTACTAGTTCCTTATTCTTGTAAGACTTTTTTTCTCTCTTTTACGCCGGGAATCCTCTGAGGCATCCCGCTGGGAGTAGGGGACTCCCCTGGCGGGCATGTGGGACTCGCTGCGCCCGAAAGATGGTAAGGTGGACGCAGTTCTACCCACTAAAACCCGGCGAGTGCCACCAATGCCGCCTTTGGTGAGGTGCCTCGGATCTGTTGAGCAAACAGGGCACCTCGACAGCTAGTCAATCCCTCAAGGGACCGACGCCACCTCCACAGAGGGGTTGTCCCGCACCACAGAACAGCCCCTCCCCAAATTCAGGTCAGTACAATGGGGTGAGGTTCCCATCCTCGCCCCTTGTCTTTTTTGTCCCTTATAAGAGGGGTACAAAGTGCAGCTCCCTCGGTTCAATTTGCTTCGCCCAAGGTACTGGGTTCACCTTAGGCTACTGAGCCCCACCACCACGATAAGGCTTGAACCATGGTGGGGATTCTTATAAGTCTAGTGGTGGTGAAATTATTGTGGTTTTTAACCAAATCTAATTTTATTCACAGGTGTAGCTGACAGTCAAGGAGACACGACGGATGGAAAGAAGATAGCCATCGCCGTGTATCTAGGACAACCAGAAACATTCCAAAGATACTTCGAAGAAGTCCAAGACACACTGACTGAATCCGAATGTAGATTTTACGCGAAACAATCGGCCAGCTCATACAACAACCACTTCGACAAACAGCCGAGCTTCGACTCACCGAGGATGTCCCAAAACCAGAGCCCCGAAGTCGAAACGCAAGACTACCAGCCCATTAATAAATCGAACACTAATAGTCTGAAGAGCAACAAATCGACGCACAGCAGTTCTTACAAGAACGTATATAACAGTGCTTCGACAATAAATTGCAATGAATTTACAATTGCGTTCACGTATATATCTGGCAAGACGACTTGGCAGAATTTAGATTATATAGTTAGGAAGACTTTCAAAGATTACCTGTCGAGAATAGATCCGGGAACGAATTTGGGTCTCAACACAGATTCTATAACGTCGTACCATTTGGGTGAAGCGACGAGGGGTCCTGAAATTAGTTTTCCAGAACTATTACCGTGCGGCTATATAATTGGGACGGTCAACACACTGTACATTTGCTTGCAAGGAGTGGGAAGTTTAGCTTTTGATAGCCTTATACCAAAAAATATTGTATATAGGTAAGAAATGTTTATTTAAGTATATTTAATATTAGATAGGTTTGACATAGTCAATTTATGGATTAACCAAAGAAACAATAATCTTATTGTCTCTTTGACGTTGGATAATAATTAACAAACTAATCTTTTCTAATGTATATCTACGGGAATTTTACTCACTACAATAAAACAACAGACTTTTACGGAATTTATCCCGTGTTATTAAGATTTTTACATACCCGACGTCCCACGACCATGGTAAAGTATCCGAAACATCGGGAACGTAAAATCTTAATAAACGGCTATAAAATCCATAAACGTTGTTTCTTTATAATGAATGAATATATTCAACTTGCATCTAGCGTGAACTAAGCGAGGTTTTTGTTTATGTTAGTTGGATAGGCAAACTGGCAAACGTACCACCTGATGGTAAGTGGTCGACGTCGCCCATGAACATAAACTAGTTTACCTGGAACGAGCCCAGGCATCTCATTTATGTGTTGCCTATCCTGAGACATAAGATGTTAAGTCTCTGAGCCAGTAATTACACTGCCTGTCTTGCCCTCTCTCTTCTCTCCGAAACACAGCAAAGCTGTTTCACGGGATAAACAAGCAAGATGGTGGTACCCATGCAGCCGGGAGCGCGGTTATAAGTTGACGACCAACATGAAATCTTTTCAAAAGATGAAATAAAATTTAAATAATACGACGGCTAATACATTTTATTTTCAATTTCAGATACGTTTCTTTACTATCAGAGCACCGTAGAGTAATACTCTGCGGCCCCAGTGGCACAGGCAAATCGTACTTGGCAGCCAAATTGGCGGAGTTTTATGTGCAAAGAACGCAGCGCAGAGGAAATCCCGTGGAAGCCGTAGCGACTTTCAAGTAATTACATAACCTTGTTTACTACTTCATTATGTAATTATTCAGGAATACTATCTACAATTCAAATCACGGAAATTAACATCCTTAACATGTACATCGTAATTGAACTGTCTGAAGACTTAATTGTTAACTAAACATATGTTAATATTTCCTTATAATGTTTGACGTTGAAGTTATTACTATTAATATTGTGTACCAGAATGAAACCCTCTAGCCCCTCTGAGAGAGTTGCGTTTCGTAAATTACTACAGGGGCAAGTGAAAGAGGTGCGAGCATATATTTTCTTTCTCTCTTTCACGAGAAATCTCCGGAATAGGCATCAGACGAGTCTACCGCGATACACGTTGAAACATTATTCTTTGGCTAGTTAACTTGTGTCAGATTTACTACATACTATTTTTCCTTGTTATGAAATTTTACTTCAATCGCGCGTCAAGATTAATTGCACACACTTTTTAAAATCATGAATTGTATTATTAATATACCTAGATGTTTCACATCTGCCGGCCGACCCAAGTAACCACATCGTTTATCTTATTTATTAACAAATCTTAAACTAACAAATTTATTACGCTCATCATTTTTCCCTAACGCGTCAAAAGAAGTATAAAATATTCTTGTCTTTAGCGTGGACCGCAAATCCTGCAACGAGTTGCGCGCGTATCTCGCAAACATAGCGGAGCAGTGCAGCGCGGCGGCCGCGGGCGAGGAGGCGGTGCTGCCATCTGTGGTGCTGTTGGACAACCTGCAGCACGCCTCCGCGCTGGGCGACGCCTTCGCCGGCCTCCTGCCGCCCGACAACAGGAACATGCCCGTCATTATTGGTAACATTGAGAACTAATGTATGATTGTCTCTTCCCAAAAAAAAGTCGAGATTTTTTTTAAAGACATTTTTACAATCAGACTATGTATGTCTGTCCATTCAAAATAATAAAACCCAATAAACCGAACGAAACTATCAAACTCCTCTCTTTTATAGAAGAGGGGGCAAACGGACAGTTGTTTCAACTGGTATGTGATAAGCGACATCCATACACACCCGCTACACCCAAGATTTAGCAGGCGCGTTGTCAGCCTTTCAAATTAGAATACCAACTTTGCTGATAAAGCTTACCGACTTGTCTAAATTCATTAAATTCCAATTAGGAAAGTCAATAAAATGTAGCTAAAACTGTCTCCACAAAAGGGAAGCTAAAAGTCGAAGCCTGTGGAACCCAACTTCTTTAAATCTTAAGCAAAATGTACATGAAATAAAACATTTATTATATAATATAGAAATATGTAAGATACTCGGACATTTTAATTGACTAGATTTGGAATTTAGGCTGTGCTGTGCCGCACTCCCAGCTGCATGGGCAGCTGGGAGTGCGGCACAGTACTACACAGTACTGTGTAGTACCATTTTGCTTGTTTCTGCCGTGAAACTGTTGCTGTGTTTCGGAGAGCAGGGCAGGACAGGCAGTGTAATTACTGGCACCGAGACTTAACATCTAATGTCTCAGGATAGGCAACACGTGAATGAGTTGCTGAAGCTAATAGGCTAGGTTTCTTTATTAACTTTGGTAGCGATGAAAGTAAGGAAACTCACCTCTTGTCCTTTTTCAGGCACAATGTCCCAAGCTACGTGCAACACAACCAACCTGCAGCTACATCACAACTTCAGGTGGCTTCTCACCGCTAACCACATGGAGCCGGTCAAGGGGTTTCTAGCACGGTAAATATTTCATACTTACAACATTTTGAAAATATTCTCTTAAAACATAATTAGGTATTTAGGAATCTCGAAGGAGGAGTTTATAAATATTTAAGTAGGTATTTTAATTACTAAAATTATTTAAATCGGGATATTTACCATGTTTTCACTTTTATTTCGCGGAGCTCGATATTTCGACATAGTCTACGAATGTCTTGTTCACGAGTAAAAAGTGAAAAACACGGTAAATATCCACGGTAAGTAACCATTTTAAATTAAAATCATGTGTTTTAATGTTATAAAGGCACATACGTACCTACACATGTTCAATATTTTTCAACAACTAAGCTTTAATTTTTATCTAATCGTCCTATGTGTGTAAAATATCGCTATTGATGCGAACGATCATAAAAAAAAATATTTTTTATTAACACAGATATCTTCGTCGAAAGCTATTCTCTCTGGAGTTGAGGCTCGGTCGTCGTGAACCAGCATTGGCCGCTGTATTGGAATGGTTGCCTGGCGTTTGGTCTACTCTCAATGCGTTCTTAGAGGCACATTCCTCCAGCGATGTAACCGTCGGCCCTCGGCTCTTCCTCGCTTGTCCGATGGATTTGGAGGCCAGTCAGGTGAATATTTCTGAACTACAATCATAAAACTTTTGAAACTGCAGCAGAAAAAGATGTTTGTTATCAACCCAAGAAACAAACCGTCCTGTGAACTACGATCTTCCATGTGAAAATTTGATATTTAAAATTTTACGGTAATCAAATATGACGACCTCTGTAGCTCAATGTTTAGCGCGTTGGCGCTCAAGCCGGAGGTAGCGGGTTCGAATCCCGCCAAGGAACAAAAAGTTCTGTGTTCCTGGGTCATGTGTATTATATAATAAAAATCTTAATATTATTGTGTATAGTATAAAAGTATTAAATTTATTTCCGTTGTCTGGTATCCGTAACACAAGTTCTTCGAGAACTTACCACAGGACCAGATTAACGCGGTGTAAAAGCGTCCATAGTTATTATAATTATTATTGTATTATGTGACTTAATATACGTAACTACCTACAAGACCTGTTAAAAAAATACGAACGCGTAATATGAATATGATACAATAATAAATTTGGTTTTAGGCTTGGTTCGCGGACGTGTGGAACTACAGCATCGTGCCGTACGCGTCGGAGGCGGTACGCGAGGGCGTGGCGCTGTACGGACGCCGGCGGCACGCGGCCGTTGACCCGCTGCAGCACGTGCGGTCCTCCTACCCCTGGAGGGAGCCCAACCACTCGCATGTAAGATACAGTCGCTGTATATATTGAGAGATGATCAATATTAAAGTAAAAGTGCGTGCCTACAAAGTACACGTCATGTCAGAAGTGAAACTTATTTGACAAACTAATTTTTAAATCTTGTTTATATTTATCAGCCTTCAGTAATCTAAACCTTTAAATTTCCGAGACTTGCGATGCGATGTTCGTTCTATCTCACTCTCTCTCGATCTTTCTCACTCGCTTGCTCTCTAGTCTCACTCCATGGCAATGTGCTTCATCCTACGTTTGCCCTTTCTCACTCTCTCTCTCAATCGGTCTCAATCACTCTCCAAGGGGGAGAGTGATTGAGACCGATTGAGAGAGACTAAGACTCTTGAACTAAAACGTTGCACATTTTCGTGATGTTTCATCCGTAAAAAAATTACCCTCATGCGCGCAATGTAGTTTCACTTCAATAGCCCGTTATCATTGTCAGCCTCTTCTTTTCGCCCTCTGCTGCAAAATACCTCTTTACCTACAGGAACGACAAGACGGCCACGTAATACATTTAACATATTGGTCGTATTGCCATTTATCACTAAATGAACCTTAGTCCTTTTAAGCAGTGGAGTGTGAAATGAGCTGGCATTTTTTTTTCTTTTGCGCCGGGAAACGCTCTTAGGCATCCCGCGGGGGAGGGGGGACTCCCCAGGCGGGTATGTGGGTTTCGCTGCGTCCGAAAGATAGTTAGGCCACAGAACAACCCCCACCCAACGTCGGGACAGTGCAATGGAGTGAGGTTACCATCCTCGCCCCTTGTCCCCCCTTATAAGAGGGCTTCTTCTACAAAGAGCAGCCCCCTCGGTTCACTTGGCTTCGCCCAATGTGCTGGGTTCACCTTAGGGTACTGAGCCCGACCGCCACGACAAGGCTTCAACCATGGTGGGGATATGAGCTGGTAATAACGATAATACAAAATAACAATGTACATATTACTTTCTGGGTGTCATTCGGAAAGACATTAGTGGAACAATTTATTTCATAATGCATCATCTGTAATGTGTCTTTAAAGTTTTCCGTTGTGATTATCTATCTAAGAACAAGTATAAAAATATGAACGATATTTGAATTAAAAATAATTTTACAGACTCTCAGGCCGATAACAGTCGAAGAAGCTGGTATGGAAGAACAGAACCAAGACGCTAACACAAATAACAACCAAGACCCACTGGTATGTGTCTAATGCACCAGACCCTAATTGGTGATAGCCATCGCAAAACCTTTAATGGATGTCTAATTTTGATGAAATTTTAATAGTAACAACGGTACATATGTGTAGATGAATAGCTTTATGCTATTCATATGTATTAACATATGTATTAATATAATAATATATATATTATTATATTAATAAGCTATAATCAAATGATGATGTCTCGTTTCTGTACTGAAAAAAAATTGTTTTCTGGTCAATTATTTTAGCATCCATCAAGGCATACATACAAAAAGCTGAAAGCAAGCCAATAATAATAATATCTATGGACGCTTTCACACCACGTCAATCTGGTCCCGTGGTAAGTTCACGAAGAACTTGTGTTACGGGTACCAGACAACGGAAATATATTTAATACTTTTATACTATACATATATTTAAGATTTTTATTATATAATACACATATTTAATACACATCCATGACCAGGAACACAGAAAATATTTTTTGTTCCCTGGCGGGATTCGAACCCGCAACCTCCGACTTGAGCGCCAACGTGCTTACCACTGAGCCACAGAGGTCGTCCAAGGATTAATTAATAGGTGTAGATTTATATGGTATAAGGAAGATAACAAGCATTCGGCTGTATGATGATTACCGGCGCTCATAGACTGCCAAACAAAACCAGAGGTTATGCAGATGCGTTGCCTTCTTTTTCTCTATTGGGCTACCGGAAACTCGCAAACCGCAGGAAACGCGAAAGCATAGCTGTCACTTGATACCGGTATTATGTGAGCGAGGGGTACCACTCCGGTCGTGCCGGTCCAATCTATTGTTATTTTATTATCTATTGTAGTTTAAATGTTGTATCTGACGTAATAACAATATATTATTTTCTTTCTAGCTAAACATGCTGATGCGGCTGCAAGAGGCAGCGAACTACAGCGGAAACCAAAGCCAAGACTCCGACAACGCGAGCATGGACTCGAATCTCACGCACGACAGCTCGATGGGGAATGAGCTTTAAGTAGATATAAGCTTTTTACGAAATTTTATATCGAAAAGTAAAATATATTTATTCGATTGAGTCTCATGTTGGCGTTAACGAACATTGTATTCGGACATGATTTTAGTATTGTGACACGTTTACAATAAATATTGTTCCTTATTTAGATCCTTAGTGTCTGTATAGTTTTTGGGTTTTCTTGAAGGTTGAGAATTCGTCATGAAACATGAAACGCTTGTAAGTCGATCTGTAAAATGACGTATGATGCGTGGGTTTCACATTTCGTGACGTGTCACTTTTTCATCGCAACTTACTTTCATGACTTGTGTAAGGGTTAAGGGTGGAAAAAAAATGGCTTGATTTATTTTATAAATCGTTATTTGACATTAGTTGTACAGGTTTTTATTTCCGTATATTCAACTATCGAATAAATTTGTGTTCCAAATACAATTTTTTGTTATTTCAAATGCAGCCATTTTTCCATCCCTTAAGCTCAAAATCTTCGGAGCATTAAAACAAAATTAGAGACGGTAATTAATTGTATGTATAGAGCCAAATATTTGCCATATACGTATTATTCGAGCATTTTAAGATGGCCGAAGTGATGTTAGCCGAGTGTGACGTCGCAGATTGTTTGATATCTGCAAAAATTTACTTCAATTCGGCCAAATTAAAACACTCGAACTGTATTATATTTCTATTTATTTATCCTTCGTTTTAAGTATATTAGGTGCTTTAATTTTTTATTATCTAAGGCTAACCACACAATATTCTCTTAAGAAAGGATTTGCTCAGCATATTTGTGTCTAATAGCAAATACAGTTAGCATGAGTAGCAGCCTTTCTGCTTGTTTCTTGTGTCGCGTGAGGTAACATTTTTAACACTTCGTTAAAAAATATATTACGATAAATCTACGATAAAAACTACAGTGCCTGGAGCGATATTCCAATTTTTGTGAAATATTTCAACAGCAAAGTACTGTTACTGTTTATATACAATGCATTGTGGCTTTTACTATTGTTATATTTTTCAAAGTTATGATATAGTCATGTTTGTACTACTATGATGTATGTAATATACTATGAAAGTGTAATTTTTATACCATTTTCATGTAAAACTCATGTACCTAATAAAAATATTAAGTTGTAAATACAAAATGTTTAATATAATTTTTTTCTATGTGATTGTACTAACTATTACGCCATAACAGTATAGCATAAATTTTGTATAGAAAAAAGTAACTGCGCGTTGCTATGTTCAGTATGGATTGAAATGTGTGCATAACTGAAACGTGATATCTACAATCTATGCTTTACAAAATTGTGAAAATAAACATTGATTACATTTTATGCTTATTTTATTTCTCTATAATTATACCGACCAATCACAATCAATATTTAAAAAACTTTAAAAGTTAAAGGGACTGTCGATAGAAGTAAACACTTCTCACTCAACAACAACTCAGAATGGATGAAATTTTAATACAATACAAAAAATTTGAATTTTTATAATGAAGTCACGTCGCATTAGCATGTCGGTGTCGCAATGTAAGATTTTCCACCTCTAATGAACCTACCAAAAAGTCCTCAACGCGACTAAAGAAGTTTTCACTAGGTAGTTTTAGATTTATTGCTATGTGTCTTATGTTGTGACGCTACTGCTACGTGACCGGTGACGTGAGTACAGAGTAGTGATAAATCACTTCCCTCCTATATTATATGTGTATCCTCTTATATTTTCAATTTGTCAAAAATTATTTTTCAGTAATAAATAGGAGTGCCGAAAATGACATACATATTTTTTTAAATGTTAGTCGAATAGACAAACTGACAATCATACCACCTGTTGGTAAGTGGTCGAAGTCACCATTAACATAAACTAGTATACCTGGAACGAGCACATAAGATGTTAAGTCTCTGTGCCAGTAATTACACTGCCTATCTTGCCCTTCTCTCCGAAACACAGCAAAGCTGTTTCACGGGAGAAACAAGCAAGATGGACCCATGCATCCGGGAGGGCGGCACAGCGCTTCCCTCCCACCGGTAAATGGTTTGCATGCAGTCTTTTGCGCGAGTATCGGTAACTAAGGTGTGCTACGCTCCGCTACGTAATCGCTACAAAGAACTATTAGTGTTACAGATTGGCTACCGGTGTAGCACCGGTTACGGTAGCACAAGCGTTCGGTGACGATGACGCGAGTGTGATGATTTATGTTCACCAAAAAAGTGCTCAACGCGCAAAAGAGAAGTTTTCACTTTAAAAATACCATACGGTCTAACTAAAACATTTTTTTTTCGACTGATTTTAAAGTTCAGGGTAATTAC
The DNA here is from genome assembly GCA_963853865.1 of Helleia helle. Classification (NCBI taxonomy): domain Eukaryota; kingdom Metazoa; phylum Arthropoda; class Insecta; order Lepidoptera; family Lycaenidae; genus Helleia; species Helleia helle. Next base: position 15,521,890 of record OY971421.1, read on the forward strand.
CCTGTAACTTGTTGCTGCTTTGATATTAATTCTATTTAAATATTTCGATATGGCTTAGGCACTTTCTAGGAAAGAGCATACGCATGCCCTTGCCTATCAATTTCTGGATATCTTTTCTTTCTCTATACTTTATTTTTCACTCACGGCCTACATCTATCAAGAAAATAATTCGTTTTAATAGCAACCCTCATTTGAAATTTTTTGAAGTGAAAGCTTCTTTCAGCGCGGTACGCATATTTGTAGATGAGATAAAATCTCTGGACTCGCGACACCGTTACGAGACGCGATTTGACGTTTGATTTATTTAATATGAGCAATATTTGTTTTGCTAATGGTGTTGCTTCTAAATTATTCGAAGGAACTTATAGGTATTCTTAGTAGTGTTTAGGTATTTGAATTTAATTGTTTTGTTTTCACTACTATTGGCAGTCCCTGTGACTGGTTTTTTTTTATTACTAAATTGGGTAAACGTTTCTCGATCGAAATCTGCTAGGATTTCCATAATTTCTACACAAGTACACAAAACTGATAGTAATATTTGTTGGCCATAAAAAATCCCATGTGAAAGTTATACACAATGTTACTAGGAGGCTAAATAAAACATTACTTTTAATAAAAAAACTATTTATAATTTATATACGATACTACAACTTATGGAATTACAAAATCGATAATGTGGTGTATAAATTTAGTACTATCATTGCTTACATACATACAAAAAATGTGTCTCACTGATACTGTTTATTGCTACTTCATTCAGCCACTGCACTGGATCAGAAGACGGTGGACGGAACCAGTTCATTCTCATAGAGATTTAGGACTAGACACTGACAAATAAAGTTTAAGGAACCATTTTTTGTTTCCGGCAAATAAGGCACAACCATTCCAAAACATTTTTGGATATCTGTAAATTGTAGATACAATAATATAATACTGAATTAACATTATCTTACATGCACATTATTTCTATTTCAAAACCGATCACTTAGGAATCTAGTATATATTTTATAGTGTGACTGGCACAATAAATAAATGCAATATGAGTAAACATTAGTTTGTATATTGAATGTTCATTACATATCATAATAGGAACAGTAAATTTTAAAATGAAAGAAATCTATTCACATATTTTAAAAGGCATTATCATCAAGAGCTCCTATTGGTAGTTACAGAGCTATAATGCAAGCCAAACCTATCAACAAAACCACAGTAGTTGTTGGACCAACTATACTTTTGTAAAAGTAGAGATGTGTGTGCTTTGAACAACATAAAAAACTATGTCATTCTTAAATACTTAAGATCTATATAGCATAAAGCTATATAAGATCCGAGAACAATTATCAACCAAGTATGTCATGTTATATTTTAATACATTTTATTACAAACAGTTATATTATTAACCAACTTAAACATAATGAGCATGATATTAATAAACTACAAAAAAAAAAGAAAACTACTACTTGGGCTAGTAGTACCTGTGATAATCATCATCAAACAAATAATAACTTAGCCTTTTCTAACATAAATACAGAATATAATTTATAAGCTTACTTAGACGAAGAGCCTAAATACACAACGCTAAAAATAAAGGTACATTAGAAATGATTATTGTCTTCTAATTTACACAATATGTTCTCATTGCTTTAGATTGCTCATACCATAAGTAGTTGTTTCCTATAAGACTTTCTTATATTATGAGGAATATTTTAGGTTTCATTCAAATCTGTCAACAAATAGATCACTTGATGTAGGTTTTGCATTGGTATAGAAAATGTGTTAATTTGTACTGTATTTAATATAAAAAGTTTGGAAAATCGCCACGTGCACGCCTCAAAATCCATAAATGTGCCACAATAAAATTGATTATTTGTAAAAACCTGTCAGTTGCTTACACACCTATCAGTTATAAAGTACAATAATTTTTTTGAACAATTTCCCTTCCACATACAGACACGGAAACACAGACATCCACTAAAGATTATTTTTAATGTTATTATTTACTATGTTAAATGAAATAATTGTTAATTTTTTTGTGCCCAACAGATTATTTGCCTTGATATAAGTGCAATTTTGCAAATTTAACCTATATGTGCGATATAAATAAAAAAAAATCAATTTCAGTTTTGTGAAAACTCCTTTTTTGACATGTCGAGAGTTTCTCTCAATGTTTCGCATATGAGACGTGCAATATTATTTAAATATATAAAATGCAAAATGCAGTATTAATAGAAATATAACAACATTCACTAAATAATAATAGATTGGAACAGCAAGTTGCTGATTGAATGTGACCGAGATGTGATTTATTTTGTTGTATATGTATAGATGAAATATATTGCAAATATTGCAGTATATAGCACTCATTATTTTAAAGTGGTAAACAGAACCAAACCAGCAGACAATCCTAACGGTACATATCATACCCAGACTGTTGCATTTTGTTTGTTTGTTTGTTGCACATCTTAAGACAAACTATGGTTGAACTTAGTCATCGAGCATATAACCAGATAGAGTAGTAATGTGAGCCATACAAATCCGAAACTGGTCAGTTTATTGTCACTGACATCCTATCGGCCAATCACCCATCAATTGCCATCATTTGGCCAATAAGAGCGCAAAACCAGCGCATCGCAAACCAAATTTGGTGGAATTTGTTTTCATACAAAACATATAACATTACCACTCTATTCCAGCTATATGCTTGATGAACTAAGTACTTACAATCTGCTTTTACTACCCTACTTTCTACAGTAAAGCAAATAAATACAAAGTATTATACCACTGTTTATCTCATTTCTAGTTTTAAAAAAATCACAATCATCAGGCAACTTATAAAACTTCTGGTAAAATCCAAAACAACTTATTCACTGTGTATTTCCAGGCTAAGATTGGATAAAGATGGAACAGAGGATTCTGAAAAATCACTTGAATTATCACTATTGAGTTTAGAATTATCTTTACCAATGTTTCTTTTATTGCTTAACCTAGATTTATTGCTATCATTTTTATTTTTAGAGAAACTTTTGTAACTTTTCTCACTTATCAAATCTGCTACATCTGACGTAGAAATTGAACTCGGTGAGGTTACTGAGTTGTTTAATATGGGGCTTGTATTATTACCTGTCTTGATTGATTCTGAGTTTTTCAATATATTTCCAGACACACTCTTATGTTCAGAAAACGGTGGAGAAAAATCATAACTGTACTCCATTTCAGTATCATTAAGCCCAGAATCGTCTTGAGCCTTCTGCAAACTCTTTTTAGGACTCTCATTATGTGGGTCTTCATTTTTAAACTTATTTGAATTACTGGAAAGAGTTTGCATTGAGGATATAGAATCATTCCGAGATCCACTTGAATGTGAGTGAATTTGTGAACTATTTTTAGTCACTGTATTATTATCATTTAGAGGCAAACCTGTTGTATTAATTAGAACTTTGTCTAAAGGACTTACAGGTTTTAATTCCATATAGGAAGTAGACTCAGTACTACTATTATTTTTTTTCAAATCATGAGCACTATCACATGTTTTGGTATCCGAATTATGGCCAAAAATACAATCCATGTTAACTCTCCGAACTGATTGTAAAATATTTGACTTGTTCATATCATTATCTCTCATAAAAGTTTGATTATTAGGTATGTATTCGGAACTGTTTTTCTCCCTGGCTGAATCACTTGATGTATCTGTGTCTGAATTGTCTAAAGGTAATCTCAAATTAATTTTATTTTTCTCATCTGAAGAATTATCGGATTGTGACTGACTAGAGCTGCTACTATCTTCGTGCACAATATAAGTGCAGTTTTGTTCATCTTTTACAATGTTGTCACCTTTGGTTCTATGTTTCTCGTTAACATTTAAATGTTTCTTAGGATATGACTTAATAACATTTTTAACAATCGTGAGTAAGATAGGTTCTTTATCTCTATCTATTTTAGGAACATGAAGTTTTTCAAGAATATCATCTTTTCTGTAGGTATATTCCTTTCCTTGTCTTGTTTCAGACATGTACACAAACAATGTGTTTTTGAGGTTACAAAACTCTAGAAATTCGTGTATTATACATAGTGATAATTTACCTTCAGGTAAATTTAGTACTTTATCTAAAGATTCATTTTGTTTGAGATTTTCACAATCATCTTCAAAAGCCAAAAAAATATTGGCACGCAATAAAGCGCGTATTTTAGCTAGCGATCCATTCTTTTCAAGAGCTTCGACTACTAAATCTCTTAGCTCAGTATCTTCAGCTTGTGCCATATCACTATTTACTATTTAGTATAAATATATTAGTTAAAACTCTTCACAAAAGTTTTATCTCAAATAAATTTAAAATACGCAACAACAAAAACACTTTTTCACATCTTTTAAAAACAATTTTTCGTTCCTATCAGTGTTGCCACTTGCCAACAGTTAAACTAGATCTCCACATTTGTGATGTAACTGCAAAAATCACCAGAAAGCCACTTAAAAAATATTTCAAACAAAAATTAAAATCGACTTCAAAAAATAAAAAAAATAAACTAAAAACCAATGAAATAATCGCGTTTCTTTCATTTTTGTGCCTACAACTTATAATCAACTTGTTCTTCTACTAATGTACAATGTATTTTGCGTTTACCACGTCATTATTATTTATTGTTACTTTTGGAGTCGCTGTCGTATTTGTTGCTGACACCGACTACATCATCAGATCGATTCCAGACCTTCATAAAACTGTAGTACTTTAAAATACTTAATGAAAAACGTAACAAAGGCACTAGTCAATAGCCCCTACAATTATAGGGATGTTGACATTTTTCATAAATGTTTATAGATCATTTATAAATATCTACAGCTTGGCAAAAAAGAGTATGGAGAAAATGAGGGCACCACTTTCACTTAGGTCTCATCATATTATGGAAAATCAGCAAGATAATTTAATCAAATCGTTAAAAATAAATGTGAAACACTAAGCTTTACTCAAAATCTAGTATTTGTCGGCCAATAAGTATTGTCAACATCATAGGTTTCCATTTAGTAAAATATTTAGTTCCACCTGTCACCACGTCATACTCTTTTTTGCCAAGCTGTAATAGAGGCGTAAATATTATTAACTTTTGCTTAAATACCTCTAATGCCTATAAAATCTTGCATTTTATAATGCATTTTAAATTTCGCTCCAAAACGCTAATACTTGTCACGTGACACGTGTCATATGATATATTATGACGTGTCACGACATAATATGTTGTTAAACATTGTAAAAATGATAAAATGATTCTAGTTGTCGTTAATAAAAAAATGGCTTTTAAGTTTTATAATTGTTTGTCAAAACGCCTGAAAATTAGTTTTTACAATATGTACTGCGTACGGAAAATGGTGTTTATAAGTACGTCAATATTCTTCCACTTCCGCTAAATAGGAACAGGTGACGTAATTTCCGTTTATTATCACGTGACCTATTTTAAATTTTGTTACATTTTATTTATTAAATATTAATTTAATCAAATAAAAATAAGGGAAAATATTGTATTTTTTCAGAATTCTATCATAGAAACTACCAATTACCATCAAAATTATATTTTTATATGAATACTGTCAACATCCCTATTTTCAAAAGATCCCTTCAATTTCTCTAGGTTATTATACCTAGCGGAAAGATACCTTTCCGCTTCTATTGAGCAAACAGGGCACTTCGACGGCTAGTCAGTCCCTCAAGGGACGCCGACCCACCTCCACACAGGGATAGTCCCGCACCATAGAACAACTCCTCCCAACGTCGGGACAGTGCAATGGGATAAGGTTCCCATCCTCACCCCTTGTCCCCATGCTCTTTTAATTTGTCCCCTCTTCTTATAAGAGCCGAGCGAGGTGCTAGCTTGCTAGGCTCAATTTGCTTCGCCCAAGGTGCTGGGCACACCCTAGACTACTGAGCTCCACCGCCATGACAAGGCTTGAACCATGGTGGGGATCTTAGGACATCCTGTGGAACGGAATGCACTATATAAAGTGCACCCAGCCCAGGTGCACTTTACTAACTGTACACATTCCGTTCGAACCTGGTTAAGAAATATCATTGCAACAGGTATAATATTATATTATACAAGGTTGATAAAAGCGAGAGGCATTAAATTAAACTACATATACTACACATGCTTACGGTTAATCCGAAACTATAAAAAAATAGTTTGAGAGCAATAAAAAAAAAGTTTTTCAAAGAACTTAAATACGTGAATAGTCAAAGTAAAACGTAAAAACTCTTTGTAAACCTTTGAAAAATGTCCTTCGAATCTAAAAGGCAACGTCGCACAGCACGTTGCGTCTCACCGGGTCGAACAAAGCGGAGCGGCTTTAAAACTTTAAAAATATCCTGTGACTAAACTATTGATTCTATTGGTCTAAGTTTTGGTGTGTAGCCTGAAAATGGTTCATAGTATACGTGGTTTAATTTAATGCCTCTCGCTTTTATCAACCTCGTATATACTTACTAACCACAAGAAAAATATCAATTGCGTAATTATTCAGCAGTTGGACAAATAATTAATTATTAATTATTTATAAAATTATCGTAATATTAAAAAAAAAAATTATATAAAATCACTACATATTATAAAACAAAATCGCTTTCTCTGTCCCTATGTCCCTTTGAATGCCTATATCTTTAAAACTACGCAACGGATTTTGATGCGGATTTTTTAATAGATAGAGTGATTCAAGAGGAAGGTTTATATGTATAATAACATCCATTAAATATTGGAGAAATACTGTTATTTTTTAGGTTTCTAATGTCATGTCGTAAATAAACACATTTTTTGCAAACATATAACGTTTTTTTTTTTTTTTTTTTTTTTTTTATGTTCGTTGGATAGGCAAACTGGCAAACGTACCACCTGACGGTAAGTGGTAGACGTCGCCCATGAAAATATACTAGTATACCTGGAACGAGCTCAGGCAACTTATTTATGTGTTGCCTATCCTGAGACATAAGATGTTAAGTCTCGGTGCCAGTAATTACACTGCCTGTCTTGCTCTTCTCTCCGAAACACAGCAAAGCTGTTTTACGGGAGAAACAAGCAAGATGGTGGTACCCATGCAGCCGGGAACGCGGCACAGCGCTTCCCTGCCACCGGTGTATCCTAAATATGCCAACTGAAAAGTCGGCGATGGCATAATATGTCTATATTAGTTAAATATAACATACTACCTATATCCATTTTAATACTTAAAAAATTGGCAATTATAAAGCGGTAATGTAAAAGCTATTTACAAAAATACGATATTAATCACTTCATATTATAAAATAAAGTCCTACGCCTGTCCATAGATAAATAATCATCATCAATCCGTGTACGGCTGATTGAGAATGCAATGCAATGAGGATGAAGTGCGCGCAGCCATTAAACACCTTAAGCGTAATAAGGCGGTGGGTATCGATGAGATCCCGATTGAAACCATAAAAGATATGGGGGAGATCGGAGTGGACATACTGCACACCATCTGTTGCCGAATATGGGTCACTGGCGTCTGGCCGAGCGATTGGTCACACTCTATATTTATTCCACTTCATAAGAAAGGCTCCACAAAAAAATGCAGTAACTATAGACTAGTTTCCCTCATATCCCACGCCAGTAAAATTATGCTGCATATCATCAACGCTAGGCTCCAAGCTTATTTGTCCAAAGAAATAGCTTCCGAACAAGCTGGTTTTGTAAAGGGACGAGGCACAAGAGAACAACTACTCATAATGCGACAAATTGTGGAAAAGGCAAGAGAATTCAACATCACTCTCTACGTCTGCTTTGTTGACTTCAAAAAAGCTTTCGACACCGTTAAGTGGGGGAAACTCTGGCAGATCCTGACGGAAATGGGTGTACCGCAACACCTTGTGCATCTCATTAGACGCCTGTACGAAGATGGCACTGCCGCGGTCCGAGTTGACGGTGTTGACTCCGAACGCTTCAAAACGGAAGCCGGCGTTAGACAGGGCTGTATATTGTCCCCTCTACTCTTTAACATATACACAGAGTACATAATGCGGATAGTTCTCGAAGACTGGGACAAGGGAATATCTGTAGGAGGTCGGAAGATATCAAATCTGAGATATGCGGATGATACCACCCTTCTAGCGTCGACCAAAGACGAAATTGAGACTCTTCTTCGCCGCCTGGAGACCACAGCGTTGGATTTTGGACTTGCGATCAATCGCGATAAAACCAAAATGATGATTGTAGACCGTGCGAACAACAACCAACCGGACGTCCAAGATATTGGAGGATGTGAAGTAGTCGAGAGCTACGTCTATTTGGGTTCTACAATAACTAATGCTGGAGTCTGCGAGGACGAAATTCGGAGGCGTTGTGCCGTGACTAGGTCCTCAGTGGAAAAACTCACCAAAATTTGGAAAGACCGCAGAATAACCAGAAACACAAAGGTTCGACTGATGAGATGCCTCATCTTTCCAATATTTCTATATGGATCTGAGTGGACAATGAGGATGCGAGACCGTCGCAAAATTGATGCATTGGAGATGTGGTGTTGGAGGCGCATGCTCAGAATCCCATGGACCGCGCACCGTACCAACGTTTCGATCCTGAAAGAACTCCACATCAAAGAGAGACTATCGTCTTCTGTGCAGGTACGAATCCTCAAGTTCTTTGGACACATCACCCGTAAAGAGGACTCTATCGAACGTTTGGTGGTGCAAGGGAAAGTGGAAGGCAAAAGATCTCGTGGGCGCTCTCCAACGCGATGGACAGATCTAATCAAATCTCTGACACACACCAATATAAATGACAACTCGCACTCCGCCAAGCATAGAGATACATGGCGTCGCATTACGAGAGAAGCAGTGGTGCAAGACTCGACCAAGAAATGACCACGACCGCTCTGCCAAGAGCGTACGACTGAGAAGAAGATGTGTTACATTCTGAGTACACGCAGCCTTCGCAATTTTTTTTTCTTATAGGTAGGTTTTTTTTAATGATTTTTTTATTATTTAGGAGATGGTGGAATTAAAATGAGTGCTAATGTATGGTAGACGAGTCCAGCGGGTTATGCGATTTGATACATTGTATCACTGAGCCAGGCTTACTGAGGAAAACCGGGAGGAATAAGGCCCGGCTGCGGTCGGCGCAGCGGGTCATCGCGGTAAGAGTGATCCGGGGGTACCGTGCGGTTTCGTGGGCAGCAGCCACTGCCCTAGCCGGTGACCCCCCGTTGGAGCTCGTGGCGGAGGTTCTTGCCGAGATGCACTCCTATGTCTCGGATAGGAGGTGTCTCGGTGAGAACCTTACGCTGGACGGGATCCTGCGGGTTCGCCGACTAGGGCAAGAGGCGTTAATGCGGAGGTGGGGCGAGGACCTGGTGCAGCAACCGTATGGCAAAAACCTGACGGTTGCTTTACGCCCGGTCCTTGAGCGGTGGATGCGCCGTAAGCGCAAACCCCTCACCTTCCGTCTGACACAGGTGCTCACAGGGCATGGTTGATTGGTGAGTACCTACCTGTGCCGGACGGCCCGTAGGGAGCCGTTGACAGTGTGTCACGATTGTGGCGCGGCGGTGGACTCAGCCCAGCACACACTCGAGGTGTGCCCGAGATGGGCGGCGTTGCGTCACAGTCTGACATCAGTCATCGGAGGGGACTTGTCTCTGCCGAGCGTCATCTCCGCGATACTCGGTGACGACGAGTCCTGGACGGCGATGGTCTCCTTCTGCGAGGCAGTAATGTCCCAGAAGGAGGTATGAGCGGGTGAGAGAGGAGGCCGCCGACGAGGCCTCCTCCCGCGGGCGACGAACAGGGGTGCGTAGGAGGCGTTATTTAATGCGCCTCCAGTAACGCCCCTGTGTTCGTGTCGGGCTCAGGATGGGAACCTGGGTCTGTACGGCACGACGTCGTGGGGACTGCTTAGTAGCGGCCGGGCAGTCCCCCCCTACGAGGAGTAGTCTGGCCTTCGCCGGGGCCAGCCTGTCGCTGAGGTGATCCTGTCTGTTGCCTGCATATCCGGGACCCTCAAAAAGCGGCTGAAGGCGCTCGCAGTGGTTTTAGTTAGGGTGGGCACTCCCAGGTGCGAGTCCCACATTGGGTCAGGATCTACCCGACGATCCTGGCTGCATCCATAAGGATTTCCCTGCGGAAAAAAAAGGCTTACTGAGGAATGAAAGTGAAAGATGATGGGTGATGACAATGAGAAAGAATGAAAATATGTTTTTTTATGTATAGTATGATATATATATAGTATTTATGTAATATATTAAGGCAATGAAGTTACATACAAAATGTGTTAAAAATAATACAATAGAGAGAGATACAATAACTAGTTTTAAGCAAAATTTTTTTCCTATCCTTTTTTTTTCCTGTGCTATTATTAACAATTAAAATTTTTGAGTAAGTATAAAGTATAAGTAAAGCTATGTACAATGTGTATTAAATAAATATAAAATTACAATTAAAATAGAAAGATACAATAAAATAGAATTAGTTCTTTTTTTGTCTTGTCTATAGTTTTTTTTTTTGCTCTTATCTTTGTTGGTTTTTTTGTTTGTTTTTTTTTCCTTTTTTTATACAAATGTGTTATTATTAAGAATAATGTAAAGTTATGTACATAGTGTATTAATATTAAAACAATGTCGTGATAAAAGAAACAGAGTATAAATGTCGATTCCGGGAGATTATGTACACTTATGTCAGTCCATTGAAATGTGCCTGCTCAGGATGGAGTCGGCGAGCTTAGCGAAAGAAACTACAGTTTGCTTGTGTTTCAAAAGAGACCCCACCCTGAACGGGCTTACTTGGAGGCTTTGACGGGGGATCTGGTGATCCAATCTAATCGCGGCACAAGGACAGGCATTTTGTACTGCCACCTGAGAAGAAAACTTTTTATCACGTAATTGTCCAAATCACGAAAAAATGGTAGTCTGTTGGAGCAAGGTCTGGCGAATACAGAAGGTGACGAATGGTTTCTATTTGCAGTTCCTGTTGAGTTTAAATGGTTTCTCGTGCTGTATAAGGTCTCGCGTTATCATGGAGAAATAATGGCGAAGATCGATTCATGAGTCGGTGCTGTTTCACTGCTAGTTTTGTTATCATTGTGTGGAGTTCGGCACAGTAGACATCTGCTGTTATTGCTTGACCAGATCGGAGAAAGCTATAGTGAATAACACCATGCTGAGACCACCAAACAGTTACCATTACATTTTTATTGGTAAGCTTTGCTTTAGGACCCTGTTGCGGCGTTTGACCTGGGGTCAGGCATTGCATTTTTCGCTTACGGTTACCGTAAAGAATAAATACATTTTTCATCACATGCCACAATTTGATCTAATATTCTTTCATTTTTGTATCGATTCAACAAAGCAACACAAGTTTCAACACACGTTTCTTTTTGCAGATCAGTCAAATCATGAGGCACCCATTTTTCATATTTTTTAATTTATTGACTTGACGCAATTTTTAAAAGAAGAACTACAATATAGATACCATGTGAAAAAAGTTTCACTCAAAAATCTCAAACCATGAAGGTTCTATGGCAACTCGAAGTACCTATTACAAAAACGGCAATTTCATACTTTAACCCTATTACGTTAATAATTATAAGGATTTAATTTTGAACATAATTGCCCTTGACATTGTTTGATATCAACGAATATCTTAGGAGATATAATAACTTTAATCAAGTACCAGCACATTTATGAATTTATGACGTGCTAGCCGGCCGCCATTAACTCTGGTTTCTGGGAGGTAACGAAACGGCTGTCATGCGTACTGCTTTTAAATATTTGTTTTTGCGATATTAAAAATACATTTATATTTTATATATCAGCTATAGTCTAAACTCTACTTATATAATAAAGGGGAACGTTTTTTTGTTTGTTACGAATAACTTAAAGTAGGTCAGCCTTTCGTCTACCTTCCCCTTTTTTGTCCTGCAAATTACCCGACACCTTGTATAACCTCATCAGATGGGCGACCAAACACAAAAATATTTTTTCAAATCCAATTGGTAATTCGAAGATTAGCACGTTCGAAAACAATCTCTTCAGTTCCATAATATTAATGTAGATGTAGGCCATAAACAATATTAGGTGGGCCGCTATAAGTTGCATTTCGTTGAAGGGGTCAGCTGACCAGTATATTTTCGGAGTAATGACGTAGTGTCACATCGAACCTTAGATATTGATTTTCGGTGACACACTTCTATGGTTATATTTTTATAATTTTTAATACATTAGACCAGTGTCGATAATTTTCGAAACAGAAAAAAATATAGTAGGATGAAACCCATTGGAAAAGGAAGAGTTAATAACAAAAATGGAAGGAAAAATAATTTACGGGCGATCTGAGGGCGGGAAAGTGGAAGGGGGTAAAGGTAAAAAAAACGGTTTATCTCGATTTCCGGCAAAACTACAAGTTCTATGGAAAAAAGTTGAATGGCAATTATTATTTTTATCTTTTACAATAAAAAAAATACTCATGAAATTCGGTGAAAACTTATCTTTTTATATCCCAAACACACTGTATTTTTTTTATTTCCAATATTTATTTTTTATCTATTCTATTCTATTCGTCTTATTTTTACTTAATATCGAAAAAGCAGCCTAATTTTCAATCGAAAATTCTCGCGTCAAATTATATGCTTTTTTCAAAAAGTTGGTGTGCTTTCTGTTCTTAGAAATCTCTACTTTCCGATGGTGTAACAAAAAGTATACATCACTATGATAAATTTTCTTAGAAAATGCAATAAAACGAGTACGATACGAGAGAGAAAAAAGCCCAGACCGTTCTAGCAGGAAGTTATATGCGTAAATACCTATTTCTTGCAATTTTAAGATAAGTTATGTACCTGAGTGACCTACGGAAAATTTTAGCGCATCAAAATGTATTTTATAGAGAAGTGGGGAGGGGCTTAGAGGGCCTGGGTTTCATTTTACTATAATTTTGTTTCACTTTTTATCATTTCCTACATTGTACGCATTTGAATACAATTTTTACTAAATACAATAATGACTGTGTTATTCAGTAAAATTATAGCTAAGATAATTCATTACATAAAAAGCATATGCGAACACAGGGGCGTTACTGGAGGCGCATCAAGTAGCGCCTTCTACGCATCCCCGTTCGTTGCCTGCAGTGGGAGACCTCGCCGGCGCCCGGCAGCCTCCTCTCTCACCCGCTCGTCGGCCTCCTTCTGGGACATTACTGTCTCGCAGAAGGAGACCATCGCCGTCCAGGACTCGTCGGCACCGAGCATCGCGGTGATGACGCGACGTAGCGCCGCCCATCTCGGGCACACTTTGAGAGTATGCTGTGCCGAGTTCACCACCGCACCACAATCGTGACATACTGTCAACGGTTCGCTGTGGGCCGTCCGGCACAGGTACTTACCAAAACAGCCATGCCTGGTGAGCACCTGTGTCAGACGGAAGGTGAGAGATTTGCGCTGACACGGCGCATCCACTGCTCGAGGAATGTACGCAGAGCAGCCGTTAGGTTTTTGCTCGTGCCTGGTCCCCCCTTCCACCTCCACATTAGCGCCTCTTCTCCTAGTCGGCAAATTCGCAGAATCTCGTCCAGCGTAAGGCTCTCTCCGAGAGACTTCCTATCCGAGATATATCAGTGCATTTCGGCAAGAACCTACGCCACAAGTTCCCCCGTGGGGTCACCGGCGAGGGCAGTGGCTGCCTGTGGCTGCTGTCCACAATACCGTGCAGTACCCCCGAATCACTTTACCGCGATGACCCGCTGCGCCGAGCGCAGCTGGGCCTTAATTCCGCATTCCGCGCGGTAAGGTGACCCGCCCAGATGGGTGCACCGTACGTCGCCATACACCGGCAGACTCCGGAGTATAGTTGCCTGCAGGCGGCGCTGGGTCCTCCGAGGTTCGGGAGGAGTCTGCCCAGCGCACTTGCCGCCTTCATGAACTTCCGTCACAACATAGAGAAATGTCCACCCTCCGTCAAGGATGAGGCCCAGATATTTGCCCCAGGTGGGGTTCCATTCCGCCCGGTAGGCGTGGAAATACCTACTGGGTCACCGGCCGTATCACCTGACCTGACACGTTCCGATTTTTATTTATTCCTGAAAATAAAAGAAAAACTTCGAGGAAAACGTTTTATAGACGCCGAAGAAGCAGTGGCTGCGTTTCAAAAGGCCCTCGAAGAGACGAGTGGGCAAAGTGCATTTCTCTGTAGTTCCATCGGATGCAGCAATGTATTGATGTGAATAGACATTTTTTTGAAAAGGTATAATAAAACTAATAACTTACTAATTGTTAAGTGTTTATTTTCTAAGAACTTCACCCTGGTATTTTTATGCATTGAAATTGATATTAAAAAATTCACACTAGAATTTAAAATATTTTGCGAAGAACAGCTTCTACCTACGGCCTAGGCTAGGCCAGTTAGGTGCCAATAGGAGATTTTTTAACTTCTAAATATTTTTTTTACTTCTTCGATGGATCACTTCTTTTTGCGTGGCGCGTTCTTCATTATAATATCCTAATCATCCTGCTTTCGCCCTGGAGTTCGGGATACGAATTAGGGCAGGTGAGTACTGGCACCGAGACCCAGATAGCATGGCCCGTTTCGAGATGACGTCACACTTACCAAGCCTCCCAGGCTCCTTGTTGATGTTGGAGAAACCTAATAAATAATATAATAAAATAAAACAATTTTAACTCTTATTAGTGATTGTCAGATGAAATTAAGGAAAATATTAAAGACTTTATGATTACCGTCTCCACCAAATAATGTAGATATTTATTTTTTTGAAAATATATAACATTAAAATTATGAACTGTTTATAGAATCGTTTCTTCAGACCTCATTCTCATGCTGCAATTCAAAATAACGCCGTTGAAACTATACATTTTTGTTTCTATATCTTTAGAACGTGCTCGATTACAAGGGGTTAAGGCTTGCGCCGGGAAAATGTAGGAAATTCAGTCAGTCGGGGCGAGCGCGCGCGGCCGGTCGGTGCGTACGACGCCATCTTGGAAAACGGCATAATTAATTAAATTTTAAGTCTATTTTTCAACAATATCTACATTGGAAACTCTTGAAATATTTTAATTGTGATTTTTCATAAACGACATTAATTGTTCTGTTATAATTTTGATACAGTGGACGCAATCGTGTTGGAATACTAGTGGCGGGAAACCGTTTGATATTTCGCTTGACGTGTTGTGTCCTATGTGTACGTAGAGCGAGCGGAGCCGTCTGCCCTAGAGGGCGGCCGACATGCTGGATTCTTCGTGAATCGATATTTTTGAAACGATAAAGAGCAAAAACCATGAGGTTTGGAGCTCAATAAAGGTAGGAGTAGTGGAAACCACATTATGTACACCTGTTAAATAAATCCTTCGCTGACATTTGTTGTATTTCTATGCTAATGTGACATGTTGGGCGCCAGTTTTACTAATTACGGTCGCTGTGTTATGAATTTTTAAGTTAATTAAAAAATTGTGTCTACTGGAGCTTTAATCAAATTATACACGTTTTTAGAGATTTTTTTATATTTTCAGTGAGATAAATTAGCCCATAGTTTTTTAGCCGAAATCACTTGACATTTTGATTGATAGTTTGAAAGAAGATTGTCTAGAAGTTTACCTTTAAATCGTTTAAGCCTTGACCGAACTAGCCTTCGGAAATATTCTGAAAATGAAATACTTTTTGAAAAATATTAAATATTTCACACCACTATTGGTGTGAGTGCATTAAAGCGCTAATAATTGTGGAGAATAAAAAAAAAATATTTTATCCAAATCAAGAATCAAACAAATTTTTAAAGCCAAGTTTTTTATAAGCATCTTTTTTCTTTATTATGAATAATACCTTATGGAATCTACTGTGGCATGATGAAGTATGCTTACCCGCAACTAGATAGAAATATGATTTTGGTCATGTCTAAGGTAAAGGCGCATACCGCCTACGAGAGAAATCTTGGAAAAGTAAATTGGGTTGATATTTGGTCAGTTGAGGTATGTAAAGTGGCAGATGACTGGTGACTCGTCTGCCACTTTACATTAGGTGTAATGATAAATTATCAACGACGAGCATATCATTTTTTGGGACTGGTCCTTTTGCGCCAGGCTATATATGCGCCATCTACCGTGAAACATAAAATAGTAGCTCTCAGTACAAATATCTCCTTCTGGAATACAGCAAAGCTTCTTTGCCTAACCTACAGGCAGGGTGATCCAGACGCGCAGCTCAAGGCGCATCTCTCTTGTCGGTGATGAAAATCATCTTTAGACCCTTTAATAATACTGGAAATTAGCTCTTTAATTTATATCGCGGTATATATTGTGCATGTAACTCATTAGTAATTACTGCTATGACGGACAGGCCTGTCTTTCCAATTGGGCACTCTGGGCACCTGCCCAGGGCCCCAAGGTTCATAGGCCCCATTATTTCTGTTAGAATATGGTTGAGTGATAATTAAAAAAAATCAAACAATGTTTGCTGACTAGAATACCAAGATTTCTATTCTAGTGCCCTTATGCTTACCCTTCTCTAGTACAAGATCCAGACTTGCAGTTTTCAAAATCGTTATTTTCGTCGGGATAATGGATTTTTTTTCTTTAACCTAAAGGGGGCATAGATGACGGAGGACTGCAATTTCATAAATATAAAAAAATGGAAAAGTTAGTTAATAGAATCAGGCGTTACTTTGCGGAAATCCATTATATAAGATATTAAATTATATTATATTAATTAGCAATTATCCCGCGAAACATTATTTGGTGGTGGTCTTTTGCTGTGGTTGTGGTGCATGTGGGGTGGTGGTGCATGCGAGTGTACGCATATACTGTGTGGGAAAGGAGGGCGGTGCTAAATGCATGCATATGCGTGCACTCACTCATTTGCTGTAAAGACTGCGTGTTTCGCGGGATAATTGCTAATTAATATAATATAATTTAATATCTTATAAAACGGAAAAGTCTTTAGTAGAAGGTTATGAGTCCCCTGCAGTTGGACTAGACTGCAGTAGAACATCCCTGCGGTCATCCGAGTGATGAACGTCAGTGAGAGAGCATGGCAGGCGGTTCTCTCCTTCTGCGGGGTAGTGATGCCGCAGAAGGAGGAGGCGGAGCGGGAGAGGGAGCGCACTGGCGCCTCTTCCCGCAGGAGATCGCGGCGGCGACAGGAGGTCGTTCCGCCGTGAGAGGACCTGTGCGCGGCGGATCGGGGGATCCACCGCGCGCACTTTAGGTCCGGGCTATAAGGCACCCTTATGTGTTCAGGGTGCCTTAAGTGGAGTAGAAGGAGGGGACGCCACCCCCTTGCCTCCAGAGGAGAGTGCCTCTAGGCACACCGTCGCTGGTGCGGACGACCATAGTTCCCGCATGACGAGGAGAACTCCGCCGGGTTTTAGTGGGTAGAGCTGCGCCCAGCTTACCATCTTTCGGGCACAGCAAGTCCCACATACCCGCCAGGGGAATCCCCCTCCCCAGCGGGATGCCTATGAGCATCTCCCGGCGAAGAAAAAAAAAAAACTGCAGTAGAACATACATAGTTTATAAGCTATCTTATTAGACGGAAACCATCGTTTTTGAGATTGTGAAAATAAATGATTCAGGGATCCTATCATTCCTACCTTAGATATAGCCTTATCTAGACGACAAATCGTAGATACAGTTCTTTAAAGCTCGGTTTTAGCGAGCCTCAATGGCGTCGATAGCTTCTTCTTACTTGACACTGCTGATTTTGGACAGGATCACACACGTCAAAAAATACTATCTTACTCTTTCCCATAAACCACGACCATCATTGACCCTTACAATAAAAAAATATCAGTCGAACATAGAACGTCCTCCTTTTTTGAAATCGGTTAAAAAATGTAGGATACGGGTCCACAACTTTTAAAATAGCGGACAACAGTCGTGCAAATTTTTATAAAGGATAAATAGGATTTTGATCTTTCTCTCTGGATTAAGTTAATATTTTAAGTATAATAATATTAATTATTGTGTTCTATACCATGTTGCCTGTTAATTTATCTACGTAGGATCCAGAATAAGTCTAAATAATGTTAAAATACTTTGTTTGAAAAACATACTACATAATATATGACTGATGAACATGTTCAATGAAATACCTAGATAGAAAGTGCTAGCGGCTGCGAAAAGTAAATAGTGTGGTTTTAAAGATTTTGTTATGGATGATTATGTTAAAATGGTGTGCCAAAGTTTTGGTAAAGCATTTTCGTTTGTGTTGGTAGTACCTCTTTAAAATAAAACAGCTTATTTTGTAATCGCGGGGAAATGATTTTTAACGCATGTAGCCATCTCGGATAGATCCTGACCCTATGTGGGACTCGCATTTGGGAGTGCCCTACCCGTAAGCTAATACCGCTGCGAGCGCCTTCAGCCGCTTTTCGAGGGTCGCGAATTTAACATAAAACAGCTAAGTAAGATAGCTATCACATTAAAAGAGGGATAAAATCCAATCTTTAGAAATTCAGCGTCCATATAATGTTTGTCTCCATGAAACGTGTGGATACAATTTTTTTTACAACGTTGCATATTTGTTTCTCATCAAACCATTATAGCCGTACGTAAGCATTTACATATCAGTAAGTAATTTTCGATGCAGATTTATTTTAACAACTTTGCAGTGTTTTTGAAAGAATGGCAAAGAGACCCCAAGACATACTATCACACATTACTATTTACTAGATATATTATCTCTAGCAATAAAATTTTGCTCAACTAGCACACTTATTTAATAGGTTACCAACTTTAACAAAACGTTAATAAGGTCACACAAAGGTTAAATTAAAAACGTCAATATGGAGACTGGCCACCACGATGCTCGAGTGTATTAAGTGTCATGCATCATTCGCGATATTTTACAAAGTGAAAACAATAACCGAAAGCTTTCCGTACAAACGGATATGAAACTTTCAACGGGGCTGATTGATCTGACAATCAATACGAGTACGGTAAAAGCTCATGTGCTTGTGCATATTTTATCAAAATAATCATAAAAAGCTATTAAAACACGAACGCTCTATGTAGCTTTACGTCTAATGGATTGGTATGAGATTGTTTTAATTAAATGAGGAATAACGACACCGGCGCCGGCGGCGTGCCTTTTTTTAAATGTTAGTTGACGAAGACTAGCTGACTATTGAAATGAGTACACTAACGGGTGAACTCGTTAGTACATACTTACCTGAGTCTGGTAAGTCTTACTGGTCCATGTTCTATGAGGCTCCAATATGTAGTCAATGCATGTAAGAGGCGAAATGGATAGCAGAAGCTATTTCATTGCAATACCTGTCGCATATTTTCAAAATACTGTATTTTGAAAATAACCAGGTATTTCGTAAAAGAACTAAGTAAGATGATACCCACAGAGAAACGCGCGGTGCAAAGTGCATTTACCTTATGGGATATACAACCTACAACAACTAAGATGTTTGAAAAATTAGTAAAGATTTTATCAATTTTAACGTTGTGTAATATTTTTATATTAAAATACTGTAAAAGTACAAACATCATATTACGCATATAATATTCACATCAAAAGTGTGTATTGAAGTACATATTACATACATAGACGCTTAGCCACGTTTGAGTGCCATCAAGAATCGTCTCGCACGTAGCCTCAATGAACTCAAGCTGTCTGGGCAAGTTTGTTAAAAAACGTCTACTTTAGTCGCAATGCGTCGATAAAGAAACGAATTATAAATGGAAGAAGTTCCCTTATAGGATCACTTTATTTTCCGTTTGTCTGTTGGTCTGTTCAACTAAAACTTATATGGTACCTCTCATTGATGTGGAACTATGATAAAAAGCATAGCTCTCACAACATAAGTGGGAAAAAAATTCGTTAATTTGTTGTTATATTACATAAAATACGTTTCTCGGATCCCTCAGCGCGCGAGGCAGACTCGAGTTTTTAATTTTATTTTTGAAGTGCTATTAATTTAATATTACCTACAATTTACAACGTTAGAAAAAGTAATTTGTATTTTTCAAGTATTCTCAAGGGTGAGCTACGCTTGCCGGGGCTGGTCCGTGGATGCGTGGGACCATCTTTACGTAACGAGTCTCCTCCGTGCCTCGCAAGGCACGTTAGGCCGTTGATTCCGGCTGTTATTCGTGGATCTTTGACAGTGTTGACAGTCGTTACAGGTCGTGAGAGGAAAGTTTGACAACCAGTCTTACCACGGGGTATCGTATTATACAGTTACTGGGTTGTGGAGGTCAGATAGGCATTCGCTCTAGTATCTAGGCTGCCTTCGTTTAGACTGGAAGCCAACCCCAACGTAGTTGGGAAAAAACATGCGTAGAATCCAAATAGTAATATAACATTTAATAATTTATTATTTAAAGTCAAACGTCGCACTAAACGAATATTAGGAGCTCTTTTAATAAAAATATAGTATAAATCACATTTAATGAACTCTACGTTTGATATGAAGTGCGGTCTCACCTGTGAGAGAGAACAAGGCCGGCCATCTTGCTGAAAATCGATTCAAGTATGTAATTTAAATATTCATTTAAGTAATAATCATGTTATATGCTAATTTCAGCACTCTATATTATACCTAAATATATGTACGGACGCGTGCAGATATTTGTAGACATTATAATAATTTCTCCGTGGAGCAGCTGGTCTTCTCCTGGCTGCTGTCTTTTCTTGATTTTTGTTAGTCATTGCAATCTTATACTTTCTTTCTCCAGAAAGAAAGTACAATAGAAAATATTTCTAGTTGGAACTAGATTTTCTATTCCTTCTGAATCCTTCTAATTAAATGTTGCGGGTCTCAAGGCAGTTTTAGATATGCCCTCGGGCTTTCTGAGATCGTATTAAAGGGTAATAAAAAAATAAAATAAAAAATAAGTCACAGCGTGATGTTATATAGCCTTACTCGATAAATAAGCTGTCTAACACTGTAAGATTTTTTTAAATCGGACCAGTAGTTCCTGAGATTAGCGCGTTCAAACAAACAAATAAACAAACTCTTCAGATTAGTATAGATTAATACTCCACTTCCACGTCCACATCCACTCCACGTCCACATCAATCATGGAAAAATGTTTTGTCTAATCAATAATACAGTAAAAACTCATCGCGGAAACGAGGGATGTGCATTTCTGTTACGAACGTCTTCACTATACAGACGGAATATCTAAGTAGATCATTACAGCCTTTGCGGAGGGGTATATCAAGTACTAGAGGATAATAAGCTGTTTGTGATTATGATATTTATTTATATAGATTATTATATAGATTATGATATCTATGGACGCTTCTACACCACGTCAATCTGGTCCCGTGGCGAATTCTCGAAGAACTTGCGTTACGGGTATCAGACAACACAAATATATATTTTAATACTTGTATAATGTTATTTAAGATTTTATTATAATATAATATACATATTTAATACACATCCATGACCCAGGAGCACAGAAATCCTTTTTCCCTGGCGGGATTCAAACCCGCTACCTCTAGCTACCGCTAGCTTGTGCGCCAACGTGCTAACCATTGAGCCACAGAGGTAGTTAAAAGGATTATACATGATAGAACACGTCATAGAAGAAGCGTCAGGTCACGGCATTGGAGTCGATTTTACTATCAGTAGAGGTTCCACATCTATACAGATAAATAAAATCGGAGTGTCTTTTTGTATTAATATTAAACCGCTTTTTACTAATTGTATATAGATGTATACACAATACATAGGTATACAAAAATAATATTTTTTTCAATTTTTGACTGTCTGTCTGTTTATTCCGGCTAATCTCTAAAACGGCTGGGAAGATTTTGACGGGACTTTCACAGGCAGATAAATTATGTTATAAGGGGTAATTTAGATTTTAGGCTACAAAAATAACCATTATCATTCCCGATACGCCTATTAATCTAAGAAAACGCGGGCGAAGCTGCGGTCAATAGTTAGTCAAAAATAAACATAAGGATGGAAGAAGCTTTTGACATAGTATACAGTGCAGCTATACAGCACAGTGTACACTAATAGACAGTTTCAAGTAGGATGGAGGCACTGAGGCCAATCGCCCAAATAGCCTCCAAATTTTGCCCTGTCTATATAAAATTCTTCTTTCCATATTCGCCGAATCATATTCTATTAATATGTTATAGTGAACGGAATATTTTGGGGAAGTGATTCGCCCGGGACTTTGTTAGTCACAACTTCACCAAAACTTGGTCCCAAACTATAAATCTTATGAGATTGAATTACAGATGGGATTATTTACATATGACAAAACTTGAATAGCCGATAGTTTAACATAAATTATATTGTGTAAGCCACATAAATTACCATTATTAATTAAATGCATATCTTTACGTTGATTGTATGGATATATTGAAGTTAATAACCTATTATTTTATCACTATTTTATTTTATATTAGACATTGGGCGGCTTTTCCCGGCTTTCAAGTAGAGTTCTATTTAAAATCTTTACGCCATACCAAAGCTTTTTTTTTCATTGAAATTGTCTTTCTCTACCTGTTATTGTTACTAAGACTAGATTGTTAATATTTCTTGGATTATTAATATTTCTGCGACGATACTCTCATGTCTAATTATGTTTGTGTGTGATTCGTGATATTTTTTTGGTTACTACCATATTCTAAAATGTTTGGATGAGAATCTTCACAAGTTCATTATAAATATCTGTATGATATTTTACACATAAGATTTTAATATTAATATATCTAAATATATTGATTTATGTTCAGATATACAAAGTTTAACATAAAAAAATGAAACTACGCTATCTATATATATAAAATATCTTTAACACGATTGTTTTGAAACCCATCGTTATAGTTTATAAACTACAATGTGACATTATAGTAATATAATAGATGTATCTAAAAAGATCACCAGAATATTAAATATTTAAATCCACCGAAAGTCGCAAATAAAAGTAAGTGTTATAAAAATTTTATTCATCCTAACCTCATGACCTCAACATGAGGATAAAGACATATTCGTCAAAAATGTATGCCGGCTAAAATGAGTTATGAGTGCTCGGGGAATTGTAATTCTCGGCTTGACGCTGTATTTCATTGTTGACATAAAAAAATGAGCGCAGACCACGTCAAATATCAGCCGAATGTCGGGCCGTGCTCGGAGGGACTCATGCCGGATTAAGCGCAGCATTGACACAGTTAGCAAATAAAGCCTTCCTCATATAGACATAGTTTTACGTTTGAAAGAAATCTTAACTTACTTACAAGTAGCTTCTTCGCTTATAAATTTTTGAAATTTTATATCTAAAAGGACCTTATTACTTATATATAATGCGTTGGGGGTCTTTGAGTCGAAATCTAACAAGGAGGATATTGCTCATTCATTTAAGCTCAGTACATAGGTAAGCCAATAGTTAACTACACACCCGCAAGGACTGAGTCATAAAAAATGATGTGAAAAAAACAATATAATATACTTTTTAAGAAATTACCAGATTCACATTAGTTTTTTGCAAATCTGATACATTCGTGGTCTGCGTCTTTGCAAATATCAACAGGTTATGACTTTTAGGCATCCCGTGGAGGAGGAGGGACTCCCAAGGCGGGTATTCGTGACTCACTGCGCCCGAAAGATGGTAAAATGGAAGCAACTCTACCCACTAAACCCGGCGAGTGCTACCAAAGCCGCCTTTGGTGAGGTGCTTCTGTTGAGCAATCAGGGCACTTCGATGGCTAGTTGGTCCCCCAAGGGACCGACGCCACCTCCACAGAGGGGTTGTACCGCACCACAGAACAATCCCTCGGTCGTCGGTACAGTGCAAAGGGGTGAAGTTCCCATCCTCGCCCCTTGTCTCCTACTCTTTTGTCCCCTCTTCTTGTCAGAGGAGTACAAAGAGCAGCCTCTTCGGTTAACTTGGCGTCTGGGCTTGAACTGTGGTGGGAAACAGGTCATGACTACTATATTGATATGTTTATTCTTCATTAAATGAAATATAAAATATATGGTTTCATAAAAAAGCTCTAAAACCGACTGTAAGTTCTAGAAAATGGTGAATATAGTAAAAGTAATAAAATGTAATTTAATGCAAATGATTCATAAGTCAAACTTTTATTAACTGTTAAACTATTACAGTTACTTATTGAAGCTCTTTCATCGGTTTGAGTCGAGTAACCCAGTTTCGAGAACAATTGACGAAACAAACTTAGCGGAATAATATGATTGAAATATTTTTTTAAGTAGTTTAGTAGTAAAGTATTTTTTTAGAGGTGAGATGAGGATTTTGGATGGCTTTTTAGGTATTATATGTAGAAGAACAGTTCCCAGATCACAAATGCTAGACCATTTATGGAGGCTGAGTTGGTAGATTTGCCCCCTAGGTACCCCCTAGGTTGGATTCATGTAATTGAAGATAGTCCTTTCATTTGTCGAGGAAGATTCATTTCATAGTATCCGGTAAACAATAGACCACAAATGAAACAATATCCTTTTTCTGTATTTACAGAAGACTCATGTTTTCACATCTAGTTATGCATACTAATATTATTGTACAAGTAAAATGTGCTTATAAATTAGTAAATAACATGAAGGGGCATTAAATAACTATTGTGCATTTCCAGTGATGAAGTGTCTTAATATTTGAGCTGTCAATTATATTTACCTCCAATACACTATTATAAACAGTTAGTAAATATCTTGTATTGTGATAGTATTTTATTACTATTTTTTTCAACTAGAGCACTGCCCTTTTGATTTTACATGTGCGGGAATAAAGTTAAGCCTATGTTACTCTCTGATAAAGTGGCTATTCATTGATGTAAGAATTTTTGAAATCAGTTTAACTAAATTTAGGTGTGAAAGTGCAACAAACAAATATGACAAGACTATATGTGCTTATAATGTATATATATATATATATATAACAAACAAAAGGGTTGATATTATTATATTAATAATATATATATATATATATATAATATAATAATATCAACCTTTTTATATTCCACTGCTGGGCACGGGTCTCCTCTTTTGGGCCATAGTCCAGGTGTCCTCACGATGTTTCCTTCACCAGTGAGCAAGCGATGGTCTCATTCTCATATGCACGTAGAAATTTAGAAAAACCTATTTCTAGGCATCAGAGGGGGGTCAGGATCGAACCCGGACCTCTCGGCTCTTACTCAAGAGGCCGAGCCCATACCCACTAGGCCATCGTCGCTCACTCTCGTTTGTTATATCTTATATCTTTAAATGAGCAATTCTTGTATATATATATATATATATATATATATATATATATATATATATAATTGGAATCTCGGAATCGGCTCCAACGATTTTCATGAAATTTAGTATATAGGGGGTTTCGGGGGCGATAAATCGATCTAGCTAGGAATTATTTTTAGAAAATTTCATTTTATTAAAAAAAAAAAACATCCAGGTACTAATAATAAAAATAACTTTATTTGCCACAAATATTACATATACTACAATTTTCTACGCTAAAATTAACAATTATGTATATTGTTAGTGCTGAATTTGCAAAGGCTACAGTTAACATCGGGTCCCGAACTAGCCTTGTATCTTCGGCACCAGAAAGTATATAACATATAAAAGTATAAGTCGTATATAATTTTCATCTAAATGATCATGAATGGTGTGATATCTGATGGGCTGTAAACTCCCCACCAGCTATAAAAGAGGAAAAAACTTTTTATGGGCTTTACTTAGCAGGTAGCGTAAGTTTATCGTTTTATAGCACCCCGGGCAAGGCTACGTCGGATTGCTGGATGAATAAGCAATCGTACTTTTATATCCCATCAAATTTAATATACGATTAATATGCGCAGTTTCAGTGAAATAGCAGAATCGATCAGAAATACGTTTATTTTTTGTTAATTGTCGGGTGGGGGAAAATGAAAATCTTCTGGTTCCAAAACCAGCTGTTTTAGGTAACGCATTAAAATTATAATGATGATTTGGGAACAAATAACATGATGGTATTATACCGTATGCGGATGTCTTCGTTATATACTAGAGAACTAAGGTTACCAATATCACGCAAAGAATAAGCTCGTTGAAGTGGCTGTGGGCTGATCACACACTCAGGAGAACGGATTGCCGATGAGGCAATAAGGTTCTAGTTATTTTGTGATTCAAGATCTGAGGCCACGTTTAGGTCGATCATTAACTAGGTGGGAAGACGATCTCCGTGCGGCAGCCGGTCCGTGTAAATGCGAGTCGTCGAATCGTTGGAGAGATTGTCTTGGCGTTCAATGAGGCCTATGTTAAGCAGTGGACGGATAGGGGCTTATGGTGATGATGATTAAAATTAATATATTATTTACTAAATTAGGTAACCAATAATTTTAGTAAGATGCCGTTTTGTATTCTTATTTTTGGGCAAATTATAATTAATCTAATTCCAGAATATCAACTCAGATAATTTATACAATAATTCTCACATGGTCCATTGGGGGGATAGGAGAAAGGAAGGCAACGCTTTTGTATAACTTTTGGTTGTGCGAATGTCTATGGGCGTTAGTAGTCACTTGCATATTCTCCTCGGTCGGCTCTAACTGCTCAGTTGCCTCCTTGTGACATAAAAAAATCATGGCGTTATTTAGTATAACGTATTCCAGACAGTAAATACGGACACACCCGTCCCATTTGTTATACAATATGTATTGTTTGAAGAATTTATTCCTCAAAAGTGTCACTGGAAACGTGAGGATAATACAACTATAAAATTCTGGATATTTCTAGAAGCTGTATATCCACTTGAATATTTTTAGAATTGGCAACCTGCGGAAACGTGATCGTTGTTTCTTAAGTTCTAGCAAACCTAATGCCTCCGTCTTGTGGTGCTACATGTAACAATATTAAAGACTTGTTAGGACGCCTTATTACTGTGTAATTATTAATAAAGGCCATAATCATCACATCACATCCCTCCTCGCGCACACGTAACACCCTACCTAAACAACGCTCGGCTGCTCAAGATGGAGCATCGTAGGCATCTCCACCTCGCCACCCTTTTATTTGGCATTGTCAAACACGAATCTCCACCGTACCTATACAATAAATTGCAATGGGCTAGGGATAAACAGCTAAGTCTCTCCACCAGGGGATCTTCGTTTTTACTCTGCGTTCCGGGGCAGCTTCAGACATGCTGCTACCAAGTGCTGGAATGACCTGCCACCGCCCACACGAACTCTGAAATCGATTAGCAATTTTAAAATAAAATATAAAAATTACTTGTTTGAACAACAATTACATACCTAGTTAATAATTTGTGAATTCAGTATATTTAAATAGCATTAATGAACAAATATATAAGTAATAGATATATAATTATATTAACAAAATTTTACATCAAGGTATGTCGAGTAAAACTAATAAAATATGTAATAATTTATATTCTCCCACCTGATCGGTTTCTAAGCTGTACAATGGCGGCGACGCGCCGTTCCTCTAGTCTCTCGCTGAATTCTAGTTGTTATGTAAACTTTGATACCTTTGATGCCATAGTCCACATAATATAACAATGTTACAGACATTGTAAATATGGTCACACAATCTTCACCGTAATTCGTAATAATCTGAAACGAAATAATGTCATATATACCAACACAGATGTTTTAAATCCCTAGTTTTAAAATTAATATAGAAAATAGATAATAGTATTGATATGAAAATAAAGATAGTAGCATTATTACTCTTACTCACTTGTACTTTTCTTTATCTTACGGCCTTGTTAAATCTTCAAACAATGTCATTTTCTTTTGTTTTTGAACTAATTATATTTAAGTAAATATTGAGCACGCGCGGGCTACTGCATAATGTTTTTTTTTCTGTTATTCTTATCTGTATGGTCAATGGTGTGAAGTTGGCTCGCGTCCTTACTCCTTATTGACACAATGGGACTGAGTTACGTAATACGTAAGCACCGCCTGCACCGTAGGGAATAGGGATACCTAAAAATACTTATATCTAATATCTATGTAGACTGTATTAATTCGTTGCACATGGTACGTTCCATACGTAGTATTACTATATAAATTCGTTCCAATTTTAAATTAATACTTACTTATTAAGATATATATATTTTTTTGTTAGGTAACTTTGTGCTAAAAATATATGTAGGTATAATGTTAGTTGTTCAACTGAATCAACAACATTAGATTTATTAGGGACCACATAATATCAGGATTGTGGCTTCTCTGGATACCACAATCACAAAACTGAGTGGTTGCCTTTTGAGGAATAGTGTCTGTATTGTTACACTGTTGTGCGTTTTCCGGCGCATATTTATGTCTACGTTATAAATTTTATATATTGTATGTATTTTGTATCTAACCTGTTCTTAATATTTCTGTATCTAATTAAAGTTTTTATATGTGCCATGTAAGTGTATATTAGATTAAGTATGTGTATTGTATAGCAGTGTATAGACTATAGATGCTTATTCCTTAATAAATTTCTATTCTATTCTATTCTATTCTATTCTAATCAACTAGCTGCTGCCCGCTGCTTCGCCCGCGTTAATTTAGATTTACAGCCGGATGACGATTAGTTATTTGAAATTATATGGGTACCTTTTTATAGGTATGGGTCGTTTTGATTTTTTTTTGTAATAGGGGGGGGGGGGGGCAAGGGAACAGTCGGATCCTTATGGTGACTGCCTGTGGTGACTACCGCCCATAGACATCCGCACAATCAAAAGTTATGCAGATGCTTTACCCTCCTATTTATATTATTTTTTGGGTGAAATGGTCCCGTTAATGAGGACTGGTCACCCGTCTGGCCTTGCTGGTGTCCCCACCCTTAAATAATAATAATACCCTCCTATTCCCTATCCCCCCAATGGGCCACCGGAAACTCACAAACCGCATGAAACGCGACATCATAACTGTCACTTGACGACGCTGTTATGTGAGCGAGAGGTACCCTGGTTTTGCCGGCCCAATTCGGCTGCAAAGCAGCATGGGACTACCTCTTACAAATATGACATTCAAACTCACAAACATTATCACTTTATATTTCTGTATATTCTATCGGATCCGACAAAACATTTGAACACTCACAAAAAATCATCACAATCAGTCCAGCTGTTTAGGAGAAGTTCAGTGACGTACACGCGCGGAGAAGAATTTTAATATATAATAAATAAAGATTTAGATTTTGCATGTAGTTAGTGTCTTTGCGGCTAACCTCGGTATACATACACTCAATATTTATTCATTTGTATTTAGTTTATGTATTTTTTTTTTCTCTGAGGCATCCCGGGGAGAGTGGGTCTCCCCAGGCGGGTATGTGGGATTCGCTGCGCCCGAAAAGTAGTAAAGTGCACGCAGCTCTACCCACTAAAACTCGGCGAGTGCCACCAATGCCGTCTTTGGTGAGGTGCCCCAGATCTGTTGAACAAACAGGGCACCTCGGTCAGTACCTCAAGGGACCGATGCCACCTCCACAGGATAGTACGATGGGGTGATGTTCCTATCCTCGTCCCTTCCCCCTGCTCTTTTGTCCCCTTTTCTTATAAGAGGGGTACAAAGAGCAGCTCCCTTGGCTCAATTTGCTTTGCCCAAGGTATTGAGCTCACCTTAACCATGGTGGGGTAGTTAACGTATAGTCCTTTCAACTCGCAAATGAACTTTATGAGTTTATATTAATAACTTCATTTTGTTCATAAGCTTCGAATATATTAAATACCTTATATGAATTTAATATATTCAATAAACATATTATTAATATTCATATTAACACTTCAAATGGTTTCCGACAGGGTTAGTACGTGACACATAGTTTATAGTTCTCAAAGGGTCGTGAATACACGTCATGACTGGGCACTTTCTCCGCCTTATTGTGTACTAAACGTTGTATTGTGACCGACCGCTGTCATATGAACAAAAATACATCCAAAGGACTTGCGGAGTAGGCTTTTCTTGTATATACTCATAACTTTTACACGTGGTAAGCAAGTTGGCAAAGATATTACAACGGCATATCTTACTATTTTTCCAAACCTGAACAGACTGTTAAGGCTTAAAAAGATCCTGTCATCAAACGACAAATCTCTAGCAAGACTTTGAGTTGTATTAAAAATAAACGCTGTATTTCTATAATTCTTGGAATGATAAAGGTTTTAATGATTGAATGTAATAAAATGAATATTTAATATATAATAATAATATCAACCTTTATATGCCCCACTGCTAGGCACGGGTCACCTCTTTGGAATCAGGCGAGGAGAGTTTTGGCCCATACTTCGCCGATGCACTGGCCCAATGCAGGTTGCTGAACTTCACACACCTTCAAATACCTTTTTTTATCTTTGGGCATGCAGGTTTTCTTACGAAGTTTCCTTCACCGGTGAGCAAGCGATAGTCTCATTTGAGATGTATTTAGAAATTTAGAATAACCCATTTCTATGCATTACAGGGAGACTTAAAGACTTAGTGACCTGACAACTCCAATAGGTACGACCGTTGGAGTGGCGCTATATAGTGCCACGGGACCGTCCGCCGTAAAACGTACACCACCTAATAGTATTTCCATAAGTTTTATTGATTTTATAACACCAAAATACAGTACATATAATTATAGTTAAAGCAGATCTCGAAAGAATTTTAAAACTTACTTACTGCGTAATTCTTTTGACGAAGTGCAATTTTAATATTAGAGATCATCGATACAAAACAGCGGCATTTTCACATTTTCGGTTTTCATATCACTGTCATACCCGCGTTCGCTTTCACAGAAATAGATTTTCAGCGAACTAGTATTCAGTTATACACATGGCAGTGTAATTTTCTGAACCGTTTGAATACCAGAATGGTATGCAATTAGGTAAAAATCGATGTTACGCTGGAAATACTTGGTGATTGTAACAGGTCTAGTTTGATTGTCTTCGAAATTTTGCATATTAGAATAGAATAGAATAGTATTAGTTGGACCGTCTGTCGAGTGGTCAGGCTACTGGATATTATAGCGGTCGTGAGTTCGAATTCAGTTGAGTGCAGATAATGTTTGCTTTGCAAGAAAATATATGTGATTGTTTCCACTGAAACCCACGGACTCGCTACGTATTAATTGGCATTTTCTTGCAATTTTCATTTTAACACACGTGCGTAGCTTTTGCGTGCGCCGCGATGGAGCCGCGCCTTAATTTATGTTTCTAATCATTGTATATCATCAGTTTCTATGTTTTAATTATACGTATCAGCATATGTATATATCAGTAATCATATATATATCATTATATTGAAACATAATAATGATGATAACAAAACCAGGATTATTAGAATAATTATCCGAATTGCGGTACATCTGTGGTTTCAACTAATTCCAATCATGATCAGCATGGCAATTACAACCACAATCCTGTTGTTATAATTTGACAGTTGTAATGTCACGTGCAATACAGGTGTCCAAAATTGGACTTATTGAAGTAATAATGAATAAATAAAACTATTTAAAACAGGATATTTACATGTTTTCACTCGAGTTTAGTCTCGTGAACAAAACATTTGTAGATGTCGAAATATCGAGCTCCGCGAAAGAAGTGGCAAATGTTTTGTTCATTTAAAATCTAATATAATATTAATAAATAAATTTTGAACATTATCATTATCTAAGCATATGAATCTCTATGAAACAACTTTTACGGATTTTATCGCGGTTGCTGTAAAATATCCGAAACGTCGGGTTTGTAAAAATCTTAATAAATCGCGATAAAATCCGTAAAAATTGTTTCATTATTAATAGGCTTTTATTAGCTTCAGACGTATGTATGTTAGTATGTAACGGAATCTTTGAACCGTATGATTTTGACCCACTTTAAACGGCCAGATTTTGTTCAAACTTTGTAGATTTATCGAGGACCGATGACAATACAATAATTTGATAAAATTATTCCAATATCCTGATCAGGATAATCAGGATAGCACATGCTAGGAAGGCGTAAGGCGCGGAAGTTACCTACATCACTTGTGTTGCTTTTAGTCTCTCACTAATTTCTAAAATGATTGCCATTAGTTGAGTACTTTAAATTAATAAAATCTTAAATAAAAAAAAATCGACAATAAAAAGTAAAAAGTAAATTAAAGTTTAAAAAACAACTAAAAACAAGCTTTAATAGCAAACCGAACTATAAATTTGAAAATATTTTTTAATAGAAGAATTAAATGGGTTAACAAAATAAATAAATGATATTACTTATTGTAAAAAGGCGTGGTGCTTGTAACTAGGCTTTTATACTAACTTCACTTTTTAGAAATGATTGACAATGAATATCGAGCACGTTACGCTTTTTTATAATAAGTAATATCATTTATTTATTGTGTTAACCCATTGAATTCTTCTATTAAAAAATATTTTCAAACTTTTAGTTCGGTTTGCTATTAAAGCGTTTTTTTATAATGAGTGAAGTTCGCGTAAACATTAGAAAACAACATATGAATATTTATCAACTTGTGAGAAAATAAATTTATTAAAAAAAACAATCCCATACATTACGAAAATAAAATACGTTTGGGGTAAGTATAATGTCGTATACAGATACCGCGAAAAGGGAAATTGGAAATATATCAGAGCATTGATGTATGGTTAAAATTAAGATATTTTTTTCGGTTGCACATATTTCATCTTTCTAGATTATTTATGAAATCCATTTATATTTTCTTATATGGGGGCACATCTTAATAAAAATATGGAGAGGTAGTTGTTACTGGAATACCTAGGTAACACTGAAAATGTTTAGAAAATGAAAAACGGCTTAATGTAGAAAGTTGCCAATACTTTTATTGTTTTTAGAAGTAATCTCCGTTTCTTTCTACACATCGTCGCATTCGATGGAACCACTGAGAAAAGCAGTGGGCCCATTCTTCCTTAGGAGTCTCTTCTATGGCATTTTCGTACGCTTTCACCGCATCTTCAGGGCTCGTAAAGCGAATACCTCGAATTTTATCTTTAGTTTTTGGGAATAAATGAAAGTCGCAGGGCGCCAGGTCAGGACTGTAAGGCGGATGACTCATTATCTCGACACCTGCCATAGTCAAATATTCAACAGTCCTTTTTGGGGAGTGCGCTGAAGAATTGTCGTGGTGAAGGAGGATCCTGCTTCGAGGGCGCTGCTGTCGAATTTTTTCCAAGACAACAGACAAACAGCGATTGACATACCAGTCTGCAGTAACTGTCCTTCCATCTTCTAGCACAACTGTCGCGAACTGACCTTTCCGACCAAAGAATGAGGCAATCATCTTTTTTCCTTGACTTCTTCCTTTCTTTACCTTAGTTGGCCGATCCTCGAAAGGAAACACCCACTGAGCTGATTGTCTTTTGGTTTCGGGTTCGTAGCAATATATCCAGCTTTCATCACCTGTGATGATGTCAAATACAGCACTTGAGTTACCGCCGTTGAACTTATCTAACATTTGGCGACACCATTTTGTTGGCATGGACTATGCGGAGGCGTTTCTGGTCGTCGGTTAAAGTATGGGGAATCCATCTGGTACAAAGCTTCCTGACGCCTAAATGTTCGTGTAATATTTTTTGAACTTGACTCATACCAATACCTAGGCTTGCCCGTATCTGCTGATAGGTCACTCTCTTATCTTCCTCTATCATGCGTCGCACAGCACTGATGTTATCTTCAGTAGTCGCTGTTAAAGGACGTCCCTCACGCGGATCTTCACTGAGATTGCTACGTCCACGCTTAAACTCGTTAAACCAATTGTAAATAGTGGCACGAGATGGGGCTTCATTAAAAAATGCCAATCGCAGCCTATCATAGCTTTGTTGTTGAGTAAGCCCACAACGAAAGTCATAATAAATCATTGACCGAAAATTTTCTCGCGTTATGTCCATTTTCACGTGTAACAAGAGTTTTAAATTTGCCGCCAATTCACAAAAACAAATGACAAATGAATGCAATATACTACATTAGGTTACCAAAGAGTTCTAAAATTGAAATTCAAAAAAAGTTTTCATTTTCAATGTTTCTAACTGGCCAGTTCTAAACATTTTCAGTGTTACCCACGTATAAATAAGATAAAGGCGCGCATACTAGGCGCTGTTTATCAGAGGGCAAAGAAGTATTTGTTTTTTTTATGTCATAAGAAGGCAACCGAGCAGTTGACCCTAATGGTGACTACCGACGCCCATCCGCACAACCAAAATGCAGATGCGTTGCCCTCCTTTTCCCTATACCCCCCAATGGGCCACCGGAAACTCACAAACCTCACGAAACGCGACAGCATAGCTGTCACTTGACGCCGGTGCTATGTGAGTGAGAGATACCACCCCGATCGTGCCGGCTCAATTCAGCTGCAAAGCAGCATTGGTTTACGATTACTACGAATTAAAGGTTACAGGGCGGTTTTGAGAAGGCAATAGCTTTTTTCTTGGGGTAGGCTCAAGGAAGAAAACTAAATTTTGTCTTATAGAAAAGCAGAGTGGCAAGGGATCGGTCAGTTTGCCGTTTTTTGATGGATGGATGATGATGATGATGATAATAGAAAAGCACATTGGCACTGTTTTACTAACACGACCTAAAGCGCGGAAAAATCGTTAACCGAAAGGTTAGTTATATTTTCGGTTCGGTTCTAGAAATAAATCAAGAGATATGTTTGCCGTTTTTCAATCAAACTTTTCTAGTATAATCGGATTGTTTATTTTGACCTCATGAATATTTTTTGCAATTTTCCAATATTTGTGTGAAGTAAGATACATTCTCTTTCAATTTTTGATCAAACTAGATGGCGATGTTTATGAAACATTGTTGTGTGTTATACATATTTTTGTATTCTTTGGCGTCTATGTGACGAACTTCGTATAATTTTTGTAAATGTAAACAACGTTTTTCTAGCGTTTTGTTAAAATATTCCATAAAACAATATATTACCGGAAGATCTCTTAATTAGATATCTGAAGACTATGGGAGCTATTTTTATTTATGTCATCAGGGGGCAAACGAGCAGTCGGAGCCTTACGGTGCCGATGCCCATACACATCCGTACAACCAAGGCCACGCAGATGCGCCGCCCTTCTTTTCCCTATCATCCAATGGGCCAACGGAAACTCACAAACCGCACGAAACGCAACAGCATAGCTATCACTCGACGTCGGTGATACCTTATACACTTATAGGTGATACCTCTCGCTCACATAACAATGTGAGCGAGAGGTATCACCCCGGTCGTGCCGGCCCAGTTCGGCTGCGATGCAGCTTGGCACTACGTCTTACTAAAATTGGGCTATTTGAATAAACCACGACATAATGGAAAAAAAAGTTTTATTTATGAAATCTTGTGTAAACGTAAATACTTTTTTTTATTTAATGGAATAACGTAAAACGTTAAAATACTTAATGGAATATAAAAAAAGTTTTTATATTCCATTAAGTATTTTAACGTAACTCAAAAATTTACCCCTTACGAGGTAAAACTCACTCTACTTATAATTCGCGCTAGTGTTCTGTAATTGCCAACATCCGTCACCAATTCCGTAATCTATTTCGGCTATCTCGTGTGGGTTGATCCCAGCATCGTTCGGTTGAATGATTATGTGTGATCCAATTTAATCAGAGGTTAAAGAACGCTTTAGGTATCCAATAATAGTCGTCATCTCAGAACCAAGACCGTTATTTTTGACGTCACAACGTCTTATAATTCGATGGAGCCGGCTGCACAAACGAAAAAACATGACGTATGCGATGACGTATGCGGCGTTACCTCGCTCAGAGGCGTTCCATTTTCTTATGACGTTGTCACGTTCAACTATCGTCAGTAAACCGACTTAACAGACAACCGATTTTTTTTTCATGGATTTTTTATGTTAGTTGTTAAAACAAACCTTTTTCTTTTTTTATCTTTTACGCCGTGAAATGCTCCGAGGCATCCCGCGGGAGGGGTACTCCCCAGGCACGTATGTAGGACTCGCTGCGCCCAAAATATGGTAAGGTGGACGCAGCTATAACCACTAAAACCCGGTTACTGCCACCAATGCCACTCAACGGCTAGTCAGTCCTCCTAGAGATCGACGCCATCTCACAGAGGAGTTGTCCCGCACCACAGAACAAGCCCTCCCAGCGTCGGGATAGTTCAATGGGGTGAAGGTCCCATCCTCACTCCTCGTCCCCCTGCTCTTTCATCCCCTCTTCTTATAAAAGGGGTACAAAGAGCAGCTCATTCGGTACAATTGGCTTCACCTTAGGCTACTGGGCCCCACAGCCACGACAAGGCTTGAACCATGGTAGGTAGTTATTAAAATAAACTGGCTGAGAAGGAGTAGTCTTTTTATTTAGAGCATTATATAGCAACTCATCTATAATCATCCTCTCCTAAAACACAGGAGTCGAGTGTTAGATGGGAGTTTGCAATTCCTGTTCTGCACTTCTTATCAAAGTAATATTCACAATAAACTAACAAGCTGCAATGCCGCATGGCACGAAGTGGACACACACACATCAGGTATTTGTAGTCCACACAGACGAACCGCATAATGGTTTACTTTGACGTAACAAATAATAGGTGTAAGTAGCTCCTACGCCTCATTTGGTATTCCTAACACAAGGGAATACTAGGGCAGTAACATTTTTCAGCACACGTGACTCCGTGAATCACGTCTCATCCAACGTAAGAATTATTATAGTTGGCAGCCAATAACCTATCGAGTTGAATATATAGAGCATGGTGAATAATGGGCTCTTATTTATATATTTATGATACATTTGTAAATGTAACATGTTGTTTTCTTTTATGGCTAATATATTCTCGATCTTAATTGCGTGCAGTATATCAAAAAGAACATAAATCAAAAACAGACGCATCTGGCATAAAGGGCATACAACGAATAATACATATTATTTAGCTATTGCTATATCTTCGAGTTATAATATATTATTAAATATTATTAATATTTCAATTATAATATTTAGAACCAAAGAAAGAGAAAAAAAAAATTAATTGCTCTCGGCTTTGTCACTTTTTTCATCAAAGGAAGACATAAGCCTAGGAACAAGTATCATATGGAATTGACATTCGCGCATACCCGAAAGGGACATGCATATTTTACAGGGATACCACATTCATAATAACAAGTCTACTTATTTTCTTGAAACAAGTGAATTAAAAATAATAAAAAAATCTGGTAAAGGTTGATAGATAACTAATATGCATTAGCCCTAACCAAATATTTATTGTAATTTTAGACAGCTGCATTTTTCCGGATTATCGAAAATATTATGTAATGACAAACCGCTAAAAACATAAATAATAAAAAAGAAGGCTATAAACCTCTTAATATGTATGACCAATAATACATAGCCTTTTAGGATAGCAATAAACATATTTGTTTTTATTGTGTTTATTTCGAAGATTTCAGTCACCCTTTTTATATAATACCACATTCTTGGGTAATCTGCCTATAACAAAACCGGTATCACCATACCTACATAAACCGACCAAATTAAAAAGTAGTACAAAATGGCGGCATATTTGACAAACTGTTCGCGAGTGAGAATGTTTGTATGGCATTCAAATTTAGTGGATATTTTTTTGTTGGGCACATCATTGTTGTGCCCAACAAACGAAGAGTGATATTGTGACAAAGACAAAAGAAAGTGTCTATGTCTCTGTCACTCTTGGAGTTTTTCGTATGTTGTTATCTCGTTCCAATACGGTATTATGATAAGCTTGTCAAATCTATTGATACTTGGTCTTAGACATAAGCAGCTGCACATATTATAATAATTATATTGTTAGTTAATTCGCACATAACTGCATACGTAATTTAAGTAACAGATTGGTTAGTAAGGAATGGTTTATTAGATGTATATATATTATATATAGATATAGCATATATAGATGTAGCATATTTAATACATTTGTGTTAATATTATTAACTTTTACTAATCTGTTAAAAATCTGTTAAAAAAAAAGCCGCATATCATAACAAAATGCATATCCTCGATATATGAAATCTAGAAACTTCAATAAAATACGTGTTATATGGATATATTAATAGAATACGCACTTTCCTCGTGCCAAGTCAGGTATGAAGTTGTTAACCACGTCACTGTTTTAAATATGCAGACGCTGGTATTGATTGTCTCCAAGAATAACGCCCCTTCCGTTGGGAAACCCTGAATCAGCCCGCCCTCATTTTACCCGTACGATCTAGTTATGACTCAAAAACGTTACCTAATTTTGTACCCTCAAATCGCTTTTTTGTACTGTTAATTTTAATTAACTTGAAATAATATCGTTTAAATTACCTATGTTCTTTACTTCAGTATTTACTTAGTATCGTTTTACATAAGAGGCTCTGTTTTTTTTTTTTCGGATGGATCTATGCTAACGGCCCGAAGGCTCTAATGCTACATCGGATTAGTGTGAGCCCATTCGGCTCACTTTTCGTTTATAAAAGTGGGGGGTTGCCCCCCGCCAACCGTGCAGTCTGCAACCACACGGCCTCCTGGCGTCGGTTGTGGCTGTTTATTTATTATCTGTATAATATTATAAATGTGAAAGTAAGCTTGTTTGTTACGCTTTCACGGGAAAACTATTTAACCGATCATCATGAATCTTTGTACACATATACTTCAAAGTATTAAAAGTAACATACTAGGATACTTTTTATGAAAAAAAAAACCTACGCAGACGAAGTCGCGGGCACCAGCTAGTACGAATATAATTCTATTACAAATATATCACCCAGCTAATACCTTTTTTAAGATAAATGATATATTGATGTCGATGAAAACAATATTGCAGATATATATTTTATGCCCGCGTTAACTTAGATTTACAGCCGTACGCGTATTGACGATGATTATTTTTATAGCCGAAGTTATACCTTATAATATCAACCATCTACCAGTGAAAGTAAAACTCAAATCAGGCAGTCATCAAAATCGGCCCAGCTGTTTCATCAATCGGAACAAAGAGACAGACAGACAAAAATTGTAAAAAATGTCATTTTACCATGTGAATTTAATAATAAGCGGTTATTTTATATCACAAACAGACACTCCAATTTTATTTATAATTTTATTATTTTATTTATACAGTAAAGTGTCCCAAATGTTGGGAATTTATAAACTACGATTGAATGCGAAAACATTTTCATTATAAATAAGTGGTTGTATTATTGATTGAATTGATTTATAGTATTCCAACTTCTTAAACAATGTTTCATCCGTGCCATTTTATGCCAAGACCTTTTGAGTACGTTTGTTCTCAATGAAAAATATGTTTGGTCTTGCTTCTGGTTATTTCGTGTTACAACGGACGGCAGTTTCAGTTTCACTAATAACTAATTAAAGGTTGTATAATCCTACTGCTAATATTATCATCAGATACCAAAAATATAGTGTTCCGAATTATTTTCTACAGCAAGCTTATAATGATTAGGTTAGAATGTAGAAAAACCTACATAAACGCGAATCTGACTCGAGCGCTAAGGGCATGTTCGTGGTTTTTATGTATAACAAAAAAATAACGGTTTTCAGTTTTTTTTCCTTTACTTATGTTGCGAGGCCTAAAACCAAATTTCATGATTCTATGTGAATGGTAAGTACCCTATAGGTTTTGGTTCGACAGACCGACAGACAGAGGGACAACGGAGTGATCCTATAAGGGCTCCGGTTTATCAATTTTGGAACGGAACCCTAAATAGCGAATAAAAAGTAAATTCTCTGTGCTTTTTACTCTCGTGCTACAACCGATCGTATATATGCTACGAGCTACGAGTCATGTCGTAGACCTACGTAGCGCGTACATTTTTGTCGTATAATTGTAAAATATTTATGTTGTGTATAGAGAAGTTGTGGTGTTACCTTTAGTATATTAATATATAAATAATTAATAATAAGTATAATATTTACAGATCACACCTTGTTAGGGTAGTCCCGAGGTAAACTTAAAAAACTTACAGTAGAGGTGAAAGGAATGGAAATGCGGAAAATATATCTATAAACTTAATGTTTATGTATATAAATTACGGGTCACGTTGCTTGACCGCGATGAAATCCTCAACTACTGAACCGATTTTAACCAAATTTTGCACACAGTGTACACTTGAATGTCATGATAGTTTAGATATACTCAATTTATAATCGCAATTTTTATTTATAAATAATAATTTTAAATATATCAACACACCATACAATTCAACATATAATATCTTAGCCACGTTAATGCGTTGCCGGGTCTGCTAGTAGTATATAAAGTATATCGTTGGGGTCGAACCCACATCAAATTTACAATTGTACAAGAAACCCTTCATTATCACTTTATACTGCTAACTTGAAGAAGTAAGAAAACATATAAATATGAGGTAAAATATTTAAAAAGACGATGTCCAATTATAAGGGAATATGAAAGGGAAAATATTTTTTTGCTCCGGATAACGGGTTTTTAAAGTCGCTGTGGATAATGTTGTTCTAATGACCGTATTCATAAGCGGGTTTTATTGTTATCTGTTGGAAACCTTTTGATAATATGACGTGTTAAAACGACCAGAATATATCACTCAGATAGTACATGTCCAGTAGCATTTATAACCCATGTAGTGGTAATGATATAGAGATTACCTCTATATCATATAGGTAGAGCAGGATGGGTTTTTTTTCTTTTACGCCGGAAAATGCTCTGAGGCATCCCGCCTGGGGAGTGGGTCTCCCCAGGTGGGTATGTGGAACTCGCTGCGCCTGAAAGATGGTAATTGGACGCAGCTCTACCCACTAAAACCCGGCGAGTGCCACCAGTGCCGCCTTGGTGAGGTGCCCCGGATCTGTTAAGCTAACGGGGCACCTCGACGGCTAGTCAGCCCCGCAAGGGACCGACGCCACTTCCACAGAGGGGTTGTCCAGCACCACAGCACAACCCCTCCCTACGTCGGGACAGGGACGTACAATGGGGTGAGATTCCCATCCTCACCCCTTGCCCCCTGCTCTTTTGTCCCCTCATCTTATAAGAGGGTACAAAGAGCCCTCTCGGCTCAATTGGCTTCGCCTAAGGTGCTGGGCTCACCCTAGGCTACTGAGCCCCACCGCGACGACAAGGCCTGAACCATGGTGGGGGAGCAGGATGGGTTTGACTTTCAAAGTAAAAATACATGATAGGTCTCTAACCTAACCTAATTTAATTAGTATGTAGTAAGAGTACTACAAAAAATGTTTATTATTAAACTAGCTGTTGCCCGCAGCTTTGTCCGCGTTAACTTATATTTACAGCCGTACGCGGATTGATGATGATTATTTTATAGCCTAAGTTACTCCCTATAGCATCAGCTATCTGCCAGTGAAAGTCGCATCAAAATTGGCCCAGCCGTTTAAGAGATTAGCCGGAACAAACAGACAGATAGACAGACAGACGGACAGACAGACAGACAAAAATTGTAAAACAGGCTATTTTGGTATATGTACCGTGTATACATCCATATGCATTTAGTAAAAAGCTGTTATTTTAATGTTACAAACAGATACTCCAATTTTATTTATATTCTGTATAGATCAAGAAAAAATGTTGAAACACTCGTTTCTTGCATGAAACAGTAGAAAAAACAAGATTGTTGTAAAAATGATTCGAAACTATTACGACGGGTTTCATTCATCATCACCATCACCATTAGCCTGCTTTTGCTCACTACTGAGCAAAAATAATAATCATGTTTATGTCCAAAAATGTTCAACTAACTTCCCATTTTTTTTGAACACTTTTGGCACATATGAAATAAAAAATTTGATGTGATCAAACTTACAAGTAGTTTATTATTTTTTATAACAGGAGGGCAACCGAGCAGTCGAATCCTTTTGCCCATTTATCCACGCCCATACACATCCGCATAAACAGAGATTGCAGATACGTTGCCCTCCTTTTCCCTAACCCCCAATGGGCCACCGAAAACTCACAAAACTCGACTGCATAGCTGTCACTTGACGCCGGTGTTATGTGAGTGAGAGGACCCCAGTCGTGTGGTCCAGTTCGTCTACAAAGGAGCATGGCACTATCTCTTACTCTTAAGAAAATCAATTATTGAGTTCTGTTGAGACAATTGACAGTTCTAAAGGTGATGATCGCAATAACCAATTAATGATGATCATCTATAGGTACTCTATACAGATAAATAAAATTGGAGTGTCTGTTTGTAACATTAAAATAACCGCTTTTTATTAAATGCATATGAATGTATCATCATCATCATCATCATCATCATCAGCCTCTATCCGTCCACTGCTGAACATAGGCCTCCCTCAATGAACGCCAAGATGGCCGATCCCTTGCCACTCGCATCCAACACGGACCGGCCACCGCACGGAGATCGTCTGAATGTATACATGGAACATATACCAAAATAGCATTTTTTACAATTTCTGTCTGTCTGTTTGTTCCGGTTAATCTTGGAAACGGCTGGGCCGATTTTGACGGGACTTTGACTGACAGATAGCTGATGTTTTAAGGAGTAACTTAGGCTATAAAAATAATCATCATCAATCCGTCAACGGCTGTAAGTCAAAGTTAACGCGGGCGAAGCTGCGGGCAACAGCTAGTCTCCTATACGACTATCACTAACATAATGAAGTTGAAGAGTTTGAACACGCTTCACTCACGAACTAAACGATATTGTAAAGCTCTTTACAAATTTGATAGCCCAATTCCCAAATAAGATACAGTTAGAATGTTGTATTTATTTTGGAGGAACGTATTTTCAATTTTTTATAGAAGAGGGGACAAACGGACAATCGTTTCACCTCGTAGTAAATGATAAGCTATATAAAAGAGCATACTCATATCTGAAAGGCCGGCAACGCACCTGCTAATCCACTGGTGTAGCGGGTGTCTGTGGATGTCGCTCTTCACTTACCATCAGGTGAACCGACTATCCGTTTGCCCCCTCTTCTGCAAAAAAAATTCCATAGATATCTGTACATAATTAACAGGTCCGTTGCCTTTCAAGTATAAACATATAGTTTAGGAGAGTGAAACCGCGGAAAAAGTATAGTTTAAAACTCGCCTATCAGCACTGCAGCAATTCCGCAAACTATACATCAAGCCCTTGGGTAAAGATTTGACGGTCTATTGTCTAAACAAAACCATTTATAACCAAATCCGGGAATCTGTATTCATATTGGTTCCATCGACACTCACCCAATAAAGTGAAATTACAGTCGGCTTATTGGAACGCAAATCCGCTGGTGTCATCTACATTCTGAGGTTTCTATATACATTATGTGGCGTTTGACCAAGATATTTGGAGTTTTTTAGTATTGTATGTATGTTGGTATTATTTATAACGATTTTCTTACATCATTCATTATTTATTTATTTATTTACATTCAACCTTGACCAGCCACTACACGGTCTTTATTTAGTATCTAGTGCCACCTCAAGCGGTCATACTTCAACTATAATTCATATTATATCATTAATGAAAGCGTACTCAAAATGATTGATTTTTGTAAAGACAAAAATCTAGAAAATATAGTAGAGTAACACAGCTTATTTAAAAAATATTGATAAAATTATAACTAT
The DNA here is from genome assembly GCA_963853865.1 of Helleia helle. Lineage (NCBI taxonomy): Eukaryota > Metazoa > Arthropoda > Insecta > Lepidoptera > Lycaenidae > Helleia > Helleia helle. The sequence goes on from OY971421.1 coordinate 15,565,355, forward strand.
GCAAGAGGTAGTGGCATGCTGGTTTGGCTATACTGTCGCGTTTCGTGCAGTTTGTAAGTTTCCGGTGGCCCATTGGGGGGATAGGGAAAAGGAGGGCAACACATCTGCATAATCTCTGGTTGTGCCGATGTGTATGAGCGTCAATAGTCGCCAAAAGTCTTCGACTGCTCGTTTGCCCTTTTTTTGGCTTTTTTTTAACGCCGGGAAATTTAATGCTCTAGAGCCATCCCGCGGGGGAGTCGGTCTCCCCACGCGGGTATGTGGGACTCGCTGCGCCCAAAAGCTATTAAGTGGACGCAGCTCTACCCACTAAAACCCGGCGAGTGCCACAAATGCTGTTGAGCAAAAGGGGCACCTCAATGGTCCCTCAGGGGACCGACGCCATCTCCGAAGAGGGGATGTCCCGTACCACAGAACAACCCCTCCCAACGTCGGGACAATACAATGGGATGAGGTTCCCTCCCTCGCCCCTTGCCCCCTGTTATTTTATCCCCTCTTCTTATAAGTGGGGTACAAAGAGCCCCCTCGACTCAATTAGCTTCACCCAAGGTGCTGGGCTCACCCTAGGCTACTGAGCCCACCGCCACGACAAGGCTTGAACCATGGTGGGCTGCTCGTTTGCCCTCCTATGCTATAAAAAAATTATGATTTTATACAAGTGAAAGAAAAACATTTAAATGTTTTATGCATTTTTTATACCAAAAACGGTCACTGCAATGTCAAAATGCAAGATTTCTGGGGTTACATCGTATCTTTGTCTGTCTCGGCATGTGTTCAAGAAAATATCCTATTTCACGCCTCTCCCACACCAACTGTCAAATCAACGTCTCCCGAGGCGTAACACGTCTAGACATTTTTCTTCGAACTTAAAATATACGCATGTGGAATAGTGGTTTTTGTTATATATGGTTGTTTTTAGCAAACATCAATTTTTTCTTATATTTGTGCAAAATTCACTAATTTTACCGATTAGGTACTGTACTGAGTATTCTAATAATAAGTTTTTGACAAGTCTTAAAAAATATATACTAAGGATACCTTAAATGACGTAGCCTCTGTCCATCGTGACAACAGTTCAGGAATTTGAAATTCTCGTAAAATTTCCCTAAAAATATGTTTTATTACATACTTTAATGTTTTTTACATATTTGAAATTTTTGAAGTGAAACTTCTTCAATAATTGTGATTTGAAAATTAGATAAATCGAAATGGCTGAGAGAGAGAGAGAGAGAAAATCATTCATAATTTATAGGATTTAGCGAGCGAGAATTATTATTAATAGAATGCGGTGTTACCTACGTAATTTTCTTAGTTGTCCTGGACGGTAGATGGCGTTAAATGTGTTGAAAGTCAACCAATAGATGGCAGCAGCGTTTTATAATTTATTTCAAATTGAACGTAGAAGAAATTATATTTTCTTGGATTTTATTTCGGCCGTACTCACAGACGCTTATAAAAAGGCTAGTACTTCGGTAACTTTGCGTAAATTGCACTACAAACGTTTTTTAGTAACAGTTTCGCAGTTTTCCCCTCGGTATATGAACCTGTGACCTCTTTGTAACCTATCCATGTAGATATAATTTAGAATCACGCTTCGAAACACTTCATCACATTTACAGAATAACCAACAACACTTTTATATCAACACAAAAATGACCTTATATGAGCTAACAATAGCGTGTCAAGGAAGTGCTCTAGGGTAGGATCCCATTCTTATACGAAAAGGTTTATATAAGCTTCGTAGCTGTATAATTCTGATATATTTGCATATTATGCAGATGACATTATTTTCAAATGGAAATTGTAGACGAAGTTCGCACATAGTTGCTGAATGTAGCAGAATGTGCTGATTGGATGGCTTGCTGGCTTGTGATTGGTTGAATATGCTTTTAAGCGCCAGTTAAATGAACTTTCATCTTGTTTTAAGGTTTCCTTTAATTTAACTTACTTTGTGTATTTACTTTATGTTACCTACAACTACATAACAAAAAATAATGTAATGCGTCATAAGCCATACATAATTGTATGATGAAAACTAAAAAATATTAAATATTTTGTATAATGTGATGATGATTATAATATTCATCTTGTTATATTGCGGTTGGACTTGAAAGTTCAACGAATCTCTTTTATATATCGTTTAGGATTATATATATTTTGTATTATTGGCGATTTCGCCAAAAGTTGTACTATGCATTTTGACCCTGTCCCACGTGTTTGATCTTTAATTACGGATTCATTTAGGAATTTACATATAAAATATTTTTATTTTTGGGATGAGTATTGTTTCAATTATAAAAATTCGCAAATAAATGTGGTATTTATCACGGTAAATTATGTTTTTTATTATTATTTCAATTAGCAGAGCAATAATATACAACATGTCCTACGCCAAACCAGATCACGTTAGTTTCGATAAAAATCACTTCAGGACCATACCACCATTGACAGCAAGCTTACTGCAATGCATAGCTTATATCTTCACTAAATGTACGTCTGTAATTTTTTTACATATTGGTGATAAAACTGAGCAAAATTTTAGTTATAATTTTATCGTTCGAGGATCCGTTACTTCCAATCCGAAACTATGTTTATGGTAACTATGTTAATGGTTAATGGAACAGATAAAGTTGCGACACACACGACAGTTAACTACGGTTTTAAACCGACATCAAAAAAGAAGGTTCACTATTATATATGTAATTGGAATTGCGAAATATTTAGATATGATAATACTAATCTATTCGAGCTTTCAAACAAATATACTAAATTTTGTAGGTTTATGTATGTATATTTGTCCACGCATTTTTTCTTTTGGATTTCTGTTTAAATTATAAAACGATTCCGATTTAAATTATAGTCCTATTTTATTTTAGATGCCTCTTCTTACGCCAGCCGAGAAAATGCAATAATATAAAGAAAAAGGATCTTGATATATATGAAGAGTACAAGCGTAATATTGCCAAAAATTTCATTATATAATATATCAATGTTCATTTGTTTTTTAATGTTGAATATATTTATTGTCTTAAAAAAACATTTAGACTGAGCCTGATTAATATTTCAGCACACTAAAGGAAAAAAAACGAATAAAAAATGTCCATTGAGTAACGGAATTGAACTGAATAATGTCCTTATTAATATTTTAATTATATTTATTGATTTTTATAAGTATAAATTGATTATATTAGACTCGATGTTGATAATTAAAAGTTTATTTAGATAATAATGTTTTTCATTACGTTTCTATTGATATATGTTCTTGGTCACGGAATGGAACTTCTTTGTGCTCCACTTTACAGTAAAAGTCCTGTAAATTAAGTTGTTTCAGGTATTTTTGTGGGCAATTATATTTTTTGGTAACAACATGTCCAACAATTCTGTGAATCTCCATTTTTTTTATAAATTTGAACAGTAAAAATTTTTGTTGATTTTTTTCATGGGTACAACTTTTGGCGAAAACGCCCTTATATCAGAGTTACTTGTACTTTCAAGATGGCAAAGACATAAGATACATTACCGATGGAAAAGTTATGCTACGACGCGCTCCCGTCTGCTTGCCGCCTTTGGTGAGGTGCCCCGGATCTAGTGAGCAAACAGGGCACCTCTACGGCTAGTCAGTCCACCAAGGGACTGACGCCACCTCCACAGAAGGGTTGTCCCGCACCACAGAACAACCCCTCCAAACGACGGGACAGTACAATGGGGTGAGGTTCCCGTCCTCACCCCTTGCCCCCTGCTCTTTTGTCCCCTCTTCTTACAAGAGGGGTAAAAAGAGCCCCCTTGGCTCAATTAGCTTCGCCCAAGGTGCAGCGGCTCACCCTAGGCTACTGAGCCCCACCGCCACGTCAACGCCTGAACCATAGTGGGGGGTACTACCATCCTGCTTTACTCCCGTGAAACATCTTTACAATGTTTCGGAGAGAAGGGCAAGACAGGCACTGTAATTACTGGCACCGAGACTTAACAACTTATGTTCTGAATAGGTAAGGCATGAATGAGTTGCCTGGGCTATAGTTCTAGGTTAACTCGTGGGCAAATATTTAGGAAATATAATTGGTAGTATATTTATATCAAAATATGATTTTAAATTATGCAATAATTATTAAAACTTCAAGGAGTATATTAAGTAGTGACGTAATAAAAGTTATGATTATCCACATTATATTTAAGGATTAGTGCCAGATTAGTGCACACAAATTCTTTACGGATTATGATATAAATTTTTAATATAAACTTCGGTCTAAGCGGATCTTGTTATTACTATGACTTAGCGAACTCATACATAGTCTATAGAAGCAACTTTCCTCAAAAGCATGTAAGACGAGATATTGGAAATTCTAAACAAACTATTTTGGAAATTTCTCCCCTATTGTATTGCTACGTTTATATCTCAAAAACTACTATTGAAAACTTATTAAACACTGAATGTATCATCACTTCTAATCATAATGCATTTTGACGACCTCTGTGGCTCAGTGGTAAGCGCTTTGGCGCTCAAGCCCGGAGGTTGCGGGTTCGAATCCCGCCAGGGAACAAAAATATTTTCTGTGTTCCTGGGTCATGGATGTGTATTAAATATGTGAGTTATATAATAAAAATCTTAAATACATGTATAGTATAAAAGTATTAAATATATTTCCGTTTCCTGGTACCCGTAACACAAGTTCCTCGAGAACTTACCACGGGACCAGATTGACGTGGTGTGAAAGCGTCCATAGATATATTATATTACTATTGTTAAACCTAGTTTATCTCAGCCGCTCTCAGCTGGTGCTTTCCTTGGTCCCGCCCTGAAGCCTTCAGGGAAGCCTTATTATATTATTATTATATATTATATTATATTATTATATTAAATTATATTTTAAGTATAAAAATGTTTCAATGGCCATGATCACGGGGAGACTCTATTGACATGATCATAGTCTCCCCGTGATCATGGTGCTTGAAACATTACCGAAATATCGGGACATCAATAAACCTATAAACGTGGTAAGCACTCGAAACAATATTTATTTAAATATGTATAGTGATTGCGTTAGTTTAAAACAATATATTATCAAATAGTATTTGATAATCATTCTACTAACGACACAGATAACGTTCTATTCAACAACAGCACGATCTAACATGTTCAAAATTATGTTCTAAGTTGGTACAAATTGCACATTGTATGGAAAATTTCTTTAAATTCGGCTTAGTAGTTTATCAGTTCATTGCGGACAAACGTAACTCAAAATTAAAAAAAAAAAACATCAAATCTGATAGTGGCTTAGGTACCAAGACACAGGTGCTCACTGGAAACGGTTTCTTTCAGTGCCTACCCGTGTCGGGTAAGAGCCGACGCCAGCAGACCCTTGAAGTGTGCGATAGATGGGCCGCAAAGTGTTACGAGTTACGACCTCGTGGCAGTGCTTGCACTCTTGAGTGGGACCTCTCGCTCTCGAGTGTCGTGCGCTGCATGCTCATCGTGAGCGATGACGCCTGGCAGTCGAGTGCGGAGCAGGCCCTATGTGCTCCCTCCTCTCTCCTGTCTAGCGTGATCCGGGGTAAGGTTGGGTACCTGCACCAGTATAAAGGTTCTGGCGTCGGCGGGGATGCTTCATGTTGTCGGAGTTCCCCCATACTAAAACGAAACCCGGTTAGCGTTTTTGAGGGAACCGGCCGGTCGCAATGGGTGTCTAGTGTTCAAAAGGCTGCAGGCAAGTCGGTTTTAGAGCGTTATACCGGTGCCCTAGTCCCATAGCTCCGGATAAATGCACAAAGCATTTCTGCTGCAATAACAAAAAATGTGCCACGTTAGATGCTTAATATACATACCATCGAGCATATTATAATCGGATTGAGTAGGAACGTGAGCCATAAAATTCCGAAAGTGGTCAGTGATTTGTCACTGAACCAATAGTAATTTAACCAACCAGTGATCTTTATGTACGTCTTGCCGGCCAATCATTCATCATTGGCCATCAGTCAGCCAATCAGAGCGCAGACACAACCGTCGTAGCATCGCAGCAAAATTTGGCGGAATTTGTTTTCTTACAAAGCACATAACATTACCGCTCTATTCCGGTTATATGCCCGATAATACAAACTTACATACACTGCTAATATGTTTTCAAAATAAATTTGTCATCGGATATAAATTCTTGATAATAAAATATATCGATGAACATCCACAAAAAAAGATACATAGAGACGAATATGTCTGTTCGTCCTGTACGTATACGTATTGTTCTTCTGTATTTTTGTGTATGTATCTTTTTTTATGGAACCTCCTCCTTTTTAGAAGTCGGTTAAACAATATTAAAGCTTAAGAAAACGTTGCATTACATCAGACTGTGACGTCATGCAACAACCCGCTGATTTAAATGGCAACCATTTGACATTTCATTCGGTGCATTTATTCTCCGTCTCAACAGATGTTACCCGCTAGGTATAGGGGTAAAGAATTTATATAAAACTACAAAGGAAACTAGGATGTGTAAATAAGGTTCTTCGTACATTTCGGTACTGACAGTTTTAGTTTTATTTTTATAGCAAAGTTCTGTGAACTTTCACGTTACGAACTAAATACAACTTCAAAAGATTTTAGTTGTTTCAGGTATGCTATAGTAATATTGAATTACTGATGATTGCATCATCATCATCATCAGCCTCTATCCGTCCACTGTTGGACATAGGCCTCCCTCAATGAAGACGATCTCCGTGCGGTGGCCGGTCCATGTTGGATGCGGGTGGCAAGGGATCGGCCGTCTTGGCGTTCATTGAGGGAGTAATTCCATACTGTGGATAATATTTTTTATGACATAAGGTAGCTGAGCTGTCGGAACCTTATGGTGACTACCGACGCCCATAGACATCCAATCAAACAAAAGTTATGAAGATGCATTGCCCTCCTTTTTCCTATTCCTCCCAAAAGGCTAACGGAAACTCACAAATATTACGAAACGCGACAGTATACCTGTCACTTGACGCCGGTGTTATGTGAGCGAGAGGTACCACCCCCGTTGTTTACGCGAATTTCACTCATTATAATAAAACAATTTTTACGGATTTTATCGCGGTTTATTAAGAGTACCCGGATGACCGAGCTTTGCTCGGTTTTTTTTAAAAATATAATGACATTTTCTAAAAATGATTCCTAGCTAGATCGATTTATCGCCCCCGAAACCCCCTATATACTAAATTTCATGAAAATCGTTGGAGCCGATTCCGAGATTCCAATTATATATATATATATATATATATATATATATATATATATATATATATATATACAAGAATTGCTCATTTAAAGATATAAGATTTGTAGTATTATTCGGCATTACGGGTAGAATAGAAATATCTATGGATGTCGTTTATCACTAACCACCAGGTGAAACGACTGTCCGTTTGCCCCTCTTCTATAAAAAAATACAGTCACCAAGTAATAATTACAAAATCTTGTATCTCAAAGTCTTATAGTCAATATTTTGGCTTCTGGCATGCAGGATTTTGCAGACTTGATATATTATGAGCGGTACCAATACACGGTTCATATATCTAGTTTAGTCGAAGGACGATTTATAGTTCGTGTTCCCGAAAGCATGCACTTCAGTACGGTCATCGAGAATATAACCAAATATATTAGTAATGGAGCCATAAAATTCCGAATGTGGTCAGTGATTTATCACTAACATAATAGTAATTCAACCAATCATGTATGTACGTCCCGTCGGTCAATCATCCATCAATGGTCATCAGTCGGCCAATCAGAGCGCAGAACCAGCGCAGCGTCGCAGCAAATATTTTGCGTAATTTGTTTTCATACAAAATAGATAATATACCGCTATATTTCGGTTATATGCTTGATGAGTGCGGTATCTTCTGATCTGCGGGATCTTTGTATACTAGCAAGGTGTATAAGTGATATTTGTAGGATTTCCTTTAATTCCAAGTCCGACTCAACACTGCATTTTTTTTTAATTTTTTTTTATAATAATATCTATGGACGCTTCACAACTTACCACGGGACCAGATTGACGTGAATCTGGTCCCGTGGTAAGTTCTTGAAGAACTTGTGTTACGGGTACCAGACAACGGAAATATATTTTATACTTTTATACTATACATATAATTAAGATTTTTATTATATAATACACATATTTAATACACATCCATGACCCAGGAACACAGAAAATATGTTTTGTTCCCTAGCGGGATTCGAACCCGCAACCTCCGGCTTGAGCACCAACGTGCTTACCACTGAGCCACGGAGGTCGTCTGTGTGTGTTCATAGTCAGCATTCTTGCCTTTTGTGTTCGTCAGCAAGTCAAAGTACAAAGAAGCCCGTAAGCGTCGAATTACAATTACCATGTATAGCTGAGCTCGCCCGGGCGAAAGAACAATTTTCGGACCACATTTTAATGACGTATTTTTACTACGCTGAAACTGCTACGAGTTGTTTTCATAAATTATTTTTTTGTGCCGATCCTTTTGGTTTAAAAAAGGAATAATAGGATATTCTTTTGTATTATTGTAAGCTGTGTAAATCTATATACACTTAGAATGGTCGCAGTAGGGTCGCAGTCTATTTCTAAAATAGCTTAATCTAATAATAGCTTTCTCACAAAAAGGAACTTGAAAAAAAATGGAATGGAGACTCGAACCGGGATCTTTTTTGTAACCAGCCGATTACCCATATTCTGAGCTATAACATTGTATTTGAATGATATTAGCAGTAGTAGCAGTTATAGTAGGGTTCATTACCTAAAAACACAGATAAAACGAAGTTTTCCGAAAATAAAACCTAGCTAGATCGATTTCGCACTCTAAAACCTTTGTCAGTACACATAATTTCATGGAATTCGTTCAATGCTTTTCCGAGATTCAGATTATATATATTCTTGTATATTATATAATTGCTCGTTTAAAGATATAAGATAAAACGCAATAAACGGAATAGGATGAAATAAATTTATATTTTTCTCTAATATTTCTGTGATGTGAAGGATTTTTGCTCGCAATCGCAACTAAGAATGAGGAAAAGTTCTCAAATATTCAACGATTTTTATGTTCGTAGTACTAAGTTGTAATTCTCCCATCTATTTTTATTAATGTGATTTTTTCGTTATCCAAATAGTTTATCCTTATTTTTTTTTTAATAATTTAATTTTAAAATCATCAGTGGTGATAACGTAATTTCTATACATCAGTATAAACGCCTTGTTTCTCCCGTGAAACAGCTCTGCTGTGTTTCGGTGTGAAGGGCAAGACAGGCAGTGTAATTACTGGCACAGATCAACTAATATTAGGTTTCAGGATAGGCAACACAGGAATGAGTTGCTTTTTTTTCTTTTAAGCCGGGAAATGCTGAGGCATCCCGCGGGTCTGTGGGTCTCCCTAGGTGGGTATGCGGGACTCGCTGCGTCCGAAAGGTGGTAAAGTGGATGCTGCTCTACCCACTAAAACCCGGCGAGTGCCACCAATGCCGCCTTTGGTGAGGTACCCCGGATCTGTTGAGCAAACAGGGTACCTCGAAGGCTAGTCAGTCCCTCATGGGACCGACGCCACCTCCACAGAGGGATTTTCCCGCACCACAGAACAACCCCTCCCAACGTCGGGACAGTACAATGGGGTGAGGTTCCCATCCTCACCCCTCGCCCCCTGCTCTTTTGTCGCCTATTCTTATAAGAGCCCACCCTAGGCTACTGAGCCCCACCGCCACGTCAAGGCCTGAACCATGGTGGGGATGAATGAGTTGCCTGAGCTAGTCTCTGGTTAACTTTTTTATATTCATAGGTGACGCTGACCACTTTGCGATGCTGTCCGTTTTGCGATCCAACTATAATAAAAAACCTTAAAATAATAACAAGAAAATATTAATATGAATAAATACCCCTTGATAAAGTTAATTAGCGATTTTTTATGTAATGTTTTCTATTAAAATCCTGTAAACAACCAACAAACCAAGGTCGACGAATATCAATATTAAAATATAACAGTTCCATTGGTGATCACTATTTTATTAAAACAATTACATGGAGATGGCGATAATGATGAAAAACTAGTAACAATTACATGGTAGAATACATACAAAATGCTAGAAATCCTATTCAAATTGACTAAATTGCATGTAGTAGTATGTCATTTCCACATAAAAAGTTGTAAGCAATACCGCTACAAGCAAAGCAACAATTACTAAAGGCGTAATTTTCAGTAAGCTGGACACACCTCATGATAAATTAGTATAAGCCGGATCGCGTGACTAACTTCTAACGAGGTAATATGTTCGCTAACTAGCGGTTGTCTTTGCGGTTCGTCGGCTTGGCGATACTTTGATACAAAGCGATGCCCAAAACTATGAGCGCAATAGTTAAGTCCCTTCCTAACTTACAGATTAAAGCTCGAATGTCACTTTGGAACTTTTGATGTTCTTGTGTGGTTGTAATTACATTGTGCTTCGTTTGAGTGTTCATTTAAATTGTTACATTTGAAATTTCTGTTCTAAAAAATGTGACTCTTTTTGACAGGAGTTTATTTAATTTGCGATATTTGTTTGTTCGGGTGAAATCTTACAGCTCAATTTTGAGGCAGATATATTTAACCGATTGAGCTGAAATATTGTATGCACGTTTATTTTGGTTGACAATGCATTATTAGATATATAATTTCATTCTAAATCCAAAGAGCACCCAATATGGCGCCCCAGTTATCTTTAAAGCGTTCTACAATATGGGCATCAAATAAAATGATCTTTTTCATGAATTATGAAGTCATAAATTTCACAAGTAAATCAAAAAACCCTCCAATTAAAGCAAGAAGGATCGGCCTCAACGTGGACGCAACAGACCATAATTTCCACAAAATGAATACGTTTAAATATTATTCATAATATCACCGGTCATCGGAGCTCGGTCAGGTAATCCGAGCATGATTATCGGGAACATGTAAATCGAATTATACACTAATTACGACGTGGAATAAATGAGCTTTATTAAAGTATCGGCGTTATTAATTTACGTATAATCTATATTATAATGATACGTAAAGAGTTGATATGCAACTTGCGCAGTGCGAGATCTGTCAAAACATTAGAATTTAAAAACTACAAAACTTTAAAATAAATAAACAATTAATTATTTTTATTCCAGAAAATGTACTCAAACCTTAACGGAATTAGTGTCAAATTTCGACCACTGGTCAACTTAGTACATATGGATAAATAATATTATAATATGTTAATAAATATAATTAATAATTAACTTTTGTTGGAGGAGGTCTTTATCCAGTGGTGGACGCAAAAAATTGTTTGCTATTTATATTGTAACCATTTAAATTTTGTGAAGTACAAGGTTATTAGTGCTAGACGCCATTTTGCTAGAATTTCAAATACAGCCTAAATTAGTTTAGAACTATTTAATACTCTTGGTGGCGTTATTATGTATGTTACAGGAGCGTAACATACATAATAACGCCTACATACTAATACAAAATTGCCTTTAATACCAACATGTCAATCATCCCAGAAAAGGGCAGATTTGATGCGAATCGTTGAACACAAAACTTGGTCATCTATTTCGTGAAAATGATATGACTTAAAATATAATATTATGTCAACAACAATATAATGCAATCTCTGTCTTTAAGAATAAACTTTCATGATATAATAACATCTGAAGATCTTTTGCAATAATTACAGATCACTGCTAAATCGTATGCAATTATAATCTGTTAATATAATAAATAAGTAATAACTAAATCTTCTTATAAATTAATAAGGAACATATATTAATAAAGTAATGTATCACTTGATACTGACAAAATGTTGCCAAGGTGTTTGCCAAAAAAGAAAGAAATCTTATTTGACAGGTCAAAAAAGGTTTGCCGGTAAGATGTACGGGTAACTGTACCCGTAGACGAAAGCCGGGGTACAAACAACATCATGATTATTTCTTCCGTCATATTAGCTTTGCTGTATTTCGAAAAGTGTAATGACTGGTACTGAGACTCAATAACTTACGGAGGATAGTCCGAAGTGATCTAATTTATGTGAATGGGCGGCGCTAACCAAGTTACCCTAATGTACCCATTCGTTTGCCTATTAAATTATCATAAAAAAGTCCGCGGACCTTAAGAGAAATGTATTCATCGTCATAATATGGCAGTAAAAAAGTCTACCTGTTGTCTGTAAAGTCAGTTTACGGACGATAATTTTATGTGATAACGTCATAGATGTCACAAGCCGAACGCTTAGGACGTTCGTGCCTCTCTACCGCTTGTACCGCGCTCTTTCTTGCTCAGGAGGAACGTGACACTTTTTCCTATGTGCAGCCGGCGTTAATCGATCTATAAGATGCGTCTTATCAAAAACAGACAAGCGTGAGTCTGACTCGTGCGCCGAGGGTTCCAAAAACGTGTTTTTTATGTAATAAAAAAGGTTTTCAGATTTTTTTCCTTCACTTACGCTGTGATACCTAGCTACTTACCAAATTTCATTTTTTAAGAATCTAGGTATCGGTTTTAGTTTGATAAACCGACAGACAAACAGATGTTTTATAACGATATGGTGTTTCTTGTTTAAATCTGCATGTCATAACTCTATCTCATCGATGGATGCTCTATATTTCTACCCTTGGTTGTCCTTATGAAGGATTTCGTGACTTAACTCGGATTTACAGTTACAATCAGGGATCACTTTTGGTGTAAGGAGTTCTGGTAAAAAAGCATTCGTTGAAGGTTTTTTGTATTCATCTACACTACTAAATAAATTTATAGGTTCTTTCTGTATTTTTCTTTAAATATTTGTGACTATTATATTAATAGTTTTATGATGCGCTAATTCACATTATATTTTTTTTTCTGTCTTCTTTAACCTTTAAAACGGGTTTAAACTCTATCTAGACTGATCTTGATAAAAATAAATATGTATCATACTGGTAATTTTTTTTTTTTTAATTTGTGTAGTTTTGAATATACCTACTTAACTAGTCATACACATTACCTCTTTATTACCAAGGCATTATAAATAGTGGTGTGCAAATAAACTATTTTATGATAGCGTGCTATGGACTATAAACTATATTTTTCTAGCGCGCTATTTTATAGACTATATTATAACGTGTAGTCGCAAGACTAGAATTACGTAACTCGCGTGAGCCGGCAGGGATAGCGCACGACACATCTAGCGCTAGCGCGCGCTCGACGCTGACTGACGTATAAACTATAAATTATAACGTCTAGCGTCTACGATCTAGCACGTTGGCGTAGTTCGAATGTTATAAAGTTATAACTACGGCCTACGCTAGCCGCCTCGCTACATACCTAATGTAGCGAGGCGCTACGTTATAGCGCCGAATAGGAATTTATATAGCGTACGCTATACGTTGAGTATGAATAGCGCGCTACGTTATGGTGCTATGCGTTATATTTTTGCGCACTGCGACTTACATTTCATGACAAACAAGGAAAGAGTGGAAAATAAAAAATACTGAGATGGAAAATAATATTTAAAAGAAAAACGGTTTAAACTATTTCACTACTTGCACGCAAACATAATTTTTTTATTAGGTAAGAATACTAATTTTCATTCCATTTTATTTATTGTTTTTTTATTCCATTTTATTTATTATTTATTGTTTTTTTTTCTGATCATAATAATTTGTCAGAAAAAGTCTCCTTCTACTCATTTTCTTCTTACTAATTTCTTCTTTCTTCTTATTAATTTAATTTTATACAATACTTTTTTAACCCTGCTACTGAAAGCACTTTCAAAAAGCCCTTCCATAAAATATCTAAAACATTATTAAAATTATAAAAAAACTATAAATTACAAAAAAGTCATTACAAATAAAAGTGCTAAACTTAATATGAAATTCTCATACGCCTAGACATTCATGAATTTTTAATATTATTCGAAAACGTTTTTAATACTTAATAGAAACTTTGCACTTTGCGGAAATCCATGTATAATATGTTAAATATTTGTTAGCAATTTTCCGCGAACCCCGCAGTCTATACATTATGCATACATGCACATTATATCGAATATTGCTGACAAACATTTGCTACGTCATTGCTCCCATCCAAACTAATCTAAAACTAGACTTGGAATTATATTATATATTAGTAGATAGGCAAACTGGTAGACAACCTGTTTGGTGAGTGGTCATCGTGGTATGAACAAACCTGCAACAGTTTCGTCTGGCACTGAGACAATATATCATCATCAGCCTAGGGAGGCCTATGTTCAGCAGTGGAGATAGTGATCCGTCCACCGCTGAACATAGGTCTCCCTCAATGAAAACCAAGACGACCGATCCCTCGCTACTCGCATCCAACACGGACCGGCCACAGCACGGAGATCGTCTTCCCACCTGGTTAAGGGCCGACCAACACTTCGTCTACCCAAACGCGGCCTAAACTCTTGAACCGATATCACGCGAAGATTAAGCTCGTTGTGGCAGTGTGCTGGTCTCACACTCAGCAGAACGGATGGCCGATAGGCCCCATAAGATCCAAGAGTGGAGACAATATATGTGAGGTTAGTATTAATATTTAAGCTGACTTTGTCTTTTGAAGTGAAAACGTCTAATAATTCAATGGAGTCGTCTGCACGAAAGAAAACACATGACGTATGCGGCGTTACCTCGCTCTAAGGCGTTCCATTTTCTTATGACGTTATCACGTTCAACTATCGTCAGTAAAAAGACTTTACAGACAACCGATTTTTTACCCGCGACGGAACGGAGACTGTATATTATGCGTTTGGGGCGAGAGGCAGTTTGTGTGTGCAAACCTATTTTGCCGTTTATCTCCTACACTACTAGTCCGATTTTGATGCGGTTTTCAGAGATGTGTTCGAATTTGATAACTCACCAGATGGCACTGCAACAAATCTTTTTTGTACAATCCAATGTTGCCATTTTTCTCCAAAACTACTATTCTAATTTTGATGCGATTTTCGATGTTCTTAGATAGGTGTTACGATTATAACTTACCAGGGGGCGCTGCAGTAAACATTTGTTTTGATGCGTTTTTTTATTTTTCAATTGAATTTTAACAGTCGTGGGATTTTTCAAAATTATTAATTTTGCTTTTTATTTAACAGTGAAGCTTATTCACAAAAATAAACGGGATCGTCATATCTAGCAAACAAATCTTAAATACATAAAATCTGTAATTATACAAAAATGATATTTTTTCAAAGTCCATGATATTCCAAAAATTAATCAAATTTACTTATTGAATTGAAACAAAATAAATTGTTAGTTGATGTGAAATCACTGTCCTTTATTTAGGATCGCTCTCCCAGAAGTTATTATCGCAATTTGAATACAATAGCTGAAGCGTGAATATGATTAGCTGAGTCTCACTTTCAGAAGGCTCCCCTAACGATCCGCAAATTTAATCAAAACACCGCGATGTTGTTTGAGGTTGAATAATTCGCATATACACCTTGTTTTAAAAATCTAGTGATATTTGTTTTAAAATATTTATCACAGCTTACCACGTTATAGAAATTTTGAGTTTAATCGCAATATATCTATGGTTTTCGTCACACTTAAATTAATATCGAATACAAAGATATAATATATAGTTTATATAATATATATATACAAATTATATAATAATATTATTTAATAATATAATGAAACAACTTTTAAGGATTTATTGCGGTTTATTAAGATTTTTACATTCCCGACGTTTGAAGGGATTGTTCTGAGGTGCGGGACAAACCCCTCTGTGGAGGTGACGTCGGTCCCTTGAGGGACTGACTAGCCGTCGAGGTGCCTTGTTTGCATCCTTAGATCCGGGTCACCTCACCAAAGGCGGCATTGGGGTTTTAGTGGGTAGAGCTGCGTCCACCTTATCATCTTTCGGGCGTAGCGAGTACCACATACCCGCCTGTGGAGTCCCCCAGCGGGATGCATCAGAGCATTTCCCGGCGTAAAAGAAAAAAAAAAGAAAAAAAGAACTCTCGAACCGCGATAAATCTCGTAAAAGTGGTTTTATTATACATATAATATAACATATTATTATGACCATGTATTATTCACGGGAAGACGTGGCTATGTCCGTAAAAATGTTTTATTATAATTGTATGTCAT
Organism: Helleia helle; assembly: GCA_963853865.1. NCBI lineage: Eukaryota > Metazoa > Arthropoda > Insecta > Lepidoptera > Lycaenidae > Helleia > Helleia helle. The sequence goes on from OY971421.1 coordinate 15,581,443, forward strand.
AAAGCTAAAGATATTATTGTTTGTTTTTTTGTAAGCATTAATCTCCGAAAATATCGAATTAAAAAAAATATTATTCAGAAGGGTTAATAGTTCGTTATTTTAAAGGGGGGTATTTTTATATTGTGGCTAGTGTAGCCATCTCGATGTCCGGAAATCCACAACTCCATTTTTACGGCATTTCTCGCACAACGACTATATGGAATCAGCTGCCATCTACGGTGTTTCCGAACCGATATAACTTAGGTATGCTCTTTTAAAGAAAAGAGCATACTCATATCTGAAAGGCCAGCAACGCACCTGCTAATCCTCTGATGTAGCATTTTTTTTTATGTTAGTTGGATAGGCAAACTGGCAAACGTGCCACCTGATGGTAAGTGGTCGACGTCGCCCATGAACATAAACTAGTTTACCTGGAACGAGCCCAGGCATCTCATTTTTGTGTTGCCTATCCTGAGACATAAGATGTAAGTCTCGGTGCCAGTAATTACACTGCCTGTCTTGCCCTTCTCTCCGAAACACAGCAAAGCTGTTTCACGGGAGAAACAAGCAAGATGGTGGTACCCATGCAGCCGGGAGCGCGGCACAACGCTTCCCTCCCACCGGTAAATGAGGGTGTTTATGGATATCGCTTGTCACTTACCATCAGGTGAACCGACTGTCCATTTGCCCCTTCTTCTATATATAAAAAAGTGAAAAAGCTAGGGTAATAATAAAATCGTGTATTAAATATCTTCGCAAGTATATATTTGCCAAAAAGGGGTAATAATAAGCAATCGAAAACTAGGATGGAAATGTTTTCGCAATTTCGTCGGCTTATCTATGTTTATCATATCCTTATAGGGTTTTCCTTCCTTAATGCTCTTGACTTATTGAGTATTCAGCTATCGGGCTACGGTAACCACTTATATTTATTTTATTTATTTTAAGAAACATACAAATTCGTTACACAAGCATACAGAGACAGGGATCCACCTAGTAAGTATGAAAGCTTACTTGTGGCAGGTGGTCTCGCTCTTCTATAACAATTAGATACATTACAATTAAAAAGTATTATAATAACAAAGTGCAATTTATAGCAAATTTGAAAAATATAAAATAAGATTAAATTGCCTTTTTGTGTTTTATAAATTGAGAAAATAATTAATTATATAATTATTGAATATTTTGGTATTTTTGTCACGTACGTTTTTAAAATTTTCTCTATATCAAGAGAGAATGCTAGGTATTGGCATTAGGCAAAAATTGTCTTGATTTTAGACTTATATCATGTGCATCATGCTTATTTGCTGCTTTTGTATAAAATGACGTCCTTGCACATTACTGTGGAAATACGGTTAAAGCATCTTTCGCCCAGTCCATCGCTGAAGTGCTTTGGGAGTGGAACTTCTAAGAGGTTGAAAAATAACGCCAATAACTTTTTTAATATTAGTATAACATTATTGGTTCAAGAGTGGAGGACACGTTAGGTAGACGAAGTTGGTCGTCCATTAACCAGGTGGGAAGATCGATCTCTGTGCGGTGGCCGGTCCGTGTTGGCGTTCATTAAGGGAGACCTATGTTCAGCAGTGGATGGATAGAGGCTGATGATGATAACATCATTAATTGTTGTAATAGGTCTTTCATTAAAGTAGCTAAAACTATGTTACTTTTAAACGATCTAGACATTTTTAAAGCTATAACAAACATCAAACTTATGTTACGTGAGCCCATATAGTAGTCATTAAATTGTAAAAAGCACAAAAAAGTTTTTTTTTATATCCTTTGTTGGAATTTTTTAGTACTTATTGCAAATTAAAAGCACATTAAATAAAGATAACTGTGATTTAATGGTGATGGAAAACGTTCCAAATTTGTATTTTTAAAGGGATTTTCCCCTAAAACTCTAGACAGTTTTGACATTTATTTCCCGAGATTAACGGATGACAAAAGGAGAATGATATAACAAAAGATGGGAACGACAAATAAGGAAATAAAAGCGTCATTTTATACACAATATAAAATTTCCTTTAAAAGAATTTCATATTCACGGAAATGTATTACGACGTTTACATTGCACGCTTTCGATTACGTATAGAATTGCATGCATGCAAGGAGGAAGGCTTTGTTTATGACTGTGTAGCAGCCGCTTACGATGATCCAATTAGTTTTATTTATTATATGCGGTTTTCAAACGGTGGTTTATTAGTAGAATCTGAATAAGAAAACCTGAAGCAAAGGATACAAGAGACAACAACTATTAGGAAGTTTTTTTTTTACGCCGGGAAATGCTCTGAGGCATCCCGCCTGGAGAGTGGGTCTCCACAGGTGGGTATGTGGGACTCGCTGCGGCCAAAAGATGGTAAATGAACGCAGTTCTACCCACAAAAACCCGGCGAGTGCCACCAGTGCCGCCTTGGTGAGGTGCCCCGGATCTGTTAAGCTTGTTAGCTGGCACCTCGACGGCTAGTCAGTTCCGCAAGGGACCGACGCCACCTCCACAGTGGGGTTGTCCCGCACCACAGAACAACCCCTCCCAACGTCGGGACTGTACATTGGGTTGAGGTTCCCATCCTCACCCCTTGCTCTTTTGTCCCCTCTTCTTGAGGGGCACAAAGAGCCCCCTCGGCTCAATTAGCTTCGCCCAAGGTGCTGGGCTCACCCTAGGCTACTGAGCCCCACCGCCATGTCAAGGCCTGAACCATGGTGGGGTACTATTTGGAAGTTGCCTCATGTAGTTGTAACGATGTGCATGTGTCGCAGGTTTAAATAAGATAGGAAAAAAACAATAAGTTTTATATCTCATTTTTACTTTGGTCTATCTAAGAAGAGATTTGCTTGAAACATTGTTCTATCAAACTATTATAAAGGCATTGGGGTTTTTTTAATAATAGGGACAGCCGACGAAAAGAGGGTAATAATACATCTCACCTTCCTCTCACTGATCACCTGAATACTTATACGAGGAATAGAAATTGGATTTTTTAATATTTAATAAAAGTTTTCGGTAAAGGTTTGTGTGGGGAGTGTTTGCAACTTCAGGGCTACGAATGATACGAAGTCCGATATTTATTATTATTATTATAGCCTTTATTGCTGAAACTAACTTTATAAATACAAATAGATTTGTTACAAAATTTTGAATCGCCATCACAACGGATTTTTCGGTTTACTATTCAGCGTGTCTTGTGACACGTAGGCCTCTTCCAGCTCCGATATATACAGTGTTAATAACTTCTAATAATTAAGGTGAATTTCATCAACTATTCGAGAATAATACTACAGAAAAATTATTCTCTTCGAGAATAATACCACAGAAAAATTATTCTCGTGTACACTGTTTATAGGCTAAGTTTAATAAAATGAAAATTCCAATAATAAAACTTCTCTAGGATCAATCTTATCTTCCGAATTTTATTGAGAAACAATAGTTATCAAAATTGATATAGTTACATCCTATTATTATTGCTTGTCCTACTTAGAAATTCGGTCTCTTATCCACTGACCCATTTTTCAGATTTATCCGGAGAAACTATTGTGTAGGTGTAACAGCATTGTGTAGCAAATTGTACAATATTTGGATGACATTATCTTATTATATAAGTCGATCCCTTGAAGATTTTGATTACAACATTTGTATATTATAATAAAAAATACCTCAACTGCGTCGCTTAAGTATTTTATATCATGCATGTCATTTTTTCCTTTTACGCCGGGAAATGCTGAGGCATCCCGCCTGGGGAGTGGGTCTCTCCAGGTGGGTATGTGCCCGAAAGATGGTAAATGGACGCAGCTCTACCCACTAAAACCCGGCGAGTGCCACCAGTGCCGCCTTGGTGAGGTGCCCCGGATCTGTTAAGCTAACAGGGCACCTCGACGGCTAGTCAGTCCCGCAAGGGACCGACGCCACCTCCACAGAGGGTTGTCCCGCACCACAGAACAACCCCTCCCAACGTCGACACAGTACAATGGGGTGAGGTTCCCATCCTCACCCCTTGCCCCCTGCTCTTTTGTCCCCTCTTCTTATAAGAGGGGTACAAAGAGCCCCCTCGGCTCAATTAGCTTCGCCCAAGGTGCTGGGCTCACCCTAGGCTACTGAGCCCCACCGCCTCGTCAAGGCCTGAACCAAAGTGGGGAATATAGGTATTCGACAATGTATACTGGCCTTCTATTATTTTTATTTTATCTTTTTTAATTGACTTACTTTCATACAATAAGATTTTTTGTGGATGAGCAAAAGATAATGACGAAGATGATAATTGTGATTTGAAGTACCGAATATGTTTCAAAATTTCGTAACTGCACTCGGCACTACTTGGCGCTAGCCGAGTTAAATTTTTACAGAATACATTTTCCAATTTTAAATTGAGATCTGTGTTGGTAAGTGCTAATTAGTGAGTTAAATTTTTAGATAGAACCGATAAGATTAAAATAGTGCAAACCCCTCACGAATGTTCTATTTTCTCGGCTTCTTCGACAGTAATGTAGCACTAAATAACACTAATTAACGTGCAAAACTTTCGATTTATGTGTGCTAGTTTTATTGACCTTATCACTACATTTCCACTACTCGTATAAGAATAAGCATGTAAATATTTTTATTTTAATTTTTATTTTATTTTAAGTACAAATAAAGCATTAAGTGAACGCATTGGAAATTTTGGAGTCAATAATTTCAATTTATTTCAGTAATTCCAAAACGAATGAAAATATAAGATGATGATCTAATAGTTCAAACCTTATTTAATTAGTTTTCAATACATGATTAGGTAACTTTTGTAACAGAGAAGAAATATCAAACATATCCTCTTTTTTATCATTAACTTTTTTCGTAGATGAGTCTATACATGTTCTTTAAAATACTAGAAGGAATTTCTCGTTTTAATGCAATAAAATAACAAAAACCATTTTTTGTTTACGTCCTTTAGTTATAAGCTCGCGCGCGTATAGAGAGCCTCGCACTGCTCAGGACGCTCAGTCCCTTCTGGCGCGAGTCCAGTATTAGAATTATTGTTTAACAATGCGTCGCCTTAAGCGTTTCACTATACAATATAATTCAATAAATGAGTTATTAAACTAAAATCCTTGTACAACGGTTTTAAGCTTTACGCTTTACTTTAACATGGAATACAGCTCTTTGAATATAATTATCGTGACGTAAAATAATTCATTTATCAGTAGATAATTAATCATTATTTTTTGATATCGTAGGGACATCCTTTGTGAATGTAGCCAGGATTTTTGGGTAGACCTGACCCTATGTGGGACTGGCACGGGAGTGCCCTACCCTTAAACTAAACCACTGCGCCTTCAGCCGTTTTTTGAGGGTCCTGGATCGGCAGGCAACAGGATCACCTCAGCGACGCCATGTGTTATATACCATGATATTATCGAAATTTATTAATACATTTGTATGTCTTACAAGCTTTTCTATGCTCAAGTGCAGTTTTTGTGAAATAGCTATAATATAATATATCCCCTATAAAATCACTCGCATGGCGATTGATTACTAAATCACCGGTGATTTATTACGTGAAATATCACGTTCGTAACGTGCACTCAAAGTATATCCGTCGTATCATCAAAGTGTCCAATCAGCTAAAGGCTAGCAATAATGTGAAGTATTTTTTCATTTCAGTATAATGATAATGTTATGTTCGAGCCAATGAAAGTACATCAAAGCTTAGTCGTTAATATTGATTATGTGCTAGCTGGCGAAACGTCAGGGATGCTTCGAATGGCCGCAATAACCACTTATCAGGGACTTGTCGCACGTTAGCTTCCATTAATATATAAAACAGCTTCTATATATATGTCTATAACGATTGTTTCAAGGTATTTCTAACACGATGGCTTGTCATCTTGGAATAGTTTTAAAATACTTTAAATACTCTCATTATTTAGAAATCCAGAGCTCATTGCATATAAAATTTAAGAACTTTTTTTCAAGTGTCGGTAGGTATAAAAGTTAAAACATATTTTAAAGGAAATCTTCAGATTTCATCCATTCATGCATCTATTCACAATCATGTTCATCCTTGGCAAAGTTGCAACATAAAAGAAGGCTATAAACACACACTTTCATATTATTATGTGTATTTATTAGTAAGGATTTTGTATTTATTTACCTAAGGCGATTAACACATGGCACCGCACAATAGGTGTTAAAGCGTATTTCAAGTTGCATTGGCCTTTATTATATCCAAACACACGTATACCGCCCGACCGCGTGGTCGAGCGGTTCTCTTGACGCAACCGACACTCCGCGCGGACGGCCGCACGGAGGGGTGGTACCTCACACAGGGGTACCGCATAACGCGCGGATTACCGTGGGTACAGGACGCGCTACAATTGAAAAATGGACTTCGATGTGGTGGACAAACCCAATATCTTCTTATTTTTTCTTTCTACGCTATAATAAAAGTCAGATTGCTACCTCAGCGAGCGCGTTAAGGGGGCTTAGGCGGTCAGCGAAAATTCAGATTTCGTACCGTGAGGTGTGGGGAGCGGTCCGTGTGCGCGGGGGACACGCACGAGCCCCGCGCCAGGCCCGCGCGAGCCCCTGGGGTAATCAGTGTACTGTGTACCGAACCGAACCGAACCGAACTTAATAATATCAAGCGATCCTATTTCGTTGTATTTTGAATGATAACCATTACATAATGTTTAGCCCTTTCGCTATGTATACCGAAACCTATTTTTTTTTATTTATTAAAATGTATATTATTATATATAATTATTATTTAAATAGCTATGTTGTTTGTGTAATCTATACAGATAAATAAAATTGGAGTGTCTGTTTGTAATATCAAAATAACCGCTTTTTATTGAATGCATATGGATGTTTACACGGGACATATTATACCCAAATAGTGTTTTTTACAATTTTTCTTTGTCTGTCCGTCTGTCTGTCTGTCTGTTTGTTCCGGCTAATCTCTGAAACGGCTGGCCTGATTTTGACGGGACTTTCACTGACAGATAGTTGATGTTAGGTATGTTGTTTGATTTAAGGGGTAACTTAGGCTAAAAATTGGTGTTCAGTGAGAGAGGCCTATCACCAGCCATGGGTGGATCAATTCTGCTACTGATATATATAATATCATCAATAACATGTTATGTAGTGGCATGAGATCGGCCGTCTTGGTGCGACACAACCGTGCGACGACGAGCGACACAACCCCCGCATGCGAATGCCGAAGCGGTACTGGGTCTCACGGGTGATGTGTGGCCCGAGGTCCGTGGTTAGTATGGAAACTTCGATTTTTTATCAAAAAGTTAATATTCTTTTTAGTTTTTGGAAATCTAAAACTGTTAACACATCGTCAGGGTAAAAACCTATGTGTTTGTGATTTTATAAGAATGATTATTGTAAAACACGGTCGTAATATTCATTTATATGAAATTTTAGAGGTTACTTCAGAATTTTTTTCTATCGAGCAAAATTTTTCCAATCGTGTTTTGAAAACTGTCATCACCTCATACATACGTTCTGTAATACATATTAGAAATTTCAGTTCCAGAAATCTTCAAGTTGTTAAATAGCAGCTAATAGAAAACAGCTAATTTTGCCGTTTTCACCTACCAAGGGCCCTTAAATCCACACGCGTAGCGGTGTTCCACATGATAAAGCAGTATACGATCCTGTCCGCGCGATTCGCGAAGCACCGCTACTAAATGCGCTTTAACACCTACGCCTACCGCGGCGGAGCGCGGTGCCGTGTGTCAATACACATTCAAAGTTATAATATTATAACTAACTAGTTGCCCGCCCTGGTTTTGCACGGGTACAATAAGTAACGCAGAAAATGAAAGACGCGCTAGTACTAGATGCTTTAAAATTTTATATTTTTATTGAAAAGACTCATTAGTATATAATTTTTAAAACGCATTTTTGGTCGTACAAAGGTCATATCAATGTCACAATACATAATTAGAATGCAATTAGAATGTAACAATACACTAATTAAAAGTGTCGGACACGCGACATCGCGTGATGAGCAAGAGCGATTGTTGTCTATGAACAAGAAAATGTGAATAGATCCCCATTATTGACTTTGGGGATATATGTTTATATCTTGAATAACTATTGGCGGTCTCGGCGGATATTGCCGCCTTGGAATATGTGTGTTTTTCCTCACAATTTATATCATGAGCTGGGAATTTAATATGTTATTTGCGATATATTGTTATTGGATGCGTTTGGAACTAGTGAAGGTCTGTAACCTGAAATGCGTGAGATATTAATAGTACATTCAATAGTTTATAGATGCCCGGTGATTGTCTGAGCATTAAGATCTAAATCATTCTTGCGAATAAACGCACTTAACGCCTAAATAATTATGTATTTTCTATTTCTTATCGATACAAAATACGCCGTCTTCGCGTTCATTGAGGGAGGCCTATGGTCAGCACTTTATCACAGTTCAAGCCCTGTCGTGGCGGTGGGGCTCAGTGAAACCAACATCTTGGGCGAAGCAAATAGAATCGAAAGGGCTACTCTTTGTACCCCTCTTATAAGAAGATGGGACAAGGGGCGAGGATAGGAACCTCACCCCATTGTACTGTCCCGACGTTGGAAGGGTTTGTTTTGTGGTGCGGGACAACCCCTCTGCAGGGTTGGCGTCGGTCCCTTGAGGGACTGTCTAGCCGTCGAGGTGCCCTGTTTGCTGAACAGATCCAGGTTACCTCACCCATGGTGGCACTCGCCGGGTTTGAGCTGCGAGCTGCGTCCACCTTACCACCTTTCGGGCGCAGCAGGTCCCATATACCCGCTCGATGCCTCAGAGCATTTCTCGGCGTAAAAGAAAAAAAAAGCCTATGTTCAGCAGTGGATGGATAGAGACTGATATTGATGATAATTACACACATTCTAAGGTAGGTATGTGAGAAGATCTGTCTTGTGATGACAGTGGGATGAACTACATTAGTCCTCCGTCACACCAGTGATGTATTAGCCGTCTGAAATTAGCTTGGTATAATATGTAGAAACGTAACTTAGCTCTGAAATGGTATGGCTTTGCACATCGAGCATATTATGTATAAGCGGAATAGATCAGTAATGTTATGTTTTGTATGTGTTGTACTCTACGAATAAATAATAAGTCTTCGTAGGTTGTACTGCTAAAATTATACTTCCTTTCTGTTTTGACGTAAAGTGAAATGACATGATTCTGTTCTGACGCACAACCCAATTAAGGACGGACGCACTGTTTACTTTACATCAAGTTTATTGTTACCTGGAGAATACGCCACAATTTTCTTGTTAGGTAAAGCCACTTATCTAGGGTTACGAGATCCAAACAATCTATATGAACAAAAACCTTTGTTACGGTTACAATTAAAACTTTGTGTGGCTTAATGTAGATTTTTTTCTCGGTATAGTGACAATTTGCTGTCAAATTTTAGGCAAACTATCCTTAGGATGAATCACAGGAATAATTATAGGTATATAATTGGAAAAACGTTAGTTAAATTCGGTATAATAAACCGAAATCGTTTTATATCTTAAATCGGCCCCTATGTGGAGGTCGTAGGTTTTTGTCAATGAACTACAGTATTTTAATGTATACCGGTGGGAGGGAAGCGCTGTGCTGCGCTCCCGGCTGCATGGGTACCACCATCTTGCTTGTTTTTCCCGTGAAACAGCTTTGCTATGTTTCGGAGAGAAGGGCAAGACAGGCAGTGTAATTACTGGCACCGAGACTTAACATCTTATGTCTCAGGATAGGTAACACATAAATGAGTTGCCTGAGCTCGTTCCAGGTATACTAGTTTATGTTCATGGGCGACGTGGACCACTTACCATCAGGTGGTACGTTTGCCATTTTGCCTATCCAACTAACATAAAAAAGTATATTTTTAGTGTCTTAGCCACGTCGTGGAAGCATTTTTTATGTCATAACGAGGCAACTGAGCAGTCGGAGCCTTGTGGTAAATACCGACACCCATACACACCCGCACAACCAAAAGTTATTTAGATGCGTTGCCCTCCTTTTCACTGCCCCCCGCCAATGGGCCACCGGAAACTCACAAAGACACGAAACGCGACGGCATAGCTGTCACTTGACGCCGATGCTATGTGAGCGATAGGTACTACCCCAGTCGTGCCGGCCTAACTCGGCCAAATTCGCAAATAATGAAAATGAATTGTTGATATTATAAAAATGTATATAATTTAGTTTTAATATAGATTATGATAATAAAATAGATTAAAAAATAGTAGAAAAAAATCCTAACCTCCCTAAAGATAGATGCAACCTCTAGTTATACCTATCTTTCTTTTTATTTTACTAAATATCTGTTGCATTATTTTGCTACATGCACACTTTAATTATAGCTTTAAATTTTATAAATTCGAATACATTTGAACAAATAGTATTAAAAGTAAGAATCTAAACTTTTTGAAAAATCTGCATACAAAACGGCAATTACATATGTAAATATCTAAGTGTTTCCTACAAGTTGAGGGTTTATTTTAATTACGTTTGTACGCAGCTGGCACTCGCAAAGTTATCCAAGTTTTCTCATCTAACGTCAAATTTAAATATTGTTTGGATAATACTATATATCGATCATGATATTTTTGTCTGAATTAATTCATGAATATTTTGATTGCTGATACATTTTATAAACGAGATAACAAATGTTTTTGAATATTAATCAAACTGGGTGGCTAGTTGAGCGGTCTGGCTACTGACCAATATACGCAGGTCACGGTACACCGTCGCGGGTTAGACTCCCGCCAAGAGCAAATAATTACTGTAGTGAAAACTTCTTTTGGCACACCGGCCACCGCATATAGATTTCTGTAGGGTATAAATGAGGCTGAGCCGTCACGCTTGGAGGTGAAAGGCTCGTATCTGTGTCATCTGGCGTACTTCGACGCATGTCATAAATGCCAGTGTGGACGTCTCCTGGCTACAAGGACAATAACGAAAATGCTTTGAAAAAACCGACTTTCGGTAGATCGGCTATCACGTGACTTAAATGCGTGACACTACACAGACCAGCGTCCACACTGGGCCCAGCTAGAAGATCGTAACTCCGTACATTGTCACAGGACAATAAACACAGAATAAACGACAGCGTTTATTCTGTGTTCAGCAGTTTCTTTGAGTGTTCGGTATGGATTGAATCGAAATGAAGCTTGTGACAATTATTCGCGTAACAAAATACGTCCAGATTAATCGGTCCCGACACGTGTGTCTCATACGTACACGGGATAATGTTCGGCAAATTGTCACAAGTGTGAACCCACCTTTATAGTTCTTCAATTTACCTCGGGCATAGAATAATAAATAGTACTAAAGTACCGCAGGGCAGTGTTTAATTATTGTTAACTAGTATAAAAAATATTTTCAAATATTCATATATTAATTTATTTCATACTAATTAAACCGATACGCCAATTATGGAGTAATTTTTGAGCTTTATTCCCGATATCATCTAACAATAAAATACCCTGAGGTAGAAAGAACAAAACAATGTTCACAAGGATGATTATTTGCTTTCATATTTTATAAGAAAATAGCACAAAATATAACATGACAAACTGTACACTGTTTTATTCTGTTTTTTGCATAGGCCGTATTATAAGTCTTGGATTTCCCAGCTATTTCATCTTTTTGGTAAGGTTAAACATGATTTTCTTTAAAATATGTAATAATTATATATTTTTTTTATAAAAATATGTAAAACGATAGGGTTTTATTCGTGATTTTTACTTCAAAAATTCTAGAAAGAACTCGTGATTTTTTTAACAAATTGCAGCAGCCTTAAAAAGCCTTGCCTTTTTACATGGTGAATCTCAATACAGCGCAATTACGACTTTTGGTCACAGATCAAAAGACAAATTTTTGAGGGCTACAGATCTAAAAATTATTTTATGTCCTGAAGAAAATAAATTGTTTTCCCGTCAATACAATTGCAAATTAAGGTTTTTTGTTGTGTGACGTTGAACATTCATGCACTATTTTCCTTTTAAAGAATGAAAGTAATAAATTGTTAGTCATGAAACGTGAACAACGGTTTTAATACTTGTTTCCTAATATTCTTTTTGCTTTCAGCGAAACTTTCTGTAATAAGTCTTTTTCCCTATCTCTGTTCCCTGTTACTTGTACGGAATAGACGATTAAGACTTGTTATTTATCTACACTGCAACTGGCAGTTCAATTTTTATACATCATATTGGTAAATGAACTGAAATGTTAAATAACCGGTGGGTCGAGGGAAGCGCTGTGCCGCGCTCCCGGCTGCATGAGTACCACCATCTTGCTTGTTTCTCCCGTGAAACAGCTTTTCTGTGTTTCGAAGAGAAGGGCAAGACAGGCAGTGTAATTACTGGCACCGAAATTTAACATCTTATGTCTCAGGATAGGCAACACATAAATGAGTTGCCCGGGGCCGTTCCAGGTATACTAGTTTATGTTCATGGGCGACGTCGACCACTTACCATCAGGTGGTACATTTGCCAGTTTGCCTATCCAACTAACATAAAAATAAAAAAAATACGAAGTGTTGGTCGGCCATTAACCAGGTGGAAAGACGATCTCCGTGCAGTGGCCGGTACGTGTTGGACGCGAGTAGCGAGGGATCGGCCGTTTTGGCGTTCATTGAGGGATGCCTATGTTCAGCAGTGGACGGATAGAGGCTGATGATGATGATGGTGATAATGATGATGATAATTATTAAATTCCACGTCCCTAAATCATCTTCGTAGATGCAAAGTCATTTACACCATGCAAATAATCATTACAGATTTCAACAAAAACATGCCCAAAGGTATGTCTAGTAGACAAACACCTCAGCATCTTTAACTATTCAGAATTTGAAATGCTAGCACTGCGGCCGTTGCTGTGGTTCTCGGGTTTTTTTCTTTTGCGCCGGGAAATGCAATGAAGGAAAGGCATCCCGCGGGGGAGGGAGATTCCCCAGGCGGGTATGTGGGACTCGCTGTGCCCGAAAGATGGTAAGGTGAACGCAGTTCTACCCACTAAAACCTGGCGAGTTCCACCAATGCCGCCTTTGGTGAGGTGCCTCGGATCTTTTGAGCAACGCCCTGTTGCTCGACGCCTCGACGGCTAGTTCCCCCAAAGGACTGACGCCACCTGCAAACAGGGGTTATCCCGCACTACAGAAAAATCCCTCACAGCGTCGGGACAATGCAATGAAGTGAGGTTCCCATCTTCGCCCCTTGTCCTTTTGTCCCCTCTCTTATAAGAGAGGTACAAAGAGCAGCTCCCTCGGTTCAATTGGATTCACCCAAGATGCTCGTGGTTCTCGGATGTTTTAGCGGTCTGAACTGGTTCTGACTGGAAATGTCACTCCTAGACACTGTCCAAGATCAGCTACTAATTATGTAAAAGGACGCTCACTGACTGACTGGCTGATTAAAGGGCAGAATTATTATATTGATAATTCATTACCTCGATGGATGACATATAAAAATAGCACTATTTATATGGTTTATCCCAGCTCCATTACTGCTTCCTCAAAAACATGTCGATACAAAAAATAAGTCTGCAGTGTCGTAGCAAAAATGTCAACCATGTTAAACTCTTAAATGAACCTCAACATTTCTTTCACGAATTAAACAAAATAATAGCAATATAAGGATACTCGAAAAATGCCATAGATTTCATTTATTTGCACACAATTATCTTAACAAAATATTTCCCGAATCAGTTATACAGAAGAGTAAATAAGAATCACAAAAGTCTGGTTAATTGAAATCACTGCGTTACATCAACCGAGTTTCTGTGGTCTCTGCCACTGGAATCGGCTTAAAACAGTTGTTTTAAAATGATACTTTTACCGCAAAAGAAAATCTCCGTCTATTTATAAAATGTCTGTGATATTGTTCTACAAAGATAAAGAAACCACCGATTATTATAGTTTGTAATAATGCTTAGAATGTTATTGGTTTTTTTATTGCGTATATGAATATATGAGCGTCCTAGCAATAAGGAATAACGCTGCTCATACACAAGTGAAGTGAAGAAGTAGAAGGTAACATTATTCGATGTTGATTATTATAGTTATTTTCATACGAATTTACAACCTATTATTATAGTGAATATTTCCATTGTAAGTTGATGTATAAAAATAATACTTTGAGCTAAAATTATCTTTAACAATGTTAAAGATGAGATTGTAGGTCTGTTTCGATGAATATTCAGAACTCCCTCTTAGTTCGAGTGACCACATTTATAAATTGTAAGTCAATCCAATTACCTACTGATAACGTAGTCAATGTAACTGACAACGAGCGCTGGTGATTTATTCATATCTTGAAATACCTTCCGACCCGACATTTAAAAAATACGGGTTTTGTGCCATAAATACTTCCATCTACAATACTGCCAAAACTGGTGAAAAATAAGAATAAAAAGTGAACAAGTTTATTTTAATAGGCTTCGATAAAAAACTTAATTTAGGCCGTAAAATGAACATCAAAATGACGGAATTCCGGCGGCTGATAAGTTTTTAGCGGTTAAAGAACAAAGTCGTACTTGAACTGTAACTTTGATTAAAAACAGTTGAGGAGAAACCGAGAAATGACTTGACGAGGAAATTGTAACTATGAAAATATACTAAAATGGGGAGCTTTGTAGTAGACCGAAGTTTAACAAAAATTTGTAATAAAAATATTAAATTTTATTTACTATCATTATCATTTTTTTATGTCACAAGGATGCAACCGAGCAGTCGGAGCCTTATGGTGACTACCGATGCCCATAGACATCAGCATAACCAAAAGTTATGCAAATGCCCTCCTTATCCCTATCCCCCCAATGGACCACCGGAAACTCACAAACCGCACGAAACGCGACAGCATAGCTGTCTCTTGTCGCCGGGTTATTTAAGCGAGAGGTACCACCCTAGTCGAGTCGGCCCAATTCGGCTGAAAAGCAGCATGGCAATACCTCTTACTAAATATTGACTGTTAAAGATGATAATTACAATACATGCAAGTTTTATAATTATGATTTAATAAACATATTTCTTCCCTTTGCTGGCTTTAATACAACACAAGTGATTTTACATCTTGTTTTAAATAGAATGCTAGCCTAATAAAGTTGAATACGACAAGGAGATAATTAGCCGTCTTGGCGTTCATCACTACGTAGCAGGGGACGGAAAGGATAATGTTACAAGAAATAGTTTAAGTACGACGCTAAACACGCTAACTTCAGAGCTATGAACATTTTACTCTAAAAGGTGAGGTACCTAGGTGAGAGGTTTCATAATACAGGGCTTTTCTACATTCTTTTGTACAAAACATTCCGCACTCAGATTACTTTTAAGACAATAGAACCTATCTCCTAACGTAAGTGCAACAAAGAGATGAAAATGCTTAAAGTATTTTGGGCTCGCTTTGTATTTGTGGTGCACAATTAGGCGATATCTTTTTCAGCATCTCCCAGCCCTTGTAACACATGTGTTTTGCAGATGATGTACTTAATGTTGTTTTATTAGATGATATGTATTACTGTTATTGTACGGAATGCCATATTCCTAGCGTAATGAATTATTTCTAGATACACAAATATATTCCCTCACTAGCTGTTGCCCGCAGCTTCGCCCGCGTTTACTTACTCTACTTAATTACTGTTAGTCACCGCGTAATGTTATATAGCATATAGCCTTCTTCGATAAACGGGCTATCTAACACTGAAATAATTTTTCAAATCGGACCAGTAGTTCCTGAGATTAGCGCGTTCAAACAAACAAACTCTTTAGCTTTATAATATTAGTATTATATATACTATACGAACAAAATATGATAGTAGAATTTACTTCCCGTCCCGCACCACAGAAGAACCTCTCCCAACGTTGAGACAGTAGAATGGGGTGAGGTTCCCGTCCTCACCCCTTGCCCCCTGCTCTTTTGTCCCCTCTTATAAGAGGGGTACAAAGAGCCCCCTCGGCTCAATTAGCTTTGCCCAAGGTGCTGGGCTTACCCTAGGCTACTGAGCCCCACCACCACGTCAAGGCCTGAACCATGGTGGAGCCAGTAATTACACTGCCTGTCCTGCTCTACTCTCCGAATCACAATTCGGCATATGAAGTGATGGTTGATGGTAATATTGATGCTTAATACTGCTTAACTCAATATATACCTTAAAATAACCCATAAGAATATTATTTTTAAGCACAAAATTAATTTATAACCGCAATAAAGAATGCTTTATCAACAATAACTGTTTACATTAATTATGAAGTTACGAATTTGCTATTCTAATATTTAACATTGTTTATGATTCTGTCCATAATGTTTATTATCTTTAAAACTGTAACATTTTGCGATAAGATGTTTTTGTTTTGCCATCAATATAAATAGAAATTGATTAAATTGATTGCTCTGGTAAACCTTTGGACCATCATCTCTCCTGATTTTTAAGGAGGAGATTTCACAAATTTCTGTTTAATGATCATAATTTTTATAAAATGACTATTGGATGTATATTGCTGATAAGGCCGTAAAAGATGTCCAGAAATGAAGGGAAAGGGCTAACGATTACCATTCTGATTACAAACACCGTAAACTGTTGGTTTTGTAATAAAAGGTCCGAACCAGACCCTTATTGCGCGTGCTTGGTTTGTTCAAGATTACTCTATCTCTAGAGTTTATTCTAGTGAACGTATATTTTGTAGGATATTCTTTTTATTCGCCGCTGTCTTATAATTACATAAGAAATTCTGAAATAAGTTTTTATTTATTTCTAACTATAATATGAAATTTAATGCTTTATATAAAAAAATCACCGAGTCCCGATATAAAATCTTTTAACCTCATTTCCCCCTCTTAAAGAACCTTCTGTTCTTTAAGAGTAGAAGAACCTTCTGTTCTTTAAGAGTAGAAGAACCTTCTGTTCTTTAAGAGTAGAAGAACCTTCTGTTCTTTAAGAGTAGAAGAACCTTCTGTTCTTTAAGAGTAGAAGAACCTTCTGTTCTTTAAGAGTAGAAGAACCTTCTGTTCTTTAAGAGTAGAAGAACCTTCTGTTCTTTAAGAGTAGAAGAACCTTCTGTTCTTTAAGAGTAGAAGAACCTTCTGTTCTTTAAGAGTAGAAGAACCTTCTGTTCTTTAAGAGTAGAAGAACCTTCTGTTCTTTAAGAGTAGAAGAACCTTCTGTTCTTTAAGAGTAGAAGAACCTTCTGTTCTTTAAGAGTAGAAGAACCTTCTGTTCTTTAAGAGTAGAAGAACCTTCTGTTCTTTAAGAGTAGAAGAACCTTCTGTTCTTTAAGAGTAGAAGAACCTTCTGTTCTTTAAGAGTAGAAGAACCTTCTGTTCTTTAAGAGTAGAAGAACCTTCTGTTCTTTAAGAGTAGAAGAACCTTCTGTTCTTTAAGAGTAGAAGAACCTTCTGTTCTTTAAGAGTAGAAGAACCTTCTGTTCTTTAAGAGTAGAAGAACCTTCTGTTCTTTAAGAGTAGAAGAACCTTCTGTTCTTTAAGAGTAGAAGAACCTTCTGTTCTTTAAGAGTAGAAGAACCTTCTGTTCTTTAAGAGTAGAAGAACCTTCTGTTCTTTAAGAGTAGAAGAACCTTCTGTTCTTTAAGAGTAGAAGAACCTTCTGTTCTTTAAGAGTAAGACAGACAAGAGGCATATGTTAAGCAGTGGATGGATAAAGGCTGATCATGACAATGAAATAACAGATTTTCAAAAACGCTGAAACACTTATTAAATTCTAACCAAGAAGCTTGCATATCAAATATCTGAGGCCTTAGACAAAGTAACATTAAAAAAACGATAACGAAGTTCGAAAAGAATAAAATGTATGAGATTGACATAAGCCGTCGTTAATTATGTCACTCGTTATCGTTATCGCAAGTTGGTAGACAATGTTAAAATTCGTAACAAAATCATAAACTGTCAATTGGTTATCGAACACTTATGTCAAACTTATGTTATTTTATTATTGATATTGATTCGTTATCCGTGGGCGTGGGCCATGGAGGGCGACATTTTCACAATTTTTATGAAATAGTGTGTATGAGGTCTATGCACATAGATATTAATTTTAATTTTTTAGTCCGATTTGACACTTCTTGTCGAACTTTGTTGACACTTGACAGTTGTTGTCGTTGCACTGTCACGATCTTTGATTGATCATTGGCTAGAAAATTATTATCGTTATCTCAAAGATGATAACGAATTTCGGCTACAAAGCGATGTCACTTTGTCTACAGGCCCAGGCTTCTAAACTTGAAAACGGCGGGTGCCATACAAGGTCCATTTCTTATTTTACTCCTTTAAGGATGAAATGCTGTTTTTTGTTTTTATCATAAAATGTATCGATTCCTAAAATTCGTTTATTCTGCGTTGATCACAGTCAAGAAAATTAATCATCATCATCATCACCCTCTACCCTTCCACTGCTAAATAGGCCTCTCTCAATGAATCCCTCGCCTCCGGCCACTGCATGGAGATCGTCTTCCCACCTGGTTAAAGGCTGACCAACAACTTCGTCTTCCTAAACGTGCCCTCCACTCTTGAACCTTATTGGCCCATCGGCCATCCGTTCTCCTGAGTGTGGGACCAGCCCACTGCCACTTCATCGTGCTTATTCTTCGCGTGATATCGGTAACCTTAGTTCTCTGGCGGATGACTTCGTTTCGAATCAAAGAAACACCCAGAATGACTATTTTATACTATTATTAATATTACGTTAATATACAAACAAAGGAATACGTGGGTAACACTTAAAATGTTTAGAACTGGCCAGTTAGAAACTTTTTTTGAATTTCAATTTTAGAACTCTTTGGTGACCTAATGTAGTATATTGCATTCATTTGTAATTTGTTTTTGTGAATTGGCGGCAAATCTAAAACTCTTGTTACACGTGAAAATGAACATAACGCGAGAAAATTTTCGGTCAATGATTTATTATGACTTTCGTTGTGGGCTTACTCAACAACAAAGCTATGATAGGCTGCGATTAGCATTTTTTAATGAAGCCCCATCTCGTGCCACTATTTTCAATTGGTTTAACGAGTTTAATCGTGGACGTAGCAATCTCAGTGATGATCCGCGTGAGGAACGTCCTTTAACAGCGACTACTGAAGATAACATCAGTGCTGTGCGACGCATGATAGAGGAAGATAAGAGAGTGACCTATCAGCAGATACGGGCAAGCCTAGGCATTGGTATGAGTCAAGTTCAAAAAATATTACACGAACATTTAGGCGTCAGGAAGCTTTGTACCAGATGGATTCCCCATACTTTAACCGACGACCAGAAACGCCTCCGCATGGACTGGTGTCGCCAAATGTTAGATAAGTTCAACGGCGGTAACTCAAAGGCTGTATTTGACATCATCACAGGTGATGAAAGCTGGATATATTGCTACGAACCCGAAACCAAAAGACAATTAGCTCAGTGGGTGTTTCCTTTCGAGGATCGGCCAACTAAGGTAAAGAAAGGAAGAAGTCAAGGAAAAAAGATGATTGCCTCATTCTTTGGTCGGAAAGGTCATTTCGCGACAGTTGTACTAGAAGATGGAAGGACAGTTACTGCAGACTGGTATATCAATCGCTGTTTGTCTGTTGTCTTGGAAAAAATTCGACAGCAGCGCCCACGAAGCAGGATCTTCCTTCACCACGACAATCCTTCAGCGCACTCCGCAAAACGGACTGTTGAATATTTGACTATGGCAGGTGTTGAGATAATGAGTCATCCGCCTTACAGTCCTGACCAGCGGTGAAAGCGTACGAAAATGTCATAGAAGAGACTCCTAAGGAAGAATGGGCCCACTGCTTTTCTCAGTGGTTCCATCGAATGCGACGATGTGTAGAAAGAAATGGAGATTACTTCGAAAAACAATAAAAGTATTGGCAACTTTCTACATTAAGCCGTTTTTCATTTTCTAAACATTTTCAGTGTTACCTAGGTAAAATAACATGGAATAATAGAAATAAGGTTATAGGCTATTTCGTACGTGAGAAGTGACCACAAATGATTTTCAATGCAAAAGTCCTAACATAAAAGTTTATAGCTTGCGAAGCAATTGTTTCTGTTATTACCTAAAGGATAAACTAGCAATTGTTATAATGTACTTAGTAGATTATAAACGATGCTACTAATACCATAATATTATGTACTATTAATTATAATTTCTATCTGCCTTTTTTTTTCTTTAACTCCGGGAAATGCTCTGAGGCATTCCGTGGGGGAGTGGGTCTCCCCAGGCGGGTATGTGGGACTCGCTGCTCCCGAAAGCTGGTAAGTGGACGCAGCTCTACCCACTAAAACCCGGCGAGAGTGCCACCAATGCCGCCTTTGGTGAGGTGCCCCGGATCTAATAAACAAACAAGGCAACTCGACGGCTAGTCAGTCCCCCCAGGGACTGACGCCAACTCCACAGAGGGGTTGTCCCGCACTACAGAACAACCCCTCCCAACGTCGGGACAGTACAATGGGGTGAGGTTCCCGTCCTTGCCCCTTGTCCCCTCTTCTTATAAGAGGCGTACAAAGAGCCCCCTCGGCTCAATTAGCTTCGCCCAATGTGCTGGGCTCACCCTAGGCTACTGAGCCCCACCACCACGTCAAGGCCTGAACCATGGTGGGGATCTATATCTGCCTACTGATAGATATTTCTAGAAAATATCAAACTATGCTCTTTTAAGGATTGTTTTATTTGATGTTTAACGTACAAAACACTAAAATAGTACAACATCTGCGTCGCGCGTTACGATTTAGTTACACAAATCTAATTTGTAAGTTAAGCCAAGGATTTGTCTTGCACATTACAGTAAATATACGAAAGGTCGGGACGCGCTGAAAACGAGAATTCACTAAATTCGTAAAGTAAATGTGTATCCTCTAATGTGTACATCGAACATGCATGACGATAAAAATACATACAATATAGCCGAAGAGATTTATTTGAACGCGCTAATATCTGAAACTACTAAACGAATTTTCTTTTGCTTATAGCCTAATTATTGAGGAAATTCGAGAGTTTTTTATTTAATTATCATGATAATCACCATCATCATCATCATCCTCTATCCGTCCACTGCTGAACATAGTTTTTTTTTCTTTAAAGCCGCGAAATGTTCTGAGGCATTCCGCCTTTGGTGAGGTGCCCCGGATCTCATTAGATCCGGGCACCTCACCAATAAACAGGGCACCATGACGTCTAGTCAGTCCCCTAAGGGACCGACGTCACCTCCACAGAGGGGTTGACCCGCACCACAGAACAACCCCCCCAACGTCGGGATAGTACAATCGGGTGAGGTTCCCGTCCTCGCAACTTGCCCCCTGCTCTTTTGTCCCCTCTTCTTATAAGAGGGGTCCAAAGAGCCCCCTCGGCTCAATTAGCTTCGCCCAAGGTGCTGGGCTCACCCTAGGCTACTGAGCCCCACCGCCACGTCGAGGCCTGAACCATGGTGGGAACTGTGGGAACATAGGCTTCCCTCAACGCCAATTAATATTGTTTTCTAATGTTTACGCGAATTTCATTAATTATAATGAACAAATTTTACGGATTTTATTTAGAATTTCACATGAAGTTTCGGACACATTACAGTAACGATGGTCATGTGAGAGAGGCATTTGGTTTCGGTTACGTAAGTTATATTGTCATTTTGGAGCGGGTGAAACCGCAGGATCAGCTAGTTATATAACAATGTTATATTATAACATTCTTGATCGTCCTCGACTAATTGGGATAACGACCTCCGTCTAATGGTCTGCTTTGATTGAAGGGGAGTAGCCGGAGGTCGATTACTTTTTTGATGGGGTGGTAAGTATTAGTAAACTCCTTGTATGAACGATTTCAGTAAGTCATTAGAATGTTAGTGATTAGAGGCCTATCATATTTTGACAGTCATTTAAGTTACTAGTCCAAGAACATTTAATGTACTAGTGGCACCGACAGTCGTTGTCCTGCACATTTTTTTGTGAATCTAAACCATTATCGAATCCACTTTAACACACACAAAAAATCATCAAGATCGGTCCAGCCGCTTAGGAGGAGTTCAGTGACATATACACGTACAGAAGAATTAAAAAGATAAGATGAATAAATACATAAATTCACTACCTTATATAATTGTTAAGTAAAAAGGGGCATCTTTACGCACGCTTGACTTTGGGAGTATGTTGGTGAATGCTTGACGAGAGCGTTACAAAAGTTAGAGGGAGACATGAGTTAGTTAACATAGAAAGAAAGAGAGTTACGTGAATTCAGGATGGTCATGCCTATTCAGGATGATCATGCCTATTCAGGATGGTCATGCCTATTCAGGATGGTCATGCCTATTCAGGATGGTCATGCCTATTCAGGAGGGCCATGCCACGGGTCTATGACGACATACCAAACATGTTGAAACATTATGAAGTTTTAGTTTTAAAATTTGAAATTGTATGTCATAAGTATTTACTTATATCGCCAGTCCCTATAACTGCTAATTCATTTTTGATTCATTATTCCTTTATTTTTAGTATTTGTAGCGTGTTGTAGCCTTAGAGTATACATAATATATAGAGCGCGCGTCACTAAGTATGTAAGCACGGGTATGAACATAGACAAAACCATTTTCTTGGAAACATTCAATCAGTGTCAAAAAAACATTCGCTTTTCATCATATTTGCTTTTACGTTGACATGGTGAAATGTGCAGTGCCAATTTGTAAGAACGTTTTCTGGAAGCAAAATAAAAGAAAGCAAAATGATTTCTGTTTTGGCGTTTATTGAGGGGCGCCTGTGTTCAGCAGTGGATGGATAGAGGCTGATGGTGGTGATGATGATGATGAATGCCCTAATTTAAAATATAGGTATTTTTTAAATATATTATGCATGGAACGTCACTCTCACAGCGTTTTACTATAGATACATATCTATATAACGATGCTTACGATCGGCACAATGATGCGGCGTGACAGTAGCACTCTATATATTATGTATACTCTAAGGTAGTAAGGTAGCCCTTTCATCATCATCATCATCAACCCCTATCCATCCACTGCTGAACATAGGCTTCCCTCAAAGAATGCCAAGTTCTTTACGTCTTTGTATTTCTATCAACTGATCAGCTAATAATGTCGGAGATCCCAGTAAATTTTTATTCACTTTTCATAAAATCATATTTCTATATCATTAACCAAATAAATACTTGTTATATAAATCTTATAACGTACAAAGAAATAACGAATTCTTTCATGTATAAATTTTTCCTTGTATCGGAAATTCAAATATATTTTTGTCGTCTAAATTGGGAAGCATTTCAAAATTTGGTTGAATAATCGAGTAAGCACGTTCGGTGACATCACTAATTGGACCTCATGCCGGTATTGGTATTGACGAGGATACAGTTAATTGTAGATTTACCTTTGAGTATCATCATCATCATCATCAGCCTCTATCCATCCACTGCTCAACACGAATCCTCGTATTCGACGTGTTTTTGTATTTTGGTAAGATTGATAATCTTTTAAGTCTATCAAAAACTTTCATATTTTCAATAAAAGATCTTTAATTAGCATAAGTATTTTTAACATTAAAACTATTCAAAACTGTATATTTACTATGTTAAAATTTTATTTCGTGGGGATACTTCGACATTGTCTGCGAATCCCTTGTTCACGGGACTGCTATCGAGCTGCGTGATAAAAATGATAAACGTAGTTAAGATCCCGTTAGATGCAGTTTTAAATAATAAATATTATTCCAATTGGTCGAAGAAACGATTACACTGAATACCTAACCTTAATAAGGCGTAATATGACTACAATTATATGCTAACTTTTCTTCATTTGCTATATTTTATGCTATATATACAATATATATAAGAAGATCTACATATTTATAAGAAGTTCTATCACCATCATATACCAAAATAACCACTTCAAAATTAAATTTAAAGATTAAAAACAAGCAGTATAATAAGTATAATACATTTTATGTAAATCATTAGCTCTTGACTTGTATTTAACGTTAAACAAGATTGTTTACTAAGAACCGTTCAACGAGATTTGTTACTCCAACAAAGTCTCAAAGTAAAATTGAATACAGTACAGAAATATATTTATTTAAGAGTATTCTTAGAATATTAGAATAATGTAATTTAGAATAGGGTATTTTATGATTAGCAAACGGGTAGCCGAGACATCTGTGGGTAAGTGGTAAAGCGTCGCTCATGAACATACCTTTACATATTATAGTATATAATAGGAAACCCCACTAAGTTTCAAGCCTTGTCGAGGCATTGGGGCTCAGTAGCCTTAGGTAAACCCAGCAACTTGGGCGAAGCAAATTGAGCCAAGGGAGCTGCTCTTTGTACCCCTCTTATAAGAAGAGGGGACAAAAGGACAGAGGGATAAGGGACGAGGATGGGAACCTCACCCCATCTCGCTGTTCCGACTGTGTTCTGTGGTGCGGGACAACCCCTCTGTGGAGGTGACGTCGGTCCCTTGCGGGACTGACTAGCCGTCGAGGTACCCTGTTTGCTCAATAGATCCGGAGCAAGGTGCTCCGGATCCGGAGACCAAAGGCAGCATTGGTGGCACTTGCTGAGATTTATTTTGTAGAGCAGCGTTCACTTACCATCTTTCGGACGCAGCGAGTATACCACATACCCGCCGGGGGAGTCCCCAGTCCCCTGCGGGATGCCTTAAAGCGTAAAGTAAAAAAAGGGTATTTTATGATTACCATAAATCCATGCTTATATATATATGGCAAACGGGTAGACGAGGCATCTGTGGGTAAGTGGTAAGCGTCGCTCATGAACATACCTTTACATATAATAGTATATAATAGTATATAATAGGAATAGTAGAAGTTCACCTTGGACTATTGCAGTCAAGTGGCAACTCGTTCGTGTGTCCTGTGTTAGACAGATCCGGGACACTCCCCTTCAAGCGGCTGAAGGCCACTCGTGGTTTTAGTGCGGTATACCGGCAATGGGGTGGAGCGCCAGAGTCCCACATATCTTCGGGGATAACCCATCCCCGGGTGAATGCGCAAAGCATTTCCATTGTAACAAAAAAAAGGCAACTCATTCGTGCGTTGCTTAGCCTGAGATGTTAATGTCTGCCTGCTCCTATATCCAAAAGCCGTTTCACGGAAGAAATAGGCAGGAGGGTGAGCAATGCAGACGAGAGCAGATACTCTCACATAGGTAAAATTCATTAACGTCTCATTATCATCATCATCATCAGTCTCTATCTGTCCACTTCTTCATAGGCCTTTCTCAATGAGCGCCAAGACGACCGATCCCTCACCACTCGTGTCCATCACGGACCGGCCACTGCACGGTGATCGTCTTCCCACCTGGTTAATGGCCCTTCGTCTACCTAAACGTGGACTCTACGGGTACTAATATTAAGCCGAATTACAAAATGTGCCGATGCGTAAATTTTGCCTATTTTTACGCGCTATAAACCATGCGGCATCTATAAAAAATATTAATAAAAATCACACCCTGAAATGATATCATAATATTATTTTCTTACGCCATCATACACGCAGAGCATGATTATCATGGCTTATTTAATATGATACTGTATACTTATTATATGCTATTAGGTACTATTAGGGACTGATACGTAATTTTCGCTTTAATTTATTTCTTTTTAAAAGTTACTGCAGCTCCTTTGAATTGTTTTGCAACCGAACCAAATATTCGACCGACAATAATAATACAAATACTGATGCCGCATTCCGAATAAATAAGAAATATTAGGCCCATCATTATTAGAAAGGCAGTCGGATTATTTTTCTTATAAATTATTATTAATTCGATGATAGTATTTTATTATTTTCACTGCCGGCTTATTGAGTGGTCAGGCAGGACTATTCAGCAGCGGGTTTTTTTGCGGGTTCGATTCTCCAAAGTGCAGATAATTTACATGATAAATATAGATGTCTGCTTGGTCAGGTCATGGAAGCTTATTTTGTATGTCTTTAAATAAATACCTTGTTTTTTTTTGTCATAAGGAGGACACCGAGCAGTCGGAGCCTTATGGTGACTACCGATGCCCATAGACATCCGCACAACCAAAAGTTATGCAGATGCGTTGCCCTCCTTTTCCCTATGGGCCCCCCAATGGGCCACCGGAAACTCACAGTTTTATTTCATTCCTAGTTCCCGAAACATAGTTCTCAGGAGCTTACTATGGGGCTAGGTTCACGAGTGATGACTGTTATTTAATATTTATTGCGATATTATCACTACAGTTTATCGCCCACTTAGTATTTTAGTAATGATATTCAGTATTTAGGCAACTGTAATTTCAATTTATATTCGCTCGTTTAAAAACTATCCATATTTATTTATAACTCGCCCGTGTTAACTTATATTTACAGCCGTACCCGGATTGGTGATAATAATTTTTATAGCCATTTAGCTACTCCTTATAACACCAGCTATCTGCCAGTGAAAGTCCCATCCAAATTAGCCTAGCCGTTTAAGAGATTAGCCGGAACGTTTGTTCCGGCTAATCTCATTTTTCACAATTTTTGTCTGTCCGTATAAACATACGGTAATGTTATTTTGGTATGTGTACCGCGTATTCATCCATATGTATTTAATAAAAAGTGGTTATTTTACTATTTACTACTACTTGACGACCTCTGTGGCTCAGTGGTAAGCACGTTGGCGCTCAACCCGGAGGTTGCGGGTTCGAATCCCGACAGGGAACAAAAATATTTTCTGTGTTCCTGGGTCATGGATGTGTATTAAATATGTGTATTATATAATAAAAATCTTAAATATATGTATAGTATAAAAATATTAAATATATTTCCGCTGTCTGGTACCCGTAACACAAGTCCTTCCAGAACTTACCACGGGACCAGATTGACGTGGTGTGAAAGCGTTCATAGATATTATTATTATTATTACTATTACAAACAGACACTCCAATTTTATTTATGTGTATAAATCTTAGAGTATACATAATATATAGACTGCTAGAGTCTGTCACACCACTTCATTGTGCCGATCGTAAGCAGATGCGATAAATAGATATTTATCTATAGTAAAGCGCTGCGAGAGTGACGTTCCATGCGTAATGCATTAAAAAAATATCTATATTTTAAATTAGACATTCACAATCATCATCATCACCTGCTAAACATAAGCACCCCTCAATAAACGCCAAAACAGAAACGTTATTGCTTTCTTTTATTTTGCTTCCAGGAATCATTCTTACAAATTGGCACTTGATATTTCACATTTTTTTTATGTTAAATAAAAAAAATATGATGAAAAGCGCTTGTTGTTTTGACACTGATTGAATGTTTCCAAGACAATCGTTTTGTCTATGTTCATACCTGTGCTTACTGTGCCTACTTAGTAATGCGCGCTCTATATATAGGTATAGATGTATAGATTAAATCCAAAACCAAAATTCATAACCGTTATTAAATTATAATTGAAAAGAGGGAATTAAAATAAACGTATTTTTATAAAAATGCTTAAAAAGTTTTAGAAGGAAATACAGTTCTTAAGCAACCACTTGGGCTCAAGTTGTAAGTAAGAAACCAATTTCCTTTCAAAAGAAACGGAAAGTCGTTGCTAACTTTCCTGTCAAAGTTGACATTTGAGAACGCCTCACCAACATCCCTTATACAGCTTGGCAAAAAAGAGTATGGAAAAAATGAGGGCGCCACTTTCATTTAGGTCTAATCATAATATGGAAAATCAGTAAGATAATTTAATCAAACGTCAAACTGTCCAGCGTTTCGTTAAACGTTACTCAAAATCTAGTATTTGTCGGCCAAGTAATGTCAACGTCATAGGTTTCCATTTAGTAAAATATTTAGTTCCACCTGTCACCACGTCATACTCTTTTTTGCCGAGCTGTAAATAAATGTTTCAATGTTTTAATTAAATGTTAACTATTTATTATTATTTGTCTATTGCCAGAAATTTGAACTTATTAGATTTTGTCTATGTTACCTAAGTACCATAAAAGGAAACCATAAAAGTAGGTTACCCTTAACAAAATTATGATAAACCAAATTTTCATAATATAATATTATTATATCAACCCTTCTAAGAAAAAACTATATTATGAATTGTCTCTGAAAATTTAAGGATTTTTTTATTATATATTTTACGATGTTTGTTTATTTTCGCGAATTAATAGGTATGTTAATTTTAATTTAAACTTGTTTTTAACAGAATTGCAATCGTCAAACAATCAAAAATAAAATATTTTTTATAGGTACCATATCAACTTTATTTTGTTATCGTAAAAGTAAACGATTACTAATGTGGTGTGTGCTGTCATCCAGGATAGGTCCTTGAACTAAATAATTCTAAGATAGTCTAAGCCCCTTTTCACACGCTCCGGTTGCCGGGTAGCCGGCGCCGGGTATGCGGTAGCAACATGTAAGAAAGTTACGCCAGTACGTGTGAAAGCTGCCATACAGTTCGCTACCAGTTACCCGGCGCCGGTTACCCGGCAACCGGAACGTGTGAAAAGGGGCTAAGAATCTATACAATAGTTTAGGAGGATTAAAAAAAAAATCAAACAAAATATTTAAGTACCATGTTTTTGAAGTGTAAGCTTCTTTTAGCGCGGTACGCATATTTTTATATGAGATAAAATCTCTGAACTCGCGACACCGCAGACGAAATGCTGGAGACACAGTTTGACGTTTATGACATGGACTCGCGACACCGCACGCGAAACGCTGGAGAGACAGTTTGACGTTTGATTTATTTATATAAGATTAAGCAATATTTGTTTTGCAAATTCTGTTGCTTCTAAATTATGTCATGCGGCCATTTTGTGCGCCGTTTAAATTGTATAGGTTGTCATAATCTTCTACAGCCTGTATTATAGGTATTTGAATTTAATTGTTTTGTTTTCACTTCTATTCTAAATTATTAACACTTCATTCTATCACATGGAAATACACATTGACATAAGACATGATTAATGCTAAGTGATGTATCAAAATAGCAGCCACTCGAGCTCGCGTGATTATTAAACACGAATATATCTGATTCACTATGAACATACATAATATGGATGGCAATATGATATTCGTTATGAAACCTTATACCTCTCTATTATAATTGCTAGTAAATGCTATCCAATTTCGGTGGTCACACAGCTCAAATGCCCAATAAAGGTATCGGGCGAATATTGGGACAAAGGAAATTAGGCTGTACGATTAAGGAAGTTTTTGAGGCGGTAAATAATTTCTTGTTTAACATCGCACCTTAACATGCGATGCTGTGTGATTTGTGATTTTTTTGTTAC
The DNA here is from genome assembly GCA_963853865.1 of Helleia helle. Lineage (NCBI taxonomy): Eukaryota > Metazoa > Arthropoda > Insecta > Lepidoptera > Lycaenidae > Helleia > Helleia helle. The sequence goes on from OY971421.1 coordinate 15,610,639, forward strand.
TACTACTGTTAAATTTAACCTAGCCTCATGACGTTAGGCGATTTTTTAAATTTACTAGCTATTTTCCGCAGCTTTGCCCGCGTTAACTTACATTTACAGTCGTACCTACCCGGATTGATGATGATTATTTTTATAGCCTAAGTTACTCCTTATAGTATCAGTTATTTGTTAGTAAAAGCTCCATTAAAATCGGCCCAGCCGTTTCAGAGATTATCCGGAACAGACAGACATACAAAAATTGTAAAAAAATGCTATTTTGGTATATGTACCGTGTATATATCCATATGTATTTAATAAAAAGCGGTTATTTTAATATTATAAACAGACACTCTAATTTTATTTATCTGTATAGATAAAAGTCCACGAATTTACGTATGCAGAACATATTGCGCAGAAGCGGTGGTGAACATTTAAGTGGTATATTGTAGTACAGAGTGTAGTAATTTTCCGCTTTTATTTTAACACAAGCAGACAGAACTTATACAGACTCGAAGACACAGACAACAATTTTAAGCTATGATAAAAAACCTTATTTTAACATTTTGCAAAAAATATTCAATGTTAAAGCTGTCTGCCTCTATTTCAATTTTTATCAAAATTAGTTAACTCGCGGTGTGAATAAGCAATATATTTAAACATATTGCTACGGCTTTTCTATTCGTTTATCAGGATTTTACATTCGTGGTGTTACGAATACTTTACAGCATAAAAACCGTAAAAGTTATTTCATGAGTGAAATTTTAGTAAACATTAGAAAACAATAAACAGATACTTAATAGAATCAGGCGTTACTTTGCGGAAATCCATTATATAAGATATTAAATTATATATATTATATTAACTAGCGGTTGCTCGCAGCTTCGCCCGCGTTAACTTAGATTAACAGCCCTAGATGGATTGATGATGATGATTTTTAGAGCCTAAGTTACTCCCTATAATATCAGCTATCTTCCAGTGAAAGTCCCGTCAAAATCAGCCCAGCCGTTTCCAAGTTTAGCCGGAACAAACAGACAGACAGACAAAAATAGTAAAGAATGCTATTTTGGTATGGTAGTACCGTGTATACATCTATATGCATTTAATAAAAAGCGGTTATGTTAATGTTACAAACAGACACTCCAATTTTATTTATTTGTATAGATTAGCAATTATCCCTAATAATTATCCCAATATTTTAAACAGATACTTCGTTAAGAATCTCATATTTATGATACTAGAGAACTAGAAATTCGATTTCATAGGAGTACTAAAGTGGTTTGTAATAGTCATTTCAAAAGTAAGTTAGGTCGAGTATTTGAAGGCAATCGAATGTGGCACAAAGTTCCATTGGATCGCGCCGTGGTAGCGGTTACAGAGGTGATTTAACACGTAATGCTACATTTTCACACGGCATTCAGTATTATTTTTAGTCACAGCATTCTTCAGTTTCGGTTTTTAATTTGTATTTCCGGTGGGAGGGTTGCGCTGTGCTGCGCTCCAGTCTTCTTGGGTACCACCATCCTGCTTGTTTCTCCCGTGAAACAGATTTGCTGTGTTTCGGAGAGAAGGGCAAGAGAAGCAGTGTAATTACTACCACAGAGACTAAAATCTTATGTCTCAGGATAGACAATTTATTCATGTGTGGGCTAGTTCCAGGTAAACTAGTTTATTTGCACTTTGCTTATCCCAGGAACATAAAAAAATAGTAGGTATGTGTTGTAAATTCTGTTAACCTTGTCAACTCTACCCATCGGTGAAAAGAAACCTTAATGACAATCTACATAAGGCTAGAAAAAACTATGATCTAGTTACTAATACCTACCATCCTCGCCGCATTTCGAGTAGGAGACCGTTCATGCAGTGAGACTCTTAAAGGTCAATTATGCTATATTTTAAGAATTAAATATCATATCTTGGCGTATATTGAGGGAGGCCTATGTTCAGCAGTGGACGGATAGAGGCTGATGATGATGATGAAATATAATATGATAATTGATAATATTGACAGTCGGTCTAATTGTTAGAATAAGTCGTGTTCTTATAAATTCAGTATCTTTAAACAGGATTATCTTTTGATTTGGGATCTTAAACCTTTATTTTATGTTTTATTGATGTTTATCCTTCTATTCAAATGTGTGTATTTTATAAATTATGTATTTTTATGAAAAAATAATGTGATTGAATACGATTTTGTGGCTAGCCCAAATAAAATAGAACAAAACATAAATAATGATATTTGATTGAACGAAAGACACATGTTTTCGAATTAAATAGAGCTCAATTTATAGAACAAAATAGTTCATTTACTATGTCTATTGTCTAGATTATATTAGGTAACTAATTTTATATAATATATAATATAATAAAATAATATAAAGGGCGTCCCACGGCTATACCAAATGGAGAGAGAGTACCTTGAATATTGTAGATGGATCATTTTACTGAAAGAAGACATTTTTTGATTAAAAAAAATAAACTGCATTCATAGATATTTAAATAATTACATGGTTGAACCGGGAATCGAACCCGTTACATGAGAAAAATAATTACCCTGTAGCTTTATGATACCGATCGAAAGGCTTTATCATAAGAACCTCCTCCGTTTTGTCGGTAAAAACTCAATGTAGAGACAAATCCAATAGATTTATATAGACTTATACATTATAAAATATAAGCTACTAGCAGACCCGGCCACGCGTTGCAGTGGCTAAGGTGTATAAAGTTTCAAAGGTATTATTAACTCTTAACAAACGTCAAATAATAATGAAGGTCTAATACATCTTTCTTTTGACGTGAAAACGTCTTATAATTCGATGGAGCCGGCTGCAAGAACGAAAAAACATGACGCATGCGGCGTTACCTCGCTCTGAGGCGTTCCATTTTCTTATGACGTTGTCACGTTCAACTATCGTCAGTAAACCGACTTTACAGACAACCGATTTTTTAAATGAGTTTTGGATTTGACATCTACATACAGTAACAAAATAAAAACAAATAATTTGAAATAAATAAATATTGCGATTATAAATTGAGATATTATAAACTACCCTATCTCCCAAGTTGGACCAAATTACAAATACTTACAAAATTTTATAAAGATTGGTTCAGTAGTTTCAGAGTAAATCGCGAACAAACATCGTGACACGAAATTTTTATATATATAAGGTATAGCTTAGTTGTAATTACTTTATGGGTATAGACATTCATGATGTTGCTTGGCCATTGGGATAAATATACGTCACTATTCGAATGAATATTGTATTATTAGTTTTATTACAGGCCAGCTATTTGGCACTACCTATAATTTATTGTTTTTTTTTACAGCCTAAGTGAGCATTTTCTATATTTAAATACCCAAAATACAAATAGCCATGTGCAGTGCCAGCGTAATACACATACACTATACTTCTTATTTCCTTATATTTCAGTGGGTTTAAAAACTTGAGTGTGTCACAAGGGAGAAAAGAGTTTGAAAACCGGGACATGGTCTAAGTAATTAGTATCAGTATATTTACCGTTTTTGAGTACTTAATGAAGTCGACGCTTCCCTGAATAAAAGATTAAATTTAGATTGCTAAAAGAAATATAACGGATAATAAAACTGAAAAGAAGTCTGTACTTTTATTGCGCAGGATATAAAATGGCTATCAAATTCCTTTCTTAATCCTAAAAAGGAATGCCTTTTCTCATGTAATGTTTCTTACGAATGTAGCTTAATTACGTGTAGAAGTATGTTTTCGTTCTTTATTTAAAATTAACTAGCTGTGCGCTTGACATATGTTATCAGAAATGTGTTTTTTATATCAAACAATATTATGACTTATAAGATAAGAATTAACGAAAAAACTCTGTATAGTTTACCGCTGATTTAATTTCCATCAATAGTAAGAGGTAGTACCACGCTGCTTTGCAGCCGAATTGTGCTGGCACGACCGGGGTGGTACCTCTCGCTCATATAATACCGGCGTCAAGTGACAGCTATGCTGTCGCGATTTGTGCGGTTTGTGAGTTTCCGGTGGCCCGTTAGGGAGGGATAGGGAATAGGAGGGTATCGCGTCGTCACATCTTTTGGTTGTGCGAATGTCTATGGGCGTCGGTAGTCACCATAAGGCTCCGACTGCTCGGTTGCCTCCTTATGACATAAAAAAAAGTTTAGAAAATTACTTTGCTACTACGATACACTATTGATAATATTTCAATATTAATTTTATGCGAAGTGAATATACCACCGTATAAAAAGTCTGTATGGTGATCTATCGGTAGTTTACTCGTATATTACAAATACAAACCACGTATTACTAACGGGTACGCATTTTAAAAACTCTTTCCATCCAATTTTTCAATTCCATTAAGCTGATTTGATGGGTTCGCTTTAATACTTAAAATAATTGAATTTGACCAACTCTGTAAAAAAATCAGAAAGTCAACACGTAACAAATCAATTGACGTATATTTTTATCACATGTTTTTAACATCAGCTGTAAACTCGTATCATCAATGACGACAAATCCTAAAGATCTGTTAGGGGATAGATTATTTAAGGGTGGAGACACCAGAGAGGCCAGACGGGTGATCAGTCCTCATTACCGGGACCATTTCACCCAATAGGGGGTAGATACTCGTGCTCGAGTATATCGTCTTAGCACCTACCTAAAAGATAATGATAAATAATAATAACATCAACCCCTAGATTATGTCCCACTTCTGGGCACGAGTCTCCTCGGTAATCAGGTGAAGAAGGTGTTTGACCATAGTTCACTGAGGCGCTGACCTCAGTTCAATTGCCCAAGGTGCTGGGTTCTGGGTTACTGAGCCCCACCGCGCCGCGACGACAATACTTGAACCATGGTGGGGAAATAATAAGAACCTTGACGTGTCATTGAAATAAAATAACTTTTTATTATTATAGCAATCGTTGGAAAGATAACACACAGCTGAATTAAAAAATAACGCTATAAAAATCCCACAAATATAATAAATCAATATCAAAACTAACATATTAAGGAATCCATTCAACATAAAACAACTTCAACATAAAACGACATATTAACAACTAAAATGCTTCCATTCTCGACACATTCAAACAATGTAAACTATTAATTTTGGTTCCTGACATGCTCTACCGTAACCAAAGAGTAAACTCAACATTCACAGTTTCTAGACCGTTCGTGGAAATGTCAATTAAACTATACAGTCGCTTTCAAATACGGCATTGTTGAAGATTGTTAAGAGTTGATGGCTTGAAGCAAAGAATTATTTAACGCTACTTAGAAACGTTATGGGTATATTGATATGTTCAGGACACTCGGGCAACCTTAGTTGATTAAAATTAATTAATAACTAGTTGTTGCCTGCGGCTTCATCCACGTTTACTTAGATTTACAGCCGCATACGGACTGAGTATTATTATTTTATAACTTCTGTAAGTTAGTGGTATGTGATGTGATGGGTGGTTTTAAATATTATCCCTTTTTTTAATTGGGAAAATCTTATACAGACAACCGAGCCCGCGGGAGCCTGGTGGTTATGTGGGACTCTCCCCGCACTAAAACCCCAATGTGTTCCTCCTCGTCCTTCAACTGAAGTTTACTGCACTGCCCATCGGTACTCCCTGCTGGCAAGGCAGCCTGAACACCTATGATGCGCGGCGCGGCGGATCCCCTGATAAAAGCCGCACAGGTCTATTGCGGTGCTACACTTGGTAGCCGGAGGTTCCCAGGGTAACTACTCTTTCAACGCCTTGGGAACCTCCTCCGCCAGATAAGCGAAGCTGTTGCCCGCTGTCAGGCAGGCCGGCTTGGCAGAGGCTGCAGGGCCATCGCCAGCCTTGCTAACACCGAGACGCCGGCTACGACGTGGGGCGACGCACGCACCACTGCCCATTTAGTGAGCGGCGGGTTGCCTGTTTGTGATACACTCCGTGTGGAGTGGTCACTGAACACTCACTCACTTTTTACAATGAAGGCCTCGCTGCAGTGGAAGCATAGGCCGCTCCATCCATCGACAAGGAGCACCATATATAATAATAGTGCCTATAGTTTTATCTTTTTTTTATTATCGTACTTTTGGCAGTTACCTATTATGTAGGTAGATTAAGCCTTTGTTAATTTGTACATAGACAAAATATAAATACGGATAACAATTTACGCTATTCAAATTATAAGTTTCATAAAACATACATGAAGGGTAGCTCAGGTTTATCTAGAAATCATAATTATACTGTCAAATATCGTTGTTAGTGTTGTTACCAACTAATATGAATTTCAAAGGTTTTGCTGTTACATATTAATTTGATACTAACCATTTCATGTACCTATAAGTATAGACATAGCATAGCAAGTTAAACAAGAAGAAAAAGCTAGAAATAACTCGATTTCAAATGATTTACATACCTAAAAGGAGTAAGCTTAGTTTTTAATTCTAAAAATACGTTTTATAATATTATAATATCTATAATAATATCTATGGACGCTTTCACACCACGTCAATCTGGTCCCGTGGTAAGTTCTCGAAGAACTTGTGTTACGAGTACCAGAGAACGAAAATATATTTAATACTTTTATACTATACATATATTTAAGATTTTTATTACATAATACACATATTTAATACACATCCATGACCCAGGAACACAGTAATTACTTAGTTCCCCGGCGGGATTCGAACCTGCAACCTCCGGCTTGAGCGCCAACGCGCTTACCACTGAGCCACAGAGGCCGTCAAAACGTTTGATCACTTGAACGTTGTTGCAGTATCACGGGATCGATGCGTTTATAACGAGTGGGCCCTCCACCGCTACATCACATTATGTCACAGGCTGTTTGTCTAATCACTTATCTATATATATATATATATATATAGGAGCTGTTCTATAGATTGAATCATCACGATATCTTTGGAACTATAAGACCTAGATACTTGAAATTTGGTGAGAATACTTTTGCCGTGTAGAGGTCAGCTAAGAACGGATTTTTTTGTATTTTGAGAGAAGGAAGTCTGTGCGAGCAGCTAGTTTAATATACACAACGTATGGAAAAGAAGTGCAACGCATCTGCATATCCTTACGTTGTGTGGATGTCTATGGCGTCTGTCACCATAAGGGTCCGACTGCTTGTTTGGTTCATTCGGCCGTAAAAAAACTACAGATTCAGATGAGCATGATTGAAATAAAAAATATAAAGGTTACAGTTTGTGGAGATTTGGAGTTTTAAACATTTTAAAACTCGATAGCTATACTCATATATGAGATTCTTCGATGAAGGATGCATGCAAAATTGTGACGACACCTGCATGCCTGAAGAAATCTCAACAGTCTTTAAGAGTGTGTGAAGTTCGCCATTAAACCAGTGCATTGTGAACTCCTTGATTGCTTTCTAAATGCTTATGCTAAGTGAAGATAATCAGAAATATACTACCAGATATCAAAGCTGAATATCTTGTCATTAGGACTTTCGTACGCACACGTTTTTTCCGCGTGTTTACGTTGGCGCGCCGCGTCTACGCACGGTGTGATTTTTGTCAGTGTTGTACCCATAGATTTAGGATGTACAAGATACACGATGACGGCTCGGGGACGTCACGTCACGTCCCCAAAAAACATAAAATTTATTACTTGATTTGAATTTCTCGCTCCCGCGCTTCGTGGATCTTTTTGCGTAGAAAAAATTTGAATCTATGGTTGTATCTCAGCCGGAAGTTTACACGTTTCGTTACTGATTTTAATATAGAAAAATCTCAGCTGAGCAGCACCTGGCCGTTATCTCGGCTTTGCCACATGTACAAGCGTTTTATTCACCGCCCGGCTAAAATACCATACGGCTCAGAAAATGTGCCGTGTATAAGAGGCCTGAAGTTTTAATTCCGTATACATGATTTAATTATTTATGAATAACATCTTTAATAATCATAAACTAGCAAAAGAATAACATAAAGATACAGTCATACTCAGCAAAGTAATGTTATATCAAAAATATAATTTAAGCGTCTGTTTGTAATTTTAAATAAACAGCTTTATATATTACTAAATGCACATGAAAGTATGTACGGTACTTGCCTATATCAAAAATCTATTTTTGTCTGTCTATCTGTTTGTTCCAGCTAATCTCTGAAATGGCTAGGTCGATTTTGACGGGACTTTCACTGGAAGATAGCTGATGTTATGAGGTACTTAGACTATAAAAATAATCATCAATCCAGATACGGCTCTAAATCTAAATTATCGCGGGTGAAGCTGCGGGCAACAGTTAGTCATTAGTAAAATCGCTTCTCAAGCGTATCATTTATTTCGCTTTTAATTCGTGGTTAATTAGCAACACCCAATTACGCCTCAATATACAAATTGAATGAACGAACAAAGCTCGTTACTTAAGTGATAATTGACGGTAGGTGCTGTTTTTGTGCCGGCTTAATTTGATAGGGGTACTTGAATTTGATACTTGTAGGGGCAGAGACAAAATTAAAGTGAAATCTTTTATTCGGTCACGGATTTTGACAAAGGGCATTCAAGTTATTACCAATGCTATTCAACTTTGCTTAGATTTAACTTTGAAATTCATATTGTATAAGGCACAATAAGGTAAGGGTCACTTTGAATGTCTCTTGTCTCTTTAATATGACATATTAAATTTGAGATTAGTATAGTATTCTTTTTTTTTTTTGACGCAGCTCTACCCACTATAACCCGGCGAGTTCCACCAATGCCGCCTTTGGTGAGATGCCCCGGATCTTTTGAGCAAATAGGACACCTCGACGGCTAGTCAGTCTCTCAAGGGACCGACGCCACCTCCTCAGAGGGGTTGTCCCGCACCATGGAACAACCTCTCCCAACGTCGGGACAGTACAATGGGGTGAGGTTCCCATCCTCGCCCCTAGCCCCCTGCTCTTTTGTCCCCTCTTCTTATAAGAGAGGTACAAAGAGGCCACCGCCACGTCAAGGCCTGAACCATGGTGGGGATATAGTACAGTCTCAGGATAGGTAACGCTTAAATGAGTTACTTGAGCTAGATCAGAATATAGTGTTATTAGGCGAAGTTGGCCATTTGCCTCTAGGTAGTTCATCCGCTGTTTGCATAAAAATGTAATGAATTAAATAATAATAATAATAATATCTATGGATGCTTTTACACCACGTCAATCTGGTCCCGTGGTAAGTTCTCGATGAACTTGTTACGAGTACCAGACAAGGGAAATATATTTAATACTTTTATATTATACATATATTTAAGATTTTTATTATATGATACACATATTTAATACACATCCATGACCCAGGAACACAGAAAATATTTTGTTCACTGGCGGGATTCGAACTTCCGGCTTAAGCGCCAACGCGATAACCATTGAGCCACACATTAAAAATGTCAAAGGCACACAGGTCGTCAAAATTTAATTTTTATTGCTATTATTTCAGTTTCGTTACCTTTATTATAATAATCAAAGGATTAAACAAATAATAGAGTTTTTACCAGAAAAAATAGCCAAAAAAACTGAAACGAATCCTCCTTTTTCAATCCCTAAAATCCCGCCCGATTATTTTGATATTTAATTACAAAAAGAGAAAAATAATGTAAATTTAATTAAATTAAGTACATTGTGTGAAATGTTGATGAAAATTGTATATGATTTTATGGAGATATTTTATCCTACGAGTTACGATTACACACCTAATCAAGCAAAAAATACATTTAAAAATATCAGTTATTTTGCTTATCAGCAATACTTTCGAAAACATAATTTACCTACCTAAAAAATTTCGTCAGAGCTTTTAAGCATTTTTTCCATTAAGTAACAATATCTTTTATACAAAAATACTTTACGAATTTTTCGTTTGAATATTATTTCTAATATTCAGCTTTATTTGTTTATGAAAACTCGAGATATACTAACAAAGGGAATTTTAAATGCCCTTAAGAGTTTTATGCGTTTATTAAAAACGCCAGTTAAGTAGTAGTTGCCAACGTCTTTATCTACGTGGACTTAAATTGAACAAAATATTGGTTGTCTGTAAAGTCGGTTTACGGACGATAGTTTTACGTGATAACGTGTTATAGAAACATTGATGAAAAATAATTACTTTTTTGCCGCTGTTTTGAGAAAAACAGTTAATTGAAGTGAACAAAATGCAATTAGACTGAAAATTATGGATGAAATCAATTACATCTTATAAAATTGTAGATATAAACACAAAACAGAAAACATGTTGTCCCGTATTCAACATTTGTATTAAATAATGGTTTCCAAGCCTGGGCCTGTCTATCGTTTGACAGGCTCAGGCGGAACGGGACACTTTTTTGTGTTCGCTGCCGGTGTTCATCAATTTATAAGATGTTATCACGACAAAAATGGCTACCAGAAAAATCGAAGAATATTAATTGTAACACATATAAATATTACCTTACACCAAATTTTATCTAAATCGGTCATATTAAGGAAAGACAAAGTTAGTTGTTTAAGGCTAAAAGGATTATTTATATGAGTCATTTGTGTTAATTTTAACCTTCAAGTTCAATGATAATATCCACCAGTGTCATACCAAAATCGCTTTTCTTTCGGAATAATCTATGCTAACGGCCCAAAGGCCCTAATGCTACATCGGATTAGTGTGAGCGGATTTGGCGCACTTTTGATTTGTAAAAGTGGGGGGTTGCCCTCCGCCAACCGTGAAGTCTACAACCACACGGCCTCCTGGCGTCGGGTTGGAAAATACCCTTACCATCCTGTTTTTATTTCCTTCTCGACTTCTCTTTTTATAACTTCAATTCTATTATTTTTTTGCATAGGAGGGCAAACGAGCATTCAAAGCCTTTTGGCGACTATCGACGCCAAAAGGCTTTGAATGCCACATAATAAACATACAACCAAAAATTATGCAGATCATGCGTTGCCCTCTTTTCCCTAACCCCCTTCCCCCAATGGGCCACCGGAAATCTACAAACCGCCGAAACGCGACAGCATAGCTCTTTACGTCGGTATCATGTGAGCAAGAGGTACCACCCTGGTCGTGCTGGCCCAATTGGGCAGCAATGCAGCATGGCAATACCTCTTACAAAATTCTCTCTATTTCTAGACTATTTTGTGTCATCTTTTGGCTTTCAAACAGCAAATAGCTTCTTCTCTCCTACCTGCACTGTATCTATATAAATTTTCAGATCCACATTAAACATTTTTACATTTTAATAGATTATTGAGACATAACAATGGATTCATCGTAAAATAAAGCCCCTATAATTCTGTTAGAGCAATACTAATCTTGATGGACGTACTAACGGACTAGCTTAGTTTACCTGCAGATAACGCAACGGTATGACACTTCAAAATGGCCGACCGTGTCATGCATGCTAATTCCGCCACACGTGAATGCGGACCAATTTAACTTGAACTAATGAGAAAGCTAAATTTTGCCAGCCCGAGCTCTTTAGCTAAAGTTTTGTCGGCAGACCGAGGACAGTTGATAAGACTTCCGCTTGACACTCTAAGCCGATTAAATAGACAGATGCCTTCCCTAATTCTAAAGTTGTTGCGAAATTTTGATCGAAGCGAAATGTTTGTTTATGCAATCATTTTATAATTATTATTTTTAATTAGATGTAAAGTGTTTAATGACTTTCGCAATTTATAAAACTATCAATTAGTTTTTATTACATTTCTTCTTCCCCACCATGGTTCACGCCTTGTCGTGGCGGTGGGGATCAGTAGCGTAAGGTGATTGAGGGAGGTGCCCTTTGTACTCTTATAAGAAAAGGGGACAAAAGAGCAGGAAGACAAGGGACGAGGATGGCAACCTCACCTCATTGTACTGTCCCGACGTTGGGAGAGGAGACTACCCAGGCGGGTATGTGGGACTCGCTGCGCCCGAATGGTGGTAAGGTGGACGGAACTCTCGACTCCAATTCTGTTTCGTGGTTCAAAATATAGACAGTTCCGGGGTTTTACCCGCATAAATCCCGTTACCATGGGATATCCAGGATTAAAACTATCCGATGTCCGACGTTGGGAGAGGTTGTTATGTGGTGCGGGACAACCTCTCTGTGGAGGTGGCATCGGTCACTTGGGGGACTGACTAGCTGTCAAAGTTCCTTGTTTGCTCAACAAATCCGGGGTACCTCACCAAAGGCGGCATTGGTGACACTCGCCGGGTTTTAGTGGGTAGAGTTCCGTCCACCTTACCACCATTCGGGCGCAGCGAGTCCCACATACCCGCCTGGGTAGTCTTCTCTCCCGCACAGTATGCCTCATGAGCATTTCCCAGTGTATTTTTTTTTTGCTATATTATTTAAGATTATACACGTTTTCGAACATACATGATTTAAGAATCACTATGTAAATGTTATGTTATGTTTTTCTTATTCTTAAACATCTGATAAAACCTTAGATCCTTTGGTTCGTAAAAAATTTGCTCTACTTTTTCTAAATTCAATTTGTTTAAAAGTAGTAATAAGGTCTGTATGTATGATTTTATAATTTATTTTGTAAAGATGTCTTAGAAAGGTTTTTACTTTTTATATTATTACTAGTGGCACCGACAGACGTTGTCCTGTACAAAACATTTTTTTGTGAATCTAAACCATCCTCGAATCCTCTTGAACTCACACAAAAAATTTCATCAAAATCGGTCCAGCCGTCTAGGAGGAGTTCAGTGACATATACACGCACACAATAAATATATATATCAAGATGTGTATCTCACAAAATGTACGACTTAAATAAGTCTGAGTTTATTTTTAGGTTTGGGGAATTGGCTTTATTAGGGATTTATACACGTGTACTACAAAATATTATAAAAAATATTTTTCAAAAATAAAGGAACTTCATTTTTTTGGGTTCCATTCCCAAAGGCTGCCAACATAACCTTTATGGTTTTCTCAACCTTTATGAACAGAACTTATAAATATAACACAAGCCTGTATTTATAAAGTCTCTATACGGTATTTATATATATCTAGAGTATCTTATTTACTATCTAGAGTAAATAAGATATCGTTAAAAATAAAAGAGGTACAAGAAACGTGTTTAAATACATAGTTTTATTCCAAATTTTTTCGGCAAAGTAATCGTCTTAAATCATCGAGCATATTATAACAATGGCCATCATCCATCAAATGACATCAGTCGGCCAATCAGAAACGAGAACCGGTGCAGCGTCGCAGCACAAATTTGACGGAATTTGTTTTCATAAAATTCACATAACATTACCGCCCTATTCCAATTATATGCTCCATGTCTTATAGGTTGTAAGGTGATACGGAAACCTCGTGCGACACTGACTCGCACTTAGAGTTTCGTATGAAAGCCTACTAAATGAGATGGAGGCATATAATGATACCCACTTCGAACTCGCTCTGGTTCAGAAATGCATTAGCTGCATGCATAATTAATTACACAGTGGCATTTAGGGAACCGACGTTCTAAAATGCTCTACTTTTATAGTAAAAAAAATTAAATGGTACAAATTGAACTATTCACCGAAACAAAATGTTTCTAGATCTTAGTATTGTATATTATGCTTTCTCTGCCTATTTACTATTCTATGGTTCGAGTGTGCAATGACAAAAAAGATCAATAATTTAGTTTTGCTATTAAATAGATTTAGAATAAATGGAGTTTCAATCTATTTTTTTTACTACGCTTTTATTTTGTTATTGCTAACATGCATTTCTAAATACGAAACCAAAATAAATGTATATTTTTAACGATATAGGGATATTGAGACATTAGTATCTGAAAATCTTCAGCGTTTATTTTCACAACTAGCAATACTTTTTCTTGTTAGTAAAGTTTAGCAAAGAAATAAAGATTTGCTCTTAATTGGTGCGCTAACTAAATAGTAATTGCTGTTCTAAGCTCTAACTCGCACTAAAGTGAGTAGCGTTGATGGTATAATTCATATATCAACGAACTATCAATTATTATTATTTGATGTGTGTTATAGAAACAATTTTATCTACAAACAACGACTAAGATATGAAATAACTCCCTACCATGGTCGTGGTGATGGAGCTCAGTAGCCTAAAATAAAAATACCTGCCTGGGGAGTCCACTCTCCCCCGCGGGATGACTACAAGCATTTTCCGATGCAAAATAAAAAATAAAAACTTATTTTTGTTACTAGTTTTTGTATCTAAATAACAAAAAAAAATATCTGACAAAAAATCACAAATTCCCCATTGTGGTTTATTCTTTTATTCGCATACTGGAGTTAAGCTGGTTTTGCCACGGTAAAGTAATTTGCGGCATTGACAAATAGAAGGGTGAAACGAGAGTGAAACAGAATTCAAAATTTACATATATGTGACAATTTTTATTTCTTCTCATAAAACAAAGATACAATTTTATTTTTTATTTTATTTACAATTAGAATAGTTACAGGTTACAGACAGACAAGCATGCACAGTAAAGTATAAATAGAAGGATCTTTTTCAACACTGGAGCCCTTGTTTTTTTCTTCGATATTGCAGGGGAATCCTATTGGATGCAGCCAGGATCATCGAGTAGATCCTGACCCAATGGGGGACTCGCACCTGGGAGTGCCTACCCTAATTAGAACCACTGCGAGCGCCTTCATCCGCTTTTTGAGGGTCCTGGATCACCTCAGCGGCAGGCTGGCTCCGTTAAAGGTCATACTACTCGTAAAGGGTGCCGGCCGCTCCTAAGCACGTCTAAGTCTCCACGACGTCGTGCCATACAGACAGGTTCAACACTGAAGCCCTATTATAACTAAACACAACATTACAATATTTTAGTTCGGATGTGATTTAGCTTCCTCTAATAATAGTCTCTTCTTATAATGATGGGTATCTTTAAGGTAGATTGTTGACTAAACGATAATTTTTATTTGTGAATACGAATTCAGACATTTTAAATACGTAGTTACCGATACCGACACACCGACACATCAAAGGGCAGGTTCTAGATGATTTCCGATTAGTGGAAACTTTGTAAACGACCTAACAAGTAACAAAGCCTTTTGTTACCGTTACTTTGGCATTCAACAATAATTATATGAGATATTTGTGTTATAAGCGAGTATGCAAGTAATATTTTATATCACCCTCAGCATAAATCATTGTAAAGTAATCGTAATAATGTTTGTGAAACTTAAAATAAATGATCGTATTATTATAAGAAGAATTTTAACACTATTTGTTTATTAATTTCTATTGAGATATCGGACCTCTTAACATTTTTCTTATAAAAATCACTATCTTCGAATAAAAAAATCAGCTTCCGTGTGTACAGTGTCCGCAAATTCCGAGGAATTATTGTCGCCGGATCATTTTACATATTTTTTGACAACGTTGCATTTCTATGTCAGTGTTTGATATTAATTTTCTAAATTAATACGGAACTGTCTTAATTTAGAAGTGATCGATTTCGAATAAAAATTGTGCGGTTTGTGAGTTTCCTGTGGTCCATTGGGGGGAAAGGAAAAAGAAGGGCGGCGCATCTGCGTGGCCTTGGTTGTGTGGATGAGTATGGGCGTCGGCGCCGTGAGGCTCTGACTGCTCATTTGCCCACTGATCACATAATAATTTAAAAAAAAAATTACATTTCATAGTTTTCATTTTATCATTCTTAATAGTTTATTATTATTATTATCAATATAATTATATTGATACAAATTCTATTCTATATATTATCCAGTTTAAATTTATCACACTCACAGGTATTAATATAATATTCCGTTCAATTTGAAGCGATGAACCTGTCAGAGGTGCGAAACGTTTGCTTGTCACCTTAAGTTAGATTAAAAGCAACTCGCAAGATATTCACGAAGGCGCGGATTCCAGATTAAATTAAAGAAATATAATATTTATATTAATAAGGTGGTATATCACAGTTATCAACAGCCCATCGAACTGTCATTTGGAGGGAATTAAGTTTGCAAGATCATTCTACTTCTTTCTACTACTGAAGTTTTGTTGTTTTGGAAAAAAAGTGAAAAAAGAGCAAATAGTTTTTTATGGCATAAGGAGGCAAACAAGCAGTCGGAGCCTTATGGTGACTACAGACGCCTATAGACATCCGCAACCAGAGGTTATGCAGATGCATTATCCTCCTTTTCCCTATCCCCCCAAATAGGCCACCGGAAACTCACAAACCACACAAAAGGCGACACGTTATATAGCTTACGCCGGTATTATGTGAGTGAGAGGTACCACACTGGTCGTGCCGGTCCAATTCGGTATGGTACTACCTCTTATAAGCGGAAACTTTTTTGACGTGACAAAGTCTTATAATTCGATAGAGCCGGCTGCACGAAAGAAAAAACATGACGCATGCGGCGTACCCCGCTCTGAGGCGTTCTATTTTCTTATGACGTTGTCACGTTCAACTATCGTCAGTAAACCGACTTTACAGACAACCGATTTTTTACATCTAACTTCTATATCTGATAACAATTTATTGGTGACGGGTTAGTATTTTAAGATAATAGAAAAAATACGTCACGTTTCCTAATATTTTATGTAATTAGTCAAACAGTCTAAAGGAGATGTTTCATTTTGGGCTAGCACTATGCACACCACATAGGTAAATAGGAAAAAAATATGGGAATTTTATAAAAATAATTTGAAGATTATTTGAAAGTTTTTTAATGTTATAACCCTACTTTTGGGGCGGCCATGACAGTTGTTTTGACATGACGTTAGACATCGTTAGTTGTTGACCTTATAAATTAACAAAATATCTGTATGTATGTAGTCTTATTTAACCAAAACACAAGATTTTCAGAATTCGTGTTATTTTTTTATAAAATCGCAGATATTTCGTTAAAGTCAATTATGTGTCATTGTCAAAATGTCATTTTTTGCATAATTCTGATCTGATCCGCCATGTTTCACGCCATGTTGCTCTCCTTGACGAAGTTAATTTAAATGTACATTAAAACGAAGCGAAATTAAATAAAATAAACAATAGTAAACGGTTACTATATAATGTAGCTATATTTATATAAAGTGTGCATAGTGCTGGCCCACGCCTCATACATTTCTTGAACATCTCCTTTAAATAACTTAATAAAACTTTATCATCACGTACAAAAACTAGGTACGTACATATTAAAAACAGGATGTACACGGGAATATTGTGACATAAAAAATTATATTATACTATTTGCTTTAGCTTAAAAATAACGTTTGATTTCATTAGAAGTTTAAGGAACCAGTAGCCAATAGGTAATGACGATAATGATAAAAATGAAAAAAGTTTAACATTAAATCATATTTAAACTCATCAACAAATCTTAAGTATTTATTCTTCCATAAATTAATTAATTCGTTCTTATGTATAAGACATTTAAGCTTACTGAATTTGTCAAAACAACGCCTAAAGGGGACATAACAAATGATCCGTCTCAAAAGACAAGAGCAGTCCAAATAGGCTTCGAATATTCGTTTGACGCTGTTTTAAATATAAATGAACTCGGCTTCATGAATTTTCAGGGGCCTATCTCTACAAAAATCGTCCCTTTAGCCCCGTGTGCCATCTGTACACCGTTACTATGTAATATTAAAGTTAGTACGTTGGGTTACAAATAGGGCTACATTAAATCCCTTGACGAATGGGGGTACAGATAATTATTCTGGAATGCCTCATTATATGGACACTTTAATATAAATTAGATTTATTTTGTAGTGTGGGGGAGTATCATATCTTGTTACCACAAACACGTATATTACGTGTTCTGTTTCACCGTAATTATACGGTGAAAAAATTGCTCTCTGTACCGTTGTAAAATAGAAATACAACTATAAAAAAATTTGTCTGTAAAGTCAGTTTATGGACGATAGTTCTACGTGATAAATTTTTGTGCCGCTGTTTTGAGAAAAACAGTTAAATGAAGTGAACAAAATGAAATTAGACTAAAAATTATGGAGGAAATTACATATTAATTACATCTTATAAAATTGTAGAAATAAATACAAAAACACAAAACACGTTGTCGAGCATTCAACTAAAATGTTGATAAGTAATGGTTTCCAAGCCAATTCTTGGGCCTCTCTATCGTTTGACAGGCTCTGATGGAACAAGACACTTTTTCGTGAGCGCTGCCGGTATTCATCAATTTATAAGACGCTATCACGTCAAAAGGACAGCATAAAACCCGTGCTATGACAGCACAAAGATGCAGATACAATATACATGTATGAATATACGTTATGAAGATAAATCCATTTTAAATTGTAATCCTCTTTTAGACTTTTAATTAATCATTATAATACAATACGCAATTTCAGTATTCATTAGTTTTAGAGTATAAATCTGTTTCAAATTGTGGTTTTGCATATTTTGAGTTCAATGCGTAGTCATTGTGTCAACGTTGAATCGCCATGACATACATAATTAGTAGTTAACAAGAGATTAACAAATAAACAAGTAAATCCTGTGTGGAATAACATAATAATTAGGATAGAAAGTTTTATATATTATAAAGATTTGTATAGAATATTATATAGAAGTATTTGTATCTAGTTATTTAATGCAATTTCGTGGTTTGGCAGTCGCTTTCCGTAAGTACCTCAACATTCTACGTACTTATTATTTCTATTGTCTACGAATTTCACTCATTGTAATGCAACATCTTTTACGGATTTAATGGTGGTATATACGATTTTTACATGCCTGATACCTAAGACCTCCCCTGACCATAGTTGCTGTGAAGTATCGTAACGTTGGTCATGTAATATTAATAAACCGCTATAGAATCCGTAGTTGTTTCATTGTATGTATGTACTTATTTATGTACACCGTAGCTGGTATACTAGCATTTAAGCCAACTAGGTCCTTAATATGACGTAAATGGGGAGGAACTACTTTGAAATATTATTATAGTTGACACTAAAGACGTGAAGGTTTGTTATGATTCATCATCATCACCATCAGCCTCTATCCATCCACTGCTGAACATTAGCCAGCCTTATTCGCCCATCGGAAATCTGTTAATGTTATGTTATGTTAGGTATTAACCAATATAAAAGATGAGATTGAGTTTTTTTTTTAGCTTTGTCTCTTATTAAATTCACTTTAGTTCTAGTACAGGCAAGTTCTATTAAACTTAGCATTGGACCAAATTAGCTCGGTTTATAAATATTTATTTCTGTAGTATTCTATCGGTTTCTAAAAGCGATTCGATTGAGACTACTCCTAAATAGAATCCATATTTTGCAGCGGTATTAGCTATTTGGAATTCCAATTTAAACACAAATTTTGTTTCAGCTCGCTCGCAGTCTGACCAGCTATACCCAATAGTATATAATATTATACTGGAAATAAAATGAAGAGAAAATGTATATGCATTGACGACCTCTGTGGCTCAATGATTAGCGCGTTGGCGCTCAAGCCGGAGGTTGCGGGTTCGAATCCCGCCAGGGAACAAAAATATTTTCTGTGTTCCTGTGTCATGGAAGTGTATGTGTATTATATAATAAAAATCTTAAATATATGTATAGTATAAAAGTATTAAATATATTTCCGTTGTCTGGTACCCGTAACACAAGTTCTTCGAGAACTTACCACGGGACCAGATTGACGTGGTGTAAAAGCGTCCATAGATAGATATTATGTATTATGTACCGAGAATACACTGTTAGGTGGATTTTATATTATTTTTACGTTATACTAAGTTAACATAACTATTTTTGTCAGGTCTCAGTAACCTAGGGTGAGCGGTGCACCTTGGGCGAAGCTAATTGGGCCGAGGGGGCTCTTGGTACCCCTCTTATAAGAAGAGGGGACAGAACAGCAGGGGGCAAGGGATGAGGATGGGAATCTCACCCCATCGTACTGTCCCTACGTTGGGAGGGGTTGTTCTGTGGTGCGGGACAACCCCTCTGTGGAGGTGGCGTCTGTCCCTTGCGGGACTGACTAGCCGTCGAGGTGCCCTGTTTGTTTTCTAGATCCGGGGCACCTCACCAAAGGGTTTTAGTGGGTAGAGCTGCGTCCATTTACCAGCTGTCGGATGCAGCGAGTCCCGCATACCCGCGTGGGGAGACCCACTCCCCCGCGGGATGCCTCAGAGCATTTCCCGGTGTTAAAGGAGAAAAAAAAAAGCTATTTTTGTCACTAAAATTCGTAGATGATGTCTAAATCTCGAGCTCCATGAAATAAAACTGAAAACAATATGGTAAAATATTTGCTTCAAACAGAATCTTATTATATAATATGTATAAAATCTTATAAAATACATAGTCTTATTTAAAACGAGAATTTTATAACTCCCCTGTAATTTTAGTTGTTCTTATCTCATATTATGTTGAACAAATATCACTGATATCACGCCAAAAATAAGCTCGTTGAAGTGGGAATGGGCTGGTCGTATAGTCAGTCAGTCGTCAGGTCAGGAGAACGAATGGCCGAGGGGCCAATGAGGATCTAGAGTGGAGGTTGTGTTTAGGCAGACGAAGTGTTGGTCGGCCATTAACCAGATGGGAATCCGTGTTTGATGCGAGTGACAAGTGATCGGTCGTCTTGGTGTTCATTGAGGGAGGTCTATGTTCTATGGATAGAAGCTAAAGAGGATATTCTAGTAACAATAAAGTCATAAGGTGGCGGGTAGATCAATTTAGTAAAATTAATTTAATTGTATGCAATAATCGGGGTAACATATTCTTTATAGAAAAAACCCTGTAAATAAATATAAAGGTAAAAAAAAAATAACGTCAAAGTTACCAAGAGGAGTTACCAACTAACTATTTATTAAAAATCTTTGTTATAAAACACACATCTAATATTATAAGCGGCTATAGACAGATATCGCGCAATAAACAAGTTTCCAACAAATTATTTGGATCCATCGAGACCTTTACAAATATTTTTCTGGCAACGGTCCTTCAGACCCTCATTTAGTGCAAACTTCGAAACTATTGGGTCATATTTCTCGTCCCAGTTCGGTTAATTTAGCTTCAACTTCTAATTAAATCCCTCATAAATTGTCGTGAATTGTAAAGCTAAGGCTCTTTAGGCTACGCATACTCGGATAGTATTTTATTTAAACAAATGGCGAGGGTGAATCGAATTCATTATTATAAGTGTAAAATAGTTTGGAGATTTAGGCGTTCTTAATTATATTGGTAAAAAATATTATGCTTTTTTCTAGCTTCACCTGTATGTATGTTTGTAAGCGACTCCTTTGGACTAGATTTGAACTACTTTAAGACGTCAGATCATATTGAAACGTTGCAATTTTGTTAAGGATCGATGACGATACAATAATTTAACAACTTTGTTCCAATATCCTGATCAGGATAATCAAGATAGCACATGCAAGGAAGGCATAAGGCGCGCAAGCACATGACTTGTCCGGTTTTTAGTCTCTCATTCATTCTAAATTGATTGCCTTATGATGAGTAGTGTAAATTAATCTAAAAAATCGATACATACTAAAAAGTAAAAAATAATTATAGTTAAAAAACACGCTTTTTTTACAATAAGTAATATCATTTTTAAATCCATTTAATTCTTGTATAACAAATTAATTTCAAATTTTTAGTTAGGTTTGCTATTTGAAAGCGTGTTTTTTAGTTTTAATAAACTATAACTTATTTTATTTGTAGTAATAGCCATCTGGTCAAGTGGGAGTGGTCAGACAGGATATTTTATGCAAACTTTGGGGTTAAATTCCACCAAGTACAGATAATTTGTATAATGAATATAGATGCATGTGCCTGGGTCCTGGACCATAGACGTATTATATATTAATAATTGTATTACATTCATTCCCGCCCTATAGATTATCACAGGACTAGGATTCTGGATTATATTCAGTATATAAACGAGTTTTACAGAATATTGCTAATACATTTTCAATATTTTATTAATTTTCGCAAAGTAACGCTTGCCTATATAGACTATTTAAAAAAAAACTATCGCTATGTAAACGTAGCTCGCTCGCTGCAAAAAAAGTCGTTGGAAATTATAGTAAGGGTCACAATAAATTAAATAATATTTATTAATAATTCTAGACGCTTGATTTTTTTAGGTTGGCGCTACATACGTCGTTTTAGTTAAATAAAATATACTTTGACCATTATCTTAAAACTTTTTAATAAACAGTCTTAATAGTTATTTCAAAGATGATAATGAAAGTCTGAACAGTGTAATTACGCGCCAAATATAAATTATTTAGTATTTCATCATAGTAATAAAATAATAATATTTCGCTCGCGAAAATGTAAATTTATGAATATTATATGAAAGCATATTATAATTAATTATGTACTTGTATCTCATTCTAGTTTATCAACAGTAAATTTTGATTATAATTCTTGTGATTGATTAATAAAAAACATCATCTATATTTAAAAACTTACGGATTTACAGTACCTTAGTAAGAGGTAGTGCCATGCTGCATTGCAGGCGAACTGGGCCGGCACACCCGGGTTGTACCTCTCGCTCAAATAGCACCGGCGTCAAGTGACAGCTATGCTGTCGCGTTTCGTGTGGTTTGTGAGTTTCTGATGGCCTATTTCTTCTTTTTTTAGAGTAAGTCTTTAAAAATGTAGAAATTGAAAGTAATCAATGAAAATTGCTTATGCAAATAAAATGTTTTTTGTTTTTTTTTAAATAAACGCTGTAAATCTATTATTATTTCTGTTGTCTATAAAGAAAATTTAATTTATTGATTGGACTTTTCTCATTGTTACAAATTGCCTAAAACGTGTTTACGTTTGTTTAAATTACCTCGATGCTTTTTCTTGCCATTGCCATTGCCAAGAATATGTTATAAAAATTGTACTTTTTTCTATGTAGTTATTAAGCTGTTTTATTATACAAGGTTGATAAAAGCGAGAGGCATTAAATTAAACCACATATTCTATGTACCATTTTCAGACTACACACCAAAACTTAGACCAATAGAATCAATAGTTTAGTCACAGGATATTTTTAAAGTTTTAAAGCCGCTCCGAAAAACTATTTTTAATAGTTTCGGATTAACCGTAAGAATGTATAGTATATGTGGTTTAATTTAATGCCTCTCGCTTTTATCAACCTTGTATATAAAAAAATTAATTTAAGCAAATAAATTACAAGTAATGAGTATTATGTGTACATAAAATAAATAATAATAGCATTACGGAATTAATATAATATAGGCGTCACTAATTTCATCATCATCATCAGCCTCTTTCCATCTACTGCTGAACACAGGCATCCCTCAATGATCGCCAAGACGTCCCATCTCTTGCCACTGCACGGAGATTGTCTTCCCATCTGATTAATGACTAACACTTCTTAGGAATACCTAAGCCCGGCCTTCACTCTTGAATCTTATTGGCCCATCGGCCATCGGTTCTCCTGAGTGTGTGACTCGCCAGGGTATCATCACTGCGGCTGCAGTAAAGACACTGCAGACCACACAGGCGGAGTGCCCAAATTGGGCGGAGGCAAGGGCGTCCCTCATCACTGAGGTTAGCGCTGACCAGTCACTCTGTGAGAGAGAATGGCGGCCCTCTCCTTCGGCGAGGTAGTGATGTTGCAGAAGGAAAAGTCGGAAGGAGAGGGAGCGCGGCGCGGAGGACAGTGGTTACAGGTGGTCATATCTGGCGTTTCCGATCGGGGGCTACGCCGCGTGCGTCTCATTTCCGGGCTATAAGGCAACCTTATATGGGTGCCTTAAGTGGAGTAGGAGGAGGGAACTCCAACCGCCTGCCTCCAATGAAGAGTGCCAAATGGTGTGCCGTTGAGGTCCTGCAGACGTCCACAGCTCCCACAGGGCCGGCCAGATGACGTGTAGAACAACGCTGGGGCTTAGTGGGTGGAATCTGCGCCCATCTCCCCATCTCTTCGGGCGAAGAGAGTCCCACATAACCGGCAGGCCCCCCGGGCCTGGTAGTAGTTATGCCTAAACGCATTCCCCAGCGAAAAAAAGAGATTTTAAATGGGCGACGCTGACCACTTAACATAATTATGCTCGTCTTTCCGCCTATCTAGAGTCATTCGGGGTAAGAGCACGCGGCGGGTAAGAGATCGCAGTGCTTAGATCTCTGCAGGGCATGGAGGGACATGGGGCACGTATATGGCAAAATCAGAGGCGAGCAAATGGCCATATTAAAGCCACGCTTCAGGTTGCCGTGCTGCGTTGTTGTCGAAAAAAAATTGAAAAAAGTGTATTTTTCGTTGTTTGACAGGTAGATTTTTAATCTACGGAAAAGTTTATAGTCTTTATGACCATAATATTAACGTGATAAGTAGTTTTTACTGTTGTGACTCTATTAATGCACTATCGTTAGCGAGAGAATATTTTAATTTTTTAATATATATATCTATAGGCGAAATTGTCAAAAACTAGTCCTGTGGGGTAAGAGAGCGGGGTCAAAAGAACGCACGCGAACTCTTAACCTTACGTGCGTTCTTTTATCCACAATGATATTTATCGTTTATTGTTTTTGTAAAAAGGGTCTTACGTAGACCCTGGGATGCAATTATAGTGCTAGATAAGCAGTAAAATGACTTTCGAATGCATTTTTATTCGTACTAATTTCATTCATTACAAATACTCAGTCCATACACAGTGCCTTTGGGTAGTACGCTACCCAAATGCACTCACTTAATTTAGTCGTCTTTTTTATTTTACAAAAATGCCTCGCAATTATATTCTAAAGCAAGCAGACAGAAAAGTAGTGATTGAGTGAAAATGGCAATTTCTAAAGCACTTATAGCCGGAGGAAAGAGTCAGAGACGTGCTGCAGAAGAAGTCGGTATTAGTGAAGGAGATTTGAAAAGAGATAAAAAAAAATGATTCGTTATCTTTAGGTTGCTTCAGGCCAACCTTTAATGAGGCTCAAGAATTAGAATTTTCTGCATATTAAAAGTAAATAGATGAAATGTTTTTTGGCTAATTAATTGTTAAATTATGCGTCGTGTGGCTTACGAGTTTGCTGTGGCTAATGATGCATCCAAAATGACTGGTCGTGACTAGCTCGAATGTTCAGGAGAAAGTTTAGTAGTTGTTACTGTGTATAATAAAATAGGTACATCTTCATTTCATATTTTTCAATTCATTTTCCAAAAAATCATTCGATGCGTTCACTTACCCCACATGCAAACTTTTACCCCCCAGACTGCGTACTGTTACCCACATTAAGGGGCAAAGGTTCGCATTTTGACCGAGCCTCTTTAGTGTTTAATTCTTAAAAAACTATGGATTTAGCCTGTACATAAATATACGTACTTAATAAAGCATTAAATACGAATAATATCTAAATTTAACTATCACATTCCTAATAATTGATTCCTTTGGTTATGGTGTGCTTGGAAGAGGAAAAGTGCGCACTCTTGACCCGAATGACTCTAACGATCATGAAAAATATATTTAGCTTATTAGAGATCGCACAGATTTAAAATACATATTGGCCAATACTAATGTTATCCAAATAAAAGTCACTAGACCGAGTACCACGTTATGTCTGTTCATGTATGGTTTCCATTCTCAAAATTTAGTCTCAGATAAGAAAATAGCATGTAATTAAGATAAAATAACTGCACCAAAATCTTATATAGCTTAATGATTGTAATTTACATTGTTGAACAAATTGCATAATTATGGCTAGCGTTCTCGCTCGTTGCATCAAATTATTGAAATTTATGCAACTCGGATAAATACTTGCAGTTATTTTACTTGCCTTGGTTATCTCTTTATTGCCGGCTATTACCTGCGATTTCACGAGCATTCCGTTTTATGCTCACGGTTTAAAAGATGTAATTATATCTTTAATGTATAAAACGATTACACTTCATCGAATTATTTATTCTGAAACTTTAAACTGTTGATATAGAAATGCTACAAATTTGATATTGTGTTTGATAAATTTAACATTTCAATGTTGCTTATCGTTACAAAATAGCAACGGATCAACAATATCTTTAGCGGATACAGATTCATATTAGATCTAGGGAATCATAACGGAAATAATTGTAACGGAAGGAGTGGTGAGGTGTTAGATTCATTAAGCGGATACGAGGAGCGACCAGGGGTGAGGAGAGGAGTGGGGAGAGGAGAGGAGGGGAGAAGCGGAGAGCAGAGGAGAGTTGCTTATAAAATACGGTGCATTTTGGCGGAGCGTTACTGTGAAATTCTTAATATAAAAATTAAAACCGACTTCAAAAATTAAAAAAATAAATAAAAAGTAATAAAATAATTTCCTTAATCTTTGTGCCTACAATTTATAATCAACTTGTTCTTCCACTAATAATACAATCTTTGCATTTACCACGTCATTATTGTTACTTTTGGAGTCGGTGTCAGCCAAGGTAGGTAAGGGAGGTAGGTACATCAACGAATACGACACCGATTTCTCTGAGATGCCATCATCAGATCCTGGTTTCCTTATCATGGGACCATTTGGGAAGTATACGCTTTAGAACAAAAGAATATTTTTTCAAATCAGTTTAGCCATCTTCGAGTAATCAGGTAACATACATTAAAAAAAATAAAAAAAAAGATTCCGACGAATTGATAACCTCCTCCTTTTTGAAGTCGGTTAAACATCATTAAAATATCTTCAGTAATTGCTTATTTTATTTGAATTTACATAATATAAAGTAATTATAAGAACTAATATCATAGTATATTTGAAGGCCGTAAAAAATTGTGTCGTTGTTCGTTTATCCCTTACTTACTTGGGCAGTTTTGATAGAGATAAAAAAATAGACGTTTAACCGTGAAAAACTCTTGTCCAGAATATGTAGGCAATATAAATTTTTGGAGCATTAGAATTATAGTTTTTATACATCTTGGTTTCTTAATAAAACAATATATTAGGTAAAAATATTTGAGCTATAGTGATTTTATAATATTTTTATGAGTTGTACATACATATTTCATTTGCTATAAAATATTTTTATTGTTCACAATTCTGAGTCAAATTACTTGCTCTATAAATTCATTTTTTTTTGTGATATATATACAAAATGTATATAAATACTTTATATTTTTAATATTTAATATGAAATAAGTAGTATAATATTATACCGATACATACTAAGAAATAAAATGTATGGGAGAGTTTAATGTAAAATTTATGGATATTTCTCGTTTTATTTTTAATAATTTATTATTGTCATTTTACTCATTAGGTAAAGTTCTTTCGAAATCAGTTTAAAGTTTTTTGATACCTGTAATAGTTACGGAATAATCGCCTGTGCACACTTAACGATTACAACCGGTATAGATATAATATGTAGTATCTACTACATAATATTATATCTATACCGGTTGTAATCGCTCGCATCTGCGAGTCTCGCGGGATCGGCCGTCTTGGCGTACATTGAGGGCGGCGATCCATGCAGACGGGCGCTCGGCGCATCTTTCCCATTAAATGTTAATTCAACTTTTCCAGTAATTTACACGTATAATAAATAAAATTGGAGCGTTTGTTTGTAATAAATAACCGCTTTTTATTGAATGCATATAGCTGTATACACGGCACATACGAAATTCAACTTTATTACAATTTTCGTATGTCTGTTTGTTCCAGCTAATCTCTGAAATGGCTGGGCCGATTTTGATGGGACTTTCACTGGCAGATAGCTAGTGTTATAAGGAGTAACTAAGCAGTAGGGAGGAAGGAGTAAATAAAAATAATAATCATCAATCCGGGTACTGCTGTAAATCGAAGTTAACGCGGGCGAAGCTGCGGGCAACAGCTAGTTTTAAATATAGATGAATAAAAAACTTTTTTGTTGTATAAATATTCAAATTTAAATTGGTGTCTGAACCCATTTCCCGAGCTCATTTAAGTTGTATGATCATTTGTCTTCAGCACACAATCAGCTGTCAAATCGACTCAACGCAATTAGAAGTGTAGCCGAAAGCGATTCAACTCAAACTTTCTTGTTTGTGATACAACAAAATGTTTCGTTTTACGATCATTAATCATCCTACCTATATTTTATGTATAATGACTAGAGTGAACAACCGAGCGTTTTGTGAATAATCAGTTTCTTCACAAAACAATACACGAAGGAATATATCTTTATATTTTTACTTGTCTTGGTAACTAACGTCTTGGCGTTCATTAAGGTGGCCTATGTTCAGCAGTGGACGGATAGAGGCTGGTGATGATCATGGTAACTAACTTGCTACTTATTAAAATAACGATATTTTTTGACATTCTTTTTGGATCAAACATAAGCCCCTTAAAGAATGTAATAGGTAAGACATGCAGAATTCCTCGTAGCGCTGTTTTCACCAGTGAGCAAGTGATGTTGATATAGTCAATAGCCCACGTTTGGGTTTACCTCTCCCTAATTTGGAATCAATTATAACGTAGTTTACATACCCACCAACTTATTTGTGAAATAGCGAAAATGGGAACTACGGCCGCCATGTTGAAATATCATTCGCTACAGGTTAGTGTTTATCACTATTTATGATCACTTTTGTTTACCGTAATAGTAGCTGTAATCTATTAAAGTGCTGAGTGAGCCAACAAACCATTTTTTGACGTGACAACGTCTTTAATTCGATGGAGCTGGCTGCAAGAACGAAAAAACATGACGCATGCGGCGTTACCTTGCTCTGAGGCGTTTCATTTTTAACCGACTTCAAAAAAAAGGAGGTTCTCAATTCTTCTGTATGTTTTTTTTTTTTTTTTTAATGTATGTATGTGACACGATATCTCCGCCGTTTGTGAATGGATTTCGATGGTTATTTTTTTATTTGAAAGCTGGTGTTTCCAATTTGGTCCCATATTAATTTTATTAAGATCTGACAAGCCGTTTTTTAGTTATTCCCAATAATGCCTATTTGGTTGGTTTTGTTTACCTTGATGATATGATTTTTTTATTACGTGTCGATGTAACAATTGTATAGGATGCTTTGGTAGCACACCATATTATGTCGCGGTCATCGTAATCATCATCATCATCACCATCACCATCATCATCATCATCATCATCATCCTTTATCCATCCACTGCTGAACATGCCTCCTTCAATGAACGCCAAGACGACGAATTTCGGAATCACTAAAAATTAAGAAATAAAAACATTTTACAAAAAATTAAAACCGACTTCAAAAATACTAAACTAAAAAGTAATAAAATAACAGTTTCTTTAATGTTTGTGCTTACAACATATAATCAACTTAATCTTCTACTAATGTACAAACTTTGCGTTTACCACGTCATTATAGTTACTTTTGGAGTCGGTGTCGTATTTGTTGCTGTACATTACCTACCTATCTACCTTGGCTGACACCGTCTCCAAAAGTAACTATAATGACGTGGTAAACGCAAAGTTTTGTACATTAGTAGAAGATTAAGTTGATTTTATGTTGTAAGCACAAACATTAAAGAAACTGTTATTTTATTACTTTTTAGTTTAGTATTTTTGAAGTCGGTTTTAATTTTTTGTAAAATGTTTTCTTATGACGTTGTCACGTTCAACTATCGTCAGTAAACCGACTTTACAGACAACCGATTTTTTATTTTTTAAAGACTGTTAGTTTAAGTAGTTTATTATATACAATGTTTTATGTAATGTAAAATTAGAATACCTACTTGTCATAACATACTACATAATTCTGGGCAACTTATATTAATTAGCAACACTTAATAGACGTTGTCGCTACCACTCAGCTCACAGATAAGTCTGTGGGTCTTGAAGTAAGTAATAACTATATTTCTCTTTATTGTAAAATATCGTAGATTCAATTCAAAATAATAATAAACTACAGATGAAGGGCAGATCCTAAGCCAATTAGGGCGTCTCCGACGGGTCTTCAATATTTCCGTACTTGAAACTGCCGTGAAATGGTACGCTGCCGGGACGTAAGCATTCTCTTTAACCTATCCTTAAAATCCCTTTTTCATTTCTTTCATTACTCCCATTAAGAAATACTGACGTGCCCTTAAATTTCAAAATTGCCGACTTTTGTGGGTGGCGGCTATCACATATCAGCTCGTAACCTGTACGCTCTGCAGTACCTTTGTATATAAGCTACCTTATATAACAAAAAAACGATACATGATAAAACTCTAAACTGGTTAAAATGTTTTAATAGAGTACATTAATAAATATATTCTTATCTTAGAATAATTACACTATAGAAACCTAGTCCGCGCGGCCATTTTGAAGCAACTCACATGGAGCCATTTTTGCCCCAAGCGCCGGGAAGTTCCGTAGTATTCTATGTCAAACCGCGCCAAACGTGTCTCCGTAAAATAAATAATTATGACGATTTTTGAAGTTAAATTGTATGACAATACATCTGAATAACAAAATAAATGTAATAACATCACTTTTCACAGTAAATCTTTCAATATTTCGTAGTATCTTGTAATTAATTAGGTTTAAATAAATAAAAATTTTTTCAATGCTCAGTATTGCCCGATTGTGAAAATATTTTTACTGATTAAATTTAAAACAGTTGCTACTGATATTTACGTAGATACGTGACACGTTCTCGAATTAATGTGTTTGTGTGATTTAACGATAACAAATACAAACAGTAACAAACATTCATACGTTCATACATACAAACCTTCGCGGTTATATTACAAGTTACAAGTTTAAATAGTAAACTTTACATTACAACTGTGTTTCATGCCAATAAAAATAAATATAAAAATATATATTTTACTAATTACTTTTATATTTTCTTCATTTCATATAAATAAACATTCTTGTAATATAACAATTATACATAATAAATAATAATATAGCTAGTGTATACATGGTTAAGTAAAGTTGTTATAAATTAATTCATACATACAGCTTGGCAAAAAAGAGTGTGACGTGGTGACAGGTGGAACTAAATATTTTACTAAATGGAAACCTATGATGTTGACAATATTTGGCCGACAAATACTAGATTTAGAGTAAAGCTTAGTGTTTCACATTTATTTTTAACGATTTGATTAAATTATCTTACTGATTTTCCATATTATGATGAGACCTAAGTGAAAGTGGCGCCCTCATTTTTTCCATACTCTTTTTTGCCAAGCTGTAGATATGCCCACCTAGCTATTTATGTATTAAATATTATTGCTATAACAAATTGATATCAGCGGCCGAATCATTTCCCGTTTTCGGGAAAACTTCACCACTACTGGCAACATTGAATCAATTTACGGCCGTTTTCAATATTCGATCTCGAATCTGAGATTTTTATTGATCCAGATTTTATCCGATCCCTCGATTGATTTTGAATCTGCATTTCAATAAGCCAATCTCTTCTCCAAATCCATTGAAAAAAAGAGATTTGTCAAAAATGTTCGCCCTCTTTAACGTTTTGTTTTACGTTTGTGCAGTAAAAATACATAAGCGATTATTAATGAGTAAAATGGTGGTTATTTTCTTAAAGCTAATCTATTATAAGTATAATCACAAGAATAACCAATAACAATAAAAATTAAAATACTAATAACTATACTATAACGTCAAGATTAGAAAGACATAAAAGTTTTGTTGAAGAGGAATGGAACGTCAGTCAATCCAAAACGTCAGTCAGTTTGACATTGGTAAAACTAACAATTCTAGTAGTACGCGATCCAACTGCAAAATTAGTGCACTCATCGAGTATATGCTAAAATCCCAATTTTTTAATAAAATATTTTTAATAGATTTTTCGGAAAAAATTTCATTTACTTGTTTTTAAATAAAATATCGTCCACATCACGGAAATAAATTATATCAAGACTGAAAAATCATATTTGCTGTTGCAACCAGGTGGTATTATTATGATATATTTTTTCGTTCACAACGTACGTTTATTATTTATATTATATAAAATTAAAGCTATTTTTTTCTTTTCCTTACAATAATATACGGTTATTTAGTTAAATCTGGCCGTAAATAAAGGTTTTCGGCTGTTAAAGATGGCAGTTTGACGAGGATAGCAGTTTTCAGCTGTACTACGCTTTAATGCGCAACAGTAGTAGGGATGACTTTATAAATACGTAATTAAAAATATTTTATCTAAAAATACTAGCGGCCACCTAGTAGATATATATTCTCCTAATCATAAATATGCTGAAAAATTAAGTTTTTAGCATATTATACTCGATGACTGCGCTAATTCTGCAGCCGGATCTTAGACTACCTATGGAGTCTCAAGTTTGTTGTTTATATATAATATTAATAATTTAATGTATTATTATTATATTTATTATGATTTATGATATTTTATTTAAAAATTAAATTATAATTGATAATAATATTTCCATTTTCACGCCCTTATCAGTACAATCCAAAGGTATAATCGGTCAAAATTGGAGGATCGCAAATAAAGATCAATAAAATTCAAAAATCGATTTGTCAAAACCAGAGATCGGTTATAGAAAACGCATAACTGTCACCTTCATACAAATTCCAGTCTAAAATCCCGATCCGCCCTCCCAAAGATGGATTGTAAAAAAAGATCGATATAACGATCCATCGATCGGTTATTGAAATACTAAAAGTAGGAAATGGATTGAAATATCAATCTCGATCCGAAATTTAGGGATTGAGATTGAATATAGAAAACGGCCGAGTGCTTCATTTTTGACAGTGCGCTTGTATGAATACAGACCTTCTATAGTGTAATTATTCTAAGATTCTTATTATAAAGACGATAAGATAATAAAAAAATGAGTTAGATTTTTAGTACAAACCTACTATTGTTTTTCGGTTTAATTTGTTTGGTAAGTCTGTAATTTCGGAAAGCGGGTGATTGTCATTTCAATGCTTAAACTATTTAACAAACAATATTTCGTCACATAATCACAAGATGGTGGACAAAGGACTGCCTCTTATATTACTAAAAGGGGTCAAGATGAATGTTGGTACATTATTTATTATGATCGCTAATGGACTACAAAGCTCGTGAATAATAAGGGACCCTAAATATTTGTTTTAATTATTAATGTTTGAAGTCCTTTAATTGCATTTAATTATTTAAATTATCATTATCCTCAGCATCTATTCATCCACTGCTGAACATTGGCATCCCTCAATGAACGCCAAGACTACCGATCCCTCGCGACTCGCATCCAACACGGAGCCGCACGGCACTGAGAACGTCTTAAATAATAAATAAATATATCAAAATTAGACAATAATACCTAGTCCCACCAGAACTACATTAACATAGTGGGTGTGTGATGGCAACGAAAATAATTTGAAGATATATTATACTATACACCTATAAGGTACACGTAGCGCAAGTGTTGACAGATCAGATCCCCTTTTGTATATAAAAATATTTGTGAAATTCTAAGTTGCAAGGAAAGAAGAGGATTTTTTTACAGTTGGGTATGGCAAACAGGCTATCTGATGGTCATCAAGTTGTCAACTACTACATGAATATAACGAGTTCATCCGGCGCTAGCAACGCAAATCATGAATGATTTGCGTTGCTAGCGCCGCTAGCTACGTGTCAGGATAGTCAAGGCGTGAACGCCTTGACTATCCTGACACGTAAGATTATAATATAATAGATATTATACATATATGGAATAGCAATTATATAATGTATGTATGGAAACATAGTCATTGCTAATTAATCAGGAAATCAAATGTAACACTAACGATATTTTCTATTCTACCGTCATACAATATAGCCTTGTATATAACTATTCTAATTGTTGCGTATATTTACCCAAATAATATCTAGGTGATCAGAATACAAATTCGGTACAAAATTATTCAATGTTCAGTCATGAGTAATTGAATTTATCTAAATTGATTTAACACGATAAATTTGATTTACCTCTACAGTTTGTTGAAATACAATTCTAATTGTAAAATAGGATACAAACAAACCTTACTAGTTTTACTCTCCTTACTAATATGATAATGTGAATGTGAGTTTGTTTGTTGCTCTTTCAAGGCAAAACGGCTGAGCCAATTTGGCTGAAAGTTGAAATGGTGATGGCATTATACCTTGGATTAGAACATAGGCTACATTTTATCCAATGATATTATAATATTATGTATAAAAGAGGTAGATATTTATTAACCATCAACACCAATAAAACTAGTTATAATATTATCTTCAAATCTAAAAATAAAACCATTCCACCACATGCCTCATTAACAATAAATAATATCCCTATTAATGAAACTACCAAACAAAAATATCTTGGCCTAAGAATAAACAATTACCTAACATGGAATGACCAAATTGATTACATAAAAATAAAGTTGCCCTCTCTAATTGGTTCACTGCGTAATCTATACGGGTGTGTTCCCCGGCAGACACGTTTCATGATATATAACTCCTTAGTCAAATCACACTTGTTATATTTGATCGAAGTATGGGGCAGCGCTACAAAATAAAAATTACAAGAATTACAGATAATACAAAATAAAATAGTAAAAGCTCTCTTCCAATACCCATTCCTGACATCAACAAAAAAGATCTACACCGAAACTGGTATACTTAATATTAATCAACTTTACGTATATAATACATGCATAATTATAAGGAAAATCATTGAAAAAACTATTAATATAAACTTAACTTTTATTAAAAAAATACAAATTACGAAACGCAGTACTCGCCGACCAAGTTTGCTTGTACTACCTAGGATACGAACCAATTACGGCAAAAAAGTATAACTTTTGAAGGAGCACAACTTTATAATAAGCTACCACCTGACATAAAAAATGTGTGCTCATTTAACATATACAAAAAAAAAACTATTAGAATATGTAAAAACAATGCATCTCGACTAAATAAATAAATAAAAAAGTAAATTATACAAATCAATACAATATTATGTTAAGTGAGCACCTGAGTAGTGAGTACCTATAACTGTGTGACGACCATTAAAATTATATTTATACATGATATTATCAAATATTCTCATGTAAGTGACTCTTGTCTTTTTGAGAATAAATTCTTTAAACCTAGATACGTCACAAGCGCGCCGACAATGAAGCGTCTAAAAGAAGGCAATTAACCCCTTTTGTTGTAGTCGTTCTCTCGATACGAAGATGATAATATTATGTACGCGTTTGTTGTTAACAGAATTGCTTACAATTTGATCATACGGCATTAAAATAACATCTTCTGTTATGCTTAATTTTACATATTTCTCTTAAGGCGATCAGAAGGTGTGTGCGTGTGTGTGTGTGTGTGTGTGTGTGTGTGTGTGGTATAATATTATGAGTGAGATGTTACACATCTCTATGTGTAACAGCTCGAACCAATAACCGGCATTTTATAATATTAGTAAGGAATGAAGTAAACATTACTTACTTGTTTCAAGCCATGGGCAAAAGCTAGTAATGTTTTAATTCGTAATTTATAATATCAACATTCTGTAGGGAGTTTATATAGGTAGTCCATATAATATATTATATCAATAGGTAGACCAGCTTTTACCGGGTCTGCTCAAGTCTCAACTATAATTAGTAGGTACTTGTAGTTGATGTCGGTGAATTTGTGATAGGTTGCTCTGTTCTTCTCGTCGATCTATCCTCGATACGT
This sequence comes from Helleia helle, assembly GCA_963853865.1. Taxonomy (NCBI): domain Eukaryota; kingdom Metazoa; phylum Arthropoda; class Insecta; order Lepidoptera; family Lycaenidae; genus Helleia; species Helleia helle. The sequence goes on from OY971421.1 coordinate 15,646,031, forward strand.
CCGTCCTACATGAAACTGACGAGAAGTAGAGTAGGCTGTGTAACTAGGTGCCCGCCAGAGCATATTGCCCTGTACCAATTACAACTTTCCCATTCTAAATTAAATTTACCTTTTTAGGGTTCCGTACGGTAAAGATAAAACGTAATGATAAAACAGGAACCCTATTATTAAGACTCCGCTGTCCGTCTGCCTATCTGGCTGTCTGTCCTACTCTTCTGTCACCAGGCTATATCGCATGAATCACAGATAATTTATTTCTGTTGCCGCTATAACATCTAATACTAAAAACAGAATAAAATTATTTAATCACATACAACAAACGTACGTACGGACGGAACCTTTCGTGTGTTTTCACATGATCTTTGTTAAACAGGGTTCTATCAGCTTTACACTACTGATCTATAAATTCTAACGTATTCGCTAGTTGATTGAGTCAAAGAAGAGACGAATTAAGATATAGTGCCATGCTGTTTTGCAGCCGAATTGGGCCGGCACGACTGGGTTGTACCTGGGGGGTTGTGTTAATAACACAATATTTATAACAAAATATTCGTTCAAGCCTGAAAAGCTACGCAACTAATAATGTACAAGACTCAAATTTTATTTTTCAGTTACCAATTTCTGCTTGGTTGTCAAACATTTAAATTATGTTCTTTTTTTAATTTATTCACCATCTCATCTGTCCACTGAGCTTAAATAGCGATATTTTAAGAACAACAAGTCCAAGGACTTGAAATTATGCTAAAAATAAATTCTTTAGAGCTTTTTGTAAATGTAAGCTCAACAATAATTCCCCATCACGCCATTAATGCCAAGTAAAGCTTCAAGCATTTTAATTAATTATAGCTGAGTGGTTCCTTAATTTAATATAAAGCTGTAACTTAGTGGCTTAGTTTTATAATGCCTTACTTTTTATATTAAACGATATCTAGAATCCTCTGAATCTAAGCAATTTTTTTCTTTTGCGCCGGGAGATGCTCTTAGGCATCTCGCTGGGGAGAAGGAACTCCCCATGCGGGAATGTGGGACGCACTGCACCCGAAATATGGTAAGATGGACGCAGCTCCATACCCACTAATAAGTGTTCGAGTGCCACCAATCTCGCCTTTGGTGAGGGGCTCAGATCTGTTGAGCAACAGGACACCCAGTCTAGTTAGTCAGTCCCTTGGGGGACTGACGCCATATCCACAGAGGGTTTTTCCGGCACCACAGTACAACCTCTCCCAACGTCGAGACAGTGAAATGGTGTGAGCTTCCCATTCTCGCCCCTTGTCCCCCCTGCTCTTTTGTCCCCTCTTCTTATAAGACACAAAAGCTACAAAGAGCAGCCAACTCGGTTCAATTAGCTTCGCCCAAGGTGCTGGGTTCACCTTAGGCTACTGAGCCCCACCGCCTCGACAAGGCTTGAACCATGGTGGTGAATTTAAACATCTTCCATTGGTAACTTTAATAAATGACTTATTGTATTTGATAAAATAATCCTCAAAAAGACCAGATTCTTGTAGTTATTTACTGTGAAATCTATCCTGCATAAAACTCCCAAAATGTAATACATTATTACAATATATTGTAATAATGTATTACAATTACCGGTGGGAGGGAAGCGCTGTGCCGCGCTCCCGGCTGCATGGGTACCACCATCTTGCTTGTTTCTCTCGTGAAACAGCTTTGCTGTGTTTTGGAAAGAAGGGCAAGACAGGCAGTGTAATTACTGGCACCGAGACTTAACATCTTATGTCTCAGGATAGGCAACACATAGATGAGTTGCCTGGGCTCGTTCCAGGTAAACTAGTTTATGTTCATGGGCGACGTCGACCACTTACCATCAGGTGGGTCGTTTGCCAGTTTGCCTATCCAACTAACATAAAAAAAAATTAGGTACAAATCTAATGTATATAAGTGAAAACTCTTAATTGGCCTTATAACTGTTGTATTTAGTTAAATATGTTTTACTAGCCGTAAGTTTTCCGAAGTGTAAAATAAAATAAAATCAGTGGTACTGATTTGAACGGGATTATTAGTCAAAATATGATGCGTGCGCCTATGCGTGAATGTATAATTTTGTGATTTTTGGTGTCGTCGTAATTAATGGTGGTTAATATGACGCATAGCGCCATAACGTAGCGCGCTATTCATACTCAACGTATAGCGTACGCTATATAAATTCCTATTCGGCGCTATAACGTAGCGCCTCGCTACATTAGGTACCTATGTAGCGAGGCGGCTAGCGTAGGCCGTAGTTATAACTTTATAACATTCGAACTACGCCAACGTGCTAGATCGTAGACGCTAGATGTTATAATTTATAGTTTATACATCAGTCAGCGTTGAGCGCGTGCTAGCGCTAGATGTGTCGCGCGAGATAAATACTTGGTACTAACTTTACAAAAAAAAAAAAAAAAATTATTTATTCAAACAGAGTGACATTCTTATGCTAATACAAATATGGTAATCGACTTATTACTAAAATATTACAGTTTATATACATTAATAATTGCTTATATCTAACATTTAATTAGTACAGCTGACAAAGGCTATACTGTTAGGGTTGTCACCTTTAACTCCTCCCTCCCCTAGAGAAAAATTATCCGGAGACGGAGAAACTGGCTTCGGAAAATTTTTCATATCTAAAATATCAAAAATCTTGAATTTATAATATAACGAAAGAAACATAATACAAATTAATACAATTGTAAAAATGGTTATTACACTTAGAATTATTGTCCACGTTTTTACACTATTATTATTATTAACACTTTTATTATCACTATACTGTATCTTCATATTATTCACTAATTGTCTCGCACTTTCAAAGTCTATATTTCGAAGATCTAAATGATTATCGACGGTTGGAACATCCAAATGCACCTCAGGAAGGGGGATATAGGCCTCCGGAATGCTGCTACCCGTTGTGTTTGACACTTGGCCAACATAAGTATCGCCAATGATAGTGTTACATTCTGGATCAGTTGTAATAATGAAGGTTCCTTGAAGCTTTGTCTTAAATGTTTGTTCTTTACAATTTTCTGTTATAATTATTTCCGGAGTACTATATAAAAGCCATCCATTACTGTTAATTTTGTATATTCTAGTAGCTTCTAATTTGATACTATGTGTTTTGCAATTTGTAAAATTATTTTTTAACATCATTATTTGTTCGATGCATGTTTCTCTGTATTGTGCTTCTTTATTCTCATTGCATAGAAATACATCATGATCTATCTCTTCACATGGGCTATTCAAGGACCGATAGAGTAACTTATTCACGAGAAGGTAAGGAAATTCGGGAAATATGATAGCAGTATTTTTAGAGAGGGAGCTATATATGGGAATAGGGATAATTTTATAATATGTATAAGTGTTCTTGTCTACCAGTGGAACTTCTAGAATAAATACTAATCTATGTTGATGTATATACGATTTCAAAATTATGGAACGTTCTATGGCTGGTAAATTATCGTAACTTGCGGGATAAATTAACCTAGCATGTTTTTCTACCTTTTGTAAAATGGTTAATAATTCCGTGGGATTAATAATGGATTGATGGAGAGTATATAATTTACTAAATGCAATAGATGTCTCTACTTCCATTATTATGCTATAAATAGTGCGAAAATTATTTACTCGTTTAACTATCAAGGTAATGGCAGTAATGTTCCACAACAAAATAATCGTATTCCATTTAGAAGTCATTCACTACAGTTTAGAAATCGAAATCAGATTCCCTATGGGAGCGTAGGTTCGTATCCTACCGGCTGCGCCAGATAAATACTTGGTACTAACTTTACAAAAAAAATAAATATATATATTTATTTATTCAAACAGAGTGACCTTCTTATGCTAATACAAATATGGTAATCGACTTATTACTAAAATATTACAGTTTATATACATTAATAATTGCTTATATCTAACATTTAATTAGTACAGCTGACAAAGGCTATACTGTTAGAGTTGTCACCTTTAACTCGCGCTATCCCGGCCGGCTCACGCGAGTTACGTAATTCTAGTCTTGCGGCTAGACGTTATAATATAGTCTATAAAATAGCGCGCTAGAAAAATATAGTTTATAGTCCATAGCACGCTATCATAAAATAGTTTATTTGCACACCACTAGTCGTAATTAAAGTGTTCGTACATACCGCGCATTCCTTGCAGGCATTCACTGAGGCTTATTGATTTAGCTTTTAGAGCAAAATTTAATGATTTCTGTCTCTTAGCATTAAAGAAAATTTTGTACCCGCTGAGATACAATAGGGTACTTAATGTGAACCTAAGCTGGGCCCAGTATGGAATGCTTAGTGGTGACCGGCAGTCTCCCCTCACGAGGAATAGCCTTCGACGGGCCAGCCTGTCGCTGAGGTGATTGCTGCAGATTCAAGAACCTCAAAAAGCGGCTGAAGGCGCTCGCAGTGGTTTTATTTGTGTCAGGGCACTCCCAGATGCAAGTCCCAGATAGAGTCAGCAATCTATCCGAGGATTTAGGCTACACAACTAAATGCATTTCCCTGCGTTATCAAAACAGGTACTTATAAATGTGCGACTATCGAATGATGGAGGTGTCACCATAATATTATGCTGGCTACGTATTGTAGAATCAATCAATGGGAGGTAGTAATATCTATGGACGTAATAATAATATCTATGGACGCTTTTTACACCACGTCAATCTGGTCCCGTGGTAAGTTCTCGAAGAACTTGTGCTACGGGTACCAGACAACGAGAATATATTTAATAGTAGTAGAGTCATTTGACGTTCAATAAGCTACTTTGACGTACAACATTGAATAAAAATATTTTTATTTATTATTTTATTATTATTTTATTTATTAAAAATACTTTTATACTATACATATATTTAAGATTTTTATTATATAATACACATATTTAATACACATACATGACCTAGGAACACTGAAAATATGTTTGTTCCCTGGCGGGTTTCGAACCCGCAACCTCCGGTTTGCGCGCCAATGCCAAAACTTACCATTGAGCCACAGAGGTTGTCAGTGTATGTAGTTCTTTGGAAATCTATTTTTCTAAATACCTGCCAAACTACTTATCACAATTATTATATGCGAATTAGTTTTCAAAAAATATTTAAAACGGCACAGGTACCTACATGACTAGATTTCGACTGTATGGCGTGTAGCTGTCTAATATAGGAAAATAGCGAGCTGATCATTAATTGTAGTATAATTTGTGATATAACTACATTTTATGAATTACATTATGTCTCATAAAAAGCTGGAAAAGTGAATACCTACTTGTAATAAATTCCTGAAATTAATTAAATAACAATAAGTCAAATTATATAATACATGAATAGGAACAACCAATTAGCTCAAAATGTCCATTATCGTATGAAAAAGTCTGCATTATACTAAAAAACTCCATCGGAATAGAAAAGATATTCGTTATCGCGAAAAAGCTATTGAATCCTTTTGAATGTAGAACGTGTACAAAAAGCTTTTCGAGGACTTCGACATCCGGAACACACGGGCACGATTGATTCCATGACAGGTTTCATAATTTAAAAGGATGGACCGGCGTATCCGATGGGAATCGTTAAAAGGAAAACGTCATACAACGAACATAATATCATGGACAAGGCTTCACGTGCATGTATGGATTAATAATAATGATTTAGATAGCTAGTCAGCAAGGTAAATTAGAATAATTTACCTTGCTTAATTATACACAAATCTGACTGAAGTAGAGTAAGTATACGTTTTAGGGTATTAGACAAATACTCACTTTGTCCTTCTGTATAGTAAACTAGTGGCACCGACAGACGTTGTCCTGTACAATTTTTTTTGTTAATCTATACCATTCTAGAATCCACTTGAACTCACACAAAAAAAATCATCAAGATCGGTCCAGCCGCTTAGGAGGAGTTCAGTGACATACACACGTACAGAAGACTTATATATACCTATATATAAAGATTAAACAAAAATATGGCACATATTAAAACTTTAATGTAGTTTGCTCGCAGCAACGCTGGGTTGACCACTAAACTAGTAAAACTTTTTTATGGCGTAAGGAGGCAAACGAGCAGTCGGAGCCTTGGTGGCTACCGACGCCCATACACATCCGCACAACCAGAGGCTATGCAGATGCGTTGCCCATTTTTTCCTATCCTGTATGTAATAAAGTAGTCATAGTAGTATTACTAGTATATGTTACTAATTTATATAATATCGAATAAAATTTCAACGTTTACGATTCATCTTTGCAGTCAGCGATCTCTAGCACTTAACTATCTGAGCGTGGCCAGGTTTTAAGAGGTGGAATTTCCTTCCAAAAAGAAAGGTCAAGGCCTATTTTCCTCGTTCCTGCAAATATTGTGGTGTAGGTTTAATGCGATTTTTGCAAAGAGCTTACAAATAAGAAATATTTCCTACTTCTAAGCTCTTTGGTACTACAATCTAATAATATTTTCTGGTGTCTCGTGAACTTAATTCGTAGATATTAAATAGGATATCGATTTCCGCGAATAAAAAATAAAAAACATGATATTCCTACATCCCGTTTTAAATAGTTTTAATACCTTTATAATTATATTATTATCAATAGAGATTCGTGAAAAAAGAGGGCGAGGTCTTTGCCCAGCATTGAGACAGTATTGCCTAATGTATAAATAAATACTTGACTCCATTGCACAATCCCGGCTGCGTTGGGGGAAATTCTAAGATGCCGGAGTTACCTTGACTAGGGTATAAATAAATACCTGGCTCATTTTTTTTATATTAGTTGAATAGGCAAACTTGCAAACGTGCCACCTGATGGTAAGTGGTCGACGTCGCCCATGAACATAAACTAGTTTTCCTGGAACGAGCCCAGGCAACTCATCTATGTGTTGCCTATCCTGAGACATAAAATGTTACGGTGTTTTTAGTGGGTAGTGGCTATGTCGAGTCCCAGATCACATCCAGGACTGGCGGTATGTCTAAAGGCATGTACATCGCAGATCAATAAAAAATGCAATTTAAATAAATAATTTCTTAGTACGAGAACTAGAATCCAGACTGTTTTTGATTCAATCTTTATGGCGCTTACTTACTCAAGCGTTTGTGAATTTTTGATCAAAATTATAACGTATATTTTAGAAAACGTTTTAGTTATATGAATCGCCGTAACACTTGGGCTAAGCATGCACGGTATTAGTTAATTAACTCGGGAAAAGTTTACCGCCAGAGTATTATATAGAGCACCGCCACTGCCCGCTCTGTTGGAGATAAAATAATAAAATGGCGGAAAATTCAGTTACTAAATATTTTAACACGTTTTTATATGGGTACAGAAGGAAGTTTATTAAATAAAAAAGTATCTCCAACGCAATATTGGATACGTTTTAAGAATATGTTTGCATCGAAATATAAAATAATTTAAATAACATATCAAATTGCATTGATATTCTATCCCCCACCATGGCTCAGGTCTTGACGTGGCGGTGGGGCTCAGTGGCCTAAGGTGTGCCCAGCACCTTGGGTGAAGCTAATTTAGCCGAGGGAGCTCTTTTTACCCCTCTTATAAGAAGAGGGAAGAAAAGAGCAGGGGACAAGGGGTGAGGACGGGAACCTCACCCCATTGTACTGTCCCGACGTTGGGAGGGGTTGTTCGTCGGTCCTCTGAGGGGCTGGCTGGCCGTCGAGGTGCCCTGTTTGCTCATTAGATCCAGGGCGCCTCACCAAAGGCGGAATTGGTGGCACTCGTCGGGTTTTAGTGGGTAGAGCTGCGTCCACTTACCAACTTTCGGGCGTAGCGAGTCCCACATACCCGCCTTGGGAGACCCACTCCCCAGCGGGATGCCTCAGAGCGTTTCCCGGCGTTAAATAAAAAAATAATAATATGCTAACAACTGCTTTATATATTAAAAGTGTCACAAATTATGCCTGATACTTAACCATTGGACCAATTTTATTGATCTTGTCTATATACAGGTTATAAATGCCATTATGTATGTGCGGTTAGATTAAGTAATGTCCTTTCCAATAAAACTTTGAGCATATATTATTTAATAACATAGGAGGGCAAACGAACAGTGTTAGCCTTATGGCAACTATCGAAGCCCATACACATCCGCAAAAACAAAGATTATGCAGGTGCGTTGCCCTCCTTTTTCCTATCCCCCCAAAATTAAAAGTAAAAGTATATTTTAGATGACAAAAAAAATCCTAAAAAGTATTATATCATCTAATCGAAGCATCTAGTTTATCGATGTAAAAATAATTTCACAAATGCAGATTTTGAAACAGATATGAAATGTATTTCGCAGCCAAATATCGCTGCCAATACGTTAAAGTCATGATAAATTTTGGAAAACGTTGAAATATTAAATGAGATAAACGATAAAATACTGTTTCAGGTGAAATGCATAAGAATTAAAAAAAAATCACTATCTCGAATTTGTTTACTTTCTTTTCATAAATCAAATATAAGTAGGTGTTTAATAACCTAATATATTTTATAAAAATATCTTCTATGACAGAACATGTATAAGAATATGTTCTTATTAACAAAAAAAAAAAGATTTTCACAGCGTTCTATTTTATGCATTTCACCCTAAAAAAGCTTAAACAATTTATCCCCAAAAAAATTAATATGAAAACGCAAATGTTAAACTATTCTCCGCCTCTTATTTCGCGCGTTTCGATTTCAACATTCCCTCGCAAATCCAGCTTATCATCGGAATTTATGCATTTTCAATAAAATCGTTTGAAACGAGCGACATTAAATTGATGTAAAACCGTATTCTTTACTGGCTATGCAATGTAATCAAAATGTTTCATTTTCTTTTACTTGTACTCGTTTCCTATCCATATATTTTAGCAGACGAATCAGACGTAAGACAATTAGGGGATGATTTAGTATCGGAACTGAAAGTTGACGAAAACTTAGACCTGTCTATAGATGAGGAATATGAAGACTTACGTTCGGAGTTTCTCGCTTATCACGCAGCTTTGAAACACCTCTTGAATTCACGCAGTAAGTATATTTGATATCAATCATATTATTATTTCTAATTCATCAAAAACTTTCTTATCTTATATCTAATTATTATATTATTTACTTAGGATTCTCATTTTTATAATGGGTTTGTCTGCATAGCCTCTACTTTAAGGCATAGGTTTTTGAGTACAATTTAATGTACTTATTTGTTTTTTTATGTGAAAAATAATAATGTTCTACGGAAGGGTGTACCGACGGCGTTGATGAATTACCATTTACTGATTTATTTGGCACAAATTATTTAAAAATATTATAATACTTTTTAATATAAATATTTAACAAGATATTGTGAATAGTTCTGAACGATTGTATCATCAAATGACAACAATAATTTAATATAAATATAACAAATTGGAAACAAAGTCTCATCGGATTAATACAGATTCCCATTAAACGGTTATGTATCCAGTCAAAGTTATGTATTGATTGATTGCGCCGGGTTCAGCCAAAATAATCTGGTACATAATTAATCATCGATATTAATGCATTGCATAGCAACTGCTATACTTTTACATTAATATATAGCATAGGTTACGATATCAAATTGAGACTCTTATACATAGTGATGTTCCTTATCAATTTACGAAATTCCAATCAAAAATCTACCTCCTATTGTATAGTCACAGGGTATAATTCTTCTTTGAATGCTGTTAGCGTTGTTTAGACTATTGCGTTTAGGATTGTACATAATTTTTTAGTCCTTTTCTGTCCTGATTATCGTAATCTTTTCAGTAGTCTTGTGCTATGCTACTTATAATTAAACCAACTTAATGACTAACATTTTCTTTGCAGAATCTTTAATAAGCGCACCATGTGCAAATGTCGGTGGAATTTGTGTTAACTACAACTTATGCCCCGGTTATAGACAGCTTACAGAAATACCGGGTTGTAAAAACCGATTAAATGTTTGCTGTTTTGTTTATAATATTTACAATGTTCGGGATCAAAAAGAGCATGGAATAAGCAATATAGCGTTTCCTTGGAATTCTTTAGCCAGTGAATTTGGCGGCAAAGGAGTCGAAGAAAAAGACGAAGAACCTCATAAAAAGAAGAAAAAGAAAGGACAATTAAAAAAGAGTATCCTCTATTTGAAGTGATAGAATCCTGCGGCATTATTATGAAAATGCTTGTTTAAATAATAATAAAAAACATATTGTTATTACTAATAATATTTTACTTCATATTACCTACAGGCGGAAAGCGGATAAAATTTTGTTTGTACGATAATGTTGTCGAAAGCGAACGTCAATATCATTCATTGATGTTTCTATTCTATTCTATAAATATAAGGCCTACAAGGACAAGGTTATCTTTCGTAAAGAAAGAAAGCATGGCTGCATTAGAGCCAGAAGAAAAGGTGTCATGAGAAGATTTAGGTGCATCATGGTTCCCCACCATTGTTCAGGCCTTGTCGTGGCGGTGGGGCTCAGTAGCCTAGGGTGACCCCACCACCTTGGGCGAAGCTTATTGAGCCGAGGGGGTTCATTGTACCCGTTTTATAAGAAGCGGGGACAAAAGAGCAGGATGCAAAGGGGCTAGAAAGGAAACTCACGCAATGGGGTGACAACAACCTCTCCCAACGTCGTACATGTAAATGTTACCGTACCGACGTTGGGAGGGGTTGTTCTGTGGTGCGGGGTAACCTAGTCAGGCTGGTCAGTCCCCTGAGGGTCTGACTAGCCGTCAAGGTGCTCTGTTTGCTCAACAGATCCTGGGAACCTCACCAAAGGCGGCATTGGTGGCACTCGCCGGGTTTTAGTGGGTAGAACTGCGTCTTTTTACCAGCTTTCGGGCGCAGCGAGTTCCACATACCCACCTGGAGAGACCCACTCCCCCGCGGGATGCCTCAGAGCATTTCCCGGAGTTAAAGAAAAAAAAAGGTGTGGACGTTGACTCCTTATGTAAGTGTCTCATGTACCGAGTATCTTTAATATAAAACATTTTGAAATAATTAAATTAAAATCGAGCTAAAACGCCGAAGAATACGTTTCCCGTGTACCTTATAAATGATTTTTCACTTCCTACCTGAAATCACCAATCAATATTTCATTATAGTTTAATAGACAATCTCTTCATAAAATATTTGACGAAAGGGTCATAAATTTATTGAACATCTTCAGCAGATGCTCACAATATTTCGCTGAGTAACAATATTTTCATTTTTCAAAAACTTCACAATTTCTACGTTTACTGGTCGTTTATAGCAAACTGGTCTGTCTATATTGACAACTTAATGGATGTTGAAAACAATATTGGGTTAAATGAAAAAGTTATTACAAAACAAAAGAATTTAATCATTTTTTCACAACTTAAGGATATTATGACGTTCGTTTTCTTAAATGCACATCCATCTTAAATGTACATTAATCCATTTCCCGCGGCTTTTCTTTTGCTCAAGTTACAAAACCTTCATATTATTGTCTATGAACTTGCTTGGCAGCTTCATGCCTTAACCATTGATCTGATTTTGACAAATTTTCATAAAGCAATCATGATCAACATTCATCATCATCATCATCATCATCAGCCCCTATCCGTCCACTGCTGAACATTGCCCTCCCTCAATGAACGCCAAGACGACCGATCCCTCGCTACTCGCGTCCAACACGGACCGGCCACTGTACGGAGATTGTCTTCCCACCTGGTTAATAGCCGACCAACACTTCGTGTACTCAAAAGCGGCCTCCACTCTTGAACCTTATTGCCCCATCGGCCATCCGTTCTCCTAAGTGTGTGACCAGCCCACTGCCACTTCAACGAGCAATATGATTACCCTTACAAAATTCCACTATTATAACACCATCAGTCGAATACAGCCGTAAATCTAAATTAACGCATCTTTACCTGGATGCGGGCAACTTCCTAATTCTAGGTATATGCCAACTGATCCGCTTCCTACTTATTTACAAATATTTTTGCACTTAAAAACATTTTAATGAATTAAAAAAATTCAATTTATACACTAGAACGTTCAGTATTGCAAACGACGATTAAACTAACCTTATAAGTCTTGTGAACCATATTAGTGTTACAAGATTGTTACATGCTTGTGCGAGTCAGCTTAAAGTTTGGTGTAGGAAGCTGAGAATGTAATTATTTATTTATCTTGGCACAATGGATGCTGTTCTAATAAATTCTAAGGCTTTATTTTGCGATGTAGTTCACAAAATTCTTCTAAATTTGAAGAATATTTTTATACCAATATATATATATATTTCCTGCATTCTATTTAAAATAGTTTCCTTTAGTTAATAAACCTTTTTGGTCCAATGTTGGTATTTCATTTGATCCCGTGCCAAATTAGTTTACCTCAAGTCGGATTGTACTCGAAGACAATATGTACCTGACCTAGAATACCGCATCTTTCTTCTTAATTGTTGGCTTATCTGAGAATACTTAATGACGAATTATTTCATTTAGACGCCTTAATATTTGATGCCTGCAAAACAAATTGACCACTACAAGTCATGGGATGCCATTATGAAAGCTCGAGCAGCTGTCCAGACTGTAGCGGTCACGCGTTCAAGAGTTGTGGATTTTTGACGTTCAAGCATTCCACCCTTGCACTTTTTACGTTCAAGCGTTCCGCCCTCGCACTTTTTACGTTCAAGCGTTCCGCCCTCGAACTTTTTACGTTCCAGCGTTCTGCCCTAGCGCTTAGTGCGTTCAACTGCAACACGTACGCGCGTTCTGCATTTAAAAATGCTGCTTTCAATCGTTCGTGCGTTCTGCGGTCTGCCTATACACTTTTTGCGTTCAAACGTTCCGCGTTCAAGCGGCCTCTGGGTCTAGTCCCGCTGACACAGTCAGATAACTTGCCTAATTGACATGTGTACACAATATAATACTACAAAATATGTGTATGTAATTATGACTGAATGATGCCTAAGAAATGGATACTCTGCATGTAATAACGTGATTCTCCAGTGTTGAATAAATTAATCACTATTATTGAAAAACAGCGTTTTTATTACAGCATATTGTGTATAAACATCATCATCATCATCATCGGCCTCTGTCCGTCCACTACTGAACAAGTGATAGGCCTTCCTCAATAAACGCTAAGATGGCTGATAAACATGACTTACGATAAATTATTATACAACCTTCTGTATAAGCATACAATTGAAACTTGACTTTTGCGTAACCTAAGACCAGATTTGGCTATTCATATTGTATTCAAACCGTCCACGCTAGACCAGACACGTCATCCCTTCTCAACAGTAACATTTTCTGTAATTTATAAATGAGTTAGGTAAATAAGACAATTTCTCCACCTGTTACATTACTTTTAGGTATAAATTGTAATAAAATGTATCCTTATTTAATAAAAACTTGGTTTTTATTTAAAACATATAAGTATATGTTTGTATATATACTAATAAGTATTAGTAATAATAATAATAATTTATTTGAGAAATGTACATACAGCTTGGCAAAAAAGAGTATGGAAAAAATGAGGGCGCCACTTTCACTTAGGCCTCATCATAATATGGAAAATCAGCAAGATAATTTATTCAAATTGTTAAAAATAAATGTGAAACACTAAGCTTTACTCAAAATCTAGTATTTGTCGGCCAAATATTGTCAACATCGTAGGTTTCCATTTAGTAAAATATTTAGTTCCATCTGTCACCAAGTCATACTCTTTTTTGCCAAGCTGTACATGGTAAATTACATGGAAACATAAGGTACAATTTAGTAGAAGTAATGTAGAATAAACTGCAAATAAAATGACTCATTCTGAAAATAAAATATAGAGGATTTTAAAATACAAAAATATAAATTTATAATATTTTTGTACATAGTATAAATTTAACTCGCTTCTTGTGATAATCTGTGCATCAATATTTTCAAAACTCAACCGATTTTAATAATTCTTTTTTTTTTTGTAATGGCATAGTAGGGCAATGATCAGTCGAAGCCGTTTTGCGACTACCGACGCCCAAACACAACCAAAGTTTATGCAGATGCGTTGCCCCCCTTTTCCCTACCCCCCAATGGGCCACCGGAAACTCACAAACCGCACGAAACGCGACAGCATAGCTGTCACTTGACGCCAGTGTTATGTGAGCGAGAGGTACCACCCCGGTCGTGCCGGCCCAATTCGACTGCTAAGCAGCATGGCACTACCTCTTACCCGGGCCGGGGCCGTCGACCCCTACACATGGAAACCACATCGATCCGGACCGATCGCGAAAGCTTAGGTTCGAATCCGATACGAGTAGACACAAATCCAGATCGCGCTATTAGCGCTACCGTTGTTAAACAGCGGTAGCACTACGCTACCGCTAGATTGCTTGGGCACCGCGCGTGGCCCGCCTGCCTCTACAGAGGGAGGGATGAGGGCCGGCCCTCATGATGATAGGTTAAATGCAACCGTAAAAGATTCGTCAACCGTATCGGATTTGACTAGTCCAAATCCTGCTCTCCCGAGCAGCGCGCGCGATGTACCGCGCCCCCTGCGGGGCGTGGATGGGGGCGTAGCCCTTTCCAATATTTCTTAAGTGAGTCATCTGTTCACTTACTGTACCGATTGAGCTTAAAGGCCATCAGGCCGAAAAGCCTAGCCCTTCCGAAAAAAAAAAAACTACCTCTTAACAAACTTTTAACAAATTCTTTCACCGTTATAATGCTACGTTAACACTGAATAACTTAGGCTATAAAATAATTATCATCACTCTGGATACGGCTGTAAATAAAAGTCAGTGCGGACAAAGCTGCGGGCATCAGCTAGTGTTTTTATTAAAATACGAAAAAATGGCTTACATCTAATTAATTTTGTATATTTGACACCACAACGAAGAGACAACTTTCTGTCGGTCTTAGAGCCCCTTTTTGTTTAGATGTTAAAATAAACTGCCAGTGAACCAACCGTTTGATAATGGCTATTTACTAAAATTTTAACAAATTTAAAATTTAATTAAATTGTTTGAAAAAAATCATATGACCAAACGTTTTCAAGGTTTTATTAATAGAAATACATAGGGCGCACTAAAAGTTTCCGGAACTGGCCAGTTACATAAACAAACGCCGTATCATCTTGTACCACGACAATACTAGTTCCCACACGGTCAGACAGACAAATGAATTTTTGAAGGTGAAAAACGTAGAACTTATGAGCCATCCTGCATACAGTCCCGACCTGACAAATTGTGACTTTTTTCTGTTCCCAAAAATTAGGAAACAATTACATGGTCAACGATTTTCATCACCAGAAGATGCTATCGAAGAGTATGAACAACACGCTTATGCGGCACCACGGGGGAGTGGCACAAATGTTTTCAAAATTGGTTCAATCGTATGAAAAAGTGCATTAACGCAAAGGGAGAATATTTTGAGAAACAATAAATTCATTTTTGACCTATAATAGTATTTTTTTTATTCATTTCGGAAACTTAGTGCGCCCCACGTATATCCAAAAAAATTCATTGGTGCTACAAAACAATGAAGGCACGTTCCAAGTTTACGGCTGAAAATTGGAAGCATAGCAATGGAGATCATTTTTCGTGTTCCGAATCTTTTATTAAACCACAGGACCGTTGACATTGAATACCAAATTAGGTGTTACGGAAGACTTAATGTCTTTTACAATTTACATACAATTTCTTAGTAAACGCAAGATAATTTTATTAAAATACCTTTTTATGTGTCGTTTGAGTTAATTGGTCATATTATTGGATATTGCGATAAAAGGTTATTTGACTTAAAATTTTATACAATCAAGTTTACAAAAAAGTTTAAATAAAACACTAGACATTTTTGTGTTAAGCAAACTAGCAGACGTGCCACCTGATGGTAAGTGGTCAGCGTCGCTCATGAACATAAACTAGTTTACGTGGAAGTAGCTGACTAGACTTAACATCTAATGTAGATGTTAAATCTCGGTACCAGTAATTACATTGCATGTCAATGTAATTGCCCTTCTCTCCTCACAGCAAATCTATTTGATGGGAGAAGCAAGTAAGATGGTGGTACCCATGCAGAGCGCGGCACAGCGCATCCCTCCCACCAGTATTTTTCATTTATATTAACAATTAATTCTTCTGAACGTGTGTATTTCACTATACTTCCATTATATTTCCAACCCTTTCTTATTATTAAAGAAAAACAGACCAAAAAATGCCGGATGACTTTATACCTTTTTTTTCTTTTACGCCGGGAAATGCTCAGAAGCATCTCGCAGAGGAGTGGGTCTCCCCTTGCAGGTATGTGGGACTCGCTGCTCTCTCTTCGCTGACTCTTTTGTCCCTTCTTCTTATAAGAGAGGTACAAAGAGCCCCCTTGGCTCAATTTGCTTCGCCCAAGGTGCTGGGCTCACCCTAGGCTACTGAGCCCCACCGCCACGACAAGGCCTGAATCATGGTGGGGTAGACTTTATACCTTGTTTAATAAAACAAATTCGCAAATCGTTAAACATAGTTGAACGAACTGAACCAATTATAATATTTTTAGTTAACAAAAGCGTGGGCTAAGTTTTATATTTTCATATTTCTAATTTAATTCAATGATCAAACATAATTTGTACTTACGTAAATACTCTGTTATTTTAAAACTCTAATATTGGCAATTTGAAACGCTTTTATACAAATAAATTATATTTTGCTGGAGAATTTCGGTTATATGTTTTGTTTATTCGCTCATATTTTCGTGCTCTGCGTGTAGTAATTAGAATTCATCATCAGTGACAGTTTAATATAAATTCACAGCTTATCTCGGGCTAAGACTATTATAATGTTTTTTATAACAAAGGAGGGCAAACGAGCAGTCGAAGCCTTTGGGTGAGTATCGACGCCCATACACATCCGCACAACCAAAGATTTTAGAGATGCGTTGCCCTCCTTTTCCCTATCCCCCCAATGAGCTACTGGAAGGATGTAAAATAGTAAAAGTAAAAAAAAATAGTACATGAGAGTAGATACTCTCATGTACTATTTTTTAATATAAGATAAGATTTATCAAACGTCAAATAACTCTACTACCGGTTTCAAAGATGGACTATCTTCAGTATTCTCAGAAGAACCGGCGAATCTTTTTAATATTTTACAATATCTATAATATATTCGTTTGTGCATAAACGAATAGCGAAGTTTAGAGTTCCATGATCACCCATAATATACTTACACCAAGTTACTAAAACTAGCTTCATATCAACATTTTATTTTCTAGCTAAAATATTTTAATATAACAAAATTTTCAAGCGTCATAGTATAAATTGGAAAAGCGTAAACCGCTACGAAAGGTTTTGCCGAACATCAAATTGCCTAATCCCCTAAATTGGATACTTAACATTTTGATTCTTATCGATAATTGTAGGGCGCAAACTCAGCTCAATTAATTTAAATTATTTTCAATCGCTTGGTATTAAATAAAATTATAACGAAATTTTACTTCTTCGTTTATTTTCTTTTTTTTTTTTTGAATTAAGATGAAAATCTATGACAACCTCTGCACTGATCTCCATAACGTTCTCTTTATATAACGTTGTGCTCTATTTTGACTCATATAAATTCTAATCAATTAGTAATTTATGATAAATTGTCAGTGGTAATAAATATTTTTTATTCAAAAACCACCATCCTGAATATTCACTAAAATCACTCACAATAAAGTGAATAAATTATAGTAAAAAAAACCGGTGGGAGGGAAGCGCTGTGCCGCGCTCCCGGCTGCATGGGTACCACCATCTTGCTTGTTTCTCCCGTCAAACAGCTTTGCTGTGTTTCGAAGAGAAGGGCAGGACAGGCAGTGTAGTTACTGGCACATAGATTTTACATCTTAGACGACCTCTGTTGTCAATGGTTAGCGCGTTGGGGCTCAAGCTGGAGGTTACGGGTTCGAATCCCGCCCGGGAAACAAAAAGTTTTCTGTGTTCTTGGGTCATGGATATGTATTAAATACGTGTATTATATAATAAAAATCTTAAATATATGTATAGTATAAAGTGTTATAAAGTGTAACACAAGTTCTTCAAGAACTTACCACGGGACCAGATTGATGTGTTGTAAAAGCGTTCATAGACATTATTATTATTATCTTATGTCTCAGGGCAGGATAGGCAATATATAAATGAGTTACCTGGGCGGGTTCCTGGTTAATGTGTTTAAGTGCATGGGCGACGCTGACCAAGATGGATGGTGGTTACCCCATGCAGCCGGGAGCGCGGCACAGAGCATCGCTCCCACCTGGCATGACCTGTCATCGACATTTACCTAAAGAGCTTTTTAGATCTAGTATATTAACCATATCATAAATAAAACATTTGATACGATTCCGTTTCATTCACTGGCTTACATCCAAAATAAATGGACGAATAAAAATTACTCAAACACTACAAATGATTATGATAATACGAATATTACTTTACCAATAGGACTTTGAATATTAAGAATGCCTTATTCCTTTGATGAAATATCATGATAGTTCCCAAAACTATTATAACAATGATAATTGACACTACGAGCCTTGTGGGTACGATTATTAGCTCGCTTCACAAAATAACAGCTCCGTAATACATTTCAATTAAACATTGAATGATAATACGTGTTAAGTTTAGAATGTCCCAAGTGAACATTTCGAATAAATACAGACATTATATATAATAAATACAGTACGTAGTTTACAGAATTAGTCTAGCAATTCAAAGGGGGAACGCTGCCAGTCTCTTCGGAACCTTGCCTAAAGGGACTCCTTTATAATAATATATTTTAATTTTTTAATTTTTTAAGATTTTTAGTTTTAAGTTCTTTGTACATTATTCACGCCCGAATACTCAAACGAATCTCAAATGTAAGACGTACTTAAACTCATGCTACGACGTGTCAGATTCAAAGAAAAAAAGAGGGACAACACGAGTTTAAGTACGTCTTAAATTTGAGATTCGTTTGAGTATTCCGGCGTAAGTCCTTAATATATTAGTAAAATCTCATATATATATATATATATATATATATATATATATATATATATATATATATATATATATATAGAGAATAATAGTTACAACTTTTATTTATGTTTGATGTGAAATATTTATTAGTGCACGTTGGGCGTAAATGCCGTCATGTCGTGATGCCCCCAATACGCCGCCGCGCGCGCCGCTCTCAACTTACTTATGTATTGTATGTGAATTATAATATTTATTATAAGATGTTTCACATCTGCCAAATTAATTGCGATATTATTTCCTATAAAAACTAGACTAATTAAAAATATGTTAGTCAAAGTCCCTCAACGAAGCGAATTACGCATAAGATTCATAGGCGTCTTACCCATGTGGATAGCTTTATAAATAACTCTTCACGTCAAATAATTCAGCCGCTTTAATTTGAAAAATGGCTCACCATTACATTTCTTAAATTAAAATGTATGAAAAATTGCAAAGACAAAGGATCGAGCCTAAAGCGCTCCAGGATGAAAAATAACTGCGGAAACTTACACGAAGTGCGAGTACAGGCCGTCGGAATTCCGCCCTTGGTCGCTTTCTATGCAAATGTGTTGAAAACACTACAATACATTTCGCTATTTGCGTTTCAACTAATTGCCTTTCCTTTCAGCGACGCCTTAACAAACGATCGTTCATTCTTTGTGCATGACACCTTATCGATATAATAAATCATTTAAACGACTTCATTATATCTTCAATCTTCAATTCATTAAACATATTTATTTAAATACTCGTTCTTATTTTCTTATCAGGTCTTAACCTTGTATTGTTTTTTATTTATTTACGCGAGTCCCACTCCTTGTCATAAAATTTATTTTTGCTTACTCTAGGACTATTATTAAAGAGTTTTTCGTCACCATAATGAAAAATATCCGAGTAAGGGCAAGGCTTCATTAGTGCGTTGCGCTGCGTTGCGTCACGTCGTCGCAACAGATCAACGTATGCCACAACTGCGTTGCGTCTACGCACGACGTCGTGACGCAAGCGGGTATGCACGCCGTTGCAGCTGCGTCTTAGTTCAGCCTTCGTAATGGATAGATAGATACGTACGTGTTCTTTTGTTGCTTATAAACTTTATAAACTTAGAAACCACGAAGATTCTGCAGCGCATCACCCTCCCGCTTTGTCTCTTGCCCTTCGATCCGTTGAAACATAAAACGTTGCACGCGGCGACGCAACGAGGTAATAGGACATGTTAAATTATACGCAGCTTTGACGCTGTGATGACGCAACGCAGCGCAACGTACTAATGGGGCCGCGCTCTAAGAAATACAAAATCATAATACATCACGATAAATCCTTGAAAAGGAGTTTTATTACAAAATGTTGTGTTTTATTAAGACAAAGACGAACAAGGTTTCTTTAAGAAAATGATGACGTCGTTAGTATCTGTCAACAGTACGCTGTCACTTAGTAAACTTTAGGGTTTAGGTATTGTAGCGAAATCCTGAGATCGAAATAGCTCTAGAGAATTTAATCGTGTCAGGAAAGCTTACGTTTACCGCCCATTTCTTCATAGAATTCATATTTCCTAGGATTAAAATTAGCCTTTTGATAACGTTAGAGTAATGACTGATTTATTAATTTTATCAATTAATATCATTTATATAAGTAGGTATATAATTTTTAAATATTTTTTTTTGGATCATAGTGCATTTTTTTTTAATACGGCAACTGAATGGGAAACTCTTTAAGTATATATTACTGAATGCATCAAGAAGATTACGTCCTTTCAAATGTGTTTTGGAGAGTACCTAATAGAAATATTCTTCAAAATCATTATCATCATCATAATCATCATCATAGCCCCTATCATTCCATTGCTCAACATAGGCCTCCTTCAATGATCGCTAAGATGGCCTTTGCCACTCCCATTCAACACGCACCGGTCACTTCACGGAGATCGTCTTCCCACCTGGTTAATAGCCGAACAATACATTGTTGATTGTACTTTGATAATTGTATTCTCTCACAATCTTACACTGATTAGGGAGCCACCCTTACGTCTAAACCCAATCCCCGCTTCGCATTAAGAAGCCTGACCTTTGAAATTTCCCTGTCATACAGATTTAATATCACAAGTTAATAATTGTCATGGATATAAATAATATTGTATCTCATTCAATATAATTCGGTTCCCAGCACATAAATTCATAAAGTTGGACTGACTTAAATTGGTATAATCAAAGTTAGTAAAGACAGGTTACTCTGCGTCAGGTCTCGCAAACAACATTCGATATTTATGCTTAAGCGAACAATGTTGTTTTGCTTAGATAGTTACTTCGTAACTTTATTATATCATATTGTGTAAATGCTGTAAATCATTTTGAAATAAATAAACAATCCTTAATTATTGAAGTGAAACTTTTTTATCGGGGTTGGAAAAAAATTTAGTGTAACATTTTTTCGTTACGCGTCAGATTCTTCCGTTACGCGCCATCTTTTTCTTATCCCTACCACGCGTGATTTGAAAAATAACGTCATAAAGAAGTTTCACTTCTTACGAGTGTACGCTAGTACACACACACTTTTTCCTTTAAAAACCTTATCTTAAAGGCCCTTTTCCACCTCTGGTATAATAATACAGTTTTTTATATAGAACCTAACTTTTTATGAGGACTTTATGAGATCTAGACCTTTGTCAGATCGTCTGTCTATCTCAGAGAATCATAATAATAAAAAAACACATACAGGTCATAGTATATTACCTAATAAGGCAGCGTTAAGCATTGGATCGATTTACAATTGATAACCCAAGTAATCAGTTCGGAATTTAATAGAAATTTTCTCTAATATGTTGATATAAATATTATTGACCGTAAGCTTTATCCAAAAACCCGAAAATTCAAAAATTAAGCAAACAATATACTTTACGATATTAAGATGAAGACCTTTTTAAGCGCGGTAAACGAAGACTATTCTCCTTAAGTATGAGTATAAATATTATAAAATATAAGTATTATCTTAACGACATAGAACATGCAATAGTTTAAAAGGCTCTCTTTCACTTGAAAATCATAATACTTTTCAATGTTACAACATTCAGAAATGGTATAACTTAAACTTCGTGTGTTCGTTTAATAATGCTGCTTCATTATAACTACATTAAAAGTCGATTATAATGAGAAAAGTTTGTTTTATCAGTCCACAGATAATCTTATATCGTTAAACTTTGCTTATGAAAGTCATTCTGCAAAAAAAAATGCGGAATATTTTCAGATTAGATGAAATTAAGGTTTCACAAGACCAGGTCCTATCTTTAAAAAGTAATTTTTATCCTAAAGCTCATGAAAAAGTTTATTCTATAGTGGATTTTTTATTTTAGTTGGACAGGCAAACTAGCAGACGTGCCACCTGATGGTAAGTGGTCGGCGCACATAGCCTAGTTTACTTGGAATTGTCCCAGACAACTCATTCATGTGTTGCCTATCCTGAGACATGAAGTTTTGAGTCTCGGTGCCAATAATTCGACTGCCTTACCCCTCTCTTCGAAACACAGTAAAGCTGTTTCACGGGAGTAACAAGCAAGACGATGGTTCCTTTGCAACTGGGAGGGTGGCATTGAGCATCCCTCTCACTGGTAGAATTTGTATTTTCATTAGTACCATAATCTTTTACCGGCTAGAAGTCTTTAGTGGTTCAGTAGCCTAGGGTGAGCCCAGCACCTTGGGCGAAGCGAATTGAGCTGAGACGGGTCTTTGTACCCCTCTTATAAGAAGAGGGGACAAAAGAGCAGGTGGCAAGGAGCGAGGACGGGAATTTCACCCCATTTCACTGTCCCGATGTTGGGAGGGGTTGGTATGTGGTGCGGGACAACCCCTCTGTGCAGGTGGCGTCGGTCCCTTGCGGGACGGACTAGCCGTCGGGGTGCCCTGTTTTCTCAACAGATCCGTCGCACCTCACCAAATGCGGCATTGGTGGCACTCGCCGGGTTATATATATATATATATATATATAAATATATATATTCGGGTACAGGGAGTCCCACATACCCGCCGGGGGAGACCCGGGATGCCTCACAGCATTTCCTTGGGTTAAAGAAAAAAAAGGAGTCTTAAGTGGTCACCATGGCTGAAACCGGTCGCTGTCCGACTATCATCATCATCATCATCATCATTAATCATTTGTTTTCACAAAAAGTGTTAACAACCGAAGGTAGCTTTAAAACATTACGTCTTCAGCAAAAGCTTTCGACACATCAATGGCTTTTTCACATCTACTCAGCGTAGCGTTAGAGTACTTGATATCCTATTTCAACCGCATATGCGTGTATTGTATAGGACTATGAATAGTGGCCTATGTACCTTATCGAGATATAGGCCACTATTCTTAGACTATCGACACTACATCTACATTCCATACAGTATTTCCATTCCTATTAGCTGTACTTCTTATTGCCGTTTATCATGCAATACACGCATATATGAAATGCATACACATACTGCTAAAATTATAAGCCTTCTTTTGGCTTTACCTTAATCGGGTAATTATCTTTGCTGGTGCTCTCTTTTTTTACCGCAAATTGCTCTAAGGCATCCCGTGCTATGTGGGACTCCCTGCGCCCAAAAGCTGGTAAGTGGACGCAGCTCTATCCACTAAAACCCGGCGAGTGCCACCAATGCCGCCTTTGGTGAGGTGCCCCGGATCTAATGAGTAAACAGAGCACCTCGACGGCTAGTCAGTCCCTCAGGGGACCTACGCCACCTTCACAGAGGGATTGTCCAGCACCGTAGAACCCCTCCCAACGTCGTTACAGTAAAATGGGGTGAGGTTCCCGTCCTCGCCCCTTGCCCCCTGCTCTTTTGTCTCCTCTTCTTATAAGAGTGGTACAAAGAGCCCACTCGGCTCAATTAGCTTCGCCCAAGGTGCTGGGCTCTAGGCTATGTGCCCCACCGCCACGTCAAGGCCTGAACCATGGTGGGGTGCTGGTTCTCTCGAACTTATCTAAGCGTATTCGTTTTTTTATAAAACATAAATTACAATATAGAACCCAATAAGGTCAGGTGTCTAATTATTTCTGTTGTGTTTAGTACAAGTTTAGTATTCTTAAAAAAAATCTTTTGTTCTTCCCAATTTATTCTTCTCCACTTAATTAATTGTCGAATCAATTAATCTGCCCATTTTGAGTATAATGCCACAGGGAACCACTTGAAAGGTTTCGAGAATGCTCGAGTGATTCTTCAATAATTATAATTACAGTTCGACTTAGTTGTTCTCATTCTGTGGCACTTGCTGTAATAAATTATATATTTATTTATATATATATATATATATATATATATATATATATATATATATAATATAATAATAAGCCTTTATTAATTCCATGACATTTAACACAATATTATATATATGTATGGTATGTTTAGCAAAAAGGTATTTCTGATCGATATGTCATGGCCCCATTCGGGTATATGCCTCCTCCAGTTGCCCCCATTTTTTTCTGTCGTTAGCTGTTTTCATCCAGTCTCTTCCTGCTAGTTGGAGTATATCGTCTATCCAACGAGATTTTGTTCTGCCCTTTTGTCTTTTGCCTCCTGGGCCTGTCCATTTTGTAACTCGTTTAGGCCATCTTTCTTAGAACGGGCGATGTGTCCTGCCCATTTCCATTTCAATCGCTGTGCGTGTTGTAATATATGCGTCTATCACTTTGGTTTTGTGTCTGATTTTCTTATTATTGACTTTGTCGATGGTCTTGATGCCAAGGATGCTCCTCTTCATAGCCCGTTGACAGGTACGTATTTTTGACAAAGTGCTTTTATTAAAGATCCAGGTTTGGGCACCGTACGATAAACAAGGCAATAAACTCAAATCCATTACTTTTTTTTTTAGTTTAATTGAAAGTTTTGATTTTAATATTTCTTTATAGCTCCAGAATTTTTTCCAGGTCATGTTGATTCTCGTGTCTATTTCATCTAGGTGTCCTGTATTTTTAAATGATATCTGTTTGCCGAGGTAGATATAGCTCTCTACATATTCAATAGGTGTTTGATTTATTAGTATGGGATTCTTCGTACCGTTTGTAGCTACCTTTGTTTTTGAGGTGTTTAGTTTTAGGCCTATATTTTCGCTAGCAGCGCTTAGTTTTCCTCTAGTTGTTTCGATGTCTTAGCGAAAAGGACTATATCGTCGGCAAAACGTAGATTACTAAGGTTCTTTCCATCCATATTTATTCCTCTTTTGTCCCAGTCTAGGTTTTTCATTATATTTTGTAAAACAGCTATGAATATTTTTGGTGATAGCGGGTCCCCTTGTTTCACACCTCGACGGATATTAAATTCTGGGCCTAATCTATCTAATTTGACCCGGCTTGTACTTTTTCTATAAATATCCTTGAGAATGTTAATGTATTTAGATGGAAGGTTTTGCTGTTCTAATGCGTCCCAGATACTCTTATGTGAAATAGAATCGAACGCTTTCGTATAGTCGATATATGCTATGTATAGATTTTGTTTATATTCAACATATTTTTCTATTACTTGTTCTAAGGTGTGTATATGGTCAGTCGTTGAGTACCCTTGACGAAAACCTGCCTGTTCGACTGGTTGGTTTTTTTCTATAGTTGGCTCTATTCTTTTCTTATTTATTTTAATTATGTTTATTATTACAAATAGCTTATACATTGTTGGTAGAAGGCTAATAGGTCGGTAGTTATTTATATCCACTGGGTCTCCCTTTTTGTATAAAAGGATTATCCGGGATTTTGCCCATTTGATAGGAATTTCTTGTTCTTCCAGTATTTTTGTGAAGAGGGTAGTGAGTGGGTGTTTTCCAACTATCAAGGCTTCGTTTGGGATATTGTCGGCACCTGGACTTTTATCTTTTTTTAATTTTCTAATTTTTGTCATTATTTCTTCTTTGTTAAAGGGTTGTATTGACCAGTTCCTTCCATCTTTTTCTGAACGCTTGTCGTAGCTGTAGTTTTCGGAAAATTTCGCGTCGTATAGTTTTGTGTAGAAGTCGGAGGCAATTTTAACAAGGTCCTTTCTAGTTTGTTTTTTCTTTGTGGTTTTTTGCGCCTTCAATGTCGGAATCCATTTTTTTCAGAATTTAACTGTTTAAAGGCTTTCTTTTGGCTTCCCGTAGCTAGGAGGTGTTTTTCAATTATTTCCGTTCTGTAATTTTCATAATCCCTTTTAAGTAGTTTAGTACCTGGATGACCGAGCTTTGCTCGGTATTTTTTTTTTAAATAAAATGACATTTTCTAAAAATGATTCCTAGCTAAACCGATTTATCGCTCCCGAAACCCCCTATATACTAAATTTCATTAAAATCGTTGGAGCCGATTCCGAGATTCCAATTATATATATACATACAACAATTGCTCTTTTAAAGATATAAGATATACAACAATTGCTCATTTAAAGATATAAGATTTGTGGTTTTATATAGTGATAAATTCATTATTTTTTGATGGTTTGTGTTGAAGTTCTGTGCGTTTTTTTATTAATTTTTTAGTTTCTTCGGATATTATTTCTTTCTTTGTTTTTAGTAACATAAGGCTCTTTAAACTCTCCTGTATAGATGACTCTATTTTGAGGTAGTATGACTCAATGTTGTCGCTATTTTCCCATTTGATTCGTTTCACTTTCTTTCTTAAATATTATAATCCTATTGAGTTGGAGCCTAAAGTATACTGGGAGAATAGCAGTAGGTAAATTATAGGAAATTACCCTACCAATATTATATATGCGAAAGTTTGTAAGAATATATGGATCTATGTTTGTTATTCTTCCACACAAAAACTACTAAATGGATTTTGATGAAGCTTTACAATAATAAAGCATACACATAACAATAACAATCCTCCCTGTAATCACACGGGAATGAGAAGTATGCGGTTGAAACCGCGGCGCGCCGCTAGTAAATAATACTGGATGAGTACATTAGCCCTCGAATAATAATATATAGAGTATAATAACCCTCGGGCAGCCAGACTACACAAAATAAAAAGGACGTAAATGCAAATGTGAATTCTAAGCAACTCAGTCTTAAAATGAAGCAGATGTTGACCAGACATATTGTCCTGAGTTTAGCTATAAATGTTTTATGCCAGCCTTGTATGTCCTGAACTAGTTTATATGTACACAAATGCTTAAATATCTCTTGACTTGGAAACGTTAGCAAGATTATTGAAATTTATTCAGAAACATTCGAATTAAATATTACGTAAAAAATTAGGGCTTAAAATGGTGAATCAACCGGTTAAGGCC
The DNA here is from genome assembly GCA_963853865.1 of Helleia helle. Taxonomy (NCBI): domain Eukaryota; kingdom Metazoa; phylum Arthropoda; class Insecta; order Lepidoptera; family Lycaenidae; genus Helleia; species Helleia helle. The sequence goes on from OY971421.1 coordinate 15,673,205, forward strand.
CTCTTTATCATCATCAGCCTTTATTGCCCACTGCTGGGAATACGCCACCACCGCTTTTTGTGTTGCAATATTGTTTTAATAAAAGTTTAAATTTGCTGAAATCACACTTTTTATTATTAAATTCAAAGTGTCTAATAAAAAGATGAAGCCAAAAAAAGCCATTAACCTACTAGAAATGCTTATTATATTTTTCATTCTCTTCTTCTTCCAGTGCCTCTTCAATCCTGAAGGTTGGCCGTTAGCTTTCTGTATTCATCTCTATCAGCAGCCAGCCGGAACAGCTGATTGACGGAGGCAATACCGGTCCACTCCCGGATATTCCGGAGCCATGACTTCTTTCTTCGCCCAGCACGTCTCTTTCCGTCCACTTTACTCAACTGCAGCAGCATGTATCTATCGTTCCTGTTTACGTGGCCGAGATATTCTATCTTGCGCTTTTTTATAGAGGGCAACATTTTCCGGGACACATGAACGCACTGAAGCACGGTTTCGTTCCTGACCCTCTGCGTCCAACTAACGCGTAACATGCGACGGTAGCACCACATCCCGAATGCCTGTAGGCGTCTTGTAGTGTCCTCTTTCAGGGTCCACGTTTCGCAACCATACATGACGATAGGCCAGATATAGCACATGAGTAGCCTGACTCTCGGAGCTTTATATTCAGTTTTTTTTTTTTATGTTAGTTGGATAAGCAAACTTGCATACGTGCCACCTGATGGTAAGAAGATGGTCGACGTCGCCCATGAACATGAACTAGTTTGGAACGAGCCCAGGCAACTCATCTATGTGTTGCCTATCCTGAGACATAAGATGTTAACACCCGTATTCACAAACAATACTTTTCTCAGTAAAGTAGCAACGCTATGCGAAGTAAGGCATTTCTCACTGCGTTGCATTTGGCAAGCCTTTTAATTCATAAACAATACTCAAGCGACCCTTGACTAAGCAAACGCACAGCGTTGAATAGAGCTCTGTGATTGGTTCGTTTGTGTTGCTTAGTTCACTTCGCTCGCTGCTTGACGTTCATTTCATTTGTCATAAATCATAATCAAAACATAAATGGTGACCGGTGTTCGAAAACTATTTCGTTCGTCTTCGTGTTGATTTTATTGTGTAGGTATTTGTAGGGCGGCAAGAGTATAAAAAGTACCACACCTTTGAAAACCTGTAGCGTCGTCTGAATTCATCCAAATTATATGAAGGTTTAAAGAACTTTTATTTCTCATAAGAATTTACAATTCTAAGTGAATTGTAAATTGTAAATATGAGATACAATATGAGATGAAATGAGATACAATATTTTTATACATTTACAAAACAGTTTTAACATCTGGGCCGTTTGATACAGTAGGCTTCAATAAAGTAAATACTTTATTGAAGATATAATATGATTTTTTAGTTTGGTTTTAAATATTTTTTATATTATTATAATATATTATTAAATATTGACCCAACATAATAATATATAATAATCAAAAGGATTTAGGAAATCCCGTATCACTTTTCTGGTAATTATTGTGCTTCTCTCATTGATATAATTATCAAATTCTTCTTCACTACTATAATCTATTGTAGCACGCTAATAAAATGGAAAATTATGACACACAGTAAAATCCAACTCCGAAAAATATTTATCGTAACACATAATAGACCACAGAATCGAGAGACAATAGCTATGCGTTGCATAAAACAGCTAGCAGGCTACCTTAGCTGTGCGTTCATTCTAAGGGACGCATAAGGCTAGCCGCCACTCAAGTATTGTCTATGAATAAGTTTTACGAGCCCTGTGCGCTCGCGCGCACTGTGAGACCGCACAGTAACGTTTGTGAATACGGGTGTAAGTCTCGGTGCCAGTAATTATACTGCCTGTCTTGCCCTTCTCTCCGAAACACAGCGAAGCTGTTTCACGGGAGAAACAAGCAAGATGGTGGTACCCACGCAGCCGGGAGCGCGGCACAGCGCTTCCCTCCCACCGGCAAAGCAATGACGACAGCAAAGAACTTTCCTCATTTCATTAAAAGAGGCTCGAGCAATTTCTATTTTATATTTTCCATGACTAGTTTAAACTTTATAAACATAATATTTTTGTTTCTCCTTTAAGTTTCATACAAAGTTATACGCAACTTGATTACCCTTGATACTTACTGGATACTTAGTAAGAAATTATGATACTTAAAGTTAAACAATTTTGATACAAGGTCGTCTCAACTTGGCCCCAAGATAACTTACACCTGTAACAAAGTTTCTCTGTATCATAAAGCAACTTATATTGTTGCTCCTTAGCATGTATAAAATTAACACGTTCTAAGTTAATTAATACGATAACTTTATACTTAACAGTACATAACTTGTTATACTTATACATAACTTGATTTGTTGAAGATTAATTAGTGTCTATTGTTTTAGAATTTGTCTTACAGAAGTAAACGCGATCCTTATACAAGGTTGATAAAAGCGAGAGGCATTAAATTAAACATATACTACACATGCTTACGGTTAATCCGAAACTATTAAAAACAGTTTATGAGAGAAATAAAAAAAAACTTTTTTAAAGAACTTAAATACGAGAATAGCCAAAGTAAAGCGTAAACATCATTTGTAAAATGTCCACTGACCTTCGAATATAAAACGGCAGTGCGACTCACAGCACGTTGCGTCTCACCGGGTCGAATAAAGCGGAGTGGCTTTAAAACTTTAAAAATATCCTGTGACTAAACTATTGATTCTATTGGTCCAATTTTTGGTGTGTAGCCTGAAAATGGTACATATTATATGTGGTTTAATTTAATGCCTCTCGCTTTTATCAACCTTGTATACCTATATTGTGATACAACTGCAAAACGCTGGTTATTGTACGGTATCATGACGTGGTTAAGAGAGATTCATTTTGGCCATATCAAAATGATTTCTCACGATAAATATAAAGTCAGAATGAGAATGAAACTCAAATCTCTGTATCAACATTAGATCAAAACTCACAATACATTAACACTTTTTTAATTTGTCATTTTATTTTTAAGCTAATTTTACCCATGCAGAAACTACATACTATAATAGAAAGACGATTTAAAACAAGGTGTGTATTTTTTATGTTTAAACATAAAAGCTCAACAGATAAATGACTGCCTACCACATTGGAAATTTATCAAAACGATAGTCAACATAATAAAGATTCAATTGACTTTAAAAAATATACTCTGTTCGTACTATTTTGAATAAAAATTTGATTTAATCTGATTTGAAACGATTTTATATGAAACTAGTAATAGATGTGTCCTTTTTTTATATCGCAGGGAAATCCTTTATAGATATATCCAGGATCTTTGGGTAGGTTCTGACTACTTGTCGTAAGGGAGACTGCCCGACCGCTAAGAAGAACCTGCGACATCGTGTCCTACTGGGCCCAGGTTACCATCCTGAAACCCGACATGAGCACGGGAGTTACTGGAGGCGCATTAGGTAGCGCCTCCTATGCACCCTTCGAGGCCTCGTTGGCGGCTGCCTTCTAGGGCATTACGGCATGGCAGAAGGCCATCGCCATCCAGACTTGATGCTCGGTGATGACGCAGTAAAGACAAGTCCCCTCCGATTAATAAATGTATTCTCGTGTAAATGTAGCTTGTACGTTGGTATTGTGTGTTTGTTAATGATGTATGATAGAATGATAATGTTACGTCGCTAATGTACGTAATGATACCAACATTAAAAAACAATTGTACAAAGTGCGTTACATAGCTAATGTAGTGCAACACACCACCGAGCTGCGGTTTCTACACTGTTACAAAATGCTCGCGTTTCAGGTCCTTTTAAATAGTGAATGTTTCCACATGTGTAACGTAAATGTGGTAGAATGTACCCGTTCTCAATTCTCTTTGAGGGATTGGTGTGACGGATTGCAGCGGTTTTTTCATTTTTTATTTATGACTATCACCCTCTAGCTTTAGTTTTAAATTTATGATCATTATTTTGTAGTTTCATAACAGAATAGTAGGTTACTAAGCTGACGAACGAAAGTGTAGCGCTGCATTGCTTTAAAAAAACATATCATGTAGTACACATAGTATTAATATGTATAAAATTTCTAATTCAATTGCATAATAGTAGATCATTTGAAACTGTCCCAACATTTCATAAGTAATTAATTTACTACACAGGGGAATGTTTATTCTGTTTAATACTACCGTATTTAATAATTGTTGCATATGTTTTTTTTTTTAATAATAATAATTTTTGTTTTGTGTTCTCTTTCATACTCCTCTTATAAGAGGGGACAAAAGAGCACGGGGACAAGGGGTGAGGATGGGAACTTCACCCGATTGTCCCGACGTTGGAAAGGGTTGTTCTGTGGTGCGGGACAACCTCTCTGTGGAGGTGGCGTCGGTTCCTTGAAGGACTGACTAGCCGTCGATGTGCCCTGTTTGCTCATTATATCTGGGGCACCTCACCAAAAGGCGGCATTGACGGCACCCGCCGGGTTTTAGTGGGTAGAGCTGCGTCCACCTTACCATCTTTCAAGCTCAGCGAGTACCACATACGCGCCTAGGGAGACCCGCTCCCCCGCGGGATGCCTCAGAGCATTTCCCGGCGTAAAAGAAAAAAAATAGTCAATTGATGGCAGGCCAACAATATCGTATATTAACACAAACGACAACAATGCGCAACTTAATCATGCGTTGCATATCCTAAGATAATAGGTAGGTATCGTTGCTATTACTGCATAGGTACTGTCCATCTTATATCCTACTAATATTATAAATGTCAATGTTTGTTTGCTCACATATTCTTGGGGGTATTAGAAGTATCCTATAATACTTTTAATGAAAAAAAACCTAAATCTTATCTTGCGCAAACGAAATCGCGGGCACCATAATATTAGACTGCCCGTGCGACCTTCTGTCTAAAACACAACCTTGCACCGAAGAAAGTGCCACTACGGTAGTACTTATACACAATAGTACGCAGTATACCACAAGCCTTCGCCCGCAAAATTTCATTTAATACAATCTAATCATTCTAGGTAACAGGGGAACTCAGAAAATACATATATATTATGTAACACACGCCATATTACAGTTACTAAAACAACTATATCAAATTAACTCGGTGAATATAGATAGTGGTGAACCCATGTGTGAAGTGTATTCTGAGGTCCTGAGGGAGCTCGCGCTTTAAGAGACACAGCCGTCATGTGCGCAAAGGTGTTAACTTTACCTGTTAGTTCATGAGGCGGAAACGAGGTTGTCGCCGCCAGAGATACTGGTGTTGAGTAACTAATCTTATTGAAGAACTCACAGTGCTCCTTTGTAAATTTTTGGAATAGATTTAAAGACACCAAATTTAATATTATTATTATTATATACCGACTGGTTTCGGCCATGGCGAACACTCAGGACTCCTAGCCGTGAATTTGGCGCTGATGCGCTCGAAGATGACTAATTTAGCCTATCTTCGTGGCGAAACTCCGAGCACACTGAGGGCGCGTAAGTACGCCGTCTACATAATTGTACGAAATGGCAGCAGGTTGGCGAGCCTTCAACTGCTCTCGTGTGTACAACTATGTATAATCAATTAAGTGGTGCACCTATATATAAAAAAGAAAAGAAAAAATCTTGCTTGATAAAGTCCATAAAAATTGTTCTATTTAAATTATATTTATTTCATTTATAAAGTTACTAAAGTTTACGGTAATTATATAGTTTTATTCCCTACTATTAGAAACTTAAGTTGCAAAAGAGTAAGAAATATATTCAAGTAAGTATCTAAATGAAGAGCTTCCCATGTGACGAATAGACGTGTATTTGCATAGTGTTCGGGAAGTTTGATCATAACGCGACTTTGTTACAAACATTATCAGCACGACGCCTGGGGTCTTAATCAAATTGTTTTAGAAGGTATTCCTTATTCCTTTCCCTAAAACTTTTGATGGTTCCTATGACCATTAATTTTTTATGGAATATTTTATTTTTAATCCTAGATCAATAAGATAATTGCAATAATTTGCAAGTAATGAAATTACAAGTCAGAGGTAGTGCCATGCTGCTATGCAGCCGACTTGGGCCGGCACGACCGGGGTGGTGCCTCTCGCTCACATAACACCGGCGTCAAGTTACAGATATCCTGTAGCGTTTCGTGCGGTTTGTGAGTTTCCAGTGGTCCATTGGGGGGATAAGGAGGGCAACAACAAACAAGCAATCTGTATAATCTCAGGCTGTGCAGATATGTATGGGCGTCGGTAGTCTAAAGCCTCGACTGCTCGTTTGCCCTCCTATGCTATAAAAATGTCTAAATATTATGATCTATATTTTAGTTTCTCAGTCAAGCAGTACATAATTTTGAATGAAAATTTTATCTAACCAATATGATGGACACACTATGCACTTTTAATAGACTGTTATAGCGTTTGTTTAATAATGACTAAGCAGATGATGAAAATAGCTTAAAGCAGCATTTTCTAAACTTTGTTCTGCTACGGCCCGGTAAATTTCGTACTCCTCCTTCGTGACCCAAGTCTAAACTTTAAGTTAAGCCCCGTGAAATATTAGGTAAAATAAAGCACATTTATTTATTTTAGTGAGAAGTATGGAGTTGCTTATTTTTACTCTAAGTATCTGCATAAAATAAGTCAATGTTGCAACCCGGTATTTGTTTTTCGTGACCCGGTACCGGACGTGACCCACCAAATTGAAAAAAGATTTACGTTAGAGGAACTCTGCAACTGTATTTCTTCAACAATGGAATAAAATATATATTCCTCAAAAGTTCCACATGTACAACTTCCGTGGGGTCCTAGCGCTTTAAGGCTCTTTAAGGAAATAACAAAAAGGTTAGTCGACATCACAGGAGACCGAAGAGCTGGCAGCTACCTCGGACAAAGAATTAGTCTAGCAATTCAAAGGGGGAACGCTGCCAGTATCTTCGGGACCTTGCCTAAAGGGACTCCTTTTTATTAATATACTTAAGTTATTATATTATATTTTTTAAGGTTTTTAGTTTTAGGTTCTTTGTAATTCATAGCAAATATGTTTTTATTTAATTATTTAATAAATGATGTCTTCATAGTATAATATATATTAATACGCTCGTGTTCAAGTATCTTTCTCGGAACTTCTAATACACCTGAATTAAATTCTATTAGACCAAATTGCAGTACGTATTTACCCGCTGTAAATAGTTTCAAACTGTTAACTGTTTGACCACCCATAACAAACTCAATTATTAATTTTCCAAAAGTAATTACAAATTCAAATAAATTTCAGTCAAATTTTAAGACAAAAATCAAAGGATTTTTCAAAGGAATTTTCAATTACTTCTTTGATCTTGCCGCGTGCTAAGTTTGTAAGAATTGTGTTACATGTATATCAGGTTCTACGAACAGAAATAAGTAAAAGACATTATTAAATATATATAACATAACCTAGTTTACCTAGAACTAGCCCAGGCAATTCTTTTATGTGTTGTCTATCCTGAGACATAAGATGTTAAGTCTCGGTGCCAGTAATTACACTGCCTGTCTTGCCCTTCTCTCCGAAACACAGCAACGCTGTTTGACGGGGGAAACAAGCAAGATGGTGGTACCCATGCAGCCAGGAGCGCGGCATAGCGCATCCCTCCCGCCGGTAAATTATTAATACCTATATTCAATAATGATCATATTGTATTTATTAATCTAAAGAAAGAACATATAGCTGACTTAAAACACCGTCGCTACACTAAGTCTGCAATCTGTGAACATAGTCTAGACAAAGCTCGCCATTATATTAGATTTGATAAACCACAGATACTCGCAAAAGAACACCGATTCCAACCAAGGATGATCCGCGAGGCTATTGAAATTAAAAAACATCCAAATTTCAATAGAGAAGATGGCTGGCTCTTACCACCTGCTTGGGATCCCATTATTAAAATAATTAAATCAAAAACCAAGCATAATATGCCACAGATTAAAGATGCAGTTAGCACTTTCTGCGTAGAGAGGACTTATTAAAATAATGATGTATCATAGGGTAGTTTCGAATAACTTTGTAACATTAGGACATCTGTCACCTCAGTCCTCCCGTGACCATGGTTGCTGTAAAGTATCCGAAACGTCGGGCTTGTAAAAATCTTAATAAACCGCGATAAAATCCGTAAAAAAATTGTTTCATTATAATCTAAAGAATACAGAGTAGTAACGAAGCATTAAATAATTGTACATAACATGTAAATGCTTGATTAATATTCACGATGTTATTAAATGTAATACGTATTCCTCCCCACTTTACATAATCTCGCACGTGTCTATACAGCCTCTTTGCTCATTACTTGATACCTTAATATCCCTCTACGTATTTTGGTGCTACAAGAAGCAAGGTAACCCTTTAAAAGATTATCATCAGAATATCTTAATGCCCAAATGGTTCGTTTTCACAATATTTGAAGAGAGAAACATTATACTATTTTTAAGCAAATTTTTTATATTAAATATTGTTTTGGAAATTTAGAAAATAATGAAATACATAAAAATAAAAAAGTGCCTGCGTACAAGGTACACATGTCAGACGTGAATCTTATTTGGCAACAAATTTTTAAATCTTGTTTATATATTTTATACTTATCTAAAGCTTTAAATTTCCGAGACTTGCGATGCGACGTTCGCTCTATCTCACTCTCTCGATCTTTCTCACTCGCTTGCTGCCTACTCTCACTCCATGGCTATGTGCTTTATGCTACGTTCGCCCTTTCTCACTTTCTCTCCATCGCGCAAAGATGTTTGACTTCAAAAACTGTTTAAACTTACTTACTAAATCTTACGAAGCCTTGTTTAGTTTTCTCAATATATAGGAGAAGAAATGAGAAAATGAGAATGCAGCATCTATAGTTAGATAATAATTATTATATTATGCGTATGAATTTTTTAATAAAAGAAAGGCCAAACGGACAGTCGTTTCACCTGGTGGTATGTGACATCCATAGACACCCGCTACATCATTAGCAGGTGCGTTGCCAGCTTGTCAAATATGAGTATGCTCTTTTCTTGAAGGTCCCTAATAATCGTATCGTATTGGTTGGGAAATACCGTACAAGCTTAAAAGTTATTTTACATTTTATCATAGAGACTCCATGTTTTCAATTTTATCAAATCATACAAAACGAATCCGTGATATGCATCAATAACACGAAATGCGTTGCAACGCGTGGGATAACGTTGCACTGAATTGAAAATTGAAATTGATATCGGTGAAGATACGAGGGACTACTAACGAAAGCTTTGAGTCTGGATCTCGAGATAAGTGGCGTTATTTTTATAATTTATTCATAAGCAATTAAATTTAAAATAAAAATAATTTGGGTGCGAATATAAAGAATTAGAAAGTTTTTATTTATTTATTTATTATTTTACTTTTTTAATTATTATGAAGTAAGTTCTTCTACGGCGGTGCGTAGGAGGCGCTACTTAATGCGCTCCTAGTAACGCCCCTGTGCTCGTGTCGGGTTCAGGAGGGGAACCTGGGTCGTGTATGGTACGACGTCGTGGGGACTGCTTAGTAGCGACCGAGCAGTCCCGCCTTACAAGGAGTAGTCTGGCCTTCGCCGGGGCCAGCCTGTCGCTGTGGTAATACCGCTGAATGCAGATCCGAGACCCTCAAAAACCGGCGCTCGCAGTGGTGAAAACACCACGGTTTACGGGTAGGGCACTCCCAGGTGCGAGTCCCACATAGGGTCAGGATCTACCCGAAATCCTGGCTACATACGTAAAAAGCATTTCCCTGCGATAAAAAAATACGTTATATAATGAGTGTTCGTATTAAGCTTGAATTTTACTTGGAGTTATATTAAACGTCTAATGAGATGTGAGCTCCAAAAGTCGTTAACGATGTGTCACAAATGCTCAAGATGATCTCGCTAGGTTTGTAGATTAAATTTCAATCTCATCCAAAGTTTCAAAAATCTACTTTATTATTCGATAATTTTTAAATGGAAATACATTTAAAAAAGAAGAAGAAAACCGTGAGCCAGATTAGAAAAGGATAATTTTTGGGACATAGTTCTTTTTTTTACTTTTGCTATAGTCGCATAAAAATTTATTATAAAAGTATTGTATACTTTTTATTTTATTCAGTGACGATGGTCTAGTGGGTATAGGCTCGGCCTCTTGAGTGGAAGGTCTGGGTTTCATACTAAGCGGTTTCGTGAAATGGGTTTTTCTAAACTTCTCTTTGCACTTGAACATGAAAACATTTTCTTTTCGCTTGCTCACCGGTGAAGGAAAACATCGTGCATGCATGGATGGTGAGTTTGAAAAAAAAAAAAATGAAAAGTTCATCAAACCGCATTGGACCTACGCATCTATCATCGAACTACGGTCCAATACCCTCCTCGCCTGATTTCGAGGAGACCCGTTCCCAACAGTGGGACAGTGGTTGATGATGATGATGAATACTTTTTATGGAGTTGTTGATGCGATACTATGACTATTTTTTTAATATTCTTTATCAACCTTATCAAATACTAAGTCTACCCAAGTGAAGTCACAGTTGAACATACATAGGCTGCACTAAAAGTATCGGGAATGGAATATTTCCACTGTTCCTGTCATATTAAAATCTTTTTAATTGAAAACTTCTTGGTTTTAAAAATCGAATACCATTTATTTATTTAAAAAAAGATTCTCGGTCTTGTCACAAGGTCTTGTCAAACTTGTTTAGTCTTTGAGAAAATGGAATTGACTCGAGAAAATTCTTGAGCGATGATTTATTATGACTTTCGAAGTGGCTTAACACAAAAACAGTGTGTTGACTGGATTATTTCTGCATTTGGTGATGAAGCCTCATCCAAAACCAGAATTTATCGCTGGTTTGCTGAATTTCAACGTGGACGTGTCAAGCTCAGTGATGATCCCCGTCAAGGTCGTCCAAAAACTGCAGTCACCCAAGAAAACGTTGATGCTGTGCGTAAGCTGATTGAGGAAGATCGACATGTGACATACCGCGAAATTCAGGCTACTTTAGACAGGCATGAGTCAAATACAAATAATCTTGCATGAACAATTAGGTGTAAAAAAGTTGTTTTCCCGATGGATACCGCATTTGCTCTGTGAAGAGCAAAAAGCGGCTCGCGTTACTTGGTGCGTCAAAACTCTCGAAAGATTCCACGCAGGATCCTCAAAGGCTGTATACAACATCGTGTCAGGTGACGAATCTTGGATATACGCGTACGAACCCGAAACAAAAAACCAGTCACGAGTTTGGGTGTTCGAAAACGAGTTAAAGCCAACAAAAATTGTTCGTTCACGGAGTGTTGCAAAAAAAAAAATGGTGGCCACGTTTGTCTCCAAAACTGGCCATGTTGCGACTATTCCTCTTGAGGAACAAAGAACGGTTAATGCAGAATGGTATGCAAGCATTTGTTTGCCACAGGTCGTTTCTGAACTCCGTAAAGAGAATTGTAACCGCGGCATCATCCTCCATCACGACAATGCGAGTTCTCACACCGCGCACAGAACAAAAGAGATTTTAGCGCAAGAAAACATAGAATTATTAGACCATCCGCCGTATAGCCCCGACCGTGTCGAGCGTGGTCAGAGATTTTCATCGCGGTGGACGCCTACAATGGCCGTTTCATTTTGGATACCCCAACTTCCGAAAGGAATGGTTGCTTCAATGATTGGTTCCATCGTATGGAAAAATGTGTCAAATTTCGCGGAGAATACTTCGAAAAGCAATAAATACATTTTTAAATAGTAATGTTGTGCCACTTCCTTGATTCCCGAAATTTTCAGTTTCGCCCTCGTATAGTATACATTTACATAAACACTATCGAAAAATTACCGAAGTATTCACCAAATATTTTTGGCAGACCTCAGAATATTATCATTAAAAAGTTGATGAGTATGAGGTTTTTAGCCTTGCTTTGTTAAATATTAGGCTTTGTATTTAACGGTATGACCTGTATATATATAATAAAAATTTCTATGGACACTTTTTTACACCACGTCTGATTCCGTGGTAAGTTCTTGAAGAACTTGTGTTACGGGTACCAGACAACTGAAATATACGTAATTCTTTTATACTATTGGTAATATAGGGTTTTTATTAGATAGCACAAATATTTAATACACATCCATGACTCAGGAACACAGAATTTTTTTTTGTTCCCTGACGGGATTCGAACCCACTATCTCCGGCTAACCATTGAGCCACAGAGGTCGTCAGTACTATCTATAGTATATGTTTCAGTTACCTATATAACAACAGAATATGTCCATATATCATTTGCAATAAGTCTTCATGTGTAGGTACTGACAGGTAATGTATCAGGTTCAGCTGAGCGGATGAATCTCTGATTGCTTTGCACTTAATGACTATTCTAGCTCACCTGGTCAAAGCATCGATACCCTGCACCCGTATTAACAGTTTTTAATTACTTTAGCCTTATATGTCCTTTGTATACAGAATGACCAAAGGTGGCATTGGTGGCACTCGCCCGGTTTTAGTGGGTAGAGCTGCGTCCACTTTACAATCTTTCGGGCGCAGCGTGTTCCACATACCCGTCTGGGGAGTACCCACTCCCCCGCGGGACACCTCAGAGCATTTCCCGGCGAAAAAGAAAAAAAAGAGAACCTAAAACATGAAATGAAATGAATAAAATAACATAAACGAAAAGCTGACGATACAATCATTATTTAAATAAATCGTTCAGTGGGTGGATCTAATTCGATTCTTTGTGAACAAGTCAACCAATTTGGGCACGCGTTCATTTTCCAATGCCAGAAAAAAGGACGTGTTTGGGATAGAAAGAGAGGAAAAAGGATGAATTTGTCCCCTCCAACAAAATATTTCAGGTCAAGTCAAAAGGTTTCAATTTCCAGCGATAAAACGAAAGCCCGGTGATTAATAGAGATCTGTTTCCCTTGCTGTTACTTTATAATCAATTTTAGCATCGATTTTATATCGGCTTAGTTTGTTGAAGGCTTCATAAGAATCCCCACCATGGTTCAGGCCTTGTCGTGGCGGTGGGGCTCAGTAACCTAAGGTGAGCGGTGCACCTTGGGCGAAGCTAATTGGGCCGAGGAGGCTCTTTGTACCCCTCTTATAAGAAGAGGGGACAAAGACGCGGGACTGACTAGCCGTCGAGGTGCTCTGTTTGTTTTCTAGATCCGGGGCACCTCACCAAAGGCGGCATTGGTGGCACTCGCCGGGTTTTAGTGGGTAGAGCTGCGTCCATTTACCAGCTGTCGGGCGCAGTGAGTCCCACATACCCGCGTGGGGAGACCCACTCCCCCGCGGGATGCCTCAGAGCATTTCCCGGCGTTAAAGAAAAAAAAAAGGCTTCATAAGAATGTATAATATTATGATATATTTCTCAAAATTCGTAACATCATAGAAAAAAACTCGATAATCAATTACTAGATCTAAGATGACGATATCAGGTTTCGATACGGGTGGCGGGAATCAGCTGTCTCAGCGTTCATTAAAGGGGTCCTATATCGAGCAGTAGACAAATATGATGAAATTGATAAATGACGATTGTGATGATGGTAATATAATAAACCTTAAGTGTTTGTTTGAACGCGTTTGTCACTGGAACCACCAGTCGAATATGATAGTATATTTTCGTATATATTATAAGCGACGATGGTAAGGGCTCGGCCTCTTGAGTGAGGGTTTCGGGTTCGATCATGACCCCTGTGGTGCCTCAAAATGAGTTTTTATAATTTTTTACGTGCAGCTGAACATGAGACCATCGCTTGCTCACCGGTGAAGGTCTCAAAAATCGTAAGGAAACCTGCATGCCTGATGAGATTAAAAGTCTTTGAAGGTGTCTGAAGTCCACCAACCCGCATTGAACATAGGTCAATGAGTAGCAACAGATCGGCCGTCTTGGCGTTCATTGAGGGAGGCATTTTTGTTGCCTGTCTATTTTTTCACGCTTTATATTAGCTTCACCTGTATGTATGTTTGTTTGTAACCGACTCCTTCAGACTTGATTTTACCCACTATAAGACGTCAGATTAAATTGAAACTTTGCACACTTTTTAAGGATCGATGAAAATACAATAATTTAATATGTTTGTTCCAATATCCTGATCAAGATAATCAGGATGGTACATGCAAGGAAGGCATTTTTTTTTTTGTTTACGCAGGGAAATGCTTTTTATGCATGTAGTCCGGATCTCGGGTAGATCCTGACCCTATGTGGGACTCGCACTCTGGGAGTGCCCTACCCGTAAACTAAAACCACTGCGAGTGCCTTCAGCCGCTTTCATTTGAGGGTCCCGGATAGGCATTCAACAGGATCACCTCAGCGACAGGCTGGCCCCGGCGAAGGCCAGACTACTCCTCTAAAGGGGACTGCCCGGCTGCTTAGGCAGTCCCCGCGACGTCGTGTCACACTGGGCCCAGGTTTCCATCCTGAACCCGACACGAGCACAGGGGCGTTACTGGAGGCGCATTAAGTAGCGCACCCCCGTTCGTCGCCCACGGGGGGAGGCCACGAAGGAAGGCATAAGGCGCAAGCTATCTACATCACTTGTGTGGGTTTTAGTCTCACACTCATTCTACAGCGATTGCCATAAGTTGAGTACTTTTAATTAATAAAACAAAATCGATACTAAAAAGTTAAAAATAAATTATAGTAAAAAAAAAACACGCTTCAATGGCAAACCGTGAGGTGCTCGACATTCATTGTTAAAAATATTTCATTGGTATATATTTCTAAATGTGAAGCTAGAAAAAAATAAGTACACCACGCTTTGTTACAGTAATAGAATTTTTTTTTTTTAATCCATTTAATTCTTGTATTTAAAGTTATTTTCTAATTATAAGTTCGGTTTGCTATTAAAGCGTGTTTTTTAGGTTGTTTTTACTATAATTTATTCACTTTTTTGTGAGTGATTTAAGTGAATCTTTCTCAAAAGAATGAGGAATAAGTAAACATTATTGATTTTTATTATTTTAACAAAATTCACTCATTGTAATAAAACAACTTTTTACGTGAACCCGTGAAAACTTTTATTGCAACAATACAAATACGTTGTCAATATTCAAATCAAGGACTCAATATTTTGTATTCGTTTACGACCTAGTTTTATGTTTTCTTTTAGATTTGTTTTTGTGAAAGCTATTAAGTTAACTGCCTATAAGCTGACCCGGTGCTCAAATTAATGCCATAAAATGCGTGAAACCTTTTAGTTAAACGAAAA
Organism: Helleia helle; assembly: GCA_963853865.1. Lineage (NCBI taxonomy): Eukaryota > Metazoa > Arthropoda > Insecta > Lepidoptera > Lycaenidae > Helleia > Helleia helle. Next base: position 15,688,386 of record OY971421.1, read on the forward strand.
GGGTGCTGTGCGATAGCTCTTCTGCCCTCTTGTCCTCGTAAATTATATATACATAATTTTTAATTTAAGCGCGTCCGTCTATTACGCATAATCTGCTAATAGTATTTCTGCCAAAATACCGACAGATGTCTCTTTTATATGTAAGCCGTAATATGACCGATGAATTTATTTACAGATTGAGATTACGCCACATATTATTTATGATTATTACTTTAGGCTATTAACATAATAAAAAAGCATAATAGTAGTATGCTTTTTTAGTAGTAGTAGTAGTTCATCTGTTTCTTCTCAAGGGTCCATAGGTAACAAAAGTAGAAGAGCAGTGTCTTATGTGAACATAGTGTTGTTTTTAGATACAATGATGTTTTTTTTTTCTTTAACGCCGGGAAATGCTCTGAGGCATCCCGCGGGGGAGTGGGTCTCCCCACGCGGGTATGTGGGAGTCGCTGCGCCCGACAGCTGGTAAATGGACGCAGCTCTACCCACTAAAACCCGGCGAGTGCCACCAATGCCGCCTTTGGTGAGGTGCCCTGGATCTAAAAAACAAACAGGGCACCTCGACGGCTAGTCAGTCCCGCAAGGGACCGACGCCACCTCCACAGAGGGGTTGTTCCGCACAGAGAGGGAGGGGTTATCTCCCAACGTCGGGACAGTACAATGGGGGTGAGGTTCACATCCTCACCCCTTGCCCCCTGCTCTTCTGTCCCCTCTTCTTATAAGAGGGGTACAAAGAGCCCCCTCGGCCCAATAAGCTTCGCCCAAGGTGCATCGCTCACCATAGGTCACTGAGCCCCACCGCCACGACAAGGCCTGAACTATGGTGGGGACAATGATGTTACTTGAACGGAAAGGATATGAAAAAATTGCAAGGTGGTTTAGCCATTCATATTGCTGAATACCGAAAGTTATAGTTGGTACATGAGTTACGACCCCTTGAAGCATCACTAAACTTGTAATAGCCTGGAGGAATAACCCGGTCAAATATGTCTAATTTTGTTTCATCTTTCACACTGACGAGCCCGTTCAAATCGTAACTTTTCCCATATATTGTTTTGAAGTACCCACTACCGCAGAATTAATATTAGGTTAGATTAGTTAAACTCGCTCGAGGATCATACATTTGAGAGCACCTCATTATGTTTGTAGTAAGATGGCGTGTGCGCTAATGAGAACAATATACTCGTTATGCTTTATAAATAATTTACTAACTTAGTTAATATCCGAACTGTATTATGTGTACGAACTGACTTTTAAGCCTTTGTAGTCTCTCTTGCTCGATTTTTGCTTCATCATCATCATCATCAGCCTCTATCCGTCCACTGCTGAACATAGGCCTCAAGGAACGCCAAGACGACCGATCCCTCGCTACTCGCGTCCAACACGGACCGGCCACTGTACGGAGATCGTCTTCCCACCTGGTTAATGGCCGACCAACACTTCGTCTACCTAAACGCGGCCTCCACTCTTGAACCTTATTGGCCCATCGGCCATCCGTTCTCTTGAGTGTATAACCAGCCCACTGCCACTTATTTTTCCTTATCAATGGGGATTTATATAATATGATAATTAAAACCATTTATTTTTCTAGATAAAAGTAGGGTATTACTTTTATCTAGAAAAATAAATGGTTTAAAAAACCATCAAGACTGGAACAACTCGAAATATCCAGAAAATACATATTATGTTTATTACATATATATATACATATACATATTATATATATATATATATATATATATATATATATATATATATAATATATTTCCGTAAATTTATTATTTATATTTATTATTATGATATTGGCACGATAATCACGTTTCCCCAACTACTTGATATCACCAGATTGGTGATCCAGCACTGAGCCAAATGGATATTTCGCCATGGTTTGAATAAAATGTTAAAAACACAAACAATCTCCGATTACCACCATTGAAATCCGATCAGATCCGATTAACACATAAGTATACTGTTTTTTTTTTAATGTTAGTTGGATAGACAAACTGGCAAATGTACCACCTGATGGTAAGTGGTCGACGTTGCCCATGAACATAAACTAGTATACCTGGAACGAGCCCAGGCAACTCATTTATGTGTTGCCTATCCTTAGACATAAGATGTTAAGTCTCGGTGCCAGTAATTACACTGCCTCTCTTGCCCTTCTCTCCGAAAAACAGCAAAGCTGTTTCACGGGAGAAACAAGCAAGATGGTGGTACCCATGCAGCCGGGAGCGCGGCACAGCGCTTCCCTCCCACCGGTAATTTAGCTATTAGATTTTTCTTTCATTTTTTTTTTGACGCAGGGATATGCAAATCCACTGCGAGCGCCTTCAGCCACTTTTTGAGAATCTACGCCATTGGCGTCCTTTTGTACTAAATCGATACAATCAATAGTCAACTATCTATTTATTAATTATTAAAAATATCGCCCTATTATTATATATAATTATTGGTAATACATAATTAATTATTAGCATTATTAATCATGTAAATTTAGATTTATTCATGTAATTTATCAATAGTACCTTCATGAACGGCACATCCTTTTGGCGCCACTGGAAGTTTATGATTTTTATTGATGTATTAAGATAGGTAAATAGGCAATAGGTAAATAGGCTTCACATCCGGCTGGTGTTGCCAGAGGCTTGTAAAAATATATAAAAAGTATGACATTCTACAAAGAAGCATATAACAATAAACGCAATTTACGTAAAAATGTACATTGCGATTACTGGATTTATTGTATCGAGAGAGCCTGAAGCGAGTATTATTCAGTTATATTTTCGCCATCATATAATATAATATATTTTACCTTACAATATCTGAGTGCCGATGTAATTGTATCAAATACCCTCCTATTGTGGATTAAGGTAACATAATAATAAAGTAAGCGTCCACACACTATCTAATTTATAATTAATTATATATGTAAAGGCAAGGCAACTCATAAGTATATATACATAGAAGAATGCAATTAGACTTTTTATTGTTTATATTACATCTTCTAATATATAAAATTTCCATGTCATAATGTTAGTTACCGTACTCCTCCGAAACGGCTTTACCGATTTTTACCAAATTTTATATGCGTATTTAGTAAGTCTGAGAATCGGCTACTATCTATTTTTCATACCGCTAAGTGATAAGGATGGTCAACCCCTCAAATTTTAAAAGTTAACGCGGGCGAAGCTGCCGGCAACAGCTAGTTATACTATATAGTTGGGAAAATTTATTATTCTTATTGACATCTATTATGTTTGCAGAGAAAATTAGGGCAGACATAAGTAGCTACCATTAACATTTAACATCAAGACGTGAAATGAAAATATCCAGATGAGTGATCCCAGTGAGAGGTGCAGGTGTGGTAACACCCTCCGAATTCCCCTTGGTCGGAAACGCCTTCCACCTTACCAGAAGATCCGTTGAAAAATGAACTCCCTTGTCCAACGTTATTTGCGTACACCCGACGCCTGCGAAATCAAGATTCTAGAACTCTGAGGCAGACGACAGACTTACCGATGTTCAACGAGCCGCGATATAATATTAATTTAATGATTAAGTATAGCAATTAAGCACAAGAATGATTTTGACGCGCCGCTGTAATGTAACATTTTTATATGTTACAAACATAGCGGGGAACGAAGCACGACGATTATTATACTGATGATCTTAACCAATACAGGCTTTGAAGAAAACGCATATGAAACGAAAATACCTTTTTCAAAGTTTTCTTAAAACAGATACGTTTGAATTTCCCTTTGAAGACAAACAGGTTGTTTCTCGAGAAGGATTTATTTGTATACTGAAGCCTTACAGGAATCTACCGGGCATCGTTTCAAACAGATTTACACACAACGCTTCCACGCGGCATAATTTTAAAATCTTATTTATCTTCCGCCTCAAATTCGGCTCAAACGGATGTCTTATTAACTTTATTGAATACTAGCTGGTGCCCACGACTTCGTCTGCGCAGGATAAGATTATAGTTTTTTTAATAAAAAGTATCCAATGTTACTTCTAATACCTCCAAAAATATGTGTACAAAGTTTCATGATGATCGGTTAAGTAGTTTTCGCGTGAAAGAGTAACAAACATCCACGCTTTCACATTTATAATATTAGTAAGGATATTATAAAGTAAAACTAACTGAATTGATATTACAACCATATCAAGTATGGGTTACCAACAATGGCAAAAATGGCGACTTTACCTATTGTATCTATCTAAGCTTATTTAAGCATTGCAAGCGTTAATTTATATAAACCAAACAATTTTGGTTACCGATATCACGAGAAAACAGCTCGCTGAAGTGACAGTGGGCTGGTCAAGGCCAAGCCAATAAGGGTCAAGAGTGGAGGCCGCGTTTAGGTAGGCGAAGTGTTGGTCGGCCATTAACCAGGTGGGAAGACGATCTCCGTGCGGTAACCGGTATGTTGGATGCGAGTTGCAAGGGATAGGTCGTCTTGGCGTTCAGCGAAGGAGGCCTACGTTCAACAGTGAATGGACAAAAGCTGATGATATAATGATGATGACGACTTATGTCTAATAGACACCAGACAGATGCATAATATATACTAGTGGCCCGACACTTTAAATATTTGAAAACGGGCCACCGGAAACTCACAAACCGCACGAAACGCGACAGTATAGCTGTCACTTGACGCCGGTATTACGTGAGCGAGTATTAGGTAGGTAGAACGCCATTAGCGTTCTTTTGTGCCAGACTAATACAGTCAATAGACAACTATTTGTTTAGCAATAATAACCATTATTATATTATAAATAATTACTGCAAATATGTAATTAATTATTAGTGTTAGCATGTTTATCCATGTTACACTCCAATTATTAATCAACATTATCTTCATGGGCTCATCCAAATGGCGCCTCCGGAAGTCTATGATTGCAATTACTTATATTATTTTAATTGATGCATTTAAATAGGTACCTAAGGTCACATCTGGCTCGTCCTACCTGTGGTTTGTAAAAATATTTTTTTTTCCGGCCTAAAATAATAAAAAAGAAACTCGACAATACCATTCATCCCTCCAGAAAAACAAAAATAAAGACTAGAATAGAAATAATAATAATATCTATGGACGCTTTCACACCACGTCAATCTGGCCCCGTCATACGGGTCTCGAAGAACTTGTGATACGGGTACCAGACAACAGAAGTATATTTAATACTTTTATACTATACATATATTTAAGATTTTTATTATATAATACACATCCATAACCCAGGAACACAGAAAATATTTTTGTTCCCTGGCGGGATTCGAACCCGCAACCTCCGGCTTGAGCGCCAACGCGTTTACCACTGAGCCACAGAGATCGTCGTCAAATATTATTATAGTTTAAGAGTCGAATAAGGAATCCCATCAGGGCTTTATATGATTATAATGTTATAAACATAAATTTGAAAACGGATTAAAACTCTCACTATCGTCGTCATCATGACCTTTTTCAGTTGCTGATAGGTAGATGCCATTTTCAATAAGCCCCAATATTTCTATTATCTGTCAGCTGTGTTATTTTTTTTTTTTTATAAAATCTTTTGACAAACAGTTTAAAAGTTCGCCCACAAAATAACTAGTAGGAAGCGTTCCATCAATCTTTTGTAGCCTTTACAATCTTAAAGGATAGCGATTTGATGGATCACCTCTTATTAGTAGCCTCTCAGTAAAATTACCGTAGCAAGGACGATACGCTCGAGATAAGTACGTTGATGGCAATTTTGATTAAATTCCTTTTTTATTTCTTCATTCCTTTTACAATAATCCGACCCTTATACACTCAAGCTACGAAATCAGACACAGGGGATTATATGTGTTCTTTAAAACTCAAATACTGCTTAATGCTTAACCTTGTGTGTGAATCTTTGAATTGAGAATAGAAAATATTTCCACTACGATTAGTCTAAAAGCGTGAAACTATTGTTAGGATTATTTTTAGTATGTACAGTAATTTAAACCAGACTAGTTTAAATAAACCAGAATAATTTAAATTACGATATTACGAACCGCTTTGATTTTTTTCTAAGTGATAACAATTGTTTATTAGCGATTATATCTTTTTTTTATAAGATCCATATATTATAATATTCTAACTCTTAAAGTATAAACATATATATCAGCACTTTATAAAGAACCTCAAACTAAAAACCTTAAAAAATATAATAAAATAACTTAAGTATATTAATAGAAAGGAGTCCCTTTAGGCAAGGTCCCGAAGATACTGACAGCGTTCCCCCTTTGAATTGCTAGACTAATTCTTTGTCCGAGGTAGCTGCCAGCTCTTCGGTCTCCTGTGATGTCGACTAACCTTTTTTTTATTTCCTTAAAGATTCTAAGATTGATTTTATATTCTTGTAACAAAATATCTTAACTAAAAGTAGATACTTTTAGTTAAAACCTTTTGTTTCGTGAGATATTAAATAGATACAGATACGACCGGTAAAAGGTATGTATGGTACTGTCCATTAGTAAATAAAATAATTATATTTATACTAGCAGCGCACCGCGAATTCACCCTCGTTGTTCCCGTTACCGTTACGAGAAAATATAGCCTATGTTTGTTACTCGTTTATAATGTTCTATCGGTGAGAGAATGTTTAAAATTGATTAAGTGGTTTAGGTGTGAAAGCGTAACAAATGAACAAATTCACATTCGCGTTTATAATATTAGGTTATAACTAACACCCCACCATGGTTCAGGCCTTGTCGTGGCGGTGGGGCTCAGTAACCTAGGGTGAGCGGTGCACCTTGGGCGAAGCTAATTGGGCCGAGGGGACTCTTTGTACCCCTCTTATAAGAAGAGGGGACAGAAGAGCAGGGGGCAAGGGGTGAGGATGGGAACCTCACCCCACTGTACTGTCCCGACGTTGGGAGGGATTGTTCTGTGGCGCGGGACAACCCCTCTGAGGAGGTGGCGTCAGTCCCTTGCGGGACTGACTAGCCGTCGAGGTGCCCTGTTTGTTTTCTAGATCCGGGGCACCTCACCAAAGGCGGTATTGATGGCACTCGCCGGGTTTTAGTGGGTAGAGCTGCGTCCATTTACCAGATGTCGGGCGCAGCGAGTCCCACATACCCGCGTGGGGAGACCCACTCCCCCGCGGGATGCCTCAGAGCATTTTCCGGCGTTAAAGAAAAAAAAAAAGTTATACCTAACACACAAAAACAGAAGGATGCGCATTTTGCGTCATGCTCGCTTGCATTATACCTCTTAGCAGCTCTCTCGTCTTAAATGAAAGGTAGGATTGGCTAAGTAAATAATGTCATCAAGATATTTAGTTTTGTCACCAGATAAGCAATACATAGATGGATTATGAATTCAAAGACCTGTAGCTACTAACTAGACTCAGGTGCACAATTGACTTGATACACGACATTGGCTTCGTTCTGGTAACTCTAAATTACAAAATATATATAAAATATCACCCCTAAAAAATTGTTATATAAGTTACAAATTTACGGCACTTTGTATTTTTTTATTTCCCACCGGCATATACTGCAGAGGAATAAGCTACAAATCATTAAGCTTTCATTTTATAACCGGTACTCGGGAGAGGCGATTATCGGCCTTTGTTCCCGCTTCTAGTAATTTCTTTTTATTTTCGAGGGCTGTGACAAAAGAAGGAATAAAAAAAAAATTATACGAAGTTTGGTAGTGAGTTTATGCGCCCTTAAGTTTAATCAGTAAAATATTTACCTCGAATTCAATAATATACGTGTTAAATTAGAAACTACATTAATTTTTTTCTGTTTCGATTGTGGGTAGAAAACTAAAGAATCATAAGCACTGTCACTCACCTGAAATTATCACCTTAATTCGGGGGAAGAACCGATATCCGTGGGATACCAAAGCGATATTACTGCTGCTAAATCTAATTTGCAGTTGGATTTGGAAATTCCTTTTGTGAATGTGTCATGATGGATGGATTGTATTTTTGGCATTCATAGATATATTTCGTAGGAACGATTTTATTTTATTTTGGGGCGGGTGAAACTGTAAGGAAACTAACACCATCATCAATCCTTTTTTTCTTTAACGCTGTGAAATGCTCTGAGGCATCCACAGGGGAGTGGGTCTCCCCACGCGGGTATATGGGACTCGCTGCGCCCGAAAAGCTTGTAAGTGGACACAGCTCTACCCACTAAAACCCAGCGAGTGCCACCAATGCCGCCTTTGGTGAGGTGCCCCGGATCTAATGAGCAAAAAGGGCACCTGGACGTCTAATCCGTCCCCTAAGGGACCGACGCCACTACACAGAGGGGTTGTCCCACACCACAGAAGAACAACATCGGGGTGAGGTTCGCGTCCTCGCCTCTTGCCCCCTGCTCTTTTCTTTCTTCTTATAAGAGAGGTACAAAGAGCCCCCTCGGCTCACTTAGCTTCGCCCAAGGTGCAGCGAAAAATTCGAACCCAGACCTTTCACTCAAGAGGCCGAGCCCGTACCCACTAGACCATCGCCGCTCATAACTATAACACAATTGAATTTAATATAAACCAATTCATTATATTTCAAGTAGTAAGTATCGTAATTTAGTTACAATAGATACCTCAATTAGATTAATGCTATGTTTTTAATGTTACGTTAAAATACCATACAGTCTTAAATAATTTTGGTAAACATAATTTAGTCATTTAGTTCACGAGTGTTTGAATGCGCTGTTATTATTATATTGATTTCTGGGTCAACCTCCCCTGCGATGTCAAGGTTTGTACGCTTAACGTAATGACCTAGAAAATACGATTGTAACAACGGTTTAGCTGTGGTATAAATAGTTTAGTGTATCTCTTAAAGACATCCAGATCCGTATAACCGGATCTTTAAGACTAAATTCGGGTTTGCAAGTCACATGATTTGGCGTTCATTGAGGAAGACCTATGTTCAGCAGTGGACGGATAGAGGTTGATGATGATGATGATGATGAAGTCACATAAGATCCCACAACAACACCCCGGACTAAACTGCCAGGACGTCGCCGGGCACGGTGCGGACAACATGATTACGATGATGATGATATTGAGAAAGCGATGAACATATCAATTAAATTAGCAATGTCAAGTACGATGAGTTGGGGTAATTGTTTAAATAGATACAAAAAGAAAACTTGTTCTTTACGAGCGGTATATATGAGTTTTAGGGCACTTACCGAGCTCATGCTGCGAGTGGTTTATGTCATGCTAGAATGAACATTTCATAGATTTTATCTGCCTGAACTAACACAATGTCATGGTTTGTTATGTCTTTGTAGTACTTTAGAATTTAGATAGAAGCTAGTTCTTTAAAGAAAACTTATATCTTCTTAATTCCCCTACTAAATTCTCTTATGATTGTATCATCTTCATCTTGGGAGTATGGTGTTCCTCGCAGACATTTCAGGATAACATGATGTTAAAATTATAGATATTTGAAAAAAATAGTGCCACTGAGTTTGTTTCGCCGATTCTTCCCAGAAGGTTTGACTTCCAACCGGCAGGAGATTCAATTGACGTTCAAGAATATGCTTTGTTAGTTCTATTTTAAATAAAAATATTAGACTTTGAATTTTTGAAGTTATACTTCTTTTGGCGCGTTAGGGAAAAATTATGAGAGTAAATTTTTATGAAGCGCGCGCACACCGCCACGAAAAAAAACCAACACCATGAAGTTAGCTATAAAACAATTTTCAGCTTAAGTTACAGAGTAATGAAATTGTACTATGTATTTTTCTTTAAGGAGTATAACTTCTAACACATGTACTATAAGTACACACACACACACTTTTTTTAATTCTATCATAATAAGGCTAAGTAGCCTAATTATGATATATATCTGAAAGGGGCCTGCCTAAGTAGGCAGGCCCCTTTCAGATACTTGTACGTAAATGGTTATTTAAATACCTACCTCAAAAGTTGACTTTTTTACTTTACTTCACTATCCATCGTATCAATACTAACAATATAATTTTTTTAAAAGTTTCAATATTTTTGCTTAATTAAAAACAACATTACGGACTGATATTCAGCGGTGTATGGTAGCAGATGCTCAACAAACAAGCTCTACATTCTACAATGATTTGCATAGCCGCTATTGGTTAGAGAATTAATTACGATATTGGCTATAGATTGGCTATGTAAACAACATTATGAATACATATACATACATATACAAATATGTAATATATGTATCACAACCGAACAGCTCGGTTAATACATTCCTAGAAATCCCAATCGAATGAATAGTGAACAATTTACTCCTACAAAATCAACATAACACAACTCAACAACTCACATGAATCCTACACCAGTCGGCCATCAAATATATTTTTTATATGTTATTTGCATGTCTGCTAATTTGCATATATGGAATGAGACATGCTCATGATAAGTGGTGAACGTCATTCATGAACATAAACGATTTTTCCCAGGACTTTTTTTTTTCTTTTACGCCGGGAAATGCTCTGAGGCATCCCGCTGGGGAGGGGGACTCCCCAGGCAGGTATGGGGGACTCGCTGCACCCGAAAGGTGGTAAGTGGACGCAGCTATACCCGATCTGATGAGCAAATAGGGCACCTAGATGGCTTGTCAGTCCACCAAGGGACCGCCGCCACCTCCACGGAGGGCTGTCCCGCGCTACAAAACAACCCCTCCCGACGTTCGGACAGTACAACAGGGTGGGGTTCCCATCCTTGCCCCTTGTCCCCTGCTTTTTTGTCTCCTCTTTTTATAAGAGGGGTATGACTCTTCATATCGCCTTGGCTCTATTTGCTTCGCCCAAGGTGCTGGGCTCGCCCTAGGCTACTGAGCCCCACTGCCACGACAAGGCTTGAACCTTGGTGCGGAGTTTACCCAGGACAAGCTTTGGCGTGTCATTCATAAAACTTCCGGCGTCGATGGGGGTGCTTCAGGATGTCGGAGTTGCCCCATACTAGCAGAAACCCTGGTTAGCCATTTTGAGAGAACAAGCCGGGAATGTCCTGTGTTAGTCAGATCCGGGACACTCCCCTTCCAGCGGCTGAAGGCAACTCGCAGTGGTTTTAGTGCGATATACCGCACCGGGGGTAGATTGAGGGAGTCGGGAGTCCCATATATCCCCGGGGAAACCAATACTCAGGCGAATGTGCAAAGTATTTCCACTGCGACACACAAAAAGCATATCATTCATATGTTGTCTATTCTAAGACATAAAATTTTAAGTCTGCCGTTAAAATAAGCAGGATGTTTGAACTCACGCAAACGTATACACCGTCCTGCTAATTTCTTTCCTCCCATCTGTACACTCAGAGGACATATTGATAATGATAAAATATAAGCTAAAGTGTTGCTGATACTCCAATAAAAACAGTTAACAATAAGTTAAGAGTTGTAATTAAGAAGTTATTTGAAATAAGTTGTTAAACACAATTTGTTGGTTTCTGAAACCACTATAGCGTTGTTTAAGCAGTAATTTTAATAATAAATCAAGTTATTACAGGCTAAGATTGTTTTAAGTCTCTTGATATTATGTAACTTTCTTTGTCCTCAAATTCCTCCTTTATTTTAAAATAACGTTCATAAATCATTTAGGGCTTATCCAAGTTTTTGATATTAATATTGAAATGTACCAATTATAATGAAAATGATTCTTAAGAGGGATGACTGTCTCCGTGCAACGGTCATAGATGGTGGATTGGTCAGCTTGACGATCACTGCAAGAGATGCTTATCACTTAATATTAATAATAATTTATTCAAGAAATCTACATACATGGATGTGAAATGCACATGTGTGAAATGTACATCAATGGTGAATTAATAACAATTTGATGTTCTATCTAATCACCTTTCACTTAATATTAATAATAATTTATTCAAGAAATCTACATACATGGATGTGAAATGCACATGTGTGAAATGTACATCAATGGTGAATTAATAACAATTTGATGTTCTATCTAATCACCTTTCACTTAATATTAATAATAATTTATTCAAGAAATCTACATACATGGATGTGAAATGCACATGTGTGAAATGTACATCAATGGTGAATTAATAACAATTTGATGTTCTATCTAATCACCTTTCACTTAATATTAATAATAATTTATTCAAGAAATCTACATACATGGATATGAAATGCACATGTGTGAAATGTACATCAATGGTGAATTAATAACAATTTGATGTTCTATCTAATCACCTTTCACTTAATATTAATAATAATTTATTCAAGAAATCTACATACATGGATATGAAATGCACATGTGTGAAATGTACATCAATGGTGAATTAATAACAATTTGATGTTCTATCTAATCACCTTTCACTTAATATTAATAATAATTTATTCAAGAAATCTACATACATGGATGTGAAATGCACATGTGTGAAATGTACATCAATGGTGAATTAATAACAATTTGATGTTCTATCTAATCACCTTTCACTTAATATTAATAATAATTTATTCAAGAAATCTACATACATGGATGTGAAATGCACATGTGTGAAATGTACATCAATGGTGAATTAATAACAATTTGATGTTCTATCTAATCACCTTTCACTTAATATTAATAATAATTTATTCAAGAAATCTACATATATGGATATGAAATGCACATGTGTGAAATGTACATCAATGGTGAATTAATAACAATTTGATGTTCTATCTAATCACCTTTCACTTAATATTAATAATAATTTATTCAAGAAATCTACATACATGGATATGAAATGCACATGTGTGAAATGTACATCAATGGTGAATTAATAACAATTTGATGTTCTATCTAATCACCTTTTTTAATAACACAGGGTATTTAGGCATGTAACAAGGATCCTCGGGTGCCTGAGCCTATGAGGGACTCGCACCTGTGATTGCTGAACCAAACTACAACCACTGAGAGCGCCTTCAGCCGCTTTTTAAGGGTCCCGTATCTGCAGGCGACAGGATCACCTCAGTGACAAGCTGGCCCCGGCGAAGGCTAGACTACTCCTCGTGAGGGGGGACTACCCGGTCGTCAATAATTCCATCTAATCGCCTGTATTTACGTAAATTAGAAGATAACTGTTCAATACTGGACTTATATGCGGTTCGCTGAGAGAGCGGGTATGTGGGACTCGCTGCGCCCGAATGATGGTAAGGTGGATGCAGCTCTACCCACTTAAAACCAGCGAGTGCCACCAATGCAGCCTTTCGTGAGTTGACCCGGATCTATTGAGCAAACACACCTCGACGGCTAGTCAGTCCTTCAAGGAACAACCCCCACAGAGTAGTCGTCTTGCACCACAGAACAACCCCTCTCAGCGTGGGGGCAGTGCAATAGGGCGAGGTTTCCATCCTCGCCTCTTATCCCCTGCTCCTTTGTCCCCTCTTCTTATAAGAGGTGTACAAAGAGCAGCTCTCTCGGTTCAATTAGCTTCTCCCAAGGTACACCCACACATACCCTGCAGATAATTTTTCTGATAGTATTGAAGTTACTTGTAAAACCTGTTATCATAAACTGATAGGCAGATAATCCGACCTGAGGATCTTATAACAACAAAGCACCAAAGAAAAAATGATTTCAAGTTTTTTGTAACCGCCTCAATGTATATATCAAAGCAGGTAAAAAGACTGTTACTAAAACGATAACTCGTACCTGCGTCAACCGCGATCATTTTTCTTATGTCATATAAAATGTGCGCGTTAAGAGGCTTATATCCCTTATAATATGATACTTCTCGATGATGTTGACGATACTATATCGAGGGCTTCATAACAAAGGGGCGTTTTTTTGTGAAAAAAGTGCTAAACTTATAATATGTACACCTTAGTTTCAGTTCTAGCGTTATCTACTAATTTATTAAATTAATTATTTATTAAATTAGTAAAACGCTATTTTTGCAATAGGTACGCGCTAAAGTTTAAACTTATGAGCTAAGACAATGCCTCTCTATATATAAAAAAGCTTTAAAATTTTATAGCTTAAATCATATTTAGGATATAATCTGTCACTGCCAAACCAAAAATTCACAATTTCGCATAAAATTACAACAACTAATATACATAGTTTATTTGTATTATTCATATAATATGAATCGTATACAAATAATTACTTGAATAAACAATAATTATCACATGCATATTTAAATCAGTCGTGACGTATGTCTGTATATAGTCAAGCTGAGTTTGTTATTTTAGGCCTCGCTTTCGGTCGATCTAAATTATTTATAGCATTCCCGGCGTCACAGCTGCGGGGGCTGCGGGGGCTGCGGGGGCGGCGAGGGCGTGCCACTTATGTTTAAAAGCTTTATATTATATTTTTTGGTCTTATGATATTTGGGAAGCATGCTAGGAAACGTGAAAAAAATTGTAGAGCCAAATAAATAAATAAATAATGTATACATAAATAAATAATCTTAATAATGAAACAACTTTTACCTCCTTACTCCGGGACTACTACTACTTTACTGACTAGCCGTCGAGGTGCCGTTTGCTCATTAGATCCGGGGCACCTCACCAAAGGCGGCATTGGTGGCACTCGTCGGGATATAGTGGGACTGGCTGCGTCCGAGAGCTGGTAAGTGGACGCAGCTCTACCCACTATATCCCGACGAGTGCCACCAATGCCGCCTTTGGTGAGGTGCCCCGGATCTAATGAGCAAACGGCACCTCGACGGCTAGTCAGTCCCTCAGGGGACCGACGCCACCTCCACAGAGGGGTTGTCCCGCACCATAGAACAACCCCTCCCAACGTCGGGACAGTACAATGGGGTGAGGTTCCCGCCCTCGCCCCTTGCCCCTGATATTTTGTCCCCCTTCTTATAAGAGGGGTAAAAAGAGCCCCCTCGGCTCAATTAGCTTCGCCCAAGGTGCTGGGCTCACCCTGTGCTACTGAGCCCCACCGCCACGTCAAGGCCCGAACCATGGTGGGGAGTAGACTTATCCCTGTGCTTCCTTATAGATGGTTTATTTAGACTATCTTCATAATGATATTCAGATTTCAAGTTGGAGCAATTAATAAAAAGGAACATTTATGCAGTCAGTGGTTTTAATGAAAAACGCTTTATTGTTTTTTATAAAATAAAATCGTCATATGAGTATAAAATAATACAATTTATAGACAATTCAGTCAGCTGATATTGAACAAATTAAAATCTTTTGTCATAAGGGCACACTCCCTTGATTTAATATAACACCTTCAAATTATCTCTAATAAATTGTTAAGTCATGAAAACGGGTTGCCATCTGCTAGCGTTCATTAACTATAGCTAATTTACAATTTTAACTCAAATAACTTAAAATGAGTTCGCGTCAAGGTACAACAAATGTTAGCGACCTTATCACGAGCAAACGAGAATTTAACGTGTTTCTTTAAATTACGTGTCTCTTGTTACAGGATAGAGGATGGAAAATGAGAGAAGTGAACAATGACAAAATGTCCCCGCCGCGAGCGATGACCCTGCCCGGCGAAGGGGGTCGCCAGCCGACGGCGGGGCTCCGGACGCCCCTACACCCGCCTTCGACACGTTTCACAAAACACACGCTTATTAGGCTATTTCTTCAATATCGTGTGATACTACACCTATACGGCACAGGGACGAGGGTGCGAGCGAACTTAAATTTTTCAAAAAGACCACAGGTCAAATTAAAAGATGCGTTGAACGTTTTTGTATTACGAACTAGTTTGTCGGATGTTATACCGTTGTTAGTAAATGCTGTAGTGCAATTATTCGTTGTTGCCAAGTGTAGTGTGTGCGTGAGGGGCTGGAAGGTGCTCCTGTTTCTTTTGTTGAACATTTTCGGAAGCGAAGCGAGGAGTGATAATGACTTGCACATCGGTGGTATTTTCCCCATGGAGGGGGAGGGGGGCTGGCAAGGCGGACAGGCGTGCATGCCTGCGGCTGAATTGGCCCTAGCCGACGTGAACGCTCGATCGGATCTATTATCCGGCTTCAAACTACTCCTTCATAGCAACGATAGCAAGGTAAAGTACCGTATCATTTTCTTGTATCATGTACTATTTATTACTCTTTCTCATCATAGTTTGATGGTATATATTTACGCATACTTTTACTGTAGTACAAAATCCAAAATGCATATTTATTATTTAATAAATTAGCTCATTAAAGGTCAAAAACATATTTGATATTTTGATATCCTGAATGTTGTGGAAAGGCCCTAATCCCAAGATTCGGTATCATCCATAAAACAGTGCTGATTTTATTTTGATTGAAGCTTTATGATTTTCTTTACTTACACTTTATATATCACCATAGTTGTAACGAAAAAGAAAAACCTATTTAGCTTAAATATCACCCGTAAAAATTATAACAACATAATTATTACCTATTTTGATATATATTTATTCCATGATCGCCCAAATAACGATACATTTTACTATTATCATTTGCTGTATTATATTTCGTGTATAGTAATTGAAAATGTTATTACATGGCATGACCAGACATTCAAATATAATATTATTGTCAATTTATCGAGATATTGCTTAGGTATTTTTGATATTCCAAACATAATGCTTCAGTAATAATTTGTTTTCTGACATTATATTAAATACCTAGTTACGATTAATGTACTGTTATTGTTATCATAAACTGTTATTTATTATCGGTCTTACTTATAAAAATCATGTTAAGTAAGTACCTAATACTTAGCCACCTCTTAGTTTTTCAACTCTTTTCAAATCATTGATAAATATCATTGATAAAAAAAATCGGTTGTCTGTAAAGTCGGTTTACTGACGATAGTTGAACGTGACAACGTCATAAGAAAATGTTGAACGTCATGTTAATGAAAATGCATGCGTCATGTTTTTTCGTTCTTGCAGCTGGCTCCATCGAATTATAAGACGTTGTCACGTCAAAACATTGATTAACTGTTGCTTAGTTAAGAAATTAACAGAGAAATATACGTACGTGGTTGGCACAGATTATACCCAAAATAATCGACAAGATAAAAAGATTGAATATAAAAAATTTAAACAAAAATAAACGACTTTAAAAAAATAAAATAAGTAAAAAGTAATAAAATAATCGCGTTTCTTTCATTTTTGTGTCTACAACTAATAATCATTTTGTACTTCTACTAATGTACAATTTTTGCGCCTACCACGTCATTATTGTTACTTTTGGAGTCGGTGTCAGCCAAGGTAGGTAGGCCCCACCATGGTTCAGGCCTTGTTGTGGCGGTGGGGCTCAGTAGCTCAGACAAAAGAGCAGGGGGCAAGGGGTGAGGATGGGAGCCTCACCTCATTGTACTGTCCCGACGTTGGAAGGGGTTGTTCTGTGGTGCGGGACAACCCTTCTGTGGAGGTGGCGTCGGTCCCTTGCGGGGGTAGAAGTATTAACTTTACATGTACCTACACAACCTCAACGCTAAATATCGTTCCTAAGTGATGTCTAATCAGTAATCTACTGAGTGCTAATCAGTTGTTAAGCAATTGATTAAATATTAAGAAAGGTTTACAAGTAAGGCCGTATTAGGCTAAGTCATCCAATCTCTGGATACTCATATTACCTGATACTAACTAATTAAGACAGTTGGCTTAGACTTCACCATAAAAATATATCAGACTTCTATTGTTCGACGTATAGACTGGTCATTTCCTACTCAACCACACCAGCCGAAGAGCCATTGAACTTTTGGAAAGTGATTGTTAAATACAAATATTTCAATCGCATTAAATTTACGGTGATCGATACCGCGAGCAAAACTTGTATTCAAAGTTGGTGATTGCTCATAAAAACCATAACAATAAATTGAACAGACTGTTTCAATCATAACGCTACGTCTTACATTGTAAGAATTCAATTCAGCCCCAGGTATCTTCGTAAATCCCGTCCACAGCTCCAATCAACATAATGCTTATCGTCGTCCCGCTTCCAATGATGAACCTAATCCATTAAGCCTGATAATCCATCATGGCCGCCGTAAGCTCCGAGATTAGAAAGTGACTAAAATTCAACCACATTTTACACCATACCTTCATAAAATTTAATAGAATCCAAGATTTGGCGTGTTAAATGGCTGAAACTAACTTCGAATCAATTCATGAAAGGCTCTTGAAGGAAAATTTTATTCTATTGAATTCTCTGATCCGATGAGATTGAATAAGTAAGCTTATGGAGGGATTCTTTCAATTTTTTGTTGAATTATGTTGAATAATATTGAATTATACGCGATTACTATAGGAAATAAAATACGGACTCCTAGGAAAGGTAAAATCATATAATAATAAGGTCTTACTTATAAAAATCTCGTTAAGTAACACTTAGCCACCTCTTTTTTCTTTGTTAATAAACTCCTAGCTATAATTTAATTATTAACTTTTGTTTACTTATAAGCATTGATTAGCTGTTGCTTAGTTAAGAAACGAACGATAAAAAGAATGATACATAGATGATTGGCACTGATTATACCCAAAATAATCAATAAGATAGAGAAATTGAACGATTAATGTCGAACGTCAATAGTTTGACGTTTTCCTTTTCAAGATATCATCTAGGATTCTCACGCCTTACATTTGAGATTCGATTGAGTATTCGGGCGTCAGTCTACAATTGATAGTGATGTAATTTGACCAAAGACATCATACATTATAACAAGACAGTGCACCGGGGACATAATTCCACGCAAAACAAAACTCTGTCACATTGACATAAAGTCCACTTTCTAATACAAATAAGCTGAACAGAAAAGCGAGCTGAAAGAAAGAATCTCAAACGGGATTGCGTCTTTGTCTAATGGATTTTTGAACTTATTATTAATTTAAGTATTTACGTCAAGGTTTTCATTAATATTTTAATTCATTTCGATTTCACATTTTATTTTGATATTTCTGTAGGTGATTTAAACCTGTTTTATAAAAGCGTGTAATAGTAAATATGATTTTGGAAGTGGTATATATTTTCACAATTATGTATTAGTGTGTAGCATGTAGCATTATTGTTATTATGCAGTATGGCAACCACCATTTGTTTTTTAATGGAAATATTTTTCTATAGATTCCCTAAAAATGAAGAATTGAGGCAAAAATTATATAGTGTGCGGATTACATTTTGTAAATAGGCTTCAGTTAGAAATTATAAAGTGTTTGTCTAATAAATATTTAAATATGAGGTTAAGAGTTTATGGAAAAACAAAAACACTCTAGATTATTGGCTCTAAGGCCACAATGCGTCAAAAGCTACGTAGGGTTATTTTGTTTAACAATGTATAACTTTTTAATAATTTAAATTAAATAGGTATATCCAATTTTCTTCTGCATTTTATTTTTGTCAAATGTGTGTGAGTGAAATCAAATATGTCTAAGATATCGCCCGCATATTATATGTATAGATCATATAAAAATTCAGGATAAGTAATATCATTTTAAAAACTAGAGCAAAGAATTTAAGACAGTCCGCAAATAGTCTCACAATATCAAATCGTGTTGTCTCTTCAATAGAAAAGGACGCACTCCTGTTTAACGCTATTTCACACAGGCTCGTTTTTTTAATCTCAGTGCACAATCTTGTTATTGTATAATGTCCTTAAATTTGCAGATATATATAAAGCTTCCATTATTTTTAAATTTTATCAGTTGCCATCGAGCTGCAGCTTGTCTTTCTTGGCTTTTGTAATTCATTGAAATTTTGTACTGTCTTTCGCATCAATTAGGGAGGGAAACTAATACGTATTTTCTACTCCTACTGTATTATTTTGATTGAATTTGTTGTTTTTAATATATTATGCGATCGTATAATATGGTCATGCGTATGTACCGCCTTTATCAAATGGTCTTTACCGTCAATCTTAGTATTATTGGGCACTGGGCATAGCCTGATTTACTATTGTAACAATGGCTGCTCAGGAGAAAACATATTTTTCTTCAGAGACATAAAATACACATAAATTCATATTTATGAGGATGAGAAATATTTCCTGCTATAGTTCCGGTCGGAATAAAATCCGAGAAACATTTAATCATTTATCCATTGATACTTACATCTCTAATAGAGCTATTAAATAAAATGGCACATACATTTGCTAAGAGATAATATTAAAAATAGCCTTGTATATGCCTAAAACCTTTGTACGAATTTCTTTGATGCTGATCCAAGTAAGCTGCTTATACAAAATGGACCCAAACTTGACAGAAGCATTATTTTCCCTAACTTATACGAGCTTCATCAAATCGATCAAAGAGCAAATTATTAAATTACGAAATAATTCCTACGACTTCGCATAAATTTGCATTTTATAAGATTTTAAAAAGGAATTGGTTTTCGAATTTGTTTAAATTGACATCCTTATCCTTACTAATATTATAAATGCGAAAGTAACTCTGTCTGTCTATCTGTCTCTTCTTCACGCCTAAACCGCTGAACAGATTTGGATGAAATTTGGCACAAAGATAGCCTGAAACCCGAGAAAGGACATAGGATAGTTTTTATCCCGGAAATCTTACGGGAACGGGATTTATGCGGGTAAAACCCCGGGACTATCTATCTTCTGAACCACGGAACAGATTTGGGTGAAATTTGATATGAAGGTACTTCGAAACTTAACGTAGGATTTAAAATAAATCTTATCCTGAAAATCCCACGGTAATGGGAATGATGCACGTAAGACCCCGGGACTGTCTATCTTCTAAACCATGGCACAGATTTGTGTGAAATTTGATATGAAGATACTTTGGAACTTAACGTAGGATTAAAAATAGTTTTTATCCTAAAAAGCCTACGGGAACGAGACCTATGTAGGTAAAACCCGGGACTGTCTATCTTCTAAACCACGGAACAGATTTGGTTAAAATTTGGTATGAAGATACTTTGGAACTTAACGTAGGACTTAAAATAGTTGCTATCCTGAAAATCCCACGGGAACGGGAGTTGTGCAGCCTAAACGCCGGGACTGTGTATTTGTTAAACCACTAAACCGATTTGAGTGAAATTTGATATGGAGATAGTTTGAGACCCTAGGTAAGATATAAGATGTATAGTGTAACAAGAAGTTTTTTAGATGTGTCAATAGATGGCGTTAACACAAAATGTAGATCACACTATCCATCACAAGATGCGAATCCTTATGAGGATCGCACTTTTGTATTGCACGCGTTTTAATGAAGTATTAGTAATTTATCCAAAAATGATTTATTAATATAATTCATTATATTATTATAAAAAAGGAATACTAATATATAATAATGAAGCGGCTGAAAAAGCAAAAATATGCAAACACATAGGTCTAAGCTCCAAATATGATTTTGTCCCATTCGGTATCGAGACCCTTGGTCCGTGGGGTCCTAGCGCATTAAGGCTCTTTAAGGAAATAACAAAAAGGTTAGTCGACATCACAGGAGTCCGAAGAGCTGCCTCGGACAAAGAATTAGTCTAACAATTCAAAGGGGGAACGCTGTGAAAATCTTCGTAACCTTGCCTAAAGGGACTCCTTTTTATTAATATACTTAAGTTATTATATTATATTTTTTAAGGTTTTTAGTTTTAGGTTCTTTGTAATTTATATCCAATATGTTTTTATTTAATTATTTAATAATTTAAAATTGCAATAAATGACAAAGTACTATTTATAAACAATGCTAGGAACAATAATAAAATATATGAATAAAAAATATAACTTTTTCGTAGTTTTTTTGCTGGTAGTAGGTACTAATTTGAATTAAAATATTGATGTATCATAGGGTAGTTACGAATAATTTTGTATCGTTAGGACACAAAATAAATACTATAGGACGTCTGGCACCTCAATCCTCCCATGAACATGGTTGCTGGAAAGGTAGGGTATTTAAAAATCTTAATAAACCGCGATAAAATCCGTAAAAAATTGTTTTATTATAATGAGTGAAATTCGCGTAAACATTAGAAAACAATAATATACTGCACTTACATTAAGAAAAACCATTTTTGTCCGTCTGTTTGTTCCGGTTAATCTCTGAAACGGCTA
Organism: Helleia helle; assembly: GCA_963853865.1. Classification (NCBI taxonomy): domain Eukaryota; kingdom Metazoa; phylum Arthropoda; class Insecta; order Lepidoptera; family Lycaenidae; genus Helleia; species Helleia helle. Next base: position 15,710,304 of record OY971421.1, read on the forward strand.
AGCCGATTTTGACGAGGCTTTTACTGGCAGATAGCTGACGTTATAAGGTGTAACTTTGGCCATTAAAATAATCATCATCAATCCGAACGGCTGTAAATCTAAGTAAACGCGGGCGAAGCTGCGGGCAACAGCTAGTGTTTAAATAAAACTTTGATTTATCATTCATTATAATATGATCTTATCTCCGTATTTCAACAGTCTGATCTTAATTTCTCCTTGGAGTTTAATCTAACCGGTTTCTGACAGACTTTTCCATCTCATTAAGTCTAGGTTAACTAGCCCTTCGATTTTACAAACGAAAGTAAACCATACTAAAATATATTTAGCTTCAGAAACAATTATCGCTTTTTTATTAATTAACATAAAAATGTTATTTGGATAGGCAAACTAGCAGAAGTGCCACCTGATGGTAAGTGGTTGACGTCGCCCATGAACATTCCTTTACCTGTAACTAGCCTAGACAACTCATCAATGTGTTGCCTTATCCTGAAACAGAAGATGTTAAGTCTCGCCAGTAATTACACTTCCTGTCCTGCACTTCACGGGAGAAACAAGCAAGATGGTGGGTAGTTGGTACCCATGCAGCCAGGAGCGTGGCACAGCGCGTCCCTCCCTCTGGTATATTAAAATGACAATTTAATGACCCGCCGATTAAAATGAAAATTTCACGTGAATGTATGACCAAAAGGCTTAGAACTTTCTCAAACACGTTGTTGATATTTTTTATACTTGCTTATTATAACTATAAGCCCTAGTTAAAATGAATAAATAAAGTGTAGGTATAAATTATGTAAAATAGTAAAATATATTATTGTCACAAAATCATGAAAAAAAACTTATGTAATTAAATTTAGCATCGAACCGATCGTTCGTTCTCAAAAAAAATGTATTCAAAATTCCTTTGTATATTGTGTATTAATATGGTTTTAATGTTTTCAGTGCGAGCCGGGTCTTGGTGCTAGTGTTATGTACAATCTGTTGTACAATCCACCACAAAAGTTACTGTTATTAGCGGGCTGTTCCACGGTATGCACGACGGTGGCTGAAGCCGCAAAGATGTGGAATTTAATGGTTGTAAGTATACATATTATAATAGTGTTTCATAACTAAGGAACTTTTATCTAAGGCTTTTTTATTAGTATTTTTTTTTATTAGTTAACTGTTACTGATCGCTGAGACATTGAAATTTGATCAACGTACCTCTTATTAACTTATCAAACTACGAATCACTGTTGCATTGACAAAGTTAGCCTCATGTTGGTAATTTCATAACCCCATCACCAGCAATCACCACCCCTCGGAATATAAGTGGTTCCAAACATAAGTTTTAGCTACTTTATCCATACTAATAAGCTGTTTATTGAATGTTTCACTTCTACCAAAAAAAATTTAATACCACTGGTTTTCTAACCCAGACATATTAAATTTTTTCCTTAATGCCGTCAAACTATTAGCTATCATAGTATTCTTATATTTCAATAACTCTAAGTTTTACTGTCATTACTATTTATATCAGATCTGAGTAATACATTCGGTTGGTGGGAGTCTTTCTACCAACATTATTTTTTCATAAAAAAATCCTATAGTTTGTTATTAAAGTGTTTGTTTTCAAGGATAAGATGTTTCATGTTACTAAACAGTTTCTATAGGGAATAGATACTCACTGATTGAATGATATAATAGCTTGTCTATTTATCGACCGAGCGGTCACTATCGTACGTCGATCATACATAAATAATTCATAATATCGATCGCACTCAACTTTATTATCTTTTCCTAAAGAAACATTAACTGAATAACCGAACGATATGATGTTTTATTAAAGAAAATATAGAATTTTGGACGTTAATTAACGACGTGCTTTAGTTATTTCAGTCCTAAATACACTATAATTTTCTATTTTAATTTAAATTATATTACCACGATTGCTGTAAAATAACCAAAACTTTGGGAATGTTGTCCTAATAAACTGCGAAAAAGCATTTTCCAAACTCTTGTAATAGTTGAACATATGTATTAAGGCTGTTATTGTATTTTCTAATGTTTTCGCTTTTACTTTTTTATGAAACAACTTTTTCAAACGACTTCAAAAAACGAGGTTCTCAATTCGTCTGTATGTTTTATTTTAAGTATTCGAGATCGTGAGAGTGTAGTTATAATAAGCCGCGATAAAATCCTTAAAGAAATGAAACAGTAAAATTAAAAAGGAACTAGCATTATTCAAAACAAGATTTATCTCGAATGTAAGTAAAGCCATTGCATAGAGATTTATTAATCAAAATCTGCCCCAAATAAACGGACCCAGAAACCTACTTCTATTCTGTGTTAATGTCACAAAAAGACATTTTAAACTTAACAGCACTTACAGTCTGCCAAAATTTCATCGTTAATTATTTATCTGTGAAACATCCCTATGTGTAATGTTTTATTTTGTTACGATCTCTAAGTTATAGACTAATGTTTATAAAGTTTATTTCAATTATCAGGAGACACGTTAGTGTCTAGCGCCAAGAACACATCCAAGTAGTTTGGCGTGAGGCACTGTGTATATATTCTCGAGACATATGTAAACATAACCTCCAAAACAAAAAAAAAAATTTTGGGGCTTTATTTTGTTATTATTGCCAAAACACTAAGACTTCACACTATTTTTAATAAGTTTCTTTTTACGAATTTTACACATATTACAAAAAATTATTGGGTCTCAGCAATTATTTAATACATTTCAAACATGAAAATTATTGCTTGCGCCGTTTTGCGATTAAAGAGGTTTAGAGAAAATATTTTATATGACAGGAATGATGTTACAGTGAGAATTTTGAGTTTTGACATCGAAGTTGGTTGCTTGTTTTTTAGTTTTATCCTATCGGAACAGGCAAAGGCTAGAGGCCATGCTGCCTATCGTTATCAATATACGGTGTTGTATTAAAAATTAAGTATTTCGTTTTTTTTCTTGTATTCTCTATAGCTTATTTTATTTATTTTTTCTGTCATACTTTATATTTGATAAACGTCTTTCGTATAATATATTTTTTCTGTCGTATTTTTTATTTGATAAACGTCTTTATTGTTTCATATATTCGTTTCTGTTAAGAGCTCAATCTTCTTCGTTTCTTCCCAGTTTCCCGTTAATTAATTGTTATTTTGTGTTTTGTTCATTCTGAGTGATTTACTAGTGTTTGTTTTAAAAACTGTATATATTGTGATTGGTTGGCGAATATTATGGAGAACTGTTCTGGAGTGGTTTTCTATTGTAGGACTGTTCTGATGGTTTTCTGTAGTGTTTGTTTTTAAAACTTAATCTGTGTAATATATAATGTGATTCGTTGGCGAATATTATGGTGAACTGTTCTGGGTGAATAGAATGGAAAGTGATAGTTGATTGATGGGTGCTAGAGGGGCAGAGCCGCGCTTTTTGGCATTTTCCGCCGTTTCTCCAAAGCACAGACAAGATATTTTTGTTAACACAACAGATATGGCAGCATGGCCTCAGGTATTAGCCGGTTCCAATAGAAAATGCCAATTGGAAAGAAAAATGACAATACAGTCTAAATTCTTAATTATTTATCGAGAAATAACAAAATTATTTAACAAAGTGAGATGTACTATTAAACGTAGAGATTATATTCTCTTGGTGTACTATCTCTATCTATGTAATTGTGGTGCTTTAATGTGATTTTAATGTATTTTTTTATTTAGTTTCAACCGATTTTATTCGGTCAAAACTCTAAAAATTAGACATAACCGCATAATAAATGCCGCTGGAGTTTGTTTCTTGACTTCATCTCCTACCAATTAAATTGGTATTAAATTTTTGTTATACTCTACTATAGTCAACTTATCAAGAATGGAAACAATGTGGAGTTAAAGGAGAAAGGCTGTAGCAAACCAAGAAGATGGTGTTTATAAGTTGGTCATGGAACATAAACAATGTTTTTTTACTCCTACTTCAACAGTAATTAGTGAAGAGTGTCATAGGAGATTGGCCATTTGAATATAAATGACCAGAATAAAATGAAAGATGGAGCAGTTACGGGAATATCATACACAGACAGCAATCTCAAGAAGAAAATGAGGAACCAGTACCATTTACTTTTAGTAAAGGGGGACCCAAATTAAGTGAATAAAAAACCTGCCAGAGCGGTTTAGATTTCCAAATCTATGTACAATGTTGAGTCCAAATGTTACTAATGATCCAGTCTGTGTCCATGAAGCTCTGGAGAGCCCAGAAAGAGACAAGTGGATTGAGGCAATAGAGGAAAAGCTGATGCAAGCTTTTGAAGAAAATGATGCATGGGTTCCTGTGAGTGAATTACCTTTTGATTAAACTTTAGTACAGTGCAAGTGGGTATATAATATTATAAAATAAAACAACGTGTTACGTGCGTGACTTCGCTGAGATTAAAGAACAGAACCAACTGACGTTTATTTTAGAACATAAAAAACAATATAGCAAAACGAAACATGTGTCAAAGGAGTATGTAAGTAGTCTCATTTTGATATTTACAACACTCCCACTCAAATTGAGACTAATTGATAAAAAAAAAAAAAAAAAAAAAAAAACATCAACATACAATGTCACTATACTTTTGCTACTGCCAACAATTTTAATATATAAACATGGTTCTATTTTTGATTTTACATAACCATCAGCTAACATACAAGCATCCACCTTCTTATACCATGCTCGGGATGCCTGTTTGAGACCATATATAGCCTTATTTAATTTAAGAACCTTTTTATCATCTGCACAAACGTAACCATTAGGAATTTTCATATATATAGTCTCAGACAAATCCCCATTTAAGAAGGCTGTTTTTACATCCAGGTGAGTCACATCTAGATTTAACTGCACCGATAATGCAAATAATAACCTCAGTGTTGTATGCCTCACAACGGGAGAAAAAGTTTCACTGTAGTCTATACCGTATTTTTGAGAACAACCCTTAGCCACAAGTCTGGCTCGATAACGCACATTGTTTTCAGAATCACATTTCTTTTTTAGGACCCACTTGCACTTCACTATATTACCACTAACAGGAATATCAACAATGTCCCAAGCTTTGTTGTCTTCAAAACTTTTCAGTTCTTCTTTGATAGCCTGTTCCCAATGCTTCTTTTCTGGTCCATGCAGTGCCTCTTCTAATGTCAATTCATCGCTAAGAGAATCAATACCTTCTTTACACATCCATCCGTATCTGTCAGGTTGTTTTTTTTGTCTTTTAGGTAATGTCCTTGTTTGATAATCTGTTTGTGACTCTTCGTCTGATCTCATCAATTCCTCATCAGGAACATAGGTTTCATCTAGGTCATAGACACTTTCAATCGAAATAAATGAATCCTCTTTGTTGGTGTCTGTTACATCTCCCACTGCAGATTGAGACGTTCTGCATTCTTTTAGTTTGTCATCTATCACTTCTATTTCCGCCATATTCACCGGACAAGAGGTGTTTTCTTCAATAATTATGACATCTCGACTTGTCGTGATTGATCGCGTGGAAGGATTGTATATTCTGTATCCTTTAATATTGTCAGGATAACCAACAAGAATGCATTGTTCTGACTTCTTGTCCCATTTACGTCTTTTCTCCTTGGGTATATGTTTCATAACAGTACTACCGAAAGTCCTTAAATGACTGAGGTTTGGTTTGGAACCCGTCCATAACTCATATGGTGTACGATTATTTAATATCCTCTTCACAGTTCTATTCTGTAAATAAACAGCAGTGTTAATGGCTTCTGCCCAGAACTCCTTACCAAGCTTAGCTTCAAACAAAAGACATCTGGCCTTTTCTATGATAGTTCTGTTCATGCGCTCACAGAGCCCGTTTTGTTCGGGTGTATAAGGATTAGATTTTTGATGAATAATACCAGCTTTCTTTAAAAAAAAATCAAAATCCCTATTACAAAACTCTCCGCCATTATCACTTCTTAAGATTTTAATTCTTCTTGACGTTAAATTCTCAACTTCTGCTTTATAGTCTTTGAAACTATTCAAAGCTTCATCCTTACCTTTCAAAAAATAAACACGTGTCATGCGGCTGTGATCATCAACAAAAATGAGGAAATACTTGGATCCTCCTAGGGATAATTTCTCCATTGGCCCACAGATATCGCAGTGCACGACACCCAATATCTCAGTACTCCTGTTGCCTTCATGAGTGAAAGGTAGCCGAGTTTGCTTTGCTTCGCAGCACACTATACAGTTAGACTTGCTGATATGAGCCATCTCAGAGAGTTTCACTCCCTCCACAGCATCCTGCATTTTATTCATGCTATAGCTGTTTATATGTCCCAGCCTACGGTGCCAAACATCTTGAGACTCGGCCACTGCTGCCACTAAACAAGTAGCGATATTCAATTTATAAACACCATTCACAAGCGAAGCAGTAGCTACCAGAGTATGCTCTTTGTTAAGTATTTCACACCCTTTACTTGTGAAATGGACCTTGTTGCCTTGTTTTAAAAGTTGACTAACTGACAATAAATTAGTCGATAACTGAGGAACACATAAAACCTCTTTAACTGTTATGTCATAATTACATTCTTCGGTTGAGGTTATAATATTTACATTTCCACAACACATCACCGGAACTTTATTCTGATTGGCCACCATGATTTCTTTAGGAAAACCAGAATAACATACGTCGATCATCCAATGTTTGTTACTTGTCAAATGGGAACTGGCACCCGAGTCTAAGTACCAATCATTCTTGTCAAATGTACCATTCAAGAACACAGCACTAAACGCGTTAGAAGTTTTTGTAGATTTTTCTGAACTTTCCGTATTCTTAGAAGATTTGGCCATATTAGTGCACTGGTTGCGATAGTGACCATATTGTTTACATCCATAACATTTAACATTAATTGTCTTTCCCTTGACGGCTATCGATCCACTTTTGCCATCTTTATTGGCTATAGATTGTGGTGTATACTTCACATTTCTCGAATGCTGATTGGCTTTATTACGAAAACATGCAAACGCATTATTAACATCGCTCTCTTCTGGTTCCATATCCATCAACTTGGCTTTAATGGCGTCAGATGTAATTATCATCCCGGAATGTTCAATTGCCATTATCATGGGCATGTATTTTTCCGTTAAACCAGCCAACATGATGGAACCAATCCACTCGTCGCTTAAGCCAAATCCCGTTCCTTGTAGCTTCTGACCCGCTTCAACAATCTGTGTCACATACGACGTCATCGAAGTGCAGTTTTCTAGCCGAATAGATATAAGGTTCCTCAGGAGACTTATTTTCCTAGTGAACCCCGAGTCATCAAATAGGATTTTCAATCTATCCCATAACTCTTTCGATGTCCTGACGTTTTTGATATGGACATAAAGCGCTGGGTCAATAGTTAAAATCAGCTTGGCTCTCGTTTTCGCGTCATCTGCGTCTCCTGGCGGCTGATTGGGTTCGGGTTTTATGCACCCAACCATTCCTTCTAACACCAAGAAATTCTCCGCTGCGAAACACCACTCGCTATAGTTCTCGCGTCCTTTTAGCTTTGGTACGCTAACTAAATAGTTCGAGCTAGACGCCATGATTGTCACTCACGCAGTCACGTATCACTTTTACTATACCGGTTACAGTTCACTTTAGCAATACGCAGAGATTATTGTTCATCACACCGATAATGATAATTCTAACAATAACTCAAATAAGCTAACTATACGGGACCTAGTCCTGAGCTTGGTCTGGGACTGGTTCTGGGCCCATAACCTATTATAAAATAAAACAACGTGTTACGTGCGTGACTTAGCTGAGATTAAAGAACAGAACCAACTGACGTTTATTTTAGAACATAAAAAACAATATAGCAAAACGAAACATGTGTCAAAGGAGTATGTAAGTAGTCTCATTTTGATATTTACAACATATAAAAGGAAATTAAGTAGTGATAATGTTACAGAGCATAAGTTAAGGGCACAAGGTTACACAGAGGCCTGGTATTGATTATGAATAGACTTTCTCACCAGATGTCAGACATTCTACTTTGAAATTATTGTTCGCACTATCTGTTCAGTTAAATTTAGATGAGTGACTCATTTAGATGTTAAATCAGCATTCTTAAATGGTTTTCTTAAAGAGGACATTTATAAGGTTCAACTAGTTATTAATTGTGATTCAAATAAGAATAAAATTGTTAAACAAAGTAATTTATAATAAAAAAAAATGTTTATTTCAGAAACTTACATATTAAGTACAATAAAATCTATAATTACAATGCAATGTTTCTTAGGTATTTAGGCGCCAAGTACGTTTAAAAAATTGTTTTCAATTGTAAAATTTGCCACAAAAATTTTGCAATTATTGAAAATAACAATGATTACTTTTTTTTAATTAATATTTTTTTGTAGATTGCAAATTTTTCTTTTTTTTTTGTAAATATACTACACCAATTGTTTTTTCAATTTTCACAGTTTTTAATTAGTGTTTCTTTTAATCCGAGAGGTTTTGTGTACTTGGTTTTTTATTTCATATTTTTTGTAAAGATTAGTTTATTTTTTTATTTTTGCTATACGTGTATATAGTTAGACGTGTACTTGGCGCGACATTTTACAGTGAAACTGTTTTTTGTGGGTTTTAAGGTTCAGTGCATATATTTTAAATAATATTGATTAAAGAATTGATATTTTTGCTATTATATAAATAGCTGGATGGAAAGAGGTTGATGATGCTGATGAATATAATTATAACAAATATCTACAAAGTGCGATGTCCACTTCGGGTTACTTGGAGTCCCCATCTTGGTTGGCCTCGTGGCGGTGGGGCTCAGTAGCCTAAGGTGAACCCAACACCTTGGGCGAAGCCAATTGAACCGAGGGAGGTGCTCTTTGTACCCCTCTTATAAGAAGAGGAGACAAAAGATCAGGGGGGACAAGGGGCGAAGATGGGAACCACACCCCATTGTACTGTACCGACGCTGGGAGAGTTTGTTCTGTGGTGCGGGACAAACCCTATGTGGAGGTGGCGTCGGTCCCTTGAGGGACTGACAAGCCATCGAGGTGCCCTGTTTGCTCGACCAGGCACCTCACCAAAGGCAATATTGGTGGCACTCGTCGGGTTTTAATGGGTAGAGCTGCGTCTACCTTCCTACCTTTCGGGCGCAGCGAGTCCCACATACCGCGTGGGGAGGCCCACTCCCCCGCGGGATGTCTTTGAGACATCCCGCATTTCCCGGCGTTAAATAAAAAAAGGGTTACTTGTAGTGAATATCAGTATAACAGTTGATACAATGAAATAATGTATATTATTTAGGTACCTATATCAGGTTTTTTTATGTTGTTGCGCTAATTTACTACTTAGCACAAGACAAGACAAGACCAAACGTAATTTTTTTGTCTCTTCTATTCCTAACTCACTTTGGAACTGATCCCATTTTTTTATTCTCCAAAACGTTGGTAAAATCTGGAACGGATCCTAGCCATATCGATATAAGTTTCCAATACATATATTATCTTAATAATATATGTCTTGTGTAAAGCCGAAAGGAAATTCCGCATAAATTGTGAATTATAAAAATGTCGCAAATGCATCCAAAATCGACTATGTGGGTTTCCTATATAACAAAGCAAGCATCGTTTAAATAATAATAATAACAATAATAATAAAACCTATATTTTTAGGCTGCATAAATAATCCCCACTCACTACTCACTCAGTAGCCTAGGGTGAGCCGCTGCACCTTGGGCGAAGCCAATTGAGCCGAGGGGACTCTTTGTACCCCACTTATAAGAAGAGGGAACAAAAGAGCAGAGGCAAGGGGTGAGGATGGGAACCTCACCCCATTGTACTGTCCCAACGTTGGGAGGGGTTGTTCTGTGGTGCGGGACAACCCCTCTATGGACGTGGCGTCGGTCCCTTACGGGACTGACTAGCCGTCGAGGTGCCCTGTTAGCTTAACAGATGTGGGGCACCTCACCAACGCGGCACTAGTGGCACTCGCCGGGTTTTAGTGGGTAGAGCTGCGTTCATTTACCATCTTTCGGGCGCAGCGAGTCCCACATACCCACCTGGGGAGACCCACTCCCCAAGCGGGATGCCTCAGAGCATTTCCCGGCGTAAAAAAAAGGCTGCATAAATAATGTATAAGTAATATTAAAGTTTATTATAAATATTGGCACAGGCTCAATTATTTACTGAAGTCCAACATAGATTTAAATTCAAATTTAAGTAGGTGTTTGCATTTAAACGTGTAACAAAGTAAAGTCTGAATTGCAAAGTTTAATCAATGTGTTGGTTATACAATGTAGATTAGATTAGAATGTTTAGAATAAATATGAACAAGTTTTTAATATCATTACTAAGTTTATAAGTTAATATTGTTTTGTCATTGTTAAAGTTGTTCTAAAATTATTAAGACATTACTTCAATCAGATTTTATTGTTACTATCTCTATACTTTTGTGATGTTGTGAGCATTCGCACTCGATCCGAAGTAACGGATCTGCCTTCAATTTAAACGCATGTGAATTTGCGAATGTCCAAAACATATCAGCCACATCTATTTCTTATTTCTTATCTATATTCAGTATTTGGAACGCTTGCGAAGATTAAACCCTAATAATATACTATTTATATACTATATCATGCATATAACCATTTATCTCAGAAACCTTTTTTAAAGAAAATTTTAGGACTTGTGTATTTTGCAAACCAGCAATGTATGTGTACACACTATGTAATCATGCTAACCGCGAGACGCGCAACTAGCGGGCGCACTGAAGACGCGCGCGGTGCAGGAGTACGTTCACCTCGTGCATGCGGCGAACGCTATCAGCAGATTCAGTCCGCTAGCCGTTTATTTAAGTTAAGTTTATTACATTGCTGTTTTTTTTTTTCAAAAAACCAATATATATATAACCATAATACTTGTGGGTAGTCACAGAGTTAACAAGCAATTTTAGTGTGCTCGTACTTTTTATTTATTATAAATAATTAATTCGAAGTTTTATTACAATATTATGTGTTAAGTATCAGTGTAACTCACCTTTACTCAATTCTCAATAAATTTTCCTGTAAATTCTTACAATACAGCTACTTTAATCATTTAAATAAAAATGGATCCACTTAATCTAGAAAGTCTGGGCAAATTGTTCGAATCCCGTATGCAAGAATATGAGAATAAATTTCAGAAGGCCACAGGAAGCTTAACACCACAGCACCCAGATATTGTTACACTATCTAAGGAGTTTAGTGAGTTCAAGAAAATGATATGGCAACTGTTTAATAATTTGAAATCACAATTGGAATCACTAAAACTAGGGCTAGACAGACATGAAACCATCATGAGAAGAATGAATCAATAAAGGTCCTCCTCTTCCATGGCATCCAAGAAACACAGAATGAAAATCTTCCCGAGATCATGTCCAAGATATTAACCGACAAAATGAAATTGCCAGATATCCATATAAGTGACCTTCAAGTTTGTCATCGTCTTGGTGTCTCTTCTCATGACAAATCAAGACCTCTACTAGTCAGATTTACTGCTCTTGAACCTAAACAGGTAGTGTGGGATGCTAAGACGTCTTTAAAAGGCACCGGTATAACAATTTCCGAGTTCTTAACAAAAACACGCCATCAGGTTTTTACGTTGGCTCGAAAACACTTCGGAATCAAAAATTGCTGGACAGCGGAGGGTAAAATAGTGGTCATTCTTCCTGACAAAGCACGGCGAAAAATTGAATCCATGGCTTCTTTACAAGAACTTATCTCTCAGTTTCTGGTCAGCGTTGATGTCAGTGCTCCTCCTATAGTAACTGATTCTAAAGCTGCAAAATCTTCTCGATCAAATCGTCGACGACAGTGATAGTGATCATGGATTGTGAATAGTCTTTATAACTTGCACGTATTAGGTTACTACGTCACTGTTGTTATGAATATTTTTGAATTTATGTTGGTAGGTACTATAATTATAAATGAAGCAGGTAATATTGATTTATTTAAAATTAAGCCGGTGTTTAAAAATTGTTTTGTAATTTATTAAAATGTCACAAACAATAACAGTGTCAATAAATGTCAAATCTGCGAGAATGTGACATGATGTGACAGTTTCGCCTGTTTTCTTCGTAGACAGAGTATACTATTTTTTATTTAATAATTCTCTGTCTACGGTTTTCTTCTTTTTTTTCTTTTTCTTTTATGAGACATTTAACACTGTCTTTGCCACTTTCAATTATTTTTGTTAGTATAAAAGTTTAATAATGTAAATTTTTATTACATAGTTATTACTTAGGTTTTATTATAATGCTGGAAAAATGGATTATGTTGTTTTGTTTATTGTTAAGTTTTCTTTTGATGCTTTGGTTAATTTTTAAGTATTTTTTAATGTTGAGAAAACAATTAGGTAGGTAAAGTAGCTATTTTGTATTAATTATTATGTCTCACTTTTATGAGTAGTGAGTTACACATAAATATTAGCATATTTTTATAGCATTTTGTGTTAAATTGATTATATATATTATTATATAATTTAATTATTTATTATAGACCATAATATTTATTTATAGACACACTTTTAAAATTTGAAAGTCTTCAGCTTTTATATACTTTTGTATGGATAACAATTTCCTAAATGATCTAGACGACAGTTTTTTCTCCTGCTCTTCATCCAGCAGTTTCAAAAGTGCAAATAGTACATCTTCATCCTCCCCACTTACTTTGAGTGAACAACTCTCGTCAGTCTTCTCACCTCATCGTTATAACTTAAATGTTGTACATATTAACGCCCAAAGTATTCCCAGTCACTTCTCGGACATCTTGGTATCTTTTAATAGCGTTAATATTGATGCAATCTTAATTTCGGAATCATTTTTAAAACCGTCTCTATTATCTACGCAATATGCAATTCCAGGATTTGTGTTAATACGCAATGATAGGACTGGAAAGGGGGGTGGTGGGGTAGCGATATACCTTCGATCCGATATTCAGTTTAAGGTCATCGACAAATCTCCTTCTCATTATTGCAAATCTGCTGAATATATTGCTATTGAATTATGTTTAAATCATAATAGATTGCTAATAACAGTTTTCTACAGCCCCAATTTAAACATTGACTACTTCGACGTCTTAGATAGTTTTCTTAACAAACACTGCACAGCCTATCAACATGTCATCTTAATTGGTGACTTTAACACCTGTTTGGTAAAAAATAATTTTCGCGCTCGTAAGCTTAAATCATAAATAATAAAAGGATAATATATTACCCTCTTTTAATCTTCAAATTCTATCAACGTCTACTACTCACCATTTTCCAAATTGTTCTCCTTCTCTTTTAGATTTAATGATTGTATCTTCTCTTAATAATGTTGCTACATTTGGCCAACTTGTCACATCCATTTCTTATCATGATCTAATATTCCTTTCTTATCGCATTTGGCCCCCAAAACGTAAATCTCAAACTATTTCTTTACGTAGTTATAACAAAATCAATCTTGAGGCGTTGGAAAATGATGCTAAAAATATAGATTGGTCCGACGTATTGAATGGTATCGATATCAATGAATAAGTCAAAAACTTTAATACTAAGATTTTAGATCTTTATGATTACCACGCCCCTTTAAAGAAAGTAAAAATAAAACACAATCCTGCACCGTGGATATCAGATACTATTAAAGAGTGTATGGCATTAAGGGATCGGGCAAAAAGAAAACACAAACGGTTTCCTACTGAAAAGAATCTACATAATTTCAAACTATTACGTAATCGCTGTAATCACTTATGTCGAGATGCCAAACGTCAATACTTTTATACCTCCCTTCACGGTCGCAAAACGGCAAATGTTTGGAGATTTCTTAAATCTGTAGGTATTGGTAAGTCTCCCATTTTGTCACCTAACGACTTTGATCTTGACGCCCTCAATAATTCCTTTTCTCAGTGTTCTGCTGGTTTGTGTCCTAATACTAAAAATAAAACTTTAAAATACCTATCGGACTTGCCAATTAATCATAATTCCTCATTTTCCTTTACTCCTATCACCGACACAGGCGTTAAAGTAGCAATTCTCTCTAGATATCATCACAAGCTGTTGGTTTTGACAAATTATGTTTGAAAATGATTAAATTGATTCTTCCGTTTTTGCTTCCAATTCTTAGCCACATTTTTAACTACTCATTATCACTATCAAGCAGCTTTCCTCAAGCCTGGAAAATGGCAAACGTTATTCCTTTGCCTAAAGTCGCTAATCCCTCTTCCTTAGCTAGTTTTCGTCCGATATCTATACTGCCTGTACTATCTAAAGTTTTTGAACACATTATCCATAAACAATTCTCCTCTTTCTTATATACCAATGACATTCTCAGTTCTATTCAATCTGGTTTTCGCCCGTGCCTTAGTACTACTTCTGCTCTTGTTAACGTAACCGATGACATCCGCTTGGCCATGGAGAATAAATCTCTTACAATTCTTATACTTCTCGATTTTAGCAATGTATTTAATTCTATTGACTTTGATATTCTTCTTGGAGTACTTAAGTCTATTAATGTTTCCACACCTGCCTTAGCCTGGTTCAACTCCTACCTTCGAGACCGCTCACAGCGTGTTCAGGTCAATACTTCCAATTCCAACTGGTGCAACCTTATTTCAGGAGTCCCTCAAGGTGGCGTACTTTCCCCTCTTCTCTTTTCAGTCTTCATTAATTCTATAACTAACGTGGTTTCATCTAAATATCATCTTTATGCTGACGATCTACAAATTTATCGACACTTTATGTTACCACATGCAATATCAGCTATCTTCTACATTAATGAAGATCTATGTCGTATTGTTGATTGGGCTAAATCTTTTGGTATTACAGTCAATCCATTAAAGTCAAAAGCGTTAATTATAGGCAGCATACGTATTCGTAGTCGACTTGACATCACTGTTCTACCACCTATTATCCTAGATGGTGCCCAAATTGCCATCAGTGATACAGCCAAAAACTTAGGTGTTATAATGGATTCTAATCTTTCCTGGATTAACTACGTCAGTGATATTAGCAAAAAGGTTCACTTTTCTTTCCATTCTCTCAAAACATTCCAAAATTTCCTTCCTTTTTCAACTAAAATTTATCTTGCTCTACCCTTATACAACCAATTATTGACTACGCTGATATTTGTTATCTGGATGCCACTGAGGAAGTATTCAACAAACTCGAGCGACTTCAAAATTTATGTTTGCGATACATCTTTGGCTTAAAGAAATATGATCATGTCACTCATTTTCGTAAACAATTACAGTGGCTACCTATCCGCCACCGTAGAAATTACCGTATCTTATGTTTCCTTTTTAATATCCTTTTTAATCCTTCTTCCCCTTCTTATCTTCGAGATCGCTTTTCCTTAACTCATTTTCATGATTCTTCTTGTAGACCACAAAAGCGTACGCTTCTTCAGATACCAACGCATCGTACCGACTTTTATTCGTACTCCTTTAGTGTTCACTCTGCTAGGTTGTGGAATTCATTACCTCCTGAAATTCGGGATTGCAGGACGTTGTCACTTTTTAAGAAAAAATTAAAAGAACATTACTTAAATCAAACTTAAGTTTAGAGCTGAACCGAATTATATTAATATCTATAATAATCGTTATATTATCTTATTATATTAGTGTGTTTATTATTTTATTTATAAAATTGTATGTATGTATTTGTGTATGTATAAATTTATGTATAGGTATATGTATGTGATGTGTATGTTTATTTAATGCTTATGTATATATATATATATATATTTAAAGTATATATTGGGTTATAATGTGCACACTGATATTGCAATCGTCACTTAAACTCTCCTGTAGTAGGACTACTGGAAGAAATTCCACTTATGGAATAAGTAGTACCTTTGTACCAGTGTTTGTTATCAATATTTCATTATGTATGTTTCTCAGTGTACATAAATTATTAAATAAATAAATAAACCATTATTTTAAAGCATTATCAACAAATTCATGTAACATTATGTTTACTAAACCAGATTATACAAAAAAAAATAGGCAACCAAAAAAAAAGAAAACGCGTTTTTTTCACTTGTATTATGTCAGGCTATGCCAACACTATATATATATATAACACACTGAAACGCTTGCGAAAACATAGAGGTATAATAATACCTCTATGTTTTCGCAAGCGTTTCAAATACACCCGGTATATCAATATGAATTCGAGTACATTCGAATCCAAAATTCCGGATTTTGCGCATCATACCGTTGATAAGAATGAAATGTAATAAAATGCCTAAATGATAAAAAAGGTAAACGATACAAAACATGTTTACATATTGTATTTTGTCCACAGCTGTGCTACGGGGCGTCGTCGCCGGCTCTCTCGGACCGGGCGCGGTTCCCCACGCTGTTCCGCACCCACCCCTCGGCCACCGTCCATAATCCCACCAGGATCAAACTCATGCAGAAGTTCGGCTGGTCACGTATCGCAATACTCCAGCAGGCGGAAGAAGTTTTTATATCGGTACGTATATAAACTAATACGTAATAATAACTAAAACGTAATATAAAAACAAAATCAATATGACGACTTCTGTGGCTCAATGGTTAGCGCGTTGGCGCGGTCGCGGGTTCGAATCCCGCCAGGGAACAAAAAAAAGTTTTCTGTGTTCCTGGGTCATAGATGTGTACTATATAATAAAATTCTTAAATATATGTATAGTATAAATGTATTAAATATATTATTTCCGTTGTCTGGTACCCGTAACACAGGTTCTTCGAGAACTTACCACGTGACCATATTGACGTAGTGTAAAAGCGTCCATAGATATTATTATTATTATATATGATAACAGTTCAGTCTCGTGAACAAGACATTCGTAGACAATGTCGAAATATCGAGCTCCGCGAAGCAGAAGTGAAAAACACGGTAAATATTCCGTTTTAAATATTTTAGTAGTGAAAATAAACAAAAAATAAAATTTTATATAGTAAAGAAGTTATTATTAAAAAGTTACAAAGGTGAAAAAATGGTTCGTTTGGTATACCATTCGGGTAGACGAAGTGTTGATCAGCCAATAACCAGGTGGGGAGACGATCTCCGTGCGGTCGCCGGTCCGTGTTGGATGCGAGTGGCAAGGGGTCGGCCGTCTTGGCGTTCATTAGGGAGGCCTATGTTCACCAGTGGACAGATAGGGACTGGTGATGATAATGATGGTGATACAATTCATTACCAGGATTAAATAATCTACCAGCTAATATGATATTTTGCGTAGGTAATTTATTCTTAATTAAATTATCTAGAAAGGCATGAATTAATAAACATTGGTACACACGACTGGGAGATATGTTTATCAGATATGAACTTACCGATTCTAAAAAAGATTCTCTTTTTGTAGTGTTTTTTAGAATTATAATAATGAAAAAAATACATCGTTTAATTTATGTCATTATTGATTTTACTAATAGTAGACCTATTCAATTCAACTTGTTCTTTTGTTTTTATAATGTATATCAACACAATCATCTCTTGGTATAGTTATTTTATAATATTTCTAGACATGTATCTCACTGAAAATATATGAGAAACAGTAAAACGCTATGAGCTTAAAGATAAATAGATAAAAACTTATTTTGCTCTATATTTATCTTTCAATTTATCAAAAACCGTTTACAACAAACGTTGCTTGCGTTACCACATAAAGTATGTACATACAAACGTGAAGGGGTTTTAGTATGTCATATTAAAAAACCCCCCCCCGTGTCGCTATATCTATTAGTTGTCTTATAAACGCAGACACTGACAACGGAGTGATCCTACAATTGTTATTTTTTGTCATTCTGAGGACCGAATTACTAGCGTAAATTTGAAAATTAAATAACCCTTTTGGCAAACATTACTTGCGCTAACTTAAACTAGGATATCACATAAAACCACATCACGTATCACTATGTATATTAGTTTAAAAAACGCACACTCAGCATATGCGGTACCGTACCATACATTACGGAATACCCAGGCCTTTCATGACCCCATACGTGCAGGACGAAGTGTTAGCGCGTGACTTGAGAGCCGATAAGTTCTAGATGGTTCCACGCGCAATACATTCGATCGCACTGATAATGGGCCATATGCTTACGTTATCTCAGTCATGCTTGATCCCTGGAGGACTTTTATTCATACGGAACCACGGTACGTGTCATGATAAGCGGAATATGGGAAAATTAAGGTTATAATGCCGAAAAAAGATGGATTAAAGAGCCAAAAATCGTGATTATTGGTGTATTTTAGAGGTCCTATGACGATGGTACACAATGATATAATATGTATATATTATATGCGGGTATCGGGACCGCCTTGGCGTTCATTGTTTGATGCCCATGTGCAGTAAAGGGAAAGAAGTTGACGATGATGATGATGATGATGATGATGATGATGATGATGATGATGATGATGATGATGATGATGATGATGATGATGATGATAATGATGATGATATATAGCGCATGCTTTATGACTTCGTGACTTCACAAAATGCGAATATCAAAGTGCCTAGCGCAGTTTTATGATATACTAGCAGCACCCCGCGGTTTCACCTGCGTACGTACACAACCGTGAGAGTACAGGGATAAATTATAGCCTATATGTTATTCTTCTTTTATATGTTATTTTATTTATAAACTATGTTATTATAAAGTTCAATTAAAATCCATTCAGTAGTTTTTGCGTGAAAGAGTAACAAACATACATCTATACATCCATATTACATTCTTACAAATAATATAATATAGTAGGAAGAAAACTTGCAGTCGATGTAAGAAAGATAATATTGACGTGACAACATCTTATAATTCGATAATAATACGGACGAAAAAACATGACGTATGCGGCGTTACCTCGCTGTGAGGCGTTCCATTTTCTTATGACGTTGTCACGTTCAACTATCGTCAGTAAACCGACTTTACAGACAACCGATTTTTTGACGTGACAACGTCTTATAATTCGATGGAGCCGGCTGCACGAACGAAAAAACATGACGCGTGCTGCGTTACCTCGCTCTGAAGCGTTGCATTTTCTTATGACGTTGTCACGTTCAACTATCGTCAGTAAGCCGACTTTACAGACAACCGATTTTTTTTTACCTTTCGCCGCTCATCAAAGAACATAAAGTGCTATATGTACTTACTTCTTATGAAGGAACTTTTATTTATTCTAACAAAGTCTAAAAAATATAACTAAATCAATTTATTGTACGTTTTCGAAGTTGATGTTTAGTCTTTATCTGTAAGGGCAATAGTTGAAGCAATCAACGATGAATTGCCAATTTAAATTCGGATACCTTTTTGGGCATATTGAATATTGCCAATTCAAAACCCATTTTGACGTATAAATTTATAGTATGTAAGCGTTTACAAATTTTAAACCAACGGTGGAAACTCGAGATTTATTTGTGTAGTTGTTGACATCGTTCTCGGGATTTTTTAGCTATGAGTTATCTGATTCATTTCTGTAAACTGAGTAAATCACACTCAGGGAATAATAATAATAATTTATTTTCTTAAGCATGGTTAATTGTACAGATTATCTTAACTGGTTGGCCGCATGCTTTGCCATTACAAATGACGTGGAAATATATTTACCTACTTACATTTATTACATTACATACCTATATATTTTACATTATTAATTTTATAAAATATGTAATATGGGAAATATAAGGTTATTTTTGATAGAAAACCTCATAGAAAACTGAATAACATATGACCTGAGATACGTAAGACGTGTAGAAAGATTCCATTGCAAATTTTAAATAATATTTAATTAATTCAAAATTTAAAAGCCTAACCCAAGCCTAACCAAAATTATATAAATCCTTCATTGGTGTCGCCACCGTATCTTTAATACGATAACACATAGTATAGACTATAGTCCATACAGACATTAGTTCCGAAATTTTCCGCAATATGTCGAGGGTTTTTATATTTCTATGCTGGTCTGGTCTGGTCTAAGATCAAGTATCATTAGATTTGACAAGCTAATAATAATACCGTATTGGAACGAGATAACAACATACGAAAAACTCCAAGAGTGACAGAGACATGGACACTTTCTTTTGTCTTTATCAGAATATCACTCTTTGTTTGTTGGGCACAACAATGATGTGCCCAACAAAAAAATATCGACTAAATTTGAATGCCATACAAACATTCTCACTCGCGAATAGTTTGTCAAATATGTCCGCCATTTTGTACTACTTTTTAATTTGGTCGGTTTATAAAATATGGTGATACCAGTTTTGTTATAGGCAGATTACCCAATAATGTGGTATTATATAAAAAGGGTGACTGGAATCTTCGAAATAAATACAATAAAACAAATATGTTTATTGCTATCCTAAAAGGTTAAGTACTATAGATCATACATATTATGAGGACGATTATAGACTTTTTTTTATTATTTATGTTTTTAGCGGTTTGTTATTAGTCATTACATATTTTCGATAATCCGGAAAAATGCAGCTGTCTAAAATTAAATAAATGTTTGGGTAGGGCTAATGCTAGTTATCTATCAACCTTTTCCTTTTCCATTTTTTTTTTTTTTTTTTAAATACACCTGTTTCAAGAAAATAAGCAGACTTGTTATTATGAATGTGGTATCCCTGTAATATGTCTGTCCCTTTCGGGTGTACGCGAATGTCAATTACATGTGATACTTGTTCCTAGGGTCTGGTGGTATAGCCTACATACAATTACTTGATCCATTTTCATTCGTATTTGTTTGTCTACAATAATAATATATTTGTTAATAAGTGATAAATATTTTAATATTTCTTATTTTTCCATTCAAATAAATATAATATAAGTTTAAAAAATACACCAGAAAGAAAATTCAAGTTGTTAATATGTATTAAATATTCACTCAAGTACATTTTTATAATAATGATATAAATATTCCAAGCCCACTTAAATAAATAAATAAAAATAAAAAGCCTTTTATTTCTTGCTTAATCCTAGTGCATTTTCAGTTTTAGTAATAATGTGCATGCAAAATTATTTACACTTTCAAATTTATTTTTACTAGCTTTAGTACATAATTAAAAACAAATCAGTGATAAAATTATGATTAAAATATATTATTAAAAAGATTGGTAGTACAACGTGATAATATAGTTAAGTTATTATTACTAGATTTAAAATAAGAATATTAATATATATTAATTTAATCACTCACAATATATAATTTTTCTAGCAAGAACCCTCGCAATGAAAGGTAAAGGCCTCCTCCAGAGATGACCAGGGCTCTCTATTCTCTGCCGCTCGCAACCATTTAGTACCTGCAACTTTTATGATGTCGTCTGCCCAGCGAGCGTTTGGTCTTCCTCTTTTTCTCTGTCCTAGTGGACCTGCCCATAATGTGGTCTTTTTAGTCCAGCGATTATCCCTAAGTCTCGCTACGTGTCCAGCCCATCGCCATTTAAGCTTTCGTGAATGGCTAAGAGCATGAATGGCTTTAGTTTTCTGCCTTATATCAATGTAGCGAATCTTTAGAATTTTCTTAATTTTCAATATGCTCCTCTCCGTACTCCTTTGGCAGGATGTAATTTTATTTTTTGTTTTTCTGATAAATTAAATTAATAAAAAAGCCCACATATTACAGTATAAATCTTTCAACTTTAACCACCGATTTGAATTGTGTTAATTCTTACTTTAATAGTACTATTAAATTGGAATTCTGCGGTCACCTTTAAAACCATAAATCATATAAAATATACTTTTCTCTGGCACAAGTGACCCGTACGAAGGCGAAGTGGTTTGTCCGTGTCAGAAAGCCACTGTTATGTGGCTTTATGAATCCAGTCGTATCAATTATAATAATAATTGTTCATAGTTTGGTTTCATATATACAATTTGTATGATTTATATAAATCTGTGATGATTTTTTTACACTGCTTGCTTCATATAAGCGAAGCATTCTACATGTCTAAAAAGCAGTTTTCTCGAAACTGAAATTATTTTATTATTGCTATCTATATCGCACTTATCTATATTATGTGTGTACTTATATCAAGTTAAATAATCTGTCGGGCACATAAGATATATCTTTCAATAACATTTTTTAACATAATAAATAATAACATTAAAAATTTATCCGTTTCCGTGTTTTCTGTTTATATGTGGCATTATCGTACCCGATTTTTTTTAATCATTTAAAGTAACAATGCGTTAAGTTTCTCGATTAATATAAGCGTTCAATTCACTGTCGTTTAATTAAATTAATAATTATTTATAAAAAACTAAGATACGTCTGTGTATTTCACAAAAATATCAGACTAGTTATTCGTTGCGAAGCAACTGACAAGTCAATTGCTTAGATTGCATGTGTATTTTACAAATAATATTTATTTTATCATCTTAATTCTAAACTATTATAACTAACTGCGTACTTTCTCTCAATTATTATGAGCGTTCAATTTACTATCCTATAATGTATCGACTAACAAATGTGCATGTATCAGTCTTAAGCAGTAATAAGCAAGTGAAAAGCTTTTACGAATAACCAATTTTATTGAGGAAAATGAGATTATGAGGCGTGTACTTTTGGATTTTCCCAACTATTTTTTATTATTATTATAAGAAATTTTATTTCATGAAATTGATTAATGATGTGAATTTGTGTATTTATGTAAGTATTTTTCATACAAATATTATGAAAGTGATTATGTGATTTGAAACAAAAACAAACAAATATTTGATGAATTGAATTGATTTATTTTAATGCCGCTTATTATTAAATTTTATTTAACTAGTAAAACTTACATTTTTGAACATTATATTGCAAATTAAGATCACTGATACAATCTGTTCCTCTAATTTTTATGTGTATAAGAGAATATTTTTATAATGAATATCAAAACATACTTACGATTTATATAAACGTATTACATAGTAAAACTGCAGAATTACTACAAAGTTCAAACATCAAATGTAATGTACTTTCATAATCGTCTTTCCTGTCAATTCCTTATTTATTTACGCTGGGAAACGCTCTGAGGCATTCTGCAGGGGAATGGGGACTCCCCAGGTATATGGGACGCTCTGCGCCCGAAAGGTGGTAAGGTGGACGCAGCTCTACCCACTAAAACCCGGCGAGTGCCACCAATGCCGCCTTGGTGAGGTACCCTGGATCTGTTGAGCAACAGGGCATCTCGACGGCTAGTCAATCTCTAAGGGACCGATGCCACCTCCACAGAGGGGTTGTCCCGCATCACAGAACAACCCCTCCCAACGTCAGGACAGTACAATGGGGTGAGGTTCCCATCCTCTTTATAGGAGGGGTACAAAGAGCAGCTATCTCGGCTTAGTTTGCTTACTGAGCCCCACCGCCACGACAATACTTGAGTCATGGTGGGGTTCCTGGCAAGTCCTCCCTTAATCTACAGGAGTCTGCTAATTGCTGTTCATTGAAGGAGGCCTATGTTCATCAGTGGACGGAAAAGGCTGATGATGATGATGATAAGAGAAACCTAAGCTATAGTCTATACAATTTAAGACTTTATTATACCTATTAAAAATATTTAATTAGAAGAAACATGAACTCATTTAAACTTCGTGCCTACAACTATATAGGAAGGTATACACACAAAACGGGCACAACTTTCCTAATTTGTGAAAAGGCTCATTTTATAAAATGTCTGGAATTTTTATCAACAGAATTTTTCACATAATAAGGCTACTTAAAATGACTGCGAAGATTATTACTAAGGCAAACAAAGAACCAACAAACAACAGTCGTTGATTTACTAAGTCGCTTTGAAACTCTGGGTTTGTTGCTTTTTCACATTTTCATGTCGCGGTATTATTCATTTTTGAGAGAGAAAAATAAAATGACAATAGCATGACTATTAGGACTTAGTGATATTTTATGGGTCCCGCAAATAATTACAATAGCGTAGTGCATGCAGAAACAACCAAATACGAATTGGGAATAACTCAAAAACGCCTGGCACGTCAGATCCTGTTTAAAATAATATAGGACCATACATACACAATCGGTGGAGTAATCGTGTTACAAACATACAGAAAAAGGATGAATTGAGAACCTCCCCTTTTTTGAAGTCGGTTAAAAATATTTATTTAAAATAATCTCAAAGAATATGTTTCAAAGAATGGGCGTAAAATCTTTATAGTAGATTATATAAGAAAATGAACCAAAATCTATTTAAAATGTGTGTTAAGAAATTGATTATAAGCATCAAGTTCGTCTCATGGTTACATTTACATCCTTACTAGTATCTAGGCCCAGGATACATGTCATTGCATTATCTTTATTCATTGAAAAAGCCTACACAATAAATAGCCTATAAACCTATCTCATGAAGCATTTGACACAACCATGTTTTAGACATACTAAAACATGGTTGTGTCAAATGCCTTTTCGATTCAGCAATTACGATTGAAAATGAGGGGCTGGAGGTATTTAGGTAATAATTTTATGTTGGACATATTCTATCATTCGGTTAGTAACAACATTAGTAGGAGAATTAATCTCAGGTGGACAGCTTTTGGGAAATTAGAGGACATTCTTCGATCCAAAAAATACCATAGATCCTTAAAATCCGTTTCTTCAACCTATGTCCTCTCTACTATGACTTACGGTGCCAAGACAATAGACATGAAGACACACAGACAAAAGGGAGGCCTATGATCAGCAGCGGATAATAACGGCCTAATGATAATGAAACCTAAGATAGGTTTCATCATCATTATCTAAGTTGTGGAGTGCAAATTTAAATACACTATGTATGTAATGATGATGATGATGATGATTGCATACATAACTTACTCAGTCTCCATTATCGCGATCCTTGTAAAATGTTTAAGATAGTAACGTCAATATGAAAGTCACAACAAAATAATAAAGTGTTCAAAATGGTTATAAAAGTTGGTGATTCGTGACTAGTGGCAATAAACAATATTAATCGACGTGCTCGTTTATACTGTCACGTAAAGCACCTGTCGGTTCACTTTTACGATTACTGATGATTTTATATCGATAGTCGATTCAAGCGCAACACTATCACGTAAAACACCTGTCATATATTGCTATACATTTATATCGATTTTAACACAATATTAGTTTAAGAGCTTGCATATTTTATGTATTGCGACCAGTAAACGTATTTAGACATCCAATAAATGTATTCACGCTACTAATTGCGTTTATTATTATTATTATAAAGAGAGCGCCATTTTGTATTGCCAGCTGTTTTTATTGAGTAATGAATCAAATTGACTTGTTTCTAATTATTTTGTGTATGATTATTGATAGTCCTTTTTACGTAAAATGTATCACAAGACGCAAGTTTGATGAACTGACGCTCTGTGCGTCAAACAGAATGCATGAGCCAAAGCCAAAAAGCATTACGTGCAAGACAACGATAAATGCGTTTTAGATAAATAAGTTTACCTGTTTAAAAGTATTTAACTAATTACAATTAAAAAAAAAAATATTAATATATTAAATAATATCCCAGAACAAATGACAAAATTTTAATATAGAACAAAGAGATTGTAGGGTGTACTAAAACCTAGATAGCGTCGGTTGAAGGTCTAAACACTAAATGACACGATTTAATAATAATATATAAAATTTTGTCATTTGTTCTGGGATTTTATTTGTCTTCATTCTAATTTATTTGTAACTTGTTTGACCTAATTTGCACAAAAGCAATCTCAATCTCCCTTTTGTTTTGCCAAAACTTTGTCGCATCTTGGGATATCAATCATGTTATTATTACTTGAAATAAACAAAGTCGATATCGACAATATACGTATTATAGGGATGTTATTTATAACTTATTCTCGTACAAGTCCAATGATATGTTTACTACACGAAAAAACAAACGGAAAAACAATGTATATCAACAACATCTTTTTCCCAATCCATAGATCGCTCTATCTGTAATATCATGAAAAATAGAAGGCTGAACAACAGAAGGGTGGTTAATAGAATCAGGCGTTACTTTGCGGAAATCCATTATATAAGATATTAAATTAATTAGCAATTATCCCGCGAAACACGCAGTCTTTACAGCAAATGTGTGAGTGCACGCATATGCATGCATATAACACCGCCCTCATTTCCCACACTGCATATGCGTACACTCGCATGCACCACCACCCCCACATTCACCACAACCACAGTAAAAGACCACCACTAAACAATCTACGCACGTTTCGCCCCGACACCGAGGTATCCTCAGGATGTAGACTCTACGATTAGTAATCGTTAAAATTACTATAAATAACGATTACTAATCGTAGAGGAAAAGGATAATCACGCTCTCTCGCTGTTTGCTCGTCGCAGTGGTGGCCCAACTTATTCATTATCCCCCAGCGTACCAACACAAATCCTGACAAAGATTTTATCTGAAAAATCCAACATATCCTCTAATATTATAAATGTGAATCTGTGTTTGGCCTTAACCACAAAGCCTTAACCACAACAATTTTAAACGTTCTTTTAAAAATAGAATGCTTCATCATCAGCGAGTGACATAGGCTATAGAATCATCACCAGTCCTGATACAGCTGCAAATAAACACGGGCGAAGCTGTGCATTATCTAGTTTTGATAGAAATAAAGTACAGTTCAGATCCTCGGTAACCTTAGTTCTCTGGCGGATGTCTCCATAAGAAAGAATAAGCTCGTTGAAGTGGCAGTGGGCTGGTCCCACTCAGGAGAACGGATGGCCGATGGGGCAATAAGGTTCAAGAGTGGAGGCCACGTGGGAAGGCCGGTCCGTGTTAGATGCGAGTAGCAAGGGATCGGCTGTTTTAGCGTTCATTGAGAGAGCCTATGTTCAGTAGTGGACGGATAGAGGCTGATGATAATGATGATGATTATAGCAGCCTCGACAATACGTGTTAGAATCGTAAAAGTAATATTACATAAAACGCCATGTTTATTATTAGATTAAAACGTATACAAGAACGTATGCAAATTAATTGGGTCCATTAAACAAATTGAAAACCAAAACCATGGCGCAAACGCTCTTCAAATAATAAGTAATTAGATTATTGTTTTCATTTTCTTTCTACATATTCAACCTGCACAAAGTTTTTCTTAGTGGAAACAATATAGTTTGTTATTATACTAAAAAAACTAGTATTATAAAGTACTATATTTTCACTAAAATTTTTAATTATTTAGTAAAATTTTTATAAAATTAAATGTTCTGGTTCAAGATGAGAAAGACAACAAACGCTATGGGCAAATGGGAAACCTTCATTTTATGCCTTACGGCAATAAGTGCAAAATTTAATAATAATAATAAAAAATGCCGAATAGTTAGAAAATTCCTACAAATAGAAGAAAACGCACAAGAACCTTCAACATAAATAACATAACACAGCATAAATACACCACACCTGCATTCACTGGCAATAGCCCGTGAATCTATTATAGAAACCAGCTATAAGCTGTAAGAAAAAACACAACCAATAATAATATATAACTGATTGAATGTACTGATGGTTCTTGATGGAAATTCATTTTCAAAAAATTTTTCAAGAAAAAAAGTTTTTATTATTATGACAATAATAATATGTTGTAATAATATAATAATATGTAAATGAAATATTCTAGTCTTAAAATAGCAAGAACTTGCTGTTTTAGGCAATTTAGATTAAAATGTAAAACAGTAATATATTTACTAACGTGAAAGGAATTATATCTACTTGCATAGCCTTTCGCGCCTCTAGCTCACGTAATCTCGTGGTTTAGACGTAGGAATCATAGTTTTACGCCCTCTCTTTTTTAATAACACTATCGTTTTAGCGTAGAATTTTATCACATATAATGTACTATTTTTTTATGTTAGTTGGATAGGCAAACTGGCAAACGTACCACCTGATGGTAAGTGGTCGACGTCGCCCATGAACATAAACCAGTATACCTGGAACGAGCCCAGGCAACTCATTTATGTGTTGCCTATCCTGAGACATAAGATGTTAAGTCTCGGTGCCAGTAATTACACGGCCTGTCTTGCCCTTCTCTCCGAAACACAGCAAAGCTGTTTCACGGGAGAAATAAGCAAGATGGTGGTACCCATGCAGCCGGGAGCGCGGCACAGCGCTTCCCTCCCACCGGTAAATTCTAAAGGTTCTAATGTTTATAGTAAAGTTATATGTGAAAATCCTAGTTTCTGAGAGATTATCGTGGTTACATTATGTATTCGTTTTTTCATGAACATAAATTTTAATAATATTGTTAGGGCGAGTCGGAAGGCATTAACTTATTTTACTATGTAGGCCTGCATTTATATTCTCGTGTCGTGTGCGGTCACACCTGGCCACACCCATTACAACATTCTACTACACGACGATGATAAAATCAGACAAGGCTACGTTGTAGTATTCTTAGGGTTCCGTTCTCGAATTTTATAATGGTTTAAAAAAGTGGTGAGTCAAAATATTCATGCAAAACCTGTATTTTAAATGTAAAATATCTCAATACATTATTTTATTTAAACTCTTTTGTGTCTTACGTATATGGTTTTTTCGATCAAAGCCGATTGATGCATCAGGCTTCGTGTCATTATAGTTAACCATAATGTGTTCGTTGCCTTCTGCGAAAGACTAATAAAAAGCTATGAAATGGAATGAAACAAATTACGTATATTGGTAAAGATATACCGAATAATTAGGAAAAAAGTAGAATTATGAGAAATATACTTTGAAACAAAAATACTCCTCTTACAACTACGCTATTGCGAATTTTGAGAGTACTCATAAATACGTTTAGAATGATCAATGCTGTAAGATATTGTTTTCTAATGTTTGCGCGAATTTCACTCATTATAATGAAACAATTTTTACGGATTTTATCTTAATAAACCGCGATAAAATCCGTAAAAATTGTTTCATTATAATGCTGTAAGATTTCAGAACTTATTCTATACGACAATTAACTAAACTGATCAATCGAGTGAAAATGACATCATTCATAGTCGATTAATTTAGAAAAAGATATTTGTCTAGTGACTAGATTAATAAGTATATTGATGTCGAGTTGCATTTGGTGATAGATTTTTTGAATTTAGTAATACAAATAAAATCACAATAAAACTACTCTACGGATTTTATTGCGGAAAGTAAAAATTTTAGTCAACCACATTGTCAATTTTGACAATATGAATAAAATTTATTGACTATCGCGAAATCGGGATCCTCACATTAATTGTAATTTTCAATCAAATAAAACGGTAGCACATATTCTGGTAAAAAACTAATAGACCCAACCACCATAGGGTTCAAAAAATTAAGAAGCACTTCGAGAAAATATAAGAAAGTGCCTTTGCGTTTCACTTGGACTCGTATAGTATTAAATTTATATAATGACAGCAACGTCAAATTATAATCCTACTATATTTTTTTTTTGCGACAGTTTGTATGTATGGATGTTTGTTACTCTTTCACACAAAAACTGCCGAATGGAATTTAATATTACTTTATCTTATATATATAAAATTTCCATGTCACAATGTTAGTTACCGTACTCCTCCGAAACGGCTTTACCGTTTTTTACCAAATTTTATATGCGCATTCAGTAGGTCTGAGAATCCGCTACTATCTATTTTTCATACCCCTAAGTGATAAGGGTGGTCAACCCCTCAAATTTTAAAAGTTTACGGGGGCGAAGCTGCGGGCAACAGCTAGTAATAATATAGATTAAACATCAGAATAACACATAGGTTATAAATTATCCAAAATCTAAACTAAACGCAGATGAAGTCGCGAGCACCAACTAGTACGATTAAAGATAAACATACATGAAAAACATTAAAACTGCTATGGTTAGTACTTTCATCCGTATTATCAAGGCTGTGTACAGTATTCTCTCATTGAATGGCGCCCGCTTTTCACGCTGGTTTCAATGTAATTAGAGCGCCTCCGGTTTTTCTGCATAAGTGGGTTTGAAGCGGGCACTCCCGTTGTTTACAGTGAAATCAGTCGAAACGCTTTCGCTTAGTAAAGCTACAAACTTCCAAATACCGTATTATAATCATTATAAGTGATGTTTAAACTATGGAAATATTGTGGGCATTCAATCGAGGGATCTAGAATAATATTCGTCATTAATATTTATTATTCGTAGTAATAAATGTTGTGCCTGTAGTTCCCTAATTGTTTAATTCACCTTTATATGTTTTGTGTGAAGCCGTTTACTCTCATATAATAATAATAATAATATCCATGGACGTTTGCATACCACGTCAATCTGGCCCCGTAGTAAGTTCTCGAAGAACTTGTGTTACGGATTAATAACGGAAATATATTTAATACTTTTATACTGTACATATATTTAAGATTTTTTTATATAATACACATCCATGACCCAGGAACACAGAAAACTTTATGAAGTGAAACTTCTTTGCACGCGTCACGAAAATGTGCAACGTTTTTGTCCAAGAAGAGGGAGAAGAGAGTGAATGAGACAGATTGAGAGAGAGTGAGAAAGAGCGAACATAGCATGAAGCATATAGCCATGGAGTGAGAGTAGGGAGCAAGCGAGTGAGAAAGATCGAGAGAGAGATTGAGATAGAGCGAACGTCGCATCGCAAGTCTGGGAAATTTAAAGCTTTAGATTAGTATAAATATAAACGAGACTGAAAAATTAGTTTGCCAAATAAGTTTCACTTCCGACATGTGTACTTTGTACGCACGCACATTTTTTTGTGTGTGGCGGGATACGAACCCGCTACCTCCGGCTTAAGCGACATCGCGCCAACCATTGACCCACAGAGGTCGTCCTAATTTCATAGGTATTATCAAACCCTTTACTTGTGACTTTGATGTGGAAGGAGCAGTATCCACGGACACAAACGCCTATCTATTCTTATTTTTAAGCCAGCTGGATTTAGAGCATTTTTTGTTGTCTAATACCAGGAGATCCCCGAACAAAAGCTGCATGAGATTTATATCATACAAAATGTTTCTTGCTGGCGAGTATCTTGATAAATCCTTCTACTGGACCAGTCTTCTCTATTATTCGTCGGCTAATTAATAATCTGGTTTCTACAGTATCCCTCAGGAACCTATCTATTACCACTAATCCAGATGTTACAGACAAAAGCGATAGAAACGAAAGCTTTGTTGGGAATTACTAGAAATTGGTAATTCTTATGTGATATTACCTAGGAACAAGTCATTTGACGGTTTATTGGTAATGTCTGGGGATTCTCAGAACCACGCTCAAGGGTTAACTGCCCACCGTCATCAGTAGCGCCCACGGAATCAGGCAAAGGGACCTATTTTTAATTTTGCGTATCATTATAAGAGGAGATTATACAAGTAACACACCAACATGTCCAGTGGCGGGTTGGTATGTGTCAAGCCTAACTTGGTCTGGGAACGAGCACCAGCTGTCCCAAAGTGGTGCAATGGCCATATGCACTATTACCAGGTGCACGCTACTTTAGGGTCATATTGAGGATCGAGAGAGGTCTTTGCCCAATAGTGACATTGTACGTGCTGTCGTATATTCATAGGTCGCTGGTTCAAATCCGGCTCGAAGGACCATTAAGTTGTACGTGCTGTCGTACACCTTGATTTGCTTGCTAAATGATACACCAGTGTTCTAATGATATTTATTGAGTGATGCCAATACTGATTAATGATATGAGAACGCGCAATGAATGCTGATAGCGAACTCACTAAAGTTGTGAAATAATTCCATATTTATAATATTATTTACGAAGGCATTGCTGACGCCGCCCGATGTACGGTCAGACCGTACAGACATAATACAAGCTAAGAAAAAAGTATCTAGAGATTTTTAATACATTATCACACCGTCTATGAAGTCTTGAAGTATTTTGATACTTTCTCCTTTGTTTTATCAAAGAAAGTATCAAAATCATGTATGTTATTTATTAAATTTACATTTATTAAACTTGATCAAGGAAATAGCTTCGAATAATATAGCAATGTACTTGAAAACTATAAAATCGTTTTATTTATAACTTATTCCTTTGTTTCAGACTGTTGAAGACCTTGAAGCGCATTGCAAAAAGTCTGGCATCGAAATTGTGACCCGTCAGTCTTTTCTATCTGACCCCAGCGACGCGGTCCGTAACCTCAGACGACAGGACGCCAGGGTCATCGTAGGCCTGTACTACGTCGTAGCGGCGAGACGGGTGCTGTGCGAGGTCTACAAACATCACCTCTACGGAAAATCATACGTGTGGTTCTTTATTGGTAAGTTTTATGAACTATAACTTGTCATAATATACAGGACAACTTGTGATAAAATGGATGATTTACAATAATATCAAATATTAAATTATATAACATTTAAACACGTGTACATGATTATACTTGGTGGATATTTGAGACGGGTGAGCAAGGGTACCATAACGGATATAGTAACAGGAAAACGTTCCTAGGATACCATTTATT
The DNA here is from genome assembly GCA_963853865.1 of Helleia helle. NCBI lineage: Eukaryota > Metazoa > Arthropoda > Insecta > Lepidoptera > Lycaenidae > Helleia > Helleia helle. The sequence goes on from OY971421.1 coordinate 15,742,691, forward strand.
ACTTTTGAAGATATTCTGAACTGCATTTACAGATTATTGAGAATATTTACGGCCAACGAAAAAAATGCTGAGAACCAAAAAAACATTTTTATACATATCGATCCTACTTCGTACAGGGATCAAAAGACTCTATGGGACCATTTAAGGTATAAGTACTAGAAATGACAGAAATTGCCAAAATCATTTTCCATATATTTAATATTCCATACTTATGTATTACCTACATGTATTAATTTAAAAGTTGACCTGCAAACTTCAATATGAAGATGACACGCCATGATGATGATGATTGATTTATACTTAGACACGTTACAATAAATAAATTTAGTATTCAGACACCGTAAAATATAACAATAATTTGTAACGTCGACTATAATGTAAGACGTGTTCTTTTATAAAAAATATATAAAATAAATTATTCACAATAAGTCTAGTTCTAGGAAAATATTATAGTATAAAATATATATTATTTTTTTTATAAAAATAAATATTATTACATATCGACTTAAATTCTAGATATAAAATACTATTTTCTTCACTTATAGTGTTCTCTCTGTTATTTCGGTATAATATTCGGTCCCCAAACGCATTATCATAACTTGATAAGCGTGTCATCTCAATTACGCTCTGAGCTCCCATTTAAAGTTGTATACAAAGATTAGTTACACAACTGTATAATAAAGAGAAAACAAGCTCAGTGCATTAGCTAAGTTATAAAAAACTAGTTCGTTAACAATCTAAGTTATTAAATACAAACAAGCATTAGTAATAAATGTTAAAATAAGTTAAAAGAATTATATTGGAATTCTTTATTAATTTAAACGTACGAAATACTATTAAAAAATTTGTTGGAGAGGTGATGAAAAAATTACATATTGTTCAGTGACACGTCTTCTGGAATTGACTAGTATCTCGTTTATATTCATCGCATAATTCATAAATAAACACAGATTACTTGATAAAAAACCTAATCTATATTATATCACAAAAATTTTTACTCTTTTTTTTAAGAGGATTTTGTTAACAGAGGAATTCGAAATTTGGTACATTTAAATTTAGGAGAGAAAGTGAAGAAAGCTGCCGTCTGCATGGGTACCACCATCTTGCTTGCTTTTCCCGTAAAAAACCTTTGCTGTGTATCAGAGAGAAGGGCAAGACAGGCAGTGTAATTACTGGCACCGAGACTTAACATCTTATGTCTCAGGATAGGCAACACTGAATGAGTTACCTAGTTCTAGGCTAACTTAATGTTTATGTTCATAGGCGACGTCGACCACTTACCATCATGTGGCTTGTCTGCCTGTTTTCTCCAACTATCATAAAAAATATGTATTATAAATATATGGTAGATTCAATTGACGTTCACAAAGATACTTTATTTTGCTCTATTTGTACTATTTTGAATAAAAAAAATTGATTTGATTTGATCAATTTTTAATTAAATTATTTGTTACACTCACTATGATATGCATACATTCAACATTGAATAATGACGACAATGATGATGATTTTTTTATAAAAAAGTTTTGAAACATTAGCTATTAGGTACTGTCAAACTGTATTTGAAGTTGAATGATTTTTTTTAATTGAGGTTTAATTTCTGTCGCTGGTCGATTTCAAGTAAAATTAAAAGTATAGTAATCACATACATAAAGCAAACTTCACCTTAAAATGAAGTTACAGAGACTGTTTCCAAACATACACTACAGTAATGTGGTGTTAAGTAGATGCGCATCGGAGATTTTATGAGTGGCTTCAACAAGAGCCAAGTTTTTATTGTTCGTACGACCATCTACATGCAGCATTTATTTACATTAGTTGCTCCTAACCACCAGCACTCTATACTGAATTGTACTTTAGTGGAAAAGTCTTAACCTTACAATTCTTAAAAATATTTTTTTGGTACCGTTATACAAAATTATTTTAATATTGCAGATATTAAATATAAAAATAAAATCAAAAGACTTAGTTGTTTTTAGGTATGTAAACTAACTCCTCTGTCTGATTGCCGACTGTTTTAAAAACAATCATTAACAAGGATATCTATACATGTTTTAAAACCGAAGGGGACTTGTCTCTGCCGAGTGTCATCACCGCGATGCTCAGTGACGACGAGTCCTGGACGGCGATGGTCTCCTGTGAGGCAGTAATATCCCAGAAGGAGGCCGACGAGCGGGTGAGAGAGGAGGCCGCCGACGAGGCTTCCTCCCGTGGGCGACGAGTGGGGGTGCGTAGGAGGCGCTACTTAATGTGCCTCCAGTAACGCCTCTGTGTTCGTTTCAGGCTCAGGATGAGAACCTGGACCCAGTATGACGTCACGGGGACTGCTTAGTAGCGGTCGGGCAGTTCCCCATAACGAGGAGTAGTTTGGCCTTCGCCGAGGCCAGCCTGTCGCCGAGGTAATCCTGTTAAATGCCTATCCGGGACCCTCAAAATGCGGCTGAAGGCGCTCGCAGTGGTTTTAGTTTACGGGCAGGGCACGCCTAGGTGCGAGTCCCACATGGGGACAGGATCTACCCGAGATCCTGGCTACATGCGTAAAAAGCATTTTCCTGTAAAAAAAAACATGTTTTAAAAAACGAATAATGCAACAAAATTTAAGAATAATAAATATTACAAGCGAACGTACAAATATTTCAACTAATCTTTACTTACTAATATTATAACTACTAAAGAACTCCTATGATTCTACGCCGAAACCACTTCACGGAAACCCAAGAACAACTAGTAAACAGTGGGGAATAGCTAGTCAAAATATTAAATAATTTAGGTGAAATTCGTCGTTTACGCAATCAGCAGCGTGCAATTCTCGAGCTTTTAATTAATGAAAAACCACGGAACTAATTAAGATATGATTCAGATTATACTTCCAAAGGTTAATTCACTAATTTGACCTTAAGAGTGACATCTAAAGATTATAAAATCAATATCTAGTGTAATTTAAGGACCTTCACGAAAACAGCATGCTCATATTTGAAAGGCCGACAATGCACCTGCCTATATAGCGGTCTGCTATGTGTCTATAGATATCGCTTATCACTTACCACCAGGTGAACCGACTGTTCGTTTGCCCCCTCTTCAATAAAAAAATTCTGAATGAAAGCGTTTTATGTATTAACAAATTTATAATTAAAAAGTTGTAAAGGTACCAAGCTAACAAGAAATAGTTTTTTTTGCTAGCCTATACTGTCCCACTGCTGGGCAAAGGCCTCCCCCAAGCTCTTCCATACATCGTGATCTTTCGCTACCGGCAGCCAGTCAGCCTGATATGAATCTATCTAACATGTCACGCCATCTTTTTCGGGGCCGGCCTCGGCGACGTCGTCCATCTTCTGGCACCCAAAATGTGGTTATATTTGCCCAGCGGTCGGAGTGCATTCGGCTGTCGTGACCAGTCCCACTTCAGCATAGCAGCTTTGATGCCTACTTCAGTTATGCCCGTTAATAAGCGCAGTCTGGTGTTAAGAAATAGTTAAGTTAGATTAAATTTAAATTAATAACTATATTATCATGACGTCAATATAAATAAAACGACGATCTCCCGGTGATTATATATAAGGCCAAAACGTATTAATAGGACTAGCCGAAGCCTAGCTAAGCTTAGCCCTTCGGAATCCGTCTGAGATTTAAAGTATTACTAGCTGTTGCCCGCAGCGTTGCCCGCTTTAATTTAGATTTACAGCCGTAGACGGATTGATGATGATTATTTTTATACCCTAAGTTACTCCTTAAAACATCAGCTATCTGTCAGTGAAAGTCCCGTCAAAATCGGCCCAGCCGTTTCCAAGATTAGCCGGAACAAACAGACAGACAGACAGACAGACGAAAAGACAGACAAAAATTGTAAAAAATGCTATTTTGGTATATGTACCGTGTATACATCCCTATGCATTCAATAAAAAGTAGAACTATTTTAATATTACAAACAGACACTCCAATTTTATTTATTTGTATAGATAAAATGAGCACGGTAAAATGGCAGTAAGATTGTTAACGCGGAAACACTAATCTTATGAGAAAATTACATACGCTTCTTTCAACGAAAGTCAAGACGACTTATCTTGTGTATACAACTTGAAACGGCCATTGCATAAATATGATATAGTTGAAAGTTAACTAACCCTCATCCCGATGGCGATCTTTTTTTATATGAAACACCGAATTGATTTTTTTTTATAGCAAAAAAGGGCAAACGGACAGTCAAAGCATTTTGACGGCTAGCGAGGCCTATCGGTACAACCAGAGATTATGCATTGTCCTCCTTTTCCCTATCCTCCCAATGGGCCACTCGAAACTCAAAAACCGCACGAAACACGACAACATAGCTGTCACTTGACGCCGGTGTTATGTGAGCGAGAGGTCTCTGGTCGTGCCGGCCCAATTCGGTTGCAAAGCAGCATGGAACTACCTCTTACAAATTCCAATGAAAAAGAGAACTGTTTCTGTATAAAAACAAAGTTGTACCAAAAATACCGAACACGAGTCATTTGGGACCAAAACTTATTTGATTCATAACAATCATGTACACTCATTCGTATGTTCAACAATAAAAAGTTTTTATTATAACATCCAACCACACCTCGACACTTTACGGTTATTTATCACCGGCTTGGCTTATTGTATCATAAAATCATATTGAGAATGCTCTTGCTATGATACAAAGATAACTTTTCTAATAATATAATTGCATGTATCCCTACCATGGTTCACCACCTTGTCGTGTGGGACTCAGTAGTCTAAGGTGAACTCAGCAACTTGCACGAAGCAAATTGAGCCGAGAGAGCTGCTTTTTGTACCCCTCTTATAAGAAGAGGGGACAAAGGGCAGGGGGACAATTTTTTGTTCTGTTACGTTGGGAGGGGTTGTTCTGTGGTGCGGGACAGCGCCTCTATGGAGGTGGCATCGGTCCCTTGAGGAACTGACTAGCCACCGATGTGCCCTGTTTGCTCAATAGATTCGGGGCACCTCATCAAAGGCGGCATTGGTGGCACTCGCCAAATTTTAGTGGGTAGAACTGCGTCCACCTTACCATCTTTCGGGCGCAGTGAGTCCCACATACCTCCTCAGTCTTCTCCTCCCCAGCGGGAGGCGAAAGTCAGAGCATTTCCCGGCGTAAAAGAGAAAAAAAGTATACAGAGGTATAATATTTTAAACCCTTAACACTGCATTCAACTAGGGCCAACCAACTTAAAGAATTTTGTAAGATACAATCTTTTGCATCTTAAAAAATTCCTTAAGTTTGGCCTGAAACCCTAAGACGTCCCTAAAAAGATTATATTTAAAAGTTTACCGTGCTGGTTAATTTCGTAAAGACTTTTCCTTATCTTAACCCAGTGCCTTCGTCCGAATCGTAAAACGAAGGAGTTACGAGGGTGTAACGTGGGCTCGTGACAAGCAATAAAGATACCAACCGGCCCGGCGACTATAAAAATATCCCCAAACAATGTATCTTTAATGTTCCCTTTGTGTAAACTTCATTTAACTTGAACGTAAGACAAATAGTTGTTTGTAATTATATTAGAGAATGAAGTAAGGCGGCGTACATAATGAACTAAATGTGGTAATGGTATTCTCTGAAAGAGGGCTATGTCACAGTAGATAATGAGATGGGACCAGCTCAGGTTTAGTCTCCACCATGGTTCAAGCCTCGTCGTGGCGGTGGTGCTCAGTAGCTTAAGGCAAATCCCAGCACCTTAGGTGAATCCAATTGAACGAGGGAGCTGCTCATGGTACCAATTTTACAAGACGATGGAACAAAAGAATAGGGAGACAAGGGGCGGGGATAGCAACCTAACCCCATTGCACTGTCCCGAAGTTAGGAGGGATTGTTCTGTGGTGCGGGACGGTATGACAGGTGCTCTGTTTCTCAACAGATCCGGGACACCTCAACAAAGGCGGCATTGGTCACTTAACCGCCTGGGGAGTCCCCCCTCTCTCGTGGGCTGCCTAAGAGCATGTGCCGGCGCAAAGGAAAAAAAAAGCTCAGGTTTAGTGGTATTCTTAAGAATACGCCTAATTCCAACAACTGATTGATATATATTATATATCATTATATGATATATTAGCTGATTATGATAGTTTAATAAAATTCTCCAGATTACCTTTATAAGTTCCACGGCTGGGCACTGATCGGGGGGAAGATATCAGACTATATTTCACTCGTGCACTGGTGCAACACGAGTGAACTCAGACTTTTATTTTTATTAGCATAGTTTCCTTTCAATATACTTATTCCTTTACCATTGAGAAATGGATACATGGTGCACGGAGAAACACAAAACATACAAAAGAATATATTTTTAGTATATGTAAAATATATTTAATATCACAACGTTTAAAATAATAATTACAACAAAATTAGTTAACATTTTCATAATAGAAAACTAATTGTAGTTTGTGTAGCATGACGGAAATTTTGGAAAAGTTCCAAATGAAAATCTGATTTGTTTGGAACCTTCACACTTACAGTATCGATCCCTAAAGTAATGGCCCGGGCAAACGTTGTCCTACTACATACAATAGCGCCACCTCTCTCTCTGCATTTATGAGCCTTCCTCTTATTGGTGGAGTAATCACCAATTCTCTCTGCCAATTCCTTCACCTCCTGATATGGTGCGATCTGTATCTTCTCCTTTATATAATCTATATAAGTTTTCTTCGGTCTATCTCTTCCTTTCTTTCCCTCAATACTTCCTTTTATGATGTTTCTAAAGAACGGGTCATGTTGTATCGCGTTCCACCTATTATATGCCCCAAAACCATACTATCTCTCATTAGAAATAACTGCATCCGTGTTGGATGTGAGTGGCAAGGGATCGGCCATCTTGGAGTTCATTGAGGGAGGCCTATGTTCAGTAGTGGACGGATAGAGGCTGATGATGATGATGATGATGAGCCTTTTGGTGCCTATCGACGCCCTTACCCTCCTTTACCTTATCCCTCTCAATGTGCCATCGGAAACTCACAAGCCACAGGAAACGTGACAGCTTAACTGTCACTTTACGCCGGTATTATACGAGTACCACCACGGTCGTACCGGTCTAATTCGGCTGCAAAGCAGCATGGCACTACCTCTTACTAAAGTGTAGAATATTTCATCAAATATTCGCCGATGCACGTAGAAAGAATAGTCCAAGCATACATAGGTATCACACCCAAGATTTACACTCATACAGATGTTAAATACATTTACGTCTTAATAGTCCAAGCATACATAGGTATCACACCCAAGATTTACACTCATACAGATGTTAAATACATGTACGTCTTAATAGTCCAAGCATACATAGGTATCACACCCAAGATTTACACTCATACAGATGTTAAATACATTTACGTCTTAATAGTCCAAGCATACATAGGTATCACACCCAAGATTTACACTCATACAGATGTTAAATACATTTACGTCTTAATAGTCCAAGCATACATAGGTATCACACCCAAGATTTACACTCATACAGATGTTAAATACATTTACGTCTTAAAGGTCGAGTGAACATTACCTGTTAATAGATATTAGACCAGATAAACTCCCAAAATGTATTCCCCAATACTAAATAACCTATTTTATATTTCCCACTACTAAATAACCTATTTTATATTTCGATGATTCAAAAAATTTTCAATCACAATAAAGATGAAGGCAAGCTCGCTCGTGGGCTCCCTGGGGCGCGATGTGTGATGCAGCGCTTACGTCACGACCTGTGAGCTTTATCAATATCGGGCATTAACTACCACTTTGATCACTATTATCATTATACTGTGATATTCTCTATCATTACATCTTTATATTTGTATTATAGACAAAGAGATAAACCGTATTTGACTAATAACAACATAGTACTACTCTTTAGAAAAAAATATTTTAATGTGTTTTCAATGTTTCTAAAATGAAGAATTAAAAATTAAAAATTAATAATGATTATTAATTAATTATTTTATTAATTTCTCTGTTTTTTTACATACCTGCATAAATATTTTTATCTTTAGCTTGATGCTAGCTCTATTAAATGCGAACGATGGGTAAAACTTTAACCGTATTTCTGTTTATATTTACGATTTTTGTATATCATATTTTATGCTAATGATTTTTCAGTGCCAAAAAATTTAAAATGTATGGTATACTTGCCGAATATAAGTTAGAAGTAAGAAACAAGTTTTTTAATATAGTACAATATAAAGATGTATTACATTAACACAAGTTTGCATTTAAGGTAATATTAGTAAGGATAAACATTACTTATTTGTTTGTTTTTTTATTTATTTATTCTTTATGTACATAAAAATATTATAAACATGAAGAGAGTCTAAAGCTGGTACAATAGAATGAGAAAGAAAAATAACAAAAACAACAAACAATAAAAAATAAAAAAGGTTTTTAATTTAATTCTAACAAGGAAATACAAAAGCAATATTTTCTAACTACGTGGGTGAAGCCGCATGCAAATGCTAGTTCTCAATAAATAAAGTTAGTATAAAGTTTGAAAGATCTATTTTGAAACAAAATTGACCTAAATACGTTATCGAATTGTATTCAATTGGCGTCTGCCGAAACATCAATAAACGAGTCTTGTATATTCATGAATCTCAAACACCGCCGAAATTGAAGTTGAAATTGGCTGTTCATTAAGTTTAAGAATTTTTAATATTGTTTCAATTCATTCAATCCCGGCTGTCATTAATGGATCTTTGCCTGTCGTTACGGGTTGTCAGGAGCCCAAAAGTCTAACACCAGCATACGGGGTGTCGTATTCAGTCTACTAGTATCCAGCTGCATCCGATAACACTGGAAGCCGACCCCAACATAGTTGGGAAAGGCTAGGCAAATTGATTGATATTACAATTCATTCATTTATTTATTTTTTGTTTCGAAAAAAGTTTTTTTTTCACCGAAAATATTTTTTCATTGTCAGCAACTGTAGAGAAAGTACTAAACTTAATTAGCCTCTTTGTAAAATATTGACGTCTATTACACTAAATTACTTCAGTTTAATCAGTTTAAGAAACTTTGCAGATAAAGGGAATTTTACACGTTTTTGTCCTTAAGTCAATTAGTAGTTATAAAAATTATAAAATTATAAGTAGTGCCCCGCGGGTTTCACCCACGAACTTCCCATTCCCGTGGGAGTACAGGAATAAATTAAAGTTTATATTATGTTATTTTGATGTATAAGCTGATATTGTTTTCTAATGTTTGCGCGAATTTCACTCATTATAATGAAACAATTTTACGGATTTTATCGCGGTTTATTAAGATTTTTACAAGCCCGATAATAAACCGCGATAAAATCCGTAAAATTGTTTCATTATAATGTATAAGCTGATGTATAAACTGTAAAGTTTCATCAAAATCCATTCAGTGGTTTGTGCGTTTGAGCGACAAACATATTATATCCATACAAACTTTCGCGTTTATAAAATTAGCAGGATTTAAAAAGTCTTCTTTTTCGCCCTTAATTATGATAATATATAATTTTATATTATTAGCTCTATTTTTTAATGACATGTAGAGTTCAAACGCGCTCCAGAAACTTATTCATTATTGGGTTTTTTTGAAGTTATTTGAGATTTTTTATTTGATTCGCAATCTTAGAAAACAATTAGCATATTTTTAATAAAAACTAATTTTACGTATTTCATTAAACTTTCCTTAGAATTTCTAATAAATTCTAAATGTAATATTAAAAAAACATTAGTTAAGTATCGATAGTAATGTTGCAACTTACCTTTAACGTGATCAATCTATGTACCAGTGAACACAGGGTGTTTAATTGCATGGAGCAAATGGGCACCAAAACGCAATCCGATACAAACTCCATTACGTGGAAGTGGGCGTGGACTAATACAATCGGCCTGGGCAAATACGAGGCCAGCTTTTACTTTGTAAGTGGACTCGCACGTGTAATGGGATTTTTTCAATGAGTTAGGTTAAAAGGTAGATCAGTATCATCATCATTTTTTCACTATCATTATAATCATTTCATATTCATCATTTTTGTTTTGGTTAAAAATAAGATTTTATTTTCTTTTCCGCCGGGATATGCTCTTAGGTATCCCGACTTAGGTGAGGGACTCCCCAGGCCCGTCGTTGTCCCGCACCACAAAACAACCCCTCCCAACGTCGGGACAGTACAATGGGGTGAGGTTCCCATCCTCTCCCTTTGTCCCCTCTATTCTTTCGTCACGTCTTCTTATAAGAGGGGTACAAAAAGCACCCCCCTCGGTTCACTTGGCTTTACCCAAGGTACAGGGTTCACCTTAGGCTACTGAGGCATGATGACAAGGCTTGCCCAGCTTGGGCGGAGGCAAGGGCGCCCCTCTTCGCTAAGATTGGCATGAACCTATCGCTTCCTGTGGTCATCTTAGTGAGAGAGCATGGCAGGGGGTCACAATATCCTTCTGCGAGGTAGGGATGTCGCAGAAGAGGTGGAGCGGGAGAGGGAGTGTACTGGCGCCCCTTCCCGCAGGAGATCGCGGCAGCGACAGGCGGTCGCTCCGCCGTGAGGGATCTATGCGCGGCCGATTGAGGAGATACCATCTTTCAGGCGCAGCGAATCCCACGTACCCACCAGGGGAATCTTCCCTACCCTTTCCCAGCGGAAAAATCCCAATGAACATAGTTCATCCTTTTTAGAAATATAAAATTAGATTATTAAGTTTACGCAACCAAGGTGTGGGAAATAAATTAACTGAAATATAGAATACTAAGTTAAAAGAAAAGTTAGTGCATTAGCTGGCACAAATTGAATGCTTTTAACGCTTCTATCTAGAGCTGTCTTAAGATTCATTGAAATTGATAATCTGTTGAACAGTGAATAACATTATAAGTAGAGTTATATAGATACCAGAGTCTAAGTTTATACTTCCATTTATTTAATACATGTATACAACAAGTGAAATAAAAAAATTTTAAACAAAAATTAAAACCGACTTAAAAAAAAAACTAAAAAGTAATAAAATAATTTCCGTAATCTTTGTGCCTAAAATTAATAATCAACTTGTTCTTCTACTAATATACAATCTTTGCATTTACCATGTCATTATTGTTACTTTTGGAGTCGGTGTCAGCCAAGGTAGGTAGGGAGGTAGGTACATCAACGAATACGACCGGGCTTCAAAAGTAACAATAATGACGTGGTAAATGCAAAGATTGTATATTAGTAGAAGAACAAGTTGATTATAAATTGTAGGCACAAAGATTACGGAAATTATTTTATTACTTTTTAGTTTTTTTTTTAAGTCGGTTTTAATTTTTGTTTAAAAAAATTTTATTTCTTAATTTTTAGTGATTGTAAAATTCGATAACTGATTTTATTTGTCTGAAATATGGGTAGAACTATTAAACGCGTTGCTCAGATTAGATAGCGCTGTATTAATGAGATGAACGTAGAAAGGGTTTAAATCATTACATAACAAATGAAAAAACCGAAATGGAATTGTGTAAAACTTTATATTACATGTAATTGAAAGCAATCACGGCAGATTTGCTGCTATTTATTAAATAATTTAGTTATATATAGGTATAGAACAGCACCATCACCAATATATAGGTATAAAATGGATATTATGATGACCTTGAAATACTATGATGCGCTTCCAAGCCACAGTTGTTTTTTGTTCATTTAACAACGACAAGTAAAATTAAATTAATTAAACAAAATTACATGATTTTGGTATATTATTTAGCCGTATGAACTAAGCCCAATAAAAGCTGTAAATCGTCAAAGATTCCCCTCGACTGTGTAAGGTCTCCATCATCACACACTGTAATGGGGCTTATACCCCATATGGGTGCAAAATTCTCATCAATTTAAATTAATTAAGTCCAAACACAAGGTTACTGATGTAAATCGTCGAGGAGTTCCCTCGACTGTCTTTCGGCTCCAGCATCAGATCGACTCTAGACCTTCATTAAATTACAGTCCTTTAAAACACTTTATAAAAAAAATATCAAACGCACTAGTCGCCCCTATAATTTTCGAAAGTTCCCCTCGATTTCTCTGGGATGCCATCATCAGATCCTGGTTTCCTTATCATGGGACCATTTGGGAAGTATACCCTTTAGAACAAAAAAATAATTTTTCAAATCGGTCTAGCCATCTTCGAGTAATCAGGTAACATACATAAAAAAAAAAAAAAAAAAAGGTTCCGACGAATTGATAACCTCCTCCTTTTTGAAGTCGGTTAAAAACACAGCAAATATACAAAATATTTCAATACAAATAAATGTTTTACTCGCGTTATTTGTACGGGAAATAACAGGTTCGTTTGATGCCACATATTCATGTAATTTAGCCTACGTTGCTACGCCCGCTACGCTACGGAGCCAATATAGCGCTACGCCGTAGCTACGTAGCGGTCTATTTCGGTCGAGCGAACATTTGGTTCTTGTAGTGGTGAATGTTTAAACTTCACTTATACGGCGAACCGCTTATACTACCTCATACCTACCCCCACTATTTGTACTACCATTTCGCAGTTTACGCGGAGGTTTAGCACCTATATATTATATAGGGAAATTATTAAATTGGAATTTTATTATTAATACTTTTCAGTTGGTCACGTACATTTTGAGTGGGAGTGTCAGCAATAAGTTCGTTACATTATTTTTGATTTTGTTGATAGATTTATTCATACGTAAACAAAAGTTTAGGTGTCTTTCTGAAATGGGTGTGTATAATCTTGATTTTCACTAGATTTTAAATATCATGAGCAAATTCTATGGCGAGACTTACGGTAAGTGGTCAACGCTGTTGACTCGGTACTAGCTTTTTTATGCTAGGTTCCAATTTCTCATAATCATCATCATCAGCCCCTTTCCGTCTACTGCTGAGCATAGGCCTCCCTCAAAGAACGCCAAGACGACCGATCCCTCGCCACTCACTTCTTAGGTTCCGATTACTTATTAGTTATTAATAATACAAGATCAAAAAAAAGGTCAATTCCCATTAAATGTAGCGTGTGGCACAAACTCAACGCAATGATACAATTGAAAAGTTTTGATTGAAATTGGAACATTTTAATTGAACCCTCATTTTTACTTGTGCGGAGATAAATTGAACGTCTGTTTTCGACGTGTGAGTGGGATGCTAATGTTTTTTCTTTTTTCCTTAAAACATTTAAGTTTTTTGGAACTTTTTTTTTATTGGAACTCCATTAAGTTTCCAATCAAAACGTAAAATACAATATTGTATTTAACTACTTTTTATGAGCACCTTATTACGAGCCCATCAAATTATTATAAATACAGGTACAAGTTCTAAACCTGCCCGATCAAAATCATCATCATCGTCATCATCATCATCATCATCATCTAATCACATCTTTACACTGGATGTCATGCCTCTACGGTGGATAGCAGCAATCACTTGGTGAAGACCATTATCCTCATGTTGATGTCTGTCCTTGTCGAATTTCAAGCATCGATTTATACATCAGCTATTTTTATAAAATAATCATTATTAATAATAATAGTTTTTTTTAAATAAATAATAATATCTTTTTTTTCCTTAACGCCGGGAAATGCTCTGAGGCATCCCGCCTGGGGAGTGGGTCTCTCCAGGCGGGTATGTGGGACTCGCTGCGCCCCAAAGATGGTAAGTGGACGCAGCTCTACCTACTTAAAATCCGGCGAGTGCCACCAGTGCCGCCTTTGGTGAGGTGCCCCGGATCTCTTATGCTAACAGGGCACCTCGACGGCTAGTCAGTCCCGCAAGAGACCGACACCACCTCCACAGAGGGGTTGTTCCATACCACAGAACAACCCCTTCCAACATCGGGATAGTACAATGGGGTGAGGTTCCTATCCTCACCCCTTGCCTCCTGCTCTTTTGTCCCCTTTTCTTATAAGAGGGGTACAAAGAGCCCCCTTGGCTCAATTCGCTTCGCCCAAGGTGCTGGGCTCACCCTAGGCTACTGAGCCCCACCGCCACGACAAGGCCTGAACCATGATGGGGAATAATATCTTTCTTGTACCAACCAAAGAAAGTAAAACGTTAGCCAATTTAGGTAATAGAAACTGCCTTATAACTATAAAAAAGACCATTTATTATTTTCAAAAGCACTTCACGATAATGTCTCTATTTTATCTTAATATCTGCGTCCGTTCTTTACAGCTGCGACAGACAACGTACTTACAGCCACCTGATGGCAATCATCATCCTAAAGTTCATCCCAAGGTTTGCTTGGATGCTTGATTAAAGCTCTAAATCATCCATTAAATGGCAAACTAAGTCGAAGATATTGTAGAAAGCTAAATGTAGCAATTGGCATTTGAAACAATAATTTAATTTGTAATCGTTTTAACATATATTAATTTCACTTCATGAAGTGATATTTTTTTATTGAAGAGGCAGTGGGCTGGTCACACACTCAGGAGAACGGATGGTCGAGTGGGCAATAAGGCTCCAGAGAGGAGGCCATGTTTAGGTAGACGAAGTGTTGATTGGTCATTAACCGGGTGGGAAAACCACACCATAGAGTAAAATAAGCTTTCATCATCATCAGCCTCTATCCGTCCACTGCTGAACATAGGCCTGCCTCAGTGAACGCCAAGACGGCCGATTCCTCGCCACTCGCATCCAACACGAGCAGGCTATATAAAGTATTTTAATTTTTAGCTTTATGTTATATAACAGAAGATATTGTCGCTACGGTTAATATTTTTTTAGCCGTATCTGCCTTATTTGCCGTATTTGCGAACGTAATTCATCAACTTAAATCCCTCCCTCTTTGTTCCGTAAGCAAAAGTTTAGGCGAGCAGATGTGTTTGTACCGTCAACATTCCTTGTTTTGTTCGGGGATTTTTCAATGTACGAGGATTTTTTTTCTTGGATAGCTTTTGTTCGTTGACATTATTCTGAACATGTCTACACGATGCTTCATGAATTGTAATATCATATTGGGGAATGTAGTTGATTGTTCACTAGACAAGACAAGAGGTTGTGTAGTGGTTGGGTGCTTATTACACGCAGGGGTTGGTGCTTCTTTTTTTTCGCAGGGAAATCCTTATGGATGCAGCCAGGACCTTCGGGTTGATCCTGACCCAATGTGGGATTCGCACCTGGGAGTGCCCACCCTAACTAAAACCACTGCGAAAGCCTTCAGCCGCTTTTTGAGGGTCCCGGATATGCAGGCAACAGATAAGATCACCTCAACAACAAGCTGGCCCCGGCGAAGGCCAGACTTACCCCTCGTAATGCGGGACTGCCTGGCCGCTACTAAGCAGTCCCCACGACGTCGTACCATAAAGACGTCGGCGGCTTCCTTTCTCACTCGCTCGTCGGCCACCTTCTGGGACATTATTGCTTCGCAGAAGGAGACCATCGCCGTCCAGGACTCATCGTCACCGAGCATCGCGGTGATGACACTCGGCAGAGACAAGTACGGGTCGGGACTTCTAGTCAAGCCAAGAGAAAACATTTGTATGATGAAAGTATTATGTATGACGAAATTTATTTCACGTCAGTGACGAAGTCATGGGGAGTATACATTTGCATACATTTCCATTCTCTAGTAACACGCATTCTTTTGAGATTATTGCAGAGGCTAACGAGATGTGATTTTTTAAGAAATTTTTTATTAACAGGGGTTATTTTACTACAAAAATTGTTTAAAAGGAACTATTTAGCATGATGTGAGCGACGATGGTCTAGTGGGTCCATACCCACTAGGCCTCTTGAGTGAAAGGTCTTGGTTCGATCCATATCCCCTGTGATGCCTTGCCCATCACTTGCTCATCGGTGAACTATGGCCCAAAACCCTATTCGCCTGATTTCGAGGAGAAGACCCGTGTCCAGCTGTGAGATATATAAGGGTTGATATTTTATATTTTTATTATTTAGCATTTATATAACGTTTGTTTCGCGAAGCTCATCTATTAAGCATCATGGCGTACATTAATGTTACGAAATGTTACCATTAACAAAAACTAGTCAATAACTCAATAAAGAAAACCCCGTAATTTCAAAATAAATCAACGAGAAAACCCGAATATCAAGCATTGTGTAGGATAAGTGAGATACAATATATTCACGGCAAACTCCTAAGCAAATTGAAATATGTAAAAAAACAATTGCCTTCGAATAATCTAATGCGCTGATTATATTTATAGTGTAATCACTTCAGGAGGAAATTTTATAGGATGTAATAAATTTTTATGAGGGCCGGGAAGATTTTCGGATCCCATATTAAGGTCAGTCGGTCGTCGGTGACCTGCCGAAGTTGACACAGCGATTGTTGGCGAGAGGCCAAGCTCCCACTTGATGTATTTGCTATCAATAATACCAATCCAGTAAATATCTCGTGGATATCTAACGAGTTTTATTAAATATTATTTATTATGTTAAATTCAAACTATCATGTAAGTTATCTATACTTATATTATAAAGCTGAAGAGTTTGTTCTTCTTGTTCTGAGAATCTCAGGAATCTCAGGAAAGGTCCGATATGAAAAATTCTTTCAGTGTTAGATAGCCCATTTATCGTGGAAGGCTATAGGCTATATAACATCACGCTGTGACTTATAGGAGTTGAGTAACGCGGGCGAAGCTGCAGGCAACAGCTAATAATGGATAAAGTGAGAACAATGCACTTTTTGCGCCAGCCTCTCGCATGGGTACAATACTGCTTATTACTTCCACCAAGCAGTTTGATACTTTTTTATAAAAAAGGGGAAAGGGATTCACCTGATGTTAAGTGAAAAGCGACATCCATAGACCAATACACCAGAGAATTAGCAGGTGCGTTGCCGGCCTTTTAAATATGAAAAGAAATTGGTAAGAGGTAATGCCATGCTGCTTTGCAGTTAAATTGGGCGGGCAGGACCAGTGTCAAATGACAGCTATGCTGTCGCGTTTCGTGCGGTTTGTAAGTTTCCGGTGGCCCATTGGGGGGATAGGGAAAAGGAGGGCAACGCATCTGCATAGCTTTTGGTTGTGCGGATGTCTATGGGCGTTGATAGTCACCATAAGGCTCCTACTGCTCGGTTGGGGGGATAGGAAAAAGAAAGGCAACGCATCTGCATAGCTTTTAGTTGTACGGATGTATATGAGCGCCGGTAGTCACCATAAGGCTCCGACTGCTCGGTTGGTTGGATAAGAAAAAGGAGGGCAACGCATCTGCATAGCTTTTAGTTGTACGGATGTCTATGGGCGTTGATAGTCACCATAAGGCTCCGACTTCTCGGTTGCCTCCTTATGGCAATGGCTAGCAGTGAAACACACAAGTAGCTGCACTTTTTGCGTCACCAAAGGATAAATAAGTCATCTGGGTAGACTCAGAACGTACCTGAGGAATTTCAAATGAACTTTTTAATGTTTCTTAGTGATGTTCATATATTAGAAACAAATAGCTCGCTTGTGAATTTGCGTATCTCAGCTAAGGTAAAAAGCTATTGAAATCTAAAAAACTATATTTTATATTTTTGCGATTGTGTATAATAGATATAGGCACAACTATGTAAATTTTGAATTAGCAAAACATATTTGTTTATAGACAAATTGAATCATTATCATCATCGTCATCATCATTATCATCATCAGTCTCTATCTGCCCACGTCTGAACCTCCCTCAATAAACGTCAAGACGGCCGATCCCTTGCCACTCACATCCAATACGGGCCGGCCACCGCCGATCAAATTAAAGGTCATAATAAAATCTCATAAAATATATTATCAATATAAAGTTACATTGTCTATACATTTTCAATTGTGCTCTCCTTTTCCCCTTCTCATTAAATTATCCGAAGCAAGAGAGATATCTTTATTAGTTTCGACACGTAGAGTCCGACCTCCGTAAATATTAGCCAAGATAACGCAAACTAGTAAAGACGTTGGCGGTCGATGGATTTGCGGGATAACGAAAAAGTGCAGCTGGCATTTTGAGGAAAGAAAGAAAGAAAAATATTTTACTGTCCACATGATAAAAACATAATCGTACACAACGTTTCACATACATAATAATATTGCGAACAATAGAGGTAGCCACTCAGCATTTTCCACACCATTACAGTAATGGTGCAGCAGCAGACGCTGATTTTCAGTGACTCCTCATTGTCAGGAGATAATCTTGTTTACTAATGTTTACTCGAAGTCTTACTAATGCTTACTCGAATAACGATACAAATGTTGACGGATGCGGTTTATTATAATTTTTAAACACCCAACGTTTAAATACTTTACAGCAATCTGAATAAACCGCGATAAAATCTATAATAAGTTGTTTATAAGGAGATAATCCTATAAAGACAAACTTCTAAATGTATTCAATGTGCTATCAAAACACGTGTATCAAATCAAATGAGTTTTAATACTACAGGTACCTGTAGAATACTCATATTCTTAGAGTTTTAGCATCAGCACAATATTCGCCTACGTCTGGCGAAGCGTTACATTAAACAAAAAAGAATTTTGAAATTCGATCCACAATTGACGGAGATTCCGAGAACATATTACATTTATAAAAATATATAGTCAAACATAAAACCACCTCCTTTTTTGAAGTCGTTTAAAAATACAAACGATATTTTATAGATAACATTATTTAAGATTTAAATTAATTAATTCACTGCTAATATATAATAGTAGTGTATAGAAATATAATCATCCTTATCATCCAATAAGTCCTTTTTAAAGTGCAGGTTGTAAAATATGTAATTACATAATGGAACGAGTGCACAAAACATTATAAAATATGTTACAAAAAGATCGTTTAACAGCATAGTTTCAGCTGAGCTCGGGAATTCCTTGAGAGTTCTGTGAAAGCAGTTTTTTCACATACTCCGCTTTTTAGATCCGCGCTTTTATGTCACTACTTTGTTTTGAGCGGGATTTTTTTATGATATAAGCATTTTTTACACACAACTAACGAATCACAACCACAAACATTCAAAATATAAATAAAATGCGTTTTTCTTTTTAATTACGAAAATGTCTAACGCTTGTATTTGCGTAAACAAAAATGTCCAAACTCTTAATTATATTTACGAAATTTCGAAACAACTTGAGATGTTTTTGATTCATCGCACCCGCCAATCTGTAAACGTGACATCAAAAATGTTGGAATAAAAATATTCCGAGTAGCATTTTCTTATAAAATTGCCTTCAAGTAAATTGAAATTGAAGGCACGATTCCTTTTAACAAGTCATTTTCAATTTAACAACTCATTTCAATATCATCATTATCATCTAAGCCACTTATCATCCTTCTGTGGATGTCATCATAATAAATATGATATATGGGGGTATATGGGGTATTTCCTTTTTATCCTTTCATGTATCCAACTTTGTTTGTGTTAGGGATGGTTGGATACAATGAACTTTTATTTTCTTTAACGCCGGGAAATGCTCTGAGGCATCCCGTGGAGGAGTGGGTCTCCCCAGGTGGGTAAATGGGACTCGCTGTGCCCGAAGGCTGGTAAGTGGGCGCAGTTCTAAGGATAGCGTAATAGGTTATTTATAATAAAAATATGTTGGGACAACTCACAATGTTTGTCTGTCTGTCTGTCTCAGAGACTAGCAGGAACAAACAGACAGATGTCTGTTTGTTCCTGCTAGTGTCTGAAACGGCTGGACCGATTTTGATGGGACTTTCACTGACAAATAGCTGATATTATAGGGAGTAACTTAGGCTATAAAAATAATCACCATCAATCTGGGTAAGCCTGTAAATCTAAGTTACAAGGGCGAAGCTGCGGCAAACAGCTAGTTTTAAATAAATATCATTACGAAATATGATTTTAATGTTTTTTACTTATATTATTTTAAATGTGTACTACATATTATTGTCACTTCCGTAACATAAGTTAGAGATGTCCTCTAAGTATTACGTAAGTTTTTTTTTACAATTCCTAATAAAAAATAAAAAAACTAATGAAATTATAGAATAACATGATAATGTTTATTAGTAAATCCTAAGTAATGCTCATTGGCGGAAATAAAGTGTTATAGGCTCGGGTTCTCGTATATCTCGAGAATTACCGAATCATTGGGTTTTACTGGGGGTTCTATTACATTTATTTTTTTCTGTGTGAAAGTTGTAACACGAAGCTGCGGGAAAAAGGATCCTAAATCTTTTAAGGCGTTGAGCACGCAAAACGACGCAATCGGTGCCATAACATGGCCTCGATCAAACAATCTACAAAAGGGTACCTCTCAGAGTGGAGTAAAACATCAATACGCTTGTACATGTACACACATAGCTTTTGCGGTGTGGCTTTTTGCAACACCATTTAGCGTGTGGCCTTTTTCTTATTTTTTTGTAAATATGTTTCATTTTATAAAACTTAATATAAACTATTTCTGTCGACAGGGAACAGTTCTTACCCACTATGGTTTGGAACCATTGGCCTTGTCGTGGCGGTGGGGCTCAGTAGCCTAAGGTGAACCCAACACCTTGGGCGAAGCCAAGTGAATCGAGGGAGCTGTTCTTTGTCCCTCTACTCCAAGAAGAGGCTACTAAAGAGCAGGCGGGACAAAGGGCGAGGATGAGAACCTCACCCCATTGTACTGTCCCGACGTTGGGAGGTGTTGTACTGTGGTGCGGGACAACCTCTCTGTGGAGGTGGCGTCGGTCCCTTGGGGACAGACTAGCCGTCGAGGTGTCCTATTTGCTCAACAGGTCCGGGACATCTCACCAAAGGTAGAATTGCTGACACTCGCCGGGTTTTAGTGGGTAGAGTTGCGTCCACCTTACCAACTTTTGGGCGCAGCGAATCCCACATAACCGCCTGGTGAGTCCCCACGCGGGATACCTCAGAGCATTTACTGGCGTAAAAATATAAATAAAAAAGGGAACTTGTCTTGCTTGTTTTTATCAGATCCACTTTAAACACTATAGATTTTTATGTTGGTTGTGAGAATCGGTACTTGATTTCTTGAGTAAACAATGCCCTGAAAACGTTTAAATTATACTAAAAATAAATGTCTTATTATAGAAATTACAAAACTAACATTATGATTCCATATCGCGTACCTTTGCACTACTTAAAGTATGCACTGTATCTATCCCACGATACACTCAAATGCCTCCAGTCTCTACCGATTTATTATTATATTTGTGTATCTCAAACGTAGAAACTAACCATTTGCAATTCCTTAGGTCATTGTGATAATTCTAATTAATTTTACGCCGCTACTGGGATGTACTTTGGCGTCGGGCCAGCTGCATGGGTATTACCTGGTAATTTTTTCGACTAATCTGTTTTACTGTCTGGAAAAAGGAACCAAGCAAACAGTGTAATTGCTATCACAGTAACCTGCTTACCTTACTCATGGTAGGTTATAAAATAAAAATTTCTAAATAAAAATAAAATAAAATCTGACCAAGGCCATATTTTATTGTATTAGTACTTACTAAATCCTTAAAATAACTTTTAGTTGTTTTAATTATATTCTATTACCATAACCTATCTAGGTCTTGAACAATTTAAGTTTATAACATACATTTAAGAGTGCGCCCAACGCGAAATTGAGAGAAATGGTCTATTTTTAAGCCCATAGTTTAATGGGAAAGAACCAAATAATTCAGATTAAAAAAAATATAGGTAGGCAAAAACTCTGTAGAAGTCGATTAACCCAGTAGAATTATGAAAAAATATCTGGTTTTTGTAAAAATGTTTTGTAACATGGGCAATGTTACCCATACATCTTAGTTGCCAGTTATCCAATTTCAACATCAAAATATATTCGTACGGATGTACATGTATTTTAAGCTCCTATTTTTTAAGGTATACGGAGTTATAATGACAAAATTAACCGACTGTTTGTATTATCCATGTATTGATATGTTATAAAATACGTGAGGGAATGTTCGTTAAAATCGCGCGACCCACGTGAATGTGCGGTCTACAGTAATTTATATGAGAATGGTTATTGAATTAAATGGTACCCTTATTGGTTTAAATTCACACACACACACACACACACACACACACACACACACACACACACACACACACAGATAAGGGTCCTATTAGACACGTCTTATGTAATGAGCTCAATTAAGGGACTCAGAGGGAGTATTATCATCATGACTAACCTTATCCGATGCTGAGCATAGGTACTTTCAATGGACGCCAAAACGGCTGATCTCCCGTCGTGCGTTCAATCTAGATGGAGTTTGTCCACCTTCCCTATAGTAAGATATAAAGTATAAAAAATCTTTCCTTTTTATCATGAAGATATATTTAATGTCTCTTACCTTGCCTCTTACAATTGTAAGAGGTAGTGCCATGCTGCTTTGCAGCCGAATTGGGCTGACACGATCGGTTGTACCTCTCGCTCACATAACACCGGCGTTAAGTGACAGCTATGATGTCGCGTTTCGTGCGGTTTATGAGTTTCGGATGGCCCATTGAGGGTGATAGGGAAAAGGAAGGCAACGCATCTGCATAATCTATGGTTGAGCCAATGTGTATGGGCGTCGATAGTCATAATGCTTCGACTGCTCGTTTCTCTGTTATGCAATAAAAATAAAAAAGACAATATCAATTTCAAATTTTATAGACATTCCCACTTACGTAGTTTATTGCTCAATCTCGTATAAACTAAATGTGTAATATAATAGAGACAAATTATCTCTTTCAACAATATTACTTAATCTTCTAGCTGGTGGGTTATTAATTCAATAAAATATTGTTATAGGTTGGTATGAGGACAACTGGTTCGAGACAAACCTAGAAAAGGAAGGCATAGATTGCACCGCGGAACAGATGCGTGAGGCAGCGGAGGGGCACCTCACCACAGAAGCCCTGATGTGGAACCAGAACGCCAACCAAACCACTATATCGGGGATGACTTCGGAGGACTTTCGGTAAGTTAATTTTATATAGTCTACCAGTGGGAATAAAAAATTGTATTTTTTTTTTCGGATGAATCTATGCTAATGGTCAAAAGGCCCTAATGCTTCATCTGACTGTTGTGAGCCGATTTGGCTCACTTAAGATTGATTATTAGTGGGCCGTTGCCCCCCCCCCTCCCCCCACCAACCGGGAACTCTACGACCCCACGGCCTCCTGGCGACGGATTGTAAATTTGTGTGTGCGTCAAGAAATAAGCGCACACACACATTTATATATACATACACCTCAATTCGTCTAAATCTACTAATTCTTACCATACTATACTCTGTTTTTTTTTTAACGATACTGAATATATCTCTCGCACATTACTGATATTGACATAATGAGATAGGTAATTGTCAACGCCAATGAGATTACGTGATATAAGATTGTTGATTACGTGGACCAATAGCAATGTAGATTGTTGATTTCGTGGACCAATAGCAACTCGGTCAAAATTTTCTCTGTTAAAAAAAAAGTACTCGTCTGTTAAAAAAAAAACAGACTATAGTTTTCTACATCAACGCTATTGTAGACAGTTTTTGAACTAATTATTGATAGGAAAAATGGACACTTCATTTCTTCTCTCATCTGAGATGGCGCTAGAAATAATTCTATACTTCATGGCCGTTTCGTTTTTCGAGTTTTCTTTATAAACTGGTAACTCAAGGCAAACCTAATCTTCTAATATAAACAAAAGTTAAATGTATTCGGTTCATAGCTTTGGGTTATAGAAAATTATTATTTAACTTCTTCCTAATTTGAAGTGTGCACTCAACCGAACTTAATCAATTTCAATTTGAAAGGGGTGTATACTTTATCATTATTTACATTCTTATCTTTATCCGAGAAATTTTATATTATATCTTATAATGATATTATTTATGGTTTCGTATTTTTTAGAAAGTGCTTTCCACATCTCAATTATTTCAACATCAGTCTTAGTACCCATTTTTATAAAACTGTTTTTAATACCAAGCTTGTGTGTGTGTGTGTGTGTGTGTGTGTGTTTGGGTGTGTGTGTGTATGTGTGTTTGTTCTTGCTCAGTTACAGTTAATACAATTAAATAAAGTTTGAAAAACAAGAAAGATTTTTCTATATCGTTGCTCCTTTAAAACTGCTTACGTAATGATTATGTAATTTTTTGTACTATCAAGATTATCTTGATGGTACAAAAAATCATGTACTTATAAAAAAGCACGTAAATGTAATAAACCGTAACACAAAAAGAACCTTATTTTAGGTCTACATTTTTTTATTGTTATTTTAATACCAAAATCTGATTCGTCACATTTGTACGGTTTGGTTTATCACATATACATAATATATCTTAACCCAATATGCTGAAGAAAACGCGATCTTAAAATCATATCAAATTGAGACGATTTCTTTTATGTGAGCTCAGTAACATTGAAAGACATTTGCGGCATGATCACGAATATAAGTCATGTCACAACTTGTGAATCTACTTTTCATTCGCGAACAGCCCGAAACGGAAAGTTGCATATTATGTAACTTTTCCTTACAAAATAGAATTTCAGGAAAAAATTTAAACCAATTTTAGCGCGAATCTGACTCGAGCGATGTGGGTTCCGAAAAACGTGTTCTTAATTGATATAACAACAAAGTAACGGTTTTAATTTTTTTTCTTTCATCATCATCATCATCAGCCCCTATCCGTCCACTGCAGAATATAGGCCTCCCTCAAAGAACGCCAAGACGACACGGACCATTTTTTCTTTACTTATATTAATTACCTAGCTTTTTACTAAATTTTATGATTATGTGTTAATTAGAAGCACCCTATAAGTTTTGGTTTGACCGGCCGACAGTTAGATATACGGACAACGAAGTAATCTCATCAAAACGGTTTAGTTTTTTTAAAGAACGGAACCCTAATTTGTAACACGAAGAAATAAACACGTTATAGATGTGTTTAATTATTTGTAAACAGAAGGGATCGAAAGGAAATGGGGCCTTAAGGAAACAATTCTATTGTTTTTATTGTTGAAGATAAAAAATCGATACTTCCCCTCGTTCTCGTGTTGCCATGTTTATGACAAAACATGTAGATTTTATGAGTAACTACACGATCTATTTTATTCACATTCGATTGTTTATAAATCTCTTTTCACTCAAAATTATTCAATGTTGAGTGAAAAGTGAGACGACAGAGTTTGAGACGATCAAATGTATAAAAAATATTTTCACAAATAAACCATAGGTTCACCTCCGTTAATTAATTAACTATAATCGCGTACAAATTTAAATTTAACGATCACGTATAAATTCAATTTAATTATTAATTCAATACGAAGTTGCGTGAAATTTTATATAATTATATATTAAGTGAATCCCATACAAGTATTATCGAAATCACTTTACTTCTAGTAAAATTACATTAATATGAAACTGAAATTTCGTGAATCTGGTAGTACGCCAGAGTGAAATCTAATTTCAACATAATCTTAACATCAATTGTATCACATTAATTTACTTCATTAGCATATTGTATGTCTTTAGAAACAAGCTTTTCTTTTCGGATGGATCTATGCTAACGGCCCGAAGGCCCTAATGCTACATCGGATTAGTGTGAGCCAATTTGGCTCACTTTTGGTTTATAAAAGTGTGGGGTTTCCCCCCGCCAACCGTGCAGTCTGCGACCACACGGCCTCCTGGCGTCGGGTTGGCAGAAACAAGCTAGCATAATTACTATCATTCATGACATAATAAAATTTGGCAGAAAGAAATTGTTTCGATAGCCTTTATCTCAGCAAGATGATATTAAAATAGTCATTATAACTTTTTACGGATTTTACGCTGCTTATTAAGATTTTTACATGCCCGACGGACTGTCGCCTTCCTCCATCCGTTGCCATGGTTGCTCTATAGTATCCGCAATATCGGTATCTGAAAATGAGATAAAATCTGAAAATAACACTGGTGTCAAGTGACAGCTATGCTGTCGTGTTTCGTGTGGTTTGCGAGTTTCTGGCAACACATCTGTATAATCTTTGATTGAGCGGATGTGTATGGGCGTCGAAAGTCGCCAAAAGGCTTCGACTGCTATTTGACTTCTTATGTTATAAAAAAAATAGTACAATTCGCAAAAACATTAGGAAATAATTATTTTCAGCTCGAATACGTAAATTTAAGCTTAAAAGCGTAAAGTCACAAGAAATAGCTCGTACAAAATAATGTAACAGAAACAACGTATAATACAAATGACAGTGAACAAGTGATGTATTTTTACGACAATATTTATTGGCAAGAGCGGGCCCGACATGTCCTTAATGCTAAAAATGACACGGATTTTAAAAGCCTTTTCATGTCCTCCAATAAATATGAAATATTAGTCAGCATATATCACCGTTTTCTAATCAGTTTACTGTTATTATTATTATTGCACCTATTGTACCTTGAGACTGTGTATGCCCACTGTCCTGTACCAGCTGTACCTAAGAGTACAGTCTAGTATCAGCACCATGATTATAGATCTAAATCTAGGTACTAGAATCCTATCTGAAGCACTGGGTAATATTCAACCAGTTCAGATCGGTCGCTTCAAGTTAGCTTTCGACTTAAGCTTCTGCTAGACAGTACAGTCAATTATTTGAGAAGCTATATTTTATAATGATTAGATATTTCCAAAACTTAAACTAATATAAATTCTTGATTAGAGTTTATACTACGTTAACGTACGTTCACCGGTGGGAGGGAAGCGCTGTGCCGCGCTCCCGGCTGCATGGATACCGCCATCTTGCTTGTTTCTCCCGTGAAACAGCTTTGCTGTGTTTCGGAGAGAAGGGCAAGACAGGTAGTGTAATTACTGGCACCGAGACTTAACATCTTATGTCTCAGGATAGGCCGGCAACACATAAATGAGTTGCCTGGGCTCGTTTCAGGTAAACTAATTTATGTTCATGGGCGACGTCGACCACTTACCATCAGGTGGCACGTTTGCTAGTTTGCCTATCCAACTAACAGAAAAAATATATATGATAGCGTCTTATTAAATAAAGTTAAACATTAGCATAGAAATGATTTATAAAGTAATTTTGAATGTTTGATGAATTATTTGTTTGAACTAATGATAGTAATTAAAATAATAATTGTAATTTATTTAAATCAATTTTGTAAATACTAATCATCATTAGCTAGATTAATTTATTCGATTGTAATATAAGTCGATTAAAAAGTATTTTAATCGACTATGATCGATATACCACGCACCCCTTACCTCCCCACCATACCCTACCCACTCCTGTAACTTGTTTTGATCGGCTTATAAAACTGTCGAGCTGTCTGCAGTTTCATTCATTCGTGTTCGAATTCTTGTGGAATAAACACCTCTTGAAAACTACTCAGTCGTATTTATTCATGGATCGTCACCACGCGCTAATATATATATAAAAGGCAATGTCTTCCACAGATCAAGATTAAACGAGGCGCTGCGGGAAGCTGGCCACGACATTGACGGAGAGAGGTTCCCCGAAGGATATCAAGAGGCACCGCTCGCTTACGACGCTGTTTGGGCTGTCGCTTTAGGTATTAACCGCGCTTAGTGATTGCACTACATATATTTATATGTTAATATCAAAGAATACATTATGTATGTAATAATAATAAAATATAATACATTATATTCTATTTTATATCTTGTAAACGAAGCAAGGTTGATGAAAGTAATGATTTATTAAATGGACACGTCATATTAATTAACATATAACACTATATTCTTTTATATAAGAGTACAAAAGGACAGTTGGATGACCTGGTAAGTGGTCGCCGATATCTATGCACACATTAATTATGTTCTAGTTCATGAATAGACGATTATTAAAATTAATGAATTAATACATATATGTTAATATGAATACGTTATTGATGTTAAAATCGTTACAATTTTATGAGACTGCTACAATAATCTTACACACAGGCAGTATTATCCCTTTTAGCGATTTCTACGATAACCTTCGGCTATAGAAAATAAAGCCTTCACGATATAATCAGTTTGCATCTGTCTTTTAAGATAAGATATTTAATTCAACATTCAATAATATTATATTCAATTATCACAAATATGTCACATATATTATATGTCTGTTTATACCGTGATTCATATTATTTATTGACCTACTAAAGATTCTAGATCTAAAAGTTTAAGTAGAAAAATGAATTATATTTTGCACTAGCTGTGCCCGCGACTTCGTTCGCGTAGATTACTTTATGACGTAATTTAACAATGAGTTTTTTTTTGTGTGAAGAGCTGTATAAATAGAGGACGTTGAAAACTTACTCTCTATCTTAAAACCCTTATACTTTTAATATAATTGATCGCTTTTATTCATAGCACCTAGTCTCTTTTTAAATTACCCATAGAGAAGAAGAATCACCTAGCGCCTACCTACTTAGGTTACTATACTGTACCTACCATAATCATCATCGTCAGAGTTTATTCATCCACTGCTGAACATAGGCCTCCCTCAATGAACGTCAAGACGACCGATCCCTTGTCACTCGCATCCAACGCGGACAGGACACTGCACGGCAATCGGCATACCTACAATTATTTATAAAATGTATGAACCGTCCGCAATCCGCATTATCAGTCAAATTTACAAAAATGTATGATCATTGATCACTAATCAACAGAAATAGTAATAATACCACTCTAAGAATAATATAATTATTATAAATGTGCTGCGGAGTGTGGTCTAATCACTGTGATGTTCGCTGCACGCGGCCTGATACTCCGAAGTCCGACATAATAGGTATTTTGAATTTAGAGCGCGCGGGGCTGACTTAAAACTTAAATAATAACAAAAATATTTTCATTTTTTTTAAAACCTACTCATATATTATCAATTTGGCGTGAATACTAATAATTAAACTGAGTACATATAATTTTTGGATGCAAGAGTTCTGATGTGGTTTTAGACCAGGGTCGATAGTTTTTGAAACCAAAAAAAATTACAGTAGGATGAAACCCATTACAAAAGGAGGGGAATATGATCAAAATGAAAGGAAAAATAAATTACGGTCGATCTGAGGGCGGGAAAGTGGAAGGGGGGTAAAGGTAAAAAAACGGTTTATCACGATTTCCGGCAAAACTACAAGTCCTATGGAAAAAAGTTAAATGGCAAAGTTGTAGGTAATAAAAAGATCGACAACTTTTGTATTTGCAATTTTTTCACATAACCTCAAAATTTAGGTGAAAAATTCAAATAACCAAGTTTTTGGTTTTTGATTTATATCTTTTTCAAAAATTATTTTTTTTCTACGAAATTTGGTGAAAACACTGTAATTTATTTGATTTAAAATATTTATTTTTTCGCCTTATTTTAACTTAATATCAAAAAAGCACCCTAATTTTCAATCGAAAATTCTGACGTCAAAATATCTGCTTTTTTCAAAAAAATTATGTGCTTTCTGTTCTTTGAAATCTCTTCTTTCCGATGGTGTAAAAAAATGATATATTACTATAGTAAATGATCTCAGAAAATGCAATAAAACCAGTACATGCACAACGCCATCTATTGAGAGTTGATCTGTAATCGTTCGGACACAGTTATAAAATATATTTTTTATATTAAGTGACACATTAAACTATATTCATTTAAAACGATGTTTTTCTAAAGTATTAAAGAAAGTAATTACTATTCCTTTCCAACGTATTAAAATTTTAACAAAATATTATAATAACTCAACAAATTCATTAAACTTAACAAATAGGAACAGATACATGCATATACATGTCGGTACTATAAGTTGTCAATAGATGGCGTTAATCTGATCCTATTTGTTAAGTATTGTATTGAATTACATTTGAAATACATAATATTATATCTTTTGATAGAGTAAAGCGATTGCGATGGAACAAAAACTAAATGTTACTCTAAGTTACGCACAATTTTTATGTATAAAAGTTATTTACATTGGTTTTGTAGTTTTTACGTGATGCGTGATTAACTAAACAGACAAACAGATAAACAGACAAACAGACAAACAGACAAAAATTTAAAAAATGCTGGAAATATATTCTGTTAGTCATCTTTTAACACCCTGGCTATTTTTTTTAATATTTTCAATGTACAGAAACGACTCCTCTACAGATTTATTATATGTATAGATAATCATCATTTATTAAAATTATATTTTTTTGTTTTAGCATTTAACAAAACTATGGAGAAGTTAGAAAAGAGCGGATTGAGCTTAAAAAATTTCACGTACACGAATAAGAAAATCGCAGATGACATTTACGAAGCAATAAATTCTACGTCCTTTCTTGGTGTGTCGGTAAGTATGAAAATTATTATAGTCTCGCATACATCTCTTATGAAACTGTGTAATAATTTTTACATAAAATAACGAATTTTTGCATTTTCAAGATTATTTTCTTTTACAAGACAAATAAAAAACAAACAATCATATTTTAATATAATAATTACCTGAAATAGTGTTATTTGTATAAATAATACTAATATTTTATTTTATAAAAATGCAAATACATTTTAAACATCGCACTTCAAAAATTTTTGTAATACTCATATAAATAAATTGAACATTTTAGGGCTTAGTTGCGTTCTCCTCGCAAGGTGACCGGATAGCTCTGACACAAATTGAACAGCTGACAGACAACCACTACGTGAAACTTGGCTACTATGACACACAGGCAGACAACCTGACATGGCTAGACAGAGAGCGGTGGGTCGGTGAGTACATACATACTTTTTATGTGTTACAGTTCTACGATAGTGATTATATTCTAGGATTTGATAGATTTACATCTCAAACCATTGTATGCATATATATTAGTAAAAGACTTACATTATTAATATAATCAGATCGTATCTGTAAAGTGCCACATAGGCCTCCTTTAATGAACACTGATAAGGCTCCTGGACGGCTCTCATGCTAACTAGGTTAAAATCGTTAGGGGTGGAGTCAAAATGGTGTAGCAATTAAAGGTTTTAGAGGGCACATTTTAAAAGTATATAGAAAACAACTAGCTAGAAAATAGTCACTACATAGGACATACATACTTTAAGTACGTTAAGGTTAGTTGAGGGTCTTTATTCCACAGGCATTTAACGAGAGATCCATCCAGCAACAAATGAATGATACCTTCCCTAATGCACGTTAGATATATTACTAGCACTTACATTGGACGTGCACCATAAATTATGGAGACATCCACTAGATTAGACTTGTCGTAGAATACTAAGGCTTGTATAACGGGTATAAAGGGTACATGTTGCGTATAATCCAAACACGACACTATAATCCTACCAATTTGAATAGTACGTTGGATACATTGTTTATCAAACATTGGTGGTACTTGCAGCAGACCCACAATAATCGGATTACAGACCGAACATGTATTATGCATGTTTCAATCAAGAAAATGTTGATTTAACTTAACTGCTTGAATAAATTCGTCTATGTTTTTGTACGAAGTAAGCCGCTAACAGCTCAATCAACACACATAAGTGAAGGCCCGTAGAGTTAATGTAGCTTTTTCTCAAATTAATTTGTTTATGGCAGCAGACCTGAACTCTACTTCATGCGTAAAAAGCATTTCTGCGATAGCAAAAAAAAATACCGCTACTTCTGGACTGGCCTTAGAACAGCTATTATTACGTTAACCTTCTAAAACAATCGAATTATCGATGTTTTAGACATACGTATATATACTGCAATACATAGAATTTAGAAATTTATATAAATAAATAAAAACAGGCAGATATTGTTTTCTTACTTACGCGAATTTCACTTACTATAATGAAATAACTTTTATGGATTTTGTAACTGCCATGGTTGCTGTAAAGTATCCTGAACGTCAGGCTTGTAAAAAACCTAATAAAATCCGCAAAAGCTGTTTTATTATAGAAACAGACAGGCAACAATATTAATATCTTACTAATTAATATCATAAACGTGAAAGTTTGTAAGAATATATGGATTTATGTTTTTTACTTTTTCAAGTAAAAACTACTGAATAGATTTTAATAAAAATAACAGTAACATAGCTTATACATTTTTTTATCGCAGGGAAATGCTTTTTACGCATTTAGCCAGGATCTCGGGTTGATTCTGACCCTATGTGGGACTCGTACCTGCTAGTGCCCTACCCGTAAATTAAAACCACTGCGAGCGCCTTCAGCCGCTTTTTGAGGGTCCCAGCTCTGCATTCAACGGGATTACCTCAGCGACAGGCTGGCCCCAGCGAAGGCCAGACTACTCCTCGTAAGGGGGAACTGTCCAGCCGCTACTGAGCAGTCCCCGCGACGTCTTGTCATACTGGGCCCAGGTTTCCATCCTGAACCCGACACGAGTACAGGGGCGTTACTGGAGGCGCATTAAGTAGCGCCTCCTACGCACCCCCGTTCATGTAAGGAGGCCAATAAGTTCGATGTTATTGAAACACGTCTTTACTGTAGATGGTCGTATATTGAACTCCTTGGGGGCGCGCAATGCACATGCATTCTATGTTTTTTTTTTTTTTTTTTTTTTTATAGAAGAGGGGGCAAACGGATAGTCGGTTCACCTGATGGTAAGTGAAGAGCGACATCCACAGACACCCGCTACACCAGTGGATTAGCAGGTGCGTTGCTGGCCTTTTAGGTATGAGTATGCTCTTTTCTTGAAGGTCCTTAAGTGGTATCGGTTCGGAAACACCATAGGAGGCAGCTGATTCCATATATTAGTCGTGCGAGGCAGGAAATGCCGTAAAAATCGAGTTGTTGTGGATTTCCGGACATCGAGATGGTGTGGGTGAAATTTGGAGTTTTTCCGCGATGTCCGGTGGTGGAATTCTGCTGCAGGTATTAGTCCGAACAATTCCTCAGAGCATTCCCCGTGGTAGATGCGGTAGAAGATGCAGAGCGATCCGACATCTCTACGCAGCGCCAAAGAATCAAGCCGATTGGAGATAACATTGTCGTCGACGATTCGAGCCGCCCGGCGTTGAATGCGGTGAAATGGAAGGAGCTGATACTGGGGCGCTCCAGCCCAGAGGTGAGAGCAGTATTCCATGTGAGGCCGGATCTGCGCCTTGTATAATTGAAGGCGGTGTGAAGGCATGAAATACTGCTTTGCCCTATTGAGCACGCCGAGTTTCTTCGAGGCTAGTTTAGCCTTTCCTTCCAAATGACCACGAAACTGCACATCTCTCGATATATCGACGCCAAGTATCCCAATGCTGGCTGAGGTGGTTAGGGAAGGGCCTTCGAATTGTAGAGGAATGACGAAGGGCGATTTTCTAGCGGTAAACGCGCAAACTTGTGTCTTGTTGGGGTTAAATTGGACTAGGTTAAGTCGCCATTCCGAGACTCTGGCCAGCAGAGACTCGATTTCAGACACAAGTTTGTTCCGACACTCATCGACTTGTTCCCGAGAAATATTAGGGCGGCCAGTGTATAAAGCATCTCCAGTGCTGTCATCCGCATAGCAATGAATGCCGCTGGTTTTCAGCATATCATTGATATGCAGAAGAAACAGAGTTGGAGATAGTACACAACCTTGGGGAACACCAGCATTTACAGACTTGAGGTCCGAGCATGCACCGTCGACAACGACCTTAATGCTCCTGTCTGCCAAAAAACTGGCGATCCACTTACATAATTTCTCAGGAAGCCCATAAGATGATACATAGCTTAAACTAATGTGGGCTATACTTGATATGGATGGAAGGTGTCACCACACTACAGCCCGCGGGGGGAGGCCTCGTCGGCAGCCTCCTCTCTCACCCGCTCGTCAGCCTCCTTCTGGGACATAACTGCCTCGCAGAAGGAGACCATCGCCATCCAGGACTTGTCGTCGAGCATCGCGGTGATGACGCCCGGCAGAGACAAGTCCCCTCCGATGACTGACGTCAGATTGCGACGCGGTACTGCGTCGCAATCTGCCCATCTCGCACAAATCTCGAGGATGTGCGAGTCCACCGCCGATAGCTTATAGATTAGAATAACATAATATAGGCTATATTATAATTTACCCCTGTACTCCCACGGGAATGAGGAGTATGCGGGTGAAACCGCGGGGCGCTATTAGTATACGAATAATAAATGTGATGTTAATAAAGACAGTATAATTCATAAAAAATACTACAGTTAAGTTCTTATCTATCTAAATTTTATTTAAACATATTAAACAAATTACACTGTCAACTGTATGCACATCATTGAAAAGCATGTCGAAGTTTAGTTGAATCAACACAAAAGTAACAGGATTTCCAATCAGGTCCTTACTTGTGATGCAAAATTCTTCGAGAACGTTCCTTGAAGTTTGACTCAGGAGTTTTTAAATATGCTCATTGCTTACAACTTTCATGAGTGTGTGGTAGTTAAATGAATCATCATCATCAAACATAGCCACTGTTTATCTATATAATGACTCAGATTTCAGTTAATGTATGTTAAGGGAACTTATACCTATTAACTCGGAATTGACCAGGTAGACAGACAATCTCCATGCAATTACAGGTCCGGTTTGGATGCGAGTGGCAAGGGTTCGGTCGTCTTGGCATTTATTAAAGGGCCTATGTTCAGCAGTGGACGGATAAGGCAGCAGTTCCATTCATCATCGTCATCATCATCATCAGATGACGATGATGAACGGAACTATTTCAATTCAAATCTAATCTGAAATATTTTTAACCTAATAAATTTTTTCGTAGGCTTATAAATAGAATAACGGTGGGAGGGAAGCGCTGTGCCGCGCTCCCGGCTGCATGGGTACCACCATCTTGCTTGTTTCTCCCGTGAAACAGCTTTGCTATGTTTCGGAGAGAAGGGCAAGACAGGCAGTGTAATTACTGGCACCGAGACTTAACATCTTGTGTCTCAGGATAGGCAACACATAAATTAGTTGCCTGGACTCGTTCCAGGTAAACTAGTTTATGTCCATGGGCGACGTTAACCACTTACCATCAGGTGGCACGTTTGCCAGTTTGCCTATCCAACTAACATAAAAAATAAAAATAAAAATGAATTTAAAAAAGTATTTTTGATTTCTAAAATTATTTAAAACTTCATATTTACCATGTTTTCCGCCTTGCGGTGCCTGTTGTGTTGATATTCTCGTGAACGAGATGTTCGTAAATAATGTTAAAATATCGAGCTCCACGAATTAATAAAGGTTAAAAACATTCTAAATATCCTATTTTTAATAATTTTAGAAATGACAATAATCATGTTAACTTAAACTCTTATTTTAAGTGTTTTGAAGTAAAAACTTTTTAGGCGCGTTAAAGAAAAATCGTGGAACTCGCGTCATCGTCACCGAACACTTTTCGAAGCGTCCTTGACCTAACACTTCATTATAAACCAAAAATAATTCAAGATACAATTCAGTATTCACAGGTGCCTTAGTTTTCACTTCTATCGTCATTCCCCAAAGACTGTCCCGATTTTTTTTTTTCGCACAATTTTATTTTGAAGTGACAAAAAAATTACTGATTTTTTCTTTTTTTGAATTATTTTGAATTTTTAAATAGATTTATTTATTAGTATGACTCGTGAACGTTGAAGATGCTCATTTTTTTCGCGAAAACACAATAGCAAGGAGCTTCCAAAGCACTAACATTGCTATCTCTGTAATCGGATTACGTGACAACGACCGTACATTTTAGTAACGTCTCAATTGTACGCCACAATGGACATTCCTTGTCCGAGGGCATCTACATCTGCAATCTGCATCATTATAGCAACAAGATACTTTATCGCGGAATATATTTATATAGAAATAAACGCGAAAGTTTGTACGAATGAAGCAATGATTGAATGAATGAATGAATGAATGCATGAATGAATGAATCGAAAAGAAAGAAAAGATGTATTTTTGTTTCTCTTTCACGCAAAAACTTGTGCATGGATTTTAATGAATCTTTACAATCGCATATACAATCGCATATACATTAGGTTATAATTTATACCTATACTCTCACGGGAATGGGAAGTACGGGGGCGAAACTGGGGGCGCTCGAAGTATAAATATATAACAGAAAAGAAGTGAATTTGGTATAATATTGTTTTTTTTTTTACGGGCTAGGCCCACCACTCGTTCCCACCGCTGCTACTCCTGTATAGCCAGGATCGACAGCGGTAACCACTAAATGACCCTTTGATGCGATCTCAGGGAGCCCGAGGATACGTTAAAACTGCCTTGGGACCCGCAACGAATTTAATCAGAAGAATTCAGGAGGAGTAGGAAAATTTCCAGTTTCCCTCCCCGGTTAAAGCGGGAGACAGTATAAGATTGCAATGACTTACAAGAGTCAAGAAAAGACAGCAGCCAGGGGAAGCCCAGCTGCAATGCACCACGCTATGTTTTTTTTTATGTTAGTTGGATAGGCAAACTGGCGAACGTACCACCTGGAACGAGCCCAGGCAACCCATTTATGTGTTGCCTATCCTGAGACATAAGATGTGAAGTCTCGGTGCCAGTAATTACACTGCCTGTCTTGCCCTTCTTTCCGAAACACAGCAAAGCTGTTTCACGGGAGAAATAAGCAAGATGGTGGTACCCATGCAGCCGGGAGCGCGGCACAGCGCTTCCCTCCCACCGGAATATATTGTATTATTATTGATGGATGCGCTATGCCGTGCTCTCATCTGCATAGGGTACCACCATCCTGTTTGTTCCCCCCCTGAAACAGCTTAACTGTGTTTCAGACACAAGGGCAGGATAAGCAGTGTAATTACTGGGATCGAGCCTTAGCATCTTATGTCTCGGGACAAGCAACACATGAATGATTTGCACTAGTTCCTGGTTATTTGCTTATATTTATGGGTGACGCTAAGCACTTACCATTAGGTGGCATATCTGCCTATTTGTCTATCCAACTAACATTAAAAACTAATTTTGAGGAACATTGTATGAGACGTATATCCCTGTAATTGTCGTATTGTCTGCGTCAGTTAATCCATTATCAGGTCTAGGCTTTACATCTAGGACGTAGAACGCGTAAAAGATCGCTCACACGCAGAATACAACCCAAAACACTTAATAGCGGATAAAAATATCGCATAATCGCTATATCTATAGACATAATATATGTATAGACGCTTTTACACCACGTCAATCTGGTCCCGTGGTAAGTTCTCGAAGAACTTGTGTTACGGGTACCAGACAACGGAAATATATTTAATAATTTTATAATATACATAATATATTTAATACACATCTATGACCCATCTATTTACACCACGTCAATCTGGTCCCGTGGTATATCACTCGTTGCATACTAATAATAAAAGAACGAGTGCAAGAATAACGCTTGTGCCTAAGCTTATCCTTAGCTAGATTTCGATTGACACAGTTGGAATTAGAAGCTTGCACACCCACTGTATTTGTACGTGTAAGCCTACACTTACAAATCCAGTTACGAAAAAGCAATTTAACACTAACAAAGGGAAAGAAACTTTGTAATTAATCCCGTGTATTATCAATCGCAAATACTCTGCGATAAAATCGTCGAGGGTTTTAAATTGATTTTCACCTTGTTGTGAGATTATGTTTAAATTTGTTTTAGGTTGTATCCGACAAAACCAATTATTGAACTGTGATGTTGTATATCTGTTATATCTGCGATTTAACATAAGTCATTAGAACCATGTCGAATTATTTGTAATACCCAGCTCAGTCGAACGCTCATTAATCCTAAGTGTACTACAAATTTCTATTTCAAATATCTTCAGAACTATTTCATTCAAGAAGTTAACTTTAAATGTCTGATAATAGGGAAAGTTAAATAGTGTCTTAAACGTTTTACTCAATTGTTTTCAAAGTAGCAAAAAAAATTAAAAAGAAAGTTTTAAGTTTCAGTACATTTAGTAAAGACTAGCTGTTAGCCGCAACTTCACCCACCTTAAATTAAATCTATAGCCGTATCCGGATTGATTATGATTTTTTATAGCCTTAGTTACTCCTTATAAAATCAGCTATCTGCCAGTAAGAATCTCGCTAAAATCGGCCCAGCCGTTTCAGAGATTAGCCGGGACAAACAGAGACATACAGAAAGACAAAAATTTTAAAAATTTAATTTTTTATGTATGTACCTTATATACTTTCATATGCTTTTAGTTAAAAGCTGTTAATTTGAAATTGCAAACAGACACTTCAATTGTATAAATTATTCCTATAGATATTATCACTAACACATCAACGTCTTGGTTATGATCGGAGTTATAATTTATTTTTTTTAAATGGGTAATGTTGTTCTTTGTTTAAAATGGGTCAAATACAGTATGTATTACATTCACATATTTAAAAAAGCAAAATTAAAAATTTTGAAAAAACCCACGACGGTTAAAACATAGGTAATTGAAAAATGATAAAATAATAAAAAACCCCGACATTTAAACAACAGAGTATCAGTTTTCATAGCACTTTCCTACGCACCTATTTGGTTCTCGAAGACGTAGATGTGGCAATAACATATTATTCAAGTCCCTGTGAACTTAATATAAAACCCAATATAATCCGTCGGGGGCTGCCATTGAATGGACTATATTTGTAGTTTTATAGTAACGTGAATAATTTGGAGATATTTTATTGCTATACTTATATTTCTTCAAATTTAAAACAGTGATGAAACCGCATCAAAATTTGACTAGTAGTTTTGGGAGAGAAATGGATTTTTTTTACGTTTTTTACGTTTATTATCTCTAGTTGCATAAGTTCTTTAAATCGAGGATTTTTTAATTATTTTATTCTTTTTCAATTACCTGCATTTTAACCATCGTGGGTTTTTTATGTGTAATTTTGCTTTTTTATATTTATGTTGAAGTTTAAAATAGTGATGGCAGCCCCCGACGGATTATATTGGGTTTTATATTAAGTTCATAGGGACTTGAATAATATGTTATTGCCACATCTACGTCTTCGAGAACCAAATAGGTGCGTAGGGAAGTGCTATGAAAACTGATACTCTGTTGTTTAAATGTCGGGGTTTTTTATTATTTTATCATTTTTCAATTATGTTTTAACCGTCGTGGGTTTTTTCAAAATTTTTAATTTTGCTTTTTATTTCAAACTTTTTATAGAGTATGCTCTCTAAAACTAATTAATATTAAATATGTAGAAGCTAAAATTAAATATATTAATGACTGCAGCGCCTTCAAGTGATTTACCACCGTATCATCTGTTTAAAAACCTTTCCTGATCAACCACAAACCCTATAATGAATACCGCATGAAAATCGGACTAGATATTACTGCAGCATCACCTAGTGAGTTTATACCGTAACACCTATTTAAAAATCTTCACTAATCAACCACAAACCCATTATTAAAAGCCGCATCCAAATCGGACCAGTAGTTTTGGTTTTATAAAAACAATGTTTACTGCAGCGCCCCCTAGTGAGGTGTCACCGTAACACATTTTTAAGAACATGCAACACAATTTAAACCGAACCTATAACCGGAAACCACATCCAAAACGGACTTAGTAGTAGTTGCACAAACAAAATATATTGTTTTCTGCAGCGCCCCCTGTAGGGCTAGCATGCG
This sequence comes from Helleia helle, assembly GCA_963853865.1. Classification (NCBI taxonomy): domain Eukaryota; kingdom Metazoa; phylum Arthropoda; class Insecta; order Lepidoptera; family Lycaenidae; genus Helleia; species Helleia helle. Next base: position 15,782,045 of record OY971421.1, read on the forward strand.
CGCACGACAAAATTGTATCTACCCCTTTTCTCGTATTACTTATATGAAATAATACGAGAAAAGGCGTAGACAAAATTTTGTCGTGCGCGCATGCTAGCCCTACTGGTGAATTTTCATCGTCATAAAAAATATATGAATATCCACCAATCAAACCAGAACTCACCACTGAATGAAAACCGCATCAAAACAAATATTTACTGCAGCGCCCCCTGGTAAGTCGTAATTGTAACACCTGTCTGAAACATGCACCAATTAAATCCACCCATAATTGAAAACCGCATCAAAATCAGACTAGTAGTTTTGGAGAAAAATTGCAGCATTAATTTGTACAAATAAATGTTTACTGCAGCGCCCCCTGGTGAGTCGTCACCGTAACACATTTAAGAACACGTACCACAATTAAACCCGAACCAATCACCGAAAATCGCATCTAAAGCGGACTAGTAGTTTTGGTTTTCCACAAAAAAACATTTACTTCAGCGCCCCCTGGTGAGTTTTTATCGTAACACATAATACAAGAACATGCACCGATCAAACCAGAACCCATCACTGAATTAAAACCGCATCAAAACAAATGTTTACTGCAGCGCCCCCTGGTGGGTTGTAATTGTAACACTTATCTAAGAACACGCACCAATCAAACCAAAACCCATCATTGAAATTCGTATCAAAATTAAAATAGTAGTTTTGGAGAAAAATGGCAACATTGGATTGTACAAAAAACGTTTACTGCAGTGCCCTCTAGTGAGTTGTCAACTTAATATCTATCTAATAATATATAATATGCACCAATATAATCCGAACCCATTTCTGAAAACCGCATCAAAATTGGACAAGTAGTCTTGGAGATAAGCGGCAAAATAGGTTTACACACACAAACTGCCTCTCACCCCAAACGCATATACAGTCTCCGTTCCGTCGCGGGTAAAAAGTCGGTTTAATAAAAAATCGTAAACGTCGGAATAAAATCGGTTGTCAGTCGTATTGTTTTCTAATGTTTACGCGAATTTCACTCATCATAATGAAACACTTTTTACGGATTTTATCGCTATGGTTGTTGTAAAGTATCCGAAACGTCGGGCTTGTAAAAATCTTAATAAACCGCGATAAAATCCGTAAAAAGTGTTTCATTATAACGGTTGTCAGTCGGTTTACTGACGATAGTTGAACGTGACAACGTCATAAGAAAATGAAACGCCTCAGAGCGAGGTGCGTGCGAACTCCATCGAATTATAAGACGTTGTCACGTCAAAAAAGGTGATACCAAAAACACAAAAGGAGCCTTATAATTCCCGGCGGCTCTAACCCTAAAAGGAGCTCTTAATATGAATCTCCTTCATCCCATTAGCAATACTTTAAGAGACCGCCATCGCTAACTACCTAACTTTTAAAGTAAGATATGCTTGATAACTTGACAAGGGTATCCATTATCATCTTAAGTCAAAGTTTTCTAAAGTTTATGACCTCAGAGTATTTTAAATGTTTCAAAGTTTGGGAACCATCATCAACATCAATTCACTTACCGTGTACTAGTCGGAGCCTTATGGTCACCGACGCCTATAGACATCCGCATAAACAAAAGTTATGCAGATGCGTTGCCCTCCTTTTTCCTATCCCCCCAATGGGCCACAGGAAACTCACAAACTGCACGAGACGTGACAGCATAACTGTCACTTGACGCCGGTATTATATGACCGAGGTACCACCGCGGTCGAGCCGGTTTTCAAAAAAATCATTATAATATTAGACTTATTAATAATGGAGCGCTTTTCGCGTCACCTAGTCATGACTGTTTTTTCTGTATTTTCATACAACTTGACAGTTTTGAATAAAAGCGTTTTATTAAAAAGTAAAACCTGCAATTATTATATTAAACAAGCAAAATTAAAACCTGGACTTATTTAAAAGTTTCCAAATAAGAAAGCTTTTCAGAGTTTTCAGGACAACGAGAAAACAAAGAACAATATCAAACTCCACCAAGAAGTTTTTGCTTTCTCCTAGAGCCACTAAAGCTCGGTATTTTCATACAATTCTATGAAAATTTATTTGCTTACAAAAATATATTAAACTAGCTGTTATATCGGCGTTACCTTAGATTCAAGGCGCGGCTCCACCGCGGCACACGCAGAGGCTACGACGTGTTACAATCTCAATTCCAAGAAAATGTCAATTAATGGGTAACGTGTGCGTGGGTTGCCGTGGTGATAATCACATACATTTTATTGCAAAGCGAATCTTGACAAACGTGCGTACTCTCCGTGTGCTGCGGTGGAGCCGCGCCCTTACAGCCACATCCGGACAGCTTATGTCACTCAAATCGAAAGAAACTTACAAATTTTGTTATATAAATATTCATTAAATTATCGAAATAAAAAATATTTTCTTAATGAACACAATGATGTATCCACAATGTCTGATGGTGACTAAATATCATCCTGTTACCCCATTAATCGCACTCTCACAATGCAATAACATTTTATATGTTAATAAAACTTTAAGGCAACTTCAAAACTTTCCACCTCGCCTCCGTCTGTCGGGAATGATTTATTGTATTTGAAAATCTGCGAGAAAAATGTAATGCCAACTCTATTTCTTAATACCTCTTGTGAAAAATAAAATAGCCAATCCTATTTCATTGACAGCTGTGAGTAATTGATACCTTGATACCTAACTGTATTATATTATGACAATCAATGGTTGCGGGTTAGTATTCCACCAAGGTCAGTACCTCTACCATGAGTTTTGTTACAAGCGTAAATGACATAACTATTTAATAGTTACGTAAAACGCACACGAATTGAAAACTATATCATACCTTAGTTTTCTATTCGTGTTGCGTTTTTACGTAACTAATATACGTAACGTAACGTTAACGTAAAAACGCTACACGAATAGAAAACTATACCATACCTTAGTTTTCTTTTTCATTTACGCTTGTAACAAAACTCATGGTAGATGTACAGATCATTTGTATATTGATGAGAATGTGTTAGTATGTCTTTAGCGCGGAGGATCGTACCCAGCAGAGCAATAGAATTGCTAATGATGATCATTTGATAAGTAAATTTTAATACCACTTTTAAGTCAATGTTTCATTAACTAAGGTCTTGTTTTTTTATGTCATAAGGAGGTAACCGAGCAGTCGTAGCATTGTGGTGACTACCGACGCCCACAGACAAAACCAAAAGTTATGCATATGCGTTGCCCTCCTCCCCCCAATATAGGCCGCATGAAACGCGACAGCATAGCTGTCACTTGACGCCAGTGTTATGTTAGCAAGAGGTCCTTTATTCGTTATGTTAGTAGACTACCCCGGCCATGCCGCCCCAATTCAGCTCAAAAGCAACATCGCGACCTCTTACAAGTTTGAAAACTAAATTGCATTACATATCCATAATAACATAAACTAGACGTATTTTTATCAAAATCCCGCCTTCAATCGAGTCTCGAATTCCTACGCCTGTTTAATTTAATCTGAATTTCAATAAACGGTTTCCAAATGATCTCAACTGTATATTGCCCTACGCAAAATTAAAAGAATGTAATAAAAAAATAGATAAAAAACATTTTATGTTTTATAATATCTACGGGCGAAATTTAATGAAACAATATTACCATTGAATCTTCATTATAAAACAGTTTTATTTTATAAGTAAGCTATACATTTATATTGTAATGATTTTAATTTTATCCGAATATTAATTATACTAAGGAGCCGTGGAATAGTGTTTTTCTGGGACTTGAAGTCTGGAAATATGCTTATTAACAATTTATTTTTACTACACAAAAAATACTGATTTGAAATAATATTTCGAATTGGATTTCTAAAGTCGATTGACTTGTGCCGAATCCACAACAATTTTTTTGGCTACTAATATTCACTTTTTCATTGTACACAGGTGGTAAAGTCCCACCAGACCGGACAGTTGTGGTCAATGAGCTGCGGACAGTTTCACTGTCACTATTCGCGTGTATGACAGCTCTCTGCATAGCTGGTATCCTGGCGGCCATCGCTCTGATAATATTCAACATACTTCACCGGCATAGAAGGTAAGTTTCTTTAGTCTTTATATATAATTATTTTGTTTGTGTGTTTGTCACCTTTTTTTACGCCGGGAAATGCTTTGTGGCTTCCCGCCGGGGAGTAGGTCTCCCCAGGCGGGTATGTGGGACTCGCTGCACCCGAAAAGTGGTAAGGTAGACGCAGCTCTACCCACTAAACCCCGGCGAGTACTACCAATGCCGCCTTTGGTGAGGTGCCCCCGTATCTGTTGAGCAAACAAAAAACCTGAGAGGACGTTTTTGATGATTATGAAATTTTGTGTATATTTAAATGGGTCCTATGTGTAGAAAATTGCTGAAATTTTCCGAATATAAAACAAATGTCAGTATTTACAATATAAAGTCTATCGGTCCCACTAATACCATTTGTACAGTTTGTAACAGTTTGTACATATTTTAAACAGCGCAAGTAAAACCTCACAAAGTGTTTATAGAAACCATTTTAATAAAATATGAAATATATAACGTCATATTCAACATTTAATTTTCAAGTACAAAGAAGATAAAAATATTTTAATATATATTTTGTATAGAAGGAAAGCTTTGTACAACATTTGTTAATGAATTTTTACATTCAAGTCATAATAAAAGCGCGCACCGACATTTTTAATTGTCTAGCAAAAGAATAAAGATCCACGTAATAATAAATAAAAATATTGCGAGTCAATCTTCCGCAAAGTAATTGCATATAAAATATAAATCTTAAAAGAAAAATATAAGTTCTTCGACAAATCATATTATATCTTCAATCCTTGGAGTTTCAAGTATCCAATTATTATCTAACTCGTGGTCTGAAACGTTAGATAACAATAGAACAACTTTTACACCAACAACAATAAGCTGCATTATATATTATATGTGCAACTATTTTTAACTTTGAAATACAATATTGTAGAAGAATACAAAATGTGAAATTCATGTTGTTATTCTGTTATGGCATGGGAAATGAGTGCTTCGGTCGATTGCTAAGAAAACTTTTTTGAGGATACTAAGAGCTTAGCAAGATTTAAACTGGGAGGGAATGCACTTTTTTTCTTACACTGAAAAAGTTGGTCGTACTATAACAGCCACTAAAGAACAACACCTAATACCAGAAATTAAGCAGGATGGGTACCTCAACCCTTGCACTGTCCCAACGTTGGGAAGGGGTTATTCTGTGACGCAGGACAATCCCTCTGCGGAGATTGCGTCGGTCCCTTGAGGGACTGACTAGCAGTCTAGGTACCCAGTTGCTCAACAGATCCGGGACACCTCAACAAAGGTGGCATTGGTGGCACTCACCGGGTTTTAGTGGGTAGAGCTCTTACCATCTTTCCGGCGCAGCGAGACCCACATACCCGCCTGGGGAGTCCTTTTCCCGCGGGTCTAAGAGTATTTGTCTGCTCTGCTGTTGCTCTTTTGTCCCCTCTTCTTATAAGAGGGATACAAAGAGCCCCCTCGGCTCAATGCGCTTCGCCCAAGGTACAGCGGCTCACCCTAGGCTACTGAGCCCCACCGCCATGACAAGGCCTGAACCATGGTGGGGAAAACTGCCTCACTTAGTCTATATGGAATGAACTTCACACAAGTTAAAAAGTACAACTTACCAGATTCGGTTTCATGATCTTCCGATCGAAAATGCCAACATTATTGTGTGTGTCAACTGAATTTAGCATGTAAATAACATACACATAACATATCCTATGGTAGTAGGACAAAAGTTATTTTTTTATTCTTTAATAAAAGGCTTTATCGTTATTGCGATTACGTCGCCTATGAAAAAAAAGAAACAAAAGTTTTAGGTTTAATTTTTATGTATATGGCCATCGCTATTTATTAACTATAATATAATTTTGCTAAGGGTATGGCTAGATAAGTTGTGACGTAGAATAAACCTATGTCATAATATTATGTTGAACAAATACCTTCCACTTGACGCGCCCCCGCAAACTACGTCGCATCAAGAATGACGTCACACTACCTATTTAAATTAGCTAAAAAATATTAGTGTTTCAACGGGCTGATTTAAAAAACTACTAATCTAATTTAGATATTTATTTGATACCTACTATTTATATTAATAAAAAACTGTTATAACGATCCATTTGAAGCTATCACCAGAGTTTTTTTTTTAATAGTAGTATCAAGCTGCATTGCTTCCGAACTGGGCCGGCACGACCGGGGTGGTACCTCTCGCTCATATGTTATATGCGGCGTCAAGTGACAGCTATGCTGTCGCGTTTCGTGCGGCTTGTGAGTTTCCGGTCGCCCATTGGGGGAATAGGGAAAAAGAGTGCGGCGTATCTGTGTGGCCTTGGTGGTGTGGACGTGTATGGGCGTAGACGCCGTGAGGCTCCGACTGCTCGTTTGCCCCCTGATGATATAAAAAAAAATACTTGTCTATGAGTCCGAGTTCGTTACCTAAAAATAAATATGGAATAAGATAATGAATTACAATAATCGAATTAAACGCAAAACCACGAAAAAATACGTAGATCGTAGACTAAACGAACAGATATAGATTGTTACTATGAGATATCTCGCAATTCTCTGATCATTTTCACTTGTAATTAATACTGCTAATGAATAACTACTCTATATAGATAAGCACTCGCTCTGCACAAATAATTACCCCATTTTCATAATGGTTTAATATAATCAGTTGAAATATAAGCTGGCAAGACCAGAATTAACTTGATTTATGATACTGTGAACACAGGTTGAGCTCCTATTGTTATCAAGGTTCCAAGTCCTTTGTACTGAATGTGTACCCAGCGTTCTGAGGTCAAAAATAATGGCCATAATAGTATATTTTATTATATAGTTTGATCAATATCTGTTTAATAGCTTTTATGTGGTTGGAACATTTACAATTTTGCGAGAGGTAGCGCCATGCTGCATTCCAGCCGAATTGGGCCGGCACAACCGGTGTGATACCTGTCGCTCACATAACACTGGCGTCAAGGACCGCTATGCTGTCGCGTTTCGTTCGGTGCGTGAATTTCCGGTGGCCCATTGGGGGGATAGGGAAAAGAAGGGCACTACATCTGCATAATCTCTGGCTTCGACAGCTCGTTTGCTCTCCTATGCTATTAGGTCTTTATCTATGAAATTTCCGTTTTGTATGTAAAAATTTAAACGAAAATTTTCATGTATGTGTATTTTCATGTATTTTTTATTTATATTAATCGAAGTAATCACCCATGGAATCAATGCATCTTTGCCAACGCAGTGGCAGTTTATTGATGCCCTTCTTAAAGAAATCAGCTAGACGGGAGGCAACAAATTCTTCAAAGGCATTTGTACTGCCTCTCGGGTATTGAATTATTTTCCCGCCAAGAAGTTATCCAAATTCTGGAAATAGTAGTCTGTAGGCGCAAGGTCTGCTGAGTAGGGCGGATGACGGAGAGCTTCCAACCCCAGTTCTTGCAACTTGGAGAGCGTCTGCTGTACAGTAGCAGCGGAGACGACCGATTGACCAATGCTGGTTGGAGATGTGCCAGCATCTCCATCATTGTGTTCAGTTCTTCACAGTACACATCTGCAGTAATGCTCACCCCATTTGGTAAGAAGCTGTGATGAATCACACCGGCGCTAGATCACTAAACAGTGACCATCACTTTTCTAGGGGTAAGTTTTCGTTTAGGGCATTGTTTAGGTGCTGAACCAGGATCCAATCAACTTGCTGAGCGCTTGCGGTTATCAAATAAAATCCATTTTTCATCGCAGGTAACAATGTGTGTTTCCTTACATTACATATTGGCAGAAGCTACTTTACATTACTTTTAAGAATAATAATAATGTAATGCGAAGCAAGTTATTTACTGAAGCCTGATAACAATTTTATAACCGACTTCCAAAAAGGAGGAGGTTATATATTCTTTTGTAGGTATTTTTGTGCATGTTCATCTTTGTTTATTTTAAGATTAAAACATTCTCATTCATAAAACTTGTTTAAATCCTCCTGTTCAAGATCTCGTCGAACTATATCTCGTCCATGTTCCATATTTTACTAGATTCAGTTTAAGAAACGATGTACCTATTTTGTCACATTATATTTTATCAGAAAAATACTTGATACAGTGATGTTTTACGGATTTCATAAAATTTCTGGTTTCTTCATTTCCCTGCAATACAATATATCCTAATAAATAGTAAAACATCAAATCTATTAGAAGACTCATTATAATGAAACAATTTTTTACGGATTTTATCGCGGTTTATTAAGATTTTTACAAGCCCGACGTTTCGGATACTTTACAGCAACCATGGCAAACCAAGCAAAAAATTGTTTCATTATAATGAGTGAAATTCGCGTAAACATTAGAAAACAATATTAGAAGACTACTTAGATATTCCACAAACCAACATCCGAGGGTGAAAGCAAACATCAGAAGAAATATTAGGATATTATTGTGCACATGTTATAATATATTAAACGCACAAATCTTATTTATAAAACGTACAAAAAGGCTTTATCACTAAGGTAACGATTTATACAGGGCGACGCTGGAAGAGTTAAAAAGAGACTTAGTTTCCGTACCTATTGTTAACTCAACAAATGTCTCGGGAAATGTATCTTCATAAAATTTTTAAATGAACAGGTGTTATGATCTGTGAATTATTCGATAGTTAAATAGAATAACAGTAGAGTGGTAAGCAGAACTCGTATTACTGTCACAGCTGCTAGAATAAAAATAAAATAATAGGAATTAATATACATGCAATCGTAATCATAACATATCTATCACAATAAACGAATCTATTAAAGCAAGGCAGATATATACATCACATAAATGGCCGTTGTATAGCGTTGTACATACATTTTAATGACGTCATGGTCCATTATTACTAAGCGTGGTAGAGATAGTATTATTTCCATACAAAATGGCTGACCTACGCAGAGACGTACCTCCAATATGTATATATATGTAGAGACTATAACGATATACGGAACCTCATGTACACTTGCACTCGTGCTTGACCGTTTTTTATTTCACATTATAAAATGCGCGGAAAATTATATATTTCTAAAGCCTTTGAAGCGTGTTTACGCCGCACAAGTGGAACAGTGCAAAGTTACCCAGTGATAGCTACGCCATAAATATTTTAACTTATATGACATATGAATTGTTGAAGCTAAACTTCAAACAAGCAAGTAGGTCACATTCTTTATTAATTTTATGTTTTTGTGAAACTTTTGTATTTAAATATAATATGTTTTTCCCATTTACACAGATTTGTCGAGTAATGAGTGCTTGTTCCTTTTATATTCATGTTTTTATCAAAGTGAAATTTTTTGTATAAAAGCAAGGACCACTTTTATTGTTTTTCTTTTGTATCGTTAGTATTTTTTTTTAATTTTATGTCTTTCTCAAAACTATATATTAACTTGCTGGTGCCCGCGACTTCGTCTGCGCAGGATAAGATTTTAGTCTTTTTTGCATAAAAAGTATCCTATGTTACTTCTAATACCTCCAGGAATATGTGTAGGTACAAAGTTTCATGATGATCGGTTAAATAGTTTTCGCGTGAAAGCGTAACAAACAAACTTACTTTCAAATTTATAATATTAGTATAGATTGGCAGTTTTAATGCTACAACTTTAAGACAGAAATTTGGTGACCCGATTGGCCACTGAATATAGGCCTTATTCGTAGTTTTCGATAGTCAAAAATATATTAAAACAGAAAAACTATGTATATAAAAGTAGCTATTTAGAATTCCCTTGTGATTGTATCTTTAGTCTGTATCTTTTAGTCTAGTTATATTAGACCTATAGATGTGATTTTGACTAGCTATATAATAAATAATAATATTAACCCTTATATTAGTCCCACTGTTGGGCAAGAGTCTCCTTAACCGAGGAGGAGACCCGTTACAGACTTACTTAATGTTTTTAATTATAAGTTTTCGTAATATATAAAAGGGTGTGTTTTTTTAGAACCTGTGATTTAATTTAATATATCTGGGTCCCGTTTTAATTTCTAAAGTAAATCGTCACGTTAGCAAAATAAGACTGGCGAGGATGATGTTTGGGCCATAGTTCACCGATGCGTTGGCACAATGCGGGGTTGCGGAACTTCACACACTTTCAAAGACTTAATCTCATCAGGCATGCAAGTTTCCTCACAATGTTTTCCTTCACCGGTGAGCAAGCGATGTTCTCTTGTTTAGGTGCACGCAGAAATTTAGAATAGCCCATTTCATGGCACCGGTCAGGATCGAACCCAGACCGCTCACTTAAGACTCAGCGTCTTAAGTGAGCGGTTTGGGTTCGATCCTGACCCATACCCACTAGTGCTAGCGCATAACTATTTATTAAAAAACATTTTGTAAAAATCCGTTATGTACTTCAGGTGCCATCTTCATATTGAAGTTCGAAGGTCAGTTGGCAAAATTTTCTGAGATGCCACGCGGCTGCGTGTAGCTTTGTTTGGTCCAATATTTAATGTCGTCTAGCCATTATTATATTCAGCTCTATGTTATATGTTATACCCAGCATGTTATTATAGCGATCTCCATCATGGTTCAGGCCTTGACGTGGCAATGGGGCTCAGTAGCCTAAGGTGTGCACAGCACCTTGGACGAAGCTAATTGAGTCGAGGGGGCTCTTTGTACTCCTCTTATAAGAAGAGGGGACAACAGAGCAGGGGGCAAGAGGCGAGGACGGGAACCTCACCCCATTCTACTGTCCCGACGTTGGGAGGGGTTGTTCTTTGGTGCGGGACAAACCCTCTGTGGAGGTTGCGTCGGTCTCCTGAGTGGCTGACTAGCCGTTGAGGTGCCCTGTTTGCTCATTAGATCCGGGGCACCTCACCAAAGACGGCATTGGTGGCACTCGTCGGGTTTTAGTTTTTTTTTATGTTAGTTGGATAGGCAAACTGGCAAACGTGCCACCTGATGGAAAGTGGTCGACGTCGCCCATGAACATAAACTAGTTTACCTGGAACGAGCCCAGGCAACTCATTTATGTGTTGCCTATCCTGAGACATAAGATGTTAAATCTCGGTGCCAGTAATTACACTGCCTGTCTTGCCCTCCTCTCCGAAACACAGCAAAGCTGTTTCACGGGTAGTGGGTAGATCTGCGTCCACTTACCAACTCTAGGGTGCAGGGAGTCCCACATACCCGCCTGGAGAGACCCACTCCTCAGTGGGATGCCTCAGAGCATTTCCCGTCGTTAAAGAAGAAAAAAAAATTTATTATAGCGATCATAATGGTGAGCCACGCATTATTAAATCTTATTTGAAACACAGTACATACATTTTCCATTGAGTGATGCGCTGTGCCGCCCCCGTCTGCTCCCTAGCAGACGGGGGCGGCACGGGAGAAAGAAGGATGGTTGTAGCCCCCTGGCTACACACTGTTTTGGAGGTAAGAATACTTACCATCTTAGAACTCTGAACAGGCAACGCATAAATTAGTTGCCTGAGCTAGTTCCCGTGTGAACTTTATATGCATAAATGACACCGACTACTTACCATTCTAGTTTTTTTTATGTCATCAAGATGCAAACGAGCAGTCGGAGCCTTATGATGACTACCAAAGCCCATACACATCCGCACAAGTAGAGGTTAATATGCTTTGCCCTCCTTGTCCCTGTGAATGGGCCACCAGAAACTCACATACCGCATGAAACGCGACAGCATAGCTGTCACTTGAGGCCCGTGTTATATGAGCGAGAGGTACCGAGAGGTCGTGCCGGCCCAATCCGGCTGCTACAGCAATGGCACTAACTGTTGTTATCCTCTCGGCTCGTCTGCTAATTTGCTTATCAAACTAACATTAAAATACATATAAAAAGCATTGCAGTCTTAAATATAGTAATTAGGATGCTATGAAACAATATCGTAAGGAAACGCTTTAGCAATATATTTATAACTAGCTGTTCCCTGCAGCTTCGCCCACGTTACTCAACTCCTATAAGTCACAGCGTGATACTATATAGCCTATAGCTTTCCTCGATAAATAAGCTGTCTAACACTGAAAGAATTTTTCAAATCGGACCAGTAGTTGCTGAGATTAGCGCGTTCAAACAAACAAACAAACTCTTCAGCTTTATAATATTAGTATAGATGATATGAGATATCATGACACCTGGGTAAAGAAATAAAGGGGTCAGGTTTAATATAGGGTTGACGGGACGACATTAAGGATTAAGAGGTTATAATATATTTTTGTTGCTAAAGTGGCCATTTTTATTGGACTAAGGTTATAATATTTTTTATGTTTATTTATTTATAATAAGGACAACTAATGTTATACAATAAATTATAAGTTAATAGCTTATAGGAAGTAAATCCAATTACAGGTCACCACGGCTAGTTATTATTAGTTTATAAAACAGAGTTTTTAACATAACGTTAATATACCTAGACTTTATGGTTTTTAAGAGCACTGACACTGGCATCAAGTACATAATAATAATTTATTATGGTATACAATGCAAATAAACATAATAGAGAAACTTTACTAAATAAAATTAACTTATGAAAAAACTATCAGTCAGTTGCTTCCTAACTTGCGACACGCTTACACAATATGGATCAAGTGGGTACTCTTTACAAACATCATTAAAATCTGTCTGTCACTTGACGCCGGTATTGTGTGAGCGAGAGGTACCACCTCGGTCGTGCTAGCCCAATTCGGTTGCAAAGCAGCTTGGCACTACCTCTTACTAGTAGGTTGATATTATTATATTAAAATTTGATAATATTTATCATGTACAAGTTGATGTTTAATTATTATTATATTTATATATCATAGTGTCACTTCAAAAATCGGTTGTCTGTAAAGTCGGTTTCAAATTAGACATAAGTGACCTGAATTCCCACCAAGCTGAAAATCAGTAGAATTGTTTGGATTAGTTATTTCAAAGTTAGGATTGAACCTTCAAATTTCATTTTTAATCATATTTTAAACAATCTTACTGATTTTCATCTTGGTGGGAATTTAGATAGCTTTATTCTTATTTTTGGTCTAATTTGACCGGACTATTGTGTTTCCACGAAATGATATCATTCCCTTACATTATTCAAAAACTTTCACGCCATCCTTATTACATTATTTACTCTCTCACTACGGCAAAAGTAGAGATTTGATTTAAGCTGTCGCTGTATGTATGGATGTATGTTTTTATTTACCTACATATGCTTCCTCGTAACCTAACCTAAACTACGATTTATATAATTAAGGTGTCAATCAATTCGTTATTATAGTCTGATATAAACTTAATTTTAACCGACTTCAAAAATAAGGGATTCAGTTTTTTTGTAGTCAGGTTATAAGTTTTTTGAAGAATGAGAAAAGTATTATTAGATATAAATTAAATTGTTTAAATGCAAAAAAAACTAACCCTGGTTGGGTTAGTTTTTTTTGTCACAGGGACTGCCGATAGAAGTGAATACAAAACAATTAAATTCAAATACCTATAATACAGGCTGTAAAAAATAATGACAACTTATACAATTTAAACGGCGCACAAAATGGCCAAAGTTATGTAAACAAATATTGCATAATCTTATATAAATAATATAACGTTATATAAACGTCAAATAGCGTCTTATACAGGTGGTAACGGTGTCGCGAATCCAGATATTTTATCTCACTTAATATGCCTACCACGCCTAAGGAAGTTTTCAGTTCAAAAATCTAAAACTCGGTTTCCTATTTTCATTAAAATTCATAATCGGGGCAACCTCAATATGTTGGAACTATGAAACTTGTCCTTGATTCGTTTAAAATCCAATCACGAAACAAGGCCACTCTTCAATAACGCAGCAATATCTTGGAAGACATTGATTGATGGCATTACAGCGATGATTACACGACATCCACTGTGCTAGATATTTACGTTCATTTGTTATCAGCGGCCTAGATTATATCGATATTGGATTTATCATCACTATCATCATCATCATAAGCCATAAAATTCCGAAACGGGTCAGTGATTTGTCACTGATATAATAGCAATTCTGCCAACCAGTGATATGTAGTACGTCCCAACAACTAATCAATGGCCATCAGTCAGGCAATCAGAGCGCAGAACCGGCGCAGCATTGCAGCACATTTTTTTCGGAATTTATTTTCATACAAAACACATAACATTACTGCTCTATTCCGGTTATATCATCAATGGGCGTTTTTAAATTGATTAAATAAATTTATAAATATGTGTAAAGAATCACACTATGCTAGGCGCTAACGGCGTACTTGGATAAGAGTGGCGGGGATCTGACGTCTTGGCGTACATCGAAAGAGGCATATATCCAGTAGTAGAAGCAAAAATATTAATGATGATAATGACACCACACCAACTTAGTCCCGCAGCGTATATATACACCTACTGGTAACTCCTATATCCATTATAGAAGTTATCGTAGTGGGATTCAAACCCGTAACTTTTTGGTAAGGTTCCAGTCAAACCGCTACAACTAACTGCCATTGGATGAAATATTACATGAGAAAATTCCTGCTTTTTTTTAAATAATACTACGTACTTGAAAATAAGGATTTTTCCTTTCTAAGCGCGCGTATCTTAAAGTTATTTTGGGTGTTGGGTCAAACATAATATAAATTATATATTATGTATTTTTTTTGTTATTTATGCAAGTTACGAAAAATCAAAAAAAAATTTTTAGCCAATAACCAATAAAATACGCGGAGCGCCGCTAGCATATGCATATTTATTTTAAATCTCCTAAATCGTAACCCCCTTGATTTCGACGGAATGTGTTAAAAGGCAGTACAGTCCATTTTTCAGACCTTTGTTCCATATTTTTTCCAATACCATTTGCGTGAACCTTTTTCACCCTTTTCGAGACTTTCAATCAAGCAATATTGATCAAAGAACAATCCAATATCCACTTTTGATTTTATAATATCCTAGCCGTTGCCCGCAGCTTTACCCGCGTTAACTCAGATTTACAGATTCCGTATCTGGATTATTATGTAGCCTAAGTTACTCCTTATAATATATCAGCTATTTGCCAGTGAAAGTCCCGTCAAAATAGGTTCAGCAGTTTCAAAGATTAGCCGGAACAATTTTTGTTGAGTAATTTCATTACCTGTTCTACTGTTCTCTCTGAAACACAAGGAGGCTGTTTTACCTTAGAAAAAAGTATGACCCAGGCACATGGGAGCGAAACAAAGCTTATCATTAATTCTGTAATACGACAACATTCGAAAAGACAAAGCTTTTCTCGACTCTTCCTTTTTAACTTAATTGATTAATTATTATCCCATGCAGGAAGCGGCTGTAAGAGTTGCTAGGGAGTGGCTGTCTTGGCCTTAATTAGAGGAAAGTTTATACAACGTGAGTGACGATGGTCTAAATGATATTGGCTTGCCCTTAAGTAAAGTCAGTATTCAAGTGTGATGCAATCTGAATTCTAAAAATGGATTTTTCTATATTTCTCCGTTCTTCAACATCGTAT
Source organism: Helleia helle (assembly GCA_963853865.1). NCBI lineage: Eukaryota > Metazoa > Arthropoda > Insecta > Lepidoptera > Lycaenidae > Helleia > Helleia helle. The sequence continues at coordinate 15,797,524 of OY971421.1, forward strand.
ATATAGACTCGGTGATAGAATTATTACGAACGTAATAACCTTTTTGGATACATTTCGAAGGAACCCGTACCCAGTGGGCACATAACCAATATAAGAGCCTCTGGAAACGATAGTGACATTAAAGACTTTGTAAAATGAATGTGTCTAAACTAAAAACATTATAACTAAAATATTTTTTGTCTCCAGGGTCATCCAATGGTCGCATCCAGCTTGTAACACGGTAATGCTGTGTGGTTGTTGCGTCTGCTTCGGTTCCGCCATCGCTTTGGGAGTTGACGGGCGATGGGTTACACCACAGCACTACCCTGGCCTATGCGCGGCGAGGGCATGGCTGCTGGCGATAGGATTCTCCATGGCATACGGCGCTATGTTCACCAAAGTATGGAGAGTTCATCGGCATACTACTAAACCAAAACCAGAAACCAAGGTACGTTTTTCTCATGTTTTACGTATATAAAAATAATTAGTGCTAGCGTTCCGAAATGTTAATCACTTTTATACTTTCCCATTATTACTTAATAAATTATTTTTACTTAATTAATTATTTTTACTTAATTAGTATTCAAGTACTCAATGATTTATCAAGCTAAGGATATTGTAGACATTTTCTTGTTTCTTGTCATCATTCTAAAATAAAAGAAGCGATATTATGTTTTGTATCATTCAATTGGATTTTCCTAAAGCAGCGGTAAACTCTCACTATCTCGTAAGCAGCTCCATTTCTACTGTGATGTGACTGCGACTTATTTTTCTGTAAAAAGGTTTTAGATATTATATTTATTTCTGATAGTGGAATATTATTATATTCGTAATCGTATATCTTTTATGTTATATCCTGGCGAGATGTAATCCATCCTGTCACTGTCTGTGTGTGGTGTCATCACTGTGGCAGCAGTGAAGACACTGCAGACCACACACTGGCGGAGTGCCCCTCCCTGCTGTCATCCGAGCGATGACCAACAGTGATACCGCATGGCAGGCTTTCCTCTCCTTCTGCGAGGTAGTGATGTAGTGAAGACGCAGAAGGAGGAGGCGGAGCGGGAGTAGAGCGCACTGGCGCCTTTTCCCGCAGGAGAGCACGGCGGCGTCAGGCGGTCGCACCGCCGTGAGGGACCTGTGCGCGACCAATCCGGGGATCCGCCACGCGCCCGTATTGTCCGGGCTATAAGGCACCCTTATGTGTTCAGGGTGCCTTAAGTGGAGTAGGAGGAGGGAATGTCACCCCCTACCTCCAGAGGAGAGTGCCCGACGGCACGCTGCCGAGGCCTCGTGACGACGAGAAGAACACCGCTGGGGTTTTAGTTAGGGTGAGAGGCCAACATAATCAGCGGACTCGGCCTGGGGGTCATGAATTCCCCAGCAAAAAAAAGGTGGATTTCATTAATTTCTTATATAATGTAATCCACATCTTTATACAATCTAATCTCACATATTGTGATACATTCCGGTGAAAGTAAGCACGTATCATATCATTTTATAACATAAAAAACAATGTCATGTCTGATAATGATGTCATTTATTCATGTGAATATTTAAGATGTCTTCTGACATTTCATATTTTCGCCAATGATGGACGACGGCTAATGGACTCCGTTCGGGGCTTGTCGGACCCGTATATGTAAAAATTAATTAAAAGTACGTCATCTGAGATAAGGCCCAGTGACACGGGCCGTGATGATGCATTAAATTACGAATTAATTTGAATAATTTCCATAAGGTGGGCGATTTACGCTCTGTAACCAGCCAGTGTTTTAGGACAACAATAAAGCCGTTTTCCACACTTTCATCCATGCTCCTCGACTATACGTAGAAATTTCTCTAGAATACTCCAGAGAAACAATGACAACGTGTTTTAAAGAAATCCATTATACAGCCATTTGTATTCTACATTTATGTGCTTTTAGTTTTTTTGAATATAAGATGTTTATGTCAAGAAGTAGTGGTCTCTATATCCCATCTCACTCTCTAACTATCTCCATCCAAATAGACTTTATATCTCAACTTTATCATCATAAGAGAAGCAAATATTGTATTTAGATGATTGCTTTAAAATAAACTATACAAAATTTTACCACCCAAACTACCTACTCGTCATAGAATGGTATTGCGACCTACCATTTGCCAATTCAATCTTCTAAGTCAAACCTGAAACAAAGTTAACATTTTCCTGCTTTTGCTGTCTCCCAGTTTGCCTGAATGATTTAATTTTTTAGCGTAAGATTAAGAGCATTTTTTTACAAACCAATTTCTTGTTAGTCTTCAACAAACAGATCTGCTAATTTTATTTAGTACCCAACTTATTTTCCTTGTTGTAAAAGCACATAAATTCTAAATACAATTTCCGTAGCGAACAATGCCTATGCATATGTATACAATATACATATTTGTATTCAAGTATAATATTCCAATATAAATTGTTCATTTTCTTGAACGTACAATAATATTAGGTAATATATCATAATAAAATTCTCTAAAGTATTAAATGGTTAATTATAACCACCATTAGACATAATTAATTGTATTTCTGTACAGTGACTGTTAAGGTTCATTGGTTATTTTACGAAATTTTATTACTTAGACTGTATTCTTTATTGTTAGTGATATTTTATAACAAGATCTGTAATCAAGTAAATGGATGCTTTCGGTGACGTAAAATATTGATTGAAATTGGATGTTTACTGTTTTTCCCAAAATTGATTATACCCAATAATTAGTAATTTCAAAATACATACAAGTATTAAACTACACCTTTATTATAAGACTTGCATTTAGTAGAGATCGAATATATTTTTTTCTTTTACGCCGGGAAACGCGTAAGACACCCCGCGGGGAAGTGGGTTTTCTCAGGTGGTAAGGTAGACGCAGCTCTACCCACTAAAACCCAGTGAGTGCCACCAATGCCCCTTTTGGTGAGGTGCCCCGGATCTGTTGAGCAAACAGGGTACCTTGACGGCTAGTCAGTCCCTCAAGTGACCGACGCCACCTCCACAGAGGGGTTGTCACGCACCACAAAACAACCCCCCCTCACGTCGGGACAGTAAAATAGGTTGAGGTCCCAGCCTCGCCCCTTGTCCCCCTGCTATTTTGTCCCCTCTTCTTATAAGAGGGGAACAAAGAGCAGCTCCCTCGGCTCACTTTGCTTCGCCCAAAGTGCTGGGTCTACTAGGCTACTGAGCCCCACCGCCACGACAAGGCTTGAACCATGGTGGGGAGAGATCGAATATAACCCGTTGATGATCAATTTTATATATAATTGTAAAAGCAATAAAATTCGCATTTGTTTTATAAGGAACACGAAGTATAATTTTATAAATAGTAAAATAACAAAAATAACGAGTAATTAAAGTTGAGTAAAAGACGCAGTTTTGCTTAAAAGCAAATTCATTAAAATTTATGAATACAATGAAAACACGTGTAAAACGTTCAATTTGAATATTCGGGGTTTTCAATCAAAATTAATATAAAATGGCAGATACTGGGCAGATAATAAAATCAACCTTTTATCATTAATAGCCTATTTACTTATTTTAGGTAATTTTTAATGATTTCAGACAAATAAATCTATTTTTGTGAATTTGGGAACATTAATCGAAAAATAAAATTTTAGTTGAAATCTTAAGCTCATTTTTTTTCTAATACAATGAAATTTGCGAAAACTTGATGCTTTCTTGTAAACAGATATATAATATAATATAATATCTATGGACGTTTTCACACAACGTCAATCTGATCCCGTGGTAAGTTCTCGAAGAACTTGTGATACGGGTACCAGACAACGTAAATATATTTAATACTTTTATACTATACATATTATATTTATGTAAGTTACATACACTTTTGATTTCAATATATCATAATATATAAAAAAATACAAAAACTATAATATATTTATCGAATTTGAACTTGATTCAATTCTAATCGAATATTCCTAGTAAATCAAGGAAAATTTCTTTGATATTTGAACCGTACAAAATGACAATTTGGACCTCTTATAAACTCTCTTCTCTTTTTATTTTAGTTGGCCATAATGGAAAAGCTCTATAGAATCTAACATTTATTTTTACTCGCACGTTATAATTTCTCCAAGTCACGTTTGTCTGGTCTCAAGCGAGCAGTAGGTGTGTCAACATTTTTACAAAGCTGCTACGTTATCACGACAGATTTTTGTCTTCATTTCTACAAATAATACGCTTTCTGTAGAAGAATGTATTTAGTTCCCTCTGAAGAAGACACTGTTTCTACTCGGTTCAACGGCTTTTAAAAACAATAAATTTGGGGACTGTATTTACTACTGGATGCCTTTTTTTCTTTTACGCCGGGAAATGCTCTCAGGCATCCCGCTGGGAAGGGGGGGACACCCTAGACGAGTATGTGGGAATCGTTGCGCCCAGTAGATGGTAAGGTGAACGCAGCTCTACCCACTAAAACCCAGCGAGTGCCACCAATGCCACATTTGGTGAGGTGCCCTGGATCTATTGAGCAAACAGGATACCTCGACGGCTAGTCAGTCCCTCAAGGGACCGACGCTACCTCCACAGAAGGGTCGTCCCGAACCACAGAACAACCACTCTCAACGTCGGGACAGTGCAATGGGGTGAGGTTCCCATCCTCGCCACTTGTACCCACTCAAAAAGATCTTCCGAACTCTGCTGAGGCACAGAGTCAGGGTATATGTTATTTTTACCCACTAAAAACCTTCTAGGTGATCTTCCTAAGGGCTTGCTGGGTAGTCCTGGGATCTCGGTAAGAACAACGCCAGGACTTGTCCCCTCTTTCTGTAAGAGGGGTACAAAGAGCATCTCCCCCTGGGTCAATTTGCTTCGTCCAAGGTGCTGGGCTCACCTTAAGCTACTGGGTACACTACCACCGCCACAACAAGGCTTGAACCTAGGTGGGGTACTACTGGATGCCTGGTATGGGGTACTACTGGACCAGACAACCAATCTCTTACAATTTACTGAAAAAATATCATCATAAACTCCGTGTGCGCACTAGCTAGACTTATTCTTCAATAAACACCAAAATAGCCTCCGATACACGCAACAATCTTAGACCATATCATAGATCATAATCAAATGAATGTACCTTATGGCTTAAACACACTCAGGAGAACGGATGGCCGATGGGCCAGTAAATGTTCAGCAGTGGACGGATATAGACTAATGGTGATGATGATGATGGCTTACACATAAGAAACCATATTTTAACCAAACACTTCTGAATATCAATCGTTCTGAATGGGCCTGAATGATTATTTTATTTGCAGAAACGTATGCACGGCTGGAAGCTGTACACGATGGTGGGAGGTCTGTTGATGGTGGACGTGGCGATCCTGACGGCGTGGCAACTGCGGGACCCTCTGCAGAGGCGCGTGGAGATCTTCCCTCTGGAGGCGCCCAGCCACAACGACGACGACGTGCACATACGACCAGAACTAGAACACTGCGAAAGCGAGCATAATACCGTTTGGCTTGGTATGTAATATTCGTTTTTCATATTGATTTGAATGAATTAAAAGCCTATATGTTAAGTTATAGATTTTTCTTGATTGTTTAAAATGGAACAGATTTTATTCAGTGTTAAACATAATTAAGTTGTCCAGTGGGCTCTGGTTTTTAAATTAAATATTTTGATGTCCTCATTATATTCAACCACTTATGTAAGTAGAATAAACAGTAGTATACTGGCTGGTATATCCATACTGGTAGTATTAAAATACAGGTGCTATAAATAACGTTTATTTTGTCTATATAATATAAAAACTTAGGTGACTCTCATGTGGAATAATAACCCCAAATGCGAGGGCGTACATTTTTTATGAAAAAAACTCTAAACTCCTAAATAGCTTCTCAAATTTTTTCTGCCCTCACAAGCTAACCCATATATAGTGAATAAAATAAATTTATCAGCATACAAATTCTACGAACTTCCAATTTAGAATTTTTTCTAGTAAACTGTAATGCTTTCGAGTATACGTGCTTCCTTCTACCAAAAACGTAACCCTGTATTTTGCGATAGATAATTTTAAAGATTACGAATGAAATGGACTACATTTAAAAACAAGATTATTGGCATTTTTTTACCTAACCACACAATTTTCTAGCTACCCGTGCCCAGGAGAACGTTAAAACATGTTAATCTTTTTAAATTCTTGTCCAGGATTTGCAAAATAATACTTATATCACATAAATACGTAACATCGAACCAAAGGAGCATGTGGGCCATATCAAACACCGAACCACATCAACGCATTACGTGTAGTAGAGTTGCGAATACGTCCTACATTAAATCTGCTAAGCCAATTAGAACAGGATTTCGGGAAACATTTATCTTGAGAAAGTTAAAATGAATCAAATAATCAGTGAAACGATTGAATTAGAACAGGAAACGGTGTCAGAGGGCGCAACTCCCGACTAACTCTGGTGCCATTAACTAAATACAGGATGGACTCAAATGCACTTCCTATCCGGCTTCGTGAACTGAAACGCTCATTTCATAATATTATTTTAAGCTAACTTAACATTATATAAATTTGAATATAACTATCTTATACGTGTATAATAAAAGCATAAAAATATATATTTATAGATCATCATCAGCCCGTTATTGCCCACTGCTGAGCATAGGCCTCCCTTTTTCTTCTAATCTAGAGGAGATTAGAAGAAAAGGTCTCTTGCCTATCTTATCCATGTTTTGCCCACCAGCCTTTCCTCGTTATTGATCCATCGAGCCATAGGACGTCCTGGACTTCTCGGACCCAGTGTAGGCTACCATTTGGTTACCGCCATAGACCCGCTTTTTGCGCACAACGAAATGTTTCATTCATATAGGAGGCGTTGCTGAAGTGCCCCGGATCTGATGAGCAACAACAGGGTATCTCGACGACTAGTCAGTCCCTCAAGGGACCGACGCCACCTCCACCACAGAAAAACCTCTCCCAATGTCTGGACAGTGCAATGGGGTGAGGTTCCCATTTTCGCCCTTTGTTCCTAACTGCTGTTTTATCCCCTCTTCTTATAAGAGGGGTACAAAGAACATCGCCTCAATTCAATTGGTTTCAACCAACGTGCTGGGTTCACCTTAGGGTACTGAGCCCTACCGCTACGACAAGGCCTGAACCATGGTGAGGAGCTTTACAAAATCCCTGTGCTTGCGTTTGTTGGCTACATTTTCTACTAGGATCTGTGGAATGTGGAAAACTTTAGGAATTTAATGACCTAATTTGCGATTTATTTAGGCCTGGTAAAATAAGACCTAGTTTCATATATTCTTTAGTGAACAAAGGCTGGGGTTTTCAAATTAAATACTGGATGCGCTGAATCACTTTATTACACGTTAACTTAGGTAGGCGATGGGCAGACGACTGACTCTCGCAGGAGTTAACTCGCCACGCCACGAATATAGCTGATTTAACAATATGCGATTACCGAGAATTATATCGCACACTACAATTCCATACAACCTGTAATTGCTTGCGTTAGCATTAATTTGGTCTATTTCGAATAACATTTTAAAAATCCCAAAATGGTTTCCCGTTTTTAAATAACCAATTTTGAGTTTCAAAGTCAATGTCAAAACCTTGCTAAACGTCCTAAAGTACGACTTAAAGTTCTAAAAAGGAATTTATTCAAATAAAGAGAATGTCAACACTAAGCAACATTCATAAACCTTCGCTAAAGTCGACCGCGACTCATTTTCGTCCCTAACGGGATGGGAAATTTAATTTGAAGTTGTTAATCACATCTGCGTTTCTTTATAACAAACTTTAACAGTATTTGTAATAAGTGAAAACATAATTTTAATGAATAAAGTTATTCAAACTTATTATTCATTTATTATTCTTTCTGTTCATCAAATTTTAGTTTATTTTTATTTTAGTTAGTTTATTACAAAGTCAGACGAACTCAATATTATTCGTTTATTATTTAAAACTAATTACTTTTGAGGAGGGAGGTCACTACTCCGTATGACTTGAGACTGCCGCGAAATTACGCTGCATTTCCACATGCAAGTAAGATTATTCCAGAGCCCATTGCTCCCTACTATCTCAACCCTTATTTTCCTTAATGTTCAACTCTTTCTTCATTAATGTCCTAGAATTGGCGAAAAAGTTGGCGTCGCGCTCAAATTATGTATCGTATTGCTCGCGTCTTTGTTGAAAGTGGTTATTAATAACATACCATCTGCTGCCTACCAGTGATGTTTATGATATAAAAACTAATAATTTATTAAAATCTTAATAGTTTATATCGCCATTTAATGATGCCAACTGACTATAACATCAAAATAGGAGGTTTTTTTGAAATAAAACTTCTTTGTGCGCATAAGGATAATTTTTTACGGATGAAACGTCACGAAAATATGCAACGTTTTTGTTCAAGAAGAGGGAGAGAGATTGAGACCGATTGAGAGAGAGTGAGAAAGGGCGAACATAGCATGAAGCACATAGCCATGAAGTGAGAGTAGGGAGCAAGCGAGTGAGAAAGGTCGAAAGAGAGAGAGAGGGAGTGAGATAGAGCAAACGTCGCATCTCAAGTCTCGGAAATTTAAAGCTTTAGATTAGTATAAACGATATTTAAAAATTAGTTTGCCAAATAAGTTTCACTTCTGACACGTGTACTTTGTACGCACGCACTTTTTTATTATTCTATAGAGCAATCCTATATTTTTAATCAGTCCTTCATATTGGCCTTCGTATTTGCGTCTGCCTCACTGTCACAATGAGACACGCCACGTCCTCCTGTCACAAATCCAAATTGATTTGCTCAAATTGCCTTACGTATTGAATATACAGCACCCGTTAGACAAGCTAACACCCGTTCGACAGCTCTTACGTCTTCTAAATCACATTCAAGAAGACGCATAAATTTGTTTTATCAATTCAATAAAATATATAAAAGTTACAGTCAACAAATACCCAACTCAATAAAGAAGAGAAGGATTTATAAGACATCTAAAACTATTCGAAACGGAATATTCACTAATTTTTCACTATTCTACGAATGTCTTGTTTTCTAGAATCTATGTCGAAATAACTATGTAAAATGTCTATTTAAAAATCAGTTGTCTGTAAAGTCGGTTTACTGACGATAGTTGAACGTGACAACGTCATAAGAAAATGGAACGCCTCAGAGCGAGGTACATGAGTCATGTTTTTTCGTGCGTGCAGCCGGCTCCATCGAATTATAAGACGTTGTCACGTCAATAATGAAGAACATACTAAAACTCCTGTCTTAAATAGTTTTAGAAGTATAAAAAAGAATATTAATTTAAAATCTTTTGATCCACGAACTACCGCCAGAAAACTTGCTTTCAAATTAAAATAACCGCACCCAAAACGGTTCACCTGTTAGAAAACTACATCGTCACAAGACAGGTCAGGGTAATAAAGAAATACAATTTCCTTTTTCTTTAATTTCAAGTGAGCGACGATGGCCTAGTTGGCTCGGCCTCTCAAGTGAGAGCCGAGAGGTCCGGGTTCGATCCTGGGGGGGTATGATGCCTAGAAATGGGTTTTCTAAATTTCTACGTGCACCTGAACATGAGACTGTTAGTCACCTGTGAATGAAACATCGTGAGGAAACCTGCATGAGATAAAAGTCTTTGAAGGTGTGTGAAGTTCACCAAGCCGCATTGGGCCAGTGCAACGGTGAACTATATCCCAAAACGCTCCTCGGACGATTTCGAGGAGGAGACCCGTGCCCAGCAGTGGGACATATAAGGATTCATATTATTATTATTTATTATAAGTAATACTGGTTTAGCAATAATTGTAGGTAAAAGACTACGAAAACTTTGAAGCAGTGGAATTAAGTAAATTTTTGTTTTTAATTATTTTAGGCTTAGTGGTCCATCCCGGGCGGGAAGGGTCCACGAAATGCGTGCAAACGACTCATTAGTGATCCTAAGTTAGATTGTGTTACAAATTGGAATTTTTGCTCTGATCCTCCCCAAATTTATCAAGAACGCAACAGTGGAATTATATATACTTTGAAGTAATTACCAAATATGCGTTAAGTAATAAAGTAAAAGTAATTTCTGTGTACTTTTTAATAAAATTATGATTATGTTTTATTAAATCGTGGGTTCGCATAACACAAAATACGACTTTTACATAAATAGATAGATGTTGTATTAAAAAGTTCTTTGAATTAATATTATTTTATTATTTAACTTTCTATGATTATAGATAGCATATAACATTATAATTAAACTGTTGTATAAGACCAGAGAAAATTACATAGTGTATATTATTATGTATATATATATAAATTTATAGTAAATAAAATTCTATACCGAAAGAACGAAAAGCATCATATCGTCCGCCGTCACGGCATTCGACTCTATTTTGCAAGAACGCGCCAATTTTTAAAATACACTAAATGGAAATTTAATTAAAAATACTTTTTTAGGTGTCATGTACGGATACAAGGGGCTGGTACTAGTCTTTGGGCTATTCCTGGCCTATGAGACGAGATCGGTGAAGGTGAGACAGATCAACGACTCCCGGTACGTGGGGATGAGCATCTACAACGTGGTGGTGCTGTGTCTCATTACTGCGCCTGTCACGCTGGTGATCGCCAGTCAGCAGGACGCGGCCTTCGCGTTCGTCTCACTGGCCATCGTGTTTTGCTGCTTTCTGAGCATGGCGTTGATATTTGTACCGAAGGTAAGACAAAAGTGTTTTAAAGATTTTTCATTATAAAACTTGCAATTTGTAGCTACTTGTAATAAATTCTATCTTCTTAATTTAAATGATGGTTAGATGTTTCATCATCATCATCATCATCCATTATCCGTCCACTGCTGAACCTAGGCCTCCCTCAATGAACGCCAAGACGGCGGATTCCTTGCCACTCGCATCCAACACGGTCGGAATTAAGAGTGCCTAAATACCTTTAGGCACTCTCAATTTCGAAATCATTCAACTGAATTAATATGTACCTATTTTTAAAAGCTTTATTTACTTCTCAAAAAATATATTACACGTCACTTCAATGAGAACAATTAAAGTTTTATAATAACTTATTTCTAAAATATAATATAACATGTCACACTTCCTGCTTATTTAGATATTATGTTCACCTAATTTCGTGTTAAATGTGTTAGTTGACACGTACATTTTTTATGTTTATCGGAAATTTATTGTAGTTGCATATTATGTACTGCAACCATTTTCATAGAATAGTTTTAGCGTCCACGGGTGGCGCTATTGATAAAATAAAATAAAAACTACACGGTCTGTGGTACAACGTCTGCTGGGGCCACAAAAATAGGTACATTTAAGTATACAAAAACATTTCCGGAAGCAGGAATTCTTATTTACCACTTTAGACCCTTTCACAAATGTGGGAATGCGGTATTGTTCTACGACCGTCACGTAACACGGCCGAGGAAGATAAATGATAGCGCGATCTTGGGCGGCACATACGGATACTGCAATAAATATACTGCACTCGAACTGTTAATGTGTTTCACAATTTTCACAAAAGTTTCGAAAAACCCAACAGCAATAAGATTTCTGGATATATTCAAACAAAAAGTTTCCATATTTTCAAATATTTTAAGTACTTAATTAACTTTATTTTTGTACCGAGATTGTATTGCCGGTTCTTCTCAGTGGGCTCACCTTGGTGGTAGATTCATACGTTCTTAAAGCTAAATTTTATACTATTTTGAATTAGAAAGTGTGAATTTTAATTATTTGAATTTGAATATATTTTTTCAGAACGAATCTTTAATTAAAACATTTAAAGCAACTTTTAGGCTAACATACAATCAAGTTACACTGCAAGAAATATAGTTACTTATCTCAACAATCATCATCATCAGCCTCTATTCGCCAAGACGGCCTATTCCTTGCGGGGAATCGTCTTCCCGTCTGGTTAATAGCCGACCTACTTCATCTACCTAAACGCAACCCCCACTCTCAACAATGGTAAACGAAAAATCACATCCTATGCTTATATCTTGAGCCATTTCATCATTAACGTCCCAAATACGTGACTGGCCTGTTGGTCTATGTAGTGACCCTGGCTGCTAAACCAGAAGGTCGTGGGTTCGATTCCCACCCAGGACAAATGTTTGTGTGATGATCATGATCATTTGTTCTGTGTAAGTTATCTATAGTATGTATGTATTTAGAAATATATTAAGTATATATCAGTTGTCTGGTAACCATAAGAACAGGCTCTGTCTAGTTTGGGATCAGATGGCCGTGTATGAGTTGTCCCAACATATTAAAAAAAAAAGGTTCCGTCGGCAGAATCTCTCCCGGATAAGGAGATCAAAAACTGCCATTCTTTCCTCAACAACTTAAACTTTCACCAAATTTTATCATCGATATTATTTCTAAATTTATTTTGCAGTCAATATTTGAACCTGCAAAGCTGCAACCAAAACAAAAGTTTAAAAAGCTGGATTTCCAAAAAAAACGGTTTTCCTAATTTTAGACCTAGTAAGTACTTTAAAATATGAAAAGTTTTTAATCAAGCGAAGAGCATATCATGTTATACTATTTCGTATTTTCCTGTATCAAGCTGGCTTAGTTTGTTTTTTTCTCTATTTTCGTCGTACCCTCATGTTGGCATAAGAGCCATCAACATTATTACACCCCACTAGAACCCAAATTCGTCTCCAAAAAATAAGCCAAATAGAAAACAATTTTCCTTTACGTACTATAACAGTACGTACTCAATTACTAAAACTGTTATATGTAAGTACCGAATGGAACACTAGAACCCCAATTTAACTGCTACCTACGTTTTAAGAATTCCCTAATGTCTATACATTTCACTTACATTAATTAAATTACATTGGAAGGTAGTCATTATCACACAATTTTCTCTTGAATACTATTGTTAAATATTTCTATACTTTTTATTTTATTATTGTCTAGGTTGAATTATTAGCGCATAAATATTAATAAAGAAGAAATAGTAATAAATAAATAAAAACACATCTAATTAGTAAAAATATAATTACAATTTTACGATCGATCATTAATATATATATATATTATGCTGCTCTTGATAGGATACGCGTGGAAGAGTATCAGCCGTCTTAGCGTTCATTGAAGGAGGCTCAATGATGATAAGGACGATCACCAATATTTTCATTTCATAAAAATACAAATTTTATGAAGAAAGATGTATATTTTTTTCAACAAACACGAACGTATTGAGACAGTATTTAATGCTAAAAGATTTGCTTTTCCTTAAATAAACGCGATACCTGTGACATTAAGAGACGCCGGCATTTAGAAATTAAATATTTCATGCCGCTTTTATCCCGGCGAGAACGATGTAAGTAGGACGGAGGGCATTTCTCGACCCTCAAAGGATCCTCTTACGAACAAGCCAAGTATACTTACTCATTTATATCACTTAGATTTTTTGATTTACTTCATGCGTAATGAGAAAATGTATATATTATTTAACATAATATCATTGCTTATATTATACTTTTACTTTACCTTGCTCACTAAATTATTGAATAAAAATATATGAATAAAACGATAATGTAAAAACTAGCAACCGATAGTTATTTTTATATTAATGCATATGTAACCTCATTTTTTCCGGTAAAATTACTGGCTATAAAGAAACGTGTCATGAAACAAAAAAAGTTCAGCACATTTTTAATTACACTTGATGCGCGTGGTTATTCTGTTTCGATTTATTGTATAATATTATTTTAATTTTTTACCCAAGAGTATGTACTTTAATTAATATATTTTACTTGTACACACCTCATTATTTATTGTTCCAAATACAAAAAATATTAATTGAATGATTTAAAAGCACACAAATTTTTCATTGCGTCTCACAACAGCTACATTTTTCAAACTCTGTTTACGAGCGCTATATTCACGTCAAAAGCAGGTTTAGTGGCAGGATTTCAAAGATATTGCTTGCAAAGAAATTTTAAGGTAAATGGTGTATCTCTTTTTTTTTCTTTAACGCCGGGAAATGCTTTGAGGCATCCCGCGGGGGAGTGGGTCTCCCCACGCGGATATGTGGGACTCGCTGTGCCCGAAAGCTGGTAAGTGGACGCAGCTCTACCCACTAAAACCCGGCGAGTGCCACCAATGCCGCCTTTGGTGAGATGCCCCGGATCTAGTAAACAAACAGGGCACCTCGACGGCTAGTCAGTCCCCCAAAGGACCGACGCCACCTCCACAGAGGGGTTGTCCCGCACTACAGAACAACCCCTCCCAACGTTGGGACAGTACAATAGGGTGAGGTTCCCGTCCTCGCCCCTTGCCCCCTGCTCTTTTGCCCTCTCTTCTTATAAGAGGGGTACAAAGAGCCCCTCGGCTCACTAAGCTTCGCCCAAGGTGCTGGGCTCACCCTAGGCTACTGAGCCCCACCGCCACGTCAAGGCCTGAACCATGGTGGGGAAATGGTGTATCTCTACTGACCTAGTGGGAAACCTTAACATGAGCAAAAGGCCTTGATCATGATAGTGAAGAGGTGACTACTTACAATGGTAATATGGTTTTGTACTGACAGAAGTCAATTGATATAACTACAAAAAAATAGGTCAACACAAGTAATTAGATGGCTATTTTAAAAGATAATCTTTGTTTTATATTCATAAGAGACTAGAAACACTACTAACTAATTTCACAAGGAACAAACATTCATATCCTAACAAATAAGGATGTGTATTTAAAATTAAAAAGTAGCAGGCATTTGTGATCATCATACAAATGTTTGCCTTTGACAGGACTCAAACCGCAACTTTATTTTGATAATATAACGTTACTAATACACCATGCTAGTTAAATATAACGGTAATAATTTTTATAACATATAATAATTTTATAAAAAAGTGCCTAATTGATAAAAAAATGTAGCAGTGATACTTTCTCGCAAGAAAGTGCTCAGTGAAGGATATGAGAGACATCAAAAGTTTGTACAACTCACTTAAGTGTAAATAATAAAACTTCCCTTCTGCAAATGGCATCTTTATTACCTCTACGTATATAACGTATGTAAGCCTTAAAGAAGCAAGGTTGTTACAACAAGGGTCTGAGTGAGATAGCTTTATAGGCTATCTAGGCTAGGCATATGCAAGCTGAATGATAAGATTGAGATGAGATTTAAAAAACCCTCAACGCAAAAAGCGAACATTTATAAAGTAACCTTACTACTACTTAATTAGTTATCAAATCCGTTTTTTTAATATTTTTTTATAAAATTTCGTTATCCAACTGGCAAACTATTTTACCTGGAACTCATTCTTGTGTGCCTATCCTGAGACATAAGATGTTAAATCTGGGTGCCAGTAATTATACTGCCTGTCCTGCCATTCACTCCGAAACAAGCAAGATGGTGGGAAAAACCCATCCCTCCCATCGATAAAGTTGAGTCAAACTTATATCTTATACTATAAATATTAATTACATAAATTGCTGGATGTTACGATAAGGTTTGCTCGATGAAATGGCGTTATGATGTCGCGGCGGGGTACCGCTTAAATAAGTCAGACCCTTTATGTGATTGACTATCTCATAATTACCTTGTTTGCTTGCTTCCATAAAATCTATTTTTTTAATCTTCATTAATTGGGTAAATTATTAAGTCTGGGAGCACTATGAGTTTACAATCGCCCCAATTTTAGTTATTGCTTTAAACTTATCGGTACCCCGCCGCGATATCATAGCGGCATTTAAATGATCAAACCTTATCGTACCATCCAGCAATTGTAACAGGTAGTGCCATGCTGCTTTGCATCCGAATTGGGCCGGCACAACCGAGGTGGTACCTCTCGTTCACATAACACCAGCGTTCAGTGACAGCTACGCTGTCGCGTTTCGTGCGGTTTGTAAGTTTCCAGTAGCCCATTGGGATAGGGAAAAGGAGGGCAATGCATCTGCATAACATTTAGTTGTGCGGATGTCAATGGTCGTCGGTAGTCACCATAAGGCTCCGACTACTCGGTTGCCTCCTTATGACATAAAAAAAATCGCGTTTTACTCAATTTTTCAGAGTATATATTTACTTATCTTGTTTTCTATCCTTTTACATACTTAAAAGTATATACTTAGCCTATCAAAGATTCCTAGATCAAAGAGAACTGCACTGAACAGAGAACGGAGATTTTTACCTACAGTTGCTATCCTGAAACCTATATAGTTGCAATATAATTAATCAAGCTCTAGGAGCCACATTTAAGGGGCACGTTAGACTGCGTTAATTAGTTTGACAATAGTTTAATATAGATTATAATTATTTTAATAATATTCAGTAAAACTCGCCAACTCGATCCAACCTGTGTCAAGTACAGTCCAAGTCAAACATAATGAAATAGATGAAAATGTTGTCTGAAAGAATTTGAAGAATATTTTATTACGTGTCAATGTAACAACTGTATAGGATGCTTTGGTAGCACACCATAGTATGTCGCGGTCATCGTAATCATCATCACCATCACCATCATCATCATCATCCTCCTGCCTCCTGCCATGCCTCCTTCAATGAACGCCAAGACGACGAATTTCGGTATCACTAAAAATTAAGAAATAAAAACATTTTACAAAAAATTAAAACCGACTTCAAAAATACTAAACTAAAAAGTAATAAAATAACTGTGTTTCTTTAATTTTTGTGCTTACAATTTATAATCAATCTTCTACTAATGTACAAACTTTGCGTTTACCACGTCATTATAGTTACTTTTGGAGTCAGTGTCAGCCAAGGTACGTAGGTAGGTAGGGTACAGCAACAAATACGACACCGACTCCAAAAGTAACTATAATGACGTGGTACTACTGTGACATGGCGCTATCACACAGTGTCACAGTAGGACACAACTTTTATAAACCTAATCTGTTAACTTTAAAATTAAAAAAAAATTAAACTAGTTAAAATTCTCTCAATAACTCTTCTTGACCGTCTCTGTTCTCTACCACTTTCTAAGACTAAGCACAAATAAAATGTTTGTTACAATGGCAAATATTTACGTATAATATATTTGGCGAGAGTAAATAATATTACCTTTTTACACGCTTTTTATTAGCTTCACCTGTATGTTTGTATGTTTGTTTGTAACCGACTTCTTTTTACATTATTCTTCTATTATTCAGTTGAGTTGTTGTACACATGTGCTCGTTATCTAAGTAATTTAACTATCTCTAAAGTAATTTAACTATCTCGGATTGGCTAAAAGATAGAGTTTAAGATAAAAGCGCCTTTGTTCTTATATTTTTTGCATTTTTAGTAAATTGTTTTTTGTACGTTGTGGTAATAACTATTTTAATTTAAGGCGAGTCACCGAGACTGGCGGTGTAGCGATAGCGCGTAGCGGCGTCTTGTGAAAACGCTAAAGAAAACTTAAATGTTTTGGGATGAATTTGAATTAAAAATATAGCAATTGAGATTTTAAAAAAATAGCGCGTTAATTGTATTAAAAATTAAATATTTCCATGAATATACAAAAATGATGTGGAAACTTACATATTTTGTTACTACAATATTCGTTTTAGTTTTTATTTTTGCGAGTTTTCAGGATTTTTATGATCAAGTAAAGTACGTTGTCAATTGATTAAGTAAAGTCTTGTCGCATAACCAATTAACACATCCTTGAGATAATAATTTTAGGTGTTTTTATATTTTTTGTGAGACCGTTATTTAGTATCTCAAAAATTTTATTTGGCAAACTCTTTTTCCCGTTCAATTTAGCGAACTTTTACTAAATTTTAAATACGCAAACGTGCAACGTTGGTCGACGAAGTGTGGATCGGCCATTAACCTGGTAGGAAGATCTCCGTGCAGTGGCCGGTCCGTGTTGGATGCGGGTAGCAAGGGATCGGCAGTCTTGACGTTCATTGAGGCTTATGTTAAGCAGTGGACGGATAAAGGCTGATGAAACTTACTACTTTTCAAGTTCAATTTTAAATAATGTTACTGTTTTTTTTCTCCTTTTATAAGTATTATCTTGTGGTGGTTTGTTAAAATTTTATATTTACCCTGAATTTACTATACATTTTTTTTTATTTTTTTTTTTATTCTTATTATTTTATTCAATCCAGAGACAAGGTTTTGTTGAAATTAAAAAAATATTTTTATCTAAAAATTATGTCTTCATTCGTAGAACAAAACCTTCGGAGAAATTTCTCCTAATGCGTTCATACTTCAACTTAGACGGGGCGATTGAAAAAAATCGTGTAAGATTTTATTCCAAAGGATTTCCCATTTAAAAGACTTGGCAGAGATATGTGTAACTCTTGCGGGCACTCCGTTAGGAAGTTCAACTTACACAATCCGCTAAGTGTCCAATTTATTTTGGAATCCCTACTATTTTTCGAGAACATTAAATCCTATTCTCTATGTCTATTCTACAAAATCCGAGTATAATCTATTATTATAATAATGATATCAAACCTTATTTGTCCCACTGCTGGGTACGGGTCTCCTCCTCGAAATTAAGCAAGGATGGTTTTGGGCCATAGTTTACCGATGCGCTGGCCCAATGTGGGTTGGTGAACTTCACACCTCCAAAAACTTTGAATCTCATCAGGCATGCAGGTTTCCTCACGATGTTTTACTTAACCGGTGAGCAAGTGATGGTCTCGTGTTTAGGTGCACGTCGAAATTAAGAAAAAGCCATTTCTAGGCATCAGAGGGGGGTCAGGATCGAACCCGGACCTCTCGGCTCTCACTCAAGAGTTCGAGCCCATACCCACTAGACCATTGTCACTCTAAGATCCGAGTAAATCGACTCTATTATTCTCTTTTCATCACCGTCAGCTAGTCAACCAGTCTTCTTTATTGAACATCGAGACGTCTGACCCATTCGCATCTTACACTTGCCACTGCTTGGAGCCTTCCGACCTTCTATCGTCACAACTCTTCACTGTAGTGGAAGAGCTGCGTCCACTTACCAGCTTTCGGGCGCAGCGAGTCCCACATACCCGCGTGGCTAGACCCTCTCCCCCGCGGGATGCCTCAGAGTATTTCCCGGCGTTAAAGAAAAAAAAAGGATTGGCAACACATAAACATATATACATGAGTTGTCTGGATTAGTTCCAGGTACACTAGTTTATGTTCATGGACAACATCGACATACCATCTGCCAGTATGCCCAACTGACATAAAAAACACATATAACTCATTACCATCATTAATCTACAGTGTTAAAGTCTTCTAAAGCCTCCCTCAATGAACGCCAAGATGGCCGATCTCTTATGATCCCTTTACCAATGTCTTAAGTCCCATAGTTATAGCCTTCAAACGTACATAAATGAATTCTCTTCACTATCTTATCACTACTTTAAGATGCAATCAATACTCGTGGTAAAAAATTCGATAGACGAATGTGTGTCAGCGTCCAAAGAATTGAGGTTGTCGGAACTAGATTGTCACTCAGGAATCTTAATTAAAACTTGAATTACATTAAAGATAAGATGAGGTGGGACGAGAACGTTCCTGACATTTTGCGAACTAGACTTATCTATTACAATGGACTTACCGAATTGAATTTAAGACAATGTTATCTACTTTGAGATAAGTAAATTTCTGCTCAATTCTAGCTTAATATAATACGCTTAATTAATCAAAAGACAGAAGTTGGTTGTAACCGTCATTTATCAACGTATTCTATACATTTTTTGCTACACTTTCTCTACTTCAAGGCTTTATTTACGGCGCAAAAATCATATATTTTAAGTAAAATAATCGTGATCGTATTAAGCGGGTTTGTCTGTCACGTATGTAAGTGATAAATATTTTCACTTATTATATAACAATTGCAAGTGTATTCTGATATGGTATATAAAATAGGGTGTCAAAGAAATTCCACATCTCGGTTTCACGAAGATTGGACGTGTCGTGAAGAGGCTTTTAAGCCCTTAAAAGCTGGCATGACCAAAATTACATTTTCTTTTCCTGTACCTTTTTTTATACCTCCAAGCACTATTGGATGTTAATTGTTAAATGAGGCTTTTTTGTGTATTTATTTTATTTTATTTTTATTTTATTTCGTCGTTTTACCGCCATGGACTTCGCTACTCACAGTTTTATTCTACTTGAAAGGGAGAATCTTACTAATACTATTATTACTAATATTATAAAGGCGAAAGTTTGTAAGTTTGGATGTTTGTTGATCTTTCACGGTAAAACGGCTGACCTTATTTGGCTGAAAGTTGAAATGGTGATGGCATACACCTTGGATTAGGACTTAGGCTATAAAAATAATCATTATCAATCCTGATACGGTTGTAAATCTAAGTTAACGCGGAAGAAACTATGTGCGCCAAGTATTAGTTTTTTTTTACATTATGACACTTTTGTGCAGCAGGAAGTCTGTACACCCCACCATGGTTCAAGCCTTGACGTGGCGGTAGGGCTCAGTAGCCTAGGGTGAGCCCAGCACCTTGGGCGAAGCAAATTGAGCCGAGGGGGCTCTTTGTAACCCTCTTATAAGAAGAGGGGACAAAAGAGCAGGGGGCAAGGGGCGAGGATCGGAACCTCACCCCATTGTACCGTCCCGACGTTGGGAGGGGTTGTTCTGTGGTGCGGGACAACCCCTCTGTGGAGGTGGCGTCGGTCCCTTGCGGGACTGACTAGCCGTCGAGGTGCCCTGTTTGTTTACTAGATCCGGGGCACCTCACCAAAGGCGGCATTGGTGGCACTCGCCGGGTTTTAGTGGGTTGAGCTGCGTCCATTTACCAGCTGTCGAGCGCAGCGAGTCCCACATACCCGCGTGGGGAAACTCACTCCCCCGCGGGATGCCTCAAAGCATTTCCCGGCGTTAAAGAAAAAAAAAGGAAGTCTGTACAAGCAGTAGCTTTATATATAAATATATGTACGTAATAAAAACGATGACGTCAACAGAAAACGTTAGCAAGGAAACGTCTTTATTTGCAAAGTCGTTAAATACACTCATTAAAAACAAATTTTCGTATTCGTATTCAATCTGTATGAATCATTCGAGCTTATCACTAAAGGCAATAAAATGAGGGACGCCGGATCGATTCTCATTGGCATACACTTTCAACGTTTTCTGCTCCAACCTCATTATCTATGCCAATATATTTTATGTAAATCATCAACATATTGTTTCCTCGAAATGTTTATACTTTTCCCTTTTCTGAGAATAAGAAAGATCTGGGTATGGTGATGCTACCAAAACATATAATGAAGAGGCCACGTTTAGGTAGACGAAGCGTTGGTCGGCCATTAACCAGATGGGAAGAATCTCCGTGCGGTGGCCGGATCGGCCGTCTTCATTCATTGAGGGAGGCCTATATTCAGCAGTGGATGGATCGAGGCTGATGATGATGATGATTATGATGATAATGAAGAGAAAATATAAAAATCGTGATTGTATTTTTGGCCATCAATGTTAGCAAGTTCAATTACGGATGTAGTCCACGTCTCCACCAGAATAGATCTTGATAACTGTATACTAAATATGGGTGATTTTTATAGCATATGATATAGTTTTTATGAAAATCTTAGCAAGTTTTATAATGGAAATCATTTTTTATAAAATACGTCCACATCACTTAAAGTTGAACTAGTCGACGGTGCGAATTCTAACAAAATGATTGCTATCTCATCTGACATAGTGCGCGAACATGTGTGCTAGAATGAAATGCACAATGACTCATTCCGAAAATGTCCTTTTAGCAAAACATTTATTATAGAAAAACGAATTTATTTCAACTTTTGAAAAACTAAACTATGTATGTACGGACTTTATTTTTGAGCTTTCGTGCTCTGTATACTATTTCTATATGCCCAAAGTTGGGCTAAAATCAGTGTTGAAATACGAAAGTTTAGAAGCTTGTATTTTTTAAATGTATATTTTTTTACGATTTTGGTACATACAGACATAGATAATGACGAGATCAATTTATATTATACTTAGTTTTTGATGGTCAACGTCAAACATTGTGGAAATTACTGTTCTGCGTTTGTATGGAAAGATGAGAGACTTGTGTAACCGTAATACTTCTTAAATAATGTTATCCATTTTGTTGACATATTATTATAAGATTATTTCTATATATATAGAAAAAATAGGTATGTGTTCACTTCAAAAAAATTATAGTACATCCCGGCTAGGTCAACAAAACTATTATAGCCAAATTAAAAGCATTTTGCAACTTTTTCAGCTTTAGGAGAGACGAAGGAGTAAAGCAAAAATATCTCAAACTTTTCCAAATAAAATATGCATTTATACATTTAATATCCATTCCGCAGGTAATAGAGGTGATCAGACACCCGACCGAGCGGGTCGAGACGGGTCGAGGTTCCGGGTCGGGTTCCGCACCCGCCGACGAGGAACGATACCGGGAACTCGTTAAAGAAAATGAAGAATTGCAGAAACTCATCGCTCAGGTAACAATATCTCAAGATATCAATCTTCATATCAATCGTTTTGTCGTCTTCATTGATGGTGGACGACATAGCAGGTTCAAATCCAGCTAAACCAGATAATAAAACCGTTACAAAAGTTCTAGTAGAAGTAGTAAATATTTATTTATTAAAAAAATATTGAAAATGTAGGTACAGGGCTATTGCACTAAGCTACTAGCTATAGATTCTTTAAGGCAGATTAAGACAGGTATCCTGTCTCAAATCCTCGTCTTGTGTTATGTCTGTCTCACCGTCAAACCTAATATAAAAATTGAATACATAAATAAATAGATTAAGTAAAAAGTATCTAAAATTCAATTAAAAAAACAAAAATAATTCGTTGTCAGTAAAATCGGTTACGGATGATAGTTTTACGTGATAACGTCATAAAGAAACACTGATGAAAAATTAATTACCTTTTTTTCCTATTGTTTTTAATGTTTACGCGAATTTCACTCATTATAATAAACACTTTTTAAGGATACCTTTTTGGCGCTGTTTTGAGAAAAACAGTTAATTGAAGTGAACAAATTGAAATTAGACTGAAAATTCTCCATAATTTTCAGTCTAATATCAGTCATAAATCAATTACAACTTATTAAATTGTAGAAATAAACACAAAAACACAAAACACGTTGTCGCGTATTCAACATTTATAATATGTTATAATACGTAATAATGGTTTCCAAGCCAACGATATGGTCCTATCATTTGAGAGGCTCAGGCGGAACGGGACACTTTATTGTGCGCACTGCCGGTGTTCATCAATTTATAAGACGTTATCACGTCAAAAAACGTGAAGTAACAAATACATGTCCGCTAATGATGATGAAAAGACGAAAATAATACTGAAAATCACATTCTATAAGAAAACCATTACTTCCATAAATAGAAGCATGTAACATTTTATTATTTCTGTCGATCAACAAGGACCAAGTTTTGATATACGGATCCGTTACATCTGATCACCCAACTTTGGAGATAATAGTTATTTATTATCCTTTGTCAGCGAGTTGACAAACAATCAATAAGGATAGCAAATGTGTCAGACAAGAAATGTCCTCAACTTTTGGTCGCATATTCGCTGCTTTATCTATTCTGATATCAAAAATTATTTTGTGTTGACAACTATAATTTATATTCGCAATTATTTTATTAATGAACACAATATATTTTTACCTGGTAACCGCGCATCCATGATAAAGACTATTTAACAATTTTTTTGCAGTTTATTAAGATTTTTATATTCGCGACATTTCGGATACTCTCAGCAACGATAGTTACGACTGGACTTTAAGGAACTACCCGTAACGGTTGATATAAAGTGCAGATATGAACCGCAATAAAATTTGTAAAAAGTTGTTTCATCATAATAAGTGAAATTCGCACATACAACACCTATATAAATCAATAACTTGAAGAACTATTACATTAATTCAGTATTTATATTAGCTTTCACTGTATTTCAAATTCTTAGCATTATCTAATATATAAAATTTCCATGTCACAATGTTAGTTACCGTACTCCTCCGAAACGGCTTTACCGATTTTTACCAAATTTTATATGCGTATTCAGTCCGTCTGAGAATCGGCTACTATCTATTTTTCATACCCCTAAGTGATAAGGGTGGTCAACCCATCAAATTTTAAAAGTTAACGCGGGCGGAGCTGCGGGCAACAGCTAGTAATAATATATTATTGCAGAGACCAAATTGACAAAAGCCAACAAACAAAACTAGCAACCCATAAAAATAAAATAAAATATGTATAGCAGCCTTATCACAAGAATCTAGCGCTGGTGAACGCCACAAGTTTTATGTTTCTTGGTCCAACGCCAAAACCACAGCCAAAATAGATCAAAGTAGTAAAATGCACTTCGTTAGCCTTGGGCGATACATGTATTATATGAGCAGCTGTGAGCTTATGCTAATTTATTTCAAGGCTATAAGATTATGTTGTATTCCCGACACCCGTGGAAAATAAACACGTTTTAAATGTGATACTTAGTTTTAAATCAAGAATAGGTCCTTTGATTAAAACCTATTCAAAGATGCAGAGCGAAGACTAGGTATAATAAAGTTTTTAATTAGCTATGTCCTAGATAATAATAGATTGAAATGGCTAAATGGAGTGATAAATATACACACCACATGGGACAAATGGATTCAAAAGCAATAAGTGCAAACAATTTGTATGATAAAAATTCTCGTATACGGATTATAGATATCGCTGATAAAATTATTAATCCTCTTTACATACAGCCTGTATTGAGGCCAATTCGTTGGCTCATATGGGCCCAATCTATCAGTACATTTACATTGTATGATATTCACATTCATCGATGAAAACCGTATCAGAATTTTTTATTCAAAACTGTGTAGGTACTATAGGTACAGTCCTACACGAAACCTGTTTTTTTTTTTTTTAAACTTACATCGAATAATTTTAAATCCAGAATGTGAATGACGTTATCGTCGCCATGAACCTTTTTCCATCTGAAGGCTGAACAAAAGCCTATATCGTCTCACCTGACTGACTGGCCTGTTGGTCTAGTGGGTAGTGACCTTAACTGCTAAGCTGAAGGATCTGTGTGTTGTGCATGATCATTTATCCTGTGTCTGGGTGTAATTTATCTACAATATAATGTATTTAGAAATATAAAATACTAGGCCCCGACAGACGTTGTCCTGTACAATTTTTTTTTTTGTGAATCTAAACCATTCTCGAATCCACTTGAACACACACAAAAAAAATCATCAAGATCGGTCCAGCCGCTTAGGAGGAGTTCAGTGACATACACACGCACAGAAAAATTATATATATAAAGATGTTTCAGTTGTCTGGTTGCCATAATACAGGCGTTTCCTAGCTTGGCAACAGATGCCCATTTGTAAGTTGTTTCAAGATATTATTATCATTGGTTGTGTTTTTCTCACAGCTTATAACTGGTTTCTACTACATTCAAGGGCTATTGCCAAGTGAATGTATGTGTGGTATTTTTATGTTGTGTTTTTTTATGTTGAAGGTTCTTGTGTATTTTCTTCTATCTGTTAAAATTTCTACGTATTTGGCATGTATTTACATAGCAGCTAATTATTATTTACTAAGATCGGCTACTGCACCGTGATCGTCCTCCTATCTTTTTTTTTATAGCATAGGAGTGCAAACGAGCAGTCGAAGCCTTTTGATAACTATCGACGTCCATACACATCCGCACAACTAGGGCCACTGAAAACTCACAAACTGAAATGCGACATCATATCTCCCCGGTCGTGCCAGTCCAATTTGGCTACAAAGCAGCATGGCACTACCTCTTATAAAATCCACTTGGAGGTCGACCATCTAGACCTTTAGTCTTCCAATGTCATTGCTAAATATTCTACATTTACAGTATTACACATAATTACACTACCAACACACAAAACATAAAACACCATGTGTGTCCTTACGGGCTTAGGGATTCGGCGCTGCCACGATACTGCAGTGGCTTAATGTGTGTGTGTGTAGGTACATAATACGTAACTCGGCGTAAATTATAGCAAAGGTCAAATTCAAATTCGTTTATTTGCAACAAACGTGGTAACAGTGGTGAGTGGTGACAGTAAATATCGTTCAAGATCATACATGTTTCACACTCTTAGAGATGTGCAAATATTTTAGTAACAAATAAAATAATAATTATTAGTAAAGTTGTAAAGGTCGAATATTGAACGCGATAAGTGATATGCTATTGGAAATGTTGAAACGTGTATATTTTATTTTATTGTAAAATGATAGTAAGATAGCATCATAAGAAAGATCATTTTAATTTCCGAATTCCCTTATACGCTGAATCTGAACTTAACCAAATCGCTGATAGACACAGATGTTGCTGTTTTAGGAATTTGCAAAGATTTGCAAGTACAAATTTAGGACATTCGCAAACAATGATTATGAAAATATTTTATATAACCATAAATTAAGTAAAGCAATAATAGCTTGTGTATTTTTTTACGAAATTCTAATAAACAAAACCACAAACGTATTGCCAACGGTCAGCCGGGGACATATTAACATTTTAATATTCAAACACCGCGGGAAATTAAAAATACAAGCAAATACAAAAAATGCCATTGAATAAAAAAAACGCTTGTAACGTTATTTTTGTAAAATATATTTCGCTCGAAAATTATGTTCTTTTTTTAAATTTTACGTTTTAAAAAATTCTACTAAACTATCAAGGGTTTTGTTTAGGTAGACGAAGTGTTGGTCGACCATTAACCAGGTGGGAAGACGATCTCCGTGCGGTGGCCGGTCCGTGTTGGATGCGAGTGGCAAGGGATCGGCCGTCTTGGCTTTTATTGAGGGAGGCCTATGTTCAGCAGTGGACGGATAGGGGCTGATGAAGATGCATACTTATATTTTATGTTAGTCATTATTAATGCTATCAAAATAAATTATTAAGTAGATAAGTATGTACCTACACAGGCTGCACTAAAAGTATCGGGAATGGAATATTTCCACTGTTCCTGTCATATTAAAATCTTTTTAATTGTAAACTCCTTGGTTTTAAAAATCGAATACCATTTATTTATTTAAAAAAAGATTCTCGGTCTTGTCAAACTTGTTTAGTCGTTGAGATAATGGAATTGACTCGAGAAAATTCTAGAGCGATGATTTATTATGACTTTTGAAGTGGTTTAACACAAAAACCGGATGTTGACCGGATGATTTCTGAATTTGGTGATGAAGCCCCATCCAAAACCACAATTTATCGCTGGTTTGCTGAATTTCAACGTGGACGTGTCAAACTCAGTGATGATCCCCGTCAAGGTCGTCCAAAAACCCAAGAAAACGTTGATGCTGTGCGTAAGCTTATTGAGGAAGATCGACATGTGACATACCGCGAAATTCAGGCAACTTTAGACATTGGCATGAGTCAAATACAAATAATCTTGCATGAACAATTAGGTGTAAAAAAGTTTTTTTCCCGATGGATACCGCATTTGCTCTGTGAAGAGCAAAAAGCGGCTCGCGTTACTTGGTGCGTCAGAACTCTCGAAAGATTCCACGCAGGATCCTCAAATACTGTATACAACATCGTATCAGGTGACGAATCCTGGATATACGCGTACGAACCCGAAACAAAAAACCAGTCACGAGTTTGGGTGTTCGAAAATTAGTTAAAGCCAACAAAAATTGTTCGTTCACGGAGTGTTGCAAAAATAATGGTGGCCACGTTTGTCTCCAAAACCGGCCACGTTGCGACTATTCCTCCTGAGGGACAAAGAACGGTTAATGCAGAATGGTATGCTAGCATTTGTTTGCCACAGGTCGTTTCTGAACTCCGTAAAGAGAACTGCAACCGCCGCATCATCCTCCATCACGACAATGCGAGTTCTCACACCGCGCACAGAACAAAAGAGTTTTTAGAGCAAGAAAACATAGAATTATTAGACCATCCGCCGTACAGCCCCGACCTAAGCCCTAATGATTTCTATACTTTCCCTAAAATAAAGAATAAATTGCGTGGTCAGAGATTTTCATCGCCTGAAGAAGCTGTGGACGCCTACAAAACGGCCATTTTGGAGACCCCAATTTCCGAATGGAATAGTTGCTTCAATTATTGGTTCCATCGTATGGAAAAATGTGTCGAATTTCGCGGAGAATACTTCGAAAAGCAATAAATACATTTTTAAATAGGAATGTTGTGTTACTTCCTTGATTCCCGAAATTTTCAGTGCCGCCCTCGTCCTATGAAATAATGTAAATCACATATTATTTCTACATACATAATTCTAGTTAAGGTTTACGAATCCATACATACGGTTTGGTGTCTATTTTGAAATAGCATTAGGTTCGTAACGACGCCTCAATCCCATGTTAACAGACATCCATTTTCTTTTCTAAATTAATCTTTTTTTTTATACAGAAAGAAGAACGGATACGAGTTCTGAAGCAGAAACTGGTGGAGAAGGAGGCCGCAGCGGACGGGGTGACCCAAGGTACGGTGATAGCGGACCTGGCCACCGCCACCTCAGATTACGGCACGTCCACCAACTACACCAGGTCCTCGCGGGCCTCCATGTCAGATCTAGACTTCTCCGAGAGTTACCTCTAAGACACTATAATTTCACACTGAAAATACATTCAAACTTAACAAATGATGATTTGATTTAGTAAAATTAAAAATACCGCTAAAATACCTAACGCTATGCATTTACACTTAAAATACATTTTTTAATTTTACTAAGGACGATTTGATTTAATAAAATAATAACCTGCAAAATACTATTAAAACGTTATAATTTCACTCTTAAAAATGTATTTTAAACTGAATGTTATCTCTTAAACACTAAAAATGCTATAATTGTTATTCTTACACTTAAAAACTTACATATTTTGTCATCATTCATTTCAGAAGTCAAATTAATAAAATAATAAAAACAGCATTTGTGAATATTTTTCTATTAAAGAACGGTATTTTTGAAGTAAAGTCTATACAATAGACTCTTACTTCAAAAATAACGTTCTATAATTCCGTTGTGCTTGTTTTAAATTTAAACCTAAAAAAAGACTATAAAATTATTATTTTTTACTTTAAATAAGACATATTTATTTAAAAAATAATAATAATACAAATTGGTGTTGATAAAAGAATATTTCGTTTCAACAAAATTCCATATCTGAACATGACCTAGTTCAACGTGTATATAATATTATTTTAAAATTTAGTTTGAACATTTAAAAAAAACTTTTTTCAAAATATTGTTTAAAATTAATTATTTTTATGCTCCCGTGCGTGGCCTGCAAATATTTGAAACCGGAATAATAGACCTTTATGCGTTTGGTAAACAAAAAACTAAAAGTGAAATATGCACGTTTCTCATATTTATTCATCGCGCAGTTTTATATTTGTCCGATTTATGCTTCGAGTAAGAGCTTTATAAAACTCTAACTGCGTAAAAATAAAGCCATAAACCTATATCTAACAAAAAAATAAAATCTATTATTTTATGAATAGATTTATTTATACAATAATAAAAAAATATTTATGCAATAAAATAATAAATATTATTAAAATAAAAAATCTCAATTGCTATTAAACTCATTATTTAATAATGACATGATTCAACTATTATTATTTAAATAGTCGTACTATTTAATTAGTATATCGTTTCATGTAACAGGTACAAGGTGAACTGTTAAATCTTTCGCTTACGGTTGTGAAACTTCAAGTGTAGTCTGAAGCTTGCTTCGAGATCCAAAATATCGCTGTTTGTTACATATACAATTTTATCCAAATATAACTTTGTATACATTTGAATCTTTCCTATCGTTTCATGTTTCCTTTGTGACTGCAAATATCGGCTTACCTTACCACTACCTCACGACGATCGCACATGTCTTACGTGTTAACTTGTACATACCCTACCTTTAACTCTAGACTGATTTAGAATTACTATTAGAATATTATAAGATCTTGTAAACACGCCCCTTTTAGCTACGTTCTTTACCATAATTTAATATTAACAGATTTCGTCCGCGGGCGAGATCTTAGACTTAAGTTTCACTACAACGATACATCTATGCTTTTTAAATGTTCAATAACAATTAGCATCTTGACACGTTTACATATAATTGGCACAAAATTTAATAATTAGACAAATTTAGAATAAAATTATCGCTAAAATATGAAGTTATTTAATAGTTGTAGTGTTATTAATTGTTCTTATGCCTTATGTTAAGATAATTCATGCAGTCAAATCTCGTTACAGTAGTAAATGCAATATATTAATTGGTAATTTTTCTTTTCAAAATTTACTAACATTTCGGGAGAGAAAGATCATTATTCGATGTCATTGCGGTTTATGGGTGAGATATTTTGATTAATAAGTAAGTATTTAGATGGAGTTGTTGTTCCGTTCCTGTAGTTGTCCATTGTATGTACCCCGGCATGGCACTCTAGACCTCCACTCGCACTACAGGGCTCCCTCACGTCCATCATTTGTTTGAGAACACCTACCCATGTGCTCTGTTATCATGTTATCATATAGCATTTCATCGTTAGTAGGACTAGTAACATTAAGTTTAGAAAAAAGGAACAATATAATATTATTGAAATCAAAAATTTGTGTTCATTTTATATTTCTGTGGACATCGGCTGGACTTATAGTATTGGGGTAATATATATATATACATTGGGTTTATGTAAAAAATACATCGATTACATCACATTTTAAATTATTTTTTACATATAAAAATGGGACTTAAGTAGGTTTATTTCTGATTCTAATTGCGAAGATAGAATCAATAAGAAACGAGATTTCTTTGCATGAATGTTATTTGTATGTATACTGGCTTTTATAAATTTCAAATCTATAAAAACACATCCTTAAAATACACTTATCTATAAATCTGCTGACGTGATAACGCTTACATTATGCTTTTTATGTTAAAACCGGTGGGAGGGAAGCGCTGTGCCGCGCTCCCGGCTGCATGGGTACCACCATCTTGCTTATTTCTCCCGTGAAACAGCTTTGCTGTGTTTCGGAGAGAAGGGCAAGACAGGCAGTGTAATTACTGGCACCGAGACTTAACATCTTATGTCTCAGGATAGGCAACACATAACTGAGTTGCCTGGGCTCGTTCCAGGTATACTAGTTTATGTTCATGAGCGACGTCGACCACTTAACATCAGGTGGTACGTTTGCCAGTTTGCCTATCCAACTAACACAAAAAAAAAA
Organism: Helleia helle; assembly: GCA_963853865.1. Lineage (NCBI taxonomy): Eukaryota > Metazoa > Arthropoda > Insecta > Lepidoptera > Lycaenidae > Helleia > Helleia helle. The sequence goes on from OY971421.1 coordinate 15,828,620, forward strand.
AACATTTATATATTTATATAATTAATCTTCTTTTTCTCTCAACAGACGTTCAAGATGAACACATCTAATTCCCGGTTCTGCATTTGTTATAAAGATACAATTATAATTTTCAAATTGTGAAAATATAGACAATTATAAAATAAAAGTGTTCTTATAATTAGATGATTGATTATTTGTAGAAAATTGATATTTATATTTATGTAAATATGATTGACTATTGTTTAATTATGTGTTAGATTTTTATCGTAACAGATATCAATAGAAATAAAATTGGTTGTTACATATTGATCGTTGCTCAGTACTGTTAGAACCGACCCCAGTTTGTATGGAATGTGCAGTGTTGATATTTCTTGTCATAACTTAGGAACGAATAATTATGGTAGATTTTTTTTTTTTTTTAATAAAGTAAAGTTTAATTTTTCACTACCCCTTGTAGAATCTTCATAGTTGCATTACATCTGCTACAAAAAGCGCAAACTGTTATTTGTTCAGCTTCAAACATATTTCTTTCTTTGCTATTTTTTATCCACATATTATATCCATATATATCCACGTATATTTTCTCCGCATTTGTGGCGATTTCTAAAAATATGTCCAACTTTTTTTTACAAATATCGTCCAAAGAAATATTACATTAAACATGCATAAATCCTTAGATATGGCAAGATAACAAAGCAACAAACACTATGCATATTGAGAAATTAGTAATATTTTGAGATGATGATATGTTTTGCTCTTGTAAGGTACCGTTGATATTAGAATAACGCTAAAGATGAATTGACTACTACTATTAGACATAATAATTTTAATATACCTGTCATAAATTGAGAATCTAAGAATAATATTATGTCACATATCACGAAAAGAAATCGACGAAGTAAACCAACGACGCTGTCTAGCCAAGGACTATCTATAATATGTAGTATAAAATTGTCCTACCTGATGATCGACGTATGAAATTGAATACAGGAACATTGCATTGTAATTATAAATTTTATTGTACCTACTTAATATGTAAGTTTCTGAAATAATTTTTTTTTTTTTTTTTTAGAATTTTTGATTATAATTCTTCTTCTTCTTGGGGTGCCTCTCCCAGTAATGAAATTCGGCAGCTCTGCATATTCTTTCTTGTCTCTCGCGAGGGGAAAAAGTTACTCGGCCCTTGCGTTTTCTATATGTATTTTGGACTGTTCCTTACTATTTACTAAGGAACAGTCCAAAATAATAGTTAAAATAATTTTGTATATTATATATTTCCATTTTAGTATATATTTTAACTTTTTTTGCGTCAACATAGCTGTAATCGTGTTATATATGTGTTATAACTTCTAGATATATAAGTATCTAACTGTCGATTTGAAGCTAGATATCACTATTAGATTTTACTACCATCAGCTATCTGAACCTTTCTTCTTGTAAAAGTAACCTATAAACTAAATTCTAATATTGATATAATAGTTTTTATACGTCGATCATTAACATAAAGAAAGTTCAAATAAAGTTGTATCATTTATCATTCATTTAGCACTGTACAAAAGAGATGCCAAAAATAACTTATTATGTACAAATTATAATATGCATGAAAACGATCATAAGCATAATATAATTCAAAACAATCCCGGTAGGAACCTGACCGCAATTTTTTTGATGAGAAATATCTATTAGCGCGCTTTTGAAATACAATCGACTCGAATGCCAACCCTCATTATCATCGACCCTTATATGTCCTAACACTGGGCACGGGCCTCCCCCTCTTAATCAGGCGAGGAGAGTGAAGGGCCATAGTTTGCCGATGCGTTGGCCTTATGCGGGTTGGCGAACTTCGCACACCTTCAAAGACTTTTAATCTCATCAGGTATACAGATTTCCTCCCAATGTTTTCCTTCAAATGTAAGAAAGTGATGTCTCATTTTTAGGTACACAGAGAAATTAAGAAAAACCCATTTCATGGCACGGTCAGAATCGAATAAACTCAAGGGCGAGACCCACTAGATCCTTTGATTATATATTTCATATTAATTGTGAATTATATCAACGTACCTAGATGTTCACATCTGTCGTGCTTCCCGTGACCAACTTTTTTCACAATTAGGCAATTCATCAAGTTACTTAAGGTATTTGTTCACATTTGGCAGGGAAATATGCCTCATTTGTTTCATTACTACATCATATATAGCACTGCCAGTAAAATGCAAATTTAAGTGACGATTAGATTAGAATTTTAGAACTAGTACCTCATTTGACATCGTCATGATCTAACAATTCAGGTAGTATAAGATATTAAATGCTGTTCAACGTTTCATTTATGACAGCAATTTGTTACAAATATTAAACATCTAGATTTTATATTATATCCTTCTGTTCATAGTTTTATTGTATTACAAGGGGTGTATGTAATGTATATGTAATCAAGTGTATATACTTATGCAGCCTGACCAGAAAAAAAAACCTTCGCCATATTACGGACAATTTCGGAACTAATTTCTGTATGGACTATACTAAGTGTTAACGTAATAAAGATACAGAGGCGACAGCAATGTAGGGTTTATATATTTTTGGTCAGACTTAACATCTATCACTTTTTATCTTACCTAATTGCAAAAGTGAAAAGTCATACTTATATTTAAATGTAAAATTATGATAATACTTTTTGCAAAACTTTGAACGGAATCCGGGACATCGAAAGAAATAAACTTCATTAGAAAGATGATAAATTTCAAAAAAATACTTTTATTAATTTTAGATGTCTTAAAATTACATAAATATTTGTAAACTATCTACATACACATTATATATACCCTAATAAAATAGATATTAAAGCTTTAATTAAAACTGGAAGAATGATTCAACTCAGTTATACAAAATAAATTCTGGATTATTCTAGTAAAATATAGAAAAAAAAAAACAAATGCCAATATACAAAAACCAATTATTTTAGCAAATTATAAGAATCCTACGCGGCCTTAGTCTGAAGATTTGACTGCAGAATACAAAATTGTGTTTGTGTTAATAAATCATGTTACTTTATAAAAAGATATATATAAAATATAAAAACGTGTTATAGTTCAAAATTTTATATTTTTCTTTGGATATTGATTGTCAGTAGCACGAACTTTAGAAGACATAAACTCGATTGTTTGTCTCTTGTTATTTATGAGTTTATTTGTAAGTTACATCACTGTGTAAATAAAGAGTCATTGAACGATCTAAATGTATTCATTGTTTTACTTGTATCCCGATAAAACCGGATTCTGAAAAACGTGTTTTTTGCTTAATACAACAACAAATTAACAACTTTCAGATTTTTTTCTACAGTGTTGTGAGACCTAGCTTGTTACCAAGCCTTTAAAACGTTCTCTTTCACTTTAGTCATCAAGGTGAGCTGCTGAGTGATCTTTTACAACTCTTGTCCTTTGATCACCTCACAAATGACACTTTAATGTAGATTTTTCTAAGTAACAAAACATGAACGTATAAGTATATGCGATAGGTTCGTATACTCGCCGTAGAGTACCTATATATAATATAGTTAATAAATAATATAGTTAACTTTAAATTAAGAATTAATAATCTGGGGTGAAAAAAAGTGTAAAAGATCATAGACAGCTAATATAACAACAAAAGTTGGGGTCACCAATGTGGGATATAATATTATCGGAAGCCCCAAAGGGAGATCTCCGAGCGACCGAGATGGTGTGCGCGATCATGCCGAAACCCACTTGCTATCATTTCAGCTGTTGTATGTATAGCGACGAGCTGTGGAACTTCGATAGCGTGATTCAGGAATGTGGCATTGATTGGTCCGCCACTAACCTAAAAAGTATTTAATTTATGTCATCGTGTGTAAACGGGTTTTTTCCGTGCAGTGATTGGCCCTTGTTGGGTGAGAGTAGCGGGAAATCAGCCTGACAACAGAGCAACATTCGACTGCGGGGGACAACGCACGGGAGGAACGTCGAGAGGCGCACGACCGTCAGACGGCTAGACTGCCATCAGCTGCTGCTTATCGCATTCAAGCATTTCGATGATCTTTCATACAAATTACGATTACGAATAGATACTTATATACAAGCAAGTGCAAGAGGTAGTGCCATGTTGCTTTGCAGTCGAATTGGGCCGGCATGACTTGGGTATAGTTATACCTCTCGCTCACATAACACCAGCGTCAAGTGACAGCTATGCTGTCGCGTTTCGGTTTGTGAGTTTCCGATGGCCCATTGGGGGGAGGGGGATGGGGAAAAGGAGGGCAATGCTTAACTTTTGGTTGTGTGAATGTCTATGGGCGTCGGTAGTCACCATAAGGCTCCGACTGCTAGGTTACCTCCTTGTGACATAAAAAAAATACAGTTCAGTTCAGTGAAGGAGGCCTATGTTCAGCAGAAGACAGATAAAGGCTGATGATAATAATGATACAGTCCACGTTCTTTCAATATTATGGCCCTATTCAAAGGTTATTGGTGCTGATGAAATATGTTTATAAGTAATCGTATGTGATCGTCTGCATACAAACTATACCTACAATAGTTGACCCAAAGATTTTACCACCACTTGCTTGTTTCTCCCGTCAAACAGCTTTGCTGTGTTTCGGAGAGATGGGCAGGACAGGTAGTGTAATTACTGGCACCGAGACTTAACATCTTATGTCTCAGAAGATAATACAGGATTCAACACATGAATGAGTTGCCTGGGATAGTCTTAAATTAACTAATTGTTTATGTTGAACTTCTCTGGTAAATAAATTATAGTTTAAAAAAACTAAAAAACACGCATTAATTAAATAGCAAACCCAACTCAAAATTTGAAAATAATTTTTAATTGATGAATTAAATGGGTTAACAAAATTACTTATTGTAAAAAAGCGTGGTGCTTGTAACTAAGTTTTTATATTAACTTCACTTTTAAGAAATAGATACCGATGAAATATTTTTAATAATGAATATTGAGCACCTCACGCTTTTTTACAATAAGTAATTTTGTTAACTCATTTAATGCGTTTTTTAGTTTTTTTAAACTATAATTATTTTTTTACTTTTTAGTGTCGATTTTTTAATTAAAGATTTTATTAATTTAAAGTACTCAACTAATAACAATCACTTTATAAATGAGTGAGAGACTAAAAACAACACAAGTGATGTAGGTAACTTGCGCGCCTTATGCCTTCCTTTTTTTTTTTTTTTTTTTTTTTGTTATCGCAGGGAAATGCTTTTTACGCATGTAGCCAGGACCTCGGGTAGATCCTGACCCTATGTGGGACTCGTACCTGGGAGTGCCCTACCCGTAAACTAAAACCACTGCGAGCGCCTTCAGCCGCATTATGAGGGTCCCGGATAGGCATTCAACAGGATCACCTCAGCGACAGGCTGGCCCCGGCGAAGGCCAGACTACTCCTCTTAAGGGGGGGACTACCCGGCTGCTTAGGCAGTCCCCGCGACGTCGTGTTATTCTGGGCCCAGGTTCCCATCCCGAACCCGGCATGAGCACAGGGGCGTTACTGGAGGCGCATTAAGTAGCGCCTCCTGCGCACCCCCGTTCGTCGCCCACGTGGGGAGGCCTCGTCGGTGGCCTCCTTCTGGGACATTACTGCCTCGCAGAAGGAAACCATCGCCGTCCAGGACTCGTCACCGAGCATCGCGGTGATGACACTCGGCAGAGACAAGTCCCCTCCGATGACCGATGTCAAATCATGACGCAGCGCCGCCCATCTCGGGCACACCTTAAGGGTGTGCTGGGCCGAGTCCACCGCCGCGCCACAATCGTGACACACTGTCAACGGCTCCCTGCGGGCCGTCCGGAACAGGTACTCACCAAAGCAACCATGCCCAGTGAGCACCTGTGTCAGACGGAATGTGAGGGGTTTGCGCTTACGGCGCATCCACCGCTCAAGGACTGGACGCAGAGCAACCGTTAGGCTTTTGCCGTACGGCTGCTGTGCCAGGTCCTCCCCCCACCTTCGCATTAACGCCTCTTGCCCTAGTCGGCGAACCCGAAGGATCCCGTCCAACGTAAGGCTCTCACCAAGAGACCTCCTATCCGAGACATAGGAGTGCGTCTCGGCAAGAACCTCCGCCACGAGTTCCCACGGGGGGTCACCGGCCAGGGCAGTGGCTGCCGCCCACGATACTGTACGGTACCCCCGGATCACTCTTACCGCGATGACCCGCTGCGCCGAGCGCAGCTGGGCCTTATTTCTCGTGGTAAGGTGACCCGCCCAGATTGGTGCACCGTAAGTTGCCATACTCCGGCAGACTCCGGAGTATAGCTGCCTACAGGCGGCACTGGGTCCTCCGAGGTTCGGGAGGAGTCTGCCCAGAGCACTTGCCGCCTTCACGACCTTCGGACCCAACATTGAGAAATGTGGGCCGAAGGTCCACCCTCCGTTGAGGATGAGCCCCAAATATTTGATGTGGGGGCTCATCCTGACACTCGCCCCTCCGATCTGGAGGGCAGCCCCCGCTGGGGGTCCTTTCCGCCCGGTCCCGCGGAAGAGAAGGGCTTCGGTCTTCTCTACTCTGACCCGAAGCCCTAACTTCTCTATGCGGCTGATCACAAAGTCGAGCCCAACCTCGGCCAGCCGCGCCGCCTCCTTATAGTCTCGTCCCCGGGCATACAAACAGGTGTCATCCGCATAGCAGATGACACCCAACCCGGGAAGGAGGCGGCCTCGCAGGACCCAGTCGTAGCCGATGTCCCACAGGATCGGACCGAGAACCGACCCCTGTGGAACACCGCACCCGACTCGCCACCACTCTACGGACTCACACCGGTTCTCGCAGGCTACCCTCCGATCGGAGAGGTGCGCCTCCAAAAGCCTCCTTAGATACGGGGGCACTCCGAAGAAATTCAGTGCCTCCCGTATCACACTGTGAGGAAGGCTGTTGAAGGCATTCGCGATGTCCAAAGACACCGCGACCACCACCTCCCCTCTGTGTTCCGCCTCACCCGTCACCGCCCGAAAGCGTTTGAGGGCGTCGACGGTCGACCGGCGTGCCCGGAACCCAAATTGGAACTCTGAGAGTCCCGGTCTCGGGCCGTCCTCCAGGTGCTGAACGAGCCGGGAGGCCACTATTCTCTCGAAGGCCTTCCCAGCTTCGCTCAGCAACACCACCGGTCGCACCGCCGAAGCCGAGTCCGGGGTCCGCCCTGCCTTTGGTAGCAGGCAGAGCCGACCCTCCTTCCAGGGCCTTATGCCTTCCTAGCATGAGCTATCCTGATTATCCTGACCAGGATATTGGAGTAATTTTATCAAATTATTGTATTGTCATCGGTCCTCGATAAACCTACAAAGTTTGAACAAAATCTGGTCGTTAGAAGTGAGTCAAAATCAAGTCTAAAGGAGTCGGTTACATACATACAAACAAACATACATACAGGTGAAACTAATAAAAGCGTGTTAAAAAGCGAAAATTGAGAACCAGGACGAACGTGGTGGTAAGTTAATACCGCCGTTAATCACCCAAAACAACACCCAAGTTGTGAGCGCGTCGACAACCTTATCTAAGCTGGGGAAAGAAAAAAAATGAAGCTTCGAGTAAAACTAAACTAACAAAGCGACTACTCCACAGTGACTCCATCACCTCTAATATGAAAATAAAAAAATAAATTATTTCTATATAAATTGTACCGCAATATTAATAAATTCTACGAATTTTCCAATAAGCTGCTTTTCTCATTCACTGATTTGTAATCAATTCATATAATTGGATTCTCTAAAAATAGTTTCTATATTTGCTATAACTGACTCTTTAGTAGAATTATTATATTCTAATTGGATCAAATCTAGACGATAAAAACCGGGTAAATGTCATTACATAAATATGATTGGATATTTACTGGGGGGAGGAATGTACTCGTACTTGCCGTATGAGTATATAAAATTTTTTACGTGCTTTGCTGTGTTTCGGAAAGAAAGGCAGTACATGCATTGTAATTACTGGCACAGAGACTTATCATCTTGCTTCTCAGGATAGACAACACATGAATAAGTTGCCTGGCCTAGTGCCGAATGAAATCGAAGTAGAGTCATTTGACATTCAATAAAATACTTTGATGTACAACATTGAATAAAATATTTTTATTTTTTATTATTTTTTTATAATCGTTTTTGTTCTTGGGTGACGTTGATCACTACCTATTAGATGACTCGTCTGTCTGTCTGATCAACTAACATATCGTACCGTACATCCCATTCCGCAAGATCATTTTTCATTACTTCTTCTATAATTCTGTATAACTTTAATGTTTTCATTTACAAACAATACACTAAACATTTTCCATAAAACTAAATGAAGAATTACAGAACATATTTTCCTATTTATTCCTTTAAAACAAAAGCTACAATAATGAAAAAGTAAAACAAAAACATCAATTTACCTGGCCAGCCATTATGAAGCCATAACCCATCTAATCCATTAGCGAAACTACAAAACTTTACAATATTATGCAATTTCGTAAGCAAGTTTATTTCCCACCGCATACTTATACTCTATTATTTTCAGGTCTTATTTACGTGAAAATGCTTTATAAAATAACTTTGCTTAGCTTCTTGTAATGTCAGTTTCTATCGCAAATTAATACTTTGAAAAAATGCTTTGACGGCCGGCTGGTGTATCGGATGACTGGACGCTACACGCAGCTGTCGCGAGTTCTACTCCAGCCAAGATAATTAATTTGACGTGATGTATTGTCAAGGTGCTTCTAAACCACACCAAGGTTCAGGCCTTGACCTGGCGGTGGGGCTCAATAGCTTAAGGTGAACCCAGCACCTTGGGCGAAGCAAATTGAACCAAAGGTGCTGCTCTTTGTATTTATCAGGCGTTAGCTTCGCGTCAGCAGTTTTGCCTTCGCCGTCACCGATGAACGCCAAGTCTGCTGAGCGCGCACTGTGCACGCCCCGCGACCTCACTCCCACCCCTGCAGCTCCTTCTCGTGCTGCACGAAACTCCCGACCAGCTGTCCCGGTGCCTGTGTCTGCAAGGAATGAGAATCTCGCCAACAACACCATCGTGAGTATATCAGCTACGAAGCCCTTGCCTGAGAAGACATCGAAGCGGGCTGATGACGAAGGTTTTATGACGGTGCAAGGAAGGAAGCGCCGTCAGAAGACGAACAAGAACCGTTGTGGCACGGCTCCCATGGGGACCAACAGTGTACTTGCTGCAGCACCGAACACCCCGGTGTATATCTCCCGCCTACACTACACCACTGAGGCGAGAGACATCGTGGAGTACGTGCGCCAGAGGACCAAGTACACAGCGAGAGTGCAGCTTCTGGAGTCGCGCCGCAACGTCAACTTCAAGGCGTTCGTGGTGCGAGTGCCAACATGTTTTCTGCACCTCGTTATGCAGGAGGACTTCTGGCCAAAGGGCGTGGTGTTCCGCCGCTTCCGCGGACAAGTTCCACCGGAACGCCCTAAGATTTAAGTGCAAGTGAAGTGTTACTAACATAGTTTTAAGTTTTATTTACTAACAAGATTGTTTATAATTAAATAATATGTATAATTAGGTTAAGGTATTTATCTATGGGCCTATGCAGCCTGAAAATAAAGGTTTTATTATTATTATTTTCCCGGCGTAAAGGAAAAAAAAGTGTGCTTCTAAATGGGCAATCATTTCACTGCAATGTGTGGCTGCAACAGGATGGCCGGCAACATTATACGACATTTTTTTGTTATGGCTCGTTCGTATAGCTAGTAGCGACATATATTTTACATGGCTGATGTGTTTCGGACAGTTGCCGGACATCGCTCGCCTTTCGAAAATGCTGCAATATTGCTCTGCCAGCTTTGTTGTTGTTTCGTTTTTTGGCATAGGTGCATTCTGTTTGCAGTGTTGCCAACTTAGTGGATTTTCCTTCTAAAACTGGTGGTTTTGAACTCTCTCTTAGTGCATCAATATGTATATTTTTATTGCTATTAGGGCTCCTAATTCTCTTAATAATAATTATGCAAATCCTCTCATATAAACTTCAATGCCAAATCTAATACTTCTAGCATGCAATAACCTTAAAAAGAGGTAAAATATATATACGTATTAATAAAAAGGATAAGTGTAATTAATAAAAGATAGCCACAAAAAGAGCATGTTCTGAATTCGCGAAAACAATTTCACCAAATATTATATTAGTTAGGTTTACTTTGTTCGACACTTGCCTGCAGCGACGATCCATACAAAGGAGGTTAGCCTCCCTTGTACCAACAAAGCCTGTCTCCGGATTGGATTTTGTCAGACCAATTCTAGAATAAGTAAGGTATTGTTTGATCATTTCTCTTATATATTTTGGAACATTTAACAAGAAATAATTTTATAAGATGGCACTAAATACAAGCATTTTTTGTGTAAATGTTAAGGTAAAAGATATGACACTACATATTAAGTTAGTTAAGCAAATAATATTTTGTGTAGCAAAGACTTGTGGAAGACATTATTCAAGGAAGAAGATCTAATATAGTAAAATAATAATAATACCTATGGACGCTTTTACACCACGTCAATCTGGTCCCGTGGTAAGTTCTCGAAGAACTTGTGCTACGGGTACTAGACAACGGAAATCAAAATCAAAAAAATCAAAACGAGAACGAACGAACGAACGGGATTCGAACCCGCAGCTTGAGCGCCAACGCGCTAACCATTCACGTATTCTGAGCCACTCAATATTTTTTTCATTAATATAAAATTATATTTTAATCAAAGTATAAATAACTAAGATACACATAAATATAATATAAAATCCTTAAATAAGAATAAAAAATAAAATAAAAAAAAGGTTTTTTTTCTATAGTGAGTAGAGAGGGAACGGCATCATTAATGTTTAATGAAAAAAGCTGTCCTGCAGTGGAAAATATAATAATAAAGTAAGCGAGCTGGGCCAACCACTCGTTCCCACCGCTGCTACTCCTGTATAGCCAAATGACCCTTTGATACGATCTCAGGGAGCCCGAGGGATACGTTAAAACTACCCTGGGACCTACAACGAATATAATCAGATAAATTAAGGAGAAGTAAGAATATATGTTCCAGTTTCCCGTTCCCTATACAAAAATTTATTATAGTTCATTGATTGAAAAGAAATAATATATCTACATAATATAATTTCATCAATAAATTTCACAGCATAAGTCCGCGAGGCGAAGCACAACTTCAATCTGTAAAATTTTATTTCGTCTGTATATGTGATAAATATAAAATATTTACCTTCTTTAATAAGTATTCATTTGTTTTATATACAAACATTTAACCAATTTTTTTGACAATTATCAGGCTACTTGTGTCCACTTTAATAATTTTTTCTAATATTTTTTTAAGTAAAACTTCTTTGCGTAAATTTTTTACGGTAAAACGTCACGAAAATGTGCAACGTTTTTGTCCAAGAAGAGGGAGAGAGTGATTAAGACTGATTGAGAAAGGGCGACCGTAGCACGAAGCACATAGCCACGGAGTGAGAGTAGGGAGCAAGCGAGTGAGAAAGATCGAGAGAGAGAGTGAGATAGAGCGAACGTCGCATCACAAGTCTCGGAAATTTTAAATTTTAGATTAGTATAAATATAAACGAGTCTTAAAAATTAGTTTGCCACATAAGTTATACTTCTGACATATTGTGTACTTTGACGCAAGCACTTTTTTAATATTATGAAAACGCGATTAAAATATCTACTATTTAGCATTCGAACCGTTTCTAATATATTATAAATGTTTTTGTTATATATTATAAATGGGCCTTTCAGAATGTTTATATCATCATATAATCCTTAAACATTTTCTTTACTGAACGGGCACGAGCATCTGCCAAACTGTACACAACGGCCAAATAAGAATAATATTATTTGCAGCCTAAATTTGGCCGAAACCCAAATATGACTGGATTCCCATACAAACGGTTCGAAAGCTGTTTAAGTTATTGTACGGACGTGATTCAAAAATAATGTACATCATACTGCTTATGAAAAATAACCGTGTACTTATAATTTATTTTGGCACCACACAGAATAGGAATCCTCTAACCCAACGATTCGTTAAGTGAATACTTTTCTACTACTACTTTACTTTTATTTTAATTTTTACTAGTATCCTTGAACTGGTTTGAAATCGAAGAAAGAACGTCGATATCACATTCTGGGCATTTTTTATTAAAAAAGGTTTACTACAAATATTATATACTAGCTGTTGCCTGCAGCTTCACCCGCGTTACTCAACTCCTATAAGTCACAGCGTGATGTTTTATAGCCGATAAATAAGCTGTGTACCACCAAAGAATTTTTTAAATCGGACCAGTAGTTCCTGAGATTAGCGCGTTCAAACAAACAAACAAACTCTTCAGCTTTATAATATTAGTATAGATTTAGACTTATAAAACTGAAGAATGACAATATTGTATAATTTATCACCATCATAATTAGGGCCTCACCAGAAATATATAAACCCTGCGTGATGTCGCCACTGTATCTTTTTCACAATCATCACCACCCGTTGTAATTACCCATAATGAGATAACGTGACATCCGATAAAAAGGCATTGTATTAATATGTATTAATATTTATTAAATTATATTGTATTAATTTTAATATGGCGGATAAAAGATGCGCAAAGATAAATATTTCTAAAAGCAACAATAAATTATAGCGATGAATATTCACGACGTGGACTAATTCGCCCAGCTTTAATTCAAGTTATATTTTACAATTCAATTACGTCTCACGTTTCGTTCGCCTAGTGGTTATTAATACAAATTCGCAATTTTGTAACATTTTTTCATTATAAATAATTATCAAAATGTATGTCATTTTTATTGAAAAGTTGGCAGAAGTCATGTTAATTAAGTTGATATTGAAAACGTTTCACCGTAAATTATTATTGGATTATGCATTAATTTTCTTGAAAAACCAAAGCAGAAGTACCTTAAAAATCTTTCGTTGGAAAAAACATATCTTAAATTTATCTCTAGGTATTTTTTGGTCTTCTTTATTTCGTCGTATCTATTTACAAATATACAAATTATAATCACAAAATTGATTATATTTAGATAGATATATAATGATAACAGCATAAAAATATCAAGTCGCATTATAAATTGTTCGCATTGTTGAATTTTTCTTTGTTCGTTAAATTACAGGTCTCTGTATAATAATTGGAGCAAAACTTTTTCCTAATTAAAAGCCTAAGTTAATAAAAACCTTCATAATTAAAATTATATCTTTGTCTTTATTGAAGCTCGCCTACTTATATTTTACTTTTCATTATTATTTAAATGAAAGGTAGCCAATTATGACAGAACATGTTTAGGCCAGCAGTAATACAAAAAAACCTTCACTTGCAAATGTTAACATTATAAAGGTTCGTTTTCATTTCGTTTGGGCTTATGAAGATCATAAAAAGGGATATGTTATATTATGACGAGAAAACGAGGGTGGTGTCTTCTCTACGGAAATAAATAAACATCATAAAAAGCTGAGGATTACCAGAGTCTCTGCGTTATTTTTTATTAAAACACGCCATTTAGCCGTTTACCTTGCCGTAATGAAATTTTTGTTTAGCCAGTTTAATCTGAAGCTGACCTCGCTATGAATAAGGGATTTTAAAAATTAACAACTTTAGCTATAATTAAATTTTTTATTTTTATAAAACGTGTCTTTATGGTCCAGTCTCTAAACAACTACTATTTATATATATTTTTTTTATGTTAGTTGGGTAGGCAAACTGGCAAACATACCACCTGATGTTAAGTGGTCGACGTCGCCCATGAACATAAACTAGTATACCTGGAACGAGCCCAGGCAACTCATTTATGTGTTGCCTATCCTGAGACATAAGATGTTAAGTCTCGGTGCCAGTAATTACACTGCCTGTCTTGCCCTTCTCTCCGAAACACAGCACAGCTGTTTCACGGGAGAAACAAGCAAGATGGTACCCATGCAGCCGGGAGCGCGGCACAGCGCTTCCCTCCCACCGGTAAACCTTATATGCCATAAACACTATCCTGTAGATTCAAAGAAGGCCAATTCACGTAAGATAATTTAAATAACGACTGAGCAGAGAATTAATTTCCTCGTGAATGTTCTATTACGTTACCTTTTTACGATCCTAATTTAGAAGAGATGTCACATAAACGCTTCCGTCAAAATCTCCTTCCATTATCCCATTCTATAGACGCTATTGACGCTAAAATGTTTTTTTCGGATTGATCTATGATCCTAATGCTTACTTACTCTTGGTCCTAATGCTTACTTACTTGTTTTTCGGTTTTTGGTGCCAGCTGGCTAACCACAAATCTAATCTAACCACAAACCGACAAACAAGTAAGTATTTACAAACAAGTAAGTATTTACAAACAAATACCTAAGTATTTACAAACAAATAAGTATTTTATGAGAGGGAGTTGTCCCCCGCCAATCTCGGAGTCTTCGAGCACACGGCCGCCTGGCGTTGGGGTTGAAGCATATGTAGTTAAAGTGTAATAGTAAGTACACACCCTCACAATTTACTATAGAAAATTTGTGTTAGTTATTGTCTGTGAGGTTATTGCTCCAAATTTCACTTAAAAGAATAAAAATATTATTATATACAAGGAGATCAGGGATACGTTTGTGCCGCGGGTGCACCTGCGTGTGTAACACTATTCAGCTTATTTCTTCCATAAAAACAGCTGTGCTGTATTTCTCCCAGACAGGGTATAGATACTGGCACCAAGACTCTTTTGCAAAATATGAACTAGTGGCATGTTCATAGGTGACGCTGACTTACCATAAGGCTCTTCTGCCAGTTTGCCCATATAACCATAAAAACGCGTTACAAAATATAATAAATAATAATAATATCAACCCATCAATGTCCCACTGCTGGGCACGGTCCCTCTTCTAAATTAGGTGAGGAGGGTGTTATTACACGTTGGTGGTAGTTCACCGATGCGCTAGCCCAATGCGGGTTGGTGACCTACACACACCTTCAAAGAATTTTAATCTCATCAGGCATGCAGGTTTCCTCACGATGTTTCCTTCACCGGTGAGCAAGCGATGGTCTCATGTTCAGATGCATTTTTAGAAAAACCCATTTCAAGGGTGACATGGGTCAGGATCGAAACCGGACCTCTCACTCAAGTGACCGTACCGACCGCCCATACCCACTAGACCGTCGTCGTTCACACGAAAATATGAACACGACGGAAAATTTAATACAGAAAATACATTTTATTGGTTGAACGAGATTCCATACTGTATAGCTCAAAATATGTGCCGCCAAGGCCGTCGAATGCGGGTACAAAAAGAGCATTGTTAGCATTGAAGCCGGTATGATGACAGGCGTGAACAACGGCGCTCACACCATTTTGAGACGTGAATTCGATTTAGCACAGATTGCTCTATTCAATTTGTTCGCACTATATTCAAAACCGAGCATATAAAGTTACATTAAAGTATCAGGACTCGCAGCAGGGAATGGGTAAGACCAAGCCCGATTGACAAAAGCATGTCCACATACCAACTTAGGATCACGTTGGGATTACCTTTAAAATCTTCTCAAATTGAAATTTTCAAAAGAAAAGGATAAGTCCGTGTTGGATGCGAGTAACGAGGGATCGGTCGCCTTGGCGTTCTTTGAGGGGGGCCTATGTTCAGCAGAGGACGGATAGAGGTTGATGATGATGATGATTATGATGATGATGATGAGGATGATGATGATGATGATGATAATGATAATGACGACAATGATGATGATGATGATGTGGACGATGATAATGATGATAATGAAAGGATAATAATTATATTCGTATTTGTAGCCGATCTATATCGTAACTATCATAAGTACAGAGCTTGATAAATAGACCTGAATTCGAAGTATTTATTATTCTTACATAAGCAGTGAATTATGCTCGTAATAGTGTTAGCTAATAATAATAATAACCCATTTTCTGTCCTGAAACGCAAGTATAATATATGTCGGTGCCAGTATGGTGTCTGTAAACATCTTGTATGATCCTTCTTTCTAGACCACAACAAAGCTAAACGAAGATGTAGTGGTTAGATCAGAATAGTGCTGCCATCCCCACCACAGGTCGATATAAATGTAATGTTATACATATTATGTATATGAAACTTTACTGGAAATAAGTTCTGTAGAGTAAATAGAAAAGTATAGTAAAATGTAAGAGAATGCACTTTCAGTAAAACTTTTTTCCTCCTGGTGAAAATTGTAGAACGATTGAGCGTTTGGAAATGTAGCATTTTAATATTTAACTTTAAGAAAAATGCCTAACACTTGTTCCTAGAAAGGATATTTTATTTTCTTATTGTCTGTAATAATTTTACTAGTGTGGTTACATTTAAATTCAAATTAAAATAAATTTATTTCAGATTTTACATCTATATTTGTTACTAGAATTGTTCTTAATTCTAGTGTTATTAAATAATTTCAATCCAATGCTTTAACAGTTGGGAGTCCCATCGTCTACCCAGCACGCTCAGGAGACTGTCCGGTCTCCCCCGCACGCGCGACCACAACGAGGCACATCGCATTCATACGATTGTGTAGAAACAATCTGTATGTGCCACAGCAAACATAGAAGAAGCAAAACTTGGCAGCCCAAACAACCTCCTGAACACATTATTGTATTGCATTTAAGCTTTCCTCATCATACATCCACATGGAGACAAAACTTCGCAGATTCTGATCTCAGTACTACCCTTAAGTACCCTGCCTATCCTGCTTTTCTACCCAGAATATAGGATCTATATTATATATTAATATCAACCCTTATATGTCCCTCCGCTGGGCACGGGTCTACTCCTCGAAATCATGCTCAGAAGATTTTGGGTCATAGTTCACCGATGCGGCGGCCCATTGCGAGCTTCATACACCTTCAAATACTTTTAATCTCATAAGGCATGCAGGTTTCCTCACTTATTTCCTTCACCGGTGAGCACATGGAAATTTAGAAATACCCATTTCTATGCATCACAGAGAGGCCAGGATCGAACCCGGACTTTTCAGCTCTCACTCAAGAGGTCGAGCCGATACCCACTAGACCATTGTGGCTCACTACACGTGGAATATAGGATCTATTTTAACACAATGGCACGCATGCGGGCCTCATCCGGGCGTGCAATCAATCGAATTACTTCATCCAATTGTTTAAATTGTTCACTTAAAGAAATGTATGGTAGGGCTTAATCTGTATTAAAATAACTGTTTCTAAAGAAGACCGGTTCATACATTTATGCCAAAATAACTTAAACTTAATCACAATAATACAAACAATTGTCTCTCAGAAACAAACTAATTATACCAGCTAAAGAGTTCCTTCTATCATCGTTTACAAAAATGTTTCAAGAACAAAGAAAAAATATAATTAAATAATAATAATAATAATAATTTAATATTATATAATTTAATAATAATTAATATAAATAATTACCTATAACATCATGGTACAAAAAAAATCATAAGAACATTGATAAATCATAAGAATATTGTCTTTCGTTGATATTTAACATTTTCATTTTGCTTTTACCCACTGTACAATCTCGTTAATTTTCTAGAAGCTAATTTATTGTCTATATGTCGAGCAGTAATAAAACGCTCGAGAGGGAAGTACTAAAATTTCAAGACTATTACGAAGTTATGACAAGCGCCCCCTTAAAATAAATACTTGGAGAAACTAGGTCACATTCAAGAATAAAACCCGATGTGAGAGGATTCAAGAATAAAACCCAATGTGAGGGGATCAACAAATTTGTATCAAATATGTATACCGGCTCAAACATTCGCAGGTGTCCAATAAGACATTTGTTTGTCGATCCTTTATCCCGACAATGGGACGTAATACCTTCTGTGTATTGGCCTTCTTGTATCGACGAAGGGGGCTGTACGATTTTATCTAAAGTAAAGTAAGACATTTTTTGATTCTATAGATCTATTAGCAAGCACGTTTATCTGACAGCAATTATTTGGTTGTAACAAAATAATTTTGTGATACAGACATTTTTTTTCTTTAACGCCGGGAAATGCTCTAAGGAATCCCGCGGGGGAGTGGGTCTCCCCAGGCGGGTATGTGGGACCCGAGAGCTGGTAAGTGGACGCAGCTCTACGACGCAGCAAAGATCGAGAAAGACAGTGAGATAGAGCGAACGTCGAATTGCAAATCTCGGGCTTTAGATTAGTATAAAATATATAAACGAGATTTAAAATTTAGTTTGCCAAATAAGAGAATGTGACTTCTGACATGTGTACTTTGTATGCACGCACTTTTTTTTTTGTTGACGCAGGGCCAGATGTAGCTGATAGGTACCTGGGTGGCTCCTGGCCCTATGTGGGACTCGCACTTGGGTATGCACTACCCTAACTAAATTCACCTGCGAGCGCCTCCAGTCGCGTTTTGAGGGTCCCGGATCTGCAGGCAACAAGAGAACCTCAGCGACAGTCTGGCCCCGGCGAAAGACCAGACTACTCCTCGTAAGGAAGGACTGCCCGGCCGCTACTAAGCAGTCCCAGCAGCAGCATTTACTGAAGGAATTATGTAATTTGGTGCAGCGGTTCTGAAGTTATGTGCGTACGTACATTTCAGAGATTCGTATTAAACTGTCCAAAATATTTTTATATAAAATAGCCTGTATACACTAATGATACATTCTTATTTAATACAAAATATACAATTTCATCCCAACAAAACTAGAAGCCTTAGCAACAAAGTAATTATGGAACACAAATTCCCCAAACGTGGTTTTATTTACAGAAGCCAATATTTTAATGAGAGTTATTATGAAAGGTATCGTATTATTTACCTTGGTAATTATCATCATTTACTTACCACGAGTTGATACTTGACACAAAAGTCGTCTTTGATATAGATCTTTTTTCTTTTACGCCGGGAGGCTTCCCGCTGGGAAGTGGGTCTCCCCAGGCGGGTATGTGGGACTCGCTGTGCCCGAAAGGTGGTAAGGTGGACGCAGCTCTACCCACAATACCCGGCGAATGCCACCAATGCCGCCTTTGGTGATGTGCCAAGGGACCGACGCCACCCCCACAGAGGGGTTGTTCCGCATCACATAACAACCCCTCCCAATGTCGCGTCGGGACAGTGAATGGAGTAAGTTTCCCAGCCTCGACCCTGGTCCCCATGCTCGTGTGTCCCCTCTTCTTATAAGAGGCACACAAAGAGCACCTCCCTTGATTCAATTTGCTTGCTGGTGCTGGGCACACGCTAGGCTACTGAGCCCCACCGCCACGTCAAGGCTTAAACCATGGTGGGGAACGATGTAGACACCTATAGTGACCTATAGTGATCACACAAATTAATTATTTATATTATTCTTTGCGGGAATCAAACCTATTAGTCTCCGGTCAACACCAGTCTAGTTTCTGGATCACCAAATAATTCCACGGAGAATTTAATACAATACTTATTAAATATATAATCTAATATATAAAATTTCCATGTCACAATGTTAGTTACCGTACTCCTCCGAAACGGCTTTACCGATTTTTACCAAATTTTATATGTGTATTCAGTGGGTTTGAGAATCGGCTACTATCTATTTTTCATACCCCTAAGTGATAAGGGTGGTCAACCCCTTAAAATTTTAAAAGTTAACGCGGGCGAAGCTGCGGGCAACAGCTAGTATAAATATAAATGGAAGCACAATCTTGTGTCAATAAGTTCTTATAAAGTTTTTGGTTCAAACTCCAATAATATTGGGTGAAGTTTCATTCGTATTTAAGTTTTAGTCTCTAGTGCGTTTGTTTATCCCGCTTGAATTCTCGCCATTTAATGTTATTGAAACCAGAAACTATTTTCCATAGTTTTAGAACTTACCTATATAGAATTTTTTCACGTGAATATCTCTATCATACAGATAAATTAAATTGGAGTGTCTGTTTGTAATATTAAAATAACCGCTTTTTATTAAATACATATGGATGTATACACGGTACATATACCAAAATAGCCTTTTTTACAATTTTTGTCTATCTGTCCGTCTGTCTGTCTGTCTGTTTGTTCCGGCTAATCTCTGAAACAGCTGGGTCAATTTTGACGGGACTTTCACTAACAGATAGCTAATGTTATAAGGAGCAACTTAGGCTATAAAAATAATCATCATCAATCCGGGTACTGCTGTAAATCTAAGTTAAAGGGTGCGAAGCTGCGGGCAACAGCTAGTTATTAAATATGAAAAATAACTCACATCATGGCATCACCTTAACTTGTTTTAAATTTAATGATAAGCTGGTTATAACAAAAAAAATGAACATACATATACATGACCCGTAAAGAGACCTTAACGCATCTTAGAAATGTCTATTCTTGAAGCAATTCGAATCACTGCGTGTTGTTAGAGTATCTGACCCCAGTGAGTTGTAATTACAATATAATTCAATGCCTGACCCAGAACCAAGGAGTTATTGGTGGGTAAGTAATGTAAAAAAGTTGCCCATAAAAATATTTTGCTGTACGTCTATATTTTTTATAAGTACTTCTAGCTTTCTGTGTAAGTAAAGATTCTTTTATTACATACATATATCTTATTTGCTTTATATAAACGAAACTAAAACACATCTAATATGTGCCTTAACTAAACATAACTGATTTGTTCACAATACCTTGCCTTACAATTAGGTTTGTTTGCCAGTCAATATTGTAGGAACGTAAAAAGTGTGTCAGTATTTATTTAGACCCACCCCGCAGCTACGCGAACATTTCCAATAGCGACCTCGAAACTACTAAATAAATATAAAAGTTTCAAGGGAATACAGGAGTAACCTTTTGTTGACTCGCCGAAATTGAATTGAGATTGAGATGTTTTCTAACTTTCGCTACATTCTTGTTTTACGGGCTGATAGGGCACGCAATGTACGATATTATTTGCAATTAAGTCAAACGAAAATAAATATTTATTATTAGTATATTATGTTCTGCTATTTTTCAGAAAGAAAAACAATGCAGGCTGTGTAATTACTGACACGACACTTATTATCTTACATTTCAGGATGGAAAACATGAATGACCTGGCTTTGGCTAGTTCCAGTTGAATTTTGTTTTGTGCGGTGGTTCGTTTTCACATTTGCCTGTCCAACTAACATAAATGTAGGAAAATAAACGTGTTTGAAACTAATGTAAGTCGGGTGACTTACATTAGTAGATCGTAGCGTGTATACGCTACGATCTACTAATGTAAGTAATCTACTAATCGTAGCGTGTATACGCTACGATCTACTAATTACACAGGTTGCCAGCGCAGGTCAATCGAACGTCTTTAGGTAAAAAAAAACTACACAGGTCAATTTCCACCGACGTTCCGGTATGCGCAGCCAGGTAGAACTCTCCGGTCAACCGTGTGTGGAATACATAACATGATCGATTTATGCTTAATTCGAGTAATTCGACCGCCCGACCAAAAAAGAGACAACATACATAAAAAAAAGCTTTCGCTAACCAATCATGTACAAGCCTATACAGATGGAAAAATACTATAATATTGTGAACTATTTGACGAAGAAGAACCTTAGTATCTTCTTCAAAATGAAACATAACGCTCACATAACATTGGCGTAAAGTGACAGTTAAACTGTCGCATTTTGTATGGTTTGTGAGTTTCCGGTTACCCATTAGGGATGATAGGGAAAAGAAGGGCAACGCATCTGTATAACCTCTTGTAGTGCGAATGTCTATGAGCGTCGGTAATCACCCATAAGGCTATTGACCGTTTGTTTACTTATATAATGATTATGATGGGGTGGTAAATAAGATGGAGGTTAAGCTGCCCGCCGGTCATGTAGTCAAAAAAATAATAATATGTTAAAGGTTTTCCACATTTACAAATCCAGATGTCATCTGTTTAAGTTTTTTAGTTCAAATTTAATTTTGTGCCAACCATGGTAAGCAATTCTTATCCATCCAACAGATTAACAAAGTACGTACTGATATTAAACTTCTCATATCCAACTTCATCAAAAACATCCAAGAATAGAAGCCAGTGGGCAATGGGCATATTACTTCTACGTAATTTAATTCTCTGTAATGGAATATCAATCTTAAATATATTCCATTTCTTAAAGAGCTCCGTGTTGTTACATTTTCTGAAAGCACTCAGGTAATAGGAGAAAATATTATTATATTTCTTAAAATATTCGCGAGTCTTAAAAGATATATTTTATTTGTGATTTTAATGCTTTGAACCAATTTCACTGGCTCTCAATCCGTCTGAAAGTTTTTTGTACGTTTATTACGCGATTACTCCGCCAATGAATGAATTTAGTTTTTTTATATAAATATATTTAACCATGTTTATTGTTTTTATTAAGTTGAGCTTTGTCTGTCTGAGTGGACGTTTGTAGGTGATTTTTAAGTAACATTTCGACGAGCTATGGACTTAAAATCTTGACTATAACTCAGAAATGAACCTCATTTTCTCATAGTTTATAACTTTCTACTCTGTTATAAAAATTTGTTTTAAATAGGTTATTATTGTTTATAAATGAAGCGATTACTCGTTATGCATTCTGTTTCAAAACGACACATATATTTTAACGTGATTTTAAATCCAAGTGATTTCAAAATAAAATAGAAAAAAATACCAAATGCATATTAAATTTAAAGATATGAACAAATATTCTACATTTACTAATATCAAATTTTATTTAAAAAATTAAAAGCTAATTATTCGTTAGCTTTTAATATTTTTTTATACCAGGGGTACCCTATTCTTGAATATATGGTAAGTTTTGAAGCTCGCAGCACAAACCCATTTGCCCTTAATATTTTTAGATCCACGGGAGGTGCGAATGCGCTAAGCATTTCCAATGCGACAACAACAAAAAAAAACCGGCCAAGTGCTAGTCGGACTCGCGCACGAAGGGTTCCGTACCATTACATAATATACAACAATAGACTCTTTAACAAAAAAATATAGTTTATGTTTATAAAATTAAATGTCTTTTTTATATTTGAGCTGATTGAATAGAAGGTAAATTGCGGTTTACGATTTATGACGTATTAACACTAGAAGGGTCGGGTTTTATACTATACCTTTAAAGACCGCAGCCGTCATTTTGACGGCACTAGAGATTCAAACAGATACCTACTTATAAAATTATTGCGTGAAATACGCAATAATTTTATAAGTATCTGTTTAAATTTTTTTTTTTTTTTATTTGTCTTTAAAATTAAACAAAAATAATATCACTTATATTTATTAATAATTTTAGTGCTTAAACTGAGTAACATTTGTAACAATAATAGTTTTTTTTTTTAATCTTTTATACATTTTCCACAAACAGCTTTTTTACAGATTGTGCAGTTTTCACAAGTTCTATTTTTTTACAATTACGATTAACTTGACATTGCTGTCTCTTATCTTTATCATCTTATGTAGCTCGTCTACGGATAAGTTCCAAGTATCATCTTGACTCTTGTCATGTGCTTTCTTTTCAGTGCATTCTTTTATACGTCGAAGAATGTACTCATGAATAAATAGCCTCTACGCAAAAATTTGCTTGTTATTTTCAACGTATCGTTTGGCGTATGGAGTAGGCCCTGAGATTTCTCTAAGCAATGATATTATATGTTACTACCGTAACCGTGTTTATAAGCTCATTGTCTCTAAGTATATTTTGCTGACTTCGACGTCCAACTTCACTAGCGTCTGCAGAAATACAAGTCCATTCTAACCCGTCACTCGCTATCTGTAGCATACTGACTTCCGGCACCGAAGATGTCCTAGCTGAATGTCCACCACGCCCTGTTAACTGTTATATATAGGAGTAATCTGCTTCGGAGTTTTCAGATGAAGAAGTGACTTGTTCCGGCTGAAATTCTGCATCACGGTTTTCACCAAGATTGTCTGATAAACAGTTACCACTTTCATCACCTGACACATCTTGTTGTATGTCACGATATCACGACAGTTCTTGTTCTTTTTGGGAAGAATTGAGACGGCGACGCATTTTTATAACAAATCACAACTGCGCACTAAATGAAACCAACGTCTACTAAGTGTAATATTAACAAGCTAGGCAATAACTTAATCATAATTCAAATTAGAAATAAAACAAAAGTACTCTCATTAGTTCGTAGAATACTTTGTTTACTATTCTTATCGCAGCCGTCACATTGACGGCGTGCGGTCTTAGTAGGTATTTGTATAGAAATATCATATTTATCAAATTAGAAAAAGTCATAAAATATGAAAAGAAACAAAAACATAGTTTATAAAATATTTAAGAATGAAATTACCGTGCCGTCAAATTGACGGTGTTGGTCTTTCTAGTGTTAAAAAACACTACTCACTAGATCTCCTTCAAACCAATTTTCGGTGGAAGGTTGCATGGTAATGTACATCATATACTTTTTTTGGTTTTATCATCGTCTTATTTTAGAAGTAACAGGGTTACAGTTACTTAGCAAGGTTCAACAGTAATTAGTATAGTTCTTATAGTTTCGGAAATAAGTGGCGGTGACATACGGACGTACAGACAGACAGACAGACGTATGACGAATCTATAAGGGTTCCGTTTTTTGCCATTTGCCTACGGAACCCTAAAAAGGATTGGTTCATCCAAGGAAGGAGTATGATAATAATAAAATCTTTTATTTCCCATCACCATTATCTTACACTTATATTAAAAAGATAAGGACAGAGATAACTGGATCAGACTGGAGGAGGCCTAAGGAAGGAGTATTTGAACATATACTTAATTTTCCGGGGTGGAAAAGAGTAAAGCAAGCGTAGTGAAAAAAGGGTACAAAAAGGCAACGCACCTGCAATTCCTCCGGTAATTTTTTTTTTCTTTAACGCCAGGAAATGCTCTGAGGCATCTCGCGGTCTCCCCACGCGGGTATGTGGGACTCGCTGCGCCTGACAGCTGGTAAATGGACGCAGCTCTACCCACTAAAACCCGGCGAGTGCCACCAATGCCGCCTTTGGTAAGTTGCCCCGGATCTAGAAAACAAACAGGGCACCTCGACGGCTAGTCAGTCCCGCAAGGGACCGACGCCACCTCCACAGAGGGGTTGTCCCGCACCACAGAACAACCCCTCCCAACGTCGGGACAGTACAATGGGGTGAGGTTCCCATCCTCACACCTTGCCCCCTGCTCTTTTGTCCCCTCTTCTTATAAGAGGGGTACAAAGAGCCCCCTCGGCCCAATTGGCTTCGCCTAAGGTCCACCGCTCACCCTAGGTTACTGAGCCCCACCGCCACGACAAGGCCTGAACCATGGTGGGGTGTGCGGGCAGCTAGTCTATTATAATGAAACAACTTTTACGGATTTTATCGCGGTTTTATTAAGTATTTGACATTTCGTATACTTTACAGCAACCATGTCGAAAATCTTAATAAACTGCGATAAAATCCGTGAAAGTTGTTTCATTATAATGAGTGAAATTCGCGTGAACATTAGAAACCAATAAGTAACAAATCTATCCCACAAAAGTGAGTTATACCTCGTAGTCGGTTTTTTATACGACCAAACGTAAATATTGTTGTGAATGTAACAACATAATGTGATTTAGGCCTACATACACGAAATGTCAACAAGGCACGGTCGTCAAGGCCTGAACCATGGTGGGGAATTCTTCCGGTCTATTCTTACCTCCAAGTTAATCGATTGTCCGTTTATTCCCTCTTCGACTTAACTAAGTAAACTGAAATGCATTTTATAATTCGTTCCACAGACACCGTACGAGCACAGCTGATGCTAACTGCGACTGTGCTATTGCCGTAAACTAATCTTCTTACACATCTTACCATTGTAGAGTATGTTGTAGATAACAGAACATAGGGTTTGGTTTCAAATGACTGGTTTCCTTCAGTATCGAAGTTATGTAGTGCATATAAGTCCTTTAAAGTTCATACATTGATAGGACTTTACTTAAAGTTATTTGAATACGAAATTCCAATGTAACTAATATATTTGGGAGATGTATTAGAAATAAAGATGTTGCTCTTGTATTGAATTAATCAGCCGGTAATTATAAGCCAACGTGACGTCATGTCTATCATGTCATCAAATATTTATTTCAGGCAGTGTAAATACACCCACCGAGAAAAGTTACGTATCGGGATAGGCTGTTGTTCTGTAGGCAACTGTGAAAGAGTTGCCGGGGCCCGAGGCTAGTCTCATTTATATTTATGGCCCACGCTGCCTACTTACCTACTTATGTAAAGATTTAATGAGCTAACAAAACTTTGTATTTTTGAAGTCTTTGCGCGTGTGAGGGTAAATTTTTTACGGATGAAACGTCACGGAAATGTGCAACGTTTCTGTCCATGAAGAGAGATTGAGACCGATTGAGAGAAAGAGAGAGAGAGAGAGAGATTGAGACCAATTGAAAGAGAGTGAGAAAGGGGGAACGTAGCATCGCAAGTTTCGGAAATTAGTATAAATATAAACGAGATTTAAAAATTAGTTTGCCAAATAAGTTTCACTTCTGACATGTGTACTTTGTACGCACGCACTTTTTTTTATTTTATCTAAATCTGTCATGATTACTGCAAAAATAACTGCGTTGATTTTTAAGTAGTCAGATAAATTTTGAAGGGGAATGAAAAGTCTATTTTTTTATTGTGTATACCTTACTTACTATTAATTTTCTGTAAATTTTGTGGTGGGAAGACGATGCAGTACAGTGTTCCGTGTTGAATGCGATCGGTCGCCTACTTTCAACAGACGACGGATAGGGGCTGATAATAATGAATAAATTTTTAAGACAGAAAAAAAATCTGACTATAATTTCGTCTGTAGGTAAATTTTATTCCACCGAGCAACATAATGGCTGAACTAATTTAGACGCATGAGCTTTTAGTAATCTTGATACTATAATAGTGTAACTATAATGTGTCTGTCGTTTTCATCAAACAAATTCTGATAAACTCGCAATGTGACACGTTACGCCGGTTCTGCGCTCTGATTGCTCGACTGATAGCCATTGATTATTGAAGTATGATTGGCCGATAGAACATCTACACAGATCACTGGTTGGTTGAATTGCTATTATATCAGGGACAAATCACTGACTAGTTTCTTTTTATCTCTACTAACTAAAAACTATGTCTTTCATTGACTGTCTTGCATTATCTGACATACAAATAAATAATATTCATTATCATATTATGTTTAGTTTCTATAAGAATCATTGATAATATTTGCAGTGTTGTAATTTTGTATTGTCGTCGTTCGTTATACTCTACGAATATCATCTGGCATTGTTTGTAGAATCTATCTTGAGCATGCCTTGTTGTCGGACAAACATTGTTTGATAAGTGATCTCTATCGTAGTCGGTATGTTCGAATAATCTTGCTTGAAAGTACGTACATGCAGTATGGTGCTTACACACACTTACATTATACATTTATTCTAGGGATTTACATATCCGACAGTACAATGGGGTGAGGTTCCCATCCTCACCCCTTGCCCCCTGCTCTTCTGTCCCCTCTTCTTATAAGAGGGGTACAAAGAGCCCCCTCGGTCCAATTATTTTCGCCCAAGGTGCACCGCTCACCCTAGGTTACTGAGCCCCACCGCCACGACAAGGCCTGAACCATGGTGGGGAAGTCGACCTAAACTATTTAAAGCCAATAATATTTTTATTATTACTACCATGCTTAAAATCCTCTATAAAAATTCCGAAACAGTTAGCTTATTGCCAACATTAAAACACCCAATGTTCTAATAACCATTATATCATCCACACGGATGATATAATTTTGTACTAAATTTCATAATAACACTCCTTTGTTTTTCCCCTTCTGCGCAAAGAGTTTACTTAACACACAGCCATATTCTTACTGCACGATGCGTAAGTTTTTAGTCTTGGGTTGGTAGTTCGCGAACGACCTAGGTGGGTAGAGCGCTCCTTTAGGTGAACTACGCTAACTATTTCATCGATGATCTCGCTTTTAGTTTTCTTAGCGTCCGCTTTACTAGACAGTGGCCTCCGTGAATAATTTTGTTCTGTGACAGTGGAACTATGTGAAAAATCGAGATATTTACTTTTACTGTGCGCGCATTGATATTTCGATATCGATACTGAACAACTAATATACTAAATAAGATCCACATCTAATAAAGGACTTTAAGTAAATGTTTGAACTAATGAATACTGGCAACGCTTAGAGGTTTTATTTGAGGATTTATTTTAATCTATAGTTAGTATAGTTCTACTAATCCACCACAACAATTAGGCGCATGACAGCGACCGCCCGAATCCCGCCTTCGCCCCGCGCTAGGAGATATTTTAAAAGGCAAATATTTGAAATTGTTCTTATATTTTGTTTGTGTAAAAAAATGCCTACACAATAAATTGCAAAAATAAGATTCATACTGCTATACATATTTACGAAAATGTTAGTACGGGGCGACGCGAGGTGTAAGAAAAATAAGTTGTTTATCTTGAGCAAGTGTCCCAAAAATATCCGCCGATTAGAATATATACGAGACGTGTACACATAACTCATATTAAATTGGGTAATCTCAGACACGAAAATAGAAATATTATGTCTCATTTATAGCTATTCTATTATATACTACCTAGCTGTTGCCCGCAGCTTCGCCCGCGTTTACTTGGTTTTAAAGCAGTGCCCGGATTGATGATGATTATTTTTATAGCCTAAGTTACTCCTTATAATATCAGCTATCTGCCAGTGAAAGACCCGTCAAAATCGGCCCAACCGTTTCAGAGATTAGCCGGAACAAACAGACAGACAGACTGACAAAAAATGTAAAAAATGCTATTTTGGGTATGTACCGTGTATACATCCATATGCATTCAATAAAAAGCGTTTATTTTAATATTACAAACAGACACTCCAATTTTATTTATCTGTATAGATTCTTAAAACTTCAAACAATAGACACAAGTAAACGATAACACGAAGCCGCGTGTGGCGTGACGTACCCGACGGCGACGAAGACTTGCCACGTAGGACATAGGTAGACGAAGTCACACGAAGTGCTAGTCGGCTATTGACCATGTGGGCCATTGACGATCTCGTGCAGTGGTCGGTCGATGTTGGATGCGAGCGAGTGAAAGGGATCGGCCGTTTTGGCTTTAATTGAGGCAGGCCTATGTTCAACAGTAGACGGATATAGGCTGATGATGATGATAATAATGAAACGAAAACATGACAAACATATTTTTCACTTCATTTTTTTACAATCTTGAAGAAATGAAATTATTATGTTACCAACAATTATGTTACTTATTTCATTTACAACTATGGTGGTAGGGTGTTATTTGTTTAGTATTAAAAACATTAGAACAAATAAGACTAGATTAAAACACAAATTATATATATATAGACTTAACACCTTATGTCTCAGGATAGGCAACACATAGATGAGTTGCCTGGGACCTGGGCTCGTTCCAGGTATACTATTTTATGTTTATGGGCGACGTCGACCACTTACCATCAGGCGGTACGTTTGCCAGTTTGACTATCCAACTAAAATAAAAAAAATAAAACAAAAACTTTCCAAAAATAAAAGTAGAAAAAGCATACATTAATAATAAATTGCATAAACAATCTTTATGGACCTTTTAATATGATAAATGGTTAAGAAAATTAAAATTGCGGACTTGTTACAGGCAAAGCAATCCGTAGCAACCATTTTAATATATTATGTAAACTATGAAGTACAAATAAATCTTGCGTTCGGGTTTCGACTACAAAAGGGTCTGAACCCGAAATAATAGTTTAAGAATTTATGTGTCCCTGTTTGTTGTGGTCTCACGCAAAAACCAGGATACATTATAGTCGCTTTTCCCTTGTTTAGTATCTTGGATTTTAATTTAAAGCTATGTAACTGTTGCCCGCAACTTCAGCTTTTATAAATCGCAGGGAAAATATCATTTATGGATGTAGCCAGGATGTTCGGGTAGATCCTTTTTTTTCTTAAACAACGGGGGAATGCTCTAAGGCATTCCGCGGGGGAGTTTGTCTCCCCACGCGGGTATGTGGGACTCCTGCACCCGAAAGCTGGTAAGTGGACGCAGCTCTACCCACTAAAACCCGGCGAGTGCCACCAATACCGCCATTGGTAAGGTGCCCCGGATCCAATGAGCAAACAGGGCACCTCGACGGCTAGTCAGTCCCCCATGGTATTGACACTACCTCCTCAGAGGGGTTATCTCGCACCACAGAACAACCCCTCCCAACGTTGGGACAGTACAATGGGGTGAGGTTTCCATCCTCGCCCCTTGCCCCCTGTTCTTTTGTCCCTTCTTCTTATAAGAGGGGTACAACGCCCCTCGGCGCAATTAGCTTCGTCCAAGGTGCTGGGCTCACCCTAGACTACTGAGCCCCACTGCCACGTCAAGGCCTGAACCATGGTGGGGCTTCGGGTAGATCCTGACCCTATGTGAGACTTGCACCTGGGAGTGTTTTACCCTAAACTGTATTGTTTTTTATTTTGTAGAAATTTAGGTTAATTATTTTATCATGGATAGGCGATATCTTAGCATAGAATAATTACATTTTAAGTAATTAGTTTTATTTTGTAATAATAAATATTATATACACTAGATAGTTTTTAATGCTATTTTCAACATGATATTCCTGAGGCAAGCTATAGTATAATGTAATATTTAGTGAGGTAGTAGCTGATTCCATATAGTTATTGTGTGAGGTAGGAAATGTCGTAAAAATCGCGTTGTTGTAGATTTTATGCTACTATTTATAATATATATTTCTTTATATTTTTACAATTTTTATTTATATGCATAACATTGTTTCTAATTTTTTACAACTATTTCCACTGCTCTATTTGTATGTCGAGTTATCCTAGGACATCGGCCTGTCTAGTCTATTTCGTGTAAGTCTTCTCCATCCTTGTGTTAAACAATCCTCTCCTCTTTGGTCGTTGGCTTAAGCTTATTGTAAATAGCCGAAAATTATTCAGTTTATGTCTATTTTATTAGTATTATTCACTTAATCGCAAATTTAGGCTCAGTAATGATGTATGTAGCGGGTGTCTATGGATGTCGCTTATAAGTTACCACCAGGTGAACCGACTGTCCGTTTGCCCCTATTTTATCAAAAAAAAAATAGCGATGAAAAAATGCCATACTGTCGAATATATTGAATTAGGCTTAGAGATCTTATTGAAGATGAATAATAATATTGACAATACAATATTATTAACATTAGATATTGACCCAATAGTACATCCCCCATTCAAGCGATTACCACAAACAAGATATTGTTGATTGGATTGATCCCAGATGTGTTATGACGTCATAAAGTCACATGAAAATCTTTTGTCTGATAAAAATATACAAGGATATATAAATAACTACTGTCTCTTCTGTCTATCTGAGTAGTCTATACTAATACCTTTTTTTTCTTTTGCACGGAGAAGGGGGACTCCCCAGGCGGGTATGTGGGACTCACTGCGTTCGAAAGATAGGAAGGTGGACGCAGCTCTACGAAAGCTCCTAACGTCTGGACAGTGCAATGGGGTGAGGTTCCTATCCAAGCCCCTTACAACCCCCCCCCCCTCTTATGTCCTTGCTCTTATGTCTAATTTTCTTATAAGAGAGGTACAAAGAGTAGCTCCCTCGGTGCAATTGGCTTCGCCAAAGGTGCCAGGGTTCACGTTAGGCTACTCAGCCCCACCGCCACGACAGGGCTTTAACCATGGTGGGGAGTCTATACTAGCGTCCTGCCTCAGCTTCCTTAACCGTAACCTTAATAAAATAAAAGGGAATTATTTTAGCAAACAAGCAAAATATGTTTGTTCAACCTTAAAATTAAATAATGTTTTAATTAAAAGTCATTTAGGCTTATTTGTTTGTCCGTCAGTCAGATAGTCAAAAAGAAACCAACCAACTAACAACGATAACGACGATCACTTTTTAAGTTCCCATCCAAGTGTACAATTTTATTACAGTAATTTGTAGTAAGTTAAAATTGTATACACATTGTACAAGTATCGCGGATGTGACCAAATCCCCATTTCCATAACCGTAAAGTCTGCAAAATATATCTTATTCATGGACTCAAGAAAAATAAGATCAAAAATTCATGCGAGAGCCGCGGCGAGCCTAATCCAGTTCACAACACGAATCCGAAATGGGCTTACATTTTGTTATCAGCAGTACTCAGCCGCCCTTGGAGCCAAACCCTTACACAAATTTACATTAACAGTGCAAATTAAAATATGATTAATACTAAATGTTATTGAATTAGCGATTGCAGATTGCATTTTTCTTAAATGAGTATACTTCTAATAATAGTATAGAAACATATTTAAAAGTTTTAAAACCAGGTTTTATGGTATGTAATGATAAATGCTTGCCGCTAAAGTTTAGCGATTAGTTGAGCGACTAGTTGGGTGACTTGTTGAGTGGCTAATTAGGTGACTAACTAATCTTAGGCAGTACGCCATATTGGATTTAGAGTGAACTAATTTTATCTCAATCTTGTCACCTTTTTTTTCTCAGAATCCAGCATCTGTTAGCACAGTAGATCACTATCTTAGGCAGGCCACCTTTTTCGCCGGGACCAGCCTGTCGCTGAGGTGATTCTGTTGCCAGAAGATCCGGGACCCCCAAAGAGTGGCTGAAGGCACTCACAGCGGTTTTAGTTAGGGTGGGCACTCCCAGGACCACATTTGGTCAGGACCTACCCAAAGATCCTGACTGCATCCATAAGGATTTCCCTGCGAATCACATAAAAAAAATCCGTCCACCTTATTGAATTTAGAATGTTGTCATTGAGCTTACTTTGCGCCGCATTGTGATCCAAGCGTATAAACAAAATTTCATTTGAATCGGTCGAGAATTTTAAGTTTTTAAAATTCACTTGTAAAATTTTATTAAGTAAAAAGTAATCTAAATTTACACGTTATATATTTTCGTATGATATTTTTCTCTTAATCTCTTGTATAGTTATTTTAAACAAAACAAATAAATACTTGGTAAAATTTGGTAAGGGTAAAACAGTTGGCCGGTGAAATCAGCCTTTAGGTTCTGAACCCCGCCTTAGCTCCGGAGTTTACAAGTCTATCTGATCAATAATCTTCTATATTTTATGGGAAATATAAAATGTAGGTTTCAAATGCAGGTGCGGACTACGGGTGACAGAGGCTAAAGTTTTAAAACGAAACATCCTTCGAATATTATAAATGTGAAATTTTATACGTTTGTTTTGTGTGGATAGCGTGAACGGCTTTACGATTGGGACGAAACTTTAGATAGATCGACCACAATACGAACAGAAATTAAAGATATTTTAAATATCAGTAATAGACTCTTTTGACAACCTCTGTGGCTCAATGGTTAGCGCGTTGGCGCTCAAGCACGAGGTAACGGGTTCGAATCCTGCCAGGGAACAAAAAGTTTTCTGTGTTCCTGAGTCATGGATGTGTATTAAATATGTGTATTATAAAATAAAAATCTTAAATATTTTTTGACCAAATTGACGTGGTTTAACACGTCCATAGATTATTATTCTTGTGGGATAAATTTGAATCTTCTTACATTTGTAAGGATTTACTGGCGATAATAATGACAGCATATACACGTAATGATGCACATTACGTGTATCAAAGGCAAAATCACTGTGCAAAATCATTCTCAATCGGTTTTTACGACGGGAAAAACTAATAAAAAGTAATACAGACATAAAGTTACATAATTTGAAGTATGAACTGACCTTTTCGATATCTTCAAAAGATTTTCTAATACACTTTCACGTATGAATGCTGAATTTATATAATACTAGCTGGTGCCCACGACTTCGTCTGCGCAGGATAAGATTTTAGTTTTTTTTATAAAAAGTATCCTATGTTACTTCTAATACCTCCAAGAATACAAAGTTTCATGATGATTGGTTAAGTAGTTTTCGCGTGAAAGCGTAACAAACAAACTTACTTTCACATTTATAATATTAGTAGGATTTGAACACAGTTACGAAGTGACAGTCCTACCAAAACTATTTTTTATTGAATATATATTTTGTGAATCATATTTATATATAGTCTGACCAGAAATATAAACAGATCCATACAGAAATTACTTCCGAAATTTTCGGCAATATGGTGAGGGTTTATATTATATTTCTGGTCAAGCTATAATTTTAAATAGCATAAAACAATTTGTAACACAAAATAATGGAAAAAAAGAAGTCCTATTTTTATGAGTTTTTCAGAAAGCTTTTTCTGTTGCTAATTATCAAATTATTGGCTTAGCAATTAAATATATCTGTTATTTATTATTTAACAACGTATTTTTGTACTTAAATAAAATATGATATTATTATATCGACAGAAATTGGACAGAGATGAAGACACAAAAACTTTAGAAGCTATTGCCCGTCGCGCGTGACACATTTTTTTGGTATTATAAAGAGCGCAATACGTAGTATTCTCTATATAGTTTGTGAAAAACGCCAGCCATCTACATAGTATTCGATAGGTGAAACTTCTTAATCCTATTCAAAAAGCACTGCACGCAGACTCGACCGAGATACAGAAAACTTTTCCCCTGAAACTGTCAATAATACGTCACCACCCAAACGAATTATAAAAATGCGAACCAAGTGTTAGTTGTATGTAAAAGATGCGCACTCAGCCTACCTCATTAAAAAAAACATTTTAATTTAGATTTTTTTGCTATTAAATTTGTTACTTTAATTTATTTTAATAATTATTTGTTATAACAGTAGCCTAATAAATACAAGATATGTGTTAATTTGAAATACGAGTATGTCGACAAGACGGAGTAGAGTATGTATATTATGTATTACGATGCAAAAGACGCAGACCCGAGACAGAAGGATAAATCCACGATATCTATAGCAATAGTTTTCGTATAACGGTACTAAAAGAGCCCTGAAAAGAAATTTTCATTATTTACATGTCCAAAAAAATAAATTCCACAGTAAAATGATAAACAGTGTGACGACGCGTGATAAGTGTTGGCTGGAACCAAACTACGAATGTGAACCCGCATTTAATGTTTTGTCACGTTCATACGTAATATATGTAATGGCCCGTGTCCAATTATAACAAAGTAAAAGTATTTATTTGCTTACCGCGCTTTTTCCCATATTTCTCCAATGTTACAAATGCGATAATAATGTAATATTTGTCTGGATTATTTTCTCGATTTGGTATATTTATAATTGAACTGGCAGTGTTCCGCAGTTTCGCCCGCGTACTTCCCATTCCCGTGGGAGTACAAGGATAAATTATAGCCTATATGTTATTCTGATGTATTAGCTATGTTATAAAGTTTCATTAAAATCCATTCAGTAGTTTTTGTGTGAAAGAAAAACAAACATACATCCATATATTCTTACAAACTTTCGTGTGTAAATTATTAGTAGGATTGCAAAGTACTCATGTCAATTTAGATAAGTATTTAGAACATACATCGCCAATGGATTAGGCATGCAAAACATTTCACATTTCCCCAAACTATACAAAATCTTAACGAAAAAGTTGTCAAACAAGTCGTTGCACACACATATATATATATATATATATATATATATATATATATATATATATATATACGATATATATATATATATACGATATGACGACTTTTTCGTTAAGGTGACGCCTCGGTAAACAATAATTCTAAAACCGGGCAGGCGCGCCCCGCACCCCCCGCACACATAACG
Source organism: Helleia helle (assembly GCA_963853865.1). Taxonomy (NCBI): domain Eukaryota; kingdom Metazoa; phylum Arthropoda; class Insecta; order Lepidoptera; family Lycaenidae; genus Helleia; species Helleia helle. The sequence continues at coordinate 15,864,227 of OY971421.1, forward strand.
TAAATATTGCAATTAGCGAGCTATCGCGCGCCATGTGTAACATCGTAGACGTCTTGGAGTTGCCATTTTATATATTTTTAATTTTGTTTTTTGTCATATAAACGTCATTTTGTATTTCGATAAATATATTTCATTTTATACTTTCACTAGCTGTTGCCCGCAGCTTCGGCCGCGTTAACTTTTAAAATTGGAGGGGTTGACCACCCTTATCACTTAGGGGTATGAAAAATAGATAGTAGCCGATTCTCAGACCTATACTGAATACGCATATAAAATTTGGTAAAAATCGGTAAAGCCGTTTCGGAGGAGTACGGTAACTAACATTGTGACATGGAAATTTTATATATTAGAAAATATATACGATGATTCTAGTTCTTTATTATTTACTTTTACATTAAACATATTTTCATTTTACATTGATATTATGATGTACAATGTACAGTAAAACACTTTATATAATTATTATTAAGTTTATATTGTTTAATATTATACAATTACTTACATAAATTACTTGCCTTTGCAGCTGAATGGGCTGGCGCTTATAAGTGCTTCGCTCTTATATAAACCCGACGTCGAATGACGACGGTGTTATGTGAGAGATCCGGTTGCCCATCCCTCCCTCCACACATGGCAGCACAGACTATGCAAAGTAGGGTACCGGTCGCGAAAGCACCGGAGAATCCCTCTCTAGGCTTCCGGGTTCAAGTACCTGTCCTGGGCAGCTCCGCGAATTCTTGGAGACTCTGTGCTCAAGACAAAAACTGCCCGGGGTCAAACGGAGCAGTCGACAGAAGTTCCCTACCACAATGACCGTGGATTTCTGTAACCTCTGGGGACTTCTTAACATCGTCCATTACCACCTCCAGATGGCGAAGCTGTCCCTCCTATTTTTGACCGAGACTCAGATATCCTCTCCAGCTGATACTTCTTATCTCTCCTGTTCGGGGTACAAATGAGAACACTTTTTTGTACCACGGGCTGGAGTTTGCGCGTACGTCAGAGAGGATGTCTGCTCTCATCGCCTTGGTAGTCTTGAAAGTCTTGAAGGGACCTCTCCATCCTCTGGTTGTGCATCGTGCATGACCATACCCGCGTCTATACCTCCCTATATAGGTCCCACAGCGGTAATGATAAAACCGATCGAATAATGGAGTACATCCAAATGGCTACAGATTCCGTGCTACAACAGATCCCATCCATAGAGATCATGATACTTGGTGATTTCAACGTCCATCACACCAAGTGGCTCGACTCGACTTGGCTCGTTGGACCATTGTCTGATCCGAAGTTCAGTGCCAGTTGCAAGCCCATCACGGCCTCGTTTTTCGGGCTGCCGCTGTGTTTGGCACTATAGGACAGCTGATTGGAATGGGATGCGATCCTTTTTTGCATCCTACCCATGGGGGTGAATTTGCTTCTCGCTGGATGACCCAGACATCGTTGCCGATTTTGTTGCCGAGATGGCGCTATAAGCCATGGAGCTTTTCATTTCAAGCTCTGCAGTGCCTATAGGCGGCAAATCCCAGCCCTGGTTTGGTCAACTGTGTAAGATTGCTACACGCCATTGGCGGGTAAGCTACCAAGCGTGGGCCAATGGATCGATGTTCCAGGATGTAAAGACCAGCGCATTAAAAAAGGAGTATAACTTTGCCTCCAGTTCCTTCAAAAGGGCTATTGCTGAGGTAAAAGCGGAGCATGAAAACAGAATTGGTGAGAGATTGGTTCGACTTCCTTCGGGAGCTCGTCCATTTTGATCGCTCGCCAAGGCTGTTCAAGGGAATTTTTGTAAGCCATCCCCACAGGCCCACAACGTTAAGGAGATATCCGATCTTCTAGGCTCCCTTTTTGCTTCCAACTCGACTTTGAATGACCAGAAAAAAATACCACCGACGTTCCCTCGGTGACTGGTACCACACCTCAATGTCGGAAATAATTTTCAGGCCGATCTCCGTGCGCAAAGCTCTCTTTTCGGTGGAAATTCATAAGTCGAGTGGGCCTGACGGCATCCCTCGGCTAGTGCTACAAACTTGTGCTCCTGAGTTGGCACCCGTCCTTACCCGTCTTTTCCGATACTCTTATTCATTAGGAGTCGTCCAATGCTCGTAGAAGACCGCTTTGATCCACCCGATCCCTAAGAAAGGGGACCGCTCTGACCCGTTCAACTACAGACCAATAGCTATAGCTTCCTTGTTCTCAAAGATTATGGAAACCATAATTAACTGCCAGCTCCGGCGATATTTGAGCACCAGCTGACTAGCGATCGCTAATATGGCTTTCAACGGAATCGCTTAGCTGGTGATCTTCTTATATTCCTAACGCAGCGATTGGAGCAGTTGAGACCAAAGGGGAAGCGTTGGCGGTTAGTTTAGACATAGTTAAGGCTTCCCGAGAAATTATGTAAGTGGATCACCAGTTTTTGGGCATACAGGAACATCAAGGTCGTTGTCGACGGTGTATGCTCGGATCTCAAGTCTGTTAATTCTGGTGTTCCGCAAGGCTGTGTACTATTTTCAACCTTGTTTCTTCTGCATATAAATGATATGCTGCAAACTAGCGGCATTCAGTGCTATGAAGACGACAGCACTGGAGATGCCCTATACATTTGGCCGCTCTAATTTTTTTCGGTAACAAGTCGATGAGTGTCGCAAAAAACTTGTGTTTGAAATCGAGTCTCTGTTGGCCAAAGTTCTGGAATAGGGGCGACTTAACCTAGTCCAATTAACCCGAACGAGACACAAGTTTGCGCGTTTACCGCTAAAGAATCGGCTATCGTCGTTCCTCTACAATTTAAAAGCACTTCCCTAACCGCCTCAGCCAGCATTGGGATACTTGGCGTCGACATATGGAGCGATGTGCAATTTCATGGTCATATGGATGGCTAAACTAGCCTAGGGGCCTAGCCTAGTTTAGCCATAGCCTTTTATCGATCACGCCAAGTTTCTTATAAAAAACTAGGCGTGCGGATAGGGCGAAGCAGTAGTTCATGCCTTCACACCGCCCACAATTATACAAGGCGCAGATCCGGCCTCACATGGAATACTGCTCTCACCTCTAGGCTGGACGGCCCCAATATCAGTTTCTTCCATTTGACTGCGTTCAACGCCGTGCGGCTCGAATCGTCGCCGATAGTAAGGTTCAATCAACTTGATTATTTAGCGCTGCGTAGAGATGTCGTATCGCTCTGCATTTTATCGAACACCGACTATCTGGTTGCCCCCTTTTCTATAAAAAAAAATCTACCGCATCTACCACGGGGAGTTTTATGAGGAATTGTTCGGACTAATACCTGGAGCTGAATTCCTCCACCGGATATTTACCAAATTTCACCCACACCATCTCGATGTCCGAAAACCCACAACAACTCGATTTTACGGCATTTCCTGACTCGCACGACGATTAAATGGAATCCGCTGCCACCTACGTATTTCTGAACCGATACGAAAGGCCGGCAACGCACCTGCTAATCATATGGTGCAGCGGGTGTCTGTGGATATCGCTTTTCACTTACCACCAGGTGAACCGACGGTCCGTTTGCCCACTCTTCTATCTATAATCAATATTTATAAATACATAGTAACAAAAACGTATGCGGGCAAGACATTGATTAACTCTGCGTAATTCGGTAAGGTGACTTGATTTCTAGAAGATTCAAAATAAATTAGTGTTTCGGTGATATAAAAATATAACGTCCAGAAAGTTCAACAGATTTAATTAAAGCTATGAGGCTGATTGTAAATGGACAAAAAAAAAGGAATTTTTCACCAACCCGACGCCAGGAGGCCGTGTAGTCGCAGACTGCACGGTTGGCGGGGGGCAACCCCCAACTTTTACAAAGCAAAAGTGAGCCAAATGGGCTCACACTAATCCGATGTAGCATTAGGGCCTTCGGGCCGTTAGCATAGATCCATCCGAAAAAAAAAAAGAATTATTCATACGTGCCCTTTTAAAAAGTTAGCCGACATTTCTTTATTTCTATTGCAATCAGATGACGACTCCATTGTTTTATTCTCCTAATATTGTTCCAACTATTGTTTTCTAAAATATAATAAATATTTAAAATAATACCACTTAATACTTATCAGAATATATTTTGACACAAAAAGAAAGTTTAGTTAAAATTACCTATATTTATAAATTACAAATAAATATTATGATGTAAACTTTAAACCTCTTTTGTGTCATATTTTGACATTTTGCTAACAAACAATTTAGACATTTAATAAAACCATTAAACAAATTCGTGAAATGAACTAGCGAGGAACTGGCACAGACCCGTCGCTGACAATAGTCACGAGGGGACTGAGCGGCTTGAGCGGGACAAGGCCTTCATACATACGCTGCTTATAACTAAAAGACGTAAACGGCAAAATGGTTTTTGTTATATTATTGCGTTAAAAACGATAATTGGAGAAATTCAAATGACAATTTTAAATAACAGATATAGACTCATCTACAAAGAAAATTAAGAGGCTTAAACCGGACCCGTTTGCCCATAAGATGTGAATCTGTTTTTAATAAGAGGTATGTTTGATATTTTTTTCTCTGTTACAAAAGTTACCTAATCGTGTTTCGAAAATTAGAAAAATAAGGCTGATATCATGAACTATCCAGGTCACCAATTTATATTTTCACGTGTTTTGGAATTACTGAAATAAATTGAATTATTGACGACAAAATTACCGAGGTGTCCTCTTAAGATTTTGTATAGTTTGGAGAAATGTGTATTCTATGAGGAAAGTCCCAAACTATATCATATACCTAACGTATTGTTAAATGTACGTTAAATGTATGTACATTTATTGTCAAAAACTAACACGACTAACATACTTATAAGTTTATTTTGTAACTAACACACTAATTATATTATATGGGCACTTCTTTTGCCTGAAATGAACATATTCTATTCTATAGTGACTCGTTGCCAAAAGCTCTTAAATTAGTGTCCCATCACTTGAGCCTTTCTTACTATTTTTGTGGATTACATCTCTATTCCGATCACAATAATTCATAACAATAATTCTAGGACGAACCTCGCAAAACCTAATTTAGTGTTATCTGATTTTGGCAGCTTAGATCTTACCAAATATTCTAGATCCGATTAATTTAGAAACCTAATACTGAAACTCTTTTCAGAACCCATTTATTCAGGTCTTAGCTATCATTTTCTTTCTTACCTATTTATGAAGTTATTTCACAATTGTGACCACAATGGGGATGGACAGTTGATTTGAAGGAAACGCTATATATATATAACGCTATATAGGATAAAGACTTATTATTTATAATTATTTAGTAATTATTTTTTATTTTATTATAATTAATATGTAATATATATAAGGTAATTATATTTTTAGTCTTATAAACTTTTGGCCTAAAGTGCATAGTTTCCGACATATCAACCAACAATTTTGTTTTTTAAGATGGCGAAGTTCCTGAATCCTGAATCTGTCAGCATTTTGTGATTTTATGCGCAGTAAGTGGCCCTAAACCTTAAAAATTGGATCGGAAATTTAGTACGAGGTGGTCTAAAAACGGCTGCTAGTTTTCCAATTTCAAACTACACGTCATTATCTAAGATAAGATATTACCTTAACGATTATTTAACTGTCTTTCAACGGTAAGAGCCACCACCATCTTGCTTATTTATCCCGTCAACAATTTTTTTTTTTTTTTTTACGGAAGGGCTAGATTTTCGGCCTGATGGGGCCTTTAAGCTCAATCGGTACAGTAAGTGAGCAGATGGCTCACTTAAGAAATATTCGAAATGGACTAGTCAAATCCGATACGGTCGACGACCCGTCAACAAAACGACAGGCAGTGTAATACTGGCACCGAGACTCTTATATCTCAGGATAGCCAACACATGCATGAGTTGCCTTTTCTTTCTTTAACGCCGGGAAAAGCTCTGAGGCATCCCGCGGGGGAGTGGGTCTCCCCAGGAGGGTATGTGGGACTCGCTGCGCCCGAAAGCTGGTAAGTGGCCGCAGCTCTACCCACTAAAACCCGGAGAGTACCACCAATGTACCTTTGGTGAGGTGCCCCGGATCTGTTGAGCAAACAGGGCACCTCGACGGCTAGTCAGTCTCTCAGGGGACCGACGGCACCTCCACAGAAGGGTTGTCCCGCACCAAAGAACAACCCCTCCCAACGTCAGGACAGTACAACTGGGTGTGGTTCCCGTCCTCACCCCTTGCCCCCTGCTCTTTGGTCCCCTCTTTTTATAAGAGGGGTACAAAGAACCCCACGCCTCATTTCGCTTCGCCCAAGGTGCAGTGGCTCACCCTAGGCTACTGAGCCACACCGCCACGATATGGCGTGAACCGTGGTGGGGATAAATGAGTTGCCTGGACTAGTCTTAGGGCCACTTGCGTGGCCTTACTTAAATTGATTTAAGAATTACTAAACGCATTTAACATGGTTAAATGCAATTAACGTATTGCACAACATAAGTTTGTTCGCTAAATACGTTTTAAGAACTGTCAAAGTTAATCAACGAAAATCGGCTATTTAGCGGCGCTAAACACATTTAAGAAGTGTCACCTGACTGTTACTTTAGATTTTATTTTAAGTTATTTCGTTCGACTGGCTGGTTAGATATTATATACAAATAATATATTTTACTAGTGGCACTGACAGACGTTGTCCTGAACAATGTTTTTTTTTTGTGAATCTAAACCATCAATATATATATATACCGTAATTCTAATTTACCGCGGGCGAAGCTGCGGGCAATAGTATGAATAAGATTATTTATATAATCGAACTAATAACTACTAAATATCATTATGATACGTTGTTAATAATATGAGACGAAGCAACATTTTATGAGCATTAGAGTCTATCACAGAGTACATTGTAATGGAGTCTATAGACCAAGTGGACGGGTGTTCGTGAGTCGTGACGCGAACTCGGAGACAAACTTACAAGCGATATAAAGTTTGTCAGTCTCCGAGATAACTGCGCCAAGCTATTTTGCACCATAGATAAACGTTTCGCTTAGTTCCATTGTAATATAACTCTGTTTCAACTGCTGTGAGTTGGCCCTCATGATGATAGGTTAAATTCAACCGTCCCCACCATGGTTCAGGCCTTGTCGTGGCGTTGGGGCTCAGTAGCCTAGGGTGAGCCCAGCACCTTGGGCGAAGCCAATTGAGCCGAGGGGGCTCTTTGTACCCCTCTTGTAAGAAGAGGGGACAAAAGAGCAGGGGGCAAGGGGTGAGGATGGGAACCTCACCCTATTGTACTGTCCCGACGTAGAGAGGGGTTGTTTTGTGGTGCTGGACAACCCTTCTGTGGTGGTGACGTCGGTCCCTTGCGGGGTCCACTTACCACCTTTAGGGCGCAGCGAGTCCCACATACCCGTCTGGGGAGACCCCTGCCCAGCGGGATGCCTCAGAGCATTGCCCGGCGTTCTAGAAAAAAATAAAAAAAGGTACGTACCTATGTACGTATTTGTTACTTTCTGTAAAAGGTAGATTGGATAGAGTTAAAGATGAGTATACGTGGACAGATGATTATCTGTCCATAATGGCTATATTATTTGTTAAATTGTCGGTGTTGATGTTGCCCAAACATATGACTAAAATATACGTCTAAGATATCAGCTTCACATATTCTAATAATAAATCGAATATACTTCTGTACTTCTAGTAGTTACGTAAAAACGCAACACGAATAAAAACTAAGGTATGGCATAGTTTTCGATTCGTGTTGCGCTACTATAGTTATGTCATGTGCGAACTCATGGTAGAGGTACTGTTAACATAACTCAGCACTATACCGCTAACTTATGTTTGTTAGAACAAAGTCCTATAATGGATTTCAGCATCTTACGGGTGCATTGGTCATCTGCTCTACAATGTTTGACTGGAATACGCCACTTCAACACGTTATTGATTTTCTTAGAGAACGCTGTTAATGGTTTGAAACTGTTTAAAACGGAATATTTACATTTACAGAATAATTTCGTCGTTTTTCACTTTCATTTTGCGGTCCTGATATTTCGGAACTCTCTACGAATGTCTCGTTCACGAGCCATTAATGACAAAAGGTATTATCGATATTTTATTTCACTTCGTTGTCAGTATGACTCTCCAACCGAACATAGGTTTCCTTGCGTACTTCCCATTGACATAGAATTATACATTTGCAAGTAGCTAGTGTAGAAAAATTTAATCGTTAATTTATTGTCATATTACATAAAATAATTACTTTTACGGAACCTTCAGCGTGGGAGTCAGACGCGCACTTTTTTATTCATTTACTAGCATAAAAATAATCATTATTTTATGTTCAGAAACGACCTGTGGCAAACAAATGAAAGAAAGAAAGAAAGAAAAATATTTTAAAGAAAAATGCAAGCATACCATTCTGCATTAACCGTTCTTTGTGCCTCAAGAGGAATAGTCGCTACATGGCCGGTTTTGGAGACAAACGTGGCCACCATTTTTTTTGCAACACTCCGTGAACGAACAATTTTTGTTGGCTTTAACTCATTTTCGAACACCCAAACTCGTGACTGGTTTTTTGTTTCGGGTTCGTACGCGTATATCCAGGATTCGACACCGGATACGATGTTGTATACAGCATTCCAGGATCCTGCGTGGAATCTTTCGAGAGTTCTGACGCACCAAGTAACGCGAGCCGCTTTTTGCTCTTCACAGAGCAAATGCGGTATCCATCGGGAAAACAACTTTTTTACACCTAATTGTTCATGCAAGATTATTTGTATTTGACTCATGCCAATATCTAAAATTACCTGAATTTCGCGGTATGTCACATGTCGATCTTCCTCAATCAGCTTACGCACAGCATCAACGTTTTCTTGGGTGACTGCAGTTTTTTGACGACCATGACAGTTTTTGTCATGTTTGTCATGTTTTTGTCATGACAAGCGCATTTTGCTAAACATATTTAACCCGCCGGTAAAACAGTTTTACGTTCCGTTACATGCTCTGAGGGTACTTTTTGGTGTGAATCTATTCGTGGCTAACAAAAATATGCATAAAATGAAACACATCGATCGTTTGTTTACTGTCATCTGTCGACTGTCATACAAAAGAAAATAACACGAAAGTAATAAATAAGTAATCTGAAACCTCAAACTGGCTCAAACTATAATACACGAAAACCGTGACGACGATTGATTAAAATTTAAAATAGAGAATTGGCGAAAGTCTATCGGGTACCTACCTATATTGTGAGTTTTAAATATTATTGTTTTTTGCGGAATAACAATTATTATTGTTTTTTGCAAAACATCTCTTTATATAAAGATAAGATGGATTTGAATTGCTTGTATTTATATCATTATCTTATTATTATACTTTTTACATTGCGGTAACAACTGATGAGATTATCAGTTATTCTCACTATACCTTTTGTATTTGCGTTATACACTTGAGAAACTTTTGACCAAGCATTTTGCTTATCAATTTGCTTGGTAGAATCAGTTCTTTTACATTCTATAATTTTTGTTTTGCAAAAAACAATAATAATTGTTATTCCGGTGTAAAATTAGGTGCTCTAGTTCTGGTTGCTATTTTAAAACTCACAATATAGGTAGGTACCCGATAGACTTTCGCCAATTCTCTATTTTAAATTTTAATCAATCGTCGTCACGGTTTTCGTGTATTATAGTTTGAGCCAGTTTGAGGTTTCAGATTACTTATTTATTACTTTCGTGTTATTTTCTTTTGTATGACAGTCGACAGATGACAGTAAACAAACGATCGATGTGTTTCATTTTATGCATATTTTTATTAGCAACGAATAGATTCACACCAAAAAGTACCCTCAGAGCATGTAACGGAACGTAAAACTGTTTTACCGGCGGGTTAAATATGTTTAGCAAAATGCGCTTGATGTCAACTTCATGCAAGATGGCGATAAATGCGTTTAAGATAAACGTGTTTAAGCAGATAAACGTAGTTAGTTTTTATTAAGGTAGCGACTTAAATCACATCTCACGCAAGTGGCCCTAAGTGTATGTTCATGGGCACAGATATTCTTAATATTTATTTTTTGTTAGCCACGAATAGATTCACACCAAAAAGTACCCTCAGAGCATGTAACGGAACGTAAAACTGTTTTACCGGCGGGTTAAATATGTTTAGCAAAATGCGCTTGATGTCAACTTCATGCAAGATGGCGATAAATGCGTTTAAGATAAACGTGTTTAAGCAGATAAACGTAGTTAGTTTTTATTTAGGTAGCGACTTAAATCACATCTCACGCAAGTGGCCCTAAGTTTATGTTCATGGGCGACGCTGACCAACTTTGCAAATCCAACTAACATAAAACAATTAATAAAATACTTACGGCAGAACATAGAATCCCCTATTCTATGTTCTGCCGTAAGTATTTTAAACATAAATATTTAATATTTCCCGTATTTGTCTGTTATTATAAAACAAAACGTATTTTCCGAATATGAGTTGTTTTAATCCCCAATAGGAAAAATGTGTTTGCTTCACATTGTTCGCGCCCAACCGAGTCGAGTATCGTTTAAAAAAATAACAAATGTCGTTTAGTTAACATGAAATTCGCTTCACCGAGTTTTATTTTAACGCGAGTTTAGAGCCGTGAAATTACTTTTACATTCACTATTTTGATCAACTTTAAAATGTAAAACAATGAAAGATATCAGACGTATACACGTATCAGACGGACGAGCTAATAATAGTCTATACAAATAAAAAAATAATTGAAGTATCTATTTGTAATTAAAAAATTACAGTATTTCACTAAATCAATATTGAATTATATACCGTACATAAGCTGCACTAAAAGTATCGGGAATGGAATATTTCCGCTGTTCCTGTCATATTAAAATCTTTTTAATTGAAAACTTCTTGGTTTTAAAAATCGAATACCATTTATTTATTTAAAAAAAGATTCTCAGTCTTGTCACACGGTCTTGTCAAACTTGTTTAGTCGTTGAGAAAATGGAATTGACTCGAGAAAATTCTAGAGCGATGATTTATTATGACTTTCGAAGTGGTTTAACACAAAAACAGTGTGTTGACCGGATGATTTCTGCATTTGGTGATGAAGCCCCATCCAAAACCACAATTTACCACTGGTTTGCTGAATTTCAACGTGAACGTGTCAAGCTCAGTGATGATCCCTGTCATGGTCGTCAAAAAACTGTAGTCACCCAAGAAAATTGCAGTCACCCAAGAAAACGTTGATGCTGTGCGTAAGCTGATTGAGGAAGATCGACATGTGACATACCGCGAAATTCAGGTAATTTTAGATATTGGCATGAGTCAAATACAAATAATCTTGCATGAACAATTAGGTGTAAAAAAGTTGTTTTCCCGATGGATACCGCATTTGCTCTGTGAAGAGCAAAAAGCGGCTCACGTTACTTGGTGCGTCAGAACTCTCGAAAGATTCCACGCAGGATCCTCAAATGCTGTATACAACATCGTATCCGGTGTCGAATCCTGGATATACGCGTACGAACCCGAAATAAAAAACCAGTCACGAGTTTGGGTGTTCGAAAATGAGTTAAAGCCAACAAAAATTGTACGTTCACGGAGTGTTGCAAAAAAAATGGTGGCCACGTTTGTCTCCAAAACCGGCCATGTAGCGACTATTCCTCTTGAGGGACAAAGAACGGTTAATGCAGAATGGTATGCTTGCATTTTTCTTTAAAATATTTTTCTTTCTTTCTTTCATTTGTTTGCCACAGGTCGTTTCTGAACATAAAATAATGATTATTTTTATGCTAGTAAATGAATAAAAAAGTGCGCGTCTGACTCCCACGCTGAAGGTTCCGTAAAAGTAATTATTTTATGTAATATGACAATAAATTAACGATTAAATTTTTCTACACTAGCTACTTGCAAATGTATAATTCTATGTCAATGGGAAGTACGCAAGGAAACCTATGTTCGGTTGGAGAGTCATACTGACAACGAAGTGAAATAAAATATCGATAATACCTTTTGTCATTAATGGCTCGTGAACGAGACATTCGTAGAGAGTTCCGTAATATCAGGACCGCAAAATGAAAGTGAAAAACGACGAAACTATTCTGTAAATGTAAATATTCCGTTTTAAACAGTTTCAAACCATTAACAGCGTTCTCTAAGAAAATCAATAACGTGTTGAAGTGGCGTATTCCAGTCAAACATTGTAGAGCAGATGACCAATGCACCCGTAAGATGCTGAAATCCATTATAGGACTTTGTTCTAACAAACATAAGTTAGCGGTATAGTGCTGAGTTATGTTAACAGTACCTCTACCATGAATTCGCAAATGACATAACTATAGTAGCGCAACACGAATCGAAAACTATGCCATACCTTAGTTTTTATTCTTGTTGCGTTTTTACGTAACTACTATAGTTATGTCATTTACGCTTTTAACAAAAACTCATGGTAGAAGTACAGAAGTATATTCGATTTATTATTAGAATATGTGAAGCTGATATCTTAGACGTATATTATAGTCATATGTTTGGGCAACAACAACACCGACAATTTAACAAATAATATAGCCATTATGGACAGATAATCATCTGTCCACGTATACTCATCTTTAACTCTATCCAATCTACCTTTTACAGAAAGTAACAAATACGTACATAGGTACGTATCTTTGAGGTACGTACCTTTTTTATTTTTTTCTAAAACGCCGGGAAATGCTCAGAGGCATCCCGATGGGCAGGGGTCTCCCCAGGCGGGTATGTGGGACTCGCTGCGCCCTAAAGGTGGTAAGTGGACCCCGCAAGGGACCGACGTCACCACCACAAAAGGGTTGTCCAGCACCACAAAACAACCCCTCTCTACGTCGGGACAGTACAATAGGGTGAGGTTCCCATCCTCACCCCTTGCCCCCTGCTCTTTTGTCCCCTCTTCTTACAAGAGGGGTACAAAGAGCCCCCTCGGCTCAATTGGCTTCGCCCAAGGTGCTGGGCTCACCCTAGGCTACTGAGCCCCAACGCCACGACAAGGCCTGAACCATGGTGGGGACGGTTGAATTTAACCTATCATCATGAGGGCCAACTCACAGCAGTTGAAACAGAGTTATATTACAATGGAACTAAGCGAAACGTTTATCTATGGTGTAAAATAGCTTGGCGCAGTTATCTCGGAGACTGACAAACTTTATATCGCTTGTAAGTTTGTCTCCGAAGTTCGCGTCACGACTCACGAACACCCGTCCACTTGGTCTATAGACTCTAATGCTCATAAAATGTTGCTTCGTCTCATATTATTAACAACGTATCATAATGATATTTAGTAGTTATTAGTTCGATTATATAAATAATCTTATTCATACTATTGCCCGCAGCTTCGCCCGCGGTAAATTAGAATTACGGTCATATTCGACATGTTTTATCTTCTTGTCCAGGTTTATCGATTGGTTAATTGATTACTAGCTGCCCGCACAGACTTCGTTCGGTCAAAATAAAAAATAAAACCATTCTTAGTTGACCTCTACATGGCAAAAGTAATATTGCTACCAAATTTCAAGTCTCTAGGTCTCATAGTGCCAGACATATCGTGATGAATTAATCTATAAAACAGTGCCTATAGGTATATAAATAGAAGATTTTTGTATCCTGTCATTTAGTAATAACGAAGCTTGATAATACTAATAAAAGATTTTTTATTAAATGAGTTGAGAGCTGTTGAGGGCTTTGAAGATTACCTACAACATCCAAATTGACAAACATTACCTCTTATAGATTTGCGATATCTAAGAATTTTAAATAAAGTTACTGCAACTAATTAACTATTTTATTTCATTAGGCGTATTTTACTTGTTCCTATAAACAAACGAAAGGAAGCATCTGTATATTATCAAGTATTGGGAGTTTTGATTGCTATCGACAATTTGTACTTGTATAGTATCCATCTTTAAAAAAATCAATAGTAACAAATCTATGTACATAATATAGAAGCTGGTCTATATAGATAGATTGACTCATCACGATATTATCTCTGGAACTATAAGACCTAGAGACTTGAAATTTGGTAGCAATATTACTTTTGCCATGCCATGAGGTCAGCTAAGAACGGATTTTAAGAAATTCAACCCCTTCCCTTTTGACAGAACGAAGTCTGTGCGGCAGCTTTTTTTTTTTTTTTTAACGCCGGGAAATGCTCTGAGGCATCCCGCGGTGGAGTGGGTCTCCCCACGCGGGTATGTGGGACTCGCTGCGCCCGACAGCTGGTAAATAGACGCAGCTCTACCCTCTAAAACCCGGCGAGTGCCACCAATGCCGCCTTTGGTGAGGTGCCCCGGATCTAGAAAACAAACAGGGCACCTCGACGGCTAGTCAGTCCCGCAAGGGACCGACGCCACCTCCACAGAGGGGTTGTCCCGCACCACAGAACAACCCCTCCCAACGTCGGGACAGTACAATGGGGTGAGGTTCCCATCCTCACACCTCTTTTGTCCCCTCTTCTTATAAGAGAAGTACAAAGAGCCTCCTCGGCCCAATTGGCTTCGCCTAAGGTCCACCGCTCACCCTAGGTTACTGAGCCCCACCGCCACGACAAGGCCTGAACCATGGTGGGGTGTGCGGGCAGCTAGTCTATTATAATGAAACAACTTTTACGGATTTTATCGCGGTTTTATTAAGTATTTGACATTTCGTATACTTTACAGCAACCATGTCGAAAATCTTAATAAACTGCGATAAAATCCGTGAAAGTTGTTTTATTATAATGAGTGAAATTCGCGTGAACATTAGAAAACAATAAGTAACAAATCTATCCCACAAAAGTGAGTTATACCTCGTAGTCGGTTTTTTATACGACCAAACGTAAATATTGTTGTGAATGTAACAACATAATGTGATTTAGGCCTACATACACGAAATGTCAAAGTATTTTGTGAGCTCCGACGTTGGCTACGATCTGCCACAAGTGATTTCGTGGGGTTGACGCTACTTACATGTTATACATGAAAATTGGCAGAATTTCAAGAACGCGATGGCGCTATTTAAAGCGGTGTGCACATTATGTAAGTACTTTCGAACAAGGATCGAACTATTGTTTTCGACTGTTTGAACCTGGTTTTTGTGTTGTTTGGATAGGCAAACGGGCAGACCAGCCAGATGATGGTAAGTGGTCAGCGTCGCCCATGATTACCAAATTAACCTGGAACTAGCTTCAGGGCACTTCATTCACGTTTTGCCTATCCTGTGACGTAAGATGTTAAGTTTCGGTGCCAGTAATTTAATAATGATTTATAAAAAACTTATATACGACTGTGTATTTTACAAGAATATCAGAATGTTTATTTGTTGCTAAGAAATTGACAGGTCAATTGTGTAAATAATCGTTTTTTATCATCAAAATTCACTCCCCTAATTCAGAAATTCGCTTAAAATTTCTTTATATCGCCCAGTATTCTTCGACATGGCGCTCAAAACCACGTGCGTGCGTGCGTGCGTCGCTCACAATGACAACTAACGTCATGCATACTTGAAAACATGTTCAAGTTTACATGACGCTGCAGACTTGATCAAGCCTGCAGAACGAAATTCTATTTTCGCTTCAAGTAGCCTTATCAAGTCCGCTGCAAACTTGACGGTGAACTTGATCGTGAATGGCTGGCATAAGATACAACTAAATAAATGTGCATTTATATCAGACTATTAATTCCTTGCTAAGCAACTGACAGGCTTTTACAAATAATCAATTTGGTAAATGAGATTATGTGGAGTGCACTTTTGGATTATCCAAACTTTATTCTTCTATTACTTCTGAATATATGAGGTGTGAGACGTCTCAGTACTCACAACAGTCGCGAATGATTCAGTAAAAGAGCAAACATTAATTTGTGTTTAAATTTGATCACAGTAGGTTACTATTATCGGTCATCGCGGTAAGAGTGATTCGGGGGTATCGTACGATATCGTGGCTATACAACTGCCATAGCCGGCGACCCGCCGTGGGAACTCGTGGCGGAAGTTCTTGCTGAGATGCACTTCTATGACTCGGATAGGAGGTCTCTCGGCGAGAGCCTGACGCTGGACGGGATCCTGTGGGTCCGCCGACTAGGGCAAGAGGCGTTAATACTGAGGTGGGGAGAGGTCCTGGCGTGGGAGCCGTGTGGCAAATGCCTAACGGTTGCCCTGCGTCCGGTCCTAGAGCGGTGGATGCGTCGTAAACGCAAACCCCTCACCTTGCGTCTAACACAGGTACTCACCGGGCATGGCTGCTTCGGTGAGTACCTGTGCCGGACGGCCCAAAAGGAGCCGGCAACTGTATGTCACGATTTTGGCGCGACGGTGGACTCGGCCCAGCACACACTAGAGGTGTGCCCGAGATGGGTGGCGCTGCGTCGTGATCTGACGTCAGTTATCGGAGGCGACTTGTCTTCCGAGCATCATCACTGCGATGCTCCGCAATGACGAGTCCTGGACGGCAATGGTCTCCTTCTGTGAGGTAGTAATGTCCCAGAAGGAGGCTGATAAGCGGGTGAGAGAGGAGGCCGCCGACGAGGCCTCCTCCCGCAGGCGACGAACAGGGGTGCGTAGGAGGCGCTACTTAATACGCCTCCAGTAACGCCCCTGTGCTCGTGTCGGGCCGAGGTTGGGGTTAACCTGGATCCAGATAGGCACGACGTCGCCGGGGACTGCTAAAAGTATCGTAAAAACAAACGGCCGAGCAGACCCCCTTTCGAGGAGGAGTCTGGCCTCTCGCCGGGGCCAGCCTGTCGCCGAGGGTCCTGTGTCGTTGCAAGATCCGGAACACTCAAAAGGCGGCGGAGGGCGCTTGCAGCGGTTTTAGTGGGTAACGACACTGTCCAAGTGCGAACCCCACACACGGCTAGGTTTAAAACAAACCCTGGTCCTAGCTATGGTTTGGGCTGCAAATTTCCTGCAAAATTTTTCAAAAAAAAAAAAGGTTACTATTATCAGTAAGCTGCATACCTCCAAAATACCACGGTCAGTTTCAAAACCATTTCAACGAACGATAGTGGTTCTCGACTTTGCTGCGCTTCACCAGATTAGACTTCGAGTAATTTCATCAAGACACACAACTTCATAAGACGCTTGACATTATGACACTTTGTGAATCGAGATTAAAACGCTTCAAACTTGCGTCATGAAGTCGACTAGACGATATTCAAACATCTATTAAGCTCTATTTACAAATGCAACTAAAATTGTAGGCTAAACTTTATATCATTAATTTTATCGAGAGGAGCTATATACAAAAACCGCATTTAAGTCGGTCCATCCGTTTGAGAGACTACGACGCCACAGACAGACAGACACACACACACACACACACACACACACACACACACACACACACACACACACACACACACACACAAACACACACAACACACACACATACACACAGAAACATCGACGTCAAACATAAAAAACCACCCTTCGATCCGCCGGCAACGCACCTGGAAACCCACAGCAGGTACACGTCGGTGACCACATATCATCAGGTGAACCGACTGTCCATTTGGGCCCTCTTCTTTATAGTTCGACCTGTTTCCACGTAAAGATCAACTTCTCTCAATGTATTCCCGACCTTACATCCCACTGCAGCTTAACCGAAGATTTTATTAAAAGGAAAGCAGCTTAGAGACCCATACGCGCTCCGAGAATAAATCGTTTGCCTTGTGCTACGTTAATTGAAAAATGACCAACGTATAGCCCTCATAATAGATCTCTCTAGAATGTCTCAGCGTTTATGTGGTCGTGTAACAATCTTGGTTGCTTCTTTCATGTCGGAAATCTTTTCGCATTTGTGCTATTACTATATAACTTTTTAGGAGTTATTTTAATAGTCGTATTGTACCGTGAAGTATATAGTAAAAGCCTTTGTTTGTCTGTCTATGCATATATTTAGTAAGAGGTAGTGCCATGCTGCTATGCAGCAGGCTTGGGCCGGAACGCGAGGGGGGTGATACCTCTGGCTCACATAACACCTGCGTGAAGTGACAGCTATGCTGGCGCGTTTCGTGCGGTTTGTGAGTTTTCGGTGGCCCATTGTGGGGATAGGGAAAAGGAGGGCAACACATCTGCATAATCTCTGTTTGTGCAGATGTGTATGGGCGTCGGTAGTCTAAAGCTTCCACTGCTCATTTGCCCTCCTATGCTATAAAAAAAATAGAACATATTGACATATTGAGTCAGAATCTTCAAGTCTTCAATCGTTCTGAATATGTTATAATCCTCTTCTTATATTGCACAATGTAAAAAAGTAGGTGAAAAATAAACTTAGTTGTATTTCAAATATATGTTATAGTTACGGTAAGAGTTACCTACGGTTTGCTGCTAATCTCTTACTTGAAATTCCTAACCACCATACCAAACACTTCTTTTCAGTTCTTTAACTGTCAGGTCAATAATACTTTGAAATGATTTACCTACCCATATAAAACACGCAGAAACTTTAAATAGCTTCTAATTTATGGAAACAGCATTTTCTAAACTGTCTAACATAAGCTTGATAATTATTTAATAAAAATAAACTATAATTAAAAAAAAACTAAAAAACACGCTTTAATAGCAATCCCAACGAAAAATTTGAAAATAATTTTTAATAGAAGAGTTAAATGGATTAACAAAAAAATATATATTACTTATTGTTAAAAGCGTGGTGCTTGTTTGTTTTTGTACTAAGCTTTAATACTAATTTCACTTTTAGAAATAGATACCGATAACATATTTTTAACAATGAAATTCGAGCACCTCACGCTTTTTTTACAATAAGTAATAAAATTTTTTTTGTTAATCCATTTAATTCTTTAAAAATTATTATAATTTCTATTAAAAATTATGTTCTTTTCTTAAACTATGATTAAAGTTTTACTTTTTAATGTCGATTTTTTAAGGAAAGATTTTATTAATTTAAAGTACTCAACTAATGGCAATCACTTTGGCCGACTGAATGTCATTTTATTTTGGAATTATATGGCTCACATTACTCTAGTCACACACATCACTAAGTTTATTCTGCACTTAAAGCTGATTTACATTTGCTACTTTTTAATACGTTTTTAGTTTGCTTTTTCCAAGCAATCTAAAAGAGCACGCATTTAGAAAATTTGAATGTGCTATGCTTTTTAGCACGCTAAAAAATCTGACTCACCGTCAGATTTTTTATCTGACTGACAGTCAGATTTTTTATCGTTATCTGGGTTTTCATAAAAATGGCGTCGCAAGGTGAACATGGGATTTGACAATTAAATTGTTTACTGAATACGAAAAATATGCCTGCTTGTATGATTCGTGCAGCTTTCGCTTGCTGAAAATTAGAGATTCCATATTTTTTACATGTGATGAGAGTACTTTCGTCGCTTTTTGAGACAACTTGTAATGAAAATAGCATACATGTATGTATATCAGCATCTTTGATTAGCATTCTTTTAGTTTAGCATGATAAAAAAAACATGATAATTAGCACGGAATTTATAGCAAATGTAAACCAGCTATTACGCGCAAAAACATATAAATAACCTAATTCCCACATATACGCAGAAAATCTTACAGCTCAGTTTATTCTAGATGCAAACACAAGCTTTTATACCTAAGTTTATTCTAGATTTACATACATAAGCTTTGAACAGTTTTCGAATGGAATTCAGATAGAATTGGTACTGAAAGATAACCCAATTTCAGTCGGGAGCGATATCTGTGCCAATTCCCATTTGCTGTGTGAACTCATTAAGATCGAGATATTATGTCTCAGTGCTTTTTATATCCAAACATCCTTTATACTGGAACAGGAAAATAGTAGTTGATATGTGATTTACAAAATTGTAATAAAGTTGACCCAATACGCATAGGATAGGCCCGCTGAAGTGGCAGTGGTCACATACTCAGTATATATAATAATAATAATATGAATATTTACCATTGCTGGGCACGGGTCTCCTCCTCGAGATCAGGCGAGGAGGGTGTTGGGCCATAGTTCACCAATGCGCTGGATCATGCGAGTTGGTGAACTTCACACACCTTCAAAGACTTTAAATTTCATCACAATGTTTTCCTTTACCTGTGCTCAGTAGATGGTCGGGGGATTATATAGTTCTGAAGTGAAGGCCGGGAAGGTTTGGGAAGAAGTCGGTCAGCCTCAACTAAATAGGACGACAATGTGTGTGCGGTCGCCAGCCCTAGTAACATACAAATACTGGAAGATCTTTTTTTTTTCGGAGGGATCTATGCTAATGGCCCAAAGGTCCTAATGCTTCGTCGGATTAGTGTGAGCCCATTTGGCTCACTATTAGTTTGTTAAAGTGGGGGGTTACCCCCCACCAACCGTGCAGTCTGCGACCACACGGCCTCCTGGCGTCGGGTTGGAAACTGGAAGATCAGCCTCCTTGGCCTTTATATTTTATACCTCTTGGTCATAGACTATAAATAAAGATTGCTAATGATGATGATGATAATGAACTAATAGGGACAGATAAAATTCACTGTATAGTAAGTAAGACTTTTTTAATGCAACGGAATGCATTTTCGTTCCAATTTCTAACAGAGAAATTTTTTCTCGCCAAGCATTTTCGTTCGTAACTTGCTCACACTGCTACACCAAACAGACCGTAAACGATCTGTGTAGTTTGGCAGTAGTGACGAAAATTATACAAGCAAAACAGGATAACTGTTTACTTAGATAAGCATCATATTTTTGTCAAACATATATTTCCTTGTAATATTTTCGTTGATGTGTGTTTCAGGCGATGAAGATTATCAGACAGCTTCGATGTCGATAATTAGCTGAAATGTTTCCGAGACCATTTCTTTTGTTATTGGCTCAATATCATATCTATAAGGTTAAGTGTGGACAACATATACCCAACTATTGCAATCAATATATTTTACGGAAAAGGAGCTAAAAGGATATACTTAATTAAATCAAGATGCCAATTTCTCTTCATAATGGGATCCGAGTACTACTCGTATACAATAATCGAAACAGGTTGATGTAAAGCTGTAGTTAGGTTTTTTAATAATTTCATAGCATCAATATAATTAAATATTCATGAAACAAATCCACATATAATAAGCGTTATCGCAATAAGCGTAAAAAATGTAATAATAGAAAAAATAGCGGACTTAAATTTAAATTATAAATTCATGCTTTGCCTCGTCTACATGAGACTTGTCAATAGATACACCCGACACCAGCTACCGTAGGGGTTTTCGATTATTCTGCGAATTAATTAAATTATTTATAAATCTCAAAGTACTTGGAATAACTTCCAGACATTAGATCGTCTGTGAGCCCTTCCTGGTTGAGGTAAAGTTTCCGAAACGGCGGGACCCAAAATCTTGATACAATCCATTCTATGTATCTATTCGATTGCAGCATTGCAAAGTTTAGCACAGTAAAGCGTTTGACAATAAAAGTGGGCCGTGGAATGTCTGTACAGGCCCTTACTGGCACAAAGCGGTGCAACTGACTGGAACACGTAAAAAGTGAAACGCCCGCGAGCACGTGAACAGAAATTGGACAGAAAATTCTATTTCAATTATTTCCTGTAACAGGAGAATGTGCTTTTAGCTTTTTAATGTTGTAAATTGCTGATGTAAGTCAGATACGTTTTGGCGCGGCAACGGCAAGCTTAAAAAACCAACATTGTTTCTCTTTACTTTATAGAAAAGAATCCCCTTTTCAATTTTCGTGTAGTTGATTCTATTTACAATCTATTATACATATCAATCGTGTATAAATTTATAGCTTATGATTGTTTTTGCATATAATGTGTGTTATCTAATTAGTCAAGTTATCGACAAATAATCAATTGATTAAGACTACGAACATCTATTGCGTACAATTTCGATTGACTATTTACCGAGCTTACTAATCATGCAAGTTGACTGAATGCGAAAATTTACACCAATTACGAATGTTTACCTGTAGTTGGTCCAATTATTATTTGCTATATTAATTAATACTAAAGATGAATAGAATGTTAAGGAGCTATAATTGAAAGTGAAATATGGGACTTGAATGCAGCTATTATATCTCTCTATCATCCGACGATCTAACCTACATTTAATCTACTTCTACCAATCATAATTGGATAATCATTAGTGTGAAATCCTTTATAAAGTTTTAATGAAATTTTACACGTTTAGTATTGAGTATTTTTTTTAATTGTCATTAGGAGATTAAAATCCAGAGGCTAAGGATTATTTCGAGTCCTGGTTGAGAACGATATTTTATTATCTAGTATGTACAATATGTATATTGTATTTAGTACTTATTGTATTGTACATTTTATCTAGTATATATTGTACTGTACATTGTATCTAGTACATATTGTATTGTACATTTTATCTAGTACATTGGTGATGATGAATTAATTATTTAAAAAACTCAATCAACGTTATTATCCTGCGCTGTACAATTGTGTCTTTTTTTATTCCACAACTATAAAGACACAACGTACTACAGATTTAGAGAGTTAAAAAAGAAAACAATAAAAAAGTTCTCCTTTTATAGTTTGGTCTTCAGTAATTTATTTTTACAGAGCCTTAAAACTTTTATGATCGATCTGTTTCTTATAAGAAAGGTTAATCACACTGCTTTCACATACACTTTAAATATGGCAAGTATGAATGATTTCCAACTAGCCAATTATAATAATGGTATAAGCAATAACTAGAAAATATTCGCAAAAGTGAGCCAGAATAGTTGAAATTGTAACGTCGCTGCCACGAGAAATATATTGTATACGTTCTAGAGCGAACAACATTTTGCCGTTCACCTACATTTTTCCAATTACAGAGAGCGTATGTTACATATAGGAAATTGTCCTTTACATCACGATACTTATAATGATGTATTATTGCAAACTTTTATCGAACTTATACATTATGTGCCTATTTCATGACATGCGACTTTCTCAATAATTTTGTATCTACTAGTGGCTCTTTTTTGTGTTTACGGGGAAAATACTTTTTACGCATTTCAATGCGCACTCCACAACAACTCGATTTTTACGGCATTTATTGCCTCGTACGACCACTGGAATCAGCTGTCATCTACGGCATATCCGAACCGATACGACTCAGGGTCCTTCAAGAAAAGAGCATACTCATGTTTAAAAGGCCGGCAACGCACCTGCTAATCCTCGGATGTCTATGAATGTCGCTTATCACTTACCATCAGGTGAACTGTGACTGTCCATTTGCCCCCTCTTCTATATGAAAAAAACGTATGCAACCGGGACCTGGTTGGGTGGTCATTAGTTTTTGTGGGGCTCGGGTCTGGCCCAAACTGCGTTCCTTCAGTCAGAAACCCTACCCACTAACGACCCCACGGATGAACAATTGAGGTGCTCGGGATCTGTCAGCAACAGTGCATTTGATTAGTGTTCCGAGCAGACGTTGACCTTTTTTACATGGGAAAATCATAATGGTACCCCGAGCCAGAGAGAACCCCGTTGCTATGGGGGACTCTTATCCTAACTAAAACCCCATGATATTCCTCTCTACAACGTTGACGGAGTCATGGGTACGAAAGACTACCACAGGCAGATGCCCTTGCGGGCTCTCCTCTGGGTGGAGGGCATGTCATGCCACCATTCTCCGCCTTTCAAATTCATTCATTCATTCATTTCATTCCAAGCTCCAAGGAACATCTAGGAGCGATCTAGCTCGGGACGGGATTGGGGATGTGTATGAAGTGCGCCTCCAGTAACGCCCCTGTGTTTGTGTCGGGCTCAGGATGGGAACCTGCATGGGGATCTGCATAGCACGACGTCATGAGGACTGTTTAGTAGCGACCTCGTAGTCTCCCCTTACGAGGAGAAGGTAGTCTAGCCTTCGCCGCAGCCATTCTCTCGCTGAGGTGATCTTGTTGCCTGCAGAACTGGGTGCGAGTCCCACATTGGGTCAGGATCTACCCGAAGATCCGGGCTGCATCCATAAGGATTTCCCTGCGAAAACATTAAAATAGATTGGCTATCTTGATATTTACCAAAAAAAATAGCATTATTGTTATTATGGTTCTTCTCCTTTTTTTTATTTGCAACATAAAAAAAACAAAAAAAAAACATTTATGAAGTGAAACTTCTTGAGGGTAATTTTTTTACGGATAAAACGTCACGAAAATGTGCAAAGTTTTTGTTCAAGAGGGAGAGAGTGATTGGGACCGATTGAGAGAGAGTGAGACACAGACTGCACGGTAGGCGGGGGGCAACCCCCCAATCAAAAGTGAGCCGAATGGGCTCACACTAATCCGTTGAAGCATTAGGGCCTTCGGGCCATTAGCATAGATCCATCCGAAAAAAAAAAAAAAAAATCTCGGAAAAAAGCTTTAGATTAGTATAAATATAAACGAGATTTAAAAATTAGTTTGCCAAATAAGTTTCACTTCTGACATGTGTACTTTGTACGCACGCACTTTTATTGACATTTATTATTTGATCTGTTTTAAGTACTACAAGTTTTAGGAAAAAAAAACAATTCTAATGGAATCCTTAACAAAAAACCTAAGTAAAACAACATGATTTACACGTGAATTATATTAGCCTTAGTAATATTTTTTTCTTCACTATAACGAGTAAAAAGCACACGTAATCGTGAAATGTACACCAAAAGCATTTTATAAGCGTGTCGACGTGAAAAGGCTTTTTAAATTACTTAAAATTTATGTGTACATTTCATACTTAACAGTAATTAGTCTTTTAGCCTAAATAAACTTAATTATCCTATTTCATACGAGGTTGTGATTTTTTTATTAAGTTTTATGTATTAAGTAAGAGGTGTGCCATGCTGCTTTGCATCCGAACTGGGCGGGCACGACCGGGGTGGTACCTCTCGCTCACATAACACCGGCGTCAAGTGACAGCTATTATGCGGTTTGTGAGTTTCCGGTGGTCAATTGTGGGCATTTGTGGGGATAGGGAAAAGGAGGGCAACGCATTTGCATAACTTTTAGTTGTGCGGATGTCTGTGGGCGTCGATAGTCACCTTAAGGCTCCGACTGCTCGGTTGCCTCCTAATGACATAAAAATATATATGTACCATAATACTTGTATAATACTTAACATACATTTAGGGTAACATTCAGCTGGTGAAAAATTATGAGATGCAGTTGAATTGACATTGTAATTGTTTTTTTTTTTTCTATGTTAGTTGGATAGGCAAACTGGCAAACGTACCACCTGATGGTAAGTGGTCGACGTCGCCCATGAACATAAACTAGTATACCTGGAACGAGCCCAGGCAACTCATTTATGTGTTGCCTATCCTGAGACATAAGATGAAAAGTCTCGGTGCCAGTAATTACACTGCCTGTCTTGCCCTTCTCTCCGAAACACAGTAAAGCTGTTTCACGGGAGAAACAAGCAAGATGGTACCCATGCAGCCGGGAGCGCGGCACAGCGCTTCCCTCCCACCGGTGATTTGATTGGACCAACCGCCTTTAATACTTTTTTGTACAAAACTTAAAATACCAGAAGCCTAATAGCTTAAATAACAACCCATCACACGCCCATCATCACCATCATCATCATGCTCTTTTCGGTCACGATTGAATATAGAATATTTCAATTTCAAAACAACTGTTCCCCTGCCTCTTACACCTAATACCGGCACTGAACGGAGCCAGTCATCTCATCCACACGGACTCTAAAGTCTAGATCCCACCTGCCATCAGTTCTTGTGACTTGGTGACTGGCCCACTACCTATTACTGACCATGGTTTTCATTTTTATTTTCCTAAGCTCGATGCTTCGTTCATGACAGATCGTTTTAATTGGTCCAATACCCATGTCCATTGTTCAATTAAAAAAACGTTTGCTTAAGCTTCGCATATCGGCAATCTTTGTTAGATATAATATAGACGGATTTTAGTATAACTCTGGTATAACTGATACTTTTGACGTAAAATAGCTTTATAATATGTAAGGTATTATTTAAATCCGTTCGAAGAGATTCACATAAAAAGAGTACTCACGGCGCATCCCATTGCAGCTTAAAATGCACTCGAGAGAAATGCGACTCATCTTCAAATTTAATCACCCATTCACTTCTTTTACTATGGCTTAAGTTTTTACTGAATTTCGATTAAGGTAAAGAGATTGCTTCTTTTCTGATATAATTACTGAAAATAATTTATATCGATCCACTGTTGAGTAGTGGTTTTGTTGTTAGTTAAATAGACCAACTTTCAGAAGACTTTGCTAATGAAAATACATATTACACACATATACGTCCCCAAGAAGATGATCAAATATTCCTAGGTCTATCCTCTACTCTATGTATAATGTGTCAGAACTAAGGTTTTTTTAAAAGGCATAAGGAAACAAACGAGCAATAGTTATGGTGATAACCGACGCTCATATACATAAGCGCGCAACCAGAGGTCATACAGATGCTTAGCACTTCTTTTCTCTATCTTCCCCCAATGGGCCACCGGAAACTCACAAACCGCACGAAACGCGACATCATAGCTGTCACTTGACGCCCGTGTTATGTGAGCGAGAGGTACCACCCCGGTCGTGTCGGCCCAATTCGGCTGCAAAGCAGCATGTCACTACCGCTTGCCTCGCCATGACAGTTATTACGCTCCCATGATCATATCACGATGGTTTATTTCTATAAAGAAACCCGGAATTCTTTATAGAAATGCTTTATTCCTAATAAAGACAAAAGTTTGTAAGTTTGGATTTTTGGATATAGATATTTTGTTGATCTTTCACGGCAAAACGGCTGAACTGATTTGGCTGAAAGTTGATGTGGTGATGGCTTATAGGCTAATCCAAGGGATTAGCACATAGTCTATAAAAATAATCAACATCAATACGGATACGGTTGTAAGTCTAAATTAACTCAGGCGAAGCTGTGGGCATCAGCTAGTATAGTATAAAAATAAAGAAACCTAAGACAGGACACATTAAAGATGGCAAAAGAAATATTTATCAGCATCCCTCAAACCGGTAAAATAGTCAACGACAAATAGGACATGATGATAAGGAAAAAAATAGTCTTACCTCTGAAAAAAAACAATATTTTGGCAAGTTGAACCCCTAAGTGGGTTACACTATTTTTCTTACTCTCACCTACTAAGCATTAAAATTAATCTGGACGAGAAAATTCTTTATTGTACCTACTGTCAAAACAACGCAATAAATTCGATTTAGGCAGGCCATTTTCATAAGTCACCGTTTTCTCCGGTTCACAGATTTAAGGTGACCGTAGTTACCATATTTCAATGTTAATTAAAATACAAATCTTAGGATTAATTTATGTACATAACCAACATTATGAAGTATACCTTTTTTTAAAATACTCTGCAGACCATTGGTCCGCACCATTGTAAGACTGGTTTTGATGATGATTGATTGTTACTTCTGTTGCTCCGCAAAATTGGAGTTCGTTAGGAGGTTAGTTGATGATGATTGATTGATTAGCTTAAGAGGAGCCGCTGGGGTGGAAGAGGGAGAGAGGATGTTACCACCGGTTCAAACCCTAGCCCTTTCCTGAGAAGAACCGGCAAGAAGCAGTGGGCAGCGTCCCTATACTTGACACTTATAGATGGTAAAGTGTTTGCACGGTGTTTAGTGGTCACGTGCGCTCAAGTTGGTGGTTAAGGGCTCCTCTTATTTTGTCACCGTTATTAGTATGTTAGTTGTGTCATGGGGTGTGGATCCTAGTGATTCACTGAAGTATACTTCAGGTACGTAGGTTTGTAGTCATGGAGCATATAACCGGAATAGAGCGGTAATTTTGTATGAAAACAAATTCCGCCAAATTCGTGCTGCAACGCACGACGCTGCGCCGGTTCTACGCTCTGATTGGCCTACTGATTGTCATTGATTGGCCGATGGGTCGATGGACGTAATTGCTATTATGTCAGTGACAAATCACTGACTAGTTCCGGATAGTTGATATACATGTATATTAATCATACTATGCAGATATTTGTAGACATAAAAATTTCTCCGTGGTGCATTGCAGCTGGGCTTCCCCGGGCTGCTGTCTTTTCTTGACTTTTGTTAGTCATTGCAATCTTGTACTGTCTCCCGCTTTAACCGGGGAAGGAAACTAGAAATTTTCCTACTCCTCCTGAATTCTTCTGATTAAATTCGTTGCGGGTCCCAAGGCAGTTTTAACGTATCCCTCGGGTTCCCAGAGATCGTATCAAAGGGTCATTTAGTGGTTGCCGCTTTCGATCCTGGCTATACAGGAGTAGCAGCGGTGGGATGAGTAGTGGCCTAGCCTGTTTGACCAGTTTCGAAATTTTAAGGCTAGCATTAGGTACTACTCTATCTGGTTATATGCTCCGCGATGTTGGTAGTATTAGGAAAGACTTTATTAAATTCCTTAGAATGGTAGAAGAGGTTAAAGTAAAGGTATTATTTTGTATGTTTTATATATTTTGTGTGTTTTTCACTGAACTCCTCATAAATAATCATAAATGGCTAGACCGATTCTGTTTTTTTTTGGGTTTAAATAAGTCTCTGTTTGGTTTAAAATCACAATGACACCTAGCAGATGGCGCTGCGATCGGTTTTATTTTTTTAGGAAATGTTCGGCACTTAGGTACGATAAATCGTACGCATTTTTTAACAATCAACAATTTTCTATTCCGAAATATAATTTTTAGCCTACCGTTTCTAAGAAAATCTTTCAGAGATATGACCATTGCGAAAATAACAATCTCTTTTTTTTTTTTTGTAGCTTATTTTGAAAAATAAAATTTCTTCATAAGTGTTGATACTGCTGAATGCGCAAAAACTTTATCTTATCTTATATATAAAATTTCCATGTCACAATGTTAGTTGCCGTACCCCTCCGAAACGGCTTTACCGATTTTTACCAAATTTTATATGCATATTCAGTAGGTCTGAGAATCGGCTACTATCTATTTTTCATACCCCTAAGTGATAAGGGTGGTCAACCCCTCAAATTTTAAAAGTTAACGCGGGCAGTCGAATGTTTGACATTAACGTTTCAATATTAGAAACCTTTGACAAAAGTTGGTTGCTGGTGTTCTTACTAATCACTAGCTTTTGTAAAGAAGAGGTTTACATAATATTTTGATTAGGACTATTGTACCCCCACCACGGTTCAGTCCTTGTCGTGACGGTGGGGCTCAGTAGCCTAGGGTGAGCCCATCACCTTAGGCGAATCGAATTGAGCCGAGGGGTCTCTTTGTACTCCTATTATAAGAAGAGGGGACAAAAGTCGGTCCTGGCGTTGGGAGGGGTTGTTCTGTGGTTTGATCTGATGAAGAGAGGGAATCTTTTTCTTTGGCAGTTTGCATCATATTTTTACACATGCTTATACAATGTTTTCCTTACGAGACAGGGTCAGGTCTCTAGTATACCTACTTGTGTGCTTACACTTCTGATCGTTAAAGTGGTTTTAAACAGTAAGAAAAATATGCACTGATGCCTTAGGTGTTTTTGATGTAGAAGGCATCAAAAAGATCTAAAACCGGTGGGAGAGATGCGCTGTGCCGCGCTCCGCGCTGCATGGGTACCACCTTCTTGCTTGTTTGTCCCGTAAAACAGCAAATGTTTCGGAGAGAAGGGCGAGGAAGGGAGTGTAATTACTGGCACCTAAACTTAATATCTTAGATCTCAGGATAGGTAACATAAATAAGTTGCCTGGTCTAATTCCAGGTAAACTATTTCATGTTCTTGGGTGACGTCGACCGCTTTACATCAGATAGCAAGCACATCTGCCAGTTTTTCTATCCAAGTAACATATAAAGGCAGTTGATAGCAGATATAGAAGAATAGCAATAACAAAAAAAATAATATTGCAATTTCATGTTTGAATTCCGTATATTTTATTATTGTTTGTTGTCTTATTGTAAAAATCATTTTTATGGGGCATTCTTATTTGCAGGAATATGCTCGACGGTGGGGAATCTTATAGTATTGTCGTAACAGCAGACGAGATCAGAATAGCAGGCTTGGGATATATACATCATATGCCGATTAACACAGTCTCTCCTTTTTGTGCAAAATCCATTCTTTTCTACACACGATTGATCTACAAAAAATCGATGTATCTTATATTGCAGTATTAGTCTTACTAATTCGCCATATTTAAAACTCTAACTCCGTTAAAATTTTTTTTTGTGTCACCATAGACGTTTCTTCACAACCAACGCCAGGAGGCCGTGTGGTCGCAGACTGCACGGTAGGCGGGGGGCAACTCCCCACTTTATAAATCAAAAGTGAGCCGAATGGGCTCACACTAATCCGATGAAGCATTAGGGCCTTCGGGCCATTAGCATAGATCCCTACGAAAAAAAAAAAAAAAAAGCCATTTCTAGTATTAATACTGGCGCCAGTGGCTGATAATATTGATTGTTGAAAAGAAGTAAGTATTTTAAATAATTGAATAAATATTCAATATCACTCTCATCACTCACAATCGGAATATCTTTTTATGATATTTTAGACCTGATAATGTCTAATAAATCTATAATCGCTGGCTGCACACACGAAAAAAAGCAAGCGTTTGCACGCTCGCAAGTGCGGAGCAAGCGATAGAGAGGCACGATCGGTCTAAGCATTCGGATTGTGACGCATTATGACGCTATCACGTAAAATTATCGTCCGTAGACCCACTTTACAGACAACAGGTATTACTTTTGCTGCTGTATAAAAACTATGCAATTTTACCAACTACGTTAATACCTATGTTATATTCTTAAAGAAACTCAAAGTAAGTCGCCACTACTTATACGGCTATTCAAATTACGAGTATGTCATTGGATTTGTAAAGAATTCGATGTGAATCTTTGATATGATATAAATCACCTACTACTCGTAAACATTGATGAAATGGTCAATTAATATTATCTTATCCAGTCTGTGGCTGATCAACGAGTCTCCGTAAACTCTGGAAAAAAAATCCGATAATCTTAAGATCTAAATTCCTTTTTTTTATTTTGCGCCGGAAAATGCTCTTAGGCATCCCGTGGGGGAGGGGGGACTCCCCAGGCGGTTATGTGGGAAAGATGGTAAGGTGCACGCAGCTCTACCCACTAACTGTAACACTACACCCGGCGAGTGCCGCCTTTGGTGAGGTGCCTTAGATCTGTTGAGCAGCCCACCACAGAACAACCCCTCTCAACGTCAGGACAGTGCAATGTGTTGAGGTTTTCATCCTCGACCCTTGTACCCCCTACTCTTTCACCCTCTGTTCTTATAAGAGGGGTACAAAGAGCAGCCCTGTCGGTTCACTTGGCTTTGCCCGAGGTGCTGGGTTCACGTTAGGCTACTGAGCCCCACCGCCACAACAAGGCTTGAACCATGGTGTGGGGTTCTATCATCATCATCATCCTGTTTAATTCTTCCATGAAACATGTTTTCCGTGTTTCTAGCATTAGCTCCTGGGATAGATTCAAATGTACACAAGTAGGTTCTAAGGCGAAAATAACACCTTAGGATTGATGTTTTGTTGCAGGTGGCATTGGTGGCACTCGCCGGATTTTAGTGGGTAGAGTTGCGACCACATTACCATCTTTCGGGCGCATCGAGTTCCCAATACCCGCCTGGGGTCGAGTCCCCCCTCCCCCTCGGGATGCCTAAGAACACTTCACGGCAGATAAGAAAAAAAGGATGATTGAACCCATGCGGCACAAAGCGCATCTTGACGGTTACTAACTAAAGATAATATAAATACTCTTACATGTATTTGAACCGTAAAACATTTGTGCCCCCGCTTCGCTTAAAGTCCTAAACACGTAGTCTCTATAAAGCACTGTTTTAGTGGTGCTGCTATATTTTCTGGCTAATATGGCCTGAAGGACCGCCAGAAAAATGAATATTTTCTTCACCATCGTTAGAGTAATGTGGACTGAAGTTAAGCGATCATTAACTCAAAGCAGAAAATCGTTTATGTGTAATTACACAATTAATTAAAACGTGTATGTACTAACGGTAATTTAAATTTTATAGCTCATATTTCACAGATAAAGTTAGGTTTATTTTGTATATTCTTAGAATCAATTTAATTCTTATCATATTTTGATTGTATTCCATGCAGTTCATTTGATAATGTTCAAGAAGTTATTTGTAGTAATGAGTTTTAACTTCCGACACAAAAAGAGGTGTGTTTGTTTGACCGCCATGTGTATCAGTGTATGGCGCTTTTTTCCGCTGGGAAAAGCTCTTAGGCATCCCGTGGGGGAGGGAGGACTCCCCAGCGGGTATGTGACATACACTGCGCCCGAATGATGGTAAGATGGACGCAGCTCTACCCACTAAAGCCCGGCGAGTGCCACCAACGCCGCCTTTGGTGAGGTGCCCGGGATCTGTTGAGCAAACAGGGCACCTCAACGGCTAGTCAGTCCCTCAAGGGACCGACGCCACCTCCACAGAGTGGTTGTCCCACACCACACAACAACCCCTCCCAACGTCAGGACAGTACAATGGGGTGAGGTTCCCGTCTTCGCCCCTTGCCCCCTGCTCTTTTGTCACACACTTTGTAGAAAGAGCCCCCTAGCTCAATTAGCTTCGCCCAAGGTGCAGCGGCTCACCCTAGGCTACCGAGCCCCACCGCGACGTCAAGACCTGAACCATGGTGGGGAGGTCCTATCTACGCAGAAAGTGCAAACTGAGTCTTTAATCCGTGATATAATGTTATGAAACAATTTTTTACGGATTTTATCGCGGTTTATTAAGATTTTTACAAGCCCGACGTTTCGGATACTTTACAGCAACCATGGTCACGGGAGGACTGAGGTGACAGATGTCCTAATGTTACAAAGTTATTCGAAACTACCCTATGATACATCATTATTTTAATAAGTCCTCTCTACGCAGAAAGTGCTAACTGCATCTTTAATCTGTGGCATATTATGCTTGGTTTTTGATTTAATTATTTTAATAATGGGATCCCAAGCAGGTGGTAAGAGCCAGCCATCTTCTCTATTGAAATTTGGATGTTTTTTAATTTCAATAGCCTCGCTGATCATCCTTGGTTGGAATCGGTGTTTTTTTGCGAGTATCTGTGGTTTATCAAATCTAATATAATGGCGAGCTTTGTCTTGTAAAAATCTTAATAAACCGCGATAAAATCCGTAAAAAATTGTTTCATTATAATGAGTGAAATTCGCGCAAACATTAGAAAACAATATAATGTTATGCTTGGATTTTGATTTTAATAATGGGATCCCAAGCAGGTGGTTAGAGCCAGAGGTCATTGAGACCGTGGACACATGGAGACATTGTCTCTTACTATGAGGTGCTATGAGTATTTTTGTTTGCCAGTTCGCCAATTTTATAGTGGCAATCATTTAGGGAGGTGATACGGGCGGCCCTTGGAGGTCCTTGGAGGAGGCCTGTGTCCTGTGTACTTCTTTTGGATGATGAGTAAGAGGTAGTGCCATGCTGCATTGCAGTCGAACTGGGCCGGTACGACCGGGGTGGTACCTCTCAGTCACATAACACCAGAGTCAAGTGACAGCTATGCTGTCGCGTTTCGTGCGGTTTATGAGTTTCCGGTGGCACATTGGGGTGATAGTTTGTAGTGGCCTTGGGCTGCTTGTTTGCCCCTGATGACATTTAAAAAAATGATGGATTAGATTGCCTATAACATAGTGTGGATGATCTTAAAATATAGGATATTTTCTATTTCTTTTTCTTTAACGCCGGGAAATGCTCTGAGGCATCCCGCGAGGGAGTGGGTCTCCCCACGCGGGTATGTGGGACTTGCTGCGCCCGACAGCTGGTAAATGGACGCAGCTCTACCCACTAAAACCCGGCGAGTGCCACCAATGCCGCCTTTGGTGAGGTGCCCCGGATCTAGAAAACAAACAGGGCACCTCGACGGCTAGTCAGTCCCGCAAGGGACCGGCGCCACCTCCTCAGAGGGGTTTTCCCGCACCACAGAACAACCCCTCCCAACGTCGCGACAGTACAATGGGGTGAGGTTCCCATCCTCACCCCTTGCCCCCTGCTCTTCTGTCCCCTCTTCTTATAAGAGGGGTACAAAGAGCCCCCTCGGCCCAATTCGCTTCGCCCAAGGTGCACCGCTCACCCTAGGTTACTGAGCCCCACCGCCACGACAAGGCCTGAACCATGGTGGGGAAAATATAGGGTATAATATAGTCAGCCTTATTTTCCTGTTATAGTTAGTTTTGACGTTTATAATGGACCGTGGAAGCAATTTCCTATGAATTTCCGGCGCAGTTGCATTATGGTAATATTTAATGCACCGTCTTGTCCCGAACACATCCAGGCTAACATTGTCAGCTGATGTTGTTATATATCTTGTTGTGGTACTTATACCTATTAACTTTTTAATAATTACTACTTAATAAAATCTTAGTAAATATTCGTCTATAAAAGATATAAACAGGTTCTTTTTGAAGTAGGTTAAAGTGTAAAATACACGAAACAAAAAAAAATTGATAAACAGCTTATTCTAAATCATCCATAGATATCCATCAGTCGGCTATACAGAGCGCAGAACCGGCGCAGCGTCGCGTCGCAGCACAAATTCGGCGGAATTCGTTTTCATACAAAACATAACATTACCGCTCTATTTCGGTTATAAAATACTCGATAGATAAAACAAAGGCAATATGTTTTTTACGCTGATTTTATTATTTTGAATGTTTAAAGCTCAGGGCGTGATGGAGACGAGTCGTTGATAATTATTATAGTGAAGGTATGCGTATGTGACGTAATTTTCTTATGACGGCCGTATAAATAAGCTTTCATAGTTTTAATTATTCGTATCTATTATTTCATTATAAGTTTTTATTATTATCAGTTACGGAACTAAGCATTTAATCTAAATTAATACCAACTACAAATACGTAATTAGATAAACTATTTGACAGATATCTCTTCTTATCGTTGATGTAAATTTGTTTATTCCAGCCCACCTTATACAAATAAACATAATGTTTCATTAAGCCAGTTACGCACTGCATCCGATACGAATCTAATCAGAGTCAGCCAAAATACGTTCCGTAGTAGCCATAGAACTAATTGTATGGTAGCTTACACGCTAGATTAACCGTCCAACCATTTTTTTTAAATATTAAATCGTGAATCTCCATTTCAGAGTTTGCGGGACGGAACAAGTTATTTAGTTCTATTTGTATGAAATCAGAGGGGCCAAAGATTTTTTTTTTGTATTTCACGGATTTGAATAGGACGCAGTGCATAACAGCCCTTACGGTGTGTTTCGATAAAAACTCCGTTAAGAGATATCTTGATTTATGTATTAAGAGTTCCGTATGGGTCGGCTACAAGAAAACCTTACATTTCTGACAAATGGATGGAGAACAATGAAGTAGCGTTCATTAAGATACCCTCGTCCACCTGTGGAAAAAATGGTTGTGTATCTACTATCTAATATATAAAGATATATATTGGTAAAAACCAAAAGTTCTTTCTCCGTTTGTCAGATGTCTTTCTTTCCCTATTTTATTTAGTAAGTACTAGCTGTTGCCTGCAGCTTCACCTGGGTTAACTTATATTTACAGCTGTACCCGGATTGATGATGATTATTTTTGTAGCCTATGTTATTCCTTATAGCATCAGCTATCTATATTATCTAGCAGTGAAAGTCCCATCAAAATCGGTCCAGCCGTCTAAGAGATTAGCCCAGATTATAGTATTAGATTAGATTAGATTAGTATCATGTATACATCCATATGCATTCAATAAAAGGCGATTATTTTAATATTACAAACAGACACTCCAATTTCATAAATCTGTATATTAGCAATGTTAATAGCAAAAAAGATGTGGCTTTTTATGTTTACCACTTTTATTAACCTTTATAAGAGAAGTTTCTGCACTTCAGGCTTTTTACGTTTACAATCTACAATATTTGTATGTGTTCCTGTAGTGGTATGATTTGTTTGATTGATTATATTTTTGAAGTGGAACTTCTTTGGGCGCATGAGGGTAAAATTTTTACGGATGAAACGTCATGAATATGTGCAACGTTTTTGTCCAAGAAGAGAGAGAGAGTAATTGAGACCGATTGAGAGAGAATGAGAAAGGGCGAACGTAGCATGAAGCACATAGCCATGGAGTGAGAGTAGGGAGCAAGCGAGTGAGAAAGATCGAGAGAGAGAGTGAGATAGAACGAACATCGCATCTCAAGTCTCGGAAATTAAGCTTTAGATTAGTATAAATATAAACGAGATTTAAAAATTTGTTTGCCAAATAAGTTTCACTTCTGACATGTTTAGGTACTTTGTACGCACGCACATTTTTCATAATTTACGATTACTTCTTAGGGTTCCGTATTCCGATTTTTAATTATTATACCAATACGTTTCTTCGTAAACTTCGTCTGAGACGATCACGTCTCTACTTCTCTTCTCTCCAGTTTTAAATTCCTCACATGACCTCTGGTAATTGCTTATTTTGAAATAAGGAAGACATACTTCACATACCTACTGTTATCTTATATTACCGCCAATGAGATCTTCAAACATCTCATAAGCCGCGAAATTTGAAAAAATATATTTAAAAAATATACAGCCTAATTTTTGGGATATTTTCCATATGCAATACAGATTAAAAATATGAATTACTTGTTATAAATTTATTTATTTGAATCTATGTATCTACGATCTGAAGTGACTATTTTGTTTCAGAGAATCGGATCTCGGGATACGAGATGTTTTTGTCTTTTTTGCCTTAAATACTAACTTGCATGAACGGCGTATGCATTTACTGCTATAGTAGAGTACCTACTACACTTGCACTGAAGGTCGACTTCACTTTGGTTGATCTCGTTGATCACGCGTACACACGCGCTCTTTCTTATCCTAGTCAAAAAAAGTTTCCTTTAAATGAAAAATAATAATATATGATATATATTTTAAAATAACTACCTCATACATTATCGCAACTATTATCTTAAAATCATATCGTTAAAATAAATCCAATTAATATCCAAATGCCAATAAAAAAATATTATCATGGAACCCAAGATACTTGACAATTAACAACGATTGATAAGACAGTGTGTTTGAAAACAATCAATGTGTCGCATCAAAAATATTTCCAATTGATATTACATAGAAAAATGTTAGACAAAGTGTTGTTGGTTATTTTCTTTTTAGTGTCTACGTATGTTTATAAGAAGGTTTATAGTAGTGAAAATAGTAAGACAAAGTTTTATTTTTATTTCTTTGTGTACTATATAAGTGGTACGATACTAGCATGCGTTATTTGGCCTGTTTTTTTATTTAGGCCCAAAAGTGTATGTAATTCGAAGTAAGTATCATTTACATTCTTCTATTTTCTATAGATATAATATAGAAGTTTTAATATCACGTAAAAATTATATTTGTCTACAAATATTAAAGAAAGACGTGAATTTAAAATACACATATACTCCTAAAAACAGGAAAATACGGTCTTTCGCTATACAAAATTATCTAAAATAATAGACATGTGCTTTAACAACCAGGAATTACAAAAAATTGCATGTAAATATGAATTTAATTCGCGTATTTTATATATTTTTTTGGCCGATGGACCAAGAAGGTTCAAGAGTGGAGGCCGCGTTTGAGTAGAAGAAGTGTTGGTCAGCCAGGTGGGAAGACGATCTCCGTACAGTGGCTGGTCGGTGTTGGATGCGAGTAGCGAGGGATCGGTCGTCTTGGCGTTCTTTGAGGGAGGCCTATGTTCAGCAGTGGACGGATAGAGGCTGATGATGATATATATTTTTTTTATTTTTCACTGCGAATCCTATGTGTTTAGTGATTGAAATATTTTTATTTAGTTAGATGTAAGAATAATTTGAGAGACGGTGGTCTACTGGGGGTATGATGAAATGGGATTTTCTACACTTCTACGTGCACCTGAACATGAGAATATCGCTTGCTCGCCGGTGAAGGAAACGTTGTGAGAAAACCTGCATGTCTGATGAGATTAAAAGTCTTTTAAGGTGTGTAAAATTCGCTAACTCGCATTGGGCTAGCGCATCAGTGAACTACGGCCCAACTCCTTCCTCGCCTGATTTCGAAGAGGAGACCAGTGCCGAGCAGTGGGACACATAAGGGTTGAGGGAGAAAAATGAGAGCACATAGCTTTCTGTCCTTAAAAATTTTAAACACCATTAATCTTAATTCCTTATCGTTCTGTATACCCATCGAGTATATAACCGGATAGAGTAGTAATTTGAGCCATATAATTCCGAAACTGGTCAGTGATTTGTCACTGACGTAATAGCAATTCAACCACCCAGTGGTCTGTGTGTATGTCTCATCGGCTAATCATCCATCAATAGCTTCCAGTCGGCCAATCAGAGCGCAGAACCGGCGCAGCGTCACAGCACAAATTTGACAGAATTTGTTTTCATAGTTCATACAAAACGCATCACATAACCGCTCTATTCCGGTTATATTCTCGATGTGTATACCTATGTAATGCAAAACATTCCTGAGTATGAATATGTCAAATTAGTGTTGAGTTATGCAAGAACTAGTAAACGTGCTTAGCAGTATGAACCAACATTCCTGGGTGAAGTTTGTTCAGAGCAGACTCCTCTCTCAGACGTCATATCATGAGCAGTGCAAGAAAAACAACGTTGGGGATTTAGTTTACCGTATAATGTGTGATATAATTTCTACCTAATACATTCAAACTTATAAAAAAATACCTAAAGTAACACACATATTCAAAATACAGTTGAATTGCGAACGTCCTCCGTTTTTGTCGGTAAAAAAATACAAATATATGTAGGTAGATCCGTTGTCGCCTTGAAACTAGTTATCAGGAATTAAACTAAGATAGATGATAGCAAATTCGATAGGCTCGGTAGATAAGTAAGTGCGTTATCCGATATCTACACGTTTTTGAATTTAGACCACTATCTACTAAAATTATTACTTTAGAAATAAAATTAATTTCTCCAAGCAATAGAAGAGTTTTTTCTTACCTGCCTATTAAATTATTTCATTAAAATTATATTTTGTGAAGATTTTTTTATTTTTTATAGTTTTTTGGAAAGGAAAAATCACACGGAGAAAGCTAAAAGTAAAGAAACGGAATAGAGATAAAGGTTTTTTTTATAATTACAATCACGCGGGATATATTTTGTGCGTGACCGCTAGCCACTTGTCGCGGTTGTAAGAAGCTTATTTCTGTACCGTTTCTCTACTCTGTGGAGAAACCACCATGTTCTAAACCGGTCACCAATCTTTTCCTCATCCTCGTGTCTATCTTATTATAATATGAGATATATTATATGAGTCTATCTTAGCTAAATGCATCGGGGTATGTGAGGCTACTGCTTGTTCAATGTACATTTCGTATGTCACTTGCGCCTTTTTTTCTTTAATGCCGGGAAATGCTGTGAGATATCCCGCGGGGGAATGGGTCTACCCAGTCGGGTATGTGGGACTCGCTGTGCCCAGAAGCTGGTAAGTGGACGCAACTCTACCCACAAAGACTCGACGAGTGCCACCAATGCCGCCTTTGGTGAGGTGCCCCGGATTCTATCCTGTCCTTTTAAGGTTACAAAAAATCTACTTCGCGGAAGAAATCAAGCGTTGTTTCTATCGCTAACAAAGCAAGTTTATGTATTTTTATGAAAGCTAGAGACAATAAAACAAATTCAAAATATGCAATAAATAACATTTTAATATCTTGTAACTATTATTTAAATTAACGATTTTAGTTCTTCATTGCCACCGTCAGCTTATCTTTTTAGCCCCCCTTGAGCATTAGGTATTTTGTCAAGTTATTGTATTTTTAGGTCATTCATATTGTAATCTAATCGTGTACTACAGAGGCGAGGGTTTCTTATCTTTTATCAATACATATTCCATGAATCAATAAGTGCATTGAATGGGTTCTATTTACATTGCAAGTCATTAATTACATCTGTTATCAATATGTATATCACAAAATCTAGACTATTGTCGCATTCGCATATTGCATTATATCTCGGCGATCTTTTGTCATTTAGTTTTTTTTATATTTTCTTCATATCTTGGAATCTGCAACTTTTGCGACTTGAATGGTTGCTGTAAAATATCCGAAACGTCGGGCTTGTAAAAATCATAATAAACCGCGATAAAATACGTAAAATCCGTAAAATTGTTTCGTTAAAAATCCGTAAAATAACACCTTTGAAATGAGTGAAATTCGCGTAAACATTAGAAATCAATATGGATAAAAAACTTAACTTTCACAAAAAGTAATTATTTTTATACTTACACCTTGCAGTTGTTTAAAATAAACACTAGTATACGTGCCACATGATGGTAAGTGGACAGCGTCGCCCATGAACATAAACGGATTTACCTGGAACTAGCTCAAAGTTCAAATAACTCATTCATGGGTATGATAAGAAGTCTCTGGGGTTGTAATTACACTGCCTATCCTGCCCTTCTCTCCGTATCACAGCAAAGCCATTTAACGTGAGAAACAAACGCAACCCTGCTACCGGTAAATTCCCCAACCGATATTGATTTAGGTATGTCATAACACATATGTTTGATCACGTAGGTATAACGTACAAGTTAATTACGAGCTCTAATTGTTCATAGCCTTCGACGATAATAAATGCATTTCAATTTAGGATTTTGGATTGGAATTTTATGGATTTTTATGATGTCCTCCGCTGGGACACTGTACTGTCCCATCGAGCATATAACCGGATAGATTAGCAATGGGAGCCATAAAATTCCGAAACTGGTTAGTGATTTGTCAATGACGTAATATCAATTCAATCAACATGTGATCTGTATACAGTACGTCCCATCGGCCAATCATCAATTACCATCAGTCGCCCAATCAGAGTGCAGAACCGGCGCACCGTCGCAGCACAAATTTGACGAAATTGGTTTTCATACAAAACACATTATGTGTTTTACCGCTCTATTCCGGTTATATGCTCAATGACTAACATTAGCTTTTTGTTAGAACTTCATACTTACTAATAATAATAGGTCTTTACCTATGAAATTGCCGTTCTGCAGTGCTGGCCATTTTAAATCAAAATATTTTTTGTTTGGCTAAGAATTCTAATTTCAAATTAATTTTATTTTAAAAACATGTTTTTTTTTTCCAAAAATAGTCATTTGTTTAATGATTAGTGTTACATTTTCATCGCATTTCAATCTTTTTTGTCATCATGGATACGTTAAAAATTCGAGTAATTATGGAATATGAGTACTGTCGTGGCAGCAACGCGGCACAAGCGGCACGCAACATCAACGACGTTTACGGAGTTAACACTACAAACCAACGCACCACCTGTAATTGGTTTGCTCGCTTCCGTTCTGGAAATTTCTGCTTGAAAAATGAACCTCACGGTCGTCCGAAGACTTTGGTCGACAATGACAAATTAAAGGCGATTGTGGAAGCTGATACACAATCTACGGCTGAATTAGCAGCAGCTTTCGACGTTAGCGTCAAAAAAATATTAATTTGTAATTAATTTTAATTTCAACTTTTCAAGAGTTCGTGGGTGTCCCACGAACTCAATGATCGCCAGTGTGACGAAGTACGCGTCGAGTCTTGCCTTGCACTGCTCAACAGACACACAAATGAAGGAATTTTGAACCGCATTGTTACCTGCGATGAAAGATGGATTCTGTTTGATAACCGCAACCGCTCAGCAAGTTGGTTGGATCCTGGTTCAGCACCTAAACAATGCCCTAAACGAAAACTTACCCCTAGAAAAGTGATGGTCACCGTTTGGTGGTCTAGCGCCGGTGTGATTCATCACAGCTTCTTACCAAACGGGGTGAGCATTACTGCAGATATGTACTGTGAAGAACTGAACACAATGATGGAGAAGCTGGCACATCTCCAGCCAGCATTGGTCAATCGCTCGTCTCCGCTGCTCTTGCACGACAACGCGCGACCTCATACTGCACAGCAGACAGTCTCCAAGTTGCAAGAACTAGGGTTGGAAGCTCTCCGTCGTCCGCCCTACTCACCAGACCTTGCGCCTACAGACTACTACTTTTTCCAGAATTTGGATAACTTCTTGGCGGGAAAAAAATTCAATACCCGAGAGGCAGTACAAAATGCCTTTGAAGAATTTATTGCCTCTCGTCCAGCTGATTTCTTTAAGAAGGGCATCAATAAACTGCCACTGCATTGGCAAAGATGCATTGACTGCATGGGTGATTACTCCGATTAATACAAATAAAAAATATATGAAAAAAATTCGTTTAAATTTTTTCATACAAAACGGCAATTTCATAGGTAAAGACTAATATTAAAGTCATGATTACAATTTTATTCATTTCTCCCACCTATCTATCTATATACGGAATGTAAATGCATAGTAAAAATATATTAGGTATATAGGGGTAAGGAATTAGTTTTTCTGGCCGACTTTTTAGTGCCTATACCTACTAATAAGTTTTCATGAATTTCAGTATGGTCTCATACACAAATTAAATAAAATGTTACCAAAACAATTTACAGAAATATTAAAGTCATATCTTTCCAACACAACGTTTAGAAAAAGACAAGACGATGCCTACTCTGAATTAAAACACAAAAAAGCTGGAGTACCGCAAGGTAGTGCTCTAGGTCCGGTCCTGTACTATTTCTACACTTGTGATATTCCAGCATTTATAGAAAACAACACCTTACAACTTTCGCAGATGACATAGCTATCTTAGCAACAGGAGTCAACCATGCAGAGGCAGTGGAAAAAGTACAAACAGCCATAAATTCTATGAATGGACGAAGAAATAGCGAATGAAATTGGATGAATCTAAGTCGATTCACATAGACTTCACGACAAAAATTATAAAACATTACGCTGAAGCGCATGAGCGTATACTTCGTCGCCATGTAAATGTAGAGGCCATCCAGCTCCTCGACAACTCGGACCTAGTGAGAAGACTGAAAAGGACAAAACCTTTTGATTTGTTTTTATAAAAGTGATAGTGTTGCATAGTGCAGTGTAGTGAGTGCTACAGAAAGAACACAATAACAGAGTGTCTTCCCCTTAACTAGAGATAATAAGAAAAGTGCCAAAGGACACATTCTTAGCAGAACTCTAACATTAGCAATTTAGGTTAAATTAAAATTTAAAACTTATTAGCTTGTATCTAGACTAAATTGTAATGTATGCTAATAATAGGTATCTCATAGAACAAAAAAAATGAATTTCTGTGTTTTTTTCATCAAAACGTGATCATGGCGCCATTTACCGGGTTCAATTGTATTTTCAAACTCAACTTAGACATACTAACAAAATTTTACCCAAATCGGTAAGTTTAGGCGGAGTTCCACAAACACAAGATCAAAACAACTTATAATTATTATTAGAATATTATTAGAATAAATATATTATTAGATAGATAGATAAGATTTTTTAATCTTAATGTGTTTATTGTTTTCTAATGATTACGCGAATTTCACTCATTATAATGAAACAATTTTTACGGATTTTATCGCGGTTTTTTATGATTTTTACAAGCCCGACGTTTCGGATACTTTACAGCAACCATGGTCCTCCCGTTAATTAATTTAGAAGTTACTTTATTTTATAAAAATATCTGAAAATAATTATTATTTTACTAATTTATTCCAATAATAAATTACATATTCTTTACACTTACTTACTTTACGTAGTTATTAAATATTTTTTCATTATCAACGAAATGTTTATTTTCATTACTTACTTAACAAAATATTTACTTAACTCGAGTAATGGAACAACTTCTAAGGATTTTATCGCGGTTTATTAAGATTTTTAACTTCCCGACGTTTTTTTTTGTAGCAAACAGACCGTCCCGAAACTTTGTAGCAAACAGACCGTCCCTAATAAGTTGCCTGGGCTAGTACCATCATGTGGCTCTGTCTGCCCGTTTGCCTATCCAACTATCATAAAAAAGATATTTCATTATGATGACAGAATTTGATGATTTACACGAAGTAAACGTTAGAAAACCATAACTCGAGTGATTAAGACATTTCATATAATAATTAAAAGCAGTAACAAGCAAGAATAGCATATTTAAGTACAAAGTAACAGAACACTGCATCTTAACTGAGCGAGTAAGTTACGAAGTTACGAAACTAACTTGTACAACTTAGGTGATTGTTTTAGTTGAATATCGTTCTATTTAATTAAATCGTATTTCCA
The DNA here is from genome assembly GCA_963853865.1 of Helleia helle. NCBI lineage: Eukaryota > Metazoa > Arthropoda > Insecta > Lepidoptera > Lycaenidae > Helleia > Helleia helle. The sequence continues at coordinate 15,908,257 of OY971421.1, forward strand.
TAGCATTATCGTGCACGAATAGGTAACGATAACGGTTAGTAATTTTGATAATTTTACATCGTAAACTTAGCGTATGATTCGCTCACGAAGAGTAGACTCGCTATATGTTTCTTAGTACAAATACTTAAAAAGATATTGTCATTATTACCGTGAGAAGACGATCTTCGTCCGTGGTCGGTCCTTGTTGGAAGCGAGTGGCAAGGGATCAGCCGTCTTCGCGTTCATTGAGGGATGCCTATGTTCAGCAGTGGACGGATAGAGGCTGATGATGATGATGATGATTTGTATTATTTAGTTTTAGTCTACACAATTTAGTCTTTGCTTCCGTACTTATTATATGTTTGTGTAATCTGTGATTATAGCACTAAATAAAGCAATTCTATCTATCTTTAATCTGTATTACGTTATCACTGAGTAGCATAGGCCATAAAAATAATAATCATCAGCCCCGATGCGGCTGTTAGTCGTGGGGAAACGGACAATAGTCAAACAGAAACATTAGTTGTTACTAAAACAAGCAATGTTAATCCTTTGTTTCTAGGATGGCGGCCAACATACTGAAACACATAACAAAGTTGTACGACTTGAAGTGGGAGGTCCGTAATGGAGAAGTTTTGGCTGAAGAAAGAGGGGCTGTTGTTGTTTCCAACCATCAGTCCACCCTGGATGTTCTTGGTACGTCATAACACTCCGCTTGATTTAATACCCTTTTTTTTTTAACGTCAGGAAATGCTCTGAGGCATCCCGCCTGGGGAGTGGCACCTCGACGGCTAGTCAGTCCCGCAAGGGACCGACGCCACCGCCAGAACCACCCCTCCCAACGTCAACGTCATGGGGTGAGGTTCCCATCCTCATCCCTTGCCCCCTGCTCTTTTGTCCCCTCTTCTTATAAGAGAGGCACAAATTCTCTTTGTGCCCTGTCATCAAAGTCATCAAAGTCAGGAATTACACTGCCTGTCCTGCCTTTCATTCCGATTTGACCGAAGAAATAATAGAAACAATTTACTAGCGAAAAGGATACTATATGTACATATACCAGTAAGTTTATGTGGCACAAAAGCCTCGCTAGGAGCCTATACTCATCTTGAATGATATCAAAGTAGGATGTGTACCTGTCCCCACCATGGTTCAGGCTTTGTCGTGGCGGTGGGGCTCAGTAGCCTAGGGTGAGCCCAGCACCTTGGGCGAAGCCAATTGAGCCGAGGGGGCTCTTTGTACCCCTCTTATAAGAAGAGGGGACAAAAGAGCAGGGGGCAAGGGGTGAGGATGGGAACCTCATTCCATTGTACTGTCCTGACGTAGGGATGGGTTGTTCTGTGGTGCTGGACAACCCGTCTGTGGAGGTGGCGTCGGTCCCTTGCGGGGCTGACTAGCCGTCGAGGTGCCCTGTTAACTTAACAGATCCGGGGCACCTCACCAAGGCGGCACTGGTGGCACTCGCCGGGTTTTAGTGGGTAGAGCTGTGTTCACTTACCATCTTTCGGGCGCAGCGAGTCCCACATACCCACCTGGGGAGACCCACTCCCCAGGCGGGATGCCTCAGAGCATTTCCCGGCGTAAAAGAAAAAAAAAAAAGGATGTGTACCAGTACCCATCCACTTCCATTAACGAGGCAAGAAAAAAATTAAAAGTGAAAGTGACAGACCCAGGTGAACTCACCATAAGGGTGGTGTGGACACATCACCACAAACCAAATGGCATGTGTAGCTTCAACTAATGTTGCAACAGAACTCTGCTTCTGCTTCCGCATCCGCGGAAGTTCTGCATGCTTTTTCACTTTCGTTTCCGTTTCTGGTTCCGCAAACTTTATAACAGAACTCTAAACAGAAGTCTACAGCGGGGAGAGAGGTGAAGTGCGGCTGCATTCTACTTCCAAATTATCATCATTACAAATATTGGGAGTCGATGCAAAGTGTTAATGAAGACTCGATAGAGGACTCTTCTACAATTACTGTCGTTGGTGATAATTTCCTTTTTTAAGACAGTTTTAAGACCTTCGGGAGTACAAGAAAGAGAAAAGACTATCTTTCCATGCGGATCCCTTTATGTGGTGGAAAGGAAATGCGCACAAATACCCCCATTTTTTGCCAATAGTTTACCAATACTTATCAGCTCCCCCCAGCTGTGTAGCCGGTGAGCAATTATTTAGCGAAGCTGGTTTATTATACCTAGAACACCAAAACAGACTGAAAGGTGTAAAAGCAGCCAAATTACTTTTAATTAAATATAGCTTGCCTTTACTTAATATTCAGTACTAACGTATAAATTAAGTAAAAAATCTGAAAAAAATTAATTATGCTTTTTTTCATAGCACTTCCGCTTCCGTTTCCGCTTCCGCTTTTGCTAAGACTTACTTTTGACATCAGTTTCCGTTTCTGCATCCGTTATAACACTTCCGTTGCATCACTAGCTTCAACCCATCGAGCATATAACTGGAATAGAGCGGTAATGTAATGTGTTTTGTATGAAAACAAATTCCGTCAAATTTGTGCTGCGATGCTACACCGGTTCTGCGCTCTGATTGGCCGACTGATGGCTATTGATGGATGATTGGCCGATAGGACGTACATAGACAGATAACTCTGGTTGGTTGATTTGCTATTACGTCCGTGACAAATCACTGACCAGTTTCGGAATTTTATGGCTCACATAGCTACTCTATCCGGTTATAATATGCTCGATGCCTCAATCTAATACAACCCAAAAACCGCCTTACCAAAAGGTCGTATCTTGTTTACTTCTATCTCGTTTAATATACAATCTTTTTGTTAAGTGTTGAGATCAATATTTGAACATAATGTTTTAACATTAACGAAAAATATAGTTTAGTTATTTCATAAACAATTAAAAATAACTATATTTAATTAATATAAAGAAAATGAATATCAAAATGATCAGATATCTATATCACAAAAGAAACATTCAAAAACGTTTTATATATGCATGTAAATAACTTTATTTTGTGCACAGTGTAACAATAATATATTCGATTGAGTTATATCGATAACGATTACGAACATTAGGCGTAGCTAGATTATGTCAGGATAAAGAGACAATAGAACTTACCAAATGTAAAAATACTTTTAATAACACTCAATTTTGTAAATAGACGTTATTTACTGAAAGTAGACACAACCTAAGCGAAACTGGATAATTTCTTCACATCTGTACAGAAGTTATAAACATTTTGTTTAAAATACACAATTCACTTTTCAGGTACCTTAAACTTAAGGCACATAGTAGATAAATTAGCATTAGTGGGCAAGTTTTTTACAACCTAGAGAAGTGAAGAGTAGTAGAGTAGGTAGTTTTATTTCCATTTTCATATATACTATTACTTTTTCAGGTATCTTCAACTTTTGGCACCTAGTGGATAAATTAGCAGTTGTGGCCAAAAAGGAATTGTTTTATGTTTGGCCGTTTGGATTAGCTGCATATCTTGCTGGTGTTGTGTTCGTAGACCGAAAAAATGCAAAAGATGCCTATCAGCAGCTCAAAGAAGCCTCTGACGTAATGAACAAGAATAAAGTAAATAATATATATTTGTTTAGGAAAATACTACCTAACGCACCGAATTAGGGGAATTAGATCTGTACTTTTTCACTTGCCTTGATAAATAACAATCAGCCAAAAATAATATTCTTGCTACACACTATTGTTATTATAACTGGATTATAAAAGTCAACATGCATTCTATTATTTAAAGAAAAATGTAAATGTAAAAAATCATATTCATTTTCTTTTAAACTACCGTACAATATTACTTGTGGCCATAGATTTCTCTGTCGGAAACAATTTTTTTGATTATTATGTATATATAATATAACCCTAACCAGAAATAAATAAACCCTGCATTGGTGTCGCCACTGTATCTTTTATACGGTAACACATATTTTAAAGTTCATACAGAAATTAGTTTCGAAATTTTCCGCAATATGGTGAGAGTTTTTATTTTTTTGGTCAGGCTATATGTATTGTTATTGGAATCGCTAAATACCTATGTATCTCATAATAAAACTAGATGTTTAATAATATATAGATAATTCAGATACCTAGTGTTATTACTGACACATACTGATTACTGACACACTGCATTAATAATAAGCAGGTTCTAGGTCATAGCATAGCCTAGATACCGTAGCAAACGTTTGATGTTTTGAAATATCGTTATATTTTATGTGAAATTATTTTGAAAGCTATTTAATTTTATATCATTCTATAAAATAGCAATACTTTAAGGAATTTAATTATAATAATTTTTTTTAAGATCAATTACCAAAACTATCTTTAAGTAACAACACAGTTTTATTGCTATGTTGTTACTTAAAGATAGTTTACAGATGATACCCTTCTTGAACTAAATATTATGTACATGTTACAGACTAAGCTTTGGCTGTTTGCCGAAGGAACTAGAAACAGAGATCACACAAAATTATTGCCGTTCAAGAAAGGCGCATTCGTTATAGCTGTTACCGCACAAACACCCATTATTCCTGTAGTGTTCTCCCCTTACTACTTTATTGATGAAAAGAAATATATCTTCAAAAGAGGTTTGTATGTTTTAAAAGACATTTAACGAGTGTAAGACGTTTTCGTTATTAATTTTGTCTTATATGATGTACACCATTTGATATATTATGTGACCTAGGACGGATACGAGAGGATAATGAAGATGGTTCCAGCCCCCACCGTGGTTCAAGCCTTGTCGTGGCGGTGGGGCTCAGTAGCCTAGGGTGTGCCCGGCACCTTGGGCGAAGCAAATTGAGCTCAGGGGCGGTGCTCTTTGTACCCCTCTTATAAGAAGAGGGGACAAAAGAGCACGGCGACAAGGGGCGAGGATGGGAACCTCGCTCAATCGCACTGTTTTTTTTTCTGTTCTGTGGTTTCTGTTCTGTTCTGTGGTGCGGGTCAACCCCTCTGTGGAGGTGGCGTCGGTCTCTTGAGGGACTGACTGGCCGTCGAGGTACCCCGTTTGCTTTCGCCGGGTTTTAGTGGGTAGAGCTGCGTCCACCTTACCACCTTTCGGGTGCAGTGAGTTCCAAATACCCTGAGGATACCCACTTTCCCGCGGGATGCCTCAGAGCATTTCCCGGCGTGAAAGAAAAAAGAAATAAAAAAGGTTAATGACAATGGTAAAAGCTTATACCAACCTTGGTGGGGCCATTGGATCCGGGCCTTGTCGCGGTGGGTCTTAAGCTCAGGGTGCAAGCCCCGGGTGAACTAATCAAATCCGCGCGCCTGGAGAAAAGCGTACCGGGGCGGAACGTGAGGGAAGCTCTACACTTCGCTCCCAACGCAGGAGACCGGGGGCAGAGGACGGAAACCTCTTCTATCATTTATAAGGAGGAATGCGTACTTGGAGCGAAACGTGAGCAGGAGGCTCTACAAATCGCTCCCAAAGCAGGATTGGGCGCAAACGTTCGACTACGCGCTGCCACTACGGAGACCGCGGGCGTTATCCATCGGGGGATGGCCACTCGCACAAGATGTTCCATGGAGCCATGTTACGCCAACATTTCCCATGTTGGCGTGACATGCCACACCACGCAGATGTCGTATTTGTTGCTGTACTCTACCTACCTACCTACCTACCTTGGCTGATACCGACTCCAAAAAAAACTATAATAACATGGTAAACGCAAAGTTTGTACATTAGTAGAAGATTAAGTTGATTATTATAAATCGTAAGCACAAAAATTAAAGAAACACAGTTATTTTATGTATTACTTTTGAGTTTAGTATTTTTGAAGTCGGTTAAAATTTTTTGTAAAATGATTTTATTTGACTTATTTTTAGGTTTGTGCGATCAAAAATGTTTTTCTGTGTATCTCTTTCTGTCTCTGTGTGTCTCCTGTTTGTGTCGAATAAATGTTTCTTTCTTTCTTTTTACGAAAGTGTGGTCTCATAAATGTCTATGAGACTACAATTTCGTGAAACAAGGTCTAACTTTATCCTATCATAATTGTTCACAGTGAAAAAGCTATTCAATATTGATTCTGTAGTAAGTTATTCGATGGCCAATTTGTAATCCGCGTGTGCACCAAACTCGTTTTGTATGTGGAGCAAATACCCTTCCCTTCCATTTCCTACTTCAGTGTAATTACGATAGTTTTAAGATTAGAAGCATTTGCTATACAATTACGCACAAAATTGATGTTGATTAAACTTTGCGTTTGTATAATACGACTAGAATGATTATTAAAAGTCCACGCCAGCAATGCCACAAAAATGATATGACAATAATTGTTTCAATACTCACCACGCCACGACATTGTTATACAAATCAATAATGTGGCTGTGGCATTTTAGGTCAATAGAAACCTCGGCTTAACATAGCAATTGAAAACTACTTAATATCAACTGTATCAAAAGGAACATTCTTAAGTTTTGGTAGTCACATAGAAATAGCCTAAGCTTTTTCGACCGTCACACCACACAAGCCTTGAAATTATAATTTATTTATTACTGATATGTACATAATCATCACTGATATGTTCATCGGAATTAAATTACAAACAGATATTTTTATATCATCAGTCTGATTTTTTTTTAGCAGGAAGTGACTGGTCGAGTGGTCAGGCTACTGGACACTTTATGCAGCGGTCGTGGGTTCGAATCCCGCCAGGTGCAGATAATTTGCATGATGAATATAGATGTCAGCACCGCATCATGGACGTGTATATAATAATATGTACTTATATTAATTTCTTTAATTTATTTTCGTTCCTAGTATCTTCTAACACAAGTTCTTGCGAACTTTCCATGGGGCTAGGTGGTGTGATTATTGAATAATATTTATGAATAAACTTAATATACTATACTATAGATACTATATATACTATAAAACCCTAGCTAGCGCTATATACAACTTGTGACTTCGTTGTGGTTGAAAGTCACCGCCGTGACAATATGATTTACCGGTGGGAGAGTTGCGCTGTGCCACGCTTTTCATGGGTACCACCATCTTGCTTTTTTCTCGTGAAACAGTTTTAATGTGTTAAAGGGCAAGACAGGCAGTGTAATTACTATCACCGAGACTTAATATCTTATGTTTCAGGATAGGCAACAAACAATAAATGAGCTTGGGCTAGTTCCAGGTTAACTTGTGGACTTTGACCACTTACCATCATGTGACTCGCTGCTCGTTTGCCTATCCTACTAACATAAAAAAAATTGATATAACCAGTCATTAATCGTGTGATAAGTGCAATATTTTATGATCCATACTTTAAAAAACGCTTAATGAATATAATAATGACGTTTTTATTTCAGGTCACGTCATTGTCAATTGCCTTGAGCCAGTATCAACAAAAGGATTGACGTTAGATGATGTGCCAGAACTTGTGGAACGCGTTCATCGCCGAATGGATAATGTGTATAAAGAACTGGGAAAAGATGTTTTAAATAATCTACCATCTGAATATACAAACTCGTTGAATAGTTCTAACTGATAGTATAATAATACCTCCTACTATGTAATGTAACTGTAATCGTATAGTACAATATTACACGGGCAGGATGGTGCATAGTGTATTCTTTTATAATATACTAGCTGTTGCCCGCAGCTTCGCCCGCGTTAACTTACTCAACTTAACTACTGTTAGTCACAGCGTGGTGTTATATAGCCTATAGCCTTCCTCGATAAATATATATAAAGTAAGCTATCCAACACTGAAAGAATTTTTCAAATCCGACCAGTGGCTCCTGAGATTAGCGCGTTCAAACAAACAAACTCTTCAGCTTTATAATATTAGTATAGATTTTTACCAAAAAAATTTGAAAAAAATAAAATTATTACGTAAGTAATTTAATAAGACTTTTCATTACCTATTAACAACTTAAACCAATCATAAATTCTTCGATTTTACTATGATTTTTGGAAATACCTTCTGTAATATCTTTTATAATAACGGTCTCTAATGGTGGTGATCTCAGATCTGTAAACATCGATGAAAATTGTACAATGAATACTGAAACCAGCCAAGTATGTTATATTTAGGCAGTTGTGTCCACTGCCGTGTCTTATTTCATTTGCTTGGCTTGAGCAAACTTCCCTAATGTTTGCTAAACATGTTCTGAAGATGAAGATATTTAGATTTTGAACTAAATGCTACAGTGACGTACATTTTTGTCGCTATGATAAACATTATTATTTTATACCAGCAGCGCCCCGCGGTTTCCCGTGATCTATATTATTATTGTTACATCAAAATCCATTCTGTAGTTTTTGTGTGAGTAACAAACATACATTCATACATTGTTACAAACTGTCGCGTTTATAATATTACTATTATATGTATCTTTTTAATAGCATTATTCGCATCTGAAAATCTAAGTTGCCCTCTAAATTACTATCAGCCACAATCAACGCGCGTCTGAATAATATTATCATAGTCAATAGTTATCTTCCTTAATAAATGCCAATCTTAATATAACTCAGCATGGTGGTTATTTTTAGCGTCTTTGTGGCATGCCTTCAAGCAACAAACTTCTAAAATATAATAAATACATGGCACCCAAATAGTAATTCTATTAGCTTCTAATTGTATACCTCAGTATGTTTAAAATGTAACGCGTCTTACATTAATTGACCGTTAAGTCTACCTAAAATGATCATCAAATGGTATATTAAAGCCATTACCTAGGATTTGTTAAAGGCTCCACCATGGTTCAAGCCTTGTCGTGGCGTTGGGGCTCAGTAGCCTAAGGTGAACCCAGCACCTTGGGCGAAGCAAATTGAGCCGAGGGCGCTGATCTTTGTACCCCTCTTATAAAAAGAGGGGAGAAAAGAGCAGGGGCGAGGATGGGAACCTCACCCCCATTCTACTGTCCAGACGTTGGGAGGGGTTGTTCTGTGGTGCGGGACAACCCCTCTATGGAGGTAGCGACGGTCCCTTGAGGGACTGACTAGCCGTCGAGGTGGCCTGTTTGTTCAACAGATTCGAACCTCACCAAAGGCGGCATTGGCAGCACTCGCCAGGTTTTAGTCGGTAGAGCTGCGTCCACCTTACCACCTTTCCGGCGCAGCGAGTCCCACATACATAAAAGAAAAAAAAAAGGATTTATTAAAGGCAGACAAAATACTTTATTTATAAAATCAATTTGTGTATTGTAATAATTGTTTTTTTTTGAGGAGCTTGTATTGAAGCTGTAAATAAGCAAAATGGTGATGACTTATGAAATCCGTGGCGAAGTTAGTAAATTACGTGGCAATCAAAAGGACAAATAAAAATAATTGTTGATATTTACTTGATGCTTTCTTTAAAATATTTAGTTGCGGTTGTAAAAAAGACAAATTAATTTATATGAGGCTATCTCATTTTCACAAAATTCTGTAGCTGGACTTATTAATTATTATTTCTCAATTTCTATAAACTGTTTTTTTATATTACATAATATAATGATATGAGTATCTAAGTATTGTAGTTATAGCGCGACGCCATCTATTATGAACTTCTCGAACTTAAAGCTAATAAAGTAAAGAACAATATAGAAGGTTTTGAAGACTACACTTAAGATTTTTACTAATTTAGTAGAAATCTCAGGACTCAGACAATTGAATAGAAATCATCAACAGAGAAGGAAGTATATTATTACTGAATAGCTAAAATTGCTATTATAAGTGAAAAATTGTGAGAACCAAAATAATCTCCCCTATAATTTAATATCCGCAGTGTCCATTTTTAGCTTTATAGAACAGTTCTAAAACCGTCCACAATTTCGATGGTGTAAAAAAACGAGTATGGTATGAAGTAGCAGTTTTAGAGTTTAGACAAATTGAATATTGAATAGGTACGTACATTAAAATGTGCGAGTGTATGCGCACTCATTTCTTGGTGTACAGCACAGTTGCACAGAGTACCTTGTATATACAGAAAGTGTACAGTTAAAAATGTACAATCTTGCTACTGGAGCGCCACCTTTTTTTTAGCGGATATAGAGATAACTCCTTGGTATTACTTTTATGCTCCATGCGCACATAATGTCCGTCAAGGTATAGAAATATTCTTTGTGTGTAGTCCATAAACATATTATATTATATTATATTATATTATATAATAGACCAATAAAGAGTTGGAAAGAGAAGACAGTCCTTTATGGAATTATAACAAGACTAGCTGTTGCCCGCGGCTTCGCCCGCGTTAACTTTTAAAATTTGAGGGGTTGACCACTTAGGGGTATGAAAAATAGATAGTAGCCGATTCTCAGACCTACTGAATACGTATATAAAATTGGGTAAAAATCGGTAAAGCCGTTTCGGAGGAGTACGGTAACTAACATTGTGACATGGAAATTTTATATATAAGATGAAAAGAGAGAGCAATCTAATGTCAAGTGTAACCACTTTTATTTGACAGGTTAGCCAAAGTCACCAAGCGTTAAAAGAGCCTCTCAGTATTTTCAATTTATTTCGTTGTTCCAGATATATTTGCAATAAATACCTACTATTGCATGTAAAAATATGAAGATATTATAATAATGATACTAGTGTGAATCATAGAAACAATCGTGAAAATTATACATTTCACAGGTAATTCATCTTCATGTCCTAATTGCTAAGATGTGTTTATTTTTTTCTATATTATATCTTTACTTCTCTATTTCAAATAAAATAATGTCAATCGTCCTATTTACTTTCATATTTTGCGTAATTAAAGATACAATTGTTCTTAAATTACACAATATTTGAAGATTAATTTTCATCAATATTTTATACATATACGCTAGTGCTTGATTCAAATTTATCGACATGCTTATTGGTTTATAATATCATTAATTTGAAACTAATCTAAAAACAACAAAAAATAAAACAGCTTTCGATATAATATAGAATGACTAAAGTGAAATGCGTTTTAAATAACACTAACAACAATTTTATTACACTCTGATAAAACAATAACAATCTTACGTCCAGAAGTAATGTGTAGGTGTGCATGCATAAAGCACCTCCGTCCTCACCCACACTGCACATGCATACATATACACGAACCTCACACATCATAAATACTACTACAGACATAATTAAGAAGAGGTTGGCCCCTACGCCTCGGCCGTCCAGCCCATATTCTTGCCAATCCTAACACATTTTTTTGAATTGACACTTCAGCGCCACCAATCTCCAGCACTCACTGTCAAATCAGCTCCCGTACTAATGTCCTCTCCGACATATGTATTATACATTGCTGATTGGACCCACGCGAAGCTGGAACTGTTTGCTTGTTAGCGATGAATCATAATCATTTTGTTTTACAGATTCCCTGAAGATCATATAATTAGAGGAAAATGGCAGGCGTGTTGGTTGGAATCCCAACAATACAATTTGCAAATCGACGCTTCTAATATTGGAAGATAATTCCGACTCGTTTTTGTGCTTGACGAGCCACGATATTATAGACCAATAAGTTTTAAGTGGGCACAGATACTTAATAATGAAGTATTATAGACATCCGTTCGATATTCGGCTCTTAATACGAATTTAATTAAATACGAATACTTAATTTATACTTTGATTAAGGAGACTGTAAGGAACCACCTGAATAAGATTATTTTGTTTAAAGAACAGTAACATCTACCCATTTTTTTAAATTTTAATTAAATGACTTGTTTTACGTTTATAACAGTATAATTTTAAAGTAACCGTTAAAATAATAACTGCTCTTAAACTTAGGTTGTGTAAATCTTGTGTAGTAAGTCATGGATCAAGCGTCCATTGAATATTGATCGATTCGTTCCCTAATCTTATTATTTTCCTTTTGTTTAAATAATTTGAAACAAATAAAACATAAAGTAGGTACCTAACTACATAATAAGTAATTATTTTATATAAATAGTAAGTATGAGTGTGTAAGAGTAATAAGATATTTCATTTGAGAATAAATAACATACTACGTGTTGTTTTATTTCAATATTTATTTACCTTTTATCTCAAATAATTTAAAGGCTGTTTTTGCAATCGTCAGATAACTTTTCTTTAGGAATATGTAATATTATGTAGTTTACCTTCCTTACCGAGAAATAATTATGTGACATTGTAATGTGTATATTAAGTACCCTTATAAAAACCATAACATATCTGACCATTGGAAAATTCACCCCAAACAACAATGTTTACAATTTACTCGAACGGGCTGTACTATTGAGTATCGATAGTAAAAGATACATCACTGTGTGTCAATGTGTGCGTGTGCTCTGCACACATTGACTTTTCAAACTTCGTCACCCCTTTTACAGGCTGTCAGTTAGTCTATTATAACCGTAGACTGAGAATCCTATAGACTGCTGGATAATGCTTACTCCTTCCCACATAAAAGAGATGTGCTTATTACAGTAATTAAGGGAAAACAAGGACAAGACTATACTATTGGCATCTCTCAGTGCGTGCTGATTTTTTCAAGGTCAAACAACATACGTTGCTACACAATTTTTGACATTTGTAATTTGTTTACAACGTCTAGTGAGTCGTGAAGTGCTATTTTAGTATTTTCTAATGTAATTAAAAGAATTCATTGGTAATTAAAAAACAGAAGGTAATAAAAACATTCTGGAATACCCTAACAGGTGGAGTGTTATAAATTGTAAAAGTGATAGTGACCGGAATATTCCAAAATTGACTTTTCACTCGTAAGTTCATATTTTATTTCATATTGTGGTTAATAGTGGTTGAATAACGATATGTGTGATCAGTCTTTATGTATATATACTTTCATTGGTTTATAATTCATAAGTTAAATTGAAAAAAGGTAATAATTAGTATTGATTTTGTGACGTCTTTAATGTTAAAATTGCTAGTATTATACATAGACATAGAATATACTAAATAGACCACCTGACAGCCCGAAAATGCGTGACGATTTTTGAAAAGTCAATGTGTGCAGAGCACACGCACACATTGACACACAGTGATGTATCTTTTACTATCGATACTCGATAGTACAGCCCGTTCGATAAATTGTAAACATTGTTGTTTGGGGTGAATTTTCCAATGGTCAGTTATGTTATGGTTTTTATAAGGGTACTTAATATACACATTACAAAGTTAACATAATTATTCCTCAGTGATGATGATGATGATGATGAAGCATGGTAAACTACATAATATTCCTCAGGTCAAAGTTATCCGCCGATTGCAAAAGCAGCCCTTAAATTATTTAGATAAAAGGTAAATAAATATTGAAATAAAACAACACATAGTATATTATTTATTCTCAAATGAAATATCATAATACTTTTACACACTCATACTTACCTACTTTTTATATAAAATAATGACTTTTATTATGTATGTATTATTTGTTTCAAATGATTTTAACAAAAGGAAAATAATAAAATTTGGGAACGAATCGATCAATATTCAATGGACGCTTGATCCGTGACTTACTACACAAGATTTACACAACCTAAGTATATGCGCAGTTATTATTTTAACGGTTACTTTAAAATTATACTGTTACGTAAAACAAGTAATTTAATTGAAATTTTAAAAAAATGGGTAGATGTTACTGTCCTTTAAACAAAACAATCTTATTCAGGTGGTTCCTTACAGTCTCCTTACTCAAATTAAGTAGCTTACATTCGTATTTGAGCCGAATATCGAACAGATATCTTTAATACTTCATTATTAAGTATCTGCGCCCACTTAAAACGTATTGGTTCCATATTGTGGCTCGTCAAGCACAAAAACAAGTCGGAAATATCTTCCAATATTAGAAGCGTCGCTTTGCAAATTGTATCGTTGGGATTCTAACCAACACGCCCACTTAATATCAGCCATTTTCCTCTAATTATAAGATCTTGAGGGAATCTGTAAAACAAAATGATTATGATTCATCGCTAACAAGCAAACAGTCGGAGAGGACATTAGTACGGGAGCGGATTTGACAGCGAGTGCCGGAGATTGGTGGCGCTGCAGTGTCAATTCAAAAACTTGGCAAAAAAGGATTGGCAAGAATATGGGCTGGACGGCCGAGGCGTAGGGATGTTTGTATTACGTTATAGACACACCCGACTACTGCCTTTAAAAAGCGAGGTCTTGTTCGTAGAGGGGCGATTTATATCTGCGACCTCAAGGAGGACGGAAGTCTGGCCAAATCACTATCGGCCATGTTAAGTTTGTTAATTAATGTTGGGCCAACCTCTATGTATGTGTGAGGTTCGTGTATGTGTATGCATGTGCAGTGTGGGTAAGGACGGAGGTGCTTTATGCATGCACATGCACACGCACCTACACATTACTTCTGGACCTAAGATTGTTATTGTTTGATCAGAATGTAATAAAATAGTTGTTATTATTATTTAAAACGCATTTCCTTTCTGATATTCCCTTTACATAATATAAACCTTGCTCTTGAGTCACTCTATATTATATCGAAAGCTGTTTTATTTTTTGTTGTTTTTAGATTAGTTTCAAATTAATGATATTATAAACCAATAAGCATGTCGATAAATTTGAATCAAGCACTAGCGTATATGTATAAAATATTGGTGAAAATTAATCTTCAAATATTGTGTAATTTAAGAACGATTGTATCTTTAATTACGCAAAATATGAAAGTAAATAGGACGATTGACATTATTTTATTTGAAATAGAGAAGTAAAGATAGAATATAGCAAAAAATAAACACATCTTAGCAATTAGGACATGAAGATGAATTACCTGTGAAATGTATAATTTTCACGATTGTTTCTATGATTCACATTATACCGCACCGCATAGTATTTTCGTATTTTTACATGCAATAGTATTTATTGCAAATAGGTATATCTGGAACAACTAAATAAATTGGAAATACTGAGAGGCTCTTTTAACGCTTGGTGACTTTGGCTGACCTGTCAAATAAAAGTGGTTACACTTGACATTAGATTGCTCTCTCTTTTCATCTTGTTATAATTCCATAAAGGACTGTCTTATCTTTCCAACTCTTTATTGGTCTATTATATTATATGTTTATGATATTATACTTCGGGGGTTTGTCCTCGATATTAGTATTACTTTTTACACTCTGTAGTATCACTTGTATTTCTTACCACTTAGCACTTTTCAAAGCCAAAAAAAAATGTTATTTCCGGCTTTACATTGCCTCCATTTTTCCCGCCTTTTGTCTCTGGTTCTCCCTTCCACCTGTTACCTGCAACTCGCTAGAACATTCATTCACTTTTGTGCTTGCCACGGACGCACTAGTATTAACTTTAAAGTAATTAGATAATAATAAAAATTGCTTAAACGTAAAAGTTAAATTCGTGAGATTATATTGTGAAAAAATTAAAGTGGATGGAAGAGCAAATAATAAGACGACCACGCCGTTGTCATTGTACACGATCATTTTTGTCTTCAAGTATATCTTCATCGTCAAGTTCCGATTCAAGTGAACAAGATGTTAATTGTAAGTTTATACTTTTTTTTAGTGACACTACGATGTTAAAATTTAAAGAGTCTGTAGGATTATCTCGCTGCCCTTATAGGAAATGCATTCAGGGTAGTATGTAGGACTACTCGCCGCGTATTTTAAATTATTGCACTCAAGGTAGTTTGTAGGTGTAGCCGCATATTTTAAATTAGTGCATTCAGTGTAGTCTATAGGACTATTCGCCGTATATTTTAAATTAATGCATTCAGTGTAGTCTGTAGGACTATACGCTGCATATTTTAAATCGCTACAATCAGGGTAGTCTGTAGAACTACTCGACGCATATTTTAAATTAATGCATTCAGGGTAGTCTGTAGGACTATTCGCCGCTTATTTTAAATCACTGCAATCGGGGTAGTCTGTAGGACTACTAGCCGCATATTTAAATTAGTGCATTCAGTGTAGTCTATAGGACTATTCGCCGTATATTTTAAATTAGTGCACTCGGGGTAGTCTTTGGGACTACTCGCCGCATATTTAAAATTAGTGAATTCAGTGTAGTATATAGGACTATTCGTCGTGTATTTTAAATTAGTGCACTCAGGGTAGTCTTTGGGACTACTCGCCGCATATTTAAAATTAGTGAATTCAGTGCAGTCTATAGGACTATTCGCCGTGTATTTTAAATTAGTGTAGTCTGTGGGACTACTCACCGCATATTTTAAATTATTGCACTCAGGGTAGTGGCTGTAGGACTACTCGCCGCATATTTTTTATTAGTGCACTCTAGGGTAGTTTGTAGGACTACTTGCGGTATATTTCAAATTACTGCATTCAGGTTAGTCTGCAGGGCTACTCGCCGCATATTTTTAAATTATTGCACTCGGGGCAGTCAGTAAGATTATTCGCGAATTACTAAATTTATTTTTGCATTCAGAATAGTCTGTGGAATTATTTGCCGCATTAATAAATTATTGCGTTAAAAATAATCTATTTGCCTTTACATTATCAAATTAATACATGTCTATGGCTGTAAGTGAGTGCCTAATCCGCCATCTTGAGTGCCCTTTTCATAGTAGTATTCTTTATATAGTTTGCGGTTTCGCTCTCAAAACCCTAGCAATGGTAGCCATGTTAAGTGCCGATTTGAGTTGTAGGTTACACCTTTTTTTCGTAAGTATGCACAGTCCTTCTACATATATTAAGTCTATGTAATCATCCATCTGAAGGGCGCCATCTTCATTAAGAATTGCCAACAAGTTAAAAAACTTGAAATATATTTTTATTTTTTGCATGTAAATTAGTTTCTTATACTAATTTATTTAATTTCTAATGAAATCTATGTATTTTTTCTCTATTTATGGTATACTGTACAAGACCAGACCAGAAGTTTTCTGGTTAGGCTATAAATAAGAAGTATTCATAACAACTGTAAATGGTTAAATTAATATTAAACAGAAGCAAATATAATAGTTCATGACTAGAAAAATCAAAAGGATGGTATGGATACAGCTGCAAAGCCACCTGAAATTTTAAAAAAAGTTATGCGTTGTCAAACTGACATTCTGTAATGATTAAAATCGCTGTGGGGAATGGCGGGAAGCATCGGGGTGCGCGGTTTTCTTTTGGTTTCCCGTTAATTAATTGTTATTTTGTGTTTTGTCCATTCAGAGTGATTTTCTATAGTGTTTGTTTTAAAAACTTGATCTTTATATATTGTGATTGGTTGGCGAATATTGTGGTGGATTGCTCTGGGTGGATGGAATGGGAAATGATAGTTGATTGATGGGTGCTAGAGAGGCGAAGCCGCGCTCCTTGGGGTTTCCCGCCATTTCTCCGTATTACAGACCGAATATTGTATTTTGTATGGCTAATAGCGTAGTAGCTAATGCCTTTAAATGAAAATAATAATAAATAAAATAATTAAAATCGCTGTTTTTGACTTTTTGAAGGAATGGCGGGAAGCATCGGGACGCGCGGTTGTGTTTTTTTGGTTTCCCGTTTATTAATTGTTATTTTGTGTTCTGTCCATTCAGAGTGGTTTTCTATAGTTTTTGTTTTAAAAACTTGATCTTTATATATTGTGATTGGTTGGCGAATCTTATGGAGTACCGTTCTGGAGTGGTTTTCTTAGAAGGGCTGTTCTGGCGGTTTTCAATAGTGTTTGTTTTAAAAACATAATCTATGTAATATATAATGTGATTGTTTGGCGAATATTGTGGTGGACTGCCTTGTGTGGATGGAGTGGGGAATGATAGTTGATTGATGGGGGCTAGAGGGGCGAAGCCGCGCTCCTTGGGGTTTCCCGCCATTTCTCCGTATTACAGACCGAATAATTGTATTTTGTATGGCTAATAGCCTCGTAGCTAATGCCTTTAAATGAAAATAATAATAATAATTGACTTTTTGATGCATAGTGCTGCATACTTAATACAATCAATTCTCTGAAGTTCATAGTACTTTGTTTAAAACAAAGGCGGTTTTTTTAATTCGATGAAAGGAAGTGTGTTTATGAATATATTTATTTAATTATTAAATCAATCTTATTGATGAATTAACTTGAGATGTCACAAACTTAAAGTATACAATCAGTGAAATTGTGTTTTTAAAATACTATAAATAACGATATTTATTATTAAAAAGTAAACAAAAAGGATCGATTAAATAACGTTTAAAAATGTGGGATAAAATTCTGTATATATGTATAATTGTTTTAACAACATACATTATAAAACAGTTAATCTCAGAAACGCCGAATTACGTAAAATTTCAGTCGAAATTCCTTTTTTTCTATATATGCACTTCAATGTTTGCAATAGTTTTGTTACCATTTTTCGTCTTCAATCCTAAAAGCGTCAAGAATTCCTTGTAAGTACTTTTTTATTTATATTATCGGTATAATGAATCACGTAAAACATGAACTTAATAGTATGATACTTGGATCATACAATTAATTTTTACAGAGCCGAGTGCGTATAATTTTCATGTTACATGTATGTACTAAAGAAATAATATTTTTTATTATTCAAGCCCTGAAAACTTATATTTTAATTTCAGATTTGCATCACAAATATTAAAACATGTGACTAAAATTATAGAAATTCAATGGCATTTGCGGAATGGGAAGGTTTTATCAGAAGATCGCGGAGCTGTAATCATATCAAATCATCAATCTTCTTTAGATATTTTAGGTACCTCTTTATTAATGTAATGATGCTGATGTGTTTATTTGAACACACTAATCCCTATAAATTATAGTGGAATATATTTTTATTTGATTGCTATGAGCCATTGCTTTGAACAGTTTCATACAATTTACAAACTTAAAATATATTTGTTCTTGAGATGTAGTTGTTCTTGAAATAATTAAGTCTTTTGAAAAAAAAAAAATTTGCAGGTATGTTCAATATATGGCATGTTGTGGTGAAGGTTGCTGCTATTGCAAGGAAAGAGTTGTTCTATGTATGGCCATTTGGACTAGCGGCCTATCTAGCGGGTGTTGTCTTTATAGACAGAAACAATTCAAAAGACGCTTACAAAACACTTAAAGCTACTTCAGATGTCATGATAAAAAATAAGGTAACATATTTTGTACATGCAGTGGTCGGTCCTATTTGGTTTTATTTTTATAGCATAGCAAACAAGCAGTCAAAGCCTTTTGTCAACTATCAACACCCATACACATCCGTATAACCAGAGATTATGCAGATGCGTTGCCCTCCTTTTTCCTATCTCCCCTCCCCAATGGACCACTGAAAACTCACAAACCGCACGAAACGCGACAGCATAGCTGTCACTTGACGCCATTATGTGAGCGAGAGGTACCACCCCGGTCATGCTGGCCCAATTCGGATGCAAAGCAGCATGGCACTACCTCTTACGTTGCAAGTTAATTGACTATTTTTGATTTGTCGATAATTCGATTCGTTATAATGAAACAATGTTTTACCAATTTTATTGCGATTTATTACGATTTTTATATACCAGACGTTATAATATTTTTATTTTATTATTTAACTGTTTAATCAACATTGTATTTTAATCTTCATTATGTTTTGTTGAATCACAATTTACCAATTTGAATCATTTTAAATTTTACCAAAAGCAGAAAATTCTCAAATTCTTACAATATATTTTTTTAATTCTTACATTATATAATATAAGTTATTCCTGCACCAATTTCAGGAGTTCGTAGACAACAAACATGTTAATAGATTACTTCCTCTTTTATTGATAAAGATCAGAAAGATATACCAGTTTAAACTAATACACATTATACATAATTTAAACCACATGAACTCCCACCCACAATTTGCAACACTATCAAAATGATCCAAAGGAATATTTTTTTTTGAAAATTATATATATGATAGTGAATTCAAAGAAACCTCACCTGTGGAAGAGATATATTATGCTGCACACCCTTCGGCATAGGTGCACCACCACCTTGCTTGTTTTCGTCAAACAGCTTTGCTGTTTTGGAAAAGAGAGATGAAAGGCAATGTGATTACTGGGACAGAGATTTGACTGAGTCTACATCCTCAAGATGTAAGCTCTGTGTAGAGTCTCCTCAATCCTGAGGATGCCTTGGTGATGAGCTGATACGTACATTGTGCGGTTGCGGTTTTTATGGTGTTGTTGTGGTTGTGCTATTTGTGTGCACTTACACATTTGCTATAAAGATAGCATGGTTTGCAGAATTATTGATAAGAAATATATTATTAAATATCTCAAGCACATCTCTATCGCAATACACTAAAGGACAAATACAAGGACATTAAATGACTCTAAAGGATATGATAGCAATAGCATCTAATTAGTGATAATCACAACATACTAGTTGCTGTCCGCTGATTCGTTTGCTAGGGTGATTCACGGATACATACCAGGAAAGCTAAATAAATATGTCCATAGCATTTTAAATTATTCAAAATATACACTTTTCAGCTACAATTTACTTTCTTATGTATAATTGCATTATAAATTTGTAAAGCGACAATCGGTAAACGCTATGTGAATAAATAATAATGAGTTCCTTGCAATTCTTCCATACCAATCCATAATCAATAAAAGTTTAAATCAGCATGAAGCTATTATACATATATTAACTAAATAATACTACAATACTAATTGAAGAATAAATAGACCTTGCAGAATTATTGACCTTTAATGTTTACGTCTTTTATTAATTCATTTACGAAAATATTTGCTTACACAAAATTTAAAGAAATTTCAACAATATAGCAATAAAGAATAATAAAACCCTACAAAAACATGTGGACAAGCAATGATCTTCATGTACTACATTTTTTGATGATTACTTGAGAATATCTCTAAAACAGGAGTGACCCTTGGACAGTAGTGAAAACAACCTCGTTTTCACTACTTACAACATTACTATTACAGTAGGTACATATATAATGTTGCCGAGGTGATCCTGTGGCTCGCAGTGGTTTTAGTTACGGTGGGCATTTGGGTGAAATGGTCCCGTTAATGAGGACTGATCACCCGTCTGGCCTTGCTGTGTCCCCACCCTTAAATAATAGGGTGGGCATTCCCAGGTGCGAGTCCCACATTGGGTCAGGATCTACCCGAAAATCCTGGCTGCATCCATAAGGATTACGCTGCGAAAAAAAAAAGTACATATATTATGGTAGTCAATGCAATATTTAATCATACATTTTGTTTGCAGACTAAAATATGGTTGTTCCCTGAAGGAACAAGGAATAAAGATTTTACAAAACTCTTGCCATTCAAAAAAGGAGCATTCAACATCGCAGTTGCTGCTCAAGTACCCATCATTCCAGTCGTTTTTTCTCCTTACTATTTTATCAACAGGAAAAAGTACATATTCAACAAAGGTATGTCTTACTACATTTTCAATAAAAAATATTATGGCTCTTTTTTTACATTAAATATTACCGGTGGGAGGGGTGCGCTGTACCGCGCTCTAGTCTGCACGGGTACCACCAACCTGATTATTTCATCAGTGAAACACCTTTGATGTGCTTCGGAAAGATGGGCAGGACAGGCATTTACTGCCACCGAGGCTTACCATCTTACATCTCAAGATAGGCAATACACGAATGAATCGCTCGGACTAGTTCTAGGTAAACTTGGTTATATTGGCCAAAAAGCACAGAAATATATCGAGATGGAAGTAAAGAGTGTATGTACCTCGCGTGGCGAAAAGACGTCTCGACGGCTCCATTGCTCGCCGCGAACTTTAGAATACTCCCGACCGCGGTCAGCATGCGACGTAAGGTTTTAAAAACAAAATGACTCGTTGTTCAATAATGAATTGTTCAAACACTACCAGTAAAATTGGAGCAGTTAATGGAGGTATTTCCTTTTACCAGTAAGTACTATTTGTCCTTAAAAATCTGTTATTAATTCAAAAAAAACATTTATTTTACTATTTTCATCAAAACAGTAGCGGGCGATTGTGTCTTAACGCTCCCCACCATGGTTCAGGCCTTGTCGTGGCGGTGGGGCTCAGTAGCCTAGGGTGAGCCCAGCACCTTGGGCGAAGCCAATTGAGCCGAGGGGTCTCTTTGTACCCCTCTTATAAGAAGAGGGGTACAAAGAGAGAGCAAGGGGTGAGGATGGGAACCTCGCACCATTGTACTGTCCCGACGTTGAGAGGGGTTGTTCTGTGGTGCTGGACAACTCCTCTGTTGAGGTGGCGTCGGTCCCTTGCGGGGCTGACTAGCCGTCGAGGTGCCCTGTTAGCTTAACAGATCCGGGGCACCTCACCAAGGCGGCACTGGTGGCACTCGCCGGGTTTTAGTGGGTAGAGCTGCGTCCATTTACCATCTTTCGGGCGCAGCGAGTCCCACATACCTATCTGGGGAAACCCACTCCCCAGGCGGGATGCCTCAGAGCATTTCCCGGCGTAAAAGAAAAGAAAAAAAAAATTGTGTCGTAACGCTAGTTTTCCATTGCGGCTTTTATTTGACGAGCCAGACTTGGCGGGCGTTCAAAACCAGCGATGTAAAATATGCTATTAAAACTGTCAGGTTACGTTGAAGACAATTTCTCATTTCTTCTGTCAAAAGTGCTGTACCTACACTGCGATTTTCTTACTAGATTAAAATCTATTTTGAAAGCAGAGGAAATGATAATTTCAAATTATATTATTATGTAGCTATAATGTAATGTATGTAAAATATAAAATAAAAATAATAAACCTTTATTTTTAGCATTTTTTAATGCAAAGCAAATATTATTGAGAAACTGGTTATGTATTGTTTTCTAACTGGTTATGGCTACTTCTATATTACAAGTTTATTTCAGTTTTCCGAATGATCCTTATATAAAAAAGTGTGTGTGTACTTATTGTACTTATGTACACGCGTTAGAAGTAATACTCCTTAAAGAAAAACACATAGTACAATTTCATTACAATGTAACCCTTTTTGCTTATTGTGTAGTTAAAAACTATATCTTCTTTTGACGTCTATACTGTCAATATGTGAATATTGTTATATAAAATAATGTTGACTATAGCTAACTTCAGGGTGTCGGTTTTTCGTTACACATCAATTTTCCCTAACGCGCTAAAAGAAGTACTTATAACTTCAAAAATAAATGGATTGTGTTTTTTAATAAACCAGTTAATTTTTCTACAATCCACCAGTGATTATTTGTAGGCCTATTCATTCTCCAATTATTGATTTATGTGATATAGTTTTATATTCCGTATTTTTGGATTCATTACTTAAATAAAAAAGTGGCTACCGTTTGCCGTTTAGATGATTAAGCTAAAAATAAGCAAAATGACACTATGTGACAAAGACGAAAAATTTAATCAGAAGGACTACAACTATTATCACTGATGACTTTAAAGAAATTGATTGGTTTATTAGAAATTACAATCCCTCTAATAAGGGCGCCAGTGGACGGTCGGCGCCCTATCTATATTATCTGATCAAATCAACATTTTAATTATCAATAATAAAAAAACAAGCTATTAAATGATTACACGCTATAATATAGCTACTCAGTGTATAGAAATATAGTTTATCGTCCATAGCACGCTATCATAAAATAGTTTATTTGAACAATACTACTGATAAAATCGGTGCCATGCTATAATCTATCTGTGAATCGATGCTTTTGAATTGTTTTCGCGCGGCTTATGTGTTTTACATCACTAAATTACACTAGTGACGTCATCGTACCTACGCAATGTTACACGCTCTCTTTACTTCTATCTTGATATAGTTCTGTGCCAAAAAGTAAACATTAATAATTTCACAAGTTGAAGGAAAGCGCTGAGCGCGCCCGTCTTTTGCCCGCAGGATTTTGCCCGGGTTTATCTTTCGCCCGGGTTTGACATGAAACAGCTTTGCTGTGTTTCGAAAGGAAGGGCAAGATAGGAACGAGACTTACCTCTTCTCTCTCGTCTCAGGCAACGTATCAATGAGTCGCTTTTTTTGTTCTGGGGGTTAAATGCATTTCCACATAACACTAGCTCTGGGTGGGATCTGGTGGTTATGTGGGAATCTGCCTAAGCCCCTACCCACTAAAAACTCTAGTGTAGTGCCCACGGAATGACATGCCTGGACTAGTTTCAGGCACAAAAACGAATTTGTTGTTGTACATAGGCGATGCTGACCATTACTATCAGGTGAATTATCTCCCCCACCATGTTTCAAGCCTTGTCGTGGCGGTAGGGCTCAGTAACCTAAGGTGAGCCCAGCACCTTGAGCGAAGCAAATTGAGACGAGGGAGCTGCTCTTTGCACCCCTCTTATAAGAAGAGGGTGCAAGGGGTGAGGAGGAGGACCTCACCCTATTGTACTATCCCGACGTTGGGAGGGGTTGTTCTGTGGTGCGGGACAACCCCTCTGTGGAGGTGGCGTCGGTCCCTTGAGAGACTGACTAGCCGCCGAGGTGCCCTGTTTGCTCAATAGATCCCGGGCACCTCACCAAAGGCGGCATCTGTGGCACTCGCCTTATTTTAGTGGGTAGAGTTCACCTTACTACCTTTCGGGCGCAGCGAGTCCCACATACCATGCTGGGAGATCCACTCCCCGGCGAGATGCCTCATAGCATTACCCGGCGTAGAAGAAAAAAATAGGTGGCGTATCTTGTAATAATTATATTATTCATCAGATTAGGCAATACGATTTCTGGCACCGAGATGCCTTGCCTTTGCTTGCCTTGCAAGTGAAACGAATTTGCCGGTCACGTAGGCCGTAGGTACACAACGAAAGGCGACCTTAGACATACTCTTTATGGAACACGTTGATCACTTACCATCAAGTGGTTTGTGATCCTCATAATATAATCTATACAGATAAATAAAATTGGAATTTCAATATTACAAACAGACTGTTTGTAATATTAAAATAACCACTTTTTATTTAATGCATATGGATCTATACACGGTACATATACCAAAATAGCCTTTTTACCATTTTTGTCTGTCTGTCTGTCTATCCGTCTGTCTGTATGTTTGTTCCGGCTAATCTCTGAAACGCCTGGGCCGATTTTGATGGGACTTTCACTGGCAGATAGCTGATGTTATAAGGAGTAACTTAGGCTACAAAAATAATCATCATCAGACCGCGTACGGCTGTAAATCTAAACAAACGCGGGTGAAGCTGCGGGAAACAGCTAGTTAGTAATATAAACGCGAAAGTACCTTGTCTGTTTTTATTATACATACATACATATATAGAAGAGGGGACAAACGGACAGTCGTTCACCTGGTAGTAAGTGATGAGCGAATTCATAGACATCTACATCATTAGCAAGTGCGTTGCTGGCCTTTCAAATATGAGTATGCTCTTATATGTATTATGTTAAGTATACATATTATTACCTATATCTGTTATATGTATTCACACCGGATAGCCGCATCCGGATTAACGTAACGTAAATCTAAGTTAACGCGGGTGAAGCTGCGGGAAAAAGCTAGTTTGTATATAAAAGAAAATTACATCGGAAAACTATATAATAAATTGCGTACCAGAGAACTAAATCCAAAACTATTGTGTATTTACAGGACACGCCATAATTCAGTGCTTGGAACCGATATCCACGGAGGGTTTGACAATGGAAGATGTTCCGGAACTTATAAAGGTAGTTCAGAACAAAATGACGGCGGCGTACCAAGAATTGTCCAAGGAGGTGTTGAGTGCCTTACCGGCGAACTACCCTCTGGCAACACAGGATTGATTGTCCAAATTCGGTAATTCTTTGTAATCAAATTTCTACCAAAATAATCTTAATTTTTACTGACTTTGTACTCACCGTTTGTAGTAATTATTAGGTATATTCTACTAAGTCAACTCGGCGATCCCCTACAATCTCAGAGTTGACGGACTA
This sequence comes from Helleia helle, assembly GCA_963853865.1. Taxonomy (NCBI): domain Eukaryota; kingdom Metazoa; phylum Arthropoda; class Insecta; order Lepidoptera; family Lycaenidae; genus Helleia; species Helleia helle. The sequence goes on from OY971421.1 coordinate 15,933,939, forward strand.
GTCGCTTTAAATAAAAAAGTATTATGGTGTAAACTAAAAAAAGTACTCCTATTTTACTACTTTTTTTTGCTAGTTCACCACTATTATTTTAGGAAATGTATACTTTACAATATTAGTTTCACTTTTTTTCACCATCTTAATGTTCTAGCGCCTTTTGCTTAACATTGTTGTTGGTCATAAGAAAAGGACCGGACATCAAGATTAGTTTTTACATAAGTTGATAGAAAATACATAGAGTTAAGAGAGAGAAGAAAATATTGTTTGCAACTGTTCGTTGAGTTTGAAAGTAATTTAAAGCTATAATTGAGTATCATAAAAACTGGTATGGCAGCCGGTGCAATACATTATAATACCCGTAAGGAAGTCAAGCGATAAAATTGCATAAGTCGTATTGTTGCGAAATAGCGTGCAATAATGTTTTGAACATATTAATATTTCCTATATAAATATTTCACGAGCTTTTTAAAACAACTCATTTTTGTTTTGGTTTGGATTCTTCTACTATGTGAGTGTATCATCTATACGTTTGTTAGTCTTTCACGCAAAAACTACTGAATGGATTTTAATGAAACTTTACAATAACATAGCTTATTCATTAGAATAATATATCTTACTAGTCTTACTAATATTATAAAGGCGAAAGTTTGTAAGTTTAAATGTTTGGATGTTTGTTGACCTTTCACGACAAAACAGCTGAACTGTTTGGCTGAAAGTTGATGTGGTGATGGCTTATACCTTGGATTAGGACATAGGCTATAAAAATAATCATCATCAATCCGGTCACGGTTGTAAACTTAAGTTACCGCAGGCGAAGATGTGGATACCAGTTAGTAGGCTATAATTTATTCCTGTACTACCACGGGAATGGAAAGTACGCAGGTGAAACTGCGGGGCGCTGCTAGGTCAATATAAAACCTTTAAGCATAAATTATTTTAAAAACCTCATTTTGCAAGTTTGTTTGGTGATTAAATAATGATATGAATGATAAAATAATTTAATTAATGTTATTTTGTGTAGAGCTCAATATTACTTTAAATACTTTTTTTTTTTTAAATTCTTTATTTATAAAGCTATACACCTATATAAGGTTAAGCCAGCTTACTTTAAATACTTGAACTACTTCAATTAAACAATAAGGAACCGACGGAAGCGAATGTGTTAGTAATTTAGGTCAGGGTAAACGTTTTAGTTGAAACATTACGAGCTATACGAGTTCCAAGACGAAAACATGACTCGCGAAGACGTGTCGGCCTTACCAATTTCAATTGTAAAGATAACAATCTGCGAAAACTCAGTGTAGAAATACTCTGCCTTTATATCTAGCAAACTATCACTATATTTTCATAATCAATAAGCTTATTGAAATAAAACTATTGCTTTTTTTAACTGGTTAAATTTATTATTTAAAAAAAACCCAACCAGTCATAGGGACTGCCGATAGAAGTGAAAACAAAACAATTAAATTCAAATACCTATAATACAGGCTGGTAAAGATTATGACAACCTATACAATATAAACGGCGCACAAAATAATGACATAATTTAGAAGCAACATAATTTGCAAAACAAATATTGCATAATCTTATATAAATAAATGAAACGTCAAAATGTGTCTCCAGTGTTTCGCGTGCGGTGTCGCGAGTCCACGTCATATAAACGTCAAACTGCGTCTCCAGCGTTTCGTGTGCGGTGTCACTAAAAATATGCGTACCGCGCTAAAAGAATTTACACTTCAAATAAACTAAGGTAAAATTTAGGTAGGAATAAAGAACGTAACAATGGCATCTTTAAAACGCTCTGTCCCTTGAAATTGTGAAAGTAATATAAGCTGCTTAATATTCTTAGTTATTCTGCGCCTGTACCCAAAGGTTCTTTTCTCATACGTTTTTAAGTATATCTAATAAAATGTCGTAATGTTCTCAATTCACTTGGAATACAAAACAATGGCATGTCTTATATGTCACAGGTGATCGTCACAATTGAATTTTAATTACTTGTTAAGACATCAAAAATTTGCGTTCAATGCGTTTCGAAACTGACGCTAGCATAATAACGCCTACTCGTTACCAAATGCAGAAACAATAGACATTTATGACGACCTCTGTGGCTCAGTAGTAAGCGCGTTGGCGCTCAAGCCGGAGGTTGCGGGTTCGAATCCTGCCAGGGAACAAAAATATTTTCTGTATTCCTGGATCGTAGATGTGTATTATATAATAAAAATCTTAAATATATTTCCGTTGTCTGGTGCCCGTAACACAAGTTCTTCGAGAACTTACCACGAGACCAGAATGTGAAAATCGACATACTTACAGCTTGGCAAAAAAGAGTATGGAAAAAATGAGGGCGCCACTTTCACTTAGGTCTCATCATGATATGGAAAATCAGTAAGATAATTTAATCAAATCGTTAAAAATAAATGTGAAACACTAAGCTTTACTCAAAATCTAGTATTTATCGGCCCAGTATTGTCAACATCATAGGTTTCCATTAAGTAAAATATTTAGTTCCACCTGTCACCACGTCATACTCTTTTTTGCCAAGCTGTACTAAAGTTCTTAGGTACATTTGTTTATCTTGTGCTTCGATAGAAAAAAAAAAATATTTTAACATCCGACGTTGATATTATTAAAAATAACATGTGATATTATTAAAAACGTATTTTACGTGTCACAAAATAAAAGATTATTCTTTTCTCTCACTTTGCTACATTATCGTAATCTATAATCGTTTATATTATTTAAGAATAATGGGAACTTAAATATAAGATGAAAAGTGTAACCCGTTATAGTTCCCAAATAGTTTTGTCACAAAAATTCGTATTGCAAGTAGAAAGGTGTCAGTGTGTGTGCGGTGACCATTGAAGGAAGGGAAAAATCAAAATATGGTTATGACGATATAAATGTACATTTAAAATATAATTGTTATCTTTAATAATAGAATTAAGATTCGTGTATTATAGTGTTTTCTAAATCGTACTGACTTTTAATTGACGTCAAGATGGTAGTTTATGGCGGTTTTATATAAATAGGGATTCTAAGTATAGCCTGACCAGAAAAATAAAAACCCTCGCTATATTGCGGAAAATTTCGGAACTAATTTCTGTATGGACTATAGTCTATACTGGTTACCGTATAAAAGATAAAGTGGCGACACCAATGGAGGGTGTCTATATTTCTGGTCATGCTATTCGAATCAAAGATTGTAATTAGAATTAATTAAATGTTCCAGTTGTCTTATTTTTCTTTTATCAGTTGGTACCTATTTCGCCATTCTGTCTGTGATTATGAAAATTATGTATGGTTGTAATATTTCGATTGCATAACCACCATAGACAATCCGGAATGACGTTGATTAGCCATTTTGAATTTAAACTTTTACTCAACTGTATTAACTATAATATTCTTAACATTTAACTATTTAGAGTACGTTTTTTTTTAAATCTTGTATCTATTAAGATAAAACGCTAAGGAAATTATTTTTGGACGGTTTTACAAAATTCACGTAGAATTTTTTAAAACTATGATAACAAGATTTACTTTTAAATGTATAGTAGACGTTAATGATATCATCAGTATCATAATGAGCAGTCATAAAATACATGTCTAGATTATGATCTTAAGGCCTTTTAGGCCTCGTTTAGACACGGCGGCAAGCGCGCGGTTTCTGAAACTTTAAATTCAAATTTGACATATTGTAATCGTGCGGTTCTACCGTGCCTGAACAAACGCAAAATAAATATCTACATATGAATAAAACCCGCGCAGTTCCCACGCGATTCTGTAATCGCGTTGATTTTGCCGTGTCTGAACAAGCCCTTACTTTAGCGCGTTTTGGATAAAGCTTCAAATATATTTATAACGAATGTTAGGACCTGTTAAGATCTGTATAAATGTGCTCAAAGAAAATATCGGTTTGAAATAAAGTAATTTTTTTATTAGATGATGCTCTTATATCAATATACATATTTTAACGTTGGAAGCGCTTCGCAATCTTTATATCTTGTAGCTCATCTGCTCAAATGTCGTCCTGTGTGAAAGACACTGAACAATCTAAATCCTCCCAGTGTACTTAGTTGTAGAATGTATTGAACATGAACTTATATTATTGTTTTCTAAAACTATGAAGGTACTTCTAAAACTATTTCAAACGGGATAATTACCATGTTTTTCAGTTTAGCAAAGCTCGTTATTTTGATATCGTCTACGAGTGTCACGAGTCTCTCTCGTATCAGTGGTCAGTCTGGTGAACAAGACATCATCATCATCAGCCTTTACCCGTCCATTGCTGAACATATTGCCAACATTGCCTCCTTCAATGAACGCAAAGACGTCCTATCCCTTGCCACTCGCATCCAACGGACCGGTTACTGCACGGAGATCGTCTTCCCACCTGGTTATTGGTGGACCAACACTTCGTCTACCTATATGTGGCCTTCACTCATAAGTCGGCCATCCGTTCTCCTGAGTGTGTGACAAGACAACGAGCTTATTCTTCGTGTGATATCGGTAACTTTAATTTTCTTGCGAATGTCTTCATTTCGAATCCTATCTGCCAAAGAAACACCCAGCATAGCACGCTGAGCTATGGGAAACTTTCGGACCAGTCGTAAATAAAACATAAATATGGTAAATTTCCCATTTCAAATAGTTATAGAAATGTTAGACCCCCGATAATTTAAAATGTTATATATGAAGGTACTTACTAATGCGACGCAGGCAATGACTGCCAGTATATAAGACTAATGAGTAATGTTCACGCGTGCATTCTTTCTGTAGTGCATTTTGCTATTTGTGCCATTTATTAAATAATTTGTATATAAATGTGTATATTGTTAAAATGTATTACTCCAATATTGTACTTTTACGAAGACTCAGATCTTAGAGTTATTTTATGTGTCTACAATGTTTTTTTGCGGAATGATTTATGCTAACGGCCCAAAGGCCCTAATGCTACATCGGATTAGTGTGAGCCGATTTGGCTCACTTATGGTTTGTTAAGGTGGGGGGCTGCCCCCCGCCAACCGTGAAGTCTGCGACCCCGCGGCCTCCTGGCGTCGGGATGGGTCTACAAATTACTAGATTTGTTTGGTAATTAAGATTATAATCCATCGTATCTCACAAAGCACCCTAGTCTGCAATATATGTCGACTCTCGCTGTCAAACTGACAAAAGAAAACCCATAAGCACCTATTACTTAGTAAGCGTGTGCACATTGCTTTTCAATTACTTTTTAAGGCAAGCAAGGGATTATTTTTTATGTTTCAAGAAGTAAAAAATAGGATATTTTTTAGGTTTGTTTTGTTATTTTATGGATTTCAAAGTACTGCCTGTCGTTCTAGGACTCTGAATATAGATGTAAGATTACCTAAACAGGATTATGCGATGTAACGACCTATATATTTAACACTAATATCAACTATTTTTAACAAACATGGATAGTTAAGGTGATATTTGAAAAAGTGCCAATAGGATTAGTTTCGATTTTATTTAATTATCCAAAAAATGTGATGTAAAGGATGATATCATTGAGTGATACCACGGATGGATTTACACTGTATTTTTGTAATTACTGTCGTCTAAGTATTAGAAGTTAGAATACATAAATAAGTTTTATTATACTTGTATTGTAACCCGTATTTCATTATTGTGATATGTTTAAATGTGAATTTTCATGTATTTAGTATTAAATCAAAAAGTATTTTATTTGATATATATTTACTGTACATGGAATAAATATTTAAATCAATGTGTGTTTTAATAAAAAACCAAAAAGTGTATATAAATAAATTTATTTTTGGTACCTTTAATTTTTTTATACACTAATTAATATATTATTTGTACCGCCAACTCTAAATTATCACAGCTCCAGTTTACATAATATTTATTATAAAAATATATACCTGTAACAAACAAAAAAACATGAATATAAAATACTATTCGTGGCGAACTTTCCCAAAAATAGTTTATTTTATACTTCAATATCTTACTAGAAATAAATTAGTCTTCAATCAATTCAAACTATAACACAGGCTCAATACAGAATCCCCACCATGTTTCAAGCATTGTCGTGGCGGTGGGGCTTAGTAGTAGCCTAAGGTGTGCCCAGCACCTTAGCCGAGGGCTATTAAGCTCTTTGGGGTACAAAGAGCTTAATATCTTATAAGAAGAGGGGACAAAAGAGCAGTGGGACCAGGGGCGAGGATGGGAACCTCGCCCCATTGTACTGTCCCGACGTTGGGAGGGGTTGTCCTGTGGTGCGGGACAACCCCTCTGCGAAGGTGGCGTCGGTCCCTTGAGGGACTGACTAGCCGTCGAGGTGCCCTGTTTGCTCAACAGATCCGGGGCACCTCACCAAAGGCAGTATTGGTGGCACTCGCCGGGTTTTAGTGGGTAGAGCTGCTTCCACCTTTCGGGTGCAGCGAGTCCCACATACCCGCCTGGGGAGAACAACTCCACGCGGGATGCCTCTGAGCATTTCCTAGCGTAAAAGAAAAAAAGGCTCAATACAGAATGTTGAATGTCATTTTACCGAATCACGATAAGTGTTGAAACTAGCTCGAGCCTGGTGAAGGTATCTTTTCATATTGAAGAGGAAACAAACGGATAGCCGTTTCACCTGGTGGTAAGTGATAAGCAACATCCATGGACACCCGCTAACTACAACCGTCTTTACTTTAAGGCCTTCATCCTCATGGGGTGCCTGGATTACTAGTATCCTGTACTTAATACTACTATTGGATCGGGACATTATGAGCATTATGACTTCAAAACGGAGGAGGTTCTCAATTCGTCGTTCTTTTCATCAGTCTTAGGAGTATTCCATTCCACGCCTTAACAGTTATTATACTCTTTTTTAATTCCAGTACCTTTAATGATTTTTAATAGGCAAGGTCTCCGCAGACGTCCTGGTGAACTCGTCTTGCATTTTATTTTGTACAATGTCGATCAATGACTGGATGTCTTCTTTCTGGACGCCCTCCGTTTCGATCAAAGGCAGAATCGTAATGATGATTTCCCCTGAAATTACAAAAACATTAATGTTAATATGAATTAAGATGACAGGGGACGCAGGTGTCGCAGGTTTGTGTCTCACCAAGAGCAGACATCTTCATATGGACGTGGTGATAAATATAAATTACCTACGGGCTTCGTGCTATTATTTACTTTAAGTTATATTGTGCCCTTATTATAACTTGAAGCCTTGAAGCCAGGAGACTAACTAGTTTGACAGTTCATAAGTAAATTTCGTTAGTAAAGATCGTTTCCTAGGTTAAGATGACTGATCCCACCATGGTTCAAGTCTTGTCGTGGCGGTGGGGCTCAGTAGCCTAAGGTGAGCCCAGCACTCTTTGTACCCTCCTTATAAGAATAGAGGACAAAAGAGCAGGGGGACATGGGGCGAGGATGGGAACCTCACCCCATTGTACTGTCCCGACGTTAGGAAGGGTTCTTCTGTGGTGCTGAACAACCTCTCTGTGGATGTAGCGCCGGTCCCTTGAGGGACTGACTAGCCGTCGAGGTGCCCTATTTGCTCAACAGATCTGGAGCACCTCGCCAAAGGCGGCATTGGTGGCACTCGCCGGGTTTTATTGGGTAGAGCTGCGTCCACTTACCAGATTTCGAGCGCAGCGAGTCCCACATACCCGCGTGGGGAGATCTACTCCCCCGCGGGATGCCTCAGAGCATTTTTAGGCGTTAAAGAAAAATAAAATAAAAAAATCACTAAATAATAGGCTGGTGGTACCTGTGAAATTTGTTCTAATGATGATGATATTGAGAAATTGTTTTGTAATGAATCACTGTTTTTCTATGTTCAAGATACGACTTAGCCCGAGGTCACTTGTGATATTGCTTTAATGCTGTGTAAGTGTTTCGTTATAAATCCGATAATAATGTTGTTTTTATCGTTAAACATTTTTATCACCGTTATCGACCACCTAGGTATGGACATATTTCTGGCCCGTGAAATCAATAACATTTTTAATACGCTTTTATTAGCTTCAGACGTAGGTACCTATGTATGTTAGTATGTAACGGATTCTTTGAACATGATTTTGACCCACTTCTAACGACCAGATTTCATTCAAACTTTGTAGATTTATGCAGGACTGATGACAATACAATAATTTGATAAAAATATTCCAATATCCTGATCAGGATAATCAGGATAGCACATGCTAGGAAGGCGTAAGGCGCGCAAGTTACCTACAACACTTGTGTTGTTTTTAGTCTCTCACTCATTTCTAAAGTGATTGCCATTAGTTGAGTACTTTAAATTCATAAAATCTTAAATTAAAAAAATCGACACTCAAAAGTAAAAAATAAATTATAGTTTAAAGAAAACTAAAAAACACGCTTTAACATAGCAAACCGAACTAAAAATTTGAAAATAATTTTTAATAGAAGAATTAAATGGGTTAACAAAATAAATAAATGATATTACTTATTGTAATAAAGTTAACGTGGTGCTTGGAACTAAGTTTTTATACTAACTTCACTTTTTAGAAATAGATACCGATGAAATATTTTTAACAATGAATATCGAGCAACTTACGCTTTCTTACAATAAGTAATATCATTTATTTATTTTGATAACCCATTTAATTCTTCTATTAAAAATTATTTTCAAATTTTTAGTCCGGTTTGCTATTAATGGGTGTTTTTTAGTTTTTTTAACTACAATTTATTTATTTTTTACATTAAGTACCTACATATTTGTAGATTCGTTCCTATCGTATTACAAAACATATTAAAAAAACAAATAATAAAACAAATTTTACGGATTTTATCGCGGTTTATTAAGATTTTTACATGCCGGACGTTTTAGACAAAGTTCGCCGTTATATTAGATTTGATAAACCATCGGTCCTCGCAAAAGAACATCGATTCCAACTAAGGATGATCCGTGAGGCTATTGAAATTAAAAACATCCAAATTTTCAATTGAGAAGATGGCTGGCTCTCCACCTGCTTGGGATCCCATTATTAAAATAATTAAAACAAAAACCAAGCATAATATACCATTAAGGACCATACCATATGCTCAGATAGGACTAAATAAAATATTGATGAATCATAGGGTAGTTTCGAATAACTTTGTAACGTTAAGACGTCTGACACACCCACTAGGGTGTCGAATCCGATACGAGTCTACACAAATCCAGACCGCGCTAACAGCAGTAGCACTACGCTACAGCTAGATTACTTGGGCACCGCGCATGACCCGCCTCTCTCCCCAGAGGGAGGGATGAGGGCCGGCCCTCATGATGATAGGTTAAATTCAACCGTAAAAGATTCGTCGACCGTATCGGATTTGACTAATCCAAATCCTGCTCTCCCGAACAGCGCGCGCGATGAACCGCGGGGCGCGGAGGGGGGCGTACCCCTTTCGAATATTTCTTAAGTGAGCCATCTGTTCACTTACTGTACCGATTGAGCTTAGAGGCCATCAGGCCGAAAAGTATAGCCCTTCCGAAAAAGAAAAAAAAAACACCCACTAGGGTAATATTATTTTGTGGTCTGACACCTCAGTCCTCTCGTATCCATGGTTGCTGTAAAGTATCCGAAACGTCGGGCTTGTAAAAAACTTAATAAACCGCGATAAAATCCGTAAACAACATTTTAAAAACCTAATTTCCATTCAAGAGCATTATATTTTTTCTTAGACCTCAAGTTCAAAAATCTTAGTACTGACCTTTAACATTTTGCTCTACTTTTATTAATTATTCCAGAATCACCATTGATGATTTGATATTAAATAGTAAAAATATATAATAATAATGTCTATGGACGCTTGTACACCAAGTCAATAGGGTCCCGTGGTAAGTTCTCGAAGAACATGTGTTACATGGAAATATATTTAATACTTTTATACCATACATATATTTAAGATTTTTATTATAGAATACACATATTCAATACACATCCATGACCCAGGAACACAGATTTTTTTTTGTTCCCTGGCGGGATTCGATCCCGCTACCTCCGGCTTGAGAGCCAGCGCGCTAACCATTGAGCCACAGAGGTCTTCAATCATTATTATTATTATAGGAGAGACAATAACAAACCTGAACCGAATCTACGTCTTTTCGAGTCGAGGTGGTGGTATTTGGAGATGACGACTGGCTGAATCGGCGCCCCGGCGGCTACGGCCACGTGGAAAGCTCCTTTCCTGAACGGCAGCAGCTTGTCACCGGAGTGCCGTGTACCCTCGGGAAACAGAAGCAGTTTGCGCTGGAAATATAAATAAGGAGATATTATGAATAACATTGTTATTATAATAGGTTAGACTTTATTAGACAGAATAGGTGGAGTTAGAATTAAATTAGTAGTATGTAAATAGTAGCTCATAATGATTTGGATAGCCTACATAAGTATAATATGTTATATAATATGATCCTTGACAAATTTTTGAGCCTGAAAAAGTAACAGACTGCCACTGCAAGGCGAGTAATAGATAATAAAAAAAATTTTTGAATATTATCGGAGTTTGTAGAGTAACTAGCAGCGCCCCGCGGTTTTGTTACTTCCGATTCCCTTGGGTCTTGGGAGTACGAGATAAATTATAGCTTATGTGTTATTCTGATGTAAACAAGTATACGATACATTATTACCGATAGTGTACCTAATTAAAATCCATTCTGTAGTTTTTGCGTGAAAGGGTAATAAACATTCAGACAAACTTTAGCGTTTATAATACTTATAAGTATCTAGGATAATTTTATTATTAAATTCCTGATGTTTCAGATAATCATTCATATTTTTTTCTTTCAAATGCATTAGCTACTAAGTTATTAGCCATACAAAATACAATATTAAGTCTGTAAAATGGAGAAACGGCGGGAGTCGGGAAACGCCAAGGAGCGCGGCTTGGCCCCTCTAGCCCCCATCAATCAACTATCACTTCCCACTCCACCCACACATAACAGTCACCACAATATTCGCCAAACAATTACATTATATACAGATTAAGTTTTTAAAACAAACACTAAAGAAATCTGCTTAGAATGAACAAAATACAAAACAACAATTTATCAACGGGAAACCAAAAACAACACAACCACACGCCTCGATAGTTCCCGCCGTTTTGTACCTAATCATTCATAATTATTTTTCTTTTTTCGTTATTGCGGGGAAATCCCTATAGATGCAGTCAGGATCTTCAGGTGGATCCTGAACCAATGTGGGATTTGCCCAATTTTATTTTCAAAGTACCAAGATAGGATAATCCTATTCTATGACTCAATAATGAATACTTTTTTAATCATTTGTAAAGATGCTGCGTGTGCTTATGGATATTCCAGAATTAATACAAAAAAGAGCTTTAATTTTTTATTATTATATATTTACTCATACACTACGTTAGTCATTGTGCTTGAATGTTCAGTGACGTGAACTCGGAAAATCATTAACCTACTCAGGTAGTTGTAGGTACTTTTATGTTTAATTATATTGTTGTGTTCACAATATATAGAGTAGAAAAGGTATGAGCTTTATGGATGCTTATGCGTACTTACATTTACTGTATATACTACGAAGTTTGCAAATGCTATATTCCCACAAATACTTCTAACTCCCCGAAGTAACCCATGTTATTTTTGGGATAACCAAAGCAGGCCTTGTCACAGAACCCTGTGGCATACCCTGACAGTGGCATACCTTGGCAGGTTGCTACACGTCACTATTCATTACACTCGACCGTAAACAATAATATGTGCCTATCATTTCATTGCATCATTAATGTAGCTATTCGGGACGCGATAATGGAATAGCCACGCGTGTTTGTTTAATTTAACGTCAGTGATAAGTATCCAAGGATACTGCACTGAAAGTTTTCAATTCTATATATATCACCATATGATTTTAAATAAAAATCAAACACATAAATGGAAAAATCTAAAATACGGAACTCAAAGTACTTCAATTAGTAAATCAAATCAAATAATGAGTATGTTTTCTTAATCCCTAGCTGCAGTTTCCGTCCGTATGTACAGAAAAATTAGAAGTGTCTTAATTTTGCTCATGGCTTTGATTGATGAACGAGAATAGTGTTAAAGTAGTAATGTTTGTAGTATTTTTTTTTTCTTTTGCGACGAGTAATGCCTATCCGCTAATCCTAGGCATTCCGCGGGGGATGGCGGACTCCTCAGGCGGGACTCGCTGCAGCCCAAAGAAGATAAGTGGACGCAGCCCACTAAAACCCGGCGAGTGCCACCAATGGCGCCTTTTTGTGAGGTGTACAAGATCTGTTGAGCAACAGGGCACCTCGACGGCTAGTCGGTCCTCCAAGGGACCTCTACCACTTTACAGAAGGGTTGTCGCGCACCACAGAACAATTCCTCCCAACGTAGGGACAGTCCAATGAGGTGAGGCTCCCATGCTCGCTGCTTGCTCCCCGCTGCTCTTTCTCTTTGTACCCCTCTTATAAAAAGAGGGGACTTCCTCGGTTCAATTGGCTCCCCCCAAGGTGCTGGGTTCACCTTAGGCTTTGAACCCCACCGCCACGACAAGGCTTGAACAGTACTAACAGTAGTAACATTTTGGTTCTAGTTAAAAAAAATGTTATAAACTGTTGAAATATCCAAAGTCATTTATTAAGAATCTCTTTCATCCAGTCTTTCATCAATAAAAAGAAAGTGTTGTTAAGATATGAAATCCGAACATGAAATCAAAGACTACGTACATTATTACTCATAACAAAGATAATTTATAATCAATGGATGATTGTACAATGATTTCGATAAATGCATTATGTACTCTAGCGGACTTTGCTACCATTTATATTTATCAAGGTCAAACAATCATACAATACAATTTCCCTAACATCGACGTAGTCAACGGCATTAAGGTTGTGATATGATCTTGTAAATTATTACGATTTATAGCCCCATTAATGTGATTAGATTCTTACTAACACTTTACGTAGCATTCTGAAAAATAACGTTGTAAATTTCCTTAGCTAAACATTCAGAATGTCTCTTCGCCTAATAATCTGGATGCTGTTGAAACGGAGGTCTAGGAAATAAAAAATAAAGAGAGCCAAAGAGTTTTCTTTTCTTTCACTTGAATAGGCGAACAAGTAGAAGAGGCAGATGGTAAGAGGACAGAAGTCAGCGTCACTTACGAACATAAACAGGACTAGCGAGATAGGAAATCGAAATAAACAGGATGGCAATACCCATGTAGATGGAAGTCACTGGAGCGCGGCACAGACCCATATCCCTCCCACTACGACACACAATATAAGTAATTGTATATAAGTAACTGACTCATTGCCTTTGGCAGACTACGAAGGTGATTCCTACCATGATTCAGGTCTTGCCGTGGCGGTGGGGCTAAGTATCCTAGGGTGAGCCCAGCACCTTGAGCGAAGCGAATTGAGCCGAGGGGGCTCTATGTACCCCTCTTATAAGAGGGGACAAAAGAGCAGGGGGGCAAGGGGCGAGGACGGGAACCTCACCCTATTGTACTCTCCCGACGTTGGGAGGGGTTGTTCTGGGGTGCGGGACAACCCCTCTGTGGAGGAAACGTCGGTCCCCTGAGGGACTGACTAGCCGTCGAGGTATTTGCTCATTAGATCCGGGGCACCTCACCAAAGGCGGCATTGGTGGCACTCGGCCGGTTTTAGTGGGTAGAGCTGCGTCCACTTACCACCTATCGGGCGCAGCGAGTCCCACATACCCGCCTGGGGAGACCCACCCCCCCGAGGGATGCCTCAGAGCATTTCCTGGCTTTAAGAGAAAAAAAAAGCAAAGCAAAGCAAGTATTATTAAGTATCAAATATTTATAACATCGAACATATATTACATAATAAATATATAGAGCGGTAATGTATTGTTTTGTATAAAAACAAATTTCGCCGCGATGGATAATTAGCCTATGGGACGTACATACAGATCAGTAGTTGGTTGAATTACTATTAAGTAAGTGACAAATCACAGATCAGTTTTGGAATTAATGGCTCACATCACTACTCTATTTTTGTATGTTCTATGATTTATCACACGGAATCGTAGCTGCATTGTAGGATTTTTTGTTACGGGTACCTACTAATAAATTTATAAACACACGTCCATGACCCTGGTGGAGACATACCTATTATGATTAGCGACCACACACAGCTCAGCCGTGTCATATTTGTCAAACATTACCAAGTCAAATGCATTCACGTTCATGACTCTATAACATTACATATTAAGTACATAACACTATTATCTCAGCAAATAAAAATATCATTATGTACTCACTGAGTCATTCGCTCACGATAAATTGATTTTCGAGAACACAGATTTAGGTGTCTTCTAAAAACAAGGTCGTGTACTAGGAATTTCATCAAATTGGAAATACAGACGTCAGAACAGAAAAGAAGGCTTATAAGACCATTTCAGGTCCAGGTGGCAGTAAAGCAAAAATAACCTATTGTGTTCTTTGAACAGGTCCAACTAATCATATAATTTCAAATCGTGGACGCACGCAAAGATAATTTAAATAATATATTGCATGCTCTAACTGGATTAGTCTGGTAGTATATTTTCTATGAAATAATCTAGATGTTTTTTCTCAGAAAATGCAAAAATACGATACAAGAGAGATTAAGGCCCAGACCCTCCTAGCCTCTCCCCCACTTCCGTATGAAATACCTTTAGACGGGCTATTTTCCGTTGGTCACCTAGGTATTTAAGGCTTAAGGATTAGCTATATAAGTAATCTTAAAATAGCAATAAATAGGCATCTATGCATATAATTTCATAGGGGATACGACGGTCTAGGCGTTTTTTTCTTTCTAGGAAAAGTTACATATAGTAATGTATATTTTTCACACCATCAAAAATTTGAGATTTTAACGAGCCAAAAGCCCACCGACTTTTTAAAAAAAAATTAAAAATTATAATATTTTGAGGTGAGACTTTTTTTTAAATTATATTTTGACGTGAGACTTTTAAAATTATATTTGAAAGTGAGACTTTTTTTTTAATTATATTTTGTCGTGAGACTTTTTAAAAAAATCTATTTTGACGTGAGATTTTTCGGTTGAAAATTAGGCTGCTTTAACGTTTTAAATATAAAAAGGCAAATTTTTACCAAATTTTGGGGATAAAAAGATTTGTAAAAGATAAAAATAAGAAACCAAGAACTTGTTTATTTAAATTGTTTACATACATTATATCTCTTTCGACTTTCCTGCCCTCAGATCGCCCGTAAATTATTTTTCCTTTGGTTTTTGTTATATTCTCTTCCTTTTGCTATGACTTTCGTTCTACTATAATGTTGTTCTACTTTTGAGGTTTGTAATTAGTATGTTCTACTTAGGCGAAGACAAATGAACCGAGAGGGCTGCTCTTTGTACCCCTCTTATAAGAAGAGGTGACAAAAGAGTAGGGCCGTCGAGGTGCCCTGTCGCTCAACAGATCCAGGGCACTTCACCAAAGGCGGTATTGGTGGCACTCGCCGGGTTTTAGTGGGTAGAGCTGCGTCCACCCTACCATCTTTCGGGCGCAGCGAGTCCTACATACCCTCCTGGGAAGTCCCCCTTCCTCGCAGGATGTCTAAGAGCATTTCCCGGTGGAAAGGCAAAAAAACCTAATATGGCATAGATGTAAATAAATAATAAAATTTTATATTGCTTTTTTTGTTATTTCTCTCATTTAATTTTATCATTGTTATGGCAACATTTAAAATTATATTGTCTTGGCAGAGGCAAGAAAACTTACAGTGGTTTTCTGTGCAAAATAAAAAAAAATGCATTATCGCAACCGTTTTAAATCCATAAAATTGTTTCAATAAAATAAATTAAATTCGCGTAAACATAAGAAAACAAGATTTCATGTATTTATTTTAAATTAAAACCTTTTTCATATAAACATTTTAAAACTACTTATTATTTTTGTTTTATAATTTTACTTTGTAATTATAACAAGATATATATCATAATAATACATATAATTATAAACAGTACCTGGATGTCCGAGCGTTTGTTCGGTTTTTTTTTATAAAATAATTGACTTTCTTGGTCTAACCTCAAACCAAATACTCATTTCGCGTTTTTCCAGAAAATATACTTAGATAGGCACTAATTAGAGCTCTCAATAATAAGTTTTTCTCGCAAAAGAAGGAACTTAAATAAAACCAAAAAATGGTTGACTGTAAAGTCGGTTTTACGGGCGAAGATTTTACGTGACATCGTTTCGGTGACTCATCGTAACGTTACCGAGCGTTACACTTTTTCATAAGTGACTCCCAGCCGCAACCTAATTTAAGACGTTGTCACGTCAAAAATAATCGGATAATAATGATATTATAGCAGTTTTTCAATGTCTGAAAACAGGGATAAAACAAAGTCATCTAAAAACTTTCTAAAAATGAAACCTAGCTAGCACGATTTATCGCCCCCGATGTGGTGGTTCCACATCCCATGAAAATCGTTCGAGCCGTTTCCAAGATACAGATTATTTAAATAGGTACACAATTGCTTGTTTAAAGATATAAGATATTATAAAAATAAATATTGTTGCAAAAATATTTATTTTCAGTAGGTAATAGGTAGATATATTATATGTGTCATATTAATGTTTGTTACCTTTACATAATGGCCTTAAAGTAGGTAATATAAATTTTGAACAAATTTTTGATAATGACGAATTTTATATATTATTTCTAGCAGACCCGGCCACGCGTTGCAGTGGCTAAGGTATATAAACCCGCAACCTCCGGCTTGAGCGTCAACGCGCTTACCACTGAGCTACATAGGTCGTCAATTAATAATGAAGGTCTAATACGTCATCTCTCAGTCTAAATGAGTTTTGGATTTGACATCATCTTGAGAATTAGACATCTGCATACAGTAACAAAATATAAACATTTAATTTACAATAACGAATATTGAGATCAATAATTGAGATAAAAACTACCCTATCTCCCAAGTTGGACCAAATTACAAATGCTTACAAAATTTGATAAAAATTTATATACATACAGGAATTTGTACATTTTTAAACAATCTTTATAGTTTGTAATATTTTACCATAATATAGCAGATTTAGAGACCTAAGTTTGATCATACGATACCAGGCAGCCTGTCAACTAACGATACTCTTTTGGAATCATAACAATACATAATTTATGCGAGTAGCCTTGTATCACGTAAGTGTGTCAAGTTAAGGCGTCTCGGGTTATTGCTCAAAATTGTGCGTGCACAGAATTATTTAATATTTGCCCAGGTGCTAATCAATATAGATCAGGAATGGACGGTTATAAATATTTACCCTTCCTGCAGTCCATGAATAGGAAGTCACCTAGTTTATATTTTTTTACTATGCTAAAATGTTCAAGAGCAATACTCTCCCTGGAAAAAAGCGGCCATTTTAAATGGTATTATCTTTAATATATATAAAATATATATATATCTAATATATAAAATTTCCATGTCACAATGTTAGTTACCGTACTCCTCAGAAACGGCTTTACCGATTTTTACCAAATTTTATATGCGTATTCAGTAAGTCTGAGAATCGGCTACTATCTAATTTTCATACCCCTAAGTGATGAGGGTGGTCAACCCCTCAAATTTTAAAAGTTAACGCGGGCGAAGCTGCGGGCAACAGCTAGTATATATATAAAATCATGGATCCTGAATACGACGAACTCACACTCACACACACCAGATATCACAAACACATAAAATAATGCTTAATATTATTTTATAATGTTTTTGTTACATTAGCAAATAATTTTTATAATAGCTCTTAAAATACTGCTGTGTGCTGATACTTCGAAGCGGTGTTGGAAGGTTGTTCCAGCACTTCGTAGCTGCCTCGAATTGCCGCTGTGCTGTGAATGGGCATGCACAGCGCATAGCTCTGGGACCTAGTGTTGTGTGTCGTGTTAACATCTTTTGTCCAGTTCAGTCAGTATCAGAGAGATATGCGGGCACCTTGTTTTTGACGATGCCGAAAAGCATAGTGGCCTGATAGTGGCGCTTATATGGACGCTTGATTAATGTTCGATCTTTATTACTTGTCTCATCATCATCATCATCATAATCATCATCATCATCATCATCATCAGCCTATATAGTAAAGTAACAATAATGACGTGGTAAACGCAAAGATTTTACACTAGAAGAAGAATAAGTTGATTACCTATAAGCACAAAAATAAAGAGATTGTTTTATAATTTTTTTTTTTTTTCTATTTTTTTATTTCTTAATACGGGAACCTCTTGTAGATAATATGCTTGCTGGGTTACATTTACAAGTTATAACCATCATATTTCTTATACCTACCTACCATGAACAATTAAGTATATAATTTTTATTATAGTTTTGGCACTCTTTTCAAACTATTGTGTCTTGGGTTGTAATTGTTAAGGGTGCCCGCCCACGTCCGACAATCGGTGACCGAGTTTTAGTAGGAGTAAAATAGAACGTACTGATTGCAATAGTATAACGCACACGTCCTACAAAAAGTCGGTCAGAAATAAAATCGGTGCATCCCGACCGATCCGATTGTCGGTGAAAAATTGAACGTCTGGAAATGTATGCGTTAACGCACACTGCTCAGTTACTCACTGAGAGTCGGCCGCTTGCTAGGGATGGTCGTTGTGTGTGTCAATGACATTGCTCAGCGATGGAGATCGATATTGAGAGTTTGATTGAGGAAGTAAAAAGCGGCCTGCTTTATACAACACAGGATTGGCCGAGTATCACGACAGGAATAATAGGACTTTCCTCTGGATGAATGCACTTAGACATCAGGCATTCTACTAATGACAGCAGCTCATCAAACGTACTAATTAACATTCTATAATATTTAAAAACCTTGTCTGGTCGTTGTCTCAGATCAGCATGACGAACATAAAATAACCCCGTCAATAATCTCTGAGAGATTATCAGATCAACCCAGAACTTTCTTTTCTCTCTTCTGTTCCTCAAGTACCAAACACAAATATTCCTTTGTATATCCATATTACTCCTAATATCCATGACATACGTTATCTCTATTCACGACGTGCCACTCCCTTGAAAGCTACAGACAAAGTGACGGCCGTGTGCGTTGAGTCGGTCATAAGAATCGGAGGAGAAATCTGCCCGATTATCGGTCCTACAAAAAGTATGACGTGGGCGGGCACCCTAAATCTTAAAAAAGTTTGGGGCTCCTTCATTGAATAACGTTTCTGAGCATTTTTTTATTTTATGTAATTATTTCTACATAATTAAACGATTCATTATGAATGCATTTAAAAGTGCATGTTATCAGTTTCATAATACAAAATAACTTTAATCTCGCAGTATTAACGATAAAAATAATCGACAAACATACCTATTATTAATCATTTGTAACTTGTTATGTCAGAGGTACCTAATTTATTTAAGAATGCTAATATTTTTCTTTATTACTTCATTTTAAGTTTCATGAATTTTTCATTTTTACATTTTAAAATATTTAATTGTTTGTTCAAGTTAATACATATTATATATATTTTTTATAACTTTTGGAAAATAATTTTAAATTTTATTTTATAAAATATAGAACCACTTACCATCAGGTGGCACGTTTGCCAGTTTGCCTATCCAACTAACATAAAAAATAAATAAATAAAACCTTAAAGAGGTAATCAAAAGCTAAGCAAACATACAATAAAAGAGATCATGCAGTTAGGTGTAATTGCTAAGGGTGACGCCCTTGAGCCTGAAGCTTTGAATTTGCTATTTATTGCGCACCAAAAACTACCTAACAAAGTTGTGGTTTTAGCCTAGTAACAAATTATGAGAATATCCTAAATAACTTAAGTTTTTCATTAGAAAATAAAAATAAGAGATATTTATTTTATTTTGTTGGATGGATACTTCCATCTGAAGTAGGACGTGATGACACAGCATCTCAATAACAAGACTGGCGAAACGCTACTTCAATTAATTAAAAACTTACTTTGTGATCGCGTACAGCTTCGGCCTGCTTGTTCAAGGTAGAGCGGGCAGATTGGGCTCCACGGTCTATGAACACGGTGCCCCACATCCAAGCCGCCGTGCCGAAAGGTGCCAAAAACTGCAGCGAACGCTTCGACACCACCGTACACCTTTCCATTAGCGGCCATAGCACTGCCAACACTAAGATATAAAATAAATATTATCAAAGTATGATCCGCTGCCCAATTCATAAAAAAATATAAAAAGAATAAATAATAATTGTAACAAATAAATTTTGTGCAACGATGAAGAAAAACATCGTAAGAAAATCGAAATACATTATCTAATATAATTAAAAATATTTGAATTTGAAATTGGGGTAAACAGAATACTCATATTTGAAAGGCCGGCAACGCACCTGCTAATGATGTAGAGGGTGTCTATGGATGTCGCTTATAACTTACCACCAGGTAAACCGACTGTCCGTTTCCCCCTTTTTTATAAAAAAAAGTGCACGGTTCAGTCATAGGTATATGGCCTCCTTGATTTTTAGAACGAGAATCGTGCCCAGAAGTGCAACATGTAGGGATCGCTTTTGCTCGGTAATATATTTTAAATACTTATATAGCTAGTAATATACGTATATCACTAGCTGGATAAGTATTATTATACCCTTTTTTTTCTTCTTTAACGCAGGGAAATTTTCTGATGCATCCCGCTGGGGAGTGGGTCTCCCCAGGCGGGTATGTGGGACTCGCTGCGCCCGAAAGCTGGTAACTGGACGCAGCTCTACCCACTAAAACAAGGCGAGTGCCACCAATGCCGCGGTGAGGTGCCCCGGATCTAATGAGCAAACAGGGCACCCCGACGGCTAGTCAGCCCCTCAGGGGACAGGGCGTCCCTCTTCTAATAAGAGAGGTACAAAGCGCCCCCTCGGCTCAATTAGCTTCGCCCAAGGTGCTGGGCACACCTCAGGCTAGTGAGCCCCACCGCCACGTCAAGGCCTGAACCATGGTGGGGATTATTATACGCTACTTTAAAGGTAAGAGAACAATAAAACAAAGTTTAATCTTTAACAAAAGCAATTCTGTACATTTTAAAGTGTGACCCTTCGTCAGTTATTGAACATACACAAAAATTCACTATGTAAGCGAGAATGTTTGCGTTTCTGCAAGGCACATTGCATTTTTTTGCTGAAAGATCGTAAGAAAAATTTGTGCCATTTACTAGAAAGTATTTAGCATGGAGCATAGAAGTAAGGTAGTAGGTGCTATCGCATATGGGAGAAAAAATTAAAAAGCTTACAATTTTAGCTGTAAACCAACCAAAAACCACAATATCGAATACGAGTAAATGTTTAGGCCCGCTCATTTCTTGGCGCACGCACATTTCAAGATTTACCCTCTTGCTATAGCTGTAGCGTCACCTTTATTTAACGCTTTTTATAATAATAATAATAATAATTAATTACCATACAAATCTAAGCTGCTCTGGTGGTTGAGAAGTATCACTGCTCCCCTAGAGTCATCCACGTTCTCCGTACCCCGGACCGTCCAGCGGATGCCGAGGACCCGAGCAGAAAATCTCAGCAGCGCTGCGGGAATCCTATATTTATATAATAAAATTAGTCATCCCGTGATATTATTTCCAGACAATTTTAAATTTATCAATCTCTATCCTAAGGATTCTTAAGAAAGTTTGGTAAATCCAATAGTGCACCCCGCACGCCTCATAATTTTCCACAATAAAATAAATTATGTTTTAGTTGCTTAGTAACGAATAAAGAGTGATATAAATGAACATTTGTTAGTCCTATCTTAGCTTTTATAAATAATAATAATAATTAAACGACAGTGAATTGAACGCTTATATAAATTGATTAAGTCCGCAGTACTTTAGTTTTTTTTTTTATGTTACTTGGATAAGCAAATTGGCAAACGTGCCACCTGATGGTAAGTGGTCTACGTCGCCCATGAACATAAACTAGTTTACCTGGAACGAGCCCAGGCAACTCAACACATAGATGAGTTGCCTGGGCTCGCCTATCCTGAGATATAAGATGTTAAGTCTCGGTGCCAGTAATTACACTGCCTGTCTTGCCCTTCTCTCCGAAACACAGCAAAGCTGTTTCACGGGAGAAACAAGCAAGATGGTGGTACCCATGCAGCCGGGAGCGCGGCACAGCGCTTCCCTGCCACCGGTAAGAAAAAAGATGATTAAAAAATGATTATTTTGTAAAATACAACGCAATTATTGACCTCTAAGTTGCTAATAACAACGAATAAGCAGTCTGATATTTTTGTAAAATACACAGTCGTATCCTGGTTTTCTTTATATAATAATTAAAGGAATTGACGCTCATATTAATTGAGAAACTCGGCGCATTACTATTTAAGATGATAAAATATATTTCGGTATATTATTTATTATAATATTTTTTTCGACCCAATTTTCCAGCCACACAGAAACTGTCTGTAACACAGAAAACTCGGACGTCCATGAAAGATCTTTGTTAATGTTATCATTTACTATGTTAAACAAAATAATAGTTATTGAAATATATTTAAAGCCCCGGACAGATTATTTAACTTGATATAAGTGTAATCATATTAACCTATAAGTGCGATATAAATAACAAAAAATCTATGTCAGTTTCGAGAAAACTGCTTTTTTTGGAGAGTGTAGAGTACTCTCATCGCGTCACGTGAGGCGTGCAATGACTGATGACGGAGGAAGGCCGTCGCCGTCATCAGTAGGCTCCATTATTACTTGTCTCTTAGCTGTGGGCGTCGATACTCGATGGGTAATGTTGGAGCAACGAAACGCAGTAGTTCACTTAATCAAATTATAATGTCCAATGTCTTAACAATACGGATTACAAGGGATCGCAATTACAGTAACTCCCTTCGAATCACACGAAAGTCCAATGTCATTTTCACGATAATAATTAATAACTATGGAAAAAATTGTATCTATTTAATAATATTCCAAAAAAATAATTGTAAAGTCAACCACAAAACGTGCATAAAAGATTACACTTCAGCGCGTTAAAAAAAACGCTCCTATACCGCTCCTAGCATCTCACTCTCATTATGACGTACAAGGATACGCCGTGACGATGAACAATGTACAATACATTAACAATCATTTGGATAATTATCACTAAAATAGACTTCCATTTAAATTTTCCATGAGATTGGAAATTGTAAATTAAGTTACCAGCTGGAAAAAAATATCAGACTTAGATACAAAATAACTATTCTCGTATAAAAATAATGTTTAAGTCCAATACAAATCACAAATACAATTTATGTATATGTAATACAGGTCATTGTCTATGTTTTATACTATCAAGTCATGCTAGCTGTACCTAAAAAAAATGAGCAAATTCGACTTTAAATCCTGACTTGTGTGTTAGTAAACCACTTACTCTTCATCTAGCCATTTATGTCATACTCTTCCTCTAACGCCTTTAAATATAAATATCTATCACAACGCAATTTTATACATAACCTATTAAAAATATGCTCTCGTGGTGCCCTTAGCCGAGTCAGGACACCTACGCAACTACTGCCTAATAAATAATTCGTTGCTATCACAGAACTATATCAAGATATTTCTGTGGTTGCTATTTAGTTAAACTAACCAAGCTAATAATTGTCTTAAGTATGTATATACATATTACTTGATGCAAAAACCAGTGATAATTTCTAGAAATCTTTGTGCCTACAATTTATAATCAACTTGTTCTTCTACTAATATACAATCTTTGCATTTACCACGTCATTATTGTTACTTTTGAAGCCGGTGTCGTATTCGTTGATGTACCTACCTCCTTACTTACCTTGGCTGACACCGACTACAAAAGTAACAATAATAACGTGGTAAATGCAAAGATTGTATATTAGTAGAAGAACAAGTCGATTATAAATTGTAGGCACAAAGATTACGGAAATTATTTTATTACTTTTTAGTTTTTTTTTAAATTTTGAAGTCGGTTTTAATTTTTGTTTATGTTGTAACTACACACTAGACGATAAAGATTATCTTCTTCTACACGGGAATAGATTTACGTTTGTATTTATGCACAATATTTATTTTTGGCCTATCCAGTTTATTCATGGAAACATATTAGGTATTAAGATTACAGATAGAATATTTAATATAGGGATGTCACGGCTTCAATTAAAATAATTAAAGGGCAGAAATAAAATAATCATGTAAATAAAGAACATCTTCTTTATACCAGATATTTTATAAATAATTATTTTAAAAATGTTTGCAATGAACATTAATTATAAATATTTAAGGCATATTATATAATTTTGTTTCTATAAAAAATAAGATATGGAATTCTGAATAATTTAAAAATTATTAGTATAACCTTGCCTTTAAATGTATTTGGCGAATTTTCTTGAATAAATAACACTGAGATTACTTAGCATATATTATAATATTGTGTGTGTATAATACATGTGACTAACATAATAATATATTTATTACGAAACTTTAGTTTAATTTACTTACAATTTAAGAGATAAAGCTATTTAATTTATACAGTAAAGGCGAGGCCAAACGAGCGTAATTTTTTGAGCTGTGAGTCGCGTAAAATGAGTCGCTGTATTCGGTTTCATACTAATACGCATAGTGAGTTTACGTCGCCGTGTGGCACAAACATTAGTATGCAACCGAATGCAGCGTAAATCCCGCGACTCATTTTACGCGACTCACAGCTCAAAAAATTACGCTCGTTTGGCCTCACCCTAAGGTAAAATGCTCAGAACTACGCATTCGACTTCAAAAGATTAAAAAAACGGTCAAGTGCGAGTCGGACTCATGCACGAAGGGTTCAATACCATAGTACCATAGTAGTAGTATCTATACAACATTAAAACAGAAAAGATTTAGACAGATCTACAAAGCCACGAAGAACTTTTATTATAGCATAGGAATTAAGAGGGCAAACGAGAAGTCGAAGCCTTTTGGCGACTATCGACGCCCATAAACATCCGCACATACAGATGCATTGCCCTCCTTTTCCCTATCCCCCCAATGGGCCACCGGAAACTCACCGCACGAAACGCGACATCATAGCTGTCACTTGACGCTGGTAATTGGTATTATGTGAGCGAGAGGTACCAGCCCGGTCGTGCCGACCCAGTTTGGCTTCAAATCATCATGGCACTATCTCTTACTAGATAGACTTCCCAATATTTTGGTCAATACGAGGTAATAAAACATATTAAAAACATTCCAAACTATCAAGAGTAATCCTAGTACTTATCATAAATGTACTTATCGCTGCAGATTTATGTTGATAAAATTACCTTTTACAATCCATTGTTTAGAAAAGTAATTTACATTCTACGATCGTCTTCTAGACGACGAGAACCCTTTTGGACCGCAGGCAAAGTATTAAATGATATTATTATATATTACAAATGGGAGAGAAAGCGCTGTGCCGCGCTCCCGTCTGCATGGGTACCACCATCTTGCTTGTTTCTCCCGTGAAACTGCTTTGCTGTGTTTCGGAGAGAAGGGCAAGACAGGCAGTGTAACTGGCACCGAGACTTAACATTTTATGTCTAAGGATAGGTAGCACATAAATGAGTTGCCTGGGCTCGTTCCATGTAAACTAGTTTATGTTCATAGGTGACGTCGACCACTTACCATCAGGTGGCACGTTTGCCAGTTTGCCTATCCAACTAACATAAAAAAAATATTATTATTATAAGTATATATATTGTAAGGA
Source organism: Helleia helle (assembly GCA_963853865.1). Classification (NCBI taxonomy): domain Eukaryota; kingdom Metazoa; phylum Arthropoda; class Insecta; order Lepidoptera; family Lycaenidae; genus Helleia; species Helleia helle. Next base: position 15,959,593 of record OY971421.1, read on the forward strand.
TGCACTGTAAATTTTATTTATAGAAAGAAAAAACTATATTTACTTCTGTTTTCAGTGTGAGCACAGACGCAGTCACAACTAGTTTGCTAACAAATAAAATTGAATTCTCTGTTTTTTAGCGAAAGCGAATTTCAAATTTGTTACGAAAGTTTACAAGAGTTTACTTTGAAAACGATTCCTCATCTGACTTTCATTTCATTCATTGTCATTCTTTCCATTATTTAGCCTTTATTCATTTTTATTTTAAACTTGAAACTTCGTCTAAGTTTAATTTCAATATCTAGAAGGATCATAACTATAAGTTGTATAACGCAAAGCCGCTAGGTATAGTGTCTATTGTTTTTGACATTTTACTGTCGTGCAAATGCAAACAATGTTTACATGGGCAATACCGATTTAATTTAATGCATTTAAAACATATTGTATCAGTAATAGATGTTAGGTTTTTGCATCTCACCTCTGTAATAAAAAATCTAACTTAGCAGAATATCTGGAAGATAAGTTAGATAACGAAGAGCGTCCGCTATGGCGAGGCAGGACACAACGCCAGAGAATGCTGAGCGGCGCAGCCCAAGTGCACGATCTGCACCGCTAATGGGCAACCCGCCGCCCATTGTGTGAGAAGCATGTGTCGCCCCACGCCACAGCAAGCGTAGCAGCGAAAAAGGCTGGTAAGGTCTCTGCGACTCCTGCCCAACCTGCCTGCCTCAGAGCAATAGATTCGCAGCGAGGAGGAGATTACTATGGCGTTAGAGGAGTCGTTGCCCTGGGAACCTCCGACAGGTGGGACGCAGCGGCGACATGTTGTCGGCAGTCGCACCCCCGCGGCCGATCGGGGGTTTGCCGCGCGCGAAAATGCTCTGTGCAGTATAGCGCCCGTAGGTGTTCAGGGTGCATTATTAGCGGAGAGTGCCGATGGGCACAGCCTCGGGCACCAGCGCGGCCGAACGACGAGGCGAACACGTTGGGGTTTTAGTTTTTTTTTTGTTAGTTGGATAGGCAAACTGGCAAACGTGCCACCTGATGGTAAGTGGTTGACGTCGCCCATGAACATACACTAGTTTATCTAGAACGAGCACAGGCAACTTATTTATGTGTTGCCTATCCTGACACATAAGATGTTAAGTCTCGGTGCCAGTAATTACACTGCCTGTCTTGCCCTTCTCTCCAAAACACAGCAAAGCTGTTTTACGGGAGAAACAAGCAAGATGGCGGTACCCATGCAGCGGGAGCGCGGCACAGCGCTTCCCTCCCACCGGTGAGAGTAACATAACCACTAGGCCCACCGGGCATAACAGGCACTGAGACGTTATATGTAGGGGCTCACACTTGGAAATTATGTTCATGGGCGACGTCGACTACTTACTATCAGGTGGCACATTTGCAAGTTTGCCTATCCAACATAAAAATATGTTGGATCCATACATTCAATCTCATCCAACCACTAGACTCAAATTTCTTTGCTTAAAGAAACAATGTCCTTTTCCGTTGACGGCCGATTCTATCATTGAACCGGCCCTGCACAAAGATGCGTCGCCCTATAAAGATGGAACTCGACCCGTCACACTGTCACCCGACCTCGGGCGTCTTAGCAAGGTTGCTTTACTAAAATATCTCTAAGTAGCTATTTTGGGTATTGTTTTCAAACGAATAGTGTAAATGATCACCTAATTAACATGACAAGTTTGAACATCAACATTTCAGTATGCAATGGAAACAAATTATGACCTATAATAAATAATATCCACTTACGGAGGCCAGTACAGAGCCGAATTAAAATTTGCATTTATTTGCATACGACTTTTAATCAACTTATTCTTTAGTTAATTTATACTTTTTAACCGACTTCAAAAATGTGGTGATTCTCAATTCGTCGGAGCCTCTTTTATGTATGTTCCCCGATTACTCGAAGATGGCTAGACCCATTTCGAAAATTATTTTTTGTTTGAAGGTTATAAATCCAAAATGGTTCCATGATAAGGAAACCTGGATCTGATGATGGCATCCCAGAGAAATCGAGTGGAACTTTCGAAAATTGTAAGGGCGACTAGTGTGTTTGTTAATTTGTTCATAAAGTATTTTAAAGAACTTCAATTTAATGAACGTCTCTGATGATTGTCATCTGATGATGGAGCCGAAAGATAGTCGAGGGAACTCCTAAACGTTTACACCAGTAACCTTGTGTTTGGGCTTGAGATCTTTACATCATGTGTTGTGACTGTCATTAGGAGTCTGATGATGAAGACGAAGGCCAATTAACGGAACTCCTCAACGGTTTATAGTAGCTACCTTGTGTTTGGACTTAATTAATTTATACTGATGAGAACTTTGCACCCATATGGATTATAAATGCGATTACAGGTCTGATGATGGAGACCAAAGACAGTCGAGGGAATTCGACGATTTACAGCTTTTGTTGAGCTTACTTCATACGGTTCATATGTCAAAACGTTGAGTTCGTACAAAAATAATTAATAGTAGGTAGTCGATGAATAAAGTCTGTCTGATAAAATTCTAACATAAATAATAATACGGCCAGAGGTTAAGTGAAAGAATGACATATTTGACATTATTGGCTATCGTCAAAAGCGTCCATAGATATTATTATTATTATTAATAAGTTTTACCTATATTTTACAATAATAAAATCAGTTATCGATTCTTGGAATTACTTAAAATTAAGAAATAAAAAATTTGAAACATAAATTAACATCGACTTCAAAAAATAAAAAGTACTGTTTATATTTTGAAGTCGTTTTGAATTTTAGTTTTTTGTTTTTTGGAAATCTGTACCACCGTGGGGCCTGTGCACGGCGGATCGGGGGATGCGCCGCGCCGCGCGTAAAGACCGGGCTATATGGCACCCTTATCAAATCGCGTTCAGGGTGCCTAAGTGCAAAAACGACCATAGTTCCCGTACCGGGCCAGCACGACGAGAAGAACACCGCCGGGTTTTAGTGGGAAGAGCATCATTCACTTTACCATATTTCAGTATGTATAGAACACTATGGTTGGTCCGCGTGAATGGGAACGTTAAATTATTGATTCGAAATGTCGTTCTTAATACAATAGCTCCATATCTAACGGTGCCAAAGCCACGTCATTCATTTACCTTCCGAAAAACCGAAAAACTGATAATAATAAGTTAAGGTCATTATGAAGAAATTATACAATCGATAAAATCAATCGATCAATTCAAAGTATTACGTTTCTTAGAAATATTTTTGCATCATTATCTAATAATAAATTATGTCACTGATATAAGCAAAATATTTAATTATTGCATTAATAATCTTATGTCTATACACATAAGCAACACATTTGTTTTGGATATATTGGAGGGAAATGGAAGATAATATTGAAAACCTACTATTGCAAGATATTCACAATACTTGTGTAGTAGTAGTGTGTAGAGTACTTAATAGTGTCTGTGTGCCTCATCATCATGACATCAACAAGACAGCCAATCCCTAGGTATCGCGTATTCAGAACTTCAACGTTTTTTGTTTTCGCTGGGGAAATTAGAATATCGCTAGCCCCGATCGAGGGCGACGGTCCCTAGAGCGCGGCGGCGATAGGCGGTCGCACCGCCGCGCTCTGCTATGGGAAGAGGTGCCAGTGCGCTCCCTCTCCCGCTCCGCCTCCTCCTTCTGTGACGACACTACCTCGAAGAAGGAGAGGACCACCTGCCATCCGCTTTCACTGTCGGTCATCGCAGGAATAACCGCAGGGAGCGACAGGTCCGCGCCCACTTCAACGACAAACGAACTTCAACCTTCCATCGTTTATTTTATAAGTTAACATTAGGTTACCTATACCTGATGTATTACATAGTTATAGGTTATAACTATCACAATAACAAAAATAATTCTTAATTTAAATAATTTAAATAAAATACTACTAAAAGCCTGTTTTACTAGAATATAATTATTAAAAGATTATGTGTATAAATTAGTAAAGATAAATAATATGTGTTTTATACAGCTTATAAGTAGGTATAAGTTTTGTCTATTAATTATGAAGTTTAGTCTATCATGTTCTAGGTTACAATTTGATTATTATTATTGAATCATTAGCAAACATATTTGAGAAAAAACTTACAATGCGTTTCTCGGATCAAATGGTTTTAAAAGCATCAGCGGAAGTGGTGCGGATGCAAATATAAGTGACAACACCACGAACAGTGTGAACTGAAAAGAAAAACAAAAATTGATTTTTAATATAATATTTGTAATAAAACTACTTTTTACACATTTGATTTATTGTGATTATTGCGACCTGATTTAAGACTCCTGTGCCAAACCAAAATGGCGGGAATGTACAAACCATAGTAGATACAAAAAATAACAAACAAAAAATGGCAAAATAGTTTTGTTACGGAAAAATCACGTCGTAAGTTCGTCCAAATGAAAAAAAACTAATATAAAAAGGTAATACATATTCGATTCGGTGTTCGAGCGCTACGCAACTGATGCCTCTTGTTACGTTGCCTACTCATAAAGTTCCTGAACGTAACTCTTATTAAATGAGAAAATCTCGTGTCCATTCAGTCTTCTCATATAGAAACTAGCTGTAAGAAGCCCGAAATTAGAAAAAAAGTAGCAGAATCCCACATTCATCATCAATGATAGGACGCCATTTTGGAATTCGTTGAAAGCGACTATTAGCAGTAAAAAGATATGGCCAGACCTTTGATTATATAATATATAAAGACAATCTAATGGCCAGACAATAAAGCTCACCATTGTCTGGCCGGATCGTCACCCGACAACGACTGGATTAATGATTATAAATATTATTAAATAAACTAATATAGTTAGACATTAATATAACCTATATTATGCAAGAATATAGTAAAGAAAATAATTTGTTGAATAATTAATTAACCAAGTATAAATTAAACAAGATCTAACTCATATGAGTTAGATCATATCTTAATATGAATATTCATACAAATAAAACAGTAAAAATATGATTTTCCATATATATAATATCAACCTTTATATGTCCCACTGTTAGGCACCGCCATAGTTCACCGATGCGCTGGCCCAATGTGAGTTGGTGAACTTCAAACACCTTCAAGGACTTTTAATTTCATCAGAAAATGCAGGTTTCCTCACGATGTTTTCCTTCACCGGCCTTTTTTTCTTTTTCGTTTCCTTTGTTTAATATAATTTACCTTAATTACCTACTAATGATAGGCAACGCATGAATTAGTTGCCTGGGATAGACCCGGATGAACACGTTTGTCTTCGTAGGCAAAGTTGACTACTTACAGCTTGTCTAATATAAAAATAATATGAACTATAAATAGAACTGAACAATAGCAATCTCACCTTAATGTAATATCTAGCAATGGAGCTTATAGTAAATAGTATGACCAGTAGCGCCATCACACATCCAAAAATGACATTAAACGCCGCCATTTTATAACGTACTGAAACAAAAAAATAATAAGACATTTCCAGCTAATAACATACATAAGCACAATAAATAAAAACCAAAAGGGTACTCAAAAAAACCCCCCAACGCAATAACGAAACCGCTAATGACCTTGAAAACGCTGCTAGAAAACCAGCTTTTGAATAAGAAAAGCTTTAAGATCTACAGAACTAATTACAGACACACACAGCGGTCAAACATAGAAGGCCTTTGTTCGAAGTTAAATATAGAAATTGATGTAAATATTCTATTTATAAATTTATTTATCTTGAATCAGGCAAGGACAGGAAGGTACATCTATAAACATACATGAGCTGACCCAGTGCCTGTAGAATATCATATACTTTTAAATACGTATATTATGATATCTTCTCAGATAAAAAAAATCATTGTTGTCCTTCTAGCAAACATTTAATTTAATCACCGATTAAGACACTAGAAAAGAATTATTTATTCAGCCTTCAGGGTTTAACTTGGATCTGTACTTTTTTTTACATTCATGCTCAATAATCTTAATTCGTATGTGCATTAGGCCTACTGTGTTTTGGAATTATGCATATAAATAACAATTTTACATTAAAAAAATATTAAGTAGGTTATTATTTTTCTAACAATATAATAATAAATTTCGCAACAGTATAAAGGCGCGACTGCACCGCGGCTACGCACGCGGCACTTGTGTTAAAATCTCAATTACAAGAAAATGTCAATGCGTAGCATATCCGTGGGATGCAGTGGAAACAATCACATACATTTGCAAAGCGAAACTTGACAAACGTGCGTAACCTCCCCGTATGCTGCGGTGGAGTTGCGCCCTAATCGCTAGCACAGTCATAAATGTATCGAATCTACCTACAGTGCCAAAAGATTATGTAAATTCCTTTAAAATGTATAAAATCATTTACTTTATTACCTGTGAATTGTTATTGTTGATTAAAGCCTGAACAATTATCCGTCTTTTTAATAACGCGGAATTTCCTAACTATAGTATTTCTATTACACCAATATAATTGCACCTATATAATAAGTATGTATTGCACCTATATACACTTCACACTACTCTTGTTCTTGATGTCCTTAACGATGAGATTAAATAAAATGGATTGATTTTACGCTTAAAATTATTGTATACATAGTGTATACACACATGATATGTCAAACTGTTGACACTTCTGTTTATTTTTTGTTCATAATAAGTATTGAATTACATAAGATATATTATATTACAATCATTATATTGCTGACGCCGCTCACAAGTTTTGTTAACGGCACTGAGAGTTCTTAGAAAAAATGAGAATGAATTAATGTTCAACGTAAGACTACATATCGCAGTACCGCACGTTGCTTGTACGTCGCATGCATTTTCATTGATTTTGCATCCGAATAAGAGATCTTTATAATTTATTGAACCATTATGTACTATAATATCAACTCCTTCTTTTCTTTAACGCCGAGAAATGCTCTGAGGCATCCCGCTAGGGAGTGCGTCTCCCCAGGCGGGTATGTGGGACGCGATGCGCCCGAAAGCTTTTAAGTGGTTAGTGGACGCAGCTCTACCCACTAAAACCCGGCGAGTGCCGCCAATGCCGCCTTTAGTGAGGTGCCCTAGATCTAATGAGCAAACAGGGCACCTCAACGGCTAATCAGTCCCTCAGGGGACTGACGCCACCTCCACAGAGACACAAAACAACCCCTACCAACGTCGGGACAGTACAATGGGGTGAGGTTCCTATCCTCACTCCTTGCCCCATCCCTCCCTGCTCTTTTGTCCCCTCTTCTTATAATAGGGGTACAAAGAGCCGAGGGGGCTCAATTAGCTTCGCCCAAGGTGCTGATCTCACCCTAAGCTACTGTGCCCCACCGCCAGGTCAGGGCTGAACCACGCTGGGACACTAATATCTACTCCTAATACATGCTAGCTTTTTCCGGAAAACATCATATTTACACGGAAAAATCAGGAACCACGTCTCCCCATACTTGTCATCTGTGACTTGTGAGAAAGCCTTAGGCAATCTATAAAAATGTTCGTGCCAATCTTTACCGAAGATTCTTTAGTTAGGTAATAGGTTCTTTGAGTGACGACAATAAATAATAAAAGACAGGTAATACTTTCTATTTTCTAATGTTTACGCGAATTTCACTCATTATAATGGAACAACTTTTATGTCCTCACGTGACCATGGTTGCTGTAAAGTATCCTAAACGCCGGGCTTGTAAAAAATATACCGTGATAAAATCCGTAGAAGTTATTTTATTATGATAAATCACAATGCTGTTAATGCTGCCTTCGCCTGCCACGCAGATGTGCCGCCCTCCTTATCCCAATTCCCCATATGGGCCACCGGAAACTCACTAGTCGTACGAAACGCGACAGCATAGCTGTCACTTGACGCCGGTGTTATGTGAGCGAGAGGTATCACCCCGGTCGTGCAGGCCCAGTTCGGCTGCAAGGCAGCATGGCACTACCTCTTACAAAATATGGCAAATATTTCAAAATCTTATGGTCCAGTTAGAGTATCTAGTCGTAGTCGAATAAAAGATATATAAAACGATAGCTAGTCAAGTCAGTCAAGAGACAAGAACTGATATAGAGTAAAGACAGAGAAGGTGCCAAAAAAACCTGATAAGATTTGGTTACCTGACGATCGCCTGCTTTTATATGCGTTGTCGTCCTCGATAGAAAATGCTTTACGTCTTCAGAGTTGTAATATTTCAGTTTATTTTCGTTTCATATTGTGCTAATTAGACAAGAAGAGTTAAAGGCAGACCTAATTTGTTATTAGTATTACATGCAAGATCATAAGTTTGCGTGTGATTTTTGAATGATGGACCAGTTGCAAATATTGCGATAACCTTTACTCTATATATTATGATCTTAATAATGTTATCTTAATTAGAATATGAGTGAGTGAGGCCTTGAAGTGAGAGGTCTGAATTTGAACCTGACCTGCGCATCTCTGCTAAATAGAATTTTCTAATTTTGAGCATTCGCCTCGATCAACACTCATTCGCCGATGAAGAGAAACATTGTGGGGAAATCTGCCATATTTCTTTGAGGATAGGCACTTGAAGTGCGCTAACCCGCGTTGGACCAGTTCCTCGCCTCTCCACCATGTTTCAAGCCTTGTCATGGCGGTGGGGCTCAGTAGCCTTAGGTGAAAGGTGTAGCCTTGGGCGAAGCAAATTGAGCCGACGGAGCTGCTCTTTGTATCGCTCTTATAAGAAGAGGGGACAAAAGGGCAGGGAGACAACGGGCGAGGATGGGAACCTCATCTCATTGTACGGTCCCGACGTTAAGAGGGATTGTTCTGTTGTGCGGGACAACCTCTCTGTGGAGGTGGCGACCCACTCCCCTGCGGGATGCCTCAGAGCATTTCCCGGCGTTAAAGAAAAACAAAGGTGGTCCTCTCCTTCTGCGAGGACGTGATGAGGACTGGAGAGCACTGGAGAGCACGGCGGCGACAGGTGGTCGCACCGCCGAGAGGGACCTGTACGAGGCCAATCGGGGGATCTGCCGCGCTCATATAAGGCCCGACCTATAAGGCACCCTTATGTGTTCAGGCTACTTTAAGCGGAGAAGGAGGAGGGGACGCCATCCCCCGCCTCCAGAGAAGAGTGCCGGATGGCACACCGTTGTGACCCAGTGAGAACGTCCACAGCACCCTCGTCGGGTCACGCAGACGACGAGGAGAACACCGCTGGCGTTTAGTGGGTAGAGTCTGCGCCCACTTTACCATCTTTTCGGGTGCAGAGAGTCCCACATAAGGTCCAGGCTCCCCCGGGCCCGGTGATATGCATAAGAGCATTCCCCAGCGGGAACAAAAAAAAGGAAGGCATAAGACAGGCCATTCACTTACATCACTTGTGTGTTTTTATCCAAATACGTTGTCCAAATCCAAATAAAATTCATTTAAAAAGTTCTGTACTAAAAATTCAAATAAATAGAACAAAAACTTTTTGAAACCAAGCTTTTATTTAAGTAACCAAAAAAGATTAAAATAAACCTTAAATTAAATCAAAACAATAAATTTAGTACAAATCATAGAAATATTTTAAATATCTGTGGTACAAATAGTACATAATATTATTATTATTGTATTACACAATGAAAGTTTATCGCAAAATTCACGCGTTCACGCTTTTTTACAATAGTACCAATTTTTTTTTAAGTTTTTTAAACTATAATTTATTTTTAAAATAAAATACAAACGGTCACGCAGTCAAGTCCTCGTCAAGCTCCGAGAATCATATAATTTTCTATGTACCTAGGCTTTAATTATGACGGTCAAGGAAAACGTCATGAGGAAACTTACATGATCTAATGAGTCTAATGATCTAAGAAAAGATTTTTAAAGGTATATGAAGTTCAAAGATTGGCATTGGGCTAGTGTAAAGGTAAACACCCTTTCTTGATTGAGGATCAGACCCGTGTCTAGCACATCATCATCATCATTATCATCATCATTAGCACATATCTTTCTAATATTATAAATGCGAAAGTTTGGATGTTTTGATCACGAAAAAACTACTGAGCGGATTTTGATGAAACTTGTCAGTGTTGTAGTTTATATACCAGCATAACACATAGGCTACATTTTATCCCGAAAATTCAAAGTACCTACGGGAATTATATTTGCCTTATTAGTAGTAGTAATTCATAATTACGTCAATTGAAATGTCGAAAACGTACGTGTGTACCTCATTCAAACGCACAAAATTTATATGAAAGAACGAGGAACGCAACAAGTATTTCAATATAGTTTATAGAGATGTGTTACATTAACATACGTTTACATTTCATAATATAAGTAAGGATAAACACTATTTCATTGTTTGTTCTTTTATCCCATTCTTGTAAAGATATACTTACGCTACTTTTTCGAACTCAACGCGCCGCGAAGCCGCGGGAATAAGCTAGTATGATATACCTAAGGTTTACTTATATGATGCTTGAGTAATTATAAACATAACTTTAAAAATGCCAAATGTACGTCTCTATACTTTTGAACTCGTTAGTACCTGTGGAATGCACAAAGCGTTTCTATCCGTGATTTCTTACATAAACCTTTACTGTTTTTTGGAACGAAGTTCCTTAACGGTAAGATTTTTATTGACGTCATCCTACTCAGAAACAAATCAAATCGAATCTAATGTTTACGCGAATTTCACTCATTATAATGAAACAATTTTTTTACGGATTTAAATTTATTTATTTTTTTTGATTGCGGTTGATTGGATTGCGGTTTATTTAGATTTTTACAAGCCCGATGTTTCGTATACTTTACAGCAACTTTATTTTAGCTGCTCTTGAAAAAGAAATTTAGTATTCGACCGCCGAATTAAAGACAGTTTTAGTTAAATTTAATTTTGAAAACTGCATAAAAACATTAACATCACTGCGTCGGTAACAGTGTGTTACACTATTCCGGCTGCTTAGCAAAAAAAACCCAAGTTCGAATTCTGTCGATCTCAGGCGACTTTTTTTGTTTTTTTTTTTTTATTTAACGCCGGAAATGCTCTGTTTTTTTCGATAAAAAATCATAATCAAAAATATATACTTACCCGAATAATTGTTTTCTTTATACCTCGAATAAAACTTCAAATTAATATTTTTATAACGAGAAACTTCATTCCTATCTGATGTCCCACGACACCACACGGCTTTTTAATTTTTTTTTATGAAACACCAGCAACTGGAACCGAGTACCTATCTACTATATTATTGTGTCGAAATATGTCATAAATTCAGGCAGGATAAATTAGTCTCATGTCATTCATTAATTATGCTGTATGCCTATGGGTCTGTGCTATGGGCAACACATACCTACTATACGCACAGAATAGTAAACAAATACTACGTCCAAAGCGAAAGACGAATGAGGAAAACCATGAAGGGTTTCCTATAACGTACTTACGTACGTACACAGCAAATTTGGTAGATAAACAATGTAGTCATAAGTCTTTCAATGATATACTGAATCATACTACTATTGGGCAATTATAAAAACATCGCTTTGTCATCAAATAATAAAATTATGTTGAATATTATAGGTTGTCCAAACTGAAGAAAAGATCCCACAAAAACTGACATTCCTAATTTCTCATACTAACCATCAACATCTATGACTACCAAAAACCTTTTAATTTATAAAAGGCATATTTCGAGCAGTGGATGAAAACATTATAAAGATGATGATGTTTAAAAAAATTAATTACGTTGCTATTAAAATTACACAATGTTTTTGGCAAGCAAAGCTCAAATTGGCGTAGTTCTGATCATTTTAAAACTAGTCTGAGTTTTTATCATCATAATTGTTGGAGGATTGGCTTCGTTTTTGCAAAAACTACACTCAAAACCATGGCCTTAAATATAATTGTAAGAAGAGCGAAGTAATGGTCTTTGCAACACATAGTACCTATCCTGGGTATGTGTCACCCCACAGGCTGTACGGTGGTGAGCTTACTAGAGTAAATAGGTTTAAATATCTAGGTCACGTGATCAATTCTGATCTTCAAGATGATAACGACATAGAGCGAGAGCGTAGGACGTTGGCTGTCAGGGGTAACATGCTGGCTGGCAGGTTTGCGCAATGTACAAGATAATGTAAAAGTCACCTTGTTCAAGTCATTTTGTCAATCATTTTACACGAGCGGCCTGTGGTCCAGCTACACTCAAAAGACATTCAGTGCCCTGCGGGTTCTATACGTATAATAATCTCTTCTTGATGCTGCTGGGATTGCCCAGGCTCTGCAGTGCTTTTGGCATGTTTGCGGATGCACTGTATACCAATGACGCTGTAATTCGCTACAAAATAATATATCTGTTAGAAATAAAATGCTGGGTAACCCCAACGCAATCATAAGTTCGCTCGCTGGCAGACCTGACAGTGTCTTACTAAATTAAGTCCTTATACCTACTATACAATTAATATATATTTTTTAAATAAGGATATAATAATATTATCTTAATTTAATAATTAATGTGTTTTTGAGATTTCAGATTATAATTTAATTATTTTTTTGAGAATGATTTAATGATAAATTCTAATCGATGTTTGTAATTATCATAGTTTAAGTTGTTATATGGATGTTTGATATCTGACTTATTAAATAAATAAATAAATTATTGTATTGTTTACAATTTTTTAAATAAACTTAAATGCACAAAAACGTAGCGATGGGCTGATACCTAAAATAAAAATGGATTTTACAAAAGCAAATAGCTTTCATAAGCATAAACTGTACCATTATTGACATTAAATATGTACATAACATGTATATATAAATATTTACACTTCATCAGTATACAAAACGTGCATGGCTAGACAAACAATAAAGTATGTTATGTACTCTGTGTCTGTACTTATTTTACTTAAGTAAAATATAGACTTTTACAAAACTGTTATGGTCCCAAGGGACCATAAATAAATAACTTGTTGAATTTTGCCTGTGAGCACGTAAGATGCAAGAAAACATTTTTTGGAACTAAGTTCCATAAGGGGCGTTGCGGGCGGCGGCGGATACCCTAGCCGGCAAAATACGTCCGTAACGTTAAATAAAAGCGTAAGATTTTTATTACTTATATCATTCGATAATTACACCATCTGGTGGTCAAAAGTGGTAAACGCATAGAGGCTATACACTAGGTGTGTATCTTTTTTGTTGTTTTGTTTTTTCTCTTATACTTAATAACGAACTTCGTTCCTATCTCGTGTCCCATGACACTACACGGTATTTTTTCTATATTTGTTAAAATACTGCCTTTGTTGATTCCTAAACATTAAAATTACATTGAAAATATGGAAGACGGGTCTGAATCAATAAAACATCTTTATTTATTTATATACACAATCATATAGATCGTCGTATCGTATAGACACAATCATAACGTCATTACAGCATATTAAATTAAATTATACCAAGACAACGTTACAAGTAGACACACGACATAAAACATGTATTCGTACATATGACACATAGATATACAGGAACACTCTTTATCCGTGTCCACTTTATCAATCTTTGTTTTCTCTGCTAAAGATAAAAAGAACACAAAAGCCGCAGTAAGTCTTTCTTGTTTACTATTGCATACTATTTATGATAAAAGCAATATTCGTATAGCTTCTATTTATCCACTGATGAGTATCATTATAAGGGTCATTCCAAGGTCGGCACTGTGTCAAACGTATGTCACGGCACAAAGTGCATCAACAACATAATATACTGATAATGCTTTGATGTACATAACTCTAAACTAAGCATTAATTAATCTGTTAGTGTTCACTTCACTATTCAAGTTTACTAGCAGTTGCATGTAGTATCACCGGCCCCAAAATAGATTTTTTTAATAACTTCAACGTCTACTGTTTATCGCATAACTTTTGATTTTCATCATCATCAGCCTCTATCCGTCCCCTGTTGAACATATGCCCTTTTTTCTATTTTCTTTTACGCCCGGAAATGCTCTGAGGCATCTCGCGGGGGAGTGGGTCTCCCGAGGTGGGTATGTGGGACTCGCTGCGCCCGAAAGGTGGTAAAGTGGACGCAGCTCTACCCACTAAAACCCGGAGAGTGCCACCAATGCCGCCTTTGGTGAGGTGCCCCGGATTTAATAAGCAAACAGGGCACCTTGACGGCTAGTCAGTCCCTCAAGGGACCGACGCCTCGACAGAGGGGTTGTCCTGCACCAAAGAACAACCCCTCCCAACGTCGAGACAGTACAATGGGGTGAGGTTCCCATCCTCGCCCCTTATCCCTCTGCTCTTTTGTCCCCTCTTCTTATAAGTATGTCGAATACACATTTTTTAAATCCCACTCCATCCGGAGTTTAACGCGTTCAAACAAACGCTCTATACCAGAATCTGTTAAATTCGTGTTTTTTAAGTAAATACTTCTTCACGCACGCTTGACTTGAGAAGTGCTGGTGAATGCTTGACGAGAGCGTTACAGAAGTTGAGGGGGATATAAGTTAGTGAAGATGGAAAGATAACAATAATAATATGTTTCGTAACAAGGCTAAATTTCGTGTAAATTCCTTTGAGCTAGGAAATATATGTAGGTACCTACCTTGATATATTTGGTAGGTAGGTATAGGTATTAGGTAGTAGATTTAAAGGGTTAATGGCTGCTGTTAAGTATCCGAAACGTCGGGCTTGTAAAAATCTTAATAAACCGCGATAAAATATGTGTTCCGTACCTGAACAAATAATTTGCTTAAACTAAAATAGATATATGAGTTATTTCGTATTTTCGTACATCTGCAAGGTAGCATAAATTGGACAATATCGTTTAAGTACATATTATTATTATTTTTTTCCTTTGAACTGAGGGGTCGCTTTGCGATATACCGAATGCGATCGTGAATGCGCCCTCTAGTGTGCGCTTATAGTCAGTACAAACTCAACCACTGCCGCGCGCGCATACAAACCGGGAGGCCTCCCGTAACCCGTTTAACTCGATCGAGGATTAACATCATTCATCCTACGCTGGAGATCCGAATCAGTGTGTCCCTATGGTGGTGTTGGATACGAGGGTTGGAACAGTTCGCGTCACCTACAGAGTCTCCGGAGCAGACCACGTTGCCGAGGACAGCGGTGAGTAAAGCGGGCGACCCCGGCCCTATATCTAACATAAATTTTTGGTCCTTCGAGCCGGATCATTGTCCAGCTTGTGCTATCTTGTTTAATAGCAGTACTACGTACTCATTTTTCAATAAACGTATTTCTTTTCGCATTTTATCTCGCCGCCATCTTTGCTACGCAAAATGCCGGACGAATTACAATTAGAAATATTGTGTGAACAAGATATTTTCGAAAGAGATTTGATCCTCGACGAGCTTAAACGTATTTTACAGCTTGCAACCACAAATGATCAACAATTTCGTTCGCGAGCTAGTGATTTAAGTTCACATCAAAGAAAATTCAATAAAATTCAATCTAAAATTGAAAAAACGCTCATAAAGCACAAGGTTTTTGATAAAGACGAGCATATTAAAATACGCAATGATTTTAACGACGTATATTATGCCATTGTTTCGTACATAAATAGTCATAAAAATGACGACCTGAATCGGCGTCGGTCACTTTATCAGGACGACATTTGTCATAAAAGAAATCTACCCGTCTTGCCGTTACCCGATTTTAGCGGTGATCCTACCGATTGGCAATCGTTTTTTGATTTATTTAGTTCATTAGTCCATCACAACAGAGCCTACACGGAGACGGAAAAATTAAGATACCTTCTACTTTCGGTTAAAAATGAACCATATAACTTGATCAAATCACTCCCTATAACAGGTGATAATTATACTATCGCGTTAAATATTTTAAAATATAGATATGAAAATAGGCGTATCGTCGCATCTAAACATATGGATCGTATACTCGACCTTGAAACATGTTCCGAGCGATCTTATCAAAGTGTACGAAATTTATTAAATGTCTACCAGGAAAACATTAGGGCGCTTGAGGTTATGGATTTTCCTATTGATCAGTGGAGTTTTATATTACTTAACTTATTACTGCGTAAAATACCCACAGGTTTGAGAAAGAATTATGAACGTTCATTGTCAAGACCGTCCGATATACCGGATGTTAATACTTTAATTGAATTTTTAGAACGCGAAATCTCAGCCGACGAAATCGCTATGGCTTCATATACACAGTCCATGAAAAACTATCCAGAAAATAATAATAATAAGCATCATAAGAAAAGTAGCGAGAAATTAAATGTACATCGTAATTCATTCACCGCACGCGTCGCGTCAGTCACAGAGCAAACTGGACCTTATAATACACGTGATAGGAATCGTTCTTGCTTGAAATGCGCCGGTCAGCATTTAATTTCTAAATGTACCGAGTTTTTAAATCTCTCTCCGCAGGTTAGGTACAACTTTATTCAAAACAAAAATATTTGTTACAATTGTTTAAACGTCGGACACGATGTAAGAAATTGTAAATCGAATTTTGTATGTCGTACATGTCAAAAAAGACATCATAGCCTTATTCATTTAATTTCACCGCAGTCTTTAACGATTGTAAACAGTACTACTGCTAGCGCTGTCTCGTTCCCTCCTACGGAGGATAAACAGGACGCTCGCATACATAATAATTACGCGACAAAAATGCATTCGTCGCATTCCACGGTGTTATTTTCTACCGCTGTAATAGATTTATATGTGGGAGATAATAAAATTTCATCCGTTCGGTGTATGGTTGATAGCGGGAGTCAGGCCTCGTTCATAAGCGAGACGTGCGTACAGCGTCTGGGTTTGCCGCGCACTGGCGTTCGAGTACCGGTACTTGGCATAGGTGATACGGAACCATTGGTACCTAAGGGTATGGTCACATGCTCGATTACGCCAAAGGATAAACATCATCCCGTTATTCCGGTTGACGCATTAATCTTGCCTAAGTTAATGTCAAAAATGCCTAGTGTGTCTTTGCCTTACTCTGAGTGGCCGCATTTAAAGGGCCTTGCCTTGGCCGATCCTCATTTTCACACACCTCAACCGGTTGAGATGTTATTAGGAGCGGATATACTATCCCACATTTTATTAAATAACACTATTATGGGTCCACCCGGTACACCGATTGCGATGAGTAGTGTCTTCGGTTATTTACTGTTAGGTAAGCTTACATTTAATGGAAGCATTTCGACTCCACTCCAAGTTTGTTATAGCTCGTTTGACAACGACAACCTTCAAAGATTTTGGGAGCTGGAGTCAGTACCAGAGAAGCGGAGTTACACTCCCGATGACGAATTATGCGAATCCTTTTTTCGAAGAACGCATAATCGAGATATCACAGGGCGATACGTGGTCGCTTTGCCTTTCAAGGTCAACGCCCCGCCCCTCGGCGACTCAAGACAAATTGCAGTTGCTCGTTTTCATAAGCTGGAATATAGGTTGGAACGTAACCCCCAGCTGAAGTTCGACTATCACGCTTGCCTTCAGGAGTACATTGACCTCAATCACATGGAGCTTGTTGATGATGAGTCTTCAGTTGGTGCCAACTACTATATCCCACACCATTGTGTGATTAAGCCTTCAAGCCAGACAACACGCACCCGAGTTGTTTTTGATGCCGGCTGTCGTACGACCAGCGGGTACTCATTGAATGACGTGCTGTTCTCAGGACCTAAACTTCACCTAGATATCGTTGATGTTCTTTTAAATTTTCGTGTGCATCGTGTTGCTTTCTGTTCAGACATAAAACAGATGTTTCGTAATATATTATTACGTGAAAGTGATAGAGATTTTCATTGTATTCTCTGGCGTCGATCACCAGAGGAACCTTTACGTGACTACAGGCTATGTACAGTCACATTCGGCGTCAACTGCTCTCCCTATCTCGCACTTCGTACCATCCGACAACTGGCTAACGATGAGGCCGAGCGTTTCAAACTGGCCGCGGCCGTTTTATTAAATAATGTCTTCGTCGATGACGTCATTACGGGCGCCGACGACGAAGCCCAGGCTCTTCTTCTTCAGCGGGAGTTGATTGCTATTTGCGCGACAGCTGGGTTCGAGCTGCGCAAGTGGCATAGCAACTCGCCCGCGATTCTCGCTGCAGTCCAGCCATCAGAGTTTCATGGTGGGCGGTGTGAGAATGTCCTTTTCGCAGAGATGGAGGGCGATAGGGGTGTCAATGTTCTCGGATTACAGTGGGACCCCCGAGCGGACTCATTCAACTTCAGGGTTCACGTTACTTCGCGTGATTGTACCAAGCGTGCTATATTATCCGATATAGCAAAAATATACGACCCTCTCGGGTTATTGTCGCCAGTAACATTATTCGCTAAGCATTTAATTCAGTTGATGTGGTTGGAGAACATTGGTTGGGACGAGCAGCCGCCTATTGATATATTAAATTCATGGATGCATTTTAGTAAGGAGCTACCGCTCTTATCATCGATTTCTTTTCCTCGTTATATTTTTAATACTGACGACATAGAATCTATTCAAATACATGGTTTTGCGGATGCGTCTCAAATCGGTTACGCCGCATGCGTTTATATACGACACATAGGCAGGAGTGGTAATTGTGAGACACATTTAATAATGGCAAAAACTCGTGTCGCACCGTTGCGTGTGTGTCTTACTATTCCTCGCCTTGAACTGATGGCAGCACTCTTGTTATCTAAATTAATTGAGAGGGTGAACCACATATACGGAGACAGGATCCGTCCCGGTCAAATTCAGGCTTGGTCCGACTCTTCGGTCGTATTGGCTTGGCTTCGTTCTTCTCCACATGAATGGAAGACCTTTGTGTCTAACCGCGTCAGTGAGATCTTGACCCGTGTGCCCGCAAGCTGTTGGCGCCACGTCCCGTCTGCTGATAACCCCGCAGACGCCGCGTCGCGTGGCCTATTGCCGGCCGCATTGGTTAGGAGTGGCTTGTGGTACCATGGTCCCGCATGGCTCCAACAGGATCCCGACTCTTGGCCTATACAAAAACCGATTTTAAATACCAGCGAAGAAAAGCGTAACACAAAGGAACGGCTTGCTAAGTATTCCCACACAGCTGTGACGTATCCCCTTGGCGATACGGATAGTTTTATGACACGATATTCGTCGTTAAATAAACTTGTGTGTGTGACCGCATTCATTTTTCGTTTTTACAACAAATGTAAAAATAAACATATTAAACAGTCACTTCCAAATTACATCACGGTTCCTGAATATAACTTTTCACTTAATCGCCTTATACTTTTGACGCAACATTCAGTTTTTAATGAGGATATAAAAAATATTTCTAACAATAAATTAGTTTCGTTAAGCTTGCGCCGTCTTACGCCATTTCTGGATAGTGACGGATATTTACGCGTGGGAGGACGACTTCACAAGTCTCTTTTACCGTTTAATTCTAAACATCAATTGATTTTGCCTAAACGACATCCCTTGACGGATCTTATAATCGACGACGCTCACCTGACCCACTTACACGCGGGACCTCAGTTAGTACGCTACTCGCTTCTACAGCGATATTGGATCTTATCGAGTCGTGATATCGTGCGTCAGCGAATACATCGATGCGTACGTTGCTTCCGGGCGCGCCCTGCGTGTATGCAACCGCGCATGGGACAGCTCCCTGAATCCAGGCTACGTCCAACTCATGCCTTTAAAAAGACATCGGTGGATTTTGCGGGTCCTTTTTATGTTCGCGCTAACAAGGTTCGGAATGCTAAGGTAGTGAAGTGTTATGTTGCAGTTTTTGTATGTATGTCAGTTAAGGCCGTACATCTCGAACTCGTATCCGAGTTATCTACAGAAGCTTTTCTAGCCGCCTTGCGACGTTTCACGTCCCGGCGTGGCTATTGTACGGATATCTATTCAGATTGTGGAAGGAATTTTGTTGGTTGTAATAATTACTTAAAGGATTTATACGCGTTCTTACGTAGCGATCCAGTTCTAAATATTTTAAACAAAGAAACTTTAAGGCAGGGCCTTACGTGGCATTTCCAACCTCCTTATGCTAGCCATTTCGGCGGATTGTTTGAAGCCTCCGTAAAGAGCTTTAAACATCATCTTCACCGCGTGATAGGTACGCGAATTCAGACGTACGACGAGATGCACACTCTTACGTGTCAGATAGAAGCCGTTTTAAATTCGCGACCTCTTTGCGTATTGAGTTCGGATGCTTCGGATCCTCTTCCCTTGACTCCGGCTCACTTCCTAATAGGGGAACCCCTAACTGCGGTGCCTGACGTCGCCTTGGTAGACGAAAATCCTAGTCGACTTACTCGTTGGAACTGGATTCAACAGTCGGTTCAACATTTTTGGAAACGATGGAGTAAGGAGTATCTTCACGAACTCCAACAAACTAATAAATGGTTTCAAGACCGCGGCTCCACTCTTCGTGAGGGCACTGTTGTTATGGTGCGTGATGAGAACCTACCACCCCTTCAATGGAAGCTCGCACGCATTCACGCGCTTCATCCCGGCTCCGACCAGGTTGTGCGAGTCGTAACATTAAAAATGGGCAATACGTTTTTCAAACGCCCTGTTGTCAAAATTTGTCCCCTTCCACTACAATAGTCAGATTGTATACAACCAATATTAATAGTTAAGTTTAGTTTTAATTAATATATGATTTTCTTTATAAGTTTTATTCTTCTTTTAAAAGACACTACGTGCTTTTAAGGTGGGCGGCATGTTCCGTACCTGAACAAATAATTTGCTTAAACTAAAATAGATATATGAGTTATTTCGTATTTTCGTACATCTCCAAGGTAGCATAAATTGGACAATATCGTTTAAGTACATATTATTATTTTTTTTTTCCTTTGAACTGAGGGGTCGCTTTGCGATATACCGAATGCGATCGTGAATGCGCCCTCTAGTGTGCGCTTATAGTCAGTACAAACTCAACCACTGCCGCGCGCGCATACAAACCGGGAGGCCTCCCGTAACCCGTTTAACTCGATCGAGGATTAACATCATTCATCCTACGCTGGAGATCCGAATCAGTGTGTCCCTATGGTGGTGTTGGATACGAGGGTTGGAACAGTTCGCGTCACCTACAGAGTCTCCGGAGCAGACCACGTTGCCGAGGACAGCGGTGAGTAAAGCGGGCGACCCCGGCCCTATATCTAACAATATGTAAAATTTGTTTCATTATAATGAGTGAAATTCTCGCAAACATTAGAAAACAATAGTATGTGTATTGTGAAGCGCCTCATAAGCCCGCCATTACTTATTTACTTATTAATTATATTCAGTCAAAAGCATCTTCAACACACATAATATTTTGTAAACCGACTAATCTAACTACTACTATTCATAATATTTATCTTTGAGAGAAAAATTTAAAGAAATAGGAATTCTGACTGTCGTCTCTCAATACATCTTAGAAAATTTACTGTATGTCCGGAAAAACATAAATTAATTTTGTAAGAAAAGTGATATTCATAGTAGGAATACACGTAATAGACACAGCCCACAGGTTACATGCACCAATGATTAGACTTTCGAAAGTAAGCAATTCTTTTAAAGGCAACTGTATACGCTTTTACAATAGGATCCCAGAAAACGTTCAAAAGCTCTCCATAAAAAAATTCAAAAAAGTTGTTAAAGAGCGTTTGTGTGGTAAAGGATATTATAAAGTAAAAGATTTCATGGAAGATACCACACCCTGGGAATAAGGCGTTCCTCCCGGGCATTTCAGGGTAAGATGTTAAAATTGTTATATAATATATATTATTTGAAAAAGATTAAGAAAGAAAGAAAGAAAGAAAGAAAAATTTATTCGTGAAACTACTTACTTAACTACATAAGACACAATTAATAATATAACATAATATAATCCTTGTAGTTACACAAAACGGCCTCAACTCAGTGTTTGCTGGAATTACCACTCCAGCACTGGTCTTCCGTTGAGGCCATTCAGTGAAGCCACGAAACGATTACACAGCACACAAAAAAATATATATATAACAAAATATATTTAAAAAAAACACAATTGATCGCTTAATATAGCTATGACAACATAATATTATGTTTACTGAAAAACACAAACCGAGAGAGAAAATATTTATATTATTATTCTAGCTTTTCAACATTTTTATTTTATACTTGACATTGGCAGAATGTTGCACAACAAAATATTTTTGACGTCTACATGCCAAAGATAAAGAAGAAGAAAATTTAAAAATAATCAAAAATAAGACGCGGACATAGACAATATACTTATAAACTAATACGATTAAGTCAAATAAAGATGGTTCAAAATAAAATTATAAAGGATAAATACATAAATAAAAAACAAACAGAGCACGTTAGCTTTGAATTCAGCAGGCAACAGTTCCAGGTGACATGTAATGGTGCAAGGAGAATTGGACAATATGACGCCACACAGTTGAGACATAAACTTTTGGTACGTAAAGCAATTTAAACAATATATTATATGCACTTCCCCACCTATCAATTACTTGCCTACAAAACTTAAAATTAAAAAATACTAGTGTCGACCCTTAATGCTTCCTCAGTTTTCTGGTGCTGATTAATATACACTTTAAGTCTGGTTCTGAAAGATTGTATATTTTGCAGGTTTCTTATAGGCGGCGGAAGATTACTTCCACTGAGTTTGTTTCGCCGGTTCTTCTCAGTGGGCTTACCTTGGAACCGGTGGTAGATTCAATTGACGTTCAAAAATATACTGTATTAGTACTATTTGGAATAAAAAAAATGATTTTGATTTTTTGATTATGTCACTATATTCATTGATCACAACACTTATTTGGTTCTTGTAGGTAGGTTTTTTTTTAGCAAAAGGTATTTAGCAAAAATGATGAGTTTATAAGCATAAAGTCACTTTACTATCTTTACTACTACTACTACTTTACTATTCTTTAAAATTTATTAACGTGTTTTCTTATTTATGTTACATGAAGCATATTCTAAGTTATACTTAAAACTATCTTGTATGTGTGTACAAAAAATCATTAAAATTATTAAATATTTAGATTTTTATAAATTGTACAATTCCCAAGCGTTAATATTCGCATCCCCACCATGGTTCAGGCCCTGATGTACCATCTTTCGGGCGCAGCGAGTCCCACATACCCGCCTGGGGAGACCCACTCCCCAGGCTGGATGCCTCAGAGCATTTCCCGGCGTAAAAGAAAAAAAAATATCTACCTAGTACCTACCTAGTGAGTAGAAGTTGATAATGCTTGTGTACAGAATGATAAATATAATTAGTCACATAAAATCAAAGAGTTTACTGTCATTTAAAAAGTGGCAAAGCACAAGTGGATCTGGCACAAAGACTGCTTACCATAGTTATCACTATTATTTATTGACTTCAAAAAAAAGAGAAGGTTCACAATTCGTCTGTATGTTTTTTTTGTATGTATGTGACACGATTACTCCGCCGTTTGTGAATGGATTTCGATGGTTTTTTTTTTTGTTTGAAAGCTGGTGTTTCCAATTTGGTCCCATATTAATTTTATTAAGATCTGACAAGCCGTTTTTTAGTTATTCCCAATAATGCCCATTTGGTTGATTTCTTTTACCTCGACGATATGCTCATTTTCTTACTTGTACGATGTAACAATTATATAGGATGCTTTAGTAGCACACCATAGTATGTCATCGTAATCATCATCATCATCATCATCACCATCATCACCACCATCATCATCATCCTTTATCCATCCACTGCTAAACATAGGGCTCCTTCAATGAACGCCAAGATGACGAATTTTGGAATCACAAAAAATTAAGAAATAAAATCATTTTCCAAAAATGCTAAGCTAAGCTAAGCTGTCGTTGTCAGTCATGTGTGTGTCGAATGTGACGAATGACCACATGACTGACAACGGACACATAGAATATAAAATTAAAAGATCCGTTTTACGGAACCTTAAAAATCACGATGAAATTCATTGTATCATAATATTACATAACGAGTTGATGATGATTAAATAACAATCTTGAGTGATCACTTTAGTAGTAATAGTTAACTAGCGAACTGTGAGCGACGGCCGACGATGGTCTAGTGGGTATGGGCTCGGCCTGTTGAGTGAGAGGTCCAGATTCGATCCTGACCCCTATGATGCCTTGAAATGGGTTTTTCTAAATATCCACGTGCACCTGAACATGATACCATCGCTTGCTCACCGGTGAAGGACAACAAGGCATGCAGGTTTTCTCACGATGTCGTGAGAAATGCCTGATGATATTAAATGTCTTTGAAGGTGTGTAAGGTTCACCAACCCGCATTTGGCCAGCGCATGGGTGAACCGACTTCAAAAGTAACAATAATGAGGTGGTAAACGCAAAGATTTACATTAGTAGAAGAACAAGTTGATTATAAGTAGTAGGCACAAAAGCTATGGAATCGCGATTATTTTATTACTTTTTATTTTTTGGAGTCGGTTTCAATTTTTGTTTAGTTAATTGTTAGCTCGTTAAATCACGAGCAATCGACAGACAAATAAATAATATAAAAAAATGAGTGGGGCTTAAATTGTAGCGTCATCGAATATGACGTCATAGAATAAATCTCTAGCACGCCATGGCCATTGTTATTAATCATTTCAGATCACGTGACGTTACTTTCGACAATTGGTTCGACTGGTTCCGTAGACTGAATTAATATACCTACCCATCTATTATATACACAATGGTCGCAATGGCAAAAGATGGGCCCGAATTATAAGAATAAGAACACTTTTATTTTCTTAACACTTAACTGTAGCTGTAGTCTGTGAGCATTATAGCAACATTAAATGTAACACAGTATCGGTATGGTAGCAGGCTAAGCCTTCACCATTAAATTAATAATCAGTACAAGCTATCATCAGGATCTTATTAGAACAATATTGAAACACTATTTGGTTTCCCGCAGCTTCACCCACGTTAATTTAGATTTAAAGCCGTACCCGAATTGATAATAATTATTTTACATTCTAGAATTTCACTCAGTGTTAACTAAGCATTTTTACGGTGAAATATTTTTTGAAATCGGTTAAGAAGTTTTTGAGTTAATTCATAAGCAACCAACAAACATACTTTCCTCTGCTTTCTACGATAAAAATATTGATGTGTCATACATAAGAACCTGTCCTAGTTTATAAAGAAGCCAACAGTGAAAACCGTATTAAAATCAGTAATTGAGAAGTTTAGAAAATAGCGATGCACAAACATACCAACACAAAAAGTGACTTTAATTTATACTATGAAAAAGATAAAGATTATTATAATATTAACATAAATAGCTACTTGTATTATTATTGTGTTAATATATTAGTTTCAACATAAATACTTGTTATATAAAAAAAGATAAGTGTTATTTAATCAAAGAAGCGAAATGGAAAACAGGTCATTCTAAGCGAGAGATAATATTATTCTTTTGACCTGTTGACACTAACACCGACACTTTAATTAATGAAAGGATACAATGATTATTGTAAATAGAATGATATGTCAACTCCTAGAACATACATAAGTTAAATAAAAACAAAAGCTTACAGCTTGGTTTTTATTATAATATTTTATGGTCTGTCTGGTTACGAGTTACAGCTTGGTAAATTATAAATTTTTAAACATTAATTAATATCCACAGATAAATATTGTAACTATTCAGTCAGAAACTTTTACTTTAAATTTAAAATACTTAAAGAATTTAAAATTTACTTTATTAACTGCAATCACACTGTATTTATATTGTAATTGGTATTAAACTAATTTTACCGAAACAACAAAAAATGTCCCGCATAAGTTGTTTAGGGTGAGAAAAAATATGATGTAAATAGAACCATGGAAATATCTCTGTACCTTTGGGGAGGAAATATCTCTGTACCTTTGGGGAGGAAATATCTCTGTACCTTCGAGATTCGACTTGACAGACAACCTATTTCTGGTTTCTGTTAACATTTTAAGGTTTTTTCAAACCTAAATGAAGTTCGCTTAAATTTAAAAAACCTATGTAAAAAACATTAGATTCACTAATATATTTAAAAAATATATTTAATATCTCATTAAAACGAGGGTAGGATCTGACTAACAAATTCAAGAGTTATGTATTGATTAAAAATAATAACAGCCGTTTATTAAAATCTTGTTCTTTTTTACAAATATAGGTACCTATAATAATAAAAAATAATAGTAACATTATTGACCTAAAAACCTTTTTAAGTAGAATAAATAAAATCTCGCTAAATACACCTTATTAATTATTTTATCTGTATTCTATTAAAAAATCTACTTACATTAACACTTTGAAACGTATAAAATTTTAAAATATTCGATTTAAGCGAACGTACTGTCGTAATAGAATGTCACAATTGATTGAATCACAAAAGACACTGTTCGGACCCAACGCACACACGACTGAAGAGTTACGAGAATAACGAGTGTGGCGTGTAGAGTCGACGATGAGTGGTGACACAGCGATGATAACAAGACGATAACACTATAACGTCATGCATTTGACTCTATTACCTATGCTATTACACTTAGAAAATGTTTCTTAAATTATTATTTTTTAATTAATAGCGGATTATTTAGTCACGTGGGCTGTTCCAAAAATAGTTAGTAAAATCAAAAATTGTTAGAATAAAAAAGTTTATTTACAGCTTTTAAAAATATCCCCCTCCAATCCTAATGCACTTATGCATTCGGGTGAGCCAGCTTTCAAAACATTTAAAAAACTTGTCGAAATTCTTCGTAGGCCTCATCTGCCGTGCAAAATTTTCGCCTACGAAGCATTTTTTTACCGTGGGAAAATTAAAAAACGCAAAATTAAAAAAAACACAGATAGGTGACCAGTGATTTTTACAAAGGAGGTTTGTGTTGAAAATTGAAATTAACCATCAATCCAAAATGGTTTCATGAAAGAAGAGGTTGTATTTATTCTGTGGCTATCAATTTTAGGAATAACCTATGAAATGACGGTTTTGTATGAAAAAGTTTAAACGAATTTTTTTCATGTATTTTTTATTTTTATTAATCGAAGTAATCACCCATGCAATCAATGCATGTTTGCCAACGCAGTGGCAGTTTATTGATGCCCTTCTTAAAGAAATCAGCTGGACGGGAGGCAACAAATTATTCAAAGGCATTTTGTACTGCCTCTCGGGTATTGAATTTTTTTTCCGCCAAGAAGTTATCCAAATTCTGAAAAAAGTTGTAGTCTGTAGGCGCAAGGTCTGGTGAGTTGGAGATGTGTCAGCTTCTCCGTCATTGTGTTCAGTTCTCACAGTACACATCTGCAGTAATACTCACCCCGTTTGGTGTTGCTGTGATGAATCACACCGGCGCTAGACCACCAAACAGTGACCATCACTTTTCTAGGGGTAAGTTTTCGTTTAGGGCATTGTTTAGGTGCTGAACTAGGATCCAACCAACATGCTGAGCGCTTGTTGTTATCAAACAGAATCCATTTTTCATCGCAGGTAACAAATAACAATGCAGTTCAAAATTCCTTCATTTGGGTGTCTGATGAGCAGTGCAAGGCACGTCTCGACGCGTTCTTCCCGCTGGCGATCATTGAGTTCGTGGGGCACCCATTTGTCAAGCTTTTTTACCTTGCCAATTTCACGCAAATGGACCAATATTGTTTTGACGCTAACGTCGAAAGCTGCTGCTAATTTAGCCGTAGATTGTGTATCATCAGCTTCCACAAGCGAATTTAATTCGTCTTTGCCGACCAAAGTCTTTGGACGACCGCGAGGTTCATTTTTCAGGTTGAAATTTCCAGAACGGAAGCAAGCAGACCAATAACAGGTGGTGCGTTGGTTTATAGTGTTAGATCCGTAAACGGTACTCATATTCCATAATTACTCGAATTTTTTACGTATCCATGATGACGAAAAAGATTGAAATGCGATGAAAATGTAACACTAATCAATAAACAAATGACTACTTTTGGAAACAGAATTCCATGTTTTTAAAATAAAATTAATTTGAAATTAGATTTCTTAGCCAAACACTAACTTAGCCAAAAACTTGCCCTAACTTCAGTGAACTTAAATAGTTTCACGTGGTAAAGCCATTAGGTACTATAAAAATAACTACATAGCTGAATAGCATAGACAGTTGATATCAACTAAAATAGAGATTTGAATTTACATCTATACATCTATAATCTACAACTATAATCTATAAATCTATATCTATAATCTACTATAATCTATAATATATATCTATAAATCTAAATAAAATTGGAGTGTCTGTTTTTAATATTAAAATAACCGCTTTTTATTGAATGCATATGGATGTACATACACGGTACATATACCAAAATAGCCTTTTTTATAATTTTTGTCTATATGTCTGTTTGTTCCGGCTAATCTCAGAAACAGCTGGACCGATTTTAATGGGACTTTCGCTGGCAGATAGCTGATGTTATAAGGAGTAACTTAGGCTATAAAAAGAATCATCATCTGTAAATCTAAGTTAACGCGGGCGAAGCTGCGGGCAACAGCTAGTAGATACTATAAACATTATAATATTATAGATTGGTGAATCACGAATACATATGCATCACTTTTAAAGTTATCAATATTTTTTCACTATGATTTTTTTATATTTCCCTGCCGCTATTTTCGTTCATATGAACTTCTCAAGTATAA
This sequence comes from Helleia helle, assembly GCA_963853865.1. NCBI lineage: Eukaryota > Metazoa > Arthropoda > Insecta > Lepidoptera > Lycaenidae > Helleia > Helleia helle. The sequence continues at coordinate 15,988,114 of OY971421.1, forward strand.
ATAATAAAATATTTATAATATTTATTCATAATAATTATTATGATGATTATATTATTCAGTATAACTATTATTAATTACTAATGCATTGTATCGTAACTAATCACGAATTAGCTAAACCCGTAACAGCAGCTATGACCACAGTCCACCCACTAGGGAGGGAAACATCGTGAGGAAACCTGCACGCCTCAGATCTTGTACAGGTACCGAAACGTCGGGCACATAATAAATTTAATAAACCGATAAAGATGTTTTAACTATCATCATCATCATCATCTGCCTTGATCTGTCTACTGCTGAACACAGGCCTCGTTCAAAGATAAACATTAGAAAACGATATTGATTAAAAGTATTTAATGTGTATATTAGCCAACCCGGTTTCGGCTATATCATAAATCCTAGTCGGACAATGGTTTAGTAGCTTCCTCGTGTAGCATATTAAGAAATAGAAGTAAGTAGAATTGTTAATAGAATGTAAGAGGTAGTGCCATGCTGCTTTACAGCCGCATTGGGCCGGCACCACCGGGGTGGTACCTCTCGCTCTCATGATAAGTTTGGACTCTTTGTTTGAGATCAACGTTCCAGATTTGTTCAGAGCTGAAGACTGGCCGGCATCTAGTTCAGATTTTAATCCCCTGGATTATGATTTATAATAAATCATTTATTTTCAGGCACTATGGCCCATAGATATATATACCTTACAGACTAACATACATTATATATATTACATTAGTGTTAGTATAAATAAAACCTTAAATGATTTATGGTCAGTTTTAGAGAGTATGGCTTGCTCTTAATGCCATGATAATAATTTAGAGTCAAAAACAATACATAGATTGGCAGTGAAGAATTTTCCCATGGAAAGAGTGCGTGCATCTATTGTTAAGTGGCCTCAACGTTTAAAGGACTGTATTGCAGCCAATGGAGACCACTTTGAATAATCTTTGTATATTTTTGATGGTTTTATAATTATGAAGGTTAATTAGCATACAAAAATGTTTTTTTTGTGACAATGTTTAGGGCAAGACTATGAATATTGGAGACGATCATTTATGACTCTAGTTTCGGTAATAATGCAGACTTTTTGTATATTTTCAGTTTGGTAATGTGAAGCTGAATGAAAAGAACAATAATAAACTCAGACTCTGCCAAAACGAAGTTTTACTTGTAAGAAAATAATTAATCTATGAAAAAATATAAAATTGGTTAATTAATGATTAATGTTGTTAAACGTTCATAATTTATTAGTGTTTAGATATTTTTATGCATAAGTCTACAAATCTAGAAACTATCCCAAAAAACATACACGGGCTCATTGACGACCTCTGTAGCTCAGTGGTAAGCGCATTGGCGCTCAAGCCGGAGGTTGCGGGTTCGAATCCCGCCAGGGAACAAAAATATTTTCTGTGTTCCTGGGTCATGGATGCGTATTAAATATATGTATTATATAATAAAAATCTTAAATATATGTATAGTATACAAGTATTAAATATATTTCTTTCGTTGTCTGGTACCCGTAATACGTTCTAATAGTTCTTCGAGAACTTACCACGGGACCAGATTGACGTGGTGTGAAAGCGTCCATAGATATCATTATAAAAAAAAATAGAAAATAATGAGGACTCCAAATTTACTAATACCTACTTACACAGCAAATATGCATAATAATATCATTATTACGGCAAAACCAGTTTTGAGGAATTGTATTTAATATTTGATTCATTATTTATAATTTATATTATATTGATGACTGCTTTTGCCATTGTTCTTGCAGTTTACTACGCAGCAGGTTTTGTGACGCATGTTTATTTATTTTTACTTAAATGTACCGATACATATAGTTCTCTAATAAAAAGTGATAGTTCTTCTGCCGAAAGTTCTTTAATTTTTTGCCACGGTGCGCGCTGCGTTCGATTCTTAGGTCCCCACCTCCTACTTCGCTCTCAGCTAATACACGATATTAACTGCCAATGTACCGTTACTGTTAAAAAGACGGAGGTCATGTCTTTAGACATCGACGGTCACGACACACTGACTCTCAAACTCGGCGAGGACAAACTGAAGCAGGTCAACAAGTATCGTTTTATGGAGAGCACGTTAACATCCAAGTTTTACCTCGACAGCAATATCTATGTTGCGGCTGCAGCCCTGCAACGTTCGACAAACTGTACGCTAAGGTCTGTTCACATGACCATAAGCTAACTACGAAAATCTCGGTGTATGGCAATTGTTCTTCCTAACATAATATTATACTTAGTTGAGTCTTGGAATTTGGATCGTGTGTTGTCGACACATCCATCCGCACATTGGATCGATTCCGTCTGTTCATTCCCATATCCGGATTTAGCAGGAAAGGCAGTGGAAGCTATATATATAATTATCCGGAATTCAAGGGGGGAAGAACGGTCCGCGTTTATCACGGAGCTATATAAAACTGTTCAATTACCTAAGCGACGTCTTGAGCCTTCTCCGGTGTGTCGATGCCTCATAATATAAATCTAATTAACACTAACCCCTAATTGGCCAATCGGATAATTAATGCTAATTGATCTATACTTATCTGATACAGCCTCGGTTGGACACGATGCGCAGCGAAGAACCTCAACAAGATGGCGGCTCAAAGCTTTTTCACACTAACTTGTTTTGGGCACTTAATTGTTCACAATAGTCAATACACAATATTTATATTAGTTCATTATACTCAAATTAATCAATCTACGTGACTGTGCCCCAAATAGGCGAACAAGAGAATCACGTAACAAATATCGCTCGCCACGTCAATAACGGCAACAAAAGGAGCGACGATGCAAGTAGGCTGTTCGCAGCGGACTGGGGCCGTGGCGCCGGCGCACCTCGCGTCGTATGACCGGCAGATAGGGATGCAACTCGATACATTGGTTCGTAACACCGTCTTAGATGTCTACGATAAAGCCTCAAGATCTGATGGTCTGATTATTTGCGGAGTTATCTCATTTGCAATGGCAGAACAACGAATGGTTAAGCGGAAGAATGGCGGGCAACTCGACAGATACGGACGTGCTTATGAGACACATGCATATGAAAAGTTGTGCCATCGATCCATCTCAGTGGGAGAAACAGGACACTAGTCGACCGTAATAGAGGGCTCTCGTGAAATCCAAAGTTCACGATTTTGAATTGAAACGGCGCTGTATCCTAGACGCTAAACGCTATGATTCCACCCTATAAATAACTAACATGCCTGCAATGAGCGAGGGTCTTCTCAAAGAAGATTGGCTACGCCACGTGCGAGCACACGAACGTCCGTAGAGGAGTTGAATCCAGCCGGATCACTCAATCATCACCGTTTCCATTATTTATTAATTGTATGATAATTCATACAATTTCCGCACCACCGCTATCTGCAAACAGCTACCTGCGGTATTTCCGAACCGATACTACTTCTAAGGATCTACAAGAGATGAGCATACTTGAAAGGTCGGCAACAGGTGCAAGTCTTCTTTTAACAGATGCCGATGGTTGTCCGTGATGACTTATAATCATTCGAACCGATTGCCAGTTTATTCCCTCTTAAATAAAACAGTATAATTCATATTTTGATCAGAACAATATTGGTTGCCTACCCAACAAAAGGCAATCTATCAATAAATAATAGTTTATATAGGTCAGATATGAAATATTCTCAGAGTCATTATTTTGCAAACAAAACTATCATACTTAAATATTATTTTGATAAGAGGTTGATAAGACACATTTCACTCGGACATCAGAAGTTAAACTCAGATAATATGGCAATTCACAATTTTTTTTCAATCGAACAATCAGTTATCTTAAATCTAAAAAATATAGCAATTCAATAAAATAACTAATAAGTAATGGCAGTGAGGGCGGTCACATAGGTCAGTACTGTATATATTTCTGTGGTCAGTACTGACTGTCTGGGACTTGCACCCACCGCAATAAGTATAGTTTTTCGGATGGATCTATGCTAACGACCTGAAGGCCCTAATGCTACATCGGATTAGTGTGAGCCCATCGACTCACTTTTGATTTATAAAAGTGGGGGGTTACCCCCCGCCAACCGTGCAGTCTGCGACCACACGGCCTCCTAGCGTCGGTTGTGTATAAGTATAGTAGTAATAAGTAATTGTCAGAGATAATGTTCCATATCCAATACTACCTGTATGTGTGCACAGTAGTCAGTACTGACTGTCGAGAGTCAGTGATCAAATTTAATATCATACAGATAAAAAAAGCATAACTGTCACTTGACAAGTACCACCCCAATAAAGTACATTTTTGAACGTCAATTGAATCTACCACCGGTTCCAAGGTAAGCCAATTGAGAAAAATCGGCGAAACAAACTCAGTGGAACTAATCTTTTCAAATAATATTCTATATTATTTTTTTACATCTTATCCTGAAACTAGCTGTTGCCCGTAGCTTCGCCTGCCTTAACTTACTCAACTTAACTACTGTTAGTCACCGCGTGTTTTTATATTATAGCTTATAATAGAATAGCCTACCTCGATAAAGGGGCAAATAAAATTCCTCAAAACCAGTTTTGCCGTAATATTGATATTAGCCATATTTGTCCGGTGGTGGAATTCTGCTGCAGGTATTTAATTAGTCCGAACAATTCCTCAGAACACTCCCCGTGGTAGATGCGGTAGAAATTAAAAGATGCAGAGCGAATCGACATCTCTACGCAGCACCAATGAATCAAGCCGATTGGAGATAACAGTGTTATCGACGATTCGAGCCGCCCGGCGTTGAACGCGGTCAAATAGAAGGAGCTGATATTGGGGCGCTCCAGCCCAGAGGTGGGAGCACTGAGCAGTATTCCATTTGAGGCCGGATCTGTGCCTTGTATAATTGTAGGCGGTGTGAAGGCATGAAATACTGCTTCGCCTTGCTTAGCACGCCGAGTTTCTTAGAGGCTAGTTTAGCCTTTCCTTCCAAACGACCACGAAATTGCACATCGCTCGATATGTCAATCAGGGTTCACAATTCGCATGCGGGGTAATATGAAAATTTATCTGGTTTCGATAGTGAAGAGCTAAAAGGTTGGTTTTTATTAATATTTTAAGAAGTTCAACGACTGTTACATGTAAAAACAGGATTTTTATTTAACATATTATAATTTATAGTCATGAAAAAAGTGTCCACCTGTAAACGCAAATTAGCCGCAAATTATATCGTTCAAAAACAGTCCACAACGGCGCTGATGTAGCATGTGGAAGCATGTTTGTATACCGGGTGTATTTGGAACGCTTGCGAAAACGAAGAGGTATGATAGTGTTGGCATAGCCTGACATGATAAAAGTGAAAAAAACGCGTTTTCCTTTTTTTTTGGTTGCCTTTTTTATGTATAATCCGGTTTAGTAAACATAATGTTACAGGAATTTGATGATAATCCTTTAAAATAATGGTTTTTTGAAAAAAACAGCAATGTAATAAGCTTAACTTAAATAAACGGCTAGCGGACTGAATCAGCTGATAGCGTTCGCCACATGCACGAGGTGAACAAACTCCCGCACCGCGCGCGTCTTCAGTGCGCCCGCTAGTTGCGCGTATCGCGGTTAGCATGATTGCATAGTGTGTATACATACATTGCGGGTTTGCAAAATACACAAGTCCTAAATTTTTTTTTTTTATAGAAGAGGGGGCAAACGGATAGTCGGTTCACCTGATGGTAAGTGAAGAGCGACATCCACAGACACCCGCTACACCAGTGGATTAGCAGGTGCGTTGCCGGCCTTTCAGGTATGAGTATGCTCTTTTCTTGAAGGTCCCTAAGTCGTATCGGTTCGGAAACACCATAGGAGGCAGCTGATTCCATATATTAGTCGTGCGAGGCAGGAAATGCCGTAAAAATCGAGTTGTTGTGGATTTCCGGACATCGAGATGGTGAGGGTGAAATTTGGAGTTTTTCCGCGATGTCCGGTGGTGGAATTCTGCTGCAGGTATTAGTCCGAACAATTCCTCAGAGCATTCCCTGTGGTAGATGCGGTAGAAGATGCAGAGCGATCCGACATCTCTACGCAGCGCCAAAGAATCAAGCCGATTGGAGATAACATTGTCGTCGACGATTCGAGCCGCCCGGTGTTGAATTCGGTCAAATGGAAGGAACTGATACTGGGGCGCTCCAGCCCAGAGGTGAGAGAAGTATTCCATGTGAGGCCGGATCTGCGCCTTGTATAATTGAAGGCGGTGTGAAGGCATGAAATACTGCTTCGCCCTATTGAGCACGCCGAGTTTCTTCGAGGCTAGTTTAGCCTTTCCTTCCAAATGACCACGAAACTGCACATCTCTCGATACATCGACGCCAAGTATCCCAATGCTGGCTGAGGCGGTTAGGGAAGTGCCTTCGAATTGTAGAGGAACGACGAAGGGTGATTTTTTAGCGGTAAACGCGCAAACTTGTGTCTTGTTGGGGTTAAATTGGACTAGGTTAAGTCGCCCCCATTCCGAGACTTTGGCCAGCAGAGACTCGATTTCAGACACAAGTTTGTTCCGACACTCATCGACTTGTTCCCGAGAAATGTTAGGGCGGCCAAAAAAGGTTTCTGAGATAAATGGTTATATGCATTATATAGTATATTATTAGGGTTTAATCTTCGCAAGCGTTTCAAATACACCCGGTATATAAAAGTGAGTGCGTGTGTGCGTAATTTCTTGGTGCACACACGTTTAAATACCTTCCACTTGCTACTCGTGACACCACCTGTGATATGACATTATTTGTCACGCAACGCCTTAATTTTTCACTTTTCGACGGACACTTTTCATAGTATGTACTTACTTAATATTCTCCAGAGTGGAAACAATCACAATTCACATAAGTGTATGTTAAGTATAGTAAGTAGCTAAATTTTATAGACGTTCATTATAGTCTCTCTAGTCTCGGTGCGCCACGCCCTGATACAAAGTGGAAGTCTCAACATTCTGCAAAATGGCGGTGCTTCCCGTTGGTGGTACCCGTGGTTGGTGGTACCCGTGCAGACGGGAGCGAGGCACAGCGCATCCCTCCCACCGGTGAACTCCTTGATCCGTTCATAGCCTAATATATTGTTTGATCCTTCATGTATCCAATGGTGTAATTAAATTTTGGATGGAGATGATACATATTATGTCTGCAAAACCAAACTGTATCCCCAGATTTTGCTATCATTCGGTTTTTTTAATTTCATCCCTGTGTAAGCAATTTTAAAGTATTCACGTCAAAATCATCCTACTCATATTCCACTTACCCTTACTTCGTATAGAGTACTAGCTAGCGGAAATCTACATAACAGTTAATTCCTATCCCAGCCTTTCTTTTTTTTGTGAGAGTTTGGACTCGTTGGCCGTTGGGCCCGAAAGATCGTAAGGTGGACGCTAGATCACGGCGAGTGCGGAGTGCCACCAGTGCCGCCTTTGGTGAGATACCCCAGATCTGTTGAGCAACATGGCACCTCGACGACTAGTCAGTTTAACTCAGTTCCCTAAGGGATCGACGCCACTCCCACAGGGGAGTTGTCCCGCACCACAGATAAAACCCTCCCTACGTCGGGACACTGCAATGGGGTGAGGTTGTCCTCGCCCCTTGTCCCCCTTCTCTTTTGTCCCGTCTTCTTATAAGAGGGGTACAAAGAGAAGCTCCCTCGGTTCAATTGGCTTCGCCCAAGGTGCTGGGTTCACCTTAGGCTACTGAGGCCCACCGCCAAGGCTTGAACCATGTTAGGGATTTCTATCTTTATCTGGTGTTTGGTAGTCCTGCAAGTTTACAAATTTTCTATTCGTTTAAGCGAAATGCCAGAGAAGTACATTTTCTCTATACAAATATAATATTATAATAATATCTATGGTCGCTTTATACCACGTCAATCTGGTCCCGTTGTAAGTTCTCGAAGAACTTGTGTTACGGGTACCAGACAACGGAAATATATTTAATACTTTTATATTATACATAATATATTTAAGATTTTTATTATATAATACACATATTTAATACACATCGATGACCCAGGAACACAGAAAACTTTTTGTTCTCTGGCTGGATTGAAACCCTTACAATAGCTTGCGCGCCAACGCGCTAACCATTGAGCCACAGAGGTCGTCCAGTTGTACTTTTAGACAAACAAATTCTTCAGTTAGCATTTGTTAAAATAGAATAGATAGGTGTCCCCACCATGGTTCAGGCCTTGACGTGGCGGTGGGGCTGTAGCCTAGGGTGAGCCCAGCATCTTTGCGGAGCACCTTACGAGAAAAGGCATAAAATGTTTTCGTGCGCTCATGCTAGGTGGACATCGTCGCTCATGAAAATTAACGTGTTCACCTCAGATTCGTTTTTTTTATGTCATAAGGAGGCAACTGAGTAGTCGGAGCCTTGTGGTGACTACTGGCACCCATCCGCACAACGAAAAGTTAGACAGATGCGTTGCCCTCCTTTTCCCTATCACTCCATTGGGCCACCGGAAATTCACAAACCGCACGAAATAGGACAGCATAGTTGTCACTTAACGCCAGTGTTATGCGAGCGAGAGGTACCACCCCGGCCGCAGTCGTGCCGTCCCAATTCAGCTGAAAAGCCGCATGGCACTATCTCTTACCATTTGAAGATTGAAATTTGAAGAAGTGCAGATATTTCATTCATGCGTTTCCTATACTGAGAAGCAAGACGGTAAGTCTTGATGAAGCAATTCTTCCATCTGTTCTACCCGTCATTCCGAAACAAAACAAACCCACCAGCCAGTGCTCTTTAGTCTTTACTCTTAAATATATGATAACTTACTTTATCATTCGGTCTATGGTTCAAAAATTCCTACAAAGCGTTAACTGCTACACTAACTGGTATTACATAAAACTTTGATAAGGCACTTTAAGGCGGTTTTTGATAAGAGAACCTTCTTGAAGAAAATCAGTTCATACAACCACTTATTGGAAAAATCACAAGTTTCTATTATAAAAAGTAAAACACAAAACATAAAGACTAAAGACACAATTTATTTTAAGTTAATAACAATGTACAAAATAATTAAAATATTTACAATATTTCATAAGCATTATTTGTGCAGCTGATAGTGTTAAAGCTTTCAAAATTCAGTAAAAAAGTAACTAGTCTTGCTGTACAGCATATTAATACATTTAGTGGTACATATTACATACATACATATATATAGATAAGTAAAATGTATGTAAGTGGGTACATTTTTAATGTTGACTGTATTTTTTTTATAAAATGAGATAGATTCTACCATCTACCATTTAGAAGTCAAGTAAGCTTTTTAGAAAACATAATAAAAAGTATCACTACTCTCAGAAACCACCACCGAATTAGTATAAGTAGGTGAAACGGTCTGAGCTATACTAGAAATGTGGAATGTGTAGAGTTTACCACATAACTTTAGCTAGTCTAGCCAAATAAAATCATATATTTAATGTATGTAATGTGATAGCAATTAGAATTTTTTTATTTGAGTAAGTCCTTTTAACACATCAATAATATTATGCAGTAGAACCTCTATCAGTCGAATATCAAGGGAGACACCAAAACATTAGTTTTACAGTTTTTGACTTATAGAGAATTTTGAGTAGGCGGTTTTGATTCAACATTAAGAGGTGGAGATTTATTCTTATTGAGTTAGTGAGGTAAAATAAAATATAAAAATTCAAGTTGAAATCAAAGGTGACAGATATTTTCTTTTATTAATCAACATTATTTCAAAATATCCTTAAAATAAAAAATAAAAATGGCATTAAAAAAGATTTTTTTGCTTTAGATAATTCGGTTGTTCTATCTATGGCATTGTTGAAGGTATAAATTGTTTTCTAAGAAACAATGGTGTATTTGCACAGTTAAATCTTAAAGTTGGTAACTTATTTTTCTTCGAACTATAGAGGAAGTAAGTCTCAAATAGTCAAGTTGTAAATGTTGTAAAATCAAATTTTGCTATGTTCGAGATACAGAGGTAAAATTTATTTTTTCGAGATATCTCACTGATTCGTCTAATAGAGGGTTAAGATTTTGATTAATGGAGGTTTTGGTGTTTGAAGGGAAGGGAACAAAACATTGATGAGATATGGAGGTTTTCAATGTATTGAAGTTCGACTTAACGAGGTTCTACTGTATTAGATTGAAAGTGTTGTAATTAAAAACAGATTAAGCTAAATGACTAGTGTTTAAAACAGATGAAAAGTTTGGTGCAGTCAGCCGAGGCTAAAACATTTTCTTTTTCATAGCAGTATATCTTTCTGTGTATTCATTATATCCCTCGAGTGAAGCCAGCTGCTTTGGTTCAAATAAGTTACCATCAATATTAATTGTGTGAATTTTAGAATCTCTAAGTAAGCTAGGTCTAATAGCATCTAGACCCAGACAGTTCTCCTCTAATCTCAAAATCTTCAATTTAGGAGCCTCATGTAAATCTTCACTCAATGTTGTTATTTCATTACGACTCAAATTCATTTCCGCTGCAGATATTTTAGACATTCCGTTTGGTAATGAGACAAGTTTATTGTTGGAAAGATCAATGACCTCCAAACTGTTCATTCCGAATAATTGTTTTGGAAAATGCTTGAATTTATTATTGTTTAAATATAATTGCTTTAAGTTACTTAAATTTCCAAATGAATCTGGTAGTTCGTTGATAATATTATGGGCTAAATTGAGCAATTCTAGCTTTCTTAGACTTGTCAATGAATTTGGTACAATATTGATTGAATTCATGCTTAATTTTAGTTGTTTTAATACCTTCAATTGACTAATATCTTCAGGAATATTTGTTATTTTATTTTTAGATAAGTCCAAATTTCTTAGATGATCAGACAAACCAAAGACTTCAATTGGCATTTCTTTTAACTTGTGATTAGATATTTGTAAAACTCCTGTTTTCGACGCCGTTTCATAGTGCTGTTTCAAGCCAGAGTTACCCATGAAATTAAACTTCTATCAGATAAATTGAAAAATGGTATTATCCACCAAAATTACAATACAATTTGATAATGTAGAGAAATTAATACAATCCTTCAATATAATAAGTTGGGGTTTCAACACACAAACTATATAGTGAATACTACGTATATAAAAACACATAAAAATAAAATTTTGTAGTACAGATGACTTTTGACTTTTGAGTTTTGTCCACAGTCCAACTCCACAGGTTTTGTCAAATGTCATTTTTTTTTTTTTTTTTTAATATTTTATGGCCTGGTTACGAGACCTTTAAGCCAAGTCAGATTTTTGGGCACAAACTTTTATCCTTTAATGTATCAATTACACTTCACTGATTTTATTTTATTCTATTACATATTTAAATTTTCACTACGGTATTTTTTATGTATTTATATAATGCACTATAACACTTTTTGTTTTTCAGCAAATCACACAAGTGGCGGCGGGAGGTATCACTAAATTCTATTATTTCGCTTGCCATTATTAGTCTTTGGAAAATAAACATTGGATTTTGACACTTGAAGAAAATGTGGTCAATGTCGGCGATCCCGTTGTTACAGAAAGTACAAATATTATTATTTATTATCTTGAGTCTTGCTAGGTGTGAGGGAGCAGTGTTATGGCCAAATCTTAATCTGTTGATTGTGGTGATGTACTCACGGCTAGCTATATCCAACTCATCATACCAGGGTTTTCTCGGTAAATTCTCTTGAATACTTCCGTACCATTTTCCTTTATGTTTTTGATCCTCTTTCCAGAAATCTAGCCACCATTTTTTTATTGAGATATTAACATTGTAATAATAGTCGGTCATAGGAACATGCACCACATTTTTGACGTCAAGAGCATTGACCCCTTTATATGCAGTTTTGTCTGCTATTTCATTACCAGAAATACCTTTGTGTGACACAAAGGCCACCCACATAAAGGCAATTGTTATTCCTTTGTTATGCAAACGCCAGACAAAATCTTTAATAAAATAAAGAATATAATTAGTTTTAAAATGAAAATTTACATATTTAAGACTATTTAGTAGACTTAAAGAGTCTGTTATTATTAGAAAATATTTATAATTGCTTACGTAACTAATTGCTTTTATAGCTTCAAAAACTGCATATGCCTCTGCTGTAAAAATGGAACACTGTTTATTTAGAACAAAGCTTTGAGAAACATTTTTTTGGGGATCATATACTGCACTTCTCACATATTCATCACTTTTACTGCCATCTGTATAGATTGTATAATATTTTTTATTTTCTTCTAAGAATGATAAAAAGTCTGAATTGTTATCAATTGACTTGGATAAAATCATAATAGGATGTATAATACTATTGTATGAATGATTATAACATGGCCAGTGAAAATGTTTTCTTATGTTCGAATAATGGGATTGTATTTTTAGATAAATTCGGGACAGAGTTGGAGATGTACCTTTCAGAAGATCCTTAGATGAAGTCAATGGACCTACAATATGGATTAGGTGAGGAATGATTTTATTTATAATTTGGAAATTATTTGATGAAAATAGTTTCAGGCAGTATCTTTCTGCAAGCATAAGTCGTCTCAATATCAATGGCATAATATTTGTTTCGACTTCCATGGCCCTTATGGGAGTTGAACACATTGCCCCTGATATGATCCTCAAAGCCCTGTTCTGTAAAACATCAAATTTTTGTGTATGAGTGCTATTTAAATAAGCTAAAGAACTATAGTCAAAATGACTTCTTACTATTGTTTTATATAATACTGACAGTATTTTAGGATCTGCACCCCATGCAATACCTGCTAGACATCTTAAAATATTAACACCGTTTAATGCATTTCTAGATATATATTTAATATGTTCTTCAAATGATAGTTTTTGGTCAATAATAATACCCAAGAATTTGTGTGAGGTTACTCTTTGTATAACGTCACCATTATAAGCAACATCAATTATTGGTGTGTCTTTTCCAAATATCATGACACTGCTTAATTTGGCAGCATTTATTTTCAAATTTAATCTGTGTTGATAATAGTTGCACAACTGCCCTAAACTGGTGTTAACATTTTCGATGGCTAATGTCAAATTTACATCTGAACTATACAACACTAAATCATCTGCGAACTGAAGTATATTTACATTTTTAGTATTTACATATTTACATATCTCACAAGTATACAAGTTATATAGCAAAGGCGACAGTGTTGCACCTTGTATAGTACCCTTTGACACAATTCTAGGTCCATTCAATATATTGTTGTGCCTAACATATAATATTCTGTTATTAAGGAAATCATAAATCCATTTACACAATTGTCCATGTACACTTGCCTCACTCAGTACCTTCACCAGTATACAAGGATCCACACTATCAAATGCGCTTTGTACATCTAGAAATACACAAACTGTGTGTAATTTATTGTTTTTTGCATTTTTCAGATCATATATGAGGGACATGAAACTGTCAGCACAGCTTTTTCCTCTACGGAAACCATATTGGACATGAGGGATAATACTCCTAGATTCTGCATACCAGTCAAGGCGAAACTTCACCATGTTTTCAAAAATCTTTCCAAGACATGATGAAAGTGAAATTGGACGATAGGAACTAGCCTGTTCAGGTGATTTATTTGGTTTAAGTATAGGTATTACACATTGAGTTTTCCATGAAATTGGTATTAATTTTTTATGCCAGAGACTATTGAGAATATTTAAAAATAACTTTTGTATAGATTCAGGTAAATATTTTATTAATAAATATGGAAAATCATCTAAACCAGGACAAGTATTCCTCCTAGATTGTATACTCATTAAAAATTCATTCCATGAAAAAGGTTCCATTAAAAATCTTGATTGAGGATTTTCATTGTTAATATTAAAATAATTGTCTAATGAATCTAGGTCAACTAAATTAGTACAATCTGATAATTTGTCTAAAAGTGGTTATACAAATTCATCCCTATATGACTTATTACCAGCTCTGATACCCTTAAATCTTTTAATGAGATTCCATATTTTACTAATAGGGGTAGTTCTATTGAAACTGATACAAAAACGGATTCTTTTTTGTTCCTTTATAGTTCGCTTTTTTAAAGCATCTAATCTTTTATAGTTTATGTAATTATGTATTGTTGGATCGTTTCTGTAAAGTTTCAGTGCTTCATAAGATTTAATGACTGCTTGTTCACAAATACTGTTCCACCAGGGAGCTGGTGGTCTATTCCTAATGTTAGTCCTTGTGAATCTAGGAACCACGATTTGTTTAAGTTTATCAAGCCGATTACAAAACTCATCATAAGATTTTATTGGGTTCTCTTCACTAACCATCATGTCATGAAATATTGAATTAGCTAATTGACTATATTTAGTCCAATCTGTTCTATTGTATAAAAATCTGTCAACATGTTTATTAATTGTGTATCTTTCAATGCATATCCTAATGCTTGTGATGGTTGGATAATGATAGCTACCCAAAGCATCATCATGCACTGACCATTCACAAAGTGGGGCCAAATGTGGACTAATAAAACTTACATCTATTGCTGAGGGATTGCGTGTGGGATAATTTACTGTAGTGAAGCTACCATTATTTAATATGTATAAATCGCATTCATCAATTATATCGTACAAGTTTTGGCCTCGACTTTTAGTAGACAGACATCCAAAAGCAATATGATGTGCATTGAAATCACCACTTACAAATACAGGTTTTGGTCAATCTCTTATAATATTGCGCAATCTATTCATTCTTATGTGTCCACTGGATGGAGGACAGTACACACAGAGAATAGACAAAGTAGTATTCCCTGTACATACACTTATGGCTATTGTTTGTATATCTTCATAAAAAGTAGTATTTATAACATTATGTTTCAAATATGGCTTAATTAATATTCCAACACCATTACAAGTGTTTTTAGAATTTTTATTGTAAAAATTATAGCCAGAAATATGAAATGTTTGATGGTCTTTTAACCATGTCTCATTTAATAGACAAATATCAATATCTTTTTCGTTCAAGAATTTTGTAAGTAGAGGTTTTTTATGATTTGCACCTTGAACATTGAATTGCGCAATACTTAGAGAGGGTGTTTTATAAGATTGTGTATCCATTATGTTGACAGATTTTTAATTAATACATCTTTAATAAATGTTGTTGTAATTGGCTCATTATCAGTCTTATTACCTAATTGAACCAGTGTCTGTACTAGGGCCATAAGTACATCACTGTTACCAATTATTTGTGATTTAATATCACTAATATTTACAGTCTGTGGAACAGTTTTAATATTTACAGATTTATTTACAAGTTTCTGTACATTATTTACATTTTTCTGTGCATTATTTACAGGAATGGCTCGTGATGGCAGAAGAGGGAAGTCCATATTCTCTTTGGTAATAGCAACGCTTGCATATGTAATTTTGTTTTTCTTTTCTAGAATTTTCTTACTTTTAATAGGACATTGTTTAGATATAGCCAAATGAGGTCCACTGCAATTTATGCAGCAGATCTCTTCTGGTTTACTACATTCTTTAAAATAATGTTCACCTGAACAAATTGAGCAACGCTGTTTGCCATTACATGTTTTTGCGGAGTGGTAAAATCTGAAACATTTGTAACATTGTTGTAGAGGAGCGATATATTCGAAAACTCTGTATGAAAATAAATCATATTGTACATTCTCGGGTAAAGAGTTCGACAAAAATGTGATGCTAACAGTTTGTGTTGGTATGAGTTCATGACCAACTTTTCTCATGAATCTCCTAACTGCAATAATTTCATATGTAGATGTTAATTTTGTAAATAATTCCTTATTTGTTATATTTGCAGGTACAAATCGTATGATACCAGTTTTTTCAATTTGAGTTGTTGGAATATAAGCTTTCATTTCATGTCTGTCAAGAAAATTAATATTGTTTATAAAATTGTTGGCCGTATTATGCTGTTTAAAAATCACCACAATTTTATTGGCGTTAATACGCCTTATTGCCACCACACCTTTAACATTCGAAAATATATTGTTTAAATAAATTGGACTTTTATTTCCCAATTTTTCATTTATGTTTTTTTTATTAATAATAATATAATATATATAAATAATAAATATATATTAAATTTCTAGGAAATTAGTAAGTTATAAGTCGTAGTTAAAGTTAAACTTATATTTTATATTATGCTGTGTTCCTAAGATCATATTATGACGGTCAAATTAATTACAGACTGAAAAATATTTAAATCTTTGCGCATTAAAATTTAATTAGTTTTATTTTTATATGTTACAAAATTAAGAAAATTTAGGACGTTCTAGTTTTTCACAGATTAGACTATTATCATATATTTCAGAATAGCAGGATATTCTGCTTGATATAATTATAATATTTACAAACTACTTTTTCCTCGGTTTTACTCGTCCCAAAATTAATAATTAATAAATATATATTATTAATTAAATTCTGTATTAATTGAATTTTCTGGGTACAGTCTTTTGTAGTTAGGCTTGCGATATGGTAAATAAGAGTCATTCTCACCACCTCCGCCGCCAGCACCAGGAACATCGCCAGAACCATCCCGGAGATTTTCGAGCCGCCGTGGTCTCTTTTTGGAGGAGGGCGGGTTATCCCCGTCCTCCTCGTTTCCGTCCATTTTTATTACTTATATATTATTTATAAAATATAATTTGTCTATTTTAATTGTTATTTGTATGGAAAATATGTTCTAATAAATTTAAAATACAATTTTGAAAAAAATTGCAACCGCGCTTTTTCGAATTCCCGCCAAGAAAAAAAGACAAATGTCATTATTTTTAATGTCTTGTTCTTCTTTTATTTTTAGCATGTCGGTTTTGCAACAGTAACTTTTCGTTGTGCATGATTCCGCAAGTTCCAAGTAAATAGGGATGTTGACATTTTTCAGAAATGTTTTTAATTCATTTATAAATATCTAATGGAGGCCTAAGTATTATCAACTTTTGCTTAAATACGTATAATGCCTATAAAATCTTGCATTTTATAATGCAATTTAAATTTCGTTCCAAAACGCTAACACTTGTTACGTGACGTCATATGTTGTTAAACCACAGACATATAAGAGAAGCAGATCAAACACAATTATCACAAACACATTGACAGTAATACGCAATAACTCCATCTCGTTCTCATTTGTCTGAACTCCTAATACACCTTTCTTTGTCTTTCAATGTAGTAACACAGACACATACATAGACAAAACAGAAAGCGAAGCCATCCGCCATATTGATAGATGATGATAGATGACAAATGGCGTCATAACAAAATCGCTCAAGTGTTTTTGTTTCATAAAAATATTAAATATTAATATGTGAATTGTAAAAATAAGACGGGATATATATGGTTAAGTGTAGTGCCCTACGGTGTAGGAGTGCTACATATTATAAAACACCTGACATAATATTCCCTAAGTAAGTATTGTGAAGCAAAATAACGTCGTGAAAAATGTTTTGTTTATTATGTTACTATTCATACTTAATTTAGCTAAATATAAACATTAAGTGTTGGTTTTACGTGTATATTTTTGGAATACGTATGATACCCAGCAAATTCATCTAAGTTTATTTAAATAATACAACATTTTACTTCCCTGAAATCCTGTTTGACAGTTTTGGTACTTTAGTTATTTGCAGGGGTAGGATTTAGATTTACTAATATTTTATTAGATTTATTTTATTTTAATGGCTTAGGTTAAGCGAGAAAAGTATTAGGTTAAATTAGGTTAAAAATATTAGTTGTAAAGTTTCGATGTATTAAGTGCCTAATTTATTTTTAATATAGATACTTGGTTAAACTCATAATAGGTACACAAACATTCTTGAATTTTAACATTTACTTCTTTTCAGGTTTTCAAATGATGTGCACTTGTGAAATTCCTGGTTGGCAAAAATGAACGTGACAAATTGGCAGCCCACAAAATTTGTCTTATGTTCAAAACATTTTGACAGTCGTAATATAGATAAAAGTGGCTTTAATGGAGCAATTCCAACAATTTTTGATTTACTGTTGCGAGAGGTATGATTTTAATTTCATAATATGGTTGCCATGTGCAATTACCACATTAAAAACTTTATAAAAAGTATAAAGTGGTCACAAGACGAGTACTGAATATTGCAAAATTTTCTACCTATGCCTACAGGCATTTATTTTTGTATTTGTCGAAAAATATACTATTCCAAAGATAATAATACTTCATTGGACATCTTGGGGTACGTGTACTATAGTAGTGGCTACGGCAGTTAATATTTTAAGTATATTAGTTGGTAAATGGTAGTCGATATCTTCCCGGTGATGAATTTATCACTTATTTTATTATTTTTACTATAACTCATTTGTGTGTTGCCTATCCTGAGACATAAGATGTTAAGTATCGGTGCCAATAAGTACACCGCCTGTCTTGCCCTTCTCTCCGAAACACAGCAAAGCTGTTTCACGGGAGAAACAAGCAAGATGGTGGTACCCATGCAGCCGGGAGTGCGACACAACGCTTCTCTACCACCGGTACTCCTTATGTCAAAATTTTACATCATATTGATGATTTTTAGAATGGCAATTGAAGGTTACATAATAGGTGGTACCTAATTATTTTTGATGTGAAACATCTATAGCCGCACGTAAAACCGATTTCTGGCGTGGCGACGCATGCCGTGGCGACGCGTCGCCACGCTATACGATATTACATATTATATGCATATTACTTTTACAAAATAATGTCGATGTTTCACATCTGCCAGGCGTCCCGTGACGGCTCACACGGTTTTTTTTACTGGCCTTACTACATATCAACATGCATATTTGCAGATAGACGAAAGCTAACCTGCCTTAGCGACAACTGCTAAGGAGGAGCCTATTAGAATAAAGAATCTTCAAAAGGAAATAATGAAGTTGAGAAGCACAATTAAGCTTAAAACTAAGGAAATAAAGGCAATTTGAAAATAAATTTAAGGTTAATTATGACATTTATTTCGCAAAATAAAGATCACTTGCATTTATTAATTGGTTATTAAGTTTTACGTAAAATTAAGGTGTAAAAACGATGCAAATTAAACTAACCTTACTGAACGATTTTATTAAAAAAATATATATCTTTTAAAAATAGATGATTCGTAAATTATTTTTGGTTTCATTTTATTTTCCAACTCCAATATCCGTATTTATAAACTAGCTGGTGCCCGCAGCTTCGTCTGCGTTAACTTAATTTCACAACCGTATCCGGAACGATTATGATTCTTTTTATAGCCTATTTCCTAATTCTGGATATAAGCGGCCACCATTTTAATTTCCAGGCAAATCGGTTCAGCCGTTTTGCCATAAAAGAGCAACGAACATGCCAAACTTACTTAATATTTTCGTCTTTATTATACTATATCGGGACAGCTAGTATTATTACTAGCTGTCCCGATACGTTGTTCTGTCTCAACTATGACTTGGAATAAATAAATTACTACAACTAAATCTACACCTAGTCCTACATTTACAACCTACACCTACATACACCTTTTCCAATATTTCTCACCTTTTAAGTGTTAATATTTTCCGAAATTTCTCATCGTATATATATTCTAAGACCGAAATTATCGAAATCCGTCCAGCCGTTCTCGAGTTTTAACAATGGAATTGCAATCCATTTTTCTAAATAAGATAATCCGTCTTGTAATTTTATAATTATTAAGTACTGAATACGGTCCATGCCATTGTTTATGTGTGTGTAAGTGTGTTTGTGTTGATAGTTGCCACGGTTTTGTAGCTGTCATGTTCGGTCTGCTTCTCTTATATGTCTGTGTGTTAAACATCGTAAAAATGATTCTAGTTGTCATTAATAAAACATGGCTTCTAAGTTTTATAATTGTTGTATGGTGCCTATGTGTGTGTACACTGTCAAAACGCCTGAAAATTAGTTTTTACAATATATACTGCGTACGGAAAATGGTGTATAAAAGTACGTCAATATTCTTCCGTTTCCGCTAAATAGGAACAGGTGACGTCATTTCCGTTTATTATCACGTGACCTATTTTAAATTTTGATACATTTTATTGTTTACATATTAATTTAATCAAATAAAGATAAGGGAAAATGTTGTATTTTTTAAGAATTCTATCACAGAAACTACCAAGTAACATAAAAATTATATTTTTATATGAATACTGTCAACATCCCTAATGTACTTTACACAGTAAGTATGTGTGGGTTTCTTAAAACACAGATTATTATTATATTTTGCGTATGTATGCTGGTTGTGAGTGTATTAGTCCCCTCGTCCCCCCTGAAAAATGGCGTAAATAATTTGTTCTACACACGCGGACTGAGGACTCTAGTGTTAACTCCTCTAAGATGAAATTCGTTAAATTATAAACCATTGACAAAAAAGTTTCTTTATAGATTAATAAATACACCGCTAGCAATTGGCAACACTAAAGTTAAAGGATTTTTTTTATACAGTCTATAATTATTAATTTTATTTCGTCTGTGGACCAAAATCAAATACGACAGCGACCAGCGACTAGAGATTATGTGTTATTTTAAATATATTTTATTTAGGATTTGATTTATATTATTTAAGTTGTAAATAAAACCCTTATTATTCTTTATTTTAAATAATGAATTAGTAATTTCTTGGAGTGTGATATGTGGTAGATTTTTAATAAAATATTAGGTTACCGCGGGAAAACATTTTCGTTTGACTACTATAATGGCCGCAATAGCGCCAATGCTTAGGTATTTGCTCTTTTAGTATGGATTCTAAAATTAAAATTAAGGTGTTATGTCGTGTATTTTATTGTATTGAGGAGAACTGAAATGGACATTAACGCTGGTGAGTAGAAATTACTGTAGTAATTTCAGTAAATTAATCCCGTTTACTGAAGACCGTCAACTCGATGTTATCTCTAAGCATGCCTACAAATTCTAGGAATTAGACTTTTTTGGAGCTTTCTTTCAAGCTTACACATATTGAAACAACCAGATTTTTTTATTTTATTCTTATGATTCCATTTTTTGGGACACTAATGTATAGTAGCAATAGTAAGAGCAGCAGCTTCCTAATATTCCAATTAACATTTAAACATGTACTTTATATAAATACAAGTATACCCAAAATTACAAATATATTCTCATAAAAAATTTACACTACATATTACACCTTTTAAAGTATTCATACACTCAATTAGTTCTTAATAATCTGAGGATCCTTTATCCTACCTTAGGAACATACACTTGGATATTACAGGAAAGTAAATAGATAATGTCTCCTATGTTCCAGTCAGTTTTGCAAATATTGGAATAAATATTTTTTTTTTGTTTTAAATTATAATCCATCTTTTTGATGCTTTTGAATGAAACTTGTATACCCCATGCAAATATCATTAAATGCTTTTTATTAAAATTAAAAAAAAAATGAGGATTTAGTATTTATCTTGGAATTTATCCATAAAATTAACTCGGTATTAATAACCTGTATTAATAAGCAATTTAATATTGTCATTATCCATTTAACTTTAAAAAAATACATTAAAAATAGATAATTAAGAGTATACAATCTATACATTTTCGTTTTTACAATTTAAAAACATGAGTGGTAGTCTGGTACTAAATGGCTAAAATACGGTAACAAAATATTAAAACAATTTTAGCATACTGTGTTTTAATATTTTGGTATATTTTTCTACAATGCTATATGGGCACAACTACAAATTTAATAGAAATGATTCTATATGGTTTATATTAAACAAAAATATTTTTTGGCCCTTTCAGCACTAAACCATACCTATATAGTGAGATAATAATATATATTTTATTTCTTGCACTCAAATATGGATATTTTATGTAAGTATAAAGAAAATGTACGCAGTAAAATACTTTTACTTAAATCACCTTTCTATATTTAGTTTTAATAATTTTTTTGTCCTGCCTAATATATTGTATGTTATAATATTTATGCCAAGTATAAGAAATACCTTCTATTATGTATTTGCCACTAGACCAAGACTTATGAATATTTGTGTATTTTAATTTATATGTTCGAATTATTGAGTTTTTATCAATTATTATTTATTATCTGCTATTCTATTGCCTACAATGACAAAAGTTTAGAGGTACATACGTGTACATGTTTATAAGAGGCATTAATTAATTCTTCGAAAGTACTCTTTTTTTTTTGCATCAAAGCCTAAAATGTAAGAGAAAAAGTGCCTGAAATGCTTTTTCGTTTTATAGATAGAAGCTTTGTAAGGTATCAAATGAGGCTCTTGCTTTCTTAACTACCACTTCTGCCAAACTTTTAATCTGTATGAAACCAATTAAAGAGTATCAGTAACTAAAACTTAACAAACCAATTCGTAGCATAACAAATTTACCATAACAAAAACAATGGCTCGTGTACAATGATACAAGTTTGAACTTATCTCAAAATGTATGTTATCTTTATGTCTCTTTCGCTCTGCAACTTTGAATTGTCGACTGTTTGACGCTGATGAGTTCGAATTAACGTGTCGTTTTGTTAGGTAGCAATGATTTTTTGGTTTGAATTACCAAGTGTATAAAATTAATTATTATTGATTTAGTTCAAAATATAAAGAGATTTTCTAGGATACTCGTGATAACTTTGAATTATAGAGAGGTTCGAATTAACGCATGTTTGAATTAACGATAGTCGACGAGTGAGTTGTAATTACTATGTATAGGGAAGCTATACCAAACGAAAAACGTGTCGCACCTTGGCGGGACTGGCGCGGGAGGAGCGCGACTTGAGCTCCGGCCTGCACTGCAGTGCTCAACCTGGTGGCTGTTGCCGTAGAATATAATGTATAATATTAGTTTTGATTGGTTTTAATTCATAGTTGTGTTTACTTAACGATGATAAGCCACACCACAATTTTTTTTTTCTTCGCAGTGGATCGATTTTTACACGCATGCTGGCATTTGTAGATTATTACTAGTCAGAATTTCGTCACGCACTACACATGCACTCGCTTAAGCGTTCGGCGAGTGACTAAATGAGTTGATGCCAATTGGCAGCCATTCACGGCGGAAAAATGTTGTTCGTTGTGTCTGTTCCATACGCTAGTAATATAGTTCAATGGAGTCGACTGTATTATAATGTTAAACTTATATTAATGGTCAGCTTGTTGATATAGCAATCTCTTCTATGGATAAAAAAATTATGATAACACATGATCTAATGTAACTTCTATTTTTAAAATCTTTAATATGATAAAAAAATTAAACAATTAAAGTCATAATATGCCATATTATGATGAAGCAACATGAAACATTTATATAGATACAATTACATCGGCATGATTGAAGACCAGCAGGGGTTCTTCCTAACTTGTTGTTTCACTAAGGGTGCCCATTCAGTTTATAAGACTTTTTTTTCAAACATAATAATCATAAATTTAATTTCATAAAAAAATTTACACAAAAACAAAATATCCACAAACTTATTAATGTTAATATTATATGCTACTTATAAAAGTGTTTTCTTTTTTTAAAGAGGTATCCAAACAGTTGTCTCTGATCGATGCTTTGCTAAGCAACTTTGACAAAACAATTGCGCCATGTCCTAATAAAAAGAATGAGAAAAAAGAGGAAGAAACACAGGATGCCATGCCAGACTCTACGACCAACACGGAAAAAAATAACACCAACCCCTTCCACTGTGGTGATGATGTCTTTGTTCCTAACAAGGATGGAAAGTATTATTTAGGTGAGAAAAATTTGTTTTTAATTTTCAATTTATAGAAACTTATTCATTTCATATCGAAATAGTTTTCTTACATGTAATTAATTTAAATAACTATTGAATTTATATACATTTTTATGTATTATATGTATTTTATAATATGAGAATATACAGTATATCTCTTGACAATCAATTCCTTTCTGTTCCTGTTTGCTGTAAGTGTTTAAACTTTCTATTTCCCTTCATACGATTGACCTGTGTGTCATCAGGTACAATTGTAGAGCTGAGCACAAGCAATGACAACGATTCGTGCGAGGTGGGCACGGGCGTGGCGAAGTGTCTCGTCAAGTTCGGCGATGGGACACACGCGTGGGCGCCGGTGTCCACTCTCAAGCTGCTCAGCGCGCCCGCGGCGGACGACGGGCGGATCATGTGTGTGGTGTGCAAGCGGAGGGAGCCTGCCACTGGGCCCGCGACCAACGCGATCGTGGCCTGCGACATGTGCGGTCGGGGGTACCACGCCAAGTGCCACACGCCGCCCGTGGACACGTGGATTAATGGTGAAGCATATTATTATTTTTAGCAAAGAGTAATAGGGGTGACAGACGTGCGATTTAGTTCGTAACCTTGTGGCTTGACGACCTTTTTCGCTGGTGTGTCACCCTAAGTACGTGTACTTTAAAACCAGTGAGTAGACTCGTTGGCATTTCAACAAGTTTGAAATTTTGCTCGTAACCTGCCTCCGTTTGTATGTGTGGCAGTTAATTAGAGTTTATGTCCAGGTGAGACAGCAGTAATGATGCCATAAGAGCTTGAGACAATTTAAAACAATTGGAAATAACAGGGGTAAAAATATAGAAAATATTATAATAAATTTTGTTAGCCTTAAGATTAACGTCATTTTTTTAAATGAAATCATGTAGATAAGGTACCCAAATAGCTGACCACAGAAATTCACGTTCCATCTGACTATAACTAGTAGTGGGCGAATATGGTCTACTATATTGATTAATTCAATTAACAATCAAGATATTTTAAGACATAATTAACTGTGCATTAAACAGGTACAAAAAATGTCTCAAGATTTTCACAACAGTACCCTTAAATTTAGTGAAACAGTAACTAAAATGGTATATTAAATCAACAGGTGCATCGTGGCATTGTAAAAGATGCGTGGATCAAAGGTACAGAGTGGCCGCGGCGGAGAATAGAGCCCTGAAGAGGTCAGATCTGTTCAGATTCAAGGGAGGACAGCAACGGAGGCAACAGCAAGAGCTTACGGCACCCTGTGATGTATGATATACCAACTGTTACTATCTCTGCTTGCATTAACGCACCTACTTACAGTTGACTGATGTTAATTATTTTTATAGCCTATAACTCAGTCATAATGCTGCATTGTGTTTAATTTTTATGATAAGTAGTTTAGAAGAATAACTATACTCCTATTCTATAATAAAACCTCCTACATCCAAACGAACAAACATTATCTCTTTACTATATTAATACAATATGTAATTGAAGAAACTAACAAGTCATCTTGTGCTATGTGCCAGTGTCACTCCTTAATAAGAACAGAGTGCCAAGTGTGAAACAGTAGCAAACTATCGACGCCCATACACATCCGCACAACCAGAGATTATGCAGCTGTGTTGCCCTCCTTTTCCATATCCCTCCAATGGGCCACCGGAAACTCACAAACCGCATGTAACGCGACAACTTTACGCCGGTATTATGTGAGCTATCACTCCGATCGTGCCGGACCAATTTAGTTGCAAAGCTGCATGACACTACCTGTTACAATATTAAGGAGTTTTAAAAAAGGCATCGAATTAAGTTATAGTGAGAGGACAACGCAATTTTATACAAAATTCTTAAATAAAATTCGATAATAATCGTATTTTTTTTTTTGTTATATAGCGTATATAGCACAGACCCAAAATAGAATCCACTTAATAAAAAAAGTAGAGAGGCCTATATTCAGCAGTGGACGGATAGGGGATGATGATGAATGTTGCAATAACAAAAAAAATAATTATCACAGCGTCAACTATCTATTGGAGGTAAAAATAAAGAAAAATGTTGCCATAATGCACAAATTGAATAAATTTTCAGACAGCCTCCACAACTTCGTCTACGGCGTCAGAAGCAGGCAAAGATCAACATGAAGCTCACTGCTACTGCGGAGACAAGAGCGACTGGCTCGCCCAAGTATGTTTGATGATACAAACGATTTATATAAGAATCTGTCTCGACTCTATATTGAATAAAAGCCATCTTTCCAGATGTTACTCTGCTGTAGATGTTCCCGATGGTTTCACCAAAGATGCGTTTCAAGCTTGCAATATCCTTTATATGCTGGTGATAAGTAAGTAGATGTTTTATTTAGTTGGTCAAAATATAACAATAATTTTATTGTTGGTGAATTACCTCGATTTACTTATCGAGGAAGGTCTGTATTATGATAATAAGTATCATGGACAGTAATTAAAAAATCCCACGCTCACATGATTACTCTGTTTCTTAGAAATTACAGATAGAATATTAAGATTTCTGACACAACTGTGGACAAACTGATATACTTGTAATATTAAACATTAAAATTCTAACGAATTAAGTTGTGTTTTTTTCATGATGATTTTAGCAATATATGTATGTTAGTATTATAATGTTCCACTGTAGCACACTATAGTACTATTACCTTTTCATACTTTTTCATAGTTGGGTCATATTTTCGTTTTTTTTTTTAAGTTTGACACTGTCCGTAGTTATTTCATAATTATTAATACCAAATTTCCTTTCAGATTGTATATTTTTGCGTGTTCGAATTGTAATGGTAGCGAGGAGTACTTGCGGCGGCTGGAGCTGTGTTGGTTGGACCTAGCGCACTTAGCTCTGTACAACCTCACCGCCTACAACGCACCCAACTACTTTGACCTAGACACCATTATCATGCCTTATATCATGGATAACTGGCATGCTTTGCAATTACCTGAGAAGGTAATATGCTATTCTATTTTTTCTTTGGCTATAGTTTATCGTGGTACATAGAATTTGATATGTTAAATACAGGATTTGTTTTTAAGCGGAAATACAAGGGCCGTTTTTCCATACAAACGTAGTCCCCTGTCCCCTGGATAATGCCGTTAGATTTATATTTTTTTCCTAAATATGGCCTATGGCCACTATTACAATTTATGATAAAAAAAGAAATCATAGGGACTGGTGGGAGGGAAGCACTGTGCCGCGCTCCCTGCTGCATGAGTACCATCTTGCTTGTTTCTCCCGTGAAACAGCTTTGCTGTGTTTCGGAGGGAAGTTCAAGACAGGCAGTGTAATTGCTAGCACCGAGACTTAACATCTTATGTCTGAGAGATAGGCAACACATAGATGAGATGCCTGGACTCGTTCCAGATAGACTAGTTTATGTTCATGGGCGACGTCGACCACTTACCATCAGGTGGTACGTTTGCCAGTTTGCCTATCCAACTAACATAAAAAAATCCTATGATTTCTTTTTTTATCATAAATTATTAAAAGAGATATGAATCGTTGATTTTCTGTTCTTTTAGTAGCTATTTTCAGTAGCTAGGGAGATGCTGCCTCCCTAACCTCAAGACACCCCCCCCCCCCCCCGTGAGATAGATTTTACATATACCTATTTTTCATTTCTCTAGCCCTTGGTATTTCCTTTTAAGTCAGATTAATTCTTTTTATTATGGAAGTGTTACAAATTACAATATACACGATTTAAATCAATCATGATTCGGTATAAAGACCTCTGCTGGACTTAAGACTTCCCCAAAGATCTACAACCTGACCGGTTAGATGCTACAAGCTTTTAAAGTATTATTGAATGTCATTTACTTAAAATTTCTTTCTTTTTAAAGAGTAAACTAAAGCCATGGGATATTCTAGATGTGGCGGACACCGGTGAACGAACGACGAGAAAAAATACTAACGGCACTGACGTCTTCACGAAAGCGGTTCAAGTGTGGGCGGGAGATGAAGAAGCGTGCTACCATTTGGGGCTTGCGGCTTCGACGACCGCCGCCGCCGCCGCTGCAGCTGTCCGCCTTGGAACAGGTACACTAAGTAACTGGCTGTTCATCCAGCCCGTAGCCTTCACCTCGCCAATAGCCTTCACCTAGCCAAGAGCCTTCTCCTAGTCATTAGCCTTCACTTAGCCAAATAGCCTTCACCTCGACATTAGCCTTAATGGGAGGCTATAACATAGTCCTTATTAATGATTGGGCTATAGGATACATAAAGAATTTGTCAAACTGGCAGTTAGAGATTAACATGTTCCAACAAACTCTTCAGCTTTATTATATAGAATTTCTACTGCTGTAAATTGGGAATCGACATCATTTGTATCTTGAGGAACAAGATTGTACTACTTTATAAATATCTTGATTTTTTTTCTTAGGTTAAAAAGGGTGTACCGTTGACTGATGAGATAGTACGAGAGTATGCACCCAGGTTACGGTTTTTGTCGAGAGCGCCGTCCCCTCACACCGTTTCATCCGTCGATGATAGGTAAGTAATGTTTTCAAGTCTTTGAGTTTTATAACTGTAAAATGTCATCTAATAACAAAAAGGGTTTATCAAAATCAGTATAAATTATAACTTTAAAAGGAAAAACGTCTTTATGAGAGAATCTTCGTGAATTATTTATGATTATTAAAATTTTATAATAATAAAATTATTTTGTAATGCAGTTTTGATATAAAAATACCAAGATGAAGGATACGAGTGCAATCTTCGATAAATTTTATTAAAACTATTTTATAGCATAGGAGGGCAAACGAGCAGTCGAAGCCTTTTGGCGACTATCTACACCCATACACATCCGCACAATCAGACATTATGCAAATGTGTTCTTTCAAAGTCCCTTGGTGATACATATTTTACAACTTTTGTATCATAAGCACAAGAGATACGGTTCACAGGTATAAACTTATACTTATTATATTTTACAGTTCTCAACCATCAAGTAGTAACAACGAAAAGAGTTCCTACAAAGGTCACAATCAGCACATGATAGTGCCGGTCGACGGGCACTGGTTGAGTCTGATGATGGGCAAACGGTTTCACGAAAATCTCAATTCGAATTCTAACTCAGAAAACGATTCCACTAGTTCCTACGAGTCGACCAAACATACGGAGTGCGAGGAACAGCCGTCGCCCGCCGTCTGTACGTCCACCGCCAGGAAATCCGATGCCAAAGATGATAATTTAGAAAAAGTATCCGAAATAATTGAATGTAACGAAGCGAAGCCGAGCTGCGAACTGAAATGTGAAATTAACCCCGTGCCATCGCCTGAGGAATCGCTTCTCCCGTGTTCTGTTCGATTAGATAAAGCCAAAGACGTCAATCTGAGCAACGACACGTGCAATATAAACATCAACACGCACACCTCGAGGATAGCTACAATGAACCTAGAAGTGTCCAAACTGTCCACGAAAAATATCATCGAACATTCCAAAATAATGTCACTTCAACACATGGATAGTTTGCCACCCTACAATAGTAATAGCTTTAATCACGAAATAGAATCGTCGGGCGACGAAACGTCGAGTAGAGGGACGTTAGATGCCATCATACCGCCGCTGAAGGACTTCCAAGGGAAAAATAATCCATTTTTAATGCAGAACACGTACCCGTCCAAAATACCATTTTCATCTAATATTAATTTATATAACAAACAAAATGGAAGGAATAACTTTCATTCCCGGTTCTCGTTACCTAACCAATTAAACCCGCTCATGGCGCCCATCGTGAGGCCGTTAAAACGGAAGCTCAGCGAAAAAGACATCGTTATAGGCCCCAATGGAGAAGTGAAAAGAAGAAAATACAGGAGACCTAGAAAGCATTTACAGTTACAGGTAAATAACACAAATAAAGATAATTATGTAAAATGTTTATATGTCCCTATTTTATGCATCAAAACACATTAAAAGAGCACCATAAATGTCGCTTTGTTTTACTTGAATGTAGCAGTGAACAATATGAATCGTTAGAATCTCTTTCACTAACTCGATTCTTTTTTCCCTTATTTATCAAAATATACTACTTATAGACTAAAATATTTTTTAAAATTCACGAGATCATCGGGGGCTTACCGCGTGTATAGTTTTATTGAGGTACCGATATTTCGGCAATCTTTGAACACGGGATCACAATAATATATCAATAGTATAAATAATATAGAATAATAAAACCTTTTTATGTAACTTTTTGAAATTAGCACTAGAGACTAGCAGTAAAACTTTATTAATATTACATTACACGTCTTACGTGCTAAGAATCCTTTATAGGATTCAAATTTAAATTCTTCGTAAATTTGCAGCTCAATAAATCGTGCCCACTGCCAGACGAGACGACAAAGACTGCCCCAACCCCAGCGGAGAGCGTGCCAAGCCCGCACGCTATTCACGGGCGGCGGCTGCGGCAGCGGCAGGAACGGAACTACTATGAGAACGCGCGGCGCGGGCCCGGCCCCGCCCACAACAGCGTGCGCAGCCTGCAGCTCAGCCCGCACAAGGGCGGGGAGCAGGATGCGCGCCAGCTTTCCGCGCTCAAGTCCAGCGTGCAGTCGTACTTCCGCGCCGGCCGCCCCTTCCGCGTGCTCGCTCGCCGCCGTGCGCCCGCCGCGCAGCCCGCCTACCTCATTGAGTGGGACGCCTCCTAGCCCCGCCCCCACCCCTTATTCGAGTAGTGTCCTCTACGTCACACTTGTCGCTCCAGCCCTACCTCATTGAGTAAACGTCCTGCTTTGATCACGTCGCCAGTATTCGCTTGAACCCAGTAGGCCTACGACGGTCAAACGCGCTCGCACTCGTTTCATCCTTCTGTATTCACATGTCAACCTTTGTTTTAAGTTTGTGTACTCGTCGAACATAGGAAGCTGGCTAGCTGTGTTCATTTTTTTTTTGTTTATCAATTGCAGTAGAATTATAAAAAAGAAATCAGTCCTTCAATAAATTGTTTGATTTCACTAACACTGCTCAATACTTATGACCTTTGGGAAATATTGTACCCGGTACTACAGCAGTTAAACTGATATTTATATTGTAGAGGTATAGTAATTAAAATAAAGATTAATGTGTTTAAAGTGATCTTTGATATAAGAAAACAAACTGCCCATCAAAACCTAGTATAATATCACTAGTAGTAGAAATAATAATATGAAATGACTGAAAATTATAGTTACAAATATTAAAGGTTATCCAGTAGATAGCTGATATTACTAAGAGTGAAGACAATTGGACAGCGAATTTATTATTTACTCGAATGTTAAGTAATTTGATTATTTATAGGATCCAATAATCCTAAAGTAATCAATTAAAGAGGCTTATACTAGAGTCCAACCTGAATACTACTTTTTAAGTGGAAGACTACTTTGTAATTTATCAAAGAGTCAAATGTTTATTTCTCGTTGTTATAATTTTTTGTATGTATCGTGTTGTAGTGCTACCAGTGGGTACCACTCGCTAATTATACATTATCAACAAGGATCATTATGTGTTAGTCAATGTAAACAATTGTGTAAATATTGTTATAGGAAGCATTTTCATGTTCTTATTATCAGACGATAAGAACACAACAAATGCAAGTTTTAAATTATTACTTACAATAAATTTTGTTAATATTTATATATACATGACTTTTTTACTGTAGTTAATGTTTGTATGGGACGGGTTTTAGACATGATTTAGATATAATTTAATACCAAATGCTTTAGTGAACCATCCTAATATGTATGAAGCAAGTATACTTGATCCAAAATAGTGTAAATGTAAGACATTAGCGACTAGTGGATGTATTGTCTTTGGTAAATGAGTAAAGTACCAAGGTTTTTAAGGAAATGTTAATGAATGTGTTGATTGTGTCTCGTCAAATATTGTAACATATCTTATGTTGTTTGGGATTCGGCGTCTATGTATGATAGAAGTAGTTGTTTTGGCTGTTGAGCTTAATGTTTAGTTTAATGTTTATTATTTTAATGTTTCAAATAAGACGGTGGAGTCCCTTGAGGTTACAGACAAAGTTCTGTTTTGTAAGTTTCGCAAGCACTGGCTATACATATGTGGAGCTTGAGATATGCATTGGAACAAATGTTTACAGGTGAATACAAGTTTAGGTTTATTTAAGACCGTGTCCTCAGTATTATGAGATAAATATATTTTTATATTAAGCGACTACTATAAATACTGACAGAACAATGAATAAATCGATGAATATTTTTTGATCATCTCTCTATTTTAAAAAGCCTCACTGTCACTGTTGCTTGGTACCAGTGGATATATATTATGACATTTAATCTCGTTTGTATTTTATGTGATTAAAACTGAAATATACATTCATATTTTCTCACTCCATATTTAAATACTGAAAAAATTTATGTGGCCAATCATTCAAATAAATTGCAATTTATTGTAAATTAATGTACTGAAACAAACTACATAGTATTAATTATAATTAGAAATATTTGGTGATGAATTCAAATATATACATGCATGCTCTTGCTTGTTTCTCCTGTGAAACAGCTTTGTTGTGTTTCGGAGAGAAGGGCAAGACAGGCAGTGTAATTACTGGCACCGAGACTTAACATCTTATGTCTCAGGATAGGCAACACATATATGAGTTGCCTGGGCTCGTTCCAGGTAAACTAGTTTATGTTCATGGGCGACGTCGACCACTTACCATCAGGTGGCACGTTTGCCAGTTTGCCTATCCAACTAACATTTTAAAAAAATGCCCTTGAATAACAATAAAATTAGGAACTGTTTTTCAATTCATCTACCTGGTTACCTCCTACTTTCATTCAATATACATATATATTATGTAAATATATAAAAAATATTGTTGTATGTTATTACTATTTTGTTCATTACATTGTTTTACAATAAATCGCATGGATTTAATTAATGTAATAATATATAAGTGCTTGTCTGTAGTCTAATTTAGGTGTACAGTAAGTTCAAGGAATGTGATATATTATAATTCCAACACGATTTTGTTGTTTTATTATAATGATAACGGCTTTATTTAGCATTTTGCTTTCATATATTATACGTATCAAAACATCCACAGCTTACTTAAGGTTCAACTAGTCGACGCCGCGAACTAACAAAAATTGCTATCTCACCTGACATTAGGCGCGAACATGCGTGCTAGAATGAAATGCACAATGATTCATTCCGAAAATGTCCTTTTAGCAAAACAGTTATTATAGAATAGCTAATAAGTGTATCTTTTCAAAATAAATTTATTTTACTTTGAGCGACTTGTGTAACCTTAAGTCCAAATCCCTTACTAAGTACTAATGTACCAAATAGAGAATTGACATAGATTTGCTCTGTCCAAACCTATGCTATGCTGTGGTGTAGCCTCGCAACCTAAATATTAGGTCTTTTATCTATGAAATTGCCGTTTTGTATGAAAAAATTGAAACTAATTTTTTTCATGTATTTTTTATTTGTATTAATCGAAGTAATAACCCATGCAATCATTGCATCTTTGCCAACGCAGTGGCAGTTTATTGATGCCCTTCTTAAAGAAATCAGCTGGACGGGAGGCAACAAATTCTTCGAAGGCATTTTGTACTGCCTCTCGGGTATTGGATTTTTTTTCCGCCAAGAAGTTATCCAAATTCTGGAAAAAGTAGTAGGTAGTCTGTAGGCGCAAGGTCTGGTGAGTAGGGCGGATGACGGAGAGCTTCCAATCCCAGTTCTTTCAACTTGGAGACCGTCTGCTGTGCAGTATAAGGTCGCGCGTTGTCGTGCAGGAGCAGCGGAGAATGCTGGTTGGAGATGAGCCAGCTTCTCCATCATTGTGTTCAGTTCTTCACAGTACACATCTGCAGTAATGCTCACCCCGTTTGGTAAGAAGCTGTGATGAATCACACCGGCGCTAGACCACTAAACAGTGACCATCATTTTCTAGGGGTAAGTTTTCGTTTAGGGCATTGTTTAGGTGCTGAACCAGGATCCAACCAACTTGCTGAGCGCTTGCGGCTATCAAACAGAATCCATTTTCATCGCAGGTGCGGTGCAAAATTCCTTCATTTGTGTGTCTGTTGAGCAGTGCAAGGCACGTCTCGTGCACGTCAGTGGGGCACCCATTTGTCAAGCTTTTCTACCTTGCCAATTTGACGCAAATGGACCAATATTGTTTTGACGCTAACGTCGAGAGCTGCTGCTAATTCAGCCGTAGATTGTGTATCATCAGCTTCCACAATCGCCTTTAATTCGTCATGGTCGACCAAAGTCTTAGGACGACCGCGAGGTTCATTTTTCAGGTCGAAATTTCCAGCACGGAAGTGAGCAAACCAATAACAGGTGTTGTGTTGGTTTGTAGTGTTAGCTCCGTAAACGTCGTTGATATTGCGTGCCGCTTGTGCCGCGTTGCTGCCA
The DNA here is from genome assembly GCA_963853865.1 of Helleia helle. Classification (NCBI taxonomy): domain Eukaryota; kingdom Metazoa; phylum Arthropoda; class Insecta; order Lepidoptera; family Lycaenidae; genus Helleia; species Helleia helle. Next base: position 16,022,139 of record OY971421.1, read on the forward strand.
CGACGGTACTCGTATTCCATAATTACTCGAATTTTTAACGTATTCATGATGACGAAAAAGATTGAAATAGGATGAAAATGTAACACTAATCAATAAACAAATGACTACTTTTGGAAAAAGAATTCCATGTTTTTAAAATAAAATTAATTTGAAATTAGAATTCTTAGCCAAACAAAAATTATTTTGATTTGAAATGACAAGTACTGCAGAACGGCAATTTCATAGGTAAAGACCTATTATATTATTGCTACATATTGTTGAATTCGGTCTGTAGATGCTTTATTTCATTAAAGCGGGTGAGCCGTCCTCGTGTTTGTAAATGTATATGCACATTGTCTTAGTGTGCGAAAGCTCGGGAGCGCTCAGTTCAGTACGCCGTGCTATCCGCAGATAGACTCCCTGTAGTTACACACACAAGAACGCACGTATGTCGCATGACAACTACAAATATGGCCCGGCCCATCCGCTTACGTAAAATGAAGCAACTCACAGATTTAATACCAACCAACTAGATAGGTGCGTGGCTATATGTAGAAAGTATTTTAACTTATTAGCCATTCTGAACGACCCAATTGCTAAGCTTGGTATATTAGAACCAATAACACCTATATACCTAAATTATTAATTATACCCTCAGATGAAGTAAAAAAAGGTAGATGACGCACGGCCTTTGCTAATACTGAAGCCACAAAACTAAGCTCCTTCATGTAAATACACGCGCTCACGCACACAGATACACCAAAACTAAGCTCATTTTTTTTAGTATCTTACGAGTCGTCGTGCAGTAAGTTTGCCAAAAAAATACCGTTCTGTGTAATTAAATGGAGTAAAAACAATACAAAAGTGACCAAAGAGTCTAAAGAAATATCGTTTCACACATAAATAAACACAAGACTATATTCTTTTAAGATATTTTAACACTATTTTGAGGTTAATCAACATAAATAATATTATTGCCCCGAAATGACGTATCGGAAGAGTGTTGCCAGAAGTTAGTATTTCTAATAGCCCAATAGTGGGTAAGTCAATTGCAGGCAAAGCCATAGCAAAATAATTAAGTACAGAGGTGACATAATTATTATTTTATTATTTGATCGCTATATGACTGAATCGAAATGACCTCGTATAACCTATGTTGTATTTTTTTTGGGACTCACGTACCCACAGCAGGACTATGTATTTAATTATTTATAAATTCAAAGATTTACCATTTAATAAATTAAAAAAAATGTAACAGTGTGGCTTGCAGAGAAATGTTTTTATAATTTAAATGTTTTTTTTTATGGAAAACGACATATTATGTATTTAATTTAAATTGTGTATTGATAAAATGTGACTTTCTAATCACTATTATAATCAATTATTTTGAATCTGTTATTCTCTGACAATGATTTTAAGGACATGTTGTATTTATCAAGTTTATTTAATTGTAACTATTTTTTCCTGTTAATTTATATTAATTGTTTATTTATGTAAAGTTTTATTTTCACACACCATGTTATGGTAGAATGTATAGAACTTGTTTTTTTTTTAATATCACCTATGTATTTACTACATTCATGGGAATAAATAAATAAATAAAACAATTGTGTCAATAACATATCTATTGAGACAGTTTATAAAGTGATCCTACACGCCTCCTACATATTCGTAATATTATTGTATTTTATAAAAATATTCACTGTCACATTCACTTATTACCTATTTTTATTAATATACAATTTTAAGGGATATTTTAAAAAATGGCAACCCTTCATTCACTCACACATACTTAAAAAAGTGGCTTCACTTTCTTGTTCCAAGTGCGCTATCTACCTTTTTTTACTTCATCTGAGATTATACCCTTTGGTAAGAATCATCATCGATCATTGATAACTGAGGTTATGCCGCTCGCGCCATAAGGCAAAAAAGCGTATTTAGGCAGGGCCGGATCTACCTATAGGCTTTTGGGCTGCAGCCCAGAGCCCCGTGGATACAAAGGGCCCCCATTGAAAATAATAGACGATCGATATTATGAAGTAAAAAAAAAATAATTATTACAAAAACAAAAAACCTGATTGAAAAAAATAACCAAAAAGGGAAAAACAAGCTCTATAATTTAGTTTGAGGAGTATACAGTGCACCGTGTATTATATTTTATTCGATACTTAAACAACAGATATAATGTATGTATTTTAATGTATTAAAAATATAATTTATCCGTCCCACTCGATGGGTTTGGTAAAAAAAAAATAACCCCACAACATAGCGTTTTTTATTTCTTCTGAATGTACACTAGGTTTACACATTTAAAAAATCACTATCAATATCATCCACTCGTACTATCAAGACAAATCTAACGATACCTAATAATCAATCCATTGACCGTCCGCCTGTCTGTCAGTCTGTCAAACCAAAACCTCTGAATCTGCAATCATAAAATTTGGTAAAAAAGTTCGGTCTTTACTTGATACAAACATTCTAGATGAGTTTCTAGATAAATTTCCATTGCTGCAGGCCCCAAGCGATGTCATATCCATTTAACAAACACTATAAAATTTAACTTTTCGAGTCCTCAGTCCTGAATCCGTTGATTCAACCTCTAAGGAGTTGAGTATCTACACCGACGGGTCGAAAACACAACAAGGAACAGGTGCAGGGGTTTTCTCAGAGGAACTGAACCTTCACCTGGCCACAACAAACACAGCTCCGTTTTTCAGGCAGAATGTGTTGGCATACCCAAACAGCAAGAGCTATAACAGAGCGGAAAGTGACAGGGTACCCCATTAGGATTTTATCCGACAGCAAAGCGGTACTCCAAGCACTAAACTCATACACAACAAACTCGGGCCTAATGTACGAATGCCACTCTTACCTCGAAAGAGCATGTCAATCTAACACGGTGACCCTTCAATGGATAAAGGGGCATAGTGGTTCGAGGGGTAATGATGCAGCAGACGAGCTGGCCAAACGTGGAGCAAATATGGAGGTCAAAGGCAACGAACCAATGACTCCGCTACCATATAGCCAGTTCAGGGCCTGGGTTAGAATGCACACAAATACACAGCACAAAGAAGAAGAAGACGATTGTAGACAAGCAAGGGAAGCGATGCCAATAAGCAACCCACGTGTCTCTCGTCAATTAATGCTCCTAAAACGATCAGAACTGCGTCTGTTAACAGGCACCTTAACAGGACATGGTCATTACAACAAACATTTTCAGAAACGACTAGGCCATCGTCGCTCCCATATAAATTATTATGTTTATATGTATTTGTTTTAAACATGCCCTCGTCTGAATCAGTTATTCGCACCAATAACCTGGTCTATGATCATAACAAATGAAATCCATGCAAACCAAATTGACTTAAAAGTTAACCTCATACAAACCTAGTACTCAGATAGTTGATTTAACCAGGTATACAGGAGTCGATCATTGTGTACTGATTTTTAAAGTAGGTAGCAGAAAAAGTAGTGTCGAAGGTGATAAGGTAAAATAAGAAATATAAAATCTGATTTGGTAATACATATATTTATAATAAATAAAAAAGGGGCCAAGCGCGAGTCGGATTCGCCCATGAAAGGTTCTGTATCAGCAAGTAACATAATATTATAAAAGGTCTTGTAAGCACAATTAAGTAAGGGTAAGCGAAGTCGAGACCTGCCCCCGCTACCGATCAAGCCACGCCCCGTACGACATATAATTACCTATTATTTACTTACTTAGGCACCTATTACAGATTTATTATTAGAAAATAATGGTTCACGGTAGCATAAGGTTTTTTAAAATATATATTTAAGTTGATTGAATGAAAGTATTAAAATGTATAAATAAAAACTACTTACTAGATCTTGTTCTAAGCAATTTTCGGTGGAAGTTTGCATGGTAATGTACATTATATATTTTTTTAGTTTTATCATTCTCTTATTTTAGAAATTACAGGGGGTGGCACACATTATACCACTTTTCCAAAGTATCTCTCGTGCAAACTATTCAGTTTAGAAAATGATATTAGAAACCTCAATGTCATTTTTGGAGACCTATCCATAGATACCCCACATGTAAAACTCACTCGTTTTATGAAGAAAAAAAAATAGAATTGCAATTCCTTCTAAGTATGTATGGGGAACCCCCATGTTTTTTTCTATTTTTGTGTTAAAATCTTAATGCGGTTCACAGAATACATATACTTACCAAGTTTCAACATTACCTATAGTTCTCATATTTTCGGAAAAAAGTGGCTATGACATACGGACATAGACAAACAGACATGACGAATCCATAAGGGTTCCGTTTTTTTACATTTGGCTACGTAACTGTAAAAAGAATCAATTCAAAGGCAATTATTGAAAGGTACAGGAGGGTATATTTCAATTTTCTTAAACCTTAAATCAACATCTTCAGTTTCATTGATTAAGATGTACACTGAAAAGAAACGTAGGTACCTAAGTTACTGTTAGTCGCAAGTACTTAGTACTAGCTTTCATAATTATGATGGTTTTGTGGTTTTTATGATCTGTAGTTTTTGGATTTAAATCGACGTTATTATACCTGTCATATCAATAACCGTTTGGTTTTTGCAATGGTGCACGCGCGCTGTTAAGTTTTATAATATCTGTTTGAAAAGACAAAGTTTTTTCAATCAAGTCTATTCAATTTTCTTCATTATTTCCTCCAATCTCTTCTTTCTCATAACAAAAGCGAAAATAGATTTCACTTAAAAATATTTACATTCATAAGTTAATATGATGAAGGAAGCAAGCCTGCCCCACCATGGTTCAGGCCTTGACGTGGCGGTGGGGCTCAATAGCCTAAGGTGTGCCCAGCACCTTGGGCGAAGCTAATTGAGCCGAGGGGGCTCTTTGTACCCCTCTTATTAGAAGAGGGGACAAAAGAGCAGGGGGCAAGGGGCGGGGACGAGAACTTCACCCCACTGTGCTGTCCCGACGTTAGCAGGGGTTGTTCTGTGGTGCGGGACAAACCCTCTGTGGAGGTGGCGTCGGACCCCTGAGGTGACTAGCCGTCGAGGTGCCCTGTTTGCTCATTAGATCCGGGGCACCTCACCAAAGGCGGCATTGGTGTCACTCGCCGGGTTTTAGTGGGTAGAGCTGCGTCCACTTACCAGCTTTCGAGTGTAGCGAGTCCCCAAATACCCGCCTGGAGAGACCCACTCCCCAGCGGGATGCCTCAGAGCATTCCCCGGCGTTTAAGAAAAAAAAAATATAACCCAGACCCGACAATATTATTTACCAAACAAAACTTGCGTATGCATTTGAGTCACAAAGTAAGTCAAGTCAAGTAGCAAATAGTAGACAAGTGTTTGTCAGTATTGACTGCCCGTTTGGTCTACTATAAAAAAAAAGTACAAAATAAATTTGATTATAGTGTTGTATGATTTTGTATTCACGTTTATTTTCCAATTTAATGAATAGCCTTAAATTTTGTAGTGTTATAAAAATGAACTACAAACAAATATACGATAGATTTAAAAAATGAAATTGTGTTAACATTAGACTATTACACAACCGACAAGGTACACGATTGTCGACCCGTCAGAGCCCGGAACGACCGCTCGGGCGACACGGCGCGGCGGCGTCAGGCCAGACTAGCTCCTACGATCCTTTAAATAATTAACAATATAAACAACACAATACAATATGGAATGTCAATATATTTTACTTTATATCTACATTTGATTTCGAGTTTGAGTAGGTGACTGAAATTAAAAAAAATGCTTAATAATATACAATATTAGTTTATATCGAACTAATTACTCATATAATTAACTTATGAGTATGACGATTTCTGATAATACTTTACATTTTTCCACTGGAGTCATCTAACTACAAAACATAAAAAGACATATTCAAATGTAAAATAAATATATTTCAAATCAAATGTATGACATTTGATCTGTTTTTTGATGACAGACTGATAAAAAATCTAACAGCAATATTTATCGAAAATCGAACTTCAACAGAATTTCATTAGCTATTAAATACATAACACACTCTGCTACCACACTGCACGTTGGTTGCACATTTTGGTAAGGAGGATGCCGTTCTAAACCGCACTATATTATAAGTTAATTTAACACTTCTGCCTCCGTGCAATGTGGGAGCAGGTGAAACTTCATGGTTCATGGTTAAAATAGATTGTCTATATCAATTAGATAAAAATAAAAAAAAGTTTCATATTTTTTTCAATTTCCATTACTACCATAATATTTATTAGTACATACTATAAAACAAGTTCAAAGGTAGAAGAGGCGCTAGAACATAATATAAATATAGGCTTACAGATGTAAAGAGAGTTTACAGTAAGAAATTGCATACAAACTATTATAATACACGTTATTTTAAATTTTAAAATGCAACCCCCTATATAAAGGCCTAGAGTACGCAACCACAAAGTCAAGATCGACGTTACAACAGTTTAATTTATAATAAGTATATCTATTCACAGCACTTAACCACATGTTAGTCAACAAGTTCACACACAAAACGACCACAAAATCACTCTGGTGTCATACTATAACCATATGTATAGATTGCATTGAAATTAAATCTACTTCCCTATATTTACTCATATGTACAATTAATGTTATGGTCCATGGAACACATTACAATGACTCCTCGAAAGCGGCCATCAGATCACTTTGCATATTCATGTCTATTTGACCGGCCATCTGTAATAGAAAAAATTTTTATTCATTAGTTTACCTTCGTACATGTACCTACAATACGAATATATTATTATGTCAGGTAGCAAACTGATATTTGAAAACAATACTACGTTAAATGTCCATAATATCCTACTACCAACTGTGCGTGCTATGTGTCTGTAATCTGTATGTATATCAGAATCGTCTCGTTCTTCACAAAACTATTTAATCATCATCATCATCACAATCATAAGTTAACTATTTTAAAAAAATCTAACAATTCTTTATTAATTTGTATGTGTGATTGCGATTATGTGCGTAAGTGAGTGCATGTGTGTGCGAGTATATGCGATCGTGCGCGTGTGAATATGCACGTGTACTGACCGCTTCCCTACGGCGGCGCTCCTGCTCGCGCTGGCGCAGACGGTCCCGCTCGGAAGCGGGCGGCTTGTCTGCGGGCGGCGCGTGTGCGGCAGGCGCGGCAGGCGGTGCGGGGGGAGATCCGCGCGCCACTGGCGACACGTGCGGCGACGCCACCTCAGCGCTCTCGGGCTTGCGCGCGCCGCCGCCCGCCGCTGCGCCCACTCCCATGCTTCTACTGAATGAAAACTAATATTAATACACGTTTCTAAAGATGAGATATATATATATATAAAATAACTATATTGTTTAAATATAATGCGAATACAATTAACTTTTTCGCTTGCTTGATCTAGGAAAGGAGTGAAAAGTCTTTCATCACGGTGAAACTTTTTGAGTGTTGTAACACGTTTGAAAACTTGTACATATTGTTGCAGGTGATTGTATACAAAACTAAACTATCTACTATACAGGGTGTCCCGTAAGTAGTGGACCAACGGGGTGTGGGTGATAGGGGAACTATTATCTACCAAAACCACTAAAAATTATTGTTCTAGGTCTTATAGCTTTGAAGTTATGATTTTTTTAATAAATAGGTGAAATTATCGTCCTATGTACAAACATTTTATAATTTTACGAAATCTATCACTTATTTTTTTGTTATTTTTATTCTAGGCGGTTAATAATACATAGGTCTTTCTAATTAAAATTTAGTATTATATATAATAAAATAAGTATTTAGGTGTAATTATCATAAGCATGAAAATTAAAAAATAAAACTAGTGCAATTTTTACATTTCAAGATGCTCTATGTGGTGTTTGAGCTAAGCTGGTGTAAAAAAAATGTATTATAGCCTAGTGAAACTTTATTTTAAAAACATCTACATGTCATACCAATTACAAAAAAGTATAACACTGTGGTTTAAAGTATTTAAAAAATGTTAAATTAGCTTACGGATTTTAAATCTAAGAAATCGTCAGGTAGACAATGTGCAAAATAAGTCTCGGAATCACATAAATTCCGAGAAATATTTTGCACGTGCACTCTGGAATTCTTTTGTATTTTTCCCGGTCAATCATAGACGATACTCGAACCCCCTCTCCTTTCCTATTACTTACGACTCACTTCAGTGACTTGCTTACATCTTGTAACTACATACGTGTTTCTCTCGATCCCACTACGATTATTACTCCTTGTTGAAGTGCGCTTGAATTGGACCTCGGTTTTGCTTGTGATTTGGTATTGTTGAAGTTGGAAAAATGCCTAATACTTACACTCCCCGTGAATACGCAGAAATGTTTTTTATTTACGGGCTCTGTGATGGGAATGCTCGGCAAGCTGCACGTACATATCGTGAGCGCTATCCAAATCGAGATCGCTATCCCGATCACCGCATTTTTCTTCGGGTCAATAATGCCTACTTAGAAGGTCGTATTCCTGGAGTTGGAAACCGTGAAGGAAGGCCTAGAACAGTGGATGAACGTCAAATACTGGCAGAAGTAGAAGAGGATCCTTCGACTAGCACTCGTCGTATTTCTAGACGCACTGGTGTAGCTAGAAGTACGGTACACCGCATATTGAAACGGAACAACTTACACCCGTATCATGTACAACGAGTTCAAGCGCTGTTACCTGCTGATTATCAGCGACGAATAAATTTCTGCCGAGAGATGTTGCGTCGATGCCGTCAAGACCGAAACTTTTTTAATTCCATATTATGGAGTGATGAATCATGTTTTAACATGATGGGAGTGTTTAACATACACAATCTTCATCATTGGAGTGTCGTGAATCCTCGAATAGTGAGAGAGGATCGATTTCAGCACCAATTTGGAGTGAATTTGTGGGCAGGAATATTAGATGGCAGAATTATCGGTCCTTTTGAATTACAGCCGAGACTTAACGGCGCTGGTTATCTCCAATTTTTGAGACGTGATCTCGGTAATTTGTTAGCAGACGTGCCACAAGAAGTACGCGAGAGAATGTGGTTGCAGCACGACGGTGCACCAGCCCACTATTCACGGCAAATGACAGAATTTTTGAACGTGACGTACCCAAATCGATGGATAGGACGCGGAGGTACAATATCATGGCCGCCACGATCTCCCGACCTGAATCCTTTGGATTATTTTTTATGGGGTTACTTCAAAGAAGCAGTTTATGAAACGAATATTTCTGATGAAAGAGAGTTACGACAAAAATTAAATCATGTTGCTGAATAGCTAAAAAATAATGAACGGGCTCGACGAAGTTTACAAAGAAACTTTATACGAAGATGTTGGTTATGCATAAGAGCTAGAGGAAAGCATTTCGAGCACTTAATGTAAGAAAAAAAATGTGTAATAAAAGCTTTTCCATAATTAGCAATGTATTTTTATTTTCTTGCAAAAATGTCCTTTGGTTTAGATAGTAATTAAAATAGGAAAAATACTTATTTGAAACCAGTTACTTTTTTGTAATTGGTATGACATGTAGATGTTTTTAAAATAAAGTTTCACTAGGCTATAATACATTTTTTTACACCAGCTTAGCTCAAACACCACATATAGCATCTTGAAATGTAAAAATTGCACTCGTTTTATTTTTTAATTTTCATGCTTATGATAATTACACCTAAATACTATTTTAATTAGAAAGACCTATGTATTATTAACCGCCTAGAATAAAAATAACAAAAAAATAAGTGATAGATTTCGTAAAATTATAAAATGTTTGTACATAGGACGATAATTTCACCTATTTATTTAAAAAAATCATAACTTCAAAGCTATAAGACCTAGAACAATAATTTTTAGTGGTTTTGGTAGATAATAGTTCCCCCTATCACCAACACCCCTGTTGGTCCACTACTTACGGGACACCCTGTATATCGATATATTGTAATTAAAGCAAATAAATCGTAGATAGGACAGGCAGACATGGCCATTTTGCTTATAGGGTGCTTGTTGTCTTATTCAAATAGAATTCATTTTAAGTATTTGTATGTTGATGTATAGTGTTTAAATACCTGATCTTATCCTCTTCAGGATGCCTCCTCTCTGTTTCTTGTCGTTGCCTTTCTCTCTCAGCCTGTTCTTTCTTTCTTAACTCTTGTTGCTCTATCAGAGCTCGTTGTCTATCAATTTTTTCCCGTGCTTGTTTCTTGAAAGCCTAAAAATAAATAAAGATTAATTAATTACTATATAATTACTAAATAAGCCTCATTTTTGGTACTATGCTATTTATTTTTACAGTTACATGTCGACACCAAATATATATATATTATATATATATACGTAATCAGATTAACTCACTTGGAAACTGTCCATGACAGGTTTCGGTTTCGCTTGACTATTGCTTCCCATCGTAGGTATGTTTTGTGGACTGCCTGCTTGCGCCAACGAAGACCATGAACTAGCATTCTTTAAATTCTGATCTTGTTTAAGTTTGAAAGCTTGAGCAAAGTTCGAATTCTTGGCATCCTCTACTTTTTTATCCATTTCATATTTCGTTCTATCCGACATATTATTAGGAGCCATATTAGGAACTCGATCTATGAGATCTTCGATCGGTTTAGGGGTCAGAAGCGGCTTCGTCTCTTCCTTCTTAGACACCGGTGGTATCAAGCTAGGCGCGTTAGTCATATTCAGATGCGGATGCGTGAGGACCGAATGCGACTGGGGCGCCGAATATATGGGATCAAAAATGGAAGACACCGGGGGCGCCGACGTCAGTCCGGGTATGTTGGCATTCGAATTCACATCGGGCCTCAGCAAATCTCGTTCGTGGACTACATTTTTGTCTACAAATCCATTGTGGGACGGGACGTACACGTCGTTCATCTGGTCCGAGACGTGCGTCATCTCGGTGAGCCCGCCCAACTGCGCCATCAGGTTTTGGTGCGCCGCGTCCGGCATCATGGTGGGCTTGGGCAGGTTGAACTCCTCCAGGCGCATCGACGACTCCGACGCACTGACGCTCACGTCCATGGGTACATCCGCTTGCAGGCTTCGCTCCAGGCTGGCCAGGGACCTCTCGATGGGGTCTATGTAATGCGAGGTGTCCACTTTCTCGAGGCCGTTGCGAGGTTCGGCTCTCATCGTTGGTTTCTGGTTTTCCATAACGATGGGGACGATAGAGGAGTCCGGGATGTTGTTGGGCGGATGTATGTTGATGGGGGCGGGCGGGCGTGGCGGCTGTGCGGACGCGCTCTTGGCGTCGGCGGGCGGGGAGGGCGCGGGGCGGGCTAGCTCGGGCTTGCCGTCGGGCGTGACAGGTGAGGGCGGCGCAGCGGGGGGCGCAACGGGGGGCGCGGTGGGCGTGGGCGCTGCAACCGCCGTTGGCGCCACCGACACCGGGACGGGCTTCTAGAAAACATAATTCACATTATTGATGGAGAATTTAAAAATATTAACACGATTTCATTAAAAATACACTCACAGGAACATGATGAGACTGCTTCTTAACCTTTTTTTTCGGTGGTTTAACCGAGCTCGCACCTGGAATGAGTACATTTGCATTTGAAATATACCTTTTAAAGAAACACCATTAATTATATGATAATTTTTTGATTACATACCCAAACGTCTTCATCTCATCATCGTCTCTAGTATCGTGGCAGCTATACTTACTGAGCTTCTTAATGAAACCTACCCTACAATAAAAACTTACTTCTACGGACTACTTCATCTTTGAAAGTTTAATGTACCATGTATATTTTTAGAATAAACAAACTATTGAAAATTTTTGCCAGGGATATTGAATGTGTTAATTATTTTCACATTTTTCAAGAATGTGAAACTTAAAGTTAGGGTCGAAAAGCCAGCCTTGAAGTGTATATACCTTTTCTGTAATATAACGCTAAGTTCGAGAAAATACCTTTTTAACGATAAACGACACGAATTTAACAACTAAGGACTTCAGATCTCAGGGCATTAAAAAATCAAACATTATTACTTAAAAGTTTTACTTAAATTTTTGTTATAATATATCGAATTATATACAAAGTTTACTTATTACCACTCAATCTTATAATCTAGGTTGTAATTCATGAGGGTCTGTTAAATAAATCTTATGCAATAAAATTTACACAACATGTTGTTTGCTGACACAATATTCTGTAGAACCTACGCCGACAAAACTGAACATTGCATATGATTTAATTGTACCAAATATTATTTGCAACTTACTAATATATACCATATATACTTTGCAAAATAATATCGAAACTCATTCATTTCACTAGATATCTGACACACATAATCTCTGTAAACCTATGCACATTATGCTAAAAAATGTATACAAAAACTCTTAATTTGTTCTAATTATTTTTGCCCGATTGAATATGGATAAAAATATTTTATTGATGTTAATAAAATATTTAAAACCAACTAGCAGGCGAAAGAAATAAAAACGATAATATAGTATATAGTTTAAATAAATAATGTACATGTTAAGGTTGTGAATTTAATATCGTTTAAAACATTTAATAAATAATTATAACATATAATTCGAAGTAAAACATCGGCTTAGCTCAGTTCTGTAATATACATACACTAAACACTAATTCTTACTTACAATCGATCGATAAAGTTGTACTCGAGAAGATTCTACAACCACTCTATGAGATGATTCCGTCCCTCAAACTGTCAACACGAACATGTCTCTAGGAATGTAGATTTGCCACCATTGCCTGTCCACTGAATGACCGTTCCAATACCAGTATGTATAACATACAAACGATAGCACACATTGATTGCGCAATTTTATCAATTTATTAGATCTACTCAAAGGTGTTACAACCTAAAACATTGGGACATTGTCGTCGTTAAGGCCAATTAGTATAAAGTACATAAAAGTATGACTTTTGCTTTTATATATATAAAATTAGTTATAAAACTTCAAAATGATTTAAACATCCCTTTCATCAAATCCACACAGGTTGAAAAATATTAAAGTTGACATTGTAAAATTACTTTGTACATTTGATGAAGGGTTTTAAAATAAATTAAGTAATGTGACATGTGATTATACTAGATATAAGAGATATATATTATTATATATTATGTATGTTTGTATTTTTATGTATAATTTTTTTTTTCAAATAATTTTAACGAATCTAATCGCCAATTATGCTAAATAAAGTAAATACTAACATAAACTATTTTAATTTGCATGTATTTTTTTTACTTATTAATTTACAAATGGTACAAGATTTTTTTGTTAAAAATAAACAAACTGTCAAAAGGTGCGAATGACAATTGCTATGGCAAAATAATGTGAGTCAGCTAATGTGTTTTTTTTTCATTATTTTTTAACTGTGGGACCCAGTCCATTAAATTAACCTAAACTCCTCCCTACAATGCTGAACCTAATGAGTGCACAACTTATTCCGCTATGCCAATAGGTTATATGTCCATCTTTTTTGCTTTATAATTATTCTCAAAAATTGCGATCATTGTGTAAAACACCTAGTTTCTATAGTATAGGTTATTCTTTTTGCAATATCTGTAATTCTATCTAAAGTTAGTTAGTGGTTTTGCATATTTATGTGTTTGGTTATCAAATATACTTCAATAATGTAAGGCATTAAATGTGTTTTAAACCAGCCGTAATATCAAGTGTCAAACCCTCGTGCGCTCCTCACATCGCCGCTACCTCATAATATATATGCCAAGCACTTGTCGTACAATACGCACCAATTAATTATATTTTATTGCACCATTTTCCTCCCTCCTCTCACATAAATATGTGTAAATACATAATCTTTTAAAACACAATTACACAATCAAAATGAAATGTTACAAGATACGAGTAGATTCCTACGACATTGATGAACGGTTACAATATTACACGTAAAGTACGTCGTTGACGGTATTGTAGTTCTCTTCTATATCACAATATCAAAATAAATTGAGTAGGTTTGCAAACAATTTGTGGAAGGAAGGAGGCCAGCTTTGGGTGTATTTTATCGTAAACAATATCGGTCACACGTCTTTTAATTTTTGAGCAAGCATTTTAAAACTGTCAAGCGATCAACCAATAAACGATACCTTTTCAATGATAACAAATTTTTAACTACAACATGTCTTTAAAATACATCCTCGTGTTAAAGATCAGGGGTGAACAACAGGGGGTGAGAGAATTTTGCTTGCTAAATGGTATCCGTCCTTACACAATTGTTTGCATTACGTGGTAGGTGGTCGCGCCCGCTTGCCGCGCCGCACGCCCGCACGTCGCCGCTCCGCCCACCCGACTTCGTACCGATGTCACACAAAAGCAATTCGTACCGTGAGATCTGAAGTATCCGATATGTCATCCCGAAGCGAATCGATTTAAGGATGCAAATGAAATAACGTCGCATTTAAGGACATGATATAGTTAAAAATGTGAAAAGGTATTTCCTATTGGCTCATGAAAGCAAACCAAACCGTAATCCTTACCGGCACTGGTTAGGTGTCGGCGAACACCAAAGCTGGCTTCTTCTCCTCCGTGACTATTGTTTTGTGCCTTTACTGACATTTTCATATGCAAAAAAATTTATACTCTGATCATTTACATTAGTTTTTTTTTCTCTTTCCAATATCACAGTGAGAAAAATTATAACGGCCACATTTGCAACACTCTCACTCCGTTTCATACACGCATCTATTCCACTTTATTAAAACGTAAGTACATACTACTATTGAAAAAAATTGCGAGGTGGTTCTGTCTTATTACTTTAAAAGTATCAATTGATTTATTAAACAAGGTGTTTCATCATATTACTTCTCTGCCACTTCTTTTAAAGAGCTACCTAGTGTAAAACATAAAATACTACCATACAAGTTTACTGTAATGGTCAACACACATTCTCTCGTTCATAAACATTTTATTGTTTGATTGGTATCAACTTATAAAAAAAATTATTATAAATAATAAAAAACAATTAAATAATAAAAAAATAGAATAATCCAATTATTGGACACATTAACCTACAACAAAGTAAGAATCATCGAAGTCTACTTTGATATTTTTAAGTTTCACAGTTACATCCATCCCAACTGGAAAGAGTTCACATTCCGACACAAGTGTCACTCATACTGTCACTGACATATTCAGACTAGAATAAATTTTTTAAATATTATTCTCATCCAATAAAAACAATAGTACTGATCAGTCATATTGAATAACAACAAATACTGGCAAAGGTAAATACCTTGTAGATTCAGATATTTTTCTTTCTTACATGCCGATAACCTAAACCTACGCATAGATCTCAAGCCTTGTGAAAATATCCTTATGACATGAAGATTGCTCTTAATTAAATGCAAGTAACATTAAAATCTAGTGTCAAATCGTAATTTACATCGTATGGTACATCACGGTACCGCGCAGTGCAGCTTCGAGTCTCCTATGCGAATAAAGGCGTGGGCAAATGTGCCGAACTTCTAACCTGCTTCGCTGTCACTGCTGTCGGACGAGCTGGTGTCGGTACTGGACGACGAGTTCGACGAGTCCGACGAACTCGACGACGAAGACATGCCACCACCGAGGCCATCCTTGCACCCTTCTGTAACAAACGTATTATTTTAATGTCGAACGATTAATTTTAACGGTGTTTTTTTACAATAAAACTCTGTCGAGAAATATGTATAATACATACTATAAAATCCATCCATTATTAAGTTAATAGAAGATCAAACATGCAAAATTTTACGTGATTACCATCCAGATTATTTGTATCCGTCAATGGCTATGCAATCAATGCTCAAATAATACGAGAAATAATAACTATAGGTATATATTAATAATTAAAGAGGAGAATACAAACCTTTTTTGGGTTGCTGTTTCTTATTTGTTCCTAACTGTCCCGATACATCTTGCAATCGCTTTTCTAATTCTTGTTTCTTTTCTGCCATTTGTTCGTCTTTTGATTTACCTGACACTTTCCGATCTGTAATTTGCACGTCATTAAATAATATATACGTTGCAATAATAAAAATTACCGGTGTTATATTGTTATAGATATTATAACTTACGCGTCTTTTTTCGTAGACAAGATGCAACGTAGCTTTCTAACTCACGCAACGTCGATGGTTTTAAAGTTTCAAAATCTATTTCTATTTCATCTGGATTAGAATCTCTCAGTGAAGGTTCTCGATTCTGAATTATGTGCACTACTTTCCCAAGTTTGTCACCTGATAAAGAAATGGATATATCTCAAAAACGACTACACACAAACAAACAGGAATGTAAGACACGGATTCAATTGACATTTCACTTTTTAAACACTGCTATATTATATTCTTAACTGAAACTAAATTGAAAATAGGATACCCGTATTTTTTTAAAAGATTATAACATTTTGATATTTTGAATACATTTTCTATAAAATACTATCGAACAAAAGTGTTATCTAACAGGTACGTCGATCAAGGTCTTAATCATATTTTTTTTGCAGGGAAATCCTTATGGATACAGCCACGATCTTCGGGTAGAACCTGACACATAGTGGGATTCGTACCTGGGAGCGCCTGCCCGTTTGCCTATCCTAATATTATTTTTAAAAAAAGTCTATATACAAATAATTACCGGGCAGCTTGTTGATGTCGAGCGAAAGCTGGCGCTTCTCGTCGTAGGACATGGGCTTGGCGAGGTCCTCGTCGTCGGTGTCGGCAGGCGCGTGCGCGTGGTGCGCGTGCGGCGGCGCGGTGGGCGTGGAACCTTTCTTCTTGGGCGGGGCCGCGGTGCGCGCGCCCGGCTTGCCCGCGCCCGCGCCAGCCGCACCCGCGCTTGCCGCCGCGCCGCGCTTGCCGCCCGCCTTGCCGCGCATCGCGCCGCTCGCTATAGATGTTATACAGTTTAGAAGTCTCAATTCATATAATATTATGTTCACATATCTCTTGAACGGTATGAAATATTTAACAAAGGCGATTGGATTAAACGTGATCAGTAATTCGTAGATTAAACTATTCCGTTAACAGTTTCTTCAAATAAAGGTTAGATTCTTTTGAGAACTGTTTTGTTACTGCTGTGTATATTGAATCTATTACGAATCAATCTATTAAGCATTGTTACTATTTTGACTATTTGACTAAAGTTTAATGATTGCTTTATTTTACATGATATGAATCGTTTTTAAAACTACAGTATTATATAGCTAAAGATTATAAAACTAAAGATTTGAAAAAAGAGAAATCTAAGAGAAGAGGCTCACCTAAGTTTTCACTGATGTTATTCGCCTTAGTACTGTACGCCGTGACTGCGTTCGTCTTGGGTATACTAGTGCTGTTTCCTATTGGTTTCTTCTGTTTCTCCTTTATCTTTTTCTTTGCTTTCTTTTTGGTGTTGGATTCCTCGACTAGCTTTCTCATTTTCTCTTGAAGGGCTAGAAGTTCTTTTTCGAGGACTTTCACTTTGTTGTTCCTCTCCTCTTCTGAGTCGTCGGACTCTGACTCGGATTCCGATCCAGACTCGGAACTGGAAGCCGAGCTGCCTTTATCTATATGCGGCGCCCCCACATGCACCGGTTCGTCCGGAATCTTTGCATACCTATGAAATAAAAATCATTAAAACAGTGAGCAGTCTCGTAGTACATGTGGTATATACTCCCATTTGAAAGGCCGGCAACGCACCTGCTAACCCTCTGGTGTAGTGGGTGTCAGTGGATGTCGCTATCACTTACCATCAGGTGAACCGACTGTCCGTTTGCCCCCTCTTCTATATATAAAAAAAATCAATATATAGTATAACTTTACATACCTCATTTCAAAGACGTCTTGTAGTTTCCGAGCCATAGCGACAACATCGTGATCGGGAGGATTGTACTTGTAGCAATTTGTAAATATTAAACGAACGTCCGCGGCGAATTCAGCGGCCGTCTTATAAGCCCTAGTGTCCATATTGTGTTTGACTGTACCGAGATCCATCGGTTTCTTGATGATTTCAAAATAATCATGTAGACCCAGTAAGACTGCATCTACAGGTTTGTAGAATGGCCAAGCATAACCCTAAAACAAAAAAATATATAACCTAGTGATGAAATTATCGTAAGTAATTCCAATCAAAATTAGTCAATTAGATGTTTCTAATTAAATTTATTATTAACTAGCTGTTGCCTGCAGCTTCGCCCGCGGTACTCAACTCCTATATGTCACAGCGTGATGTTATATAGCCTGTAGCCTTCCTAGATAAATGGGCTGTCTAACACGGAAAGTATTTTTGAAATCGGACCAGTAGTTCCTAAGATTAGCGCGTTCAAACAAACAAACTCTTCAGCTTTATAATATTAGTATAGATAATTTTATATGTATTCTTATTGCATAAGGTTTCAATTAAAATGCATTAAATATTTCTTAAAACATGTTAACAATATCAACTTGATTGCGTTTTGTGCAGCTTAACTTTAGAGGCAACACATAAACATATTATTAAGTCTGAACATATTAGCAGCAAAGGCATATATATGAATGGTCAGTTAGCAGCCCAATATTTATTGCTGACATCAACCTCTCTGCTCAGCTGCTGGTTAACCTTAACTAGAATATATAAGAAAAATACTTCACAAATTCTTACAGAGTGCTTCTTAGAGAATAATTCCTTCAATATTTCATTACAACTCTTGAGAGCATCCGAGAGCTTCTCTTTGCTCTTGGCTAGCTGAGGCGTCATGGCGGAATGGTGTGGGGCGCCCGTAGCACCCACTCCCGGAGAAAGACCGCCCATTTTGAATCCATCGTCACCGACTCTTCCGGCCTGTGAAAAATGAACCATATTACTTCAGAAAACTTGAGAACCATGTATGATTAAAGAGAAAAAAAAATGTATAGGTTTGTGTTGATATATATATAAACACAAAGTTGACACTAGGAAAGTAATAGCTTTATAAGATTAATCTTAAGAACACTCTGTCCTTATCTGGCAGTCTCCAGCACTCCTCTCAACTGGAGAGAAGTCTTTAAAGTTGCAGAGGAGCTAATGGTGCTAATCTAGAAGTACCGGCAATAATGCTTTTTCCATGTTCATGAGTGAGAAGACCTAGTCGGCAGGATTCTATTTGCGATACATTACTGTTATATATATTACCGCCCACGAGCAGACGATGGCAAAGACGATGCTTATGCTTTCTGCCTGCTGATACCGATACAAAGTATAGTTTAAGGGGGCGGCGCTCTAGTTGGTGTTCAATCTCTTAATCCAGTCAGTCAGAATCGATCTATTGGCAAAGGGGACCCCTGCAACCCTTTGCCAATAGATCGATTCGAGGCACCCATTGCTGAAGGCACTGGTGGGGTTTTTAAATGGGGGTAGGCAATGTTACAATATACAAATGTAGACAAATAGAATGTATTACTTACTTTTTTCTGTCTCCCACTTTCTCTTCGCGTTGATATTTTGGCAGGTTTAGGGCCACTTTGCTGTTCTATTGTGGGTGTTGTATAGCCCTCAAAAGAACTACCCATTGGCGTTGTAGTATCCGCTTTTCTTTTCACTCCCTTTTTAACCTAAAAGAATCACATAAGTTTATTCAATTTTTTTATATAGATCTTTAACATCATCAGTAAAAGCTAATGTATATAAGGATGTACCTTGGCAGGCTGGGTCTGTGACAGTGGGACAGTTGTTATTGTGGAAACTGGCTGCGCAGCTGCCGGGGTCACGTGGAAATTGGAGGGTTGTGTAGCCACCTGTAACAAACAATTATCACTGTTAGATTTTGAAATAGAAACTGTTTACACACCAACCGTATTGATACTCAGGGATAGGAATGGCATGGAACTGCCACTCGAGTCTTGCACAATACAAGCTAGTTACGATTAAATTCGTTTTTTTATAGCATAGCAGGGCAAACGAGCAGTCGAAGCCTTTTGGCGACTGTCTTCGCCCATATACATCCGCACAACCAGAGATTAAGCAGATTCCTCCCCATGGGCCACCGGAAACTCACAAACCGCATGAAACGCGATAGCATAGCTGTCACTTTACGCCGGTAATAAGTGAGCGAGAAGTCTCAATTCACAACTAATATTAAAAAACGACGTTTAGGTAGACGGAGTGTTGGTCGGCCATTAACAAGGTGGGAAGACGATCTCCGTGCGGTGGCCGGTCCGTGTTGGATGCGGGTGGCAAAGGATTGGCATTCATTGAGGGAGGCCTATGTTCAGCAGTGGACGGATAGAGGCTAATGATGATGATTAAAAAATGCAAAAAAAAAACCGCTGCTGGAAATTCACTAAGTGTTTAATATTCAAATAGCTATAATTTTTCAGAAATTTCATATTAGGGGTTAAAGTATGAAAATGTTGTTTGGTACTGAAAAATCGACTTCAAAAAATAAAAAACTAAAAAGTAATAAAATAATTGGGCTTTTTAACCGACTTCAAAAAGGAGGAGGTTCTCAATTCGTCGGAATCTTTTTTTTCAATGTTGCGACTTCAAAATATGTAATATCATGGCGTGGGCGTGGTAAACGCATAGATTATTACATACCGGGTGTATTTGGAACGCTTGCGAAGATTAAACCCTAATAATATACTATTTATGTACTATAAAATGCATATAACCATTTATCTCAGAAACTTTTTTAAAGAAAATTTTAGGACTTTTGTATTTTGCAAACCCGCAATGTATGTATACACACTATACACTCATGCTAACCGCGAGACGCGCGACTAGCGGGCGCACTAAAGACGCGCGCGGTGCGTGAGTTCGTTCACCTCCTGATTCAGTCCGCTAGCCGGCGTGAACCATAAACCAATTACATTGCTGTTTTTTTTTTTCAAAAAACCATTATTTTAAAGCATTATCATCAAATTCCTGTAACATTATGTTTACTAAACCGGATTATACAAAAAAATAAAATAAAAAAGGCAACCAAAAAAAAAACGCGTTTTTTTCACTTGTATCATGTCAGGCTATGCCAACACTATCATAGCTCATTATAATAAAACAATTTTTTACGGATTTTATCGCGGTTTATTAAGATTTTTACAAGCCCGACGTTTCGGATACTTTACAGCAACCATGGTCACGGGAGGACTGAGGTGTCATACGTCCTATTATTACAAAGTTATTCGAAACTACCCTATGATACATCAATATTTTGGTCAGTCCTATCTACGCAGAAAGTGCTAACTGTATGGTGTGGCAAATGCTGAGTGGCTACCTCTATTGTTCGCAATATTATTATGTATGTCAAACTGTTGTGTACGATTATGTTTTATAATAACATATCTTTTGTTGTGGACAATAAAATATTTTTCTTTCTTTCAAATACTGTGAAGCTCCGGGAAAGAAAAACACCGGGAAGCTGTTTTTTTTTACGCGCCAAAGGATTCAAAATCCAGAAATAAGTGGATGACAGTTATAAGAAAAAGAGATTCAGTATGAACTAAATCTATTGCGTTCTGTTGTGAAATGTGAAGATCGTTTCGATGTAAGTACCTATCATTTTTTTTCTTTTACGCCGGGAAATGCTCTGAGACATCCTGCTGGGAAGAGGGGACTCCCTAGGCGGGTATGTGGAACTCGCTGCGCCCGAAAGATGGTAAGTGGGTATAGCTCTACCCACTAAAGCCCGGCGAGATCTATTGAACAAACAGGGCTCCTCGACGGCTAGCCAGTCCCTCAAGGGACCGATGCCACCTTCACTGAGAGGTTGTCCGATGTCCCGCACCATAGAACAACCCCTCCCAAGGTCAGGACAGTGCAATGGGGTGAGGTCCCCATTCTCGCCATTCTCGGTGAAATCGGAGAACAACCACGTATAATGATCGCCGACGTCTGTGGCTCAATGGTTAGCGTGTTGGCGCAAGCCGGAGGTAGCGGGTTCGAATCCCGCCAGGCAACAAAACCTTTTCTGTGCTCCTGGGTCATGGATGTATATTATAATAAAAATCTTAAATATATGTATAGTGATGATAATGCTGATGATGTCCTCCCAGACGTAACCGTCGACGGCGACACCCTTAGCTTATGTTAGCCTGGGCCCTTGCATGAACGCGAGCATGACTAGCAAATCCAAATTTGGTTTTGAAAGTCCTGTTGCAGGATTCACAGTGAAGAGTCCCATCGGAGTTATATGTGTAGTAGTAGGGCGGCTTGGGACGAGATTTCCGGAGATGGCGTTTGGCATCAAGATCTTCGAGACGG
This sequence comes from Helleia helle, assembly GCA_963853865.1. Classification (NCBI taxonomy): domain Eukaryota; kingdom Metazoa; phylum Arthropoda; class Insecta; order Lepidoptera; family Lycaenidae; genus Helleia; species Helleia helle. The sequence continues at coordinate 16,044,255 of OY971421.1, forward strand.
GTGCGTTCAAAATTTTCTAAGCCCGATTTGATTGCGGTTCGCCATTCCATCCTCTGAGTAGCAAGCTCCTCCCACAATTCACTTGGAGTGCCGACAGCAGTCAGGTGGCGTTTCAGAACATCCCTATACCGTAGATACTGTCTCTCAGGTTTGCGTTTACCTGAGCTAAGCTCAGAGTAAACAAGTAACAAGTAGCGGAAGGTGTCTACTTCGTCCAGAGGCTTTCCGTGTAGGTAAACAGCAGCATCTTCCACAGATTTCCCTTTAGCGGGTTGTTTAAGAATCTGGGTCTTAGAAGCACTGATTACTAAGTCAAATTTGCGACAGGATTCGTCTAAATTGTCAAGATAACTCTGCAGGTCGTCCAAACTATCAGCCATAAGGCAGACATCGTCGGCATACAGGACTTCTGTTACCTGAACAGACTGAATTTTGCGTTTTGCTCTGAAGCGAGTCAGGTCGAAGACACTTTTATCCATACGGACATTAATGGAAATCTGGTTATTACAGTTCTTAAGAGCGTCGTTCACTACTGCAGCAAAGTAGATAGCGAAAAGGGTCGGAGCCATAACGCATCCTTGTTTGACACCGCTGGTGACAAGGAACTGCTCTGTGAAGTTGTTCTCGTGACGTTCGCGGGTTGTCATACCCTCGTGAAACTGACGCACTAAATTTACAAACTTCACAGGACAGCCACATTTTTCTAGAACTGCCCAGAGAGCAGTCCTAGGAACGCGGTCAAAGGCCTTTTCTAGGTTCACAAAACATAAGTACAGATCACGGAGTTGTTCAAGACTTTTTTCTTGTATTTGCTCGGCAACAAAGATGGCGTCAACCGTGCCTCTGTTGGGTCGAAACCCACATTGACTTTCTGGAAGGAAGCTGTCAGCCAAGGTGCTCAGGCGTCTATTGATGATGTGCGTCAATATTTTACCTGCCGTGGATAGCAAGGCAATGCCTCTAAAAGAGCTACAATCAGAGAGGTCTCCTTTGCCCTTGTATAATTTGCTAATAGAAGCATCCTTCCAGTCTTGCGGAACAGTCTCAACGTCCCAAATCAGTTTTATAAGTTCAAACAGCCTAGACCTGATACTCGGCCCACCGTATTTGAAAACTTCAGATGGAAGACTGTCTGAACATGACTTACCATTTTTTAAACGGTTTACCGCACTATTTCAGTTGTCTGGTACCCGTAACACAAGTTCTTCAATAACTTAACACGGGACCAGATTGACGTGTTGTAAAAAAAAAGTCCATAGATATTATTATTATATATTATAATTTAGGCAACAAAATTAAAACACAGCGCGCGCATGTGGCGTGATTTGCATAAGTTTCGCCATTGCGGACGGCGCGCAAGATGTACCACAGGTAGTGGTGTGCAAATAAACTATTTTATGATAACGTGCTATGGACTATAAACTATATTTTTCTAACGCGCTATTTTATAGCGCACGACACATCTAGCGCGAGCGCGCGCTCGACGCTGACTGACGTATAAACTATAAATAATAACGTCTAGCGTCTACGATCTAGCACGTCGGCGTGGTTCGAATGTTATAAAGTTATAATTACGGCCTACGCTAGCCGCCTCGCTACATACTTAATGTAGCGCGAATAGGAATTTATATAGCGTACGCGATACGTTGAGTATGAATAGCGCGCTACGTTATGGCGCTATGCGTTATATTAACCACCACTAACCACAGGAGCCGTGAAGTCACGCTGCAAGCAACGAGCGCGTGTAATTTCGGAAATGTGAAAAGTGGTCTAATCATCTCGCAGCGATAACTTCGGTAATAGTACATGGATGTCGTGAAAAAAAAAATAACATACTTCTACATCTGGCGGTGACTCCTGACACAGGCACATGTTGCCTAAAAGGAGACTCCAACAATGTACTCTTTAAAAAATGTGATACAGAAATAAATTTATTCTTATTTTATTTTTTATTTATACTTGGTCTATGCTTTGATGTAAGATATATTTTTATCACATTTTAACCCTTATGTGTTCTTAATTGAAAGCCAAACAATCGAATGTCATACCTATATCTTTCAAACTTAGAGTATGGTCTTCGTCTGGTTATTAATGTACATACCTGTTGCGGCAGGCCCGTGTGCGTAGCGGGCGGCGTGGCGGGTGGCGCGGCAAGGGCCATGGTGGTGGTGTTGGTGGAGCCCACGAAGGCGGGGTGGGGCGCAGGCACCGCCTTCACCGACGACCGCGAGCTGATCGCCGCAGCCGGCGGCACAGCCGCGCTCGTCGTCCCACCGATGCTACTACTAGACCCACCAGTGCGTTTCTTCACGGTACCACCCTTGCTAGTGTTCGACGGCATTTCAATTTCCTTCTCCTCTTTTTCCATTTGAGCTATCTGTTAAACGAAAAACCAATAATTGAATGATTATACTTTATTGTGCACACACAGAATTGCAATTTATCCCTTACATAACCTACACGTTTCATTTGCATATGGGAGCTTTTTCTTACCCGATTTAAAAATAATTTTTCTAAAGTTTGCGCCATTACTACCACGTCCTCCCCGGGCTTGTTGTAAACGTAGCAGTTTGTGAACATGGTATTGAAATCTTGAATACATTCTTGAGCCGAATAATAATAATTGGATTCTAAACGTTTTTTGATTGTACCCAAGTCCATAGGCTTTTTGATAATTTTATGATAATCCTGAAAAAAGCACAAGTTGTAAATCCTCGGTTATAGTCACATTTCAATGTTATTTCACTTTTTATGTAGTGCTCCTTACAGGAAGATTTAATTTCTTCGCATCAACCGGTTGGTGGAAAGGCCAAGCAAATTTATGTTTCCAGACTGCCTTTATCACATTTTTCTGAAGGAACTGTAACTGATTCGTCATCCGCCCTTGCCGGCGGGGAGTCTCTTCGGATGAGGCTCCATTGACGGATTCCGCCGTAGGCTGAAAAACGAAAACACGATTAACTATAAAACTCCAGTAATCTAACCAGTATAGAATATACTACATAACAGTCAATAACTTACAGTACTGGTTGTAGCAAGAGGATCGACTGCCTGCTGCATCGTGCTGGAGTCAGCAATCTACCTACCGAAAACAGGCAAAAACTGTAGTATCTGCTCATCTAAATATTTACTCACTGTATAGACAGGACAATAAAAACTAACATTCACCTCAATTGTAACAAGAGGCTCATCCAATTTCTGGCTCAGAGGCATCAGCTAAGTCCTCTTAGAACATTGAACCATTCTATCATAATATACCGTGGTGCTGATGCACCTAATAACATTTCATCTTATTCATTAATGAATTCTTCTATCCTGTAAAATTATTGGTATAAAATCTATATTAATAAAATATATAAATCTATATTCATGTATCTAATATATAATGTGTATAATTGTACATGTTAATGCTGTTTACCTTGCTACATGTGGTTGCGTGCAATATATTTTAAATTTTCAAGAAGTAGTACCTGAAAATAAAATATCATTTTATTACTAAATATATATTATTAAAACGAAAACTAATAATAACTGGAAATAAGTAGGATTATAGGTTAATCTGTGTATTTGCATGCATACACTACTACCTACCAACAAATTGCATGTCAATTTTTTAAAATGTATTAATATGGTAACCATTAAGTTTACCAACATTATACATGGAGTCAGCACTTTTAAGCTACTAATCAAATTTTGTAAATAGTTCTAAAGTTATAATAGGACATAAAGGCAGGATAAAGTAAAAATAAAAGAATAGGATTGATGATGCTGCTAAGTCATAAAATAAAGTTTTTTCACTTTGTTTCACAGATATCAAGATATTGGGGGATACCATGTGGTATTCCCCATATAAATATGCTTTAATCATCATCATCGTTTATCCATCTACTGCTTTTTTATGTCACAAGGAGGCAGCCGAGCAGTCGGAGCCTATGGTGACTACCAATGCCCATAGACATCCATACAAAATTAAGTTTTGCAAATGTGTTGCCCTACTTTTCCCTATACAAATGGGTTATCGGAAACTCACAAACTGCACGAAACGCAACTGCATAGCTGTCACTTGACGCCGGTGTTACGTGAGTGAGAGATACCATCCCGACCACGGTTGTGCCGACCCACTTTGGCTGAAAAGCAGCATAGCACTATATCTTGACAACTCTTGACTGCTGAACATAGGCCTCCTTCAATGAACGTCCAAACGACCGATCCCTTGCCAGTTGTATCTAACATGGTACATTTCTCTGTGATGATCTATGGGCTAGAAACATGGCCTCTAAATTTATGACTGGTCCGGAAGTTTGTTGTAGCTCAACATGCTATGGCACTTCTATATATTATATATGGCAGATAGGATTCAAAACGCATTTACTTTAATAAGATTTTTAGTTTGTGTATGAATGTGTAAATTGAATTGTATTTCGATCTGATTTATAATTAACAGTTGCATGTTATAATTTTACAGTAATATTATTGTTCATGGTCAGCTACAGAATGGTTGGATGCTATGTTTTTAGTTATATTATTTGTGATATAGACAAATTAATACTTGCTTCCACTTAATATTATATGACCAATATCTTCTAAGAATGTAAAATAAAAATATTATGTTTGAGTCTGTCCTATGTTGCGTGTGATCTGAGATTAATTTATGAGTGGTAGCTACCTTAAGACAATATGGCGAGTCTCGATGCCAATTATATACAGTTGTATATATATATTCTTATATATACAACAAAAAATTGATTGATGGTGGAAATAAACTTCTAGACAGATGATGCACTGCATAAAGTATGTCTAGACCAGAGATGACGAACCAGTGGCACGCATGCCCTTAATGGCATGCAACCTAATAAAATTTTAGCATGCCACTGTGAAGTACCATACATTGGGCGCTAGAGAAGATGTCATGGTGGGAAAAGTAGTATAATAATCTATTTTTTGTGGAGAATGACAGCTTTAAATTGACAGTATTTAGTATTACTATTGTGCCAATGACCATGAAGTCAAAATTATTTGATGGCACACGGTTATCACTTCATTAAACATTTTCTAGGCATATGGCATGTTGATGCATAAAGGTTCGCCACCCCTGGTCTATATCGTTGTAATAAAACATAAATAATGCAGCTTTTGATATTTATTTCTATTTTTTTTTTGTAAATTTATTGTCCACAACCAACAGTATACTTTACGTTCATTCCTTAGCCACTTCTATCTATCTAATACTGCTAAGTGAATATGGTAATAACGCTTTTATTTCATGCTATGTTTTAGCTCACCACTCACTAAGACAAAAATATTTAATGTCACAACCTGTATTAACTCAAACCTAATCAGCTTGCAAAATCTGCCCTTGAATCAGCAAGTATTACAAACAATATGGTAAAAATAGTTACTGCGCTTTGATAATAATTGCTACAATAATTTAAATGACAATAGGTTTTAAGATGAAATCTTGATATCTCTGATGCCTTCTGGTGGCAAGTAACAATAAAGTGAAGTGCAAAAAATATTTACGATACTCTTAACATATCTATTGACAAACTTTTTAATTAAAATTATTTGGAAGTTTTAGAATATACTGTAAACCATCTGTTGACAAAATATAACATATGATATAATGTCAACTTAATTATCATGCAGCAAAAGTATACTAAAAGTCAAAGAATTTAGAATCTAATGGCCTAAAACTTTCAGTATTATTTTTGATTATTATTATATGCACCAATTGCCTACAAAAATTTAGAAGTTCATGGAAATCAATGAAAATTATCTATGAATATAGAAAAGTAACAAAAGAATAAATCCCAGTCTGTTTATTTTACATAAAATCTTGTTTATTTCTTTCTCTTGTAAATTTTGGGGTATTATTATGTTATATATTGTAATTGTTTATAAGTTCATTATGCACTTTTATTGAAATTAACAACATAAAACTATAATGCGATCTAAAAAGTTAATTATCCCAAGTATGTTTTTTCTATTATATATATATTTTAATACTTGTGTGTGTTTGAGTCTTAGGCAAGTTAACTTTTATTTCAGACAAACTTGTGCGGGAATTGGAACCGAACTTGTACTCCCACTGTAACTCCAAATAAAGCAAAGTTGAAACAAAAAATCTGATATTGGAAACTCCGCAAGGGAGCCACTTCAAGAATAATAATAAACTTCCTATTGACATAATGGGAACAGAAGAAGTCTTACATCATATTTTTAGGGTTCCGTAGCCAAATGGCAAAAAAACGGAACCCTTATAGATTCGTCATGTCTGTCTGTCTGTATATCCGTATGTCACAGCCACTTTCTTCCGAAACTATAAGAGCTATACTGTTGAAACTTGGTAAGTAGATGCATTCTGTGAACCGCATTAAGATTTTGACAATAAAGTAGAAAGTAAAGTAGTAAAGTAAAACAATAAATTTTGGGGGCCCCATACTTGGAACTAAAACTCAAATTTTTTTTTTCATCAAACCCATCCGTGTGGGGTATCTATGGATAGGTCTTCAAAAATGATATTGAGGTTTGTAGTACCATTTCATTCTAAACTGAATAATTTGTGCGGGAGACACTTACAAAGTGGAAAAATATGTGTGTTCCCCCCTGTAACTTCTAAAATATGAGAATGATAACACAAAATTTTTTTTTTATGTACATTACTATGCAAAACTTCCACCGAAAATTGGTTTGAACAAGATCTAGTAAGTAGTTTTTTTTTATACATCATAAATCGTAAACCGCAATTTACCTTTCATTCAATCAAATCAACATACATATCAAAAAAACATTTTTTCAAAATTAACTATATTTTTTGTTAAATTGTCTAATGCGAGAGTCCCACTAGCACTTGACCGGTTTTTCACTTTACATAAACAATGTTTCTTGGAAAACTCGCAAATCAGACTGGTGCTTGTCTGAGTTTTTTTTATGTTTGTATAAACATATATCTCCAGAACTACCTTTTTTTATGGCATAGTAGGGCAATGAGCAGTCGAAGCCGTTTGGCGACTGCCGACGCCCAAACACATTTTATGCACAGATTATGCAGATCCGTTGCCCTCCTTTTCCCTAACCCCCCCCCCCCCAATGGGCCACCGGAAACTCACAAACCGCACGAAACGCGACAGCATAGCTGTCACTTGACACCAGTGTTATGTGAGCGAGAGGTACCACCCCGGTCGTGCCGGCCCAATTCGGCTGCTAAGCAGCATGGCACTACCTCTTAACACCCTAAAAATAAAACCTACCATTTAGATTCTTTTATACTTTTTGCATTTGTTGATTTATTGGGGAAGCTAGTTTTAATAGCTATTAATTTTAAAGCCACTTTAGAAAGGGTGAAGCGATGAATGATATCAGTAAACTTTTTGTTGTAAATATTGGTAAAATTTTATGGAAGCTGTGACAAACAGTATGTAATGATATAAAGCTATTTATTGTTTCTGTGATAATATGGATATCATTTGAAAGGTAACTCAATGTTTTGATTGCAAATTGTAATTTGTTTCGTCAATTTAAACAATGCAATAAAACTGAAATATTTTATAGTTTCAATGTTTTCACCTCTGTAATACGTCTTTTTTTTTAAATTAATATTGCATTTGATAACTCAATTATTTGGAAAATTTTAAGGCTACTTACTTATTTTGGAGGGAAATTATTTTTTCTACTCAATGTTTTTGGGACAGGAAAATGCTTTTTAAATAGATGAATAAATTAAGAAAGTGTGGTTATCATTTTCATTTATTTTTAAAACCATTCCCATTTTACCATTACTTATAGTATAGATACTTATACTAGAGAGGAACTACCCTTACAAGTACAATTTTTATGTCATACATATGTATGGGAAGACCCATTAATTAGTTCCCATTAACCAAATATATATTATGTTAGGGTAATTTTATTTGACTAGCTATGAGTGCTGTCAAAACAAACCTAACACAATATTATGATCGAGATAAGAACTTGAATATATTATTAAGCTTAAAGAAGAATGGAAATTAGGTTTTACGATCTAGAATATTCTTTGGCCATACATCTATATTTAAGACTCAAATGAAGGGTGTTTTAGGTGGTCATGGGAATAAAAACTTAGTCTTTATATACGACAACTGCATATATTTGATTAACAATGATAAACAATAAATTATAAATTATTTATAAGGTTTTTACATTATTTTAAGGAAAATTTTATTCATCACAAAGTACACGTCGATTGACTAGATTTAAATTGCCTACATTAATACTCGTTATTTCTAAGACAAAAAAGTAAATTAGATAAGCAAAATCCTATGGTAAAGCCCAGCAAAAGTAACGTAAAAATGGGTGAAAATAATTTTTCATAAGACCCAAAACGATACATTAAAATTTTAGTTCAGAACTTGCATCATGCAATTCTACTTTTATACATGACATAGACCAAATTAAAAAACAACAAAATAACATGAAATAATAAGGTTTTACAATTGATAAAAGCTAAAAAATTACGAAAAAGACTTACGAAGATATAATAACGCCAATATGGCGGACGAACTAAAAATACGATGTTGAGAGTTACACTTCCAATGGCAAATTCTATCGATTTGCTTAACTTTCTCTAACACTCCACAATTAACCAAGTTCATAGTCATTAAATATATATACTAATTCATTGTCTAGAATAATCAAGTAATCACAGTTTTATTTAATATAACAAAGAATCGCACGGCACAACTAAAAGGTCCAAACGAGCTTCGGATATGGCGGCCAAGCATAAAACGAGTGACAAGCGTCTTTTAGTCATTCCTAAAATTTAAGTTCCACTATTTCATTCTGAAAATTAAAATATCTATAAAATTGGACAGAAAAACGTTATAAATATGGATTTTTAGATTTGTTGGAACATGATGACATCGTATTTCATAAAAGTTGCGGGATTTAATAAAATTCACAACGTTAATTAAAAATAGTTGCATATGTGTGCTATGTATTCCATTCCAAGTATTTTTATTCAGTATTGCCAGTGACAAATATTAAATTAGCGAAAATAAAACTGTTTTTATATTTTTATAAGTTTTAAATTTTACATTACTTTGTTAAACAATATTTAAGTGATTTTTTTCCTTCCCTTTGTATAATGGGTTTATTTATATTATTATACTATATAATTTACATGAACAGATATACCATTTAAAAGATTGTAAGATTTAATGAAACATTCTTTAATATATTATAATATGTATCTACATCTTGGAGGAATGAACATAATATTGTATTCAAGAGATACATAGGTGACATCAATGACTGCTACAAACTAATCGATGCAAAATATAGCATGATAATATTTTTTTCGATGAGGTTGTTAAAATAAAACAACGTGCAATGTGTTAGCATGTTAGTACACAAGATTTTCTTATGCCTGCCATTATTTAAGGGTGGGGACACCAGCGAGGCCAGACGGGCGATCAGTCCTCATCAACGGGACCATTTCACCCAAATATGCCTGCCATACAGGCAGACAAGTGAAAGCATAGACTTAGTACTTAGCATAGACTTAGAATCAACGACCTACTAATAGTGCGTTCCACTTGACGTTCACAACGTTCACAACTAAGATCAAGTATCAATAGATTTGACAAGCTAATAATAATACCGTATTGGAACGAGATAACAACATACGAAAAATCCAAGAGTAACAGAGACATAGACACTTTCTTTTGTCTTTGTCAGAATATCACTCTTCGTTTGTTGGGCACAACAATGATGTGCCCAACAAAAAATTATCGACTAAATTTGAATGCCATACAAACATTCTCACTCGCGAACAGTTTGTCAAATATGCCGCCATTTTGTACTACTTTTTAATTTGGTCGGTTTATGTAGGTATGGTGATACCAGTTTTGTTATAGGCAGATTACCCAAGAATGTGGTATTATATAAAAAGGGTGACTGGAATTTTCGAAATAAACACAATAAAAACAAATATGTTTATTGCCATCCTAAAAGGCTATGTACTATAGATCATACATATTAAGACGTATATAGCCTTCTTTTTTAATATTCATGTTTTTAGCGGTTTGTTATTAGTCATTACATAATATTTTCGATAATCGGGAAAAATGCAACTGTCTAAAATTACAATAAATGTTTGGTTAGGACTAATGATTATAGTTATCTATCAACCTTTACCAGTTTTTTTATTATTTTTAATTCACTTGTTTCAAGAAAATAAGTAGACTAGTTATGAATGTGGTATCCCTGTAAAATATGCCTGTCCCTTTCGGGTATACGCGAATGTCAATTCCATATGATACTTGTTCCTAGGTTCACAACGCCCAAAACGCTCTTTTCGCCGTTCCACATGGCGACCGCGGTCGTTGTGGTCGCGGCGAAAACGTCATCGATGACGTCATGACTTACGCTCGCGCGAGCTCACGAGTCACGACGACCCATGTCAAGATGTGGGTCGCAGACCGCAGTGAGCGTTGAGAGAATTGGCGGGAATTTAGAAACTTCAAATGTCAAAACAAGATGTCAATCGAGAAAATTTTATTTTATTCTGAATATGATGCGATAAAATATATTTTAATAAAATACAATTTTAATTAATTTTCTTTTGTATTATTTATTATTATTATTATTATTGGAGTATTATTTTCTTTTGGGTGTCAATACATACAACATAACCTAACAAATAAAAATTGAGTTAAAAGACAGTTAACAATAATTTGTAGCACTTTTCTTATTGAAAAAATTATTACAAAATTAAAAACTGTATGTATATGTACTTTTTTCTAATGTTTACGTGAATATCACTCATTATAATAAAACAATTTTGCTGATTTCATCCGAAATGTTGGGCTTGTAAAAATCTTAATAAACCGCGATAAAATCCATAATAGTTGTTTAATTAAAATTTAAGTGTTTTTCGAAAAAAAGTGTTTTTATTGTAGATTTAGTATTTGCAACTGTCGCTGCAAAGATGTTGTTGACAGTATTCATATAAAAATATAATTTTCATGTTAATTGGTAGTTTCTATGATAGAATTCTGAAAAAATACAAAATTTTCCCTTATTTTTGTTTGATTAAATTAATATTTAATAAATAAAATCTTACAAAATTTAAAATAGGTCACGTGATCATAAACGGAAATGACGACACCTGTTCCTATTTAGCGGAAGAATATTGACGTACTTTTTTACACCATTTTCCGTACGCAGTACCTACATAATAATTATTGTAAAAACTAATTTTCAGGCGTTTTGACAGTGTACACACACTTACGCACCGTACAACAATTATAAAATTTAAAAGCCATTTTTCATTAACGACAACTAGAATCATTTTATCATTTTTACGATGTTTAACAACATATGACGTCACGTGACAAGTGTTAGCGTTTTGGAGCGAAATTTAAAATGCATTATAAAATGAAATATTTTATAGGCATTAGACGTATTTAAGCAAAAGTTAATACTATTTACGCCTCTATTAGATATTTATAAATGATCTATAAACATTTATCAAAAATGTCAACATCCCTATATTATGATATATTTGAATATAAGTGATTAGATATTTAATTATTTAACTAATAATTATTACAATTTATCATAATATTTTACGTAAGTATATTTTTCTGTCATCTGTCACTATTTGACATTTGTTATTGACTTCAACGCTCTAAACGTCCAGTAATCCATTTCACTTGGGATTACGATTTCAACGCCCGGGACTCAAGTGGAACGAAAAATCCGCGGTCGTGAGCGTGGTCGTCGTGAACGCCAAATGGAATGCGTTCTAACAGTGCGTTCCACTTGACGTTCACAACGCTCTTTTCACCGTTCCACATTGCGACCGCGGTCTTTGTGGTCGCGGCGAAAACGTCATCGATAACGTCATGACTTACGCTCGCGCGGAGCTCACGACGACCGATGTCAAGTGGTGGGTCGCAGTGAGCGTTGATAGAATTGGCGGAAATTTAGAAACTTCAAATGTCAAAACAAGATGTCGACCGAGAAAAATTTATTATTTGATGCGACAAAATATCTATACAAATAAATAAAATTTAAGTGTCTGTTTGTTATATCAAAATAACCGCTTTTTATTGAATTCATATTGATGTATACACGGGACATATTATACCAAAATAGCCCTTTTTACAATTTTTATTTGTCTGTCTGTCACTCTGTCTGTCTGTTTGTTCTGGCTAATCTCTGATTTTCACTGGCATATAGCTGATGTTATAGGGAGTAACTTAGGCTATAAAAATAATCATCACCAATCCGGGTGCGGCTGTAAATCTAAGTTAACGTGGGCGAAGCTGCGGACGACAGCTATATTTCAATAAAATACAATTTTACTTAATTTTCTTTTGTATTATTTATTATTATTATTATTTAAGTATTATTTTCTTTTGAGTGTCAATACATACAATATAACCTAACAAATAGAAATTGAGTTAGCCGACAATTAATAATAATGTAGCACTTTTCTCATTGAAAAAAATATTACAAAATTAAAAACTTTCATATTTAAATAATAATTATAAGTGTATACTTTTTTCTAATGTTTACGCGAATATAACTCATTATAATAAAAATTTCGGGCTTGTAAAAATGTTAATAAACCGCGATAAAATCCGTGAAAGTTGTTTAATTTAAATGTACATAAGTGTAATTTTCGAAAAAAAAATGGTTTTATTGTAGATGTTTGCACTTACTATAGGTAGATTATATAATATAGATTAGATATTGAATTATTTAACTAATCATTATTAGAATTTATCATAATAATTTACGTAAGTAGACGTAAGTATATTTGGCCGTCATCTGTCACTATTGGACATTTGTTATTGACTTCAATGCTTAGCTCTAAACGCCCAATAATCCATTCCACTTAGGATTACGATTTCAACGCCCGGGACTCAAGTGGAACGGAAAATCCACAGTCGTGAGCGTGGTCGTCGTGAACACCAAGTGGAACGCACTCTAATACAAGTAGACCTGACATAACTATACAAATACCGTGCCAACTATTTTGACGTCATTAAGGACTAAAAATGGCCGCCTCTATAGTGATGTATTTATGATTTTTTTATTCAATATCATCGATTAATGAAAACTCGTAACAATTCACGTCTAGTTCTAAGTTTTTTAGAAATATAAATAATAATCGAGTTAAATCATCTTTCCTATTTCTCCCGTCAAACAGATTTGCTGTGTTTCGGAGAGAAGGGCAGGACAGGCAGTGTAATTACTGGCACAGAGACTTGACATCTTATGTCTCAGGATGGGCAACACATGAATGAGTTGCCTGGGCTAGTCACAGGTTAACTTTTGTGTTCATGGGCGACGCTGACTACTTAACATCATGTGGCTCGTCTGCCCGTTTGCCTTTCGGAATAACATAAAAAAAAAAAGAACTAAATTTTTTTTTAGTTGGATAGGCAAATGTACCACCTGATGGTAAGTGGTCGATGTCGCCCATGAACATAAACTAGTATACCTGGAACGAGCCCAGGCAACTCATTTATGTGTTGCCTAACCTGAGACATAATGTGTTAAGTCTTGGTGTCAGTAATTACATACCTTATATTATCAATGAGAATTAGCAATCTGTGGCTTGCACTGTGATCTGCGCTGTCTGGCACATATTAAAATATATTGCCAGTTTCGTAATATTACTGTAAAAGTACTGCTAAAAACCTGAAAATGTATTTAAGTAATACGTTATATTCTCTATATAGTTTGTGATTTAAGTAATATTTAATAATAGGTTTAAGTTGGTTTTTCAGATTTAGCTAGATTAATTTTTCAAAGTTAGCTCAAACGTAGATATATTGGCTCACCTGAAACAAAATAGTTAAATTAAGGTTAAACTAGTCGATGGCGCGAACTTTAACAAAATGATTGCTATTTCAGCTGACTAGAATGAAATGCACAATGATTCATTCCGAAAATGTCCTTTTAGCAAAACAGTTATTATAGAAAAACTAATAAGTGTATCTTTTCGAAATAAATTTATTTTATCTTTTGAATAACTAAACTATATCTGTACGGGCTTTATTTTTGAGCTTTCGTGCTCGGTATACTATTTATTTACGCCCAAAGTTGGGCTAAAATCAGCGTTGAAATACGAAAGTTTAGAAGCTTGTATTTTTTAAATGTATGATTTTTTTCGATTTTGGGTACATACAGACATAGATAATGATTAGATCAATTTATATTATCCTTAGTTTTTGATGGTCAACGTCAAATATTGTAGTACAGTCGATGGTACTGTCCGTTCGAGTAAATTGTAAACATTATTGTTTGGGGTGAATTTTACAATGGTCAGATTTGTTATGGTTTTTATACAGGTACTTAATATACACTTTACAAAGTTACATAATTATTCCTCAGTAAGGAAAGTCAACTACATTCCTAAAGAAAAGTTATCTGACGATTGCAAAAATAGCCCTTAAATTATTTGAGATAAAAGGTAAATAAGTATTGAAATAAAACAACACATAGTATATTATTTATTCTCAAATGAAATATCATAATACTCTTACACACTCATGCTTACTCTTTATATAAAATAATGACTTTTATTTTGTAGTTAGGTACCTACTTTATGTATTATTTGTTTCAAATAATAAAATTAGGGAACGAATCGAATCAATGGACGCTTGATCCATGAGTTGTCATGCTGCATTGCAGCCGAATTGGGCCGGCACGAGCGGGGTAGTACCTCTCGCTCTTGATGATAGTGGCGATGACGACTTTTCTGACTATTCCACCATACATCTTTATTGTTTTGCTATATCTCATAATGTTTAGACAGCGTGTTAGTCTAAAGGGACTTTAGACTAACACGCTGCTTTAGACAGCTTATTTTATTGCGACATCTCCAACAAATATAGACATATTTTAGTTTATGTAAAATCATCAACATCGTCAGCCCCTATCGGGTCACTGCTGAACATAGACCTCCAGCCTCCTACATACACACACTACGAATAAACAAGACGTATTGAACGGATGATATAAAATATATTATGTAGATATTGTGACCACCCTGCAGCAATGACGAATGCCTGCACAAAATCGGCTTTTCGCGCGACTTCAAACGCGTTGTTCCTTACGCAGTGGTACAATTATTAATTATTCTGAACGTATCTGTATTTTAAAATTTTAGATTTTTTTATGAACTTCAAACATCTGTAAAAAAAATCTAATAACACAAATACAGAACATGTTTTGCTATTTTTTTCATTATAGTGTGTTAGCAACACTATAATGAAAAAAATATAAAAGGTAGTATCAATAATAATATTATGTAGGTATTAGGACTTCTCTTTTGGCGGGAAGAGAAACGCGCCTTTTTTAAAATTGTCCTCTAAATAAAATTTATTTAAATAGTTTCTTAATAGTAAATTTAGTTATTAAATAATACTAATGCAAGGAGAAAGCGACGGAGATGAAGAGGAGAGAGTGGTTAAGTCCATTTCCAACAAAAAAAGAAAAATGTCGACACCAACTGTAGATAAGTATAAGATATTCACTAAGAACGGATATACTAGACAATATCCAGATAATAATTCAAATGGAGACTTTTTAGTTTATGTTGAACATCTGGATAAAGATATAAAACTTGGGAATATGAATCCATTGAATTTATCAAAATATTTTAAAAATATCAAGGGAGTTCATGAGCGAGCAAGAATTAACTCCAATAAAATTAAAATATCATTTAAACAAGCAGCTTTAGCCAACGACTTTCTAAAAGCCCAATGCTTGATAGATCATAATTTAAGAGCGTATATACCTGCATCCTCTGTGGAAAGGGTGGGAGTTGTTAGGTACATTCCTAAAGAAATAGGTAATAAGGAACTTTTTGAAAAAATATGCTGCGATAGAGATATTATAGGAATACGAAGATTTATGAAACGTGAAAAAGACAATTTAAACCCATTGACTACCATATCTATTACATTTTCGGGTACTTCTTTACCTGAATATATTTTATTAGACGGATGGAGATATAAAGTACACACTTATATTCCTCCGGTTTTACAATGTTTTAAATGTTTTAAATTCAATCATTCAGCTAAAATATGCCGTAGTGAACAAGTTTGCTCTAAATGCTCTGAAAATCACTCCTATAAAGAGTGTAATTCTGAAACGTTGAAATGTATGAATTGCTCTGGAAATCATCTAGCTATTTCAAAAGATTGTCCAATAAAGTCAGCTAGAATAATGAAAAATAAACAATCTTATGCAATGGCTACTATTAATAAAGATAATGTTAACTTTCCAGCTCTTCCTAAGATCAACATTCAGAAATACGCAGGAAAATTTGACAATAATAATAAAAACAAAGAATTTGCTCATACTCCATCAAAAATAGACAACTTTAATATTTCAGATATTTTAAATAATACAAAACTCATGAACTCAATAGTAAAAACATTAGTAGCATTAGGAAATTCTGAATCTATTAAGACCACATCTCATATTAAGGAAATTTTTATAAAAAACTTATCTGAATAATGGATATATTAAAATTAGTACAACATAATATACAAAGTATTAATAATAAAAAACCTTTGTTACAAACACTTTTATTTGAAAATGAAATAGATATATGTTTATTAAATGAAACATGGTTAAAAAATTCCCAATCACACTTTAATATGCCTGGATACAATATTATTTTTAAAAATGCTGAAAATAAACATGGTGGTGTAGCCTTTTTAATAAAAAGTTCTATAAAATATGTCCAACTTTCAACTCCAAACTTACAAGATATTCAAACAATTGCCATTTCTGTTGATACAAAAGTAGGCCCTCTAACTATTCTGTGTGTATATTGTCCACCTAAAAATAAAATAAATATTTCTAGATTAAAAAATATAATAACCAGTCTACCTAAACCATATATAATATCAGGTGATTTTAATGCACATCATGTGGCATTTGGATGCACAATAACTAACACAAGGGGTAAAAATCTATATGACTTGATAGATGATGTAGATTTGTGTATTCTGAATACTGGTAGTGCCACTACTGTACGTAGGCCAAATGATAACATATCTGCCATTGATGTCACTCTAGTTAGTCCAGAGTTAGCACCCATATGTGACTGGTATGTTGGTGAGGATCCACTAGGCAGTTATCATTACCCAACATTTACTAATATAAATACATCTCCAAATACTTATGAAATTAATAAAAATGTAAACAAATATATGTATAAGAAAGCAAACTGGGAAAAATACTATTTTCTTTCGGAAAGTCTTTTCAATAATTTTAAGATAGATAAGTATGATCCTGTAGGATCTTACAACAAATTTTGTAATATTCTGAATAATCTAAAAGAGGAGTGTGTTCCCAAATCGTAATATAGAACAAAAAATAGACGTAAAGCCCCTTCTCCTTGGTGGAATGAAATTTGTGATAAGGCTGTAAAGGATTGTAAATTAGCTTTATGTATTTACCGTCGGAATATGAATATGGAAAATTATATTAAATATAAAAAATTAGAAGCTAAGAAAAAAATGACTATCAAAGAAGAAAAACTTAAAAGTTGGAAAAATTTATGCGCTTCATTTAATAGATACACTCCCATTAGTAATATATGGAATTTTATAAAAAGATTTAATCGCATAAAAATTGGCTCGAACAATAGAAATGATAGTTTTATACCAGAATTTTTTGATAAATATACAAAGACTGAAGTAGAAAATGAAACTTGTTTAGAAAAATTATTTGATAAAACAAATATAGATAAAAATAATGAATTTCTTGTAAAACATTTTAGTTGGGATGAATTTAATAGTGCATTACTGTCAAGAAATGATTCTACACCGGGTTTGGATGACTTTCCATATTTATTGATTAAAAAGTTACATAAAGTAGCACAATTAGTTCTTCTAAATATATACAATCTTTTATGGTCTTTTGAAATTGTTCCTGAATCGTGGAAAACACAATGTATTCTTCCCATTTTAAAAAATAACAAACCAATTCAAGATCATAACTCCTATCGACCTATCTCTCTCACTTCTTGTGTAGGAAAAATTTTTGAACACATGATTAAAGTAAGGTTGGATTATTTTATAGAAATAAATTCTTTATTACCTGATTATCAGCTAGGTTTCAGAAAAGGTAAAAGTGCAGTTGAAGGCTTCGTTTCACTCATTGCTGACATTAAAAATTCTATTTTTGCTCACTCTAATGCAATTTGTGTATTTCTGGATGTTGAGGGGGCATATGATAATGTAAACCTATTCCAATTGATCACAGTTTTAAGTGAACTAAATATACCTGGAAAGTTATTAAGATGGACATTCAATTTTTTGTATAATCGCACAGTATATGTTAAATTTAATAATATTATACATGGGCCTAAGTATGCACATAAAGGATTAATGCAAGGTGCTATCTTATCACCAATTCTATACAATCTTTACACCTCCCAGATCCAGCAAAATGTAAAAGAAAATGATGTAAATATCCTACAATATGCAGATGATTTGGTCATGTATTCTATTAATCAAAATGTAAATATAGCTAAATGTAGAATAAACCAAGGTCTTAATCAATTGCAATCTTTTTACCATAATAAACTCAAATTAAATATTAATTCATCCAAAAGTTCTGTAATGTTATTTGGAAAATCAAACTGTAATGTACAAATTACTTATAACTATGAAAACATCCCTATTGTAAAGGAACAAAAATTCCTTGGTGTAATTATAGATAATAAACTTAAATTTAATAGTCATATTGATTGCATTTGTAAAAGAGCGTATAAAAGAATTAATATATTGAGATATCTAGCAGGCGTTTTTTGGGGCGCTGATTCAAAGATCTTAAGTATATTATATAAAAGCATCATAAGAAGTCACTTTGACTATAGTTGTATTGCCTACATAAATGCTAGACCTACTCTGCTAAGGAGACTAGACATAATTCAGAATAGGGCATTAAGAATAATTACAGGCGCAATGAAATCTACACCAATAAACGCAATGGAAATAGAAACCGGTATTCCTCCTCTTATATTAAGACGCTTAATGTTAGCCCAGAAGTTTTTTCTAAAAATGATTGCAATTAACTCTTCTTTACCTGTAAGGAAGTTATCGTTAGTAGGAGAATTATCAAGTTCTGTGAACTTTAATGTTATCAATGCTCAATCAATAAGTTCTGCGATGCTTCCACAAATGTCAGTAATTTTACATTTAACGATGTCAATCTCAAAATCTATTTATTCTAGCTCTCTATGGCCGGTTTATGGATATAATTTTGATAGTACTCTGGAGAAAAAATTTAAAACTATTCTTGATATTGATAGTAAATCAGAATTACTTAGATTATTAGATATCAAAAAAGATTTTTATATAATTTATACGGATGGATCTAAAAGTGCCCAAGAAGTTAAGTCAGCATATTTCGATAGTAATTTAGGATGTACAAAATGTATATTACTAAATAATAACTGTTCAATTTTTACTGCTGAATGTTATGCTATATATATGTCTTTATTATATGTAAATTCCAGTAGCAATATTAGAAATGTCATTATTATTTGCGATAGCAAAAGCGCTTTATTAGCTATAGACAGTTGTAAATTATCTTTTAAAACAAATTATTTAATATTTAAGATTAGAAATTTATTGTACAATTTAAATGAAAGAAATGTTTACGTTGAGCTAGTCTGGGTACCCTCCCACAGAGGAATATCAGGTAACGAAAGAGCTGATCAAGCTGCAAAATATGGATATGATGAGGACCACAGAGATGTTGTTAAAACACCTTTCTCGGATTTCTTTCCAATTATCAAAGACGGGATTTTGGAAAGATTATTGGACTATAACAAGTCAGAATAAAGGACAATGGTACGCTAAAATTAAAAAAGACTAATACTAAGCCCTGGTATAACATCACCAGTTGTGAATCAAGAAAATTTATCTCCATAATTACTAGAATTAGATTTGGACATTGTCTGGTTCCCTCTCATTTATTCAAATTGAAAATCATTCAAGATCCTAAGTGTACTAAATGCAATGAGCCATACGCTGACATAAACCACATTATTTTTAAATGCGAATCTTTAAAACTACATAGATTAATCCTGGCTTCGGATATAAATAACATTTGCTCAGAATATAAAATAAATGTTCCCCGCCGCCCAGAAGAAATATTATCCAATCCAAGTTTTTTTAAACCCTTATTCAAGTTTATATGTTCGTCAATAGAGAAGATATAGTAAAGGAAAAATATGAAGTGTAGAAGATTTTGTTTAATGTTATGTAGATTAAATTGTCGTAGTATAATATGTTATAAAATTGTACAGTTTAGAGCGAAGGACTCGAATCCAGCTCTCAATAAATTAAAAAAAAAAAAAAAAAAAAATATATAAAAAATAATACATTTGTGACAAATGACAATTGACATTTGAGTTTTGTCAATTCCTTCGGCAATCGCAATATAAAAAATAAACCTGTGAGATCAAACTTAAATCAGTGAGATTTAAGTTTGTTTTTTAATTAAATTAACCATTCTATAGAATTCTAGTGTAACTTCAAAAAATAATTTTAACATATAGAATTGTAATTTTAGAAAAGACAAACCTGTATTAACAATATATCAATACAATTTAATAAATCAAACATTTAAATAGGTAAGTTATTCCCATTGACATTATGTAAACGGGACTAACTTCAGGGAACTTCAATTGCTATTTGCTCGACATCATTATTATTTATTACCAACAAAACCAACACTTGAAATTTGAGAATTGTTACACTTGAAAAGTGAAAGTGGCCACGCGTAATGCGCATGTAATTGTTACATTAATGGGAAATAGTTTTCCGGAGTATTTCTTGCACACATTTACATCATCCAAGGTTGTCTAACTAAATCTTATAGTTGTTACAGGCAGAGTAAGTTGTCAAAAGGTAAAATTGTTTAAGATTTATGACTGATTGTTTTGTAAACTGTTCTTCAATCGGCCTTATATTTGTTAACGGCTATTCAAACGTGCTAGCATTTTAAAATATAATTGCTATTGTGCAGTCTTTTGATCAGTTCCTAATAGTAGCTTTAATTAAAGTCATAGTTTTTTTTGTATTTCGTGTATAGTTGTGTATGTAAAGCCTATGAATGTTATCTTCTGAACTTAACACATTTCATTACAACTGAGAACTACATCAATTTAATTCCATTTAATATTTAAACACTTAATAAGATAAGTAGTAAGACTTTTATTGGTGTCTTAACAAATTCTTTTATCATTTTAGTTTTTTAAAGACAAAAATGGACCATGAAGATCATCAAATGGACCACAGTCAGCACATGGAACAAAACCACATATTCAATGACCCTATGGTGCATGGTAAGATGCCAACCGGTAATGCACAGATGGATCATCATATGAGTCCAACCGAATCACACATGATGAGTATGATAGTAAGTAAATTGTATAGTTATAGCCTGACCAGAAATCTATAAACCCTGCATATTTTTTTTTCTTCTTCTTCTTTGTCTTAGCCATTTCCCATTACTTGGGGATTGCTCTCATCATTCTGTGGCGCCAGGACAATTTGTCCTGGATCGTCAAAATATTTGTTTGGGCATGCTCTAAGTCCTTGGCCACTGTGGACCACATCTAAATCATGCATCTTTTATATGTGTATTTATTATTGCAGAATATTTCAAAACTAATTTCTGTATGGACTATAATAGTATACTCAGTCCTCCTGTTTAAATACAATAGAACATAGTATATAATATATATAGCCTGACCAGAAAATAAAAACCTATGCCGTATTGCAGAATATTTCAAAACTAATTTCTGTATGGACTATAATAGTATAGTCCATACAGAAATTAGTTCTGAAATATTCTGCAATACGGCATAGGTTTTTATTTTCTGGTCAGGCTATATATATTATATACTATGTTCTATTGTATTTAAACAGGAGGACTGAGTATTGTCTGTCAGCCCACCATGTTTACCATAATATTATGGGATCTATTGTGTCATATTATTATGTAACTAGCTGTTGCCCGCAGCTTCGCCCGCGTTAACTTAGATTTTACAGCCATACCCAGATTGATGATGATTATTTTTATAGCCTAAGATACTCCTTAAAACATCAGCTATCTATCCGTGAAGTCCCGTCAAAATCGACCCAGTCGTTTCCGAGATTAGCCGGAACAAACAGACAGTACATTCAGTATGGCTAGAAATTTAAGTTAAAGCGGGCGAAGCTGCGGGTAACAGCTAGTATATAAATGAATGTGGGAACATAATATACTAAGACCTTAATATGGGAGCTTAAGATTCAACTAAAAGTTGTAGAATAAAAAAATTGAGAGTGAACTTTATCAAGTTATAATAGATTTAAAAAACAGAGATTAAAATATGTTAATTGTATTCAGTACTCAAATGTTAAAAAATGTATGTCTGAATTATGTGCTTTTTATAGTGAGCAATGATCATCTCGTGGGTATGGGCATGGCCTTTTGAGTAAGAGGTATTTTATTATAATGAAACAATTTTTTTTTACGGATTTTATCGCGGTTTATTAAGATTTTTACAATTACATTTTACATTATAATGAGTGAAATTCGCGCAAACATTAGAAAACAATAAGAGGTATTTTGTAAGTTCACCAACCCGCATTGGGCCAGCCCATCAGTGAACTATGGCCCAACACCCTCTTTGGCTTATTTTGAGGAGGAGACCAATGCTCAGCAGTGGCACATATAAGGGTTGATATTACAGTCCCTTCTTTACGCGACCCCGTTATGCGCGGTTTCACTATAACGCTAATTTCAACTATAGTGCGTATAAACATAATGTAGTCATCGACTTCTCTATCATAGGATATAGACAATAATGATGACCGTGTCTTAACCGTGTGTCAAACAATTAAAAACAGTGTTGGGTGTTATGAACTTATTTTACAAGAACGTAAAGAAAACGCTACCCAAAAGACAATAGATGTATTTTTCCGTAAAAAATAATTCATAGTATGTATTGCATAAAGTGTTCTTAGAATTAAAGGGATTGATTAAAATTATTAGTATGTTTTTGTATTAAATTTTGACTATGTTTAATCATAAACCTCGATAAACGCGAATTTCAGTTAACGCGATTTTTTCCGGAACGTATCCCTCGCGTAAAGCGGTGTAATACTGTATAAGTAAATTGATTATGTTGTATGTACATGCTGTAATTTAATTTTATTGTATGCAAGTACATATCAAACTTATTAAATAATAAATTTACAAAATGTGATATGAATTAATACTTATTTTCAAAGTGTGTATTATTTTAAAACAATATTATATAAGACATCTTAAGAGTTCATTGAGAGTAACCTTTGCTCAGAAGTGAATGGTTACAGGATGAGATGATTTAGAAATACAATAGTTAAAAATGTGACCTATATACTTGTATTAACCAATAGCTTTTTCAAGTTTCATGGTGGATATAAGGAAACAATTCTTTTTTCATGGTGGAATGTAACAGACATTGGAGAGTTTATTGGATCTTTCTTAGCAATATTTATTATTGCTCTTTTATATGAGGGGTAAGTTAAATTAACCTTGTAATATAGAAGTTTTCACAGGGTTGAAATCTTGACAATGTTATACCATACAGCATTGCTGTTTTATTTATAAATTATGCAATTTGATTGGACTTAAACTAAGTTGAACTTGTTGA
Source organism: Helleia helle (assembly GCA_963853865.1). NCBI lineage: Eukaryota > Metazoa > Arthropoda > Insecta > Lepidoptera > Lycaenidae > Helleia > Helleia helle. The sequence continues at coordinate 16,067,968 of OY971421.1, forward strand.
CTTTTAAAGGTCGCAAACAGGTAGCTTATCTGTATATAAATATATATTAAAATGTTTTTTAATGGTGATTCAATACCAAAATAACCCTTAGAAGCAGAATACAAATGTTTTGTTTTTTAATGCATTTTAATTTAGTTGTTCTTTAATAGTTGATTAATCTTAATTGAAATTATTAGCATAAAATTTTCAACAGGCTAAAATACTACAGAAAACATTTACTGTGGAAAACATACACGGGATTACAATACTGTGCTGTGGCACCACCAGACAAAGGAGTTGCAAATATTTGTACTACAGATGAACCGCAGGTTATACAGTAAGTATAAACAAATAGAGATCAATTGTGGGTTTTTTCTGGCCTGAAATATTTCTGTCTTTGTAACTCTACTTAGTAATTTGATTATGTACTCGATGCATATCAAGTTTCATTATCGCTCATATAAGCCTATAACAGTCCACTGCTAAATATCTTCAGGGAATTTTAACCCCATGCTTGTAGCATTCAATTTTGACTAATTCTATATAAAATAATAATTCTATTATAATATAATAACTAATTCTAAATAAAATTCTATATACTTAAGAATAATTTGGTCTAGAATTAAATCTATGTAACACTGTGCTACAATAATTATATTACAATATAAAAGAATATAATAGTATAATATGTATTCTAAATATCAATATTTATTTCAGAAATATGCCACATGTTGTTGAAAGAAATATGTAAGTAAATTGTTATGTTGATAACACAATCACTTATATGTAAACATACATCATTAATATTAAACACAATATGCACTTATCAAACATCATAATATAGATATAAAGCATCAAATATTTATCACACTATACTAACCTAGTATATAGGTTTTAAAAAAATCATGGTGTTTAAAAACCTTCAGATGCCATATTACTTTACCACTAGGTTTGGCAACAATTTTTAAGAGATTTAGGCCGTCATGTGATACCCTGGAGATATGATCATGATAACATAACTATTTCAAAATAATTTGTAGGATACACCATGTAGAATAATATGTATTAAATTCAATACCTTAAGCCTAATTTCAAAAACAAAAAGTGAGTTTGATGCATTGAGCATATAACTGGATAGAGAGTAGTAATGTGAGATATTGTTTTAAACTAATGTGATCACTACATCATATTTATATTGTTTCAATCGCCATGATCAGAGAAGGGGAGATTTGAGAAGTCTCCCTGTGATCATGGTGATTGAAACATTGCTGAAATATTGGGACCTCAATAAATCTGTGAAGGCAAGAAGCACCCGTAACAAGATTAATATGAATAGTTATGCGAGCCTTAAACCGAAACTGTTCAATGGCTATCAGAGCGCAGAAGGCTTGCAGCACACATTTGGCAGATTTTTTTTTCATAAATAGCACACATTACTACTCTAATCCAGTTGTGTGATGATTTTGATGTAATGAAATACATGTACAATACATGACTTGCTGTGGAAATTTAATAGTAAAAAATAATATTAAAAACCTTGGTTGCCAGAAACAATATTTTGGCAACCAAGGTTTAAACAAACCATATTATGACTCAATGAGCACTTAAAAACTACAAATCACAATTTTTTATGTTTTATTACAGCCCCACAATGATGAGTGCAGCCCATGGGTGGCAAACTGTTCTTCACGGAATACAAGTGCTTGTCAGTTATATGCTCATGTTAATTTTTATGACCTACAATACATGGTTGTGTGCAGCTGTTGTCTTGGGATCTGCAACTGGCTATTTCCTTTTTGGTTGGAGGGAATCTGTTGTTGTAGATTTTACTGAGCATTGCCACTGATACTTGGTTTTAAGAATATGTTATTGACAGTATTATTATTGAATATATATATAAATTGTATAAGACAAACTTGGTTAAAAATATATTTATATTTGTTATTGTAAGGTTGCAGAAAATAAAAGAAATATAGTTGTTTGCTAACAAAGCAATTTATTACTTGAACAATTCTTAATACCTTTAATAATTCAGCTGCATTATTTATTTTGTATGTACACTTGGTATACTTAGAAAATCTTATTTTAATAACTAAAAATTAATACAGTAAAATCTTCATAATCATGTTATTTTGTTAACATATTTCAAGCACTTTTTAGGTGAACAAAAGCCATGGAACTCGTGACATTGACGATGCAAAATATTATCTCTTATTCACTCCAATTTAATACTGAGAATTATTTTTGACATTAATTTAAAGTATAAAATTGAAATGTATTAAATGAGTGATCCGAGAGGAAAGTGACATATCACGACTCAGTTTAGTCAGTTCTCGCATCACACAGTGCAGTAGTAGTGTCACAGTATAATTTCAAATTTTAGTAATAAATTATTAAAATTTCATGTCATTATTCTGAGTTATAGTTTTCACTTCTATTGACAGTGTTTTTTTATGCCTGTAAGCACAATGTTTTTTTAAATTTGAACTACTATTACATCTGTATTCACAGAATTGACAAGCATACGGCCTTTCCAAAGTGTGTATGCGTTTATGCACTGTTAGCGAATTTTGAAAATTTGTTCTGAATACGCACTTATCACAAATATATGGTTTTTCTGAGATATGCGTTCTTTTGTGCTTTATCAAGTTAGAAGATGACTTTGTAGAATATATACAGTTAGAATAATCACAGTATCGTAACCCGTTTTTATGTGAAATCATGTGCTCCTTATATGTATCTTTGTTGAAGGTCCTGAAATAAAATTTCAATCACACACTCAATATTTCCAATGTCTCATCTTCATCGACAGCTACAGCACAGAGGACATAAGACTCTTTCAATAAACGGCTGCTCCAATCCAACAGAGTGAATATCATCTCCATTTCTCTAAACTTAATGTGCTTATTTTAAAATATTTATTAAGTGTATACCTGTATGTGCATTGGCGGCACAGCCATTGCTTTTCGTCTTTTTTCTCACAAAGGTTGGTCATATTAATGTTACAAACGTCTGTATTATCTACCGGTATTGTTTTTTTACTAAGTAATAGTGATACAATAGACCTAGGTGGAGTGCTAAAGATAATATTATCTTCTTTTCGTGGTCGACCGGAGGTTTTACAATTTTTCGTTTCGGAAAAGATGTATAGCTGCAGAGGATTTTTATCGTTATTATCGCCTGTATCCATTTGGTTTTAAATGTTATATTTATCATTTATTAAAAATACACACCAATCTGAACCAACAGGATTTTCGGTTGTTTTACACATTAATACCAAAGAGTTTATTAGTATAATAGTCCATTTTTAGAAGTGTCCAAAAAGGTAAACATGGCGTACTTCCGGCCACAGACAAATATAGTCATAGTGTAGTTTAGTGAAGTGACACAAAGAAAACGATACCACCTTGCTGGAATTATTTACAAAACTGGTAATACATTGAATATATCCGTTAAAAAAAGAAGAATCTAAAGAAAATATTAGTCTAAAATCTTTATAGAAAACAAGTTTACTAATTGATATTTCGTAAATACAAAATACCTGTTAGAAATTAGTTCCTTTTTTAAGTCTTTCACAATTTCTGTAAGATTACTTGAAGCTTGTTTCTCCCGTGAAACAGCTTTGCTGTATTTCGGAGAGAAGGGCAAGACAGGCAGTGTAATTACTGATACCGAGACTAAACATCTTATGTCTCAGGATAGGTAACACATAGATGAGTTGCCTGGGCTCGATCCAGGTAAACTAGTTTATGTTCATGGGCGACGTCGACCACTTACCATCAGGTGGCAAGTTTGCCAGTTTGCCTATCCAACTACCATAAAAAAAAGATAAGGAGAGAAAAGAGGCCTCAGAGGTATTTTTGTTCATTTTAGAGTCTTAATTGTAAACTAGTCAAAAAAAAAGACGTCACAAATAAAAATTTAACATAATAGAGCAGCCAGTGTCTAGAAAAAAAGTCGATCCTAGTATTATTGTCACCTTATTTGTATTTACTATTATCAAAAATCCTTCTGCGGGGTGCCGGGGTGCGGGGTGCCTGTCTCGAACATGTAAATGAAAAGACTGATTCAATTATTTTTCATGAAGTTCTCATTGGGTAATCCTAACTCTCATTTTAAAGTCCCACGAAATATTTCTGTAAACATCAGTTGAGTTTTATGCCAGTGGTATGTGCTTTTATATTATATGGGATAGTGTTAAATGTTCAGGATGAAATTGATATTCAGAAATGTTCTGTAGTGTAATAATACAACATATTAGTAACTATGTGTGTATCACTACACTACATTTTCTCAATTTCTAACTGCTCTTCTTTATTTAAATAGCTTAATTTTAACTCATTAAATAACCTTTTTACTCTATCTGCATTAATGTTAGCCTTATCGAAAGAGAGTAATGAATAATCCTTCAAGTTTTCTATTTCAGGACAGAAAAAACTTAAATTAATAGCTTCCTCTCGTGTATTTAGTATTTCAATATGTATTTTACCATTCTTAGGCTTTGCAATACACCCAGCCATAAAAACACCTTCACATAATTGTTGAGGTAAAATCACGCACTCATCTTTCAGACTTGTCGATATGAAATGCAACGATTCACATCTGGGCGATAAATTAATAAATTTTGCACCTCTTACACTTGATTGTAAAGGTAAACTAATTTCGGCATTATTATTTAATAAAGTTAATATATCTAATTCTAAGTCCAATTTAGAATTATACTTTTTCAAAAAATCCAAACCCAATATTCCATCGCTCTTGTAACATAACTCGGAAAACGTGAAACCTGTGTACAAAATCCACATCCTTAAATGATAATCTTAAATCAACAAACCCTACAGAGCAGAGCTCACCACATACTCCGTTTATTGTTACATTGCCTTTTTGGAATGGAATGTTATTTCGATGCAATGTGTCATATTTTATGGCGTTAAGTGACGCACCCGTATCGACTAACCAACTGCAAGATTTGTTACCTAGTGTTAAGTAAATAGAATTATAATTACTATATGAACAGATAATGTCGTGGCTATCCTGTTTATTCACGAAAAAACTGGTTAATGTCAGATTCGGTAGGGGTACTAGTGCTGATATTGTGTGTATCAGGAACCGAAATCGATGTTATATAGTTTGGTCCACGATTACGATGAGCGTTATTGTTATGTATGTACATACCTCTTATGTTTCCACGGTTACCTCGATTACTGCTATAATAGCTGCCCCGCGGCTGCGCACGTGCTCAAACAGGCTGGCCGCTACCACGCGACCGGAACTGGCCACGCTGGTTACTGTAGGTACCGCGAACCTGAAAACACCGTCCTCTAGATGAATGCGAGGCATTGTTACGGGAATATTCCCTATTTGTCAATTTCATGATGCTGTCCCTTGGACACATAGATGTCTGCTCGTCAGCCGCATCACGGATAACATCCTTTAGACTATCATAATTTCTGGCTGAAATTATAGTACTTATGTGCTTGTTTTGTAACCCGGTTGCAAATCGTTTTATAGCCATTTTTTCATTCAATGGCTTAAGTACATCATACTTTTTTGTATCACCACCGGCCTGTGAAATAGTCAAGTTAACAAATAAATTTTCAATTTCCTTCTTCGATTTTCACTTCGCCTATCTTTATAAGATATGTCCTTATTTCTAATAAACTATTAAAATATTCTTCTAATCTTTTAGCCATCAATATACATTGGCATTCAAATACGAATAGTATAATATTAAGTTACATGCAATTAAAACATAAAGTCCTCTAAATTAGTCCATTATATTATTTTGATACCTTACAAATTCTTATATTTTATGAAATTTTAAAATATATGTAAAGAACACTGTCTATTTTTATAGTTCATTTTGTTCAATCGCTTATTCACTTCACCTCCAAAAATATATTGACCACATCCCTATTGGCCTTATAAAAAAAGATGATGAAATGTCATATTGAAAAATATTAGATATAAGTGCTTTCGATAATCGTATTTAAGTTTTTAAGTGTTTCAATTATAAATTGATATTTTTTTTCAGTGAAATAAATAGTAAATGGAGTTTTACAAATGTATGTAAGCTAATATGTCGTGAAAGTGAGTGTTAAATGCCGAAAAATTGTACAGTTCTAAAAAAATGGACTATAAATGAGTGCCTGATAGGTATGGGCGTTATTTAACGTCACTAATTACAGAAACTAGTTACGCGACGAATAACCGAATAATTGTAAAAGCGTTACTGACGTTTCTGTGAAGTGTGTCGTTTCTTTCGCACTACGCAACTAGTTACTATAACTGGCCGGCCGAGCGAACGAAACAGCTATTGTAGTTACTCGATTCGTTTCTATAAAGCGTTACGTTATACTCGGTCTTGCGAGTTGCGATGCGTATTTGATTCGACTATAACCCCTCCCGTGCAAAAATAACTAGTTTCGAAACAGGTTACGTCAAACACGTAACTAGTTTCGTTACGTTTCGTGAAAATAACGTAACGACCCACGACTAGTGCCTGATCCGCCATCTTGAGTGCCCTTTACTTAGTAGTATTCTCTATGGTTTTGCTGTCAAAACTCTAGCAATGGTTTATGGTAGCCATGTTAAGTGCCGATTTGAGTTGTAGGCAGGGTTGGATTTCGTACTATAATTATAGTATTTATACTATAATTTCATGCTTCGTACTATATACTATCCATATCTAAGGATAGTACGAAAAAATACTATAATTTCATTACTTTACAATTTACATACTTGACCAATATTTTGTAATCAGTAATCATGTTTTTGTTCTGCTCTCGAACAATTGTATATAGAAGGAGAACGATCATAAATCGTAATGTTCATGTCTACGGAATATAGAAAAAATAAAGTTTTATTGAGGGTCAAGGGTGCGTTGCAGTCACAAAGATCCCAGATTATAATTTTGCGGTTGATTAATTATATTTTAGAAAAGGAACTAATAAAGTAATCATATAAGTGGTGGTAAAAACTGTAACTTAAAAAAAATATTTATGTATTAGTAACAAAGTTATAATTAATTTGAATTGCATTAGTAAAAAAAAAAAAATTAGAATAAAAGTTTTCACCAAAGTCAACATTTGTATTAATTAGTTGCACACAAAATAGACACTGAAACTTTGCCACTTTTTTAATATATTACAACTTATAAGCAATATATACTTTAAAGTGGAGTTTATTGACTTTGCATTTTAAAGATTTTATTGAATACCTATGTTAAATTCAAAATTTAAAAGTGTACTATATCTTTTTTACAAATACTATCTTTTTAAATTTTTTGTACTATCGTTTTCAACGTACCTAAATCCAACCCTGGTTGTAGGTTAACTTTTTGTCGTAGCTATGCACATCTATAGTCCATTTTTTAGAACTGTCCAATTTAGTAAACAAACCCTGTTAATACGTATTTCACGATTTTTCGGCATTTATCACTCACTTTCACGACATATTAGCTTATGGACATGTGTATAACTCCATTTACTATTTATTTCACCGAAAATAAACATCAATTTATTATTTAAACACTTAAAAACTTAGAAAATACGATTATCGAAAGCACAGATAACTAATATTTTTCAATATGACATTTCATCATCTTTTTTTAATAAGGCCAATAGGGATGTGGTCAATATATTTTTGGAGGTGAAGTGAATAAGAGATTGAACAAAATGAACTATAAAAATAGACAGTGTTCTTTACCTATATTTAAAAATTTCATAAATTACATTTTGTTAATAAATTATAAAACAATGTCACAGTAATGCGATTTGTTATTAAGTTGTTACATATTGTTTTCTCTTAATGAGCGCAAAAAAATGCTAACATAATATTGCAAATGTCAATCTTTTATAATACTAAAGTATTTATTGTAAGGATTTTATTTTTATTATGAATATTTCTGAATATCAATTTCACCATGAACATTTAACACTATCCCATATAATATAAAAGCACATACCACTGGCATAAAAGTCAACTGAAGTTTACAGAAATATTTTGTGGGACTTTAAAATGAGAGCTAGGATTACTCAATGAGAACTTCATAAAAAATAATTGTATCAGTATTTTTGTTAATCATGTTCGAGACAGGGCGCCGCCTGCGCAAGTATTTTTGATCATAGTAAATACAAATAAGGTGACAATAATACTAGGATCGACGACCGACTTTTTTTCTAGGCACTGGCTGCTCTATTATGTTAAATGAAAAAACAACTGAATTAAAAATAATAATAAAACTGGTAAAGGTTGATAGATAACTATAAGCATTAGTCCTAACCAAACATTTATTGTAATTTTAGACATTGCATTTTTCCGGATTATCGAAAATATTATGTAATGAATAATAACAAACCGCTAAAAACATAAATAATAAAAATACACATTACAAAGTCAACATAATTATTGCTCAGTGATGATGATGATGATGAAGGAGGGTAAACTACATAATATTCCTAAGGTCAAAGTCATCCGCCGATTGCAAAAGCAGCCCTTAAATTATTTAGATAAAAGGTAAATAAATATTGAAATAAAACAACACATAGTATATTATTTATTCTCAAATGAAATATAATACTCTTACACACTCATACTTACCTACAATTTATATAAATAATGACTTTTATTATGTATGTACTATTTGTTTCAAATGCTTTTAACAAAAGGAAAATAATAAAATTTGGGAACAAATCGATCAATATTTAATGGACGCTTGATCTATGACTTACTACTACACAAGATTTACACAACCTAAGTATATGCGCAGTTATTATTTTAACGGTTACTTTAAAATTATACTGTTACAAACGTACAACAAGTAATTTAATTAAAATTAAAAAAAAAAATGGGCAGATGCTACTGTCCTTTAAACAAAATAATCTTATTCAGGTGGTTCCTTACAGTCTCCTTACTCAAATTAAGTAGCTTACATTCGTATTTGAGCCGAATATCGAACAGATGTCTATAATACTTCATTATTAAGTATCTGTGCCCACTTAAAACTTATTGGTCCATATTGTGGCTCGTCAAGCACAAAAACAAGTCGGAAATATCTTCCGATATTAGAAACGTCGCTTTGCAAATTGTATTGTTGGGATCCCAACCAACACGCCCAGCTAATATCAGCCATTTTCCTCTAATTATAGGATCTTGAGGGAATCTGTAAAACAAAATGATTATGATTCATCGCTAACAAGCAAACAGTCGGAGAGGACATTAGTACGGGAGCGGATTTGACAGCGAGTGCCGGAGATTGGTGGCGCTGCAGTGTCAATTCAAAAACTTGTGTTAGGATTGGCAAGAATATGGGCTGGACGGCTGAGGCGTAGGGATGTTTGTATTACGTTATAGACACACCCGACTACTGCCTTTAAAAAGCGAGGTCTTGTTCTTAGAGGGGCGATTTATATCTACCTGTCTTTGCCGTGTCGCTGGTCGCTCTCTGCTGGGCTATCACCTCGGTGATTTTACCCGGTAGGGGCTGACCGCCTGGGGTTTACCTGGCGGAGCTTGCGACGCGCCCGCCAAGAGGATATGAAGGCATATAAAAGGCCAAGTGGCCAACCCAAGGACCGCCCCATATTGATGGGGTGCGATTGACGCCGCTGTCAGGGGGCCCATATGCCCCGACACAGCATCCTCCGAGCCCCTTGCGGGGCTCGAAGAAGACCACGCGAGATTTGTATCTGCGACCTCAAGGAGGACGGAAGTCTGGCCAAATCACTATCGGCCATGTTAAGTTTGTTAATAAATGTTGGGCCAACCTCTATGTATGTGTGAGGTTCGTGTATGTGTATGCATGTGCAGTGTGGGTAAGGACGGAGGTGCTTTATGCATGCTCATTCACACGCACCTACACATTACTTCTGGACCTAAGATTGTTATTGTTTTATCAGAATGTAATAAAATGGTTGTAATTATTATTTAAAACTCATTTCCATTCTGATATTCCCGTTACATAATATTATAAACCTTGCTCTTGAGTCACTCTATATTATATCGAAAGCTGTTTTATTTTTTGTTGTTTTTAGATTAGTTTCAAATTAATGATATTATAAACCAATAAGCATGTCGATAAATTTGAATCATGCACTAGCGTATATGTATAAAATATTGGTGACAATTAATCTTCAAATATTGTGTAATTTAAGAACGATTGTATCTTTAATTACGCAAAATATGAAAGTAAATAGGGCGATTGACATTATTTTATTTGAAATAGAGGAGTAAAGATAGAATATAGCAAAAAATAAACACATCTTAGCAATTAGGACATGAAGATGAATTACCTGTGAAATGTATAAATTTCACGATTGTTTCTATGATTCACATTATACCGCACCGTATAGTATTTTCATCTTTTTACATGCAATAGTATTTATTGCAAATATATCTGGAACAACGAAATAAATTGGAAATACTGAGAGGCTCTTTTAACGCTTGGTGACTTTCACTGACCTGTCAAATAAAAGTGGTTACACTTGACATTAGATTGCTCTCTCTTTTCATCTTGTTATAATTCCTTAAAGGACTGTCTTCTCTTTCCAATTCTTTATTGGTCTATTATATTATATGTTTAACAGGCACTCATTTACAGCTGTAAGTTTAAAGAAAGGGGTATCTCCTCTTATTTCCTAACTTCATGACCCGAAAGGGACTTCCTCCAAGGCAACAAGAGATGAATTTTTCGAAAAAAATAAAACTGGGAATATCTGTCAAAAGTCAATTCTGAATTTCTGAAGTTGACGTATAGAATCAAGAATGAGTATGTGTATGAAAGTGTTCCTCAGATGTATGTATTTAATTAAATAATTTATAATATTGTGACTTATCTAATACCAAATTAAGTTGCTATGTAGTCTGGCATATGTGTCTGTGAATTGTGACTCCCGCCGTGTACACCCTGTGTGGCCTGTGTTGTGTGAATTCAACAATCGTGTGTTTGTTGTTCAGACTTCAGTATTGGTAAATGTTTTCAGTTTAGACTTTTAGAGGAAAGGGTATGTACCTGAGAGACTAGCAGCTCACAGACCGTTAGGTAAATCATTATTGACCAAAATAGCATATTCTAGTCGACTATTTCTTCCCCCAAAACATTTCAAACTTAAGATTTACAGCCGTATGCGGATTGATCATGATTATTTTTATAGCCTAAGTTACTCCTTTATAAAATCAGCTATCTGTCAGTAAAAGTCCCATCAAAATAGGCCCCAGCCGTTTTAGAGATTAGCCGGAACAAATATACAAAAATTGTTAAAAATGTTATTTTGGTTCATATATGTACTGTATACATACATATACATTTAGTAAAGTGCTGATTTTAATATATGTATAGATAAGAAAAATGTTCAGCTATGCCTCTTATGTTCTCGTTTTTTTTTTGTAAGTATGCATAATTTTTTCTGAATAAAAATGTATAAAACATTAGGCAGTATTTTCTATGTTTGAAGACTTCTATGATAATAAGAATATGAAGAAACCAAGACCAAGAAGGGGCATGGTCATGGTAGTTAGAGATTTTACAGAACTAAAATATTTGATCTAGCATCATCCAGGGAGGAAACAGTCAACTACTATTGCATGGAGTGTGAGCCAGTATCCTTTCCTTTTAATACTGATTACTGAATTGAAAATATATTGTTTTCTATTGTTTACATGAATTTCACTCATTATAATGAAACAATTTTTACGGATTTTGTCATGATTTATTAAGATTTTAGTAGATTAGATAAACCATAAGTACTCACAAAAGAATACCGATTCACCGATATGTCACAGATTAAAGATACAGTTAGCACTTTCTGTGTAACATAGGACTAACCAAAATATTGATGTATTGTAGGGTAGTTTCAAATAACTTTGTAATGTTAGAACATATTAAATGAGGTTTAATATGATCTAACACCCTCCCATGACCATGGTTGCTGTAAAGTATCCGAAATGTTGGCCAAATCCATAAACATTGTTTCATTTTAAAATTGAAAAATTTTACCTTAAAAAATCTAAATGTTTTTAATTTTTACATAGACAACATGCGAAGCCACATTATTGTTAGAAGCTTTTCTGTGACAATGCCTAGACAAGTGCATTATATAAATGAATTACAAAAAAATTCTATTACCACAACTCCATTCCAAAGGATTTTATTATCCGTGGGTTCTGCTGCTGTCTCCCTTTTTGATCCGCATCGTGGGGACATGATTGCTTGTTTAGGAGAAGTTACAGGAGAATCATCTTTAAAATACATGCGTTCAAAAATGTTGGAAACAAATGAAGGTGCTGAAATACTTAAAGATATGCCTAGAATCAATTCTCAGACAGTTTGTATTAAAACACTATCTGAACTACCGGGAAGGTCATTAGGACGAGTATATGCAGATTTTATGAAAGACAATAATATCACGGCAGATTCAAGACTACCGGTGCGGTTTATTGATGATCCTGATTTAGCATATGTAATGCAGAGATATCGAGAAGTGCATGACCTTGTTCATGCTACACTTTTTATGAGAACAACAATGTTAGGTGAGGTAAGGTTATCAATGCATTGTATCTATATAGAATCTGTTTCTTTAAATCAGTAATTCCTAGTTTCTCTTTACATCAAGTTGGTATGAAAGTATTTTAATTGAAACTTTGGTTTTAACTTACAGACCAATCTGATGAAATTTTTAGACTTGTACTGTAATAGTAAAATGGTAGCATAGAATCTTAAAACTACTTAATATAAAATTCATTACAATGAAACAACTTTGATGGATTTTATTGTTCTTTATTTAGATTCTACATGCCTGTTTTTATGTAATGTTTTGAAATCAGCAAAAATTATCTCTAAATATATATTTTAATAGGTAACTGTGAAATGGATAGAAGGCATTCAAACAACATTACCCATGTGTATCGGAGGAGGGATTTGGGGAGCTGCTCGTCTTAAACCCAAACATAGGCAACTTTATCTTAACTACTATTTACCTTGGGCAGTAAGAACTGGGAATATTGCAAGGTTTTTACAAGGTATGCTCATGGTTGTATGTTCATTTAATAATTTTTATGATAATCGTTAATCATCATATTATTTTAGTATTCCTTATATATCAAGAATATAAATCTAATCTATACAGATAAATAAAATTGGAGTGTCTGTTTGTAATATTAAAATAACAGCTTTTTACTTAAAATGCATATGGAAGTATACACAGTATTACATATACCAAAATAGCATTTTATTACAATTTTTGGTCTGTCTGTCTGTTTGATCTGGCTAATCTCTGAAACGACTGGAACGATTTTGACGGAACTTTCACTAACAGATAGCTCATGTTATAAGGAGTAACTTAGGCCATAAAAATAATCTTCAATCCATATGCGGCTGTTCATATAAGTTAACGCGAAGCGCTGTGCCGCGCTCCCGGCTGCATGGGTACCACCATCTTGCTCGTTTCTCTCGTGAAACAGCTTTGCTGTGTTTCGGAGAGAAGGGCAAGACAGGCAGTGTAATTACTGGCACCGAGACTTAACATCTTATGTCTCAGGATAGGCAACACATAAATGAGTTACCTAGGCTTGTTCCAGGTAAACTAGTTTATGTTCATGGGCGACGTCGACCACTTACCATCAGGTGGCACGTTTGCCAGTTTGCCTATCTGACTAACATAAAAAAGTAGCATTGCCTATCCTGTATCTTGAGAATAATATGGCATTGTTGTAATAAACTTATATTTTTACAGGAGTGTACTTTGAAAAAAGATGGGAACAAGATATTGACGACTTTCATAAAGAAATGAATATTGTTAGGTTTAATATAAATAAATGACTATATCATGAAAATAAAAGTAAATAGTTTGATAATTGAAAAGTTAGATTAAATTTATTTATTGTTTCAATTTTTTATAGAATTACATTTAGTTTCTTCAAATTGTGTTCAGTATTTTTCTTTTACAATATAAAATTGTGCATTCATGATACTTGAACTGATCCAACAATCCAGCAGAAATCAGGATACATGTGATAATTCATTATATGCTGCTAAAAGTATACAATAACTTTCCAGAAATGGCAAAATAGCATTTTTATTTAACACCCTAATGATTCAGATATAATCATAACAACATTTCTGAACTGCGTCCATTAGGATTGTGGAGTGGGCTGATGCGACTCCCCACTTCCACAATCCATTCGTACCATACACGTCGAGCATTTACGCATCGCCAGAATGTCGCTTTAATTACATCGCCTTTATGAACTCTTAGGGGTGTCTGAAACAAAAGATAAGTTTTGGAAATTATAAGCAGCAAATTTCTAATATCAATAACAGTTAAGTATTTATTTGCCTTCAAATAGGAAATCTTTGATTACAAAATTGTAGTTATGATGAGTCACACCAACACATCAAAATATATTAAAATTAAATATACTATAAAAGTCACTGCTTTTAGTGTGTGTACTCGTGCAAATAATAATAGTTTTTGTTTGATCCTTCTTTCCGCCACTTTAAGGATTTTCAAATTTTGGATAACTCAAATAGTTTTCGAAGTGTGTATTTACAAAAAACCACTCTTTTTTTACAAAATTGTTAATATCTTTTACAATTTTCGCGATCTGCAATTTTCCAATTTTAACATTTTTTATATATGGCATTTTGAATCGAATGAGACCAAAACCATGATTTTAAAAGGCACTCGTTGACTAGTCAATAGCCCGCCCCAGCGACAGCGCGTAGCGCCACGAAAGAAGTACTTAGTTAACAAAATGCGGGAATTCCCCGAACGTCACTAGCTCACTCGCGCCACCAGAGTACCATGACCAAAAAATTAAGCAACCAGTTAATGAGCGTTCTTGAAACATACTTTTTGTTTTTGATGTATTAACTAATTTAAATATCTATATGGTCTTTAGTAGTGTTTAACTTGTATTAATTTGAAGTTAAAAAAAAGGAAGACTCAATTTTGTTAAAAATTTTAGATTATTTCTTAGCTCGTGGCCTCTTAGGCCGGGACCCTTTCGGGTCGGGGCCCGTGGCGGTTGCCAGTATTGCCACCATAAAGTTACACCATTATTCTTCAATCGAGCTTTATCTATATAATTTTTTTAACAAAATCATATTTTGGTTGAGTAGAGAGAAATTTAACATATACATACCTTAATGGGAATAAAAACTGGAAACCAAGATATCATTCCCGGGCTGTGTGTGGATGGAACTATGCTAATTGTTTCATTTCCATACAACAAACAGTCAAAATATCCTCCAAAGCCGTGCATTACATTATCTTGTTCTACTTCCCATTGAAGGGTTGAAGATCTCCTATTATCCGTCAAAGGTAAACCCCTATAGTTCATCATTTCTTGGCCTTCGTGATTTTTAATAGGTTTAGCTGGATGGTCAAATGAAAACACCATCTAAAAAATAGAATTCCATCAATCCCTATTAACCAGAACACCATAAGAATGTACAATGTATATGTATGAATATATATAAAAATAAATTATTAAATTAGGATAAGTAACACATCATTGTTGCTATGTTATGCTACTTAGATAGGCAAACTGGCTGATGTGCCACGTGATGGTAAGTGAGCAACGTCGCCCATGAACATAAACGAGTTTATGTTCATGCCCAGGCAACTCATCCATGCTCCCCCATGGCCGACGAACGGGGGTGCACAGGAGGCGTTACTTAATTCGCCTCCAGTAACGCCCTGTGCTCGTGTCGAATTCAGGATGGGAACCTGGGTCCAGTATGAAACGACGCCGCGGGGAATGCCTAAGTAGCCGGGCAGTCCCCGGGTTTTAGTTTACGGGTAGGGCACTCCCAGGTGCGAGTCTACCTGAGATCCTGGCTACATGCATAAAAAGCATTTCCCTGCGTTAAAAAAAGGCAACTCATCCATGTTTTACCTAAACTGATGTTAAAATCAAAATTTTTATTCACAATAGTACCAACAAAGTATCTTTTTGAACGTCAATTGAGTCTACCACCGGTTCCAAGGCAAGCCCACTGAGAAGAACCGGCGAAACAAACTCAGTGGGACTAATCTTTTCAAATAATTTATAACAAATTTTACATGTTATTATTCTGAAATGCCTGGGAGGAACACCCTATTCCCAAGGTGTGGTATCTTCTATAAAATCTTTTACTTTATAATATCCATTACCACACAAATGCTCTTTAACAACTTTTTTGAATTTTTTTAAGGAGAGCTTTTGAACGTTTTCTGGGATCCTATTGTAAAAGCGTATACAGTTGCCTTTAAAAAAATTGCTTACTTTCGAAAGTCTAATCATTGGTGTATGTAACCTGTGTCTATTACGTGTATTCCTACTATGAATATCACTTTTTTTACAAAATTCATTTATATTTTTCCGGAAATACCTGTACCAGTAATTACACCACCTGACCAGCCCTTCTCTCTGAAACTCAGCAAAACTGTTTCACGGATGAAACAAGCAGGATGGTGGTGTTGTAACATACGGGAACGCGGCAATGCGCTGTTGCGCACCCTCTACAGATTGGTACATACCTTTGTCTCAGCTATATCGTGTTTATTCTGCATATAAACTACCCATAAGGTTTCAAGATTCTTATCTGATTGCTGGGCATTGCCTGTGCCAACTTTAGCCGCCGCCCAAAGACGTGGTGAAGATATAGGTGCCACATAGGACTTGTATTGACAAGGTATTGAAATACCATTTTCCTTCAGAAGTCCTGACGCACCATCCAAACACTCTGGTGATAGTTCATTATCACCCCAAGATCCTTGAAGAACAAAATATCTTATTAAAACCTTTCATCAACCATCTTTCAAGACTATTTAAATATTGTTAACGCAACAGTAATAAAATTGTTTACAATATATTAAAATTGTTATTTAAATACATATATTATAATATTATCTACCTATATAAAAAAAACTCAAAATAAAGTTTAAACTTTATTATATTACTTATTTATAGAAATTGTAAGTTATGTTACCTAATAACTCGGAAACAATTATGTCTGCCTTAGGTGATAGATTAAGGTATCTCATATCCCCTGGCACAACTATAACATCTCTGTCTCGCCACACTTCCCGGACTTGTGCTGCCAAAACTACAACAGCACATGGATTCTTCTCAACAGCTATTACCTTAAAAAAAGTTATAAGTAACCATCTTTTCTGCTTTGTCCAGATACAATAAGTAAGGTGTGTCAACATTTTATATTATACATAAATAATTTAATTTCTAATATTTGTAGTATGCTTGCCACAAATATTTTTAAGTGCTTTCTTCTCTGTCTGTCCAATATTCTAAATTTATTTAAATTCTGAGTAACCTGTATAATTTGTGAATGAGACATACTTGCAAGATTATAGTTGTCTTTTGAAAACAATACTAACCTTTACTTTAGTATTAGTAATGTCTGCTGCATTAAGCGTTGCCCTGACTAAGGGTCCGCGTCCAGCTCCCAGGACCATTACTGTGACAGTTTTATCCTCATTTGGTTCTTGTATAACTTCGGCATTGTCCTTAACATTCGTGTTGATTACACAAGGCTCATTTGATTCTGGCTGTGAAACAAACATTAGCTCTTTTTTATTTTAATGCAATCAAGACCATAATTTTATTTTTATTAGAATATTTTACATACTTTTAGTATGTAAATATAATATAATATATATTATATTAAATCTTATAATTGTTATATTTATGTAACTGCAAATAGGCATTGTTTGTAAATTAATGTACTTTAAAATTTGCTAGACATAGATGACAGTAGTTTACAATATCCTGTAACAATGTCTTTGTAACTGTTTGTGTCTAAACACTTCTGTAGATAACAGGTGAGTTTACCAAAATTTACTATTAATTGTGTGTATGTTAGTTGGATAGGCAAACTGGCAAACGTGCCACCCGATGGAAAGTGGTCGACGTCGCCCATGAACATAAACTAGTTTACCTGGAACGAGCCCAGGCAACTCATCTATGTGTTGCTTATCCTGAGACATAAGATGTTAAGTCTCGGTGCCAGTAATTACACTGCCTGTCTTACCCTTCTCTCCGAAACACAGCAAAGCTATTCACGGGAGAAACAAGCAAGATGGTGGTACTTTACTACTATGTATAAGATTATTTAATTAATTATCTAATTTAATTATCTATAAATAATAATCAAAGATTGAAACAGAAAACTAACATCTGCTTTCTCACATTTTCTTTTTGAGTGCAACTCATTCAATGCCTGTGCAATTGCTTTTTGGTATTGATCATACTTCACTGGATCTTTCTCAAAAACATTATAAGTGTAGGTATCTAAGTTATCTGCCAGAGGTTGCAAAGGTGTTTGTAGATAATCTTCCCAGCTGAAAATGTAAAATTTTATGTTTTTATATTTTTAAATTAATATAGTAATTTCTTCTGGCCCAATTCAGCTGCAAAGTAGCATTACACACCTCTTACAATAATATATAGATCTAATTTAAAATTACACAAGTTTTATGTGCAATTAATTAGATTAAGCACATTATTTTACATGTTGATTTCAAAGTCTATTCAACCTAAAGTAAAATAAAAAATATGATTGAAGAGAGAAGAATAGAAAGAGAGAGAAGAAGAAGGTCTACAACACGACGCCAGGAGGCCGTGTGGTCGCAGACTGCACGGCTAACCTAACCTAACCTAACCCCCCACTCTAACAAACCAATAGTGAGCCAAATGGGCTCACACTAATCCGACGAAGCATTAGGGCCTTTGGTCCGTTAGCATAAACCCCTCCGAAAAAAAAATGATTGAAGAGGTAAGGTGTTTTAAAGAATTTCAAACACAGAATTTAGAATCGCCTAGAATGAAAAATCTACTAATAGGAAAACATCCATATGTTAATTATAATTAGACTGACACACCTAACAACATTGGAGCCTGTCTGTGTCATTTTAACTACTTAAATTTTATTTTAAATGGTTTTCCTTGCTGCTAACAATAAATATTTATAACAATATACACATAAAAGAGTGTGCAAAATGAGCAGAGCAGAGAGTCTCGCATAGATACTTTTAACATAATATAATGGTTTACGTATCATTGTGATAAAATAAAATATTTACCCTCTCGCATAACTAAGCATAGGATCATCAGTTGCATTTGGACGCCTTTTCCATAGCCTGTATAAGTATTGCAGATAATATTCAACATTGGACCTTCTCGCACCACTAACAACTACTTGGGCATCATGTTCAACCATACTCACTACTAGCTGTTGATGAGCTCTTGATAGCACAGGATACCTACAAGAAGATATAACATTTAGTGTAAAAAGCAGTGATTTTTATATAAATTTCTTTTAAATCACTTCATGCCAAAAGTACATGTTCACTGTGCAGTGCGAGGTCCTATATCATCTTGATGTTTATTGGCAATATCTAGCCTTGTATATTTTTATTTGGAAGTAGTAATGCTAATTGTTTACTTATGTACAATAAGTTAAATTTTTTATCATTGAAAAATACATAACAGACTTGCACAATTTAAAACAAAAAAACCGGCCAAGTGCTAGTCGGTCTTGCGCTCGAAGGTTTCCGTACCATTACATACTATACAACATTAGACACTTTAACAAAAAATAAGGTTTATGTTTATGAAATTAAATATTTTTTTATTTTTGAGTTCATGAGATGTTTATGAGAGCATGAAGGTAAATTGCGGTTTACGATTTATGACATATTAAAAAAAGCTACTTACTAGATCTCGTTCAAACTAATTTTCGGTGGAAGTTTGCATGGTAATGTACATCATAATATAGTTTTTTTAGTTTTATCATTCTCTTATTTTAGTAGTTACAGGTAGGGGACACACACATTTTACCACTTTGGAAGTGTCTCTCGCGCAAACTATTCAGTTTAGAAAAAAATGGATAAGAAACCTCAATATCATTTTTTAAGATCCATAGATACATATGTCTTGATGAAAAAAAATTTTTAGAGCTTCAGTTCTAAGTATGGGGACCCCCACAATTTACTGATTTTTTTCTACTTTTTTGTAAAAATCTTAATACGGTTTACAGAATCCATCTACTTACCAAGTTTCAACAATATAGTCCTTATAGTTTCGGAAAAAAGTGGCTGTAACATACGGACAGAGTTCGAGAGAGAGAGACAGGTTCTGTTTTTTGCAATTTGGCTACAGAACCCTTAAAAAAGTGGGTAGGTCAACATGTCAAGCAAGTACTGCGTGACAACAAGCTTCGGGTACCGCGTCTCCGTCACAGTGAACGTGTGAAACCAACCACAGTCGAGCGAGTACCTGCAGTTCTCCCGTTTATTAAAGGCGTCACTGACAAGATTGGCTTCATCCTAAAGCGAGCTTCTATAAAAACTTATTTCAAGCCACCAAAAAAGATAAGTCAATTCTTACCATCTGTCAAGTGTCATATACCCTTACAAGATGCAGGAGTATACAAGCTTGATTGTGACTGTGGTCTCTCCTATATAGGCCAAACTAAAAGATCTATTAAAACTCGCGTGAAAGAACATATAGCTGATTTAAAACACCGTCGCTACACTAAGTCTGCCATCTGTGAACATAGTCTTGACAAAGCTCGCCATTATATCAGATTTGATAAACCACAAGTCCTCGCAAAAGAACACAGATTCCAACCAAGGATGATCCGTGAGGCTATTGAAATTAAAAAACATCCTAATTTCAATAGAGAAGATGGCTGGCTTCTACCACCTGCTTGGGATCCCATTATTAAAATTATCAAATCAAAATCCAAGCATAATATGTCACAGATTAAAGATACAGTTAGCACTTTCTGCGTAGATAGGACTGACCAAAATATTGATGTATCATAGGGTACTATGTATGGCAAATGGGAATACAAAGAAAATGGTCTTCATGTCGGTCTACATCCCGAGTGAGACGGACTACGAACCACCAGGACAACTTATAGAAGAGATAATGTCGAAATATAGAGGTATGGGTATCCCGATTGTTGCGAGCTGTGATGCCAACTCCCACCACAAGGTGTGGGGCAGCACGGATTGCAACAAGAAGGGAGATTTATTACTTGAATATATTCTTAGCACGGACCTGGAAATAATGAATGTAGGCAACACACCCACGTTTGTAACTAGAACAAGGAAAGAGGTTCTTGATATAACATTAATGTCAAGCGATGCCTCCCATCTGTTGAAAGATTGGAAGGTTGACACCTCTTATGCCTTCTCAGATCACCGCAGAATAACATTCCACCTGAACTGCCAGCTGGAAGTAGTAAAATTTAGAAATAATAGGAAAACAAACTGGGAAACATTCGATCTAGCGCTGAGTGAGTGGATTCCTGGTAAAAGAGAATTAAGAGGAAAGGAAGAAATAGAACAAGAAGCTTGTAGGCTTGAGAAAGCTCTTAACGATGCCTATCTCAAAGCCTGCCCACAGAAAGAGATTAGACCGGGGAAGGGACAACCCTGGTGGAACAAATCCCTGAACAAAGCAAGGAAAAGGACTAGAAGGGCACTTAGAGTCGCCTTGAACAGGGACCACGACGAAAGCTGGAGGAAATACAGAGAAGAACGCAACAATTTTAAGTACCAGAGCCGCAAAGAAAACAGAAACGGGTGGAGTACATACTGCGAAAGCGTTACAAAACAACCAGAAGCGGCCAGGCTGGTAAAAACGCTAGCAAAAGACAAAACCTGTAAATTAGGAAGCCTAAGGAAAGGTGACACCCTAGTAGTGGAACCCAAAGAAATACTTGCAGAAATGATGGCCACACACTTCCCGGATAGCACAAGCTATTCAGAAGAAGACATGGTTGTCACATCAGGTGAGAATCTAGCAGAAGCGAAAGCGGAAGCGGAACTGATTATCACCGAAGAAGCATTAACATGGAGCATTTCATCATTCCTACCGTATAAAGCGGCGGGACCCGATGGCGTCTTTCCCAAGATGCTACAAGTTGCCCTTAGGTATATCAAAGATGACCTACTCACCATATACCGGAGTAGTTTAGCAACAAACTACATCCCCAGTAGCTGGAGAAGAGTCAAAGCCGTCTTCATACCTAAGCCAGGGTTACATATCACGAGGCGAAATCCTTCAGATGTATAAGCCTTTCTTCGTTTGTATTGAAGACACTCGAGAAGATACTAGATAGACACATGAGAGCAGGGATAGAAAAGAGTTCAATGCCGCTACACGCCAACCAACACGCCTACATGGAAGGGAAATCCATTGACACGGCATTACACAACGCGGCAATAAGAATTGAAAGAGCTATAGAGAACAAAGAATATGCCCTTGGCTGCTTCTTCGATGTAGAGGGAGCCTTTGACAAGGCCACTCCTCAATCCATTGTGGAAGCACTTAACAGAGAGGGATATCTGGACAGATAACGGGATGGATAACTAATATGTTAAAACATCGCTCGATACAAGCTGACTTAGCGGGAACAACATGCACCATTCGAGCAAGAAGAGGATTTCCGCAAGGAGGATGCCTGTCTCCGCTCCTATGGTGCATTCTCATAGACGAATTAGTATCAAAGATAAACGCCATGCACATTTACATACAGGCGTACTCAGACGATGGTCTAATTCTGGTCACAGGTAAAGTACTGAGCGTGACCAGAGACATCATGAAGCGAGGAATCGACACAGCGCTACGATGGTGCAGGGATAAAGGGCTAAACCTGAACCCAGCAAAAACCAAGCTAGTGTTATTCACAAACAAGAGGAAGATTGATAGCATGATTCCATTGAGAATCGATAACGAAAATCTAGAGGTAAAATATCTGGGAGTAATCCTAGATAGAAATCTGAACTACAAAGCCCACGTTAAAGAGATCTGCACAAAATCCAAATGTGCCCTTGTGCAATGCAGGAGAGCGGTAGGTAGAACCTGTGGCATGAAACCAAATGTGGTTCATTGGATCTACAAGGCCATAGTACTACAAAGAATTCTACATGGAGCCTTAGTGTGGTGGCACAAGGCACAATTAGGAACGAACAGGAAAGAATTCACAAAAGTACAGAGACTAGCCAGCATCATGATATCGAGCGCCATGAAAACAACACCAACGGCGGCTTTAGAGATGATACTCGGCCTCAACCCAGTTGATCTCACGATCAAGAAGAAAGCGACTGAACAATGGTTCAAGCTTAAGAGCAACAAATTATGGAAGGGAGGGCACTATGACAAAGGTCACGCCGAAATAGCAAAACAGTACGAAGAAAATCTATCCATGATTTTATCAAACAATGATTTGATAAAGAAGGAGAGAATCTTCGACAAGAAATACAAGATAAGCATAGGCTCGAGAGATAACTGGAACATTAACATCGACCACCCAAAAACAACGATGGTCGGCTACACAGATGGATCCAGGAAGGAATCGACAAAGTTATCAGGGGCTGGCGTATATATTAGCCATCCAACTGAAATGAAAGCATCGTTTAATCTAGGCAGATTCTCCAGCGTATTCCAAGCGGAGATATTCGCAATACGAGAATGCGCCAACATGATTAAACAAAATATCACTAGCGCACAGAGGATTGAGAAGGCAGTCATATACAGTGACAGTCAAGCGGCATTGAAGGCCCTCAATAAGAGGGAGACTACCTCAGCAATGGTCAAAGAATGCAAAAACACCCTGCAAGATCTAGCAGACCAGACTGAGATAGTAGTTGCCTGGGTACTTGGACATGAGGGAAATGCGGGCAATGAAGAAGCAGACAGACTGGCGAGAGAAGGTGCCGATGAGACGTTCATAGGCCCTGAGCCGAGACTGCCAATAGCACACAGGATAACAAAAAATGTTATAACCCTGAGAATAAACAAAGAAACAAACCAGAGATGGAATGACACGAAGAGCTGTAGACAGTCGAAATTCTTCATCTCGACGCTTGACAGCAAGAAGACTAAAGAGTTGCTCAAACTCAATAGGAGCAACATTAGAACAGTTGTGGGAATATTGACGGGACACTGCCCACTCAACAGACACCTGTCAATAATGAAGCTAGCAGAGGACCCTCTGTGTCCTAAGTGCAAAGAGAAAGAAGAGACCAGTCTGCACTTCATAACGGAATGCCCAGCATATGCATACGCAAGATGGGAGCTGTTTGGAGCGGACGAGCTGAAGAAGGAAGATTTAGCATATCTAACCATAAGGCAGCTAAGTAGTTTTTGTAGATCAACACGTAGGTTTGAGGGGGTGACACCAGAGGGGCAAATGATAACCCGTCCCTGCATCTAATCCCAGAGGCGAGCCCGGGGAATTGGGTGAAATGGTCCCGTTAATGAGGACTGATCACCCGTCTGGCCTTGCTGGCGTCCCCACCCCTTAAATAATAATAATAATAGGGTAGTTTCGAATAACTTTGTAATAATAGGACGTATGACACCTCAGTCCTCCCGTGACCATGGTTGCTGTAAAGTATCCGAAACGTCGGGCTTGTAAAAATCTTAATAAACCGCGATAAAATCCGTAAAAAATTGTTTTATTATAATGAGTGAAATTCGCGTAAACATTAGAAAACAAAAGTGGGTAGGTCCTTATTTTGGACCATAATTTTTCAGTAACATGGTATTGTAATGAGGATAAATATGGAATCAATTCCATATTTATGCAAATGTACCAATTTAAAATTGCCTTTTAAATTGGTACATTTGCAAGACAGTAGACTCATTTTTCAATTATCCAGAAAGCCCAAGATTATCTATGCTTACCCTTTTTTATTATTATGAAAAATTGATGTTGGTACAATAATGGCCTTCACAGGTTCACCGAGCCATCTCTTGATAATCTCTTGAGATGGTAGGTCAGCTGAAATCTTTAGTACTACTCCCACTCTTTTGTCCCAGGATACTCTCTCATGAAACTTGGACCACCATAGCCAAGTTTCATTCCATGGCTCTTCGTTTTCCTCCACATCATTTTCTGGTCTGCTACTCAATAATGTCCTATTGCAGAACATTGGCACACAGGCCCATATAATTGTTGGATGATAGCTGAAATTAGATTCTGTATTATACGTATTTTTAAAAGTATAGGTTATATTTTATATTATGTTTAAGAGTGGGGAGTCTAAGAGTCTGAGTGAATTTACCACAGATATTATTCATATGTAAGTGTGGGCATTAACTTGTTAATCCGTAAATCGTTAATTAACATATTAACAATCTCAAACATATCAAAATCTGCGTAACTTTTTGGGTTAACTTCAAAACATATGAATGCTCTTGTTAATTTCCGTTAAATTTAACTTCTGTTGACTTTAGTCCATTACATTATTTGTTTGAATTACGAACCACGCTTGTATTTTTGGCGACTGTTGGGGTGTCGATGATTATAGTGTCAGGTGTGAAACTGATCAAATTGTTGTACACATTCATATTTCATTACACTTACTTCATGGACACTTGTACTTTGTATTGCAATCAAGATGAGTAACTCATAAGTTGATTTATGAATGCAAAATGTGTTTGCTTAAACTTTGTACAATAAAGGCTAATGTGTCTAGCCTTAATAAATTAAGGTTATTACAGTACAATATATGAATAGGATCCATGCATCCAAATATGTACAATTTGAAGAAAAAGTAAAAGCAGGATCAACTCGTAGGAAATAGAAAACTGATCCCGAGATCCCAAGCCTTCTTCAAGTGCTCTGAATATTTCTAATGTAGATTGTGATAGCCGTAGAAAGCAATATTTTCTCACCTCCACCTGGCAATAAAAGGTTACATCGACAAAACATTGGTGAATCTTATGGTATTGTGGCTACCGGCAGTGGCATATCCCAAACTAGTGTGGAAAGATGAATCATATACTTTTTGTTGTCAACAGGATTCTAATACTTGCTTTTATACTTGATTATAAATTTATGATTATTAGGGCTAATACTTGAGGTACACCAATGCATAATCTGCATCATCATTCTATCTCATAAACAATAATAATTTAACAAAACAATTTTTTAAATTAGATCTGTTACATTTTGTAAACTGTTTTATAACACACATAATTTAAATTTTAATGATATAAGTAACACACATAATTTATACATACCTTGTTTCGAAATAATCATTTATTATTCTAGCTAAGTTATTTGTATTCTCGGAATGTAAGTTTATCATCACAGCAGGTAGACCAAGACCTCGGCAATACGTAAGTTCTTCATTCATGCAGTCTTCATGTCGTTGACGCACCATAGCTGAAGGTGAATCGACGTCTAAATACGGTGATAGTTTTCCTACAATCCTGGTTGTCCAGTCCTGAGGGGAGATGACCATATCAGATCGTGTAAAACCTCCAGTTACACTACCGTTGGGAAGAACTGGCCGGCGAAAACGTGGATGAACAATTGGTGAGACAATAAACGAGTAATTGAAATGTAATGCTTCTGTCAGGCATGATTGTATATCCGGAGAGGTAATGTATTCCAAACCACATGATATTTCTTGTTGTGACATAGTAATAATTAATAAAGATATTTATATTTTATGTATGTAACTTAATTTTAAATAATCCGTCGCCGTAAAACAAGGTACTCTAGAATGACATTGACGTATCAACTATCAAAGCAACCGCTTTTTCTTCTTCTTCATTTTATTAATTACTCCCCTCAATAAGGATGTTGACAGTATTCATATAAAAATATAATTTTGATGTTAATAGGGATGTTGACATTTTTCATAAATGTTTATAGATCATTTATAAATATCTAATAGAGGCGTAAATAGTATTAACTTTTGCTTAAATACGTCTAATGCCTATAAAATCTTGCATTTTATAATGCATTTCGCTCCAAAACGCTAACACTTGACGTCATATGTTGTTAAACATCGTAAAAATGATAAAATCATTCTTCTTGTCGTTAATAAAAAATGGCTTTTAAGTTTTATAATTGTTGTACGGTGTCTATGTGCGTGTACACTGTCAAAACGCCTGAAAATTAGTTTTTACAATATGTACTGCGTACGGAAAATGGTGTATAAAAGTACGTCAATATTCTTCCGCTTCCACTAAATAGGAAAAGGTGTCGTCATTTCCGTTTATGATCACGTGACCTATTTTAAATTTTGTAACATTTTATTTATTAAATATTAATTTAATCAAATAAAAATAAGGGAAAATATTGTATTTTTTCAGAATTCTATCATAGTAACTACCATAAACATATA
Source organism: Helleia helle (assembly GCA_963853865.1). NCBI lineage: Eukaryota > Metazoa > Arthropoda > Insecta > Lepidoptera > Lycaenidae > Helleia > Helleia helle. Next base: position 16,095,105 of record OY971421.1, read on the forward strand.
ATATAATAGAGCAATAAAGAGTTGGAATCAGAAGACAGTCCTTTATGGAATTATATCAAGATGAAAAGAGAGAGCAATCTAATGTCAAGTGTAACCACTTTTATTTGACAGGTCAGCCAAAGTCACCAAGCGTTAAAAGAACCTCTCAGTATTTGCAATTTATTTCGTTGTTCCAGATATATTTGCAATAAATACTATTGCATGTAAAAAGATGAAAAAAATATACGGTGCGGTATAATGTGAATCATAGAAACAATCGTGAAAATTATACATTTCACAGGTAATTCATCTTCATGTCCTAATTGCTAAGATGTGTTTATTTTTTGCTATATTCTATCTTTACTTCTCTATTTCAAATAAAATAATGTCAATCGTCCTATTTACTTTCATATTTTGCGTAATTAAAGATACAATCGTTCTTAAATTACACAATAGGACCTGGATGACCGAGCGTTGCTTGGTTTTTTTTTTTTTAATAAAATGACATTTTCTAAAAATGATTCCTAGCTAGATCGATTTATCGCCCCCGAAACCCTCTACATGCTAAATTTCATGAAAATCGTTGGAGCCGATTCCGAGATTCCAATTATATATATACATGAATTGCTCATTTAAAGATATAAGATTTGAAGATTAATTTTCACCCAACGAATTAGTAAAGGTATGGAAACATAACTCTCTTACAAAGCTCGGAAAAATATGGTTCCAAACTCACACTACTAAACTGATAATACTAACACGATTTGCACACGCGCAATACAAAATACTTTGCTAAATTTAATATGTGCACATGAATTCGTCCACCTTTCCATATAAGTGACAATCTAATTTAGGAGGATAGTGATAGAATGAAACTGAAATATCAAAGAAAGTGAGTGCGAACGTGATGGACTATTACGCGACATGTACAATGACAATGTCAGTTGAGATGTGGAAGGATGATATTATGCATTAGTCTGACATTTATAAATTTTATTATAAAGTAATTGATTATATGAATTTATGTGGAAACCTACATTTATTTTGTCTGAATATGACGAGTAATAAAATGACTGTTTTTAACCAATAATTATTATCAAATTGAGAGTAAGTCATTATTTACGCACTATACAGAATCTGTCGATATTTCGTATATTTTTTAAGCCTTAGAGTAGTTGACAGTCTGTTGTAACCTTGTTTTTTATTATTAAAATGTCAATAATGTTTGAAAAATGGGAATGGGGCATAAAAAAAAATCACAAGTCAAAATAGTTGTATTTCTCTTTAGTAAGAAATTAACATATATATATTTTTTAAATAGAACCATTATAGTATCTTTTTGAACGTCAATTAAATGTTCCATGAGTACTGAGAAGAACCTCCAAAATGTATAGAAGACACTATACTGGCGTTAGTCGGTAACCAGTCATCTTTTCTTCTTTCTAAGCGGACTGCTGCAATCCATTGTAAACGCCGAATCTCGTTTACGGGGAAACTAAAAGTAAATAATTGATGAAAACATAAATAAGAAATAAAAATATAAAAACTCGGTACTCAATGTAAAATTTAATATAACACTATATAAAATCGGCTGCCTGCTGATTGCATAATACTGACCACAAAAATTTATATGGAGGTTATTTAAGCGTGAATAAAATACGAAATTATTAACTTACCTGTGATAAGTTATCCCAGTTTGCTTTTTACTTCCTCCTTTTCGTCTCTTACACCATTTTACAACACAGGAGGTCATTTTTGTCTCTGGGAAACGATTTTTTCGTCAACGCAACGGTCGTCTAGACTGTCACAGAACGCGCAGCAGACTGAGAGACAAATTGATTGTACTTTTTTGGCCCCGCCCACTTGATTGTAGTTTGCGAGGAACCGTTTTTTAGCGCAGTTCGTATTCCATACCTTTTCTAATTCGTTGTTTTCACCAATATTTTATACATATACGCTAGTGCTTGATTCAAATTTATCGACATGCTTATTGGTTTATATTATCATTAATTTGAAACTAATCTAAAAACAACAAAAAATAAAACAGCTTTCGATATAATGTAGAGTGACTCAAGAGCAAGGTTTTTAATATGTAACGGGAATATCAGAAATGAACTGCGTTTTAAATAATAATAACAACCATTTTACTACATTCTGATAAAACAATAACAATCTTAGGTCCAGAAGTAATGTGTAGGTGCGTGTGCATGTGCATGCATAATGCACCTCCGTCGCCTCCGTCCTTACCCACACTGCACATGCATACACATACACGAACCTCACACATACATAGAGGTTGGCCCAACATTAATTAACAAACTTAACATGGCCGATAGTGATTTGGCCAGACTTCCGTCCTCCTTGAGGTCGCAGATATAAATCGCCCCTCTACGAACAAGACCTCGCTTATTAAAGGCAGTAGTCGGGTGTGTCTATAACGTAATACAAACATCCCTACACCTCGGCCGTCCAGCCCATATTCTTGCCAATCCTAACACAAGTTTTTGAATTGAAACTGCACCAATCTCCGGCACTCGCTGTTAAATCCGCTTCCGTACTAATGTCCTCACTCCTCTCCGACTGTTTGCTTGTTAGCGATGAATCATAATCATTTTGTTTTACAGATTCCCTCGAGATCCTATAATTATAGGAAAATGGCTGATATTAACTGGGCGTGTTGGTTGGGATCCCAACAATACAATTTGCAAAGCGACGTTTCTAATATCGGAAGATATTTCCGACTCGGAAGATATTGTTTTTGTGCTTGACGAGCCACAATATGGACCAATAAGTTTTAAGTGGGCACAGATACTTAATAATGAAGTATTATAGACATCTGTTCGATATTCGGCTCAAATACGAATGTAAGCTACTTAATTTGAATAAGGTGACTGTAAGGAACCACCAGAATAAGATTATTTTGTTTAAAGGACAGTAGCATCTACCCATTTTTTTTTAATTTTAATTAAATTACTTGTTTTACGTTTGTAACAGTATAATTTTAAAGTAACCGTTAAAATAATAACTGCGCATATACTTAGGTTGTGTAAATCTTGTGTAGTAAGTCATGGATCAAGCGTCCATTGAATATTTATCGATTCGTTCCCAAATTTTATTATTTTCCTTTTGTTAAAATCATTTGAAACAAATAAAACATACATAATAAAAGTCATTATTTTATATAAATAGTAGGTAAGTATGAGTGTGTAAGAGTATTATGATATTTCATTTGAGAATAAATAATATACTATGTGTTATTTTATTTCAATATTTATTTACCTTTTATCTAAATAATTTAAGGGCTGCTTTTACAATCGGCGGATAACTTTGACCTGAGGAATATTATGTAGTCTCACTTAAGAAATATTCGAACGGGGGACGCCCCCCTCCGCGGATTGCACTGACTCTCGAGGGTATCGGCTAAACATTCCGCTTTGTCGGCGTCCTCTAGTGCAGGCGCGCGATTTAATCTTTTTAACGGAGGCATAGATGCCTCCGTCTTTTTTTTCATTGAACGGGCGAGTGGCCAGTAGGCCACGTGCGAAGGTGAAATTTCACTCAGGAGGCGATCCCACCTTTCTGCTCTATTTTCTATGACCCGGGCTTTGACCTGTCGTTCGAGGTCACGGAGAGCTCGTCGATACTCGTCCGTCCGGTAGCGAGAGTATGTACGCTTTGCTGCATTTTTTGCGCGTATTAGGTCTTTAAGATCCTCCGGGAAGTCCCATCGGCCGTCATGGGCCTGTGAGATCTCCCTGGATGACTTTTCTATCATTGCTACCAGATGGTCGGTGAAGTCAGAGCATGCTGATATAGCAGTTTGAGGACTGTCTATTATGTCGGGGATTTTATCGAGATGACTCGATTGAAGGATTTTCAGATTATCGTTTAAAAGTTTATAGTCGATGATTTTTTTTTTATCTGTATTTCTATTGTTTGCCGGGTCGCCGAGTTGTATAAGCACCGGCCTATGGTCTGAGTTAAGCTCCTGAATGGTTTCTATGGAATGTACCTGAAGGGTGATATTTCGTAGAATGGCTAAGTCTAGTATAGATGGCCGCACGTTCCTCTCGCTACTTGCGAAGTCGAAACGCGTGGGCTCATCGGGGGCGATAATAATACTGTTTAAATCATCGACTGCTTTACAGAGAATCTTTCCATTGTTATTGTTATCTCTGCAGCCCCATGAATGATGTTTACTATTTAGGTCGCCGGCAATCAAGACAGCGTTGCCTAATACTAATAGCGTATTTAAATCGCTAAATAATAGTTTCCTATTACCAGATTGGTATACTGAGGCGATTGTGATCGACTGATGGCCGGTCATGCTCACCTGGCAGACGGAGGCCTCTAGTGATTCTAGGGCCGGCGTGTCTATAGGTATGCAGTGGAGGGACCTCTTGTAGTAAATGAGGGTGCCTCCAAGTTGGGATCGCGTCCTATCATTCCTATTAATATTATAATTGACTATACGCGGGTCACTAATACTGGGTTTTAAGAACGTTTCCTGCACAAGGAGGACGTCTACGTCGTGTTTTTTGACGAATATACGAATTTCGTCGATGTTCGCTCTAATGCCGTTCGCATTGAACGACACCACTCGCAGAGAGCGCGGTTTTGTTCTGGCGGTGGTAGCCTTTTATGGGCTTGGAGTGGAAAACTTGATCTGGTCGATCAAGGCCGCATGGTCTACTAACGCCTGTAGACGATCATGGGGGGAACCTCGCAGCTTCGCTGCTAGGATACTTACTTCGTTGGTGTCAATGACGCTAAGGTACTGTGACACGAAAGCCAGGTCAGCTCCGTAGCCGGAAGAGGGGGTAGGGCGGGGGACTGCGTTCATCGTGATGCCGGCAGGGGGTGCCGTTGGCCTTCTGTATTCTGCTGGGGTGCTCTGTGGGACCTGGGTGGGAGACGCGGTGACTTGAGTCGGCTTCGGAGCTGGCTTAAGCCACGGGTTGGTCGTGGGAAGGGGGGCAGGGATGAATTTATCATTCCTAGGTGCCCTGAGATGGAGGGGGGCTTTTTGTGAAGCCGCCTTTTTTGCCGGCTTTGAGACGCGGCGCGCCGTTTTCGGGGCCTTGGGACAACCGCGGTAATTCGCCGGGTGATCTTTATCCCTACATAGGACGCAGCTGGGCGGCTCTGTGGCTGTGGCCCTGTCACGGGGACAGTCAGGTGTCCCGTGGTCTTCCAGGCACTTAACGCACCTGGGGTGGGCGGAACAGTTGCGGGCTGAGTGGCCGTAAAGCTGTCAACGATGACATTGCCCTATCATACCCCTTTTAAGTGGAGCCTCGACACGAAAGCCAGTCATATTACAGACGGCTTTAATATAGTAGATGTTTTTGGCCGCTGGTGTGAGCGGCAGGATGACGAGCACAATTTTGTGCTTATGCTTTGTTCGGGGATGATACATCCTATGTACCTCCTCGACCGGGAAACCCTGATGGACCAGGTCGTCTTTTATTTCGGCCGGGTCCATGTCTCGGGGCACTCCTACGATAACGACCCGGAGGACGCACTCGTCCTCCAGGGCGTAAGTGTGATATCCTATCCTATTCGTGGTCAGGAAGGCTGTGAACCTGCGGTGTTCATTAGAGTTCTCTACTTGTACTCTAATGCCTTCGGCGCACGTGCGGGCAGATTTGAATGAAATTTGTTTCGCATAAATAGCTTGCGAAACAATGCTCCAGGACTTGGTGTCCTGGACGATTATCGGCGGTGGTGCTTTGCACTTGGGTTGGGTGGTGTCCATGCCCTCGTCGGGGGTGGATGACGCACCGGGGGTGGGCGACGTGAGTTGGTTGCGCCTAGTGACCAGCAGCTCAGATGGAGCCACTGTCGGCCTAACTACCTTGCCCTGAGGGGGCTTCGCTGACGCCACCTTGGGCGCCTTGAGCGGGGGAGATGGCGCTGAGGACGGCGCGGACTCTGGGTCCGAGCGACGCCTCTTCTTCTTGTTGCGGACCTCTATGAATCCGCCTTCCTCCTCGGAGGAACTGCCTGTAACAGACATTTCCTCCTCTGATGGAGTGACCGTCTCTTTTGTCACGTCGTTGGTGGACAGGGACGCGGGAGAATCCGTGTCAAAAATCTGTTGGCTGCTGCCTGATTTTTTAAAATACTCTACTACATCGTTGTTTAATTCTGGGTATTTACCCAGCAAGAATGCCAAAAGGGCCTCATTGGTCATGTTATTTTGTAACGCCGCCATTGTTTTTATTGTTGTCGAGGTAATTACGCAGGTAAGGTAATTAAGACATAATGGGATGAATACCTATACCGCTCGCCTGTGCGAGGATGTGTAGAAAGGAATGCGGTCGACTACCTGAGGCGGGTACAGGGACGCCACCCCAGGTAGGTGTGTATGTTCGCGTGTATCTTACGTGAAACGTAGGCAGGATCGCACCTTGCACTTTTCGCACGAAAAACGAAAGCGGCACTCCGCGCCTAACAATTTGACCAAAACGCGAGTGGTACCGGCACACCACGAAAGCACAACGAACGACCTATGCGGGCGCGGAAAACCTATGCGAGGTTTTCGCGTAAACGCGGTGAGCCCGGCGGAGCTCTTCACTAGTTTGTAAGGAAGCTGGACGTATGAATACAGTGGGGCGAGGAGGTCAGACCAGCTAAGCACGGAACGCACGGGAACGTTTACGCACTTGCTTGCTTTCGCAACTATATGCCACCACACGATCGGTTAACTGGATTTACAATCCCCCAGCTACGAGTGAACAATGAATTCAGCGTAAACAGAACTCAAAGATCTAACGGACGTCTGTACGCGTTGGCGGACGCGCACCGAATGAGATTAATGAAACGGAAACGTACTTATTTACTTTTTTTATTACAGGCGTTAGTGAAAGGTCAGTGCGACGAATGGTAAATGAAAAGAAACGGGCCGATGAAACAGGGACATTACTCAGTTAAAAAAGAAATTCCCACTTTACCGAAGTTACTTAATGTTCTTCGAGAAGAAATTGATTTTAAGGGGAGCCGAGAGACCCTACATAAAATATTACATTAACTAGGATTTCGATATAAGAAGACCCAATCTAATAGTTCTTACTGAACGTAATGATATATCCGCATGGAGGGCGACATATTTACAAAAAAATCAGGAAAACGAACTTAGTAACAAAAAGAAACTTGTAGTTTTTTTTTTGGACGAAACATATATTCACACTTCGCACACAGCTGGACAATGTTGGCAAAGTAATAAGGATGATGGTGTTCTGAACCCAGTTTCTAAAGGAAATAGATATATAATCGTCAATGCAGGAGGAGAAGCAGCTTTTGTCAAGAATGCTTTTTGCTCGTTTTCAAATCAAATACAAAAAGCGGTGATTATATTAGAAGATGAAAATTTTGACTATTCGAGAAATCAAATAATTGATGGAGTTCGTCCTCTAGAGTGTGATTCTTCAGATGTTGTTTTGTTTGTTCATAATTATTGTATCAAAATATAGAGGGAAAACACGTGTAGAGTGCTTAAAATGATTTATTAATAATGCTCTTAGCAATAAGCCCGCTATTTGTACTGTTTTGTAATGTTTGTGTTTATTTTCTTTCTTAGTGCATACAATAAATAATTTTACTATTCACCAACACCTAATAAAAATCCAACTAAAATGTATTTATTTTTATTTCTTGCATTATTAATTACAATGGCAAATTTAGAATTATAATCATCGAACGGTTCCGATTGCTAGGTATCTTAAAAGATATTATATTAATAGTACAGGTAACAGAACCTATCATATCAGTATTGTTCCTAAGTTTATGTCACATTTATTTTCCTAAAACTGTATTTTCTAGATATTAGTATACATTGTTTTATTAAGACACTTCAATAAATTACTTATTAAGGTAGCCTGCATCACTTCAAATTTTTCCCCATATAATGGTTAATTTTTATTTACTAGCAATACTAATATCCATGACAGCGACGCTCTTACCCTAAGATTAGGTATCAATAGATTTGACAAGCTAATAATAATACCGTATTGGAACGAGATAACAACATACGAAAAATACATGAGTAACAGAGACATAGACACTTTCTTTTGTCTTTGTCAGAATATCACCCTTTGTTTGTTGGGCACAACAACGATGTGCCCAACAAAAAATTATTGACTAAATTTGAATGCCATACAAACATTCTCACTCGCGAACAGTTTGTCAAATATGCCGCCATTTTCTACTACTTTTTAATTTGGTCGGCTTATGTAGGTATGGTGATACCAGTTTTGTTATAAGCAGATTACCAAAGAATGTGGTATTATTTAAATAGGGTGACTGGAATTTTCGAAATAAACACAATAAAAACAAATATGTTTATTGCTATACTAAAAGGCTATGTACTATAGATCATACATATTAAGACGTATATAGCCTTCTTTTTTAATATTTATGTTTTTAGCGGTTTGTTATTAGTCATTACATAATATTTTCGATAATCCGGAAAAATGCAGCTGTCTAAAATTACAATAAATATTTGGTTAGGGCTAATGCTTATAGTTATCTATCAACCTTTACCAGTTCTTTATTATTTTTAATTCACTTGTTTCAAGAAAATAAGTAGACTTGTTATTATGAATGTGGTATCCCTGTAAAATATGCCTGTCCCTTTCGGGTATACGCGAATGTCAATTCCATATTATACTTGTTCCTAGCTCTTACCGGCCAAGAAAAGTTTGTGGCACTATATATGAATACTGTCAACATCCCTATTCGTAGTTTCTATGATAGAATCATGTCAATCGGATCTAGTATGTCTATGGATCGAGTGCAGAAGTTAGCATCAATTTTTCTTTTCTCAAATGAGAATATCGAATTATGTTTAAGATAACATTTTTATATTCGCGCCTGTGGTTAAATTTTTTAATTTGTGTGCACCCAGAAATTAGGCACACAGTATACACACACATATTTTATATATACAAATACAAACACACAAACACCATACCCTGCTATTACTTCATCAGCATCATTATGGACAGTTTTTGAATTTGCTATTTACACCAGTTGGACACTTTTTAACTTTTTAACTTCATCAATATCATATCATACATAATTATAAAATTATAAGGATAAAATGAGTAGGTACTATTCCACTTAAAATAAGGAAAGTAAAACCTTTCTACTATCTCATATTAATGTATGGGAGAATTTAATGTAAATTTTTTGGGTGTCTCTCGTTTTATTTTTAATAAATTATTATTTTAATTTTACTCATTAGGTAAAGTACTTTCGAAATCAGTTTAAAGTTTTTTGATATCTGTAATAGTTACGGAATAATCGCCTGTGCACACTTAACGATTACACCCGATAAACAGATCAAGTTTTTGTAACAAACACTGTAGAATACTGCTCCGAATTAACAAAATAACAATTAATTAACGGGAAAACAAAAAAAAACACAACCACGGGCCCCGTTTTCTGCCATTCTCGTTTCCACTTTAATCTGTGACTTTAAAAATATTTGAGATTACACCCCATAAATTGTCAAATTAAATTTGTGCCAAAATTGGTTGGCAAATATTGTGAAGGACTGTTCTATAGTGTTTGTTTTAAAAACTTAATCTTTATAATATAATATATTGTGATCGGTTGGCAAATATAGTGGTGGACTGTTCTGGGTAGATGGAATGGGAGTGATAATTGATTGATGGAGACCACAGACATATAATAGAAGCACACCGAACACTTTTAACACAAACACATAGACAGTAATAAGCAATATCTCCATCTCGTTCTCCTTTGTCTGAACTCCAAATACACCTTTCTTTGTCTTTCAATGTAGTAACACAGACACATACATAGACAAAACAGAAAGTGAAGACATCCGCCATATTGATAGAATGACGATAGATGACAAATGGCGTCATAACAAATTCGCTCAAGTGTTTTTGTTTCATAGAAATATTAAATATTAATATGTGAATTGTAAAAATAAGACGGGATAAATATGGTAATGTGCAGTGCCCCTCGGTGTAGTAGTGCTACATATAATAAAACACCTGACATAATATTTCCTAAGTAAGTATTGTGAAGCAAAATAACATCGTGAAAATTGTTTTCTTTATTATGTTACTATTAATACTTAATTTAGCTAAATATAAACATTAAGCGTTGGTTTTACGTGTATATTTTAGGAATACGCATGATACCCAGCAAATTTGACTAAGTTTAATTAAATAATACAATATTTTACTTCCCTGAAATCCTGTTTGACAGTTTTGGTACTTTAGTTATTTACAGGGGCCGGATTTAGATTTACTTTATATATTTTATTAGATTTATTTTATTTTAATAGTTTAGACTTTAGGTTATTCGAGAAAAGGTAACTTTCAATGTATTAAGGTTGCCTAATTTATTTTTAATATAGATAAGTACTTGTATAAACTCATAATAGGTACACAAACATTCTTGAATGATACATTTACTTCTTTTCAGGTTTCCAAAAGATGTGCACTTGAGATATTCCTGGTTGGCAAAAATGAACGTGACAAATTGGCAGCCCACAAATCTTGTTTTATGTTCAAAACATTTTGACAGTCGTAATATAGATAAAAGTGGCTTTAATGGAACGATTGCGACAATATTTGATTTACTGTTGCAAGAGGTAAGATTTTAATTTTATATGGTTGCCATGTGTATTTACCATATTAAAAACTTTATAAAAAGTATGAAGTTTTTTTTTCCGGATGGATCTATGCTTACGGCCCAAAGGCCCTAATGCTACATCGGATTAGTGTGAGCCCATTTGGCTCACTTTTGGTTTGTAAAAGTGGGGGGTTTCCCCCCGCCAACCGTGTGGTCTGCAACCGCACGGCGTCCTGGCGTCGGGTTGCAAGTATAAAGTGGTCACAAGTAGGGTACTGAATATCGCATAATATTCTATCTACAGGCATTTAATTTTGTATTTATCGAAAAATGTACTATTCCAAAGATATGAATTGAAAAACTTCATTGGACGTCTTAGGGTTGGTGTACTATATGGCTTGGGCAGTTAATATTTTAAGTATAATAGTTGGTAAATGGTAGTAGACATCTGTGATTGAATAAAGAAAATTTACCAAAACCCTGTATCAGCAAGAAAAAGGAGTGCACAAAATAGAACCACCACCATCTACTTCAAAAGCAAAGTGACAACATTTCAATTACAATATAGGATTTAAGTAAAAGATCAATGAAAGAGATATTGATATAAAAATGTACATTAATAAAGTCTTATACCTTCACCTATCTGTAGATAATGTTCATAACATTTTTTTAGTTACTCTGGAAGTTGGTATTTATCATTATTGTGCTCCTATTTTTATTTGTGTGTGGAAATTGCACTGAGTTGAGAAGAGGGGAAGAACCAAGAGGAGGTCCAGGCTCAGCAGAATAGGATGAATCAGAGATGCAATTGCCGTTCTCATTATGGTATCATAAAACCATTATGGTATCATTAAATTTTATTTGGAAAGTTCTTACTTTGATTCGACATGATGGCTATGTACTCCGTATGTCTAAATTTTACATCATATTGATGATTTTGAGAATGGCAATTGAAGGTTACATAATAGGTGGTTATTATTTTTTTACTGGCCTTACTACTTATCTACATGCATATTTGCAGATAGACGAAAGCAAACCTGCCTTAGCGACAACTGCTAAGCATAATTAAGCTTAAAACTAAGGAAATAAAGGCATTTGATTAAAAAAAACAGAAGCTTAATTAATTAATTATGTTTTTTATGTTAGTTGGATAGGCAAACTGACAAACGTGCCACCTAATGGTAAGTGGTCGACGTTATTATGACATTTGATTCGAAAAATAAAGATCATGATTATAATCACTTGCATTTATTAATTAGTTATTAAGTTTTACGTAGATTTAAGGTGTAAAAACGATGCACATAAAACTAACCTAAGTGAACGAAATTATTAAAAATATATATACCTATCTTTTAAAAATAAATGATTCGTAAATTATTATTGGTTTTATTTAATTTCCAACTCCAATCTCCGTATTTATAAACTAACTGGTGCCCGCAGCTTATTCTGCGTTAACTTAATTTCACAACCGTATCTGGAATGATTATGATTCTTTTTATAGCCTATGTCCTAATTCGAGATATAAGCATTTTAACTTTCAGGCAAATTAGTTCAGCCGTAAAATAACAACAAGGTTGGCATGTCCAAACTTACATATTATTTTCGGCTTTATAGTAGTATTAGTTATATAGTTCTGTCCTAACTATGACCTGAAATAAATAAATAACTACAACTAAATCTACACCAAGTCTTACAACCTACACCTACATACACGTTTTCTAATATTTCTCACCTTTTAAGTGTTAATATTTTCCGAAATTTCTCATCAACTTTCTAGTACTGATACGATTATTTTAAGACTAAAATTAGTCAAATCCGTTCAGCCATTCTCGAGTTTTAGCAGATATTGGAATTGCTATAAATTTTTAAAATAAGATAATCCGTCTTGTAATTTTATAATTATCTAGTACTGAATACGGCCCATGCCATTGTTTATGAGTGTGTAAGTTGTCTATGTGGTGTAGTTGCCACGTTTTTGTATCTGTCATGTTCGGTCTGCTTCTCTTATATGTCTGTGATGGAGACTAGGGGGGCGAAGCTGCGCTCCTTTGGGTTTTCCGCTGCTTCTCCCACCATATTACAGACTAAATATTGTACTTTGTATGGCTAATAGCCTAGTAGCTAATGCCTATGAAAATATGAATGGAAAAAATGAGTTTGACGTTTACTAAGAAAACGCACACATTGGTACACATCAAACACATTTTAAAATTATTTATAAACATAACCAAAAAGAATATAATTTCTATTTACAATGGGTGTGCAAAAGAAACCTAAAATAAAGCAAATTAAGAGTGAAATTATAAAAGAAATAAATTTTCTGAAAAATATTTTCTCGGTAGCATTTATACCGCTACATATGAAAGGTAATTTGTCAAGATTTAGCATGAGATTTTTTCTCGCATGATAAACGTCTAGTTTTATATTCATTTATTCGTAACTCAGATATCAAAGATCCATATATAAAAAAAAAGAAAATCTTATAACTATGTTAATTACAAAACATCGATTAGAATTCATCATTAGGGCAATTCCATATGTGACTGACTCTACATTTGACACAATTTCCGTTTTGTTTTGTCTTATATTACGATTTGTACTCTGTTTTTAGTTTCAATTTAAAAATGGCTTTGTATCTATTTAAACTATTATCCTATAGAGAAAAAATGGCGACCAATGATATTTTGAAATATCATTTATTTAGTAAAATATAAACGTGACTGACACTACAAGCAAAAGGAAGTCGTTTTCGAGAGTGTTTTTAAACTTCAATAATCTTCCTCTGTACTGGTGTAATAACTTTAATTTGTGTTTTTATCGATAGCGCAAGAAAACTATTAGAAAATGGTGAAATAAAAGCTTTAAGTTATTTATAAAAATATTTATTAATAAAATAAATTATGACTGACACTACAGCCCAAAACGTGACCGACACTACACTCACTTTGTGTAGTGTAAAAGTCGGTATTTTTACATGAAACCTTAGAATCACAACCAAAAAATCACAGCACATATAATAGGATATACAAGTGTAACTGCTATTATAATAAAAAAAAAAACTATTTTTGAACGTAAACACCTACTAAACGAAATCACTAATAATATGTTAGAAACCAATATTGAAACTAAAATAATTCAAAACAAAACCTTTTTAGAAATAGAATAATTTAAAAAACTCAAACAATTTCTTTAATAAAATATATATTTTTTAAGCCTTTTCAAAGACATCTAGACTTTTGGAAACTTATAATAGACTCTATTGCCCTTAAAAATCAGACTAGGACTAGGTATGTCCAGTATGTCATCAAAAGACACATAAGATATATCTTCCTCTTCAGCTTTAATATAATTTAATATAAATAAAGAGGTATCGTTATTTTTACTTTTAGGCTCATAAGTTTGACTTCGCCCTCTTCATCTACCTCACTCTGGCAAATAGTGACGTAACAATATATCTGACGTTTGTTTCTTGTGGCAAACTGTGCCAGTACAAATACACCATTTCGGATGTTATTAGCAGTAAGGTCTAAACTGCTGGGGCCAACGTCTAATACTGGACCATTATTTTCTTTTTCGTCTGATTATTTATCAGCCACTAGAAGATCTCTGTCATCATCGTCCGCCGATTCATCAAAAAACACTTCATCATAAGTCGTTTTTTGCAAGCGTATCTCGCTTTTGCAGGGCTTTGACGTAATTAAACTTATTTACGTAAAATTTGTGCATTTTTAAATGTTTTTAATAGCCATAGTTTTCTTAAAAACCGTATTTAATGCTAGTTCTTCGTGGCATTTACTAAAGTCTTCTTAAAATAATAATTCTTTAGCTTTTAGCTTCTCTCTCTACTTGCGCTTCCTCTCTGCAGCTGTTTACGCCATCTATGAGAATAAAAACAAACAATCAGCTACATATAATTATGATATGTAGTGTCAGTCACAGCCTGTGACTGACACTACATACTATGTGACTCTACAATGTGACTGACACTACAAAGATGTTTTTAAGAGTTTAGGCATTATAAAAAAAGATAACAATTTTTTACCATCTGCATCATTTGAGTAACGCCGTCAATTAGGAATAAAAAAACTTATTTTCATGTTATTGAAGTATATATGTAGTTATAGATAAAAGTAATGACTTTTCTGTGACCGACACTACACCTTGACACTGTAATCTTACGAACCTAATATTTCTTAGAAAAATAATATTTCCATGAATTACGAACTTTTTATCGATATTTTATCGTTTAAACAGTCAGTATATAACAAAATATAACAATAATTCAAAAGACTTACCGTGAAAATTTAATAAAAGCTCCACCACAAAAAACCACTATCAGCTGAGTTCACGACGTCATCTTGTAAATCACAGTGTTCACAGAAAAAAAATTCAAAAAAATTGGTGCCACTATAAAAACCTAAAAGTACCATAATATTGCCACCATACTTAAGTATTTTTACTACCAAAATCAGATATATATTTTTTTCATTTATAGTAGACTTATGCGTGGAATTGCCCATTAAATCATTTTCAAAAAATTAAATTATAATCTGAAATAACAAAACATTAATTATTTAATTTATATATTATTAAAAAAAAAAAAAAAAAATTATACACGGACTCAATTTGTGGATGTGACAGGGCGGTTACCAAATGCCTTTGTAAGACACTGTCAGGTCTGCCAGCGAGCGAACTTATGATGTCGTTGGGGCTGCCCAGCATTCTATTTCTGACAGATGTTATTCTGTTACGAATTACAGCGAAGAAGTCTGGTATGTGCATCCACAAACATGCCGGATGCACTGCAAAGACTGGGCAATCCCAGCAGCATCCTGAATAGGTTGTTATATAGAACCCGTAGGGTACTGAATGTCTTTTGAGTGTAGCTGGACCACAGGCCGCTGGTGTAAAATGATTGAAAAAATGACTTGAATAAAGTTACTTTCACATTAATTGTACATTGAGCGAACCTGCGAGCCAGCATGCTACCTCTGACAGCCTACAGAACACCCTACGTTGAGTGTAGTTTTGGCAAAATTGAAGCAAATTCTCGAGCGCACAGATCGACGGACTCAGCAGCACCATATCATCAGCGTAGCTGATATTATTAGTCACACGACTATCTATGGAACACCCTGCATACATGCTGCTGAGTCTAGCGATCAGTTGGTCTACATACAAGCTGAAAAGTTTTGGTGAAGTTAAATCGCCCTGTCTCACACCACATTCCATCCTGTATGCGTCCGACGTCATTTTCCCATATTTATAACTTTTAAATTTGCTATTTAGATATATACGAAAAATATACGGAATCGTTAAACGGATAGAAATTGAGGACACTTAATTTTGCTACTAAATTCATTCTTCATACTCTACGGCATTTACGATTCCAAAATGGTAAAAGTATAATTAGTTTAAAAAAGAATATTTTTTATTTAAAAAAATTAAGTTATCGCGTAGCAGGCTTGCAATTAATTAATTTCTTGGTGAAATTTCAGATGATAATGATCAAATGGATTTCGAAATGGAAAATTCATCAACAAGTAACAAAACAAGCAAAGAACCTGAAAAGTATTCTAGAGCAAACACTATAGCTGAACTTGAAGCCAAATTGCAAAAAGTTAAATCACAAAATAAATTCCAAATAAAAGGAAAGCTTGCTAAAAAGAGTCTGAAAAGTAAATTAAATAAAAATTTAAAGAAAACAGAAAGAGTTAGAATGAATAAGAAACCTAAACCCATAGTAGACTCTATAGAAGATATAAAAGAAACAAAAGAAAAGAAACCCAATGTGACAACCAGTACAAAACCAGTGTTTAATACTGACGGCAAATTAGTGTTCTCAAAGTTTGACTTCGCTCAATTAGGTGCAAAAGGTAAGTGTTGAATGGAATTTTAAATAACTTGTGTGTATACTGTATAGTGAGAAAAACTAAAATTGATATTTAGTCCATTTGAGATATTTTTGTGTAGGTTCACTATGGGAACAGTTTAAGGATTTAACTATATATAATACTAATAATATATAATATAATAGTATCAACCCTTTTGTATCACATCTTTTGTGTATCGTCAGGCGAGGAGGGTTTTGGGCCACAGTTCACCGATGCGCTGTCTCAATGCGGGTTGGTGGACTTCACATATCTTCAAAGACTTAATCTCATCAGGCATGCAGGTTCCCTCACGATGTTTCCTTTACCAGTGAGCAAGGGATGGTCTCATGTTCAGATGCACGTAAAAATTAAGAAAACCCCATTTCTAGGCATTACAGGGTCCTGTGATGCTTAGAAATGGGTTTTTAGGCCATTGTCGCTTTTCTTATATTAATATATCAATAAATACATTTATTGTTTATAAGTTAGTAGTATTAAGTTTTTTTTCTTTATTAGCAGAATAAAGTCAGTACACTTTAATCAGTAGAATCAGTAAGTTAGGGCCAACACCTTAACTCTCTTTATTCATTTGGTCTTTTTAGGCTTTTCAAACACTGCATATTTGTCTGTATATTATTTGCCTTTTTCAATGACAGTTTTTATGGACCTCAGAGTTGCAAGTGAATGAGGCTGCACTATTTATAGTCCTTAGGATGTTGTTTTGTGCTCTCTGGAGGCAAATGATGTTTGATTTGAGACTACAGTTGTATCCCATACGTCCAAATTGGTTTTAAAACTGAGCAGTAGACCCTAAGCTTGTCGCTTAGAGTCAAGGTTGATTGTCTATCAAGCAGTAAAAAGATTTTTGAAACAGTTGTTGACTTTATTGTGCTACTGCTTGATGTGATCTTTCCAAATCATATGTTGGTCCAAATAGAATCCCAGATTTTTGGTTTGCGGAAGTAGTTCTTGCCCGAGGTAGACAGTTTCTTTCTCAAAGTGAATGTAATATGGTGGGATTTGGGAGCACTAGACCTTTTTTTAACGCTGGTAAATTCTCTGAGGCATCCCATCCATGGGGAGACCCACTCCCCAGGCTGGTATGTGGGACTCGCTGCGCCCGAAAGATGGTAAGTGTACGCAGCTCTACCCACTAAAACCCGGCGAGTGCCACCTTGGTGAGGTGCCCCGGATCTGTCAAACTAACAGGGCACCTCGACGGCTAGTCAGTCCCGCAAGGGACCGACGCCACCTGCACAGAGGGGCTGTCCCAGCGTCGGGACAGTACAATGGGGTTAGGTTCCCATCCTCGCCCCTTGCCCCCTGCACTTTTGCACTTTTGACAAAACTCTTTGTACCCCTCTTATAAGAGGGGTACAAAGAGCTCCCTCGGCTCAATTAGCTTCGCCCAAGGTGCTGGGCTCACCCTAGTGTACTGAGCCCCACCGCCACGTCAAGGCCTGAACCATGGTGGGGGGAGCACTAGGCCTAACACATCAGATGCGGCAACTAATAATTGGTTGGTTTTGGAGGATTCTACTGGCCTGTTTGGGGTCACTACTGGTTGCAAAAATGCATTGTCATCTGCGAAGTTTACGAAAATCGTGAGTGTATATTTTGTACAACACAGGACCAGGGACTGAACCTTGAGGTACACCAGCACTGCAGTTATGTAGAGTAGATCGCGCACTACCTTATTTGACTTAAAACATTCTATCTTTCAAATATTGTGACTATCAGAAGGTAGACTGAGAGCTGAATTGGTGTTTTTAATTTTATACAGTAGGCTTTACTGACACATGATCACAAGCCTGTTGGAAATCGATAAATGGTGCTGAGCACTACTCCTTTCCTTCAAGGCACTGTCTGATCCAGTTGTTGATCCTATGCACTTGTTCCACAGTTGAATGGTCTTTACGAAACCTAAATTGGGGATGAGGTATAACATTATTTTGGTCGAGATGCTGTTGTGACATTTTCTATAGAGACGGATGTTACATTGCAGACTCGTAAAGTTGCATTAAAGAGATTTGTTAGAAATATATTGCACTTCCTGGGTAAATCCTTTTAACTTGAACCATGGTGGGGTCCTACTTCTGGGTAACTCCTTCATTAGCCTTGGTGTAATTCGGTCAAATCCAGGGGCTTTGTTTATTGAAAGTGTAGGCTGTAAATAAATGGCTTTGGTCGGTCTCCTCTCCACAGGACGTGCTGCATGTCACAGTCGTCTTTTCGTATGTTCACGCGTAGAAACATGTCCTTGATATTGGCTGTTATTGCTAAACTTCATCAAGCTTCTCGCTTTGCTTTAGAAGGATACCGGTGGGAGGGAAGCACTGTGCCGCGCTCCCGGCTGCATGGGTACCACCATCTTGCTTGTTTCTCCCGTGAAACAGCCTTGCTGTGTTTCGGAGAGAAGGGCAAGACAGGCAGTGTAATTACTGGCACCGAGACTTAACATCTTATGTCTCAGGATGGGCAACACATAGATGAGTTGCCTGGGCTCGTTCCAGGTAAACTAGTTTATGTTCATGGACGATGTCGACCACTTACCATCAGGTGGCATACATAAAAAAAACAGAGTTCGTTGTGTTGTGTTTATCGTAGTTTGAGGTCGGCGCATTGATGTTTTCAGTTGCAGCTTTCGCATAGTCAAATAGGTCTTTTGATTGATATATCTTTGGAGGTTGAACCAGTTGGAAAGCGTGGTTCAGAAGCGGTATTGGTTTCGTGATATGCTGGTTTCACTTTCGTGTCTGTGGGTGGACTTTATGTCTTCGAGCAATAAGTTCTTTATAGATTTGGCAGCCATTGTAATTAAGGGGGTGGTCACATGGCCATAAGGCGATTAAGGCGCATTTTGCAGGTGTGTTGAGATGTCAAATATTGAGTGAAGTGAAGAGACTGACTGTGTATACCTCTATACAAATAAATAAAATTGAAGTGTCTGATTATAATTTCGAATTAACAGCTTTTCACTAAATGCATATGAAAATACTTGCATAAAAATCAATTTTAATTTTTTTTGTCTGTCTGTCTGTCTATCCGTTTGTTCCGGCTAATCTCTGAAACGACTGGGCCTATTTTGCCGGGACATTCACTGGCAGATAGCAGATGTGATAAGGAGTAACTTAGGCTATAAAAATAATCATCATCAACCCGGAAACAAAATCTAAGTTAACGCGGGCGAATTTGCAACAAGCTAGTCTACAATATACAGTATGACTAGCTGTTTCCCGCAGCTACGCAAGTGTTTAAACCAGTTTTAAAATATGTTTCAGATAAAGTTCAGAAGGCACAAAAGGATCCTAAAAAAATATTAGATCAACTGAAACACCAAGAGCAGAAAATACAACAATTAGCTGCAACTGATGGTGACAAAGCTAAGGAAATGAAAGAAAAATTAGCCTGGAAAAGCATATTACAAAAGGCAGAGGGCGAGAAGGTGAAAGATGATCCTACACTGCTGAAAAAATCCATCAGGAAAATGGTAATAGTCATAATGTTACATTTTCTAGTTAATGGGACAAGAGTGTCATGATCCTACTTATTTGTTCAATCAGAGTATCTCTCGCTTACATAACACCGGCATCAAGTGACAGCTATGCTGTGTTTTGTTTTGTCAGTTTCCGGTGGCCCATTGGCGGGGATATGGAAAAAGGAGGGCAACACCTCTGCATAACTTTAGGTTGTGTGGATGTCTATGGACGTCGATAGTCACCATAAAGCTTATCTTATATCTTTAAATGAGCAATTCTTGTATATATATATATATATATATATATATATATATATATATATATATATATATATATATAATTGGAATCTCGGAACGATTTTCATGAAATTTAGTATATGGGGGTTTCGGGGGCGATAAATCGATCTAGCTAGGAATCATTTTTAGAAAATGTCATTTTATAAAATAAAATAAAAAAATACCGAGCAAAGCTCGGTCATCCAGGTACTGTACATAAAAAAAGGCTTTATTAAGTAGGACAGAGATATCTTTAGTTATTAATATGTATATTTATGCCAAATTATTTTATATGCTTATTAATAGTGTAAAGTTTGTTGTTGTTACATTATAAGGTAGAAGACTTTTTTCTAATTCCTCAAAAACTAATAATATATTTTTAGACGAAATCATATGTTTCGGTATAATGCTATCACTCATAATTTACCACTTTTTATGTTATAGGAGCAAAAGAAAAAGGTTAGCAAAAAGAAATGGGATAATAGGATACAAGGTGTGGAGAGGAAAAAGGAAGAAAGACAGACAAAACGAAAAGATAATATTTCTAAAAAGAAGAAAGAGAAGAAAGCTAAAGTAGTCAAAGCCGCAGTGAAAAGAGGGAGGGTGGTCATATGATAGGTATAAATAATTCTAAGAAAACATGTTGCTTACAAAAAAATATAGTTTTTTATTGTTCACCCTATATTTTTTTTAGTATGATGTTTAGACATACGGCATACCAAATAAGTTTTAACGAATATGAAATATAGGCAATATGGGTGCTGTGTCTCAGCATAACCTTATGATCAGAGAGGACCTTGAAGTATAGTAGCAGTGCACCCGCCCAGGGCTGCCAGGTGCAGAAAAGATGTGATTTAAGGGAGCTCTTTGTACCCTTCTTATAAGAAGAGAGGACAAAAGAGCAGGGGGGAAGGGGCGAGGACAAGAACCTCGCCCTATTGTACTGTCCCGACGTTGGGAGTTGGTTCTGTGGTGCGGGACAACCCCTCTGTGGATGTGGCGTCGGTCCCCTGAGGGACTGACTAGCCATCGAGGTGCCCTGTTTGCTCATTAGATCTGGGGCACCTCACCAAAGGCGGCATTGGTGGCACTCACCGGGTTTTAGGGGGTAGAGCTGCGTCCACTTACCAGTTTTCGGGCGCAGCGAGTCCCACCCGCCTGGGGAGACCTACTCCCCTGCGGGATACCTCAGAACATTTCCCGGCGTTAAAGGAAAAAAAGCTATACATACCTACCTACGAAGAAAACGTGCGTAAACCGTCATTGACCCCGACTCAGTGGAAAAACGAATCCACGGCGCCGGTGCCAGGCCGTTGAGTGGAAAAACGCCCAATAAAACAATTTCATAGGAGTAATTTTTTTAACCATGTTCACCTGGTCCCATGTTCAGTTTGTAAGAACTTGTGTTAGTTGGACCGAAGATAACAAGCAAGTATATGTGAATACGTCCATAGTCCATAACCAGGGTTAGCACCTTTATTCTTAGAGAGTGTCGATGGGTACGTCGGGGTCCAGTGCACCGGGTCGACTGAACGACGAGGCGAACACGTTGGGGTTTTAGTGCGGTGAGAGCCCCCACATAACCACCAGGCTCCCCTGGGCCCGGTGGTATCTATTAGATTTCCCCAACAGAAAAAAAAGCATCTTGATCCATCATATTTTAATTTCTATATATGCACTTGGCTGGATTCCAACCCGCGACCGTTGTGTGTAGCGACCAATTTCTTGACTAAAAAATGGCTGTCAAAACTGTCGAAGTTAGCAGAGGAAGACTGAAGATGAGTGAAATAATAAATCTTTTATAAACGGAAAATAACTTCCTTTAATCGACACAATTTAATTGTATATTTTGTATTACAATAACTATTTCATGCTAGTGGCTATAGGGGTAATAAATAATAAAAATATATTACTTGAGGTGGGTGACACGTATGATTGTTAAACATGCATCAACATAGCAATCATATTAAACATTTGTTCAAAGGAAATCAGCTATAAGCAAAAGTGGGTATTTCTTAATAGTTATCGAATCAAATAATATTCAACGTTTATTAAAATAAAGAACTAAGCAGAACTTGATTTAAAATAAAAAAGGATAACGATACTAATGTTGGAGAGCTTTCAAATACATTGATATTCATAACTATTTGGTACATAAAAAAATATTCATATATGTCTTTAACATTTACTGATACATGTTAGCTGATAACCATGTAAGGTTAAAAAGGTCAACTATAAATCATTAGATTTGGCAATATCTGCTTAGAAATACTTCGCCCTTTTTTATTTGCCCTGTTTATTCATGTTTAACAAACAATTACATGAAAACCTGTGTATAGGTAATGGTAGTCCTATAAAAATTACTATTATCTAAAATATACAGTTTAGAATTATGTAGCCGGCTAAAGTTTTTATCAATAAAATAATTAAGTCTATTTAGAGTAATACTTAATAAAGATTGTCGTACCAAATGTTGTTTCCTTCCTACATTATTTAAGGCAAGATGAACAATGCAAGATCAAAAATCGGATTAGAGAAAATGGGGGATTGTTTTCGGCAATTTCTTGAAAAACTTGGTACATTACAATTAAAAGATAATCCACATTACAGTGTGTGATAGCATTCATAAAATCGTACATTTGAGAGATGAATTAATTTTATACTACTTCCCCACATGGAAGCCAAATCACACATATATTATTCGTATACCTAATGAAGAGGTTTTCGATTTACATGTATTTTGTAACTTGTGACCTTCGGCTACTTTCAGTCCCGCTGACAAATAAAGCTGAATTAGACACTAGGATGAGCTTTAACACAGCGCGTTTTAGTTTTCCCGCACCATCTTCACACATCGACCGGAACCTTTTACATTTAATTATTCATATCAAATTAGCTGATGCGCGCGTTTTACTTCGATTTACAGATACGGCTGGTATCAAGATTGATGATGATTATTTTTATAGCCTAACTTAAACTTAACTTCCTATAAAATCAGCTATCTGCCAGTGAAAGTCTCGTCAAAATCGGCCCGGTCGTTTCAGAGATAAGCCAGAACAAACAGACAGACCGACTGAAAGACAAAAATTTAAAGTAGCAAGTACCGTATAAACTTTCGCATTTAGTGAAAAGCGTAGCGTAGTGTTTGAAATTACAAACGGACACTTTTCTATGTTATTTATTTGTACAGATACATAAACAGTTGAATAGTAGGTAAGCGCTGTATGAAAACTCAATAATATTCTGGAACAGTTATAATATTATGTAATATTGTTAAAATAAAAAAGCCATTGGGCATGAGTTGCGTGGTTTACAATACCAAGTATGATGCAAATTTTGGTCATGTTATGGTTGTGCTATATAAAAGTTTACATATTTTCAAAAAAATATTGATGAGTTGGTATATTTGTCTTTGCTCTATTGGGTCTAACACAAAACATTCAGATCTTGTTTCTAATACATTACAGTTGAATCTTCAGACTAATGTAATAGCCGGTACTTTACAAGTATACCAATGTTCAGTATTATATTTAACAATAGGAATTTTCTGTACAAGAAAATTCAACTGTTTTACAGCTAAGCATCTTAATGCCAATATTCGTAGTACTACATTCTATACATAATTAATAAAAACTAAAATAATATGAACACATTTTTTTCTTATTAATAAGTTATGATGATTTTTAGATACAATCATTATATTGAAAACGACTTTGGACTTTATCATCGATTATCCATTTAAATTATCTAAAGAAAATCATATTAATAACATTTTGTACTGTTGTACTATCCTACTATTAGTAGGTACTCCTATTCTGCTGGTCTGTGTCACTCTAACAACTATAAGAAAATATTACACAAATGTATACTGTATAAAAAGAGGCAGAAAATACTAAATACTTGTTAGAAATTAACATTTTATATAGAGTTCGATGATCATATTATTCTTTTAAGTAAAACACATCTGAAGGAAAACAATAGAGCAGTGGGTAGAAATGTGTTAATTAATATTTGCGACATTCATTTATTGTCTCTGTTGTAATTGACTGATACTTAGTCTAAATTTGAAAATATCCATGAATATATTTTCTACCCTCATACTTAGGGTACATATATATTCCCAAAGGAAGAATATTGCAACAAATAATTTAAAACAATGCCTACTTTACATGTGTCACAATTTTGCAACATAAAATAATTATAAAATCTTTACTTGATTTAAACATTATAAAAAATAAACAAGTATTAAAACAAATGTAAATAGAAATAACTTAAACAAATAGAGCTTATAAATAGAAGTCATATTTTTTTTAAACTAAGAAAATAGTACAATAATAATATGTTATTAAAAATTATAAGCATGTTTAGTTTAATTTGTAAAAATAAAATATATAATCTTAAAATAGCCTTTTTATGAATGTTTACATAATGTTTTAAAATTGCCGAAACTCCAATACACTTTACAATTTTCTTTACTTAATTTTTAGATATTAATTATAATAACAAAGATGACAACCAGGCACGGCCTGAATATTAATTACATAGCCTCTATTAATTAACACTTAAGCAACTAATACATATAAATTAATTGAGAAAGACAATTGCATATATTTTTTTTAATTAATCTTTCAATCGTCAAGTAAAAGCAACTATTATTTATGAAAGATGAAAATATAATGAAAATGTCCTTATATTTAAAGAAATGCTTGCCAAAACATTTTTTTATAAAAGCTAAACTAAAGTGTATTGGAAGCTTAGGATATTATCTTATGCATATTTATAAAGTGTATAACACTTAAATACATTTGCTATTATAAAGAAGAAAATGAAAACCATAACATGCTTACGGCTTAGCCAGATGTGATTGCACGTAACTTTTGCTTAGTTCTAGTGTCATGAAACAATTGTTTCTAGAAAATATCTTGAATTTACCATTAAGATTTAAAACCTTTTTACTTTATATTTTTTGGTAGACAGAGCATTGATAATAGAAATATGAAATAGAATAATATGCTCTTTGTACTACCCTAACTAGTATTATATATAAAACTAAGTTATTCTAAAATATGTTCTAAAAATTATAAAAAAAATATAGCTCTTATACAACTTTTTGAAAGAAAAATGTAATACTGCGTACTATTAATCATTACACTAAATCAGTCAAGGCATTGTTACATTTGAAATAATGATATTATATCCCAAAGGTACAATTTATCTATTGTGGTTCATGGTAATCAGTGGAGATTATCGGAAATCTTATAGTCGTAATTAAGTCATTAAATAAAAGGTGGGTAAGAATTTGAGCACAATCATGTGAAGCGTTCAAAATACAATATAAAATAGGCTTCACATGAGTGTGCCCAATTGATGTTAAATAAATCTTAGATTATCCGTATTTACTCACTAACTACAAACTAATTATATTGGTAATAAAGCAAGTTGTGAGGCGGGATATTTGCATCAGTCTTGTGAAATTCTCAGTTGTAAAAATTATTTAATAATTGTTATTGATCATGGTATTTAGTCATCTGTTTGAAATGAAATCAGTACAACAGTTTTACAGTGTTACACAATAATGTGTAGTATAGCTATCAGTTCATTTCCGGTTTTAAAGATGAGAGAGTAGCTTCAAGAACTCGTCCAGCTGCATAGCTGGGGATATTCAAGTAGGCCGGTTTGTCATGTTCACATAAACCAGGTTGTGTGCAACAACGATTTGAAGATATTCCAGGATTATCAGTTGATGTTGTGCCACTAGTTTCCTGTGTATTTCCTAAGCATATCATTTTGTGTTCTGTGAATTGCTCGAGGGTACGTAGCTGTTCCCCACAAATACTGCATTTCAATTCCCTTGCATGTACTTTTTTATGGCTATTTAATGATCTTGAATTGTCAAATACTTTAGTGCACATGTTACAGAATTTTAGAGACTTCTCACCTGAGCATACCACTTTGTGATTATTTAATCTGTCTATTGACATGAACCTTTTATTGTTGCACTGATCACACTTAAATTGTTTCTGAGGTACTCTACCTGTGTGTACTTGCATGTGCTTACGCAGATTACTTTTATCTTTAATGTACTTTGAACACACTGAACATTTGTTGACATCTTTTCGAGTGTGAGATGAATCTAAATGTCTACGTAGATACGACTTCTTATGAAATGGTTCCAAGCATATTTGACATCTAAACGGTTTCTGTGCTGGGTGTACACCTGTTAAATGTGTGTTAAATTCTAAAATCGAAGGATAACTTTTTCTACAGTGTGGACAATGAAACAATTTACGACATACACTTGTGCTTGAATCACAAAATGGATCAGAGCAATCGTCGCAGAACGAATCGAGACCTACAGGGGGCGTGACGGTAGTTTGAAACTGTTCCAGGTCACTTTGTAATGGATCACCATCGAGAGAAGCAGCACTACCTTGTTCTTCTTTAACTTTAGCATGATCACTACTTTCTGAAAAATCATCTTGAGAAGTAACACTACGTGAAGTACTTGCGAGCATCCACCAGGGATTATATTGCCATGATCCGAGCCCAGAGTGTAGGCCTTGTCCTTTTATATCACTTGGTTTTGTTTGTGTTTCTGCGTTTGAGAATCCGGGAAAACTTGGAAGCTCCTGACTTTTTGGCCTTGTCGATTCAAATATGCTGTGCTGTGATATTAAATGTTCATAATCACTGGAATCTAATTTCCTTTCATTTCGTTCATTTGGTTCTTTTTTCGACATTTTTTATCTGAATCTGTAACAACATTTTATCTTTTACACCAAGTTTTAAGATGAATTCTGTTAATTATTTGATAAAAAAATTGGGTGCAATAATTTTAATGTTAAATCACTCAATTGTTGCGGTATGTATTTCACAACAGACACTTAACAATAGAAGTAAACAAACAACGCAAATGCGCGGATATCCATTCAAGTGTTTTTTGATTCAGTTTCAAAATATATTTCCCCTTATATGAGCAAAAAATATATTTGAGTTTGAAGTAAGTATATTATCAAGGTATACATACTATTAATGCAAGATTTCATAAACAAATAGCAAATTCAAACAATTGTTATTTTAATACAACTCGGCCATTTTGTTTTTTAATATCCATTAACTTTTTAATTAAATTGTATATAATAACAAATTTGGGACACAGACATTTAATTACAAACAGCTAAATGCGTATCAAAATTCAAATATCAATGCTATGTCCAAGGTGCCATGTGTGATGTGATGCTAATAAATAATGTGTAAACTATCAATATGCAAAAAAAAACAGTGTGTATATTAATTATAGTGGATTACGATTTTATATTTTTTAAGATTATTGTAAAAAGGATCGTTATCTTTCTTTATATTTTGGTTAATTTTTTATTTATTTATGGATTTTTATTAACGGTATATTAATTAAAATTGAATATTTAAAAATACAAAATATAAAAGAAGTCGGCAGTCGCACGGGTCGGCCAGTAGACGTGACAGTTGAGATATATAATATTAAATTTTGTATGTAATAAAGCGTGTAAAAAAATCTATAACGGGAGCATAACATGAAACATGAAATTTTTCAGAAATGTTTTTAGATCATTTATAAATATATAATGGAGGTCTAAATATTATTATAACTTTAGCTTAAATACGTCTAATGCCTATAAAATCTTGCATTTTATAATGGAATTTAAATATCGCTCCAAAACGCTAACACTTTTCACGTGACGTCATATGTTGTTAAACATCGTTAAAGTGATAAAATGATTCTAGTTGTCGATAATTAAAAATTAGCTTCTAAGTTTGATAAGTGTTGTACGGTGCCTATGTGTGTGTACACTGCCAGAACGCCTGAAAATTTGTTTTTACAATATGTACTGCGTACGGAAAATGATTTATAGAAGTACGTTAATATTCTTCCGCTTCCGCTAAATATGAACAAGTGACGTTATTGCCGTTTGTTATCACGTGACCTATTTTAAATTTTGTTACATTTTATTGACTAAATATTAATTTATTCAAATAAAATTAAGGGAAAATATTGTATTTTTCCAGAATTCTATCATAGAAATTACCAATTAACATCAAAATTATATTTTTATATGAATACTATGTTATTTGATATCACGACATGTCAGAGCGCACCTTGACCATAATGCCGTCACATTATGGTCAAGGTGCGTCAATAGATGTTTCACAAAG
This sequence comes from Helleia helle, assembly GCA_963853865.1. Taxonomy (NCBI): domain Eukaryota; kingdom Metazoa; phylum Arthropoda; class Insecta; order Lepidoptera; family Lycaenidae; genus Helleia; species Helleia helle. The sequence continues at coordinate 16,123,518 of OY971421.1, forward strand.
AATAAAAAAAAATTAAAGCCATTTCTATGATTTTCATATTTTATTTTACCAGCGTAAATTCTCGGGGAAATGAACACTTTTTCAAAGTAAATTCAACAAAGTAGAAGAGTTTATTTGTTTTTTTATGTAAACGTGCTTATTTATAACCTAGGAAGTATCTATTTCTAGGCAGATAAAAAAAAAAACTTCACTAGTGGCACTGACCAGGGTTGGTTTCGTACTATAATTATAGTATTTATACTATAATTTCATGCTTCGTACTATATACTATCCATATCTAAGGATAGTACGAAAAAATACTATAATTTCATTACTTTACATATTTGACCAATGTTTTGTAATCAGTAATCATGTTTTAATGCTCTCGAACAATACAAAGTCGATTAATCGATATTACCAGTAATGTTATAGTTGTCAATGGAGTTTGGATATAGAAGGAGAACGATCATAAATTGAAATGTTCATGTCTACGGAATATAGAAAAAATAAAGTTTTATTGAGGTTCAAGGGTGCGTTGCTCTCATTGCCATAAAAGAAAAAAAAAAAAAAAAAAAGGGTGCGTTGCAGTCGCAAAGATCCCCGATTATAATTTTGCGGTTGATTAATTATATTTTAGAAAAGGAATTAATAAAGTAATCATATAAGTGGTTATAATTAATTTGAATTGTATTAGTAAAAAAAAAGAAATTAGAATAAAAGTTTTCACCAAAGTCAACATTTGTATTAATTAGTTGCACACAAAATAGACACTGAAATTTTGTCACTTTTTTAATATATTATAACTTATAAGCAATATGTATATACTTTAAAGAGGAGTTTATTGACTTTGTACTTTAAAGATTTTATTGAATACCTATGTTAAATTCAAAATTTTATAGTGTTCTATATTTTTTTTACAAATACTATCTTTTTAAATTTTTTGTACTGTCGTTTACAACGTACGTTGAAAACCTAAATCCAACCCTGGCACTGACAGACGTTGTCCTGTACATTTTTTTGTGAATCTATATCCAAGCCGTAGGGTATACATCTTTTAACGATCTTTTATACCTATTTAATAAATAAACTCTTGTCTCTTTGCCCTTTGGTATACATTTATTTTATTTTTATTATTTTCATTTAAAGGCATTAGCTACTACGCTATTAGCCATACAAAATACAATATTCGGTCTGTAATACGGAGAAATGGCGGGAAACCCCAAGGAGCGCGGCTTCGCCCCTCTAGCCCCCATCAATCAACTATCATTCTCCATTCCATCCACCTAAGGCAGTCCACCACAATATTCGCCAACCAATCACAATATATAAAGATCAAGTTTTTAAAACAAACACTATAGAAAACCACTCTGAATGGACAAAACACAAAATAACAATTAATTAACGGGAAACCAAAAAAACACGACCGCGCGTCCCGATGTTTCCCGCCATTCCTCGTATACATTTGGTATACATGTTCTGTCATCTGTGGTCAGAACTGTCTCATGTCTGTGTAGTGTGTTGATTTTTAATTTTCACTGAATAATATTAATATACACTGATATAAATACACTTTATACATATTCAATATAATATAATATAATTCTTTATTATAGAATGGATCGATTGTGTTCGACAATCTTTCAAAGTATATGGAGGCCTACATTAAATATTGTAAGGTTGTAAATAATTTTTATAATTTTGTATCACTACTTCAATATTTTTCACTAGAAAAGATCATATAAAGTACATGTTTTGCAGGACCCGATACCATGCTGACAAAACACGACTTGTACGAAGATATGGGTATGAAGATATAATTTGGAATGGAGGTTTATTGCCTCGATCTGAAGGAAAGCGGCTACCAATGCCCGAATATAGGTACCTTAAAGATTATAAAATTGTATAAAATGGTAAATTACGACAAAAAACTACACGACCTGAATAATTAATTTGATTGATATGGTTTATTAAGGTTACACAAGTCGCTCATCTTTCCATACAAACGCAGAACAGTAATAATAATAATATCTATGGACGCTTTCACACCACGTCAATCTGGTCCCGTGGTAAGTTCTCGAAGAACTTGTGTTACGGGTACCAGACAACGGAATTATATTTAATACTTTTGTACTATACACATATTTAAGATTTTTATTATATGACCAAGGAACACAGAAAATATTTTTGTTCCCAGGCGGTATTCGAACCCGCAACCTTCGGCTTGAGCGCCAACACGCTTACCACTGAGCCACATAGGTCAACAATTACTAATACGTCAAACATTGTAGTAATTACTACAATGTTTGACGTTGACCACGAAAAACTAAGTATAATGTAAATTGATCTCGTCGTTACCTATGTGTGTATGTACCCAAAATCGTAAAAAAATTATACATTTAAAAAATACAAGCTTCTAAACTTTCGTATTTGAACACTGATTTTAGCCCAACTTTGGGCGTAAAAAATAGTATACCGAGTACGAAAGCTCAAAAATAAAGCCCGTACAGATATAGTTTAGTTATTCAAAAGATAAAATAAATTTATTTTGAAAAGATACACTTATTAGTTTTTCTATAATAACTGTTTTACTAAAAGGACATTTTTGGAATGAATCATTGTGCTTCATTCTAGCACGCATGTTCGCGCCTTATGTCAGGTGAGATAGCAATCATTTTGTTAGAGTTCGCGGCATCGACTAGTTGAACCTTAAAAGTAATTTGCAGTCATAGAGACTCCCAATAGAAGTGAAAATTTCATATTTTAATACTCACAAAAAATTTGAAATATCATTAATTTATTTATAACGTTATAATGTCACACAGCATATCGCTAACGCAAACCTAGCATTTTGATGACTCAAACCTATAAGATTTTTCCTACCAAAAAGTGTTCAATATGGCTAAAGAAGTTACTAGCCGCTTCAAAAATGAACTGGCTTAGTTTAGTCCATTAGTAAAAATGTTATAAACAAAATATTTACAATAAATAAATGGTATTGATAATAAAACAATGTGACATTTATTTCAGACCAAAAAATGTATGGACTGAGAAACGGGCATTATTTGGACAAAATGATTACATTGATATTCTAGGTACGGGTGAATTACATCCAGTAAAAACCCTGTACTCAGTTCCATCATGGATTAGAGGTGTTAGTGGTCATGAATATCATGTGAGTAAAATGTATGCTTTATAACTACTTACTTACATAGGTAGGTACTATATTATAAAAGTTAATATTATTACTTTATTTTGGTTGATTTTGAATTTTACATGTCCAATATTGCAGATACTCTACAGTAACCGGTGAGAGGGAAGCGCTGTCCCGTGCTTCCGGTTGAATGGGTACCACCATTTTGCTTGTTTCTCCCGTGAAACAGCTATGCTGTGTTTCGGAGAGAAGGGCAAGACAGGCAGTGTAATTACTGGCACCGAGACTTAACATCTTATGTCTCAGGATAGGCAACACATAAATAAGTTGCCTGGGCTCGATCCAGGTATACTAGTTTATGTTCATGGGCGACGTCAACCACTTACCATCAGGTGGTATGTTTGCAAGTTTGCCAATCCAACTAACATAAAAAAAAAAAGTAACAACATTCAGTCCTACCATGATCATGGTTTCTTTAAGGTATCTGAAAAATTGGGCATGTAAAAATCTAAATCAACCATATTAAAATCCACAAAAGTTGTTCTATTATGATATAGGCATTCCACGGGGGTGGGGGCACTCCCTAGGAGGGTATGTGGGACTCGCTGTCCCTGAAAGGTGGTAAGGTAAACACAGCTCTACCTACTAAAACCCGGCGAGTGCTACCAATGCCAATGCCCCAGATCTATTGAGCAATAGTGCACCTCAACAGCTAGTCAGTCCCTCAAGGGACCGATACTACCTACACAAAGGGGTTGTCCCACACCACAGAACATCCCCTCCCAATGTAGGGACAGTGCAATGGGGTGAGGTTTCCATCCTCGCCTCCTGTCCCCCCTACTCTTGTTCCCTCTTCTTATAAGAGGGGGGTACAAAGAGCAGCCCCCTCAGTTCAGCTTTGCCCAAGGTGCTGGGTTCACCTTCGGTTACTGAACCCATCACCACGACACGACATTACACGACACCACGACACGACAGTAGACAATGGTTTAATATTCTACTCATCGGACTTTAATGAGAAGATTGTGCTCTAGAGCTATCTAAAAGGGTTGTTTGTGCAATTAGAATGTAAGATGTCCATTTATTTTCCTTTAATTTTCAGATTCTCTTAAGAAAAAAGAAGATGTTTGCAAAAACAGCTTCACCAGTAATAAGACCCACAAAATGGAAGGAATATGAAAAACGTTTATCTTTCTTATACAGGAAGCTCAATAGAAAAACTAAAACAGGAAAATCTTCACAGTAGGTTTATTTTAATTTTAGTAGAAATTGTAAGATAAAGTTAATAAAATAGCTATATGATTGATGGTGATTATTATTTTATATGTTCGTTTTTTAAATAGATGACGGGGTAAACAGACAGTTGTTCGAGTTCAAGAAAATTGTCCTATAAATTTAAATAATATTGCACGCCTCATAAGCCAAGCGATGAGAGTGCTCTACTCTCGACATGTAAAAAATCAGTTTTCTCCTACTACGAGGGCGGCACTGAAAATTTCGGGAATCAAGGAAGAGACACAACATTACTATTTAAAAATGTATTTATTGCTTTTCGAAGTATTCTCCGCGAAATTTGACACATTTTTCCATACAATGGATCCAATCATTGAAGCAACCATTCCATTCGGAAGTTGGGGTCTCCAAAATGGCCGTTTTGTAGGCGTTCACAGCTTCTTCAGGCGATGAAAATCTCTGACCACGCAATTTATTCTTTATTTTAGTGAAAGTATAGAAATCATTAGGGCTTAGGTCGGGGCTGTACGGCGGATGGTCTAATAATTCTATGTTTTCTTGCTCTAAAAACTTTTGTTCTGTGCGCGGCGCGGTTGCAGTTCTCTTTACGGAGTTCAGAAACGACCTGTGGCAAACAAATGCTAGTATACCATTCTGCATTAACCGTTCTTTGTCCCTCAAGAGGAATAGTCGCAACATGGCCGGTTTTGGACCTTGACGGGGATCATCACTGAGCTTGACACGTCCACGTTGAAATTCAGCAAACCAGCGATAAATTGTGGTTTTTGATGGGGTTTCATCACCAAATGCAGAAATCATCCGGTCAACACACTGATTTTGTGTTAAACCACTTCGAAAGTCAAAATAAATCATCGCTCTAGAATTTTCTCGAGTCAATTCCATTTTCTCAACGACTAAACAAGTTTGACAAGACCTTGTGATAAGACCGAGAATCTTTTTTTAAATAAATAAATGGTATTCCATTTTTAAAACCAAGGCGTTTTCAATTAAAAAGATTTTAATATCACTGGAACAGTGGAAATATTCCATTCCCGATACTTTTATTGCAGCCTATGTACTACTAATGAACTACGGCATGAAAGTCTTCTCCTTGCCTGATTTCAAGGAGTATACTCATACTCAGCAACTCGGGACATTTGGTTACATTCTTTTTTTGCTATGAAGTAACTGATGTACAACTTAAAGGGAAATCAGTGTAGCAGTTCTTCTTGGACATGTGTAGAATGAGGTCAAATAAAAAACAAATAATAATTATTTTATTTAAGTAATTTATATTATTCCAGATGACTAGTATAACAATCTTTTAAAACTTACTTATATACGACTTATATCACTTAGCATATTGACTATTAATGTTACTATCAAGATTAACTTCATACAAGCATATTATTATGCTCCTACATCAGAGAGTTCCAATGAGAAATGTGAAAAGTTCTACCGAGACAGAGAGAATCATGGAGTTAGTTAAGACATAGGAAATAAATATATTAATAGGGGATTTCAACGCCAAAGTGGGAAGCGACCAAGAAGCCGCCCGTTTTGACTTGGCGATAGTAATGAAAGAGGTGACCTTATGATAGTGTTCTGCAAGAAATACAATTTGGCGATAATAAATACTTGGTTCAAGTTATCTAAGCGAAGATTATACATGTGGCAATCGGGAACCCATTCGTTTCAAAAGACAACAAGGAACAAGGAAGACTTCATGTGTAGAAATTAAAGATACATAAATTCTACAGTAAGCTGCAAGCTATATCCAGGTGCAGACATTGCATACGACCAGTCCTGGACGTCCATAGACGACATATTAAAAATATATCGCAATATTTTTTGCAACTGACCTCCAAACTTCAATATGAAGATGGCCAAAATTCAATATACAGATTACTTTTAAAATTGAATCGTTGTTTTGTAATAATATTGTTTGATGTTATAGACTTTAAATAAGACACCAGTAATTAATGGCAGATCAAAAAAAATAATAATTTGGCTCTTTGAAAGTCAATAGTTTAATGAACGTGAAAGGAGGATAAGAGTAAATGAATATATATTTTAAAGATATACGGATATATATGTGTCAGGTGAGAAGTGAGGGATCTGTAGATTGAGCAAATTGGATAATATAAAAAAGTTAAGTGTATTTAGAATAATAGTGTACGTACATCAAATATTAAAGCATATATAAACATCATAATATAATCCTAACAAGAACTCTTTGGTATGATTGTGTTATGAAGAAGAAAAAGTTTGTTAAAAGTTTGATCAATAGGCACTACCTAAGTGTCTACTAAAGATACTCATATATTAAACCATCTTATACAATATCAATGCTTCTGTTAGCATGTTAAGAACAATAGTGAAAATGAGTTAGAATAGGTTCAATAGCCGTAAGATCAAGACCAATAACACATCCCCACCATGGTTCAGGCCTTGTCGTGGCGGTGGGGCTCAGTAACCTAGGGTGAACGGTGCACCTTGGGCGAAGCTAATTGGGCCGAGGGGGCTCTTTGTACCCCTCTTATAAGAAGAGGGGACAGAAGAGCAGGGGGCAAGGGGTGAGGATGGGAACCTCACCCCATTGTACTGTCCGGACGTTGGGAGGGGTTGTTCTATGGTGCGGGACAACCCCTCTGTGGAGGTGGCGTCGGTCCCTTGCGGGACTGACTAGCCGTCGAGGTGCCCTGTTTGTTTTCTAGATCCGGGGCACCTCACCAAAGGCGGCATTGATGGCACTCGCCGGGTTTTAGTGGGTAGAGCTGCGTCCATTTACCAGCTGTCGGGCGCAGCGAGTCCCACATACCCGCGTGGGGAGACCCACTCCCCCGCGGGATGCCTCAGAGCATTTCCCGGCGTCAAAGAAAAAAAAAAAAAAAAAAAAAAAAAAAAGACCAATAACACATGACAATAACAAATATGTAGGGCCAAAATCTTGCTTTACATTGTCATAAACATAGTTTGTTTTAAATTACACAGGATCACCATTATTAAATCTCATTCTTTACTAATTGCTTCCTACGATTCAGATTACCTATGGTTCTTAAAATTATTTACAGCATTAGGTGGACGGCATGTGAAGTTTGTTAACACAGTATATTAATAGATTGATAGATGACTGACCTGTTGGTATAGTGGTTAGTGACCCTGACTGCTAAACCGGGAAGGTCGTGGGTTCGATCCCCACCCAGGACAAATGTTTGTGTGATGAGCATGATCATTTGTTCTGTGTCTGGGTGTAATTTATCTATAATATGTAGGTATGTATTTAGAAATATATATCTAAGTATGTGTCAGTTGCCTGGAGGCCATAAGAACAGGCTCTGCCTAGTTTGGGATCAGATGGCCGTGTGTGAGTTGTCCCAACATTATTATTATTATTATTATAGATATAATATTATGGTTCAAGCAACTTATCTTGGCCATATTCAAGTTATACAGACTTGTTTTATTTATATTATGTGACTAAATTATCTTTGACGAACTCAATGACCTAAAGTGGGGTTTTCCCATATATATACACAGTTTTCTAAAATATAGTTGTTTCTTTGGAATACGCCTAAGAGTTGTTGACATTCCAATCTTCTTTTATCAAATCTGCAGCTTTCTCTGCGATCATAACAACTGGAGCATGTGTGTGTGAAGCGGGGATTTGAGGAATGATGGATGCGTCAGCTACCCTTAGTCTCTGGACACCATTTACTAGTAATCTCGGGGAGACGACGGCAGTCGGATCAGTTTGCGGTCCCATTTTACAAGTGCCCACCTAAAATAAGTAAATGAACTTATAAAAACGATTATACTGAGCGACAGGATATGTTAAGGGTAAAAGAAATCCATTTTTTGTTCGGTAGATGGCTGTTATAGTGAACGGTATCTCGTAAACTATCGATGAAACAATTTCAAATTTATGCTCGTTTTTCTTGTGTTTATGGTGCCGATATTGAAACAGCTAATTACGCGCACTTTTGGTTTCGTCGATTTCGTTCTCATTTTTGATGTTAAAGATGCACCTCGCACAGGCAGGCCCGTCGTCGAAAATGTCAACCAAATCACAGAAATAATCAAATTTGGCCGGCATGTTACTAGTCGTAGCATCGCGCAGGAGCTAATAAAGATCGACCATAAAACAGATTTAGACCATTTGCGCAAAGTTGGGAGCAAAAATAATGGATTTCTTTTTCCCCAACCTATTATTATGGTAAATATAGGTATGGCAATACTTGAGTTGTTAATTTTAATATTATGGGGAAAAACATCGGAGAACTTTTCTCTTCTAGGTTTTTTATCTGATGTAGGTACCTACCAAGTGATCCAATGTAGTTGATGTTTGCATTATAGCGCACTCCCAATAACCGTCCGAGTCAAATGTAAGGTGTTCACATCCCGGGAAAGGAATGTCATTTAGTTTTGTATCGAACCGCTTGAATGCTTTGGTATTTACTACTTGTTGGACCTAAAAAAAAGTTTAATTTAAATAATTAGTAACTATTGAAAACCGTTTTTTACACGTTTTTTAAAATACTTTCATTATTTAAAACTTAGGTTAAGTATACGCTAGCATCCCGAAGGAGAGCACGGCGGCGACAGGCGGTCGCACCGCCGTGAGGGACCTGTGCGCGGCCGATCGGGGGATCCGCCGCGCACGCTTAAGGTTCCGGCTATAAGGCACACTTATGTGTTCAGGGTGCCTTAAGCGGAGTAGGAGGAGGGGATGTCGCCCCCCCTGTCTCTAGAGGAGAGTGCCGAATGGCACACCATTGTGGCCCGGTGCTGACGTCCACAGCTCTCGCGCCGGGTCACCCAGACGACAAGGAGAACACCGCTGAGGTTTAGTGGGTAGAGGCTGCGTCCACCTTACCATCTTCTCCCCGGACCCCTCGGACCCGGTGGTATGCCTAAACGCATTCCCTAGCGAAAAAAGGTATACGCTAGCAGCGATTTGGGCGGAATTTAGATATTTCTAGCCCTCAGAGGCGTGGCAATATTAAGCTACGACGCCATTATAAAGTTTCCGGGCATCGTGGCTTAAACGAATATAGACCGCAAGTAAAATTTTTAACAGCTAAAATAAATCTCGTAAAACTTACGAATCGAACGCCTTCCTTCATGGTTTTCATGTCATTAGGGTCATGAAAATAGTTGAGATGTAATCTTGGCGAGTCACTGAATTGTGCGCTTCGAAGAGTCAGTCTGCCAACACTTCGGGGGCGGATGAGAATCGGATTTAGGGCGAAAGACTGTTGCCTCACTTCGAGAGGTAGAGGGCCGTAAACTTTCCAATACCATTGATCAGTTACACCTATGAAAAACATATTTTTGTTTAAAACTTGAAATAGTACATACAGATTTACAAACATACATTTAATGAAAGGTAGTCTAACGCCCGAATACTCAAACGAATCTCAAATTTAAGACGTACTTAAACTCGTGTTGTCCCTCTTTTTTTCTTTGAATCTGACACGTCGTAGCATGAGTTTAAGTACGTCTTACATTTGAGATTCGTTTGAGTATTCGGGCGTTAATAAAAGAGAAACAAAATCGTATTAAACGTTTCTCAGCCACCGCGTTTGTTCACTAAATAGTTTTGGTATCTCAAGATAAGTTATTAGCAGGATTGTCAATTATTCACACAGAAATTTAAAATAGGAATGAAAGATAATTTTTTTTCGAAAGGAGGCAATAAAATACAGATCCTACTTACCAAGCATAGACCTCAGAATCCCTAGAAAGTCACCAGCTAGGGATCCGGCGCCCATAACTATTTCTATATCAGGGCGTCCCTTTGATGAATCATTTGAAAACTTTGTTTGCGTGAAAGCCAACCCGGCAGCACCTCCGGGTAGAGTAAGAGGACCTCGTCCAGCTAAATAGGCTATCGCTGATGCAGGTGATGCTGCAATCATCTAAGCATAAAAGCAATTTTGAACAACGTTTAACTGTTCAATGATTTAGAGCGAGTTTCAACTTGTTTTTTTACTAGTGGCATTAATGACCAGGCTACTCTACGATACGATGTATACGTCGAGCATATAATCGGAATAGAGCGATAATGTTATGTTTTGAATGAAAACAGATTCCGCCAAATTTATGCTAGGACGCTGCGCCAGTTCTGCGCTCTGATTGGCCGACTGATGGCCGATTGATCGATGATTGGCCGATGGGACGTGGGTTGAATTGCTATTACGTCAGTGACAAATCACTGGCCAGGTTCACAATTTTACGGCTCACATTACTCTTGATAGATGCAAACTACTAGTTGATATAGAAGCTCTAAAAGTATATATACTTTCGTAACCAAGTAAACACCCCTAGAACTTGAGACGAATTTAGTGTCAGTAGAGAAGCTAGAGAGGGGGCCCTTTATTAAATATTGCTATTCTACTACTGCGGTGTACGGGTCAATGATACCGGCTTCCTTTTGCCCAAGGGACTCATGCCAATGATACTATATTATAACAGCACACACAAAACATTTCATCTAAATCCGTTTAAGCGGAGTAGGTCAGTCACAACACGCGCAGATGTATTATACTGATATCTTCTTCTGCCTAGTCTTTTCCCAACTATATTGAGGTCGGCTTCCGGTCGAACCGAACGCCTGGATACCAGTATTTTAAATGTAGCGACTGCCTATTTGACCTCCACAACCCATTAACTGGGTAATACGATATCCAGTAACGACTAACGACTCAAAGATCCACGAATGACAGCCGAGACCAACGGCTTATCTTGCTTTCCTTTGGTAAGACTAGTTGTCAGACTTTCGGGCTTCTGACGACCCGTTACGGCTGTCAAAGATCCGATCCGTGCGGCTGTTATTACTTAGCTACGAGCTTATCGAGGTCTTATACATAAAGTTAAATAAAAAAAAAATTGCTTAGTCTTGGATAAATCGAGAGATCTGTAGTCGATAAAATGATACATGTCATAAGCGATCAACAGTTATAAGAGGCTGACCCTCCAGCTGATCGTCTGTAATATTTTTTTATGCCACAAGGAGGCTATCGAGCAGTCGGAGCCTTGTGGTAACACCGACACCCATACTCATCCACACAACCAAAGATTATGCATCTGCGTTGCAGATGCCTCCTTTTCCCTATCCCCCCCCGATGGGCCACCGGAAACTCACAGACCGCACGAAACGCGACAGCATAGCTGTCACTTGACGCCGGTGTCATGTGAGCGAGAGGTACCTACCCGGTCGTGCTGGCCCTGCAAAACAGCATGGCACTACCTCCCCACCATGGTTCAGGCCTTGTCGTGGCTCAGTAACCTAGGGTGAGCCGCTGCACCTTGGGCGAAGCTAATTGGGCCGAGGGAGCTCTTTGTACCCCCTCTTATAAGAAGAGGGGACAGAAGAGCAGGGGGCAAGGGGTGAGGATGGGAACCTCACCCTATTGTACTGTCTGTACTGGGACAACCTCTATGTGGAGGTTGTCCCAGTCAGAGAGTCCCGGTTGTCGGAGGTCAGTCCCGCAAAGGAACGACTAGATTCGGGGCACCTCACCAAAGGCGGCATTGGTGGCACTCGCCGGATTTTAGTCCCACATATATATATACATAGTCCCACAGCATTTCCCGGCGTTAAAGAAAAAAAAAAAGCATGGCACTACCTCTTACAAAATGATCTTCTAATGATTAAAAAAAACCCGATTCAAATCCAAAGTTCGGTGATGTTACGTTAAAATACTATTACGATGTTTACGACATATGTAGATTGTTCAAACTTACGTCATTGACAGTCACCCCGCTACTGTTGACCATGAACGCGTTGCCCGAGAACGTTATGTGATCTTGTAAATTGTATCCAACCGGTAAGTTAACTAGAGGGTCAATGCCAAGTTCCCTCAGATGGTCTTCCGGGCCGATTCCTGACAGCATGAGCAGTTGTGCGCTGCCGATTGTGCCCGCAGCAAGGATCACTTCTCGTCTAGCAAACACTCTCCTTCTGAAATAGAGTTCATAAAAGTTACAATTAATACTATAGCGCAGCAACAAACATTCTCTCATGGTCGGAGTATAAGATCTGTGTGCCAATGTGCTCATGGAAAAATGATTTGGGAATGTATTTATATTATGATTATATTTTGTGTCAAAAATTATATTCAACTTAGAATTGTTTATTTGCATTAGAACCTTCGATCAATCGGAATTACAGATTTACCTTTTAGATCGATGATCAAATCTTTTGTCCTTCCAATTATGTATACATATTTTATATAATGACTAATGATATTAATTTATTCTTATTGTAAAACACTCATTCATGTATAGTAATTTAGATCTACTGTATTGAAATAATGTACATACTCTTTTTTAATTTTAAATTTTAGAAAAAAGAACGGACATAAATGATTTAAAATATAAGAAATGATTCAGCCATACATTTTGTTAAATTTAATAAATTCCACTCCATTTGCTATTTTAGTCTTCGCGTCTACTAATATTTTCGTAACAGTTGTATATTTTGAGACCTTCAAGTTTCTTCTGAAGCGTACCGGTTCCAAAAAGGCTTTAGATGAGCTACATCTCCTACCGTTCCGTAATGTTGCTTGGGGTTTCGAGAAGCCTATTAGGTTCTCCCCGTTGGGATCGTTCCACTCATAACCAAGTTCCTCACCCGCGTCCTTGAACGCAAGATCTAATGGAGACGTGTACGGAGAATACGATATATCCAAATATCCATCAGTGCCATGATATTTGGACTCTTTTAGTTCATCGATATGTATGTTTTCAGATTTCTTAAAATACGGCAGTACTTCTTCGTAGCTCCAACCATCGTTGCCGACGCGTGACCAATCATTATAATCGTCAGGATGACCTCTTTGGTAAATCAAGTAGTTAAGAACACTGCTGCCACCCAAAACTTTGCCTCTGGGCAAGTAACATACGCCTCCTCTTAGATCCTTACATGCTCGTCGTTCTGGTTCTGAACTGTAGCCCCAGTTCATCGGGGTTATCGATAGAAAGGGTGCAAATATTGGAATATCGGAGTAGAAGTTCTCGTTGCCTCCCGCTTCTAGAAGTAGGACTTTCCAGTCTGATATTTCTGATAGTCTATTCGCTAAGACACACCCAGCTGATCCAGCGCCAACTATGATGAAGTCGTACTCCTGGTTGTCTTTAGGCGTGTAATCTGGTACAAATCCCTCGTTTTCATTTCGTGGCAGCGGCCGAAATATGTCTGTACCAAGATCGAATATGTTGTATGTTTCCAAGGACGCCTCGTAACTTAAGAGTACCAGCAGAAATACAGACCTCCTCATTATGGCGGACTTTGTTATTCAATCCTGAAAAAAAGTAATGTATTTATGCGATACTTTAAAAATATGTACACTATTTTAGTTTTAATTTGCCGCGAATAAAGAATTCCAATGTATAATTAATTATTGACAAGACGGCTAAGTCGCCATTGAAATTTAAAATAAAATTAGGTAATCCGCATAAGTTTCAATATTTAAGTAAGTATTTGCAAATTGCAACAATCAATGACTATAACAATAATTATAAGTTAAAAAGTCTATAAATATTTTTTCAAATATTCAAACCGCGTAGGTACATCGGATGTCTGAGTTTGCGGTGTATTTTTCCAGAGTATTAAATATATTGTCTTCTGCACTGACAGAATACAAATCATCCAGAGTTGCGTCATGTGTGTGATCAACTAATCAGTAATACATGTCATGCTTCATTTTAGTGACTATCAATAGTATCTAACTATTGTCTTATAGGGAGGTAGGTATCGTGTTATCTGACGAGTTATTTATTTTAAATATTATGATACAGTACGTAAGGCGGTCGACATAATGTCGCTGAAAGCTTTTAATATATTCTATGTGTGCCATCAATGCATATTTGTACAATTTTGATTTATTGATTTTAACATTTACAGGTCAATTTAATATGATTAATTACTAAATCATTATTTTACCCGGAACTAAAATCTTCTGTGTTTATAGAGAGAAAATAAAATAATAATATTTTGGTGTCAATATATTCATATCAAATCGAATTTTCAATACTTGTGATATACAGGGTGTCTATTATGATCTCAGTACGGGGCTCAGTAGCCTAGGGTGAGCCCAGCACCTTGGGCGAAGCTAATTGAGCCGAGGGGGCTCTTTGTACCCCTTTTATAAGAAGAAGGGACAAAAGAGCAGGGGGCAAGGGTCGAGGATGGGAACCTCAGTAGTGGGGGGTTGTCTCCAGCCTACCTTGGACTCTTCGACCGCACGGCCTCCTGGCGTCATATCTATACATAAAATTAAAGTATCTGTTTGTAATTTGAAATTACCAGCTTTTCACAAAATTTATAAAGTAGCATATACTTTACGATATTTACATAAAAAAATCACAATTGAAATTTTTGTCTGTCAGTCTGCCTGTCTGTTTGTTCCGGCTAATCTCTGACACGGCTGGACCGATTTTGACAGGATTTTCACTTTTTTTTTATGTTAGTTAGTTAGTTAGTTTGGATAGGTAAACTAGCAAACGTGCCACCTGATGGTAAGTGGTCGACGTCGCCCATGAACATAAACTAGTTTACCTGGAACGAGCCCAGGCAACTCATTTATGTGTTGCCTATCCTGAGACATAAGATGTTAAGTCTCGGTGCCAGTAATTACACTGCCTGTCTTGCCCTTCTCTCCGAAACACAGCAAAGCAGTTTCACGGGAGAAACAAGCAAGATGGTGGTACCCATGCAGCCGGGAGTGCGGCACAGCGCTTCCCTCCCACCGGTAAATAGCTTGTGTTATAAGGATTAACTTAGGCTATAAAATAATCATCATCAATCCGGGCACGGCTGTAAATCTAAGTTAACGCGGGTGAAGCTGCGGGCAACAGCTAGTATTATATAAAAGAACTCATATTGAATGCTTAGAGCGTAAATCAGACTTACATTTGTCTCCTATTTTTTATTATTTATTTCGAGTTTATTGCAGTAGTGCACAATTCTAACATGAAGTACACTCGAGATAGTAAATCAAACAGAGTTGAACGTAAGAGCTGCAATGTACTGTCCATCCCGAGAGGAGAGGACTCCATCCGACATCCGTAATTGGATCGATGATGTTAAACATCTACTTCAACTTATTGTACTCTTTCTCATTGAACTTTAGGTTTATTTTCATGATTGAACCTTCTTTCCGACTTTCCGTAATCGTTGGAATACTACATTTTATTATACTTAAGTTTTATTTTTTAAAATAATAATATCTATGGACGCTTTTACACCATGTCAATCTGGTCCCGTGGAAGAACTTGTGTTACGGGTACCAGACAACGGAAATATATTTAATATTTTTATACTATATATATATATATATATATATATATATATATATATATATATATATATACTAGTGGCCCCGACAGACGTTGTCCTGTACAATTTTTTTTGTGAATCTAAACCATTCTCGAATCCACTTGAACACACACAAAAAAATCATCAAGATCGGTCCAGCCGCTGAGGAGGAGTTCAGTGACATACACACGCACAGAAGAATTATATATATAAAGATATATATGTATATATTTAAGATTTATGGAAAACCCAGGAACAGAGAAAAACATTTTTGTTCCCTGGCGGGATTCGGACCCGCTACCTCCGGCTTGAGCGCCAACGCACACACCATTGAGCCACAGAGGTCGTCGTATGCTATAAATAATATATTAAATTAATGCTCAATGTCTGTCAAAACATGCAAGATTAATCTGTTTTATATCGAAAAATATAAATAAAAGACATAATTTTTGGGAATACTACTACTTATTTTACAATATGAAATATACAGTTTGTAAAGGTTTGTTGGATCCATAGACATCTAAATAATAAGGTAATATTCAGATTTCTATGGTTCTGCACCATGCTTCAAGCCTTGTCGTGGCGGTGGGGCTCAGTAGCCGAAGGTGAGCCCAGCAAACCTTGGGCGAAGCAAATTGAGCCGAGGGAGCTGCTCTTTGTACCCCTCTTATAAGAAGAGGGGACAAGGGGCGAGGATGGGAACCTCACCCCATTGCACTGTATCGACGTTGGGAAGGGTTCTGTGGTGCTGAACAACCCCTCCGTGGAGGTGGCGTCGGTCCCTTGAGGGACTGACTAGCCGTCAAGATGCCCTGTTTGCTCAACAGATCCGGGGCATCTTACCAAAGGCGGCTTTGGTGGCACTCGCCTGGTTTTAGTGGGTAGAGCTGCGTCCACTTACCATCTTTTGGACGCAGCGAGTCCCCACTCCCGCGGGAAGCCTTAGAGCATTTCCCGGCGTAAAAGAAAAATATATATCTATGGTTGGATCTATAGACGTCGCGTCGTAGATTTAGTAGTAGGAACTACGAGTTGGTATTCTCTAAAATGCGAAACCTAAGTCGTAAATACGTCTGTCGTGTACTATTTCAAATTTGTTTCCATTTGATTTATTACAAAACCAGTTTTAAAAACAAAATTGGCTAACGGCTTACGTAAAGTATGAATGGACGTTAACTTCATTAATGAATTTATTCGCGATATCCATTTAACTTGTTTTGCTCAGGTAATAAAATTATAAATGCAACTCCCCCTTCTGCATTGCAATGTAGGTATGTACATAGTACACACAATTTAAGTGTATTTTAAGCTTCGTTAGGCCGATAATTGTTTTGTTAGGCCTTGCAATTAGAAACAGCGTGAAACATTTTGACGGCCAGCTGGTTATTATGTAACACCCAGCACAGTGGTCGCGGGTTTGAAGCCCTCTTGTAGCGGTTTTGAAAATGACAATTTTGTCCAATATGTTTGATAAATATAAACCGCTTTGGAGTCACGAATGTAATGTATATTCATCATCATCATCAACAATTATCCGTCCACTGCTGAACATAGGGCTCCTACAATGAACGCCAAGGGATATAATATATGTATACGAAAATTTATTTCACTAAACTGTATAAAACTGTAACCTAAAAGGCAAGGTAAATGCAGATTTTTGTCTTTTTTTGGAATGGTTTTCGGGGGTGCCGATTACGAATATGACAATACAATATTTCAAAGTTTAAGATGGCGGACGCGAATTTTTAAATAAAATTATTATGTATGTCGTTTTTGTGGTTTTCGGGGATACCGATTACGAATATGGAGTAGTGATATGTCTACACGACCTCATTCAACTATAAACAAACTATTTTTAGACTCGACATTTTAGGGGCATTCCGAAAAAATACATAAGTAGGTATATACTTATTACTGACACATAGAAATTTTACATACTTAATATTAAATACTATCTATATACTAATAAAAATTATGTCATGGATAACATAGTAAATAATACTGCATATTAGGTTTATTCGATCATATACTTATTGAATAAGTTGGAATATTATAAACATACATAATATATACATGACTAAAATAAAATACTTAATTCATAAATTAAATAATATAATATTATACTCGCATAAAAAATAAGAGGAAAAAGAAAAGAAAGAAAAATACTCACAGCTACAATAATACTGATGTAGATATTGTGACCGTAGAGTAATGACGAAAGTCTAAACAAAAGCGGCATTTCACGAGAGTTCAAACGCGTTGTCCTACTGTAGTTACCTACGCTGTCCTAATTAGTTAATATTAGAACGAGTGCACCGTAAAGCCCGATTCCTTTACCTTGCGCGCACCGACGCACTCGGCACTCACAACTCATCTTAAATTTGTATTATTTACAATATCTATATGTAAATAATTCTGTTTGTAAATTATAAACTTGTTCTTTGTACGTCTTTATTTAGCTGTAAGTACAGAGAATTGTAAAATGGCAATAAATAAATAATGTATTAATCCTTATATTGTTCGTGTCCTATTTGAAATAAAGTAAATAAATGACTCTTTTTATTTACACGATCATATTACAAACTTAGTATTTGTCTAGCTAACATACGGACACCAGTAGCTAGGTCCGTTGTAAATATTAGTACAAGACGCGAGCGTAAATGTTGTTATTTGCATGAATGCGTGCATAAATGTTGAAGGCTTGGTACACAAGATATACATTATGATCTAATGTATATCTTGTGTACCAATGATAAGAGAACCCGTTGAGACCCAAGGGACAGATTTACTTAACTTAGTTCCTTCCGTACTTATAATTTAAATAACAAGATAGTGAGTAATAATAATAATTAATTAAACAGGGCTAAGTCTAGAAGTTATTTCGTGACCCACTCAAGTTTGTAAGCCTCCTGAAATATTAGGTACCTATAATAAAAACATTCTATTGCAAATAGAAGTATACTTATGTATGTATTACAATAATTAGTGAGAAGTATGAAGCTGCTTATTTCTTTCTCGTCAGTCAAGCTCTGCTCATATTTGTTAAAAAAAAAGGAGGCTATGGTGCGACCCGTTATTGAAGTTCTTTTGGTGCGTTAGGGAAAAATAATAAGAGTAAATTTTTACGATGCGCGCGCACACCGTAACGAAAAACCGACAGTGTGAAGTTAGCTATAGTCAACATTATTTTAAATAACAATTTTCACATAATGACAGTATAGACATCAGAAGAAGATATAGTTTTTAATTACACAATAAGCACAAAGTGTAATGAAATTGTACTATGTATTTTGCTTTAAGGAGTATAACTTCTGTATCGAAAAAAAAAATGTGTGTTACACAAGTACACACACATTTTTTTTCGTCGGTTTTTTTCGGTCGGGACCGCGAATGGGAAACGCTGTTATATACTATTATAGTATATCTTTAAAAGATATCTCTATCTATGGTGGTATATATATTATTAGACTTTGCCTTACGTAAGTTCAAAATATATTTAGGTTGGAGCTCGGAATAAGGTAGCCGTCACAATAATTAACACTCACGTGCGAGTGTAGATTAACATTGTAGAAGATTTTAAAAGGAACGGCCCCAGGGCTTTAAATAAGAATTTTAGTTAGCTTTTTGCTAGCGACTTTTTACCTTCCTACTTTTATAAAATTAGTCGAGAGATGATTTTTGTAAAAATTAGACAAAAGTAAATTTTGTTTAATATGCGCAATTACCTACTTACAAAATTTCGGTTAGACCTAAAGCTTTCAATCCAAAATAAACCTTGCCGAAAGAGGCTTGAATAAAATATCAACAGCGGATTCTTGACGCATACCTTGAACCGGTTAAATAAGTTTCAAATAACAATAAAGTACTTTTTTTATTAACAAATAGTGACTCAAATAGTTTCGGAGCAAAATGCTCGCGCTGGAGGTCACATTGTGAAACATTATCGAAATGTGCGTATCATTATAAACTGGTTAACAAAAAAGCAGCAGGCTTATATCAGATTTCATCTTGCAAAATATTTTGACATTGCGACGAAATTTTGGCAAAAACCTTGTACATATTATAATGTCTCGTTCTTAATTAAACGACTTGCGAAGTTCAGAGGTCAAGATTTATGGCAAAATTCGCAACATGTTAAAGTCTTTTATTGTTTTTTCTCAAAGCCTTGATAAGAGGTTTAGAGTTTAAAACTATTGAAAACGATATAATATGTACCATGTTTTTCAATGGGGATGCTCGATATATCGACATCTGTCCACGAATGTCCTTTTCACGAGGTGTAGAATACCGACCGGGCCCCAGTATGTAAAATTTATACAAGGTTGATAAAACCGAGGGGCATTAAATTAAACCACGTATACAATGTACCATTTTCAGGCTACACACCAAAACTTAGACCAATAGAATCAATAGTTTAGTCACAGGATATTTTTAAAGTTTTAAAGCCGCTCCGGTTTGTTCGACCCGGTGAGACGCAACGTGCTGTGCGACGTTGCCTTTTAGATTCGAAGGACATTTTACAAAGGTTTACAAAGAGTTTTTACGTTTTGCCGTGACTATTTAAGTTCTTTGAAAAACTTTTTTTTATTGCTCTCAAACTATTTTTTAATAGTTTCGGATTAACCGTAAGCATGTGTAGTATATGTGGTTTAATTTAATGCCTCTCGCTTTTATCAACCTTGCATATAGGTATGGAGTTAGCGATATATCTATGTATATGTATAGCTAGCAATATTTACCACTATTTCGATTTTTGAAGTGAAACTTTTTTGCGCGCATGAGGGTACCTAATTTTTTTACGGATGATACGTCAGGAAAATGTGCAACATTTTTGTCTAAAAAGAGGTAGAGAGTGATTGAGACCGATTGAGAGAGAGGAAAGTACGAACGTAGCATGAAACACATAGGCATGGAGTGAGAGTAGGGAGCAAGCGAGTGAGAACGATCGAGAGAAAGAGTGAGACAGAGCGAACGTCGCGTCGCAAGTCTCG
Source organism: Helleia helle (assembly GCA_963853865.1). Taxonomy (NCBI): domain Eukaryota; kingdom Metazoa; phylum Arthropoda; class Insecta; order Lepidoptera; family Lycaenidae; genus Helleia; species Helleia helle. The sequence continues at coordinate 16,144,195 of OY971421.1, forward strand.
GTCAAGCTTTAGATTAGTATAAATATAAACGAGATTTAAAAATTAGTTTGCCAAATAAGTTTCACTTCTGACATATTATGTACTTTGTATGCACGCACTTTTTTATATTTGCTTTTAGCTACTAGAACTTACATCGACGACAAAGCTTGAACCAGGGTGTCCCCACCCTTGCAAACTTGAACCAGGGTGGGGAACCCACCTTTGAACCAAGCTTTGTCGTGGCGGTGGGGCTCAGGAGCCTAAGGTGAACCCAGCATCTAGGGCGAAGCAAATTGAACTTTGAAAAATTCTCTTGTGAGAAGTGGGGACAAAAGGATAGGGGGGGGGGCAGGCAGCTAGGATGGGAACTTCACCTCATTGCACTGTCCTGACGTTGGGAGGCGTTGACCGTTGTTCTTTCCCCCCATGGTTAAAGCTTTGTCGTGGCGATGGAGTTCAGTAAATCAGTAGCCTAAGGTGAACTCAGCACCTTGGTCGAAGCCAAGGGAATCGAGGAGGCTGCTTTTTGTACCCCTCTTATAAGAAGAGGGCACAAAAAGTGGAGGGGGGGTGTAAGGCGTGAGGACGGGAACCTCACCTGGGCGGGGCTGTTATGTGATGCGGGACAACCCCTTTATGAAGGTGTCGTCGGTCCCTTGGGAGAATGACTAGCTGTCGAGGTGCTCAACAGATCCGGGGCACCTCACCAAAGGGTGCATTTGTGGCACTCGCGGGATTATAGTGGATATATTATGTGCCCGAGTCCCAGATACCATCGAACCCCACCTAGGGCCGTTGACGGCGCGTAAAAAGGCAAGGTGTTAGAAAAATCGTAATTTCCTAATGTATCACCTAATATAGCCATTAACACGGTAATTGTATGTCCCTTACGTCAAACGGATACGAGTAGCACTTATATAATATACATATTATGCTAAAGGTTACATTTCAAAAAACCAACGCAATAACAAAAGAGCTGATAACCTTAAAACCCCCGAATTGATTTTGATTGAAAATTTCTAAGAAGCACCGCTAGAAAACCTGCTTTAAAATAGAAAAAACCCAACCAGTCACAGGGACTGCCGATAGAAGTGAAAACAAAACAATTAAATTCAAATACCTATAATACAGGCTGTAATTATGACAACCTATATGTTCACGACGACTTAGGTATAAGACAATATTATTATATAAGATGATTTGCATAAGATAACTTATTGTTGAAAATAACTTAAGTACATAGGATATAATTATATATAAGATAATCATTATAAGATAAGTTTGCACATGTAGATACCTTGTAAGACGAGATTACATATAAGATGTAATTTAACACATAAATATTGTTGTATTAAGAGATATAACTTATTCATAGATTATAAATAGTTGGAATAGTATACAGTGATGCTAATTAGGCTTATTTGAGATGATATATAAACAGAAAATGTATATTAGAGATATTATAAATAGTCCAATTGAGATTCTCATTGTTTATAAAACACGAGTTAATCCAATAGGAAAAGTGAGATGGCAATAGTATAACCAAGCCAAAGAATGTGTGAGGGAGGTTCACTGGGAGGAAGGGATACGGAAGCGGGGGATGAGGAAGTATAAATATCGAATCAGCAGTTTTTTGCTCGCCATTCTCACACGGATGACTGAATCATGAGGTAAATAGTGTCAAAAGATGTAAAAAATGTATAATTGTAAAATAGCATAAGTTTTATGTAAAAATGTTTTGTTATAAATAAAGATTTCGACAAAAAGGTGACTGAGGGGGTGAGGCATGGAATGTTCTAGAACATTTGGTAGAGATCATATATAAGGAAGTCGAGGCTTCTGGAAATCATTCGCAAATCGTCTCCGAAGTAAGAAACAAGTTAAAAAGTATAAGTTATAAAGTGAAATCCCTGCCTTACCTCTCAAGTTTACCTCTTTTAAGTGTTCAATAGTAATAAACAGTGTTTAATTCTACTTTAATTAAGACTCCACCCAACTTTCATCATCATCACCCCGAAGACAGTTAGAATCAGTAAAATCACAGTTTTAAAGCCAAATTAATCAGTATCATCACCCAGTTAGCGACATAGTTCGTAGCCGTAGGCAATCTACGCACATACCTTGCACACTATACAATTTAAACGGCACACGAAATGCCCGTATGACATAATTTAGAAGCAACACAACTATTGCATTATCTTATATAAATAAATCAAACATCAAACTGCGTCTGCAGCCGCTCGCATGCGGTGTCGCGAGTCATATAAACGTCAAACTAAGTCTCCAGCGTTTCGTCTCCGGTGTCGCGAGTTTAGAGATTTTATCTCATCTAAAATATAAGTACCGCGCTAAAAGAAGTTTACATTTCAAAAATGAATCTGCTTCGGGTCACAGAGCTACGGTTTAATTTAAAAACGAACGCTCCACTATAAACAGCACGACTAGTTGAAATGGGCTCTAAATCTTTAATTAAGTTAACGGTAACGAGTTCATATAAACAAGACCCACATGCAAAACCTCAAAATAGGCTTTATATATACAAATGTCTGCCCTTGGAGAGTTTCAAGATCGCAAGTCGCAATCACTATGATTGTAACGTGTCTGACATTTTTGTATTTGCTCTTTATGTATGTATGTGCTAATTAGAAAACACTAGTTTTTCATGCTCAATTTTTACATATTTTTACTTTCATTAATTTTTTGGTCGCATGAATGAACGTTTTAAAAATGTTTAATCTTAATGAACGTAAATTTGTATGGAGTTAGGATCTTTTAGGTTGTTTTGATATTTGTTTCATCATCATCATCATCATCATCGTCATTATCATCATTATTCCGCCGACTGCTGGACATGAGTCTCTTTCAATGATCGCCAAGACGGGCCGGCTGTCACCCGCATCTAACTAAAACTGTACACACACACTTTTTTTTTCGGAATGATCTATGCTAATGGCCCAAGGGCCCCAATGCTTCATCGGATTAGTGTGAGCCGATTTGGCTCACTTATGGTTTCTTATTAGTGGGGGGTTGCCTCCCGCCAACCGTGTAGTCATCGACCACACGGCTTCCTGGCGTTGGATTGGACACACACACTTCGTTGTCCTAAAAGCTATGAGTTAATAATATGAAATAATAATACATTATAATACGAATGATTAGTAAGAGATTAATGATTGGTAAGAGATAGTGCTATGCTGCTTTGCAGCCGAATTGGACCTGCACGACCGGGCTGGTACCTCTCGCTCACATAACACCGGTGTCAAGTGACAGCTATGCTGTCGCGTTTCGTGCTGTTTGTGAGTTTCCGGTGGTCCATTGGGGGGATAGGGAAAGGGAGGGCAACGCACTGCCTAACTTTTGGTTGTGCGGATGTCTATGAGCGTCGGTAGTCACCATAATCCTCCGACTGCTAGGTTGCCTCCTTATGACACAAAAAAGTAATAATAAAGTAAGAGAAAAATCATCAGTATCTAATACTTATAAAATAAGAAGTTAAAGATTGTAGTAGGAGCGTAGCTTTAAATAAAGTTTGAATAAGAACTCCTTGGAATCATATCGAATGCTAGATCCAACTTTATTTAATTAACGATAGTTGTTATGAGAATATCTAAATTGTACTGTGCAACGAAGCTAAGTGGTTTTAAATTTTCAAGCCGAGCTTTCCCTTCTCGGGCTCTCTAAACTTCGCCTCTTGTCGAGTGATTTACGATTGAGATCTCGTTAGCTCTGTGTATAATTCCATCTTGAGAATATTGGAAAATGAATATTGTTACAGAAATAATGTGCTGTATCACTGTGTTAGTCAACTGAAAGTGAATGACATGACTTTTAAAAATCGTAAATGTTAATTTTTGAAGTAAAACTTCTTTAGGCACGACTAGAGCGTAACTTAGATTTTTATGAATTAGGTACATTTAGGTACGTTTAAAGAATTAGGTACATTATATGATTTTAAATTTCGAAATTGAATGTTCAAGGCAAATAATTTAGGCTTTTATTCCCGCCACTAGTTCATTAATGTCCAAAGACAGGTTTTATTAATATAAATTTCCCCATTTAAAAGTATATTAATATAAAGACTTTTATCCCTATTTTTACTGCAATGAATTGCGACCATAATATTATATGGAACAATATAGACGAACCGTCCTTTATAGCTCGTATTAGTGACTTGATCGATAGTTATCTCTTATCCGGCGGTCATTTATCGTGATGTGTCACGTCATATTGTAGTACGTAACGAGTGACGTACATTGCCTCCTAATGTAAGAAACCGGTCATACAGAGTTAGACTTCTTCTTCTGCCTAGCCTCTTCCCAACTATATTGAGGTCAGCTTCCGGTCCAACCGGAAATAAACTTTGTAATTATCCTACCCTTGTTATATAAAACACGCACATAATTAACTCGACGCTTCAAACTCTGATTTCAAGTAAATATAAATTGAATGCTTACAATAAAATATGTAAAGATTTTTTAAACAAAGAAGTGTCATTTCGTCAGCTTCATTGGAATTTTACCGTAATTTCACAAATTTCGCGGACCGCATACTTGAATTCAAAGATTGATTGAAAAACGCTTGAAAAATCTGCCTATAAAAGTAAAGAAAATCTCTTTCTTGATCTCAACGTAAACAGCCGTAGAAATCTTTATGAAACTTCTCCTAAACGGCTGAATCAATTTTGATGAAATTTTTGTGTTCTAGTGGTTTAGAAAATGGTTTTATCTTTATCTTTATATAATAATAATAAATCTTTATTTCGTTTACAAATAGGTTTTTATAATAAGTGGCATGAACCTTCTTTTAAGCATAGGAATGCCTGTATTAGAAGGTTCAGCTCTTCACTAACAATGGTTTCTTAAATTAAAAGATTACTGTGTAATCTTGTATAGGTCATCCGTAGAGTAAGTTTTATCTTTAAAATACATCAATTTTAGTAAGGCACGTTGTGCTCTTTCTACCCCTATGAATTTTGTTTTGGACGCACCTCCCCATACAGGTATGCAATAAATTATTACAGACTGCACCAGAGACATATATATTTGGTTTAACAAGTTTGGTTTAGGTCGTGAGTTTGAATCATCGCTAAGTTCTTCAAAATTTTCCAAATTTATTATAAATAATATGATATAATGTCCATGATTAATAATGTATTTATTTGCTTTTTATATTCGCTTTTTCAAATAAGGTCTAACGAGCTAATACCCTATACCAGACGCAATGTGATTGTTCATAGATCCCCACCATGGTTCAGGACTTGTCGTGGCGGTGGGACTCAGTAACCTAGGAGCGGTGCACCTTAGGCGAAGCTAATTGGGCCGAGGGGGCTCTTTGTACCCCTCTTATAAGAAGAGGGGACAAAAGAGCAGGGGGCAAGGAGTGAGGATGGGAACCTCACCCTAATGTACTGTCCCGACGTTGGGAGGGGTTGTTCTGTGGTGCGGGACAACCCCTCTGTGGAGGTGGCGTCGGTCCCTTGCCGGACTGACTAGCCGTCGAGGTGCCCTGTTAGTTTTCTAGATCCGGGGCACCTCACCAAAGGCGGCATTTGTGCCACTCGCCGGGTTTTAGTGGGTAGAGCTGCGTCCATTTACCAGCTGTCGGGCGCAGCGAGTCAAAGCATTTCTCGGCGTTAAAGAAAAAAAATAATTTGTTCATAGATATTTATTTATTCTAGAAGTATCCCCTGATGACTGACTAGATTCATCAAATCGCTTTGTCACGGTGACACTCTGTTCGCGAACCAAAACACAAAAGCAAATAACATTGCATTAGTGTTGACGCGTTAACAAATAATTATATTTAGTGATGTACTATGAGATTTTTTAACGGAGGTAGTGTTTTAGCATTAAAAAGTATGTGATATATCTATATATTTTTTTAACGCCGGGAAATCCTCTGAGCCCCTCCTAACGTCAGGTCAATGGGGTGAGGTTCCTGTCCTCGTCTCTTGCTCCTTGCTCTTTTGTCTCCTCTTCTTATAGGAGGGGTACAAAGAGCCCCCTCGGTTCAATCAGTTTCGACCAAGGTACTGGGCACACCCTAGGTTACTGAGCCCCACCGCCACGTCAAGGCCTGAACCATGGTGGGAAAAAGTATATGATACTAAATGGGATAAAATATATTTGTTCACATGTTTATTTATCATATTATAATCATCATCACTCATGTCCGACCGTTGGCATTGATAGTTGTATTATAATACTGTGGAATATATTATATAATAATAATATCAACCCTTATATGTCCCACTGCTGGGCACGGGTCTCCTCCTCCAAATCAGGCGAGGAGGGTTTTGGGCCATAGTTCACCGATGCGCTGGCCCAATGCGGGTTGGTGAAATTCACACGCCTTCAAAGACTTTTAATCTCATCAGGCATGCAGGTTTCCTCACGATTTTTCCTTCACCGGTGAGCAAGCGATGGTTTGTTCAGATGCACATAGAAACTTAGAAAAACCCATTTCTAGGCATCACAGCCCACAGGGGGGGGGGAGGTCAGGATCGAACCCGGATCTCTCTGCTCTCACTTAAGAAGCCGAGCCCGTACCCACTAGGCCATCGTCGCTCACCTACGGTGGAATAATTAGCATTAATACGTTATTGAAAAGCCAAGAACAAGTTTTATAATATCTTATAAAGATACGAGTGGCAGAAGAGACCCTTCCTTCAGGGTGAATCCATTTCAGCTTATGATTTGATGTACTCTTTACGGTTATTTTTATGCGCAATAATCCCGTTTTAGTAGATTGCAATGCGGATGACCTATTTTTGGATATTTTAGAAAAGATGATATTAGAGTGAGTGAATAAACACTAATATTATAACATAGATAATATTATTATTTAAGTTCATTCCGATAAAAAGTAATGCTTTGTATTTAATACTAGTAGTGTCATATTCTAACTTGAAAGCATGATTTTTATTATTTTGATGATGCGATAATACTCAGTCAGATAATTTTTTTCTAGCTTGATGGCTTTATGAAATTGCGTTCCCGTTTCCCATTTCTGGGTTAAGGAGAAGAAGAAGAATAGAATAAAGATTTTTTAATATGCTTAATTATATATATTGTGAAATTTACTTGACGACGCGTAACAACGGTATATCCAAGCTTATAGTTGGATCGAGGCCAGTCGCAAAAATTTATTATAAATATGAATTATGCTGTCCATCGATATCCCTATGTAAACCGTGTTCTTAACTTATTTGCTCTGTGTATTTTTTTTACTTATAACTTTTTTAATGAGTACCATACAAAAGTTATTATTAGAACATAAGATACTGCTTGTTATATTTTAAGAAAAAAGAAAAAAGAATTTAAAGAAAAAAAAATAAAAAAATAACACAATCGACATGTCACATGACAGTTTTTAAACATCGACTATATTTCATTGACACGAACATCACTTCGCTAGAAATGACATGATTTCGGTGGACGGGCACGTTTTAAATGTTGCTTATTCCGTTGGTGACGTATGGTGCATGTATATGGTATTAATTCGCTAATTTAAACGTTTAGATACATACGCAAGGACTGGTTTTAGTACGTGCCTTGAGAAATAGTTGTTATTTCGTAAGATCCTATACGCTCTTTAGTATGAACACACGGTATACCAGATATATTTGTACCTATCACTAGGAAATCTTCAATAATAGGTCTATTAACTAATTCTCTAGTCGGTGCTATTGATGTATAGTGAACTATGATGAGGATAAGTTTGGGTTATATTTTTTCTTCGTTAAATGTCGGTCTATGTACCATAATAAGTCGGAATAATTAGTGGTCATTGATTTTTCATATTTTGTTCTAAATCTAATTAAACGTTAGTTCACTCTAAGTTATAACACTGGAGATTAGAGAGAAGATGCTGATGCATTTATGTATATATATATATATATATATATATATATCCGACCGGTTTCGGCCATGGCGACCACTCACCATTCCTAGCCGTGAATTTGGCGATGATGCGCTCGAAGATGGCTAATGTAGCCTATCTTTGCGGCGAAACTCCGAGCACACTGAGGGCACGTAAGTACGCCGTCTACATAATTGTACGAAATGGCAGCAGGTTGGCGAGCCTTCAACTGGTCTCGTCTGGTATCAAGATCAGCTTTACGCTGAACCTCAAACTCTCCGACTTGCCTGTTCACCATCCTGCGCCATTCTGGCCGCTGTGCTGCCAAACATTCCCATTGAGAGGGCTCTATGTTGCATCTCTTCATGTGTCGCTTTTGGACATCCTTATACCGAAGGAGGGGCCCGCCTTGATTCCGCTTGCCCTCCTCCAGTTCAGAATAGAAGATACGCTTCGCGACTCTTTCCTCTGCCATTCGAGATACGTGACCGCACCACCGAAGCTGTCGTCGCATTAAATAGGCCTCAATGCCACCAACATTGGCTCTACGCAGAACTTCAGTGTTTCGCACTCTGTCGGACCATCTGATCTTCATGATGGAACGTAGGCATTTAAGGTGGAAGCGATCTAGAGTGCGAATGTGGCGGCGGTACACACACCATGTCTCCGAGGAGTATAACAGGTTTGGCAGCACAATTGCCATGTATACGGATATTTTAGTTGCCAGTTTAAGGTCGTGTGAACAGAAGACCTTGGAAAACAGCTTGCCGAACGCCGCAGCTGCGGAACCCAGCCTGCTGTTAATCTCAGCATCAAGGTCACACTTGGATGTTATAGTGTTCCCCAGGTAGCGAAACTTATCCACCTGCTTCAGCACATCCTCACCAAGCTTGATGGTCAATGTTTCATGACCGTGTGTGTCCAGGGACATCACCTTCGTCTTATTAACATTAATCTTTAGGCCAAATTTACGGGATGCCTGGTGAAATGCGGAAACCAGCTGTTGCAGGCCGTCTGGAGATTCTGCGACGAAGCACAAGTCATCAGCATACATGATCTCGGTGATCAGTGCGTATGACACTTTAGTGCGAGCCTTAAGTCTGGCCAAATTGAAAAGGCTGCCGTCTGTGCGGAAGCGGATGCGAACTCCTTGGTAAACATTGTGCACTACTTCTCTAACTACCACCGCAAAGTATAAGGCGAACAAAGTAGGTGCTAAGACACATCCTTGCTTCACCCCACAGGTAACGGGGAAGAAGTCTGTCTGTTCACCGTCTACATCAACGCAGCATTGCATGTCGTCATGCAGGAGTTTAAGTAGTCTCACAAACTTTTCTGTGCATCCGAGCTTACCTAGCACCACCCATAGAGCTTCCCGAGGCACGCTGTCGAAAGCCTTCTCCAGATCTATGAAGCAAAGGTACAACTGACAACCCTGTTCTCTGCTCTTTTCTTGGAGTTGCCGCACAGAGAAAATCGCTTCGCATGTACCTCGGTCCGGACGGAAGCCAAACTGGGTTTCAGGCAGTATCTTTTCTGACAAACCCCTTAGGCGGTTCAGGAGAACTCTAGCAAAGACCTTTCCTGCTACTGAAAGGAGCGAAATACCCCGGTAAGAGTTGCAGTCAGATCGCTCACCCTTGTTCTTATAGAGAGCACATATTATTCGGGAAACTTTAAACGTATCTGGAACGCGCTCCTCCTCCCACATGCGAAGAAACAGTTCCCAAACCTTCGAGTGCAACTTCTCCCCGCCGTACTTAATCAGCTCTCCCGGTATTAGGTCAATGCCAGCCGCCCGTTTGTTTTCTTGCTGTCTGATGGCATTGACAACTTCATCACGCAATAAAGGCTCATCCAGCTCTAAGGCAAGAGGGAATTGAGGGATTAAACCGATACTTTGCAGATCAGCTGAACGATCCACGTTGAGCAGCGTATTGAAGTGCTCCGCCCAGCGCTTCAGTACATCCTCCTTGCTTGTCAACAGTTGCCTACCATCCAGCGATCTTAAAGGCACCTTTGCAGGATGGGATGTACCTATCAGCTTCCGTACCTCACGGTAGAACTCCCCGAGCTGGTTTGTGTCACTGAGCCATTGCATATGATTAGCTTTGTGCTGCCACCATTTGTCCTTTAAATGTCGAGACAGCTTGCGCAATTCGAGGTCACTCGCTTTAACAACCGCAACGCTTCCTTTTTGCCTTCTGTGCTGTCGCAGGAGATCTCGATGTTTGTCGAATGCTGCCCGCAGGATCCTATCATTTTCATCAAACCAGTCCTCGTTGCGACGGCATTTACTGCCCAGTGCAGTTGAAGCGGTATCCATGATATAAGATGAAAAATTCCCCCACGCAGCATCCACGTCACTTGCGACATTAACTGTCAAAAGCTTTTCAGACACGGCTTCAGCGTATTTCTCCCTCACCGCGAGATCTTTTAGCTTATCCACGTTCAAGGCCGCAAGCTTTTTTATAGGAGATCTACGCGGACGGCGGAGGCGGATTCGCAGCTTGGTGACAAGAAGTCGGTGGTCTGACCAACAGTGCGCTCCACGCATGACGCGGGTGATCTGGACTTGGCTGTAATATTTTTGCCTCACAATGGCATAATCTATCAAATGCCAGTGCTTGGATCTTGGGTGCATCCAGGTTGTCTTGTACTTTGCGGCAAGTCTAAACATAGTGTTTGTAATCGCCAGATCGTATTGCGCACAAAGACTGAGCAGCAACTGACCATTACTGTTCATGTTGCCCACTCCATGTCTACCCAGAACTCCAGGCCAAGCCTCATAGTCCCGACCAACTCTGGCATTGAAATCGCCTAGCAATAGAATCTGCTCTCTGGCGCTTATGGTGTCCAAGCAAGAAGTCAATTCCTCATAGAATTTGTCCTTAATGTCATCAGACTTGTCCAGCGTTGGGGCATAAACACTGATGACATTAAGGAAGTTGTTTTTATCCAGGTGAAGGCGCAGTGTGGTAACACGGTCTGATATATGTACAGGGTACTCCTGTAGTCTCTGTGTTAAGTGATTTTTGATAGCAAACCCCACACCTGAACGTCGAGCTTCAGAAGCAGCGGTACCTTTCCAGAAGAATGTGTATCCGCCACCTACTTCCACTAGCTCTCCTTCATCGGGGAGATGTGTTTCGCTGAGAGCAGCCACATCCACATTATAGCGATGGAGTTCCCGAGCTACTATGGCGGTCTTACGTTCAGGGCAGACGTTGCCATCTCGATCCAGAAGCGTTCTCACGTTCCACGCGCCGAATGTCAAAACAGATACTTTTTTTTGATCTTTTTTGAAATGTCGACCACGAATATGGTGATGCGATGATAGCCGCGGTTACTACCACCTGCCAAGTCGGGACGAGCATTTTTTTAGGGCACCTTTTCTAGCCCCCTCCCCGGCTGAGCGGGGAAAGCAGTGCCTCCCTAAACAGGGCTGCTTTGTCATCCTGGGTGCTGCCGAATCCACGCTGTCGCCCCTAACATGCAGCACGGAAACGACCACGGCGTGTACTCACACCCCCGGACCGCCTGCGTGCAGGTATCAGACAGAGCCCAGCTAATTGCATTTATGTATGACCAGCAGCGCCCCACGGTTTCACCCGCGTACTTCCCATTCCCGTGGGAGTACAGGGATAAATTTAACCTGTATGTTATTCTGATGTATTTCATTAAAATCCATTCAGTAGTTTTGCGTGAAAGAGCAACAAACGTACCTACATCTATACATTCTTACAATCTTTCGCGTTTATAATATTTATGTATGTATGCAACTTGAGAGAGCAATTTCAGCAGTCGTTATGAGTAAAATTAATACTAACGTCAACAATAATACGAACTAAATTTACTTGAAGATTCTCAAGTGATTATGTTCGTTAAAACGAGGAGAGGCCTATGGAAAATAACATGTGGTATTTAATGTGTAACAAATCATCTGATGCAGTGGAACCATAACCGCGGGCTGTAGGTCAAGAGCGCTGAGCTGCGGCCGGTGTCATATCAATTTATCAACATTATTAATATACCATACCTAATTATAATAAACTAGCTGTTTCCCGCGAATTAATAATATAAAAGATACCTATTAGATATCTTTTATAGATAATAATAGCCTCAACAATTGGTCTATAAAATACAAAAGTAACTAAAGACTAGTACGAGGTATGAGGGGAAACTGAAAATTCTTAGAACTGGTAACTATAGAACTCTTTGCCAATAACATTCTTTTTTTCTTTTATAATGAGGGCAAACGAGCAGTCAAAGCCTTTTGGCGACTATCAACGCCCATACACAGCCGCACAACCAGAGATTATGCAGATGCGTTTCCCTCCTTTTCCCTATCCCCCAACGGGCCACCGGAAACTCACAAACTGCACAAACATGACAGCACTTGACGCCGGTGCTATATATAAGCGAGAGGTAACAGCTGCTGCCGGCACGACCCAATTCGGCTGCAAAGCAGCATGGTACTCTTGCGATTCTGTATGTATTTCATCCATTTGTCATTTGTTTTCGGATTTGGCGGCAAATTGAAAATTGTGCACGTCAGAAATTTTCATGCAATGATTTTTTATGATTTTCGGTGACATTTAAGTCAACGTGAAAGTTATATATTGCATCTTGTGGCACTGTTTACAACTGGTTTAGTGAGTTTAAACGTGCTCGCACTAATCTCACCGATGATCTGCGTGACGGACGGCCTTCTACGACTGCAGATAACATCAGTGTTGTGCGGCGTATGATAGAGATTAGTGGATACTGGATACCTCATAATTTGACAGAGGCCCACCGCCCAACAGTCCGTCGTGTCGATTGGTGCCGTGACATGGTTAAAAAATTTAACGGAGCTGACCATAATGCTGTGTTCGACATATTTATGGGTGACGAAAGCTAGAATTACTGTTATGAACCAGAAACTAAAAGACAGTCTGCTGAGGAGTTGCCAGCAAAAAAGAAGAGAGGTCGAACCGTGGGAAAAAGATGGTAGCCTCATTCTTCGGAAGAACAGGTCATTACGCAACAATTGTTTTAGAGGATCTATAAACAGTAACTGCAGAGTACGCCACTAATTGTTTGCCACTTGTCTTGGAAAAAGTTCAGCAGAAATGAACTCGCAGTGGGATCCACCACGACAACGCCTCGTCGCACACCGCCAAACAAACGATCGACTATGTGGCGACGTCAGGCGTGGAATTACTGGGTCATCTGCCGTATACCCCTGACCTCGCACCGTGTGGTTTTTTATTCGTTTCAAAAGTATAACAATGAGGTGAGGTTCCCGTCCTCACCCCCTGCTCCTTTGTCCCCTCTTCTTATAAGAGAAGTACAAAGAGCCCCCTCGGCTCAATTAGCGCCACCCAAGGTGCTGGGCTCACCATAATCTATGAACCATGGTGGGGTCGAAGAGACCCCTAAGGACGAGTGGGCAAAGTGCTTTTCTCAGTGGTTCCATCGGATATAGCGATGCTGTGGATACTACTTTTAAAAGGTACAATCAAATTAATAACTTGCTAATTTGTTTAGTTTTTGATTTTCTAAGAACTAAGTGTCGTTAGTTAGATAAGCACGTTCAAACAAATTAATTTAAAAAAATTGTTAATTTAATTAATTTTAAAAGTCCCAATAGATGAACTGAAGTTAAAATATAATTATGTTCGTGTACCTACATGTATCGGTGTAGACAATTTACGTTTATTATTTCGAATATCTACACGCGGGTTTCGAACCTGAAAGCTTCCTGAAACCAGATCACTAGTCGTCCTAAACTTATTCTTTATAGTTATTCAAATTTAATAAGAATTAGATTTTTTTTAAAAGTCAATTTAAAATCGTAATTTACATTCGTACATAGATTTCATTAGTTATAGAATCTGAAATGATGTATGATGTATGAATGAAGTAATACTAGAAAAGGGGTAGACAACATTTAGTCGTGCGCGCATGCTAGCCCTACTGATCATAAAAAGCACTTATTTTTTTGTAATTATTATTTTATTTTTTGTAACTATTTATTTTATTTTCTATACATCTTTAATGTGAATGATTCATTCACCTACTACTAATTTATTAATTACGACAGCATCATTATTTTAATTATTATATCATTATAGTACAACTTACATGAATTATGTTTCTCGATAAATTATTAGAATAACCAATTTATACTTTTTCTAACTTTTTTATTGGCACTTTTTTATTTGTGAACGATTTCGCACGCACTGCACTGTTTATCGGATACGCTGTGGTCAGACTCGCCGTGTAATTTGAAGGCATAAGGCTAGCTCGGGCGACCTTGTCGATCGAGCAGTCATAGTATCCACCTCATACTAGATCATAGTATTACTTCGCATTCCAATTGAACTTGAACTACTAACCTGAGTAAATATTGTGGTGGTGACACCACTGCAGCACTGTGGACACTTTTAGATGTCCACAGTGCTGCAGTGGACACTTTTAGATGTCCACAGTGCTGCAGTGGTGTTACCACCGTTAAAATAGGTAATACCTATTGTTTTCTAATGTTTACTCCAATTTCACTCATTATAATGAAACAACTTTTACGGATTTAATCGCTTTTTATTAAGATTTTTACAAGCCCGACGTTTCGGATACTTTACATCAACCATGGTCTCGGGAGGACTGAATTTTATTTGCGGTTTCCAGTCCGTACTGGTTAACATATTGTTTTCCAAACTTTACGTGAATTTCAATCATTATAATAATTTGAAAACAATAAATGTTGAACTGCCGGTTTTCCCATTTAAGTAGTTCTGCGGTTAACTGCCAAAAAAACCTAAAAGTTTAATATGTATTTTTTATATATTCTATGGTTTAATTAACTATTTCTTAAAACCTGCAAATTCTTACTACTTCCTTACTTCTTACTACTTATACGTAAATGAGGCGAGTATCTACCATAAAATAAATTAATAAGAAATTGTAGATACTTTATATTTGTATTAGAGAGAAAAGCTTTGCGCTAAGTGGGAGCCCCTGTCTCCCTGAAAACAACCGACAGATGCTTGGCATTCATTTTTCATTTCCATCATTAAAATGATTTGCTGTATTACGAATTAAAGGATGCTTTTCTGGCCATAATTGTTGGTTTAGGTAGAGTAATAATTTAATATGTACTAACTACCTTTCTTATTTATGCTATGATGGAACCCATGCGAACGGATATTCTATATAATTGGCATCCCTCACATTTGCTATACTATTGTTATAAATATACATACTTGTTTATGCTAATTAGATCTAAAGAGATACCAGGTTTCTGAGGTATCGAGGGTCGGAAGTCCTCCTTCTCTTCCACATTTTCTAAGATTTAAAACCACCATAATTTCTACTTTATCGACCTGTAGACAGTTTTTATATTATTCGTGTTAGTTATAATATCACTGTAGTTATTTGTTAGGTGGTCGACAGAGTAGCTGATACTCTAGCACAGTGTTTAAGGTACATCTAGGAAAACGAAAATTTTTGGATGTAGATACAAACATAAATGAAAAAGCAGTTTTTAAGCGTTTTTTTACTAATCAACAAAACACAGATTTGGTAGAAATGAACTAAACAAAACGCTTCGCTCGTGATCTAGCGTAATTTAGGTACTTATATCTGTATAAGTATTTTTCTGCCGTCCATTTAACTTTATGAGATAACCTATTTTTTTGTTGCGCAAATTTAAAAAAATGCGCCTAAAAAAACAACTGCTGCAGCACATGAATCGATAGATAAAACTGTTCTCAAAGCTAATGTAGCTGTAATAGAAAACAAAATAAATGCAAAACGAAATAATGTGGTTTGTTATTCAGGAACAAGTTCTTTGTTGTTATATTTTTAATCAAAATACAATTTTTAATTGACCCTTGAAAGCTTTTTAATCATATAAATAGCAAATATTGCTCCTTTTTTATTTTGTTGATGTTAACATGACATCACTTTGAGATTTAATTACCGTTATAATCCTTTATAGTCAATCATGTCGTTTATGTGTTTATTATAATAATAAAGGACATTAATAGTTTTTACGTGATTGGCTGGCGATTGAATGGGTTCATAGTGCATGTTACTTGTAAAGGTGATGTTAAACTTCTTTTGTTAAGTTTGCATATTGGGTAAATTATTTCCAATCATCATCATCATCATCTGTCCACTGCTAAACATAGACCTCCCTCAATGAACGCCAAGACGGCCGATCACTTGCCACTCGCATCAAACACGGACCGGCCACCGCACGGAGATCGTCTTCCCACCTGGCCGAACAACACTTTGCCTACCTAAAGAGTGTGTGAACAGCCCACCGCCACTACGCCACTTTAAAAAAATGGAAAACTGTATATATGTTTTTAATTTTTCAACAAAAATATTCACAGTGGGGTAAGGTAATTTATCAATTTAAAACAAGTACATATAAATAAAGGATGCCTGTTAACCAGTGAACGAAAAACGCATAGCAGACTTTTATCTGTCTGTTGGTCTAGTGGTTAGTGACCCTGACTGCTAAACCAGATGGTCGTGGGTTCAATTCCCACCCAGGACAAATGTTTGTGTGATGAGCATGATCATTTGTTCTGTGTCTGGGGGTAATTTATCTATAATATGTATGTATTTAGAAATTTATAAGTATATATCTGTTGTCTGGTTACCATAAGAACAGGCTCTGCCTAGTTTGGGATCAGATGGCCGTGTGTGAGTTGTCCCAACATATATCTTGATATTTTTAAGAAAACTTATGATAATAATTTTTAAAAGCTATTTTCATAAACTGATTGACTGTTTATAAAATGTTTATATGTATACATACTTTTTATGAATAAAATAAAATCTTGAGGTCAAGTTGCAGTTAACAGCTATTTCATATAAGATAAGTATTTAATTATGTTGTTAAATACAAAACAATTAGTAGAGAATATAGTTAACACAAATGCCTATTATGGGTAAGGTTCCCACAGTCATTGACTCATCGTGATAATATCTTTTAAAGAGTAATTTTTAACCGACTTAAAAAAAGAGGAGGTTCGTCTGTACGTTTTTTTTTAATTTGATTAGGCCTCTTAGTGTTTCTTATAGTTAGCAATTTAAGTGGTTTATATATTTTAGTGTATAGTGCATAGTTGAAAAATCTAATAGAAAGGACAGTTTTCCGGTGGGAGGGAAGCGCTGTGCCGCGCTCCTGGCTGCATGGGTACCACCATCTTGCTTGTTTCTCCCGTGAAACAGCTCTGTTGTGTTTCGGAAAGAAGGGCAAGACAGGAAGCGTAATTACTGGCACCGAGACTTAACATCTTATGTCTCAGGATAGGCAACACATAGATGAGTTGCCTGGGCTCGTTCCAGGTAAACTAGTTTATGTTCATGGGCGACGTCGACCACTTTCCATCAGGTGACACGTTTGCCAGTTTGCTTATCAAAGTAACATAAAAAAAAAGTTTCCTTAATATTAAGAACCTAACAATTTCACTTATCTGTTCTTCAGTCCCGGGAAAAAGTCTAAAACGGTTCTTAAGGTTGAACTAGTCGATGCCGCAAACTCTAACAAAATGATTGCTATCTCAACTGACATAAGGCGCGAACATGTGTGCTAGAATGAAATGCACAATGATTCATTCCGAAATTGTCCTTTTAGTAAAACAGTTATTATAGAAAAACTAATTAGGGTATCTTTTCAAAATAAATTTATTTTATCTTTTGAATAACTAAACTATATCTTTACGGGCTTTATTTTTGAGCTTTCGTACTCGGTATACTATTTATTTACGCCCAAAGTTGGGCTAAAATCAGTGTTGAAATACGAAAGTTTAGAAGCTTGTATTTATTAAATGTATATTTTTTACGATTTTGGGTACACACACATAGATAACGACGAGATCAATTTATATTATACTTAGTTTTTCATAGTCAACGTCAAACATTGTAGTAATTACTGTTCTGCGTTTGTATGGAAAGATGATCGACTTGTGTAACCTTAACGTCCTTAACAAATTAAACTGAATAAAGTATGGTAAAAACCAATATAAATATACAATAACATATTATATTATATAACATCAGTAGTTGATTTTATAATTAAAATATTTTCAACCTCTATATTATGTAAATTGTAAACTATCAATTAATGTTAACTATTTAAATATAACCTATATTATTATTTTGAGGGTCAATAAATAGAAATAGTGCGAGTTGCGTAACATACAAAATATACGAGGTCAAGAATCTCAGCATGTTTTATCGTATATCTTGGAATTTCGGAATCGGCTCCAACGATTTTCATGAAATTTAGTATCTAGGGGGTTTCGGGGGCTATAAATCGATCTAGCTAGGAATCATTTTTAGAAAATGTCATTTTATTAAAAAAATATATAATACCGAGCAAAGCTCGGTCATCCAGGTACTATATATTGAAGAAGATAAACTAGCCTACCACCCTGGTTTTATCTGCTTTAAATTTGAGGAAAATCTTTTTATAGTCCAGGGCCGTTTTAGGCCATGCTGGGGCTCTTGGAATCACAATAATTAGGGACCCATTTAGAAAAATGAAAGATAATGAGGACGCTTGGCCTAATGTAATATTTGCTATAGGTACCTAATAGTTACAATTAATACATACATGTAAGATATATATGGACAGGGTATGTCCAGCACCCCACCATGGTTCAGGCCTTGACGTGGCGGTGGGGCTCAGTAGCCAAGGGTGAGTCCAGCACCTTGGGCGAAGCTAATTGAGCCGAGGGGACTCTTTGTACCCCTCTTTTGAGAAGAGGGGACAAAAAAGTAGGAGGCAAGGGGAGAGAACGGGAACTTCACCCCATTGTACTGTCCCGACGTTGAGAGGGGTTGTTCTGTGATGCGGGACAACCTCTCTGTGGAGGTGGCGTCGGTCCTTTGGGGAAATGACTAGCCGTCGGGGTGCCCTGTTTTCTCATTAGATCCGGGGCATTGGTGCCACTCGTCGGGTTTTAGTGGGTAGAGCTGCGTCCACTTACCAGCTTTCGGGCAAGACCCACTCCCCCGCGGGATGCCTCAGAGCATCTCCCGGCGTTAAAAAAAAGGGTATGTCCAGCACAATATTGTTCTATGGGCTTAACTACAAGTAGTAAAAAGGTTTTTACTACTTGTAGTCCGCAAGCGCTTAAACATACAAACTACTTCATTGTTATAAAAGTATGTCTACATTTTTAAATAACTTCTAGCATGTTGCAAGTGTAAACACAATGTAAAAACTAGCAGCGTCCCGCGGTTTCACCCGCGTACTTCCCTTTTCCGTGGGAGTACAGGGATAAATTATAGCCTATATGTTATTCTGATGTGTAAGCTATAGTACTGTCCTAGTTTTATCAAAATACATTCAGTAGTTTTAGCGTGAAAGAGTAGCAAACATACATTCTTACAAACTTTTGCGTTTATAATATTTTAATTTATTAGGATAGTAGGACTAACACGATGATTTATTATTTTTATAAACGCAACGATGAATGAGTTGGAACGTTGTTTTCTCATTGGCTAAGATATTATTAAGTTTTAAAGTACTGTAATTAAGAATAATTATTGCCTTAGGTGCAAAAAGAGTATAAATATTTTAGATGATTAATAACAAATAAAAAGGAAATATCAAAAATAAAAAAAATACATCTAAACCTTTTTTTTCTTTAAGGTATATACCTCAAGGAAAGGGATACATCCCTTTCCAAATTTTTATTGTCAAAAATACAACAAAAATACAAATAAACTGTTACGTAACGTATTTTTTTCAAACATATAATATCAAAAGTTTCAGTTGCATTTATTTCGTATGATTAAATATTACATTAAAATTTTATTTTATGACGTATGAACTAAAGTTTTATACCTTTTGTAACTATTTATTTTTAATAATATACAAAAGATATCCTTTTATAATATTCATATAATTATAAAATTATACACCAAAAACTCTATATGCACTTCTACATCTTGCCCACCTTGAGACAAAAGCTTATACGTAAAGAGGTTTTAAAATCTACGTTTAGAAATATCATAGTTTTCATACGTGCTAAGTACATTTTATAAATAAAAACATTTTACAAAAAATTAAAACCGACTTCAAAAATACTAAACTAAAAAGTAATAAAATAACAGTTTCTTTAATATTTGTGCTTACAGCATATAATCAACTTAATCTTCTACGAATGTACAAACTTTGCATTTACCACGTCATTATAGTTACTTTTGGAGTCGGTGTCGTATTTGTTGCTGTACATTATCTACATACCTACCTTGGCTGACACCGACTCCAAAAGTAACTATAATGACGTGGTAAATGCAAAGTTTGTACATTCGTAGAAGATTAAGTTGATTATATGCTGTAAGCACAAATATTAAAGAAACTGTTATTTTATTACTTTTTAGTTTAGTATTTTTGAAGTCGGTTTTAATTTTTTGTAAAATGTTTTTATTTCTTAATTTTTAGTGATTCCGAAATGCGTCGTCTTGGCGTTCATTGAAGGAGGCATGTTCAGCAGTGGACGGATAAAGGATGATGATGATGATGGTGATAGTGATGATGATGATGATTACGATGACCGCGACATACTATGGTGTGCTACAAAAGCATCCTATACAATTGTTACTTCGACACGTAATAAAATGATCATATCATCAAGATAAACAAAACCAACCAAATATGCATTATTGGGAATAACTAAAAAACGGCTTGTCAGATCTTAATAAAATTAATATGGGACCAAATTGGAAGCACCAGCTTTCAAACAAAAAAATAACCATCGAAATCCATTCACAAACGGCGGAGATATCGTGTCACATACATACAAAAAAAAAAAAAAAAAAAAAAACATACAGACGAATTGAGAACCTCCTTTTTTTTTTGAAGTCGGTTAAAAAGTTTTAAATGTACTGCTGATTTTTGGGATAAGTATTATGCTGTCTACTCAGTGTCGTGAGTTGCATACGAGTTTTTCGCTGCCAGAGGTGTCACAGCTCAAAGGGCCGCACCCTTTGATTGACAGCTTTGATGCTAACCTCATGCGTGGACATATCTATAGGGATTGAACGCTTTTACCACTTTTACATTTTTTTTCTTTTACTCCGGGAAATGGTCTGAGGCGTTCCGCGTGGGAGTGGGTCTCCCCAGGCGGGTATGTGGGATTCACTGCGCCCGAAAGGTAAGTGGGCGCAGCTCTACCCACTAAAATCCGGCGAGTGCCACAAATGCCGCCTTTGGTGTGGTGCCCCGGATCTGATGAGCAGACAGGGAACCTCAACGGCTAGTCAGTCCCTCAAGGGACCGACGCCAACTCTAAAGAGAGGCTGTCCCGCACCACAGAACAACCTCTCCGAACGTCGGAACAGTACAATATGGTGAGGTTTCCATACTCGCCCCTTGTGCTCTGCTCTTTTGTGCACTCTTATAAGAGGGGTACAAAGAGCCCCCTCGGCTCAATTTGTTGGGCTCACCCTAGGCTACTGAGCCCACCGCCACGACAAGGCCATGGTAGAGTACTTTTACACTACGTCAATCTGGTCCCGTGGTAAGTTCTCGAAGAACTTGTGCTACGGGTACCAGACAAGGGAAATATGTTTAATACTTTTATACTATACATATATTTAAGATTTTTATTATATAATACACATATTAAATACATATCATGACCCGCGAGAACTCAGAAAACTTTTTGTTCCCTGGCGGGATTCGAACCCACTACCTCCGGCTTGAGCGCCAACGCGCTAATCGTTGAGCATCGTCGTCAAAAGGGTATGCACCTCTCATTCCCGGGAACCTGTAAATAGACTTGCATTTTTGGAACTTGCCTTAACGACTGGAATAGACGCTTCGACAGTAGTATAAATTGATCAAAGGACTTGGTTCTACGTAAAGACTTGGCCTTGTTTCTCTACAATGTCAATGTCAATGTCAATGTGGATAGAAAGTCCAGTCGGAGACAGTCAGGCCGATATAAAATAAAGCATTTTATAATCAGATTGAATAATACTGTTTTAATTTCGATGATGCTTTTGGTTTTAAATGTTACTGTGAGCTCGACATTCTAGAGCCATTTTTCCATTTAATATCGTAACGTCATCCCCAATAGCTTCACTGATAAAATCATAACCATTGCAGTCGAATAAAAATAGTGTAACGGATGTGACGTCAGTCAACGCTTCCTGCTGCCAAGCCACTAGCCAAGCTACTAGCCAAGCCAATAGCCAAGCCTATAGCCAAGCCAGTTGCCCGAGCCGAGCCGAGCATAGCCGAGCCAAGCCATCCCCGTCAGCACTTCGCAGCCCCTCCACTAAGCCTGCCGGTGGGGAGGTGCGCTATATTAGCGCGAGCCACGCCATAACTGGGGTCTTCCCACAACCGACGCCAGGAGGCCGTGTGGTCGTAGACTGCACGGTAGGCGGGGGGAAATACCTTACTTTATAAATCAAGCCGAATGGGCTCACACTAATCCCATGTAGCATTAGGGCCTTCGGGCCGTTAGCATAGATCACTCCGAAAAAAAAAGCTGGGGTCTTGTTGTTAAAAGAATAAATAATTATTATTTTAATCGTTTCAATAGACAATAATTATAATACCCATAAAGTAACCTTGAGAACAGTAAGCCGTCCTACTTGGCGACAACTTATGTTAAATGGTGTCTCATAGGTATTACTGCATTCGTAAACATACGCGTAATGTGTAAATCTATACAGATAAATAAAATTAGAGTGTCTGTTTCACGTGTCACGAAAATATGCAACGTTTTTGTCCAAGAAGAGGGAGAGAGTGATTGAGACCGATTTAGAGAGAGTGAGAAGCACCAATTCAAAAAATAAAGAGAACGTGGTGGTATACGGTGGTATAGATTGTATGCAATGAATGTATGCAATTAAGCTTCATTAGGTTAAAAAAAAAAAAACAAATAAATTAATCATTCTAATTAGTTTTTATTGTAAATCTCTATCTCTCATTCTTATTTTAAATGCATTGTAAATTCTTATGAGAAATAAAGTTAAAAACCTACTATATTTTTTCACGATTTTTATAGTCCTCGTAGTCCAAATCATAAAGGAAAGGTTTATCTCCCACTAACTCTATTAAATGTTTATATCATCGGACATCGCGATTGAAATTGTTTTCGACAAAAACATACAGACGAATTGAGAACCTCCTCTTTTTTGAAGTCGGTTGAAAAATAGGTATGATGATTCTAAGCTACCAAATAGGTTACAGAGAACGCGGAACGCACAACTCGGAACTGTAACCGCTGACCGCATGCAGTGGGGTCGGCGCTCAAAGGCTTAATAATGAATGGGATGTTGCATTCAAATGTGTTTTCAACAAAGTATTACAAGCAGGATACGCAAGCTGAGGTGGCAGCAGTGAGCAGGCCGATCACATACGCTGAAGAACTGAGAGCCGGGGAGATATGGCGTTCTTGAGTGCAGGCTTCGGTCGGGAAGACGGAGGACCGTTTCACCGTTACCTAGATGGATATTATTATTATTATTATGGTAATATTAGTATTATTATTATGGTTGTTAAAAATTGGAGACTGAAATTGGAAGATATATCTTGATTTAGCGAGTTTTTTTTATGTTAGTTGGATAGGCAAACTGGCAAACGTGCCACCTGATGGTAAGTGGTCGACGTCGACCATGAACATAAACTAGTTTACCTGGAACGAGCCCAGGAAACTCATTTATGTGTTGCCTATCCTGAGACTATGTTAAGTCTTTCCTTAATTGCAGCAGTAGCAACCCTTAAATATGTCCAGGCGAGGAGATACTGGAACAAAGTTCACCCAATACGTTGACAAATATTCTTAAACACTTTTGGTCGGAACAGGCATGCAAGTTTCCTCACGATATTTTTCTTCACCGATGTGTAAGCGATGTTTACATGGTGGCGACGAACAGGGGTGCGTAGGAGGCGCTATTTAATGCACCTCCAGTAACACCCCTGTGCTTGTGTCGGGCTCAGGATGGGAACCTGTGCCCAGTATGACACAACGTCGCGGGGACTGCTTAGTAGCGGTCGGGCAGTCCCCCCCTTACGAGGAGTAGTCTGGCCTTCGCCGGGGCCAGCCCTGTCGCTGAGGTAATCCCGTAGAACACAGATCCGGGACCCTCAAAATGCGGCTGAAGGCGCTCGTAGTGGTTTTAGTTTATGGGTAGGGAACTCCCAGGTGCGAGTCCCACATAGGGTCAGGATCTACAGCTTGGCAAAAAAGAGTATGACGTGGTGACAAGTGGAACTAAATATTTTACTAAATGGAAACCTATGATGTTGACAATAATTGGCCGACAAATACTTAATTTTGAGTAAAGATTAGTGTTTCACATTTATTTTTGACGATTTGATTAAATTCTCTTACTGATTTTCCATATTACGATGAGACCTAAGTTAAAGTGGCGCCTTCATTTTTTCCATTTTTTGCCAAGCTGTACCCAAGATCCTGGCTACATGCATAAAAAGCATTTCCCTGCGATAAAAAAAAAATGTTTACATGGTCAGATGCACAGGAAAATTTAGCAAAACTTATTTAATGGGCGCCCTGGTTCTAAGGATCTAACCAGACATTTTATCATTTAACTCGAAGAAATATTTATAAAACGATATAAAAATGATTCCATTATTCCACTAGATTCGATTAATTGATTACTAGTGGCACCTGGCAGATGGTGATACCATGAATAAAGTGAATGGCATAAAAATATTCATATTAATATTCAAATATTCACTCCATCTACGAAGATCCGTTTACAAATGGAATTTTAGCGAAATCTTGTGGAAGGTTATGACGGTATGAGGAAAAAGTCACCATAAAAACACCATAAGCGATCCAATTTTTTTGATCGGTCAAATCGTGAGGTTCATTGATTTTTTATACCATCCTTTTTTATATGAAGTTGATTTATTAAACGACTTCGAAAAGGAGGAGGTTATATGTTCGTGTGTATATATATATATATATATATATTATATTTTTAATGTATGTTCACCGATTTCTCCGTCAATTGTGGACCGATTTTCAAAATTCTTTTTTTATTCAAAAGAGTGCACTTCCGAGGTGGTCCCATGATAAGGAAACCTGGATCTGATGATGGCATCCCAGAGAAATCGAGGAGAACTTTCGAAAATCGTAGAAGTAACTAGTGCGTTTAATATTTTTTTAATTAAGTATTTTAAAGCACTACAATTTCATGAAGGTCTAGAGTTGATATGATGATGGAGCTGAAAGACAGGAAACTCCTCAATGATTTACAGCAGTAACCTTGTGTTTGGGCTCGATTAACTTGTATTGATGAGAATTTTACACCTAGATAAATTGTTACTATCATTAAGAGTCTGATGATGAAGACGAAGGACAGTTAAATGAACTTCTCAGCGCTTTACAGTAGCTATCTTGTGTTTGGACTTAATACATTTATATTGACTAGAACTTTGCACCCATATGGGTTATAAGTATCATTACAGGTCTGATGATGGAGACCATAGACAGTTGAGGGAACTCCTCTACGGTTTACACTAGCTACCTTGTGTTTGGACTTAATTCATTTATATTGACGAGTACCTTACACACATATGGGTTATAAGTCTCATTAAAGGTCTGATGATGGAGTATAGACAGTGGAAATACGTTTAATAGTTATATCCATATTACAGACAAATAAAATTGGTTATCCAATTTCGGAATTACAAAAAATTAAGAAATAAATTTTTTTTAAACAAAAATTGAAACGACTTCAAAAAGTAAAAAATAAACTAAAAAGTAATAAAATAATTGTTTCCTTTATTTTTGTGTCTAGAACTTATAATCAACTTGTTATTAACCGACTTCAAAAAAAAAGGAGGTTCTCAATTAGTCTGTATGTTTTTTTTTTTTTTTGTATGTTTGTGACACGATATCTCCGCCGTTTGTGAATGGATTTCGATGGTTATTTTTTTGTTTGAAAGCTGGTGTTTCCAATTTGGTCCCATATTAATTTTATTAAGATCTGACAAGCCGTTTTTTAGTTATTCCCAATAATGCCTATTTGGTTGGTTTTGTTTACCTTGATGATATGATCACTTTATTACGTGTCGATGTAACAATTGTATAGGATGCTTTGGTAGCACACCATAGTATGTCGCGGTCATTGTAATCATCATCATCACCATCACCATCACCATCATCATCATCATCATCATCCTCTATCCATCCACTGCTGAACATGCCTACTTCAATGAACGCCAAAACGACGAAGTTCGGAATCACTAAAAATTAAGAAATAAAAACGTTTTACAAAAATTAAAACCGACTTCAAAAATACTAAACTAAAAAGTAATAAAATAACAGTTTCTTTAATGTTTGTGCTTACAACATATTAAAATCAACTTAATCTTCTACTAATGTACAAACTTTGCGTTTACCACGTCATTATAGTTACTTTTGGAGTCGGTGTCAGCCAAGGTAGGTAGGTAGGTAATGTACAGCAACAAATGCGTTTCCTTAATTTTTGTTCTAGGCACAAAAATTAAGGAAACGCAATTATTTTATTACTTTTTAGTTTATTTTTTACTTTTTGAAGTCGTTTCAATTTTTGTTTAATTTTTTTTTATTTATATACAAGCTTGGAGTTTCGACAATATGGGATAGAGGTCTGTAAAATCACTGCTTAAATTTGGAACTACAGTAGAACCAGGTTAATACGATTTCTCGCTTAAAACGTCATTGTACGTCGTGTCAGTGTCAACTTGTGGCATGTTTTCATGCATTTTTTAACGCTTATATGATGTTGGTATGTTAATTATACGATCTTTGCTCGCTCCGGCACAGTGTAATCAGTGGGTAATCAGACACAGTCGCACAACAAGATGTTGATATATAGATGGCAACACTTCCCGAATTGTCGCAAAATTATGAACCACGTAAAATATTTAACGCCCTTTACGTTAATTTTTTAAATTTATGCTAGATAGTTCCCTATGTTTTTAATAGAAAAACTTGCCATGGTGGTAAGAGGTTAAGGGAGGTAAAGAGTTAAGGTAGAGTTAATTAAGTTCGTTGGTTGCCGCCGCCTATATACGGGCGTCTTGCAGTCCATGGGGCTATACGGCGCGCCGATATGGGCGAGCGCCCTGAAGACGGAAAACGTGGCTCTGCTGCGACGTCCGCAGAGAGTCATGGCCGTCCGTGCGTACCGTACGACCTCATACGAGGCTGCGTGCGTACTGGCGGGCTCAGCGCCGTGGGACCTGGTTGCAAGAGCCCTGGCGCAGGCATGGAGGCGACGAAGAGGAGTGGAGGAGGAGGAAGAGATCTCCGACGAAATGGAATCCTGGCGGAGCCGCCTGCGTAGGCGAGTGCTCCGTCAGTGGAAGGAGAGGCTTGAGGAGCCTAGTGCGGGACACCGCACCGTGTCAGCCGTCGGTCCAGTCCTGGAGCAGTGGATTGACCGGCGGCATGGCATCATCACCTTCCACCTTGCGCAGATCCGACGGGGCACGGGTGCTTCGGGAGGTATCTGTGGAAGGTGGCAGGGGCGGAGGACTCATCAGGGTGTCATCACTGCGACTGCAGTGAAGACACAGACCACAACCTGGCGGAGTGCCCAGCTTGGGCGGAGGAAAGGGCGTCCCTCATCACTGAGGTTGGCGCGGACCTGTCGCTCCCTACGGTCATCCGAGCGATGACCGTCAGTGAGAGCACATGGCAGGTGGTCCTCTCCTTCTGTGAGGTCGTGATGTCGCAGAAGGAGGAGGCGGAGCGGGAGAGGGAGCGCACTGGCGCCTCTTCCCGCAGGAGAGCGCGGCGGCGACAGGTGGTCGCACCGCCGTGAGGGACCTGTGCGCGGCCGATCGGGGGATCTGCCGCGCGCGCGTAATGTCCGGGCTATAAGGCACTCTTATGTGTTCAGTGTGCCTTAAGCGGAGAGGGAGGGGGGGACGCCACCCCCACCTCCAGAGAAGAGTGCCGCATGGCACATCGTTGTGACCCGGTGCGGACGTCCACAGCTCCCTCGACGGGCCACCCAGACGACGAGGAGAACACCGTGGGGTTTAGTGGGTAGAGTCTGCGTCCACCTTACCATCTTCTCGGGCGCAGAGAGTCCCACATAACCGCCGGCCCCCCCCGGACCCGGTGGTATGCCTAAACGCATTCCCCAGCGAAACCAAAAAAAAAAAAAAAAAAGAGTTAATTAAGTTTTATTTTCCATAATAAGATTATGCGTGTTTGGTTTGGTCCCAAATTAACTGTAAATAGTAGAACACTTTTTGGCGTACTTTGAGGTCTAAAATTTGTCTCTACTGGTAGAGGCTATTTTTAGATTACAGAGTTCGGTACTACTGCGGAGCATACGGTACTAATTCATGATCCTTGATGATTATGACTTCATTATTATTTATTTTGCTCTTTAATAACACTCGGACATTTATTTATTGACTGTATTATTTACCTTACACTAGATACTTAAAGGTTTATTGGTATATGCAACATCAAAGTTTGACCTTTAGACAACACGGGTCCCAGATTTAATATGATCCCGTACAGTCATTATTTTTTATTGTTCTTAAAATAATGTTCAAATCAATATGATTATCATGAATGATGAAGGTATTTTGACGTTTTTTTTCTATGTTAGTTGGATAGGCAACCTGGCAAACGTACCACCTGATGGTAAGTGGTCGACGTCGCCCATGAACATAAACTAGTATACCTGAAACGAGCCCAGGCATCTCATTTATGTGTTGCCTATCCTGAGACATAAGATGTTAAGTCTCTGTGCCAGTAATTACACTGCCTATCTTGCCCTTCTCTCCGAAACACAGCAAAGCTGTTTCACGGGAGAAACAAGCAAGATGGTGGTACCCATGCAGCCGGGAGCGCGGCACTGCGCTTCTCTCCCACCGGTATTTACTTTTTAAGCTCATATACTAGACTAAAAATCTTAATTACCAGAACGGCAGACTGCTTGTCGCAACCCTGGAATGATTTGTGAGATCAAAATGCCTTATTAGTTAGTACTCAACCAAACAATAAACAAACTTTCGTTCACAAAAAATAATAATTTTATTTTCGAGCTTTATGCAATATGGCTTTAAATTTTTGTAAAAAAGGCCTATTACTTTTACTTGTCTTGAACAGGAGGACCCAGCAGCATCTGTCTGACTCATCATTTCGTCGCTATGGGATCTCATGTACCCCAATTATTTAATACGTACTTTATATATTATCTAAATATTTACCAACAACTACACCACGTAATCACGTGATGCGTGAACTAACGTTATGGATTAGAAGTGGAAATTTTAAGAAGTTTGTATTTATTATATAATCATGACTTCAATATCAATCAGTGTCCTTGGTGGGATTCACTTTCGCGACCTCTATGTCCCACCACCTGACCAATACACCACTCACTGGTATGTGTGTTTTGTCACGTAGCCGTCGGGTTTTACTATTTCTGATGTTTGCGGCTCGTAGTACATGCATTACGATATTTTTTTTTATATTAGTTAGATAGACAACCTGGCAGACGTGCCTATGAAAATAAACTAGTTTATGTAGAACTAGCCCAGGCAACTCATTGATGTGTTGCCTATCCTGAGACATAAGATGTTAAGTCTCGGTGCCAGTAATTACACTGCCTGTCTTGCCCTTCTCTCCGAAACACAGCAAGCTGTTTCACAGGAGCAATAAGCAAGATGGTGGTACCCATGCAGATGAGACTCTCGTCACGAGAGCGCGGTACAGCGCATTACTCCCACCGGTAACACGTACAACAAATACGTAACATGTAAAATTTGTTATAAATTATTTGAAAAGATTAGTTCCACTGAGTTTGTTTAGCCGGTTCTTCTCAGTGGGCTTGCCTTGGAACCGGTGGTAGACTCAATTGACGTTCGAAAAGATACTTTGTTGGTACTATTTTGAATAAAAATTTTGATTTTTGATTTTGGTATATCGATAATAATTCCAGTGGCCTCATTCAGTATCCACAACAACAGATATTCACTGTGCCAAAATTCGATAAATGTGGTTTGACCGATTTGAATTCAAATAATTAATACACTACGAATGAATTTTGCGACAATAATACAGTATGGAAGCGGGCCGATGATATTGATGATGAAGTATAATATAAGATTTGATAGGTTATATTGCAAATAAACTAACAGGGAACGAGAAACCAACAGAATATGTTCCGCAGTTTGACGTTGTTTGAAGTTTGAACCATTCAAAATTAGGAGAAAAACTTTAGATGTAGCGAAATCAAAATAATGCGTCGCCGTGATTTCGACAGGGCCCAGGCCGCGCGGGCCGTCCGAGCCGGGGTTCTGAAAGTTTAGGTAGTCAAGATATGGTGAAATTGTGTATCTCAAAAATTACTTGATGCAGCTTCATCTGTCATCTATTATCTGTTATCGGTTATTTGTTTTTATTTATGTCATAAGGAGGCAACCGAGCAGTCGAAGCCTTATGGGACTACCGACGCCTATAGACATAACTGGTTGTTACATACAGAGAACTTCTTTTCCCTATCCCCCCAAAGGACCGGAAACTCACAAACCGCACGAATTGCGAGATCATACTTGATTCCGGTGTTATGTGAGCGAGAGGTAACTCGGTCGAGCCAGCCCAATTCGGCTGCGAAGCAGCATGGCACTACCTCTTACAAATTGTTGTTACCTGTTACAGGCTATCTGTTATCTTAAACCTGTAATAAGTCACATGTCATTATAATGAAACATTTTTTACGGATTTTTTACGGAAAAATATCTTTCGTTATAATGAGTGAAATTCGCGTAAATATTAGAAAACAATAAGTCACATGACATCTGACACCTGTCATATGTCACTTGTCATCTCTCATCTGTTATTTGTTATCCGTTGTCTGCTGTCCGTTGTCCGTGGTACGTTGTCCGTTGTTTTTGTACGTTGTCCGTTGTCGGTTATGGTACTATTTGCTATTTGTTACCTGTTATCGGCTATTCGTTGTCCGTTGTTTTTGTACGTTGTCGGTTACAGTAATATTTGCTATTTGCTATGTGCTATTTGCTATTTGTTACCTGTTACCGGCTATCCGTTGTCCGTTATCCGTTGTCCGTTCTTTTTGTACGTTGTCGGTTATAGTACTATTTGCTATTTGTTACCTGTTACCGGCTATCCGTTGTCCGTTATCTGTTATCTGTTATCCATTGTCCGTTGTCCGTTGTCCACTGTCCGTTCTCCATCGTCCATTATCCGCTATCTGTTATCCGTTATCTGTGATAACAGATCCACATACACGAAACGTGACATCATACTTGACGCCAGTGTTATGTGAGCGAGAGGTACCACCCCGGTCGTGCCGAATCAATTCGACTGCAAAGCATGGCACTATTTGTTATTTGTTTTAACGCACGCGCGTTGCGGGCAGCGGTTGGTGTAGTAAATAAGACATAGACCATAGATTAAAAATTGGTCTCCGCTGCGCTACCACTAGATACCGCGCCGTACTTGTAATGTGCGGCAACAAATACCACGCCGAATTCGGCGTACCCGAGCCAGTCTCATTGCAATCGTTGTGTAAGGTATAAAGTGTTTTATTCAATTTTGGTCATTATCTGAAGTAAAATGCCAGTAAGCGTAGTAAAACTGTGTAAAAATAATACTACAAGAAATAAGAAAGACTCTGGGATCACATATAATCTGTGAGTATCATATACTTTCGAAATTTAATCATAAAATAACATGAAACTTTAGGGTTCATGTCACCTCATTCAGTGTTGCCGCGTATACAAAAATGAAGTCCCAGTGGTTGCGATTTTTATATATTGATTTATTGTTATTGGAACGTAGTTCCTTATCGCGCGTTGCGAAAAGGGGCTAGACGGAAAAAAATCAGACGAAAAGTTGGCACGACACTTTTTGCTATAGTGTGTGTGTGTATAAACACACACACACACGTATCTGTGTGTTTACTGTTTATTATAAAAGTTAATCGAAAGGAACTTCGTTCCATCCGGGTGTCCCTTGACACCTCTCTTTTTTATATTTTATAATTTATAAATAATACTTATTTCATTTATCTATCCTAGTCATTATTACTGAACTATTTTTTATTTATACATTATTTTAAATACTGAATACTTTTATTACTCATTAGTAAACAATGAAATAATTTTTACGGATATTATCGCGGTTTATTAAGATTTTTGCAAGCTCCACGTTTCGCATACTTTATAGCAACCATGATTATGGGAGGAGGGAGAAGGAAGTAAAAATTGTTTCATTATAATGAGTGAAACTCGCGTAAATATTAGAAAACAATTAGTAAATAAAGTAAAATATTGAATATTGTAAATAAAATAAAATACATGTATGATATAAATAAATAAAAAAACTATTAAAAATGAGGCCTAATCATTGATATATTATTTATACAATTTTTCATGAAAAAAAAACCTACGCTTAACCAATTAATAAAGTTAATGTGGGTAACCGCCCCTTTTTAACACAAAATCTAATAGAGCTTTTGATTCAAGCGTTTGAGTAAAAGTAATATTTTACTTACAACTAAAAATATTTAAT
This sequence comes from Helleia helle, assembly GCA_963853865.1. Lineage (NCBI taxonomy): Eukaryota > Metazoa > Arthropoda > Insecta > Lepidoptera > Lycaenidae > Helleia > Helleia helle. Next base: position 16,176,582 of record OY971421.1, read on the forward strand.
CTCAACTCTTGACACGTTGTCTAAAATTCAATAATTTTTTGTGATATAAATTACAGACCTTACACATATTTTCTGAGCCATATTTACAACCAGTACTTAGTTCTACTAGTAACTAGACCGTTGCATAGAATAATTTTCCCATTAATTTCTCTTCTTCTTCTTTGTCGTTACACTCTTGGCAGAGCGGTCGTGGTCGTTACTTCAGCAGCATCGGTGTTGGTGGCCCGCTTCACAATTCCATGCCATTCCTCTCTTGAAGCTGCTTTTTTTGAGCACATATGTAGAGGTTCTTCTGTGATGGTTTTTACTATATCGGTCCATCTTGTCGGAGCCCTGCCGCGTGCTCGAGTGCCGTCGACTCTACCCTCGATAATCAGGCGCTCGATAGAGGTTTCACTTCGGCGAGACACGTGTCCAAAGAAGATGAGTATACGAGCCTGCACGAAGGAAGACAAACGGCCTGTAACGCCGAGTTCCCGAAGTATCGAGACATTTGTTCGGTGTTCAGTCCATGACACTCCAAGCATTCTTCTCCAGCACCATCTTTCGTCGCTCAACTTCTCGTAGGGTCCACGTTTCTGAGGCATACAAGAATATAGGAAACACTAATGCTCTGACGAGCCGGATCTTTGTGGCTTTGGTTACGTTACGGTTTCTCTATATCTTTTTCAACCTCTCCATAGCAGATCTAGTAATCGCCGTGCGACGCCTGATCTTATCGACGCATCCGCCATTGTTAGTAATTAGCGCTCCCAGATAGATATATGATTCGACCAGTTTTCGATTCGCGTGATCTCTGGCGAGTTGTTATTGTTACGGTCGATGATCATCATTTTTGTTTTGCTGCGGTTGATTTTTAAACCAAACTCCATGCTGACGGTTTCCATTTTATTCAGGAGACTTTCCATATGGGAAATATTGGTTGCAAATAAGGTGGTATCATCCGCATAGCGTAGATTAGAAAGCGTTAAACCTCCGATCGCGACCCCGTCCTGCCAGTCCTCCAACGCAATCCTCATGATAAGTTCAGTATATATGTTGAACAACAGTGGGGAGATGATACATCCTTGGCGAACTCCCGCACTGGGGTAAAACTGACTCGACAGTACTTCATCCGCTCTGACTGACGCTGTTCCATCTTCATAGAGACGCCTCAAAATGTGCACAAGGTGTTTGGGTGTACCCATTTTTAGTAAAGTGCTCCAAAGTATAGGCCACTTGACGGAATCAAAAGCCTTGGAGAAATCCACGAAGCAGATGTAAGTCGGCTTGTTAAATTCTCGAGCTTTTTCTATTACCTGGCGCACTATAAGAATTTGTTCGCGAGTACCTTTGCCTTTGACGAATCCAGCTTGCTCAGGTGAAATTTCTTTGGCTAGAAACGCTTTCAGGCGCTCGTTTGTAAAAGAATTTTACTTGCATGGGATATTAATGCAATAAGGCGATAGTTGCTGCAAATTCTGGTGGAGCCTTTTTTGTGAAGTGGGATAAATACTGTATGAGCCCACTCTTTCGGCCAAGTTCCTAAGCTGTCTGCCATATTTTATTGCATATGGTTTGGAATATTTGGACGCCATATTTCGCCTTGATCGTCTCTATAGGGATCGAGTCTCTTCCTGTAGCTTTTCCATTCTTTAGATGTTTGATTGCGGCCCTGATCTCGTCTTTAAGAATATTTGGTTCCAGCTCTTTATCCACAGGCTTTGTGGCACCAAAACAGCGTTATTGCGGGTCTTGAAATAGTGATTGTAAATATATCTTCCAGGTCTCAGAGATGGCATCTATTTCAGTTATTGTCAAACCATGCGAGTTCTCTATAGCCCACGTTTTAGTAGTGAAGCTTTTTGTAATGGATCGAATTTTACGATGGAGATCTCCGCTTTCATATTTATTTGCATGAGCTTCAACTTCTGCACAAACTTTTTGCAGATGGGTGTTACGATCTCGCCGACAAGCCGCTTGGATCCGTTCCGATCCCATTAATTTAGGGTACAGATAAGCCGCTGGCAATTGTATTCTTCACGCACACTAGCTTCCTTGGATATTGTCTTACACACACTATGATATTTACTTGGCGCATCAAGGAGCTATGGTTTTTTGCGGAGCGCGGTAACTAGTCGTAGCGTAGCGGAGACCAATTTTTTATCTATGACATAGACATTGGGGTGTAAAGGTGGAATGATTTCAAACTCTTTAAAATTTCAATGTTTATCATGTGTTAATTATGGCAGCATCATATTCTTTTCACACACTAATTATTTAATATTGAAATTTAATAGACAAAGCTTTGCATGTATGTATCAAACATTACAAAAGAACCATTCCACCAAAATACTAGCCGTAAAACCTATCCAGTTGCTGGTGTAACTGACATACTAAACGTTCAACTAACTATTCTATCTCACCGGATTTAATTAAGATTCATATATTATGTTGATCAAACCATATCACGTGACTCCGCTTTGAATCTTATCTTTGCATGCCTCATAAAAAGGTGCGACCTCGATTTAAGTTAGGACTATTGGTCCTAACACTGGTTTTCAGGACCACCATTGTTTTATATTCAAATATATCATTTTGGGGGCATTCTGAGAGAAAATACATACATACACATAATATATTTTCATATAAAATACTATTGTATGTCGCTGTTAGTCACCATCTATGCTAATTTCTGACATGGCCGTCAACAGTCAACACTAGCAAAAGTTGAAGTTCGTTGAGGAACATGCCTTGAATTTACTGCCTGATTCTCACGAAATTGTATAAATCGTCCACTTGTTTTCAAACACGGTCTAACTCACGCTATTTTCAACTTAATAGCCGTTGAGAGTGTCAAGTATGCATTTTACTATTCAATTTTCTCATAGAGCTACTTGTCACAAAAGAATTTTGTAGTAGCGAAAATTTTATTATAACGTGCTCGCTGTGGGTTGAATGAGGTTAAAGGTTGCTTCAAGTCTTAATTTAATTGATTCACAAAAAGGAAAACAGAAATGGCTTTAATGAAGGTAATTAAAATACACATTCATTTATGAAATGAATGCTTTAATAGAATGAACTCATATATGCAAATTATTTTTCATTTAAAATGAGGAAAGTTGTCAAGTAGGCAGATATCAATTGACGCTCTATGAATGGGTGACAGATGGAAGGACCAGAAATGATAAAGTATAAATTCGCAGTTCGCTCCCTAATCGTTTCCTTAGTTATTAAGAATACGTGTTTCCTTACCTTAAGAAGGAAAGATGACAAACCTATTTGCCTTACTGTTCTATAAAATAAAGCGATATTGTGATTTGATTCTAATAGTTTTATTAAAATTTAACCAGCTCCTGAAAAAGGCGTCAACACGGGACGAAGACCCGCGAGCAGTCTGTCTCATAGTAACAAATAGATAGACAAGAGCAGGACCGAACTTTCACCCCACCATGGTTCAGGCCTTGTCGTGGCGGTGGGGCTTAGTAACCTAGGGTGAGCCGCTGCACCTTGGGCGAAGCTAATTGGGCCGAGGGGGCTCTTTCTGCCCCTCTTATAAGAAGATGAGACATAAGAGCAGGGGGCAAGGGGTGAGGATGGGAACCTCACCCCATTGTACTGTCCCGACGTTGGGAAGGGTTGTTCTGTAGTGCGGGACAACCTCTCTGTGGAGGTGGCATCGGTCTGACTGACTGACTAGCCGTCGAGGTGCCCTGTTTGTTTACTAGATCCGGGGCACCTCACCCATTGGTGGCACTCGCCGGGTTTTAGTGGGTAGAGCTGCGTCCACTTACCAGCTGTCGGGCGCAGCGAGTCCCACATACCCGCGTGGGGAGACCCAATCCCCCGCGGGATGCCTCAGAGCATTTCCCGGCGTTAAAGAAAAAAAAAGGACCGAACTTTCAAATGTGTTTTTTTTGAATGATCTATGCTAACGGCCCAAAGGCCCTAATGCTTTATCAGATTAGTGTGAGCCCATTTGGCTCACTTTTGGTTTGTAAAAGTGGGGGTTACCCCCCACCAACCGTGAAGTCTGCGACCACACGGCCTCCTGGCGTCGGGTTGACTATTTTTTTTAACGATTACTAATCGTAGAGTCTACATCCTCGGTGAGTGTGAGGGGTGAGAGAGTGAGGATGCCTCGCTGTCGGGGCGAAACGTGCGTAGATTGTGTGGTGGTGGACTTTTACTGTGGTTGTGGTGAATGTGGGGTGGTGGTGAATGCGAGTGTACGCATATGCAGTGTGGGAAAGGAGGGCGGTGCTATATGCGTGCACTCACACATTTGCAGTAAAGACTGCGTGTTTCGCGGGATAATTGCTAATGAATATATAACTTAATATCTTACATAATGGATTTCCGCAAAGTAACACATTCTATTAACTGATTTATTTTATTTAAGATTGGGTTTATCTGCTTGTTTTCAGGGAAACATTCTATTTATATAAGTATTTACGCTATTAGAAAGGCTCTACCATAAGACTATATATTATAAGTTCTAGATGGTTCATAACCAATCCCAAATAAAAATAAGCAGACCATGAACATTCAATAAGGCAATTTTAGGCTTAAACTAAGAACAACTATTAATTGAACTATTGTTACAAGAGTTTCCCATTAGCGCCGTTCTAAACTTGGTTTATGTATCTTTGTTTCGGACTGACCAGTCGCCCTGACCCCTGGAGCAATTTACACGTTTGTACGGTGACCTCGTCCAAACGTGACATATTTTATACATAGACAAACTTTACCGGATGGAATAATCAGATTGTACAATCATTACGTATGGTAAAACCCATTTCAAAAAATCAACAAAGCTTTAAAAAAACATGATTCAAATTGAGGTAGACATAATGATGTGTCAAGGTCTATGGTTGTTATAAAATTGAGGCCAACCCTCTTAAAGCATATGTTTTAAAACGTATTCACGTTTTCAAATGTTCTAAATTCCTGTTCTAAAATGTTCTAAATTTCGTGTTTAAGCTCGTTGTTAAATAAAATAGTTTGTTCTGATTGCTATAAACGCGGGAACTGTAAGATGAAAATTTATCCGTAATTTTCTTTTGATATGAAATATTAACTCTAGGAATAATTTTATATAAACAAAGATGTATTTAAAAAGTGTATCTCTTTATAGATAATTTATAATGTTTGTCAAGCAAAATTTCGGAGGTAAAAAAATCAAGGTTCATAGACTAAGTAGTGTAATTGAAGCGACCTTTGGAAGAGGTGGTGAACTTCTTTCAAAGACTTTTAATCTCATTAGACATGAAACTCTACATTTAATCTTTTCACGGTGTTTTCTTTACAGATGAGCACTAAACAAGCGATGTCAAGTGCATGGAAATGGAATGGAAATTCATTCAATGCTGAAAAAATGGAAAAAATGCAAATGTAACGGAAATAAAATAAATAAACCGGCCAAGTGCGCGTTGGACTCGCGCACGAAAGGTTCCGTACCATTATATATACAACATTCAACACTTTAACAAAAAGAAACACGTTAGTTTTGTTAAAGTAAAGTAATATACGGCTATTATATAATTATATATTTTAATAAAGCGTCATATGCTACTGAGGCGATGATTAAACTATTATTGATGCTCGATCATTATTGAGCTCGGTTACAATTTCTTTGATTGAATATATGATTCAAATAGGTGTCGCTTATACCATATATGATTTTTGCCCCCCTTAAATATTTATTTTATTTCAATTATTTATTTTTTAAAGTTAATACATATAACTAAATATTCTGTGAATGTTTCAAGCGTCTGCCTGTTGCCGTTATTAATATCGAGCGAAAAACAGCAAAAAATCACGTTTGTTGTATAGGAGCTCCCCATACTTATTGAAATTTCAACTGTTTAACTATCATGGTTCATGAGATACAGCCTGGTAACAGACGGAGGGAGAGTATAGAGACGAATAGAGTTCCGGTTTTACCCTTTGGATATGGAACCCTAAAAATCATTTTAGGGCAAGCCGGTCGGACTCAAACCTATTTCCCTGACTTTGAGGTTGACCCTTTACCATCGTCACCTAGATCTAGACCCTCGACATTGGTAATGTGATGATATTTCTTTAAAGAATTTAATGGGGAACGGCAGCTAATGAACAAATTTTTTATACATGCCTTTCATGGTCAGTGCTTTTCATGAGACAAATAAGGAATAGAGCATTTTTTGGATTATTTAAAATTATGATCCCAAGAAATGTTTTTTTTATGTTAGTTGGATAGGCAAACTGGCAAACGTGCCACCTGATGGTAAGTGGTCGACGTCGCCCATGAACATAAACTAGTATACCTGGAACGAGCCCAGGCAATTTATTTATGTGTTGCCTATCCTGAGACATAAGATGTTAAGTCTCGGTGCCAGTAATTACACTGCCTGTCTTGCCCTTCTCTCCGAAACACAGCAAAGCTGTTTCACGGGAGAAACAAGCAAGATGGTGGTACCCATGCAGCCGGGAGCGCGGCACAGCGCTTCCCTCCCACCGGTTTTAAGATTTAAAAAATGTTAATTTTTTATCCTTCCATGGGTGTGCCAGTACGGTTCATTATTTATTACAGCTACTGACATTTATTATTTAATTTTATTTAGTTTAGTAACAAATTGCATAAATTATATAATAATAAACAAGTTAAGTTGAGCGACGATCCCCACCACGGTTCAAGCCTTGTCGTAGCGATGGGCCCAGTAGTCTAAGGTCAACCCAGCACCTTGGGCGAATCAACTTGAGCCGAGGGAGCTTCTTTTTGTATCCCTCTTATAAGAAGAAGGGTACAAAAAGCAGGACTGACTAGCAGTCGAAGTGACCTGTTAGCTCGACAGATGACCAAAGGCAACATTGGTGGCACTCGCCGGGTTTTAGTGGGTAGAGCTGCGTCCACCTTACCTTTCGGGCCAATTGAAATCCGCGGTATGCTACAAGCATTTCCCGGCGCAAAACAAAAAAGGCGAGGAGGGTGTTGGGCCATAGGGCCCATAGGGCATAGTTCTCGGTGCGCTGACCCAATGCGGGTTGGTGAACTTTACACACCTACATCGATGTTTTCCTTCACCGATTATATAATGTATAGTGGTTTGCTATTATCTTACTTGTAATTTTTTGAAAATCTTCGCTTAAAACTTAGTCAGTGAAATTTGCTATGATAATAAATACCAAATAAATAAAACCAGTTTTGATTGCTACAAATTTTATTTGCTTTTAGTCCATAAACGTGATTTTTTCATCAAATAAATAAGAAATAATATTCGGAAAATAATATGAAACTGTACATAGACTGACCAGGAATATAATATAAACCCTGCATTGGTGTCGTCACTGTATATTTTATACGGTAGCACATAGTACAGTCCATACAGAAATTAGTTCCGATTTTTTCCGCGATATGGCGAGGGTTTTGTTTTTCTGGTCACAAATATAACAGTTTAATGACGTAAACAGATATTTTAATTTGCTTCACCAGATTCCTATCAGGATATCAAATTTCATACTCATTACATATGTTGTATAAGTCCAAATAGCTGTTAAATAACTTGACTACAGCGACATCAAACGTAAGAGTAACAGATATAGGAAAAGTATTGTTAATCACGTTTTTTTCTAACTTGTTGCTTCTGAATTTAGGATGATTTCACAGGGTTTTATGCAACAAGTTAGCAAGCTGCTGTTTGAGTGCTATAATTGCCATGAAGCTGAAACTTTAATCGGTATTTTGTTGGCAAGCTTCCTAGTTAATGCAACGACGATTGAGAGGGAGATATCAGAAAGCCCTATGAAAAAAGGTTGTAAGCCTGATCTATGTATATATTAACCCACTACGGTTCAAGCCTTGTCGTGGCGGTGGAGCTCAGTAGCCCAAGGTGAACCCAGCACCATGGGTGAAGCCAAGTGAACCGAGGGGTGCTGCTCTTTGTACTCCTCTTATAAGAAGGGGGGTTAAAAGAGTAGGGGGGGAAGGAGCTAGGATGGGTACCTTATCCTATTGCACTGTCGTGAGGTGGCGTCGGTCCCTTGGAGGACTGACTAGCTGACGAGGTGCCCAATTGCTCAATAGATCCGGGGAACCTCTCCAAAGGCGGCATTGGTGGCAATCACCGAGTTTGAGTGGGTACTGGGTAGAGCTGCGTCCACCTTACCTTCTATTGGGCTCAGCGAGTACCGCATACCCGCCTTGGGTTTTTTTTCTTTCCGCCGGGATGCCTTAGACTTTAGAGCATTTCCCGGCGGAAAAAAAATTTATGTACATTATAAAGGGTATAAGCCAGCTTTGTGCGCTAATACATGTGCGAGCTTATTCAACCTTGACTACCATGTTTTAGCTCGCACATGTTATTCCTGTTTAATCCAACCATCGAGCCAATGCCTCCACGGTCGCAGAATCTCTCAGACTAACGCCCGAATACTCAAACGAATCTCAAATGTAAGACGTACTTAAACTCATGCTACGACGTGTCAGATTCAAAGAAAAAAAGAGGGACAACACGAGTTTAAGTACGTCTTAAATTTGAGATTCATTTGCGTATTCGGTCGTAAGGGGCATACTCCCTCTTAGATGTTTGGACATGAGGGAAGCCTCGAGGCCTTGTTGCCACTAAAAGCGGACGAGTTCTAATCGCTTGAGAACCTTACCATGATGTTTGGTAATGATAGTAATATTCAGGGCGCACTAATTAATTATCATTCGAATATTTGAACATACAAACTAATGTAACGTCTTACGTCATAATCGCATTATTGACAGCAGCATAACCGCTTTATCTTTGCATTTTATACAGCTCTGCTCTCTTTCTCTCGTTTCATTTTATATATCTGATTATTTAGTTCGCAAAACATTGTTGTGTTCATCTGGGTAATCGGTATTCTGGCAGTACGTGTGAGTAATTATACTGGTACAGAGGCATATCTAAGATTTGATACTATTGAGGTTTTATAGATTGCACTTGTTCACGTCAACGTCAAACTGTATTGCCAACATCAACATGAAATATATTTTTACGTTTCATTTGGCATGTGACATGATACAATTTATTTATTAAATAAACTGAAGTTTCGTGTGCCGCTCATATGATGTATTCAATGATGTACCATAATATTATGATCGTCAAGTATGCTTATATTATATACAATTTTATGTATTTATTTTTGAAGTGAAAACTTCATTTGGCGCATCGCACATAGATTTTTGTAGACTGTGAGTGACCCTCACACTCGGAGGTGAAAGGATCGATCGGGTGAACTCGGAACCGCCGAGTGTGACCGAGCGACTTCTATCGGCAGTCCCTATAACTGGTTAGGTTATTTTTTATATTCATCTTTCTATTTTTGGGAGAATACATTGAATATTAATTTGTGCGTTTATATCTTATAATTATAAATTCCAGTTATATGGGTGTATTTGGAACGCTTGCGAAGATTAAACCTTAATAATATACTATTAAGCTATTGCATAGCTTTTATTGCGGGCCTTAAGCGCGGCGACCGAATCAAGAAATTCCGTAACGAAAAAAACCTGACACCCGACGAGCGACGAGCTGCTCCGAAATCGGACGAATAAGTAAGCAGCTGTTTGTGAGAAAGTATTATAGGTGACTAACTAGATGACGCTTTACATTTTCACATCGTCTCCGTGTTAAATAAAGTATTAAAAATAGAAATAAGTAATAATTTAATAAGTGTACGTGTTATAAGTGTTGAACATTAAAGTGACAATAACTAAGTGAAAGTTTTATCCGTGAGAATATTTCACTGCCTGAGAATATATCGTTCAGCTAAAATATTAACCATCGATTTTGAATAAAAACGATATAAAGATAAGAGATAGTGTTTAAAAGTTAGTGTAAGATCTGTATTTGTGGAAATCAAAGAATTTATTAACTATTTAAAAGCATAAAAGTAGACAAAATGTATTTTAGTACTGAACATAAGAACAAAGAACTATACAAGTATAGAAAAAATTAACGGCTGTTCGTAGTTGTTTTAGTCGTCAACACTATCTACTATAAACCACATAGTTAGTACATCGGTGGACACAGAAGATACAAAGTTCTGGGATAATAACTGGAAATAACAGCTCATAAAACGCAGATGACGAAAATTAAAAATATCTTATCTATAACATTGAAATTAGAAACACAAAATTTGACATTTGACATAGAATATACTATCAGTTTGTAAAGCTGACAGATAATTTATTAAGAGCTGGACACAAGACTTTTGCCCGTTAAGTTAGTTTCAGTGTTGCTAGTGCTTGAAAATAATATCAAACATTAATAAATAAATAAAAGTAGTAAAATTTGTGTATAAGTAAGTATTAGGACTTGTGTATTTTGCAAATCCGCAATGTATGTATACACACTATGCACTCATGCTAACCGCGAAACGCGCAACTAGCGGGCGCACTGAAGACGCTCGCGGTGCAGGAGTTCGTTCACCTCGTGCATGCGGCGAACGCTATCAGCTGATTCAGTCCGCTAGCCGTTTATTTAAGTGAAGTTTATTACATTGCTGTTTTTTTTTAAAAAAAAACATTATTTTAAAGCATTATCATCAAATTCCTGTAACATTATGTTTACTAAACCGGATTATACAAAAAATAAAAATAAAAAGACAACAAAAAAAAACGCATTTTTTTCACTTGTATCATGTCAGGCTATGCCAACACTATCATACCTCTTCGTTTTCGCAAGCGTTCCAAATACACCCGGTATATAATTAATTACAAAACTTACAGTCCCGGGAGTAGGTAATGGTTCTCAATATTTTGAGCACTACAGAAAGGTTTTTAATATTTTTTATATAATCAAAATACAGATTGATATCATAGAGATTGTACATGCGTGCTTCATGGAGATTTAGAAGCGTTTCCTTTAAACATATATTTTAATAATTGCTCATATTATTTCATAACAACAATAATTAAGGAAATATTATATTGCTTTCGCAACTACGACTATGATGTCATTGATCCAATGATACGCGGCCACCCTGTAACATTTATAAATTCTTACCACGTCACTGTATAATCAGTGACGTGGTAGTTCAGATTAATAATATTTTATTACGACATAAAATTTATATAACAAATTAAATATTAAAAACGATCCTTATATTAATAAAATAAGTTATAGCTTAAATATTCTATTTTAAATAATAAACGTAGCGTTTAATATGAGAAATAAATACCTTATTACCATTTACATAATCAAGAAATCAAATCCAACTATGTGTAGGATAAAAATGGTTACTTTATTTAGCTGCTTTGATTAAATGTACACTTGGGATAAAGATGTCGTATGCATTATATTTATTTTTAATTTGATAAGTAAAACGTCGAGATGAATGAAAATTGTAAGGAAATATCGTCGCAAATGAATAAGAAGCAAAAAGTAAACGCGTTTTACAAAACTCTTAAACCTGTAATTGACGACATTATCATTAATCAATTTATAAGAGGTAGTCATTGCTTAAATTGAAATAAACATAGGTTTAGACTTTGATTAATGTAAAAAGCGTTACTAGGCAAAGAAAGGCTTAAATACCTATAACATTTTACAATAAAACACAACACTTTTATATTCTTCTTCTATATAAAGTTATCGCTACACACTAATTTAGAACCTAAGCGGAATGTCTAAAAACAGTTTCATATGCTCGCCGATGTCTGTGATCGAGCGTTCGTCTGTCTGCTAGCTGTCGTCGATCTCGCCGGAGTCTTCTCCGTCGTCGTCGAGCGGTTGGCTGGTCAGCGCGGCCCAGAGGGGCGAGCGAGCCCCGAGCTGCGCCGAGCCACGCCGCTAGCTCTCCCTCGCACAGGCAGCGGCAGACACCGCCGCCGCGCCCACAGCGCTCATGGCGCCGAATATGATAGTTCCCACTTCGCGGTCTGGAGTTATTTCTACCTGTAATAGAACATCGTTTAACACATTTTTAACTCTAATAAGTCAAATTGAATACACTAAGACGCAACAAAGTTGATTTTCAATATATTTAGTACTAAGTAACATAAATGAGAACATGTAAAAAACTATTCGAAAACGTTCAATAATTGTACATGAATAAAGAAAAGCCTTTATATGAACACCATATTTTAAACTACTAAAATGCTAGTTACAACGTAACACGTTTGTATAAATTAATGTATTACATATAATGATAACAAGCTATTCTTCTTAGTATTCAATTTTTTTAATTATTATTATATTATTATTATTTTGCTTTCAGTAAATCTTTGCATATGCATGCGTATTTATACCAATAGTTTGTTCATGGATATCAAGATAACTTACAAACATTACTTGGACTAAATCTTCCCATTAATATTAATTATTTCTTATAATTTTCTTTTAATATTATTATTATTATAGAAGCTAGAGCAAGATCTCTAGAATCAACTCCTTCAAAATCTAGAAACAAACCCTTTATCGTCTACACTATAAACGATATCTAAATTATTTACACATCCTTTATGTGGTAGTGAACAGGAACAGAACCAGTGATAACCACATTCTTAAATTTAGTCGAAAATTTTGATTTTGAAACTAATCTATTAAGGGAACTAAAAGCACACCTAAGTATAAGGCTGAATCTTTAATCTACAGACTATAATTCACAAATATGATAAAAGAAGCATTAGATGATAAGATTCTTTGTTGATGCATACATTTATCTCGAAAACTATTTTCGTAATAGCATATACGGAAAATAATTGTTCATGGATGCTGTATACAACATGATATTCCAAGCTAAAGCGGAAAGCAGCTCTCGAAGTCTTACCAAAATTCTGTTGTATTTGTCGATTGTGAATACAGTGTGCGTGTGCTGTAATGGATAAATGTCAAATTGATTGATTATGTCTGTAAAATATGTTTTTTATCAATTTATAATTACCAAACAGAGCAGCGTGAATTGTTTGATTGTTTGAGATTGTTTTGAGGATTTGGTATGACATTTTGGTAGTTGTAGAGATTATTTGTGTCTTAATGAAAATTCTTAAAAACTAGCTTTACTTAGATTTAATTATTAAGTTGGTATTAAATATACTTAGTATGTATAGTTAGTAATGTTATAGCGCTTACTTAGATATTGTCTCCCCCCACCATGGTTCAGGCTTTGACGTGGCGGTGGGGCTCAGTAGCTTAGGGTGAGCCCAGCAGCTTGGGCGAAGCTAATTGAGCCGAGGGGGCTCTTTGTGCCTCTCTTCTTAAAATAGGGGTACAAAGAGCCCCCTTACGAAAGGGGAGAGGACGGGTACCTCACCCCATTGTACTGTCCCGACGTTGGGAGGGGTTGTTCTGTGGTGCGAGACAACCCCACTGTGTAGGTGGCGTCGGTCCTTTGGGGGACTGACTAGCCGTCGAGGTGCCCTGTTTGTTCATTAGATCCAGGGCACCTCACCAAAGGCGGCATTGGTGGCACTCGCCGGGTTTTAGTGGGTAGAGCTGCGTCCACTTACCAGCTTTCGGGCGCAGCAAGTCCCACATACCCGCGTAGGGAGACCCACTCTCCCGCGGGATGCCTCAGAGCATTTCCCGGCGTTAAAAAAAAAAAAAAAAGATATTGTCTCCCCTTTCGTAGGTATTATGTATCTCTTTGACAAAAGCAAAATTTTATCAGCGGTGTTTGTATAAATACGAATTTATATTAATCTGGATAGTGTGGCTGTGGACTGTGGCATGGCTTTAATGACCATGCCAAGGAAAACATCTGGAACCATTTTGAACCATCACAGTCTTACGAATACGAGAATGTCGCTCGCCGACATTGGGCCATGTCGTAGGTCACCTTATGGTCTTGTACTCTTTTGTTTGATTTCAAGGTAAAATACACTAATCAATGCTATACAGATAAATTAAATTGGAGTGTCTGTTTGTAATATTAAAATAACCACTTTACTAAATGCATATTGATGTATACACGGTACATATACCAAAATAGAATTTTTTACAATTTTTGTCTGTCTGTCTGTTTGTTTCGGCTAATCTCGGAAACGGCAGAACCGATTTTGACGGGATTTTCACTGACAGATAGCTAATATTTTAAGGAGTAACTTAGGCTATAAAAATAATCATCACCGATCCGTATACGGCTGTAAATCTAAGTTAATGCGGGCGAAGCTGCGTGCAACAGCTATTTTAAAAATATAGGTACTGCCGTTATAAAGGCACTCATTGTTGTCTGTCAAACTGTTTTCTTAAGTAAATTGTTATGAAATAATTTTTTAAGTATGTAATATACACCTATATTCGATATTAACACTAAAGGGAGATGATGTTTGTGAGTTTGGATGAGGTATCTTTAAAATTACTAATCGGATTGAAGTAATTCTTTTGATAGTAAAATGCTACGTTATCCCTTTTTTTTATATCGCAGGGAAATTCTTTATAGATGTAGCCAGCATCCTCGGCTAGATCCTGACCCTATGTGGGACTGCTAAAACCACAGTGAGCGCCTTCACCCGCTTTTTGAGGGTCCCGGAATTGCAGGCACCAGGATCACTTCAGCGACAGGCGGCGAAGACCAGACTACTCCTCGTAAAGGGGAACTATCCGGCCGCTACTAAGCAGTCCCCGCGACGTCGTGCCAAACTGGGCCCAGATTCCCATCCTGAAGCCCAACACGAGCACAGGGGCGTTAATGTTGCTACATTATCACTGAGTGTCAGTAATTATTAGCTGTAGGTATATTACAATTAGTTAAATAAGTTAGTTCTTATCAACAAAATTCCAAAAGTTTTTTTAAGGTTAAATAAGAATTAAATCGAGTTCTCGTAAAAGAGCACGTTCTTCTTATCCTATACACTTTACGTCCTATCCCGAAATTTCTTTTATCGTAAAATTGAAGAGAATTGAACAAAAGATGTACGAAACCTTAAAAAGGTTATAAACCATAATTATTACAGATTGAATTTGATTCCTCCCATGTCCCTATACTTAGCCCCCTACGTCTTTAAAATATTATAATCTGATAAAAATTAAAGTCGTCGGTCGTCATAATATAAACTCGACTTTATATTATGACGACCTCTGAGGCTCAATGATAAGCGCGTTGGCGCTCAAGGTAGCGGGTTCGAATCCCATCAGGGAACGAAAAGTTTTCTGTGTTCCTGAGTCATAGATGTGTATTAAATGTCTATTATATTATAAAAATCTAAAACATGTGTATAGTATAAAAGTATTAAATATATTTCCGTTGTCTGGTACCCGTAACACAAGTTCTTCGAGAACTTACCACGGGACTAGATTGACGTGGTGTGAAAGGGTCCAATAGATGTTATTATTATATGCTTCTCTTCTGGTCATGTACCTGCGATCATGCTATCTATCTCAGTACTCTAATTCTAGGATTTGAAGGGTGGTATTGAGGACAGTCGGACGCCCTGGCGGGTACTTTCATCCCTTCTATAAATAGCTAATATGATTTCACCGGCTATGTAATCCGGTATCATTATATAAGCACTGGATTTACTTATATGCCCTTGTGTAAATACAAAATGTTTTCATTGAGTATATGAGATACTAAACAAGGCTATTATTGGTGCAGTATTACAGTTATCTAAACATAATATATTTAATGAGAACTAAGTACTTTGATCTAATAGCACCTACATTATTCAAAGGTTCATTTTAAGATACATCAAAAGGTGTTCATTATTACCATCTCATCGTTCAGAAATGTTAAGTGTTACATCTTCTTTATAAACGTCAAACTTAATTTCCATTTAATCTGTATCTCTATTTGGTAAGAATGGGGTATACGAGATACCCTATGGTACCCACCATGGCTCAAGTCTTGTGCTGGTGGTGGGGTTCAGTATCCTAAGGTGAACCCTTGAGGGAAGCCAATTGAACTGTGGGAGCTGCTCTTTGTACCCCTCTTATAAGAGAAGGGAATAAAATAGCAGGGGGAGGGACAAGGGTCGAGGATGGGAACCTCACCCCATTTCACCCTGTCCCGACGTTGGGAGGGGTTGTTCTGTGGTGCAGGATAACCCCTGGTGGCACTCGCCGGGTTATAATGGGTAGAGCTGCATCCACCTTACCATCTTTCGGGCGTAGCGAGTCCAACATACCTGACTGGGGAGTCCCTCCTTCCCTGCGTGATGTCCAAGAGCATTTCCCAGCGCAAAAAAAAGATATCCTATGGTCGCTACAATTAGATGCCATGACACAATAGCTAACTTGATAACTATCACCAATGACATCCTGAGCGATTTCGGCCTCGGCGACCGTATTTTGGTATCAAATTATGCAGCTTCGATGATCCGTGTACTTGTAACTTAAGTCTGTACCTGAGACTGATAAGTATCAGGTCATGAAGAACAGGTGAATCACCTGGTTGTAGAAATTGAAATTAAGGATTGGGCAGAAGTTTTGAATAAGACATTGAAATGCGCTTAGGTGGCCTTATTGGGTTGTGTACCATGATGAGATATAAAAAATATATTACGTGAGATAGAGTGGTCTGCTCAGGATCAGATCGCTCCTCGAGCACTGTGTCCAGCTCCAAGGTGGGGAGCGGGCGGGGCGAGCGCACCAGGCTGACCGCCCGCGGCCTGCTCTTGATGGGCGACAGACGCACCACCGATAACTCGCCGCGGTCCAGCTCGCAGTTACGACGACGTGCGCGCTCCCTAAGAGAGAATTTATCTGATTAATAAGCATAGTAAGCACCGTCGGAGAAAAATCGAATTAGTATGTGTTGTAAGCTCCCTAATATTATATACTCGTGATTGTTGTATAAAAATGATTGACGCGTTTGCTCGAAACTGTAAAATTTACTTCAATCTGACAAAGTGAAAGCGACTTTCCGACCATGTATTTAGTTTAATGTCGCCAATAGTTTAGTCATACGACATTAACTTCTAACATTTTAATATAGTGTCTCATGTTAGGCTAATCTGGTATACATTTTGGTAATCTTATCTTTTTTTAAACATCAAGTACCAGGAAAACATAGTAAAATTACCTTAAAAGTCTACTACTATATTCTGCAAGCCAGAATATCTATTCTATAAAAGCCAAGAACATACAAACGTGACAGGTAACAATTACCGGATATTAAATATATTTATTACAGCCGAGCATTTTATGAGGACAAAGTTAAAGTGACTGTGCCAAAGCCTAGAGACACCGGTATTTAGTATGTACTCGACCCCACGAGTAGGGTGCACATGCAGCCCGTGTAATGTGGGAACCGTTAGATACTATCTGATTCTAAATTATACTGATTGTAAATGACCGATTCCGGTGGGAGGGAAGCGCTGTGCCGCGCTCCCGGCTGCATGGGTACCACCATCTTGCTTGTTTCTCCCGTGAAACAGCTTTGCTGTCTTTCGGAGAGAAGGGCAAGACAGGCAGTGTAATTACTGGCACCGAGACTTAACATCTTATGTCTCAGGATAGGCAACACATAGATGAGTTGCCTGGGCTCGTTCCAGGTAAACTAGTTTATGTTCATGGGCGACGTCGACCACTTACCATCAGGTGGCACGTCTGCCAGTTTGCTTATCCAACTAACATTAAAAAAAAAAACTTGGGACTAACCTCAATGGTCCCAGGTAAGGTGCACATACAGCATTTGTACTAAGGATACCGGTTGATAGTACCAAATAGTAAAGGTAATTTATCAACATATCTTGAAAGTGATCTCTCTTGTACCGAGTGGGGTGAACATAAAGCCCTGAATTTAGCATTTTTGTTTTCGTCGTACAGGAACCGTTGTACGGTAAGTGGTCAAGGAGCAGGACGTCAATCAACATATCTCAGAACTGATCTTTCTTGTCCCAGGGTTGAACATGCAAGCTCTGGGTTCAGGTTTTAATTTCGTAATTCAGAAATAGGCTCATGGTACTAATAGTAAAAGGTCAACGTTATTAATTAAAATCGACAAGTGGATCTTTCTTTTACTTATTGTTTACCTTTTTTTTTCTTTAACGCCGGGAAATGCTCTGAGGCATTCCGCGGGGGAGTGGATCTCCCCACGCGGGTATATGGGACTCGCTGCGCCCGAAAGCTGGTAAGTGGACGCAGCTCTACCCACTAAAACCCGGTGAGTGCCGCCAATGCCGCCTTTGGTGAGGTGCCCCGGATCTTATGAACAAACAGCACCTCGGCGGCTAGTCAGTCCCTAAAGGGACCGACGCCACCTCCACACAGGGGTTGTCCCGCACCACAGAAAAACCCCTACCAACGTCGGGAGAGTACAATGAGGTGAGGTTCCCATTCTCACCCCTTGTCTTGTCCCCTCTTCTTATAAGAGGGGTACAAAGAGCAGCTCCCTTGGCTCAATTAGCTTCGCCCAAGATGCTGGGTTCACCTAAGGCTACTGAATCCCATCGCCACGACAAGGCTTGAACCATTGTGGAGACTTATTGCTTACCCTGAGATAATATGTAATATATAATAGTTAGTAATGTATAGTCATATAGTAGGTCCAGGTCAAAATATAAGTATTTTTGTAGTGTAGTAAGATAATCTAAGGCAAATGGACGAGTAACATACCTACATAATACATAATGTTCATAATGCCGAAATGTATTGGGTTCAATGGACTTTACCTGAGGATTGTAAGCTGGAAGACATTAAAATGGAGTATCTATGGAAAAGTTACCAGAGTTATTTTGACTATTAAAACTATTTAGAATTTATTTTTTGAAGTGAACTTCTTTCCGGGCATGAGGGTAAAAGTTTTACATTTAATTTAAACAAATTAAACAAAAAAATTGGTCAAAAATTAAATAGTTTTTGTCCAAGAAGCATGAAGCACAAAGCCACGGAGTAAGAGTAGGGAGCAAGCGAGTGAGAAAGATCGAGAGAGAGAGAGTGAGATAGAGCGAACGTAGCATCACAAGTATGGGAAATTTAAAACTTTAGATTAGTATAAAATATATAAACGAGATTTAAAAGTTAGTTTGCCAAATAAGTTCTGACACTTTTTTTTTAAATAAGATTTTAATTTTGCGGAGCTTGATATTTAGACATTATATACGAATGTCTTTTTTACGAGAGGGAGTTAATATAGAGTGACTTTAATACTTGCGTCCTAAAACATTGAAAACATTTTAAATTATTTTGTGTTCCAATAAAAATACTTTTATCAACTTAAAAAAATTCGTCTTGGATTCGTCGTGAACAAGGATTTATAGGTAATATAACATAACATGGAAGTCGGTTACAAACACACAAACAAACATACATACAGGTGAAGCTAATATAAAGCGTGTATAGATAAGCTTCGCGAAACAAAAGTGACACACACGTAAAACCTTCGTAAAGCATGTTAAATATGTTAAATATGACGATTTAAATAGTTAGTATGTGGTGTATGTAAGACGACTCTTAGGTGGAATGTCCGATTTAAACTACAAATATTTGAAAATGATTAAAACAATTGAATCTTCTCGACCACAATATGTTTCGGCAGAGTAACGCTCTTTACAAAGTATACTAGTAGAATGCATCACAAGGCGTCCTTACCAAATCTATTTATTATTATAAATATCGCTATATTATTACAATTATTGTAAATTAATCTTTATTAGAATAATAATTCTTGATTGATGTATTGTATATTTAATGTTAAACTATAATTATTAATATTATCTTCATGAATGGCACATCCTTTTGGCGCCACCGGAAGTCTATATAGGACGGCTAGGTAGGTTGATACCATGTGATACTCTTCTTACGTTACGTTGACGTTACGATAACTTTCATGTTACGTTGGGAACATTGAAAATTCAAAAGCTCCGGGAAAGAATGCAAAAAGTTTTAAAAACTGCTGTTGATACATTGCTCTGTTGGAAGCAGATTCACTGATTGACGAATGAGTTGAAACGTCGTTGATTTATTTGTTGAAAATCTTCACCCGCGTACCCCAATATGTTTGCGTATGCCTTCTTTCTTTCCAGTCTCATATTTAATCTTGATGGATTTTAACATCGATTATGAGAAGAAAATATACTTCTTTTTATAGATTTTATTAAAGTTGTTGTTCTGTAGTAGTAGTAATAGTAGTAGTTGTAGTAGTAGTACACCAAATAATATTTATGTATTTATATTACCTTTATCCTAAGGTTGATTGGAAGAAGAAAAAGCGTTTTAGCGGTTTTGGTCGCCTTTGTGTCCGCATTATTTCTAATGTTTTGTGATTTATTGTTTTCTCTCTTGTTTATACGAATTCGACGAATTCGTATCTTACATTTTCGACGCTTGCTTTACAGTTGCTGTAAAGTATCCCAAATGTCGGGCATGTAAAACCTAAATAAACCGCGATAAACCCCGTAAAAGCTGTTTTATGATTTTGTAATATGTGTATGCAAACTAAAGAATATTTTTTTTTTCTTAATTAATTCATTCTTTATTATAGAGTATAATCTAGATCGCATCCCCGAGGAACGCCCGTATAATCTTAGTAGTGCATGCGAATCTGTGGCCAAAAGCTAATTAATGTTATTAAATATGTCAAAGCAAACAGAACCCTATATGTATGCAAGTAGATACTCTTATTTAATTGCAACGTTACCTATCTAGGTAGAGCTATTGCTAAAAGAATAATTAATATACATAAAGATACTTATAGTAACATTTACAAATCTTATTGTCTTATTATTATAGTATTTCTCTAATGATGTGAAACATCTAATGACGTTGACGCGCCTGGGCCGTAAATGCCGTGCAACTATCATGTCGTGATGACATACTCCCCTACACTACTATGCCTTGAACTCCTTTGTAAGTGCGTGCGCGTTTTATTCTATTCTCCGTTTTACTTATTCACTATACATTCTAATATTAAATATTTTAAACCTTGGTATAAATTTTAATCAGTAGACGATTTAATTATGATCCAATTAAATACGAACACGTAATAACTCCAACAAGATTGGTTGAAGTAAAACAGCATTTTAAGACTAATTTCACGGGCTCTAATTTCAAAGAATCTGAAGAAAAGAACTGAAAAGTAGCCCTGATACTTGAATCAAGAGCAATGAATCGGCAAAATTTGACCAAAAGATAAGACTTTTATCCTACTAATATTATAAACGAAAAAGTTTGTAAGAATGTATGGATGTGAGTTTGTTACTCTTTCACGGAAAAACTACTGAATGGATTTTAGTGAAACTTTATAATAACATGTCTAAACATCAGAATAACATATAGGCTACAATTTATCCCTGTACTCCCACTGGAAACCGCGGGGCGCTGTTAGTTTATAATAATAGTGTAAATTGTTCGAGAAAAGTAACTTTATAATAATAATAAACCTTTATTTCGGGCTGCATGGGCCCATAGATAAATACCTTTTTTTTTTTTTTCTTTTACGCCGGGAAATGCTCTGAGGCATCCCGTCTGGGGAGTGGGTCTCCCCAGGTGGGTATGTGGGACTCGCTGCGCCCGAAAGATGGTAAATGGATGCAGCTCTACCCACTAAAACCCGGCGAGTGCCACCAGTGCCGCCTTGGTGAGATGCCCCGGATCTGTTAAGCTAACAGGGCACCTCGACGGCTAGTCAGTCCCGCTAGGGACCGACGCCACCTTCACAGAGGGGTTGTCCCGCACCACAGAACAACCCCTCCCAAGGTCGGGACAGTACAATGGGGTGAGGTTCCCATCCTCACCCCTTGCCCCATGCTCTTTTGTCCCTTCTTCTTATAAGAGGAGTACAAAGAGCCCCCTCGGCTCAATTAGCTTCGCCCAAGGTGTTGGGCTCACCCTTGGCTACTGAGCCCCACCGCCACGTCAAGGCCTGAACCATGGTGGGGCCATAGATAAATACCTTAACCTAAACATACATAATTATAAAACAAGATTGTTAGTAAATACAACTTAAAACTATGTTAGTATCACTTTACTTGCACTTAGGTCTTAGTGCGTTCCGGTGGCACTTGTCCGCGGAAGCGGCGGAACACGACGCCCTGTGGCCAGAAGTCCTCCTGCATGAAGAGGTGCAGAAAACATGTTGGCACTCGCACCACGAACGCCTTGAAATTGACGTTGCGGCGCGACTCCAATAGCTGCACTCTCGCTGTGTACTTTGTCTTTTGGCGCAAGTACTCCACGATGTCTTTCGCCTCAGTGGTGTAATGTAGGCGGAAGATATACACCGGGGTGTTCGGTGCTACAGCACGTATACAGTTAGGCTCCATGGGAGCCGTGCCACAGCGGTTCTTGTTAGCTTTCTGACGGTGCTTCCTACTTTGCACCGTCATAAAACCTTCTTTATCAGCCCGCTTCGATGTCTTCTCAGGCAAGGGCTTCGTGGCTGGAGCGGTGCTCCTGGCGAGATTTTCATTCCTCGCAGGTACTGAAGACACAGGCAGCGGGGCAGCTGGCCGGGAATTTCGTGCAGCAGTACGAGAAGGAGCTGCAGTGACGGGTGCGGGGTCGCGGGGCGTGCACAGTGCATGCTCAGCAGACTCAGTATTCATCGGTGCCGGCGAAGACAAAACCGCTGACGCGAAGCTGACGCTCGATAAATCGAGGCTCGCTCCACGACACGTATTGACGTTCGATGCATTAGTTGGTGACCCAGTTACTACTACCGATTTACGCAACTCTGTGAGTTCATTGCGCAAATCAGCGACAGTATTCTGGGATGCATCTAACCTCTTCTGCACATCCACTAAGCTAGCCTTCAAAAAGACAATGTACTTCAGCAGGCTCGTGACGTCGACATGGTCGAAGGTGACAGGAGGGAGTTTTCCCAAGTCCTTTGCCACAAACGTCGGGACGTCGTCGGGGTCGGTCTCCTTCAGCAGCGTGATGATGTCCTGCACGCTCGACTTGTAGCGCGGCGTAAGCCGTTGCTCGTGATTATATTCGTCATGAACCAACAACTTGTGGCGAACGAATTGCTGGCGTTCCTGCAGCAGAAGCTGGACGTGATGGACGAGCTGTCCGCTGTTCAGATCTGCGCAACGAACTTCAGCGAAGATGACATCGCCGCTGCCAAGGTGCTGTTGTACAAGTCACTCAACAATAGTGACCTGTAGGGCGAGCACGTACTTTTAGAGTATTCGTAATGTAAACGTTTCGTGTTCACTATACGATTACGCAGTGTAACGCTAGTACGTAGCACGAATCACTTTGGTCTTCGTAACGTGAACTCGACACGATGACGCACGTGACGTCATCCTAACGTAAGCAAGAATGAGCCCACGCGAATGAATAACAATGAACAAGGAACGAAACATACGTTCTGAAATTGAACGTTTATTTAAAATCACGAATTCTATAAGGATATTTGGTTAAAACTTTATCGAAAACAATAGAAAACATTATTTTATTGCATAAGGTGTATTAACATTTCATAAAACATATATTTTATGATAAGATTCATTGAAGAAAAATATTTCCGAAACGTTTTGTGGTTACGATTTCTGAACGACTAACATAACAATGTCAAGTGGATTAATATTGTTTCATAGTTCATACATAAGGTATTGTGACTTGTGTAGCAAAGGTAAACCAAACGTATTAAAAGATTTTAAATAATATTTTATAAAAATGAGGACAATCCATGGTTAATATCCAATTATGGTGGAGTTTATGAAAAGGTAAGCATGTTACAGTCAAGCATTATGTATAGTTTACATGTACTTTATTTAGTGTTTAGCATAATGTAATGTAATGAAATGGAGATTAATCTAAACCCTCTGGTGGTCTTCGAGGTCGCCATTTCGATCAAATGAATTGGAAAGAAATAATAGAAAAATTAAATAGTAATCTTGAATCTCGAGATTGGAGGAGAAATGGAGCAAGGTATGCTTTTATAAGTGTCCAATTTCTCGAGTGTTCTCTCAATCAGTCGTCACTATTTTTTTGTTCCACTTTAGGCTAGTGGTTTAATTAATTCATAAGATCATAAATGATTTTATTAATACCAATAGGGTTGCAATACCATTGTCAGCTGACCTTTTATTATTATTTTATAGATTGTTGCAAGTTTTAAAAGTAAAACTTATGTAAATGAAAATTCATAATTTGCAAATCAAAATAGTTAGTAAAATGATTATGATATTGTATTTTAATGTTACAGAAGAGGAATGCTGGAACTTCCCGGGAACAAGCAGTGAATCTGGTGTGGTAACTCCGGAATTACTCCACCTACAACTGCCACCATAGATCCCGAGTTGCATTGGACACCACCAGCACCAAAAAAAAGACACACCAACCAAAGACAGATCTGTAAGGGAGCTCAGTGGTTGGAATTTTTGAAAGAAGCTATGAATGGTGTAATAAAAATTTTTGTTTATATAATGTTTTTTATTAAATCCCAGTTTGACACATATTGATTTAAACCAAATAACATTGGTACACAAAATTAAGTCTATTATCACTAAATAAATTCAACAACCTTGTAATACCTATAATATTAATAAAATTTATAATATTATCCCAGAACATTTAAAACTAGTTTTTCTGGAACTAGCCCAGGCAACTCAATTATCCCCACCATGGTCTTGACGTGGCGGTGGGACTCAGTAGCCTAGGGTGAGCCCAGCACCTTGGGCGAAGTTAATTGAGCCGAGGCTCATTGTGCCCCTCCTATATGAAGAGGATGGGATGGGAACCTCACCCCATTGTACTGTCCCGACGTTGGGAGGGGTGGTTTTGTGGTGCGGGACAACCTCTCTGTGGAGGTGGCGTCGGTACCTTGCGGGACTGACTAGCCGTCGAGGTGCCCTGTTAGCTTAACAGATCCGGGGCACCTCACCAAGGCGGCATTGGTGGCACTCGCCGGGTTTAAGTGCGGACCATCTTTCGGGCGCAGCGAGTCCCACATACCCACCTGGGGACACCCACTTCCCAGGCGGGATGCCTCAGAGCATTTTCTGGCGTTAAAGAAAAAAAAAAGACAACTCAATTATGTATTGCCTATCCCGAGACAAAAGTCTTAGTTCCAACAATTACACTGCCTCTCTTGCTCTTCTCTCCGAAACACAGCAAAGCTGTTTGACAGGAGAAACAAGCAGGATAGTGGTACCCATGCAGTCGGAAGCGCGGCACAGCGCATTCCTCCCACCAATATATTATAATTTAGCGATAATCCTGATTTAAATTTATATGATCAGCGAGTAAGCAGAAACAGGAAAAATAATAGAATTGCGTGTGGTATAGCAAGAATCTATATAGCTTTTACCCAAAGGAGGTCTACACAATTTTAATTATTATTTTTATTCTATATAAGTATTATATAGTGTAACTTTGTCAATTGTGTAGAACTAAATAAAGCTTTATTATTATTATGATTATAGCAAGAACCATAAAAATATAATATCTCTCATTAACATCAAGATCTCTTATGTAATGATGATGATCATCATATTTATAATAATGCGTTTAATAGTAATGATTATTAAAAAAAAAAAAAAAAACTACTATTGTTAAAAATAAATCAAACCTTATTTACAATTGTCATATATAAATTGTTTTATTGTATATTATATGGTAAAACTGTTTTGAATAAAAGATACTTTCCGGTATAATTGTATTTTATTATTTACCAATTTATCCACAACAAATCAAGATAAGAAATAACTTTAATGATAAGAGTAGATTATAAACAATAATAGGTAAGTCACACTGAGATTGCACAGCATCACAGAGTACTTCTAGATATACGGAGCACAACATTAAAACATCGAAGTAAATTAGGTACTTATATTATTCCAGCATGGTAATAAAATAATACGTGCGTTGTCCTTGCATTTTTTATGTAGAAATTGGATCTTAAAAACACTTAAAACACTGAAAATCACTGTTGAAAACTTTAACGCAAGTTTTGTCACGGAAGAATTCTACGTGAATAAATATTCGTAAGTTCACGATACTTGTGACGATACGCGGGCGACACCGTACGTCAAAAAAACGTTCGTGCTACCAATCTTCCTAGAAACGCTCTAGTATTGTTTACGTTACGATCAAGGTTACGATGCGATAACGTTACGAAAGTGATAGTTTGTGTTCGTGCTCCCGAATTTAGTTCCTTTTACCTCCGGCAGAGGCGTTGTTCAATTCGCATACAAATTGCTTACGTTAACTATACGAATACTTTTACGCAAATTGTTCGTGCTCGCCCTACAGATGGTGTCCCGCCGGCGTGATGGGACAAAGAAGAGCGTGCAGGATCATCACGCTGCTGAAGGAGACCGACCCCGACGACGTGCCGACGTTTGTGGCTAAGGACTGTTGCTGATTTGCGTAATGAAATCACAGAGTTGCGTAAATCGGTAGTAGTAACTGGGTCACCATCTAATGCATCGAACGTCAACACGCGTCGTGGAGCGGGCCTCGATTTATCGGGCGTCAGGTTCGCGTCAGCAGTTTTGTCTTCGCCGTCACCGATGAACGCCGAGTCTGCTGAGCGCGCACTGTGCACGCCCCGCGACCCTGCTCCCGCCCCTGCAGCTCCTTCTCGTGCTGCACGAAACTCCCGACCAACTGTCCCAGCGCCTGTGTCTGCGAGGAATGAGAATCTCGCCAACAACACCATGGTGAGTGGTATACCAGCTACGAAGCCCCTGCCTGAGAAGGCATCGAAGCGGGCTGGTTTTATGACGGTGCAAGGAAGGAAGCGCCGTCATAAGGCCAGCAAGAACCGCTGTGGCACGGTTCCCATGGAGACCAACAGTATACGTGCTGCAGGACCGAACACCCCGGTGTATATCTCCCGCCTACACTACACCACTGAGGCGAGAGACATCGTGGACTACGTGCGCCAAATGACCAAGTACACAGCGAACGCACCAAGACTTAAGTGCAAGTGAAGTGTTACTAACATAGTTTTAAGTTTTATTTACTAACAACATTGTATAAAACTATGTATAATTAGGTTAAGGTTTATCTATGGGCCTATGCAGCCTGAAAATAAAGGTTATTATTATTATTATTAAGGGCCCCTTCTCCCAAAACTATAGGTATTTAACGCACCGAATCGCTTTGCACTTGCGTTGCGCGGAAGATGTCTTTATATGAACTCCGATGACCTACCACGGCCGGCAAGCACGCCACAGTATACGAATATGCAGTAGATTGACTATGCTCGAATTATTCTTAGATGTGATAATTAATAATTATGCATAACAAAATCTTGTTGTTGTTATAGTTATCTAGTTTTGGATTTATAGAAATACTAGCTGGTGCCAGCGACTTCGTCTGCGCAGGATAAGATAGTTTTATTTCTTCACTAATTAATCGAAAGGAACTTCGATCCATCCGGGTGTCCCTTGACACCTCTCTTTAGTTTTTTTATATAAAAAGTATCCTATGTTACTTCTAATACCTCCAAAAATATGTGTACAAAGTTTCATGATGATCGGTTAAGTAGTTTTCGCGTGAAAGCGTAACAAGCTTTCACATTTATAATATTAGTAAGGATTAGGAAGGATGAATTAGCTACATAGGTCTAAAAGGTAGTGCCATGCTGCTTGCAGCCGAATTGGGCCGGCACGACCGTAAGGGTACCTCTCGTTCACATGATAATGGCGTCAAGTGACACCTATGCTGTCGCGTTTCTTGCGGTGTATGAGTTTCCGGTGTCCCATTGCAGGGGATGGGATAAAGGAGGGTAATGCATCTGCATTATCTCTTGTGTGAATGTTTACGAGGACGACCTCTGTGGCTCAATGGTTAGCGCGTTAGCGTTCAAGCCGGAGGTTGCGGGTTCGAATCCCGCCAGGGAACAAAAAGTTTTCTGTGTTCCTGGTTCATGGATGTATATTAAATATGTGTATTATAAATAAAAAACCTTAAATATGTGTATAGTATAAAATATTAAATATATTTCCATTGTCTGGTACTCGTAGCACAAGTTCTTCGAGAACTTACCACGGGACCAGATTGACGTCAAAAAGCGTCCTTAGATATTATTATTATTATGGGAGTCGGTAGTCATTTAAGGCTCCGAATGCTCGTTTGTCCCCCTAAGGCCTAAGCTATAAAAAAAATCAATCATTCTAAGAATGCTTGTAGGAGATTAAAAAATTGTAGACAAACATATTCTTTTATACTATATTAATTGTTTTAAAATTCAACAAAATTTAGTTGTCGTATGCTAGGTCCAGGTTCATTTTCATCGACCCATACATCATCGATTAATGTTAGACACGGGTCTCCTCTGAGAAGAGGGTCAAGGCCATAGTCCTCACGACACTGCCCTGTGGGTAGGGGGCTAGGAAATGATTGCAAATCAGAAATATTTTGTGATGAAGGTTCCTCATTTTCTTTATTGTCGGACAATTTGAATTCTTCAAGTGTTAACAATTTCTGGAAGAAAACATCACTACATAGTATAAACTATAAAGCAAAGTCGCTTCCCGCGTCTGACTGTATGTATGCTTACATCTTTAAAACTACACAACGGATTTTGATGCGGTTTTTTTAATAGATAGAATGATTCAAGAGGAAGGTAATAGGTACATGCATAATATAGTAGATAAACACTCATAATTTTAGAAGTTTCTGATGTGATGTCATAAATAAGCACATTTTTTGCACTTACATTGCAAACGCTGGATGAACCCTAACAGATAGATCAAAATAATGTACTACATTATTATACACCTTAACCGGGCCCGGTTCCGAATTAATTATTATTGTATCAATGTATGGTAGAATTGTGTATCCTAAATATGCATACTGAAAAGTCCGCGATGGCATAATATGTCTACATTAGTTAAATATAACATACTACCTATATCCATTTTAATACTTTAAAAAATTGCCAATTATAAAGCGGTAATGTAAAAGCTATTCACAAAAATACGGTATTAATCACTACATATTATAAAATAAAGTCCTACGCCCGTCCATAGATAAATAATTATCATCAATGCGTATATGGTTGTATATCTAAGTTAACGCGGGCGAAGCTGCGGGCAACAGCTAGTTTGTGATAAAACTGTATTAAGATTCTTTTTCCTTATTTCACTTTTTTTATTCGCCATTTCAATTAAATAACTAGGTACTACACAAACTCAAGTATCTATTTATTTACACTAATTAAAGGTTTTGTATTGCAAACTAATTACAACTAAGAACAACAATTGTTAGTAAGTATTAAGTAGCTATATTATTTACACTGTGTCGTCTTATTTATTTAGACGTAATAATATAAAATGCGCGGTAACAACGTAGTCACGAGCAAAAGCGGCACAGGTCCTACTTCGATGACGCCCAGCTGGGTACTGGCGCGACGTGGTGCGATGCGCGAGAGCCATTTTTATCGTTTTTTATTTTTCAAAAATTTTTGAAGTGACATAATAAAGATCTATCCAATCATTTCCACGTCACATCCGTTTAGCAATTTAAACGTAAAAGTTTCATTAAAATTGAGTTACCCGAAGTCTCATACTACTCAATTTGCTTTTAAAATCGACGTTACTTTAGAATTTTTTTTGATAATGTAAAATGTTAAATATTGTATTTTTATCCAAAAAAATCCCTAGATCAAAGATGTATCTATACCCTATTTTTTATTATTATTTTAAAATGACGACTTCTATGAAAACACCTCGATCTAGAAACAACAATTTGGGACAAGGGGCCTTTAATGAAGACGTATTTGGTGATTATGATGGTCATTTGAATTAAATTTACATTAAAATAACTAAACTACATTAAACTACAAGATTCGCGAAGTCTTATTCTGTGTATATTTATATCGTTTTCTAGTTATATTATATACTAGCCTGGTGCCCGCGACTTCGTCTGCGCAGGATTAGATTTTAGTTTTTTTTTATAATAAGTATCCTATGTTACTTCTAATACCTCCAAGAATATGTGTACAAAGTTTCATGATGATCGGTTAAGTAGTTTTCGCGTTAAAGCGTAACAAACATCCACGCTTTCACATTTATAATATTACTAGCTGTTTCCAGCAGCTTTGCCCGCGTTTACTTAGATTTACTTAGATCGGGTTGATGATGATTATTTTTTATGGCCGAAGATACGCCTCTTAACATCAGCTATCTGCCAGTGAAAGCCTCGTCAAAATCGGCTAAGCCATTTCAGAGATTAACTGGAACAAACAGACAGACAAAAATTGATTTTTTAATGTAAGTACCGTATTATTATTATTATTATATTATTTTACAGCTTTTACCCGCGACTTCATCCGCATTTAAAAAGGGTTTTTTAAATTTTATTTTTAAAGAATATGCTTCCAATTTACAAACTATTATAATTTAAAGAATACTATTTAATTCCACTGTAAGGTTCGAAGGTACATTTTTATAAAATATACTTATTTAATTTAGAATATTTTATTATTATTTTTAAATAACTTTTATTGATTTTATCACGGTTTATTAAGATTTTTACATGTCCGAAGTTTCGGATACTTTACAGCAACCATGGTCATGGGAGGGTTGAGGTGTCAGACGTCCTAACGTTATGATACAATCAATATTGATTGATGATTGATCAATATTTTAATTCAAATTAGTACCTACTACCACCAAAAAAACTACGAAATAGAAATGTTATATTTTTTATTCATATATTTTATTATTATATATTAATAAATCATTTTGTAAAATTAATAATATGGGAACAGTATTTATTAAAAACGCGTGCAATACAGAGGTGCGATCCTCAAAAGGATTTGCATCTTGAAATAGATAGCATGATCTACATTTTGTGTTAACACCATCTATTGACACCTCTAAATAACTTCTTGTTACACTTATACATCTTGTATCTTACATTGGGTCTCAAACTATCTCCATATCAAATTTCAATCAAATCGGTTTCGTGGTTTAACAAATACACAGTCCCGGCGTTTTAGCTGTATAACTCACGTTCCCATGGGATTTTCAAGATAACAACTATTTTAAGTCCTACGTTAAGTTCCAAAGTATCTTCATATCAAATTTCACCCAAATCTGTTCCTTGGTTTAGAAGATAGATAATCCCGGGGTGTTTTCCGCATAGTGCCCGTTCCCGTGGGATTTTTAGGATAACAACTATTTTATATCCTACGTTAGGTTTCATCTTCATATCAAATTTCACCTAAATCCGTTCCGTGGTTTAGAAGATAGACAGTCCTGAGGTTACCCACATAGTTACCGTTCCCGTGGGATTTTCAGCATAAAAACTATTTTAAGTCCTACGCTCATGTCTAAAGTCTAAAGTATCTTCATATCAAATTTTACCCAAATCTGTTCCGTGGTTTAGAATATAGTCAGTCCCGGGGTTTTACTCGCATAGGTCCCGTTCCCGTAAGATTTTCAGGATAACAACTATTTTAAGTCCTACGTTAAGTTCCAAAGTATCTTCATATCAAATTTAACCCAAATCTGATTATTCTTGAAAATAACAAGCTAGTATAGTTCCATTAAAGATTACGTCTCGGCTCAAGCTTATTGGATTTCTATTCCCAAGTATGTGAAAATCATTAATTGTTCACACCCTTAAAAACTTGGGATATTTGTTAATATTTTGCAGTAGACTGTACGTCTAACTTTATGAATGTTGAAATATATTTTATAATAAAAAAGCGGCCAAGTGCGAGTCAGACGCACTCATGAAGGGTTCCGTAGCAGGAAGTAACAGATTATAAAAGTTCTTGTAAGCGCAGTCGGGAACCTGCCTCCCGCGCGCTCCGCACCCGCTACCGATCAAGCCACGCCCCGCGCGAATTATAATTATTATTTACTTAGGCACCTATTACAGATTTATTATTAGAAAATAATGGTTCACAGTTTATATCGGTACACACGGTAAATCCATAAGGGTTCCGTTTTTTGTCATTTGGCTACGGAACCCTAAAAATAGGCTTGTGATCAAGATTTTCAGACTGAAATTTTAAAGCAGTCTATCAAATTTAAGGACAGGACTATTTTGCAATGTATTTATTAAATATTTTTGACAGACAAGATATTTTAACGAACAGATGAATAAAATATTAGATTTCACATATTTATACTTTATTTAAGTATTTTATGAATATTTTCAATAATTTGCTTTCAATATAAAAATATATTATGGGCTACAAATTAATGATACAATTGTCACTTGTCAGTAATTCCAGTAAATCATGGGTTAGACTCGTCTTAGAAAAATGGAAGCCATTTTGTAAAGAATGTTATTAGTCTGTAAGATGAGATACAATAGCTAGCCCTCAGGGTTATAATTTAGTTTTATGGCTGTCTCGGCAATAAATTGTGTATGGAAATACATGTAAGGGTTATGCCTCAAGATAAAATAATCATAATAATATACGCAGAAATCTATTTTGAAATAGAGAACATATTTTGTGATATGCTATTTTTGGAACGTAGTTACTTATCGCGCGTTGCGAAAGGGGGCTAGACGGAAAAAAATCAGACAATAAGTTGGCACGACACTTTTTGCTATAGTATGTATGTATAAACACACACATACTTATGTGTGTGTTTATACACTGTTTATTATAAAAGTTTGAAACCTTATCGTATTCGATCATGCTACCAATAGCGCGGTGCAATTACTAAACA
This sequence comes from Helleia helle, assembly GCA_963853865.1. Lineage (NCBI taxonomy): Eukaryota > Metazoa > Arthropoda > Insecta > Lepidoptera > Lycaenidae > Helleia > Helleia helle. The sequence goes on from OY971421.1 coordinate 16,209,049, forward strand.
ACGCCATCTATTGGTAAATTCACGTAAACGTTTAATAATTACATATAAATGTACCACGCCATCTATTGGCAGATTTACATAAATGCTTTAAGAATTATACAATTTAAGCATGTTTGAAAAATTCGATATGTAAGTAGTTTTCATTATAATACATTCCACGTACCTACAGTTGACTTAATTTGACTTGCAAAAATTGTTGGTAATGTGTTTTATTAATAGGTATTCACTAATTAATCGAGAGGAACTTCGTTCCATCCGGGTGTCCCTTGACACCTCTCTTTAGTTTTTTTTATCATCCATATTTCATTGAGGTCGCTTTAAATCTGATGTAAAAAACCAGTGAACAAAACGTGTCTGAGAGTACGTTAAAATGTTGATTATTATACATTCATTTTCCAAGCATGATTTTTGCAGAAGACTAATTTCTTCTAAGAGACTTTATTTCATTAAGAATGTATTAAGTGAATATACACAATAAGATTTTTTATACTTATAACTTGGTACGCAAGTTAATGTATTAATGTAGCTAATGTACCCGAAGAATGAACTGACTACAGCTGTCTTCATGAATCTCATATCCAGAAGTAAAGATTGTAGAGCGATGATGATTATGATAAATTTTTATCCACTAGTTTTTTTTAATTTCATTTTGTTACGGGGAAAACCTAAATAAAGATCATTACCTACTCGTAGCGGGGTAATTCTAACTAAAATATGTCATAAGCAGACTCCCTCCTTTTTCTCAGATTGAAGATGAAAAATGTTCTGATAATGAGTTAGGAAAAAAAATATTGGGACAGGAACTTGTTGTGTGGAAAATTGTAGGATATATTTTAGATTTGTGAGCGCCTATATCAACGTAATAGCTGATTAATAAGTTGAAAATTTATAAAAGAAATAAAAAGAAAAACAAAAAAGAAATCCGTTCCTATTATATTGTGACAAGAACAATTTATTGCTATTAAAAACGGAAAGGCGATGAGTCAAGTGAAAGTTAAATCTATCGATCGAATTTAATAAATAGCATAGTATAATAATAATAATGTAAAGAAATTAATAATATAATTTAAAAAAAAATCACTTTGGGCATGGGCTTTCAGATTGAATATTCAAACTTTTTCGTGTCATATTTCTACGCCACGCTGTTTCCGTCTGCATTTTTATGCGAAATGATAACATAATGGGTTTGTAAGTGAAGATACCATTTGAGCAGTTAGACTTGTTACTTTTATAGAACATATTTCACTAGGAGGGGTTTTAGCATTAAATTAGGAAAACAATCCACCTCATAATTCTTTGACCAGTAAAACCTGTGCCCCCTTTAACCTATTGGGGGCCCTGGGCACTAGGATAATGGGACCCCGACAAAACACCAATTCCACCAATAAACTTGTGAGCCTAACTTTTGTACTAGAGAAGAGCGAACCTATAATCATTAAGGTGTTACCAGGTAATCAGCTATCATTGTTTGATTTTCTTTAATTATCACTCAATCACATTCTGATAGAAATAATGGGGCCCCATTATTCTATGGAAAGGCCTGAGTAAAATATTTTGAAGTTTGCGAGGGCTCGGTTGTCTTGGCGTTTTTTGAAGAAGGTTTATGTTCATCAGTCGACGGATATGGGCTAGTGATGATGATAATGATACATACATTTTTAGACAGTAGAGCCCAGTTCTAACTTTATTTAAAAGTCAGCAATCCTTTAAAATATCAAGCTGAATATCCGACAGCAATGGTTTCTTTTTAATATCACGTCTAATGTTCGGAATCTTCAAAGAATTATTATGCAAATAAGTTTGAAAAACTCTCATCTTCCTCTTATTAGTCGAAAAACTTGGATTACTTTGTTGAAAATGAAAGTCAGTGCTTTCAAGCTTAAAGAAATTATTTCATTGATTTACCGATGGGAGAACGTGCTTATGAGAATGAAAATGTACTTTTTGAAAGCTTTTCACAGGCTGCATTTTCTGTCATTGTCATTACGAAGTCATTACGAAAATTGAATGCTTGACCATAGTGTAAATAGATTATATGTACCTTTTTGATATAGCAGGGAAATCCTTTATGGATATAGCCAGGATCTTCGGGTAGATCTTGACCCTATGTGGGACTTGCACCTGGGAGTGGCCTACCCTAAAATAAAAACACTGCGAGCGCCTTCAGCCGATTTTTCGAGGTCCTGGATCTGCAGGCAACAGGAGGACCTCAGCGACAGGCTGGCCTCGGCGAATTCCAGACTACTTCTCGTAAGAAGGCACTGCTCGTAATTATTATATGTAAAATTTTACTTTTTTTTTAAATTCTGGACATCATCTACTATATATGTATAGTATATTACGCTCCACAATTTAGAACTAAAAAACATATTTTAGTTCCTTCAGACGTAATAAATGCTTTACAATTATTTCAGTAATTTTACGAAGCTCAAGCCATATTTGTGAAATTTTAACTAGGTTAACATGCAAACAATAATTGTTAATTCCTTTTAGTTTAACTACGCACCCCTATTCTTCGCTCACAGACTATATGTACCTAATGTATATGAATTTTAGCGATCAATCAAACAATTCGTATACCCAAGAAGAATACCGGTCCTCAATATTAAAAATACAAATAAAGAAATTCCTAATTAATAAGATTCAGTAATATCATAGACGACCTCTGTGGCTCAGTGGTTAACGCGTTGGCGCTCAAGCTCAAGAAGGTAGCGGATTCGAATCCTGCCGGGGAACAAAAACAACATTCTATGTTCCTGGATCATGACTGTGTATTAAATATGTGTATTATATAATTAAAATCTTAAATATATGTATAGTATACAAGTTTTAAATATATTTCCGTTGTCTGGTACCTGATACACAATTTCTTCGAGAACTTACTACGATACTAGATTGACGTGGTGTAAAAACGTTCATAGATATTATTATTATATAACGGAGAAGAAATATAAATTCCAATTGACCATGGTGCAAACATATTCGCAATGTCAGAACTATCGTCTACTTTGTGGATTAGAAAAATATTTTAACGCTTACCTTGCTAACTTTGCTCTTCTTCTTAAGCAGCATATGACAGTTAGAGCCAACAGCGGGAACCCGAAGATACACGACACTATCGGCACCACTATTGATTCTGGAGTCACTGAAACAATGAAATGTGGATGAGAATCATTTATTTACAAGTAACATGAAACAAACTACACAAAGACGAGGGTTGCTTTGGGACGCGACAAAGGGTCGCATAAAAGAATATACAATTTATTGTGTTTACACGTTTCACCTACAGCAACACTTACTATCATTAAAATATTTTTTATTTAAGGCTTTTATAGTCTTATTTATAGGCAAAAAAAACACTTAATTTTTTATATTTCTTTTATTATATTGGGAATTGAAAAATGTAGCCCTTTCCAAAACGTTTTACAATATTTTCTACATGTTTATATATTTAACATAATGTTTATATATTTAATAGGTACACCAACAGCACTACAACTACAACATTCTTATATAGAATATAATAATAAGGTACCACAGCCGATTAAAGTAATTATTCATTAAGTACATATTAATAAAAAATATAATAAAACATAAAACCTTATAACTGTAAATGAGAGAATAGAAAGAGTTTATTAAATAAATAAGAGCTTCCTTGTATTTTCAACGATATTTTTCTTTATCTATATATCTTTGATTGCTTCGTGTTGGATGCGAGTCGTCTTGGCGATCGGTCGTCTTGGTTTTCTTTGAGGGAGGTCTATGTCCAGCAGTGGACGGATAGAGGCTGATGATGATGATGATATATCTTTGATAGATAAAGATAAAGTCTTCAATCTGGTGTCTTCTAAATAAAGTCTTCAGTCTGTCTGCAGATTCTGATTTCAAATCCGCAAAGTGCGACTTGGCTCAACAATTCCATATTGTAAACAGAGAACTTTTAAAACGTTTAAAATATTTTGTCCTGTAGGTGCAATTAATTATATATTATATTTCAAATATCAATACATGGACACAATAAGTGAATAAGTTCAGAATTATATTACTGAGTCAACGTCGGAAGATCGTATGAAATATCGTACCATGAATAACGCTGCAAAATTTTATTTCATTTCTTTTTAATAAAACGCAAAGAATTGACATATTATAGTCAGGTCTAACGTGCATTCCACAAACGGGGTTGCTAGTAGTAGTAGTAGTATACTTAAACTATAATATTATATATTATAGTTATTATTATTATTATATACTATAATATGCCCCTCAAATTCTAACTCCTCGTCCGGCATGACCACCGATGCCACGTGGGGGGCGGACATTGGCAACGTTTACGTTAATTAACTCAACCAATGACTAACGGAGCTCTAGTGACCTTCAATGATGAAGAGACAATTTAAGAGAACTAGTAAAGGGTCGCTTCCCGGGGGTGATCGCCGGGGCATGTCTGGGGCTGGCGCTGGACATGACAGCATGCAGACCGCCAGTGGCTTTCCGTTGAACAGGCGGACGGGAGCCGGGGAAACCGAAGATACTACAGCCGAACACATCCATGAGGGCGATAATGCCTTGTGGAGCAGGGCCATACCCACAGGCTCCACCGGTATATCGTCAGAGACCATAGCACCAAGCAACACAATATCAGATATAAGACAGAAATGGTCTCTAGAGGAAGTTAGGGAACTAATGTTTTGCTATTACAAAGCTAAAGCATTAGGTGTAGGTTATATCAAACGACTTGAAAAGCTTTTTAAAGAAAGAAACAGCAATAACCCCAAAGTAAATAAACTAAATGGTAACACACTTTCTAACCAAGCACGTAGCATCATTTCGCGTAAAATATTATCAGATGAGGTCTTAAATGAAATTAAACAAAATGCGGAACATTCCATAGAGGCAGACAACGTTCAAACAACATCTTATAGCATTAATACACAAGACCATAACGTACCTACAGGGATAAATCAAGAAAATCAAATACAACAACGAACAAATGAAGGCGAAGTAGTATCAGAAAATTGTAATGCTCAATCTTTAAGAAATTTACAAGATTCAAGAAGAAAATGGTCACAAGAAGAGCTAAGTGAACTGATGTTTTGCTATTATAAAACTAAGTCTCAGGGTGCAGGATATGTAAGAAGACTAGAAAAACTATTTAAAGAAAGAAATTTAAACAACTCTAAGACAGAAAAGCTTACAGGACAACTTTTATCGAATCAGGCACGTAGAGTTATAACATATAAAGATTTACCCGAAGACATCCTAAGAGAAATGAGACATAACGCTGAGCAGACTAATTTATATGACGCTAATGGACCATTCACAAGAATAGATGAACAAAATAATGAAACCGAGGAACACAGACAAACATCACAACAAAGTCAGCCACAACCAATAGTAATCAATAATGAAACGCCTCCTTTCACAAATACGCAATCACATAATCATTCAAATACACCATTTGAATTGCACAACACTCAAACAAATATTCATAACAACAGCGATGAAAACATTCCGAACACTAATAATGAAAATTTCATAGAAATTAATGAAAACCTAGATAGTATCTTACTAGAATTCATGCAAAACTTAGCAGAAACTAAAGAAACGCTAATAGGAAATAGGAAAAATTTACCTAAACCAATATTTTCAAAAAAATTCTTTGAAAACTTAAATACAATAAACAATTTTTTACCTAATATTTTAGGAACACAAGAAACTCTAAGAGATATCAACGACGTCATATACGCAGCAGCTAAAACTCTTATAGAAGCCAATAATCAGAAGCCCTTTAATAAATCAACCACAATAAAACCTTTTAGAGATCCACCCTGGAAAGCTAGAATTAAGAAAAACATAGACGAAATTAGAAAAGAATTAGGCATATTAATAGAAAGTAAAAACGACAGAATAGGCAAGAAAAAGGTAACCTCAATAAAAAAACTATATAACAAGTATAACATCTTTGATGAACAGAATTTAAATAATACAATAGAAATACTTAAGCAAAAAGTAAAATTGTATGCTGGTAGATTAAAACGCTACGAGGATATAAATAATAGAAAAACACAAAATAAACTATTTAAAGACAATCAACACAAGTTTTACAGAAGTATAGATGGTAAAAATATGAATACAACTGCTATCCCCAGCAAGCAAGAGATACAAGACTTTTGGTCAAAAATATTATCACTACCTAAAGGATACAATAAGAACGCACCGTGGATTACAGAAATAGAGACAGACTCAGGATGTGCTGAGGATAACAGGTTTCAAGATATAGATTTAGATAAGGTTAAAAATGCTGTTAGGAAAACACAAAATTGGAAAACGCCAGGAATTGATAAAATACAAAACTTTTATATAAAATATTTCACCAACATACACAGTTATATGGCAAAAGCATTTGATAGAATATTTAAAGGAACAGAAGAAACAGAAGAATGGTTCACGACTGGACAAGTTATTCTAATTCCGAAAAGCAGTAGTAATACAGACAATCCTAAAAACTGGCGCCCAATAGCGTGTCTGCCCACAATGTATAAAATACTGACATCAATAATAGCAGACGAATTGTACACATATTGTGATCAAAATAAAGTAATAGCAGTAGAGCATCGAGGCTGCAGAAGGGGTACCAGAGGGTGCAAGGATCATCTCATGCTAAATAAGTCAATTCTGGAGGATGCGTACTGTTATACCACAGGTCTTGAGGCTTTAATGCTGACTACGCCTATATTATTACCGATCAGCTTTACACCTTCAGAGTCTAAGAAGATCCCTAGCCTGGCGATCAGTCTCCATCCACACATCAGACCTGACGGTCGCGTTCAGATTCTATATCCGTGTATTCTAATCCTAATTATGTACAATTTCTTTTAGTTATAATAAAGTTCTTTTTTAAAAAGTCTTTCGATTAAAGCCATCTAACATTTGGTGGCAGCGGTGGGATCGGAAATCCCCAGTGCCGAAAAGGAAAAAACTGTTAACGACTAAGTGTATTTTACAAAGAACTGTGAAAATCTGTGAATCAGTGAAAGTAAAAAAAAAAAACTCAGTGAATTAGTGAAATTTTAAAAGTGACGAACAATTGTTCTGTACGCAAATCACGCTACCTATCCGAAATATTATTAAATATAATATCACCATCATCCTGCTACTGATCAGCCTGACCCTTACCAGGCCTTCTGTATTCGACAACCAATAGATCTGTCACGAAGGGCAATAGCCCTCCATATCAGTCTACTGGAGCCAGCTGCTACATCCAGCATCGAGATTCAAGGAGCATCAACCATCACACCGTGTCCCGAGAAACCCGACACCGGCATGAGAATAGTCACCGCCGTGCTTATCTGCGCACTGTGAGTCCTTAGTCATTGTTATTAAATAGGGTTGTACAACACATAGTTTTAATATTATTGTTTAATTTTATTATATCACTATATACTAATGGCAAAATCAGAAAAACTCCAATTAGATATTCAATTGTCTGATAATTCTAAACCACCGACACCCACTCCCACTCGAGCGACAAGGTCGTCGCCCTTAATAGTGGAAATGGACCTTAATACATTGTTTAAATTTATTAAACCCTTTGATGGAAGTAGGGATACATTAAATTCATTTCTTGTTAACTGTAATAACGCTTATGAACTTGCCAGTGAAACACAAAAACCTATTTTATTCAAATATATAATTAGCCAACTGAGCGGTAAAGCGGAAGTAGCCTGCTCAATTAAAGAATTCACAAATTGGGACCATCTAAAAGACTTTTTGAAAAATCAATTTAGTAACCGTAAACACTATGCCCATTTGCTCACAGAGCTACAAGAGAGTAAACAAGGGGCGTTAGATAGTGTAAGCCAATTCGCTCTTCGAATCGAAACATTATTGTCACAACTGCTAATAGAGGTGTCGGCATCTACATCTAAAGCCAAGGAACTCCCTGGCCGCGCAGCAGCAATGGAAGACTTAGCTCTCCATCATTTTCTCATGGGGTTATATCCCAGACTTTCGAATATCGTAAGGTGTAGGTCCCCAAGGACCCTTAACGAGGCCATAAATCTAGCTATATCAGAAGAACGTATCCAACAAACTTTATACAGACGGGCACCAGGCGAACCTAAGCCCAACAACACGAGTAGAAGTAATAATAATAGATCTGGTCCATCACGGCCAAACATGAACCCTGGCTATAATGCTAATACGTTCACTCATAATACAAGGCCATCTAACTCACAAGGTAGTCAACAATTCTGTAGGTATTGTAAAACTCCAGGCCACGATATTTCAACCTGTAAGAAACGTGAGTACAACAATAATAGATTCAAGATATCGCAACCTTCACAATCAAATTCTTACACCAGACAACCTGCGCGAGTAAATTATTTGACAGATGCTCCGGAACCAGACTATGACAATACCAGCCGAGACGAGGTAGATATTCCAGTGGACACTGATAATGATAATTTAAACGACTAAACGTCTCGTTACGGTGTCGCCCGAGACAACTCACTAAAGTCGACACCCAATCCAAAATCCCTAGATCAAATCCTTTTGCCTACCAACAGGGTAACCAGCCCCAAACTGAAGGCCAATCCAAATTTCTCGCCAACCGACAGGGTAAACAGCCCCAAACTGACGGCGATGCTTTTTCTAAACAAAATCCTTTCGCCTACCAACAGGGTAACCAGCCCCAAACCGAAGGCCAACCCAAATTTCTCGCCAACCGACAGGGTAAACAGCCCCAAACCGACGGCGATACCTTTTCCAAACCAAATCCTTTCGCCAATCAACAGGGTAACCAGCCCCAAACCGACGGCGACACATACATAAAAACAAGCCAACAACCTAACCTTAAAATTTATGAGATAAATATAGACACTTCAAAGAGATTACTACCTCACATTTTAATAAAAACTAACGTATCAGATATTCCCCTATCTCTCCTAGTAGACTCGGGATCGGCTGTAAGTCTGATAAAATCTTCCTGTATGAGCAAAATTCAGAAGCTCGTAAAAGAACCAGTTAAACTTAAGGGCATTGACCCGGGTGATGAACCTACATTAACAGAAGGACATTTCCAACTTAAATTAGAACTTAATGAACGGAAACTCATCTCGTTCAAATTTCATGTCATAAAAGAAATTAATTTACAATATGACGGCATTATTGGTTCCGACTTTCTCACAGCCCTTCGCTGCAAGATTGACTATACTGAAGACACCCTTAATATAGGGAAGTACAACATTAAACTACATTTCATCAACCCTTCCTACATTATTCCACCCCGCTCAGAAACAGTCATCGAGTGCTCAGTAGAACACTTTGACCTCAAAGAAGGCATAATCCTAGACCAACACATTACTGACAACCTATTAGTATCAAACTGCATCGTAAAAGTTAAAGACAACAAACGTATTAACTTAACCGTAGCTAATATTTCTGAACATCCAGTTAACATGAATCCGAATCTAAAATTAAAACTAGAACCCTTACACGTGACATCATTTAATATAAATTTAGAAACACAAAGTGCAACTGACAGAAGCACCAAAGTCATTAAATCTTTAAGAATGGACCACTTGAATACAGAGGAGGCCAACGCCCTGATAGACGTATGTACCGACTATACTGACATTTTTCATTTACCTGAAGATCACCTTTCCTATACTTCTGCCCTCAATCATAGAATCAAGACCAACACTGACGTTCCTATACATACTAAATCTTATAGATTCCCGGAGTGCCACAAAAAGGAAGTGGAAAGTCAAGTTGAAAAGATGCTGCAACAAAACATAATCGAACCTTCTATCTCACCCTGGAGCTCACCAATCTGGATAGTCCCAAAAAAGGCAGATACCCAAGGTCAACGGAAGTGGCGTATCGTGATTGACTATCGTAAACTGAATGACATTACCATAGGCGAAACCTACCCAATTCCTCAAATTTCGGAAATCCTTGATCAGTTAGGTAAAAGTAAGTACTTCTCCACGCTAGACCTAGCATCCGGCTTCCATCAATTATTGATTTCCCCAGAAGACGCAGAAAAAACAGCATTCTCTGTCCCTCAGGGACATTACCAATTCAACAGAATGCCATTTGGCCTAAAGAATGCGCCTGCAACATTTCAAAAACTCATGAATAATTGCCTCTCCGGCTTGCAGGGTAACCGGTGCTTTGTTTATCTCGATGACATAGTTATTTACTCATTTGACCTAAACTCTCACGTTGACAGCCTACGAGCAGTATTCGACAGACTGAGACGCTTTAACCTGAAATTACAGCCTGAAAAGTGTGAGTTCCTGCGGAAGGAGGTGGCTTATCTTGGGCATATAATCGGAGAAGACGGAGTGAAACCAAACCCCGACAAAACTAAAGCCGTATCCAGTTTTCCCACTCCTAAATCTTCAAAAGACATTAAGTCTTTTCTAGGATTGGTATCATATTACCGGAGATTCATACCCGAGTTCGCCAAACTGGCAAAACCATTAACCTCGCTCTTAAAAAAGGATATTCCATTCCACTGGAAAAATGAACAGCAGATTGCTTTCGAATCCCTAAAAACAAATTAATCTCCGCACCAATCCTTGCCTATCCTGATTTTACACAACCATTTCTCCTTACCTGTGACGCGTCCAACTATGCAATTTCCGCCATCTTGTCTCAGGGACCCATAGGACAAGATCTCCCTATATCATATGCCTCCCGTACGCTGAACAAAGCGGAATCTAATTATAGCACAACCGAAAAAGAATGCCTTGCTATAATTTTCGGAACGAAAGTATTCAGGCCCTACCTTTATGGGCATCGATTCAAAATTATTACTGACCACAAGCCCTTACAATGGCTTTTTAATTGTAAGGATCCAGGATCAAGACTAGTTCGCTGGCGTCTCAAACTTGAGGAATTCGAGTACGACATTCAATACAAAAAAGGAAAAATTAACGCTAATGCCGATGCCTTATCTAGGTTCCCTGTAAACCCAATTGAACCGGTAGAGCCAGAAACAACTGCACCTCCAACCTCAAGGGAATCTCCACAAAGACTAGACAGAGACCTTTTAGACTTATTGTTGTCACCACCATCCTTTAATCCCGAAGAAATCATCCCTTCTGAAACGGACAACCTCTTTGACGACATTGTACCCCTTCCTGACGTAGAGCTACCGACCAATATCCCAGACGTACTCAGGGAAGAAATCGAAAATGAATTTAATAACCTTCCCAAACCAGATCAGCCATTTATCCCTGATCCTGACACACTGAGCATCGATCCACAACCATCTACTAGCACGGCCCATAACGAACCAGTTGACGATTACCCTACCTTTCTGAAACTAGTATCAGACAAAGACAGATTCTTCGATACTATAATAGAAGAACATAACGGTAGCTTGATGAAAAGTCGAAACAAAATTATCTTAGTCCCGACATCTTTAGATTTAGACGAGTCCAACCCTTATATCCAAGAAATTCTTAGCGACCCTGAAATGTATAAAACAATAAATGAAGCCGAGAAAGAACTTTTCTCATTTCAGAAATTAGAAATAAATAATACGCAATACTATTTGCTATTTACCAAAGTACATCACTTTGACGAACCCTCGTATCCCGAAATATTTCAAACTTTAAAAACTGTTCGTAATGACCTACTAAAGTCAAAAGAAATTGACGAAATTAGCATATCAGACTTGAGGAATCCATTTGAAAAACACTCTTTTGTAAGAATTTATAATATATTGTCATATCTATTTAATAATACAAAAATTAAAGTCAACATCTATCATAATAAGATAACATACCCAACACTAACTGAGATTAAAAAAATATTATTCGAGAATCATGATATCCCAATTGCGGGCCACCTGGGTTCTGTCCGTATGTACAATAGAATTAAGGAGCTATATTACTGGAAGGGTATGCGCAGCGACATTGAAACATATGTCAAACAGTGCAAATCTTGCCAGGAAAATAAAGCCCTCCGACAACCTAATCGAGCCCCAATGCAGATTACTAGTACCTCAACAGCTCCTGGACAACGAATATCCCTGGATATCGTTGGACCGCTACCCGAAGCTGGAGCCGCTAAACTGAAATTCATCCTGACTCTACAAGACGACCTGACAAAATTCTCGACTGCATACCCTATCCGCTCTACTACAGCTGAAGAGACTAGTGAATGCTTACTCCACTATATATCTATTTTCGGTATCCCAAAAACAATACTCACCGATCAGGGTACAAATTTTACATCAGATCTTTTCAGGAAAACATGCGAGTTCCTTAAAATAAAGAATTTATGGTCCTCGCCATACCATCCCCAGACCCAAGGAGCCTTAGAGCGGAGTCATTCAACGCTCAAGGAATATCTTAAGTCCTACATCAACGAAGAACAGTCAAACTGGCCGCGATATGTATACACGGCCATGTTGGCCTACAACACATCCATACACTGCACGACACATTTCACACCATATGAACTGATGTTTGGTAGTAAGCCTTTCATACCTAATTCAATATATAATGAAGATCAGGGAGCCACATATCCGGACTATTGCGAATGCTTCAGAACAGACTGAAGTATTCGAGAGAGAAAGCTTTAGACTTTATAAGAAAATCCAAAGAGACCTCAAAGTCTTACTATGATAATCGCACCCGACCAGTTACTTATAAAACAGGTGAATATGTCTACATTAAAAATCATTTGAGACTACGTAAGGCGCTCTCTCCTGTCTGGAAGGGCCCTTACAAAATTGTAAAAGTAAATGGTAATAATACATTAACTCTATTAATTAATAGACGTCATGTCACTCATCATTTTGACCAGGTGAAACCAGCCGATATAACGAAGAAATAAATACAACACATATATTATATACATGACTTATATACACAGAATATCGTAAAATAAATTTAAAATAAAAGCATATAGTATTTTAGGAATAGTAAATAGTTATAACAACATTTAGTTAGGATAAGATATTAGCATACTTAAGTAATAAATATTAACTATCCTTTTCTTCTCTTTCTCTCTTTCTTCTCATATTCTATCTATTCTCTTCTCTTCTAGGTTCCCAGAATGGTGCCTATCTTATCAGGACTTCGTTCATCCTATCGCTTCAAGCTCTGGTCTCTATTTTGACTATATAGGAACACTCGGCATAAGTAACACACACCTAAGGGTTGTAATACCCTTAGACATATCACACCTCAGTCCCCATATCGACGCCATCAATCATAATATAAAATTAATTGAAGATTTGTGTAACCAAACGCACATAGTGACAATAACTAAAGAATGCTATAATAGACTTTTACCATTAAAAGCGCGATATCAGGACTTGATTACAGACTACTCATCTATATCACATCTCATAGATAATAGAAATAAGAGAAGTGCGTGGATCAGCGGTGCAGGCACGCTAATAAAACACATTTTTGGCAATTTAGATGAAGATGACGGCATAAAATATGATAAAGCAATAGAATCATTACAGCGTAATGAAAAACAGTTAGTTGAATATATGAAAGAAAATATATTAATTACTTCATCTATCACGTCAACTTATAATAAAACTATAAATAAAATTAAAGAAAATGAATTTAACCTCAATGTGGCCATTGGCAAGCTCACGCGCGTTATCGGTAATATCACCCAAACAACGAATGGGTTACAAATTTTGGCAAATGTAAATGAGATACTTAACTCGCTTGAGGCAACCCTACTTACTTTATCATTTCAAATACAAGATGTGATTAACGCCATACTGTTCAGTTCACTCAATGTACTGCACCCGGCTATCATTACGCCGCATCAGCTGTATCGCGAACTCGCTGATAACTACAGGCACTTGTCCAGTGACCTCGACTTACCTGTTAATCTAAATTTAAATTCTATACACTCAATCCTAAATGTATCTAGTATAGTGTGTTATTATAGTAATCATAGGATAGTCTTTATTCTACAAATACCGTTAACTAGTATTAAGAAATATATGTTATTCCATAACATAGCCCTACCTACTCCCAATAATAATGAGCAAACCGATACATTTAGTCTCATAGTACCTAGTAATAAGTATATAGCAATGACTAAGGACCAGTCCCACTACTGTACGATAGACAGCCTCCAACCCTGTGTGTCAGTGAACCCCGAACTATACTTATGTAATGTGGAAAATGTATACCTCACCGCAGCGCGCTCTACGTGTGAGAGTGAGCTACTGGCTAAAGCTCTGACTACTAAACCTCACCAGTGTAAAACTAGAACCACCACCGGAAAATTAGATATCATCAACCCCATCACAAATAATAGGTGGATCTACGTCCAATCAGAACCATCTAAAATAAGAATTGACTGTGCTAATTCAAAATTATATGAAACCACTGTTTTAGGCACAGGAATTATCAACATACCCGACCATTGTATCGGTTACTGTAAGACTACTGTATTAATGCCGAAATATAATGTAATTAACATAAGTTCGCCTATTAGTCATTTATCCGGTTTTAACTTGTCAAACAATATATACATGTATAATTTAAGTAATTTTAAGAATGTTACGGATGATAATGCATTCTCGATTAGTTTCGAAAACATCACGAACCTAGATGAGATCGAGGCTGATAAGGCCGCATTAACTTCACTACTGGACCGGCTAAAAATCATAGAAACTCACCAAGTAGACTTCAGCCGATCGGGAACGCATTATTCAATAGGTTTTATTATAATATGTATATCATTAGGTTTGTATTCTTCGCATAGACTCATAAGATATATTTGTAAACGCAACCGTCACTTCTGCTTTAACGCTAACCGCACACCACCACCAGTAAAATCAATTAATAATACAAATGATTCCGCCGAAATAGAATTAGGCATACATGCTGACTCGGAGGTGAACTCTGGTGCTCCCACCAGGAGTCATCTATAGCTGAAGACTTGGATACCCCAAGTCTTCTCTAAAAGGGGGAGGTGTTATACCACAGGTCTTGAGGCTTTAATGCTGACTACGCCTATATTATTACCGATCAGCTTTACACCTTCAGAGTCTAAGAAGATCCCTAGCCTGGCGATCAGTCTCCATCCACACATCAGACCTGACGGTCGCGTTCAGATTCTATATCCGTGTATTCTAATCCTAATTATGTACAATTTCTTTTAGTTATAATAAAGTTCTTTTTTAAAAAGTCTTTCGATTAAAGCCATCTAACAGTACCATGCAAAAAAGAATCTCAGCATGAGTTGGATCGACTATCAAAAGGCCTTTGACAGCATATCACATGATTGGCTTTTGAAAGTTCTCGAAATTTACAAATGCCCCGGTGCTGTTAAAGACTTTTTGAAAATGTTTATGCCAAAATGGAGAGTTATAATGACGGCTCATGGTGTGAACTCTTCTGTAACAACGGACCCTATACAAGTTAATTGTGGCTTATTTCAAGGTGACTCGTTGTCACCCCTTCTATTCTGTTTAGCAATAAATCCCTTATCCCAAATATTAAATAAATATGATAACAAAGGCTACAAACTTAAAGATAAAACATATATAAATCACTTACTTTACATGGACGATCTCAAACTCTACGCTAAAAATAAAAATAATCTAGCAGCCCTTCTACATACAACTGAAATATTTACAAAAGATATAGGAATGAATTTCGGTTTCGAAAAATGCAATATATTACACATCGTTTAAGGAAGAAAGAAAGATAATCAGAGAGAAGGACAATTACTACTCAGTGGGGAGGAATTCAAGTACTTACAAGAAAATCAAACTTATAAATATTTAGGAATACATGAATCTGGAAAATTAAATCATAGCGAACTACGCCAGCAAATACTAAAGGAATATTTTAAAAGAATCAAAAAAATATTAAAAACACATCTAAGCGCACGAAACATAATAAAAGCAATTAATACTTACGCAGTACCCGTACTACTTTACTCGTTCGGAATAGTAAATTATAAATACAAAGACATAAATAATATAGATATAAAAACCAGGAAAATATTAGCACTGAACAAAATACACAAACAAAAATCAGAAGTAGAAAGACTTTATTTACCTATAGAAGAAGGCGGAAGAGGATTAATTAATATAGAATCATTATACAAAACACAAATAATTAAATACAATAAATATCTAAACAGTGCTCATGATTACCTGATAAAAGCGGTTAATGAACATGATAAAAATATTAATCAATACTCAATAAATAAAGAATCAAAAGAATACATAAAAGAGATAGGACTACATACAGACGAAAATGTAACAGATAAAAATATTAAATCAGCCATAATAAAGAAGAAAATTCAAGTTTGGAAATCGAAGCCACTACGTAACCAATTCCATAAGCTAGTCTTAGAAAAAAGCAATATAGATAAAGATCTTTCATTTCGTTGGCTAAAAAAACAACTGATATCTCCCATATTAGAAGCATCGGTTTTTGCAATTCAAGATCAGTCTATTATAACGAAACAGTTTGAAAGAGACATTATGAAGAAACCTACTGATGGCAAGTGCCGAATCTGTGCTGAAAAAGACGAAACAATACAGCACATAGTATCAGGATGCGAAAAGTTAGCAGGAAAATATTACGTACAAAGACATAACAATATAGTGCAATATATATTCTGGCTTCTTTCTAAAAAACATAACTTTGAAATTAATAAATTCTGGTGGAAAGACTCTCTTAAACAACCTCAAGTAAAAGAAAATGACACAGCCAAACTGATGTGGGAGATGCCAGTTCAAACAGATGTTACTGTGAATCACAATAGACCAGACATTATTTACATAGACAAACTACAAAATAAGACCTACCTAATAGATGTCACAATACCGACCGACTAGAACATTGGCGCCAAAGAAATAGAAAAATTAACTAAGTACCACTTACTAAAAAAAGAAATAACCCGATTATGGAAAACCAAAGTTGAAATAGTACCAATAGTAATAGGAGCTACAGGAATGGTAGCCAAGAGTATTCGACGGTATTGTGACAGGCTAGACGCAAACATAGAATAACAATAATGCAAAAACAAACAGCCATTCATACAATTACAATAGTTTCTAAGGTTTTGGGGGATAATATTTCAGTAGATAGTGGGGGATCCGAGGCTCCTCTTCCCTGAAGGCTTCAGGGCGGGACCAAGGAAAGCACCAACTGAGAGCGGCTGAGATAAACTAGGTTTAACAATAATACTATAATATTATTATACTCTATAATAATAATAATATCTATGGACGCTTTTACACCACGTCAATCTGATCCCGTGGTAAGTTCTCCAAGAACTTGTGTTACGGGTACCAGACAACGGAAATATATTTAATACTTTTATACTATACATATATTTAAGATTTTTATTATATAATACACAACTTTAATATACAGCCATGACCCAGGAACATAGAAAATATTTTTGTTCCATGGCGGGATTCGAACCCGCAACCTCCGGCTTGAGCGCCAACACGCTTACCACTGAGCCACAGAGGTCGTCTATGATATTACTGAATCTTATTAATTCGGAATTTCTTTATTTGTATTTTTAATATTGAGGACCGGTATTCTTCTTGGGTATACGAATTGTTTGATTGATCGCTAAAATTCATATACATTAGGTACATATAGTCTGTGAGCGAAGAATAGGGGTGCGTAGTTAAACTAAAAGGAATTAACAATTATTGTTTGCATGTTAACCTAGTTAAAATTTCACAAATATGGCTTGAGCTTCGTAAAATTACTGAAATAATTGTAAAGCATTTATTACGTCTGAAGGAACTAAAATATGTTTTTTAGTTCTAAATTGTGGAGCGTAATATACTATACATATATAGTAGAAGATGTCCAGAATTTAAATAAAAAGTAAAATTTTACATATAATTATTAATGACATGCGGCCATTTTGTGCGCCGTTTTAATTGTATAGGTTGTCATAATAGTTTACAGCCTGTATTATGGTTATTTGAATTTAATTGTTTTGTTTTCACTTCTATCGGCAGTCCCTGTGACTGGTTGGGTTAGTTTTTTTCAAAATTTCAACTTACCGGTGGGATAAATGATAATTGGAGGTCGTTTGTTTCCATTTGAAGATTTAGCAACTATGATGACGTTGTTGGAGACGGTTGTAGTCGTGGTGGTGGCAGAGCTTCGAAATTGTTCGAGAAGGCTTGAGTTCGCCGTTGGTGATCGCGTCATATTAGTTCTCTGTAACAATTAGTTTATATTTAGTTTCACTCTTGTGGTATCAATAAAGGTATGGTAAAGATATACACGTGCTTGGTCACCGATACTATATGTTGTAAGGCTCTAAAGAGCGAAATACCAAACAATGTACAAAGAATGTCTAAATCCTGTGCACAGGCCTGTCTTTATATAAATAATTATTCTGTACGTGTCTGAACTCCTCCTAAGCAGCTGGACCGATCTTGATGATTTTTTTGTGTGTTCAAGTGGATTCGAGAATGGTTTAGAATTTAGATTCACAAAAAAAAAATGTATAGGAAAACGTCTGTCGGTGCCACTAGTATATTATAGTTAACCTTTAAACAAAACAAATGATATTGTTATTATTAAATATAGTATAATGAAATTAATAATTGTACGTTCAATATTCAAAGAGGAACAGATAAATATCAAGAAAGTAATATTATCCGACGCTGTATTGTGGAAACTTATCTCGAAAGGGGTTGGCGATTGGGTCTTTGTTAACATCGGCACAAACATCGGGTTTTGGGAGTATTGGTAGGCTTATAATAGAACTAATGGTATGAAGAACTCGTTCAAATGATAAGATGTTGACGATCGAGATCAAAACTGACTTTGAAAAGGAGACTATTCTTTATATTTATTTTTGGTATGTATTTCTACCTGTATGTCACGTCTTTGGCCGAATTTGATTTCAATTTGATCAACATTTTGATTTGATTGAAACAACTTTTTATGAATTTTGGCGCAGTTTAATACAATTTTTCAATGCTCCAATGACCACGGTTATGTATATTTATAATATCAGTATAGAAATAATAGAACATTAGAATACGTAAAAAAATCATCCTGTTCCATCCATCCTGTTACCTTGCATTTCACATATGCCTACGGAAGATATCGCCCGCCAAGCTTGCCCCCAGCCACTTTAAGCGGAAAATTCTATTGAATGTCAAGTAAATGTCGGAATGTACAACCGGAACCGGATTTGGGACGAGAGCATTTTTGTAAATTGTTAGTTCTATTTTCAAAGCTACAAACCTCATCCAAAAAATATTATTTTCATCAATTTATTAATTTTTTAATTAATTATATATATATAAAAATAATAATTAAAATTACTAAATTTTGTTTGTTTGTTTAATATGTTTCAATTTATTTATTATAAGCAACGCCCTGCGATTTCACCCGCGTACTTCTCATTCTCTTGGGTGTATAACAGGTGCGTTAGCCAAGACGCCATTCGCTGCAATCGTAAAAGCTAGTAGAAAACTAATAAATGTATGGAAATGACATTTAAGACCACTTGGTTTATCGATGTAAAATGTCATTTCCATACATTTATTAGTTTCCTACTAGCGTTTACGATTATAGAATGGCTTCTTGGCTAACCCACCAGGGATAAATTATAGGCTATGTGTTATTCTGATGTATAAGCTATATTATTGTAAAGTTTCAATATAAATCTATTCAATAGTTTTTGTATGAAAGAGTAAAAAACGTCTATTCATACAAACTTTCGCGTTTATAGTAATATCTATAAGCTATGTGTAGTGGAGTGATGTCCTAGTTGAATGCGAGCGGAGTATCGGACGACTTATCGTTCATTTAAAGAGGCTTATTCAGCGATAAACGGAAAAGTGTTGATGAAGATGATGAAACTTCTTCTTCATCATCATCATCATCTGCCACTATCCGTCTACTACTGAACATAGACCTTCCTCAATGAACGCTATAAACTTCCAGTACTCAGCGACAGTATAGATAAATTGTTAATTATTTATACCTGTAGGAGGTACGAGTATCCTAGCTATTGGCGGACCGATATTCCTCAGTTATCTGGTAGCTTATATATTGATACATACCAATTTACTACACTATAATGTCTTCCTATATCCTCGTATTTTGAAAAGAAGAAAACAAAACATATTGTTTTCTAATGTTTACGCGCATTTCACTCATAATGAAACAAACAACTTTTACGAATAACGCGATCACTATTGATATTTATTTAAATATTGTTTCGGGTGCTTACCGCGTTTACAGGTTTATTGAGGTTCCGATATTTCGGCAATGTTTCAATCGCCACGATCACGGGGAGACTGAAACAATATAATATTTTATATAAACTTTTACGAATTTTATCGCCGTTTATTTAGTTTTTTTACCTGCCCGACGTTTTGGATACTTCAAAGCTACTATAGTTATAGGAAAAGTTGTTTTATTATAAAAAGAAAATATGTTGGGTTAATAAATCTTAATTTTCTGAAATCGTTATAATGAAACAATTTTTACGGATTTTATCGTGGTTTATTAAGATTTTTACAAGCCCGACGTTTCGCCATTATATCAGATTTCATAAAAAAAATTGATTTATTGTTTTACTTTACTTTAAATATCTTACTTTTATCTCTCTTATCCTACCAATTGAGCAAACATAATGCTTAACGAAACGGCAATTCATTTGTTTGGTAAAAAAACTGTAATAATGTTATTAGCAGTCGTTTTTGACGTTGTACAATTAATGTTTTGCGAGAGTTATTTACGAATAGCATTTTATACATTCAGTTTAAGTAGCGGGTGACCTAAAAATAGTTTGGATCTCAGGCGGTGTCAGATGAAGTAGTTCCGATGGAATAACAGGAAAACCCTTTTACTTTCCCACCACGTCTTTCTATAAATCTCTCTCGATAAAAAATAATGCCTTGTAACATTGGTGGGACGTATTCAACGAAACATATCAAAAAATCTATTTGATGTACGCATGGTTTGAGTTGAGAAGTGATGTACGCATAGGGTACGTAAATATAGATATAAATAAGAGAAAACAGGGATTAAATTTTAATTGATAAAGTAAATGGGATTCGCGTATATGAACATGACTTTATACTCCATTATTTCATTTGCATGACACAATTATTTTTTGACAGAGCATTCATTAAAAATCAGACCCTGTAATCTGTTGAAAAGTCCGATGTTAAGTAGTGAAAGAGCGAAATGAATAAAACCCTTAAAACCAGAATGTTCGGAATAATTTAAGCTGAACACAAAAATATCACTCGTTGATATCTAGTCCAGAGGTACTCTGGACTCCATTTCCTCGGCTTGTCGCCAGTACTGATACCGCTGCTGCCCGGTATTAGGGAGGGGGGAGCGCTTTATAGTAGCGGCGCAGACTCGCTTTAAGCAAGCGGGCGCACCGTTCTAAGCGCCCTAATTATGGAGTATAATAATTAATATGGATCTTGACAATGGGTTGCCGCGATGTTATATACCGCGGGAGTCTGAGTCCTGCAGGAGTAGAAGCAAGACTACACCGGTCGTCATTATGCGAAAAAAAAGGACCGCGGTTCATCGCGCGCGCTGCTTGGGAGAGCAGGATTTGGACTAGTCAAATCCGATACGGTCGACGAATCTTTTACGGTTGAATTTTACCTATTATACCTCATTCCTCCCTCTGGAGAGGGAGGTGGGTCACGCGCGGTGCCCATGTAATCTAGCGGTAGCGTAGCGCTGTTTGCGAGGTCTGGGTTTGTATATCGTCGTATCGTATCGGATTCGAACCTAAGCTTCCGCGATCGATCCGGATCGATGTGGTTTCCATGTGTAGGGGTCGACGTCGCTTACGACCCCGAGACCCAAGCGGTGTGCAGGTGTACCTAGCACCGTGTGTTGTACTTCTGTGTATGTTGTACTGTTTCGACGTTGGGAGGGGTTGATCTGTGGTGCGGGACAAGCCCTCTGTGGAGGTGGCGTCGGTCCCTTGGGGGACTGACTAGCCGTCGAGGTGCCCTGTTTACTCATTAGGTCCGGGGCACCTCACCAAAGGCGGCATTGGTGGCACTCGCCGGGTTTTAGTGGGTAGAGCTGCATCCACTTTGCTAGTCCCACATACCCGCGTGGGGAGACCCACTCCCCCGCGGGATTCCTCAGAACATTTCCCGACGTTAAACAAAAAAAAGGTAGTCACCCAGGTGAAGAGATTAAACATACAAGGTTGATAAAAGCGAGAGGCATTACATTAAACCACATACACTACACATGCTTACGGTTAATTCGAAACTATTAAAAAATAGTTTGAGAGCAATAAAAAAAAAGTTTTTCAAAGAACTTAAATACGTGAATAGTCAAAGTAAAACGTCAACACCCTTTGTAAAATGTCCTTCGAATCTAAAAGGCAACGTCGCACAGCACGTTGTGTCGGTGCGGCACAGGTTGCGTCTCACCGGGTCAAACAAAGCAGAGCGGCTTTAAAACTTTAAAAATATCCTGTGACTAAACTATTGATTCTATTGGTCCAATTTTTGGTTTGTAGCCTGAAAATGGTACATAGTATACGTGGTTTAATTTAATGCCTCCCGCTTTTATCAACCTTGTAAATACGACGATACTAATTGACTTAGAAAAAAATAACCTAATTGTTATGGAGGAACTAGGTTTAATAAACCTCCCGTATAAAAACAATGCTTTCTATGGTGGCAATTAATAAGGCTTAATATAAACAAAGAAAGTCAGGATTGCACAAAGTTGAGTTAGAAACAACGTTGATTGATTTATTTCAATTAATTATTATTCTTTTCCCGAATTTCACTTAGTATGATGTTTACGTACTTCATAGAAATTCATTAGGGTTTAAAAAATCTCAATGTTTCAGATTACATCAACTGTGATGGACTCAATATTATCCCACGAGTAAATATCAGCTTTCCATTTGACTGCGTTCAACGTTGGGCGGTTCGAATCGTCGATAGCAAGGTGCTCTCCAATCGACATGATTCTTTGGCGCTGCGTAGGGATTTTGGGATCGCTCTGCATCTTCTACCGCATCTACCACGGGGAGAGTTCTGAGAAATTGTTCGGACTAATACCACCGGACATCACGTAAAAAAATTAAATTTCACGCTCACCGTCTCGTTGTTCGGAAATCCACAACAACTCGATTCTTACGGCATTTCCTGCCTCGCACTACGGATATATATGGAATCAGCTGCCACCTATAGTGTTTCCGAACCGATAAGACTTAGGGACCTACTCATATTTGAAAGGCCGGCAACGCACTATTCTATTAAAAAAAATAAAAACCGCCCAAGTGCTAGTCGGACTTGCGCACGAAGGGTTCCGTATCATTACATAATTTACAACATTAGACACTTTAACAAAAAATATGGTTTATTTTGAAAAAAATGTTTTTTTTTAAATATTTGAGTTGATTGAATGAAAGGTAAATTGCGGTTTTGGGTTTATGACGTATTAAAAAAAACTTTTTACTAGATCTCGTTCAAACCAATTTTCGGTGGAAGTTTACATGGTAATGTACATCATATATTTTTTTAGTTTTATCATTCTCTTATTTTAGAAGTTACAGGGGGAGGACACACACATTTTACCACTTTGGAAGTGTCTCTCGCGCAAACTATTCAGGTTAAAATTAGTTGTTGTGGTTGGTCTGATATTTGTAAACTGTAAACAATAGTCTGTATATAGCACCTGAGCCCAAAACATACGTAGGGAAGTTATTTTTATCGCGGAGTGATGTATACAAAGGTTTGAAGAGACTTGACTGCACTAAGGGACAGGGACCAGACGACATTCCACCATTTTTCCTACAACGTTGTGCTCCCTTGCTGTCTTTCCCGCTTCAACTAATTTTCAATGCATCACTGGACGCTGGTATATTTCCTTGTAAGTGGAAAAAAGCTCGAATTGTACCAATCTTTAAAGGAGAAGACCCCAAATATATCAAAAACTATAGACCCATATCAATTCTTTCGACGATGTCAAAGGTCTTTGAGTCGTTGGTGCATGATTATTTATCCAGGCATGTAAATCAGCGTCTCAGCATTCACCAACACGGATATGATGCGCGCACCTATAATGAGCTTGCGTCGGGGATTGCGGATCTTGACATCAATCACAATGATCTTATAGGTTTTAAGAATAAAATTTGTGAGTACTTGGATCAAACATGTAGAAAAGACTAATTTTTCATATAAGAAAGTATAATTGTTTTGTGTGTGTGTGTGTTTTATTTTATTTTATATGTATATTTTTTATTTTTCATTAGCATTGTTTTGTTGTTTATTAACATTGATTATTTCGATTTTGTTTAATGATATAGGTAATTTAAATTATTTTTCATGTGATTTTTTCTTTTTTCTGACATTGTTTTTCTGTTTGAGAATTATAATAAGATGTTTACGTTACATAATTGAATTTTGTGATTTGTTTTACTTTTGATATCTTTTGTAATTTTTATTTCTATTTTTGGTTGCCAATTGCATGATGTAATAGCCTATAAGTAAAAGTGCAATTAGCTGTACCTACACTATAAATGTTAGCAGTAGAATTATTATTGTAACTTTTGTTGGCTGTTCATATTAAATAAATAAATAAAAAAAATGGTATTAGAACCTCTATATCATTTTTGAAGACCTATCCATAGATACACGTCTGGGTATGATGAAAAAAAATATTTTGAGTTTCAGTTCTAAGTATGGCGACCCCCAAAATTTATTGTTTTTTTTCTAAAAAACAATAAATTTGAGTAGAAATCTTAATGCGGTTCACAGAATACATCTACTTACCAAGTTTCAACAGTATAGATATTATAGTTTCGGAGAAAAGTGGCTGTGACATACGGACGGACAGACAGACAGAAAGAGACAGATAGACAGACATGACGAATCTATAAGGGTTCCGTCTTTGCCATTTGGCTACGGAACCCTAAAAATCTGTGTAAAAGTTTTTATTATAATAAATTTATTTTAATAATTTTAAAGTATAATATTTTAATAGCTTATGATTTAGAGGGGATAGCTGACAAATTTTGGGAATATGTTATTTGTTATGTGGTTGTCTCATTATGTAGAGGAGTGACGCCCATAAAATATATGTTGGGCCAACAAACAAGTATTAATTTAAGCAAAAGGAAATATATCAAAATTTTATGATGTTTTCACATATTAATATTTCGCTTAATTAATTGCAAATAATAAAACAAACAATGGCTATTAGGTAATAAATATAAAAAATTAACATTAGCTTTGTGCCAGAATTATAATTAAGAAGAATAAACTTCCAAACGGACTTAATTAAAGCTGTTTTAATAATAATAAATGCATTAAGTTTATTAATTATTAATGACTCATTATATGATGATATAATTCAAACAAAGTGGGTAAATTATCTATTGTCTTTTTTTTCATGCTATTTAGCAACATTTGGTAATACGCATTTTGGATGAAAATTTATTTATAATATTTCTATGTTAAAGTTATACTACTACATACGGGGTGATGGGCGGCCGATATATGCTCAAGTGTGCAATGTTGAGCAAGATATGTCTAGCCGCCAAGCGTCATTTCTACGTCCCCGTCGTTCACCCTGGTAATATCCGGATCTACCAACAGGCATTGTACACCACCAACTACCCTGGGATCCGGGTAGCTAAATGTAATGACGCTATCTCGCTAGTGCACTCCAACACGGCGGGAGAATCCCTATACCATCATCCGTGCTCCTACATCATAAATATCCACTACACCCTCTTCCTCTAGATCCCTCACCCATCCTTTCCTCTCCCCCAATCCAAGGTGTCAGACGGACCGTGCCGAGGGATGCGTGGCCAAGGGGATGCTTGGTTCCAAACGGTGTCTCTCCAATGAGATGGCAATCTTGGAGTAGTAAGTGGCCTTACCCGAGCAAGCGGGGCTCTGCTCGGGCTGACCTTTTAGTTCCCCTGCTACTCGTGGGATAAGATGGAGAAAGATTTAAAAAACACAAATAACCCAACCCCTTCAACGGAAGGCGTCGAACTTCCAAGTTCGCGCAGACGCGTCGAAAGCGAGTCGCTTGCGAACGCTTTTGACGCGTCACTGAAGTTCTCAGAGGAAGCACTGCTGGAGTCACCTACCCCGTCCCCTAAAAAGGATGAGGCCCAAGGTTCCGGTGGTGCAGGTAGTAGTAGCAACATAGACCCGAACACTTGGCAGATTAGCCGCAGTAAGTGGAATCGGGAGAAGCGGAAGCTAAAAAGACAGATCCAGGAGGCCAGCTTGGCTCCCGCGTCGCAGGGCTCTCAGGCGAAAGCCTCGACGAGCGCTGGGGCGGGGGAGTCAAGGAGGCCGCCGAAAATCAAAAGGCAAGGGACGGACCCTGAAGAGGGCCGGTCGCAGCAGCGCCCGGCCAAGCGACAAAACCGAGGTGAGGCTCTGACCGAGGGACCGCGCTGTTCTGCAAAGGAGCAGAGCGATCTCGCGGTCATTGTACACCGGGAGGATGGCGCTAGGGTGGACGAGGCTGCGGCGGACCTCATCAGGGATAAGCTGGCGGTCCTCATATTCGCCAAGATGGAGGATACCCAGGATGACATGGGGAGATCCACTGCTTTTGCGACGTCGGGACTGGTGTCGGAAGGTTTCTTCCTTGTGACACCGCTCACGATGGAGGCGAGGGAGTGGATCCTGACATGCGATTTTGGCGTGTACAATGGAATCCCACTAAAGGTAAAGCCACTGAACCGGAGCAGAGTAGCAGTCTGGCTGCCCGGTAAAGTGGACTTAAGAGCACCAAAGTTTCTGCAGGGGCAGAACGCGTATAAGACCGAATTGAGGATGTCGGAGTGGACCCTTATCTCTAGGGAGAAACTCCCTGCTGGGGAGAGACTGGTGATGGGGGTCCCCAACGACATTTTCAAGGAGGACTTAGGACATGTCTGGCTCAATTACCAGGCCACCCAGGTGCAGGCCCGATTGCTGCGCACGAGCAGGCAGCAGGCGAAACCTGATGTGGCCGATACCGGACATGGTAGCGGGTCTAATGTGGCGGACCAGACGTCACAAACAGTGTGCCCTGGAACACGCATCGGGCACACACAGGACACAAGCACACAAACAGACCCACAGTACTCCACAGAGGAGTCGCTGGGGGGTAAGGGCAGACATTGCGGTTGTGTCTGTTCGGGAGCAAAAAGATGCGCCCCACAGCTCCTGCGATCAGCCCTGCCCGTCAGCGGCCCAAGCGCAATTACAGACACAGACCTGGGACCTGTGCAGACCGCCTCGCTGAAGACACCTGAAGATCACCATAGTGTGACTGACGGTGATCAGAAGCGGGGCCCGAAGCATTAGGTTCCGGGCGGCACACACACCTTTTTTTTTTTACACATACAATGACTCTACACAATAACACTACACAAGCACACACACATACAAACACAACACAAAATAAAATAAAGATACTTCAGTTAAATTTGCACCATTGTCGCGAAGCCATGACAGAGCTTTGCAGATTTGTGGTATCAAATAACATAGACATCGCCCTGCTACAAGAGCCATATGTAATTAATGGCCGTGTTGTTGGCATCGGCTGTCTGGGTGGTGAAACTATCTACCATCGTGTTGGTGAGTCCAACCCCAGAACATGCATCTATGTTAGCAACAGAGCTAGGGCGCTAGGACTAATGGAAGTTGAATGTTACAGAGATCTCACAGCTGTACTAGGCACACTATGTATGGCAGATGGGAACACAAAGAAAATGGTCTTCATGTCGGTCTACATCCCGAGCGAGACGGACTACGAACCACCAGGACAACTCATAGAAGAGACAATGATAAAATATAGAGGTATGGGTATCCCGGTTGTTGTAGGCTGTGATGCCAACTCCCATCACAAGGTGTGGGGCAGCACGGATTGCAACAAGAAGGGAGATTTACTACTTGAATATATTCTTAGCACTGAGCTAGAAATAATTAACGTAGGCAACACACCCACGTTTGTAACTAGAACAAGGAAAGAGGTTCTTGATATTACATTAATGTCAAGCGATGCCTCCCATCTGTTGAAGGACTGGAAGGTTGACACCTCTTATGCTTTCTCAGATCACCGCAGAATAACATTCCATCTGGACTGCCAGCTGGAAGTAGTAAAATTTAGGAACAATAGGAAAACAAACTGGGATACGTTCGATCTAGCGTTGAGAGAGTGGATTCCCGGTAAAAGAGAATTAGGAGAAAAGGAAGAAATAGAGCAAGAAGCATGTAGGCTTGAGAAAGCTCTTAACGATGCCTACCTCAAAGCCTGCCCCCAGAAAGAGATAAGACCTGGGAAGGGACAACCCTGGTGGAACAAATCCCTGAACAAAGCAAGGAAAAGGACTAGAAGGGCACTTAGAGTCGCCTTGAACAGGGACGACGACGAAAGCTGGAGGAAATACAGAGAAGAACGCAACAATTTTAAGTACCAGAGCCGCAAAGAAAACAGAAACGGGTGGAGTACATACTGCGAAAGCGTTACAAAACAACCAGAAGCGGCCAGGCTGGTAAAAACGCTAGCAAAAGACAAAACCTGTAAATTAGGAAGCCTAAGGAAAGGTGACACCCTAGTAGTGGAACCCAAAGAAATACTTGGAGAAATGATGGCCACACACTTCCCGGATAGCACAAGCTATTCAGAAGAAGACATGGTTGTCACATCCGGTGAGAATCTAGCAGAAGCGAAAGCGGAAGCGGAACTGATTATCACCGAAGAAGCATTAACATGGAGCATTTCATCATTCCTACCGTATAAAGCGGCGGGACCCGATGGCGTCTTTCCCAAGATGCTACAAGTTGCCCTTAGGTATATCAAAGATGACCTACTCACCATATACCGGAGTAGTTTAGCAACAAACTACATCCCCAGTAGCTGGAGAAGAGTCAAAGCCGTCTTCATACCTAAGCCAGGGAAGGTTACATATCACGAGGCGAAATCCTTCAGATGTATAAGCCTTTCTTCGTTTGTATTGAAGACACTCGAGAAGATACTAGATAGACACATGAGAGCAGGGATAGAAAAGAGTTCAATGCCGCTACACGCCAACCAACACGCCTACATGGAAGGGAAATCCATTGATACGGCATTACACAACGCGGCAATAAGAATTGAAAGAGCTATAGAGAACAAAGAATATGCCCTTGGCTGCTTCTTCGATGTAGAGGGAGCCTTTGACAAGGCCACCCCTCAATCCATTGTGGAAGCACTTAACAGAGAGGGGATATCTGAACAGATAACGGGATGGATAACTAATATGTTAAAACATCGCTCGATACAAGCTGACTTAGCGGGAACGACATGCACCATTCGAGCAAGAAGAGGATTTCCGCAAGGAGGATGCCTGTCTCCGCTCCTATGGTGCATTCTCATAGACGAATTAGTATCAAAGATAAACGCCATGCACATTTACATACAGGCGTACTCAGATGATGGTCTAATTCTGGTCACAGGTAAAGTACTGAGCGTGACCAGAGACATCATGAAGCGAGGAATCGACACAGCGCTACGATGGTGCAGGGATAAAGGGCTAAACCTGAACCCAGCAAAAACCAAGCTAGTGTTATTCACAAACAAGAGGAAGATTGATAGCATGATTCCATTGAGAATCGATAACGAAAATCTAGAGGTAGTCAATGAAATAAAATATCTGGGAGTAATCCTAGATAGAAATCTGAACTACAAAGCCCACGTTAAAGAGATCTGCACAAAATCCAAATGTGCCCTTGTGCAATGCAGGAGAGCGGTAGGTAGAACCTGGGGCATGAAACCAAATGTGGTTCATTGGATCTACAAGGCCATAGTACTACCAAGAATTCTACATGGAGCCTTAGTGTGGTGGCACAAGGCACAATTAGGAACGAACAGGAAAGAATTCACAAAAGTACAGAGACTAGCCAGCATCATGATATCGAGCGCCATGAAAACAACACCAACGGCGGCTCTAGAGATGATACTCGGCCTCAACCCAGTTGATCTCACGATCAAAAAGAAAGCGACTGAACAATGGTTCAAGCTTAAGAGCAACAAATTATGGAAGGGAGGGCACTATGACAAAGGTCACGCCGAAATAGCAAAACAGTACGAAGAAAATCTATCCATGATTTTATCAAACAATGATTTGATAAAGAAGGAGAGAATCTTCGACAAGAAATACAGGATAAGCATAGGCTCGAGAGATAACTAGAACATTAACATCGACCACCCAAAAACAACGATGGTCGGCTACACAGATGGATCCAGGAAGGAATCGACAAAGTTATCAGGGGCTGGCGTATATATTAGCCATCCAACTGAAATGAAAGCATCGTTTAATCTAGGCAGATTCTCCAGCGTATTCCAAGCGGAGATATTCGCAATACGAGAATGCGCCAACATGATTAAACAAAATATCACTAGCGCACAGAGGATTGAGAAGGCAGTCATATACAGTGACAGTCAAGCGGCATTGAAGGCCCTCAACAAGAGGGAGACTACCTCAGCACTGGTCAAAGAATGCAAAAACACCCTGCAAGATCTAGCAGACCAGACTGAGATAGAAGTTGCCTGGGTACCTGGACATGAGGGAAATGCGGGCAATGAAGAAGCAGACAGACTGGCGAGAGAAGGTGCCGATGAGACGTTCATAGGCCCTGAGCCAAGACTGCCAATAGCACACAGGATAACAAAAAATGTTATAACCCTGAGAATAAACAAAGAAACAAACCAGAGATGGAATGACACGAAGAGCTGTAGACAGTCGAAATTCTTCATCTCGACGCTTGACAGCAAGAAGACTAAAGAGTTGCTCAAACTCAATAGGAGCAACATTAGAACAGTTGTGGGAATATTGACGGGACACTGCCCACTCAACAGACACCTGTCAATAATGAAGCTAGCAGAGGACCCTCTATGTCCTAAGTGCAAAGAGAAAGAAGAGACCAGTCTGCACTTCATAACGGAATGCCCAGCATATGCATACGCAAGATGGGAGCTGTTTGGAGCGGACGAGCTGAAGAAGGAAGATTTAGCATATCTAACCATAAGGCAGCTAAGTAGTTTTTGTAGATCAACACGTAGGTTTGAGGGGGTGACACCAGAGGGGCAAATGATAACCCGTCCCCGCATCTAATCCCAGAGGCGAGCCTGGGGAGTTGGGTGAAATGGTCCCGTTAATGAGGACTGATCACCCGTCTGGCCTTGCTGGTGTCCCCACCCTTAAATAATAATAATAATAATGTTAAAGTTAACATTAAACTCTTTCAATATTTTTGACATTTGAATATCCAAATTGGGCTTTTTTATTTTATTGAGCTTTATTTAATTATTTTTCACGAATGAGGTAAAAATGCGTAGTCTTTAATATATTATGTATATAAAATAATCATGTCACGTTGTTTGTTTGCAATTTAATTTTAAACTACTAAACCGATTGATTTTTTTACTCTGTGCAGGTGGCGCCGTTGACTGAAGTAGTAAATCATCTGCCTGGTCGATTACAATCATAGAGTACATTGTATTACAATCTATTTCTGTATTATATTGTATAGATTATGAATCTGGCGTACTGAAGTGATGGGGTGCGGCCAGTGACAACTGACGTCATCAATGACGCAGCTGCTTGTCAGTTCCGCCAAGGGCAAGTGGGTCGCGTGGGGTCGCGACTAATAATGAGGAGCAAGAGCCTTACGTGAACGTTGTGGGTGAAGTACACTGTGGTAAATACTAAATATACACATGTTCAAATTCGTAAAGCACATTCAAAGTCTCGTCAATCAATATTGTAGCGCTTAAAAACTTCGTAGCGGTTGTCTACGAGCGCGTGTCTACGAGCTTATGTGATAGGATGATGATTTAAAAATATTCGATTGGTTAGGTTATTCCCCCGATTGTAGCTGAATCAATGTTTTCAAATGTTTATGTAAATTGCACTCATTAAATGAAACAAATTTTTACGAATTTTATTACATAAACGGTGATAAATGATATCGGATGGTTGTGAATGATATTGTAAGAGAACTATATTCAGCAGATTGAATTTACTACATAGACATAACTAACTAAATATAAATGTAAAACAAAATAGACAATTCCTGTAACTAGAATCTTTGTGAATTCTAAAGTAAACGTTCACTTTAATCGAATTCTATCGGGTTATACTAAATGTTTATTAATTATTGAATACCTATTAGGATTTTCTATGCATATATGTGGCGTATTACACAACCAATATATGAATTGACGACATAATCAACAATTGTCTGATTCGAGCGATAATTCTATGAACATGAATTCTAATGCGCAATACAAATCAACTCCCTTAAGATGTATAATTAGCTATAACAGAACTTGAACATTATAATGCGTGTAAAAGGTGCTTAAAATATTATCTCGCGTTAACTTAGATTTATAGCCGTATCCGGAGTGCCAATGATTATTACATTATCAAGCCAGTGAAAGTCTCGTCAAAATTGGTCCAGCCGTGTCAGAGATTAACTATAACAAGCAGACAGACAGACAAAAAATTTAAAAGTTGATATTTTGGTGTTGGTAAATATCGTATATACTTTCATTTAGTGAAGAGAAGTTAATTTGAAAATACAAATAGATACTTCAATTTTATTTATTTGTATAGATGTAAAGATAAAAAACGTAATACATTTACAGTAATCCGTTACCCCGGTATGTTTAGAATTTGTAATATAATATTTTCGCCGCCGGCTTTCCGACCCGCGTCGTCCTGGGAACCGCAGCTATTAAACCGTTTTTATTAATTTTTATTGTATTTGCAGACACCACACAATTGTACATAGAGCCTATCATTTAAACAATTACCAAGAAGTATATATTCTAAATAAAAAAAAATTACAAAGCTAAGGCGTTTTTTAAATAAGAAAGAGAAAAAAATGGAATTGATGTCAATAAATAAAACAGTACTTATCACAATATTTCACAAAAAGACCGTGTGTAGAGACAAAGCCTACAGATTCACGGAGAGGGTTGGATCAAGGTTGGATCAGTCACCGCCTGATTATGATTCAAGTCTCAGACGGAGGGGTCAGAATTTAATTCCGATCTGTCATCACCGAAAATGTTTTTCAATTTTCACGCGAAATTTATTTTGTTTATGTCACTATTCACTGAAGTAAAAAACACTTACGAATATAGCATACTAAGCATAAGTGATTCTTATTTGTTCCGGCTCAGTAGGGCTAGCATGCGCGCACGACAAAATATATTTGTCAACCCCTTTTCTCGTATTACTTATATGAAATAATACGAGAAAAGGCGTAGACAAAATTTTGTCGTGCGCGAATGCTATCCCTACTGGTCTCTTCAAAATCAGGCGAAGATGTGTATAAGTCGCCTATACTTTGCCCTAATACGGGTAGAAAACTTTTCGCCAAAGATTTTTAATCTCGTTAGGCGCGATGTTTTCCTTCGACTTACCTCAGGCTCGTAGCCTGAAAAAATTAAAAGTCTTTGGCTCTATGTATTACATATGTGTTCCATAATTATATAATATTTACTAGCGCAGACCAATAATGTCTTGCAGTGGATAAAAAAGGTCATAATAGATAAATAGTAACATTTATAACTTTTTCATATTTCGAGTAAAGAAATATATACGATAAAATTATTATAATTATACCATTATATAATAATATCAACCCTTATATTATGTCTAACTGCTGGGCACGGGTCTCCTCTAAATCAGGCGAGGATGGTATGGCGCCATAGTTCACCGATGCGCTGGTCCAAAGCGGGTTGGTGAACTTCACACACCTTCAAAGACTATTAATCCCCTCAGGCATGCAGGTTTCCTCACGATGTTTCCTTCATCGGTGAGCAAACGATGTTCTCATGTTCAGGTTGACGCAGAAATCTAGAAAAACCCATTTCATGGCACCGATTAGGATCGAACCCGGACCACCCACTCAAGAGGCCGAGCCAATACCCGCTAGACCGTCGATCGTCGCTTAGTGCTAATTAATATTAAACATTACTACATACCAAACAATATCTTGGTATGTATATTAATTACGTTACATAGTTACTTCATACTCGTTAGGCAAGGGTTGGGCACCTTGTTAGACTATATTTTACATAACGTATATGATATTAGGGTAGCGTCAGATCTTTATATATCTTTATATGAAATAAGGAATACCTTTCCTTACTTGCTATCTAAATTACTCGAAGTTATTGTTATGTAACTTTCATTTTACAATACACCGTCGTATGTAAAACTCGACCATTTTAATATCACGTCAATATTGTATAATTATTAAAAAAAACATACAGACGAATAAGTCAGTTAACAAATTACGTTATCCATCTCCAATAATATGACAAGTTTAAAAACTTTTTGACGTGATAACGTCTTATAAATTGATGAACACCGGCAGCCTGCATGAAAAAATGTCTCGTTCCGCCTGAGCCTATCATTCGATAGAGAGGCCCAAGCGTTGGCTTAGAATACAAGCATTATTTATAACAGATGTTAATACGTGACAACGTGTTTTGTGTTTATTTCTACAATTTAATAAGATGTAATTGATTTCATCCATAATTTTCAGTCTAATTTCATTTTGTTCACTTCAATTAAATGTTTTTCTTAAAACAGCGGCAAAAAAGGTAATTAATTTTTCGTCAATGTTTCTATAACACGTTATCACGTAAAACTATCGTCCGTAAACCGACTTTACAGACAACCGATTTTTTAAAATGTATTATATCGGGATATTTTCCGTGTTTTTCACTATTATTTCGCGGTTTTTTTATGTTAGTTGGATAGGCAAACTGGCAAACGTACCACCTGATGGTAAGTGGTCGACGTCGCCCATGAACATAAACTAGTATACCTGGAACGAGCCCAGGCAACTCATTTATATGTTGCCTATCCTGAGACATAAGATGTTAAGTCTCGGTGCCAGTAATTACACTGTCTGTCTTGCCCTTCTCTCCGAAACACACCAAAGCTGTTTCACGGCACAGCGCTTCCCTCCCACCGGTAGGCGGAGCCCGATATTTCGACATTAATAAATTTAAATAATTTTAGTAATGAAAAAACTATGTTAAATTAAAATTGTTAAAAGCTTTGACTCGATTTTGTAATACTCCTTTCTTTTGATGTTGGTGAAATGTGGTATTTGTTGCCTGGACCATAAATAATAGATTAGTACCTCCTAAATCAAAATTAGTAGTTTAGGTGCTATGATGTTGAATATATGCTTTTGTAATAGCATAGGAGGGCAAAGGAGCAGTCGAAGCCTTTTGGCGACTATCGACACCCATACATATCTGCACAACCAGAGGTTATGCAGATGCATGGGCAATGCATCTTTTCTGCATGCATCTTTTTCTCTATCCCCCCCAATGGGTCACTATCATCGGAAAGCCACTTTACTACCTCGGTCGTGCCAGCCATGTCTCTTACTAAATAGGTTGTTAAGTCTTCATAGTCGGGTACAAAAAAAGATAATGTATCTTATATTCTCCGCAAAGTTACCTTTTTAGATAAAACTGATGTTTTAAAGATATTAAAACTGGCCATTTAAGCTCTCCGTTAGTTCTTCTAAAAAAATATTTATAGATCTACAACCGTTGATTAAAATCCGTGTAAAATTTACGATTTGTTAATATCTGGAGGTATTAATGTTTCAACACCCCTTCTCGGGCCGCCTTCTCGTTTTATTATGTCACATTAAATTCACATTAATTTCCCAGCCACGCCTTGAAGAGCTATCACGGCGGAAGGATGTGATATGCTCCTGTGAGATGATTTATAATACTGTCTGTTACTGATGTCGTGTGATGAGGAACAATCTATATGATATAATATCTCAGCAAAAGCTTTACAAATGAATCGAGAAGTATTTTTGGAGTTTACTCCTTAAGAAACGATTTGAGTTTTAAAGCCCGGTACGGAAATTTTATGAGGAGTAAAATCAAGTGTAACAAAAGTTGAGGCGTTACGTAGAAAGAGACAAACATATATATCTGTGAGATTGAACGTGTAAAACAATGAGATGGAATACCTACATTACACAGCGTATCTTATTCTCGGGGCAAAGTTAGGGCTAGTTTCATTACACGCATAATATAATTACTCGACGTTAATATAATGGGCACCATTTATATTTAATTTTTAATTTATACTAAAAAAATACATTTGTATGAATAAAAAATCACTTATGGTTTACCTCACAAATGCAAATTATTAAAAAAAATTGAAAAAAAATTAAAACAAATTATTAACTTATTGACGTATAAAACTTGAAACGGAACGAATTAATGACAATGCATTGACCAATCAGCAATCACCAAAGATTTTGTTTGAATTTGGAACTTATGTGTTTGTGTCGAGTTGTTTACGTGTTTTTTGTTATTTATCAACCAAAGCATCAATTTTGGATACCCGATTTCACATGTGTACTTGGCTAATCTGTAATACGGACTTTGCTGCAAGAAATGGATAACGTCGAAAGGATTGACGAACTATTCAATCCGTGTTGAAAATATTGGGCCATCCGTGAATGCTGCTAATGTTCATCCACGAAGAATCGCTAGACCGAAATTGTATATCCGAAATAGATATAACCAAGATCCATTTGTATATTATGACTAAGATGAATTCAGAAAGAGGTTTCGATTTACTAAGCACACTGTTGAAACAATTATTTTGCCTCTTATAATTGAAAGAAAGAAAGAAAAAAAGAAATTAAATTGTTGATAGCTTTACGGTATCATGCTATTGGAAGCTTTCAGGTAATTTTTATATTATATATATTATACTTATGCATATTTTATGCAACTCATTTTATGTGTATTGTGCTGTGTGCATAATATTAACTAATTCTTAAAGCAGGTAGGGTCAACTAAAAATAGATTCTTTTGATACATATATGTATGTATATACATGGAGATATTTCTAATATACCGGTTTTAAAGAATATTGTATGCACACTAGTGTATGTATTATCATTTGTTCATTGAGTCCAGCAATAAGTCCATTGCTGAGATTCACAAATACACATAAGATGAAGAAAATGATTTATCAAAACCAAGCTTTATAATTTTAGTTTTCTGCATTATGATAATATAAAGTATTATTTTTTCAGATTGTGTGTGGAGACATTATAAGTGTTAGTCAACCTACTGTATGTAGGGTCATTGCAGAGGTGTCGAGCATTAGCAAGACTTCTGCCCAAGTTTATTCAGTTTCCAAATAATGAAAACTTGCCTGCTATAAAAATAAAATTTGAAGAGATGGGAAGGAGTTCCAACAATCGTGGTTTGAATAATATTGTTTCAGCAATAGACTGAATATAGACAAATAAAAACAAGAAATGTTGTGGAGTGATTTTTTGGAGTATGGAAAAAGAAATTTTCATGATTACAAGTTTGTATACGAAGAAAATTGAGAACTATAAGTAACATAATTGTAGCATGTGCTGTTCTCCATAACATTGGCTTACAATATGGAGACTACTATGTAGAAGACAACACTAGTAGTGTAGTTGTGAGGATACCAGAAGAAACAAGGTCTCAAATACCAACATCGGCACAGGGGCTTGCTATGAGGCAAGCCCCTGTTATAGCACAATATAGTTAATAAATTACATGCAACAAAACAAAGTGCCAAATTGTATTAATACAAATTAATATCTATTTAATTATATTTAAATCTGTACTTTGTTTTTATTTGTATCAGTCTGTTTCAGACATGGACATAATGAAGAAGAATAATGTGTGACGTTTGCATACTACTACTATTGTTAATTTCTTGTAGTTTGTTTTAAAATATATTGTTTCTTTAACATCTTATGTCTGTACTTACAATCGCAAATAAAAGAATTTGATTTGA
This sequence comes from Helleia helle, assembly GCA_963853865.1. Lineage (NCBI taxonomy): Eukaryota > Metazoa > Arthropoda > Insecta > Lepidoptera > Lycaenidae > Helleia > Helleia helle. Next base: position 16,246,915 of record OY971421.1, read on the forward strand.
AAATGTTTGTTTACTTGTTAATGTTTTTTTTTTATATTAGTTGGATAGGCAAACTGGCAAACGTACCACCTGATGGTAAGTGGTCGACGTCGCCCATGAACATAAACTAGTTTACCTGGAACGAGCTCAGGCAACTCATTTACGTGTTGCCTATGCTGAGACATAAGATGTGCCTTATGTCTCAGGTGCCAGTAATTACACTGCCTGTCTTGCCCTTCTCTACGAAACAGCAAAGCTGTTTCACGGGAGAAACAAGCAAGATGGTGGTACCCATGCAGTCGGGAGCGCGGCACAGCGCTTCCCTCTCACCGGTAGGTTTTATATATTTATGAAATAAAACATAAAATTGATCTTTGTTCATTATCCTACTTCCTACCAATATTAAATGTGTGTATTTAAATACATATTGCATAAATGTTTGTTCCTCTTTCATTAAAAACTACTGAACAGATATGTAGGAAAACATACGCTTTATTGAAATAATATAAATAATCCGAATAATTACAGATATATGTATGTTTATTTTAGCAGATGCGTTCATTATATATTTAATAAACTTTGTAAATTAGGTTAATTTAGGTAAAATCACCAAAATATTGTATAGCGTTGAATGTAAACAATATCACGCACAGACCTTCGTGGTCTCTGTGATATTTTTTTATTATTATTGTTATTCTTTCTGTATCAATAAAAGAAAAAAAAAAAAAAAAAAAAAAAGGAAAAAAAAACCCTTTTTTTCTACTCGATATATATCATAATTATCGTTCGTAAGGAGTAAACTCCAATCGTGCGTCGGAGCTGACACACATACACATTTTTTTTTGTGTTTTTAACTTACTGTTTAAAAATTCTACGTGTATCTTCAAAATGAATATAACGATAATAAAGATTAATTTATAAATAAATAAATAATAAAAAAGAAATTTAATATTTAAGTGAGCGACGACAGACGATGGACCTAGTGGTTACGGACTCGGCCTCTTGAGTGAGAGCCGAGAGGTCCGGGTTCGATCCTGACCCCCTGTGATATTTAAAAATGGGTTTTTCTAAAATTTCCATTGCACCTGAACCTGAGACCATCGCTTGCTCACCGGTTAAGGAAACATCGTGAGGAAACCGGCATCCCTGATAGGATTTAAAGTATTTGAAGATGTGTGAAGTTCACCAACCCGCTTTGGACCAGCGCATTATGGCCCAAAACCCTCCTCGCCTGATTTCGAAGAGGAGACTCATGCCTTTTTTTCTTTAACGTCGGGAAATGCTCTGAGGCATCTCGCGGGGAGTGGGTCTGCCAGGCGGGTATTTGGGACTCGCTGCGCCCGATAGGTGGTAAGAGGACGCAGCTCTACCCACTAAAACCCGGCGAGTGCCACCAATGCCGCCTTTGGTGAGGTGCGCCGGATCTGTTGAGCAAACAGGGCACCTCGATGGCTAGTCAGTCCCTCACCACACCACAGAGGGGTTGTCCCGCAGAACAACCCCTCCCAACGTCGGGATAGTACAATCAACAATGAGGTGAGGTTCCCGTCCTCGCCCCTTGCCCCTGCTCTTTTCTCCCCTCTTCTTATACTTCTTATAAGAGGGGTACAAAGAGCCCCCTCAGCTCAATTCGATTCGCCCAAGTTGCAGCGGCTCACCCTAGGCTACTGAGCCCCACCGCCACAACAAGGCCTGAACCATGGTGGGGAGGAGACCCATGCCTAGCAGTGGGACATATAAGGGTTGATATTATTATAACACGAATGATAAATCAAAAAAAGGACAATCAAAATCGATACTTAGTTTATATTTCATTATAAAGAAGTAGAAATTCTCATGTCTCTGTTTTTACGATAGTTTTTGATTAATAAATCCAATGATTCAAGAAGTTTTCACGGACGAGTTACATATCGACTATTCTAGATACTACAATTTTTTGATTAGTAAAACCCGACCCAAACACGGAAATTCCAATACGAATGCCCATTTTATCCGTATTCGCCGTCAGTCCGTAAAATTGTCTGCGCTGATTTGGTAAACGGAAATAGAAAAGTTACTGGATATCTATGGGTTCTTGTAGACATGTCGTTTTGTTAGATACGGAAGCAATTTATATTTTTGGAATACCGTACGTAAAGGGCAAAAGGGGTTATAGTGAAACTGGTGTGTTTTGGTGAAACAGGTATGTTTTGTGAAACTGGTGTGTTTTGGTGAAACTGGTATGTTTTGGCGAAACTGGTGTGTTTTGGGGAAATAAGTGTGTTTTGGTACTGCTTATCCAGAATTGGTAGCAGCTGATGATTATGAATTACAATATGATGCTGAATGTTTTTTGTTGTAACTTGCTGTATCATTTTACAAATATTTTTTATAATAATCTGGCAAAATTTGTTTTATTGTTTGTGATTTTTATACTTCTTTAATATTATAGTCTCATTATAACTGGAGTCACGGGGATAATTTAAACAAATATAAGAAATCTATGATCGATAAATGTATTCGTATCGAATCAATCGAAGTTGGCTTTTTGGGATTGGCAACTGCACCGCATCCCTACACACATTCCAAACAAAGATCGTATTATGTTCTGTCTATATATAGGTATACCCATTAAAATCCTTTTTTAGCCGTTCTATAATATAACGACAGATAATATTCATAATAATGGAATTTTTAAACTTTATATATATACTAGCGGCCCGGTACGTGCTTCGCTACGTATAAAGTGAAATAAAAAAAAATTGGAACATCAAATTAATTTATTCGAAAAGAAAAAAATATTAATTGCTAGCTATTTTAAAACTTAATGTTGTACTGTCAACACTGAAAAAAGTTTCAATATGACCCCAACTGAAAAAGTTTCAATTTGACAGCAAAAAATGATCCGCCATTTATTGAATTAAAAAAATGTGATAAATGAAGAACCGCTCGACCGATTTTGTACAAACTTTACATAAACCATCTGCTAAATAGTCCGAACAAAGCCTAAACATTTTGTTGGAATTGATGAACCCGTTCTTGAGTTATAAAATTACAACGAAAAGTGGCATTGATTTTTATATATAAATAAGATATATATACCACAGATATATACACAATACATATAATATATGTACAAAATGTCTAAATGAAAAATATGTCAATATGAGACAGACGCCAGATGTGTTCAATATTTATTTTGATATCATTGGCTTAGCCTATCTCATAAATAGCTATGTACAATATTAGTCAAAATTATTTGCGTGTTGTGACTTTTACTATTTTGGCTGTAATATTCTTATAACCGGCTCCTTTTTGTTGAAGTCGGTTAAAAACGAAAAAAGACTAGAAATATATTAATACATATAATACACTAATTAAACTTCTCAACGAGGAAGTTAATTTAAAATTTAATATAAATAAAAAATCTCGAACTCGAAATGAAATTCGTGTTTGGAATAAATTTTCCCTACGGTGAATTAATTTGTAACATTAGCAGATCTAAATCCTGATTTAGGTGAGAGCTGGCAATTCGGATCGCCCGTTTGAATTTGCCATTCAGGCTGTGTATTAGTAGCACCGAGATCTACCGTTCGTCATCATCATCATCGTCATTTTATCCGTCCACTGCTGAACATAGGCCTCCATCAATGAACTAACAATTAGTCTTAATTATTCATAAGGTTTATAGATTGAATATGGCGTTAACTAACAAGGAGTATTGTTAATGTGACGTCCAATAAGATACTTTTATGATTTTTTCTACTTTACCTTACGTTAGTGTGCTTTTAGTCCCCACCATGGTTCAGGCCTTGACGTGGCGGTGGGGCTCAGTAGCCTAGGGTGAGCCCAGCACCTTGGGCGAAGCCAATTGAGCCGAGGGGGCTCTTTGTACCCCTCTTATACGAAGAGGGGACAAAAGAGCAGGGGGCAAGGGGTGAGGATGGGAACCTCACCCCATTGTACTGTACCGACGTTGGAAGGGGTTGTTCTGTGGTGCGGGACAGACATGCGCTGCGCCCGAAAGCTGGTAAGTGGACCCAGCTCTACCCACTAAAACCCGGTGAGTGCCACCAATGCCGCGTTTGGTGAGGTGCCCCGGATCTAATAAACAAACAGGGCGCTTCGACGGCTAGTCAGTCCTCCAAGGGACCGACGCCAACTCCACAGAGGGATTGTCCCGCACCACAGAACAACCCCTCTCAACGTTGGGAAAGTACAATAGGGTGAAGTCCCGTCCTCGCTCCTTGCCCCCTGCTCTTCTGTCCCCTCTTCTTATAAGAAGGCTCAATTAACTTCGCCCAAGGTGCTGGGCTCACCCTAGGCTACTGAGTCCCATCGCCACGTCAAGGCCTGAACCATGGTGCGGCCCAGGCCCCAGGCTTAAAATAGCAAAGGATAGATCGATGCCCGTTCATTAGGACTAACCCCAAGCCTAAGCTAAGATACAGAAGGTTCTAATGAGGATTATTAGGCTGTGGGTTCGGCGGATGCCAACTAATGGGTGTTCCACCGTGTTTAAGTAGTCATTAGCGGTAATTACATCGATACGGATTCTTCCCTTCCATAAACAAGATGAATGAGACTACTGATGACCTAACTCAATTACTGGTTGCCTTACATAATATTACATTTCTAATATATTGTTTTGTGTTTACGCGAATTTCACTTATTATAATAAAACTCCTGTGGCCATGGTCGACGTATACTATAAAACCTGGGAAATGTAAAAATCACAGAAATATATCGAGATAGAAGTAAAGAGTGTATGTACCTCGCGTGGCAAAAAGACGACTCGACGACTCCATTGCTCGCCGCGAACTTTAGTATACTCCCGACCGCGGTCAGCATGCGACGTAAGGTTTTAAAAACAAAATGACTCGTTGTTCAATAATTAATTGTTCAAACACTACCAGTTAAATTGGAGCTGTTAATGGAGGTATTTCCTTTCACCAGTAAGTACTATTTGTCCTAAAAAATCTGTTATTAATTTAAAAAACCATTTATTTTACTATTTTCATCAAAACAGTAGCGGGCGATTGTGTCTAACGCTAGTTTTCCATTGCGGCTTTTATTTGACGAGACAGACTTGGCGGGCGTTCAAAACCAGCGATATAAAATATGCTATTAAAACTGTCAGGTCACGTTGAAGACGATTTCTCATTTTTTCTGTCAAAAGTGCTGTACCTACACTGCGATTTTCTTACTCGATTAAAATCTATTTTGAAAGCAGAGGAAATGATAATTTCATTTTATATTATTATGTAGCTATAATGTAATGTATGTAAAATATAAAATAAAAATAATAAACCTTTATTTTTAGCATTTTTTAATGCAAAGCAAATATTATTGAGAAACTGGTTATGTATTGTTTTCTAACTGGTTATGGCTACTTCTATTTTGCAAGTTTATTTCAGTTTTCCGAATGATCCTTATATAAAAAAGTGTGTGTACTTATGTATACGCGTTAGAAGTAGGTAATACTCCTTAAAGAAAAATACAAAGTACAATTTCATTACACTGTAACCTTTTTGCTTATTGTGTAGTTAAAAACTATATCTTCTTTTGACGTCTATACTGTCATTATGTGAATATTGTTATATAAAATAATGTTGACTATAGCTAACTTAAGGGTGTCGGTTTTTCGTGACTCATCATTTTTCCCTAGCGCGCTAAAAGAAGTATAACTCCAAAAATAAATGGATTGTGTTTTTTAATACCCCAGTTATTTTTTTTACAATCCACCACTGAATATTTGTAGGCCTATTCATTCTCCAATTATTGATTTATGTGATATAGTTTTAGATTCCGTATTTTTGGATTCATTACTTAAATAAAAAAGTGGCCACCGTTTGCCGTTTAGATGATTAAGCTAAAAATAAGCAAAATTACACTATGTGACAAAGACGAAAAATTTAATCAGAAGGACTACAACTATTATCACTGACTTTAAAGAAATTGATTGGTTTATTAGAAGTTACAATCCCTCTAATAAGGGCGCCGGTGGACGGTCGGCGCCCTATCTATATTATCTGATCAAATCAACATTTTAATTATCAATAATAAAAAAACAAGCTACTAATTGATTACACGTTATAATATAGTCTATAATATAGCTACTTAATGTATAAAAATATAGTTTATCGTCCATAGCACGCTATTATAAAATAGTTTATTTGAACAATACTAGGTACTGATAAAATCGGTGCCATGTTATAATCGACGCTTTTGAATTGTTTTTGCGCGGCTTATGTTTCACATCACTAAATTACACTCGTGACGTCATCGTACCTTCGCAAAATGTTACACGCTCGGTCCCCATACAAATTACGGAACTCTTTACTTCTATCTTGATATAGTTCTGTGGTAAAAATCATCTGTATACAAATAAATAAAAATTAAGCGTCTGTTTCTAATTTCAAATTAATAGCTTTTCACTAAATTAATAAACGAAATAAAGGCGGCACTTACTTCAAAAATTTTTTTTTTAATTTTCGTCTGGCTAATCTCTGAAACAGCCGGGCCGATTTTGACGGGACTTTCACTGACAGATAGCTGATGCTATAAGGAGTAACCTAGGCTATAAATATAATCAGCATCAATTCGGTTACGGCTGTAAATCTTAGTCAACGCGGGCGAAGCTGTGTGTAACAGTCAGCTAGTAAATAAATTGCGAAAAAAATCCTAAAAAGTTGTTTCATTATAATGAAATCGGTCAAATGTGATCAAATAAACACACACACACAAACTATATAGTAAAACACGATTAAAAGTAGAGTAGAATGTTAGTTACCATAAATATCTATCTATGTAGAGAAAACCGGACAAGAAAGGAATTTTACAAAACTCAATATACCTTGGGACTTTTGGCTCCAAGCCAGTCGGTGATTGTTTATAAATGTCTACATTTTATTTAAGCTCTGCCAGAAAAGGCGTCATAATTTTTTGTTATTTATCAAGGTTACTTTGATTAACAGATAATAATAGTTTTCGTGGATGAATATTTACGACCACTACACAGTAAGTGATGATAAAAATTTGAGAAATACGACGATCGACTATAAACGAAATTAGATTAACAAATACACTACTTACTGTACATAAGTACTTGGGAATTTATATTCATAATATTATAGCTTTAGGCGAATTTGAATCAGTGAACACTAAAACCCGGCGAGTGCCACCAATCCCAGCTTTGGGATCCAGGTGCCCTGGATCTGTTCAGCAACAGGACACCTAGACGGCTACTTATTCCTTCAAGGAACCGACGCCATCCCCACAGAGGGGCTGTCCCGCACCACAGAACAACCCTTCCCAAGAATCCGATCCTCGCCCCTTGTCCACCTCCCACCCCCCCGGCTCTTTTGTCCCGTCCCCATAGGTAAACTATGACAATATAGGCCTATTGCCTATGGTGTCGGCTTTTTTATGTTAGTTGGATAGGCAAACGGGCAGACGCTGATAGTAAGTGGTCAGCGTCGCCCATAAATATAAACAAGTTAACCTGAGACTAGCCAAGGCCACCATGGTTCAGGCCTTGTCGTGGCGGTGGGGCTCAGTAGTCTAGGGTGAGTCGGCACCTTGGGCGAAGCTAATTGAGCCGAGGGGGCTCTTTGTACCCCTCTTATAAGAAGAGGGGACAAAAGAGCAGGGGGCAAGGGGCGAGGATGGGAACCTCACCCCATTGTACTGTCCCGGCGTTGGGAGGGGTTGTTCTGTGGTGCGGGACAACCCCTCTGTGGAGGTGGTGTCGGTCCCTTGCAGGACTGACTAGCCGTCGAGATGTCCCGAGGCCTTAGACAAAGTAACATTAAAAAAACGATAACGAAGTTCGAAAATAATAAAATGTATGGGATTGACATAAGCCGTCGTCAATTATGTCAATCGTTATCGTTATCGCAAGTTGGTAGACAATGTTAAAATTCGTAACAAAATCATAAACTGTCAATTGGTTATCGACCACTTATGTCAAACTTATGTTCTTTTATTATTGATATTGATTCGTTATCCGTGGACGTGGGCCATGGAGGGCAACATTTTCACAATTTTTATAAGTTATAGTGTGTATGAGGTCTATTTACATAGTTAATAATTTTAATTTTTTGGCCCGATTTGACACTTGTCGAACTTTGTTGACACTTGACAATTGTTGTCGTTGCACTGTCACGATCTTTGATTGATCATTGGCTAGAAAATTATTATCGTTATCTCAAAGACGATAACGAATTTCGGCTACAAAGCGATGTCAATTTGTCTACAGGCCCTGTTAGCTTAACAGATCCGGGGCACCTCACCAAGGGCGGCACTGGTGGCACTCGCCGGGTTTAAGTGGGTAGAGCTGCGTCCACTCTTCGGGAGCAACGAGTCCCACATACTCATGTGGTGAGACCCACTCCCTCGCGGGATGCCTCAGAGCATTTCCCGGCGTTAAAGGAAAAAAGAAAAGGCAACACATTTGTAGATTTTCTATCCTTTTTTTTCTTTAACGCCGGGAAATGATCTGAGGCATCCCGCGAGGGAGTGGGTCTCCCCACATGAGTATGTGGGACTTGCTGCGCCCGAAAGCTGGTAAGTGGACGCAGCTCTACCCTCTAAAACCCGACGAGTGCCACTAATGCCGCCTTTACCGTGTATTTTCTATCCTGACACATAAGATGTTAAGTCTCGGTGCTAGTAATTTCACTGCCTGTCTTGCACCTCCCATGGTGGTACCCATGCAGACGGGAGAGCGGCACATGACAACCCTCCCCCTGGTTTAGCGTACTTTGTGCACCTATAACGACTTTAATCTTGTTAGGCATGCAGGTTTTCTCAGGGTTCCCTTTACCGGTAATCAAGCGATGTCGACAAAGTAAGTTGTACGGCAATTTTTTTTTAAACTTTGTTTTTTGTGTGCAAGGCTCGTACTTCAAGGCTAACCCTAATTACGCTATCGTTACCTAAAACTTAAGATGCGACTAAATATACATATAATTTTATGTATATATATATAATTTGGACCCATTTTTGCAAACAGGAACCAACCCACAGTTTGAGTGAAATTGAGTTTGGTACATAGATGGCGCTCAAACCACGCATTCTATCTTCCCAAAAAAAACGGTCCCTTTTTACCGACTAACAACAGAGATACAACACCGTCACATGAGGAACCAACCCACTTTGGCCAATTTTTAAATAACTGTAAAGAACTAAAGGGCATGGTCCCCTAAACACTTATTAAAACTATTTGTTATACAGACCCATGATCCTTGGTACCTTTACAACTTAACATACAGGTATTGATGACCAAGCCCATTGTAATACATATTTCGGTTGAAGGGGAGGCCGGCAGAGGGTCACAGGAAGTCGGTTCGTGTTTAATAAAACATAGATATCACAGGAAGATTAAAATATGGTGTTGAGAGTTTATTTCTTTGGAGCGACTCCTGGGGGGGGGGGGGGGGGTCAAAATAGAAACATTAAACTGACCCTATTGTTGAAAGCATTATTGAATGATCAAAAGAAATACATCCTCGATTTTTAGAATCTGGCCACAGCTTTTTAATGTCCAGTTGCCAATGATTGTACATAGACTTACCAAAGAAGACTTTATATCATCATACAATTTAGAGACAAAAAATATCAGAAGCAAGGACCGTGTTAAAAAAAATCGGTTGTCTGTAAAGTCGGTTTACTGACGATAGTTGAATGTGACAACGTCATAAGAAAATGGAACGCCTCAGAGCGAGGTAACGCCGCATACTTCATCTTTTTTCGTTCTTGCAGCCGGCTCCATCGAATTATAAGACGTCACGTCGAAAAATCAGTTGTCTGTAAAGTCGGTTTACTGACGATAGTTGAACGTGACAACGTCATAAGAAAATGGAACGCCTCAGAGCGAGGTAACGCCGCATACTTCATCTTTTTTCGTTCGTGCAGCCAGCTCTATCGAATTATAAGACGTTGTCACGTCAAAAAAGTGATATGAACTTACTTTGGCCTACAGGCAAAGCCATAATATCTGAGGCTTAACAGTCAGACATAAAAAGTATTTTGAATCTTATACCAAACGACGCAAAAGATTTTTACAAAACCCTGACTTGAAATCTTAACATAGAAGATGATATCGACGGCTTTACCGGACCTATCAATTTTGAGGTAGAAGGCGATGATAATAATGATGATTAGTTTTAAGAGTGCTTGCTTCAATTGTCAATGTATCAAAATGATTAAGTTATTAATAAATGGCGTTAAAAAGTATATTTTATAAAGAACTACTCTTATTTTTAAAAATATCACAACAATGAAATCTCAGGTCCATTTTGCAAGAAGGAACTAAGCAACAAAATATATTTTTGCAAGAAAGAACCAACCCGGTTCTTAACGATTTACTATAAACTACAACTTCACAAAATTGATAAATCTCATATTCCTAGATAGGTTACAGTATCCTACATAAGGTTAAGAAGTATTTATTCATTAATATACTCTGGATGAATTTTGCACACTCTGTTTACAAATGTTTCGTTTTCTCGAAACCAACCTGCTGTGGGTTGGTTCTTGTTTGCAAAAATGGGTCCATTTCATCCTTCTATACAACAATATGATGAAAACCCAAAAGCTGACCTCTTGTACAATTTGGATAAGCCATTGACCGGACTACAATTATTACGCCGCACGGGACAATGTTATACGGGAGGCACAGGTGGGACGGCAGCCATTTATGGGGTGGTGTATATGAGGTGGTGGCAGCTGGTACGATAGGGAAATATACCAGCTGCTTGAAATTCGTTCAAAGCAAGGACAGACTTGTACAATATTAATAATTTAATTAATACAAGGAAAAAGTTTTAAAATACTGTGACCCGACACTGATCAAAATCAGTTACGTAGTTTAGGTGCTTTTCTTTTTATAGAAGAGGGGGCAACGGACAGTTGATTCACCTGATCGCAATCTTATTGTCCTATTGTCTTATTATTATATAGGTATTTCTCTAATCCCCACCATAGATGGATCCCTGGCCTTGACGTGGCGGGGCTCAGTAGCCTAAGGTGGGCCCAGCACCTTGGGCGAAGTGAATTGAGCCAAGGGGGCTCTTTGTACCCCTCTAATAAGATGATAAGAAGCTTGCCCCCTGCTCTTTTGTCCCCTTCAAAAGAGCAGGGGGCAAGGGGCGAGGACGGGAACCTCACCCCATTGTACTGTCCCGATGTTGGGAGGGGTTGTTCTGTGGTGCGGGACAACCCCTCTGTGGAGGTGTCGTCGGTCCCCAGCAGGTGAGATCGCTCAACAGATCCGGGGTACCTCACCAAAGGTGGCATTGGTGGCACTTGCCGGGTTTTAGTAGGTAGAGTTGCGTCCACTTACCAGCTTTCGGGCGCAGCGAGTCCCACATGCCCGCCCGGAGATACCTGCTCCCCCGCGGGATGCCTCAGAGCATTTCCCAGCGTTAAAGAAAAAAAAGGTGCGTTGCCGGCCTTTCAAATATGAGTGTGCTCTTTTCTTGAAGGTTCCGAAAAACCGTAGGTGGCTAAGGCGCTACATCGAGTATACGTCAATACAATCAAATACAGACTGTTTAAATCATAAGCGCGACAGACTGGTGAGTCAGACAAAGTTGAAGGGAAGACTTTGTCTAACTAACCTACGTTGAATGGGAAACCTTCGTGATTCCTCGCTTTACTAGGGTGTAATGTTTTCTTAATTTGTTTAAGAAATTGGTAACTAACATAAGCTTTCGGTTTTTAGATGACAACTAGAATTACTTTCTACATACGAGTGTAAGTAAAATAAGAGGACCTATTTTCTTTTTATTAGATTTGGGCCCCAAGGTAACTGTTAGCTCAGCCCTTTGGCCTCTAGAGGTCATATGAAAGGGTATTTTGTGGTGACTGTTGTTATTTGGTAGCATTTGATAGTGCTAGCAAACACTATTGAAAAAATATAAAACCTACTTCTACACATACATTTTTTAATTGTGAATAAGCCGATAACGCTTTAGAAAAAGTGTGTTTTTAACTCGAATAATTTTTAAGATAAATCCTTTTTTAGGCGAAAAATATTTATGTTACTTAGAGAATTTAAAATGAGGTTTTCTATGATAACACAGAAGTTAACTGTAACAATATGACTGGCGTGTTGGTCTAGTGGTTAGTGACACTGACTGCTAAACCAGAAGGTCGTGGGTTCGATTCTAACCCAGGACAAATGTTTGTGTGATGAGCATGATCATTTGTTCTGTGTCTGGGTGTAGTTTATCTATAATGTGTATGTATTTAAAAATATATAAGTATTTATCAGTTGTCTGGTTATCATAAGAATAGGCTCTGCCTAGTTTGAGATTAGATGGCCGAGTGTGAGTTGTCCCAACATATTATTATTAATATTGTTTTAAGGCGGAATAAACCTTAATTTACATTTAAGTTAAAATGTGAACTGTGAATTGTGTCAAGTATAATATTTATAACTTTGGTTAACTACTAAAAGTTTAAAGTGTTCAAGTTTAAATAGTTTTATTGCAGCAGAACCTTTTGAGGTACGAAACCATTAAATGTTCAGACCGCGAAAGTAATATAGTTCTACTTCTTAAGGCTTTCGTACATTAAAAGTTATATTAGAAAATCACTGGGAAATGTTTTTTTCACAACACTACCTTTTATGCTGTTTAAACATGCACTTATACATTTTTTGAATGGCTTTTTAACTATTTTTTTTAATTTTAAATGTTTTAGGTCTTAGTTTTCACAATATTTTATCATAAGTATTAATTGAGAATTTTGCAGTAGTTTGCACATTATTTATGGATTCCTTAGTCGTTTTCTTCCACAAAATTGTAAAATCAATTTGGCTGAAACGTCTTCATTTTTCGAAATTTAAAATATTAACAGAGGAAATTTTATTGCTTTCAAATTCATTAATATTTTCTTAAATAAGTAATCTACTGTACCTACATACGTTTTTTTTCTATTGGATTTTAATATACTGTTTAATTCCAATGCAAATTACTTCTACACAATGTTACAATAACTTTTCACAAATAAATTTTATAATGTCTATATAAACAACTGATTATGCATTTTAAATTTAAAGAGTTAAATAACGCTAACTCACCGAGGCGGCACAACCTTATGCACTCATAAGTCTGATTATCAGCATTTAAATCAACACAACACAATGTCCGCTATTATTAAACTATATTTCTTTAAAGTAAAATATAATACATAATTTTTTTAATTGAATATCGCGTATATTTCGGGTGAGGATAGACGCGTGCGTCCCGCACTCCTGCCCGTTTGATACTGAAGCAGTGAAGCTCATACCGGGAAAGTCGGGGAACGCACTGAAACATTGCTCCGAATGCATTTCATCCAGGGACCAGGCCCGGAATATTCGGCTTCTACAAATACCAAATAAATCTGTCAACGGATATGTCATAAGATACATGGTGAAATATTTTATTCAGGTATAAAAATTGATGTTTGAGTAAATAAAATGAAATTCCGACACCCGTTGACCGATTATTGTACAAAGGTTATTGTCGTTAATGTTTTTATTCCTCTTTTTGTAAGTCATTACCAGATGACTCGTAAATCAACTTTTACGACTTCTATTCGGTCTTCACGAAAAATGGGTACAAAGCTACGGTGAATATTTTCACAATATATATGAACACCTGCTATATCAACAGTTTTAGGCATGGTATATAATCTGCTCATCAGCAGCCATTTAAGTTTAATTGATATATTATGCTCAAATATATTAATAATATAAAGCTGAAAAGTTTGTTTGTTTGAACGCGCTAATCTACTGAATCTCTAATCTACTAGAAAGTACTGGTCCGATTTGAAAAATTCTTTCAGTGTTAGACAGCTTATTTATCGAGGAAGGCTATATGCTATAACATCACGCGGTGAATTATAGGAGTTGAGTATCGCGGGCGAAGCTGCAGGCAACAGCTAGTATAATATATGTATGTTAGTGTGTAAGGTAATATAAATCTATGGGTCATAGTGCCTGAAAATAAACGATTTATTATTATTATTATTAAACGATTGGAATGATGAAGAAGTGTTTATAATACCACAACCAACATTCTTGCCTAGAAAAATGATTTGGAACCAAATTCTTTATGAAACCATAAAGTTACGTTATTGAAAAGTTACGGGTCCTTTGAGACGTCCAAATATAAATACCTCGATGGCAATCTCTAAAGGAATTCTCCTACAGTTATTTCGTGTCTGCGAAAGCCAGCTAGGTTTTGGTTGTATAATGTAGTTCCTTTCTGTATATAATTTTTATATACGTTGTTGCTATTTTTGTGTATCCAATTTATTTATATGAAATCTGACTTGTACCGTGAGTTCGTTGAAAATATAATTGTTTTGTGTATTTACAAAATGTTTTTTATGTGAGTTGGATCCCCACTATGGTTCAGGCCTTGACGTGGCGGTGGGGCTCAGTAGCCTAGGGTGAGCCCAACACCTTGGGCGAAGCTAATTGAGCCGAGGGGGCTCTTTGTACTCCTCTTATAAGAAGAAGGGACAAAAGAGCGGGGGGCAAGGGGTGAGGACGGGAACCACACCCCAAGCGGTCGACGTCGCCCATGAACGTAAACTAGTTTACCTGAAATTAGCCGAGGCCACTTATTTATGTGTTGCCTATCCTGAGACTTAAGATGTTAAGTCTCTCAGAGCCAGTAATTACATTGCTTGCACATTCCTTTCGTTCCAAAACATAGAAAAGCTTATTGACGGAATTCAGTTTTCAATTAACTAAACGGATTACAAGAATATAATTTACTGATTTATTTCACGGTACGAGTCTTCAGATTAAAATTTACTCCAAGACTGACATTCCAAAGTGATTATTACATCTAACCTCTTATTATATTCGACCCTACAAACGTCATACTTAAACATCGATAGAAATAATCGATACTAACTATAATTATTCTAGTTTTAACATTGGTATTAAAACTCGATTCTATCAATAGTGGATACATACGAAATCGACAACACAGCGCATCCCTTCTATCGGTAAATAGCTTAGTAATATTTAAATGCAATCTTGAAAATCTTGCTATCATATACATATTTTTTAAACTAAACACCACACGAAGGCACGGACATCAACTAGTTATTCCATAATATAGTTTGGATTTTGATATAATATTTGATATTATTAACCTGTCCCCAGAGACCCTATACAGTAAAACATTATGATTTGTGTTTGTAGTTCATCATACAAACTGAATAATTAATTTCTGATGAAATAAGCTCTATTTGATGTTGACCAATTGTTTTAGAATGTTATTCTATTTTCATTCAATTTCAGAGTTCATGTTTTAAATCTCAACAATCATTTAATTTGGTTTTTTGTTTCAAATTCCTTTATTGGATTTTCAAAAACTGAAAGACCTTTAGAAAAACCTTTTTATAATCTTGTTCAGTTTTCCATTTTTAATAATTATAGTAACGAAGTTATTTATATTCATAAATACTATAAGAATGTATGAAATTTTTGTAAAATTTTTATTCCGGCTGCTGTAGTAGTGGGTCACTAGGTCGCATGAAAAGGCCTTAGGTTCGATTCTTGTGAAGTATATACAGTTTCAGAGAACGAATGGCCGATGGGGCAATAAGGTTAAGGTAAGGTGTTGGTCGGCCATTAACCAGGTGGGAGGACGATTTCCGTGCAGTGGCCGGTCCGTGTTGTGCGTGTGTTTGGTTGATGATAGTGATGATAGAGAGTTTTTAAGATTTATTTACATAGATGTTGTTGGTACATGGTCACGGATATTTCCCCACCATGGTTCAGGCCTTGTCGTGGGCTCAGTAGCCTAGGATGAGCCGCTACACCTTGGGCGAAGTGAATTGAGCCGAGGGGCTCTTTGTATATCTCTCATAAGAAGAGGGGACTAAAGAGCAGGGGGCAAGGGGCGAGGATGGGAACCTCACAACCACATTGTACTGTCCCGACGTTGGGAGGGGTTGTTCTATGGTGCGGGACAACCCCTCTGTAGAGGTGGCGTCGATCCCCTGAGGGACTGACTAGCCGTCGAGGTGCCTTGTTTGCTCAACAGACCACCACCAAAGGCGGCATTAGTGGCACTTGCCGGGTTTTAGTGGGTAAAGCTGCGTCCATTTACCAGCTTTCGAGCGCAGCGAGTTCCGTGCGGGATACCTCAGATATATTTATTATTAAACTCCTTAAATATATTTTCTAGAAAATTTCATTTGAGCTTTCCGTGGGACTTGGTAAATACTAAATATGTGGTTGTTGTTGATTCAAAGTTAATATGATTGTGAGATTTCGCCGCAGGTGAGACCGACGTTGAAAGTTAATTGTATAAATATGCTATAAGTGAGAAGTTGTTGTACTTAAAACTGTTAACGGCCACAACATATGCAGGTTAACGTAATTTATTATAAAGTTCAAATTACTTTGCCAAGAAGCCGTGATGGATGAGAGTGAGTTGGGTTTATTCTAACCTTGAATTAAAACTCAAACGAAACGACCTGAGAAATCGGTGAACTCTAAGAGCCCATACGCGCTAGGTGGTCGGTGGTGGTACCGCGCGGTTGTTATACGCACTGGGCGTTTCAGTGTGCCGTCTTTTAAAAAGCAGCCCGCAGAAGGACAGCAACGATCTGTCTGTCTGTAACGATACTTAAAAATTTGTTTTAGCTTAGCAATAATTATTATGCTAATTTGTTATTTCAAAATTATGCCTAGTTAGTTATGCCCAATTAATATAGTACGTAACTATTATTAATATACATTTAATAAAAGTATGCCATGTTAAATTATGGCAAATAATGTTATGCGAAAAAATTGGGAACCTTTTTGGAAACCTGAATCGCCACGTTAAAAGATTTACGGATGATATGCCGCTTGAAATGTATTTTTTAATAGGATTAATCCTTTTCTTTGAGAAAATTTTATTCTTATAATGTCTACGCAACCAAGATGACCCAATTACGCAAAATGATCCTTTTAACTTCTACACAAAAATGTTATTTCATAATCTGTTATTGTTCAAACTTTTTTAACACTGATCGTCAATTTATCATGGTGAGGAAATTGAAATTATAAGCTCCAGCGTCCTCAACGGAGTATTATTAAATCGATCTCCATTTTTCATTGCTGCTCGTTTTTCGTATAATAAAAATATTCATCATCATCATCATCATCAGCCTCTTTCCGTCCACTGCTGAACATAGGCCTCCCTCAATGAACGCCAAGACGGCCGATCCCTTGCTACTCGCATCCAACAGGCCATAGCCAGGTTAATTTGGTGGTAGCGATCCGTAGCCCGGGGATTCTTAGCACCCCCTGTCCCACCGTGACCTAGGCTGCTACCGTAGCCAGGAATAGTGGGACGGCCGGGAACTAGGCGCCGTTTTTTGTGCCTGTGATTCATTTAGGGGAAATGCTCGTAATTGCCACGCTGAGCAGGCGGATTGGCTATCGCAGAGGATGATGGATTCGAATCGGCGGCACTGCTGCCTACCGCTGATCCGATTGATGGTCCCGCCATCACTCGGTGCGATCGATGATTAGTGATCAAGTCTCTCTCACTGTCACGATGAAACCAAGCTTCGGCTTTAAAAAAATTGTTTCTATAAATAAACAGGGAAAATGGATGAGTCTGTCTATTTTTTATGTTAGTTAGATAGGCAAACGAGTAGTCGAGCCACATGAGGGTAAGTGGTCAGCGTCGCCCATGATGTAAAGTTACCTTGAGACTAGCTCAGACAACTCATTTATGTGTTACCTATCCTGAGACATAAGATGTTGTGTTTGTGATGTCAAGCTGTTTCGCGGGAGAAAAAAGTTATTCCCATATCTTGTACCTACCCGTGAAACAAGTTTTAAAGTTAATGTGGTGTGAAATATTTTGACCATAAAGCGTTAAAAATGAAAATCTCAACATGCGAAATCCTGTTTCAAACTTGGAATCCTTACCCAAAAACTTTACTACTTTACCAAGAAAAGTCTAAATACCAATTTGCATACATACAATTTTAAAATGCACAAACTTTCATACTTACGTCCGTCATTGTAGCCGGCAATGCGGGAAATTTTATGAATTTCTTTCCTTTGGTTATTCCAGTTGCTGACATCACGAAAAAACATGAACACATTTCATGTTGACAACTTTATGTAATGTTTTGGTTATATTAGTAATATTAGTAATATTAGTAATATTAGTAATATTAGTAATATTAGTAATATTAGTAATATTAGTAATATTAGTAATATTATGTTATAGTATTCGTTTCAGTCGAGAATAGCTGTAATACCAGTTTTTTCGGCCCTCTGTTTACGTAATACAATAAAATTTTATTATAAAAAACCGGCCAAGTGCTAGTCGGAATTCGCGCACAAAGGGTTCCGTACCATTACATAATATACAACATTAGACACTTTAACAAAAATTAAGGTTCATGTTTATGGAATTAAATGTTTTTTTATATATTTGAGTTGATTGCATGAAAGGTAAATTGCGGTTTACGATATATGACGTATAAAAAAAACTACTTACTAGATCTTGTTCAAACCAGGTGGAAGTTTGCATAAGAATGTACATCATATATATTTTTTTGTTTTATCATTCTCTTATTTTAGAAGCTACAGGGGGGGGGGACACACATTTTTTCACTTTGGAAGTGTCTCTCGCGTAAACTATTCAGTTTAGAATAAAATGGTATTAGAAACCTCAGTATCATTTGAAGACCTATCCATAGATACCTCACACGGATGGGTTTGATGAAAAAAAATGAGTTTTAGTTCTAAGTATGGGGACCCCAAAATTTATTGTTTTTTTCTACTTTTGTGTAAAAAATTTAATGCGGTTCACAGAATACATCTACTTATCAAGTTTCAACAGTATAGCTCTTATAGTTTCGGAAGAAAGTGGCTGTGACATACGGACGGACAGACAGACATACATACAGACATGACGAATCTATAAGGGTCCCGTTTTTTTCCATTTGGCTACGGAACCCTAAAAACTAAAGTGATAGTATTTGTAGATGCGAGTATGGTATGGGCCGTCTTGGCGTTCATTGTTAGAGGCCCATGACAAGTAGTGGGCAGATACGGAATATGATTATGATGATGAATTGTATTTGTAAACAATAAAGTATATTTCACATATTAACTAGTCGGTTTGTCTAGTAGGAAATTAACTTAAACATACATACATCGTTTAAAATAAAATTATATTTAAGCCTTCAAAAATTTATAAGACTTTCTAAGTTAAAATTCTTTTCGCGCATGAGGGTAAATTTTTTACGGATGAAACGTCATGAAAATATGCAACATTTTTGTCCAAGAAGAAGTTTTTGAACAAGAAGATGGTGATTGAGACCGATTGAGATAGAGAGTGAGAAAGTAACGTAGCAACAAGCACATAACCATGGAGAGTAGGGAGCAAGCGAGTGAGAAAGATCGTACTTTGTACGCACGCACTTTTTTTAATTTACATCTATTTTATAGCTAATTACACTTCTAGTACCTATTGTTTCCCCACCATGGTTCAGGCCTTGTCGTGGCGGTAGGGCTCAGTAACTCAGGTGAGCGGTGCACCTTGGGCGAAGCTAATTGGGCCGAGGGGGCTCTTTGTACCCCTCTTATAAGAAGAGGGGACAGAAGAGCAGGGGGCAAGGGGTGAGGATGGGAGCCTCACCCCATTGTACTGTCCCGACGTTGGGAGGGGTTGTTCTGTGGTGCGGGACAACCCCTCTGTGGAGGTGGCGTCGGTCCCTTGCGGGACTGACTAGCCGTCGAGGTGCCCTGTTTGTTTTCTAGATACGGGGCACCTCACCAAAGGCGGCATTGGTGGCACTCGCCGGGTTTTAGTGGGTAGAGCTGCGTCCATTTACCAGCTGTCGGGCGCAGCGAGTCCCACATACCCGCGTGGGGAGACCCACTCCCCCGCGGGATGCCTCAGAGCATTTCCCGGCGTTAAAGAAAAAAAAACATATAAGTTTCAATTATTTCATTGATATAAATTAGCGACATTCAACAGAATTAGGTAATGCATAGATAATAATTAATGAACTTGGCTATAACACAAAACATGTATGTCCTGGGTAAACTCGTTTATATTAATTATGGGCCACGTTGACCAGTTATCAGGTCTAAAAAAATTGCGATGTAAAATCACTGAAATTGAAAAAAAAAACACCGAAATTTGTTGCTTTTTGCTAATTAGTTGCAAATAAAAATTTTTTTTTGCTCCAACCGATCGCAAAAAATCGGCAATAATGCTAACTTTTAATTAAGATAGCGTGGAAATCACTGGATGTGTACTGATCGATCAAGCGAATAGGACATGGAATAGGACTAAAAACTGGAAGTCAAGAGAAGTAGGAGATCCGTTTACAAAAGACCGGCCACGTTAGCTTAACTATAGGCTTTTCCGCGGAAAAACTATAGTGAAAATTTGTTGGTGCTCATACTGCAGCTTGTTTTAGCATAGAGAGTCAGCAACAAAATAAAAACCTGAAGTCAAGAGAAGATAGAGACCGGTAAACAAAAAAACCAGCCACGCTAGCTTAACTCTAGACTTTTCCGCGGAAAAAATATAGTGAAAATTCGTTGCTGCTCATACTGCAGCTTGTTTTAGCATAGAGAGTCAGCAACAAAAAAAACCGGAAGAGAGAGAAGAGAAGTTGGAGATCGGCATGCATATAAAGTGATCGAAACCATTAAAAAAAATCAGTTATAATATTTATTAATTTGTTTTTATTACTATACCATAATATGCCGTAGTTCGCACGAGAGTTTTATTTGAAAACAGATTTTCTAGTGGTAGCTACCACTAGAAAATCTGTTAGTTTAGACATGTTTTATTAAAATCTGTTAGGTAATTTTAAGATCTTCGGCAGTTTTGTTATTATGTTCAATTTTTTAAGTAGTTTTTTATAGTAAAATGTATTTAATTTATTTTTATAAACAAAACTGAAGTCGAAGCTAAAGCCAACCAATAGTTTATTTATTGTGTGGGCTAGGTATTATTTATGAACGGGTGTGGTTGTGAACTCCAGTCCGGATATTGCGGAGTGTTCAGGCTAATAGCTCACCTCTGGGGACTAATCTAGCTTGAGACTTCGATGCCAAGTCGATTATTTAGGCTCTGGCTCGAAGGACCAAAATTTAGGGGTAGTTCCCTACAGAGATGGTGATGTTATAAGTTGTTCTTAAGGCCGAAATATGTGGGAACTAAAGGAATGACTACATTTGAATCATTCAAATGTATTTTTGTCATTAAAATATACTTACTTTTATAAAATTATACAGGATGTAGGGTAACAGGATGCAATGCCGAAAGTAGGTGATAATTTCGGTCATTTAGAACAATTTAAGCCATACATGTCTTAGGCAAATGCTATCGGCTTTTTTATATTTCAGTTTGAAGATTTTTCTCAGAAAACACAAAAATTTCAGACTAAACCGACAATAACTCGTTTGTTACGGTAGGTACCATATTTTTTGTTTTATTTTGTATTGTGCAATATCTATCGTACACCATAAAAGTAATTTGGTACAGCTGTGTCTTCAGACACATGACAAAAAAAAAATCTCGATTGTTCAAACCATTTTAAAAACATGCTTGTCTATTGCCCTTTCATTTAAGCTATCAAACACGACTGTCGCTGTCTCATCTTTGAAAATAAGCCACCTAAACCAACTAGAGAGCTAAAATGTTTCACTTTACTTGTAACAAATCTAATTAAGATTTTGTAATAACACATTGGATCTGAATATTAAGTTGGCATTTATCTGAAATTTGATTTGTTTTTAAAGGGTGAAGTGTACTGCACAAAAGTTCCACATGCAATTTTTTTAAACAAAAGGGACCAACAGC
Source organism: Helleia helle (assembly GCA_963853865.1). Lineage (NCBI taxonomy): Eukaryota > Metazoa > Arthropoda > Insecta > Lepidoptera > Lycaenidae > Helleia > Helleia helle. Next base: position 16,268,730 of record OY971421.1, read on the forward strand.
GGCGGGCGGCGTTAAAAAAAGATGTCTCAAGCCGTATTATTGTGCTTTATTGTTAAAGGTATGGAGCACCATGCATCGCAAGGGAAATTATCCTTTTCACGGCACCTGAGTTCAAGGCACGTTGGAGGCACGCACTTTTCCTCAATTATGTTTAGCTTTGTCTTCTATAGGTAAGTTTTCCTCATACTGTCATCGATTATTCACTATACTTTACTATAGTGTAAAATGTTAACGTACGTTACGGTTAACAAAATACTACAACTCCTTCCTCCTACTTTTCCTTCATTTTATAAGTCCTGCCACTCTTTTCAGCCGCTCAAAATATTACAAGGTGATCAGCTAAGTTATAAACAAACTCTATATTTACTATATAAATTGTATAAGTTATAAATAAATAAATTAAAATATTTAATAGAATAGAAATAATACCTATCGTACGTCGTGAAAATCGGATGTTTTTATACAATAATAATATAACAATCTATATTATAATGATGATAGAATATGATTTAAGTCACAGTAAGTATTGAATTTTTGCAGTTTGAACAGTATAATATATTATATTATGTATGTTGGTTTAATCATTTATTATTTATCTTAAAGTAGCACATACGGTAAAGATATTGACTAATGAGTAATGATTAAATAACATTATACGTAATTAGGATAAAACAAAAGAACATTCCTCTAGTTAGTATGCTCACATATTTTCTAATTCAATATTCCGCCATCGTCCATATAACTAACGAAGCACCGGTAAATATTTTCACGGCTTTTTGACATCCTTTGTTACCTTGATTATGTTTTTTTTTTGTAAATTTTTGTCCTTCTCAGTTTTCATTATTTCATTTGCTATTTTCTTTCAGAAAAGGTTTTGTTGATTTAAGTCCAATTTTCTGTTTTATCCATGTAATAAATTTGTTTAGTTTCCAAATAAAAGTTATTTCTTTTCATTCTATTTAAGAATTTTACCTAGATAATGTACATCGCAATTTATTAGTTGCGTTTATTTGTTACGTTGTGGTAGATTTTTATTATACCATTATTTTTTTCTTTGTAATATGTATTTTATTTAATCTTAATGTTTTTGAGAGTTTCATCAATCAAACAAAGTAAAGTGTATGTAAAGTCAACATATTTTTCGGGTATATTTTTGGTAAAGCTCTAGGGATCAATAAGAAATGTTGTTTCATCAATATTTTGACGAAGCTTTATTTTAATGAGTTCGGCTCGGCGATGACATGATAAACAAACAAGCAAAAACTCCAAATCGTTAATACAATATCATTTTCTCTAGCACTTTGTTTTATATTTGCCTTATTACGACGTAATATATTTTCATGCAATAATCAATATTTTAAATTAGTGAAAGTGTGTGAAGCGTTTGCGATTGATAATTTTATCAGACTGATTCGTTGTTACGATTATTGCATAATACAAGGAGCATATCTTTGATAATACAGTAGTTTTCAAGTTCAAATAAATTAATGATTTTTTTAAAACGTATTTTAAGGACCTTTGAGTAAGCCTACTACTTTGCTTACCCAACGGTCCTTAAAATATGTTAAAAAAATCATTAATTTATTAGAACTCGAAAACTATTGTATTATCAAAGATATCAGTTATAATGATGTCAGTTCCTACCTGATGGTAAGCGGTCAAACATTGTGAAGTATAAACAAGTGCTTATATTGTCCATGTTAAGCTAAAGAAAAATTAAACATTTATATTGCGTAAGGTTCGCATAAAAAAAACTATAAATATATTTTTGTCGAAGTGTAAATAATTTTGAGAAAGAAAGTATCCCCACAATTCTCTGTAATAATGGCGCGAAAATCCTCACAACATATTTCACTTTTGTGTTCATTTTAGTTTGTGTGTGAAATAAACCAAAAAATATTTGTACATGTGAAAAGATTGTTTCATTTGTACAATGTTATAGGCGTCATAATGCGATGATGTGAGTTGTCTGAGCTCGAGTGTTTTTCTAAATTTTACCGTGCGTCTGATCTTTTCAATTTTGCCTAATCTATGTTGGAGAAAGAAATCGTCATCCAGTATTATATATATGTATCCACAATTATGTGTTCACTCACCACATTTGGCCAGCGCATGGGTGATTTGCAAAATACGCTCCTTGTCTAAACACATTCGTATATAATATCTTGTCAATATACCGGTGGGAGGGAAGCGCTGTGCCGCGCTCCCGGCTGCATGGGTACCACCATCTTGCTTGTTTCTCCCGTGAAACAGCTTTGCTGTGTTTCGGAGAGAAGGGCAAGACAGGCAGTGTAATTACTGGCACCGAGACTTAACATCTTATGTCTCAGGATAGGCAACACATAGATGAGTTGCCTGGGCTCGTTCCAGGTAAACTAGTTTATGTTCATGGGCGACGTTGACCACTAACCATCAGGTGGCACGTTTGGCAGTTTGCTTATCCAAGTAACATAAAAAAAAAAAAAATAGTATTACGAGTGGCAATATTCCCGTTGTATAAAAGATTGGACAGACAAGTGGAATATACATATCTCACTTCCCATTGATATAGTTGTCAAGTGACTGGATGGGACATACGGAGGTCGCCGGTTCAAATCCTGACAACAGCTGTCTGCTCTTTTTATTATATGATAAACTATATTTCCGTTATCGTGACACAAGTCCGTAATCTCTGTAATCGGACTAGATTTCTAATGTTTACGCGAATTTTATAACTTTTAGGGATTATATTGCGGTTTTTTAAGATTTTTACATGCCCGACGTTCCGGATACTTTACAATAACCATGGTCACGGCTCACGGGTCCTACCGTCTATATAATTTTACATATTTATTTTATTTCTTGTAACATAACTGCATATTTTTATAACTTACTCAGTGAATTGTTAAGAAAATCAGTGATATAGAAAGTCAGCGTGTTCGTTAAATTTTATCGGTGGGATGCCCTTTGCCCGATGCGCTGCTGCATGGGTAACAAACAGGTCCTTATAAATATGCTAGTAAACTTTGGCTGTTATGCGTATGATGTAATAAGGAAGTGTCCATTTTTTTTAATTTATGTTATAAAAATAGCGCTAAGCTCACAATAAAGCCCATTGATTTTTTTTTCAAATAAATGATGAAGTTGTGATACTTTTCTCGTCCGCTTTAAAACTTCTCGACGCGCGGCCTCTGACGTCACAAGTCTCACCCACGGACCGCGATTCGGTCGCTCAAGTCGAACTACCCACACCGTTAACCCCGCGAGACTTCATGGAGCAACTCCACGCGCGTTCAGGATTCAGTAAAAGTGGATTCGTTTTGTCATTTTTCAAGTTATTGAAATAATGTTTCCACCATAATATAATAATATAAAAAAATATAATTAATTTCCTTGCCGTACAATTTGTATAAGAATTTTATATTTTTGTAAAAATAAGGCTTCCTTATTACTGAATCGTAATCTTGTGTCTGAAGAATGGGAACAAGGTAAATGGAAGCTGGAATATATTATAGAACTATAATTATACGCGCGACGATAATCTAATTGGTTTCTTGGTTGCGCCATCAGCTCACCTTAGTATAACTGTACCAATGAAACCTAAAACCAGGTCAAAAGCAGCATCCCTTTCGAACTAACAAATCTATTTTTTTAGTATATGCTCGGCTACGAGGGATCTGGGTACAAGTATGACCTGAGTAAGAACACAAAAAAAAACTTTTTTAAAATATTTATCGGTATATCTGACCAAGATCTGACCTTTTTTAACGTAGAGAAATGCCTTTTGCATACTACCAGGCCCGGGTGGACTTGGTGGTTATGTGGGACTCGCACCCACTAAAATCCAACGATGTTCCCTCTTTCTGCTATTGGACGGGGTCATGGGAACCCCAGGCATACAACCTATGACGGTGTATCTGACCTAGTCAATATAGCTTATTTATTGGTGAAAAAAAAAAAACGTGAAACATGCTCACGTATTTATATATATTATAGCTCACTTACCTGGTTTGTGTCCTATAAGTTTACTGTGGACCAATTTAATACACTTCCAGCCTGATTGCAAGTAGGAGTACCTTTCCCAGCAGTGGTACGTATAAAGGTTATTACTCCTTCTCGCTCTTGCTGAGCGAGAAGGAGAGCCGTGCACAGCAGTGAAGAATTGATGTGTCGCTAATTTTTTCGCTTAGTTATAAAGCAGTAATATGTTTCAGTCATACTTTTAACTAAAGTAACAGTTATATAAAGTCCTATTACAATACATCGATACGGGCTGAGAATCTATTTTGAAAGTCCATTCAGGTGAGCCGATTGAAGACAGCTTTCACGAAGTTGCCGAAACTTAAAAAGTAGCGTCACGTCTGACAAGACGTTGTTCCCTCCGCGATTTTACGAATATAAACTTTTATGGCGTTCAAACTAGTGTTGTGCTGAAGTACTGTAGTATTTTAGACGTGTTTATTTAGTTTTCTAATGATTACGCGAATTTTACTTATTATAATGTCACAATTTTACTGATTTTATCGCGATTTATTAAGTTTTTTAAATGTAAATAATTAGTGTAGTGGCGATGTTAAGTAGCGGCATTTCGTAGTCTGGGACTATTTTGAAAAAAATCTGATCGATAAACTTGCTGAGTATACTTGCTAAGTATTACGTTTGAACTGTAAATAAAACATTGTAAATATTTTGTAAATTACTATGTGTACATAAAATCAATGAATTTCTATTTTCTAATGAATCCCTTTATAAATTTTCAAAGTAATTTTGTTTCAATGAATTATTGTAATTATATCATAACGTATATACTCATTTCAGACACTTGATTGATTCATAAATTATATTATATAGGAATATGTATGGTATTTGATAACATATTTCTAATTTATATGTATAGGCTAGTAGCCACCGGCTTTATCGGTCGTCAGTCGTCACTAATTCACAAAGATTAATAATTTTAGGCGTTTCACATTATTATTATTACAAAGTATAACATTATGGTTGTTACGTACGTCTTAGCAATAATAAGGTTCCCTATTCACATTTAATTTAATATTTAATTAATTAAGCTATTGAAATAAGGTTTTTTTCTTCAATCATGATAATAATTATAGTATTTAAATTTTTGGATATCAACTGTGAATGAACTGATGAAACGTTTAAACGAAGTCTGTGTAAATAATAATAATAATAAGTTTTTATTCACACTCACATTCACACATCGGTATACAGATAAATAATGACAGACAAAAAATTAATAAAAAATAAAAACAAAATTATAAAGTAACAACTTACAATAAGAACTTTGTAGATGGTACCAATTACGAGACTATCTATCAAGTAAACCTAAATTGTAAACTAAACTGAATTATAAACATGAACATTTAAAGCAATTAAAAAAAAAAACAATAATAAACATATTAGGTACCTACCCACATAAATAAAATAATAGTAAAAATAAGATACACAAAAAGGAAAAAGTGTTTCAAACCACTGGCAACACCAGCCGGATGTAACGCTGGTTACCTATCTAAGTACAACAATTAAATTATTAAACGTCAGGTGGCGCCAAACGGATGTGTATTGTATTGTGATAATGTTGAATAATAATTAAAGTATTACATTAATAAATCTAAATGTATACGACTAATATAGTAATAAATCCAAAAGCGCGTTTGGTTGCTTATTTTAAATAAATTACATATCATAATATATAGACAAACATTATCATACATATTTTTTAAGCATTTATCGTTTTTAAACGCCCATACCTACATATATTGTAATAGAAAAAATCCGTAAAAATTGTTTCTTTATAATGAGTGAATTTCGCGTAAACATTAGAAAATAATAGAAATCCTTTTTCTATTTTTTTGTACACTATACACAACAATGTCAAAATGCCGGGTTCACAGTTAGCTCGACCGACTCATGCGTCAGAATAACAAATTCTGAATCATTTGTAAAAAGTAATTAATTGATAATGTTATTATTACATCATGTATAAATTAAGGTTTTTATACAAAATCTTCTATTATGGTAAGATCAGAAAAATTGTATAGACTATAGATGAAAGATAAATGTTAGTTACTTCATCATCATTAAGGGAAACAAAACAACTGAAAGGATTTTGATGAAAAAATGCAGTGAAATACTTTTTTAAATAACATACCATTTTCATTATTAGCCCTAGAATGACTATGAATTTAAAAATGTATCTAGACCCAATAAAATTTATCGATACTTATAAGCTTAGATAATATACTCTCCCCTCGATAAACTCCGAAACGATAGAGTTCCGGCTCCTCATTTCCACTTTTCTGCTTCGAGAAGTCTCTAGAAGGTTTTATCGTTGCCGAAATGTAGTTTCTATTTTAAGATTATTGGTTTATATTATCTACTCATCTTTATATATCTTTATATATATATATATATATATATATTTCTTGTGTGCGTGTGTATGTCACTGAACTCCTCCTAGACGGCTGGACCGATTTTGATGAAATTTTTTGTGTGAGTTCAAGGGGATTCGAGGATGGTTTAGATTCACAAAAAAAATATTTTGTACAGGACAACGTCTGTCGGTGCCACTAGTCTTTATATATATAATTCTTCTGTGCGTGTGTATGTCACTGAACTCCTCCTCAGCGGCTGGACCGATCTTGATGATTTTTTTTGTGTGTGTTCAAGTGGATTCGAGAATGGTTTAGATTCACAAAAAAAAAATTGTACAGGACAACGTCTGTCGGGGCCACTAGTATATATATATATTTCTTGTGTGCGTGTGTATGTCACTCAACTCCTCCTAGACGGCTGGACCGATTTTGATGAAATTTTTTGTGTGAGTTCAAGGGGATTCGAGGATGGTTTAGATTCAAAAAAAAATATTTTGTACAGGACAACGTCTGTCGGTGCCACTAGTCTTTATATATATAATTCTTCTGTGCATGTGTATGTCACTGAACTCCTCCTCAGCGGCTGGACCGATCTTGATGATTTTTTTTGTGTGTGTTCAAGTGGATTCGAGAATGGTTTAGATTCACAAAAAAAAAAAATGTACAGGACAACGTCTGTCGGGGCCACTAGTATATATATATATTTCTTGTGTGCGTGTGTATGTCACTCAACTCCTCCTAGACGGCTGGACCGATTTTGATGAAATTTTTTGTGTGAGTTCAAGGGGATTCGAGGATGGTTTAGATTCACAAAAAAAATATTTTGTACAGGACAACGTCTGTCGGTGCCACTAGTAATATATAAAAAGGTAACTTTGATGCTCCGTCATTCGTAGACAGCTGATCGGTCATATGACGATGACTATATCCCAGAAAAATTGGTAACCCATTTTTAATAAACCGGTATTTGAGTAATTAAATCTATCACTGAAGCTACAGCCAGTCATTTACCATTTCATGATCAACGCCTTCTTTATCTTATTTGGTACCACTGGACCCCATTACATGTTACAAATGACTATTCTGTTAAGTCTGACAGGAATTGTGACATTTGCCCAAAGCTAAGTTAGGCCTGTTATTAATCCTCACCATGGCTCAAGCCTTGTCGTGGCGGTGGGGCTCAGTAGCCTTAGGTGAACCCAGCACCTTGGGCGAAGCGAATTGAACCGATTGCTCTTTGTACCGCTCTTATAAGAAGCAAAGAGCAGGGGGCAAGGGACGAGGATGGGGACCTACTACATTGCACGATTTTATTGTGGACGTATAAAAGTCACGAATATATAACCATAATAAAAGTAAGATATATTATGCTTACTAAGGTCTTTGCACTTTGTATTCTATCGGTAGCGTTGTATATTTGAGAGTATCCCCTCGAGTTAATTTCCATATCTGTTTGACCTACTTAAGGTATCTAGGGAATACAAACCTGCATTGCATAAGGGGTCAATTTAAAATAAATTATTTTTAAAAGGATTTCAAAATTATGATGCCTTGAGAGAATACTTTCATCAATAAACCTCGACTACGACGACCTCTGTGGCTCAGTGGTAAGCACGTTGGCGCTCAAGCCGGAGGTTGCGGGTTAGAATCCCGCCAGCGAACAAAAATATTTTCTGTGTTCCTGGGTCATGGACGTGTATTAAATATGTGTATAATATAATAAAAATCTTAAATATATGTACAGTATAAAAGTATTAAATATATTTCCGTTGTCTGGTACCCGTAACACAAGTTCTTCGAGATAAGTTCTCGAAGAACTTGTGTCATGGGACCATATTGACGTGGTGTGAAAGCGTCCATGGATATTAATTATTATTATACCTCAAATTAATTGGGATATTAAAATACGAGTTTCAATTTCAATCGTATTATAGCCATTAATACTTTTTTATACTGTTAGTAAATTGCTGTTAGCTGTGTACATTTTTATTAGTTCGATAGGCAAACGAACAGATGGTAAGTGGCCAGCGTCGCCCATGAATATAAACTAGTTAACCTGGAACTAGCCCAGGCAACTCATTTATGTGTTACCTATCCTGAGACATAAGATGTTAAGTCTCTGTGCCAGTAATTACACTGCCTGCCTTGCCCTTTTCTCCGAAACACAGCAAAGCTATTTCACGGGAGAAATAAACACGATGGTGGTACCCAAGCAGACAGCGCGGCACAAGAACATCCCTAGCTCACCTACTTTGTCGTCTGTATGTAATGAGATATTGTGAACTTTCAATACAGAATGTAGTAAACATGAATAATAAAGAGCAGATGCGGTTATCAGTACACATGCAATATTATAAACATACTTGACACAATAAACGACTTGAAAGAATCACTTACTGGCTGTATAAATAAAGATTACAATAAACACGATACATATATTGACAAATAAAAGAGTGAAAACTCTTGAGAGTAAAAGAAAGAGGAGTCCTGGACTTCCACGGCGCAAATGGGTTTTTTTTCTTATTGTTCCAGTCCATTCCTTTAAGTCGTCTACTTAAAGGAATGGACTGGAGCAATAAGAAAACTTACGATGCGACGTTCACTCTATCTCACTTTCTCTCTCGATCTTTCTCACGCGCTTGCTCCCTTCTCTCACTCCACGTCTATGTGCTTCATGCTACGTTCCCCCTTCCAACCCGACGCCAGGAGGCCGTGTGGTCGCAGTCTGTACGGTTGGCGGGGGGCAACTTTTATAAACCAAAAGTGAGCCAAATGGGCTCACACTAATCCGATGTAGCATTAGGGCCTTCGGGCCGTTAGCATAGATCCATCCGAAAAAAAAACGTTCCCCCTTTCTCACTCTCGCTCAATCGGTCTCAATCACTCTCTCGCTCTTCTTGGACAAAAACGTTGCACATTTTCGTTACGTTTCATTCGTAAAAATTTTACCCTCATGCGCGCAAAGAAGTTGCACTTAAAAAAATATGACTTTGGTTGAGTTACCAGTGAAAGCCTTCTATCAGGAGTTGCCCACCAACTAACAAAAAAACATATTACAAGAAATAGTACTTATATTGGCAAAAAATATTGTTTTCGATCGCAGCTCATCACAGGTCATTCCGTAAAACAATAAAAATGACTTTAGTTTATTACCGCACTTAATTTTAAATTCATTTTAATAGTGTATTGTCTTGAGTTATTTATAGTAAAAATGCTTCACAATGTTTTAATTGAATAACACTATTGTTAGTAAGTTGACTGGGCCTGTCTTTTCAATTAAATATTATAAGATCGTAAATAAGGCCACGTTAGGGAAGGCCCATCTCCAATTAGATGGTACGCTTATCTCCGTACATTGACCGTTCCCAGTTGGATGCGAGTTGCGGGGTATCGGCCGTCTTGGCGTTTATTAAATGAGGCTTATGTCCAGAAGTGGAAGAAACGATTTCGATATTGAAGATGATGATGAATGAGTGGGAACGAGTGAGTTATTGTCGTCATATCGTTAAACTAAAACAACAAATTATATTAACTATTATTAGAAGAATATTACAATGAACATTTTTTTATGGATTTTATCGCGGTTTATTAAGATTTTTACATGCCCGACGTTTTGGATACTTTACACTTTACAGGAACCATGGTTACGGGGGGATGTAAAAGTTGTTTCATTATAATGAGTGAAATTCGCGTAAATATGAAAAACAATATGAGAAGAATATTTTTCTGTTTGTCACTAGGAGCAAGCAGGCTATGTGTAGATTATACTGACAAGAAATTGCCTTTAGTGGAATTCATACTATAATATATTTTTTCCGCACAATAATTCCGTTTTATAATCCTATTTCGATTTCAATCATCAGGGCAATTTCTGCAGACAATAGGGATTCACTTACCATTCTTTGCGCAACAAGTGGATTTAAATATGAAACAACAATTACATTTGTGAGATAAATTTTTATCCTCCACGGTATGCTAGCCTGAAACTTCGTAGAATAGTAATAAAGATACCGGCGCTACATTTTTTATCTAATCACTTTGCGGAAAAGTTGAGTCTATAACATTGATTTGTTATAAAGATGTGCGAGATAAAGATTTTCAATCTTGACAATTACCTTCGGCAACGAAAAATACTCTCAAGTGTTATAAAGTTTTAAATAAACTCGTGAACAGGGCAGGGTATTCCCCCACCATGTTTCAAGCCTTGTCGTGGCGGTGGGGCTCAGTAGCCGCGGGATGCGTCAGAGCATTTCCCGGCGTTAAAGAAAAAGAAGGCAGGTTATTCTATATGGTTTCCATATCATGTCGGAGTAGGTACAAATTAGAAGTCTTATTAAAAAAATTGGCAATCTAAGATTGCCAATTTGCCGGACTGCCGATAGAATGAAAACTTTAATAATAAAAAAAATACAAAAAGTTTTAAATTTTATAATGACGTCATAAATTGTATGTAATTAATGTCACATTAGCATGTCGGTGACGCGAGCCTATAAGATTTTCCCAGATTAAAAAGTTCTCAGAGCGGCTAAAGAAGTTATCACTTCAAAAAAAAAAATCATCCAATATAAATAAGCCTTTACTTGAAATATCAATGTAGCGGACCGAGAATAGGAACCAATCGCTGGGATCGAAATAAGTTTTCGTTGTCCAATAGTTTCTTTTTACTTTTGGATGCTTTCTCTAAATATTTTTATTTGATTTCTGCTTACTCTAATATAAGTGATATTTACAGTAATATCATTTTAAGTTGAGTTAGGCAAATCGCAGACAAGCTATCTAGGTAAGAGGCTAACATCCCCATGCAGGTAAATGACATCACGGTGTCCTATAACTAGCCCAGGCAACTCATTCATATGTATACATATCTTTTTTTTCTTTAACGCCGGGAATTGCTCAGAGGCATACCGCGGGGGAGTGGGTCTCCCGACGCGGGTATGTGGGACTCGCTGGGCCCGAAAGCTGGTAAGTGGACGCAGCTCTACCCACTAAAACCCGGCGAGTGCCACCAAGCCTTTAGTGAGGTGCCCCGGATCTGTTGAGAAAACAGGGCACCTTGTCGGCAATTCAGTCCCTCAGGGGACCGCACAGAGGGGTTGTCCCGCACTCTGGGTGAGGTTCCCATCCACGCCCCCTGCCTCTTGCTCTTTTGTCCCCTCTTTTTCTTTTATAAGAGACACAAAGAGCCTCCTCGGCTCAATTGGCTTCGCCCAAGGTGCTGGGCTCACCCTAGGCTACTAAGGCCTACCGCCACGACAAGGCCTGAACCATGGTGGGGCGGCAACGCACCTGCTAATCCTTTGGTGTAGCCGGTAGCGGGTATCTGTGGATGTCGCTGATCACTGGGGATCAGGTGAATCGACTGTCCATTGCCCCCTCTTCTCTATACACACCTCGTGTTACCTATGCTGAAAAATAAGATGTTAAGTCTCAATGCCAGTAATTACACTGCTTGTCTCTTGTTCTCCTCTCCATAACACAGCAAAGCTGTTAACGGGAGAAACAAGCAAGATGGTGCTACCCATGCAGCCAGGAGCGCCGCACAGCGCATCCCTTCTACTGATAAAAGTGATATTGGTGTCAATCATTATATTGGACACCCTGTCTTTATTTTTACCATGGATCACCACTTGATGCAGACGGATGTACCCGATATAGCTCACTCATCGGAGCAGTTTCGGTCAGGTTAACATTGTCTCACATCTAATGAGTAATGACGTCAATATGTCAAATATACTTCTTACTTCTCTGTAATTTTTTGAGCTTCTCAGGTAGAGGATTAGATTGAGATTTACTTTAGTGAGTATTCCTCACCAAGTGTGGGTTTCCCATATATTTTCAGTGGGTTTCCCTTCTCTTACATACTATAAATCAATAGCCGACTATTTATAAGTGTCGATACGCACCAAAATAAATTATTTTGGTGCGTGTGGGCTCACTGCTATAGACATACTAAAATGGAGGGGAATCGCAAGATTTGTGTGATTTGCATTCGTACGAGTTAACTTATTGCGCGTGCAAAGGTGCGTGTGAAAACATATATTTTCTAAAGTATTTGCATTCGTCGACTTCATATTTAAATCAAATGGAATTGAATAAAATAAAATACACAAGATTATGTAAATAATATATATTACAATAATATTTCGACGAGTAGTTGAGGTTGGGCCTATAAATATAAATATATATAAATATACATCTCAAGCAATAGATGGTCACATGCTTACAATGATAATGACAATATTGACGATAAGGCTATTGCACTATTGTTTTCTAATGTTTACGCAAATTTTACTCATTATAATGAATTTTTTTTTACGGATTTTATCGCTATTGCACTACTCGGTCTCATAAAAAGTGACTTAACGTAGTACAAACTTGACCTTCCCACCGCCTTTCGGCGCAAGAAATACAGCGTGAGGGTCGGATTTCATTTCGTAGGGCTCACCGGGTTCAAATTTGTACTTAGCGATCAACTGTGCTAATGCTGCTCGTACTTGCATCATGCCGTATCTCTTACCTGGAACAGATGGGTACTTTGTTATTTAAGACTAGCTACGAACGTTTTTCTATTAGCACTAAGATTTGTATGTTAAAAGACGATAACGATTTTTGCTGTCACACAGTTCTAATGAAAGTGTGCCTAAATGCTGCTCCAAACTGAAGTTATTCTATCTATGTCAATACTAGTTATTTAATTTATGAGATTAGCGTAAAAATATAATTAGACAGACAGAGAAGATGTCTGTAAAAAAATATTCCATTTATTTTTTAATTTAAAAATGATTTCTATATATCAGTTAAAATTAACTATCTACTAACTATAAGTTAATTTACTGTAATATCAACTACTATGTTACTAGCAAATCACAGAAGGAGCCAAAACGACTAGTCGAACCTATGTTCTGTAAATGTAAATGTAGAGTTCCAACACAAAGAAAGCGCTCACAAACATTTTTAAAGCACACACACCTATGCAAAACCGTGGCCCTTCTCCAAAAGGTATGAAGGTATAGTTCAGGTTGTCGCTGTCAGATACGTTCTCAAATCTTTCTGGTTTCCATTTCTTTGGCTCCGGATATATGTCTTTGTTATGATGGATCGCTACCACATTTATAAATACCGGAGAACCTTCCTCTACAGTTACTTCATCGTTCAACATATACTTCTTATTGCATTTTCTGTCCAGGTATGGCAAAGGAGGATATTTACGCAGAGTCTCTGGAAAAAACGATTGTTTTTTGTCATTGATGTTAGTGACAGTGATGATAATGACAGAAATGTTAGTATCCTGGAATCATCGAGCATATAACCGGATAGAGTTATATTTGAGTAATATGAGCCATCTCATATTACTATATGAGATATCAAATTACGAAACTGGTCAGTGATTTGTCACTGATGTAATAGCAATTTAACCAACCAGTGATCTGTGTGTACGTCCCATCAGTAAAGCATCCATCAATGGCCATCAGTTGGCCAATTAGCTAATATTATAATAACCGGCGCAGCGTTTTGGCAGAATTTGTTTTCTAACAAAACACAACATTACTGCTCCCGGTTATATGCTCGATGCCTGAAATAGTCGTAAAAAGCAAGTCCGTCAATTTTTTGTCACCTTAGGCAGTTTTTAATAAACACTGCGTAACTTAAGACAATATCGTATTGTTGTACAGTGTAGCTGACATCATTCAATAGAATCACTAATGTACATGTATATTTCATAGATATAATTCAATCCATCATTTGCAAATTAAGACATATTTTTGGGTATATTAAGGGCCCCTTCTCCCAAAACTATAGGTATTTAACGCACCGAATCGGTTTGCTTTAATAGAATTAAATATATTTCCATTGTCCAGTACTCGTAACACAAGTTCTTCGAGAACTTACCACGGGACCAGATTGACGTGGTGCAAAAAGCGTCCTTAGATATTATTATTATTATGGGAGTCGGTAGTCATCTAAGGCTCCGAATGCTCGTTTGTCCCCCTAAGGCCTAAGCTATCACATTATCATCGTCACCTACCAATAGTTTTTTGCGCGGGGGGTAAATACCTTTTTACCCGCGTCCACCAAAGCTGGTAAACCAAGAATGCGTATGAGATGGAGCAAAAATGTAAATACATTTATCATGCGCACTTATTTTTACATAACGAAATTAGAGACTGACTTAACTACATATAGACACCAATTACATGAACTTTTTTCACGACATTATCCTGAAATAACTGTAACCGAACAAAGAATTTCAGACCAGAGAAGAACCATAGTAAGAAATAAGTTATTGTCTGTAGAAGAATTAGAGCGAATAAAAAATGAAGTACGAATACAACTAGAAAGTGAAAAACATCAGCAATAGCAACCAAAATCAATTTACACATAGAACAATATAATATAATAGCCGAGGAGCAGAAGGGTTGTAGGCGGGGTCACATGGGATGCAAGGAACAATTAGTTATAGACTCTACAATTCACAAACACGCAACTTCTAAAAATAGAAATTTACATTGTACGTACATAGATTATAAAAAAGCATTTGACAGTATTCCTCATTCCTGGCTATTAAAAGTTTTACAAATATACAAAATAAACCCGAAAATAATAGATTTCCTTCGCACTATAATGGCGCGTTGGAAAACAACACTGCAATTAAACAATCGCCATAATACTGTTATCACTCGACAAATTTCCATTAAGAAGGGTATTTACCAAGGTGATTCCTTGAGTCCCCTGTGGTTCTGCCTAGCCCTGAATCCCCTATCTAACTTACTGAAAAGTTGCAAAATTGGGTACACCCTGAAACACTCTACAACCGAAACAATCATATCACACCTCATTTATATGGACGATATTAAATTATATACAAAAACAGAAAAGGAAATGAAAAAACTTATAGACATTACAACAGAATTTAGCAAAGATATCAACATGCAATTTGGGTTAGATAAGTGCAAAACGTTACATATTATAAGAGGAAAAATTAGGCCAGGTGACTACGCAGTAAGCAACAACGATAAAATTACAGCTATGGAACCAACAGATCTATATAAATACTTAGGATATAAACAGCTTAAAGGACTTGATCACACAATAACTAAACAAACATTAACAACAGAATACAAAAGAAGAGTCAACGCAATATGCAAAACACAACTTTCTGGAAAACATTTAATTAAAGCCTTGAATACCTTTGCCATCCCAATTCTAACCTATTCTTTTGGAATCGTAAAATGGTCAAAAACAGATATAGAACAAATAGAACGATCCACACGCACTACACTTACTAAACACAATAACCTGCACCCTAAATCAGCAATAGAAAGATTAACTATCAAAAGGCAAAACGGGGGCAGAGGTTTAATAGACATTCATCACCTATGGCAGAAGCAAATTAACAAACTAAAGACGTTCTTTCAGTTAAATTCAGATACTAGCGACATACATAAAGCAATAGCCCAAAACGACCACAATTACACCCCACTAAACTTAAACGAAAATATAAATATAGAAAACCTGAATAATAATGATCCGCAAAAACAAAAAATAGAAGACTGGAAAAAGAAAGCACTTCATGGACGACACCCTCACGACCTAGAACAATCTCATATTGATACAATAGCATCTAACAAATGGCTAAATATAGGTAGTCTATTCCCAGAAACGGAAGGATTTATTATAGCCATACAAGATCAGGTCATAAACACCAAAAACTATAGAAAATACATAATAAAAGATCCCACCGTAACAAACGACAAATGCCGTAAATGTCACACGCAACCAGAGACCATACAACACATAACAGGAGCTTGCACAACCCTTACACAAACAGACTACACTCATAGACACAACCAAGTAGCCAACATCATTCACCAAAAGCTGGCTCTTAAACATAAACTCATTCAAAACACAAATACACCATACTACAAATACACACCACAAACTATACTAGAAAATACATCACACAAACTATATTACGATCGCGCCATACTTACCGACAGAACCATACACTACAACAGACCAGTCATAACTTTTATGGATAAAGCAAACAAAACCACTTATCTCATAGACATTGCAGTCCCCAATACACATAACTTACAGAAAACAATAGCTGAAAAAATAAATAAATACGCAGAACTAAAAGAAGAAATTACACAAATCTGGAAACAAGAAAAAGTATATGTCGTACCCATTGTCATTTCCTCCACCGGTGTCATTCCTAAACACCTAAAACATAGCCTTAAACTCTTAGACCTGAAAGAATCCAACTATATTGCCCTACAAAAAGCCGTCATACTAAATACCTGCAGGATAGTGAGAAAGTTTATGCAGATAGAATCAAACGAAATAACACAACACAACACTCCCCTACTGTAACACACCACATGCTTCATTTACTTGGTTTAGGCCCGTAAATGTAGTTAAAACCAGCCATGAGCTGAGAACAAAAAACAGTTCCCCATGATAATAATAATATCTATGGACGCTTACACACCACGACAATCTGGTCCCGTGGTAAGTTCTGGAAGAACTTGTGTTACGGGTACCAGACAACGGAAATATATTTAATACTTTTATATTATACAATTATTTAAGATTTTTATTATATAATACACATATTTAATACACATCCATGACCCAGGAACACAGAAAATATTTTTGTTCCCTGGCGGGATTTGAACCCGCAACCTCCGGCTTGAGCGCCAACGCGCTTACCACTGAGCTACAGAGGTCGTCAAATATGTCTACATTAGTTAAATATAACATACTACCTATACTATCCATTTTAATACTTTAAAAAATTGCCAATTATAAAGCGGTAATGTTATAAAATGCGGTACATATTATAAAATAAAGTCCTACGCCCGTCCATAGATAAATAATTATCATCAATCCGTATACGGCTGTATATGTAAGTTACCGCGGGCGAAGCTGCGGGCAACAGCTAGTTTGTGATAAAACTGTATTAAGATTATTTTTCCTTATTATACTTTTTTTATTCGCCATTTCAATTAAATAACTGGTACTACACAAACTCAAGTATCTATTTATTTACACTAATTAAAGGTTTTGTATTACAAACTAATTACAACTAAGAACAACAATTGTTAGTAAGTATTAAGTAGCTATATTATTTACACTGTGTCGTCTTATTTATTTAGAGGTAATAATATGAAATGCGCGGTAACAACGTAGTCACGAGCAAAAGCGGCACAGGTCCTATTTCGATGACGCCCGGCTGCGTACTGGCGCGACGTGGTGCGATGCGCGAGAGCCATTTTTATCGTTTATTATTTTTCAAATTTTTTTGAAGTGACAATAAAAATCTATCCAATCATTTCCACGTCATCTCCGTTTAGCAATTTAAACGTAAAAGTTTCATTAAAATTGAGTTACCCGAAGTCTTATACTACTCAAAATGCTTTTAAAATCGACGTTACTTTAGAAACTTTTTTGATCATGTAAAATGTTAAATATTGTATTTTTATCCCAAAAAATCCCTAGATCAAAGATGTATCTATACCCTATTTTTTATTATTATTTTAAAATGACGACTTCTATGAAAACACCTCGATCTAGAAACAACAATTTGGGATAAGGGGCCCTTAAATGCAACATGTAAACCGTAAGACAAGTAAAATTGCTGGCGAGTGAAGCCAGAAAAAAATCTCGTTTTACCCTAACGACGACACAAGAACGACTTGTATACGCCTCCCGGATTTCAATTAACTTAATAAGAAACTAAATTGGGTAGGGTTTAGGATCTAAGCGACGTTCTTCAATTCGATGTTTGTAATCATTAATAGCTTTCGGTGTTACGAATTTACTGATTACAAGATTGATATTTTAAATTATTTACACCAAACCCGACGCCTGGAGGCCGTGTGGTCGAAGACTGCCACGGTAGGCGGGGGGCGACCCCCCTTATATTAAAATGAATAGGTGAGCTGGCTGGTTCACCACCTAACCGATGTAGCATTATAGCCATTAAGACAAAAAATTAGAAAAAAAAATTACAAATCTTGTTTTTAACAATAACAGATGATACTTTACTTACCAAACATACAAGCTGATAGATATTTTAGATTCATTAAATCATTGTACTGCAAAGCTTCACTCCCGCTTTCTTTTAGAGCCTGGCTTACTTCCCCATATAGCTTTTCCTAGAGAAGAATATAATATAAGAACTGTAGCAGCTCTTACTATACTATTATACTATAATACTATACTATAGTGTAATGAGATAACACTGGTAATATGATAATAATAAATAGTTACTCGTAACATCAATTACTTTATTAGAAATTATGAGGAACTTTTTTTGTCTTTTTCAGTAACAATTGTTTTTTTTAATTACTATAGGAAAAAAATAATTCTTAACGTAATGCAATATTAAGAAGATTACCAAGTCATGGAACAACAAACAAATAATTAAAGTACGGTTACAGAACAGAAAGAACTTCGCACATCCCCCTAATTGCCCGCTGTCAGGAGTAAAAAAGATTTCTAAACGAATCACGATACAATTGTGCCAAATAAGAGTTTTAAAAAATATATCTTCTTTAGCTTAGTCAATTAGGCTATTTCTACTATATGCGATTAGTATAAACGAGAAGATTCATGGCATTTTTAAATTAGTCCCAACCTACAAGAATTACTACGGCGCGGAGCGGCGTGTCGCCACGCCACTTTTATAAATTTATATAAATGCCACATTAATTTGAAAACATTTAATATGTTTTTATGTTTCTAAATGAATAAATTTTTCTTGACAAATTAATACATATTACATAATGATAACATTTCGTTGTAGTTGTTTTATTTGCCTTGGAGCCCATACGTACTAGGCGGTCTCGCTTTGCGAGTAGCCGCGCGGTTGCTATACGCATTGTGCGGTTCAGTGTACGGTCCGCAAAGCAGACCGCAGCGGATAGCGAGTTAGTGCGTATAGGGTAAGCGCCTAGTGCGTATGGGCTCTAAGACAGTTTTTACTTGTTGCTGTTATGTTGATAGTAATGATCAGAAAATTAATAGGGACTATATTCACAATTTGATAAATATAGTTGCTTGGAAATCATCATTGCTATCTTTTTTTTAATAACGCAGGGGAATACATTGTGCATGCATCTAGGCTACCCGGGGCAGGCTTCTAGACCTATATGGAACTCGCACTGGGGAGTGCACTACTCTAACAAAACCACCTGCGAGCGCCATCAGCCGCTTTTTTGAGTATCCTGGGATGGGTTAGGTTGCCATCCTGACCCGGTACGAGCACAGGGGCTGTACTGGAGGCGCATTAAGTAGAGTCCATGTTTGTCGCCGGCGGGGGGAGGGGGGGGGGGGGCTCGTTGGCGGCCTCCTCTATCACCCGCTCGTGAGCCTACTTCTGGGAGCCTTACATAAAGAGATCATCGCCGTCGAGGACTCGTCATCACCGAGCAACGCGGTGACAATGCTCGGCAGAGACAAGTCCCCTCCGAATAAAAAAGTTTCCTGGGCCAATTCTTGGATTTGACTATATCCATAGGTCATGCTAAACACTGGCCATCGAGTGGGATGTCTACCAGTAGTAAGATACAATACTTGGGGTTAAATTAAGGTGTTTACCTGTTTATCCGAATTATACGCCAGTTCGTGTAGACAGTAAGTGAGGGTAGTGGAAGACGTCTCGACAGCTCCAAAAATAAAAACAGCAGCTTGCGCAAGCATTAGTTTATCTGCTAATTCTATATCAGAAAAATATTATTTGTAGTAGCCTATTCAGATAGAGTCGTATCTTTTAAGTCGCAACGATGCAATTTCTAAAAAAAATGTCAAAACTTGTCACCGGTGTCAATACCATGTCACCGCTACAAACAAGACGACTCCAAAATCACGAAGTTAATATCTACAAAGTCATGTAGAGTAAAGAACGTACGAAAAAAACATGAAAAAACACATAGCCCTCAGCGTATGGGATAAAAATGATAAGACCCGGACAAAGACATCTCGGACTGTTTTAGAGGCTTCATTTATATAGGTTAACAAAGCTTTAAATATAGAAGGGATGGCTAACGGACAGTCTTTTCATATGGTGGTAAGTAATAAGCGATATTCCCCCGACGCATATGCGTTGCCGGCCTTACAAATATGATGATGATGATGATGATGCTTTTTTCTAGTAGGTGACAAGTCGGTTTCTAACGCCCGAATACTCAAACGAATCTCTAATTTAAGACGTACTTAAACTCGTGTTGTCCCTCTTTTTTTCTTTGAATCTGACACGTTATAGCATGAGTTTAAGTACGTCTTACATTTGAGATACGTTTGAGTATTCGGGCGTAAGTTAATGAAAAGTTGACCATTTTGACAAACATAAGGTACATTGTATAAAAGGGTACGTATTATGTATGTCGAAAGAAGTAGTCGGAATGACGTCAATTGTTGGTTACATAGAAGACGACATCGATGCTTAGAAAACACTTTGTTAAACCTTAATTTTTATTTAGTTTTATTTGTTAGATTTTCCTATTGTGTTAAATTAATTTAGTTTAAAAGTCATGCTTAAAGACAATTTTTTATATCAGAGCAGAGGGCAGGTCTTGAGTGGGATCGAGTCGCCATCTTAATGTTCGGTGGGCGACACGATATAAACGGTGGTTGTTCGCGGTGGATCACATCATAGAAATTGTGGTTGTTACGGTGTGGTGTGTTAATACTGTGGTGAAGTCAGATCGCCTTGAACCTTGAACCCGCTGCTCGAATTAATCGTCTGATCAGAATTATAAGTTTTTCTGTAAGAACGTTCAATAAATTGTATGATACTGTGAATAGAGTTTTGTGCTGGCATTTAACCAAATAGGGTGAGGTTCCCGTCCTCGCCCCTTGCCCCCTTCTCTTTTGTCCCCTCTTCTTATAAGAGGGGTCCAAAGAGCCCCCTCGACTCAATTTGCTTCGCACAAGGTGCAGCGACTCACCCTAGGCTACTGAGTCCCACCGCCACGTCAAGGCTTGAACCAGTAGCAATAGTGGTATGATAATTTGTCTTTTTGTGTATGTCTTTGAAATTAAAGCAGACATTTTGGTTTTTACTATTCTTTGCAATAATGAATTATTTTACCTGGATCACTTTCAGCTGGTAGCTTTAAATTTTCCTTAAGCTGCAATAAATGATTAACCAAATCTTTGTCACTTGAAGTTCTGGTGTCCTTTCGTTCATCGACGACACTCCAGAACATCTTTTTTATATATTCCGTTGCGGCGTCAGAGAAAAAATTGAGTCTGGAATGATAATTATTTTATAGCAACTGTCTTTACGAGCTGTCGAAGAATATAAATCACATCTGATATACTCTGGTCGAAGCCTTGATCTTTTTTATACATTCTAACGCTCTTTCAGAAAAAAATCTGTACATAAAAAATCTTGCTAAAAATATACCCTATCGCTACAATGGAAAAGAGGTTGATAGGCTAAGGCTGGTTGGAGACTAGAAAGGAATCAATTTTATGAAGTGATTTCTTGACAACAAAAATCGGACAATCGGCAGTCCAAGTTATAGGTAGCACATGACTAGTAAACAATAGTCTCGGCGTACATTAAGAGAGCAACACGTTCAAAAGTAAACGAATATGGGCTGACAATGATAATGACGATGATAATATATATAATATATATTTTTGGGAATCAGAAGTGGAGTTAAATAAAAAAACAATTGTTACCTACGCTTAATTCACATTATTATTTTAAATATTTCCTAAAACTAACCTTTAATAACCCTGAATAGAACGATAGTTAGTTCAGATAGCAACAAAGCACATAATGATTTAAAGTGACGTTTGATTTTCGAGCATGCTACCTGAGGCATGGGAAGAAGAGGGCGTGCTCTGAGCTTCTAAGGAAACTGGCATAGCGCGTCTGTGTAGGTTTCCTTAGGATGCTTAACACCAACAAAAGTCCATCTTCTTCCTCTTTTATACCAGTCAGGTGAAGTAGCCAGTTTCTACCCGTTACAGTAGTTTTAACCTTTTTTTTTTCTTTAACCCCGGGAAATGCTCTGAGGAATCTTGCCTGGGGAGTGGGTCTCCCAAGGTGGGTATGGAGGACTCGCTGCGCCCGAAAGATGGTAAATGAACGTAGCTCTACCCACTAAAACCAGGCGAGTGCCACCAATGCCGCCTTGGTGAGGTGCCCCGGATCTGTTAAGCTAACAGGGCACTTCGACGGCTAGTCAGTCCCGCAAGGGACCGACGCCACCTCCACAGAGGGGTTGTCCCGCACCACAGAACCACCCCTCCCAACGCCGGGACAGTACAATGGGGTGAGGTTTCCATCCTCACCCCTTGCCCCCTGCACTTTTGTCCCCTCTTCTTATAAGAGGGGCCAAAGAGCCCCCTCGGCTCAATTAGCTTCGCCCAAGGTGCTGGGCTCACCCTAGGCTACTGAGCCCCACCGCCAAGTCAAGGCCTGAAGGCCTATGGTGGGGAAAGTAGTTTAAACCTAACATTATATTAACTATATATTTTCTGCTTACAAAATTGTATTTCTTACCTAAAGAAAGATGCTAGCATGGGAACCAGAAACACCAATGTAAACTCCAGTCCACGCCAGAACGAAAAGTGCACCATATTCCTGGTTATAAACCACAGTGGCGACGATTGACCACTGAGGACACTCACTCGAATACCGAACACCGTAAACGCCACCGTATCTGATGTATACATAGAAAACAGTTCCTGCAAGAATGTATTACTCTACTGGTTGGTGCTCGCGACTTCGCCTGCGCAGGATTAGATTTAGGACAATTCACACATTTACTTATTGAATACCAACAACAGATTTTCTTGAATCCCACTCTCTTCCACCGTCTTATAAACCTTTCTTATTACGTTGACAATTTCACAAGTTACGTTGGAACATAATTACCAGATTTAATTATGTTCCAACGTAACTTGTGAAATCTAATACCTATCTACACCTATTATTCCATTTTATTATGCAGGACCTGGATGACATTTTTTTTTTTTTTTTAATAAAAGACATTTTCTAAAAATGATTCCTAGCTAGATCGATTTATCGCCCCCGAAACCCCCTATATACTAAATTTCATGAAAATCATTGGAGCCGATTCCGAGATTCCAATTATACATATATATATATATATACAAGAATTGCTCATTTAAAGATATAAGATATACAGGTATGTCTGTTAAAAGTACTTTAGAGTTTTGATGATCGGTCTGTCAATCAGTCAGTCAGTCAGTGACAAAATTAAGAAACTAGTTATTATTCTTAAACTACTGCTTCAAATTGAATGAGATTTGAAATATACTATGTTTATACAATGCCTGTTTGGTTACTGAAAATACAGGCTTCTAGTTTTATCCACAATGAAGCTATGGGGGGGGGGGGGGGACGAAAACGGCTTGAATTGCTTCGAGGGATACGGCCGTGCTGCTTTCCGTGCTTCTAATACTCTATAGTCTATACCTTTAGATTAACGGTCTCTTTGTTATTGATGTAGTCCCTTTCAACCTTTTTCACCATTTCTTCGGAGTTCTGGTTCATCAGCTCCGTGACGAACTTCAACCGATGTCCCGTGAACATGGGAGAAATTTCGTGTCGCACGTCTCGCCATATTGGATTCTGGAATTAATTTAAGCTACGACATATTCCAATTCTAAGCCAGTGTCCCAAATGATAGGATTTTCAAAGGCATGGGCGGGAACACAATATTATAATTAAACAGGATTGGCGAAGAACAGGGATATTGATTATTTTTTATTATTTTAACAATTTTCACAAAAGAATAAGTTTTGGTCTCATTTTTCTTAACATAACTAACTTTATTATAAATAATAATAATAAAAAGCCTTTTTATTTCATGCATAGTTAAATTTCAATAACACTTTATGTACATACATTTTTGGTAATACAAAAAGGATATTATATTTAAGTGTACTTTTCATTTAAAATTATTGTTGGTACTTTCTTATAGATTTACATTTTTTTTTAATTTTGACTTTCCGTTTATTTGTTTATAATTAAATTACAATATTCAAGTATTTTCAATGGATTAAAATTTACATAAGTAGGTACATTTTATTTTATAATAATATTTATTTAATTCAATTTAAGTTTAATCTTAATAAATCAGATTTGGTAATTTAAAACATTTTGCATGTATGAACCCCTCATTCGGTGAGGGTGAAGCCCTCCTCTAGAGTTGCCCAATGATCTCGGTCGTGAGCTACTGTCAGCCAATTTTTTACAGCGATTCGTTCAATGTCATCTGCCCATCTGGTTGACCGGTCATCGCTCATCCTCGCCACGTGTCCTGCCCATCTACACTTTTGTTTCATGGCATACATGAAAGCATCTTAGTACCGTCTTTTTTCTTATAATGGCGTGGCGTATTTTTTGTATTTTTCTAATTTTAGTGATGCTTCTCTCCATGCTTTGTTGGCAATTATGTTGACTATTATACGATTGCGCAGCATGAGCCGTCGAGGGTGCTGCGACGCCACGCTACCATGATGCGATAACCTCTTGTTTATTTTGAGATAGATGCATGTAATCATGTAATGAACAAAATTTGATATGCGTTTATCAAAAATATACTTATCATATTACAATAATATATATGGACGCTTTTTTACCACGTCAATCTGGTCCCGTGATAAGTTCTCGAAGAACTTGTGTTACGGGTACCAGATAACGGAAATATATTGAATAATTTTATACTATAAAAACAGTGTAAATACATACAGTGGTTCAACGCGTTTGAAGTCACGCGAAATGCCGCTTTTGTTTTGACATTCTTTATTCCTCACAATATTTACATCAGTTTTATTGTCTAAGATTTTTCATTCTTTTATTTTTTTCTTTTAAATTAAGTATTTTATTTTAGTGATGTGTTTGAGTGTGTACACACACACATACACACACATAGGTGCATGTGTGTGTATGTATGTGTGTGTGAATATATGTATATGTATAATATCATACTTACTATATTCCAACTTATAATATGTATATGACGACGAATAAATATATTATGCGAAATTGCAAGATTAGCGCCCGCCATCTTAAATATATATCGTCATATTCGTAATCGGCACCCCAGAAAACCATGAAAGCGATACCCATGTTGATTTTTTTTTTATTCGACACCTCGAAATGTGATTTCGAGGTGTCGAGGTCATATTCGTAATCGGCAATCCTAAAAACCATGAAAACGATACCCATGTTGTTTTTTTTTAAGTTCACGTCCGCCATCTTGAACCTCGAAATTTATCGTCATATTCGTAATCGAAACCCCTAAAAACCATGAAAACGATACCCATGTTGATTTTTTTTAATTCGCGTCCACCATCTTGTACCCCGAAATATACATCGTCATATTCGTAATCGTCAACCCTAAAAACCATGAAAACGATACCCATATTGATTTTATTAAAAAATTCAGGCCGCCATCTTGTATCTCGAAATATATCGTCATATTCGTAATCGGCACCCTTGAAAACCACGAAAACGATACCCATGTTGATTTTTTTTAATTCGCATCCGCAATCTTGTACCTTGAAATTTATCGTCATATTCGTAAACGGCAACCCTAAAAACCATGAAAACGATACCCATATTGATTTTATTTAAAAATTCGCGTCCGCCATCTTGTATCTCGAAATATATCGTCATATTCGTAATCGGCACCCCTAAAAACCATGAAAACGATACCCATTTTTTTTTTATTTGAGTCCGCCATCTTGAACCTTGAATTACAGCTTGGCAAAAAAGAGTATGACGTGGTGACAGATGGAACTAAATATTTTACTAAATGGAAACCTATGATGTTGACAATACTTGGCCGACAAATACTAGATTTTGAGTAAAGCTTAGTGTTTCACATTTATTTTTAACGATTTGATTAAATTATCTTACTGATTTTCCATATTATGATGAGACCTAAGTGAAAGTGGCGCCCTCATTTTTTCCATACTCTTTTTTGCCAAGCTGTACATTGCAATATTCGTAATCGGCACCCCCGAAAACCATTCTAAGAAAGGAGAAAAATCTAGTAAACAATATATTATAATAATATAATAATAATAGTATTACTGGGTTAATATATTTTGTGATTTCATTTAAAAAAATCATACAAAGAATAAAATACTCTTTAATAAAAAGCATCTGGAAAAAAATATAAGTAACGAAACACTTAAACAATCAATATAAAAAGAGAAAGGCCTGGTTGATATCTCCCGAACGAGTGTATGGCAGTTCGGGAGATGCCCGCCTCTCCCTCATCCCGCAAACCCCGCACGATTGCTCTGTCTAGACGCGTCCGTTGGCCTACTGTATGAATTTGGTTATACTGTACTATAATATATAATGGCACCTACCTATATATAGGTATAATTTATCAGTGGTTAAATTGGGTTAAAATTTTTCTTTGAACTGAAAAGGCAATTCTGAGGATATAATAGGAATACGCACTACATTTTTATTTCGCGTGCGTTATATTTTTACAATAAATCCTAAGATATGCAATTGAAATACTTGGTGCTTAAGAATATAATAATGTTCATGAAATGCTTTAGGTAATTAACGTACATATTATTTTATACGGATTAATTTAACTTTTCAATTGCTGCAACGTGACTATTTTATTAGAAGATAATATAACTAGTCTGGCCATAAATACTGTTACATAAAAACTTTATTTTTTTTTCAACTTTTTAATTACCTAAGATCAAGCATCAAATAGATATGACAAGCTAATAATAATACCGTATTGGAACGAAATAACAACATACGCAAAACTCCAAGAGTGACAGAGACATAGACACTTTCTTTTGTCTTTGTCAGAATATCTCTTTTTTAGTCCAGTTTAAAGTCTTAAAGACGTCCTCCAAAGCATTAGTGAACAGTTTCGGGGAAATAACATCCCCTTGTCGCACTCCTCGATGCAATTGGATTGATCTTGTTTGACCTCCCGGAATCAGCTTCCAGAACAGCCCAGTTTTCAACCGAGTCAAAAGCTTTCTTATAGTCCACAAAGGCAAGGCACAGTGGGTCACACTCATGGGTCTTCTGTACAACTTGCCTTATGGTGTGAATGTGGTCTATGGTGCTAAATCCTCTTCGAAACCCAGCCTGCTCCGGTGGCTGGAATCCATCAAGCTTTTGAGTGAGGCGGTTCGTCATGACCCTCAAGAACAGCTTCTATATATATATATATATATGGCTTAGAAGTGATATCGGTCTATAATTTTTAAGAAGAGAATTGTCACCCTTCTTAAAAAACAGAACGACCTCACTTCCATGCAACACCTTGAGGAAAATACCCCATTGAAGGACGAAATTCAAAATCTTTTGTAACTCTCTTAAAACAGGTTCGCCACCTGCCTTAAGGTGTTTAGTTTAGTGGTATTATGTAGCGGTATTTTTAATTGCAAAATATGTTTATCAACCTTTATATTTTAAAATGAATACTACATTCTGTCGCAAAATTTTAATTGCACAGACTTAGCAGCTAGTTTTTTATTAGATTTAAAAACTATTTTTTTTCTAAGAAAAATAGACTAGACAAGCCAAGAGCTAGAAATATAAATCTTTACAAATAAATAAAATTGAGGTTTCTGTTCTAATTTCAAATTAACAGGTTTTCAGTAAATGCATGTGAAAGTATACCGTATATACTTACATAAAAAATCAATTTATTAAATTTTTGTCTGTCTGTTTGTTCCGACTAATCGCTGAAACGGCTGGGCCAGTTTTGATGGGACTTTCACTGACTGGTATAAGGAGTAACTTAGGCATAAAAATAATCATCATGAGTCCGGATACGGCTGTAAATCTAAGTTAGCGCGGGTGAAGCTGCGGGCTACAGCTAGTAGAAACAATATCCAATATCCATCTTGACTAGAAATAATCCCTCAAAATGATATCAAACGCGGCATTTATAATTTTTGTACACTAAGCCACTATTATAAGATATTACTGACCTTGACTGTAAAGAGATTGAGAGCACCCAGTGGATCCAATGGATTTGAATATAAAAACCGATTTTGGAAATGCTCGAAATCCTTCGTTAAGACTTTTCTCGCAAGCTCTGGGGTTTGTACAACCAGCGCCGGCTGCAGTCCGAGGTATATCCCAACATAATCTCGATGGTACTTGTCTTTTAACTCAAAACAATAGTCCCAGAAACTCCTGCGCATCAGGAAACCCAAATTCCCCACCAGGAACGTTGGTTTGTCGTATTCAATACCGCGTTTTCTCCAGTACCCGTACGTCTTGTGTACATAAACATATAGCAGGAGAACTGTACACACGACGAGCCATAATAAAGAGCTCAGCAGAGATTCCCACATGACGTCCGCACGGCTCAAATGTTAAATGGAATATGATTAAAATTAAATTATAGTACTGAAATATTTAAACAATTTTTTTGACCATAAATTAATTTTATTTTCTCACATATTTTACATATATACAAATATATGTTATGGTCAGAGGAATGTGTACGGAGCGAACCAAAAGAAATATGAAATTGTACCAAATGTGAATCTTTGTATTTTTGTTTTCTAATGTTTACGCGAATTTCACTCATTATAATGAAACAATTTTTACGGATTTTATGGCGGTTTATTAAGATTTTTACAAACCCGACGTTTCGGATACTTTACAACAACTATGGTCACGGGAGGACTGAGGTGTCATACGTCCTAATGTTACAAAGTTATTCGAAACTACCCTATGATACATCAATATTTTGGTTAGTCCTATCTACGCAGAAAGTGCTAACTGTATCTTTAATCTTTAATCTCTGTAATTCTGCGTAGATAGGACTAACTTTGTAATATTAGGATGTATGACACCTCAGTCCTCCCGTGACCATAGTTGTTGTAAAGTATCCGAAACGTCGGGTTTGTAAAAATCTTAATAAACCGCCATAAAATCCGTAAAAATTGTTTCATTATAATGAGTGAAATACTTTAAAGCAACCATGGTCACAGGAGGGACCATGGTTGTTTTAAAGTATCCGAAACGTCGGGCTTGTAAAAATCTTAATAAACCGCGATAAAATCCGTAAAAAATTGTTTCATTCATACGATTGCTAATCGTAGAGTCTACATCCTGAGGATGCCTCGGTGTCGGGGCGAAACGTGCGTAGATTGTGTGGTGGTGGTCTTTTACTGTGGTTGTGGTGCATGCGAGTGTACGCATATGCAGTGTGGGAAAGGAGGGCGGTGCTATATGCATGCATATGCGTGCACTCACACATTTGCAGTAAAGACTGCGTGTTTTGCGGGATTATTGCTAATTAAATTATAATTTAATCTTATATAATGGATTTCCGCAAAGTAACGCCTGATTCTATTAACTACCATTTATGGAGTTGCGATCTACGAGCCGGGCACAGTGCTGGTCGGTATACTGTGTGCATCTAAGTCACGTGTTACGAGCCGAACCATCTAAAGTAGGGTTTTTCAAAGCATTTTCGTCATTGTTCATGTGACCAGTAGGGCTATAATGCGCGCACGACAAAATTTTGTCTACGCCTTTTCTCGTATTATTTCATATAAGTAATACGAGAAAAGGTGTATGTATACGTTTATGGCATGTGTCAGTCTACTCGAAATAGATGACACAGATACAAACACGGGGTAGGAGTGGATCACGTCGTGACGTGTCCCGGTCGATAACCCAGCCCGCACCTCGCGGCTTTGCTGTAAGCTCATTCACGTAGCGCACGCATAATTATTATATACATCACTCGTCATGTCACAAGTGACAAGTGTGGACCCACCTTTAGCTATTGTCAAACTTACATTACGATTACGTTAATCTGGATGTTAGTGACCTTCTGTAAGATTTGAGATAATATGTGGTAATGTATATGAATTATATTATCATCAGCTTCTCTATCAAATGCTAGAATTCTTTCATTGAAGTGTGAATAACAAGACTGATTCTTTGTCACTTTCATCACACTAGGTCTGACCACTTTATATTATCATCATTATCAGCCATACCGTCCACCGTAAGGTTACATAAACATAGGCCTCCTTATTATTATATATATATATGTATGAATTTTATCACAGTGGTAGAAAAATGTCTATTTCTGTGTCACGCCGTGGATTCTGATGTATATGCTGAGTATATCTAGCATTAATTCAGTACATTAAAATGTATACACTCGTTTTTCATATTCAAATTTAAATAATTTCAGATTTTTACATCCATATTTTTTAGTAACAATCTTAGTAAATAATTCATAAATTTAACAAATTGATAAAAACGGGAAGCCGCTGTAGCATGAAGCTGTATCCAATGCTTCTACAGGAGTCCCATCGTCTACCCGGAATTAAAAATTTTGATACTTATTATGCATGAAAGCATGGCAAGCCGCTATGATCAATAGAGCATACAATTTTATTTTAAAATTTTATTAATCTTTATTTATTTGTTATACATATATTATGTTATTTTATTATTGTATTCTCCATTAAATTAGTAATTTCTATTTCATTTAAGCGATAAGCCTTTGATACAATTAATCTCCGGATTACCCACAAATCCTCGTTACTTATGACCGATAAACTCAATTGACCGTTAATAATTAGCTGCAACTAATAACTGCGACCAGGAGGAGCAATTAATATTGTTTAATCCTTCTTGGACGTTAATGAGGCGACGATATCTTAGTAACTGAACTTATCTTAGCGATAAGTATTTTGTTAAAAAAATATCATCGATAGCTATTTTTATACAATTGTAAAAGTGATTATTATTTTTTATAGCATTGGAGGGCAAACGAGCAGTCAAATCCTTTTGGCGATTATCGACGCCTATACAGTATACACATCCGCACAACCAGAGATAATGCAGATGCGTTGCCCTCCTTTTATTGCCCCTATCCTCCCAATGGGCCACCGGGAATTCACAAACCGCACAAAACGTGACAGCAAAGCTGTATATTTACGTCAGTATTATGTGAGCGAGAGGTACCACCCCGGTCGTGCCGGCCCAATTCGGCTGCAAAACTACCTCTTACAAAATTATAAGATATAATATATTGTAATAATGAAAGAATATTTGTTTTTTTTTTGGAAAATAGGACTCGGATTAAGACGATTATTTATTTAAAAAAACAAAAAAAGCACATAACAATAATACTGAAGTAGAAGGGCGTGGCTCCACCGCAGCGCATGGAAAGGCTACGCACGTTAGTCAAGTTCCGCTTTTCAAATGTATATTAATATGATTGTTTCCACTGCACACCCACGCACACGCTACGCAACAAGGTGGGCCTTAATTTTTTTTTTTAAAGTATGTATATAAAATACACTCATCATCAATATTATACATTTCGGTTGTTCGATACACGATTACTTATATTTTGCTGCATTAAAAAATTGCAAAGATAGGTCAAAATTGAGATGAAAAAACCATTTTATTTGAGTAATATGTGGTTTTGTACAGTAAAACTTATTATACCATAATAAGAAAATGATGATGTCTTCTAGAAAATGTCATTTAAATAGGATGTCATAAAGGTTTTTTTTAAATCCCTACCTCCAATAAAATTAATATGTGTTTTCACTCGCTGTGAAAGCGATTGACTCGATAGAGTTTCATATTCATCCAATTCTCGGATAGCCTTAATTGTCATTTTTTTGCAATTGACACTTTAAAACACTTTTTTTTCGGAGGGATCTATGCTAACGGGCCAAGGGCCCTAATGCTTCGTCTGATAATTGTGAGCCGATTTGGCTCACTTAAGGTTGATTATTATTATTGGGGGATTGCCCCCGCCAACCGTGTAGTCTACGACCACACGGCCTCCTGGCGTCGGTGCGTAATCTCGTAAAACCGTAGACAGAGTATTCTCTAGACGCCTCATCGGCGTATACATGAAAGTGATTGCGATAATCTATTGACTATTAGGTACTTGACCAAAACAAAAAGCGTATGACAGGCGATACTCGAATCCCGCCTGCATCCTGCGCACAAATATTTGTATGGTCCTGCGCTTATCCTAATAAAGTGAAGCGCTGGACGAAGGTGGGTTCGGGTGTCGCATGTCATGTGCTTTTATTTTTATATATATTTATATAATATATATATTTATTTGTAATAAAATATCTATATATTACAAAATTAACTTCAATTACTGAAATTATAGGATAATATTCTAATCTGTAAAGAAACACTAAAAACAAATTCTATTTACGTCTTTTATAACTAATAATTGATACAATTACAAAAAATAAGCTTACTTACTAATGAATTATATATACATATAATATATATATAATATAATTATATATATATTATATTTACATTCAGAGTTTTTACAACCTAAAATACAGCAGCGTCCAATATTTGCACATGCACAGATATTATTTATCAATACTAAAGTTACCAAATCACAAGTAAGCATCCGAAACAGATTTAACACAGATTTTTAGCAAAACTATAAAATTCTACAGGCATTTCTTGTGCACCAATTGCAACTGTGCCAAACGTTTAACCAAACTGAGATAGAAAATAATATACTCTGTCTCGCTCTATAACATTACTGACTTGCATAGTATGTCCGTCCCTCTTTAATAAATAACTATTGTTATTTTAGCGCATATCTATAGTTCATTCTCTATCTACGCTTAAAACAAAATATTTACACTAAAATAGCGCATAACAATTGTGTGATTTTTATGTAACCTCTTTTTACAGATTTTCTCGTGATTCTCGCATTTCATGGTTGCTGTAGTGTTGGAATCGTCGGGCTTGTAAAATACCCAATAAATCGCGTTAAAATATGTAAAAAGTTATTCCTTATCATAGAACGTAATATTTAAAATAATGCCATTAATTACCCTATTCATTCTTGCTTTAAAAAAAAAAACCAAATTTTCACATAAGATTTATCGTAGGACGAATTTGACTTTGCCGCCATCTTTAGGAGCAAGCAACACGGAGTAAGGGTCGGACTTCACGTCGTAGGGCTCACCGGGTTCAAATCTGTATTTTGCGATCAACTGTGCCAATGCTGCTCGTACCTGCATCATGCCGTATCTCTTACCTGGAAGAAATAACAGACGAAAGAAAAATAAAATAATACTATAGTAACTAAGAAACCAGGAATATTCTTTATATTAAATTTAAAAAGTGTGTGTGTATCAGCTCCGACGCACGATTGGAGTTTACTCCTTACGAACGATAATTTTGATTTAAATCGAGTAGAAAAAAAGGGTAAATGAACGCATCTGCTAAATTGATAAGAGAAACGAATATATATCTGTAATTATTCGGATTATTTATATTACTTCAATAAAGCGTGTTACATAAAGTATGTTACAAAATAATAATAATAATATACAAATAAGAATACCCCGAGAATAAGTAATAAGTGTAATGTATTCCATCTCATTCTTTTACACGTTCAATCCTACAGATATATATGTTTGTCTCTTTCTACGTAACGCCTCAACTTTTGTGTTACACTTGATTTTACTCCTCATAAAATTTCCGTTCCGGGCCTTATAACTCAAATCGTTTCTTAAGAAGTAAACTCCAATAATGTAACATTTTGAAGATAAGTTTGTTGTTGTCACTTTGATGGATCAACTTGCACACCTTTTGATAGGTAATTAATTAATGTCCCTGTTGAACAATAATAAATTTGCTTCTTGTGCTCACTGCTCGTGTACTTTTAGTGTTCCTGGCACTCATCGAGCATATAACCGGATAGAGTAGTAATGTGAGCCATAACATTCCGAAACAGGTCACTGATTTGTCACTGACGTAATAGCAATTCAACCAACCAGTGATCTGTACGTAGGTTCCATCGGCCAATTATCTATCAGGTCATCAGTCACAGAACAAATTTGGCGGAATTTGTTTTCACAGAAAACACATAGCATTACCGCTCTATTCCGGTCATACGCTTGATGCTGGCATCTATAAGTCTTAAGGAATGGACGAACTCCGCCATTAGACAACTTTTTTTTCTTTAACACCGGCAATGTTCTGAGGCATCCAGTGGGGGAGTGATCTGCCCAGACCAGAGGTAAGAAGGATGCAGCTCCACCCACCAAAACCTCCCTCGGCTCTGGGAGCTGGTGCTGGGTTCACGTTAGGCTACTGAGCCCCACCGCCACGATAAGGCTTGAACCATAGTGGGGTCCATTAGACAACTGTCTTAAGACCTACTTTACAAATATTTAACAGGCAAAACAGTGGTACCGATCCATGCAAAAAGCATATCTCCGGTATGGTCGAAGTTTTCCAACTGACTGATAAAAACTTAGCAAAATTATTAATTAATACAAATTACTGTATAGCTGAATACAAAATGTAAGGCTACAAATAATTTGTATATAAAATATTACAATAGTTTGTAGAAACATCGTACCTATGCAAAACCGCGGCCCTTCTCCAAACGGTAGAAATGTATAGTTGAGATTATCTCCGTCGGATACGCCCTCAAATCTCTCTGGTTTCCATTCCTTGGAGTCCGGATATATGTCTTCGTTGTAATGGATCGCCAAGACATTCACGAACACTGGTGTATCGTTCTCTATGGTTACTTCATCGTTCAGTTTATATTTTTTATTGCACTTTCTGTCCAAGTATGGTACGGGAGGATGCTTGCGAAGGGTCTCTACAATATAATGACATTTATAATATATAGTAATAATAATATCTATGAACGCTTTTACACCACTTTCAGATGAAAGTGGTGTAATGTGGTCCCGTGGTAATTTCTCGAAAAACTTGTGTTACGGACCCGTACGGAAATATATTTAATTCTTTAAATATATTTAAGATTTTTTTGTTATATAATACATATATTTAATGCACATCCATGACCCAGGAACACAGAAAACTTTTTTTTCCCTGGCGGTATTCGAACCCGCAACCTCCGGCTTAAGCGCCAACGCGCTAACGATAACGACGCCATAGAGGACGTCGAATTATATATATATATATATATATATATATATATAATTATATAAATGAAAGAGGAGAGGGCGCTACTAAGTCACGATAAATATCAGCTCCGTATTTAGTGTAAAATAAAAATATTAACCAGTGATATTAAATATTAAAAATAAGTGTAGTGGAATTATAAACAATTGAAAATTAAAATACATTGTGGACAAGGACCAAAACAGCGAATAACAAATCATGTTACGTGCAATACAGTGAAGTGAAAAGTACCTTAGAACTGGATTTTGCAACATTTCTGCATGAAATTGCTAACAGTGGTCTATAAACTAATAAACGAAGTGTAAAAACCATAATTATCATCATTCAAGAGCGAAACTTACAAAAAACAATAAAATCGATGCATGATTTTGCAGTTTTTGATCAATAAAATAGTGCCATCTAGAAAATATTACTCGAAACTATAAAGACTGCCATGTACTAAACAGTTGTATCGTTCTCTAGTGCCTAGTTGGACCAACAGAGGGCAGGACAAGTAGTAAAACACAACAAAAAACAACCACAATATCACATTATAGTAAAATAAAATCGACAACCATGGAGGATCTCATGAATATGCTAAGGCAAATCCAAAACGAGTTGAATGAACAAAAAACTACAATTTTACAGTCAGCGGAAAAAGTCACGGAACAAGTTACGCAAAATATAAACTATACATTGGAGGAAAAGTTCAAAACAATAGATTTAAAATACGAAAAACTCAAAGAAAAGCTGGAAAATCAAGAAAAAAGAATATATTTTTTAGAAAAACAATCAAGACAAAGGAACATTGTAATTTTTGGCTTAGCGGAAACTGAAACGTCGTATGCAAATTTAGAAAAAACCGTATTAAGTTTCATAAATCAATATTTCTCTTTGGGACTAGAACATAGAGACATACAAGAAACTAGGAGAATAGGGAAGAAAGGAGGAAAACCCCGACCGATTACCATAACTTTTACTTCAATGGGCACGAAAATAAAAATCTTTAAACAGAGGAAGGTATTAAAAGATACCACTTATTACATAAAAGAAGACTTTCCACAACATATTTTAGATAAAAGAAGGGAACTGCAAGAGCAAGTGAAAATTGAAAAAGAGAAAGGAAACTTCGCCACTATCAAATATGACAAACTGATAATACACCACAAAAATACCGAGTCCATGGGCAAGAAGAAAAGATTTTTACCAAATTCACCAAATTATAAGGGTCTTACGCATACAGAATCAAAGGCACGAGCTAATAAAAAGTACAAAACTCAAACAGAACTACAAAGATCGTCAAGTTTATATACAGTCGAGGGAGTTACAAAACCAGGAATACTTAGCTTCCTAACAAACAAAAACCAAACCAACAGTAATCAAAACAACCTCCCCGGCCAAACAAATAAAAACAACGAACAATAGCAACTACCGCCCTCTCCCACGGAAAACACATTACAAATAAAAACGAACACTAAACCACATAAGCCACATCTTCCAAGCCGGCTGGTCACCGTGGAAGATTACGACCGAAACCCTCCAGAGGAAACAGTTGCAGGTTCTTCAAAAACTATAAAAAATAACAATCATAACAAACTATATATAAAGACTTACAATGTTAAAACTCTATCGACTTATTCACGTCTACTGGAACTAATAGAATCTTTAAAAAACGTAAAGTACGATATTATTGGTCTCTCAGAAGTCAGAAAACTCGGCAACAAAATAGAAGAACATGATGAGTTTATTTTCTGTCACATCGGAGAAACGCCAGGCTTGTATGGAGTAGGCTTTATTATCAAAAAATACTTGAAAAACTACATAAAAAGTTTCAAGGGAATTTCAGAAAGAGTTGCACTGCTAAGAATGCATATTAACAATTTAGACTTAAGCATCATTCAAGCTTACGCCCCAACAGAGGCCGCGAAGGAAGAAGAACTAGAGTTTTTCTACAGTACTGTCGATAAAGCCATACAGCTCTCAGGAAATAATATAATAGTCATGGGCGACTTTAACGCCAAAATTGGTCAACCCAAGCCAATCGAAACTATCACGGGAAAGTACGGCTATGGTAATAGAAACAGTAGAGGTAATAGACTCATTGAGTTCGCGTATGAGAACAATCTATCCATTATGAACACTTTTTTCAAAAAAAGCAACAGACAGAGATGGACATGGAAATCACCTGATGGTAATACAAGGAACGAAATAGACTATATCCTTACAAACTTACCGAGAAACGTAGACAACATACAGGTCCTAAACATCACTTACCCTTCGGATCACAGACCTGTTAGGGCAACGTTTAATATACTTTTTAGGTCAAAAAATCGCAGCAAGTTTGGTAAATGCCCCAGATCTCAGCTCAAGAACGAAGAAGAAGCGCAAACCTACATCGAATCGCTAAACAGCTGCTCAGCAAATCTACTCGACTACTGGAATGACAACGACACCGTCCAGAACTGCTATGATAAAATAACAAACGCAATAGATATCAGTCTGAAAAAAGCACATAAGCTAAAATCTAGCACAAATACAGATAAAAAAC
Organism: Helleia helle; assembly: GCA_963853865.1. Classification (NCBI taxonomy): domain Eukaryota; kingdom Metazoa; phylum Arthropoda; class Insecta; order Lepidoptera; family Lycaenidae; genus Helleia; species Helleia helle. The sequence goes on from OY971421.1 coordinate 16,306,612, forward strand.
AAATAATATCAGCACATACAAAGGCACTAACCAGCAGAAGACAAGAAATACAAAAGACAAAACCGAAATCAAGGGCTATGAAAAATGAATTAAAAGCACTTTATAAGCTTATAAGTAAAAGAATTAACCAAGATTATAAGGCACACCGCACACAAACCATTGAAAAATATCTTCATGCCACAGGGAGCGCCAAGAAAGCGTACAAGGAATTAAGAACACACAAACCATGGATTGAAGAGCTGAAGGGCAAAACTAACATCACACAAAATAGAAAGGAGATACTCAAAATAGCTACAGATTTCTACAAAAACCTTTATAGCTTGCCAAATTTACAAGCATATAAATTACCGAGTATTAGTACGGCTGAGGCGAAAGCAACCATTGATGAAGACGAAGTGTCCAAAGGAATTAAAAAATTAAAACCAGATAAAAGCCCAGGGCCTGATGGAATCACCAATGAGGCTTTAAAAATAGGATTCATGTACCTAGTTAAACCTATAACCCGGCTGTTCAACATGATATTGATTTGCAAAAATACTCCACGTCAATGGTCAGAGTCAGAAATAATCCTACTCTACAAAAAAGGAGACCCACACAATATTAGCAATTATAGACCGATCAGTTTGCTACCTTCATTATACAAACTTTTTGCATCCATAATCGAGAAAAAAATAAAAGAAACCACAGAAAACTTTCAACCTATAGAACAGGCGGGCTTCAGACGAGGATTTTCCACAGTTGACCATATACACTCGCTAGAGATGTTAATAGAAAAATTCCAAGAGTTCAACAGACCGCTCTATATAGTCTTTATCGATTACCAAAAAGCTTTCGATACTCTACTGCACACAGCGATTTGGGAAGCCCTACTCTCCCAAGAAGTGGCATTGGATTATATACAAGTTCTAAAAAACATCTATGACAACAGTTTTGGCAGAGTGAAGTTGGAGACCATTGGGCCACCCATCCAAATAAAAAGAGGTGTAAGGCAAGGTGACCCACTCTCACCAACAATTTTTATAGCGGTGCTAGAGTCCATCATCCGCAAACTAAACTGGGAGAAAGTCGGCATAAACATAAATGGGTGTTATCTGAGTCACCTTAGATTTGCTGACGATATAGTCCTGCTATCTGAAAGCACAATCCAACTACAACAAATGATAAACTCTCTACATGAAGAAAGCTGGAAAGTAGGTTTGGAAATCAACCTAAATAAAACGAATGTCATGACGAATCACGCTAAAGTACCTATATATCTCAATAATCTGCCTCTATCCTATGTTGATACCTACATTTATCTGGGTAAACAAATCTCATTCAATCAACACAACAACGAACTGGAAGTAGAGAGAAGAATCAATATCACTTGGAAGAGATTCTGGAGCCTCAAAGAAATTCTAAAAAGTGACTTGCCCATGAGGTTGAAAAGCAGAGTCATGAACAACTGCATACTCCCCTCACTAACATACGCTTGTCAAACGTGGAGATTTACAAGGAAAATAAAAAACAAAATCATGACAAGTCAAAGAAGTATGGAAAGAAGCATTCTAAAGATTAAGAAGATCAATAAAATCCGACACACTGCCATAAGGCAGAAAACCAAAATTATCGACGCTCTCAGTTACTCGCAGAAGCTAAAATGGCGATGGGCTGGACATGTAGCCAGACTTGCTGACAGTCGCTGGACCATAAAAACAACGTCATGGTTAGGACCACTGGGTCAAAGAAGAAGGGGTAGACCAATTGCGCGCTGGGCAGATGACGTCACAAAAATAGCAGGAAGCCACTGGATGCGAGTAGCAGAGGACAGAGAGCAATGGTCATCTCTGGAGGAGGCCTTTACCCTCCGTTGAGAGGGGTTCTTGCACACAAAAATTTTAAGTTTAAAATATTATTACTAAAACACTCAGATTTGTATCTCATCAACTATTATCTTTTTCTCATGCACACTGTTTTCTTAGTTACTGTAAAGCAAGAAATAAAAGGCTTTTTTATTTTTTATTTATTTTATTTATATATATATATATATATATATATATATATATATATATATATATATATATATATATATATATATATATTATATATAAAGGTAATGGTAAAATATTAAGGGTCACTTTAGTGGAAATATATTATGTTGATTTTTTTATGTAATTGGCTGTATTCAATATTTGATATAATTTTATAAGAATTTATTATTACTATCCACTTATTATCAGTACTTTTTAATATTTCTAAAAAAATGTTACAACGAATGATGCTCAACAGTTGTATTTTCATAGTGATGATATTATGAGGGAAGATAAAAAAAAATGCTAGCTCATTATTTATGCGGTAGACGTTTCCTAAGTAGATCCTTCTACATAAAAGATTTATAGATGTCACTTAGCTTTTACCAAAGTTAATAAGAAACTAAATTGGGTAGGTGTCTGCTAAGCCTTTCTGCGGTTCATTGCTTTTATGTGCTAGCTTTTACCCGCAGCTTCGTCTGCGTTAACTTAGATTCACAACCGCATCCAGAGTGCTATTATTAAATGCTTTTTTTTTAATCTGTCATGTCTATTATTAATTTTATTATTTTTTAGTCTGTATAATATAATACTGGTAAAAGAGTTTTAAAATTAAATAAGTAGTTTCGAAGATGTAAGAGGTGCTATGCTGCTTTTCAGCTGAATTGTTCTGGCAAGACCGGGGCGGTACGCCTCGCTCACATGACACTGGCGTCTAGTGACAGCATAGCTGTCGTGTTTCGTGCGGTTTGTGAGTTACCGGTGGCCCATTAGGGGATAGGGAAAAGGAAGGCAACTCATCTGCATAAACTCTGGTTGTGCGGATGTGTGGGCGTAGTCGCCAAAAGGCTTCGACTGCTCGTTTGCCCTCCTATACTATAAAAAAAGCCTACTATATCCAAACTAACGATATTCTTCTCTTTATAATATAAGCATAGTATTTATCATTTTTCAGTGAATATAAAAAAGTTTTTTTATAACTCGTTTCGTAACTCGTAAGTAAAAGACTCACCGTACATACATGCTGACAGATATTTCAGATCCTTTAATTCATTGTAGTCTAGACATTCATTGCCGCTTTTCAGAGCTTGGATTACTTCTTTGTACAGCTTTTCCTGAATAATCGATACATAATATAATGTGATTGTAGTATGCTTGTATATTGTTATTGTTGACAAGTAAAACATTTAAAGACTACGAATATTTGGCCCCTTCATTTTAAAGTCGGTTAAAATGCAGCCTACACTCAGATCATAAGAAAGAATTGAATTCATTTATAAAAATCGATTTAGGTGAGAAAAATGTGAATATTCCTTCTACGTGTCTTTTCTTCCTAACGGCTTTGACGTCGTCGGCCGAAAATTACGTAATACGTCATATTATATCTACCTATATAATATATATATACAGTGCACATATTAGGTACCTGTTCCTCGGGGTGATAGGCCAGTTCGTGTAGAAGGTAACTTAGAGTAGTTGAAGATGTCTCGACGGATCCCAAAATGAACACAGCAGCTTGCGCAAGCATTAGTTTATCTGCTAATTCTGTGGAAAAATCGAAAATGCTTAAGTTTTGTCAAGTGGTAGTGCCATGCTGCTTTGCAGCTTTTTTTTTTAATGTTAGTTGGATAGGCAAACTGGCAAACGTGCCACCTGATGGTAAGTGGTCGACGTCGCCCATGAACATAAACGAATTTACCTGGAACGAGCCCAGACAACTCACTCATGTGTTGCCTATCCTGAGACATAAGATGTTAAGTCTCGGTGCCAGTAATTTCACTGCCTGTCTTGCCCTTCTCTCCGAAACACAGCAAAGCTGTTTCACGGGAGAAACAAGCAAGATGGTGGTACCCATGCAGCCGGGAGCGCGGCACAGCGCTTCCCTCCCACCGGAATTGGGCTGAATTGGGCCGGCACGACCGGGGTGGTACCTCTCGCTCATATAACACTGGCGTCAAGTGACAGCTATGCTGTCGCGTTTCGTGCGGTTTGTGAGTTTCCGGTGGCCCATTGGGAGGATAGAGAAAAGGAGGGCTACGCATTTGCATAATTTTTGGTTGTGCGAATGTTTATGGGCGTCGGTAGTCACAAAGGCTCCAACTGCTCGGTTGCCTCCATGTGACATAAAAAAAAGTTATTTAATAAAAATTTTCCATGAAACATAAAATCAGAGCACGTATTATTACATCCTGGTCTCACGTGGATTATTATAGCTAATTACAATCATGATCCTTGATATTGTATTGTGTTGTATTTTTTTTAGAGTTATAAAGTTTGTTCATGAGAAAAATGTTATTTGACTCGACACTGTCTGATGTTATTGTTTTTTTAGCGCGGGGAAACGGCTTTACAGGTCTGAGGGTGTGTGGGACTTGCGGCACATATCTATGCCGAATATCCACTATAAACCCGCGATTGCCACCAGCGCCGCTTTTGGTGAGGTGCCCCGGATCTGTTAAGCAACAGGGCACCTCGACGGCTAGTCAGTCCCCCAAGGTACCGAAGCCTCTTCCACCGAGGGGCTGTCCCGCACCACAGAACCATTTCTGTATCATCCATACCTGTATCACTATCAACGGGTAGTTTTAGGTTCTCCTTCAGCTGCAGTAAATGATTGACCAAATCTTTGTCACTTGAAGTTCTGGTGTCCTTCCGTGCATCAACGACGCTCCAGAACATCTTTTTTATATATTCCGTTGCGGCGTCAGAAAAAAATTTGAGTCTGGAATGATAATTATTTTATAGCAACTGTCTTTACGAGCTACTGATTTGTCGAAGAATATAAATGACATCAGATATATTAAGATTTCCAAGCGATATTTTATTTTATGGAAGAAATTCCGTTAATTATGAGTATTTGTATGAATACCTGCATATGCTTGACTGATGTAATCTACGTAATGCAGTTTATAGTAGAGTCTTGAGAGACTCTACTATACTATAGTGTGAGACACTAACTTTATATATCGATATTGATATTATTATACTAGCTGTTGCCCGCAGCTTCGCCCGCGTTACAGCCGCACCCGGATTGATGATGATTATTTTTATAGCCTAAGTTACTCCTTATAATCTATCTGCCAGTGAAAGTCCCATCAAAATCAGCTTAGCAGTTTCAGAGATTAGACGGAACAAACAGATAGACAGACAAAATTGTAAAAAATGTTATTTTAGTATACGTACCGTGTAAAAATTCATATGCATTTAATAATATTTTAATATTATAAACAGACACTCCAATTTTATTTATCTGGTGTATAGAATGTATAGATTTGCACCCTTACCTAAGTGTCTAGCAGTGAAAGTCAACATACTGATACTGAAGGGCTGCGCTCCAACCTACTACCTACATCCAGAGATCACAATGTCATCATCACAAAATGGTGGTCACGTTTCCTTACCTCAAGATAGATGCGAATGCAGGAACCAGAAACACCAACGTGAACTCCAGTCCACGCCAGAATGTGAAGTGCACCATATTCCTGGTTATGAACCACAGTGGCGACGGTTGACCACTGAGGACACTCACTCGAATACCGAACACCGTAAACGCCACCGTATCTGATGTGTACATAGAGAACAGTTCCTGTAAAAAAATATTTTTTTATTTCTTGAAACCCATTTACTGTATAATATAAAATATATATTTAGAGAATTCAGTGAAATAGATGAAAGTATCACCATGGAATATCTATACTAATTTATAAATGTGAAAGTAACCCCCAAATACTCAAACGAATCTCAAATTTAAGACGTACTTAAACTCGTGTTGTCATTCTTTTTTTCTTTGGCGGCATTGGTGGCACTCGCCGGGTTTTAGTGGGTAGAGCTGCGCCCACTCCCCCGCGGGATGACTTAGAGCATTTCCCGTGATTAAAGAAAGAAAAATGTAACATACACAGAGGCCAGGGTTTCGAAAAAAAGTGCAGACTTTGTGTATGCTCAATATATGAATATAAGTACCGTCACGGAATGAAAAGAGTCGTCACCTTAAAGTCAGTTTTATCTTGCATCAGTGCAATAAGTGGTGTCATAACATATTAAACCTTTTTACTATATAATCGTCTTAGAAAAGATAAATACATTGATCTGAATCAGTTTGAACTTTGTTACCAACCGGTTAAACATAATTTGCAATGCAACAATTTCTTCTATGAGAAAGTTTCAAAATATCATAATAGTATGTGTTCGCGATACGATAAATGAATTAATTTGAAAACCGACGAACCTTTAAATTCCGTGACTATACATAATATTTATTTTCAATTTCCTTAAAATATGCTATTTGATGTGAAACATCTATTGGCGCCTTGACAGTCAAATGGAATCAAATGCCATGACGGTCAACGACATGACAGTTTCATGGCGTGATGATTTCTCTTTTTTTTCAAATTGTTGTATAATCGATTATATAACATTTTTTAATGTGTACGCGAATTTCACTCATTATCATGAAACACTTTTACGGATTTTGGTGGCCATGGTTGTTGCAATCTGAAACGTAGGACATGTAAAAACCTTAATAAACCGCGATAAAAGGCGTAAAATTTGTTTCATTATAATGCTCTATTTTATATTAGATAAAATATCAATATCTAGGTCGAGCTAAGGGCGAAGTGTGTGGGGAGAAGATAAGAGTGTGTAACTATTATGTCGGGCTCAAGCTGTGCTTCACGATAAACATGGCGAAGGAAACTGCAGGACTTATGTACAACACGATCCACAGGATTTATCTACTGGTTTATAGTATAATACATACATGGTTATATCTGGGTATAGCATGTAGCAAGTAATAATGAATTTAATCCGGGATAGTAAGTTTGACTTTACGCAGCGGTCGCGGGTTCGAATCCCGCTGAGTGCATATAATTTGTATGATGAATATAGATGTCTGCTCCGAATCATGGACGTATATGTATTTATATAAATTTCTCAATTTATTTCAGTTCCTAGTACGCGTAACACAAATTGTTACGAACATACCTTGGGGCTAGGGTAACGTTGTGTTTTTTTTTATGTTAGTTGGATAGGCAAACTGGCAAACGTACCACCTGATGGTAAGTGGTCGACGTCGCCCATGAACATAATCTAGTATACCTGGAACGAGCCCAGGCAACTTATTTATGTGTTGCCTATCCTGAGACATAAGATAATAAGTCTCGGTGCCAGTAATTACACTGCCTGTCTTGCCTTCTCTCCGAATTTCACGGGAGAAAAAAGCAAGATGGTGGTACCCATGCAGCCGGGAGCGCGGCACAGTGCTTCCCTCCCACCGGACAAAATGTGTGATTGTTAAATAATATTTATTTATTCGCTAAGACGGACCGACCGACCTCCAATAAGATGCGACCAGTGATGACGACCTCCGTGCAGAGACCAGTCGTAATTGGATGAGTGGCGGGGATCTGTCTTGGCGTTCATAGAAAGGGGCCTATGTCTAGCGGGACGGGAAAGGGTTGATGAATATGATGATGAAGCTTGTTTCTTTTTAACGCATTGACGCCACAACCCGTCCTCAACCGCTGACCGGGTTTTGGCAAATGTTGACAAGAAGATAGACAATATCTTAAGGGAAAGCTATTAAAGTATTAATAATAATAACTAGTCTGGATGCTAGGTTAACCTAAAAAGGGCGGATCTGCACATAACAGCGTAATTATAAATGATGTAAAGAAAAGCTTTGAGGAAAATATAAATTTCATATTAAGAAAACCCACTTAATTGGGTTTTCCTAGCAGATCCCGGACATGGTATTGTTTTGTAAAATATAAAACATATGGAGGAAAACGGTAGCAGGAAACAATATTTTTAATTCAAGATTTTCACTTAAATCTAGGTTCTTCAAGTTATCTTGATTTATTTCTATTATATTATTATATGTATACCGACATAGCCGCGTTTAGATAGATGAAGTGTTGGTCGACCAGGTAGGAAGACGATCTCCGTGCGGGCCGGTCCGTGTTGGATGCGAGTGGCAAGGGATCGGTCGTCATGGTGTTCATTGAAGGAGGCCATGTTCAGCAGTGGACGGAGCTATGATGATGATGATGATGATGATGATGATGATGATGATGATGATGATGATGATGATGATGATGATGATGATGATGATCATGATACGAAATGGCAAAAACATATTACTATTGAAATGGTTTCAATTATTATGAATCTTATTTGTCAATTCCACGAATAACAAGGATAAGATAATAGAATACAAATTACAAATATTAAAATACATTGTATTTTAATATTTTTTGTGTTGATCATTATATGATCATAATATGATCTCATTTTATCTTACTCAAATGACCCTGCGATACTACGAGATGCTTTGTGCCAATCCCATACAAAAATATCATGATATTGAAACTAGTAAACTAGTATTATATCAGTTCTGTCATTATCATTTTAGGCTGTCATCGAAACGGGTCCCAACATGAAGACATGTTTTGAAAGTCACGATATCTGATCACATATATAAGACGTGTGAATTAAATGTTGTGTCTAATTGGAAGAGGCTTCAGACAGGATTACTATGATAATGCTATTGTTACCACTGTTATCATCATCATCAGCCTTTTTTTTCTTTTTTTTTTTTTACACCGGGAAACCAAAATCAAAATCAAAATAGTTTTTTATTCAAAATAGTACTAATACAGTATCTTTTTGAACGTCAATTGAATCTACCACCGGTTCCAAGGTAAGCCCACTGAGAAGAACCGGCGAAACAAACTCAGTGGAACTAATCTTTTCAAATAATATATTATATTAATAACAATTTTAACATCTTATCTTGAAATGCCCGGGAGGAACGCCTTATTCCCAGGGTGTGGTATCTTCCATGAAATCTTTTACTTTATAATATGCTTTACCACACAAACGTTCTTTAACAACTTTTTTGAATTTTTTTATGGAGAGCTTTGAACGTTTTCTGGGATCATATTGTAAAAGCGTATACAGTTGCCTTTAAAAGAATTGCTTACTTTCGAAAGTCTAATCATTGGTGCATGTAACCTGTGTCTATTACGTGTATTCCTACTATGAATATCACTTTTCTTACAAAATTCATTTATGTTTTTACGGACATACAGTAAATTTTCTAAGATGTATTGAGAGGTGACAGTCAGAATTCCTATTTCTTTAAATTTTTCTCTCAAAGATGAATAGGGAGGCAACTTGTAAATTGCACGAATAGCCCGCTTCTGCAGCACAAAAATGTTGTTTATGTCGGCTGCATTTCCCCATAAAAGTATGCCATAAGACATAATGCTATGAAAGTAGCTAAAATATACTATTCGCGCTGTATCTACATCAGTAAACTGTCTTATTTTTCTCACTGCATATGCTGCTGAACTGAGTCTATTCGCCAATTTAGCTATGTGGGGACCCCACTGCAGCTTAAGATCTAGAGTTATTCCTAGGAAAACTGTGGAGTCCACCAATTCCAAGTTTTCACTGTCTAAGAGTACATTTGTTTGCAGTTGCTTAACATTTGGCAAGGAAAATTTTATGCATTTAGTTTTTTTACTATTTAAATGCAAGTTATTAACGCTAAACCAATGTACCATTCTCGAAAGTGTGTTGTTTACCTCGTCATAATTAGTTTCTTGTCGTTTGATTTTAAAAATAAGTGAAGTATCATCAGCAAACAACACTACCTCTTGACTATCTTTAACTAGGTAAGGTAAATCGTTTACATAAATTAGAAAAAGAAATGGACCTAGAATGGACCCCTGTGGGACCCCCATCTCTATTTTAGTCCCGGATGATCTTTTACCATTTATCTCGACCTTTTGAGTCCTGTTTTTAAGATAGGAATTCAAAAGATCCAGTGCCGTACCGTCTATCCCATAGTGGCGTAATTTCCTGATCAAGGTCTCATGCTGTACACAATCAAACGCCTTGGATAAGTCGCAGAAAACTCCCAAAGCATCACGTGACTCCTCCCAGGCCTCATAAATGTGGTCAATTAAGTTAACGCCAGCGTCTGTTGTGGAGAGACCCTTTCTAAATCCGAATTGTTTTTTGTGCAGTAACATATTGGTTTCAAAGTAATATAATAACTGATTTAACATAATTTTTTCAAAAATTTTACTAAATGAGGGGAGTATTGATATTGGTCGAAAATTTGTAACATCTGATGTACTGCCAGATTTAAAAAGAGGCAAGACTCGACTATGTTTCATTAAGTCAGGAAAAACGCCACTATCAATACATTTATTAAAAATTGTTGCTAGATGGGGTGCAATTACATCAACTATGAGCTTAGTGACTTTTACAGATATTCCCCATAAATCTGGGGTATTTTTATTGTTTAATAAGTTAAATGCATTTAAAATATCTTTGGGTCCTATCTCTTTAAACTTAAAGTTAGCTTCACATTGTTTGACATTGGTTTTAAGCAATGATTCGGCAATTGCAGGACATGAGATTAAATTTTTTGTAGTCGAAATCGGGATGTCAGAAAAGTATTTTTCAAATACTGTCGCAACTTCCTCGTCAGACTTAATTATTCTATTTTCAATATTTAAATTAAATTCAGAGCTACGACTACCCACTCTCCCAGTTTCATCCTTTATTATGTTCCAAGTAGTTTTTATTTTATTTTTTGCGTTTTTAATTTTTTCCTTAATATAAAGCGATTTGGCCGCGATACAAACTTGTTTGAATGTTTTTGAATATATTTTGACATACTGCTTAAATGATTGATTTTGATTGTATGTGCGTTCTTGGTAAAGGTCATATAATTTGCGTCTACTATTGTGGATTCCTGCTGTTGCCCAATCATTAAAGCCCTTTTTATTTGTGGAACTGACTGTTTTAGAAGTAAAAATGGCTTTAAAATGTGTATTAATTAATTTAAACAATTCACCAAAAGCAAAATCTGGACTTTTGTTATCTTTCAAATATGTAATATTGGCCATTATGCTACTCCTAAATTTCTCAATACGTCTTACATTCACAGGAACAAACACATTATTTTTGTTACAATTTTTACTATTAGAACTTATAAGGAATTCAGCTAATTGACCACAGTGATCAGAATTCAACTTGTTGATAATTTCTTTGTGGACAGGAGTTAAATTACTAAAAATATTATCAATACATGTAGCTGTAGAACTACAAATTCTTGTTGGTTCTGAAAATAGATTAGTCAGATTATATGATTTTAACAATGATGTGAATCTAACTGTGGTGGAATTATTTTCTAGTAAATTAATATTAAAGTCACCACAAATTAGTATGGGCTTGTTAGACCCACATATTTTAGTTAATAATTCTTCCATGATTTTCTCAAAAGAATCATATAATCCATTTGGAGGTCTGTATACACTTACAATAATAAGGCGCTCCATCTCTATACAGGCTATTTCAATAGTACGCTCAGCAGAGAGGCCCACAATATTCGTACGTTCCTTAAATTTTATTTCATTTTTAATAATTATTAGTGAGCCACCTCTTATGGCTTTTTCTCTACTGAACGAACTTGCCACCTGGTGCTCACTGAAGCTGAACATAATTTCATTTTTTTTTAACCAATGTTCGGTAATACACAGTATGTCTATATTGTAGTTTTTTAAGAACAATTCAATTTCCAAGTCTTTGCCTAACATTCCTTGTAAGTTTTGATGCACCAGGTTAAATGAGTACAATTTTTTATTTAATTTCTTTACATTGATTTGTTCAATATTTTTATTTAATATATTATTATTATTATTACTAATTAATGGGCTAGAGATTTCCTCTATTGTCTTATACTCTAGTTTAAACTATTTGGAACGTATTCCAAATTTGTAAAATTGTATGTTTTATTATCACACTGTTCAAATAAAACAGTGGTCGGATTAGCCAAATACTTGGCTGGACTTAAAGATAAAAAATATAATAGCGAGGCTGCTATTTGTCGCTTATAAAATTTTGATAGGTAATACCTATCAGATGTCAGATTGTTACAATTATTATCATTTAAAATGTTGTTAATGTCAATTATATTTATTATGTTACTTTTATTTTCATTAAGTAAAATACTAGTATATACTAGTATATATAGTTATTGTTACATGCACAGTGTAACAGGCTATTTAATTTTAGTCTAATTTTATTCTCCTGTGGCAACTTGTCTGATTTAATGTAGGGAAATGTGAATAGAAATACCCTCTCAACATTGGGTAAACCTGAAAGATTTTCTATATATTTAGCAAGTTGTTTCCCGTTCACACCTCCCCTTCTCCCAACTATAATTACAATGGTTGTATTTGGACAATGTGTGGCATTTAAAATCTTATTTACAACTTGATCAAAGGATGCCCCCGGCATACAAGTATTAGTCAATTTGAATTTGAAAATGCTCTGAGGCATCCCGCCTGGGGAGTGGGTCTCTCCAGGTGGGTACGTGGGACTCGCTGCGCCCGAAAGATGGTAAATGGACGCAGCTCTACCTACTAAAATCCGGCGAGTGCCACCAGTGCCGCCTTAGTGAGGTGCCCCGGATCTGTTAAGCTAACAGGGCACGTCGACGGCTAGTCAGTCCCGCAAGGGACCGACACCACCTCCACAGAGGGGTGGTCCCGCACCACAGAACAACCCCTTCCAACGTCGAAACAGTACAATGGGGTGAGGTTCCCATCCTCACCCCATGCCCTCTGCTCTTTTGTGCCCTCTTCTCATAAGAGGGGTACTAAGAGCCCCCTCGGCTCAATTTGGCTTCGCCCAAGGTGCTGGGCTCACCCTAGGCTACTGAGCCCTTGACGTGGCGGTGCCACGTCAAGGCCTGAACCATGCTGGGCCATCATCAGCCTCTTCCAACGAACGATGACGGCCAAACTGTCCACTGAAGGGAAGTTGTCATTACGTCGACTGACCATCCATTGTCTTACGGGGGCGGCTTTCACATTAGAATTTAATTGGCTACTAGTTAAATCTTACCTTTAGTTTAACGGTTTCGTTCTTATTTATATGGTCCCTTTCAACCTTTTTCACCAGTTCTTTGGAGTTCTGGTTCATCAGCTCCGTGACGAACTTCAACCGATGTCCCGTGAACATGGGAGAAATTTCGTGTCGCACCTCTCGCCATATTGGATTCTGGAATATTTAACTAAATTAAACTATTTTTGACGTGTTAAGGTTATCAGGAGACACGTTAGTGTCTAGCGCCTAGAACACATCCAAGTAGTTTGGCGTGAGGCACTGTGTATATATTCTCGAGACATATTTTTATACATTATACACATATAAAAAATTTTTGGGGCTTTATTTTGTTATTATTGCCAAAACACTAAGACTTCACACTATTTTTAATAAGTTTCTTTTTACGAATTTTACACATATTACAAAAAATTATTGGGTCTCAGCAATTATTTAATACATTTCAAACATGAAAATTATTGCTTGCGCCGTTTTGCGATTAAAGAGGTTCAGAAAAAATATTTTATATGACGTTACAGTGAGAATTTTGAGTTTTGACATCGAAGTTGGTTGCTTGTTTTTTAGTTTTATCCTATCGGAACAGGCAAAGGCTAGAGGCCATGCTGCCTATCGTTATCAATATACGGTGTTGTATTAAAAATTAAGTATTTCGTTTTTTTTCTTGTATTCTCTATAGCTTATTTTTATTTATTTTTTCTGTCATATTTTATATTTGATAAACGTCTTTCGTATAATATATTTTTTCTGTCGTATTTTTTATTTGATAAACGGCTTTTGTTTCATATATTCGTTTCTGTTAAGAGCTCAATCTTCTTCATTTCTTCCCAGTTTCCCGTTAATTAATTGTTATTTTGTGTTTTGTTCATTCTGAGTGATTTACTAGTGTTTGTTTTAAAAACTGTATATATTGTGATTGGTTGGCGAATATTGTGGAGAACTGTTCTGGAGTGGTTTTCTATTGTAGGACTGTTCTGATGGTTTTCTGTAGTGTTTTATTTTTAAAACTTAATCTGTGTAATATATAATGTGATTCGTTGGCGAATATTATGGTGAACTTTTCTGGGTGAATAGAATGGGAAGTGATAGTTGATTGATGGGTGCTAGAGGGGCAGAGCCGCGCTTTTTGGCATTTTCCGCCGTTTCTCCAAAGCACAGGCAAGATATTTTTGTTAACACAACAGATATGGCAGCATGGCCTCAGGTCTTAGCCGGTTCCAACAGAAAATGCCAATTGGAAAGAAAAATGTTATTACAGTCTAATTATTTTTCGAGAAATAACAAAATTATTTAACAAAGTGAGATGTACTATCTCTATGTATGTAATTGTGGTGCTTTAATGTATTTAGCTACTATATTATACTATATACTATAATGTATTAAATTTAATGTGATTTTAATGTATTTTTTTATTTAGTTTCAACCGATTTTATTCGGTCAAAACTCTAAAAATGAGACATAACCGCTTACTAAATGCCGCTGGAGTTTGTTTCTTGACTTCATCTCCTACCAATTAAATTGGTATTAAATTTTTGCTATACTCTACTTGATTTACATACATGAGTACATACATGACTCCACACTTATCAAGAATGGAAACAATGTGGAGTTAAAGGAGAAATGCTGTTATGTTTACAATAGAAAAAACATGGATAAAACAGTTTGGTGGCTGTAGCAAACCAAGAAGATGGTGTTTATAAGTTAACTGGTCATACATGGAACATAAAAAATGTTTTTTACTCCTACTTCAACAGTAATTAGTGAAGAGTGTCATAGGAGATTGGCCATTTGAATATAAATGACCAGAATAAAATGAAAGATGGAGCAGTTACGGGAATATCATACACAGACAGCAATCTGAAGAAGAAAATGAGAAACCAGTACCATTTACTTTTAGTAAAGGGGGACCCAAATTAAGTGAATAAAAAAGCTGCCAGAGCGGTATAGATTTCCAAATCTATATACAACGTTGAGTTTAAATGTTACTAATGATCCAGTCTGTGTCCATGAAGCTCTGGAGAGCCCAGAAAGAGACAAGTGGATTGAGGCAATAGAGGAAAAGCTGCATGCAAGCTTTTGAAGAAAATGATGCATGGGTTCCTGTGAGTGAATTACCTTTTGATTAAACTTTAGTACAGTGCAAGTGGGTATATAAAAGGAAATTAAATAGTGATAATAGTGTATGTTACAGAGCATGTTTAGTGGCTAAGGGCACAAGGTTACACAGAGGCCTGGTATTGATTATGAATAGACTTTCTCACCAGATGTCAGACATTCTACTTTGAAATTATTGTTCGCACTATCTGTTCAGTTAAATTTAGATGTCACTCATTAAGATGTTAAAACAGCATTCTTAAATGGTTTTCTTAAAGAGGACATTTATAAGGTTCAACTAGTTATTAATTGTGATTCAAATAAGAATAAGATTGTTAAACAAAGTAATTTATAATAAAATAAAAAAAATGTTTATTTCAGAAACTTATTTAGTATAAAGTACAATAAAATCTATAATTACAATGCAATGTTTCTTAGGTATTTACAATATATGTACTGACTGCCTGAACTAGGAAATCCTGTGTTTCAGGCTAAAAGAGCTAGTGTACTCGTTTCACGAATCATATTTTATCATTTATATTAAACTATATATAACTTATAAGATAAAAGTATAAATAGGTAAAGTCTAATCTAACCTAATTAACGAATTATCTGTCTCTCGTACGACCTACTTTGTAGCGACAACTGGATTTTTTTTTATATAGAGAATCATATTGTATCATTTATATTAAACTACATATAACTTATAATATACATTTATGGTAAGTTAGTCGATAAATATCTAACAAAGCATTTAATCTGTTGTAGAGACTTATCTCTACAACAAATTTTATATATACCTAGGCCCTTAGGCCTAGGTATATATAAAATTTAGTTATAAAGGTATTTTTATTGCAATTTTTTGGGAGCAAACTATATCTTTTCTTTGTTTTTTAGTAAGTTCAGTACAGTAGGCAAGAGCTGCGTGCTGTTTTAGTACTATGTTTAGTATAAAAAGTTGTCTTATTTAAAAAAATTGTTGTCTTAGTTTAAAAAATTGTTTTCAATTGTAAAATTTGCCACAAAAATTTTGCAATTATTGAAAATCACAATGATTACTTTTTTCTAATTTATATTTTTTTGTAGATTGCAAATTTTTCTTTTTTTTGTAAATATACTGCACCAATTGTTTTTTCAATTTTCACAGTTTTTAATGAGTGTTACTTTTAATCCGAGAGGTTTTGTGTACTTGGTTTTTTTATTTAAACTTACATACTTTTTGTAAATATTAGTTTATTTTTTTATTTTTGCTATACTTACTATACTATATACAATAGTTAGACGTGTACTTGGCGCGACATTTTACAGTGGAACTGTTTTTTGTGGGATAATATATTACATGTGTATTGACCAACATCTTTCTCCCAAATCATCTCGAATGAGATAGTATATTACATTATAGTACTAATCTTATCAAATGTTACTTCAAATTCAGATTTAGGTATTGTTTAGACGTAAAGCGGTCAGACGTTTTGCCTTTCTTGTGTTTAACCTACTTCAAAAAAAGAGGAGGTTCTCAAAACGTCTGTAGGTTTTTTTTAAGAACATCAATACATGTTTAATGTCTCATCATATCATACATCAAGAGTTCTTTTTAACAAATTTACCGCTTGAACACAGACGCGTTACCGCTTCATGCGTACCACGCCTTTATTTTTTTAAAGATTTTGTATTGTAAACAAGCTTTAATTATTTTTCTTTAACACGAAAGTTGATTTGAAGATATAAAATTCTTATAATTTAGCTAATTTTAATATTGCATTGCGACTCGTTAGTTTCTTTAATTTTCCGGTTTGGTTTCACGAATACTTTTTCGTTATTAAATAGTCTGATTATTTTACTATATGATATTTTTATGATTAAATACCAAGAAAGTGGTTTTTACAATGCAATTTAGTATGGATAATTTCTTCAGGAATACTTCTTGTACATTAAAAATATAAATTTGTAGAAAAAAATATTATATATAAAAACACCACAATTCATTGCTGCGCTGTCTTTATAACGTTAACATTTGTTTAAATCCTACAAATATTATAAATGTTACTATTATAATATAATATACTACTATAATACTATATGTTACTATTATAATATAATAAATAATGCTACGCTCTCACGCAAAAACTACGTAATTGATCATCATGAAACTTTGTACACATATTCTTGGAGGTATGAGAAGTAACATAGGATACTTTTTATGAAAAAAAAACTAAAATCTTATTAGGTATAGAGAGATTAAAGTGACGGGGACCGCCCCTATTGTTGTTTAGTGGTTGGAAATAGCTTGATGGTGATTAAATGAAAATATACTAACGGAGGACTATAATATATTATACGCTAAAAATAATAGCAGCAATTGACTGACCTTAACTGTGAAGAGATTGAGAGCACCCAGTGGATCCGATTGATTTGAATATATAAACCGATTTTGGAAATGCTCGGAATCCTTCGTTAAGACGTTTCTCGCAAGCTCTGGGGTTTGTACAACCAGCGCCGGCTGCAGTCCGAGGTATATCCCAACATAGTCTCGATGGTACTTGTCTTTTAACTCAAAACAATAGTCCCAGAAACTCCTGCGCATCAGGAAACCCAAATTCCCCACCAGGAATGTTGGTTTGTCGTATTCAATACCGCGTTTTCTCCAGTACCCGTACGTCTTGTGTACATAAACACATAGCAGGAGAACTGTACACACGACGAGCCAAAATAAAGAGCTCAGCAGAGATTCCCACATGACGTCCGCACGGCTCTGATATCAGAATTATATGACACACGCCGAACATATCACTTGCTTAAATGCTAACGTTTATCTTTATTTATGTAATTCCTGAATCACTTGTGTATTTTATCAGAACATATCTGATAAGGTCCATCAGTATCGAATTAGAGAGGAATTTATTTTGGTAACAAAAGATACGTATATATATATACCTCGTGTACAGTGAGCACACAATTTTTTTTATCTCATGAGACAACCGAGCAGTCGGAGCCTTATGGTGACTACCGACGCCCAAAGGAATCCGCACAACTAAAAACTATGCAGATGCGTTGCTCTCCTTTTTCCTATACCCCAATAGCACCCCGGAAACTCACGAAACGCGACGGCATAGCTGTCAATTGACGCCGGTGTTATGTGAGCAAGTGGTACCGCCCCATGCGCGGAAGTATGGCACTACCTCTTGCAAATATATTTATTGGGGAATTTTAAACAACGGCCACAAGCACTGGATACTCTCGGGAACTGGGGACTTTTGATCTCTACACAATTTTAAGAACTGAACACTCTTGGGACCTCAAGGTATTATTTTATAATTTTGGCTGCAGGGATATGTGTACTATAACTGTACAAATATTTTATAATATCTTTAAGTTCGATCTTCGTAAACAAAGGTTATAAATATTTAAAAATAACGTAGTTATTTTCACAATTAAACTAAAACATGTTTTTTTTTTACTTTTTTGTTACCGGGGCCCGATATTTCGGCATTGTCTACGAACGCCTTATTCACGAATGACACTACAGTTCTTTGTTTGCAATGCACACGCATGGATTATATATATAACCCCTCTAAATCAGGCCATAGTTCACCGATGCGCTGGGTAATGCGGTTTGGTGAATTTCACATACCAAAGAGTTTTAATCTCATCAAGCGTGCACGTATTTCCTCACGATGTTTGCTTTCACGGGCAATGGTTAAGTAAGGGTTATATATAAATTGAATTTATTAAGACTACTGTAATAGAAATTGAAAGTGAAAGGGAATGGGAGCTATTGAGGATGTCACAAATCTCGGTTAAGAAAATCCCGGATCCTGAAAATGCGAGCCCCGGCAATTCTAAACGTTGACGAAGGTTAAGTGAAAATGACTACGTCAGTAAAAAGTCCGTTAGTAAAAGTACCGCACCCTAAATTCAAGAAAATCAAAACAATTATTTAGTAGAACTAACTTACTGTTACAAATTTCCCCACCATGGTTTAAGCCTTGTCGTTGCAGTGGGGCTCAGTAGCCTAAGATGTGCCCAGTACCTTAGCAGAGGAAGCTGCTCTTAGGAGGGACAAAAGAGCAGTGGGATAAGAGGCGAGGAAGGGAACCTCACCCCATTGTACACTATAGAACAACCCCTCTCAACGTAGGGAACGTTCGGAGGGGTTATTCTATAGTGCGGGACAACCCCTCTGTAGAGGTGGCGTCGGTCCTTTGAGGGACTGCCTAGCTAGCTAGGACTGTTAGGCAGTCCCATTTGCTCATTAGATCCAGGGGACCTCACCAAAGGCGGAATTGGTGGCACTCGCCGGGTTTTAGTGGGTAGAGCTGCGTCCACTTGCCGGGAGAGACCCACTCCCATTTCGCGGCGTAAAAGAAAAAAAACAAGTTACAGATTTCCCGGTTTCCACCATTTTTTGCGAATCTGCCAGTTTTACCTATACATATATAAATGTAAGACAAAAAGGGATAATTAGGGAATAACTTATTGTTTATTTGAGTCGTGTCTCCGTGTTGTTATAAAATACAAGTATCTTTACAAACCTTTTCTTATATTTAAACTAGTTTTAGGATTCCTTTGTAGCAATCATTAATTCCTCTTTGTAAGAATCGTAGATTCGTCTTTTGAAATAAAATTGAAAAACGATTCTATAATACTTATAACTGAACAAAACAGTTTCAGCCTAAATCCATACTTTTTTATTGACAATACGTCATACGTATAATCATTGCTCAGCGCACGTGTTTCGACGATAACTTCAATTATTGTATAAATGTTATTCAATATATTATCCTTGTACGTTGTAGTTGAAGCCACGGGGGGGGTTTCCTACTCGTCCAACTTACCGCATCATTTAAACACTCGAGGAAAACTTCACATACAATGACATGACATCGCGGACTGAGGTTAGCATTTTTTTCATGCTAGGTGCATAGTTTTTATCAGTGTGTCTTAACCGGTGAGAGGAAAGCGCTGTGCCCCGCTTTTATCTACATGGATGCGTCATACGATCGTTTATTTGTTCCGTTAAACTGATTTGCTGGTTTTTGGACAGAATGGCAGGACGGGTACTGTCACTGAGACTTACCATCTTACATCTTAAAACAGTCCCACCATGGTTCAATGTCGTGCTCGGTAGCCTGAGGTGAACCTTGGGCGAAGCCAATTAAACCGAGGAAGCTGCTGTTTGTACCCCTCTTATAGGACGAGGGGGCAAGGGGCGAGGATGGAAACCTCATCCCCTTGCACTGTTCCTACGTCGAGAGAGGTTGTTCTGTGGTGCGGGACAACCCCTCTGTGAAGGTGGCGTTGTTCCCTTGGGGGACTGACTAGCCGTCGAGGCCTTGTCGCCGTGCAATGTTGCGTCCACTTTACCATCTTTTCGGCGCAGCGAGACTCATATACCCTCTTGGGGAATCCCCCTCCCCCGTGGGATGCCTAAGAGCATTTCCCGGCGTTAAATAAAAAAGGGCTATGTGGCCTGACAAGACCGCCTTTGGCGTCCTTTAATTTAAAATATTATTATTATAAATATCGTCATATTATTACAAATAATTATTAGAATAATTAATCACGTTCATGAATGGCACATCGTTTTGGTGCTACCGGAAGTCTATATTTCAATTACTTTAATTGAACGAATGATTGAAAAATGAATTTAGATAGGTAAAGGCGTCAAATCCGGCTGGTACTGCCAGTGTTTCGTAACAATAAATGTTATTAATCACAAGATAAATATTTTTCACTAACAGCACCCCACTGTTTTACCCGCGTACTTTCTATTCCAGTGGGAGTACAGGATAAATTATAGCATATATGTTATTCTGATGTGTAAGCTATATTATTGTAATTTCATGAATAGTTTTTGCGGGAAAGAGTAAAAAACATATTACATACAGTTTACTATTCCCAGTCGCTGACAGATAATTGACTCGAATGCTGTGATGGCAAAAAACATAATGCTGTCATTTCTTTTTCTATTAACATAGATGATTCACATCTGTCGGTCGTGCATGGTATTTTTTTAAATTAAGCGTTATAATAGTAAAACGACAAATATACGAACATAAAGACGTCTCTGAAATAATCTATAGATACAATTTGAAGGGTAAACTTGTACGAAAAAACGAAAAAAAGCTTTTGAAAGTCAATTACATACATAAGCTGCATCAAGATACCAATGATAAAATAAAGTATAAGGTCACAACTGTACAAAAATTTACTCGGAAATAAGCAGAAGATATAAACACAAGTAGCCATTGCAATAAAAAAGTGCGTGCGTACAAAGTACACTTGTCAGAAGTGAAACTTATTTGGCAAACTAATTTTAAATCTCGTTTATATTTATACTAATCTAAAGTTTTTCCGACTTGTGATGCGACGTTCGCTCTATCTCACTCTCTCTCTCGATCTTTCTCACTCGCTTGCTCCCTACTCTCACTCCATGGCTATGTGCTTCATGCTACGTTTGCCCTTTCTCACTCTCTCTCAATTGGTCTCAATCGGTCTCAATCACTCTCTCCCTCTTCTTGGACAAAAACGTCGCACATTTTCGTGACGTTTCACCCGTAAAAATTTTTACCTCGTGCGCGCCAAGAAGTTTCACTTCAAAAAAAAAACAATACAGTTTGTACTAACAAACGAGAAGGGCCTTTGGATGCTATAACATCATGTCAATGGCATCTTGGTGCAGCTTGGCCCCAATATGCCATTGACAAATAAAATTGAAAAAGCATATTCAGGAAACAAGAACTTAAAATAGTCAGTACCTCTACCATGAGTTTTTGTTACAAGCGTAAATGCATGACATAACTATAGTTACGTAAAAACGCAACACGAATAAAAACTAAGGCATGGTATAGTTTTTGATTCGTGTTGCGCTACTATAGTTATGTCATGTGCGAGCTCATGGTAGAGGTACTGGTCGGAAAATTTCAGAGGATTCGACGAACCAACGAGTTGACGAACAGTGACACGCTATCGGATATTGGATTGTCACTTCACTCTGTTCTCTGTTAATTAACAGTCGGTCCTCGATCCCTTGACGCATCGAATAAAATGTTTCAATTGGACTTGTGGCGTTTCAAAATAAAGCCTGTTTGTTATCAGTAAAGGTCGAAATAAAAAACGTGTGGCACTCGGGGACTGCCGCGGTAAAGCTATTGCATAGCATTTTTTATCAACTTATGCAATTATAATAATTTAATTATTTTTTAGTATATAACGCCTATGTCGATCGCTCTCCTTTCTATTTAAGCTCCGTGACACACGCATAAAAAATTGACAACTATATAAAAGTTGTACTTATAATATTATGTAAATTCTTTTTCATTATTTACATTTTTTTTTATCTAAACTACGCCATTATCCGAATATTGTGGATATATGTTGTCGATTCGAAAGATTTATTTAAATGCGTTAATTTGAGAGGAGAACTTACCGTATCCCACACCTATATACTTTCTTGCTTCACAAACTTTCACAAACAGCTGCTTACTTATTCGTCCGATTTCGGAGCAGCTCGTCTCTCGTCGGGTGTGAGGTTATTTTCGTTACGGAATTTCTTGATTCGGTCGCCGCGCTCAAGGCCCGCGATAAAAGCTATGCAATAGCTTAACAATTTCTCTGTTTCTACTTTTGCTATAATAATATATGGGTTGAAACTTGTGCCCTTTGCACAGATACGACACGAGGTTGTAAAAATTGCAAACTCTCTTCACTTACGTCTTCAAGTCTTCAATGTCTTCAAGTCTTAAATTTTTGAAGTAAAACTTCTTTAGGAACAAGTAGAGGTAACTGAGATTTTTCTGACTGAAGTAACGCTCATTCTATATTCAAAACAGTAACTTGCATTGGTATCATGAGTATGCGGAAGTAACGCTCAGTATTCTATATTCAAAAAACTTTTTCTGTTATTAACTGTTTATTCGTTGCCAAGCAACTGTGGGCCGCTTATTGTGTGTTATATGGATTGCTTATATTTTTTACATGTTACTTAAAATTATTTTGTTAATTATTGTTGTATCATGGATAGTTTCGAATATCTTTGTAACGTTAAGGCGTATGACACCTCAGTCTTCCCGTGATCATGGTTGCTGTAAAGTATCCGAAACGTCGGAAATATAAAAAACGTGTGGCACTCGGGGACTGCCGCGGTAAAGCTATTGCATAGCATTTTTATCAACTTATGCAATTATAATAATTTAATTATGATCGCTCTCCTTTCTATTTAAGCTCCGTGACACACGCATAAAAATTTGACAACTATTATACTTATAATATTATGTCAATTCATTTTCATTATTTATGTACATTTTTTTAATCTAAACTACGCCATTATCCGAATATTGTGTATTTATTTAAATACGTTAATTTGAGAGGAGAACTTTCCGTATCCCACACCTATATACTTTCTCACAAACAGCTGCTTACTTATTCGTCCGATTTCGGAGCAGCTCGTCTCTCGTCGGGTGTTAGGTTTTTTCGTTACGGAATTTCTTGATTCGGTCGCCGCGCTCAAGGCCCGAGATAAAAGCTATGCAATAGCTTAATAATATAGTCGCCATTACCACTACGATACGATTAGTTTTAAAATTTAAGTTATTATAATACTAACTGCAGATATTAACGATTTTGTTTTAACAGCCGTATTATTGTCAATTATATTGCAGCGGTGGATTTTGGGTTAGTTGTGGGAACTAAGTTAGCTCTATAGTGCAATAAATTGATAAAATTTATATTTCATCGTAAAACATTCAGAATAATTAAGTTATTGTTATACAACTTTGGGACGACTCGACGATTTTGAATGTTAAACAAACCTAAATCAATAGTGAGATAATTGAACCGAAGTGATTTAATATATCAGTCATGCTTCAATAATCATATTTAACATTGTGTAACATAGTTAGTATCTAATTCAATAACGGGAAACAACAGACTGGGTCCCATTATACAGGGTTCGGACTTCGGAGACGTGGCAGACCACGACAGAAATGGCAGGATGACCTCGACGCTTTTCGAAAAGACTGGCACAGTGCAGCTAACGACAGAGACGCGTGGAAAAGAGAGAATGAGGCCTTTGCCCAGCAGGGGAATAGTATAGGCTAGGAAAAAAGGAATTTTTCATGAAAGGAAGGTCAAGGAAAACATTCGAAGAAAATGGTATAATTACTTTTGAAAGGCTAGCAACCTACAAACTCTCTGATATACTAAAGTGCTTATGCATGTGATGACTTAATACCACCAGAAATAGACTCTTTGCCCCGTTTTAATAAATAAATATATTATGAATGGAGTATGTGAAATATATTATGTGTGAGCGACGATGATGATGGTGGTGACGAAAGCATAGCACTACCCCTTACTAGTGTGTCAAGTAAGAGGTAGTGCCATGCTGCATTGCAGCCGAACTGGGCCTGCACGACCGGGGTGGTACCTCTCGCTCATATAATACCGGCGTCAAGTGACAGCTATGCTGTCGCGTTTCGTGTGGTTTGTGAGTTTCCCGTGGCCCATTAGGGGGGAAAGGAAAAAGGAGGGCAGTGCATCTGTGTAGCCTTGGTTGTGCGGTTATATATGGGCGTCGGCGCCGTGAGGCTCAAACGGCTCGTTTGCCCTATGATGACATAAAAAAAACCAACCCGCATTGGGCTAGCGCATCGGTGAACTATAGCCTTACACCCTTCTCGCCTGATTTCTAGGTGAAGACACGTGCCCAGCAGTGGGACATAATATAAGAGTTAATATTATAACGTGAAACACGGTATGAAAAGTGTGTAAAAATGATGTAATATTAAGAGAAGAGGAAGAAGGTGACATGTTGCGCATCAAATCAATTATTTTGGGAAGGGGAGTGTCTCAGATCTGATTAGCACAGGACACCCCGTGATCCCCACCATGGTTCAGGCCTTGAAGTGGCGGTGGGACTCAGTAGCCTAGGGTGAGCCCAGCACCTTGGGCGAAGCTAATTGAGCCGAGGGGGCTCTTTGTACCCCTCTTATAAGAAGAGGGGACAAAAGACCAGGGGGCAAGGGGGAGGATGGGAACCTCACCCCATTGTACTGTCCCGACGTTGGGACACCACAGAACAACCCCTTGTTCTGTGGTGCGGGACAACCCCTTTGTGGAGGTGGCGTCGGTCCCTTGTGGGACTGACTAGCCGTCGAGGGGCCCTGTTAGCTTAACAGATCCGGGGTACCTCACCAAGGTGGCACTGGTGGCACTCGCCGGGTTTTAGTGGGTAGAGCTGCGTCCACTTACCAACTTTCGGGCGCAGCGAGTCTCAAATACCCGCCTGGGGAGACCCACTCCCCAGGCGGGATGCCTCAGAGCATTTCCCGGCATAATAGAAGAATAAAAAAAAATAAAAAAAAGGACATCCCGTGATCGGTCGGTCCCCTCAAAAGGGCTAACCGGACTTTCTCCTAGTACGGGGGAACTCCGACTTCGGGCGAACTTCTCTACCGGGTTTCTGGACAAAGGCCCCTCTCAATGATTTGGCAAGATAACCGTTCACAGCTATTCTCAAACTTACCTATACCTGAAAGGAGATCATCATTTATGATCATATTTATTCCATTTAACACCAAATCCACTTAATAAATGTTAAACGGCTCGCCAGAGGAATGTCTGATTAAAACAATTGGTTCTTCTCCATTACAATATATTTGGGCAGAGTAACGCCCTTCACAAATTATACTAGTAGAATACTCCTAATTGCGCTATTGGCGCCTTTTTATACTACATTGATGTATTCAATAGAAGGACTATTTATGAATTACAATTATTATAAATATCGTCATAACATTTTAAACAACTACTGTAAATACATTATAGCATTATTATTATTATATTAATTATGTACATTAAGGTTTATTAGTGTTATACTTTAATTATTATTCAACATTATTATATACAATATATATCCGTTTGGCGTCACCTGATATTTATTATTATAATAGCATCACATCCGGCTGGTGTTGCCAGTGGTTTGTAACATAAATATTAATGCCGAAAGTTAAATTTCGGAGTTGATTGTAGATTTAGTATTTGCACTTATAAATGGTAAAAACAAACTTCACTTGAACAGAAAAAGTTTATTGTTAAAAGGGTTCGAATCGGAAAGCTAAATTGTAAAAGTTTTACAATAGAGATAGAACCTCTTTAGTCATTGATCCTTAATGACAAAAGTCTGAGTTAATGTATTTTGAGGCTCGACCCTTATTCGTCCCACTGTTGTGCATCTCCTCGCATGAATTCGTGGAGACATATAACCCTTCAATGTCGTACGTATATCTCTATACGTTGATCCAATGCTATTTGTCTTATTTTAAACACTTTCAAAGACTATCTCTTGTCCGATATGCAGGTTTCTTAACGATGTCTTCCATCTAAGCAAGAGATGATAACAAGATGTTATGATAAAAATTAGGAATCTATTCTAAACGTGTTAGGCTCGAGCCCATAACTGTTTAAGACGGGGATATACCATATTTTTGTGGAGCTCAATATTTCAGAATACTGAATATACATATAAAATTTCATCAAAATCGGTCAAGCCGTTTCGGAGGTTGTATGTATGACTACATGATTTAAATATGGGATTTTTAAACAATTTTAATAGTGAAAATAACGTTAATTTAAAATGTTATATCGCAAAGAACTTTCATTTAGAGATCTCAGCCTAGACCTGCTCGTAGAAACAACGCCTTGTGCCAACTAAACTATTGCGTCCGTGCCAGGCAGTTTATTAATAAGCTGTAGTGAATGTGTAAAATTAGGTGTTTCTGAACCATACATTTACCTGGGGCTTAAAACCGAATTAACCTTTAGAGAATTATTTAAATTATCTTGATTGCGATAAAAGGAATACTCCAGATCACGAAGTACTCTGAATTAAATAGTGTCAAACCCAAACTATCTGGCAAATAATGCTAACACTAATAATACTTCTACAATAATAACGGTATAGTTGTATAGCTTGTAAGCGGAGGTGCCAAGCTGCTTTGCAGTCGAATTAGGCCAGCACGACCGGGGTGGTACCTCTCGCTCACATAACATCGCCGTCAAGTGGCAGCTATGCTGCCACGTTTCGTAAAGTAGTTTCCGGTAGCCCATTGGGGGATAGGGAAAAAGAAGGCAACGTATCTACATAACTTTTGGTTGTGCGGATGTCTATGGGCGTCGGTAGTCACTATAAGGCTCCGACTGCTCGATTGCCTCCATATGACATGAAAAATATATCTTGATAGATACGTGTACAGTGGCTACAACAGTTTTGTCTATGCTCTGTTTTTGTCTTGCTAGACCGCTTGTGTCATCACGATGTTTTCTATCTTTTTCGTCATCAACTTACGGCAGTTCTTTCTAAAATTTGTCAAATAAATTAGTAATTAGTGCTATTTTCAGACAATAACTTAAACCGAAAACAACCATAGTACGTCACACAAACTGATTAATTAATTTACAAATGATGTCACATTGTTTTCCCTATTGGACAGGAAAAAGAGCATAGACCACTTTTTGCTTCGGGAGAAACACATGTACGGCATTGAGACCAAATTACTGAACATAATATCAAAATACTTCATCGCTTTACCGGTGGAAGGCAAGCGCTTGTTCCGTGCGTTCGTATGGATACTATGACACTGCTTGTTTCTTCCGTGAAACAGCTTCGCTGTCTTTCAGATAGAGGGGCAGGACATGTAGTGTAATTACTGGCACCGAAACTTATTATTTTATGTCGCAGGATAGACAGTACCACGTGGGCCAAGTGGGCCACTTTCACGTTTACTTGCGACGGAGATGGGCGATGGGCGACGCTGATCACTGACCATCATAAGACTCGTCTACCCGTTTGCCTGTCCAAATAACATATTAGGACTTTACCTATGAAATTGCCGTTCTGCAGTACTGGCCATTTCATATGAAAATATTTTTTTGTTTCGCTAAGAATTCTAATTTCAAAAAAAAATTATTTTAAAAACATGGAATTCTTTTTCCAAAAGTAGTCATTTGTTTATTGATTAGTGTTACATTTTCATCGCATTTCAATCTTTTTCGTCATCGTGGATACGTTAAAAAATTCGAGTAAATTTTTTCATACAAAACGGCAATTTCAAAGGTTACCTAATATATAATAATAATAATATCAGCCCTTATATATATTATAGTGGGACATCCACTACTGGGCACGGGTCACCTCCTCGAAATCAGGCGAGGAAGGATTTGGGCCATAGTTCGCCGATGCGCTGGCCCAATGCGGTTGGTGAACTTCGAGCTAAAATATAAAAAAGAAAAATTAATGTAAATAAATGTTATTATGATCCCATGTTGTTTTTGTTATATATTTTAAGATGTAGGGTCGAAGAACTCTAAAATACACCGGAGTCAAAGTGCATTCTTAATATCGAACATTAATTTGTAAATAATAAATAAATATTATCTATGAAATCGTATTTCCTGTTGAATAAAAAACTCAATAAAATAAATAGCCTATTAAGTTTTTTATTTATTTTTATAGTATTGATTTTGCGTTGATGAACAGAGCGCGTCAATACTTAATACTGCAATCCGTCGAATAATTCATAGCATGGTTAATTTGTCACAAAATAATGTTAGGTCAATGAAATATACGGTTCATGTAACTCCGGTTGAAAAGGTGCCGACAAAATACATATAAATAAAGTAAGTTAGTGTCATGCTGTTTTGCAGCCGAATTGGGCCGGCACGACCAGGGCGGTACCTCTCACTCACATAACACCGACGTCAAGTGATAGCTATGCTGTCGCGTTTCGTGCGGTTTGTGAGTTTTCAGTGGCCCATTGGGATATAGGGAAAAGGAGGGCAAGGCATTTGCAGAAATGTTGGATGTAGGGATGTCTATAATGGGCGTCAGTAGTGTCACCATAAGGTTCGAACTGCTCGGTTGCCTCCTTCTTTAAAATGATACATTGTAGGGAAAAAACCTTATCCACTACCACATTTTAGTAAGCGTACCTCAAAAGAAAAATAAACGCTTAAAACCGCCGTATTGTTATTTAAGTAAAAAATATATATTGTAAGTAAAACAATTCTATCTAAAAATATCATTATTTCATTTCGAGATTTTCAATAGCATCTTAGATATTACTGTAAAACATGATAAAAGAATTATACTGCCTTTATAAAGTTTGTGAAAAAAAATAAAAGAAATGGCAAAATTATTGAAAATTAAAGTGAAATATGTTATGATAAATGTATTTAAATTACATTCACATTTTAATGCACATGAATTACAAAGTAATTGTGAAATAATTTAAAAGCGGAGACATTCGGACAGAACCTAAATCTGTTTAATTTAGTGAGCGCTCATTAAAAGGAAAATATTTCCTTTTAAAGCCCATTAATCATACTAATTATACTAAAATTCTGTTTTTGCCTAAAACATTTGATCCTCGTCGTCGCGTTTCGGTTTACGCGACCGTGCTCGATTTTTAAATAAAGTTGGAAAGCTCCTAGGGGCTTTACGTCAAACCTTGTGAGGGAGGGGGTCGACGAAGTGTGACATTATGTGACTAGTTTTATTCAACTAACAACGGAATTGAAATATTTTTTTAATGAAAATTTAATCATTAATTTTGTATTTTTCAATGCTGTATAGATGGAAGATTCGTCATGTCTGTCTGTCTGTCTGTGTGTCTGTCTGTCCGTCCGTATGTCACAGCCACTTTTTTCCGAAACTATAAGATCTATACTGTTGGAACTTGGTAAGTAGATGTATTCTGTGAACCGCATTAAGATTTTTACACAAAAGTAGAAAAAAAACAATAAATTTTGGGGGTCCCCATACTTAGAACTGAAATTCAATTATTTTTTTCATCAAACCCATACGTGTGGTTTATCTATGGATAGGTCTTCAAAATTGATGTTGAGGTTTCTAATACCATCTTTTTCTAAACTGAATAGTTTGCGCGAGAGACACTTCTAAAGTGGTAAAATGTGTGTGTGTCCCCCTGTAACTTCTAAAATAAGAGAAGGATAAAACTAAAAAACATGATGTACATTACCATGTAAACTTCCACCGAAAATTGGTTTGAACGAGATCTAGTAAGTAGTTTTTTTTAATACGTCATAAATCGTAAACAGCAATTTACCTTTCATTCAATCAACTCAAATATAAAAAAAACATTTTTTCAAAATAAACCATATTTTGTTACTGATAGGATTATTGTAATTTTGATGCACAGACAGTAATATTTTAAAATATTAAAATAGTAGATTATTTGTGGAGAAGCAATACAGTTGCAGTAATAAATAGTCGTAGTAGGATTTAAATAAGAAATGATTAGTGATCGAAGATTATAAAGGCTGGTAATTTTAAAATGTCAATGCTGTTTACAATAACCTATATTTCAATTTAAAGTAAATTTGCACAGGCTATTTCTGTGTTTATCTTTTCACCACATTAGCCTGTTTGGGGCTTTGAGAAGGGACGATCAGATAACAATACAAACTACAGCTAATAATGGGAGGATCCTATCTGCCTCTTATTAGTTTCATTGTCACGTATTTGAAATGTCATAAACGCGTAAGTTTGTATGTATGAATGTTTGTTACTCATTCGCACAAAAACTACTGAATGGATTTTAATGAAACTTTATATTATATTAGGTTGATTTATCTTATACATCAGAATAACACAGAAGCTATCATTTATAAGGATAATGTGAGTTGTCCAAAATCTAATCCTGTGCAGACGAAGTCGCAGGCAACGGCTAGTAAACTGCTGTAGAGCCATTCTACTTTGCTGCCGAATTGGCACGACCAGGGTGGTACTTCTCACTCTCATAACACCGGCGTCAAGTGACAGTTATGCTGTCACGTTTCGTGCGGTGTGTTAGTTTCCGGTGGCCCATTAGGGGAATAGAGAAAAGGAGGCCAACGCAGATGCGTTGCCCTCCTTTGCAGATGCATAGCTTTTGGTTGTGCGGATGCCTATGGGCGTCGTTAGTCAAGAATCCGACTGATCGGTTGTCTCCTTATGACATAAAAAAACCATACGTTAACGGGAAGACGGAAGTAGGTCGACCTTCACTAGGTGGGGTGAAGAACCGAGCGGTGGGTAATATTGGTGTTTATTGAAGAAGCCTATGGCCAGCACTAAGTCAAAATGTGTACTTTATTTGAGTTT
This sequence comes from Helleia helle, assembly GCA_963853865.1. Lineage (NCBI taxonomy): Eukaryota > Metazoa > Arthropoda > Insecta > Lepidoptera > Lycaenidae > Helleia > Helleia helle. The sequence continues at coordinate 16,337,800 of OY971421.1, forward strand.
TATAACACTTTTGTGATTAGAAACGAGATAGTTAGCCTTATCTAAAATGCGCCCAAAGTATTTGTTAAAAAAGTTGAAACACTCCATTTACTCTATATTGCACCAGAGAATGACCTTTTTCCCAGCAGCATTTAATTAATTAAATGTGAGCAAAGCTTCATTGAAATCCGGAACCCGGCCTCTTCTAGTTAATTATCCGTTCCAAATCGTTTAACTGTTAAAACTGTAAAGTACTGAATTTTGATTTTCGCCAATTATTTTCCCATTGTTCATTTTCGTATTATAAAATGAAGAATTTACTTTCAATGTTTTGATATATTTTACTTATAAAATTAGAGTGCTAAAAATCTAAAATTGAAAATGAGGATGACGATAAAACAATGATTTATTAATAAATTGTACTTTTGTGAATATTGACAAAAAATATTAAATCTGAGACGTATTTTTCGTGTCACTAGTTTCTGGAATGTACATTGATATATGGCGCGAAAAAAACAATGGCCGCATTCACCCGGAGGAGAGAGAATCAACACGTTATTTTCAATATTTTATTTCGTAGAATTTTTTGCTTCAGTAAAAATGGCTGACAATAGTCGCCATTATACAGAAGGCTAGGAAATTTGTTTATTTATTTATAATTTATAACACGAACTAAACTAACAACTAACTAATTAACGCTAAAACACTACCACATAATTCATTATTAATCTTCCTACAACTTAAATACAAGTAGAACAGTTGAGGGAATTGAAACCCGCGGCTATGAGATCTGGTAAGGCTTTATATGCTTTTAGTGTTGCAAAGTGTGGCTTTTAGCATTTACCACCTCATTTGCATTCTAGCTCCACACAAAATTATTCAGACCGGTAATAATATAATTCATATTTAGGCCTATCGTATTCGATAATTTACATGTGTTTGGAAATCTAGCGATATTTCCGCGTTTAGAATTTCACGTATCTGCATTAGTAGATAATAGCCGTGGGTTCGTTTTGCATTTTATTATTAAAGCTATTATGGGTTAATATTTTCCAGAAAAACTAGAGTTATAGTGACGCTGATCACAGAACATTCGTTATGTAAGCTTTCGGACCGCAAAATTATAATTCTACCTCATACCAACTAAAATTAGATCTAAGCATTACCGCATTGCAGTGAGATTATCCAAGTGCCGGCATGTATGGTCCTTATCTATCACGATCACAATAATATACAACAGTACAGTCACCCAATACCATCTTCTTTTGATGATTTTTAGAAGAGAGAGAGAGAGAAGAAGACGGATCATTAGATGAAAAGTCATTGACTATTTTTCATCCATCTTTTGTAGAAGCAAAAAACCTCATATGTAATTTTAAGCCTAAAAATTAAAAGCGACATCGCAGCGGGGATTCCCTACCATGGTTTAAGCCTTGTCGTGGCGGTGGAGCTCAGTAGCCTAAGGGGAACCCAGCACCTTGGGCGAAGCCAATTGAACCGAGTGAGCTGCTCTTTGCAAAAGAGCAGGGGGAACAAGGGGCGAGGATGGGAAACTCACCTCATTGTACTGTCCCGACGTTGGGAGAGGTTGCTCTATGGTGTAAGACAGGCCCCCTGTGGAGGTGGCGTCGGTCTCTTAGAGGACTGACTAGCCGTCGAAGTAGGTACCTTATTGCTCAACAGATCCGGGCACCTCACCAAAGGCGGCATTGGTGGCACTCGCCGGGTTTTAGTGGGTAGAGCTGCGTCTACCTTTCTTTCGGGCGCAGCGAGTCCCACCTACACGCCTAGAGAGTCTCCCCCCCCCCCGCGGAGGAGCATTTCCCGACTCAAATGAAAATAAAGGTTTAGCACCAAAATGGTTATCATTCTCATCATCAACCAGTAAATAAATTTACTATAAGTATAAACAGGTCATAAATAAGAAATTTATGACCTGTTAAAAGAAAGGAATCTACTATCTGTTTCGATAAATGATAAATCAACAGTAAGTTGATGAATTATCATCTTTATGCATTAGCTTGGTGTTAAATCGCAAATATTTTAATGAATTTCATTGTATTTGAGGACAGAGAAAGACAAAAACAAATTACTGAAACTCGGGGTGCTGATAAAATATTTGGTAATTACTGATTCTGTGCACAGTTTTAAGAGTTTGATTAATGGTTGTTATTCCGAAGACTTCGCTTCACAATTCAGAATATTTGGCTATTCGAGATTGTGAATTCGTATTAATTCTGGTTATTGACTGTTGTAACTTTCGCTAAGACCAACAAAATTATTTGTTGTATGATATTTCTTTCAATTGTTATTGTTCATTATAATTTTTCGTACGGTCGAATTATTATGATTAATATAAGCGTGTAATTATTTTAAGATGATAGGCTTTGTTAATTAATAGTTTAGTAGAATTACATTTAAATTTATTTTATATAACAACTAATTAGCCGTGCATCAAATACGTATACAATGCATAAATTATTATTACTACCATTTTTACAGAGTCGAACTAAAAGTATTTGTAAGATGTTATTTTAATCTGTTATTGAATACTGAATAAAATCTTTTTTTTTCAACAAAGCAGGTTTTGGTTTAACAAAGCAGACGTTTTTTGTTTAAATACGTTGTCTATTGACAATTTTTTATTGACTGTGGATTGTGAAAAAAAAATTCAAAGCGATTATCACATTAAAAAAACAACAAAAATATACTTATTTTTTTTTTTATAATGGCATGAATTAGCGTACAAGATATCGCTTATTTATTTGCAGAAAAAGGTCTGATGATGACTAGAAAGACGATAAGAGAACTGAGAATTAAATGAGGTCGTGCTAGTTTTGCTAGGCTCAGTAGCCTAGGTTGAGCCCAGCACCTTTGGCGAAGCTAATTGAGCCGAGGGGGCTCTTTGTACCACTCTTATAAGAAAAGGGGACAAAAGAGCAGGGAGCAAGGGGCGAGGACGGGAACCTCATCCCATTGTACTGTTCCAACGTTGGGAGGAGTTGTTCTGTGGTGCGTGACAACCCCTCTGTGGAGGTGACGTCGGTCCCTTGGGGCACCTCACCAGAGGCGGCATTGGTGGTACTCGCCGGGTTTTAGTGGGTAGAGCTGCGTCCATTTACCAGCTTTCCGGCGCAGCGAGTACCACATACCCGCGTGGGGAGACCCACTCCCCCGCGGGATGCCTCAGAGCATTTCCCGGCGTTAAAGAAAAAAGAAATCATTTATATAGGTAATATAGTGTAGTCATTTAATTATATTTTTTCATATCAAATCTTATACATTAATGCCTCTGAATCTCTTCATGAGTATCACATAAAGATATTAAACTAACGCGAGTGTAAGCTTCATGTTCCTATATATCGTATAATAGATTACTTGTCTGGTGAAAAAAAATAAAACGCGAATATCGTTTCAAAGCCTTTTGTGTTTGTTTTTATATTTCTTGGTTACAAGAAAAATCAGCATTGAAATAGTTTATAAAAAATGAGATACAAATTAATATATAATTTTGTAGCAACTAACTACGTGACAAGTTTTTGAACGAGGGGATATAATAAGGAACTGAGGAAAAGTATACAATATTATAATATTGAACGTTCAGTAAAGAACACACAATAGGGTTTAAAGATGGCGTCCAACAAGATACAGTATAATAATGAAGGATCACGTAAAGGATACATTCTAATTTCACTGTCAGAACCATTTTTCTTCCACTCTGTATTAAACTTTTCACATGAAAAATTTCATTCATAAAATACCCTCGAATGTTAAGGAGAAAATTGATTATAATCAAAAGTTTTAATTAATAACTTTCGTCCAAATATGAATATTTAGATGACGCTGTTTTTATTTTAGAGTAGAGTATATATATATATACTCTACTCTAAAAAATCTACTCTAAATATATATATCGCCGTCCCCGGGGAACAAAATGATAACTACCATTATCTTAGTTTTAGTGTTATGCCATATTTGAGATCTCAAGGTGCCAATACATCTGCTTAATTTAAAATTTTAATTTTTTTCGTAACTTTCATACAATTATTCATGGAATTACAAAATATTACAATACTATTCGGGAATTCTACCCATGCCTGAAGTTACAAGAACAAAGTTGTACTATAATATTATCAAAATTTATTCACACCTGTTAGTATGACAACGAGTCATAAAATTATGTTCTCGTAAAATATATTCATCTAGATAATGACAATCGCAGTTATCATTTTATTCTCGTCAAAGTTCGTCCACACGTTTTGTATAAAATTTTGACAAAAAAGTTTTAAAGGCTAGTTGTAAGTGCTTAAAGAAATGTGGCGAAAAAATAAGTCACGAACAAAGAGATAGCATAATGCAGCAATATTATAAAATAGAAGATCACGAGCAACAGTGGCAATATATCGTAAACAATACATTAGCCGAAGATTTTAAACCTTAAAGAAAAATCGTACCCGAACTCAATCAATCAAATACTTTTTACAATAGATTCTGAGAAAATACAAGTGTGTAAAATATTTTTCATCAATACTTTGAGCATTTCACATCAAACTGTTTATACAGCACTAGAAAAGTCCAAAACTAATAAAAAGTAATTGATCATCGAGGGAGAAATCAAAATAGGCCACGTAAAATGTCCATTGAGACAGAAGATAGTATTATAAAGCACATCAAATTGTTTCCCAATGTGGAGTCTCATTACGTCAGAAAGGATTCTACAAGGAAATACCTCTCAGAACTACTCAATATATCCAAAATGTATCGCCTCTACATAGCTTGGTTTGGACAACAGCAATTTGACTGCCTCGTTATGGCCACTAAACGGCAATACGAAACAATCTTCAACACCATGTTTAATTATTCTTTTTTTAAACCAAAAAAAGACCAGCGTGCTATATGCACTCGTTACCAAATGGCTGATTCAAAAACACAATAGATTTTGAAAGAAAAATATGATAGACATTAAAAAAAAAACAAAGAAAGAGTACGACAAATTAGGAAATAAGAAAAAGTAACTGCTGACCCAACAGACACCACTGTAGCTATCTTCGATTTGGAAAAGGTTTTGAGCATCCCGCGGTCCGAGGTTGGATTGTTTCATTATAAAAGGAAGTTTCCCATTTATAACTTCACTATGTATGATGCAACTCGGAGTAAAGGTTATGTTTGGCATGCTCAGATTGCTTAAAGAGGGGCAAATTAAATAGGTAGTAGTCTATGGCAAATTCTGCTCAAAGAAAAAGAAAAAGGCGTACAAAACATATCATATTACTCAGGCGGTTGTTGCGGAAAAAAAACGATTTATATTTGCTTTATACATGTTTGCCGGACAAAAATTACAATTGAATATCACGCGCAGATTTTTTGAAACCGGCCATGGCCAGAGTGAAGGGGATTCCATGCATTCAAATCTTGAGCGCGAATTAAAACACAGAGTTGTATACACTCCTGATCAGATACACAATCATTACAAACGCCAAGGTAAATGGCGAAAAATATAACATTAAAGAAATGATGCAAACGGAGTTCTATGACATAAGAGTTGATAAACAATAAAAACTGGGTCAAAGATGAAGAGAGTCAGAAAATATTGTGGATCCAAGTAATGGAAGTGAGGGTTTTCCATTCACAGCCATCAATATTAAAATACAAATATGATTTCGATGCTGAATATTCTCAATTAAATATAGAATTTGTCAGAAGAATAAGAAACAAGCGGGGTACCAGACATTTAGCAAGTTCTAGTCCTGCTCATGTGTTCGAATTAGAAGGGCTATACAATGAGCCTCTTCCAATAAGTAAGGCTTTATATGATGATCTTATGAGTCTTTAAAGACAGGAGATATTCTAAGCTTCTATCATGCTTTTTACGAGTCCCTGACTCATGTCACTAGCCCTGAACGCAATGATGTTGACACGGAAGATGATCAACACTAATTACTCCTTTATTAGAATTATGTATACTCTAGCATTATAAAGAAATATTATTCTATGTGATCATGAGACCGTTTTTTAGAATTATTTGATTATAATAAATAATATCTAAGGCTGATTTTAAATAGTACCAAAATAGGAAGACTATTAAGGGATCGGCCATCTTGGCGTTCATTGAGGGAGGCCTATGTTCAGCAGTGGACGGATAGAGGCTGATGATGATGATGATGATAATGATGATGATTAAGGTATATAAATAAAAATACTTATGTTTTGTTTTAAATTTGTTTTATTTAAGTGAAGCAGTGTGTATTTTAAAAATAAGGAAAATACTTTTTTAAACAGGATTTTAAGTCCTGATTTTTAAAAGTTTTTATAAAAAATCGAAGCTAATCTAGAAGTTGAAAGTTGCTCAACGTAGCTGACTGTTTGTTTCGGTTTATAAGATAATTATGGTTGATTTTTAATATCATTTTATTTTTAAGCCATGGTAGCCCTGTTCTAATATAATAAAATAATTTTGAAGAGGTTTTTCAGCTAGCAAACACTCGACAACATATTAAATAGAATAAAGTATTAGTTGATAACTACTACCATCGTTTTCTTTAATAGCACATAACAGAATAAAGTTAGACAATTGTATGCGAGAATAAGATTATATTAAACTATTATCATCATCACTTCCACCCTAATAAAGCGTAGAAAAAAATGATATGAGAGTAGTGCAATATTAAGATTTGGATAGAAAATACATGGAATAAAATGATAACCGACATTATACAACTTGGACGATTATTGATTTTGAATAACTTTTCATTTTTGAAATATCTCTATTTTGGCGTATCTTACGCGTGTGTCATTAAAACATTTCGAATGCATAAAAAATAAGCATTGCTTTAAGTTAACAATCATCTGTCTATGTCCAGTATTTACGAAGTTATCAATGAAAACATGTTTTTTATTTTTTCTGAAAAGTTGTGTTTTTGTAGTTATCATTTTGTTCCCCGGGGACGGCGATATATATATGCAACGTATTGTTTGACGTATTGTTTGGCGTATGTATGTGCAACGTATTGATAAATTTTCCTCAAACAATACGTTAGGTATATGATATAGTTTGGGACTTTCCTCATAGAATACACATTTCCCCAAACTATACAAAATCTTAACGAAAAAGTCGTGAAACAATACGTTGCACATATATATATATATGCAACAAAATGCAAAGACTCATAAGATCATCATATAAAGCCTTACTTATTGGAAGAGGCTCATTGTATAGCCCTTCTAATTCGAACACATGAGCAGGACTAGAACTTGCTAAATGTCTGGTACCCCGCTTGTTTCTTATTCTTCTGACAAATTCTATATTTAATTGAGAATATTCAGCATCGAAATCATATTTGTATTTTAATATTGATGGCTGTGAATGGAAAACCCTCACTTCCATTACTTGGATCCACAATATTTTCTGACTCTCTTCATCTTTGACCCAGTTTTTATTGTTTATCAACTCTTATGTCATAGAACTCCGTTTGCATCATTTCTTTAATGTTATATTTTTCGCCATTTACCTTGGCGTTTGTAATGATTGTGTATCTGATCAGGAATGTATACAACTCTGTGTTTTAATTCGCGCTCAAGATTTGAATGCATGGAATCCCCTTCACTCTGGCCATGGCCGGTTTCAAAAAATCTGCGCGTGATATTCAATTGTAATTTTTGTCCGGCAAACATGTATAAAGCAAATATAAATCGTTTTTTTCCGCAACAACCGCCTGAGTAATATGATATGTTTTGTACGCCTTTTTCTTTTTCTTTGAGCAGAATTTGCCATAGACTACTACCTATTTAATTTGCCCCTCTTTAAGCAATCTGAGCATGCCAAACATAACCTTTACTCCGAGTTGCATCATACTCAATTGTAATTTTTGTCCGGCAAACATGTATAAAGCAAATATAAATCGTTTTTTTTCCGCAACAACCGCCTGAGTAATATGATATGTTTTGTACGCCTTTTTCTTTTTCTTTGAGCAGAATTTGCCATAGACTACTACCTATTTAATTTGCCCCTCTTTAAGCAATCTGAGCATGCCAAACATAACCTTTACTCCGAGTTGCATCATACATAGTGAAGTTATAAATGGGAAACTTCCTTTTATAATGAAACAATCCAACCTCGGACCGCGGGATGCTCAAAACCTTTTCCAAATCGAAGATAGCTACAGTGGTTTCTGTTGGGTCAGCAGTTACTTTTTCTTATTTCCTAATTTGTCGTACTCTTTCTTTGTTTTTTTTTAATGTCTATCATATTTTTCTTTCAAAATCTATTGTGTTTTTGAATCAGCCATTTGGTAACGAGTGCATATAGCACGCTGGTCTTTTTTCTTTTTATGTATGTGCAACGTATTGATAAATTTTCCTCAAACAATACGTTAGGTATATGATATAGTTTGGGACTTTCCTCATAGAATACACATTTCCCCAAACTATACAAAATCTTAACGAAAAAGTCGTGAAACAATACGTTGCATATATATGTGCAACGTATTGTTTTTTTTTTTCGTATATAGGTCAGATATACGACCTATATACGAAAAAATCCTCTTAGAAAAACATGTTATTTCACAGCACCGATAAATTATATTATAGATGTCTATTTATCATTGAATGTTTGTGACGGACGGACATTACGAATTTATTCGCTTTCGATGGGTTATTTTACGGTAAAGGGAACTCACCATACACATATGTCTTGCCCTTCTCTCCGAAACACAGCAAAGCTGTTTCAAGATGGTGGTACCCATGCAGCCGGGAGCGCGGCACAGCGCTTCCCTCCCACCGGTATAATTGTATAATTGTTAATCAAATCTTTTATGAGTTTAAATTATGTTTAAGTAAAAACAAACAATGTGAAAACATTTCCGCTGAGAAATAATTTGCATAACTTCACTTAAATTTTCTAAATTCCCATTTATCCCAAGGGTTAGCACATAGCTTGTTAGAAGCCTTTGCGTGCTTATTAATATTTATTATCGTACTTGCTTTGTTTGTATTCAGTGGATAGTATAATAAAAATTAAGTACCGTTATGCTTTATGTAAGTTTTATACCAGCTTTAAGTACAATTTTAAACTTTAAAGAATATTTGAAATTTGATACCGAGAATAAAGAAAAATTTTTTTTTTTCAGTAGATGATATCCATTATGATAACCTCAATACCTATATCCAATTGTAGTAAGAGGATAATTTCATGATATTAATAAATATTACATTAAATGTGTGCTTGCGATCAAAGATATTAGGGGAAAGTGATTCGTGGTTCATTACTGACATCGATATCAATAAAGGGAAATTATATTGTCAAGATAATATGGTATCAAGATAATAATACTATCATAGTTTTTGATTTCACGAAAGCGGGTGGGCCATGTTTGTAGTTGTTATGCGACAGACGTGCGTTCTTGTGTGCGTAACTACAGGGAGCCTATCAGCGTACTGGAATGAGCGCTCCCAAGTTTACGCACACAAAGACAATGTGCATGTATATTTATAAACACAAGGATGGCTCACCCGCTTCCGTGAAATAAAATATCTATAAATTGGTATATTTTTAGGGATACATTTATAAAATTAGTTAATATGAATATATAAACACATATAGGAATATTATTAATAAGATTTAAAACCTCAGTCCTCTTTATGTAGAAGTTCAATAGATATTACGATAGACAAACCACATATTTTTTATGCTAAATAAAAATTAATTCTTGCACTTTTATTACTTCACTGAAAATTGTAAAAAAAAATCTTTGGTATAAATTCCCAATGTGTGTCAATGATTGGTAAATCAAATGCAAAAATAATTTATGAAATCTGACAGGCAGTTCCGAAAATTAATGCGTTCAAAAAAACATTTTTTTCTGCTTTATTATATACCTAACTGTATATTACAATTCGACAATAATTTTCTTGGGAAATATAAACCTAAAATGTCTTCAGCTGGCTTCCAATTTTCTCAACAAATCTACCATTACCGTTCCAAGGAACGATTCCTCTCTTGGATTGAACCCATAAATTTTCATGTAATGTATTTGTAACATTTTAACCAGAAAATTCCGAGAGCAGCTATCGGAAAACACGACAACACTTCAACAAAACTTCGCTGAAATCTCAAGAATCTTAATGAAGTAGAATATCGATAAATTAACAGAATTTCACCTCACTCTTGTTTTAAACATAATAATATAAGGTTAGAATTTTAAAGGCAAAATGTACATTAATAATTCGCTTTTAGCTGTTTATTCATACTGATGTGTAAATATGTTGTTACATACATGTTTTTACAAAAAGAAGTCTGTTTTTATGTCGTGTACACACTGGAAGGCTGGGATTAAATTTAGTTGAATTTTGCGGAATTTTTGGTTTTTTAATCGTTGAATTTTGGGACACGTTGTATACTGTATAATTTTGTGTTAAATATTAACAAAATGCTGGTATCAAGTCAATTTCTGTTGTACTGTTTGTCTGTCTTGTTACAATTACTGAATTTATAATGTATTGTAAAAACATTCCATTTATAAATCTTAGGAAACTAAAACAAAGTGAACAACCTGGTTATAAGGATTGAAGGGTGTAAATAATAAAACTAATTAACGACTAGAAATTTAAATAAATTTATTCAATGTTAAACTATTTACAAAATATATAATTATATATTTACAGGTAAACTAAGTGAGGTCAGTATCGAACGACACAACACAATTTCAATCGTAACTATATCACAATATGGTTCATAACTATTTGAATTTTAAACACATGATTATATTCATAACACACCTGCATTAAAAGTATTTTAGCACAATTTCATAAAAAAAAAAAAAAACAATTACATATTCGAAAAATAGTGTAATTTTTAAATCGAATCGGTTGTAAATTCAATGCAAATAAGTATAATGTATTTAATATCCTTAAAATAATTTCTTAAGACTACAAAATTATATTATATATTATACTAAATTATACAATATATGAAATAGACCATATACATGTGTAGACTCACACATCTGACTCCATTGAATTCTTACAAACGTAAAAAAATACATAAACTACAAACGGGATATTTGGAAACAATGCATTCCTATATAATGTCGATGTGCTCCACAAAATAAACGAGAAGCATGGTAAATATTCTGCTAGAAATAGTTGTAATAGTGTAAATAATAATGTTAATCACACAAAAACACAAAAAATTTCGTTTCATAGAAAATTTCGCGACGCAAGACAAAAATCTGCTATACCTAATAATCATTATTGCTACAACAGCGAGCAATGGCGCAGGGCACGGGGGAAGGGTGCGGGGGGCAATGAATGATCTGGAATAACTACGTCACAAGACGGCATCGAGCAATTAACCAGATAGAGTAAGTAATGTGAGCCATACAATTCCGAAACTGGTTAGTGATTTGTCACTGACGAAATAACAATTGAACCAACCAGTGATGTACATCCCATCGGTCAATCCCATCAATGGCCATCAGTCCGCCAATCGGAGCGCAGAACCGGCGCAGCGTCACAGCACAAATTTGGCGGAATTTGTTTTCATAAAAAATCACGAGATTTACCTTGATATTCTTTTATTTTTATTAGCAACCTTCACTGTTCTTATAACTTCAAGTTCAATAATTCAATTTTCCCGCTAATTTAAGACACAATCTTAACACATTGACAAAATTATACAAAGAAGAAGTGGTTTCCAACCCACGACCCCTGTTCCGGACTCATTTGTATCACCGCTGTTTCAGGCAATCAAATATTAAATTAATATAATTTCGTACTTGGCAAAGTTCTTTTATTAATACAATAAGCTTTCGTTTCGTATTATAATATTTTATAAATATAAAATGATAGACTATGTGAATTACTTTTTATATTGATTTATATTTAAATTTGTCTATTTTAATACAAGAAATAAGTTCTTTTGTTTAAATATCTTAAGAAAAAAATTAGTACGAATATGAGTATTGAATCTTGAAATACGATACAATAGAAGGTACGTATTATTAAAAAATAAATAGAAAGTAAAATTAAAGTCATTATATCGTGGATGTCTGTTTGAACGTATTTCTTAGTCTTATTTTTAGTCATAAAAAATCGTTTTGTCTCTTATTTACTATCTCAAATAAACAAAGATACATTTTATTAAACATCATACATATTAATATGGATAACCTGAACAAGAATTCCAATTATCGTATTGAGTACTAAATTATGAAAAGCAATTAATATTGTGAGATATTATATTACATCCTCGATTTCCTGTAAAGCCGGCCCTTACCAGCTTTAATTGGATTTTAATTTAAAAAAAAATACTTCAAATTTCTGCGTTGTCATCATTTATCAAGTACAATAAATACACGTTTGGCAGCTTTAAAATATAAAGTAGTAAAAACTTAAACTAGGCAACTTAAAATTCTGTATACTAAAAAACGCTCTAACAGAGAGCTGGTAACTAAATATTTTGGTTTCGTTCGGTACAAAGCATTTTATCTGTACTACAAGGCAACCCGTTACTATTTCCTTTTATTTCCGCCATTTGCAATTTTCAACAGCCTCACAACTGGTGCCTCGAATGCGAGGGAGATAAGGAACGATGCTAAAAACGCCATCACAGCATACCCAGCGTATAATGCCAGCTGAAACAAGATAAAAAAGATATATAAGGAGATCGTAAAATTCGAAATTAATCGATTTATTTGGTTTTAGCACAGAATAAACAATAGTAGTATGTTTTAGTAAAGAGAGATAAAAGGATATTTTTTATGATAGAAGAGTCAGTTTTGTTACAGGCTAGGCCCAATATCCCACCGATGCTGCTCCTGTGTAGCCAGGGTCGATAGTGGTTGGTAAGCACCTAATACAATCCCAAGCAGCCCGAGGGCTACGTTGGAACTGCCAAGGTGCACGAATTTACAAATTTTTTATTTTTTAATAATCTTTAACAAGTTAAATCCAGGTGGTATTAAGGCAGCCACCCACCATGGTTCAGGCCTTGTCGTGGCGGTGGGGCTCAGTAGCACCTTGGGCGAGGCTAATAGAGCCGAGGGGGCTCTTTGTACCCTTTGTATAGGAGGGGGGACAAAGGAGCAGGGGGCGAGGGGCGAGGATGGGAACCTCACCCCATTGTACTGTCTCGGCGTTGGGAGGGGTTGTTCTGTGGTGCGGGACAACCCTTCTGTGGAGGTGGCGTCGGTCCCTTGTGGGACTGACTAGCCCTGGTCTGACTAGCCCGAGGTGCCCTGTTAGCTTAACAGATCCGGGGCACCTCACCAAGGCGGCACTGGTGGCACTCGCCGGGTTTTAGTGGGTAGAGCTGCGTCCACTTACCATCTTTCGGGCGCAGCAAGTCCCACATACCCGCCTGGGAAGACCCACTCCCCAGGCGGGATGCCTCAGAGCATTTCCCGGCGTAAAAGAAAAGAAAAAACCAGCCAAGTTAACTCAGATAACTCCTGAATGCGTTGTCTATCTTAAGACACAACATAATATGTCTCTATATCTATGAAGATATAGCAAGGTGGCACCACAAATATAGATCGGGCCGGGGTACAAAATGTAGAGCTCTTACAGGTAATATTTTTAGTACACAAAAAATAATTTTAGAATTTATAATATCTTTTAGACATGCATATCAACTAAAAAGAAAATCTATCAAAAGAGCAGTGTATTGTCGGATCTGAACTGGTGCGGAGAGACCAGGTCAGCGTGGTTCGTACAGTCCAAATAACAGATAACATTTTATTATAAAACTACAAACTTATATATATATATATATAAGTTTGTATTTATTTATTTTGCTACAATACAAGGCAAATCTATTCCCTCAATAGAAAAGTATACGCTGTTTACTTTTTTTGTGATGCATGAAAAAGTTTTTTTTTGTCCAATCATAAAATCGTTCTAGCCCATCTTTTAATGTACAGCTTGTGGTGATTACTAGCCTGTTGGTCTGCTGGTTAGTGACCTTGACTGCTAAAACAGAACCGTGTGTGAGTTGTCCGAACATATTATTATTATTACTTATTACTAATGATATTTCAATAATCTTAGGTATATTAAGATTTATTTATTATTTAGTTAAACACATAATAATATAATGTTTATTTGAAAGTAAAATACGTTGTGGTCCATTGTTTTGAACTAGTTCCGAAAGTTTTGTTTTCTTCGCCCCGTCCGCGTCTGTCGTAAATCAGGGTTTAGTGAACAACTTTATAAATTATCTGCAAACTTTTTTCTAAATCATTTAATGTTTTAAGGCAGAGGTTTTGCGGAACCTTACGGATGTTTAAAGAATTACTTCATCTTCTTCTTGGGGTGCCAACTCCTACCGGAGGTCAGCTATCATTAAGGCTATTTTTATTTTAGAGACCGCTGCTCGGAACAGTGATCTTGTACTAAGGTTCAACCATGTCCGGAGATTCTTAAGCCGAGAAGTACGCCTTCTTCCGTGCGGTCTTACTTACTTCATCGTATGGTTTAAATAAATATGGGTATTGATTTTAAAAAATATTGTCATCATATCTACAACTTATAAGGGCTTCTTTTTGGTGCAAGTGAGACTGGAAGTGTATTTTTCCTAAGTATTTTTCAAACGTAGACGACGCATTGAGCGCTTCTTGATTGACTGACCCGACACGACAACGGCACCGCCCCGACGCCGACACCGATACCAGTGGACGCATAATTCTATGAAATTGTACTGCACGCTGTCTCACTAGATCGGCATGTCATCGTCAGCAAGCTTCCCGCTTGTGTCGGGCCGACATCTTTATGCATGTGTTGTGTACACACATGTGTTGTGTACACACGTACCTACGCTTCCGTGAGGGCGTGATCACCGAACCCGAAAAGTAACTTTCATTACTACTTTGAAATATAAATAAAACATTTTTTGAAAATAATTGTAAAACTTATCCGGGTCATCAGTTATTAGTTTTTCAAATAAATTGTTGTTCATGTCACCCAAATATAATTGAATGTGTACCCAAAATCGACTCAAAAAACTTATTTTTTGCATCTTAAATATAGTAAATTACAACATATTACCTACTATACGCTGGCATCGCACAACTCTCTTTCTTTCTTTTCAGAATAATTATATAAAGCCGTGTCGGGTCGGATCGTATCGGTCTAATGAAGAATGTAGCTGTCGGTACAGGGCAGGTGCCGGTGTTGGATCGGCTAATCAAGAATCGCCCATTATCTTTTGGTACGAAATTGCTTTTTTATTGCTTGAATTTTGCTTGCTTATATTATTATAATTATAATATTTGTGTTTTTTTAGTTATGATATAGTTAGTCTGTACCTGTGGTAGTAATGGAATATTTAGCTTTCGAAACTGAGCGTGGTAGTCCCAACAGTAGGTGTTTTTAAAAAAAAATTGGCGAATCCAATTGAGTAAAACTCCATTATATTATATTGAGGAACCATTAAATATTACTAGCATATTTTTCCATTACATAATCTTTAAGTACTAAATGCTTTTAAAGGTGGGAAAGTCTATGTAATTGACAGGCGGTAATAGCTTAGCACAACGATTTAAAATTGATAATTTTAGACATAAAGATGGCTACATATTTTTCTGCGTTATATTTAATGGCGATACACAATTTCTTGGTGCAACGCTTGTAGTTGGTGCTTATTCTTTCATTCAAGCTTTGCTTTTTTCCGCAAAGAATTTTTGGACAAAATCTTACAATTCTTACGAAGGCCTACCTTGTATATTATAGTCTTGCATCTAAGGTCTTGTTATTATGGCTAAATAAATACTAGTTCTGGGTAAACTCGTTCAAGTTCATCGGTGACGTTGACCCATCTGCTGATGGATCCCAAATAATATAACAAAAATGAATGTATAAGTCGACAAAATCCAAATTAGTTCTATATTGGAAGTCCTTAGGAGGGAACAATTAAATTTTATATTAATGACTTCTAAGAAACTTTATAATGTAATATGCGAATAAGTAGTTAAGAGCATGAAATAGGAAATTTTCTTTACTGATAGAGACACAAAAATACGGGAAATAATTAATTTCAGTATACCTTATCTATACCTACAGATAAAAGAAAGTGAAGTGTCTGTTTGTAATTTCAAATTAACAGCATTTAACTAAATGCATAATATGAAAGTATATAATACGGTACTTGCATAAAAAGATCTGTCTGTGTAACAAGCTAATTCTTTGACGCCAACGTAAACCTTTTAACCATTATAACATTTGGCTATATTATTAGGGCTTTAAACATAATAATATTCTTTTGTCTGTCTGTCTGTTTGTTCCGGGCTCCGGCTAATCTCTGAAACGGCTGGACCGATTTGGACAGGACTTTCCCTGATAGATAGCTGATGTTATAAGGAAAAACTTGGGCTATAAAAATAATCATCCCGATACGGCTGTAAATCTAAGCTAACGTGGACGAATCTACGGGTAACGGCTACTGTATTATATACAAATAAAATCCCTATTTTTGTATTAGAAAAATGAAATCCCTGCCTATTTTATAGTATTAAAAAATGTAATTAATTTCTGTTAAAATATGGATTTATTTACATAATTGTATACCTAATATGTCTATATAATGATTTATTGAATTTTTATACAATGTGGCCAACAACATATGTATTTTTACAGTTTTTTTTTAATATTCTTTTTTAAATCTTCGAGGCAAAATGGCGGGTGTTATAAGTTTTACTGCTAAGTGCGTCTGTATGTGTGTCTGGGCTGAAGTCCTCAAACAGTTGAATCAGTTTTGATGCGGTTTTTCTTATCTGACAGCAGGTTTTCTAGCAGTTATTCTTGAACATGTTTTATGAAAATCAATTCAGCCGTTTCTAGGTCATCAGCTTTATCGTTATTGCGTTAGGGTTTTAAATAATATACTTACAACAATAGAGTTTTCCAAGTGTAACGGTCCGTCCAGTAGGAAGGTGGAGTACATCATGATGGTGGGATGCACCAGGTAGGCGCAGTAGGTGAGACGGGAGAGTGGTAGGAACCCGTTATAGGAGAGCACGGAGTTGACCAGACCGCCATACCCGCAACAGCAGGCCACTGCTATCCATGCCATGGCGATTCCCCATCCTGTGGAATAAAACATTAATCATCATTACCACATGAAATTGAAGTGATGATTGAACATAATTAGCGGAAAAGATGTGGTGGTGATCTGATATTAATAGCAGGTTCGGGAGCAGATAATATAAAAAAGATTTCTCCTATTTTATGGAGTAAGTCCCTAAAAGACAAATAGCTTTACCGGTGGGAGGGATGCACTCCCAGCTGTACGGGTACCACCATCTTGCTTGTTTCTCACGTCAAACAGCTTTGCTGTGTTTCGGAGAGAAGGGCAAGACAGGCAGTGTAATTACTGGCACCGAGACTTAACATCTTACGTCTCAGGATAGACAACACATAAATGAGTTGCCTGGGCTAGTTCCACGTAAACTAGTTAATATATTGGGTGACGTCGACCACTTACCATTAGGTGGCACGTCAGCCAGTTTGTCTATCCAAGTAACATTAAAAAGAGCTAAAGTTTCAGTATAACTCCCCTTTTTTTTTTTTTTTTATGTTAGTTGGATAGGCAAACTGGCAAACGTACCACCTGATGTTAAGTGGTCGACGTCGCCCATGAACATAAACTAGTATACCTGGAATGAGCCCAGGCAACTCATTTATGTGTTGCCTATCCTGAGACATAAGATGTGAAGTCTCGGTGCCAGTAATTACACTGCCTGTCTTGCCCTTCTCTCCGAAACACAGCAAAGCTGTTTCACGGGAGAAATAAGCAAGATGGTGGTACCCATGAAGCCGGGAGCGCGGCACAGCGCTTCCCTCCCACCGGTATATTTTATAAACCAATTCGGTAATATTATGTGTCCTCAATACATCGGGGGCGTGCAAATTTATTTTTGTCATTCTACTATAAATGTTTTATAGCTGTCCACCCTAGCCTTGTCCACCGGATCGAACGTTAACATAAAACGAAACTTTTGTATTGAACACTTCATTATTTAAAGAGGTTTTATGGGCATCTGTAAATCGCGATTATCTAAAGTTTTCTGATAGTAATTCGTTTAAAGTATATTAGATATTATTTACTCTGTTACAATTATTTCTCTGTTAGTCCAAACTTTTTCCGTCATTTCTTTCAATAAACATCAAGATGGCCGATACCTTTTTTGCTCCGCGCTGTAAATGCATTTAGACATACCGCCAGTCGCCAGTGGGACTCGACATAGACACTACCCACTAAAACCACTGTGGGTGCCTTCGCTGTACTTGAGGTGCCCCGGATCTATTAGCTACTGGGCACCTCAGTCACTGGCTGGTTAACCAGGACCATACTCCTTCACTCAGGGGGGTAACTCTGGCATCCTAGTTACCCCCAACGACGCCGGAATTGTGCAATGGACTCAGAGACGGGTGATCCTTTTTTTTATCGCAGGGAAATCCTTATGGATACAGCCAGGATTTGTCACGGACAATCAGGATTTGCGTTCATTGAAAACCTATATGCAATATACGATTTTTATGAATTATCAAAGCGCCTATTTAAAATGGCATTAATTTTCAATGAATCTCATTTGGATGAGAGAGATAAAAGATCGGCCATCAAGGCCTTTTTTTCGCGGGGAAATCCTTATGAATGCAGCCAGGATCTTCGGGTAGATCTTGACCTAATGTGGGACTCGCACCTGGGAGTGCCCACTTTAACTAAAACACAGCGAGCACCTTCAGCCGCTTTTTGAGGGTCCCGGATATGCAGGCAACAAACAGGATTACATCAGCGACAGGCTGGCCCCGGCGAAGGCCATACTACTCATCGTAAGGGGAGACTGCCCGGCCGCTACTTTGAAACTTAATTCTACCTGGGTAATTTTTATGCTTATGAAAATTACTAACTTTCTCATAATATTCAAATGTGAATAAAAATAGGATCTAATACGTTAATGATAATATTTCAATATCACAACCACGTCCAATACTCTACTGTAAATTGTAAATATAGGTCGGATCACCTAGGCTGAATGTAAAGCCGCAGACTCGTGAGTGGAATGACCGCAAGTGTGATTAAAAAACAACAAAGCTATTTTTAATTTATTTTTCTTGTATAGTTTTATCATTTGTAGCCGGTCGAGTGGTCAGATGGTCAGCGGTCGCAGGTTCGAATCCAGCTAAGTGCTTTTTTATGATGTGTGTAGATCTGAGAGATCTTGCACTAAGCCAAGGACGTTATAAATACATATATAGATTTTTTAAATTTATTTTCTAGTTCCCGTGATAAACGTTTACAAACTTGCATATACCTGTAGCTAGGCTACCGTGAGATGATTGTTTGTAGATATATATTTATAACTAGCTGGTGCCTGCGATTTCGTCTTGGCAGGATTAGATTTTGGACAATTCACACAATATCTTTACAAATAATAGCATATATTATGTTATTCTGATGTAAAAGCTATATAATATTATTGTAGTTTCATTAAAATCCATTCAATAGTTTTTGTGTGAAAGAGTAACAAACATCCATACATACAAACTTTCTTATAACATTATTAGTATTTTTTTATATTAGTAGGATTACATATTTATTTAACATTACATACTTATTTTCTACTGCGATTTCTCTAACGAACTTCAAGACCGTTTTGGTCATAAAGTCATATAATGGGTTATACAGAATCCTATGTCACTAAGCAGCTTTTCCGGAGAACGGATACGAACAATTAGCCCTCTGACATAGTCCGTTTGTTCAACGTCTTTTGTTACGACCATACAAATATGTGTATTGTAATATTAGGAACCAAATCGTATAAATACTCTTTTGTTTTAGGCTATTATTTATATCTTCTAAACTATGAAAGACATCGAAACGAAACATACATGCAGTACCAAGTTAAAATTATTAGTTTAATCGACAGAACGACCGCTCCCCAGTCCTAACATAGAGACAGTGCAATAGGGTGAGATTAAATTAAAAGCGATATTTAATAATTTGATGGTACAACGTTATCGATTTTTGCACATGTCCCGTTTGCCTCCGGCGTATTTATAGATATTGGAGGAACAGTTCACAGAACGATCTAGATAGCTCAGTTAAAAGTTCCGAAAATATGTTTCTCTAAGTAGAAAATAATGTTTGTGCCCTAGGCACAATATTGTACGTTAATATTATTTATTTATTTTTTATGTTAGTTGAATAGGTAAACTGGCAGACGTGGCACCTAATGATAGGTAAGTGTTCGACGTCGCCCATGAATATAAACTAGTTTACCTGGAACTAGCCTGGCAAACTGTGTTGCCTATCCTGACACATAAGATGTTAAGTCTCGGTGCCAGTAATTACACTGCCTGTCTTGCCCGTCTCTCCGAAACACAGTAAAGCTGTTTGACGGGAGAAACAAGCAAGATGGTGGTACCCATGCAGCCGGGAGCGCGGCACAGCGAATACCTCCCACCTAAATATATAACTAACATTTGCCCACTGTTTGGCCTGACTTAACTCAGATTTACAGCCGTATCAGGATGATGATATTTAAAGCCTAGTCACTCAGTAATAATAAATGTTTATACTGATGAAAGATCTTTATGTATCGGAGTATCGGGTTATAAGGTAGTTTCGAGGATTATTTCGCACATACAAACTCACAAACATTATCATTTATATTTCAGACCGTTAGACTAATTTGATAAGGAGGAGCATTTCAATACAACGCAAAACAATTTATTTCTTAAGTAGAATGGAAAAAAGCTGGATTAGAACAAAAATAATCCCAGGTTTAGTATAATTGTTTTTCCGGACATGACAGATTTGGAAGCTTCACTCAACAATTGGGATCGCCCAGTCGAGCGGAAGTCCGATAGGGAATCCACCTGATACCCTAAGCCCTAGTTCAGACACGCGGGAACCGCACGACTTGTAATCGTGCGGATCCCGCGTGTCTGGACGAGCCCTAAATAAATATCTACATATATAAGGACCGCGCAGTTCCTGTCGTGTCTGAACTATGGCTTAATGAGTTATCTAAGTTTTCAATTATACTACAATATTACTATTTTGGAGAAGTAAAATTGTGATTGATGCGAAACATTTATTGGCTACGGCCTTAGCAGTAAAAGTTACGGCAGTCAAAATGACGCTGTCATGATTGTTTTATTCATCCTTTCGTTATCACCCCACCATGGTTCAGGCCTTGTCGTGGCGGTGGGGCTCAGTAGCCTAGGGTGAGCCGCTGCACCTTGGGCGAAGACAATTGAGCCGAGAGGGCTCTTTGTACCCCTCTTATAAGAAGAGCAGACGAAAGAGCAGGAGGCAAGGGGCGAAGATGGGAACCTCACCCCATTGTACTATCCCGACGTTGAGAGGGGTTGTTTTGTGGTGCGGGACAACACCTCTGTGGAGGTGGCGTCGGTCGCCTGAGGGACTGACTAGCATTCGAGGTGCCCTGTTTGCTCAATAAATACGGGGCACCTCACCAAAGGCGGTATTGGTGGCACTCGCCCGGTTTTAGTGTGTAGAGCTGCGTCCACTTACCAGCTTTCGGGCGCAGCGAGCCCCACATACCCGCCTGGGGAGACCCACTCCCTCACGGGATGCCTCAGAGCATTTCCCGGCGTTTAAAAAAGCCTTTCGTTATTATCATCATCGTCTGTCCACTGTTAAACTTAGGCTTCCCTCAATGAAAGCCAAGGCGGCTGACCTATCGTTATACTTATATATTTTTAATTTTGACATTAGGTACATGATTCTCATCTGTCGGGCTTCTCGTACATAATGACACATTTTACGGCTTTGGAAGTGTCTCTCGCGCAAACTATTCAGCTTAGAAAAAATATATATTAGAAACCTTAATATATCATTTTTGAAGACCTATCCATAGATACCCCACACGGGTTTGATGAAAAAAATATTTGAGTTTCAGTTCTAAGTATGGGAACCCCCAAAATTTAATTTTTTTTTCTACTTTTGTGTAAAAATCTAAATGCGGTTCGCAGAATACATCTACTTACCAAGTTTAAACAGTATAGGTCATATAGTTTCGGAAAAAAGTGGCTGTGACATACGGACGGATAGACGGACAGACAGACTTGACGAATCTATAAGGGTTCCGTTTTTGCCATTTGGCTACGGAACCCTAAAAATGAGCGAATATGTTGACTTATCTCGAAACCGATTGTCATTTCAGCACATTTCATGCGGGCGACATTTTCCTATCTGCACGCATGCACGGTCCATGCACGTAGATGATAGCTTTATTCACTATTCATTGATAGATGTGGTTTTCATTTGTTTGTATGGCTTACATGATAAGTGAGTTTTTATTTCATTTTATCACTGGACTTTTCACTTTTCTGATTGGAAAAATGTGGTAATGGAAGAGCAATGTAACCAGTAAATACTTACAGATCAATCTACAATTTATATGGCATTAAATGAGAGTGACTTGAATATTAGTTTTATTTATATTATTTATTAATAGTAAACATACTCGATCAGACGTAATAAATTTTTATATCAACATTTTTTTTCTTCAAAAACTCTACAACAACAAGCTGTTTCGTAGATAGTAGAAAATGTAAAATAATTTTGTCAAGCTTTTGCCTAAAAATATTTAAATTTCTAATTTTAATCATATTTCGGGATTACCTGTGTGTCCAATGCTGATGTAGAAAGCGGTGGGCCACACTTCGAAGTAGCCGTCCACCATCCCGAAGATGAGCAGGCCGATGATGGTCAGTGACAGCGTCCAGCCAAGCATCACCAGGTAGATGGGGATCTTCACTTGACTTTTCGTCCTATGGAGGTACCACCCCACGATCATACCTATGGAAAATTTGGTTCATTGGAAACGACTGCATAATAGCTTGTTGAAAATATATATATTTTAAAGAAACTTAAGAAAACAGCATAAAACAACCGTTCCATCATCCAGTAATTCTCAAACTTTTTGTTTAAAATTATGTATACATTCGAAGTTATGATTATGAAATATTGAATAAATAATAATTATGAAACTAACTGTGTCCGAAGTTTTGTTTATCCTAAAATTGAAAAAAAAACACTCTTATAATCTTTTAGATTTTTTTTATGTTAGATAGGCAAACTGGCAAACGTGCCACCCGATGGTAAGTGGTCAACGTCGCCCATGAACTAGTAGGTATACCTGGAACGAGCCCATGCAACTCATTTATGTGTTGCCTATCCTGAGACATAAGATGTTTAGTCTCGGTGCCAGTAAATTACACTGCCTATTTAGATTGAGTGGTTTTTTTTTTCAGATATTGAGGAAGGCCTAACCTTCCTCAATATCTGAAAAAAAAACCAACACCTTATAAATATCAAATACAAAAGTAGTTTAGATATTTGGCGCAACCAAACAAATTTATCAGTTTCATTTTGTAAGTCCTGTACTTACAAAATGAAACTGATAAATTTGTCGTACAGATCGATCAGTCAACTTAGACATAAAAAACTTACCAATCAAGTAAGGACCAATCCGGGACCAGGGCTTGTCGTAAAGGGGATCGAACATCTCGAAGGGTTCCGAGATGCGCGCCTTGTACTGATACCACACGGAGATGTATATGGTGGTCACCCAAGATGATACTATCACAAGGATGAGGGAAACCATTGCGATTCTCATGTGTCTGTGAACGAAAACAGTAATATTATAATTATATGTAACGTTTTTTAACACGTAAGATGGCGGAACTAAAACAATTCCTACCGTTTAATCAACGCTTATAAATAAATAAAAATAACTTTATTAATCAACGCTTATAAATAAATAAAAATAACTTTATTACTCCAATGTCTTTATTGCTTATGTATTATTTAAGTTTCTTTTATATCAGAATGTAAAAACAGGTTCATCATCATCATCATCAGCCTCTATCCATCCACTGCTGAACATAGTCTCAATGAACGCCAATACGACCGATCCCTTGCCACTCGCATCCAACACGGATCGGCCATTGCATGCAGAGATCGTCTTCCTGGTTAATAGGGTCACTGTCACTTCGTCTATCTATACGCCCAGTTTATCTCGTTGTAATTGATCACTGACAACACACTTATATCGGAGGGCATGTAGATACGTTGTGGTCCTTTCAAACACGAAAGAAAGAGTATATCTTTCTTGCAGGTCCCTAAGTCTTAAAAATATTTTCCTATCCTCGCACATCCAATACACTAAGCCGAAGATGGAACTGGAAGTAGTGGTATCTACTTAGCTTTTCGACTAGTAACCCTTTTATTATTGGAGATTAAAATATTAAGAATATTTTTCGTATGCAATTCATAACACGATTATGTTTCAGATGAACTGGGTTGCGCTTAATGGAATGATATCAAGATTTAGTTGATAAAAACCATTACCGCAATGAAACGGGGTGATGTTAGAAAAAAGTTCATAATATGTTGACTGCTTACTATTTGTATTACTATCTTAACAATTTATCTTAAGAATATTCTTTTTTATCTATCTTTATTCTTTACCAAAACTATTATAGCCCTATAAAAATGCGAACATGCTCACTAAGCTATAGTGTTTTATATCAACATTTGATGTTAGTAAAATAGATCCGACAAAAGCCATAAAATTTTTACGGCGTTATTACAGAAAAGATAGTTATTTTAAATTAGATATTTTTATAGCATTTAATAACATGCCAAAATAATGATAGCATACCAAACGTCTTTTGGCTGAGTTGTATAGTAAGTTGAAGATCAAGGATGTAGTTTCAGAAGACTCATTAAAAATGGAATAATATCAAGTTTAATTTTAGATTTGCCTAAAAAGTGCTCAATGATTTTATAAGGTGAGTGGGTAGCCCTAGCTTCGATACTGCGTATAAACCCCATGCCCAGCCAAATGTATATTTTATAATGAACCTATTTTTACGGATTTTATCGCGGTTTATTCAGATTTTTTTGGTTCTTTGCTGTTAAGTATCCGAAACGTCGGGTTTGTAAAAAATCTTAATAAACCACGATAAAATTCGTAAAAATTGTTTCATTATAATGAGTTAAGTTCGCGTAAAAATTAGAAAACAATATGAGTCTTTTAGTTTTATGTAATGTAGCAACAAATTCACGGTTATCTTTTTTTCCTTTACTCATATTTTGAGACCATACCATATCACAGCTTCTTACCTATCATGATTCCATGTCACTGTAAAGTAGTAGGTTTTGGTCTGACAAACAGACGGATGGACAATAAATTAGTGATTCTTTATGGTTTCCGTAATGTCATTTTGAGGAACGGATCACTAAATAAGAATTTATCGAAAAAAAATCAATACTTACTTTACAGATATGAGCAGCAATATAATACCGACAACATAAAACTGAGTGTCGTTCGCCATGTACCACGACCACACCATGCACATCTCTTTCTGGGGAAACAGATTGTTGATGTACAACAAGTTCCTCCACCAGTAGTGATCGCAATTGATGTGATCGAAGATGGCCGGTTCGAAAACCGTGTGGTCGTGGGTTATCCTCAAAGCGAGCTCGTTCAGACCGATGACAAAACCGTATGCAGGGGTCAATCTCGAAACTCGATAGAAAAACAGAACGAAGAATGACTTCGTTATTTTTAGCAATTCTTGCATCGAGTACCCTGATTTCGGTTTGTCGAGTAAGTCCTCGTAGAAGACTTCCTGGTTTATTGCTGGCACGCTGACAGACAGCGCCGGGTTAGAGTAGCCGTTGATGTTTTTGTTTATGTCCTTGTCGTTTTTCTCGTTCTGGAGTTTTTCCTTAAGTTCTTTCTTTTTTAATTTATTATCCTCAGACCTTAGGAATAGGACTGTCACTAGCAATCCGCTGTAAAATAGAAATTAAATTGTATTGTATTTATTTTTTAATTAAGTTTTTATTTAAGATGTAATATGTTATTGTTATTTATATGCACAATCATATTTCTTTTATTATATTTATATGCATAATCATTCATATCATTCTTCTTCTTCTTTGTACCTATATGAAATTATTTTATACCTGAGTTTGTCACCAAATCACCAAGGGGCCACTTTTTGAGCCAAACAGTGATAAGAGATTGTGTTCCTAACATTTCTCCATACATACAAAACAAATTACATGTATGGTTCATACCTTATAAAGAAGAATGTGTCAACGCAGTAGGACGCGTTGCCGACGGACTGGTAGAGGAAGTTCCGCTCCGTCACCACTCGCATGGTCTTGTTGTCAGCGATGTAGAATATCGTCAGGTACGTGTGGACCATTATCACCCACGATACTGACATGAACCTGAAACGGGAATAATATATTATAATTGTAAGCATTACATGTTGCAAATATGAATCGTCATTATTAGCTCCTATCTGTCCTTTATTGTATTTTATAACCTAAACCTAGTTGGAGCATCAACCCTTCATGTAAACTCTATACAAAATATGTAACCTCATGCTAACAGTTCTTTAGTTTTCTATCATTCTTATTTGAAACATTCTTATGTTTCATCATTATCATCATCATTATCACTATCATTATCACTATTATTATCATTATCACTATCACTATCACTGTCATTATCACTATCATTATTGTTATCTTTATCGTTATTGTTATCATTACAATAATTATCATTATAAACCTTTTTTTCCGTTTATTGCTGGACATAGGCCTCAAATAGGCAAACAAAGAACATAATGTTTTTCTCTTGTAAATATAATGTGCAAGTTAATTGCACATTGATGGCGGCCATTTTAGTTGTCTACAAGAAACGTTTGCGCGCACTGCACTAGTTACGCCCTCATGTTGTACAATATCTTAGCTTTAAAATTGTTACGTGAAACATGTAGTGTTAAATTAATACATTTAAACGTGAACACGTTCTAGAAATTTTACGTTTGAAGAAATTCTATTTTAAGAATTTATTTCAAGTTCTTACAGATATGAAGAATCTATAAAGGAATCATAACTTCATTTTAATTTATAATGTGTAATTTATATATAATATGTATGTATTTAGAAATATATAAGTATGTATCAGGTGTCTGGTTGCCATATTACAGGCTCTGCCTAGTTTGGGATCAGATGGCCATGTGTGAGTTGTCTCAATATATTATTATATATTATTATTATTATTTTTGTAATACAAGTTGAAGTTTATTTTCAGTGGATGTCTCACGAACAATCAGGATTTGCGTTCATTGAAAACCTATATGCAATTATCAAAGCGCATATTTAAAATGGCATTAATTTTCTATGAATCTCATTTGGATGAGAGAGATAAAAGATCGGCCATCAAGGCCTTTTTTTCGCGGGGAAATCCTTATGCAGATGGATGCAGCCATGATTTTCGGGTAGATCCTGACCCAATGTGGGACTCGCACCTGGGAGTGCCCACCCTAACTAAAACCACTGCGAGTGCCTTCAGCTGCTTTTTGAGGGTCCCGAATATGCAGGCAACAGACAGGATTACCTCAGCGACAGGCCCCGGCGAAGGCCAGACTACTTCTCGTAGGGGGGACTGCCCGGCCGCTACTAAGCAGTCCCCACGACGTCGTGCCAAACAGACCCAGGTTCCCATCCTGGGCCCGACACGAACACAGGGGCGTTACTGGAGGCGCATTAGATAGCGCCTCCTACGCACCCCCGTTCGTCGCCCGCGGGAGGTGGCCTCGTCGGCGGCCTCCTTTCTCATCCGCTCGTCGACCTCCTTCTGGGACATTACTGCCTCGCAGAAGGAGATCACCGCCGTCCAGGACTCGTCGTCACCGAGCAGCCATGAAGGCCTTCACTGAAACAGGCCTATATTGACAGACTATACTAATGCAATCTAAATATCTGAATGACTATAATAAAACCTCCCATCCACGTTCTCACATATCGTGTCTGAAACAAATATCGCTTTTCAATACAGATATGAGAAATTCTTAAGCATAAAGAATATTGAAATGTCACAGATATTAAGATTGATGTGTGGAGGGTCGTGCCAATCGATCGATACCCATTATCCACAATTGATAACTTCAAACAAGAAGTCTAATGAAAAAGTTTTGGGATAATTTCTTGTCAGTATATAGTGAGACATTGACAGGTTTCCAGTAAATAATTAGGTGGATTTTTATATATTTAGGTAAATAATTTATTTGTGCATGTGTATGTGACTGAACTCCCCCTGAACGGCTGGACAGACTTAGGTGAATTTTTGGATGTGTTAAAGTGGATTCGAGAACGGTTTAGATTCACAATTCGGTCCAATACAAAATGTTTTATATAGGACAAAGTATGTTGGGTCCACTGTTGTTAAAAGTATTGTTTTCATTATTAAAACTATTACTATTAGCTAAACGGGCTTTTATTTCGTGTAGGTCGATATTTCGAATTTTTTGTTTAATACAAACTAGGCAAGTAGGTAACTTGAGGACGGGTATAACATTTATTGAAATTGATTAAAAAAGTCATCTTCGCAAATCTACATCTACAATCTTTAAAAATACTTACAACGGTTCATCATCATCATCATCGACACTTATATGTCCCACTGCTGGGCACGGGCCTCCTCGAAATCAGGCGAGGAGGGTGTCAGGCCTTAGTTCACCGATGCGCTAGCCAGTAGGGCTAGCATGCGCGCATGACAAAATTTTGTCTATGCTTTTTCTTGTATTATTTCATATAGTTAATACGAGAAAAGGGGTAGACAACATTTTGTCGTGCGCGCATGCTAGCCCTACTGGTTTTCGGTATCCACGGTTTCCATTCCTTCGATAAGAATTCACCGATGAGCAAGCGCTATTCTCATGTTCAGGTGCGCGTAGAAATTTAGAAAAACCCATGTCACCCGGTCAGGATCGAACCCAGACCTCTCACTCAAAAGGCCAAGCCTTCCAAGCCAATCACTATACCAACGTCGCTCGGTTTACGGACCATATGACGGTTAAGTGTTGTCAAATATTCAATACACAAACCAAACGGACTCGCATATACAACATTTTTGGTTTGAATGTATTTCAATCCAACGTCCTTTCAGAGCTGCTGATCAATTTGCTTAAACTTTGTTAATGATGAAATTTTCATTAAAATTTAATTAACATATTGTATATGTTAATAAAATATTGATGAACCATATACCAGTTAACTATGCAAAATATGTACGACGCAAAAGTTATACAACGATTGTATTTGTGTTGTAAAATTTTACTTTTGTCATGTTGAAACAAACATTAATTGGGTTTATTGATTTTGTTACGAAAAATCGATTAAGTATGTAATTGATTTTTATCGCAAAACACAATACGATTAGTAGATAAAATTTGTTACAATATTTCTTAGCTACTGAGAAATGTTTAAAGCTTCCGTAATAATAAATAGGACCAACGTTATAACAAATATGATTCTAAACAGTACCGACTTTTTTTTATGTCATCAGGGGGCAAACGAGCAGACCATACACATCCGCACAACCAAGGTCACGCAGATGCGCCGCCCTGTTTTACCCTATTCCCCTCCAATGGGCCGTCGGAAACTCACAAACCGCACGAAACGTGACAGCATAGCTGTCACTTGACGCCGGTGTTATGTGAGCGAGAGGTACGACCCCGGTCGTACCGGCCCAGTTCGGCTGCAATGCACCATGGCCCGGCACTACCTGATTGCTGTCGTTGACTGCATGCTGCATGGTCGCTGGTTTGAATCCCGTTAACATAATATAACTATGTATTTCTTAAATATAATACTGCTCTTAGTTCCCGTTATACATGTTATAGCGAACTTACCAAGGGATTAGGTGAATTTGGTGTGATTGTTCATAATTAACGTAAAAAACGACTAATTGAAAAACGTAGATGGTGTAGTTCTGTTATTGAGTATTAAAGAAAGCTCAAGTCAACAGTAGATGTAAGTTTACCATCAGCCCCACCATGGTTCAGGCCTTGTCGTGGCGGTGGGGCTCAGTAGCCTAGGATGAGCCCAGCACCTTGGGCGAAGCCAATTGAGCCGAGGGGGCTCTTTGTACCACTCTTATAAGAAGAGGGGACAAAAGAGCAGGGGGCAAGGGGTGAGCATGGGAACCTCACCCCATTGTACTGCCCTGACGTAGGGAGGGGTTGTTCTGTGGTGCTGGACAACCCCTCTGTGGAGGTGGCGTCGGTCCCTTGCGGGGCTGACTAGCCGTCGAGGTGCCCTGTTAGCTTAACAGATCCGGGGCGCCTCACCAAGGCGGCACTGGTGGCACTCGCCGGGTTTTAGTGGGTAGAGCTGTGTCCATTTACCATCTTTCGGGCGCAGCGAGTCCCACATACCCACCTGGGGAGACCCACTCCCCAGGCGGGATGCCTTAGAGCATTTCCCGGCGTAAAAGAAAAGAAAAAAAAAAAAGTTTACCATCAGGGTTGCCAACTTCCTCTAAATTAGCCCTAAAATAAGGGGTTTACAGGCTAAAAAAATATTTAGGAATTGGCGACGCAGTTTTCCTCCGTTTTAAAACAGAAAATTCTAGAAATATTTTCCTTTATGTATTCTAATTCTTACCTCATTCCGTGTAAGCAGGTGAGTGCGCCGTCGCTCGGCTGCTGTGTACTGAGGATGGAGCGCCCGTTTGAGAGGATCGAAAATGACAACAGCACCTCCGACCACATACCTGTCGGAAACATTCCACATATTTTAAACACAGGCATTCCAGCTGAATAAACCACAATTTGAAACGTGAAATTGTAAATTATACATTAATATTTCAGAATCATGAAACAAAATACGCATTTTATCGTGGATGAATTGTTCTCCCGTGACCATGGTTGCTGTAAATTATCCAAAACGTCAAGCATATAAGCCGCGATAAAATCCGTAAAAGTTCATTCGTTGTGTAAACATTAGAAAACAATATATTTAACATAATCAGCGCATTATCCATGTTGATACAAGTTAACGTCAAAATGATGGATTAGTCTGTTCGGTGTTTGCAGACGTTTGTTGACGTAGATGAAAATAAGCTTAGCTAGCTTATGATATATAAACTGAGCACACGGGTTGATAATTGCAAATCGATCAATGCCATTGGATAGTCTAGAACATCGATCATATAACCAGTAATGTGAGCCATATAAAATTCCGAAACTGGTCAGAGATTTGTCACTGACGTAATTACAATTCAACCAACCAGTGACCAGTATGTACGTTCCATCGGCCAATCAGCGCAAGTATCATTACCGCTCTATTCTAAATATATACTCGATGATCTAGAATGATTATTCTACCTTCATTCTGAATTATGCTCTTGACATAGTTGATGATAAGTTTTGACTTGTAACCGAAGTATTATATAAATAAAAACATAATATATTTAATGTACAGCTAAAACTGTTTTAACATTTTCGAACCCTCATATTATCATGGCAATATAATACAGTAAAACAAGAAGCACATGTTTTATATTTAAATCGAATACAAGTGGTAATTAAAGTGCCTTTCGCGACACGATGTAGAACGAATAAGTGAAGTTGGTGACTTTAAATATTGGCTTAAAACTTATTTTTGCTTACGAAGATACGAGCGATAACGACACCAATAAAAGTTTTCATCGCAAATTTACAAAAGAATTGCAAACTAGACTCATCGACGTTTGTTATCGTATTTCTCCATTTTCAATCCCTATTAAGTATTCAATGCACTCAGCGACACAAATACATTTTATTATTTCATATTACATTTAGCCTTTATACCCACACACAGCTGAACACTTGGAAATGTGTCAAAACGTAGGCTTTATTTGATTAACTTATTATATTTATAAGTAGTTGAGGGTTCTTTTTTTTATTTTTTGTACGTTAGTCGGATGGATAAACTGGCAGATACGTCACGTGATGGTAAGTGGTCAGCCATGAACATAACGAGTTCGCTAGTCAAGATGTTTATGCCGCGTCTATCCTGTAACGAAAAATGGCCGGTACCAATTATACTGCTCTTCTTTCTGAAACACCGTAAGGCTGTTTGACGGAAGAAATGAATAAGATGAATCATGCAGATTTATCAATAAAGCTTTTGCATTAGAAAAGGTTGTTAACACAACATAATAAAATTACGCTAGATCATCGAAAGCTAAATGTAACGTTGCGCTTGCACGTTACCTAAATTTAAGCTGATAATTTAATAATGTAGTGATAAATAAGTTTTAAACTTAATAATACCAATAAATAAGCGCCATCTATCCTTGACTGACGTTAACGATTGACTGTTAATCGACCTATTGACGTCGTGTTTCTAATTTGAAATCCGATAATGGTTTTGTAATAGATATCTCTCTTAAATAAAATCAATTTACCTGTTATAATTAATAATCCTAAATCTAATACTTTAATCTAATCTTTAAACTAAAATAACAAAATGTCTAAATTAAACTTAACTAATTATAAAGTCAGTTGACATTTAACTGTCAACGGATGTTGATTTTTGAACGATGGATCGGATGTAGTCTGTGGTTTTTGACTGACGGACTGGTCTACGGGAGTCTGTGACACCGCCGCCGACCCTCGAAAATTGGACACGACTTAAATTCCGCTGGGAATTTACTAAATTTTGCTACCTATCTAAATCTAAGAAGAACACAACGGATGAAGTACCGTCTGAATTACCGGCTGAATTGCGTTTCTTAATTACCGGCATTACCGGTGGAGATCTCCCCGTGTCCAGCCATCTTCACCAGGAGTCACCAGTCAGGCCAGTGTCCTTCTCTACCGTGCAAATTATACACTATCGGATCGTGAGTCAGCTGAAGAAAAATTTCTGCTTTAAAATAAGGTACCTATACAGCATCATATTTTGAACCCTATCTAAATCTGTTCGGCATCGTGGGCCCGGCCCTACCACCCACCAAACGCGACATAAAAAAAACAAAACTTGAAACATACGCTCTACCAAAGGCCCTATTTCTTGAAACATTCCTTGCGGAATAAAGTATGAAAACCTAAATACAGAAGCAATTCGGAAAGCAATTTCTACTCACGCACGTTCCATTTAGTGATTGAATTGCGAGTAAATATTACAATCCTCAATAACTTAAGTAAGACCTTTACAATTCGAGTTGAAATATCTGTTAATGGACATTCGTATAGTCGTAACTATTTGTTACGTTTAAATCGAAACATTTTACAACAAAAAGTAATGGATTAATTATTATTTCAGATGGACTTGACGTGTATAAAAAACTAAGCTAGTACGATACTAAATATTATACAAGAGGTAGTATAGAAATACACTATTAGAAGTTTATGCTTTACATCGTGTCATAGACAATTCTATCTATGTGACAGCAGACATTTTTCTGTATCTATGATATAATAATTAGGTTAGTTCAAGGATTCTACAGGTATCGATGATATTCTATATATATCAGAAATGAGCTCAGCGGCCTTGCTAGTACCATTGCCGTTCTCCAAAAAATTTCACCAAATTGCATATCGCTATTAGAGATTAAATTCTTAATTAAATGAGAGAGGAGAAGGTTTTATGCATGCATACATGTTTTATGCATGTATACACACACACACTTTCTGTAAAGACTCGTATCATGGATCTCCGTAAATTATATTTATAATCAAATTATAAGTTCAGGCAACAGGCTACCTTTTAGCATTTCTGCTCGGTAATGCTACGTTTCCAGAGGAATTTTCCGACGCCGTCAAAATAACAACAGTTGAATTCGAATGTCAACACCATGAAACGCAAAATTCCCGGCAGATGACCAGAGCCCATATTATAACTAACGTTAGAGATGTGTTAGAGCTATTTTCGTTGAGGACGAATTGAGAATTAGTATTTTTTTATGAAATTACCAGTTTTTTTATCATGATTTGTGTTTATCAAAATAAACACACCATGGAAAGTTTAAATTAGGCATATGTTCCTTTATTTTTAACACAACATAATTGCATTAAAAGGAGCAACTAGTTTTAAATTATTATTACTGATAGTACTGAACACTGTTTAAGAATGTTTAAAAAGGTTATTACTTTTGTCTCGCGGAATTCGAATTTTTTGCATTGTCTACAAATGCCTGTACCAAACAATTCTTTTTAAAACAACTTTAATAAGAATAACTGGCTGATGTTGATGAAATATGTGTGTAGCGAAATAATATACTTGATATTAAGTAAAACAAAGAAAAATCTCCGCAACAACGTTACGTGTACAAAACTTTTGGCTGAGTTCTTTCACAAGTTTTTAAGAAAAGTTGTTTTAATATTAAGTTTTTTTTTTATGTTAGTGGATAGGCAAACTGGCAAACGTACCACCTGATGGTAAGTGGTCGACGTCGCCCATGAACATAAAATAGTATACCTGGAACGAGCCCAGGCAACTTATTTACGTGTTGCCTATCCTGAGACATAAGATGTTAAGTCTCGGTGCCAGTAATTACACTGCCTGTCTTGCCCTTCTCTCCGAAACACAGCAAAGCTGTTTCACGGGAGAAATAAGCAAGATGTTGGTACCCATGCAGCCGGGAGCGCGGCACAGCGCTTCCCTCCCACCGGTGAAATTGAATTATTATTAAAATATTCTGTCTTCACGAATACACAAAATACTTTATTCCAACTGTCATCATCATCAAAAATAAGTCTTTTAACTTTTCAAGGTATTTACTATTTATAATAATAATAATAATAATAATATCTATGGACGCTTTCACACCACGTCAATCTGGTCCCGTGGTAAGTTCTCGAAGAACTTGTGTTACGGGTACCAGACAACGGAAATAAATTTAATTCTTTTATACTATACATATATTTAAGATTTTTATTATATAATACATATATTTTAATACACGTCCATGACCCAGGAACATATAAAATATTTTTGTTCCCTGGCGGGATTTGAACCCGCAACCTCCGGGCTTGAGCGCCAACGCGCATACCACTGAGCCACAGAGGTCGTCATTATTTATATTAGAAACTATATTTTTCAGAACATTTTCTTTTAGTAGTTAGATATTTTTACCCGACTACTGCAAAGCCGAAAGGTAAACCTAAACCATAATTTATCCGAGTCTATTAAATGAAGTTTTATTCGATTCGCTATCATGATTCAAGTGATATAGACTACATTTTAACCGACTTTACCGGGGTTAAATTTTGTGCAGTCGGTTCATAGCTTGTTTACAAAGTATTATTTTCACTCACCACACGTTTCTCGCGCCAACTTATTACTCTTGTTGTCTTCTTCTGAATTCTTCCATTCGGTTCCATCGCTATTTTGTGTGGTGTTTGACTGCAATAGGAGTAAAATGTTATTAGTATGATTTCCTTCGCAGCAAGAAGTAGTATCTGCGATTGCAAAATCATCTTGCTTACGTTTTTACCTGCTTAAAACATAGATTCCGACGGTCTAGCGACCTACAACTATATAGGATGACAAGTCCATGATAAGAATGAGGGGCCAGTTCTTCTTGGTGTTCATAAAAGTGGACATGTCGGGAATGAGCGGATACAGACAGACGATGACGATGAAGTGATGACATCCGTACATCCATCAATCAAAATCAATTTTTTGTTCTAAATAGTACCAACAAAGTATCTTTTTCAACGCGAATTGAATCTACCACCTGCACCGGTTCTAATGCAAACACAGAAAAACACTCAGTGGAACTAATCTTTTTAAATATTCTGTAACTAATTTTACATGTTATCCTCAAACGCCTAGGTGGAACGTCCTATTCCCAAGATATATCTTCCATGAAATCTTTTACTTTATAATATCCTAGACCACACAAACGCTCTCTAATAACTTTTTAGATATTTTAATGGATAGGTTTTGAGCATTTTCTTGGATCCTATTGTAAAAGCGTATACAATTCTCTTTAAAAGAATTGCTTACTTTTGCGAGTCTAATCACTTTTACATATAGCCTATGTCTATTACGTACATCCCTACTATGAATATTACTTTTCTTACAAAATTCATTAACTTTTTCCGTACATACAGTAAATTTTCTAAAATGTATTGAAAGGCGACAGTCAGAATTCCTACTATCATTACAAACGTTCGCATTTATTATTGGAATTACTGCCTCATATGTATGTCAAAAATAAAAGACCTCCAGCAGTTTGAGGTCGTATTGGTTCAGTGAGGATCAATAGGACTGTTGTTTG
The DNA here is from genome assembly GCA_963853865.1 of Helleia helle. NCBI lineage: Eukaryota > Metazoa > Arthropoda > Insecta > Lepidoptera > Lycaenidae > Helleia > Helleia helle. The sequence goes on from OY971421.1 coordinate 16,373,886, forward strand.
TCAATCGTTTTGGTCTAATAAATTTCTGCCATTTCCAGTCGAGAATTGTAAAAAAATGGTTGTAACTTTTTAATCACTTGGAAAAAATATATTATTGTATCTGAATACATAATATTCTGTATGGATTTTTCTGTTTTAGTATATATAATACTAGCTGTTGCCCGCAGCTTCACCTGCGTTAAGTCACATTTACAGCCGTACCCGGATTGATGATAATTATTTTTATAACCTAAGTTACTCCTTATAGAATCGGTTATCTACCCGTGAAAGTCCCATCAAAATTGGCGCAGCCGTCTCAGAGATTAGCCGGAACAAACAGACAGACAGACAAAAATTGTAAAAAATGTTATTTTGGTATATGTACCGTGTATACATCCATAATATGCATTTAATAAAAACCGGTTATTTTAATATTACAAACAGACACTTCAATTTTATTTATCTGTAAAGATGTTCGTAAAACTTTTATGAGGGGTATTAAACTCTGATTTTTTATTCCGTTCAATTCGGACAGCTATCTGACAGCTAAATCTGACACCTGAATTAGTATGGAGTGATGCCAGCTAAAGAATAAAATAAAGTAATTAAAATTAGTTCGATATCAATATATCGAACTAATTTTAATTACTTTATTTCGTAATATTGAAATATTCGTAATATTGAAATATTCGTAATATTGAAATATTTGTTATTTTTGTATTAGTTCGATTGTGTATTAGTATTAGTAAATATTTAGATTTATACTTTTCTAGGTAAAATATAAACAAATATCTAGGCATTTTATGTTTTATTGCCAATATTTCCCTTTTTCGGTGGAGAGCTTTACTAGTAGCAACACTTATTAACGTCAGAATTCTACGCAATAAAAATTCAGAGTTTAGAAACGGAAATTTAAGCCATTTAAGAAAATTATATAAATACGTATATATATTATCCATGACTCGGTGCAGGCATCTGTATAGACATATAACAACTGTTGTAAAAAATATCTATACTTGACGAGATTCGAACCCGCGACCGCACATATTCCAGTAGCCTGACCATTCGACCAGCTGGACGTTTAGATTTTGTCTTTGTTGAATAAAGTAAATAATGTACCAACAGGCTCTTTGATATTGTTGTTCGCCAGCTCAAGGTCCTTCAGTCTTGCGAGGCGGTATTTCCTCTCCAGGTACCCCTCGTAGATAGACGCTATCAACATCCAAATGACCACGACGATTGTAGCAATCCTAAAAAATTCCAAAAATTATTTTACGTAAACTAAGCAAAAGTTAAGTACGCTAAACAAACCCTTATCGGTCTAAAAATAGCCCTATGATGTAGAATACCACAGAGTTTGTGAAAGGTGGGATTTTATCAACGTGTTCTTGATTTGCAAATTATAGCGGATCATCAAAAATAAGCCAAGTGAAAATAACTGACAAGTAGGAAAAAATTTTTGCTATCTAAGCGATTGCAAATTGTAGCGTAGAAACTGTAAGAAAATTGTTTCTTGACAAAATTATCTTTAGAAGAGATATTTAACCAAATTATCCATTACAACTTAAAGTTAAACTACATCTAAATGTACTTAAACTGTATCTAATATAATTATTTAGAACGGGATTTTACCATGTTTTTTACTTTTATGTCGCGGAGCTCAATATTTCGACCTTTTCACTATTCCGAGATTTTTTACGAATGGCAGATAATATAACATGATAAATATCCCGTTTTAAATAATTTTAATAGTGAAAATAACCATGTAAACTTAAAATCTTATGAACCTAATGTATAAAAAATCTAGAAATACTTTAAAACCTTTTGTTAAATGTTATAGCCTGACCAGAAAAATAAAAACCCTCGCCATATTGCGGAAAATTCGGAACTAATTTCTGTGTAAATAATGGACTATACTATGTGTTGACGTATAAAAGATACAGTGGCGACACCACGCAGGGTTTATATATTTCTGGTCAGGCTATACAAATTGATCAAAAATATATAAAATTTGACATAAATGTATTGATATACGTCTAAACTTTTATAAATATAATATCATGGCGTCTATTGAACTACACGATGTACATGCTGCTACATAAATCAGTCTAATGTAATTTATTATCATCGATGTTCTCGTATCATAACGTGATTCATAGTGGCGGTGAGATAAATCTTCATATCAAGTGCAATCTGTCTCCCTGAATGATTACAGGATTTCCACCCATCTTAGAGCATAAGACTAGGCATAGCTCAAACTAATAAATTATGTATTTGAAGCGAAGTATAGTGCGATACAGATTACAATAGTCGTACAGTCTCAGTATAAATAGTATACTGTGAGAAGCGACAGTCGAGAGGTTAAAGGTACGAGTTTCGAACCAGGTGCTTCGAGTTCGATCCCCATCTATGCACTACTTATATTGAAATTGAACTTGCATTGTAGTGAAAAAAAAAACACCCAAAAAACTTGTTTCACAAGTTTTTGACAGTTCTAATAAAGATGAACGGTGGGTGGCATAGATAATACACTAATATGGTGGGAGGGATGCGCTGTGCCACGTTCCCGGCTTGTTTCAAGGCAGTGCAAGACAGGCTGTGTAATTACTGGCACAAAGACTTAATATCTTCATGTTCATGGGCGTCGCTGACCACTTACTATCATGTGAAAAAGAGAAAAAACAATATGTATATTATTGAAATGTAAGTTGTCTACGAATGCTAAAGGTTCTATATCCGGTGGGCCAACTCTGAAATGAAAACAGCGTTGGGTCAGAACAAAAGTATCTTGGGTGACGCTGACAGCGTACCGAAATACAACAAAGCTATTAGGCATCCTACTAGCTAATATTATAAACGCGAAAGTTGTTGTTACTCTGTCACTCTTAACTCAAAATTACTAAATGGATTTTAATGAAACTTTATAATAAAATAGCCTGTACATCAGAAAAACATATTATAGGTATTAACATATCCCTGTACTCTCACGGGAATGGGAAGCACTCGGGTGAAACCGCGGGGCGCTTCTAGTCTTTATATATATGAAAGAAGGGACAGACGGTGTAATTACTGGAACCGAAACTTTTATTGTATAAATTAAATTGTATATATAAATACTACTACTATGAAAATAATATAATAGTTCTAATATATAGAATATAGCAGTAAATGAAATCACCATTGTTTAACTGTCGAAGTTTTCTCATTCTTTGCTAAGATGAATTCACAATTCATTATTTGTTTCATTTCCATCGAGTTGTTTGTTTGAACACAGATTTATCGCGAAATATATTCCATAAACTTTTCAAGCGTTCACAAAACCACTAAAATAGAACTAGCTCCATAAAACCGTTGTGGACCAAATTGTAGTTGCATTACAGTAGAGTAAGTATAATAATGACACACAGACAGAACTATTTAATGGACACGACAAAATTACCATATTATTGCCACTTGGCTGGAGTCCCAAAACTAAGGCACTGTGAGTAATGTTACATATTCAATTAAATCAAAATTGGCTTCTGCTAGAACAAATCTTTGAACTAAATAATCTTACACATTAGAAAGTGCTTAATTATTATTTTAAAAACAATCATGGCCATTAATACTCCGAAAACAATACTTATTGAAAATAAGAAGTTTAAAAATGACAAAAACGTAGTCTATAATCTATACTAAAATTAAAAAAAGAATGCGAGTTTATACAAGAAATAAATACTCTCTGGAACGAATGGCCCAATTCGAATTACTTTTTACTGCTTGGAAGCTATTAAGGTTTTATGTACCTAATGATCTAAGGCATAAAATGGCGTAGGAAATTCGAAATAGCATCTTGAGATAATAAAAATTACAAGTCTTTCAATTGATTAACAAGTTCGGAAACTATTTGAAGTATCTATACTTCTTACTCAAGGCAAGTGCCACGGGGTACGTTTGTCATGGCGTTCATTAAAGGAAGACTATATTCAGCATGGACAGATAAAAGCTGATGATGATGACACATCTTACATTTAATGTCGGTTAAAACTATCTGGTAACATAAAGAACAACAAGAACAATCTTACGAATATTTTATGCGAAAGTTTGGATGTTTGAATGTTTGTTCCTCAATCACTACAAGACTAATTTAAACGAATTTTGATGAAACTTGGTAGTGTTGTAGCTTATAAACCAGAATAACACATAGGCTACATTTTATCCCGAAAGTCAAAGTTCCTAAGAGAATTACATATTTTGCATATTATTGGTAGGTAGTAATTCATAATTGCCTCAATTGAAATGTCAAAATGACGTAATTGTCAAACGCACAAAATTTATATATACCTACCTATTGGCCGAACACAAAAAGACTAGTTTACAAGAAGCTAGTTTACAATAATATAACCTAGACAATTTATAGCCTTTTTACACGCTGATAATGTGGTTTTCTAGTGTTTTTTTTTTCAAATAGGCTCAGTAGTTTCGGAGCCTATTCCATGCAAACAAACAAACTATGAAATCTTCATAACATTAATCCAGAAAAGTAAAAGAACTATTTCCGGATTTTGTGGCGGTAAAATTTCGTTGTGAGAAATTTGATATTAAAACTTCGTTTAAATATAATGTGAGCTAGTGCTTTAGTGCTTTTTTCGGTATAAAATCTTGATTCAAGTCTTTTGAAATAATAATATAATTTGTATACGTATTGAATGCCGAGGGTATTCGAACTGTTTATCATCCTGCCGAGGTTGGGACAGCTGGTAATCCATCTGCGCTTATCGCCGTCGTCGCCGACAGGCTATTTAGTCTAGACTAATTTATTACCTCTAAGCTGTATCCCATATATGCACATAGTACGTAAGCCTTTCAATTAAAGCAAAGACTTCAGTAGAAAAGTCTTATACCCTAATCGCATAAGTAATATATTTTTTATAGAATAGGGGGAAAATTGTCCTCAGTTCGTGGCTAAGTAATAACAGCCGCACGAATCGATACATCAGGTTAAGCTATAATGGCTGGGGTTGGTCCGTGGATGGGTGACCATCTTTACATACTGATACCGAGGACTCCTGCCTCTAAAAGTACACGTAAGGCGAATCACCGGGACTGGCCGGTTGAAGCTTTCAAGTTTTGTGATAAATTTGAATAAAATACTTGAGATTAAAAAAAGCACGTTCTCTGAAGTATTTAAAATTAAATGTTTCCATTTAAAAATGATGCATTGCCGGTCGTTCAAATATGAGTATGCTCTTTTCTTGAAGGTCGTCCCTAAGTCGATTATTATATGCGATTGCAATTTTGACATGATTATAGTTTTATTAATCTTTTGTGGTCCGGGCAGCATCGTCTTGCCATAGACAGCAGTGCCATTATTATATTATCCCATTACTATAATATCCAAAACTATAGACAGCAGTGCCATTATTATATTATCCCATTACTATAATATCCAAAACTATAGACAGCAGTGCCATTATTATATCATCCCATCACTATAATATCCAAAACTATAGACAGCAGTGCCATTATTATATTATCCCATTACCATAATATCCAAAACTATAGACAGCAGTGCCATTATTATATTACCCATTACTATAATATCCAAAACTATAGACAGCAGTGCCATTATTATATCATCCCATCACTATAATATCCAAAACTATAGACAGCAGTGCCATTATTATATTATCCCATTACCATAATATCCAAAACTATAGACAGCAGTGCCATTATTATATCATCCCATTACTATGATATCCAAAACTATAGACAGCAGTGCCATTATTATATCATCCCATTACTATCTTATCTCTTAATTCAGAGCTAACTTGAACACAATGTAAAAAAAATATTGAAATTGCCTTAAGTAGTTTAGGAGTTCGTCAAAGCCAAACAACGGGAGGCAAAATTTTTATATTAAATTAATACAAATCATTACCTTAAAATTAATAATTTTCCTTACAATCTATAGAATAAAAATATTTAATTCTAAATTTAAAAATATTTTGTAAAGTGTGCAGTCAATCATTCGATCGTCAAAGTTTTATTAATTCAGCTATTGCTGGGGATTTAGCTCATATATTCTATTTAAGTAATTATATTTAAATATCTTATGATGTACTAACAATAATGTATACAACCGAAACAAAGATATAACCCATTAAGTATACACCGTTGTGAACAGTGAACATTAGAGCACAGGGAATACAAGTCATACAAAATTCCACAATGGGTTTGCATTTTAAGTGTTGTTGAATAAAGGACAAGACGGGTCCGTATCGAAACCAGAGAACGGGGACCAGAACGTAGCAATTTAAAATAACGACCACAAACCACCATGCGACAAATAAGTTGGAGGTTATCTCGTGGTAAGTTAGAGTAAGTTAATTTGGAAACAAATTATATTTATTCCAACCTGTATGAGGTTTGTTAATTAGAATTGGATTTTATGTTTGCAATTATTATTTTCAGCGTATTGTTGTATCATCATCATTAGCCTTTATCCGTCCACTGTTAATCATAGGCCTCCTTCAATGAACGCCAAGTCGACTGATCCCATATATTGTATGGCAAATGTAAACATAACATCATCAAAATAGTGGGTGGTATGCCACGCACCCGTCTGCATAAGTTTTTTTTTATTTTTTATGTTAGTTGGATAGGCAAACTGGCAAACGTGCCACCTGATGTTAAGTGGTCGACGTCGCCCATGAACATAAACTAGTATACCTGGAACGAGCTCAGGCAACTTATTTATGTGTTGCCTATCCTGAGACATAAGATGGTAAGTCTCGGTGCCAGTAATTACACTGCCTGTCTTGCCCTTCTCTCCGAAACACAGCAAAGCTGTTTCACGGGAGCAACAAGCAAGATGGTGGTACCCATGCAGCCGGGAGCGAGGCACAGCGCTTCCCTCCCACCGGTGAAGTATCACCATCCTGCTCATTTCTCCCGTGAAACAGCTTTGCTGTGTTTCGGAGAGAAGGGCAGGGCAGTCAGTGTAATTACTGGCACTGAGACTTAACATCTTATAACTAGATTTAAAAAGCGTCCATAGATTTATGTCTCATGACAGTCAACACATAAAATATGAGTTGCAGCTAGGTTATCTAAGTTGTATTTATGGGCGACGTCGAGCACTTAAAAAAGTAGTACGAGCACACGTACGTCATGAATGGTTGCACAGATATTTCATAAAGGTGCTATTTTAGATTACTTTTACTACCATAGATTCAGAAATGTACATATTAATAATCAGAAAATATTGAATCGTATCAGAGCGAATAAAATACACTTGAAAAATGAAAAGACATTGAACGTCTAGACATTACTTAGGTAGCCTATGTTATAAATACGCTTTAGTAATTATTCTAAAGATCTCTCTTATTCATATTTTCTTCTCCCCAAATATTTTCCTTTATATAAAAATGTATTTTTATTACAAAGAGATTTTATCTGTCCAAAACAAATATAATATGCTAAGCTAATAATTCGTTCTAGAATTTACGCCTGGAGTCTGGCAACTGGCCGAATAATACTTAGAATTGTTGAGTATAATTTAGTACTTTCATAACTTTTTGCTTTTGTATTAGTTAATTGTTATAATAAAAATAAATAATTGTTAGAAAATAGAAAATAAATATTGATGTTTATACATTTTGATTATTTTTATTTCTGATGACAATGGCTAATCTTCTTTCTAAAGCTTTCTTGTATTTCGGAATGAAGAAGTTACTTTGATAGGCGAACCGGCAGACGTGCCACTTCATGGTAAGTGGTCGACGTCACCCACTTTATAAACTAGTTTACCTGGAACTAGCACAGGCAACTTATTTATGAGTTGGCTATCCTGAGACATAAGATATTAATGCTCTGTGTCAGTAATTACACTGCCTGTACCCTTCTCTCCGAAACAAGGCAAAGCTGTCACAGGAGAAACAAGCAAGATGGTGGTACCCATGCAACGGGGAGCGCGGCATAGCACATCCCTGTCACCGGTGAAGACTTACGTTATAAAAGGCAACGCATAAATGAGTTGCTTGAGCGAGTGCCAAATTTATGAGTGACGCTGATCACCTACCATAGTATAGCACGACTATCCAAGCTATCCAAGTGGCACATAAAAACCTATTGTTTTAGTCCAAGTTGTACAAAACAATAATAGTACTTAGGTAAGTTATCAGAGTATTAGAAAATGGTCAGAAGAGATTAGTTTCCAACTTGGTGTAATCCTAAAATGAGTTTGATGTTTACGTTGAGTGTCGACCTAGAGATTAGATCACGCCTTTGTCATTTCAAGATGGTGAAGTAAAAGTTATATTTATGTAGTAATAATATAAAAAAATAAGTGTAATATTTTTACGAAGTAGCGCCATGCTGCCTTGCAGCTGAATGGGCCGGCGCGTCCGGGGAAGTACTTCGCTCTCACATAATATCGACGTCAAATGGCGGCAAATGTCGTCGTGTTTCGTTCGGTTTGTGAGAGATCCGGTGGCCCATCCCCCCCCCCCCCCCAACATACATGACACACAGACTACGCAAAGACTACCCCAGGAGGGTACCGGTCGCACAAGCACCGGAGAATCCCTCTCTAGGCTTCCGGGCTCAGGACACGTACCTGAACCCGGAAACCTGCTGGGCAGCCCCGCGTATTCTGGGGGGGGCGAATCTGTGCTCAAGACAAAAACTGCCCGGGGTAAACGGAGCAGTCGGCAGAAGTCCCCTACCACTATGACCGTTGATTTCTGTAACATAAGGGGACTTCATAGCAATCTCAACGCTGTTCACTACCACCTCCAGACGGCGAAGCCGGCCCTGCTCTTTTTGACCGAGACTCAGATATCTTCTCCGGCTGATACTTCCTATCTCTCTTGTCCGGGGTACAAATTAGAACACTTTTTTGTACCGCGGGCTGGAGTTTGCGCGTACGTCAGAGAGGATGTCTGCTCTCGTCGCCTTGGCAGTCTTGAAGGTAGGGACCTCTCCATCCTCTGGTTGCGCATAGACAGCGATGACCATCCCCGCGTCTATGCCTGCCCATATCCCACAGCGGTAATGACGAAACCGATCGACTCATAGAGCACATCCAAATGGCTACAGATTCCGTACTACAACAGATCCCATCTGCAGAGATCGTGATACTTGGTGATTTCAACGCCCATCACACCGAGTGGCTCGGCTCACGTACAACCGATCATGCAGGAAGATCTGTTTACGACTTTGCCTCAGCATATGATCTGACACAATTGGTGGTATCACCAACTCGTATCCCTGATGTGGAAGATCATACGCCTTCCCTGTTGGATCTTCTGCTGACCTCTCACCCAGACAATTACGTGGTCTCCGTGGACGCTCCACTTGGCTCATCGGACCACTGTCTGATCCGGAGTTCTGTGCAAGTTGCCCGCCCATCATGGCCACGTTTTGCCAGCTGCCGCCATGTTTGGCACTATAGGTCAGCTGATTGGGATGGAATGCGGTCCTTCTTCGCATCCTACCCATGGGGGCGAATTTGCTTCTCGCTGGATGATCCAGACATCGTTGCCGATTCTGTCGCCGAGGTGGTGCTGCAAGCCATGGAGCTTTTTATTCCAAGCTCTTCAGTGCCTATAGGCGGCAAATCCCAGCCCTGGTTTGGTCAAACTTGTAAGATGGCTGCACGCCACAAGCGGTTAAGCTACCGAGCCTGGGCCAATGCATCGATGTCACAGGATGTAAAGACCAGCGCATTAAAAAAGGAGTATAACTTTGCCTCCAGGTCCTTCAAAAGAGCTATTGCTGAGGCAAAAGCGGAGTACGTGAACAGAATTGGCGAGAGATTGGTTCGACTTCCTTCGGGAACTCGTGCATTCTGAACAGCCTTGGCGAGTGCGCCAAGGCTGTTCAAGGGAATTTCTGTAAGCCATCCCTACCATCTTTACACATGAGGAACGACTCGTTGGCCCACACCGCGAAGGAGAAGGCCGATCTTCTAGGCTCTCTTTTTGCTTCCAACTCGACTTTGGATGACCAGGGAAAAATACCACCGACGATCCCTCGGTGTGATACCTCAATGCCGGAAATAATTTTTCGACAGAGCTCCGTACGTAAAGCGCTTTTTTCGCTGGACATCCATAAGTCGAGTGGGCCTGACAGCATCCCTCCGTTAGTGCTACGTACTTGTGCTCCTGAGTTGGCACCCGTCCTTACGCGTCTTTTTCGGCACTCATACTCATTAGGCGTCGTCCCATGCTCGTGGAAGACAGCTTTGGTACACCCGATCCCTAAGAAAGGGGACCGCTCAGACCCGTCCAACTACAGACCAATAGCCATAACTTCCTTGTTCTCAAATATTATGGAATCCATAATTAACTGCCAGCTCCGGCGGTATTTGGAGGAGCACCAGCTGATTAGCGATTGCCAATATGGCTTTCAACGGAATCGTTCAGCTGGTGATCTTCTAATATTCCTAACGCATCGATGGGCGGAGGCAGTTGAGAGCAAGGGGGAAGCACTGGCGGTTAGTTTGGACATAGCGAAGGTCTTTGATCGGGTGTGGCATAAAGCACTTCTAGCGAAGCTACTATCATATGGGCTTCCCGAGAAATTATGTAAGTGGATCACCAGTTTTTTAGCAGACAGGAACATCAAGGTCGTTGTTGACGGTACATGCTCGGACCTCAAGTCTGTTAATGCTGGTGTTCCGCAAGGCTGTGTACTATCTCCAACCCTGTTTCTTCTGCATATCAATGATATGCTGCAAACCAGCGGCATTCATTGTTATGCGGATGACAGCACTGGAGATGCCTTATACACTGGCCGCTCTAATATTTCTCGGGAACAAGTCGATGAGTGTCGGAACAAACTTGTGTCTAAAGTCGAGTCTCTGTTGACCAAAGTCTCGGAATGGGGACGAGTTAACCTGGTCCAATTTAACCCCAACAAGACACAAGTTTGCGCGTTTACCGCCAAAAAATCACCCTTCGTCGTTCCTCTACGATTTGAGTTAGGCACTCCCCTAACTGCCGCAGCCAGCATTGGGATACTTGGCGTCGACATATCGAGAGATGTGCAGTTTCGTGGTCATTTGGAAGGAAAGGCTAAACTAGCCTCTAAGAAACTTGGCGTGCTCAATAGGGCGAAGCAGTATTTCATGCCTTCACACCGCCTTCAATTATACAAGGCGCAGATCCGGCCTCACATGGAATACTGCTCTCACCTCTGGGCTGGAGCGCCCCAATATCAGCTCCTTCCATTTGAACGCGTCCAACGCCGGGCGGCTCGAATCGTCGATGATAATGTGATCTCCAATCGGCTTGATCCCTTGGCGCTGCGTAGAGATGTCGGATCGCTCTGCATCTTCTACCGCATCTACCACGGGGAGTGTTCTGAGGAATTGTTCTAGGCCTTTTTTAGATTTCATGAACCAAGACTGTGTGAAATTTTGTCAAAATCCATTTAAAGTTTTTGTAAGAATTATGAGCGAAGATAGACTATTTATTATCATTAAAAAGTTGATGTCTGGGACGCCATTCCGATATAAAACATGTATGTTAATATTAGAATTCATAACTAATAAAAATCGATACCGAAAGATAGAGACAAAGTAGTCGATGGTGGAATAGTGGAGGCGTCACGACAGTCTGTCACGGCATTCACTGCCAGGGCTCGTCCATAGATATTTTACATCTAAAAATTGACACTAGCAGCATCCACGTAATTTCCATTCCCGTGGGAGTACAGGGATAAATTATAACCTATATGTTTTTCTGATGTATAAGCTATGTTATTGTAAAGTTTCATTAAAATTCATTCAGTAGTTTTGTGTGAAAGAGTAGCAATCCGTACATGTTTAATTTCTTTCTTACAAACATTCGCGTTTATGATATTAGTAGTATATATTATATAATATATTGATTATTTTATCTACTAACACATGTACGATACTATTAGGAATTTAGTTGTGAATTTCCATCAAGAACAGCAACATACCCTAGTATATGCAGTTTGCGGTCTTCCAGTAGCTTGTAGGGGCCCGGCACGGGGCGCACGTAGAGTGTGGCGAGCGAGGCCGAGACGCCTGCGGCTGAGGCGAGGGTTGAGGCCCGCCCCTCCCCCGCCACCAGCACGGCCTTTACCGCCTCCGACGTGCATGTGGCGGGTACACACTGCCCCACCAGCATGGGACGAGTCTGGAATTCAATGTATGACAGATTAAGACTTTACCTATACCTGTTCAAATTATGATAGTTAAGAGGTATAGGATGATTAGCCACGTTTAAGTAGACGCAGTGTTGGTCGGCCATTGACCAGATGGGAAGACGATCTCCGTGAGGTGGCCGGTCCATGTTTGATGCGAGTAGCAAGAGGTCGGCCGTCTTGGCGTTCATTGAGGGAGGCCTATGTTCAGCAGTGGACGGATAGAGGCTGATGATGATAATGATGATATGATGATTTTGTCGCCCGACAAAGTCCGGTTAGGAGCTTTTACACAGTATACAAAAACAGACCTAAATAAGACCTAATAATTAATATGTGGCCTAGCGTTGTGTATTGGAATGATCATGCTGATCCAGTACATTTAAAATCTTTGTTTTATTTTATTGTATTAGAATGAAATATTTAAAAAAATTGCGATAATAATTGTAAGATGAATGCTTACTGCTTAAACTTACTAATTAGTTAAGCAATGTTTTTTAAATACCAAATCATCAAAGAAAAAATATATTTCACTAAAGATATTGTAAGTATCAAAGGTATTTCAGCCCAATACTGCTTTATGTACAACTCGCATTTTTTAATTAAAAGAATGAGAGTTACGCAATATAATGGGCCGCATAAGCCTCGTGTGCCCTTCTATTATCGGGGTTTTACGGGAAACCTCTGCTAATGACGTAGCCCTAATAATGGGCTGCCATATTGGGAACACATAAAGATAACGCACTACGTACCCTCTTCATTTTATATTTGTGAAAATTTTGTTCCATAATCAAAGACCATTTTAGTCATTTAGGTTATTTGTTTGTTTTGTTATTTGTTGTATTTACATATTTAAACGCTGTTAAAACTTAATATTATTTAGACAACAATTCTGAGGATACCCTTTATCATCTCATAATAGACAAGATCAGCTTAACATGAGCATCTCCTGCCCCCCTGTCTAACAGGACTCCGGGTAAGAGTGGGTACCTGCCCCGGTAGGAAAGTTTCGGCGTTCCCACTAAAACCCAGGTGTTCTCCTCGTCGTCTGACTGACCCGGCGCGAGAGCTGTTGCCGTCTGCACCGGGCCACAACGGTGTGACATCCAGCACTCTCCTCTGGAGGCAGGGAGGTCGACATCCCCTCCTCCTACTCCGCTTAAGGCACACTGAACACACAAGGGTGCCTTATAGCCCAGACCTTAAGGGCGCGCTGCCTATCCCCCGATCGGCGGCGCACAGGTTCCTCACGGCGGTGCCACCGCCTGACGCCGCTGTGCTCTCCTGTGAGAAGAGGCGCCAGTGCGCTCTGTCTCCCGCTCCGCCTCCTCCTTCTGCGACATCACTACCTCGCAGAAGGAGAGGACCGCCTGCCATGCGCTCCCACTGTCAGTCATCGCTCGTATGACCGCAGGGGGCGACAGGTCCGCGCCCACTTCAGCGATAAGTGGCGCCCTTTCCTCTGCCCAAGCTGGGCACTGGCCAGGGTGTGGTTTGAAGTGTCTTCACTGCTGCCACAGTGATGATACCCTGGCGAGTCCTCCGGCCCTGCCACCTCCCACAGATACCTTCCGAAGCAGCCGTGTCCCGCCAGGATCTGCGCCAGGTGGAAGGTGGAAAATGAAGTGAAAAAGAAAGCCCTAAAATATTGTTAATATGAGCCCGTTTTCATTATCTAAGGACGTGTTTTTTCAAAATATCATGTCTTATTTAAAAATATATATATTTTAGCTTTAGCCACCACGTTAATTTCATTAGACAATTTTGACCCTCCGTATGAATAAATTTATATTTAACAGCCTGACTAATTATAGTAAAAGAACCTTACATTTACAAAAAGGAAATGTTAGCCCCCGCCTCAGTCCTTCATTTATTTAATATTCAAAACAATGTCTTTTGTTTGTAGTAATAACTTTTCTTCTGTAATTAAAACAAAGGAAGGGAATTCTGTAAAAACTAATTTGTACTTATAATAATTATCTTACAAATAAAATCATTAGCATCTTTTCTTGTAAAGAAATAGTACCTGGATGACCGAGCTTTGCTCGGTATTTTTTTTATTAAAATGACATTTTCTAAAAACGATTCCTAGCTAGATATATATATATATATATATATATATATATATATATATATATATATATATATATATATATAATTGGAATCTCGGAATCGGCTCCAACGATTTTCATGAAATTTAGTATATAGGGGGTTTCGGGGGCGATAAATCGATCTAGCTAGGAATCGTTTTTAGAAAATGTCATTTTAATAAAAAAAATACCGAGCAAAGCTCGGCCATCCAGGTACTATATTATATATATATATATATATATATAATATAGTCCCTGTTGTATATATATATATATATATATATATATATATATATATATATTGCTTATTGTAGTAGCATTGCTTATTTCCAATACGTTAAACTAGACCCAACTAAATTATTTAAAGCTATTTCATGTAACATACTAGATGAACATACAAAAGTATCCCCACCATGGTTCAAGCCTTGTCGTGGCGGTGGGGCTCAGTAGCCTAAGATGAACCCAGCACCTTGGGCGAAGCAAATTGAGCCGAGGGAGCGGCTCTTTGTACCCCTCTTATAAGAATTGGGGACAAAAGAGCAGGGGGACAAGGGGCGAGGTATGAGAACCTCCCCCCGTTGTACCATCCCGACGTTGGGAGGGGTTGTTCTGTGGTGCGGGACGACCCCTCTCTAAAGGTGGTGTCGGTCCCTTGCGAGACTGACTAGCCGTCGAGGTGCCCTGTTAGCTTAACAAATCCGGTGCACCACACCAAAGGCAGCATTGGTGGCACTCGCCGGTTTTTAGTGGGTAGAGCTGCGACCACCTTACCACCTTTCGGGCGCAGCGAGTCCCACATACCCGCCTGGGGAGTGGGTCTCCCCAGGTATTAATGATGTTTCTTTTCTCTTTTACCCTTTCTAAGACCTTTTCATTTTACACCATTTATGTCCAACTTATCCCTTCCATCCTCATCCAGCACCACATTTTGAATGACTGACTAGCCGTCGGGGTGCCTTATTAGCTTAAAAAATCCGGTACGTACCTCACCAAACGCGGCATTGGTGGCACTCGCCGGGTTTTAGTGGGTAGAGCTGCGTCCACCTTACCACCTTTCGGGTGCAGCGAGTCCCACATGCCCCAGATGCCTCAGAGCATTTCCCGGCGTTAAAGAAAAAAAAAACATCAAAAGTATCGTAATAAAAATATTGTCTGACACATCAACTCACTTCAAAGCTTCTCTTTAGTTTTATCAAGCTTAGTTCTGTTCAACATGAACCCTTTTATATGTGTATGATAGATTATTAAATAAAAGTATTTAATATAATATTGGTTATATTTATTGAAACGCGTGATCGAGGTGTCGGCGACTTACACAGTAACGTTGCGCTTACACGTTACCTAAATTTAAGCTGATAATTAAATAATGTAGTGATAAATAAGTTTGAAACTTAATAATACCAATAAATAAGCGCCATCTATCCTTGACGATCGTTAACGATTGACTGTTTATCGACCTATTGACGTCGTGTTTCTAATTTGTTCAATAGAAGGCGCTATGAAATCCGATAATTGTTTTGTAATAGATATCTCTCTTAAATAAAATCAATTTACCTAGGTAACACTGAAAATTTTTAGAAAATGAAAAACGGCTTAATGTAGAAAGTTGCCAATACTTTTATTGTTTTTCGAAGTAATCTCCGTTTCTTTCTACACATCGTCGCATTCGATGGAACCACTGAGAAAAGCAGTGGGCCCATTCTTCCTTAGGAGTCTCTTCTATGGCATTTTCGTACGCCTTCACCGCATCTTCAGGGCTCGTAAAGCGAATACCTCGAATTTTATCTTTAGTTCTTGGGAATAAATGAAAGTCGCAAGGCACCAGGTCAGGACTGTAAGGCGAATGACTCATTATCTCGACACCTGCCATAGTCAAATATTCAACAGTCCGTTTTGCGGAGTGCGCTAAAGCACTGTCGTGGTGAAGGAGGATCCTGCTTCGAGGGCGCTGCTGTCGAATTTTTTCCAAGACAACAGACAAACAGCGATTGATATACCAGTCTGCAGTAACTGTTCTTCCATCTTCTAGCACAACTGTCGCGAAATAACCTTTCCGACCAAAGAATGAGGCAATCATCTTTTTTCCTTGACTTCTTCCTTTCTTTACCTTAGTTGGCCGATCCTCGAAAGGAAACACCCACTGAGCTGATTGTCTTTTGGTTTCGGGTTCGTAGCAATATATCCAGCTTTCATCACCTGTGATGATGTCAAATACAGCATTTGAGTTACCACCGTTGAACTTATCTAACAATTGGCGACACCAGTCCATGCGGAGGCGTTTCTGGTCGTCGGTTAAAGTATGGGGAATTCATCTGGTACAAAGCTTCCTGACGCCTAAATGTTCGTGTAATATTTTTTGAACTTGACTCATACCAATGCCTAGGCTTGCTCGTATCTGCTGATAGGTCACTCTCTTATCTTCCTCTATCATGCGTCGCACAGCACTGATGTTATCTTCAGTGGTCGCTGTTAAAGGACGTCCCTCACGCGGATCATCACTGAGATTGCTACGTCCACGCTTAAACTCGTTAAACCAATTGTAAATAGTGGCACGAGATGGGGCTTCATTAAAAAATTATAATCGCAGCCTATCATAGCTTTGTTGTTGAGTAAGCCCACAACGACCGTCATAATAAATCATTGACCGAAAATTTTCTCGCGTTATATTCATTTTCACGTGTAACAAGAGTTTAAGATTTGCCGCCAATTCACAAAAACAAATGACAAATAAATGCAATATACTACATTAGGTTACCAAAGAGTTCTAAAATTGAAATTCAAAAAAAGTTTTCATTTTCAATGTTTCTAACTGGCCAGTTCTAAACATTTTCAGTGTTACCCACGTACCTGTTATAATTAATAATCCTAAATCTAATAATTTAATCTAATCTTTAAACTAAAATAACAAAATGTCTAAATTAAAACTTAACTAATTATAAAGTCAGTTGACATTTAACTGTGAACGGGATGTTGGTTTTTGAACGATGGATCGGATGTAGTCTGTGGTTTTTGACGTCCGGGACTTGTCAACGTGAGTCTGGGGGACGTCGCCGCCGATGGCCCCTCGGCCATCTCGAGGCTAATTCTCGAAAATTAAATACGGCTTTTTATTCCGCTGGGAATTTACTAAATTTGGCTACCTATCTAAATCTAAGAAGAACACAACAGCCATCTGGATTACCGGCTGAAACAACAGCTGAATTACCGGCATTGAATACCGGCGGAGATCTCCCCGTGTCCAGCCATCTTCGCCAGGAGTCCACCAGTTAGGCCAGTGTCCTTCTCTACCGTGCAAATACGCTATCGGATCGTGGGTCAGCTGAAGAAAAATTTCGGCTTTAAAATAAGGTACCTCTACAGCATCTTATTTCGAACCCTATCTAAATCGGGTCGCATCGTGGGTCCTACCACCCCACACACGCGACAACACACTGTATATTTTTTCATTGAATATTATAATCGTGGAGGAATCATATAATTAATGTGACACAGTTACAGTTCTTTTTCATTATTACAAGTAGCATCAAAGGTATATATTAATTTAAATGAGTGAGCTGTATACTTTTGTTTTTGACGTGACAACGTCTTATAATTCGATGGAGCCGGCTGCAAGAACGAAAAAACATGACGCATGCGGCGTTACCTCGCTCTGAGGCGTTCCATTTTCTTAAGACGTTGTCACGTTCAACTATCGTCAGTAAACCGACTTTCCAGACAACCGATTTTGTATTTATGATTGCATCAAAGGAAGATGAATCTTCAAATTTTCCGGTGGGAGGGAAGCGCTGTGCCGCGCTCCCGGCTGCATGGGTACCACCGTCTTGCTTGTTTCTCCCGTGAAACAGCTTTGCTGTGTTTCGGAGAGAAGGGCAAGACAGGCAGTGTAATTACTGGCACCGAGACTTAACATCTTATGTCTCAGGATAGGCAACACATAAATAAGTTGCCTGGACTCGTTCCAGGTAAACTAGTTTATCATGGGCGACGTCGACCACTTACCATCAGGTGGCACGTTTGCCAGTTTGCCTATCCAACTAACATTAAAAAAAAAAAAAAAAAAAAAAATTCACTGCGCCCTAATTTAGAAGTGCTACAATGTCGATAGAAACAGTCGAGGGTTATCTTTGTGGATGTGGCGAAGGCATCCTTTGATGTCCTTGAGATATTCATGACCCTTACAAGCTATATATAACGAAATAGTATGTATAGATTAAACTACTTATGTGTTATACTTTATACATTCCTGTACGCTATGCCGCGGTCCCGACTGCATGCGTACCACCATCTTGCTTTGCTTGTTTCTTGGGAAGGGCAATACAGGCAGTGTAATTAGTCTCAGGATAAGCAACATATAAATTAATAATGTATGTAAAAAAATCTCCTTTGATTCACACACATTGAATAGCAAGAATGCAAGAGATAAGCTAAACCTTAACTTCTTTGAAAAGAATAAACTTTGTTAGATTTAGATAATTTTGTTGCAGACGTATCCCGGATAATGGTTGTTATATAGCCTATGTCACTGTACATTATTACTGAGTGACACAGCCTTATACTGGCGAAAGACTTTCTTATATTGGTAATAGTTTTCAATATTAAATCCTACATCCATATGAGTATAGATTCCTTTGGTTTACTGTCGTATAAAAATACCTCAGACCTCTGAGATTCAATGGTTAGCACGTCGCTGCTCAATCCGGAGGTAGCGGGTTCGATTCCCGCCGTGGAACAAAAAGTTTTCTGTGTTCCTGGGTGATGGATGTGTATTATATATGTGTGTTATATAATAAAAATCTTAAATATCTTATATCTTTAAATGAGCAATTCTTGTATATATATATATATATATATAATTGGAATCTCGGAATCGGCTCCAACGATTTTCATAAAATTTAGTATATAGGGGGTTTCAGGGGCGATAAATCGATCTAGCTAGGAATCATTTTTAGAAAATGTCATTTTATTTAAAAAAAAAAAAAAAACAGGTATCCATCATACAGGTCATCCAGGTACTATGTATAATATAAATATAAAAGTATTAAATATATTTCCGTTGTCTGGTAACCCTTTTTTTTGGTTTCGCTGGGGAATGCGTTTAGGCATAGGTCCGGGGGGCCCGGGGTGGTTATATGGGACTCTCTGCGCCCGAGAAGATGGTAAGGTGGACGCAGACTCTACCCACTAAACCCCAGCGGTGTTCTCCTTTTCGTTTGGGTGACCCGGCGCGAGAGCTGTGGCCGTCCGTATCGGGCCACAACGGTGTGCCATACGGCACTCTTCTCTGGAGGCGGGGCATCCCCTCCTCCTTCTCCGCTTAAGGCACACTGAACACACAAGGGTGCCTTATAGCTCGGACCTTACGCGCGCGCAGCGGATCCTCCGATCGGCCGCGCACAGGTCCCTCATGGCGGTGCAACCGCCTGTCGCCGCCGTGTTCTCCTGGGGAAAGATGCGCCAGTGCGCTCTCTCTCCCGCTCCGCCTGCTCCTTCTGCGACATCACGTCCTCGCAGAAGGACCACCTGCCACGTGCTCTCACTGACGGTCATCGCTCGGATGACCGCAGGAGGTCCGCGCTGCCCAAGCTGGGCCAGGGTTTGGTCAGCGGTGTCCTCACTGTATCTGGTAACCCTAACACAAGTTTTTCGAGAACTTATCACGGGACCAGATTTACGTGGTGTGAAAATGGGTCCAATAGATATTATTATAATATACGCAATCCTAAAGGAGTATAAATATCCCAACATTTCCGTGTTGAAAACTACTAGGACCTAATAATACTTCGATAACACAATCTAAATGTATTTGGGCTCACTCATTTTTCTCTTTTACTACCTTAATGAAACCATTTCTTATCAGCGTCCACGACTTTTTCCGCATGAACTTGATAACAACGGAGTAAATTTGGAAAATCCAATCCGATTGCAAAAATCGTAACATACTTTTGTTTTGTTCTGAGTATAGTCCATAACGATTTGAGAAGAAATCGCTTTGTGTTACACAATAATATATACACATATATGCATTTTGAGAAAATTCGTAAATAAATCGTGATAGATTCTAAGTTTAAGCCCTTACTAATATTATAAATGTGTGTATGTTTGTTACGCTTTCACGCTTAAAAACTTAACTGATTTTAATTTTTTTTCTTTCATAGAAAGCTACATTATCAGTGAGTGTATATAGGTTTATAATTTGTCTCCATATTCCTACGGGAATGGGAAATACGTGGGTGAAACCACGGGAAAAAACTAGTATATAATATATTATGGTTAAAGTTCCATTAATTTTGATTTAATTTGTATAACTATAAAATAATATAGTATTCTATAATTGCAGTTCACGACATTTTTTTGGACTACGCGAGAAAATAATAATTTGCAAAATGAACTTGTCTCGAGAGTCGAAACAAAAAAAATATACACACGAACATAGAACCACCTCCTTTTTGAAGTCGTTTACACAAAGGCGAATTCTAATACACACTTTTTTTTTTCTTTTACGCCGGGAAATGCTCTGAGGCATCCCGCCTGGGGAGTGGGTCTTCCCAGGCGGGTATGTGGGACTCGCTGCGCCCGAAAAATGGTATGTGCTCTACCCACTAAAACCCGGCGAGTGCCACCAGTGCCGCCTTGGTGAGGTGCCCCGGATCTGTTAAGCTAACAGGGCACCTCGACGGCTAGTCAGTCCCACAAGGGACCGACTCCACCTCCACAGAAGGGTTTTGCACCATAGAACAACCCCTTCCAACGTCGGGACAGTACAATGGGGTGAGGTTCCCATCCTCGCCCCTTGTCCCCTGCTCTTTTGTCCCCTCTTCTTATAAGAGGGGTACAAAGAGCCCCCTCGGCTCAATTAGCTTCGCCCAAGGTGCCGACTCACCCTAGGCTACTGAGCCCCACCGCCACGACAAGGCCTGAACCCATAATGGGGACCAAATTCTAATACACACTTGACATTACTAAAGCAATCAAATAACAGAGCTTATCGCAATAGTCCTAGAGTATCCTAGACAATTTAGTAGTTCTGATGAGTACTAAAACCAAACTAAAACTTAGTGTTTAACTGTAAAACTTTATTTTTATAGATTTTGTTTTCAGATTTAGTTAGGCCGATTCGGTTTGGGGTCTCAAACTTTTGTCGATAGAATTAATATAAATAGAAATTAAATTTTAATTAATTAGTACTTGTTAAAATAACAAGAATCGTGTAAAGAAACATGATTTTGAAAACATTTCAGTATCTATATTTTACAGCTTCGTGAAGCACAAGCAAAGTTACACACCTTTGTGACGGTTATTATTCACGTGGGAGTCTGTTTTTCTCGTTTTGAGTAATGGTGTCTTCAGCAGAAATATTTATAAATTGAATATATATTTTAAATGTATTAAACACTTGAAATGTTTGTGTGTGTTATCATCATCATCATCATCATCATCGATCCTATATTTCCCACTCTAGAGTCTCCTCCTACCCCACCATGGTTCAGGCCTTGAGGTGGTGGTGGGGCTGAGTAGCCTAGGGTGAGCCCAGCACCTTTTAATAGTCCCTCTCTACACGTAGTCATATCGGTGGACGTCATCGACAGACGCGTCCGGCACAAATCCATTTGTTGTCTATTTGTATGACACGGTGCAAAGAGTTTCAGCGCGAATGTTGAACTGTTGTCGTGTGGACGCGCGTCAACAGATCATCGGCAGACGTTCTCGGATGCATCTGTCTACGAGCAAAGGGGCCTTTAGGAACATCCTTCCCCACTTTTTTTTTCTTTAGCGCCGGGAAATGCTCTGAGGCATCCCGCGGGGGAGTGGGTCTCCCCTCGCGGGTATGTGGGACTCGCTGCGTCCGAAATCTGGTAAGTGGATGCAGCTCTACCCACTAAAACCCGGCGAGTGCCACCAATGCCGCCTTTGGTGAGGTGCCCCGGATCTAAAGAGCAAACAGGGCACCTCGACGGCTAGTCAGTCCCCCAAGAGACCGACCCCACCTCCATAGAGGGTTTGTCCCGCACCACAGAGCAACCCCTCCCAACGTCGGGACAGTACAATGGGGTGAGGTTCCCGTCCTCTCCCCTTGCCCCCTGCTCTTTTGTATCCTCTTCTCTAAGAGGGCTATAAAGAGCCCCCTTGGCTCAATTAGCTTCGCCCAAGGTGCTGGGCTCACCCTAGGCTACTGAGCCCCACCGCCACGTCAAGTTCTGAACCATGGTGGGGAGAATCCTTACCCACTAGACTATTCATTATCGCTCGCAGTTTGTGCGTATGCGATATAATGGTAATGTATGATTAGTACACATGGACAGACATTTTAATTTATTGACATAGATAAAGATTGTACCCCACCATGGTTCAGGCCTTATCGTGGCGGTGGGGCTCAGTAACCTAGGGTGACCGTCGAGGTGCCCTGTTTGTTTTCTAGATCCGGGGCACCTCACCAAAGGCGGCATTGGTGGCACTCGCCGTGTTTTAGTGGGTGGAGCTGCGTCCATTTACCAGCTGTCGGGCGCAGCGAGTCCCACATACCCACGTGGGGAGACCCACTCTCCCGCGGGATGCCTCAGAGCATTTCCCGGCGTTAAAGAAAAAAAAAAAGATAAAGATTGTATAAACTTTAAATACATTTACTTACATATTATCATTAATTACTATAGAAACGGTACCTGTGGTATGTGATTCTGATCGATGGTAAGGTTGATCTTCGCGACGTAGAAGGTGGTAGCGAACGGTGGGGTCTCCGAGTAGTAGGTCTTCAGCTGCAGGTCCCGGCACGCGTTCATGGACCCCAGCCAGTATTCGTTCCCGAATAACACGTTAGGGCTGTATTGACCCGACGCGTCGAATACTGGAACAAAAATATCTAGTAGTATTATCTTATTTAAAACATAGAAGTAAAAGATAAACTTCAAAATATAAGAGCTGAATACCTTGAAACGCCTTACGGAATTTTAATAAAATATGCCTAAGAACCTAGAAAACATGCTTTCAATTAAAAAAAATGCATTCAAATCGTTTGTACCGTTTAAGAGCGACTGTGCACACAAGCAGACACACATAACGGACAATCTTATACCCCTCTTTTTGCATCAATGGCTAAAAGGTGCTTTTACTAGTAAAGATACGAGCTACCTATACTATAAATAGTCCTACCTAGATTATAAATAGTCTTTTTTATGGCAGGCAAACTAGCAGTGCAGCGCTCATAGACAGCTAGAGATTATACAGATGCTTTGCCCTCCTTTTCCCTATCCCAAAGGGGCACCAGAAACCACACGAAACGCGATAGCTGTCATACGTCGGTATTATGCGCAGATATAGTAGTAATTCTGTGTGATTATGAGAGCGAGAGATCTCTCGGAGAGATCCCGGTCGTGACAGCCCGATTCGGCTGCAATGCAGCAATGACACTACCTATTACATCGCACTATAGTACTTTAGTACTATTATTTACTCTGTGACGATAGTCAACGTCGCACGAGCAGGGAAGCTTATTAAGTATTTGCCAGATCAAGGTGACACTTAAAAGGCAAAATGTTAGTAGAATGTTTTAAAGTATAGTAAGATGGGGTAAGCTATTCATGTAGACGGATCAGTTCATTTACACAATAAATATATTTTTAGTACACTTTTCATACCTAACTCGATCCTTAATTTTAACTGTAACCCAATCCTATTTTTTTTTTGTAATTTTACTACAACGAAAGCAAATATATCACTTCGTACAATATTTTAAAAGACTGTGCGAAAAATACAATTGATATATAAAAATTAAATTTTCTTTTACATAATATACATTTACATCACCTAGTAACACACAGCAGGCAAATAAACATTTTTATGCAAGATACATTCTCAAAATATTACGGAGTTTCATAAAAGTCAGAGGGTTATGCTGTCAATAATAAATGGGGAAATAAGTTTTCCACTTCTCTGGGTGTACAGGATCGGTAAGGGTCGATCAAAAAAAGTTTATTCCGCAGTATCAATTTACAAAATACATTTTTAAAGATGTTCAGCACATTTTCTTCGTGTCATCAAGTCATATGCCCTTTTGACTCTCGTAACTTGTACTGTATGATATGTATCTTAGATTGTTATAATTTATTGTATTTATTATACTATAACACTTTAATGTAACCGTAGTTAGCAAGCAATAGAGTAAGTTTGGTTTTTTTGCTGCTAAAATCTTAAATATCTTCTGTATTGTATTTTTTATTTGGTACTAAAATAAAAATAAAAGTTCTCTTTTGGCTTAAAATAAGTGCCGATTTGAAACTATTAACTCAGATAAAAAATATTATGTACAGTTTAAGTTTTTATAAATGTGGTAAAAGTTATAGAGTAAAACCGCAAGAATAAAACCGCGTTGAACCTCGCTGAACACTTTTTGGTGTTAATAAGAAATAATTAAAATTAAAATATCCATTCGACTGTAGATAGATTGAACAATATTCGACAGGGACTGTCGAATATGACGCCATTTTTTTAACCGACTTCAACAAAAAGGAAGAGGTTCTTAATTCGATCGGTGATTTTTTATTTATAATTTTTCGTCTAGGTAACAAAGTATACCTACGTAAATATTTTTGTAATGCCTCTGACTTCATCTGTTAATATAAGTTCAATGCAAGTTCTTGCAAGGGCTTTTAAACAGTTCTTCAAAGTCCAAACACATTTGCTGAAGCTTTTCACGTGATAATACGAAATTCAAGTAGTATTCGATATTGTGTCTAATAATAATAATAATCATAATCGACGCCGTCACAAAATGGCGGATGTTATGTCGAGCTGAGCTTATAGAGACGAAATGAAGTAAAAAACATTTATATATTATTCTTACTTTAGTATAATGTAATATTTCCTAAAATATAATACAGCGTTATTACACTAAAGAGATTAATAACGTGGTTGGGCAAGTGGAAAATGTGACAACGGAGATTCGTACCATCGACTACAGAGTATAAAATATTACAATAATATATTACACGAATAAAACACCCTCGGATCATAAGAGCCTCTTATATAACAATATAGAATTCATTATTTATATTCTTATACTTTTTATGGCTACGAAAACATCACGTTTCATTTATTTTCATTGAAAATAAACGAAAGGAGTATTTTATGAATACAGGATACTTGAATTTGGAAAAACCTGATATGGGAAAATCAATTCCTATATTTTTACGGAAATTATTGGAATGTTATTTAAAGTTTTTATGTTTGTGTGATTTTATACTCCAGACGTTTTCGATACTTTAGGGCAACCATAATCATCATATATTCTTTTTTTAATATGAATAAAAGATTTAAGATAGAATAACACTATCTATTTAATATCTTTTTAAAGGTAAATCAATATTCTAGTAGAAAAAAGTATGTATAATTTATTTTATTTATTTATTCGTAACTCAGATATCAAAGATCCATATACAAAAAAAAAAGAAAAGCTTATAAATATGATAATTACAAAACATCGATTAGAATTCATCATTAAATCATTTTCAAAAAATTATCGGAAATAACAAAACATTAATTATTTAATTTAGATATTATTTAAAAAAAAAACAGATATAGCTTCTCTATTTAAATCCATCCTAGATCGTGATTACGGTCATTGAATAACATTCAACTTAAGTCATCCAAAGTTGGTAGTATGAAAAGATTAGTTCGTAGTTCGAAACTAAATGTGATATATTGACGCTTATTGGAAATTCTTGTTACATTGATATAATTTCATATCAGCCGTTATAATAAATCAACTTGGAACAGTGTTATTAATGGTTCGGCAACTATGATCTTTTATTATATTTTAGAAGGACCAATTGGATTAATTAGATAAGTCGAAAAATCTATTCTGACTATTTAATGCAGTGTTCCGATTATTAGGACCGAGGTATAGAAAGACCAAATACTATTGATATTTGCACGTGCACAGGGTATCATCTTATATGCCACGGTGCAGTCGAGTGTGCATGATATCTACGTTTGATAGCCTTTTTTTGTTTCCGCTGGGGAATGCATACCACCGGGTCCGGGGGAGCCCGGTGGTCATGAGGAAGTCTCTGCGCCTGAAAAGATACGCGACCACCTGTCGCGGCTATGCTCTCCTGCGGGTAGGAGCAGCAGTGCGCTCCCTACCTCTCCTGCTCCACCTCCTCCTTCTGCGACATCTCATCCTCGCAGAAGGAGAGGACCACCCGCCACGTGCTCTCACTGAGCACTCCACCAGGGTGTGGTCTGCAGTGTCTTCACTGCTGTTTCAGTGATGACACCCTGGCGAGTCCTCCGCCCCTGCCACCTTCCACAGATACCTTCGGAAACAGCCGCGCCTCGTCAGGATCTGCGCAAGGTGGAAGGTGATGATGCCATGCCGCCGGTCAATCCACTGCTCCAACGTTTGATAGCCTAGGGGAGTATCATTCATACCGAAAGACACATGGTCTTAAATAAGTGCATGCTCTAGCACAAATTCCGATATTTTTAATATAGGTTAGCTCTACCATGCTCTAAACTTAGAAAACTTTAAGACTAGTTTCTTAGAGAGTCTTCCGAAATATATGATATTATATTCCTTTCATAATTATTATTGGAATTATATTTTCAGCGTGGATGTTACACGAAAGAAAGAGTTTCTTTCAGAGGTAGTTTGAAAGAATTATGCTTCATTAGAGATTTTCATTTACATTTTAAAAGGGCTAAATTCTCTAATCCTTTGTTAACAAAACTATAAACTTTTAGCCATGTAAATTATTAATATCTAAAGAAAGTAATGGTATGTGTTCCTTATATAATAATATATCGTTAATCAAATAGGCGAGTTAGCTTTTTTCACCACGGGGACATAATTTATGTGTGAGGTGCGCCATATTTTTGGAACGAGTATCGCCTACAAAATGCTAGCGACGATTTATTTTTGTACCCCGTATCTGGTATGTTGTGTACCCACATCACTGTCAAATTGTAATGTTGTGGGGAAGATTATTTGCTAATGCTATATGACTTATATAGTACCGAAGTGATACGTTACTATAGTTATACGTAGTCGGCGTTGGATGTGAGTAGCTGTCTTGGCGGTCGGTATTGTGTCTAGAATGGAGGTTCATATGTGATGATGATGATGATAATTATAAGAAACAATACGGATTTTCGGCGCAAGATTGGAGGAAAAGACAAGAAGCAAGTAATCATAGAGATTAGGTTTTGAATTGCATCTATACCACAAGATAATTAAACAGTATTATTATATGTTTATGCATTGCGAGGGATCGGTCATCTTGGCATTCTTTGAGGAAGGCCTATGTACAGCAGTGGACGGATAGGGGCTGGTGATGATAGGGGCTGGTGATGATAGGGGCTGGTGATGATAGGGGCTGGTGATGATAGGGGCTGGTGATGATAGGGGCTGGTGATGATGATACTCTGTCTTAGTTACTGTCTGGCGGAGTAGTAGAGGTTTATTTTTATCATTTAAAATCTTACATTTCTCAGTCTTAATTCCTTTCTTACACGTAAACTATAGTATATTTTCTCTGATAGAGAATGAATTGTATAAACGTGCTTATTTTCTTTGTATATACTGCTTTCCTGGAAAAATAATATTGCTCGGTTTCACCGTCTCTCGTCTTAGAAATATATAAGAAATATTTATTAAATATATTTTTAAACTTCAGATACTTTATATTAGTTTTCAATTTCAAAAAAGGTAGATACATAAAAAAGTTAGGTATATCTTTTAAGCTAGGTCAGAATTCATTAGGATTCCAACTTGCTACAACAAATAAGAACGTCTTGTGAAACGAAGGCCTATCTAACAATGCGAATAAGTTCTGTATTCATATTGTGTATAGAAATAAGTGAAAAATGATAAAATAAAAGGATAAAAAATATATATACTTACATTACAGTTTTTAACAAATGTCGATTCATTTTTAGGATCATCATTGTTATAGATCCTTTATGAACGCCAAGATGGCCAACCGGCTACTGCTCCGAGATCACCGTCCCATAGTTGCAATGAAAGTTTATTCTATCTCTGGCCAGTCACCTCATGATAATATTATTTATAACAAAAAATGCTTTTCGGGTACTACACCTAGAACTAATTTGATATGTATCGAAATTTTATCATTAAACTAAACCCTACAGCTAAAAGTAATAGTATAGTCATTCGAGATCAGGAAACAGAGCTTAAGACATAACCGCACTAGGTTATTGAATCTCTGGAAATAGTTTAGACTGTGGTTTGTGGTAATATTGGTTATTTCAAAACCGTAGCTCTACAATCATAAGGCGGATTCCCTTGCCTTAGAATTTAGATTATCCTACTTATAAAAAGTGTAAGCCTATATTCATATGCTCTTGACTTCAAGACATCGAGACATAAAAACCTGTTACCAGGTGGGACGTCTATCAGTTTGTCTATCTTAAAATATGTTATCAAAAACGTATATTAAAGAATCCATATTATATTAATAGTGCCAAGAAATTGAATATTCTAAAAATAAAGAAATTTATTTCAAATGAAAACGATTTATTCTCGAGATGGCTTCAGACGGACGGACGTTTTCCGTTTCTCTCGATATCAACAGCGCCTGTCAAAATGGCGTACTTTCAAGGATTCTCCAATTGCGAAACCGTATGTAATGTGTCTTGTAGACGCGTTTGACAGCATTTGGTGATAATCATTTTTAATTACTGGTTAAGTTATATTTCTTCATGGCGTTTTAGTAAATATTAAAATTTAATATTAAATTTTTACGCGTTGAAACAATTGTTGCATTTATTATTACTTATATGTAAATGCACCACATGGCGTATTGGCACTTGTAGAAGGAGGAAAGAAATAAGTAACAGTTTTTTTTTTACGCAGTCAATTAATATGTACCCTAAATGTTGCAGGATAGAATCGCGCAGAAAGAAAGCGCAAGAGTAGATTTTTATGATATATACCTATTACAAGATGGATTACATTAGGCAGGATTATAATACGATACGTTTCATAATTATAACGTAAACAATGTTTAATATAAAACAAAAACACCACAACACGATCACCGCATCTAGTATGAAGCTCCGTAAGTTCTACCAGTCATGGCCGACCAACGACCCACATTGCAAACACCTTTCATATTAACCACATAATCTTTATATAATTATACAAATTATCATCTTATTCGTTTTATTATTTCAACATTGTCGCTGATGTTTGCCATTTAAATTAATAAATATTTACACGAGGATCTGATAAGCTGGTATGATTTTTTTTATAATAGATAGGATAAAAAAGGAACTTAAAATATCTTTTATCCACCATTTAAACTATTAAGTGTTTAATTACATTGTTATTATTTATTGTAATTAATTATGTATTTCATACGTTTATAAAGAGACTCGGATCCCGCAGTCAAACTGTGTAAACAGTTTTGCGGGACAATTTATAAACTTAGAAATTATGTTGAAAGCTTATAAAAAAATTAAAAAAAAGAAAGAAAGATTTTCGTGATTGGTCCATGTTGGATTCTAGTGATGGAAGATTCGTCTTGACGTTCATTGAAGGAGGCCTTTGTCCAGAGCGGATGGGTACGAGCTAATAATGATTCCTTTTTTCTCGTGGTGCAATGACATAAAGACATGTTAAACTCAACATGAGGCCACCTTCCAAGGTCAAACATTTACAGGTTCCCCAAAGTGTTACACTTGCATGACCTTCAATGATTTATCTTTTGGCATTAAATTTTACATGCCCGTATAACAAATAAGGCACAAAATGTGAAAAATATTCATAATACTCAAAATATGAGTTATTCAATTAAATTCTAAATTTAATTTATCATCTTCAAACAATGCTCCTTCAGAAACGATGCACGTATGCCATTCAATAATCCAATCATCAAAACATTTTTTGAACACTTTCTCCGTAATTGAGTTTAGTTCTCGTCGCGAATTACCCTTTATATCTTTTACCGAATGAAAACGGCTGCCTCAAAGTGATAATTGTCGGCTGGAGCCATAAAAGGTGATATTTGTTGAGTTGAGTCTTTGGCCAAAAATTAGTTCACAATATTGCGCTTTTGGCCTTGTGCGAAGGCGCATTATCGTATTGCAAAATACAAGAATTTCTTTGCTTGCGTAAGCACGCACCACATAAGCACCTCAAATCTGACCTTTATCGTCAAATTTGGTCTCCTGAATGCCGCGTAACGCGTAAATCTTTGTAATCAAATACTTTCTTTACATTTTTTTTTAACCGGTTGACCTTCCTAAAGGAATTCCGTGTGCACAACACCGCAACAGGGAATATGACTTTGGTCGACTTTGACGTTTTTTTTCGATTTCAGTTGTCTAGGAAGGCGCCACTCCGAAGCTTGCATGTCAAACTCGTATAGGTCCACGTCTCGTTACCAGTAAAATGCGATTCATGAATTTCGGGTTGGAATTGACTCGTTCTAGGATGTCCTCAGCACCTCACCATGGTTCAGGCCTTGACGTTGCGGTGGGGCTCAGTAGTCTAGGATGAGCCTAGCACCTTGGGCGAAGCGAATTGAGCTGAGGGGGCTCTTTGTACCCCTCTTATAAGAAGAGGGGACAAAAGAGCAGGGGGCAAGGGGCGAGGACGGGAACCCCATTGTAATGTCCCGACGTTAGGAGGGGTGGTCTGTGGGGCGGGACAAACCCTTTGTGGAGGTGGCGTCGGTCCCTTGGGGGACTGATTAGCCATCGAGGTGCCCTGTTTGCTCATTAGATCACCAAAAGGGCACCTCACCAAAAGCGGCATTGGTGGCACTCGCCGGGTTTTAGTGGGTAGAGCTGCGTCCACTTACCAGCTTTCGGGTGCAGCGAGTCCCACATACCCGAGTGGGGAGACCCACTCCCCCTCAGGATGCCTCAGAGCATTTCCCGATGTTAAAGAAAAAAAGGATGTCCTCAGCAACACTTTTGCGAATTTGTTTTTGGGGAAAATTCAGGTCTTTTGGGACTCAAGTTTGTATGATATACGATAAGATAGGAGGATTCAATTGGGATGGGCAGCATTCAGGAAGCTTAGCCATATTCTCACGTCGTTGAAGTGGCAGTGGGCTGGTCACACACTCTGGAGAACGGATGGCCGATGGGCCGATAAGGTTCAAGAGCGGAGGCCAAGTTTAGGTAGACGGAGTGTTGGTCAGCCATTAACAATGGGAAGACAATCGGGAAGACGATCTTTGTGCAGTTGCTGCTCGTGGATGAGAGTGGTGGGGGATCGGCCGTCTTGGCGTTCATTGAGAGAGGCCTATGTTTAGCAGTGGACAGATAGAGGGTGATGATGATGATTATTATTATTAAATATTAGTAGTTCCCTAAGTTTAATAGCACGAACATCCTGCTTTTGTATAATGGACACCTTATTCAAAGTGCCTTTTAATTGTTCAAGATATCATTATTGTATAAATAAAATTACTATCTGAAATATATTTAGTCTTTATATATTTTGGGTATTATTAATATCTTTTAGGTACTCAAAAGTTTTTGAGCCTACTAATATATAGTGTTTAACTCCCAATCGCTATTACTTCTATATCCCAAATTACTTCTTAGAGTAATAAAATAAATTATAGTTTAAAAAAAAACTAAAAAACACGCTTTAATAGCAAACCGAGCTAACCGAACTACTATATATATATATATATATATATATATATATATATATATATATATATATATATATAGTAGTTCGGTGCCAGTAATTACACTGCCTGTCTTGCTCTTCTCTCCGAAACACAGCAAAGCTGTTTCACGGGAGAAACAAGCATGATGGTGGTACCCATGCAGCCGGGAGCGCGGCACAGCGCTTCCCTCCCACCGGTAGCTCCCAGCGTGAGGTGCTCGATATTCATTATTAAAAATATTTCATCGGTATCTATTTTTAAAAAGTGAAGTTAGTATTAAAACTCAGTTACAAGCACCACGCTTTTTTACAATAAGTAATATCATTAATTTATTTTGTTAACCCATTTAATTCTTCTATTAAAAATTATTTTCAAATTTATATTTCGGTTTGCTATTAAAGCGTGTTTTTTTTTTAAACAATATTTTTTTTGTTGTCGATTTTTTTAATTAAAGATTTAATTAATTTAAAGTACTCAACTAATGGCAATCACTTTAGAAATTAGTGAGAGACTAAAAACAACATAAGTTATTTAGGTAACTTGCGCGCTTTACGCCTTCCTAGCATGTGCTATCCTGATTATGCTGATCAGGATATTGGAATAATTTTATCAAATTATTGTATTGTCATCGGTCCTCGATAAATCTACAAAGTTTGAACAAAATCTGCCCGTTTAAAGTGGGTCAAAATCGCGCCCAAAGAAGTCGGTTACAAACATACAAACATACATACAGGTGAAGCTAATAAAAAGCGTATAATAAGGGAGACGTAACGAGTAACGACCAAGGCTCGTTGATGGTAATGGAGTGTCTTGCAACTTGTGACGGGGATACGTGACGAGTAACTTAATGATTTTTTTTACTTATATTTAGTTTTTATAAAAACTATTTGCAAGAGTTAGTCTGACGTGAATGTTTCTATATTAAAAATCGAAAAGTATACATATAATATAAGCCCTTAAAGGCGTGATCGATTTTGATAAAATCGTCAAAAAAGATATAAGCTGTAGACCTACCCGGGTAAACTTTGACTCAATCGCTTACTTTATGTAGATCGCATTTAATAAATAATAAAATAATATCCTAGTATAAGATCCAGCTACAAAATCTATACGTTCATTGCGTATTTATTTATTTATTTAATAATTTATGTGCACTGAAAAACATACATAGTGAAATAATGATAGCAAATACTGGTACAAAGGTACTACCATTCCATGAGTGGAGTTTCTTCCAGTTGTCCTACTACAGGAGAATTTTAACGACAATTGCAATATCAGTGTCCACATTATAACCTAATAAATACTTTATATGCAATAAAAAATATTTACTTACAGCACATACATATATACCTACTTATACATACACAAATACATACATACAATTTTATAAATAAAATAATAATCACACTCAGATATGATGATATAACGCTTATTACAGATATTATTATGTATTGTCCTATTAAAAAATGAATGTAGAAAGAGTTTGAGTATCTATGTGATAAACGTTACAGATTTTGCAGTCAGATCTTGTATTATCTGGTTTACAATATTTACTAAATGCTCTTTGACTCAATACACGAGATCAAACATTACGCTCGTGTATTATGTTTAAGTAATAAAGCTTGCATGTTATCTTTATCATTCATCTGTTTCCTCCAGATTCACCCTCGTTATCTCGTTATTATTTTACAATCTTATCGGGTTTTCGTTAGTTTGTCAGTTTTCTTAAACATACATTCGTTGTTGAATATTTAAGAATGTAATACGTTTGAAAGAGAATTATCTCAGCAAGAGTTATTTTGATGCAGCTTTTTAAATATACTTTCTATAGACTTTTGTAAGTTATGAATCTAGTTTTAGTGCAGGAGCTTGAATCAAATCTGGCAACCTGGTGGCCGGTTCTGACTACAGGGGATCGGCCGGCTTGGCATTCATTGAAAGACATCCGGCCGTGAGTGGAAAAATATTGATAATGATGATGGTGAAACACACAAGAAGAATGATGTTGATTAAATACACGATTGCATATTTGGCAATAGATAATTATTGAATATATAAAAATATAAAAACATTTGACTGTGGGATTTGTACATTAATTTTCTGTTGAAACATTTTGAGTTTTTTAATTCAATATTTATAATTTTTATTTATATTTATAATTTTATTTAAAAAATAATCTACTAACGCCATTTCTTAACCAAGGAAATGTCACTTAAGACCTTATTGTAATTGAGGAAGATATTGTATTACTAATACGAATGTATTGCAAAGGAACTACTGGCAACACACAGACCGTTGCTTGTAATATAAACCTATTTCCAAACCACTTCAACAGACGTCACAGTTGCGAAATGTACACACACGAAATTAAACTAATTGAAGTGTTTAAATACTTTATAATCGTAAATTATTTATGAACGACCAATGGTATATTTACTTAATAAAAAGATTAAAATTAAAATGTGGATAAGCCCATCCCCAATTTTTGAAGTCGGTTTAAATGTAGCCAACGTCATTCGGATCCATCGAGCATATAACTGTAGAGTAGTAATGTGAGCCATAACATTACGAAACTGGTCAGTGATTTGTCACTGACGTAATAGCAATTCAACCAACCAGTGATTTGTATGTACGTCCCATCGGTCAATCATCCATCAATGGCCATCAGTCGGCCATTAGAGCGCCGAACCGGCGTAGCGTCGTGGCACAAATTCGGCGGAATTTGTTTTCATACAAAACATAATATAACACTAGCGCTCTATTACGGTTATATGCTCGATGCTCGGGATACTAATTAATCGATTGACACCTTATTCATCAAAATCGGATAAGAGGTTTCGGCGCTACGTTGGAACATACGTACAAATACATTACACAATAGGCTTGAACTTATTTCGACTTTTTATATACATAGTCAGGTAAAATAGTCTTTGATTGATTTAATATCTTCCATCATCTTCTTATAACCAGACTTCATTCAGTCGTTGAGAATTGCGCAATGCTACCGTTAATTGAAAGAATTCAATGTAGTACATTGCTGCCGATGCTTCTGACATAACGCGAAGATATAGTAGGAAGGAAGTAAATAGTAGGAAGAGTATAGCATGTGGTAAAACCTATTTAGTTCGCTACACACATACAACTGAAATTATTAATCAATCTTCTGTATTCACAACGCTTTTCTTTTTTTTATATCACAAGGAGGTAACCGAGCAGCCGGAGCCTTATGGTGACTACCGACGCCCATAGACATGGGTACAGTCAAAAGGTATGTAAATACGTTGCCCTCCTTTTCCCTACCCCCCCAATGGGCCACCAGTAACTCAAAAACCGCACGAAACACGACAGCATAGCTGTCACTTGACGCTGGTATTATGTGAGCGAGAGGTACTACCCCGGTCGTGCCGGCCCAAATCGGGTGCAAAGCACTCTTAATTTTTTATTGTTAACGTTGTACACGCTAACAATAAAAAAATTAGGAGTGCATGGAAATTCTAGTATATTGTAACATCGCGGTCAGTAATAGTTAATAATTAGAAAATGCATAAATGTGGTTTGATAATAGTTTTCTTTCATGTCACACAGTACAAAAATATTGCAACGTTTAAATGTTGCATGATTTTTGTACTTAAGGTTACACATGTCGCTCTTCTATCCATACAAACGCAGGACAGTAATTACTACAACGTTTGATGTTGACCATGAAAAACTAAGGATAATAAAAATTGATCTCATCGTTATCTATGTCTGTATGTACCCAAAATCGTAAAAAATATACATTTAAAATAAAAGCTTCTAAACTTTCGCATTTCAACACTGATTTGAGCCCAACTTTGAGAGAAAATAAATAGTATATGGAGCATGAAAGCTCAAAAATAAAGCCCATACAGACATAGTTTAGTTATTCAAAAATTGAAATAAATTTATTTTAAAAAAATACACTTAATAGTTTTTCTATAATAACTGTTTTGCTAAAAGGACATTTTAGGAATGAATCATTGTGCATTTCACTCTAGCACACATATTCGCGCACTATGTCCGGTGAGATAGCATTCATTTAGTTGGAGTTCGCGCCGTCGACTTGTTCAACCTTGAATACTGCAAAGTAACAAAAACATCTGTGTTTCCTAAAAACTGTCTCGTTCTCCGTTAATTTCCTTTTTGGAGTCCAGCCAAGGGCTTGGACTAGTGCTAAAGTTCTTGGTTAAGTATAATAAATAGACACTGAAGTAAATGTATATCGTATAATTATGAAACATTTAACATCGGTAGCGGGAAATTGCCTGGTCTCAAACTTTCAGTGCATCTGTAGTTAGCATAGTAAAATCATTTTGCCTCGTATGCACAAATAATAATTTGTAAATACAGGAAACTACAATTAGTTTGCGTCTCCGCTAACTACGTATGAACGTGGACGGTTACAGGGAGAAAATGATGATGATGCTGCTGCTGATGATGATGATGAATATAGCAAATGAAATCACTGTCTACCTTCAAATATTTATTTTAATTATTAACATTTTCTTTCTCGCTTTACTAAGTGTCATGATACATTTGAGAAAGCAATCTAAATCGCAGGAATTTCGAGTGCTTTCTCTGATTTTCATTTAATTAAATTCGCATTTATTAATAGCACCACATATATTCAATGGTACAGAAATAGATAATGACGAAAGTATATATGTATCATCAATATTGTGAATGACATAATAAATCCATTTTAAATTAGTAGCAATTATTTCGATAATTGCTTTTAAAGCGAGCGCGAGATTAGCCAAACGCTTGTTCGCTATCAGGACATCTGAGATTCAGGCTGTAATGGGTCTCGTGTGCTTCTGTGACATTTAACCAGTCATTAAGAGGGAACATACGTATACGGTAATTACCACCTTATCCATGCCTTAGGCCTTAAAAGATTAATCTATATAAAATTTGTGTCTCGGCCCTAATAGCTCGATTATGGCAAAATCGTAAGTAAGACATGTTTTCGGTTTGATAGGATTTATGTCTACGTATGTATGTACTTACTTTGATAAATGCTGTCTATCAGTTTGTTATTATGATCTAAGTGACAAACTTTTTACTTGAAATAAATCTACTTTACATGGATTTTATATTCTCGCGATCATGAATCTTTTCAGTAGAAAAAGTATTTAATACTTTTTTTTATACTATTCATGTTATATTACACCATAACCCAGGAACATAGAAAAAAAAAGAAATCTTTTTTGTCACCTTGCGGGATTCAAAGCCGCTACCTCCTTCTTGCCATCGAGTTTACCATTAAGCCACAGAGGTCGTCAAATTGAATTCCCTCAGTGGAATTACCGTAAATAATAAACAAAATGTGAACTGTGCTATTTCATAAATTCAATTACAGAGGTCTGGAACTAGCCTTAAGGCACACTTTGTTATATTTACGTTTGATCTGACCCAACGCGGCTTTCATTCTGAGTTGGCCCACCGGCTATAGAATCATCAGCATTCGTAGACAACTTACATTTCAATAATATACATATTGTTTCTTCTGTATTTTATGTTACTTGAATAAGTAAACTGGCAGTTCGTTCCTCTTGGTGATCCGTGGTCAGCGTCGCCCATGAACATAAGCTAGTTTACCCGGAACTAGCCCACTCATTCATGTGTTGCCTATCCTGAGATTAAATATGTTAAATCTCTGTACCAATAACTGCTCAGAATGTACTGCCCTTTTCTCCAAAACAGAGCTGTTTCACGGGAAAAACCCAAAAATTTCGATCGCTGTGCGACCGCTAATTTTAAATAACTGTCATGTATAAATATAAGTTCTTAACTTACTCCTTTTTTAATATGTCGGTAGCTAATTGAATTAGAACATAGACATGGAAAGTAAAAACATAAAAACGTTTTTGGCATAAAACGATGTAAATTAAACTTCTATTATACAAGTCAAAGCTAAGAATGGATCGGATACAGTAGACGTCAGACGCGCGTCAAATAAAAACTTTGAAGAAACTTTCATTTGTCATTTGAACAATAAATATTAAGTTAAAATATATCTCCATTTCTTGATTTGGCGTATTTCAAATCGTCAGCGCAGACGAGTATTAGAGGAAGATCTGTCTCCGGACAAATCCAATATCAGAGGGAATTGCCTCAATGCACGCCATTTGTTCGTCAAACCTCTTGGGAAACGCATGGCAGCAAATATTTTAGTTATTTTTAAAGGAAGTTTATTTAAACGTGTCCCCAGTTAGAGTACCTTTAGTACGAATTCAAGCTGACACACACAAAAGAAGTAGAATGAGAAATAGAGGGAGAGAAGAACAAATGAAAAATAAATGCATCATCATACTCGTATCATACATATTTAACCATCCACTGTTAGACATGGACCTTTATCAATGAATACTAAACCGAAAATAGCAATTTTACTTTTTAACTTTTTTTTTCTTTTACATTATTTTTTTATACTATGCTCGCTTTAGACTCTCTTCACGCACTCTTTATGATTTGCTGGCAGAAATCTTTTATAGATGTACAAAATGTATCAAACGTAGGTATATAATATTATATTAGTTGTAATAAATTTTATGTACATAAAGAATAAATAAAAAGTGTAGTGTCATGGGACACCAGGTTCCAACGAAGTTCCTTCGGATAATATATAGAAGGAACACAATTTGCAAAACAAATATTGCTTAATCTTATATATTATATATATTTTTAATTTTGCTTATTGGTTTTTATTTAAGTACATAAAAGTATTGAGGAAATTTTGTATCTTAGAAAATAACAAATAACATTAAAAAAAAATCAAACGTCATATAAAAGTCAAATGTATACGATAGCACTTACGAATATTATGTTTAACATTTTTTTCAGTTTGGTCGCGCAGCAAAATTCCTATCTAATCCAAGCCTTTTTTTTTCCTTTACGCCGGGAAATGCTCTGAGGCATCCCGTGGGGGAGTGGGTCTCCCCAGGAGGGTATGTGAGACTCGCTGCGCCCGAAAGCTGGTAGGTAAGTGGACGCAGCTCTACCCAGTAAAACCCGGCGAGTGCCCCCAATGCCACCTTTGGTGAGGTGCCCCGGATCTAAATAGCAAATAGGGCACTTCGACGGCTAGTCAGTCCCCCAAGAGACCGACGCCACCTCCACAGAGGGGTTGTCCCGCACCACAGAACAACCCCTCCCAACGTCGGGACAGTACAATGGGGTGATGTTCCCGTCCTCTCCCCTTGCCCCCTGTCTTTTGTCCCCTCTTCTTATAAGAGGGATACAAAGAGCCCCCTCGGCTCAATTAGCTTCGCCCAAGGTGCTAGGCTCACCCTAGGCAACTGAGACCCACCGCCACGTCAAGGCCTAAACCATGTAGGGTCTCATCCAAGCCTGCCGTAAAGAACTTCGTTCCATTAATAACGTTCATTTTTATGAAATTAGCAGAACAATCTTCGTCTGCTCAGACTGGGATACGGAAGCTGACAATGAAACCTTAATACGATTCTCTTTAACTAACTTTCCTTTTGAATGCTAATTTAAAAATTTCTCTTGTCACATTGCAATATTTTTCGCTTAATATTCGCAAGATTAACTGAGATTATTCGTCTTTGTAATTATATCTGGCGATAATTAGAATTTTCCCGCGCCAGGGAAATGTGAAGCCTGCTTTGTTTTCTTTTATTTATTTAAGGCGCAGAGAAATGAGGGTATTTTTATTTCTATATATATAATAATAAAGTCATCTGTACAGTTTGTTTAAATGCGCTAATGTTCTACGAATCACATTTAAAAAGTTTTTTATTTACCCAATTGTTGAGGTAAGTAGATTCATTTTTATTTTATAAAGTTTTGGACCGGGCAACGGGAAACAACTAGTATCATATAATCAAAAGATAGCGAGTAATGTACCAGCTTAATATCCTCGAGAGCTAAGTGGTCAAATGGCTACTATTGTGCAGGCCGCATTAACTTGGAATAATATAAAACCTCATTAATTACCGGGTTAGTCCCGCTACCCATGAATACTTGGTTAATGTGGTATTCAATTTCAATTGTTATATTATTACTGGTAACACCTGGTATTTTTTTTGGTACCGCCCTAAAGCCTTCAGGGAAGATGAGCCTTGTTTTTTTTTAATAAGTATTGCTGAATGTGGGTGGTGGGTATCGGCCGACTTCGCATGTATTGAAAGAGCCTACAGGTCTAGGTATAAAAGAGGTAATAATAATGATGATGAATGCCAGATATCCATCTAAAATACGGTAAAAGACCGTAATCGCGATTCATAGCAGATAGTTGTCTACTTACCTGTAATTGTACTTGTGATTGGAAGATGCGTGCTCGACTAAGAACATATTCGCTAATATGAAAATCCAACAGCTTTGCTGTGTTTCAGAGAGAAGGGCAAGACAGTCAGTGTAATTACTGGCACCGAGTCTTAACATCTTATGTCTCAGGATAGACAACACATAAATGGGTTGCCTGAAGAAGAAAAACATGACAAAACGGTATTAAAATTAAAATGAAGAATTTCGCCAGCCCACGCGAACTATGGTATTATGTTATCCTCGTCACCGAATGCGAGGAGAAAAGTACCCAAAATTGAATGTAGTAAAGTAATTTAAAAATCATATTTTACAAAAAAATATTCAAATGTTAGGGGCGTAAGGTGAAGGCGTTCCTTACGAGGCTTAACTGTTTATATTATATTTCCTATCATCATCATCATCAGCCTCTTTCCGTCCACTGCTGAACATAGGCTACCTATATAATATTGTAATTTGTAAAATAGTTAAAAGATTAGTTTCACTGAGTTTGTTTTGCCGGTTCTTCTCAGTGAACTAGCTTTAGGTAGTAGAGTCATTTGACATTCAATAAGATACTCTTATGTACAATATTGGATAAAAACTTTTTTTACTTTAACTTCACTTTTTAGCCGAATTCAAAAAAGAGGTTCTCAATCGTCGGATTTTTTTAGCAAAAAATATTCAAGTGTGGTTGACGTCAGATCGAATGTAAATAGCTCGGGCTGGTCGATGTGGTTTTGGTCTAGGTTATTTCAATCCCAGACACGGGCTGTGAGACAATAAACGAGATCAAGACAAGGCAAATGGAAATCTAGGTCTTGTTCGTAGTGGCTGAGTCTACAGAAACGGACGTATAAATCGATATAGACTTGCAGAATTGGTTCTGTAATTTTCATTAAAAGCTATTCTTGGCTTTAGTGTTGTAATCTTAGAGCATATATTATATTGTATACTCTAAGGTTGTAATACCTATACTCGCCTATGATTTCTATTGCAAATTGATAAATGTAGCGCTAAGATCTCTTCTGTTCTCATAGTATTGGTATAGGAAACCATAAAAAACAAAAACCATTAAAAAAAAATAGTATAGAGCGCGCACATTAGGTTCAACGTCCAGGCAAGAAGAAAGAGATGAGTGTGTCCATAGATAACATTTTTTTTTCTTTAATGCCGTGAAATGCTTGAGGCATCCCGCGGGGGAGTGGGTCTCCCCACGCAGGTATGTGGGACTCGCTGCGCCCGACAGCTGGTAAATGGACCTCACCAAAACCTTTGGTGAGGTGCCCCGGATCTGTTGAGGCGACAGGGCACCTCGACGGCTAGTCAGCCTCCAAGGGACCGACGCCACCTCAACAGAGGCCTGCACCACAGACCATCCTCTCCTAACGTCGGGATGGTACAATGGGGTGAGGTTCCCATCCTCACCCCTTGCCCCCTGCTCTTCTGTCCCCTCTTCTTATAAGAGGGGTACAAAGAGCCCCCTCGGCCCAATTAGCTTCGCCCAAGGTGCACCGCTCACCCTAGTTTACTGAGCCCCACCGCCACGATAAGGCGTACATAGATAACATACCTTTTAATATTTTTGTCTCTGATTTCACAGACAACACAACACCACACTATATAGACATTACTACAAAAACCAGTCAATTTTTATGTTAGAATTTTAATTATCTACCAATCATATACCTATTGTTTGATCAGCCGTAGGTCATGAGGACAAAACAGATTGAAATGCGATCAAAATGTAACACAATCAATAAACAAATGACTACTTTTGGAAAAAAAAATCCATGTTTTTAAAATAAAATTAATTTGAAATTAGAATTCTTAGCCAAGTAAAAATTATTTTGATTTGAAATGGCCAGTACTGCAGAACGGCAATTTCATAGGTAAAGACCTAATAATATTATCATTGTTTATAAGACTTACATAGACATTTGCATAACAAAACTACAATATTATCTAGTATTCAGAACCAGCTAATAACATATTATAAAGAATAATAATTATAGTAAGAGGCAGTTCCATGCTGCTTTGCAGCCGAATGGGGCCGGCACGACCGGGGTGGTACCTCTCGCTCACATAACACTGGCGTCAAATGACAGCTATGCTGTCGCGTTTCGTTCAGTTTGTGAGTTTCCGGTCACCCATTGAGGGCTATAGGGAAAAGGAGGGCAACGCATCTGCATAATACCTGGTTGTGCGGATGTGTATGGGCGTCGATAGTCGCCAAACGACTTCGATTGCTCGTTTGTCCTCCTATGCTATAAAAAAATATACTAACCAT
Organism: Helleia helle; assembly: GCA_963853865.1. Classification (NCBI taxonomy): domain Eukaryota; kingdom Metazoa; phylum Arthropoda; class Insecta; order Lepidoptera; family Lycaenidae; genus Helleia; species Helleia helle. The sequence continues at coordinate 16,416,332 of OY971421.1, forward strand.
CAATGAAATGTAATTCTCTTATTCAACATCTTTCGTCACTCTACATAACATATACCGGTGGGAGGGAAGCGCTGTGCCGCGCTCCCGGCTGCATGGGTACCACCATCTTGCTTGTTTCTCCCGTCAAACAGCTTTGCTGTGTTTCGGAGAGAAGAGCAAGACAGGCAGTGTAATTACTGGCACCGAGACTTAACATCTTATGTCTCAGGATAGGCAACGCATAAATGAGTTGCCTGGGCTCGTTCCAGGTAAACTAGTTTATGTTCATGGGCGACGTCGACCACTTACCATCAGGTGGCACGTTTTCCAGTTTGCCTATCCAACTAACATAGAAAAAAAAAAAATCTCCACGCTCCACATTCTGTTCGCGGAACAATAACAGGTGTGATCCAACTATTTATCGGTCAGTAGGCCTAGTTACATATAATTACTTATAATACTTTAACATATAATTATTATGTTGAGAGTTTTTTGTAATGAACACGTCGTATTAGCCTAGTTCCGCGTTAAGATCGTTAACTGTTGTGCTACAGTCATTAGAAACAATTTATTTTAAAAAATAAAATAGGTATAACCACGTTATATTATAAAGAGGAAAGATTTGATTTTGGTTCGTCTGTTTGTTTGTAATGATTTTACTCAAAAACTACTAGGCCGATTTAAAAAATTGTATCACTTTTATAAAGCTACGTTAACACTGAGTGACATATGATATAATTATAGTCATCATCAATCAGGGTACGGCTGTAAATGTAAGGTAACGCGGGCGAAGCTGTGGGCAACAGTTATTTATTATAATATTCGTAATATATTATTGTGTCATCGGAATATTTTCTAAAACGTATCTATTATCTAATAGGTTATCAACAACAACAACTGTGATCCATATTGCGAATATAAATAAACATGAATATACAAATTACTTACATAAAAACTGTAACGTTACATAAATACGTAAACACGACATTAATTATGTACATCTATACGGATAAATAAAATTTGAGTGTCTGTTTGTAATATTAAGATAACCGCTTTTTATTAAATGCATTATATGGATACACCAAAATAACATTTTTTACAATTTATGTCTGTCTGTCTATTTGTTCCGGCCATTCTCTGAAATGGCTGAACCGATTTTGATGGGACTTTCACTCGCAGATAGCTGATGTTAAAAGGAGTAATTTAGGCTATAAAAATAATCATCATCCATCCGGGTATGGATAGTACATTAAGTTAACGCGAGCGAAGCTGCGAGCAACAGCTAGCTAATAATATCACATAATATGTTACTAAATGTTTAATTTTGAGTAAATCTTTGCTTTTCTACAACGCCATGCTAAATACTTTTATGCGTTTTAGCAATAAAGATGTGACATTAGGAGGAGTCCTACGTTTAGCAGTGGACGGATAAAGGCTGATGATGTTGATGAAGATGATGATGATGATGATGATGATGATGACGATGATGATAATAAACACAATCATTACATAAAAAGCACAATTTTGAATTAAGTAATTTACTTTGCTCTTAACTTAATCTCCGTGGAGTGACGGGCCCTAGTTGAATGCAAGTGCGCGAGGTCCGAGTATCGTCTCAGCGTCAAAAGCGGCCTATGTTTCTTTCTATAGAGAGGGGGCAAACAGACAGTCAGTTTACCTGGTGGTAAGTTTTCGGCGACAACCGCTACACCAGAAGATTGGCAGGTGCGTTACCGGCTTTCAAATATGAAAATGCATAGAGCGTTTTGAAGGTCTCTAAGTCGTACCCGGTAGAGGGATAGAGGCAGCCGATGGGTACGATGATGATAATAAATAAAGGAAAATATTATAATATTATAGTCTGTTTCAAATGTGTCAGCGTGTATAAATGCGCGAATAATAAATGAACCCTAGTTAATAACGCATATATAATTCAGTCGGACCTGCAGCTGAAGGGATGACAACCCCTGTACAACAGGGTTATTTTGACATTATTTCCTGTTTAATAATGAATTGGAGTTATAATGATACGGCTTACAAATGTAAAAAACCGAGAAAGCTGTACATATTTTGGATATGATGTAGGGGGGGCGGTAGAAAAGCTTATGTCCAATTGTCGAGCAAATATTCCTATGTGCATTTTCCGCTATCTTGAAATACGGTTGAATTCAGGTTTTTTTTACAATAACTTGGTTTTCCGTTGAGATACGAAAATTTTGACTCGATACTTTTTTGTTGCTCTTTGTACGCTCTACAATTAAGTTCTCCTAGGACCAGCGAACAGACTTGATGTATTTCTCAATCTACATTAAAGCGAGCGAAGCTACGTGAAAATATTTATCAAACGCTACGAAATAAAAATTTCTGTTATATAATTAACATAAATAAATAAATAAATAAATAATTTACTACTACTACGTTAGTAACCTCTTTGTTACGTTTTTTTTTTGTTTTTCGCCGGGAAATTCTCTCAAGCATCACGCGGGGGACTCCCATAGGCGGGTATGTGGGTAAAAGATGGTAGGTAGATGCAGCTCTACCCACTAAAACCAAGCGAGTGCCACCAATGCTGCCTTTGGTGAGGTGCCCCGGATCTGTTGAGCAAAAGGGCACAACCTTTGTTACTTGTGTTATAGGATACCGTTATTTTATTCATCATCATCATCATCAGCCTCTATCCGTCCACTGCTGAGTTTAGTTATCTATACTAATATTATAAAGCTGAAGAGTTTCTTTGTTTGTTTGAACGCGCTAATCTCAGGAACTACTGGTCTGATTTGAAACATTCTTTGAGTGTTAGACAGCCCATTTATCGAGGAAGGCTATAGGCTATATAACATCACGCTGTGAGATATAGGAGTTGAGTAACGCGGGCGAAGCTGCAGGCAACAGCTAGTTTTATTATACATATAGATAAAATTAGTAAAGTATTATAAGTGCTCATGACCTTATTGACCAGATGTTAATGCCTGATATTTATAAAATAATTTTCTGCCTTTGTCCTCGAACCCCGCGTATAGTTCAGATTACTTTAGCACTACAAAATTTATATGATGAAAGGCACATGTCCGGATCAGTTTTATGATAATTTTAAGAATCGTACGTATAAATCAGCGCCTTTATTGAATCAAATCTGGAATATTATCTACATGATTATTTAGAAGTTTTTCATTCATAAAAAATTACATACGGTACTACCAACATAAAATCCAACTAACGTTAAAGTTATATAACTCATTGAAGCTACAAAAAGTTGCTCAGATGTGGGTTAGTATTCTGCGAAAGAAATCGAGTTATATCTGTACCTGTTAAACCTGAATGTTAAAAGAAAACGTACCATAGAGGAGATACATCTCAGGCAAGATGTGCGAGAAGAGAAAGAGAAATGTATTTATCAGAGCGTATACTGACGATAACGTATGTTCTAGTTTCTTAACAAGCCAAACTTTTTTAATGGCCAGTTTTGTAAATGTCTTTATAATTGGTATTATTATCTAATAATATAATATGTTTCTATGTATGTTTCTTAATAAACTATCTCTCATACAAAACAATCAACAAAATCAGGGCAAAAAATCAAAGAAGGAAAAAAAGCACATTTTTTCAATGTTTTCTAGATTTTATCAGAAAAAAGTTTCTATCAAATCGTTTATCGAAAATTCTTGGGCTATTCACATTCAATGACGTGCACTAATCACATCTATGAGGCGTCATGTGTTGGAAGAATGTACAAAATCGAACTTTATCTAGATGATATATAACATATTTCACCTAATACACTAAAACACTTCATACACACGGTAAGCAAGCGTAAACCAACACCAAGCCCATCACATTCTCCATACAATTCAAATTCTTGCACCGACATGCGGTCGTTTTACCACATGCACTATGCGGCTAAAACTAATTAAATTAGTGCATTTGCTTCATGTATTTAATGTAACTTTCACAGATTACTTGTGAAATTGGCGATTTACATTATGCGGCTTGGTTTGCGCAAGAACCGGTGTTATGTCACTTTGTGGTTGCCTAACGCCCATTTCACGCACCTGGGCTCATCTCTAATAAAACACTAGTTTATCTATTTATTTTGCAATCGTTTTTGGCTCTTAAGAGGTGTTGATTGATGTTATGATTGTTGATCTTTTTGTGGATAACTTGATAGTGATGTATAGAATCAACTTAACGCGCAGAGAGCAATTTGTGTAATGAATTTACGTTTATACCGTGGTATGATATGTATGGTAATTTACTATGCGATTGACGTTTTATATTATGGACACTTTTTCAAATGTTAAAAATACTAACATTTTTTTAATTTTTGACGTGACAACGTCTTATAATTCGATGGAGCCGGCTGCAAGAACGAAAGAACATGACGCATGCGGCGTTACCTCGCTCTGAGGCGTTCCATTTTCTTATGGCGTTGTCACGTTCAACTATCGTCAGTAAACCGACTTTACAGATAACCGATTTTTCTTTTACATCGAGATATTATTATCTATTATTATCACATAAAATACACTATTTTTTATTTATCACCATAATGACCAGCATTACCTTAACACGTTTATAAACAAAATATACCAAGATATAGTATAATTTTTTTATAAACGTGTGAAAATAATAATTTGTTTTGACGTGATAAGGTCTTGTAAGTCGATGAACGTCGGCTGCACGCACAAAAAAGTGTCAAGGTCCGGCTGAGCCAAGCGTGCAAACGAGAGCGTGGAACAAGCGATAGAGAGGCACTATTGGCCTAGGCGTTCAGATTGTGACGAATTATGACATTATCACGTAAACTTATCTTCCGTAAACCGACTTTACAGGCAAAAGGTAGGATTTTAACAATAAATTCTGGTAGACACACATACTATCGTTTTGGAATCTATAGCTTAATTGGTGCATTGTTCAAAAATGTTAGAGCCGTTCGAGAACGACGTGAATGTACACATGGCCCTCGTATGTGCTAAATTCGTTGATCCATTTCACTCAATTTCGTTATTAAATGCCAATCATGCACAGTCTGTCGACGAAGCCCGGATTAACATATTAGCTTGAATATTTATGCATATTTTGCAAAATGATACATTAACGATATACATAGGTCATTAGAGTACAGTCATTGTTGAATACCATAACGAGCTCCTAATCAATGGACTGAGTGGTCAAGTGAGTGGATACTATACGCTGATTGGTTAAAATTATTTTGCAAAGGATAAAGATAGTTATAATAAGTATATAATAGTTCTGTGGTATACAAGCTAGTACCAAGGTCCTCGAAGTGCTTTTCCTAAATTTATTATCGTTATAGGAATAAACGTGGAATAAACTATAACAATACTTTTTATCATTTTTTACATTATCTTTGGATACTTTTTTCGTTATCTAATGATCGTAGCAAAAGCTTAAAGAGTACTGCACTGGCTAGTTTATCAGAAGCGCCTACTCATGATGCATTAGTATCTTTTTTTACGCCGGGAAATGCTCCGTGGCATCCCGGATCGCCGGGGGAGTGGGTCTCCCCAGGCGGGTATGTGAGACTCGCTGCGCCCGAAAAGTGGTAAGGTGGACGCAGCTCTACCCTCTAAAACTCGGCGAGTGCCACCAATGCCACCTTTGGTGAGGGCCCCCGGTTCTAATGACCTAACAGGGCACCTCGACGACTAGTTAGGACTCAAGGGACGGACGCCACCTTCACAGAGGGGTCGTCCCGCACCACAGAACAACCCCTCCCAAGGTCGGGATAGTGCAATGGGGTGAGCCCCACCGACACGACAAGGCCTGAACCATGGTGTATAAATAACCATGGGATACATTAGTATGAGAATATAATATACAATATTTATCATATAAAATATATACAATTGATATTAAAACAAATATACGAATCCTAGCTCGGAAAAAAGTGTAACATAAGTGCTACATTTATATTCATCATACAAAATCAAAAATATTCGGCAATTGTTTGTTTCTTCTTTTCCCGAGGGAGCAATGTTTTCCGGGATGTAACTTGTAAGCCGTGTCTCCGAGATTATGCCAGGTAATACAAACAGGCATACAAACTGATTCAGTTCCCCCTTAATGATCGAAATAGGTGAATATGATAATTAAATATATTTTATATTATACATACTATATGTATGTTAATATGAATAAAGAGGATTATTTGATAGTCTTTATCGCAAAATTATTAATATATTATTATTAATTATAATCAAAATTTTGTTAAAATGTGACTAGCAGTTTTGGCGTGAAAGCGTAACAAACGAATAAACTCCTTTTGTATTTATAATATTAAGGATATTCTGTCTGTCTTGTTTTGCTTTTCACGCATATACCGCTAAGAACTAAAAATGGCCCTTGCCGTGCTCTCATCATCATCAGCCTCTATCCATCCAAATCTGAACAAAGGCCTCCATCAATGAACTCGTATCAACTATATGAAATAACACGAGAAAAGAGGTAGACAAATTTTTGTCGTGCGCGCATGCTAGCCTTGTCGTGGCGGTGGGGCTCAGTAATCTAGGGTGAGCGGTGCACCTTGGGCGAAGCTAATTGGGCCGAGGAGGCTCTTTGTACCCCTCTAATAAGAAAAGGGCAGAAGGACAGAAGAGCAGAGGCCAAGGGGTGAGGATGGGAACCGCACCCCATTGTTCTGTCCCGACGTTGGGAGGGGTTGTTCTGTGGTGCGGGACTGACTAGCCGTCGAGGTGCCCTGTTTGTTTTCTAGATCCGGGGCACCTCACCAAAGGCGGCATTGGTGGCACTCGCCGGGTTTTAGTGGGTAGAGCTGTGTCCATTTACCAGCTGTCGGGCGCAGCGAGTCCCACATACCCGCGTGGGGAGACCCACACCCCCGCGGGATGCCTCAGAGCATTTCCCGGCGTTAAAAAAAAAAACCCGAGATCCCTCGCCACTCGCATACAACACGGACCGGCCGCTGCACAGAGATCGTCTTCCCACCTGGTTAACGGTTGACCACTTGGTGGTGCCCTATGTAGATTATATCCTGAGTAAAAATAAGTTTAGAAAACGATCACTTCGGATACCATCTAAGGCGAGTAAAGTCAGAAGTAGCAGCTAGTTCGATAAATATAAGTCCAATCTAACATTGAGCATACTCTCGCCATCACGCTATCGACGTGTGATCGATTGCTCTCCCCCAAGACAGTTTGACAGTGATAGATTCCTTAGATACATTATTATGTATTAATTACAATAAGTGAAATATCATGATAGTTCCTAAGAAAAGTATTTGATGAGAATAAGAAAAAATATCAGTCAATGCTTATCTCTGAATGAATTTTGATCATCTATGAATTTTCCAGTCACAATCATCCTTTGACTTCCTAAATCAATAGTATCAAGTATCATGGTGGCTTTAATATCAGCTCACCTACTGTTCACCGATACAACTTAAAGAACACCAGGTCATAAGCATATCCCATTCCAAACAAATTCATATCATTATTTCTTAATATTTCTGGTTATAAGACATTTATTAATAACAACTCAAAATCAAAAGTAAAATAGAAAGAAAAGTATGAAAAGTGAACTTCCCCCGTTTGCGTTAGCGACCTTATGATATTACCAAGTTTAGAAATTCCATTTGAAAGAAAAAACGAGATCAGTCGATTTCGTCTTCTTTAAAAGAGGTTTTAATAACGAATGAACATAGGTATTAAGGCGCGGCTCCACCGTGGCGCATTCAGAGGCTACGCACGTGTGTTAAAATTTCAATTGCAAGAAAATGACAATCACTAAGTAGCGTGTCCGTGGGTTGCAGTGAAAACACAAACATACATTTTCTTGCAAAGCGAAACTTGAAAAACGTGAGTAGCGTCTCCGTGCACCATGGTGGAGCTGTGCCCTTATGAACATAATTTTTTTTCATTATCAGCATATATTTCTTCACTCCTGGCCATTTGCTGGGATGACGCATCCAACACAGAGCCAGCCAAATCACGGAGGTCGTTTCCCATCCGTTCAAGGTCAACCAACACTTCGTCTTCCCGAACATGGCCTCCACTTCAGAACTCGTCAACTTTTGCAGTCTATGTGATGACGATATTGTTAACATTGATTCTTATCCTTGGCATGTCATCGGCCTGTTAAAGTATATTTATTTTCCATGAATAGTTAAACAATATAATATTGTCTATTAACTAAATGCTGTTTATGGCATTTTTTGCATAGCTGATGGGAGTCTGTTTCCATTGTTACGAGAGGATTTACTACTGAAAGGTACTTAAAGGGTGCTTATGGTAATAAATATTCATACAATTTATTTAAGAAATTTGAACATTCCGTCATCTTTTATGTAAAGCTGCTTGTTTAATGTTTATGGCAGTATAATTTACTTTTCATAATTAAAATGTTTAAATACTGTAAAACTTATGCTAACTATATTTATTAACGAAAATAAAAAAGCAATAACTAAAATAATGTTTACATCTTTACTTTTTGGATTAACGAATGCATTGATAGTTTATAATGAACAACCTAGAATAGTCTCTTTCCACACAGGCGAAGAAGGGGCGTTGTCCGCTTCTTCGCATTTTAGATACACACAGACGCATATTACAGTTTATTACTTAAATAAAAATATAAATATGTGTGTATATATAAAACCTGATGCGACAGTATTACGTTCGATCCATCAATATCTACATATATATATATATATATATATATATATATATATATATATATATATATATATATATATGTGCAACGACTTGTTTGACGACTTTTTCGTTAAGATTTTGTATAGTTTGGGGAAATGTGTATTCTATGAGGAAAGTCCCAAACTATATCATATACCTAACGTATTGTTTGAGGAAAATTTATCAATACATTGCACATACATACGTCAAAGAATACCTCAAACAATACGTTGCATATATATATATATATATATATATATATATATATATATATATATAATACAGATAAATAAAATGTATGTTATGTTAATATTAAAATAACCGCATTTTATAATATGCATATCCATAGTACATATAGCAAAATATTTTTTTTTACATTTTTGGTTTGTCTGTGTGTGTGTCTGTCTGTCAGTTCCGGCTAATCTCAGAAACGGCTGGGCCGATTTTGATGGGACTTTCACTGGCAGATAGCTGACGTTATAAGGAGTAACTTAGGCTATAAAGATAAATAATCATCAATCCGGATACGGCTGTAAATCTAAGTTAACGCGGGCAATAGCTAGTGTACAATATTAGTATGAATGGTTTGTTTTTGATTATATTAATACAGAAACAGCAATTTTAATTGGATCCACCAAAATTGAGGTCAGTTGTGAGGATCGATGAGGATCAAGTTGTCTGTTCACTGGTGTTCTTCTAATTTATATTTTGCAGACAGATCGCTGAATATTGAAATGAATTTGCCCAAGGATAAAAAATATCAAACAAGTAACTAACATTCAGCCGTCTTTTATTGTTACCAAGTTTCTAGGTTTCTTTAGTAGTGGCTACGTTTAGTTTAACGAGACGGTTTTTTTTTTATTTACCGAATAAAAAATACAATAAAGTTATCAAACATTTTAGCAGCAAAGAACTAGAATTAGCAAGAAATCCTATGGTTTAATGAAGTGCTAAACTTAAATTTACACCATTTTAAACTTTAATGTGCAAAAAATTTTTCGATAGGTACGCGCTAAAGGTTGACTGATTGAAGCAGGTTCAAGTTCGATGTGCGTGTGTGTGTGTGTGAAAGTGTGGCTGTGATAAGCTCGTCTTGATATTCATTGAAAGCGGCCTAGATACAAAAGCGGAGCGGATGATATTGAATAATTATTACCAAGCACAGGCTGGATACCAGGGATTGACCGTCTTGGTGTTCATTGATGGAGGCCTATCTTTGGCAGTGGACGGATAGAGGCTGATGACGATGACAGGCTGTTTGCCAGAAAGTGTTTGTTAACATTTCAGAGGATTTTTTCCCAATATCAATATTGACCTCTCTATTGTAGTAGTGGAGACTCTATGCTTGTTTTGTAGAGTGATGTTTCACTGTTAGATCATGTGTGCAGTCTGTACACACGTAATAAAGGGCAGGCATTATACAACGCCACAAATACTTGAGTAGACTAGGAATATGTGATTAATAAGAATGCTTAAATTAACTGTAAGTCTGTTACGTTTTCACGCCTGAACCGCTGTTCAAATGGTTATCAAGTATGGAGTTAAAATATGTATATCCTAAGAATAGACACAACTATCAAAATAACCATTATGACTTACGAATAACGCAAGAGCTTAGAATTACCAGTACGCAAGCCGAGCAAATGGCCAAAGGCCATAATGAGGCGCAAGACAAGACAGCTAAATTGAGGGCGTAGTATGTTTTCAATTAATATAATAATAATATATGGATGCTTTTTACTTCACGGCAATCTGTTCCCGTGGTAAGTTCTCGAAGAACTTGTGTTACGGGTACGAGACAACGGAAATATATTTAATAATTTTATAGTATACATAATATGTTTAAGATTTTATTACATATTAGTTAATACACATATTTAATACACGTCCAAGACCAAGGAATACAAAAAACCTTTTTTTCTCGCCAGGGAAACCTTTCGAACCCGCTACCCCCGGTTTGAGCGTCAACGCGCTAACCATGGAGCCACAGAGGTCGTCAAATTGATGATTATGAAAATGTTATAACAAATAACCATGCTCATTTTCCCAGAGCGGCTAAATAGAGACAAAGCCGGGCCATTTACATCGTCTTAATATTTCTTTAAGATTTATACTTGGTCGTTGCGAGTGAAAAATTCGTAAAAATATCATACTGAAAATGCCGCATGAAATAATGATAATGATGATTACAACTCCATGCCCACACAACACTTACGCCGCTCGTTTGCGCTCATATTTTTACCTAGACACCATTTAATTAAATTTTAAAATGAATCTCGCTTATAAAGTTTTAATCAAATGAACGTCGGATACGATAATGATAAGATGAACAGTTAAAGAACGTAACGGGCTTTGTTCGTCGAGACTAAATATAGAAGAGGAAAGTCTAATTTCGTTATAATGAAAATTTCGGTTAATGAACACTATTAATGAAATTTTTGTGTTTTTTTTGCATTGCTACTATTACGAAGGTTTTTTTATAGCATAGAAGGGGATACGAGCAGTCGAAGCATTAGTCTACCGCCGCCCATACACATCTGCACAAACAGATATTATGCAGATATGTTGCCCTCCTTTTCCCTATTCCTCCAATGAGACATCGGAAACTCACAAAGCGCACGTAACATGACAGCAAAGCTATCACTTGCCGCTGGTGTTATGTGAACGAGAGATACCCCCCGCTTGTGCCGGCCCAATTCGGATGCTGCAATACTCCAAATTCCAATATATTCCAATTAACGTTGTCATTAGCGCTCCTTATCTCCAAAAATGAAAATCTCCCCTTTTAAAAGCAGTTGCAAAAGCAGTAAATACTATGTTTATATCGTGCACAGAAATCTAAATAATAAGTCAATATTATTTAGATTTCTGTGATATCGTGCATACCACGTACATGTCAGCATCGATTGGGTCAGTGCATTTTGTTCAAACACAAAACTGGTTTAATACCGGTATGACGTAACAATTACTGGTATGGTTTTAATGTTAACTCTAACACAGTTTCACTTACTTTATATTATAATATTTGCTTTAGTTAATACCGCCTCAACCAACAGAAGCAACTGTTAAAATTAATAACTTAACAGGTTGAACATAAACGAAGTTAGTGCCGATCTAGAAGCTAAAACCTCTGGATAATGTACAAGCACTAAAGTAAGCGCTAAAATAGTTGTTCTAATAGTTTGTAGTATTTATTAGTAGATAATTCTCATAGCTTGGATTAAAACTAAAACAAAGACTAGATCCGTCAGAGCTTTTGTAGTACAATCATTAATTTTCAATTAGGGAAAGTAAAATGTTTTACTTAAATTTCCGACGTATGTTTATTCTTTGGTTTACATAATAACATATTTTTTTATTAATAATGCTAGTTAACCTGGCCAGAAAAAAAACTCGCCATGTTGCGGAAAATTTCTGAACAAATTTTTGTATGGACTATTATGGGCCACCATAAAAAAGATACAGTGGAAACACCAATGCAGGATTTATATATTTCATTTTTGATCACGCTATACATAGGTAAATCATTAATTGAATGTTAAAAAATCCTTTTCCATTAGACATTTCAATTATTTATTAAATAATGGAGAAACATTTTCAATTTTCCGCGTGAATATGTAGGAAACAGATAATAATATATAAACATGAAACATGCTAGGTCTAGCAAGCAACTGTAAAAATAGTTGTACAGCGTGGTTTAGCAACTAACACTCGGAGAATGGGTAACCTACTATTGAAGTATTTTGTTTACCCAATGTGTATCGCAATCCGACTGGTACATCCACTTGTCTGTATGTTTTTATAATTGTTGTTCTAGTAGGTTCAACTTCGCGTGGTCCTTTCTAGGTGGGCTCATGTTTATGTAGGTAACAAGCGTTACAATTTTATAAGCATGTTTTATTATAATGTTTCTTATAATAAGAACGTCACGTGGTTGTACAGGGCTCTAGTGATATGTTGTTAGTTTACGTATGTGTACGTTAGAACGTAAGTTGACAAATCTCGGGGTCTCAGTGGTAGTAATTTTATAATTGAGACAGGTTGTCCACAAACATCAGCAAATCCTCTATCCATAATATGATTCAAATCATATTATGTATGATTTTCCGTTGAGCTTAGAAAATTTTATTGTTGTTAGTTGTATAAATTTTAGTTAGCTGTGGTTTCGCTTTGAAATATCACATATTCACAGCTATTTAGACGGAAATAATCATGTATCTAGATTGTTTGATGTATGTTTGTGCTGTATATATAATTTTAATATTGCGACAGTAATACACATTTTGAATGTATCGGTAAACAATCTCTGAAGACTCAAAGAGCAATTTCGAAATAAAAATGAATGTCACAAGCACGGAGGTCAGATACAAAATGTCCTATATAATTTTAATGACAGCGTTTTCCAAATACTTTATTATGTTATGAAAGACGTAAAAAATTAAGATGAAAAGTTAAAACGACACTTTTTGCTATAGTTGTAAGCCGTGCGGCGTTTTGATTGACACATTATTGCGTCGGTAGCTGTTTTTGTTACACTATTGGGGCTGCTTAGTAAAAAACCACAGTTCAAATCCCACAGATCTCGGTGACTTTTTTTGTTTTTTTTTTTATTTTTATTTTACGCCGGGAGGTGCTCTGATTTTTATCGATCAAAAAATCATAAAAAAATTATACCTACCCGAATAATTATTTTCCTTACACCTTTTTTTTTGTTTTTTATTACAATTCCTTCACTAATTAATCGAAGGAAGAAAGGAACTTCGTTCCATCCGGGTGTCCCTTGACACCTCTCTAAAGAGGTGTCCTCTCAAAAATCATCAATAAAAACTAAAGTTTTTATTGATGACTTTTGATGGGAGTGGCGAGGGATCGGTCGTCTGGCGTTCTTTGGCTTGTGTTCAGCAGTGGACATATAGGGGCTGATGATAATATTACTTTTGCGAAAAAGTATGCCAATAATAAATAACTATATTAAAAAGATGAATGAAAGATATATGGAGTGGTTTAGTTCATCTTTAACTACAAAACTGAGGGTAGGTATACATAGATACCGTTTTATTTATTAATTGATGACAGGAATCGGGGTCAGATGTTATTAACAACATCACCATCATCAATCCCTATCTGTCCACTGCTGAACATAGGTCAGTAAGTTAGCTCGTTTATTCGTGAATGATTTTATTAATATTTCTTTAGATTTTTGTAATTAAAACTAAGTAACATTTTGTAAACTGAGAAAGATAAGATACACAGATAAGATATAAAGAGCACAGATAAAAAATATGTAAATTAAAACTAATTAACATACACTCATTAATTTTCGCCAAAACTTCATGAACAAATCGTTTATCGTAATCGTTTGCACATTTATTCGTATTTAAATGGAAAGTATCAGAACTAGAGTTACATCTAAATTGTAATCGTTTGCACATTTATTCGTATTTAAATGGAAAGTATCAGAACTAGAGTTACATCCAAATCGTAATCGTTTGCACATTTATTCGTATTTAAATGGAAAGTATCAGAACTAGAGTTACATCCAAATCGTAATCGTTTGCACATTTATTCGTATTTAAATGGAAAGTATCAGAACTAGAGTTACATCCAAATCGTAATCGTTTGCACATTTATTCGTATTTAAATGGAAAGTATCAGAACTAGAGTTACATCCACATTAACAAGCGAGGTCATCCGATTATTGGAGCGACCGAGCTCGATTTCAGTTAACTCGGTTATACACGATCGGTTCTATTGGATTTTTTATGCAAAACGAATAATCAATTCAGCTGCGGCGTCCATGTTGTTTTATTTTCTATTTGATTATTTTGCAACAGCCATTTTATTATTTTCTTTGTAATAATAGGGTTCCGTAGCCAAATGGCCAAAAACGGAACCCTTATAGATTCGTTATGTCTGTCTGTATGTCTGTCTGTCTGTCTGTCTGTCTGTCTGTCTGTCTGTCTGTCTGTCTGTCTGTCTGTCTGTCTGTCTGTCCGCCTGTCCGTCCGTATGTCACAGCCACTTTCTTCCGAAACTATATGAGCTATACTGTTGAAACTTGGTAAGTAGATGTATTCTGTTACACGGTAAATATACCAAAATAGCCTTTTTTACAATTTTTCTGTCTGTTCGTTCTGGCTAATTTCTGAAACGGCTGGGCCGATTTTGATTTGACTTTCACAGACAGATAGTAGATATTATAAGGAGTAAATTAGGCTATAAAAATAATCATCACCAATCCGAGTACGGCTGTAAATCTAAGTTAACGCCGGCGAAGCTGCGGACAACAGCTAGTGTTATCATAAAAAATAAAAAGTAACCTTGTTATTTTTATGATTGTATTCATAATAATTATGAATGATTTATAAAGTAAGATATCACGTTTATAGTATATTCATAGGCAATAAAATATAAAAACGAAGCAGTAATTATATTATATGAGTCCGTGGAGAAAAATATGCAGATAGTGCAAAATTAATGGTGGTCGTTCCGTAGATTAATTGTTAAATAGGAAAACATTTTATATATTTATTACATTTTAAAAAGTTTTACAAGTGCTTTTTTAAAAGGCTCATAGACACGTCATTGGAAAATAAGTTATCTCCGCTTGATTGCTTCAATCGACACAAAACTATAGAAACTATTTTTATGGCTTTCATCGCAGTTTATCAATAAATAATTTTTTATGTCATAAGGAGGCAACTGAGCAGTCGGAGCATTTTAGTGACTACCGATACACATAGACATCCGCTCAACCAAAAGTTATGCAGATGCGTTGTCCTCCTTTTCCCTATCCCCTCCAATAGGCCACCAGAAACTCAAAAACAGCACGAAACGCGACAGCATAGCTGTCACTTGACGTCAGTGTTATGTGAGTGAGAGGTACCGCCCCAGTCGTGCTGGCCTAATTCGTCTGCAAAGCAGCATGGCACTGCATCTTACTAAAATTTATATTCGAGGTTTTATGCACATTACAAAAATCATGTTCTAAAATGTACACACGAGTCACGTTCATTTATAGCTTTTTTTAACAATTCTGAATAAGTAATTGTATCTTTAAAGGCACTTAGCATTATTAGCAAATTAACTAAAATTTACTAACTTCGCGCTTCCGTTATTTTCCTCAGGAAAATCATTATGCGATGCTTGGCTGTACTAGGTATAACACATAAATACGACCTTCTGTCTACAAAGAGATGTTTTTAAACGACCATTTTATTTATAAATTCACTCTGAACAAGCTAAAGCTGTTTTTTTTCTGCTGAAAGCTGGTAGGTAAGTGGACGCAGCTCTACTCACTAAAACCCGGCGAGTTCAACCAATGCCGCCTTTGGTGAGGTGCCCTAGATCTAAAGAGCAAACAGGGCACTTCCACGGCTAGTCAGTCCCTCAGGGGACCGACGCTACCTCCACAGAGGGGTTGTCCCGCACCACAGAACAACGTCGGGACAGTACAATGGGGTAAGGTTCCCATCCTCGCCCCTTGCCCCCTGACCTTTTGTCCCCTCTTCTTATAAGAGGGATACAAAGAGCCCCCTCGGCTCAATTAGCTTCGCCCAAGGTGCTGGGCTCACCTTAGGCTATTGAGCACCACCGTCACGACAAGGCTTGAACCGTGGTGGGGAAGCTAAAGCTGTACGTAACCTATGATAAGATTTTTATTTCATTTTCTATGAAATCGGCCATCAAAAAAGTTTTGAATTTTTCACACTTACGAAACGACATTTTATCCAAGGTAAAGAAAGAGTCTTAAATTTTCTCCCCCAAATAACTGAATTACAGAGGGGTAAATATTTAGAGGACACTTAAAAATGAAGATAATGTTGTCACTCTTGGTTTAAGCGTGCAATATTTTAACGTACGTCGTAATTATTATAATGAAACAATTTTACGGATTTTATCGCGATTTATTAAGTTTTTTTACAAGCCCGACGTCTCGGATACTTTACAGCAACCAAGATCGGAGGACTGAGGTATCAGACGTCTTACCGTTAAAACTTTAAGTACCCTATGATACGTCAATAATTGAATTAGTCCTATCTATTCAGTACCATCCTGCTTATTTCTTCCATCCAACAGCATTGCTATGTTTCGGAAAAGAAAGCAGGCAGATATTTACTGATCCATATTTATATATCAGGACAGGCAACAGTCGACACATACATGAGACATCTTTTTTTTGTTGACGCAAGGAACTGCTTCATTGTTGCCAGGACCGGGGTAGATTCCTGACCCTATGTGGGACTCACACTTGTGCTGTGTATGCCCAAACTAAAACTACTGCGAGTGCCTTCAACTTCTTTTTATCTGCATCTGCAGCAACATGAGCACCTCAGCGATAGGCTGACCCCGGCGAAAGGCCAGACTCCTCGTAAGTGATTGCCCGGCCATAAATGAGATACCTAGGCTATTCCCAGGCGATTTTAATTATGGTTATTGTCATCTGTCCCGTTTGTCTCTCCAGCTAACATTTAAAATAACACAAAAGTACTGGGTTGTCACTACCACTCTGATGTTAAAATAGTATTTTTCAACATTTTCATCGTGATCTTAAATTATCAATTTCGTAACACGATTCATTGCAACATTTTAATTATATTTGTTTACATACTACCTCGAAAGGCTTATAAAATGTTAAGGTTACCTTGTGAAACTTTGAGATTTAGTTGTACATGCATGCTGCCTTATATACCTTTCAAGGTACGATTATTAATGTAAACATAATTAAACGTGTTGTAATACAAAACAATTTTTTTAAGAGGTAGTGGCATTGCCTGACAGGGGTGGTACCTCTCGCTCACAACACCGACGTAAAGTGACAGTTATATTGTCACGTTTCGTTCGGTTTGTCAGTTTCCCGTGGCCCATTGAGGGAACTGTCTATCTGTCTTTTTGTTACGGCTAATCTCTGAAACGGCTGGCAGATAGCTGATGTTATAAGGAGTAATTAAGGCTATTAAGATAATCAGCATCAATCCGCATACGGCTTTAAATATCAGTAAACGCGGGCGAAGCTGCGGGCAACACCTAGTATAGAATAAACTTTTAAAAGCCCATTGTAGGTACTAAACCTAGGAGTCGAAAAATTATCTCATATAATTATTCAATATCAAGGAGCCCTATATTCAGCTGTGGACGGATAAAGGATGATGATGGTGATGATGATGATGATAATGATGATCATGGTTAAAAAGAAGAAGTATCCAATAATATGTATAAATCCAATAATACATAATATACATATCCAATGCAAATAGACACGTTTCGCTGAGTGTATTAACTGAATTTAGCGAATAAAACCTTTTATGTTCCTTTATCCGGGACTACAATTCTTGAATGTGAATTTGAACCATGAAAAGGAATTGAGAAAGAACGATCGCTGCAGAGAATCCGATCGTTATAAAAATTGTAAGGCTAAGTGCATATTCCATCCATATAATTATAATCTAATTATCTTGAAGATTAACACCACAGCCACAATGGCGATGAAGTTGTTACAGCTGTAAATATATCCAAGACAATTTTTTCATCCTGTACATTATGAAATACCCGTATGGATACTGTTTTTTACATAGACTGGAATACACGCTACTAAGCTACTAAAAAACAAAATCTATATATATGTAGTCGACTTATGACAGATAGAGGACCTTCTATCTATGGTCACGGTGTAATGCATCTGTTTCAAGCATTACGCCCCTGTAAGTATCAAATTGGAAAACTATTCCATACTTTAGTGGAATACATTTGCAATAAATAATTCAAAATAAAATAAAAAAGTTGCGAAGCGAGCCAAATACCGCTGTTGGCCCGAGAGCCAATAAACTTGCAGAACTAAAGATATAGTTTAAATAGCTTTTGTTGTTCTGAGATGTCGTAGGTATATGACTTTCACCAAGAACTACATGGAACCAGCTGCCACCCACGATATTTCCGAGCTGATATGACTTAGGGATCTTCGAAAATAGAGCATACTTATATTTGAAAGGCCGGCAACGCACCTAGGCTGCTAATGAAGTAGAGGGTGTCTATGGATGTCACGTAACACTTATCACCAGATGAGCCAACTGTCTGTTTTTCACCTCATATTTAAAAAAAACTGAACCCCCCAATAATTATGAACTGGCCAGAGATCTTTCAATTTTGTATTTGTTAAGAGCATTATTGACGATGATGAAAACATGTTGTAAGATTTGTATCAGCATGTTCCCAAGACTTAATAACTCTGTACTCTTCATATTTTATAACATATAACTATATATACTATGTCTTACATTATTATACCATTAAGAACATGTACTACATTAATATGGGTTCTAAATTCAAAGGGGAATATCTAATATTCTTCGGGATAAAGGCTGCGCACTCAAGTCTAAATAATTTTGTTCAAATATGAATGAATATAATTGAAATAAAAGGTTTACATTGTACAATAGTTATTGAAATTAAAGGAAAATATTACTGTGGGAGATTTATCTTTGTTGTAGATTGATTAATTTTGATTTTTCTATTTTAGAAGTAGAGTAAGAAGGAATATTATTTGGAAAGCCGGTGATACAGGCAAGTTTTTTTTATGTTAGTTAGATAGGCAAACTGGCAAATGTACCACCTGATGGTAAGTGGTCGACGTCGCCTATGAACATAAATGTTGCCTATCCTGAGACATAAGTTGTTAAGTCTCGGTGCCAGTAATTACACTGCCTTCTTGCCGGTGTAAACTAGGATTAGTGTCTATGGATGTCGGCCATAACTTACCACTAGAGAACAACTGTCCGTTTGTTCACTCTTCTATAAAAGGGCATACCTATTACCTTCCACTAGAATCAACCCTTATAAATCAAATAGATAAAGTAAAATGAAACTCATAGAAGATTCTAGTCCAAATATACTAAATATGTAGTCCTGGCCCCTGACACCATTATTATTACAATGTAATCCTTCATTATTTTAAGTAAGACTTCATTCCTAAAATAATTTCGTTATCTCTTTTTACAAAACTCAAATCAATTAACCTTGTATGTATTATACAGACATATATAGAAACAATAACTTTTTTTCTTTAACGCCGGGAAGTGCTCTGAGGCATCCAGCGGGTATGTGAGACTCGCTGCGCCCGAAAGCTGGTAAGTGGACGCAGCTCTACCTACTAAAACCCAGCTAAAACCAATGCTGCCTTTGGTGAGGTGCCCCGGATCTGTTGAGCAAACAGGGCACCTCGACGGCTAGTCAGTCCCTCAGGGGACCGACGCTACCTCCACAAAGAGGTTGTCCCGCACCACAGAACAACCCTTCCCAACGTCGAGACAGTACAATGGTGTGAGGTTCCCGTTTTTGTCCCCTCTTCTTATAAGAGGGGTACAAAGAGCCTCCTCGGCTCAATTCGCTTTGCCTAAAGTGCAGCGGCTTACCCCAGGCTAATGAGCCCCACCGCCACGACAAGGCCTGAACTATGGTGGGGATAGAAACAATACCTCGTTGGCTACAAAATTTTCTTCTTGACGCGTGCTAAGTTAAGCCTTCAAGAATCTTGAAGGTAAATACATAAGGACAAAGTGATATTACTTGCTGTCAGAACTTAGATACACATAGTACATTTATGTGAAACAGATAAAATAATGAAGCACGAAAGGATAAATTAAATTACTAAACTAAAAAAAAAACTAATTAAAATTGTTAATAAATAATTTATGCTAATACAATGTACAAACAAATACTTCAGTAGATTAATTATTACTGCTTTGTACTTGTCTTCTAGCTCATATAAAACAAGGCAAACATTATTTTCAAACCACATTGGACAACCAACTCATTAGAAACGATGAGCTTCTCAACTAGACACGTTCAAGTTCACGTTCACCCTGGAAGATCTTTTTATAATGTAATACGTGGATTACTAAAGTTTGTACTTTAAGGCACGTATGTGAAGTTTAAGGTGTTGCCCGCAGCTTCGCCCGCGTTTACTGATATTTAAAGCCGTATGCGGATTGATGCTGATTATCTTAATAGCCTTAATTACTCCTTATAACATCAGCTATCTGCCAGCCGTTTCAGAGATTAGCCGTAACAAAAAGACAGATAGACAGTTCCCTCAATGGGCCACGGGAAACTGACAAACCGAACGAAACGTGACAATATAACTGTCACTTTACGTCGGTGTTGTGAGCGAGAGGTACCACCCCTGTCAGGCAATGCCACTACCTCTTAAAAAAATTGTTTTGTATTACAACACGTTTAATTATGTTTACATTAATAATCGTACCTTGAAAGGTATATAAGGCAGCATGCATGTACAACTAAATCTCAAAGTTTCACAAGGTAACCTTAACATTTTATAAGCCTTTCGAGGTAGTATGTAAACAAATATAATTAAAATGTTGCAATGAATCGTGTTACGAAATTGATAATTTAAGATCACGATGAAAATGTTGAAAAATACTATTTTAACATCAGAGTGGTAGTGACAACCCAGTACTTTTGTGTTATTTTAAATGTTAGCTGGAGAGACAAACGGGACAGATGACAATAACCATAATTAAAATCGCCTGGGAATAGCCTAGGTATCTCATTTATGGCCGGGCAATCACTTACGAGGAGTCTGGCCTTTCGCCGGGGTCAGCCTATCGCTGAGGTGCTCATGTTGCTGCAGATGCAGATAAAAAGAAGTTGAAGGCACTCGCAGTAGTTTTAGTTTGGGCATACACAGCACAAGTGTGAGTCCCACATAGGGTCAGGAATCTACCCCGGTCCTGGCAACAATGAAGCAGTTCCTTGCGTCAACAAAAAAAAGATGTCTCATGTATGTGTCGACTGTTGCCTGTCCTGATATATAAATATGGATCAGTAAATATCTGCCTGCTTTCTTTTCCGAAACATAGCAATGCTGTTGGATGGAAGAAATAAGCAGGATGGTACTGAATAGATAGGACTAATTCAATTATTGACGTATCATAGGGTACTTAAAGTTTTAACGGTAAGACGTCTGATACCTCAGTCCTCCGATCTTGGTTAGTTAAAAGTTTTTATTTATTTATCGAGTTTTAGTAAAGACCTTGCCAATGTGGCCCACTTTACCGGTGGGAGGGAAGCGCTGTGCCGCGTTCCCGGCTACATGGGTACCACCATTTTGCTTATTTCTTCCGTGAAACAGCTTTGCTGTGTTTCGGAGAGAAGGGCAAGACAGGCAGTTTAATTACTGGCACCGAGACTTAACATCTTATGTCTCAGGATAGGCAACACATAGATGAGTTGCCTGGGCTCGTTCGAGGTATACTAGTTTATGTTCATGGGCGACGTCGACCACTTACCATCAGGTGGCAGGTTTGCCAGTTTGCCTATCCAACTAACATAAAAAAATGTGTCAGGTAATGTAAGGTATTTATAATCACGCCAGATCTGAGATCTCTGCTATCAAACGTCCCAACTTCAATAGTTTATGTTAAGTCGTAGTAAGGTCGTAGTACTCTAAAATTTAAATACTGATAAATGTAATCACATACTTTTATTAAGATTTTAATTTTGTCTTAATATAAAATATAATATACTATATTTATCACGTTGGAGACATTTAAAATATATATTTTACCTTTTAATACTAGAAACGTTTAACTCCCTTGGGAAATAAAAAGGCAAACCCTTGTATGTTGTTTCACTTTACTTATTATTGTTATTTCTAATTAAAGGTCAATCAACCGTGAATCCAATCTCTATGCGACAAACTATAAAGGAATTCAATGTATAGTTTTTACGTGACAACGTCTAATAAATCGATGAACGCCGGCTGCATGCACGAAATAACGCGTCATTGTCTCGTTATAGTAGGGGAGCTGGCACCAATTTTTGGGCCGCAAGCGTACAATGAGCTCGTAGTACGCTTGCGTTTTGTTATGACGTCACATTAAACTATCGTCCGTAAACCAACTTTACAGACCGGCTATTTTTTTTTTTGTTTCATATCGTGAAAAGCAGCAATAGAGTCCTGTCTTTACCATAGGGCACACAGAAGTCTATGCCCGGGGCCCCCATCTTTAAGAGGGCCCGAAACAATGATGTTTGAGCTCTTAGTAGCATATTAATTAATGCTAGTACTGGTTCTTAATGACCAAAGTCCATCAGCATACTAATATTATATGTATGTTTGAAATGTAACGATAAACCATAGCAAATATAAGATCTTATCAGAATCATTCTCTATCTTTCCTTTCATAGCAACACGTTCCCTTTGTAGGGGCCCTCCCCACCATCCCCTTAAAGACCCAGTAAGAAGCTATGATAAGTGACGACATATAGGTCATAGTCACTTTGATATATTACAAATGTATACAGTAACAATACGTAAAAAGATGCTTAAATGGCGCCCCTCTTCTACAAAAGACAACTACACCAGCAACTTATCTTTACGTTCTTTACATAACTTTATAATTGCGCTTAAAGAAAATTAATAAAATAAATAATGCCACAAGCAAAAACTTTAATTAAAGGGTAAATGCTTTTTCAAAGTCAAGATGTGTAGCGCAATCCGAGGAGACGCAACGAGATCGAGACATCAAGACAAACGACCACGGCTGACATTTAAATAGATTACACTACTGATTGTGTTCCTGAATGAATGAACCAGACATACCATCAGGAGACTTAATATAATAAAATAAGCATATGTGAATAACATTACAATTTATTTATCAATTTTAAAAAAATGTGTTTTTTTTAGATTCAGTTACAATATCTTAATTATTGATAAATCCTCTCAGTCATATTCGTCGTTGGAATTGAAAGTAGGGTTGCTAGGTGCGTAATATATATGTATTTGTACTGAGTTGTATGTATAATCATTGGAGGGGTTAGGATGATTTTTCCATCTCCACCAAGGTTCAAGCCTTGTCGTGGCGGTGGGGCTTAGTAGCTTAAGGTGATCCCAGCACCTTGGGCGAAGCAAATTGAAGCTAGGGAGCTGCTCTTTGTATCCCTCTTATAAGAAGAGGGGACAAAAGAGTGGGTAGGTAGGTAGACAAGGGGCAAAAAAGTATGAGCTTTCCATAGCTGGAATTAGGATTCAAGATCTTCGGCTGGACTCAATGTTGACACTATACTAAGTTGTGTATGTTTTCCGATAATTTTATTTGCGTGTGTCAAACGTGTGTCAAAACTCAAAACTCAAGCAGTACCACTGCTTCAGTTGTATTTTGTCAAAGCTATATATAAATTATAATAGAACTATGAAGTGGTTTATCTTCCCAGTTAGATGCAAGTGGCTGGGAATCAATGTGGGCGTTCAACGAGAGATACTTTGAAAAAAAAATGCCAAAGGAAGATAATAAAATGCTCAACCAAAAGCTATCTGATTAGCATGTATTAATAAAACATTATAATTAAGAATAAATATTAAACAAAAGTCAAGAAAAACATACCATCTCAAATTAATCCAGAAAATGTACTTAATTACAAAACTCAGAAATATGACATTAATAAGAATACATTAATTAATCCTATTCTATATGGCATTAAATTACAATTAAAATCTGAAAGGATTTTATAAGACCTAGATCCAATTGCAACACGAACCTTGGCATCAATCCGACATGTTCAACACAACGTCAACGATGGCTTACGTCTATAATCAGCATTTTAATAATTAACTAGGCTTTATATCGGTTAAGTAAGATCCGGCAGGCCTCTGTGATTACTGTGATGGATGACGCCTAGTGAGCATTCATCATCATCATCAGCCTTTGTCCACCACTGGAGAGGCCACTTTTAATAAACGCCAGGACGGCCGCTCCTCCGCCACTAATATCCATCTAGGGCCGGCCACGGAGGACCTTCGATCGATTTTCATGCATTATAATCATCATCATCATCATCAGCACCTATACGTCCACTGCTGAACATAAACCTCCCTTAATGAACGCCAAGGCGGTCGGTTCATTGCCACTCGCATCCAATATGGATCGGCCACTGCACGTAGATCGTCGTGATATCGGTTACTATAGTTATGTGGTGGAGGCCTATGTGATGAGTAAATAAAAGAATGAAATGAATATGTAAGACAACGATTATTTCAGTAGCTGGACGTAGTTGCATGCAAGTGGGGTATCGGCCTTCCTTCGTCATTCAGTTATATTCGTCAGAGGACTAAACACCAGACAAAGATAGTGCTGATCAATGAACGATAAATATATAAATAAATTAAAATAATAATAAAATAACAAAAACGGGACCTCAATAAAACCATAAACGCGTTAAACACCCCAAACAAAATATATATAAATATAAATTAGGAATTATTCTAACCAAAAATCAGGCAAAAATTATATATAAAAGCTCACATAACACCGGCGTCAAGTGACAGCTATGCTGTCGCGTTTCGTGTGTTTTTGAGTTTCCGGAGGCCCATTGAGGGGGATAGGGAAAAGGAGGGCAACGCATCTGCATAATCTCTGGTTGTGCGGACGTGTGTGGACGTCGATAGTCGCCTAACGGCTTGAACTCCTCGTTTGCTCTCCTATGCTATAAAAAAATACTCAACATAAACTATTAAATTGGCGTTCATTGAGGGAGGCCTATGTTCAGCCCCACCATGGTTCAGGCCTTGTCGTGGCGGTGGGGCTCAGTAACCAAGGGTGAGCCGCTGCACCTTGGGCGAAGCTAATTGGGCCAAGGAGGCTCTTTGTACCCCTCTTATAAGAAGAGGGAACATAAGAGCTGGGGGCAAAGGCTGAGGATGGGAACCTCACCCCATTGTACTGTCCCGAGGTTGGGAGGGGTTGTTCTGTGGTGCGGGACAACCTCTCTGTGAGGGTGGCGTAGGTCCCTTGCGGGACTGACTATCCGTCGAGATGCCCTGTTTGTTTACTAGATCCGGGGCAACTCACCAAAGGCGGCATTGGTGGCACTCGCCGGGTTTTAGTGGGTAGAGCTGCGTCCACTTACCAGCTGTCGGGCGCAGCAAGTCCCACATACCCGCGTGGGGAGACCTACTCCCCCGCGGGATGCCTCAGAGCATTTCCCGGCGTTAAAGAAAAAAAAAGGCCTATGTTCAGCAGCGGACGGATAGAGGCTGATGATAATGATGATAATGATGAAACGATTAAATAACATCTGAGTAGTCAGTTGTAAACAGCTCCTCAGTTTATCTGTGTTTTTGTTACATATACTATTATGTACGTCGCGTGGAGAACGTTAACGTAAAGTAATTACCGGTGCTCTACGGCTTGTGTGTGTTTTACTACCAACTGGATGCTTATTAGGTAAACTATTACATGAATCGATTATCGTTTATTTGGTCTTTATCATCTCACCTGTATACAATCATTATCATTATCATCACGATCATTAACATACATTGTAAGTATGATACTTTTTAAATAATTAATGTTTCTTAAATCGCACTTTTTATAAGGTCATATCTGCTAGTTACGAGTGACATAACGAAATTACTGTTTTCTAATTTTTATGCGAATTGAACTGAATATAATAAAATAGTTTCACAAGTTTTATCGCGGTTTATTAAGATTTTTATAATCCCGACTTTACATTAACCATGGTCACGGAAGGACCAAGACCGTCCCCACCATGGTTCAAGCCTTGTCGTGGCGGTGGGGCTCAGTAGCCTAGGGTGAGTCGGCACCTTGGGCGAAGCTAATTGAGCCGAGGGGGCTCTTTGTACCCCTCTTATAAGAAGAGGGGACAAAAGAGCAGGGGGCAAGGGGCGAGGATGGGAACCTCACCACATTGTAATGTCCCGACGTTGACAGGGGTTGTTCTGTGGTGCGGGACAACCCTTCTGTGTAGGTGGCGTCGGTCCCTTGTGGGACTGACTAGCCGTCGAGGTGCCCTGTTAGCTTAACAATTCCGGGGCACCTCACCAAGGCGGCACTGGTGGCACTCGCCGCGTTTTAGTGGGTAGAGCTGCGTCCACTTACCATCTTTTAGGCGTAGCGAGTCCCACAGGCCTGGGAAGGCCCACTCCCCCGGCAGGATGCCTCAGAGGATTTCCCGGCGTAAAAGAAAAAAAAAGGACCAAGACCGTCAGTCCGGATTAAATAATAGGATTTTAATATAAACATTTATAAACTTGTCAATGGATCATTGACATAAAAACTATCCTTGGCGGGATTTGAATCCACGACCTCTGTTATAATAACATGAAAATGTATCTCTATACTCCTATAATAATCATACATTCACATAAAATATGTTTATATATTTGAAATGAGTGAAAGTAGATATATCTAGTTTTTACACAGTGGGAGAAAACATTTGGCCGTGAAAAATGAACAATGTGGAGTCACATCGGTCTAGAAAATTAAATGCCTAACTATTCTCGCTTATATAGTTCAACTTTTCAACTGGAATTACTTGCCGAAATCGTAGCGCTTTACGAGAGATCTTTATTCGTATAGAAACTTCAATAAATATATGTTCCTAATAGGAAATGGTTCTCGAAAATAATTCTCGCAACAATTCCTAATCTTTTATCCTCTAAAGAAGCATACAATTTCTCGGAATGTTATTCGGTTACGGAAAATCGGCGGCCCGGGAGCGAGCGGTCGTTTCTCAAAACGGAAAAAACGGACCCACAGGGACAATTAAATACGTAAGTGTCTCGTGTTAATGGAAACCTCGAGAAATTGCAAATATTCTTCCCGGCATTATAAATTCTGAAAATACAACGCCGAGTCGAGTTTGACCAAGAAAAATCTTAGTCTAGCTGCAGACGTTTCTAACCTATATCTGATATTGCTTTTCCCGATGTAAACTGTTGTAGGCATGTTCAATGATAAAAGGAGTTGATATTTTGCGTTGTTTTTAAGTATCTCTGCTTGTTTTGATTAACCCGATAGTAATGGACATACATATTATGTACTAGCTGTGCCCGCGACTTCGTCCGCATGGATCTCCTTTTACAACAATGTTTTTCTTTAAACTATAGACTATTAAACTACAATTTAATTGTCTGTGCTCTTCGCGGTCACTTCTAAGTCGTAATTCTCGTTGAGTAGCGGTTTCCGATTCTCGAGATAGAATATGCCGTTCGCGATGAGCTGTAAGCCGTAAATGTCGCTCGGTGAACGTTTCCGACTCTCGGGATAAAACATGCCGTTCACGGTCAACTGTAAGACGTAGCTCTTGTTGAGAAGAGGTTTCAGATGCCCGTGATCTAGCTCTTCTTTCCCTATCAGAAGTTAATCGCATCTCTCTCTCAGAACTGCTTTCATGTGCTCGTGCAGTTGCATTATTAACTCTCATAGAGTTTAAACGATGCGCTCTTTCCTCTGACGATTCCTGAGAACGCGCATCTCTCATTCTTTTGGCATTTCTAGAATTTCGAGATAAGGAAGACCGTTTTTTAGGTGGCATCGTAGGTGGAATAAAAAGAACCTAATAAAATAAATACACAATAAGAAAAAATATATATCTACGGAATAAAAAGAACCTAATAAGATAAAAACACAAAAAGAAAAAATGTATACTTACTTAATTGAAATTTATACTTAACTTTACAACGTTTAACTTAACAACTATATATGTAAAGAAAAGAAGAAGAAACAAACAAAAACACTAAACAAACTAATTATTATATTATTATCTAATACCTACTTTAATCTTATATATAAAAACTACGTATCTATGTATTTTTAAAATCTGCAGCGCGCTTATCGCGAGCAGAGTCGTTAAGAAGTTTAAGAACCACGTCCGTTCGCATAGAGTGACAATGTGAGTGAAGTCGGCGCGTGAACACTGAGCGCCCTCGCCTTTTTATAGATGCAGCGGATGGCCGTTTCGCGCGTTAAACAAAAATCAACCCTATAGCCGTACCCATACTGGCGCGGCGAGATTTGAAAGTTTTATTTCATCTATATCTTGTGTTTATAAACCGATTTCTATAACCAATTTTTTTTTTATAAAATAGATATTAAAGTGTACTTTTTGAATATGGAAGTTTGATAAAGATATATCTATGTGAAATACAATATATTTATGCATTTAATACAATTTGAAAAAATGCTTACGATTAAACACATTATTGTGGCTAATTTATAAAAGATAGATATATACTATTGAGGACTTTTTTGTAGATCTTTTGAAGACCATCATCATCATCTTTGTAATACATACTTTTGGTGTATGATCAACGTATGCGAGGATAACAGCTCGAAAGGGCATGTCCGCATCATCCGACTTGCTTCAAATTTATTGTCACTGCTCAGCTCCTATGTGTCTTAGCGTTATGTTATATAGCCTATATATAACCTGCCCAGGAGTGTGGACTACAATCGTACCAAGTTTGGTTAAAATCCCTTCAGTAGTTTGTTAAGTATTTTGTTTTTTCTGTCACTTCTATATTTTTCACTGTCTATAGTAATTTTATAATTCGTATAAGTTATATACGAATTATAAAACTATATTATTTTAACCCGCAACGGTACGGAGACGGTAGGTATGCGTTTGGGGTGAGAGATGATGCGATGAGAGCCAACATAAACAAAAATTGTTTCAAACAAAACTTTTTTTTTATGTCATAGGGAGGCAATCGAGCACCACCAAAAGTTATGCAGATGTGCTGCCCTCCTTTTCTCCTCCCCCCCCCCCCCCCCCAAATGGGCCACCGAAAACTCACAAAACGCGACAGGGCAAAGCAGCAGGGATACCGCGTTTAAGGATTTATTGAGTTCCCGATCCTTAAACGCGGTAAGCACCCGTATTACGGGTATATATTAATATAAATATGAATAGTGATCGCGTTAGTTTAAAACAATATATACCTGTTATTATTTAACATATTTTATTAATAGAATTATTATTTTTATTTATTTATTTATTACACACTGTTTAGCTTATTTTTTCATTTTAATTGGATAGTCAAACGAGTGGCGTGCCACATGTTGGTCAGGTATGAACATCGCCCACGAGTAATCCTATCTTTAGTAATTACTAATAATATTCAATTATTATCTATCTATTATATATTAGTAGAGCAACCAATCACGTATACAGAGCAGGGATTATCGCTAATTAACTAGGTAATTATAACAAAGCTTTGTGTTTTCGGCGTCAGAGCTTTATAGATATACTATCGTTAAAATAGCGCGTATAATTAATGCTATATTAATTATAAACAAGGCTAATAACAAAATACGAATCTAACTATAACTAATAGAGTTATTATAAATTAAATCTTCTTAATTCTGAAATCCTGTAGGTGAATACCGAAGTACGAACTTATTATTTATATTTAGTAAACTAAATGACAATACAGAAAAACTTTAACAGCAAATATTTCTGTTAATTATAATGTTTTTTTTACACATTATCGGTTTATTAATATTTCGAAAGTATCGTAAACATTAGAAATCAATAAAGAATAAAATACGCTATCAAAACTATCTAAAGCGGGGTGAGTTGTTTAGTATTTTCCATGTTTTACATACATGAATATTTTAAATTATATTTTTAATAAAATAACCATGTTCATTTAAAATCTTAAATATAAAATAAAATTATGGATGTAAATTTTATGAAAATTTTATAAATTTATAACTTTCCTTGCAAAGTCTGGGAATGCTGGAAATGTCTATTAGGAGTAAGAGTGAAATTTATGTTACCAATACTAGCGGAATGGAACTCGGGAATGGGATTTGAAATGTTTTAGTTGAGATGTATGACGTTATAAGAAACGTCTCAGAGTGAATACAGAGTATATTTCGTCGCCGGGAGACGCCGATTTTAGAAATTTTACTAGCCGAAAATACTGAATAAAAAAATGGGTTGTGGCTCATACACACGGTCGAGTATTGTACGAGAATACCTACGAGAAGTGATACGTAAAGCAAAAGAACGTTGTAGATTTTCCGAATCAAACATTATATAAAGTGGATATCTCGATATTCAGCAAAATTACCTCAAAAAGGTGGGCGCTACGCGTCACAATCTTCACTTTGCGTAATGAATCCTTTGATCCCTTAGCTGTCTAATGGTGTAATTTACCTTAGGATGACGATTATAAAGTAAACACCAAGCTGTATCCCCCAATTTTGTTATCGTTCGTTTTTTTAATGGGGGACAAGACAAAAAATCAAATGATAAAAAAATCGGGATGCAGTACGGGAGCAATTTTGGAAACGTATTCACGTCAACATTTTTAAATGATGAAATATACGCCATTTTATCAGGCTGAATCTAGTAATAATATCTATAATAATATTATCTATAGACGCTTTAAGATTTTTATTATATATAAATACACATATTAAATACACATCCATGACCCAGGAACACAGAAAACTTTTTTGTTCCCTGGCGCGATTCGAACCCGCAACCTCCGGCATGAGCGCCAACGCGCTTACCACTGAGCCACTAAGGTCGTCGAATCTAGTGAAACGAGAAAAACTCTTTTTTTACTATTTACTTTCTATTGATCCTTTTAATATTTCATTTTAACTTGGTAATTTGAGAAAATTTCGATCAGCTTTAAATTTCGGTTTAAATAGGTTATACGTTAAAGCGGTAAGAGCGCGGAGACAAGTAGCATAGTATTTTCGACTGTTTTATATTTCATTTAAAGAGGATCCAGTAGTGAAAGGCCAATTATCATTATAATCGAGAATTAATAGATAAATGTGTATTAGAAGTTTATCGTTCTATCGTTCGGGGGGTATCGTCCTGATCTTTATTTCATAAATTAGGTACTGACTTGTTAAAAATAAACAACTATAATCTTTGCCTGGAAGTTTTTTGTCTCTTATTTATACGAGTAACTACTATAATATGCGTATGTTTTGGTAAATGTAATTAGGGGTACTTCGTCCGTAATAAGCCCGCACCCTTAATTACTCGTATGATGAAACGTCTCGTTGCGTCACCTGGCATATTACGAGATAAGAGATTTTTAATTGAGCATGTGGCTGCTCTTTATAAAGATTGCTTACACTTACACAATTAATTAAATAATATATATAATAAAATAATTAATTAAATCAAATAAAAAAACACACAATGGTTAGGTTATTTTTCTTTTTATCAGGGATATTTGATGTTAAACTTTAGACAAGAGAACGAACTGGTTAAACAATATATTCTTCAACTACTGTCGGAAATTAAATGTAAATTGTTTAGGTAAAATCTATATAATATCCTAAAAAACAGGAACGTTGTTTAAAATAGAGCGATATTGTCTTATAATAATATCAAGCCAAAGCGGTAACATAATTGTTTTATAACTGATTGATTGTACTGATGGTTCTTTGTGGAAATTCATGTTTTTTCCCTTTTTCCACTTTTTTTTTTAATCTATATTACAAATTTAGATAAAATTACACGACCGGTTTCGACAAAGTCATCGTGAGGTCATGTAATCTTTATATATATATTTCTTGTGTGCGTGTGTATGTCACTGAACTCCTCCTAGACGGCTGGACCGATTTTGATGAAATTTTTTGTGTGAGTTCAAGGGTTTAGATGCACAAAAAAAAATATTTTGTACAGGATAACGTTTGTCGGTGCCACTAGTTTTATATAAATTTGTAATATAGATAAAAAAAATAAAAGTCGAAAAAGTGAAAAAATAGTTTTAGAATTATTATTTTAGTAAAAAATAATTGTTTTAGTCTATAGTAAATATTGCACGCCTCATAAGAGTGCTCTACTCTCGACATGTCAAAAAAGCAGTTTTCTCGAAATTACAGTTGATGTTTTTATTAAAAAAAAAAAAAAAAAAGTTGATGTTTTGTTATTTATATAGGTTAGTGCACTTATATCAAGTCAACAATTATTTTGTTTAACATAGAAAATAATAACAATAAAAATGATAAAAATAAATATTAAAAATAATCTGGGACGTCCGTGTTTTCTGTCTGTATAGCAGGGAAATTGGTGGAAAAAATTACAGGACCGAAATATTTATTTTTATCATCTGAAGTAACACAGCGCGGACCTTCTCAATTAATACGAGCGTTCAATTGATTGTTGTTTAATTATAATTTATAAAAAATATCAGACTGCTTATTCGTTGCTAAGCGACTGATAGTTGGCAGGCTTTTATAAGTTATCAATTTTATTGTGGGAAATGAGATTATGAGGCGTACACTTTCAAATTTTTAAAACTTTTGTGTTTTGTATACCCTTTATTTTGTATAGAATGTTTAGTACCATTTACACAATTAAACATTTAGGTAAGAACTAATTATTAATTTAGAGACCAAAGAAAGTCCTCAATCGGGCTCTTTTAGTTTGAATGGACAATTTTTTACTTTAAAGATACAAGTAGATACTATTTTCATTGCATACAATAATTATTGCTTATATTATAGCACAGAACTTTATTGCATAAAAATGCACGTCGCATACAAATATTTTATTTATTATTTTTTATTGCTTTGTTTTATAAACAAACAAAATTAAAATTACAAAGAAAAGAACTTTTTCCATATGATCGTTTAATTTTTCCTCAGTCAGATATAATAGCGTATATCTGACTGAAAAATTAAACAATACAAGAATGATAGTTACAAAATAAATAATTACAAAGTTCTTGATTACTTGTACTAGTACTTGATTCCTAACATCTACCTTACAAACGCTATAAAAACTTTCCATAATTCTCCATCTGTTGGAACTTACGAATAACATTTTCATATCAGATACGATACATCATAGAACCCATAAAATTATCATAATTTTATACGATCGACGCTAGCACATAAGACTATTTAATTCGAGGGATCTGTATGAATACATTACATAATAAGTAGGTCTGTATGGTATATAAAGGTATGTATGTACGTCCTTATGCTCAATATTCAAAAGGACAATCTCTGATAGTAGTATTTCTTTGAGTGCCAAAACATTTGTGGATATTTGTTACTTAATCAAGTCAGATTTGAAAAGGATTTGAAAAGGACACATAGATTCCAGAATGGCACAAATGCTGCTATTTATTCTGAAAAATGTAAAGGTCCTTAGGAATTAACTAAATTCATCAAATTTGTCACAGATTTGAAACATTAATAATTCTACGCTGACGAAGTCTTGGGCAACAGCTAGTGTTTAATAAAACTTGAAATAATGGTGTCTTGGTATATAAACATATTGTGTTCGTCCTATTTTAAGACCCTTTATCAAAGTAACGCCGACAAAGGTAGCGTAATGGTGATGTAACTCCGCCATTCAGGCTTTTATTACTTCAAAGACAAAAACATAAGAGATGGAACTCAAATAAATTATGTAGTTGAGCGAAACGCGCTTGTTCTGATTTACGTTGAGTATCATTTTGAGTAATATTTAAGCAACGTTTTAGAATCTCGGTGAAGTGCCTTTTAACGTTGCTTGTTTGTGTAAATTACAGAGTTTTATCGCAAATTTAAACAGCATACAGAACGCGCCAAATGGAAAGTGCTATTTAAGAAAGCTTAAGTAATATATGTAGCAACTGTGTTTTATTTGCGATAAATGTAAGTATACGAATTAAAATATAATATAGAATTAACAAATATATCATTGTCCATTCCCTAGTCTTTGTTACAAAAATAAAGTGTTTAATCATGAATAGTATGAATCTCTTATATCTTTCCCTGATATCCAATGGCCTTACATACAGTGGCCGGACCTAGTTGGGTGCGAGGGAGACGGAGATCGACTCTCTTGACGTTCACTTACCACCAGATGAACTGACTGTCCGGTCCCCTGTTCTATAAATCCTAATTCAGGCCAAACGTACTATATATGACCCTGACACCCTTAAAAAAATTTAAAGAGGTCCGTGTCCAACGGTGTTCTAGAAAAGGTGATAATGAAGATGATATCCCGATATCCATAAAATCTACAAAATGGTTTCAATTAACATTCTTTCTATGTATTTCTCGGTCTTTTATAGTAGAGTAGGTACCGGTGGGAGGGATGCGCTGTACCGCGCTCTCGGCTGCATGGGTACCACCATCTTACTTGTTACTCCCGTGAAAAAGCTTTGCTGTGTTTCGGTGAGAAGGGCAAGACAGGCAGTGTAATTACTGGCACCGAGACTTAATATATTATGTCTCAGGATAGGCAACACATAAATGAGTTGCCTGGGCTAGTTCCAGGTAAACTAACTTATGTTCACGATATCGACCACTTACCATCAGGTGGCACGCCTGCCTGTTTGTCTTTCCAACTAACATAAAAAAGACGGAGCAAACGGACACATTGGTAAGTGATCAGCAAAATCCACAAATACCTGTTACACCAGGATTAATGCTTTTTATTTTACGTCGGGAAATGCTCTGAGTCATCCCGCGGGGGAGTGGGTCTCTCCAGGCGGGTATGTGGGACTCGCTGCGCCCGAAAGTTGGTAAGGTGGACGCAGCTTTACCCAATAAAACCCGGCGAATGCCACCAATGTCGCCTTTGGTGAGATGACCCGGATCTATTGAGTAAACAGGGCACCTCAACTGCTAGTCAGTCACTTAAGGGACCGACGCCACCTCCACAGAGGGGTTGTCCCGCACCACAGAACTACCCTTCCCAACGTCGGAACAGTACAATTGGATGAGGTTCCCATCCTCACCCCTTGTCCCCCTGCTCGTTTGCCCCCTCTTCTTATAAGAGGGGTACAAAGAGCAGCTCGCTCGGCTCAATTTGCTTCGCCCAAGGTGCTGGATTCACCTAAGGCTGCTGAGCCCCACCGCCACGACAAGGCTTGAGCCATGGTGGGGACCATTATTAGTGCCTGCATCGGCCTTTGCATGCTATGCGATCACCCTTAGTGGGCAATACAATTATAAAATACTAGTGGCACTGACAGACGTTGTCCTGTACAAAATATTTTTTTTGTGAATCTAAACCATCCTCGAATCCCCTTCAACTCACACATAAAATTTCATCAAAATCGGTACAGCCGTCTAGGAGGAGTTCAGTGACATACACACGCACACAAGAAATATATATATAAAGACTAGTAGCACCGACAGACTTTGTCCTGTACAAAATATGTTTTTTGTGAATCTAAACCATCCTCGAATCCCCTTCAACTCACACATAAAATTTCATCAAAATCGGTCCAGCCGTCTAGGAGGAGTTCAGTGACATACACACGCACACAAGAAATATAAAGATACTAGTGGCCCCGACAGACGTTGTCCTGTACAAAATATTTTTTTTTGTGAATCTAAACCATCCTCGAATCCTCTTGAACTCACACAAAAAAATTCATTAAAATCGGTCCAGCCGTCTAGGAGGAGTTCAGTAACATACACACGCACACAAGAAATATATATATAAAGATAAAGATATCGAACATTAATTGCATAACTGAATAATAGTTAATTACATATTACGGTATACACTGAACACGTTACACGAATAATTTATAACTTTATTTCATGAACTAGATACGTACTTATTATTGAGGAAAATATACAACAAGTACTTTACTAAGGTGTCTATTTTACAACTGGTTGACAACGCTGGACAATTTAATGTCGTTTATAAGTTAGTTTCTGGAACAAACAGAGGGAGGCCTTTGCCCAGCAATGGGACAATAAAGGCTAGGAAAAAAATAAACGTAGTTTTAACGACCATATAAAAGATAATTGTAAATACTTTTTTTTTGATAACGCAGGGAAATGCATTTCATATATAACCAGGTTAGATTTATGTCGTGACGTGGCAGGTTTCCATCCTGAACCCGATACGAGCACAGGGGCGTTACTGGAGGCGCATTGAATGAGTGGGCCTCATATGCCCCCCATTCGTCGCCCACGGGGACAGAACTTGTCGACGGCCTCCTCTCTCACCCGCTCGTTGACCACCATCTGGGACATTACTGCCTCGCAGAAGGAAACCATCGCCGTACAGGACTTGTCGTCACCGAGCATCGCGGTGATGACACTCAGCAGAGAGAAGTCCCCTCCGAAGACGATGTAAGACTGTGACGCAAAGCCGCCCATCTCGGGCACAACTCGAGGATTTACTGGACCGAGTCCACCACCGCGCCACAATCGTGACATACTGTCACCGGCTCCCTGTGGGCTGTCCGGCACAGGTACTGACCAAAGCAACCATGCCCGGTGAGTATCTGTGTCAGATGGAAGGTAATTACGGCGCATTAACCGCTCTAGGACCGAACACAGAGCAGCTGTTAGGCTTTTGCAATACGGTTGGCGTGCCAGATCCTGCCCCACCTCCTCATTAACGCCTCCTGCCCTAGTAGGACCCCATCAAATTGTAAATACTCCCACAGAAATCTATAATACGAAAATTCTGATAAAAATATTATCCGTTCTTATCCCGGACTATCTATAAGCAAAATTTAATCGAAATCCGCGCAGGCAATAACGCTCGAGTAGCAAACGTTTATACTAAGTACGTAATAAAGATTGATTGTGTTTGTAATGAGCGACGGTTACCGTAAATAGCCGAACATAAAGAAACAAAAACACACATTATATAAATGTACTGGGATTGTAAAAACGTTTGTTTCACTAACGAGAAACCATATTTTCCTCACTTAAGAATGTTACATATTTTAGTTACTGTTAGGAAAATAAATCTTCTAGTACCTACTACGGGATGTAGAAGTTAAATGCGAATGTGGCGACGATTCGGCCGCCATGTAGTTAATCGGGTTAGCATATGTCTAGAATGGACATTATAATATATAGGATATGAAACAGGAATACGTCATTCTATGCTAGAGTTGTGAAGGACCTGAAGACGTAAAGTGAGGAGGTGACACTTTACGTCTTGCTTTACGAGCTTGGAGATACTCGAGGCAGAGCGTCTAGCATATAACCGAGGAAAAGAGCGTAATGTTGTGTTATGTATGAAAACAAATTCCACCAAATTTGTGCTGCGACGCTGCGCTGGTTCTGCGCTTTAATTGGCCCACTGATGGCCAATGATGAATTTTGTAATTTTATGGCTCACAATATTACTACTCTCTCCGATTATGCTCGATGCCGATATACATCTCGATCCGAGATGTATATCGGCTGAAATGACAAGGAATTTCAGTGACGGTTGCCAACAACCTCAAGAGATATCGACAAGAGCAGTTGAGTTTGCTAGGGGAATTAACATGATATATTTTTTGTATATTTTCTATTATTTTATACAAAGCGCTGAGAGCTATCACACCGCTGTATAACTATTAACTGCAGTTATGCTTTTCTAGCTATAATTCCTAACATGTTAACTAGAAAAGCTTTTTTCCATTACGTAACATGATAACCTCTTTTTTGAGCATAATAACCTATAATAGTTCCTCTACACGCCTGCCAATTCGATCAAGTTTTTGTTGGTATCAAGCATGTATTGAATGGAGCACACTTTCTCAGACAGCTCGTCGGATACGTAACCGACGCTTCAGGCAATTCCACTGAACCTTGCTTCACGTGAATGGCTCACGTGGTTACGTAACAATGGCTTTACTCGCGTGCTCGAATGGGGTCAATGGTCTTGGTATTGTCACTTGTTTATAATTATCTTTCTATTGTTTTGTCTTTTGTTCGATCGGGAATTTGCATATGTACACGCTTGCTGTTTGTTGAAGGATGAATGAGAATCGCTGTTCCCACAAATTAATTTGTTTTACTAGTATATTTATTAAGTTATATGTATTAGGTAGCTCGTGCTCATTTCGTATTCTAAAGTTTTTAGTTCTTTCTTTATGACTTACTTAAAGCTTGGCAAAAAAGAGTATGTCGTGGTGACAAGTGGAACTAAATATTTTACTAAATGGAAACCTATGATGTTGACAATACTGGGCCGAAAAATACTAGATTTTGAGTAAAGTTTACTGTTTCACATTTATTATTAACGATTTGATTAACTCTCTTACTGATTTCCCATAATATTATGAGACCTTAGTGAAAGTGGCACCCTCTTTTTTTTTCCAAACTCCTTTTTGCCAAGATGTACTATATAGCTGTAGTTGATAAGAAGAATACATGAATATTTTATTTTCACTTCTCTTCTCGTTTTTTGAATTATCAACACAGAAAAATCTCAGAGAAGAAACTCATCTGGAAACGTCGTGGCAGAATAATTATATCCGGCAGAAATATAAGACAAGTATTCCGTTATAATGCTTCATTTGTCTTAATTTTATGTCTTTAGTTTTATCATTCAGTTTTAGTAAGAAAAAAGTGCGTGCGTACAAAGTAGGTACATAAGTCAAGTTATTTGGCAAACTATTTTTTAAATCTCGTTTATATTCATACAAATCTAAAGCTTTAAATTTCCGAGACTCGCAATGCGACCTTCGCTCTATCTCACTTTCTTTCTCGATCTTTCTCACTCGCTTTCTCCCTAATCTCAATCCATGGCTATGTGATTCATGCTACGTTTGCCCTTTCTCACTCTCTCTTTCAATCACTCTCTCCCTCTTCTTGGACAAAAACGTTATACATTTTCGTGACGTTTCATCCGTAAAAATTTCACCCTCATGAGCACAAAGAAATTTCACTTCAAAAATGGGATTATAATTATACTTATAACAGCTGAGCGGTTGCGGATTTAATTTTCAAATCGAGTCTTTACACCCGAACTATGTAATTTGAGATACAAAATATTTAAATTTCAAACGACTTCAATTCACCATTGATTCGAGAAATAATTACAATAAAGTTGCTAGTCTGACAGAATTTTTGGCATTGCTTGAAGCCCACGAACTCGCATTTCGCATTAAAACCCACTTCGGTTGTTTTCAAGGAGTCCCGTAGATCAAATAAACGCTCTTTCAAAGAGGTCACTTTCTAATGGCGTCCATTACACTAAATCAAGTGCTTAATTCTAAATTATTTATTATGTCCGTTAAATGGGAATGGATGGTCGAGCCTTCGAAACCAGTTTATCTGAGACACGTTAGCTAAGACAGACATGTGTTGCACACGTTAGTTTACACTCCTCGTCCTGTTCTTTTCGAATCGCATCAAAGCTCTTGCACGAAAAAATTTACCACATGGTTGTAGGTTCCAATGATACGGGCGCTCGGTATAGTACATCCCTACCGGTAAAAATCCTCTTGAGAGGTGTCTTACGTCTCAAGCCAATATGCTTGTTGACAAGGATGGCGTGGTATTAAATAAACGTTACGTATGATCCCCGAACGTGTGAAACGCGCCTTAGCCGCATAACAGAGGAAGTTATACATAATTTATTTTCTTATGCCAATACCTAATTATTTCCCAACTCTTCAAATATATAATTATATAATCTGAATGATAGTTATATGTTTTATCAAAAATCTCTCATCATGATCAGCCTTCGTTTCGCCAGGATTCGCTTTTATGAATGGGTATTTCTTCCACCAGAACTTAACAAGCATGACAGTTTTGGCGTATTTTGGAAGTAATGGCGGAATAGTCAGTGTATTGGCTTAATGTTACCCCTATGACTGTTGACCTCTTACCGCCAGGACCCAGGTGTAAGTCAGTTTGTCTATCCAATGATATTAAAAACATTTGCAATTTCTAAGAGCATTCTTAGAGTGATAAAAGTAATATACGAGAGTAAACATTTGGTAATAAAAATTTCGATTAGAGTTTTATATGTTTTAATGACGATATTCAAAATAAAGTCACGTACCACGGTCGTGCTGACCTGTAGAGTTTGTTGAACTTTTGCTTAAAGCTTAAAAAATTAGAATCTTTTAGAAAGCTTTTCATCTATGTATCTTATAAAAATAATATTTACTTTATTTAGTTTAGAATCAACGAACTCATCACTTAACATAAATTCTTCTTATTTAGATTTGAAACATTTTATTAAAATAAATAAAAAAACATCATAGAATAGTTATAAGTATCATACTCACTTTTGGATGCCCAAAGTTGTCCCGTATTTAAACCCGTCAGATACGTCCTCAAATCCTCTTCGCACTTCTGTGGTAAGCCGAGGTTGCTATTAATATAGTCCAGCCAATCGTGGTGGTCGAGGATGCTCTTCAGCCAGGCCATCCTGGAGCCAGTCCCATCGGTGTCATTGACCTTCGCACTCACAACACTAACCAACACAAACAAAGTCACTGCGTACATTTTTATTAACATCTTGCCGCAAATTACACACTAATTAAAACAGTTGATATGGTTTGTTTGATCACGCCAATGTCATCTGAAACAATAAACATATTTGTATTATTATTAATAATAATAATATTAATAAGATTATTTGAAATATTAATAGTGTAGAAGTTGAACTTCAATGTAATGAAGATGATAGAATACTATAACATAGCATTTATTTATTTATTTATTTATTTATTTAATTTTGAGGAGGAACAACAGCTAAAGCACTTTCACAGATACACAATTAACATAGAAACATAAAGCTAACAATAGTTCCCCACAAATAGAAACAGCAATTACAATATAAATACATCATTAACCACATATCGGATATTATCGCTTAAATTTATCTATATTTTATTAAATTTATCAATTACAATTACGAACAAAGTTAAAGAATGAGTCGCTAATCAACTTTCTAACAAACGCACAGCTAGTGTTAAAGAGATCTAAATCAAATTTATTCGCAAACATATTGTATTTGTTACCCACTCGCCAAATGAAGGTGTTTTGTTTATAGTTCGAGGACACAAAGGGTAGGTAAATTAAAGGGGTTTTCCGCAAATTTTTTGATGGAATATTAAATAAAATTTGTGATAAAAGTTCAGGACAGTCTATTCGATTTGATGTAATATGAAACAGGTAAGTTAAGTCAGCAATATCTCTTCTCAGTTCAAGAGGAAGAATATGGTTCTTTTTACAGAGGCTTACATAGTTACAGGAGTTATATGGCTGATTTGATTTAAAACAAATGTACTTTAGAAATTTCTTTTGAATATTTTCGAGGCGTGCAATATATGTTATATACCTAGGATTCCAAATTTGCGAGGCGTACTCCATATGACTACGTACAAGCGAGCAATATAATATTTTTAATGTTTTGACTTTAGTAAAGTCCACCGAAGTACGCATCACAAAGCCCAAAGCTTTAGTGGCCTTAGTAACTACACTATCAATGTGGGCATCGAAGAGGAGTTTAGTATCATGTATTACACTCAGATCTGTCATTCTAGACCTTCTAAGCAGCTCCTCGTCTTTTAAAATGTAATTGTATAATATAATGTTATGCTTCCTTGTAAATGTAACGACGCTTCACTTGGCTGCGTTAAGGTCCAAAAAATTTGTGTTACAATATTGTTCCAACCGAAGAAGATCAGCCTGTAGCTTTTCAGCATCCGAGCTATTTCTGATTTTCGCAAAAATCTTCATGTCATCAGCAAAACAAAGTATATG
Organism: Helleia helle; assembly: GCA_963853865.1. Classification (NCBI taxonomy): domain Eukaryota; kingdom Metazoa; phylum Arthropoda; class Insecta; order Lepidoptera; family Lycaenidae; genus Helleia; species Helleia helle. Next base: position 16,458,249 of record OY971421.1, read on the forward strand.
GGACGAATGAAGACACGAACTGACGTCGTTTACACTGATCACAAATAAAAGCGGACCTAATAACGATCCCTGGGGGACTCCACTAGGAATGGTTACCCAACTAGATATGTAATTGTTAATGACCACTGCCTGAGAACGGTTATCAATATAGGAAGAGAACCACCTCAATAGATCACCCCTGATGCCAATTTGACTTAACTTTTTTAATAGGGTTCTGTACTGGATACGATCAAACGCTTTGCTGTAGTCAGTGTAAACTACGTCAACCTGAACACCATCCTCCATAGCGTCGGTTATAAAGGAATTAAGCAATATCAGGTTCGTTACTGTAGAGCGGCCCTGAAGAAAGCCATGTTGGTAAGGGCTGAAATTTGATTGCAAAGCCGCCGATAATTGGCCGTGTACTATTTTTTCAAGCATTTTAGCTAGTATACACAACTTGGAAATCGGCCTATAGTTAGTTATTTTCTGCTTATCACCCTTTTTATGAATAGGGGATATATACGCACTTTTCCAAATAGCCGGAACTACGCATTCGTCGAGGGATCGCTTAAACAAGAGAAAAATTGGTAATTTCAGGGACTTGGAGCAATTCTTTAAGAAGTGAGGAGGTAATTTGTCCGGGCCTGCCGATTTAGAAGTATCTAAACCAAGCAGTAGTTTTTCAACCATATCTGGTGTTACAAATATCTTAGAAATATCCGATACGCTAGTGCTTGAAATAATGGGGCAATGGTCATCGCTTGAAGTATCTGGTTTTAAAAACGTTGAATAGAAAAGTAAGAAGAAAAGGCGTTGCATATAGACTCGCCAGTGTTGTATATATTATTATTGTATTCTAGTTTGTTAGGAATGGCAGCTGATTTTGATTTATAATATGACCAGAAATATTTTGGGTTTTCCGTAATTGAGTCTTCGACAGATCGAATATAACTGTCAAAACACTCTTTTTCCATATGTTTAGCCGTACCTCGTAACAGTTTAAAAGATTCCTCGTCTGACATGTTGCCGTAGGTTTTAAACTTCCGATGGTATTTGGCTTTTTCTTTAAGGACTTTAATTAGTGCCCGCGAGTACCATTTAGGGTATTTTTCATTACCAGTCCATTTAGTAGGGTCGTATTTATCGCGTACTGAGTCAATTACCGTATAAAAATAAGCAATGGATTCATCAAATGACATTAATGCAAAAATTTGGTACCAATCGATATTAGATAATTCCGAGTTGATTTCATCATAATTAGCACTGAAATACAAGAACTTTTTATAACTGTCATGTCCCAGTACTGACTCGCAGACACACACTAAATCGATTACCAATGCACCATGGTGGTGATCGATAGGTGCAAGCGCCTCACTACAAGCATCTTGTACTGTGACAGAGACATTACATAATACTAAGTCTAATATTTTTCCAAATTTATTCAAAATTCCATTGTATTGTTTCATATTTAAAGAATGTATTTCATCTATTAATAATGTCTCACTTTCACTGGAATAATTATTGGGAACAAAAGAGTGGTCATCATCCGCAGACGGAATCCAAACTATTCCGCTAAGGTTAAAGTCACCTACAATAAGATACTGGTCATAAGGAAATTTTGTGAGTAACCGGTTGACGGAACAGAAATAATTCTGTAACTGTTGAGTAAACGACAATCCTAAGTTTTGGCTGCAAAGGTATAATATACCTACGTGAAGGTTACGTTGAGCAGCGCCACGTGTCTTTATCGGGATTTTTATCCAAAGGTCTTCCGCGCTAGAGTGATATTCAGGCTCAGAACTAGCCTGCAGGCCACGGCGGACGGCAATCAACACCCCACCCCCCTTGGTTTGACCCAGCGACTCATAATCACGGTCCCTACGAAAGACAATATAACGCCCGTCAAATAGTTCTGTGTCTATTTATTTATATTATATATTTGTCTATTATTTATTATATATTATATTATATATATTATTATATTATATTATATATTTGTCTATTATTTAGCGATAACTATAATGTCGTTTTTGAATAACTTATTACTAAAAGGACCAAATCAAAAAACCGGACTAAAACCTTATCCAAAGAAAATAAAATTTAAGTTCAGTACATTTATTTATTTATTTTTTCTTTTCCGCCGGGAAATGCTCTGAGGCATCCCGCAGGGGAGTGGGTCTTCCCACGCGGGTATGTGGGACTCGCTGCGCCCGACAGCTGGTAAGTGGACGTAGCTCTACCCACTAAAACCCGGCGAGTGCCAATGCCGCCTTTGGTGAGGTGCCCCGGATCTAGTAAACAAACAGGGCATCTCGACGGCTAGTCAGTCCCGCAAGGGACCGACGCCACCTCCACGGAGGGGTTGTCCCGCACCACAGAACAACCCCACCCAACGTCGGGACCGTACAATGGGGTGAGGTTCCCATCCTCACCCTTCCCCCCTGCTCTTTTGTCCCCTCTTCTTATAAGAGGGGTACAAAGAGCCCCCTCGGCTCAATAAGCTTCGCCCAAGGTGCTGGGTTCACCCTAGGCTACTGAGCCCCACCGCCACGTCAAGGCCTGAAACATGGTGGGGAAGTTCAGTACATCATTCAATCGAGACTTATGGCTACGTAGCAAACAAATAAACATACATACAAATGTTTCATCTTGTTCTTATCATTTAATAGTACGGTAAAATAAACCTTACTTTTTTAACATATTGTTATTTTTCTTAAAAGCCCCAGATTCCAATCCAATGGAAGATTTCGGTTGTGAAAAAAACATACTAATGACAATTTTATATCCAGCGTCATATTTCTTTAAAACAAACTTAAGATGGTCCGACTTTGTAAATACAAGGCTTTGTTCTCAAGTAATAAGTCGGGGACGTGACAAAGTAGAGCCTACTTATTAAGATATTATATTATAAGAGTATAAAAGTTTTCTGATCACGTCCGAATGTCCACAGAGAAAGTATATTTGTAGTATTAATAGAAAAACTATAAAACAAATAGCTTTCAAGATCGTAACTACTCACACAACATAAACGAAACTTCGTAGTTCTTGTCTTAAAAACTTATTTCATTGTCTTAAAAACTTATTTCACTGTAATTTGTCTTAAAAACTTATTTCATTGTAAATAGTTAGTTAACAAATAGATAATTTATCGACTTTTGCTTAGGTAACGCAATTTAAAAAAAGGCAAAAGTTTTGGGTCTTATGTTACATTAAGCTACTCTCAGATTAGTTTAGGTAGTACTTTTAACGAAACAATAAACGAACAATTATGAATTCTCAACGTATTTCAATTATTTTTGACCGACTTAAACAAAAAGGTGGAGGTTCTCAATTCGATTGGTATTCTTTTGTTTTGATTTTTCGTACAAACTTACACATATAAAACCTGCTTTCAAGCTAAAATTAACTTTAAGCTTATGTAAAGCACAAGCTGTTTGAGCTCGACTAAGGCTTTGCCTACTGCAAACAATCTAGATCTCACATACACACTTGGAAAATCAGGTCGTGCATAATTTTACACGGGCCAAACTGAGACTTGAACAGCGTTGAGTTCAAGGTAACTTTTAATGACCAGGCATTTTGTCAAAAGAGAATCTGTTTCTAACCTATCATAATTTACGTATAATATAGTTGCTTCTTTTTTTGTCTTAATTGTATAGGCAAACTGCCAGACGTGTCACCAGATGGTAGTTAAGTGGTCGACGTAGCCTATGAACATAAACTAGATTACCTGGAACTAGCCCAGGCAACTCATTTATGTGCTGCCCATCCTGAGACATAAGATGTTAAGTTTCGGTGCCAGTAATTACACTGCTTGTCTTGTCCTTCTCTCCGAAATACAGCAAAGCTGTTTCACGGGAGAAACAACTTGAAACAAGCAATATGTACCCCAGTAACCGCTAGGTCGGTACAGCGCATCCCTCCCGTTGGTTCTAATATTTAATGTTACAAAATATTTAATGAAAAAGAATGATGATACTTTATCATTACTATGAGCTCTGAGCTAATAAAATGATCTGCTGAGAATAGGCCTCGTCTACTGGTGGAATGCAGTTTAATACACTGTGGATAACTATTATTATTTCACATATCGACACCATAAAAAGGCCAAGTTTTAGACAAAATAGTATATCGATTATTATTTTGGCGGTCTGAACGCTAAGGATTATGAAAAAAAATCTATTACTGGGACATTTTTTTCATTAGGCATTAATACGACTTAATAAAAATAACAGGCAATAAAGAAGAGAGATGCGGCATCTTAACATCGGATAATGTGGTGTTCGCGAGGTTTATGGGGCTTGTTTTTCATTACATTTCTGATGTTTAAGAATGTAGTAAACGTCAAATTTTATATTATAATTTTAATTATTTTCTAAAACTATTCATAGTTATTAGGTATAATTTAAAGAGTAGCGTTGTTATGGTAAATACTAGGTATTACCTACATCACCTCCGTAAAACCTTAAAAAAATTAACCTTTCTATATAGACGACTTTTTACTGTCATTGTTTCTTATAAATTGCAATTTAATTAAACTTATTGTTGCGAATAAACAAATATTTAAATAATTAGTATATTTTAAGGAAATATTATATTGACAAGTAAGCGACGATAGTCTAGTGGGTATGGGCTCGGCCTCTTGAGTGAGAGCCGAGAGGTCCGGGTTCGATCCTGACCCCTGTGATGACTAGAAATAGGTTTTTCTAAAGGAGACGGTCCATTTCTGGTCTGGTCTTGTACAGTATACCATAAATAGAGAAAAATTACATAGATTTCATTAAAAATAAAATAAATTAGTTTAAGAAACTAATTTACATGCAAAAAATAAAAATATATTTCAAGTTTTTTAACTTGTTGGCAATTCTTAATGAAGATGGCGCCCTTCAGACGGATGATTACATAGACTTAATATATGTAGAAGGACTGGGCATACCTACGAAAAAAAGGTATAACCTACAACTCAAATCGGCACTTAACACGGCTACCATTGCTAGGGTTTTGAGAGCAAAACCATAAACTATATAGAGAATACTACTATGAAAAGGGCACTCAAGATGGCGGATCAGGCACTCACTTACAGCTAAGCTTAAAGAAAGGGGTATCTCCTCTTTTTTCCTAACTTCATGGATGATTATTACTTACTAAATGTAATTTCTGACAAATGACAAACTATGACAGATGCATATCGAACAATGACATAATTCCTTACATTTGACATATAACACCAAGGAATATACGCCATACGCCATTTTTTTATACACGTAGTGTTGCAAATCTTGGAAACATTAAATTATTCTTCCACTGAAATTGAGATGAATTCATGGATATCAACAAATCAAAACTGTTTCAATATTTTCTTTCCTTCATCTCATTACATGTACAAAAGTAGACCAACGTCCCATACAATTTTGGACCGTCTCCTTTCTACGTGCACCTGAACATGAGACCATCGCTTGCTCACCAGTGAAGGAAACATCGTGACGAAATCTGCATGCCTGATGAGATTAAAAGTCTTTGAAAGTATGTAAATTTCACCAACCCGCATTGGGCCTGCGCTTCGGTGAAATATCGCACAAAACCCTCCTCGCCTGATTTCGAGGAAGAGACCCGTGCCCAGCCATGGGGACTTATAAGGGTTGATATTGTTATATATATCATACACAATATTGAATGAAGATTTACCGTGTAAAGAATTTAATCAGTATCATGTTATAAAAAATTGGTACACATTTTTATAAATATTCATCGTATATCAGACTCGTATGTTTCGCACGATATTAATATTTAAAACTTTACGCATATTACATTTAATATGTGTGTCACCTTCGTGTGCCCAAAGTATCAATTTCAGTCAAAAATGCCCTTTTTATCATAAAAAGGGCCGTAATTAACGCTCTCTCTTTGTGCCCGGGGCCCCTTTCATTTCGCCAGCATTTTCTTGTCAAAGTTCATGAATGCTTTAAGTTTTATAATGCAATTTGGTATGAAACCTGTGAATTTTAAAATTGAATTGTGCTCGTTGACGGATACAAATATCAAAGTTTCCAGTTTGTTATAGTTTACATTTCTTATTTATTATAACTACGCTATAGGGTAAAATAGTTTTTTTTTATGTCATAGGGAAACAACCGAGCAGTCGTAGCCTTATGCTGACTACCGCCGCCCATAGACATTCGCACAACCAGAAGTTGTGACGATGCGTTGCCCTCCTATTCCCTATAAATGAACCACCGGAAACTCACAGACCGCACGAAACGCAACAGCATAGCTGTCACTTGACGCCGGTGTTATATGAGCGAGAGGTACCACCCCATTCGTGCCGGCCCAATTCGGCTGCAAAGCAGCATGGCACTACCTCTTACTATCTTAGAATCTCATAAAACGGGAAAACATTACATTGATATTGTGAAAAGATAAATTTGTTTATATATAGACTAACTTCAAACTTAATTCCAATATTAAGTTAATTAAAGGAGTTTGCTAATACTGCGCTGGACACGGATATTCATTTTGCTTTAAAAATATCAAAAAAAAAAACACTTCCCTCAGTAAAATAAAATTACGTAAAAAATGTTAAGAATTCATTTTTTGATCCGTACTTGAGATACTTGGTTAAGATATCGCTCTTCATATATAATTCGCTCAAAATTTTAGCAAGTTTTCATTGAGTGAAAGTGAGAAATATGAAAGCTATGTTTACGGTCTCAAAGTCATAGTATTTTACCAGGAAAGTGTAATTATTATGACCACTAGAGGAAAAGTCACTAGAGCATGAAGATTTTAGAACGTAGGTTGCGTGAAGTGCTTTGTAATGCGATATACGTGTGGTCATGGAACATATAATTTTATATGTGGACCAGGTCAACCGGCCCCTTCAAATAAAATATGTACGATAGTAATAAATCATAATAGTGGCAAAAATATTGCATTATATGCCAGGAAAGTTTTGTGGAATCTTTTTTTTTTTTTTTTCGGATATGGTGCTATGCTAATGGCCCGAAGGCCCTAATGCTTCATCGTATTAGTGTGAGCCCATTCGGCTCACTTTTGATTTAAAAAGTGGGGGGTTGCCCCCCGCCTACCGTGCGGTCAGCGACCACACGGCCTCCTGGCGTCGGTTGTGCTTGTGGAATCTTGAGAGCCAAGATCCACTTAGTGTCGATGCGACAGCGAAGTAAGCCAATGTAATCTTTTTTTATAGAAGACCCCCTCTTCTATAAAAAGATTAAATTGGCTTAATTTTTATAGAAAAGGGGGTAAATGGACAGTCGTTTCACCTGATGGTAAGTGATAAGCGACATCCATAGACACCCGCTACATCAATAGCGGGTAGTTAACAAATTATAATAGAGGAGTAGAAAAAGTTGATATTTTTCTCCAATATACACTCTATTAATAGCTTGGAGTACTCGCAACTAGCAAGAGATAAGAGCCTATTCAGAAAATGCTAAAAGAGTTTACACGACAAAAATACTTTGTCTAAATTTTAATCACTTGTGTCAAACTTCCTTTTTTTTTCTGTTTGGACTCAAAAGCGACCACTAGAATACATAAAATCAAATTAAACTTTATCAACCGCACTATTAAAGCTTATGAGATTTCTGTGCTGTGCGAGTTAATATAAAATACCACTTGCCGAGTGTTTGGTTAACTGTAATGTGAGTTTGCTGAATTTCGATGGGTTTACATTTGCGTTGGAAGCGCGTTAGATGCCAACCTTAATAGAACTGTTGCAAATATTTGAGAGAGTTTATATTAATTACGTATCGTGAAAGAGATTCCTATTTGAATGATACAGTTTAAAAGTTCCAAAAGCTTTTGATCATTGTCATCAGCTTGCATACGTCTACTACTGGACATAAGCATCAATACGTATTTTTCATCATCATCAGCCCCTATCCGTCCTCTGCTGAACATAGGTCTCTCTCAATAAACGCCAAGACGACCGATCCCTTGCCACTCGCATCCAATACGGACCGGCCACTTTTGTCACCTCTTCTTATAAGAAGGGTACAAAGAGCCCCCTAAGCTCAGTTAGCTCCGCCCAAGGTGCTGGGCACACCTTAGGCTACTGAGCTCCACGGCCACGTCAAGGCCTGAAGAACCATGGTGGGGACTGGCCCCCTTTCAATCCTTTCCGACATTACAAATGATAATTGGGGTTATGATTTTATTTTTGTCATAAATTAAAAATTCTTAAGTTTAGTAGGTATCTATAGAGAGATGTGTTATATTGATACACTTTTGCATTTTATAATATTATTGTAAGGAATAACACTACTTATTTGGTTGCTTTATTTTTATCTCATTCTAGCAAGGAAATACAACCTTTTCGAACACCATGCGGGCAAAGCTGCGGGCACCAGCTAGTGCATTTTTTTTATATCGCAGGGAAATCCTTTTGGATGCAGCCAGGATCTTCGGGTAGATCCTGCACCAATGTGGGACTCCCACTTGGGCTGTGCATACCCAAACTAAAACCACTGCAAGTGCATTCAGCCGCTCTTTGAGGGTCCCCAACAGGAGCACCTCAGCTACAGACTGACCCCGGCGAAAGGCCAGACTATTCCCCGTAAGGTAGAACTGCCCGGCCGCCACTAAGCAGTCCCCGCGACGCCGTGCCATACTGGGCCCAGGTTCCCATCCTGGAGCTTTGCTGTGTTTCGGAGAGAAGGGCAAGACAGGCAGTGTAATTACTGGCACCGAGACTTAACATCTTATGTCTCAGGATAGGCAACACATAAATAAGTTGCCTGGACTCGTTCCAGGTAAACTGGTTTATGTTCATAGACGACGTCGACCGCTTACCATCAGGTAGCACGTTCAAACTAACATAAAAAATAAAAATTAAACTCGACGCCCGCGGTGCATCGTCTTCCCACCTCGTTAATGGTCGACCAACCTTCGTCTTCTAAAAATCCTTCCTCCGTATATCACTAAGATTAAGAACATGGTGTTATGATTAAACATTACACCTTTATAACTCCCTAAAATGCTTAAAAGATTATTAGCATAACCCAGATGGAGCAGGTACATAATCGTACATAATCCTCAAGCGAAGGTTTAGCAAGTTTTATCTGTGGGAGCCCATCTCAGGCATCCACACATCACGAATATATTTTTGTTAAGCTCCTCAACATGACTTTACATGTCAAAATAAAATGCTTTAATGTTGTTTGTATGTAAAGTAAATTACACATATAAACTTAGCACCGTGATCAGGAGACGTGAAAGTTGCTGTTTTCTAAATAACGTTGTTATTTAATTGGATACGATTTTTAGAATTAACTTAAATATGTTTATATTAATATTGTTACGGGTGTTTACCGCGTTTAAACATTTATTGAGGTCCCGATATTTCGGCAATGTTTCAATCGCCATGATCACGGGGAGACTGACTTACGGTGCTGGTAGATGGCGACAGATTAGAAAAATCTGTCTACCGTCTTTTTTCTTCATTTCGGACGACTAGTATCACCACACGGACGCACTTGTTCACCAAACTAGTCGATTTTTCTGATCGCGTGAAAAAATGTGATGGTTAAAGTTAGCATTATTTATTTGCTAAAATATGTCGTATATATTGTGTAATTTAAAATAATTAAACGTTACCCGTCTCTCTTCTGACGTCATATTAAAAATTACATTGAAAACTAACAACTAATTCATCTTACGACGCTTTAGTTAAAATTTATGAAGCTGTTAAAGTTACAGAGCGTACTGGAATACGACATATAATGTTTTAATCTTAGAATAATTACACTATAGAAACCTAGTCCGCGCGGCCATTTTGAAGCAACTCACATGGAGCCATTTTTGCACCGGGAAGTTCCGCAGTATTCTATGTCAAACCGCACCAAACGTGTATCCGTAAAATAAATAATTATGACGATTTGTGCAGTTAAATTGTATGACAACAATACATCTGAATAACAAAATAAATTTAATAACATCACTTTTCACTGGAAATCTTTCAATATTTTGTAGTATCTTGTAATTAATTAGGTTTAAATAAATACATTTTTTTTCAATGCTCAGTATTGCCCGATTGTGAAAATATTTTTGCTGATTATTTTCCCCCACTGAATAAATTTAAAACAGTTGCTACTGATATTTACGTAGGTACATGACACGTTCTCGAATTAATGTGTTTGTGTGATTTAACGATATCAAATACAAACAGTAAAACAGTAACAAATATTCATACTTCCATACATACAAACTTTCGCGTTTATATTACAAGTTACAAGTTTAAACAGTAATATGTATAACAACTTTACATTACAACTGTGTTTCATGCCAATAAAAAATAATTATAAAAATGTATATTTTACTAATTACTGTTATATTTTCTTCGTTTCATATAAATAAACATTCTTGTAATATAACAATTATACATAATAAATAATAATATAGCTTGTGTATACATGTAAAGTTGTTATAAATTAATGCATAAATAGATATGCCCACCTAGCTATTTATGTACTAAATATTATTGCTATAACAAATTGTTATCAGCGGCCGAATCATTTCCCGTTTTCGGGAAAACTTCACCACTACTGGCAACATTGAATCAATTTAGTGCTTCATTTTTGACAGCGCGCTTGTATGAAGACTGACCTTCTATAGTGTAATAATTATTCTAAGGTTTTAATATATTTTTGATGTGATTTTGAGAAAAAGAAGTTGATTTCTTTATGAATCCTTTATTAAATATTAAAGCTCAAAAAGAATTCGATGAAACGGAAATATTTAGGAACGGGGCTCAAGAATAAATCTCGATTTCAAATATTTCTCGAGCAAAAAAATTGAATAACGATATTCAAAAAGTAAGAAAAACAGAACTCTATCAATGCTAATATTTATAAAGCCTTCAAGAAGGATTATGGAAATGAAGGAACGTTGTTGTAATAGCATTTTATTGACATATTATTTTGAAAGGCTATTCATGAAATAACTTAAAACATTCTTATTGCCAAAACAAGGTTATATTTTTTTTATTCATAGGAGGGTAAACGAGCAATCGAAGCTTTAGACTACCGACGACCATACGCATCAGCACAACCAGAGATTATGCAGATGTGTCCTCCTTTTCCCTATCCCCCCAATGGGCCACCGGAAACTCACAAACCGCATGAAACGCGACAGCATAGCTGTCACTTGACGCCGGTGTTATGTGAGCGAGCTTATATTTGTAACAACTAAATTATAATGTGGCAAATCGCAAGTAAAAAGGAATGAAGACATTTTTCAAAGATTAAAATTTTTCACAATCATCATCATCATGTGATGATGATGATGATGATGTTCAGCAGTAAACTGGTGAACATAGGCCTCCCTCAATGAACGCCAAGACGACCGATCCCTCCACTCGCATCCAACACAGACCGGCCACTGCTCGGAGGTCGTCTTCATAATTTTTACATTCTATTTTATGCCTATACTTGTGTAACTCTACTATTTGTTTATGCAAATGAATCATGGAAAACGTAAGAGAAATAATAATTAGACCGCGTTTGTAGAGGCATTTTCACCACCTGACTCTTGTTTGTCTTTTTTTTTTAAACCGGGAAATGCTCGGAGGCATCCCGCGGGGGAGTTGGTATCCCCAGGCGGGTAGGTATGTGGAACTCGCTGCGCCCGAAAGGTGGTAAGATGGACGCAGCTCTATCCTCGAAAACCCGGCGAGTGCCACCAATGCCGCCTTTGGTGAGATACCTCGGATCTGTTAAGCAAACATTTTTGGCTTATCGTCGGCTAGTCAGTCCTTCGGAGGACCGACGCCACCTCCACAGAGGGGTTATCCCGCAACACAGAACAACCCCTCCCAACGTCGGGACAGTACAATGGGATGAGAATCCCGTCCTCGCCCCTTGCCCCCTGCTCTTTTGTCCCCTCTTCTTATAAGAGACCCCTCGGCTCAATTTGCTTCGCCCAAGGTGCTGGTCTCACCCTAGGCTACTTTTTTTTTTGTTATCGCAGGGAAATGCTTTTTACGCATGTAGCCAGGATCTCGGAATGATCCTAACCCTATGTGGGACTCACACCTGGGAGTGCCCTACCCGTAAACTAAAACCACTGCGAGCGCCTTCAGCCGCATTATGAGTGTCCCGGATAGGCATTCAACAGGATCACCTCAGCGATAGGCTGGCCCCGGCGAATGCCAGACTACTTCTCTTAAGGGGGGGACTACCCGACTGCTTAGGCAGTCCCCGCGACGTCGTGTCATACTGGGCCCAGGTTCCCATCCTGAACCCGACACGAGCACAAGGGCGTTACTGGAGGCGCATTAAGGAGCGCCTCCTGCGCACCCCCGTTCGTCGCCCACGGGGGGAGGCCTCGTCGGCGGCCTCCTCTCTCACCCGTTCGTTGCCCTCTGCCTGTTCGTTCTGGGACATTACTGCCTCGCAGAAGGAAACCATCGCCGTCCAGGACTCGTGGTCACCGAGCATCGCGGTGATGACACTCGGCAGAGACAAGTCCCCTCCAATGACCGATGTCAGATCATGACGCAGCGCCGCCCATCTCGGGCACACCTCGGGGGTGTGCTGGGCCGAGTCCACCGCCGCGCCACAATCGTGACACACTGTCAACGGCTCCCTGCGGGCCGTCCGGCACAGGTACTCACCAAAGCAACCATGCCCAGTGAGCACCTGTGTCAGACGGAAGGTGAGGGGTTTGCGCTTACGGCGCATCCACCTCTCAAGGACCGGACGCAGAGCAACCGTTAGGCTTTTGCCGTACGGCTGTTGCGCCAGGTCCTCCCCCCACCTTCACATTAACGCCTCTTGCCCTAGTCGGCGAACCCGAAGGATCCCGTCCAACGTAAGGCTCTCACGAAGACACCTCCTATCCAAGACATAGGAGTGCATCTCGGCAAGAACCTCCGCCACGAGTTCCCACGGGGGGTCACCGGCCAGGGCAGTGGCTGCCGCCCACGATACTGTACAGTACCCCCGGATCACTCTTACCGCGATGACCCGCTGCGCCGAGCGCAGCTGGGCCTTATTTCTCGTGGTATCGTGGTAAGGTGACCCGCCCAGATCGGTGCACCGTAAGTTGCCATACTCCGGCAGACTCCGGAGTATAGCTGCCTGCAGGCAGCACTGGGTCCTCCGAGGTTCGGGAGGAGTCTGCCCAGCGCACTTGTCGCCTTCACGACCTTCGGACCTAACATTGAGAAATGTGGGCCGAAGGTCCACCCTCCGTCAAGGATGAGCCCCAAATATTTGATGTGGGGGCTCATCCTGACACTCGCCCCTCCGATCAGGAGGGCAGCCCCCGCTGGGGGTCCTTTCCGCCCGGTCCCATGGAAGAGAAGGGCTTCGGTCTTCTCTACTCTGACCCGAAGCCCTAACCTTTCTATGCGGCTGATCACAAGGTCGAACCCGACCTCGGTCAGCCGCGCCGCCTCCTTATAGTCTCGTCCCCGGGCATACAAACAGGTGTCATCCGCGTAGCAGATGACACCCAACCCGGGAAGGTCCCACAGGATCGGACCAAGAACCGACCCCTGTGGAACACCGCACCCGACTCGCCACAACTCTACGGACCCACACCGGTTCTCGCAGGCTACCCTCCGATCGGAGAGGTACGCCTCCAACAGCCTCCTTAGATACGGGGGCACTCCGAAGAAATTCAGTGCCTCCCGTAGTCCAAGACGCGATGTCCAAGGACACCGCGACCACCACCTCCCCTCTGTGTTCCGCCTCACCCGTCACCGCCCGAAGGCGTTTGAGGGCGTGGACGGTCGACCGGCGTGCCCGGAACCCAAATTGGGAACCCTAGGCTACTGAGCCCCACCGCCACAACAAGGCCTGGCGAATGACGAATTGCTATGTCCACTTACCAGTTCGGGCGCAGCACATACTCGCTTGGGGAGACCTACTCCCCCGCGGGTTGCCTCAGAGCATTTCCGGGCGTTAAAGAAAAAAAAGGGTCACTAACCACTAGACCAACAGGCCAGTCGAAATAAAACGAAAGTATCTTACTATACAAAAACTGCAAACAATACTGTATAAATTGTGATACATTTACATATAAATTGGTTTTATAGCTTGGACGCACTCATCCGGCCATAACATACGAGCAGGTTGCAGCGCGGGCATACAGCCTGTAATTATTAACGATGTTCTCGGTACTGCCGTTTATTATGTAGTGGGGTTACCGTCAGACGGAGAGTCCAACTAAATCTTAATCATGAAATACGATATAATAAAATATACTTTCTACTAACATTATAAACGTGAAATTTTGTATGTATGGATGTTTGTTACTCTTTCACACAAAAACTATTGAATTGATTTTAATGAAACTTTACAATAATATAGCTTATACATCAGAATAATACATAGGCTATTTATAGAGATATCGTGTAAATTGTCCAAAATCGAATACTGCGCAGATGAAGTCGCGAGCACCGGCTACTTTATGATAAAATAATAATAAACCTTCAAACATGTTCTGTACCGCGTACCCGTTACCAAAACTACCACTGTCTTGCATATTGCTTCCGTGATACAGCTTTGCTATTTTTCTGTGCTCGGAGGACAGGACTAGCAGTGTAATTACAGGCACAGAGCCTCACCACATAAGTACTTATGGTAGTTTTTTAAATAAGCCCGCCTAAACAAAAAGTAATGAGTATCAAAATATATAATAATCTTAAATAAAGAAATGTCTCCACTCTTGAATCATATTGGCCCGATTATACAAAGTGTTGGTCGGCCATTAACCAAGTGGCTTCCCTCCGGCTAGCCCGTGTTGGGTGCAAGTGGATCGGTCGTCTTGTCGTTCATTGAAGGGGGCCTATGCTCAGTAGTGGATAAATACTGATAATGATGATGAAAGAAATCTCAATATAATTCACGATGCTCACAAAATACACAAGGACCTTCGAGAAACATCGACACAAGTATTAAATCAACATGATAATATCAACAAATAATATCGGTATTACCAAGCCTGTTGATACGAAGCAGACCGTTAAGATCGGATTCGGGAATAGCATTTTTATATTAATAGATTTATTCCAAGAACCGAACAGAAATGTACTCGTTTATTAAATTTCCTTTTATCACACAAAGAAATCATCGCTATAGATTTGAGCGACCATGATCTAGGTTTACTATTATTTTTAATTCGAATTTGTAGGTCTGGAATTTGAGGCTTTTGTTAAAAGTTATGTCCACATAAAAAAGTCTGGAAAGAAGTGAAAACTTATAATTTTGAATTATGACGTCATAAATGCCACATTAAAGCGTTAGGTGACGAGGTGACGATATCACGAGTTCCATGATTTTTGTTCACTCAAAAAGTGCTCAACCAGCCTAAATAAGTTTTCACTTCAAGAAAATCCCGAGCCTACGACATTATAGCGAAAGGTTTAAGTTGATAAGAATAAGGTTTTTTTTGGGCAAACTTTAGCCTAACAATTCCTTCTGCAAGTCTGATTTCGATCAGAAAATCCATGACCATTTTAAGGAACGTATGAGTATTTGACTATTTCTAGAAACACGTTTTAACACTCATAAAATTATGTCGCACGTACTATAATACAACAAAAGAGTTCTTACCTACGCAATGTGTTAGCACTACTTATTTCACCAAATTATATGTTTTAGCCAAAGTGTGCCACTGGTGTGAAGTC
This sequence comes from Helleia helle, assembly GCA_963853865.1. NCBI lineage: Eukaryota > Metazoa > Arthropoda > Insecta > Lepidoptera > Lycaenidae > Helleia > Helleia helle. Next base: position 16,473,883 of record OY971421.1, read on the forward strand.
AAGGTCTTACTCGCCTCTACAAAGTTATGTAAGTTCTATCTTAGAAAGTTCCTACCAAAATCGACTTGAGGACGGATGCGTTACGCAACATCGGCATTTCGCGAACGCCAAGGGGTCAATGAAAACTTGCTTATAAGTTATACATCATCATCATCAGGAATCATTTCGTTTCTCAGGTACTTGACGTGTAAAGAATCGAGCATATAACCGGAATAGAGCAGTAATGTTACGTGTTTTGTATGAAAACAAATTCCGCCAAAGTGCCCCGACGCTCCCGGTTCTGCGCTCTGATTGGCGGATTTTTGGCCATTGATGGATGATTGGCCGATAGGACGTATATAAAGATCACGAGTTGGTTAAATTTCTATTACTTCAGTGACAAATCACTGACCAGTTTCGGAATTTTATGACTCACATTACTACTCTATCCTATTATATGCTCGATGGTGTAATAAAGAGTTCCACTATTCAACTCTTATTTTTAGCCTAGTTATTTAATAATTATGGTGTAAACTTGACCGGTAAAAGTATAGTTAAGAAAAACACGAGGAAATCATTGCACATGATAATATTAATTCACATTCGAGGGAAAGTTAATTCCCCGCCTAATCTCAAAAAGTCTAGCAAGAAGACTACCTAGCAGGTGAATCTAGTTTAATATACTCTTAGCTATATAATCCTGTATGGACATGTAGTTCTATAACCAACAGTCCTGACCGTAATGTCGTTGACAGATGTAACGAGCGACGACCTGGTTTGGACCTTATTCAATTTGATTCCGATTCGATCAACATCGACGACTAACATAATAATATAGACTATGTATGCCGGTGATACACAAAATTGATTATATCGGTCGATAGTCGACCTTTGGTGATACCAATAGTAGCCTATAGAATGAGAGATTCTGCTAACATAATATAGACGATGTACGCCGGTGATACACAAAATTGATTGGGCAAAGGACTTGTATCCAGCTCTTATTAAATTAAAAAAAACAATATTGATTATATCAGTCGATAGTCAACCTGTGGTTATATCAATCGAAGCCTATATAGAATGAGAGATTCTTTTAAACATTACAAAAAACATGGTACGATTCAGCAACGACCTAGTAATACACGATTGAGCCTATAATCTTTAAACTTGGCAAGAGTATTTTTGAGTTGTTGTTTAGTAAGTTGATTGAAGTCTTGCCGTTCATCGAGGCAGGCTAATGTTTGCAAAGTTTTAATAAACAAATACATTATGGATAAATGGAGAAACGTTAGTTCCAGAACAAATATAGATTTCCTATAATATCCATTATAAGTTTTGGGACATCTCGGTGGCCCGGTACTTTGATTCTCTGGAGTATTTTGTGATTAATGAATCATCAAACTTTGGTCTTCATTGGATTCCATAAGGGTATGATAGAACCTCACTTTTTATGTCATCAGGAGGCAACTGAACAGTCGGAGCCTTATGGTGACTACCGACGCCCAGAGACCTCCGCACAACCATAAGTCATGCGAGGCATTGCCCTCCTTCTCCCTATCCCCCCAATGGGCCACCGGAAACTCACAAGCCACACGAATCGCGATAGCATCATCAGCATGGCCCTACCTCTTACAACATAGAATAAAAGCAAGCTAATCAATTTTATATAGTCCAGAGCTTTAACAGTGAACTTTATATTATAAGGCTATATATTATAGGCTATATATTATAAAGGCCCTTGTCCATATTTCCTAATGCGAAAATAGTACAAAACTAAATCAGAGCTGAAATTCATAACATAATAATAAGTGTGCTATTTTTAGACGAAACTGTATTATGGGATTATGGAGCCGGTATTAAATTCCCAACCTTTTCCCCAACTTGGTGAAAACATTTAAATATACGAATGTCCTAAGACCACATCGGGAGCGCAGGGCTCATGGTAAAGGGAGATTAAAGCGACGTTCGACGTTTCAGAACCTCTTTATAATAAATGAATGTTTCATGAACAGCCTGAATAGGCAGAAAATAAAGGATTGCTTTATAAAATATCATACATTCAATATGGTTTCGGCGACCAAATGTACAGGCAATAATTTATATTCTGAGAAAAGGATTCTCATTCTTTATTTATATTTTATGCCAGAATGTAGATAATATATCTAAAAAGGTCAAAACTAAGTATTAACCAGACCCATAAAACTGCGAGATCTGTTAATTATAATGAAGGTTTTCCTTCATAAGGAAGGGGGCAAACGAGAAGTCAGAGCCTCACGGCGCCGCACAACCAAGGCCACGCAGATGCGCCGCCCTCCTTTTCCCTATCCCCCCAATGGGCCATCGGAAACTCACAAACCGCACGAATCGCGACCTCATAGCTGTCGCTTGACGGCGGTGTTATGTGAGTGAGAGGTTATTTCATGACAGATACGTTAAAACTATGCGAAAGCTATATCATCATTTTGATGTGGTTTTTGTGGTGGTACGCGAAGTAAGATGAATGAGGACATCTTTGGGTCTTAAACTATTTGTTCAAGAGACAAGGAGACAGTTGTAGATTATGAGTGATACGAATGTAGAGCATTCGTATCACTCATAATCTACAACTTGAACTAATAATAATTCATACTAGATAATAAAAGCAATCGTAACTCTGCTTTTTAATTTTTCCTTTTTTTTTCTTTAACGCCGGGAAATACTCTAAGGCATCCCGCAGGGGAGTGGGTCTCCCCACGCGGGTATGTGGGACTCGCTGCGCCCGAAAGCTGATAAGTGGATGCAGCTCTACCCACTAAAACCCGGCGAGTGCCACCAATGCCGCCCTTGCTGAGGTGTCCCGGATCTAAAGAGTAAAGAGGGCACCTCGACGGCGAGTCAGTCCTCCAAGGGACCCACGTCACCTACACAGAGGGGTTGTCTCGAACCACAGAACAACCCCTCCCAACGTCGAGACAGTACAATGCGGTGAGGTTCCCGTCCACGCCCCTTGCTTGTTATTATTAAGAGCCCCCTCCGCTCAATTACCTTCACCCAAGGTGCCGGGCTCACCCTAGGCTACTGAGCCCCACCGCCACGTCAAGGCCTGAACCATGGTGGGGTTTTAAATTTTTCCTAATTCAACTGACAATATATTACGATTGCGGTTGTCCCGCGTACTTCCCATTCCCGTGGGAGTACAGGTATAAATTATAGCCAGATGTTTAACTATGTTATTGTAAAGTTTCAAAAAAATACATTCAGTCGTTTTTTGCGTAAAAAAGAGCTCAAACATACATCTATACATTCTTACAAACTCTCACGTTTATAATATTAGTAAGATAAATAAATAGCTAAGAAAACCTGCAATGCAATTTAGATTCGAACTGAACGCAAACAACGCTGCGCTCAAGAACTCATTTACATTATGTTATCACTAATATCTGAGTAAATAATATTTACATCAACATAAAGTCCCGACTCCCGTGGCATTTAAATAAGATTTATAATATCAGCAGAACAAACTATCGAGCATATAACCGGATAGAGTAGCAATGTGAGCCATAACATTCAAAAACCGGTCAGTGATTGGTCACTATATAGCAATTCAACCATCCAAGTGATCTGTATGTACGACCAATCATCCGTGGCCATCAGTCGGCCAATCAGAGTGCAGAACCGGTGCAGCGCGCAGCACAAATTGTTTTAGGCTATAAATTTTCTTTTCATCAGGGCGGTTAAAACCGCGAGGAACAGCTGGTATGTATACTTGTGTAGAAATAAGAAAAGGTCGAATATCCATTAATACGTTGAACATAATGGTTTTGTCGGGTCAGCGTTTGACGAGTATTACTCGGAAAAGGAAATGGCTGGACCGAATGCTGACTCGTGTGTGGTCAAGAGAGATATATGGCAGTACTTACAAGTGAGATATTACTTCGCATTTGTAACTGTTAATACACGTAATGATGAAAATTTTGTGTTTTTACTAATTGTAGAACCATTTGAACAGGAGAAGTATTCTAGCTCCCTTAAAAACTTACAAGAGCTTGTGAAACAGATACCAGAAGTAATTTTAAACACAAATACATCATGGATATAGCAAGATTCTCTATTCATTCCCAAAAACTAACCTCACTATGTTGTAATGAAACAAGTTTTACGGATTTTATCACGATTTATTAAACGTTTTTACATGCCCTACGTTTCGGATACTTGACAACACGGGTTAATCAAATACTTCTATTATGAAGTATTGATTATATTTGAACATTTGAAAACAATAAAGGGTTATAAGTTTGACCGCTATCTGTCTGTTTGTGTATCATGTGGTACTGTAGCCCATAAACGGGCGAACCGATGCGGATGGGTATTTTTATTTGAAAGCATTTTTAACTTTAACTTAGTTTATGTTATATCACTTTCGCTCGTATAACACCGGCGTCAAGTGACAGCTATCCTGTCACGTTTCGTGCGGTTTGTGTTTTTCCGGTGGCCCATTGGGGGATAGGGAAAAGGAGGGCAACGCATGTGCGTAACTTTTGGTTGTGCGGATGTCTATGGGCGTCGGTAGTCACCATAAGGCTCCGACTGCTCGGTCATGACATAATAAAAATCTGATTTGTAAGTAAATCAGCATATTTATCATTAAATAAAAGTTAATATTCAAACAAAATCCCCAGTTATGTTTTACTTTTACTATTAACTGTAACTTATCATACGATTGTTTCATAACTTTTCTAATGCAACTGTTAAGCCACAAAGCTACGCCCACCAGGACAGGATTTTTGTGTAATAAATAGAATTATCTTTCCAAAGCTATGGAATTTATTTTTGTTTCCGAAAATAGTTCTACTTTATAATGAAACAATTTTTTACGGATTTTATCGCGGTTTATTAAGATTTTTACAAGCCCGACGTTTCGGATACTTTACGGATACTTTGATTGTGGCCTCTCTTATATAGGCCAAACCAAAAGATCAATTAAAACTCGCGTTAAAGAACATATAGCTGACTTAAAACACCGTCGCTACACTAAGTCTGCAATCTGTGAACATAGTCTAGACAAAGCTCGCCATTATATTAGATTTGATAAACCACAGATACTCGCAAAAGAACACCGATTCCAACCAAGGATGATCCGCGAGGCTATTGAAATTAAAAAACATCCAAATTTCAATAGAGAAGATGGCTGGCTCTTACCACCTGCTTGGGATCCCATTATTAAAATAATTAAATCAAAAACCAAGCATAATATGCCACAGATTAAAGATGCAGTTAGCACTTTCTGCGTAGAGAGGACTTATTAAAATAATGATGTGTCATAGGGTAGTTTCGAATAACTTTGTAACATTAGGACATCTGTCACCTCAGTCCTCCCGTGACCATGGTTGCTGTAAAGTATCCGAAACGTCGGGCTTGTAAAAATCTTAATAAACCGCGATAAAATCCGTAAAAAATTGTTTCATTATAATGTGTGAAATTCGCGCAAACATTAGAAAACAATAGTTCTACTTCACCACAAAGCTAGGTAAATGTAAAACGTAGTCAAAAATAAAAAGTTTCTCTCCGTATAAGTATCACCAGAGCAATAAAAATAGTTTCATCATCGTCGGATGGGTCTTTAAATTCCAGTGAGAAAAAGTATTTTCGCACAAAATTTATTCGAAATGTTGAATAATATTTTTTTTTTATAGAAGAGGGGGCAAACGGACAGTCGGTTCACCTGATGGTAAGTGAATAGCGACATCCACAGACACCCGCTTTACCAGGAGATCAGCAGGTGCGTTGCCGGCCTTTTAGATGTGAGTATGCTCTTTTCTTGAAGGTCCCTAAGTCGTATCGGTTCGGAAACACCATAGGTGGCAGCTGATTCCATATATTTGTAGTGCGAGGCAGGAAATGCCGTAAAAATCTGGATGTTGTGGATTTCCGGACATCAAGATGGTGTGAGTGAAATTTGGAATTCTTACGCGATGTCCGGTGGTGGAATTCTGCCGCAGGTATTAATCCGAACAATTCCTCAGAACACTCCCCGTGGTAGATGCGGTAGAAGATGCAGAGCGATCCGACATCTCTACGCAGCGCCAAGGGATCAAGCCGATTGGAGATCACATTATCATCGACGATTCGAGCCGCCCGGCGTTGGACGCGGTCAAATGGAAGGAGCTGATATTGGGGCGCTCCAGCCCAGAGGTGAGAGCAGTATTCCATGTGAGGCTGGATCTGCGCCTTGTATAATTGAAGGCGGTGTGAAGGCATGAAATACTGCTTCGCCCTATTGACCACGCCAAGTTTCTTAGAGGCTAGTTTAGCCTTTCCTTCCAAATGACCACGAAACTGCACATCTCTCGATATGTCGACGCCAAGTATCCCAATGCTGGCTGCGGCAGTTAGGGGAGTGCCTTCAAATCGTAGAGGAACGACGAAGGGTGATTTTTTGGCGGTAAACGCGCAAACTTGTGTCTTGTTGGGGTTAAATTGGACCAGGTTAAGTCGTCCCCATTCCGAGACTTTGGTCAACAGAGACTCGATTTCAGACACAAGTTTGTTCCGACACTCATCGACTTGTTCCCGAGAAATATTAGAGCGGCCAGTGTATAAGGCATCTCCAGTGCTGTCATACGCATAACAATGAATGCCGCTGGTTTGCAGCATATCATTGATATGCAGAAGAAACAGGGTTGGAGATAGTACACAGCCTTGCGGAACACCAGCATTAACAGACTTGAGGTCCGAGCATGTACCGTCGACAACGACCTTGATTCTCCTGTCTGCTAAAAAACTGGTGATCCACTTACATAATTTCTCGGGAAGCCCATATGATGGTAGCTTCGCTAGAAGTGCTTTATGCCACACCCGATCAAAGGCCTTCGCTATGTCCAAACTAACCGCCAGTGCTTCCCCCTTGCTCTCAACTGCCTCCGCCCATCGATGCGTTAGGAATATTAGAAGATCACCAGCTGAACGATTCCGTTGAAAGCCATATTGGCAATCGCTAATCAGCTGGTGCTCCTCCAAATACCGCCGGAGCTGGCAGTTAATTATGGATTCCATAATCTTTGAGAACAAGGAAGTTATGGCTATTGGTCTGTAGTTGGACGGGTCTGAGCGGTCCCCTTTCTTAGGGATCGGGGTACCAAAGCTGTCTTCCACGAGCATGGGACGACGCCTAATGAGTATGAGTGCCGAAAAAGACGCGTAAGGATGGGTGCCAACTCAGGAGCACAAGTACGTAGCACTAACGGAGGGATGCCGTCAGGCCCACTCGACTTATGGATGTCCAGCGAAAAAAGCGCTTTACGTACGGAGCTCTGTCGAAAAATTATTTCCGGCATTGAGGTATCATACCGAGGGATCGTCGGTGGTATTTTTCCCTGGTCATTCAAAGTCGAGTTGGAAGCAAAAAGAGAGCCTAGAAGATCGGCCTTCTCCTTCGCGGTGTGGGCCAACGAGTCGTTCCTCATGTGCAAAGATGGTAGGGATGGCTTACAGAAATTCCCTTGAACAGCCTTGGCGAGTGACCAGAATGCACGAGTTCCCGAAGGAAGTCGAACCAATCTCTCGCCAATTCTGTTCACGTACTCCGCTTTTGCCTCAGCAATAGCTCTTTTGAAGGACCTGGAGGCAAAGTTATACTCCTCTTTTAATGCGCTGGTCTTTACATCCTGTGACATCGATGCATTGGCCCAGGCTCGGTAGCTTAACCGCTTGTGGCGTGCAGCCATCTTACAAGTTTGACCAAACCAGGGCTGGGATTTGCCGCCTATAGGCACTGAAGAGCTTGGAATAAAAAGCTCCATGGCTTGCAGCACCACCTCGGCGACAGAATCGGCAACGATGTCTGGATCATCCAGCGAGAAGCAAATTCGCCCCCATGGGTAGGATGCGAAGAAGGACCGCATTCCATCCCAATCAGCTGACCTATAGTGCCAAACATGGCGGCAGCTGGCAAAACGTGGCCATGATGGGCGGGCAACTTGCACAGAACTCCGGATCAGACAGTGGTCCGATGAGCCAAGTGGAGCGTCCACGGAGACCACGTAATTGTCCGGGTGAGAGGTCAGCAGAAGGTCCAACAGGGAAGGCGTATGATCTTCCACATCAGGGATACGAGTTGGTGATACCACCAATTGTGTCAGATCATATGCTGAGGCAAAGTCGTAAACAGATCTTCCTGCATGATCGGTTGTACGTGAGCCGAGCCACTCGGTGTGATGGGCGTTGAAATCACCAAGTATCACGATCTCTGCAGATGGGATCCGTTGTAGTACGGAATCTGTAGCCATTTGGATGTGCTCTATGAGTCGATCGGTTTCGTCATTACCGCTGTGGGACCTATATAGGCAGGCATAGACGCGGGGATGGTCATCGCTGTCTATGCGCAACCAGAGGATGGAGAGGTCCCTGACTTCAAGACTGCCAAGGCGACGAGAGCAGACATCCTCTCTGACGTACGCGCAAACTCCAGCCCGCGGTACAAAAAAGTGTTCTAATTTGTACCCCGGACAAGAGAGATAGGAAGTATCAGCCGGAGAAGATATCTGAGTCTCGGTCAAAAAGAGCAGGGCCGGCTTCGCCGTCTGGAGGTGGTAGTGAACAGCGTTGAGATTGCTATGAAGTCCCCTAATGTTACAGAAATCCACGGTCATAGTGGTAGGGGACTTCTGCCGACTGCTCCGTTTACCCCGGGCAGTTTTTGTCTTGAGCACAGATTCGCCCACCCCAGAATACGCGGGGCTGCCCAGGTTTCCTGGTTCAGGTATGTGTCCTGAGCCCGGAAGCCTAGAGAGGGATTCTCCGGTGCTTGTGCGACCGGTACCCTCCTGGGGTAGTCTTTGCGTAGTCTGTGCTGTCATGTATGTTGGGGGGGGGGGGCACCGGATCTCTCACAAACCGAACGAAACACGACGACATTTGCCGCCATTTGACGTCGATATTATGTGAGAGCGAAGTACTTCCCCGGACGCGCCGGCCCATTCAGCTGCAAGGCAGCATGGCGCTACTTCTAGGATTAGTCTCGATGATTACTTTTATTGATTTCTTATATAAAGAAATTCGTTTGAAGAAGACATCGTATGTGGTCTGTTTCTAAAAGCCTAGTCTCCAAAATAAGATTTATTTCGTGAAAGCTATGTCTAAAAAACCTGTCCACAGCTATACATAGGCATTTCACATTATAAAAGATGACCATATTTAATTTATAACTTGTTTACCTTACCTTGTGTTTTAGTTTATCTTTTTTGAATAAATAACTAAAGTAATTTGATTGTTGATTTTTGCGTCGAGTGTTTAAGTTTATAAAGATTAATCAAATTTGAATTATGTTATTCTTAAAATTTCTATTATGTTTACTTTTTTAATTAAATAATAACGTTCCTTGATTGCAGCTTGTTTTATTGTAGGTTGAACTAATACGAAGAATAGAACCTAGTTTTTACCACCTAGGATTGGTTACATCTAGTTGTAGCCAGCACAAAGACGGCTATACCTAGTTATAACCAAATGAAACCGGCTACACCTATATTAGCCGTGAACAAATCTGTCACACCTAGGTTTAACCAACGGCTACCGGCTACACCTAGCTATAGCCGGCTAGAACTAGGTGTAACCGCACTTCGGGTATTAGCCGTAACATATATAACATAATAATTAACTGTTTTGTATCTTAATCTACTTCATAATCTTATTATATACGGGTGTATTTGGAACGCTTGCGAAGATTAAACCCTAATAATATACTATTTATATACTATATAATGCATATAACCATTTATCTCAGAAACCTTTTTTAAAGAAAATTTTAGGACTTGTGTATTTTGCAAACCCGCAATGTATGTATACACACTATGCACTCATGCTAACCGCGAGACGCGCAACTAGCGGGCGCACCGCGGTGCGGGAGTTCGTTCACCTCGTGCATGCGGCGAACGCTATCAGCTGATTCAGTCCGCTAGCCGGCGTGAACCATAAACCAATTATATTGCTGTTTTTTTTTTCAAAAAACCATTATTTTAAAGCATTATCATCAAATTCCTGTTACATTATGTTTACTAAACCGGATTATACAAAAAAAAAGGCAACCAAAAAAAAAAAAAAAAACGCGTTTTTTTCACTTGTATCATGTCAGGCTGTGACAACACTATCATACCTCTTCGTTTTCGCAAGCGTTCCAAATACACCCGGTATAATGATATATTATCATCATCACGATCACCCTTACATGTCCCACAAGACATGTGCTCTTTGAATAAAGCGAGGAGGATGTTGGGTCATAATTCACCAATGAGCTAACGCAGTGCAAACTTAACACACCTTCGAAACTTTAATTTCATCATGTACGTTTTCTCACATTTTTTTCTTTTCACCATCATCATCCGTCCTTTGCTGAACATAGGCTTCCTTCAATGAACGCCGAACCCTCGCCACTCGCAAAACGGACCGGCCACTGCACAGTGATCGCCTTCCCACCTGGTTAATGACCGAGCAACACTTCGTTTACCTAAACGCAAAACATAAACGAAAACTCATCAAGATTTAGTATTCCGCGCAACCAGAGCTGATCAATTCGATGATAATGCTGCCTACTTTTTGCTGTAATTTAAGAACACACCTTTAATTTTTAACTCATACATACATTCAAAATACAGCACGACAACTATTGTCGTTTTTGCATATGACTAGATATTATTGTTTTTAGCTTTGTATAATTAGTTTATGAAAACGTGTATATCTGTCTATCAGTGTCTAAATGTATAATTTTGATGCAAATGACGTAACAGATGTGACATCTTCACCCGGCCCCGGCTGAACCGGTGAAAGTTATCGTTATGAGGTCACCGTCGCCCGTACAGGTGGCACAGTTTACAGATATTTATCGACTGATTGAATGCCATTGCGTTGGAAAGTCTTAGATAGTTTAGAATAGATATTATACTTATCAGAATTAGAACACTGGATTGTTTAAAATTATTCTTCAGATTCAGAAAATCGATTATTAATCAGAGATTAATATTTTTTTAAATAATTCCGTTTTAGTATTTTTGTACAAAAAAGTTGTAAAGTTGTCTGTTAAGTCGGTTTACGGGCGATAATTTTACGTGATAACATCATAATGCATCACAAGCCGAACGCTTAGACCGATCGCTTGTTCCTCGCTCTCGCTTGCACGCTCAGGTAGAAGGTTCATCGATTTATAAGATATTATCACGTCATAAAAGGAAAGTAAAAAATATACAGGAAAATAAACACTATTGTAGAGTGTTGTTGTATAAATTAACGTCTATCTGCTTATTTAAGGGAATACTTGTGAAAAGAATCTTTTGGGCATTTTAGCGATATTTTAGAGGTTTTAAAGTAACTTGCATGTTTTTAAATGACATCAGATAACAACAGTTACAAGATTTGTAATAAACATACGATCAGATACAAAATCGGATCTGACAGTAGACTAACCTAAAAAAGACTAGCTAATAGATCTGACCGAGATATTTACAAGGATAATGACATAAAGTAGTAAACTGTACCAACTAGATAATAATGTAACATGAAGCACATAATGAAGCTTATCTGCGACAAATAAAGTGCTCAACTTTCAAAAGATTTTGCAATATATATGTATACATACAGAATATAATATAAAGTATATTTTGTTTATACATAACTACATTTTAATATGTAAGAATATTCTGTTAAAAAATAGTTGTAGATAAGATTTATTATTTATCTTTTTAGTAAAATATAATTTTTTTTGGTGCATAGATACAGAAACTACATAATAGTTGAAAACATAGATAATTTTCTTGCGATTTTTAAAGATCATTCATAACAATTAATTATTGGTTATACAGAAAAATTAATGAAATATATTCTCACATTGTTATTTTTTACACGTTAAGGGCGCAGCTGCACCGCGGCGTACGGAGAGGCTACAAGTTTCACTTTGCAGCTTAATGTATGTGATTTTGCCACTGCAACCCACATACACGCAACGCATTCATTGACATTTTCTTGCAATAATTGACATTGTAACACACGTGCGTAGTCTCTGCGTGCGCCGCGGTGGAGCCGCGCCTTAAAAGTCATGACTTGTAACTTGTACCTACGCATTTGCCTTAAGTTCACTCGCATTAAGGTCGACACACGATATTTTCACTTTCGTTAAAACGAGTGAATCATCGTAATTTTTAAATAGAGCGGCACTCAACAAGACCTCGTGTTCCTTACGCAACCAGAGCTGCGTTGATCAATACGATTATAATGCTGGCTACTTTTTGCGGAATACCTTGTCAAAAATCTTGTGAAATTTATTTACGTCATATACAAATCTGCTTATTCATGTACGGTCTTATATTGTTGCTTTTTTCATATTTATCGAGCTTAAAAATAGCTATTCAGTGAAGTGTAGGAGCCAGATTAAATTTATCAAAGAGAACAACCCCACTGCCAAGTGCCGATACAACGAATAAAGGGAAGTTTCTGGAAGCGATTTGTCAAACGACTGTGTTGAAAATGTGCGATATTCTTTAGAGTAAAGCGTAGACTACTTTTCAAGCTAGATTATATGAGGTATAAACATTTAATGTGTACCTTTTTTCTCCTTTTTAGATCAATCTGTTTGTTGATCTAATATCAAGGTGTTACGGCTACTCGATATAAATAAATAGAGATAAATATGAATCAATAATAATAAACCTTGTGTGTACATGACTCCGAAAAAGACATTTATCATACGTCTGACCGTCTCAAAGGATTCGGCCGCTTTTGGATTAGCTTTGCAAATTACCATTCATTTTTTATTCAACATATTGCATATAATAACCGTATTTTTCCAGCTCAGCTCAAAGGAGTTGGTGTTTTAAGAAATGGTTTCGAAATACGATAAAACATTTGCATTTACATAAATCTACATAACAGAGACCACGGCTTTGTCTGTTTATTTACGGGGACAAAGCTCGATGATATAAAATAAAGTTTTATATAATACTAGCTGGTGCCCGCGACTTCGTCTGCGCAGGATAAAAAAAAGTTTTTTATAAAAAAAACTAAAATCTTATATTACTTCTAATACCTCCAAGAATATGTGTACAAAGTTTCATGATGATCGGTTAAGTAGTTTTCGCGTGAAAGCGTAACAAACATCCACGCTTTCACATTTATAATAGTAAGGATGATAATAATAAGAACCCTTATATGTCCCACTGCTGGGCACGGGTCTTCTCCTCGAAATCAGACGAGGAGGGTGTTAGGTACACCGATGCACTGACCCAATGCGGGTGGTCAACTTCATACACCTTCAAAGACTTTTAATCTCATCAAGCATACAGGTTTTCCCATGATGTTTCCTCCAAGAATATGTGTACAAAGTTTCATGATGATCGGTTAAGTAGTTTTCGCGTGAAAGCGTAACAAACATCCACGCTTTCACATTTATAATAGTAAGGATGATAATAATAAGAACCCTTATATGTCCCACTGTTGGGCACGGGTCTTCTCCTCGAAATCAGACGAGGAGGGTGTTAGGTTCACCGATGCGCTGACCCAATGCGGCTGGTCAACTTCACACACCTTCAAAGACTTAATCTCATCAAGCATACAGGTTTACCCATGATGTTTCCTTCACCGGTGAGCAAGTGATGTGAGACCATTGCTTGCTCACCTTGTTCGGGTGCACGTAGAAATAATAAAAAAAAAACCCAATTCAAGGCACCACAGGGCTCTACTCAAAAGCCCCATACCCAGACTATAGTCGCTAACAAATGAAGTTTTGTTTATATTAAAACGTATCGAGTTAGTTATAGTGCATCCACCGAATCTACTCTTAATTAGTTGACAATATTATTAACATCAACAGTTTTTGATAATATTGACTACGTGAAAATGTGGGAAAGTTTAGCTTTTGAAATATATGAAGTTTAAAGGTATACGTTGTGTATGTAGGACATTGTATGTAGGAAACAAAATTGACGATTCCACTAAATCCATAATGTAAGAAAAAAATGGCACTTATTTAGGTTTAAAAAGGTATTCGGTAATCCCCATCAACTCTCAGGTAATACTACCTCCCAATACGAATCTAGATATTAATCTTGGCTTCTTTCCATATATGGATTTAGTGGAATTGACAATTTTGTTTCCTAAATAAATAATGTATGCCGTTGATATCTAGCTGGATTCTAATCTCGAATCTTCCCCACCACGGCCCATGCCTTGTCGTGGCGGTGGGGCTCAGTAGCCTAATTTAAACGGGCTAGGCCCACCACTCGTTCCCACCGCTGCTACTCCTGTATAGCCAGGATCGACAGCGGTAACCACTAAATGACCCTTTGATACGATCTCAGGGAGCCCGAGGGATACGTTAAAACTGACTTGGGACCCGCAACGAATTTAATCAGAAGTATTCAGGAGGAGTAGGAAAAATTTCCAGTTTCCTTCCCCGGTTAAATCGGGAGACAGTACAAGAATGCAATGACTAACAAAAGTCAAGAAAAGACAGCAGCCAGGGGAAGCCCAGCTGCAATGCCCCACGGAGAATTTTTTTATGTCTACAGTCAGTAGCCTAATGTGAACTCAGTACCTTGGGTGAAGCCAAATGAACCGAGGGGACAAAAGAGCGGGGGGAACAAGGGTCGAGGATGGGAACCTCACCCCATTGAAATGTTCGGGATTTGTTGGGAGGTGTTGTTCTGTGGTACGGGTCACAAACCCTCTGTGGAGGTGGCGTCGGTCCCTTGAGGGACTGACTAGCCGTCAAGTTGCCCTGTTTGCTCAACAGATCCGGGGCACCTCACCGAAGTTGGCATTGGTGGCACTCGCCGGGTTTTAGTGGGTAAAGCTGCATCCACCTTACCTTCTTTCGGGCACAGCGAGTCCCATATACCCGCTTGGGGAATCCACCCTCGCCCGTGGGATGCCTAAGAGCATTTTCCGTCGGCAAAACAAAAAAAGACTCGCATCTTGGTTATATATTATAACCCGATATACTTTTAATATTAAAAAGATTTACCTAATATTATCTATCTAGCAGACTTGTGTCTGCTAGATAGATAATATAGCAATACTAAATAAAATAGGTATGCTTACATAAAGAATTTTAAAAAAGGTATATATTTTAACTTACTAAATTTGAATATGGGTATGTAGAGTAACTAATTTGAAAATATTCTGATTTGAAACAAACAGAAAATGCTAATGGTCTCTTGAAAATATCATAAAATTTACCAAACAGACCGTTCATAATACGATAAAAAATACAAGCGATTTCGTGACGTAAAAATCTCAAGTTAATAAAGGGTATCAAAATCTCCATAAAAAAACAAAAAAAATAGCCTTTTATTTCCTACGAAATTCGTTATAATTTTCAGTATTAGCATTCGTGTACGACGGGCTATTTAAAAAATAATACGTGCTTTTACGTATGTATTTCATTGAATGTCCGACAGTGGACAGAAAAAGGATGATCATGATGATGACGATGATACGCATTAATAATGTATAGATCACAATTATTTAATTACTGCATTTATTTTCTAGTAAGCGAGTAAAGGTAGAAAATCTCTATCTTTTAAGGACAAGACATCTAAAATCGCTTCTTATCAAATTCCTCATGGGTTCATAGGAGTTCAAGAACCTTGAGCTCAAAGATATCATTGATGGATACTTGTGGTGGCTGCTATCGATTCTGGGGATAAAGTGGTGGTGGTAACAAGTCTTAAGAATGAAATCGTCTCATATCGTCTTAGTTATTTAAGTTTTTTATACGAGAACAGCGCAGCCTGTATTTATATTATAAATACAACAATGTATAAATATAGTTTTTTTTTTCGGAGGGATCTATGCTAATGGCCCAAATGCCCTAATGCTTCGTCGGATTAGTTTTAGCCCATTTGGCACACTATTGGTTTGTTAAAGTGGGGGGTTGCCCCCCGCCAACCGTGCAGTCTGCGACCACACAGCCTTCTGGCGTCGGGTTGGAGTGATAAATATAGAGCACTCGATAACTTTTATGGGAAACCTCAAGAGAATTGACATAACATGGTTTTGCTTTCGCTTTATAGTTGATGGACTTTAAGGAGAAATCTCTTTTAAAAATAGATCGCAAAAAGTGAAACACAAGACAGGATTATCAGCCATTCATAAAGATATAAACTACAATAATAAAGAAATGTAACATTAAAATTATCAAATCTATGAAATTAGAAAAAAAAGTGGTTGTGTTTAGTTACAAAATTTATGTTGCTACGTCGAAAATACTTTGCAAATTGTAATGCAAAAGTCTTAAATATGTAACTGTTTAATATTTATTTTAAATGTAGCACAAGTTGCCATTTCCTTGTCGATTATTTGCATAGCCATTTTTTTATTTCATAACCACTTTTACTTTTTTATACGTCAACATCGTTAATGTGGGACATGAATCTCCGTGATCAGCACAACACAAATGGTCGAAATTATATATGTAGTTCGACAAAAAGAAAAAATACGGTCATTATTTTTTGCCTTTTTTGTCCATCATTTCAAAATTTACAAAAAAATATTACAGTACAAATTTTTTATAAAAAAAATCACTTTTATGAATGAATTTTCGACAAAAACATAAAAGTGAGTACTCACTTCATCAATTCCTGTACGGATAAGGAACACAAAATGCGCACGCGAACAACACTTCCTCGAACTAAGTTAGTAAACCACATGCGGTACGGACGATCACTTAGCACTGGAGTGCTGCGCGGGAGCCGGTTGAGACGCCACTGCGCCGCCACTACTACCAATCACCACCACCACTTAATACCGCCACCACTAAGAAAGTATTACTAAATAATTTCGATGACTCGCCTTAACATTTTGTCATAATAATTACACAATTACCATTTCTTTTTATTTATTTTCAGCATGAAATATATGCTATTATAAATTATTATTAACACGAATGACGATACAACCAGTTTATAAGTACTCCCATCTCCTATGAAATCCGTAGGGTAATAATAATCATAATAAAATGGATGAAATTCGCATGAACATTAGAAAACAAAAATGCAATTTGGAAATGTCCTGCAGTGACTGATATGTCGTTCCTGTCACGATTATCTTTATGAACAATTAACGTTAGCGTCGCTATCGGTAATCCTGCTAGGTACCTGTTTGTTGACCTTCCCGGCTATGAGGCATAAACTAATCGCGAGCAAAGTCGCATGCGCATATGCTATAAAAAGAAACTAGGTAGGTACTATTAACTTATTATTAGGCATTTAGAGTAAGTTTGCAGAATCCTATTATTCTAATACAGTTCTTCTACGTAAACTCTGCTTCTACGTAAACGAAGTCGCGGTCATTTATTCTGTGCTATTTTATAATTACTGTACGAATTAAGTCAATATGTTGCAGAGGGCCCCAAATTTTAATTAGTTCACGGTTTGTCGGCTAACAGAATGAAGACAGGTGCTTTTGTGTATATTCCAATTACCTAATTAGCATTAATGAATATTTCCTATATATGTTGACTGTTTTGTCAACATATTGAAATCTGAACTATTTAATGAAAGGGACTGGTATTTTTTTATAGCATAAGAGGGCAATCGCGCAGTTGGTGGAGCCTTTTAGCGACTCACGACGTCCATACACATCCGCACAACCAGAGATTATGCAGATACGTTGCCCTCCTTTTCCCTATCCCCTCCAACGGGCCAATGAAACTCACAAACCGCACGAAACGCGACAGCATAGCTGTCACTTCACGCCGGTATTATGTGAATGAGACCCATCTCACCGGCACCGGCGGAGGGCCGGCATGACCGGGGTAGTTTCCCCATACCACCCCGGTGGTGCCGACCCAGTTCTTCTGCAAAGCAGCATGTAGTAGTGCCTCTTACCATCACCTAATTCCACTTGCATGATGAATGTGGTGTACTGGTTTCATGGATGCGCATGTATAAAGTGACATTTCTTTTCTTTAGTATTTACAAGTTTCAAAAAATATGCTTCAATCTGGGCTGAGTTAAAGTTTTTTAAAATGTTATCTACATAGCGAAACCAATAGATCTGCCACCTGATTGTAAATGCGCCAAGGCAATTCATACATACGTCCTGAAACGTAAGATGGTGTGTCTCGGTGTCAGTCTACACGTCTGTCCAGTCCTTTAATACATATTATATACTAGGTGTTGCCCGCAGCTTCGCCCGCGTTAGCTTAGATTTACAGCTGTACCTACGCGGTTTGATAATGATTATTTTTATAGCCTAAGTTACTGCTTATAACATCAGCTATCTCTCAGTGAAAGTCCCATCAAAATCGGCCTAGACAGACAGACAAAAATTTGTAAAAATGCTATTTTGATATTACTACCGTGTATAGTGTATACACCCATATGCATTTAATAGAAAGCGGTTATTTTAATATTACAAACAGACACTTCAATTTTGTTTATCTGCATAGATTGCCTGTATAAATAGATATTTACCTGAGTCTGTGTGTTAGTTTAACGGGCTAGGCCACCACTCGTTCCCACTGCTGCTACTCCAGTTATTACTCCTGCTTCTCTATATACAGAAAAAAAGTATTTTCCCTTTTCGTATGCTCGCACAATCCCAGTAATGACATGTACATCGCGCTATAACTCACGGCTTTTAACGTCGAGCACACATTTCCCGTCACACCCTTGACATTAATAATACCTTCTACCTGAACATTTTTTACAATATCCAAAATTCTAAGCATGGTTAGGTCATTTATATAAATAATGTGGACATCCATTTATAAATCATGCAAAATGCATATTTGCTAGGGTTTAATGCGTCTTGAACTCCATTCGGTGCTCTGGTATTATATATTTATTTCTATTCTTGGTTCAGAGGCCTACTTTATGTGGTCCTAATGCTTATCAAATAACTACTGGGCATGAAAATGAAAATATTTCCGGTGGATACGATTCGTCCAGTTTGCTAGTCTAGAGTAGTGGTGGTCATTATTTAGTTTAGAACAACAGTTGTTACAAAACAACACAACAGGATAATTTATTATTGTAAAACAGCCGTTATTGCCATCAGTAGTCTAGAGGGTAACGGGTACTACTATCACGATTCTGGTTAAGCACCATTGTTGTGTTTCAGTAATAAATACATACCTCTGGTAACCATAAAAATTTGTATTATATGTTAGGTTCAAACTGAATTTCCGATGAGAAATTTTAATGTTATTCGATGTCTTAAATTGTCAGCAATATTCCTCAATCTGCGAATGTTGCTGACAAATCTTCAATACTTCACTAATCTTGGATTTCCGCAACGCAACGCCTAATTTGACAAATAAACCGTGACTGTTGTATTGTGACTATTGTTTTCTGTTGTAACTGTTGTTTCTGTAGAATCTTCAATCTTCTATTTAATCTACTACATAGTTATTATATAATATTATGGTGCGTTCTCAAGAATTTGCATCAACATTCTAAATGTTTTTCTCACGCGACAAAATAAATGCAAAAAATACGTTTCCTTTATAAAATTACACTTCATATAATGTGTTCAAATTCTTTTACCTTAATTTAATACAGCCTCAACAGATAGTCAGTCCGCCAAGGGACCAACGCCACTTCCGCAGAGGGGTTGTCCCGCACCACAGAACAACCCCTCCCAACGTCGGGACAATGCAAAGGGGTGAGGTTCCCATACTGTTTGCTCAATAGATCCGAGGCACCAAAGGCGGCATTGGTGGCACTCGCCGGGTTTTAGTGGCTAGACCTGCGCCCACTTTACCACCTTTAGGGCGCAGCGAGCCCCACATACCCGCCTGGGGAGACCCACTTCGCAGCGGGATGCCTCAGAGCATTTCCCGGCGTAAAAGAAAAAAAAAAGGCCAGCCGATATATTCTGCTGCCAATCACCGAGTCTCTGCATTTACTCCAAATATGTTGAGTATGTCGTTTTTTATGATAGTTGAATAAGCAAACGGGCAGACGAGCCACCTGATGGTAAGTGGTCGACGTCGCCCATGAACAAAAACCAGTTTACCTGGAACCATCCCAGCACTTTGTGAATTTCCAGTAGCCCATTGGGGGGATAGGTAAAAGGAGGGCAACGCATAAAATCTCTGGTGGATGTGTATGGACGTCGAGAGTCGCCAGTCGCTCGCTTGCCTTCCTATGAGATAAAAAAAAGTTAGAATTAGGCTAACTACAATTTGACTACACTTTTACCTGCCTAGACAATGATGGTGGGAAAATCTACCGCTACGACTAAAATATAATAGCCTGTCACCGGATATTGCAAAATACATATTTTTGCTAGAACTGGTTTTAATGTGTTTAGAAATTCATTCGGTGCTTATAATAGTATTGTATAATTTCGTCTATTCTTGGGTCAGAGGCCTACTTTATGCGGTCAGCATGTCTAATATTTATCAAATAACTACCGTCTGGTATAGTGGTTAAGTGGTAAGATTACAAGAGGAATCGGGTTCGAATCCCGTCGAGGAGATATTTTGTAAGATGAAAACAGCCTTCGCCGTTGTTATGTAAACGACATCTTCAATATTATTTACTTGTATAACACAAGTTGTACTGACCTCACTATGGGATTGTATTAAGATGGTGTGATTACATGTAAGTATTAATTAATAAAAAATCTATCTTCTACGTGAACCCAATATGAACTCCAATAAAGACCATTGGAAAGCGAATAAACTTTAAGGTCATGGACCTCTACTATCGAAGGCTAAAATTCGTTTGTTTTGGTAGCGCTCATCTGAAACTAATCCTCTCACAAACGAACAGCATAATTGGTGATTGCAAAACTGATCAAATTACACTGATAGCTTTACATAATACAATGCTAGCTTTATTGGGAAGATTCTGATTTAAATTGGATTTAAAACGTCTTTAAATATGACATTATTCACTAACTTAATTCAATTTATGGCTTTCCCGAAAAGTTTATACTTTCTGCTATTGAATGTCATTCATGCCTTTTACTAAAAAGCTTTAAAGTCAGTAAGATACAATTATTTTAGCAAACGTAACGTTACTATACACACCAAGCTATACATTCATATTTGACTATGCAGGTATTTGTAGACATTAGATTTATATCTCCGTGGTGCATCGCAGCTGGGCTTGTCTGCCGTCTGCCGTCTGCCGTCTTTTCTTGGCTTATGTAAGTCAAGGCAATCTTGTGCTGTCTCCCACCGTAATTGGAAGGGATATTGGAAAATATTTATTTCTATATTTGCATATGAAGGGTTTAAAAGAAAAATTAAAGAGTGATTTATATAAAAACAAAACTTATAAGATTTAAATATAAATATGGTTACTATCACTACAAAATCTATGGGAAACGGGATATTTACGTTTTTGATTTAAAGGAAAAAAATACAGGATTTTATTCATTCGAAATATTCTCGTCAATCTTCATGAATTTCGAGTTTACGGATTCCACTGATGGAATATCAACATACCTATTATGTACATTGGTGTGACATCAAGCAGTAAGTTCAAACTCAAAGATAACTTAATATAGGTACTTAGCTAAACTTAAACATACTTATATATATTTACTTAAGTTAATTAAATTCAATATGTACGTACAGTAGAAACTGCTAGTATAGTAAGTTTATTGCTATTACACTCATACGTAAGTTACCGATGCGCTACAAAATGGAGGTAATGACACGAATCGCGGTCAATTAGCATTACACCGCACGTGAACCTATAAGTTGAAGTTGCTAGAAATTTACACAACTATGTAATTTATTAATAATATTACCGTGTTCGATAGAGATGTTTCTTTTTTCTTCTACTAGTATAACAAATAAACACAATATTTAATTTATTTAAAGTGTGTGTGTTTTTTTGAAATCCCAAAAACACATAGACTATCATCGAGGCATTTGACATAAAAAGATAATTTGTTAGTAAAAGATGTAAAACTTTCACTGACAAACCTTCTTTGTATGTACCTATTTAAATGTACGTAAGATATAACATGACAAAATTATATACCTATATTTTTTGGTATTTATAGATCGTGCAATACCAGAGTTAATACTGAATAGAACAATGAAATGATAGAGTTTATTTCAAGAATCCTGTGCTTACTAGCGGACGGTAAAATGTCGATGATCATGAAAATATCTATACTAATATTATAAAACTGACGAGTTTGTTTGTTTGAACGCGCTAATCTCAGGAGCTACTGGACCGATTTGAAAAAAAAAATCAGTATATTGAAACAATTTTTACGGATTTTATCGCGGTTTATTAAGATTTTTACGAGCCCGACGTTTCGGATACTTTACAGCAACCGCGATTTAATAAACCGCGATAAAATCCGTAAAAATTGTTTCATTATAATGAGTGAAATTCGCGCAAACATTAGAAAAAAAAAGAAAAAAAACAGTCTTAGATAGCCCATTTATCGAGGAAGGCTAAATATGCTATATAACCTCACGCTGTGACTAACAGTAGTTAAGTTGAGTGAGTTAACGCGGGCGAAGCTGCGGGCAACAGCTAGTATATAAAATAGACCAAACTTTGTTGCAAAAGACAACAATAAAATATGATTTGAAATAAACAAGTTGAGGAAATCAAATACCTACAGAGTGGATAGAACGAGATAACTAGATGAACTCGTTAACACGACTGATGTAATTCTTATGGTTATGCGCGTCAAACATTTTAACTTTCTGCCTTCATACGTAACCTTCATACGACAGATCCGTTTTATTTTAAATGAAACATTTTATGGATGGGGAGACCACGATGCTAAATGGGGATTTAGTCGAGCGTCGTGAAGACCTATTAGATTTCGAAGATTAGATGATAAAAATAATCCGTACATCGATGGGGAATTTTCTATCGATTTCCAAAAATGTAAAAAAAAACTGTTACCTACATGGAAATTCTTGAGCGCGTCAGACATTGATATTATGTATTGCTAGCGTATGTTTAATAATGAAGGTTGCTTAATCTGACGGTTTGTACGGTGGGGTTGGCTGTAAGAAAGGATTGAAAATATAAAAAAAATATCGAGCGTGTCAGATATTTTTAGATGGCAAGTACACCCAAAGAAAGTTCACACTTAATATTCTGACGATTTGGGCGAAACGTAAACTCTAGATTATTATCGAAATATTATGCAAAAAAACGTTCTTTTGAAATACTTGAACGTGTCAGATTAAGATCTGACATGTTCACGACAATAATCTGACCATTATTCGGAGGAATTTCATAAATCTGACAATTTAAAAAATGATTTTTTGAATCATTGAACTTTGTCCATGAAAATGCATAAGAAATAAACATGTAAAGAAAAAAGTATATATTTTTAAACTGTATACATAATAATATATAAAAAGGAAAATAAGTAGGTTCAAGAATTTGTTCTTTTTTATCTTAAGTCATCCGTCGAATAATTTTCGTCGGGCTCGATTCCGTCTCGAATCTCATTCTCGGTTTGCACATCTATAAAAAGAAATCATTATAAAACTTAACGATATTGTGCTTTATTTTAAAGAATAGGCAATAGATCACCAATTAAATATAAATCAGGTCATATCCAATTTCTCATCAACATTTTTCATTCAACTTTATCGAAGACTTGTTATGGCTTTGGCTTGTGGAAATAGTCAGAATATTATGTATTTTCCCTTATCCTCAAATTATTCTCTTTAAAATAAAAATAAAATATAAAGCCACGTTCGAGAATATCGAGATGACATTTTTTACAAATTAGTATCTCACAATAAAATCGTCAAAGTATTTGAATGTACACCTTTTAGGGTGCAATTAACTCACCTAGTAGGGTCTCTAATGTTTAATGATCAACGTTTTTTTACTATTCTGTTCCTTAATCTTACACGGGTAGCTATAGGTTAAGAGCTTATATACAGTAAAGGTACTCAAGTGGATGCATATAACCCTCATATTACATATATTAATCTTTCGCGCTCGAGTAAATCCCCAAATCTCCTGTTCTGCTCCCCTACTATTAGGATATAAATGGCATGGTTTTAATTGTCTTTTATTGATATAATAAACAATACCAATGTATTTACGATTATATTTTATGTCTCTGGTGTCACGCGCCTTAAATAAATAAAAAACACATACCTACAAAATAGCCCTAAACTTTTTTAATAATTCGACTTTCAAATGCAAAATATCCGACTGGTAATTCTTCGAAATTAACACGTAGAATCATACCAATCAGCGAACTTATGCAAAAAATAATTAGATCTCATATCTCTATTGTAGTGATTTTAACATCAGTATCATTAAATAATTGCGAAATATATCCATAACGGACGGATATTCCAGATGGAATTCAAACCATCTCGATTGAACCCTCACCACATATACCTCGAGGATATCCTCATACAAAATTCAATACACCGACCTCAAATCCTCTGAATATTCCTCTAAGACACGGTACTTGCAAATTAAAACCACCCTCGTGCAACTGTATCGAATCATTTTCATACATAATTCAATAGTCGCAACACTCAACATACGTACGCATCGTTTTACCACGTGAGTGTAATGATCTCAATTTCTACTTTCTTTTCTCATTACTTATTTATAGCTTAATCTGTGTATTGATTTTACTACCATCGTAACTGTTACATGCTAATACATAGTAATATTATAGAAGTTCTCACAAAAAATATTACCACAAAGAAGGTTCTATGGCACCGATAGCACCTGAGATGGGGCGTTTTTTATGTTTTCCGTTTCCATGGATATGATCCTGGATTATTTCTTTGAAATAGGATGTATCCTGAAGAAAAGAGCAGAACAGACAGCGTACAGGCAGGAATGCATCTCAGGATAGGTAAATGCTTTAAAACATTTCCTAGCTATATTCAAGCCTCTGATAGCTGAAGACATTGACAGTGATAAATTACTTATCTCTGGTAAGGCGAGCCCACAGAACACAATTACTCACGGAGAAGAATGACAACTCCATACAAAAAGAGTGTCGCAAAAATACAAGACAACTGACGCCATCTGTTGGTAGCCCCCATGAAACTATACGCACGTTTATAGGCTATAAAGTGAGATATATATATATATATATATATCACTTTTTTGTGATTTATATGATATTATTAAGATTAATAATTTTACTATGGTACTGTTTTACAATAATAAAATAAACTTAAAGTTTATTATATTTAGTAAAACTAGTGCAGAAAATGGCTATAAAACCCAATTGTCTTACGTATATTTGGAAAAAAAAGAATACTTATCAAAAATATTTTATTATGACAATAATTAATAAAGAATAACATTTTTAACACATTTTCTGGCACAATCTAGAATGGAAATATAGATCTATAAATTAATGATCTTACTTAATTAAATATATGTATGTTAAAGTTGATGGAATGTATTGACACTTCTTGTTTGTAAAACCTGGTTTTGGAAATCTAAAGTTTTGTGTCAGGGTGTCTGCCGATGGGCAGGCAAAGAACCACATTTGATACATTTTCTTTTGTTCTCTTTCATTGTTCACTCACAAACGTTGATCACAAATAATTAAAACTAGTTAAGTCACTATCTCATATGATTCACAAAACTAAATTAATTTAAGCACTGAAAAATGGAGGAACCGAAACTCAACTCAACGATATTTGGCGAGGATAATTCAGTTAATATGAAAACTCAAAAGATAGGATTTACATGAAATAATAAAGCCGAACGAATTACGAAAGCAACGGCAGACATTTTTCTTGAAACAATTTAAAAGTCCGGACCATAGAGTATAGACTATAGACATACCTGCATGGTGGGGTGCCCACTGCCCAGTAGTATTTAACAAAATTATTATTACTTAAACGTACATTATTTTAGAAAATGTATATACATTTAATTAATAATTAAAATACAAATTGTTGGTAAATTCTAGCTATACAAAATTATAAAAACTTCTAAAGAAATTTAAAAAGTCGTAAATATTGGCAACCCAACTCTAGCCCCCATGCGACAAATACGAGAACAAAGTTGACCGCCCCTGGGCGAGCCTTAGAGTATAAATCATCAGTCCTGAATGCGTGCTCGATATGATCACGGTTGCTTCTTTTATGTTCATACTGAGCTCAAACTATTCAACACCCGAGATTTCTCTTATTGATATCGCTTACGACTTTCTCAATTTCGGCTTCACATTGATATGTACCTATTTGCAACCTTTTAACTTGTATTTTCTTCACTTAGGTATGTTGTGTGTTATATTCTATGAATGTATATGATTTATATTATGTATATGAATGTATATTATTTACGTATATGATGGCAGGTCAGATATACTGTCTATCGGCAGGATATTTGATAATCTATACAGATAAATAAAATTGGACTGTCTGTTTATAATATTAAAATAACCGCTTTTTATTGAATGCATATAGATGTATACACGGAACATATACCAAAATAGCCTTTTTTACCATTTTTGTCTGTCTATCAGTCTGTCTGTCTGTTTGTTCCGGCTAATCTTGGAAACGGCTGGGCCGATTTTGACGGGACTTTCACTGACAGATAGCTGATATTATAAGAAGTAACTTAGGCTATAAAAATAATCATCATCAATCCGTCTAAGGCTGTAAATTTAAGTTAACGCGGGCGAAGCTGCGGGCAACCGCTAGATTGATAATATAAAATATACATGTATGAAAGTAACGAAAGTCATCTATCATGTAAATGTGAAAATATATTCAGTTGATAATTTAATTTATGGTTGAGACTTGAGACCTTGATAGAAAATTTTATTTAATTAAAATTTACGAATTTCCGCTACTCATGGTGGCTTCAAAGGCACAATGATACTATTTTAGGCTGGTCGTTATGAGAAATGGTAATCCGGAACGTGCCTTAAGGTCTGTAATTCGTCATAGTAAAAGTAGTACATATCACATAATATGTAAGCACGTTAATATTGGCTAGTCACAAATGGTTCACGATATATTCAATTTTAGATAGAGTGATAGTCCGACCTTCTTACTAAAGAAGGATGTCCTGGTAGGGTAAGGTCAAAAACAGGTTTTGTCGCGTTTGTTTTATTCGCTGTGTTTCGTCTAGGAAATCTAAAGGAACCTAAAAAAGAGCAAGAAGTCAGATTTTTTAATTGAGATATAATATAATGTAAAAATACTGTTGATCTGAAGTGTCTGTTTGTAATTTCAAATTGACAGCTTTTCACTGACTATAAAAGTATAATGTACTAACAATAAATAATCAAAAAAAAACAATTTTAAAACGTTTGTCTGTCTGCTGGTTTGTTCCGGAAAATCTCTGAAACGAGTGGGCCGATTTTGACGAAACTTTTATTGACATATAGCTGATGTTATAAGGAGTAACTAAGGCTATAAAAATAATCATCATCAACCCGGATATGGCTGTAAATATAAGTTAACGCGGGCGAAGCTGCGGGAAACGGCTAGTTATGGTATTTAATTTTTAATAAATATAGGGTAAAATCAGATAATTTGTACAAGTATAGTTATATGATCGAGATAGTCTTTACTAATATTATAAAGAGGTAATGTTTTGAGCGTTGTACCGCCGTGAGAGGACTTGTGCGCTGAGGATCAGGGGATCCACCGGTGCCTTAAGTGAAGTAGGAGGAGGGAACGCCACCACTCTGCCTCCAGAGGAGAGTGCGTCTAGGCACACCGTCGCTGGTGCGGATGACCATAGTTCTCGCATGATGAGGAGAACACCGCCGGGTTTTAGTGGGTAGAACTGCGTCCACCTTACCATTTCTTGGGCGCAGCGAGTCCCACATACCCGTCAGGGGAATTCCCCTTCCCAGTGGAATGCCCAAGAGCATCTCCCGGCGGAAAAAAAAGAGTTAATTTTCGAAAAGTATTAACTGATTAAAAATCACTAATATCCTGGTACGTTGATACGTACTTTATGACAGAGGCTATAAACGTAATCATAATCAGACCTGAAACAACAATAAATCTAAGAATAAGCGGGCGAAACTATGGAAAACAGCTAGTATAAGAGAAACAAGAGTAATATTAAATTCAGGTAGTTGTAACAAACGACGTATCCCTCGAGTCATTTTACATATAGACAGTCCATGTTACGTTCGCTCTACCACCCTCTATCCTCCTTTCAACAACCAAATGGCTTTTATGTTGGTGTTTATTTATTTATTTATTTATTTAAATTGGACACCAGCAGTACACACATAATAACATTCTAGTCATAGCAAGCACAGATTAATTCTGATGTGTGCACCTTTATAGGTGACACAGCATTCACATGTAAAGTCAAGTAAAAAAAAAAACAACCGTGACAAAACCACAATTAACAGTAATAATAATAATTAATAGCAATAATCAATAATTTCTACAATGAATCAGATAAAAATAAAGAAATTAAAAAGAAATGCAAGTTAATTAAGGAAATAAAATAAACAGTCATAAAAAAGAACATTAATAAATTCGGAATACTAATTGGACTGATCGACCTTGAGATAAATTATTAGTTTGAATTTTAATGTTATAATGTTGTAATATTTTGTTTCTGTAACTATTAAGTGTGTCGTGAAATACGTCGATGTCGGTGATGGCGCCGCACACTACGTTATAATCGTTACACATTCTTGTAATTGAGGCTTGCGTACCCAAGTTCGTTCTGGAGAAGGGACCACGGAAAAGTCTTTTGACTAACGAGCCTGATATTAGTGAATAATGATAGCTAAAAGCCAGAGATGGACATATATTATTAAGTTTGATATGGATCGGTCATCGATTCTAGGCGTTTATCTCCTACAATTTACATGGAGGATAATGTAGGTATGGTAATGTCACGTCGGTCTAGCTGACCGACAGACGTTGTCCTGTTGTTGTTGTTTAAATCGTAAATCTAAATCACGAATCCACTTGAACACACTCAAAAAACTCCATCAAAATCGATATAGCCGTTTAGGAGTTCAGTGACATACCGGGTGTATGTCCACAGATAATACTTATTAGTAATTACATAATATGAGGTACATTATATTGTTATTTATAAGTCGTAAGGTTTAGTGACAATAAAAGCACTCAAAGAAAATATATAGTTTTATATTTCCATCATAAAATATTGAATCATCATACTTAGGAATATTTCATTTATAGGTCAACTAGCAGACGATAGTAAGTGAACCACGACGTTTGTGATTTGTTAACCTAAGCCTTATTTTACCGAAAGATGTCGGTGCCTGTTCTTAGTACTCATCCAGAAGGACGGGCCCTTGTGCACAAAGTGCATCGTCCCACGAGACTAATTTCCTCTCAATTTAGTGCAAACCTTTTTTCACGTCAATTTTAGCTATAGGGATACTTATTTGTCTTGCAAATCATTGCAACGGAATAAAGTATTATTCCCATTTTTTTTTTTCATCATTAGCTAAAATTGTTTAAATATCTTATAATATTGCATATATAATGGTCGTGTGATTGACTTTTAGTGCTGTAATATCGTGTTAGATGGCGTTGGCGGCATTATTTTAAGATACGCTGTGTAATGCATTCCATCTCATTCTTTTACACGTTCAATCATACAGATTTATATGTTTGTCTCTTTCTACGTAACGCCTCAAATTTTGTGTTACACTTGATTTTACTCCTCATAAAATTTCCGTACCGGGCCGTATAACTGAAATCGTTTCTTAAGGAGTAAACTCCAAAAAACCAAATGTACTAAGTGAAATGCCCCTGATCCTCCCTGATCTTAGTCTCGGGGCCTCCTCTTTGTTATTATTATTTTGTAACATACTTTATGTAATACGCTTTATTGAAGTAATATAAATAATCCGAATAATTACAGATATATGTTTGTTTCTCTTATCATTTTAGCAGATGCGTTTATTTACCCTTTTTTTCTACTCGATATATATCATAATTATCGTTCGTAAGGAGTAAACTCCAATCGTGAGTCGGAGCTGACACACACACACTTTTTTTCACATAATTTAAATTCTATAAATATAATAAGTAGACAAATAAAAAATTTATCATATCAATAACCATATTGTACTGACTGGAGCTGTTTATTCACATACCTACCTGTTATCTAGTTGGGTTCGTTATGTATTTTGATTCTTTTTATTCTGTTTCGTTCTTCTAATGCCATTTTACATACTTGTTACTTGTTACTTGAGTTCAGGCTGGTTTCCGCAACTCGACGCTTTTGCGCCTATTTTGCGTGCTGTGAGCCATTTTACATAATACTTATATCATATGCCATAAAAACTTTCGCAACAAAGGGAAATATCGTACAAGAAAAAAAATTACTCTATCGCCCGTTTGGTTTTTACGAGGGTCCCGTGCCTATGCTGTAGGCAGCTCGCTTTTACTACCGCGCTTAACATATAAATTTATATTTAATCTCTCAAGTGAATATGTAGGCACGAAATATATCTAGTTTAAATCTTGATATAATATTATATACAAAGAAATATCATTGCGGCTCTACACTATCGGTCGTGAGCTCGCTATGTTTCGCCCGAGTCCTCTCGGTCCGCCTAGGACGCATTGGAAATTTTGGCGTCAGTAATTTCAATTTATTTCACTAATTCCAAAACGCATGAAAATATAAGTTGGTGACCTAATACTTCATGATAAAAACCTTATTTTTTTAGTTTTCAATACATGGTTAGGTAACTTTTGTAACAGAAAAAAATATATCAGACATACCTCTTTATAAAAAGAGATTCACACCTTATGGGCAAACGGGACCGGTTTAAGCCTCTTAACTTTCTTCGTAGATGAGTCTTTACATGTTCTTGAAAACTAATAGAAGGAATTTCTCTTATAAGTTAACGCGCGTATGGCAAGCTCTGTCTGCTCAGGACGCTCAGTCCCCTCTGGCGCGTGTCCGGTATTAGAATTATTGTTTAGCAATGCGTCGCCTTAATATATAAATGACAGTCCGAGGCAGGGCGAGCGCTACCATCTACCCTCTAGCGCTCGCCCTGCCTCGGGCTGTCTCGGGGAGAGTGTAGAGCCGCAATAAGGTAAGATGTATGAGAAAAATTCAGCTATTAATAATTTAAAATGTAGACTTGTATATTGAAAATTAGATGTTTGATCAAGCATCCTACGTATATGTTTTTGTATTTTAACTGAACTGAACTTATTTTAATATTTATTCTAGTTAAAAGCTTAAAACTATAAAGTTTCATTGTGATTGAATAACAATTTATCCGTTCTATCTCATCAACTTTCACATTTATAATATTGATATTAAATTATGTAATTTTCATCTATTTATCCTATTATTCTACTTAAATTATAAATGCGACAGCTTATAAAATGAATGAGTATTTTAGATTATATAATACATCACATAATTCATTTTTAAGTAAAATCCCTAATATTGCTATAATATGTATCATTGCATGAAATTTAACATTTTTTAAAGTTATTTATTGATTACTTATTATGATTTTGTAAGTTATTTAATTTAAATTTTCTATCTCGGCTGAAACGAACTCATTCCTTTCAAGTATCATTATTCGCAGAATTTCGGCCGGGTTTTCACTATCTTAGTGCCCTCGGACCAAGTGTACTAAAATTATAAAAACCCGGCTTTAACTTAAAAATACGAACAAAAGTTGACATTAATTCGGCTCATTAGAGAACATATTTTTGTATTGTTGACATGATATATTCCATTGTTATTATGGTCAATTATAAACCAAAATAAAATGAACGTAGGTAAATTATAGAATTTTTACGCGGGAAAATAATCTTATACATAACCTTATAATAACTAAATAACATAAGTTGTGGGCCACAAACCATCGTTCAGTGACAGGATTTAAAATGATGCAACAATCACAACATTCCCACCAGCAGGAAAACTATTTATATTTGCGCAAGAGCCGACCTCTGGATGGCGTTCCCGCTAAACTCGTTTCACGTCAAGACTTCGCTACCATGAATGAAATTGTTTGGTAAATATCTAAATTCTACTATACATTGCTGTATATGCTTATACATTCTTTTTCCATGTTATCGTAGGTCAGCAAGGTATAAAATATGCGGAGCTTTGCTGTAGGTGCGGTTTTGTTATGTAAGTTGCGTGGCGAGACACGGAAGGCACTCAGATCTTGGCCAATGGTATACACTGCGCAACATAGTACAAACAACATTTAGTATGAACGAATAGCCCTACATTACATACATCTATTAAAAAATAGGTTATTATGGCTTTTTATGTTGAGATAAGAGGATGGACCTATGAACATAAACGAATTGACTCTTATTACGATTTACGCCAGATAGGTGACGTATATACCTATCTTCTTTTGTAAGAAGCACACGCAGATATATCAACAGATCGCAGTTCCAGTACCTAATTTACCTTAAACCTGCGCTTTGTTCTACATATTATATAGCAAAGCTCCTTACCACAGTAGATTCCTTAGTGAAAGAACTGAGGGCGGTTAGTGATACCCATACAGACGCTCCATACATAGTGCATCCCTTTCACTGACGAAAACCCGTATTATCACTATTGCTAACTGTAATCAATCGATGATATTTAATTCGCAACGTAATGAAACTCCTCGTATTGATGTATATACTATTTTTTTTAACTCTTGAACTATTTGAAAAGAGAATTCAGAACCATTCCTTAGATTAGAGAGCGAGGTCCAAAATCCGAGAGAAATCTAATTTAAGGCCTAATTATGCTTTGAAATTAGTGTTATTAACCGACTTCAAAAAAAAAGGAGGTTCTCAATTCGTCTGTATGTTTTTTTTTTTTTTTTTTTTTTTTTGTATGTATGTGACACGATATCTCCGCCGTTTGTGAATGGATTTCGATGGTTATTTTTTTGTTTGAAAGCTGTAGTTTCCAATTTGGTCCCATATTAATTTTATTAAGATCTGACAAGCCGTTTTTTAGTTATTCCCAATAATGTCTATTTTGTTGGTTTTGTTTATCTTGATGATATGATCATTTTATTACGTGTCGATGTAATAATTGTATAGGATGCTTTGGTAGCACACCATAGTATGTCGCGGTCATCGTAATCATCATCATCATCACCATCATCATCACCATCATCACCATCATCATCATCATCATCACCATCATCATCATCATCATCATCCTTTATCCATCCACTGCTGAACATGCCTCCTTCAATGAACGCCAAGACGACGAATTTCGGAATCACTAAAAATTAAGAAATAAAAGCATTTTACAAAAAATTAAAACCGACTTCAAAAATACTAAACTAAAAAGTAATAAAATAACAGTTTCTTTAATGTTTGTGCTTACAACATATAATCAACTTAATCTTCTACAAATGTACAAACTTTGCGTTTAACACGTCATTATAGTTACTTTTGGAGTCGGTGTCGTATTTGTTGCTGTACATTACCTACCTACCTACCTTGGCTGACACCGACTCCAAAAGTAACTATAATGACGTGGTAAACGCAAAGTTTGTACATTAGTAGAAGATTAAGTTGATTATATGTTGTAAGCACAAACATTAAAGAAACTGTTATTTTATTACTTTTTAGTTTAGTATTTTTGAAGTCGGTTTTAATTTTTTGTAAAATGCTTTTTTTACAGAAGAATGTTATTTAAATAAAGCAACGAGTAATATTTCTTGTGCATTGCCTTACCAAGATTTACCTCTAGTGTAAGATAGCAATGGTCATGGTAAACGACGTTTTAATCTGAAAAGGTTAATAGTCATGAGTTATGACATCACGGACGTGACAGGTCGTCGTTTGTTCCACTTTATACTGACATTGAGGCGCCAAATGCACTCTGTAACTGTATTATGGTGTCATTATAATCATCAGCCCCTTTCGTCCATTCATCATCATCATCATCAGCCTCTATCCGTTCACTGCTGAACATAGGCCTCCCTCAATGAATGCCACTACGGCCGACCCCTTGCCACCGCATCCAACACGGACCGGCCACCGCACGGAGATCGTCTTCCCACCTGGTCAATGGCCGACCAACACTCCGTCTACCTAAACGTGGCCTCCACTCTAGAACCTTATTGCCCCATCGGCCATCCGTTCTCCCTAAGTGTGCCCACTGACCAGCCTACTGCCACTTCAACGAGCTTATTCTGTGCGTGATATCGGCAACCTTAGTTCTCTGGCGCATGTCTTCGTTTCGAATCCTATCTGCTATTCGTCCATTGCTATATATAAATTTATATCCAACACGTAAGATCTTATTAAGATGTCACGGGATTCGGTTAGGGTTGAAGAACTGTAGTCCTGGACGGCGATGGTCTCCTTCTGCGAGACAGTAATTTCCCATAAGGAGGCCGACGAGCGGGTGAGAGAGGAGGCCGCTGACAAGGCCTCCCCCCGAAGACGACGAACAGGGGCGCGTAAGAGACGCTACTTAATTAACCGTACCGCCCCTGTTCTCGTGCCGGGTCATGATGACAACCTAACCCATCCCAGGACCCTAAAAAAAGCGGCTGATGGCGTTCGCAGGTGGTTTAGTTAGAGTATTGGGCTACGAACGGCTCTGCGTAGGAGGCGCTACTTAAATACGCTTCCAGTAGCGCCCCTGAGCTCGTGCCGGGTTCAGGATGGGAACCGGCGCCCAGTATGGCACGACGTGATGGGGACTTCTTAGTAGCAGCCGGGCACTTCCCCCTTACGGGGAGTAGTCTGGCCTTCGCCGGAGCTAGCCTGTCGCTGAGGTGATCCTGTTGACAGAAGTTCCGGGACCCTCAAAAAGCGGCTAAAGGAGCTCGCAGTGGTTTTAATGTGGTGACCCGAAGATCCTGGCTACATCCATTAAAAAAGGGTTGAAGAACTGTTCTTAAACATTAAAATATGTTTATTTATTATTTCTACGTTCCCATTGCAAAGGAAAAAATTTAACACCTTAAATAAAATCTCGTAGCAAACAAACTTACTTCCACATTTAGTAGGATTGATATTTTTACATTATGTTAACTAAGGAAAACAGTCCAATTTTTATACAGGAAAAAGAAAAATATGCTAAGCGCGTCATGTCGTTTATTTATTCTTTCTATGCATTCTCTCAACACCGCTGTTTAATCCCACAGATCCCACTCATAATCCCTACTCATAAATGGGAATTACCCTGTTACTCAATCTAACAGGCTCCCTCCAGCCATCCCTGGTACGATCCATAGGTAAGATCAATCTCAAGATATTTGGTCCATTAAAGTTGTATAATATACTGGTAAGATTGAATCCCTTGGAATTGTATGTTTGTGCGAGACATGTAATTAAATATACATAACTTTGGTTGGCAGTTTATAAGTCTGATTATAGGTTAAGACTTACTTCCAGACACCTGCAAGTTGGAATTTTCTGGGTTATTACTTGTTTGTATGTAAAAGCTTAATGCGCTAGCTTGTATTGCAATCTCACCCGTTTGAATAATGAACGTCTTGTTTATTATTATTAAAATAAAAATCAAGCTAAAAATGTTAAATACTCTTTTAAGATCATATTGCATACGTTCATAAAAATATGGTATACAGGTTGTCCCGTAAGTAGTGGACCAACGGGGTGTGGGTGATAGGGGGAACTATTATCTACCAAAACCACTAAAAATTATTGTTCAAAAAAAATCATAACTTCAAAGCTATAAGACCTAGTCTTATAGCTTTGAAGTTATGATTTTTTTTTAATAAATAGGTGAAATTATCGTCCTATATACAAACATTTTATAATTTTACGAAATCTATCACTTATTTTTTTGTTATTTTTATTCTAGGCGGTTAATAATACATAGGTCTTTCTAATTAAAATCGTATTTAGGTGTAATTATCATAAGCATGAAAATTAAAAAATAAAACTAGTGCAATTTTTACATTTCAAGATGCTCTATGTGGTGTTTGAGCTAAGCTGGTGTAAAAAAAAATGTATTATAGCCTAGTGAAACTTTATTTTAAAAACATCTACATGTCATACCAATTACAAAAAAGTAACTGGTTTCAAATAAGTATTTTTCCTATTTTAACCCCCCTATCACCCACACCCCGTTGGTCCACTACTTACGGGACACCCTGTATATTCTTTTTTATTAGAAACAAAAAAATATTTTTTGTTTCTTAAATCTATTGCCCTGAAAAACGAAACTTATATACTCATAATATGATTTTGATTAGGAACATAACTGATTATATATTTTGGCCGACAGACTCGACCTGTCAGGCTACTGGACACTACGCAGCGGGTTCGAATCCCGCCAGGTGTAGATAATTAATTGTATGATGAATATAGATGTATGTACCGGGTCATGGATGTGTATTTATATAAATTTCTTAAATTTATTTCCGTTCCTAGTACCCGTAACATATTTTTTTACGAACTTGCCACGGAGCTAAGTTAACGTGGTGTGATTGTTGAATAATAATATTTATATTATACCTTAAGTACATCAGTGGTAGCCTAGACTAGGTTGGCGATGATCAGAACGTCCCATGGCAACATGGACATCGCCAACCCAATCGGAAGGCTGATGGGCAAAATATGGATGAGACAGGCAAGTGACAGAGGAGATTGGCAAAAAGGGACTCCCTTTGCTCTTGTGCTCAGCAGTGGGCAGTAACAGGCTGATTATGATGAAGTTTAACCACAATCCATAATCCATATTACCACTGATGTACTTAAGGTATAGCCTGTTCCAGGTATAATGGATACAAGAATTCTTAGGTGAGCCACTACATATACTCATCTACTGATGGTCTTTAAGCTCAATCGTTCCGATTGAGCTTAAAGACCATCATGCCGAAAATTCTAGCCCTTCCGAAAAAAAAATAATTCAAGTATAGCACAGAAATCCCCGTGAAAACCAGTCTGTCCACTGAACTGGTAGTGATTTTTGAATGGTTGAGTGGACATTGAGGAAACAAAATTCCAATGATTGCTTTGTGTTCAAGAATCCAATATAAATTGAAGTTACAATAAATTCATGTGTTTTTATTATATTGTGGAAGTGGAAGGATGTGAGTGTATAAGCTGATTTTATTATAATAAAATGATTTCTAAGGATTTTATCCTTGTTATGTAACATTTTCGGATACTACACGGCTACCCTGGTCACGGGAGGACTGACCTGTCAGACGTCCTAAGTCCTAACGTCACAAAGTTGTTCGAAGTACCCTTAGCTTATAAAATACGATTTTATTACTTCGGTCTACTCGGAAACTGCTAACGATGCCTATCTAACCTTGTCACGGGAGGACTGACCTGTCAGACGTCCTAAGTCCTAACGTCACAAAGTTGTTCGAAGTACCCTTAGCTTATAAAATACGATTTTATTACTTCGGTCTACTCGGAAACTGCTACCGATGCCTATCTAACCTTGTCACGGGAGGACTGACCTGTCAGACGTCCTAAGTCCTAACGTCACAAAGTTGTTCGAAGTACCCTTAGCTTATAAAATACGATTTTATTACTTCGGTCTACTCGGAAACTGCTACCGATGCCTATCTAACCTTGTCACGGGAGGACTGACCTGTCAGACGTCCTAAGTCCTAACGTCACAAAGTTGTTCGAAGTACCCTTAGCTTATAAAATACGATTTTATTACTTCGGTCTACTCGGAAACTGCTACCGATGCCTATCAAACCTTTGAAATACATATTACCTACATAAACTCTACAAAAATGTTTTTCTTTGTCCTAAAATTTATTTCATGAAGTAAAGAAAAAACCAGTCACTGGGACTGCCGATAGAAGTGAAAATAAAAATACCTATACTAATACATGTATAATATTATGACAACCTATACAATTTAAACGGCGCACAAAATGGCCGCATGACATAATTTAGAAGCAACACAATTTGCAAAACAAATATTACATAAACTTATATAAATAAATCAAACGTCAAACTGTCTCCAGCGTTTCGCGTGCGGTGTCGCGAGTCCATGTCATATAATATAAACGTCAAACTGTGTCTCCAGCGTTTCGTGTGCGGTGTCGCGAGTTCAGAGATTTTATCTCATCTAAAAACATGCGTACCGCGCTAAAAGAAGTTTACATTTACAAAAATGCGCATATTCCTTAAAAAGTTTACTTTTGTGGGAGTTAAAATACTTACGTCTTTAGACTTACCTACAGTGACTTGACTTTTTTGTCAAGATGTAGTGCCATGCTGCTTTGCAGACGAATTGGGCCAGCACGACCTGGTGACATTAAGTGACAGCTATGCTGTCGCGTTTCCTCTGGTTTTTTGTTTCCGGTGGCCCATTGGGGGGGGGAAGGATAGGGAAAAGGAGGGCAATAAATTAGCATAACTTTTAGATATGCGGATATCTATGGGCGTCGGTTGTCACCATAGGCTACAGTGATTTAAGTCATGTATATATGTTCTCTAATAAGAATTTTAATTATTATATGTGTTTGGCTATGAATTTTCAGGAGTATACAAACTTAATTGTGACTGTGGCCTCTCATCTTAATTTTTATGCTCCTTCAATTGACTCCAAGACGGTAGGGCCATCCACCTAGGACCGGCCCCTGCAGGGCCGTCATTCGACCTCCACTTACATTTTCTCGTAAACATCAGCTAATATTATGAATAAATTATCATATTCTAAAAATTATATTAGCTTGTAGGCAACATAATCTGTAGCGCGTGTACTACAGCGGCCACTCGCCTTCCTTGGCCTCAATGAGCTTTATGTGTGCTCAGATATAATGATATACAATTTACAATGTCTATGTCGTTATGTCTTTTTTAAGTTCCAGAATAAGATATGTCACATGAACACTTTTTAAAGAGGCCTATATCCAGGAGCATCGCCAACATCAGGTACCTACTTCAAGGAACATTTCTATCACACCCAAGCCTACCTACTCTTTCCATATTCAGCAGGGCTATCATGCGCGCACGACAAATTTTGTCGACGCCTTTTCTCGTATTAATATAATAATAATAATATTATAATTTTCAGTCTTTATTTCGGTTGGGGCTCTCAGAGTTGATTTGCGTTTTTCCCGTGCATATCAAAGGGGCGTTTAATGTATTTAAGAATGGATATATACTGTATGGGGAGAGATAACGGATAAAGGTTAAAAATAAATTCTTATTCTGGCGCATGAAACAATCGAGTAGCGCATTACAGCGATAAATGATTATCATTTTAAATATCTTGCTAATATGCAACAATGACGCTACAGCTTAGAATAATTACACTATAGAAACCTAGTCCGCGCGGCCATTTTGAAGCAAATCACATGGAGCCATTATGGCTCCAAGCGCCGAGAAGTTATTAATAAATAATTATGACGATTTGTGCAATTAAATTGTGTCACAACACATCTGAAAAACAAAAGAAGTGTAATAACATCACTTTTCACAGGAAATCTTTCAATATTTCATAGTATCTTGTAATTACTTAGGTTTAAATAAAATCAATTTTTTTCAATGCTCAGTGTGGCCCGATTTTGAAAATATTTTTACTGACTATTTTCCCCACTGATTAATTTTAAAACAGTTGCAATTGATATTATTTTTGAATTGATATTACGTAGGTACGTGAAACTTTCTCTTATTAATGTGTTTGTGTGATTTAACGATATCATATACAAACAGTGAAAGAATAACAAACATTCATACATCCATACATACAAACTTTCGTTTATATTACAACAAGTTACAAGTTTAAATAGTAATACAACAACTTTACATTACCTACTACTGTGTTTCATGCCAATAAAAAATAAATAAAAAAATGTACTTACATTTTACTAATTACTATTATTATTTTCTTTTCTCGTTTCATATTAACTAAATTAAAATTAATTAAATAATATATAAATAAACTAAATTAAATTCTTGTAATATAACAATTTTAAATAATAATATAGCTATGGGCATGGTTATGTAAAGTTGTTATAAATTAATACATAAATAGATATGCCCACCTAGCTATTTATGTATTAAATATTATTGCTATAACAAGTTGTTATCAGTTGTCGAATCATTTCCCGTTTTCGGGAAAACTTCACCACTACTGGCAACATTGAATCGATTTATTCCTTCATTTTTGACAAAGCGCTTGTATGAAGACTGACCATCTATACTCTATAGTGTAATTATTCTAAGCGCTACAGCCGTTTGTTAACCTTTTGAACGCCGGCGTATAAACGTCTCGCCGTACCTCAGACGCCAAGCCACTTTTTCTGTAAAATTACCTTCATAGAATATAGGGGGAACTGAGTTTTTACTTTCGTCTTGCATTTTCTAATAAACCACACTCACAACAGGATATTTTATTTACCCAACAACTACATCCCAATATAGTAATCTTTACACCGCATTTAACAGAGTCTTTATCAATGTAAAAGCAGATATTAGAAAATTAAAATAATAACAAATTGCGATGTGGTTACAACATTATTCAACATTTTTTGTCTTGGTATAGTGACATTAGTGACAATGGCGTCGCCAGCCAGTCTTTTTTTTTTTTGACATTCTCGCATCTGAATTAGGGATGTAGCAGTGTACACGTTGTTAAACGATTGTATTAAGGTTTTTTTATAAGGAGGACTTTTTACTAGAGAAGTATTCTTACTAATAAAATAACCATATTTAAAAATGCGCGAATTTTTTAAATTTTATAATGAAAAGATTAAATGGAAATCAGTATTTTAATAATTATTGTTTTTTTAAGAATAATAAAAAAATTAACAGTTACATATATCGAACATAATATAACCGGAATAGAGCGGTAATGTTATTTGTTTTGTTTGGTCAACGTTTTTTTTTGTGCTCTAATTGTCCAACTGATGGCCGTTGATTGATGATCGGCAAATGGGATGTACATACACATCACTGGTTGGTGGAATTTCTATAAAGTCAGTGACAAATCTCTGAGCAGTTTCGGAAATTTATGGTTCACATTACTACTATATACGGTTATATGCTCAATGGTTACATAAAATAAAATATTAGAATTACGAATCAATCTTACACTATCACAGATCTTTGAAAAAAAACCTTATATTATGCTATGTGCTACATTGTGAAATCACATATTATTTAAAATCAAAAATTATATATTAAAAGTAATAAGATGTGGTATTAACGTGAACCTGATATTGACTAGCCTGTTCGTTTAGTGTTTAGTGACCCTGACTGATAAACCAGAAGGCTGTGGGTTCGATTCCCACCCAGTTCAAATGTTTGTGTGATGAGCATGATCATTTGTACTGTCTGTGTGTAATTTATCTATAATATGTATGTATTTATAAATATAATAATAATAATCTAATGACGCTTTCACACCACGTCAATCTGGTCATGTGGTAAGTTCTGTTGTGTTCACCAGACAACGGAAATATATTTGATACTTTTATATTATACATATTATATTTAAGATTTTTATTATATATCTAGCTGACCCGACTGACGTAGTCCTGTCTTATTTATGAATATTGAATTCGAATTAGTATAATTAATAAGAAAATATTTAAAAAAAGTGTTTATTATTCTACTGCTATATACGACAATTATAATGCGATTAGCCAGTGTCGATATTAGACATTTTCACATTTTGTTTTTGATTGTGTAGCTACAGGCATGATTGTATAATGACTGCATTGTTTAAAAAACGTCCTGATAATTGATACCAACGGATAGAACAAAAAAAAGAATTGAGAACCTCCTCTTTTTTGTAAGTCGGTCGAATAAATAGTATAACTCTGGAGTCTGGACTAAAATTTCATATACATCTTAAGTTTTTATCGATATTATAATCATAATATGTCGCAACACTAGCTGTCACATATAGCAGACTATGGCGTATGGGGTACTCCTTTTATACGCATTTAACATCTACTTTTAAAACATTGAATTTCTCAATATTAATGGTATATTTTTATTAGTTTCATGCTATCAAATATAGACGGAAGCTTATACTTTTATGTTATATAAATATAAACACTCAAAAGTAATGGATAGAAAGTTTATTTCATGATATGATGCGACGTGTATTTTGTCACATATTTATGTCATTGGCGGTCTGGGCCAGATTTCGTTTTGTCACATATAGTCGACAATGGCGTTCAAAAGGTTAAGGTAAGTGACGTAACTGACCATCGAATGAATAAATAACGAGATAAATAACGTGGCCAGCGTATTTTATTTTACTTTGAAAAGCAACTGGCAGAAGTGCCGCCTGATGGTAAGTGGTCTACGTCGCCCATGAACATAAACTAGTTTACCTGAAACGAGCCCAGGCAAATCATCTATGTGTTGCCTTTCCTGAGACATAAGATGTTAAGTCTCGGTGCCAGTAATTACACTGGGAGAAATAAGCAGGATGGTGGTACCCAAGCAGACGGGAGTGCGCAGTATCCCTCCCACCGGCGAAATCAGATGTTTACCAAATAATGGTAATAATTATTTTGGGTAAAAATATTGTTTTCTTTGAATTCGCTTGTAAGCAAACTAAATTCGCTTATATTATTGAAGTGTAAACTTTTTAGCGCAGTACACATATTTTTAGATGAGATAAAATCTCTGAACTCGCGACACCGCACATGAGCCGCTGGAGACACAGTTTGACGTTTGATTTGTTTATATAGGATTTATAAGATTATGCAATAAGCTTCTTAATTATGTCAATTATGTCATGCGGCCATTTTGGGCGCCGTTTAAATTTTATGGGTTGTCATAATCTTTTACAGCCTGTATTATAGGTATTTGAATTTGTTTTGTTTTCACTTCTATCGGCAGTCCCTGTGACTGGTTGGGATTTTTTTCTTAAGTTTATTACTATTAAAAACATTAAGTTTGTCGCTTTTTATATACATCACCTATATACTCTTACTGAACTGCATTTATTATTAGTAGTTATTTATATCTGTTAGGATCTACCCTATATTTTTATATATATATCACCTATATACCCTTACTGAACTGCATTTATTATTAGTAGTTATTTATATCTGTTAGGATCTACCCTATATTTTTTTATATACATCACCTATATACCCTTACTGAACTGCATTTATTATTAGTAGTTATTTATATCTGTTAGGATCTACCCTATATTTTTTTATATACATCACCTATATACCCTTACTGAACTGCATTTATTATTAGTAGTTATTTATATCTGTTAGGATCTACCCTATATTTTTTTATATACATCACCTATATACCCTTACTGAACTGCATTTATTATTAGTAGTTATTTATATCTGTTAGGATCTACCCTATATTTTTTTATATACATCACCTATATACCCTTACTGAACTGCATTTATTATTAGTAGTTATTTATATCTGTTAGGATCTACCCTATATTTTTTTATATACATCACCTTATATACCCTTACTGAACTGCATTTATTATTAGTAGTTATTTATATCTTGTTTTCTAATGTTTACGCGAATTTCACTCATTATAATAAAACAATTTTTACGGATTTTATCGCGATAAAATCCGTAAAAATTGTTTTATTATAATTATTTATATCTGTTAGGATCTACCCTATATTTTTTTATATACATCACCTATATACTCTTACTGAACTGCATTTATTATTAGTAGTTATTTATATCTGTTAGGATCTACCCTATATTTTTTTATATACATCACCTATATACCCTTACTGAACTGCATTTATTATTAGTAGTTATTTATATCTGTTAGGATCTACCCTATATTTTTTT
Source organism: Helleia helle (assembly GCA_963853865.1). NCBI lineage: Eukaryota > Metazoa > Arthropoda > Insecta > Lepidoptera > Lycaenidae > Helleia > Helleia helle. The sequence continues at coordinate 16,517,489 of OY971421.1, forward strand.
ATATACATCACCTTATATACCCTTACTGAACTGCATTTATTATTAGTAGTTATTTATATCTGTTAGGATCTACCCTATATTTTTTTATATACATCACCTATATACTCTTACTGAACTGCATTTATTATTAGTAGTTATTTATATCTGTTAGGATCTACCCTATATTTTTTTTTATACATCACCTATATACCCTTACTGAACTGCATTTATTATTAGTAGTTATTTATATCTGTTAGGATCTACCCTATATTTTTTTATATACATCACCTTATATACCCTTACTGAACTGCATTTATTATTAGTAGTTATTTATATCTGTTAGGATCTACCCTATATTTTTTTATATACATCACCTATATACCCTTACTGAACTGCATTTATTATTAGTAGTTATTTATATCTGTTAGGATCTACCCTATATTTTTTTATATACATCACCTATATACCCTTACTGAACTGCATTTATTATTAGTAGTTATTTATATCTGTTAGGATCTACCCTATATTTTTTTATATACATCACCTATATACCCTTACTGAACTGCATTTATTATTAGTAGTTATTTATATCTGTTAGGATCTACCCTATATTTTTTTATATACATCACCTATATACCCTTACTGAACTGCATTTATTATTAGTAGTTATTTATATCTGTTAGGATCTACCCTATATTTTTTTATATACATCACCTATATACCCTTACTGAACTGCATTTATTATTAGTAGTTATTTATATCTGTTAGGATCTACCCTATATTTTTTTATATACATCACCTATATACCCTTACTGAACTGCATTTATTATTAGTAGTTATTTATATCTGTTAGGATCTACCCTATATTTTTTTATATACATCACCTATATACCCTTACTGAACTGCATTTATTATTAGTAGTTATTTATATCTGTTAGGATCTACCCTATATTTTTTTATATACATCACCTATATACCCTTACTGAACTGCATTTATTATTAGTAGTTATTTATATCTGTTAGGATCTACCCTATATTTTTTTTAACTAGTGTCATATAATACCATAGTCGATATAGCTCTTAGTTTAACATACGATACACTGATAAGACGATTACATATGATGCGACAGACGTGCGTTCTTGAGTGTGTAACTACAGGGAGCCTATCAGCAGACAGCGTACTGAACTGAGCGCTCCCGAGCTTACGCATACAAAGACAATGTGCATGTTACACACACAAGACGGCCCAGCCGTTTTCATGAAATAAAACATCAGTAGCAGGAATCGACCGTTTGTTCGTTCATTGAACTTACGTTCACGGGCTGAATACAGACTGATTTGTCTTGTTTAGACGAGCAAAGGATGGAACATGAAAGAGGAAAAACGGTAATAAATATAACATTCGATAAAATTGTAATCATTTTAATAGAAGAAGAACAAATACAATTTCTATAGCAGTCCATAGAAAACTAATATAACCTTTTTATTAAATCAAAACAACTACATATCTGTTCTCATATAATTTTATTTTATATAAAAATCAAATGCACATTCATCCGTCCTCTCGCTATATATAAATACATAGTTCTCGCATACGGCAAATATTCAGAAAATAGCTTTAGCTAATACGTCATTTAGCTAGCCTGTAATCTACAGATTCATTTAAACATAAGCTTTATAATACATGACAATTACGCTATTCCATTATTTGTTAATCAATAAGTCAAACAACGGAGCACTTTTGAGATATAAAATTTAATGTTTACATATAATACACGTCAAATAATACTATTTTTGCTATAATTTCAAAATGGCGGAATCACGTGAAAGCAACAGTAACAACTATTTTATAAGTACGAAAATACCTTAACTCATAAACGGCTGGCACAAAAGATCTAGACGTTTGGGTCGGCGTACAATCGGCTAGGCTAATTCTGACCAATCACAGCCACTCTGTATCACGTCATCACAATGAAATATTATGATTGGTCATAATTAGTTGTAAAATTTTAATTAAAAGTCCAATCACTGTGGAAAAATATAATATAGATACTACAATCGTAACGTATCAATTTTTTTATTAGACTAAGTTGATCGAGAAAACATAGTATGGGTTTTACTCATTTCATAATTAATGCGACTTTGTAGTAAAAAAATTATCAAATAAAACAGTATTCATATATTAATTTATTGTATACAATAAACAAATAAATCGCAAATAATCGATGAACCTAAAGTTCATATCTAATAAAACAAGTGACCGTACGAGATATATTCGTAATATAACATAAATTACAACTATTCCAGTCTTTTTATATTATAATACACGAAATTTACTCCTATAAACTTTACATACTTCAACAAAATATACGTAAAATCTCTTCGATGTCAAACACGTCATTATATCATTATAATCATTCCTAATCACAATATTGAAGAAAAAAAACCATTGGGCATAGACAATACATTTTTGAAAGCAACCGATTCAACGCCGACCAGTGTTGCCCGTAAAAAAATACATTAAAATTAACAACTAACGGTACACGACTATACATGAAAATATGTACGCCACATAACCAACAATATACACAATAAATAAGATCATGGAATGTTATTATGATTTCCTCGTATGTCTGGCCGCCCCGGCGCAGAGTATAAAAGATACTTAATAAAAAAATAATTCAAACTCTCGTGTTACGATAAATTATAGCAAAAATACTCGTACATATATAGGCCACATGGAACGGTCCGCACGACTCGCGACGGTTGACTAGCCTCACCTGCGACGCAGCTCGTCGGAGTACATACGTTTTATCTGAAACAATAGTCACAACTTTATTGTAAGTTTCAGCGATCCTCAAATGTATCCCTCTGAGGTCGTACCAAATCATCAGTATCATTATCACTTGGAATGCAGCGGTGGGAATGAAAGTGGGCATATAGGTAGCTGATAGCTTGTATCTAAAGTTCCACATAACGAGTCGCTTCGAACCGGTGCGGGTTGGCCATTTAACAAGGGTTAATGAGAAAACAATTAAGACAAATAAAAATTTCAGGGTTGCCAAGGCCAACTCGTGTTTTCGCTTTTTTTGTTTGAGAAATATCTAGCACATTTCCTACATCTACATCAGATACTAGCACTACTATATAGATATAGGAGAGATAACGAAGGAGTCAAGAAGGCGCGAAACGTAAGGTACGTTTCGCGCCTTCTTGTCTCCTTCGTTCCTCGGAAAGATTCGTTGATCTTGGTCAGACGTTACGGGTCGTCAGGGGCCCGAAAGTCTGACAACCAGTCGCACCACTGGGTATCGTATTACCCGGTGTGCTGTGGAGACCAGATAGGTAGTCGCTCCATTTAAAATACTGGTGTCCAGCTGCATTAGAGTGGAAGCCGACCCCAACATAGTTGGGAAAAGGCTAGGCACTTAATAATAAAATGTGACCAGTATCATAATTACTGATTATGACCTTAAAATGTCATTGATGAATTACATATAGGGGTGTATAATACAATACCGGCTAGTGGTCGTGAACGTCGGCGTAGAGCGTGGTGGCGATGTACGTGGTGGGCACGAAGCCCTCCTCCCGCGTGGCCTGGCGTCGCACGCGCGTCCAGCCATCGCCCGCGTCCGTCTCCAGCACCAGCAGCTTCTCGCCGCACTCCATGCGCATCGTCGACCCCGTGCCGTTCGCTGCGACATCACTTGTTATTAGGTACGATCCTACTAATATTATAAACGCGAAAGTTTGTAAGAATGTATGTATGTTTATACTCTTTTACGCAAAAACTACTGAATGGATTTTAATGAAACTTTACAATAACATAGCCTACACATCGAAATAACATATAGGCTATAATTTATCCCTGTACTACCACGGGAATGGATAGTATGCGGGTGAAACCGCGGGGCGCCGCAAGTATTTAATATATTTGCTAGCAGTACTCGTAAGACTAACCGACGAGGGACTCGCGTCTCTCCAAACTAAAGTAACCGATGTAGCCCTGGCAGGTGCTACCTAAACTTAAATGGGACTGAATCTGACATATCTACCGTGTGCCTAGCGTGGGCCAAGAAACAGGCTAGGTTTCATTAAACAAGGTTCAGATACGTGGCAAACCTAGACAGAGATGATAGAACAAAAAATGTTTGATAAAAAATTAAGTTGGAATATTGTTCATCCTTTAAGCGTATTTAAGCAAACAAACCAATAAAGTTTCCAAATTCATCAAAAAATGCAAATGTAAAGATTTTATAATAAAGAACATCTATACAGATAAGTGAAATTGGAGTGTTTGTTTGTAATATTAAAATAACCGCTTTTTGACGACCTCTGTGGCTCGTTGGCGCTCAAGCCGGAGGTTGCGGGTTCGAATCCCGCTAGGGAACAAAAAATATTTTCTGTGTTCCTGGGTCATGGATGTGTATTAAGTATGTGTATTATATAATAAAAATCTTAAATATATGTATAGTATAAAAGTATTAAATATATTTCCGTTGTCTGGTACCCGTAACACAAGTTCTTCCAGAACTTACCACGGGACCAGATTGACGTAGTGTCAAAGCGTCCATAGATATTATTATTATTATTATTTATTCATATGGATGTATACACGGAACATACCAAAATATGCTTATTTACAACTAGCTGTTGTAAATAAGCATATTTTAACGCGGGCGAAGCTGCGGGCAACTGCTAGTTGTATAATAAAGAACAACTTACCTTCAAATGCATAAAGCGCTTTACAGTATCCGAGCGGCTGCAGATCCGGCTCGTAGTAGTAGTCGAAGTCCGACTCGTGATCGTGGTCGTGGTCCGGGTCATGGTCGTGGTCGTGGTCGTGGTGGCCGTTGGCGTCGGCGTGCGCGGCGGCCAGCTCCCCGCCTAGGCCGGACTCGGGCGAGCCCCCGGCCGCGCGCCCCGCCCCCGCGCCCGCAGCGTGCCCCGCCCCCGCGCCCGTGCCCGTACTCACCGACGACTCGGACGCAGACCGCGACAGCGACTCGCTATTCGATCCGATGCTGACAAATTTCAACCATTTATTTATTGTTCTAAGCATTGATTTCTATTTACACGAATTTCACACATTATAATCAAACAACTTTTATCATAGTCATAGTCCAACCGTGACCAGGGTTGCTTTGAAGTATCCGAAACGTGGGCCAGGTAAAACAGTTAATAAACCGTGATAGAATCTATAAAAGTTGTTTCAATATAAGTTCCTAATTATGGTAGCCATAATTTATATTTGAATCTGAAGTTCTCGTGGTCCTTATAGCTGCTACAAAATTGTTAGAATTCCTAACACGATAAGGAAAGTTTGTGAGTGAGCATTACTGGCACATGTACGTGAAAAACGTTACTGTATGTAAAACATGTAGGAATGCGAGTATTTCGTCTTTACCTGACAGCTATTATCTGATGATTTGAAAGAAATTAATGTATTGTTTTATTAATAATTGCTGTATTTTTGTATAAATGAAAATAATGTAGTTATATACCTGGTGGCCTGTGTGGGCAGTGTGCCGTTGGTCCTGGCGGTGGGGTGTATAGGAGGAGCGCACACTTGGTTGTTCGCCTCCGTTAGCAGATCTTCGAACTTGCCCAGCTGCGTTTTTAACTTTTTCAATTTATCACAACATTCATTCAATTGACCTGTAAACGATTTTATTTTTATTTTACACAGGACCAAATTTTTTTTAAAATATTGACTTAAACTTATAAAAACGTAGTTAGAAAAACTAAAAAAAAAACAAGCTTTAATAGCAAACCAAACTCAGAATTTGAAAATATTTTTAAATATTTGTTGTAAAAATCGTGAGGTGCTTGATATTCATTGTTATAAAAATTTCATCGGTAGCTATTCCTAAATGAGAAAGTTAGTATAAAAACTTAGTACAAAGCATCCCCATATTTTTTTTTACAATAATATCATTTTTTGACGTGACAACGTCTTATAATTCGATGGAGCCGGCTGCACGAACGAAAATACATGACGCATTAACCAGTGGGAGGGAAGCACTGTGCCGCGCTCCCGGCTGCATGGGTACCACCATCTTGCTTGTTTATCCCGTGAAACAGCTTTGCTGTGTTTCGGAGAGAAGGACAAGATAGGCAGTGTAATTACTGGCACCGAGACTTAACATCTTATGTCTCAGGATAGGCAACACATAGATGAGTTGCTTAGTTTATGTTCATGGGCGACGTCGACCACTTACCATCAGGTGGCACGTTTGCCAGTTTGCCTATCCAACTAACATTAAAAAAAAACGAATGCGGCGTTACCTCGCTCTGAGGCGTTCCATTTTCTTATGACGTTGTCACGTTCAACTATCGTCAGTAGACCGACTTTAACCGACCGAATTTTTTGTAAATCCATTCAATTCTTATATTATAAATCACATTATAATTTTTAGTTTGGTTTGCTAATAAAGAGTTTTCTATAAGTCATTTTATTTTTTTATTTTTAGCATCAATTTTTTCAAATAACTTTTCTTTGGATTTCAATCATTTTTCGCACTGACACTACTATACTACCTATGGCAATCACTTTAGAATGAGTGAGAGACTAAAAAACACAAGTGATGTAAGTAACTTGCACGCCTTATGCCTTCCTTGCATCATGATATTGGAACAAACTTATTAAATTATTGTATGCCATCGATTATAAGTTTTAATTAAATCTGAGGTCTTAAAATGGGTACAAACAATGTTTAAAGATTATGTTACATAGATAGATAAAAGCCTGTTCATGACTTAAATTACAATCATCTTCCCATTTAATACTATTACTTATAATAATTTGTGTCTTGATCTAATTTCAGACTACATAATAAACTACATGCAGCCTTAAACAAAATGTTCTGTTACTATGTCCGTACATACAAGTTACCGACACCTCTCCTCTCCACTCACTCAAATATCGACTCCACTAATAGATATCATGGCGACACTATAGAACATACCTTCAACTGTCATTGGGTTTCCCAACGAAGGGTTCTTTTCGTATACACCTTTCATTTTCATTAAACCTTCCATTGCCGCTTGCTCTTGTGCAACCTTAAAACAAAAAATCAGAAACTCAGTTAAGAGCTGTTGGTAGTCAACATCATTTCTGTTGAACTAAAAAAAACTGTTATATTATGCACTCAGCGCTACCTAATATACCTGTGTGTTGTTATATACCTATATAGTGTTGTTAGTAGCTAGTACGAATACAATAAAGCTTAAAGAAAAACACAACATAAAATTCAACAGTTATTGTTATGAGTGTTTTATTTACATGAATTTTAGCTCTTACTTAATACAGCGGGAAATTTCCCTGAATTAAAACCACCAACTACCAAAAATGTTTTGCGGTTGCATGAGTAATGAAGTTTATAAAACTAGGAACGTATACATACTTGTTTACTTAGCTCCAGCACTTTTGCTTGCAGTTTCTTTTTCTTTTGATTCGGTGGCAAGTCTGAATAGTCCTCCTTTCCATCCACAGACAGGTTATTCTGAAATTACACGCGAACATATAATATTCATGTATTAAGTATCCGAGTTTCCGAGTAACATTGCGAATCACAGAAACACTTTTTACTCAAATCACAAAATCAAATTTTAGCATTTTTTAATTAAGATTATTTTTATAAATATTTAAATCACATACACATAATATTATAAGTTAGTAGTATAAGCTATGCAGGCAATGATATCTTATTAGATTAGTAATATGTTACAATACTCTACTAGGGAATTATATACAAGATCTTGTCTTCAATATATGAGACAGTAATGTTGAAATAGGCACTTATTTAATAATAAATACATTATCTTTGTGCGTAACTAAGTGTTCTGTAATCTACATCCAAAGAAACAAAACGAACCACAGGTGATGCCAAACTACGAAAATAACAAAATCCTCAAAGAATCAATTTCTTGTTCATGTATTTTTATTATAATAGGTTGTATAATTTTGATTTTCGAAAAAATCGTTTCTTTGTGGTTCCAACCAACTCGAAACCCCCATTGAAAACCAATGAGCCCCCCCCCCCCCCCCTCACTGAAAACAAGTGAGACCCCCACTGAAACCCAGTGCATCCCACACTGAAACCCAGTGGACCCTCGCTGAAACCAAGTCAAACCCGCACTGCACACATTTCCATCCCTAAATATCACACAGGACTAACCTTGAGAGAGTTGCACGCCTCAATAATCTTCTGTTGCCAAAGCATAGCGCGCGGGACGGGGGAGCAAACAAATAACATTAAACAGGGAAGAAACAAGACTCACACCGTTCTATGGAGAGTCCACAACAAATAATAATAGCTAAGACAAATAAGCATCTTGTATGTACAAGAGAATGCGCCGTAAGAAAGAAAACGATAAGTCTACTATGATAAAAAATTGTAAATTCAAATATTTCTAACTTTTTTAAAGTAATGTAGGTATGAAAATATAATAATGAAATTCAAAAATATGATCGTTTTAAGTTTGTCCTTTATTATTCAACATAATAGAGAAGCACAGTCCCTTTTCTACCTTGATAATCTAAGGGAGAATAAATTTAAATTTTAGGTTAGAATGTGTATCTAACTGTTTTCTTCCCTTTAAGAATAAACTGCTGGCTATATATACTAATTTATTGCAAGAACTATATATGTGAGTGTAATTAAGACTTAAATCCCTTCATTTATCAAGGCAGTAAAAATGTGTTTTAGTGCAAATAACGAATATTAACCAATTGTGAATCTGTATAGTACAAAGAAAATGTATGACGAAATGGATATGTAAAATGAGTCAAAGGAAGCTTAAAATCAAGCGTGTATAATTCTTTCGACGGTAAACTTACTTTTTCGGACACCGCCGTCGGCAGACAATAATATTTGGTAGTGAACCCAAGTTAGGTAGAATCATAGGGTAACAAACAAAAATATATTAGTACCTCCAAATAATAAAATACATAATATAACAGACCAGCAGGAAAAAGGTGGGTTTTAATGTGCATGAAATTTAAATTATATAATTAATATTTTGACAAGTTGTAAGAAGGAAGACCAATACGTGACCAAAAGATTTAGACAATAGATATAGATTATATAAAATATATTTAATAGGCCTTTATCAACTTTTGCTCATAAACGGGCTAAGAAAACCTTTAAAACTTCCCACTGGTCTTGAACAAAATAAAAGTAATAATACATCAAAATATAAAATCCCAATCATATCTAATATAATAAGGGGTCATGCGCAACATCTATAAATAATAATTCATATAAATCGTAGTCAAAAGCACCAAGCCCATATTTAATGTAAGCACAGCCCCAATAGCATTTTAATAAAAATCATATATTTTAGTTGTATGGTTTTAAAAGTCCAATATAAATAAACTATAAATCAGCTATGGGATATGAGTTCACCCATATACTTTAGGAGAATGACAATTTTAATCTGTAGGGTGTAGTTCCGGGTGAACTCACTAATGTTAAAGGTCGAGTAGTATGGACAATCTAGCAAACTGACCACCTGATAGTAAGTGGTCAGCGTCATCCATGAACATAAACAAGTTCACCGGGCCACTTGTTGGCACATGGCCACAGTTGGGCAACATGTTGCGCGTTAATTGTTGCCTAGTGGAAACGCGGCTTAAGTCTCTGTTCCAGTAATAACACAGCCTGCCGGCCCTTTTTCTCGGAACAAGAAAGCTGTTTCATTGAGGAAATAAACAGCATGGTCGCACCCATGCTTATAGGCACGCGACACTAGCGCATCAATACCACCGGTATAATGTTCCGCACACGTCTAGAACGTTCTCCGCGCGTTTATAATGTTTCTCGCACGTCTAGAATGTTCGGCACACGTCTAGAATATTCTAGACGGAATATTCGTAGGCTCACCTTGTTCGAGCTGAATATGGAGAGCAGGCCGCCGCGTTTCTTGACGCGGTTGGCGGAGACGGTCCCGCGCACGGTGAGGTGGTGCGCGTGCGCGTGTGCGTGCGTGTGCGCCGCGCCGTCCGTTGAGTCCGCCTCCGCCGCCACCTCGAAACGGAAGTCCTCCGGCGGCAGGAAGCCCGACTTATACCTCTCTATTACTAGCTGTGTGTCCTGGAAATACAAATGTACAATTCAATACATTATGACGACCACTGTGGCTCAATGGTTAGCGCGTTGGCGCTCAAGCCAGAGGTTGCGGGTTCGATTATATAGTATACAAGCTGGTGCCCCCAGCTTCGCCCGCGTGGAGTTCGGAAAAGTAAATGAGATAAAAAAAGCAAATAAGGCTAATGTAATTGCCGTAGGTACTTTGAATTTTTCGGGATAAAATGTAGCCTATGTGTTATTCTGGTATATATGATACAACACTGTCAATCAAAATCCGTTCCGTAGTTTTGTCGTGATTGAGGAACAAACATCCAAACATCAAAATTTTCAAACAAACAACAAAAACAAACAAACATCCAAACAGTTGGGAGTCGAATATTTCAACAGAGGTTAGATTATTGAATAGTAGGTAGGTAGTGAGTGCACAACTGGGAATGAAGAAAATCATATAAAAATAAGCACTCTGTTTAACCGTGGTTACGCTGCACTATAACTACACTATAGGAGTGTTTACAGTGGACGATTAAATGATAAAAACGATCATAGACATTGAATAGATATTACACTATACATCTACATAACAAATGCTGCTGACACAACATTATAAGTGCTGTATAAATAAAATTTGTATATAGTCTATACAATACAGTCAATTTCATAGTGAAGGGGATGCGCTGTGCCGCGCTCCCCTCTACATGGGTACCACCATCTTGCATTTTTCTCCCGTCAAAGAGCTTTGCTGTTTCGGAGAGAAGGGCAAGACAGGCAGTGTAATTACTAGCACCGAGAGTTAACACCTCATTAACACATACCTAAGTAAGTTCCAGGTAAACATGCTTGTTTATGGGCGACGTCGACCACTTACAACAGGTAGCACCTATACCAGTTTTCCTATCCAATTAACACAAAAAAAATTCAAACGATCAAACCAACATACTCTCTGGTGTATAGTAATAATCATTTATTGCTCACAAGTCACAATGGTTTCCATAATATGACATTAACCACTGTGGGGGCGGAACCTGTACTAGGACAACCCGTGTTACAGTATTCCGACCACCCCCCCCCCCCCCTCGGACCTTTATACAATACTCAAGTTCACAAGAGTATCGAGTATAGCGCAACAGCATATAAAGTAAATATTTAAGTAATGCAAAATAATTACCTCTTTTTCGTTTATACTATTCGCCGCGTTATCCATACCATTAAGGCACTGCATTATGATCGGGAAAACCTTTCTCTCAACATCCACGGAGTTTAACATGAAATTCTTTATATTCTTTATTCTCTTCTCGTCTAGATCCTGAAAGGGGAATAAAACATTGTGTAAAAATAGGGTTTTTACTTATTCGTGGCTTCCGCGTGACCCGCTTGGCGTCGCGCCAGGAACATACTCAAGAGGTTCAACGCTGAATTGTGTCAAAGTTTAAATTACTTGTTTCCTTAGTGCGTCGCGATTCAGTGTCGCCCAATTAAAATTGTGTCATTAGTTTGTTCTGACACTTGAAATAATGGCTGACTATATGTCATAAAGCTTTTCAAGTAATGGCCAGTGTATTGCAGACTGCAATTCACTTTACTAAGTTGCCCTTATTGTAGTGAGATTTATTTGAAAAGCATATTTCTTACTTTTACCAAGCGGGTTATACTGAGGATTATATTTGTATTAATCTACTTTTATTTAGGATCAATTACAGGTACCTACTCGGATTGAGTACTCGAAGAAAGATAAAAATAATTTGTGTAGTTTATTTAAATCAAAACATATTAAGATTTTAAAAAATGTCGTCCCGGGACGGCCGGCAGATGTGAAACATTACGTTAATATTAGAATTCATGATTATTATACGATTATATATACGACTCGAACTACATACAACTTGTCAAAGCGCGCGAACAGATGTTACAACGTACCTGTAACTGTTTGAAGACGTGTGGCAGCCGCTGCTCGTAATGTTGTCTCTGCGCCTCGTTCGTCTTCCTCAGCTGATCCATATATTCCTGTTTCGCGTCCTCGCACGCTTGGCTTCTTAGTTTCATGTTCGTCTTTTGTTTCTCCACCTCAGCCCGACTGGAACATTAAACAAAACACAATTAGTATTTTGTATTTTTTTACACGAGCTAATCTTTCTTATTTGTCGTGTTATTATATATTATATATTTTTTTTTCTCCAAAGAAAGCGCTGACCTTGTTTCCGATCTATATATAATATATTTAATGTGGTATCCTATGAACTTAAATTATAAGTCTATCCTTTAGAAAAAAAATACCAAGTATAAACATCATATCTATTATAGAAATAGAAAACACCGCCGAGGACATCCAATTGTATGTAGCATTTATTATATTTTTATTATTTTATATTAAAAGACCCGAAAATCCGATCAGATCTTGTTTTTTTTATTAAGCGTCCACATGGTAGTTTGTTCGTAACGATAAATAAACTCACTGTTCTTTATGCAATAAACATGTCAAAAAGAATTTGGCACACACAAATTCGATAACAAGGTAACGACTCTCATACAAGGCCTTATTGATCCAAACGGACTTATTGAGTCAGCAATTCGTCATACGACGGAAATATCATGTGGTTAGGGCAGGAAATCATTTTGGTTTTAAAACAATTGGAGTGAAAAAACAAAATCATATAAAATTGTAACAATAAACGTGTGGTCCAAACAACAGTGCGTTTTGATATTTTGTAGATACTATTACAGTAGTCGATTCCTCGATCTGTAGTAGTTGTAGTACGGCCGACACCTAAGCCAATTACGCACCACAACCTTGTCACTATACCTTTCGGCTGAAGCCGAATCAAAATCAAATTTCAAATAAAATATACGTTGTGGCCTATATTTGTCAAACCAACAAACAAAAGGTAACTATTTTTTTAAGTGAATTTTTCGCGCATGAGGGTAATTTTTTTTTTACGGATGAAACGTCACGAAAATGTGCAACGTTTTTGTCTAAGAAGAGGGAGAGAGTGATTGAGACCGATTGAGAGAGAGAGTCAAAGGGCGAACGTAGCATGAAGCACATAGCCATGGAGTGAGTGTAGGGAGCAAGCGAGTGAGAAAGATCGAGAGAGAGAAAGAGCGAACATCACATCGCATGTCTCGGAAATTTAAAACTTTAGAATAGTAGAAATAAACGAAATTTAAAAATTAGTTTGCCAAATAAGTTTCACTTCTGACATGTGTAGGTACTTTGTACGCACGCAATCTTTTTTATAGAAAAACACTGATAAGTTTATATAAACTATCGTAACTATGTACCTCAAGTTGAAGTCAGCGTCGGCTTTCTGAAAGGCGTCGAGTGCCCGCTCCGACTCACGTGCGGCGCGCTCGTACGCCCTGCGTGCGCGGTCCAGCGCCGCGATCGCTGAATTCAGCACAGCTGACTGTTTCGCGCCCTCGTTCAAGTGTTGCTGGAAATATCATTACTTGATATTTACACTATATGTAAGTATAATATGATAATATAAAATAATATAACTTTATTGCACACCTGACACCATTACTTAACACGAACAAAAAAAAATTAAATTAAAAAAAGTGTTGTACAATTAGGCGACCTTATCGCTTTAAAGCGATTTCTTCCAGGTAACCATCCACTAAAAAGAATTTTTTTATTTTTTTATTTTATAGAAGTGGGGGCAAACGGATAGTCGGTTCACCTGATGGTAAGTGAAGAGCGACATCCACAGACACCCGCTACACCAGTGGATTAGCAGGTGCGTTGCCGGCCTTTCAGATATGAGTATGCTCTTTTCTTGAAGGTCCCTAAGTCTATCGGTTCGGAAACACCGTAGGAGGCAGCTGATTCCATATATTAGTCGTGCGAGGCAGGAAATGCCGTAAAAATCGATTTGTTGTGGATTTCCGGACATCGAAATGGTGTGGGTGAAATTTGGAGTTTTTCCGCGATGTCCGGTGGTGGAATTCTGCTGCAGGTATTAGTCCGAACAATTCCTCAGAGCACTCCCCGTGGTAGATGCGGTAGAAGATGCAGAGCGATCCGACATCTCTACGCAGCGGCAAAGAATCAAGCCGATTGGAGATAACATTGTCGTCGACGATTCGAGTCGCCCGGCGTTCAATGCGGTCAAATGGAAGGAGCTGATATTCGGGCGCTCCAGCCCAGAGGTGAGAGCAGTATTCCAAGTGAGGCCGGATCTGCGCCTTGTATAATTGAAGGCGGTGTGAAGGCATGAAATACTGCTTCGACCTATTGAGCACGCCGAGTTTCTTCGAGGCTAGTTTAGCCTTTCCTTCCAAATGACCACGAAACTGCACATCTCTCGATATATCGACGCCAAGTATCCCAATGCTGGCTGAGGCGGTTAGGGAAGTGCCTTCGAATTGTAGAGGAACGACGAAGGGTGATTTTTTTGCGGTAAACGCGCAAACTTGTATCTTGTTGGGGTTAAATTGGACTAGGTTAAGTCGCCCCCATTCCGAGACTCTGGCCAGCAGAGACTCGATTTCAGACACAAGTTTGTTCCGACACTCATCGACTTGTTCCCGAGAAATATTAGGGCGGCCAGTGTATAAAGCATCTCCAGTGCTCCAGTGCAGTGCATAATTTAAAGTTTAAACATATCATCATCATCATTATCATCATCAGCCTCTATCCGTCCACTGCTGAACATAGGCTCAATGTATGAATTTAAACATAATATGATCTAAAATTTGTAAAAAAATGTTAGTGGGTTAGTAACAAAAAAGGAGCTAAGGTTTTTTGCAACTATAGCTTCGCCCATATGGCTTCTAAGAAATAATAAATGTCATATTATACCTACTATACCCACATCTGAGTTAAGGAAAATGTTAAGTTAATTTATTCAAATGATAATGTTTTTTATGTCTAAGATCAGCTAACGAGCCACCAGATGGTCGGATATAATGAACAAAAAATACAATATAGATTAATGAAAGAATAAGGGCGCGGCTCCACCGCGGCGCACGGAGAGGACGCACGTTTGTCAAGTTTCGCTGTGCATGAAAATGTATGTAATTGTTGCCACTGCAAACCACGGATACGCTTAATACGATTAATACCGGTGGGAGGGAAGCGCTGTGCCGCGCTCCCGGCTGCATGGGTACCACCATCTTGCTTGTTTCTCCCGTGAAATAGCTTTGCTGTATTTCGGAGAGAAGGGTAAGACAGGCAGTGTAATTACTGGCACCGAGACTTAACATCTTATGTCTCAGGATAGGCAACACATAGATGAGTTGCCTGGGCTCGTTCCAAGTAAACTGGTTTATGTTCATGGGCGACGTCGGCCACTTACCATCAGGTGGCACGATTGCCAGTTTGGCTATCCAACTAACATAAAAAAGACATAAAAAAGCTACGCATTAATTGACGTTGGAATTTTAATTTCAAATGGCATTTTAACACACGTGCGTAGCCTCTGCGTGCGCCGCGGTGGAGCCGCGCCTTAAAGCCAATGTTACTTCAAATAACATCATATAATAATCAAATATTACATACAATGTGACGACATTAGTCAAGATAACAATTGAAAATGCATATTATGGTAGGGTTACGCCGCGCTCCCGTCTACACGGGTACTACCATAATGCTTATTTCTTCCGCCAAACAGCATTGCTGTCTGCTGAGTGTCTTAGGATAGGCAGCGCATGAATGTTGATTTGTTATGTTCATGGGTGACGCTGACCACTTACCATCAGGGTGGTTATAAAACTAACATAAAATGAAGTATCTCACCTTCCTCTCCTCGCGTAATTCTTTAGCGAGCAAATGCAACTCTCTGACCACATTTGACTGTAGGTTCTCCGCCACCACTTCCCGCTGCCCCGCGAAGTCGTTCAGCTCTAGCAGCAACTGTCTGAACGCTTTGCATGGTGTGTACCTATAATGCATTGGACACATGTTTATAATATAATAATTAAAATCCTTCTTTGTGGTAGACCTATCGTATTGTTCCGGCGAATCTCTGAAACAGCTGGCCCGATTCACTGGCAGATAGCTGATGTTATAAGGTCTAACTTAGGTTATAAAAATAATTAAAATCAATCCGGATACAGCTGCAAATCTAAGTTAACGCGGGCGAAGCTGCGGGCGACCAACTAGTAAAATTTTAAAAAAAGAACTATAATTCTCAACTATTAAATATAATGATCATTAATTTTCATTAAATCATTGTTAAATGCAATAATAACGGATTACAAAACAGTTACTAAATTGTACGTTTTACACTGATTTTAATGAACGTGGAGCAATGACTGTGACGTCAGTGAGCTATAATTATTATAATATAATAATTAAAACCGTTCTCTGTGGTAGACCTATTGTATTACATCAACTTGTAATATTACATAATTACACTTATTACACAAAAATTGTGTTGGACATTGATCGTGACGAATCTCTCTTAACTATAACAAGTACATAGCTCATTATTTCGTCCTTAGCTGGACATTGGCCTTATTAAATTTGCATTCAATGAATTTCAAGACGTCCCTTAATAACCTTGATTTTAGCAACTAATATTTAAAATTGTGTGACAAAATCTCTAAGAATTAGCTCATCGATCTCTATCGTTTTGAAGACCTTTGCATACATATACAGTCGATTACTTCAATAAAATTTGTAGCTCTATGACTTGAACATTTCGGTATAACATAACCCAACGTCTCAGTCGATTCATTCCAAGTAACCCGACCCATGATGGTTGCATACCGTGGCATTACACAAGCGATCCTTATACGTACGTATTGCAAGTCAAGCAATATTGGACATAAACTGCCTATGCACTATGCTCTTTAAGTTGGCTTTATAGCTCAAATAGTTAGTAATCTCTGGTGAAACCACTGAGGGTCTTTTATTATAATAAGCTCGTTCTAAACGAGGTAAAACTTCTAAAGAGGTCCCTAGCCGTATTCAAACTGGAATTTATCTAAGATCACATCCCGCATGGGACGGCAATAAAAGCTAATATAACGCTATACCTGGCATATAAAACACAGAACCTAAGAAAGTTGGTATCTGTACAGACATTAACCAATTACCTCCCGCCAATTCATTTACATGTCATCACCCGATCTCATTACGCCCTGTGATTGGCTGATCGACACACACTGTCGGCGCGGGATACGCTTCCCGAAAACACGTCACTTCGACTTCGAGTGAGAAAGTGGAAAGTCACCCCGTAAACATGGCCGCATAAAATAACCGCGCGTGTGTTAATTTAATTTAAATTTACGGACCTCTGACGGTGTAACTGACCGATATGTCAACCCGGACCATGGTTCATTAAGAAGCGGAAATTCAGTGGAGCCACAGGATTCTACAAGCATCAAAAGGACAACCGTCGCCGGCGACCAGCACACTGTTCGGGCGTGTCCTACCTGTCCCCCTGGATCCAGGTTAGTGCTGTTAGTTTTCTTTCCATTGGAATCCGCAAGGGCTAATCGAAGGGTTAATCGGAGAATGCAGTAACCGTTCCAGAGGTTCCCGGCATCCCCTTGGATGCCAACCCCACACACCCTGGTGCCTTCTGTTAGGATTGAATCTCCCTCTTGGGAGAACCCACACATCCTTTCCGGCACCGTCTTGTGGGGCCGTGAGCTCCCCCTTGGGACCTCATTCATCTTTTATGGTGCCTCCTGTGAGGAAGACTAAAACTCCCCCCTGGGAGCCTCCTCATTCATCTTTTATGGTGCTCCAGGTGAGGCAGACTAAAACTCCCCCCTGGGAGCCTCCTCACCTAATTTTATTATATAGGTATAAGGTCCTGTGAGGACTAAAACTCCCCCCTGGGAGCCCTATCACTTAATTTTTATATGTAAAAGGGTTATATTAACGATCTAAATGCATGAATTTGTCGTAATATTCAACCTATATATAAACTATTTAGTGCGTCTAATAGTTTCTCAGGCCACCTAGGTCTTTAAAATAGTAATACAAATAAGTAATTATAACGTAAGGTATCACATTCATAATTTTAGTCCGGCATTATATAAGATGTGCTCGGAGTTTCTAGAAAATTCATATATATATCTACCCACATATTCCGACCGAAACGGTTTTGTTAGTGGTGTAATTTATCATTTCAGTTAATAATCTAATATAAAAATATTAATTACTTAATTCATTTCTTATTTCGTTTCGGTTCGCTGAGTGACGCTGTGTATTATTCATTTCAACTTGCGCTTAATATTTAATATACATAACTAAATATCGCTCAAGATGGCGAATGCTAACGTTGAAATAGAAATCAGGACCGCCATTAAAAAACGTGAATATGAGTTTAAAAACATGCAAATACTTTATGATTTAGCTACAGGTGTTAGTGAAAATAAAACTAAATTATCGTCTTTTCGAGCTAGGTATAAAAGGATAGAAACAGTTCGTGATAATTTTATACAGTATAATGATTATGTAATTCAGTTACAATTAAAGGACAATCCGAAGGCAGTAATAGATAATCAGGTCATGTTAGCTTTCGATGAACTATATTATTTTGTTATCGAGGTTGCGGATACTTACGACTCGAGCGCATCATGTACGACGTCCCGTTCGGAATCGGGTCAAGGTCACGCACAGTCGAGCGCTAACGTAAATTTACCGAAGCTACAGTTACCCAAGTTTGACGGTAACATAGAAAACTGGCCGACATTTAAAGATAGTTATACGCCACTTATTCATAATAATGTTTCAATATCCGATACCGAGAAATTTTATTATTTACTTTCGTGTTTGTCCGGAAATGCCTTGACATTAGCTAAGGGCATTCCTATTACGGCGGCTAATTATAAGGTGATTTATTCAGCGTTACTAGATAGATACGATAATAAACGGATTCTCGCGACTGCGTATTTAGATAAATTATTAAAATTAAACACTATTCATAAATCGACATTATCGGACCTTTCCGAATTAACTAATACTCTTTATGAATCTGTAAACGCCTTGCGCGGTTTAAATATTGATAATTTGGGTGAATTTATTTTATTTTATCTTGCGTCGCGCCCGTTGGATACAGAGACTAGGAACCGATTCGAATTACAGAATACTGAGGAATTTCCTAAGTTCGATAACTTAGTTGTTTATTTACAAAATAATATAAAGGCTCTAGAAGTAAGTCAACAATCCTTTTCATTAAATTATTTTAATAAGCCAACGCGCATTAATAATAATAAGGTTAAATTTCTTCGTCAACCAAGGTCATCATTAATGGCCTCGACTAAAGCTGGTAATAATAATAATATTACTCCCGTTGCGTGCGTATGTTGTAATGAAAAACATCCCATATATCGATGTAGTAAATTTCATTCTATGACTATGCCACTGCGACTTCAGTTAGTCAAAGAGTTTCGATTATGTAAAAATTGTTTAAGGTGCGGCCACACTAGTCAAGATTGTAAGTCGAAGTTCACTTGTTTTAAATGCGGCGCTAAACATAATTCTTTATTACATTTTGAACAGAATACATTAGAATCGAATATTGTCGAGTCGGGATTTGCGGATAGTGCCAATTCAACCACGAATACTGCACTGACTTGTATAAATCAATTCCACCGCTCGCCCGTTAGTGCTAAAATACTTGGTACAGCGATAGTGCGTTTGAAGACATACGACGGCGATCAGTGTGCGCGCGCCCTTATAGATAGTGGTTCGATGGATTCTTTTATATCAAGTAGTTGTGCGCGTCGGCTAGGGCTACAAATAAATAAATGTAATTTGAGTGTAACAGGTCTTGGTGAAAATCCTGTTTGTAATATAAAAGGTTACACTTTCGGTTCAATATTACCGAAGTCGGGTAACTCACCTCAATTTGATATACCGTTAGTAATTTTACCTAAAATTACTTCAATGGTTCCTTCGAATCCGTTACCTACGGTCGTCAAGGAGAAGTTTAAACATTTGGATCTCGCTGATCACGATTTCGATAAATCGGGTCCGATCGATCTGTTGTTAGGAGTTGATTGTTTTGATAAAATTTATACTGGCTCACGTTATAATCCCGGGCCCGGTTACCCGTGTGCATTATCCAGTGTATTCGGCTGGGTAATAAGTGGCCAGTTTTTGATCAACACAGTGGCTCACACTCCGGCCACACCCGTTACGTCACTCGTCGCGTCTTCTAATACGCTCGACGAGATCGTTCAACGGTTTTGGGAATCTGAGGAGCCACCGAAATCCAAAATTTCCGCTCCCGAAGATGCCATATGTGATCAAAAATATAGAGAGGGCACATATCGCACCGCCGATGGTCGTTATGTTGTTCCAATAATGATTAAAGATGATGCCCCCCCTTGGGTGACTCATCGCGTTTCGCTTTGAACCGTTTTTTAAATTTAGAACGGCGTCTTAATAGTCAGCCGGAGTTGAAGGCTGAATATAAGGAATTTATGAGGCAGTATGAAGACCTAGGACACATGCAGCCTAGCGCATCTTCATCTGACCGATATATCATTCCTCATCATTGTGTTATACGTCCCGACAGTGCCACCACACGTCTGCGGGTTGTGTTCGATGCTAGTAGCCGCACCTCGAACAACCTGTCACTAAATAATATTGTGCACGTGGGGCCT
Organism: Helleia helle; assembly: GCA_963853865.1. Classification (NCBI taxonomy): domain Eukaryota; kingdom Metazoa; phylum Arthropoda; class Insecta; order Lepidoptera; family Lycaenidae; genus Helleia; species Helleia helle. Next base: position 16,538,128 of record OY971421.1, read on the forward strand.
AAATTACAAACAGATATTATAGATTTAATTACGAAGTTCAGGCTTCACCAAATTGTTTTCACTGCGGACATTTGTAAAATGTATCGACAGATATTAATAAGACCAGAAGATAGACCTTATCAACATATCTTCTGGCGTGATGACTCAAACGAGACGTTACAAGAATACGAATTCAATACCGTCACATACGGTGTTAGTAGTTCCCCGTACTTAGCCATTCGAACACTTCATCAACTCGCTGAAGATCATGGTTCTGAGTATTCGAGTCGCGCAGCACAAGTTATTAAAGAGGACATATTCATGGACGACATTACGACTGGCTGTTCATCCCTCGATGAAGCCATTCGATTAAAGGCGGATGTCACTTCTTTGTTGTCCAAAGGTCATTTTGAACTTCGTAAATGGAGTACTAACGATAACCCGGCTGACTGTTGTAGTCGCGGAGTTTCGTGTCCTGAGCTTCTCAATCATTCCCTCTGGTGGGAAGGACCTTCTTGGTTGCAAAATTCGCCAAGCCAATGGCCAAATAAACAAGTCCTGCTCCCGAGAGAGGACTTACCAGAACTCAAACCACTGGAGACGAAAAGTCTTCATGTGATGACAGACAATGCACCTCTGTCAAACTTAATTTCTAAATATCCTTTTAACAAACTACAAAGAATAGTAGCGTGGATCACCAGATTCATATCAAATTTAAAATTAGACCGTACATTACGATATAACGGATCGCTTAGTAGTTCTGAACTTGAAAATTCAACTAAGGTTTTAGTCAAATTTAGTCAAAATTGTTATATGAGTTCTGACATCAGTCGAGTGCGAAATAATGCACCATGTGTCAAATCCATTCAAAAACTATCACCGTTCCTTGACAGTGATGGTATCTTGCGGGTGGGGGGACGTATCGATGAAGCCAACTTGTCACCATCTACGTTGCACCCTATGCTGTTGTTAAAACAATGTCCATTATCTCGACTTCTAGTCGACTATTTTCATATTAAATATTTACATTGTGGTCCTCGAACTTTACAATCTCTTATCCAACGAAAATTTTGGATAATCGGAGTTAGACTGTTAATACGTTCCGTACTCTCTAAGTGCGTGAAGTGTTTTAGAGTGAAACCAATTGCTTGTCAACCAATGATGGGCAAGCTTCCAGCTTATAGACTTCAACAGGCTCGTTGTTTTAATTCAACGGGCATCGATTTTGGTGGGCCATTTGTAATTAGAGAAAGTCGCCGTCGAGGCGCAAAGACTTACAAGGTATATTTATGCCTCTTTGTATGCCTTAGCTCTAAGGCAGTACATTTAGAAGCAGTAACGGAACTTAGTTCAGAAGCATTCCTTGCTGCGTTAGACCGTTTTGTCTCGCGCCGTGGTATATGTCAGACTCTATTAACCGATTGTGGGACAAATTTTGTAGGTGCAAATAAATATTTAACAGAAGTTTCAGATTTGTTCCGCCGACATCACTCTGAAATATCAGATGGTTTGGCAACTCGTCAAATTAAATGGAAATTTAACCCTCCGGGTGCACCTCACTTCGGAGGTATATTCGAAAGTGGTATAAAATCTACTAAATATCATTTAAAACGCGTCGTAGGCTCTCAAGTTCTCACTCTTGAAGAATTCTTTACAATATTAGCAAAGATAGAAGCGTTATTGAATTCGCGGCCACTTTGTACGCTTTCGACTGATCCTTGTGAGTCTGACGTACTGACTCCAGGACATTTTCTTACGGGAGGCCCTTTAGTAGCTTTACCCGAAGAACCTCTAAGTGAAAACTCGTGCCCTCGCTCTCGTTGGGAGATGCTTAAAATGATAACCCAAAGTTTCTGGCGTGTTTGGCAGCGTGATTACCTTCATACGCTGCAACAAAAGGTTAAATGGTTTTTGAACCAACCTAACGTAAAAGTTAATGATGTAGTCATTGTTAATGAACCAAATCTTCCGCCTATGTTCTGGAAGTTAGCTCGCGTGGAACAAGTACATACCGGTTCTGATCAGATTGTTAGAGTAGTCACTCTCCGCACCGCTAACGGAAAGACTTTTCGTAGGCCAGTGGTAAAGGTTTGTCCTTTACCGTTTAATTAAACTTTATCATTTTAACTGAAATGTATATGCACCTTCTACTTCATCATATTATTCATAGGTCTTAACTTATGTATATACATTTCAAATTATGTTTCCCTAACTGAGCACAACTTTTGATTTTCGAAACTGCATACTTCGTGAAACCCTTGTGGATTTCAGGTGGGGGGAAAATGTACAGACATTAACCAATTACCTCCCGCCAATTCATTTACATGTCATCACCCGATCTCATTACGCCCTGTGATTGGCTGATCGACACACACTGTCGGCGCGGGATACGCTTCCCGAAAACACGTCACTTCGACTTCGAGTGAGAAAGTGGAAAGTCACCCCGTAAACATGGCCGCATAAAATAACCGCGCGTGTGTTAATTTAATTTAAATTTACGGACCTCTGACGGTGTAACTGACCGATATGTCAACCCGGACCATGGTTCATTAAGAAGCGGAAATTCAGTGGAGCCACAGGATTCTACAAGCATCAAAAGGACAACCGTCGCCGGCGACCAGCACACTGTTCGGGCGTGTCCTACCTGTCCCCCTGGATCCAGGTTAGTGCTGTTAGTTTTCTTTCCATTGGAATCCGCAAGGGCTAATCGAAGGGTTAATCGGAGAATGCAGTAACCGTTCCAGAGGTTCCCGGCATCCCCTTGGATGCCAACCCCACACACCCTGGTGCCTTCTGTTAGGATTGAATCTCCCTCTTGGGAGAACCCACACATCCTTTCCGGCACCGTCTTGTGGGGCCGTGAGCTCCCCCTTGGGACCTCATTCAGTATCAATAGATTTTATAGGTTGCAGATGGCGGACTCGAACGCTAACGATCAATCTAGCTTTTATTGGTCATAATAAGATGAATATCAATGAAATTGTATGCGCAGGCGCCACTGCACAATAAAACTATTTCCTTCTAATATTTAGATCATCATCATCACCTCCGTCGTTATCAACGTCACCATCATTATTATTAGTAACGTTTTCCTTTCATTAATATATCGTTCGTTCAAATACTTACTGATATTCGTCTTCTTCTTTTCGTTTTGGTTGATAGTTTTTGACAAGCCTTCTGCAACAAAAAAAGATCAAATTATATTTTTGTACATAATAGTAAATTCTTATCACGATTATCAGCAAAACAACTTATAGCATATCTGAGTCCTTGATATCGTAATGTTATTATTTACGCTAGCTATATTATATCATGAAGAATATCATTACTTTTTATTTTTATGTATATTTATATATTTATAATTAAAAAACAGGCGCCTGTAATGGTAATGTTAGCCGGTATATTATTTTTTGTTAGTTAATCGTGTTTTTTGTACTCTTGGATAATATACAAATAGCCAAAGACTTTTTAATAAAGGGCTACCCAGTACGTTTTAAGAGCCAAAAGCTATAGTTTCCTTGATCGAGAAATACGTAAGATCGTATAACAGGTTTTTTGGCAATCATGGATTCAATTGCATTTGGCTCGTGTACTTACGTTGGAAAATATTAAGAAATCACAAAACGGTTATACACAGTTATAGTACAAAAAGTTTATAAAATACTAAAATACAACGGAAAAATATGTAATTTACAACTAACAAGGAAAAGTTAGATTTGAAGACATGGATTAAAGACTTAACTAATTAATATGTTTATTACAATTAACGCTACTCTTACTCAACAAAAGAGCAAACCCTATTATTTTATTTACATTCGCTCCTCACAAAATCAAAATAACCAATTTTAACTTATAATGAAAAAGATGAACACAATTTTTTTTTTTTCAATTGGACAACGCAACAATTTATCACAGACATCACACAGACACACAGTAGTGTTTGCTGTTTCGATACAAAAGTCAAAAGGTGCGGGTGACATTCGTAGCAATTTTGTCATGCAAAAATTTCAAGTGAAAGAGAAAGTCGAATGTGTCGATTCTACGTTTACTGTACTGTACCGTACATACAGTGTGCTACACAACCTTCAAGAGTTGCTCTTGAGAAGCACGTGCTGCATCATTTCTTAATCTATCCTACTTCTAATATATAAAATTTCCATGTCACAATGTTAGTTACCGTACTCCTCCGAAACGGCTTTACCGATTTGTACCAAATTTTATATGCGTATTCAGTAGGTCTGAGAATCGGCTACTATCTATTTTTCATACCCCTAAGTGATAAGGGTGGTCAACCCCTCAAATTTTAAAAGTTGACGCGGGCGAAGCTGCGGGCAACAGCTATATACATATAATAAAAAGAAGGAGCTATGTTCAACAATGGACGGAAAAAGGCTGATGATGATGATGATGATGATGATGATGATGATGATGATGATGATGATGATGATGATGATGATGACGATGATGATAATAAAAAGATAATATTTGTAAGTTTGGATGTATGAGTTTTATAAAATGTTTCATTAATAGATATAATGCTACTGAGCGACAAGCTATAACAATATGTAATACCAGGAGGATACGGCTGTATACCTAAGTTAGCGCGGGCGAAGCAGGGAGCAAAATCTTTTAGTATAATGTTAATGATAAAATTAAATAAGTACCTTGTAACTGTTGCACCAAATTACAAAGTACAAGTAAATAACATTTTTACAAAAATAACCTTTTATTTGGCAACTATATGCACTCCTTGTAGGACATGTTTATGTTATCGTATTTTATAACTTTCGCTTATCTTATGTAAGTACCAGTAAAACCCTTTAAGCAACACTGTTGCCTTCTGAATGGAAAGGCAACGTGAAAATATAGATATTATAACGCGTATGAATACACAACTTCATTCATTTTCGAGATTTTAGTTATGAAAGTTTCTCCACTAGTATTACTATTTTACTATCCTAATTATTAATTATAATATAATATAATATCCTAAGTAAGAAATAAGTCTATAATCATCATCACCATCATCATTATTATTATTATCAACCTTATCAACCACTGCTTGACAGGGGTCCTTTTGAATGAACGCAGAAACGGCCGAACCCACAGATGCCGAACCCCCCTCACCTGAACTCGAGAGATCCTTACAATCTATAAATCCTAAAATATTAATTAGCTTCATTACATTTTATTTAACTTTATACATAAAACACAGGAAAAGGTATGCTTTAGACAAGAGGTTTAGCCATTTAGTTGGCGAACATAATAAAATATGAAATGGTTATTTATGTGCCGAATCATGACCATTCATATCCAAACGTCAAATTGGGAAACCCCGACCCGATGTAGCCGGAAAAGGCGTGGGTATGATGATACTATCATGCACTGGTACTTCGGATTGTATTCGTAAAATTATAAGCACACATAATGCAGACGGTAAAGAAATATTTATAAACTGGCTCTGTTTTTAAACTGCATACAAAATTCGATCGGACTTTTAAATATCCTTTTTTTTTGCGCCGGAAAATACTCGTAGGGATACCTCGGGGGACCTCGCAGCCGGGTATATGGAACTCGCTGCGCCCGAAAGATGGTAAGTTGGATGCAGCTCTACCCACTAAAACCCGACGAGTGCCACCAATGCCGCCTTGAGTGAGGTGCCCCGGATCTGTTGAGCAACCTGGACGGCTAGTCAGTCCCCCAAGTGACCGCCGCCACCTCTTCAGAGGGGTTGTTCTGTGGTGCTCCCAACGTGGGGACAGTGCAATGGGGTGAGATTCCCATCCTCGCCCCTTTCCCCTTTTGTCCCTTCTTCTCATAAAAGAGGTGCAAAGAGCTGCCTCCTCGGTTCAATTGGCTTCGCTAAGGTGCTGGGTTCACCTTAGGTTACTGAGCCCCACCTCCACGACAAGGCTTGAACAATGGTGGCGTTTGTCTTTGTTTAATTACCTTTATCATGCCTTAATATAATATGATAGAAATCGCAATTCAGCTATAAAGTCGCCTTTATGTTCGCATGTTTCTTTTTATTTTGTTATTCTGTTATATTTTAGTAATGTGCGTGCATAATAAAGAATATTCATTAATTCATTCATTATTTAGGTATTTTCCTACTTAATTTAATTTACACGTTAGAACGTGTTTATAATATATATATAAACGAATAGAACATAAGTATAGAAATGTAATAAGTTATAATACATATTTTACACATAAGTTTATGATACATTCATCCTTTTTAAAATAAAATTAGACAACGTATTTAGGTATTGTATTGAAATCATATCTATGTCAACATCACTACAAACTGTTACCAGTTCTATAATGTATCAATATTAACTCGATGTCAACCGTTCCCCTGATGCTCCAACAAGATCCTCAGTACGATCACCTTGATCGTCAATATATTGGAATCAACTATTTCTTGATTCAAAGAAATTAAAACATGTTTAAAAAAATAATTAGTAATGAAGTACAAATCGATACATTAAGACCGGTTAAGGCAAGAAGAAACATTAACCCCACCATTGTCCAAGCCTTGTCGTGGCGGGGGGGCTCAGTAACCCGGGGTGCAATCCAGCACCTTAGGTGAAGCTAATTGGACAGAGTAGGTCGCTCTCAGTATCCCTCTTATTACAAGAGGGGACAGGAGATGCGTCAAGCGCTTATGCGCATGCTGCGAGCTAAAGGGGTTTTCTATAAACTCGTAGAATTAGCTATGGCAGAGTAAAGGTGGAGTAAGCTTCAACTGAGGAGAAGAGGATGAAACCTCTCTAAAAAATCCCTAATCCCAAGGTCTAGCGTGCCGAGGGGATGTATGGCCGGGGGGAAATCCGGTCGCGAGCGCTAGAGGGGGGGGGGTTAAAGGGACCACACCCTATAAAGGAGGGACCATACCCTTCAAAGGAGGGACCGAACCCTTTAAAAGGAACTATGGCAAGCGAAAAAGAAATACTACCCCAGGAGGGTACCGGCTGCTCCGCAGCCGGAGAATCCCACACGGAGCTTACAGGCTCCGTCTGCCCCACGTATTCTGGGGGGGGCAACGTCTGCCAAAACATCACCCGAAACGATACCCCGAGCCGAGGAGGCTCAAACCCAAAGAGCAATGAGGTGGCGGTCTCTGTCCCAGCCGAAGTCATAGCTGCGACAGCTAAGCCTGAAGCGATCACTAAGTTCGCACATGCGCGCGTAAAACGCCCAAGGAAGGGTGAGTGGAGACCTTCAGGGTCAGAATCTGCATCCAGCGATATGATTCCAGCACCAAAAATGGGACGACGGGGAAGGCCTGCTGGTAAAGGTCGAGGTCGTGTGTCAGGTGATGCCACAATAATAAGTTGCGACAAAAGTGGACATTTCTTGAGCCCCGGTACACAGGATGGAAATAACAAAAGTGGATCTCGGAACCCATGTGGTAGCCAGTCAGAGTGTTCTATTAATATATCGACGGACGTACATGAAGTCGGTGAGGAGACTGATATAACAGATTCCAATGTACCGCCGGCGGTTACTAGAGCAAAAGCGAGGCTTCCGAGACCTAGTGATCTTAGCCAGGAGATGCAGGTGTTGCCAACGAACGAATTAGGTACCTGCATCAAAAATAACCTGATGACCGTTGAGAAGATTGCGGACCGGTCCAAAAACCTTAAAGGCAATTTTGTTCGTAGTCTACGAATAGCAGTGCGTAGAGTTGATGCAGCGGTAGTGGAAATGGAGCGGCGTACTCCTAAGGATGTTAATATTTCGAGATTGGAGAACGAGAATGCTGAGCTTCGTGAGCAAATTTCCACCTTGAATAAAAGAGTCGAAAAGTTATCGGAAGAATTATCTAATCTCCGTGCGCCAATAAGTTGTTCCCTAGAAACAACCTCCTCAAAAGCGCGGGCTACAACTTCCTCAGTAGCTCAAATAGTCACGGACCGTCGCAGACTTAATAGTCTTGAAAAGGGTGAAGCTGGCCTAATGACCCAAATAGGTGCGCTTATTGAGGCGAAGTTGTCCGCCTTTAAAGCGGACCTTTTCCCTGACAGGTCCCTTAGGCCAACACTGAGAAAAGAAGGGCAGGTTTCACACGAACAACCAGCCTCTGAAGCAAATTCTGCCAAGAAGCGTAAAACGACTAAGAAAAACGGTAGGAAGTCGAAGAAATCAAAGCACCCGCCTGTTATGGAGCTACCAGCAGTGCCAGCACCCGCGTCGGCTATGACAACATTACCATCTAGTGGAACCTGGGCACAGGTAGCAACTAAGAGACAAGTACCGAGGTCTCAAAAAAAGGCACCACAAAGGCAACCTCCGCTAAACAGAGGTCAGACGGGGCCACCTAGAGTCCCTAATACTGCGGCCATCGCTTTGACGATTCCAGAAAATTCAGCCTTAACGTATACTGAAGTAATGAAAGTTGCAAAAAGCAAAATTCAATTGTCGGAGCTCGGTATAGATAACGTTGTCATGAGAAGGGCTATTACCGGGGGACTTCTGCTGCAATTAGGGGGTACCGATTGTCATGTCAAAGCTGACAGTTTAGCGGCACGGATGCGTGAGGTTCTGTCGGACTTGAATATACGCATTGCTCGTCCGATTAAGCTAGGAGAGCTTCGAGTCAAGGACCTGGACGATTCCGTGACGGCACAAGAGGTGGAAAGCGCGATAGCTGAGATAGGAGGATGTTCGGTAGATAATATAAAAGTGGGCGAAATTCGCCGGACACCTACTTCTTTGGGGACCGTTTGGGTTCGATGTCCCTTGGCTGCAGTGAAGAAGTTAGTGGCTGCGAATCGTATACGCGTTGGTTGGAGTTCTGCGAGGGTCGAGGCACTAGAAACTAGACCATTACAGTGCTTTAGATGTCTAGAGAAAGGTCACGTAGGACGCAGGTGCCCCAATGGGGTTGATAGAAGTGGCCGGTGCTATGCCTGCGGTGAGCTTGGCCATAAAGCAAGCCAATGTTCTGCGCACACGCTTAAATGCCCACTCTGTTCGGACCTAGGCCTTCCTGCCGATCACAGGCTTGGCGCAAAAATATGTGGTCCAAAAGGCAAACGGAACCGTAAGCAAGCCTTTGTGGGACAAAATCAGTTAAGTGCTGATGCTCCCGCTCTCAGGATGGGCCCTAGCCCAGCGGAGGCTATGGAACACTCACCTTCGCAGCTATAAAGGTTCTCCAGGCCAACATTAACCACTGCCGCAATGCTCAGCATCTACTTATGCAGACCATTGCGGAGCATTCAGTTGGCCTTGCAGTAGTGGCGGAGCCTTATATAGTCTCGGACCACCCTCGATGGTTTGCTGACGAGGGGTCAAATGTGGGCGTATTTTGGACGGGTGGCAATGCCGTTCCACCGTGTTCCCTGCTCGAAAGACAGCAGGGTTTCGTAGCCGTACAGTGGGGCTCCCTAGTCGTGGTGGGGTGCTATATCTCACCAAACAGGTCTCTCGCTGACTTTGAGGAGTACCTAGATGGACTTGCCCACTGCATTCACAGATGCATGCCTCGTCCGTTAATTGTGTTAGGCGACTTTAATGCCCACGCTAGGGCCTGGGGAAATCCAAGAGACAGTCCGAAAGGAGATACACTACTCGAGTGGGCTGCTATGCTGGACCTCCGACTTGCAAACCAAGGGTCAGTAAGCACGTGCGTGCGGTGGCAGGGGGAGTCTATCATTGATATCACGTGGGCATCAGCTGCTGCCATCCGCTTGATATCGGGATGGCGCGTGGCGGAGGAATTGATTACACTATCGGACCATCGACACATTATTTTCAATGTGTCAATTCCTCGACCCGAAAGATCCAACAGCCAGCGGGGTAGAGACTCGTCGCAACGTTGGTCCCTTAAGTTGCTCAATCGAGATCTTCTCGAAGCTGCTGCTACAGTTACGGCTTGGTCGGTAAACGCCAATGAAAATTCAGATCCCGACAGTGATGCAGTCTGGTTGAGACAAAAAATGGTATTCATTTGTGATGCCGCAATGCCTCGAGTTGGTCACCCTAAACGAAAAGCCGAATATTGGTGGACAGCTGAACTGGCACAGTTACGCCATTCCTGTTTGCGCGCGCGACGCCAGTATACCAGGTCCCGGAGAAGGAGGCGAGCTACTTCTCAAGAAACGGCTGACGCATACCGGATGTATCGAGCGGCTACGATGGCGCTGCAAGCCGCCATCACAAGCGCAAAGTCACGATCCTGGCGTGAGCTGTTGGATGGACTCGATAGGGATCCTTGGGGGCGTCCATACCGTATGGTACTAGGAAAATTGCGCCCTTGGACGCCTCCATTAACGGAAACTTTAGATCCAGGACTCCTCCGGAGAGTAATCGACTCACTTTTCCCAGTGACCCAGTCAAGTACCTCCGTTCTTCCATCTATAGTCTGGTCTGAGGAGATGGAAGTGACCAAACAAGAGTTAGATAGAGCGATGATCTCAATAAAATGTCGGAACACAGCGCCCGGCCCAGATGGAATCCCGTGTCGGATCTGGTCGTTGACGTCAGGTGTTCTAGGGAACCTACTGAGACGATTATTTAACAGCTGTCTTCGTACAGGAAAGTTCCCAATGATTTGGAAAGAGGCTAAATTGGTCCTTTTGAGGAAGGATAACAGACCTGCTGAGTCTCCCTCTGCGTACCGTCCTATATGTCTGTTGGACGAGGCTGGCAAGCTCTTTGAGCGAATTCTTGCCACTCGTCTTAGAGAACATCTTTCACATGTCGGGCCCGACTTATCTGACAGCCAATTCGGTTTTCGGCGGGGGCGTTCAACCGTTGACGCTATTATGCATATCCGTTCCCTAACAGAGCAGATCGTCACCCGTGGTGGTGTGGCGTTAGCGGTGAGCTTAGACATCGTCAACGCCTTTAACTCGCTGCCCTGGGACGCGATCAAAGGGGCACTAGCACATCATGGCTTCCCCCTTTACCTGCAGAAGATAGTCGGCGACTACTTGCATAATAGGTATATATTATATACGGGCCAAAATGGTCAAAACATACGGAGGGAGATACATTGCGGGGTACCACAGGGGTCCGTCCTTGGTCCAATTCTGTGGAATCTTGCATACGATGCTGTTCTACGTGTCGCTTTGCCTGATGGTGTCAACATCATCTGTTTTGCAGATGACACGCTGATACTAGCCTCCGGGGAGACCTTTCACAGTACCAAAGTGCTCGCCGAACTTGGGGTGGGTATCGTCGTCGACAAAATCTGCGAACTGGGCCTACGTATAGCGCCTCATAAGACCGAGGCTCTATGGTTTCATAAATTGCCTAGGAGCAGAGAACCGCCCAGTTTGCATATTCGAATAGGCGACTCGGAGGTTCCAATCAGCCGGTTCATGAAGTACTTAGGGCTTACACTGGACAGTCGCTGGGGCTTTGAAGAGCATTTTAATCGCCTTGTCCCTCGAATCGACAGGGTAGTGGGTACTATGCACAGACTGCTGCCAAATCTCGGGGGGCCAAAGGAGGAGGTTCGTCGCCTGTATGCGGGGGTTGTACGGTCGATGGCCCTTTATGGCGCACCTATTTGGTCTCATAGACTTTCGGGTGTGCGCCAATCCAGGACCAAGTTGCGTAGCCTACAGCGACGAATTGCGATACGGATCGTACGAGGATATCGCACGATATCCTTCGAAGCAGCGACCATTTTAGCGCGTTTCCCACCCCTGGATATCTTGGCGGACATGGATGCCAGGGTCTATAACCGTATGCGTATATATTGTCTAGGAGGCGAGGGTGCGTTGCCAAATACAATCAAAATACAGGAACGGGACAGAGCTTTCGCAACGTGGCGAGCATACCTCCGGGAGGAGCGTTATGCACGTAAACGCGTTGTCGAAGCAGTCCTGCCGGTCTTCGAAGCCTGGATGCGAAGGCGGCGACGAGTTACCTACAGACTTACGCAGGTTTTGACTGGACACGGGTGTTTTCGAGACTACCTATGTAAGATCGGACGTGAGACGACAGCAACATGCCATCACTGCGGACGGGACCAGGATACTGCCCAACATACACTTGAAGTGTGTCCTGCGTGGCTTGAAGAGCGACGGACCTTGGTCGAAGAGATTGGTCATGATCTCTCCCTACCGGCAGTCCTTTCAGCTATGCTTGATAGGGATTCGGCGTGGGAGGCTGTAGTTTCCTTTTGTGAGACCGTTATGGTTCAGAAGGAGACAGCCGTGCGGAATCGGGAAAGGATCGATCCCGCTCGACGTGCGCGTCTTAATCGCGGCATTGCCGTAAGACCCGGCCTTCCCGCCCCTGGGCCCGGGGCTCAATAAATAGGGTATTCCCTCTATGGGTCGTGGCGTACAGAGAGGGGACTCTGTGCGACCGTGTTAAGCGACCTAGAGGAGGATGGCAGTTTTCAATAACTCTAGCTGTCAGGTGCATATGTGAGAAGGTAGGAAGGCAAATTACCCGCCAGAGATGAGCTTACGCCGCAGCGGAGCATAGCACCGAGAGGGGCAGTGGATGTTGTTCTATTCGAGTACCCGCAGCCTCTGTACTGTGCTGATGAAGGCCATCGCAGGGGTTTTAGTAGGTAAGAATCCTACATAACCAGGTTTCTTAGCCCCATAGGAACCAGGTATCTTTTGAAGATTTCCCCTGCGTCAAAAAAAAAAAAAAAAAAAAAAAAAAAAAGAAGAAACATTAAATAAATTCAGCGCAAAAGTTATAGAATTAAGTCATTTTACAACTTTAGTAACTAGTCAGAATTTCAAGTGAAAGTAAATCCACTTACATAGGCTGCACTAAAAGTATCGGGAATGGAATATTTCCACTGTTCCTGTCATATTAAAATCTTTTTAATTGAAAACTCCTTGGTTTTAAAAATCGAATACCATTTATTTATTTAAAAAAAGATTCTCGGTCTTGTCACAAGGTCATGTCAAACTTGTTTAGTCGTTGAGAAAATGGAATTGACTCGAGAAAATTCTAGAGCGATGATTTATTATGACTTTCGAAGTGGTTTAACGCAAAAACAGTGTGTTGACCGGATAATTTCTGCATTTGGTGATGAAGCCCCATCCAAAACCACAATTTATCGCTGGTTTGCTGAATTTCAACGTGGACGTGTCAAGCTCAGTGATGATCCCCGTCAAGGTCGTTCAAAAACTGCAGTCACCCAAGAAAACGTTGATGCTGTGCGTAAGCTGATTGAGGCAGATCGACATGTGACATACCGCGAAATTCAGGCAACTTTAGACATTGGCATGAGTCAAATACAAATAATCTTGCATGAACAATTAGGTGTAAAAAAGTTGTTTTCCCGATGGATACCGCATTTGCTCTGTGAAGAGCAAAAAGCGGCTCGCGTTGCTTGGTGCGTCAGAACTCTCGAAAGATTTCACGCAGGATCCTCAAATGCTGTATACAACATCGTATCAGGTGACGAATCCTGGATATACGCGTACGGATATACGAACCCGAAACAAAAAACCAGTCACGAGTTTGGGTGTTCGAAAATGAGTTAAAGCCAACAAAAATTGTTCGTTCACGGAGTGTTGCAAAAAAAATGGTGGCCACGTTTGTCTCCAAAACCGGCCATGTTGCGACTATTCCTCTTGAGGGACAAAGAACGGTTAATGCAGAATGGTATGCTAGCATTTGTTTGCCACAGGTCGTTTCTGAACTCCGTAAAGAGAACTGCAACCGCCGCATCATCCTCCATCACGACAATAAAATGATTTTATTTTATTTGTTAAAGTTTTTATCATGACTACACTTTAGGCACCCCACCATGGTTCAGGCCTTGACGTGGCGGTGGGGCTCAGTAGCCCAGGGTGGGCCATATAAGAAGAGGGGACAACAGAGCAGGGGGTAAGGGGCGAAGACGGGAACCTCACCCCATTGTATTGTCCCGATTTTGGGAGGGGTTGTTCGATGGTGCGGGACAAGCACTGTCTGTGGAGTTGGCGTCGGTCCCTTGGGGGAATGACTGGCCGTCGAGGTGCCCTGTTTGCTCATTAGATCCGGGACACCTCACCAAAGGCGGCATTGGTGGCACTCGCCGGGTTTTAGTGGGTTGACCTGGGTCCACCTACCACCTTAAATATTTATTAGTAGGTACCTATTGTTTCACTTTAGGTGAAACTTAATTTAGGCTCAGACGGATTGTAACATTATTCTGTTTAATAATTCACCTCCAAACGTGTATTGCGATTCGGTGTGAAAGCTACGCACATATGAATATCTAATGCCAGAGAGTGGGCTACTGTTTATTGATTATAAACAACCTCATGAGGCTGGTCAAAATAGAATAGAAAATATCTTTATTTAGTACGGTTTATGAAAAACTTCTAGCAAAACACTTATCCTGATGCTTGAAGGCTAAGCTAGCTATTGTGTGTAGTAAGCCGATAACATGAAACAGCCGATGATCCGAATTAAGCCGACTTCTAAGTCACTGAGAATACCTAAGTTACCTTCAGAAACCGTGAAACCGAGTAATGTGCTAACATAAAACCTATATTATATACTAGCTGTTGCCCGCAGCTTCGCCTGCGTTAACTTAGATTTACAGCTGTACCCGGATTGATGACCTACAATTCCAAAAATAAATAACATTTCAGCAATCATTTAATTATCGTTACTTTCAGGCCTTCATCCGCCCTATTTCCATACTCCACGCACCGCCATGTTATTTCAATTTCGTATTGTAAATTTTTATATCTACATTAGAATAGTAAGATAAGTTATAACATAAATAATATGTCAATGTACAAAAACCTGATGAAGTTGTGTTCACCAGATAAATGGTATTCCAGAATTAAATTATTTGTCATATGGTCGAGGTTTCACGGTCCATTTTTGCACTTGATTACTATCAAGCTAATTTTCCGTGAGTAGCTTTACCTATTTTGATGAGACGCCCAACAATTTCCTGTGTGAAAATTCTCGATTGTGGTAGCTAACAGAGATATCAAGGATAAAATATCTAGATTTGATGAATGAATTATAAATTAATATATTTGTAATATTATAGTGTACAAAATATTTACCTGAGTTTTCCAGCATATTCTAGTTCTATCGCGCATCGTTCCTTTACGAAATTACCATATTTGTCTAAAAATTCAATTCCTTTGTGAGTATGGGCGGCTAGGATATCATATTGATCCTGTGGACAAAGAAAAATATACATAAATGTGTTGTCACAAAAAAAACTGGAGGAAGTGATATGGACCAGCGGGAACTGACGCAGTACTGATAACCGAACAATGGCGGTACGATGTCTCTTGATGACTAATGAATTATAAATAATTCATATTTTATTGCAAATTACATACATGACAAATATTTGATTGATGTATAATATATCTATATAATGTGTATGTTTGTAATATTAAAATTACCCCCTTTTTTTGAATTCATATGGATGTATACACGGTACAAACATCAAAATAGCATTTTTTTACAATTTTTGTCTGTCCTGTCTGTTTGTTCCGGCTAATCTCTGAAAGGGCTGCGCCGATTTTGGTGGGACTTTCACTGGCAGATAGCAGATGTTATAAGGAGTAACTTGGGCTATAAAAACAATCATCATCAATCCGGGTACGGCTGTAAATCTAAGTTAACAGGGGGGAAGCTGCAGGCAAGCGCTGGGTTAATAAAAATATATCTACATACTGCTATGTATTGTTTAGGCAAAATTCACACATCGTAATAAAACTACACTTCACGGTTTTGTTGCTGTTTCCCCATGGTTGTTGCAAAGTTCAAAACATCGAGAATACCTATATAAAAATTAATGAACTTAAATTTACAGTATACTCCGTACCAGTGGGAAGGAAGCGCTGTGCCGCGCTCCCGGCTGCATGGGTACCACCATCTTGCTTGTTTCTCCCGTGAAACAGCTTCGCTGTGTTTCGGAGAGAAGGGCAAGACAGGCAGTGTAATTACCGAGACTTAACATCTTATGTCTCAGGATAGGCAACACATAGATGAGTTGCCTGGGCTCGTTCCAGGTAAACTAGTTTATGTTCATGGGCGACGTCGACCACTTAAACTGGCAACGTGGCACATTTGCCAGTTTGCTTATCCAAGTAACATAAAAAATAAAGTAGATTTATTACAATAAATAGGTTAATTTATAAAAACTATTTGACGACCATTGTTTTGGGCCTGAAACTCGTGTATGGTTGCCGGTTGCCGCAAAGTCAACAATCAGATAAAGGAAAAAAAAGTTACTTTTCAATATTGTTTTATTGTAATATTTTTAGTGCGACTGATTGATTTACCACAGCTTGGTTTGTAATTTTTTTTCTCTGTTTGCAAATAGCATATACAAATTAAACAACTTATTTTTTTGCGTATTGTAAATCGTATATATTTTTTTAAACTTTATGTGTAATATCGTAATACGGTTATTTTAATACAGTTTTATTGGTCTAAGATTATATGGGAAGAGACGCTCTATTTCCAGTATCATTCAGTTATTTTACGCAAATAAACCATTCTATATGAAACAATTATAAATACACGACCATTTTCATTGATAAATAAATATAAAACTATGCTAAACAAAAATAATCATATTTCCCATATGATTCATAGTCAGTTTCTTTTTTAACAAATGTCGTGTTGTCACTTGTCATGCGCACGCGCCGGTGCTTGCACGACGCGGACGTATCAACATCAACAAACATCGATCGCCCTTGACTCGGCCCGAGGTATCGGAGGGCAAAGCACCTATGTTTATATTTCAACTATGTTATATAACAAAACTAGCTTTTTCCAACCAAATTACACTTCAACGGAGTTTCGTGCGATTTTATAAGTTACATAATTAATTGCAACCTACGTGCTATCTAAGACTATCGATCCTTTTCATCGAAAGAGGAGCTTGGGAGGACTTAAATAATATGATACAAAACGTCATCATCATCATTATCATCGTCAGTCCACTGTTTGATACCTATTATATATTTAATGAATACCACGACGGCATACTCCTTTCCACTCGCATTACGGATCTACAAATACTATATGTTACATTGCAGAACACCACATGTAAATATAAAATTTCTACACTTCATTACTACTCTCACGTACATCATACAACAAGCTTTCCATTAGCAGGATTTGAAACCCTTCAGCCCGAGGGTAAGGGGTAAGCCTTAGATACACAACACAAGATAAATATCAATCATTTACCATGTGATATGAAAAAGTTTGATCTTTATATTTCAAACTACAAAACGATATATATTCGGTTATATGTCAGACCACTGTTTATAGTATAGTACAATAATAATTGTCTGAACGCTAACGTTAATTGTCCGTCATTTTAGTGAGGATGAGTTAATCGCGTTAAGGCTATTATTAAACATTAAACAATGACATGATGAACCAGTACCATATTATTTCCATCATCATGAGCTCGTTAGTCACTACCGTATAGGTTCAACGAACACTAAATGATAGAATAGATCATAAGCGGAGTACTGCGTTAATTTTGACCGTCACTTAAAAGGAATTTGCTCATTATCACCATACTGTCCTAACGTTGATGACTGCCCAAAACGGCAATCTACTAATATCTTTGATAATATACATATAATAATAACTTTAAAAACATACTCAGATCCTAATTTTTACTTTGATTGTGTATATTTCAAATAAATCTACAATCGAAGCTTCAATTTTAAAATTCATAATACGCTAAATATTCATAACTCAAACTCATATTATAGGAAATCATAAAAATCATAACAAGTATTTAATTAGTCAGCTAAGATACGGTAAGGTAAGGTTAAACAATAACTAGGCTATAGCGATTCATCCGTTGAGCCCTGATGAAAATGACACATACACATACAAAAACCTTGAAAACATAACAACCCTAGCGCCATATATCACTAGAAATCCGTAAATATATTATCATTATCTTAATAATTTTCAATTATCATCTTTTTACCGTTCACTGCTGAACATAGACTATTAATGAATGCTAAGACGGCCGATCTCCTGCCACCCTCATCAGACCAGGATCGGCCACTGCACAGAGATCGTCGTCCTTCAGTCATACCCTCAACATCATCTCTTTCTTCAAATTATCAAATACAATTATTTATTGACGGCCGTGCTGTAGGTAATATAGTGTCAAATCTCCTTAGGGTAACTTTGTATAATGAATGTAGAAAACATAGTATGATCACGGTACGTACGCACGACGGCTGATCAAGCTATACAAAACCAGTTCATGCTGATTTTTTAGTGTACAGAAATTATAAACTAAGCGAAGCCACGTTATACTGGAAATGTAAAGCTTGATGTGCAGCCGCGTGTACTAAAATAAATATATTTTTGCTATCGGTATCTAGTACCCGTGACACGAAATAGCACGAGCTAACTAGGTGTCGAGGTTATTAATAGGGGTGGGCTACTCTATAGTACTTATTTATTACCGACTTATGATAGACTATGTCGAGATGTATACATTGCTAAGATAAATCACTTAGTTAAATCAAGCCAAGTGCGGCCAAGAAGGAAATATACTGTTCAAAACCGGTTCCTCATAATATGTTTCTTAGAAAATAAACTGCTTTAAGTACATTGTTCTATATGTACACTATAGGTACCTTATAAGTGAGTGGAGTTCTTAAAATAATCCCATCAGAAGCAGAACATCAATGGGTCGCTGAGTACGAAACATATTTATAGCGATGCTGGAATTGCATTGGTACAAACCAGGCCGCGTTATTATTTACAACGCCTTTGTGTGAATGAAATGAAAATTTAAACTTGTGAATGAAGTCAATTTATTTAGAACTATGAAATAGGTAGGTCCTTGACGTTAAAATTGGAAAGTTACTATGATTCAGGAAAATTAAGTCCGAACACTATATACAATATAAACTCCTTAACGGCTGGACAGATTATGACGATTTTTTTTGTGTGCGTTCAATTGGATTCGAGAATGGTTTAGACTTGAGATTCACAATTCGATCCACTACAGAGTGTGTTATACAGGACCACGTCTTTCGGATCCGCTAATAGAACCACCTTCAATTCAACCTTCCCAAGTATATCACATCACAATTGCCTCATTCAGGGGGCCTATCTCTTACTCTCATGAGATAACTCCGCCACCGTCCAACTGCTATTCAATCTGGACTCACTGTCACTAAGAGATAGGCTCGACACAAGACTAAATACTTTCGTTTTGTTCTGAGGCTAACGCCCGTTTAACTGCGTGTTGCCGATAAGGATTATTTCACTTGGCTTATCGTAGATTGATTTACCTCCATTTCGATGGAGTGTAACATTAACGATAACTAACTAGAGTGAAAAACAGTTTTACGCAACAGTTAGTTATGTGTTAATAACAATTTGTAACCATTAACATCTACCTAACCATGTTTATGGATGCGAGTGGCAAAGGATAGGTCGTCTTGGCGTTCATTGAAGGAGACCTATGTTCAGCAGCGGACGGATAGAGGTTGATGATGATGATGTACCTTTTTACCTAAAATATGATTCTCTAAGCTTCACCATGCACCTGAACATGAGAGCATCGCTTGCTCACCTGTGAAGAAAAACATCGTAACGCCTAATACAATTTAAAGTCTTTGAGGGTGAATAAAGTTCACCACTCCCCACGCTGATATCCAACACGCTCCTCGGCTGATTTCGAGGAGTACGTGGCCAGCAGTGATACATACAAGGGTCGATGATGATAATAATAATGTATCAATATATAGCTGACCAGAAATATATAAACCCTACTTTGGTGTCGCCACTGTGTCTTTTACGTCAGCACATAGTAGAGTCCATACAGAAATTAGTTTCGAAATTTTCCGCAATATGGCGAGGGTTTTTATTTTTCGGGTATGTAAGTATATACAAGTATTCAGAAATTCGACAGGGGTCTCAGTAACCAATTTCGCGGTACTGATTGGTCGAACCTGGAAGTGAATGCATCACGTATGGATGAATAGAGGATGGCCATTATTCACTTGAGACCAGACGAAAGTGGCATTATGTCATCGAACTATCATTTCTGTTATTCAACTATCGGACACATAGAATTTATTATGTTCGAAGACGTTTAAGAAGCGTGATATCGCATATTTATCGCGTATTATAACCAAGAGATTGCTATTACTTATTTTCTCATCATCATCATCATCATCAGCATCGACCCTTATGTCCCACTGCTAGTCACGGCTTCTCCTGGCTGAAACATGTCAAGGAGGGGAGAATAAAATAAAGAAAAAACAGTGTCATACCGTCTGCCGTCACGGCTTTCGTGTAGATTTACGACCAAGGCGTACCAATAGACGTTTTACAAAAGTTTACGCATATATCACAGGGTTGTATTGACTCACTAGCATATGTGTCACGGTATGCAACGTCAAAGCACTGCATGCAACATCCCATGCACAGTGAGTAGTGACCTCGGAAGTGTAATCTATATTTGGTAACAAAATAACAAGGCATAGCGGCCGTACAAAAATATGACAAAGTATTATACTGAAGCTGGTATTTGTGGTATCAGCCTCTCATGAAAAATAAGACTCGAAACAATTTTACGCGAATTTCTTCAATCATTATTAATGAAAAGGGACCTCCTCCCGTAGTTGGTGAAGTACCCGAAACGTCGATCATTAAATCGCGATAGAATCTGTGATAGATGTTCATTACATACATTGTCACTGGGTGCAATATTGTAGGCACACGATTACCATCAAGAACGGTATCCGGCTGGGTATTGTCAATCTATTAGACCTTGCTCTCAGCTGTCTCCTGCTCAACTGTCGGGTCCAATATATCATGCTACGAAAGTTCTCGCGATAACTTATTGGATACTCTTGATAAATGATGACATTGAATCGTATTTATTTTTCTCGTGTCAATATCGTTCAGAACGCATTCGCATACCTTAGTAAAGATTATTTTACAACCAGCTGAGAATTTATTTCTCTTTGTCCTCACTAATGTAGTTAATAAGACTCTAAATAAAGTTGGTGTTTCTTTAAGATCAAATGACTCATAGCCAATCCGAAGTTTAAAATAACAAATTATTTTTTTATTTGTTAATGAAATTACTTTGAACTTTAGTGACTTTACTTTGAATAGGAGTGACTAACGACTATCTTAATTATTCTATAATAATATCTAAATTAAAAATGTGTAAGCATGAAATGAAATTTTAAATATTACCTATACAAAAATAAAGGTAATAATGACGTCATAATGTGACAATAGCATGTCGGTGACGCGAAACTATGAGATTTTCCCCTACCAAGAAGTGCTCAGAGCGGCTAAAGAATTTTTTACTCCAAAAATATTTTAGAAAAAAAGGTAGAATTGACTTAAATCAAACTGCAGGCGAATTGTCACTTCAAAGATTTTGAGTCCAAAAATAATAGACAAATTTAAACAATGAGTAAAGATAATGTTTAATTTCAAATAACTTAAAATACCGTACCGTACTTATACAGCTACCTATACCTACTTCAAAGACGAGATCCGACATATTTGCCAGCTACGCGTTATGCAATACCACAAGCACAGATATAATTGTACCGTTAAACGATACTGATCTGCTAAATGGATACCGGTACACGTCTACCATTAACATACCATACAGTTGACATACGTGATTTGCGAATATACTAACGACTTGCTCTGCTATATCAACTATCTCTCATCTTGAGGCATAAAATAGACTTAAGACACTTTTGACGCATGACTTGACTCCCGGTTCCAATCCTAATCTACTCTTATTCTCATGAAGTGAAGTTGGAGTAGAAGAGGAACTCTCAAGAAATTTACCAAATAATCTAAGATATTGAAAACATGGGATGAACGTCTCATTCTCATTGAATAAATCCAAGGTAGTAATTTTACCATCATTTAACACAAGATCTATTTTTTTATATTTTATTTAACAAAAATAACTTTTCCTGTGACTATTCCAAAATACATTAAGAAACGAAAGTTTCTAGGAAATATATATGTATAACAAACATAAAATTAAGAATAAAACAAACATACATACAACAAAAGTATACAACACAAATCATAAAAAAAAATGATTTTGCATGTGCCACGTGTTCTAAGTGCCTTAAAATGACACAAAGACTATGTTAGCATAGATGTACAATGTGACCATCAGTGTCATTAAGATGAAGAATCATACCCAACAACACTCGAGTCATGCAAAAACAGCAATCTCTCTTAATGAAATTAATTGATGTACATTATCAACGTTAACGCGATAAGTACAATAAGCGTTATATAAATTGAAAGTCGAGAAAGGCCATAATTTATTTTTTACATGAGCACTTTTACATTATGCCACGGTTCGCCGGACCGGTCGCTAGCGGGTGAGATTCTCGTGGGTGGAACTGGATTCATGACGAACGCGCTTTTTCCAACGCGAAAATAAACTTGGAATGTTATGTATCATCAATGATGCCTCTTAATGAACGTCAAGAATCCCCTCTCTCGCATTATACTTGGACCTACACGGAGATAGTTTTCTATCTATCATCTAGTAACTAGTTGGAAGTCGAGTGTGGCATTGTTATGTGCCATCTTCATATTGAAGTTCGGAGGTCAGTTGGCAAAAGTTTCTGCAATTCCATGCTTTTTTTTTTCTTTAACGCCGGGAAATGCTCTTGAGGCATCCCGCCTGGGAAGTGGGTCTCCCCAAGCGGGTATGTGGGACTCCTTGCGTCCGAAAGATGGTAAGTGGACGCAGCTCTACCCACTAAAACCCGGCGAGTGCCACCAGTGCTGCCTTTATTACCGGATCTGTTAAGCAGGGCACCTCGACGGCTAGTCAGTCCCGCAAGGGACCGACGCCACCTCCACAGAGGGGTTGTCCCGCACCACAGAACAACCCCTGCCAACGTCGGGACAGTACAATGGGGTGAGGTTCCCATCCTCTCCCCTTGCCCCCTGCTCTTTTGTCCCCTCTTCTTATGAGGGGTATAAAGAGCCCCCGCGGCTCAATTAGCTTCGCCCAAGATGCTGGGCTCACCCTAGGCTACTGAGCCCATCCGCCACGTCAAGGCGGATGGGCTCAGTAGCCACCATGGTTCATGGTGGGGTGCAATCCCATGCTACTTCCTTCAGATGCGTATAGCTTTGTTTGGAGCAGTCTCAATTACGTCATCATTAACAGTCTGTAACCGTCCACTGGTCCTAATTGAAACGCTAAGAGCGAACATATGCTCGCATTAAACATAGACACGAAGATAGTCATCACATCTAGTAAGACATCGTCGAGTATAACTTGAGAGTGTGAGATTGTATAATCATTATTAGCTTGTAACTCAATGAATGCCAAGATTGAACCCATGATCTTTGAACCGGCTACTCCAAGGTCCATCATCCCATTTTGTTGAATGTCGTCGAGTGTAACTTGAGAGTGTAATATGTCATCACTTTTATGAGCTTGTAACCATCCTTCGGCAGCTCCGTGCTGGACATACCCGTCAATCACCAAAATCGATCCCCACTACTCAAATCTTTAGACCAGCTACACTTGACTAACATCGTTATCTTCCTAATATTGTTTATAAACGCGAAAGTTTGTATGTTAGTTGGATAGGCAAACTGGCAAACGTGCCACCTGATGGTAAGTGGTCGACGTCGCCCATGAACATAAACTAGTTTACCTGGAACGAGCCCAGGCATCATCTATGTGTTGCCTATCCTGAGACATAAGATGTTAAGTCTCGGTGCCAGTAATTACACTGCCTGTCTTGCCCTTCTCTCCGAAACACAGCAAAGCTGTTTCACGGGAGAAACAAGCAAGATGGTGGTACCCATGCAGCCGGGAGCGCGGCACAGCGCTTCCCTCCCACCGGTACGCGTATGATGTGTTTGTTACTCTTTCACACAAAAACTACTTTTGAGTTTCCGGTGGCCCATTGGGAGGTATAGGGAAAAGGAGGGTAACGCATCTGCATAACCTCTGATTGTGCGGACGTGTATGAGCATCGATAGTCGCCAAGGCTTCGTCTGCTCGTTTGCCATCCTATGCTTAAAAAAATAAGACAGGCTATAATTTATAAAGATATTGACGACCTCTGTGGCTCAGTGGTAAGCGCGTTGGCGCCCAAGCCGGAGATTGCGGGTTCGAATCCCGCCAGGGAACAAAAATATTTTCTGTGTTCCTGGGTCATGGATGTGTATTAAATATGTGTATTATATAATAAAAATCTTAAATATATGTATGGTATAAAAGTATTAAATATATTTCCGTTGTCTGGTACCCGTAACACAAATTCTTCGAGAACTTACCACGGGACCAGATTGACGTGGTGTGAAAGCGTCTATAGATATTATTAATGAATTGTCCAAAATGTATTCCTGCGCAGAGAATATCGCGGGCACCAGCTAGTACCACATACTTGAAGGTCTTCGAGTGTAATGTATAGCAGAAAATTGCAGCACCTATCCCTAGGGCCATTAGTTCACTCCCTTCATCGCGTCGCGTCGCGGTACTTCATTAACGGACACGTCATTTTTGTCTCGCCGTAACTTGAGTGTTTAATGGTATATGATTTATCTTTTATATCCGTACCCAAAGGGTGTTAACGGTACCCTAATCGGGTAAAGCTCACGGCTCAAAAAACCAACACGGGCAATTCAGAATCACACCTCATCGGTTTTTGGGCGAATAACACCTTTGCTTTTATTTAAATGCTATATATAATAGATTATTTAATATGTGAGTAAAACTTTATTTTAAACATTTAACGTAGTGTCAATGTCATATGAGAACTACAAAATAGCATGTAGCGTCGTGCGTTATTTATATAGTGCTATTCGGCGTACCGGCGCTAACCCAGGAATGCGCATATTGTTCAGACCATCAGTATGCAGATCACACCGCGGTGACCGACACATGTCACTACCTTACCTTGGCGATTACAATACACATTATATCTGCTTATACGTGATGGATCGCTTTTTAGTACTTTCTCTCGGACGCGCCTTGAATCTATCTATATTTTGTTGATCAAAGAAAGTGTTGATTTTAACCCGTATGTTATAATTTTGGACATCAGTTTTGTCACGATATAATCATCATCATCATCAGCCTATTATTGCCCAGAGCTGGGCATAGACCGCCCTTTTAAATACCGAATAGTTTTGGTTAATTGATTTTTTATTTATAAGAAGGGGCAAACGGACAGTTATTTCACTTGGTAGTAAGTGATAAGCGACATATGAACTTATAAAAATTGTAAAAAATCAGACCTTTAGGTTGACCTGCCCTCATATTAGGTGACATTATGTGTGACTAATACAACAATTCCCTAACCTCAATAAATCAGGTATTTCAACGAAATGGCCTCACTCAGTCATAAGGGACAAGTCTTTAATAATTTAGTCATATGTTTGTGCAGGGACTTGTTTATAACATAAGGTATTCTGATACGTACCACTATTGAACATGGATCTTTTCGTTGAAATCAAGTGAGGTTATGGCTTACTTCGCCTATGCGTTGGCCCAACGCTTATCAAAGACCTTTACAACAAGCAGTATATAAGAACTATATGTAATATAAATACCTGGTTAGAGAAACTCATACTAATCTTACCTATTAATAACAGCTACCTGGGGTAATCAATTTTAAAGAGAAATTGTATTAGTATGTAATATACCAGATAATATTATGTTTAAAAGAGAAAGAGAAGTATAATGTATGTATATGATACATTATTATTTTATTATTATTATACATACTTGAATACATTTCAAATATCATTTTTATCTCTCATGCCATTAGAAGAGTTCATGAGAGCTTACCAGAAATTGGGTCAACATCGTGAGATTATTTGTAAATATTTAATACCTTCTTTCATTACTATGTATCCATTCAAATAAATATATTTATATCGTCTTGTGACAAAATTCCACTACCCTCTTGTGGTGAGCCCAGCACCTTGGGCGAAGCGAACTGAGCCGAGGGTCCTCTTTTTACCCCTCTTATAAGAAGCGAGCACAAAAGAGCATGGGGCAAGGAGCGAGGACGGGAACCTCACCCCATTGTACTATCCCGACGTTGGGAGGGGTTGTCCTGTGTGGGACAACCCCTTTGTGGAGGTGGCGTCGGTCCCCTCAGGGACTGACTAGCCGTCGAGGTGCCCTGTTTGCTCATTAGATCCGGGGCACCTCACCAAAGGCGGCATTGGTGGTACTCGCCGCGTTTTAGTGGGAGTCCCACATACCCGGCTGGGGAAACCCACTCACCCGCGGGAGATGTGTTGCCTATCCTGAGACATAAGATGTTAAGTCTCGGTGCCAGTAATTACACTGCCTGTCTTGGCCTTCTCTCCGAAACACAGCGAAGCTGTTTCACGGGAGAAACAAGCAAGATGGTGGTACCCATGAAGACCTATCATCGGTAAAACATAATTACTTAATAACATCGAAAACTGTATTATATTGAAATCCTACTCCTACTAAAACGCGAGGGTTTGTAAGAATGTATGGATGTGTGTTTTTTGCTCTTTCACGCAAAAACTACTAAACGGATATTAATGAAACTACAATAACATAGCTTATATGTCAGAATAACATATAGGCTATAATATTTCCCTGTACTCCTATGGGAATGGGAAAAACGCGAGCGAAACCGCGGGGCGCTGCTAGTAAATTATAAAACGAACATGTAGTAAAGTGAGGCATTACGAATACGACATTGACATTCGAATGAAACAACTATCGTATATCGCGAATTGTTTGGAATTTAATCATACGTATTGATATGATAACAAATCGGTATTATAAATTACTAGCTATTGCCCGCAGCTTCGCCCGCTTTAACTTAGATTTACAGCCGTATCCGGATTGATGATGATTATATTTATACCCTAAGTCACTTTTTATAACATCAGCTATGCCAGTCAAAGTCCCGTCAAATTTGACCCAGCCGTTTCAGAGATTAGCCGGAACAAACAGACTGATATTTTTATTTAATGTAAGTAACGTAACGTAACTTTCAAATGCATTTATTGAAAAGATGTTATTTTGTAATCACAAACAGACACATTTTATTTTATTTACTTATTAGTATTTTATATACCTAGATAATATATAAGATAATATTATCTCTCGGTCAATAAGACTAACATAACACCCACACCTTTCAACCCTCTATTTCGCCCTTGAATATTTTTTTTTAAATAACTAAGGTTTTATTAAAAAAAAAACCTAAGTTATACAAAAGATACCTTGTAACTGCAGAGGCGATTTTGATAAAACATTTTTGAGAACCACCACAGGAAAACCCGCTTTCAAATAAAACCGCACAATAACACATGACACATCCAAACACAGACGGTCGAAGCGAGGGGTTTTGTTTTGTGTCGGGTTTAAAATATTATATTACCTTAAACATAACCTAAAAATACATATACAACACAGGTTTGAGCAGCAGTGGCTAAATTCTCAAAGAATACTACTAAATTTTCGTTTTTTTTTTAAACAATCGATATTTCTAATATTTTTTCGGTATTGTACTAAGTGATAGCAAAAGGATAAAAAGTCTGTCTGTGACGTAAACGTCAATAAATATGAAAAGCCTCACAAGAAGTCTGTCTAAAAAATATAGACCTCTGTTAGAAGAATAACGAACAAAGGTCACATTAATATTGATCATATTAAAACAAGTATGCTTAGAACTTCTTATAACCAACTCAAGATATTGACAATTTGGCATATTTCCAATATCATCGACGCTTAGTGATATGATTGTACGGAAACTAGTTGTGCTTATCGGAAAATTAAAATCTGGCATACAAAAAGGAATAATACATATACGAATCATTTCCTATATATATCTAATCTCAGTAATACTATTGGAATCAGCATATGAAAGCAGACAAGTTAGTCCATATAGGAACATAAGGCTATCCGATAGAAAGAAAGATATACAAACGAGCCTTTGTTAGATTACTAGATAAAGTATCCCCTTTTGGACAAGCTGTATATCTAGAGGGCTATAGATCATAGACTAATAAAATACATTTATGTTTGTAATGTTAAAAATATTTCTGTTTATCAAAAATATTTTAATCATTAATTAACAAAGTTCAGGCTACTTTACTAATTGTTGTTTCATCGCTCTTTAATAGTGCTATTAGCCTCTTAAAATAATTGGTTAACGACAATCGGTTTCATCATCATCATCATTACCACTTTACCCGTCCACTGCGGAACATAGGCCTCCTTTAATGAACGCCAAGACAACCGATCCCTCGCCACTCGCATCTAACTAGGTCCGGCCCCTGCGCGGAGATCGTCATCATATCAAACATTATATTTCATCATCATCATCATCAGCGTCCAATGCTGAACATGGCCTCCTTCAGTGAAAGCCAAGACGGCCGATCCCTTGCCAATTGCATCTTGCATCCAACACGCATTACTATATTATGAATAAAGAAAGTGACTTACTTAAACCACCTATGCCATTAAGTACATAACAAATTGCATAATACAAGACTAAGTGTTATAGCATAGTTCATTGCAAAATTCTCCCACAAACATCTATTGTACTCTTAAACTAGAATTTTGACCGCTGAATTTGGTGTCTTCGAGACTTTCTACATAACAATTTTGTGACATAAAACAACGATATGTGGAATACTACCGGTGGGAGGGAAGCGACCGGTGGGAGGGAAGCGACCGGTGGGAGGGAAGCGCTGTGCCGCGCTCCCGGCTGCATGGGTACCACCATCTTGCTTGTTTCTCCCGTGAAACAGCTTTGCTGTGTTTCGGAGAGAAGGGCAAGACAGGCAGTGTAATTACTGGCACCGAGACTTAACATCTTATGTCTCAGGATAGAGAACACATAAATAAGTTGCCTGGGCTCGTTCCAGGTAAACTAGTTTATGTTCATGGGCGACGTCGACCACTTTACATCAGGTGGCACGTTTGCCAGTTTGCCTATCCAACTAACATAAAAAAAAAAAAAAAAATACTTCTTCCAGCGCTTATCAGTATGATAAAGAACAACAATCCTCGACATTGCATGTCCGCCATTGCTGAAAAAGCCTGCTTAAATATGTATACAATGAGTGAGGAATTTGTAGGTGAATTCTTTCTGAATACTTATGACCGAATATGAGTGACGCTATGTTAATTGCTATAGAATGAGTCATTACATTACGCATATATATAAATATTTACAATAATACACATTGATAAAACCACAGTACCTAACGTATTATAGAACTCGAATGCCGTCTGATATGAGATAGGTAATCAATCATTTTATATTTTTAATAACATGTGTTTATCAATATTAGTTGGATAGGCAAACGAGTCACATAATGGTAAGTGGTTAGTGGTCAACATCGTCCATGACCAGTTGACCTGAAAGTAGCCTAGGCAACTAATTCACATGTTGCTTAACCTGAGTCGTAAAATGTGAAGTCTCGGTCCCAATAATTAATTACACTGCCTGTCCTTTCCTTCGCCACGAAACGCAGGGAAGGCGTTTCACGGAAGAAAGAAGCAGGATGGTGGTACCATGTTTTCGGGAGCGCGGCACATGCGCATCCCTTCCACCACGGAAAATGTGCGTGCCTGTTGTTCTTTATAATTAATTACTAGCTTTTTTTTTATCTATTGGAAAAGAGCATATTTCAATGAAAGCAAAGACAGACTAAGGTTTATACACTTCATCATCATCAGCTCGTATCCGTCCACTGCTGAACATAGTCCTCCTTCAATGAACGCAAAGACGGCCGATCCCGATTATTCACTTGTGTCTGTTAAACTATTTTGTAAGTTCCGATTTTAGTCATATAAAGGTTATAACAATGTACTTATCTATTGTTTTTTGTTATGTGAACTGTATGTATATATGTTATCTATTTGATTACAAATATAAATCTTGCCATAGAACAAATCTTTATTGTAAGCCGTTAAAGATTTATATTGATCGGGATCAAGTTTCACTGCCGCATTTACTTGAACGCAGAATTGTCACGGTGTCTCAAATCTTCTGATTATATTTATAGTCCTAAGACGTTGTATTTCTACAGCTCTTTATCAAATTCCTATGGAACCACCCAAATAAACCCCCTTCAAACAAAAACACGATCATGACAATCGGGCAACATACTCAACATAAACAATACTACAAAAAAATATATAACTACACTACAAAAACATACTTCCAGTGGGGAACTATTGGTAGTTTTTTGTTTCTATTTCATCCTATAACATTGTATTTTTCAGCTGTTCCTCCCAAAATAAATAAATAAAATAAATCTCGTATTTTTATGAAGTGGGTTGGAACATCACACCTAGTTTTAAAGTATTTGTAACTAAAAGGCTAGTCAGCTATAGAATCCACAGGAATCGTATTAAAAACGGATAAGAATATCAATTAACTCCTTGCCAATCACATCTTCTTATGAATATATTGTTAAGTCAAGTATTTTCCTTTGCACACAATCGCAGACCACACAAGTTCCAAAAATAAAAAGTAAAAACAAACAACACTAAAAAAGACTCGATGGTCGTACCATTTATGTTTATTGATTTTGACGTCGACGCATTGATAAGAGCCAAACGTTATGAAGGGTGGCATTGTTTCTGTACGTACACGCCACTCAATTAGAAAAAAAACACTGAACCAACGCTTCCCATAGCTTATACGATTGGAAAAATAATGTATGGCTGGAGAAAAAACACTTTGCGTTCCTATAACCTTTCTCACGATGGTCGTGCATAGTTACACCTTTTTATATTAGTTGTATAGGCAAAACGGACAGACAAGCCACATGATGGTAAGTGGTCAGCGTCCCCCACCATGGTTCAGGCCTTGTCGTGGCGGTGGGGCTCAGTAACCTAGGGTGAGCGGTGCACCTTGGGCGAAGCTAATTGGGCCGAGGGGGCTCTTTGTACCTCTCTTATAAGAAGAGGGGACAGAAGAGCAGGGGGCAAGGGGTGAGGATGGGAACCTCACCCCATTGTACTGGCCTGACGTTGGGAGGGGTTGTTCTGTGGTGCGGGACAACCCCTCTGTGGAGGTGGCGTCGGTCCCTTGCGGGACTGACTAGCCGTCGAGGTGCCCTGTTTGTTTTCTAGATCCGGGGCACCTTACCAAAGGCGGCATTGGTGGCACTCGCCGGGTTTTAGTGGGTAGAGCTGCGTCCATTTACCAGCTGTCGGGCGCAGCGAGTCCCACATACCCGCGTGGGGAGACCCACTCCCCCGCGAGATGCCTCAGAGCGTTTCTCGGCGTTAAAGGAAAAAAAAAAGAAAATAAAGTGGTCAGCGTCGCCCATGAACTGACCCAAGCAACTCGCTTACATGTTGCCTATCCTGAGACATTAGATGTAAAGTCTCGGTGCCAGTAATTGCACTGCCTGTCTTGCCCTTCTCTCCGAAACAGCATAGCTGTTTCACGGAATAAACAAGCAAGATGGTGGTGCACATGCAGACTGGAGCGTGGAACAGCGCTTCCCTGCTATCGTTAATTTCCGTCTCATCTTGAAATCGGAACCGGCACTTGGCAATCGATACCGTGACTCATGCTGGAACGCCATGGCGCTGGTCCTAATTAATTAGCTAACGCACCCATTCTTTATCAGACAACAATACAGGTGGAGTCGTGATAAGTTGTGTGCAAGGAATCGATAATGATGTATGGTGACGCGTTCTATTGGTTTTAAGGATCATTTAGAAAACTATGTAGAGGGTGATATTGATAAGCTGATTTAAAGCAATTTAATAAAGGAACGATTTTACCGGTGGGAGAGTTTTGCTGTGCCGCGCTCCCGTCTCTTGGGAACCTATTATGTATATAATAATATAGTGGTTGTACATATAACCACCATCCTGCTTGTTTTCATCCGGCAGAAAAAGCAGTGTAATTAGTGGCACAGAGACTTAACATCTTATGTTTCAGGATAGGCAACACATGAATGAGTTGCCTGGGCTAGTTCCAGGTTAACTTGAAGTTCATGGGCGACCCTGATCACATAACATCATGTTCGTTTGCCTATCCAACTATCACAAACCTGTGAACTAACTAAGACCTTTTGCATATTGAGTCAATAAAAATATTAAAAAGTAATATTAAACTTTTACCCTAAACTTACTTGTAAATATTTTCTACTTTTTATTGTTTTTGTATTTCGTCGTAATCTAAGTACTTACGATTGGAACACACCACTTAATTACTCATAACATTGCCTAAAATATTCAGTGTTTTTGGGATAACAATGTAATTGTTTATGTCATACTCATAAACGAATGACGAAACGTCTGCAGCCAGACAATAGCCAAGATGAGTCGATTGGTTCGGAGTTACAGAACAATACACAAACAAACTTGTCTGCATTGTTTCCCTACGCGAAACCATCTCAAAGATAAAAGATTACACGGTACCGGTACCACCGGGTATCGCCCATTGGTTATAAAAAGGTAGCCTTTAATTTTACAGCAAATTCAAACAACAATCACAACACCATCTTTTATATCTGTAATTGCGTGCTTTTATCTACGGAAATGAGATATTTGAATGATAAGTACCATAGAGTAGTCCAAATATTTTATCAACGGCCGCAAAGTAGCGTTTACGCGGTCCAATTCATTTATCTTAAAAACTATTTCGTAGTCTTCATTAAAGACTTAAGTTTCATAAGCTACAGATGCAGCCTTATCACACATTTATCACACAAAATATTAATTAAAACTTAAACAATGTTTTATCCACTCGACAAGTTACAAAGCTTAAAAAAATATTCTAGGTAAACTAACAACATAGTTTATTTTCAAACAAGTTTACGTAATACAAATAAATAGAGCAAGCAGATACGTTATCAAAAGACGTAGTTAAATAAGCGTTTTGTAATAGGAAAAATGATTTTGCCATTGCCGCGGGCGCATTCCGCCGCGCCCACATAAACCTTATACGGTTACGTACCTAATTGGTGTTAATAACATTTTAAATATGCACGCCCTTACAGGAACTAAAAACTAGACGAGGCGCGTAAACAAGCTTTGATTTAAAGAAAGCGTTGTCCATAACTCGCCAGACTTCAACTAATTACAATTTAAATCGACTGAACTTCGATTTAAATTGTAATGCCTCCTAAATTATACTAAATATTATTTTTTTCTTTTAAATGCCTGAAGAAGGAAGATATATTGGTTTCAAATATCCTGGTTGTCAGTATTTACGCTTTTTTATTCCAGTTTTTTCTGTTGCAAATCTCTTATTTTTCCCTCTTCACACAGCCCATCTAATATGTATGATCTTCTCTTGCAATGGTCCCCTTTTGCATTCACATTTGTGCTGTTTATTATATTTTCAAAAGTCCAAGACAGAAGGCTATAACTAATAGATCTATCAGATAATCATGCCTGGGTTATATATGGTATATTAAAATACTAATTCATTTCTCATGGGAAGCTTGGATCCCAAACGAGTTTTTTAGTTTAGTGACTTTTTTTATTTTACGTGTACTATACAAATTCGTTATCTACAAAATATAGAACTTGATACATAATATGATTACATTTATTTTACATACATATTTAAATATCGGTGCAACGACATTGTATTTCACGTGTTTGATTGCAAGTGCCTTAGCACCCTTTGGGGTTGAGGGTACAGTCAGCAACAGGTGTGGGATCGATATCCAACCTCTCGAGTAACAACCTTTATGAAGCGTTGTAAGCCCCCACAAAGCCCACTTCGTTAGAATGTGGATTTATTTAACTATAGATATAGAACAAAAAACAAACATAGTAAAAAATTGTGCCTATTTTATTCCGTGTATGAAATCCTGAATTTCATTTTCTCTATCCGAATAGTATACTATTCGTATTGGCTTTCCTGATTCAGAACATTCTGTACTGATTGTCTGACTGAACTGATTTCATTTAATGAATGTTAGAACATACACGGGTGTTTCCAATTTAAAGTAATGGTCATTACACGTCAAAATAGCTGTTTAAAGCTTTTGTTTGAACAACTCAACTAACCTGACGCAGTATAAATTATTCACGGTCTTGACAATCCGACTTCTTCAGAGTTCAGCGTCAAAATACTTACTGTTTTCCATTTACTCCGTAGTCACAACTAAAAGCTATATCACGGTATTTTTAAACTATATCAGTACACTGTAAAAATGAATACCTACTATAATTGTAATTATATTATTTGCGATGTCCTGCTATTTCTACGAAGGGAAATTTGGATTGTAAACGTTGTTTTGTGATCCTTCATAATTATAACCGCAAATGTATCTTGCTGCCATCTATCACCATTGGCGAATAACGATCAAAATAATCATTATCGACCCTGATCCGCTGCAAATCTTAGTTACCGCGGGCAAAGCCAAGGACTAGAGCTAGCATATATAATGTAATATATTACTCACGACAGATCATTAATCTAGCAAATGGTTATATTGTGTTTGTATTCATTACGTACTATCGGGAACCGTTTTATGAGATGACCTTTATTCGCTTAATCCAACCTTGTCTTTAATCCGACACCTGAACATAAATCTCCTACGTGGTAAAACATGTAAGTCTCTTATCGATAATAAATAAATATAATATGAATATTAAAAGCCTCAATTATTACAATAATAATAACTTATCGTACTACACCCTAAGTTTTGCCACAATATAAATATTAAATGCCTATAATATAGATTTCGAAATTATACAAAAAATATCATTGATATTGACTTTTCAGATCTCACTTATTATAATATTAAAGTACACAAGACGCGCGTCGAAAAATAATATAACACCACAACTCATTAAAAGTGATTCTGAGTGTAGCTGTCTAGACTCAACGTGCGTATCTCTCGAGATATAAACCTCTTATTTTACCCATAATATCTATGGCGATCATGCACGTTCATGAATTAAGTGCAATAACATCACGTCTGGTTTGTGCCCCATGCGGTGAGGCAACGAGTGAGTCACGAGGTGTGACGTCACGGGGTGTCGGGTGCTCGGGGGTGGAGCGCCCTTATCTGCGTCCCCCATCTGACTCAACCGTCGGCGGCTTGAGTTTAAAAAACATTAAGAAATACGAAAAACCCAGCACAATAATAATAAAAACCTAGTTTCGTATTCGTTCGAGATAAAGGAATTATAAAGTTGATGTACGGAGGTTAAATCCGACGATATACTTTGAAGTGTAATAATTGTCCTCCACTAAAAAGTATTTGAATTAGGTATTTGAGCGCAAAGCGAATGGTATCGATCGCCATGGATTGACGAAAATGATAATTATTATGACCATCCATTGCTGACTTATACGGCTAATGTAAGTAAAAAACGAATTAAATAATCTTCACTTTAACCCTACAAAACAAAAGTAACATAATATAGTAAAGGAAATCATATGACATCATAAATCTCAAATAACGAATGATCGGGGACTACAAAATCGAATTCTTTATCGTAATGACGTTTAATGACTTTTACGAGTCATCACCCGTGTAATGACTCCTAAAATATCGTTACGACTCAATATTGAAACACTAATTGAAGTGTGTAACTAGATCACTGTAAATATGTATGTCAGGCATAATCTTACGTAAGTTGAGATTGGTTGTATGCCCAATTGATACTGGTACATGGACGCACTGTCGGCCTAGATTGTGGCCCACTTTTAATAACAACCAGTTTATGTTCGGCTTACGTAGAAGCCGCAAAACTGCCGATAAATGTGGGATAAAAGCTATCAGCAAGCTTTCAGCATCCAAAACTTTGGATTGTGTTGATCGCTATGTAATACTGTATAAAATTTTATCAACTACTAACAACTAATTTTAATTCATACAAGTGATACTGCAATACAGCTCTCGTGTTGACTAAAATCAGGATTATAAAAATGAATCACAGTTCGTTAGTCATAATATATTGCAAAATTTCCTATAACATTAGTCCATGTCTGAATATACCTTAAGCGCGAATTACAAAAAAAAAACATGAATCCTTGATAGATTTGTTACTCAATTCCTCTAAAGTTTTGTCAAATGCACTAAAAGAATTTCACACAGCAATACGCTGACAGCAAGACTGAAACAAAATTATCTAGGCTGGTATTTTAAGATTATCATTACGCGCCTCTAAATTGCCATTGGCCGCCATTCGTATCCTATTTTTCTTTCAACTGTTTTGTGCTTATAGAGTACAACAAGCACAAAATCATCGACCTAAAATAGCTATCATGTTTTGGAGCACCTACAATCCAAAATATGCACAAAATGAGTCAATAAGGCCCCATATTCGTCTGTATGATGTCACACGGAGGTACTTTCTCCATTTTCTCGAGTATGACATAAGCGACTAACGAAAGGTGGTTCAACTTAGCATCCGCTTGCATTAAGATTACCAATTTGTACTTAATATGGT
Source organism: Helleia helle (assembly GCA_963853865.1). NCBI lineage: Eukaryota > Metazoa > Arthropoda > Insecta > Lepidoptera > Lycaenidae > Helleia > Helleia helle. Next base: position 16,574,486 of record OY971421.1, read on the forward strand.
TGCCTAACCAGCCGTTGGAGAATTATCAAACCCGTAAATCGATCTGAGAAAACGTTCCCAACGGCTATATTTTGTATATCCTGAGAATTATTGACAAGCGTCGGATTCTTGAAGAGAGACTTCGTCTATTTACGGGCATAATTGTTTTATCAATATAATCATCGTGACTAAACTTGGTAATATCGTTTATCTCATAATTAGCAACATCGGTGGTATTGCGTGTTCATTATGGCCAAAATGCAGGAAATATTGAACCAAAACAACAACACTCCAATTAGCTAATTGATTCTATCAATACCGCTAATTTTATCATCACTATCAGCCGATGTCCCTGATAGTTACAAGCTTTACTCGAGAATCGACCATGCTAATCTTAAATCTGGTTACAACGGTTAATGGTGCAATGGAAATAAGTCAACACTCAATAAACAACATATAAATATGTTGCAAAAGCTCAAATAATCTCTTTTGTGACTTTCCGAGTCGTGCCATTTATTTAAATAAGATCAAACAAAAATAAGAGAAAATAAATATTAAGCTTAAAAGCTGCGATTGGGGTTGGAAGAGGTTGTGTTAGTTAGTGTCAAGTAGTCGTTTAAAGTTGTTGTTTATCGATTTGGTTCATTAATGACCTATCCAACTGTGCTCGTTTGGACTGATAATCATAATTCTAACACATAATGGTATACATTTGAGAAATACCATGCATTTTTTAAACTTCCGCAGAGCAAACATGAAGTTAATATAGGCAGAATTTAAGTACCGTTAAAAATGTAAGTGAGATCGCTAACGAGGTAGCGCCGAGCCTCTCGTACTCTGTTCCTGTGAAACACGCCAGTGGCAGGAAGTATTGCATTTTTTATAAGTCAAATAAAAAGTCGAGGGCTAAAGTTATACTTTATGTACTACACGTACGAGTACGAGCTTCCAAGAACTGATGATTCACCTTGTTCTTTATTATGTGTCGTCAAATAAAGATCGGGGGTTTTATTATCATTGCACGTCCTTTGTAGATCAATTTCCTTTATTTATGATACTAATCATTCAACACATTAACAGTAATTTAAGTTTAATTATAAGCCCTCATATGTCACATAAAACAAAAATAGCTCATAATAGTTAACAGCTAATATTAAGAATAACAAAGCTTCAATAAAATTAAAGATCGCAAATAATTCGAAACTTTTCGTATTGGAATTTATTAATTCGATATACCATAGAGTCCATAGGTTGTCTGCAGCATAGAGTCGCAGGTGCACTTATATTGTCTATACATTTTTAAGTAGACTAGATGGGGCCCCACAGACAGATAAATATAAAGCACCTGCTATAACATCCATTTTATATCGAAAATTAAGACATTTGAAACTCCACTGAGAATCCATATTGCGATTATGAATATAGAAGGTAGAGCTGCAGACGTTCCGAGTTAGGCGTTTCATTCAATCTGGAAGTTCACGTGGGAAGGAAAGGCGCGGGCGTATTGTGCGACGTGGATACACTTTTTTTTGTCATTTCATTGGCCATTGTTGGCACAAGCTAGTATCCTGTCGTCAAAAGCCAACGGGGGCCAACAAAAGAATACAAGTTGCAACAACGTGCAGTATGATATAGAAAAATACACTTACAATATAGCCTAGGCGACCCTAAAGAGGGTCTTTGATTGGATTACTGACGGTATCCCGGGAGAGTTTAGGTGAAGGGTGGCTTTTATCCTACCTATACCTTTATTACTATTACAATAGAAACAGATATATCAATATTACTATCGTATTTTTTTTTGTTAATTACTTTAATGTCTTTAGTGTCATAATTATAATCAGACCGTGTCTATTTAATGTCTCGAGTCAGTAAACGTATAAATGATCGATTCTACAACTTGCACATTTACTTGAGCTATCCGCTTGTAATGATCTAGATCTCTCGATCAACGCCCACTAGTGTTCATAATAGTATTCAGTAGCTATTTCTTGCTCTTAAAATAATATCATTCTATAAAAACCATTATAACAAACCGTTATAGTCACTCCATAGCATTCAATGTAATATTTGGCTAAGCTATTACTATAACTAAATTAGCACTTTCTTTTATACCGTAGTAACATTGGTTTTTGACCGGTATTTTGTGGGACATAACTATTAGGTAAATTATGAGAAAGTGTACCAGCTAAAGTTTAAAAGCAAGTGTTACAGTAGTACAATATTTCACGTGAGTAACTGTTATATGTGTTAAAATTAAAAGAGTGCTACTATTCTAAGTTCTAACTATATTTGGAATAAGGCTTTACCTTAACTTGCTCATTTATCGTACCAAAAATAAAAATCCTCAAATCAGAGATTAGGTGTGAAAACCCTTTCTAACTTATATTTATGGATAAGCTTTTTGTCTCTAAAGCCATTTTACTAGCTTTTTTAATAAGCAATCTTGGTAAAACTAGTAATAAGTGCATATATATGGATTAGTGAACCTGTATGGTGTTAGCAGGCAGCCGCACACGCGTGATTCTGAGAATCATGCACAATGGCCGCTAGAATGTGGCGCAGCCCGAGCTATTGTCGAGACACGCGTGTTTCCGCTTTCTCGTGGAAAAATGCAACTCGCTGGAAAGTAAACGTGTACGCCGATTTCGAGAACAACGCATCATAATCACATGTATGTAAATCAATAATTATGTAGCGATAATGTGTCAATGTACTTAAATCAGTAACATTCCTAATTAGATATTTTGAATTGCAAACTCCTATTTCAATTCTGAAAACCAAATAGTTTTTATAATCTGTATTATTAATATATCCGGCATTTTTTATGTTATCTTGCACAAATTTCATCAATTCCTGTAATACGTATTGAAAGTTTAATTCGATATCTTGTAAAAGAATTATTTTCGAATTTACCTTTCTTTCCAAAGTAACTGCGTTTCATAAACATTTATTCGAACTGTGTTGTGAGTAATAACGCGTATCAATCCGGCGAACCCTTTCCAAACATTTTTCCACTCGATGACTATAGAAATCGAAATCTATTACCACATGATTGCAATTCGTAATTGTATCAAAACATAATAGTTATACTAATAGTCAATGCTAATCACGGACGGCGTACAATCACGATCTCAAGGCAACGCTTTGCATAGCTCGAAACGTGTTACAAACCAACGTTTGAAAGTTGGGAAGACTTTATAGAACGCAAATTAACAATTTTACACTTAGTTACACAACGCTAGTCACTACCGGCAGGGCCAACGGTTGTATACAATTTGGATTTCACACGTGAACCTCTTTGAACACAACAGTCTAGTTGTGTCTATATAGGTCATGGATGATAATACATGATTTAAACTTTTAAGCAATCTTGAACAGACAGATACTATACTGTAACTGTAGATTCCATTTTGCAAACATGACACTTAATCGCATAACAAATACTGTTTTTTCTGTCGAACCTATGAATATGGTTTTTAGTTTAAAGTGAATATACTTAATAATAATATCGTAATAATATATAATCAAGAGGCAACATAGCTTTTCCAGGTCCAGGTTCGATCCTGCCCCCCCCCCCCACTGTGATGCCTAGATATGGGTTTTTTTATAAAAAAAAAACTGCGTGCACCTGAACATGAGACCATCGCTTGCTCACCGGTGAAGGAAACATCGTGAGGAACTTGCATGACGGATGAGATTAGTCTCTGAAGGTGAGTGAAGTTCACCAACCCGCATTGGGCCAGCGCATCGGTGAACTATGGCCCAAAACGTCTGATTTCAAGACCCGTGCCCCAGCAGTGGGACAAATAAGGGTTGATACTATAATATATTTATACAGCTTTTTAAATGTAAATGTAAGCAAAGAGTATCCTAAGTAAACTCGGATTATAGAAACAACCTCAATCTTGACTTTACAGATAGAAGTGGAGGGAAAAGCGATAACAATGATAACGATACTATTTGCAATCATATCACTTGGCGCCTGGACTTGACCCGTCAGACACGAGCACTTCTAGTGTACATAATAGACTTTTTTATGCGTCTATAAAACGTTCTGTAATACAAATAGGTTTGTATGGACATTTGGCAGCGCCGTAGCCGGCAGACGGGCGCCGTGCCGATTACAAGAGGCCACTGTTTCATCCTCGATGTGAACGGAGCGACTACGATTACCCTCCGGTCGATAAACCACGACCTATGCGTCATGAGGATTTAAGATTTAATCCAATTCTTATTACAATACTAGCTGTAGCAGTATCAACCGCGCTATCAGACTTACACCCGTATTCGGGTTGATGATGATTATTTTAATTTTTATAGCCTAAGTTACTCCTTATAACATCAGCTACATGCCAATAAAAACCCCGTCAAAATTTCAGAGATTATCACAAATAAGAACAAACAGACAGACAGACAAAAATTTTAAAAATGTAATTTTAGTATAATATGTACCGTGTATATTATATCCATAACCATTTAATAAAAAGCGGTTATTTTAATATTAACAACAGACACTCCCATTTTATTTATCTGTACGTAGTACTTATATATAGATAAATAACAATTTTACGGATTTTATCGCAGTTTATTAAGATCGACGTTTAGCATACTTTATAGTGCCCCATGGACAAGGAGGACCACTTTCATAACATTTCAAAATAAGCAGTTAGCTTTTCTCAGAACCATTGCTATGTAGATCTTTAATAATAACCCATTTTTATTGTGTCGTCATCACTTGCGTCACACGCGTCATTTGCGTTACTCTCTCTCTCCCTTCTTAGTCATATTATATCACTCTATCCGTGTACATCAAGTACAAAAAAAATAACTATTAAAAATATAAAAACAGCATCAAGCTCAGAGTAAAAATCTAAAAGGAACGGGCGATAATACTAACGCTGGCAACATTTAAATTAAAAATAGAATTGAAAAAATGAGGAGGCAAAAGAAATTATTGAACCGTAAATAAACTATAAAAAGGAAAAGGAAATTGAACACTGGCTGCCCTTACTTATTTTATTTATACATCGATATTTATAGACGAATCTCTGTGAGTTCATACCTAGAGATTAAAACAAGACGAGGCTTCGTAACAGGTCACCAGAATAACATGGACGACTAACCTTGATAGCCAAAGTGTGACATTTATGACCAAGTTTATCATCATTCTGAGCCGATATAAATCATGGCTGAACATAAGCCCCCACCATGGTTCATGCCTTGTCGTGGCGGTGGGGCTCAGTACCCTAAGCCTCTAAAGTGGTCTCCAGCACCTTGGGTGAAGCCAATTGAACCGAGGGACTTACTATTTGTACCCCTCTTGTATGAAGAGGGGACAAAAGAGAAGGGGGGACAAATGCGAGGATGATGTCGAAGTGCACTCGCCGAGTTTTAGTGGGTAGAGCTGCGTCCACCTTACCATCTTTCGGGCGCAGTGAGTCCCACCCGCCTGGGGAGTCCCCCCTCCCCCGCGGGATGCCTAAGAGTATTTTCCGGCGAAAAAGAAATGGCTGAACATAAACCTCTCGTTATTTTGGAGAAGTAAGTACGAGCAAATTATTATCATATTACAAAACAACCAAACATTACAAAAAGCCTTTTACAATGGACAAATATTGTAAAAAATCGTGAACATACGGATTAAACGATATATTTTGTGACTGTGAATAATCGAGTGGATCACCTGCCGAACCGGTCAGGGCCGACCGCAGCAGGTGCACGATACCATCTATACAATAGCCCAGCCGTGGCTACCGAAAACATTGACAGACACATCAATGATGTGTCTGTCAATTACATTAAATAATATACGTATATATTAAAATAGATCTAATACAATACAACATATCAATACATTAGTGGAAGCAGCAGTGATATTGGCAGAAACATAATATTATGATAAATTATATACAACATCCTACTTCTTACTAATATTATAAATGCGAAAGTTTGGAATCTTTGTTAATCAATCACAAAAAAACGACTGAACGGAATTTGATAAAATTTGGCAGTGTTGTAGCTTATATACCAGAATAACACATTATAATATTATATGGCCTATGTCTTAGCAGTGGACTAAAGGCCGATGAGCTTGGGGGAGGCCTTTGCCCAGCAGTGAGACAGCATAGGCTAGCAAAAAAAATGGATAAACACTACTTATTTGTTTGTTTTTTTTTTTATCTCATTCTAGCAAGGAAATAGGTGAAACTTTTTCGAGCACCATGCGGGTGAAGCTGCGGGCACCAAGTAGTGCATAATAAGTTTCATCAAATACGTTCGGGAAGAACAAATTTATTATTAAAAACGACAGACAGATTTATTCATATTTGTTGTTACAGTTTTTAATAAGTTACAATATTTTTACAATGCCGAACGCGTACTACAAGCACTAATGCAACATATCTACATAATATTATATTAGTGGAAGTAGACTGTTCATAATTCCTAAAGAGATATTTTCAGAAGCCTACACGAGAAATAGATAGTTTTAGACAATATTAAATTATACTAACAATAAATAAAAAATGTTTATTCTGGATGAACTCCTAAACTACTAACCGATTTTAATGAAATTTAGTAATTTACACTGTGTCATTTGGTCACTTGAGAGATAGTTCTGAAGACTATAAGGTGGCCCTGTTGTCTGTATACCACTACCATAATACATATATCTAACTACATATTGACACAGTCAAATTTCGATTCCAACAGGATATCGTGCATTCAATAATAACGTAAAGTATTTCATTACTAATACAACCTATTCACAATTCCGTAAAATAATCATGACACATTCTCTGAATCGTACACGACCTAGAAAAAACGCACGGGCAGTAGGTACACGAGGGATTTACACCAGACATAATGTTTTCAGACGAAGTACTTCAACTTACCTGTGTATGTTCCAAAAAAAAAAATTCAAACGTCTGTCCCTCTAGTCACTAGTGGAATTTTAAATATTTTTGTGATAACATGCTAACACAGTAAGAGTTATGATTTATGTGAGTAAAGAACGTAGAAATAAAATTAACAACAAACTTTGATCACAAGTTGACATGCCATTAAGCACCCCGTAGCGATGATTACATTTCTGGGTAATAATTTGTATCGGCATATATAAATATTAAAAACTTTTATTTTTAATATTTTTGACGTTAATTAACAGTTAAACATGGGCTTCTCGCCTTAATTATAAAATAGCCGTGTCGAATCAAACCTAATTTGTGTAGAGAAAGGAAATCGCGGTATTAACGATTTGATTGATGTAAAACTGTTTCCTTGTATGTCTTGTTCATTTATAATTATAATATTACACCTGTCCTTTTGATTACACCTCTCAAAATCTATACAATCGATTCACTATTTTTTCGGACCGACCGACTTACTGAGGCAACTCGTACTTACTTTATTGGTTGAAGTAATTGAACCTACAGAGTACTTCTCTAGGGTTTATTATTGGAAGTATTAATGATTAAGAAAACGGGACTTAATTTTCACAATTTCTTGTAATGAATTTAATGACGATATATACAGACGACGGAGGAAAACTTAGTTAATCTTTTAGGAAATATAAAAAAAGAAAAGTGCTTCTAAATATAAATTTAGCAGCACTTTGATCACGGTGACACGAGTAGAAAATATCTTTGGTATTTGGATTGGCTGCGTAATACACCTATTGCCCGCGATTTATATTTTTAATGTCTTATAGTTTTTCAGATAAATATTTTTACTTTTTAGATACTATCATGATCTATAGTATAGATAATGATAGTATATAGATTCTATACAATAGCCGGGTTTAAAGGGCAAAAAGATAGATGATTATTATGATGAATCAAACTTCGTCACTTATTTTGACGAGCTATATATGTTCTTTCATATAATGGTGTATTAGTAAGCTTTAACTGCGATTATTTTAGGCGATTATGGTTTAAATTCATTGTATGATTCAACAAACATTCTTAATAGAAATAGCCTAAAATCAAATTCAATTGTAATTAACTAAACATAAAATCCAAAGTAAAATTGTATTCAAAAAATGGTATGGGCAATGAGCAGTATAATTTGACTTACACGAGAGCAATAACCTTGCCCGGCCGCTTGCAATACCTGACTCTAAATGCGTTCCCAAACACTGATTGATATTAAAATAAACAATTCGTAAAAAAAGCGTTTGTACGTACCACCAAACTCCAATCTTTAGTTTGTTAACAATACATTTTAACTATCAACTAACAGCAGTGAAACAAGATTTTTTTGATAAAAGTATATCAAATATGCATGTAAGCATATGCATTTAATATATCGACTTGTAACCGTGTACACTGTGCATGATAAACAATCGAGCATATTATAACCGGAATAGAGCGGATGTGTTTTGTATAAAAACAAATTCCGCAAAGAGCTGCGACGCTGTGCTCCGATAGGCTGACTGATGGCCACATATGAATGACTAGCTGTTGCCTGCAGCTTCGCCCGCGTTACTCAACTCCTATAAGTCACAGCGTTATGTTTTATAGCCTATAGCCTTCCTCGATAAATAAGCTGTCTAACACTGAAATAATTTTTCAAATCGGACCAGTAGTTCCTGAGATTAGCGCGTTCAAACAAACAAACAAACTCTTCAGCTTTATAATATTAGTATAGATTGGCCGATGGAACGTACATACAGATCACTGGTTGGTTGAATTGTTATTACATCAATGAAAAATCACTGACCGGTTTCTGAATTTTATACCTCACATTACTACTCTATCGGATTATATGTTATATGGTAACTACCTATACACTATTAGGTTAAGTGTGTTTGTATTAACAAACAAATATAGCCATTTATATCCAAACTACTACTTTTTTTCTTCTTTATATACTTACTCTACATCTGTATAATTCAATAGCTACACACATGTATACACAACTATCAGTGCAACATTGTACGCATTAGATTCAATGAAACATAACCTCATCACTCAAATCTCGTAAACGACACAATGATATCAATGAACAAAAAATATCATTCACGAACGTTTCTCTTTTCTTTACATTGCGTCACTATGACCCATATTGTTTAATTCCAATGACAATCGACACTCAACATTAAGAAACGTATTGCACTTGAAACTCGATATAAAGTCACACACCGATTGGTGCGTGATGTTCAGCTGCGAGGTGCAAGGTGACGCGGGAGCAATGTCCAGGTCTCGCACATGTCACGTTCAGAAAACATAATTACAAACCTCATAACAAAGGCAGGCCCAACGACCCTATGACATGCCAATTCGAATCCCATACCCGAGTACTAACGACTTTACAATGCAATAAATTTCCTCTATTTATAAAGGCCGCGTTCAGACACGGCGACCACCGCGCGGTTTTAGAACTCCATATTCAAATTTGACATGTAATCCTGCGGTTCCCGCCTGGCTGAACAAGTCTAAAATATATCCACATTTAATAAGACGCGCGCGGTTCCCATGAGATTCTGATATCCCGCGGTTGTCGCCGTCTCTGAACAAGCCCTAAAGAAACTAGTTGTACACACTGATAGTTCCGTTAAGAATAGACGTGGACAATATCACCCTACCAGATTGACGTACTGCACAAAAAGCATGCGTATAAATAAATACAATGATGTTAGGATGATCATGTAGATCCACTCTCAAATGATCAGAGGCAATGCGCTTTCAGCAGCTCAACTGTTTGCATGCGTATCATTGTCCATCTATTTCTTGTCTTTTGTCTTTGTCTACATCCAAATGGAAGGACAAGACAGCAAGTGATATGTCACCGGGACCTATGATTCTAAACTGTCTGACTCACCGTAGGATGAATCACATGAACTTATTGGTTCCTGCAGTTAAACAATTTCCTGCTACACCTTGGTGCATTCAATCATTTCTCTCGAACGTCTTCCTATCCTATGCCGTATGAAACCATCTTTATTTCCCATAAAGAACAGTCGCGTCTCTGACTTCACCTAACACTCACCCGCTCGTGAATCACAAAACGAAGCCCATGCACTTCGCTGTTAACAGGTGACGCATTCAACTATGGCTCTTGGGGGGAAAAGTGCTCGTTTATTTGCGCGTTTATTTTGACGGGTAAGCTGAAACGGCGGATGTATTTGTGTAATAAGTGACAAAGAGCGCTACGAATCATATAATTGCATATTGGATGATACTAATTGACAACTTTCACTTGATCGCCTTGACTCGATAACATATTATAAACTACAAACCGTACGTATGTTGCTGGTTGCATGTGCAATATCGATGCGATTCGAATGCTATCGAGTGTATCTATGTTAATACTATAAGTTATCTGTATGATAGTAAATTAGTAACCGTCATTAGGTTGCTTCGTTTTATGCTGATACGATAAATCTCCAACTAAAAATGTTTCACTTGTACAAAGAAAGTACACGCAAAACTTCGTAACACTTATTGGTTAGGTAGTTAAGATTTGTTTTCCGCACTTGGCCTCATAATTGGCCATTTCTTATAAATCAGAGAGAGATGCTTGCGATGAGTATTCTAATAGTTCAAAAACTTTTTCTCAGTGTAGTAATTGGAAAAAGAACATCACAAATGTAAAATGTATTCCAGTGCCTGATTTTAAGTCCGTACAGATGTACGGATGTATGAAGTCCACGTCTTTGTCTGCGACGCGTATATACTCTAACAATTAATTATCATCATCATCAGCCCCTATCCGTCCACTGCTGAACATTACAGGCCAACCTCAAAGAACGCCAAGACGGCCGACCCCACGCCACTCGCATCCAACACGGACCGGCCACTGTACTGTAGAGTATATACTAATTATTAACAACGGACAAAAAACACTAACTGAAGAGAACGGTAATAAGAGTAAACTAATATTAGTCTCAAATATGTTACGTCCCACAATAAAACGCCGAGAGTTGCGACACAATTAGACTAAATCAACGATCATAAAATATCAAAGCAAGCATGAGTAGATGCGACGGTCGTTTAATATCAAGGCCACATAAAAATCACTATAGCAACCGGCGAGAAGAGAATGCCGATCGAAGCGAGTCGGAGCCCTACTTACGGCGGATGTACAGGTGCAGCTCCACAGTCCACACGTCGAGAGACGAGCGATTAACACTTTCGCCAAAATCAACGGAATGTACATGTGACAGCGTTTTAAGTTTTTATTTCCATCACATAGCCATACGACACACATTACTTGACGGGTTGTTGACTGTTGACATTAAGACAACTTATATGTCCCACTGCTGGGTACGGGAGACCCGTGCCCAACAGTTCCAGCTCCTCGAAATCAGGCGGGGGTGGTGTTAAACCTATATATAATACTTCACCGATGCGCTGGCCCAATGCGGTTTGGTGAACTTCACACACCTTCAAAGACTTTTAATTCCATCAAGCATGCAGGTTTCCTCACGATGATTCTTTCACCGATGAGCAAGTGATGGTCTCGTGTTCAGGTGCACATAGAAATTAAGGAAAATCCATTTCAAGGCATCACAGGGTCAGAATCAAATCCGGACCTCATTCTTTTTTCATAATAAGCTAGATATAATTTGGGATCAAATATCAACAGTTACCTGAAGGATATCGTGTATCCAAGTTAGACTTTCATGGTCCCGAAGAGTTAAACTGAGCCGTATAAACAGTGCTGCACACTCAAATTATAATAAGATAAAATAAATATAAGTTTTGATGATTTTGTGACGATGGTCTTAATGTCTACTACAGCGTGGCTATTACTAGAAAATACTATTTGTTGCCTATATTGACTGATTATAAATTGAAATTAAATGAAAAATACACCTTCGATAATATACATATATCGTAATACTCGAATTGTCTAACGATTGTAATAAAATCCATAACGATCCAATGACATACTTCACAATGTTTGGAATACAAATAAAATCAACCGTCACAAAAGCATGTAAGACCTTGATCGTTTATTGCCACAGCATTCCTTATCTCGGGAAAATAACAGACGTATACAGGGAAGTTTACAACATTTACTCAGAATTACATTAATTTTGATCACGAACATAAGATCGTAATATAGTAATATCATATATTATAATAATATACCAAGAGAAGTGTGGAAACACTATTCAAAGCAAACTTTAAAATACAAGACACAATTAATTACAATTTTAGACCAATTTTAGATGTGCGTGATCTATCTAGATTATCTACAGAGACAGAATTACAACTTTATAACATGTTGACAACAACTCTATGACAACTTTATAATCTTGCACGATAAAAACATTAGATTAAAACTAACAGTCGAATATTACATCTTATTTGTAAATTAACTTAATTAAGGAATAAAATATGAAATTACCTGAAACGACAAAATGTGAATGCCATCCTATTATCCTTCCTACTAATATTATAAATGCGAAAGATTGTTACTCTTTCACGCAAAAACTATTGAATGGATTTTAATGAAACTTTAAAATAACATAGCCTTACACATCGGAATAACATATATGCCACAATTTATCCCCGTACTCCCACGGTGATAGGAAGTACGCGGGCGAAACCACGGAGCGCTGCTAGTTTATCATATAACTGAATTAAAATATCAAAACCCATCGAAGACGATACGACGTGATAAGATCTATATGCGATAAAGGTAATCTACTAAAGCTTATCACATCAAAAATATTCTCACGAACTACAAGCTCACAAACACACGAAGATGATATCCACTACACTGTATTAGTATCTTACAATAAATATGATGATTCTCACTTATCATTTTTATGTACATGATAGCTTTCCTTTATAAAGGGTTTAGAGATGCCTTTTTTGTATTTTCGGATGAAAACATTCTCTCTCGCATATAAATAGAATAAATAAGGAAATAATATACTAGGTAATAAAATTTTGTACAAATAAATAAGCAAAAAACAATACTTAGAAGTACCAACTTAATTTAACTTAGTAGATGTAATTCGAAAAACGATGGACATTTATCATTCTTCGAAGCAAGCTAAACCAGTATCAAATATAATGACATTGAATTAAGTACACGCCATGGAAAATTCCACATTCCTCTAGTAAGGATACGTCAACGAACAAACAAACCCAAGCAACAAAATTAGCTCATTAAATCAGAGCAGAACACTGCTAAATAGAATTTACGTGTTCTATCAACACACGGGTTGAGTAACGAACAATAATTTACATGGTTAATTATGAACAATGTTTCACTTAATTTTAACAGTCACGTCATCAATTGGAAAACAAATAATTTAAAAAAATACAAATGTGGCCCGGCATTGTGTTTTATTTCATACATAAAACAACTGTAACATAAAAATAAAACTTTTTTTATATATATATAGCAGAGGGCAAACGAGCAGTCGACGCCCTATGGACGCCCATTCACATCCGCACAACCAGGGATTATGCTGATGCAATTCCCTCCTTTTCCCTATCCCCCCGTCGTGCTGGTCCAATTCGGCTGCAAAGCAGCATGGCACTACCTCTTAGACGTAAATGTCTTTACAGGAACGTTGTAAGCCGTACACATACATATAACCATCAAGGAATAAATATCTTACAAGTCAATTTGTATTTGTTCAAAATTCTTAAAGTAGCTTGACCTCAAACAATCTAACAAGGATCAAGATCGTAACAGCGATCTTGAAAGATATAATATCAAAAACATTCATAACATTGAATAATAAACAGTTGCATATGTCAACTTATTTACATATTGCGAAATTTTATATTTATAACATTTTTAAATTTGTCCAGTCATTTAAATAAAAAAAATTCCGGGGAGAGATTTCTTTTTTTTATACGTTGGGGGGGGAGGGTGCGTTGGAAGTATTAATCGCGATTTTTTAACTAATCCCGGTAAAGGATTCGCCGCCATCTTGTTTTAAAGTTAAATTTTTTCGTTTTTCTGAAATAACTCGTTAATTTTCAATTTTAGAGCAAAAATGACAATATCCAAAGTTGTTAGAAATTTAATTTCTCACAAGTTTGGTCATTATCATTTTTACGCTAGGATCAATATCGTAGTCTTCCTCCAGCAGGAGATCCTTTATGTTTGTTACATTTTCACACGTCTCTCCGCTGCAATGCAGACATAAAACAGAGTACTTGAGGCCCGCTTTACGGCAGCCGCACATCTTTCCGCACTTGGATTTGCATTTGCAGGAAATTTATTTGAGCAAAGACTCCGGTGCTGGGTCAGCGATGGTTGTAATCGGTTCCAACCCACGATTTGTTTTCTTCCAACCCCAATCCGTCGCGAGAACCAAAGTTGAAGAAAATAAAATTCCACCCATTACGATTTTTTTGATAAACTTGATAGTATAACTCTGCAAATATTGATCCTAGATTAAAAATGATAATGACCAAACTTGTGAGAAATTAAATTTCCAACAACTTTGGATACGGCCATTTTTGCTCTAAAATTGAAAATTAACGAGTTATTTCAGAAAAACGAATCCCCATCCTTTTTTTTATGTTAGTTGGATAGGCAAACTGGCAAACGTACCACCTGATGTTAAGTGGTCGACGTCGCCCATGAACATAAACTAGTATACCTGGAACGAGCCCAGGCAACTAATTTATGTGTTGCTTATCCTGAGACATAAGATGTGAAGTCTCGGTGCCAGTAATTACACTGCCTGTCTTGCCCTTCTCTCCGAAACACAGCAAAGCTATTTCACGGGAGAAACAAGCAAGATGGTGGTACCCATGCAGCCGGGAGCGCTGCACAGCGCTTCCTTCCCACCGGTAATGAATGAACTTTAAAACAAGATGGCGGCGAATCCTCTACCGGTATTAGTTAGAAAATCGAGATTTATACGTCCAACAACGAAAGATTTATACGTCCGACGTTTAGAAAAAAAAATCGCCCCCCGGAATTTTTTCTATTTCAGGCTAGTTTTATGTCTGCCCCGTCTGGACTAAGTACCTATAAAGAGGTAGGTACGTCAAAAGGAATTTATTTGCAAATTGGATGCAGTTCTAACCGTATGTCGTAATTCAAAAAACATTAATATTGCGTATAATTAAAATATAAAACGTAATTAATATACTATGTTGTATCGACTGTAGAGTGTGGGTCATGAAATACTATTAGTAAATATATTTACTATTAAATTATTAATTTTAGAGTACCAAAAACCAAATGCGTGACCCATATTATCTCCTTACCGCCTTTGTAGGAATAATAGATACATAGCAAAAGTAATCAACTGATCCGTCGTTTTATTGTTGTACATACTTAATATATAAATATGAATTGCTTCATAGTACTCCAAGCTGTTATTTCTTGCTAGTTATACCATAAGTTTAAATTTAAAAAGATTACGAGTCAATGAACACTCGAACTCGAACTTGAGTACATTAAGTATTAACAGAAACTCAAGATTTCTAATGAATGAAATTTCTAACAGAATATCCGGCACACGTGCCCAACGGAGAAATCTTAAAAACATAAACATCTCCGAGTTATAACATAAAACAGCCAAACACGTTTAATTTTAACCTTAACACCTCATAACCTACAATTAGATCACACCTTCGCACATGTAACCGATCAATATTCACAATCGTAAAACAAACTATGATCATCCTGCTTTGATATTATTTATATTAAAATTTAATTTGAAGACGTATTAGCTACTAGCTGTTGCCCGCAGCTTCGCCCGCGTTAACTTAGATTTACAGCAGTACCCGGATTGATGATGATTATTTTATAGCCTAAGTTACTCCTTAAAACATCAGGCTATCTTTCAGTGAAAGTCCCGTCAAAATCGGTCCAGCCGTTTCCGAAATTAGCCGGAACAAACAGACAGACACACAAAAATTGAAAAAAATGCTAATTTGGTATATGTACCGTGTATACATCCCTATGCGTTTAGTAAAAAGCGGTTATTTTAATATTACAAACAGACACTCCAATTTTATTTATCTGTATAGATGTATAATATAGTAGGTATGTTATAGATCACAGTGTTCGGCAAGGTTTTTAATATACTAGGAGTGGTGGGAGCTTTAAAGATGAGAGTTCAGGTTCATTAAATACTCTATAGTCATGAGACTCAATCTATACATCAATACATACAGATAAATAAAATTGGAGTGTGTGTTTGTAATATTAAAATAACTGTTTTTTATAGAATGCATATGGATGTATATACGGGACATATCTACCAAAATAGCCTTTTTTACAATTTTTGTCTCTCTGTCCATCTCTCTGTCTGTATGTTTGTTCCGGCTAATCTCTGAAACCGATAGGCCGATTTTGATAGGACTTTAACTGGCAGATAGCTGATGTTATAAGGAGTAACTTAGGCTATAAAAATAATCACCATCAATCCGCGTACGGCTGTAAATCTAAGTTTACGGGGGCGAAGCTGCGGGCAACAGCTAGTGTAACAAACACATTTATCTTTTCGCGAGAGACTTGTATAAATATTTGATATTTGTTTTGCAATTTTGGTCGCGTGTGAAGAGTAAATTTCTTTATTTAAACAATACGTTTTTATATTCACATCTACATTAAACACTTAATTATAATATATATTTTAAAGTAACTAAAAACAATTTCCTCCATTTTGTTAACAATCGTATTATAAACATTTTGAAATACTTTAACAAATCGTTAACATCATCATGTTGTTTTAAGTTTATATATTAAAGTAAGTATTAGATTTTTGATAAAACAAATACCTTAATAACCGTTAAATGTTATAATAACATGCAAAAATTGGCGTAGTTTTAAGTTTATAATTGAAGCACTTGGACTACCAAAGGTCTTATTATTTCATTTTGTATTTTACGTGGACAAGGTTCACAAAAGAGTTATGTTATTTGACCATTCTCTATCATCCTCCCAGTCAAAGTACGACAAGTCACATAACCTTATATAATACATCTATACAGATAAATAAAATTGAAGTTTGTAAATTCAAATTACCAGCTTTTAACTAAATGCATATGGACGTATAAGCGGTACTTACAACAAAAATACATTTTTTTTTAAATTTTTGTCTGTCCGTCTATTTGTTCCGGCTAATCTCTGAAACGACAGGACCGATTTTGACGGAACTTTCACTGACAGACAACTGATATTAACGGGAGTAACTTAGGCTATAAAAATAATCATCATCAATCCGGATACGGCTGTAAATTTAAATTAACGCGGGCGAAACTGCGGACAACAGCTAGTAAAACATACTTTCACACTTAAAATTATTAGACATTTACACGTATGTGACGTCACAGTCACCGCAAGAACACTATCCCGTAACACGAAGCCGTGCCCGGGTAAGAATGTAACATACCTATTATTACATGGAAGTGTGTATAATTATGAGTTGTGTCATTCAACACTTCCTGTTTCAAACCACAGAGAAATTTCTACCAACCGTACAATAAAAGTGCGTAATAAGAGATTGACATGCTGGTGGGGCGGTGGGCAGAACATTGATAAGAGAGGCAAGAGACAGAGGAGGTTGGCAGAAAAAACTAAGGCCTATGCTCAGCAGGGGGCAATAACGGGCTGACGAAAAAGGCTGATGATGATGATCACGTCAAGTGAGTACAAACAAGTCTTACTTCGTTTGAAGATAAAATGGATTAAATCCTAGAAGGTCGACGGTCGCTCCACGCTTGGAAACCTCTGTTGAAATATTTCACTAACGAAACCGCGATTCTAAGAAGTTAACGACAGGTGTCACACTTCAATGTTACTTTTATTGTTGTAATAATAACTGTGAAGCAAATTCTTTTCGCAGTAGTCGAGCCAACGACAGAGAGGCTTACAACCTTAGTATATAACTTAGGTATATACAATATCATTAATTTCTTATTTCATCATTTCTTATGTCATTACATTACAACTTCACCCGCGTTAGCTTAGATTTATAGCCATATCGTTATCATATAAAAATAAAATAAAAAAAATTATCGAAAAAATTAAAAAGGAGTGGACCACCCTTAACATTTAGAGGTATGAAAAATATATATTGACCGATTCTCAGATCTACCCGATATGTACACAAAATTTCATGGGAATCGGTCGAGCCATTTCGGAGGAGTTTGGTAACAAACGAGAATTTTATTTATTCTTTATGTACATTAAAAAAAACAAATATTCCAACTTATATAACAGATACTTAAGATACATGGGTGTGCTTATCTCTACAAGAGATCTCTACCAGCAAACCATAAAGAGTTCGTGAAGAGAGTCGAATGCGGGTACAGTACAAAAGTACACAGTACAGAAAAAAAAGACCAAACAAAAAACAACTAAAATTAAAAAATAAAGGCGCTAACAAATTAATTAATAACAAAATAAAAATAATAATACATACGTCTATAAACATTTCTATAAGAATTTTTTACAAACCAAAACCTTTTTTTTTGCAGCCCCCCACTTTTACAAACCAAAAGTGAGCCAAACGGGCTCACACTAATCCGATGTATCATTAGGGCCTTCGGACCACTGGCATAGATCCATCCGAAAAAAAAACATGAAGTAATATTTAATAACTATGTTTATACTTTTTCCCCCTAAAATTACGATATTCGCCTATTGCTCAATTTCAATTAGGGACAAGAGACAAACCTTTCTCTACTGGAGAAGGAGTCTCCTAAGGGAAGGTTTCCTAAGAAAAGTTAATTGATGATGATGATGGCTTGGAGCTATACTTCGTTTTACTATTACAATTGACTGATCTAAATTCTAAACTATATCGTAAACTACTACCTACGCCGTATTTTAAATGATTTTGAATAATAAAATGTTAAATGGTTAAGTAATTTAGACAATAACGTGTAATTGCTATTCGTTAACAAATCGCACAGAACGACTTTCACGCCCCAAATTGGGAGAAAAACCAAGGTCAATGTCTACTCAATGACAAGGTTCCGTTGACTTAGATACAATTGAACAAAAGTGAAAACCTCAGCCTTCTCTATGTATATCAAGAAAATTACTACACAGATACACAAATTAATGTCCTTCTCGATTTTATGTATGTAGGCCTCGATATTGTACGGTTTTAAGCACTCGTTTTATTCGTGTAATCAAAGGAAAAAAATTACAACATCAAGTGCACAATTCTCTATTTAACGTCCAAATGAATTCAGACCATACAACATAATATATTCAGACCTTATAAATACGGTAAAACACTAATGAGTAATGAGGTATGAGTTGTTACTTATTTACTAATAAATATTGAAGCGTTTTTATAACTACTATTCAATTAAAGGAAAAATATTACTTGAGGAAAAAAACAATAACGTAAGGCTCATTACTATCGCTTTTCTATGTTATTGTACGTACTTGTGTTTATAATTGGTGTCGTCAATTGAATGTGTCAACTGTCATGCTGAGAGAGCGTTGGCATTCCCGTATTGGGTTCTTTAAAATTTTAGCACTCATCGCAAAAATGTTTGACCGCTATATGGTAAACCGATTTGGATGAGTTTTTTTTTTTTGTTGTTTGAAAGTAGGCATATTTTAGTAGTATTAAGCCATTTCAAGGAATACATTTAACGGTAGAGGATGATAAGTCATTTAGCAGTTAGCAATAGCGATACTAAAAGTTCACTCAAAACTGCAACTCTATGGAAGTGGGTTAGCAATCGTTGAGCTAACTACATCATCAGCTACGCTAGTCATCAATCGTCACCATAAGACACACCTGTCATCACCAAGCATCAGTTTTTGCTCATATTTATCACAATATATCTCATATGATACAAGCCTGTACACATTTTATGTTTGAGAATTCTACATTTGAAGCCTTTTAGATTCCTAAAGCAGGTTTGCCGTGGAAATATTCTTATACTTAACCTTAACGAACATAATTATCACCAGCTCGTATCCGTCCACTATTGGACATATCAATACCATGCATATACCGTGAAACATTACAAATCGATTTCTACTTACATCCAAAACGCAATGTAAATATTTTCGATAATAATAATTACATCACGATAAAATCGATTCACGTGAACGGTGACGAAACGAGTGACATTTACTCGTACACAGATTGCAAGATGGGCGACGTTCACTACATATAAAACACGTTACATTTGGTTTGCTTTCTCTCGGTATGTGAAACTACTGTTATGTACACCGGGTAAACATCGTTAATACTTTTATTATACGACATTGAACAAAAAAAGATATTTGCATACAATAGTAGTAAAAATACGCTCTATACATATATATACGACTAATGTTTGTAGACTACAGAACACAATATATGAAACAGCCTATCAGATAGGGGATATCCGTTTAATAGATTGTTGTAAGATGCGTCGGAGTCTAGTCGGAGATAAGAGGATATGGATTCCCCACCATGGTTCAAGCCTTGTCGAAGCGGTGGGGCTCAGTAGCCTAAGGTGAACTCAGTATCTTGGGCGAAGCCAAATGAACCGAGTGAGCTGCTCTTTGTACCCCTCTTATAAAAAAGGGGACAAAAGTGCAAGGGGTAAGGGGCGAGGACGGGAACTTCATCCCATTGTACTGTCCTGACGTTGGGAGGGGTTGTTCTGTAGTGCGGGACAACCCCTCTGTGGAGGTGGCTGGTAGCGTCGGTCCCCTGAGGGACTGACTAGCCGTCGAGGTGCCATGTTTGCGCAACAGATCCGGGGCACCTCACCAAAGGCGGCATTGGTGGCACTCGCCGGGTCGCAGCGAGTCCCACGTACGCGCCTAGGGAGTCGCCCTTCCGCGGAATACCTTCCCGCGTTAAAGAGCATTTCTTGGCGCAAAAAAAAAAGAGGATATGGATTGAAAGATAGAAAGAAATATATAGAAACACAAGTCCAATTTACCTATATATAATATTGTGCCCTAAGTTTTAGGTATGTATTATTAAAATAAATTAAGTCTATTGTAATCGTATAGTGTAGGCGACCCGCGAACTGGCCTCTTGGACATCAATCCCATGATCTGAAAAGGGAGCCCGTCGCGTTGGCACATGTAAGGATTGTGAAATTTTAATCAAAACAATCGTTGTACTTCATTGAGGAAACCAACTCAACGCAATGATCGTTTACAAAACATAAGAAACGAGTTTTTTATGTTATTTAATCATGTAAATTTGCAAAGGTCAATTTTATAATACCTATGACCGCTTGTGATACAAAATAATATTAGTCTATTATGTATGTAAATAGCATTTTCTAGACAAACGTCTTGCTTAAGGTCGTTATAAAGACACAGCTAAGTATCGTCTTTAGTCTGAAACTTTCAACATAATTACCCAAGAAACAGTGCTTGTTAATCTACCCACTAGTCAAGCAAGTAATATAATGTATTCAACGATGAAAATTGTACCTACATTACTTTTACGATTAAATTATTACTGGCACGGAGACTTCAATATAATTCTACGTCTCATGATAGGCAACGCATAAGAGTTACTCGAGATAGTTAGTGTAATGGTTTGTGAGGAGTAATAATTACAACTATTTAAAGTTCGGCTTTAATAATAATTATAAGAGTAGCCAGTAACAGTTAGGAGGCTGACGAGCTTTTTTTTTAAGTCATCAGGGGGCAAACAAGCAGTCGGGAGCCTCACGGCGCCGACGCCCATACACGTCCGCACAACCAAGGCCACACAGATGCGCGGCCCTCCATTTCCCTATACCCCACAATGAGCCACGAAACGCGACAACATAGGTGTCACTTGACGTCGGTGTTATGTGAGCGAGAGGTACTGCCCCGGTCGTGCCGGCCCAGTTCGGCTGCAATGCAGCGCGACACTACCTCCTACTACGAGTGAACTCGTCTATGGACAACCTAGTCAACTAAACACCAATGGTGGCTTGTCAGCCAGTTTGCCTATCCTACCAACATCAAAGATTAAAATAAAAAATACACTCCTAACACAATGAACGATTGCTAATTACAAAATATTTCTACACGATACCAGTTCCAAGACAGGTCATCAAATCGCGTTAAAAACGTTTAGGGCTATTCAAAAATAACCTAAGCGGTCTCCATATCAATATGTTAAGAGCCATGAATTGATTTGCAACTTTATAAACACGAGACGAGAATATAATTCCGTGTAATCGCATTATGAGTCGCCATTTTATTTTATGCGGCACTGTATATTCTGGTCGGACCGGTTTCTCGCCGGAGCCTGCGAATGGACCTGCCGCTCGCCAAATGAGGCACACTCCTGCATTGCGAATAAAAACCAGCGCTGGACGATTGCCAGAGTATGAGTCCTACAGCCTACTGCTGGAATTTCGTCAACAAATTGTAATGATCAACTTGACATGATTAGCAATACCATAACAAACATTTCAAACACTCGACTCTTCATGGAATCTTGTTGGAATTTGAAGAAAAATATTTTTTTCATAAAGGTCTTTTATATCCCTTTGAAATTATATTATTATTCTTATTGAAATTCTATTGAAATTATATATATCTGACTTCTTTGACGCAGTTTTATTCGATAGTACTAAATAAAGTCATATTATTAAATGAATCACATTTTGCGAATATAAATTTCCATCTATTGCCACTATAGAAGAAGAAACTCGGAAACATAGTCTTAACAATTTACATCTCGACTAAAAACAGTATCAGCTTGCTTGTTTTATTGATCAAATAGATCGCGAATAGTTCCAGTCTCATACTTCCTGCAGACTGAACTAAACGGCCTTCAGGTGTGCTAAACATAAACCTAGATTTTCCAATTCCAGCCGGTGGGTGCGGCGAGTCATCAAAATGTTTTACGGCGCCAAAGCAAAGGTCGAGCCCGAGAAATGGTCGGAAAAAAGTACTTTTTACTACTATTACAGATAGACTCGCCTTTGTTAAACAAAGGTGTGGTAATTAGGAAAGCCTAGTCCAATTTTCTTTTTTGGATTATTTTGTTCTATTGCCTTATAATTGCAAAAAATACATTTAACATATGTACTATATTACCATTAATAGATCTGTAAATCTTTATCTAATCTAATATATAAAATTTCCATGTCACAATGTTAGTTACCGTACTCCTCCGAAACGGCTTTACCGATTTTTACCAAATTTTATATGCGTATTCAGTAGGTCTGAGAATCGGCTACTATCTATTTTTCATACCCTTAAGTGATAAGGGTGGTCAACCCCTCAAATTTTAAAAGTTAACGCGGGCGAAGCTGCGGGCAACAGCTAGTATCTTTATATATATATTTCTTGTGTGCGTGTGTATGTCACTGAACTCCTCCTAGACGGCTGGACCGATTTTGATGAAATTTTTTGTGAGTTCAAGGGGATTCGAGGATGGTTTAGATTCACAAAAAAAAATTGTACAGGACGTTTTTTTTTTTTATGTTAGTTGGATAGGCAAACTGGCAAACGTACCACCTGATGTTAAGTGGTCGACGTCGCCCATGAACATAAACTAGTAGACCTGGAACGAGCCCAGCCAACTCATTTATGTGTTGCCTATCCTGAGACATAAGATGTTAAGTCTCGGTGCCAGTAATTACACTGCCTGTCTTGCCCTTCTCTCCGAAACACAGCAAAGCTGTTTCACGGGAGAAAATAAGCAAGATGGTGGTACCCATGCAGCCGGGAGCGCGGCACAGCGCTTCCCTCCCACCGGACGTCTGTCGGTGCCACTAGTATAAATTATATTCTTATTTACTCTGGACCGGCACTTTGTTTTATATTTTCAATCAAGCCTTTACATAATAATTATGTATTTAAATGTGTTATTATTTTCCTAATTATAACAAATAATTAAAGAGTTGCTATGCAAAATACAAGCACTGCTTCTGCATACAATATTAAAGATTTTATATAGGTAATCTTAAGGAGTAGATACTCCTTAATCTTGCATTATTCAATACACAACACTAGTTTTACATATGTAATTAACTCGTTAATCTTACTTGGAACATTAATGACATCAGTTACAAAAATTCAACTGCCACAATTCACAAAGGACGCCAGGGGGGCCCACTGCCCAGGCTAGCTCGCAAACGTGATGCCAAAAGTGTTGCGCGATGACATCACCGTTCAACTTGGATGCCAAACGGATCTCATAGACCCACTCGATAACGTAGGTTGGTATGTGTAACATATTGATCAAAATTATTGTTAATATCTTTGCCTAGAATAATATGTTATATCCTTTATAATAAGGACAATTAATATAATAATTTATAAGTGGCAAGGGATCAGCCGTCTTGGCGTTCATTGAGGGAGGCCTAATTGTTCAGCAGTGGACGAAGCTGATGATGATGATGATCCTTTATATAATACATAAATGTATTGTCGTATATCGTATATATGTACCGTGTTCATATTGTGATAAGGATTATATTATATCTTGAAAACAAGCATATCGTATTTATTTTCCACAACTTAACGAGTTTTAACTTCTTATATTTAAAAAAAGTAAAAACCTTTGCATCGATAACCAAAAACCCTTCTAAAATTATAAGAAATTACAAAAAATCATTGAATTTTATAAACATTATAATTCACATACACACTTATGTTTTAAGGTGCGTATGTATATTTGGGCAATGTAATCTCAGAAGCTAGGTACCAAATAAAAAGGTTATTTTTGAATATTCAATTAAATGAGTATCAACGCAATGAAGCCACAGACCACTACATTACTAGAAGAAGCATACAATTATTATAAACATTTGATTGGTCGAACGTTTTGTAACTAAACAGGTTATGAATGTGATGTGAATTTTTCGACCTTCTTAGTTAAATGTCGGTTATATAACACATTATACATACAATATAGAAATTACATATGTAAGTATATAATGTGAACATTCACATTATATACTTGCTTGTAATTTCTATATTATAATAAAAACGCAAGTTAGGTACAACCTATTCTTAATATTTCTATGGGTACAACCATACGCAGTCAACTTATGTATAATGCGGCTAGCTTTTACCCCGCGATTTTACCCGCGTTGTTCCTGCTCTCTAGGGAATGCGGGGATAAAATATAACCTATGTTGCACACTTATTATGTAGCCTTTCTTTGGTGATTTTTTATTTATTTTTTAACCGAACTATGTACGCAATTCCTTAAAAATCAGATAAAACTTCTGAGCGGATATTACCGATGCGAGAGAAGCCGAGTTCAGCGACTGGTTAATTTTATTTTTAATTTGAGCATAGAAACACCAACATTTCAGAAAATTCCAATTGTTCGTTGGCTTTATGAAGGAAATGTCAGTGCATTCAGTCATACAAAGTTCTCCATTAAAACGCTCAGGTGGAGGCTTAGCCACCCTTACTCGCATCCCGCTTTCAAGGGTTGTGTCTTACCAAAGGAAGGAATTCAGACTGTACCTTGTACCTACGATATAGCCAAGAGGTAGATTTACAATTTTGGCTGTTTGTTTGTAATTTATACATGTTCCACTGATTACGCCTTAACTTTATACAATTTTGATGAAAAAGATGTTTATTAATTCGTATATATAGTATACTAGCTGTTGCCCG
Source organism: Helleia helle (assembly GCA_963853865.1). Lineage (NCBI taxonomy): Eukaryota > Metazoa > Arthropoda > Insecta > Lepidoptera > Lycaenidae > Helleia > Helleia helle. The sequence continues at coordinate 16,599,965 of OY971421.1, forward strand.
CAGCTTCACCCGCGTTAATTTTTAAAATTTGAGGATTTGACCACCCTTATCACTTAGGGGTATGAAAAATAGATAGTAGCCGATTCTCAGACCTACTGAATACGCATATAAAATTTGGTAAAAATCGGTAAAGCCGTTTCGGAGGAGTACGGTAACTAACATTGTGACATGGAAATTTTATATATTTATATTTTATAATTTTATATATATATAGGTGATATAGGGTACCGACGAGCTCCAATACTATTTAAAACACACTAGAAAGTGTTACCAAGTATCACGTTATTTTAATGCTAGGCTTTTTAATTCATCCATAACTTAGATTTACATCAATGTCACAAGTTTCTGCCCCTAGTCCGAAGTTGGCGGAATTCGAAGATGCTATCCCCCGAGATCATGCATCTCCTTAACCATTAGGTCATAGTCATCATTACCTATCTGTATTGCCATTGAAAGGTCTAACTGTAGTATAATGGACACTTATTAGCGACTGTTAGTATTCGCTTCATTACAGATTATAAATATAGGTTCGACCCGACCGAGAAGACTCGTAGCACCTGCACAACGGTACATACAGATGATAATCATATATTGTGATATGCGTTGTACTACACTGTAACAAATACCCAGTACATACATATATACACATAATACATATTTATATTATAGGTAAGGTTATAAAAAATCTTATTAAACATTTACTTACAATATCTTTAGGTATATATAATTCGGGTAATAAGTTAACGAAATAAAACTAACTTATTGTGTTGCTCTGATAATACAGAACAACGACAATTAAAGTTTATTCACACCTTTGTCGATTCCCTTTTACAAATTAAATACTGAATTAACAAAACTAACACCATATTAGAAAACTTATACAAAAATAATTTAATTTAAATAACAAAAATTGTTTACTGTTTACATAATATATACCTATATTATAAATTCCTGTCACGTTGTTTGTCCGCAACGAACTCCTAAACTAGTGAACCGATTTTAATGAAATTTTGCACAGAAGTTTGATACAAGTGAAGTGATAGGATAGCTTGGGCACGACAAGAGGCGCTGCTTTATGTGGCATGCCGCGTGACAAACGGCGGCGACCATCGTCCTCGGCTACTGGTAAGCGGTAGCTTATAATATAATATAATAATATATAATATATTATTATAATATCAAATTCTAATAGCCATAAGACAACGACCTGACTGTGAAAAATGTACAATTTTGAAATAATATAACCGTTTAAAATAAAAGAGTTTATGAATTTACGCAATTAGCATTTTATTATTTACGTTAAAGCCATATACAGCATTATTAACCCATATAATATTTAAACCATATATATACATAATAATATATGAACGTATAATCACATGTATAATAATGAAACATGATCTTCAGCAGTAAAATAATATGACATTGCTATACATAAATCAAAACTAAATAATAATAATATACATTTACATTTATTATTTTTCTACTAGCGTTTACGATTGTAGAATGGCATCTTGGCTAACCCGGTTGGGAGTTGGATGGTAGTACAAGAGACCATGTCCAGCAGTTTGGTGGACGTCAAAAGGTGGTGAAATACAATAATTACTTCTGACCAACATAAACCTGGTCGTTATCAGTTTTACCAAATACGATAAATGTCTCGTAATATATTGAAATCTTTCAAAATCCTTTATTATATAATTTAACGTAAGATACAATGTGATGACAATCCGGGTTGTCCAATATGGAAAGAAATCAGTTTTAACGTTCATTATGAGGGTCTTTTATGCAGATTTTATTAAGGTAGATAACGACCGATAATAAAGAATATGTTATATTATTTAAATGTCATTGGGCTCAGTAGCCTAAGCTGAGCCCAGCATCTTGGGCGAAGCAAATTGAACTGAGGTAACTGCTCTTTGTACCCCGCCCCTCTATAAGAAAAGGGGACAAAAGAGCAGGGGTGACAAGGGGTGAGGATGGCAACCTCACCCCATTGCATTGTCCCGACGTTGGGAAGGGTTGTTGTGGTGTGGCACGACCCCTCTGTGAAGGTTGTGTCGATCCCCTGAGGGGCTGACTAGCCGTCGAGGTGCCCGGTTTGCTCAATAAATCCGGGGCACCTCACCCAAGGCGGCATTGGTGGCACTCGCCAGGTTTTAGTAGGTAGAGCTGCGTCCACCTTACCATCTTTAGGGCACAGCGAGTCCCACATACCCGCCTGGGTAGTACCCCTCCTCCCCAGCGGGATGCCTCAGAGAATTTCCCGGCGTTATAGAGAAAAAAATATATTTAAATGTCTGCTACGTAAGTATTTCATTATACGTAGAGGCGTCCCGTAAACATATTAGACAACGATAGATTTATGTTACACTCTTCATTGTAGCAACACTTTAAATATTGAGTGAGTTATTTCACATAACGCGTGCTATACTCGAAAAAAAAATCCGACGAATTGATAACCTCCTCCTTTTTGAAGTCGGTTAGAAATTCGTGACACACTCATATAAACGTCAAAACACAATCTCCGTGTCCCATACAAAGATATTAGTTATCCGGGTCGCGGTTACAAAACGCAAAGAACTAGTTCACGGACGCAAGATAATTCGATTGAGTGACACCTGTGCGAAGTTTGAACATAACTTATAGTACGAGCAATGTAATATGACCGAATTGAAGTTAGCTAGGGAATAGAAAATTTGCAACGTTACTTTTTGCATCCTTCGGACAAGTAAAAATGCTCTCATAGTACGTACAACAATTTTTCACGCCAAAATTGTGAACTCGTTTAACATTTAAACACCTACAGATTATATAATACGCCCGTTAACTAGAAGTCTAATTTTAACGTTCTCGCTTTAAAACTACTGTTACCATTCCAATTAAAAGAAATGCTTTACGAAAGTGGTATGTAAATATAACGTCAAAATTTTCTCGATAGCTCTACGGACAGTACAAATCTGTTTGCGATTATTAGGTACCTACTTATGTTATATTTAAATGTGGTGTCATAATGCGATGTTAAAATATAATTAGACACGTAATTCACATTTTCTCTATAAATATTCAAACATACTAGTGTTAAATACGTTCCATAATCTCTCATATTTCGCCTTTCTAAACCTTGCATATGACTTTATACCGTTATACTTTAATTTACATTTCATACATTTTAAACGCTTATAGAAAATATATGAAAACTGTTCACACTTCATAACCAACGTAACGGCGTACAGGTATGAAATAGGTGCGTTTCACAACAAGTAGATAGTGCGGAATGTGGACTAGCCGACAGCCGTAGCGATCGGCCTTGCATCTTGCCAACTGACCACTCACACTACGTCTATTTTGTGTGAACACAGCAAAACAAACGCTTTATTAAAAGCTCAGTCGTTAAATGCGCATGTAAACAGGGCATTGACCTGTAACAGTCGAATTCTCATCTCGCGTCCTCAATTAAAACAATGTAAACTCAATTTATAATATTCTCATAGGACATGCCATTACAAAGCGCGCGACTTTTTTATTATTCTAATTACCTACAAGCCGTATATTTTTTTTCATTCTTGACTCGTCTCATACTAGTTAAAAGTAAAGAAATATATTATCATCATAATCGTGAAGTGTAACTAAAATTTGTGTTTATGGATAACAATAAGTTGAGTACGATTAGCGATTGGACTGGCGGGGATCGGCCGTCTTGGCGTTCATAGAAAAAGTCTGATATCCAGATGTGGACAGAAAAGGGTTAGCAATGATTCATCATTATTAACCTTTTTCCGTCCAGCATCGTCATCAGATGGTAATTAATGTTTATAAGAGCCATTTGCACATAATTACCAAAATGAGCAAGAGTATTAAAACTAGTAGAATAAAGCAAATCACACAAGGTAAATTAGTGCATGCATTGAATAGCAGAAACGGAAAAGCCTTCCTACAATAGTATTAAATATCATCATTTTCATAATTATCATCGGCCTCTATCTGTCCACTGCCAACTGAACATAGGCTCCTCTCAATGAACACCAAGACTGGCCGTCTTATCCCTTGCCACTCGCATCCAACACAGACAGGCCACCGCACGGAGATCATCTTCCCACCTGGTTAATGACCGACCAACACTTCGTTTACCTAAACATTTAGTATTAAAAGCACATACTAAATAAGCATTTTTTTTCTTTAAAGCTGGGAAATGCTCTGAGGCATCCCATGTGGGAGTGGGTCTCCCCACGCGGGTATGTAGGACTCGCTGCGCCCAAAAGCTGGTAAATAGACGCAATGCCGCCTTTGGTGATTACCCCGGATCTAATGAGCAAACAGGGCACTCGGTCGGGTAGTCAGTCCTCCAAGGGACCGATGCCACCCCACAGAGGGGTTGTTCCGCACCACAGAACAACCCAACATCGGGACAGTACAATGGGGTGAGGTTTCCGTCCTCGCCCTTGCCACCTGCTCTTTTGTCCCCTCTTCTTATAAGAGGGGTACAAAGAGCCATCTCGGCTCAATTAGCTTCGCCCAAGGTGCTGCGCTCACCCTAGGCTACTGAGCGCCACCGCCACATCAAAGCCTGAACCATGGTGGGGATTAAATAAGCAATAGTGAAACATATATGATTAGAATAAACAAGATTAATGCTAAGTTAATCTGATTTGAACATAAATTTGAGATAATACTAATAAATAACATATTTATTTCAATATAAAACATTATTTTTCATCTAGTAATGAAATAAAATTATTTTTTATGTATGCACACAATCATAGTAAGTTATATGTAGCACAGAAGGACCTACCTTTAAAAAACAAAATCAGAAACCAAACAACTGATATTGCTGCAACAATTCTAAGTTCTAATAGTACTGTCAGTACAGATGTCTCAGCAAGATAAGATGCTGTATGTATGTGAGTCTCATACTTAGGGTATCACAGTAACATTTTAAAGTAAAATTGTGATGTCAGTGCTTGTAACGAAGCATGCATTACACGGCTTATCTATATATTAAAAATAATGTATTCAATAATGTCCTGTGCATTATTATAATTGAATGCTTCTCGACCTCCGTAGCTCAGTGGTAAGCGCGTTGGCGCTCAAGCTGGAGGTTGCGGGTTCAAATCCCGCCAGGGAACAAAAATATTTTCTGTGTTCCTGAGTCATGGCTGTGTATTAAATATGTGTATTATATAACAAAAATCTTAAATATATGTATAGTATAAAAGTATTAAATATATTTCCGTTGTCTGATACCCGTAACACAAGTTCTTCCAGAACTTACCACGGGACCAGATTGATGTGGTGTGAAAGCGTCCATAGATATTATTATTAATAATTAGCATTATTAATAATAATATCTATGGATCTACTCAAAATTCCTTAAGTAGGAATGTCACAGGCATAGTTTAAAGATTATTGTAATTCTATTACAGTCTATTCTCTTAATAGAAGCACATCTAATGGTGAGAGCACTAACAGATTGTTTAATTATTAATAATATTATTAATAGCTGTATATTATAGCAGGATTAAATAATTATTCAGTAAATAAATGAGCTCAAAAAGATAACAGCAAAGGAAAATGCAAATTGCAAATTATTATTGCATTCATTTAATTATAACGGGCAAAAAAAATATACCTACATACATGTTTTCATATTGTATATTATATACTATATAGAATATAAATCTTAAGTACAAATTCTGTTCTTATATATTAAGTTTTTATTCGTAATTTTTATCTAAAAATTGCATTAAAATTGGCTATAATATTAAATTTATGTAATTATTTAAATTAAATGAGATGAGTCACACTTCTTTCTGACAACAGGTGAATGTAAATATTTCAGATTTTTCTAAATTATAGAATCCTGGTAAAATAAGTGAACACCTACTTAGGTATTTAAAATAGATGTTTACGTAATTTAACTTTAATAATGATTTTTTAAACTATCTTAACACTATATATAAAAATATAAGCTAAATTAAATATTATTCTGGAACAACTCGGAGCATAAAGATTTAAAGAACAAAATAAATCTAGCTGAGGATTCATGATTTTTTAATTAAACAAGTTAGGTACATATGCATAATAAAATAATGTAAATATTATAACTTTCTAACTTTAGAAAAGTACGACACTCATATAAAAAATATGTGTAAGCACAGACCATGTCAATTATAAAAATACGTTAAGGAAAAAACTATATGTATGTACTGAATGTGGAATAATTAAATTTGTAGACCACAGTCCACATACTTGACTGACATGCAAACCGTCTGATACAGTATTAAAGAAAGAATACTCACCCAAAGCTCTGTTCCCCAATTCATTTTAACAGCAGAATATTACCCAATTTTCACAAAAAACATTGAATATTTCACTATCACTTTAGAACTTTATATTAACAATTTTGCACTTATTTTGTTTTCATCGCCTAAAAATGAACAAATACCACCATTTCAATCACAAAACATGGCCGACTGACCGCAGGTTGACGCTTGAGATTTGAGAATGACGGTTCACAGTTGTCCGTTGTACAGATTAAAAAGTGAAACTGTCATCTTTCTCTTGATAGAGTTGCCAAATATAAAAACAAACATTTCTTTTCATGGCTATTTGAATTTGGCATTTTGGAAACAAAAATCCTAAAAGTTAATTTTGTCCTCACAAATTAACTTTTATGATTTTTGTTTTTTCTTTGTTCGTCATTTGTTCGTAATTGTTGAAATATAAAATCGTTTGTTCCATGTCGGTTCTTTTTAATTTGAAATATGAAATGGATCAAGTTTGTTTTCAGAAATACCGATTGTTTATGTAACAAACATACAGTCAATACACCTTTCCATCATGAAGTTAGGAAATAAGAGGAGTTGCCCCTTTCTATAAACTGACAGCTGTAAGTGAGAGCTTGATCCGCCATCTTGAGTGCCCTTTTCATCTAGGAACAAGTATAATATGGAATTGACATTCGCGTATACCCGAAACGGACAGGCATATTTTATAGGGATACCACATTCATAATAACAAGTCTACTTATTTTCTTGAAACAAGTGAATTAAAAATAATAAAAAACTGGTAAAGGTTGATAGATAACTATAAGCATTTAGCCCTAACCAAACATTTATTGTAATTTTAGACAGCTGCATTTTTCCGGATTATCGAAAATATTATGTAATGACTAATAACAAACCGCTAAAAACATAAATAATAAAAAATAAGGCTGTATACGTCTTAATAAGTATGATCTATAGTACATAGCCTTTAAGGATAGCAATAAACATATTTGTTTTTATTGTGTTTATTTCGAAAATTCCAGTCACCCTTTTTAAATAATACCACATTCTTGGGTAATCTGCTTATAACAAAACTGGTATCACCATACCTACATAAGCCGACCAAATTAAAAAGTAGTACAAAATGGCGGCATATTTGACAAACTCTTCGCGAGTGAGAATGTTTACGTATGGCAATCAAATTTAGTCGATAATTTTTTGTTGGGCACATCCTTGTTGTGCCCAACAAACAAAGGGTGATATTCTGACAAAGACAAAAGAAAGTGTCTATGTCTCTGTCACTCTTGGATTTTTCGTATGTTGTTATCTCGTTCCAATACGGTATTATTATTAGCTTGTCAAATCTATTGATACTTGATCTTAGCTTTTCATAGTAGTATCCTAAATATTGTTTGTGGTTTTGGTTTCTATATTATGTCTATGCTTTCCATTAGGTGTATTAACGGTAAGAAATGACAATTTTGACAGTCACAAAATATTGTCATCCTAAAACTTTTGAAAATAATTCGTGGACAGCTTTCGCTGGCCGGAATTGAATTTGAAAATACTTTGAATAGTGAATATGGCATAAAGTTAATATACCTAGCGGAACTAGGTATATTAACTTTATGAAATATGGTCGTTTTAGAGGGACTTTTGTTTATTTATGTTGCGCAAATTGTACACTACACATCATAATATTCATTTAAATAAATAAATAAAATAGGTAATTATTAAATAAAATTGTCATTTTTTATTAATTATGTTTAATTAAAATATTGTATTCCTTTCCTTGTCTTGCAGTTATCTTCTAACTCAGATGAAGTAAAAAAAGGTAGATGACGCACGGCCTTTGCTAATACTGAAGCCACAAAACTAAGCTCCTTCATGTAAATACACGCGCTCACGCACACAGATACACCAAAACTAAGCTCATTTTTGTTAGTATCTTACGAGTCGTCGTGCAGTAAGTTTGCCAAAAAAATACCGTTCTGTGTAATTAAATGGAGTAAAAACAATACAAAAGTGACCAAAGAGTCTAAAGAAATATCGTTTCACACATAAATAAACACAAGACTATATTCTTTTAAGATATTTTAACACTATTTTGAGGTTAATCAACATAAATAATATTATTGCCCCGAAATGACGTATCGGAAGAGTGTTGGCAGAAGTTAGTATTTCTAATAGCCCAATAGTGGGTAAGTCAATTGCAGGCAAAGCCATAGCAAAATAATTAAGTACAGAGGTGACATAATTATTATTTTATTATTTGATCGCTATATGACTGAATCGAAATGACCTCGTATAACCTATGTTGTATTTTTTTTGGGACTCACGTACCCACAGCAGGACTATGTATTTAATTATTTATAAATTCAAAGATTTACCATTTAATAAATTTAAAAAAATGTAACAGTGTGGCTTGCAGAGAATTTTTTTTATAATTTAAATGTTTTTTTTAATGGAAAACGACATATTATGTATTTAATTTAAATTGTGTATTGATAAAATGTGACTTTCTAATTACTATTATAATCAATTATTTTGAAACTGTTATTCTCTGACAATGATTTTAAGGACATGTTGTATTTATCAAGTTTATTTAATTGTAACAATTTTTTCCTGTTAATTTATATTAATTGTTTATTTATGTAAAGTTTTATTTTCACACACCATGTTATGGTAGAATGTATATAACTTGTTTTTTTTTTTAATATCACCTATGTATTTACTACATTCATGGGAATAAATAAATAAATAAAACAATTGTGTCAATAAGATATCTATTGAGACAGTTTATAAAGTGATCCTACACGCCTCCTACATATTCGTAATATTATTGTATTTTATAAAAATATTCACTGTCGCATTCACTTATTACCTATTTTTATTAATATAAAATTTTAAGGGATATTTTAAAAAATGGCAACTCTTCATTCACTCACACATACTTAAAAAAGTGGCTTCACTTTCTTGTTCCAAGTGCGCTATCTACCTTTTTTTACTTCATCTGAGCATGTACTATGTATGTATGTTTTAAAAAATGGCAACCCTTCATTCACTCACACATACTTAAAAAAGTGGCTTCACTTTCTTGTTCCAAGTGCGCTATCTACCTTTTTTTACTTCATCTGAGTCTTCTAATTTATAATTTTAACTTTGTCTTCATTTGAAACATATATTTTTATGTGTCGATTACCATGGCTTCGGGATTGTAAAAGCGAACCATCCGATTTTCGTCGTATTAGAGGTGTATGCAAAATTTTCTGCAAGGGAATAATTATTTAATTTTATTTAAAAGATATTTACGATATCAACATCTTTTTTGTTGTAATCACAGATATTTACATTAACTGGCTCTAATATATTATGGTGGCTTGATCTTCTGGATGTTGATGGACCAGTCGTAGGAGAACCGTATGATGAAGCGAAAGAACTCTAGAAAAAAGACAAACATATTTTTTATGACAATGCCTATCTAATAATATCATGTTGATTGTAACTCGCAAGTTAACACTTTTCATCTAAAAATTAAAAAAAATTCTTATAAATAAATTGCTTACATAACGTTCCTGAAAAGTGGTCTGGCAAAGGGATTTTTTCGTAAATGCTAAAGGGATTTTAGATTACCTTGTTAAAAACTTCATAGCTTTGTCATATTAGTTTATATAACTCACTTTGAGTGACGGCACAAAACCAAAATCTGCTGGAAGTGGCAGTGTTTGTATGTTGGATATCCCTTCTTCTGACGCTACAGATACTATTGAAGGTCTTGCTGATAACTGCTGGGCCAACAGTACAGGATCGGCATCTGTAATAACGAAGAAATATCATTTCAATACTCAATCTGTTCAGTATGACGCAGAGTACGGCCTCAAACAACGGAATGATAATATCCTTGTGGGAGCCGGTTCAAATTGGATGCAAGCAGCCTACAGCGGTATATCATAGTTGTAGCAGATAATAATAGGGATGTTGACATTTTTCATAAATGTTTATAGATCATTTATAAATATCTAATAGAGGCCTAAATATTATTAACTTTTGCTTAAATACGTCTAATGCCTATAAAATCTTGTATTTTATAATGCATTTTAAATTTCGCTCCAAAACGATAACATACGCGTCACGTGACGTCATATGTTGTTAAACATCGTAAAAATGATAAAATGATTCTAGGTGTCGTTAGTAAAAAATGGCTTCTAAGTTTTATAATTGTTGCACGGTGCTTAGGCACCATACGCATACACACATATGTGTGTGTACACTGTCAAAACGCCTGAAAATTAGTTTTTACAATATGTACTGCGTACGGAAAATGGTGTATAAAAGTACGTCAATATTCTTCCGCTTCCGATAAATAGGAACAGGTGACGTCATTTCCGTTTATTATCACGTGACCTATTTTAAATTTTGTTACATTTTATTTGTTAAATATTAATTTAATCAAATAAAAATAAGGGAAAATATTGTATTTTTTCAGAATTCTATCATAGAAACTACCAATTAACATCAAAATTATATTTTATATGAATAATGCCAACATCCCTATTGTCTAAACTCAATAATATAATATTTTTTACCTATATTCATCCCCTTAACGACCCTACGAGCTTGTACAAGTCTACCAGCACTTCTTTTAAATTTAATTCCTTTTTCCTCTTCTCTTCGTAACTTCTGTGCTGCAGCGGCAGATTCCGCGATCGCCATTGCTGCTGTGCTCATTCCTGAACGTTTCAAACTTAAATCGACTAAATAGCTGAGACAAATTGCATTCGATAGAGCTTTATCACTTGGCTGAAATAACAAAAATACTTTATCAAAATATCTGATGTAGGTACTGATAGGATGGTGTACAGAAAATGCTAGCATATGTCCAAATATTAATCATAATGTTACAAGCTACTAGGTTTGTTCTACGACAAGCCTAGTAGATCTAGGATAAAAGGGGTTAACACGTGAGTCGTGAGTTGCTGCAAGTAAAATTGAATATTTACCGATCCTATATTGTTTACACTGATATCTAAAGATCGTAATGGAGTCTTTACAAGGCCAATAGCTCGAGCTAGCAGTTCTCCGCACGTTGGTGGTTTCTCCGCATTTATCGTTGACCAAACCCCGGCTGGTGACTTTTGCAAGGGCTGCGGAGTTATGCCACAACCAGATATATTCAGGCTAAAATGGAAAATCAATCAGCTTCAAGCTAAATTAATTTGTTTAAATTGTCGGTGGTGATGCACTTGTGCACCACCCTTCCCCATCCTTTTTTTTAATGTCAGTTGGATAGGCAAACTGGCAAACGTGCCACCTGATGGTAAGTGATCGACGTCGCCCATGAACATAAACTAGTATACCTGGAACGAGCCCAAGCAACTCATTTATGTGTTGCCTATCCTGACACATAAGATATTAAGTCTCGGTGCCAGTAATTACACTGCCTGCCTTGCAATTCTTTCCGAAACACAGCAAAGCTGTTTCACGGGAGAAACAAGCAAGATGGTGGTACCCATGCAGCCGCGGGAGCGCGGCAAAGCGCGTCCCTCTCACCGGTATTGTGTACGACCATCCTTATTTCCTCCGTAAAACAGCTTTAGCGCCAAGATTACCATCGTACTCATATGAATGAGTAGCATCGGCCATTCACGGATGCATCCGTTTTTGTACAATAACGAAATTAATCATTTACCAGTAGGCCAAAACTTAATTTAAGTCTGTATAATTTTGTTTATAATTTAAGATATTTTTACGATATAAGATTGCATCCTCTTGCTAGAGCGACGGCAATGTGGGCAATCCCTTCCGACCCTAATTGATTGTTGAGTCTCAGATCCAAACTCCGCAGACCACATGTGATGTGATTCAGAACGTGGGATATAGACTCGACTCCAGCTGGTCCTGAAACCATAACAGAAATTGATTAGCCACATACAATTATAAAGAACTAGCTGTTGGGTGCAGCTTCGCCCGCGTTAACTTAATTAACTTAACTCCTATTAGTCAGCGTGATGTTATATAGCCTATAGCCTTCCTCGATAAATGGGCTATCTAACACTCAAATAATTTTACAAATCGGACCAATAGTTCCTGAGATAAGCGCGTTCAAAAAAACAAACTCTTCAGCTTTATAATATTAGTATAGATTTACCCCCAAATACTCAAACGAATCTCAAATTTAAGTCGTACTTAAACTCATGCTACAACGTGTCAGATTCAAAGAAAAAAGACAACACGAGTTTAAGTACGTCTTAAATTTGAGTTTCGTTTGAGTATTTGGCCGTTAGTCTCTACATTTTCTTGGTTCTTGGGATTTTAGAAGTAGATGCTTTCAAATTTATTCACGGAACAGAGAAAAGGCATCATATAAATTATTTTATAACTAATGTTTGTCAGCTTCACCCGTTTTTTTTATATATTTTTGAGACATTCAGCCTATTAGCAGATGAACCAAATAACTTAACTGTAGAAGGCTATAAATTACTCCAAAGTAATCGTAGCAAGTACATAATATATTTCCAACCCGACGCCGTGAGGCCGTGTAGTCGAAGACTGCACGGTTGGCGGGGGGCAACCCCCACTTTTACGAAGCAAAAGTGAGCTAAATGGGCTCACACTAATCCGATGTAGCATTAGGGCCTTCGGGCCGTTAGCATAGATCCATCCGAAAAAAAAAATTATAGTTACCAAAAACATTATCAACAAGTATAAGATTACGAAGTCTATCTTTAGAAGATATAAACTTGGCAATCAATAGTGCGCCCTCGTCTTCTATCTTACAGTGGCTGAAGTCTAGTGTTTCTATGTTTTCACTCTCTGATATACCACGAAGTATGTATTTAAGCCTTTTACAATTTAAATCACTTCGAGTTATCCTAAAATAGAAAATAGTTTTTATCAATATTTTATAGGCTCGAGTTGATACTATTGGAATAAAAGATTTAGATTGAAACTCAAATATCAGGTAACTAATTCCATACGTACCTCAATATTTTTAAACGAGTACACTTTTCTAATCCTCGCGCCAGACTTTTTGCGTCATTGTTCGTGAACTGAAACTGGTCTCGTCTGTAATTGGCGCCTGTGAACCGCAACTGGTACGTAATGTGAAGTTCCACCAGATTCGATAAGCTACCTAAAATCGCGTGCATGGATATATGGTCTGGAAAATATTGACAAAACTTAAAAAAAAATGTTTCTACGTTAAAACCAATTCAGAGATGTATTATGCCTACCAACAAAAGGTTATATTATTCAGTTGCAGGTGATGTCATCGTCCCCACCATGGTTCAAGTCTTGTCCTGGCGGTGGGGCTCATTAGCCTAAGGTGAACCCAACAAATTGAGCCGAGCTAGCTGCTCTTTTTAGCCCTCTTATAATGAGAGAGGACAAAAGTGCTCTTTTGTCTAGTAGTGGAGGATAAGGGGCGAGGATGGGAACCTCATCCCATTGGACGGTCCCGACGTTGGGAGGGGTTGTTCTGTGGTGCGGGACAAACCTACTGTGTGTGTGTGTGTGTGTTTGCTCAACAGATCCGGGGAACCTCACCAAAAAAAATGTAGTTTTAATAGCTAGAGCTGCGTCCACCTTACCACCTTTTTCAATTAGGTGCTTGAAAAATGGCAAAACGAATCAACTTTTACTGAATAGGGATGTTGACAGTATTCATTCATCTATACATATAATAAATCTGTAGAGGAGTCGTTTCTGTACATTGAAAATATTTAAAAAAAAATTAGCCAGGATGTTAAAGGATGACTAACAGAATATATTTCCAGCATTTTTTTAATTTTTGTCTGTTTGTCTGTTTAGTTAACCACGAATCACGTAAAAACTACAAAACCAATGTAAATAACTTTTATACATAAAAATTGTGCGTAACTTAGAGTAACATTTAGTTTTTGTTTCATCGCAATCGCTTTACTCTATCAAAAGATATAATATTATGTTTTTGAAATGTAGTTCAATACAATACTTAACAAATAGGATCAGATCAACGCCATCTATTGACAATTTATAGTACCGACTTATTGACAAAAATGTAGTTCAATACAATACTTAACAAATAGGATCAGATTAACGCCACCTATTGACAGCTTATAGTACCGACATGTATATCCTATTTGTTAAGTTTAATGAATTTGTTGAGTTATTATAATATTTTGTTAAAATTTTAATACGTTGGAAAGGAATAGTAATTACTTTCTTTAATACTTTAGAAAAACATCGTTTTCAATGAATATAGTTTAATGTGTCACTTAATATAAAAAAAAAAGATATTTTATAACTGTGTCCGAACGATTACAGATTAACTCTCAATAGATGGCGTTGTGCATATGACGTCATTTCCTGAATCGCGCTATTAAGATTCTCGGTCAAAGAATCACGCTAACTCGTGTCTTAAGTTTTCAAAATTCGTTCGTTCGTGTCGTTTAAAAGGTCTTTCTTGGTTTTAGTCTGTTTGTCGTTTGATAATTGGTTCTTTTATCTTTAATCTTTCAATATTTTCTAGAATAAGAATATGCCTTCTAGAAAAAAATCAAACCTATCGCAAAGTAGCCGAAATGCTAAAAGGTTGAGATTAAGTAGGTCTCAAGAATCGGAGGAAGATCGTGAAGTGAGGTTAAATGCAATCCGAGCGAACCACATCAGAACTCTTGCATCGGAAACGCCTACTCAGCGTGCGTCTAGGCTTTACATACAGCGTGCACTTACAGTAGCTTCTCGCTCCCAAGAGAGTATTGACGAACGTGAAGCGCGGTTATCGGCTGACAGAGAGCGCCACGCCCTCTCACGCGAGTCTGAGACTTTTACCGAAAGGGAGTCGCGTTTAAGTTCGCAAAGAATCCTGACCGCAACTTTGCGCTCCCAAGAGAGTATCGAAGAACGCGAAGCGCGATTGTCAGCTGACCGAGAGTGCCACGCCCTCTCACGCGAGTCTGAGACTTTTACCGAAAGGGAGTCGCGTTTAAGTTCGCAAAGAATCCTGACCGCAACTTTGCGCTCCCAAGAGAGTATCGAAGAACGCGAAGCGCGATTGTCAGCTGACCGAGAGTGCCACGCCCTCTCACGCGAGTCTGAGACTTTTACCGAAAGGGAGTCGCGTTTAAGTTCGCAAAGAATCCTGACCGCAACTTTGCGCTCCCAAGAGAGTATCGAGGAACGCGAAGCGCGGTTGTCAGCTGACCGAGAGCGTCACGTCCTCTCACGCGAGTCTGAGACTTTTACCGAAAGGGAGTCGCGTTTAAGTTCGCAAAGAATCCTGACCGCAACTTTGCGCTCCCAAGAGAGTATCGAAGAACGCGAAGCGCGATTGTCAGCTGACCGAGAGTGCCACGCCCTCTCACGCGAGTCTGAGACTTTTACCGAAAGGGAGTCGCGTTTAAGTTCGCAAAGAATCCTGACCGCAACTTTGCGCTCCCAAGAGAGTATCGAGGAACGCGAAGCGCGGTTGTCAGCTGACCGAGAGCGTCACGTCCTCTCACGCGAGTCTGAGACTTTTACCGAAAGGGAGTCGCGTTTAAGTTCGCAAAGAATCCTGACCGCAACTTTGCGCTCCCAAGAGAGTATCGAAGAACGCGAAGCGCGATTGTCAGCTGACCGAGAGTGCCACGCCCTCTCACGCGAGTCTGAGACTTTTACCGAAAGGGAGTCGCGTTTAAGTTCGCAAAGAATCCTGACCGCAACTTTGCGCTCCCAAGAGAGTATCGAAGAACGCGAAGCGCGATTGTCAGCTGACCGAGAGTGCCACGCCCTCTCACGCGAGTCTGAGACTTTTACCGAAAGGGAGTCGCGTTTAAGTTCGCAAAGAATCCTGACCGCAACTTTGCGCTCCCAAGAGAGTATCGAGGAACGCGAAGCGCGGTTGTCAGCTGACCGAGAGCGTCACGCCCTCTCACGCGAGTCCCAATCTCTCTCAGAGAGAGAACGGCGATTAACAACAGCCAGAGATAATTATGTAAGCGCCCGGATGAACGATGTACGTTATTTAATATCCGAAAGGGAAAGGATAGACGATCTGCGACGAGCAGAAACAGGAGAACAGCGACAATCTCGCCTGGGAGCTGACCGGGCTCAATACCACATGAACAGAATTATAACTGGCGAGGCTGATGATGAGTCCTTAGAATATAATGTTGTTGCGAACATTATTCTGCCTTGGGAAAATAAGGAAAAATCAGGATTTACATATTCAACAAGAATTGACTACGCCTTCTACGCCTTTGTGGGTGGTATGACAGAAATTTGCAATTTTTGTGATGCTCTGAAATGGAGAAAAGAGGCAAATGGAATGTGCTGTTCAAATGGAAAAGTTGTTGTTCCAAATTTTCAAGATCCCCCAAACATTATTAAAACTCTTTTAAATGGCGAACACCCCCAGTCTAAACACTTTTTAGATAATATCCGTTCCTATAACAGCGCTTTCCAAATGACATCCATTGCAAAACAAATAACGGAGGGTCCGTTCATGCCAACCTTCAAAGTGCAAGGTCAAGTTTACCATCTCATCGGATCTTTATTGCCAGATAATGAGCCTAGATTTCTTCAAATTTATTTTGTGTCCGATTACACTGAACAGCATAATATTAGGAATCGCCATTTCCCCCAGCTTAATGGTGCGCTTATATCAGAACTACAAAACATGCTGCATCAAGTAAATCAATACGTGGGGAATTTTAAAGCTGCGTTAGATTCCATTCCACAAGGCAGCAATGATTACAAAATAATCATCAGCGCAGATAGACGTCCTGTTGGTGAACACCGCGGGAGGCACAACGCACCAATGGCAGATGAAGTCGCAGTTGTTTTAGTCGATCAGGAATGTGAGAGGCGTGACATCGTGCTACGCACTCGCGACGATCGCCTGCAACGCATTTTTGAAACTCACCGAGCTTACGATGCCTTGCAATATCCATTAATATATTGTCATGGTGAAGATGGGTACAATTTTGGATTGCACCAAGTGAACCCTACTACGAGGGTCACTAACTTTAATAAAAAAATATCGGCTCTGCAATATTATTCATACCTTTTGCAAATAAGGCGTAACTGTTTTGTTTATTTGCAACGTTTTCGTGGTTTGTTCAGTCAATTTATTGTGGACATGTATGCAAAAATAGAAACTGAAAGTTTAGTGTACATTCGCACTAACCAGCGTCGTTTACGTGCTGAAGAATACGTGCATTTGCGGGACGCAATGCAATCAGATAATAATATCGAAAATTTGGGGCGGTTAGTCATCTTGCCTTCCAGTTTTACAGGCGGTCCGCGATATACGCACGAAAGAACGCAAGATGCCTTTTGCTACGTCCGTAAGTATGGCCGGCCGGACCTATTCATAACGTTCACAACAAATCCAAAGTGGACCGAAATTTGTCAGGAACTTCTCCCAGGACAGGCGTCATATGATAGACATGACATCATTGCGAGAGTATTTCATTTCAAACTTAAATATATGATTGATCTTCTTACAAAAGATAAAGTTTTCGGCTCAGCTCTTTGTTTCATGTATAGTGTTGAGTGGCAAAAGCGTGGCTTACCTCACGCCCACATCCTCCTGTGGCTGGCAGAAAAAATCCGACCCGAAGCTATTGACAGTGTCATAAGTGCCGAGTTTCCAGACCATGATGCAGATCCAATTTTGCATGACATCATTAAAACACACATGGTTCACGGGCCATGTGGCGGTTTAAATAGAGTATCACCATGCATGCAAGATGGTCGGTGCTCAAAAAGATACCCTAGGGCACGTACAGAACAAACTATATCGGGAGAAAATGGGTATCCGCTATACCGGCGTCGATCACCTTCTCAAGGTGGTTTTACGGCTTCCATCAGGTTCCGTGGGCAAGAAATTATATTGGACAATAGATGGGTGGTACCGTATTCACCAGTTTTATCTAAAGCATTTCAAGCTCACATTAATGTTGAAATATGTAATAGCGTTAAGTCTATAAAATATGTATGTAAATATATCAATAAAGGTAGTGATCAAGCAATGATAGCGCTGAGAAATAATGAATATGACGAAGTCACAAGATACCAGTCTGGCCGGTACATAAGCTCCTCTGAGGCAGCTTGGCGTATTTTAAATTTCCCGATACATGAAAGGCATCCGCCGGTCATTCACCTGGACGTGCACCTTGAAGGCGGGCAGCGAGTGTACTTTCAGTCTGAAAAAGTGGTAGAAAGGTTGGCCAACCCGAGACAAACCACCTTGCTTGCATTCTTTCGTCTTTGCCAAAGTGATCATTTCGCGAAGTCTCTTTTGTATAATGAAGTGCCATGTTATTATACTTACAACAAGCAGCAAGGTATTTTTGTTCGTAGGAGACGTGGAACTGCTGTAGATGGTGAGCCTGGTATTTTTAAAGAGCACGTGATTGGACGGGTGTACACGGTACACCCAAATAATTCCGATTTTTTTTTTTCGGATGGATCTATGCTAATGGCCCGAAGGCCCTAATGCTTCAACGGATTAGTGTGAGCCCATTCGGCTCACTTTTGATTGGGGGGTTGCCCCCCGCCTACCGTGCAGTCTGCGACCACACGGACTCCTGGCGTCGGTTGTGAATAATTCCGAGTGTTATTATTTACGCCTTCTTCTTCATATAGTACGAGGTCCTACATCTTTTGCAGAACTCCGTAAATTGGACGATATTGAACATCCCACCTACAAGGCCGCTTGCCGCGCACGCCATTTATTAGATGGAGATCAGCATTGGAATGATGCTCTAGCTGAGGCATGTATTAGCGACAGTCCACATCGCTTGCGACATTTGTTTGCCATCTTATTGACCTTTTGTGGATTATCAGATGCTAGACTGTTGTGGCAAAAATACCATGACAAGTTTGCTGAGGATTTTTTGAGACAAGTTCAACTAAGTACTGATGGAGAAATTCCTCATCAGGTACGTGAAATTTGTCACAACAGGTCCTTATTAGCTATTCAAGAAATTGTTATAAGTATAGGAGGAAACTCGGTCAGTCAATATGGTTTACCAACACCGACAGTCGATGGGGAACGTATAAACAGAGAGTACGCTTCAGAAATTAGTTACGATCCCGTGGAACTCGCAGAAATTTTACAAAGTGGCTTCGCAAATTTGACAGAAGAACAGCGCCAGACGTATGATAGAGTATGCTGCAGTGTAGATAACGCATCGGGTGAAATCCTGTTTTTAAACGCGCCTGGCGGAACGGGTAAAACTTTTCTTACCAAAATTATTTTGGCTCGGATAAGGAACCAAAATAAAATTGCTCTTGCTGTCGCCTCCTCGGGGATAGCTGCCACATTGTTGCCAGGAGGAAGAACAGCACACACCATGTTTAAAATTCCCATAGACTTAGACAGTACGGAAAGCCCGGTTTGCAATGTGTCACGAAATAGCGATAAAGCAAAACTGTTCAATGATTGTGCTTTAATTATTTGGGACGAATGCACGATGGCAAATCGGAAAGCTGTAGAAGCTGTCGATAGAACTTTGCGGGATATAAGGCAAAACGATCGACCGATGGGTGGCATTACAGTCCTTTTCTGTGGTGATTTTCGGCAGACACTCCCAATCATACCGCGAGGAACAAGAGCCGATGAAATTTCTGCCTGTCTGAAAAGCTCTATTTTATGGCGCACTATAACAGTTACACACCTAAGTATAAATATGCGTGCACAGTTAGGAGGCTGCGAAAATGCGCTGGAGTTCTCTAATTTACTATTAAAAATAGGTGATGGTACATATCCCGTACAAGAAAATGGAAAAGTTATTTTGGTACAGAATCTTTTTTTTTCTGTTACATCACAACAGGATCTTATTTCTTCTGTTTACGGGGATTCCACAGACATTGGTAATCAAATTGGTTCTTGGCTATACCAACGTGCTATTTTGACTCCCCGTAACGACCAAGCGGCAGCAATTAATTTAAAAATATTGACGCATGTTTCTGGAAATAGTATAGAATCCATAAATACAGTTATGGAAGAAGAAGACGTCACGAACTATCCCGTGGAGTTTTTAGATTCCCTCAACACACCTGGTCTTCCAGCCCATAAAATAGTTTTAAAGGTCGGCGTACCGATAATTCTTCTTAGAAATTTATGTCCTCCAAAACTTTGCAACGGCACTCGGCTCAAAATCACTAATTTGCAGCAAAACATCATAGAAGCCGAAATCTTAACTGGTTGCGGAGCTGGTGATGTTGTTTTCATTCCAAGAATTCCCCTCATTCCCAATAATTTTCCTTTCTCCTTCAAAAGAGTGCAATTTACCATTAATAAAGCTCAGGGTCAGACATTATCCGTTGCTGGAGTTGACCTAAGTACTGGTTGCTTTTCACATGGCCAACTCTATGTGGCTCTTTCGCGAGTAAATAACCCCAATAACCTTTTTGTATACGTTCCAGATGGGTCCACATTTAACATCGTTTACAGAGAAGCACTTGCATAAAGATAAGAATTCCAAAAAGTAGACCGTACAGTGTAAGCTTCATATAACGTCACTGAAGTCTGAACGTACTGTACATTCTGAAAGTTATAGAAAATTGTTGCTATATGGAGAGAAGAAAAATCAACATCATTTGTAACAATTTTTCTCAAAATAAAGTGATTTTGTCCTTCTCGCCATGTTCTCAGTTGGAAATTTCGTAAACAAAAAAAATATGATAACGTACTATGCAAGCCCAGTAACAATAGCCCTCTTATAATAATTATATTATTATAAGAGTGGTATTTATTACTATTTCTGTGGATTAGTGATCAATGATCATACATTTTTGTAAAATTGACTGATAATGCGGATTGCGGACGGTTCATACATTTTATAAATAATTGTAGGTATGCCGTGCAGTGTCCGGTCCGCGTTGGATGCGAGTGACAAGGGATCGGTCGTCTTGACGTTCATTGAGGGAGGCCTATGTTCAGCAGTGGATGGATAGAGGCTGACGATGATGATGGTGATAGCTACAGTATAGTTACCTAAGTAGGTAGGCGCTAGGTGATTCTTCTTCTCTATGGGTAATTTCAAAAGAGACTAGGTGCTATTAATAAAAGCGATCAATTATATTAAAAGTATAAGGGTTTTAAGTTAGAGAGTAAGTTTTCAACATCCTCTATTTATACAGCTCTTCACACTAAAAAAACTCATTGTTAAATTACGTAATCTACGCGAACGAAGTCGCGGGCACAGCTAGTATAAAAATATAATTTTGATGATTGGTAGTTTATATGATAGAATTCTGAAAAAATACAATATTTTCCCTTATTTTTATATGATTAAATTAATATTTTATAAATATAATGTAACAAATTTAAAATAGGTCACGTGATAATAAACGGAAATGACGTCACCAGTTCCTATTTAGCGGAAGCGGAAGAATGTTGACGTACGTTTATACACCATTTTCCGTACGCAGTATATACTGTAAAAACTATTTTTCAATTGTCAGGCGTTTTGACAGTGTACACACACATAGGCACGGTACAACACTTAAAAAACTTAGAAGCCATTTTTTATTTACGACAACTAGAATCATTTTATCACTTTTACGATGTTTAACAACATATTACGTCACGTGACAAGTGTTAGCGTTTTGGAACGAAATTTAAAATGCATTATAATATGCAAGATTTTATAGGCATTCGACGTATTTAAGCAAAAGTTGATAATATTTAGGCCTCCGTTAGATAAATATAAATGATTTAAAAACATTTCTGAAAATTGTCAACATCCCTATTCCGAACGCGCGCGGAGCATTTGCTCTGTGACGTCACTAGTCTCGCCGGGTCGACGGTGTGGGATGTGGTGTGGGTACTGGGTAAGGCAGGTAGTTCGACTCGGTGAGTGAGTTGCGGGTGGTCGCGGTCCGTGGGCGAGACATGTGACGTCAGAGGCCACGTGCCGAGAAGCGGACGGTAAAAGTATCATAACTTCGTTCATAATTGAAATTAGTGGTGGTTAATATAACGCATAGCGCCATAACGTAGCGCGCTATTCATACTCAACGTATAGCGTACGCTATATAAATTCCTATTCGGCGCTATAACGTAGCGCCTCGCTACATTAGGTACCTATGTAGCGAGGCGGCTAGCGTAGGCCGTAGTTATAACTTTATAACATTCGAACTACGCCAACGTGCTAGATCGTAGACGCTAGACGTTATAATTTATAGTTTATACTTTATACGTCAGTCAGCGTCGAGCGCGCGCTAGCGCTAGATGTGTCGTGCGCTATCCCGGCCGGCTCACGCGAGTTACGTAATTCTAGTCTTGCGACTACACGTTATAATATAGTCTATAAAATTGCGCGCTAGAAAAATATAGTTTATAGTCCATAGCACGTTATCATAAAATAGTCTATTTGCACACCACTAATTGAAATACAGATCAATGGGCTTTATTGTGAGTCTAGTGCTATTTTCATAACAATTTAAAAAAATGTAAACTTCCTTCAGCGTTTTCATGGCGTTATCCGACCAATAACTTTATTTTCCGACTACAAGCTGCATACCGACTGCAAATTCGACAAGAAAGGAAATTCGATTATGATTTTAGTCGTCCATTTTTATAAGTACGTTTGTTCCATGGAAGTGCCGAAAACACCGAATTTTGATATACTTATGTGGTGTCAATTGATTCTTTATCTATATTTTAACAGACTTTTATGTTATTAATTGACAAAATAAAATACCTCTTGTCAATAAATCATTAGTTTTAGAACATTTTTTCATTTGTTTTCGACTTGTAATTAAATTTGCCATTTCTGGAGACGTTATACGATTGTTGTCAGGCATATCCATCGGTATTAAACTTCTTATTGCCAGTGACTCGATGTACGGTCCGCATAGTTTCACTAATTTATTTACCTGCAAAGATTCATAATAATGTAATTCGTCACAAGCAGATATACTGATATCACAGTCTGATATTAGTCGATAAAAGTACGGCGACTATTGGTCAGATAACTGGACACACATGTATCGATCGCGAGTTCGAATCCCACCCATAGATTTCGTTCCTAGTACTTATTACACATGTTCTACACAAGATTGGCCGAAGAAAATCTCCTACAGAAGATACGTCCTTAAAGGCGTTTTGCGTGTTAACAAAATAAAAAGTAATGTGAGCCATAACATTTTGAGAACTGGTCAGTGATTTGTCACTGATGTAATAACAATTCAACCAACCAGTGATCTGTAGGTGCGTAGATACGTCCTATCGGCCAATCAACCATTAATAGCTATCAATCAGCCAATCAGAGTACAGAACCGGCGCAGGGTCGCAACACAAATACATACATACAAAACATATACCATTACCACTCTATTCCGGTTATATGCTCGATACCTTTTCTAGACCGAACTACTGATAAGGGACATAGGCATTAAAACAATTATTATTATCAGATTTAAATAACCGAACTCCAGAAGCAAAGCTGTTGTTAACCTACATGCGTGCGTATTGAATATGATACGTGCAATTGTTGAAATTCTTATGGAATAAATGACAATACAAGAGTCAAATTTCACCTTCTCAGGATCATAATGACGCGGATTCATGTTTTCTATCACATCTGCGTAGTATTTCTCCATAAATATATTGATCCATGGCTTCGGTTCTGCTGAAACGGGATAATCCGACCATTTTGAATAGTAAAACCGCTTCCAGAATATATCGTTTTTGATATTATCAATCAATATTTGTATAGGAACATCCGTTTTTAATACTTGTAAGAAATGTTCACGATCTTTAACGACAAAGTCCTGTAGTTTGGGAGTACCTAGATGTTAAAAAATATAATTATCTGAAAGTCCTCTTTGTTAATGTTTTATAAATAGTAGTTCAATAAAGTTAAGCATATATTTTTATTTAAAACAATACAGAGTAGAGGTAGCTGAGTAGCTCATTGAACGTCAATCGATCTACCACCAGTGTCCAGTAACAATCCCGCGACCGTAGAAACAAACTCAATGGTTTGGGGAAAAAACGGGGTTACAGTTTGCACTCCGGTAGTGCCGGCAAAAGTAAATACTTGAATATGCATTTTTAATTTATATTTTGAAATGGATAGGAAATAATTTTGCACGAATAGGGATGTTGACAGTATTCATATAAAAATATAATTTTGATGTTAATTGGTAGTTAATTCTGAAAAAATACAATGTTTTACCTTATTTTTATTTGATTAAATTAATATTTAATAAATAAAATTTAACAAAATTTAAAATAGGTCACGTGATAATAAACAATAGTGATGTACACACACATAGGCACCGTACAACAATTATAAAACTTAGAAGCCATTTTTTAGTAACGACAACTAGAATCATTTTATCATTTTTACGATGTTTAACAACATATGACGTCACGTGACAAGTGTTAGCGTTTTGGAGCGAAATTTAAAATGCATTATAAAATACAAGATTTTATAGGCATTAGACGTATTTAAGCAAAAGTTAATAATATTTAGGCCTCTATTAGATATTTATAAATGAGCTATAAACATTTATGAAAAATTCAACATCCTTATTGCTTTAATTATATCAGTATACATTTACTATCATTTATATTGTAAAATACAATAGGTATTCATTTAGTGCGCTGGTCCACAAACTATATAGGGAATACTACGTACATATTCGCTGGTCTTATGAATTTTCGATCAGGTAACGTGGCCTGATGCGAGTTTAACATTTTTTACCCATCACAAAAAAGTGCGCAACGCCGCTAAAGAAGTTTTCATTTTAAAAACAAACTAATCTTTATAATAATATTCTTCTTCTAAAATCGTTTATATAATATATAATCCCTCAATTGACGCCAGGACGGCCGATACCTTACTACTTGCATCCAACTTATACAATAGTAGTCTTTGCATCCAACACGGAGCGGCCACTGCACGGAGATCGTCATTGAAAGAGGCCTATTTTCAGCAGTAAACGGATGAAGGCTGATGATGATATCATGCTTTCTCATACAACCGATTTTAAATATTTTTTTTCTTTTATTTTAATAGAGCGGTTTTGAATTTGAATTTTAAATATTATTTAACATTCAATATACACATTCAACGTACCCATCCAATTTGTATTTATTTTTTCTATACATAATATAAAAAGAGGCTTCGGGTGGTTAAGGTCCCAATTGAAGTCTTCGGCTTTTATTTTTCTATTTTTTTCCAGATTATCGTTGTTTTTGTAAGTGTGATAGGTGTTAATTTCCACACTAACTGGGAATTTCATTTCACTTAGGTCGAAATAGTTTAAATTTCAAGCACTGAGATATATTATTATTTATTATGGATGCAATAATGGTATAAATATCGTACACATTGACTTTATGTAAAAGTAATTCTTGCTGTAGCTAAATAATTACAATCGATTTTTAGCAATGTATCCGTGGTAACGTACTAGATGAATCATATTATTGATTTAATAATAAGAACCGGTCAAGTGCGAGTTGAACTCGTTCACCTATGGTTCCGTTACTACTTCTACCCATTACACCGCCAAAATCGAGCTCAATAAATTGGGAAGTGCATAGTGTAACGATCACTTTCATTTTTAACACGCTTTTATTAGTTTCACCTATATGTATGTTTGTTTGTATGTATGTAACCGACTCTAGATTTTAGACTTGATTTTGACTCACTTCTAATGACCAGATTTTGTTCAAACTTTGTAGATTTATCGAGGACCGATGAAAATACAATAATTTGATATATTTGATTTCAATATCCTGATCAGGATAATCAGGATAGCACATGCTAGGAAGGCGTAAGTCGCGCAAGTTACCTACATCACTTGTGTTGTTTTTAGTCTCTCACTCATTTCTAAAGTGATTGTTATTAGTTGAGTACTTTAAATTAATAAAATCTTTAATTAAAAAAATCGACAATAAAAAGTAAAAAATAAATTATAGTTAAAAAAACTTAAAAACACGCATTAATAGCAAACCCAACAAAAAATTTGAAAATAATTTTTAATGGATGAATTGAATGGGTTAACAAAATTACTTATCGTAAAAAAGCGTGAGGTGCTCAATATTCATTATTAAAAATATTTATCTATTATGTAAGTAGTATCTGTAGTATAAGTATCTATTTCTTAAAAGTGAAGTTAATATAAAAACTTAGTTACAAGCACCACGCTTGAGAGAGTGACTAGCCGTTGATGTGCCTTGTTTACTCAACAGATCCGAGGCACCTCACCAAAGGCAGCATTGGTGGCACTCGCCGGGTTTTAGTGGGTAGAGCTGGGTCCATTTACCAGCTATCAGGCGCAGCGAGTCCCACATACCCGCCTGGGGAGACCCACTCCCCCACGGGATGCCTCAGAGCATTTCCCGGCGTAAAAGAAAAAAGAGAGGTGTCAAGGGACACCCAGACGGAACGAAGTTCCTTTCGATTAATTAGTGAAGGAATTGTAATAAAAAACAAAAAAAAGGTGTAAGGAAAATTATTCGGGTAGGTATAAATTTTTTATGATTTTTTATCGATAAAAATCAGAGCATCTCCCGGTGTAAAATAATAAAAAAAAACAAAAAAAGTCACCGAGATCGGTGGGATTTGAACTGGGGTTTTTTTTAATAATCAGCCCCAATAGTGTAACAAAACAGCTACTGACGTAGTGATGTGTCAATCAAAAAGCCGCACTACTTACAACTGTAACAAAAAGTGTCGTTCCAACTTTTCATCTTATTTTTCCGTCTAGCCCCCTTTCGTAACGCGCGATAAGGAACTACGTTCCAAAACTATGTTCCAAAAAAAAAAAAAACCCGCTACACACGACCCTAAAATCACTGGCGATATCGAGACAGTGAAATCGGGGCTGAATCGGCGATAAAATTGTTTCTACTCTACACACGTCCTTGCCTGTCAGTACGTAACCGACCGTGCTACAGACTGCTCGTTTTTCCGAAATGCCGCCGACGCTCTCAAAACAGCAGAAAATAGTAATTGTCTTGGCACTTACTACGGTGCCACCTAATCAGAGACGAAAAAGGAGGATCTGGGTTAAAAACTGGTTAATGAAACGCCATGAATTAAGCCACATGAACGTCATGAGACATTTAGAAGCAGATGATTTCAGAAACTTTTTAAGAATGGATATTGAGTGTTTTGAAGAGCTCCTCAATATGGTGACACCATTTATACAGAAACAGGATACCGTAATGCGAGAATCCATAAGTCCGAGAGAACGACTTACAGTTACTTTACGTTTCCTAGCAACTGGACAAAGCTATGAAGATTTGAAATTCAGTGCCATAATATCGCCGCAACTTATGTCCGCAATGATTCCAGAGACATCTATAATTGTTTGAAACACTTTATTAAGGTAAGTAGACTGAATTCTTATAGAATAAATAAAACATCCATTTAAAAGTTTTATTTTATTTATTTATATTAAGCAAAAACATACAAGGTATTTAATACTATTTATTTTATTTTTTATTAAAGATCAAAAAGTCCTTCATGTCTGAGCCAGTTCCTCTTTGAACTGTTGTGTCACTTGTACAGTTTGGAAATTCAGTGGTAAGATTTATGTCGGTCGACGATGAATGTGTCGCGTTGGTTGGATTTATGTATTTAGAAGAAGGTTGTTCAAATGTATATTGTGGGATAGACTGTAGAAATGGTTGTACAGTGGAGTTATACTCTGGAGATGCTTGAGGGAATTGTGACATCATATGATGTTGGGGTGGTTGAGGAGAAGGTTGTACCGTATGCTGTGGAGGTGTTTGAGGGGATTGTGGTATAATAAATTGTGTAGATGATTGAGGGGACGGGTGTATCGCATATTGTGGAGATGGTTGAGGAGACGGTTGTGCCAGATATTGTTGACATGGCTGCGGTGATGAATTTGTCACCGAAGAGCCAGAGGAATAATGATAGTAGCTATGTGGAATGCGAGGATGTTATACTGTGTGTTGTGGAGATAAAGTGATACTAGATTCGTCTGCCAATTTGCCAAGTTTTCCGTAAAATAGGGCATCATTGATAATTTTTTGGGCAATCACTTGTTGATGGGTACTCAGGTTTTTTAATTGAACGCCTATTGACTTTCCTATTATCTCCCAATCATCGTCTTGTCGAGTCATCAGTGTCTGAGCAGCATCCAGCAGTTTTTCTTGTTTACTTTGTATGGACATTTTCTGCTTCTTGGGCTGTGAACTTTTTCCAGAGTCCGCGGGCCCCCCTTTATCACATATTTCTGTATTTATAATTTGTGTCGATGATGTCGATGCTGATATATCTGTAGACGTAACGTTCCCTTTACTTTCTGTTTCAGATGCCTGCAACGCAAAGTAAATGGAAAGATAATGCTAAAATGTTTGAAGAAAAGTGGCAATTCGATCACTGTGTTGGTGCAATAGATGGGAAACATATATCCATAGAAAAGCCACCGAGGAGTGGCACGTTATTCTATAACTATAAAGGCTTTTTTAGTACAGTTCTGTTCGCCGTAGTAAATGCAAATTATGAGTTTATGTATATACATACTGGCATTAACGGAAGCGTCTCTGATGGCGGTGTCATAACTCATACATCACTGTATAATAAATTAATGACAGATAAGTTACATCTACCCCCATCGTGTACGTTACAGGGCACAAATATTTCAGTGCCCTACACGTTTTTGGGAGACTCAGCGTTCGGCATTAATAGACACATTATGAAGCCATACCCATTTAAGAACATAACTCACGAGAAAAGGATTTTCAACTACAGATTATCACGAGCAAGGAGAGTAGTTGAAAACGCGTTTGGAATTTTAGCAGCACATTTTAGGATATTTCGTCAAAGAATAAGTGTGCACATTGATAATGTCGACAAAATTGTGCTCGCTTGTTGTGCCTTACATAATTATTTAAGAACAAAGTCAAAAAATTATATCACAAAAACATGTGTCGATGCTGAAAATATCAATGTTTCTACTTTTCGTTATGGCGACTGGCGGGAAGAAACCACAGGACTTGTATCTCTAGCGCAAATCAGTGAAAAAGAGCGCAATAATGAAGGCAACAACGTGCGAAATAAATTTACAACTTATTTCAATGGACATGGCAGAGTTTCTTTTCAGGAGGATATGTTGAGAGTAGTTCCTACATAAATTTAGTGTGTATGTGTATCTGACAAATAAAAGATCAGTTTATAAATTGCATATATTTTTTTCTTACCTCATCCAAAGTATCCGTTCCAGGTCGGCATGGCTCCGTCGTCCCCTCTAGAAATTGGAAGAGGGGGTAATACCATAACGCTGGTACATAGATGTCATTGGACCCCGATCCTGTTTGCTTGGAAGCATTCACCTGAAACAAGTGAATTGAGATGTACCAAAAAGCGTGAGCTTAAAGTAGGTAGCTCTATTTAAGAGCGTATAACCCTCTTTTGGCGGGAAAATGAGAAAAAGACAAATATCTCGTGAGAAGGAATTTCAGTAAAGTGCTCTATTCAATGACTGGGTAATTGTATTTACATTTTTTTAATACATTTTACAAAGTTTTATATTATTAAATGAAGCAACAAACGAAAAAAAAGCAATTTTTCATTTTTTTTTAGTTTGTTCCTTCATTTAATAATACAAGTTTTCAGGCGTTTTGATAGTGTACTTTAGTACTATACAGTATTTTGTTTTATTACTGAAAACTAGAATCATAATACCTATCACTTTTACGATGTTTATCAACGACTATTTGACGACCTCTGTGGCTCAGTGGTAAGCGCGTTGGCGCTCAAGCCGGAGGTTGCAGGTTCAAATCCCGCTAGGGAAAAAATATTTTCTGTGTTACTGGGTCATGGATGTGTATTAAATATGTGTATTATATAATAAAAATCTTAAATATATGTATAGTATAAAAGTATTAAATATATTTCCGTTGTCTGGTACCCGTAACACAAGTTCTTCGAGAACTTACCATGGGACCAGATTGACGTGGTGTGAAAGCGTCCATAGATATTATTATTATTTTAATATGACATCACGTGACAAGTGTTAGCGTTTTGGAGCGAAATTTAAAATGCAGTGCAATCTTGCATTAGAAAATGCAAGATTTTTTATGTATTAGACGTTTTTAAGCAAAAGTTAATAATATTTACAGCTCCATTAGATATTTATAAACGATTTAAAAACATTTCTACAAAATGTCAACATCCCTATTAGTGATTAGCTCAAAAACTCGTATCCAAAATTCCATAAGCGGAAGAAGTGATAACTGTCAATTGTCAAATGTCAAAGTCATAATTATTTATTTATTATCATAAATTTTTCATTTGTAAATGCAAATTATTTAATAAGAGTACATACATAAACAGTTTATTAAGGACTTTTTCTAACTTTATTAGTCTTCGCAATTTAGAATATGGATAAGCATAATAGCTCAGAATTGCTTAATTCTGATTTTTCGCTATCAAAAAATGCCAGTTCGGACTCATTAGATTCCGATTCGAAGTCCAGTTCATTGAATTCCAAACACGGACAAGATTCCGTAAGTTTCCTAAAAGGAATAATTTATTCTTATTGAATTTTATAACTGCTGCAGTGTGACTTCCTGAAGTTTAGTGTATCAGTCGCTCATCTGCCCTCTGTATCTTAGTATTGTAATTTGTTTACGCCATAATTGCAACAACTAAAATTATACAATGAGTAAAAATAATGTTCATGTGTGCCTGTTTGTAAATAAAATACAAACTCATAAAGAATATGTAGAATACTATAAGGTGGCAAAATAGTAATATATTTTCAGTCCTTATTGAAGAGCTAATTTAAAAAAAAGGGTTTATTTTGTTTCAGACACATGTATTGGGAGATATACAATTACTGGATGGAGAGAAAGTAATGGGAGTTGCCAAAGATGTAACATACTTGTGTCCCTACAGTGGCCCTTCCCGCGGTTTCCTCAAAGTCACAAACTATCAGATACATTTCAGGCCGACAGATCCATCAACATCACAAACCACGCTTAGTGTACCACTTGGTGTTGTAAGTTAATGTAAAATATTTTAGTTACAGTAAAAGAGCTGAATATTTATGTTGGAAAGTGGTCTGCTTGTATGCCATAAGTTATATTATGCTCAGATTGGAGTAGTAAGAGTTTAGAAATATGCTACCATTGGACGGGGAGGGAACGGGATGAGGGGGGTAGGGGATGTGTACCTCTCTGCTTTTGCAGACCACACACACACACCTTTCACTTTCACACCATCATAGAATCATTATCTCCTGTAATTTACTCTTACATTTTATATATAAAACATTACAGGTATCTCGAATTGAAAAAGTTGGTGGGGCTTCATCAAAAGGTGAAAACTCTTATGGCATTGAAGTTTTTTGCAAGGTAAATAACTTACATTTCATTATTAAATACCTAAGTGTTTTGTTATAAATTTTAACTAATTGTTATTGATTTAGAAATCAACTAAACCAAATATGTATTTTAGTATTGCGATTGATTGTATGAATATTGACGGGTGATAATATTGATTATTCTGTCCAGTTATTGTTTAAAGTGTTGTTGTTATTGGTAATAATGGGATGAATGTGAAATGATGTTTTTTTAATATTACATTGAAATATTTTCACTATTAAAGTACCTATAGTGTAATAAGTAAAAAAAAATAGAATCCCATGGTCACAAGACTCTTTTGATATAAAAATGAAAAACATGGTAAATATCTCACAATGCCTTCAGAGGATCCAACCTGACGCCAGGAGGCCATGTGGTCGCAGACTGCACGGTTGGCGGGGGGCAACCCCCCCCGATTTATAATTACTACAATAATTGTACGTCCTCTGCATTCTATGTAGACATACATTTTCTAACTTTACATTCTGTTAGGACTTTTATAATGAAGTAAAAAATGTACATTTACACATTGAACAGTTGCAGAAATAATGAACATTTGATTTTATCCTATGATTTATTTTGCATTTTTTATATGCTAAGATTATGTCTGAGAAATGTAAAATCAAAATATTTTTTAATTACGCTTTTTTTTTCGGAAGGGCTAGTCTTTTCGGCCTGATGGATGGCCTTTAAGCTTAATCGGTACAGTAAACGAGCAGATGGCTCACTTAAGAAATATTTGAAAGGGGGCGCGGTTCATCGCGCGCGCTGCTCGGGAGAGCAGGATTGTCTTTTAATGACGCACACTCAACACATCAATTAGATCATCTATTAAGAATGATGTTACTGATTCATACAACCTGTCATTGTTTTATTTGTGTTTCTTTTTTAGGACATGCGTAACTTGCGATTTGCTCACAAACAAGAGAATCATTCTAGACGTGGAATTTTTGAGAAACTCCAGCAGCTGGCATTTCCTCTATCACACAGGTTTCCACTGTTTGCTTTCAGCAATTCAGAAAGTTTTGCAGAAGATGGGTGGCATGTGTATGAGCCTATTGCAGAGTTGAGAAGAATGGTAAGAGAAATGTCTGTCTAGATTCCATGTTCATTTACTATCTCTTTACTACTAAATTTAGGTTATTGAATAAAGTGGGTTTGATAAAAAATATTTCTTTGTCATGTCATATGCTAAAAAAAATAGTAATACGATATTTGTACTACTACTGCCCACATTCACATAAAAAAACGAAAGAGGCTCAAGCCTTGAAAGTATATACTGGCCGAGGTCACTCTGAAGAAAATATCTATGTCTCAGGTTATCTTTTGATCACTCATTTGTGGGCTGAGTGTAGAAATAACACTTTGTATTATTTTTTCACTCAGTCATACCTAGTAAAACAAAATCAATAATTGTGTTATTTGGAATTATCTAACACAAGTATCTAGCTTTTATGAATTACGATACACAGTGTAGTTTGTAGTAAGTATCCTCAGTGGTAATCCATAGCAGAATAAGAATGATACAGATTATCAAGTGAACACTAATTTAAAGACTTTTGCTGTTTGTGTCTCCTTGTCAATTTTCTGTTCACTGTCCTGAGTCCTGACTGCAGTATGTATATATCTATCAAAAACCTATACTCATATTATAAAGCTGAAGAGTTTGTTTGTTTGAACGCGCTAATCTCAGCAACTACTGGTCTGATTTGAAAAATTCTTTCAGTGTTAGATAGCCCATTTATCGAAGAAGGAATATAGGCTATATAACATCACGCTGTGATTAATAGGGGTTGAGTAACGCGGGAGAAGCTGCAGGCAACAGCTAGTAATGTATAATTTTACAGGGTGTCAACAACGATATGTGGCGAATAACTCGTATCAACGATAAGTACGAGATCTGCGACAGTTACCCGTCCGTGTGGGCGGTGCCCGCGGCCGCCAATGACGAGCTACTGCGGTCGGTGGCGGCGTTCCGGTCGCGCGGGCGAATTCCCGTGCTGTCGTGGATACATCCCAGCTCACAAGCCACCATCACCAGGTGCAGTCAACCTTTGGTTGGGGTAAGTTTATTATTATTTTAGCAATACTGTATACATAATAGAATATTGTAACATTTTTCTGGGCAGATGTGTTGGGCAGTAAATAATTTGTCTAAATGGGGTGTTTTGAAGTTTTGTAAATACAATCAATATAAAACAAAGCAAATAATTAAAATTACTTTAAAAATTACTCATTACTCCTCTTATCCTAATCCTCTTATAAAATATCTCAAGTAACAATTATTTTTACACAACTGAGTTGTCCTATTCCTTACCTTTCAATAATTCTGATTAAGACTAATTGGGACACTCAAATTTCGTAAAACATTATCTATACAGATAAACAAAATAGGAGTATTTGTATGTAATATTAAAATAACCTCTTTTTAATTAATACATGTGGCTGTAGGTAATTAGCCCATATACGAAAATAATATTTTTTATAATTTGTATCTGTCTGTTTGTTACGGCTAATCTCTGAAACGGCCGGGCCGATTTTGATGGAATTTCACTGGCAGAAACCTGATGTTATAAAGAGTAACAACTTAGGCTATAAAATAATCATCATCAAAGCGAAGCTACGAGCAACAGCTAGCTAACAATAAAATAGTATAATTTTTTTACAATGATTATTAAGGTTACACAAGTCGCTCATCTTTCCATACAAACGCAGAACAGTAATTACTACAATGTTTGACGTTGACCATCAAAAACTAAGTTTATATATAATAAATTGATCTCGTCGTTATCTATGTGTGTATGTACCCAAAATCGTAAAAAATTATACATTTAAAAAATACAAACCTCTAAACTTTCGTATTTCAACACTGATTTTGCACCGAGCACGAAAGCTCAAAAATAAAGCCCGTACGGATATAGTTTAGTTATTCAAAGGATAAAATAAACTTATTTTGAAAAGATACACTTATTAGCTTTTCTATAATAACTGTTTTGCTAAAAGAACATTTTCGGAATGAATCATTGTGCATTTCATTCTAGCACGCATGTTCGCGCACTGTGTCAGGTGAGATAGCAATCATTTTGTTAGAGTTCGCGCCACCGGCTAGTTCAACCTTAAGTTTATCAAACAAATTAAAGATCTTAAAGCTAAAACTAACACTAGTTTAAATTTGATTGCTAATATTTCAGGTGAGTGGCAAACGTAGTCGCGAAGACGAGCGGTACATACAGCTCATAATGGACGCCAACGCGCAGGCGCACAAGCTGTTCATCATGGACGCGCGGCCCAGTGCCAACGCCATTGCCAATAAGGCGAAGGGAGGAGGGTGAGTGACAAAATTTTTATACATTTATAAAATACCATTTAATAAAGAAAATTGTTTCACAGATAAAAACACTTGACTCACTGAAAAAAATTTGCAGTTTTTAACACTTCATTTTCGAACTTCAAATTTGAATTAAAAACCGAATAAACATTCATGGAAGATAGGCAGGCAGGCATGGAAATATTTAGGAGTTCCCATAGAAATATCTTATATCTGCGACTTCATTAGTATTATGGTTTATATTTTCAATAACCAGTCTCAACCTTTTTTTTTTCGAAAAACAAAAAATACATTTATTCTTGTGACATTAAAGTTATCTAGTATTGCAATAACAAAAAATGACACAAAAATATGTTACTTTGTAGATATGAATCCGAGGACGCGTACCAGAACGCCGAGTTGGTATTTCTGGACATCCACAACATACACGTCATGAGGGAAAGTCTGCGGAAACTGAAAGAACTCTGCTTCCCACAAATTGATCAAACAAGGTATGTTATGTTTTTTTAGTTTCGTGTGATATACAATTGTAAATAACAATAATTGATTCCGATTATAGTTGACTAAACAAGTTGAATAATAAGTAAATAAATATTAACAATCAATAGCACTACATTAACCTAGCCCAGTGGTGACTTCATAATTTGTGTTACGGGTACTAGGAACGGAAATAAATTTAAGAAATGGATACAAATACACGTCTGTCATAAATATATACACATCCACAATCCGGTGCGAATATTTATATTTATCAGACAAATTATCTGCACTTTGTGGGATTCGGACCCGCGATCACGACGCGACAAGCCAGCTGTCATAAATCAAAGTTGATAATATCAGGCTAAACAACGTATTTATAGAGCGCAGGTGGCCGTGTGGTCGCAGATTTCATGGTTAGCGGCGGGCAACTCCGACTATTATAAACCAAAAGTGAGCCAAATGGGCTCACACTAATCCGATGTAGCATTAGGGCCTTTGGGCCATTAGAATAGAATATAATCATTCCGAAAAAAAAAATGTTTTCTTCTTTCCACTTACACACTGTTTTCTTGTTTAGATGGTTCAGTGGCATTGAAGCGAGCTGTTGGCTGAAACATATCAAATGTATATTGGCTGGAGCTGTGCGGATTGTGGACAAGGTAATTATTTTTGTCTGTAGGGATGCTATATGGAGCGGATGATTGATATAATCCATGTATATATAATTTTTAAGCAACGAACATCAGATTCCATTTACTAAACATTAACTTCTCACCTTTACTAAAAACAAGCATAAGTAACCTTTATGTCTCACCGCAGTTTCCACCAGACTTAGCGCTGCCTATATTAGGCTCCAGCCTCTTACATTAAGTCAGAGATTTACAAAAATATAAATATAAGTTAAATTAATAGTTGTTCCACGTTTCACTTTAGGTAGAGAACCACAAGACGTCGGTACTGGTGCACTGCTCCGACGGCTGGGACCGTACCGCGCAGCTCACCGCGCTAGCCATGCTGATGCTAGATCCCTACTACCGCACATTAAGGGGCTTCCAAGTTCTGATCGAGAAGGAGTGGCTGTCTTTCGGGCACAAATTTCAATTGGTAAGTACATTGAAGCAGAGATAAAGTAGAATAAATGTCAAAATGTAGCAAGTATTAATCAAGTTGTCGCTGAGGTGCTCCTGTTGCCTGCAGAT
This sequence comes from Helleia helle, assembly GCA_963853865.1. NCBI lineage: Eukaryota > Metazoa > Arthropoda > Insecta > Lepidoptera > Lycaenidae > Helleia > Helleia helle. Next base: position 16,636,571 of record OY971421.1, read on the forward strand.
CCAGGACAGTCAAAAAGCGGCTGAAGGCGCTCGCAGTGGTTTTATTTTGGGTATACTCATCCCAAGTGTGAGTTCCACATAGGTCCAGGAGCCTTACCCGAGGTAACTGGATACATGCGTAGATCCATTTCCCTGCGTCACCAAAAAATATAAAATAATCAAGTTAAAGCAGAATATCCATCTTTTTGCTGAGGGGACATTCAAGCCGGCAAATGTTTTGCAATCCAGTTTCTATGATGTGTGTGCTAACTACTACCTGGAACAATTGTGTCGAAACAAAAACTTTACATTCAGATATCCGGCTAGAAGGACCATATGTGTCAAAAATGCTTCAGTTAATTAGAATAATGTGAAAACTGTATGCCGAGAATACAACACCCACCGAAGCTTGAGATGTTAAGCCTAGTGAAGGAAAACTAGGGAAGGAAAAAGTTCAGTTCAGTCCCGTTTTAAATAAAAAAATTAAATAACTATGTTAATTTCAAATCTTATATGTGACAGATAGTTGTAGTGTGGAATTGAGTGACTTTGTGATTGAATTAATCTCTAGCGTTTATTTCCAGCGTATCGGCCATGGTGACGAGCGACACTCGGACGCGGACCGGTCGCCGGTGTTCGTGCAGTGGGTGGACTGCGTGTGGCAGCTGCAGCAGCAGTTCCCCACCGCCTTCGAGTTCACCGAGCGCCTGCTTATCACCATCATTGACCACCTGTATTCCTGCAGATTCGGCACCTTCTTATTTAATACCGAACGAGAACGGGTTAAGGAGGGTAAGTGATCTCAAATACAATATCGAAGAAGCACTGTTGTAAAAGCAATACTCGCTATAACTAGATTATAGTACAATGTCTGAAAATCAGATGACCTATTTGCTTCTCCGATATTATAATTTGACTGTCAGTTGAGCAAGATTTACTTTGACCTTTGAAGAAACGTTAGATTCACGCAGGTGGATCTATTCCTCCGCTCCGTACCTTACCCATGATTATTGCCATTCTAAAATGTTGTCAATATTATATCTTCATTATTCCTTTGTTTTGAATATTGAGCCATCGAAAGAGCTTATTTCGACGCTATAAGTTACAAAAATCTTTGATGTATTCACAGAGGTGAAGAACAAGACGGTGTCGCTGTGGTCGTACATCAACAGTCGCCAGAGCCTGTACCTGAACCCTCTGTACTGGGCGCCCTCGCCTGCCTCCCCCGCGCACGCCGCGCCCGCTCGCCCGCAACTCGTGCTCGTGCCGGTCGCGTCGCTACGGATCATTAAGCTGTGGAAGGCGCTGTACTGCAGGTGGAACCCTACAATGAGACACCAGGTATCACGGTTTACATTCAATATTAGATCCTTACCTATATAAAACTTGTTCTAGTGTTTGTCAGCAGTGGTTTCAAGTTAAGGTCTAATACTGCTTGATTTTTACTTTTAACTCAAGCGCGTTTTTTATGTTTGTCACATTTAAAAAATCTTATTATATTTAAATGGTCTTTGGTAAATTACTTGGAAGAAAATTTTGTGAAGTATTGTGAAGTATTATACTAATAAATTTTCCTAATTGCATGTTTGTATGAATGGAGAGGGAGACTTGTATTATTATATTGTATTGTATTATTGTATTGTATTATTATTGTATGTACAAAGGTCACCAATTTCTTTGTATCCCCAGGACCCGATATACCAGCGCAGCCGCGAGCTGGTGGCTCTGCGCGCGCAGCTGGAGGCGGCGGCGGCGGCGGCCAGCGGCGAGCACGCGCGCCAGCGGCTCGCGCTCACGCCGCCGCGCGTCGCCTCGCCGCACCATGTGTGACGCGACACCGCACGCGCGCCTACAGACTGGGTACGAGGAGATAGAAAAGAAAACTTATTACTTATTTTCGAAAAAAAATGTACCGATTGATTATTAATAATTTAGATTTCTAAATAACGAAATTCTAAATATTATATTATTTAATGTAATCGCTATAGTTTATTTTCTAAGTAATAGATAGGGGTGCCTTTCCCCGACTTCAAAAAAGACCTAAACGTTCAATAGGTTCCAAAAGGCCCTGCAAGAGTCACCATGTACGAAAATGGGCAAATAACTTGGGGCAAATTGTCAAATGTCTTGACTTGGCAAATGGCTAAAAAAATTCGTGTGTTACTTATCCATATTTCACCTAACTAAGGTCACCCTTCTATACCTTGGAAGCCATTCAAATGTATAATTATTTGCAGGTACACCATAAGAAACAGGCATTCCGAGATTACTATAGCGGCGTACAGTTCCGATGTTAAATTAATTAAATACAGTACGGCCAAAATATCTTGACTAGAATATAACTGCAATGGCAGCGCAGAAACTCATTTTGCCAGCGTTTTTACATAGCTATTTGTTATTGTGTTCATGTATTTAAGAAAATTTTACCACAAATAATTAAAATAAATACTAATATACCACCAACCTTGCATTTATGTGTGAAAACTTAAAAAAAATCAAACTTCTATTTTCCTTTAAAGTATTCTTTAAGGCGACGCATTGTTAAACAATAATTCTAATACCAGACACGCGCCAAAGGGTGCGTCCTGAGCAGGGTGAGGCTCTCCATACGCGCGCGTACTTATAATAAAAGGACGTAAACGACAAAATGGTTTTTGTTATTTTATTGCGTTAAAAACTAGAATTGGAGAAATTCCGTCTATAATTTTAATGAACATATTATACATAGCCTCATCTTCGAAGAAAGTAAAGAGGCTTAAACCGGTCCCGTTTGTCTATATGATGTGAATCTCTTTAAAAAGATGTTTGATATTTTTTTCTCTGTTAAAAAGTCACCTAATCATGTATTGAAAACTACCAAAATAAGGCTTTTATCATGAAAAAACCAACTTATATTTTCATTCGTTTTGGAATTACTGAAATAAATTGAAATTATTGACGCCAAAATTTCCAATGCGTCCTCTTAAGATAATATGTTATTCGTTTCACTGCTACATCACACTGTAAATACATATAATATGACTTTACTTATACTTTGGTTACGCTATAAACCGAATCACAGCAAAAAATGTTTTGGGCATGTTATTATGTCTTGTTTTGTAATCAATGTTGTATTATGTTTAAAAAATGCGGTTTCGTTAATGCGACACTTTGCCGAATATGTTGACGAAACTGACGAATTGCAGCTGAGTAAAAAAATGGCATAGTATTTTTATCTTTTTATATTCATGACGTACCTAATATAAAGTTTAAAGGACCTAATTAATTGTATTTTTTTCCAATTAATACGTCTAATATTTAAATAATTGTAAATCACACGACTCCACGAACGAATAAACCCTATAGAATGTCCTTGCCAGTTGAAGTAGCTTCCGTTAATTATAATGAATGATTCATTTTAGCCTGAAATTATTACTCTGAAAACTAGATTTTTATCAAGTTGATAGTGTAAAGAAATACGAGGCTGGGTGACGAGGCCCATTAATTAGATTGAGAGCAAAGTTTTTTTTCCCGAAACTATAAATATATTCAAAGATATCAGAATTATAATACACGCCTTTCTGTTCTTAAATCTTTGATAGCAGGGACACCAACTATTCATATTCTGATTGTTTAAGAGATAAAAACGAGTAGAACGTGACGAGTTGCCGGGCAGATGTGAAATATCTATGTTGATATAAAAAAAAATTAAAATCTATAACGAAAGATGTAACAATTAAGAAATAAAAACGTCATTCCGTTTGCCGTCACGGCTCTATAGTCAAATTTACTGTCAAAACTCACAAAAAATCAGATCAAAAATGTTTTTTGTAAAGAATTAAGTCCCGTTAATTTAATAGAAACTTTTATGTAACGAAATTGAAATTACGTCACAACAACGGGTTTGGTATTTGTACGCAATGCAAAACGTTAGACGCTCTACGAGGACGCATTTTGCGACGCACCTACACGCATATATTATTAAACATTGTTTGGACTGGCAAGTAACATAATTAAACAAAGCAAATTGTTTATAATACATAATTTGTATTTTATTAAAAAATTGCGAAATTTGTTTACTGACGCAATCCGTGTATCTGTTTTATTACGTTAAATTTAATATTATGTTTTGTTAAGTTAAACGCTAAATATTTTAATATATTATTGTAATTTTAACATTTCTTTTATTTATCCTATTATTGGTTAGTATGTTCGTACCAATTTTACTCATCGTAATAGTTCTATTATTTTCAGATTTTATTGTGTACTAGCTGGTGCCCGCGAATTCGTCTGCACAGGATTAGATTTTGGACAATTCACACGATATCTTTATAAATTATAGCCTACGTGTTATTCTGATGTAGGTAGCTATAATTTAAGATTCATTAGGTAAAATCTATTGAATAGTTTTTGTGTGAAAGAGTAACAAACATCCAAACATACAAACTTTCGCGTCTGTAATATTAGCCAGTAGGATTATTACCACTTCTGATATCTATACTATTATAGAGCAAATCAATTTGTTTTTTTAACGGTTTGACCTCGGGAACTATCAATCGATTTAAAAAAAATGTATTTGAAAGGCTTTTTTATTTTTTATTGCTATGTGAAACAGGTTAAAAAAATGCGATAAAAACAATGTATTTTATAATATATATAACGCGATAACATCCTAAGTTTTTTTAGTAATTCTCTTTTATATTGTTTTCTAATGTTTATGCGAATTTCACTCATCACAATGAACTTTTACGGATTTTATCGGTCCTCCCCGCAGTCCTCCCGTGATCATGATTGCTGTAAAGTATCCGAAACGTCGGGATTGTAAAATACTTAATAAACCGCGATAAAAGATGTTTCATTATAATTAATTCCTTTTTATATCTAGTCGAAAAAAAGATTTGTAGTGAAGAGATTGATATAGGTAGATAGATAACCGCTTGAACTGTGACTTCGATAACAGCTATGAACTTATTGTGTCCATTAGACATTCGTACGTACGGCATTGCACAAGACACTTGTATATATAGGAAAGATAAATATGTTCAAAGTAATCAAAGATGCCGGTATTAGATGTAAAGTAAATAATTACCTTAAAAGTTTTAAAGTTGAAAAGAGAAGGTACGCTAGCAGCGATGTAGTGACTTCGGCGGATGTGGTCATTATAGGTGAGTCACATTTACAATAGTAACAATTAATGTATTATAATTTAAAAGGGAGTCTAATATCGGTGAAATAATTAAAAATACTTTTTATGGTTATACAGTATGATATGGATCCCCACCATGGTTCAATCCTTGTCGTGGCGGTGGGTCTCAGTAGCCTAAGGTGTACCCATCACTTTGGTTGAAGCAAACGCCGAGGGAGCTGCTCTTTGTATCACTCTTATAAGAAGAGGGGACAAGGGACGAGGATGGGAACCTCACCCCATTGTACTGTCCCAACGTTAGGAGGAGCTGTTCTGTGGCGCGGGACAATCCCTCTGTGGAGGGACTGACTATCCGTCGCGGTGCCCTGTTTGCTCAACAGATCCGGGGCACCTCACCAAAGGTGGCATTGGTGGCACTCGCCGGGTCTTAGAGGGTAGAGCTGCGTCCACCTTACCACCTTTCGGGCGCAACGAGTACCATATAGATACCCGTCTGGGGAGACCCTCTCCCCCGCGTGATGCCTTAGACCATTTCCCGGCGTAAAAGAAAAAAAAATATGATCGAATATTTTTTACTAAATCAAGTAGGTACCTACTTTCGTAATATGCTCGTTGCTGTCGTAAACAAATTCAAAATACTTATATAAGTTTCATTAGGAGCTCCAAATGAAGTGTGTGAAATGAAGAAAGTGCAATTCATGTAATTAGGTAAACTGAGTAACTCGACATATGTTGAAAACATTTTTTAAGTTGTCACGAGATTAATCACATTTTTTTTGGTGAACAGGCGGAGGTATTGCGGGGTGTAATACATTGTATCAGCTATCCAAGAGAGGTGTTAACGCGGTCCTGTTAGAGAGGTATAAGCTGACGAGTGGAACGACATGGCACACGGCTGGTATGTATATTATGTAATGTAAAATGACACTTATGAATAAAGTAATAAAAGTTATAAATCGTGAAGCAAATATCAGAAATAATCGAATACTGCGGCGGGTAGTTTGTGGTGACTGCTCGTAGAAAGCTACATCACAAAATAAATACTAAGTATGTTTATTTTAATCATACATCCACTAGTTCAGCGTATCCCATTTGGTGGATCGCGACCCCGTACCACGGGCCACGAAAAATGAAATACCTGGTCGCACCATTACCTCCTTATTTAAAAAAAAATACTAGGACAAGAGTCAAAAATAAGCAGCTTCATATTTCTCACTGATTCTAATATAATAATAATATCTATGGACGCTTTCACACCACGTCAATCTGATCCCGTGGTAAGTTCTCGAAGAACTTGTGTTACGGGTACCAGACAACGGAAATATATTTTATACTTTTATACTATGAAGAATGGTAGGAAGACGATCTCCGTGCGGTGGCCGGTCCGTGTTGGATGCGAGTGGCAAGGAATCGGCCGTCTTTGCGCTCATTGAGGGAGGCCTATGTTCAGTAGTGGACGGATAGAGGCTGATGATGATGATGACGATACATATATTTAAGATTTTTAATATAAATATATTACACATATTTAATAAATATAATACACATATTTAATACATAAAAAGTTTTTGTTCTCTGGAAAGATTCGAACCCGGTGCCTCCGACTAGAGCGCCAACGCGCTAACCATTGGGCCACAGAGGTCGTCAAAATATATACATAAGTATAGTTATTCTATTTGCAATAAATGTTTCATTTTACCTAATAAGTACCCGGATGACCGGATGTTTTTTTTTAAAAATAAAATGACATTTTCTAAAAATGATTCCTAGCTAGATCGATTTATCGCCCCCGAAACTCCCTATATACTAAATTTCATGAAAATCGTTGGAGCCGATTCCGAGATTACAATTATATATATATATACAAGAATTGCTCATTTAAAGATATATATAGTACCCGGATGACCTCGATACGAGCTTTGCTCGGTATTTTTTTTTTTTTTAATCAAATGACATTTTCTAAAAATGATTCCTAGCTAGATCGATTTATCGCCCCCGAAACCCCCTATATACTAAATTTCATAAAAATCGTTGGAGCCGATTCCGAGATTCCAATTATATATACCTATACAAGAATTGCTCACTTAAAGATATAATAAGATATATATATATATATATATATATATAAGATAATAATCTTTATTTCATAATCAGTATACAATGTAATATAACAGTTGCAGGAGCCTCCTTTTAAGTAAAGGAATACCTGTATTAGGAGCCTCCGCTCTTCCTTAAACATATTACTACATTTACATGGTATACATAAGTAGACACGAATCTCGAGCATATTAGTTTAGAAATTAGAAATTAAGTACTGTGTACCGATAATGTTTTTAGATGAATACCTACGTATTTATGAATGCCTGGTCAGTGGTGATAATAACGATTATGACGAAGATGATGATAATGATTGGTCCCATGACCCTCAGATGGCTTACTAACATGCTTCATACATACATCTTACCACCACCATGCTTCATACATACATCTTACCACCACCATGCTTCATACATACATCTTACCACCACCATGCTTCATACATACATCTTACCACCACCATGCTTCATACATACATCTTACCACCACCATGCTTCATACATACATCTCTCTGAATTCAGACTTAAAAAAAAACTTTTCATATAATATTATCTTCTATGTTGTCTTACATAAGATAGGTAGGTATAAGTTTATCTCTTTCGAGTTCATTACATCATAATATTGCTTAGCTACAGTTATAGTATGAAGAGTATTATATTATCAATACAATATAATATCTCTTAATTGACAGTACAAATAATATACTTATATAAACAGTTCATTCAAATGTGTGACGTCATAACAATGTATTTTATCTGTCTCTAACTCATCGAGTATATAACCGGATAGAGTAGTAATCTGAGCCATAAAATTCAGAAACTGACCAGTGATTTGTAACTGACGTAATAGAAATTCAACCAACCAGTAATCCTGTATGTACGTCCCATCGGCCAATAATCAATCAATGCCCATCAGTCGGCCAATCAGAGCGCAGAACTAGCGCAGCATTGCAGCACAAATTTGGCGGAATTCGTTTTCATACAAAACAACATTACTGCTCTATGTGCTTATATGGTCGATGCTTTAACTCCAAAGCAAAATTGATCATTGAAAAGCTTTGAGATTAAATAGGAGAAGAAGGTCTCTTGAGTGAGAGGTCCGGGTTCGATCCAGCGATGTATTGAAATTGGGTTTACTAAATTTCTACGTGCACCTGAACATGAGACCATCGCTTTCTCACAGTCCTCGGCTTATTTCGAGGAGGCGACCCGTGCCTAGCAGTGGGACATATTGGGGTTGATATATTTTACGCTATCGATTGCAAATACATCCAAGTTATTCTAACAAACATCCTGAAACTTGTTAACAACTTATTCGCTTTTTTAGGTGAACCGTACATGTAAGTAGGTACAATCAAGAATATTTAATATTAGTGGTCTTATCATAAGCTTAATTATTTTTTAGGTTTAGTTTGGTCTCTGCGCCCTTCCGACTTGGAAGTTAGACTGCTGCAAGATTCCAGAGATGTGTATAGTGGCTTGGAAAAGGAAACCGGAGATTATGCGGGATGGATCAACAATGGAGGCATGTTTATATCAAGGAGCAAGGTGGAGTAGTGTTTCACGAAATTAAGCCCTAAACAAATTGTATTAAAGTTCACAGTTAACCTAAGAGCTTAAGCTCACCTAAACATAATACACAGCACAAAAGTGTTCGTACTGTTAGTATAACAAAATAACATCACTAACTTACATTGGTATCAAGGCCAGGATCTGTGGCATTTGTTTAATAGGTACTCATAACTTTAAGAACCAATTAATATTAGGTATTTTTGGACGGTGAACACGGCGTCTATTGCAAAACCTTCCTAAACTTATGGTTTGAATTCTTCCACAATACACTTTGTACAATTGTTTGCATTTCTATAAAACGCAAGTTTTTAATTATTGTACATTTTAAACCCTAAATATCTTACAGGTCCGTACGGAAGAATATCTCAGATTGCACACATTGGGAAAGGCTATGGGAATACCGAGTGAAGTTCTAGAACCTAAAGACGCTCAAAAAATCTTTCCGCTCCTGGATCCAGCAGTGTTCAAAATGGCGTTATACTCTCCACAAGATGGCACCATAGATCCCTCGATGTCTTGCAGTGCGCTTGTTAAAATAGCTACACAAAATGGTGGAAAAGTAATTTCTTCTTTTAAATTGTTTATTCATATAAATCAATTAATGGTTGATCAAAATATTTACATACATAGAGCAATTTTATAAATAACATAATATCTAATATTCAGAATTGTCTACGAGGATATGACACAGGCTCATCTTAAAGCTGGGTCTAATAACTTCTGAAATACAGTCTGAGACATAGGTATGACATATCTATTGTTAACTTCATATCGGGGACAATATGAGAATTAGCTATTCAATTACAGAAATCTTTCGAAGGTAGTCAGTCACCCCAGCTGTAATGTTGCTGCATAATTTATTTTTATATTTTAGATATACGAAGAATGTCCGGTTATCGACATACACTACACACACAATATTTTAGGCAACAAGGAGGTGACTGGCGTACATACGGATAAAGGATTCATCAAAACTAAATGTGTTGTGAACTGTGGAGGTAAGTATTTCGAGCCAGTCCTTGCGACTGAAAGTTAATTGAATAGCAGGCATAAATGTAAGTTATTGAATGTAGAACGTAGTGTTTTGGAGATCCTTAGGATGGGAATCTCATCTTCATTAGAGAACTAGAGACAGATGGTAGTCAGACTAGAGAACAGTGTTAAGAACACGTGGCGAATGTATCGCTAATCTTATAACTTACTAGATAGTGTAAAGTTATATCAAGTTTTTTACCTTTTTTATAGTTTTAAAAATTGTAGGTACATGCATTCTAATGCACATTTCATGATAAAAGAATCTAGCTTTGAACACTTCGCTATTTTTAGGCGCTTGGGGTCCAAGAATAGCCAGGTTCGCTGGTATACCCTCACTACCGCTGATACCGTTCAAACATGCGTATGTAGTGTCCGACAGTATCCCAGAAATCCGCAACTGTCCCAACATCAGGGACCACGATGTCAACTTGTATATTAAGATACAGGGAGAGACATGTCAAATCGGTGGATACGAGAAGGACCCTATTATATTGGATCAGGTAAGTTTTACGTGTGTTATAGACTAGCTCTTTAGTCCCACTCGCCCTTAAATATATAAATAAAATAATAGTCTATAACCATTTTTTCAATAACTGACTTATTAAAAGAAAAAAAAAATAGCGCGGTGGCCCGTTCAAACAAAAAGATAAAAAACAATCTTAGAATTCGTACAAATTTTTAATTATTATATAAGTATACATATAGCTTTCTTTCCGACTTTGTCTTTGTGAAGATCTTGTTGAGATGAACTATGGGTTGTAGAAATTATCTATCATAATTATTATTATAAATATCAAATATCATTGTTGACTTTAATATAAATATATACCTATTTCCTTCTTGTTAATATATTGACTAATGCTTACATTATTCATCATCATCATCATCAGTCCCTATCCCGTCCACTGCTAAATATAGGCCTCCTAAATTATTATTAGCACTTAAAGTCTCTTCAGGACTCTACAAAAATATTTATTGTTCAGGTACCAGATAACATACATTTCCATCTATACGAGTTGGATTGGGACGTGTTCAAAGTTCACATGCAGAGCGCTGCATCTCTGTGTCCGAAGCTCGGTACCGTGGGTATCAAGAGTAACGTATGTGGTCCGGAGTCATTTACGCCAGACCACAAACCCCTGCTTGGAGAGGATCCTCACCTCTTTGGTAAGTTGACTGCTCAGAATTTTATAAAAAAAATCTCCATACTTATTTTGCGCAAAAATGTTCCAAATCTACTTTGTGAACCTTACTTACATAATTCCTATTATTGCTGTGACAGCTTAGTTCTGTTTCAGAAAGAAGGACAGGATTGACAGCAATACTATCATCGAAGCTTAAAAATATTTATTTCTCATTTTATTTTATTAAATTTTATACAGCGAGGCTTGATACTGCCTTTTTATAAAAACAACGGGCGTTACAATGACGTGTGTAGTGTGTGATGGAATAAAAGCCGTCATGTATCGTCCTAAAAATTAAATGGCGTCCGTAATGGTATATATTGGTCAGCAGCACTGTAGACACTAGGAAAAGCCTTAATAATAACAAATGGCTAAAATGATGTGTTATTTAGGTCTCTACCACAACTGCGGCTACAATTCCGCCGGGATGATGTTCTCAGCGGGCTGCGCGATACAAATGGCCGAGTGGATCATCAGTGGAAGGTCAGGTTTATCACATTTATTGGCAAATTGAATTCTAATGTTCACGCGTTATAATGAAACAACTTCTTATGGATTTCATCGCAGTTTATAAGGATTACATTCACGAACGACGCTTTTCATCGCAATTTATTGGCAATTCATGAAATGAAGAAAAGCGTTAGTTTAGAATTTCCATAGCACGACATTGCCATAATGTGTTCTCAAAAAAAGAAATCGCGTGCTATTATTATTGTTAATATCTTAATTGCGTATTTTGGTGTTTATATTTACATTGTTTATGTTACATGTCGGGGTACATTCAACTTTGGTTATCGTTGGACTCGCTCAGAACTACGAGATGATATCTATGTATAAATCGCATGTTGCTGTACGTAATTTGAAAAGGACTTGAATAGCAGACTCAATTTATAATTACTACAAAACAGAGCTGAGAGCATATATCAAAATATACCTAGCTACGTTTGCAAAGCGACTCGGAAAGTTTTATGACCGAATAGTCTATTATTTATAATGCTTATATTTTATAGCTTTTATGTTAACGCAAATTTCAAGTTTTAGTTATTTCACAAGAACCTTGGTCACGAAAGGTGCTGTAAAGTCACTGTCATAAAATGTCGAAAATAATTTTTACTAACGGCGATAAAATCCATAAAAAGTTGCTTTTATATAATATTTTTTTATGTCATAAGGAGACAACCGAGCAGTCGGAGCCTTATGAGTTATAGTTTCTACCATGACTATAAAACCACAGTGGTTATATTTCTCTATGGTTACAACCGACGCCCCTTCACATCTGCACAACCCAAAAGTTATGCAAATACGTTGCCCTCTCTTTCCATATCCTCCCAATGGGCCTGCTGTCATATGACACCGGTGTTATGAGTGAGAGGTACCACCTCGGTCGTGCCGGGCCAATTCGGATGCAAAGCAGCACGGCACTACTTCTTTTATTGTACTACTACTGTAATAGTTTATAGCCCATAATAAGTGTTTTCGGCCTACGTCGAGCAGTAGAAAATGGCGAAAAAGCAGGGATAAGGCTGAAAAAGATGATGATGATGTATTCCAGGCCACACTACAACATGTTCACATTCGACATAGCCCGCTTCACCGCGGCTCAGATGTCGCGCGCGCACTGGGTGCGGGAGAGCAGCCACGAGTCGTACGTGCGCAACTATAGCATCGTGTTCCCGAACGACGAGCCCCTGGCCGGCCGGGACGCGAGCCACGACGCGCTACACCAGGAGCTGGTGGAGGATGGGGCGGTCATGCAAGTGCGCGCGGGGTGGGAGCGGCCCGGCTTTTACATGCCCGGGGAAAAGGTAATTTTGTATGTTTGCCAATGTACGGCCATTAGATGCGAAAGTTTATTGACTCCGAACCGGTATGCACAGAAGACTATTGCCTAGTAGATCGATTCGAATTTCGAAAAATCGTCTGCAAACGTAAGTAAGGTTTAAAAAATTACGTTTAAAAATACAAATAACTTAAAAAGGATTGTGTGGTTTTACGAAACCACGGTAAAAGTGAATTTTTTTTCACATTATAGACATTTAACTAACATTTTTTGGAATAATATTCCATTAAGAGTATAAAAATGACTTTATCAATCTTAATTTTATACTTGGAAAACTTGGCGGCCGACCGTCACGCGACATGCAACAAACAGACGAAAAAGTTTGAGACGATGTAATAAAAGTTTCACTTTAAAAATTACGATTAAAATATTACGTATATTAATACAAAGGAAATTAAAATCCGTTGTATGCCGTGTGTGCGCTGCGTCTGGCAGGGGCCAATAGACGCGCCTTTAGAATTATGACCTTTAAAATTTCATAATGACATCATAATGTCACATTAGCATGTCGGTGACGCGAACCTATAAGATTTTCCCCGACCAAAAAGTGCTCAACGCGGCTAAAGAAGTTATCACTTCAAAAGTATATTTGAATAATATACGTGACATTTCAGATAAGGGTGCAACAGTACGACTGGGGCGGCACCAACGACTACCCGCGTAACCTCGACCAGCGCTACGAAGACGTCCTCAAGGGAGATTACACGTTCGGCTTCTCTAAACATCACGGCATTGTGAGTATTAGAACTCCAACCCGACGCCAGGAGGCCGTGTGGTCGCAGACTGCACGGTTGGCGGGGGGCAACCGCCCACTTATATAAACCAAAAGTGAGCCAAATGGGCTCACACTAATCCGATGTAGCATTAGGGCCTTCGGGCCGTTAGCATAGATCCATCCGAAAAAAAAAAGTATTAGAACTAAAATCATGATAATATAACTTTTACATATTTTATCTCGGTTCATTTAAGATTTTTACATGCCCATGTTCAAGAATAATGAGTGAAATTCGCGTAAACACTAGAAAACAGAATAGATAGACCGTACCTATCAGAATATTTAAAAAGTCAAAACTTCAGAGGAATGAAAATTATTTGATTACATCAAGATAATCTTCCGGAAAATGTATCTCTCCTATTTAGAAAAAGAATTGTGTGGGTTTATGAAACCACGGTAAAAGTGAAACTTTTTTTCACATTATAGACATTTAACAAAAAAATTTTGGAATAATATTCCATTAAGGGTATAAAAATCGCTTTATCAATCTTTATTTTATACCTGGAAATCTTGGCGGCTGACCGTCACGCGACACGCAACACACAGACGAAAAAGTTTGAGACGATGTTATAAAAGTTTCACTTTAATAACATATACAGACAATATTCTCTCATGACTTTATAAATCATGCAAAATTAGGTTAACCCTAACACGTGTAAACCACAACATAAGCAACCTGTGCATACCTGTTATGTTTCCCCTAAAACAGTTATAGTGCGAAGGAACTACGAAAATAAAATAAATTTGTCAGATTGGCAGCGAAGCTTTGGCGTGCAGAAACGCAGCGGCGATGTTCAACATGTCGTACTACGGCAAGTTCTACCTGACCGGGCCGGACGCGCAGAGGACAGCCAACCTGGCCTTTACTGCTAACTTGTCGAAGAGGGAAGACAAGTAAGCATTTTATTCATAGAATCTTCTAGATATAAGTATTTGTTACGAACCACTGGCAGCACCAGCTGGATGTGACGCCGTTTGCCTATCTAAATGCATAAATTAAAGTAATTCAAATTATAAACTTCCGGTGAGGCCAAAAAAGTGTGCCATTCGTGAAGATAATATTGATGAATAATTAATGTTAACATTATTAAATCTAAATATACGTGATTAATAATTCTAAATAATTAATAATGTATTTAAAGTAATTATTTGTAACAGTGTTGCGATATTTATAATAATTGGATTTGATATAAAAGGACGCCAATGGCGGTCAGCGGTCTTGTGAGCCATTCTACCAGTATATTTAGTAAAGAGCCTTACTCTGCCGAAGTATATTGTGATCGAGAAGATTCAATTGTTTTAATCGGACATTCCTGCCGAGAGTCGTTTTAATTATTTAGTAAAATATTCGTATAACATGAAACATTTTATGTTCTGCAGTTTGCCAGACTTTCTATACTAGGCGAAGGTAGTTATAATATACTATAGGTAGAGTTAAAAAAATAATCTAAAAATGTAATCTATTTATAACATTAATACCATTAAAAGCGTATCTTATGAATTTCAGTCTTCGCTCGTCTTCTGATGACTAATAAAGGCCATAACGCGCAATCCGCTGCTTATATCTCTTCTGCTATTTAATTATTGACAGTATCTTCCCAAAAAGCTTATCAATATTGTATGAAACATTAAGATTATATAATAATAACTCTTTATTCTCAGTCGAGTAGTATATTCCCTGCTGCTGAATGAAAAAGGGGGAGTCGAAGCGGATCTGACTGTCAGTATACTCGACGGCGGGAGCGGACAACTGCACGAGCCAATATTTAAAGTGAGTGCTTTATAACAACGTGCAATCTCTTTTGAATAATATATACATTTTAGTCTGGAAGAGACCGCTTGGAGCGGTAAGACCGCCTTTTTTGTACTTAGATAAAATATTGTATTGTATTATTATTATTATTGTATTGGTACAAAATAAAGCATTTTATTATTATTATTACATGATAGTTCCATCAGCTCATTCAGAGGAATAATATCCTAATACTTTAAATTTCTTAAAGTCTGAACTGGTGATCAGATTTTGGTGAAATTTGGCACAGAGACAGGTGTACTGCCACAAGTCTCTGTGGAAGGATGTAGAATACCAAAACTTACGCATGTAAACCTACCCTTTCGCGTGCAAAGCCACGAGTAGTATCAAATATTAAACTACTACTCGTGGCTTTGCACGCGCATATACATAAATATATCATTGAGTGTAACGTACAGGGGCGTGGTTACTACGTCGTGACGAGCGGTTTCAGCGCGAACCACACGTGCGCAATGTTACGTCGAATCATCCAGAAGTATAAACTGCGGGCTACCATCACTGACGTCACCAAACAACTTTGCATCCTCTCTATCAATGGACCTGACAGGTATGTTAAATAAAAAAAAATGACTTTAAAAACGAAAAGAGCAACCAATTACCTGATAGTAAATAAACATATGTACATAGATGCCTGCAATGCCAGAGGCCATGTAGTAATAGAAGTAGTTCATTGGAAAAGCCTTAATAGATTTAAATATAGGTCGATATAATAAATTGTAGGTTAGTTTCACAAGATAGTAATTTTCTACATAATTAAAAATCCCATTAATTTTCCGATATTAAAAACACTCCTAACTCTTGCAACTTAATATTTTCAGTCAACGCATACTCCAAAGATATACCGACGCTGGTCTCTCCAACGACGCGTTCGCCCTCAACACGCACCGCAGTATCCGCATTTACAAGGCGCCTAACTCACCAGAGAACAAGACGTACACGTGCCGGGCCCTCCGCGTCTCCTGGTCAGGGGAGTTGGGCTGGGAGCTGCACATACCCTCCTCACACGCGATACAGGTCTACAAATCCCTCAGTTCGGCTAAAGACTTGAAAAACGCTGGGTGGAGGGCGCTGACATCGCTGAGCGCTGAGAAAGGTACACTCTTGTACATTTACTTATTATATAGGCCTGTATGATTATAAGTTTTTTTTCGTAATAATTTGGTTGAGCGGCATTATAATAGGCAATAGTCATTTCGTAAAAATAGTAATTTTTACGAAATGACTATTTTTTTACTATATAAAAATAGTAATTTCGTCAAAGATTAACTAAATAAATACAATATCGTCGGCTTTCCGCCAGCCACTTGCATATAACATGAATTGGCCGCAGAGCTGTACGAAAATCGTCTTCCCCAACTTTTCACTATCCAGTTACCTGAATTTGATACGTACTATTATTTGAGAATGATATTAAATATAGTGTGTTATATATTTACTATTAGATAAGGGCTTCGATAGTAAATATTATTGCGTTTTTTAGGATATCATTTATGGAACACAGACTTAAGAACAGACGATAATCCAATTGAGGCAAATCTAGGATTTGCGTGTCGTAAAGATGGTGAATATATTGGCAATGAATCTGTGACTAAAGCCAGAAAGGATGGTGTCACCAAGAAATACGCGTACTTCACTCTGGATGACAAGGTTCGTGTTTTATGCGGGGTTTATTACGTATAGAATATAATTGGCGACAGATGATTACTGCTACATATCAGCAATAATTATTATTATGTGTAGTTAATATTACAATAAGTAGATTGTTATTTGAAGTAGAAGCTTGCTTGAACTTTGGGTAATAATTAATAAGTAGTTATACGAATATTTGGCATGTTGGAAAAATTTAATAAGCATATTATGTTTTACCATATCGCCATTTTTATTTTGACACACGATATCGTGTACCTAATAAATGTATTAAATGTATCGTATTTCAGGTCGCCTTATTTGGTCAAGAAGCTATATTCAGAAACGGAACACCTGTAGGTTACCTCAGAAGGGGAGATTATGCGTTCTTCCTTGACAAACCCATAGGCATTGGATATGTTAGTAATAACGGTTCTGAAGTCACCAAAAACTTCTTGCAAGACGGCGAATATGAAATTGAAGTGATGGGGAAGAGGTATAAGGCAAATCTCCATATGAAGTCTCCGTTTGATCCAAACGGACAAAGATTGCTGGGTAATTATGGAAACATTGGTATGGATGAAAACACCCACGAGCCACACACTGGACAAAATGAGAGGTCTGGTGGCAGCGAATAATTTAATTTAATCTCAATAAAACATGATACACTCTTTGTGTTTTTCTTTTACAATTATAGGTCTTGTTACCTTAAAATCTCCTTAAATTAACTTATATGACGCTTATAGACCGTATATATATATCTGAATAGTCAAGCCCATTTGTCAAGCTTTTTTACCTTGCCAATTTGACGCAAATGGACCAATATTGTTTTGACGCTAACGTCGAAAGCTGCTGCTAATTCAGCCGTAGATTGTGTATCATCAGCTTCCACAATCGCCTTTAATTCGTCATTGACGACCAAAGTCTTCGGACGACCGCGAGGTTCATTTTTCAGGTCGAAATTTCCAGAACGGAAGCGAGCAAACCAATAACAGGTGATGCGTTGGTTTGTAGTGTTAGCTTCGTAAACGTCGTTGATGTTGCGTGCCGCTTGTGCCGCGTTGCTGCCACGGCGGTACTCATATTCCATAATTACTCGAATTTTTAATGTATCCATGATGACGAAAAAGATTGAAATGCGATGAAAATGTAACGTTAATCAATATACAAATGACTACTTTTGGAAAAAGAATTCCATGTTTTTAAAATAAAATTTGAAATTAGAATCTTTAGCCAAACAAAAATTATTTGGATTTGAAATGGCCAGTATTGCAGAACGGCAATTTCATAGGTAAAGACCTAATATTATATAGAACTATTAATATTCACTATAATATGTGGTTCACTGTAACTGCCTAAAGTCAAACGGTAAAGCGTCCATAGATATTAATATGGGAAGTGATAGTTGATTGATGGGGCTAGAGAGACGAAGTCGCGCTCCTTGAGATTTCCCGCAGTTTCTCCAAAACACAGACAAAATATTCTTAACACATAGAATATATGTGTTAACAAGACAGACTTGGCAGCATGGCCTCTGGTCTTAGCCGGTTCAAACAGAAACAAAACTAATAAATAAAATATATATTATATTGTCAACTGTGGAATGGCGGGAGGCATCGGGGCGGGCGGAACTTGATCTTTATATATTGTGATTGATTGGCGAAACTTGTGGAGGACCGTCCTAGAGTAGTTTTCTTAGTAGGTCTGTTCTGGCGGTCTTCTATAGTGTTTGTTTTAAAAACTTAATCAGTATAATATATAATGTGATTGTTTGGCGAATATTGGTGGACTGCCATGTGTGGATGGAATCGGGAATGATAGTTGATTGATGGGGGCTAGAGGGGCGAAGCCGCGCTCCTTGGGGTCTCCCGCCATTTCTCCGTATTACAGACCGAATATTGTATTTTGTATGGCTAATAGCTAATGCCTTTAAATGAAAATAATAAAAAAAAATTGTCAACTGTCATTTACAGGAATGGCGGGAAGCATCGGGGCGCACGGTTGTGTTTTTTTTTGTTTTCCGTTAATTAATTGTTATTTTGGGTCTTGTCCATTCAGAGTGGTTTTCTATAGTGTTTGTTTTAAAAACTTTGCCCTGATGCTTCCTGCCATTTTAAATATAAATAATAATAATAAAAAACTGTCATTTACATGTTGACACCAGTTGACACGGAATGGCGGGAAGCATCGGGACGCGCGGTTGTGTTTTTTTGGTTTCCCGTTAATTAATTGTTATTTTGTGTTTTGTCCATTCGGAGTGGTTTTCTACAGTGTTTGTATTAAAAACTTGATCTTTATATATTGTGATTGGTTGGCGAATCTTATGGAATACCGTTCTAGAGTGGTTTTCTTAGTAGGGCTGTTCTGGCGGTCTTCTATAGTGTTTGTTTTATAAACTTAATCTGTGTAATATATAATGTGATTGTTTGGCGAATATTGTGGTGGACTGCCTTGTGTGGATGGAATGGGGAATGATAGTTGATTGATGGGGGCTAGAGGGGCGAAGCCGCGCTCCTTGGGGTTTCCTGCCATTTCTCCGTATTACAGACCGAATAATTGTATTTTGTATGGCTAATAGCCTAGTAGCTAATGCCTTTAAATGAAAATAATAATAATAGACCAGTTGACACTGATCGTATGCCAAAAATAAAAGAAGAAAAAGAAATCAAGTACGTGTTTATAAACAGAGTCGAGAGAACCTTTTTAATTATATTTGCAAATAATAAAATGTCTGTTACTTTACATACGGATGTTGGAGATATGAAGATCGAATTGTTCTGTGAACAATGTCCTAAAGCCTGTGAAAACTTTTTAGCATTATGTGCTAGTGACTATTATAATGGTTGTCTATTTCATAGAAATATTAAGGTAGTACATAATATACGTTTCGTATCTTCAAAATAACGGTTTGGAGCTTCCCATAAGACCTGTAAAATAAATTCATTCTTTCAGGGATTTATTGTACAAACCGGTGATCCTACAGGTACAGGGAAGGGAGGTACCTCAATATGGGGAAGGAAATTTGAAGATGAATTTAGAGAAGAATTAAAGGTTAAGGAATAAAAATAATAATTGATATTTCATTATCATTCAAGATAGTCTTAATCTATATATGTAATAATATTTATCTTTTACAGCACACTTCAAGAGGCATGGTCAGTATGGCAAATAATGGACCAAACAGTAACGGAAGCCAATTCTTTTTTACATATGGTGAACAACCCCACTTAGACTTGAAATATACTCTATTCGGCAGGTACAATCTTTATTGTAATATGTTACTTGAATCATTTATTAACTTATTTCAAATTTTATACCTACTACTGTTTTGATCAAGTTATCAAAAACAGATAAAACAGATAATATTATGACCATTTATTTTTGAACTTAAAACGGGACACAGACATACCTACTTCATAATAGTGGCTCTAAAAATGATGACTTGTTTTTTTAAGTTATCATGAACAATTCCTATTCTAATAATGATAATTGAAACAATGGGACATTTTGCATAACACATATTTATGTTCTATACTATACTAGGTAATAGGTAGGTAGTCAATTATCTTTCAAAATTAACGAAATTTCATATTTTAAACACCATACTTCAATCAGCAATAGTAACTAGATATACTTATACTATATAGTAACAAATGTTTAAAATATTATCTTATACTTATGATCTTTCATCACATAAAAACAAACAAAACAATATTACTCCTGTCTCTTAGAAGTGAAAAGACATAAGTTAAACATTTAGCATGAAATCAACCTGAAGGGGTATCCAATAAAGTAGGTTTTCCCGTTATATTGCTTTGCAAGCTACAATGTACTGTTTCGTTTCTTTCACACGCGTAAATATTCGTAGTGATAGTATTAAATCGGTAATTTTGTTCAAAGTTTGATGTTATTTGTTACTTTTGATTGTAGTATTGCAGTTTCAAATATAGTTTATTCTTCATGTACTTACCTAAAGTAAGACACTAGCGTTTTCTTTTCTATTTCGGGCATTACTTTTGTATTCTATGTATTTTTTTCAGTTTTGAAAGCACACTGCAGCATGTGAGACGTGTTTACATTGGTTGTGTTTAAAGTAAACTAAACATAATAAGTGCCCACTTTTCAAGTGAGCTCTTATTTACCGAGACGGATTTTTGCGCCGACCCGATATCTAGTTGGTATTGTTGATCGAAGTCTCTATATTATATTTTTAACTGAATCTAGATTGGAAAATAGGATAACCTTATTTTCTATTTTCTCAAGATTCATGCATTTCGATATTATTTTAATTTTAATTATTCAGCCTGTTCCAAAGTGACGTAAGTGTCATTGATACTGCTGAATGGTTTTATGCCTTAGCTTTTTTGTGACCCAACAAAAAAGTATAATATGTCATCTATTACATCTATCAAATCAAGTATGTATTGTAATATTTAAAAAATGTAAATTACATTTTTTAAATATTACAAATCAACTATGACTTCCCATTCTATCCACCCAGAACAGTCCACCACAATATTCGCCAACCAATCACATTATATGTTACACAGATTAAGTTTTTAAAACAAACACCACCAGAACAGTTCTACTATAGAAAACCGCTCTAGAACAGTCCTCCACAATATTCGCCAACCAATCAAAAAACAATATAATATACAATAATTTTTTTAAACAAATACTATAGAAAACCGCAAGGAAGGAACAAGACACAAAATAACAATTAAATAACGTGAAACAAAAAAAACAGTTTTGTAGTATCATGGCGTGCCATGATACTGCAAACCACAAACTATTAAAAAAATACTACCTGCAAACTTCCCGCCGTACATACCATCACAAACTATATAGAGAATACTACGTATTCAGACGCACCACTCACCAACAACGATCGCAGACATCCTGCTGACAGGCAAAATAGAGTTTGAAGTTTATTTATCGTTCCTTCTTCTTCTTTTGGAACAGGCTAAGACCAGAGGCCATGCTGCCTGTTATTTTTTTTCCGAAATTGCTCTTTAATATTGATTATTTTATATTAATTTAGGATAGAGAATCGGGGCACAAAAACCTTTATTTTTTTAGGAACTTATTATTTATTTTTAATTAAATAAATTAATTTTCACAAACTAGTTTCTTCCCAATTTTTCATGTTTCTTTATCTTCTTTATACTTTCCTCGTCCTACTAGCCTATTGATCTTTTTTTTGTAACTGCCAACCATCTGAAACAGAAAAAAGAATATTCAAAACATATCTACATATAGAAATAACTGGCCCTTTTTTTTCTTTAACGCCGGGAAACGCTCTGAGGCATCCCGCCTGGGGAGTGGGTCTCCACAGGCGGGTATGTGGGACTCGCTGCGCCCGAAAGATGGTACGTGGACGCAGCTCTACCCACTAAAACCCGGGAGTGCCACCAGTGCCGCCTTGGTGATGTTCCCCCGGATTTGTTAAGCTAACAGGGCACTTCGACGGCTAGTCAGTCCCGCAAGTGACCGTCGCCACCTCCACAGAGGGGTTGTCCCGCACCACAGAACAACCCCTCCTAACCTCAGGACAGTACAATGGGGTGAGGTTTCCGTCCTCGCCCCTTGCTCTTATGTCCCCTCTTCTTATAAGAGGGGTACAAAGAGCCCCCTCGGCTCAATTAGCTTCGCTCAAGGTGCTGGGCTCACCCTAGGCTATTGGGCCCCACCGCCACGTCAAGGCCTGAATCATGGTGGGGGAAGTGACTGGCCTGTTGGTCTAGTGGTTACCCTGACTGCTTAACCAGAAGGTCGTGGTTTCAATTCCCACCCAGGACAAATGATCAAAAATTTTTTTAAATAAAAATTATAACCGACTTCAAAAAATAAAGTAACTAAAATGTTATAAAATAATCGCGTGTACAATCTTTGCGTTTACCACGTCTTTATTGTTACTTTTGGAGTCGGTGAGAACCCAAACACAAGGTTACTGAAGTAAATCGTCGAGGAGTTCCCTCGACTGTCTTCCAGCTCCAGCATCAGATCGACTCTAGACCTTCATTAAATTGTAGTGCTTTAAAATGCTTATTTAAAAAAATATTAAGCACACTAGTCATTCCTACAAATTTCGAAAGTTTCCCTCGATTTCTCTAGGATGCCATCATCAGATCCTAGTTTCCTTATCATGGGACCAAATGGCAAGTATACCCTTTCAAACAAAAAAAGAATTTTGAAAATCAGTCCACAATTGACGGAGAAATCGGTGTACATACATTAAAAAAAAATACCGGCCGAGTTGAGAACCTCCTCCTTTTTGTTGAAGTCGGTTAATGAAATGTGATGAGCATGATCATATGTTCTGTGTCTAGATGTAGTTTATCTATAATATGTATGTATTTAGAAATATATAAGTATGTATCAGTTGTCTGGTTACCATAAGAACAGGCTCTGCCTAGTTTGGGATGAGATGGCCCAACATATTTAAAAAAATATTTTTTTAAATTATTGAAAGTTTTTCATAGATACTGGACTCTTATGTAAAAATATCATATTTGTATTAATAATATTATTCTAGTGCAGTGGACTACACTATGTTAGATAAAGAATCTCATTCACTTTCTAAATACAAATTCAGTAGAATTAGAAACCGTTGTATTGAAGTATTCACATATGAAAATGTGGTTCCAATTTCAGGTCAATTTCTCAGTTACATTTACGTTGGGGGCCATATACTTAACTATAACTTATTTAAAATTTATAAAGTTGCATTCTATGCAGAGAAAATAAATTATTATTAATATTCACTTAAATCCATTAATAACTTACCAATAAGACTGACACACTAAATGGTTTTTCCTCTGAGTATCTTTAATTTGTCTGTCTCAACATTAGATATTCTATATTTTAAGCATCAGGCGGTTGTTATATTATTAACAAAATGTTCTCCACTGTAACGGCAACTGAAACAATTGTACTCACAATTTATTCCAACACTAGTTTCTTGCCTCGTTGCACCAACTAATAAATAAGAGATCAAATATAATTTAGATAAATATAAATACCAATTTAATTAAATTCTAACAAAAACTAGGTAAATATTTTTCATATATTATGTGAACGGAGATTCCTAAACGCATAAGAGAAGCAAAAAGGCAAATACTACAAATGGGTTTTCCAATGTTATGGAAGTAATAACACTACTAGTAGATGTCTGGCTACTAACAAACATTGGATATTAATAAATAATAAGGATTGCATTTTAAATTTGCCAGTCAGAAAATAAATATATTATTAAAGTTAGTAAATTCTATAATGGATTCTCATAATAAATTAAAATTTTTGAAAAAGTTATGAAACCATCATTTTTCCTTTAATTTTATTGTACTGTATATTTACATATTATTATATTCATACTTACAGGATCAGTTAAATAGTTAAGAACTGTAGATACAACTTGGTCAAGCATTTGCTCCATCTGTTTGTGACAGCCTTCTCCAGCTGATAATTTATTATATTACATGTAGGCTCAG
This sequence comes from Helleia helle, assembly GCA_963853865.1. NCBI lineage: Eukaryota > Metazoa > Arthropoda > Insecta > Lepidoptera > Lycaenidae > Helleia > Helleia helle. The sequence goes on from OY971421.1 coordinate 16,661,106, forward strand.
ATGAAGTAAAAAAAGGTAGATAGCGCACTTGGAACAAGAAAGTGAAGCCACTTTTTTAAGTATGTGTGAGTGAATGAAGGGTTGCCATTTTTTTAAATATCCCTTAAAATTGTATATTAATAAAAATAGGTAATAAGTGAATGCAACAGTGAATATTTTTATAAAATACAATAATATTACGAATATGTAGGAGGCGTGTAGGATCACTTTATAAACTGTCTCAATAGATATCTTATTGACACAATTTTTTTATTTATTTATTTATTCCCATGAATGTAGTAAATACATACAGCTTGGCAAAAAAGAGTATGACGTGGTGACAGGTGGAACTAAATATTTTACTAAATGGAAACCTATGATGTTTACAATACTTGGCCGACAAATACTAGATTTTGAGTAAAGCTTAGTGTTTCACATTTATTTTTAACGATTTGATTAAATTATCTTGCTGATTTTCCAAATTATGATGAGACCTAAGTGACAGTGGCGCCCTCATTTTTCCATACTCTTTTTTGTCAAGCTGTAGGTGATATTAAAAAAAATAAACAAGTTCTATACATTCTACCATAACATGGTGTGTGAAAATAAAACTTTACATAAATAAACAATTAATATAAATTAACAGGAAAAAATAGTTACAATTAAATAAACTTGATAAATACAACATGTCCTTAAAATCATTGTCAGAGAATAACAGTTTCAAAATAATTGATTATAATAGTAATTAGAAAGTCACATTTTATCAATACACAATTTAAATTAAATACATAATATGTCGTTTACCATTAAAAAAAACATTTAAATTATAAAAACATTTCTCTGCAAGCCACACTGTTACATTTTTTTTAGTTTATTAAATGGTAAATCTTTGAATTTATAAATAATTAAATACATAGTCCTGCTGTGGGTACGTGAGTCCCAAAAAAAATACAATATAGGTTATACGAGGTCATTTCGATTCAGTTATATAGCGATCAAATAATAAAATAATAATTATGTCACCTCTGTACTTAATTATTTTGCTATGGCTTTGCCTGCAATTGACTTACCCACTATTGGGCTAGTAGAAATACTAACTTCTGGCAACACTCTTCCGATACGTCATTTCGGGGCAATAATATTATTTATGTTGATTAACCTCAAAATAGTGTTAAAATATCTTAAAAGAATATAGTCTTGTGTTTATTTATGTGTGAAACGATATTTCTTTAGACTCTTTGGTCACTTTTGTATTGTTTTTACACCATTTAATTACACAGAACGGTATTTTTTTGGCAAACTTACTGCACGACGACTCGTAAGATACTAACAAAAATGAGCTTAGTTTTGGTGTATCTGTGTGCGTGAGCGCGTGTATTTACATGAAGGAGCTTAGTTTTGTGGCTTCAGTATTAGCAAAGGCCGTGCGTCATCTACCTTTTTTTACTTCATCTGAGCATGTAGGATCCAACAATTTGCAATGATCATAGTACATAAGTATATAAATTCTCTTGCAATTTAAACATGATCAAAGAGTGGCACAGATTCTGTAACATGAAAATATATTTTTGGGTACATTAATATGTAAGGAAAGTTTATGGATTATTAGTAGATTATATAGGGACTGTATGATAAGCTTAAAAAATTGGGGGTTATATTGACATCAAAAATTTTCGTAAATTTTCTAAGTCACCGCCCATAGCGCCCCTAAGGCTACACCTCAACCGATTATTGGTTCGTAATATAAAAATATAAGATTCATAACGAAAACAAGTTCATATTCACTCACCAGAAGTCACAAGAAGAGAATTTGTTGGAGACTGGAGTCCCGGTATTTCTGATTGCAGGAACAAAGTGGGACAACCAGAACTCCTAATACGTGTCTTTCCTGTGTTTGTGGTATAAACTCGCCATTTCCATTTTCGAAGTCTTTCTCACAATTGGGCATTTTGTGTAAGAAAATCCCCCCGCTTACTAAGACATTAGGTTAACAACTTAAAAGTTTTAGTTTTTTGTGATATATGGACCGAAAATATATGGAAATCACTTTCACATGTAAGTTCAACACAAAAATAGTAAACACAAACAAGTTTACTAAATACGAATATAACATTATTGTAATTTTATATACTACGTATTTTTATTATTATATTATTATTTATATAATACGACGTAATACTAAGACTAAAATATGGCGGCTATTTTTGACTTATTATACTAATTGAATTTAGTTACATAAATATTTAATAGAGGCGCTTCAATATTGCTCTGAGCCGCCATTCCTGAGGGAAGTCTACTTGTTAATGTTAGGTAGTTTGTACCCCGTGCATACCATGGTCCATGGAGACTAGACGCAAGGAGTACAATCTCTTTTGGGAGAAAAGTTGAAAAATTGTCCAGCTGATGCTATAAATAACTAGTTCAAAAACCGTCCATAATGGCGCTGGTGAACTAACAGGGTATAGCAAGGTATGGTGTCTGTATTCATAAATATGTGTGTGTGTGTGGCGCAACTTGGCGCAAACACGCTTAAAAATTTACCACCTGATGGTAGTGTGGCGCCATCCTTATTTCACGCTTTTCGACGGAAACTTTTCATACACATAGATTGTTCTCTTTGCGTCTAGTCTCCATGCCATGGTTCATGACATAATTGATTATTATTATTATTATTTTCATTTAAATGCATTGGCTACTACGCTATTAGCCATACAAAATACAATATTCGGTCTGTAATTCGGAGAAATGGCGGGAAACCCCAAGGAGCGCGGCTTCGCCCTTCTAGCCCCCATCAATCAACTATCATTCTCCATTCCATCCACCCAAGGCAGTCCACCACAATATTCGCCAACCAATCACAATATATAAAGATCATGTTTTTAAAACAAACACTATAGAAAACCACTCTGAATGGACAAAACACAAAATAACAATTAATTAACGGGAAACCAAAAAAACACAACCGCGCGTCCCGATGTTTCCCGCCATTCCTGACATAATTGACGTATTTGATTTGACATTTTTTAAAAAATATTTATCCCCAATGGGGAAAGGCAAAGGACAAGAGTCCATACAGCCCAGGTTTGACATTATCGTATGATGACATTCCCATTATACTTTTTAAACTATATGTTTGAGCAAAGGTGATCCACCTTCTGAGTTCTGTTGTTCAAAAGAAATATTTATAATAAATATAAAATCTAGTATTGAGTAACGACAAAAATTAAAATATACCAATTTATTGGGTATATTATTGCTTTTAAATACCTATTCTATTATCCACAATGAATTTAAACAAATAAAACATTTCATTTGGCAAAGAAATCCAAACTATGTTATGCATGTCCCATTTTTTTAAATTAATATTGTATTATGGAAACTTCATATTATGACTCCTTCAGTCAGACTCAACAATTGTATGTATTTATCTAATTCTTAACTTACACAACTACATACTAACAATTACTTTTTTTTTCAGAGTAATAGATGGATTTGAATCATTGGATGATTTGGAAAAAATGGCAGTAAATCCCAAAACATTTAGACCACTTAACGAAGCCAGAATTACTTCAGTCACAATTCATGCAAACCCATTAGCTGGATAAAATAATAAAAACTTATTTTGTGCATAATATTATTTCTTTTAATACATAACAATATTTGAAGCCATAAAGCTTTTGTTAACAAACTTAGTAACTGTTTGTGCATTAGACATAGAACAGTGCATACACATATTGTTTTATAAATATTTTACCCATGATCAATACTATAATTAAACAGTGAAAAAAAAATCCTTTATATTACACCTTAATCAATACTGGAAGTCGACAAATTATAAATTATCATAACAAAATTGACTTTTAGTCTATTAACATATTTATCATAGTTTCTTAGAAAAAGGTAATAAATCAAAACAGCTTGGTATTAGGTTTCTAAATTGTAAAAATTATCACTCATATCAAAGTCTATATCATGTTCCTGTTTAATTTCGGTTTCTGAAATTTTATCCTCCAAATGTTCTGTGAAGTGTGATTTGATGTGAGCAACTAAATCTGCTTTCTTTTCAAAAGTGGCACCACACTCAATGCAAGGCATGTTCACAACCAGACATTCATTAGACTGTACATGTTTATCAAGTTTATCTTTTTTAGTAAATTGTTTATCACATTGGTTACAACTAAAAGGCATATCAGAATGTGAAACAACATGACGATCTAGTTCTCTCTTTCTTGAAAATTTCTTAAAGCATATTTTACATTGAAACACTCTGGATCCAATATGTGCAACAGAAACATGAGTTTTGTATGCATCTAATGACGAGAACCTTTTTGGGCACTGGTGGCATTTAATATTCTTTGGTTTGTTCTTATTACTAATAGGAGACTTTTGCTTTGGTGGAGAATTAACTTTATTTCCAGACGTGGAAGGGTTTTTATGAATTTGATTAATAAAACTACTTTCACCAGCTATATGATCAGGTACTCTAGGCAACTCGTAATCAACAGCACTATTGTCCTGGTTTGAAGATATGAGATTACTAAAAGGATTTACATTCACCACCAAATCTTGTGTTATTTGATTATTTCCATACTCTTTTCGATCTGGAGATAAAGGACCATGTCTGACTTCATGTTTAAGCAATTTATCTCTCCTACCAAATGTTAATGGACATTTCTTACAAGCGAAGGGCTTCATACCCGAATGAACTAATACATGGCGTTGTAAATCACCTTTAGCGACAAAACTACGAGGGCATAAGGGGCAGACATGAGGTTTATGACCAGAGTGAATCCTTAAATGCTTACTTAAATTTGTATTTCTTGAGAAACTTTTTAAGCAATAGTGACATTGATAGGGCCTTATACCTGTGTGCACTATTGAATGTTTCCGTAAATCAGATCTCCTGCCAAATGATTTTTCACATTCTGGACAATGATAAGGCTTATCACTACCATGTACTTGTTTACAATGCGCTACATATTGATTGCGTTCTGCAAATACTAAGCTGCATTCTACACATTTATATGGTAAGTTTGGGTCATGGAAATTTTGTTCATGTTCTTTACACTTGTCCATAGTAATAAATGCTTGATCACAATATTGACACATAAAAACATTTTTAAAAAATGATTCCGATGCTGGCAAGTCACCGTCTATGGCATAATCCTGTTCTCCAGTTTCAACTTCTTGCTGATCAATATTCTCAGATTCTGATGAATCATAATCAAGACTTGGATCTACAACCATTACAACACTGTCCTCAACAATAAAATCTTCAGGTTTACTCTTTTGAATGTCTTGGGTATTATTGTAACTGTAGTTACCTAATTCTAATGAATTTGATGTATCCAATTCATATTTTACTCTATTAGTTATTTGTCTCAACCTGGATTCACTTTGTATACATTGATGTCTAAATTTGGAACATTTTTCTAGTTTGAATAAACATTTGTAGCAAATTCTTGTTGGAAGACCATCATTTGGATCCATCTGCAACCATATAAATAAGCGCAATTTGATTATATATTTACTTAATGACGTACGAAGATAGAATTATAAAGTCATACCTGAATTTCTAAACATTCAGTAATTTTAGAGGTTACGGTTAAAGCTGATGCATCATCTGGAGCATTACAAAAAATTGATGTCGATAAATTACTTTTATTAAGACACAGACGACAAAGCGTATGAAAATTTGAGATAATGTAGGAATCATCCATTTTGAGAGCTTTCTTCTTGCATCGAGATTGTATATTTTTATGGATAATATTTAAGCACTATTTTAATCTCGTAATAATGTTTCTACTGTACTATTCAAATGGATTACACTTTCCAAAACGCCATGTCATGTAGCTGAACAAAGCCTCGGAGGCTACGGCCCCGCGTCGCGACTACGCAATCGTTCGATTTTAGTCAACTGGGGCGATGGCCGATGTTCGGTAGGGCTGCACTAGAGGAGTCTCCTGTAGTCTCTGTTTTCCTGCATCAAATATCTTTTACAGCTTTATTGGATAAATTTGTTTAATTCATGAAATATATTTTTTGACAGTAAATAGGGAATTCAAATTTGAATTCGGAGTTTTTAAGAAACCGCGCTAATTTGCGAAAAAAATGTATTGTTTCCTATTTCTGGTCTTAAGGTGTGTAGCATGTTGTAATTTGTGAATTGTCATTGGTAGATCGCTTATCAAACAAATTGTCATTGGTTATAATTATTTTCACGGGAAATTTTATTTGCCGTTATTGATCATATCGGAAAATGAAAACCTGCAAAAATATTTGTTGTCGTTTCTGAATTTCCGCAGTAGGTACAGAATATATTATTTTCTTTATGAATTTTATAAAATCGATTACCCATCAATCACTAACAAACATTTCTACTTAAATAAAAAGATCAATAATTGGGAGGCTAAAAATTAGGCTACTAAGAAAAAATTTTTTTATAAATAAACTATTTTTATAAATATTGTTGAGACAATCAAATAATAAAAAAACCTCGGATAAAGTGTCGAGACAAAAAGAACGATCTCATTTTTTTTTTATTAATATTTTATGGCCTGGTTACGAGAAGAACGATCTCATACTTATGGGGCGAAAGTTGAAAAAGTGTCCCGCGCAGAGCGCTGACGTTTTAACGGAAAACTACGATAAGAACATAGTTGTTGCTATGATTATAGCATAGTCTAAAATGTTTTAGTAGATAATATAACCAAAATATTGCAGACAGAAAGCGTATTTTAGTGTGAATTTTATAAAATAATTAGTAGTTTTATTGTCTATTTTCCAGTACCTGTCACATTAATAGCGCAGAGCGCTGGCCTATGACTAACGGAAAAACTACCATATTATGAGCATAGTTGTTGTATTGACCAGAGTAGTTTTTACGGACACTTTTAATACACTTAAACGGTTCTTCTTGTCTCTACACTCCATACATCAAACGATTGAGACCGTAGATCATAGACAGAGAAAACTATAGAGTGCTCGTAAATAGATCAATAGCGTGTGTTTTCCGGTTACAGCTAACAGCACTAAATAAATAGATGTTCCAATTACAGCAACGCTTCGCAGACTCGAGCCACAGTATAAGCAAAGTCATGGTTTCGTGTAATGCGGTAGCAGAAAATTAACAAGTGTTTTTTCTTTAAGTTGGCATTGATCGAAATTTTACTTAAGTATTTATCGTTAGTAATATTTTTTTATTGATTGTTTTTTTAAAGAACATGTTGTGTTTTTAAACAAAACACGTTCTTTAATATTTTTTAAGAAATTAAACTTAGCGCACTCTGCTGGTGAACTTGAAAACTTTTTCACAAAATTAGCACAATTTGCCATTATGTGGCACTAAGTCGCATTAATATGCAAAATACACGCACGCTGGGTATTTTCCATTTACCGAGCATATTGTGTTTTTCTTTTATATTTTACTAGCTTTTGCCCGCGGCTTCGCTCGCGTCAATGTAGATTTAGAGAAATAGATCGTCTGTTCGCTGGTCATCAACAAAGACTAGCGAACAGACTAATAGGTTAAGAATTACTGAGAGACACTGTTATCCAACCCGACGCCAGGAGGCCATGTGGTCGCAGACTGCACGGTTGGCGGGGGGCAACCCCCCACTTTTACAAACCAAAAGTGAGCAAAGGGGCTCACACTAATCCGATGTAGCATTAGGGCCTTCGGGCCGTTAGCATAGATCCATCCGAAAAAAAGACACTGTTATATTTACACCCTATAATATGCCTATCCCAAAGATAAATAGATTGATAAATAAACCTTTTTTTATTATTTTACGCCGGGACGTCCCCGGCAGTATGCTGCGTAGTTGCGCACTAAAACCCGGCGAATGCCACCAATGGCCGCCTTTGGCCTCGACTTGCCCCGGATCTATTGAGCAAACACCTACGGCTAGTCAGTCGGCAGTCCCTCAAGGGACCGATGTCTCCACAGAGGGGTTGTCCCGCACCACAGGACAACCCCTCTTAACGTCGGGTCAGTAGGTATAATGGGGTGACGTTCCCATTCTCGCCCCTTGTCCCCCTACTCTTTTGTCCCCGCTTCTAATAAGAAGGATACAAAGAGCAGCTCACTCGGTTCAATTTGCTTCGACCAAGGTGCTGGTTCACCTTAGGCTACTGAGCCCCACCGCCACGACAAGGCTTGAATAATCGGGAATAAAATATGAACCCTAGGACTAAGTCAGTGAAAACAAAAAAAACTCTTTTCTAAAACAAAAATAAACTTGTCTTAAAGGTCATGAAAAGTTGATTAAAATATGCCTAATATATCTATTCTATACTTATAATAAAACTGTAGAAGTGTAAATTCTGTACATTGAAAATAATTAAAAATAAATAGCAGGGGGTGTTACTAGATCGATACCCAACCCAAAAATGTTTTTAGAATTTTTTTTGTCTGTCTGTCTGTTTGTTCAAACATCACGTCAAAACTACCGGTTCGATTACGATGAAACTTGGTATAATTATACTTTACTATCCGGGCCACCATACTTGACAACCTCTGTGCTCTGTGGTGAGCGCGTTGACGCTCAAGCCGGAGGTTGCGGGTTCGAATCCCGCCAGGGAACAAAAATATTTTCTGTGTTCCTGGGTCATGGATGTGTATTAAATATGTGTATTATATAATAAAAATCTTAAATATATGTATAGTATAACAAGTATTAAATATATTTCCGTTGTCTGGTACCCGTAACACAAGTTCTTTGAGAACTTACCACGGGACCAGATTGACGTGGTGTAAAAGCGTCAATAGATATTATTATTATTACACTGGGTACTTTTTATCCCGGAAAAGTATTACATACACACATTAACCCATTCCACTCCGCTATATATTGAAAAGTTTTCGTAAAAGTCCACTTGTTTTTATTGTTAAATGTGTTTAAGAATAACCTATTTTAGTATAATAAATAGTAAATTATCTTAAAAATTGTTATTTAGAGCTTGAAAAATAACAAAAAAGAGCGAACGCAAATGGCGCGTTGGTGGCACACAGGTAAAATTTTCTTCCGTGAGATCCGACAACGCATACCTTGCGTTGTACATAGGATAGTATTATGCAACATGCAAAGTAGAATAGTGGCCACTGCCAGTCGGTACCTAGATACAAAATTTACAAGTAAAACATACCTATTAACCCAAATTGGTATTTTTATTTATTTTATGTTTTTATTTTAGATTAGTTTTAAGTTTATTCTACTATAATATCTATTATTTTTTAATATTATGTATACTATTTAAATTTTAACTTAAATACTTCGTCAACGCACTGTAATATTTTAATTTTTTTATGAATGATAGAGAGATTACCTACTTTGTTTAAACAAATTATACAGGAATAATATTTTTGTATTGCGAATTATTTTTCTAATTTTTTTTTTCTATGTTAGTTGGATAGGCAAACTGGCAAACGTGCCAGCTCATTTATGTGTTGCCTATCCTGAGACAAGATGTTGAGTCTCGGTGCCAGTAATTACACTGCCTGTCTTGTCCTTCTCTCCGAAACATAGCAAAGCTGTTTCACGGGAGAAATAAGTAAGATGGTGGTACCCATGCAGCCGGGAGCGCGGCACAGCGCTTCCCTCCCACCGGTATTGAGTAATTCTACTCATGGACACAAGCAACTTTTACTATGGGGCTGACTTTGTAGCTCAACAAAAAAAAAAACAAATTGTCAATACCAATTCGACCAAAATATATGGAACAGCAGATTTTAAAGTTGCTCGTACCTATTAAATAAAAACTTGAATGCTATAGGTATATTTATTTAGGTATAAAAGTCGGTCCATAAATATCGGAGACAAAAAAATATTTCATTATCCTAGTAGTTGTACTACAGCAAAAATGGATATGGTTGTATAACACCATCCATCTGATTGTTATTGGTCAGTTTTCTCGAACGCACCGTTTGCGTTCGATATGTTTTCTTTACCAATTCTTACTGATATAACTCATGTAATGAATTAGTAAATAGCAAAAACACTTAGCTTTCGATAATTACACAATTAATCACTGTATGATTCTAAATAATATAAAAATTCGCTTAAAAACTACAGCACGTTTTACGATCGACATAAAACCGTTGAGAAATTATATTTTCGAATGTGACATTGACAAACCATCAGTATTACTAGACGTCAAAATTGTTTATCTATTGTTTGTCATTAAAAAAAAACAAAATGTATTGAACGTAGCCCAAGAAAATAAAATTTTATATAACTATTGCAACAACGCATATGGTGCGTTGGCGGCACACATCAAAAACTTTGCAGCACGCGAGGTATGCGTTGCCGGAGCGGAATGGGTTAAAAACAAACTTATTTTTGTGTTATTTTTGTCGTATGTTATGTCAACCGCAGTGGAGTTTATGCTGTAACAATAGGGCCGAAGGTCCAACTTGACTTGAAGCGACGGGCGGGGGCCGGCCGGCCGGACCTGCCAGCGAGCACCTAGCTAATATCAGAGCCTCAGGCCGCGGCCGCGTATCGCATCATACATTTTTGACTGTTACTGAGGACGGACGTGTTGAGCGGGGAGTGTTCCTTCATAATAATTATTCTTAAAGACATTTTAGAAATTGTATCCTTGCAACCGTGCTTTTCAGCGCGCACTTTTGCATTTCCTTTATTTTTTATTAAGCGCAGTTTAGAGTAGTTACTTATTAAATTTATTATAAGGTGTAGGAATAGATTTTAAAGTTAACAAAATAAAGTATAGGTTATTTAAGACTGTTTAGCTGAAGTGGGCGCAGACCTGTCGCTTTCTGCGGTCATCCGAGCGATAACGGACAGTGAGAGCGCATGACTACCTTGCAGAAGGAGAGTACCGCCTACTCTCCTTCTGCAAGGTAGTGATGTCGCAGAAGGGGGAGGCGGAGCGGGAGGGAGAGCTTTCTTGCGCCTCTTCCCGCAAGAGAGCATGGCGGCGACAGGCGGTTGCACCGCCGTAAGGGGCCTGTGCGTGGCCTATCGGGGGATCCGCCGGGTCCGGGCTATAAGGCATCCTTATGTGTTCAGGGTGCCTTAAGCGGAGTAGGAGGAGGGGATGTCACCCTCCTGTCTCCAGAGGAGAGTGCCAGATGGCACACCGTTAAGGCCCGGTGCGGCCGTCCACAGCTCTCGCGCCGGATCACCCAGACGACGAGGAGAACACCGCTAGGGTTTAGTGGATAGAGTCTGCGTCCACCTTATCACCTTCTCGGGCGCAGAGAGTCCCACATAACCCCCGGGACTCCCCGAACCTGGTGGTATGCATAGACGCATTCCCCAGCGAAAAAAAAGATAGGATTTTCACTGTTGTCATTCGTGTATTATGTTTTAGTAGATATTTGTATAGCGTAGACCGTACGTAGGCATTATTATTTTAATTTTATTTAGTTTTTAAAAATAATCTTTGGTATAGGTATTAGTTAATTATTAATATATAATTCAATAAAGGTAACAGGTAAAGTTGGTTCGTTATTAATTTTCAGTCTCTAGATTAGGCGCTAGGTGATTATTTTTCTATAATATTTTTAATACGGTTATAACACGATGCCTTTCAGAAAGAAAACTTCTCTTTCTGCTACATCGAAATACGCGAAGCGAATGAGATTAGTTAGATCACAAGAATCTGCTGAGGAACGAGAGACCCGGTTAAACCGTATGCGAGAGAGCATGACTGAAACAAGAGCACGCGAAAGTAGTGCCGATCGAGAATATAAAACAAAACATAAATAATATAAAAACCAAAAATATAATAACATGAAACAAAGTCCTTCCTCGCGTCTGTCTATCTGTACAACTAGGTACAAACTAACTAAATGGATTTTCATGCTGTTGTCAACATGAGATAGAGTAATTCCTGAGTCAGGTTATTGTATATAATTTAACAAGACTGTATAAATTGATAAATAGTTGGATAATTACTGTGAGAGTCGGAAAAGTTTAAGCCGCTTGGGAGCTTACATTCGAAACACAGCCTTATTCCCTTTATAGCAAAAAAGTAGAAAAATGATCATCATCGGTCCGGATACGTCCGTAAATAAAAGTTAACGCGGGTGGCTTGCGGGCAACAGCTAGTTATGTAATATAATGATTATAATATCAACAAATAAAATGTTGAACTTGAATGTTGAAAAATCCTTCCGTAGTGAATGTCTACGTCATAAGATATTACGTGAGCGAAATTTTAGGTTTCTAGTCCTAAACTAAGGCTTTGGCCTGTGCGTTTATTTAAAACTTGAATTTAAGAAAATACTCAATCAATCAATCATCACTCAAATCATCAATCAAAAATCATTCAATTCCTACAAAATTACATGCAAATATATCCAAGGTATAAAATGTTTCATACAAACTTTTATCCCCTATGTAACCCCTTTTGGGGGGTTGAATTTACAAAAATCCTTCCTTAGTGGAAGTGTTTGTGATATACATTTGTCAATCACTTTTGACCAATGATATTTTTATCAATCACTTTTGCCTTTAACTAAAACTTTCAGCCCTTATTTTACGCTCTTAAGGGTTAAATATTCCCCACCATGGTTCAAGCCTAGTCATGGTGGTGGGGCCCAGTAGCCTGAGGTGAACCCAGCACCTTGAGCGAAGCAAATTGAGCCAAGGAAGCTGCTCTTTGTATCTTCTTATAAGAAGATGGGACAAAAGAGCAGGGGGACAAGGGGCGAGGATGGGAACCGACGTTGGGAGGGTCCGACGACGTGCGGATCAACCCCTCTGTGGAGGTGGCGTCGGTTGTTTGCTCAGCACCAAAGGCGGCACTGGTTGCACTCGCCGGGTTTTAGTGGGTAGAGCTGCGTCCATTTACCATCTTTCGGGCGCAGCGAGTCCCACATACCGACCTGGGGAGTCCACTCCCCAGGCGGGATGCCGGGATTCAAGAAATATTGGCATTGTATTTTTTAAATATTATATATTGTGACATTTTTATTGTTGTTATTAAGAATGTAATATTATTTCTAATTTTAAATGACATTGTTACAATTTATTTTATCATTATACATGACAATTATTATCCTTTATTTTTATGACATTCTTTATTTTATTATTTATTGACAATCATTATAATGAATTTATCTTATTAATTGAGTATAATGTTAACATAAAATGATATTTAGATTTAATGAATTAAATTATAGTAGTTTTATTTAAATGGTATATATACATTTTCTGTCACACACCATAGTTATGGTAGAATGTACTAATTTAAAACACCACCATTGTACTACATTCTTGTGATGAAATAAATGATTGATTGATTGAATACAGAGGTGATAAATTGTTAAATTTGCATGTGGTTCTAAAATTGTGATGTGGTTTTAAAATTCTGATGTGGTTCTAAAATTCTGATGTGGTTTTAAAATCCAGAATCTTTATCTTCATCAAAGAGCTTCTTGCAGGGATACTCTGGCCACTTTATATTAAAATTAAAATTGTATTCTCCTGGGCAGAATTTAATAATGGGCTGGTAGTCCTGAAAAGAAACATAATTAGAAATTATAACAAAACATTAAGTATGAAATGAAATGATCTTTGTAAAAACCATATTCCATGCAAATAAATGATTGATTGATTGAAATGTACCCAAATATATTAATTTTTTCCATGTCATAAGGAGGCAACCAGCGAGGAGCAGTCGGAGTCTTATGGTGACTACCGACGCCCATAGGCATTCGAACAGCCTAAAGTTCCGCAGCTGTTTTACCCTCCTTTTCCCTATCCCCCTACCCCCAATGGGCCACCGCAAAATCACAAGCCGCAAGAAACGTGACCGCATAGCTGTCACTAGACGCCGGTGTTATGTGAGCAAAAGGTACCACCCCTGTCATGCGCGCCCAATTTGGCTGCAAAGCAGCATGCACTCCCCATTATAAACAAAATTGATGAAACAATATTGTATATTTTAAATGTTGTTAAAACTTCATGCCAAAAATCTTTTTCAGCTACTATAACATTACGTACTTGACATTCCACGTAGAATCTATGACTTCCTCCTACATCCAAGAATGCATTTTGTTCTTTGCACATTCGATTTGATCGAAATGAGTTTGTCTCATAATCATAAGAACGTGGAAACTCATTTTGGTTTGTTAATATTCCTTCAGTAGGTAAATTATTAGGAGCTTTATTCTCAAACTCAGGTTCCAAATTTGAAAAAGTATCTGGATTTGGAATTGTAGGTGTAATTTCAGTTAGTTCAGTTGTGTTTATTTCAGAGGCATTAATATCTGGATGTTTAGATTGTGTGAGTTCGCCGTTGAATGAATCGTTTCTTTTAGGATGTCTAGAGGCATCAACATTCTCAAAGTTCGACTTAGAATACCCTTCTGGGTATACGATTATTACCTCAGGCTTTGGTGTAGTTACTGATCTCTTTTGGTAATTCACTAGATCGTCAATGTTATTGTTCAAAGTTACCAACGTTGTATCCGATAAAACCGGCAAAACAGTTGAAGAAGTTAACAGCGATAGGTCCGTAGGGTTGGTCGTCATATCAAAAGATTCGAAATTTGTCGTAGGAATGTAATAGTTTAAGTTTTCCGAGGGGTTGATATAAGAATAGAGTAGATCATTATTCATAGGAAAAGAAGATTCATGGTTTTCCGGATGCACAATTATAGCTACATTAGATTCTTCAGATGCGTAGAGATTATTATCGAAACAAACATCTTGATCACAAGTTGTTGTATGTAAGGTACTTGGAGGTAAATTAGATTCCGTCTTTTCTTCTTCATTTATAGGATAAGGAGTTTCAAATGTGGAGGTAAGTGGAAATGATGTTGGTGTTGCTGAAGTTGTTAGTACTGCACTATAATCTGGAAATGTTACGATTGGGTTGCCCTTTATATCGTCAAAATTATTTTCATTTAAGATATTAATTGGTGTGGACGAGGGTAGTGGATTTAATGGTTTAGGTTCTGAAGAAGTATCAAATGATAGACTTGTAATAGGGCTATTAGAAAATAATGAATCCAAAACATATTTATTAGTATTATCTACGGGAGAAGTTGAACTTGACACAGAGATATTATGTTGCGTCGTATGATCTAACTGAACGGGATACGATGGAAGAGCATCTTTATTATACATTGGTAATTCATATTCGGATGTTACAGAAGAGGCAATTGTAACAGATTTCGGTATATTATTAAGATTTTTATAATATATTTCATCTTTTCTCTGGCCCTTTGAATGTAAAAACGGTGTACTTAGCGTTGGGACATACTTGAAATCCTCAAATTCATGGTTTCTTAGATAAAAAGACGGAGGATGTATTACTTTATTTAAAAAAGGATCAAAACTACCATGACTCATTTGATATGTTGGCGGTAATTCAGTGACTCCATTTTCAAAAACAGTTTGGGATTTGACTGAAACAGATATTACATTTTTAAATAATACAAACATACATATAATTTGCTCCATTTAATTATTACTTGAATTTTTATAAAATTTATTAAGTTTACTTTGATGTCATACAATATGTATGTATCTAACCACTCATCATCATCATCATCAACAACCCTCATATTATGTCCCATTGCTGGGCACAGGTCTCCTCCTCAATAAATCAGGCGAGGAGGCCATAGTTCACCGATGAGCAAGCTATCTTCTCATGTTTATGTGCACGGAGAGCCCCTGCCCAATAGAACGTCGTCGCTTGTATCTAACTACTACCAGCAGCTATTAGAGCGTAAAATGAGATAAAGGCAAGACGAACGAGATGAAATGAGAAACGATAAGTATATTTTGCACTTATAAGCTTATTAGAGTGGAAAAAATGTCGTCGAGCATTTGTGGCGCACAGGGTAAAGGAAAAAAAGCAAAATCTTTCACATTTGCAATAATAGTAAGGATGTTAACGTACCTGATACAAATATGAGTAGTAAAAATAATAATTGTACTTTTAACATTATCACTTATTATATGCTTATAACGCAAGCGTTTCTAACACACTGATATACATTTCTTCCTCGATATAAAACGGCTTTTTAATGTGTCTGTCAATTTGTAATACATTAGTTAGTTGATGATGTGGCTGATGTGGTCTTTATATCTTTCATTTTATTAAGATATTTTTGAAGTGTAAACATCTTTTAGCGCGGTACGCATATTTTTAGATGAGATAAAATCTCTGAACTCACGACGCTGAACCGCTGGAGACGCGGTTTGACGTTTATATGACGTGGACTCGCGACATCGCACATGAAACGCTGGAGACGCTGTTTGATTTATTTATATAAGATTACGCAATATTTTTTTTGCAAATTGTGTTGCTTCTAAATTATGTCATGCGGCGCGAGGATGGGATCCTCACCCCATTGTACTGTCCCGACGTTGGGAGAGGTTGTTCTGTGGTGCGGGACAACCCCTCTGTGGAGGTGGCGTCGGTCGCTTGGGGGCCTGACTAGCCGTCGAGGTGCCCTGTTTGCTCATTAGATCCGGGGCACCTCACCAAAAGGCGGCATTAGTGGCACTAATGTGCGTTATTAGTAATTAAAATTAGTGGCACCGGGTTTTAGTGGGTAGAGGCTAGAGCAGCGTCCACTTACCAGCTTTCGGGCGCAGCGAGTCCCACATACCCGCGTGGGGAGACCCACTCCACCATGATGGGATGCCTCAGATTTTTCCCGGCGTTAAAAAGAAAATACTCCCTCAGTTCAATTAGCTTCGCCCAAGGTGCTGCACCTTAGGCTACTGAGCCACAATAAGGCTTGAACCATGGTGGGGATAGATGTCTGCACTGGGTCATATACCTACATATATCTCTACCGGGACTTAGATGTTTATTTATATAAGTTTGTTATATTTTTTAATTACGTCCGTTCCTAGTATATGATACCTATAACACAAGTTCTTACGAACTTAGCACAGGGATAGGTTAACGTGATGGGACTGTTGGTTAATATTAATATTTATTTATTTAAATAAACTTCATATTTTTAACCGACTTCAAAAAGGAGGAGGTTATCAATTCGTCGGAATCTTTTTTTTCCATATCATGTAATACTAGTTATCATTAACGTTGACGAACTTCACTCGACTGATGACTTCACGCACCCCGCAGGCTGCAGCCAACATTCCACTAGGATCGCTCTTTTCCGATGAAGCTTAAAGGCTAGTTGGCCGTCAGCATAGGTCAATTCGAAAAAAAAACTAGGATCGGTCACCGCACTGAGAACGTAATACATGACTACGTTTCTTACTTAATTTATATCCTTTTATAGGACTCGTATTATACGTTCTTGATATTAATCACACATACATTGAATATCTAATCTACTAACTGTCGATAAAAATACCCTGTTTTTCTGGTGCTATTACCCTAAGAGTTTTCATTAATTGTTATAAGTTTGCAAATGGATTTATTAAAAAATATTGTTCATGTCCGTTTTTAGGATTCCGTTCCTCAGTTCGTACAAAACGGATCTCTCATAGGATCACTTCGTTGTCCGATTGTCTAATTGTCTTACAAGTTTAGCTACCTATGAGGTAATTCTCATGAAATCATAAAATTGACTTATTGAAAAATAGAAGCTATGTCCCAAAGTACTATATTACTTTTACATTGGTACTTGTATTAACATAAAGAGTTCGTTTTTATGGAACCTTTTCTCATCTATGTATTTTTTAGCAATCTATAGAATATACTAATAAAAACACTGAAGTATTTGTCTGTTTGTATAAATGCTCTAGTATTAGGATTTGAAAAATCTTTTTGCATTTAAAGCTTTATGTTTTTATCTGTAGGAGGATATTTTATTTAATTTTAGAGTTGGTTGAAACAACGAAAAACACCTAAATATAAGGTGTCGCGCCATTAATAATTCTCGCCTCTATTTTAAAGCATTGTGCAACTTTGCTCTTATTTGTTTTACAATTAAATTTATTTTTTTCAAAATTAATAAAATATGTGCATCGACCATCATCACAGTTTTAAACTAAAATAATTAAAAATAAAACGATAACATTTAATATTTTTTATTTATTTTTATATTCTATCCGTCTCCTAATAATGACAGTCTATTTTTCTATGTACGATACTAGATATTCATATTTTCTCTGAGATCAAGCTATGCTGTGTTTTACGTAAAAGGGAATACCGAACTCCTCCAGATCAAGAGGGATCAAAATGCCAGATATACAATAGATTGAAATAGCAAAAAGGTTAGTCGACATCACAGGAGACCGAAGAGCTCTCGTGGCGGAAGTTCTTGCTGAGGTGCACTCCTATGTCTCGGATAGGAGGTCTTTCGGCGAGAGCCTGACACTGGACGGGATCCTGCGGGTCCGCCGACTAGGGCAAGAGGCGTTAATGCTGAGGTGGGGAGAGGACCTGGCGTGGGGGCCGTATGGCAAACGCCTAACGGTTGCCCTGCGTCCGGTCCTAGAGCGGTGGATGCGCCGTAAGCGCAAACCCCTTACCTTCCGTCTGACACAGGTGCTCACCGGGCATGGTTGCTTTGGTGAGTACCTGTGCCGGACGGCCCGCAGGGAGCCGTTGGCAGTGTGTCACGATTGTGGCACGGCGGTGGACTCGGCCCAGCACACCCTCGAGGTGTGCCCGAGATGGGCGGCGCTGCGTCATGATCTGACATCGGTCATCGGAGGGGACTTGTCTCTGCCGAGTGTCATCCCCGCGATGCTCGGCGACGACGAGTCCTGGACGGCGATGGTCTCCTTCTGCGAGGCAGTAATGTCCCAGAAGGAGGCCGATGAGCGGGTGAGAGAGGAGGCCGCCGACGAGGCCTCCCACCGCGGGCGACGAACGGGGGTGCGTAGGAGGCGCTACCTAATGCGCCTCCAGTAACGCCCCTGTGCTCGTGTCGGGCCCAGGATGGGGTTTTAACCTGGGTCCAGCTAGACACGACGTCGTCGGGGACTGCTATAAGTATCGAATCAAACGAACAGCCGAGCAGTCCCCCTTTAGAGGAGGAGTCTGGCCTTTTCGCCAGGGCCAGCCTGTCGCCGAGGGTCCTGCGTTGCCTGCATGATCCGGGACTCTCATAAAAGGCGGCTGAGGGCACTTGCAGCGGTTTTAGTGGGTAACGCATCTCCAAGTGCGAACCCCACTCACGGCTAGGTTTAAAACTCACCCCGGTCCTAGTTATGGTTTGGTCTGCAAATTTCCGCTGCATTAAAAAAAAAAAAAAAAAAAAGACCGAAGAGCTGGCAGCTACTTCGGACAAAGAATTAGTCTAGCTATTCAAAGGGGAAACGCTGCCAGTATCTTCGGAACCTTGCCTAAAGGGACTCCTTTTTATTTAATAATATATTTTAGATATTATTTTTTTAACCCTCTATATCATGATGTAGACTGTAAGCAACATACCGTCCGATCTATCACTACATCCATACAATTCGTTTTCTGACAATACATTGCACTGTATACTGTAGTCTACAAACAGAAGTAACGAACAAGTTTAAAAACTAATCACTAGATGGCGTTACTTGTCACCAATTGAAGTTTTTTTACAAAGTCGTTAGTGGTTTGAACAAGTGCGCGCGTGCTCCGAATTGAAAATTATTTAAATATAGTTATTTCGAGTTTTAAGGCTTTATTTTCAATAACATGAACAGGTAAGTGTTTGAATATTTAATATTTGACGTTATCAATAACATTTATTTTCATTATATTGATCTTTTTTTAGAATTTGTGTTTGTTGCCCGTAAGCTACATTGACGGATAGGGGTATTATTTTGTGTGTGTATAGATTATATCATGATCACTCGATATCATGTTTCAGGGCAGCTCGTAAGCGTCCTCATCGAGTCCTTTTAGATGAGGATATTACCTCGATGCTGCAGGATGATGATGACGGTTTGGATTTGGACGATGACAGCCTCGCCGACCCAGATTTTTCCCCCGAATTAGAAACTTTTGAAGACAATACTTCCACCTTAGATATCGACGTTGATTCTATAATAGAAACCTTAGAAAGTAACCACGAAAGCTCAGTTCCATCACCTCCAAGCGCTGAAACTGCATCACACGGTCCTCTTCCTTCATCAGCTCAAAGCAATCAATCAAATAAAACTGCAACGAAACCTACTAAATTGAATTTACGCTGGAAGAAGAAGAGCCTACAGGTAAATTCTGAGCAGCTTAGATTCAAGGGTAACATGAACTTAGGCACTGAACTTTTAGAACTAGAAACCCCTATCCAGTTTTTCTTTTACCTCTTTCCACAAGAGCTTATCAAGATGATATCAGAAGAGACCAATCTTTACCAAGTTCAGAATGATCCTAATAGCACTTTTCGTGTGACAGAAATGGATATCAGGCAATTTATGGGCGTGGTTTATCTAATGTCTCTTATCCGATTACCCAGAGTTACGAACCACTGGAACCCAATACTTGGTACCCCAATAATACAGGATACTATGCCATTGAATAAATTTGAGAAAGTGCGCCAAACTTTACACTTCAATGACAATAGTAAAAATCTACCTAGAAACGATCCTGGTTATGATAGAATTTTCAAAATAAGACCAGTGGTTGAATCTCTAAATGCAGCTTACAAAAAGGTTCCTTTGGAAGAACACCTCTGTGTTGACGAGCAAATTGGCACCGACATTTCTAATGTGGCATGGAAAGATAACAAAATTGTCACTCTGGTTTCTACTTTTGCTGGAATACAGCCTGAAACTGATGTTCGCAGATGGGACAAACAGAACTCTAGGTACGTGAGCATAAAACGTCCGAACGTTGTAGGAGAGTACAATCGCCACATGGGTGGTGTTGACCTCATTGACAGCATCATGGCGATATACAAGATACAGTTGCGTAGCAAACGATGGCAAATTCGTCTATTTTATCATTACTTGGATCTCACAATGGCAAACGCATGGTTGCTTTATAAAAGAGTCTGTAAAGACAACGGCCTTTCGTGTCGTTTATCATCAGCAGATTTTCGTCTAGATGTTGCAGTTACTCTTTGTAAATTGGGTACAAAGCCTAGTATGTCTAGTCGCCGTTCGCTGGAAAACGAGATACAAGCCAAAAAACATAAAGGACCTGCACAGCATGCACCTCCTATGGCAGTACGGCAAGACCAGATTGGGCACTGGCCCCAATGGTCTGACAAAAAAATTAGGTGCAAGTTTCCAAAGTGTACTGGGTTTACTCATAATACATGCGAAAAATGCGGGGTTGCTCTATGCTATACCAAAACCAAGAACTGCTTCAGGAACTTCCATCTCTCATAACTTCCTTTTATATGTATAGTTTTTAAGATTACAACTCAGTGTTGCCCCTAGGCAACGCTCCCTATTTTTCAATTTTTTTCGGAAAATAATTACAATAAATAAAAACTATGAAACACGTGTATTTTTATTTTGGTTTAATTACCCAATAACAACTAAAAAAATAAAAAACATGTTATTGAGTTATAGAGGGTTAAAATATATTTTTTAAGGTTTTTAGTTTTAGGTTCTTTGTACATTATTAAGTCTTTATATTAGTATAATCTCGCAATAGAAATTTAAAAGTATAAGCTTTCCGTCTATACTTGATAGATTGATTGACAACTTAAATGTAACTGATATTTAGCGATGTTATTTATCCTAATTTATCCTTAAAAAAAACAGAAAGATCTTCCAGAATTTTATTTGATACATTACGAAATAGACTTTAACAATACAGTCTTTTTTTTATTCCTACTTGGCGTAATGGGCAGGATAAATTTTAGGAGCACGCTTCAAGTTGCAGTTAACATAGTCAGCGTCTTCGCAGCGACCAGACTCGGCGCTGAAGGCGAAGCCTGGGTCACACGAGAGTAGCCGGCCCTTGCCGCCTTGACACGAGAAGAAATAGTGGCAATCGTTTCCGTACCTGTAGGAAATGAATAAATTAATGAAAGAAATGAAGACATACCTAATGCATAACAGTCTTGAATGAGTAAAGTGGGAAGTCTTAGTGCTTAGGTTAGGGAAGAACTTATTGTTAATGAGCTATATGATTGACTTGCCATTCCGGTGACGAGTCGCCATTTAAATAATATTGATAAAGTTAGCGACGTAAATAAAGAAAAAGAAAATGTCTAACATAATTTGCACAAGGAAGATGCATTCTGAAGTCTACGTCGATGGACAACGGCATTTTATGTTTCACGATTATGATGAAATAAGCAATTTACTACGAAAGCTCTACACAAAATAAAGAAAAATATTTACTTTAAATTTGTCACAAGTGGATTGCCACTTTCGTCAACTTCACCTGGAGGGCACTTGATGCCGTAGAATTCTAAAATGAAAAGAAATAAATTAGTAAGAACATAAATTGTACACTTATTCTAAAAATACACCGTGTGAGAGTATAAGGGTGCGGCTCCACCGCGGCGCACGGAGAGGCTACGTACGTTTGTTAAGTTTCGTTTTGCAAGAAAATGTATTTGATTGTTTCCATTGTAACCCACAGACGCGCTACGCATTAACTGCCAATATCTTGCAATTGACATTTTAACACACGTGAGTAGCCTCTGCGTGGAGCCGCGCCTTTACGCTAATACTTTTTTATGTAACTTGAATAGGCAAA
Organism: Helleia helle; assembly: GCA_963853865.1. Lineage (NCBI taxonomy): Eukaryota > Metazoa > Arthropoda > Insecta > Lepidoptera > Lycaenidae > Helleia > Helleia helle. Next base: position 16,683,636 of record OY971421.1, read on the forward strand.
CGTGCCACCTGATGGTAAGTGGTCAGCGTCGCGCATGAACATAAACAAGTTTACCTGAAAATGACCCAGGCGACTCATTCATGTGTTGTCTATTCTGAGACATAAGATATTGAGTCTCGGTGCCAGTAATAACTCTGCATGTTAGGAAAGAAGGGCATGCCCTTCTTTCCTAAAAACAGCAAAGCTGTTTGACGGGAGAAACAAGCAGGGTAGTGGTATGCAGGCGGGAGCGCGGCACAGCGCATCCCTCCCACCGGTAATATATGATCATCATCATCGTTAATCAACGAATGATAAAGTCACCTAAGTCCGCCAGAGGACTAACGTTACGATATCCCGAAAAGAATAAGCTCTTTAAAATGGTAGTGGGCTGGTCACACATTCAGGAGAACGGATGGCCGATAAGCTAAGGTGGAGGCCACGTTTGGGTGGACGAAGTGTTGTTCGACCATTTATCATGTGGGAAGACGATCTTCATGCAGTAGCCGGTCCGTGTTGGATGCAAAATGGCAAGGGATCGACCGTCTTGGCGTTCATTGAAGGAGGCCTATGTTCAGCTGTAGACGGATAAGATGATGATGATGATGATGATGATGAAAGTTACCTGGGCCCAGCAAATGCTTGTTGTTCATGACATTAGTTCTAAATCATGAATGGGCAACGTTGATCGCTTATGAGTTGGTCTACTAGATTTCCTATTTCAATTAGCTTAAAAGAATATTACCGTCGACATTGCAAGAAGGGACATTGTAAGGCCAATCACAGCCAGATGTCGCAGGGTTGAATGCCAGTCCAAACGGGCAGTACATGTCGAAGGCATCGCCAGCAGAACATATGATGTATCTTCCACACTCGCTCACTCCGGCGTGTGGTGATGGGAAGATACCGTACTGTCGCTTACATGCCGCTGTGGGTTTCGGTGCTTCTGGAAGTTAAAGAGGTAAATTATTGCTGCCCATTTATTGTATGTATAACTGTCACCAATACAATGAATAGGGTGACATAATATTTATCACACATAATTATAAGGCCTTTTTGGTCTACTGTTGAATAAAGGTGAATTATATACAGAAATCTGATATTTTTAACAACTGTATTTAACGGTTATACCCGACTAGAAATTTTTTCGTGATCCTTAGAAGGACCGGACCGGGCATGCCCGATCTAGACCAGATAAGGAATGTAACGCAGATGATTTGCCTGGACCCGATCAGGAAAACCTAATCTGGACCCGATCAGGAAAACCTTATCTGGACCCGATCAGGAAAACCTTATCAGGACCCGATCAGGAAAATCTTATCAGGACCCGATTCGGAATTCCTAATCGAATCTGGATGAGATAAAAAAATTAGAAATCGTCTCCTTTCTTAATTTACCAGTAATGCTGGTGCCAAGGCTTTCCAAAATAATAGCTCTAGTTCTGACAGACCACATACAAATTATTATTGTTATGTATTTTAGTGATTGGTCTTAAAATTGAAAAATAGTTCTTAAAAAAAAAAAAATTAACATAAACATAGGCTTAATTTGTTTACAAAATACTGTGATTTTTTGAAGTGACCAATCACTAAAATACATAACAATAATAATTTGTATGTGGTCTGTCAGAACTTGAGCTATTATTTTGGAAAGCCTTGGCACCAGCATTACTGGTAAATTAAGAAAGAAGACGATTTCTAATTTTTTTATCTCATCCAGATTCGATTAGGAATTTAGGATAGATTGTTACTAAGTATTTTAGTACTTGTTTTTATAATACCGTGCTTGTAGGTATGATTACCTTAACAATCAATGACCAAAAATATACACAGGGTAATAAAAACTGTTACATTTAAATATTAGAAGCTAAATATTGTGATTTATTTAAATGTTGCTACCTTAGGTTGGGTTGGGTTAAGTATTTTAGTACTTATTTTTATAATACCGTGATTGTAATATAGATCACCATATCAATCAATGACCAAAAATATACACAGGGAAATAAAAACTGTGTTACATTTAAATATTAGAAACTAAATATTGTGATTTATTTAAATATTGCTACCTTAGGTTAAAAGAGAATAAAAGGGTTATTGTTAAGTATTTTAGTTACTTATTTTTATAAATACTGTGATTGTAATATTGATTATATCAATCAATGACCAAAAATATAGATAGTAAAAAAAAACAAATAATAGTTTAACAAGAGTTTAATGAAAACATTAAAAACACTTCACAGCCTATTATAGCTCACCCACACTAACTCTGGAAGGTCCTGCCTACTTGTTTTCTGGGTGCTGTCTGTGCTACTGAAGTAGGTGGTATGGTATCCTCACTGTCTTTTTGACTCAAGCTTGCTTCATTACAAATGTTGTGTAAAACACAACAAGCATTTATAATTCTAATAACTGTGTCCGGATGATAGTGAAGGACCCTGTGTCCTAGGAGACATCGCCACCTATACTTCAGAACACCCATAGTATGCTTTACTGTATAGTGTGCTACACAATTAAATTTGGTGTAGTGTTCTTCAGGTGAGCCAGCCGGAGCATCCAAATATGTTTCATCACAATAGTTCTTTGGGCATAGCCCGAGTCTCCTAAAACATAATAAATAATTATTGCATTACAATATTCATGTATGAAACAAATGCTCACTTTATTATGATTTTAACTTAGACTTAACAAGTGAATAAACAACTTCCCCAAAATTTAAAAAGGAAAAAATACATTCTAAGATTCCTTTATAATTTTTATGTTATTTGCCAATTTAAAGGTATTATGACTTCTTATACTGTGGTATTACTAAAAGAATATATCTATTAACATATATAATTAATTTGTTTAAATTGTATAATATATTATATCAATATAATACTTATATACAATTTAAAGGTATTTACTAATAAAACAAAACACATTATTAAAACTAAATTACAGAATCCAAGAGTTAACTTACAATTAAAACATTCCTTAAGTGAAATCCTTTTCTATTATAAAACCTCTCATTTTGGGCTGGATGTATGAGAGCCATATGAGTACCAACAATAGCACTTACTATGGATGTCATATGGAAGTTTTCATAAAATCTGAAATGAATGCAAATATTATTATGTAGCTCAATAAGTCAAATAGATTATTATAATTAGCACTTATTTGATTTATATTAATAGATAGGTATCACATAATATGAAGAACAATGTAGAACCAATCAATAATAAAATAATTTGAGATATATTTTTTAAGTATCCTACATATGCATTGAACTATTATTACTGTAGTAATTACAACTCACTGTACATAGGCCGTAAATAAAGAGAAAAGATGAACTATAGAAGAGGTTAGATTCATTATAGATATTTCTATTGACATACCTTATAACCCGCTTATACTAGATAGTAGATACAAATCCAAATCGCTATGAATAACTTCAAAGCTTCATTATTGGTTAATTAAATTATTAAATTAAATTAAATAATTGTAATTACTTTCATGTTATTATGACAATAAGATATTAATTTTAATAAATCTATAATTCAAATAACAATACATTACCTGCTACGCCACGTATTTCAACATGAAAGGTTGGCCACGTCGGATCAGGCTCATCACAATATTTCACCATTGTTTGTAATAATTTGCAATAGGTATTTAGAATTTTTTAGCAATGATTCAGGCATATATTTACATCCAGTACCACCGTATTCTATAAAATGATGTAACCAAGAACTTGGTACATACTAGGTATATCTATTTCTTTACTGGATGAATCATTTACAAATAGAACTAACACGTATTTGTAAGTCATCTGAAAAAACGGATTATTGAAATATAAAATTATTTTAAGAAATAGCAAAAAATTTTGCACTTTTTCAATGATTTCTGACTAACCTTGTACCTAATTAAACTTAATAACGAAGCTTTAAACTGAGTAATATAATAATCTAGATACTATAAGTTTATAGTACTTTATTCACTTTTTTTTAATTTAACATACATTATATTAATTATTCATAATCTAATTGTTTAAGTTATTCAGTTTTTTTGTTAAACTTATAAATTTCACTTTTAATTTATATATTTTAATATACTAATCGACATATAGGTAATTTTTACACAATATAAAAAAAAATATATAATTATTAGTTAAATATTCAACAAATGATTCTCTATGACACAAAACTTTTGTCACTTGCAAAATTGATAAACTGATCTACGTCTTCTTGCAACAAACAACACTGTATACAAGTTCAGACATGTTATTTTGTGACGCCACCCGCGGTCGCTTGTATAAATTAATATACTCACTATGTACATATTCGTTGTTTATGTTTTATTGATATTGATATTTTGGTACATTTTTTGATAAAACATACTATTCACGCGGTATATATTCTTAAATAATAAATATACTAATTACTATATACAGATTCTAAACAATGTATATAAAACAAAAATAGTTAATTATTCAACAGAAATTTTACACCACACAGATTTATTTCTTACTTCTGGACGCTTAAATAGTTATATTCAATGATATTATAATTTATATAATATCATTGGTTATATTATCGAATTTTAATGAAGCGACACACTGTACAAAATGCGATGAGTCGTATTGTGACGTCACGCATCGCTTCATATACATTTCATATTGTATATACTATACTTGTGTCTTACTTGTGTTTATATTCATGTAATTTAATAGAAATTGAAGGCAGTTTTTTTTTGTTATATGTTATATCCCTTATAGTAAATATTAATTTAATCGTACTTAAAAAAAATTAACTATATTAATTCAAAATAAAATTAAAAATATATGCCGGACCTCATCTGGTCCAGCCCTGGTCCTGATGTAGTATGCCTTACCATACTTTTTTATATTTTACATCAGGTTATCCTCATCTGGTCCAGACCTGGTCCTGATGTAGTATGCCTTACCATACTTTATTATATTTTACATCAGGTTATCCTCATCTGGTCCAGACCTGGTCCTGATGTAGTATGCCTTACCATACTTTATTATATTTTACATCAGGTTATCCTCATCTGGTCCAGACCTGGTCCTGATGTAGTGTGCCTTACCATACTTTATTATATTTTACATCAGGCTATCCTCATCTGGTCCAGACCTGGTCCTGATAGGGCTTACCGGATTTGGCAAGCCTTATTCTATCCTGATCCGGTCCAGATATATTATCTGGTTCAGCCTAACTTTTTTTCTAGTCGGGTACGTGATAAGTAAGATGAAGTAGATTCCATTAAAACTATATAAAACACGAGACACTTGAGCAAGACGGTCGCAGATAATACCAAAAAATAGAGCTTCGTGAAATGAAAATGAAAAACATGATAAAAAAAGTAAAGTCTGTAAAGTCGGTTTACTGACTGTAGTTGAACGTGACAACGTTATAAGAAAATGGAACGCCTCAGAGTGAGGTAACACCGCATGCGTCATGTTTTTTCGTTCGATCGTTCGTTTCGTTCGTTTTTTCGATCGAGCCGGCTGCACGAGCAGCCGGCTCCATCGAATTATAAGACGCTGCCACGGCAAAATCCCGTTTAAAATAGGTTTAATAGCAAAAACAATAATTTATTACAAATTTATTACGAGGCTTGCACCATATGATTGTCCACTAACATTTGTAGACAAACAATTGGGCCGGCACGACCGGGGTGGTACCTCTCGCTCACATAGCACCGGCGTCAAGTGACAGCTTTGCTAAAATGGTCTATTATAGAAATGATATTATACGTACGAGACTGTTCGCGTCCTCGGCACGGCGCTTCATGTGGATAGCTACAAGGGTAATACGGCCACTTGGAGTTAGGGTTAAAATTTAGACCATCGGGGCATATACGTTTGGTCGGCTTGAAATCCTACGGAAAAAACAATAAATAAAATACAACGACGAATTTTTACATTTTGATTCAGAAGGCGGGCTTCATGTTTACCAGCAAGTATTAGATCCATTGCTGGTCGCAGGCCGCTCTTGAAACACAGGTTTTACTATTGGACTTGATAATTATTATTTTCTTTAACGTTTTAACAGTTTACTGTTTACGTTATAGGCCTAACTTCGACATTCGGCTGAAGATAGGCTTAAATGCCGAACATTCAGCTCTAGAAAAAATACCTACTTTCGACTTTATAGTCGACTTTTCTTCATAAAATTATATACCTAAATGTAACAAATACATACCCGGCATTCGATGTAGGCGTCACAATATCCGTCGTCCACGTAGCTGTTACGTTGGGTACATATGGGACCCTTAGTGGTCACCTCAGCTTCGGTAACTGTTGGGTATTTAGACAAGTGAGTGCAAGGATGAAGAATTTTTTTTTAAAACTATTACTAGGCGGCTGGACACAGGGCTCCCAAAGGATCACCAATAAGATCAGTTCTATGACGTCAGCATCTCACCCCCACCAGTCCGAAGATCCATCTTGTGTGAATCGGCGAAATAGCTAGTTATACTCAGTAGTGTTACTTGTGTTCCAATGCTAAAGGGACTTATATTCATGTTGTTGTTTATAGGAATTTTACATTGCTTTTATCCAGTCACAATTAAGTATATGTTCTATGAAATAGTAAGAATTATTCTACTCCTTTCTAGAATTCCTATTTTATGGAACACAAATTCATAGATTTTGCTATCTTTTATTTACCAAACGAATGCTGTTTTCATTTACATATTTATAAGTACTTTTGTTTTATGTAAAGAAATAAAGGAAGAATATTTAATAAAAATAAAACATACACGGGATTCGTGGAGGTGCACCCAGGCAAGGATTTTCCGGCCATTGTGCATTTGAATTGAAGAAGTATCCCTCGGGGCATGTCTTCGTAATTGGCTGGAAGTCCTACAGAAATGGACATTTAAATAATTTGTTCAATCGGAAAAGGAAAATTAATAGTATCTTGACGTGAAAAATCTGTTGGCGCGCCTTGGCAGTTAAATCAACTCGAATAGCGTGTCGGCGACGACATGAAGCGTCATACCATGTTCCATTTTTCGTATTATGTAAATTCTAATATAAACAAAGATGTTCCACATCTTCCGGCTCTTTAGCGGCCAACTTTTGTTACTAGTCAAACTTGTACGAAGTAAAATAATTTAAGTACCTTGCACTCAATATATATATTTTTTCCTTCAACTGGTATATAAATATTGTTTTGAGGGCATGGCTGTGGAACTGTCTCTCCATTACCTTTGAGGAAACAAGATTTTAATTGTAAATCTCTTATTCAATAAGCTAAATTTTTTTACAAATAAAATTGTACTTACAAGCAGCCAAAGATGCAAACAGAAATAGAAAATAATACATGATACCTAAAAACCTTAGCCCACAAAACGAAATGTAGGTACTGATTTGAATGAATTCAAACACATACTTTATATAGCCAGTTGATAATTTCTTTATCATACCTTAATTGTTATTTAAGGCTGTGGTTTGAAGCTATTAGGGCAAAGAAAAACACTTTAGTCAGATATCATTAATATATTTACGATATCGTAACAGTAACGATGATAACAAGAATGATCTTGTATTTGACCAGAGCATACGCCAGGTTAGTCGATCTAATAAATACACTTTAGTTGGTCATTTAAATTAAACATACGATATTTCAAAATATACTTAAAAAGAAAATATATGCATGGATTCAGAAAACAGCAAATGTTTGAATGTGATTCTAATATTATCTACTGTTAGTAGAAGTGTTATTAGAGATAATTTCGAACCGTGAAATAATGCGACTATCCATATGAAATTACATCATAACATTTAATAAAAAATAATATTTCACCCAGCATCTGCAAAACATTCGTAATTCCATATCAAATCGTTTATTTCATAGTCGTTGTTGAAAGAAGCCTATTTTACACGATTTGCTTTAATTAGTGAATCGACGTAACCTGCTAGTTTTATACACTAATAATGTAATACATGTCATTCTATTATTGGCTTGTGGTTGGTTCTTCGAAGCCGCCGTAGCCCTCCGTGGTAGGACTGCGCAGTTGTTGAGGCGCCGATCTCAACTTCTCGTAATATTGTTGCTGGGCGATGTACCGTTGTTCCTCCTCCTCCCTGGCCTGGACAGCCCTCTGCCTGATGTCTGCTGGGCAGGCTGACACCTCATCAGCCGCTACACATGCTTCAGATGCGTCGTCGAAGGCGTTGTAGCCGCTGCAGGACAAGCGACGGGGCTTGCCATCAATACATATAAAGTACTGTTGGCAGTTGCTGGGGGACCTGAAAACGAAAATGTGATTTTTTATTTCCTAATTATTATCACTTATATGGATAGCAACAAACTTTATATAATCGAAAGTTTCAATAATTTCACGAAATAGGATTTTTCGAGAATGTTCTGTTCGGAAAAAATCTCGCCGTAGTTACAAAGTGTCTAACTTATATCATAATACGAGCTGGTGCGCCCAGCTTCGCCTGCGTTAACTTAGATTTACTACCGTATCCGGATTGATGAAGATTATTTTTATAGTCTATGTCCTAATCCGAGGCATAAGCCATCACCATTTCAACTTTCAGCCAAATTAGTTCAGCCGTTTTGCCGTGAAAGATCAACAAACATCCAAACTTACAAACTTTCGCCTTTATAATATTAGTAACAAGATATTGGCAATAGATAAGTTACTGAGATATTTATGTTAGCGTTACAAATAAATTTAAAAAAGATACAGAAAATGAGTTAAAAGACATGAATGTGCTAGGTCACGTGGCGACGAAAAGCTAATAACAAGTCCAGGGCCTGTAGACAAAGTGACATCGCTTTGTAGCCGAAATTCGTTATCGTCTTTGAGATAACGATAATAATTTTCTAGCCAATGATCAATCAAAGATCGTGACAGTGCAACGACAACAACTGTCAAGTGTCAACAAAGTTCGACAAGAAGTGTCAAATCGGACCAAAAAATTAAAATTAATATCTATGTAAATAGACCTCATACACACTATAACTCATAAAAATTGTGAAAATGTTGCCCTCCATGGCTCATGCCCACGGATAACGAATCAATATCAATAATAAAATAACATAAGTTTGACATAAGTGTTCGATAACCAATTAACAGTTTATGATTTTGTTACGAATTTTAACATTGTCTACCCACTTGCGATAACGATAACGAGTGACATAATTGACGACGGCTTATGTCAATCCCATACATTTTATTCTTTTCGAACTTCGTTATCGTTTTTTTAATGTAACTTTGTCTAAGGCCTCAGGTCACATCCTGTGAGCACTAATAACATGGGTCAAGTGCTAATAAATCTTAGCATTATAGCACAGTCTACGTTCCTGACGCTGTGCTAACAGCGTGTGTAAGTCTGAACTAGCATTGAGTGTTGTTTTGCAAACCCTCTGGTATTTCACACATTACATAACCAAGGTCGGCTCATCGTTGACATTTAAGCTCGACTTGCCTTCGGTTGACCGGCCATTAGCTAACCTGTTCTTGGCTAACCTATGCTTAACATATCTGCTGGTTCATATGTAAATGATATCGAATGTTCTTGAAACCATATTTTATAAATATTTTTTAGTTTGGCATATCGTTTTATTTTTTATATATTATATTATTATAATAAGCAGTCTTCATGATTTAACCTATCGCCTAAAATAGATTTTGTTTTATTTATTTTATTAAATATTAAGACATTAAATAATAAACCGAATAATACAGACAACATAACAAAACTTTTTATAATATTTTCCATATATTTTATCTGCTTCCATTGGTGACAGTCAATCCTACTTATATTGTAAACCTAAAAATAAACGCGAAAATTTGTAAAAATGTATTGATGTTTGTTACTCTTTCACGCAGAAACTACTGAATGGAATTTGATGACACTTTACAATAATATAGCTTACATATCAAAATAGCATATAGGCTATAATCTATTTCTGTACTCCCACTGGAACGGGAAGTATGCGGGTGAAACCGCGTTGCGCTGCTAGTTATTTGTAAAAAATATATAGCGTTTTTTCATCATTTACTTTTTTTAGCAGATTCTTTAAAAAATATTTGTAGGAGGTACCTGTAAAATCTGAAACCAGTTGGAGGTCCAACATCCTTTAATTCGGGCACTTCAGGACAACTGAAGCCGATGAAAGCTGGAAAATATAAAAAAGGATTTAATATAAGAATGTCACCCTAAATTAAAAGAGACAGTACATACTACATCATTTTTTTATTTTAATAATTCGTTCATCTGTCAATATATAAATAGGTAATACATACATTACAGCATACATTGCAACTTTGAAAAATTCCGATGGTTTTGGATGCACGAGAATTATGATAATAATAATTAATAACATTCTTAGGATTCACATCATAATTAATCACATTATATCATGATTGGCTACAATGGCTGTAACCGGATTTATAAAGCTTAGATCAGGATCGATTCCAAAAGCATCTGGGTTATCATCACAAGATAACCCAGATGCTTTTGGAAGTCGATCCTGAGCTAAGCTTTATAAATCCGGTTACAGCCATTGTAGCCAATCATGAATTAAACTTGATTATGGGACAATAGGTTGAAAGCCAGTTCTTTATATTATACAGAAGTAGCTCTTAAAAGCATAAGACGCCTAATCATCTCCAGCTATAGCATGTAATTAATCATTATCATCATCAGCCCCTATCCGTCCACTGCTGAACATAGGCCTCCTTCAATGAACTCCAAGACGACCGATCCCTTGCTACTCGCATCAAACACGGACCGGCCAGTGTAATTATTAAGGAAATAAATTAATATAAAAAACTAACACTTGTCTTACATCTAGTCCGACCATTAAATATGCAAATGATTCCAGTTTGACATTAAAATTCAATGTTAATGGCCAAGATGACCTGAAGGTCAAAACATCAAGATTTGATGTGGAATAAAGAAAGGAACGTTAGTTGCAAATATATTGGGAAAGGGATTCATATTTCATATAATTCATAACGTCATCTTGAATTTTTATTGTTATTAATTATAATACGTTATGACGAAATGACAGACAAAATATGAACACTTAAAATACAGTAAATAGGCTCTAGCCTCTAAGTATGTATTTTCATTGGTTTAAAAACATGCTGCTAAACTACTTATAAAAGGAATTAATGCGAAAGTCATATTATATGCTCACTATTTACATAATATAGCTGTTCTTTTCAATAAAATATTTTACTATTTGAAAAAAAAAAAAACTATCGCTGAGTGATATCGTCGTCCTCATTTAGCACGCTTTAATAAAAACGTCATAAAACACGCTTTAATAAAAACTAAAACGAATAATTTACTCATAAAATATGTAAGTTCGCACATCATTTTTATATGGAAATATTTAATTTTCAATACTACAGAGAACGTGCTATTTAAAAAAAATCTCAAGTCCTGTATTTTTTTATTCAAATTTACATATTTTTTGTATGTATTGTTGTATCTCATTCAGGATATGCGAATGGTGTGTTAATATTTAACATTGTAACTACCATTGTTTACGTTAGTCATATCTTCTACCACGTCAGTCTTGGCTAACTTCACCAGCTTTCTCATATGTGCGAACATATTAGATGGAATGTGCTCAGACCGCAGTATTAAGGCCAATACTATTGCGACATTATTCGTAGAAAAGAAAAATAAAAATTATTACTTGTCTCACAAACTGATGGAGTCTTGAGATAAGTCTTATGTCATCAATACATACCTTCAACATCACAGTCCGGAACTTTGTCGGGCCAGTCACATCTGTAGGTTTCAGAGCTGAAGGCTAATCCTTCTGGACAGTCGAAGTTGTAGGCGACTCCGTTAACGCAGTTCTTGAAGCTACCACAGTGTTGGGCGTCTCCTTGTCTGAAGTAACCGAACTGGTGAGGGCAGTCCGCTGTGGGCTGAGCTGGTTCTAGAATTGGAAATAATATGTTTAAATTCTAAGTACAATAGTTTATTTCATATCCTAAATACATTATCAGTCGAAAAATTAGATATACACACAATTAGGCAGAGCTTGAAACTCGGTAACCGTTAAGTAAATACTGGAAATGACACGACCAAAGGAGTGCCGATCAACATAATCATTTGTCAAGTTGTGATAAGCTGATGAAAAACAGGACAAGGCACAAGCAACGTATTAGCCTCACCCCGCTCAGGACGCTCAGTGCCCTCTTGCGCGTGTCCGGTATTAGAATTATTTTAACAATGCGTCGCTTTAAGGTTAAAAGTTACAGTTAAAATTTAAAATTACCAGATCAAGCATTAACATTTGGAACAAACGCATGTGGAAAGATCTTTGTTAAAACAAACGTTCACACAGGAGTCATTTCGACAGCCTCGTTAAAAAGTCATACGTTTGAAGATACGCAACATTTGCTACATTTTTAAGTCATTTATATAATAATATTTTAATTTAATCTACGAAGACTCATATTATTGACCCAATTTTCATCGAAAATGTTATATTAATTAAAAATCACTTCATTGGCAAAAGTTTGATATATAATTTGTTGTAATTCAAAGAAAATCCCATATTTGCTTATTTTAAGGGTTCCGTAGCCAAATGGCAAAAAACGGAACCCTTATAAATCGTCATGTCTGTCTGTCTGTCTGTCCGTCCTTATGTCACAGCCACTTTTTTCCGAAACTATAAGAACTATATTGTTGAAACTTGGTAAGAAGATATATTCTGTGAACCGCATTAAGATTTTTACACATAAGTAGAAAAAAAGCAATAAATTTTGGGGGTCCCCATACTTAGAACTATAACTCATTTTTTTTTAATCAAATCCATACGTGTGGGTAGGTATGGATAGGTCTTCAAAAATGATATTGAGGTTTCTAATACCATTTTTTTCTAAGCTGAATGGTTTGCGCGAGAGACACTTCCAAAGTGGTAAAATGTTTCCCCCCTCCCCCCTGTAACCTTTAAAATAAGTACATAACAAATAAATGTACACCACTATGCAAACTTTCACCGAAAATTGGTTTGTACGAGATCTAGTGAGAAGTTTTTTTATTCGTCATAAATCGTAAGCCGCAATTTACCTTTCATTCAATAAATTCAAATAAAAAAAAAAACCATTTAATTTCATAAACATAAACTATATTTTTTGTTAAAGTGTCTAATGTTGTGTATGTAATGGTACGGAACCCTTGGTGCGAGAGTCCGACTAGCACTTAGCCGGTTTTTATTTAATGCGTCAGAGGATGACGCTTGTTATTAAATAATTATTTTATAAGCCTTTCTAAAAATATAATTCATGTCGCGTTAGCTCAAGGCGCAATATTAACATTTAAAGATAATATTGAAAATTTGTCGTTGATTATTGATTTTTTTTATTAATAAATACTATAGAATTTTATTTTAAATGTTATCTATAAATATACATTAAAATATTAATGATATTCATTCATTTAGTATATAAAGTTGAGGTGTTCATACACTCATGTCTTTTTTAAGAGTAAAATGACAGTGACATAATATTATCTTATATATAAAATTTCCATGACACAATGTTAGTTACTTTTGTTAGTACTCCTCCGAAACGGCTTTACCGATTTTTACCAAATTTTATATGCGTATTCAGGAGGTCTGAGAATCGGCTACTATCTATTTTTCATACCCCTAAGTGATAAGGGTGGTCAACCCCTCAAATTTTAAAAGTTAACGCGGGCGAAGCTGCGGGCAACAGCTAGTATTTTCTATAGAATTTAGTTCATTGTTATACTTCTTCTCACAACCGACGCCAGGAGGCCGTGTGGTCGCAGACTGCACGGTTGGCACGGGAGGCAACCCCCCACTTTTATAAACCAAAAGTGAGCCGAATGGGCTCACACTAATCCGATGTAGCATTAGGGCCTTCGGGCCGTTAGCATAGATCCATCCGAAAAAAAATAAAAGCTTCTTTTTACTCGGTCGTCTTGGCGTTCATTGAAGGAGACCTATGTTCAGCAGTGGACGGATAAATGCTGCTGATGATGATGATGATACTTTTATCATCTGTAACCATGATGAATTGTAATAAATCGCACACATAGGTATATCTCATTTCATCTTTTCAGCGTCCATATAAGCTCTTGACTTGAGCAAAATAAGTGCGTACTTTCATGCATGCAGCGTTAGTCACGTGCCACTAAAACAATGTTGCAAATACCCAGAAACTCAACTCTTTATCACCCACAAATACATGGAAGCATTGGTATGTAAGTACATAGAATTTTCCAGAACTTACGTAAAGCACCGCGGCCGGTGCATGGCACGTCGATGGGGTACTGGCAGGGGTCGACGTTGAATTTGACATTCGGGTTGTACCGGAGACCGTCAGGACATGTCTTCTCTTCTGCTGTGCCGTTCTGTAAATATATTGGTACTCTCGTTATATAAGGATAATAATAGTAAAATAGTTTTTATCCAACAAAGAGTTTAGTTTTATAACCAACGTGAAACTTCTTAGAGCGCATGAGGGTAAAATTTTTACGGATGAAATGTCACGAAAATTTGCAACGTTTTTGTCCAAGAAGAGGGAGAGAGTGATTGAGACCGATTGAGAGAGAGTGAGAAAGGGCGAACGTATCATGAAGCACATAGCCATGGAGTGAGAGTAGGGATCAAGCGAGTAAGAAAGATCGAGAGAGAGTGAGATAGGGCAAACGTCGCATCGCAAGTCTCGGAAATTAACAGCTTTAGAATAGGATAAATATAAACGAGATTTAAAACTTAGTTTGCCAAATAAGTTTTTTTGATAACGTGGGTTAATGCTTTCACATGATCCAGGTTTACCTAGGGTAAAGCACCTGGACCTATATGGGAACTCGCACTTGGGAATGTACACTAAAACACTACCCCACTAAACCACCTGCGAGCGCCTCCAGCAGCGACAGGCTGGCCCCGACGAAGGCCAGGCCTCGTAAGGGGGGACTGCCCGGCACTAAGCCAATGCCACTAAGCAGTCTTCGCGACGTTCGTGCCTAACAACTTTAATGCTTAGCATAACTTTATTCATGAATATCATTTAGTTTACACTGTCTTGTGTCCTAAGTACACAAACTGTATGTTTTACTGTCGCCGAAATAAAATAAAAAATTTGGTGGATTTTTCCTAACTAGAGCCGAGGATATATATACCTTTTTGTGAGAGGCGCTGCTGCATTAATTAGTGAGGAGGAACTTATTATTTTAAATGTATCTTTGTTTCAATTTTTATTATCGTTTGTTTTTACTCCTTTATTTCGATTTTTTATTTTAATGTAGTATTTTACTTATTGCTATGTTCATTGTTGTGTGTTGCAGTGTGTCATAACAAATAAAGCACTTATTATTATCACCAAGTACCAGATACAGAAATTATGTATTCGGTCCGTTATCAGCCATTATTATAAATGACCCAATAATATCCGAAACAAATTCGTATACGTATTTTTTAATACGTATTAGAAAACTAGCAGCGCCCCGCGGTTTCACTCACGTACTTCCCATTCGAATGGGAGTCCAGGGATAAGTTACAGCCTATGTGTTATTCTGATGTATAAGCTATGTTATTGTAGTTTCATTAAAATCCATTCAGTAGTTTTTGCGTGAAACAGTAACAAACATACATTCTTGCAGACTTTCGCGTTTTTTTTTGTTAGTTGGATAGGCAAACTGGCAAACGTGCCACCTGATGGTAAGTGGTCGACGTCGCCCATGAACATAAACTAGTTTACCTGGTACGAGCCCAGGCAACTCATCTATGTGTTGCCTATCCTAAGACATTAGATGTTAAGTCTCGGTGCCAGTAATTACACTGCCTGTCTTGCCCTTCTTTCCGAAACACAGCAAAGCTGTTTCACGGGATAAACAAGCAAGATGGTGGTACCCATGCAGCACAGCACATCGCTTCCCTCCCACCGGTAAATATTTATTTAGACTCACCAAACACTCAATGTATCTGTCACAGCTGCCGGGTATCGAATACCTCTCGTTCTTCTCTATACACCTCGTGTTGGTGACGGGCTGAGGTGCCGAGGGCTGCTCGTACTGGTCGGCCCTGTAGCTGGCGCCGGTAGTGGTGAAGGTGTTGGTCACAGCGTACTCCTCGTATGGACTCGGTGTAGATGTTTGTGCTTGCGCGTACGCTGTTAAAAGGGGTTCTTAGTTAGAATGTTACTTTCTAAACAGGTACAAAATTGATTTGCCTCATGCCACATGACTTTGGGATAGTCAACTAGATCTGGAGACAAAATATTATGGCACTCGACCATGCCAGTACATGGTGAGTAGTGCTACAACTGGACTTTGATTTTGGGAAGATAGCGATGTTATTTGGTAAGTGGTAGGTGGTCTATTCTCTATATTATAATATCCCACCATATAATTCCTATAAATAATTATTTTTCTGGTTTAGCCAAGGAATTTATAACACAACGACCGGTACCCAAAGATAAGTAAAAGCATTCCATCCTCGAAGTAAACGGCTAGATTTAGCATTTTAATATAATTTCATAAGCCCTTCGATTAAATAATATACGCCATTCCAGCGCCATTCATGTACTGAACATGCGGAAGAAGAGAATGTTTATGCGGATATTTGGCATTTACGTCTTTGAGTCCATATAATTATTTTATCATTTAATAATGATTTAATATCTTGTTTGTATAAATAAAACGTCATTCAGAAAATTTTGTTTCGAAAGTTTTTGTAAATATGAACATTTATTTATGTTAAACGTCTAAAAGGCGCAATTGTCGAATATGGGTTGATAATATCATTAACCGCATTTATAACGCAGACGTATATTAAAAAATAAAAAAAACTTTTGAGAGGACTTCTGCCCGTTAAAGGCTTTTAATTTGAATGAATTATATAATACATAGGCTGCACTAAAAGTATCGGGAATGGAATATTTCCACTGTATTAATATATATTAAAATCTTTTTAATTGAAAACTCCTTGGTTTTAAAAATCGAATACCATTTATTTATTTAAAGAAGATTCTCGGTCTTGTCACAAGGTCTGGTCAAACTTGTTTAGTCGTTGAGAAAATGGAATTGACTCGAGAAAATTCTAGAGCGATGATTTATTATGACTTTCGAAGTGGTTTAACACAAAAATAGTGTGTTGACCGGATGATTTCTGCATTTGGTGATGAAGCCCAAAAAGCATCCAAAACTACAATTTATCGCTGGTTTGCTGAATTTCAACGTGGACGTGTCAAGCTCAGTAATGATCCCCGTCAAGGTCGTTCAAAAACTGCAGTCACCCAAGAAAACGTTGATGCTGTGCGTAAGCTGATTGAGGATTTCAGGCAACTTTAGACATTGACATGAGTCAAATACAAATAATCTTGCATGAACAATTAGGTGTAAAAAAGTTGTTTTCCCGATGGATACCGCATTTGCTCTGTGAAGAGCAAAAAGCGGCTCGCGTTACTTGGTGCGTCTGAACTCTCGAAAGATTCCACGCAGGATCCTCAAATGCTGTATACAACATCGTATCAGGTGACGAATCCTGGATATACGCGTACGGATATACGAACCCGAAACAAAAAACCAGTCACGAGTTTGGGTGTTCGAAAATGAGTTAAAGCCAACCAAAATTGTTCGTTCACGGAGTGTTGCAAAAAAAAATGGTGGCCATGTTTATCTCCAAAACCGGCCATGTTGCGACTATTCTTCTTGAGGGACAAAGAACGGTTAATGCAGAATGGTATGCTAGCATTTGTTTGCCATAGGTCGTTTCTGAACTACGTAAAGAGAACTACAACCGCCGCATAAGATATTAAATTAATTATATTAATTAGTAATTATCCCGCGAAAAACGCAGTCTTTACAGCAAATGTGTGAGTGCACGCATATGCATGCATATAGCACCGCCCTCCTTTCCTGCACTGCACTTGCGTGCACTCACACATTTGCTGTAAAGACTGCGTTTTTCGCGGGATAATTGCTAATTAATATAATTAATTTAATATCTTATATAATGGATTTCCGCAAGGTAACGCCTGATTCTATTAACTATACAACCGCCGCATCATCCTCCATCACGACAATGTGAGTTCTCACACCGCGCACAGAACAAAAGAGTTTTTAGAGCAAGAAAACATAGAATTATTAGACCATCCGCCGTACAGCCCCGACCTAAGCCCTAATGATTTCTCTTCTTTCCCTAAAATAAAGAATAAATTGGGTGGTCAGAGATTTTCATCGCCTGAAGAAGCTGTGGATGCCTACAAAACGGCCATTTTGGAGACCCCAACTTCCGAATGGAATAGTTGCTTCAATGATTGGTTCCATCGTATGGAAAAATGTGTCAAATTTCGCGGAGAATACTTCGAAAAGCAATAAATACATTTTTAAATAGTAATGTTGTGTCACTTCCTTGATTCCCGAAATTTTCATTGCCGCCCTCGTAATATACAACCTGACTAAATCTGGGAATATTATAAATACGAAAGTATACATATACCTACACATTATATTACCTATATGGGAGTATATGAACGTATAGGCCCTTTCAGGATTACTTTCATGGTCGACAGACGACAGAAACCAGAAAAAAAAAATTCAGCCGTCGGTGTCAGCTAAGGTAGTTAGGTTATAGGGTACAGCAACAAATACGACACCGACTCCAAAAGTAACACTAATGACGTGGTAAACGCAAAGTTTGTACATTAGTAGAAGATTAAGTTGATTATAAGTTGAGAGCACAAAAATTAAAGAAACAGCAGTTATTTTATTACTTTTTAATATTGTAGATTTGAAGTCGGTTTTAATTTTTGGTAAAAAAAAACTTAATTTTTAGTGATTCCAAAATTGGTCGTCTTGGCGTTCATTGAAGGAGGCCTATGTTCAGCAGTGGATGGATAAAGGATGATGATGATGATTACATTGACCACGACATACTATGGTGTGCTACCAAACAATTGTTACAATTGTTACATGAACGAGCAATAATATGAGCATATCATCGCAATCCATTCACAAATGGCGGAGTAATCGTGTCACATACATATAAAAATAACATACAGACGAATTGAGAACCTACTCTTTTTTGAAGTCGGTTAAAAATAAAAACCTTTGTCATATTGCGGAAAATTTCGGAACTAATTTCTGTGTGGACCAAATTTATTAATTTATTTCAATTTCTATGTACAGTATGAAAGATACAGTGGCGACACCAATGCAGGGTTTATAAATTTCTGGTCAGGTTATACCTACATGAGTATGTAAACGAGGTTTGCAAATTTAAAAATAATATATTCTATATCGGATGTGGTAGATTTAAATGTTAATTGGATTATAAATGAAATGGATGGCGTTACTCGTCGTCCTCAGAGGAGGCCATCTTAGTTGGGCACAGGTGCAATCAATATAAATATTTGTATCACGGATGTGATATATACTAGATTTTGTAAAGACCGGTTCTTATTTTGACGTTTTTGTTTTGAATTATTGTTTTTTTTATCGTTTTTCTAAGTCCAAATGAGAGTATCGCTTTTTTATTTTTTTTATGGTCGGTCAACGTCAACCGTGATCATAATAACGAGCTGCTGCTTTTTTTTCATTAACGCCGGGAAATGCTCTGAGGCATCCCGCGTTGAGGCATCCCGTGGAGTGGGTCTACCCAGGCGGGTATGTGGGACTCGCTAAAACCCGGCGAGTGCTACTAATGCCGCTGTGGCGGACCAATCAACGCCACATTCCTGAATCACGCTATGGAAGTTCCACAGCTCGTTGCTATACATACAACAGCTGAATTGATAGCAAGTGGGCTTCGGCCTGACCGAGCATACTATCTCGCTCGGTCGGAGATCTCCCTTTGGTGCACACACCTATATTTCCCCCACACCGCCTTTGGTGAGGTGTTTGTTTGTTCAATAGATCCGGGGGGATCTATTGAGCAAACAGGGCACCTCGCGGCTAGTTAGTCCCTAAACGGACCGAAGGGGTTGTTCCGCACCACAGAGCAACCCCTTCCAAAGTCGGGACAGTGCAATGGGGTGAGGTTCCCATCCTCGCTTGTCCCCATCCTCTTTTATCCCCTCTTATTATAAGAGGAGTACAAAGAGCACATCCTGACTAGCCGATCCTTTTCTGATAGTTAATATAGGGGGTTGAGTATCAGACGGACGCGCGTACGGCGCTAGAGCAGGGAGCCTTTGCAAATAAGCTTTTTAAAACACAATATCAGGAAAGGATTCATTTTTTTCATTCATTTCATTCATTATCAAACATAAACTTTCTTCTGAAACATTCCATACGTATATAAAATCTCGATTTAAACTATAAAGGCGTAAATCAAAGTTTAAACTGCGTTTACATAAATCAATATTGAGCGTTTTAAATTTATGTATGTTCGATTGTTTGTCTCTATTGAGTAAAGGCATGGCCAAATCTAAAAGATGCCTGGGACAAACCCATAATTTGTTATTGTTTAGAATAACTAGATGTAGAAGGTTGATTGGAAGTCGGGTTATAGTGCGCATTTGCATTCAAGTTAAATTTGTTTTAAAGTGGCGATAAATCAAATAAAGTAATAAAACATATAAGCACATCTTCACTTTATTTTAAGAAAGGAACAAAATTGAACCTTAAGAACTTTTAGAGGTAGGCTAGATAAAAAAAAGCAAACATAAGCAAAAATTTGAAATATAATAAAATAGTTCAATAAGACCACAAAATAATAAAACTGTGTAATATTCTCGTAAATCCTACTAATATAATAAACGCGAACGTTTGTATGGAATGTTTTTGTATATATGTATGTTTGCTGCTCTTTCACGCAATAACTACTGAATGGATTTTAATGAAACCTTACAATAACATAGCTTATACATCAGAATAACATATAGGCTATAATGTATCCCTGTACTCCCACGGGAATGGGAAGTACGCGGTTGAAACCGCGGGCGCTGCTTGTATTAAATACGTGTATTGCTTCAATCGCAAACGAATGAAGTTAAGATTACCGGAAAGCTTTGTCAAGTCAAGTTATGAGTAAGGGCCACGTGCATGTCACTGGTGTAATTATCATTGAATGGATGTACCTATAGAAAGGTGATCAGATTAATGTGCTCAGATGGATCGTGTAATGGCCATATAAAACCTGCGCAGTTTATGTAACACGTCTTTGTTAAGGAGAAACTTATGGTGACAAAGCTGTTGAATGTTTCAACAGATCGCATTTTTCGATTACATTTCCATCGAGCATATAATCGGAATAGAGCGGTAATTTTATGTATTTTGTATGAAAACAAATTTCGTCTTTGTGCTGCGACGCTGCGCCTGTTCTGCGCTCTGATTGTCCGACTGATGGCCATTGATGGATGATTGGCCAATGGGTATATACAGATCACTGATTGGTTGAATTGCTATCACGTCAGTGATAAATCACTGACCAGTTTCGGAATTTTATGGCTCACATTACTACTCTATCGGGTTATATGCTCGATGCATTTGTTTTATGTTTGTTATATATCATCATTATTCATCATCGATCATTTTTTCCATCCATTGATATCGGCTAGTGGTGTAGCTCGTCGGTATCGACATGTGGGGCAAATTTTTTATATAGGATTCTGGATAGTTTTAAGAACTTAGCTTCCACACTTTTGGGCCCAGATCGGTAGCCCCGTATGATACGGCTGATACAGGTATCTATGCCCCTGATATCGGCCTATTTCCTAGAACGCAAATGATTGAACCACACGCAGCCATACGGTCACTCCAACGAATTTCCATCTCGTTGATCGACCGACCCAGTGTCTCCTCGGGTGACCTTCACTCAAGAACTACAAGCAGACCGCCATTAGATATATTTCTGCGAAATTACTGAAGATTTTTACAGAAACCATTTTCTGTAAATGATCGGAAACGTCGGGAATGTGTAAATCTTAAAAGACCGTATAAAGCCTGTTCAAATTTATAAAATGTCGTTTTATTATAATATTTTGCTTCTTACATCTTCAACTTTGCTATCTTCATAGGATATAGACAATAGACAATGGCAAAATATCTAGCTACCTTACTTTTGCTTTTAAAAGTTTTAATTTAAAAAAATCCAAGTGTAATATGTCACAGATTACAGATACAGTTATCACTTCCTGCGTAGATAAGACAAACCAAAATATTGACGTATCAGGGTAGTTTCGAATACATTTCTAACATTAGGACGTATGACACCTCAGTCCTCCCGTGACCATGGTCGCTGTAAAGTATCCGAAACGTCGGGCTTGTAAAATCTTAATAAAACAGCGATAAAATCCATAAAAATTGTTGCATTATAAAAAAAAATCCGTAATGTCTTTGGTGTGATAGAATTTAAGATCAAACATTCCTCAATGAACTTCTAAGTACTTTATTACAAACTTTGGCATTTATAGTATTAGTATATAACACTAGTAGCGTCCCGCGGTTTCATTCACGTAGTTCTCGTTTCCGCGAAAATATTGGATAAAATATAGGCTATGTTGGTAAAGGTTTCTAACGGTAAAAGAATTTTGAGTAAAATCGTAACAAACAGACAAAAATCAAATATATTTTTTTTGTACTAGATATTTTAGATTTTTAGGATATAATAATGACTATGTGTTATTTAGTTTAGTTTAGTTTAGTTTACAGAGAACTGAAATTGTAAAAGCGGTTTTAATAAAATAATATTATTTTTTGTGATTACATACTATTTGTGTTTTCGATCAATGTCCATCTTATTACTTATATTATTTTATAGGCACTTGGGGATGTTTCAGAATTTATCAGTGTAACTTGAATTCAGTTTGTAAATCCTATAGTGAATCCAGTCACATTAACATTTCGAAAATAAACTCAATTTTTTTGAATTTGCTTTTGGGAAACGTTTTTTGTTCTAATTTCCTTTTTTCAATTTTGTACAAATGTGTTTAAGATATTCTCATTTGAATATGTAATGTTTAATTTCCTTATTTAACACTGAACAATGATACTGTTTTTTTTTTCGAAAAACCTTCAAATTAAAATTATTGTATTCCTAGTTAGATTTTAAACACATTTTATGATATTTTAGCTTCACTGTTTTGCTACAATTTATAAAAAATGGAATATTCGCTAAATGGCAAAAAGCGAAAAACTGAAATGGCAGAAAAAAATGGATGCTTTGATATATTATTTAATTATTTATCAAGAATATGGACCCTTATTAATATGGTAATACCCCGAAACTACCATAATATGGTACTCACCAGCGGCGCACAAGAACGCCAGAACGAAGGTCTTCATAATGTCCTACTCGCTCGAGCTTCGCACTACCAATGAGTGGTTGGGCACAGACCTTGGGGGCTGCCGGTTGTGTAACCTGGTCTCATCTCCGCGCCTCGTTACAACAGGACAAACAATTCGTCACCTCATTTGCAATTCCACCGAACACGCCGTAAGGACATGGGAGGTCTTTCATAAGTTACGTATTGACATTTGCAAGTAGTTCATGGTGTAAATAATATGCTTATATGTATGTATAAATATGCTTTGATAATCGAGATGGATCAATCAATGGCTTGGAAAATGGAATCAAAATGTATGTCGGTGCCTAAGTGTTCTAAAGAAAAAGACAAATACATTAAAACCGTATTAAGGGATTCGAAAAAGAATAGATTTTATGCTTAAGTAATTTTCCCAAGATTTTTTTTTGTCAATGAACACTTTCCGTACAGTTGTAGGTACGCTTTGTGTAGGCTGGATCAACAGTTTCTATTACAAAGTTCAGGGGATCTTAAAAATCATCACACGATTATATATCGTTAACGAATTTAATAAAAAAATATAAAATACTTTTTTAAAATTAATTTCAGTTTATTTTTCTAGAAGCAGAAAGAATGATCGAAGTAAGAGTCCTTTGTCATAATATAAAAGAAAGAAAAAAATTATATAATCATTCTTCATTTCATACCTCACTACTTGATAATTGATACCACCGACCAGCTTCGACTTAGTATACAAGACTTGACTATAGAATGACCCTCTGAAGGATTAATGACTCCTCCTTAGCTCCGAGTCAGTGTACTGATTCCAAGGTCTTTAGCGAAGGCAGATTACCATTTGATTATACAGAGATTACATAGTAGATATTTATTATACAGAGATTACATAGAAGATATTTACTATACAGAGATTACATAGAAGATATTTATTATACAGATATTACATAGAAGATATTTATTATACAGATATTACATAGAAGATATTTATTATACAGAGATTACATAGAAGATATTTATTATACAGATATTACATAGAAGATATTTATTATACAGATATTACATAGAAGATATTTATTATACAGAGATTACATAGAAGATATTTACTATACAGAGATTACATAGAAGATATTTATTATACAGATATTACATAGAAGATATTTATTATACAGATATTACATAGAAGATATTTATTATACAGAGATTACATAGAAGATATTTATTATACAGATATTACATAGAAGATATTTATTATACAGATATTACATAGAAGATATTTACTATACAGAGATTACATAGAAGATATTTATTATACAGATATTACATAGAAGATATTTATTATACAGATATTACATAGAAGATATTTATTATACAGAGATTACATAGAAGATATTTATTATACAGATATTACATAGAAGATATTTATTATACAGAGATTACATAGAAGATATTTATTATACAAATATTACATAGAAGATATTTATTTACTTTTAGAAGAGATTCGATTTTGTGGTACTAAATATAACGATGGTCTAGACTCTAGACTCTAGTGGGTATAGGCTCGGACTCTTGACTGAGAGTTCTGGGTTCGATCTTGTCCCCTGTGATGCCTAGAAATGGGTTTTTCTAAATTTCTACGTGCACCTGAACACGATACCATCGCTTGCTTACCGGTAAAAGAAAACACCGTGAGGAAACCTGTATGTTTTATGAAATTAAAAGTCTTTGAAGGTTCTTCACTCTTCACCAACCCGCATTGGGCCAGCGCATTGATTTCGAGGAGGAGACCCATGCCAGTGGGACATATAGATGGCGGGCTTGTAGAATTTTGCAACGTTCAACTAGATTAGACGAAGATCTCTGTGCCCCACCATGGTTGCTTGACGTGGCGGTGGGGCTCAGTAGCCTAGGGTGAGCACAGCACCTTGGGCGAAGCTAATTGAGCCGAGGGGGCGAGTGGGCTTTGTACCACTCTTATAAGAAGAGGGGAAAAGAGAGCAGGGGGCAAGGGGGGAGAATGGGAACCTCACCCCATTGTACTGTCCCGACGTTGAGAGGGGTTGTTCTGTGGAGGTGGCGTCGGTCCCTTGCGGGACTGACTAGGCCGTGGAGGTGCCCTGTTAGCTTAACAGATCCGGGATACCTCACCAAGGCGGCACTGGTGGCAATCGCCGGGTTTTAGTGGGTAGAGCTGCGTCCACTTACCATCTATCGGGCACAGCGAGTCCCACATACCCACCTGGGGAGACCCATTCCCCAGGCGGGATGCCTCAGAGCATTTCCCGGCGTAAAAGAAGAAAAAAAAGCTCTCTGTGCAGTAAACAAAACAGAACAAAACAAAATAATGATGATAATGAATATGATGATCATGTTGAAATATAGTGTATGGAATTTATTCCCATTTTTTAAATGCTGTTCAGAAAATTTAGAAACGCCTAGAATTTTTAGAAAAGTATACCAACATGCGTTGCCAATTTAAAAAGGTAGGGGCAAGTGGTAAGTTTTCACTTGTGTGCACTTGCAATTATTTTTTCAAATAAAGAAATTCTTAGCAAAACTCCTCTAGTCGTAAGTTTGAGGGCGACCTTTATGCGTAGTGAATTTTGTTATTTAATTTTTACTATCCTAAAAATAACATAGTCCTGGCTGACTTTTCAAATCCCTACCGTACATACCTGTTAAACCCCTATTGACCTGTACAAAAAAAAAATACTTATTCAAAAAATACTCGGTAACTGCCTCATCCTTTTAACCGTTCGTGGATTTGTTGGCGAATGGCAAAACAAAGTTCTCTGGGTTTATGACGAGAAGAGCTTTTTTTGATATCGCAGGAAAATACTTTATGTATGTGACCGGGATCTTCGGGTAGATCCTGACCCTATGTGGAACTTAGTCATACAAACGAACACAGAGGTGTTATTGGAGGCACATTAAGTAGCGCCTCCTACGCACCCCTGTTCGTCGCCCGCGGGTGAAGGCCTCGTTGGCGGCCTCCTCTCTCACCCGCTCGTCGGCCTCCTTCTAGAACATTACTACCTCGCAGAAGGAGACCATCGCCGTTCAGGACTCGTCGTCACCGAGCATCGCGGTGATGACACTCGGCAGAGACAAGTCCCCTCCGATGACTGATGTCAGATCGCGACGGAGCGCCATCCATCTCGGGCACATGTCGAGGGTGTGCTAGGCCGAGTCTACCGCCGCGCCTCAATCGTGACACACTGTCCCTGACTCTCTGTGGGTAGGTCGGCATAGGTACCTACTCTCCAAAGCAATTACTATGCCCGGTGAGCACTTGTGCTAGACGGAAGGCAAGGGGTTTGCGCTTATGGCATCCACCGCTCGAGGACCGAGCGCACAGCAGCCGTTTGTCCATCCAGCGTAAGGCTCTGGCCGAGAGACTTCCTATCCGAGACATAGGAGTGCGTCTCGGCAAGAACCTCTGCCACGAGGTCACAGGCCAGGGCAGTGACTGCCGCACAGTAACACTCTCTCAGAATCTCCAAAATGTGACCAATGAAATGATTTATACTTAATATGTAAGATGAAAATCCAGAAGAAACAGAATTCTTTTAATTCACATATGCATACTTCATCCAAGTATATAATGTATCGTCGTTAAAGGACGATAATATTATAATCGTTTGAAATGTTGGAATTAGTGTAAAAAACTATAGACAGCATACACTCCTTTAGTATATTCCAATTGTAGGCAGTAGGCACAAATGTCATTGGACATGGTGTTCCACTTTTAGGGTTCTTTTTTATATTTTTAATACAAATAGCGGCAAAAGATGTTAACGGGTAAACCCGTAGCTGGCTATGCGGGGCACGTAGCTGCAGATGAACTTCCTTATCTCGGTCTCATCAGTATTCAGCTGCTGCGTCTCGAATAACGCAATTTGGGATTTCGCGTCTGCTCGTGTTATAGCTTTAGTTTTACTGTTATTAAATTTGCATCACATTTTGGAATAGATATTGGTGTTCGTTAAAACAATACGTATGCGTGAATAAATGATTACGTGCTTCATTATATTATGTTATTGTTGTTAGCTTTTAGATTCTAAGTAATAAAACATGTGACTGCTGTGTCACACACCCGTCTGCATAAGTCCACCTTCGGGCTTGTTTCTCCGTGAAACAGCTTTGCTGTACTTTTTTTTCTTCAAGGATTGTTTCAGGCGCTAATGCTGCGTTTCTGTGTTTCAGAAAGAAGAGTATGGCGGGCAGTGTCATTCCTGGCACTGAGTCATAGCATGTTCTCTACACACGAATGAGGTGCCGATGATAGTCTTCGGTGAACTCGTTTGACTGTTCTTGGGCGACGCTGAACATTTACCATCAGATGGCACATCTGCCAGTTTACCTATTTTAATATTTAAAAATACGTCATTAAGAGTTGATTTTACTAAGTAGTCATCATGAGCCGTACCTCATCTGCTGGACTGCGGCTTTATTCAATGATCTCTCCACCGATACTCCATGTAGTAGACCCATCGAGCATATAACCGGATAGAGTAGTAATGATAGCCATAAAATCCGAAACAGGTTAGTGACTAGTCACTGATGTAATAAAAATACAACCAATCAGTGTATAAACGTCCCATCGGCCAGTCATACATTAATGACAGTCGGCCAATCAGAGCTCAGAACCGGCGCTGCGTCGCAGCACAAAGCCGCAATTTATTTTCGTAAAAAACACATAACATTACCACTCTATTCCGGTACCAGACTATACGTAAAAGTCATCCTATTAAGATATAGGTGTGTCAAACCTCTATCTTGATAATCCATACACATAATAAATTCGTACTCCAAACACTACAGAATATGAACTTTATTAGAAATCTTTCGTCGCGATTTTCAATCGGCCTTTTTGTAAATGTCATCTGAAGCGATAGCCTCTAACCTAATAGTACGTATGAACTTTTCACACAAAACTGTTTCGCAAGATGTCGTCCTTTAGCTCTATATTTAATTAAATGTTGTCGAGCCTTTTTCATACGATACGTATACCTACATTTATTCCTTGAGTTGAATTATAGTTGTTTTATTTTACGATAGCGGGTGGGCCATACTATTAGTTGTGACTTGTGATGCGTACAGACGCGCGTTCTTGTGTGCGAAACTACAGAGTACTATCTACTATCAGCACAGCCTACTATCGGCGTACCGAACTGCGCTCCCGAGCTTACGCACGCAAATAATGTGCGGGTACATTTACACACAGAAGGATGGCTCACCCGCTTTTGTGAAATGAAACATCCGTAGCTACGAATATTTCAATATTCAAACGTGCATAGCCTCTGCGTGCGCCGCGGTGGAGTCATGCCTTTATAGAAATACTTAGTGAATGTGGACCTGTCAAATAATATACATTTTTATTATTTTCGTTCGTTTTCAAACACGCTTTTTTGATGATGCTACCAATATTTTGTAGTAAATAGTTCCTTCTTTAATATTATCTTTCTAGGTACATATTTTTGTACTTTTTCAAGGAAATATGACGTCTATCCAAGGTAAAAAAAAAACAATTGGACATTTGAAAATTATTTATTCATTACATGTTATGTTACCTGTAAAACGTATGAAAAATTCTCGCATACAAGTATAATTCTTAATGGCTTACTTACATGTAGTACACGTCGATAAATACAATTTCGTATATGATCACATTGAGAGGCTTTATATATTGCACTTACAACTAAAGAGGCACTTTCCGCCTTCAAGTGAAAACTCACCACATGCATTACCAGAACCCAGAACCGAATATCAACTAATATACAGATAATAACTATTATTAGTTCAACCTTTAAATTACCACGATAGTTGGAAATGTTGTATAGAATGGTAGAGAAAGTTATTTAATTAGCTCTTTAAATGGTAGCTAATTATTATTTAATCCCAAATTAATACACATTTTACATTTTTTTTCGAAAGGGCTAGACTTTTCGGCCTGATGGCCTTTAAGCTCAATCAGAACAGTAGATGAGCAGATGGCTCACCTAAGAATTATTCGGAAAGGGGTAGGCCCCGTCGCGCCCCGCAGAGGGCGCGGCTTATTCGCGCGCTACTCGGGAGAGTAGAATTCAGACTAGTCAAATCCGATACGGTCGACGAAATTTTTTCGGTTGAATTTACTCTATCGTCATGAGGGCCGGTTCTCATCACACCCTCAGCAGGGGAAGGCATGTCACGCGTGGTACCCGTACAATCTAACGGTAGCGTAGTGCTACCGCCGTTTGCGCGGTCTGAGTTGGCGTGACACTCGTATCGGATTAAATACGTTTTACATAGTCAAAAATCACACAAAAAAATGTCCGAGATATTTTTTTGCATGAACGAATCAAAGACGCTCCTCGCGATCGACTCATCAAACTTCGAGATTGTATACAAAATGCATAAAATAGTAACATAGTATATTTGTTGATATTAACAATATTTATAATCTGCACAATTAAACTTAAAATTAGATATTGTAAAGGAAGCTTTTGAGACAGAGCACAATATATCCTCCTTTCTAACTAAAAACATTACAATCAACTGACTAAACCTTACTTAGAAGATATACAATTACTCTAAATAAAGTGAAAATAATAATTAAATAAGAATCTCAGAATAATATCTAATATTTTGTCGAGAAACATTTGGCGAAAATATCTTAAAGAACATTATATTCTTTAAGAAAATATGCTAAAGAATAATAATGTAGGTACGTTTTCGGAAAATCATTTGAGAAGGAAGGAAGTACGCCACACTCATACGATTTACTTAAACCATAAACAATATCATTTTTAAGGTCTTATAAAATCATACATTAATATCTAAACTATAACTAAAAATTACCTATGTGGACGTGGTGAGTTTCATCACTGCCTATATCACTTAGCTTAACCTACGTTACTAAAATAAGCGATTAGAGTAATAAATTTTAAAAATTTACATTCTCACCTAAACTATACATATTAGGCAATTCGTTTTATATTGAAGTATGATTAAGTAGGTAGTACATAGCTGGATAAAATGCGTATGAGGAATAATACAGTCCACTTCTACATGAATTAAAAAAAACTCCATACGTATGTATATATTTGCTTTAAGTTAAACCATAGATAAAAAAATATTTTTTTACTATAAGCACTTTGAGTTTAATTTAATAGTCAATTTCAACGTAGGAACTTAAAACTGGTAGATGCTAGCTACATTATGGAAAAATCCTAGAGGTAAATCTATAAAATTAGTTTTAAAACAATCGAGTGGTTTCGTAAAGAATCACTTAAATTCGCGAGTCAAGTATATTCTTTACTTTACCAAAATATCAAGAAAAATAAAATATTTACAGCAAATAAACTTAAACCATTAATTAATTATCTAAAAATGTTTTCTCATTTCAATACAGGCTTCACAGGAAGAACATTTCAACAAT
Source organism: Helleia helle (assembly GCA_963853865.1). Lineage (NCBI taxonomy): Eukaryota > Metazoa > Arthropoda > Insecta > Lepidoptera > Lycaenidae > Helleia > Helleia helle. The sequence goes on from OY971421.1 coordinate 16,714,260, forward strand.
TAGAGTTATCAGTACTTATGACGTCATAGACGAATCCTTTTTGGAGGCAAAGACGTTCGAAGACAATGGTCTCACAGATTAAAAAGTCAATACGGACAGTTTATTCACTTTTAGTAATCTATTATAAAATAGAAAATATCCTGTTACATTACATTTTAGGCACTCGAGCGTTACACCTTGCAGTCTGACACGGATTCGATTCACTGATATTGTCTATAATATTAGTTAATAAATTAAATAGTAATCGATATGATATGTTTTGTTTCTAGACACGATTGTAAATATGTATAAAAGACAGGCGGATAGGTGCACCCTGCTTATTTTCATACTTAATTTTCTATCACAGCGCGCAACCATTTCTAGTGCCGAATAGCGTCTTCAATTGTGGCATGATAACGTTCTTGACGATTAAAGACTGGCGACCGGCAATGGCGTCCCTCTTGGCGTTTTTCACGTAGTGCTTGATGCCAGGCTTGTGAATGAGAAACGCGTTGTTCAATATCATAAAGTCGTAATCCATGACGCAGAGGATGTATCCCTGAAAATAACAATTAATTGGTTAGTAATAAAAACACATAATTAAGTAACAAATACGATAAATATACGATAATCTATACTAATATTATTTGAAGAGTTTGTTTGTTTTAAAGCGCTAATCTCAGGAACTACTGTTCCGATTTGAAAAATTCTTTCAGTGTTAGATAGCCCATTTATCGAGGAAGGTTATAGGCTATAAAACATCACGCTGTGACTAACAGTAATTAAGTTGAGTAAGTTAACGCGACGAATCTGCGGGCAATATCTAGTTAAACATAATGGTGAGCGTGTGAAATTTAAATTAGCTTCACTATGGTCTGTATTGACGATGATCTTCGTCTCTTTGTAAAAAAAAAGAATTCAGCTTCTCATGTTAATTGCAATTGAATCCAAGTTGTGTAGTTTTACCATAGGTCTATAATTATCTAAATGGTTATACCTACGAGTTTAAAATTGCATATTTCCGTGGTACCTCTAATGAACCCATAAAAGTTCTAACTTTTATAGACTTCATAATTATTGTTGGTTTACGACGCCGATGCATAAAACATGGAGAAAACATGTAATAAGGTTCATAATATTAATAGTGTTTCTCAAACCTTAAACCAACTATCACTATCACTACATATTAGAATATTATAATTATACACATATTAGAAAATTAAAACAAAGTCTTCGGCCGAGTCTGACTGTCTGTCTGTTCATTCTGTTTTCGCGAAAAATATCTACAGTGATTCCTGAGGCAGGTTTTAGTGTAGTAATTTGTCAAGGTTTTGTGTAAATTTGTTGAAATATAAGGATAATTGTTGTCTGTTCGACAATTATAACTTAATGAATATGTACCTATTTGTATTAACGAAAGGCGTTTTGGATCAATGATCAGACTATTTTTTTTAAATGCTTGTATAAAAACAATTGACATTTTTTTCAGTTTTGATTAACCCAAGCATTGAGCAAGTAACAAGATTTCGTAATATTACCTGTGTCATTTTGTCTTTCTTTCCCTCCCAGCTGAGTCGCTCGTCGTAGTATGGGTCTTGGTGCGTTCCGATGAAAATTGGTTCCCAATGCACGAATTTACCTTGACGCTTGCCCACGTGGAACACATCCATCTCTGAAAAAAAAATGTTTATTGTGTAAACTTTCGCCTTTTAAAAATGGTGTTAACTTAAAAATTATTTCTACCTCTCTTTGATGCTTGGAATAATTATTATAATTGATTCGCTACTTTATGAGCAAAAAATATATAATTTAAATACTAGAGTGTAGAAAGCGTTTTATTTTGCAAATCACTTCTATATAATTCGTCCGTCCGTGTATCTGTAATTATGTAAGTGAAACACATGTTTATTGTACAGCTAATAAAAATAAAAAGAATGGTAAAAAAAATACTAAACCTTATGCGGAGGCGCAAAAAATGTTTAGTTAAAATTTTTTCTAAAAACTTAACTCTCTATGATGTATAAGTATTGGTGGGACATTAACTAGGTGGGAAGAGGATTTCTGTGCAGTGGTCGGTCCGTGTTGGATGCGAGTGGCGAGGCCGTCTTGGCGTTCATTGAGAGAGTCCTATGTTTAGCAGTGGATGGATAGAGGCTGATGATGATGATGATGAAGATGTTTAAGGGTCGGAAGATATTTTGTTCAGCAATTTATATGCAACGAATCAAAAGTATGTATTTTTAAGATGGCCGTTCATAAATTTACTGATTTTCATATGCACACTTTCAATTTTATGAATGCAACCTGTAAAAAACTGAAATAAAAGCCGAAGCAATTTTTTGTGCACTAAAATTCAGTGTTTTTAGTTCCTAATGCGAAAATTTAAAAAGTCAAACTGATACAATTTTACATTGTTACAAAATAAGCTAATTAATAATGTTTATAAATATAATAATAATTTTATAATAAATAATGGTAGACGATAAATCGAATTGTGTAACACGTTGCGAAACTGCAGATGATGCAGAAAGTTCGCGATTTCGCAAATTAGCGGGCTAATGTCTGGGAGGAGCGGTCGTTGACCCATACACATTTAGAATGCCCCATACGACCACGCCATGCTCCTTAAGGCATAAATAGCTCACGACCGACACCAGTCAGATTAATCGTAAATACAATGGCAATTAGACACGCGAAAACGGGGCCTTGTTTTACGGTCTCCATTTTGGGAATGAATTTTAAGTGGCGTAAATCTTGTGATGTCTTGTTACTAAAAGTAATTAGCGAGATTGTAATTTAAGTGTCACGAAAATTATCGAACGATTAAATACCGAAATGGTCGATTTGCTTACTTCATGTGGGTTGTGAATTCTGAGCACATTGAATTAAAGTGCGTTTGGCACTCATACAAATATGTTTTGTGGTATTTCTTTCTGTTCTTTGATTCGAGACTAGCTCACAAAAAAATATGTGCAAATTATTTTAAGTTTATTTATGTATTAATTAACTAAGTATTTCGAAAAAAAAAACAATAAAAGTTGAAAAAAATTGACAGAAATATGTCGAGGTCTCATTGCCATAAAAAATATATCGAAGATGGACAAAAGCTAGAAAAAAAAAAAAAAAACTGCGTGGTCTTACGCAGCGTGCACCGCGACAGCTAGCGAGACAACTAATCCTCCAATGATTTTATTTTATCGTTTTGATAATACCATATCACTATTAAATTAATCTCATGTTTAAAATTTAAATCATTTTGGTAACAAACTTAAAAAGATGTTGCGATATATGTCAAGGAGCTAATCAATCAAGCGGGTATTTAAATTATTTCCTTCTAATTTATTCGTAAGTTCGTCTCGTTTAAGAATTCGACCTTCTGAACGAATAAAGATGATACACATTCCTTTAATATATTTATTATAAATTTAAATAAGTATTCAACACTAAATACATCCTTAGAATAATTTTATCGACGCATTATTTTTAGTATAATAGCACTTATAACATTAACTAATTATGAACGCACTTTTAATAACCTAGAAGCGTTATGAACGCTAATATAAGCGCGCTTTTCGCATCGATTGCCTTCGAACAGTATAGAAGATACTATTTAAAAAGTGCGCGCTCGAGGCTCGAAATTATAAAATCGAGAGAATCTAGAGGGATCTAAAATTTTATCAATATAAGATACTTGTGTTACGGATTTTATTAAACGCGATATTCGATATAAAAGTTGTAACTGGAAAGCCTTTTCAACTGTAATAGGGGATTATTAACATCCCTGCACTTCAATATTGCAGGCAGCAGGAGACAAACATTATTAATATTATCCTTCATATCTGTTCTCCGTGCAATTACAAGTCGTTATAAAGTTTGTAGTACTGTTGATAATATAACAAATTAAGTCATTTTTGTTTCATAATGTGGCTAATAAAATTTTATTGAAGGAAATGATGCATCGACACTCGTAAGTTAATAGGAATGTAAGGTTGTTTCACGCGTTTTGTAGAAGGGTAAGGGTAAATATGTAATTGCAACGACGACAGAAATTGTCAGAGACTGATGTTGCTCGTGATTTAGGTATTATCTGTACCTACAACACGGTCAAATTATACTGGCTACATATGAATACGCAACGCTGAGACTCATTATAGCCTAAAATATGCATCTGCGCAGTCGACGTTGTCCTAAAAAGTTGTTCATGTATCGTCGTAGTCGTGTGATGATATCTATCAGATACTTCATACTAGCTAAGAATTAGTATAGACTAATACTAATTCTTAGCTAGTATCTAATATAGATACTAGCTAAGAATTAGCTGATAGATATCCTCACACGCACAGGTGCTCACCGGACACGGATCTTTCGGCGTGTGCCTGTGTCGGATGGCCAGGAGGGAGCCGACGTGCGACGCCTGCCACGAGTGCTGCGCTGTGGAGGACTCAGCCCAACATACCATACAGGTGTGCGATAGATGGGCCGCACAGCGGTCTCGTGGCAGTGTTTGGAGGGGACTTCTCGCTCTGCTCACTCTAAGTCTAGAGTGTGGTGCGCTGCATCACAAAAGCTGCATGCTTGAAAGCGATGAGGCCTGGCAGGTGGCGGTCACCGTCTGCGAGACCGTTATTTTGCAGAAGGTTTGCCAGTCGCGGGGGGAGTCCTGTGTTAGTCAGATCAGAGTAGTGATTTTAGTGTGGAGCCTATACCGGCGCCGGAGGCAGCGCGGGGGGTTGTCCTAAATATTCCCGGGGACGACCCCTCCCCGGATAAAACATGCGTAAAGCACTCCACTGCGACCGCAAAAAGAGATATCCTTCTTTAATGGAGGAACTTATGACGAATGGTCAAAAAAAAATAAACATTATTTTTCTACTCTTTAGCAAACACAATATTATCGATTAACTAGCTATGCCCGCAGCTTCACCCGCGTTAACTTATATTTACGGACGTATCCGGACCGATGTTGATAATTTGTTTACTTCTTTGTTATATCTCTTAAGAGAATAAGGCTGTGTTTTAAATGTAAGCTCCCAAGCGGCTTAAATTTTTCCGACTCTCCCAATAATTATCCAACTATTTATCAATTTATACAGTCTTGGTAAATTATATACTAAAACATGCCTCAGGAATTACTCAGATCCTATTGACAACAGGCATGAAAATCCATTTCGTTAGTTTGTACCTAGTTTTTGAGTTAATTGCGTACAGATAGACAGACGTGAGGAAGGACTTTGTTTTAAATTATATTTTTTCTTTTTATATTATTTATGTTTTGTTTTATATTCTCGATCGGCGCTGCTAATGCGTGCTATTGTTTCAGTCATGCTCTCTCGCATGCGGTTTAACCGGGACTCTCGCTCCTCAGTAGATTCTTGTGATCTAACTAATCTCATTCGCCTAACGTATTTCGATGTAGCAGAAAGAGAAGTTTTCTTTCTGGAAGGCATCGTGTTATAACCGTATTAAAAATATAAAAATCTTCAAAGCTACCCTTATAGAAAAATAATCATCTCGCACCTAATCTAGATAATGAAAATTAATAACTATCCAACTTTACCTATTGAATCCTATATTGAAAACCTTTATTGAATTTTAACTAATACCTATACCAAAGATTATTTTTAAAACTAAATAAAATTAAAATAATAATGCCTAAACAAATATCTACTAAAACATATTAATACACGAATGAATAATCCTCCCTTTTTTTTCGCTGGGGAGTGCGTTTATGCATACCACCGGGTTCCGGGGGGTCTCGGGGGTTATCTGGGACTCTCTGCATCTGAGAAGATGGTAAGGTGGACGCAGACTCTACCCACTAAACCCTAGCGGTATTCTCCTCGTCGACTGGGTGATCCGGCGTGAGAGCTGTGGACGTTCACACCAGGCCACAACGGTGTGCCATCCGGCACTCACCACTGGAGGCAGGGAGGGCGACATCCCCTCCTCCTTCTCCGCTTAAGGCACCTTAACTACATAAGGATGCCTTATAGCCCGGACCCGGCGGAACCCCCGATCAGCCTTGCACAGGTCCCTCACGGCAGTGCAACCGCCTGTCGCCGCCGTGCTGTCCTGCGGGAAGAGGCGCCAGTGTGCTCTTACTCTCACTCCATCTCCTTCTTCTGTGACATTACTACCTTGCAGAAGGAGAGGACCGCCTGGCATGCACTCTCACTGTCAGTCGTCGCATCGGATGACCGCAGGGAGCGACAGGTCCGTGCCCACTTCAGCTAAACAGTCTTAAATATACACTACCTATACTTTATATTCTTAACTTTAAAATCTATTCCTACACCTTATAACCTAATCGCTTCCCGCTCCGTCGCAATAACAGTCAAAAATGTATGACATGAACTATGATGCGATACGCGCGGCCTATGTCTCTGAAATTAGCTAGGTGCTCGCGGGGCTGATCCCCAGCCCCCGCCTGCCGCTTTAAGGCAAGTTAGACCTTCAGCCCTACTATTACAGTATAAACTTCACTGCGGTTGACGTAACGTACGACAAACTTATTATATAATATGTTGGTATAGCAGTAAGCATGTCTAGGGATCGAACCGCAAAATTAAGTTTGTTTTTAATGTGTATACTTTTGCGAGATAAAAAGTACCCAGGTTGGTGCCCCGGATAGTAAAGTATAATTATACCAAGTTTCATCGTAATCGAACCGGTAGTTTTTGCGTGATGCTTGAACAAACAGACAGACAGACAAAAATTTTGTTGAAAATATTTTTGGGTTGGGTATCGATCTAGTAACACCCTCTGCTGTGTATTTTTTAATTATTTTCAATGTACAGAATGTACACTTCTACAGTTTTATTATGAGAATAGAATAGATATAGATAGATAGCTGATGCCAGCGTGGTATTTATTATTCCTTCAATTAAAACTTTATAGATTGCAATGGTTTATAATGCTTCTTTATAGACGAAATTCAAAGTAAACTGATTAGGAACATGAACTGGAGTTCTCGAGTCACAGAGGCTCGCCTCATGATCTTCATTAGGTTCTTGGGATCTCATCATAAAATATTAAGTATTTTAGCTGCGCTTGAGTACTGAGAGAGTTTCGACCTTTTTCTAGGCATTGTGTACAAATTAATCTTCAACCAACACTTGACCAATATTAGAATTGTAATATAAATCTCTTAGCAGAAATAAAGGCTTAAGGCAACCTTTGAAACTTTCTTTCCAATATATACAAAATAAATTAAGGCTGGACCACGTACGAAACGACAATCCTTACGCAACAACTTTTTTTCCCCATCGCGATGTAAAATACTGTCTAAATCGCCATCTACTTTATTTAATACGAATTTATTTAACAGGTAAGAATTGAAATCGTTATAATATTATTTTGACTTATAATATACTGTCATAGTAAACATTCACTATTATTAGCGCCATCTAGTTGTATAGTATGCTAGACACTGTTTTAGTAATGTTTTACTTTCCCGCGGGTATTCGGAACTTTTATGGGAATACATTGTTTGAATACAACGTCAACATAAGGTATCAGCAAATTAAGTTCATAAGTTGTTGTATACAAAGCTGTTTCATTACCTAATTACAGTTTTTTTTACTATCCCACGGGAAGTCTTTAATTTACCGGGATCAAAAGTATCCTATATGTTGACCAGGGGTATAAGCTACCACCGTACAAAATTTTGTTCAAATCGGTTCAGTAGCTTCGGAGATTAGCCATTACAAACAGACAGACAAACAGAGAAACAAAAAAATCGAAAAAAATCCAAATTACTTCTATTACATTTCTTACATTCCCTGACTCGGTTTTGAGCATTTTTTTTCATTGTACATAAATTAGACCTCTACAGATTTATTATATGTATAGATATAGATATAGATAATGTAATAAAATATAAAAAATATGCGTACGGTTAGTTTCAGCAGCGTTCATCCATTGCTGTCCCTGGGGTATGTTATGACAGTTTGGACAAACGAACTTGTGAAATGGAATGGCTGTTTTGTTTGCTAGCATCGATCGTAGCTCCGTTTTCGTCGACGGTACCTGAAATGATATTCACTATGTAAATTATGATAATTATTAATACATTATAAAGTACGTGTGCAAATCAGTATCGATGGTAATGGTATTGATGCGGCGTGACCATGACTCTGGGGCAGAGGAATTTCATGCTAAATTAGTCTTTGTAGTGCCATGCTGCAGTGCAGCCGAACTGGACCGGTACGACCGGGTTGGTACCTCTTGCTCACATAATACTGGCCTCGTTTTGTGTGGTTTGTGAGTTTCCGGTGGCCTATTAGTGGGATAGGGAAAAGGAGTGCAACGCATCTGCATAATTTTCGGTTGTGCGGATGTATATGGGTGTCGGTACCATAAGGCTCCGACTGCTCGTTTTCCCCCTTGTGACATAAAAAGGCTATATTTTTCAATATAGATTGGATTGGAGAAATAAGCAAACGCGCAAGGAATTCAATGAACAACTCAGGTTGATATTTGGAGTGATACCTACAAGCCTTTGATTATATACCAATATTATATTTGGCGTTTAGCAGTGGACGGATAGAATCTGATGATGATGTAATCAAAGCTACAAGCACTCCGGGCTTGGCATAAAGCTATGTGATAAAAGATCAAAGTACTAATGCCCTACACTTTTCAATGGATCACAGTAACACTGTACATAGAAAAAATGTGCAGGATGGTGGGACTCATACGGACGTACTGTATTGTGTCATTATCTTTTATTAAAAAAATCATACGCATCTCCTCCTTCTTACAAACTGACAAATGTACTTGAACTCTCTTAGCCTTAGCCTTCACCCATCTAGATTATCGATGCTCTAACGTGTGACTGCATGTACATTGTTCAGTTACATCAAAAGGGGAAATCCCACGCGGGAAGGGATTTACTCACTGGTGTGACAATGATATATGACATGTAGTTAGCATGAATAATGATTTATATTACTGCTAGAAGCAAAACTTTGTTAACATGAAGATTGGCTGTGTTGATAGTCAAGTCTGCATTTGCAGATTTGCCAATATTTGACTCAGTTGACAAAATCCTTTATTGATTCCATAATTATCACCAGACATACCACACCATATTAAGCAAGGTCAGCCATGACGTTATAATTCGCATCACAAACACCCGTCGAAAACAAAATTAACAAAAATAAAACATTATTTAATTTGAAAATATAACTGACATTCGTTCATAAAACGAAAACAAACGTTCTTAAATTGAAAAATAAATGAACTCCGAATTCCGAAAATGAGTAATGTCTTTGCCGTTTATAACTAAAATAAAAAATAAAAGTTGAACTCACTTGAACTTTAGCATCGACTTCAAAAATGCTTATAGGGAAGACCCGGGGCTTAGTGGAAGTACTTAGTGGTTTAGCGTTTCTCGCTATCATATTTAGGAACCTAGGAACTAGGTTAGGACTAGGATACAGTTCTATGTCTGATGGCAGTATGAAGTGTGTGACCGCTGCGTCCCTCGCTATGTTTCGAGCAACATTGACGGGGTAGAGGAGACTTTTCGCCTTCATGTAAGTCGAGTTTGCGTTGACGTTGTAAGGCGGTGGCACGGAGCAGTTGTATGGGGTTTGGAGGAACTTTTCTGGATTTGGTATCTGTAAAGAAATAATGACAATGTTCATTTTAGTATACAATAATTCATAGATAGACTTTACTAAAATTATTTAAAACGGGATATTTACCATGTTTTCACTTTCATTTCGCGGAGCTCGATATTCACGAACTCGTGAACAAGACATTCGTAGATAATGTCGAAATATCGAGCTCCGCGAAATAAAGGTTAGAAACATGGTATCATCTCATCCCGTTTTAAATAATTTTAGTACTTAATGAAAATAACCATGTTAACTTAAAATCATATATAGGTTGACTTTTTTTAATAAGCTGATATTATCAGACAAAAAACTGTAAAAAAATTATCGTTAGTCATGAATAGATAAACTGGTTAGTGTTTTATTAATATTATTAAATTATTGTTTTTCACTTTCACATATTTCTAGTTTTGTTTAATCTTACAAGTAGGCATATTATACAAAATATAAAAAATATAAATAAAATATTATATAATAAATATCAAATGCATTGCCAATAAAATTTTATAATCTGATGAAAAACGTTCCCATTACGGTTTATCTACATACCTCGCGGGTGGAACGGCGGTATTAACTTATTATAAAATAATCAGGAAACACTTAAGCTATGTTCAGGTAGTAAATATTATGTCCTTCTTTGAAAAGGTTGACAATTGCGTTTCTCAAAACTCATTGTATTATTAAGAAACGCAAACAAAATTATTGATTTTCCCGAAGAATATTCTGTGAATTTCCTTCTATTGTTTTAACTTTTATTTTATTGTCTTTACACAAATTCCTCAAATTATTTATCTTATATTATCATAAATAATCCTAACTAATGTTATAAATGTAAATGTTTGTTTGTTTGTTTGTTACGCTTCCGCGTCTAAAACAAAGGTAAAAATTCTTTCACCAATAGAAAATTAGATACATTATCATAGGCTATATTTTATCCCCATATTCCCAAGGACTACCTGGATAAAACTGCGGGGCGCTACTTTAGTTTTGTATGTAAATTAGTAGAGAAGAGTTTAAAAGAAGTATCTAGTAAGAGGTAGTGCCATGCTGCTTGCAGCCGAATTGGGCCGGCACGACCGGGGTGGTACCTCTCACTCATATAACACCGGCGTCATGTGACAGCTATACTGTCGCGTTTCGTGCGGTTTGTGGTTGTGCGGATGTGTATGGGTGTCGATAGTCGCTAAAAGGCTTCGACTGCTCGTTTGCCTCCTATGCTATAAAAAAAAGAAAAAACAATTTCCGAGCCACACAAAGCCACGGCCTACAGCACGTATTCATGTTAGATACATTGTACCTAACATATGATCGGCTATTAAATTACCCGTCATTAGAGTTTTTGTAAAATATGTTATTAAGCTATTAATATTTCGCTTAAGGTTATTCTCACGTACTAAGCGGAACGGTTCGCTCAGAACTGGTCTTGTTGGATGATGCACTTTTTAAAGACTTCATAAATAGCCTATAATGATTTAAAATAAAACAACTTATCAGTGTTTAGCAAAATATTAATGGAACCTATTGATGGAGAAGACAAAAACATTGTTATGATGCATGTTGCATAGGCATATGCGGATCACGTTTTATAGTAAGAGTGATATTGGCCTTGATTGACCAATAAAATGGTCTAGTGTCTGACTTTATGTAGTCTTTTTTTTTCTTTAACGCCGGGAAATGCTCTGAGGCATCCCGTGGGGGAGTGGGTCTCCTCAGGCGGGTATGAGGGACTCGCTGCGCCCGAAAGCTAGTAAGTGGACGCAGCTCTACCCACTGAAACCGGCAAGTGCCACCAATGCCGCCTTTGGTGAGGTGCCCCGGATCTGTTGAGCAAACAGTTCAACTCGACGGCTAGTCAGTCCCTCAGGGGACCGACGCCACCTCCACAGAGGGGTTGTCCCTCTGCACAGAACAACCCCTCCCAACGTCGGGACAGTACAATGGGGTAATGTTCCCATCCTCGACCCTTGCCCCCTGCTCTTTTGTCCGTTCTTCTTATTAGACGGATACAAAGAGCCCGACCGCCACGACAAGGCCTGAACCATGGTGGGGTGACTTGATGTAGTCTATGTTTTTCATCATATTTTCTTTCGCTGAATTATATAATATACAAAGCATAAACAAAAAAAATTGGCAGTCATGGGGACTGCCGATAGAAGTGAAAATTTATGATATTTCAAACTTTAATAGGTACCTAAAATTTTAAAATTTTGTAATGTCACATTAGCATGACGGGAACCGTTAAGATTTTCCCATACCAAGAAGTGCTCAACGCGGCTAAAGAAGTTGCCACTTTAAACACTGAAGGAGATGGAAGTATTGCATATTCCATCGCGAAGGAGCTTTGCTTTGTATCATAAAGAAGGGCAGGGAGGTATTAATGGCACCGAGATCAACTAGAGTGCAATGTGCACCCAGTCAACGTCGTGCCATACTGGGCTCAGGTTCTCAACCTGAAGCCTGAGACGAACATAGAGGCGTTAGTGAAGGCGCATCAAGTAGTGCCTCCTACGCACCCCTGTTCGTCGCCCGCGAGAGGAGGCCTCGTTGGCGGCCTCTTTTCTCACCCGCTCGTCAGCCTTCTTCTTGGACATTACTGTCTCGCAGAAAGAGACTATCACCGTCCAGGACTCGGCACCGAGCATCGCGGTGATGACGCTCGGCAGAGACAAGTCCCCTCCGATGACAGATGTCAGACCGTGACGAAGCGCCGCCCATCTCGGGCACACCTCGGGGGTGTGCAGGGCCGAGTCAACCGCTGCGCAATGTTCTTTTAATCCTGGGTCATTAATGTTAATAGGTAAGTTAACTTTCAGATGGTCCATCAGTTTGCGTATTTAAATATAACCCAAAGATAATAAAATGTCAACATAAACATAAAAAATAATGTCCATTATTGACTTTCTGGGAAAAATTTAATGTGCGGATTTAATAATTTGCACACGAATCCTTAAAGTACAGCATTTTCAACTTCCAGTGCGGACGTCCACAGCTCCCTCGCCGGGTCACCTATACGACGAGGAGAACACCGCTGGGGTTTAGTGGGTAGAGTTTGCGCCCACTTTACCATCTTTTCGGGCGCAGAATAACCCCAGGCTCCCCCGGGCCATTTTTAACTTTATGCTTTTCAGTTTTTTGGTCCTTGTCAACAATATTATCTATTAAGTGAGATTACTATTAACCTTTTATTTATAATTTTATACTATTTCATATTATTTAAAAAACGGAAGGTTATCTTATGGTATTTTACTGGTATTTATTTTTGGAAAAGATTTGAGTACAAATTTTTACAAAAATTTGAACTTAGACATGCGGATATTAATCATTATAATTAAGTATATTATGATGGATAATTAGTTTTATGAATTACCTTTTTTATTTTGGTATTTAATAAATACATTAAAAACGCAATAAAACGGCCATTACATTATTAAATGTCGTCACGAAATGTCGACGGAAAAAATTGGTAATGATGTCAAAATAAAGACCCTAAATAGTATGAATATATTATGACATATTTCTAAATATTACATACGATCAATTTTAACCTCTGACGCAAAAAGAGGGGAGTTATAAGTTTCATCCTTAATTTTGTCTGTGACACCGTAGCTCCTAAACGGATCAACCGATTTTGATGGAACTTTTTTTTTATTTGGAAGCAGCTTTTCTGGAAGCAGTGGTTCTAATAGACGTGTTTTTTATCCAAATAGGTTCAGCCGTTACAAGGACATCAGCTCTTTTGTTATTACGTCGTTTCTTTTAAAGTACCTATAATGTTTTATGTTTAAGAACGACTAAAATTAAAGACTGGCCTGTTTTTAATTTTAGTCTAAGCCGTGGTCGTGGGTTCGATTCCCACCCAGGATAAATGTTTGTGTGATGAGCATGATCATTTGTTCTGTGTCTGGGTGTAATTTATCTATAATATGTATGTATTTAGAAATATATTAAGTACTAGTGGCACCGACAGACGTTGTCCTGTACAATTTTTTTTTGTGAATCTAAAACATCCTCGAATCCCCTTGAACCCACACAAAAAATTTCATCAAAATCGGTCCAGCCGTCTAGGAGGAGTTCAGTGACATACACACGCACACAAGAAATATATATATATATAAAGATATCAGTTGTCTGGTTGCCATAAGAACAGGCTCTGCCTAGTTTGGGATCACATGGCTGTGTGTGAATTGTCCAAACATAATATTATTTATTTATTATTACTTCTAATTGGCAAATCAGACGAGCCACAAGTTTAAACGTCGCCTCTGCATACAAACGAGTTCACGTGGTACCTGGCACGTATTGTCCTGGGCTCAGGACGTAAGGCAGTAATTACACTGTCTAGCCAGCTCTGCTCCGGATCACAGCTAAACTGTTTAGAAGTAATAAGCAGGATGGTACCCAGACAGACATGTAATTACAGATAGCTATACCAATAATTATAGGATACAGTTGCACCTTCAATAATGTTTTGGGAAATGTATATTTAAACTAATATGGTTATTTTCACTAGATGGGACGGCAATTGCTGTTCAGTGGCCGCTCCTGGTAGCATGCGGGTGGCGGAGGATCGAACATCTTGGCGTAAATTAAAAGGGCCTTTGTCCAGCTGTGGACGGATAAAGGACATGATGATGATGATGATGATGATGATGATGATGATGATGATGATGATGATGATGATGATGATGATGATGATAATGATGATGATGTTGATGATAATGATCACTATTAAAATATTTAACACGGGATAATTCCTACGGTTTATGATTTTTTATCACGCGAAGCTCGATTTTTCGGCATTATCTACGAAGGCTTTGTTGGTGGTAAATATTTCGTTTTAAGTTTTAATTGTATGTAAAACTATCCAAAGCGTATTCATCTAAAAAATATATTATGAAGGGTTCAAGGGTTCGTCTATAAACAAGGCTACTCCAGACATATTTGGTCATATTACGTCTAGACCTCCGATTCCGTCTAGACACACGTACATGGCGTGTAAAAAACTCTAAAATGGCGTACATTCCTACAGCTGTGTTTAGTACTAACGCCACCTGGGACGGGGGACCTAAACTCTTAAAATAAAGCTGAAGTATCAGTTTGTTGGGGCGCGCTAACCTGAGATATTTTTTTTGCATTTTTTAACACAGGGAAATGCATTTCCCTTCTTCGACAGAATTTTTCCATCCTCCCATTTCCTATCCTCGGGTAGGTTCCTGAACCTATGTGGGACTCGCAGCTGGGAGTGCCCTACCCAAACTAATATCACTGCAAGCGCCTTCAGCCACTATTGAGGGCCTCGGATCGGCAGGTATACCTATGGAGCCCTCATTTTTAATTTTTGGGGTGTAAGACCGCGGGAATCAGTTACAAATGCTAGTATTATAATGAAACAACGTTTTACTAATTTGATCGCGGTTCATTAAGTTTTACAAGCTCAACGTTTCGGATACTTTACAGCTTACAACAACCATGGTCCACGCTATTTTTTTTTTTTCAGGTCGAGGGAAACCGCGGGAATCAGCTAGTTACATATGACCGGCTACAATTACAATAAAACATTTTTTACGGATCGTTATATATATCTTATCACATATAAGCGTGTCTTATCACGGTTTATTAAGTTTTACAAGCCCTACGTTTAGGATACAGTAAACGCATTCACCCAAAGTTGAAAAAATGGTCCATTTTTGTGGGTGAATCCGTGGAAACAGTTAGTTCAGGCTATGCATGAGGCTAGCATTACACTAATCCTTTATACATGACTATTAACGGGCACTACAGTTATATGTACTAACGGCGCATCTGCGACTAGTTCTAAGTCGGGTATTACAGCGTATTTTTAATGTCTGCACAGGAATGTAATGCTATGGAAAAATGCGGGTTCTTGGGATCTGTATGTAGGCCAAAAAACTGTACTTACTTATATTTTATTGATATTATTCACTGTTCAATAAAATAATATTTAAACGATTATTTTCTTAAACATGTGTTATTAACTTAATGTTTCTATTCAATTCAGTAAGAAGACACTGCAGTAGGACTTACAGAAGACATAAAAAGCCAAATTCATTCTGAAAGATAAAAAACATTTGGCAATTCACGCGTGGTAGAAGTGAAACCTTCATAAATGTTGATCACGAACATTTCTTATGTTCGCGGTCAACATTTATATATATAACATGAAGGTTAGTTTATAATGCTACCTTATTTTTTATTTTTTTTCTCCAGGCCAGGGCCAGGATCTTCGGGTAGATCCTGACCCAATGTGGGACTCGCACCTGGGAATGCCCACCCTAACTAAAACCACTGCGAGCACCTTCAGCCGCTTTTTGAGGGTCCCGGATATGCAGGCAACAGACAGGATCACCTCAGCGTCAGGCTGGCCCCGGCGAAGGCCAGACTACTCCTCGTAGGGGGGGACTGCCCGGCCGCTACTAAGCAGTCCCCACGACGTCGTGCCATACAGACCCAGGTTCCCATCTTGAGCCCGACACGAACACAGGGGCGTTACTGGAGGCGCATTAAATAGCGCCTCCTACGCACCCCTGTTCGTCGCCCGCGGGAGGAGGCCTCGTCGGCGGCCTCCTCTCTCACCCGCTCATCGACCTCCTTCTGGGACATTACTGGCTCGCAGAAGGAGACCATCGCCGTCCAGGACTCGTCGTCACCGAGTATCGCGGAGATGACGCTCGGCAGAGACAAGTCTGATGTCAGACTGTGACGCAACGCCGCCCATCTCGGGCACACCTCGAGTGTGTGCTGGGCTGAGTCCACCGCCGCGCCACAATCGTGACACACTGTCAACGGCTCCCTGCGGGCCGTCCGGCACAGGTACTCACCAAAGCAACCATGCCCTGTGAGCACCTGTGTCAGACGGAAGGTGAGGGGTTTGCGCTAACGACGCATCCACCGCTCAAGGACCGGGCCCAAAGCAACCGTCAGGTTTTTGCCATACAGTTGCTGCGCCAGGTCCTCCCCCCACCTCCGCATTAACGCCTCTTGCCTAGTCGGCGAACCCGCAGGATCCCGTCCAGCGTAAGGCTCTCACCGAGACACCTCCTATCCGAGACATAGGAAGTGCATCTCGGCAAGAACCTCCGCTTATAATGCTACCTATCTCATCTTCTCCCACGTTAAATCTTATGAATTTGTGTCTGTCTCGTTTTACTGTCGCTTTTTCGTTTCATCGACTTTCAAATCACAACAATTCTAAAGAAGTCTTCACTTCACTTTACGCGAAACTTAAGTGAAACATTTTTTTCGGATTTATCGCGCTTTATTATTGGGACGACTTCCCGTGGTTGCTGTAAAGTATCCAAAACCTCGATGAGGTATGTGCTTGTGCGTTTGTTACATACTTACCGAGCTAGGTATGTGTTTGTGCGAGAAGAAGACGTGGAAGGTCACGAACTGCTTGATGAGCTCGTTCCCGAGGCAGTCGCGCAAGTATCTGATGCTGTTCACGGTGGGGCCCATGTCCGAGCCCGGCGTGTGAATAGCCAGACTCACTGGTGCCATCCATCTGCAACAAGAGACATTCAAATGTAGCTGACAGTTGGTTGAGAAGAGCTCAAAGGTATGCCCAGATGAGGGCTGATGATGGTTAACATTGCGTATGTCAATTTTTATTATGTCATCGGAAGGCAACCGAGTAGACGGAGCTTTATGGTGACTACCGACGCCCGTAGACATTCGCACAACCAGAAGTTATACAGATGCGCGCCCTCCTTTACCCTATCCCCCCCAATGGGCCACCGGAAACTCACAAACCGCATGAAACGCGACATAGCCGTACTTGACGCCGGTTTTATGTGAGCGAGAGGTACCACCCCGGTCGTGCCGGCCCAATTCGGCTGCAAAGCAGCATGGCACTATCTCTTACAGTTAATTAACTAATTATATATTATAAATATTGGCTTGAATTTTATTTTTTTACGCTATCAGTGGAAAGGTTGAGCTATGTGATATACGACTGCATAGGTCCAACGGCTAAACTATGGTAGAGATGGAAACAGGCGGTATATACCTAGATCTGAGAGAGAAGAAAAAATCTTGCCAATTTTGGCTTAGATCAACAACAGTTGCTATTGTTGATCGAAGCATTTTGGATAAGGAACCAGGTTATAGAGAATTTGACCACTTACCATATTGGCTTGTCTGTTAGTACGCATATTTAAATACCATAGGAAAGCTTCACTATCATTATGTATAGTGCATTAATTATTTACAATTAACTACATAGATATAAGCACCTAACTTGAAATTGATTGATGATTAATTTTCTTGTAGACCTCGACTTAAAGCAAACTTACAGGCTTTGATTACTATAGCCCTAACGACCTAGTTTTAAGTACTGAGTTACGGCACTTATATAAATGTTTTATGGTCAGCTGTGACATTCTACCGGTAATTGTGGCAAACTACTCTAACATGCTGCTAAGAAATCTAGAGACTAGCACCCGTCCCATCAGAACAAAGACTTGCATGAAAGTCAACCCGAACAGGATAGGTTTATTGGTGTCTTGTCGGTCTCGTGTCGTATGTATGAAGCGATACAACAATGCAGGTATCAGTTAATCAAAAAAGTATAATAAATAACATGCAAGCATTAATATGATCAACATCCGTCTGGTTGGGATGACACCAGAGTTTATCAAACTTGAGATAGTCTTTCTAGTCCACTTTTTCATTCAAATACTTATTACGGATTTTTTCGCGGCATACTAAGATTTTTACAATCATATCTATACGGATACTTTACAGCAAACAACAACACACATAAGAGTAAGGTGGGACACAATATTTAAAATTAATTCCATTTTACAAACTTTGTTTTGTTTACAAAATTACTATCGATGAATAAATATAAGGGCTCTCTATACATAATATGACAACAGAACACCACTTGACCTCTCCAACCAGCAGCTAAATAGTTTTTTTTGCTCTGCACATGAGTGATGTAAAAATGAATCCAATCGGTCTACGGGTCCATTTATACTTGTCAGTTTGCTCAATCAATTACTGCCCCTCCGCCAGACGAAACGGTGAGATAGGAATAGCTGGCTGTTTACGCGCGGAAATGCCGATAGGCACGCAAGTACCCGGCCGTGTTATAGTTGCGTTATCATTTTGAAAAGCAATCTATTTAATTACTACAACAACAAAAAATCCTATATTATGTGTTGTCTCGTCAATAAGACATTGCTAATGCTAAAATATCCGCAAAAAGTTACTATGACAGAAAAAAATCCTATATTACGTATTGCCTCATCCACAAGACGTGACAAGACATTGCCAATGCTAAAATATCCACAAAATGTAACTACTACTAAAAATCCTATATACGAGTGCCTTCTCTCGTGAAAAGTGCAAATGCAAACATACGTATCCCCAAAAGAATTAGAAAATATGGTGGTTAACCGATTTGAACAGTTTAATTAATTACTGCTTAGTATTTACCGTTTACGGATTTTCTTGTAAAGATTCGTATAACAATAAATGTCTATATTTTAAAGAAGTCCATTGAAAAGTTACATTTAAGGTTGCATTTCTCCGAGGACGCTATTTTTTTTATGTTTGTTGGGTTGGTTAGTACAAGGTTAAGTTTAAGTTAGTGGGGTCGCCACTCTTGTACCCCGGCCGCCATCTTGGAAAAAGGAGTTCAAAGAGTTTTCGTGCTGTATCTCGTAAACTAGCAACCCTATAGAAAATTAAATTGTCTACAACTTTGTTCCTATTACTTTTTATTGTAAAATAGAAAATAAAAAATTATAAACAAACACAACTGTAAATGTTTGAACAAATTTTTTTTGGGTGGGTTTTTTATAACTTTTTTTCTGGTGGGAATAAAATGACCAAAGCAATCTTATATGGGTTTTTAACGAATAATTTTCACTACAAAGTCGAGCCATCTTTGCTCACTGTTGTTGGCGAACGTTTTTTAGTCTCTATATATATTATGGTGGATATAAAGATGACTCTCTGGACAGCATGAGATACAAACGATTCGGCAAGACAGTGACCAAAATTGCATTTAGCTTATCATCGCTTCCTCCAACGTAATATAGCCCATTACCACAGTCTCCGAGTTTATCACCAGGTTCTGTCATGGCTCGACAAACACTGTGATTCTGAAGATTGGGGCTGGAAAAAAACATGGAAAAATGTGGATACCATCAAAATCCAAAAGTTCCAAGCCTCCAGCACGTCGCAAGCTTCTGAAATTAATTTTCTGCAGATTCAAGGGAAACTATGTTATGTGCGGTTGCCGAATAGCAAGTCTTAAATGCTCTGCAGTGTGGCTCAATTGTTGTGGTGAAACCTGCAGTAACATCATGGAAATATCAATATTAATCGAAGAAAATGAATTCGAAGATGAATTACCCATAATGGCGCCAATTCTATCTCCCGTTATTCCGCAAACATTCACCTCCGATACTGAATTAGATCTTGAACCACAGTCTGGACCATCAAAGATAATAAAACAAAAATAGCTGGAAAACAACCTTTTAAATATATAATTAAGATGTTCAAAATTATCTCTCTTAGAAATAACCCGTGGATTAGGCCTACTCGTACTGATACAGCGTAAAAAACACGCTTCCAGACTCTACCTTATAGGTGGGGAAAAGGGTCGATAATAAAGAAATAATTATAATAGGAATGCTAAGAAAATTATAAATTATAATATGTATCTTTTTATCGTATTCGTATTCCAGAACACGGTCAACTTCGGAGCGCTGTAAAATCTAGATAAATTAATGAAATCAACCAAATTTGTAGTGGAAATTATTCTTTGGAAACCCTATATATAATAAGATTGCTAAATGACCTTAAAAAAGTTATATAGTCCAAAAAATTTGTTCAACCATTTTCAGTTACTTTTGTTAATAACTTTTTTTATTTCCCATTTTACGATAAAAAATAATAGGAATAAACTTGTGGAAGATTTAATTTGCTACAAATAATGTTTATAGGGTTGTTAGTTTATGAGATACAGCGTAAAAACTTTTGCACCTCTTTTTCCAAGATGGCGGCCGGGGAACAAGAGTAGTGACCCCACAAACTTGAAAGTTAAACTTAAACTTATAATAAGCTTATACTAAAACCCCTACACATCAAAAAAATAAAATTGCGTCCTCTGAAGGTCCTCTGAAGAATGCACGCTTAGGCCTAAAAATGTAACATTTCAATGGACTATAGACATTTATAGAAATATGAATGCCTTTCGTTGTTATAAGATATTCTTCAAAAATATATGAAGCCTTAATAAATAAAGGTTTTACGCGACGTGAATCGTTTACTATGACTGTTGCTCATTTCCCATAAATATAACTTGAATTATAGCGACAACAAAAGACGTGTATTGGCGGGAATAAAAAGGGGTGACCTGAAGTGTATATTGTCACGTATTTAGGTCACGAAGTGAAGGAATGTCACGCGAAACTTTAAATTCAATTCTTTTGAATTTAATCAGCAGTTTCATGATAATCTTTCAAATAACACGCCAGGTCAAGAAATAATATAGAAATATTTTAATTTTCCTGCCAGTATCATTATTCATTTATTCCTATAATATTTTATACCTTTACTCTGTATTTTATTACAAAAATATTACGTTATTTAAACATACAAAAAAATAATATCTAATTATAAATTTAAATAATAATGTACTTATGTATTTTTTACATTTAAATATTAAAATGAAATATACAAATTACGCAAGTACTACTTTAATTAACTGTAAAGTATACAGTAAGAAATTTTGTCTGTTTGTTCTAATCAAGATCATCGATTTTTCGATTGAAAATTGGCGATCCAAGAAAGTTTAGTTTAAAATTTAAGGGCCCCCCTTCTCCCAAAACTATAGGTATTTAACGCACCGAATCAGTTTGCACTTGCGTTGCGCGGGAGATGTCTTTATATGAACTCCGGTGACCTACCACGGCCGGCAAGCACGCCACAGTATACGAATAAGTAGTAGATTGACTATGCTCGAATTATTCTTAGATATTGTGATAATTAATAATTATGCATAACAAAATCTTGTTATTGTTATAGTTATCTAGTTTTGGATTTATAGAAATACTAGCTGGTGCCAGCGACTTCGTCTGCGCAGGATAAGATAGTTTTATTTCTTCACTAATTCATCGAAAGGAACTTCGATCCATCCGGGTGTCCCTTGACACCTCTCTTTAGTTTTTTTTAATAAAAAGTATCCTATGTTACTTCTAATACCTCCAAGAATATGTGTATAAAGTTTCATGATGATCCGTTAAGTAGTTTTCGCGTGAAAGCGTAACAAACATCCACTCTTTCACATTTATAATATTAGTAAGGATTAGGAAGGATGAATTAGCTACATAGGTCTAAAAGGTAGTGCCATGCTGCTTGCAGCCGAATTGGGCCGGCACGACCGGAGGGGTACCTCTCGTTCACATGATAATGGCGTCAAGTGACACCTATGCTGTCGCGTTTCTTGCGGTGTGTGAGTTTCCGGTGTCCCATGGCACCATGGATGGATGGGGTAAAGGAGGGTAATGCATCTGCATAATCTCTTGTATGGATGTTTACGAGGACGACCTCTGTGGCTCAACGGTTAGCGCGTTAGCGTTCAAGCCGGAGGTTGCGGGTTCGAATCCCGCCAGGGAACAAAAAGTTTTCTGTGTTCCTGGTTCATGGATGTGTATTAAATATGTGTATTATAAATAAAAAATCTTAAATATGTGTATAGTATAAAATATTAAATATATTTCCATTGTCTGGTACTCGTAACACAAGTTCTTCGAGAACTTACCACGGGACCAGATTGACGTGGTGCAAAAAGCGTCCTTAGATATTATTATTATTATGGGAGTCGGTAGTCATCTAAGGCTCCGAATGCTCGTTTGTCCCCCTAAGCCTAAGCTATAAAAAAATCAATAATTTTAAGAATGCTTATAGGAATGTGTTTTATACTATATTAATTGTTTAAATTGTTTTAAAATTCAGCAAAATTTAGTTGTCGTATGCTAGGTCCAGGTTCATTTTCATCGACCCATACATCATCGATTAATGTTAGACACGGGTCTCCTCTGAGAAGAGGGTCAAGGCCATAGTCCTCACGACACTGCCCTGTGGGTAGGGGGCTAGGAAATGATTGCAAATCAGAAATATTTTGTGATAAAGGTTCCTCATTTTCTTTATTGTCGGACAATTTGGATTCTTCAAGTGTTAACAATTTCTGGCAGAAGACATCACTAATAGTATAAACTATAAAGCAAAGTCGCTTTCCGCGTCTGACTGTATGTATGCTTACATCTTTAAAACTACACAAAGGATTTTTATGCGGGTTTTTTAATAGATAAAATGATTCAAGAGGAAGGTAATACATGCATAATATAGTAGCTAAACACTGATAATTTTAGAAGTTTCTGATGTGATGTCATAAATAAACACATTTTTTGCACTTACATTGCAAACGCTGGATGAACCCTAACAGATAGATCAAAATAATGTACTACATTATTGTACACCTTAGCCGGGCCCAGTTCCGAAAGTTAGGATAATTAATTATTGTTGTATCAATGTATGGTAGAGTTGTGTATCCTAAATATGCATACTGAAAAGTCCGCGATGGCATAATATGTCTACATTAGTTAAATATAACATACTACCTATATCCATTTTAATACTTTAAAAAATTGCCAATTATAAAGCGGTAATGTAAAAGCTATTCACAAAAATACGGTATTAATCACTACATATTATAAAATAAAGTCCTACGCCCGTCCATAGATAAATAATCATCATCAATCCGTATACGGCTGTATATCTAAATTACGCGGGCGAAGCTGCGGGCAACAGCTAGTTTGTGATAAAACGGTATTAAGATTATTTTTCCTTATTTTACTTTTTTATTCGCCATTTCAATTAAATAACTAGGTACTACACAAACTCAAGTATCTATTTATTAACACTAATTAAAGGTTTTGTATTACAAACCAATTACAACTAAGAACAACAATTGGTAGTAAGTATTAAGTAGCTATATTATTTACACTGTGTCGTCTTATTTATTTAGAGGTAATAAAATGAAATGCGCGGTAACAACGTTGTCACGAGCAAAAGCGGCACAGGTCCCACTTCGATGACGCCCGGCTGGGTACTGGCGCGACGTGGTCCGATGCGCGAGAGCCATTTTTATCGTTTTTTATTTTTCAAAAATTTTTGAAGTGACATAATAAAAATCTATCCAATCATTTCCACGTCATCTCCGTTTAGCAATTTAAACGTAAAAGTTTCATTAAAATTGAGTTACCCGAAGTCTTATACTACGCAAACTGCTTTTAAAATCGACGTTACTTTAGAATTTTTTTTGATCATGTAAAATGTTAAATATTGTATTTTTATCCAAAAAAATCCCTAGATCAAAGATGTATCTATACCATATGTTTTTATTATTATTTTAAAATGACGACTTCTATGAAAACACCTCGATCTAGAAACAACAATTTGGGATAAGGGGCCCTTAAGTATTTAGCTAAAATTTTTAAGTTGCCTGCAGTTTGGTGAGTTTTTGTATTTGAATTTTCAAGTATGTGTTTCGTTTTAAAATTGCCTTTTTAAAATTATTTTTTTATATATTTTTTTTATTTTTTTAAATATAAATAAAAAAGTGACTATTTTTAGTGGTATATACGAGAATGCTTAAATATTTTGTTTTAATACATATTACATACCAAGACAAAAAATAAATATGAATTATGTGGTCTTGTATGCACAATTAAAAATATTTGTTGTAATTCTTTAAGAGATAAGGCATTTTTATTGCTTACATTCGAATTTTAACATGGCAATGAAATAATAAACTAAGACATGAAAATTATCGCCTACATCTGAATAGGCTCGACAAAATGTTATAGATGTAATCATGACAGTCAGTGTGATGGTATCTTCTCTAGAAAAAGAAAACTTTTATTATTGGAAGAATATTGAAAGTACAATTTTCAATATTGTAAGAGGTAGTGCCATGCTGCATTGCAGTCGAACTGGGCCGGCACGACCGGGGTGGTAATTCTCGCTCACATAACACCGGCGTCAAGTGACAGCTACGCTGTCGCGTTACGTGCGGTTTGTGAGTTTCCGGTAGCGCATTGGGAAGGGGGGATAGGGAAAAGGCGAGCAGCACATCTGCGTGGCCTTGGTTGTGCTGATGCGTATGGGCGTCGGCGCCGTGAGGCTCCGACTGCTCGTTTGCCCCCTGATGACATAAAGAAAACAATTTTCTTTAAAAAAAAAATGCCTTTCCCTAGGGAAACAAATAATTAAGGCTTATGGAAATGATTGGTGAAATTGGTATACGTTTCTGGTATTTCCTAAAATCTAAAAAGTAAAAACCTATATAATCTGAAGTTGAATAGAAAGAAATAACTATTGTCTTTGAAACATACAATAGTAGCACAGCAAGAGCCCAGCAAAGCAACCCCTACAAATAAAGGGACCTGGCTCAATAATGTGCTTTTTTGTGTTAGTTGGATAGGCAAATGTGCAAACGCGCCATCAGATGGTAACTGGTTAGCTTGTCCATGAACATAAACGATTTCACCTTGGAGTAGCCCAGGATTTATGCGTTACCGTACGTGGTGACGTAAGATGGTAAGTCTAGGTTATACAGCAAACCTATTTCACTGAAGAAAAAACAGCTACCCATACAGACGCGCGCTACAGCGTATCTCTTCTTCCGACGAATATTTTTAGAAATAAAACGCTGAAAAGTTTAGTCAATAGTTCATATGTGTGTACTTAAACAAAAATAACCTAGAATAATTTGGAAAGTTCTGTGCGTTACAGCTAATTAATTATAGTTTGGTGCCCCGTTTGGCGGGGCCTGTTAGATCAATAATGCGCACCTTGTTTGTTAATTTTCTTCCCACCCGCTCTGACGCAATCGCTTATAGGCGGAGCATTGTTTACCTTTTCGATATTACGTTCCGCGAAATCTGTTTGCATACCTCCTAAGAAGCTTTCTATTTTCATCGTTGAAGGGCCGTTATTTTCTGACTAGCTTCGAAGATCTACTCGTTTTTTACTCTTAAGCTGATGGGCAAATGAGCCATTTGATGCTAAGCCAGAATCGCCCATGAACATTATCAAGTTAACCTGGAACTAGATACCTGGACCTACTACTCATTCAGGTGTTGCCACTGCCTGTCCTGCCCTTCTTCCCAAAACACAGCAATGTTCATGGAGAAAATAAGCACAAGGGGAATACCACTCATGTCTATTTAAAGTTTAATAAACCTATATAAAAAACATGTGGTATAAATTGTTTTTAGTAAAGTATTCTAGAATCAGCGTACGTACGTTTTAGATTCATTATGGTGTAATAGTGACGATATCATTTTATCAATCAACTTTTTTCCGCTTTATACCTTTTTTATGATTGATAGGGTTATACCTATTTAAAGTTTGATTTTCAATCATTCAACATCAAATGCGCTCATTTGTCAATTTTGTATTTGATGAAAACTAGTCCATATCATAGTTAAAATGATGCATGATATTGGCTGCTCTATTGTTCTCTTTAGAACATTCAATTATAAAATCTTCATGCTCTGTTTCATTTCGAAGGCGTTTAAAGCAGAACTCGATCCAATAAAGGTAAACTGAATTACTATCAGTATATTTGCTGAATGATCAGAATAAATGCTGAAAAGTATAGATATAAAGATCTTTCTGAAAACAGACTCATCTCAGTCTTAATTGTAGCAAAAAAAATCATAGAGTAAGACCAAGAGCTTATACGAAAAACAAGATTTGCGGTTTTCTACGTCGTTAAGCGATTACCGATTCAGTGTGGCAATTATAAGCATCTTTTATAGAATTAATATTATAAGTTCCAAACAAACGGTATAGAATATACCTTGATTAAATCAGTTGAACGACTGATAGGCCAACTGATCGAGAGACTGAAAAACTAATCGGCCAATTGATCGAGTTTTAATAATAGAGGTTTTAGTGATGGATCGAATAAGTTTACATTGCGCCTATGCACAGTTTTCGACGAAAAAACCTATCCAAAACCAGCTTATATTCTATTTACTGAATTTAGTTGCGCCTTACCGTCTGCGTAACAGTTATAAAAATGCAAAGTGGTAAAAACGTCTGCGTCAAATAAAGACAAAGGTCGTTGCTACTTTTGAATATTTATTTTAACATAAAACCTCCATTTTATGTCTGTTGCATTGATTTTAACGATCTTGGCCGATGCCCAAATAGGTTGAAATCCTCCTCAATTCGTGAAATTGCAAAAACCAATTACGTAAAAAGTGTTATATGAGGCATAGGAGTGTCATTGCCTTGCATGTTCACGTAACTTAAATCCTTATTGATTCTCACACAAATTTTGTGGGCGTTCTACGAAATCGTGCATAGTTTTTTAACGTATCTTTTTATTTTAAGCTTGTTCGTACTCAAAGCTTGCTCACTTCTTGATTTCACTTGCTTAGTACTTTAGAAAAATCCAAATGGCATGCTAGACTTGTTAAAAATACGACGAATTCCCATATTTATGCCTATAATATTAGAGGCGGTACAGACTTTGTCATTGATTAGGGACCATCCATAAATTACGTCAAACGTTAAGGGCGAGGGAGGGGGGTTGACCAAGTGTGAGGTAAACATCTGGTGGGAGGAGTGCTAGATTTTATAAAGTGAAATTTCCACATCGAAAAGTTTATTATTAAAACACAAAAAAATAGAAATTAAAAAGAGTATAAAACTCATTTCAATGTATTAAATTTGCAAATTATGTGACGGCGCACTAGGGCGGGGGGAGTCTCACAAATGTGACCAACTGTGACAAGGAAGGGGTAGGGGTTCACATATATTGGAATTCGTGTGACATAATTTATTGATGAAAGAATTGGATTTCAATCGAAGGGATTTTTTTACATGTAATAATAAAATAGTTATAAAAGACGGATATTAACAATAGAACTGAATCGACTGAACTGTTTTTTGAAGAGGTGTAAAGTTCTTTAAATATAAGGTTATCAAAAAAATACGTCTGTATGCACTAAATCTACTTTTAATAGCTAGTTTCGAAATAAAACATGGTTAACGTTTCGATTTGACCTTGTGTTTTTCAGAATTTGTTTTTCTTGAGAGTGCGTTGGTACAATTTTTTTATAGAAATTATAAAGGACACACATTCCATAACAAGACAGTACCTGGATGACCGAGCTTTGCTCGGTATTTTTTTTTTTTTTTAATAGAATGATATTTTCTAAAAATGATTCCTAGCTAGATCGATTTATCGCCCCCGAAACCCCCTTTAAACTAAATTTCATTAAAATCGTTGGAGTCGTAAATAAAAGGATATATATATATATATATATAATTGGAATCTCGGAATCGGGACCAGAGTAGGGCTAGCATGCGCGCATGACAAAATTTTGTCGACCCCTTTTCTCGTATTATTTCATACAGTGTACACAAAATTTTGTCGTGCGCGCATGCTAGCCCTACTGAAGGACTTAACGTCTAGCAAATTTCATGAATATAATAGCGGACCCGACAAACCTCTAGTACAAAATATTTTGTAAAAAAATTTACCGGTGGGAGGGAAGCGCTGTGCCGCGCTCCCGGCTGCATGGGTACCACCATCTTGCTTATTTCTCCCGTGAAACAGCTTTGCTGTGTTTCGGAGAGAAGGGCAAGACAGGCAGTGTAATTACTGGCACCGAGACTTAACATCTTATGTCTCAGGATAGGCAACACATAAATGAGTTGCCTGGGTTCGTTCCAGGTAAACTAGTTTATGTTCATGGGCGACGTCGACCACTTAACATCAGGTGGTAAGTTTGCCAGTTTGCCTATCCAACTAACATAAAAAAAAAAAAACATATTTTTTTTTGATAGCATAAACGCAATTGAAACTTTGATGCCTAAAATTCCGACAGATGGCACCTCACGGTGACCAGTTAGATGTATTAAGAAAATAATTGACGAATGGGGCTGAACCCCTGGCAAACCCTCGGGAACTCAGGATAGAGGGATTGTCAGTTCATATTAATTACATATTTTGAGTCGGCGAAGTATTTTTCGAAGCATTTTTTTTAATGAAATATGACAGTCTTAGATATTGGCGGTTACGTATTAATTCCACTGCTTCTGGTTATATATAGCTTATGTATAAAGAAACAATGCATCACATCCAAGTCTTCTTCTTTTTCAATTATAGCTTCGCCAAGGATTTGCTATAAATGCATATCGAAGTCGGCGGTTTAGACGTCAAAAGATGAAAGTTTATTGAATGAAGATGAGTCAAATAGTCATATAAGTTTTTAACCGACTTAAAAAAGAGGAGGTTCTAAATTATTCTGTATGTTTGTCACACGATTACTCCGCAAATTGTGAATAGATTTCGATGACTTTTTTACCTGCAACTTTACCAACCCTCAGATCGTCCGTAAATTATTTTTCCTTTCATTTTTGTTATATTCTCTTCCTTTTCCAATGGGTTTTTACCACTTTCAAAGACTTTGGTCCCGGTCTATAATGTACCTCCTTACAATCGTTTTCTACGGTCATTATTGTTACTTTTGGTTTTTTTTTGAGTTTATACCATTACCAGTTTATTCAAACTTACAAATGGCTAATTTCTTTGTTGGAATTCCAGTTATAGACATAATATATATTAATATTGTTTTAATTTGTTTTTTTAGTAAAATATATATAAAAATAATCAACCGTTGTTTATTTTGAAGCTTTTACATTATACTTAAAGTTTTAAGGTCGACTATACGCCGGGGAATACCGTGCGGTTGTCCATCAGGCTAGCTAATTTATGGTCAAGGTACATTTGTGGGCGGCAGAAATTGGCGCAAAACTATTTGAATTTAGAACGTTATTTACTATTACTTACTAACTATTTTTAGTTTGGTAACAAATATTACGCATTATATTTAATTTATTAACAATACAAATATCGCCAAGGCATAGGTAATTTATTTACGAAAAATGTTATACGTTTTTTTATTATTTAAATAGCATTTAAGGCGAAACGGGAAAAATGGTTTGACAAATTAAATTTTTGAGATACATACTATAACATAACAATCTCACAAAAAATATTAGAGATACCCAAAGATATTGTCTAAAGGATGTGCTAATTGGTTACACGATAAGATGCCCTTTACTCGATCATAAAAGATCCTGAAAACTGGCCAAAATATAAACTAAAACGAATAATTTACTAACAAAATATGTGTGTTTGTGAAGTATTTAATTTTTTATACTGCGTGCGGTTTTTTTTTAAAATCTATAGTCCTATTTTTTTTTATTCAAATCCAAAAAGTTGAATGCTGTCTAGCGTTTTCTCTCGCTTTAAGAAATGAATTCTACAATGATCTGGAATTTCCTTTATTAACCAGTTACATAGGATTGCATAGTTCTAGAATGTTCATGTAGGTATAAAAATGCGATAATATTTGATTAATGATTACTGGCGGTTCGAGAAGTCAGCGTATCTTGTTATGTCGACTATCTATGTACTTTATGTGGACAGGAGTATTAACAATGTTGGTACGGCGTCTCCAGATTATATAGTGACATCATTACTAACATTACATCATGAACATTTGTTCTTGAATTATACGTACCTTGTAATATCATTTAGCGTTCATACAAGAAAATAAGGATAAATAGAGTACTTCGAGAACCATACCTTATAGGTATTCCAAATCTCTCAACTAAGATCGAAATTAGGTCAATATTCATAAAAAAAATTTAAAATGATTTTTTTTTTATTCAAAATAGTACTAATACAGTATATTTTTGAATGTCAATTGAATCTACCATTTAATTCAGTTATAATCACATCAAACACGGAAACTAAATATATGCAATTATATAACAGAAACGGGAATTCAAATCGAAAAAGTATTCTTTTTCGCTTTAAATAAATATTTACGAAAACGAAATCAATTTGCATATCAAACGGAAATAAGGCATGTACTATTTTAAAATTGAGTCAGTGTTATGGTCGGTCGTTGACCAATAATGGTTCCGTTATTGCTCAGCTAAAATTAAATGTTATGACCATATTTAAAATATATTCATTAGAACAACGTAACGTCAGCAAAATGTTATCTAGAGAGATTTCTTGTAAAAATAGCTAATTTAGTTTCTGTAGTAAAAAATGTACAACAATTCCAAAAAACAACAAACATGACTACTAACTATGAAACTAAAAACTCAGAATAACTTTGTGATTTTAGTACCTACCTCAATTTCCAAAAATTTGGAAATACATCAATTTTGTGACGTCGTATGGTCTCATAGTCGTCGGTAAAATCGATAAAAATGGTTTTATGTGATCCATTACGTATTACGATACATACGTAACGTATCCATTTATCCAGAAAATATACCTAATGACCTATACCAGCAAAAGTCGTGCGTCGTCAAAAAAAAATACAAAATGTTGTTCCGGCTAATATCTGAGACGGCTGGGCCGATTTCGATGGGACTTTCACTGACAGACAGCATTGTAATGAAGCATTTTTACGGACTTTATCGCGGTTTATTAAGATTTTTACAAGCCCCAATTTTTACACTCCCTCCTCCTCCCGTGACCATGGTTGCTGTAAAGTATCCGAAACGTCGGGCTTGTAAAAAAAAAACTTTATTAAACGCGATAAAATCCGTAAAAAATGTTTCATTAAAATGAGTGAAATTCGCGGAAGCATTAGAAAACAATATGACAGATAGCAGATATTATAAGGAGTAGCTTAGGCTATAAAACTAGTCATCATCAAGCCGGGTTCACCTGTAAATCTCAGCGCGGGCGAAAGCTGCGGGCAACAGCTAGTAAACAATTTTGCGGTTTTTACGTGATAGGTCGCGGTTTGGACAACAGCAGGCTGATGATGATGCCTTAGAATATAAAATATGCCAATAGAACCCGTGTTATGCAATCTCTAGAAGACACTTAATTTTATATTTTATGAATATCTAAACCACTTATAACTTTCACTAATATATTTTACGAGTGCCTAAATGCCTATATTAAATAAGAGAAAGTGACCTTCACAAGTCGAACATAATCTTATTTAGAATTTAGGGCTATAAATAATAATAGATAAACTTTTCGTTTCGTATATTACGAATTACTTTTATTATGTAAGTAACATAAAAAAAAATACGAAACTAAAAGTTTATCTTAAACGGCATTCAAAGATACTGAAATATTGAACTTCGCGAAATAAAACCGAAAAACATTGAATGGGTTTTTCTAAATTTACGTGCACTTGAACATGAGAACATCACTTGCTCGCTGGTGAAGAAACATCGTGAGGAAACCTGCATGCCTGATGAGATTAAAAGTCTTTGAAGGTGTGTGAAGTTCACCAACCCGCATTGGGCCAGCGCATCGGTGAACTATGGCCCAACACCTCGCCTAATTTCGAGGAGGAGACCCGTGCCTAACAACAATAACATAATTTTATTTTCCAATATAAGCAACACCCAAAAATCACAATCAAACATAAGTTCTTGAATAAAAGATTCCCTAATAAAAAAGCGATTCGAAGTCTGTAATTGTAGAATTCTCAACGATAACCCAATTATCGTTTTTTACCAATTAATCATTGGTATTGCCTGCTATAATTATCACTAGCCTCTAGGGGTCCACAGAGGGCCGAAATGTCTAACAACTTGGCATGCCCCTTTAATTTCACGTTCAAGTGTTCGACCTACATGGCCGACCGCAGTCGCCATGCGGATAACTGTACAGACATACTGAGATGCTGATTCCGTAATGGGAGCCTGCACTTGGCTGCGACTCATCTGGGTTGACCGCAAGGCCTTTCGCCCTCCTACACCTGTCAACGCACATACGTCCAATTGTTTAATATTACTTTGATTATTTTGAGTGGGTACTTTATGTGTGACTTTAAGTAGGTACTTTGTCTAGCACTAAGAGGGGATATTAATAGTCGTTTAATTTAGGCTGTCGCTTGTTTTAACTCGCATATATACATGTCCTCTTTTTTGCGTATTACTATGTGCTCTTGAAATGGTCGTAATATATAAAACAACTAGCTGTTGCCCGCAGCTTCGCCCGCGTTAACTTTTAAAATTTGAGAGGTTGACCACCCTTATCACTTAGGGGTATGAAAAATACATAGTAGCCGATTCTCAGACCTACTGAATACGCATATAAAATTTGGTAAAAATCGGTAAAGCCGTTTCGGAGGAGTACGGTAACTAACATTGTGACATGGAAATTTTATATATTAGAAAGAAGATTAAAAACAACACAACACTCAACACTCTTTGTACAATATGGTGGATAAAAATGGACTCTTACTTTTTATAATGAAACAATTCTTACGGATTTTATCGAGATTTATTAAGATTTTTACAAGCCCGACGTTTCGGATACTTTACAGCAACCATGGTCACGGGAGGACTGAGGTGTCATACGTCCTATCATTACAAAGTTATTTGAAACTACCCTATGATACATCAATATTTTGGTCAGTCCTATCTACGCAGAAAGTGCTAACTGTATCTTTAATCTGTGACATATTATGCTTGGATTTTGATTTAATAATTTTTATAATGGGATCCCAAGCAGGTGGTAAAAGCCAGCTCTTACTTTTTATTGATATAATTGGAGAGCTTAATTATTTTTACGTTTAAATAATCTAAATTAAGGGAAATAACTAACTGTAATAATAACATTTCTTGTAAGTATATTTTATGTTAGCTAGGCAAACAAGCAGACCACCTGATGGTAAGTGGTCGACGTCGCTCATGAACGTGTGTGTGCGATGTTAAGTTTCGGTGGTAGTAATTACACTGCCTGACCTGTCCTTCTCTCCGAAATACAGCAAAGCTGTTTGACGGAAGAAACAAGCAAGATGGTGGAACTCATGCAACCGGGAGCCTGGCACAGTGCACCCCTTATTAATAACAACATCATTTTAACTGTAAGTACTCAATCCATTGAAGCAAATGACGAATTTCTTTTTCCCACTTGTGCGAAAGAAATAATTGATAATGAATTGGCAATAGAAGATTTCATGGAAGATACCACACCCTGGGAATAAGGCGTTCCTCCCGGGCATTTCAGGATAAGATGTTAAATTTTTATATAATTATATTATTTGAAAAGATTAGTTCCACTGAGTTTGTTTCGCCGGTTCTTCTCAGTGGGCTTACTTTGGAACCGGTGGTAGATTCAATTGACGTTCAAAAAGATACTGTATTAGTACTATTTTGAATTAAAAAAAAATTGATTTTGATTTTGAATACATCGTCGTCAAAATGTGAGTATAGTTGCAACCTTGTATTATATAGTTGTTTTTATCTATTCAAGTTTGCAAAACTTTTGTAACAAAAACAAATCTTAAAGATCGCGAATAAGGCAAACCTTCGCGCGTGACGAACTATGTGATGGTAATCAGTAGTTACTATCTAGCTATTTACACAAAATTACAATTACAACACTTTTCATGCAACACATTTTTGTAAGAGGTAGTGCCATGCTGTTTGCAGCCGAACTGGGGCGGCACGACCGGGGTGGTACCTCTCGCTCACATAACACCGGCGTTAAGTGACCGCTATGCTGTCTCGTTTTGTGCGGTTTGTGAGTTTCCAGTGGCCCATTGGGGGGATAGGGAAAAGGAGGTAATCTCTGATACTGATGATAGTCGCCAAATGAATTTGACTGTTAATTTGCCCTCCTATGCTTTATAAAATATGCCTCTCATTAACCTTCACGCCACATTGTCTTTGTCATTAAATATTATGTAAATTGAAACTTAACGTAATTTGTATGTAAAATTTAATCGCGTAAATTACGTTCATACATTAGACTATTGAAGAGTCGACCTTGTGTTTTCACATGTATGAAAAATTGGTGTTTTTCCAGGCACAACATTTACACACAGAAATAACATTTGATGTTGTGATATAAGTCCACAAAAAGAATATTAGACAAGAACAACGTTTATTTTTGAAGATATAATTCATTTAGCGTGTTGAGATTTCATATAAGTGTGAAATATACGATTGCTCAGTATAACGAAATACGACAGTGTGAAGTTGAACAAAAAAGTTTTTACATCGTAATAACTTTGTTTATATTGTATTTTGGACTAACAGTACACTCAAGTAGTTTGTAGTCATGCCCCCACCATGGTTCAGGCCTTGTCGTGGCGGTGGGGCTCAGTAGCCTAGGGTGAGCCCAGCACCTTGGGCGAAGCCAATTGAGCCGAGGGGGCTATTTGTACCCCTCTTATAAGAAGAGGAGACAAAAGAGTAGGGGGCAAGGGGTGAGGATGGGAACCTCACCCCATCTCACCCCATTGTACTGTCCCGACGTTGGGAGGGGTTGTTCTGTGGTGCGGGACAACCCCTCTGTGGAGGTGGCGGGACTGACTAGCCGTCGAAGTGCCCTGTTAGCTTAACAGATCCGGGGCACCTCACCAAGGCGGCACTGGTGGCACTCGCCGGGTTTTAGTGGGTAGAGCTGCGTCCATTTACCATCTGTCGGGCGCAGCGAGTCCCAGATACCCACCTGGGGAGACCCACTCCCCAGGCGGGATGCCTCAGATCATTTCCCGGCGTAAAAGAAAAAAAAGTTTGTAGTCATGCTCTTAAAAAAACTCGTGTAGCAGAAACAGTTTCAGCGAAGGTGGATCTTTTACTCTGCAAATCCAATTTGCATTGGTACTGGTGTGTTTGCACCATTGAGCATATAACCGGATAGATTTAGTAATAATGTGAGCCATAAAGTTCCGAAAGTATTCAGTGATTCGTCACTGACGTAATAGCAATTCAACCAACTAGTGTAAGTAGAAGTGTAAATGTATGTACGTCCCATCGACCAATCATCCATGAATGACCATCAGTCGGCCAATCAGAGCGCAGAACCCACGCAGCGTCGCAGCACAAGTTTGGCGGAATTTGTTTCATACAAAACCCATATTACCGCTCTATTCTGGTTATATTATGCTCGATGGCTTGTACCTTCTGCCAAGCAAATTTGCTGTGTAAAAAACAATGACAGGACTAAATGTAAGTATTTTCTAACACAGAACGTTTTGCGTGTCAGAAGTAAACATAACGAGAATATACAAGACTAGCCTGGGAGACATTCAAGCGGATGTCAAACAGTGTGGTTATCACAACAGTAAAGAAACGAATTGCGAACTGCGAGACGTAACGTAAAATGATATATTCTAAACGCACGTCTAGACGTGATTTATGACCAGTAAATAATGTAGTAAGTGCATGTATCGGGCACTACCTTCCTGAGTTTTACAACTTTGAAGGGTTTTATGACTACAACGGGATGCCTGGTTTTATGCACAAGAATATATCATATACTTTAGATGCTTCACATGACTTCCATTTAAATACTTAAACAGATTCCCGTGGATAGTACTTACACGTGGTATAAATAACTCAATTATGATCCATAAATTATCATTCAAATTTTCATTCAAATTTTCAATTACCACGTATGTAATACATTCAGTATTACAAACGTGGTAATTGAAAATTTATTCTAGATCAAGAATAAAATTAGCCTTAGAGCTCTTAATATTTAAAGATTAAGTTCATTCAACTATTATCTAGATAATAGTTGAATGAACTATTATGAATGAATATATTGATTATCCCCACCATGGTTCAGGCCTTGACGTGGCGGTGGGGCTCAGTAGCTTAGGGTGAGCCCAGCACCTTGGGCGAAGTTAATTTTTTTTTATATAGAAGAGGGGACAAAAGAGCAGGGGGCGAGGGCTGAGGGCGGGAACTTTACCCCATTGTACTGTCCCGACGTTATGAGGGGTTGTTCTGTGGTGCAGGACAACCCCTCGGTGAGGGTGGCGTCCTTAGGGGACTGACTAGCCGTCGAGGTGCCCTGTTTGTTTATTAGATCCGGGGCACCTCACCAAAGGCGGCATTCTTAGCACTCGCCGGGTTTTAGTGGGTAGAGTTGCGTCCACTTACCAACTTCCCGGCGTTAAAGAATATATATATATATATATATATATATATATATATATATATATATATATTGATTATAGCACAAAAGTTTGTACAATAATTTGCTCTGTCAAGCAAAGTTACAAAAGAATGTGACCTATCTACGTGTTTATTTATAACATTTGATATGTTTTATTCTCGCTGTAATCTGTAGATATACACCACTAAACAGTTGGAATGTCGCATGCGTATGTAACATAAGTTTCCATATGTATAATTAAAATATGAGGTTCAAAATTTATTCAAATTTCTTGATTTATGTCATATCATGTCATTAAAACAAATATGCAATTTATATAGCCAACAGACCAACGGTTAAAGCGGAATGTTCATTAGAAGCCTCATATTTCTATTTTCTGTTCCACCATCAAAGGAACATTTGACTCGTGTATGCGCAGTAATCTAAATAACAGTTAGCCATCATTTTCTCTGACCATGATGTATATAACAAATATCTCATTCGATTAAACAACTAGCTATCTCCACTTGTAATGGCTTCCTTAATTTTAAAATCAATCACGTTTTTATTTCAGGTAACGTTGCGTCATTGGTTAATGAATTAGGTGTATAGAATGTCTAACCTACATTTGGTTAATAAAGCTCTTCAGTTTCGTGCCATCTCGTGGCGTCTCATAACTCATTACTCAAAGTCAGAGCTCACGCGAACCGCTCCTTACTTTTCGTATTGCGGTCGCTTTCATTCATTTCCTTTCTTCGCTCTAGTTACATTTTTTACGCGTTCGTATAATTCATTTATTGCATTATGTTCATATACAATCAGATTATTCGGTTTAATCAAAATTTCACGCTTCGCAGCAATCTGAACAGGTTTAATTTATATTAAATTAGACATAAAATTGATTGGGTTTATTAAGACGTTGTTTAGGTTTACAATCGTGATTGCAGCGAGTACTTGGTCGTTGAGCTGCATTACTGAATACGATTACTGAGCCTATTTAGTTCAATCTTTCACAGAATACGCGTTTCTAAGAGACAATTGTCGTGTTACCTTGTAATATTTGCATTATACGTAGAAGTGTAAATGTATGTCAATTGAATGTGTAAATATTGTCCAGGTTTGAATACAGATTTAGCGTTGTTGAAGATTTCCCACGATCGGTGATATATGCAGTTGTAATGGAGTTTAAAAGATTAACATTAAATTCTACTTGGAGCCAAAAAATATTTCTCATATTGTTGTACATATGAACTGAAATCAATTTTACTTATTTCTAAATGATAAATCGTTAAAAATCTATTGATTTTATGTCAGGTAAATATCCGTTTATCGTAATCGATTTGGAACTGGTTTGAATAGGTTCAGCAAAATTGTACATCAATCATCGACGTGTAGTAGGTAGGGCTTGCCAATTTATCATAAACTGATTTATAATTACTGCAGTTCGTTATATAAGTTATGAATTTATTACGAGCATATAATCGGTACGCAATTTTCCACTCTATTATGGAAAGCATTTTTATATTGTGTAATATTTTAAGTTGTGTCTTCTAAGATAACTATGCGTATTTCTATAATTTTGTTTAATACCGTTATCATTATCATTAGTTGTATCTTTAGTATGTTAATTCTTTTCTTTATCTATAGTCTTCTGTCCATTACCTTAACCAACTTGAACTAGAACAGTTATTTATCGTATATGACCGCTTAATTGATAACGAATTGAAACTTGAACAAATAACCTCGATCGCACGTGGTGTTGTCGTGGACCAAACTGGTTCCTCAGCTACGCTTATTCTCCACGTGTTGGCGTTGGTCATGATCAGAGGAGATACTATTTTATTACCGAGAAGTAAGACATAGGACCGTAGTTTTAAAGTTACAGATATTCTATTCCACATCTCTACAGATAGTGCTTTGATTGGAATAAGAATTAATAATCTTTCTTTGGTTTCTCCAGAGAACTTAAGGGTTAATAATAAATTTTTATTCTGGATATTTCCGATCGCAGAGCATGGTTTACGTGGCTTATATTTGTTACATATATTTTTTGTACTTTGTATAATTTGCACTTTGGTGTATCCATTAACTAATTGTTTCGATATTAATCATTTATGGATCTTTGGACTGTTTCTCAATGTTGAAATAATTATTTTAAAAATAATAAAAAGCATATTTTTTCCGCAATAGAAAAGAGCCATGTTTTTTTTTGCTTTTTCTTATAGAAAAAGCTGTCGCAGTGTGGTAACATTAACGTGATTACATAACTGATGCTTTCAACAAAGCTTTTGATTAGGAAACAGTAGGCCAATCCGTCAGTACAATGTGGCGTGAACTTATTGCTTCATCTGATAACCGGTGTTACTGTTATAGTGCTTTTGTTGATTTCTTTTATATATAACGTTTTAGATAAATTAGAAAAAGGGAAAAACATATTTTTACCGTTAGTAAAGCTTTTTTTATTTGTTATGTGCTCTATTAAGGCCGGGTGTAGTGTAAAAAGTAACGTCGTATTTTGGAAGACAACAAATGTTTATTGTATTTGGCTAATTAGTTATTATTATAATAAATTATAATTTAATAATTAGACATTTCTTATATTGGTTCCGTTATATGTATTTGGAAATTATCTAAAACTCATCATATATTAAGCTATTTTTATAATTATCAAATTGACATCAGAGTTTTGTTAACCTTTCTCACAAACATTAAACTACATATCATTAAAATTTACGTCAGAGTTCAGCGTTGAGTTTGCTAATATTATATACCTACCTTATTTCACGCCTTTGATTTTGTTTCTGCGATCGCGATGTGTTTCGAATTAATCCTTAACAAAGCACGTAGGTGGCAGCTTTACAACACAAGGAAGTGAACAATATGCCCGCCTGCTAACCGTGTCAATAGTGCCAACCTCTCGCGGGTATTTTCACTTTTCACAAACAATGCTCAAAGATCTCTATAAAACGGTTTATATATTATCCTTATAATAATATATTAAAACTGTTTTAAAACTGAATACCACGGAGGTAGACCATGATAAGGTCTTCTTCGTATTTAGCTGATTTGGATATTTCGTATGCTATGAACGAATGCCTTAGTCACGAGACTGTAGTTTGTTAATAATATTCATCATCATCATCATCATTATTATAGGCCTCTTTC
Organism: Helleia helle; assembly: GCA_963853865.1. NCBI lineage: Eukaryota > Metazoa > Arthropoda > Insecta > Lepidoptera > Lycaenidae > Helleia > Helleia helle. Next base: position 16,754,031 of record OY971421.1, read on the forward strand.
AATGAACGCCAAGACAACCGATCCCTTGCCACACGCATCCAACACGGACAGGCCACAGCACGGAGATCGTTCCCTTCTGGTTAATGGCCGACCAACACTCTTGAACCTTATTGGGTCATCGGCCATTCGTTCTCCTGAGTGAGACTAGCTTATTCTTCGCGTGATATCGGTAACTTTAGTTCTCTGGCACACCTTCTTTTTTTTTTCTTTTACGCCGGGGAATGCTCTGAGGCATCCCGCGGGGGAGTGGGTCTCCTAACGCGGGTATGTGGGACTCGCTGCGCCCGAAAGTTGGTAAGTGGACAGCTCTACCAACTAAAACCCGGCGAGTGCCACCAAAGCCGCCTTTGGTAAGGTGCGCCGGATCTAATAAACAAACAGGGCACCTCGACGGCTAGTCAGTCCCGCAGGGGACCGATGCCACCTCCACAGAGGGGTTGTGCTGCACCACAGAACAACCGCTCCCAACGTCGGGACAGTACAATGGGGTGAAGCTCCCATCCTCGCCCCTTGCCCCCTGCTCTTTTGTTCCCTCTTCTTATAAGAGGGGTACAAAGAGCCCCCTCGGCTCAATCAGCTTCGCCCAAGGTGCTGGGTTCACCCTAGGCTACTGAGCCCCATCGCCACGTCAAGGCCTGAACCATGGTGGGGTTCTCTGGCACTCCTAGCATGGCATGCTCCATAGCACGTTGAACTACGGCAAACTTTCGGGCCAGTCGTAAATTTAGAAGCCACGTTTCTGCCCCATAGGTAATCACGGGAAGAACGTATTGGTTGAAGAATAATAATACCTATAAATAATAATACCTATAAATAATAATATGATAATCATATATTTTGAAGTTGGATTAATACTAATGATCAACTTGTCACCTCCTAGAGTTTCCTTCAAATAACTAATTCTATTAGTGACTGCATTTAGCAATGGTATTAAAAAGGTAAATGGTATGAGGCATCCCGCTGCGGAGGGGGGACTCCCCAGGTGGGTATGTGGGAGTCGCTGCGTCCGAAAGGTGGTAAGGTGGACGCAGCTCTACCCACTAAAACCCGGCGAGTGCTAAGAATGCCGCCTTTGGTGAGGTGCCCCGGATCTATTGAGCAAACAGGGCACCTCAACGGCTAGTCAGTCCCTTAATGGACCGACACCACCTCCACAGAAGGGTCGTCCCGCACTACAGAACAACCCCTCCCATCCTCGCCCTTTGTCCCCCCCCCCTGCTCTTTTGTCCCCTCCTCGCATAAGAGGGTAAAAAGAGCAGCTCCCTCGGTTCAATTTGCTTCGCCAAAGGGGCTGGGTTCATCTTAAGCTTCTGAGCCCCAACGCTACGACAAGGCATGAACCTTGGTGGCAAATTAAGTAAAACATGTCACTACACAAACATGTACATAATTGTGTTGTTTTAGTAAAAATGTCCGATTTCTCATCATTTATTTCCTGATACATTCACAATGTCATTATCATTGTCCGGCTATCTTTTATAACAGCTTATAGGCCTTGTTCAATGAAGGTCGTATCTCAAGTTACTGTATAGCCAGCCAACCATTGCAGATCTTATTACCTATATAATATTCAGAATCAACAACACTCCAAACCACACTTTGAATATAAACAAAACAATAGAGTAAACTAGTTAAAATCCCTCTTACGTGCGTTATAATTATCTTAATTATTTCATAATGATACCCTGTTGTTGATCAAATTAATATAATAAACATTATATGATAGTCTAATTATAAACAACAGAACCTAATTATTTTATAAAATCACTAGCCATTAGATCGTTAGCAGATAGATGTTGTTAAAGAGTACGTTTTATACCCCTTATAGTTTATACCTCGCAAATGGTGTACCATAAAGGAACCATCTCTATTTAATATATATGCTATATGCACATACTATTTTATATCAACCATAGATTTCTAGTTTTTTTTTTCATTTAAAGGCATTAGCTACTAGGCTATTAGCCATACAAAATACAATATTTATGTAATAAGGAGAAACGGTGGGAAATCTCAAGGAGCGCGGCTTCGCCCCTCTAGTCCCCATCAATAGACTGTAACTTCCCATTCCATCCACCCAGAGCAGTCCACCACAATATTCGCCAGCCAATCAAATTATATATTAAAAAGATTAAGTTTTTAAAACAAACACTATAGAAAACCACCAGAACGGTCCTACTATAGAAAACCGCTCCCGAACAGTTCTCCAAAATATTCGCCAACCAATCACAATATATACGGATAAGTTTTTAAAACAAACAACTGTAGGAAACCGGTCCGAATGAACAAAACACAAAATAACAATTAATTAACGGGAAACAAAAAAAAACACAACCGCACGCATGGACACTTCCCGCCGTCCTACTAAGTTAGAAGTTTTCAGTTCTATCGGCAGTCCCTATAAATGCCAGGTTTTTTTTAAATAAATTTATTTATATACCTTGTTGTTTTATTAGCATTTCACATAGACAAGTCGTGTGGTTTTAATGGGAATTCCATATAGAGTATCAAGCAATACATATTATACAGCGGGTTTTAAAAATAGACTATCGGCTATAATTGAGCTTCGGCATTGTTGCATCTCCCTGTTGCATATCTCGAGAGACTTGTATAACCACCAGCGACAATACCACGCAATCAAATCTGAATGACAAATGACGATCTAGCGATCATGTCCGATCGTTTCTGTATTAGGTAATGCGTAAAATTACTAGTCTGTACTAGTAACTACATATCTATGATATGGGAATAATTTATAAATTAAAAAAAATATATATATAATCCTTGGGCACAATATTAATGAGGCCCAAAAAATTTGTAACAAATAACTAAAATGGTATCTATGCCAATGTGGCCGATTTTATCCAACCCAGACCTGCTACTACGAAGATGTTTATCCCTACCTGTTTTATACTTACTTTTATATATTACTAGCTGTTGCCCGCAGCTTCGTCCGCGTTAACTTAGATTTACAGCCGTAAACGGAGTGATGATGATTATTTTTATAGCCTAAGTTTACTCCTTATAACATCAGCTATCTGCCAGTGAAAGTCCCGTCAAAATCGGCCCAGCCGTTTTAGAGATTAGCCGGAACAAACAGACAGACACACGGAAAGACAGACAAAAATTGTAAAAAAGGCTATTTTGGTATTGGTACCGTGTATACATCCATACGCATTCTATAAAAAGCGGTTATTTTAATATTACAAACAGACACTCCAATTTTATTTATCTGTATAGATTTTGTGAAAAGATGTTAGGTAATTTTAAATTACAAACAGACACTTCAATTTTATTTATCTGTATGTATAGATGTATACTAGTGACTAGTGAGTAATGGCCCTGACAGACGTTGTTCTGTACTGAAGTACATAGATATCTAAGTAAATATACGCAATCAAACAAATCTGTTTATCGTTGCTAAGCAACTGTGTCCGGTGTCTGTGGACAGTTGCTTAGCAACGAATAAACAGTCTGATATAAATGCACATTTATAGTAACTTAAATAATTAACTAAGGTTGCAAAATAATAAAAATAATTGTGGGCCAAATTGTAAATCTAAACCATTCTCGAATCCACGTGAACACACACACAAAATTCATCAAGATCGGTCCAGCTTGTAGGAGTTCAGTGACATACACACGCACAGAAGAATTATATATATATATATAAAGATAGTTAGCAATGACTATGGATATAGTCTAGCTGGAGTTGGCTACTCAAACAATATTTGAGTAGCCAATATAAAACGAACATAGGCTAAACTATTATTTAAATATAAATGTTTAGACCAAGCATGATAACTATGTTTGCTTTGTAATACCATACAAGTGAATCTTATTTACATTACTAAAGTAAAATTCTTGATCCGTTTCCACATATTGGAAAAAAAATGTAAAATATCGAATAATTAATAGCCGTGTATCGATGCGTAAATCCTGAGTGGCGTGCGGCATGCCCGGTGTACCGTGTAAAGGGGACCAGTGCATCAGCTGCTAAGAATCCTGCCAGACTATTATTATTATTGGCAATTTACTAATACCCAATGAGAGTTCCCCTCCCCCCCCACCGCGGTTTCACCCGCGTATTTTCCGTGGGAGTATCGGGATAAAATATAGTTTTTTTATATCGCAGGGAAATCCTTTACGGATGTAGCCAGGTTCTTCAGGTAGATCCTAACCCTATATAGGACGCACCTGGGAGTGCCCTACCCTTAACTAACCACTACGAGCGCCATCAGCCGCTTTTTGAGGGTCCCGGATCTGCAGGCAACAGGATCACCGCTGCGACAGATTGACCCCGGCGAAGGCCAGACTACTCCACGTAAGGGGGAAGTGCCCCGCCGCTACTAAGCAGTCTCCTCGACGTCATGCCATACTGGGTCCAGGTTCCCATTCTGAAGCCCGACACGAGCACACTGGAGACGCATTAAGTAGCACCTCCTACGCACCCTCGTTGATCGCCCGCGGAGGGAGGCCTCGTCGGCGGCCTCCTTTCTCGCCCGCTCGTCGGCCTCCTTCTGGACATTATTGCCTCGCCTATGTCTATTGCCTCACCTATGTTACACGGTTAAAATGTACTTTTCTAACCGTGAAATAATTTAAAAAATCGGTAGAGTAGTTTTTGATCTAAAACGTAACTAACGACCAAATACAAAATCAATTCTTTCCTCTTTATAATATTGGTTTAGGATAAGTACAATCTTTATTCCATAATACCAGAATACAATATTTAACATAGCATCTCCTGTTAATGAAATACCTGTATTAGGAGTATTCGCTGTTCCTTAAACATAATATTAGGTATATCACATTATGGTTAATATAAGATATAATTATATCATAATATAGAACCAGATACAACATAAATTTCGAGAATATAGTTTAGAAACTACTATAGTATCCACAACGCAAATGGCTAGACGACATAAAGGGACTAGACTGAACTGCCTCTAAATTAAAACTATGGCGTGTTATCGCAAGATATATTGCTTACTAACCTAGAAACAGATGACGCCTTTTGCGATCACGTCATTAATAGAGAAGAAATAAGCAGAAGGTATTTTTTCTTTCGCTGTGTTGCGTTTCGGAAGAAGTTTAAACACTGTCATTAGTTTAGCCCCAGGATTGACAACGCTTGGGAGTGACACAATAATCGCTAACTTTCACGTTCATGATTGTGGCTTATCTTATTAAGTGGCTAATCTGCTAGTTCAGTTGAATTAATAAAAAAAATAATTTTACTGAAGTAGACTTTTCACTCTTCAATCGACAAAAAAGGACGTTATCCTGACAAAATTACATACAAATCAGTAAAGCAGTTTTTAAATGTTATGAACGTTTACATCCAAGGTATCGATGTAAATATTGCATGATTTCTCAGTAACAAACGGACCTGACTCGTAATTAATGAAAGCTAATAGAAGTTAAAAATAGGACAGCCTATGCGAAGTCAGGCATACCCATTACCATTCTACAAGTTGGGTATTCAGGGAACATCATAATAAATAGTAAACAGAGCTATTTGTGTAAAGATAAAAATATACTATTTAACATAATCGTTTATCACGACGATTGGATACGGGTCTCAAACAACACTCAACAACACATAACAAGCGTAATGAGTGTCATCATTGGAAACGGGCTTCTTTGTCGAATTCTGAGAGGAGTATAGGGCTTAAGGAGTTAGCCAGGGTTGGCGCATTTCTCAAACATATCTTCAAATTTTATCAAATGTTTAATTTTATAACGATGTTTAGCTTTACCGATAAGCTAGCAACGTTAAGATCCAGACGAATTTAGAAACCCCCTTTTATGGGGGGGTGCGAAAGGAGTTTCACAAATCTATATTAACTAGATCATCACCAAATTACTGGAATAATCGTTTATTAACAGACAAATATTATTTAATTATTAAATCTATATACCTAAATAATGTCAAAAACATTATTACGCTTTGCGGAAGAGAACCGCATATAAAGGAGCAAATAGTTATAGTACATTAAGATCTTAATTAACAGCCAAACGTATTGCTAATTCTGGTTTTTGTGGGTTTTTTCTGTAACTGTACAAATGATGTATTTACTTTAACACCTAATTTACGGCAAGGCCATCTGAGATCGACCAAATCGATTGTACGGAAAATTCACAAATTCGTTTAAATATTTTTGCTGCGAAAAATCTCTATTATAGCGCCTAGGCTGTAAAATTGACTCGAATGGCATGACGGAAAACGGCGTGACTTTGTTCTATATTTTACTCCATTCTTGGTTATAGATTTTATTAAAAGAGATGTTTCACATCTGCGGGGCATCTCGTGACGGTTAACAAGTTTTTTATTATTAACTTTTATTAGGAAACATAAATGTTTATGCTTTTTCTTAGTCGCTATGATGATGATAATGATGTTTTATTTTGTGGTTAACATTCACCGTATCTAACATGACCACAGATAAAATTGAAAAGCATCAACAATGTTTACGACGTGTCCTATACAGCCACTATTATTAAATCAGTGTTAACCACATGTGTTAACTTATTTGTACGGGCAACTGAAAATATAATGGCGGCCATCATTAATCTATGTTACAATGGTCGCTTCGTTTACGCAATCAAATAATTAGATAGTCCAATTTAGTACAATCTAACGAGCGACCTTTTGATGGACCGCATTAGCGTTAACTTTTACGCTGTGGGCAATGATGTACTTTGTTGATTGAGACCTTTACTATTATATCTTTATATGTATTCTTTTGTGCGTGTGTAAATCTGAAACTCTAAACTTCTCCTATAACACAAAATTTCATCAAATCTCCAGCCATTTGGCTGGAGATTTGATGAAATTTTGTGTTCAAGTGAAGTTTAGATTCACCATTTTCTGTGCAAAATGGTGAATCTAAACAGGACAACATCGGTCGAACCCCATACATAGATAAACAGTTTATTTTATCCCTAATAATACTGGCGTAAAGAGACAGCTAAGCTGTCGCGTTTCGTGCGGTTTGTGAGTTTTTGGTAGCCCATTTTGGGGGAAGGAGGGCAACGCATCTACATAACTTTGTACCACCTGATGGTAAGCGGTTGACGTCCCACATGGACATAAACTAGTATACCTGGAACGAGCCCAGGCAACTCATTTATGTGTTGCCTATCCTGAGACATAAGATGTTAAGTCTCCCTTCTTTCCGAAACACAGCAAAGCTGTTTTACGGGAGAAACAAGCAAGATGGTGGTACCCATGCAGCCGGGAGCGCGGCACAGCGCTTCCCTCCCACCGGTATGTAATGTCGCTGGTAATAGCTAGTATAAAATAAAAGTGCGGTACAATAGATGTTCCTAATTTTCACAATGAAGTAATTAGTTACTATCTAACGAGGAATCTATTGACTCACAGAGTTATTAGCGCTGGTTAGTACGTTTGTATAGTGCGCGCTATATATTATGTCCTGAAGTTAGTTGGTATTTTGTCAGCAAGTGCGTTTGATATAATAATATAAAAACACTTTATGACGTCACACAGCTTACTTCAGCCGGTTTTTATGTGTATATATCACTTATAAAATCATTTAATCATAACCAGTGGCGTAGCTAGGTAACCAAGGGCCCTGGGGCAAATAAAAAAATGGGGCCCCACTGCTATGTAAACTGATTAGGTTTTATCAAATAAAAATATGAAATATACAAATACTTAAAAAATGCTAAGCTACTTAAGCTCTTTCTTGTGCACTGCAGGGCAGGTAATAAAAATATTAAACAGTAACAACATAAATTACAATTAATACTTGGGGTAGGTTTGGCTAATAAAACGAAATAGAGCAGATTCAAGGGTTTATTAGGTCTTTACCTATGAAATTGCCGCTTTGTATGAAAAAATTTAAACGAATTTTTTCATGTATTTTTATTTGTATTAATCGAAGTAATCACCCATGCATTCAATGCATCTTTGCCAACGCAGTGGCAGTTTATTGATGCCCTTCTTAAAGAAATCAGCTGGACGGGAGGCAACAAATTCTTCAAAGGCATTTTGTACTGCCCCTCGGGTATTGAATTTTTTTCCTGGCAAGAAGTTATCCAAATTCTGGAAAAAGTAGTAGTCTGTAGGCGCAAGGTCTGGTGAGTAGGGCGGATGACGCAGAGCTTCCAACCCCAGTTCTTGCAACTTGGAGACCGTCTGTTGTGCAGTATGAGGTCGCGCGTTGTCGTGCAGGAGCAGCGGAGACGAGCGATTTACCAATGCTGGTTGTAGATGTGCCAGCTTCTCCGTCATTGTGTTCAGTTCTTCACAGTACACATCTGCAGCAATGCTCACCCCGTTTGGAAAGAAGCTGTGATGAATCACACCGGCGCTAGACCACCAAACAGTGACCATCACTTTTCTAGGGGTAAGTTTTCGTTTAAGGCATGGTTTAGGTGCTGAACTAGGATCCAACCAACTTGCTGAGCGCTTGCGGCTATCAAACAGAATCCATTTCATCGCAGGTAACAATTCAGTTTAAAATTACTTCATTTGTGTGTCTGTTGAGCAGTACAAGGCACGTCTCGACGCGTACTTCGCGCTGGCGATCATTGAGTTCGTGGGGCACCCATTTGTCGAGCTTTTTTACCTTGCCAATTGCGCAAATGGACCAATATTGTTTTGACGCTAACGTCGAAAGCTGCTGCTAATTCAGCCGTCGATTGTGTATCATCAGCTTCCACAATCGTCTTTAATTCGTCATTGTCGACCAAAGTCTTCGGACAATCAGGTTCATTTTTCAGATCGAAATTTCCAGAACGAAAGCGAGCAAACCAATAACAGGTGGTGCGTTGATTTGGAGTGTTAGCTCCGTAAACGTCGTTGATGTTGCGTGCCGCTTGTGCCGCGTTGCTGCTACGACGGTACTCATATTCCATAATTACTCGAATTTTTTACGTATCCATGATGACGAAAAAGATTGAAATGCGATGAAAATTCACTAATAAATAAACAAATGACTACTTTTGGATAAAGAATTCCATGTTTTTAAAATAAAATTAATTTGAAATTAGAATTCTTAGCCAAACAAAAATTATTTTGATTTGCAATGGCCAGTACTGCAGAACGGCTATTTCATAGGTAAAGACCTATTATTATATAAAGGTCGGGCCTACCAACTGACTAAATAACAATTATATTTACATTTTTTTCCTAGCTTTAGTTTTCGTAAAAGTATCAATGACTTTGTTTAAATTTCCCGTTCCCGAAAAAAAAATCTTAACTCGAATTCACAATAAAACGCACATCGATGAATAATAAAACGCACATATCACTATCAGTCAAATTGACAACACTGCCAACCTACAGAAAGAATTTAGGGGAATTCCATAACTATTGAATTTCTCTAAACTGAGTTGTCCAATTTTCCAATTTCCAAAAGTTCAGTTCGATCGTGATTTCTGGTAAGGATTCGAGGGCCCCCTGAGCTTGAGGGCCCCGGGGCACTGCCCCGCCTAGCCCCTAGGTAGCTACGCCACTGATCATAACAGGATGGAACAAAGAAATTAAATGCAAGATTTTAAACGAACGTGTTTATTATAAAACTGCTTAAAACGGGACATTTTAAGTTTTCTTCTTTTGGAGACGGCGAAAGCGAAATATCGAGCTTCACGAAATAAAGGTGAACAACATGGTAAATATCGTTTAAATAAGTTTTAAATTTTAATATGGCAATTCAAAATGAATACGAGTAGACGTCTATGACATAAGTTGATGTTGGCGTATTATTTTCTTTTTGCGATATTATTAATGATTATTACATTATGTTTAATAATAATAATAATAATTATTATACATATGTATAATAATAATAATTATTATTATTATACATATGCGACTGTATAATAATAATTTGCACCACATTGCACTACTAGCTAATATTTCTTTTCTGTGGTGTAACCTCAGACGTTTAATTTCGAGACACACATTTTCTTTCGATTTGCAAAAGAAAAAAGATTAATCACTCAATTTACATAATTATAATGAAATAGATCGTGTTGGTAGACAATGATTTATATGCGATTATGTATTCGCGGTAGTAGAGCTGCGGTAATCTTGATTCTTGACCTTATGCAATTATTTAAACTGTGAATAATCATAATCGGCTGATGATTAAAATCACGATATGATAACAATGATTTAGTCATTTGCTACGAGTATGCTTCGTTTATTCAATTATTCAAACCTTTGAAGGTTGTCTGAAAGAAAACGTTTCGTGAAGGTCATCGTGTTTTTAAGTACTTTTATTGCACTCGTTAAACCTTTTTTTATGTTAGTTGGATAGGTAAACTGGCAAACGTCCCACCTGATGGTAAGTGGTCGACGTCACCCATGAACATAAACTAGTTTACCTGGCACGAAGGCACATCCGAATTTGATAAAAATATTTTGGAATATAAGAGAACTTCTAGTTATTATATAAAATCTACTGTTACATAGCGGATTATTTTGATAAACATATAATAATGTCCTTAATGAGCCACTTTCTAATTTATTATCTAATATTAAATGCTAAGATGAGCAATTTAGTGAATATTAGAATCATATATTATGTTTGTATATATTAGCATTTAATCTCAATAAGTCTTTTAGATTTAGTTCTCAGCCTTAAAACAAGAACAAAAAGTAATATCGAAATGACCAAGTTACATACTGTTAATTTGTTCCCTTCATATTTTGTTCGCGCTTTTTTGTACTTTACGTATATATAAAATAGTTTTTTTACTTTTACTTCACGAAGTTTTGATAACATTTTATTTATTTTTTACTCCAAGGCCGACTACTTTCGGCATCACGTTCTTGAAGATTCTATTATAGATACACTCAATATAAAAAAGGTTGTATAAACTATAAACAAGGAAATATATATTATTTAGGTACAAACTGATATTTAATTCTTATTTTCATACAAACCAGTAAAACCGCTTTAGTCTTATTCGTCAACAAATAAAGGGGATTTATCTCAATGTTTTCCAGACGTATTATTACAAGCATCGAATATCTTGAAGTAAACTGCTTGTCTGAGAGATGGGGTGGTACCTCTCGCTCACATAACACCGGCATCAAGTGACAGCTATGCTGTCGCGTTTCGTGCGGTTTGTGAGTTTCCGGTGGCCCATTGGGGGGATAGGAGGGCAACACACCTGCATAATCTTTGGTTGTACGGATGTGTATGGACGTCGATAGTCGCCAAGTCTTCAACTACTCGTTTGCCCTCCTATAAAAAATGTATGCACAAAAAGTTTCATTTTTCCTACATGATAGATAATAAATAGAAGATCGCTTACAACTTTTACTAGCTAGTACGCCCAAATAGTGTTGAAAGACGTTCATTAGGTGTCGCCCATTGTAGAGTCGTGTCTACGCCTCGCCGTGCAATCAGACTCAAGCGTTACACAATGACGGCATTGTCAACGTTGCAAGACCATTCCTTACCACGCATCGGATTTGATTCAGATAGCCTGAGATAACACATTAATTGGGAGTAAGAAGGTCACCTATATTGCTGTAATATTTATATAATATATTGGTTAATCCTAAGAAGATACGGTGTATGGAATTTTGTGTATTTTGTAGTAGTTGTATGTAATTGAATATATATACCGGTGGGAGGGAAGCGCTGTGCCGCGCTCCCGGCTGCATGGGTACCACCATCTTGCTTGTTTCTCCCGTGAAACAGCTTTGCTGTGTTTCGGAGGGAAGGAAGACTTAACATCTTATGTCTCAGGATAGGCAACACATAAATAAGTTGCCTGGGCTCGTTCCAGGTATACTAGGTTATGTTCATGGGCGACGTAAACCACTTACCATCAGGTTCTATATTACTGTAGGTAGCATCATCATCATCACCCCTTCATTGATGAACACGTAGACACAGATACATCCATTGTATCCAGTTCAGATCAAAAGCAAGGAGATCGTCATACATCTTTGGAAGATGACTCAAAGACTTCGACGTGTTTGTCCACTGCTACTTCAGTGCGTCAGCCATCAACGCACATTTTTCGCATAATAACGATTTCATTATTTTAAGGATAACGTCAATTTAATGGTGCCACCACACTGCTGTTTAAAAAATGTTTACTAATGTTTTTAAACGTGTTTAAACAGCAGTTTGGCAGCACCATAAGACATAAGAGATCTTACGCCTCGAGGTAGGTAACGCATGAGATCCCTGGGCTAGTCCCATGACAACGAGTTTACTCATCTGCAAGTCTGTCAGTTTTCGTATCCAATTAACATAAAATCTATGAAAATGAATAAACATGCTTGCATGCAAGTACATTGATAGGAAGTAGGAAAATCATAAGGTAAAAGTACAATCACAATGTCGACGTCTTTATATAAAGGCTGAGAAGGTCAGGCTGCGACACGAGATACATAATTTTCTTGAGTGATGTCTTAAGTCGAACACAGATGTACAGATGGCTCCTTACACAGATGTGGGTGTGGTGGCCTTAGGATCGGAAGCAGAGATAAATTGTCTGTCTGTTGTAAGTAGTTTAGTTCTCTTTAATTCGCAAAACTAAATTTTCTTCATGATTTTTGACTATAATATGATTGTAGTATAGCGTAATAAAGAACATAAGCAGTGTAAAAAGAAAGTTTTCAGAGTAAGGAAGGACATATAAAAATCGCCATCAGTAGGCTGCAAATTGCGAGTTATCAATAAATCAAAACAAAAAACTGACGAATTGTAAAAATATACGTATATCCTTGACAAGTCCGCAGTAACCACAAACTATATAATGTATAGTCTATAAAGTTACTACAGTAACAATCGCATCCTTACTTTCACCTAAATGTTCTTCTTTTTCTTTGGCCTTAGCTCCCAAATGGATTTGCCAGTGTAACAGTGGGAGATAAAATGTTCGGTGAGGCGCCAAAATGTTAATAATTTTTAATATGCATTGAATAGATGATATTATTATTTTTTAAACTCAAAATGCTAGGATTTCATTGTATTTTAGCATATTCTTGAGAATTATATTTAACAGATATTACATCTAGTAGATTACTGAGATTTCGTATACTTTACAGCACCCATTGTTCCTCCTCCCATAAAAGAGGTAGTGCCATGCTGCATTGCAGCCGAACTGAGCCGGCACGACCGGGGTTACCTCTCGCTCACATAACACCGGCGTGAAGTGACAGATATGCTTTCGCGTTTCGTGCGGTTTGTGAGTTTCCGGTGGCCCAATAACCTCTGGCATAACCTCTGGTTGTGTGGATGTGTATGGGTGACGGTACCGTAAGGCTCCGACTACTCGTTTGCCCCCTTATGACATAAAAAAAAACTATTACATTCTAATTGTATTCACTTTCTATGGCACGCCTTCTAGAATAATCCTGTTCATTTCCCTAAAAGCCAGTTCTATTTCCTCTATGCTCTACACTCACTTTTCTCTTACATACGCGATCGGTATTTATTCACTCAGTGAATGTGAAAAATGTTAACGCATTCAGGTGGAAAATTGATGCATACGATCGATGGAAATTGTCTGCATTGGGTTATTTATTTGAACATAGTACAATAATTTTGTATCAAGTACAAACTGTATATTTTGTATGGGTCGAAAATTGTCTCTAATGTATTAAAATCTTATACCCACATCGTTTGACATTGTCTTTGATATACGAACGTAAGAAATGAATATAATATATGCGATATTATATATAATTAATTTACTGTACATAAAAATTAGCTTTTTACAATTATTCGCTGTAAAATTTCTATCGATACCAAATCTCATTGTCGTTTGACGTAAAATTATTTAAACATAATGAAATATTTTTGCGACATTTTAACTTTTCTTCATGACTGTTAACCAAAATCCAGGGTGCCTATTTTTTAATAATAATAATAATAAACCTTTATTTCTATTTTTTAAACATTGAATAGCAGAACTACACGACACCAGATATATATTTTCCTTAAACATATAATAATGAACAAGAACATACAGCTTGGCAAAAAAGAGTATGGAGAAAATGAGGGCGCCACTTTTACTTAAGTCTCATCATAATATAGAAAATCAGCAAGATAATTTAATCAAATCGTTAAAAATAAATGTAAAACACTAAGCTTTATTCAAAATCTAGTATTTGTCGGCCAAGTATTGTCAACATCATAGGTTTTCATTTAGTAAAATATTTAGTTCCACCTGTCACCACGTCATACTCTTTTTTGCCAAGCTGTACCTTAAGGTTACACAAGTCGCTCATCTTTCCATACAAACGCAGAACAGTAATTACTACAATGTTTGACGTTGACCATCAAAAACTAAGGATGATATCAATTGATCTCGTCATTACCCAAAATCGTAAAAAAATATACATTTAAAAATACAATCTTTTAAACTTTCGTATTTCAACACTGATTTTAAAACGGAGCACGAAAGCTCAAAAATAAAGCCTATACAGACATATTTTAGGTATTCAAAAGTTGAAATAAATTTATTTTAAAAGATACACTTAATAGTTTTTCTGTAATTACTGTTTTGTTAAAAGGACATGTTAGGCATGAATCATTGTGTATTTCATTCTAGCACACATGTTCGCGCACTATGTCAGGTGAGATAGCATTCATTTAGTTCGCGTCGTCGACTTGTTCAACCTTAAGCTAAAGCTTGTGTTAATTATTACTCGTATGAAAAACTAAGGCACTACTTTTTACAAATGTAATAACGGACCATGGCTATTTGCCAATCACGTAATTTATCTAAGAACCTGTCAAATGAATAAATCGCCTATTTCAATTTGACAGATGGTCCACAGATAATAGATACTCGCGCATAAACAGTGTACGTCAGTACAACTGTCAAGAGATAGAATGTTATGACAAGTAACATTTAAATGTCACTTTCCTCATCTTAATAGTAAATGTTGCGTTTTTGCAATACCCACAATGATTAATAAACTTATATAATTGATGATTTTAGATCTAAGCACCACGTTCGACTTATAAATATATCTAAGTACATACATCATACATGTATCTTTATAAATATAATTCTTCTGTATGTGTGTATGTGACCTTTTAAGCGGCTGGACGGATCTTGATCTTTTTTTGTGTGTGTTCAAGTGAATTCAGGAATGGTTTAGATTCACAATTCATTCGACTAGAATGTGTTTTGTACAGGACAATTAATTTTTTCTATAAGAACTGCTAATACCTACATGTCAAAAATATAATATTCGTCCCATCGCTAGGGTTAATTCGGGTCTCGGACATTTGAAAAAATCCAAAAAAAAACATTTGGTTGTCGATTTTTTGTGTGTGTTCCAAGTGGATTCCAGGACGGTTTAGATTGGCAATTCTTTGTTCCACTACAATATGTTTTGTGCAGGACAACGTCTGACGGAACCTGTAGTTTGCTATGAAAGTTTTATACAATATATGAATTAACTATAGTCCTTTGCGGTTTCACTTGACTTAAAATAAAACGGGCTTTCTGCTAAAATAATAAACAAAAGTATAATCAAATACCAAAACTTTCAATCAAACTCTTTAGCTTTATTATATTAGCTTAGCTAATTTAAAGTAACGGCGCTAAATTGGAACATAAATAATCCTAAATGTATCATCCAGAAAAACAGTAAAAACAGAACTTTAAAAAGTCCAATATGAACTGCAGACGAGTATTCCAAACGCGACAATAATTCAAAAACATTATACGACCTTTTTAATTTACATATTTTGCGAGCTTAAATATTTGTCCAGCTTGGTGTTAAAACTTTATGCATCGAGAGCACTACCTGTGTTGAGTGACATCTTTTAGGCGTATTATAATGTATTTATTCACATTTCCTAGTACGCATTCCATAATCTTAACATAATTGATGGCGAACTATTGCTTCACCACAAAATCTTATATAATCATTATCTTCTTCCGTAATTTATATTTTTAAATAAGCTCGAAACTTTTAAGTTAAATGAAAATAAGTGATAATGCATATATCAGAATAGCAAATGAGTAAACTTCTTGAAATATATTCCGGCTAGGTATTTCCAAAGAAGTCATACAAAGTTTCCCTTTCCGGGAATACTATAAGGATAATCTTTAAAGGATAAAAAAGGAAAAATTTCACAAAGAAAAGCACATTTAAATTGACTCCAGATAAGGTGGTCAGATGGGCTAGCACGCGTACAACGAGATATCTCTTGACTAGAGAGAGAGATAATGTCTGCATCGAGTATTTTCTCGATTACTCGTTAGGGTAATACCACGTAATACGAAGAGTGCTACTACGAGAACACTCTTCGTATATCCAAATTATATAATTATAGTAGGGAAACGCCACGGTATATAGGAAATAGGCACCCGGTTTTATTTATTTAAGTTTAAATTACTTTATCTTGTCCTTAATATTGAAAACGCGCGGTAGAGAAAATTTGTCCTGCGCGCATGCTAGGCCAGCAGCAGCTGGTGTTGTGTTATTTAAGCGAAATCAAAATAGAAAATATTATCTGTTTCGACTCAATTACAAAAATGTAGAGGTCGAGTTCAAAGCCTTTATTAATAGTTTAAAAAAAAAACCAGTCATCGTTCGTGCGAAGTATTGTTTTTTGCTATAATACTTTTTATTGTTTAGCCCCAACACCGACTTCTTGACATACAACTCAAGCTTTGTTCCGCTTTGTTAGGATCGGATCTGATTTTTCTAGTTTTTTTGCTGTGTTTAATAAAGCGAGGAAGTAAGCTATAGCG
This sequence comes from Helleia helle, assembly GCA_963853865.1. NCBI lineage: Eukaryota > Metazoa > Arthropoda > Insecta > Lepidoptera > Lycaenidae > Helleia > Helleia helle. Next base: position 16,770,756 of record OY971421.1, read on the forward strand.
TTACATTCAGCAGCGATAAAACTGGCTGGAAGATTATGGCAATAATGTTATAAATGAACTTTATATACTAAGTAGAAATAAATATAATAAAATATGCGCTTATAGATTTTTTTATGGAAAAGATTTGGTAAGTTCTGGGATGTAGAGGGAGGGTCGGATTTAGGATAGAAGAAGTGCAGGTTACCGATACTTAAACCTTTCTAAAACTATCTTTCGACAAGGGATAATATTTATATGTCATAGAGAGGCAACCGAGCAGTCGGAAGCCTTTTGGTGACTACCGACGCCCATTGACATCCGCACAACCAAAAGTTATGTAGATGCGTTGCCCTCCTTTTCCCTATAAAATGGCCCACCAGAAACTCGCAAACCGCACGAAACGCGACAGCATAGCTGTCACTTGACGCCGATGTTATGTGAACGAGAGGTACCACCGGTTGTGTCAGCCCAATTCGGCTGCAAAGTAGCATGGCCCTACCTCTTACAAAAATAAATTAAAAGTTTCTGAATGGCGCGAGAAAATGGTATGAAATACTCTTGACAATGGTTCAAGTTCTAGTTGCATTAACTATAATTATCTGGTTCTATCAGAACTAGTTTATGCGCGTTTATATGCACTAACTGTTGCCCGCAGCTTCACCCGCGTTAACTTAGATTTACAGCCGTATCCGCAAGGGATGATTTTGTAGCCCAAGTTACTCCTTATATCAGCTATCTGCCAGTGTCCCGTCAAAATCGGTCCAGCCATTTCAGAGATCAGCCGGAATAAACAGACAGATAAAATAAAAATTGATGTAAGTATCGTACCTATATACTTTGATATGCATTTAGTGAAAAGCTGTTATATTAATTTGAAATTACAAACAGACTTCGATTTTATTTATTTGTATAGATTATCAAGTCTCTGTGCCTAGTGTCCAATATCAAAGAGTTGACACTATTATGCGTGTTTCCGAGAATTGCGTAAAATAACCATAACTTTGACATTTTATGTAACATTAAAAATGCAACCTTTATACCTATAAAACTCTTTAGTGATTTTAGAAATTAGTAATGTTAATTATAGTTATATGTTTCTATACATAATATGATTGCCAAATAACTATTAACATGTGTTTTTGCTAACCCTACTTTTCTAGGGTTGCCTCGTAACATAAACCCTTCTATGTTGACATTTAAGTGTTTTAAGAATTAAAATATTTCATAATAGTGCTTGAGTAATTTTACTCTGTGTAACCGCGATTAGACTTGATGATCTTATCTTGCTTAAGGTAAAGCAACTTACAGTCTTGCATTAGATATTAAACAAAATATTTTTTTATTGTAGAAGACATAGTTTTAGCTTTTTGCGCAGCTGGCAGACAAGCCACGAATAGTTACTCACTTTTGTATATGAAATTCCACCCGGGACAGGCCAAGACAATAAAAAAGTGCGTGCGTACAAAGTACACAATGTCTTATGTCAGAAGTGAAACTCTTTTGGCAAACTAATTTTTAAATCTCTTATATTATACTAATCTAAAACTTTAAATTTCCGAGACTTGCGGTCCGACGTTTGCTCTATCTCACTCTCTCACTCGATCTTTCTCACTCGCTTGCTCCCTACTCTCACTCCATGTCTATGTGCTTCATGCTACGTTTGCCCTTTCTCACTCTCTCTTAATCGGTCTCAAGCACTCTCTCCCTCGTCTTGAACAAAATCTTTGCACATTTTCGTGACGTTTCATCCGTGAAAATGTTACTCTCATGCGCGCAAAGAAGGAAAGTCTCGATGCTAATCCTTTCACTTGGAAACATAACAACTGTTTCACGAAAGAAACAAGCAGGAACAAAACAACAAAAAAACAACAAAACCGTATCTCTCCCACCGAAAACATTTATGACTTCAAATTTATTTATAAATTTAGATATTGATATTATTAATTGTCATTAATGTATTTCCATTAACTCTAGATTATGTTTAGTAATAACTAATAATTAACCATCTTTTCTGTCCTTGCTGTAAAACTACATGTTCTTAGTGAGACATAGAGGGAACAATTTGTATCAATTTTTCTGATTTATGCTACGATATTATTCTTGTAATTGTTTCTGTACCGTTCTCCAAATAAATAGCAAAATTTACCACTGTACCATTCGATGGCACGGTGTGTGGTATACCTACGATAAAATACAAAATTTTCGAAGGAAAATAATATCAAAGTAGATAGATGGTCGTGTATTATAATATTTTAATTTGCTTTTCATCGTGACCACCGAAAACCACCATCGAGCTTTAATTAAATTCATTAACATCGAGGCAGAAAATGGAATGGAGCCTGCCGTTTCGAATTCTAGCACATATGGTTGGTGAAAAAATTAAGTAGGATGATAGTGATGTGCCCAAAGCGCCTACGGTAACAGCATGTAATTACATCCACGAGTAGGCGCCGCGCCGCGCCGTGACGACATAATGGCTCACTAGATTTTTATCTCTCAAGACAGTGAGAGTGATATAAACTGTACTTAAAATGTAAGGCTTGCAACGCTAGTGGATTTAAGCGATAATAGGTTTTTGTTACGATTATCAAATAAAATATTAAGAAGATATTAATGAATTTACAATATCAATTTTATTTGGATGTAAGTGGCAGAGATTGAACGTCTTCCCCACCATGGTTCAGGCCTTGACGTGGCCGTGGGGCTTAAGGTGAGCCCAGCACCTTGGGCGAAGCTAATTGAGCGAGTCTTTGTACCCCTCTTATAAGAAGGGGGGACAAAAGAGGAGGGGGCAAGTCCCTTGGGGGACTGACTAGCCGTCAAGGTACCCTGATTGCTCATTAGATCCGGGGCACCTTACCAAAGGCGGCATGGGGGGCACGGGTTTTAGTGGGTAGAGCTGCGTCCACTTACCAGTTTTCGGGCGCAGCGAGTCCCACATACCCGCGTGGGGAGACCCACTCCCCCGCGGGATGCCTCAGAGCATTTCCCGCCGTTAAAGAAAAAAAAAAGGATTGAACGTCTTGCCATTCATTGTAAGAGGCCTGTGTTTATTGCACTGAGAAATATTGATAATGATGATTCTTATTATAACCTCTATCATACCTAATAGGATTCGAACCCGCGACCCACGAGGAATGTCACTTATCACCATACCGGTCCACAAGTTGTAGCGCTGAACGTAAACTCCCATTTAAAATCTGGGGTCTGTCAGCGATAAAACATTTCAAGTCCATATAAGATAATAACAAAAACACTTCTTTCACGAAGGCTATATATTACTTTAGAGTTTAGGATCAGCTGTACTAGTACCAGGAATGGTATTGCCACTACCATTAAGGAGAAGTTAAGACGTACTTACGTACCTATAATGATGGTACTGGTGACACACAACAGTATACTCGTACCAATAAATTAAAGACGATACACACCATTGCATTGGTACAATTCTTAAGAAAATATAGTTTTTATTCATTTTAAAGTATTTGACCCTTATGTGTCTCATTGTTGAGCACGGGTCTCCTCGGGTGCAGGGCCTTAGTTTAACTGTGCTAGCCCAAACGGGATGAGTAACATTACATACCCTTATATACTTTAGTCATCAGGCATGCAAATTTCCGACGTGTCTTCCTTTACCAGAAAGCAAGCGATTGTCTTGTTCAGGTACGGAGAAATTTAGAAAAACCTATTTAAGATTTACCGGATAGGATAGAACCAAGACTTCTCACCAAGCCGAGCATATACCAAACTGTGACTAAGTTATGTCAGCAAATAAAATATTAATTAAAGAAATTCAAAAGCAGGTTATGTGTTCAATTATAAAATATGTCCTTCATGCCTCCGTAGTTCCTATGATTATAAGCGTCATACAATTATAACGTGCATAATATGATCATACACTATGGAGGTAAATAGATAAATAATTGTTGTCTTAGGACCTATGCATAAAGTTGATAATAGGGTTATCCTTCGCATACATACGGGTAATTAATATTTACAAGTATTGAAAGGAAGAAGAAGGAATATTTTTTTGACAATTTATCTCCAATAAGGAAAGGGGAAAGGCTATAATCCATACAGCCAAGTCTGTATTTGTTTAATAAAGCCGTAGCCAAGTCTGAAGTATGGAAAGATGGTGTAAAAATAAAAATAGAAAATCGCTTCGAATGAACAAAATACAAAATAACAATTCATTAACGGGAAACAAAAAAAAACACAACCGCACGCCTCTATATATCCCGCCATTCCCCAAGAGATTAATAAATAATATAAAAAAAAACTTTTTTTGTTGCAAAAAACAGAAATGGAGACGCATACAGCCACACATAATATATGCGCACATACATAATATTATGTTAGCTAAGATAAGATAGATCTCAACATAAAGAATATCTAAGAGCAAAGAAGTTGGGATTATTAAGAATAATAGTAATAAAATAATAATATTTTCATTATTAATAATATTTCATATTCATTTTATAACATTTACTCAGAAACACAATTAATATTATGTAAATAAAATATATAAAGTGAATAACAAAGAACTGTGATCATAAAAATACAACTTTACATCCAAATTAGGAAAAATCATAATTTATCGAGGTGGGAAGAGAATAAACAATGTAATTAAAACTTAAATAATATTTTTTTATGTTTTATTGTATGCAAAAGTCGGAATATTTTTTATTACTTGGGGCCAAAGTCCTTTAAAGATCCAAAACAAGTCTCACTCAAGATCTAAATTTAGCCTTAACCCTAAATTTTATCACGGCAGTAAATATCTTCGAAATTCACGAAATAAATAACATTGTACGGTTTTAAGTGTCTTTCTTAATAAACGATGCATTTGGTACTAAAATATTATTAAGATCGTAATGCGAGTTATGGAATCGGTTCATGGTTTTTTTATCGGTTCTTATGAATTTATAAAATAACGTCTCGGCGGTCATTGAAATAGGCCTACGTCTGCTGTGCTCAGACACAGCTGTGAACAGAGAAAATATGACTATGATTGTTGATTGTGGTGGTGGTTTAGAAAAAGGTTTATTTAAATTTATAGAGATTAGTAAATCTTAAATTGTCCAGTAAAGCTATCAGAAACTTAAATCTATTAAAATTGGACCTTAAGGTCCAAATTGCAGTGTTGACAGTGAACTAAAGCGAAAGGCCAGTAAAGGTGAGCGAGTTTCCAAAATCGATGAATAAGTCTGTGTCATGCGGTAGCAAGTAAAAACTAGAAGGTCCTGCGTAGGTCAAGTGTGGATGGTCGGTTTCTTCAACTTAATGCTTTGTATTATTTTTATTATTGTATTTATACTACCAAAGACAACAGCGCCACATAGCCCGTATAAAACTATCCTATCTCTCAAGTGCAAACATGCACTTAAAATGCTTAAAAGTTTAGGAATTTATCGCGAATAAACACGTTTTATGAATAAAGTCTTACTTCACTGGTCTTACTAACATTATGTTCGATACATAATCGCGCGAAGGAGATTTTGTTGCTAACATTATCAAAGCTCGTAAACTAGGAAATGATATAGGCTATCAAAATTTAATTATCAGCCCATACGATAAATCTAGAAAGCATTGCGAAGCTGTAGGCTACTATTTAACGATTCTTTTAAAAACTTTAGGTACTTATAAAAATAATCGTAGAGTAAAGACGAAAATAAACATTTTTGATTTGATATTGAAAACAAAAAATATTATTATTTGATGATTTTGTAAGAGACACAGATATATGAAGAAAAATACAAAGTATATATTAAGAAATAAATATAACTAACCTTTCGACTAGCGGCTGAACATTGTCAAGGAACTCAAAACCAGCGTGTGTTGTATAAGTAATTGATTCATGGCACTGAATAAACCCGTGGTCCGCGCGAACAAAGTTTTTGAGCACCCAAAACTCCCCGCGCTGGGTGGTCGATGGGAGCATGTCTCGGTCATTACACGCCACCAGATTCCGAAGATACGACAATGTTGCTGGAGACAAAGCATCCTCATCGTCGATCTCAAGCGTTCCATTTGAGGTATCCGGCTCTGGCATTGTACTGTTTATCTTCTTCTCCAACTCAGGTATCGACGCAGTACTCGACTGTGTTTTATTCGTGGTCGCCATCGTTGACGGAGTCTTTTGTGAGGTCGACTCCTCGAAGTTTCGGACGCTCGAATCGACGGCGCGATCCGTATTGTTTCGCACTTCATCTTGATTGAGGTACCTAAATTCCGCACTTCTCTCGGATCCATCCACGGTCAACGGCACCCATTCCACTGATGGTGATGTGGTGCTGGACAGGTGCATCGCCGCATAAAGAAGCACCGCGATGTTGATCACTATACTCACCCTAAAGATAAAGTTACGACGGTTGTTCAACATGGTTGTATTTTAGGCACTTGCTTTGGAAAATAACTTCTTTACTACAACGTCCTTCGTCGCCCTCTCGGACGCAAATTTCTGTAAGGCCCTGTGCGTGTCAGCATCACAATTTATTGTGTCATCAGCGAGCGTGCTGAGTTTGGCGCCACGCCGGCGCCGCGTCCTGACGTCGTTCCTGTAAAAAAAAAAGAAAAGAAATAAGTTATGGTGTCTATCACACGAAACAGGTCTACAGAACATAAAGAATTAACTATCGGCGTAATCAGTCATTGCCGGATGAGTGGATAAGTCCCAGATTAAAAATAAATAAACCCGACGTTCGTGGGAGCTCCTTGGAAGCATAATTCGCCTCCTTAGCGTAATATGATAGGTTTGTTATTAATTAGATATTTAAACGATCTCAAGTTATGAAACAGATATTTAAATTTGATAGGCTTTAAATTAATTTTGTGAAGTAAACTCAACTGTAAATCAGAAAAAATCAAAATATCATTTTTTTCGAAATGGTTTACGGATGTAACACATTATTTTTACATCTTTACGTTCATTAACGGTTAAATTCCATTTCAGCGGCTAATAAAAAATAATGTTCTTGTTAATCGGTTCCGAGCACTTTATTTTTTTAATTTTGCACATTCCTGCAGTCATAACATCTCGTTTTATATGTTCAAAAAGTTCAACGACCTTTTTTATTTCGGTTCATCTTTGTGTTTGTTTTATATGAATTTATAATTAATTCATAAATTGTTATCTAGCATGGCGATGGTCGTCTCGGCGATCATTGAGGGAGGCATGTATTCAGCAGCGGACGGATAGGGGCTGATGATGGCGATTTTAAGAACATACTGTTTGTATGTGATGTGAATATGGTATTATATATAAGTAGTTTTTATGTTGAATTCTATACTTGTAGTAATTACGCGAGATGTAGCTAGTTTATTAGTATCTACAGTAACTACTAGTTCCCGTCGTTAATTAGCAAGCCGTGTTCCAATTACTTCTTATCGGTTATAAATCGATTCCAACGCGTTATCGATGTCTAAGACGAGTATGGGATGTCTTTATCTATCGGATTAATTCGATTTAAATGCAGGCATGCACAACACCATATATAGTATATGAAAGCGATTATATATCTTGACCAACAACGCCATCTTTGAACGCCATTTATGAATATTCAATAAGCTATACTCGTAAATTAGCTTGTTTACCACGTCATTTTTGTTTTTTTTTTTAATTCTAATTATCCTTTTTATTGTATTCTATAGAATACAACTAATACGTTATCCTTCAAATATGTGTGCGTTCTTGATATGACAAAACCATGCTTAGAGTCCATTATTAATTATAAATAATTGCTTAAATTTAATTGAACCTTTACTTCATTTTATACAACGAGATAGAATTAGGATACAATATCAATTTCAATGATTTTTTTATTGAAAATAGTACCAATAAAGTATCTTTTTGAACGTCAATGGAATCTACAGGTTCCAAGACAAGCCCACTGAGAAGAACCGGCGAAACAAACTCAGTCAAACTAATCTTTTCACATATTATTATGTATTCTATAACAATTTTAACATTCTGAAATGCCTGGGAGGAACGACCTATTCCCAAGGTGTGATATCTTCCATGAAATCTTTTACTTTATAATATCCTTTACCACACCAACGCTCTTTAATAACTTTTTAGATATTTTAATGAACAGGTTTTGAACGTTTTCTGAGATCCTGTTGTAAAAGCGTATGTATACCTTGCCTTTAAAATAATTACTTGCTTTTGTGAGTCTAATCAATAATACACGCATGTGTCTATTCCGTACATCCCTACTATGAAGATCACTTTTTTTACAAAATTCATTTATGTTAATATAAGTTACAACTGCTTAACTTAACGTAGCTTGAGGCGTTACTAACAGCCACACAATAATCCGACGAAGCACTAGCGCCTTTGGCCGTTCGCATAGCTCATTCCGAAAAAACAACTTACAGCCATCTTATATGGATCAAATAAACTCAAATTAAGAAGAATATTACGAATTAATTTAATACTGTTTCGTATTGTTATCGCTGTCGTGTAATTTTTAATAGCAGCAAGACTCATAATATTTATAATGTAACCGGTTTTGCGATCTATATAAACATTAAAATGAGTTAAAATCTGAAATTTCACAAAGCAAACCCGTTTAAACGCGTTTCTGTAAAACAGTTACCAAAGGACCTTGATTTTAATTTAACTAAAAGCCGTAGTGAGAAACAGGAATGATCAGATTAAAGTTTTCTAGACATGCAAAGGTATTGCAATGTTACTTTACTGTAAACAGCCGTAACTCAATCTAGCTTAATTAAAGGTAGCTGTTTAGAAACAGAGTAATGAGTTCAGATATGAAAGAGGCTAAAAAGAAAAGTTAAATCTTATTCAAGTATGTAATTTAAAAATTGTAGACGGTCGACAAGATTGAACTAAGCTAAGATTATTTTTTAATAAAAAAAAAAATTAACCCAACCAGTCACAGGGACTGCCGATAGAAGTGAAAAGAAAACAATTAAATTCAAATACCTATAATAAAGGCTGTAACAGATTATGACAACCTATACAATTTAAACGGCGCACAAAATGGCCGCAAGTCATTGAAATTTCAATATTTGACGATTGGTTATGTAAGCAAATATTGCATAATCATAAATAAATCAAACGTCATATAAACGTCAAATAGCGTCTCATACCGGTGGTAACGGTGTCTCGAATCCAGAGATTTTATCTCATCTAAAAATATGCGTACCCACCGCGCCTAAAGAAGTTTTCACTTCAAAAATATAAAATCACTCTTTCAAAAACAGAAATAAAATGGATAAAGGGAGGGATGCGCTGTGCCGCGCTCCCGTCCGCTTAGGTACCTACCACCATCCCGCTTGTTTCTCCTGTGAAACAGCTTTGCTGTGTTTCGAAGAGAAGGGCAAGATAGGCAGTGTAATTACTGGCACCGAGACTTAACATCTTATGTCTCAGGATAGGAAATACGTGGATGAATTGATTGGGCTAGTTTCAATTTTACCTGTTTATCTTTGGGCGACGCTAACTACTTCCCATCATGTGGTCCGTCTGCTCGTTTGCTTATCTAGCTAATATAAATAAAGTATACCTAGAAAGTAGTCCTGTAGTGGACGGATAAAGGCTGCTGATGATAATGATGATACCTAGAAAGATTTTTTACTTTAGTTAAAGACATCTAACAGACGTGCCATGAATTATTTGCCTATCGCGAAATTATATGATATATAACGGTGATGTGTTTGTCCAAGACCCTAAAGGAGGATGACGATACCCAAGCAGACTGAAGCACAAGCGCCTCTAGCAGTAGTCATCGAAAATATCCCTAATACTCGTAGGGAGTTAGTACTTGGCTTCTATAGTGAAAGAGCTGGCCGTTCATTGGTTACAGATGATAGTACAGATGATGATAACTAATCTAATGCAACTGCAATTGAAAGTTTGACATTAATTGGTAACGCACAGACATAGTTACCGTTTCCGCTATTCTTTTACATAATGATGCTCGTCGGTCGACACACGTTACGTAACGTTTCCTTATCAACGCAACACGATCTCCAAACATTCACTATTTACATTTGTGTGAATAATTAGCATTTCTCATTTCTGAGCAAGAAATGTACGATATTTGCTACTTATGAATCTTATTTAAATTTCTTATTAAGTAAGACATGCATACTGTACACATGCCACGGAGACTGTAAGAAGTAGTGCCATGCTGCTTTGCACCTCTCGCTCACATAACACCGGCGTCAAGTGACGATTCCGGTAGTCCATTGGAGGGATAGGGAAAAGGAGGGCAACGCATCTGCATATCTTTTGGTTGTGCGAATGACTATGGACGTCGGTAATCACCATATGGCTCCGGATGCTCGGTTGCCTCTTTGTGACGAAAAAGATGGGACGACAATTTCTGTGCTCACTGCACTGCTCCTAGTTAGATGCGAGTGACGGAATACTGACTAACAGTGGAGGGAGCAGGTTTTTTAATTCTAATTTTTGAGGGGAGCAAGGCCATTTTGTGAATGAAATGTAATTTTGTGAATGTCATAAATATTTGACTTTTACCATCACATTCATCGCAGGTCTCCTTTAAAGTCATGTGAAGGTTAGTAGGCCGAACAAGTGCAAATACGGTCAACAAATATGACAATATTAAAGATCCGGTTTAGCAAAAGGTACTTTATAGAAGTCAGAATAAAATACGAAAGACTTAAGATCGCCTCGCTCATATTTTGAGAAAGAAAGTCAAGGTGCCAATAAATATCTCCGGTATTGTGTCTCGTCAATTTTCCTCTCTCATTATCTCTATTCTCATCTAAGGATATATAACCTGACCAGAAATATATAAGCCCTGCGTAGTGTCGCCACTGTATCTTTTTTACGTCAACACATAGTATCGTTAATACAGTTATTAGTTCTGAAATTTTCCGCAATATGGCGAGGGGTTTTTATTTTTCTGGTTAGCCTGCCTGTCATCGCCCGTGAGCATGAGATAACAAAAATGCTATCCTAGGTAGGTACTACTTTCGTTGTCTATATATAATATATTCTTATCACTGTAATACATCCAATGCAAAGGATTAACCACGTATCAGTAAGTTTTACCACACTCTTCATGAGATAATATTGCATGGCAACCTCATTCAAGGTTAATTTTTAATACATTATTTACTTATTTACCTGAGAGAAAGAAAGTCGACATTACGCGAAGGGCACGTGAATTGTCAGCTAAATTCGCCGAAGTATGCCCAGTGAATGAAAAAAGGATAAGTAATAATGATTATGAAATTAATTACTTACTGCACTTATTGTCTGCTGAAAATTTATTCTCCAATTTTATTTATCTGTATAGATGTATAGATAACAATTGTTGAACACAGCAGTATACTGCTTCCTATTAAATATTGTCTTATGATACCTAGGTAACACTGAAAATGTTTAGAAAATGAAAAACGGCTTAATGTAGAAAGTTGCCAATACTTTTATTGTTTTCCGAAATAATCTCCGTTTCTTTCTACACATCGTCGCATTCGATGGAACCACTAAGAAAAGCAGTTGGCCCATTCTTCCTTAGGAGTCTCTTCTATGGCATTTTCGTACGCTTTCACCGCATCTTCAGGGCTCGTAAAGCGAATACCTCGAATTTTATCTTTAGTTCTTGGGAATAAATGAAAGTCGCAGGGCGCCAGGTCAGAACTGTAAGGCGGAAGACTCATTATCTCGACGCCTGCCATAGTCAAATATTCAACAGTCCGTTTTGCGGAGTGCGCTGAAGCATTGTCGTGGTGAAGGAGGATCCTGCTTCGAGGGCGCTGCTGTCGAATTTTTTCCAAGACAACAGACAAACAGCGATTGACATACCAGTCTGCAGTGACTGTCCTTCCGTCTTCTAGCACAACTGTCGCAAACTGATCTTTCCGACCAAAGAATGAGGCAATCATCTTTTTTCCTTGACTTCTTCCTTTCTTTACCTTAGTTGGCCGATCCTCGAAAGGAAACACCCACTGAGCTGATTTTCTTTTGGTTTCGGGTTCGTAGCAATATATCCAGCTTTCATCACCTGTGATGATGTCAAATACAGCATTTGAGTTACCGCCGTTGAACTTATCTAACATTTACACACCACCAGTCCATGCGGAGGCGTTTCTGGTCGTCGGTTAAAGTATGGGGAATCCATCTGGTACAAAGCTTCCTGACGCCTAAATGTTCGTGTAATATTTTTTGAACTTGACTCATACCAATGCCTAGGCTTGCCCGTATCTGCTGATAGGTCACTCTCTTATCTTCCTCTATCATGCGTCGCACAGCACTTATGTTATCTTCAGTAGTCGCTGTTAAAGACGTCCCTCACGCGGATCATCACTGAGATTGCTACGTCCACGCTTATACTCGTTAAACCAATTGTAAATAGTGGCACGAGATGGGGCTTCATTAAAAAATGCTATTCGCAGCCTATCATAGCTTTGTTGTTGAGTAAGCCCACAACGAAAGTCATAATAAATCATTGACCGAAAATTTTCTCGCGTTATGTTCATTTTCACGTATAACAAGAGTTTTAGATTTGCCGCCAATTCACAAAAACAAATGACAAATGAATGCAATATATCACATTAGGTTACCAAAGAGTTCTAAAATTGAAATTCAAAAAAAGTTTTCATTTTCAATGTTTCTAACTGGCCAGTTCTAAACATTTTCAGTGTTACCCACGTATTACGTATTTGATAAACAAATATTTGTTCAGTCTCTTCTTATGATAAATGATAATTATGTGAGTGCTAATATTTATAAGTAACTAGCTGTTGCCCGCAGCTTCGCCCGCGTTAACTTTTAAAATTTGAGGGGTTGACCACCCTTATCACTTAGGGGTATGAAAAATAGATAGTAGCCGATTCTCAGACCTACTGAATACGAATATAAAATTTGGTAAAAATCGGTAAAGCCGTTTCGGAGGAGTACGGTAACTAATATTGTGACATGGAAATTTTATATATTAGAAGATTAGATTATAAAATAAATCATCTTAAATTGATGAAGGAGGTGTATGTTCAACAATGGACGGATAGGGGCTGATGATGACATAATAAATCTAGGCAGTAGCCATATTATTGGCATTTTTAAGAGTAGGTAAATATGTCATAGTATATAATCTGAATAAATGTCTGTTTTTGCCTTTATGTCCAGATGATGATGATGTAAATAGAGCGAGATTTTGATGACCTTAAAGTTGACCGTGACATACCTAAACATGCGTGACGCGACTACCACCTACCGACTACGGCACAAAGATAACATCACAAGTGCCACCGGTCGACCTTTGAATTTTGACTCGGCTGAGATAACTATAATTAACAAAATATTATCCTTATATATAAAATAAAAAAAAACTAAAAAGCACACTTTAATAGCAAACCGAACAAAAAAATTGAAAAAAAGCGGTTTAAGAATAAAATGGATTAACAAAAAATATATTATAGTAAAAAAGCGTAAGCTGCATGATATTCATTGTTATATATCTACGAATAAATAATAAGTCAGGAAATGTAACTGTGTTATAAAAATTACCCAACAAAAGTCGTGTCCAAGTAGGCGGGGCTTAAAAGTCGTGTCCAGCGCGTCATCAGTCGGACATTTTTCTTGCTAACACACGTCAAACTTACGCATACGTTTTAGTTTTTTCATCATGAATTGCAGCTGCTAATCATCATGCCATCATTTGTAGTGAAGTGGTGCAGGAGTCATACAAAATCAAAACCTCCAGGGATCACTTCTCACTAGTAAATAGTAGTAAAATTATATTATATTCAAATAAGTTAATGTAATAAGCAAACCGAGATGGTCAATACTATGCAAAATGAAGTCAGTCAATTTTTGAACCAATGTAGAAGGTATTTTATTTATTCTTCATGAAATATATAATATACCTAATATGTTTATATTTTTATCATTATTTAAATGTATATCGATATAATTGAGGTATTTTAAAAATGATTTTGCATTTTGCTTGCTTTGTTTTCTTTTAGTATCACAGCCGATCCAATTCGGAAAAATAAGTAGTTAGCTGCAGTTAAGCTTGAAATACAAGAGTATCCCGGGGAAGAGCCTATAAGGAGGCGGTGCGGCTGGCCAAAGTCGGGCTCGACCTCGTGATCAGCCGCATAGAGAGGTTCGGCTTCGGGTCAGAGTTGACAAGACCAAAGTCCTTCTCTTCCGCGGGACCGGCCTTAAAGGACACCCCCCTGTAGCTACCCTCCAGATCCAAGGGGGGAGGGTCAGGATGAGCCCCCAGATCTTTGGCCCGTCTTTGACGGAGGGTCGACCTTCGACCCACATTTGTCAATATGGGGATCGAAGGTCGTGAAGGCAGCAAGTGCGCTGGGCAGACTTCTCCCGAACCTCAATGGAATCAACGCCGCCTGCAGGCAGCTATACTCCGGAGTATGGCGATGTATGGTGCATCCATTTGGGCGGGTCACCTTACCGCGAGGAATAAGGCCCAGATGATACCGTACAGTATCGTGGGTGACAGCCACACAGTGGGGGCAGACTGACCTAGCCGGTGACCCCCCGTAGGAATTTGTGGCGGAGGTTCTTGCCGAGACGCATTCATATGTCTCGGTTAGGAGCGCTCCCGGCGAGAACCTTACGTTGTACAAGATCTACGGGTTCGCCGACTAGGACAGGAGCATTAATACGGAGGTAGGGGGAGGACCCGGCACGGCAGTCGTATGACAAAAGCCTAACGGCTGCTTTGCATCCAGTCCTCGAGCGGTGGATGCGGCGTAAGCACAAACCCCCTCACCTTCCGTCTGACACAGGTGCCAACTAGGCATGGTTGCTTTGCTATGCTTGGTTCACTTATTGCATGACATCGTCCACGCAGCTATCACTCGACTGTCATAGGTGACATTGCAGCATGCGCGCCGACCAATACCTGCATTTATTCTGAAATTAAACAAATCACCAAAGACGTCTATTTGTAACCTCGAAAGTGATTGGTATTTTAAATCATACGTCGTTTTGGTTTAAAGTAGGCCCACTTTTTATGTGTCATTTGTTCTGAGTTAGACTTCCTGACTTATTATTTATTCGTAGTTATATATAAATATTATAATATTTCGTAGGTAGCATTTTCGCATTTCTAAAATTGAAGATGGTATTTTTTTTTACAAACATCCGTATAACACACGCAATGCCACAAAACTTCTAATAGTAATTCAGTGTGTGTTTCAACGTTTGTATCAAGAAATAAATGTGATATAATAGTAGTTAAAAAACGAAAAGCACTAGGTACTTAAAAAAAAAAACATTCAGAAAATTAGCATTCAAGTAAAAGTAGAAAATAATAAAGACGTTATCTATCTATACAGAAAAGTATAAAGTAGGAAATATCGTAAATAAGTCAATTTACGCTGTCTATAAAAACATTACACATATTACCATAGAAAGTGGAATTTGATAAGAAATCCGCTTTCTATACTAAAAGCAACATACAGCATTACACACGAAATTCCACAAGTTTGTCTAGAACATGGTACAGACTACCGAGTGCAAATATTTTGGGAACAAGGTTAAAGATACAAGACCCGTTCGCTGATTCATTGGCTACAATTATGTACCCAGTAATTATTCTTACTAAGTAAAACGAGAGATAAGGAAATCTTTTTTATAGTTCATAAAAAGACTAAGTAATTGTGGCTTTTTTTAAATCTACATCTACATCATAATACCTAAAAATATGTGTACACGTGAATCCCTTTCAAAGTCCAATATGGCCGAATTATCTTAGGCACATGAATATAACTGCAATAGTTGCATACATAGAGTAACTCATTTTACATTTAGCATTTAAGAGTTGTTTCTGCGCAGCCATTTGTTGCTGTGTTCATGTAGTCAAGACAATTTTACTTATTATTCACCTTTCAATCATAAACAATAAAATTACATTTTTTTAGGTCATATCCCCCCCAATGGGCCTCCGGAAACTCACAGCATAGCTGTCACTTGACGCCGGTGTTATGTGAGCGAGAGGTACCACCCCTGTCGTGCCGCCCCAGTTCGGCAAAACAGCATGGCACTTCCTCTTACAATGTCTCTTTACCACCATTTCTGGTTTACTAGAACTTCTACGTAGAAAAGTAAGGTTAAAACTTAACATTCAATCATCTCAGGATAAGGTCGATAGTAATGATAAACTAGACTTGGCCTTGACATGGACGCAACTAGGCGTAAAATATAGATGTTAGACCACAAGCGCAGACCCATCATATGACATGTGTACAGTGTATGTAACTTTATAACTTACGACTTTATCTGTATACGTAGTGTTATCTTATATTACTTATTGATCACTTGATTCCTACGAGGGAATATCAGGAAATAGGTCTCCCTAGGGAATAAATTATTAGGGGTTACACCATGATTACACTTTAACGTTTTTTTTGTGCTCACCTGTTTACTTCATTTTTAACCCCCGACGCAAAAAGAGGGATATTATAAGTTTGACCGCTCTGTGTGTCTGTCCATGGCACCGTAGCTCTGCAACGAGTGAACCAACTTGGATGCGGTTCTTTTTATTTAAAAGCAGGTTTTCCAGGGATGGTTCTTCGATACGTTTCATTAAAATCATTTTACCCATTCCAAAGTTATCAGCTCGTTTGTTAGTTGCGGTACTTTAGTACTATTATTTATTCTGTGATTGCGGTAGGAATCTCAGACGCAATGGGTATTAGCTTTACTTTACTTTACGTGTGACCTAAAATTTAAAAGCTAATTTAGTATAAAGGATTTACACACAAACGACAAAAAATAAGAAACGTGTAACCTTCACCCCTCTAATCTCCCTAAAGGGGCTGCAAATCAGTATATCGTTAGAGCTTTTCGCAGTCCTAATAAGGTGCAGACTAGTATCTACACAACTAAAAAAATATTTTTTTGGGATTTTGTGTCGTCTGTTTATTTAGCTTTTATTGATTATTGAGAGGATTTGTGGAAATCCTATAAGTATACCCTTTACATACACACAACTTTTATTGAAAAATTTTACGGACTTTATTGCTTTATTAAGTTTTATTAGTTCGACGTTTCGGCACTTTCGGCCGAAACGTCACGGGAGAAGTTATTTCATTATAATGAGTGAGCGTAAATTATATTACTGTTACATAAGTGAAATGTCATTTTATACAATCACGGTTTCGATGATAAATTGTTTGCTGAACTATACCGGAACCGATACGGGCGCGTCCGACTGGCCTCGATAACACCCTACCGCCGTGAAATGGAATATGTGCTATTTTGGGATGTAGAAATAAGTGAATCTAGAGTAATATGAAATTCCATAAAGCAAGTAAGTTGTTCAAATTTAGATGACCTCAAATTCTTTGTAAGTAAATGGTTTATTTATCATTAAAATGAATTAGTAAGTGTGACAAACATACTGGACAAACGATTCATTATTGTTTATTGTCTACAACAAGGAATGATCTGTTTTCATCAATAGAGTTTTCAGATATGACCTGCCTGTAAATTCAACCTAGCTAGGTACCATTTATTACTAAAATTATTTAAAACGGGATATTTACCATGTTTTTCACTTTTATTTCGCGGAGCTCCATATTTCGACATTATCTACGAATGTCTTGTTCATGAAACATATGTATTTTTGTTTCTCTTTCAGGCAAAAACTACTGAATGGATTTCGATAAAATTTTAAAATAATATAGCATATTATACAGAATAACATATAGGCTATAATTTATCCCTGGACTCCCACGGGAATGGGGAGTACGAGGATGCTGTCGCGTTTCGTGCAGTTTGTGAGTTTCCGGTGGCCCATTGGGGGGGAGGGGGATTGAGAAAAGGAGGGCAACATATCTCTATAACCTCTAGTTTTGCGGATGTGTATGGGCGTCGGTACCATAAAGCTCCGACTGCTCGTTTGCACCCTTATGATATAAAAAGTATGCAAAAGCTTTCATAGATTTTATGAGGGTTTATCAAGATTTTTACATTCAATGTTTCGGATACTTTACAGCAATAGACAAGACCGCTTAAATTCACGAAAAATAAAAAAGAGTGAAATAAACTTTAGAGAACACAATATTATACAAGAAAGCCGCGAACCTTTAATACATTGCTACAGGTTATCTTACCCTTTCAGAAATGTTTGTAACAATTTGAGATACCCGCAAATTGATGGGCGTGTACCTTCCGGCGTTACTTTGTCACCGGCACAATGGCTCGTAAGTCTGTCAGGAATTTGTACAGTGAATTTAACAATTCAGTTTCCAGTTAGGCAAATATATTGAGCGTTTGCGGTTTTGCCCCGGCCTGGAACGTGACCATATATCAGGTTGTCCTGAGTGGGAAAATATATGTGGATTGGAGTGGAGTCATATAACTTAATATCACTGAGAGATTTGTGATAGTAACGAGGTAACTAACGTGCCTATAAATGTTTATAATGTGTACTGGAATTGAAGGTAAAAATTTACACACTTCGATGAATTTTTCACGTATAGAGTACAATATAACATAATATGACCGTCGATGTGTTAGTTAACGGATGTGTTAACAGTCGACAGCTACGAGTATATTTTACGATACAAAATTAAGTTTTAAACCTTAAGTTGTTTAAGGTACTTTTATTATTTTTGTACCTTATTTTTCTAAAGCCCTAGTTTCCGTCTATATGGTCGTTTTTATAAACGCGTGTTCAGACACGGCGACAACCGCGCGATTTAATAAATATGGCGTTGAAACCGCGCTGGTATTATTTATAATATTATTATGTAGATATTTTGGGTTTGTTCAGACACGCGGGAACCGCACGATTACATGTCAAAGTTTTGAAACCGTGCGGTTGTCTCCGTGTCTAAACGAATCCTTAAAGTCAAAATATTAAAATCCTTTTCTTTAACTTTTCTTTTGTTTAATGATATGCAAATTTGCTATTTAGAAATTACCACTTTAGCCTAGATTTAGCTTGTAAACCATAGAGGTTATTCCTCCACAAATTGCTTTTCACCCTACTATTTCAAATAATGCAAGCCATCCACTTTGAAAGGGGTTGTAGTTGACTGCATGCGTGTTTCAGGGCTTCCATAGGTTAAATTGCTATAAGGTACACCTTTGTAACTATTACGATTTATAAGGCTGTATTATGAAATTATAAAGAAGTCAAAAGCAAGCGCATTTTAAAAAGTCAACGCATTCAGTTACGGTCTCAAGTTGAAGACCTGTGGCCAATGAGCCTATAATGTTTTGTAGATAGGTCTCCAAGAAGATGGAGGATTGGCGACTTTTTACTAAATGAGGCGACGATCTGAATAGTCCGAACTGTGGATTAATGAAAGCGGATGATGATAAAACACAAATATAAAACGTCTTTAAAACCACTGAGGTATATTATATACTATAGGCTATCTACAATAATGTCACGTGAATGTGAAACTTCTATATTGGCAAAATGCCTGATCAATAGGTTTTATTCATTATACACTACGAATTTTAGGTATATGCTGACTAGATATAGTAAACGCATGAATTATAATATATTGAGTTAATAAAAATACGCCACCCTCTATGTCAGAAAGAAGTTGACGTATTTTTATCTATTATCTGTCTTGGACGTGTATATCCAGGTTTTCGACTGAGCCTCACCATGGTTCAGGCCTTGTCGTGGCGGTGGGGCTCAGTAGCCTAGGGTGAGCGGTGCACCTTGGGCGAAGCTAATTGGGCCGAGGGGGCTCTTTGTACCCCTCTTATAAGGAGAGGGGACAGAAGAGCAGGGGGCAAGGGGTGAGGATGGGAACCTCACCCCATTGTACTGTCCCGACGTTGGGAGGGGTTGTTCTGTGGTGCGGGACAACCCCTCTGTGGAGGTGGCGTCGGTCGGTCCCTTGCGGGACTGACTAGCCGTCGAGGTGCCCTGTTTGTTTTTTAGATCCGGGGCACCTCACTAAAGGCGGCATTGGTGGCACTCGCCGGGTTTTAGTGGGTAGAGCTGCGTCCATTTACCAGCTGTCGGGCGCAGCGAGTCCCACATACCCGCGTGGGGAGACCCACTCCCCGCGGGATGCCTCAGAGCATTTCCCGGCGTTAAAGGGAAAAAAATGAGATATTAGTGAAAGTGAAAACTTCTTTTGGCGACAGGATTTTGTAAGGTATAAATGAGGCTGAGCCATCACGCTCGGAGGTGAAAGGCTTGATCGGGTGAACTCGGGACTGTCGAGTGTACCCGAGCCCTGAGCGAGAAAGATAATATCGCTGCGTAACTTCACAATAATTGAAACATTAATGCGATATAAAATACGACCTATATATTACTTTGAAGTACAACCGATTGCGCGATTTAATTACGTTACAGTGACATCTATTGACACAAATAGAGACCTTTTCGCAAAAACGGAATAAAATTCTAAGTTATAAGTTTTCACTTCTATCGGCAGTCCCTATGACTGAATTGTATAGGCAAACGGGCAGACGAGCAACGTGACGGTAAGTGGTCAGCGTCACCCATGACCATAAACAAGCTGACCTGAAACTAGCCCAGGCTATTCATTCACGTATTGCCTGTCCTGAGATAAAAGATGGACAGTCTTTGTACCAGTAATTACACTCTGTCTTACCTTTTTTCCGAAAGCAAAGCTGTTTCTCGGAAGAAATAAGCAGATGGTGGTACCCAATACCCATTCAGACGGGAACGGGGAACAAGCGCATCCCTCCCCCCTAAAGATATCTAGTACATTCTCTCAATACTGTATTGAATGAAGGAAGCCACAGTTTGTCTCGAGAGTCAGTTAATTTGAATATGCGGGTACTATACTGTTATTGTAATCCTGTAAAGGTCAGATACACGTAATGTTTTGTGCCCAAACTGAACATGCCTCATTGTCACACACTTAACTATACCAGGGCTGTCACAGATGAGATTTATATATTTTCCAAAAAAAAACAACGAGAATTTATTGTCATTGTTTAATTTACCTTACCAGAAAATAATGATATGATTATATTTATTTTTTATGTATTGATAGATTTTTAACCGACGAAAAAAACGGAGGTGGTTAGGAAGTCGATGCGTATATTTTCTTTAACACAAATAGAACTTAGAATCACATCAAAAGACGATAGATAGCCTTATCATAAGAGAGCTGCCTGCTGCACACAGACATCAACAAGATTACCCGAAGATTCATTTGTAGATTTTGGAACCAATAACAGAAATGTCCTTACTGAGAAGCTTTCTGACATAAATAAATTTTAGTATCCTTTAGACAGTTAACTCCCTACTAACTAATCTTACTTAACCTTTAATGTTGATTGGATCATTGGACACTTTTTTTTTCTTTAACGCCGGGAAATGCTCTGAGGCATCCCGCTGGGGAGTGGGTCTCCTCACGCGGGTATATGGGACTCGCTGTGCCCGACAGCTGGTAAGTGAACGCAGCTCTACCCACTAAAACCCGGCGAGTGCCACCAATGCCGCCTTTGGTGAGGTGCCCCGGATCTAAAAAACAAACAGGGCACCTCGACGGCTAGTTAGTCCCGCAAGGCACCGACGCCACCTCCACAGGGGGGTTGTCCCGCACCACAGAACAACTCCTCCCAACGTCGGGACAGTACAATGGGGTGAGGTTCCCATCCTCGCCCCTTGCCCCCTGCTCTTTTGTCCCCTCTTCTTATAAGAGGGGTACAAAGAGCCCCCTCGGCTGAATTAGCTTCGCCCAAGCTGCTAGGCTCACCCTAGGCTACTGAGCCCCACCGCCACGTCAAGGCCTGAACCATGGTAGGGATCATTGGACACTGGCTTAGCTAGTATTATCAGTAAATATTATCAGATCGTAACAGTGACAACCCTAATCGTGTGACGTGTTGACAATGCTCAAAGCGCAGCGGCCTTCAGGAGAGAAAGTGTTTTATTTAACGACGTTTAACTCCATTACGCGTTTACCGAACTTTATTGTTTAATTCGATAATTCACCTATTACACAATCAGATTAAATAATAATACAATAAATACATTTGTAAGTTATTGAACATGTAACAAAACAACACTGGAATTGACTTAGTGATATTTGTTTGTTTAATGTATTTAATATTTTCTTGACATTTTATATGATGAATTTGATAATTAAAATATACTAATTATTTTTACAGAAACTTATAACGAAAATTTATGTCAAATGAAAAAATAAAAAGGGGAAGAATATGTAGATTTATGTTTATTTATGTAAAACATCACTGAAAATATTATAATTACAATATATATATATTTTATTAAAGATTGTACGTATTTATACTATATTTTTACCTAAAAAAAGATTATAAGATATTAAATTATATTAATTAGCAATTATCCCGCGAAACACGCAGTCTATACAGCAAATGTGTGAGTGCACCCATATGCATGCATATAGCACCGCCCTCCTTTCCCACACTGCATATGCGTACACTCGCATGCACATTTGCTGTAAAGACTGCGTGTTTCGCGGGATAATTGCTAATTAATATAATTTAATATCTTATATAATGGATTTCCGCAAAGTAACGCCTGATTCTATTAACTATAAAAAAAGATTTTTTTAGTAAATTAAAACGTGTATGCAGACGTATGATATTTGCACTTCAAATGGTACAAGGCACTAAAGAGATAAATATCAATCGTAATTTAATAAAATTGTCTATTTATTTTTTAAAGGTTTTAAAATTTGTCGTTTGAAATACATACATGATACGACGAATATTACAAATTTATTTTTTCAAGTCCTTTCTTAATTTTACAAGTTTGTAAAAATATAATAGAAATCATTTTGTTATGAAATTGAAATGTGCATAATATCGTTGATCCTTTTTTTATGAAAATCATTAATTTATTGTATTTATAATACTAATCATACTAAAACAAGTGTTCCTATTTTTTCCTTATAAAAACTATCACACTTTTCCCGCGAGAAGCTTAAAATTGAAAAAAAAGATTTCCACACGGTTTAAATAGAGATTATTTCTGAAAATGTATTCCACACAATGCTGAGTCCTATATGTCAAGGCAAAATCAGTGACCCACAGAAACTAATATCCACACAAATTATAATTTTAAATTTTATTATTTATCAAATATTCATATTCATAAATTATGCATGCCATCTGCCATGAACGTGTCGAAATCTAGAGCGATCAAAAATATCACGCTATTATTACCTAATACTAGAGATTTTGAATACATTTTTGGCGATGTCAACGGTTACGTCTGCGGATTTTTTGAGATGATACGGAAATACGAAAGCGGAGGTGCGTATCTATACTAAGTAATATTATAAAGCTGAAGAGTTTGTTTGTTTGTTTCAACGCGCTAATCTCAGGAACTACTGGTCCGATTTGAAAAATTCTTTCAGTGTTAGACAGCCCATTTATCGAGGAAGGCTATAGGCTATATAACATCACGTTGTGACATATAGGAGTTGAGTAACGCGGGCGAAGCTGCAGGCAACAGCTAGTTTTATATAAAAGCTATGTAGAGTTTGGTTCTTTTATAATGATGTGTTTGAGTTTGACTAGTTCTTACTCCTTTTTATCGTACTTGTATAAAATAGTTATTAATAATATTATAAATATTGCGAACATTTACAACAGGTTAAAACTATTCGTGTAACTCTTAAGAATGTGTTTCCCGTACGAAGAACCATATTTTTTAAGCTATTGCATAGCTTTTATCGCGGGCCTTGAGCGCGGCGACCGAATCAAGAAATTCCGTAACGAAAAAGACCTAACACCCGACGAGAGACGAGCTGCTCCGAAATCGGACGAATAAGTAAGCAGCTGTTTGTGAGAAAGTATATAAGGTGACTAACTAGATGACGCTTTACATTTTCACATCGTCTCCGTGTTAAATAAAGTATTAAAAATAGAAATAAGTAATAATTTTATAAGTGTACGTGTTATAAGTGTTGAACATTAAAGTGACAATAACTAAGTGAAAGTTTTATCCGTGAGAATATTTCACTGCCTGAGAATATATCGTTCAGCTAAAATATTAACCATCGATTTTGAATAAAAACGATATAAAGATAAGAGATAGTGTTTAAAAGTGAGTGTAAGATCTGTATTTGTGCAAATCAAAGAATTTATTAACTATTTAAAAGCATAAAAGTGGACAAAATGTATTTTAGTACTGAACATAAGAAAAAAGAACTATACAAGTATAGAAAAAATTAACGGCTGTTCGTAGTTGTTTTAGTCGTCAACACTATCTACTATAAACCACATAGTTAGTACATCGGTGGACACAGAAGATACAAAGTTCTGGGATAATAACTGGAAATAACAGCTCATAAAGCGCAGATGACGAAAATTAAAAACATCTTATCTATAACATTGAAATTAGAAACACAAAATTTGACATTTGACAAATAGAATATACTATCAGTTTGAAGTTAGTTTCAGTGTTGCTTGAAAATAATATCAAACATTAATAAATAAATAAAAGTAGTAAAATTTGTGTATAAGTGTTTTAAATATGAATAAACATCTTGTGCATTTATTAATAAAGAAAGTGATATGATTTTGTTGATTATAATATATAAAATTTAAAATGGTTCTTAAATTAAAGTTTGTAAATATAATTCATCATTTACACATAAGAATATTATCTCTTTGTTGATCATTGGCCATTCGCATTAAATCATAGAATTTGGTAATCCATTAAATATAAAATATAAAACAAAAGAAAGAAAAAAATACTGCATAAAAAATAAATAAATAATTATAATTGCATAAGTTGATTAAAAAATGCTATGCAATTGCTTTACCGCCGCAGTCCCCGAGTGCCACACGTCTTTTTTATTAATCACACAAATGTCTTTGACTCGGGATTCGAACCCGCAACCTCAGCCTGACAGTCACGATAAGACAGTCATCACCACTGTTGACGGAATCAACAAGCCAAGATACCGCAATTCTTTTTTCTAGTTGAAACTGGTCCGAATTCTTTAACATAATATACTTCCTGTACAGTTTATTTACATGCATGCATAGCAGGTTTCTGATCATCAAAGAAATATCATACCTTTATATCCCATAAATTGGAAATATTATGTGATATGTCAGATTTAATAATGGTACCCCACCACGGTTCAAGCCTTGTCGTGGCGCCTCAGTAGCCTAAGGTGAACCCAGCAGCTTGGGCGCAGAAAATTGAGCCGAGGGAGCTGCTCTTTGTACTCTTTTATAAGAAGAGGGGACAAAAGAGAGAGGGGGTCCTGACGTTGGAAGGGATTGTTCTGTGGTGCGGGACAACCCCTCTGTGGAGGTGGCGTCGGTCTCTCGAGGGTCTGACTAGCCTTCGAGGTGCCCTGTTTGCTTACCGAAGGCGGCATCTTACGTCCATCTCCCGTGGAATGTCTAAGAGCATTTCCCGGCGGAAAAAAGTATCAATAATGGTACCTAAACGTAAGGACACTTTACAATAAAGTAAGCAGTCGGGCACAATGTAAGCTCATGTAATTACCATTATCAAACAGTACAATGGGTACTGTATGAGCCTTATTGGTTGCGTTTGGGTGTTCGCGACAGTCGGCTAGACGGGCCCATTAACAGGAAGCTGACAGCGCGCTGCGCATACGCATGAGCTAACTAGCCATGTGCCAACCGCGAGTCACGACAACGGTAGGGTTGCCAACTTAAAAAAAAAAATCTTTATTTTTTAAAAAACCAGAACAATACAATTTTTTTCGATTGCAGAAAAAAATATTTATAATATACCAAAAATATTTTTTCGTTGTTTTAGTACCTTTACGTTACCTATTTTCAATTTCTCGCATACTTTTAAAACGGCAGCGTCATTTTTTATTTCGAAAGCAACTTTTACGATCAAAGTAATTTGTGAAAGGTATTTCACAAAGGAATTTCAGTGAAAGCTGAAGTTTTTAATAATAATCTTATCTAAATTTTAGCTCTTAATTCTAATCTTTTGTCGAAAAATTAGTACTTATTTAATCGTATGCCCATTTTGTTTCAACATTGTAAGTTACTAGCAGACCCGGCCACGCATTGCTGTGGCTAAGATATACTTTAAAATATATATATATATATATTATAGTAAACTATTCGATATAGTAAAAATATTATTTATGAATAAAAAAATTGCGATTGTAAATTGAGATATAACCTATCCTATCTCTCAATTCGTTAGTTCAGTAGTTGAGGAGTTCATCGCGGACAAACAACGTGACACATAATCAATACAGATAAATAAAATTGGAGTGTCTGTTTGTAATATTAAAATATTTTTTTATTGAATGGATGGATACCGTATACACGGTACCAATACCAAAATAGCCTTTTTTACAATTTCTGTATGTCCGTCTGTCTGTTTGTTCCGGCTAATCTCTGAAATCGCTAAGCCGATTTTTATGGGAAAGGATGGAAAAAAAATCATCATCAATCCGCGTACGGTTGTAAATCTAAGTTAACGCGGGCGACGCTGCGGGCATCAGCTAGTTTTATATATAAAGATTAAACTAAAAAGTCGGTTTTACGGGCGAAGATTTTACGTGACATCGTTTCGGTGACTCATCGTAACGTTACCGAGCGTTACACTTTTTCATAAGTGACTCCCAGCCGCAACCTAATTTAAGACGTTGTCACGTCAAAAAGTCTGAGTTACTGTAAAAATACACGCTTTACTTATTAATGCAAATGCGAAGCTTTTGTCTGCGTGTTACCTCCTCATAATCAAATTGCTGATCATATAGTGATAAAATTCGGCAACGCTGCCATCAACAAAATCATCATTATGCCGGATAGCCGCAAAGCGAAGCTGGTCGGTGCGGTACACGGTATAGTTGGCAAAGAGTAAAGACGACCTAGCCGCTTGAAGGTAACCAAACTAATGGTACATTGTCATCAGACCATTATACGGTTTATTATGTGTATCTATATTTGGTTTATAATTTTTATAATATTTTAGTAAGTACACGTGTACTCGTTATTTTGAAGGCCACTTTGTACTTCTTATGATTTAAGTATTTATTTATTATTCATATCCATAAAGTTTCGTATTCTTAACAGAAAGTAATATAATATTATGTTGAATAGCATAGTTTAGGTATACAATTTTTTTCGTAACAAAGTATCTTTACTTAGTTGAAGATGTAGTAATTAATTATACATTAAAACAACACATTAAAATATTACAAATACCTAATATCATTTTAATTTATAACTCTTCATGTAGATGGTACTCATAATTATCTTTTGCTGTTGTTTAATATTCGCACCCCATAAAGACCATCATTATTGTACAGTATTTGAAACGAAGGTAATGTAAATCTTAATACCTACTGCGATAAAATTCGCAAAAAGCAGTTTTATTGTAATGAGTGAAATTTGCGTACAACAGTTAAAGATATTTCATTGTTTTCGTGCGTATTTAAAACATAGTGTATACATTACTGTATACAATACTGTATACATTACTGTATACAATACTGGGGCCGCTATTTGGTTTATCAGTGGGAGGGATGGGCTGAGCTCTCCGGCTGATGTCATCTTGATTATTTCTTCCGTGAAGCAGCTTTGCTGTTTCGGAGAGAAGGGTAAGACAGCCGATAGTTCGATAGACAAACTGACAGAGGAGTCATCTGTTGGAAATTGATCAGCGTCATCGTGAACGTAAACTAATTTACTCATTAAAGTGTTGCTTATCCTGAGACAAGTTGTTAAGTATCTGTGCCAGTAATTACACTACCTGTAACCTTCTCTCCGAAACAGCAAAGCTGTCACGGGAGAAACAAGGATTACGGTGGCCAGCAGGGGGGAGCGCGGCACAAGCTCTCTCACCGGTATCCATCAAATACTAAACATCAGGACGAGCGGGCCAGCTACCGCGAATACAAGGCAAATAGTTAATACGTGCGTGACAAGAATATTAATTATTTTAATAGTAGTTTCCTTTATTTACGTTCGGTACTAATTGAAGACGTTTCGTCAATAGAAAAATGTACGTGACGAGACGGAGTATGTCTGCAATTGAATTATGAGTGTTTAACTGTATTTGAAGTCCCCATTTGATAATTGGGATATAAATTTTATTATATATTCGAGTATCTATGATATATTGAGCGTATTTAAGGCCAAAAAATGTTCTGTGATATTTTCATAGAAGCCACGATATCTAAATTGATACCTATAGCACAGTATTTCCTTACACAATGGAATCCAAATGGAATTCTTATATACGAGAAATTTCTATCATCGGATGAAACAAAAGAAACAATATTTAAAATTAGAATTTATTAAATTGCCATAAAACCATACACATTTAAAGACTGGGAAAATACGACGACATTCTTAAAACTGTAAAATAAAAATATTATTGAGCCGATCTAAGACCTTCGGTTGGTATAACTGAATCGGGGAAAATATTCAATTTTTTATTGATGACACTAAAGTTTTTTAATTACTACTCAGCCTTATCAGCCAAAAAAAAAAAAGAAAATCAGTTGACAGCTGAGTAAGAAGTACAGGTAAAGGTAAGTAAGTCTACTCATTTTTATATAGAGCTTAGATAGAGACTATATTTTAATTATGAATAAGGCGAGCGCTGGTTGCATCATTTTGATTAAATATATTTTTTCAAAGCAGCCATAAAAACAGCATTATGTATCTAGTAGTTATTAATATATATATATATATATATATATATATATATATATATATATATATAATGTAGTTGGACATTGTTAATTAGTTACATTATTATTAAGTCATTCATCGGTAATTATTTTAATATTTTAAGTATCTACTAATTAATTAAACAAATGACCGTTATATATTAATTCTATGCCGCTGTACAATATTTACAAGCTAATAATATAATTTCATGCTTTAAAGTGTTACAGAGTAAGCCTAACTGACCCCCAAATACTCAAACGAATCTCAAATTTAAGACGTACTTAAACTCGTGTTGTCCCTCTTTTTTCTTTGAATCTGACACGTCGTAGCATGAGTTTAAGCATGTCTTAAATTTGAGACGAGAGAGATCGTTTGAGTATTTGGGGGTAAGGCTAATATAAAATATTGTACCATGGTTCAAGCATTGTCGTGGCGGTGGGGCTCAGTAGCCTAAGGTGAACCCAACGCCTTAGGCGAAGCCAATTGAACCAAGGGAGCTGCTCTTTGTACACCTCTTATAAGTAGAGAGGCCAAAAGAGCAGGGAGGCAAGGGGCGAAGACAGGACAACTCCTCCCGTGCATTGGCACGGGAGGAGTTGTCCTGCGGTGCGGCACAACCCCTGTGGAGGTGGCGTCGAGCCTTTGGGGGGTTGACTAGCCGCCGATGTGCCCTATTGCCCAACAGATCCGAGGCACCTCACCAAAGGCAGCATTGGTGGTTAGAGCTGCGTCCATCTTATTTCGGGCGCAGCGAGTTCCACATACCCGCCTGGGGAGTCCCCGCTCTTAGGCATCCCCCTGGATTTCCCGGCGCAACAGAGAAATATATAATATTATGTCATGCTACTATAGTGTGGTCGCCAGTTCGAATCCCGCTAAGATCTTTATAATATGAATGTCAGACCAAGGTCATGGATATATTTATATATTTTTTTAAATGTTAGTTGGATAGGCAAACTGGCAAACGTACCACCTGATGGTAAGTGGTCGACGTCACCCATGAACATAAACTAGTTTACCTGGAACGAGCCCAGGCCAACTCATTTATGTGTTGCCTATCCTGAGACATAAGATGTTAAGTCTCGGTGCCAGTAATTACACTGCCTGTCTTGCCCTTCTCTCCGAAACACAGCAAAGCTGTTTCACGGGATAAACAAGCAAGATGGTGGTACCCATGCAGCCGGGAGCGCGGCACAGCGCTTCCCTCCCACCGGTAAATTTATAGTACCTACTTTACAAGCATTTTTCCTTATAAGATATAATATAGGTACTAACAAATACATTGTATTATTATAATAAATCTACGTTATCACCGCAACAGCGTATTCTGATGGCCTATGTATTTTCTCCCCTTCTCGCTATATAATTGTCTGTCTGTCTGTAAAACTAATTCCCGGCAGATCGTCTCTCACCGCAACTGGTAATGAGTATTGTTCTAGACGTTTATGACGCTTCAATCTTTTGTTCCTTTAAGTCTGTGGTTATATTTAATGTTCAGCGATTATTATATATATTACTTTGTGTCAACATAATTACTTTTTTTCATTCCTTGATGTAGCCGGTAATTTTGGTTTTGGACCGTTTCTCGAAGGTTTGCGGTTATTACTGGCTGGTACCCGCGGCTTCGTCTGCGATTTATTTTATATATGAGCAGAGGCTAATATATAAAATTAATCATCTCAGCATATAAAATAGATCATTTCATCATCAGCTTTTATCCATCCACTGCTGAACACAGGCCTCCTTCAATGAACGCCAAGACTACTATTTGATTAATATACGTAATACGTAATACTCGATGTTCATAAGTAGATTTTGGAAATAAGCATGTTCTTACAATTTAGTAAACAAGTTTAGGGATCAAAATTCCGTCGCACTACAACGCAATACCACAAAATACGATGAGTCATATGTCTTTAATGTATTTTTTATTCTTATGGAGATAAAATGGCTGACCACCGACGGCGATAGGATTAAAGTTCACAAAGATTTTGTTCATTTGAGTTTAGATTCATTAAAAGTAAACGACGCCGTCTTCATATACGAGGGATACGAGTTGTGCCGCGCTCCTATATGCACGGGAGCACGGGTAATGGTACCCTTCGGATATGATCTGTTTATGCCACATGTAAAGCTGCTTTACATATTATGCCTACACAGTAGGGAGGAAAGGGAGAACAGACTGTCAGAGAACAAACTGTCAGGGAACAAACTGTCAGAGAACAAACTGTCAGAGAACAAACTGTCAGAGAACAAATAAACTGTCAGAGAACAAACTGTCGGAGAACAAACTGACCACATTTGCTACTTACGAAGTACGCTAAGTAATGAATGAATGAGTTTATCGGTTCGATGCGCTTGTACCGCGCTTCCGTCTGCATGCGTATCACCATCCTGCTTGTTTATTGAAACAGCTTTGCTGTGTTTGGGAGAAGAGCTGGACAGGCAGTAAAATTACCGGCACCGAGACTTAATATGTCTCAGGATAGGCAACACGTGAATGGGTTGCATGGTCTAGTTTATGGTACACTTGGCTCTTCTGCCCGTTTGACTACCCAACTAACATAAAAAGGGCAATAATTGGCACAAAGAAAGTAAGCTCGTTTCTATTAATGGGCGACGTTAATCACTTTCCATCAAGTTTATCTGGCAGTTTGTCTATTAACATTTAAAAAGCATTTGCAATGATTGATTTAACGCCTAGGGCAATAGGCTCGGGTACCTGACAAGGACAGAGTATACGTTTATTTATACATAAATAATATTAAAAACATTAGTGATAATAAAATTGTAAATGGATATTCCCAAAGGCATTAAGTGGGTGTCCCGGCGAACAGGCTATTGTCATAACCGCAAATGCGTTTAGAATTTGAGGTGTAGACATCAACGGTAAAACGTAAAAAAAAATGATTGGTTTTATCAAGCTCCACCACAATAAAATTATTTGTTTGCTCTTGAATATAAATTTGAAACTAAGAAAAAAATATGATTTTTTAAAATCTATAATTTAATTTGTTGGAATAGGTATGTCCAATGCGTAATTGACAACATTTTAAAATTAAAAAGTCGCAAAAATAAAAATGCCATTCCTTTCTTTTCTAATCATTTTTTTCATTTATTTTTTTTCATTAATCCAACATATTTTTAATTTTTTTTCGTTACTCTATGGAGAAAAAATATATAATAAAAAAACGTGTGATGACGTCACTTGTCCGTACAAGTGACGTCATCACACGGTATACAGTGACAGAATAAGGTGATTGATTATCCTTGCTCACAGAGTATTAAAAAGTATAATGGGAATGTCATTGAATGAAGTTTTACTCTTCCACTAAAATTTTTCACTAATTACGCGATTAACAAATCTAGACACGACAGTTCTAGTGCACAAAGTTACGAATTCCATGAACTTTCATCTTGCAAGTAACCTAGTCTTAAAAACAATTTGAAGTATAATTGTCAAAGCTTTCGCTGTTAAGACAACAGAAAGCGTGTTCCAGTTCGGTAAGGTCGCTATAGCATTATCCTGCGGTTTCTTTTCAATGTCATTGTACTGTTTATTTTATTCTTCATAATTTAAAAGCACAAGCGAATGTGGTTAAGCTTAGTCATGGCGCGGGTTTTCACTTATTCTAAACATTTGTCACCTTTTACTTGGGTTTAATATTTTAGGTTTCAATGAATCGTAAAAAATGTTTAGAAAAAACTATGAATTTGTTGATTTTCCAGAACATTGTTTTTTTAGGGCAAATTTTCCTATTGAGAACTGGACATTTTATCAGATTTCATAAATTAGAATAGTTTTCAAAAGAACAGAGATTTGTCATTAGGATGCATAAAAATCATTTTAGGCTGGCCTTTCTAAGTGGTAGTGCCATGCTGTTTTTCAATTTTCACAGTGTTTAATGAGTGTTTATTTTAATCCGAGAGGTTTTGTGTACTTGGTTTTTTTATTTCATATTTTTTGTAAAGATTAGTTTATTTTTTTATTTTTGCTATACGTGTACTTGGCGCGACATTTTACAGTGAAACTGTTTTTTGTGGGATATTTTACATGCCTGATTTCGGATACTTTCATGGTCACGGCAGGACTGAGGTGTCACCCCACCATGGTTCAGGCCTTGTCGTGGCGGTGGGGCTCAGTAACCTAGGGTGAGCGGTGCACCTTGGGCGAAGCTAATTGGGGCGAGGGGGATCTTTGTACCCCTCTTATAAGAAGAGGGGACAGAAGAGCAGGCGGCAAGGGGTGAGGATGGGAACCTCACCCCATTGTACTGTCCCGACGTTGGGAGGGGTTGTTCTATGGTGCGGGACAACCCCTCTGTGGAGGTGGCGTCGGTCCCTTGCGGGACTGACTAGCCGTCGAGGTGCCCTGTTTGCTCATTAGAACCGGGGCACCTCACCAAAGGCGGCATTGGTGACACTCGCCGGGTTTTAGTGGGTAGAGCTGCGTCCAACTACCAGCTGTCGGGCGCAGCGAGTCCTACATACCCGCGTGGGGAGATCCACTCCCCCGCGGGATGCCTCAGAGCATTTCCCGGCGTGAAAGAAAAAAAAAAGGACTGAGGTGTCAAAGTCCATTTTAATGATAGTTGGATAGGCAAACTGACAGACGAGCCACAAGATGGTAAGTGGTCAGCCTCGACCATGAACATAAAAGTTAACGTGGAACTAGCCCAGGCAACTCATTTATGTGTTACCTATCCTGAGACATTACATGCGCTATAATATATTATAACATTTTTTTTTAATATTTATAATTATTGTATTTATTGTATACAAAACTTAAATACAACACTTTTGTAAATTTAATTAAGATTAGCTTAAAATATACCCATCCACTATACATTTATAAGTAAATAAAAACATATTGGCCATAAATTACAAAGAACCATAAACTAAAAACCTTAAAAATATAATATAATAACTTAAGTATATTAATAAAAAGGAGTCCCTTTAGGCAAGGTCCCGAAGATACTAACAGCGTTCCTCCTTTGAATAGCTAGACTAATTCTTTGTCCGAGGTAGTTGCCAGCTCTTCGGTCTCCTGTGATGTCGACTAACCTTTTTGTTATTTCCTGAGACATATTATGTTAAGTCTCGGTGCCAGTTATTACACTGCCTGTCTTACCCTTCACTCCGAAACAAAGCAACGCTGTTTCACTGGAGAAACAAGCAAGATGGTGATACCCATGCACCTGGGAGCACAGCACAGCGCTTCCCTCCCACCGGTAACTAACGTTACAAAGTTATTACCTTATTACATAGTTATTATAAGAACAAAATCCAGTAGTGAATTCATTTAACACCGTTAACAATGCTTATAAAATCATGACCCCGAGGAACGCTATTACGGTATAAATATATTAATTATTTTATTTGTACGTAAATCATGGCATTGATTGTTCAGCAGTGGATGGAATAAGGATGATAATGATGATATAACGTAAATATTGTGAAACTAATATAACTATTAGTCCCTAAGAGAGAAAGAGTTAGGAAACCTGTAAATTAGACGTTAAAAAAATGATAGTTGAGCCTTGGGTAGTGAAGATTAATATGTAAGTACTATGTATAAAGTATATTTTAATATTTCAGGAAGAATAATGCTCCAGTATCTGTTTTAAGGGCTATCTGACCTTTTTTGACCCTGTCAAGAAATATGATAATTCTCAGTTCTTCTGGGACTGGATATATGCTCGGTGTGCTAGGACTAGGTAGGCGTGAGCGCTCATGTGCTCGTGTGAGGTTGGCAACCTGGGCCCAGTATGGCACGACGTCGCGGGGCCTGCTTCGTAGCGGCCGGGTAGTCCCCCCGTACGAAAAGTAGTCTGGCCTTCACCGGGGCCAGCCTGTCGCTGAAGTAATTCTCATTCGAGACCCTCACAAATCGGCTGAAGGCGTTCGCATGTTTAGTGTGGTAGTGCATGCCGAAGTGCGAGTGTCCATATACGTCCAGGAGCCTTACCCGAGGTAAACCTGGATCAAGCGAAAGCATTAACCTGCGTCATAAAAAAAAGCGTGGCTGCTCAGATAAAAATTCATTGGACCCAGGCCTTCGCTAATTCGTATATGATACTACCAGGAAAAATCAGTATTAAGGAAAAACAGTTTTATCTTCTCACGGATAACTCTATACCTAGTTATATTCATATATTTTACATAAATACCAGCGAATCCGACAGACGTCCTGTACAAATCATTTTGTCGAAGACCAATTATAAAACCAATCCATCCATCGAATTAAGATCAATAATGTATCAATTTGCACGCTGTAAGCAGAATTATACGCGATCATCTTGTTAATATTTATACCTTTTAACCGTATTTTTAAGGAAATAATTTGAATTTGTAGAAAATTCCATCAAAATCGGTCCAGCTAAACCGCTAATTTTTATGGGATTTTCTGTCGCCGGAGCCAGAAATGTATAAAATTGGCAAAAATTAGATCATATCCTGTCCATCCATATTCCAGAAGAATCATTTTTAATTATATACGAAACTTTTGTTTTGTATAAAAGGTTATCATAACTATCGAGTTTGTCAAGCGATGTCTTATCAGTAAGGTAAAACACTAAAATGTTATGACAAAATAAAACCGCATAATTGTATTAAGATTTAGATCGTGATGGAGGTCTCTTTTTTGTTTTTTTTTGTCATACTTGCAACTTCCTGTAAGAAGCATCAATTTGCTGCGGTCTTGAGAATCATCGCACACTATATATTTTTGTCATGCTCCCAAATTGTATATTCGTTTTTTAATCTCGATGAATGATCTCGACAACATACATATTTTAGAATTTAATGACTTTTCCGTCTTCATCTAATTAAACCATAAGTAAGACGAGTAATTATGTACCAACTACTTTAAATTGTAATGTTTTTACATGCTAGAAATTTCGAATACTTGTCATTGGAAGATTAGTAACAATTAATGCAATAAGCGTAAATATAAAATATCATTGTTTTTTATGATAGTTTGATAGGCGGGCAGACGAGCCACATGATGGTAAATGATCAGCATCAGTCATGAACATACACAAGTTTACGTGGAACTAGCCCAGGCAACTCATTAATGTGTTGTCTATCCTGAGACAATGTTAAGTCTCGGTGCCAGTAATTACACAGTTTCGGAGAGAAGGGCAGGACATGGCAGTCCTGCCCTTCTCTCCGAAACACGGCAAAGCTGTTTCACAGGAGACACAAGCAGGATGGTGGTACCCAAGCAGACGGGAAAATCGGATTTGACTAGTCCAAATCCTGCTCTCCCGAGCAGCGCGCGCGATTGAGCCATCTGCTCATTTACTGTACCGATTGAGCTTAAAGGCCATCAGGCCGAAAAGTCTAGCCCTTCCGAAAAAAAAGCAGACGGGAGCGCGGCACAGCGCGACCCTACCACCTGCACCGGTCAATTGATGTATTAGTATGAATCTAATAATAACTTTTAATTGTCATCCATATTTTAATGCACTATAAATATAACCCGTAGCTAAGCAAGTTTTATCATGTATTATGCAAAATAGATGAATAGGATAAATTACAATATTTATAGACTTAGCTACTTACTCAACGACTACTTCAGTTAGAGCTAGATATTTTAATTTAACTTTTGTATTTTTTCACTATAAGGTATTAAAGTAAGATAATTCGCGAAATATAATACACAACTTTACATAATATCATCAATGATCAATGGTTAGTTTTAAAGAATTGTTCTATTCTCAAGTATTGTTTTTAATATCAACATATTTTTTCATCGCTCTTGAGTATAGTGTGCGTTGCGTTAAAACGGACAAGGCCGTCGACCTTCGATATACTGAGTCATTTGTGGCGTGGTTAATTCAAAAATTCTCCAAAACCAAATGATGGCTTTGCGAAAATGTGCCAGCAATTTATGTTTTAAAAATTTCCACTTTCGAAAACAACATGGCCACTTTTATTCTTATTTTATCGCGTAATTGTTTTGGTAATTATATTTCGCACATCTCGTAATAATCATTAAAATAGTTTTTGTTTCATTATTCTTATCATTAAATACGTCTAATCGGTATGTCAGTTACAGATGTTTACATTTTAATTGCGAAGTTTTATACAGAAATAGACGTTTTTGTACGCTTCTATTTCTTTGAGATTTTAATAATTACTTCAAAGATGGATTTGGTTATCTCATATTGTAAAGGTTCAGCAGTGGCCGGATAAAGGCTGATGATGATGATGATGATTGTATACCAATACCTATTATTATCAAGTTACATTACAAGATGATTAAAATTTACAAAGAAGCAGAGCTAATGTTTTTGCTGTCATCAATAGTCCAAGACAAAAATTTAAAAGCACCGCTAGTAGTACCTACTACTCGGTGCTAGTATCTCTAGTTAATTCTATTGCATACTGTACTTTTCGAAACCATCCGACGTTTTTATAAACACTTAAGGTAAGGTCAACATGTCCACATCGTACGCGTGGTACGCATCGCATCAAACGGATCGTAGTATCTCAATTATCTCCACTGATCTGCACCGTACGGATCGCACTCAAGTGTCACTTTTTATACAAAGAAACTACGATCCGTTTAATGCGGTACGTGCGATGCGTACTATGCGGTCATCTGGACGCTTACTTTTAGACAGACTAGTCTAAATAAAGCGTCCAGATGTCCAGACTTTAGACGACAGTTCATAAAACGGACATGACATAGAAATGTAATAGTGAACAATCTAAATGTCTAGGCCTCGTCTCAATCATCTGTTCATTTTATATTAACCAAAAAGTCGATATTGGCCTTAATACTAAAGTCTCGCCAATAATATGCTAATGTGCCGTATCTTGTGCCAAGTTTGCACTTGACTCCTGCAACAAACGTATTGTCAGTGTCACAATGGAGTAATTTAACTGAATAAACAGTAAATTGATGCTCATTGTTTCAATGTTATTAGTACGCCTCTACTTACGTCTGGACTGACCCTTATATGACAGATAAAGACAGCATACAGCTTCGGCCAAAAGAAAACTTTTATACAACAAGCAGGGTGTCTCTTTTCTATAATTAAAAATGTAAATTTTGATTGTTTGTTAGCATTGTATAGCTATCTATATAAAGCACAGTATGTTGTAAGAGGTAGTCTAATGTTGCTTTGCTGACGAATTGGGCCGGCACGACAGGGGTGGCACCTCTCGCTCACATAACACAGGCGTTAAGTGACAATTATGCTGTCAAGTTTCGTGCGGTTTGTGAGTTTTCGGTGGCCCTTTGGGGGGAATAGGGAAAAGGAGGGCATCGCGTTGGTAGTCACCATAAGGCTCCGACTGCTCGGTTGCCTCCTTGTGTAAAACAAAAGTATCAGCGAGTAAGATGGTCTATAAATTGTTTACCCGTGCAAAGCCGGGACGGACCGCTAGTTATTAATAACTTCCAGGTGTATGTCGGTGGATATTTTGCAATTTGCATCAACTGTAAGGGCAATTGTATCAATTGAAACGCATTTACAATAAAATGTAAATGTCACCAAGGACAGACAAACCGAGTGAGCGGACGAACGTTGGGTCACTAAATGATAACAGGACAATTGATATAAGGCCAGATTGAGATGCAAAGTTTTTAACCTCACATTTGTCTGGTAATGAATTTGACATTTTTTATTGTATGAACAATAAGGCTTTGAAAACTGAATATTATGATTTGACTAATGCTTTAAAACCTTGGAATAAGTAAGTAGTACTAGTAAAAAAAACTTACCCCAAAATTATTAAGGAAATTTGACTCATTTAAAACGGAAACCCGAACAACAATGACATTAAACTAGACACATAAATGTTAAAATTTAACGAATGCCTCTTACGTTATCAAATGGTTGGAAATAACCGGCACAAAAAATAGTATGCCTGCTTATTAAGCAATATTCAGTGTTAATATTCAATGACAAATTTACCCTTTTACCAAGGAAAGGATACCTTTTGTGCGCAATGTCATTCATTCCCTCTATGATTTGCATCGAGCATATAACCGGATAGAGTAATAATGTGAGCCATAAAATTACGAAACTGGTCAGTGATTAGTCACTGACGTAATAGCAATTCAACCGACCAGTAATCTGAATGTACGTGCCATCGGCTAATCATCCATCAATCGACCAATCAGAGCGCAGAGGCGGCGCAACATCGCAGCACAAATTGGGGAATTTGTTTTCAGACAAAACACATGATACATTACCGAATACCGATCTATTCCGGTTATATGTTTGATAATGATTGGCAACATTGCTTTGGTTGGCTTGTCTGTTGGATACCACCAACCTGCTTATCTTCTACTAAATAGTTTTGCCGTGTCTCAAAAGGTCGGAATAGGCACTATAATTGCTGGCATCGAAACTGGGTGGGCAACACCCGGGCCTAGTACATTAAAGTTTTTTTTTTTCAGGGACATGAACTCCCCACCATGGTTCAAGGCCTTGTCGTGGCGGTGGGGTTCAGTAGCCTAGAGTGAGCCGCTGCACCTTGGGCTTATAAGAAGAGGGGACAAAAGAGCAGAGGGCAAGGGGACGGGAACCTCGCCCCATTGTACTGTCCCGACGTTGGGAGGGGTTGTTCTGTGGTGCGGGACAACCCCTCTGTGGAGGTGGCGTCGGTCCCCTGAGAGACTGACTAGTCAGACGGCTAGCCGTCGGCTAGCCTGTTTGCTCAACAGATCCGGGGCACCTCACCAATGGCGGCATTGGTGGCATTTGATGGCACTCGCCGGGTTTTAGTGAGTAGAGCTGCGTCCACTTACCAGCTTTCGGGCGCAGCGATTCCCACATACCTGCCTGGGGAGACACACTCCCCCGCGGGATGCCTCAGAGCATTTCCCGGCGTTAAAGAAAAAAAAGGGACATGGACTGCCATTGACAGATTGGCAAACATTTGATGGTAGACTGGCCCATGTGCTACTTCGCTTATCAACTGACATACAAAGGTCAACTACAACTGACACAAAGGTCATAAGTAACGATGATTTTAAATATATTCATTATTGTATACTGGGTGTCTTTTAAAAGAACGAAATGTATCCATACCAATGAGGTACCGTTTAAACGTTGAGGAAAGGTAAATAAAACGGTACTTTAATGAAGTAAAATCCTTACTTAAAACTGGTATCCTTCCGAGAAGTCCTCCATACCTACATTGTATCCACTACTTAAAGTTTGGGTTCGTGCACGAGAATTTTGACGCCATAAGTCGAAATAATTTTAGGGTTTCATTTTTAAAAGGAAATTTATCACTGTGTGCTATTTTGAATTTGGAAAGGATGAAAATAGCTTTAAATGTTTTCCTTGTCTGTTTATACTTTTTATTTTGCTTGCATTTTTATTTTCTTATATTTAAAATGTTTTTATCCTTA
This sequence comes from Helleia helle, assembly GCA_963853865.1. Classification (NCBI taxonomy): domain Eukaryota; kingdom Metazoa; phylum Arthropoda; class Insecta; order Lepidoptera; family Lycaenidae; genus Helleia; species Helleia helle. The sequence goes on from OY971421.1 coordinate 16,810,721, forward strand.
TACTAATGAGGATAGTTTCTATTTTAACGCATAGGAGGGCAAACGAGCAGTCAAGGCTTTTTGGACTATCGACGCCCACACACATCCGCACAACCAGAGATTATGCAGATGCGTTGCCCTCCTTTTCCCTATCCCCCTCAATGGGCCTCCGGAAACTCAAAAACACACGAAACGCGACAGCATAGCTGTCACTTGACGCCGGTGTTATGTGAGCACCACCCCGGTCGTGACGGCCCAATTCGGCTGCAAAGCAGCATGGCACTACCTCTTAAAAATGTAAAAAAGTTTGTTTTATATATGTTTATAAATATAAATAGTATACCAATAGATGAAGAAAAATGTTACCTAAAATTTAGGAATGAATAATAATGGTCGTGAAATAAATAAATAAAAATCTAAATTGCAATTTTCAGTGACGCAGATTTTTAAAAGCTGCAAATATATTTTTAAAACAACGGAACAGAACAACTGTTACATGCAAATGTTGAACAATGTGATGTTTTGTAAACAAATGTTGGAAAGAATCCAAGTAGGTGTGTCTGTCTGTGTGATATCTGCACAATCTGTTCACGATGTACCAGTAATTTGACCTTTGCGATAATTTACGTTAGCCGTTTTGCCAAGTTTTCGCTCGTTCATACCAATTTTAGGGGTGTCACCTACAATCGTCTAAACGGGTCATACCGTGGTATGATTTGCTTTGCATTTTCTAACACGATTTTCTAGAACACTATGGAATAACTACGTGAAAGTTGTCTAAAGCTTTTGTCTTAAAATCAGGTCTTATTACTAAATGCCTAAATTCTTTATTCGAAATCAAGACACAAATATTTAAGCATTTTATGCTAACACATTATACTATAATGTCCCACCATGGTTCAAGCCTTGTGGCGATGGGCCTCAGTAGCCTAAGGTGAACCCAGCACCTTGCGAAGCAAATTAAACCGAAGGAGCTGCTCTTTTTACCCCTCTAATAAGAGAGACAAAAGAGCAGGGGGGACAAGGGGGTAAGGATGGGAACCTCACTCCATTGTACTGTCCCGACGTTGGGAGGGGTTATTCTGTGGTGCGGGACAACCACGCTGTGGAGGTGGCGTCGGTTTCATGGGGACTGACTGGCTGTAGAGATGCCCTGTTGTTCAAAAGATCCGGGGCACCTCACGAAGGGCGGCATTAGTGGGTAGAGTTGCGTCCACCTTACCATCTTACCGGCGTAAAATTAAGAATTAAAAAAAGATAGTACTATAATGTGTATGGCCTACAAAATATGCAAAAAAATTACCTATAAAAAAATCACAGCTATAAAACCATCGGCAAGAATGAGTCCGGTCAACGTTTTTTATACCCCTAAGCTAACAAGAAAGCAATTTTATGGAATTATCTTGTCAGGGCAGTAAACGCTAAGACGGCAAGAACGTTGGCAGGTACGTAATAAATAAGTAATGAAGGTTGTTTATAGAACCATTGGGCCTATGAAATGGGTCTCAGCGCCCTTGTACATGATCGGACCACTTGCCATTTCAAATGCCATTTGTGTATCGATTATACTTTGCTTGGCTGTATAATTTTTTATCCTTTTGTATCGCATTAAAATATATTCGTAACTCTATGGTGTGGCACCGAGACTTAACATCTTATGTCTCAGGATAGGCAACACATAAATGAGTTGCCTGGGCTCGTTCCAGGTATACTAGTTTATGTTCATGGGCGACGTCGACCACTTACCATCAGGTGGTACGTTTGCCAGTTTGCCTATCCAACTAACATAAAAAAATGTAAGAGGTAGTTCAAGAGACGCATGTGGTTGCATTGCAGCCGAATTGAGCCGACACGACCGGGGTCTCTCGCTCATAAGTCACATAATACCGGCGTCAAGTGGCCTAGGGTTTCGGCCCTTCCATAGCAAGTCAACATGTCAATTTCTACATTCATACCGCATTTTGTACAATTGATATAAAAAGGGATACGCCGGAAGGATTAATAATTATTGCAAAGCAAAGTCTGTTTTATTCAAAGTTTTATTATTGGATAATGAAAAAAACATTATTTGATAAAGAATTCCGATATGAAATAAATCTTAGCCTATCGCGCGAAATAAAATTTATTGATAATATATAGATATATCATAATTATCATAGGATAATTATGATAACTTATTAAGACATGTGTGAGTCTCATTTCATCACTGAAGATAAACAGTTCAGACAAATGAAGAGGTAGACGAACCTCCAAAATCACACTACAGTCATACTAACATAATGTTGATCGTTAATAAATTATAGTTGAAAAAATACGCTGTTATAGCAAACCAAACAAAAAAATTGGAAATATTTTTCTAATACAAGAATTAAATGGATTAACAAAAAAAAATATTACTTATAGTAAAAAAGCGTAATGATTTTTACTTAGTTTATATACTAACTTTACTTTTAGAAATAGATTGAAATATTTTTAACAATGAATATCGTACAATTCACGTTTTTTTTTGTTAATCGATTCAATTCTTGGAATAAAAATTATTTTAAATTTTTTAATTCGGTTTGCTATTAAAGCGTGTTTTTTAACTATAATTAATTTTTTACTTTATAGTAAGTATCGATTTTTTTATTAATTTAAAGTACTGAACCTATGGCAATCACTTTACAATGAGTGAGAGACTAAAAACCACACAAGTGATGTAGATAACTTACCGCCTTATGCCTTCTTTTCATGGGCTATTCAGATAATATATTGGTCAGGATATTGGAACAAACTTATTAAATCATTGTATTTTCATCGGTCCTCGATAAATCCACAAATTTTGAACGAAATCTGGCCGTTTGAAGTGGGTCAAAATCACGCCCAAAGAAGTTGGTTACAAACAGACATACATACTGATAAAGCTAATAAAAAGCTTGTAAAAAGATTCGTCGAACGTATCGGATTTGACTAGTCTAAATCCTACTCTCCCGATGCGCGCGCAATGAGCCTCGCCACCTGGGGTGCGGCGGGGGACGACCACCTTTCGAATAATTTTTAGATGAGCCATCTGCTCACCTACTTAAAGGCCATCAGGCCGGACAGTCTAGCCCTTCTGAAAGCAAAAAAAATTAAATAGTTTGTTCATATGTTTTGGCATTCTTTAGGCTTATACAATAAGTTATGACGAAACATCCATTAACGGGTTCTTAATAAGATTCTAATGACAGTTATATTTAAATAGATTCACACTGAATTAATTTATTATTTCGAAAGTTTTAAAAGAAACGGAATGTTACGCTGTAATATGAATGCTAAAAGAATCCATCAAGTTATGTATATTACAAATATATAATATGTACATTACAACATAAAATAATATGTTGATAACATAACGGTTATTAATATTCATAGTGTAATTATACAATAGAAGCACTTAAAATGTGAGTTTCTTTTGAAGTTCTTACAGGCCTAACTAATTAAATAAAGCAAAATTATAATCTATGCCTTTTTGTCTATCTGGATTCTGAGTCTGAATTTGAATAAAGTACATTTGATTGTCGCTTTCCGAAATATTAAAACAGAAACAACGATTTTATTACGTATCGATAATCGGAATACAATGTAGTAGAGTTCCTGCACGTATTATCACATAAACGTATCTCATTTAAGAAAATTAGCATTTTTCTAGCACGCGATACTCGCTCTAAGACAATCGATTTTTAATCTATATTCGCTTGCATTCGATATTTAAACTTGCACAATGGGTCTCCATGGCGCATTTTATTCGACTATGAATCATTTTTACTTTTTACCTTATGCTGGGAATTCCCACGTGGTTCAATATCAAGTTCGTCGTAATAATGGTTAATACAATGTACATAACTGGCATTTATACGTCTTGCCGGAAACATGTGGCCCCCTTACTTATCTCTCCGCTTGTGGAAGTTGATAAAATGTTTAAAACATTATTTTATGAATCTTTTAAATTTTCGCGAATATTATTTGTAAATGCCAAACTCCCAGGAAAACAATCAGTTTTCCTGGAATTAGGCATTCAAAATATACGAAAAGTAATAGATGTTTTAGCAATTTAGTGAGAATGTCATCTAGGTAGTGGTGCAAAGTAGCTAGTGATAGTTGTGAAGTAATTTGCAGTGTTAGTTTCCGTCTAATTGCGGCTCTACACTCTCACAAAGCTATATTGGTCGCCATAGAGTACTATAGTAGCCAATAATATTTAGATGACTGCTAAATATTATGACAAGCCACTGGGATCGTGAGATATAAGTCCTGCTGATTGTCTCAGCGTCAAGCAGGCTGATATTAATGAATTCCAAATGGACAACGACTCGAGCATCTCAAATTGTATAAAAAAAGACAGTCCTTTATTTTAAAAAAGCTTAATTACTTAAACGTAATTCCATAGTTCTTTTACACACTAAAGTTTAAAGTCTCAAAAACAATTTGTGAAAAATGCGCAAAAATACCACGAGCTACTCATTATTACATGATTTTTACATTCAATTTTTGTTAATTTTATTCATACGTGTCGTTATTGGACATGGTCTTAAAAAAAATAACGATATGTAGTTGACGAACTTTACACAACCTCAAAGACTTGCTGTAAGGCATATTAGTTTCCTTTTTTATGCCGTCTTTATTTATTTTGAGGCCCTAGACACTAGGAAATGGGGCCCCTATGAAAAATTAAAAAGAGCATTTCTCTTAAAGAATTTACAGGAATTTCGGGGCCCTATTGGCACTGGACACTTGCCCAAAGTGCCCAAAGGAGTATACCCTAGATGTTTCCTTCCTAATGATATAATCAACACGCTGATTAGGGTTCCTGGTACAGCATTAACTTGCTCCAGCACGTTTAGGAAGTGAACGGTACTGACTGTGACTTTTCTTCAGTTCTCGGAACCTATCAATTATGTATTGACGATTATTTATGTGGTACTTGACCATAACGCACTATTGTAAATATTTTAGACCCTACTGGTATATTTAGCCGTTTTATTCTGTGTTAAACCATTAGGTGTACCAGAGAGTAGCCTCTGGTACACCATTACACCTAAAGCTGTCGGATCCAATACTATCCTATCAAGTTGGACTATACCATGATGACCTTTAACCAGAATATCCTCCTTTTAGACCTATGCTCTTATGAACTATATGCCTTTTAATTTATAAACTCAAGATTCATAAAACTTTTTGGTTTATTTTTTTAATGTTTGACCTTTGATATCATTTCGTATTATGTAACGTCCTGTATATAATATGAACAATTAATTTTACCTTGCATAATCATAACGTATTTTAATGTATGACGACAATAATACATGGATTACAATATGTACATGCATGCTCATATAAATTAAAGCCTAACATTTAGGCAGTAAGATCGGTCTGAGTATTAAACAAAGGTAAGAGGTAGTGCCATGCTGCTTTGCAGCCGAATTGCGCCGGCACGATCGGGCACCTCTCGATCACATAACACCGGCGTCAAGTGACAGCTATGCTGTCGCGTTTCGTGCGGATTGTGAGTTTCCAGTGCCCCATTGGGGGATAGTGTTACAGACCATAAAAAAATATAGATTTAGAGAGAAAAATAAGGAAGTTTTGTGCCAGGTACTATCAGAAAGGTAGATAGAGAGTGAAAAGGCGACGAAATGTCTGGTCGGCCTTATTCTGATAGATATATTACATTGTGCATATATTTATTTTGATTGTTCAGGACATATTATCATATCATGCATGTGTTTCATTTCCATCTAATTCAATTCAAAATAGATTACTTTTTTACATACTAAAAAGCTATGACCAACAGACTTCTCCATTGTGGCATAGAGGAATACACGCTCATATAACTGTTCGCCATTTTCTTTACACAAAACCAGTTCCTATGAAATCGATGAAACAAAATTTATTGCAGTAATTACGTCTAACACCGCACCTTCCGTGTGGTCGATTGTTCCTAATTATGTTAAGACGGCTGTAAATACCATATGTCTAAGAATTTATCTACTTCATTTAAAACTAGCCATTGACCACGATTCCGAATATAATGTGATAATGGAAATGAAAATTCGAATTTCGAAGTAATTTCAAATGATGCGTTTGAATTAATAGATTATATTAGACATGAACGTAAGACCTGACACCAAAATAAAAAGTATCCAATATCGTAATCCGTAGCATAGTACTTCTTTATGTACATGCAATTTCATTCAACCAAACAAGTGATACGAAACAAAACAAGTGATCTTATTAAAAACAATCCAACAAAATTACAAATTTGAACGCCCACCTAATTTCCATTAGCGTGTAAATCATCAGCATCAGGCAAAGGAGCGTTTTGCAAATTAGTTGTGTAAAGCATTAAAGAGAAAAGAGTTTTTATTTTCCGTTGATATGAATTCACCATGTCCCGTCCAAGCTGTTTTGCCATGGCAATTTACCAGGAATCCAATTAAAATGTATACCGTCATTAATATTTACGATCTCAATCCATTTATGATTTCTATGATTGAAGAGCAATAATTTACGTAGTGGCTCAGTAAGTCTGTTCCGTTATGTTTAAGTATCACTCGTATTAAATCGCAGACTTTCATGTTTTATGGCAGAATGTAACTGAATCTGTGAGCCACAAGGTTCAAAATATACCACTTTATAATATTATATATGCTCCTTTTTATCTTTATATCTTATCCATATAATACCTACTGATTTCAAAGAAGGTCACATAAAGTCTTTGCTGAAGTACCTACTCTTAACAGGGTTTAAAAAGTTTTAGTAACAACTTGTAATAAGTATGTACTTAATTTTATCAAAAATAATGTGAATAAACGTCTGAATTAGTCTGTGCAAATACGATCATTTGTTATTGTAATTACAAACTCATCGTATGTATCATGAATTCTGGTGACCAGTAATTTGGAAGACTTTATAACAACTTAGGCACAGAAGGAAACTAAGTCGTATTTGCTCTTAACTTCCACGCTGAGTAAACTGATTTGAAATCCCAACGGATCAATCTATCTGGAATTTTATTTACTTACAAAATTAAAAAATAAACTTTTCAGTGACTTCACACAGAAATATAATATAATATGATATATAGGTAAATAAACGGCCACTGTCCGTGCTAAGATATTTTTACCGATACACTAATCGCGCGGCATTTTTAATGCTAAGTTTCTACCTACGCTTTATATTATAAAGCTTCACTTCTTACGGGCTTCCCTTAAGGGCACTATATTCTATATTAGTCATTAGGTTGGGATACGGGTCAGAATAGTCGTATACGCGCTGATAATTATAGTCTTTGTTCAATTGTATAAACTATTATGCACTGAAATTCACCAAAACCAGTTCAGTTTTTGTATGATTCAGTAACAAGACTCATCCATATTCACAAGCTTACGTATAAGCAGTCAAACCGCAGTTATGTTTCAGACTTCGCATAACAGAATACCTTGACCAATTTACAATGTTTATTTAAGTCGGGAAAACGAGTTAAAAAATACTACTATTTGTCAAAATATGATAGATTTCAAAACGATTAAAATCACTTATATTTTCAGATTTTTTCAATGTAACACCAACTACGAATCAAAAAATCGGAAGTAAATATTTTATCAACTAAGCATTATCATTATTATTAACGTTTTTCCGGCCACTACTCGACATTGCCCTCCAATGAATGCCAAGACAGATCCCTCCTCTTTCACCTATCGAGGACCGGCCACAGCATGGAGATCATTGTCCCATCTACTTGGAGATCGACTCGTCTTCCTGTTAAATGCAACTGTTTATTTAAGCAGGGTACAAACAGACAGTCAGTTGACCTGATGGTAAGTCAGCGACATCCATAGACACCCGCTACACCAGAGGATTAGCAGGTGTGTACCGTCCTTAATCAAATATATGTATGCACATTTTTTTTTTGTTATTACACAATTTAAAAATCCCGTATAATCATAATAATCCCAAAATATATAGCGCGGAAGTTCTTAAAACATTATCCAATTACCGGGCACTCTAAAGTAATGGTACCGTAACTGGCACCCTGTTTTTAGTGAGCTCATTAACAGGTTATTGAAGTGCCAGTTCGCCGAGATTGACGTGTACTTACAAGGCTAAAAAATCCATTTGTTTCGATATCTTTTTGCGATTGAATGTTGCCATCATTATTAGGTTGTTATAATTTCGGGACTTTCCAAAGACAATGGTCTCTAACAAACATATTATTATCACTTCTTTCGTAGACAATTGTCTTAAACAAACGTCAAAATCATTTCTTTCATAGACAATTATTGTCTTAAACAAACGTCAAAATCATTTCTTTCATAGACAATTATTGTCTTCAACAAACGTCAAAATCATTTCTTTCATAAACAATTGTCTTATAGGATGTGGTCGTTTTATAACTAATTAGAGGTCGATCGGGGGTCGAAATAAGACCTTCATTTATACTTTCACAGACTTTGTTTTTATAAAACCTCTTTTATCATTTGACAAATAAGTAACCTGGTGTTTATATACAAAAATGGGTTTTCCTGACTTAACATAGTAAATAGATCATAAGAATAATTGTGCAATGAGTTGTGACTATAATTATTATTTATAACAATTACGATAAAGTAAACAAAAATTATAAATACATACGTATAATATGTCATACATCAGATTTACCTTGGGGTATATTTTAGAAGGCTTTACGAGGTGTGAAAGTGATTGCCTTTATGTAACAGGGTTATTTAATAACAATAGTAATAATATATCAATGGATCATGAATGATAATATCAATCTAATCTTATCTACCTAGTTTTTACTCAATAATAACATTTAGCTATACATGCCAATAATGATTATTGTAGTAGGTTATGATTATGGCGCCAGTTCTGCGCCCTGATTGGCCGACTGACGTCCATTGTCTGATGATTGGCCAATGGGACGTAGATACAAATCATCACGGGTTAGTTAAATTACTACTACGTCAGTGACAAATCACTAACCAGTTTCGGAATTTTAGAGCTCACATTACTACTCTATCGAGTTATAATATGTTCGATGGTTCCGGCTAATCTCTGAAACGGCTGGGCCGATTCTTACGCGACCTTCACTGACAGATAGCTGATGTTATAAGGAGTAAACTTAGGTTATAAAAAATTATCATCAACCCGAATACCGCTGTAAAGCTAAGTAAAGCTGCGGGCAACAGCTAGTACACAATACATATGAATTTAATGTGGCCAAATGTACAAGAGAGAAAATAAGTTCAATTGTAAACGGACTCATTAATTCAAAAGTCGAGTTCTTAGCCATTGAGCTCTATATTTTGGATTTCATAATTATTATTTTTTTGTCATATTGCTCCAAACATCCTGTGAAGTGTGAGGACAGTCAAAGCGACAGCCTTGTCTCTTTGAATGTTCGAAAGTGCTTTATATAATAAAAATATATAAAACAAAACATAAAAACGATAAAACAACCATGAACCAACAATGAGTTTTAAATAAGCATTCAGGATTCTGTAATATTACTATGACGAAATAAGTCCGAAAAGTATAAATAGATATACCCCGCTGAGAAAATCAACATAAGACAAAATCGTAAGAGTTTGGTCCCACAAAACGAGTATACAATTTGTATTACAAGCAGTAGATACATGCTTATATTTACTAATACAATAAAGCCGAATAGTAATTTACTGTTTAAAAGCGTAAATCTTGACGAAGTCTACTTTTTTGGTGAAAAGAAAGTATATTTTAAATTTGAGGGCGCGTGGAACTGCGGGGAATAGCTTGTAAAGAATACTATACGATATTAAAATTACTTTCATTTGTATGAGTACGTAGGTGCTAAGGTACATTTTGTTTATTTCTTTCGCAGACTGGAAAAACATACAAACATCCGAATTGAGAACCTTTTAGAAGTCGGTTAAAAAGGGTAGCTTAGGCAATGCAATGACTGCCACCTAGACCAACATGCGTCACAGGGCATGAATGGGTGAGTCACCTCCGCCGGGCACAATTAGGGCTGTATAAAACATGGCTGACCAAAACCACGTTTCTTAGTTTGTCTGTACTGACATAAAAAGCACAATTCGCGAAGACGCATGCAACTTATTGTTAGGTTTGAAAAGAGCCTCCGACAATGACTCGTTATCTTAAATTATCTCTTAAATCCTATTATAGTATTTCTTATTAAACTTTTTGTTTTACTGTTTCTAGGGTTCCCTGACCAAACAACTGTAAGTACGAAATCCTTTTGAATATACATTTATATTCTATAGTCTGTATCGTTCGAATACCGAAATGCAAAATAATTTCAGAATGTAATTTTGAAATTAATTAACTGATAAGTAATTAAAAGAAGCAAGTTCTAAACCTAGCTTAGTTGTAAATTTTTCATATATTGAAATCCTGAATCCATGCACTATATGCCTATTTGAAGGAAAGGAACGTTAAGACGATCTCCGTTTAACTCTTACTTACAGTGCAGTGGCACAGAATTTTCTTCTCCTCTTCATCTTTAATCTTGCAAAATAATACCCTTTTTGTAAATACTGAACACAATATAAATTTTTGTTAGCACTCGTGCTTGGCGGTTTTTATGTCGTATTTAAAAAATGGACTCCGTTTTTTTATATCTCTTGATGTTTATTATTTTTATTCACATAATAAGCGCTGTTTGCGTCATTTCAGGGCTTGTTTAGAATTTGAGTTTGTTCAGACACGCGGGAATCGCACGATTACATGTCAAAGAATTTAGAGTTCTGAAACCGCGCGGTTGTCGCCGTGTCTGAACGAGGCCTTAAATTTAGACTTGAAAGATGCAGTCACTTAAATAGATTTCACACGTCATTTTCTACGTCAATGAGCTTTTCCGTTCTCGAAATAAAGTACTATTATTTCAGGTGGACTCTTTACGTTGAGGTAAGGCAATGCAATACGAAGCCAGAACCAAAAGGACACAAGTAACCTCGTTTAAATTCAGGGGTGACATTGAACGCTTATCATATCAAACATTTTTTTAATGTCATCAGGGGGCAAACGAGCAGTCGGAGCAGCATGACAAAACCTCTGACAAAACCTAAACATAAAATCAATAAGACATATTAGACCATAATAAAACATTATTTTTACCTACCGTCCATTTGTCTTTGCCTTTAAAATTTGTTTGTGCTTCTGAATGAATATTAGTATGTATCAGGTATAAGGAGTGATTTATAAACAGCAAAGGTGCGTCGTACATCCAAGTTCAAGGGCCCAATATTTTGTTGTTGCTTGTGGCATTACATAACTGATAAGGAAGGAAAATCGAATTATTTGGAAAAAATCAAGTGAAACAATTGTTGTGTTGTATATGTGAATGATATTATTATGTGTAAAGAATAAAAAAAGTGCGTGCGTACAAATTACCTACACATGTCAGAAGTGAAACTTATTTGGAAAAGTTTGAAAAACTATTTTTTAAATCACGTTTATATTTATACTAATCTAAAGCTTTAAATTTCCGAGACTTGCGATGCGACGTACGCTCTATCTCACTCTCTCTGTCTCGATATTTCTCACTTGCTTGCTCCCTACTCTCTCTCCATGGCTATGTGCTTCATGCTACGTTCGCCCTTTCTCACTCTCTCTCTCAATCGGTCTCAATCACTCTCTCCCTCTTCTTGGACAAAAATGTAGCATATTTCAGAAGTCAAAAAAGCTCAAACTAAGAAATCCAGAGTCCTACTGTCTACATCATTGACTGAAGAATAACTCCATTATAACTTGTTATTGTGTTGTCATACGGATTACACATATTTGCTAAGTTTCAAATCGATAGGATAATTAAAAACACATGAAAATAGACTTACAAGATTTCATTATAAGTATTGTTATTTTTTTAACTCGCAAAAGATAACAAAATTCGCAAGAGAAAAAAGAAAATTTGTTGAATAAATGCATTGTTATCGTGTCCGGTCGAAATTAATTAATCGAAATGGATGTCTCTTTAAAAGCAAAGGCATTATTGGGACGAAAACAGGTTATGATCAAGTAGAATTCCATTAAGTAGTGAAGAAAACATTTCTTTTGCGATTGTTTGCGTTTTTTTTCACGGAATTCGCATTATTTGTGCATTGTTACAGACATATTCACATAAATAAAACATAAAATAGCCTGTTCCGTTATTATTTTTTTGGAACACACAAAATATTTTTTTAAATTTATTATGTTTATATAATTAGTCACGGAAGTGGGTTTGCGGATTTCAGGTTTTATATAATTCAATAACCAGTCGTCATCGATATAATATACTCATTCTGTTAAGAATAATCATGATCACTAACGATACTGATGATCGCTTCATAATGATAAGTCCCAACAAAATATGTTTGATAAATTTTTGTATGAGTAACAATTTACAACATTCCGTACCAATACCGCATAAAAACAAACAACATTTTTTGTAAGTAATATATATACATCATTTTCAAGATATAAAAACTACTAATAGCAATTAATTAATAATTGATAATAACTTTTTTTAAATATTAAGCTTTCACACTAAATTTCTCTAATTTATTTAACAACGTATAGCAGATCATCAATAACCCTGTCGGTAATAGGTTTTAGCCATTAAACTAAACTTTACGTTTACACAATAATATGGCGTCGAGCTTTTAAAAGTTATAACTAATTCCCGTGTTGCTGGGTGCTAAGGAATGCAGCCGACGTTGGCGCATTGTTCAGTTATCTAAACACTACAAACGCGCTGTAAACAGCTTTAAATAAGAAACTATTGAATGGCTGTTGCCGAGTTTAAAGCTATACCCGCACGAACCAAGGAGGGAAGTTTTTTATCAGTATTCGATTATGTCTTAGGATTATATCACAAACAGCCAATATATAGGCGTATATTTTTAAGAACATTTACAGGATCTTTATATCAAATTAATAAATTTCAAAATGCTTTTAGATGCTTGAACGCTAAAACAGTTTATAAAATTCGCATTGATACATTTTCATGCCAATTTTGTTTTATGTCAAAAGATCCTGTCATAAGCTAGACGTACTTCAATGGCCCCTAATCGACAGCCCATCTAGTTAGGGTCAACGATATACATAAGACATATATGTAAATTGAATTCGAAGTAGGCATTTAACCTCCCATTGATCGGGACTGCCTATTTACCCCTCCATAGCCCTTACCTCAACAAACTTCCAGCTTTGATGAATGCACAATATGAGAAATTATTAATTTAAGTTCTTTTGATGACTTTACCCGTTGCATATTGGTTTTCCAAACACCCAAAACACAATAATTCTTTTTGTTAGATATAAGTAAGATGGTGGTTCCCATAAAAATAGCTTCACAAAGTACTATCACCTCCCATAGTATCCACCTAATAACACAACTTATGATTTCCAACCTACCTATTACAGTTTAAAATAAATAACCGTAAGGAAGTACAAACTACAAACAGAAGAATTATTAATAGAGCCCCGTTATATGCACGGAATTCTAAAAGTTACAAAATTCAATTTGCTAGTATCTACAAAAACAATATTGTGTTAATGAAGTATGTACTTAGTGTAGTTTTAGAAGTAAAAGTTAGGCTCGGACGATGTTTACCTCGCGATTTAGGCCACTGTTTTTGTATGAATGTATCTTCTCACGAGTGCATTACATTAATAGCTTGCGTGCTTCATAACAGGAGCACGCCGTTTCTTAGCCTGTCATTAGGTAGTCTCGATTATCATTAAAATGCTATTTTCTATTAGCGTAGTTTTTTTGTGGCAGTGGGCCGGTCGTTCGCCGGCGGGTCAATCGATTCGAAGGCTGCGTTAGACAGAGTCGACCTTGTAACTGTCTCCGTCTGGATGCCTGTTTAAATCTGTTGTCAGTTGGAGACCAGGCTGGAGATCTTAAGTGATCCACAAGTACATTAACAGAGATAGATCTGCCAAAAAAAAAGTTTTTTTTTGTGGCAGAGGCCCGTACGTGCCCGTACGTGGCAGAGAACCTAGTTACTATATAAGAGAAGATATCCGTCAGTAGTCTGAGAATAGCCACTTCAAAGTTCATAGAGGAGGTTTACCGGTGGGAGGGAAGCGCTGTGCCGCGCTCCCGGCTGCATGGGTACCACCATCTTGCTTGTTTCTCCCGTGAAACAACTTTGCTGTGTTTCGGAGAGAAGGGCAAGCCAGGCAGTGTAATTACTGGCACCGAGACTTAACATCTTATGTCTCAGGATAGGCAAAACATAGATGAGTTGCCTGGGCTCGTTCCAGGTAAACTAGTTTATGTTCATGGGCGACGTCGACCACTTACCATCAGGTGGCATGTTTGCCAGTTTGCCTATCAAACTAACATAAAAAAGGTATATCCAACAGATGGACAGAGATATCAAACACTTTTTTCTCGGTTTCCATTTTGTATTGAAAAATTTTCACACGAATACTTTTATAATAAAAAAATACAACAATACATAGATAAAGACGGATACACCATGATTTATGAATTACAAAGGCACTAACAATGGCTTTTGGTAATCTGGGAGCTGACTTGATAATCAGTATCAGGTAGCGCCACGTGAGAGCACTAACCTCGTAATGCGCAATAGATTTACGGACTAAATTATCGGTAGATGAGGTAGGTAAGTAGGAACTTGAAGCAACCATCGCTCATTCAATCAATATCAACGATTGAATAGCTTTTCAACGTCAAAATGACGAATTACCAGTAGGGTTAAGGTATTGTAATTTGTTCTTAAAGTACCCAGTAAAAATGTTTGAAATATTTGAAACTAAAGAAAGCAAAATGTTTTTATCGTCCTATAGAACTGATACATTTTAGTTAGATACGAAATAAAAAAAGATACATTCTCGATCAACATCAAAAAACTATAAGTCGATGAATGGATATTATGTATTGACATGTAGATTAACATACATACTACATAGTTAATGGTTGCATTCAAGCCCGTCTGTCTGAATAGTAACGCTTCCGACTATATTGATTTAAAACTGCGACAGAAGGGGGCGTGATTCGTCCGTGACGTCTATGGTTATTGAATCGAAACTTTAACAGGCTATGCATAAATACACTTTATTTTCGATAATGACCATACACATAGAATGTTCTAGATCATAATTCAATCTTAATTAATTTGAAAGATGACTTTTTACATTTTCGTAATTATAAAATGACAAAAGTGAACTTTGGATAAAGAATACAATTAGGCTGAAAATAGTTAAATTAAGAGAAATAAAAAGCACATGTATAAAACAATAAGATAATAATAACTAGGTACTTACTAAAATGTAAAAATTGCGTATACGTACAAAATTTTATAATAGGTAGGTATATATAAATAAAAATTAAATATTGAAACTTTTTTAGCCCCTGACGCCAAAAGAGGGGTGTTAAAACTTAAAGTTTGACCGCTATGTGTGTCTGCGGCACCGTAGCTCCTAAACGGGTGAACCAATTGTGATGCGTTTTTTAATTGTTATTCAAGTACAGCGGTTCCCAACAATAGGCTCAGCCCTAATTTTATTTCTATGGCACCGTAATAATTCAAACATAATTTATATTTAACCTCGTTTGCACATCGACAAACTATCGTCATCTAAATTATATAAAAACGCTTGCTAGGTCGATATTTTGCAAGTATTGTGCAGTAAACGTGTCAGGTCAAGCATTATGGTTGGATCTTTAGATGTCTCACATAGATTATAGCGCTAGTTCGTTTTGAAAAGTCATCACTGCAACAAACATTCCACGCTTTACGTAATGTGATTGCTTTCAACGTATTTTATCCTTAGATACATTGGGCAATACGAAGATGTACCTAACCGAAGTACTTAATTCTATGTGCGTCAAGTATACCTCAAATCCAAAGTAATCATGAAATAAAACATTAATTATTAGACACAGCAGTTAATAAAGAGTAAAGATATGAGATTTAATCTTTACAAAAATCACTACACACTCAATTCAATGAAATGAGTACCTACCTACATAAGTTCTGACTTAAAACTCTGGTGTAAACTCAGGTTCTGACTTTTTTCTACTCTCCCAAAAAAAATGTGTTTGACATAAAGCCTAACACAATGGATTTATAACGACTCCATAAGCCCAGTAACGGTTTTGGTAATATTTTATAAGAAAACATTTAAAATGTAATATAATAGTCTTTTGACGACCTCTGTGGCTCAATAGTTCGCGCGTTGGCACTCAAGACGGAGGTAGCGGGTTCGAATCCCACCAGGGAACAAAAAGTTTTCCGTATTCCTGGGTCATGGGTGTGTATTAAATGTGTGTATTATATATAAAAATCCTTAATATATGTATAGTATAAATTATAAAAGTATTAAATATACATATTTCCGTTGTCTGGTACCCGTAACACAAGTTCGTCGAGAACCACGGGACCAGATTGACGTGGTGTAAAAAGCTTCCATATAGATATTATTATTATTAACTGACGTATTCTACGCCAGCTAATAAAAAGGATAGCTTATTTATATGCATTAAAACATAGTAAAAGTAAACATGAAATTTTGTAATTCTCATACTTCACATGTCTATGTGAAACACGAGTATCAATAATACATGTAAGTAAATACTACATTACTGTCACTTGAACACAACTTGATAACAACTAACGTACAGATACAACTAACACATTAGTTTGTTAATGGACCCGAAGTAAATGTACCTATCTACAACAAGAATTTCAAAAAAGTCCAAACTCCAATGGTTCCGTACAGTTTAAGAAACACGGGAAAACTGGATCATAAAGCTATAAAGCTTAGAACTTTCATTCATAATAAAACTTCTCTTATTCGATAAAATAATGTTCTCTTTTATGCTTTAAAAACCCCCCAGTTTTTAGTGGGTAAATGCCTACAGCCCCCGACTCCTCTCCCGTGTGAGTCTGGTTGGTCTTTTGGAAGATTTTCACCCTCGTTACAAATTCCTGTGTTCTTATCGGATCTTATATGTTCTCTAATAATGAATTTTACTGTATTCTTCGCCTTAGTTGCCCACTTTTTATTACCCAATTCCATTTTATGTGATTTTTTAATAATTACCGACCTATAAGGAATAGGATATAAGATATTTAAGCGCTTTTCTCATATCATCTGTTACTCGCAATCGAAGCGGGGAAAGCCGGGGCAAGTAGTAAATGATAAATACAATACCTAACTTTATGAAACAAAGACTCGGCAATAGGTTATATCCGTGGATGAATAACATCAACTGTTATTAATAGTTCTGTTAAACTTCAGATATTTATAGATCCGTACGGAAGATAGCAGAATAATTTAGTAATGATTCCGATCTGTGCCCGAGTGTAGAATTAAAAAATGAAATCCGGTGATATTCAGAATTTCGCTTTCGCCGGCTTCCGAGCCATGTCGAGAGCATCGATTTAATTAACATAACTCGTTAAAAATCCACTTATTACATACTTAGTACACAATTGTTTTAGTGCAATCGCGATTTATAATTTGAACAGACTTACCGAGTTCTATGTGTGTATATATTTTGCCACAGATGTTCACACACTACTAGAAGCGTCGTCTAGGACGCGCACAAATATCGCGTTACGGTTTATAAACGGTATCACTGTCCAAAAATATACGGTAAAGTTGCAATGTTATATGCACTTTGCGATTTATAAATAAGTGTTCCTTGCGAGACGTACGCCATGCACGGTGGCGCGCGGTGGACTGCCGCTGGGCGCCTCGCCTGGCCCGCTGTCCGCTATACGTACCTAGTACCTACTCCAGTGTTGTCGGACTTGTTGGGAAGCAAAGCGGTTCCGAACGAGGGATTGGAAAGAAGGGCCACTACAACCCGACGCGTATATTTTTTGTCCCGTCTAATATTAGCAAGAAACATCCGTCTGGTTCACTCCGATGATTCTCGGGAATCGGGATGTAAGCTTTATGTCCTTATCATAAGGCGTATTATGTAGGAGTCTCATATGGTTTACTTTCTCAATCACTCGAATGACCATTGTTCATAATCTCAATTGTTTTGGATGCGTATATCGAATCTTACTGTCCCACTGCTGGACACGGGTCTCCTCCTCGAAATCAGGCGAGGAGTGTCTTGGGTCATAGTTCACCGATGCGTTGGCCCAAGGCGCGTTGGTGAACTTCACACACCTTCAATGACTTTTAATGTCATCAGGTAAGCAGGTATTCTCACGACATTTCCTTCACCGGTGAGCAAGCGATGGTCACATATGTTCAGGTGCACGTAGAAATTTAGAATAACCGTGGCAAAACCCATTTCAATGCATCACACGGGTCAAGATCGAACCCAGAAATCTCACTCAAGAGGCCGAGCCCATACCCACTGGAACATCGTCGATCTCTAGACATTATTTCCAACCCGACGCCAGGAGGCCGTGTGGTCGCAGACTGCACGGTTGGCGGGGGGCAACCCCCCACTTTTATAAACCAAAAGTGAGCCAAATGGACTCACACTAATCCGATGTAACATTAGGGCCTTCGGGCCGTTAGCATAGATCCATCCGAAAAAAAAATAGACATTACGTCAACTTAAATTATTTTTTCAAACTAAAATCAAATATTAATTAAATACTACTTGGACCTGGAAACTTGGACTTGGAAAATTGGAATTGGAAACTTGGACTTGGAAACTTAGAATTGGAAACTTGGACTTGGAAACTTAGAATTGGAAACTTGGACTTGGAAACTTGGACTTTCTTGTTCTGCTTTCGTTTTGGTTTTGCTTATCACATAAAGTGTCGCCTTATTTATTTTGCCTAACCTTTCCCCAACTATTTGTCTTCTAGGCTGACTGGATGCAGCTGGATCTATGGAAATAGAGCGACTGCCTGTCTAATCTCCACAACCCAGTAACTGCGTATTTATCATACCACGAGGTAAGACTGTTTGTCAGACTTTCGGACCTCTGATGACCCGTAACGACTGTCAAAGATCTACGGATGACAGCAGGGACCAACGGCTTAACGAGCATTACGAGGCACGGAGTAATCTCGGTATGTATGAGATCGTCACCTATCCACGGACCAAACGCCTGATGTATCGATCCGTACGGCTTATTTCGAATTATAATATAATTTATTGATACTTTTGTCTTGGTTTTTAGTAATTTAAATTAAATATTGTAATAACTTTGTGGGTGTAGGTAATTGTAAGTTCGTCTGTGCTCATGGTATCTAATGGCGGGACCAGCTTTATAATAAAATCAGTAGTAGTCTTCTGGTGACCGATTTTGGGAGACGTAACATTAAATCGGGACTGCACTTCGGTGGCACTGCTCGGATAGAGGCAGTACGATTTCATAATATTGTTTGATTACAAAGTAGTAGTATAAAGACAGCGAATATTTATGAAAGTAATAGTTTTGTATTATCTCGATAATAATTATTGTAGACCTTTAAATGAAGTACATTGTGGACGGGATTAAAGTTTTATTAAAATGTATGTGCGATTCTACCTACTGAAGTTAGGTAGAATCGCACATCGTATGAACGCTAAAATTAAATTTCCAGTGGAAAAATTTGATTCAGTTTAAACATTGGACGACCATTGAAGACGGAAGCGGTAGTATATCTACTTTAAAGGTTTGCACACACCGAGTTCAACTAGTTTTTGGGATACGTGAGCACTAGTAGTTTTAACTTAGAAACTAGATCGATGCCACAAGACAAAAGTAAATAATTTGTATAATTACGATGCAAAAAGTTATACTGTTACATAATTTCATATTCGTGACATTGTTACAAAATCAGTTCATATTTCATGGTATCAGCTCATATATTAATAATAGTATCTATGGACTCTTTTACACCACGTCAATCTGGTCCCGTGGTAAGTTCTCAAAGAAATTGTGTTACGGGTACCAGACAACGGAAATGTATTTAATACATTTAATATTATTATTATATTATACACATATTTAATAAACATCCATGACCCAGAAACACAGAAAACCTTTTTGTTCCCTGGCGGGATTCGAACCCGCTACCTCCGGCTTGAGCGCCAACGCGCCATTGAGCCACAGAGGTCGTCAAAACACTTTTATACTTAATAATACATTTTAAATGTGTTCTTATAAAATATTACTTTTTCAATACATTTTAGTAAAAAAATAGTAAAAGAATTTTTTGTCCTTTACTTGCCTTAATAGTACTAACAATAATTCGAAATGCCAATTCATTCTGACTGTCTCAATACGTCTCAGAAAATTTTCTGGTCCGGAAAAACATATGTGAATTCAGTAAAAAAGGTGTCATCCATAGTAGGGAAATATGGAATAGACACAGGCTAGATGTACCAGTGATTAGACTCACAAAAAGTTGAAACCGACTTCAAAAAATAAAAAATAAACTAAAAAGTAATAAAATAATCGCGTTTCCTTAATTTTTGTGCCTACAACTTATAATCAACTTGTTTTTTAACTAATTACAATCTTTGCGTTTACCACGTTATTGTTGTTACTAATGGAGTCGGTGTCGGCTAAGTTTTATAGGTACAGCACCAAAAAGCATGAAAGCATGGATGTTTGTTACGCTTTCACGCGAAAACTACTTAACCGATCATCATGAAACTTTTTACACATATTCTAGGAGGTATTAGAAGTAACATAGGATACTTTTTATTTAAAAAAAAACTAAAGAGAGGTGTCAAGGGACACCCAGATGGATCGAAGTTCCTTTCGATTAATTAGTGAAGAAATTAAACTATCTTATCCTGCGCAGACGAAGTCGCTGGCACCAGCTAGTATTTCTATAAATCCAAAACTAGATAACTATAACAACAACAAGATTTTGTTATGCATAATTATTAATTATCACATCTAAGAATAATTCGAGCATAGTCAATCTACTGCATATTCGTATACATATTCTCCTCCTTTTCCAATGGGTTTCAATCTACTATTATTTTTTTTGGTTTCTAAAATTATCGACCCTGGTCTAATAGTCAATCTACTGCATATTCGTATACTGTGGCGTGCTTGCCGGCCGTGGTAGGTCACCGGAGTTCATATAAAGACATCTCCCGCGCAACGCAAGTGCAAAGCGATTCGGTGCGTTAAATACCTATAGTTTTGGGAGAAGGGGCCCTTAAGGAAATGCGATTATTTTATTACTTTTTAGTTTATTTTTTATTTTTTGAATTCGATTTCAATTATTGTTTCAAAATTTTTTATTTCTTAACTTTTAGTGATTCATAATACATGAAAATGATACATCATTGACTACTACTATTTTTGTACGAGCTGAACATTTTAGCATATTGAACCGTACGAATTAAACCCAACAAATTAAGCTGTAAATTGTTGAGGAGTTCCCTCGACTGTCTATGGTGTCCATCATTATACCTATAATGATAATTATAACCCATATGGGAGCAAAGTACTCGTCAATATAAATGAATTAAGTCCAAACACATGGTATCTACTGTAAACCGTTGAGGAGTTCCCTCGACTGTCTATGGTGTCCAGCATCATAACTTTAATGATAATTATAATCCATATGGGTGCAATTAAGTACTCGTCAATATAAATGAATTAAGTCCAAACACATGGTATCTACTGTAAACCGTTGAGGAGTTCCCTCGACTGTCTATGGTGTCCAGCATCATACCTATAATGACTATTATAACCCATATAGGTGCAAAGTACTCGTCAATATAAATGAATTAAGTCTTAACACTAGGTAGCTACTGTAATCCGTTGAGGAGTTCCCTCGACTGTCTATGGTGTCCAGCATCATACTTATAATGACTATTATAACCCATATAGGTGCAAAGTACTCGTCAATATAAATGAATTAAGTCTGAACACAAGGTAGCTACTGTAAACCGTTGAGGAGTTCCCTCGACTGTCTATGGTCTTCATCATCAGACCTGTAATGACACTTATAACCCATATGGGTGCAAAGTTCTCGTCAATATAAATGAATTTAGTGCAAACACAAGGTAGCTACTGTAAACTGCTGAGGAGTTCCCTTAACTGTCCTTCGTCTTCATCATCAGACCCCTAATGATAGTCACAATCCATCTAGGTGTAAAGTTCTCATCGATACAAATTAATCAAGCCCAAATACAAGGTTACTGCTGTAAATCGTTGAGGAGTTCCCTCGACTGTCTTTCAGCTCCATCATCAGAACAACTCTAGACCTTCATTAAATTGTAGTGCTTTAAAATACTTATAAAAAATATTAAACGCACTAGTTACTCCTACGATTTTCGAAAGTTCCCCTCGATTTCTCTAGGATACCATCATCAGATCCTGATTTCCTTATCATGGGACTACCTTGGAAGTGCACTCTTTTGAATAAAAAATAATTTTGAAAATTGGTCCACAATTGACGGAGAAATCGATGAACATACATAAAAAAAAATATACACACGAACATATAACCTCCTCCTTTTTTGAAGTCAATTCTTTTGAAGGCAAATGTATACGCTTTTTTTGATCCCAGAAAATGTTCAAAACCTCCCAATTGAAAAATTCAAAAAGTTATTAAAGAGCGTTTGTGTGGTAAAGGATATTATAAAGTAAAAGATTTTATGGAAGATACCACACCTTGGGAATAGGGCGTTCCTCCCAGGCATTTCAGGATAACAACATGTGAAATCACTACATAGTATAAAACAAAGTCGCTTTCTCTGTCCCTATGTCCCTGTGTCCCTTTGTATGCTTAAATCTTTAAAACTACGCAACCGATTTTGATGCGGTTTTCTTTAATAGATAGAGTAATTCATGAGGAAGGTTTATATTTATGGTAACATTAATTAAATAGTGGAGAAATACTATTATTTTTTAGGTTTCTTATGTGATGTCGTAAATAAACACATCCGCGATGGCATATGTGTATCTCTTAAGGATAACATACTATATCCATTTTAATACTTAAAAAATGGGCAATTATAAAACGGTAGTTGGAAAGCTTGAGCATTTCATGAAGTATGTTTTTCCCGTTTACACCATGCAAATTAAATGCATATTTTAGGAGATATAGCTAAATCAAAATAATGCGACACCGTGATTTTGACCGAGCCGCGCGAGCGGGGCGCTCCGTGATGCCGCGCCTTGCGCCCGAGCCTGGCCCGGCCCCGGTTCCGAAAGTTAGGATAATAATTATTATTGTATCAATGTATGGTAGAATTGTATGCCTACTGAAAAGTCCGCGATGGCATAATATGTCTATATTAGTTAAATATAACATACTACCTATATCCATTTTAATACTTTAAAAATTGGCAATTATAAAGCGGTAATGTAAAAGCTATTTACAAAAATACGGTATTAATCACTTTATATTATAAAATAAAGTCCTACGCCCGTCCATAGATAAATAATCATCATCAATCCGTGTACGGCTGTACATCTAAGTTAACGCGGGCGAAGCTGCGGGCAACAGCTAGTTTGTTATAAAATATTTGAAAAGATTAGTTCGACTGAGATTGTGTCACCGGTTCTTTTCAGTGGGCTTGCCTTGGAATCGGTGGTAGATTCAATTGACGTTCAGAAAGATACTCTGCTTGTAGGTACTATTTTGAATAAAAAAATTTGATTTGATTTGATTTGTTAAATCCTTCGTTTGCTCGGTATGCCGCATGTCCCCACAATCGCAGGACCGACGTAAGACATGTAATAGAAGTCGCATTATACAATTTCCTTATCACGTGGCGCGTGCACTGGATGATTTGATTCTGACCAGAAATATACCTCTAGACGAGACGACATTACTACGTGATAACGCATTTTTGCAAGTACATCAGAAGAGGAACATAATAAAGAAACCCTTTTTTATAGAAGAGGGGGCAAACGGACAGTTGTGTCACCTGATGGTAAGTGATATGCGACATTTATAGACATCAGCTATAATAGTAGCAGGTGCGTTGCCGGCCTTTCAAATATGAGTATGCCCTTATCTTAAAGGTCCGTGATCAACGGCGACCACCATAGGCGAAGAGTCGCCGCCCCAAAGACCGTCCCATGTTGATGGGGTGCGGTAGATCCCACTGCCGGGAGGCCGTGAGGCCTCGATGCAGCTTCCTCGAGCCCCTTGTGGGGCTCTAAGAAGACTACACATTTGAAGGTCCCTAACTCCTATCAGCTCGAGATTACCGTAGGTGGCAGCGAGGTTCCCCACAATGGCTCAGGCCTTTTTTTTTTTTTTTTTCGAAAGGGCTAGACTTTTCGGCCTGATGGCCTTTAAGCTCAATCCGTACAGTAAGTGAGCAGATGGCTCACTTAAGAAATATTCGAAAGGGGGACGCCCCCCTCCGCGCCCCGCAGGGGGCGCGGTTCATCGCGCGCGCTGCTCGGGAGAGCATCATTTGGACTAGTCAAATCCGATACGGTCGACGAATCTTTTACGGTTGAATTTAACCTATCATCATGAGGGCCGGCCCTCATCCCTCGCTCTGGAGAGGGAGGCGGGTCATGCGCGGTGCCCAAGCAATCTAGCGGTAGCGTAGTGCTAGCGCTGTTTGCGCGTTCTGGGTTTGTGTCTACTCGTATCGGATTCGCACGGCTCAGGCCTTGTCGTAGCGGTGTGGCTCAGTAGCCTAGGGTGAGCCCAGCATCTGGGGTGAAATTGAGACGAGGGGGCTCTTTATATCCCTCTTATAAGATGAGGGGACAAAAGAGCAGGGGGCAACGAGCGAGGACGAGAAGCTCACCCCATAGTACTGTCCTGACGTTGGGAGGGGTTGTTATGTGGTGCGGGACAACCCCTCTGTGGAGGTGGCATCGGTCCCCTGAGGGACTGACTAGCCATCGAGGTGCCCTGTATGCTCATTAGATCCAGGGCACCTCACCAAAGGCGGCATTGGTGGCACTCGCCGGGTTTTAGTGGGTAGAGCTGCTTTCAGGCGGAGCGAGTCCCATATGCCTGGGGAGACCCACTCGCCCACGGGATGCCTCAGATCATTTCCCGGCGTTAAAGAAAAAAAGGTGGCAGCTGGTCCGAACATCGAGATGGTGTGGGTGAAATTTAGAATTTTTACGCGATCCGGTGAGGGGAATTCTGCTGCAGGTATTAGTCCGAACAATTCCTCAGAACACTCCCCGTGGTAGATGCAGTAGAACTTAGAAGACGCAGAGTGATCAAGGAATCAAGCCGATCGGTCGTAGAGATATAGCCACTCTTTTCACCAGATTTTGCGGAGATCCATGCTCAGCAGCTAGCATGCAAGTGCCATCGAGCATATAACCCGATGTTCCGGTTATATGCTCGATGATATGTGCTAAGCATGTTAGTGTCACAGATACTGCTTTGGATAGTCAATTACGTTTTTCAAATTCATTTCAGACTTCTTGGGCAGTAACCAGATGAAAGCGTCCTTGAGACAAAACAACTTCATTTGGTGCTAGTAATTTTACAGCTTGCCTCTAAATAAGGGGCCATCCATAAAGTACGTCACACGTTAATGGGGAGGGAGGGTATCACCGAAGTGTGACATCGTGTGACAAGGGGCATGGGGGGGGGTCAATAGTTTTGTGACGTCACATGTTAAAATTTAAAATATTAAAACGCAAAGTTTGGATGTGAATTGAAAATTTTAATGATCTATATCTTGATTAATAATTTAGCAATTCTCTGTTTAATGAATGATGACGATGCTTTATGGATGGATGAGAATGATGTCGACACTAAGGATGTTCCTGACGTTCAAATTCAGAACGAAAATGAAGTGCCTGATTTACCAGTAATAGCTGATATAAAAGGGTGGATCCAAAGTCCATGGACACTCGATAATTAAGTTTTTTATCTTTAATTAATATAATTAATCGTTTATTATTTTGGGGCCATCCATAAATTACGTCACACGAATTTCATGATATTTGGACCCCTCCCCCGTCCTTGTCACAGATGGTCACATTTATGAGACCCCCCCCCCCCTCTCTAGTGTGACGTCACATTTTGCAATTTTTACATAAAAAAATTGAAAATTTAAAACAGCTGTTCCGAAATTATTTTTATTTTGGTTTAAATTATTTTTTAATTTCATTTTTTTATTAGTTCACAGTAATCTTATGTGACGTCACAAAATCTCGGAGCCCTCCCACCCCTTGTCACATAATGTCACACTTCGTCGACACCCCCCCTCCCCCTTAACGTGTATTACGTTACGTATACGTAATTTATGGACGGCCCCTTTCTAACTAGACGTTTGTTTTTTCGGTTTTACTAAATGTTGGACTTTATTAGTTGTTGGATTTTATTAGATTATTATTTAATAAAAATAAGTAAAAATAGAAAATAGCTGTTTTCTCTCGATTATTTTTAATATACATAAATTTAAAAAATGTATGACGTCACATCAGGAGGGAGGAGGTTATAAAAATGTGACAACCTGTGACAAGGACGGGGGGAGGGGTTCAAAAGTCCTAAAATTCGTGTGACGTACTTTATGGATGGCCCCTAATAGGACAAAACTATACACACTGACGGCGTGAAGGCAGGCTGGAAGAAAAGTAGGCCGAACAATTGATGTTATTAGCCATTTATCACGAGATAGCTCATCCGGCATGTCTGTCACTCCTGGCGATTTTTTCTTCACTAAAAAGGTCCCGGGTTCGATCCTGACCCCCCCCCCCCTGTGATTCCTAGAAATGGGTTTTTCTAAAGTCTTTGAAGGTGTGTGAAGTTCACCAACTCGCATTGGGCCAGCGCATCGGTGAACTATGACCCAAAACCTTCCTCGCCTGATATCGAGGAGACCCGTGCCCAGCAGTGGGACATATTATAAGGGTTGATATTATAATTATATTATAAAAAGGTTGCTACATAATTTTAAAGAGATTCTTTATATGAGACACTACAATATCGAGCCAAGTCTATTCAGGGTCATGACTTAGGTATAAAAGTTGCAAGGCTAAAAAAAACTTTTCGGGTTTTTTGAGCACACGTGTTATGAAGGCCACGCCATAATTATTATAACGTGGAGCTGAGGATGTCGATAATAATACTAAAGATTTGACGAGGATAAAGATTCATTAGTCATGAGTTTTCGAGAAACGTGCATATCTAATAACCGCTTCTGACAAAAAGAAAAAAATAAGCTTCCCAATGACACATTATTTTTATCTATGAAGTACTTATATACATTTTAAGTGTTCATTTAAATTTGTGATAATAATCCGCTGCCAAAAGCTGAAATATAAAAGTGATAGAATTTTTGCAAAAAAAGCTTTTTTTAATTACCTACTAAAAACCTATATGAGACGAATGAAACAATTTTTACGGATTTTATCGCGGTTTATTAAGATTTTTACAAGCCCGACGTTTCGGATATTTTACAGCAACCATGGTCAAAAAATTGTTTCATTATTAAATAATGAGTGAAATTCTCGTAAACATCAGAAAACAATATGATCATTCAAGATTTAATTATCTTGTAAAATTACTGACTGACTACGCTGCAACCCATCGCCGTTCCCATTTGTATGAGTCAGTGTGACCGATGCTTTATGTTAGGTTCATCTTACTGTCACCATGAGACAGATCTAAGGGCGATAGAGGCATTTGAAAAAAGAGATTATCAATCTTAGATGGATTGTTCGCCTTCTTCACCGAATGAGGTTACACACATATACCTCCCCTGCGGAATGCCTAAGACCATTTTCCAACGAAAAAAGGATCTTTCATCATGTAGCCCTGCCACCACAATATGATGAAAGATCCTTTTGGTACGAATGACGAGGGATCGGCTTGGCGGTCGTTGAAAAAGGCATATAATATCTATCAGTGAACGGAAAAAAGTTGATAATGTTTTATAATGTTGATGGTAATTGGTACCTACACTTTTAGCAATTAATTAGCACTGGAAATCCCTCTTTTGTTGCCGGCTTACCAAACCTGACCTCAACTATCACCTCTACGATATCAAGTCTGACGTCTTTCAATCGCGTCCTTCAGACGTGACTCATTTTATTTGTTTTTAATTTTCTATTCATACACATCTGTAAGCAACGTGAGATCATATTTTTTTGTTTTTTACTGACGTCGCGTGACCGACTCGTAAGCCCTGTACCTCACGACTGTACAAGGCTTGAACATAATTATTATGGCAATTATTAAAGAGGAATGTACAAACAAGATGCGCCACGCCAAAATAATACATGACTACACACTCATTGGGATGTCACGACTTTTCCTGCATCGTTTTGCACTGTCATAGGTAACTCGGTAGGGTAGGTAATCAGTATTTTTTACGTTTTGATGTGTACCTTCATCGAAGCAGATCCTAGTACTCCCCATCATGGTTCAAGTTCCAAATTTCCACGTGCACCTGAACACGAGATCATCGTTTACTCGCCGGTGAAGGAAACATCGTGAGGAATTTGATCAGGCGATCAAATTAAAAGTTTTTGAAGGTGTGTGAAGTTGACCAACCCGCATTGGGCCAGCGCATCCCGTGAACTATGGCCTAACTCGAAATCAAGCGACCCTCCTCGCTTGATTTCGAGGAGACCCGTGCCCAGCAGTGGGACATATAAGAGTTGACATTATTATATATACAAATTGTAATTGTATGTAAATTTTGATGACACAACTAAATATATATGTAAAGAAACAAGTTTACCGAATAATATATCTTATTCGGTCATTACGATGCAGGAACCTCGTATGATGTATGGCTGATGATACAACCGGATATCACCGTGTGGTCTTGCACGAACTCACGACATAAAGTTCTTGAAAAAACTAACGATAAACGTTGATTTTAATAAATATTATGAGTAAATTCCTATCGTATGACTGCCAATCTATACATCTATATTCTATACAGATAAATAAAATTGGAGAGTCTGTTTAACATGTAAACTTACCGTGTTACAAATACCAAATTTGCATTTTTTTTAATTTTTGTCTGTTTGTTCCGGCTAATCTCTAAAACGGCTGGGGTAATTTCGACGGGACTTTCACTGGCAGAAAGCTAAATTTATAAGGAGTAACTTAGGTTACAATAATAATCATCTTCACTCCGGATACCGTCGTAAATCTAAGTTAACGCGGGCGAAGCTGCGGAAAACAGCTAGTTTACAATCTAGAACCAACACAATACAATAAAAACTAAAACTAGGTACTTAATAGTTTTTAAATAGATATTATTGAGGTATTTGTTGTCGACGAATATGAAAATGAGACTGACATGTAAAATTGTTTACATTATAATATCAAGTCCTATAAAAATCGCATACATTCATTTTGACGAGTCGCAGGGCAACTTTAATTAATATAATCCTGAGTTTATCAATTCATCTTAATTCTTCTTTTAATAGACCAGTTGATGGTATGAGAACAAAGTCAACATCCATTCTAATCGTGTTATAAGCCAACATAACACGCGAAACAAACATAACAGTTCATAGAAACCGAAGCGAATCTTGAATGTAAGTAAAAAAATGTCGTTAGACGCCCACACGACGAATCTAGTGCATGGAAAAAAGATATGGCGTCTCACCCGCTACTTTCGTCTAAATATTGAATGCTTAGAAAAAACTATCCAGTTAGACGCCGAAGGCAACGAACCTGTAAACGAGGACAGACCACAAAAACATTTGGGAGTGCGGCGCTCCCGCCATGATTAAAACCTAATTGAAATGGTGATAGCATATATCTGACACCATTTTTTATCTCTAATCGCGAAAGTTTAAAGCTCTCTCTGGGTGTTAGTAGGAGCTTTAGTGTTTTTATATACTTATCTATATAAACATAACTAAGCTGAAGAGTGGTTTGTCAGTTTCGCTCTAATCTCCTAAAGTATCAATCGGATTTGAATAATTAGTTTTGCATTTGATACATCAATTATTGATGAAGGATATTGGTTGTTTATTAATAATCAAAGTTTTAATTTTTATTGTGAAGCAGGTGTCGCGGAGAAGAGCTAATAAGTTAAAACCGGGCCGTTTTTAATCTACTTCGTCACTATTGCATAATAGGTTCCTTAATATATTTTATAGAAGAGGGGTAAATGGATAGACGTTTCACATTATGGTAAGTCACAAGCAACATCCATAGACACACGCTTTATCATTATCAGGTGCGTTGCCGATATTTCAAATATGAGTATGCTACTATTCTATAATATGTTAAAGTGCCAAATCTTCGTATGACTAAGGGGACATAAGTAGGCCCTGTACAACAGTGGCCAATTGAGAGAGGGGCTTGGTTTAAGACATCATTGCACGCGTTACTGAGTACCATCATCATTTCATCATCGTAACTCCAATTGGGTAGATCACACAATACACTATTACTTCGGTTCTATTGAATCAAATAAGGTGTAACTTAGCTTTTGAATTCAATTCGTATTCCAAGGTTTATTCCATTCAAATCTTTTCAGTGGTTTAGTAATAACAAACACAAAGATAGAGTTAATTATAAAAACTTATATTTTATGAATGGTTGTCTGAAATGAAGGTTCTTGATAATGGATGGAATTTTTACATTTATTACATACGTCTTCATATGATGTCAGAGACAGAATTACCAAGAACTTATTGTCGTCTAATAATGTTGAGGCCTTAGGTTCAAAAAGAGGACCTTTTGTTGAATTTGAGGTTGAGGGTCTTTGTAAATATATTGTATACTAGCTGTTACCCGCAGTTTCGCCCGCGTTAACTTAGATTTACGGCCGTACGCGGATTGATGATGATTATTTTTATAGCCTAAGTTACTCCTTATATCATCAGCTATCTGCTGATTAGCCCGAACATACAGACAGACAGACAGACAGACAAAAATTGTAAAAAGGCTGTTTTGGTATATGTCCCGTGTATACATCCATATGCATTTAATAAAAAGCGGGTATTTTAATATTACAAACAGACACTTCAATTTTATTTATCTGTATAGAGATTAGAGTAGGTATAGATAGTAAAAGTTTAGTTGCGTGTATTTGTCAGGATTAGACTATCGACTACAACTTTGGTAGGGGCTATTCTGCGGTGCGGGACAACCCCTCTGTGGAGGTAGCGACGGTACCTTGCGGGACTGAGTAGCATTCGAGGTGCCCTGTTTGTTTATTAGATCCGGGGCACCTCACCAAAGGCGGCATTGGTGGCACTCGCCAGGTTTTAGTGGGTAGAGCTGCGTAATCTTACCAGCTTTCGGGCGCAGCGAGTCCCACATACCCGCGTGGAGAGACCCACTCCCCCGCGGGATGCCTCAGAGCCTGTGCTCAGAGCATTTCCCGGTGTTAAAGAAAAAAAAATCTACTACAACGTTGATTTCTTATTCACGTAAGGGCGCAACCCTACCGTGGCGCACAGAGAGGTTATACGCGTACTTTGTCAAGTTTCGTTGCAATACACGGACACGCTACATACGCATTAATTGACATTTTAACACACATGCGTAGCCCCTACGTGCGCCGCGGTAGAACCGCGCCTTAATGACGGGAGTTTATTATTAGAAGTGTATAACATAGTTTTGTTTTTTTTTAATTCTTCATAAAACAGCTTTGTGGTATTCCTAGAATAAGGCAGGGCTATATACGTAGTAGGTACCTATTATCTAATCTGTGACTTTTTCTCATCAAAAGCAACACATGGATGAATTGGCTGAAAGAGGCAGAATAATGGCTAATCCTGGATGAATCGGTGTATGTTTATGGGCTATATTTGCTGCTAGTGCTCGTCTGTGAGGTATCAACTACTATAGTAAACATAAAATTCGATCGTCATCTGTGTGACAGGTGACTGGTCAGATATGCTCTGTCAATCATTGTCCCTTATAAGTGTGTCGACTTCCGGACTTCAAGGCAAACACCAATACGCGTGAGTTGTTAATGCAAGTACGTTATAATACTATTATTATTTATTATCATATATAAATCTGTTGGTTCAGCTTGGTATTTTTTTTCTTTTTTTTACGCCGGGAAATGCTCTGAGGCATCCCGCGAGGTAGTGGGTCTCTCCCGGCGGGTATGTGGGACTGGTTGCGCCCGAAAGCTGGGTAAATGGACGTAGCTTTACCCACTAAAACCTGGCGAGTTTCGCCAATGCTGTCTTTGTTGAGGTGCCCCGGATCTAATGAGCAAACAGGGCATCTCGACGGCTAGTCAGTCCCTCAGGGGACCGGAGCCACCTCCACCGAGGGGTTTTCTCGCACCACAGATCAACCCCTCCCAACGTCGGGACAGTAAAATGGGGTGAGGTTCCCATCTTCGCCCCTTGCCCCCTTCTCTTTTGTCCCCTCTTCTTATAAGAGGGCGTACAAAGAGCCCCTCGGCTCAATTGGCTTCGTCCAAGGTGCTGGGTTCTCCCTAGGCTACTGTGCCCCACCGCCACGACAAGGCCTGAACCATGAAATCAAAATCAAAATATTTTTTTTATTCAAAATAGTACCAATACATTATCATTTTGAACGTCAATTGAATCTACCACCGGTTTCAAGGCCAGCCCACTGAGAAGAACCGGCGAAACAAACTCAGTGGAACTAATCTTTTCAAATAATATGTATTCTACAACAACTTTAACATCTTATCCTGAAATGCCTGGGAGGAACGCTTTATTCCCAGGGTGTGGTATCTTCCATGAAATCTTTAACTTTTAATATCCTTTACCACACAAACGCTCTTTAACAACTTTTTTGAATTTTTTAATGGATAGCTTTTGAACGTTTTCTGGGATCCTATTGTTAAAGCGTATACAAATTCCCTTTAAAAGAATTGCTTACTTTCGAAAGTCTAATCATTGGTGCATGTAACCTGTGTCTATTACGTGTATTCCTACTATAAATATCACTTTTCTTACAAAATTCATTTATGTTTTTCCGGACATACAGTAAATTTTCTAAGATGTATTGAGAGGCGACAGACAGAATTCCTATTTCTTTAAAATTTTCTATCAAAGGTGAAAACTTTTAAATTGCACGAATAGCTCGCTTCTGCAGCACAAAAATGTTGTTAATATCGGCAGCATTTCCCCATAGAAGTATGCCTTATGACATGATGCTATGAAAGTAGCTAAAATATACTATTCACGCCGTATCTTCATTAGTAAACTGTCTTATTTTTCTCACTGCATATGCTGCTGAACTGAGTCTATTCGCCAATTTAGCTATGTGGGGCTTAAAATCTAGAGTTATTGCTAGGAAAACTGTGGAGTCCACCAATTCCAAGTTTTCACTGTCTAAGTGTACATTGGTTTGCATTTGCCAAGGAAAATTTTATACATTTAGTTTTTTTACTATTTAAAAGCAAGTTATTAACTCTAAGCCAATATACCATCCTCGATAGTGTGTTGTTTACCTCGTCATAATTAGTTCATAATTCTTCGTCATAATCTTGTCGGGTCATGGTGGGGTTACATGTTACTGGAAGCGCATTAAGTAGCGCTCAAGGGGGGAGGCCTCGTCGGCGGCCTCCTCTCCAACCCAATCGTCGGCCTCCTTCTGAGACATAACTACCTCGCAGAAGGAGACCATCGCCGTCCAGGACTCGTCGTCACCGAGCATCGCGGTGATGACGCTCGGCAGGGACAAGTCCCCTCCGGGCTAGTAACGATTATTTTGACTAAATGTCCATTTCTTGTGATATTTTCTATCCTTGTTTTAGTTGCAGCTGGACTCCCAGTTTGCCAACTATATTTATATATAAAATCAAAAAGCGAATGACATACGAAACAATTTGGCTCTATCTCTCCGTCCACAGTTTCGACATTGTACATTAGTAGATATATTCGGCAAGTCTAAATCGTCATCGTAATCACTATTATAGTCGTTATATAGGTAATAAGTACTATACTTTACTACTCCAAAAGATTAAGAAATAGTGAGCGGTTGGCAGTTGCGTCGTAAATGCTAAGTTATAATAATAGTTCAAAGATTTTATCTTAGTGAATGTGCTTTGTGTGTGATGTTTTATTTGTGTGTAATCGCCTTATTTTTTTAAATAGCAACGGTTTCATATTGATATAGTATGTCACTTCACGTAAGAAGATCTATGTCATCTATATTGTTTTGAATTCAGAATGTTCCGCCTCAACATCATCACGCCGCCGCCGCCGCGGTGCCGCACGCCCGTCTACATCGATAACATACTGCTTATTTCGTCGGTGAGATCGCTTTCTTAAAGAAGGTCAAGATAGGCTTGACATCACTGAGAACTTCTCTGTTAGTATGTCTACCAGTTTACTTATTATCATAAATGTTTTCGTTGCGCTTTTAACAAAACGCGACCTAGTGCGAGGTAGTGCCATGCTGCTTTTCAGCCGACCTGGGCCGGCACGACTGGGGTGGACTGGACCTGGTACTGGACCACTCGCTCACATATCACCGGCGTTGTTTATGTGGATGTCTATGGGCGTCGGTAGTCATCATAAGGCTCCGACTGCTCGGTTGCCTCCCTATATGACATAAAAAAAGTCTGTGTTGTTGCAACATAAATTGATGCTTTCCCCACCATGGTTCAGGCCTTATCGTGGCGGTGGGTCTCAGTAACCTAGGGTGAGCGGTGCACCTTGGGCGAAACTAATTGGGCCGAGGGGGCTCTTTGTACCCATCTTATAAGAAGAGGGGACAGAAGAGCAGGGGGCAAGGGGTGAGGATGGGAACCTCACCCCATTGTACTGTCCCGACGTTGGGAGGGGTTGTTCTGTGTCTGGCGTCGGTCCCATGCGGGACTGACTAGCCGTCGAGGTGCCCTGTTTGTTTTCTAGATCCGGGGCACCTCACCAAAGGCGGCATTGGTGGCACTCGCCGGGTTTTAGTGGGTAGAGCTGTGTCCACTTACCAGCTTTCGGGCGCAGCGAGTCCCACATACCCGCGTGGTGAGACCCACTCCCCCGCGAGATGCCTCAGAGCATTTCCCGGCGTTAAAGAAAAAAAGAAAAAAAAGGGTAGTTTCGAATAACTATTAACTTTATAACGTTAGGACGTTTGACACCTCAATTCTCCCGTGACCATGGTTGCGGTAAAGTGTCAAGTATCCGAAACGTCGGGCATGTAAAAATAAAGCGCCGAAAAATCCGTAAAAGTTGTTTTATACTAAGCAACTCTACGTTTCCACGAACAACCTTTCATTTTAATATTTAAAATAACAGAATTCACATCATAATGAGATTCACCTTCGCCCAACGTTATCCCATTGTTTTGTATATAAACACGCATTGTTTCATTAACACACATACACTAACCACTTGACATTAAACTTGCTAACAGCACGTGAAGTATTTTGTAAGAGTAAGGACAGACGTGAACCAGACTTTAGCGGTTGGAGTGAAAGTGACACGAAAAAGTGTCACTGCGTTATGAGATTGCTATTAGAGCTTGTGACGAAATATGTTCTGTGGGTTTTAGTGAGTTTTGTGTTTTAGGCAAAGATGACGACACAGTTTGTAGTAAAAGAGAAAAAGGATTATGTGGTTTTATGAAACCACGGTAAAAGTGAAACTTTTTTTCACATTATAGACATTTAACTAAAAATTTTTGGAATATAAAAATCGCTTTATCAATCTTAATTTATACTTGGAAAATTGGAATAATAATTGACATTATTTATTTTATATTATATTATTATATATTACTCCGCGGCCGACCGTCACGCGACATGCAACACACAGACGAAAAAGTTTGAAACGATGTAATAAAAGTTTCACTTTAAAAATGTGCATCAAATACTACGAGACACCATGCACGAATAAATAATTAATAGAACGCGCTTACTGCCATGCATAAGCTAAACTGAAGGTGTAAAGAGATCGTATCTAGCGATGCACTTCTTTCTTAGAAATAGTGGTCTTCTCGAATGCTGTCTAGGACGGAGCTCCTTAATTTCTCATACATATTTAGAGATCTATCAGGTATGGAGGTTTCTTCACGATGTTTTCCTTCACCGGTAGCGTGGACTTGCACTATCGGAAAAATAAAATATTTAAAATAAAATATTAAAATAAAACAATCTCAAATATTGTAGGGCGAATATTTTTTATTTAAATACATTAAATTAGTTCGCATGCACTCTGAATTCATTAGTTTTCTGTCTCTAATTTCAAACTTTAAGTACCTATGTAACACACATCTATGAAACCTGTGTGGTGTATAAACCATTTTTTCGCGTTTATTAATAACTCTATACAATCATTGCCTTCACCGGAAACCATTACTTCTTCATCGCCAACCGATACACGGGATGTTGCTTGAGCGAGCTTTACAACTAGTTTTTATTGTCTATTGGGTGGGACGAGTATTATTCGCATCTTTATCAATGGCGGGAAATTGCTAATTTTTTAACACTACTAAAGTCCAAGGCTTGTAATATGTGCAGTATGTTTAGCATAACGGAAATTTTGTAAGAGGTACATAGTGCCTGCTGTTTTGCAGCCTAATTGAGCCGGCATGTCGAGTACTTCTCCCGGCGTCGAATGACAGCTATGCTATCGCGTTTTGTGCGGTTTGTGAGTTTCCGATGGCTCATTGGCGGACAGGAAAAAGGAGGGCAACGCGTCTGCATAACTTTTGTGCGGATGTCTATGGGCGTCGATAGTGACCATAAGGCTCCATGTACCACCTTTGCTAGCTGAAGATTTTTTTCCCTTCTTTATCTCTTTCAAAAATTCCTTTTGTGGTTGTTGGTCGACTTATTGGGAAGGATATATATTTAAAGAAGAAATAGAGTGGTAACTAGATTGATGCAGATGGGTGCAAGGCAAAATACGACACCGACTCCAAAAGTAACTATAATGACGTGGTAAACGCAAAGTTTGTACATTAGTAGAAGATTAAGTTGATCATAAGTTGTAAGCACAAAAATTCAAGTAACACAGTTATTTTATTACTTTTTAGTTTAGTATTTTTGAAGTCGGTTTTAATTTTTTGTACAATGTTTTTATTTCTTAATTTTTAGTGATTCCGAAATTCGTCGTTTTCGCGTTCATTGAAGGAGGCCTATGTTTATCAGTGGACGGATAAAGGATGATGATTATGATGATGATGATGATGATGATGGTGATGATGTTTACGATGACCGCGACATACGATGGTGTGCTACCAAAGCATTCTATACAATTGTTACATCGACAAGTAATAAAATGAGCATATCGTCTAGGTAAAAGAAACCATCCAAATAGGCGTTATTGGGAATAACTGAAAAACGGCTTGTCAGATCTTAATAAAATTAATATGGGACCAAATTGGAAACACCAGCGTTGAAACAAAAATATAACCATTGAAATCCATTCACAAACGGCGGAGTAATCGTGTCACATACATACAAAAAAAAACATACAGACGAATTGAGAACCTCCTCTTTGTTTTGAAGTCGGTTAATAAAGCGCATTCCTGCCGCCGGTAAAAGTTAGTGCTACGGAGAGTTAAATTCTTCCATCCAAGGGTTCTTCTGTGACAAAAATTGATACGCAGACTTATAACGGTGATTTTTAAGAGGCACTCGGTTTCTTTATTTAATCTTGCAAATACCAAGAATATATAAATAATTTGGGTCAATGTTTTGTTCACAGAACAAATATTGGCACATGAATCAAGACGTACGATATTTCAAGAATCAATATTAATAAAACCTTTGTTTGATGATTTCAGTATAAAAAAATGCAATGTTTAGATAGAGAATTAGTATTATTAGATATGAACAATGTCCGTCGAAGGATTCGTTGCCACATTAACCTACACTCACAACTTCTTCCACGTTTTTTTCCCCAAAGAAATATAGAAATGCCCTTTTTTAATATCACAGAGAAATCATTCCAACCACTAATCCCCTTTTGCACGCATCCACGGCTTCCTCGGCGTCCATAAAACGTTTTCGTCGAAGGCTTTCTTTTATTTTCAGGAATAAAAAATTACAATTTCCGAGGTCAATCCATATATATATATATTTTTTTTATTTAACGCCGGGAAATGCTCTGAGGCATCCCGCGGGGGAGTGGGTCTCCCCACGCGGGTATGTAGGACTCGCTGCGCCCGACAGCTGGTAAATGGACGCAGCTCTACCCACTAAAACCCGGCGAGTGCCACCAATACCGCCTTTGGTGAGGTGCCCCGGATCTAGAAAACAAACAGGGCACCTCGACGGCTAGTCAGTCCCGCAAGGGACCGACGCCACCTCCACAGAGCGGTTGTCCCGCACCAGAGAACAACCCCTCCCAACGTCGGGATAGTACAATGGGGTGAGGTTCCCATCCTCACCCCTTGCCCCCTGCTCTTCTGTCCCCTCTTCTTATAAGAGGGGTACAAAGAGCCCCCTCGGCCCAATTAGCTTCGCCCAAGGTGCACCGCTCACCCTAGGTTACTGAGCCCCACCGCCACGACAAGGCCTGAACCATGGTGGGGAATCCATATATATAGCCTTACGGCGGGTGACACATGATTCCACGCCTGACGTCGCCAGATAGTCGATCGTTTGCTTGGCGGTGTGCGACGAAGCTTTGTCATGGTGAAGAAAGATCCTAATGTGAACTTATTGCATTGCAGAGTGATATATTAAATTAGTATACTACTGTGCAGTAACTGTAAGATCCTCTAAAACAATTGTTGCGTGATGAATTACCTGTCCGCAGAACGAGGTTAAGATCTTTTTTCCAATGCTTCGACCTCTCTTCACTTTTGTTGGCAACTCCTCTGAAGGAGGAAAACCCACTCAGCAGACTGTTTTCTAGTTTCATGTGTTATGTTCGACACAGCTCTCAACACAACATAACTTCGACGTTGACTCAAATAGTCACCTCCGTTAAATCTTTTAAGCATTTTGCAGCACCAATCGACACGAAAGAGTTTTTGGGCATCTGTCAAATAGGTATCCATCGAGCACAAAGCTTCCTGACCGCTAAATGCAGCTAAATGGTTATGGAGGATTTTGTGCTTTCCACAAATTTATTTTAATTTTATTATTTTGTCTATCTATCTATCATAGATTTTTCATTGACTTATATGACATCGAAAGTCATAAAACATCATTGCTCGAATTTTCTTGAAATTTCTCTCAAATTCATGCTAACGTGACGTGACAATTTTCAATTTTCCAAATCGAAAACCGAAAAAACAAATGACATGTGAATGAAATACATACACAATCGCAGTACTACACAATAATATTGGTAAAGAGTTCCATTTTCAAAATTACGTTTTAAAAAACGTATAATATTTTTGTCAAATAGTATCAATGACACCAATTCTACCAATATTTACATTTTTCCCGTCTGAATGTCCTGTAATAACTCCAGGTCAAACCAAAAGCTTGGCCGTTCTTATGAAATTTGGTAAATAATAAGAAAATGTGATTTGGCATATAGTGCCAGACGCGGCGGCATCCCACAAAACGAGGCCATGTTGGGCGTGTAACTGGCACAGAACTCGTCTGATCAGACAGTGATCAGACGAGCTAAGTGGAGTGTCCACGGAATCCACGTAATTGACCGGATGAAAGGTCAGCAGAAGGTCCAATTGGGAAGGCGTATGATCTTCTACATCAGAGATACGAGTTGGTATACCACCAATTGTGTCAGATCATAATATGCTGAGGTAAAGTCGTAAGTCGTCAGATCTTTCCACATGATTGTTTGTACGTGAGCCAAGCCACTCGGTGTGATTGGCGTTGAAATCACCAAGTACCACGATCTCTGCGGATGAGATTTTTTTTTTATAGAAGAGGGGGCAAACCGACAGTCGGTTCACCTGATGGTAAGTGAATAGCGACATTCACAGACACCCGCTATACCAAGAGATCAGCAGGTGCGTTGCTGGCCTTTTAGATGTGAGTATGCTCTTTTCTTAAAGGTCCCTAAGTCATATGAAATCTGTTGTAGAACGGAATCTGTAGCCATTTGGATGTGCTCCATGAGTCGATCGGTTTCGTCATTACTGCTGTGGGACCTATATAGGCAGGCAAAGACGCGGGGATGGTCGTCGCTGTCGAAGCGCAACCAGAGGATGAAGAGGTCACTAGCTTCAAGACTGCCAAGGCGATGAGAATAGACATCCTCACTGACGTACGCGTAAACTCCAGCCCGCGGTACAAAAAAAGTGTTCTAACTTGTACCCCGGACAGAAGAGATAAGAAGTAATCAGTCGGAAAGGTATCTCTGACGCGGTAAAAAACTGGAGGTGGTAATGGTGGCGATAAAATTTGCATGAAGGTATGATAAAATTTAAAGACTGGCCGAATTTATACAAAATTACGAAAAATTAGAATATAATGAATGACACATGTCATAGTACCTAATCAATCATTTAGATGTATTCAAATTAGAAAACAATTTCTATTCAATGTTTTCAAATACAAATTGATTATTTAATGGTTTTTTTTAAGCAACATATGAAATACAGTTAATTATTTGCAAATAATATTCAAATGGCGAGAGCAACTCGTATAGCTTTGGATCTGGCACTTGGTTGGTATTAGAATTGATAGATTTTCTCAAAGAAACTAAAGCAAAACAATCATTAAATTCAATCAAGTTGAGATATTAAATAATTGATGTAAGTGATCCTAATCAATGTTTTTTTTTGTTTTGCAGTTTCTCTGAGAAACATTGGACCAGTGATATCAAAAGCTTGGTATATGACAAAAGCACTTGTAGAGAAAACTCCCGCAAAACCTATAGTTTGTAACACAATTGTCATGAAAACTGAAACGCTTATCGATACAACGTCTGACAAATTAATGTCTAAAATAGTCGATCTTAGAAATTACTTTCTACCAAAAGAACTAAAATATCTTGAAAAAGAATTAGAAAAAGTCAAAAGTGAAATTGAACGCAATGAAAAATAATTATAAAATTGTAAATTTTACTTATCGTATATTTGTCAATAATAAAAGTAATACAACCTAACAGTATATTTTTTATTCCTAAAAGTAGTTATCTAATTATTATATCATTTTTTATCCTTTCTGTTCTAGCTGTGTCCAAATCAATGAAACCCGCAATAGGAACTGCTTGGCAATATGCCAAAACAGAACTTGCCCCACCTATGACACTAAATTACCTTCATGGCCTCAAAGGTAAGCAATTAGAAGAGTCTGCATCTAAAGCTGCTAATAATTTCATAAATGGAATAGAAGGCAGAATACGGGAGATGCATGATGGAGCTAAGGAAGTGATAGGAAAAAGTAAAGAAGAGATTAAGCTTGCTCAGGAGAAAATGAAAGCAGGCGCAGAAGCACAGAAAAAACAAGCACTAAAGAAAGCTGAAGAAATGAAACAGAAGCTAATAGACGCTGAAAAAAAAGCAAAAGAAGTTGAAGTAAAAGTAGCAGATAAAGCCAAGCAGATGAAGTCGGAATTTGACCTAGAAACAAAGAAAAAAGAAGTAGAAAAAAAAGTTGAAGAAATTAAAAAGCAACTATTACAAGCTATTAATGAGGCGAAAAAAGTTGGAGTAATAGTAAACGAAAAAACCAAGGAGATGAAGCCAAAATACGGAGCAAACCTTAACCAAAAAAAAGCACAAAAAGAAGTTGAAGAAATTCTAAAGAAACTGATACAAGCTGAAAAAGAAGTAAAGGAAGTTGGAGCAAGAGTAGTTGAGAAAATCAAAGAGGTGAAGTCAAAATTCGATAAATAAAACCTAGACAATGTCTAAACTGAAGAGAGAGAGTAAAGTAGAGAGGAATCGCGAATGAAAGTGGATTACAAAAATTTACTTTTGGTAACCAACACCTAACCGTTACCTTTACAATATAAAAAGTATTAAATATATTGTGAAACTAAAACATATTTAAATTATTATCATTCTATTTATAGGTTATAATTGAGTCGATGAATAATTAACAATATATTTTCTTTTCCTTATTCGAGTAATGGCTTAGTTTAGGATAGGCCGATTACTGACCTGAACAGTGAAGAGAGTAACTGTTGTACTAATGTTTGGTTCCTTCATTACGTTGTGTTGTTTAAGGGCCCCTTCTCCCAAAACTATAGGTATTTAACGCACCGAATCGGTTTGCACTTGCGTTGCGCGGGAGATGTTTTTATATGAACTCCGGTGACCTACCACGGCCGGCAAGCACGCCACAGTATACGAATATGCAGTAGATTGACTATGCTCGAATTATTCTTAGATGTGATAATTAATAATTATGCATAACAAAATCTTGTTGTTGTTATAGTTATCTAGTTTTGGATTTATAGAAATACTAGCTGGTGCCAGCGACTTCGTCTGCGCAGGATAAGATAGTTTTATTTCTTCACTAATTAATCGAAAGGAACTTCGATCCATCCGGGTGTCCCTTGACACCTCTCTTTAGTTTTTTTTAAATAAAAAGTATCCTATGTTACTTCTATTACCTCCAAGAATATGTGTACAAAGTTTCATGATGATCGGTTAAGTAGTTTTCGCGTGAAAGCGTAACAAACATCCATGCTTTCACATTTATAATATTAGTAAGGATTAGGAAGGATGAATTAGCTACATAGGTCTAAAAGGTAGTGTCATGCTGCTTGCAGCCGAATTGGGCCGGCACGACCGTAGGGGTACCTCTCGTTCACATGATAATGGCGTCAAGTGACACCTATGCTGTCGCGTTTCTTGTGTATGAGTTTCCGGTGTCCCATTGCAGGGGATGGGGTAAAGGAGGGTAATGCATCTGCATTATCTCTTGTGTGAATGTTTACGAGGACGACCTCTGTGGCTCAATGGTTAGCGCGTTAGCGTTCAAGCCGGAGGTTGCGGGTTCGAATCCCGCCAGGGAACAAAAAGTTTTCTGTGTTCCTGGTTCATGGATGTGTATTAAATATGTGTATTATAAATAAAAAACCTTAAATATGTGTATAGTATAAAATATTAAATATATTTCCATTGTCTGGTACTAGTAACACAAGTTCTTCGAGAACTTACCACGGGACCACCAGATTGACGTGGTGCAAAAAGCGTCCTTAGATATTATTATTATTATTATGGGAGTCGGTAGTCATCTAAGGCTCCGAATGCTCGTTTGTCCCCCTAAGCTATAAAAAAAAATCAATCATTCTAGGAATGCTTGTAGGAGATTAAAAAATTGTAGACAAACATATTCTTTTATACTATATTAATTGTTTTAAAATTTAACAAAATTTTGCTGTCGTATGCTAGGACCAGGTTCATTTTCATCGACCCATACATCATCGATTAATGTTAGACACGGGTAGGAGACCCGTGTCTAACATTAATCGATGAGAAGAGGGTCAAGGCCATAGTCCTCACGACACTGCCCTGTGGGTAGGGGGCTAGGAAATGATTGCAAATCCGAAATATTTTGTGATGAAGGTTCCTCATTTTCTTTATTGTCGGACAATTTGAATTCTTCAAGTGTTAACAATTTCTGGAAGAAGACATCACTACATAGTATAAACTATAAAGCAAAGTCGCTTCCCGCGTCTGATTGTATGTATGCTTACATCTTTAAAACTACACAACGGATTTTGATGCGTTTCTTTAATAGATAGAATGATTCAAGAGGAAGGTAATAGGTACATGCATAATATAGTAGATAAACACTCATAATTTTAGAAGTTTCTGATATGATGTCATAAATAAGCACATTTTTTGCACTTACATTGCAAACGCTTGATGAACCCTAACATATAGATCAAAATAATGTACTACATTATTATACAGATTAGCCGGGCCCGGTTCCGAATTAATTATTATTGTATCAATGTATGGTAGAATTGTGTATCCTAAATATGCATACTGAAAAGTCCGCGATGGCATAATATGTCTACATTAGTTAAAAATAACATACTACCTATATCCATTTTAATACTTAAAAAAATTGCCAATTATAAAGCGGTAATGTAAAAGCTATTCACAAAAATACGGTATTAATCACTACATATTATAAAATAAAGTCCTACGCCCGTCCGTAGTTTTTTTTAATTTTTTATGTTAGTTGGATAGGCAAACTGGCAAACGTACCACCTGATGTTAAGTGGTCGACATCGCCCATGAACATAAACTAGTATACCTGGAACGAGCCCAGGCAAGTCATTTATGTGTTGCCTATCCTGAGACATAAGATGTTAAGTCTCGGTGCCAGTAATTACACTGCCTGTCTTGCCCTTCTCTCCGAAACACAGCAAAGCTGTTTCACGGAAGAAATAAGCAAGATGGTAGTACCCATGCAGCCGGGAGCGCGGCACAGCGCTTCCCTCCCACCGGTAAATAATCATCATCAATGCGTATATGGTTGTATATCTAAGTTAACTCGGGCGAAGCTGCGGGCAACAACTAGTTTGT
Organism: Helleia helle; assembly: GCA_963853865.1. Taxonomy (NCBI): domain Eukaryota; kingdom Metazoa; phylum Arthropoda; class Insecta; order Lepidoptera; family Lycaenidae; genus Helleia; species Helleia helle. Next base: position 16,854,892 of record OY971421.1, read on the forward strand.
GATAAAACTGTATTAAGATTCTTTTTCCTTATTTTACTTTTTTTATTCGCCATTTCAATTAAATAACTAGGTACTACACAAACTCAAGTATCTATTTATTTACACTAATTAAAGGTTTTGTATTGCAAACTAATTACAACTAAGAACAACAATTGTTAGTAAGTATTAAGTAGCTATATTATTTACACTGTGTCGTCTTATTTATTTAGACGTAATAATATAAAATGCGCGGTAACAACGTAGTCTCGAGTAAAAGCGGCACAGGTCCTACTTCGATGACGCCCGGCTGGGTACTGGCGCGACGTGGTACGATGCGCGAGAGCCATTTTTATCGTTTTTTTTTTTCAAAAATTTTTAAAGTGACATAATAAAGATCTATCCAATCATTTCCACGTCATCCCCGTTTAGCAATTTAAACGTAAAAGTTTCATTAAAATTGAGTTACCTGAAGTCTCATACTACTCAATTTGCTTTTAAAATCGACGTTACTTTAGAATTTTTTTTGATCATGTAAAATGTTAAATATTGTATTTTTATCCAAAAAAATCCCTAGATCAAAGATGTATATATACCCTATTTTTTATTATTATTTTAAAATGACGACTTCTATGAAAACACCTCGATCTAGAAACAACAATTTGGGATAAGGGGCCTGGATTTGGCGGTTTGCTACTCTTATCCACGTGATATTTCACGCTAAGTTTCATAAACCAAATCTCTAAAGTCTAAACAAATATTCCCTTTATTTTTAGTGCCCAGACTTGCTAGTCTGGGCACTAAAAATAAAGGGAAAGGTAGAGTAGGTACATTTTATTTTCAGTCAATTCATATTTTTATTACGTAGATCGCATGTTAGGCTAGATGGCCAATAAACGTAAGGTGTTTTTTTTTCTGGAGGCCTTACCTATGGTTGTAGTACTTAACAAACTAACACAATTCTTAATAAAACTTGTCAAAACAAAGATGTTATGTATGAAGGCGAGAGTGTACAATTTACACGGCGTAGTTACTTGCACATGGGCCCAAATATGGAATGGTATGGTGTGGTATGGTATGGTATTTGAATATTTTTTGCTCCAGCAAAAATTTAAAAACTTTCAAAGCTTACTATATCTTCACCATATGTAAAGAGTAGGTAATAAATGAGTAGTTTATTTGTAATAAACCATTAAATAACATATTTTACTGGCTGAAAGCAAACGGTAAGTCAGGAAAAAGATTTAATTAAAAATGTTATTTATATTCGTCATGAAATGACATTTCATTAAAATGCTATAATATAAATGTTTCTATGCATCGTATTACGCATGCTTCATAATTGATCGGGAAGTTTTATTTTGCGAAGGCAACTATTAAAATGATGTCGTTGAACAGCAAAATCACGAATCTAATTCGTAAGAAAAGTTTTTTTATGTTAGTTGGGTAGGCATACGAGCCACATGATGGTAAGTGGTCAGCGTCGCCCATGAACATGGAACCAACCTGGAACAAATCCATATCGCATATATCGCTAGTTCCAGGTTAACTTAACCTGGAACTAGCCCAGGCTACTCATTCATGTGTTGCCTATCCTGAGACAGTCTATGGCAGTAATTAACTGCCTATCCTGCCCTTCTCTCCGAAACACAGCAAAGCTATTTCACAGGAGAATCAAGCAAGATGGTGGTATCCAAGCAGACGGGAGCGCGCCACGTTACAATCTTTCCGCCGGTAAAGTTGTCTATAATCTTTTTATCAAGCGAATAAAAACAACTCGTGGCGTAGTGACTGTAAAATAAAGAAATTACATTACATTAATTACACTGAAGTATCCGATCATGGGCCATGGCAAATTATTCATCTTGAAAGTTATAAAATAAATGTGAATCCTGCTTGTCATCACAGATTTTTCTATTTAGTTACAAGCTCATAAGACTCACATCAACATTAATTTTTTCACTTTTAAAACTGCACAAGAGTCTCGTGAACAAGAAATTCACAGACAATGCCATAATAACAGGCTCCGTGAAATAAAAGTGAAAAACATGATATTGGAATAGTTTTAATGACAATCAAATTTTCTGCAGGCTTCAAGTCGTTCCTTGCAAATGACATAATCGTTAATCCTGCCTTGAAAAGACAAAATGTAATTTCGAAAATATTACAAAGGAAAGTTCAAGAGATAAATAAATCGAAACTAGCTGACAAACTTCGAGCTGCTAAAGGATATTATCGCTTAGAGATGTCGCCACCTAAACTCGGTGAAATTGAGGTTGCATATTTTTTTTACTAGCCTTTGCTGTCCCACTGCTGCAAGGTCTTTTTTTCTTTAACGCGGGTCTCCCTACGCGGGTATGTGGGACTCGCTGCGCCCGAAAACTGGTAAGTGGACGCAGCAGCTCTACCCACTAAAACCCGACGAGTGCCACTAATGCCGCCTTTGATGAGATGCCCCGGATCTAACAAACAAACAGGGCACCTCGACGGCTAGTCAGTCTCGCAAGAGACCGACGCCACCTCCCGCACCACAGAACAACCCCTCCCAACTTCGGGGCAGTACAATGGGGTGAGGTTCCCATCCTCGACCCTTGCCCCCTTCTCTTTTATCCCCTCTTCTTATAAAAGGGGTACAAAGAACCCCCTCGACTCGATTAGCTTCGCCCAAGGTGCTGGACTCATCCTAGGCTACTGAGTCCCACCGCCACGTCAAGGCCTGAACTATGGTGGGGACTGCTGTTACCTGCTAATGCAGGCCCATTAGCTTGGGGGAGGCCTTGCAGCCAGGTTTTCACGCCATCTTTTTGGGGGTCGGCCTCGGCGACGTCGTCCATCTTCTAGCACCTAAAATGTGGTGATATTTGCTCAGTGGTCAGCTGACGTGGCCTGCCCAGACCCATTTCAGCATAACAGCTATGATACCCACGTCTGCAGTGAGCACAGGCTGGTGTTTCTCACTCTATCTGTTCTTTTTATGCCCAAGGTTGCATACCTATATTATGTATTTTAGTTCTCATAAATTCCTTTGTCCATCTGACTTAATCAAAATCGCTTTCAAAGAAGCTAAAATATTAAGAGGAAACCTGGATGAATGAAGTTTATGAGATCGAAATAGTCTTTGAAAGTGTATGAAGTTCACCAACCTACATTGGGACAGCGTATAGGCAAACTATGTCTCGCTCGTCGCCTGATTTGTAGGAAGAGGCCCTATAATATGATTTCACGAAAAGAGCATTTTCTCTGTATGTGCTTACGCCTTGCGTCACACAGGGCCGTACCTTTTGACCAAAGCGTTAAATGCAAACGGACTGACGTATCCAAATAGGATTATCAGATTGAATGATGCGCATAATTGGCCTTCTATATGAAGGTGACGATAATGACGATAGGTTTATTACTGTCTTTTTTTAAATTTAGAATTGTTTAGTGAGTAGTTTAATAAAATTGTAATAGACACCATTAGTATACTTTGTAAATCGCAGAAAAGAACAGTGAATAGTTGAGTTGAAGTTGACGCGACAAGTCTTGTTGGCGTGTCTTAACGTCATAATCGCAATATCTACGTACAGACTACCTATGTAGGTACAAAGGAATACATTTTACATTACATTAACCACCTTAGTTCCTCGCTATTTGATTTGCCAAAATTACAATTAAAAAATTACAAAATTACCGGTGGGAGGGAAGCGCTGTGCCGCGCTCCCGGCTGCCTGGGTACCACCATCTTGCTTATTTCTCCCGTGAAACAGCTTTGCTGTGTTTCGGAGAGAAGGGCAAGACAGTCAGTGTAATTACTGGCACCGAGTCTTAACATCTTATGTCTCAGGATAGGCAACACATAAATGAGTTGCCTGGGCTCGTTCCAGGAATTATACTGGTTTATTTATGTTCATGGGTGACGTCGACCACTTCAGGTGGTACGTTTGCCAGTTTGCCTATCCAACTAACATTAAAAAAAACAATTAATTGGAAAAATAACTATGCTGTCGCGTTTCGTGTGCTTCGTGAGTTTCCGGTAGCCCATTGGGGGGATAGGGAAGAGGAGAGCAACGCATCTGCATAACTTTTGGTTATGTGGTACTCACCATAAGGCTGCGACTGCTCGGTTGCCAGCTTATGATATAAAATGATATAAAAAAACTACTTAAAACTTAACGATAATAAATTATAAGTAGCAATTATCCCGTTTATTTAAAAAAAAATGAATGCTACTATATTTCGTATAAATTTGTTCCTCATCCAACATGAATTTGGGTAGTTTTAGTTAGTTTTCAAATTATGACCTCACCGAAAGTAGATAGAACTTTTATCAAATGGTAAAGAGGATAGAACATTTACTCGCATTCCACATTAACGTCACGCAGGTATTAATGTAAAAGACCTTGTAATCCTTGTACTTCGGATAAATGAAAATATATCCGAGCTACTGGTATTATATTTTGCATCAAAGTGCGTTTCATTAATAAATAGTATATTTACGTATCGTCAAATGCCCAAGTTCCACATCACCGGCTCGATCTCAAAAATGATTATTTAGCTATGACATTAGTAAGTTCAAAATCTCAATAATAAATTGTTTCTATCTTATTTTGTTCAAAACTATCCTATGCCAAGTTGCACGCAAGGCTACTGCGCTGTTTAGTTTAGGGGTTTATTCTTTAATAAATTGCGTGACACGAATTTATTAGCGAATAGCGATGTATGTATATTGTATATTTTACAGAGACTGAGGGAGGACATAAAGCTCATGAAAGAGTTCCTCAACTCGGGCTGCTACAAGTATCTCACCGTGAAGCAAGCTTGGCTTCTAATCTTGGTCTGTACGGAAGTGGGCTTGTGGTTCTTCATGGGCGAAACTATTGGAAAAATGCATATTGTCGGTTATAAAGTATAAACACGAATGGTTTTCTTTTTTTTTAATAATTATAAACATTTTCAAAGTTAAAATAGTGTTTGATTTTGTTTGATTACAATTCTGTCTTATCGATGCCGATATCGGTGGATCTGGTTGTAAGCGATTGGAAGGGAGATAGAAGCTGATCATGACAAAGTACATGCATATCAAATAAAATTAAATCAAGGGTATAAAAGTTGGTGAAACACTTGAACGAAAAACCTATAAGTTCTACCTACTACAACAAAACTATAAAATCTACAAATAAATAAAATTGAAGTCTATTTGTAATTTCAAATCAACAGATTTTCACTAAATGTATATAGGCTTAGAATAATTACAATAGTGTAATTATTCTAAGTTTATAGGATATTTTCATTAAAAAAAAAGATTCCGACGAATTGATAACCTCCTCTTTTTGAAGTCGGTTAATAACAATTTTTAAAATTTCTGTCAGCCAGTGTTTGTTCCGGCTAATCTGGAACGAAACGGATGGACCAATTTTGACAAAATGTTCACTGGCAGATAGATAGCTGATGCTATATGGAGAAATTTAGGCTAAAAAATAACCATCATCAAGCCGGATACGGCTCTAAACCATTAACGCGGCCGAAGCTGCGGGCAACAGCTAGTAAATAATAATCATGTTAGGAAATGCTTGCTAAGACCCAGATCCATGAATTATAGAAGTATAGAGAATACGAACACAAACACCTTTAACTGAAAACTCATCATCAAGAGTGGGGCATAAACAAAAATGAGAAGATTCAGGAGTCAAGACCCAATGCCAAAGCCGACTTTGAATTCACGGGCATTTTAACTTTACCTTGCTTAAATCTTTGTTGTGTAGGTATATAAAATAATGTTCAATACCACTAAACAGAATAAAACAACTGTTTTTACTGTTCCGTGGTTCAAAACCAAGTTTTCGAATTCCTATTTTTAGCATGTAGGTATTTTATTTGTATATAATTGCAAAATAACCTATCGTTGCTCTACAATGCAAAATTTGAAAGATTTAAAAACTAAAAAGTGCGTAGGTACCTACTTTTAATTACTTAATATAAATCATACTAAGTAAGTATATACCTATCCTACTAATAATAAAAGTGCAAAACCACAAAATAAAGTTTGTATGTATGGATGTTTGTTACACTTTAAAAAAAACAACAACAACTAAGTACTGAATGGATTTTAATGAAACTTTACAATAATATAGCTTAAACTTCAGAATAACACAGTTGCTATAATTTACAAATATATTAAGTGCATCATCCAAAATCTATTCGTGCGCAGACGAATTCTAGTAATAGAAGAACATTTTCAAAATAATATTAATTTAAAACTGACATTTTAATTAATATTATGTTTCCGAAGGTTAATTAAACGTTGGTTTTAAGTTTTACACCCAGTCAATCAACAACCATTACCCAACCTACAATTTACATTGCATTTGCTAGTTTTGCGCCAGCTACGCAAGTCGTACTTGTGAACAGTGAGCACAAACTTTTATTATATTTTTATATTATTTGTAGATTTCATCATTATGTTATATACATAATTTAGTGTAAATTTAAAAGCCTTCTAAATGGAATAATAACAATGATAGTACATATTTTAAATAGTGAGTAGATATAAAAAACAACCAATTTATATTTGCATTTTGCCATAAAATTGACGTTTACATTTTGACAATTTCCTGAAAATATCTGTCAGATTATCTATTGTCATTTGTCAAAATTCAAATGCCTAAAATGGCTACGAAGGTGCAATGCGGTGATTCCGCGGAAACGTTAAGACGAGAATCATGATTAAAATACGGCAAATAAATTCTCAAAAATGATGTGATTGTGCGATCAAAGTGATCGTTTTTAATAAATTACCTGTCTCTCCTTGTGATTTTTAAGTGATAATTTAATTTTATTTTGAATAGTATGTTGCGCAGGGTTAATTTTTATTCAATATGCATTGCTTTTGGTCTAAGTGTACTTTTAATTCTGGCTGGAAGTCGATATACAGATAATAATATATACCGTCCAGCGACAGAGAGTCGTAGAAATATTAAGAATTACTACAAAAATGAAGATATTGATGATACTTATAATATTCAGCCAATACCTACAAATGCATTTGATGGTTCCCCTGATATTGAAAAAATTTTGGACAAAACCCGCACGAAAATTAGACATGATCTTAACGCATATGATTTTAACCAATCCAATGTCCATAAGTTAGAAGATTTACTTTATGAGTCTGGAGGAAGACCTCTACAAAGTGTAATAATATCAACTTGGAGATCGGGCACAACATTTCTTGGAGAAGTATTGAATGCACAGCCAGGAAACTTTTATCACTATGAACCACTTTTAAATTACGGAATTATTCAAATCAGGGGGACTCCAGAGTCAGATAAGGCTTTGAAAACGCTAAAAAAGATGTTAAACTGTAAATATGATGGAATGGAAGATTATTTTGATTATGGGAAGACGCACTTGCACCAGTTTAGCCATAATACTAGACTATGGGACCATTGTAAATATAAGAAAGAACTTTGTTTTGATGCCGATTTCACTTCGAGATTTTGTAGGCTATTTCCCTTTCAAAGTATGAAAGTGGTGCGTGTTAGGTTACGCCTTATGAATCAATTATTAGAAGATAAAGAGTAAGTATTAATAAGTAAACTTTATATAAATAGAATTTGGTATTAATTTAAAAGTTTAGTTTAAGTTAAGTTTATTAGATGGGATTTGCTGTTTCTCATGCTTGTAATTCATTGAGGGGAAATGTCCACTATTTGCAATGTTGAGCAGGGAGATTAGATTTCCTCTTGGCTTTGTTGAGAGGTCTACGTTCAGCAGTGGACGGATAGAGGCTGAAGACGATCATTACAATTTTCATATAGTCACCAATTGATGTTGGTTTAGACTAGTGGGGGATTATCTCGCATTTCACTGAAAGAAGCATAATATGTCAGCAGTGAATGCTTAGACTGATAATGATTTTATTATAAATTGGTTTTAATAATATAATTTATTAAATTTTAGTACACTTTAAACTTGGCTGTACTACATGTATGTAGTTGTAGTCAATTTAAAAAGAATTAATTGTGTTTTGCGATCTGTGTGTTATTATATTGTCATTGAGAGCACATGGTATGTGTCATTTGCCACTTGCATTAGGCCCAGACAAAAGCCTCAATTGCTTGATTTCACGAATGAGATCTATGTTCAGCTTATGCATAGTGAGTACAAAATCTGCTACTGAGAAAGTCACTTACAATGATTGTTTTTCTTAAAGGCTTAACGTGAAGGTAATATTGCTAACTCGAGATCCACGAGGCGTGATGCAATCCAGACAACATCGCAACTTTTGTCAGCCTTCTTCCGACTGTTGGAAACCTGAACTGCTCTGTGCTGATATGATAAGTGATTATGTAGCAGCGGGTCGTCTATTACAAAAATATCCTGATAGACTTATGTAAGTAAATGCCATGTTATTTTTCAATGTATTTTTTATAATGTTAACGTAAGTATATTTGGTTATTTATATATTGTATACCTATTCTGAAAAATATTTTCTTTAATTATTTATGCTTATAATTTAGCAATGTCCAAAGAGCATAGTTGCATACATTATACAAAATAAATATAGTTTATATTAATATATTATAATTATAATAAGTACTTACAACTAAACTTTGCCGAAGGATTTGTTGTAACTTAACTGGATATGGTAATGAAACTAATAAGTTGATAGATATGATTATGTAGAAAATATTGAGCCACAACTTCATCTATACATGTGAGAAATATATATTACTATTCTTGAATGCAAGTAACTATAAAATTGCTTGCTTAAATTCACAATGTTATGAGCTCTGTTAAGTTTTCAACATTGAAATGTGACAATAGTTAAAGGAAAGTGTTGTCTATTATCTCCACATTTAATAATGGAGGCATTCTCTTGAAGGAATTAATCTTAATGAAAAAAAAAACCAGATTTTTTTGTCATTATAACAATGTAACTTATTAAAAGTATTTATAGTACTAGTAGTATATTCATAATAAAAATAACATTGAAGTATCTAGTATTAAGTTTATACAACAACAAGGAAAAACACCAGCATATGAGCTATCTTATTTTAAATTATTTTGGATTAATTAGGTGTTTAAAGTTTTTATTACATGTAGGCAATGTACAATAACGGTTTAATTTAAAATGGTTTCCTCATGTATTTACATCACAGCACCGTGAAGGCCAGTGTTATTTGTAGACAAAAAAAATAGAGTTCTGTATAAGAGATCCCATCAAAAACATAAGTGTGAAATGAGAGCCAGGTTCAATATAATATGCATTGTTTTTTGACTTCAACAACAAAAGAAGTGATACTTGATACTTGAGGCTAGGCTAGGAAAAGATGCTTGTTATAGTGACCATGTCCTGTTATGGTGCCTGTTATCAGGCGCAGTTTTGATCGTTTTAAGAGCATTAATTGACGAGAGACGCGTGGGTTGCCTAATGGCATCGCTTCCCTTGCTTGTCTGCAATCGTCTCTGCTCGTCCAGAGCTCTCTTTGTTGTGTGTTTGCGTGCATTCTAACCCATGCCCTTAACTGGCTATATGGTAGCGGGGTCATTGGTTCATTGCCTTTGACCTCCATATTTGCTCCACGTTTCGCCAGCTCGTCTGCTGCATCATTACCTCTTGAGCCACTGTGCCATCCATTGAAGGGTCACTGTGTTATGTTGACATGCTCTTTCAAGGTAACAGTGGCATTCGTGAATTAGGCCCGAGTTTGTTGTGTATGAGTTTAGTGCTTGGAGTACCGCTTTGCTGTCGGATAAACTCCTTATGGGGTACCCTGTTACTTTCCGCTCTATTATGGCTCTCGCTGCTTGGGCTATACCAACACATTCAGCCTGGAAGACGGAGTTGTGTTTGCCCAAATGTACAGCCAGGTGGAGGTTTAGTTCTTCTGAGAAGACTCCTGCACCTGTTCCTTGTTGTGTTTTCGATCCGTCGGTGTAAATACTCAACTCCTTAGAGGTTGAGTTTGCTGATGGGGACTCGAAAAGTAGTTGGATTTTGTATTGTTTGTTGAATACATACGTTTTAGGTATGACATCGCTTGGGGCCTGCAGCAATGGAAATTCATCTTGATACTCGTCTAAGATTTTTGTGTGAGGTATCCTGATGTCTTTCCATAGTTTAAGTATTCGTAACCTTACCGCTGCAGACGCTGCTTCCTGTTGTATGAAGAGATGTAGCGGAAGCAGGGATAGCATATGGCTATGGCTGCGGTCGGTGTTGTTTTCATGCTTCCTGTGATGGCAAGACATGCCAACCTTTGGCAGCGTTGTAGTTTGTCACTTACCGTTGTTAGGCGTGTTCGTGGCCACCAGACTAGTGCTCCATAGCTGACTATTGGTCTGATGATTGTACTGTAGAGCCATAGCACTATTCTCGGAGTTAGGCCCCATGACCTACCTATCATTCTTTTACATTGCCAGAATGTAAGGCAGGCTTTGTTTAGTTTGGCTTCTAGGTGTTGACTCCAATTTAGTTTGCTGTCAAGGATTACTCCTAGGTACTTCACCTGTGTGTTCAATTGGAGTGTAACGCTCCCTAGTTTAGGGAGTGTGTAATTGTTTAGTACCCTTTTGTTGGTGAACATTACTAGTTCTGTTTTGTTTGGGTTGACGGTGAGTCCAGATTCTCTGCACCACCGGTCTACCACTCGAAGAGCTGTCTGAGTTAGATCACATACTGTATTTTCATGATTACCCGTTATGAGTATCGCTAAGTCGTCAGCGTACCCTACTGTGTAGAAATGTCTGTTGTTCAGTTTAGTTATGAGGTCATTTACGACTATGTTCCACAGGAGAGGTGACAGTACTCCTCCTTGTGGGCAACCCTTGGCAACTACGGCTTTCTGTGCGCCCTTGTCGTCTATCGTAATGATTCTTTTAACTAACATGTTGTGGATCCAATTTGTTATTAATGGATTTATGTTGTGTCTGTTTAGTGCTGTTTTTATGCTGTCAAAGTTTGTTTTGTCGAAGGCACCTTCGATGTCAATAAACGTGCCTAGACATATGACTTTGTTTTGCAGGGCATGCTCTATTTTTCTTACTACTGCGTGTAAGGCTGACTCTGTGAATTTTCCCGATGAGTAAGCGTGTTGGTTGTGGTGTATTGGTAAGTTTTTCAGTGCTTTGTCCCTCAGTTCTCTATCGCATAGCCTTTCCAGAGTTTTCATCATAAATGATGTCAGGCTGATAGGTCTGAAGGATCTCGCATCTGTGTAGTCACTCTTACCTGGTTTTGGGATGAAGACGACTCTTACCTCCCTCCATGGCTTAGGAACGTAGCCATACGCCAGGCATGATTGGAGTATCCTGACTAGGGCCCCAATTACTCCCTCACCCCCTCTTTGGAGCAAGGCTGGGAAGATGCCATCTACACCTGCTGATTTATATGGTTGGAAGCTGTTTACTGCCCACGTAATTTTGTCTCTTGACGCTACATTTTGGGCAATCATCCATTTGTTAGTGTCTGGTGGTATGATATGTTCGTCTTCCCATCTTGCTTATGTAACGATGCTGCAGTCTGGGAAGTGCGTCTGGATGAGGACATGCATTGTTTCCTCATATGTTTTAGTGTATGTATTGTCCTGTTTTCTGATTGACCCTATGTGTGGGTTTCCGCCTGAGGCCATGATAGTTTTTATTCTCACGGCCTCGCTGCAGGACTCTATGCTGTCACAAAACTTTTGCCAGGATTCTCTTTTCCTGGCCCGTATTTGTTTTTTCTATAGGTTTTTAGTTTCCCTATAGTTGTCCCAGTCTATGCTGTCGCTGGTGTTCATGGCTCTGTTTAGTAGCCTTCTGACCTTTTTCCTTAACCTCTCAAGTTTTGGGCCCCACCATGTGGTTGGCCTTCTTGGTTGCGTTGTAGGTTTGGTCAGGGAGCATGTTGAGTGATAGGTTTGTATGATCGTATTTGTCAGGTCTGTCACCTGTGTCTCTATATCTGCTACGCTCCTGATTTGATCCGGTGCGTCTGTGTTGAATTTGTTTGTTATGATTTTGTTGTATGTGTTCCAATGTGTTCAAATTTGAAGCATAGGTATAATTAATAATTATGTATCTCGCAAGTCTCAATATATGAGCCAAATTTGACGTGTTTATGTGAAATAGTTTTTGAGTTATGAGGAGGTCGAAAGTGGCTCCAAGTGCTGCTCGCCAGTACTGTTAGTTTGAAGATTCCCTTTAAAAAATACTTCTATGATATTGATAGGAAGGATGTACCTACTTTGCAGTGGACGACCCTGCTTATATTATAGTGGATATACAGCGTCATAGTTTCGCACAATAAGGACATCTGTAATAAAGGTACGGTTTTTGTGAAAGAAAAAACGAAAGTACTGTTGTGTATAGTGACTATGCAGTTTTTAAAACCATATATACATACATGATTAGCACTTGGTCTCAGTTCCCTTCAATTGGACCAAACTGCATACAAATTTAATTGAATATATGAATCTCATGTGCAAAATAGTTTTTGAATTATATTAAAAACGTAAGACGAAATTATTATATATAAACTTAAAAACAGTTCTTTTAAATAGGTATCAAGGTTAGAGTAATTACAAAATGGAAAAATGTAGAACAATATCAACTTTTTTCTAACAAAAGATCTTTTGTTTGTTGAGTATTGAGGCCATTGTTTTATGAAAAGCAGTTATTTTTCATTGAGATTGGACTTTAAATTTTTATTCCAAGTAATTGTGATTACGATTCCAGTTACTGAAATGTGATATGTATAATTCCATTGAATTAGACCAGTGGCCCATGCGCCTTGGGCATTCATTTATAAATTAATAATGCTGTATGTAGATTGTAGAGACAAATTTTATTTGTATCTAGCGTACCCGAGAGAAGTTGTCCTGTACAAGACATTTTGTAGTGAACCGAATTGTGAATCTAAACCGTTCTAGAAACCACTTGTTATAATGAACACACACAAAAAAATATCAAAATCGGTGCAGCTAGGAGTTTTGTGATATCCCCACCACGGTTCAATCCTTGTCGTTGTGGTGGGGCTCAGTAGCGTAAGGTGATTCCAGCACGTTGGGTGAAGCAAATTGAGCTGAGGGAGCTGCTCTTTGTACCCCTCTTATAAAAGAAGAGGGGACAAAAGAGCGGACAAGGGGCGAGGATGGGAACCTCACCCCATTGCACTGTCCCGACATTGGGAGGGGTTGGCTGTGGTGCGGGATAACCCTTCTGTCGAGGTGGCGTCGGTCCCTTGAGGGACTGACTAGCCGTCGAGGTGCCCTGTATGCTCAACAGATCCGGGGCACCTCACCAAAGGCGGTATTGGTGGCACTCGCCGTGTTTTAGTGGGTAGAGCTGCGTCCACCTTACCATCTTTCGGGCGCAGCGAGTCCTACATACCCGCGTGGGGTGTCCTCCCTCCTTGCGAGATGATTAAGAGCATTTCCCGGCTGAACGAAAAAAAGGAGTTTAGTGATATACACACAAAGAATGATTTATATAAAGACCTATATCTCCGTGGTGCATTGCAGCTGGACTTTTCATGCCTGCTGTGTTTTCTCGGGTTATGTAAGTCAATGTTGCACTGCCTCGCTCTTTAATTTGTAAAATATTTGCCTTAATTCTTCCGATTAAATTTGTTGTTACCGCTTTTGATTCTGGCTATACAAGCAGCGGTGCGAATCCGTGGTGGGGCTATCCTGTATAAAAATGTTAGGCATCACGACATGCCCAGCAAACTTGAAAGATGTTTAGTCACTATTAGAATTGATTATTAATAAAAACAACAACACACTGAAGTCACGTCATGCGCGTCGATTTAACTGTCAAGTCGCGCCAATAGAATTTTCACTATCAAAATAATTAGTCTAATTAGTATATGTTTTAATTTCAGGGCGTTACGTTACGAGGAGTTGGCGCTCAGTCCAAACAGCACCACACACAAACTGCTCAAGTTCCTAGGTATAGCCATGACGCCGGCGATCAACGACTTCCTAGTGCTGCACACCAATGTGGACGTGGCCGGAGTCAGTTCCACCTTCAGGGTGTCCCGAGAAGTGCCTTTTAGATGGAAGAATATATTGGACTTCAATTACGTTGATGAGATACAGGTGAGAAGAGTTTGTATATTATCTAGGTACTTACTTAAGTCAGGTTAAATAAAAAGAGATTTAAGATTTAAAAAATTGTTCTCCTGCTCTCATACCGTCAGTTATTTTTGTCTGTCGTCTAATGTTTAATTCTTCCATAATTCCATCTCGTTTCTTTAACTCTCTTCTAAATTAAATTATTGGCTTTTTCGTTGTAGGTATAACATTTTTGCATACTTAGATTTTTTGTTTTTATTTTTTTATGTTAGTTGGATAGGCAAACTGGCAAACGTACCACCTGATGGTAAGTGGTCGTCATCGCCCATGAACATAAACTAGTTTACCTGGAACGAGCCCAGGCAACTCATCTATGTGTTGCCTATCCTGAGACATAAGATGTTAAGTCTCGGTGCCAGTAATTACACTGCCTGTCTTGCCCTTCTCTCCGAAACACAGCAAAGCTGTTTCACGGGAGAAACAAGCAAGATGGTGGTACCCATGTAGCCGGGATCGTGGCACAGCGCTTTCCTCCCACCGGTAAAATACTATAAAAACCGCCACCTATCATTTAACAATCATTCTAGGGTCGAAAATTTACAGCAATAAGTATTCTTTATATTGTAAATTTTCGTCACTCCACAGTCCACATGTCAGTCATACATTTTTAAATTTAGGAAATTTTGAAACATCCAAATATTTAGATGTAAGTATAACAAACCAAAGCTTTTATGCTGGGATATTTTCCTCTCAAGTATTCGGAGATTACACTTAAAATATAATTGCTTCGCATAATTACTACGTACAAAATAATGAACTATAACTTTATTTTACAATCAAGTTGATAAAATAGGTCGCACGGTTCTCATTTGGTTCATCGCCTCAATAGATCTTCATTGTCTCGAGAGTGCTCCAGTTCTACACGGTGGACACTTTTACAAGAGCTGATATCTGATATATATCTAATACATGACTTAGTTTTACTTTACCCAATAAAGAACAATGGATGATTTTTCAGCTTGTTTGTGTGCACGTTACTCTGAAATTAAGATACATATTCAAAAACAAAAAAAATCTTTATCTAATATATATAAAATTTCCATGTCACAATGTTAGTTACCGTACTCCTCCGAAACGGCTTTCCCGATTTTTACCAAATTTTATATGCGTATTCAGTAGGTCTGAGAATCGGCTACTATCTATTTTTCATACCCCTAAGTGATAAGGGTGGTCAACCGCTCAAATTTTAAAAGTTAACGCGGGCGAAGCTGCGGGCAAGTTATAATATATTATGTACCACATTTGTAACACTGACATACCTACGCAAAGTGACAAAGGTGCCAAGTCTAATGGTAAGTGGTCAACATGACTCTAGAACAAGGGTGGCCAACCCGCGTGCGGCCCGCCGACTGTCAAATTGTGGCCCGCAGAGCTGAATATATTTTTTTATTAAAAAAATATATTTCACAATACTAAATTACATTGCATACTTTCTCAAACATTTTAAAAAATATATGTTTTTTGTGCGGTAATCCGTAATACCTAGCCTACCTACTACATAAAATTTGCTAGTGCGGCCCAGTATGAAATTCCATTTCAGAATTTTGGTCCAACTGCCGAAAAGGTTGGCTACCTCTGCTCTAGAACATTAGAAATATTAGGACTGTAGTGGCGCTCAGGCAACTCGTTGATGCTATGCCAGGATAGACAATTATCCTCAGACGCGTGATGTTAAGTCTCGCGCTCGTTGGAAGAAACGAGCTGGATAGAAATCGCATCCATATTATATGATAGTAGGTATATTCAGCTGGTCGCTGAGGTGATCCTGTTGCCTGCAGATCCGGGACCCTCGAAAAGCGGCTGAAGGCGCTCGCAGTGGTTTTCGTTTACGGTTAGGGCACTCCCAGGTGCGAGTCCCACATAGGCTACATGCGTAAAAAGTATTTCCCTGCGATAACAAAAAAAAAAAATTAGTTTACGAGTTTAATTTTATTTATTTTTTATATTATAAAGCGGAAGAATTTGTTGTTTGTTTGGTTGAGCGCGCTAATGGCAGGAACTACGTTTTGGATTAAGATATGTTTTTTTATATGTTAGAGGATTATTTTTAATTTTGGTTCTTAACTTCTTGTAAAAAAGATACGAAAGAAAGGGTATAGAAAAACTACAGCTGAAGATGTGATAAGAGTTTTAAGATAGTATAGATTAATGGCCTCGATGCATATTATTAGAGGCCAGTCTCAGTCAGTATTTCTAATACCTATCATAATGTGCTAAATATTACATGATTCATTTCAGCTGAAATGCAAAGAGGCGATGTCGTTGTGGGGCTACCGTATGGCGCACAACGCTACCCACATGAGGAGCAGAGACTTCAACCCGCTAGATGAGTACGCTGTGAAACCCTGAACCTTGGACGGTTACTTATTAACCTGATGAACATACAACATAGGACACTTAGAGTCATTTACGGTAAGTCAATACATATTAAGTCTACTGATCTAGTTAGGCGTGACAGTTAGACTCATGGAGCATATAACCGGATAGAGTAGTAATGTGAGCCATGAAATTACGAAACTGGTCAGTGATTTGTCACTGACATTATAGCTTAGACTTTGTTGCTATTTACGGTTTAGATCTGTATGTACGTCCCATCGGCCGATCATCCAACGATGGCCGTCAGTCGACC
Source organism: Helleia helle (assembly GCA_963853865.1). Taxonomy (NCBI): domain Eukaryota; kingdom Metazoa; phylum Arthropoda; class Insecta; order Lepidoptera; family Lycaenidae; genus Helleia; species Helleia helle. Next base: position 16,871,596 of record OY971421.1, read on the forward strand.
AATCAAAGCGCAGAACCGGTGCAGCGACGCAGCACAAATTTGGCGGAATTACCTCTTTTCCGTTACCTATATGCTCAATTAAAAAATAGTTGTTATATGCAATATCGGCATCGAAGTGAGAAGTCTTAGTTAGAATTATATCATTATCATCATCAACCTTCTTTCGTCCACATCTGGACATAAGCCTCATTGAATGAAATTATTTTTTAAATTAGAATTGTGTATCTATTCATGTTTTTTCTGAAACTATGGCTAGTGCCTGAACGTTTTAACATCGCTTTCTGCTGTTGACCAACCCGCGTTGGGCCAACGCAGACCACTATGGTCTAATATTTTCTATTGGTATATTTAAGGACACCCGCGTTTAACAGTCGCTCGTAAATACTTTAAAAGCGGTCTTGACAGACGACAGACCGCCAGATTAAAGGGTATCGTTTTTTTCTTTTACAATAAATCAGTTAATACAGAGCCAGCTTACAAAAACAAAAACGCCTTATCTATTAATCTGTGGTTAACGGTGTTGGTTTCTTAATTATGATGTGCAGTTGAATATATATTGTATGTAAAATTATTATTGTGAAATTGTTTGTTGACCCAAATAAATGAAAAAAAAAAAAAACATAAAAATGCACAAAAGTAATCGACTTAAAACAATAAAAATCCTTAAATAGGAGGAAAAAAGGTTTTTTAGGTATTTTCTTTTTTATATATTTCCTCGTGTTATCTTGGAGTGACCTATTATTATCAATGTGTTTTTGTAAATGTACGTCATTACTAGTAAAATGCTATTTTAATCTAAAATCATACTTCAAGATGAGATATGAATCTACTGCATATAAACGAAAATGATTAAAAATACTTATATTATATTTATAATAAATTTTATATTCTAAAAACTAAAATACACGACCTTGCCTGAATCTTGCATAAGAATAACATTTACATACAAACACAATATATGTATAATGTTGTATCTTAGTACCTACATCGTAAAATTGTGTGACGTAATATTTTATTTTGACGGCCGGCTGGTTGGATGGTCACGGTGATCGCGGGTTCGAATCCCACCAAGTGCAAGACATTGTATATGAATAGATGTTTACACTGGTCATTGATGTCTATAATATGTATACATACATATATTTCTATAAATGTATATTTTTTAAATTACTTTCCGTTCCTAGTTCCTTCAACACAAGTTCTGACAAGCTTACCTCGGGAGTAATAGACAGTAGTAGAGAATAGTTTGAGTTTGGTCAGATACTTTTTATGTAAAAGATTGTTTTTTTTAACTGTACCTACTACATTAATTTATTATTTTTTTATTTTCAGATGATGCTGCATGTTTTTAACGGCATTTTATAATCATTGAAACATACAGCCAGAAGGTATACAGGTATTATTTAACACAAAAAGATATAATGTAACATAGTATGGCAACATCGCCATTTTATTTGTTCTAGCAGTATTTCTTACTAAAAGTACACACAAGCATTTTACATTGTTATTTTTATCTTTTCTTTTAGTCTTAAAGTAAACTGTTTATTGTATCTGTTATCATGTTACAGATTGTCGATTTTTTATATCTTGTCTTCGAGAAGTTGTACTTTTCTTGACTTAAAATTACGCCATATTTTAGTTGTACTATTACAAGTGCTGGGATCGGTGTTGATTCTGCTGGCATATGACCATTTCAGAATCTCTAGTCTTTCGAGCGATACCATAATCTCAAGGATATTAAATTATTTTATCTGATAAAGATATTACTCATCGGACTTTAGAAAGAGAAAGAGTATTTGTAATCGACTTTGTATAGGGTTGTCTCCGTCTAACAAAATGACATTTTAGGAAATATTTAAAGGTGTCAGAGACAACCAAGTCTTTTTCTATGGAGCGATGTCTAATGTCTATTGCTATGTAACTAAATCTTATACTCACAAATAAAAAAAATATCTCATACATTGAAAGTAGTGAATAACGGAATTGGCACCAAATAGTTTATTCTAAATTTTTATCAAGACTGAATCTCAATTTTGTCATTCTTCCATTACTGTGAGTTGTGAACTTATTTTTATGAATGTTTGTGTTGTGTCGTGGACTTGTTAGCATAGTGTCGGGGTTGTGGAAACGCCTTGGGTGTGTTTTATATCAAAAGTAAAAGGTGGACCAGTAGTAAAATAGATGGACATTGCTCGGATAGTTTTACGTTCTAGAAAATTCTATTCGATCAATGTCCATTCGCAATTCACGTTTTATTAAATTTAGACAACTCGTTAGCACTCATGGAATTGAATCTAATGCTTCCACGTGTTATGTAGTTAAGGTTATATTTTAAATGGCTTTCGGCAAAAATAATACTTATAATATCGTCGAACTTTAAACCTGGATGGGTCTTTTTTTAAGAGAGTTGTTGGTCAGGATTTGAAAGAGTCTGTTTGAAAAGGATGATAAGCAAAACTTGTCCAGATTTGTATGTCGATGGATATATCCCATAATACAATTATAGATGTCGAAAAAATTATATAAATAATACGAGCACAAATTTTTGTAGTTGCCTTTTTTTTGCTAAGTAATATTTAATTGTTAAACTCATAAATGCTCGACGAATTGAAATGCATGTTGTAATTTAGAATGTATATTTTAAATAGGCAAGCGACTAATAGCGATCATAAAAAAATGATTCTTAATATAAACAAACAAATATTTTATTTGAGGTTGCAACACAAAGTGAACAATCGAAATATTTTAGTAATAGGATACGCTATAGTGTTACTAAATAATAATTATACTTCGTTCATAAACGAACTATTATGAGGACATTCCAAAAAAATCTGCATCATTTTTTTATTCGAGTCATAGACAACATTTATGACGTCACATACTCAGTGTGTAATTTTTTTTCATGTAGAGCATGTAAAGTGAAGAAATATGCCACATATGCCATTTTTTATCGTTAACACTAAAACATAGCTGACTAGAATACGTAGTTGACATGTACTGAAGTATACAATAATCATCAATCATATTCATCGGAGGGGGAACGTTTATGGGTAAATGTACTCCGTCCATAACCTGTATATAAGATACGAACAAGTCAAGTAGTTTCGGATAACAAAAATCACACTATCTTCTATCTTCCATTTTAAAAGGGTCTAAAATACGTGTAAGTGGCTTTAAGAGTCAAGTTTATTTTACTTGATATATGAATATTTTAACTATACCGCTCTGAAGTTTGTTAGAATTGCGAAATGCGATGCCATTTTGAACCATAGACTTCACTTATTTATTCAAAAAGGTATAATTAGGATAGTTAATAGAATCAGGCGTTACTTTGCGGAAATCCATTATATAAGATATTAAATTATATTATTTAGCAATTATCCCGCGAAACACGCAGTCTTTACAGCAAATGTGTGAGTATAACGCATGCATATGCGTGCACTCACACATTTGCTGTAAAGACTGCGTGTTTCGCGGGATAATTGCTAATTAATATAATATAATTTAATATCTTTTATAATTAGGATATTTTGTTCTAGAACATTCTTCTTGAAAATGATTTTAATCGATTGTTATTTTACATATTTACATAAAAGCGAACTACATTTTATGTCACCCAATCTTAGCCGTGTATATGAAAATTCGTTTCTTATATGAAAAATATAGCACCGAAACGTTTAGAAATGATAAGTCCTACTAATAAAATAATAACCGAACACTTGCACCGCTTTCGATAGAACAAATTAGATTTTATTATATCCTAGTGAAAATTCTGAAAAAAAAATTGCTTTTTTATAGTTTTAATATTCTTAAATGTAACTTCTACTTGTGCTCATAACTATCATATCATTAAGACGTATGTATACGTTTTATCGCATTTGTGACATGTAATATTAGAATTAGCGTATTGTTCCTATGGGAATGTTCTAAGTGACTCATTTACTTTAGATGTAAATTCGTGATTTGAACAAATAGAAGTAATGAACTCATAAAGTGCACTTGTGGTAAGTGAGAATATAATAGTGATATTACTTATTCACGGGTACTTTTTAAATTTGTGACGAAAAAGTGTTTAGGTAGATAATGCAATACAGTGAAAACTTTAGTAGCTTTAACGGAAAACCATGAACGATATGTAATGCGCAATTTGAATTGTTTTTTTTCTGTCAGCGGTACTTGAAAAAAATACTCCTAAAAGATCTGATACACCAGATTTTCTTTATATCGCTTCTTTACACTGGAAATATAAAAAATAGCATGAAATGAATTACAACTTCTTCATGCAAAAAATCATTTTAAATAACACTATTTTTAAAAGCTTGTTAAAAACGTTAAAAAATATATGAAATACTAATAAAAAATAACTTTTATAATATCTTTAAGTATGTATCAGAGATCATGAAATTTTACTTATTATTATGTGCTAATAAACATTTAAAGTTGCGCAGTATACTTCAGTAAAGCTTAACCAAAAAATAAAACAAGTCGCCATTTTGCGGAAAAATTCGAAAATAATTTCTGTATGGTTTATAGTCTATATACCAGTCTATATAAAGGTACAGTGGCGATACAATGCAAGTTTTATATATTTCTGGTCAGGCTATAACGTCAATATTAATTTATTTTAAACGATATTAAAGGAGTCAATTACTTTGTCAACAATTTAAGGTCAATTGAAATTATTAATACTTAAATGATTTTAATATATCATGACGAGATTTTTTTATATAAAATATGTTGTTTATTTATTTAGATTAATATTATTAATAGTATATGTTGACATTTGTGTTTTTTTTAAAGAACGAATGATTATACAGTTTATTTTGTTGGCCAGTTCGCAATTGCCTTTAATATCTCATCAGGGCTAATTCCTTTGCCTAAATATATTGAAAAGTGGCCTAATATTGCTAATATAGAACAATAAGTTTGTGAAGTCAAATACTGTGTGCTTCATATTTACGATTGGAAATATTTTAGTATGGTAACATCGGATATTTATTCGATAATTATCTTAGGATTAATTTAGATTTGGCGTAAAAATTCTAAAAAAGTATTTAATAGTGCTTATCAAGAACGCTCCTTTTGGCATAGTACTTTAAAAGGACTCATTAGATTGGTAATTATCATACAAAATTGCTCGAGAATGTTGCCACATCCGAATTGTTTCTAATCACAAACATGAAGTATTCGCAAGTGTATAATATCATGACAAAGTGACATCTATTGCTTGACTAATGGAATTAGTATTGTGTTCAAACGCGATAAATGATACTCGCTTGTAATATTAAATCAACGACGCAATTTATTAATTAGGATACTATGCTTCCTAATAGATCTGACAATATAATATTCAGTTTTGCCTTAACGAAATACTAGTAGTGATATACGATAGGTTTATAATGAATTGCATGCTAGGTTACGGTATATATTTATATAATTGTAAGCCAATAAATATTTTATACGCACAACTACATTATCATGTAAGATTTTTACGTAGTCGCTTGTTTAGGTTAGAAGTTAGAAGCGACTCGTGTGGTCTTATTATTGATTAGAGAAATGTGTAGAACGGATAGCAATTGACGTCTGTAGAATAAGGCTACGTTGTGAAGTTAGCTGAGAGTCCTTCAGCTTTTACAATTTGAAATGAGAAATAAACTTATGATACGGTACGAATTGTTGCCAAAACACTGAATTACGAGGAGTAGGTCTTTTTATTCACCTTAAGTGATTTTCAGAGAGATTAGGATTCTGATTCTTATAAAATTGAAGATACAATTCTATGGATTTGTTGGACAATTTGACAGATTATAAAGAATCCATTATGAATTTTTTTTTCGTATTGAAAAAGGATTTTTGTATTGGAAAGCACTTTGCAGAAATAATTGCTAACCGTTCTGTGTAACATTGATTTGCTGAAAACAAGTGAGTTGTACATGGATATACACTTATTAGGTTATCACGCTGTCTTCGATACTCACGATTGTTTTTTTATCTGTGGACACATTTTATTTATACTATGTTATTAAAACTGGCAACACCAGTGTAGATTTCGTATCATATCATTAGCATATCATAAGAATAAATTTTAAGCTGGACAATATTGGTTACGCTGAAATTTAATTGTGTTTCGTCTCAAATTGTTATTTACATTCGAATAAATTGTAATTTTAATCGAGCTTAAATATTCTGTAACGTATTTTTTGTTTAATGTTAAATGTTGTAAGGGCGAGGCAATAATTTTAACTTGCGACAGTTATTACGTAATTAGGGTTAAGTAAAGGTAGCCTTATTAGGTTAAGAGATACGAAGATGAAGGTGAGTTTTACTCAGTAGTTCTACTATAGCACGAACAGCGTTTAACAGCATCATTATATTTTTATTAGAAGTTAAATAAACGTAATTTTTAATTCAGACTGATCTGTGGTTTACTTATCCTTATATCCTCCCATTTTTGTTGTTGAATACATTAAAGTTGATTTAGGAGAAGTGGTAGAACCACCAAATGGTAAGTCGTTAAGGTCGTCTATCAAGATTACGGTCAATAGTCCAGTCGGGGCAGACCTACGAATAAATAATAAGTCAGGAAGTCTAACTCAGAACAAATGACACATAAAAAGTGGGCCTACTTCAAACCAAAACGACGTATGACTTAAGGCGATATATTGGCAAATACACAGTGAGAAGCGCTTGGCAAAAAAAATTAGGAAAATTATTCCCGCGTAATTTATCAGCCTGAAAAAAAGATATGTTATATTCAAGGATATTACCTAGAACCCTTGTAAGTTCATTACACGATTAGATTAACTTGACTCGATCATAAAAAATCCCAAACATAGCATAAATTTAAGCAAAGCCTGTACACATTTGTAGGAAAAAATATTTCTTTTAAATTTGAAATTTATATCATAATTTTCTTCATTTCAACCTACGTAACCTATGTTTATTCAAATTTAATTTATTTTACTTTTTCGGTACCAAAACTTAAAAAACCATAAAAACAACAACTGTTTCGGGCGGGCCGATGCAATACCGTGCCGCCCGCGTCCCCGCAGTCGCGGTTTAGCCGCTGTCACGGTCGGATCTGTGTCAAATTTTTCTTTACGTGTTTTAAACAAAAATGGCAAACAAAAACAATAAAACGAAGAGTAAGATCTCAATTTCAACATCGAGAAGAAGATCAGTCAAAAAGAGATTTATGAAAAAGTATTTTATTATATATATATACTCGTATATTATATTAAAGTTAACTGTTTTTTTATATAACATACCATAACACGGAATCAGGATGTATATGAAGCAGTTAATTTTGATACCGGTAACCGATATTTTTTGAATTTATATTTTTGCTACTATTAGGTAATCAAACAGATTCCTTTTTAACCGACTGTGCCAAAAGAAAGGAGGGTAATGTTATTCGGGTGAATTTGTGTAAGTAAGTACGTTTATAGCCCCTCCTGCTGACTGAACGGCTTTAGTGATTTTCGTAAATGAGGTGTCGTTTATGAGGATTCTATTGAACGGAAACAGACATACAATCAAAATTTTACATTTACAATAAGTGTTGTTGTGAAAATACTCACTATATTTTAAAATAAAATTAGCAACTGGCATTCCTATTTCAGCTTGAAGTTTAACACTTCAGATGAAATACCGCATTCAGAAAATTCACTTTGGTACAATGGAAAACAAACTGAAGTACGCAGAAACCTTGAATTTCGAGACTGCTGACTCTAATTGTAACAGCTTGAAGCTCCTAATCAGTGACACCTTAGTGAATATACAGAAGAATAGGAATGATATACCTGATCTCAGACTAAACCTTGTAACTGAAGCGTAGACGAAAGGAATTAAAAGTCAAAGGACTAAAAGATTCAGAGGTAGGCAAAGAGTATGAAAAGTGTTATGCCAAACCATTGCTAAATGGTTCAGAATTGATAAAGACAAATATACAGTAAGTACTTGCTCAGAAATTGAAAAACACTTCTTAAAGTACCAAATTGCAGACCTATTTAGGAAAGTTTATTTACTTACTAAAGAATTTAAGCCTAAAACACGGCTAGTAACATTAATGGTCTCTTCATCTATAAGAATAAATCGCTGAAAGAAGCTATTGTGAAGAGTTGTACAAAAGCAATACGATGGTTGACGTAGTGTACCCTATGTATGTGATTGGGATAATTTAGAACTGCTGGAGTCTAAAACTCTGCGATCCAATGTATATGCTGCTCTCAACTCCCTTAAAATGAGGAAAACATCAGATTCTGATGCAATAACGGCAAAGTTTTCAAATTTCTAGGTGAATCTGGCATAGATGGGCTCCACGTAATTTGTAGCAAAGATGGCCTGTTAGTCCTGTTAGTGATCCTGACTGCTAAACCAGAAGGTCGTGGATTCGATCCCCACACAGGACAAATGTTTGTATAATGAACATGATAATTTGTTCTGTGTCTGGGTGTAATTTATCTATAATATGTATTTAAAAATATATCAGTATTTATCATTTGTTCATCATTTTTTCATTGTATCATCAAGGCAGATCTAGTTTGGGATCAGATGGGCGTGTGTGAGTTGTCCCAGCATATTATTATTATTATTATGGGCTACTGGAAAATGGCAAAAGGACTGGACAGACTCTATTTTACGACATCTACACAAAAAGGGTTTCACAAATCAATGTGTTCCATCGCCACACAGCCACGTTATCCCAGAGTGTGACAATAAAGATGATGATGCAAACTTGATGGCATACGTACACGAAGGTGAAACTAAATTATTGACATCAAATAGGTTTTACAAAAACGTTATCCACCAACTATTACATATTCATAAGTACCTTGTTTTTTAGTTTCATTTTCGTATCGTTTTCAGGAGCTGCCAATGAAACGAAAACTATTAAGTACTACTAACAAGTAAAAAAAGTGATATTAAAAGCAAATGAGGCTGACGTTGCTTTTAATAAATTAAAACAAATAACGTTGTGTTTTAACAATAATATACTTTTTAATAGCTTAGAGACTGAGTGGTTTAAGTATGAAAGCTATACACAATTAGAAAGTTCTTAAAATTATGGAATCAAAGCTAACCCTGAATTAATGTCTTGTTTCTACGCGTGCTGTTTTAAGATATTCAACATATTTTTAGTGGTAACAAAAGGGCGTACAGAAATTATATTAGATTTTAATAAAATAATTACAGCTCTGGAGTAAGTGTCTTAATGTTTGTAAAATAGTTATAAATTGAATACAGTACTTTAATAAGAAATTACTTATTCATCTCAATAAAACAATATTCTCTTTTGTACGCCCCAAAATTAGTATCAATTTTTTACTATATAGTAGATGTTGCCAAAATTGCGTTGAAAGAAAGAGGCGTACTTACCGTTTATCAAAAACTATGCGTGCTATAATCTGAAAAGTCTTACCAGACGGTAAGTTATGTCGAAAAAGAATGCCAAATATCAGCCTTATACAATCAACTAGTTTTGTTTTATTCATTATTTTGTCTTTCCTGTAAAACTGTACTTTTGTATACGCTCCTTTGTTATGAAGCCCTTGATATATATCCATTCAATAAAATGCGGTCATTTTAATATTACAATCAGGCACTCCAATTTTTTATCTGTATAGATACAGCTTGGCAAAAAAGAGTATGGAAAAAATGAGGGCGCCACTTTCACTTAGGTTTCATCATAATATGGAAAATCAGTAAGATAATTTAATCAAATCGTTAAAAATAAATGTGAAACACTAAGCTTTACTCAAAATCTAGTATTTGTCGGCCAAGTATTGTCAACATCATAGGTTTCCATTTAGTAAAATATTTAGTTCCACCTGTCACCACGTCATACTCTTTTTTGCCAAGCTGTAAATACCAAAATCGGTATAAAATTAAATGATAGTAAGTATGAACAGCTCTATATAGTTCCGGCGAGTGACATACGTAATAAAATTCAAAATTCCCGCATTGTCATAATGCCGTAAAGTCTCGCGTCCACCACATACGCGGCGCCCCACACCTCATCACCCAGAGGGGTAAGTAGTGGTCTGCATCCTCGCCTTAAAATACCAATCACTTTCGAGGTTACAAATAGACGTCATTGGTGATTTGTATAAATTCAGAATAAATGCAGGTATTGGTCGGCGCGCATGCTGCAATGTCACCTATGACAGTCGAATGATAGCTGCGTAGACGATGTCATGCAATAAGTGAACCAAGTCAATAATAAAACAATATTATTTAAAAAAATTTTACAATAATTTCCTGAGGCCGAGTCCACCGACGCGCCACAATCGTAACATACTGTTACTGGCTCCCTGTGAGCCGCCCGGCACAGGTACTCATCAAAGGAACCATGCCTAGTGAGCACCTGTGTCAGACGGAAGGTGAGGGGGTTTGTGCTTACGCCGCATCCACCGCTCGAGGACTGGATGGAAAGCAGCCGTTAGGCTTTTGTCATACGACTGCCGTGCCGGGTCCTCCCCCCACCTTCGTATTAATGCTCCTGTCCTAGTCGGCGAACCCGTAGATCTCGTACAACGTAAGGTTTTCGCCGGGAGCCCTCCTAACCGAGACATATGAATGCGTCTCGGCAGGAACCTCCGCCACAAATTCCCACGGGGGTCACCGACTAGGTCAGTCTGTCCCCCACTGTGTGGCTGTCACCCATGATATACTATACGGTACCAGCTGGGCCTTATTCCTCGCGGTAAGGTGACCCGCCCAAATGGATGCACCATACATCGCCATACTCCAGAGTATAGCTACCTGCAGGCGGCGCTGGTTCCTTCGAGGTTCGGGAGAAGTCTGCCCAGCGCACTTGCTGCCTTCACGACCTTCGATCCCCATATTGACAAATGTGGGTTGAAGGTCCACCCTCCGTCAAGGACGGGTCACAGATACTTGATCTGGGGGCTCATCCTGACCCTTCCCCCTCGGATCTGGATGGTAGCTACCGGAGGGTGTCCTTTACGGCCGGTCCCGCGGAAGAGAAGGACTTTGGTCTTCTCAACTCTGACCCGAAGCCCTAAACTCTCTATGCGGCTGATCACGAGTTCGAGCCCGACTTTGGCCAGCCGCACCGCCTCCTTATAGGCTCTTCCCCGGGATACTCTTGTCTTTCAAGCTTAACTGCAGCTAACTACTTATTTTTCCGAATTGGATCGGCTGGGATACTAAAAGAAAACAAAGCAAGCAAAATGCTAAATCATTTTTAAAATACCTCAATTACCTACCTATATCGATATACATTTAAATAATGATAAAAATATAAACATATTAGGTATATTATACATTTTATGAAGAAAAAATAAAATACCTTCTACGTTGGTTCAAAAATTGACTGACTCCATTTTGCATGTATTGGAAGTATGAAACTCGATTTTCTAACTAAGTAATCCCGGTAAAGGATTCGCCGCCATCTTGTTTTAAAGTTTAATTTTTTTTCGTTTTTCTGAAATAACTCGTTAAATTTCAACTTTACTTACTCACAATTTTTTCTCTATCATATTGTTTTCTAATGTTTACGCGAATTTCACTCATTATAATAAAACAATTTTTACGGATTTTATCGCGGTTTATTAAGATTTTTACAAGCCCGACGTTTCGGATACTTTACAGCAACCATGGTCACGGGAGGACTGAGGTGTCATACGTCCTATCATTACAAAGTTATTTGAAACTACCCTATCATACATCAATATTTTGGTCAGTCCTATCTACGCAGAAAGTGCTAACTGTATCTTTAATCTGTGACATATTATGCTTGGAAAGCTGATGATACACAATCTACGGCTAAACTAGCAGCAGCTTTTGACGTTAGCGTCAAAACAATATTGGTCCATTTGCGTCAAATTAAAAGGCTAGGTAAAAAAGCTTGACAAATGGGTGCCCCACGAACTCAATGATCGCCAGCCTGAAGTACGCGTCGATACGTGCCTTGCACTGCTCAACAGACACAAATTAAGGAATTTTGGACCACATTATTACCTGCGATGAAAAATGGATTCTGTTTGATAACCGCAAGCGCTCAGCAAGTTGGTTGGATCCTGGTTTAGCAACAATGCCCTAAACGTAAACTTACCCCTAGAAAAGTGATGGTCACTGTTTGGTGGTCTAGCGCTGGTGTGATTCATCACAGCTTCTTACCCAACGGGGTGAGAATTACTGCAGATGTGTACTGTGAAGAACTGAACACAATGATGGAGGAGCTGGCACATCTCCAACCAGCATTGGTCAATCGCTCGTCTCCGCTGCTCCTGCACGACAACGTACGACCTCATACTGCACAGCAGACGGTCTCCAAGTTGAAAGAACTGGGGTTGGAAGCTCTCCGTCATCCGCCCTACTCGCCTGACCTTGCGCCTACAGACTACTACTTTTTCCAGAATTTGGCGGATAACTTCTTGGCGGGATAAAAAATCAATACCCGGGAGGCAGTACAAAATGCCTTTGAAGAATTAGTTGCCTCCCGTCCTGCTGATTTCTTTAAGAAGGGCATCAACAAAATGCCACTGCATTGGCAAAGATGCATTGATAACATGGGTGATTACTTCGATTAATACAAATAAAAAATACATGAAAAAATTAGTTTAAAATTGTTCATACAAAACGGCAATTTCATAGATAACCTAATATTTTTGAAAAAATAAAAACTTCCATATTACCTACTATTACGTCAGTGAAAAATCACCAGTTTCGGAATTTTAGGGCTCACACTATCCCGTTATTTGTCCGATGATTTTACCCCATGAGTTCGTAATGAAAAAATTTTTGGCAATCGTAATTAAAATTTACAGTAGTGCCGTTCTAGCAGTGCCGAGAGTCGAGACATGGAACGCAGAGATCTCGTAATCATAGTTATATCAAAAGCTATAGATGCTCTAACAGGGCTCATAAATTACATCTAATTACGCTTTCTACAAGAAATTTCCTCAGTATCCTTAGGCGATGTTTAATTTGAAGCCTCGAATCAAAGAAGGTAACAGCTATTAGGACTGACTTAAGGCCCTACCGCAATAAAAACCAAGGCGAAGTACAGTTTAATGGTTTGATTATGTACATAACTTAATCTCAACCCATCAAAACTAGACAACAAAGTCGTTATAGACATGCAACCAATTCCATGGAGGCCGCGTTGGGCGTGGAGAGCGCCCACGGATTCCGTATCATCATATTTTTTTAACTGAAACTTCTTTGCGCGCATGACAGTAAAATTTTTATGGATGAAACGTCACGAAAATGTGCAACGTTTTTGTCCAAGAAGAGGGAGAGAGTGATTGAGACCGATTGAGAGAGAGTGAGAAAGGGCGAACGTAGCATGAAGCACATAGCCATGGAGTGAGAGTAGGGAGCAAGCGAGTGAGAAAGATTGAGAGAGAGAGAGAGATAGAGCGAACGTCACATCGCAAGTCTCGGAAATTTAAAGCTTAAGATTAGTATAAAATATAAACGAGATTTAAAAATTAGTTTTCCAAATAAGTTTCACTTCTAACATAGTGTACTTTGTACGCACGCACTTTTCTTGTTGTTTAGTTGACTTTTTTATAGACATTGCAATTCACGAAGCAAGTGAGCTTTACTTGTGGTTGACGTGTATATGCACACTGTGGTAGTGTGCGTGTCTGACGAAGCGGTCAGTTGCGGTCATAGAACATATAACTAACTCAAATATCACAACCGACGCCAGGAGGCCGTGTGGTCGCAGACTGCACGGTAGGCGGGGGGCAACCCCCCCACTTTATAAATCAAAAGTGAGCCGAATGGGCTCACACTAATCCGACGAAGCATTCCAAGGGCCTTCGGGCCATTAGCATAGATCCCTCCGGAAAAAAAAACTCAAATATTTAGAACATACGGCTGTTTAAGAATAAAAAATGGCGGGAGCTTGATTTATTATCTCTCCTATTTTTTACCACAGAACCATTAAAATTTAAACACTAAAAATAAAAGTTAGGACTTAACTAAAAATAACAGATAATTGAATCTGTAAACAAAAACAAAATCCTGTAAATACCATAATTACCTATTTCAATAAACCTTTGTCTAAAAGTAATTACAATGCAACGTTGTTTTTTCATAAATTATCTCAATAAATTTTAATGATTTCATTAAAAATAGGGCAATTTCTTACTACCCTTGAATAGACAAATGGTTGTTGTTGTTGTTGTTAAAATTGTTATTTTCCTTATTCACATTGTATGTTTAAGCCGACGGTAGTGTAGTTGGTAATGCTTGGGAATTGGGCGTGGATGTGGAAGTTTTTTTTGTTGACACAGGGAAAAGCTTTATGCATGTAGCCAGGTTCCTGACCCTATGTGGAACTCACACTTGGGCTGAGTCTACCCAAACTAAAACCATTGAAAGCGCCTTCACTCGATTTTCGAGGGTCCCGGATATTGACGCCACCTCCACAGAGGGGTTGTCCCGCACCACAGAATAACCCCTCCCAACGATGAGACATATTTTGTTGAAAGAGCAACTCCCCCGGCTCAATTTGCTTCGCCCAAGGTGCTGGGCATACCTTAGGCTACTGAGCCCACCGCCACCACAAGGCTGGAACCATGGTGGGGACGAGCCGGTAGCTGGAAAGAAGAGAGTAAAAAACTAAATAGAATATAATAATATCTATGGACGCTTTCACACCACGTCAATCTGGTCCCGTTGTAAGTTCTCGAAGAACTTGTGTTACGGGTACCAGACAACGGAAATATATTTAATAATTTTATACTATACATATATTTAAGATTTTTATTATTTATTACACAAATTTAATACACATCCATGACCCAGGAACACAGAAAATATTTTTGTTCCCTGGCGGGATTCGAACCCGCAACCTCCAACGTCCAACGCGCTTACCACTGAGCCACAGAGGTCGTCAAAAAACTAAATCAAGCAAAAAATTTTAAACAAAAATTAAAACCGACTTCAAATTAAAAAAAAAAAACAACTAAAAAGTAATAAAATAATTTCCTTAATTTTTGTGGTGCCGGTGTCCTATTTGTTGATGTACCTACCTCCTAACCTACCTACCTTGGCTGACACCGACTCCAAAAGTAACAATAATGACGTGGTAAACGCAAAGATTGTATATTAGTAGAAGAACAAGTTGATTATTTGTAGGCACAAAAATTAAGGAAATTATTTTATTACTTTTTAGTTGTTTTTTTTTTAATTTGAAGTCGGTTTTAATTTTTGTTTAAATTTTTTTTATTTCTTCATTTTTTGTGATTTCAAAATTTGATAACTATTTTTATTTGTCTGAAATATGGGTAGAACTATTAAACGCGTTGCTCAGATTAAATAGCGCTGTATTAATGAGATGACCGTAGAAAGGGTTTAATTCATTACATAACAAATGAAAAAACCGAAATGGAATTGTGTAAAACTTTATATACATGTAATTGAAAGCAATCACGGCAGATTTGCTGCTATTCGTTAAATAATTCCATTATTATAGGTATAGAACATCACCAATATATAGATATAGAATGGATATTATGATGACCTTGAAAAACTATGATGCGCTTCCAAGGCACAGTTGGTTTTTGTTCATTTAACAACGACAAGTAATAAAATTACAAGATTTTGGCATAATATTATTTACCGTATGAAGTAAGCCCAATAAAAGCTACAGCTTTTATAAATCGTCGAGGATTCCCCTCGACTGAGTGTGGTCTCCATCATCACACCTGTAATGGCGCTTATAACCCATATGGGTATAAAGTTCTCATCAATTTAAATTAATTAAGTCCAAACACAAGGTAGCTACTCTAAACTGTTGAAGAGTTCCTTTAACTGTCCTTTGTCTTCATCATCAGACCCCTAATGACAGTCACAACCCATCTAGGTGTAAAGTTCTCATCATTACAAATTAATCAAGCCCAAACACAAGGTTACTGATGTAAATCGTTGAGGAGTTCCCTCGATTGTCTTTCGGCTCCAGCATCAGATCGACTCCAGACCTTCATTAAATTGTAGTCCTTCAAAACATTTTATAAAAAAAATATCAAACGCACTAGTCGCCCCTACGATTTTCAAAAGTTCCCCTCGATTTCTCTAGGATGCCATCATCAGATCCTGGTTTCCTTGTCATGGGACCATTTTGGAAGTATACCCTTTATAACAAAAAAAGAATTTTTCAAATCGGTCTAGCCATCTTCGAGTAATCAGGTAACATACATAAAAAAATAAAAATAAAAAAAATAAAAGATTCCGACGAATTGATAACCTCTTCCTTTTTGAAGTCGGTTAAAAATGCACGTTTAGTTCGTCTGTCGAAAAGTCTGAGTCATAACTACTAGTTTGCCAAGAAATTTTCGCACCTTTGCTGGGTTGCCGTTGTCAACCGATTTATGAATATAACGTCTGCGCACCCCTACATTTTTTACACACATACAGGTCTATTGGTACTTCGACGTATTCCCGTTAGGAAGTGGGGAATTGATATAAACCCAGAAAAAAGTGCCTCCATTAAATTCTCACGTAGAAGGGTCACAAACAGACGACCTTATCTTACCATGAAACCGATAAGGTTAAACAATATAGAAATACCCGGAGTAGATCAGGTAAAATGACATCGACCTGTCAAGGGTGACCCCCTTGACAGGTCGATGTCATTTAGACCACACATAGAGACAGTCACCAAAAAGGCCAAATTCGTCTTGAGCCGTTTAAATATTTCTTAATTAACAAAAACAGCAAAATGCCCCTCAGGCATAAGCTAATCCTGTATAAAACTTGTATCCGACCTATTTATTATGTCATACTCTTGTGTCGCATTCGCGCATGTGCCACAAAGTCGACTTAATGCACTACAAATAGTCCAAAATATTTTTTACGCATGGCAACCGGTTGCCCGTGGTATGTAAGAAACATCGACCTGCACAGGGACTTCAGATTAGAGTCCGTTAGGGGCCACTTCAAAATGACGTCAGAACGTCACTTTGAAAAGGCACTCCTCCACCCAAACCCGCTCATCGTGAGCGCGGCAAACTATGCCCTAGATAGCTTAGTTCCAATTAGACATATGTAACCTAAGCATGTTTTAACAGATCCAGCTGACGAAATCTCTCAGCTACTAATGCGCGACGCAAAAGCGCGACGCGAACGTCACAGCATATACAGACACACACACAGTGCTAGGTACACCTGCACACCGCTTGGGCCTCGGGGTCGTAAGCGACGTCGAACCCTACACATGGAAACCACATCGATCCGGATCGATCGCGGAAGCTTAGGTTCGAATCCGATACGAGTAGACACAAACCCAGACCGCGCAAACAGCGCTAGCACTACGCTACCGCTAGATTGCTTGGGCACCGCGCATGACCCGCCTCCCTCTCCAGAGGAAGGGATGAGGGCCGGCTACTCCAAATCCTGCTCTCCCGAGCAGCGCGCGCGATGAACCGCGCCCCCTGCGGGGCGCGGAGGGGGGCGTCCCCCTTTCAAATATTTCTTGAGTGATCTGCTCACTTACTGTACCGATTGAGCTTAAAGGCCATCAGGCCGAAAAGTCTAGCCCTTCCGAAAAAAAAGGGGTGAAAAAACATGATAATTCAAAAATGCTTAACTTTTGAATAATGCATATTTGTGGGGCTAAAATTATTGCAAATAGTCAGCCTATATATACTCTGCTAACGGCAATACGTGGAATTACTAATAACCCTGTGTTATAAAAATAAAAAATATGAAATATTTATAAGAACAACGACAGCAGTTTGTATCATAACAGGTAAATACCCCTATATACATACATATACATATAGTATCAATTTTTATCGTATTCGACCACTTTCCACGTGCAGTATGCTTTCAAGTATGTTTTTTGAAGCGGGCTGATGTTGATATAATATATTTTACTATCATCATCAACAACAGCCTCTCTCCGTCCACTGCTGAACACAGGCACTTCAATGATGAATGAACGCCAAGACGACCAATCTCTTTCATTCTGGATGCGGACCGGCAGTGGGCTGGTCGCACTCAGGAGAACGGACTGCAGATGAGCCAATAAGGTTCAATATTTGCTGGTAACTAAAATACTTAATACATTTTATTAATAAATAAGGAAATACTTTACCGCAATTGACTACCTACACAAAAAAACGTAGATACACTCTATGTTTTCTGGCCTTGAAAGTATATTAGCGTTGGCGATATCTGATTCAATACCAATCACAATTGTTACAACTATTTATTTAGTAGTACGTAGTTGTACTATAAAATGTATTTAGTATTTATTTAACGCATCCTAAAAGAACTTTACTTCTATACAAAAAAAAATGTAAAAGATGTAATTTTTGCAACTTTTAATATGACGTTAGAAACCATTCATCCGATTGATATATTTTTTTGTCACCTTTTACCAGTTTGCTTCGCTATCACCAATATAAAAATAATGCATGAAGGTGCAGGCAACAGCTAGCCGTAAAATATAAAATAGTCACAATGTAGGAACTAGGAGGTACTGTAGCGCCACAGTTTAAAGTGTCAATAGTTTACTATAGCTGCAAGTCGCTGCTGTAGGTAAAGGTACTTTCTCTTTGATCTGTTGAGCAACAGGGCACCTCGATGGCTAGTCAGTCCCTCAAGGGACCGACGCGTCACCTCCACAAAACACACCACACCACACCCCGCACCACAGAACAACCCCCCCAACGTTGGGACACTGCACTGGGATGAGGTTCCCGTCCTCGCCCATTGTCCCCCCTACTCTTTCTCCCCTCTTCTTATAAGAGGGGTACAAAGAGCAGTTCCCTCGGTTCAATTGGCTTCGCCCAAGGTGCTGGGTTCACCTTAGGCTACTGAGCCACACCGCCACGACAAGGCTTGAACCATGGTGGGAACTGGCAGCATCATAGTCAGTCTGTATACTGTAGTGTCACAATGTCCTCTTGCGTCACAGTATACCTACTATAGCCTCAATGTACTGGTATCGGCACAGTGCCCGTCACATATGCCGAAGACAGAGAGTGGTCTAAAAGAATTCTGGATATATCCTTTTACCAGACAATTGTTTGTCTCATTAGAATTGAAAGATAATCGTAAACATAATACATATTATTAGCATAGCCCTAATCTGGGTGTACTTAGTATTATTTGAGCGATAATAAACATCCAAATATCAACAAGATTTACTTATGTAAGATGTCAAGAGGGTCAATATCAGCGACAACTATAATTTTATACGTGAGGTTATCGGAGTGCAGGTGGTTGACTCAAGAGAAATAAAAATGCGGTGATATTTATATGAGATCCATTGTTACACACATACATTTTTTAAGTTTATACTTTGTTGCAATCGTGTTACGGGAGTCAGGACTGAAATGTCAGCCGTCTATTTGAATATTTTGAAATAGACAATCTTTTTATTTTACCAGTGGGGTAGATGCGTTGTGCCGCGCTCCCGGCTGCATGGGTACCACCACAGAAATCTATATAATAAGACAAATTTAGATTTCTGTGGGTACCACCATCCTGCTTGTTTCTCCCGTCGAACAGCTTAGCTGTGTTTTGGAAAGAATGACAGGACAAGCTGTGCAATTACTGGCACTCTCATGAATCAGGTTAGGTGACAAATGAATACGATGCCTGGTTAAGTAGTTAGTTAATCACGTTTATGTTGATGGGCGACGCTGACCACTTACCATCAGGTGACACGTCTCCCCGTTTGCCTATCCAGGTTAAAAAACAACAACTATGAAACGTCGGGAATATAGAAATCTTAATAAACTGCACTAAATCCGAAGAAAATAGATTAATTATAAAAAAGAGTTATAGTTTGGTGATATTTTTGTTATGACGTGGCATATCACCTTCCTTCTGATCCAGAAGGTCGACAGTTATCTTATCTTATACTATAAATAAAGGGATATATTTAGTTACCACACAAAGGCCAAGTCTCAAGTTGATACTTTAGTTTCTGTGTAGTAGGATGTGATATCATATATGTATACAAATAAATGCCACCATAACCGGCTTAGAATCATAGTGTCAGTAAATAGTAATAGTCAGTAAACAGTTTACCGGTGGAAGGATTACGCTGAGCCGCGCTCCCGTTTTCATAGGTATCAGCATCCTGCTTATAACTTCTATGAAACAGTTTTGCTTTGTGTCATTCCTTCCTAAACACAAGGTGTAGGAATTCAGTGTAATGACCATTGCCAAAACTTACAAGGCAAAGCAGGGCAGTATGGGTGAAGCTGACCATTCCTGGTGGATGGAGGAAATTGGACAGTTTTGGCGCTGAGCTAAGCAAACCAAAATTCCTAAGCATCCCTATTTATACTTAGGTATACTTGTAAGAGGTAGTGCCATGCTGCTTTACAGCCGAATTGGACTGGGACGAACGGGGTGGTACCTCTCGCTCACGTAACACCGGCGTCAAGTGACAGCTATTCTGTCGCGTTTCCTGCGATTTGTGAGTCTCCGGTGACCCATAGGGGGGGATAGGGAAAAGGAGGGCAATTTGTGCGGATGTGTATGGTGGCCTCCTATGCTATAAAAAAATACTACGTGAATAATAATAATAATAATAATAATAAACTTTATTGCACACATACATATTCATTTACACAATAATAAAGAAAAAGTAAATAAGCACAATTGGCGGCCTTATCGCTTTAGAGCGATTTCTTCCAGGCAACCAGCACAGGCAGGAAATGCACTTTTTAGGATTTTTCCTGTGTGCACGAACTAAAATTAAATCAACACAGAAAATATATACTAATATTCTAACACAAACAATAATAGATAAAAATTAAGCCAATAATAACAAATCGATATTAACTACCTAATTAGTATAACGAAAAAAAGAAGAAGAAACAGAAAAAAAGAAGAAGTAGAACACTAATTAGGTTTTATGTGAATGTAAACAAACCTTAAAAAGTGTTGTCGTTTCGTGAACAAGACATTCGTAGATAATGTCGAAATATCGAGCTCCGCGAAATAAAAGTGAAAAACATGGAAAATATCCTGTTTTAAATAATATCTATAGTAATTTAATTGTTATTTTTTAATTTTACAACCGTTACTTACATAATATTATTAACCTGTTGTATGGATTAGCTATAATATGATACGATAAAACAATTAAAAATATTTTAAATTAAAAGAAAGTTATTTGAAGAGGTCTAATGTTTTCTTTTTTGACAAATTCTCTTTAATCCGTGTAGGCTTTATCGAAAGTTGCTTATCAAAGACAAGTGTCGACCAGTTTCTCTAACTAGTTATTCACGTTGAACGTTAAGCCGGTTCTCGTGCGTTTATATTAGGTAGGTACGTTTATATCGTAATATCGTTGCAACTTGCACGTAGGGTTATATATCTATGATTTATTTGGAAGAAAAACATTATTAATCGTTAAGAGCACTACATTTTTATTCAATTATACTTTAAAACTGTGCTAACAATGATTTTTATACGAATATTTGCGTTGGATAATGATTAAACTATCTTTTTAACTTTTACGCGTTAGCGGACGGCCGTCAGCCGTGCGCACTCGGCGCTCCACTCAGAGCCGTAAGGTCGCATACGCCACTCGCGCGCCCGGCGGAGACGTGCTCGAGCGCATGTCAGACATCTTTGTTTACAAACAAAACTGTGTTCTTTACATTTGTGTATATTTTTGACTTGAACCAAGGTCAGTATTTGTTTGATTTAATAATAGTTATTTATGTAATATTAATTATGGTTTTTGCACGGAGTTTTTTTGTTTATTTCAATGTAGCCTATATTAAATTATGAAGAATATTCGTTATATTGATTTTATTTAATTTTTTTTTTTGTAAAATGTCTGTATGTCAAGTGTGAATATTTTACATGAACAAAAAATTATGTGGTTGTTCATAATGAAATGTAGGTCTATCTAATTAGGTCGAAAATGTAGAAATGATAACATTAACATTGGATTGTTTTCGGTAACTCCTAAAATTATTCATTATTCTTATCACACAAGATCAGAAAATATTATGTAGGTATCCGTAATCCGCCACAATTTTTGACCCACATTCCACGGATTCTCATTTCGCCCCACGCAATATTTAGGTAGGTACTACTTCGCCCCCACATTGTTCTGTTTGTGTTATTAGAAGTTTATTTTTATTATTTCAAGGTAAGTATATAAGCAATACCAATACCATCAATATACAATAGCAATACCATCAATTTTATTTTAAGTAATAAGTCCCAAACAGTTAAGCATGGTAAGACTGCCGTCTTAACTAGTTTTCTCCTTAACTTTGTCCAATTTTTTCAAAACTGACACATTATGTTTTTAGACGCTTAAAATATACCTATACATACTAGCTGGTGCGCAGCATCGCCCGTCAGCGTCATTTAGGTAGGTACAACAAATTGAAACTTTTTTGGATTTCTTAAATTTCTGAACGAACTTAGAAATACATATTTGACAACCAAGTGACACTGAAGACCCGAATTTACCCGACGGGACCTAGGACGGGACGACCTTACTTTATCAAATTTTTGACATGTACCAGCGGTCAACGTGCCATCGGTCGTCTTGGCGTTCATCGAAGGGGGCCTGCTGTTAATGATGATTATATTCCAAAAATAGGTCAGTAACTTATATTCGAAATATATAAAATCTAGATCAATAACATCAGTACATACCTACCTAATATAATGCATAATATGAATAATAAAATTTATTATGTAGTATAATAAAATAAAAATAACCTTAAGATTAAGTATTTTAACAATTGTTTATAAATTTTAATTGCACTATTAATGTACCGAATTTTTGACCACCATAATATAGGTATTTAAATTGATATATTTTACATTATATGCACAAACATAATCTATACAAATAAATAAAATTGGAGTGTCTGTTTGTAATATCAAAAAAACCACTTTTTACTAAATGCATATGGATGTATACACGGTACATAATACATATACCAAAACAACGTTTTTTTATTATTTTTGTCTGTCTGTCCGTCCGTCTGTTTGTTCCGGCTAATCTCTAAAACGGCTGGGCCGATTTTGACAGGACTCTCACTGGCAGATAGCTGATGTTATAAGGAGTATCTTAGGCTATAAAAATAATCATTATCAATCTGGATACGTCTGTAAATCTAACTAAACGCGGGCGAAGCTGCGGGCTATAGCTAGTTAAATAATAATTATTTACAAAGACACATCTCAAAGAACGCGAAAACGTTTGACGGGAAATCGTGGTCGTTTTATTGACCGTGTGAGAGTAATTGTCTTGGAAATAACTGACTGAGGCAGAAAATAGCTTAGCTAAATATACATCGGCAATGTGGTCTTCCGTTACTGACCTCCCATTTTGATATTTTTTGGAGTGAAAAGTTATTTAGGCTCGGTTATCGGTAGGCATATTTTTAGATGAGATAAAATCTCTGGATTCGCGACACCGTTACCACCTGTGTGACGTTTATATGACGTTTGATTTATTTATGATTATGCAATATTTGTTTACAAAACCAATCGTCAAACACACTGAAATGTCAATGTCATGCGGCCATTTTGTGCGCCGTTTAAATTGTATAGGTTGTCATAATAGCCTGTATTATAGGTTATTGAATTTAATTGTTTTGTTTTCAGTCTTCTATCGGCAGCCCCTGTGACTGGTTGGGTTAGTTTTTATTTTATTTTAATGTAAAGCAATAGACATTGCAACAATTTGAGAAGGAAGGTGTTTCTTAATTTGGAGTCGATGTTGATATTTCTAGTAAGCCTCGATCTCTCAATCCTACCTACATGCCGCTGTGTTTTGCACATGAGATGGATCACGCCAGGACAGGGTTCTAGTCCATTTTTTTCAATTCTTCTTTTCCTTCCTAAGTCCTGACATGAAGTAGATAGGTGCGATCAGGGCTAATACTAATATATTATGTATTGTGGGCGTCTGTGGGCGGCGTATACTAAAATAATGCTTTGGATGACTTATACCTAGAGTGAACAGTCTTAGCTAAGTTAAGCTGATAACTTGCTAATGTATCTATACAGATAAATAAAATTGGAATATCTGTTTGTAATATTAAAATAACAGCTTTATACTAAATGCATATGAATGTAAATAAGGTACCTACATGTACCAAAATAGTTTTTTTTTACAATTTATGTCTGTTTGTTCCGGCTAATCTGTAAAACGGCTGGGCTGATTTTGAAGGGACTTTCACTGGCTGGTAGTTGATATTATAGGGAGTAACTTAGGCTACAAAAATAATCATCATCACTCCGGACACGGCTGTAAATATAAGATAACGCGTGCGAAGCTGCGGGCAACAGCTAGTATATTATCTTATAACACATATAGCTGTACATAACCACCGGAAAATAATAATCAGTCACTGATCTCGGACTTCCGCGCTGAGTCTTGATTGGTCCGGCACGACTGTTGTACCTCTCGCTCACATAACACCGGCGTCAAGTGACAGCTATGGTTTCGCGTTTCGTGCGGTTTGTGAGTTTCCAGTAGCCCATTGGGGTGGATGGGGGAAAAGGAGGGCAACGCATCTACATAACTTTTGGTTGTGCGGATGTCTATGGGCGTCGGTCACCATAAGGCTTCGACTGCTCGGTTGTCTCCTTATGACAAAAAAAAACAACCAAACCCAGAAGAAGGATTGCAACTTTAAGATGTCAATTGTCATCATATTTAAAGCCTTCTTACTTTGTTACTTACTTACATCGTATTGAATATTCGTTAACACTAACATTATTATGTTTTTAGTTTATACGTTTCTAAAATCTCAATGAACGCAAACAAATCTGCGAAAAACATCTGGTACATTACTTTCTTACTGTTTAAGGTCACCTCAAACCACTTCAAAGTGATATTATTCTAACAAATTTCGTATTTTAAGGACATCATTAGATACGTTCATTCTTTACTGCGCAATAAAAAATAATGAACTCCAACTAAATTCGAAAATATTGCCAGATATAATTTTATTTTTTGGATAATGATTTGCAACAATTTAAAATATAGGCGCGTTCAAGCCTTGTCGTGGCGGTGGGGCTCAGTAGCCTAAGGTGAAGCCGAAGCTAATTGAGCCGAGGGAGCTGCTCTTTGTACCCCTCTTATAAGAAGAGGGGACAAAAGAGCAGGGGGACAAGGGGGATGATGGGAATCTCACCCCATTATACTGTCCCGACGTTGGGAGGGATTGTTCTGTGGTGCGGGACAACCCCTCTGTGGAGGTGGCATCTGTTCCTTGAGGGACTATCTAGCCGACGAGGTGCCCTGTTTGCTCATTAGATTCGGGGCACCTCACCAAAGGCGGCATTGGTGGCACTAGCCGAGTTTTAGTGGGTAGAGCTGCATCCATTTTACCACCTTTCGGGTGCAGCGTGTCCCACATAACCCCCGTTGGGAGACCCACTCCACCGCGGAATGCCTCAGAGCATTTACCGGCGTTAAAAAAAAAGGTTATTTGTCAACTTATTAGAACCAGAAAATAGTGATATAGGCTGGATATAGGTTAACGTAACATTGCGACACGCATATTATGGAATATCTTATAATACCTATGTGCCTTCATCACTTATCTACTATTTATATTGTGTCAAAAAATTGCTTCATATTCATTTATATATAAAACCATAATTAAAAGTAAATATTTTGTATTCTATTTTCGTTGAGTTCTTATAATTTCAATCAAAATCGAAATCATTTTTTTTACATTCAAAAGTAGGTACCAATAAAGTATATTTTTGAAAGTCAATTGTATTTTCCACGCTGAGAAGAACCGGCGAAACAAACTCAGTGGAACCAATCATTTCAAATATTGTTTTTGTTAAATTTTAGCATCTTATCCTGAAATGCTTGGGAGGAACGCCCTATTCCCGAGGTCTGATATCTTCCATGAAATCTTTTATCCTTTACCACACAAATTCTCTTTAATAACTTTTTAGAATTTTTTAATTAGGAGTTTTTTGAACATTTTCTGGGATCCTATTGTAAAAACGCCTTGCCTATGCAGATGCCTTTGAAAGAATTGATTACTTTTGTACTACTGAGTCTAATCAATGATACATTACGTACATCCCCACTATGTATGTCAACAAGTAGGCATAGGCAACAATTTCCTGGGCATCATGAAAAATCTATCTAAATAGGAAAATAACTTGAGAACATTCACGTTATTCATGAAATAGAAAAAAAATCTTTGCAAGTATGTTTTTCAACTATTCTATGACTGTGATCACCAGAAACTAAAAAGTTTATACTTTGTTAGGCCAGAACGTAATGTTATCTTTGTTATATTTTAACATAATTTGTTATCTACACAGATAAATAAAATTGGAGTGTCTGTTTGTAATATTAAAATAACCGCTTTTTACTAAATGCATATGGATGTATATGTCGCAGGGAAATGTGGAAATCAGAGATTTCACGAAATCCCTAGGGATACAACGAAAAACCGGTAGATATTGAATATTCTTTTATTACGACGATCTATATCTATCTATCTATCTATATATATACGACGTCTTCTTACTAAACAAATCTAGTCATATGTCGTTTCACTCAACTGAATCTAGAGAAATGTCAGAAAAGTGGATACTGCCTGAGCATTTCTCGAAAAAAATTGTACTTTCTATCTAAATGTCTGTCCCATGTTTTAAAATATTTTTTTCTATATATAAAATAGATCATCACCAGTTTCTATTAACTTATATACTTAGTAAGTTAGTTAAACTACGTAAAAACATTCAAAAATTATAAATAAATTAATAAATTATTAACTATAAAAATATTTTATTAATCGGTCTAATCTAGTTGTATGAAAAGTGAAGTGTCCCAATTTCGTACCTTCCCAAACAATCGATTGTATTTGAGAGGACTTGCGGAAATTGTAGAAATAACTTATGTATTTATTTAGAACTATAAGACCTAATTCATTTATAAATTAATATTTTGTCGTATTAGAACAAATTTATTTAATAAATAATGTTTTTATCGTATCGTGTAAAAAGTTCCTTTTAGAAATTCCTCTTTTGTGACCGTATTTTTGAAAATTATAGCTTCAATTTGGTATTTAAACATGTTTTAGGATAATGGCAACATTGAAAAGATCGTTATCCAACTAAAATTTTTCGTTTTGACATTTTTTATAACCATGTGCGAACATTGAAGGTTGTCCGTTAGTTTACTGGTCCGAAAAAAATCCAAGCTTTGTTACCCAACAAACACAGGTAAGCTCTAATATTATTATTTCTCATTTAGAATCATTAAAGCCCTCAATATTGATTTCGTAAGTCAAATTATAAACGAGTACTAGTTTTAGTTGTATGCGTTTACAATTTTAATAATTTTTTGAACTTGCTTTGTTATCTCTTTTTTTGTTACTCTTCAGTAACGTATAAATGGAAAAGAAAGTAACAAAATAGGAAATTATTAGGTAGAGTATTGACTATCTGATTTTGATTATAATTATAACGATGTTTTAATTAAATAAAATATTATATTAATAAATTTTTGGTATTGAACGAAATTGAAATTAATTGAAAGCTTTATGCATGTATTTTAGCAATAACCCTTTCGGACGGCTGCTTATTATTAATAGTTTCAAAAATGCTTTGCTTGGTAAATGTAAGATAAGGTGTACGGTTATATTTTACAGGCTGAAAAAATGAGGCGGTACCGGGAAAGGTTAAAAGAAAATCCTGAAAAGATGGAACAACAAAGGAAAAAGAACCTCGAAAGAATAAAATCGAAGCATATGAGTTACATGTTTCATTAAAATCGGTTTATTCGTTTCCATGATTTGGAACTTGTAAGTTTGTATGAAAAACCGCGCCGCGTAAACGTTCTTAATGTTCCTAATAATTATTAGATTTAATATTAAAAATCGTAACATCGTGTCTCCTGACCGTGGTTTTATATCAATTTATTTAAGTCAAAATAACTATTTGCACTACTGTGAAGTCTAGGCTTAAGAAAGCCTATTTTGTTACCAGAATTATATTTTTATTACTGTTTCATAAAAGCGAGCGCATATTTCTTTTCTTTATTAATACATAAAAGATACTAATATATTTTTGTGATAAAAACTAAAATATAAAGTTCGCTTCTGAATTATGTATGTATACAAATTTTTAATACAAAATAAAATAGACTCAATAAGGTAAAGTTAATCAAGAGTTGTGACCGAATAGTAATTAGTAACGTAAAGGAAACATTACCGCCTATGTTTTATGATTCCTCTGTTAATATAGACTGATTTTTTAATAAACAGGTTAAATTTTGTTCTATTATCCTATTTAATCGAATAAAGCCTCTAGTAATATGTTTCAACATTAAATTTACGTGAACTAGAGAAGGTAACAAAATAAGAACTTTTCTCCACCTTTGGTTTGTTTTAATAGATTTTGCTAATTAATTACGTTTTATATCTCAGAACAACCCTTATATTTATAATCTTTAGACCTTTACCCACACTTAACATAAAGAAATCAGGTTATATTTCAATATTTTCATTTTAATATATTTTCTAAGCAATGGTACAATTTTTTTGAGAAATGCTCGCCTAGTAAAAATCGAGCCATGCATCTCTCTCGTTCAATCTCGTACTCAGAAGTCAGACGGACACTAGTGGGAGCGGGACAAAGGCGTCACTCGATTTAACCTGGTGCGTGTGATTGTATTTGTTATTTTGTTAGTTATTACGCAGCAGGTAGGACTTGCGCACAGTGATATCATGCTAGTATCATACGTTTAAAAGTCCATATTTATTTTGTTCTTTTTAGTTGACTGAAACTTAATATTTTTTTATGTCATTCCCTATGGCAACCGAGCAATCGGAGCCTTATGGTGACTACCGGCGCCCATAGACATCCGTACAACCAAAAGTTATGCAGATTCGTTGCCCTCCTTTTCCCTATTTCCCCAATGGGCCACCGGAAACTCACAAGCCGTAAGAAACGCAACATCATAGCTGTCATTTGACGCCGGTGTTATGTGAGCGAGAGGTACCACCCCGGTCGCGCCGATCCAATACTTTAAAGTACAACGTCTAATGTAACAACAATGTTAAGTTTTAAAAAACTAGACAAATAAGATTAATTTTTCACCTATATCAGCCGCATGGCATTATCTCTTACTGCATTTTCATTTAAATTTTCTAATAAATGCATCACTTATTTGTAATATTTCTTTTTACACCATTCATTCTTCATTTCACTAGATTCAGTTGAGTGAAGCGACATATCACTAGATTTGTTTAGTAAGAAGACGTCGTAAATAAGAATATTCAATATCTGCCGGGATTTCATGGTATCCCTAGGGATTTTGTGAAATCTCTGATTGCCTCATTTCCCTGCAACATATACATAGTACATAATAATATACCAAGATAACATCTTTTACAATTTTTGTCTGCCTGTCTGTCTGTTTGTTCCGGCTAATCTCTAAAACGCCTGGGTCGATTTGGACGGGATGTTGGGGGGGTTTCACTAGCAGATAGCTGATGTTATAGGACTTGGGCTACAAAAATCCTCATCACTCCGGACACGCCTGTAAATCGAAGATAACGCGGGCGAAGCTGCGGGCAACAGCTAGTCTCGTACATAATAATAATAATATTATACTATATTGATCTAGAATCTGATTATGTCATGTTACGAGTGTCTAAAAGCAGCGTAGGGTATGATAAGGTTGGAGGATCTTGTTATAAATCCCGCTCATTATGAGAACTATTAATAGTATTGTTTGTTTATATAATAGTACCCGGATGAGCCTTGCTCGGTTTTTTTTTTTTAAAATAAAATGACATTTTCTAAAAATGATTCCTAGCTAGATCGATTTATCGCCCCCGAAACCCCCATATACTAAATTTCATGAAAATCGTTGGAGTCGATTCCGAGATTCCAATTATATATATATATATATACAAGAATTGCTCATTTAAAGATATAAGATAGCATAAAAAACGTTATGTTTTAATAAATACACTGTGCTTTATCCTTATTATTAATATGCCGATCTAGTAAACAAACAGGGCACCTCGACGGCTAGTCAGTACCGCAAGGGACCGACGCCACCTCCACAGAGAGGTTGTCCACGCACCACAGAACAACCCCTCCCAACGTCGGGACAGTACAATGGGGTGAGGTTCCCATCCTCACCCCTTGCCCCCTGCTCTCATGTCCCCTCTTCTTATAAGAGGGGTTCAAAGAGCCCCCTTGGCCCAATTAGCTTCGCCCAAGGTGCAGCGGCTCACCCTAGGTTACTGAGCCCCACCGCCACGACAAGGCCTGAACCATGGTGGGGAAACCTTACCACCTTGCGTTTTAGTATAGACAATAATATTTATGATTGATTCTGGTACTGAGGAACCGCTATACACAGTACATATACTAAAGTAACATTTTGTACAATTTTCGTCTGTCTGTCTGTTTGTTCTTAAAAAGGCTAATCTCTGAAACGGCTGAGCCGATTTTGATGGAACTTTCACTGGCAGAAATCTGATGTTATGAGGAGTAGGCTACAAAAATCATCATCACTCTGGATACGACTGTAAATCTAAAACAACGCGGGCGAAGCTGCGGGCAACAGCTAGTATTTATCACAAAAGTCTCAAACAAACGTGCTATATGAAACAAATATTGTAAATCAGACATTACTTCCTGGGTTTCGATGTTTTAAATACATATACCAGTCTTTAACAGTATACATTGTATTATTTGTAATATAAACAAAGTAGACAGACAAATTTAACCTTGATCCATCCAGTACCTACTTTTTGAAGTGAGACTTCTTTGCGCGCATGAGGGTTTTTTATGAAACGTCACGAAAATGTGCAACGTTTTTGTCCAAGAAGAGGGAGAGAGTGATTGAGACCGATTGATAGAGAGTGAGAAAGGGCGAACGTAGCATGAATCACATAGCTATGAAGAGAGAGCAAGCCAGTGAGAAAGATCGAGAGAGAGAGAGGGAGATGCAAGATGAGATGAATAGAGCGAACGTCACATTGCAAGTCTCGGAAATTTAAAGCTTTTGGCAAATCCTAAAGGAAGCTAGTACTTAAAAGAAGAAGAAGAAGAAGAATTTAAAGCTTTAGAAAAGTATAAATATAAACGAGATTTAAAATTAGTTTGCCAAATAAGTTTCACTTCAGACATGTGTACTTTGTACGCACGCATATTTTTCTTTATATAAAATACGGCTTCAATGAAACTTTATCAAACCTTATAATTACGAATCGTTGCTTTTCTTTGTATAAAATAGCGTTCAAAAAAACCAGATACTTTTATTTTAAAAGAAAAAACATTCGTGTATAATATAGACTAGAGACGAAAAAAATGTAAAAAACTAATTTTTAACAAAAATACAACGAAGTTGGAGACAAATTATTTTCTATTGTAGTATTATAAATGTGAAAGTTTATAAAGAATATAATACTATTATAATCACGCGAAAATCGATGAAACCTTATATTGTTAAATTTAACGAACTAGAAAAGGTAATATATTAATTATTACTTTAATCATACGTCTCTTGTAAGACAGGGAAAGCCGTTCATAAAATTGACGTAAGAAGGACATTCTTTGTTCTTGTTGTATTGTAAGTAAAGATTAATCACATATTACATATCTCTTGACAAGTACACTAGTGATATATTTGCTTATGATATTATGTTGAGATAGGCTTGTGATGTATATTATGATTATTATGCGTTACGTTTGATAAGATGACATAACACGGAACGCATGTACACAATGTAAATGCAATAAAGTGTAGGTTTAGATGTTTTATGTTAGCTCGTTAAATAGTTATATAATTAATTATATAGTCATAAAGATATGTATAACTAGCAGCGCCCCGCGGTTTCGCCCGCGTTCTCCCCATTCCCGTGAGAGTGCGGGTAAATTTAGCCTTTGAACTACATTTTAATAGTTTTTGCGTGAATCAGTAATAAATATACATACATAAAAACATTCGCGTTTATGATAATATAGTTGGATTAATCCAAAATAATAAATAAAATTAAATTAATGAATTAGGCAGGAAGGATATTATATCGCCCCACCACGGTTCAAGCCTTATCGTGGGGATGGGGCTCAGTAGCCTAAGGTGAACACAGCACCTTGGGCGAAGCCAGGTGAACCAAGGGGGCTGCTCTTAGTACCCCTCTTACAAGAAGAGGGGATAAAAGAGTAGGAGTTATAGGGTGAGGTCTCCATTCTGGCCCCTTGTCCCCACAAGGGGCGATGATGGAGACCTCACCCTATAACACTGTCCCGATGTTGGGAGGGGTTTTTCTGTGCGGGACAACCGCTCTGTGGAAGTGGCGTCGACGGTCCCTTGAGGGACTGACTAGCCGTGGAGGTGCCCGGTTTGCTCAATAGATCCGGGGCACCTCACCAAAGGCGGCACTCGCCGGGTTTTAGTGTAGTTTTACTCCTTCTGCGAGGCCGTAATGTCCCATAAGGAGGGCGACGTACGGTTGAGAGAGGAGCTGGCCGCTGAAAAGGCCTCCCCCCGCAGGTGCCGAACGGGGCTGCGTAGGAGGCGCGATTTAATGCGCCTCCAGTAACGCTCCTATGCTCGTATTGGGTTCAGGATGGGAACCTAGGCCCAGTATAGCACACGACGTCGTGGGGACTGCTAGTGGCGACCGGGTAGTGTCCCTTTACGAGGAGTAGTCTGGCCTTTCGTCGAGGCCAGCCTATCACTGCGACGCTCGTGTTTCCTGCAGGTCCGGGATCCTCAAAAAGCGGCTGAAGGCACTGGCAGTGGTTTAGTTTGTGTATACACAGTACAAGTGTGAGTTCCACATAGGGTCAGGACTGTACCCCGGTCCTGGCTACCTACATGTATAAAGCATTTCCCTGCGTTAATAAAAAAAGGATAGGAAATGTGTAGACTAGTTGCTCCATACTTGGACTATAAGAACTGGTCCCAGATTGACTCGTGTCAATGATTTTGTAAAACATTGACCATAAAGCGGTCCATCTGTAAATTTGAGTAATCTTTATTATCATAAGAAGTCACATGTAGTACTGATATATTTATCATAGGTCTATCAATCATAATATTATCTATTCTTTCCCATAGCGAAGCAATATCAGTAGGGCTAGCATTCGCGCACGACAAAATGTTGTCTTGTTAATACGAGAAAAGGGGTAGACAAAATTTTGTCGTGCGCGTGCTATCATTACTGGTATATTGCTTCGCTCCATATTAAGCCACGTACAGTCGACGCCACTTCCAGTTTTACAATTTCTACTTTGTACTATTAAAAGTAGAACGCAGCGAAACGTGCGAGAGAGTGCAATATATTCTTGTTATTTCGTCTCACTTACGCGGCACATCGTCGAACAGCGGGCAAAAGGCGCTGTGGTTATGAATAAAAAACATAATTGAATTAAACCTGTAATCTTTAATAGTTTTTTATATACCATGACGCCATTGGCCACCATTGAAGTGCCGGGATCTGTCAGCGTCAGGCTCGGGCCAAATCCTCAGGATACCTGAATAATTTCAATTTCACGTAAACTTGACTTCATTGGTGTTTGCTGATGCATATGAAGCTTGTCGATCCGCATTAGGACATTGGGATTGGGTCGGACCTAATCTCTCGCCTGAGGAGACTGCAGAGATTCATGGAGCACTCGGGAGTGATTACGGTCGAGTAGATGTTCAATACATGTATAATTAATTTTTATTAGTATTAACAATTGAAGCTATTAATAGAGGTGTTACCTTGGTTGACTATCTTAGTGTATTTCTTGTAATATTATAATATTGACGTATTGTGTTTAATCATCCAGTTCCTAAGTATATTACGATTATGTTTTGCTGCCTATTTAAGTATTATTTAATAATATAAACGACTTTTATTTGTCCTACAGCTGGGCACGAGTCTCCTTGAAATCAAGTGCAGCGTATAGTTGAAATATGGCCCAATACCCTCAATTACCCTCTTGGGTGGACTTCACTCACCCGAGACTTAATTTTATCAGGTATGCGGGTTTCCTCACGGTATGTTTCACCGGTCGCTTGCGTATGCTTAGGTGCACAGTGGAAATTAAGAAAAACCCATTTTACATATCGGTGCATGGAATCATTATCAAAGCGTAACTTCGAGGCTGAGCCAATACCCACTAGACCCTCACTTGCTCCTCACCATGGTTCAGACCTTGTCGTGGCGGTGGGGCCATTAGCCTAAGGTGAGCCCAGCACCTTGGGCGAAGCGAATTGAGCCGAGGGGGCTCTTTGTATCCCTCTTTTATGAAGAGTGGACAAAAGAGCAACGGAACAACCACTCTGTGGAGCTGGCGTCGGTACCCTTAGGGGCTGACTAGCCGTTGAAGTGCACTGTTTGCTCAACAGATCCGGGGCACCTCACCAAAGGCGGAATTGGTGGCACTCGTCGGGTATTAGTGGGTAGAGCTGCGTCAATTTACCAGCTGTCGAGCGCAGCGAGTCCCACATACCCGCATGGGGAGACCCACTTCCCCGCGGGATGCCTCAAAGCATTTCCCGGCGTTAAAGAAAAAAAAAACGGTTTTAAATGACCAGTTATTTTTACTGTTGACACGGTTTACGGGATACTTACCACGTGTTTCACTTTTCTCGCGGGGTTCTATATTTCCGGCATTGTCAACAATTGCCTTGTACACTCTCAATTGTTTTATACATACGTCAATATATAACGTAATACGGTGAGTCGCCATCGTTATCAGTGTGTAAATGTACGCGTAACAGCCTAATATTTATTGTAGCGTAAGTAAGATACAAAAAAAGGACTGGGTGATCTTGTAGTTGTAGTAGAGCACTTACCATCTCATAACTCGGTGCTCGTTCGTCACCTCACTACATAGTGCATAACATAATTTTGCAAATATTACATACTCCTCAAGAATGCTTTTGATAAAAACGCTATCGTCCCAATTTAACGTGTGCTTCGGGAGCCAGGAGATTGTACCAAAGGGTCATTTGGTGGTCACCGACGTCGATCCTGGCTACATATGAGTAGCGGTGGTAGCGGTGGTAACCCGTGAAAAACACAGTTCAGCATTTTTAAATTATAAACAATTATAAAAAGTTATATTAACATAATATGACGTTATATAATATACTAGCTGTTACCGCGTTAACTTACTTAACTTTACTTCTATTAGTCACAGCGTGATGTTATACTATAATCTATAGCCTTCCTCGATAAATGGGCTATCTAACACTGAAATAATTTTTCATATCGGACCAGTAGTTCCTGAGATTAGCGCGTTCAAACAAACTCTTTAGTTTTATATTATTAGTATAGATATTTTGTGCATAGTGTATAAAAAACCGCGGGGGTTTGTCCCTTTCGAAAATTGAAAAATAAAATTTCCTTCAAAGTAAAACTATAATCAATGATTACTCTATTTAATACAAATAAATAAACAAACCATTAAAGTTGTATTATATTTGTATCTCTTCTAAGGTCTTTAAAGCACACAAAGGATATACTTCAGTATATAGATTATCGCAAATCCATGAGTTATGTTGACATTGAAGATAACAAGATTGACAGTTTGTTTATTTAATATCTTATATTTGCACTCTATCATCAGCTATTAGCACAAATATTGATATTTATTAATATAATTATTACTTGCCTTTATTAAATAGTAATTGGTAGAGGACAAAGCAGTATTAAATTATAATTAGAGTTAAAAAAAAGTTCGGTGAAAATCATATTCAAGGATTGCGTACTTTTTAGTTTACTTTTTAGCAACTCTATCGTGGCCCGGTTGTTCATATTCCCGACGTTTTAGATATTTCACTGAAACATGGTCTCGGGAAAATTATAATGAAATACGCATATACATTAGAAAACGTGAAGTGTGTTTAAAAACGATAATTATAGTGAAAATGGAAGAAGGGCTATTGTTTTTTTTTTTGTAATTCTCATTTCTCAATTCCAAGTATTATACATTTTTTATTATATAAAAAATATTATCTAGCTCCTCGAAAGAAGCCTCTGTGTGCAGAAATATGTTTATAATACCGATGATGATATATTTTTTTTAATATAAAAAACTAATATATTTTTTTTAATATAAATTTTGGAAGATTCTAGGTCCTTGCTATAATTGCATATTGTAAAAACAAATGTACAAATACATATATTATGTATGATTCCGATTTGTAGCACTCACATAACTCTTTCACATTAAAAAACGTTTTGACGAACCTAGATCTCACCAGGGTTCCTATTTATATTTAACAGTCCCAGTATCCTACTAATATTATAAACGCGAAAGTTTGTAAGAATGTATGGATCTATGTTTTTTACTCTTTCACGGAAAAACTACTGAATGGATTTTAATGAAACTTTTGAATAACATAGCTTATACATCAGAATAACATATAGGCTATAACTTATCCCTGGACTCCCACGGGAATGGGAAGTACGAGGGTGAAACCGCGGGCGCTGCCAGTTATGCTCAGCGATCCCAGTAGAGCCGGAACGAACTCAATGTCTCGTTATAGATTGAAGCTTTTGATGATTATTGACCAGAGATATACAAACAGACCTATCTCCCCCCCCCCCTGCCTCCTCATCTGCCCACCTATATAGCCACACACCTACCTCATTTTCGGGACATGGGACCCAAAACAATTTTAACGTTCGACGTCTGTTGAATTTAAATTATCGAGGTTCTCGTAAGCTCTATGACCCAGTAACCTCATTTTTGGTCCTTATGTTACATTCATAAAATATGCTTAAAGTAGAGCTTGTAAATTTTCTAGGGTTGGTTTATTATATCTTATTTTAAAATCGTCAAAATAAGTCCCAATAAAATTTTCATTATACTGTACAATTTAGCCACTTTTATGACCATAGATTTAAATAATACACTTATACTGATACTTATTACACTTGTTACTTTATTATAATAAAATACATGTTGTTTAATATTTTTAGGAATTTAATTGTTATCTTGATTATTTTATTGATTGATTTATTAATTTAATGACATTTTCATTCTTGTAATCTTTCTTGCCTCATTTCACTAAATATTTGTTCTCTAATTATGATGTATGTAATTTTTCATTTTATTTTTGTTTAATCTAATTTGTATTTATTTTGCTTAAGTTTTTTTTTTACTTTTTATTGACTTTATTGGCCTAAATTGACATATTTTTTTGTTATTTTTTTAATTGTTTTGTATTACCTAGATTAATATATATATAATATTATACATAGACAATAATTACTTTCTTTACTGAATTAAACTATAATTCTTACTCGACATGTTTCTGAATGTTATAATGAGGCAATATTAGTACTTGTTTTTTATATTATTTAAATGAATTATTATTATTTTAGCATGCTTAGTTCATCTGTCGATAAACCAAATAAATAAATAATATCTATTATAGCAGACGTAGATAGTGTGTAGATTATATAAAAAAATAAATCTTGAAATGCGCTACATACATGTAACAAAGCTAAAAGAGTCTTGTAATATATTTTAACGAGTACGAGGGAATATCTAAAACAGTCGAAGTTATTTTGGTGTATTTGGTTCAATACGATAAGTCAAATGATTTGTATGTGACCCATTATCTTAATGTCATACTTAAGATAAAATGTTATTTAACGTGCTTCAAAAACAATGGACTGTTGACTCTACTAAAAAATATATTATGCTTTATATATTAAAAGGCATACCCGCGTTTAGGTAGACAAGGTGTTAGTCGAACATTAACCAGATGGGAAGACGATCTCCGTGCTGTGGCTCGTGTTGGATGTGGCATGGGATCGGTCGTCTTGGCGTTCATTGAAGGATGCGCCCGAAAGATGGTAAGTGGACGCAGCTCTTCCCACTAAAAGCCGGCGAGTGCCTTTGGTGAGGTGCCCCGGATATATTGAGCAAACAGGGCACCTCGACGGCTAGTCAGTCCCTCAAGGATCCGACACCACTCCAGAGTTTTATATCGATGCTCGGAGTTCTGACGCTCGACCTAATTAGCCAATGAAAAATTAATATCCCTCATTCCTAATATTAATATCCCTCATTCCTAATATTAATATCCCTTATTCCTAATATTAATATCCCTCATTCCTAATATTAATATCCCTCATTCCTAATATTAATATCCCTCATTCCTAATATTCGATCGAAGGTCAACCAACATTCTGTAATCTTTTTAATAAACCAATGTCGTAACTTGCTTTATAGATTATGCAAACGAATCTAATTTCAATGGAAATTTTAGGCTCGGAAAAAGTAGACTTGAAAGTATATATATATATATATATATATATATATATATATATATATATATATATATATATATACTTTCTACTACTATATATATATATATATATATATATGGATGAACGAATGTATATGCGATGGCCAAAGCGAATATGGCGTAGGCCGTAGTGGTTAGAGTGATATGATGTTTAGAGCTACCTAAGCAGGACCAGAAGAGCTTGGAGGATTTCTCAATTGGAGCACCTTCTCAATATTCACCTACAAAATTTAAACGGAGCTTCCATGGAACTTTCAATCCCGAATCAAACTCTGACACAGAATCAAACGAGAAAATCTCTTTCAATTACTAAGTCGAGATTACAAAGAAAACATACAGCCTTTGGCGTTAACAAGTTCTTCCATGAAAAGTTGCGAGGTTAACGACAAATTTGAAGAAAAAGAAGCAGAAAATTAACTTTTACTCTAGTGAAATTAAAAGAAATGCAAACAAAAAAAAAAGTTCTGCTCTATAGAAAACAACATTTTTCCATCCTTGTCCCGATACCATATAAAAGCCAATTTAGTTTCAAATGCATTGCTAATTCAATATTAACCCAGCGAAATAGTCTTACATAGTACTAACATAATACCAAAAAGTGTGTCAGTGCATTGCGTATGTGCGTAAAATGATATTCTGTATTGCAGTCGGTAATACCTACATTTTGATATCTATTAATATGTAGAAGGCTTACAAAATAGATACGTGTCAAGAATCCTCTTGAATGTAGCGTAAATTGTTCAAAAATAATATCGTAAATCTATTGTTTTCTATCAAACGCGTAAACAACGCGAATTTCACTTCTTATAATGATACTCCGTAAGATTAATTCATTAATTAAATAACAAACCAATTCAAAGATTTTATCGCGGTTAAGATTTGTACATGCGTGACGTTTCGGATACTTTACGCTTTTACAGCAACCAGGAGGTCTCGGAAATCTCGGGAAAAAAAATCAGGATTGTTTTATCTATAATTAGGAAAACGATTTTAATTTGAAATCAATCTACAAGGTTATCGACAATACAAACACTCAGCTAATGGAAGAGAATAATATACTTAATTGGATTTTTTTTACTATTATGATTAAATTTTACGTATTGCAAATATTGTTTTCTAATGTTTACGCAAATTTCACTCATTATTATGATTAATAATTACTTTTTTTATTACTGGAAGGAAAAATGGTTTAGTGAAATAAAGGAGTTCGTTTATGTAGTTAATAGAATCAGGTATAATGTATTAAATGATCAATAATTATAATTAAAAGTTTGCAATAATTCCGAGAAACACGCAGCCTTTACAGCAAATGTGCGAGTGCCCGGTTCGTTGTCTAAAAACTGAGTGCTTAATTTAATATCTCAGTTTAATTATTGTTTTTCCTTCCTTGGGCGCCATAAGCTTTTGAAATTGCGAGGGTCTGTGGACGCCGTTAAACACTTACCATCGCATGAGCGGCATGCTCATTCCTTTGAGTTTAAAAAATAAGCGTTTTAGGCCTAATATAATAGATTTCATCACTCCTCAGGAAGTGTCGCTATCTCTGTCCTAGTGTGTTTAGCTAAGTCAGTTTTACACTGATCATTTTTGTTCAGTACGCATACAACTACTTATCTTTGCTCAATACGTTTTTATTGTTACTTTAGAACATCTGTGTGATATAGATAATTCTTATCAAATAAGTTTATTATATTGTTCAGTGTTTGTGTGACAATGAAAATTATTTTAGAAATTAAAACTACTCTGGAAAAATTATTTAAGAAAAAGAAACGTTTAAACGGTGATGCACATGTCGACTCAGAATTCCTGCCTAAAAAGGTGTGTTGTAAAATATGTTTTATAGCAGATAGATACTACGTAACGATGTATTTCTTTTATTGTAAATAAAAAAATCTTTTTTTCCATTTCTAAATAGCTCATATTCGCTTATCGATACTGTCAACTTAATGTAGCATTAAAACTTATATTTTATTATTTTTAAATATGTCTTATATAAATTATATTTATGTCACGGGTTATATTTTGTATCTAAAACCTTTTGTTTCGTTAAACAATCAGTTTTTTTCAATACTATCGATTCTCAAAATACTTTTAAATCAAATCAAAATGTTTTGTTCAAAATATGTAGTACCAACAAAGTATCGTTTGAACGTCAACCGGTTCTAAGACGAGTCCACTGAAGAACCGGCGAAACAAACTCAGTCGAAAAAAATCTTTTCAAATTTTACATGTTGTTTGTTATCCTGAAATACCTAGGAGTGAAATATAATAATTCCTATCACGAGTAAATTAAAATTCATAGCGCCGTAGTATGGACAAAATTCAATATAGTATCTTTTTGCAGACTACAACGTCAGACAACATGGCGCTCATAATAGAAGACGTTGATCTGGAAAAGGAGTACTCTCCAAGTCGGTGGTCCAAGCGGTTGTCCTCAGCACAAGCAGTTCTACAGCACCATGTCAATTTTGTCACTGCAGGTACTTTTTTATGTTAGTTGGGTAGACAATCTGGCAGGCGTGACCTGCCAGTAATGTAAGTGTAAACTAGTTTACCTGGAACTAGCTCCTGAGCTAGTCAGTAGTGACAACTCATTCATATGTTGCTTATCCTGTGCCAGGATTCATGATTTACACTTTTTGACGTGACAACGTCTTATAATTCGATGGAGCCGGCTGCACGCACGAAAAAACATGACTCATGCGGCGTTACCTCGCTCTGAGGCGTTCCATTTTCTTATGATATTGTCACGTTCAACTATCGTCAGTAAACCGACTTTACAGACAACCGATTTTTTTTTGATGACGCAAGTTAATGCTTTCGCATGATCCAGGTTTACCTCGGGACTCGCACTTGGGAATGCACTACCCCACTTACAGGATCGACTCGGCGACAGGCTAGCTCCGGCGAAGGCCAGAATTCTCCTCAAAGGGGGGACTCCCCTGCCGTCACTAAGTAGTCCCCGGTACCAGAAATTACCCTGTCCTAAACCCTGCCATAAATACAGCAAAGATGTTTCAAGAGTGAAACCTTCTATATATTTTTTTTTGTATGTTTGTACCTTCATACAGCATGACCGATGTTATCGATAGTGGTGGTCATTATTACGACAGCAGTTGTAGTAATTCGTTATTTGAAAATAATGAATAATCCATTATTAAAGAATAACTATATCCTGTTGTCAGTTGTTATTATTGAAACTAAGACGCAATAGTAAGAATAGGCACGCAATAGGCAGAATGACCTTTTTTTTGCTTATTGTCACAATTCATATTTTTAACGTCTATAAATCAACAAGAACAGGATAACAGACAGCAGTTTAGAACAACAGTTGTTACAAAATAACACAACAGGATAATTTATTATTGTAAAACAGCCGTTATTGGCATCACTAGTTATCGATAGGATGACGCACAACGCCGAAACAAACTAAAGTATTTATCTAACCGTAACAAAACTCAAATTCAAAAACTAAAATAAATTTTAGTTTTAAAGTAACTCATTAGCTTGACATTTCTTAGTTTAGTCTAGTCAACAAGTGCCTTTTAGGTGAAAACTTTTTCTCCGCCTCCTAACAATATGGTTGAAGTGTCGTTCGATTCGGAATCGATGTTTTGAAAAA
Source organism: Helleia helle (assembly GCA_963853865.1). Lineage (NCBI taxonomy): Eukaryota > Metazoa > Arthropoda > Insecta > Lepidoptera > Lycaenidae > Helleia > Helleia helle. The sequence goes on from OY971421.1 coordinate 16,913,469, forward strand.
ATTTAAGATGCACTCGCAAAAATTACAAAAGTTATAAACAATTTGAAACGGAAAAAAGGGGTTGGGTTTTTGCTTATATCTCAAAAACTATTTTGGATATTTCAAATCTATATACTTACATCTATTAAACAGTTAACACCTCGAATTCGAAACATTTTGTGAATTTTATGGCGGTTTATGAAAAAAATTCACTTGCCTTACGTTTTCGTATGTTTGACAGAAACACGGAAACGAGAAAACACTTCTAATCGAAATCAATATTATTTTTGTTATTTATTATGTCATAAGGAGGCAACCGAGCAGTCGGAGCCTTATGGTGACTACCGACGCTCATACACATCTGCATAACCAAAAGTTATGCAGATATGCGCTGCCCCCCTTTTCCCTATCCCCCCAATAGGAATTCACAAACCGCACGAAACGCGACAGCATAGCTATCACTTGAAGGCGGTATTATGCGAGCGAAAGGTACCACCCCAGTAATGCCGGCCCAATTCGGCTGCAAAGCAGCATGGTACTACCTCTTACAATATGTTATATATTATTGCCGCCTCCTAGTCTTAATTATTAAAAGTATTTAGGTTAATTAATAAGGTAATAAAATGATATTTATTTATTTATACTTCTCATACAAATCTATAGTCAAGATTTAAACCTGTGCCATATGATGTTATTGACCTTATAAAGTTAATTAAATTTAAACACTCTCAGGCAACCTTTCCCCGGGAATCGAAACACCCTATAAATTCGCATTAGCGTCTCTTCCACTGATTATCATAATTGCTGAAATTCCTGTTATAAATTTATAACTCCTATTATAAATCAATTCAGGTATAATGCCTGGTATAATTGATTCATATTGTTTTTCGCAGCTTCTAATAAAGAATAAGAAATAGGAAAGTAATTTAGTCAAATCTATCGATAGTTGGAAATGTTTTTCGTGTAGTGCACTCATTAACAAGTGGACCATCTTACTTATTTTTTTCCGTCAAATTGGATAGGCACTGACACCTTTTTTTTCTTTTACGCCGGGAAATGCTCTGAGGCATTACGCGGGGGAGTGGGTCTCCTCACGTGATTATGTGGGACTCGCTGCGCCCGAAAAGCTGGTAAGTGGACGCTGCTAACCACTAAAACCCGGCGAGTGCCACCACGTAAGCATCGAAAGGTCTGACGCGACAAGCTAAACCCGATTGGTATATTAAATCTAATATACTAATAGGTGATGTTCAATTCAATAAGACGGTCGGCTGGTTGAGTTGTCAGGCAACTGGCCACACGCAACGTTCGTGGGTTCGAATCCCGCCAAGTACGTTAATTTATTAATACGCTTCCGGGACTTGGATGTGTATATATTTATATTTCTTATGTCATAAGGAGGCAACCGAGCAGTCGGAGACTTATGGTGACTACCGACGCCCATAAGACATCCTCACAACCAAACGTTTTGCAGATGCGATGCCCTCCTTTTCCCTATCCTCCCAATTTATGACTAATCATAATATTATGATGATACCGTCAACTAGATTCTAGGCATTTATCTATCTGAAGGGCATAGTTTTGTAAACAGGTGGAACTGTAAACAGTAGTCTTAGAACACGTGTCTCTAGCGTTGGATATAATTAGCTTATTATAAACATTTCCATGTAAATAGAATCTGTATTTACCAGTTATAATAGTATTAGGGGTAAAAGTATAAAATTGCCGATTTGTGCTTTGAAATTGAAATTCGTTTTTTTTTATCTAACATATTAAATCAATATAATTACCATTATTACCTATCTATACATTGCTGCCATCTAATAGGAAGGTCATCTATGCCTTTGCGATAGAACTCTAGTGATCTAGATTCAACAAACTATGTGAAAGCATTTTGTACTGTTTCCTGAGAAGAAAACTTTATCACATAGAAAATGATCAAGATTCTATTTAGTAAGTTATCTTTATGTGTGTGTGTTATCTTCATTCAAATTATCATCATCATCATCATCAGCCTCTATCCGTCCGCTGCTGAACATAGGCCTCCCTCAATGAACGTCAAGACGGCCGATCCCTTGCTAATCGCATCCAACATGGACTGGCCACCGCACGGAGATCGTCTTTCCACCTGGTTAATGGCCGACCAAAACTTCGTCTACCTTAATTCAAATTATATCTGACTTAAAATTTCGGTATTCGTAAATTGATTATATTAGATGCTACTAGCTGTTGCCCGCATCTTTGCCCGCGTTAACTTAGATTTACAACCGTAAAGGAAGTGATGATGATTATTTTTGTAGCCTAAGTTACTTCCTATAACATCAGCTATCTGCCAGTGAAAGTCCAGTCAAAATCGGCCTAGCCGTTTCTGAGATTAGCCGGAACAAACAGTCAGACAGACTGACAAAAATTGTAAAAAATGTTATTTTTGTATATATATCTACCGTGTATACATCCTTATACATTTAGTAATAAGCGGTTATTTTAAAATTACAAACAGACACTCCAATTTTATTTATCTGTATAGATAACATAAACTGTACTTGTTTTTAAGTATAGTTTTTAGGGTCCCGTTCCTCAAATGACAAAACGGAACCTTTTTACTTTGTAGGACGTTATTCCCCTGTCGGTCTGTCAGTCTGAATATAGGGTACTTTCCATTGACGTCGTGTTTGATAAGCAAACAGGTCTCCACAACTTTCTTTGTTGTTACATTACAGTCACAACAGTACAATCAGTTTCGCGCTTATCAAATTATTTGTTTCTATTAAGAACGTACTACATTACAGTCACAACAGTACAATCAGTTTCGCGCTTATCAAATTATTTGTTTCTATTAAGAACGTACTATTAACTTATGTAAAGTATAATAATTAATATGAAATAAAATGAAAAAACTAGCAGCGCCCCGCGGTTTTAGCCGCGTACTTCCCATTCCCGTGGTAGTACATGGATAAATTATAGCCTGTATGTTATTCTGATGTATGGTAATATTATTATAATGGATCTTGATGAAACTTTATTATAATATACCTTATATTATAATAAAGTTTCATCAAGATCCATTCAGTAGTTTTTGCGTGAAAGATTAACAAACATCTATACATTCTTACGAACTTTCGCGTTTTAAATATTAGTAAGACTATAAGGATAAACAACATTTATAGTGTAGTAACAATAAAAAGTACTTACAATTATTCAAATATATGCTAATATCCATGTCCTACATCAATATCTGGTTTGGAATTCGTATGAAAATGAATATAAAATGCATGACATAATAGTATTTAGTGTGGAATCCATTTCCGTATCTTTATTCATTTTTGTCGCTATATCAAATATCAATATTACAAATTACCGACAAAAAAACTATTTATATAATCTTTATAGGTAAATAAAATTGGAATGTCTGTTTGTAATATTAAAATAAACGCTTTTTACTAAATGTATAAGGATGTATATATTTTTTGTATACACGGTAGGTATACAAAAATAACATTTTTTACTATTTTTGTCTGTCTGTCTGTCTGTTTGTTCCGGCTAATCTCTGAAACGGCTGGCCGATTTTGATGGGACTTACACTGGCAGATAGCTGGTGTTATGAGGCGTAACTTAAGATATAAAAATAATTATCATTTATACGCGTACGGCTGTAAATCTAAGTAAACGCGGGCAAACAATAATTGTTTTGTGTGTGTGTATGTGACTGAACTCCTCCTAAGCGGATGGACCGATCTTGATGAAATTTTGTGTGTTCAAATAGATTCTAAATGAAAATAGCTGTTTGAAACAAATTCTCTTCTATATGTTACTTGGTAATCGGAAAAGTTTATAGCAGGTTACGACGGATAACGATTAACCACGACTTTAAATGTTTTAATCAAAATTAAAAATAACTTAAGCTTTATTTTAATTACTTAAACACAAAACATTTATTAACTTACAATATACAGCATACACATTTGAATATTTTATAATAAATGTACTTAATTAATATGTCTTTATTACATAACAATGAATGAACATTTGATAAAATTATATTATTTATTAACAAAGATACAAAATCTTTGCTCTACTTCTAAGTGATGATAAACTAGTGGTCTGTCCCGGCTTCGCACGGGTAAACAATTTATAGCCTAGTTACTCCCTGATAATGTGGCTTTCTATTGGTGCAATAATTTTTCAAATCGGTTCAGTAGTTTTAGAGCCTATTCAAGTCAAATAAACAATCAATCATATCTTTCCTCTTTATGTTCAATAAATTAGTATAGACAAATGAATTGTCTTTTATATCATTATTATCTAATGGATATTGGCGATATTGATGATATTGGCGATATTGATGATATTGACGATATTGAAGATATTGGTGATATTACTGATATTGGTGATATTGATGATATTGGTGATATTGATAATATTGGTGATATTGATAATATTGGTAATATTTATAATATTGGTAATATTGATGATATTTTTTTCAAATAAAAATTTTACTCGTATATATCTCGCTTTTATTAAAGTTCTGTCACTCCCTGCAGTTTCATGTATCTTGACAGATATATCGTATTAGAGTTCTAATCTAGTCTAGAATAGTGTAGCTCTGTTTCATTGATATGAGAAGACATAAGTTATAGTTATAGAATGCTTCGAGTTAGCACAGGGGAAAAGTTGCGGGCTACAGCTAGTTTTATGAGTACTTTGCAAGACATAGTTAGTTACATTAGTTTGGTTTTCTGTACTTACCAATGATATTGTATATCCATTACAATTACCATATCTGAATGTACTTTTGCATAACAAGTTGCAAAAACAGGTTTCTACGCGTAGGATGGCATGAGCCAGTACAATAATACCTAAAGAATGTCTATTTGTTCCTCGCAGTATTTTCTGCCCCAAAATGAAAAACGATTTTTTTTTCCAAAATATCACCTTTCCTCAGTGTTATGATGTCAAATACAATTTTTCTTCTCAAACTCGAATAGAACTACTAAACGAAGATCGTCATACATTCTAGTTTGGAGTCTGTTTCTCCGTCGTTTTAACGCAGAAGATTATTCCAGAATCTTACAGGTCATATTTTAGCCGTCGTCAGTTCTTGGGTATTCGTTTAGCTATTTTGTAAGATGACTCAATACATCCCTCCATGAATAGCTGCCATGAATTTATGTGGTTAGTAAATATGATAAATATATCCTTTTTGTTTCTTAAGGTTTGTCACCTTTTTAAAATCAGAACGATACCCTTTTTCTTCAAATGCAGGTTCTTATATTGTCTCACGGAATTTGATTCTGAGTTCATCTCACCCCGAAGCCCTGTCGAAGGTTCAGCTGTTTGACAGCCTGACTTACCTTTTTTTTCTTTTTTTCTTTAACGCCGGGAAATGCTCTGAGGCATCCCGCGGGGGAGTAGGTCTCCCCACGCGGGTATGTGGGACTCGCTGCGCCCGAGAGCTGGTAAATGGACGCAGCTCTACCCACTAAAACCCGGCGAGTGCCACCAATGCCGCCTTTGGTGAGGTGCCCCGGATCTAGAAAACAAACAGGGCACCTCGACGGCTAGTCAGTCCCGCAAGGGACCGACGCCACCTCCACAGAGGGGTTGTCTCGCACCACAGAACAACCCCTCCCAACGTCGGGACAGTACAAAGGTGTGAGGTTCCCATCCTCACCCCTTGCCCCCTGCTCTTCTGTCCCCTCTTCTTATAAGAGGGTACAAAGAGCCTGCTCGGCCCAATTAGCTTCGCCCAAGGTGCACCCTAGGTTACTGAGCCCCACCGCCACGACAAGACCTGAACCATGGTGGGGAGCCTGACTAACCTGATCTAAGCTAGTTTCAGATCCTTGCTCTGGGAATCGGGTAGAATTTTATAACTTGCATAGTTTGCCCTCCTCAACCTTGGCAAATATCTTATTTAGAGAATGGGGCTTAACTTTTGGCAGATGAGTTCTCTCGGGCTTTTCTACAAAAACTCTCCACACATACATTGTACATGTCGGCTTTTTGGATAGCGAATAAGAAATAAACTAAGCGGTAATTTATTTCTTAATTCTTTTCATATCATAGGAGGGCAAATGAGCAGTCGGAGCCATAAAGTGACTACCGATGCCCATGGTCATCCGCACAACCAAGGTTATGCAGATGCGTTGCCCTCCTTTTCCCTATCCTGCCCCAATGGGCCACCGGAAACTCACAAACCGCACGAAACGCGACAGCATACCTGTCACTTGACGCCGATATTATGTGAGCGAGAGGTACCACTCCGGTCGTGCCGGTCTAATTCGGCTGTAAACAGCATGGCACTATCTCTTACTTCATCAGTCCAGACTGATCCTTTAGTTTCCTATAAAGTGCGAATTTTTCATCCAAGAGTATAAATTTGCCGCCTTAGGCTTGCTCTTCTTAAACCAGTCCACCACGGCATTAATTGCGTCATCTCTCCTTCGGCCATGTTGATTTCCGAGATATTAAGACCATCATCCAACTGGATCTTTAATTTCTATTCAAAATTCTCAGCATTACCAGTGCAGTGGGATAGATACCCTTAGTGTGTTGTGCCTGCTTGTATTTGCACCAATGTCGTATTTCATGAAACGCCGAAGACAAAGCATATGCAGTGAGAAAAAAATAAGACAGTTTACTGATGAAGATACAGCGCTAATAGTTTATCTTAGTTACTTTCATAGCATTATGTCTGATGGCATACTTTTATGGGGAAATGCTGCCGATTTAAACAACGTTTTTCTAATGCAGAAGCGAGCTATCCGTGTAATTTAAAAGTTGCCTCCCTATTCATATTTGAAAATTTTCTGTATGTGCGGAAGAACGTAAATAAATTTTGTAAGAAAAGTGATATTCTTAGTAGGGATTTACACAATAAACACAGGCTAGATGTACCAGTGAATTAGAGTTACTAAAGTAAGCAATTATTTTAAAGGCAACTGTATCTATAGGTACGCTTTTAAAAGAACTGCTTACTTTTGTAAATTAATACAACCTAGTAGGTATATAATATAGTGCGTAATAAGAATGTAGAAATATTAATAGTAATAATTTTACTAATATTATATAGGCGAAAGTTTGTAAGTTTTGATATTTGGATGTTTGTTGCTCTTTCACAGCAAAACGGCTGATTTGACTGATAGTTGGAATGATGATGGCTTATTTATACCTTGGATTAGGATATGGGCTATAAAAATAATATTAATCTGGATACGGTTGTAAATATAAGTTAACAGGCAAACATGCACTAACTAGCTTATAAACCAATCTATTAACGTAACATTTGTTTTTTTTAGCTAGTGAGAAGGCAGTCAACAGTATTCCCCACAAGTTGGAGATAGAGTACGGGTCAACGCCTGGCCAGAAGCTGGACATCTTGGGGACTGACCTTCCGAATGGTAAGACAATATTCCTAATTCCTTTGAAGTGATCCCTTTGATCTGATCTCCTGAATAGCTAAGGTACCGTAAAATTGACCAAAGGCGAATTGAAATGTCACAATTAAATTCAAATACTTTTATTATTTATTATTTTCATTTAAAGGCATTAGCTACTAGGCTATTAGCCATACAAAATACAATTATTCGGTCTGTAATACGGAGAAATGGCGGGAAACCCCAAGGAGCGCGGCTTCGCCCCTCTAGCCCCCATCAATCAACTATCATTCCCCATTCCATCCACACAAGGCAGTCCAACACAATATTTGCCAAACAATCACATTATATATTACACAGATTAAGTTTTTAAAACAAACACTATAGAAAAACCGTCAGAACAGCCCTACTAAGAAAACCACTCCAGAACGGTAGTCCATAAAATTCGCCAACCAATCACAATATATAAAGATCAAGTTTTTAAAACAAACACTATAGAAAACCACTCCGAATGGACAAAACACAAAATAACAATTAATTAACGGGAAACCAAAAAAACACAACCGCGTGTCCCGATGCTTCCCGCCATTCCCTCTTAAATTCAAATACCTATAATAATATCTATGGAATAATATCTATGGACGCTTTCACACCACGTCAATTTGGTCCCGTGGTAAGTTCTGGAAGAACTTGTGTTACTGGTACCAGACAACGGAAATATATTTAATACTTTTATACTATACATATATTTAAGATTTTTATTATATAATACACATATTTAATACACAGCCATGACTCAGGAACACAGAAAATATTTTTGTTCCCTGGCGGGATTTGAACCCGCAACCTCCGGCTTGAGCGCCAACGCGCTTACCACTGAGATTTCATAATCGTATATAAATAAATCAAACGGTGTCGCGAATTCAGAGATTTTGTCTTATCTAAAAATATGCGTACCGCGCCTAAAGAAGTTTTCACTTCAAAAATGACCAGCAGTGGACGGAAAAGGTTAATGACGATGTTGATGATGATGGTGATGATGATGATGATGATGATGATGATGGTGATGATGATGATGGTGGTGATGATGATGATGATGATAGATATTTTTTAAATATCAGTCGCAGGTTCAAAAAACACAGTATCTAAACTAATTATGTCAATAATATTTAGTCTCTACCTAGTCTATATTATTGACATACTAGAAAAAACACAGTATCTAAACTAATTATGTAAGTCAGAGACCTAGTCTATATTATTAATGTCGAAATAAAGAACCCTAATCTTATGTGATAATGTTGAACCAATCTGATATTGCTAAGATAAAGAGATATATATATATATATATATATATATATATATATATATATATATATATATATATATCTACTATAGAAATAGGTTACGTATTATCAAATATCATAGATTTTATTTCTAATATATAGAAGAAGGGCTCTCTACACGTAGACAGATGCATCGGCAGACGTCATCGTTAGACTCGTCTGCTGACGCAGTAGAAGAGGTGATTTGCTCGTCTGTCGTAGGTTCTAATCCGTTTGATGTCGGTTTTTGTGATACGGATCAAAAGGTTGCGACGCGAAAGTTTGGCGTGGATGCACGTCCACAAATGCGTCGGCAGACGTCTGCGGATGCATCTGCCGACGTTTAGAGGGCCTTAAAATTATATTATGTATTCCTAGTTTTCGGTGGGACAGATGCGCTCGTCGCTTGGGTAACACGGGCCACCAGCTTGCAATTTCTTCCGTCAAATAGCTTTTCTGGGTTTAATAAAGAAGAGCAAGAAAGTCTGATTATTGGTTCAAGAATCACCATCTTGTACTGTTACGCTTTTTCTGGATTTTTCCTGGAAATAGCGACTACCCATAATAAGACTAGACTTGCTACTTTACTACTTGTGTCATAGATAAAGGAGTTGCAAAAATTTATTACCTGATATATTTGTTTATTTTTCTACCTTTCTAAGATAGTAATATCGCATTCTAACCTACCTCTAATGACTATTTTTGGGAGCTAACAGATATTTCTTCTCCCGCAATATAACTACTATTTATTATACATTTATCCCAATCGCTTTTGTTTATTCCCCAAAAAAGTCGGGAAGACCGAGTTGCACGGTCTTCTTTTTTACGAGCAGAAAATATTCAAAAAAGATCTGCCTTGTGGATAGAAGCCTTACCTTGACTCTAATCTACAGATGTCTGGTCCTGACCACAGCCTGAAAAACGTTCTCACTCCCATCCAAACATCATTGAATTTCACATTATATCCAATTGTATGCGTACAGGTCAAATATAAAAATATTATAATATGAGGTCGAAATCAAATCTTGAAGCGAGACCCATTCGTCGATTTGTCGCGGGCAATCTATTTTGACATTTTAATCAAATTTTCTATAACACATGTGGGAGTATTATAGTAAACGTATGTACGTCGTGTATATTATGTCATTGGATGTATAAATATATAATATTGTGATATTATAATAAGTACATGCATACATTTGAACATTAATCAAAGTTTTTGAACGTAATTTAATGAGGATACAATATGATATTATATGAATTTTGTGTATGAATTTATGTAGAGATTAAAAATAAGAAATTACTAGGGTTTGAGTATTTTTTAATATTAGGTAGGTACATCTTTTTTAAATAAACATGATTCTCCCACACACATTTCTCCCATTTCAACTATCGATTTTTTTGTATTTTTTGTTGGTTCTAAAACCACTGCGAACGCCTTCAGCCGCTTTTTAAGGGCAGAATTGATTGATTCTAATATAAGTAATATAAAAATAAAAAAAGTTTGGAATATCCGTAAGCTCGCCTCATAATACCATTTTCCAAAATACAACTGATTATTTTTAAAAGCCTGTCAGTTGCGCTTTTATAAAAAATAATCATAGTTAACCGACAGTGAATTGAACGCTCATGTTAATGGTAAGTCCGCAGTAGTTATATTACCACATATTTAGATAAAACAAAATGGTTATTTGTAAAATAGACGTCTAAGCAATTTCTTTAATATTTTATTTATTTTTCCGGTGAAATTCCGGTACGATAATGTTTCGACTATTTTAATTTTTAATGCTTTTTTGACAATATTTCGAGAGTAGAGCACTCTCATCGCTTCGCGTGAGGCGTGTAAAATGACAAATGAATTCAAAACTCAATGATATACTAAACTTATGGTCAAAATAAAGTTATTGGTATTTATTGGAAAAACAATTTTTTGAAATATTTACTACCTAATTAACCTAAAAAACATTAGAAAACTATATTGCTAAATATCAATTTGTACTACACATACTGTATTTTTTATGTATATTCCGATGACCGATGGGGCAATAAGGTTCTAGAGTGGAGGCCACGTTTAGGTAGACGAAGTGTTGGTCGGCCATTAACCAGGTGGGAAGACGATCTCCGTGCGGTGGCCGGCCCGTGTTGGATGCGAGTGGCAAGGGATCGGCCATCTTGGCGTTCATCGAGGAAGGCCTATGTTCAGCAGTAGACGGATAGAGGCTGATGATGATGATGATACTGTATTTAGTATAATCATAATTTTATCAAAATAAACGGCATTGTTATAATAAAACTCCACCGTATCGCACGAAGCCACGAAAAAGTATTATTTTTTTACATTTAATGCTGGTAAATATAATATGACTGAAGTTTTTTATACTTTTCTTTTCTACTTTTTACGTAATGTTAAACAATTTGCCAGCAGTCAGCACTTAATAGCACACCTGCAGGGAGTGACTCGCTTCGAATTTGAATTTGGAATGATTTATGGATTCATGATTTCAAAAATCTAGAATTTGCACATTTTTATTATTGTATGTATACCAGCTGTGCCTCATAGCCGAGTTTGCAATTTCACTTGAAATAAATCACTTTGAGGATACTTGCACGCGTGAAAATTTTCTAGCTGGTTCATATACTGTAATTTCTAAGCAACCACTCGCGACCAACGAGAAGAATTTTCCGAGTGTTCCAAGTGTTCCGAGAAAAACTGTGTGTCTAATGCGTACACGGTTATTATTATTTATTGATAATTAAACTAGAAAAAAGAGATGCGGTAGCTTCTCTAGTAAAAATTATACAGGTTGGATTTTTGGGACGGGTCAGTAAGGGACAAAATGTATGGCAAATATTTTTAACGTTTTCTGACATTACTAGTAATCATACTTTAAATGGCCCCATAGAGTCTTTTGATCCCCATACGAAGTAGCATCGATAGGCATATATTTTTTTTGTGAATTATTGCATTTATTTCGCTGACCGTACATTTTCTCAAAAATCTGTGAATGCAGTTCTGTATATCTTAAAAAGTTATGGAACTTTTCTTGTAACTATAACGGTTACGGTACCTTACTGGCCCGTCTCAAAAATCCAACCTGAATGAAACTTACGGATCTCTACGACAAACCTATTATCTAATAAAGCAAGTGAAGTCTGGTCCGAACCTATAAGGACTAACCAAGCCTAATGTATGTTTACAGATTCTCCGATTCTTGTGTTCATACACGGTGGGTACTGGCAGGAGCTGTCCCGGGAAGTGTCCAGATATCCCGCGGAACCCCTGCACCGTTTCCGGATAAAGACCATCGTGGTTGGCTACGACCTTTGCCCGTCTGCCACGCTGCCAGAAATCGTCAACCAAATCCAGAATGCCGCTCATTTTGTTTTCGAATACGCTGAGAAAATGGGCTCCAGGTAATTTATTGAAATTACTTTTTTGTCATTAGGTAACGTTAATGTTACCTATGCTCGTATAAATTTAGCGTTAGTGTACGTTTGACAAAAATTTCTGGAAATGGCTAGTTAATCTAAATTATTTTTCCTTCGTGTTCTAATTGGAATTAAATTCTAAAGAATCCCGCAAATTATAACTTATAACCTTTCCTGTTGACTTTTAAGGTTCGCAGGTGTTTAAGATAAGAGGGGGCTCTTTGTACCCCTCTTCTTATAAGAGGGGTACAAAGAGCCCCCTCGGCTCAATTAGCTTCACCCAAGGTGCAGCGGCTCACCCTAGGCTAATGAGCCCCACCGCCACGTCAAGGCCTGAACCATGGTGGAGAACCTAATATGCAACCTAATCACGCAACAGTTACTTATTTTTTATTATCTATATATATTTTATTAATACAAATAAAGCTCTTATTATTATTATTTTCGTGTAAAGAATAGATAGCATAATATATTCATCTCAAAGTGCTGATATTAAGTATTGCAACAGTTGGTCAATCAACGCTTTGTTTTGTCAATAATTGATTTACAATAGAATTATATCTCACTCTGTTCAATATTTGAGAAACATTTTAATGCGATTACTGTTTCGTAGGGCAGTTAAATTTTACTTTGCACCTTTATATTACGACTTTAGCGTGTTATGATTTGTTTCACCTGTTGCGGTTTATTGCCGTTTTATAATATTATACTTTTAAGTGCAAAACGTTTTTTTTTTGTCTAAACAAAAAAAAACTTTTGGGTAAACTATGATCATCCTTTAATCAAAAGATATAACTAGGTAGGTAGGATAGGACTATTTTAAACGGCATAATATTAACCATGTGGAAAAAACATTCGTAGATAATGTCGAAATATCGAGCTCCGCGAAATATAAGTGAAAGCCATGGTAAATATCACGTTTCAAATAATTTTAAAAATGAAAATAACCATGTTGACATTGTAAGAGGTAGTGCCATGCTGCTTTGCAGCCGAATTGGGCTAGCGCGACCGCGGTGGTACCTCTCGCTCACGTAATACCGGCGTCATTGGGGGAATAGGGAATAGGAGGGTAACGCATCTGCATAATCTCTGGTTGTGCGGATGTATATGGGCGTTGACAGTCGCCCAAAGGCTTATGGTAGATGGGTTCCCGATCTTTTATAAAGTACCTACCTATATTACTTTTGTAATATTCCTTACTCGCATAATAGTGGTGCCATCTATGGTATTTAACAGGCTACATACTTACTAGGTACCTACCTATATATAATTTCATTGATTATTAGTGTGGCGTTAGAAGTTATGCAGAATTATTTTTGTTCTTAGGTATTCGTCCTTCAATGAGGAAATAGATTTTGATCAGCAGCTCCCCCGCAATTCGTCTGCTCAATGTGCTTAGCCTTGGTGTATTTTCATCTGAAGACTTCGTTAGAAACCTTATCAATCAAACAGGTCCCGATCTTAATACGTTCCTTTGCACGCATTTTATTTTATTTCTTACTAGCTGGTGCCCGCGACTTCGTCTGCGTAGGATTAGATTTCGGTCAATTCACACAATATTTTATTAATTATAGTCTGTGTTTCTCCGATGTAGAGGCTATACTATTGTTAAGTTTTATTAAAATCCACTCAGTAGTTTTTGTGTCAAAGAGTAACAAACGTCCAGACATACAAACCTTTGTCTTTTATAAAGACCTGTAAAAATTAGAAAAAAAATCTTTTTTTCTAATTTTTACACGATTTACGTGAATTCATTGATGTGGAAAAACAAATAAAATTTTGTTAAGTGTTTTGAAATAGGAGTATGGCTTCTTGTGTAAAGTTTTGTGCATGTAGGTATTATGTACACATACATACTTCGTGAGCCTTACTGAGCGTTATCTATTACATATAATAAAATTAGAATGTCTGTTTTTAACATTAAAAAAGCCGCTTTTTACTAAATGCCTATTGATGTATACACGGTACATTTATACCAAAATAGCATTTTTATAAAAATTTTGTCTGTCTGTCTGTTTGTTCCGGCTAATCTCGGAAACGGCTGGGCCGATTTTGACGGGACTTTCACTGACAGATAGCTCAAGTTCCAAGGAGTAACTTAGGCTATAAAAATAATCATCATCAATCCGTATACGGCTGTAAATTTAAGTTAACGCGCAACAGCTAGTATTAAAAAAATGTGTAAAATAAGTGCACAGCAAAATACCTCTAACAAAAACATAATACAACCGCAAAATAAATTATATATTTTTTATCATCTCTAATAACAGTCATCGACGAAGATTTGCTTGAATACGTGATACACGCCATATTTACCTGTCTCGGTACGGCAACGAAATAAGGATATTGTAATAGCTTTATTACAGTGCTTTATTTTTATGTCATTGTCATAAAATTATATTTAACGATTATAATATAATCTTATTTTTTATTGGGGTTTATAAAGATTTTTAACCTAACGTTTCGGATGCTACAGTATGATATCGCTGGGCTGAGATAAAAAGTAGTTTTATCATCATCATCAGCCCTTATCCGTCCACTGCTGAACATAGGCCTCCCTCAAAGAACGCCAAGACGACCGACCCCACGCCACTCGCATCCAACACGGACCGGCCATTTTTTTTTTCGGATGGATCTATGCTAACGGCCCGAAGGCCCTAATGCTACATCGGATTAGTGTGAGCCCATTTGGCTCAATTTTGGTTTATAAAAGTGGGGGGTTGCCCCCCGCCAACCGTGCAGTCTGCGACCACACGGCCTCCTGGCGTCGGTTGTGACGGACCGGCCACTGTACGGAGATCGTCTTTATATGTGTACAAAATTTGTGATACCATTAGAAAACTGACATATAAATGATTGAACATATTAGTATAGTTTATACTATCAGTGTTCCTCACTGGAGGTTAGGACGACAGGTCCAAAGATATAGGTATATAATATATAATAGGTCGGCGTCTTTATAATAATAAAAAATATATACGTAAAGACGCCGACCCCAACTCCACAGAAACAAATGCCAATGTCTCAAGTTGCCTGAATTTCGCGGTATGTCACATGTCGATCTTCCTCAATCAGCTTACGCACAGCATCAACGTTTTCTTGGGGGACTGCAGTATTTGGACGACCTTGACGGGGATCATCACTGAGCTTGACACATCCACGTTGAAATTCAGCAAACCAGCGATAAATTGTGGTTTTGGATGGACCTTCATCACCAAATGCAGAAATCATCCGGTCAACACACTGTTTTTGTGTTAAACCACTTCGAAAGTCATAATAAATCATCGCTCTAGAATTTTCTCGAGTCAATTCCATTTTCTCAACGACTAAACAAGTTTGACAAGACCTTGTGACAAAACCGAGAATCTTTTTTTAAATAAATAAATGGTATTCGATTTTTAAAACCAAGGAGTTTTCAATTAAAAAGATTTTAATATGACAGGAACAGTGGAAATATTCCATTCCCGATACTTTTAGTGCAGCCTATGTAGTTCACTAAATTATACAGTAATATTAATTTCATCGTATCATCCTAAATGCGTTCAATAAAAAGATATTTTTATAGCCAGTAAAACAAAGTAAAAGGAGAAATAAAGCCAGTAAACTCGAATGGGTGGACTAAAAATTTTTTACGAGTCTTAGACTAATTTTTGGATTTACCAAAACATGTTATCTCTTGGATATTAACTATTGTTGTACATAAAATATATTTAAATTAAAAAACGGACTTCGTAAGTACTATAGCTATGCTGCCTAATTTAATTTTATTTAAATCAGCAGTCAAACAATGAACGGACGTTCACTGTTTCACTTATGATTAAAAAAACATACAGACAAATTGAGAACCTCCTCTTTTTTTGAAGTCGGTTAAAAATAGATAGAAAGTGAGTGCGCCGCGCGCCGTACCGCGTTAGTCGTTCCCGCCGACAGTATTTTCCAATTCAAGAAGTAATATCGTCCCTCAGTTTGGAAACTTCAGCTTATTCTCGTTATCAGTCCTTCACTGTCTACACTGTGAGCACTACAGCTGAGAAATATTTCACAAATAAAAAAAAAATCAATGCGTTTGTTCGTTTTTAAAATTAAATTCTACTTGAAGTTATCTTTTTTTTATGTCAGTTGGATAGGCAAACTGGCAAACGTACCACTTGATGGTAAGTGGTCGACGTCGCCCACGAACATAAACTAGTTTACCTGGAACGAGCCCAGGCAACCCATTTATGTGTTGCCTATCCTAAGACATAAGATGTTAAGTCTCGGTGCCAGTAATTACACTGCCTGTCTTGCTCTTCTCTCCGAAACACAGCAAAGCTGTTTCACGGGAGAAACAAGCAAGATCTTTATCTTGCTTGTTTCTCCCGTGTATATTATCTTGTGTTAATTGTCTATAGCAGTCTCTACGTAGAGTTCGCGGGTACGAATCACATCAATTTGTACGAGTATTGGTTCCTTTGATATCTGTAACAAAAACTTTCTATTTATCTCCGTATTCCTAAAAAAGTCTTACGCACTTACTACGGCTACTAAGTTAACGTCACACAAATATCAACCTTTTTCCGTCCAATGCTAGGCCCCTTTCACTGAACGCCAAGACGTGATCCCCCGCCCTATGTATTTATATACGCTTGTATAAAAATATTTAACTTACAAACATATTACTCGTTGATACATTTTACATTAAAATAAAAGCATTTTTATCCGTTTTGTGTTCGTATCTACAATGGAAGTGCATCTCTTAAAGGATTTAACTTATTCAAAACTCAGACATACATTATTCTTATGATCTTATAGGTCTTAAAAGCTTTTTATCTATACGTAAAACTCACAAGCCTCATTATAATGAAATAAATTTTACAGATTTTATGACGGTTTATTAAGTTTTCTATAGCCTGACCTGATATATAAATCCTGCATTGGGGTCGCCACTGTATCTTTTATACGGTAATCAACACTATAGTTCATACATAAATTAGTTCTGAAATTTTCCGCAATATGGCGAGGGTTTTTATTTTTTTGCTCAGGCTATACATGTTTTCCTTTCCTCCTTATAATATGTTTCACGTGTGTATATTCAGTAACTAGCTCAATATGTATATTGTTTTATAACTATATATTTTCATTGTTTGCCTCAACAATGTTATCACAATAATAAACTTTATAAGATTTATCACATAATATTTGCGCCTGAATTATGTGAATTTTATTAATAGCCATAAATTGCAGAGACGAAGACTTTTAACCTTGGGTGGAGTCTTATGCCTATCTAAATATCATTAATTGTCTCGTACAAATCATATTTAGCCTTTTCACATTAAGCTTACAAAGATACAAAGATGTTAGGTACCTAATAACGATTTTTTTGTCTTTGCGTCTAATCATATTTTTTAATAATATAAATAAATATCAAATTAATAGATTAAGTATGCTATTATGCCCCCTAAAGTAGATTATGTACTACTTAATGCAAATAAAATAAAACAAACTTAGCTACGACATTTAATTTGGTCATTTTTATACTACTGATATGCCTAACGTCACGTAGTATTAAAACCAATTTAACAATACTTTTTAAAATTAAATCCATTCAGTCTAGCCCTTAATAAACATACATACATTATACGTACACTCGAAAAACTTAAGCCTCCTTCTGACATAGGTTATTACATCGAGCACTTAACCAGATAGAGTTACGAAACTGGTCAGTGATTTGTCACTGACGCAATAGCAATTTAACCAACCAGTGATTACAGAGCACTGGTTGGTTGAATTGCTGTACGGCCCATTGACCAATCATCCATCAATGGCCACCAGTCGGCTAATCAGAGCGCAGAACCGGCGCAGCGTCGCTGCTAAAATTTGGCGGAATTAATAAAAACACCATTACAGCTCTATTTCTGTTATATGCTCGATAGATTACCCCTAATAATAAGAGATAATCTTTTATGTTAATATACTTCAGGTTTTGCTCACGAAAATATGGCCATATCTCAAAATTCCACACTGAAGTCTAAACTAGTTCAAGACAAATTACATTTCGTTCCTAAGCAAGCCAAGGAACAAAAGCGCCCGTCTTATAAAAATCTTTTGATAAATTTCCAACAGCGTTCTACCAAATTTATAAAGCTTCTTAAAGGCTATTTTTACATTTCTGTAATATTAAACTTTCACTTTATATTCGCTAAAGTAATCTTTGTATTTAAGTTATTTTACCACTTAATCAACACTTAGAAGCTCAGGTGTGAGACTTGTCAGAAACTTGGTTTAGGTACTTTATTTTAACTTAAGTCTTGTTTTACCCGGATTTATATGATAATCTGTGTGAATTTGTTTTAATAAGTATTGAAAATTGAATGTTGGATGCGAGTGGCAAGGGATCGGTCGTCTTTGCGTTCATTGAGGGAGGCTGTTCAGCAGTGGACGGATAGGAGCTGATGATGATGATGATGACGAAATATTGCGGATAAAAATATAAACTATAGTGTACGAGGGCATGCATATGCGTGCATCAATCGACTTCTCCATTTCCACTCTGCATATGCGTACACTCGTATGAAATATTGCAAAGTTACCTAGTAGTCTATAAAAAGTCATATACAAGGTTGATAAAAGCGAGAGGCATTAAATTAAACCACATATACTACACATGCTTACGGTTAATCTGAAACTATTAAAAACAGTTTATGAGAGAAATAAAAAAAAACTTTTTTAAAGAACTTGAATACGGGAATAGCCAAAGTAAAGCGTAAACATCCTTTGTAAAATGTCCACTGACCTTCGAATCTAAAGTCGACCGTCGGCAGTGCGACGCACAGCACGTTGCGTCTCACCGGGTCGAATAAAGCGGAGTGGCTTTAAAACTTTAAAAATATCCTGTGACTAAACTATTGATTCTATTGGTCCAATTTTTGGCGTGTAGCCTGAAAATGGTACATAGTATATTTGGTTTAATTTAATGCCTCTCGCTTTTATCAACCTTGTATACATTTTGTAAAATATATTTTTCTGATTCCAGAGGTGTATACTTCCTTGGTCACTCGGCGGGAGCGCATCTCGTGTCGAAGTTATTATCAAACTCTGACTTCCTTGAAAACACTCCAGGATCTAAACGGCTTCAGGGTGCCTTCCTCATATCTGGCATATACGACTTAAGAGAGATCATACACACAACCAACAACCATGCCATCCAACTTCCCGAGGAGTGGGCTGTACCCATGTCACCACTATTCGATGACTTCACACATCTACAAGCGAGGAAGATCAGAGTTTTCATCCTCGCGGGCCAAAATGACAGTCCTACGTTTAAGAAACAATCCAGAGAGTTCTTTGAATTATTACACAACACGTGCTTGATGCAAAATATGTTTTTGGAAATCAAAGATGATATGGACCACTTCGATATTGTGGAATGCTTCGCTAACGACGATAATTATTTGAGGAATCTATTGGTTCATGACATAAGGAAGAATTTGTAAAACATGACATATCATATTTAATATTACAATACAAATACATACATGCAAATTTATTAGAAGAAAATCGTCAACTTGAAGGTGAAGTGAAATGAGAAACTGACTAATTTTTTTTTTTTTTTGATTAATTTTATTTTTATACCAACGAACGAGAAGAAGGGAAACAATAATACTTAAGGTATTTTTCGTAGGGTTCGTAACTATCCAATACGCTTACAATATGCTAGGTACAAAATCCTAACTTTGTCTACACTATCCTGCGTAAATGAAATAAAGTGAAATTATTTTTATAATCATCTAATTTACGATCAAGAAATCTACATGTGACCTGGGCAGACGCCGTCCTACCAAACAACAGCCCCCCTATCGGGTACAAACTGCAGTGTTGATTTAATCATTTAGGAGTTTATCGCGTACAAACAACGTGACACGAAATTCGACTACTGAAATATTGAGAGGAACTTCTTGTGAAGGAAGGAGGAATAAAAATAAAATATGGTGTTCATATTTTTAAGATAAATTTTATGTTTAATTATATACTTTTTATATGTTTATGTAAGGTTTTTTTCTAAATACTATTATTTAGAGGTTATAATTAAAACTTATTATTGTTTTATAATAAAATTTAAAAATAGAATTAAATAAGTACATTAAATTAAATGGTTTTTTAACCTTGTTCATTCAATATGTTTTTTTTATGTTAGTTGGATAGGCAAACTGGCAAACGTACCACCTGATAGTATGTGGTCGACGTCGCCCATGAACATAATCTAGTATACCTGGAACGAGCCCAGTCAACTCATTTATGTGTTGCCTATCCTGAGACATAAGATGTTAAGTCTCGGTGCCAGTAATCACTCCTAAACTCCTTGCTGTGTGCAAAGCTGTTTCACGGGAGAAACAAGCAAGATGGTGGTACCCATGCAGCCGAGCGTGCCACAGCGCTTCTCTACCACCGGTAAATATCGCCATATTATTTTAAGTGTGCAATGAATTTGCGTTGGTACACAGCTCATAGACTTTTTCAAATCAGACCAGTAGTTCCTGAGATTAGCGCGCTCAAACAAACAAACAAACTCTTCAGCTTTATAATATTAGTATAGATTTAAAAGGATTAGTCCCACTGAGTTTGTTTTGCCGGTTCTTCTCAGTGGGCTCGCCTTGGAACCGGTGGTAGACTCAATTGACGTTCAAAAAGATACTCTGTTGTTCCTATTTTGATTTTGTTTAAATGTGATTTAATTATGACGAAATATGATAATTTTATCTGTGAGCTAAAAGTATAAAAAATGTAATACTAGACAAAGGCGAAAACAAAAAAGGTTTTAAAGAAATGTTGATTATTAATAATTTCTAATTCTTTTTAATGAGCTTCCCCTTATTCCGTGGGTGTCCTAAGGGGAACAGGAAGTAAAGTCTCTGAGATATAAGAAAATCTTAATTTCTAAAATTTTGGGAAATAATCTTAATTTATAAAACTTAATTTATAATATCAAGATTTTTAGTAATTAATGATTATAAATAGAATTTTAATGTATTCTATGGATTCAGCCAGTTACTTTTATAATTATATGAAAAGCGGCATTTCGTAGAAAATAATATTTCCAACTTTATACTTTAGTTTTCGTCTTTTTTGTTAAAAAATACTTTTAAAGTCCTGCACACCAGTAAATAAACCCTGATACAGATATATCTGGTAAGATGAAAGTTGGTAAGTGAAGTTTGCCAACCCATATCGTGTTATATGCTATAGTAGCACCAGATTGACTATACCATAGACCCCTTTTCGTCTATTTTTGACACCCCTGGCACAGGCCAGGCGACCTGAGTGGGACCAATAAGTTGAGTATATAATATACTTCTGCAGGGCCAAAAAAAGCCCGTAAAATGCACACAAAACACTATCAATAGAAAGGTTCACGATATCCGTGTGGTACAGGTTGGACGCAGTTGACGGGGGATCGGCTATGTTTCAATGGAAAGAACCGTATCCAGCACTGGATGGAATAGATGATAGATGATTTTTTTTATACCATAGGAGGGCTAACGAGCAGTCGAAGCTAACTACCGGCGCCCATACACATCTGCACAACCAGAGATTATGCAGATATGTTGCCCTCCTTTTCCCTATCCCCCAATGGGTCACCGGAAACTTACAATCCGCACGAATCGCGACAGCATAGCTGTAACTTGACTCCGGTGTTATGTGAGCGAGAGGTACCACCGCCCCGGTCGTGCGGCCCAAGTTGGCTGCATAGCAACATGGCACTACCTCTTACAAATATGATGACGATGATGATAAATTTCAAGGACACCCGGGTCAGAAATGGGATCTTTATGCATAGCGTATGCCAGTACAAAATCAGTTTATTTCAGTGTGTCGCGTTTTCTTGTATATAGTAAATATTCAAAATTAGTATAATATATCCATGAATGGACAACCGCATGATGACGATGTCCAAAACTACGAGAATCTCCGTTTTATAATTACTGAGCGTATGGTTAGGTGCAATTAACTCAACGACCCTCCGATCGGGACTCCAGGCGCGGCGGTTAAATTGGATTTGAAGAGATTTGTGGCCATAAGTTATAATGACTTGTGATCAGCCCCATTAAGTAATGCTTATTGTTATTTTTAAAACATATAGTAGGTATATGGAAAACCTTTGATATCGGACTTTTTTATCCTTGACGCCGGGAAATGCTCTGAGGTCTCCCCAGGCGGGTATGTGGGTCGCTGCGCCCGAAAGCTGGTAAGTGGACGCAGCTTTACCCACTAAAACCCGGCGAGTGCCACCAATGCCGCCTTTGGTGAGGTGCCCCGGATCTGTTGAGCAAACAGGGCACCTTGACGGCTAGTCAGTCCTTCCGGGGACCGACGCCACCTCCACAGATGGGTTGTTTCGCAACATAGAACAACCCCTCTCAACGTCGGGACAGTGCAATGGGGTTAGGTTTCCATCCTCGCCCCTTGTCCCTCTGCCCTTTTGTCCCCTCTTCTTATAAGAGGGGTACAAAGAGCCTCCTCGGCTCAATTCACTTCGCCTACGGTGTATGCAAGGACTGAACCATGGTGGGGCTGAAATCGGACTCCGATGTTGGAGTCGGCTATAATGTAATCTGTTACCAGGACCGATTGACACTTCATTGATCAAAATTACCTAAGACCTACCAACTAGCTGACGATCACCAGCCGTCGATGTAAGTTGGAAGTGAGTGGTGGTCGATAGGATCTCGGCGTTCATTGGAGGAGGCCATTGACCAGCACCCCACCATGGTTCAGGCCTTGTGGCGGTGGGGCTCAGTAGCCTAGTGTGAGCCCGGCGAAGCCAATTGAGCCGAGGGGGCTCTTTGTACCCCTTTTATAAGAAGAGGAGACAAAAGAGCAGGGGGCAAGGGGTGAGGATGGGAACCTCACCCCATTGTACTGTCCTGACGTTGGGAGGGGCTGTTCTGTGGTGCTGGACAACCCCTCTGTGAAGGTGGCGTCGGTCCCTTGCGGGGCTGACTAGCCGTCGAGGTGCCCTGTTAGCTTAACAGATCCGGGGCATCTCACCAAGGCGGAACTGGTGGCACTCGCCGGGTTTTAGTGGGTAGAGCTGCGTCCATTTACCATCTTTCGGGTGCACCGAGTCCCACATACCTGGAGAGACCCACTCCCCAGGCGGGATGCCTCAGAGCATTTCCCGGCGTAAAAGAAAAAAAGAAAAAAAAAAAGGGTTGTTCTGTGGTGCGGGACAATCCATTTGTGAAGGTGGCGTCTATGCCTTAAGGAACTGACTAGCAGTCACGGTGTCCTGTTTCCTTAACAGATCCGGGGCACATCACTAGGGGTGGCATTGGCCACCAATGCCACCCCTAGTGAACTCGCCGGGTTTTAGTGGGTACAACTGCGTCCACCTTAACACCTTTCGGGCGCAGCGAGTCCCACATACCCGCGTGGGAAGACCCTCCTTGCGGGATGCCTCAGAGCATTTTCCGGCATTTGACTAATGGACAAAACGTATGATGATGAGTATCTGATTTCTGCTCGGCCAACTGGACCCCAAAGAATACGTCACCACCTGTGACCTTTCCTCCGCTGAATGAACTGTAATAAATCTAATGGTGACATGTTGGTCATTAAATACTAAATTCCAGAAGGTTACAGGAAGGTTTTACAACATTAGCCGGCCATAATGTGTTTGAAATTCCTGAAGTTTTTGCATCACATTAAATTTAGGCAGCTTACAAACTTTTGTACAAAATTAAAACATTCGTATACATTGAAAAAAAGATAGACTTAATAATAAAAGGTTTATAATTAATATTAATCAAACAGTGAATAGTACATTCATGATTATAATCATCAAACAGTAATCAAGCTGTCAGATGAGCTGCGATGATGTCACCCGTCCCGTCTCACTTGGTAGCTAGAGCAATCTCATCAGTGATTCTGGTGACGAACCCTTAATGACAACGCAACTAGGAGATAGTTTGATGTGTATTGACGCTTATATACTAGTATTTTCAATATAATATTATTTTTCCCTACTTTTAATATCTAAAAGTTGGTAATATTTTGAAGCGAAGCTTTTATACGGACGTTCGAATCGCTCGCATATAATATAAAGGCGCTCGCCGCGCGGCCGCTACCTGTGCTAAGCGTAGGCTAAGCGTCAGATATTATTACCGTTAAATAAAACGCGCGGCGTTTTTAACGCTTATTTGTTTTTTCATTCGGGCGTCTCTGGACATCACTGTGTAGGGAGGACAATATTATGTTCGATGGTATTGAGTCGTATATTGAACTCCTTGGGGGCGCACATACTGTATAGCTTATACTTACCTAATATGGGTGGAAGGTGTTACCACACTACAACTGTTATTTCTATGTTATTGTATTGATTGATGAGAGGAATAAATGTTTGGCGTGACAACGTGCATTTTTTCTACAATTATGGCTATATACTTTTCAATTTTCCTATGATTAAATCTTAAATACTGCAGTCATGCGGTTTATATTGCAATATTCTGTTAAAATAAGGCGATTTATATAACCTTACTCCACGATTCCTGAAGACCACGCAAAGCCGCGATAGCAGCTATCATATAATTAATTATTGAAGTCATTTTGATTAATCTTTTGGACACGTATGTGGGTCACAGGTCCGTAAGAAAAGAGATCGTTTATAACACAACCGGTCAAACCTACAAAAACTCACCCGCCCACTATCTAAGATAAATTATACCTGAAGTATATAAAATCCTAACCAAAAAAAAATAAAACCCTGGCCATATTGCGGAAGATATGTGTTACTGTATAAAAGATATAGTAGCGACACCAACGCAGGTTATACATATATGACGACCTCTGTGGCTCAATGGTAAGCGCGTTGGCGCTCAAGCTGGAGGTTGCGGGTTCGAATCCCGCCAGGGAACAAAAAAAATATTTTCAGTGTTCCTGGGTCATGGATGTGTATTGAATATGTGTATTATATAATTAAAATCTTAAATATATGTATAGTATAAAAGTATTAAATATATTTCCGTTGTCTGGTACCCGTAACAAAAGTTCTTCGAAAACTTACTACGGGACCAGATTGACGTGGTGTGAAAGCCATAGATATTATATTATAGATATTACAATACAGTAGTAGTGAAAATTATCATAAGCTTTCAAAAGTTGTCGCTTCTGGCTGTACTTCGCAACACTTGGGCAGTTTTTCTTTTTATTATTTAGATAAGCACTGACTAAAGATACCCTTTTACATTTAATCTTATCCTAAAATGTTTTGTACGTGCCTGGAATGGAATACTTAGAGGCACCCACCTAGCTGTTGCCCGCAGCTTCGCCTGCGTTAACGACGAAATACAGCCGTACCCGGACTGATGTTTATAATTTTTATAGCCTATGACACTCACAAATATTTTTCTATTAGTAAAAGAACTTTCAAAATCAGTTCTGTGGATCCAGAGATTACCCTACATCCTCACAAAACAAATGAGAATATGCTTTTTTCTTGAAGGTCCCTAAATCGTACCGATTTCTAAATACTGGAGATGGCAACTTGTTTGACATGACACTTGTAGAGCGTGGAAATGCCTTAAAATCGCATCGTTGTGGGTTTCTGCACATCGAGATAGTGTGGGTGTAATTTTAAATTTTGACGCGATGACCGGTAATGGAATCCCGCTGCAGGGATTAGTCAGAACTCTTCAGGGCCCATGATAGATGTAATAGAACAGATATGATACATTCCCCACCATGGTTCAGGCCTTGTCGTGGCGGTGGGGCTCAGTAACCTAGGGTGAGCGGTGCACCTTGGGCGAAGCTAATTGGGCCGAGGGCGCTCTTTGTACCCCTCTTATAAGAAGAGGGGACAGAAGAGCAGGGTGCAAGGGGTGAAGATGGGAACCTCACCCCATTGTACTGTCCCGACGTTGGGAAGGGTTGTTCTGTGGTGCGGGACAACCCCTCTGTGGAGGTGGCGTCGGTCCCTTGCGGGAGTGACTAGCCGTCGAGGTGCCCGGTTTGTTTTCTAGATCCGGGGCACCTCACCAAAGGCGGCATTGGTGGCACTCGCCGGGTTTTAGTGGGTAGAGCTGCGTCCATTGACCAGCTGTCGGGCGCAGCGAGTCCCACTTACCCGCGTGGGGAGACCCACTCCCCCGCGGGATGCCTCAGAGCATTTCCCGGCGTTACAGAAAAAAAAGATATGATACATTATTTTTAGAAAAGAAATAAAGCTTTCTAAGTTTGTAGAAGTGAAAACTAACCTACGATTTCTTATGTAAAATAGTTTTGCTTTGTTAATAAACGAGAGCGACAGACAATGTAATTTGTAATTGGCACTAAGACCTGTCTCAACTATCCTGACTACGCTCTCAAAAACGGTATTCGTCGTATACCTTTTTTTATGACGCAGGGAAATGCATTTCGCATGTATCCAGGTTCGGTAACCTAATGGTACCTGATGGTGCCTACCATAGAGTCCAGGAGCCTCTCCTGGATTATGTGGAACTGCCACTTGGGAGTGCACTACCCTTTTTTTAATATTGCAGGGAAATCTTTCATGGATGTAGCCAGGATTTGGATTTACCCAAAGGGTAAATCCAAACCCTATGTGGTACTAGCACCTGCGAGTGCCCTACCCTTAAACAAAAACCATCTGCGAGTACCTTCAGCCACTTTTTGAGGGTCCTGGATTTGCAGGCATTAAGGCACCTCAGTGATAGGCTAGCCACGGTGAAGACCAAACTACTCCTCATTAGGGGGGACTGTCCACCCGCCACTAAACAGACCCCGTGACTTCATGCCACTCTGGTCCAGATTTCCTGGTCCGGCACGAGAACACGACGAATACCTGAATTAGATCCAGGTGGACTCGTTTATTTCCAAGGGTGACGCCTACCACCACCATTAGGTGGCTTATCTGACAGTTTGTCTCAACTAACATTGGAATGTAACAGTGCAAGTTGCAATTAACATTGAAATGTAACACTGCTAGTTGCGACTAACAATGAAATGTAACAGTGCAAGTTGCAATTAACAATGAAATGTCACTCTGCAAGTAGCAACTAACATTGAAATGTAACACTGCAAGTTGCAACTAGCTTTTAATGCAACACTGCAAGTTGCAACAAGCAATGAAAATATGTCACACTGCAAGTTGCATGTAACACTGCATTTTGCAACAAACATTTAATGTTACAATCATATCTATACTAATATCTGTGCTAATATTATAAAGAGGAAACATTTGTATTTTCGTATGTTAGTAACGAATGAACTAAAAAAAAACATCACCGATTTCAATATTTCTTTCACCATTAGAATGTTACGTTAACATTGAGTGACAGAGGCTATGGACGTAATCATCGTCATTTCGGGTACGGCTAAAATTCTAAGTTAGCGCGGGCTAAGCTGTGGAGAACAACTTCTTTGTTATAAAAAATTATGTTACTATTGGAAAGCCTCATAACAATATAACAGTAATATACTTGTCCTTTTAGTTGACATATAAGTTAGGGTCCAATATATTTAGCAGCCAATAATGACACCCTCATACGTCCGCTCACTTCCGCCGCCTTGGGCCTTGGCCTACTTGGCCTTTCGTAAATCCGCAAAAGCCGGCAGTAAGCACGTTTGTACAGGCCCCGTACAACGGTATGTGCAACATATTTGGGATACTGAAGTATATTGCATTCATAAGTGGCTGTTGGCAAATATCAATGATTATTTCGTAGTATAAATATACTTATAGTTTATGCTAATTATATCTGATGATAATACATTGAAACTGAAAATCCTAAAAAGCGTGGTAAATTTTGTAAGAAAATGTATAGAGTTCTATGTAACAAAAAAATCATAAACTCATAATATTATGTATGTACACAGCTATGAATCCAATGCATTTATATTTATATTAAATACTCTGTAAATAAATACAATTACCTAGATATCAGACCATACCAGAAATTTAAATTATAATTATTACGCTTTTATTTATTTTATTTGCAATTATTAATACAATTTATGTCAACCTTACTTTATTAATGTAAAAAAAAAAAACTTATTTTAAGTGAATATTTACAACTCCCCTTATTTTGGTCCTGGTGGCAGGTCCCGGACACCCCAATTATGGTGGCCGATGGCATCCACAGGGTCTTTAGTAGGTGGGGTTTTAAACTTTTTTTATATATCGTAGTCCTTTATGAATGTAGCCAGGATCTTTGAGTAGATCCTGACCCTATGTTGGACTGGCATCTGGGAGTGCCCTACCCTTCAACTAAAATCACTGCTAGCGTCTTCAGCCGCTTTTTAAGGGTCCCGGATCTGCAGGCAACAGGATCACCTTAGCGACAAGCTGGCCTCGGCTAAGGCCTCGAGAGGTTTTTCCTATGAACGCAGACACTCAAAGCTGAGTCCCATACAACTACCAGCTTCCTGGTGGTATAAATAAGTAGCATTTCCCCGTGGAACCATAAATAGGGGCCGCCAATCTGAAATCTTGTGAATACCAAAAATGCAAACGTTACGTAACACACTAAAGCACTAGCGAGTGGTGCGGAGTGCACTTCCGAAACCCAACAATGAAAAATTTTTAACATCTGCTACTGAAAAGTTTTATGTTCGAGGCTTCATACAATGGAATGCCAATTTTTGTGTGAAACGAAATAGTGTCAAACAATTTGAATATTAGGTCATTTAAGTTTACGAATACATTTCTATTTTAAAATCGACTTCTGTCTCGCAACTGTAGTGAGGTGTGAGATAAGTAAGCTTCTATTATGACATGCCCTAATTCGTCCAAAGTTATTTGACTTCAAAGAAGTATGGCTGTAGAAGGTTACATGAGAAAAGAAGAGAACATATGGACGGAGGGAGATAAAAAGATAAAAGGTAAAGAGTAAACATAAGGAATAATTGAATTAGAGCAGAATTAGAATTTCTCATCGGAACGGCAAGACGGCTGATTTCCCGCCTCGCGTATACAATAATTTTAGATAGTAATCAAAAACATACATAATGTCTAATACAGTCAGCTTAACGTCAATTGACATCTTTATGTTTGGCTCCTCAATTATTTGATTATTAAAATATTAAAATTATAAATAAACTAATAAAAAGTGAAAAATTATGTGTATATTAAAGTGATAAATATGTACAATTGTTTGTGAAACCCTCCACTAAAAGTGAAAAATTTACCACACGACGACTTCAAAAAAATCAAAATTTTATTAATATACAGTGAAATTAGTCAACTAAAACATAGCAAAAGGGATTATGAAAAAACTTTATCTTATGCTAACTTCGAGCAAAACCCCTTCGTTAAAATGTCAACAGAATTGAAAAACATGATAGCAGAAATCATATGAAAAATCGCGGTTGCTAAGGCCGCCATCGGTTGTCCTAGCGACGACATGCGTCGCTAGGTCTCTTCCATGTAATATAATAATAGACTTTTTTTTAATATATTTTCAGTGTATTTTATAAGTAACTGTTTAAAGTATTGTGTTCTTTTTTAATTTGTTTTAAGTTATTCTTTTTTGTTAATTTATTTTACCATAATTGTGAATGCAGTCCGTGACCCAATCTTGTGATGGCACGTCGAACGCGACCCATACATGTACACAGTGCAACAAATCATTCAAATCTTTGAAAGGCCTCAACATACACATTACAAAAACTCACAGGAAATGCATTAGCCAAAATAGTTCACCTTCAGACATACATCCCATTATTCCGATTGCGCCTACTTATGAGGCAAACGATCCAACTCGTTTTCACACATACCTTAGCCATTTGAAAAATAGTATACCTATAGTTAAAAGAATACCTCGAGGAGCTCGAATAACAGTTGCTTCACATTTGTCACAATTAATCCAGAAATGTTACATAAGCAATTGTACGCAAGACTGGCAGAACCTATTTCTATTTTCATACAGCACACTGCATATAATAAAAACTGATGAACCGAATTTATCCTTGACACAAAAAATTAAGAATAACTGTGCTGTAAGCTCTTCGCCTTCTGCCGCACCTCTTTACAAATATGATGCCCCTCGTAATTGCAATAAACTCATCCAAAACAAAATCTGTGACGGAGATCTCAAAGGTGCCGCTCGCCTTTTTTTCTCCAACGACGTGCTATCACCAGATACCCCTGACACCCTTCAGGCCTTACGGACAAAACATCCTCCAGCTCCAGTAAACCCATATTTCCTCGACCCACCAACAGCAGGGCAAGCATGCCTTCAAATTCAAAAGAAAGATGTTACGGATGCCATTTTATCTTTTAAACCAGGTTCGGCTGCAGGTTTGGATGGAATCTCACCCCAACATTTGAAAGACTTAACATCGCATTCTGTGGGTGATGCAGGCGAGCAACTTGTAAATTCGATCACTAAATTAATCAACTTTATGTATTCCGGTAATGTTAATCCAGAAATTGTTCCCATTCTTTTCGGCGCGAACCTCATTGCCCTCACCAAAAAGGACGGAGGGGTGAGACCAATTGCTGTTGGATCAACACTTCGACGCCTGGCGTCCAAAATTGCTGTTCGACATATTTTACCAAAATTGAGTTCGGAATTTGAACCCGTACAGTTAGGCTTTGGTGTAAAAGGAGGGTGTGAGGCAGCCGTCCATGCCGTACGCTCTTTCCTAACATACGGACAGCCTGACGTGTTGCTCAAAATTGATGTCAAAAATGCATTCAATTCGGTAAATAGGGATACCCTGCTGACGGAAATAAAAAAACATATACCGGAAATATACAATTATCTTCTTCTCAGTTACGCTGTCCCAACAAAATTGTTATATCGTTCTAATGAATTGTCCTCGGAAGTAGGTTGTCAACAGGGTGATCCCCTTGGGCCTGCAATTTTTAGTTTGGCTATAAATTCGATAATCAAAAGGTTAAATTCTAAATTCAACGTTTGGTATTTGGATGACGGAACCCTAGGAGGTGATGTGGATACTGCGTTTTCGGACCTTTTTTTAATCAAAAATAAATTTGAAGCCATTGGTTTGGAGCTTAATTTTAGCAAATGCGAACTTTTTATAAATAACTGCGACTTAAATTTAAATGACGTAAAAGAAAAATTTAATATTTTGGCTCCAAATATTAAAATAGTTAACAGTAATTCCCTTTACCTTTTAGGTTCTCCAATTTTTGATGAATCTATTTCTGAATATATTAATAATTCAATTACTAAATTTCAAAATTCTGCTGACCGTCTCCTTGAAATTAGTCCACATTATGCATTTTGCATCTTAAAATTCTGTCTTTTCGTCCCAAAATTTACGTATGCGCTCCGTTGCTGCTCCTTTTGGAATCGCCCAGATCTTTTGGCACAAGTAGACGATTTAATCAAAATTAGCTTAGAATCGATTCTTAATATGCAGCTGAACGAGCAATCTTGGTCCCAAGCATCCCTACCCATCCGTTATGGTGGTTTAGGGATTCGCAAAATTTCTAGTGTCGCTTTACCAGCCTTCCTATCTTCTGTCCATAGTTCAGCAAATCTCATAAGTAAAATTTTAAGGGCATCCCCTTCAAACTTTGAGATTGCTGGCTTGGAAGAAGCTAGAAACGCTTTCTTAATTGCATGCCCAGGTCAAAATTTTCCATTTTCTCCAAATTCACAGAGGAGCTGGGACGACATAAATTGCAAATTGACTTTTGAGAATCTTTTGAGCTGTAGTACAGGTTCGGCGCGTGCTAGGCTTTTGGCCGTAGGTACGCATGAGGCCGGCTACTGGCTTCACGCGTACCCTTCGTCAAATACAGGAACTTTTCTTGAGCCTGACACGCTCCGAATCGCAACCTGTCTACGGCTTGGGGTTCCGGTCTGCGCTCCCCATAAATGTCCCTGTGGCAGTGATGTCGACAAGCTAGGACATCACGGACTGTCATGCCAAAAAAGTGCAGGCCGCTTCTCGAGACATGCTGCACTCAACGATATCATACGCCGGTCCCTTGCCACCGTCAACGTGCCAAGTCTACTTGAGCCGACTGGTATTGCAAGAGACGATGGCAAGAGACCGGACGGTATGAGTTTGATTCCATGGAAGATGGGCCGGGTGCTGGTGTGGGATGCAACCTGTTCAGACACGCTGGCCCCTTCCCATCTACATGGAACCAACAACAGAGCTGGTGCGGCTTGTGAAGCGGCTGAAAAAGCTAAAATTTGCAAATACAGGGGTCTAGGCTCCGAATATGATTTTGTCCCATTCGGCGTCGAGACCCTTGGTCCGTGGGGTCCTAGCGCTTTAAGGCTCTTTAAGGAAATAACAAAAAGATTAGTCGACATCACAGGAGACCGAAGAGCTGGCAGCTACCTCGGACAAAGAATAAGTCTAGCAATTCAAAGGGGGAACGCTGCCAGTATCTTCGGGACCTTGCCTAAAGGGACTCCTTTTTATTAATATACCTACTTAAGTTATTTTATTTTATTTTTTAAGGTTTTTAGTTTTAGGTTCTTTATAAAGTGTTGATCCAAATTGCCAATAAATAGATACAAAAAAAACATGTGTGCAATTCACATGTGGTAGAAGTGAAACCTTCAAAAATGTTGATCACGAACATAAGAAGCACTGTATAATGCTTCCTATCTCATTTTCTCCCACGTTAAATCTTATGAATTTGTGTCTGTCTCGTTTTACTGTCGCTTTTTCGTTTCATCGACTTTCAAATCACAACTATGCAAAAGAAGTTTTCACTTCAAAAATAATATTCATATTTTAATAACTTATCAAGTCCCAGTTTTAAGTTAAACTGTCGTAATTTATACATACAAAAGAAAATAAAATACCTTAAAGCCTGAGCTAAGCCTTAAACTTTGGAGTTGTATGAATCGAACAACACGTAAAAGTTTAATTTGTAATCCGGGAAGTTCTTTGTTACTTTGTTTAGCACAGGTGTGTTATTGTTGTTTTAATTTTAGTAATTTTATTCCAAACTAGGTACTGCCTGCGGTTTAATTTGCTTAAGGTAACTCAGCTTTTTTTCTGACGGAAGTAACGCTCATTACACTCTATTAGCTTCACCTGTATTTATGTTTGTATGTTTGTATGTTTGTAACCGACTTCTTTGGGCGCGATTTTGACCCACTTTAAACGGCCAGATTTCGTTCAAACTTTGTAGATTTATCGAGGACCGATGACAATACAATAATTTGATAAAATTGTTCCAATATCCTGATCAGGATAATCAGAATAGCACATGCTAGGAAGGCATACCGCATAAGACGCGCAAGTTACCTACATCACTTGTGTTGTTTTTAGTCTCTCACTAATTTCTAAAGTGATTATTGCCATTAGTTGAGTACTTTAAACTAATAAAATCTTTAATTAAAAAAATCGACACCACAAAGTTAAAAATAAATTATAGTTTAAAAAAAACTAAAAAACACGCTTTAATAGCAAACCGAACTATAAATTTGAAAATAATTTTTAATAGAAGAATTAAATGGGTTAACAAAATAAATAAATGATATTACTTATTGTAAAAAAGCGTGGTGCTTGTAACTAAGTTTTTATACTAACTTCATTTTTTAAAAATAGATACCGATGAAATATTTTTAACAATGAATATCGCACCTCACTCACGCTGGAATAAACGATAGCACGATGGGCATAAGCGTTCGGCTTGTGACGCATTATGTCGTTATTACGTTAAATTATCGTCCGTAAATCGTTTTTTTTTTTTATAAATTTGAAAGGTTCGTGAAAATAATAACAAAAGGCTTTTATCTTATCGCGACACAATGGACGATTTTTAAATTTATGATTATTTCATGTCAAAAGTCTTACATTTAAAGATACACGAAAGACATAAATATTTTACAATAGATGGCAATAATCAATTCGTGTTTTGAACAGAAAAATGAAACAACTCACTCGTAAAGACATACCGGGATCTGCCGTCTTGGCATTCATTGAACGAGGACTATGTCAAGCACTGCATTAAAAAATATACGAATAGGAAAATGACATACTAATGATATATTATTATTATTGGAACGTAGTTCCTTATCGCGCGTTATGAAAGGGGGCTAGATGGAAAAAAATAAGATGAAAAGTTAAAACAACACCCAGGCCAGGATCGAAACCAGACCTGTCACTCAAGAGGCCGAGCCTATACCCACTAGACTATCGCCGCTTAAACACAAAACTTTATCGACACTGGTAAAAACAAACGGCAATCGACCATCTTGGCGTTCATTGAACTAGGCCTGTGTCCAGTAGATGGAAAAAGGTTGAAAGACATACATAATATAATCAATAACTACCTTAACCTGGATCCAAAACCGCAATCCCTTTTACCTATACACCAGTTTTCAAACAAATTTTATTTAAATATAAACTCCAAAGTTTGTAAGAATGTATGGATTTATGTTTGTCGCTCTTTCACGCAAAAACTACTGAATAAGATTTTAATGAAACTTTACAATAACATAGCTTATACATCAGAATAACGTATAGGTTATAATTTATCCCTGTACTCCCACGGGAATGGGGAATACGAGGGTGAAACCGCGGGGCGCTGCTCTTTATTTATTAGCCACAAAAACAAGGTGAAAACTTCTTAGCTATCTCCCATCCTAGATATTGCTAATGTTAGCACTGGCTTTGAAATAATTTATTCCGAATTACTTGACTGATAAGCGGATTACCGATCGTGGTGTCGGTAAGTGATTTTTTTTACAAACATGAATAAGGAAAAAGAACCAGGAAGATCCAGATTTATACCGCAATAGCGTGGGATTAGCATAGTACACAAGTCAGGAAAGTTTATGATTCGGGTTTTATCTCTTTATTATTTTAAGTATTTCAACATCTTCGCTTGAATCGTATGAAAATTATTAGCCAAATATGTTATTACAGATTGTAAAAGGAGTTAATTTTATTCACTTACAAATAACCGAACAGCTAACAAGGAATAGAAATAATAAGTATTATTGATGAAAACCATTATAATTGTTTTATTATAATTTGTGTAAATATTAGAAAACAAAGCTATATATTAGAAAAAATATTAACAATCCATAAATAAAAACCAGCACTCCACACAACCAATATCATAATCCTACTATCTTACATAGTAATATTATAAATGCGAAAGTTAGTAAAAATATATGGATGTTTGTTACTCTTTCTTTGGATTTTAACGAAACTTTACAATAGCATAGCTTATACATCAGGATAACATATAGGCTATTATTTATCCCTGTACTCCCACGGGAATGGGAAGTACGCGGGTGATACCGCGGGCCGCTGCTAGCAATGCAAATGCGACGTAAAGATTTTCATGGCTACAAAGTTGTTCAGTAAAAGTTAGGGCGGCTGCAGAACGGATCGCGCTGTCGCAGGGATCGCACCTCGCCTGCCATGTGAACCCGAACTATGTTTCTTTCGATAAACTTAGCTAACCTAAAGCTAAATAACTAGATAACGCTTTAAAGCTAGCTAAACTAAAGCTAAATAACTATATAAAGCTATTGGTGGTTGTTTTCTGTTTGGCAACTTTAGTTTAAAATCGACGTCGAAGTTTTTCCCGAACTTCCAACAGTTAAGGTAAGTTTGTTTCTCACATATACGTTAAAAGTGAATTTGTTAAATAATATGCCATTTTTTCAAACTTTCGACTAAAGTATCTTTTAAGCATTACAATTTCAGTTTATATTATTATTGAATTTCTTGATTATTACGAAGTGAATTTTTGTTTTAACGAACGTATGTATTTATTTCTTACTGCCTGCGCTAAAAATAAAAACTAAATATGGACTCGGTATTCATGTTACGTTTTTGAAGTCATTATAATATATGAAACACGAAAATGGTTTGCTGGATACTATAACAAGTTTTAAATTGAGTTGCGTACAGTTTAAAACCTTTAGTATCTATCATTAAAAAAAAAAAAAAAAAAAAAATGGTTATTTGTGTACATAGTGGATTTTTTTTAATAACGTTATTGAAATCACAATTCGAATCGAATAAACGTAAAGTTTTTTGCATAAAAGTTTATAAACTCTGGATAAAAGATATAAAATAATACTCACCTTATATATATTTAATATTTTTATTATTTTATTATCATCGCATTCTACTTACGCTACAGCCTTTTTTTTTTCTTTAACGCCGGGAAATGCTCTGAGGCATCCCGCGGGGGAGTGGGTCTCCCCACGTCGGACAACCCCTCCCAACGTCGGGACAGTACAATTGGGTGAGGTTCCCATCCTCGCCCCTTGCCCCCTGCTCTTTTGTCCCCTCTTCTTATAAGAGGAGTACAAAGAGCCCCCTTCACCCAATTCGCTTCACCCAAGGTGTAGCGGCTCACCCTAGGTTACTGAGCCCCACCGCCACGACAAGGCTTGAACCTTGGTGAGGACTTACGCTACAGCCTACTATTTTAACGTGTGAGGTTCTTTTTGGTAACTATGATTAAATGACTATTGATATATGAATTACTAGCAGCGCCCTGCGGTTTCACCCTCGTACTTCCATTCTCTAGGGAGGACCGGGATAAATTATAGCCTATATGTTAAATAGTATAATTATTATAGCAAAAATGACATGGATTTGATATGCGATCTATTTTCTTAAAAACTTTGTACGAAAAAATAGGTTTTGAATATGTCTATAGATAACCAAACAACAACAGTCACAAGACTACTTTATAAAATCTAATAAAACTTCTAGTAAAAAAGTTTTTACATATTTTTACATACAGAGTACCAACACTATTTAAATTCTAAGCTAATCTCAAAACCGTAGCATATAGAATATCTTATAATTTTTAAGAACCTGATTTTCAGCCGAATTGGGCCGGCACGACCGGGGTGGTACCTCTCGCTTACAGAGCACCGTACGGTTTGTAAGTTTACGGTGGCCCATTGGGGGGATAATTGGGGGAAAGGGAGGGCAACGCATCTGCGTAAGTTGTGGTTGTGAGGATGGCTATGAGCGTCGGTAGCCACCATAAGGCTCCGACTGCTTGATTGCCTCCCTATGACATAAAAAATCATGCGAATTCACACACAACCATTAAGCTAGGAGTAGTAATGATATCTCATCTTAATCTCGTAACCGCTACCACTGCTTGATTAAGGCTTTATAGTTTAATTAACACCAAAAATCAAAATGACCGGAATTAACTTAACACAACATATAAAAATTAACATAATGACTCGTATCAAACAAATACTAACAAAATTATAGTCTGATAAATTAGCTATTAACTAATTTTACGCGTTTTTTACTCTATATATTATATCTAAAAACACCTCCCGTGACCAGAATAAAGATGTAATGATGTAAAAATAATATCATCCGTAAAAAGAAGTGTTATAAGAATTAGTAAAATTATAAAATATGATAAATACATATTTATATTATATACTAGCTGGTGTCCGCAGCTTCACCCGCGTTACCTTACATTTACAGCCGTACCCGGATTGATGATCATTATAATTACATATATCATATTATGTCACTCAGTGTTAACGTAGCATTCTAATGCTAAAATAATTATAAATAGGTCAAGTAGTTTTTTAATTACATGTTGACAAAATAAAACTTTCATCTTTATATTATTGCTAGCTTTTGGCCGCGGCTTCGCTCATCTTCGATACATTAGTTAGTCTAGTTTGTTCGTTGTTTCTTGGTGACGGAAAGAGCTAGAAAAATAATACGGATTCAAAAGAGGGTTCAGTTCAGGAAGTATTGAATCTTCATTCCACAAAGGAGACTAATAACTTATTATAACAACATTTGCAACTTTATTATAATAAATGTTTATTGTAAATTAATAATTAATAAAAATGGTACCTATATCTCTCACGTAGATAAATAATTGAACCTGTCGACTAACAATAAACAAAAAAAAGTTCACGCTAAACCTAAAACAAACGAATCTTATTCTAAACCTAAATAAAGTTGAAAAAAATATAGAAAACTAAACCTAACGATTTTTAAACGTTTTATTTTAATACTAGCTGGTGCCCGCAACTTCGCCCGCGTGGACTCTGAAAAATTAGCATATTATGTTATTTCCTTGCTAGAATGAGATAACAAACAAATAAGTAGTGTTTATCCTTATTAATATTTTAAAATGCATACGTTTGTTTATGTAAAACATCTCTATACACTATATTGAAAGATTCGGTCAGTACTTAGGTACATACAAATTTTGGGCGTTTGATAATTATTACGTCATTTTTGATATGTCAATTGACGTAATTATGAATTACTAATAATAATAAGGCAAATGTAATTCCCGTAGGAACTTTGAAGTTTCGGGATAAATTTAGCCTATGTTCTAATCCAAGGTATTATTATAGCCATCACCATTTCAACTTTCAGCCAAATCAGTTCCGACGTTTTGCCGTTTGCAACAAACATCCAAACTTTGAACTTTCACATTTATAATATTCCTACTAATCTTATAAATGTGAATAATAATAAAAAAACAGTAACATTAACGCATACACAAAACTAAAATTCTACGACTAAATTCATAAAATAAAAAGGAAAATACTCTAATTTTATTTCAATTTTAATA
Organism: Helleia helle; assembly: GCA_963853865.1. Taxonomy (NCBI): domain Eukaryota; kingdom Metazoa; phylum Arthropoda; class Insecta; order Lepidoptera; family Lycaenidae; genus Helleia; species Helleia helle. The sequence continues at coordinate 16,952,096 of OY971421.1, forward strand.
ATCCGATACTTAAGAAATCATAATAAAAAGACAGAATAAATCATAATAAATATAGGTATACTACTACTTAATTGTATGTAATAAATAAAATATAAAAAACGTCAAATCCAAAATTATACTTAGCCTTGGTGACTTCGAAACATCAACCGCTATGAATTAGCAGGAAATCGATTTTTTATTCAAATATATAATTGCAGCTCTACTCTCTCGGTCGAGAGCACTCGCTATGTGTCGCCCGAAGCCTCGCCAGAGCGAGCGCCAGAGTGTAGATGGTAGCGCTCGCCCGCCTCGGCCTATCTTTATATATAGCTGTTGCCCGCAGCTTCGCCCGCATTATCTTTTAAAATTTGAGGGGTTGACCACCCTTATTTATTAGGGGTATGAAAAATAGATAGTAGCCGATTCTCAGACCTACTGAATACGCATATAAAATTTGGTAAAAATCGGTAAAGCCGTTTCGGAGGAGTACGGTAACTAACATTGTGACATGGAAATTTTATATATTAGAGAAGATTTCTTGTGTGCGTGTGTATGTCACTGAACTCCTGCTAGACGGCTGAACCGATTTAGATGATTTTTTTTGTGTGAGTTCAAGGGGATTCGAGGATGGTTTAGATTCACAAAAAAATAATACTTTGTTCAGGTCAACGTCTGTCGATGCCACTAGTCATTTATATATAATTTATAAATAGGCGGACCGAGAGTTCTACTGCCTCGGGGAGAGTGTAGAGCCGCAATAATAGATTGGGATGTGCAAAATTTGATCTCATTAAATCTATGTGTCTAATAATAATCAGTTGTTGTAATAATGACCACCACTGGTCATTATTACAACAACAGTTCTAGTAATGCGTTATCTGAACGTAATGAATAATCCATTATTAAAGAATAACTATCCTGTTGTCAGTTGTCATTATTGAAACGATGACGCAATGGTAGGAATAGGCACGCAATAGGCAGACAGGTGTGCGAGGGAGATAGCGTTGCACAATTGAAACACGATAATAATATTGTGTTATTATAATCACTACACACATACGCAATACGAGGTACCTAATAAAGTTCAATTCATATATCAATCATCTATAAATCAAAAAATCAAAACAAAAAAAAAAAAAACAACGTCTATAAATCAATAATAACAGGATAACAGACAGTAGTTTAGAACAATAGTTGTTACAAAACAACACAACAGGATAATTTATTATTATAAAACAGCCGTTATTGCCATCACTAATAAGTAATAATCAGCCTATATTCGTCTCCTATATATATAGCCTCTATATATAATATAAACCTATTTCAATTAATCCACCCTGTTTTTGACTACTTTTAATTATGAGCCTTAATTACAGAGAATAATGCACTACTAAACTTAATGTACACCATGCTTAACTCCAAATGGTCTTAGCCGTTCAGTTTCATAAGGGATTACAATACAAATGAACTGTAAGCCCGTATTAGCTGGGTCACTGGACCCATGTAAGTAGCGCTAAGCGTTGGTTTTGGACACTTGATAGACGTAGTTCGATTTTCCCAAAGTAATTTACCCATATTCGTTTTCGGTGGGGAAAAGTTGCAATACAAATGAATAACAGCTATTACACCACAAATCGAATTAGAGTTACCAGTGTATTTAATAAGGCCAATTTAGAGTTTGAAGTAAATTATTGAAATAACTAATAATGCAATTTTCATAACCATTTTTTTATTTGGAAAAGACTTTTATAGTAGTAGATAAGTTTAGAAGTTATAATGAAACAATTTTACGGATTTTATCGCGGTTTATTAAGACTTTTACAAGCCCGACGTTTCGGATGCTTTACAGCAACCATGGTCACGGGAGGACTGAGGTGTCATACGTCCTAATGTTACAAAGTTATTCGCAACTACCCTATGATATATCAATCAAGTATAACACAAGTTCTTCGAGAACTTACCACGGGACCAGATTGACGAGGTGAAAAAGCGTCCATTGATTTTTTTTATATTATAATACGAAAGCTTTGTTGACGTGACAGTCTATTAGGTAAGTAAAAACATGACAAATATCTTCTACTAGCTGTTCGCAGCTGTCGTAGCTTCGCCCGCGTTAACTTAATTAACTTAACTCTTATTAGTCATAGCGTGATGTTATATAGCCTATAGCCTCCCTCGATAAATGGGCTATTTAACACTGAAAGAATTTTTCAAATCAGACCAGTAGTTCCTGAGATTAGCGCGTTCAAACAAACAAACAGACTCTTCAGCTTTATAATATTAGTATAGATTAAAAATAAAAATAACCATGTCAATTGAAAATAATCAATCATTTCTATTTCAAACTCAAATCCCACTCAAATAGATAAGTATTCAATAATGTTACCAAAATATAATTTGATGTCAGTAAAAATTGTACGCCTACGTGACTCCACAGATCAACAACTACGAAATATATTTGACGAAACAATCTCATCCCGGGTAAAATTGTTTGAAGCTTAATACCCAATATGGCATGACATTTACATCCTCTGTCACGAACAAGGTACATTTCTTGCTTTTCCTTTACGTAGGTATAAATAAATAAGAACGTCTAAGATCTCTCACTATACCGATGAAGCGTATATGCCAATTCGAAAAAGATTTTTAAAGCCAACAAGGATTGCCTATCGGAAAAAAGTTTTACGGCGTCGGTCCGGATGCTGATGATTATTTTGCTTTCTCCTTTCTTACAATGATTATATTATGATCTACTCCTCAAAATACGATCGGTGAACAAGTGTAAACAGACAAAGTCACTTTTGCATTCATGCATTGTTTAATAAAAAATACGAGGTTGGTTTATCCTTTCCAATTAGATTGGACGACAATCCTATTTATTTATTTTTTCTTTTTTGCCGGGAGAGTGGACTCCCCAGGCGGGTATGTGGGACTCGCTGCCGAGATGGTTAGGTGGACGGAGCTCTACCCACTAAAACCCGGCGAGGGCGGCAATACCGCTTTTGGTGAGGTGCCCCAGATCTGTTGAGCAAACGGGGCGTCTCGACGGCTAGTCAGTCCCTCAAGGAACCGACGCCATCTCCACAAAGGGGTTGTCCCGTACCTCAGAGCAACCCCTCTCAACGTTGGTACAGTGCAATGGAGTGAGGTTCCCATGCTCGCCCCTTGTCCCCTCTTCTTATAAGAGCGATACAAAGAGCAGTCCCCTCTGTTCACTTTGCTTCGCCCAAGGTGCTGGGTTCACTTTAGGCTACTGAGCCACACCACCACGACAAGGCTTGAACCGTGCGGGCAATCCTAGTTGGATGCACTGGAAGGTCTGTCGTCTTGGCGTTCATTGGAAAAGCCAATGTATAACTAAAAACCACAATGGACGGGAAAATGTTTATTATATAAATGAAAGTTTTAAAAACACACAAAGAACTATTCGCGTCCACGATATTTATTGGGCTTACACTTAAATAACGATAGCTTTAAATGTTGTGATATTTGAAATCACTACACACACATACACAATATGATACTTGGGTAAACAAAACAAATTAATTATGAATCATGTAAATGGTTTTTCGTGAAACTAACGTTCAATACATTTGCTGATTCATGGACGATTACATGTTTTCTGTAAACAATTATAATTTCTGGGTATTTTTATATACCAGGTATGGTATATAAAAATACCCAACTTTCATAAGTTATCCTCATTATCACCGACCATTATAAGATGTCCCAATGCTAAGCACGGGCCTCCTCCTGGAAATCAGCAGATGTGGGATTTTCATAATAAAAAATATTTATCAAGATCTTAATCATGTGTAATTCTTGATAATAAATTAGATAAGTAAGGACTTAATTATATAAGTATTAAATACCTATACAATCCTTTTGGATTCAGGTAGGCGAAACGATGCTTAATAGATTTAGAAAAGAGTAATTTCAATCAGTTATGCTGCACGAATTTTTGCGATGATGGACTCTAGTTGACATGTGCTCGGCCTCGAAGAAAGAGAATGTGGGTTCGATCCTGACAGGGTGCACCAAAAAGTGTTTTTTTTTAAATATTTCATTAGCACGCCGATGAAGAAAAACATAGTGAAGAAACCTTGCCTAATGAGAATAAAAGTCGTGGGAATTTGTGAAGTTCACCACATTGAACCAGTAGTCAGTACCGGTGAGCTATGGCCTAACATGGGGCATATAATAAGGGTTGCTGCTGATGATGATGATGCCCAGTAGACTTACCATGACTTACGGGTAATGTTTAAAAAAATGTATAAGACAAAATGTTTATTTAATGTATGTCCGCGAAATGTTGGGTTTATCTTTGCTTATATTATACATCATTTATAGTTTTAATGAAGATCAAATGATCACAAAATTTGTTATTAATAATATAAAGCAATAGGAAAAAATAAAAGGTATCAGCGATTTAATAAAGAAGAGAAATGAATAACCAATTAATTATCCGTCACAAGAACTATTAAAGCGTGAAAATAGAGGATAATACGAACGAGATAAAATAAGCTTGTGGCGATGGGGGCCTCTCCAAGTACTGCTAATTGTTGCGTGGAACTTCGCCTGCAACGTAGATGAGCTGAAACCGGAGTAATGATGATTATTTTGTAGCATGAGTGGGGGCCTATGTTCAGCAGTGGACGGATAGAGGCTGATGATGATGATGATGTTGTGCAACAAAATCTGTATCCTTGCTGTAAGGTCAAAGGCATCCATTGCCTATTGTTACTTTCCAGTTTATAATCCATCCCATCCCGCTGGGGAACGGGGACTCCCCAGGCGGGTATGTAGGACTCTGTACAATCCGGGACTGAACACCTTGAGAATATTTGCTTTGGAGGATTAATAAAATATTTCAATGTATAAAGTTTATTGAGACACCACTATTTATTGCTTATAATTAAATGAGTCACGCGCTATGTGTATGATGCTTATTCGCGAACTGACTCTATTACTTTTATGTACAATACTTGACAAAGGAATTGATGAGTTTACATTTTACTTGAATGTGAATGTACGGGGACCGTACAGACTCGCTGCACCTGAAAGATGGTAAGGTGGACGCAGCTCTACCCACTAAAATCCGGCGCGTGCCACTAATGCCGCCTTAGGTGAGGTGCCACGGATCTATTGAGCAAACAAGGCTATTCAGTCTCTCAAGGGACCGACACTATCTCCACAGAAGGGTCGTCCCGCATCACAGAACAACCTCTCTCAACGTCGGGACAGTGCCATAGGGTGAGGTTGCCTATTGCTCATCCTCGCCCCTTGTCCCCCCTGCTCTTTCGTCTCCTCTTCTTATAAGAGGTGTACAAAGAGCAGCTCCATCGGTTCAATTGGCTTCACCCAAGGTGCTGGGTTCACCTTAAGCTACTAAGTCCCACCGCCATGACAAGGCTTGAAGCTTGGTGGGGTTGAAGAAACATCCTACAAATCCTACTATATTATTATAAACGCAAAAGTTTGTAAGAATGTATGGATGCTTGGATGTATGTTTCTTACTCAAACACGCAAAAACGACTAAATGGATGTAAATAAAACTTTACAATAACGTATCTTATACATCAGAATAAAATATTATAGTCAGAACCACAGAAATATATAGAGATAAAAGTAAAGAGTGTATGTACCTAGCGTGGCAAAAAGTCGACTCGACGGCTCCATTGCTCGCCGCGAACATTAGTATGCTCCCGACCGCGGTCAGTATTCGATGTAAGGTTTTAAAAACAAAATGACTCGTTTTTCAATAATTAATTGTTCAAACACTACCAGTAAAATTGGAGCTGTTATTACAGGTATTTCCTTTCATCGGTAAGTACTATTTGTCCTAGAAAGTCTGTTATTAATTTAAAAAACAATTTATTTTACTATTTTCATCAAAACAGTAGCGAGCGATTGTGTCTAACGCTAGTTTTCCATTGCGGCTTTAATTTGACGAGCCAGACTTGGCGGGCGTTCAAAACCAGCGATGTAAAATATGCTATTAAAACTGTCAAGTCACGTTGAAGACGATTTCTCATTTTTTCTGTCAAAAGTGCTGTACCTACACTGCGATTTTCTTACTCGATTAAAATGGATTTTGAAAGCAGAGGAAATGATAATTTCGTTTTATATTATTATGTAGCTATAATGTAATGTATGTAATAATAATAATAATAAACCTTTATTTTTAACATTTTTTTAATGCAAAGCAAATATTATTGAGAAACTGGTTATGGCTACTTCTATATTACAATTTTATTTCTGTTTTCCGAATGATCCTTATATAAAAAAGTGTGTGTGTACTTATGAACTAAGTAATACTTACTTCTAACGTAAATCTTCTACTTAGTAATACATAATCCTTAAAGAAAAATACATAATACAATTTCATTACACTGTAACCATTTTGCTTATTGTGTAGTTAAAGCTATATCTTCTTTTGACGTCTATACTGTCATTATGTGAATATTTTTATATAAAATAATGTTGACTATAGCTAACTTCAGGGTGTCGGTTTTTCGTGAAGGTGTGCGCACGCATAGTAAAAAATTACCCTCATCATTTTTCCCTAACACGCTAAAAGAAGTATTACTTCAAAAATAAATGGATATTGTTTTTTAATAAACCAGTTAATTTCTCCAATTATTGATTTATGTGATACGGTTTTATATTTCGTATTTTTGGCTTCATTAATTAAATAAAAAAAGTGGCCACCATTTCGCCGTTTAGATGATTAAGCTAAAAATAAGCAAAATGACACTATGTGACAAAGACCAAAAGTTGGAGAATCAGAAGGACTACAACTAACCACTGATGACTTTAAAGAAATTGATTGGTTTATTAGAAATCACAATCCCTCTAATAAGGGCGCCAGTGGACGGTCAGCGCCCTATCTATATTATCTGATCAAATCAACATTTTAATTTTCAAAAATCAAAAGAACAAGCTATTAAATAATCCAATTACACGTTATAATATAATCTATAATATAGCGCGTAATCTATAAAAATATAATTTATCGTCCACAGCACGCTGTCATAAAATAGTTTATTTGAACAGTACTACTGATAGAATCGGTGCCGTGTTATAATCGATCTGTGAATCGATGCTTTTAAATTGTTTTCGCGTGGCTTATGTGTTTCACATCACTAAATTACACTCGTGACGTCATCTTACCTACGCAAAATGTTACACGCTCGGTCCCCATACAAATTCCGGAACTCTTTACTTCTATCTTGATATAGTTCTGTGGTCAGAACATAATATCCTATAATTTATCCCCGTATTCCCACGGGAATGGAAAGTACGCGAGTGGAACCGCAAGGCGTAGCTAGTTTCAAATATGAATGTTTAACAGTTTTAATAAGCTGCTTTTTCCGTTTATAACTATGAGCAAATTAATGACTCAAGAACGACATCTAGATCTTAGTATTATTAAAATGTAATTGTTCTTCTTCCTCGTGGAAACAACAAATCTATACTAATATTATAAAGCTGAAGAGTTTGTTTGTTTGTTTGAACGCGCTAATCTCAGGAACTACTGGTCTGATTTGAAAAATTATTTCAGTGTTAGACAGCCCATTTATCGAGGAAGTCTATATAACATCACGCTGTAACATATAGGAGTTGAGTAACGCAGGCGAAGGTGCAGGCAACAGCTAGTAGAATATATGCAATAAAATCATACATATTTAAGGTTTTTTTTATGTCGCGACAATTAAATACATTTTACGCCCAAGCCTGATAAAACTGAAGCTCTTGTTGACTGAATGTTGTTTGTGATTCCTAATTTAATTTAATTAATTCCTAATAAAAAAATAATTCATTACACCAGAAAATAATAAAGTAAACTATGAAAGATAGGTACAAAATTCTAAGATGCAAATGTACAGTCTACCATATTATATGTATACAGTTTATAAAAGCCGGACTTAGTTATATTATAAAACCGCTTTCGTACACTCAGATTAAAGACTTACTCCGTAAATATAAAAGTTTAATATACAAATAAAGCTTCTCAACGGATTTTTTTTATTTCACAAATGTTTTATCAGGTAGTGTAGAAAAGTTTTGATAAAAGTGGAGCTTTTACTCAGTACATAGTATGTATAGTTGTCTAGGGTTTTTATCGTATTGTGTGTCACCGAGCATTCCATTTTACCTTTCCACTTGTCCTTGTATTAAGTCCATCAAACTTTACAGCTAACTTAACGGGCAGGTAAAAAATATACGACCAACAAAAAGCTTTAGTGCGATATTTAATTTTATTGGTGCATTTTAAATATAAGTGTCGATGATCTAGATATTTCCTACACCTCATTTTTTCTGGTTAGATTCTTTCGGTTTCAAGGCATGTAACAAATTCCCCTTGGGATCTAAGATTTGGTGGCTACCACTGTCGTTTCTAGCTACCCAGGAGTAGTGGTGGCAACGATTGGTAGGTATTAGGCCATTAAAAAATGTTACTGTTATAGGACGTAAATCCACCTAACACGATATATTTGAATTCGAATTTGAGGTGGCATTCTTACCTCAAAAATGAATATTTATGAATTTTTCGGTATACTTCAAGTAAACGTAAGACATGCTACTTTGCAGCCGAATTGGGCCGGCACGACCGGGGTGGTACCTCTCGCTCACAACACCAGCGTCAAGTGACAGCTGTCGCGTTTCGTGCGGTTTGTGAGTTTCCGGTGGCCCATTGGGGGGGATAGGGAAAAGTAGGGCGGCGCATCTGCATAATCTTTGTTTGTGCAGATGTGTATGGGCGTCGATAGTCTAAAAGGATTTGACTGCTCATTTGCCCTCTTATACTATTAAAAAAACCTAAGATGGCTCATGGCTAATTATATATACCATACACAAGCATATCTCCCAAAACTAATAGGATAGACTCAGGATATCAGTCGTATTTTTGGGGTTCCATATCCAGTATGGAACCTTAATAAATTACTAGTATCGTCCGCGTCACGGCCGTCACATTTACTAAGACAATTGGGACGGGCTTATGTTTTATAGGTGAGGTATATTTGTAGGTTAATATAATATAGGAAATAGAAACCTTTCGTTCTATATTGTGGTGAGTTATCTTTGGTAGCCCTACCATGGTTCAGGCCTTGACGTGGCGGTGGGGCCCAGTAGCCTAGGGTGAGCCTTAGGCGAAACTAATTCAGCCGAGGGGGTCTTTGTATCCCTCTTATAAGAAGAGGGGACAAAAGAGCAGAGGGCAAGGGGCAAGGACGGGAACCTCACGCCAATGACGACCTCTGTGGCTCAGTGGTAAGCGCGTTAGCGTTCAAGCCGGAGGTTGCGGGTTCGAATCCCGCCAGGGAACAAAAAATATATTTTCTGTGTTCCTGGGTCATGGATGTGTATTAAATATGTGTATTATATAATAAAAATCTTAAATATAAGTATAGTATAAAAGTATTAAATATATTTCCGTTGTCTGGTACCCGTAACACAAGTTCTTCCAGAACTTACCACGGAACCAGATTGGCGTGGTGTAAAAGCGTCCATAGATATTATTATTATTATTATTATTATTATACTGTTGTTTCCCGGACACATTTAGCTAATGGATTTATTACGATAGGAAAAACTATTTTTGTGAGTGTAAAAATATTTGATATTTTTTGGCTACTAGTAGAAAAGAGCACGCTTTTAAAGTTATGACTTGTGAAAATATAGGCAATGTCGTATGTGTGATAACAATATGTTCCCGAGAAACTTTACTTGAATTAAGTTTGCTAATAATAGGGTGCGTCTCATATTATCATGTAAACTCATTTGATATATTTTCATTTTTAAAAATCTTTAATTTGTTTTCATGCATTTTCGTTGTACATACATGTAACGTTTATTTAATATAACAACATTTGATCTATTATTTTAAATAAACTCGAGAGCAATGAATCTGGGTCACTTAAAGAAACCTAAATCTCTGAAACTAAGAATACTAGCTTAATCAAATAAATTGTGTTTAATAGACAATATTAATAATACCTTTAAATGAAAGTTAAAAAAAATATGAGTCACTTTCATTATCTTTTATTACTTTCACGTATAACTTTCATTATCTTTTATTACTTTACCTAAGTGACCCGGGTTCCTTGTCCTCGAATATATTTAAGTATATTAATATTTATAAATAAATAAATAAATAAATAAATATATATATATATATATATATATATATATATATATATATATATATATATATATATATATAATGATTAACACCGAGCAGTCCGGCTTTGATTGATTACTTATTTTTTATTTGCGTAATGGTTTATTGTCAGTTTGGTAGCCTATGCTTGGTTTTTTTATGTCTTTAATTCAGACTACCATGGTACATAAAAGAAAGTAAATAATATTTAAATACTAAAGTATTACATACTTAAAAACTTTAGGGTTAGTAATATTAAAGTGAAAAATAGATAGTAAGAGGTAGTGCCATGCTGCAATGCAGCCGAACTCCTCTCGCTCACATAATACAGGCGTCAAATGACAGCTATGCTATCGCGTTTCGTGCGGTTTGTGAGTTTCCGATGGCCCATTGGGAGGGATAGGGAAGAAGAGGGCGGCGCATCTGTGTGGCCTTGGTTGTGCGGATGTGTATGGCCGTCGGCACCGTGAGGCTCCGACTGCTCGTTTGCCCCCTGATGACATAAAAAAAATGTCTATTCTAAATCTCATTCTTATTATTTTTTTGCCTTGCCTGCCTGCCTAGTTTTTATAAGCAACCAGAAATAGGAGCGCAAGCGGGGCTTCATTGTGCTATCTCAGCAGGTAGTATTAGTTATTAGTCATTTCTAACAATGATAGAAAAAACAAAAAAAAATTAGTGATGTTTTATTAAATTTGACTAATAGATTTATTAGGTCCAAATTTGAGTGATATATATATAAAACGATTTTATTGCTATATTGCTTATAAAATAAGTTATTTTGAAATTAAATCAATCGTTTACTGTATTAACTGATCGTTACATTAAATAAAATTATATAACCAGTTGTTATATACTGTTATTATTAGAGATTTTGTATTTGTATCATAACATAAATTTATACTTTTATAATATATATATACTTACTCTTATGAATATGCTAAAATATATATAATATTCAGTTAAGAAATCATTTGAAGACAGCTTAGTTCATAGTTGTTAAGTGTAGATGGCACATAATCACCGATAAGACCATATTGTTTTCTAATGTTTACGCGAATTTCACTCATTATAATAAAACATTTTTACGGATTTTATCGCGGTTTATCAAGATTTTTACAAGCCCGACGTTTCGGATACTTTACAGCAACCATGGTCACGGGAGGACTGAGGTGTCATACGTCCTATCATTACAAAGTTATTCGAAACTACCCTATGATACATCAATATTTTGGTCAGTCCTATCTACGCAGAAAGTGCTAACTGTATCTTTAATCTGTGACATATTATGGTTGGATTTTGATTTGATAATATTAATAATGGGATCCCAAGCAGCCAGCCATCTTCTCTATTGAAATTAGGATGTTTTTTAATTTCAAAAGCCTCACGGATCATCCTTGGTTGGAATCTGTGTTCTTTTGCGAGGACTTGTGGTTTATCAAATCTGATATAATGGCGAGCTTTGTCAAGACTATGTTCACAGATGGCAGACTTAGTGTAGCGACGGTGTTTTTTAAATCAGCTATATGTTCTTTCACGCGAGTTTTAATGGATCTTTTAGTTTGGCCTATATAGGAGAGACCACAGTCACAATCAAGCTTGTATACTCCTGCATCTTGTAAGGGTATATGACACTTGACAAATGGTAAGAATTGACTTATCTTTTTTGGCGGCTTGAAATAAGTTTTTATAGAAGCTCGATTTAGGATGAAGCCAATCTTGTCAGTGACGCCTTTAATAAACGGTAGAACTGCAGGTACTCGCTCGATGGTGGCTGGTTTCACACGTTCACTGTGACGGAGACGCGGTACCCGAAGCTTGTTGTCACGCATTACTGCTTGACATGTTGAAGTTCGGTCTCCAGGTGTTGCTCATCACAGATCCCTTGTGCTCTCTGAAACAAAGATTTACCCACGGTAGCTAACTGTGTTGGATGGTGGTGAGATTCGCCGTTTAGGTACTTATCCGTATGGTTATGCTTCCTATACACTGTGTGGCTTAAGGTATTGTTGGGATTACGGATAACTAATACATCTAAGAAGGCTAGAGAATTATTTTCTTCTAATTCCATTGTGAATTGAATTTTGGAATTAATGGAATTAAGATGGTCTAAGAATATGGTTACTTTATCAGATGGTAATATTGTGAAAGTATCATCTACGTACCGCTTGTAGAACCTGGGTGTTATGGGCGAAGTTTGCAGAGCAGTCTCCTCGAAGTCCTCCATAAATATGTCGGCAACAACAGGGGATACTGGTGAGACCATGGCCACTCCATCTACTTGCTTGTAGAAATAATTATTCCACAACATATAGCCAGATGTAAGGCAATGTTCCAAAAGGTCAGCATATTCCATTGGCATGTCATTTTCCCTTAGCTTTCTTCTTACTATTGTTATACAATCTTCCACAGGTAGGCAGGTAAAAAGAGATTGCACATCAAAACTAGCCATTGTTTCATTGTCGCCGAGATGTAGGTGTTTGATCTCATTAACAAAGTGGTAAGAATCCCGTGTATGTGCTCTAGTTTGTCCACGCAGTCTTCATAAAAATCTTAATAAACCGCGATAAAATCCGTAAAAATTGTTTTATTACGATAAGACCATGTTTGTTCGGCCTATTTCTAACAACGACAAAAGTCCTCAACTTTAATCGTGACCAAATTGTACTAAGAACTTGCTAATTTCTTCTTCTAAGTTACTAATTTCTTTAAATTCTTCGCGATAATTTGACTCTCCGGTGGACAAATTTCTTCCAACTTGCTCACCAAAAGGCCTCTACGTTAACGAGGTTAATATTGATTATAAATTAATACTCTCCTTAATTATGCCTAATTTAAATAAAAAGAAGGATCATTAATTGCTAAATGGAGCGTCTATAATGGCCAAATTCTTTAGGAGGAAATTCAGGAACTCTACAATCGGTAATTAGAAGTCGACAATTACGTCATCCTTAATGATAAATTGTTCTCAGCCGCTAATAATTTACAAAATAATATTTAAACCTGATGCCCCTTGTTTTACAGCATCTTGGTTGTAAGATATCTGATTTCTTTACGTAACGAAACAATAATTAACTTTATAAGTTTAGTATTAACAACGTTTCTAATATTGTTTTAAAATTCTCAACATTAGCAGAGCGAAATAGAAAACATTACCATTCCATAATATGACATTCCAAGTCTTACATCTTCACCAGATGTTTCCATACAGCGACTAGGGGAGGCACTTTCGGTGGTGGCTGCAAAGACCGATTCCATATATATTTACATATAGAATAGACATATTGTGTAATATATAGAATATATGTATGTAATTATACAAATTGAAATAATAAAGCAAACTAATGGCCTGAAAAATGAGTTTTACTAAATTCCTTACTAATATTGCTTGCTCACAAGTGTATGAAAACAATCGATACACCAAAGGATTGGCAGGTGCGTTGCCGTCCTTTCAAATATGAGTACGCTCTTTTCTTGAAGGTCCCTCATTCGAATCGGTTCGGAAACACCGTAAGTGGCCGCTGGTTCCATATATCCGCTGGTTCGTGCGAGGCAGGATATGCCGTAAAAGTCCAGCTGTTATTGATAAATCGTCATATAAACAGTCCTATCTGTTGTAGATGCATTGTAATTACAGATGTCCTTCCTAATCTGTCACTCTTGTTTTAATTGAAAATATCTCATTAATTTCCAACGAAAATAGATGATAAAACAAAAATATAAATAATTTTACTCGTGTTTCTTAATTCTTCATAGACGTGTATAATTCCTGATCTCTGGCGCGAACACAACGCGTATTATTTTTATTTGTTCCCCGGCATTTGAACAACTTTGTGATTAAAATTCGTGTTGAATTTATGTTTGTTACTCTTGTTTGATGAACTCTTGGGTAATAAGTTTTCAGATGTTTTAGGCACATAAATAAATATAATAAAGCATATATAGGTAATATATATGTATAATAAAGCATATATAGGTAATATATATGTATAATAAAGCATATATAGGTAATATATATGTATGATAAAGCAAACTTTACTTATCCACTTGAAAATGTTTCCTAATACTCGTAATTATGTGAAAATTAGTAATGACAATACACGGAGACCAATCGATCGATCGAGAGAACTTGAGATATCAGTGAGAATCGTCATTCGTCAGTCGTATTTCTTGATTGCTGGCACATTTACTGGTTTAGGAAAACAATGTAAGGGTGACAATGTATGTAGGTTACATACCTGGTGAGATTACAAAATCTTTAAAGGTATGTGTAGTTCACCACCCCTAGAGGCCAACGCCCAACGCATAGGTGAACTCTAACCCGGCACTATCCTCGCCTGATTTCAAGAAGGCGACCTGTGCAGTGGGAAATATAAGGGTCAATGGTGATGATGATGATGATACAAGTGCGTAGTGCGACAATGATTGGAAAAATGTAAAAATGACAATTTTAGACACATGAGAGTTAGTTCAGACACATGTTCAGAATCGCGTGGAAACCGCGCGGGTCTTATGTATTAGTTTATGTTATTTGGATGGGCAAACTGGCAGACGTGCCACCAAATGGCAGGTAAGTGGTCGACGTCGCCCATTAACATAAACTAGTTTACCTGGAACTAGTCCAGGCAAGTTATTCATGTTTTTCCTATGCTGAGACATAACATGTTGAGTCTCTGTGCCAGTATTACACTGCCTGACTGTTTGCTGTGTTTCGGAGAGAAGGGTCTTCTCTCCGAAACACAGCAAAGCTGTTTCACGGGAAAAAAAAAGCAAGATGGTGGTATCCATGCAGCCGTGAGCGCGGCACAGCGCATCTCTCCCACCGGTGTAGGTACACACAGGTTTTCTATAAGATAAATAAAATTGTAATATAAAAAAAACCGCTTTTTACTAAATGTATGATATATGTACCGTACATCCAGTACGGTACATATATCAAAATAGCATTTTTTATAACTTTTCTCTGTCTGTCTGTCTGTCTGTTTGTTCCGGCTAATCTTGGAAACGGCTGGGCCGATTTTGACGGGACTTTCACTGGAAGATAGCTTATGTTATAGGGAGGTTATAAAAATAGTCATCATCAATCCATATGCATTAAGTAAAAGCGGTTATTTTAATAATAAATGAATTTTATCTAATAATAAATAAATAAATAAATATTACAAACAGACACTCCAATTTTATTTATCTGTATAGCTATGTATAGAATATAATTTATTTAGAGCTCGTTTAGCCGTGTCCGAACTAGAGCTTTAACCTTTAACTAGTAAGCCTCATTCTAAACTAACTTTTGCTGATTATTGATAGACAACAACACAGACCGCGCGACGACACTGATGATAATGATTATTGATAGACAACAACACAGACCGCGCGACGACACTGATGATAATGATTATTGATAGACAACAACACAGACCGCGCGACGACACTGATGATAATGATTATTGATAGACAACAACACAGACCGCGCGACGACACTGATGATAATGATTATTGATAGACAACAACACAGACCGCGCGACGACACTGATGATAATGATTATGCCATTCATAAAATTTATAGATAGTAGGACAGACAGACAGATAAAACGATTCCATTTTTCGTTTTCCCTTCAGGTACATTATCTTTCGATCACGATGTATCTCTCATTTCGTATGCTAAGCGAGCTCTTCTGAGTATTTTTATCACCAATATCTAAAGACGATATGAAAAATGGCGCCAGTTGCTCGTGATGTTAATTTATCGACCGTTTTTAGTAAATTAACTCCTTTACTAGATAAATATACTGCGCGTATTATCTTTAGTACCCGGATGACCGAGCTTTGCTCGGTTTTTTTTTTTTTTTTTTTTTAATGACATTATCTAAAAATGATTCCTAGCTAGATCGATTTATCGCCCCCGAAACCCCCTATATACTAAATTTCATGAAAATCGTTGCAGCCGATTCCGAGATTCCAATTATATATATATATATATATATATACAAGAATTGCTCATTTAAAGATATAAGATTATTTGCTTAAAGCATCTTCTATTAACTATTTCATACGTAGCAACTGTAAACGTATTTCAAATTACATTTTTGGCGTAAAACATAGTATATACCTACTATTGGCGCTCTTTGGCCGTAAAATCAACTCGAATGCCGTGACGGACGCTATACTTTTTTATATTCCATATTTTGTTAAAAATTTTGATTAATCATGTTTTTTTCAGACACTTCTGGCACACGTGCCACCACAATGATTAGTGGCCGACATCGCCCATGAACATAAACTAGTTTACCTGGAACTAGTTCAGACAACTTATTTATATGTTGTTGTAACTATCCTGAGACATAAGACATTATGTCGTGGTGCCACTAATTACACTTTTTTTTTTCTTTAACGTCGGAACGTCTTAACATCTAACGTAAAATGCTCTGAGGCATCCCGCGGGGGCACTCCCCCATGCGCGTGGGGAGACCCACTGTCTCCCCACGCGGGTATGTGGGACTTGTTGCACCCGAAAGCTGGTAAGTGGACGCAGCGCAGGTGCCCCGGATCTAATGAGCAAACAGGGCACCTCGACGGCTAGTCAGTCCCCCAAGGGATCGACGCCACCTCCACAAAGGTGTTGCCCGCACCACAGAACAATGGGGTGAGGTTCCTTTCCTCACCCCTTGCCCCCTGCTCTTTTGTCCCCAGTACTTGTAAGAGGGGTACAAAGAGCCCCCTCGGCTCAATTAGCTTCGCCCAAGGTGCAGCGGCTCACCCTAGGCTACTCAGCCCCACCGCCACGTCAAGGCCTGAACCATGGTGGGGCCACTAATTTCACTCCCTGTCCTGTCTATCTCTCCGAAACACAGAAAAGCTGTTTCACGGGAGACACAAGGAGCAGGGAGTGCAGCACAGCGCATCCCTCCCACCGAATATTTCACATCTGCCGGGCCATCTTTTTTATTCCAAAAAAAATCCAGAAGAGTCTTTATTAATGACAATTTCGCAAAATAATTTTAATTGGTTTCGATACAATAAGTAGAATTGCACTCGAATGAAATATGAACCAAAAATATTTCCATTTCAATCAGATCGCTACGACCTGTATTAACTTTAGTGGAGCTTTTCAGAATCAGACGACAACATTTTATTTGAAACATTCCACTGATCTCTCGTTGTGGGACTTGAGTGTTTATTTATTTCAATTCAACAATCACAACATTTTAAGAATCAAAAACCAAGACGAGATGACTCTCGCTGAGGAATTCCAAAAAACGTGATTTAGTGATATATAACAACAAATTAACGATTTTCAGATTTTGGTCCTTTACATCTGTTGAGAGACCTCTAGCATGCTTCAATCTCTTGACAAGAAAGAGAGAGATAATGCCTACATCGAGTATTTTCTCGATTACTCCTAGGCCTAGGGTAATACCACATGAGTAAATAAACGGACAGAGGCAAAGCTTCATACAACCGCGCGAATCGATTGCACTACTACAAGCGTCGTAACGCATGTGTGCGTAAGCACTCGTGGCTTGTCACGTACGAGTAGAAACCGGTCGAAACCGGTTCGACGAGTGTTCGAACGCGGGGATGTGAGTGCGTTGTATATTTTTTCGCTTGGCGAGTATATCGAATTATTATCATCGTTCTTAAATTTTTGTTAACTAAAAGTAAAAAGTGTCAATATTGTATACTATACTGTGTGTATGAACAATAATAGAGCAAATAAAAAAGAATCATATTTTATAACATTGTTCTTAAATTATTATTGATAATTAAAAGTAAAAAGTGTCAATATTGTATACTGTACTGTGTGTATGAACAATAATAGAGCAAATAAAACAAATCATATTTTAGATATCCCAAAGATTTCAATAGGTAAGTTGTATCTTATTATTTTATTTCTACTAATTATTATAACTTTTGTTCACTAAGTTTTTATGGATGTGCCTAAAGTCTAGTTAGGGAAACATTTGACCTGACATTAAATCTTAAATCTTAGCTAAACTTTACAATAAAAATACAAAAGTATAGGTACAGAATACGTAAATTAGCAGACGATTCCTGTTCGGAATAAAAAATATTATAATAGTTATGATAAAAACTGATATGCAATGAGAGTGCTTTCCATTAGAATTTACCACTCTAGTAAAAGGTACAACATATTATTGCAAATAAAAAAAAAACACAATATATTTAGAAAAAATATTTTGTATTTAATAAAGATAGAATATTTACATAGATTACTACTCGATAAAAAAAAATCGTTTTGTTCGTTTAATTTTATCCACCTGTGACAACCCTTAAATAATTTTACGCGTTGTATGGAAGCTTTGTCTCTGTCCGTTTACTTACTCATGTGGTAATACCACGTATTTACGAAGAGTGCTACTAAGAAAACACTCTTCGTATATAGAAATTATATATAGTTACAGTAGGGAAACGCCACGATATACAAAAATAGGCACCCGTTCTTATTTATTTAAGTTTAAATTACTTTATCTTGTCCTTAATATTGAAAACGCATGTTAGCTACTGTAGACAGAGAGATAATACGAGAAAAGGGGTAGACCACATTTTGTCGTGCGTGCATGCTAGGCTAGCTAGATTCTTACCTACGAGAAGTAAATATAGGTTTTGGTTTGACAAACTGCCAGATGTACAGACAACAGAGAGATCCTATAAGGTTTCAGTTTTGTAATTTTAATGAACCAAATCCAAAAAAATCATATTAGTAATTTTAGCTCGATACCGCCCATTTTTATTTGACAAAGCAATAGACTATAGAGAGAGAGAGATAAACAGACAATAGAGAAGAATATTTCAAAAACTAAATACGTTATTTTCGCGGCAAAAAATAAGAAAATTAGAAAGGTTGTACCACCAGTTATAAACAACCAACAAATTATTAAAGTAGATAACGAAAAATACCTTGGGCTAATTCTAGACAGTAAAATGAGTTGGGGGCCACATATCCAAAAAATCAAATCTAAATTAATATCTTTGACAGGCCTATTACGCGGAATTGTAGGATGTTTCCCACGTCGAGTGCGATATACTATATATAATTCCCTTGTTAAACCTCACATCGATTATTTAATTCAACTATGGGGCACGGCAGCCGAAACTAACTTGAAAGCTTTACAAAGAGCACAGAATAAATTAATAAAAATATTATTTAATTATGATTTTATTACATCAACTCAAAAAAAATATAAAGAAACAAAACTATTAAACATTAAACAGACATATACATATTACACCTGCATACTTATACGTAAAATATTAAACAAAGACATACATACACAAATCACATTTACAAAAAAACAACAAATACATAGCAAAAGGCTTAGAAACGCTAATGATTTAAAACTATACACTCCACGGACAAACTATGGTAAAAAAAGTATTATGTATGAAGGTGCACGCATTTACAATATGTTACCTAAAGATATTAAAATAGCTAAGTCCATGTCTACATTTAAAAGGTTACTTAAATACTACATAATTAACAAAACTTAACCACCAATAATTGTCGCTTCTAGTGTAGCGCACTCCGCGTTACAAACATGCACTCCTTTGTTTTGTTTTAAAAATACCCACTTTGTTGTTCGTTTTTTTATTTTTTATTCTTGTGTGTCAATATAATATACGTAAGTGAAATAAAATTACATTATATTTATGTATTTAAATTAGTGATTAAGCTCACCATGTTTTAATTATTTACATATTTTAAGTATCTATAAGTTTTCTCATGTAAGTGAATAACTTTTGTTCTTATGAGAAATAAATTTATCTCAAACCTCAATAGACGGATAATGTATGGAATTAGAATTTCATTTAGAAATAACTCCAAAAATACACAGTTTCACACATTCACGACTAGTTCATGTATCCAACATTATAACAGCGAAATCGTCTTTATGCGGATGACCAATTGAATTGAAAACACGACTGCATTTGCAAATCAAAGTAAAACCACCCTAATGGATTTCGGAATTGGATTTTTCTACATAATTTTGACTGCTCCGTCTGAATTAAGACATTATGGTAACAACTGCTTAAAGATTCAGAATTTAATTTTTACCCAACGTAGGGTATCTGAAAGATCATCATCATCATGAGATGCCATCTTCATATTGAAGTTTAAAGGTCAGCTTTCGGATCATGGAATCTTCTCTTTATCTGTTTTTTTTTTTTTATTTAACGCCGGGAAATGCTCTGAGGTCTCCCCGGGCGGGTATTTGGGACTCGCTGCGCCCGAAAGCTGTAAGTGTATGCAGTTCTACAGACGAAAACCCGGCGAGTGCCATCAATGCCGCCTATGGTGAGGTGCCCTGGATCTGTTCAACAAATAGGGCACCTCGACGGCTAGTCAGTTCCTCAGGGGACCGACGCCACCTCCACACAGGAGTTATTCCGCACCACTGAACAACCCCTCCCAACGTCGGGACAGTACAATGGGGTGAGGTTCCCGTCCTCGCCCCTTGCCCCCTGCCTTTTTATCCCCTCTTCTTATAAGAGCCCCTCGGCTCAATTCGCTTCGCCCAAGGTGCTGGGCTCACCCTAGGGCTTAGGCTACTGAGCCCCACTGCCACGACAATGTTTGAACCATGGTGGGGATTTGGTGGTATCTTAGTCCAGTCCAATCCTTGATAGCGTCAAACGACTTTCACCTTTGTCTTCCTGGTGGCTTTCTACGAAACCGGACCCTTTTTACATAAAGATAAAGAAAAGATATGATTTTCATTAACAGTCTATACACATTTATAATATATTTAGATATGTTGAGATGCTCCTAGACAACATATAGTCCGGTCAAATTAGACTAAAAAATAGGGATGAGGTTACAAAAATTCCGACTAGTCTGAAAATTAGTAGGATTGTTCAATACACTATTATAAAGGAAATGTTACAAGTCCTCATCGATCCGGCACGTGCAAAAAAAATTCTCGTGGTCAAAGGTCACAAAAACAGGTTTTTCGCGTTTTTCAGCAAAACGGTAAGTTTTGAAGATTACAAAAATTGTAGATCTATAAAAAATGTCTTAGTACTTTTTTTCCTAAGAGCCACCGTTTTTGAGATATAACGATTCAAATAGTTGAAAGAGTTGTAATCTTCATAATATGTAACACCACAATAATAATAATAACTGGTTGTGATACGACATCTGCATTTTAGGAGGGGTAAAACAATTGTTTTTAAAATGTTTAAAAAACAAGATTTAGTTCATTGTGCTGAAGTTTTGACGTGACAACGTCTTATACTTCGATGGAGCCGGCTGCACGAACGAAAAAACATGACGCATGCGGTGTTAGCTCGCTCTGAGGCGTTCCATTTTCTTATGACGTTGTCACGTTCAACTATCGTCAGTAAACCGACTTTACAGACAACCGAGTTTTTTAAAAAGAGTAATTCAACTCCACAAGAAGTTATCACCAACGGAATTCGCTTTCTTCTCTCTATGTATGGAGCTCCTAAAAATATATAAATAATGCTAAG
Source organism: Helleia helle (assembly GCA_963853865.1). Lineage (NCBI taxonomy): Eukaryota > Metazoa > Arthropoda > Insecta > Lepidoptera > Lycaenidae > Helleia > Helleia helle. Next base: position 16,973,730 of record OY971421.1, read on the forward strand.
ATATGCATGTTTCGTTAAAAATACTCGAAATAAAAAACAAGTGCAGTTAGCATATCTTCCTCTAACCTCAGCGGCTGCTCATCAACATCTTTTTCGGGTATATTACCAAGTTCAAGTGTGGCTTGGTTATCAGTAAGACCCAGACAGGGTTGGAAGTTGGTCGACAATTCATTAGAGCCAGTTCAAACTTTACTCCCACCTGCACCAGAAAAACTACTAAACACAATTTTTTGCAATTGTAAAAAGGGATGTAGTGCTAAATGCGGTTGCAAAAAAGTTGGACTGTTTTGTTCTGTAGCATTTACGAATTGTCAAGGCCGGTTATGCTCCAATGTTGAGTCACCAACAATTGAAGATTCATTTGATGTTGACGAAGAGACATGCGATGTGTCATTGTTGAGGCAATTTAATTACATCCAGAATGAAGAAGAGAAACAAGGAGAACAAGGAGAAGAGGAAGTAGAAGTTTCTGATAATTTAGATTAAGATGGATAAGTTTTTCTATATATTTTTTAATTTATACCCCTTTTATCATTTTCAACCCTTGCCAATATCTCAAATTAAACAGAATCACGACAGAATGACAACAGATCAGTGGACTAGGCCTACCGGGGAAACCACATAAAAAAATACTAAGTACACTACCTCAAGGGTGGCGTGGAAACGTGTGCATATTATGACGATTACAAAACTTTCAACTTTTTGAATCGTTATATCTCAAAAACGGTGGCTATTAGAAAAAAATATTGAAACATTTTTTATAGATAATTATCTGATCTACAATTTTTGTCTGAGCTAATTTTTTGACAAAACTTTCCGTTTTGCTGAAAAACGCGAAAAACCCGTTTTCGTGACCTTTGAACACGAGTAAAATTTTTTGCACGTGCCGGATCGATGAGGACTTTTCACATTTCCTTTATAATAGTGTATTGAACAATCCTACCAATTTTCAGCCAGTCGGAATTTTTGTAACCTTGAATGTCTAAATTGACCGGACTAATAGTCTAGGAACAAATTATGTATTAGGACATGAGTAAATAAACGGACAGAGACAAAGCTTCCATACAACGCGTAAAATTGTTACCTATTGTGGTAGGGTTGTCACAGATGATAGATACTATAATAACACAATATTCAAATAGCGTTCTCAGAAACACAAATCCTCAAATAAATTAAAGCAAAATAATATTCCTATGAAAATAGTAGATTGACAGTACTTATTCTAAAAAAATATAAATTACGTCATAAATTGGTGAAATTAAAAAGATAATGTTTTCCTGTTTTTAAGGTAAGCATTTAAAAACCTAGGAGGGCAAAATTAAAATTTTGTCGAATAACGCGATCTGTTAAAATTAAGCACCTTCAAAAGAGTAATTTACGTAACAGGATAATTCGGCCGAGGGTCTATCAAGATAAACTCTCTTTTATCAAAGAATATCTTACCATCGTCTACCGTAAATAGGGTGACCAAAATTTTTCACTTAAAACAGGACATCTAATAATATAAATGTGAAAGTAAGTTTGTTTGTTATGCTTTCACGCGAAAACTACTTAATCGATCATCATGAAACTTTATACACATATTCTTGGAGGTATTAGAAGTAACATAATATACTTTTAGAAAAAAAATCTAAAATCTTAGCGCAGACGAAGTCGCGAGCACCAACTAGTATAATATATTGAAGTCAAAGGGTCTCAATAATAAAAACATTACTCAATTTTATTATTTTATTTATTTACTAAATTTAATAAGATAAACTTAATATTAATATTAAATAAAAAGATGCAAATGCTCTATTTATTAATAGGTATTTGTCTGTGGAACAAACTTGTTCCTCACTTACTTTTCGCCGGATTTTCTCAGTGGGCTTGCCTTGGAACCGGTGGTAGAGTCAATTGACGTTCAAAAACATACTTTGTTGGTACTATTTTGAATAAAAATTTTAATATTGTGATTTTTTTATTTTTTACAAATAAAAGTAAACATACTTATTTCAGTTGCCAACATCGCCATCATCAACTTGTAGCTGATTTTTTGATGGCCATAAGCCACTGTAACATTTTGAGACTGTTATTGAAGGGTATCCCACTAAGTAAGAGGATAATTGAAAAAATCCTCAGTTAAACGACACATTAGCCCTTTTTGTACGGAGCGAGCGTTCGTTAAGATAATTGCTTTCCTGGAAGCGTCTCAACTTTATGGGGTACATTACTTGCATCTCCATCTTTGTTAATCTTAACTTGAGTAAAGTTTATACAGGTGAGAGATTACTAGAAATTCTACATCTTACAAAAATAGCACGGGTAAATCTGTACCATCTGCCTAGAATCTATTTTAATATGTTTTAATATGAGATTCATTTACATATTTGTTTTTGGTAGGTACTTGGTTTATCATTCATGTGTTTCTCTTTTTATTTTCTCAGAAACGTTAGTTATTACACAATGTGATAGTAATAATGAAATTACGTATAAGACGGTGATCAGGCAACTGGACACTTTATGCAGCGGTCGCGGGTTCGAATCCCGCCAATGCAGATAATTTGTATGATGAATATAGATGTCTGCACGGAGCTACAGACGTGTATATATGTATTTATATAAATTTCTTTAATTTATTTCCGTTCCCGTAACACAAGTTTTCATAAGTTTACCATATGGGGCTAGGTGGCGTGGTGTGATTGTTGGCTATTTATTTACACTCTAAATTAAACACAATATAAAACTCCTTCAGTTCTCAAACTACTATTTTCTACAGAACCATCCAAAATATATATATTTTTAAGTTTTAAAACATATATTCTATCTTGTATTTTGTGTTCTATTTATACGCATGTGGTAACAGCGTCGCAGTACTAGAAATCGCCATGTTTTGGCAATAATTTACGCGACATCTGCTAGACACAGTGTTGTTTCATTAAAATTAGTATAATGTTACTAATTTAGTTGTCAACTCTACATTTCAAATTACATTTCATACCATCCAATCTTTTGAAATCTTTATTGCAAGAATGAAACATTATTACATTTGAATACAGTAATAATTATTTACATACATTTACTATTTACGATTTTAACTTAAAATTACTGCACATAAGCCTCTCCCCAAGCATGCTACTGATAAAATTCGATTCCTCTCTTGAGAAAGGGCAAAACTAATTAAGCTGATAATAATAATAATATATTATTACAAACATGAAACAAATATCAATAATAATTATTATACATACATATACGATCACGTACAATGTTGTATGTGTAATTATATTAATTACGTAGACGTCAAAGGTAACGTTCGTCACACGTAGAATGTAGATACGTGTTCAGTGCTACGTGTGTCCGGCATTTGGACGTGTCCTGGACACTCGACAAAAATATGTTTTACATTAACCGTTGCTCTAATGCAACGGTTAATGTAAAACATATTTTTTAATAAAAGACAGGAATAAAGAAATAACTATTAAAAACATTAAAGAGATTCGAGAATTGGAAATATATCATAACAAAGGTACAAACGAAAAATAATAAATATTAGAAAAAATAAATATTAAAATAAAAAATGCGATGGACAAAAACAAACCTAGGCCAAGATAATTAACCCTTTTTTTCTCGCCGGGAGATGCTCTCAAGCATCCCGCTGGGGCGGGGATTCTTCTGGCGGGTATGTGGGACTTGCTATGCCCAAAAATGGTGAGGTGGACGCAGCTCTACCCACTAAAACCCGGCGGTGTTCTCCTCGTCATGCGGGAACGATGGTCGTCCGTCATCAGCGACGGTGTGCCTGGAGGCACTCTCCTCTCACTCGCTAAGGGAGTCGGGTTAGAACAAAAAGGGGACAAAATATCAAATAATGATAAAGAAAAGGGTATTGACCCATACCTGCATTACTTGCCTCGCACTACTACTATATTATGGAACCATATTACACCCTACGATATTTCCGAACCGATACGACTTAGAGACCTTCAAAAAAAGAGCATGCTCTCCGCTAATGATGAAGGGGGTGTCTATGGAAGTCGCTTATCACTTACCACCAGGTGAACCGACTGTCCCTTTGCCCCCTCTTCTATAAAAAACCCTATAATATAAGAAAGCTATAATATGTGGAATTAGCAGGTAGAAAAAAAGTCTTTTTACGATGATAGATTACAAGGTAAAGAAAAATGGAGAATACTTTCACTACTTTGAGTAGTGAGTACCTATAACTGTGTGACGACCATTAAAATTATATTTATACATCATTATCAAAATATGTTCTCATGTAAGTGAATCTGTCTTTTTGAGAATAAATGCTTTAATACTTTTTTTTTTCTTTTACGCCGGGAAATGCTTTGAGGCATCCCGCCTCGGGAGTGGGTCTCCCCAGGTGGGTATGTAGGACTCGCTACGCCCGAAAGATGGTAAATGGACGCAGCTCTACCCACTACAACCCGGCGAGTGCCACCAGTGCCGCCATGGTGAAGTGCCCCGGATCTGTTAAGCTAACAGGGCACCTCGACGGCTAGTAAGCCCCGCAAGGGACCAACGCCACCTCCACAGAGGGGTTGTCCCGCACCACAGAACAACCCCTCCCAACGTCGGGACAGTACAATGGGGTGAGGTTCCCATTCTCACCCCTTGCCCCCTGCTCTTTTGTCCCCTCTTCTTATAAGAGGGTTACAAAGAGCCCCCTCGACTCAATTGGCTTCGCCCAAGGTCTGGGCTCACCCTAGGCTACTGAGCCCCACCGTCACGACAAGGCCTGAACCACGGTGGGGAAATTCTTTAAACCTAACTTGTGTTTAATCCAACCCTCATCTTTGGATCATGTAATCAAACTATGCTAAAATTGATTTCGGTACAACAAAATCTTTATTGTGGTATTTGTAACAGAAGACATGAAACAATGTAGAGAGAATTCCAAGCATCCAATGTCTTTGTCTGGAAATACAAAGAGAAAAATGTTAGATCTCGAAGAAACTATTTTATACGACGAACTGTTGAAAGAATGTACAATATTTCAATATTATTGTTTTTTGTATTTAAAATATTTAGTATGAGGTAGTGACATAATGCTTTGCAGTCGAATTGGGCCGGCACGACCGCGGTCGTACCTCTCACTTGCATAACACCGGCGTAAAGTGACAGCTATGCTGTCGCGTTTTGTGCGGTTGGTGAATTTCCGCTGGCCTATTGGGGGAGGATAGGAAAAATGAAGGCAACGCATCTGCATAACTTTTGGTTGTGCGGATGTGTATGGGCGTCAGTAGACACCATAAGGCTTCGACTGCTCAGTTGCCTCTTTACGACACAAAAAAAATATAGACCACTCAATGATGTTTTAAATACTAAAATGTGTAGAAATTTTTCGTGTCTTAATTCCATTAAATTGGTTTTTATTATTTGCAGCTAACATGTATATTTTAATATCTTGGTTAAATATAGAAATTAAATTAATAAGTGTAATTATTCTAAGGATTAATATTAATACAATAATTTATTTTTATTTTATAATAAAAATAATATGTTCAATATAGATAAAAAAAACTAATTTATTTTAATCATTATAGTCATTTTTGTACAACTTTTGTACATAAACATAAAAATAATACATTTTCTTTCTGAAAAACTAATCACACAAAATTGTGTTATAAAACTTTATATCTCATGAATTTAAATACGGATAATACAATTTTATTATATTAATGTTATAGAGGACACAATTTCTCTTGTAGAGATTTTTGCGTACTTTTCATCCGTTATCCGGCTGTCTGTCAGTTTGTTATGCCAAAACCTGTATAGGATAAATTACATAAAATTATAATATTTTGGGACAGCGACAACTTAAAGAGAGCTATCTTTAAGTTAAAATATCTATAAATTCTATTCTAGTGCTTGTTCAGTACTAGTTTATACATATAATAATTTATATATAATAATATCAACCCTTATATGTCCCACTGCTGGGCACGGGTCTCCTCCTATTTTTGGTTTTGGGCCATAGTTTACCGATGCGCTGGCCCAATGCGGGTTGGTAAACTTCTCACACCTTTAAAGACTTTTAATCTCATCAGGCATGCAGGTTTCCTCACGATCTTTCCTTCGCCGGTGAGCAAGAGATGATCTCGTGTTCAGGTGCACATAGAAATTTAGAAAACCCTATTTCTAGGCATCACAGGGGGGTCAGGATCGAACCCGGACCTCTCGTCTCTCACTCAAGAGGCCGACTTACCACTAGACCATTGTCGCTAGTTCTAGATTATATTATCGCTATAAATATCCTATCTTTGGATCTTCATATTTTTTTTAGCATTATGCGTTGTTTTATTCTGCCTCATTCTTCTCGTCTACTTTTGCTACGATAAGTGATATGCATTGTTCATTGAGGGAGACCTATGTTTAGCAGTGGACAGGTAAAAGTGATGATGATGATGTAATATGCATGGTTCGTCGCCTCACGTGCTATATGTGTATGTTTAGTTTATCAATAACCTCTATATATTATATAGTATATATTATCTGTGAAATGTCGACGTAAAAAATGGACTTTTATAAAAAAAATCGGTTGTCTGTAAAGTCGGTTTACTGACGATAGTTGAACGTGACAACGTCATAAGAAAATGGAACGCCTCAAAGCGAGGTAACGCCGCATGCGTCATGTTTTTTTCGTCTTGCAGCCGGCTCCATCGAATTATAAGACGTTGTCATGTCAAAAACCTTCATGTAAAGTATTTTAAACATGTTAGTAACATCGGCAAAAATATATCACGTGCTCAAAAAGTTTTTAAAACGTTTTGTAGATCAATTATAATTAATATAATATAATATTTTCATTTTAAAATAATGATTATTATTTAACTATATCACGTTGTGCTATGAATTCTATTAATATTTTTTAATCATATTACTTTTTATAAGGAAAACTAGAATGTATCTTTAAAAATTATATGATTAAGAATCATATAATTTTTATTATTGATTTGTTTTTAATTATGCACTAAAGTAATTAAAATAAATTTGAAAGTGTGAATTTTGCATGCACATAATTACCGAAACTGAAAATGTACAATGATTAAGCAAGAAATATATAAGAATAAGGCTTTTTTATTTATTTATTTTAATGATGAATGAGAAATTGAAAATAATAAATTCTTTGTGTCAAATTATTAGTAGTGTCCAGTGTAGTGTCATGTAAATTGTCTTATAAATAGGAACACATCTCATATCAGCTTTAATTCCTTTCTACCCATAAATATCTACACCTAACAGATGGACAATGTCGGAAATATTTTTCTTATATAATACACGTCTGAATAAAGTAGGCTTTTATTCAATAGGCTTATTTACTATGTTAAATTATATATATATATATATATATACTAAGAAACACAAAAAGAACAACAAAAATAAAAAGAAATTTTTAAAATCCAATAACGCTGAACCAGCGAAATGGTATTTCTTATATTGTCTTCTAAAAGCGGCATCGACGTTTTTTTTTTTTTTTTAATAAAATCTATCGTGACCTTTTTACAAACAATGTTAGCAAGTGGAGTACAGATGTTTGCACTTAAGTCCCTAGACGTCGAGTACAAATAAGCTAGGCTAGAATGAGATTTGCCGGCGCTGATTTAGCAGAAATTGCACCTAACTACATTTGAGTTAAAATGATCTCGAGTTGAGTGAAATGTCTGCTTAACTTTCAATTGACATTTTCTAGAGTCTGTCTCTTTCTCATAGTTATCAATACTTTGAATTTGACATTAACATGTCATAGTGGTTCAGTCCCTCCCCTCCCATTACTTAATAATTGGAAGTAGTGAATTAGTATTTCGTCTAGACTCTAGTATCTGTAATTGTATTTTAAAACAAGAAATCGCCTTAATCTGGACTGGAATTAAGAATATAGGGACAAGGGAAAGTATATTTTGTATACATACGAGACATATGTATGGCATATAAACATTATTTAGTACAGTGGGATTTGAACCAGTTACCCTCTAAATCGTAATATTATTTCCAATACAGCTTTAACCATTTAGGTAATATTTTTTATCATCATGTATACTAAGCTGTTTTAACTAATCGTATAATTATAAGTTCAATTAATTAATTATTATTGAGTGTCTACAAACTATTATTTCTAATAGGGTATTATTACGCATTTACTGTTTTATTAATAACAGGCTTTATAATGGAGCATTATAAGGATTAGAAGGAATAAGTGACCAAATATTCTAGGACTCTTCTGCTCCTATTTATTTCTTTCTTCTTCTGGTTACTTTTCACTGGTGTCGGCGCGGAGAAACGTATTCCCAGGTCAGAAGGATGACGAATGATGATTATTATCGCCTTATCTTTACAAATAGTATAGAATGAAGTCGCTTAGATCTTTTAAAAACCTAAAAGGACTTTAATGCAGTTTTCAGCAAAAAATAGTGATTCAAGAGAAGGGTATTTATATTTAATACATACATATTATATATTATAGTACATAAAAGCTGAAAAACATATTTTTTGGCGCTGAAAACGCAAGCACTGGCCAAGCTATTTTATTAAATACAATATTATTCTTTATCTAATTAAATACATTATACACGTTGTACATTTCATGTAGATTAAACTGTCCCTGACAGCATTTCATTAAAGTAGATATCTTGGGAGATATCAGAGATTTAAAAAGCAGAGGCATAGCGACTGGCGGCTGGTTTAATGTTTCGTTTTATTAAATTACCTATTTATATTAAAAACGGAGAAGTCGATATTACGAACAACATGTAGTATATTTCACTGTATTTCCAATCTATAGAAATAAATAAAATTGAAGTGTCTGTTTGTAATGTCAAATTAACAGCTTTTCACTATTGCATATGAAAGCACATACGGTACTTAAGTACATCATAAAATGAAATATAAAATTTTTGTCTACCTATTTGTTCCCGCTAATATCTGAAATGGCTGGACTGATTTTGACCAGACTTTACTAAAGGGGAAAATAGGGTTTCGAGAAAACAACGATATAGCTATAAATCTAAGCTAACGCAGGCGAAGCTGCAGGCAACAGCTAGTATTCCAATAACTAAAATGTACGATTAAAATAAGTGAAAGCATTTTGCAATGTCAAATCATAATTGTGTCTGGGCTTAGAATAAGTTCGACGTCTGTCAATAATACCTACATTTTACGATATTTTTACATTCCTGATGTTTTGGGTACTATACGGCAAGTAGTCACAGAGGAAAGTGCTTTCCGCATTCACCCGAGGCTATGTAGGATTCATCCCGGCGCCCCCCAAGCGCTCGTATATCGCACTAAAACCACTGCGACTTGCCTTCAGCTGCTTGAAGGGGAAGGTCCTGGATCTGACTAACACAGGACACCCCCCGCGACCGATGGCTTCCCTCATAAGGACTAACCGGGCTTCCTCCTAGTATGGGGGATCTCCGACAACCTGAAGCACCCCCTCCGACGCCGAAAATTTTCTACCGGCGCAGCTACACAATCTTACCCCGTGTCCCGTTAGATATGATGTAGGTCCTCCTGTAGCGAGAAGTCTCCTACAAGCACTACCAGGAGATCATGACGTTGCTGAAACGGTTTTGAAACGTCGAGAGAAAGAAATCGTGAGTTAATAAGCCGTGGTCAAATCCGTAAAAATAGCTACATATATTAAAATGTATGAAATTTACGTAAATATTTACCATAAATAAACTGTTTCTTCAATTTTCAACTTACAATTCAAGTGCACTAACACGCCCTAGTTTTATTATTAAAAATAGTCTTTGTAACGTTGAAGAGAGACTAACAACCTCTAACGGCCTATGTTTTTATCGATCATTCTCTATATACTATACAAATCAAGTAAAAGCATTCATGATATTTCATACAAGTTTATACCCAATTGAAAAACGTTAGGAAAATCATATTATATAATTTGCAAACTTGTAATCATTTTATCCAGCAAAATTAAGAAGAAATATGATTTCTGTTTGTGTGTTTGTGTGAGAAGATTGTTTTCTCGATGTTTGGCAGGTTTTACTGAGCGTCTTAGTGGCGGCCAGGCAGTCCCCCCCTAACGAGGAGTAGTCTGGCCTTCGTCGAAGCTAGCCTGAGTTGATCCTGTTGCCTGCAAATTCGGGACCCTTAAAAAGCGTCTGAAGGCGTTCACAGGTGGTTTAGTGTGGTAGTGCCGAGTGCGAGTCCCCACATAGGTCTAGGAGCCTTACCCGAGGTAAACCAGGATCACGCGAAAGCATTAACCTGCGTCATAAAAAAAACGTTTTACTGATCGTTCATATCACCGAGGGCAAGCGAGCAGTCGAAGCATTTTGGTGACTATCGACGCACATACACATCCGCACAACCAGAGATTATGCAGATGCGCTGTCCTCCTTTTCCCTATCCCCCTCCCCCAATGGGCCACAGGGAACTCACAAACGCACGAAACGCGACACTTTACGCCGGCGGCCGGTGTTATGTGAGCGAGAGGTACCAGCCCGGACGTGCCGGCCCAATTCTGCTGCAAAGCAGCTTGGCCTCTTACTAATGGAAGTGGTTCCATGTGGCAATTTATCTTCAAAGGAAATTATTTGTAATCGAAAGTCATTATGTATGATAATGATAATCCTAAATTATAAGCATGATTAAGATGGTTTAACATAAAATTTTCTCTTTAAATCTCTTTATTTCTTTGACGACTGACTGGTAGAGTGGTAAGGTTACTGGATACTCGCAGCGGTCACAGGTTCGAATCCCGCCTGATTGAATTGAATGACGAATAACTCTGTTTTGGGTCATATACACATAATTATAAGTACCTATATAATATTATGTATTATTATTTTTTGTCCGGTCTTAGTGGTGTTATTATTTTATTATATAATAATAACACCACTTACTAGGAACGGGCTTACTTATTGATTATCTTAAATAAGTAGATCACAATCCTATTATTATTATATTGTCATTTATTTTAGTTACCTATACCTTAAGAAGCAATTTCGTAAAAGCACCAAAGGTAAACACATCGTAATTTTGTGAAATTTGATTCATGTACGTGTTTATTTTTCATTAACGTGTACAATAGGGCATAATCTTCCTAAACCTAACGAAATAAACCACAAACCACAGCTCACGAGCTGCTCAAATGAGCTAGAAAACTTTTAGGTCAGCGTTTTCAGGTCAATACATGTACATATATCTTGATAAGTGGAGGCTATCTTTTCACAGAACTAGATGTAATGTTAAGAAAGGATTTTATTAGATAAATACATTTTTAATCAATAGTACTTTGGTTATCAATTAAAAAGTCTCGGGGACCTTTTCATCTTTAAGCTGATCAAAGTTTAAAATAAAACGTTACCGTTTGTTAACGTTTATAACTTTGATCAGCTTTTCAGATAACAACTACAAAAAATATTGTTTCCTGAGGAAATCATCACAATAATATTTATTTTAAATCCCTAGAGAGACTCTAAGTTATAGCTTAAAATAGTGATAAGATTTCTTCAGTGATAAATCACATCCACAAAATGCAAAATCGAATTTCTCGTGAACAAAGCATTCGTAGACAATAACAAAATATCGAGTCTCGCAAAATAATAGCAAAGAAATATCTCGTTTCAAACAGTTTTAATCTGCAAAGTATCATTGAAAACAAGAATTGTTTTTAACTGTCATCGTCATCCCAAAATGAGATTGAACAATACAGTCGATATCATGTTTAACAGCTAGATGATTTTAATAAAAGCATTTTAATATTTTTAATCAAGACTCAAAGACCGTTTAAAATTTTCACTCAAATGAAAGCTTTGTATGTGTTTGGCTACTTATATGGTTTTATTTAAGGCGACGCATTATTTTTTTCTTTCGGAAGGGCTAGTCTTTTCGGCCTGATGGCCTTTAAGCTCAATCGGTACAGATCCGACGCATTGTTAAACAATAATTCTAATACCGGACACGAGCCAGAAGGGACTGAGCGTCCTGAGCGGGGTAAGGCTCTCCATACGCGCGCGAGCTTATAACCAAAGAACGTAAGCGACAAAATTGTTTTTGTTATTTTATTGCGTTAATAACGATAATTGGAGAAATTCCTTCTATTATTTTAAAGAACATATATAGGTTCGTCTACGAAGAAAGTTAAGAGGCTTAAACCGGTCCCGTTTGCCCATAAGATGTGAATCTCTTTATAAAGTAAAGTATAAAATATTTAAAAAGAGGTATGTCTGATATTTTTTTCTCTGTTATAAAAGTTACCTAATAATGTATTGAGAACTAATAAAATAAAGATTTTTCATGAACTATTAAGTCACCAACTTATATTTTTATTCTTATATGTTAAAACGTCGATTGCAAGAAAATGTCAAAATGAGTAGCGTCTCCGTGTCAATCAATCAACAATCACAGCTTCTTCGAGCGCCGTGGTGGAGCCGCGCCCTTATTGACATAAATGATAAGAGGGGTTTGGTATATTATTATATTACATTCAGCCAACTTGTCAATGGATATAAGGCATCTCTTATGAAGGCGTCAATCACACTAATATCTATAGTCCATTTTTTTAGAAGTGTCCAAAATGGTAAACAAATATGGCGTACTTCCGGCCACAGACAAATAGAGTCACAAAGAGCAAAGGAATGAATAACATTAATTAGCCATAGAAAAAAGTAAAATTCACTATTATTAAAATATTTAACGATACCAAGTTGCTGCAATTATTTCAAAAACTGATAATATATTGAATATTTCTCTTACAAAATAAGAATGCAAAGAAAATATTAGTCGAGCATCTTTATAAAAAACAAATTTACAAAATATTTCGTTAACACAAAATACCTGTTGGAAAATTAGTTCCTCTTTTAAGTCTTTTGCAATTTTTGTTCATTTTAGAGTCTTAATTGTAAAATAATCGATAAAAAGACGTCACAAATAAAAATTTAACATAATAGAGCAGCCAGTGCCTAGAAAAAAAGTCGATCCTAGTATTATTGTCACCTTATTTGTATTTACTATGATCAAAAATCCTTGCGCGGGCGGCGCCCTGTAATACTGATACAATTATTTTTCATAAAGTTCTCATTGAGTAATCCTAACTCTCATTTTAAAGTCCCACAAAATATTTCTGTAAACTTTAGTTGACTTTTATGCCAGTGGTATGTGCTTTTATATTATATGGGATAGTGTTAAATGTTCAGGATGAAATTGATATTCAGAAATATTCATAATGAAAATAAAATCCTTACAATAAATACTTTAGTATTATAAAAGATTGACATTTGCAATATTATGTAAGCATTTTTTTGCGCTCAATATAAAAAAAAACAATATGTAACAACTTAATAACAAATCGCATTACTATAACATTGTTTTATAATTTATTAACAAAATGTAATTTATGAAATTTTAAAATATAGGTAAAAAACACTGTCTATTTTTATAGTTCATTTTGTTCAATCGCTTATTCACTTCACCTCTAAAAATATATTGACCACATCCCTATTGGCCTTATAAAAAAAGATGATGAAATGTCATATTGAAAAATATTAGTTATCTGTGCTTTCGATAATCGTATTTTCTAAGTTTTTAAGTGTTTAAATGATAAATTGATGTTTGTTTTCAGTGAAATAAATAGTAAATGGAGTTTTACAAATGTCCGTAAGCTGTCGTGAAAGTGAGTGATAAATGCCGAAAAATCGTGAAATACGTAATAACAGGGTTTGTTTACTAAATTGGACAGTTATAAAAAAATGGACTATAGATGCGCGACATAAACATTTCTTATAACGACCTCTGTGGCTCAGTGGTAAGCGCGTTGGCGCTCAAGCCGCAGGGTGCGGGTTCGAATCCCGCCTGGGAACAAAAATATTTTCTGTGTTCTTGGGTCATGGATGTGTATTATATATAATAAAAATCTTAAATATATGTATAGTATAAAAGTATTAAATATATTTCCGTTGTCTGGTACCCGTAACACAAGTTCTTCGAGAACTTGTGTTACGGGTTACGGGGTACACCACAGAACAACCTATCCCAACGTTTGGACAGTACAATGGGATGAGGTACCCATCCTCGCCCCTTGTCCCCCTGCTCTTTTGTCCCCTCTTCTTATTAGGGAGGTACAAAGAGCAGCCCCCTCGGCTCAATTAGCTTGGCCCAAGGTGCTGAGCTCACCCTAGGCTACTGAGCCCCACCGCCACGTCAAGGCCTGAACCATGGTGGGGATGAGGTACGTCTATTTAATCCCACTTGATGATAACAACGTCGTCTGTAAACATGAACGTCGGTGAAATCTTAATTTAAAGTTTCAGGTCTTTTCTATGTAAAAATAGTTTGTTCCTGACACACACCCTGTCCCGCCTTGTTGCTCTTTCCCAGCAAAGCGAAATAAGTTATCCATTAACACAGCAAATAATAAGTAAGTTGCTTTCATTTGCTGCCTTTTCACTGGTATAAAAGAAGGTTACTGGGTTAAACGGACAAAACAAATAAGTTAATAGTTTTTTGATTAACGATCCGTCGTGGGTCAAGCTGTAACCCATTTCCCCGGGACACGGAAGCCATGACAAATGGACCTGTCTTGTTTGTTCGACACTTATAGCATTTAGCATTTAACGAGTGTACGTCGGTAATTGAGGTTATTAGAAATATTATATTTGACGCTACGAAAAATGTGCTTGATATTTTCAGACGAAATATATAATAAATATTCAATATTGGTTATAAAATTTATATATCAAAGTACATTTTAAAACAAAAACAAAGTGCGTGGGTACAAAGTACACAATTCATGTCAGAAGTGAAACTTATTTGGCAAAGTAATTTTTAAATCTCGTTTATATTTCTATTAATCTAAAGCTTTAAATTTTCGAGACTAATACAATGCTACGTTCGCTCTATCTCACTCTCTCCCTGGATCTTTCTCACTCGCTTGCTCCCTACTCTCACTGCATAGCTATGTGATTCATGCTACGTTCGCTCTTACTCACTCTCTCTCAATCGGTCTCAATCACTCTCTCCCTCTTCTTGGACAAAAACGTTGCACATTGTCGAGACGTTTGATCCGTCAAAATTTTACCATCATGCACGTAAAGAAAGAAAGAAAGAAGAAAGAAAGAAACCTCAAACTTATATAACAAAGAGTTTATCTTAAAATAATTATTTAAAAGAGCGAGATTATATTATGCACACTAAAATATCGTTTTTATCATTAATACAAATAATCAAATATGTAATGTTATACTTATACTGCCTAAGCGCTGTACAGATATTACGGAGGTAGTTCAACCAGCATGGAATCTTGTTAGTTCATTTTGACTATAATAGTTTTAGATATTCCGTATTCAAATTTAGGAACCCTATTTCAGATCCCATTTCATTCAAGTTTATTACATTTCGTTTACTTCAAATTGAATCTAGGATAGGTGAATGCGATGTAGCAAATTTAAGTCGACGGTATATTAATTAGTACATAAGAATTATTACTAATAGTTAGAGCTGGAAGATGGAGGATTGGTTGACGGCCCTATATGGAATTACAATCTCCGTGCAATTGTCAATTGTATATTCCTTGTATTCCACTCCAATTAAGGGAGACCATGTTGCCATTCCTGGAAAAAGACTTATTTAAAAAAATAAATATAACGCACTGGTAGACAAGACAGTATCGAATTTGCGACACATAAGTTTCCTACCTGCTCGGAAGTGATGTATACTTAAACATTCACTCTATATTTGCTCACATCCGTATAAATTTGATTTCTAACTCAAATAACACTAACACGACCGCAAACAAACCGACCAACAAGTTTAAGCCCAATTTTGCGGTTCATTAAACATTAGGAGTGGACCCAATTTGGTGAGTAGCCTGTTTTGGGGCAAATTTGTTTATTTACTAGACAAATATGAGTACTTAGATGTGACTTATTGTTTAAACAAGAGGTTTATTACATTATGTAGTAAACTTCTTCAACAGTTTTCACCAATAGGTACTTTGTTTTTACTCAAAATAAAATTATTTCTTCTCTCTTCTTTAAAAAATAAGTTAAAGTAATTGACATTGTTTATGTTACTTTGTTGATACGATAAATGTTATTGAAATATAGGAAGACTCTGCGAGCCTGGAATTAACCAAAATGCTAGATTATTTATTTATTTGTTAAAAACACAAAAAGTACATAATATTTATTTATGTAAGTAATGGGTCTTAAATTTGTTGGTCGCGTTTTTTCCTCTAAGAATTCTGGGTTATTACATTTGTACATGACCGAGGTATTATATAGGCATTTTTTTTTAGTAGTCTTATATTTCATCTATGGATCTCTATATTATTCGGAAGATCTTTATAAATGGAATTGTGAGTGTTCCTATAAATATGACGAACATAAATTGAATATAAATACTAATGATGTAGCAGTTATCAGGGAAGTAGACATAAGGTGCCAAACAAAATACCAAATTGTAAATTATTGCAACGTTTCGATCCTATATTGGACCTTCTTCAGGCAATCTATAACATTATATATTATTTATTTTACATTCACATGAACAGATTAACCATAAATACAATGTGAATGATTCAGTCTACCTAATTCTGTGCTTAAGATAAAAGAATATCTTCTTTTATCTTAAGCACAGAATTAGGTAAGCTTTATGCACGTTATGACATTGAACCCTCATCCAAATACAGAAGATATTTGGCGAACTTAAACAAGACAGCGGTTTCCATGGAGTAGGGTGCACAAATTCTCCCACATTAGAATCAACAAATATTCAATTCCAACAAGATTATTTCCAATCTATCCTTGCAGACCTCAGATAAGTTGTCGAATTGCAAACCTAGCAAATCATATTTAAAGATTTGAATATTATATTCGCTCAGAATTTGTTATCTCGCTTTCTATCATTTTTATATGCGAAATTTCCAATATTTTTCTTTGCAATGAGACTGATCTGAAGTAATAAAATCCCGTCTAGTGCATTTCGAGGGTGTTGTCAGCGGTCATTGCAGCCGACCTAATTTATGACGAAAACTGTAAGCTGGTGCCAGCGACTTCGTCTACGCGGGATTAGATTTCGGACACTTTACAAAAATATCCAGAAATTCCCAGTGGTAATGGAAATAGGCTCTATTATCTCGAGTTAAGTTGTATTAATGCCAAACAACTTAGCAAAACTACCTTGGAAGTTGTAATATATTACTTACATAAAACATCTAGGGTGGATCAGTGCCAAGAATAATCGCTACAAGGCTAAAAGATATAATATTTATTAGCAAGTCTTGTATGTTGTGTATTTAAAAGAAATATTAATTATATCTAACATTAATTATTTTCCTTATTATTTAATAATATTGAACAGTGATTATATTTTGGTCAATATTCACTCCTCTTATAGGGGATCATCATCATCAGCCTCTATCCGTCCACTGCAGAACATAGGCCTCCCTGATGAACTTGCCACTCGCATCCAACACGGACCGGTCATCGCATGGAGATCGTGTTCCCACCTGGTCGACCAACAGGTCTAGGTGGCAATTGGCAAATGGTGACCTTATTGGCCCATCGGTCATCCGTAGGCATACCTCTCGTTTTCTTTAAGCTATAGATTTGAAATTAATTATAATATAATTTATATAACAATTGAAATGGTCTTCAATATTTCCTACAAATGTATTGAAATATATTGTAGTAATGAATGTTGTGTGGGACAACCTTTGGGTCAGAATCGATAGTGAAGTGGCGCATTAAAATTTAATGGCCGGACCGACGGCCACAAAACTATTGATCTGTCATATCGTATTGCAAGTATTTCATTCTTATTGTTGACAACATACGAGGGATGTTTCCAAAGTTCTGGGTATTGTGCTCTAATTAAATCTATACTAATATTATAAAGCTGAAGAGTTTGTTTGTTTGTTTGAACGCGCTAATCTCAGGAACTACTGGTCCGATTTGAAAAATTCTTTCAGTGTTAGACAGCCCATTTATTGAGGAAGGCTATAGGCTATATAACATCACGCGGTGACATATAGGAGTTGAGTAACGCGGGCGAAGCTGCAGGCAACAGCTAGTTAGGCTATATTATTGTTGTCATTGACAAGTCTTGACATGTTTATGCAATTATATCTCAATATCTAGTGCAATATTGTTCAATTTGATATTAGTATTCGTCGGATATAGACGGCTTACGGTACTTTTGCACAGGTTTTTTTCAACAACGAGCTAATTATTGGTCATTTTGCTGCGACATGGTTTCAAAAACAGTGCTTTGAAAACGCATCTATATGAGTCTGTCAAAAATGTCAGTGCCTATAATGTCAGCCTAAATTAATTATAACACAATTCCCAGAATTTTGGATACATCTCTATGTACTGCATAGAAAGTTTAATTTTATGTTTATATATTAACAGCACGAAATGCGACAGAAAGCTGTCACTTGACGCCGATGCTGAGAGCGAGAGGTACCACCCCGGTCGAGCCGGGTCAATTCGGCTGCAAAGCAGCATGACAATATCTCTTATTGTATTATGTTCATATACTGTGTTATGTTCAGCAGTGGACGGATAGAGGCTGATGATGATGATATTAAATGTATATATGTTTACCGAAGCGCATAACCGATTATCCAATTTTGAAAAATGAGGAGACAATCGATTATATACTTTTCGGGTCATATTTTTTACTTGTATTTTATCCATCTATGTATGTTTTCTTATTGTACGGATACGAAGGCTGAATGACGTGTTCTTAGATGCTCTGGGTTCTCTATACTACATATAACCTTTAAAAAGTTTAGTAAAAATATTAAATTTTTATTAACAGCTTTTATCGTTAAGTTGAATCAGGTGAACCGACTATCCGTTTGCCCCCTCTTCTATAAAAAAAAAAAAAAAAGTTTGGTTTTATGTCGACTCGGAGGAATGGCGGGAAGCATCGGGACGCGCGAGGGTCGAAGTCGCGCTCCTTGGGGTTTCCCGCCATTTCTCCGTATTACAGACCGAATAATTGTATTTTGTATGGCTAATAGCCTAGTAGCTAATGCCTTTAAATGAAAATAATAAATAAATTTATGTCGACTTGATGACTTAAACATCTATCTGCGTTGAGCTGTCATTTGTTTTTGCCTCCGACATTTGTCCGTTTTTTTATACTATTTTAGGGATCGAATACGAACTTCTAAGAATCTTTTCAAAGGATCGTTATCAAATTTATATGGGATAACCCTGAAGGCACAACGTTTGGAATAAAATCAAAATAATATTGGCTGACCCTACATAAAGTTATATCGAGTGGAGTAAAGTAATATAAACTTATTTAAATATAAACACATTCGAGAACTTCCTGTATTTTGAAGTCTTGTTACATTCTGCAGGTTTTCCGTCTATGGTTTTCTTTATGTTTATTATGTCGATATATGGAGTGGTTTTGCAAATGTATTAAGCTGCTAGATACAGTTTTGTCTCTGGATTTTTCTTACTAATGATAAAAACTACTAATAATATTTTTTATGATAGTTAGATAGGTAAACTGGCAAACGTTCCACCTGATGATAAGTGGTCGACGTCGCCCATGAATATAAACTAGTTTACCTAGAACTAGCCCAGGCAACTCATTTATGTTTTACCTATCCTGTGACATAAGAAGTTAAGTCTCGGTGCCAGTAATTACACTGCCTGTCTTGCCCTTCTCTCCGAAACACAGCAAGGCTGTTTCACGGGAGAAACAAGCAAGATAGTGGTACCCATGCAGCCGGGGGCGCGGCACAGCGCTTCCCTCCCACCGGTAAATTTTATACATACCTTATTTAATATACTTAATTAATTGCGATTATCTCTATAAATATTAAAATTCTTTGTCATTAGTTCGTATCAGATTAATAAGTGTTTGAACCACGAACGAATGGGAGAGACAGCGCTAATTTTACTTCAGTGATTTTAATTGAATTCAAATGGAATGGTGTGTATAGCTGATTGGTTGATTAGAGGAAGAACGTCGATAATAGTAGCTCGGGGCGAAGTGGCTCTCCTTTGATGATATCTTGCTTAACGAAGTGTGAAGGAGCTTGTAAGGCTAAAAATAATTTAATTATTATCAATTTATATTCATACAAGATAATTTAACATAGATCGCAAAAACCTGTGCAAAAAAAATTAATTCATGTAAAACAAAATTGTCGTCTCGATTTTATAGGTGTAGTTTATATGACGGAAGTAGCTTGAGATCGGCCATCTTGGCGTTTATGAATAGAAATGTACGGAATTTTTTTGAGGATGTATAATATAATCAAAATACTAAAACAGTGGGCGAACCAGGTCAAACTGTGATCAGACACAACAATGGTCTTATAGAAGGCGTAGCAGAATTTATCGTAGCATAAGAATCATAGCATTGAATATTAGTGACGTTCTAGCTTACTTTTACCAAATGATCGTGGGTCTAGGTATAATATATAGACGAATATGATTTGGTGGTCGGATAGAAAAAACTATTTTTTTTTCATATCCATGAAATCTTGTACCAGAATACAATGAGGAGCCTATTTTTTATCCTCTCCCAAGACGAAAGATGGTAAGTATACAATGCCTATTAAACTGAGTTTGTTTCGCTGGTTCTTCTCATTGAGCTCGCCTTGGAACCGGTGGTTATTTAATTGACGTTCTAAAATATACTTTTTTAGCACTATTCTGAATAAAAAAATATTGATTATTTTGATACCCTTCTTTAAGATGTTTAATATGAAATAAGGTCAGTAACCTACGCTAACAGGCGCGCGGCATTTCTCCCGTCTCGGACTACACATAGATACTTCATTCATTCATTAGTTGTTATATCTTTAAAAATAATGCGATTCAGACAGGTACCGTTAAATATGGCTGACACTGACAAGGGTTATGTTACGAAACGTGTGCCATCGAATCGCATATTAATATTATTTTGTCCAAAAAATATTCTGATAAATTTTCATAGATGAGGAAGACGAACGTTTGCTCTATTCATATTAAAGCGAGTGTCTTGAAGTGACAGGGAGATCGATGAGAACAAGAAGATTAGTTGTTTTTTTTATAACATAGGAGCCGGAGGGCAAACGATCAGTCGAAGCCTTTTGGCAACTATAGACGCCCATACACAATCGCACAACCATGGATTATGCAGATGCGTTGCCCTCCTTTTCCCTATCCCCCTAATGGGACAAATAGTAAGAAATAGTGCCATGCTGCATTGCAGCCGAACTGAGCCGGCACGACCGGGGTGGTACCTCTCGCTCACATAATACCGGCTTCAAGTGACAACTATGCTGTCGCGTTTCGTGCGGTTTGTGAGTTTGGGTGTGGGGTGATGTTGATGGGTGACGCTGACCACTCATCATCATATTATGGATCCTCTGCCCGTTTTCCTATCAAACTAGCATAATATGTGGACGACAGCAAACGTGGATGATAATCCTATTGGATGCGAGTGGTGGGGGATCGGACATCTAGGCGTTCATTGAACAGGGCCTATCAGTCCAGCAGTGGACGGGAAAAGGATGATGATGGTGATGATGATGGGTATATTGATAGGTATATGTATTTTTTAAACAAAATATATTTTCCACTTAAATAAATCGTGATATCTTTTCCTCGAGCATTTTGCTAAGTTGAGAAATGTGGTTAGTTCGTACGCTGTTTTATTTTATCCTTTCTCGAACTTTCAGCTTCAACTTTACACTTTTAGATTCTTTCATTTTTGTTGTTATTTGTAACTTTAGAAAGCTTATAGCAAAAATGGGTAGTTGTTATTTGTATTTTATAAGTTTGTAGCAATTACGTCTCTCTCTTATCTTTAATGATTCCAAACCATAAAATCAATAAATTCTAATAAGAATACAGCTTTTCATTATTATAGTTATTTTTTATTTAAAATTGTTACATTTAATATTACATTTTTACATAAAGGAATTATCTTTCTCACAATCGAATTATTATCGTATCATACGCAGGACGGATACTATTCAGCCCAAAATTATCTAAGTATACATTGCCTATTTTCGATCTGAATATAAATAACTAGCTGTTACACACCCACAGCCCACAGCTTCGCCCGCAATAACTTACTCAACTCCTATAAGTCACAGCCTATAGCCTTCCTCGATAAATGGGCTATCTAACACTGAAAGAACTTTCTAAATCGGACCAGTAGTTCCTGAGATTAGCACGTTTAAACAAACAAACTCTTCAGCTTTATATATTAGTATAGATAACACATCTTTTCAAAACACTATAATACATACTCGTACTGCTTCGCGACATAGCAGGGTACACATAATATTATGGAGATGAGTTTATCATCCAAAACTGCGGTATTTGAATTTTGATTGTCTTTATAACAACGCCTTGATCTAATTTCGTTTGGGGTCAAAGGTCATATGAACTTACCCTGCCATCACAATCTTATAATTTTGCCCCTGAAAATTCCTGTACGATGGCGTATTATGCAAATTCGAGACTTTATTAATAATTTTAAGCTTAACATCGTTATTCAAATTTTTAAGCCGATTTTATAAAATTTACAATTAAAATGTCTTTTATTATCATAAGTACGTTGTCATCCATTGATGGGTCTGGCTGGAATAATTACATATTGCAAAATTACTTAAGTATTTTGAGAAAGGGAAAATTTGGGGAAGAGAATTTTAAGAAGTTTAAAGATTTTAAGTTTAATTTTTTCACTATGCAGCAACACACATCGTGTATGTCTAGTCGAATATATGTATTTAAAGTTCTAACGTTATTTTTTTGATAAATCCAAAAGTGTATAATAGGTAGGTGGATAAATGCTGCTTTATACAGAAATATTTACATAGATTTCGAATAAATGTCATACTTTTTTTTATTATCTTTATTTAAACAGGAGTTTTGTCCAACAAGGCACGTCAAAAATGTCATACTTTTTTTTAACAAATGTTGGCATCTATGATGTAATAACAAATAATATTATGTTGATATTAATATACTATAAACACTATTATGTCCCCCTGTTGAACATGGGTCTCCTCCTCGAAATCAGGCGAGGAGGATGTTGGACCATACAACGCAACACAGTTTTCCGATGCCCAGCGTATCGGAAAACTGTGGGTGTTCCCAATGCGGGCTGGTGAACGTCACACACCTTCAAAGACTTTTAATCTCATCGGGCATGCAGGTTTCCTCACGACGTTTCCTTCACCAGCGAGCAAGCGATGGTCTCATATTCAGATGCACGTAGAAATTTAGAAATACCCACCAAGGATCGAACCCACTAGGACATCGTCGCTCACTATAGGTACTATTGTGATTACTTGTAAATACAATATTATTTTTCTTGTAAAGAAATATTTAATATGGGATTTCTGAAATATGCGTCGTAATAAAAGGCGATATTAGTACGTATCGGTTTTCTATATAATGACTAGTTACAGTTAGTAATACAAACAGTCAATTTAGGTAAACTCTTTTTTGTCCATTTTAATTATGTCTGTCATTTATTAACGGGACTATTTCGGTCTGTATATATAAATAGCAAATATAGTAATATAATATAAATAGTAATAGAATTATTTTGATTATGTAGAACAAAGGTTTTATACTGGCTTAAGGAATTCGTAGAGAACTAGAGACTAACTAGCATGACATGCATGTCTTGACATGACGGAGCGGAGGGGGCGTCCCCCTTTCGAATATTTCTTACGTGAGCCATCTGCTCATTTACTGTTCCGATTGAGCTTAAAGGCCATCAGGCCAAAAAGTCTAGCCCTTCGGAAAAAAATGCATGACTTCGTCGTCGTTGTTCTTGGTTTGAAGTGGTTAGCGGGTTCGTTGAATTTGGCGTTCTTTACTCAACAGTGGCTGGTTGACGCTCATGGTGTGATAAAGATGATGATGAAAATGAAATCCTGAGTAAGCTCTTAGATCATCACGCGATAACTCTTTCATCCGGTGTAACGGAGATTCCTTTGATCTTCTTAACTCAGGTGAGCTATAATCTCAAAGTATTCGATCATGTTGCTTAAGGTAATTTTGTATATACATTTTGATAAATTATTATTTTCATACTATGATCATCATTATCATCCGCCTCTATCCGTCCACTGCTGATAATAGGCCTCCTTCAATAAACGCCAAGATGGTCAACATATATGTACTATAACAATTAAATAATATTGCATTTATTTTTACAGTTTATTTACAGTTTGACGACCTCTGTGGCTTAATGGTTAGCGCGTTGGCGCTCAGGTCAAGCCGGAGGTAGCGGGTTCGAATCCCGTCAGGGAACAAAAATTTTTCTGTGTTCCTGGGTCATGGATGTGTATTAAATATGTGTATCATATAATAAAAATCTTAAATATGTGTATAACTTATTAAATATATTTCCATTGTCTGGTATCCGTAGACCGTAACACAAGTTCTTCGAAAACTTACCACGGGACCAGATTGACGTGGTGTAAAAGCGTCCATATTATTATATTATTACAGTAGATTAAATCGATGTTTATTAATAATTATAATCGATATCGATATCGATAATAATTTGAAAAAAGTTGGTCGGCCATTAACAACATTTAAAGACGATCTCCGTGCAGCAATTGGTCCGTGCCGGATACTAGTGGCGAGGGATCGGTCGTCTTTGAGTTCATTGAAGGAGGCCTATGTTCAGCAGTGGACGCATAGAGGCTGATGGTGATGACGATGATAATATTCCAATTTTTATAAGAAAAAATATTGCCATCATCTAATCAATACACTCAAACTTCGATCTACGTGTATGTACTACGTAGGCATGTTTTAATCAACACTAGACGATTGATCTCTACATTCATTAGAAACGGAACAAACGACATACAGTTTAAGCCGAATCAATTTTGGTAGACGAATCTTTGAGCTCATTAATCTACCAAAATGTTTAATTTAGTTTATTTGTAGAGCAAACAGAATTAATTATTGGAAATGATGCTCAATGAAGGTAAATAACGAGTCGATATTACAACTGGTACTGGCTGAGCGAGTCTCATTAATTAATATTGTTTTTGTACGTGTCAGAGTTTTGTACGTTTTCGACTTAGCATTTAATTGATAGAAAACGTACAAGCATAGGAAATTTATTTCCATTATTAAAACCTTTGTCAACAATGTAGTTGGCCTGGGTTCTACATGTAAAGTTTCAGACGATTTTATATGTAAAACACTTTCTAACCCCACCAAAGTGCTGTATCAAATATTGATGTATATATCGAATTAATGGGTGATTAATATGTGAAACTAACAGTCTTGCCGTGACGATGGTTGCTGTAAAGTATACGAAACGTCAGGCTTGTAAAATACTTAATTAACCGCGATAGCATCCGTAAAAAATGTGTCATTATATGAAATTCGCATAAACATTAGAAAATAAGTAATAGTAGTTCATAAGAGCAAGGCGATGATCGGTGGAGAAGGGTGCGCCGAGCCGTCCTTTCTGCAAGAGTACAACAACATCAACATTCTGCTTACTCTTCGTCTGGCACTGAGACATATCTTATGGCTTAGAACAGGTAACACATTAATTAGTGCCTTTAACATCGGAAAATGCTCTGAGGCTCCCGCGGGGGAGTGGGTCTCCCCAGGCGGGTATGTGGGACTCGCTGCGCCCGAAAGGTGGTAAGATGGACGCAGCTCTACCCACTAAAACCCGGCGAGTGCCGCCAATGCGGCCTTTGGTGAAGTGCCCCGGATCCAATGAGCAAACAGGGCACCTCGACACAGCAGCATGGCACTACCTCGGTAAGAGACGAATTGGGCCGGCACGACCGGGGTGGTACCTCTCACTCACATACACTGGGGCAAAGCGACAGCTGCTGTCGCGTTATATGCGGATTGTGAGTTTCCCATGGCGGGATAGGGAAAAGGGGGGCAACGCATCTTCATAATATCTGGCTGTGCGCGTGTTTATGGGCGTCGGTAATCACCATAAAGCTCATACATACATACATAATATACTATATAGTTACGAAATTCACGTATCTACATTCAATTGTGCTATTAGTACTTATTAGACCAGTTCATTATGAAACTTAAGCAAATATCTTTGTAACTTGACTAGTTAAACGAGAGTATTTTAAATAAACAGCGGTAAACTTATATTTCGTTATCATTTGACACGGTAAAATAGCTTTAGCGTAAATGTATCGCTGTAATGAAATACTAGTGATAGCCTATAAAACCTTTCACTGAGACATTACATGAACGGGTCTTATTGAATAAAGCTAACCTGAATCGCTTTGGGACTATACTCAATTATTTCGCTAAAAGGATTCGGCGACCAATAGAGGAAATCGTGAGCGATCTATACCAATATATCTGATCTCGTGATGACGTCTTTTATAAAACCTATTTCTACAGTAATATTGTTTCTTGCATCGGTGTAACTTATACTTCTTCAATAAATATCACCTCGTACCCACTTAGGCATGACCTAACGACGGCTAATAATTACAATTTTTTTACAAAAGAAAGATCAAGTATTGCGTGTACATGTGTGATTCACACATGCTCGGTGATACACATGTGTAATGTTGTCAGTGGAGGTGAAGTTTTCCCGAAAACGGGGAATGATTCGGCCGCTGATAACAATTTATTATAGCAATAATAATTATAATACTAATACATAAATAGCTATGTATGGTAAAGTATGGGCATGACGATATAAAGTTGTTATATTACAAGAATGTTTATTTATATGAAACGAATAAAAAAAAACAATAACAGTTATTAGTAAAATATACATTTTTTATATTTATTTTTTATTCGAATGAAACGCAGTAGTAATGGAAAGTTGTTTTATTACTATAAACTTGTAACTTGTTGTAATATAAACGCGAAAGTTTGTATGTATGGATGTATGAATGTTTGTTACTCTTTCACTGTATGTATATGATATCATTAAATCACACCAACACATTAGAGAACGTGTCACGTACCTACGTACATATCAGTAGCAACTGTTTTAAAATTAATCAGTGGGGGAAAAAAGTCAGTGAAAATATTTTCACAATCGGGCAACACTGAGCATTGAAACAACACGTTCGGCTGGCTTTGACATTGAATACTACGGAACGGCCCGGCATTTGGAGCCATTATGACTCCAATAAAGGTGCATCAAAAATGGCGCGGATTTCTATAGTTTTACGGGTTTCTATAGTGTAATAATTATTTTAAGGCTTTCGATCAAAACACTCAAATTAAAATCATGAAAATAAGTATGTATATAGTATCGATTGGCCAGAAAATATAAAACCTCGCCATAATGCGGAAATTTTCAGAACTAATTTGTGTATAAACTATACTATGTGTTGACGTAAAAAAGATACAGAGGCGACACCAATGCAGAGTTTATATATTTCTGGTCAGACTATAATCATAATAACCCAAGGTCTTATCGTGGCGGCGTGGTTCAGTAAGGTGAGCCCAGCTTGGGCGAGGCAAAGGGCGAGGATGTGAACCTCAACCCGCTGCACTGTCCCGATGTTGGGAGGGGTTGTTCTGTGGTGCGGGACGACCTCTCTGTGGAGGTGGTGTCGGTCCCTAGAGGAACTGACTAGCTGTCGAAGTGCCCTGTTTGCTCAATAGATCCGAGGTATCTCATCAAAGGCGGTATTGGTGGCACTCGCCGGGTTTTAGTGGGTAGAGTTGCGTACACTTTACCATCTTTCGGGCGCAGCGAGTCCCACATACCCGCCTGGGAAGTCCCCTCCCCAGCGGGATGCCCCAGAGCATTTCCCGGCGTTAAAAAAAAAAGACAATATGCTCACATGGTCCTCAAAATTGTATTCCATTTGGCAACCGATTCCCCTAAGACCATATAGACCATACCTTTTCAACGTTGTTTCTTTTACTAATACTCTATTAAAAACCTACGCGTGTAGGGATCAAACAGACACTACTCTTTGATCCCTACACGCGTAGGTTTATCGTATTATATTCAAAAAGTTATAAATGCTTGAACCAATTTCGCTTGGATCAGATAAGTGAGGTTTGTAAGACACTTCCAAGCTCAAATCTACAGGAAATTTCTTTTCCAATGGAATAGTTATGTGATTGATCTATGTGTAACTTTAGTAAAACTTTTCACATTTAAAGATATATTTCCCTTAAAGTATATACTATTTTTATACAGCTAACTTAGTCGACGAAGAACGAAAATTTATATTAAACATCGGCGTTTCTCTATGAATGCCAAGACGACCAATCCTCTACCACGTGTATCTTTATCCACTACTACATCGTCATCATCATTAAGGTTGGATTAATCTTTGTCCATCCACTGCTGAAAGAAAGAAAGGAAAACGAAAGAGAAAGGAGAAAGAAAGGAAGAGAAAGAAACATTTTATTCGACACAAACAGACCTGAAGATCGCTTTTAATGTACGCAACGCACGCACGGCTACTCGTACCTATCTATATATTTAGTTGGCTGTCTACCACCCTACATTTTAATGTACGCAACGCACGCACGGCTACTCGTACCTATCTATATATTTAGTTGGCTGTCTACCACCCTACATTTTAATGTACGCAACGCACGCACGGCTACTCGTACCTATCTATATATTTAGTTGGCTGTCTACCACCCTACATTTTAATGTACGCAACGCACGCACGGCTACTCGTACCTATCTATATATTTAGTTGGCTGTCTACCACCCTACATTTTAATGTACGCAACGCACGCACGGCTACTCGTACCTATCTATATATTTAGTTGGCTGTCTACCACCCTACATTTTAATGTACGCAACGCACGCACGGCTACTCGTACCTATCTATATATTTAGTTGGCTGTCTACCACCCTACATTTTAATGTACGCAACGCACGCACGGCTACTCGTACCTATCTATATATTTAGTTGGCTGTCTACCACCCTACATTTTAATGTACGCACCGCACGCACGGCTACTCGTACCTACCTATATATTTAGTTGGCTGTCTACCACCCTACATTTTAATGTACGCAACGCACGCACGGCTACTCGTACCTATCTATATATTTAGTTGGCTGTCTACCACCCTACATTTTAATGTACGCAACGCACGCACGGCTACTCGTACCTATCTATATATTTAGTTGGCTGTCTACCACCCTACATTTTAATGTACGCAACGCACGCACGGCTACTCGTACCTATCTATATATTTAGTTGGCTGTCTACCACCCTACATTTTAATGTACGCAACGCACGCACGGCTACTCGTACCTATCTATATATTTAGTTGGCTGTCTACCACCCTACATTTTAATGTACGCAACGCACGCACGGCTACTCGTACCTATCTATATATTTAGTTGGCTGTCTACCACCCTACATTTTAATGTACGCAACGCACGCACGGCTACTCGTACCTATCTATATATTTAGTTGGCTATCTACCACCCTACATTTTAATGTACGCAACGCACGCACGGCTACTCGTACCTATCTATATATTTAGTTGGCTGTCTACCACCCTACATTTTAATGTACGCAACGCACGCACGGCTACTCGTACCTATCTATATATTTAGTTGGCTGTCTACCACCCTACATTTTAATGTACGCAACGCACGCACGGCTACTCGTACCTATCTATATATTTAGTTGGCTGTCTACCACCCTACATTTTAATGTACGCAACGCACGCACGGCTACTCGTACCTATCTATATATTTAGTTGGCTGTCTACCACCCTACATTTTAATGTACGCAACGCACGCACGGCTACTCGTACCTATCTATATATTTAGTTGGCTGTCTACCACCCTACATTTTAATGTACGCACCGCACGCACGGCTACTCGTACCTACCTATATATTTAGTTGGCTGTCTACCACCCTACATTTTAATGTACGCAACGCAGGCACGGCTACTCGTACCTATCTATATATTTAGTTGGCTGTCTACCACCCTACATTTTAATGTACGCAACGCACGCACGGCTACTCGTACCTATCTATATATTTAGTTGGCTGTCTACCACCCTACATTTTAATGTACGCAACGCACGCACGGCTACTCGTACCTATCTATATATTTAGTTGGCTGTCTACCACCCTACATTTTAATGTACGCAACGCACGCACGGCTACTCGTACCTATCTATATATTTAGTTGGCTGTCTACCACCCTACATTTTAATGTACGCAACGCACGCACGGCTACTCGTACCTATCTATATATTTAGTTGGCTGTCTACCACCCTACATTTTAATGTACGCAACGCACGCACGGCTACTCGTACCTATCTATATATTTAGTTGGCTATCTACCACCCTACATTTTAATGTACGCAACGCACGCACGGCTACTCGTACCTATCTATATATTTAGTTGGCTGTCTACCACTCTACATTTTAATGTACGCAACGCACGCACGGCTACTCGTACCTATCTATATATTTAGTTGGCTGTCTACCACCCTATATTTTAATGTACGCAACGCACGCACGGCTACTCGTACCTATCTATATATTTAGTTGGCTGTCTACCACCCTACATTTTAATGTACGCAACGCTCGCACGGCTACTCGTACCTATCTATATATTTAGTTGGCTGTCTACCACCCTACATTTTCCTTTTATGTCTTATGAGAGCAAAAGAGCAATCGAAGCCTTATGGTGACACTGACATCCATAGCCGCACAACTAAAAATTATATAGATGCGTTGCCAGGCAACCTGAACACATAAGGGTGCCTTATAGGCCGAATGGCGATGCGACCACCTGTAGCCGCCGTGTTCTCCTGCGGGTGGGGTCAGCAGTGCGCTGCCTCTCCCGCTCCGTCTCCTCCTTCTGTGATATCACGTCCTCGCAGAAGGACAGGACCACCTGCCATGTGCTCTCACTGACGGTCATCGCTCGGACAGAACAGTTACGAGCGACAGGTCCGCGCCAATATCAGCGGCCTTTGGTTTCCAAAGATTTGTATTCGCTCGGCTGAAAATAAATTCTAGACTGGCCTCAGGTAAACTTGTATACATATAATAGTGAAAAAAATATTTAACTAAACAAAGACGCTACATATACGAGTATAATATGCTGTCATACTTGGAGACCAATTCAGGTTTTGTTATGTTAGTTGGATAGACAAACGGACAGACAAGCCACATGATAGTAAGTGGTCAGCGTCACCCATGAACATAAACAAGTTAACCTGGAACTAGCCCAGGCAACTCAATCATTGTGTCCTGTGTTAGTCAGATCCGGGACACTCCCCTTCAAGCAGCTGAACGCAACTCGCAGTGGTTTTAGTGCGGTATACCGGCGCTGGGGGAGCGCCGGGAGTACCACATATCCCCGGGGACAACCCAAGCCTGGGTGAATGCGCAAAGCATTTCCACTGCGTCAAAAAAAAAGGCAACTCAATCATGTGCTGCCTTTCCTGAGACGACGACGACGACGAGAGAAGATGTTAAGTCTCGGTGCCAGTAATTACACTGCCTGTCCTGCCCTTCTCTCCGAATTCCGAAACACAGCAAAGCTGTTTCACCTGAGAAACAAACAAGATACAGCTCAAACCTCCAGTATTAATAAGACGGAACACGTGCAGTTGAAAGTTTTAACATAACATGTCCCGTGTCTACATACAGACCTAGCCCACGTGTGTGTCAGCCATTTTGTCCTTTTGGCGTAGGGCGTTTCTATTATAAGTACCCTTGCAAAAATATTTACATTCATCCCTTATACGACAATTATCAGATTCCAAAGGCGCATCCATAAACTACGTCACATGAATTATAGATTTTCCCCCCATTGTCACTGCTGGTCACATTCAAATCAAATCAAATTATCTTTATTTCGTAGCTAACCACTCGTACACTTGAAATACGTCAAAAAAACAAAAAAAAAAAAAAAAAAGAAGTCAATAAAAAGGTGTGATAAAAAAAATCTCGTTTGGAATGCAGACTCCCCTAGAAAAACGAGAAAAAAACTTGAGGGTTGCTCTTTTGTCATCAACATAAAACACATAGTTTATAAATAGGTACATCATGTCCATGCAAAACCTAAACGGTGAATGTCTTATTCCCAAGGTGTTCATCTTTTATTTCATAATAGCCTTTACCACACAAACGTTCTTTAAAAGTTTTCTTAAATTTATTAATGGAAAGATTTTGAACGTTTTCTGCGATCCTATTGTAAAAACGTATACGTCCCATAAAAGAATTACTAGCTTTATGAAGTCTAAAAAATGGTACCTTCAATTTATGTTTGTCCCTTGTATTTATGTTGTGATAGTCGCATTTTTTTACAAATTCATTAATATTTTTGCGAACATAGATCACGTTTGCTAGTATGTACTGTGAGAGGCTACAGTCAAGATGGCAATTTCTTTGAACTTTTCTCTTAATGATACCTTGGGAGGCAAACAGTAAATGGCACGAATAGCTCGCTTCTGCAACACGAAAATAGTTTTAATATCCGCGGCATTCCCCCATAGTAAAATGCCGTAAGACATTAGACTATGGAAGTATGCATGATATACTAATCGCGCTGTATTTTCGTCAGATAAGTTTCGTATTTTCTTAAACGCCAAGGCTGCAGAACCGAGTCTACTTGCCAACATAGCTATATGTGACGCCCATTGTAACCTAAAAAAAAATCGCAGGGAAATGCTTTTTACGCATGTAGCCAGGATCTCGGGTAGATCCTGACCCTATGTGAGACTCGCACCTGGGAGTGCCCTACCCGTAAACTAAAAGCACTGCGAGTGGCTTCAGCCGCATTATGAGGGTCCCGGATAGGCGTTCAACAGGATCACCTCAGCGACAGGCTGGCCCCGGCGAAGGCCAGACTACTCCTCTTAAGGGGGGGACTACCCGGCTGCTTAGGCAGTCCCCGCGACGTCATGTCATACTGGGCCCAGGTTCCCATCCTGAACCCGACACGAGCACAGGGGCGTTACTGGAGGCGCATTAAGTAGCGCCTCCTGCGCACCCCCATTCGTCGCCCACGGGGGGAGGCCTCGTCGGCGGCCTCCTCTCTCACCCGTTCGTCGGCCCCCTTCTGGGACATTACTGCCTCGCAGAAGGAAACCATCGCCGTCCAGGACTCGTCGTCACCGAGCATCGCGATGATGACACTCGGCAGAGACAAATTCCCTCTGATGACCGATGTCAGATCATGACGCAGCGCCGCCCATCTCGGGCACACCTCGAGGGTGTGCTGGGCCGAGTCCACCGCTGCGCCACAATCGTGACACACTGTCAACGGCTCCCTGCGGGCCGTCCGGCACAGGTACTCACCAAAGCAACCATGCCCAGGGAGTACTTGTGTCAGACGGAAGGTGAGGGGTTTGCGCTTACGGCGCATCCACCGCTCAAGGACCGGACGCAGAGCAACCGTTAGGCTTTTGCCGCACGGCTGTTGCGCCAGGTCTTCCCCGCACCTTCGCATTGACGCCTCTTGCCCTAGTCGGCGAACCCGAAGGATCCCGTCCAACGTAAGGCTCTCACCAAGAGACCTCCGCCACGAGTTCCCACGGGGGGTCACCGGCCAGGGCAGTGGCTGCCGCCCACGATACTGTACGGTACCCCCGGATCACTCTTACCGCGATGACCCGCTGCGCCGAGCGCAGCTGGGCCTTATTTCTCGTGGTAAGGTGACCCGCCCAGATTGGTGCACCGTAAGTTGCCATACTCCGGCAGACTCCGGAGTATAGTTGCCTGCAGGCGGCACTGGGTCCTCCGAGGTTCGGGAGGAGTCTGCCCAGCGCACTTGCCGCCTTCACGACCTTCGGACCCAACATTGAGAAATGTGTGCCGAAGGTCCACCCTCCGTCGAGGATGAGCCCCAAATATTTGATGTGGGGGCTCATCCTGACACTCGCCCCTCCGATCTGGAGGGCAGCTCCCGCTGGGGGTCCTTTCCGTCCGGTCCCGCGGAAGAGAAGGGCTTCGGTCTTCTCTACTCTGACCCGAAGCCCTAACCTCTCTATGCGGCTGATCACAAGGTCGAGCCCGACCTCAGCCAGCCGCGCCGCTTCCTTATAGTCTCGTCCCCGGGCATACAAACAGGTGTCATCCGTGTAGCAGATGCGGCGGCCTCGCACCTACCCAGTCGTAGCCGATGTCCCACAGGATTTGACCGAGAACCAACCCCTGTGGAACACCGCACCCGACTCGCCACCACTCTACGGACCCACACCGGTTCTCGCAGGCTACCCTCCGATCGGATAGGTACGCCTCCAACAGCCTCCTTAGATACGGGGGCACTCCGAAGAAATTCAGTGCCTCCCGTATCACACTGTGAGGGAGGCTGTTGAAGGCGTCCGCGATGTCCAAGGACACCGCGACCACCACCTCCCCTCTGTGTTCCGCCTCACCCGTCACCACCCGAAGGCGTTTGAGGGCGTCGCCGGTCGACCGGCGTACGCCCATTGTAACCTAGCATCCACAAAAATTCCAAGAAATACGGTCGAATCCACCAAGTCCATCACCTCTCCGCTTATGGATACATTGGTTTGCACTTGCTTAACATTAGGCAGTGTAAATTTTATCAATTTGGTTTTATTACAATTGAGCAATAAGTTATTCGCGCTAAACCAATGCACCATGTTCGAAAGAGCATTTTTTACATCGTCAAAGTCCATTTGTCGTCGTTTAATTTTAAATATTACGGAAGTATCATCAGCAAACAATACAATTTCATGTTTGTCCTTCATGAGTGAAGCCAAGTCATTTATATAAACCAGAAAGAGAAATGGACCAAGAATGGATCCTTGAGGTACCCCCATTGTTATTGTGGTACCAAAGGAACTTTCACCATTTATAATTACTTTTTGTGTTGTGTTATACAAATAAGATGTCAATAGTTTAACAACATTAAAGTGACCCTCTTTCTAAATAGAATGATATCACATATTTTGCAGTTTCATATAAAAATAATTAAATTACTACAGTTTTTATTATTTCAGTTTCAAAATTAGGTTTATTTCCATTGAAATTAGTTTTTAATTTCATGTTCGTTAGTTGTTCAATATTCGCGTTTTAATAACTTATACAATATATTCAATGTTTTTCACACGAAATTAAGGCTCCTCTAACCCCTTATCACATGTCACAATTCGTCGACCTCTCTCCCATTTGTGTGACGTAATTTATCTTTAATTAATTAAATTACTCAGGATTATTTTGAATAAGAAAAAAACTGAAGTTTAATTAACTGCTTATCGAGAATCTTAAAAAATGTTTGCGTTCATTAAAGTTTTATAAAATTTTGTTACTTTTTTTTGGAGACGCCTTGTTGTTTTGTTTTCTTTATCAAGAATTTTTAAAAATGTTTGCGTTTATTAAAGTTTTATAGTTAAAACTCTGTTACTTTTTTCCGGAGACGCCATTTTGTTTTGTTTTCCCTTCCCTAATTGATTACATAAGATTTTAAATAATCGTGGTTATTTTCATATTTAAAACGGGATAATATACCATATTATTCACTTTTGTTTTGCGGAGCTCGATATTTCGACGTCTACAAATGTCTTGTTTGTGTCTCGTCTCATAATTATTAAATTATTGATTTTTTTAACAAGTATTACTAAAATTTTTATATATTTATGAAAAAAAATGTCATAGCGTGGTGTTCTTGTACCGTGTATCCGGTTGAGAGCTTTGTTCAGTCATTATTGCCAGTCATTATCTATTTTCAGTGATACATATACTAAAGTCCGGTTTTACCATTCCTAATTGAACGCGATCACTTCGAGCAAATCTCAGTTTAGACACTTAGCTGAGTTCAAAACTCCAAATTGGATTTTACCAACACAAACTGATCTCGATTAAAGCTTGAACTCGTTTAATTTCTGAACGCCCAATTATGGCCGTTCAACACGTTCTTCTTCTTCTTCTTTGGCCTTAGCTCCCAAATGGAATTGCGAGTGTCAGAGTGGATGTTATATTGCTCGGTAACCAAAGCTCATGTTCAGTTAAGACACGTTAATCGTGATCAAATGGACTGTCACCTGTCAGTCAGCGTGTTGTTATGTTTTCATTAATTTAATAATGCAACTTTACTATTTTAAGTATTTTAAGTATAGTATAGTTACATTTATACTTTAGTTAATAACAATTCGATTTTTCTCTATGATTGTTTCATTAAATGTCAGTCCATTCTTGCTTCCACTGTGTTTTGCCAGTTTTACTACGGTTAAATAAGCTATTTACTATATCGACAAAAATGTCAGTAAAGTTAATTAACTTAATCATTATGTATAAATGATTGATCTAATCTACGCCTATAGTTTAGATCGGCGGTCTTGGCATTCATTGAACAAGGCCTACATTTAGCAGACGACCAAAAATATTAAATATTGAGGATGAAATCGTAATAAGGAAATTGTTGTACCGAAATCAAATAGCTTTTCCTTCCAGAGCTTCGATATAAAACTAAACTGATTTATTAAAAATACATAAATAATTTAAAAAAAATCTGTTTTAGTCGCTTCATACTTTATAAGTCGACATAACATTTTGATTTTCCTTTTTACCGAAACTTAGAGTCAATACTTCTAACAGATAAAAGAAAAATTCAATAATTCTCTCTGATAGTTTTCCTCTCAAGCTAAATAATAGAAAGTTGTATTAAGAGATAGTTCTCAAACTTTTAACAACGATCTTTAAGTGGCGTCGATAGAAACATTTGTATGAACTTAACTCTTGTTGAGTTCTTTTCTATCTGTTGAGTTACAAAAAAGACAAATCTGTATTATTATTATAAAGAGGAAAGATTTGTTTGTTTGGATTGAATAGGCTCCGAAACTAGGTACTGGACCGATTTGAAAAATTATTTCACCTATAGAAAGCCACGTTATCAGGGAGTAACATATACTTATGAAAAACATACATAAGAAATGTTTACCTGTGCGAAGCCGGGACGGACCGCTAGTGTCTAATATTAATAATTTTTGATGTGCAAATTACAAACTTGTAATAAAATATAGTTTTAATACCGAATTCATTCCTTCAGATTTTTAAAAAATAGTAACAACTATTAATTAAATTTTATTTTGACTTTTATTTTTTAGATGATGTAAAACTTACCTTTAATCTAAACATACCTAAATAATTAGTTTATTAAATGCAACAAGGATTTTTCAAACCCGATTAGTTATTGAAATTAGAGTTGTATAATTTATTATTTAGAGTTATAAATATATTAATTAAAGTTGTATTAAAGTATATTTTCCTAACTCCTTTTTATTTGTATAAATATATAATATTAGTACAGATTGCTATATTTTTTTTCCGTAACGATCATGTGGAAGCGTAGTTCTGGAATTAGAAAGCATGCATACAACGACATTTCCCACGTCATTTTCAGGTAATACCATAAAGTTAATATACCTTTCCGTTAGGTATATTAACTTTATGGGTAATACCAATTTTGCAGTACAGAATTTGTTGTTTAAATATCGGTAAATTAAAGTTTGATCATAAGCTTGTAATAAGCTATGCTCCCGATTGCATATGCTATACATGTATATAATTTCAAGTAATTAATGACTTGCATAAACACAGTTATTATGTGAGCGACGATGGCCTAGTGCGTATGGGCTCGGCCTCTTGAGTGAGAGCCGAGAGGTCCCGGTTCGATTCTACGTGCATCTGTACATATGACCACCGCTTGCTCACCGGTGAAGAAACATCATGAGGAAACCTGCATGCCTTATGAGATTAAAAGTCTTTGAAGTGTGTAAAGTTCATCAACCCGCATTGTGCCAGCGCATCGGTGAACTATGGCCCAACTTCCTCGCCTGAATTCGAGGAGGAGACCCGTGCCCAGCAGGACATAATATAAGGGTTGATATTATTATTGTATACACAGTAATTATTTAGTGTATATATTTAAAGGACTTGTTGACATTTCAAAATCTGATGATGATTATGGCCCAATTAAACTCAGTCATGAATTGGCACTTGAGGAAGTTTTAGAGTTCTCAAAAAATACCAACAAAATCTAGACTACCTATAAAAATAAATTTTCGCAGTTTGAATAACGAAATACGTAAATATTATGTTTTATAGCAGTTTAATGCAAGGGCGTTTGTAACAAACAATAAAATTTATTCCTCGTCTTCATTTTATTTGTCAATACTCTAAAAGCTTTTTCACTCATTTTATCTGTTATACGTATTTCAGGAAAATACTGTTTTGACAACATTATAATTAATTGTTGTTTGTGTTTACGCGAATTTTACTCATCATAATAAAAACTTTTACGGATTTTATCGCTGTTATATTAAAAAACCTTATTAAAAATTATTTGAAGTGTGTGAACTGTGAATCTTACGGCACGCATTGGGCCAGCGCATCGGTGAACTATGGGCCCAACACCCTCCTCGCTTGTTTTCGAGGAGAAGACACGTGCCCAATAGGACAAATAAGGGTTGATATATGGTTACGACACCCCGATACAATCCGTAAAAGTTATTGAATTATATTTAATTCGCTCACTTTCATCAGCAACTTAAAAACCCTTGTTTTAAAGTTAATATTATAATATAGTTAAGAAAAATCACAGCATTTTTAGGGTTCCGTAGCCAAATGGCAAAAAACGAAACCCTTATAGATTCGTCATGTCTGTCTGTCTGTCTGTCTGTCCGTCCGTATGTCACAGCCACATTCTTCCGAAACTATAAGAACTATACTGTTGAAACTTGGTAAGTAAATGTATTCTGTAAACCGCATTAAGATTTTGACACAAAAGTAGAAAAAAAAAACAATAAATTTTGGAGGTCCCCATACTCAGAACTAAAACTCATTTTTTTTTTCATCAAGCCCTTGCGTGTGGGGTATCTATGGATAGGTCTTCAAAAATGATATTGAGGTTTTTAATACCATTTTATTCTAAACTGAATATTTTGCGCGAGAGACACTTCCAAAGTGGAAAAATGTGTGTCCCTCCCCTGTAACTTCTAAAATAAGAGAATGATAAAACTAAAAAATATATATAATGTACATTACCATGCAAGCTTCCACCGAAAATTAGTTTGAACAAGTTCCAGTAAGTAGTTTTTTTTATACGTCATAAATCGTAAACCGCAATTTACCTTTCATGCAATCAACTCAAATATATAAAAAAACATTTAATTCCATAAACATAAACCTTAATTTTTGTTAAAGTGTCTAATGTTGTATATATGTAATGGTACGGAACCCTTTGTGCGCGAGTCCGACTAGCACTTGGCCGGTTTTTTTATGGCTTAAGATAACCCTTTAATAACAATGTGTTTAAGAACATGCATTGGTACATTTATTTATTTTTTGCTCTAGTATCCGATCCTATCCGACGCCAGGAGGCCGTGTGGTCGATGACTACACGGTGGGTTGGGGGCAACCCCCCACTTATAACAAACCAAAAGTGAGCCAAATCGGCTCACACTGTTCCGATGTAACATTAGGGCCTTTGGGCTATAATCATAGATCATTCCGAAAAAAAAATCTAGAATCCAACGTGAATTTACTAAAGCCTCTTAGAAAAGTAAATTTAAAAATAAATTCAACTCTATGCCAGCAGTTTTGTTGGAATTATTCGATTGGCCATATAGCGCTATTTGTTTTATTTTTTATAATGGTACGGTTGGAAGGTTATAGTTAACGACTCCGAATTCGTATACCAATTAGTGTAAATTAGCATTTACATATTATTGTGAACAAATTATATATTATGTACATACGTTTTTTTTTTGACGTGACAACGTCTTATAATTCGATGGAGCCGGCTGCAAGAACGTAAAAACATGACGCATGCGGCGTTACCTCGCTCTGAGGCGTTCCATTTTCTTATGACGTTGTCACGTTCAATTATCGTCAGTAAACCGACTTTACAGACAACCGATTTATTTTTTTCATTGCTGCAATATCACTTCGTTTCTGCTGTAATAAAGTCACAGTATCACTTTCGGTTTGTTTTTCAAACCACTTGAGACCGCCTTCCAGAGCCTGAAGTACTTCATCATGAGATGGTCCTCATGGTGAAGATCCCGCGGGGCGCGGGCGGGGTAAATGTATTAAATGCCAGTTGGTATTTAATATATTTGATTGCGGTTGGTAGTCCGGATAATCGCGAATCCATATA
Organism: Helleia helle; assembly: GCA_963853865.1. Taxonomy (NCBI): domain Eukaryota; kingdom Metazoa; phylum Arthropoda; class Insecta; order Lepidoptera; family Lycaenidae; genus Helleia; species Helleia helle. The sequence continues at coordinate 17,013,798 of OY971421.1, forward strand.
ATCGAGTCTCTATTATACATCTAAAACCGAGTACAAATATTCAATATACAAATTATCTGTATGAAAAACTAACCCACCTCAAATTTCTTAAATATGATCACCATAACATTTTACGCTATTCAAGTTAATAGAAAATTCTCGAATGAAAAGAATTTCCTGTTATATTAGGCGGTGCATTTTTAGCGGAAAGCTCGAGATATGGACTCGTTCCACTTCAATGAACATTATGGCAAAGAGAAAACGCGGTCTTGTGCCAATAAGAGTTACTTTTTATACTCGTCTTCTCAAGTACTAAAGTCAAATACTCAAGGAATATTCAGTTTTAAATTGTGATTGGGCTTTGAATACAAAGTCTAAATGCTTGATAAGATAGTTGATTTTAAATATCAGTGTATGATCTATTTTTTGGCTTATCGCCCGTAACGAGGACTCTATTGAACATTTGGTGGTGCAAGGGAATGTTGAAGGAAAAATATCTCGTGGGCGCTCTCCATTGACGTGATGGACAGATCTCATCAAATCTTTAACACATTCCAGCATAAACGACAACTCTCACTCCGCCAAGCATAGAGCACCATGACATCGCATCACGAGAGAAGCAGTGGCGCAAGACTCGACCACTACCGCTCTGCCAAGAGCGTACGACTGAGAAGAAGCAGGATCATAGATCCTATTATTATATATTCCGGTACATAGCCTATGCTATTCATTGTATGTACCTGTATATAGTGTGTTGAAAGTTGAAGTGTAGGTTGTTATGACGATCTCCGTACAGTGGCCGGACCTAGTTGAGTGGTATCTTAGCGTCCAAAAAAGGGGCCTACTGTAGTAGACGAAAATTTCTGACGATGATGATTATGATTTATGATTACTGTACGGTATCTTTAAGAAAATGCAATATGGAGACCCGGTTCCCATGACAAGCATTTTAATAACGCGGATTTACTATTTCATGCATTTAACGAGCGTTAGCATATTGTGTATTCCTTGAATAAAATGCATGTATCTGTAAATTATCAAAACGCGCGTTTACAAGTACATACTCTTTTATATAGAAGAGGGGGCAAACAGACAGTCGTTTCACCTGGTGGTAAGTGATAAGCGACATCCATAGACACCCGCTACGTCATTAGCAGATTGCCGTCCTTTCAAATACGAGTACCTAGGCTCTTTTCTTGAAGGTCCCTCAGTCGTATCGGTTCAGAAATACCGTGGGATCTGGTTCTATATGTTTAGTGGTCCTACGAGGGAGAAAATTTCATAAAAATAAAGTTGTTGTGGATTACTAGATTACGGATCTTGTCGCTGAGGTGATCCTGTAGAGAACGCCTATCCGGGACCCTCAAAATGCGGCTGAAGGCAGCAAGCACAGTGGTTTTAGTTTACGGGTAGGGCACACCCAGATGTGAGTCCCACATATGGTTCTGACCCTCTATCTACCCTAGATCCTGGCTACATGCGTAAAAAGCATTTCTCTGCGTAAAAAAAAAAAAAAAAAAAGATTATGGATCTACAAGCGCGTTAACGTGTGCACGCCTCGCATAAGTGCGTTATCAAAACAACAAACCTTTATTTTCTTACGCCGGGAAATGCTCTGAGGCAGCCCGCTGGGGAGGGGGGGACTTCTCGGGCGGGTATGTCGGACTCGCTGCGCCCGAAAGATGCTAAGATGGACGCAGCTCTACCCACTAAAACCCGGCGAGTGCGACCAATGCCGCCTATCTATGCCCCGGATCTATTGAGCAAACAAGGCAGTCAGTCCCCATGGCTATGTTAGATGTTGTATTATTTGAGCACGTAGGGCTGTCCCCCCGCTATAGGTACCTTTTTTTTTCATTAACGCCGGGAAATGCTCTGAGGCATCCCGCGGGGTAGTGGGTCTCCCGACGCAGGTATGTGGGACTCGCTGCGCCCGACAGCTGGTAAGTGGACGCAGCTCTACCCACTAAAATTCGGCGAGTGCCACCAATGCCGCCTTTAGTGAGGTGCCCCGGATCTAGTAAACAAATAGGGCACCTCGAGGGCTAGTTAGTCCCCAAGAGACCGACACCACCTCCACAGAGGGGTCGTCCCGCACCGCAGAACAATCCCTCCCAACGTCGGGACAGTGTGATGGGGTGAGGTTCCCATCCTCGCATTCAGGGGGACACCCCCTGCTCTTTTGTCCCCTCTTCATATAAGAGGGATACAAAGAGCAGCTTCCTCGGTTCAAATGGCTTTGCCCAAGGTGCTGGGTTCACCTTAAGCTTCTGAGCCCCACCGCCACGACAAAACTTGAACCTTGGTGGGGAAAACACCAAATCTAATTTAACCGTTTCACTTAAGATTAAAACCACAAGTAGATAGTTTCGATTATTTTCTGCTTTTACAAGTCGATGGAGACCACCAGCTGAGGAAACTAAAACTATTGTTGGAACCAATTAACGTCGCGGTTGTGTCTATTATCGGCTGACACGTAAATGCGAGTCTTAGTTTAGAGCGATTTGTATCATCATCATTATCAGCCTCTATCCGTCTACTGCTGACTGCCTTCTTAAACTGAACTGAACTGAAACTGACTGCCAAGGAGGTTCCCCCGCCATCCACATCTAACCCACTTTACGGAGATAGTTGTATCACCTGGTTGGAGATTGTATAGATTGAGCAATTTGTATAGATACTGGTAAATTATTTTAAGGTTACACAAGTCGCTCATCTTTCCATACAAACGCACAACAGTAATTACTACAATGTTTGACGTTGACCACGAAAAACTAAGTATAATATAAATTGATCTCATCGTTATCTATATGTGTATGTACCCAAAATCGTAAAAAAATTATACATTTAAAAAATACAAGCTTCTAAACTTTCGTATTTGAACAGTGATTTTAGCCCAACTTTGGGCGTAAATAAATAGTATACCAAGCACGAAAGATCAAAAATAAAGCCCGTACAGATATATTTTAGTTATTCAAAAGATTAAAAAAAAATATTTTAAAAAGATACACTAATAAGTTTTTCTATAATAAATGTTTTACTAAAAGGACATTTTCGGAATGAATCATTGTGCATTTTATTCTAGCACGCATGTTCGCGCCTTATGTCAGGTGAGATAGCAATCATTTTGTTCGAGTTCGCGGCATCGACTAGTTGAACCAATTCACACTAATATAATAACGCAAAAAATATACACACGAAAATATAACCTCCTCCTTTTCGAAGTCGTTTAAAAATAAACTCCCGATATAGTTATAAATTTGACAAGGAAATTATAACCGAAAGACAGGGCGTCGAGAAGAGAAATTATTATTTTTTACTAAAACACCACTAGTTATTTCACTTATCATCCGCCACAATATTGAAAAAAAATCTCTAAAATAAATAACCTTCCTTTTTGTATAGCATAGGAGAGCAAACGAGCAGTAGAAGCCTTGGCGACTATCGACGCCCATACACATCCACACAACCTGAGATTTTGCAGATGCGTTGCCCTCTTTTGCCCTATCCCCCCAATGAGCCACCGGAAACTCACAAACCGCACGAAACGCGACAGCATAGCTGTCACTTGACGCCGGTGTTATATGAGCGAGATGTGCCATCCCGGTCGTGCCGGTCCAATTCGACTATTCGGTGTAAGCTAGAAGCTCCACTCATATTGAGACAAAAAAAGCAATTACATACTTAAGTTGAGTCTCAAATTGTGAGACACTTGAGTAAAACAAATTCACTAAATAAAATAATGTTGGCACAAGCGAGTCAAAATTGACATTCGCGATAATTCAACAACTCTGTCAATATTGATCAAGCTACCTTTGTGTATCTTTTGAGTATCAACTGATTTCCAATTTAATGTTTGTTAAAGACAAACATAACATGACGTTCATCGTGAACTTTCAAATCAAGGCCCTTTCAATTAATATTATAAATGTAAGAGGTAGTGCCATGCTGCTTTGTAACGGAATTGGATCGGCACGACCGGGGTGGCACCTCTCGCTCGCACAGCACCGGCGTCAAGTGACAGTTATGCTGTCGCGTTCCGTGCTGTTTATGCGGCAACGCATCTGCATAACTTTTGGTTGTGCAGATGTGTATGAGTGTCAGTAGTCACCATAAGGCTCCGACTGCTCGGTTGCCTCCTTATGACATACATTTTTTTTAAAAGAAGCTCCGTCGGTCTGCCCATTTACGCCTGAGCTGCTTGTTATATTTACGCGACAGTTTTCTAATGTTTACGCCAATTTCATTCTTTGAAATGACAACAACATTTAGAGCTTTTATCGCGGCTTATAATATTATATAATATATAAATATTATATAATAATATATAATAATTAAAGGAAAATTATAAGTCTAGCACAAAAATATTTTAAATCACGTGTCCAATAATTAATTATTGGACACGTGATTAAAATTCTAATTTTATAACTAAGCAACCGAAAAATGACATAGCCTCTAAAAAACTAATTCGTCTTTTTTACAACGCCAACCAAATATTCTATAGGAAGCATCAAGAAAAGATCATCAATAATTGTGACTTGTCCTTCTTATTTATACATTGCCACTTAATTTACTAACTTGACCACGGATTTTATATCTCGTCATCATTTTACGTTTTACAGCTTCAACGCAATGTCTCAATCAATCAACATGGGATGAATTACATTTTAAAAATTAGAAGCTAAATAAATATATTTTTTGATGTCATTTAAAATACTATATTTTAGAAGTTTACTGTTAGAATGCATGTTACAAATTTAGATGCTAAAATAATAACCATCACGCTGAGTTGTATTTAGAGTGGTTTACATAGAAGATAACTAGTAGCTAAGATAGCATTATTTAGATGCTCGTTAATTGTGGCCGACGTAGTAATTTAGAAGGCAACATACATTTTTGGAGGCGAATAATGATATTAAAAAGAAGCCTGTTTTTATTTGTTAATATTTAATTATGGGTGCTAATTAAGCACCCATAATTAAATACTAACAATTAAACGGACATTAAAATCACTTGGAGGCTAACCTTGACTTTTTAAGTGTCGACTCCTATTTTGAAAAGTTGTGTGTTCTATCCCGTCTATAGCCAACACAAGGTCTGTAATTATCTGTATAAAATTTTCCTAATCCACCACTAGTACTTCAGTTTTTTATCATCAAATCATTTCACTCGAAAGTCTATAAATAGTTACAATATTTAAGTAAAGTCGTAACATCTTGCACTCGAATTAAAAGGAGATTTTTATAAGTTTGTATTTAACTTATAAAAATCTCCTTTAAGCGGCTAAGTTCGGTCTTAAAAAAAAAAATTGTTTCATTATAATGAGTGAAATTCGCGCAAACATTAGAAAACAACTTTTCAATATTTCTCTTTGTGAAGTATTATACTGAACTTCTTGTAGGTGCAGAATACTTTTAGGCAAAGTACACAAAAGTATATCAAAGTTTAATTGTCTCCCGCTTTGAGAAGAAAATTGAAATCACTTCTTGCTCTTGTTTCGGAGTTCTATGAGAGATTCAATTTTTGCACGTCTCAAGTTAAATAGGTATAGCAACAAATACGTCACCGTCGTCCGTCACCGGTGTCGTATGCGTTGCTGTAGGTACCATGCCTGACACCGACTCCGAAGGAAACATGACGTGGTAAACGCAAAAATTGTACATTAGTAGAAGTTGTAGAAGAAGAAGAATGATTATTAGTTGTAGTCACAAAAATTCAAGAAACGTGATTATTTATTACTTTTAAGTTACTTAATTTTTTTATTTCGTAATTTTTTGTGATTTATTAAAGAAAGACAGGCAGAGATAGACATTTTGGCATAGTGAACCGTATGAAGTAAGCCCAACAAAAGCTGTAAGTTGTCGAGGAGTTCCTTCGACTGGCTATGGTCTCCATCATCAGACCTGTAATGGCACGTGTCACCCATATGGATGCAAAGTTCTCATAAGTATAAATTAATTAAGTCCAATCACAAGGTAGCTACTGTACCTAAACTATTTAGGAGATCTTCATCGTCTTCATCATCAGACCCCCAATCCCAGTCACAACCTATCTAGGTGGAAAGTTATCATCATTACAAATTAATCAAGCCCAAACACAAGGTTACTGAAGTAAATCGTCGAGGAGTTCCCTCAACTGTCTTCCAGCTCCAGTATCAGATCAACACTAGACCTTATTCAAATTGTAGTGCTTTAAAATGTTTACTTAAAAAAATATTAAGCACACTAGTCGCTCCTACAATTTTCGAAAGTTCCCTCGATTTCTCTGGGATGCCATCATCAGACCCTGGTTTCCTTATAATAGGACCTTTGGCACGTATACCCTTTAAAACAAAAAAAGAATTTTGAAAATCGGCCCACAATTGATGGAGAAATCGGTGTACATACATAAAAAACAATCCCTATCGAATTGAGAACCTCCTCCTTTTTGTTGAAGTCGGCTAAAAAAGCAGTTCTCTCAAAACTGAAATTGATATTTTATTATTTATTTCGCACTTTTAGGTAAGTGTACTTAAGTGAATTTATAATAATCAAGTAATCTGTCCGGCACATAAAATATATTTGAAAAACAATTATTTTGTTAAATGTTAAAAGTAATCTTGTATGGACGTCTATGTTTTCAGCAGAGAAAATGTATGAAAAAATTATCGTACCGGTTTTTTTTTTAATCATAACAATGCACCGAGTTGCTCAATTAATATGAGCGTTCAATTCACTATTGTTTAATTATACATTATTTATAAAAATAACTAAGATACAATAAAAAACGTGATAAAACTAACAAATATGCATTTACATCAGACTGTTTATTCGTTGCTAAGCAACTGATAGGGTTTTACAAATAATCAATTTTATTGTGGAAAATGAGATTATAAGGCGTGCACTCTTGGATTCCAAATTCCAAATTTTTTTACGTGGGTTACAAACCCTAGTATGGGTTACAAAATTCTGTATACTTCCTCAATGCCAGTACCAGATATACCTAATGCCTGTTTTCCGCGTTCACGGAAATTACGGGCACTACCATCCTGCTCGTTTTTACGTCAAACAGCTGTGCTGTGTTTTGGAAAAAACAGGTCAGGTTAGGAAACAGATATGATAGACTAGAACTTAGCATGAACAAAAAGTAACCCAGTTAAATCATTTTCAGAGGGTTATAAACTTCTTACATCGAGGCCTTATTTCTAGTTAGACCATCACAGCGACTCAGACCATTATAAATAAATAAATAAATAAACTCTTTTCGATATTTATAACTTTCATTGATAATCCATCACCAATGCGGCTCAATGGGAATAAGAAATTATTCCCATTGAGCCGCATTTATTATTCCTGATAATATTCTCAGAAATATTTGAGATAAGGATGTATAACCTCAAATAAATGTTCAGCCTTAAAGGACATGCTCGTTTTACGATTTTAATCCCGTCCCGGGGGTAGACGGTGATATTATTTGTGAACTGAAATGGAATAATTTGTTCCAACGGACTGACATCTCCGCTTCAGAACGTAAACGAACCATCACATGGGAGACATTCTCAAGTGTGATATATAAATAGCTCGTCTGAAAATTTTAGCGCCAAATTATATTTATCTCACCTCTCATTTGGTATGACTAACTAGGGGAGTATTCAAAGGCAGATTTCAAGATATTTTTCAATATTTGTACAATTTAATATCTTTAATTCACTCGTACAATCGTTTACATTAATCAACAGTTCATTAAAATCGATTTTAATTCATGTAAGGTTAAATTCTTGGAAATTTATTATATTATACATATATTAATACTAATAGGGATCGGTAATAGAAGTCGTCTTGGTATTCACTGAAGGAGGCCTACGTTCAGCAGCGGACGGATAAAGGCTGATGGTGATCATGATGATTATGACGATGAATAGTGTTGTAATTGCTAAGGCAACGAACATAGTTTTTAGTAAGAACAATGAAAAAGTTTATTTTTTTATTTTTATTAAATTACTCTTTAAAAGCAAACAACTCTGTTAAATAATTCAAAATGTTACTAAAAACTTGGAACATTTGCGAATTTTTTAAAGATATTTGACGTGAACATTAGCAATTTCTCATAAAGCAACATTTAGGTACCTTTGCACAAAACACGCAACAATCTTAATGAAGTTATTTTGTCCCCAAAAAGTATTTTGTTAAAAGATTGCTATGCAAAAGTTCTGGGAGTCCATTTAGCTACATTTTTATATTCATAAAAAAATATGAATGCCTTTTAAAAATTTTGGAGCGTGGTTTACGATATTTTGATGACTCCGAAAAAATGAAAAAACTCTTATGCGCTTAAAAAATATTTATCACTAAGTACAGTTCAAATACTAAAGACATTTTAGACATTAATTTATTAGACAAAATTATTGAATAAATGAAAATTATTTATTTTTTCGTCTTGTAAAATGTCTTATTAAACTGCAAACATGTTTTAATTTTAACCGGTGGGAGGGAAGCGCTGTGCCGCGCCCCCGACTGCATGGGTACCACCACAGAAATCTGAATAATAAGACAATAGAAGTCGCAAAGACGCATGACCTTGTCGCCGCGCATGTGACTTATAGATCTTCTTCTTCTTCCTTTACTATGGCTCCCTGAAGGATTTGCCAGACTTATAGATCACAAGTGCGCTCGGAGCGTTTGTTTCAGTCATCAGTATTGTTTCGGACGCCGAGACTTAAATATGATGTTTTGCAGCATATCCAGCTGCGGAAATTCTTCTGCAACTTGTAATTTTTCAAATAAAGGGTTAACATTTCATAAGTAAGTACTTTATTTTTAAAATAATGTTGTATTTTGATGAAATATACACAAATAAAATTATTCATCACCAGTACTACAATTGTCGCAGTAATAGAAATGTTTTCAAATTTCAATAACCATTGATACTAATGCTTGTTCATGTCTACGATTACAACTAGTAAAGCAGCAATGGAATTATAGACATGCGCAATAAACAGTACCGCCGCGTGCGTGCACTTCTAGGAATACGGCCGCATGTATTGAAGGCGAATGAGTGACGTGCCACCAACGAATTAGAAAACACTACTATTTTGTATAGATAATTATTATTTGTGGATTACTTAGATTTACCAAAATGGGAATGAAATGTGATTTTTCGTTAAGTATATATTTACTTATCTTCTATACACAAATATTTTCTGTGTTCCTGGGTCATGGATGTGTATTAAATATGTGTATTATATAATAAAAATCTTAAATATATGTATAGTACCTATAAAAGTGTTAAATATATTTCCGTTGTCTGGTACCCGTAACACAAGTTCTTCGAGAACTTACCACGGTACCAGATTGACGTGGTGTGAAAGCGTCCATAGATATTATATTATTTTTATTATACATGCGTAATATAGTAGATAAACACTGAAATTGGTGTGTGTGTGTGTGTGTGTGTGTGTGCGTGCGTATGTGTGAGTGCGTGCATGTGTGCATGCGTGCGTGTGTACACGCATGCGTGCGTAAGCGTTTGCAACCATATCGTCAATTCATTTTTAAACTCATGATTTTTCATATATATTTAATTTATTGTTTATTTTATTATACAAGCTAGAAGCGCGTATAACATTGTAATCATATTATTATTTATGTTTCTGTTTACTTTTAACAATGCTATTATTTCAGGTTTCCAAAAAGATGCACATATGCTTTTTTATGTTAGTTGGATAGGCAAATTGGGAAACGTGCCACCTGGTGGTAAGTGGTCGACGTTGCTCATGAACATAAACCAGTTTACCTGGAACGAGCCCAGGCAACTCATTTATGTGTTGCCTATCCTGAGACATAAGATGTTAAATCTCGGTGCCAGTAATTACACTGCCTGTCTTGCTCTTCTCTCCGAAACAGCAAAGCTGTTTCACGGAAGAAACAAGCAAGATGGTGGTACCCATGCAGCCGGGAGCGCGGCACAGTGCTTCCCTCCCACCGGCTACTGGAAAAAGAAATTGGTTTCCGCAAGCCTAGTAATAAGTAATAATTATAAAATAAAAAAAATAATAAAATAAAATCATTTATTCTCAGGAACTATATGGCCCATAGATATATACTTTACACACTAACATATATATATATATTATATTTGTGTTAGTATAAAACCTTAAAATTATGTTAGTAAACTTCCTATCGCTACGCCTTCGTGCGTTCCAGTGGTACTGTTCCGCGGAAGCAACGGATCACCACATCCTGAGGCCAGAAGTCGGTATTCGCACCACAAACGCCTTGAAATTGATGTTGCGGCGCGACTCCAGCTCCTGCACCCTCGGACAGTACTTCAACCTCCGGCACACGATGTGCGATTCCGCGATATTCTCCGCCTTTGTGGTGTAATGAAGGCGGGAGATATACACCGGCGTATTCGGTTTGGCGGCACCTCTCACCACCTCAAAACCATCTTCATCCCGACGTGGCGCCTGCGCAGGAGGCGCGTGCGGTGGAGCGTTTATAAGAGAGCCTTCAATATTTGAATTATTAGGCATTTTTACTTATATTATATTTAATAAAATATAATATTATTATAATTAATTTATTAAAATATAATATAAAATTTAAATTAATAAATGAAAAAATAAATATACTTACCCTTAACGTTTTATTATTATTAATAATACTATAATAATATTATAATAACGTATTCCCTTTTCTCTTTAATAAAACGTCAAAAAGTGCGTCGCTTAGTGAAACAGTTACCTCACCAACAATTAGTAGTTATCGAACAAAATCAACGTCGCCCAACGGAAAGTTATCGATATGAACGTTGCACTGCACTGTTCATAAATGTTCATGGATATAATTGGTCAGAGTGGCCACACCTCCTGATATTTTAGTTGTTCATAAAATATTGCTTAATACCATAGGTTTAAAGTTTAATTTTTATTGCATCAATGCTATTGACATGTGTAGGCGTAATTGTGTATTTATTACATTACACGCGTTCCGGTAATAAAAGACAGTAGATAGCATTTATATTGTCTTATTATTTAGATTTCTGTGGGTACCACCATCTTGCTTGTTTCTCCCGTTAAACAGCTTTGCTGTGTTTCGGAGAGAAGGGCAAGACAGGCAGTGTAATTACTGGCACCGAGACTTAACATCTTATGTCTCAGGATAGGCAACACATAAATGAGTTGGCCTGGGCTCGTTCCAGGTAAACTAGTTTATGTTCATGGGCGACGTCGACCACTTACCATCAGGTGGTACGTTTGCCAGTTTGCCTATCCAACTGACATAAAAAAAAATCTTCTTTAGTTCTAAGTTTAAGTCTTTATACCCATAAATGAGACTTGGAGGGAGGATCCGGCGCGGCAGCCGTATGGAAAAAGCCTAACTTCGTAAGCGCAAACCCCGCAAAACCTTCCGTCTGACAAAGATTCTTACCGAGCACGGTTGCTTTGGTGAGTACCTGTGCCGGACGGCCCACAGGGAGCCGTTGATAGTCTGTCACGATTGTGACGCGGCGGTGGACTCGGCCCAGCACACCCACGAGTTGTGCCCGAGATGGGCGGCGCTGCGTCATGATCTGACATCAGTCATCGGAGGGGACTTGTCTCTGCTCGGTGACGACGAGTCCTGGATGGTGATGGTCTCCTACTGCGAGGCAGTAATGTCCCAGAAGGAGGCCGACGAGCGAGTAAGAGAGGAGGCCGCCGACGAGGACTCCCCCCGCGGGCGACGAACGGGGGTGCGTAGGAGGCGCTAGTTAATGCGCCTCGGAGTAACACCCCTGTGCTCGTGTCGGGTCTGCTTTGTAGCGGTCGGGCAGTCCCCTCTTACGAGTAGTACTGGCCTTCGCCGGGGCCAGCCTGTCGCTGAGGTGATCCTGTCTGTTGCCTGCATATTCGAGACCCTCAATAAGAGGCTGAAGGCGCTCGTAGTGGTTTTAGTTAGGGTGGGCACTCCCAGGTGCGAGTCCCACATTGGGTCTACCCAAAGATTCTGGCTGCATCCATAAGGATTTCCCTGCGATAAAAAAAGGTATATATGAGGCTATAAGATCCCCACCATGGTTCAGGCATTGTTGTGGCGGTGGTGCTCAGTAACCTGGGGTGAGCCGCTGCACCTTGAGCGAAGCGAATTGAGCTGAGGTGGCTTTTTGTACCCTATAAGAAAAGGAGACAAAAGAGCAGGGGGCAAGGGGCAAGGATGGGAACCTGACCGTATTGTACTATCTCAACATTGGGAGGGGTTGTTCTGTGGTTCGGAACAACCCCTCTATGGAGGTGGCGTCAGTCCCCTGAGGGGCTGACTAGCCGCCGAGGTGCCCTGTTTGCTCAACAGATCCGGGGCACCTCACCAAAGACGGCAAAGGGTGGCACTTACCGGGTTTTAGTGGGTAGAGCCTAAAGTAGAAAGATTTCCCGGTCCGGTGACCGCGCGGGCGCTCTGTGACGCCACGCCTCGCGTCCGAGCCGGGGGTTCCGAAAGTTCAAGTAGGCAGTGTATTAATGTATGGATTGTCTATCCTAAATATGCCTACAGAAAAGTCCGTGATTGCATAATATGTCAAAGATAAAATACTACTATATCCATTTTAATGCTTAAAAAAATTGCCAAATATAAAGCGGTAATGTAAAAGCTATTTACCCAAATACACCATCCTTATCATCATTATACATATAATATAAAACAAAGTCCTCAGCCGCGTCTGTCTGAAAGCGATAAACTCAAAAACTTTTTTTTTTTTTTGGATTTTCATGCTGTTTTCAACATGACATACTTACAGTAATTCCAGAGACAGGTTACTTATAATACCTATATTATTTATAAGATGTTTTGGAAATTGGTAAATAATGGACAATTATTGTAAGAGTCGAAAAATTTTAAGCCGCTTGGGATATTACATTAAAAACTGCCTTATTTCTTTTAGAGATATAACAACACAATAAAATAATGGTCATCATCAGCCCAGATACGAGTCCGTGGGCGAAGCTAATAAAGAAATAAATATCTAATAAAGTTACATCGTAATAACTGGTAATTATAGTTCCTAGTCACGCGACGAAAACCATTCCGGGGCTATCCGACCACCCATTCAAAGCTATAAATAACAAGTGTATTTAAGATAATTGGATTGTTTCAATGTACGAATAACAACCAAATCTATACTAATATTGTAAAGCTGAAGAGTTTGTTTGTTTGTTTGAACGCGCTAATCTCAGGAACTACTGGTCCGATTTGAAAAATTCTTTCAGTGTTAGATAGCCCATTTATCGAGGAAGGCTATAGGCTATATAACATCACGCTGTGACTTATAAGAGTTGAGTAACGCGAGCGAAGCTGCAGGCAACAGCTAGTATTAGATATTTTACGACTTACGGCTTACATCGCAAAAAGTAAAAAAAAATATTGTTAGCTTTACAAGTATTGTACATAGTTTCTTCCGCAAGGTTCTAGTTTTATTATCATAGGCTTATGATATATCTCAATTATTAGACATTAGGTTTACTGATTGCCATAATTATGACTCTTATATTAAGTATGAACAAAAATGATCGCCTGAACGTAAATCGTGAAAGATGGGTCCTTCATCACTCGCAAAACCGACTTGCACATCTAAGATCCCATTTACTTGAAGATCGACAGATTCGCCTTCCAAACTCAAATTTCCTCATAAACTATAGCAATGTAATTCTCATACATCCACTGCGTGTTTTATGAACACATACGAACTCTCATTATTTATTTTATAATTAGATATTGAAATAAATTTAAGCATCGATACACGTAAGATGAAGATTTTACACATTTATACCTAGGTAACACTGAAAATGTTTAGAGAATGAAAAACGGCTTAATGTAGAAAGTTGCCAATACTTTTATTGTTTTTCGAAGTAATCTCCGTTTCTTTCTACACATCGTCGCATTCGATGGAACCACTGAGAAAAGCAGTGGGCACATTCTTCCTTAGGAGTCTCTTCTATGGCATTTTCGTACGCTTTCACCGCATCTTCAGGGCTCGTTAAGCGAATACCTCGAATTTTATCTTTAGTTCTTGGGAATAAATGAAAGTCGCAGGGCGCCAGGTCAGGACTGTAAGGCGGATGACTCATTATCTCGACACCTGTCATAGTCAAATATTCAACAGTCCGTTTTGCGGAGTGCGCTGAAGCATTGTCGTGGTGAAGGAGGATCCTGCTTCGTGGGCGCTGCTGTCGAATTTTTTCCAAGACAACAGACAAACAGCGTTTGACATACCAGTCTGCAGTAACTGTCCTTCCATCTTCTAGCACAACTGTCGCGAAATGACCTTTCCGACCAAAGAATGAGGCAATCATCTTTTTTCCTTGACTTCTTCCTTTCTTTATCTTAGTTGGCCGATCCTCGAAAGGAAACACCCACTGAGCTGATTGTCTTTTGGTTTCGGTTTCGTAGCAATATATCCAGCTTTCATCACCTGTGATGATGTCAAATACAGCATTTGATTTACCGCCGTTGAAATTATCTAACATTTGGCGACACCAGTCCATGCGGAGGCGTTTCTGGTCGTCGGTTAAAGTATGGGGAATCCATCTGGTACAAAGCTTCCTGACGCCTAAATGTTCGTGTAATATTTTTTGAACTTAACTCATACCAATGCCTAGGCTTGCCCGTATCTGCTGATAGGTCACTCTCTTATCTTCCTCTATCATGCGTCGCACAGCACTGATGTTATCTTCAGTAGTCGCTGTTAAAGGACGTCCGTCACGCGGATCATCACTGAGATTGCTACGTCCACGCTTAAAATCGTTAAACCAATTGTAAATAGTGGCACGAGATGGGGCTTCATTAAAAATGTTAATCGCAGCCTATCATAGCTTTGTTGTTGAGTAAGCCCACAACGAAAGTCATAATAAATCATTGACCGAAAATTTTCTCGCGTTATGTTCATTTTAACGCGTAACAACAGTTTTAGATTTGCCGCAAATTCACAAAAACAAATGACAAATGAATGCAATATACTACATTAGGTTACCAAAGAGTTCTAAAATTGAAATTCAAAAAAGTTTTCATTTTCAATGTAGAAACATTGAAAATGTAAACTGGCCAGTTCTAAACATTTTCAGTGTTACCCACGTATTGTATGACTTCGATATTGCGGTTTGCAAACACCTCTGAATTTAGATGGAGAATCCAAGTCGGAATATTGCCACAAATTGATAAATCAAATCACAAACATGTCGTCCGGATGAATGATAGGCCTCCAAACAGAATGTCGAACTAACTCCGCGTGAACCTACGTGAAACATTTTGAACATCCCGACTGACATAACAAAATGTTTATGGCAAAATGTGATCTGTACAGTTCAATACGAATCCCGATAGTGAAATGCAAGTGTGAAATACGTATTAATCATAATAATAACAACCATTATATGTCCCACTGCCGGGCACGGGTCTCCTCCTCGAAATCAGGCGAGGCCATGGTTTACCAATGTGCTGGCCTAATGCGGGTTGAAGATTAAGTGTAAAAAATCCCAAATCTAAACTCATTCAAAAAGATTACAAGTGCTTTATGATTTTATTGAATTTTTAACACAGCAAATTGCTTAAACCAACCCTTTTTTTCTTTATTGAGCCGCCACGCAAGGCTTGAACCATGGTGGGGAAACCAACCTACTGTGCTAATGTCGTCTAGAGTGTAACGAAGCCGGTGACGTAAAGTGTAAGATGAAGAGCCTAAAATGATTGACGAATACAGACATAGTCACAAAAATATTTGGCACAGATAAATTATTCCCAAAAAGTCATCTTTATAAAGAAATTACTTCCAAACGTTGCCAAACAAGAGAGCCCGATTGATAGATGATTCGATAAAAGTGCTATTGCAGATTGAATAAAGTGATAATAAACCGATTTACCCTCAGGCAGGGGCACTCAAAGAACATTTATTTCTAAAAATTATTCCATTTTTTGTTTGTTTCATAACTCACAAGTTTTTTTATAGCATAGAAAGGCAAATGAGCAGTCGAAGCTTTAGACTACCGACGCCCGTACACATCTGCACAACCAGAGATTGTAGAGATGTGTTGCCCTCCTTTTCGTTATCCCCCCAGTGGACCACCGGAAACTCACAAACGCCACGAAACACAAAAGCATAGTTGTCACTTGAAGCCGGACGTGCCATCCCAAGTCGGCTGCATAGCAGCATGGCACTACCTCTTACTAAATGGCATAAATGGCAACAAGTATAAAAGGTTTTCAACTTGATATTATTCTTCTTCCTCCTATCCTTATCCCAACTGTGTTGGGGAATGGGGTCGGCTTCCAGTCTAACCGCATGCAGCTCAATGACAGATTTAGGCTCCATGCCGCCCTAGGCCCTGTTTATCGCGCCGCCCTTAATGATAGAATAAATTTAATTAATATTGATACATTGAGTTATCATGTACTATTACTACTAGAGGAGACGTCTCAAGTTCTCAACTCTCTACTCAATTGTATATAACACGCGTTAGAGTGCACGCACTCCAACTCAGTTAGTCTGCTTTAAACGCTTGCTGCGACGGGTCGCTTGTCGTGACGAGCGAAGTTTTGTTTTTTAAATATGCCAACTGCGAGAATGTAATACACTTAAGACAGAAAATTCTTAAAAAAAATTATCTGAACTCATTTTCAAAGGAGACTGTCTTTAGGTATTTTTTTCGTCTCTGTGGCATTTCAAAAATTTTGCCGCCCCTCAAATCATGCCGCCCTAGGCCCGGGCCGTGTGGGCCTAGGCGTAAATCCATCACTGATGCAGCTGGATACCAGTATTTTAAATGGAGCGACTGCCTATCTGACCTCCACAATCCAGTAACTTGGTAATACCATACCCCGTGGTATGGTTGTCAGACTTTCGAGGTTCTGATGACCCGTAACGACTGACAAAGATCCACGAATGACAGCCGGGACAAACGAATTAACGTGCTTTCCGAGGCACAGAGGAGTCTCGGTATGTAAAGATGGTCACCCATCCACGGACAAACCCCGGAAAGCGTAGCTTAACCTGATGGATCGATCCGTGCAGCTATTATTACTTAGCCACGAGCTCCTCCATTCTAAATTTTGATTAAAAACTAAAATTCATTTGCTAATCCACGATATTTTTGTAATTATTAAAAAAAACAACTCAATCAATTGACACAATCACAGATAGCTATAATAACTAATATTTCTTTTGTTACAGATGCGACAATGTTTACTTCCAGTATTATTACTAACTACAGTAACACTGTCATTGAGCGACGTATTACCTATAGTAACAGTCGATCAGACGGACGCAGAAGCTCTGGAAAGTGACCAAGAATATGACAATACTTTTAATTCAGCACACAATGATCGAAATATATTTTATGAATTATTTAAAGAATCGCCAGAAAATGAAATGCCTACAAAATCAAGGAGAAAATATAAATTGCACCCAGTGCGATCTTCAAACGATGAGCCCAGGAAAAATAATAATTATGATGATAAAGGATTTCGACAAGAACAATGGCATAACTACCCAAGACAATTAGATCGACTCCATATAAATTCAGTTGAAAATGTTCCTATTGATTATGACCTGAAGGATAAAAATGATATTGATGATTCGCGACAGTTTGATAACGAAGCAATACTCGGAAATTCTGACATAGATGATGTAGCTGGTCCATTATTAATACTTAAAATACGTTTAGCGTTTCTGAACAATAACATGAAAGACTATAAGACCAATAAGGACGATAATGCTGATTCAATACAATTGGATTCAACTAATTTTAAAAAACTCTTCAGAGAAAGAGAGAATGACGAAGACACGCTTCTCAATACTAAAATTGATCCTACAATAAATACCAAAAGGGAGAGGAGAGGAAAACTTAGGATGAAGGACTTGACATTGTCAGGTAAATATTAAGCCTACTTACCATATTATGTATACTTGTTAAAGCAATAAGATATAATATATGTAATCTTTAATCTGCACCCGACAACAAGGAAGTTTATATATAAATAAAAAATATATGTCCCACTGCCGGGCACGGGCCATAGTTCAACAATGCGATGGCCCAATGCGGGTTGGTAAGCTTCAAACACCTTCAAAGACCTTTAATCTCATTAAACATACAGATTTTCTCCAGATGTTTTTCTTCACCTGTGGAAAACATCGTGAGGTTACTTGTTTCTCCCGTGAAACAGCTTTGCTGTGTTTCGGAGAGAAGAGCAAGACAGGCAGTGTAATTACTGGCACTGAGACTACCGGTGGTAGGGAAGCGCTGTGCCGCGCTCCCGGCTGCATGGGTACCACCATCTTGCTTGTTTCTCCCGTGAAACAGTTTTGCTGTGTTTCGAAGAGAAGGGCAAGATAGGCAGTGTAATTACTGGCACCGAGACTTAATATCTTATGTCTCTGGATAGGCAACACATAACTGAGTTGCCTGGGCTCGTTCCAGGTACTGGTTTATGTTCATGGGCGACGTCGACCACTTACCATCAGGTGGCACGTTTGCCAGTTTGCCTATCCAACTAACATAAAAAAGAGGAAACCTACAAACAAACAAGAAAATTTAATTTACGTAATTATTTTAAAAATATACTATAAATGCATAAAGTTTAAACAAATTCTGTTTTGTATATTGCTACGACCGGCATACTCGTATGTCATATGTAAGTCCACCAAAAGTACCTATCACTAAGCTGTAACATTCCCGTATTTGGTCTTACAAATTGGCATTGGCTCCAGAATGTCAAATTCACTTTTTCCCAATGATCTGCAAAGTTCAAACAAGTGACAGTTAAAAAATCATCTTCTATTTTAATTTACTATTTTAATGTATCTTTATTGTGAAAATTTAACACAATTCGTTTATTAGATTTTAAATTAACATGGCTATTTTCATTCTTCTACGAATTTCACGAATGTATATCTCGTGAACAAGACATTCGTAGACAATGTCCAAATATCGCGTTCCGCGAAATAAAATTGACAAACATGGTAAATATTCCGATTTAAATTATTTTAGTAATTCGTTTATCATTTTATCCATTTCAGAAATGGACCCAGAAGAAAAGAAATCGGTGAAGAAAAGAATGTTTTCGTTATGGAGTCGTTTGCAAAACCTTTCTCATAAAGGACACGAACTCCAACATAGACGACATTTCTACACATTCTACGGCCTACCTGAAAACAGTGGCGGGACCCTTACAGCTGAGACAAGGGCCTCTCTAGTCCGACCACCGGGCTCCCCTCTCCGGTGGGGATAGACAGTAGAAGTAAAGTACACTAAAGAGAAAGGCTGGTTTTGAAATTATCAAACTTAATAATCACGCATTAATAAATTCTATATTGAAATAACTTGTATAAGATAGAGATACCAATATAACCTTAGTGAATACAAGTAGGCATCTTGACGAAGCTGAACAGTACAATAATATGATCATTTTATTTGATGAAAGACATTTTGAATGAGACAAATATAAATAGTAGAGTAATTTTTAAAATGTATTTATTCGACAATCCTATTAACATTGTAGTTTTAATATTAATTAACAGAAATGTGTATTGACCAAAAGTATTTAACAGTACAAATTATAAAAATGAAAGTGTAGAAGGTAGCTCCTTTCTTGCTTTCTAGAACTTTTGAAAACTATATGGACTAGGCGATACATTATTCAAAAATACTAAGGCGGTCAAACATATGAAACAATTCAAACTAAATATTAAAGGCTGTGATATTTTTTAACTTAATAATTTGACTATGTTTAACTACGTCAACAAATTATAGCTACATTGTATTCCTTATTTTTGGATGCACGGTTTTGTGGAGAGTTGTTGGATTTGGAGTAACGCTATTCAACTCTAATTCGTCTTTCGAAATTATAGTTTACATAAGAGTTTTGTTATATTTTCACTTTTTATTTGTATCCTACTAAAATTTAATACGTTTTGATCACATAATAAATTTATTTACACATTTCAAAAATAAAATGGAAGTACACAAGGAATACTATACTTTCATTTAATCTATACTAATATTATAAAGCTGAAGAGTTTGTTTGTTTGTTTGAATGCGCTAATCTCAGGAACTACTGGTCCGATTTGGAAAATTATTTCAGTGTTAGACAGCTTATTTATCGAGGAAGGCTATATAACATCAAGCTGTGACTTATAGGAGTTGAGTAACGCGGGCGAAGCTGCAGGCAACAGCTAGTTATCTAATATTTATTCGCTCGTACTGGTCACACTAACTATGCGACAAATATATAATATTATTTTCGATCTACTATAGTTTGCTGAATGTATGTTTCGTATACTCCATACATTTCACCAGAGCCTCCCCAGCGGAAACTCAGAGGAACTGAATTGTATGGAACAATATAAAGGTGCGGTACCACAGTAGCGCACGCATAGGCCACGTACGTCAATTGCAGGAAAACGTCAATCAATGCGTAAAGTTTCCGATAATCACATACATTTTCTTGCAAAGCGAAACTTGACAAACGTGCTGCGGTGGGGCCGCGCCGTTTATAATAATAACCCTTACTCTATAGACATCGGTAAATGTATTGTTACTTCTTTAATTTTTGGTTATTTTCATTGTCAAATAAACCCGGCCTCGCCATTTGGTTGGTGTTCACCAAACACCAGCCAAATGGCGAGGCCGGGTTTCGGACAATTCTGACGTATATTTTTTTTATAAAAAGCTGATGCATCTTGCAAGTAAAGTTCTTTTATCAAACGTTTGACCGTTTGTCTATGTCAACTTAAAATCAATATTAAATACAGTATTTGAATATAAGTATTCGTAACTTATAAATTATGAAACTTCCATAGAATTAGTATTTATTTATTCGTAGGTATTACCCTAATATAATGCGAATACATGTTATAGGATGCGATATATATACTATGTTATTATTTGTAGATACATTTATAATCCAACATTACATATGTAAATAAAACATCATGCATGACGTCGACGACTATTTATTTTTACCTCTTACCTTATCTTTCTTTTTTATTTTATTAAATAAAAAAGCCTTTGCAAAATATAAGCTTCGATAAAGTTGGTATTGGCTAGGCTTCTAAATGAACCCCACCATGGTTCAGGCCTTGTCATGGCGGTGGGCTCAGTAACCTAGGGTGAGCGGTGCACCTTGGGCGAAGCTAATTGGGCCGAGGGGGCTCTTTGTACCCCTCTGATAAGAAGAGGGGACAGAAGAGCAGGGGGCAAGGGGTGAGGATGAGAACCTCGCCCCATTGTACTGTCCCGACGTTGGGAGGGGTTGTTCTGTGGTGCGGGACAACCCCTCTGTGGAGGTGGCATCGGTCCCTAGCGGGAGTAGCGGGTCTGACTAGCCGACGAGGTGCCTTGTTTGTTTTCTAGATCCGGGGCACCTCACCAAAGGCGGCATTGGTGGCACTCGCCGGGTTTTAGTGGGTAGAGCTGCGTCCATTTACCAGCTGTCGGGCGTAGAGAGTCCCACATACCCGCGTGGGGAGACCCACTCCCCCGCGGGATGCCTCAGAGCATTTCCCGGCGTTAAAGAAAAAAAAAGGCTTCTAAATGAAAGGCCTGGATTCAGTGATGTGAAGTTCGCCAACCTACATTCGGTCAGCGCATTTGCGTTAGGTATAGTCTAATAAACTCCAAAAGACCTACGAGCTGTACGATATAAAAAGTTCGGGTATATATATTATTTTATATATGTTCCAAAGTCTGTACCACTAACAATTAAACAAAAGCAAGAGGTCTGAGCATAGGCCTCCCTCAATGAACGCCAAGACGACCGATCCCTCGCTCCGATCGCATGCAACACGGACCGGCCAATTCACGGAGATCGTCTACCCACCTGGTTAATGGCTGACCAACACTCCGTCTACCTAAACGCGGCCTCGGGAGGCCTATGTTCAGAAGTGGACGGTTAGGGGCTGATGATGAAAAAGAGGTCTGGATTGGAGTCTAATCTGTGCTCTCTAAATGGTTCTTTATATCGAGTAAGCATGTGTATTGTACACATGCTTACTCGACGCTCTGTCGAAAAGTTTTCGAAAATCTGAGTTGTGGTTTGAAGAGTGCCAGCAGTGAGATGGAGGCCACCTGTGCTAGCAAAAGGGGTAGACAAAATTATAAGATTAATTTAAATACAATGAGTAGTTTCGTTTTATAGTAATTTCAGAAGTGCAAACACTTTTGGTCCAACCTGTACTTGCTCGTGTACCTGACATTGTCAACTACAGCTTGGCAAAAAAGAGTATGACGTGTGACAGGTGGAACTAAATATTTTACTAAATGGAAACCTATGACGTTGACAATACTTGGCCGACAAATAATAGATTTTGAGTAACGTTTAGTGTTTCACATTTATTTTTAACGTTTTGTTTAAATTATCTTACTGATTTTTCATATTGTGATGAGACCTAAATGAAAGTGGCGCCCTCATTTTTTCCATACTCTTTTTTGCCAAGCTGTACGCTTGTTCACCGGTAAAAAAAACATTGGAAGGAAAACATGCTGTTAAGACTCGACCGACAAGTCTTTGAATATAATTTTCTCTTGAACTAGTACCTACGTAGATTTTTTTTTCTTTAACGCCGGGAAATGCTCTGAGGCATCCCGCGCGGGAGTGGGTCTCTCCACTCGGGTATGTGGGACTCGCTGCGCCCGACAGCTGGTAAATGGACGCAGCTCTACCCACTAAAACCCGGCGAGTGCCACCAATGCCACCTTTGGTGAGGTGCCCTGGATCTAGTAAACAAACAGGGCACCTCGACGGCTAGTCAGTCCCGCAAGGGACCGACGCCTCCTCCACAGAGAGGTTGTCCAGCACCACAGAACAACCCCTCCCAACGTTGGGACCATGGGGTGAGGTTCCTATCCTCACCCCTTGCCCCCTACTCTTATGTCCCCTCTTCTTATAAGAGGGCTACAAAGAGCCCCCTTGGCCCAATTAGCTTCGCCCAAGGTGCAGCGGCTCACCCTAGGTTACTGAGCCCCACCGCCACGACAAGGCCTGAACCATGGTGGGGAGCTAGTACGTAGATAGCCTATACCTTTCTAGGCTTATTTAAAGAAGAGCCGTACTGGAGGGTACGTATAAGGGTACTTTCGTTTGTATTAAATGTGTGGTCACAAATCACGATTGGTGAGAATATTGAGTTCAACTAACTTCGCTACACATCTTTGCGTTTATATCTGGTGTCCCATTTGTACTAAATATCGCATTCCTGTAGCTTGATGCGGTTGCGTCATCAATTAAATTTACCGCCAATATTATATATTAACCCGGGATTGCGGAGTGGTAAAATGTTACACAGACGTTGGGAGGGGTCACACAGACCCGTGTTAGATATTAACTTATTGCAGTACTTTATCTTCTATACAGATAATATTGGAGTTTCTGTTTGTAATATTAGAATAACCGCTTTTTACTAAATACATATGGATGTATACACGGTACATAATATAATAGCTTCGACTGCTTTAACTTAGATTTACAGCCGTACCCGAATTGATGATGATTATTTTTATTGCCTAAGTTACTCCTTATAGCATCAGTTATCTGCCAGTGAAAATTCCGTCAAAATCGGCCCAGCCGTTTCAGAGATGAGCCGAAACAAACAGTCAGACAGACATACAAAAATTGCAAAAAATGCTATTTTCCATATCGATTAAATAAAAAGCGGTTATTTTAATTTTACAAACAGACACTACAATTTTATTTATCTATAGAGATGTATCTAAGATAAACAATCAGTCTTAATGATTTAAATACAAAAAAGCGTCACTAAAGCCGACCACAAATCCGATAGCGTGGATGGTGGTGTCATTATCATCAGACTTCGAGATATCTTGCTTTGTTCACCACACATCTCCTGCCAGCATAGAATCAGAGTCAGACTCTTATAAAATCGAATAAATGCGCTGTCGTTCTGCCTCTTCTTGATCCATTTTTTTAGTAAGTACCTACAGAAAAACACTAATTAAATACATCGAACTATATATGAGCAACCTTATTTAAAATAATATCTATAAAAATGGCGAGTAATTGTAACACTAACTGCGGGGATGGGTCTCACAAGTCACATCACATACCTTATTGAATTTTGTGCATGTGTCGCTGTCACAAGACTTTACGTGTTACCTGAGACGCATAGAACAACTCAACAGCTCCAGCTACTGAGAAGAACAGCAACGTCGCACGCATAGTAACCGAACTAGAAGCGAAATAAAATGTAACGGGTCTCACAGACCCAAACCAGATCCCATGAAGTCAGGTTAAATACAAATAATATGTAGTAGTGAGATCTAAAAATAGACCCCAGAGACGGATTATCCTTGATACTAAAGAGCCTATTTCTTTTAGCCTTATCAGTCGCCGCTAGACATACTTATGGCTTTTGTTTTGCTTACTTTGCACACTTGGGTCCTTTGTACAACTTTAACCGTATGATATAAGGTAATTCTTAATTTCTACCATAGCTCAGATTTATCTCGCTCTTTTGTGAATCAATTCCTTATATTCAGTTACAGCATTATATGAAATCTTCATCATGATTATCGATCCTTTTCCCTCCATCCGACCATGCCTGGCATAGACCTCATGAAAGCCAAGATCGCATCCAACTAATAATAGGCCCTAGTTATATGTATGTGGCGTAAAATTTTATAATATGCGTCTAGTGTATCTATCTATATTCTATAATCTATTTATGACAATTAATGTGAATATGAATGAGTGAGTAGTATACAAACATGGCGTCGTACGGCGAGCCACGTGACCGCGCATTCAATAATAATAATCGGTCACCGACCGCCGTCGCCGACGACTCACGACGCGTCACCACAATCTCGCGACTCGCAATAAAAATATACAAATTACCTCTCAGCTAGAATATACATAACCAAACGTACTAACTCACAGTAAGTACTATTTATGATATTAATATTCAAAATGAATTATTATATATACATTATGCATGGGAATACTTCAGTGAATAAAAGTTATATAACCTATTTATTAAGTAACAAGTATTTATTGTATAACCCGTTTGCGTTGACGCATTTTATATACAGCGCCTCTACCGGTGGATTGGTGTAACTTACAATTTCTTAGATCTGAAACAAATTAAATATACTAATTATAAAAATACTGTAAGTAGATTCATGTGACATATTGACATAGCATCATTGTATTAGAAAACGGGAACAAGTATTGAGTTAAGAGATAATTGTGAGCGCTAGTTTCAATACCTACTAAATGTAAATACAAGTACCATCGTATTGGCGGTGGGTAGTTTTATCTAATAAAATTTTAAAAAAAATTGTCTGACGGTTCAATGCAGGTTCTGGTTTTGCAACTTAATTGAAACAGAAGCTCATTTTTTTTTAAAGATTTTCTTTAAACTCAATTTCATAACAAAACTACATCAGCCAATCATAAATGCAAAATAAGTATGTATTCGAATAAATGCCGAGACTAAAAACAAGTTTTCACTAGGTATACTCGGGAGGCAGATGGCCACTCGGACGCTACTCGGATAGTGAAAACCCGCGCTCCAAGTTTTTTTCTTTTTTTTTCGAAAGGGCTAGACTTTTCAGTCTGATGGCCTTGAAGCTCAATCGGTACAGTAAGTGAGCATATGGCTCACTTAAGAAATATTCGAAAGGGGGACGGTGTGGTTCATCGCGCGCGCTGCTCGGGAGAGCAGGATTTGGACTAGTCAAATCCGATACGGTCGACGAATCTTTTACGGTTGAATTTAACCTATCATCATGCCTTTTCAAAGTGACGTTCTGACGTCATTTTGAAGTGGCCCCTAATGGACTCTAATCTGAAGTCCCTGTGCAGGTCGATGTTTCTTACGTACCACGGGCAACCGGTTGCCATGCGTAAGAATTTATTTTGGACTATTTGTAGTGCATTGAGTCGACTTTGTGGCACATGCGCGAATGCGACACAAGAGTATGACATAATGGGTCGGATACAAGTTTTATATTGGGTTAGGTTATGCCTGAGGGGCATTCTGCTGTTTTTGTTAGGAATATATTATAATTAGGAATATATATTTTCATTGTGAAAGATTATATTAAATAGCTACTACTCGGATGTAAAAAGCAATTATGAGTGTAAAGTGCAAACAAGAATCCTAGTGTAGGTACGATGATAGTGAAAACCCGGCTTTAATATTAAATACAGCAACACTTATATTATTAACTAGCTGTTGCCCGCAGTTTCGCCCGCGTTTAGAACTTAGATTTACGGATTGATGATGCTTAAATTTATAGCCTAAGTTACTCCTTTTATCATCAGTTATCTGCCAGTGAAAGTCCTATCAAAATCGGCCCAGTCGTTTCAGAGATTAGCCGGAACAAACAGACAAACAGGCAGACAGACAGACAGATCAAAATTGTAAAAAGGACTATTTTGGTATATTTACCGTGTATACATCTCTATGCATTTAATAAAAAGCGGTTACTTTAATATTACAAACAGACACTCCAATTTTATTTATCTGTATAGATTATTATCATTAAAAATATCATACGTTTAGTAAATTTCCGGTCATTCATAAAAATCATTATCGTTAAGTCCCACATAAAGTTTTTAGTGAAATTAGCAAAACAAAGGTAATTTATTTTAATCGATGAGATATATTTTCAAAATTGCTGCTAAAAAGTTGTTACGTATTTGGATTTTAACAAGACACCCGACAAGTAGGTAAACAATGTTCAAAGCCAGTTAATTAAATATATCACATAAAATATTTTGTAAGAGGCAGTACCATGCTGCTTTGCAGCCGAATTGTGCCGGCACTTGACGAGCGTCAAGTGACAGCTATGCTGTCGCGTTTCGTTCGGCTTGTAAGTTTCCAGTGGCCCATTGGGGGAGATAGGGAAAAGGAGGGCAATGCATGTGCATAATCTCTGGTTGTGCGGATGTGTATGTGCGTCGATAGTCGACAAAAGGCTTCGACTGGACGTTTGCTCTCCTATTCTATAAAAAAATATAACTTATGAATAATAAATATAAATTATAATAAATTTGAAATATGAATTATAAAGATTATGAATAAAAGTAATGTTCCAGAGCTTTGAGATATTAAAATAGAATAAATACGTTATTCATAAATATATAAGTTACCCATAATTTAAGTATGGTAATTTATAATTAGTATACCGATAATTTAAACGAATAATCGAAGCAATCAATAATGTGAAGACTAAATGTCCATAAATATTATTTTAAAGGAATATTCCTGCAAACCATCTAACCTTGCGAATTATGGGTTTTAGTGATCGGTTACCTTCGGGTAAAGCATGGGTAAGCATGTCTGCGCCTTGCCAAGGGCAAGGCGCAGACATGCTTACTGTGTCTGGACTTCTACTGGACAATTCAATCATTGATATACGAAATATTTATATAGAAAATGGACATTTACAGAGTTGTGAGTATACTACATACTCATCAGGCACTTTTCCTCGTTCCGGTCATGCTATTTTTTTTTTAACCCAGCCAACTTATGTGGCCGCTGTGACTCTTGTACATAACTTTTTTTTAAGATGAATCAAGCAGTTTTGTACGGTTATTGGTTGTCCTCGTGTACTTGGAGAGTGCGGGCGGCCCTACACTTTAAGAAAATACCATTCGAGGAGAGAAGCGTTGACATCGTGAAAACCCGCAATCAGCTGACTGACGAGTACCGAGCCATCAACCCTTCGCAGAAGGTGCCGGCACTGGTTATCGGTAAGACTAGTTGCAATAAACATTTTCAATATTATCTAAGTATATAATTTAAATTCATATTCATTTTTATATTAATTTATTATTCACAGTATTTGTATTAACTTACAAATAAGTAAGACAGAAAAAGGTAGTGCTCCCCACCATGGTTCAGGCCTTGACGTGGCGGTGGGGCTCTTTGTACCCCTCTTATAAGAAGAGGGGACAAAAGAGCAGGGGGCAAGGGGCGAGGACGGGAATCTCACCCCATTAGATAGAGACCCCATAGATCCGGGGCACCTCACCAAGGCGGCATTGGTGGCACTAGCCGGGTTTTAGTGGGTAGAGCTGCGTCCACTTACCACCTATCGGGCGCAGCGAGTCCCACATACCCATTTGGGGAGACCCACTCCCCCGCGGGATGTCTCAGAGCATTTCCTAGCGTTAAAGAATAAAAAAGTAAGAGGTAGTGCTATGCTGCATTGCATCCGAATTGGGCCGGCACGACCGGGATGGTACCTCTCGCTCATATAACACTGGTGTCAAGTGACAGCTATGCCGTCACGTTTCGTGTAGTTTGTAAGTTTCCGGTGGCCCATTGGGGGGGATAGGGAAAATATGGCGGCGCATCTGCGTGGCCTTGGTTGTGCGGATGTGTATGGGCGTTGGCGCGCGCCGTGAGGCTGCTCGTTTGCCCCCTGATGAGATAAAAAAAAACTAAACTTCGTGTTCTCATCGATTTCCCTGTCACTTCAAGACACTCGCTTTAATATGAATAGAGCAAACGTTCGTCTTCCTCATCTATGAAAATTTATCAGAATATTTTTTGGACAAAATAATCTTAATATGCGATTCGATAGCACACGTTTACGTAACGTAACCCTTGTCAGTGTCAGCCATATTTAACCTGCCTGAATCTCATTATTTTTAAAGACATAACAACTAATGAATATATCTATGTATAGTTCGAGCTGGGGAGAAACCCCCATCATATTGCGGAAAATTTCGGAACTAATTTCTGTATGGACTATCTGTGTTTACCGTATAAAAGATACAGTGGCGACACAAATGCAGGGTTTATAATATATTTCTGGTCAGGCTATACACACCGATATCATAAGCAACGTATTAATGAGCTACATGGATTGTTGCGACATGGTCCACTTTACATCAGATGGCTGCTCAGCGTTTGCTTATCTAACATAAAAATATACCCATTTATATTTCATAATAATATTACAAATATAAGTTATCCTGTATATCAGTTTGTCCGTCCATTACCTATGACTGTTTATAATGTATGACTTCACGTGTATATCACTAATTTTAGTTTCATAAAAGGCAAGGATTAATTAATTACAATTTAGCAGTCCTACATGACTGTTAAAATATTTATAATCAATCCGGATATGGCTGGTAATATAAGCCGACTAATTTATACCACACGCTTCAGGTATGTTTTTCAATTGTATATGCTAAAGTTTAAAATTATTGAGTACTTAGCTGTTGACCGCAGCTTCGCCCGCGTTAACTTACTTAACTCTTATTAGTGACAACGTGATGTTATATAGCCTTCCTCGGTAAATAGGCTATCTAACACTGAAATAATTTTTCAAATCGGACCAGTAGTTCCTGAGATTAACGCGTTCAAACAAACAAACTTTTCAGTTTTATATTATTAGTATAGATATGGAGCTGAAATTTCAATAAGTTTATTTTTCATAAAATTTCTCATATAAAACATATTTATAGTTGGTTCTAAACGACAAAGTAAGAGGTAGTGCTATGCTGCATTGCATCCGAATTGGGCCGGCACGAACGGGATGGTACCTGTCGCTCATATAACACCGGCGTCAAGTGACAGCTATGCTGTCGCGTTTCGTGCGGTTTGTGAGTTTCCGGTGGCCCATTGGGGGGGGTTAGGGAAAAGGAGGGCAACGCATCTGCATAATATTTGGTTGTGCGGATGTGTTTGGGCGTCGGTAGTCGCCAAACGACTTCGACTGCTCATTGCCCTACTATGCCATAAAAAAAAAAAAAAAAAAAAAAAAAAAAAAAAAAAAATTATGACAAATCTTAAGCCACGGACGTCCCAGATGATCAGATTTGAATAAAGCCAAATAATTTACCAAAACCATATCCAGACAAAGGTCCCTGTTAAAATACCCGTAGGAATAAGGAATAATAAGTTTCACGGAACAAAAATCGTTTTGTGAAATAGCGTGATTAAACGAAGTGCTCTGAAACTCGTTTCAGGTTTCCTTTGTAATATTCTTCTATTCCATGTACACGAGATTTTTTGAATGATTCCAATAACGCGCCATAATACCTCCAATATCCATCTCATTTGTGCCGCCAACAAAATACGCCTTGAATTTTAATTTACAATCCGTAGATGTAAGTACGTGGTGTAAGTGAGCAATTGTTGAGAAGATTATTTTTCATTTTATTTTGGTCTTTCATTCTAATACTTATAATAATAAAAAAATCGGTTGTCTGTAAAGTCGGTTACTGACGATAGTTGAACGTGACAACGTCATAAGAAAATGGAACGCCTCACATCGAGGTAACGCCGCATGCGTCATGTTTTTTCGTTCTTGCAGCCGGCTCCATCCAATTATAAGACGTTGTCACGTCAAAAAAACGGTTGTCTGTAAAATCGGTTTACTGACGATAGTTGAACGTGACAACGTCATAAGAAAATGGAACGCCTCAGAGCGAGGTAACGCCGCATACTTCATCGCATCGTCATGTTTTTTCGTTTTTGCAGCCGGCTACATCGAATTATAAGACGTTGTCACGTCAATAACAATAAAATAATATTTTTATTTCAAACCACATAGCCAAAACTTTGTTACATATTATAGTAACAATATTCTTATAATCTGTATCTTGATCATTCCACGACGGGTTCAGGGCTGATCTCTTTTGTTAATAAACTAGCCATATTGCACATGTCCCATTCTGATTCGTATTCATATTTTCAATATGTCCTCCCATAAAAACTTTTACAGTCCCTCAAGCTGTCAGTCTTTATTTAAAAAGTACGACATTTTGTACGGGTGATGTGCTCATATCAGAAACACAATCATCATCAACATTAACCATTTTCCGTTCACGAAACATCCTTTCAATGAACGTCACGACGGCCGATCCTCCGCCACATCTAGTATAGGACAGGCACAAAGACCCAATACGGAAAATCGTAAATTTTTATATAATTCAAATATCAATGCAGCATCTTTCATCATCAGTGAGTGTTTAAGTGAATTCGAGAACGGTTTAGATTCACAATTCGTTTTACTACAATATATTTCGTATATGCTCGGATGGGAACCCGGCCCCATGCAGTATGACACGACGTCGCAGGGACTGCTTAGTAGCGGCCCGGCAGTTCCCCCTTACGAGGAGTAGTCTGGCCTTCGCTGGGGCCAGATTGTCGCTGAGGCGATCCTGTCGGTTGCCTGCATATCCGAGACTCTCAAAAAGCGGCTGAAGGCGCTCACAGTGGTTTTAGTTAGGGTGGGCACTCCCAGATGCGAGTCCCACGTTGGGTCAGGATCTACCAGAAGATCCTGGCTGCATCCATAAGGATTTCCCTGCGATAAAAAAAAGTAAATGTTACAAAAATATTTCTTGCACTTATATAATAATCACTGTCACGTTATTTATGCCCAAATACACCAAAAAAGACGATACGATAACCATCTCCATAAAACACAGCCTTGTTAACTTTTTAACTAACAAGTCAACTGTGTCGGAGTTTATCGATCCGATATGTAGAGTTTCTACATTCATACTATTATGCATGTATACTAATTATTCTATTGTCTAAGTGGTATCAGGCCACTTATACATGCCGAAGACGTGATGGCCAATGGGCCAATAAGTTTCTGTCAGTCTACTAGACTGGACAACGATGACGGGATGGCTGAAGTTGGATACGAGAGGCCTCACTCGTCAACATATTTCGACGAC
Organism: Helleia helle; assembly: GCA_963853865.1. Taxonomy (NCBI): domain Eukaryota; kingdom Metazoa; phylum Arthropoda; class Insecta; order Lepidoptera; family Lycaenidae; genus Helleia; species Helleia helle. The sequence continues at coordinate 17,045,447 of OY971421.1, forward strand.
CTCTGTGGTTCAGTGGTAAGCGCGTTGGCGCTCAAGCCGGAGGTTGCGGGTTTGAATCCCGCCAAGGAACAAAAAAATATTTTCTGTGTTCCTGGGTCATGGATGTGTATTAAATATGTGTATTATATAATAAACATCTTAAATATAAGTATAGTATAAAAGTATTAAATATATTTCCATTGTCTGGTACCCGTAAGACAAGTTCTTCAAGAACTTACCACGGGACCAGATTGACGTGATGTGAAGCGTCCATACAAATATATATATATATATATATATATCTGGGGCTCATCCTTGACGGAGGGTGGACCTACGGCCCACATTTGTCCATGTTGTGACCGAAGGTCGCGAAGGCAGCAAGTGCACTGGGCAGACTCCTCCCGAACCTCGAAGGACCCAGCGCCACCTGCAGGCAGCTATACTCCGGAGTCTGCCGTAGTATGGCGACGTACGGTACACCCATCTGAGCGGATCACCTTACTGAGAGGAATAAGGCCCGGCTGCGATCGGCGCTGCGGGTCATCGCGGTAAAAGTGATCCGGGGGTACCGTACGGTTTCGTGGGCAGCAGCCACTGCCCTAGCCGGTGACCCGCCGTGGGAGCTCGTGGCGGAGGTTCTTGCCGAGACGCACTCCTATGTCTCGGATAGGAGGTGCCTTACGCTGGACGGGATCCTACGGGTTCACCGACTAAGCGTTAATGCGGGGGGAGGACCTGGCGCAGCAGCCGTATGGCAAAAACCTGACGGTTGCTCTGCGTCCGGTCCTTGAGCGGTGGATGCGCCGTAAGCGCAAACCCCTCTCCATCCGTCTGACACAGGTGCTCACCGGGCATGGTTGCTTTGGTGAGTACCTGTGCCGGACGGCCCGCAGGGAGCCGTTGACAGTGTGTCACGATTGAGGCGCGGCGGTGGACTCAGCCCAGCACACACTCGAGGTGTGCCCGAGATGGGCGGCGCTGCGTCACAGTCTGACATCAGTCATCGGAGGGGACTTGTCTCTGCCGAGCGTCATCACCGCAATACTCGGTGACGACGAGTCCTGGACGGCGATGGTCTCCTTCTGCGAGGCAGTAATGTCCCAGAAGGAGGTCGACGAGCGGGTGAGAGAGGAGGCGGCAGCCAACGAGGCCTCCTCCCGCGGGCGACGAACAGGGTTGCGTAGGAGGCGCTATTTAATTCGCCTCCAGTAACGCCTCTGTCTTCGTGTCGGGCTCAGGATGGGAACCTGGGTCTATATGGCACGACGTCGTCGGGACTGCTAAGTAGCGGCCGGGCAGTCCCCCCCTACGAGGAGTAGTCTGGCCTTCGCCGGGGCCAGCCTGTCGCTGAGGTGATCCTGTCTGTTGCTTGTTTAATTTCCCTACCAAGGTTCAAGCCTTGTCGTGGCGATGGGGTTCTGTAAGTAGCTTAAGGTGAACTCAGCACCTTAGTCGAAGCCAATTGAACCGAGGGAACTGCTCTTTGTATCCCTCTTATAAAAAGAGGAACAAAAGAGCAGGGGTGCCGCGCTCCCGGCTGCATGGGTACCACCATCTTGCTTGTTTCTCCCGTGAAACAGCTTTGCTGTATTTCGGAGAGAAGGGCAAGACACGCAGTGTAATTACTGGCACCGAGACTTAACATCTTATGTCTCAGGATAGGTAACACATAAATGAGTTGCCTGGGCTCGATCCAGGTATACTGGTTTATGTTCATGGGCGACGTCGACCACTTACCATCAGGTGGCACGTATACCAGTTTGCCTATCCAACTAACATAAAAAAAAAATTAAAAAAAAAATCCAGGACACCTCACCAAAGGCGGCATTGGTGTCACTCGCCGGGTTTTATTGCGTAGAGCTGCGTCCACCTTACCATCTTTCCTGAGGCATCCAGCGGCATGCCTCAGATCATTTCCCGGCGTTAAAAAAGCTTGTTTAATTTAGATTTACCCTGGTATAGGGTAGGTAGTAGGTACCTATAGCGGGGGGACGACCCTACGTGCTCAAATGATACAACATATCACACATAGTGACATAGCCCAGCTGGTTCTGGGTAGACATATGTAGGTGTATACGTAAATGCGGAATGCGAATTAATTTTGATTTACCCAAAATTTGGACTTTACCCAAAGAGCCGGGTTCTACATATACCCGGGTAAACCTAAATTTGTTTGTATTACCCATAACATATAAAAGTATTATATAATATGTTAGTAGTTGTTATATAGTACAATAATATAATACGATATTGCACTATTACTGAATTTAGAACACCTGCTCTGAAGTGTATCATCGATGACAATGTGGAGGGTATTGTAGCGATGACATCATCGATTGTTGAGCCGCATTCAAACGCACTAACGATATTAGCAGTATTATCCATTGATTGTGCTAATTAATAGGGTAGATGATTCGATTATAATGACCAAGCTCTTATACCAGGATTCGTATGTATTAAAAATATTAGAAATGACGCACACTTCCATTTTCCTTAGAGTCGGTGGTCCCATGGTATATAACCGGATAGAGTAGTAATGTGAGCCATAAATTCCGAACTGGTCAGTGATTTGTCACTGACGTAATAGTAATTCAACCAACCAGGGATCTGTATGTACGTCCCATCGGCCAATCATCCATCAATGGCCATCAGTCAGCCAATCAGAACGCAGAACCAGCGCAGCGTCGCAGCACAAATATGGCGGAATTCGTCTTCATACAAAACACATGGCACTTACCACTCTCTTCCGGGTCTATGCTCGATGGGTGGGCCACATGGCTGGTATCGAATTTTAAATTTAAGTATATTTTATATTTAAGTATATATTATATTTAAGTATATTTTATATTTAAGTATATTTTTTCCTTATTAGTAATTAAAAAACTGGCATCTTGTCTGTAAAGTCGGTTTACGGACGATAATTTCACGTGATAACGTCATCAGAGGCCGATCGTGCCTCTCTGTCGCTTGTTTCACGCTTTTACTTGCACGTTCGGCACAAGTGGAACGTGCACATGAGTTATGCATTCATCGAATGACACCCGACGTTCATCGATTTATAAGACGTTATCACGTAAAAAAATAATGAAATAGTTGTTAGTCCGCGGGATTGTTGTATATGTGTTAATTGTACAGGAAAACTGGCCGACGAGCGTAGTGATAAGTGGTCAGCGTCGAACCCATGAATACGTGGTCGTATTCATGGGCTCTGGGACTCAGCTGTTTTGCAGAAGGAATAAGCAGGATGTCGTGGTCACACGCAAAAAAGCGCGCGGCACCAGCGCATCCCCAACATTGGTAGAAGACAATTTGACATTGAAGTTGGGCGGTGAAGAAGTTTGCCTTGTACGAAGAAAATTTTGAAAAATCTCATTATAATAAAACAATTTTTACGGATTTTATCGCGGTTTATAAAACACCGTCGCTACACTAAGTCTGCCATCTGTGAACATAGTCTTGACAAAGCTCGCCATTATATCAGATTTGATAAACCGAAAGTCCGCGCAAAAGAACACAGATTCCAACCAAGGATGATCCGTGAGGCTATTGAAATTAAAAAACATCCTAATTTCAATAGAGAAGATGGCTGGCTTTTACCACCTGCTTGGGATCCCATTATTAAAATTATCAAATCAAAATCCAAGCATAATATGTCACAGATTAAAGATACAGTTAGCACTTTCTGCGTAGATAGGACTGACTAAAATATTGATGTATCATAGGGTAGTTTCAAATAACTTTGTAATGATAGGACGTATGACACCTCAGTCCTCCCGTGACAATGGTTGCTGTAAAGTATCCGAAACGTCGGGCTTGTAAAAATCTTAATAAACCGCGATAAAATCCGTAAAAATTGTTTCATTATAATGAGTGAAATTCGCGTAAACATTAGAAAACAATATTTGAAAAATCTTCGAGAGAATTGCCCTAAACTTTCCAATAACCAAAAATCGTTCAATTAATGCTATACGATCAAAGGCAATCTAATGTACGTTGTGTCAAATGGTTGTTTGTACGGTCAATAACTCCGCACACAAATGCGACGCCACTAATAAATAGAATAGAAAAAGCTTCTCGGAATTGATCGCTATTTGGGTCATCAAATTTATACGGCTGTTCAATTCCCTACAAAAAACTCGCTTAATTTGTGGCTTGTTCGGTTTTAGATTAGAGAAAATAGAAGTAGAATATAATGATAGGATTTTGGACCCCATATAGTGATCAGTAACGACCTCGACCTGAGAGGTGTGGGTTCGACCCTGAACGGTGCATCTAAAATGAATTTTTCTGATTTCCACATGCACCTGAACACGAGAACATCCCTTACTCACCGGTGAAAGAAGAGATCGTAGAGGAACCTAAGTGCTAATGAGTTTTAGTTATTAAAGATGTGCGAACTCCACCAGTTCGCTTTGCCTCGAAATCAGAATGATTTCGAGCCTAGGTTTGACACATATAAAGGGTTCACCCATTCGCTGGCCCAATGCAGCGTGGTGTACTTCACACACCTTCAAAGAGGCATTCTCTTCAGGCATGCAGGTTTCCTCACGATATTTCTGTCACCGGTCAGCTAGCGATGCTCTCACGTTTAGCACGGGGAAATTAGGAAAAACTGATTTTAGGCGCACTGCCATTACAGCATCGTCACTCACGTTGACATAATAATATAGGATGGTTGACTTTTGAGGCTGTGAATAAATATTTATCTTATTAGAGATGTTATTAGTACACAAATATTTTTGACGTGACAACGTCTTATAGTTCGATGGAGCTGGCTGCACGCACGAAAAAATATGACGCATGCGGCGTTACCTCGCTCTGAGGCGTTCCATTTTCTTATGACGTTGTCGCGTTCAACTATCGTCAGTAAACCGACTTTACAGACAACCGATTTTTTTATTTCATTATTAACTTAGAACTTAAGGTCTAATAAACTAACCTAAGACATGTACCCCACCAATGTTCAGGCCTTGTCGTGACGGTGGGGCTTAGTAGTCTAGGGTGAGCCTAGTAGGTACCTTGGGCTAAGCAAATTGAGCCGAGGGGGCTCTTTGTACCGCTCTTATAAGAAGAGGGACCAAAGAGCAGGGGGCAAGGTGCGAGGATGGGAACCTCACCTCATTGTACTGTCCCGACGTTGGGAGCGGTTGTTCGGTGGTGCGGGACAACCCCACTGTGAAGGTGGCGTCGGTCCCCTGAGGGACTTACTAGCCGTCGAGGTGCCCTGTATGCCTCAGAGCATTTCCCGGCGTTAATGAAAAGAAAAAAAACTTAAGACAAGCAGTAGATCTATGTAGATAGTAATGATGTCGACTCTTAATAAAATACAAATGTATATATTTCACTTCCCATGTTGTTACATCTATTGGGTGCGACAAGTGTAAATGTAGGACAATACGTTTTGAAAATAACATGGGTCTCATCAACTTGTGACTTTCACCTTCATATACTCCCATATATTCACCTAACATATCACAAACAAACCTATACATTTTTTCAACCGTATCGTGCTTTATTTTTAACTACTGAGTACTTTTTGTATATAACATAGGAGGGCAAATGAGCAGTTGAAGACGTTTGGCGACTATCGACGCCCATATACATCCGCTATTCCCCCAATGGGCCATCGGAAACATCACAAACCACACGAAACGCGACCGCATATCTATCTATCATAGTACCGCTGCATTTGAACTGAATATGTTCGTTTTATCTTCTTTTTTGCTTCAAATATAAATTCCTAATATTCTTATGAATTTTATGCTTTGATAAAAAACCTAAGAATATACTGTATGTAAATCATTACAGTCAAGAATACTAATAAGTAATAACAAAAAAAAACGCACAACCTCAACCACAAGAAAGGAATAAATCATGTTGAATTTTATTTGGTGGTTTGGCTACGTTATGGACCGGCAAAATCATTTTGCCCTACTGCCTACAAAACTCATAGAAATATTGTTTTCTAATGTTTACGCGAATTTCACTCATTATAATGAAACAATTTTTACGGATTTTATCGCGGTTTATTAAGATTTTCACAGATTTAAGATACCTACAGTTAGCACTTTCTGCGTAGATAGGACTAACCAAAATATTGATGTATCATAGGGTAGTTTCGAATAACTTTGTAACATTAGGACGTATGACACCTCAGTCCTCCCGTGACCATGGTCGCTGTAAAGTATCCGAAACGTCGGGCTTGTGAAAATCTTAATAAACCGCGATAAAATCCGTAAAAAATGATTTATTATAACTCATAGAAATGACAAAACACACGTACCTAACCTCCGAACAAAAAAACACAAAACCTACAACCTTGTTCTAAGGCATAAAATGTCACATTGAGTAACTTGAGGTCTTATTGTTCATTCACAATAAAGATCAGCGCAAAATAAGATAATAAAATACGGAAAGAAAAACCCTAGAGAAAGGAAACATTAAATGTTAAATTTATTATAATTCTACCAATAAGTAATATACCAAAGTATTCGATACTCTAGAATCGATATTAAAATCTCATTACGCTACATAGAGCCTCACTATTCAGCATTATTAACTCCCGACGCAAAAAAGGGTGTTATAAGTTTGATCACTTGTCTGTCCGTGGCACCGTAGTTCATAAACGGGGGAACCGATTTTTATCCAGTTTTTATTTTTTTCGGTTCATAAAAATGTTTTATCAATATCAGCCGTTTATGCCATCAGCTTTTTTGTTTTTAAGTTGTTTTTTTTTTCTTGTCTTGTCTATCTTGCAAAAAGTCTTAAAAACACAAATATCTTTTTAAGTTTTAGTTTTATTTTTTATTTTTATGGCATAGTAGGGCAATGAGCAGTCGAAGCCGTTTGGCGACTACCGATGCCCAAACACAATAGTATGTTAATAAGAAAACAATATGTTAATAAACTTTATTTTTACAGACATTAACTATATATCTAAAAATAAAGTTTATTGACTTATGTTAATTACATTTTATATTTATAATTTTTCAAATAAGTGTTTTTATCGGCAAGAACCCTCCGCAGATGAAGGCCCCTTCCTAAGAAAACCATTATTGTCTATATTTTTTTTTTGTTTAACGCCCGGAAATGCTCTGAGGCATCCTGAGGGAAACCCACTCCCCAGGCGGGTATGTGGGGCTCGTTGCGCCCGAAAGATGGTAAGTGGACGCAGCTCTACCCGCTAAAACCCGGCGAGTACCACCAGTGCCGCCTTTGGTGAGGTGCCCCGGATCTGTTAAGCTAACAGGGCACCTCGACGGCTAGTCAGTCCCGCAAGAGACCGACGCCACCTCCACAGAGAAGTGGTTGTCCCGCACCACAGAACAACGCCTCCTCCCAACGTCGGGACAGTACAATGGGGTGAGGTTCCCATCCTCGCCCCTTGCCCCCTGCTCTTTTGTCCCCTCTTCTTATAAGAGGGGTACAAAGAGCCCCCTCGGCTCAATTAGCTTCGCCCAAGCTGCTGGGCTCACCCTAGGCTACTGAGCCCCACCGCCACGTCAAGGCCTGAACCATGGTGGGAATTATTGTCTATCTTGAGCTACTCTCATCTAATCCAAAATCGTCACTTTTTTTTAAGTATGTAAATAACCTTTTAATATTTTCTATTGATAAATTATTTTCAATTTTAAATGCGTGCCTTACTCTGCCTCTTCAGTGACGTCCAAGGATGCAGTCCTCTTACCTTCAAATACCCACTCAGGTACACTTACTTATCCGCTTACTAAGCGAATTTACACATTATAAGAAAACCCTTAAGTAAACGCTTAAAAGTGTTCTCCGTACGACTTTTAAAAAAATTGACTAACCTAATTCAGTCTTTATTTCATACGAAGTCGGTGCATCTGGGATAGGATGGTTTAAGTATTATCTAGTATATGTGTGTGTGTGTATGTTTTCACGTGTTTTCCATCTTAGAGCCTACATCATAAAACGATAAGTTTGATGAATGAGGTGTCAATCGATTCGATGTTATTGTCCTGGTAACATCAGCTATAGTTTTACCGAACTAAAAAAGAAGAGGTTTGGTTTTTTGCAGTCGGCCTGACTGCAAAAAACCAAACCTCTTCTTTTTTTCTTCTCTCTACTTTCACACTTTTTACACTTTTTTTTTATTCTAATTAAGGGTTTTGATAAAACTTGATTTATACATTACAATAATCTCCTTATATTCTTGCTTCTACTATTTTTTCGTGTATTAACTTCATATATTCATTTTTAATGATTTTGGATTGGATTTGGATTCAGATTTCATTGTGAGGAAAAGGCTGGATTTTCACTTAGAAAAGATAGCAAGCAAATGTCTGCCTTGCTAATCTAATTTTCTTAAAAGCCGATAATTACTTGCAATTAGGTTAATTTCAGTGTTGCAGATACCCATCGAAGTCCATTTATTTCTATAAAAAGTAAGGCTGTGCTAGCTGACATATTGCAGACTACATTGTCGTTTATTGATTTCCCATAGCCCTAGTTCTCGTATGTCCGAATGTAAACTACCATAAACGTAGGGATTGTAAACATATGCGATATAATGAATTATATAAATTTGACAATAAGTAATTTATACGAGTTAAGAAATCACCACATAATAATATAGTCTAAGATCCGGCATACGAAATAATTAATCAATATTACTTTATATTATCATTTTGCAAGGTTGAAATAACTTTATGTATTTATTTTGTAGATGGAGTAACGCTTGTAGAATCGATGGCTATACTTCAGTATTTAGAAGACACTTGTCCTAATCCTACTCTCGTACCTTCTACTCCTCTACAAAGAGCTCGGATGAGGGAAATCTGCGAGGTATACTTTCCTTTTTAAAGTAATTAATAAAGCTTTCTATACAGTGGTCGTGGTCTTTTATATATTTTCATCATTGATACCCTTTATCGATTACTACATGGGGTTCTCCCAAAGTATTCCACAGAGACAATTCTTTAGTTTTTCGCAGCCAGTTATTTCCTGCAGTAGTCGCTCTATCTTGAGCCTTCTCACTGCATCTATTTAAACATAATTATATGTTATGTTATATTAAAAAAACACAGACAATTGCACTGGTCTTACGCGCTGAGGGTTCCAAAAAACGTGTTTATGTAATAAATAACAAATTTCACGGTTCTATCTCAGTGGGTTTAGTCCTATAAGTTTTAGTTCGACAGACTGACAGACAGACAGACGGACAACAAGGTGATCCTATAAGGGTTTCGTTGTGCCATTTTGAGGAATGGAAGCTCAAAAACCATTTACCCGTAATCTCTTAAAATATCTTTAAAACAAACTTTAAAATTCATTACTTTTCAGACTGTAGTTTCGGGTATACAGCCACTTCAAAACGTGGGTTTGAAAACGCACTTTAGCTCTGAACAACAGTACACCGACTTCACGAGATACTGGACGGGCCGGGGTCTACAAACTCTGGAAGACTTGTTGGGAAAATGTTCTGGAAAGTTCTGCGTCGGGGATCAACTGACAATGGCTGACCTATGTCTGGTGCCTCAACTTTATAATGCAGTCACCAGGTTCGTTAACAAAACCTTTAACATTGAAAGTTTGAAGACCTCTGTGGCTCAATGGTTAGCGCGTTGGCGCTCAAGCCGGAGGTAGCGGGTTCGAATCCCGCCAGGGAATAAAAAGATATCTGTGTTCCTGTGTCATAGATGTCTATTAAATATATGTATTATATAATAAAAATCTTAAATATATGTATAGTATAAAAGTATAAAATATGTTTCCGTTGTCTGGGACATGGTGTAAAAGCGTCCATTGATATTATTTTATTATTTAAAGTGAAAAGTCTTCGTACTAAATTGATTTTCAGAGTTATTTTGTTCTGAAAATCAATAGAGTACAAAGGTTCCTGCATCGTTCCTACATTCGGAGCGGTACATCTATGTGCATCTATAGTGTGCATAAAACTTGCGAAAATGAAAAAAATCCTGTGCCTCAAGTATTAAGTATTTTAAAATCATTCTTTTGTGTATATTCTAGTAATCCCTGACACGTGGCATAAAGAAAACTGATACCGTCATACACAGTCAATGTAACATTTGTCTAAACTCTATAGACTCATACTGGTTTGTTTGCAATACAATTGTCACATATTTTACGGTCCAATTTGTGGCAGCGTTAAAGTATCATCAACAGTGCGACCTAGTTGGCAAATAGACGCTGTCACTTTAATGAGATGATTTATCCTCCTCGCGAACGTTCATAAAGAATATTGTTAATTACGCACGCACGAACGCACTTGTTTGTATATTAATTATTATTGTATTTATTTTTTGAAGTAATTTTGGTGGGGTATAAAGGAGACTGAGCCGTCACGCTCGGACCTCCGAGCTCCGAAATGCTCGCCGGTCGATCGGGTGAACTCGAGACCGCCGAGTGTGTCCGAACGAGAAAGATGACGAGTGTCGCTGCGTAACTTCACAATAATTGAAACATCACTGCTGTTGAAACTGTTCTAAATTTATTCTAATCTATACACACATTGTGTATCTATACACACTGTATACGCTTTTACAATAGGATCCCAGAAAACGTTCAAAAGTTCTCCATAAAAAAATTCAAAAAAGTTGTTAAGGAACGTTTGTGTGGTAAAGCATATTATAAAGTAAAAGATTTCATGGAAGATACCACACCCTGGGAATAAGGCGCTCCTCCCGGGCATTTCAAGATAAGATGTTAAAATTGTTATTAATATATATTATTTGAAAAGATTAGTTCCACTGAGTTTGTTTCGCCGGTTCTTCTCAGTGGGCTTACCTTGGAACCGGTGGTAATTTCAATTGACGTTCAAAAAGATACTGTATTAGTACTATTTTGAATTAAAAAAAATTGATTTTGATTTTGATTTTGACACCTTTGAAGTATAAAAAGTAAAATTAATTTTTTTTAAAAAACCAGGGTTAACCTGGTGGGTTTTTTAAATTGAACATAATTGAAAAATGATAAAATAATTAAAAAACCCCGACATTTAAACAACAGAGTATCAGTTTTCATAGCCCTTCCCTACTCTCCTATTTGGTTCTCGAAGACGTAGATGTGGCAATAACATATTATTCAAGTCCCTATGAACTTAATATAAAACCCTATATAATCCGTCGGGGGCTGCCATCACTATTTTAAACTTCAACATAAATATAAAAAAGCAAAATTACACATTATTAAAAGCCGCATCCAAATTGGACCAGTAGTTTTGGTTTTGTAAAAACAATGTTTACTGCAGCGCCCCCTAGTGAGGTGTCACCGTAACACATTTTTAAGAACATGCAATACAATTTAAATCGAACCTATAACCGGAATCCACATCCAAAACGGACTTAGTAGTAGTTGCACAAACAAAATATTATGTTTTCTGCAGCGCCCCCGTGAATTTTCATCGTCATAAAAAATATATGAATATCCACCAATCAAACCAGAACCCACCACTTAATGAAAACCGCATCAAAACAAATATTTACTGCAGCGCCCCCTGGTGAGTCGTCACCGTAACACATTTAAGAAGTAAGAACACGTACCACAATTAAACCCGAACCTATCACCGAAAATCGCATCTAAAGCGGACTAGTAGTTTTGGTTTTCCACAAACAAACATTTACTTCAGCGCCCCCTGGTGAGTTTTCATCGTAACACATAATACAAGAACATGCACCGATCAAACTAGAACCCATCATTGAATTATAACCGCATCAAAACAAATGCTTACTGCAGCGCCCCCTGGTGGGTTGTAATTGTAACACCTATCTAAGAACATGCACCAATCAAACCCAAACCCATCATTGAAATTCGTATCAAAATTAAAATAGTAGTTTTGGAGAAAAATGGCAACATTGGATTGTACAAAAAACGTTTACTGCAGTGCCGTCTAGTGAGTTATCAACTTTATATCTATCTAATAATATGCGCCAATCTAATCCGAACCCATCTCTGAAAACCGCATCAAAATTGGACAAGTAGTCTTGGAGATAAGCGGCAAAATAGGTTTACACACACAAACTGCCTCTCACCCCAAACGCATAATATACAGTCTCCGTTCCGTCGCGGGTAAAAACCGATTGCACGATATAATTACGTTACACTTTACAGTGACATAATATATTGACACAAATACCTATTTTCTTTTCAAAGAAACGTAATTTAATATAATTAATTTTATTTTTACTATACAACTAACTTACTTACAATTTTGTATGTAATTGATTTTTTTTTTATTTATGACCAAGATTTAGGACTTGCAACCTCTAAGATAATCTACCTCTATGATGGTAAAATATTATGAATGAATGCTCATTGCATTCATTCAAGGTGTTTGAAATGCACAAGTCTGTACTAGGCATTATACTAGCTGGTGGTCTACTGAGCCTATTAATTTCTACTAATTATTGCCTAATTATTCTGATGTATAAGCTATATTATTGTAATGTTTCATTAAAATCCATTAAGTAGCTTTTGTGTGAAAGAGTAACAAACATCCATACATAATAACTTCCGCGTTTATAATATTAGTAGGAGGGATTTCCAGTTCATTTATCATCTCACCCCATTAATGCCACAGATAATCGTTCTTTAAAAATAGACGTTTTTATAGTGTCGTATTTCTAGCGTATAAATAAATTCTATATTGGAAAAATCGACTACAACGGCTCGCTGTTGTAAAACATGTCATTGGCAGCTCATACTTAAAAAAATAAAACTATAAAGCCAGTTTTTTTAAATACCTATAAGTAGCTATTTAAAAGTGAAATGTCGTACTTAAGTGGTCTCATGTGTATTGGTTTCAGCTGTGACTCTTTTTAGGTTTTATTGGGTTCAGACTGTGCGACTTATTTTTATTTTATATTATTTACGGTTGAACTAAAATATATTATTACTAATTATACATATACATATTTTATTTCTTTTATATAATTTTGTTTTATGTTTGAACATGCTATACCTTCTACCAGTCCATTTTAATGATTTTTTTTAGTATTCGATATTCAAAATATTTGGAACATGCTACTTCTGAAAAAAAATCGATTTCGATCCTGTTAAAACCTTGAGACACAGCTTGTTAAAGTTTGCATTGCTTGTTAAAGTTAAATGTATCTTTCGAATATAATTTAAACTAAAGTCTAGTGCGACATGAATCCAGCTCACAACTAATCCGCTTTGTTACAGACATAAGCTCGAGCTGACTTCGTTCCCAACTGTGTCCAAACTCTATGATGCATTGTTGAAGGATAAAACTTTGAGTGTGACGCACCCAGAAAATGTCAGACGTAAAAATAAACTTTAAATAAAATATATTTTATATACAGTGTATTTAATTTCCCTTACATGTGTCGACTTTTATGATGATGAAATGTTTAAGACTTAGCGGGCGAGGTCTAAGAAAGTACATTTGAAACCATTCACAGAAAGATGGTCGGATGGTAGTAAGTGGTTGTAAATGTAATGTGTAGGTGTATTCTACTTTCAAATAGATGAGGCATTTTCGTGCTGTGGTAGGTCCTGAAAGTGGCAAAAGGAGGGCAACGCATCTGCATAGCCTCTGGTTGTGCGGATATGTATGGGCGTCGGTACCGACGGCTCCGACAGCCGACTGCTCGTTTGCCCTCTTATGACATAAAAAAAGGAACTCTCATTACCATCAGTGGACGGAAGATAATGATGAATAATAAAAATGTCCGAAAACATGTCCATCTAGAACTGGTCACGATTTTTTTGTCCATGATAGCTAACTTGAAGATAACAGATGTTAGTTCTCGGAACCAATAACCTACAATCCCAAGGGTACAAGCACGTTACAGTTGTACGTTTAAGTTTCAGTCACGATCAGTTAATTTAGGTCAAAGATTGGAATGACGCCCCGATACTTGTGTCATGCTTCAGATGACAACCTGAGCCCAGTATGGAACAACGTTGCGGGGACTGCTTAGTAGCGGCCGGGCACTTCCCCTTACGTGGAGTATTCAGGCCTTCACCGGGGTCAGCCTGTCGCTGAGGTGATCCTGTTGCCTGCAGATCCGGTACCCTCGAAAAGCGGCTAAAGGCGCTCGCAGTGGTTTTCCATACTTCCCACATAGTGTCAGAATCTACCCGAAGATCCTGGTACATCCTTTTTTTTATGTTAGTTGGATAGGCAAACTGGCAAACGTACCACCTGATGGTAAGTGGTCGACGTCGCCCATGAACATAAGCTAGTTTACCTGGAACGAGTCCAGGCAACTCATCTATGTGTTGCTTATCTTGAGACATAAGATGTTAAGTCTCGGTGCCAGTAATTACACTGCCTGTCTTGCCCTTCTCTCCGAAACACAGCAAAGCTGTTTCACGGGAGAAACAAGCAAGATGGTGGTACCCATGCAGCCGGGAGCGCGGCACAGCGCTTCCCTCCCACCGGTAAAGATCATCCATAAAGGATTTCCCTGCGATATCAAAATAATTAAAGGTCAAAGATTGGAAACGCATTATATTCAAGATTAATGCCAGCACTTTGTCAATTCTAAAGCAATTATTTGCTGTTCAATAGCGGAGAGCCTTTCAGTGAGCATTAAATGTTCCTGCTATTGTACAACGAACTTTCTAGATTTATGGGTTCTTATTTAGAGTAATTAATAACTTGTAAATAGGAATTCATTCCATCCATTCCATTCCATCCAGGAGGCAAAGAGGCGAAATATTTTGTATAATGGTATATTTAAACATCAACGACGCTTACGGCGCTAACACTACAAACCAACGCACCACCTGTTATTGGTTTGCTCGCTTCCGTTCTGGAAATGTCGACCTGAACAATGAACCTCGAGGTCGTCTGAAGACTTTGGTCGACAATGACGAATTAAAGGCGATTGTGGAAGCTGATGATACACAATCAGCCGTAGATTGTGTATCATCAGCTTTCGACATTAGCGTCAAAACAATATTGGTCCATTTGCGTCAAATTGGCAAGGTAAAAAAGCTTAACAAATGGGTGCCCCACGAACTCAATGATCGCCAGCGCGAAGTACCTACGCAACGAGACGTGCCTTGCATTGCTCAACAGACACACAAATGAAGGAATTTTGAACCGCATTGTTACCTGCGATGAAAAATTGATTCTGTTTGATAACCGCAAGTGCTCAGCAAGTTGGTTAGATCTTGGTTCAGCACCTAAACAATGCCCTAAACGAAAACTTACCCCTAGAAAAGTGATGGTCACTGTTTGGTGGTCTAGCGCCGGTGTGATTCATCACAGCTTCTTACCAAACGGGGTGAGCATTACTGCAGATATGTGTACTGTGCAGAACTGAACACAATGATGGAGAAGCTGGCACATCTCCAATCAGCATTGGTCAATCGCTCTTCTCCGCTGCTCCTGCACGACAACGCGCGACCTTATGCTGCACAGCAGACGGTCTCCAAGTTGCAAGAACTAGGGTTGGAAGCTCTCCGTCATCCGCCCTACTCACCAGACCTTGCGCCTACTGACTACTACTTTTTCCAGAATTTGGATAACTTCTTGGCGGGAAAAAAAATCAATATCCGAGAGACAGTACAAAATGCCTTTGAAGAATTTGTTGCCTCCCGTCCAGCTGATTTCTTTAAGAAGGGCATCAATAAACTGCCACTGCGTTGGCAAAGATGCATTGATTGCATGGGTGATTACATCGATTAATATAAATAAAAAATACGTGAAAAAAATTCTTTTAATTTTTTCAGGTTATATTGAAAACACATAACAAATATTTAGGCCGTTACCTTACAACTGATTTGAATCACTTTGAAGAAGTAAAATGTAGAATTGGACAAGCAAAAGCTGCTTTTCTAAAAAAGGGGGAGGTTCTCAATTCGGATGTTTGTGTTTTTTTATATGTTTGTTCGGATATAACTACCATTATTTACCAACCGATTTGAAAAAATCTTTTTTTGTTTGAAAGGGTATACTTTCCAAATGGTCCCACGAAGGAAACCAGGATCTGATAATGGCATCCCAGAGAAATCAAGGGGAACTTTCAAAAATCGTAGGGGCGACTAGTGCTTTTGTTTTTATTATTTTTTTGGTTTGAAAGTGTTTTGGACGTGACATACTTTCCAAATGGTCCCACGAAGGTAAACCAGGATTAGTTTTTTTTAAATGTTAGTTGGATAGGCAAACTGCAACAGCAGTTACCTTGTGTTTGAGCTTGATTAATTTGTATTTATGACAACTTTACATCTAGATGGATTGTTAGTGTCATTAGGGGTCTGATGATGAAGGCGAAGACAGTTAAGGGAACTAACTCCTCAGTGGTTTACAGTAGCTACCTTGTGTTTGAACTTAATTCGTTTATATTCACGAATGCTTTGCACCCATATCGGTTATAAGTGTCATTACATGCCTGATGATGGAGACCATAGGTAGTTACGGGAACTCCTCAACGATTTACAGCAGTTACCTTGTGTTTGAGCTTGATTAATTTGTATTTATGACAACTTTACACCTAGATGGATTGTTAGTGTCATTAGATATAGATTAGAATACATAGAGTGATTCAAGAGTAAGGTTTATATTTATAATACATGCATAATATTGTAGATAAACATTGATAATTTTAGAGGATTCTAATTTGAAAAAACACATTTCTTTACTCTTACATTGCAAACGCTGGCGGGACCTTATAAGATAGATCAAAATAATGTACTACATTATTGTACAACTTAGAAAGGTCTACAAAAAAGTCCGCGATGGCATATGTGTATCTCTTAATGATAACATACTATATCCTTGGCATAATGGGCATTTATAAAGCTGCTTAATCCGTTTGAAATATAACAAAATAATGTATCGTGAAATTGTGTATCTTAAATAGGTCTACAAAAAAGTTGACAATGGCATATGTGATATGTCTATGTCTTAAGGATAACATACTTTATCAATTTTAATACTTAAATAATGGGCAATTATAAAACGGTAATTGAAAAGCTATTTACACAAATACGTTATGAATCCTTATCATTTTAAAGAGTCAGTTGGCTTGAGCATTTCAGGAAGATTATTTTTCCCTTTACACCATGCAAATTAAATGAATATGTACTTTATAAGCAAAATAAAAATAATGCGTTGCCGTGATTCGACGTGACCCCGCGTGTAGCGTCCGAGCCAGAGGTTCCGAAAGTTTAGATAAGTAGATAGTGTATCAATGTATGGTGGAATTATGTATCCTAAATATACCTACAGAAAAGTCCGCGATGGCATATGTCAGTATATTAAAGATAACCTACTACCCACATCCATTTGAATACTTTAAAAAATTGCATCATCATGTTTATTTTTCTACGGACGGGCAGTCCGTATACGGTTGTAAATCTAAGTTAACGCGGGCGAAGCTGCGGGCAACAGCTAGCATATTTTTATGCTAATTGGATAGGGTAATAAATAATGAAGTCGCCGAGGTGATCCTGTTGCCTGCAGATCCGAGACCCTCAAAAAGCGGCTGAAGGCGCTTGCAGAGGTTTCAGTTTAGGGTAGGGCACTCCCAGGTGCCAGTCCCACATAGGGTCAGGATCTACCTGAGACCCTGGCTACATGCGTGAAAAGCATTTCCCGGCTTATATTTCCTCTTCATTATTTACAAACAAAATAATGAAGAGGAAAAAGTAATCATAATACAAAGTGACACGAAATACGTCCAGTATTTAAACCATGCCGAATTATTTTTAACAGACCCGTTAATTGAATATCTGTTAACTCTTTAAGTTAACTTCTCATCCTTTCTTCTTTGAAGAGAAGAACCGATATTGCCTTAAAGTAAAAGTCGTTACATCCATTCAGTTTTTAACAGTTATTTTAAAAATCTATTTTTTACTTAATAGATTTTACTCAATAAACTCTTGAATTACTCAAGTGATTTTAATAAATCTCCATTAGGAAGTTATAATATCCATTAGTATAGGGCCTCTAGATCCGTGTAGTATATAGCCTATAGTATAGGCTACATGGATCAAACGCCAAGAACAGCAGTTATCATCATAATAAAGGTGCGGCTCCACCGCGTCGCACGCAGAGCCTAAAATGTGCAAGAAAATGTCAATTAATAAGTAGTTTATCCGTAGGTTTCAGTGGAAACAATCACATACATTTTCTTGCAAAGCGAAACTTGACAAACTTTAAAAATTAAGAAATAGGTATGACCACACCACCATTGATGTTCTATGAAGACATATAATATTTTATCTTGCTCTAGTTAACGAGAAACAGCGTCTGTCTCATTCTCAACATAAATCATCGAATTAGATTTGATTCAGATGTGAACAACCTTTTCTTAAAACAAAGTAACAAAACAACAAGAACAAACAAAACTTTGTTGTCCTTAATTAAAAATAAACATTTTTCCTGTCAGGGATTTCTTAATGAAAGGTTAACAACGATTAATGATTTTGTAAAAATATTTTTGTAACGTTTTATTACAGCTGAAGTGCTTTTAAAATTCGGCAAAATTTTGTTTCCATTTTGTGTATAGCTGGTATTCCAGTTCATTCTGAACTTTTGAATTTACAGGTCGTATGTAAGTTATAAAATATATATATATTCATTGCCGTTAGAAAAGGGTATCTTATCGTTGACTAATTAATCTAGGTTCAATACCAGGTTGCATGTCGAACTGAGATAATCACTGATACACCTGTCTTTCTTTATTTAATCTAGGACCAGTTTCTTGAAAGTCTAAAAATTCAAGCCATAGAGTTAGACTGCAAATAAGATAATTATTATGATACTAGTGGCCCCGACAGACGTTGTCCTGTACAAATATATTTTTATGAATCTAAACCATTCTCGAATAAACACAAACAACACACAAAAAAAATCATCAAGATCGGTCCAGCCGCTTAGGAGGAGTTCAGTGACATACACACATAACAGAAGAATTATATATATAAAGAGAAGTATCATGGAATGACAAGACTTTGTTGCCTTAACAGTATTACTCTCATAATTAAAAAAGCCTTATTAATATTGTAGACAGAAACTATTCTCGTTCGTTGATCTTAAACGATTTTGATTGTTCTGACACCATTGCATCGAATATAATAACGAACCAATGTGATGGAGCACCGTGGTCATACAGCCAGTAGAGTCTCCGGGTGCGCCTGTGTCTGTCCTGTTCCCAAGGCAGACCAACTTAGCCCAAAACTTAATGTATCCATCGGGATGGGACTTGTAAATATTCCCTCAACAAATTTATTTGGGCCGCAATGGCTCTACAGTTGAAACTCCTTTTATTGTTTTTCATACTCAAAGAGGGAAACGGACAGGGTAAGTTTGTTAAGTAAATTTCGTTTATTATTAAGATAACTTGGAGAAATAATTTAAAATTAATTACTGACTAAATTCGTAAAATGATGTACATAATTTTGGCTGTTTAAAAATTTTGAAGATAACATTTATTTTTGGAATTAATATTAAATTTATACTTTTAACTATGACTTAGTCAAAAGTATAAATTTATTCTGCATTTCTAAGATTTTATATCAAATTATTTTATACAAAAATCTATATTTATATATGTATACCTATACGATTTTTAATTATTTGTTACAAAATAATATTGATGATTCTCATGTTATACTTCGTTAAAAAAATATACAATTTAATATCAAAAGCCAATTAAATAGTTATATGTACCTCAGAATATATCCGACCTTAAATTAGCAACAGCAATATAACATTTGTTATATTTCCAGATACATTGGAAACTTTCGACGTCCTATCCGTGGTGCGGGATGGAGATCTTCCCGAGGGAGTGTCCAGGGTGCCTGGCCGCTGTCAACCTCCCAATGTCCAGGAGGAGTATTACTCCGCGTTCGCCCTCAACGAAAACGCCACCTTGCACCAGCTAGCTGCTGGAATGTTCTACAATACATTCCCTGAAGACTTTTCTATTTTAGCCGTAGTTCGTATTCCAGGTTGGTAATGTTTTTGTGTTAAGTGATAAGGTTAATGTCGTCAAGGGCAGACCTTCCCAAGGGGTGAATCAGTTCCCCTGGTGGTAAACCAGTTTTAATTTTTTTTGTCCGGGCTCGGCCCGCGTAATCAGAGAATTATTTTCTAATCTTAATTTATTTCATAATATATAAAAAAATGTTCGTATATAATAAGATATTTTTTCGTAAATGTATTATTACGATTTCTGTTTGCTGGAAGTATTATTTGCCAGCTAAATTAACATTAAACATACAATGTCAGGCTATTTATACATAGTACATTATGCACCCTTTTAATGTTAGGTCTGGGCAAGTAACACATACGTTGCCTATCCTCAAATAGTAGGTCCTGCTCTGCTCTTCATTCTATATTCCCATGCAAGCATATGCCGAGCTATATTCCCATGCATGGGCACGTGGTAAAAAGAGCATATCTCCAACTAGTGGATATTACTATCTTTCTTGATTAAATCGCTACAATCACTAAAAAAACTTCTAGCTAAAATTCTCAATGTATGCCCAAACTCGAGCGTGAGATCTATATATAAATTAACATTCATTACTCCATCAAAGACTTACGATATTCAATATATAAATGATCTTGGAATGATTTGAAATTATTAACGAATATCTTTGTTGCTAACTTCAGGTCCCCACCATGGTTCAGGCCTTGTCGTGACGGTGGGGCTCAGTAACCTAGGGTGAGCGGTGCACCTTGGGCGAAGTTAATTGAGCTAAAAAAAGAAATGGGGACAGAAGAGCAGGGGCAAGGGGTGAGGATGGGAACCTCACCCCATTGTACTGTCCCGACGTTGGGAGGGGTTGTTCTGTGGTGCGACAACCCCTCTGTGGAGGTGGCGTCGGTGATTTGCGGAACTAACTAGCCGTCAAGGTGCCCTGTTTGTTTTCTAGATCCGGGGCATTTCACCAAAGGCGGCATTGGTGGCACTCGCCGGGTTTTAGTGGGTAGAGCTGCGTCTATTTACCAGCTGTCGGGCGCAGCGAGTCCCACATACCCGCGTGGGGAGACCCACTCCCCCGCGGGATGCCTCAGAGCATTTCCCGGTGTTAAAGAAAAAAAAAAAAAAACTTCAGGTGTACCTAACATCTCTAACGCAAACTCATACCTATCCATACTTTTATTGTACTTTAAAAAGGAAAATAAAAAATAAAAAATCTACTAACATAATATGTCCATTGTAATGAAATCAAAAGTATTTATACGTTATTTACATTATATAAGTATAGCGAGGTGGTCATTGGTCAGTTTGGTTGGTGGTGAAAGGTGTATATAGTATAGTAGTATAGGCTAGACTCCAGAGGCTCGCTATGAGGTAGTCTATAGCATCGTAGTGATATTCACACCCCAAAAGAATTTTAATCACGCAGGTCTCATGAAGTTTTCCTTCATTGATATTATAAGGAATGAATTATAAGTAAGGAAATTCTGATTAAGATACGTCATTTTAATCAGCATTTCCTTTACTTTACTATGATCTTTACATTTTTAAAGTGGAATAATAAACAAATTTGTACGCTCTAGTCGGAGCCGTCGCCGGAACAAGGAGACCTTTGAGGTTTATCGCAGTTTTGAAGTGAAAACTTCTTTAGGCGCGGTAGGCATATTTTTAGATGAGATAAAATCTCGGGATTCGCGACACCGTTACCTCCTGTATGAGACGCTATTTGACGTTTATATGACGTTTGAGTTATTTATATATGATTATGTAATATTTGTTTTGCAAATTGTGTTGCTTCTAAATTATGTCATGCGGCCATTTTGTGCGCCGTTGGTAATGGTAAATGGTACAGGTTGTCATAATATTTTCAGTCTGTATTAGTATAGGTATTTGAATTTAATTGTTTTGTTTTCACTTCTATCGGCAGTACCTGTGACTGGTCGGGTATTTTTTTTTATAATTAAACAAATTTATGATGATAATAATGAGACAATTTTTAGGTACTGATCAAAATCCGCTGTTCGTATTGTACTCGGACGCTGGTGATGAGCAACTCCAGCTAGTGGTGGGGGAACTCATAGAGCTGTACTACGAGGACACCAGAGGGGACCCTGAGGACCATGAGATGCTCACGTTTAGAGTCAATATCGCCGATGATAGGTAAGATATGGATTAGGATGAGAAATTTTAAATCACAGAAGAACATGATCCGGATTTAGAGGCCCGGGGAAATGAAGGAGGGAATACCTCTAATTACTTTCTTGGTTTTTTTAGAAAACAAACGTAAAAAAAATTGCTAACCGGTCGAAATATACATTTTTTATCTATATTGTGTCCCGAGACAGTGGCCCGTACTGCCCTACTCCAAGTCCTAAATATGACTGTGATCTAGTCACAAATGCAAACAAATCTTCATTAAAATGATATATGTTATAAAACACACTTCTAAACTGAATTTTCCTTACAGCTGGCATCGATTGGCTCTAAGCATCAAAGGCGACTCGGTAACTCTCCTGGTGGACTGTGAAGTTCAGGGTTCTTTGCCGCTCCGTCGCAAACCTGGCAGCACTTTCAATTTAGCAGGTGCTCTTGTTGTTGGAACACAAATCACACCCGACCAGTATTATGAGGTAAGGGCAGATAATTAGATAATATATTTTTTATTATATTTATTATATAATTTTTTTGTGTCACACTTTCTTTATTTATACTCCTCCGAAACGGTTTGACCGATTTTGATGATATTTTATATGTATATTCAGTAGGTAATATATAATTTAAAACAAATTATTTTAAACTAACAACTAACTGTTGCCTACGACTTGCTTGCGCGGGCTTAGATTTTCTTAAAACATGACGTTAGATAGTAACCACACAGCGTAAGTTAACTTTGCTTATACTGTGGTAACGAGAAAAGAGCTACGAATTCTACGATATGAAATATGCTACGAATAGAAAAACATCTTTAGAAAAATATACTCAACTCGCTAGTATTATTTCTTTACACTAATAACAATAAGTGCAAAATTTCAAGAGAATCCGCAGCTAACATCTAGTAATATGCTAAGTCGACATTTAATCCCGAAACAATAATATATTGAATATTAAATTATTTGCCTGATGCGTGGCTGCGCTATGACAATATAAATTATGCGAATTTGAATTAGGCATTAAGGCTGTAGATTGCTTATATCGTCCTATCTCATCATCACCATAACAGCTTTATCGTCAACATCATCATCATTATCATCATCAGCCCCTATCCGTCCACTGCTGAACATAGACCTCCCTCAATGAACGCCAGGTTCTTAACAGGTTACTGAATACGAATAGGGTTGTTGGTCTTCGTATAAGATCTTCCTCTCTAAATGTCGTCAGCAATCATATAGCTACGTAGACAAAATTTACTCCGACTTATTCTACCTTACTTAACCTTACTCTAACTTGCTCTAGCTTACTCTACTATGCTGCTACTATACGATAAATAGAGTAAGAGCAAGTTATTACTTTGCTTTACCTTATGTGCCAGCCTTTATTAGGTCACTCCGTTACCACATGGCCGTGGTAAAATTGAATCCATCAAATACAGTATCGCTGTACAAGTCCCGAGAGATGCTTTTTATCCGCAAAGTTTGGAAAACTGCCAGACATAAATTCAAACCGAGCTGAATTCGAATAAAACGTCTTCAAAGTTTCTGCGGGAATTAATGTTTAAGTGCGAATATTAAATATTTATTGGTATCGGTTATAAATTATTTTATTTGACTTTTTATGTGTTCCAAATATTTTTACATGTAAGCCAAATTCAGAATGTGTATGATTTTCTATTTACATTACCAGACTCCAGAGCAAAAATTAATAATGACATTATATTATATAATGTATATTTAAAATATTGATTACGTCATAGGCTTTATGCGTGAAAAGAAAAGAATAAAGAATAAAACCGGCCAAGTGCTAGTCGGACTCGCGCACAAATGGTTCCGTACCATTACATAATATACAACTTACTACTTATTAGACACTTTAACAAAAATTAAGGTTTATGTTTATGGAATTAAATGTTTTTTTTATATATTTGAGTATTTACACTACAAAAACCACTTTTTACAGCAAATAATTGAAGTTACCTCAGTGATATAGCTGATTGAGTTTTATCGCTAGATTATGATAACATATGATACTCTATTCATAAACCATATTCATGAATACCAAAAGCTATAAGCAACAGGAATGTGTTGATTTTTATTGGGTGATGAAATCACGAAACAATCTAACCTCGCTCCTTTAATAATTGTTTCAGGGCGATATTGAATTGCTCCAATTCGCTAATAAACCGGATCTCGCCTACGACATGTGTATCACTGTGGCGCCAAACTGCATACCTTTTGGCTATGAACACATCCCAGAAGGGACCACCACTCGTGGTTTAGAGAACTATAATTATAACGCGCGTATTGGTATCAATCGTACACCAGTACGAATCGATCAAAATGAATATAGAGAGAATCGATTAAACGCAATAGACGAGACCCGTAATGTTGATACAAACGTATACAGACAAGACAACCGGTTAAACAACGAAATAAATCAGTCCAACAGCTTATGGGCCGCTGCGAACAGAGATTTAACAACCCAAAGGCCGTACTGGCAGATTTCAGAACCTCTCGCATTTACGCCTCCATATTCGGGATTTACTGATTCTGGTAAGTTTTTACTTGACTAGTTTGATGTGAAATATCTGGCGCACCTTGGCAGTGAAATCGACTCGAATGCCATGTTGAATTTGCGTCATACCATTACTCTGTCAATTTCCCTTGTATTTTTATATTTATTATTACTATTGAACTAAATTTGACACATTTATTTTTATTTTTAAAGGTTTGTTGTTTCTATTTATTTGCAATTTGAAATTGACATTTATATTTCAATGATAAATTATGTGTAAATGTTTACTAAAGAAGTTAATATGACCGACTTTCTTGTCTTAATTTTATGTTATCTTAAGATTCGTTTTGTATCGATTTCTGATATACATCCAGTATATAATTTTAAGTTAACATAGTTATTTTCATTATAAAATTATTTAAAATGGAATAAAAAAAAATAACCGACTGGAACTAAAAGGTTCTCGATCCGATTGGTTTTTTTTTACTTTTATTTCGCGGAGCTCGATATTTCGACATTATCTACGAATTTCTTCTTCACGCGACATTTAGTCTCCTGCGAAAATATGGTAAATATCCCGTTTTAAATAATTTTAGTAATATACCCAGTATTTAAATTATATTATTTTAGACGAAAACTCCATCTTTGGAAGATTTACTGATAATGATGAAGTTCTGTCGACACTCTCAAATATAGAGGTGTCCAGCTCTACAGCTCCGGACGTAGAAACAACGACGGTAAGTTTTTTGTATTGGCATGTCTATTACTTGTATTTACCAGAATTTTAGGTAAAAATTGAATATATTCTAAGAAAAAAGCATATGTAACAAACGCGGCGAAAGCATGCTTAAATTATTTCAAATAAAAGATATTGCTTTTACATCTGTAAAGATTCTTTAAGGTTTACATGTTGTACGACATAGTAACTTCACTTTTAAATATTATGAAACACCAATGAAAAAGGAATACAACAACGAATATCGAGCGTTTTTTTTACAATAATATAAGTTTTTTTTTTTTTGTTATTCAATTTAATTCTTGTATTAAAAAATATTTTCAAACTTTTAGCTCGGTTTGCTATTAAAACGTGTTTTTGTTAGTTTTTTAAACTATAATTTTTTTTGTATCGATTTTTATTTGGATGTTAATCCTTTGACACTCGCATAATAAGTGACTTATGGCAATCACTTGCCAATGGCTAAGATACTAAAAACCACACAAATGATGTAGGTACTCTAGGCGCCTTATGCCTTCCTTGGATGTGCTATTCTGATTATCCTGATCAGGATATTGGAACAAATTCATTATGTTATTGTATTGTCATCAGTCCTTGAAAAGTGTGCAAAGTTTCAATTTAATCTGATATCTTAAAGTGGATTTTATCCACTTTAACGTTTAAAAATTCCGTTACATAGATACGTACATACATACCTACAATTCAAGCTAAAATCGTGTTAAAAACCAATGTTTTCTTATATTTTATGAATTTCACTGATTGCGCTTAATAAAAAATTCTGTCATTTGAATCCTAAACCTTATATTATACGTTATATCTAAAGAAAAACACATTTTTCATCAAAAAACCAATGTAACAATGCATTAAGGATAACCGAAGAAAAAATTCCATTACCTTTGATCTACACATTTTTTACATAACATATTAAAAATATAAAAATCTCATTCTTAGACACCATTAAGTAGCGAGATCTCATTTCGTCTCATGTCCTCATGTTCCAGTTAAACCGAGGGATCGATGACGCAACGGAAGCACTTTACACCACCGAAACCTCATACACGCCTATGACGACGACAGAAGACAGAGATTGGCTTACCCACCCACCGGATTTGGTAAGATATAATATGTTGCAATATGTATAATAAAAAGAAGGAAGTTTATGGGTGTGCAATGTATAATTTTCTGAATTTATATAATTAAGTTACTTGAGAAATCAATATTAATCAAGTCTAATAATGACAAAGAAGTTAATATTTTGGAAAAAGGATATTTGGAGAAAGGATATTAGTTTTGTTAACGTTATGTTCTATAACGTATCTATAGTTTAATAAAACGGTATCTATAGGTAAGTTATCAATATCACGCGAAAAATAAGCTCTTTGAACTGGTCACGTAAGGTTCAAGAGTGGAGGCCACGTTCGGGTAGACGAACTATTGGTCGACCATTAACCAGGTGGGAAGACGTCTCCGGCCAGTCCGTCCTTAAAGGAGGTCTATGTTCAGCAGGATCAGGGCTGATTGATTTAAACAGACCGCTTATAAAATTTTAATTTAGTATCAACACTTGTTGAAACTTCGTTCCTAAAACTCTCGTTTTAGGTCATTTTGTAAACAGGTAGTTATTTTTATCGTAATATACAACACACAAATACTTACCTTCATATACGCCTTCATCAAGTGACAATCATTGTTATTTAAAGTTATTTAATTTCATTCTCTTATAAACAAGAATTGTATGTGTTAGTGTATACTGTAGGTAGGTATATGATTTTATCAATATTAATATAATATGAAGATTGTTCTTTTCTAATTCCTCAACGTTTAAATGTTCGGATTTAGTGTTTATTACAAGACATAAAAGTTTATTATTATGGATATCCTAACATGGTAACGGTCTAACATTAACAAACCAAGATATACCAATATATAAACCAAGGAGGCTGTATTACAATGGTATATGTTGATGTGTATTGCCCCCATAATCTAATGGATTGGTAATAATGTGCTTACCTTAACTCGTGCTAATACCATTCCGAGTGTTTGAGTTCGTTCAAAGTTTAGGAAAAAAAACCTATATTTAAAATTATACACGACTTAAATATGTCATAATTAGACTTTTAGCTTTGATTGGGTTAGGGAAGTAAAATACTCTAAGCTCGAAGACAATTTATGATTGTGAAGAAATGACACGTAAAATATTATAAACTGAAAATCATAAAAAACATGTAGAGTAAAAAAAAAATGTTCTTTTTTTTATATCACAAGGAGGGAACCGTGCCGTCGGAGCCTTATGGTGACTACCGTCGCCCATAGACATCCGCACAACCAAAAGTTATGCAGATGTGTTGCCCTCCTTTCCCCTATTCCCCCAATGGGCCACCGGAAACTCATAAACCGCACGAAACGCGACAGCTTAGTTGTCACTTGACGCCGGTGTTGTGTGAGCGAGACGTGCCACCCCGGTTGTGCCAATCCAATTAAGCTGCAGAACAGCATGGAACTACCTCTTACTTTATATTTTCTGTTTGTAGCAGAACATCTGCCTAGTTTAGCCAGACACATTTGTTTTTGGTAATCAAAATGTCTGGAAATAATGAAATAAAAAATCAATAAAACGAAAACTGTATCCATTTTTTTTTCTGTTTATTATTTACCCATAAAATCATAGATAAAGGTATGCATAATAGAAACATTTACAATCGAGTAATAAACATAAATCAAATTTTTGGTTTTTCGATCAAAATATGTATTTTAAATTCCAAAAAATTTTGCAATCATAGTGCAAATATTTTTAATATCGACACGATATTAAAAATATTTGCACTATGATTTATTTTATATATATTATTATTTTAATATTTTTATATATATATTAGTGCAATATTTGCACTATGATTTATTTTATATATATTATTATTTTAATATTTTTATATATATATTAGTGCAATATTTGCACTATGATTTATTTTATATATATTATTATTTTAATATTTTTATATATATATTAGTGCAATATTTGCACTATGATTTATTTTATATATATTATTATTTTAATATTTTTATATATATATATTAGTGCAAAATTTGCACTATGATTTATTTTATATATATTATTATTTTAATATTTTTATATATATATTAGTGCAATATTTGCACTATGATTTATTTTATATATATTATTATTTTAATATTTTTATATATATATTAGTGCAATATTTGCACTATGATTTATTTTATATATATTATTATTTTAATATTTTTATATATATATTAGTGCAATATTTGCACTATGATTTATTTTATATATATTATTATTTTAATATTTTTATATATATATATTAGTGCAATATTTGCACTATGATTTATTTTATATATATTATTATTTTTATATTTTTATATATATATTAGTGCAATATTTGCACTATGATTTATTTTATATATATTATTATTTTTATATTTTTATATATATATTAGTGCAATATTTGCACTATTAAAGACTACAAGCTAAAGATAAAGTACATAGTAACTTTTTTATGTCAGTTGGAACTTGGATATGCAAACTGGCAGACGTGCCACCTGATGGTAAGTGGTCAACGTCGCCTATGAACATAAACTAGAACATAACTAATTTATGTGTTGCCTATCCTGAGACATAAGATGTTAAGTCTCGGTGCCAGTAATGCAAAGCAAAGTTATTTCACGGGAGAAACAAGCAAGATGGTGGCACCCATGCAGCCGGGAGCTCGGCACAGGGCTTCCCTCCCAAGTCCCCACCGGTTTCACTCTAAAGAATAATTGTTTTTTTTAGGGAAATGGTTCAATAGGATATGACAACACTGACATTTACTACGACTACGGCAGCTCCGGCACGTATATGGGGCCCCGGGGTTACCCTGGACCTCCTGGTGCCCCAGGTCCGAGGGGCCCCAAGGGCGATCCCGGGAAACCAGGTTTGGAAGGGCAACTAGGATTTCCAGGACCACCGGGGCATGTTTTTGTTGTTCCCGTAAGTATAATCATGAAATGTTTAAAACAGATCAGTCTTCCGGTTATTAAGATCTTTTTTTTTGACGAACTCTGTGGCTCAGTGGTAAGCGCGTTGACGCACAAGCCCGAAGGTTGTGGGTTCGAATCCCGCCAGGGAACAAAAATATTTTCTGTGTTCCTGGGTCATGGATGTGTATTAAATATGTGTATTATATATAATAAAAATCTTAAATATGTATAGTATAAAAGTATTAAGTATATTTTCGTTGTCTGGTGTCCCGTTCACGGGACCAGCTTGACGTGGTGTGAAAGCGTCCATAGATATTATTATTATTATTATTTTACTAATGTTTGGAATTCGAGAACGTCCGTGTTAAAAAGAATTTTCTGGAATACGCATAGAAATTCAAATGTTAAGAGCGTTTAAAACGTTTAAAACTATATTTTCTTTTTTGTTCAATCTTAGTTTAAACGTAAACTTTAAAGTCATTTTAGAATAGGTTTAAATTTGGTAAAGATAGCACATGACGTTTTTTTACATTTTGTTTCCAAACGACTATTTGTTCCGCTGGTAGGTTAATGCCGGTAGTCGTTTTGATCTAGGTTAAGAGGACAATAAATTTTATTCA
This sequence comes from Helleia helle, assembly GCA_963853865.1. Classification (NCBI taxonomy): domain Eukaryota; kingdom Metazoa; phylum Arthropoda; class Insecta; order Lepidoptera; family Lycaenidae; genus Helleia; species Helleia helle. The sequence continues at coordinate 17,075,338 of OY971421.1, forward strand.
AGCTATTTTGGATCACCTCGTAGACTAGTTCCACAGCTATTTCCCCAGAAAAGCATTTCGGTTTACGATCGCAGAGTAGCTTGGATGGGACCATTGATCCAAAAATTTAGTCTTCATGTTACGTCTACATTATTGTTCCTTGCTGTTTGATAAATCATAAATGTCTTCGTTGTAAAAGGACCTAAGTTACTATTATAGACGATTATACAATAAGCTACTTAAGCTGTTACTAAGTGGATTTTTTATGGCATAAGGGGGCAAATGAGCGGTCGCAGCCTTACGGTACCGACGCCCGCCGCACAACCAGAGGTTATGTAGATGCGTTGCACTCCTTTTCCCTATCCCCGCCACCGGAAACTGACAAACCGCACAAAACGCGACAGTATAGCTGTCACTTGATGCCGGTGTTATGTAAGCGAGGTTCCACCCCGGTCGTGCCGGCCCCATTCGGCTGCAAAGCAGCATGACACTACCTCTTACATTGATTATAAGCCATATGCTACCAGAAATACGGACACTAGGTAAATCTATTTTCATTATCATCACTGAATATACAGCTTATTTCTAAGGCTGTTTTCTGTCTCATATTGGTACGTATTATATCGTATTGGTACGTTGGTACTGTTATTATGTAAGTATTACTATTTTCATTATATTACAGTTACAGCAAGCTAATAACGAGAAGGGTCCAGATGCGCAATCAGAAGCTCTTCGACAAATTTTAACACAGCACATGGTAAGTTATATGTATCAATCAAGAAACATCGTGAAACATTTATCATCCGCCTAACCCACACGGAGAGCTCTTTAACCTTAATGGTGGGTACACACTGATGAAACGTGTCATGTGAGGTACGTAAGGTCAACACTTTATAACAATTTCTCATAGTTTGGACGTCTTGTACTTGTTGACGTACGCCACAAACTCTATAGACAATACTACGTAGCGCACGCTACGAGCATTACAAGACACGCAGCAATGTGTACGGCGAATTCTTTCAGTGCCTTATGGTGAGTACACACTGGTGAAACGTATCATGTTTCACCAGTGTGTACCCACCATAACAATTCTTAGTAGGTACCTGTACATTAATACTGGTGTAATAGAGCTGAAAACTATTTAAGGCGGGTAAAACCAGAGCCCTAGTAGTTGCTAGTAACTAGTAAGATATAATATTTAGAAAGTCCTTTATTGGTGAATAAGGGAGAGAATATTGACGCTTTTCTACACTTCGAAAATTATATGTTTAACTTTTCCTGTTTTTTTTTTCAAACTTATTTAAAAAACAAAAATGATCATTTTAATTGTTTATTATAAGATTCATAATAATCTTCGAGTATATATAACCGGAGCAGTAATATGAGCCTTAAAATTCCGAAACTGGTCAGTAATAGCAACCAATCAGTGATCTATATGTACATTCATCATCCATCAATGGCCATCAGTCAGCCAATCAGAGCGCAGAGAATCTGCACGGCGTCGCAGCACAAACTTGGCGGAACATTACCGCTCCATTAATATTATAATTCATAAGCTTGATGATAATAATAATCCAATTTTTTTAATCCAAACTATTTTTTTTATAAAATTCTTTTACTAAATAGGCAGCGATGAGAGGTGCGGAAGGACCAATGGGGTTGACAGGTCCAACTGGTCCTGAGGGTGAGACGGGACCAGAGGGCCCAAAAGGTGAACAAGGTGAACAGGGAGAGCCGGTAAGTTATCTTTCACTATAGACAAGTACATGCATGGTTTTGGCATTGGCATTTGGCAAAAAAATATTAAAAGAGACGGTCCATTTCTGGTCTGGTCTTGTAGTTGTAGTATACTATAAATAGAGAAAAATTACATAGATTTCATTAAAAATAAAATAAATTAGTTTAAGAAACTAATTTACATGCAAAAAATAAAAATATATTTCAAGTTTTTTAACTTGTTGGCAATTCTTAATGAAGATGGCGCCCTTCAGACGGATGATTATTACTTACTAAATGTCATTTCTGACAAATGACAAACCAAATGATGACAGATGCTTAACGAACAATGACATATTGAGATGAATTCATGGATATGAACAAATCAAAACTGTTTCAATATTTTCTTTCCTTCATCTCATTACATGTGCAAAAGTAGACCAACGTCCCATACAATTTTGGACCATCTCCTTTTCATCAAAGAGCTTTGCTATGTTTCGGATCATCATCATCATCATCATCAGGTGCCATCTTCATATTGAAGTTTGGACGTCCGTTGGCAAAATTTTCTGCGATCCCATGCTTACTTCAGATATAGCTTTGTTTAGTCCAGTCTTGTCGTCTAGCCACTTTCTTCTCTGACGAACTGGGCTTCATCTCCCTGGGATCTTGTCTTCGAGGATCAACCTTAAATATTCATAGAAGGATTTCTGGGATGTTTGGATAAGGCAAGATAATTACTGGCACCGAGGTCTACCATATTACGTCTTAGTATAAGCAACAAAATACAAATGGATTAGTTGCCTGCGATACTCCCAGGGGAACTTGCTTACTGTCATGGACGACGCAGACCGTTATCATCAGTGGCCTCGTCTCCCCGTTAGCATCTCCAAGTGACCCAAGAAGCGACCTGACAATAGCTGATAATAATGATTTTAAGAATACCAAATAAAATCAAACCCAACACACGGGCTACAATAAGAAAGAAAACAATAACAGGAAAATTAATTTTAGGGCCCACCTGGCTTAAGGGGCCTTCAAGGGCCGTCTGGTAGGCTTGGACGTCGAGGCCATGCAGGACGAGATGGTGAACGTGGCTCCCCTGGCCCACCCGGGTCCAAGGGAGAGCAGGGGTATCCTGGACAAATGGGATTGCCAGGGGACAAGGGGGAACGCGGGACGCCGGGACAATCTGGAGAAGCTGGAGCCCCGGGACAGGACGGACCGCCGGGTGATGACGGGCCACCAGGCCCACCAGGATTGTCTGGAGAACTGGTAAATATATAAGTTTATAAGTTGTTAACGACTTTCCCCGTATTTTTTTCCTAATAAATAATGCTTCGTAAAACGTGGTAAATAAAATATTATGCATAAGGTTAGGTTAGGTTAGTTATTGTTAATTTGATTTCTCGGTTTTGGTGCTTCTGTTATTATTTACCTGTATGGTACCACATAGGCTAAGAGCTAGGTATAAGCCGAGTTTGTAGCCCGGTGCGGACGTCCACAGCTCTCGCGCCGGTTCACTCAGACGACGAGCAGAACACCGCTGGGGTTTAGTGGGTAGAGTCTGCGTCCACTTTACCATCTTCTCGGGCGCAGAGAGTCTTACATAAACCCCGGCCCCCCGGACCCAGTGGAATGCCTAAAAGCATTCTCCGGCGGAACCAAAAAAAAACAAAAAGAGGTATAAAAATACCATAAAATAATTAAAGTATTTATTACAAATAATATTTTTAGGGACCAAGAGGTTTCATGGGGCCGAGAGGATATCCTGGACTAATCGGCTACCCAGGCATCCCGGGTAACGAAGGGCCCCAGGGTACTAAAGGCGCTGCGGGCCAGCCCGGGCCACCTGGCACCCAGGGGCAGCCAGGATCGATGGGGCCGCCGGGATCCGCAGGACCACAAGGACCAACTGGCACTCCAGGAATACAGGTAGGATTTTTGTTGAGTAATTTGGTATAGATTATCCGAAACAAATATTATTATAACAGAAGAGTATACCATCATTTCAGGGTCCGCAAGGTAAACCTGGCATTTCAGGTCTTCCCGGTCCTGAAGGCTCCCCGGGAACGCCAGGGAACCCCGGGCAACAGGGGTCACCAGGGGATGTAGGACCGCCTGGTCCACAGGTAAGACCACTATCACTACTACTTTTTCTTTTACACTAGTAGGTATAACATTCTAAGTTTAAATTCTACGTTAATAATGATTTTAACAATTCATTTTTGTTTTCATTTTTTTTTTTGCTATAGATATAGATATAGCATAATATTTTTATATTCAAACTTGTTGAGAACTGTAAAATTTAACTTTATTCTATTCTAGTCATAATTATATGTTTTATTACCGATAACCTATAATCCTTTCTTAATATTATAAATGTGAAAGCGTGGATGTTTGTTACGCTTTCACGATCATCATGAAACTTTGTACACATATTCTTGGAGGTATTAGAAGTAACATAGGATACTTTTTATATAAAAAAAACTAAAATCTTATCCTGTGCAGACGAAGTCGCGGGCACCAGCTAGTAATATTATAATTTCGGTTATTTATGTCCAAGGACTTATATAATGCTTGATCCTAGCCCAGTTACTGGAGATTTTATAATGAGAAGATATTTAAAAAGCAACTCTAAGAAAAGCCATGTTCTTACAACAAAAAACTTGCCATTCCATTTTTCAATATTCCCAAAAAACGTTATTTATATTCATGAATGAAAACATATTACCGACCAATCTTAATCTTGAATCCGCCTTCACTTTCTAGGGGATGTTGGGATTTCCGGGCCCTAGGGGTTTGAAAGGGGAGGACGGGCCACGGGGCCTTCCTGGTGACAAAGGAGATAAGGGAATAAGAGGTTAGTAATCTATATAGCTAGTAATATGAAATACAAGAAACATTTGGGTCTCTCAGGAGGCTTATTTGAGTTTAATTAAAATTGACCCTTATCGATGTAATATGTCGTGTATATAATATTCATATATTTTTTTATTTGATTTTTTTATATTACATATATAAGTATAAGTACTCGTATAAGTAGGTGGGAGAGGTTCTATGCGTCCATCTGCGTGTACCTATGTATGTAAATAATATTATATCAGTATAATCTTACATCCCGTCAACAATATATTATAATGTATAATTCTTCTGTACGCGTGTATGTCACTGAACGAAGTTAGCACCGCTTGGTTAGCGGCTGGACCGATTTTAATTAAATTTGTTATGTTCGTTCAAGTGGATTCGAGATCAGTTTAGATTCACAATTCAAACCACAACAAATTGTTTTGTTCAGATGACAACGTCAGTCGGGTCACTTTAAGTACATTTATAATAATTAGTTTTGTGAGTAACAGACATCGAGCATATTAACCGGAACAGAGCGGTAATGTTAAGGTTTTGTATGAAAACACATTCTGTGCTGCGACGCTGCACTGTTTCTGCGCTCTGATTGGCCTACTGATGGTCATTGATAGATGATTGACCGATGGTACATACAGATCACTGGCTGGTGGAATTGCTATTAAGTAAGTGGCAAATCACTGACAGGTTTCGGAATTGAATTTGAATTGAATTGTATGGCTCACATTTCTACTATCCGGTTATATGCTCCATGGTACTACCAGATAACGTACATTTATAGAAATCGTAATAAACGCAACCCCAGTACATTCAAATATATCAACATACCAATTGTCTGTCCTCCGTTGAATGACAACCAGTGACCACCACTTACCACTAGCGGCGGCAGTTATCGCATTCAATTATCTACGTAGGTATTATATTCTTCAAAAGATACAGCCCATTTACTGTTAAATGAACGGGCGACACGTGCTCAGTAGACCCTTTGGGCACTGAACCCCAAAAAACATAAATAGGCCTTCACATTGCAATCAATCGAATAATGTACATATATAAAAGCTATCCCTTTTCAAATGTTTCCCAAACTGTACCGGTCAAGAGCACATTTGGTACAACGCCATCTCATCGATACGTCCATTACAACCTACTTTAAGGTTTTATAAGTTGGTATAAGTTTATGTAATATGGTTTATGTGAGCTTGCTAAGGAGCTAGGTATAGACCTTATAAGAAGAAAAAACGAGTTTCTCTAACAATTATTTTCATTTAGGTATCGAAGGTGAGAAAGGAGAAGCTGGTCCTAAGGGAGAGCGTGGGCTGCCCGGTGAACCAGGCCCGACTGGGATCGAAGGTCCAGAAGGGCAAAAGGTATTTTCGTTAATAAACTGCTAAAATTACCTCCTCCGTCTCATCATCATCATAGGGAGGAACCCCCCCTGGTTCAATGAACGCCCGGCCGGACGGACCAGCCACTGCACAGAGATCGTCTTCCCACCTGGTTAATGGCTGACCAACAACTTCGTCAATCTAAACGCGGCCTCCACCCCCCTCCTCCGTCTACCTCTCCATGTACTCCTCCTAAATTCTTTTCATTAAATTCTTTGGGGTCCTAAAGCACATAGCCCGGGACTCCCTGAGATCGTTTCAAATTGTAATTCATTGGTTACTTCTGTCGATCCTGACAGGAATAGCAGCGGCATGACACGTGGTGAGCCATACCCGTATCTCCAATCTAATTAAACAAAACACAACAACAACATTGAAAAGTTTTTACTTATTTTAGTAATAGATATTCACTCTAACCAACAATTTTGATAATAATAATAAAGACAAGGATAAATATACCAAAAAGGGCTGCGTTTGATATTTGGGTTTAGAAGGCAGCGCAGAGATTGTAATCACGAGAACGGAAACAATACGTGCACAATCGTACTGCGGTCATGACTCGAGTACGCAAATCCTACGAATATTATAAATGTCAAAGTTGACTTAATTTGGGTTTTGATTCACGTAGCAACAAGTGAATTTATTTTTATGAAAGTTTAGTCCTGTTACAAAAAAATTGGACAATCGGTGCAATGCCCAAACTGCCACCGAGTGGAATAAAATGCCAGGCGTATGCAATTAGTTTTTTTCAAATAACTTTGTATTTGCTCCACAAAACATTTTACTTACTGAGCGTGGCCGATTTGAATAAACTTCATCCTCACATCATCATCATCTTCTTCTTCTTCTTCTTCTTCTTCTTCTTCTTCTTCTATCCGTCCACTGCTAAACATAGGCCTCTCTCAATGAACGCCAAGATGGCGATGGCCATTGCCACTCGTATCCAACACGGACCGGCCACCGCACGGAGATCGTCTTCCAACGTGGTTAACGACCAACCAACACTTCCTCTACCTAATCGTGGGCCGTGGCCTCCACTGTTGAACCTTATTGGCCCATCGGCCATCCTCACATATCATCGTCAAATGTATCAATCAATTAAAACATAATTATTAATGGTATCATAACTATTAAACTGTGATATTTATAATGTTTTTCACTATGATGTTGTCTACGAAAGCCTTGTACAAGTGAAGATGGCAATATCGAAGTTTGTGAAATAAAAGGATGCATTCCGTTCAAACAAAAATGTGAATTGAAAATTTTGATATGAACTTCTGCGTAATATTCCTTATAATTTGTTTTAAACCAATTCGTAATCAGGGAATGGAAGGACCTCGAGGGGAAACGGGATCAATAGGACCTTCGGGAGAGAAAGGAGCCACCGGACCACAGGGACCACTGGGATATCCCGGGAGTCAGGGAGAGAAGGGGGATAAGGGAGCTTTCGGAAGACGAGGGAGGCGCGGAACTAAAGGTGTTGCTGTGAGTATTAATTACTTTTGTTTATTACTTCTAATCAGTGCTTCTAATACATTTTTTTTGTTTTAATGAATCGGATAGAGTGGCATTCATGATCATCATCACGGATCAACATCAGGAGGGCAAACGAGCAGTCGAAGCCTTTTGGCGACTATCGACGCGCATAAACATCCGCACAACCAGAGATTATGCAGAAGAGTTCCTTTTCTCTATCTCCCCAAATGGATCACCAAAAACACTCACAAACCGCACGAAACGTGACACCACAGCTATCACTTGACCCCGGTCCTGCCGGCCCAATTCCACTATTCGGTGTAAGCTAGAATCTCGAGGTAGTCCTCAACACTACCTCTTATACCTACTTGAAAAGTGAATGAAGATACATTCATCTCTTGCTAATTTTGTAGCGATAATATGCGACGCAAGTGCGCGAACGAAGGCTATAATTTATAAAGATATTGTACGAATTGTCCAAAATATAATCGTGCGCAGACGAAGTTGCGGGCATCAGCATGTTAATAATAAGCTTAATTAGGTCTAATATTGGTACGAATAAATTGGGGTCATGGAATTGACGTGAAAATCTGGAAAGATGATATTTCTTGCTTTTATTATAATATGGGAAATAGGCACGTGAATAGAAGTGAATAAATATTTGATGATAATGATTAAAATTATTATTACCAATTAATATTGGGCTAAGAGATGATCAGTTTATGAATGAGAAATAAATTGAATTGTAAATTAATTCGTAATAATAGGTTTTTGTGCATTGTTATAGGGGATGATAGGCAATCCCGGAGACAGAGGAGAGAACGGCCCCAGGGTATGATTTTTTTTTTTAGTTTTTATAACTATTTTTTTAGTATTTTCTTCTAATCTAATATGTATATAATTAATTGTATTTGAATATTCTATGTATGAATTATATTCATAAAAATAACCTAACCGAATAATATTAAGTTCTGTTGTGCTTGATTTTCATTTCAGTTGAAATGCAAACTATATTGATGAAATTGTAGCATCAATTTTAACACAGTCTTCATTCGAACAGGGTTATAGAGGACCGCGTGGACGCCGAGGCTCTGATGGACCACCAGGTCCTAAAGGGGACACGGGACAACCTGGCCCTCCGGGCTCCACTGGCGAACGTGGGCCTCAAGGGTTAGAAGGACCACGAGGCTTCCCCGGCAGCATTGGACCACCAGGGTCAGATGGGAAACCTGGGTTACCAGGACCACCTGGAGAACGAGGGCCTACGGTAGATAAGACTTTAAGTGATTATAACTTTGACGGCTGGGTGGAGAATTTTAAGACCGCTTACGAAGTTACTAGTAACTATGGTCACAACAAGAAGAAAGAAGGGTTGTGCCCCTTCCATCTAGGGGGCGGAGGGGAACAAAAAATCTCGCAAACCCTGATTATTATATTTCATTTGCAAGTGCGTGAAAGGGATGCAACGAACAAACAATTTCAGCCAGACAGACAATAGTTTCACTCATGTTATTTCTGTTATTTTATTCATATATTTAAACAATTCTGATAATTTAATTTGCTTCGAAGTATGTAATGTGACAGAATCCCAACAGTACACAAAAATATCGTCCGGGGGTGGCACATACCCCCGTGCCCTCTTCTCCTACATTCGCCCTTGGGTCACTAACTTATTTAAGTTGGTGCAGTAACAAATAATAAGCCATCATATTTATTGAAATAAAATATTTGACCAAATTGGGCGTGATGAGTGATGATAGAAAGAGAAAGAAAGAATGATAATAGGCTTTTCCTCGAAGTATCGGCTTTCCTATAATATTACTTTTGTTTCTTTATATTGATATATGTTCGTATCTTTTGATTTAGGGCGAAACTGGAGCATCTGGTCTACCAGGACCGCCAGGACCAGCTGGCCCTCAAGGACCAAACGGTGAACCTGGTCCTGTAGGACTCCAAGGGCCGTCAGGCATACCGGGCACACCGGGTGAAAGTGGCGCTCCTGGTGAAGCTGGTAAAGTTGGACCACCCGGATTACCAGGTCCTGAAGGAAAAGTGGGACCGATAGGATCTCCAGGACCACCGGGGATCAATGGAGAAGCGGGACTGCCAGGTGTTCCAGTAAGTCAAATAATTGTAGACATGTTTCTTCAACATTTTTTGTCATGGCATCATTTCTGTTTATTGACTTGCAACCAAACATATACATATAAAGATTTTAGTACAATAATAATTAGTTTGTCTATTTCTGGAGTCCTTAACCATGTTTAAGATGAGCATTAAAATAAGGTTCATGCACTCTTAAACGCGGACCCTTAACAGATTCGTCAAAATTCAATCTTCAAAAGTCAAATTATTAGGTTAAAAGAGATTGTTACTTGTAAAATCATTGTACGCAGGAGTACACACCATTGTGGAAATGTAAATTCCTTACACTTACTACATTACAATCAATTTAATACCTATTGGCAATTTTATGAATTACAGGGAGTACCGGGTCAAAAAGGAGATATGGGCCCAACGGGACCAGCTGGAGTGAGAGGAGACAAGGGAGAACAGGGAGAGCCCGGGCGGGAAGGGCCGCAAGGACCGACCGGGCGTGAGGGCCCACGGGGATCTCCAGGGGCTGGGGGACAAAAGGGAGAAATTGGGGAACCGGGTCCAATCGGTAAATACCTAGTTATTTTCAAGTCACCATACGACGCGGCGTCACACTCAACGCCTTTTAACATTTTCCTGACACAATGCTGAAATGGACTATTTTGACCCACATGTGGAACATATATTACAATTTTTTTATATAAATTAAATTTTAGGTTTGTGCGATCAAAAATTTTATTCTGTGTACCTATCTCTTTCTGTCACTGTGTGTCTCCTGTTTGTGTCGAATAAATGTTTCTTTCTTTCTTTTATATGCTTTAATACATATTTCCGCCCGTCGTTGACATCCGCGGCGGACAATCCGCATCGCGGTGTATAGCGGCTAAATAATATGTAACACAACAGCAATATAATTACATCACAAATAATAGTAAATTCAAACGATGCTTCTTCTGTTGAATACGGTCTCTACCAACTGTTTTTCTTCAATCCAGAGAAGACACCAAACATGACCCCATTGCTTTTGCTGTATCAGAACATGTTATTTTTACTAAACGTTACAGCTTAAAGCTATAAGTACAACGTGTGATGCTACCAACTAATGAAGCAAATTTAATATTGTTATGCACCACTGATCACCCTCTCATAGTTCTCCCTGTTTAGTGTCGTAAAATATATTGTTATATGTTTTTTTTATAATATATCCAAAGAGAGAAAAGTAATCGGGACTAGGAGCATGCCTTAAGGGATGCTCCTTAAGGGAAGGGATGGGATGGGATTGTCCACTAGTAGACTAATAAAGGCTGATGATAATGACGATGGCTAAATAATTTTAATTTAGAATAGAATAGAAGATTTTTTTTAGGTAAATTATTACACTGTTACCCATTATAATAGGTTATAATATAATAATTATTATCTACTAAAGTTTACTTAGATAGAAAAGTAAAAAATATATTATATTTAATTATTCTAAGGTACATATTATCAATCATATTATGAAGTGTACAAAAGTATGAAATAAAAAACACAATACCTACATTAGTATTATACCTACAAAAAAACTTTATATGATTTTATTTTAATAATAATGAAAGCACTAATCTAAACTGTAAGAAAATGCACAACAGTGTAATATAGTTCCTAAAATGGAAACCACTCAGTTGAGTGACTGTGGGAGAAAACGCAGTCCTGATTTTATGTGGCCCCAAAGAAAATTTTCCTGGAATATTTCTCCCGTATATTTTATACTGAGCGTTATCTAACGTAAAATATAGAAAATTACTTTAAATATAATATAGAAAATTACTTACGTAGCAAACAATTTTTCCAAGGTCCGGTGGGTCGCGATGGACTACCTGGACCAAGAGGCCTAACTGGTGTCCCAGGACCCGTCGGTCCACCAGGTGAAGATGGGGACAAAGGGGACGCTGGTCCTCCGGGGGAAAAGGGATTCAAGGGATCTATGGGTGAACCTGTAAGTACAAATGGCGCATAAAGTACTTGTTGAGAATGTGCCGGTAACATATTATACTAAGTATTATATGTTACCGGTTTGCACAAATATCTGATAATAAATCAAAATACCTCAGATTATATTGCTTTGTTTTGAAAATGAAAAAATCGTATGAAAAATGTTTATTTTTGTCATCTTTCAATTTTCCCGCTTACTTATTAATTACTATTCAATTTGCCTTCATCAAAATGTTTGTAAGCACGTGTTTTGCAAATCACTTACAAACATTTTAAGAAACACAAAACCAACCTAAATTAATATAAAAAAAAACCATTTTAGACAAACCTAAACCTTACTACCACTACTAAGTATAAACGTATCTGCAAACACAACACAAAATACTTAAAAACAACACTAAAATTAGAATAATTCTCATAAAATATTTTTAAGTGAGCCTTTTAACGTAATATAAATTTCCATACGAATCCTTCCATAGAGAATGTCTACGTCATAGGAGGAATAAGTGTGTGAAATGTCAATTTTCTGGCCTATGCGTTGATACATATAGATAGATTATGTAAATCCTAGCTACACAGGAGTGGCAGCGGTGGAACGAACAGTGGGTTTAGCATTTTGAAAAAGATATGCTTATTTATAAATACTTGCAGGGTCCCACCGGAGCACCGGGTATTCAAGGACTTAGAGGTGAACCGGGTTCTGTAGGTCTGCCAGGGGATAAGGGTCCGCAAGGTGAACCAGGCCCTCCAGGCACACCAGGAACGGATGGAGTGAGAGGTCCTCCAGGGCCTATTGGAAAAACAGGACCGGAAGGTTCGAAGGGTGACCAAGGTGTGAAAGGTGATCGAGGAGACAATGGACCTAAAGGTATTAAAAGCATCTAATTTTAACATTATATTATATCTATTTTTATTACAAGTAGGTACTTACACTTTTTTTATTTTATATGTAATTATAGTGTGAACGTGGTGTGAACGATACGTATTTTTCATAAATAAATCAACATGTTTAGAAATGTCCGTTTTCATTTGCAGTAATGCGTGGTTATAGATTCATTTTATAATATCGTTTATAAAATTAACATAAATTTTAGAAATTATTAGTGTAAAAAGATCCCTTTAATGTGAATTTAAATCTATTCTATAGGACCACCTGGCCCAGCCGGTCTTACTGGACCTCAGGGTAACAGAGGCGCAAAAGGGAGTCAGGGAGAACCTGGGCCAAGAGGCGTTCAAGGAGATTCAGGTGCAGTTGGAAGTCCTGGCGCCCCTGGTCCTATGGGACCACAAGGACCAGAAGGAAAAATGGTGAGACTTCGTATAATCTTTAGATAACGTGTTTAGATAAAACTTTATATTATATTAAAAATGTCGAAATGTTTTTAGGGACCAAGAGGTCTAACAGGGCCTAAAGGAGATGATGGTAACCCTGGACAACAAGGAGAACCTGGTGTTAAAGGTCCGAGAGGACCTGAGGGGCCAAAGGGTGATCCCGGGCCGGCTGGATTTCCTGGGGATCGTGGGGAGTCTGGTCCCCAGGGCATAAAGGGTGAACCCGGTTTGGATGGACCTGAAGGCGGGGCTGGACCACCTGGACCTCCGGGACCAGTAGGACCAGTCGGCAAACCGGGTGAAACTGGATTGCCCGGTACTCCCGTAAGTAACAAACATCAAACTTGTTTTAATGTTAATCATGGAAATAAAAAATAACACAAGAAATTAAGGAGTAATCAATAAAACATATGATTAGTGAGCTGATCTTCCTCCTGTTTCTCCTCTCTCAGAGACTACAGTGCAAAACTTAAGTTATTGTGTCTATTAGCACTATCGTCATATTTTCAGGGTACCGAAGGAGCGGCTGGCGTTCAGGGCGGTCCGGGAGTGCCGGGAGATAAAGGTGACACTGGACTCAAGGGCCCGCCGGGAGACCCTGGGCCTGCCGGACCTATTGGACCCCCTGGGCCTGAGGGGCCACGGGGACTACGGGGCTTACCAGGACCCCCAGTATGTTATTTTCTTAAAATATCCATATATTTTTTTAATACCTTAACAAAGTATTAACGTAAAAAATCCATCAGTCTTAAATTTTTTAAGGAATGTTTACTTACGCATTGCTTACGCTCACTACCACTAGAATCGAGATAATATTTACTGCCAACAAAAATAGTTTCATATAGTATCTTCCCGTACCTTAGGTGACTTACGTCTTATTATATGGGATGAAGAAATTTTCAAATTTTACCGCCCGTACAAAATTTTGTAATATTGTTTAACAGGGTGATGTGGGAGCACCTGGTATCATGGGACCAGAGGGCCCGTCTGGCTCTGTTGGCCCACCAGGTGGGCAAGGGCAAAAAGGTGATAAAGGTAGCCGTGGGCCAAAGGGCCATATTGGAGATACCGGACCGATGGGTGTCAAAGGTGACCAAGGTGAAACGGGGAAGCAAGGGCCACCAGGGCCACAAGGACCTGCTGGGCCGAAAGGCGATATGGTAAGAATATATAATATTAGATGAACATATAACCATTGAACAGGGTGGTCGTGATGAGAGACTTGGGTGTCTATATTGATTGCAAATTGACTTTTACCCAACATATCAATATTGTTGTAAATAAAGCAATGCGTATGTTGGGTTTTATTTTAAGAGTTGGCAAAGATTTTAAAAATCAGTTTACACACGTGTTATTGTTTAATGCCTTTGTTCGATCAACCTTAGAATACGCGTCTACTATCTGGAACCCTTATCAAAAAAAGTATATTACCGCTGTCGAGTCTGTACTCAAAAAATTTCTTAAGCACATGAATTACAAGTATGCGTCATCAAGCTGCAGGTTACCTTCTTTGACACAACGCCGTTGCGAAAAAGATCTGATCTTTCTGTACAAATTGGTAAGGAATGAAGTTGATTCTCCTTTTTTACATAACCAGATTGGTTTTAGTTGTCCTCGTCTAAGCTCTCGTAATAAGCATCTATCATTGTACATGCCAATAGCAAGAAAAAAATATGTAGATAACTCATTTTTGCACAGGTCATGTCGCCAATTTAACAAGTATTGTAAATCTGACTTTGATTTGTTCTTTGATTCTTTAACTAAATTTAAGTATAATGTAAAACAACTAAATATTCAATGTTGATTACTTACACAATTAATTTCCTTTGGATAGTCACGTTAAATGGTTTAACTTGTTTGTTTTTTTTTCCTTTATAGTCTATCATTGTACATGCCAAGAGCAAGAAAAAAAATATAGGTTCATAATTCAATTTTGCACAGGTCATGACGCCAATTTAACAAGTATTGTAAATCTGACTTTGATTTGTTCTTTGATTCTTTAACTAAGATTAAGAATAATGTGAAGCAACTAAATATTCCATTTTGATTACTTATCTAATTTCCTTTGGGTAGTTATTGGTTACGTTACATAGTTTAACTTGTTTGTTTTTTGCGTCTTATTGTCTGCATTCGTGTATATATAATTTTTGGTGGAAACTTTGCTGGTGTAATGTATTAATCAAGTAAATTTTAAGTTTAATTGTGTTAATATACTGTTTGTTTCTCGAATAAATAAATAAATAAAAATAAAAAATATAAACGATGGAGATGTAAGACATATTGTAATTATAAATTTACTTTCACGGAAGAATAAGACATTAATTATTCAAAGACTTAGATTTGGAAAAAACACACAAAAGCAATATAGGAATCTCAAAGTTTTTTTTTGTTACAGGGCCCAATAGGACCTGCTGGTGCAAAGGGAGAAATAGGCCCGGTGGGAGCCCCTGGTCCCGAAGGACCATTGGGTCCTAAAGGCTCAAATGGCCTGGAAGGAAAACCGGGGCTTCCCGGTCCGCCCGGCCCAGCCGGCCCACCGGGTCCCCCCGCACCGCCTCCTCAAATACCGATGGAGCTCTTCGCATCAAGCAGACGCAGACGCAGTATAGAACCAGATTCATTTGAAGCTACAACTGAAGATGATGTAGATGATGGTAAGTTAGTTTGCTGATCATTTCGTTGTTCCTTTCTAATGTAAAACTCCCTTCTTAATGTTTATGAAGCATTTTAATAGATACTCTATTATGCTAGATAACAGTCTAGACAGACTTCATGGCGATTTATTAATTACATTATAGAAGTAAAGATGTATAATTAATGTACGAGTAAGTTTTGGGGATCGGCCGTCTTGGCGTTCATTGAGGGAGGCCTATGTTCAGCAGTGGACGGATAGAGGCTGATGATGATGATGAAGTTTAATGGAAACCAAACGTGAAGGACGAGATTAGAATTTTCCCAAGGGTAGATAGACTACTAAGCGAGAATATGATGTCTAATTGCACATACCTTCTTACGAACTCAAACATTTATTATTATAATTTATTATATACACAAAGCTACAATCATTTATTATAATAATTAATAAAACAAAAGAGGAAGAAGACTGGGAAATCTCCCTCTGAAACAAAAACCGAATTTTCTCGGAACCCAATAAGAAATCTAAACATTTTATGATGACTTACAGATGACGACATAGATTGGGTGCGTGATGTGATGTCTGGAGTGATAGCGGCCCGCAGCGCAATAGAGACCATAAGAAGACCTTGGGGCACTAGGAGCAACCCTGCCCTTTCGTGCAGGGACCTGCGCAGCTCACACACAAATATGACTGACGGTATGTCTTTTATACATCTAATTTTCGATTTCGTCTCGAAATTAAACTTATTTGTACTGCCGACTCCACATTAGTGCGCGAGGGTCCCCGTTCGGAGTCGGTATTTTGTCCCGCGACAGGGTTCACGCTTCTAGTTTGCTCCTGACTATTTATATAATTATTCGGTCATCTGAAAACATGTTACAGCGACTATCCCGACACTATACGTATGACGTAGTATATAGATTTTATTTTGCTAGGCCTCATCTATGCCTGCCATTTTTTTTTTCGTGGAGCTATTTTTCGGTATTGTCACGAATGCCTTGTCCACTAGGCTCTTTCGTCATTGCGTAAATATAATGACAAACACGTTCCCGTAAATATCCCGTCTAAAAATAATCTAATAAACATAGCCCTGTTATTCAAAATTATATATGTCCTTAAACACTTGATAAGTAAGTTTTGGCCTGTACCGATATTCTATACTCATATGTACACCTCTACATTTCTTACTCTTCTTAAAACATAATGAAGCTATTTGTGTCAATGCAGCATTGAACTATATTACTATACGTTAGTAATAATAGTTCTATGCAATGCAGATATTTATTTGAATCAACTCAAATGCGTATAATATTTATCTGTATTAACTCAAATAGCTTTAATTTTTAATTCTATAAATTTTGAACAGAAAGGTAATTTTGAATATGATTTTTTTCAATTAGAGAGCCATTATCAAACATTATCTACACTACAACATAAACATTTTTAGGCATTATAAATGCACATTTATTGTAAAAAATTGTTACCAGGCAGTAAAACAACAAATTATGTAACCCTTTTTCTGGTTTATTTGTTGTGTAAATATTAAACAATGTAGAGAAGGCGGTTACGAAAATTCTCTTGTCCGTGGTCACTCAGCTCATACAAACAAAAAGCCTTCTTCGGTTTAAGTGGAGATTCATGAGTAATGGAGAAACACACACAAATTGTTATAGGGCCACTTTGGAGCGTATTTTGACGGACTCGGAGAGGGTTCTGATAGTACCTACTCGTATTCATCGAGTGTATAAACGGAATTGAGCGGTAATGTTATCTTTGTATGAAAACAAGTTCCGCCAAATTTGTGCTGCGATGCTGCTCCAGTTCTGCACTCTGATTGGTCGACTGATGGCCAATGATGGACGATTGGCCGATGGGACGTATATACAGATCACTGGTTGGTTGAATTGCTATTACGTCAGTGACAAATCACTGATCAGTTTCGGAATTGTGTGGCTCACATTACTACTCTATCGGGTTATATGCTCGATGTACCTACTATAAGATTTTATGGAAAACATATATATACTTTAAGGGTTCTACTGGATCGATGCTCGTGGCGGCGGCTCGAAACCCGTTCGCGTGTACTGCATGGGGCCCACTACATGCATGTACCCAGAACACATCAACGATGATACTCATACGGACGTAGCTGGACACAAATTCTCTCAGTTGGACGACGGGTACAAGGTAGTTTTTAGTACTTTTTATCTTTAACTAGCTGTTGCCCGCAGCTTCGGCCGCCTTAACTTAGATGTACAGCCGTACACGGATTGATGATGATTATTTATCTATGGGCGGGCGTAGGACTTTATTTTATAATATGAAGTGATTAATACCGTAATTTTGTAAATAGCTTTTACATTACCGCTTTATAATTGCCAATTTTTAAAGTATTAAAATGGATATAGGTAGTATGGTATATTATTATATTAACTAATATAGAATATTATGCCATCGCGGACTTTTCAGTAGGCATATTTAGGATACACAATTCTACCATACATTGATACAATAATAATTATTATCCTAACTCTCGGAACCGGGCCGGGCCCAGCTCGGGAGCGAGGCGCGGCATCACGGAGCACCCGGCTCGCGCGGCTCGGTCGAAATCACGGTGTCGCATTATTTTGATTTTGCTATATCTCCTAGGATATGCATTTCATTTGCAGGGTGTAAACGGGAAAAACATACTTCGTGAAATGGTCAAACTAACTAACATATTTAAAATGATAAGGATTAATACCACATTTGTGTAAATAGCTTTCCACCTACCGTTGTATAATTGCCCATTTTTTAAGTATTAAAATGGATATAGTATGTTATTCTTAAGAGATACACATATGCCATCGCGGACTTTTTTGTAGATCTTTTTAAGGTGTACAATAATGTAGTACATTATTTTGATCTATCTGTTAGGGTTCATCCAGCGTTTGCAATGTAAGTGCCAAAATGTGTTTATTTACGACATCACATTAGAAACATCTAAAATCATCAGTGTTTATCTACTATATTATTATTTATATTATACACATAAACCATCCTCTTGAATCATTCTATCTATTTAAAAAAACCGCATCAAAATCCGTTGTGTAGTTTTAAATTTCTAAGCATACAAAGGGACATAGGGACAGAGAAAGCGACTTTGTTTTTAACCGACATCAACAAAAAGGAGGAGGTTCTCAACTCGGCCGGTATTTTTTTTTAATGTATGTACACCGATTTCTCCGTCAATTGTGGACCGATTTTCAAAATTCTTTTTTTGTTTGAAAGGGTATACTTGCCATTTGGTCCCATGATAAGGAAACCAGGATCTGATGATGGCATCCTAGAGAAATCGAGGGAAACTTTCGAAATTTGTAGGAATGACTAGTGTGCTTAATATTTTTTTAAATAAGCATTTTAAAGCACTACAATTTAATGAAGGTCTAGAGTCGATCTGATGCTGGAGCTGGAAGACAGTCGAGGGAACTCCTCGACGATTTACTTCAGTAACCTTGTGTTTGGGCTTGATTAATTTGTATTGATGAGAACTTTTCACCTAGATGGGTTGTGACTGTGATTGGGGGTCTGATGATGAAGACGAAGCTCAGTTAAGGGAACTCCTAAATAGTTTAAAGTAGCTACCTTGTGATTGGACTTAATTAATTTATACTGATGAGAACTTTGCACCCTTGTGGGTGATACGTGCCATTACCGTTATGATGATGGAGACTATAGACAGTCGAGGGAACTCCTCGACGATTTACAGATTTTTTTGGGCTTACTTCATACGGTTCAATATGCCAAAATGTCTATCTCTGTATGCCTTTCTTTAATAAATCACTAAAAATTAAGAAATAAAAAATTTAAAATAAAAATTATAACCGACTTCAAAAAATAAAGTAACTAAAATGTTATAAAATAATCGCGTGTACTTTATTTTTTGAAGTCGGTTATAATTTTTATTTAAAAAAAATTATATACTATGCATACGGCGTGCCTAAGCAGTAAAATCGACAGGAATGTCGTGACAGCAAACGGATAGGCGCTATCATGCCTTGATGTCCCCACTACGCCGCCTCTTTCGACACCTTTGTGTGTTCGAGTTTATAAGTTTCTATTCGACTATTAACATAATGTATTTTTTTCTGAATGATCTATGCTAATGGCCCAAGTTCATCGAATTTGTGTGACCCGATTTGGCTCACTTATGGTTTTATTATTAGTGGGGGGTTGCCCCCCGCTAACCGTGTAGTCATCGACCACACGGCCTCCTGGCGTCGGATTGGCCAATATTAATTCTAATGTTAACACAGATGTGTCATGAGGCACATGAGCTGTGAGCTAAACGTTCCGTGACGGCAAAATTTTTAATTGATACTAGCTGGTGCCCGCGACTTCGTCTGCGCAGGATAAGATTTTAGTTTTTTTATAAAACGTATCCTATGTTACTTCTAATACCTCCAAGAATATGTGTACAAAGTTTCATGATGATCAGTTAAGTAGTTATCGCGTGAAAGCGTAGCAAACAAAATTACTTTCACATTTATAATATTATAGTAGGATAGGATTTAAACCTGGAAGTCGATTTGATTTGATGTCATTAGCTTAGGTGTAATGATTTCCATTTTATTAGATTTTGAATGATAGACTTATGTCTAGTAGGGCGTTACAGTCACTATATAAGATCCATGATAAAATATATTATTATCTTTTTTTTATTATGGCGCTTTTTATTATGGTTTGGTTTTGTTGTGTTTTGAAACTTTTGAACTTTTTTATTCGGTGTATACAAATCTATAATATTGTTCTATACAAATCGTTGATTGTAAACAATAACAAAAGAAAATAAAAGACCGGATAGAGTATCAATGAAGCAAAATTATTATACCACAATTTATAATAACAAAAAAGTGAAATAGCTAACTAATATGTATTTATAAATAATGGCATGTACTTAAGTATCGATGCTGATTAATATTTTTTTTATTAATAAAATTTAATTTTAAATCTATTTCAATTATAATTTGACATATTTAATTAATTAACGTGAAATAATGTGACAATAATTGAGATAATAATAATAATTAATAATATACCATAACATTAAATAGTACTCTTTGATTATATATACGTTATTATATATAATCAAAGATAGTACTAATCTCGGAATAGCAGCTTACTCGGCCGAAATCGGCGGTATAAGGTTTTACTCTAGTATAGAGATTTTATCCCTAGGTTAAATGTTGGTGAAACGTAAAATGGGCTTACTCGCGAGTGATTAACAACTTATTCCGGGAATAAGATTTATACGACATTGGTGAAATCGGCCCTTATAGTTCTTTATATTGTTCGTTAATTATACTACTTGCAGATTGGAAGTACGATAACCATTCTCGGTATCGCTATTTTTTGTAAGAAAAAATCTCTTGAACCTTTCTTGAACATCACAATATGAGCCACAATATTACATCAAAACTTTGTTAACATTTTATGTGAGGAGAACATAGCTTCCTTATTGCTATTTCTTAAGCGAAGGGTAAGGTATCAAGGTCGCCCATTGTATTTCACCCTGAACGGTGTATTAGATCCAGTATACCAAAATAACGCGAGAAAAGGTTCAAGCACAAAATATTAGTATTTATTTTGTGGTTCAAGTGCAATAAAATAAAATATAGCCTGACCAGAAAAATAAAACCCTCGCCATATTGCGGAAAATTTGGAACAAATTCCTGTATGGCCGATTGTCGATACAATGTGTTGACGTAAAGAGGATACAGTGGCGACACCATGCAGGGTTTATATATTTCTGGCCAGACTATACATTTTATGATACTCCGGGATAACATTAGTAAGAGGTAGTGCCATGCTGAATTGCATCCGAACTGGGCCGGCACGACCTGCTCACTGCTCACATAACACCGGCGTCAAGTGACAGCTACGCTGTTGCGTTTCTTGCGGTTTGTGAGTTTCCGGTGGCCCATTGGGGGGATAGGGAAAAGGAGGCATCTGCGTGGCCTTGGTTGTGCGGATGTGTACGGGCGTCGGCACCGTGAGGCTCCGACTGCTCGTCTGCCCCCTAATGACAAAAAAAACAACATTAGTCGTTGTAACCTTATCCTTTTTGGTATGTTAAAATAATTTATAAAATATAATCAAAATCAAATCAAATCAAAATCACTTTATTGCCTAATTTACAATAATCTAGCTAAAAGGTCGAAACCTCCTTTTAAGTATAAAATACCTGTGTTAGGAGGCTACGCTCTTCCACATTACAAAGTTTAAATTGCAAATTGGAAATGCTCTGAGGCATCCCGCTGGGGAGGGATCCCACATACCCCACGCGGGTATGTGGGATTCGCTGCGCCCGAAAGCGCATTACTATAACAGTCTTATTTTATTTTATTATACATTATATATATATATATATAATGTATAATATTTGCACACACATATATATATATATATATATATATATATATATATATATATATATATGTGTGTGTGCAACGACTTGTTTGACGACTTTTTCGTTAAGATTTTGTATAGTTTGGGGAAATGTGTATTCTATAAGGAAAGTCCCAAACTATATCATATACCTAACGTATTGTTTGAGGAAAATTTATCAATACATTGCACATACATACGTCAAGCAATACCTCAAACAATATATATATATATATATATATATATATATATATATTTATATATAATATTTATGTGTATGTACGTGTATATAAGTATTTGAGTACTTTTATGTTTATTTATTAGTTAGTGTGTATGTTTATAGATATATCGTATGTATGTTAATTTGTTATATTATATATAAAATATTTTAGATGCACTACCAGTAAGATTTTGAATATTTCCTTTACCCTAAGGTTACTTGGCAGAGATCGCTTTTCGGCGATAAAGTCGCCTTTGTGTCTGCATTTATATTCTTAACTTTTAAATTTTTAGTGTTTTATGTTTGTAATTTTGTGTGTGCACAATAAAGTATATTCATTCATTCATTCATTCATTGTATTATTCTTAACAAAACTAAAATTAATTGTAACTCAAATAAACTTTCAGATAACTTACGACAACGACGGCTCCGGGACCGTTCAACTCCGTTTCTTGAGGCTACTCTCGACGGGAGCAAGGCAAAATTTTACCTACACCTGCATGGATACCAAAATGGCGCAGAGGTATTTTCATGGTTTATACTAATAATAAAAGTTTTTCCCATAATACAAAATGTACCTACTAAGGTAATTAATTAATGAACTAAGTAATTAAAACATTGCAGTATTATAAGTACATCTAGCTATACCTATTGGATCAACCTTGACCAGCAATGACCAACAAAGTTGGATCCGAGTTGTGATGGATCTCGAAATACTAAGTTTTCTTACTCTTCTGACGACCTCTGCGGTGTAGTCGTTAGCGCGTTGCGCTCAACCCGGAGGCTGCGGGTTCGAATCCCTATACAATATACCTACATTGCGATTGCCAGTTACCAGCATTGCAATGTTACAATTAAATACAAATTTCATTTATTTTAAAGAATAAAGTTTCCAAAATAAAACATTATTTTGATGTTCGATTGAGCGAGGCTGCTAAGATAACCTCATTGATCGCGATGATCATTTACTACAGAATGTTATAATAGCGATAATTTTATTTCAGATCCGATATTCCGGCCGATTTAATGAGAACAAACAAACTCAGATTGTTCGGACAAAATTCTATAGAATTTAGGGAGCCCCAAATATTAAAGGATGAATGCAAGGTATGACTATAGTATATCTTAGGTAAAGTTTGGCTATGAGAGGTCGAATTCGATTCTTAGCTAAATATTTTTGCTAAGAACAGAAGAAGTTATTGCCGATCAGATCTCTTTATTCCACAATTCATTTTGAAAACGGCCATAGATATTATTATTATTATTAGATTGTCACGTAATTATATTCCTTTTCTAGCTGGCGGCCGCGACTTCGTCTGCACAGGATTAGATTTTGGAAAATTCACACAATATATATTATAGCCGATGTTGTTATTCAGTAGTTTATGCATAGAGTAACAAACATCCATACATACAAACTTTAGCTTTCGTTTCGTTTTTATTTTATACCATCTTTCGTTATAGATTTGTTTATATTATGAAGTCTAATATTGACATAGATGTGTCACATAAGCTGCGAGTCCCGCAACGGCCAGTTTTTGTCTTTTGTGAACATCGTTTGTAATTATATAACATTTCCAGGATGGAGTTGGTGAGATAGTGCTAGAAGTGAAAACGTCTCGCAGCGAGCGGTTGCCCATCAGCGACTTCCAGCCCCTGTCCTTCGTCGACGCAGAACATAAGTTCTCCTTCAAACCTGGCCCCATTTGTTTCACGTGAACCATCAACTGACTACTATTATATACTTGTGATAGACCTTTGTAAATATTGTAAATAAATGTTGTGACTTTTCTCGTAGTTTTACTTAAACTTTATTTATTACCATCATCAGTAGTGTCAGTCCACTGCTGGACATAGCCTTTATGAACGCCAAGACGACCGATCCCCGGCCACTCGCATCCTATTAGGACAGGTCACTGTATTTTCGTACCGTCTAGTAACTACATAGTTGCTTAACTAGTGAGCGTCGAAGGTCTGGGCTCGATCCCGACCGGTACCATGAAATGGGTTTTTCTAGATTTCTCCGTGCACCTGAACACGAGATCATCGCTTGCTCCCCGGTGAAGGAAACATCGTGAGGAAACCTGCATACATGATGTTATTAAGTCTTTGAATGTGTGTGAAGTTCACCAAACCACATTGGGCCAGCGCATCGAAGGATTGTTTATATTATTATTAGTTTTATGATGTACCTACTTTTATTATAATATACCTAAATTAAAACATTGTCACAAAGTTTCTAAACGCTTACTCCACTGCAGCTCACTCGCCTCTCGCGGGCGCTAGCACTCCTATATATCGCGTCCGATAGAGCACGCACATCGCCCCGCCTCCCAACAATAACAACAATCATAACCTTTCGTGGCGGCTGCCACTGCTACCGCCGGCGGGGTAGGCCCCAGTATAGATGGCGCCATCTGTCGGGTCTTCACCTCAATGAGTCCACCCGGTAGGGGTAGTCCGCCTGGGGTACCACTCCACCCGACGGTGACGCGGCAGAGACCCGCCACTGAAGCATACCCGACGCCAGGCGGCCGTGCGGTCGGAGTTTCGACAGTTGGCGGGGGGCAACCCCTTCATATAAAAATCAATAGGAGAGCCAGCTGGCTCACCACCAAACCTATGTAGCTGGCCCTAACGCCAATAGGCCGTTAGCTTAGACATTTCGAAAAAACAAAAACGCACTCCGGCAAAAAAAGTGTAATCCGAGACAAATTTAGAACTAGTTTGATACCCTTATCAATTCTTTCCTGTATTTGCGTTAGACATATGACAAGGTCATTTCTCGCCACGTGTAAGATGTGCTACTACAATGAGAGCAATTTAACTTGACCAAATTGAATTGTAATTATAGCTTGCGCATTAAGTAAATACTTAAAAATCACTGCGACTTTCACTATGATAAATGATGTCGCTAATTCAATTAACTCCTTGGATCTATTTTCCTTCCTTTCCTTCTTCCAGGTATACTTGATAGAAAATAAACGATTAAAAAACCTATAAGTTTAATTTATTCATAAATGCTTTTATATAAAAAATTACCTTACAAACGTACATGACAATTCACTTCACGAATTGTTGCATATCGTGGATCATATTATTTAATTCACCAGTCTTGTAATACCAACTAAAAATATTTATAAATATTTGTAATGTATTAATAATTTTAATTACAGACTAATTATATTATTCTGTAATCATAATTACGCCTTGTCTTAGCATATAGACAATTCAATAAGGAAAGCATACTGGATACCGTTAGACATAGTGGATGTTTCATCGATGTACACTTATTTTTGGTTTAATTTTTCCTGGTTTTAAATAGAAATTACAAACAATTGTGAAAGCCTCTCATTAAAATAATATGTATTTAGGTGTACGAATAAAAGTATTATTATTATATGTCCTGATAAATATTTTGGGTACATAAATTATGAATGAGATCAAAATAGAACGACTATAATACTATTTTGTTTGTCATTTTTAACCGCAAAATTCAATAAGCATGATTTTAAGACTTCCATAAAGGAACAAAAATTAGGAGTTAGGTTGAGAATACGGCTTGTATGTATGTTTTATTCAATGACTGAAAAATACTAACAAGCTAAAATTAAAAATATGAATTCCTTGTTATATTACTTGCCCATACCAAACATTGGGAGAATATTTTGATAAAAAAAAATCGTCCAATAGAATCATAGTAGTAGATATACATAGTTACAATTTTTGTATCATGCTAAGAATGCTCCTCGTGTTTTTTTTTATCCTAATGTTATTAAATTATCCTTTCTATAGTATTAAATTAAAACCATTTACAACATGATTAAATAATAAGTATTTGTTTGTGGAAATTGTGATTACACTTTAAATATTATTATAGAAATAACCTGTATACTAGAAAGTTTCTTCATAAAATTCTGCTTCTGTTGAAGAAGAAAGTGCTTTCAGTAAAATTTTGAACCTACATAAATCATTTCTTTTTTTTTTTGTAAAATCCGTAACAATTGCAAAACCATTTTGAATGCATTTACTAATATAGGTCAGGCAAGTGTTGCTTATTTCGTCTGTAAGTACATATTTGACTGACAATATTATTTTTTAATTTATACAAACACTTTCTATTATTCTTAATTGTATCCTCAGCATTTTAAAAGTAAATCCTACGTTGTTTGGTCTTCTGTAGAATTTGAACTCCTACCATTCGAACTATTAGCTTTATTACATTCAATTATTTGATTATCATCATCGTTTAAAATTAAGCCTGGTTCACTAGGACCATCTTTGGGTACACACATATCACTTTGTGATTGATGTTTAGTTAAAACTCCTTCATGAACATCATTATTATCGAGAACTTCACATATGTCGCTAGTTACACTATCTATACCATTAGTATCTTTTTCGTTAGAGTCTCCTTGAAAGTCTATACTAGTTTCGGATATTGACAGTGAATTATCTTTCAAATTTACACATGTTTCACTTTCCACTACCATTTCATCTTTTTCAGAAGTTAAATCTTCCTCTGACGATGCAAGTAGTATATTTTCCATTGAATCTTCATTACTGTTTTTAGCAGTATCAATATTTGCTTCAGTAGAAAATTCTAGCTCTAAATTATTTGTTACTAATGCTTCTACACTTTCGTTTTTTTCTAGTACCGATATTTTTTCATTATCTACTTCAGCAAGTGTCTCTGATTCTGAATAACTTGAATTTTCAATGCTTATTACGTCGCTGCAAAGCTTTTTTTCATTTTCAATATCACTATCAGATTCTAATGTATCGGATATAGCAATTGGAGAATCAGAGTTTGTTGTTTCTGAAGATGAACTGATTATTTCATTTTCTGAGTGTAATTTTTGTAAAAGATGGAGCTCATCTATATCAGAATCCAGATCGTAAGTGCTGCTTACTGTTTCTTTGCCATCATTGTTACTTAAATCATCTACCTCCACGTCAACCGTAATATAATCTTTTGGTGGTTCACCCTTTGTTTCGTTTTCTTGTAAGCCTTTGTCATTCTCGTCACTGTTTTTAACATCTGCGTCTAAATTCATAGGAGTTTCTTTTTCATCGACAGATATTGGAACTTCATCATCTATTACCTTTTTACTTCTTTCTTGAATAAGTCTCTTAAGTCTTTCCTTTCTTTTGTGTTTATCTTGTAATGAAGAGTTAACTTCATTCGCTTCCTCTTCGTCACTCTCTACAGGAGATTCATCAGCTTCTTTCTCTCCAATTTCTTCTGCTTCTAGTTTCAATTCTTTTTGTCTATCAACATACCTAGAAATACATCATAGTTATAGTCATTACTTTAAAATTTTCTCACATAACAATAGTTGTTTAGCTACAGTTAAACAGTATTTGATATTAGAAGACAAAGTAGAAATAAAACAAATAATTAATTTTAGGTTAACTTAAATCTATAAATTATTTCTAATAGTAGGAATACATAGGCTGCACTAAAAGTATCGGGAATAGAATATTTCCACTGTTCCTGTCATATTAAAATCTTTTTAATTGAAAACTCCTTGGTTTTAAAAATCGAATACCATTTATTTATTTAAAAAAAGGTTCTCGGTCTTGTCACAAGGTCTTGTCAAACTTGTTTAGTCGTTGAGAAAATGGAATTGACTCGAGTAAATTCTAGAGCGATGATTTATTATGACTTTCGAAGTGGTTTAACACAAAAACAGTGTGTTGACCGGATGATTTCTGCATTTGGTGATGAAGCCCCATCCAAAACCACAATTTATCGCTGGTTTGCTGAATTTCAACGTGGACGTGTCAAGCTTAGTGATGATCCCCGTCAAGGTCGTCCAAAAACTGCAGTCACCCAAGAAAACGTTGATGGTGTGCGTAAGCTGATTGAGGAAGATCGACATGTGACATACCGCGACCTCAGATGAAGTAAAAAAAAGGTAGATGACGCATGGCCTTTGCTAATACTGAAGCCACAAAACTCAGCTCCTTTCATGTAAATACACGCGCTCACGCACACACATGCACCAAACTAAGCTCATTTTTCGTTAGTATCTTATGAGTCGTCGTGCAGTAAGTTTGCCAAAAAAATACAGTTCTATGTAATTTTATGGTGTAAAAACAATACAAAAGTGACAAAAGAGTCTGAAGAAATATCGTTTCACACATAAATACACACAAGACTATATTTTTTAAGATATTTTAACACCATTTTCAGGTTAATCGACATAAATAATATTATTGCTCCGAAATGACGTATTGGGAGAGTGTTGCCAGAAGTTAGTATTTCTAAATAGCGCAATAGTGGGTAAGTCAATTGCAGCAAAGCCATAGCAAAATAATAAAGTACAGAGGTGACATAATTATTATTTTATTATTTGATCGCTGTATGACTTGAGTCGAAATGACCCATAATGACATCCATCCTGGCTGGCCAAGGCTGGTATACACAACATAGACTTCGCCGAATACATAGAACAGAGGCCTTAGACAAAGTAACATTAAAAAAACGATAACGAAGTTCGAAAAGAATAAAATGTATGAATTTGACATAAGCCGTCGTCAATTATGTCACTCGTTATCGTTATCGCAAGTTGGTAGACAATGTTAAAATTCGTAACAAAATCATATACTGTCAATTGGTTATGGAACACTTATGTCAAACTTATGTTATTTTATTATTGATATTGATTCGTTATCCGTGGGCGTGGGCCATGGAGGGCAACATTTTCACAATTTTTATGAGTTATAGTGTGTATGAGGTCTATTTACATAGATATTAATTGTAATTTTTTGGTCCGATTTGACACTTGTTGTCGAACTTTGTAGACACTTGACAGTTGTTGTCGTTGCACTGTCACGATCTTTGATTGATCATTGGCTAGAAAATTATTATCGTTATCTCAAAGACGATAACGAATTTCGGCTAAAAAGCGATGTCACTTTGTCTACAGGCCCTTGATATCCAAAAAAGATATTTTAATTGACTTCAAATAAAAGAAGTCTTTCTCTAATCTTCCTCCATAATTATGTTATGAAAAAAGGGTAAAAAATAATTAATTATTATATTAAGTACAAGGGATCAGAGACTATAATAAATTTATTTTGTATGTCCATCTATAATATGTTCAATGGTCTATTTTTGTTAAAAAGGCCATCGGTTGTCCCCTCTTCTAAGAAAAAAAAACGCATATTTGTTTTACCTGGTGCTAAGTGATAAGCGAAAGCTTTACAGCCGAATTGGTCTGGCACGACCAGTGCTACCACCCCCGTACCTTCTCGCTCACATAAACACGGCGTCAAATGACTGCTATGCTGTCGCTTTTCGTGCGGTAGTTACATATCATTAGCGGGTGCGTTCAGCCTTTCAAATATTATGAGTATGCTCTTTTCTTGAAGGTCCCTAGGTTGTGTCCGTTCGAAAACACTGTAGGTGGCAGCTGTAAAAATCGAGTTGTTTTGGATTTCCCAACATAGAGGTGGTATGGGTGAAGTTTGGAATTTTTACGCGATTCTGCTGCAGGTATTAGTCCGAACAATTCCTCGGAACACTCCCTGTTGTAGATGCGGCAGAAAATGCAGAGTGATCCTACACCTCTACGCAGCCCCAAGGAAGCAAGTCGATCAGAGAGAATCTTGTCATCGTCGATTCGAGCCGTCCTGCGTTGAACGCGGTCAAATAGAAGTGTCTATATTTTATTTCATCCGGAAAAGTATATTTTTTTCACGGAAATATTTTTTTTCTCTATTATTTCCGTTTTCAATATTTCCGTTTTTTTTTTGTTTTATGTTATTTCTTTTAATTGATACTCCTCGTATAACCTATGTTGTATTTTTTCGGGACTCACGCACCCACAACGGGACTATCTATTTAATTATTCATAAATTTAAAGATTCACCATTTAATAAATTTAAAAAATGTAACAGCGTGGCTTGCAGAGAAATGTTTTTATAATTTAAATGTTTTTTTTTTAAATGGAAAACGACATATTATTATGTATTTAATTTAAATTGTGTATTGATAAAATGTGACTTTTTCTAATTACCATTATAATCAATTAGGTATTATGAAACTGTTATTCTTTGATAATGATTTTAATGACATGTTGTATTTATCAAGTTTATTTAATTGTAACTATTTTTTCCTGTTAATTTATATTAATTGTTTATTTATGTAAAGTTTTATTTTTACACACCATGTTATGGTAGAATGTATAGTCTGTCTTATTCACTTATTACCTAATTTTATTAATATGCAATTTTAAGGGATATTTAAAAAAATGGCAACCCTTCATTCACTCACACATACTTAAAAAAGTGGCTTCACTTTCATGTTCCACGTGCGCTATCTACCTTTTTTTACTTGATCTGAGACCGCGACAGGCAACTTTAGACATTGGCATGAGTCAAATACAAATAATCTTGCATGAACAATTAGGTATAAAAAAGTTGTTTACTTGGTGCGTCAGAACTCTCGAAAGATTCCACGCAGGATCCTCAAATGCTGTATACAACATTGTATCAGGCGACGAATCCTGGATATACGTGTACGAACCCGAAACAAAAAACCAGTCACGAGTTTTGGGTGTTCGAAAATGAGTTAAGCCAACGAAAATTGTTCGTTCACGGAGTGTTGCAAAAAAATTGGTGGCCACGTTTGTCTCCAAAACCGGCCATGTTGCGACTATTCCTCTTGAGGGACAAAGAACGGTTAATGCAGAATGGTATGCTAGCATTTGTTTGCCACAGGTCGTTTCTGAACTCCGTAAAGAGAACTGCAACCGCCGCATCATCATACTCGCATTGTCGTGATGGAGGACCATCACGACAATGCGAGAGAGAACAAAAGAGTTTTTAGAGCAAGAAAACATAGAATTATTAGACCATCCGCCGTACAGCCCCGACCTAAGCCTTAATGATTTCTATACTTTCCCTAAAATAAAGAATAAATTGCGTGGTCAGAGATTTTCATCGCCTGAAGGAGCTGTGGACGCCTACAAAACGGCCTTTTTGGAGACCCCAACTTCCGAATGGAATGCTTGCTTCAATGATTGGTTCCATCGTATGGAAAAATGTGTTAAATTTCGCGGAGAATACTTCGAAAAGCAATAAATACATTTTTAAATAGTAATGCTGTGTCACTTCCTTGATTCCCGAAATTTTCAGTGCCGCCATCGTACAACAAACAAATAGACAATGATCAACATTGCAGCATGCCTACCAGTGATATTTTGATAGAATTATTGTTTGGTTACTTACTTATTTAATAGTTCAGCCTCTCTCTTAGCAGCTATAAGCTTGTTTTCATTGAGCTTTTGCTTCAAATTTTCATTTCCTTCTGCAGGGTCCATTTCCATTGGGATTCTGGAAGCAGCTATTCTCCATTCATTCTCCTGTCTTCTTCGTTGCAATTTCTTTCCACATCTCGCAAATAAGTCTCTGGCTACAATAAATATATAGATTTTGTAGATTTTTTTTCTTTTAAATCTATTATTGAATAAATTAAAAGCAACTATACTATGTACCTTCTTCTTTCATATCCATATCATTCCATCCTAATCGATCTTCATCATTGGCTTCTCGGACACAGCGCAACACATCGTGAAAGTCAGGAAAAGGCAGAGGTGTGCCAATAGGAACTTTTTTATTGATAAACTTTTCCAATTTCTTTGCAGGTCCCAAAGGTCGACCAGGGCGAGCTTCAATGACAATGCGAGGTTCAGAGGGCATTTTAGTATTAGTCATTTGACAATATTTTGCGTGAACACGAACAAGTCTTTCCTTATATCTGAAATTAAACAAATGTAACATGATAAAGTATTAAGAAATTTTACAAAACTATATTCTAACATTATCATTAAAAAAAGTATTGTTAATCTCTCTAAATCGACAGAAAAAATTTAAAATATTTTTAATATATTAATAAAATTAAATTCAAACACTAAGAAAACTACAAAACAAAATAATTGACCAAAAGCACTTTATGAAAAATTACTTATAAAATAATATTTTTCAATAATAAGACAATTTATGTAATATGTCATGGTGACAAATCAAAACCAAATATCATAACTAAAAGTTTATAATATCAACCCTTGTGGCCTGTATGTCCCACTGCTGGGCATGGGTCTCCTCCCCGAAATCAGGCAAGGATAGTTCACCGATCGATGGCCCAATGCAGGTTAGTGAACTTCACTCAAAGACTTTTAATCTCATCAGGCATGCAGGTTTCGTCACTATGTTTTACTTCACCAAACATAATAACAAAAAAGCTAATGAAATAAAAACAAATAAACCGATTTTGATAAAACATGCCTAAGAACTACCACTAGAATATCTGCTTTCAAATAAAAAAAGCAACATTCAATTTAAATATTGTATCACTATCATATAATAACGCTTAAACACAAAAGGTAACCCAGTAATCCGTTTAAGCACTACAGTGCCACATACAGACATAATGGGACCGGTGCGAGGGAAGCGCTGTGCCGCGCTCCCAGCCGCATGGGTACCACCATCTTGCTTGTTTCTCCCGTGAAACAGCTTTGCTGTGTTTCGGAGAGATGGGCAAGACAGGCAGTGTAATTACTGGCACCGAGACTTAACATCTTATGTCTCAGGATAGGCAACACATAAATAAGTTGCCTGATCTCGTTCCAGGTAAACTAGTTTATGGGCGACGTCGACCACTTACCATCAGGTGGTACGTTTGCCAGTTTTCCTATCCAACTAACATAAAAAAAAAAAAAAAAAAAAATGTGGTCGAACTTATAACACTCCTCATTTGGCTTCATTAATAAAGCTTATCAGAACACATACATATAAGGGAAAAACAATTCAATATACCTTTCTGTAAGTAAAAATACAGAATCATCTTCCTCATCAAAGTCTACTTCCTGTTCTTCTAATTTTTGTATTGCCCTGTGCAATTTCTTTATAGTTTTATCTAATTTTCTTATTTGTCTTGACCTTTTAAAGTCATATTCGTTTTCTCCTTCACTCACAACTTCAGACATTGCTTCTGAAACTATTTCAATCATGTATACAATTACTTTACTTTCTATTTAAATAATTCATGTTTAGCTTATCTATACTAATATTATAAAGCTGAACAGTTTGTTTGTTTGAACGAGCTAATCTCAGGAACTACTGGTCCGATTTGAAAAAAAATTTCAGTGTTAGATAGCCCATTTATCGAGGAAGGCTATAGGCTATATAACATCACGCTATAACTAATAGGAGTTAATTAAGTTAACGCGGGCGAAGCTGCGCCCAACAGCTAGTTTGTAATAATAGGTAATCTTCCGGGGACCACTCAAAAATTGTTATTAATAGAATATATTATATTGTGTCTGTTGAGATATACTCAGTACTTATTTGAGAAAGTCAGACTATAATACGAGCAGATAATACATAACTAATAGTAAATATATACAAACAAAGGATAACAATTATTGATAGCCTCTCCTTCACCAATACAGAAAACAATAGTATAGTACCAGTAAAGTATCTGAAACGTTAGGCATGTAAAAAACTTAGTAAACTGCAATAAAATCCGTAAAATTTGTTTCATTATAATTATAGAAGACCAGTTTATCTCATAACCTAAATTAGGCCAGTGCATAATCATATGTTAGGCACATTCCTTGTTTATTTTGAGGATTAGACAAATAAGTGTAATTTTAAAACCATTCTTAAGTAAAATAAAAGTATGTCATGACTGAGGTACCTGTGTTAGTACTTTCTTTTATTGTATCATAAGATTTTGCCATTTTCTTTTGTAATTTTAATTCATCTACAACATCTTTGATGTACAGATACATTTTTTCAGGCCCAGCCTTCATGGCCATAATTTTACTTGAAACCATATCAATAAATTCTTCTGACTCTACATACTCTTTTGGACATTGTCTGTAATATGTTTTAATTTTTTTTTCCACAATTTTCTTCATATCATCAGAATTCTCCAGTTGAAAACAAGTATCAATGAATGCCTGATAAGTTGGATTAAAATCAAACTCTGAATTGCCCTCTGCCTGTTGATCAGTAAATATTTTTTTTGTTGTTTCGGGATTATCTTCGATGGACATATCATTTTCAGAACATTTTTTCTCTAAGTTTTCTTTAGGAGTGGTCTCAATAGGGTCAATTTCAATTTCAACTACTTGCCAAGGTTTGCCTTCATCATTAGGATAGTCAAGCTTTTTCTTACTTGGTGGAACTGACTTTTCAGAAGTTTCACTCTTTTTGACTTTGCCTTTAATTTTACATGGACTATCTTCAATGACTATAGGTAGTTCTCTACCCACTTCATTATTTGATATGGGTTTAATAGGACTATCTTCAATCGTAATTTCTACGTACTTTTTAGATTCAGGTTCTTTGTTATTCTGCTCTTCAAAGTTAACATCCTCAGAATTCACATCTTCAGTTTCATCCATTGAGTTAGGCTTCTGAACTTCTTGTTCAGGCCTCATATACCACTGTGGACTTGGTGTTGGTTGATTAACATCTTCATCATCTAAATTTACAGTTAACAACTCCGTTTTATTAGAAACATTCTTCTTTTTTTTCGTCACACCAGAAACACTTGCAACATTAGCTGGTTTAACTGAAGATTTCTTAACAGTTATACTTGAAGGTAAATTATTTAAAACAGTAGGGCCACGTAGATTGTTTGTATTGGAGCCATCGGGATTTGTTTTTTTTATCACAATTGGTTTTGGTGCTTTCTTTATTTGACCTATTGCAGAATTTTTTATTTGAATAGGGGTAATGCAATAATTCGTCTTGTTAACAGATTTACTGTCTTTTTTAAAAATCACTGTATTACCAGTTTTATGCATATATAAAGCATTACCTTTCAATTTGTCAACAAAAGGATTTAGAATGATATTAGGTTTTGTAACATTTTGTTTTATGGGTTTTTTTACCCCTGGCTTGATAATACTTTTTGCAGGTGTATTTTTATTAGGTTTCGTAGGTTTAATAGTAATCCCAGGAAGATTCGTCGGTATGTGTACCATAGCATTTGGTATAGGTTTTCTCTGAAAAATGAAAACATATTAGATAATTTAACATATCGATTGAATGAAATTATTGGAAGTATCTATCTGAATGTTTACAAAGTATAGATTAGATTGTATACCTTCTTTGGTGGAGGTTTTGATTCCTCATCAGAGGATCCAAGCTCAATTACGTCCTCACTATCCATTTTAAAACAAAAACTCACTGTTACTCTAAGTTAATATTTTCATAAATATTGCCAAAATCCGATGGTATCATATCATTTTCAAACTAAGAACTATCACAAATACAAAAAAATATATAATCGCATAACGCAACATACATTACAATAAACATAATCGCACCTCTCAATAATTGTGATATGTCAAAGAGTTCAAATAGATCACAGAAATCCCGTTGTCCACAGACTACATATTTGATAATATTAGGGCTGCCATTAATAGTTTTTTTTAATATAATATTCTACACCTGATTACGGCCATTAATAGAATAGATTTTTTTTTGTTTTTCATTCAAAGGATTTAGATACTTATAATTTATTACTTATAAGGGGAAATTGCAGGAAACCCCAAGGAAGGCAGGAAGCCCCTTTAGTCCTCATCAATTAACTATCACTTCCCACTCCACCTACCCAGACAGAAAAGTCCATTGTCCACCACAAAATATTTTGAAACAAACACTACAGAAAACCACCACAACAGTCCTACTATAGAAAACCTCCAGAACAGTCCTCCACAATATTCACCAACCAATCACAATATAATATATTGTAAATATAAATTATAATACATTATATCTAAGATAAAGTTATTAAAACAAACACAATAGAAAACTGCTGCTGCCAACGAACAAAATACAAACAGAAACAGGACAAGCTAAATATAGTGTCGTTGACATTTTTCATAAATGTTTACAGATCATTTATAAATATCTAATAGAGGCGTAAATAGTATTAACTTTTGCTTAAATAAGTCTAATGCCTATAAAATCTTGCATTTTATAATGCATTTTAAATTTCGCTCCAAAACGCTAACACTTGTCACGTGACGTCATATGTTGTTAAACATCGTAAAAATGATAAAATGATTCTAGTTGTCGTTAGTAAAAAATGGCTTCTAAGTTTTATAATTGTTGTACGGTGCCTATGTGTGTGTACACTGTCAAAACTGAAAAATGGTTTTTACAATATGTACTGCGTACGGTGTATAAATGGTGTATAAAAGTACGTCAACATTCTTCCGCTTCCGCTAAATAGGAACTGGTGACGTCATTTCCGTTTATTATCAAGTGTCCCATTTAAAATTTTGTTACATTTTATTTATTACATATTAATTTAATCATATAAAAATAAGGGAAAATATTGTATTTTTTCAGAATTCTATCATATTAACTACCAATTAACATCAAAATTATATTTTTATATGAATACTGTCAACATCCCTATTATAGTATTAGTACTTTTTTACAGAAAGTGGGAGTGGGTCTCCCCACTGGGTCTAGTAACGCAAACGTAGAGATTGAATAAACAAAAATATTATTATTATTTATTATATATAAAAATATATAAAATTAACAAATAACACATATTATATATATATATATATATATATATATATAATATGTGTTATTTGTTTATAAATGAATCAGCAAGTGGACCACGTATTTCTTTTATTTTTTACTTCTTAATTTTAAAACGATTAGATCGATAGCGATGCTCTAGATATTTGAATCGACAAAATTAAATGACAATTATAACATGATACTAGACAGCATATTCTAATGCTAGTTACAAGTTACAACACTACTATGTAGTTTGCAGCTATCTGTCAAAATAAATATCGTCGAAATCAATTTTTTATTTTCTACTTTATTGAATAGGACAATGATTAAACTTTTTTCATTAAAGCAACAGAAGAAAGATGAGGAAGGATCAGCAAGAGCAGGAGGTTCACAAAAGAAAGCATCAGCCGCACAATTACGTATAACAAAAGGTAAAGCAAGTGAAATTTTTGAGAGCGATATTCGTTACCATTAAAAATATATTCCATAAAAAGCTTTTTAACTTTACTGTATATGATCAGCATTTTTATTTTAATTCTAATCTTTAACTTCAAGTCCGTCTCAATTTTCAGATCTGAATGAACTAAATTTACCGAAGACATGTAATACAGAGTTTCCAGACCCCGATGATTTGTTAAATTTTAAATTGATTATATGTCCTGATGAAGGTTTCTATAGAGGTGGAAGATTTGTATTTAGTTTTAAGGTAGGTACAATTTTTTACATATAACTACAGTGTAAACTCTTTATAACGAATTCCAAGGGACCGACCATTTTCTTTCATTATACGAAGGGAAGTGAAAAAATAAACCAAATTTACAATAATTTCTTATATAATAACTTTTTCGTTAACATATGTAAGCACTTTTCTTTTACTGGCCATTTTGACAGTTTCAAAGCTTATGACTAATAATACACGATACTCGATAGGTGATGATGGTGCGTTTTGTAACTGAGACTAAAAATTCCTACAGACATTGTAGGTAGTCTAACAATAATGGAACACATGTTAAGGCAATTAACAATTACAAAAGTGAGATGGCTATTTTTTTATTTTCTTAGGAATTTCGGCACCTCAAAAGATTAATTTTGTAAGCTGATTATAAAAACAATTACACTATTAAATATGTTGTTGACGTCTAAATATTAAAATATTTCTTCGTAATAGAGAATGGCTGTTGCGTTATTAAGAGTGAATTGATGTATGGGTTTTGTGGTAAACCAACCAAATTGAACTAATTTCTATGTTATAGAAAGTTTTTCGTTATAACGAATGACATTATAAAGAGTTTACACTGTATATCAATAATACAACTTAAACCATGTTATATATACTTGTTAATGCTAGATTCTTGCAAGGGTAGAGTAGAGACTATATTATATTGTTTAATAAGATGATCATTAATCTATCTACCTACTTAGGCTTGCAAGATAGTAGGAGTTACTAGTACCGTGGAGTCTCGATACTGAACCCCTAAATATGTGGTATCTCGTATTATTTAGATTAGTAACTAAAAAAAAAATCTTATTTCTTTGTAAGGTATTACATTCTAACACTCTATAACTCAAATAATGGCTTACTGAGTAAGCATAGTTATATTATAAAATATAGGAATATTTGTGGCCTATTTAATCTATTGTTTATGGCTTGCACACATGCAATTAATCAATACATCCTTACATACTTTCTAAGAAACCACCTCAAATTTTCTAGCGTTACCTTTGACATTCAAGCTATTGAGATTCTATTGTAATAATAAAGATTAAGATATAAACACTATCGTCTCCTACCCTTTGCAGGCATAAATATAAATAATTCCCACTAAGTTTACTGACATAATATTATGTATATGTCTTACCATTCACACAATCACATGTTATTGCTAATGTTATGATTATTATTATATATTAATTTTTATCATTATTGATAAAGCCTTTCATAAGTTATAAAAAGACAGACAGGGACAGACAAAAATTAGATGCATAACTATTTATACATTATAATTTATTAAATATATTATGTTTTATATAGAAGTAAGTAATACATTTGAAATTTCATTGTTGTAATTTTCTATTGTTAAAATTTCATTTGTGTCAATTATTCCCAAACTCATAATAGCATAGTCAGCATTTCCAAACTCAGTTTTGCTATGGCCCGGCAAATTTCGTACTCCCTTTTTCTTTCTTCCTTCCTCCTTTGTTTTTTAAACCTCCTGATATAAAAGGTAAAATAAAACACATTTATAAACAGTGTATGTATGTATATTACAATCATTAGTGAGTAATATGAAGCTGCTAATTTTTTACTCTTTTCACTCGTCAGTCAAGCTCTCCTAGTATTTGCTTAAAATAAGGAGGTAATGGTGCGATTTGTTTTTCGTGTCCCACCAAATGCAAAACGCAAGCATAGATTTACAAAGGTCAATAAAGTTTTAATTAAATGTTAGTAAAGAAAACATTTTGTTTCTTTATTGGTGTCTAGCTATATTACTGCTTGCAAAACAATGTTTAATCGATTAATCTCTCAACTTTTAGGTAGGACCAAATTATCCACATGAACCCCCAAAAGTAAAATGTGAAACAGCCGTATATCACCCGAACATAGACCTAGAAGGAAATGTATGTCTGAATATACTTAGAGAAGACTGGAAACCTGTTCTCACTGTTAACTCAATAGTCTATGGATTACAATATTTATTCTTGGTAAGTTTTCTTTGCAAAAGTTTTTCCTAAGTCTAATTGGCAAGTGAAATAATAGAATTTACTGATACCTCCTGCTGCCACTTGTGTGCTGAATAATAAAAAGTGCTATATTGCATTATATAAATACATAAAAAATACTGTAGGGAAAATTTAAAGATGTACTCAAATAAAATCATTGAAGTGAAAATATATTGTACCCAAAAATCTGACTTGGCTTAAAGGTCTCGTAACCAAGCCATAAAATATTTTTTTTTTTAAATGCACAAATTTGCATTAGTGGTAATGTTGCCAGTACCATATTTATCACAACAAATCTTGAGTAAAACATATGAGGTTATCCCATGAGAAAGAGAAAAAGAAAAGTTTGGGTTTTATTATTATTTC
Organism: Helleia helle; assembly: GCA_963853865.1. Taxonomy (NCBI): domain Eukaryota; kingdom Metazoa; phylum Arthropoda; class Insecta; order Lepidoptera; family Lycaenidae; genus Helleia; species Helleia helle. The sequence goes on from OY971421.1 coordinate 17,115,101, forward strand.
CGTAACATTTTATACAGGATTGTTGTATTAAAATATATAACTAATCTAATCATGTTGTTTAATAGACAATCTAAGATTGTGGGTGGTTTAAGAGATAAGTCATGTGTAGTCAACATCTTTAACTATTATATACTGTTTTTTTAGCAAACGAGTACTGATTATATGTCTCTCACATATTTACGACATTGATAGAGTGAGATGGGTTGTTGGGGTGGGGCCAATTGTAATAGTATATCATTATCATCAGCCTCTCATCCGTTCACTGGTGAACAAAGGACTTTTTTTTACGCTGGGAAATGCTCTGATGCATCCCGCGGGGGAGTGGGTCTCACCAGGCGGGTATGTGGGACTCGCTGCTACCATAAGGTGGCAAGGTGGACGCGTCTCTACCCACTAAAACCCGGCGAGTGTCCCCAATGCCGCATTTGGTGAGGTGCCCGGGATCTGTTGAGCTAACAGCGCACCTCGATGGATAATCAGTCCTTCAAGGGACCTACGGACTTATATTAGATAGGATACTTAATTTATATCCAAAATTGAATATAAATTTTACCTGGAACTGCTTCAGGATATTCATTCATGCTTTGTCCATCTTAAGTGAAATAATGAATCTTGGTGCCAGTAATTACACTACAGGTCCTTCTTTCTTATTGAAACACAAGAAAGCTGTTTCACAGAAGAAATAAGTGGGTACTATTATTACTAATACTCATTCAGATTGTTGCATGGCATGAATGTGGGATGCATTCCTCATTTCCCACTCCTCTACAAAATAACTACTAATGATTTTAAATCCTTCATTTACGAAATCAATATCACAAAACAATGTCAATTTCTTTAAGGAACCAAATCCTGAAGATCCACTGAACAAGGAAGCAGCTGACGAGCTCCAAAGTAATAGACGGCTATTTGAACAACACGTGCAACGAGCAATGAAGGGTGGGTATGTTGGATCCTCATACTTTGAAAGATGTCTCAAATGAATCCATAATGCACTATTGTAAATTATTTTCTGGCTACATAAATAAATAAATCTCAATTAATTTTTTTATGTATGTAATTTTTATTCCCCCTTTGTTTTATATAATGTACCTACTAGTATTGCAAAAATTAATAATACACTTGGGGTTCTATACCCAAAGGGTGCTAAACGGGACTCTATAGTAATAGGGTCCCGTTTAGCCTCCGCTGTCCGTCTGTCTCCAGGCTGCGTCATGACGCAGCGGCTAGCTATCACGGTTCATGAACCGTGATAGCTAGTTGCCGCTATAACAACAAATACTAAAAACAAAATAAAATTAATATCAGAGGGAGCTAGTCGTTTTTTTGCTCGATTTTAATAAAGGCAACAGGTAGATGCTTGAAATATTCATCGAATATTTAGCTGTATAATCACTTTAAAAATAAATCATTAGAATAAAATGGCACATTTAAGCCCCCTTAAATATTATGCATTTTATTTTAATTATTTATTTGCTCTTATACAATAACCGTAATTTTACGGACCCTTCGTGCACGAGTCCGACTCGCGCTTGGACGGTTTTTTTTATTAAGTTATATAGTATAAGTAATTAACTAAACATTTACTTATGTTACCAAGAGTAGTTAGGCTATAGATAATACCTTTCTTTCAAGGTTTTACAAAAAGTACTGTATAAAATATATTCCTATAAATATGTTTTCAATATAAATAAATGGATTTAACATATTTTTTTCTTTTTTTGCTTTAGCTGTGGAAATCATTATGATACCCTGGGGGAGCCTAGTCATTATGTTGAACTCTCACCCTAACTAAAACCCCAGTGGTGTCCTCGTCGCCTGGCCGGCCCGTAGCGGGTACAGCTACGTCCGCATTGGGGCTCGACGGCGTGCCAACCGGCACTATCCACTGGGCACTCCGCCAAGGTGTGGTCTGAGAGTGGAGTGATGAAACCCTAGCGAGTCCTCTACCCCTGTAACCTTCCACAGATACCCTCCGAAGCAGCCGTGCCCCGTCAGGGTCTGCGCAAGGTGATTATACCGTGCTGTCGGGCAACCCACTGCTCCAGGATTGGACCGACGGCCGACATTGCGATGACCCGCACTTGGCTCATCTCTCCTCGTCTCTCTCGGCCTCGTCACCATCCGACACCTTCTCCTCCGCCAGGAGTGCCTTGGCGCCACCTGCAATCAGGTCCCATGGCGCAGAGTTAGCCAGTATGCACGGAGGCTCGTATGAGGTATAGCAGTACGCACGGCCGGCTCTGATTGCCTTGGCTGTGGACGACGCAAAAGAGCCACGTTTTCTCCCGTCAAAGCGGCCGCCCATATCGGCGCACCGTACAGCCCCATGGAATGCAAGACGCTCGCATATAGGCGGCGGCAATCAGCTCTCGGCCCACCCACGTTATATAGGAGACGCCTAGCGCCCACGCAGCTCCGAGAAACTTCGGCACTAGGCGCCGGAAATGCTCTGAAGTTCTATCTGCTGTGGAGGATGAGGCCCAAGTAACTCATATTCGCCTTGACAGAGATTGGAAGTTCCCCCCACCATTAAGCTAGATCCGGGTGGAGGGGTTCGCCGTGGCCCATGAAAGCTACCGCACGTATGCGGGCCTAAATCTATATGTATACCTAATATTAATCTTAAGAAAGAACATGCATAAAACAAAGGTTATCTCAATCAATAATCAAATGTCTCCAGATCTTAGTACCTATCACCATAAATCATCAAAATACATCACGATTTCACGGATTCACATCATAATTGGAATATAAAGGCCGGCAACGCACCTGCTAACCCTCGGGTGTTTCAGGTGTCAGTGGATATCGCTTTCACTTACCATCAGGTGAACCGACTGTCCGTCTATAAAAAAAACAATTGGAAATGAAAGACTGTGTAGGTAGGTAGTAGATAATTAACAACAATATCTATGGACGCCTTTACACTATGTCAGTCTAGTCCCGTGGTAAGTTATCGAAGAACTGGTGTTACGGGTAGGTACCAGACAACGGAAATATACCTATTTAATACTTTTATACTAATATATTATATATATTTAAAAAAATTATTATATAATACACGTACATAATAATTTAATGCACCCCAGGAACACATACAACTTTTTATTTTCTGGCGGGATTCGAACCCGCCACCTCCGACTTGAGCGCGAACGCGCTAACCATTGAGTCACAGAGGTGGTCAAATTACTTGTATCTTAGACATATTTTATCCTCCGGTAGGAAATATCAATATGAGAAGATCAGTAGGAGATTTCCTTTGAAAAATTAGACGATAGTCTTCGATCTAGAAAATACCCACAGAGCCTGAAAATTATACGGCGGGAGGGATGTGCTGTGCCGCGCTCCCGGCTGCATGGGTTGCCTTTGTTCTCCCGTGAAACCGCTTTGCTTTCTTTCGAAGAGAAGGACCAGACCAGGCAGTGTAATTACTGGCACCGAGACTTGACATCTTGTCTCAGGATTGAGGGGATATTGATATTTTATCCATTGCATGTTTAGAATACACAAATCACAATCAATTTTTTAATCAAAATAGTACCAATACAGTTTTTCTTTTTGAACGTCAATTGAGTCTACCACCGGTTCCAAGGTAAGCCCACTAAGAAGAACCGGCGAAACAAACTCAATGGAACTAATCATTTTAAATAATTTATAACAAATTTTACATGTTGTTATACTGAAATGCCTGGGAGAAACGTCCTATTCCCAAGGTGTGGTATAAAATCTTTTACTTTATAATATCCTTTACCACACAAATGCTCTTTAATAGCTTTTTTGAATTTTTTAATTGGCGGGTTTTGAACATTTTTTGGGATCCTATTATAAAGGGTTTACAGTTGCCTTTAAAAGAATTGTTTACTTTTGTGAGTCTAATGACTGGTACATCTAGCCTGTGCTTATTGTATCACAGAAGTATGAAGTACAAATTACTGTAAGATAATTAATTAGGAAATCATGTCGATAGCATAGCATTTGAATGCAAAACACGCCAGAAGTGTATGAATTTTCTCTTCTTACCTTTAATGTACAATGTAGGTGGTGGCGCTAGGTTTGCATCGATATTAGATAAATATGATGCAAAAAAAGTATACCTCAAATACAAGTCAGTTAAGTTTTTAATCGTTTTATAAAATAGTGACAAATATATACTATTCACATTAAATTATTGAATATCTACAAACAATTACCAGCTTGGCAAAAAAGAGTATGACGTGGTGACAGGTGGAACAAAATATTTTGCTAAATAGAAACCTATGATGTTGACAATACTTGGCCGACAAATACTAGATTTTGAGTAAAGCTTAGTGTTTCACATTTATTTTTAACGATTTGATTAAATTATCTTACTGATTTTCATATTATAATGAGACCTAAGTGAAAGTGGCGCCCTCATTTTTTCCATACTCTTTTTTGCCAAGCTGTACATACATGACGAAAACAGTTGTAAGGAATTATGATGCGTAAAGCTATATTACAAAAGAGAATAAAAACAAACAAATAATATACGCATCACACGTGGTCTACTCTTGGCGGGATTCATTTAATATTATTGTAAATAAAAAAAGTTAAGTTATAAAAGGTTCTTTGTCCACTGACAAACTACTTTTTTGTGTTGAGGCAACATTATTTCCAACTTGTCAAGTAGCGGTTGTTGCGGTTGTTGACATTTGACGTTTTGTTTGACTTTTGACAGTCTTCATCATCACCGTCACCGTTCTATATTTTCTACTAGTGTCATTTTGTTCTTCGTAAGTCGTGTACGTTCTTTCAGTTCCAACGCTTTCTATACGGGTTAGTTCAAGGTAGAATTGTTTCGACACTACATTCAGTTGCGAAAGTCTGCGCGATGATATACAAGTGAGAGCTAAAATTTTTCTTCAGGGTAAGGCTCATCGCGCACGGTGAGCCAGTTATTAGAACAGACATTCGAAACTCGCTAACAGAGGGACGGGGGGCGCGCGACGCCATCGGGTCGCACACGCGGGAGAAACAATTCCGTCTACTTAATTAGAGAGTGCAACAAAAACCAATTTTTAATGTGTCACATTAGCATAGCTTATTGCTGCTACGTCAGAACTCAGAACGCTTCGAGCAGAAACTACAAGGTTATGCAAATGAGTTCTGAACGCTTCTATACTAGGGGTAATCAAAAGACCATTCACAACTTCAATAAACTTTAACATTTTATTTTATCCGTGTCCAAAGTGCTTATCTATATCGTATTCCTATCCTCTATTACTGTTCGGTGTCACGATTGCTAATTGCTAATTACCTACCTGGAACCGAGTGATAAGGCGCAAGATTCGTGAGCAAGTTGCACGTCAGTCACAGATCGACAGTAGAAGTCTACGATTATGGCGGGCCAATCGGAAGAAACCCTGCTATCACGCTGCGAAATACCCATCATTGATTTAGCGCATATAGGTATGTATTGAATGCCTTTTTAAAATAATACAAATTTTTTCTACTTTATCTTTTCTAAAATGATTTTTTTGAATATGATTTCACAGCCTAGTATTTTACCTAAACAATACCAGGTGCTATGCATAAGACATACTACAAGAAGCATATGTTCTTCTCAACTTAATATAAAATAAATGTGTATATATAGAGTTGACCGACAATGCCAATAGACTAGTTGGCGTATTCCTACAAACAGCAACATATACAGAGTAATATTTTGTTGTCAAAGAAATAATATACTGGAAACTAAAGCCGTCCCAGGCGAGGAACCACACACATGTTAGCACTTAAATTTATTACACATATACCAAATATTTTAAACCTTACATAGTTTTAATTTAGTGGTTTATAAGTAACAACAAAAAACACTAAAATACACAGTAAAGAAATAAGCAAAAGCGAGATTATGATTATATCTTAGAAATGTTTGCTAAATGAATATGTAATATGTAAACATATTATGTATATTCGATAACAGCAGGAATTGGTTGTCTTGATGCTACCTGGAAGAGAACACATCCAGCTGTGAATTTTACTGACAGATATAGTATTATATAATTTGTAAATAATAAATTGAAATATCACAGTTTACTGATATTTGTTATTTTTGTATGTTAAATTGAAAATGTTTCAAGAAGTATTAATCAATACTAATAACTAATAAATATGGTTTATCTAATATATAAAATTTCCGTGTCACAATGTTAGTTACCATACTCCTCCGAAACGGCTTTACCGATTTTTACCAAATTTTATATGCGTATTCAGTAGGTCTGAGAATCGGCTACTATCTATTTTTCATACCCCTAAGTGGGTGGTCAGCCCCTCAAATTTTAAAAATTAACGCGAGTGAAACTGCGGGCAACAGCTAGTTTTTATATAAACAAAGACCTTAACCTCGAGAAATATTTTTGACTTCTTTTTTTAAATATGATTTTACACCAATAAGAGAACTTACCATTGGGGCTATTTCACATTTTACAATGTAAACATAAAATATTAATCAGTAAAAGTATTTTGATGATTATAAAGGAAACAAGGAGTGTCGTGATATGCTCCTTCTTGTACCTTGTTAATATTTTTTTTTTATGTATAGGCCACTCAATATAAAATTTGAAGTTGAGGCCTCTACAAAGGTTAACATGTTTTATGAACTTGCACCACCCGTATAAATATTTAGATAAGAATTGTTTTTTCGCAAATAAAGATTGCTTAATGCGTTTATATCAGATTTTTAACCAAATCAATCAATTTGATAACATTGTAAAGTGACAAATGAATCCGACTTGATTGTTATGATAAGGGAAAGACCACAAATACATCATATGATTGCACAACTAGGAATGTTTTATGTCTTATTAATCTATCATTTTAATTTAAGAAGAAAATATGAAAATGATTACAGTGACTTGTGATAAATTAGGTATGTTTGATGTGTGATAAATCATCATAATATTTGATGGATTCTTTTATAGTTCAAGACTTTTGCATTCCTGAAGATTTTAATGGACTGAGGTACACCAATATACAAAATGCGTGACGCATGCTCAAAACTGTGTAAATAATAAAACTAACTCAGAATCGGCAAAGTTAAATTGTGTTCAATTTACAATGAGTAAAAAACCATAATTGCAAAAGAAAACATACTAAAAATCTCGTGCAAACAATTGCAGTTGAAGTTGAATCGATTCCACTATATTAGACATAAAATACCCGTTGCTAAGGGCATTGGCCCTACATGGTTCTTTGTTCGCACCGCCTCACGCCATTAGCCACCTGTTAGGTTACATTAAAATCTTTCGGACCAAATTAAGGGCGCGGCTCCACCTCGCACACGGAGAGGGTACGCACGGTATAGTTTCGCTTTGCAAGAAAATGTATGTGATTGTTTCCACGGACACGCTATGCCGCAGTCGAGCCGCTCCCTAATTTAAACGTCGTTTTGAGATAAGAATCGGCCATTTTTAATAGACGTTGCATTGTATTATAAGCGAACATTTTTTACGTCGCGTCGTTCTGAGAAAGGGTCTCCTCGAAATTAGGCGACGAGGCTATTAGGATATGCAGTGTATTTCAAACACTAAAGATGCACGCTTACCTGCGATGATTTTTATCATCGGTGAGCAAACGATAGTAGGTAGGTCGTAGGAAACAGTCCGTTCTTCTGAGTTCGGATACGAAACTAGATCTCTAGATCGAGCGGCGAGCCTATACAGGAACATCTTCACTTTCAAATGACCGATATTTCGAAAAGACCGTTAAGTAGGCACACCCCACTAAAAACTGTTTCTTCTCTTCTTTAAAGTCTTATAAAATTATTTTAAGATTATCCTTAAACCAAAAATAAAATATCAGTGAGATGGCCATAATTTATTTAGATAATAACATATTTCTACGTCGAACCTCTTCGTATTTCTGATAAAGGAATTATTTATTGAACATAGGCCATAGCGTTAGTGACGACGTGTTATAATAAGGCGTAATTAAGGGCCCCTTATCCCAAATTGTTGTTTCTAGATCGAGATGTTTTCATAGAAGTCGTCATTTTAAAATAATAATAAAAAATAGGGTATAGATATAGATACATCTTTGATCTAAATATTGTATTTTTGGATAAAAATACAATATTTAACATTTTACATGATCAAAAAAAAATTTAAGGTAGCGTCGATTTTAAAAGCAAATTGAGTAGTATGAGACTTCGGGTAACTCAATTTTAATGAAACTTTTACGTTTAAATTGCTAAACGGGGATGACGTGGAAATGATTGGATAGATCTTTATTATGTCACTTCAAAAAATTTTGATAAATAAAAAACGATAAAAATGGCTCTCGCGCATCGCACCACGTCGCGCCAGTACCCAGCCGGGCGTCGTCGAAGTAGGACCTGTGCCGCTTTTGCTCGTGACTACGTTGTTACTGCGCATTTTATATTATTAAGTCTAAATAAATAAGACGACACAGTGTAAATAATATAGCTACTTAATACTTACTAACAATTGTTGTTCTTAGTTGTAATTAGTTTGCAATACAAAACCTTTAATTAGTGTAAATAAATAGATACTTGAGTTTGTGTAGTACCTAGTTATTTAATTGAAATGGCGAATAAAAAAAGTAAAATTAGGAAAAAGAGTCTTAATACAGTTTTATCACAAACTAGCTGTTGCCCGCAGCTTCGCCCGCGTTAACTTAGATATACAACGATATATACGCATTGATGATAATTATTTATCTATGGACGGGCGTAGGACTTTATTTTATAATATGTAGTGATTAATACCGTATTTTTGTGAATAGCTTTTACATTACAGCTTTATAATTGGCAATTTTTTAAAGTATTAAAATGGATATAGGTAGTATGTTATATTTAACTAATGTAGACATATTATGCCATCGCGGACTTTTCAGTATGCATATTTAGGATACACAATTCTACCATACATTGATACAGTAATAATTAATTCGGAACCGGGCCCGGCTAAGGTGTATAATAATGTAGTACATTATTTTGATATATCTGTTAGGGTTCATCCAGCGTTTGCAATGTAAGTGCAAAAAATGTGCTTATTTATGATATCACATCAGAAACTTCTAAAATTATGATTGTTTATCTACTATATTATGCATGTACCTATTACCTTCCTCTTGAATCATTATATCTATTAAAAAAACTGCATCAAAATCCGTTGTGTAGTTTTAAAGATGTGAGCATACATACAGTCAGACGCGGGAAGCGACTTTGCTTTATAGTTTATACTATGTAGTGATGTCTTCTTCCAGAAATTGTTAAAACTTGAAGAAAAGAAAATGAGGAACCTTCATCACAAAATATTTCTGATTTGCAATCATTTCCTAGCCCCCTACCCACAGGGCAGTGTCGTGAGGACTATGGCCTTGACCCCTTCTCAGAGGAGACCCGCGTCTTACATTAATCGATGATGTATGGGTCGATGAAAATGAACCTGGACCTAGCATACGACAACTAAATTTTGTTGAATTTTAAAACAATTAAAACTTTAAAAAAATTAATATAGTATAGAAGAATATGTTTGTCTACAATTTTTTATTCTCCTACAAGCATTCTTAGAATGATTGATTTTTTTTATAGCTTAGGCCTTAGGGGGACAAACGAGCATTCGGAGCCTTAGATGACTACCGACTCCCATAATAATAATAATAATATCTAAGGACGTTTTTTGCACTACGCCAATCTGGTCCCGTGGTAAGTTCTCGAAGAACTTGTGTTACCAGTTGTGTGTTACCAGTACCTTGTGTGTTAGTACCAGACAATGGAAATATATTTAATATTTTATACTATACACATATTTAAGGTTTTTTATTTATAATACACATGTTTAATACACATCCATGAACCAGGAACACAGAAAACTTTTTGTTCCCTGGCGGGATTCGAACCCGCAACCTCCGGCTTGAACGCTAACGCGCTAACCATTGAGCCACAGAGGTCGTCCTCGTAAACACCCACACAAGAGATAATGCAGATGCATTACACTCCTTTACCCCATCCCCTGCAATGGGACACCGGAAACTCATACACCGCAAGAAACGCGACAGCATAGGTGTCACTTGACGCCATTATCATGTGAACGAGAGGTACCCCTACGGTCGTGCCGGCCCAATTCGGCTGCAAGCAGCATGGCACTACCTTTTAGACCTATGTAGCTAATTCATCCTTCCTAATCCTTACTAATATTATAAAATATGTGAAAGCATGGATGTTTGTTACGCTTTCACGCGAAAACTACTTAACCGATCATAATGAAACTTTGTACACATATTCTTGGAGGTATTAGAAGTAACATAGGATACTTTTTATAAAAAAAAAACTAAAGAGAGGTGTCAAGGGACACCCGGATGGATCGAAGTTCCTTTCGATTAATTAGTGAAGAAATAAAACTATCTTATCCTGCGCAGACTAAGTCGCTGGCACCAGCTAGTATTTCTATAAATCCAAAACTAGATAACTATAACAACAACAAGATTTTGTTATGCATAATTATTAATTATCACATCAATTCACATCTAAGAATAATTCGAGCGTAGTCAATCTACTGCATATTCGTATACTGTGGCGTGCTTGCCGGCCGTGGTAGGTCACCGGAGTTCATATAAAGACATCTCCCGCGCAACGCAAGTGCAAACCGATTCGCTGCGTTAAATACCTATAGTTTTGGGAGAAGGGGCCCTTAAGAGGCACAGGAAGTTCGGAATGGTGAGTTTGATCAGTAGTTATTTTGTACCTTATGGTAGGCACTTAGACAATGAAATTTTCCGTCAATTTGGTACAATTTACACTTACTATAAAATAAAGTCCTTTCCAGGACGTAAAGGTTTGAAAAAATATTATCCTTACTTTAGCTTTACCAGTGTTTTTATTTTACGACAATTACCTAACGTACGCTAATTTCGTAAAACAAGAGACAGTAAAAAGACTTTGCTTTTCAGTAAATGCTTCGGATATTGTCTTTAAATGGAACTTAACTTTAGAAAACAACAAAAGTCATAATTAAGAAGATAATCTAGTCTATCTATGGTCTCCATTAAAGCTATAACCGATATAAAGAAATACGACTTTAATAAAATGTATGATAATTTTTAGTAGATGTTTTAATTGAAAATATCGCAGCGGTAAGGTATTTTCCATTGTTCCTATGTAAATAACATCATTAGATTACACTATTTATTTTACGTTAAATATACAAAACATCTTATTATTTATACCTAACATTGAATTAGGTATACGTACGAGATACCTAGGAGAATATTATCATATCTATTGTAGATAACAAAACTGACTTATCATAATTATTCGACTGATCTCTCTGTGTACCCCACTCAAACCTTCCCAATCCAGTTTAAAATGCACTTAATTGGTCCACAGCTAGATATAGTTGTGCAAGACAATAAAAAAAAAGCAATGATTCCTCGCATTTTTATATCCTTGATCTAATCCAATTAATACATACTATAAACGGGCCTGTGAGTTTGCTTGTTACGCTTTCACGCCTAAACCAGTAAACCGATTTTAAAAATTCTTTGACCAATGGAAAGCTACATTCATCAGTGAGTAACAGAAGTTATATTTTATCCCCATATTCCCACGGTAACAGGAACTACGCCGGTGAAACCGCAAGACGTTCTAGTATTTCAATATGTATAAAATTTATATAGGCGATGAAAAAAATATTACTTTATTATTATTCATAGAATAAAAAAGGTCGTCATAATTTTATATTGACCTTTACTGCCAATAATTATGTAAATAGCGATTAGACACTAATCGAAGGTCGTATCAGACCAAAGTATAAAAATATGTCACTCTCAAATTCATACAAAACACTTGTATGAATTTCTATACAATTTACCTGTATTTTTAATGTACCTATTTTTAATTATTGTATACTCTTAGAATAATTACACTAAGAAACCTAGTCCGCGCGGCCATTTTGAAGCAACTCACATGGAGCCATTTTTGCACCAAGCGCCGGGAAGTTCCGCAGTATTCTATGTCAAACCGCACCAAACGTGTCTCCGTAAAATAAATAATTATGATGATTTGTGCAGTTAAATTGTATGACAATACATCTGAATAACAAAATAAATGTAATAACATCACTTTTCACTGGAAATCGTTCAATATTTCGTAGTATCTTGTAATTAATTAGGTTTAAATAAATACAATTTTTTTCAATGCTCAGTATTGCCCGATTGTGAAAATATTTTTACTGATTATTTTCCCCCCACTGAATAAATTTAAAACAGTTGCTACTGATTTTTACGTAGGTACGTGACACGTTCTCGAATTAATGTGTTTGTGTGATTTAACGATATCAAATACAAACAGTAAAACAGTAACAAATATTCATACTTCCATACATACAAACTTTCGCGTTTATATTACAAGTTTAAACAGTAATATGTATAACAACTTTACATTACAACTGTGTTTCATGCCAATAAAAAATAATTATAAAAATGTATATTTTACTAATTACTGTTATATTTTCTTCGTTTCATATAAATAAACATTCTTGTAATATAACAATTATACAGAATAAATAATAATATAGCTTTTGTATACATGGTTAAGTAAAGTTGTTATAAATTAATACATAAATAGATACCTAGCTATTTATTTATGTATTAAATATTATTGCTATAACAAATTGTTATCAGCGGCCGAATCATTTCCCGTTTTCGGGAAAACTTCACCACTACTGGCAACATTGAATCAATTTAGCGCTTCATTTTTGACAGCGCGCTTGTATGAAGACTGACCTTCTATAGTGTAATTATTCTAGAAGACTAATGATTCCTATTTATATAGGAAAAATGGATTTTTTGTGTATTACGATTTAACTCAAAAAGTACTAGACCGGTTTTAATAATTATTTTACTATTAGAATGTTCTATAAATATCAACGCAGATGTTAAAAGAAGTTCCTGTAGAATTCTCCCTAATACTAGGTTATTACCAGCAATATTTTGTATTTAAATACTTCCTATGATAAGATCTCGAAGCGCGAAGCAAAGAAACGAAAAATTGTGAATATAGATAATAGATATAGGATGTTTCCGTAGCGAGAAACTCTATATCTATGGTTTTGCGTACTACTAGAGGACTGATTTCTTGGAAACCAATTAGTTTGTTTCGATTTGCATGAACAGCATGTCTTTTAGTTCGTACACAACGCCTTGTAATCTAAATAAGCCAATGGAAGTTTTATCTAAGTGGAGCGCACGTACCTATATTGCAGTGTCGATCCTCTGAGGTAACTGGTGTCTGGTTGTACACTATGGGTGGTTTATTTGTGGCAATTAAGAGATAGCAGGTTGTATAATGATTCGTTTGGTAAAACTGTAATATTTAAATCATGAGGCCAGTCCAGATGCGGGTTGTAGTTGTATATATATATATATATATATATATATATATATATATATATATATATGTTTTAAATATATGGATTAATGACAATTATTACTTCATTAACATTTATGGTGTTTTTTTATGTTAGTTGGATAAGCAAACGGCCAGACGAGCCACATGATGGTAAGTGGTCGACGTCGCCCATGAACATAAACTAGTTTACCTGGAACTAGCCCAGGCAACTCATGTATGTGTTGCCTATCCTGAAACGTAAAATTTTAAGTCTCTGTGCCAGTAATTACACTGCCTGTCTTGCCCTTCTCTTCGAAACACAACAAAGCTGTTTGACGGGAGAAACAACCAAGATGGTGGACCCCGGGAGACGGGAGTGCGGCACAGCGCATTATTCCCAACGTTGCTTTTACGTGTACCTAATTCTAGTATTATTGTTATCTGATAAAACAGGATGTGGGCTGTTTTGTAGTTTTTTTATAGAAGAGGGGCCAACCGGCAAGCGAACAGTCGGTTCACCTGGTGGTAAGTGATTTTAATTGTAAGAGGCAAATGTCCATCACATAACTGTATAATGATGACGTGAATCCTCTCAGTCTAGACGGTCCATTATGTATGTTTTATTCAGTGTCGAACGGTATTAGTTCACAAAGTTGGCGTTAATTGAATGATCACAAGCAGATGACCTAAATGATTCATTCATGCTTTCTTATCTGTGTCGTTCATATTCCACATTCACTATTTACATACAAAAACTCGGTTTGATTGACACATTTCAAGTTTACGAACTGCAGCTGTTTCATTTGTGTCATTCGTTTTTTTCATTACATTGCCACGGGACGGCCGGCGAATGTGAAACGTCTAGTTTTAATTTCATAACTAATCAAAATCTCTAACGAAAGATGGAACACCGTAAATGTGTCGGTTTTACTGTTAAGGCGCAATAATAGATGTTTGACATAAATGTCAAGATTTACAATGAGATGCTTCACATCAGAATGTTATGTCACCGATATAGTAGCGACAGACGAGTTCCTAACGATGCTCATCTATATATACATTCCTCGTTTCACATTCACCAGGCTCGACAGACATTTTGAACAATGACGCCGGTTCCGCGCAAAATATTTCAGCCCACATTATCGTATACAATTTGTGTCAAGTTCTTTGTGTCATAAAATATGTCAATATAAAGATAGGAAAACCAAACAACGTGTTCAAGAACGTTAGTCTTGTGTTTCAGTTTTGATACCTTTTGTGGAACACGAGATGATTGATGAAGAAGATACTATGAGAAGATACTAAAATAATAAAGCTGAATTATGTATTAGATAGGCCAAGCATTGAGAAAGGTTAAAATTATTTTTTAAGAATGTTTTGCGAAAGATAACGCGTGGAACAGCTAGTATAAGAATAAGGAAAAAGTAAATTTAGTAGGTACCACACATAGAACCTCAAATTCATGATTTATCACTTCAATAAAGTTTTGATTATGGTTTAAAAATATTGATGAGTCGTTAATTCAAGGAAGTGTTTACCTCAATAATTATTCATGCATATTCGCCACGACGCAGACTTCTGTCATCTGTGTAATGGGGAAATGAATAAACGAAAACTTATTTGATTTAATTATTAGAAGAGTATAGAGTATATATATAAGAGCTTGCATTGATATTTGGTATTTATTTGCATTATAGTGAAACCTTTTGCATTATAGTGAAACAAATCTTACGGATTTTACTCTTATCACCTTCGACCATGGTTGCTGTAAAGTATCTGAAACGTCGGGCATTTAAAAAACTTGATAAAATCGTTTCGTTTATAATGAGTTTAATTCCCGTAAACATTAAATATGAATAGGTATGTCTAAAAATAGTGCATTAAATCAATAAGGAAATTATTAGAATTAGAAATGTCTGTAACGTTCATATTATAATGAGCAATTGAACTCTGAATCATGTTGTATATTTATATGCATTGTTCGTTTCTCTTTATTGTTGTCTGTACAATAAAGGATTGATTTATTTCCTATTATCCATATCTAAAGCAATAAAAGTTATCATAATATACAACAGTATCCAAACATTATGCGAGCGTGAATCTCTCGTTCCTGACATTTGTTTGTATCACATGTCCTTGCCGAGCATTAAATCTAATTGGTTCAATTTTTATCATATTCCACGTCTAGACTGTTCAGTATCCATTCAGTACTAGCAGATACAAGATTTAAGTTAACGTGATTATTTTCATTACTAAAATAATTAAAAACGGGATATTTAACATGTCTTCAAATTCTTTTTTTATAGCATAGGAGGGCAAACGAGCAGTCGAAGCTTTAGACTACCGACGACCATACACATTTGCACAACCAGCAATTATACAGATGTGTTGCCCTCCTTTTCCCTATCCCCCCATGGGCTACCGGAAACTCACGCACCGCACGAAACGCGACAGCATACCTGTCACTTGACGCCGGTGTTATGTGAGCGAGAGGTACAATTCCGGTCGTGCTGGCCTAAGTTTGCTGATAAAAGCATGGCACTACCTCTTTCTAAATTCTATTTCGCGGAGCTCGATATTTCAACATTGTCTACGAATGTCTTGTTCACGAGACTGAAGTCTGAAAGAAACTCGAAATAAATATGAAAAACATGATAAATATCTCGTTTTTAATACCTAATTAATTTTAGTAGATGCAATATATACATTATGTGTGACCTATTTGAAACCAATGTTTACTGGTCAATGACTTTCGCACTTATTTAATCATATATTTATTTGCTGATCTCGGAAAGTGTGCCGAGATATACGAGCGCCAATTTGGTAACGTGAGCGGATGCTTCCTCGAAAAAGAAATCTTTCGAGAAGCCTATCATACTCTGATCATTTATGTGATTTTAACGCGGTCAGTCGGACATCGATTCCTTGTCGGACAGAATTTCTATTTGATTAAAAAAGTTATTGCGTCTGAGGAATACATATAAATTCTTCTATCCGGCATTTGTAATAATGATTTCATAACTGATGACTGCAGTTCCAGTTACTCCAGAAATTCCTGGATTTTTCTAGTTCTTCTTAGCTACAACATTCATACAGCAGAAAGACTATCCGACCTAAATAAACATTGTAAGATTAGTATAGTATGATTTGATTTGAGTTGATTCTCTTGCATTTGCTTGTTAATTAAATGCAGAACATTCGAGCACTGCGTGTCATTTGGTTTTTCCTTCCGCTACCTGCACCCAAGTTAAGATTTTTGTTCTTTAATTTTCCTCATGTTATTCGTTAAATATGCGACCTTAATGGTTTGTGCACTGATTAAATTTTTCGTCTAGAAATTATGCTGAATATATTTAAATATGTATATGCCTATAGACAATCCTCCGCCGTATACCTATGTCTACTTCAATAAACCCCAAATCGGGTTCGGTCAGCTGCTAAAACTATAATAAAACGTTTATTTAATTTATATTCTTTGTATCCAGGGTTTTTTGTAACTGTGTGGTAGATAAATCGTCTCTACCCAAATGAGGGCTTTCCTTTTAAAAGTTAAACATAATTAGGAGAACAAAGGAGAAGGATATAAAAAATCATTATACTCGAGAATTTTACGTTTTTTATAATAGTTTTTCTATCGCAAGGACTTTAGAAGTTGTTAGAGTTCGGTTTTATGTAATATGTTGAATCTGAAATTATAATCTAGATACAGGTTATATTATATAAACAATACCGTGTAATTACTGATTACTATAAGAACTACTCAAAAGAGACAAGTGCAAATATTGTGATTAGTGCTGGTATGATATAGCAAAGCTAATAAAAATGGAATCATCAACCCTTGAGTTTGAGACATAACTTGTTGAACAATATCGTTTAGGAATTCACTTTATAGCGCCGAATATCATGAAGAATAAGAAAGTAGAAATCCGCGATCGCTTGCGTCAAAGAGATCTTTAGTCTAAGTCCAATCTGAAAAAGACAGATCCAACCTCAAATTGAGAAAGATGACTTCTAGATGATCTGCATGTTCGGCAGTAGATTGCGATCGAGCTGAGTCAGAATCATATAGCAAATGATGATAGCACTGGTGTTTTTTAACAAAACATCATGATTCGCGACGCTGCCACACACTTGTCATTGATTCAACGCAATGACGTGTTTTCGCTATTGTGTACCAGCACCAACTGTGTACATTGTATGTTAAACATGACAAAAACAAATGCTACCATTATTACGGGGTTGCCATCTATGCAACTAATTTACGTTTAAAAAGGTACACGTTACGGTTATTTTTGCAGTGTTGCCATGTAATGTATTAATTTCATTCACTTTAGAAAAATATGGAGTGAAATCTTTGCAACCCCGTCTACATTCGTTCCCCCAGACTGAGTCTTTACGACATATAAACTTTTTTATTACCGCATGCGTACGTTCTACGTAATACGTGCCGTAAGAGAAAGTTACGTCTCTCAGCTATTTTTAGGCACTGGCAACAACTGTTCTTCCGTATCCTTAACGATAAATCGCGGAATTGTTTTTTCTAAATCAATTCTGCATATTTGAATAAAGATATGATTTTAATGCATTAAATCTCATGTGCGACGTTGACATTAGAAGGCTCATCGAGTAATGTTCCCTATGACTTGACAAAAAACAAAAAAAAAAAACAAATTCACAAAGCAGACGCACCTAAAGGTGACAATAATTATGAATAGCCGTGAGCCAAAAAGACGTCCCCGTGTAACAAGGTTGCCAATGCAGGTAACAAAAATATCTTTTAACTTTAAATACCAAATCTACGATAATGTATGTTAAGATGTCACAGTAAATGACAATCTTAGACATTCTTAGACTTCAAGGCAAAGAATCGTCGTAACGTATTTATTTTTTAACCGACTTAAAAAAAGGAGGTTCTCAATTCGTCTGTATGTTTTTTTTTTGTATGTATGTGACACGATATCTCCGCCGTTTTTGAATGGATTTCGATGGTTATTTTTTTATTTGAAAGCTGGTGTTTCCAATTTGGTCCCATATAATTTTATTAAGATCTGACAAGCCGTTTTTTAGTTATTCCCAATAGTGCCTATTTGGTTGGTTTTGTTTACCTTGATGATATGATTATTTTATTACGTGTCGATGTAACAATTGTATAGGACGCTTTGGTAGCACACCATAGTATGTCGCGGTCATCGTAATCATCATCATCATCATCCTTTATCCATCCACTGCTGAACATGCCTCCTTCAATGAACGCCAAGACGACGAATTTCGGAATCACTAAAAATTAAGAAATAAAATCATTTTACAAAAAATTAAAACCGACTTCAAAAATACTAAACTAAAGAGTAATAAAATAACAGTTTCTTTAATGTTTGTGCTTACAACTTATAATCAAGTTAATCTTCTACTAATGTACAAACTTTGCGTTTACCTCGTCATTTAGTTACTTTTGGAGTCGGTGTCGTATTTGTTGCTGTACATTACCTACCTACCTACCTTGGCTGACACCGACTCCAAAAGTAACTATAATGACGTGGTAAACGCAAAGTTTGTACATTAGTAGAAGATTAAGTTGATTATAAGTTGTAAGCACAAACATTAAAGAAACTTTTATTTTATTACTTTTTAGTTTAGTATTTTTGAAGTCGGTTTTAATTTTTTTTATATAAGAGGGGGCAACGGACAGTCGTTTCACCTGGTGGTAAGTGACAAGCGACATCCATAGAAATTATTAAAAGGTCTATTTCCAACAGTGATAGAATATAGACTAGTGATGTGATGATAGCGATGGTATCTATCAATGAAATATATGAGTAGGTACACATTATATTTTAGGAATCGGTCACTGTCGAAAAGCAGCTCTATTAGATACGTATTTTTTCATGGTGTTGGATGCGAGTGGCGAGGGATCGGTCGCCTTGGTGTTCTTTGAGGGAGGCCTATGTTCAGCAGTAGACGAATAGGGGCAGATGATGATGATACTCATGGTTAAACCAATTGTCAACTCCCTTATTTTTAGAGTTGATTTACAGTTTCAAAGTTATATATAAGGAAAAACTTAAGGTTTTTCTATTCATTAGAGCTAGTCAATGATATCTGGCCATATAAAGACCAAGGCGTCAATACGTACCTACGTATGAGAATTGCATAAAACATATTACTAGAACATTGTACTTTTAACTTGTTTCTCCCGTGAAACAGCTTTGCTGTATTTCGGAGAGAAGGGCAAGACAGGCAGTGTAATTACTGGCACCGAGACTTTACATCTTATGTCTCAGATAGGCAACACATAGATGAGTTCCTGGGCTCGTTCCAGATAAACTAGTTTATGTTCATGGGCGACGTCGACCACTTACCATCAGGTGGCACGTTTGCCAGTTTGCCTATCCAACTAACATAAAAAAAACATAAATAATAACTACAACATACTTTGTTTCGGAATTTTCATATGAACATTATGAAGTATAAAAATCGAAGAACTTATATAAAAGTCAATGTTGTAGTCTCAGGTACAGATTATTTTAATTCTAAACATCACAGAAACCAATGCACCGAAAAGCATCACAAAAAGCGACATCCAAACTAAATCCTGTCCCATATTTATTCTGCTATAATGATTCCAGGTGCGCATGCCATGACAATCGAAGGATCCTTTTTTGTCAAAGTTGCATTGTCAAAAATATATTTAAACATGTCTTAGTGTTGCTACATATTAGGTATATGGAACAATAAACAATGTAATTGCATGTACGAAATGCGGGTGAATGTGTTACTGATATAAATTGTATAAAAATAGAGCTGTTTATAGTATCATCGGGTTTTTTGACGGCCATTTTAATACTGGCAATTATAATCGAAAGAAGTACTTACATATAAAAACAAAAAACATTTTCTCTTTCTAATGAATGATCTCTTGTTCGCTGTTCAAATTGTGAAATCCGAAATACGTAAAGTATCAAGTTACAATCCATAAAAATATCAAATTTGACAAGTGTTGCAATATAAATAAAATACTGGACTAAACGATTTCGAACGGGTCGTCCTAAATGACTCACTAGTACTCCCTACGTAACGTATGAGTAATCACATTTTCAGAGACATTATAAAATAATATGATGCTTATAAAACCCGCACTAAAATATGTTACACAATATCGTGATGAATGATGATAGAGATATTAGTGTTACTATTAAGTAATCATGAGCTCTTTTATGTTATTTAGATAGACGACCTGATGGTAAGTGGTCGACCACTTACCATCAGGTAAGTCCATGAACATAAACTAGTTTACCTGAAACGAGCCCAGGCAACTCATTTATGTTGCCTATCCTGAGACATAAGAAGTCTCTGTGCCAGTAATTACACTGCCTGTCTTGCCCTTCGCTCCAAAACACAGCAAGTTTTTTTGCGGTAGAAGCAAGCAAAATGACCACCATTTTTTCAGCCATGCAGTCGGGAGCGCGGCACAACGCATCCCTGCCACCAGTAGACATATAAACACAGACTGTTTAGTGTTCCTAGTGCGGATTCTATGCCATCAAATAGAACACAATAGTAAAAATATCTATTGTAGAAATTGTATTAGTATTGGCTATTCACAAGTGCTAAGTGTAATATTTGATAATAGATAAAATAAATTAAAAAAAAAGATTCCCCCGAATTGAGAACCTCCTCTTTTTTGAAGTCGGTTAAAAAGGAAAGAATAATGTTGACTGAAAAGACTCCATTATATTGATGATGATAATAACGATTTCTTTCTGGTGGAAATACGTAGGTGGTAGGAAACTCAGTGTGTACGTGGGAGTTGATTTAACATTTTGCCGTTTCCTTTGGTTTTTGGCATTGCAAACATAGATTATATCGATTTCAGTCATTGCTTTTCTCATAAATTGGACTACGTTACATCGCCCATGGGCAGTTAACTGTACATCGACTAACTTAATATGAATGAAGTCACTAAAATTGTTCAATCAACTCTTGACCTAGTTGGCTATCCGTTACATTTGGCAGTGCCAATATTTACAAGTCAATATCCTAATAAATTGTATTACTGTATATCGGCTACAGGTAATGAATGCATTAAAACACTGTTGTTTAGAAGATTTTACATATACATACATTTAATAAACAATTGGTATGAGAAGAAATTTGATTATTAAACGATGTAAATGAATTTTAAATTAAAGATATTATTATTTTAGAGATGAAAAAAACGACGAAACGAAATCAGTCAAGAGTAAGTCAGTTTTTTTTTATGTTAGTTGGATAGGCAAACTGGCAAACGTACCACCTGATGGTAAGTGGTCGACGTCGCCCATGAACATAAACTAGTAGACCTGGAACGAGCCCAGGCAACTCATTTATGTGTTGCCTATCCTGAGACATAAGATGTTAAGTCTCGGTGCCAGTAATTACACTGCCTGTCTTGCCCTTCTCTCCGAAACACAGCAAAGCTGTTTCACGGGAGAAATAAGCAAGATGGTACCCATGCAGCCGGGAGCGCGGCACAGCGCTTCCCTCCCACCGGTAAAGTTTTTTCCTGGATGTAATGATATAAAAGAATAAAACATTTAAATAAAAAATATACATAAATTGTCTAGTGCAAAACCGAGGATTCGATACGCGAATCAGTTGAATCTCAATTCGTTGGAATCTATATGTATCAAATAGGTACTTAAATCTGAAGTATTTTTTCATTAAGAGATGAAAAACGATCCATAATGAAAACCGGTTAGTCTCATAGCGTTGGTGTCGTGAAAATGGATCGTTCTGTGGCAATGATTCATTATCGCCGTAGCAAGATTGATACGAAAACTGACGTCAATCACGGAGCCAGACGTCATATTATGGACTTGTTCTACCAATTTGATGCCCGTTTCCGCGTTTACATTTTATTCATGGCAAATAAATCCAAATGAACAAAAGACATTAAATATTACTTTGGTTAAAAAATATAAGTCTGTATTCAAGACTAATGTTAATAATATGTATATTGATAATTCTATACCTGTATACAAATGTGAAGGGATCGGCCATCTTGGCGTTCATTGAGGGAGGGATGTTCAGCAGAGGACGGATAAAGACTGATGATGATGATACAAATGTGGACTAAAAGTTGTTAATGCAAGACTAATGCTTTAAATGTTTATTTGTAACATGGACGCTAAGTGGTTAATTTGTGGGGAAAGTAAACCGGTAATAAACGTACTAGTATTAATTTAAATATGGACGATATGATAAACAAAATGGCCGACGAACGAGTGAATGGCAAAATTTCATTCTTGTCATATTGGCAAATACTTTCTAAAGTATTTAAGATAGTCATTTGCATAAACGTCTTAAAATACACAGTAGGTACCTATAGAGAGCCTGGTTTATTTTGAAGGAAGCTAATGTCACCGATCTATGATTAATAATCTGTAAGTGGTTGTCGATTTAAAACTTAAATATTAATCATAACAGCGCCATCACATTTTCACATGAAAACTTTGATTTTTTTGTGATTGGATGTAGATATATAGATATACAATCAATTACCTAATTGATTCAGTATCGTAGAGCCGAAGCAAATGAAACCGAATGACACGCGGTGGGTTTCTTATATGACGTAAGCGTAACAAATAATGAAATGCGACAAACAGAGTTTCGCTTCTCAGGAGTCTTTTGAAGCTGCAAAAATCTAAAAGCTAGGTCCATTTGAAGGAGCTTATCAGGGATTTTTAAGTTTGCATAACATGTCAATTTCTATAATAAAATAGGTGATGTATTGTTTATGGAAATGTTACATATTTTCTAAAAGAATTCGTAATAAGAACTTGTACTGCATCATTTTGCTAATTTTCTTTGTTTAAATACTAAAATTCGTAACAAATGATGTCGTTCTATTGAAGCAATTCCAACAATGGCAATAAAAATAAAACAAGAATCTTATACAATGCAAAGGTTTTATAAAAACAGTTATTATACTTTGAACCTAATGAAAATTTAATCTGAATTCTTTGCGTATTAATATTATTTATACGTAATGCAAACCAGTATTAAAAGTAATGTATGATTTTATAATTATGTATTTTAATTTATATTTGCGTTGTATTGTTTACGTGTAGACATAGTGTGTTCCTTACCATGGTTCAAGCCTTGTCGTGTCGGTGGGCTCCCAGCACCTTGGGCGTAGCCAGTTTAGCAGAGAGAGCTGTTGTACCCCTCTTATAAGAGCCTCACCCCATTGTACTGTCCCGACGTTGGGAGGGGTTCTTCTGTGATGCGGGACAACCCCGCTATGGAAGTGGCGGTGGTACGACTGTTTTAACGTATCTCTCAGACTCGCTGAAATCGTATTAAAGGGCCATTGGTGGTTACCGCTGTTGATCCTGGCTATGCAGGGGCAGCAGACCGCTGCTTCACCGGGAAGCGAATGGTGGACTTAAAAACGGTGTATAAGAGTTGTCTGCATAATCTCCTTATTGTGAACAATTTTTAAGATTTCTTAAGTATTAAGATGAGATTTCATTCGGTGTTAAAAATGCTGACATTCAAGGTTTATTTTGCATCGGTAATGTATTTTCCCCTGTTGCAATTACTTTTTTCATACTGCACTATATTTAGTTTGTCACTTTCACTGTTGCGTTTGAGATAAAACTTGTTTCCATTTCAATAAGTTTAACTTAAAAAAAATGCTTCCAATCGGTTCCATATCGTTATTCGGATAAGTTATGACTTATGGAATCTTAAATTTTAGTATTATTGAATCCTTATGAGATACTAGAGGCCGGGAAAAAATATTTGCCTTAACAGCGCCACCTGTTAAATTAATTTTTATTTATTATTTTTATTGAGATTATCCTATCTCTTAAATTAAACCACGTGCAGTCTGAGCAAAATTCCATTAAAAATGGTTCAGTAGTTTAGGAGCTCATTGCAGACCACAAAATTTCACATATAAAAATATACAATCATAAAATTGGCTATACCTATATTTTGTGTTGGTAAAATGATATCATACATTTTATTAAATACTATTATTTTTATCACGGAAATGATAAAATGATAGCCGTGAAGATAATATGGATTTTGCGTATTATTACAAAATCACAAATTTACCGCAAGTTTCTGTCCACTTGAAGGTTTTTATTATTTTCATAAGATAAGGCCCAATCCTATTATCATCTACGGGAAATACCAAAACGGTGTGTTTTATATCAACTAGGTAATTAAATATATTTGAAGAAGGCTTTTTATGTTTTTATTAATTGGCGAAAGAACTATAAAGAAATCTATTTCTTTATAGTTCTTTATTTCTTTATAGTTATCGTGTAAAAACTTCAACGTATAACCTTTTGTAGCTCTTCGAGGTTTTTTCACAACGCTCCGCGGGCTGCAGTTTCTCTCTCTCTCTCTCTCTCTTATTCTCTCTCTCCCCCTCTGTTAAGTATTTCTTTTCAATAAGAGTAACTCCTACTCAACTCTCAACGTTCTTTGTTGCACTGCATTTGTTATTTTACCGTTACGTTGGTATTTGGTACATTTGTTATTCATCTACGGTTGAATGGAAGGTTCCCCATTTGGCAACTAAGCTGTCCAATGTACGATTTCGGATTTTCTCAATGTTATAGTTGTTTTGTTTGATATAATAATAACTGGAAGTTATTGTTGTAAGGTATACCAAACCTACGATTTAGTTTTCCCAAATATTCAAAGTGTTAAACAGCGAAATAATCCGTAAAAAAAAATCATTATAATTAGGGAAATTCGCGTAAACGTATTAGAATACAATGATATGTTAAAAGTAATTAAAAGATTGCAGTGTATGTGTTTAATATTTTCTGTTTGACCGATAATGGTCTAAATTTATCTTGATTTATTTTTATATCACCTTCGCAATAGCAAAAAACCAGGGCGAATGCTTTATTGTACACAACAAAGGCAGTTTATAGTTATTTTAGGAAAATTTAAGGTCGTTGGTAAGAGGTGTTTAGTTATGGACTCAGAATAAATCGTAATTTAATTTTTTATCGATACAAACTAGTCATAGCTATTAATTTCATGCAATAGTTAGGTATACAAATAGTTTTGTAATATTCCACTCAGACATAGATATTGCCTGCAACTCCGCGTTAACTTACATTTACAGCCGTGTTTTTGATGATGATTGTTTTTTTATTATATCTAAGGCGATCTCCGCACAGTGGCTGGTGCGAGTGGCGAGAGATTGGTCGTCTTGGCGTTCATTAAGGAGGCTTATGTTCAGCGGACGGATATCGGCTGATCATGATTTTTATAACCTATGTCACTCAGTGATAAAAGGTCTTTAAATCGGCTGAGGTATTTTGAAAATTACCTTCAATGTCCAACCCCACAAACATTATCTTTATATACTAGATATTAGTATAGAATCTGGACTTATTATACATATTGATAATTTGGTTTTTACTATTGAAGAAAGAGTGATGGTTTTAATACAAACGAAACTGCTATCACACGCGGGGTTACGACCCCGAAACCGTATCTGTGAGAATAGTTCTTACTGATGTTTGTAAAAGAATAAATCCAGATAGCTTTCGGTATCGCTCACAGCCAATCATTATTGCTCGAAGTTTTAGAGATTATATTAGCCTAGTTTATTTTAGTTTTTTCTGTACTTGTGGTTAACTATTTTATGTGGTGCGCAATAAAATTTTATTCTGTTAGTAATTCAATATAATGTAGAGTGGACTGTAGAGCACAATTTACATTAACTTTTTTTAAACAGTATTTGCAACCTCTTTTTAGAATCCTCTTCAATATGCAGTATAGCAGGAAAAGTACCGTTGTGTCGTGATGGTAGGTAAACAAGAATGGAGACAGGTAGGTTCTCGTCGGCCATAACTCATGGAGCTGAGAGCCTGCATATCCATTAGATTTATAGTATGGAAACATGTTTGTTTTAAACGTTTACTACTTATTTATTTATAAACTAGCTGCTGCCCGCAGCTTCGCTCACGTTAACTTAGATTTACAGCTGTATCCGGAGTGATGATGATTATTTTATAGCCTAAGTTACTCCTATATCAGCTAATCTGCCAGTGAAAATCCCGTCAAAATCGGCCCAGCCGTTTAAGAGATTAGCCGGATCAAACAGACAGACACAAATTGTAAAAAATGTTATTTTGTATATGTATCGTGTATAAATATTCATATACATATCCATATATCCATATGCAATTAGTCAAATGCGGTTATTTTAATATTACAAACCGACACTCTAATTTTATTTATCTGTATAGATTATTGATGTATCATTTAAGTTTTGAATAACTTTGTGACGTTAAACACCTCTTGTGACCATGGTTGCTGTAAAATTGTAAACTATCCGAAACGACTTTCTTAAAAAAATTAATAAACCGCCATAAAATCTTCAAAAGTTGTTTCAAAAAAACATTAAAATATAGGTTGTTATTTATTATACGAGTACTCTTGTATATACTTACTTATTAGTAATTGATATACTTCAATTGAATGTCAAGACGTGTAATATCCTCTACTTAGTAATTAAAAGCTTTTTTCTAATTACTTTAGTTTAGTTAGTTACTAGCAACACGAAAATTGTTTTTCATAGGCGTGATATCATTGCAACCAAAAACCTATCTGGTATGACTTTTAGTTTCTGGAAACGAATTTCTGTAAATTCAGTTATTCACGTAGTTAAATATAACACGATTACTGTCGCTTTAATTTATGTGGTAAGATCATCCTGAGCTCATGATTCAGCTACAAAGTCCGATCACTGGTGATTATCATTCAGTTATAAAATATTATGGAACCCTTTTTTTTATTCGAGCGTAATAATATTTACATTCATAATAATTTATAACAAATAAAATTTATAACTTAACAAAAAAAAATCCGAATACATGTCCATTAAGTATATGTTATAATGGACATGACTGTATTCGAATAATATGTATTGAAATAAAAAAAATAGAAAATGGATAAAAATATGAAAGGAGGTTTTAAAAATTTAATGTATGTAAGTAATAGGTATCATAAATGCTAATTTATTTCATGTTGAACGAGAGTAATTTAATTTCTCAGAGCAGTTGCGTAAAGTGCGTTACAATATAAGTAATTTGTAATTAATTAACTCTCCAATCGTATATACATTTGTGCTACGGTTTTGACGGTACACTCGCCGTTAGAAATATTGCGAGAGTGTATTGAAGTTACCGATGAAAACTTGCTCAACTTCTTGACGGCACGTTAGGTGAATGTTAAATATCGTTTTGGTATTAAACACGTTTCAAATAGTTTTAAACGTTAATTACCATGTTAATTTTTTTATCAAATATCGTAAGTAGACTAGAAATTTACCGGTGGGAGGGAAGCTCTTCTCTTGCTTGTTTCTCCCATGAAACAGCTTAGCTGTGTTTCGGAGAGAAGGGCAAGACAGGCAGTGTAATTACTGGCACCGAGATTTAACATCTTATGTCTCAGGATAGGCAACACATGAGTTGCCTGTGCTCGTTCCAGGTAAACTGGTTTATGTTCATGTACGACGTTACCAACAGGTGGCACGTTTTCCAGTTTGTTTTCCTATCCAACTAACATAAAAAAAATGGCCAGCAGTGGACGGGAAAAAAACTTGATATCAATGATTATTATGAAATACCAAAATAAGCATTTCTATAGGTGCAAGTATAAATACGGAATTATTCAAGTATCCTCTGGTGAAAGTCTTGATTGAGTTTTAGTTAGTGTAGATTTAATTATATACTTACTAAATATGTATCGTGTGAAACACTAGTGATGTTACTAAACGTCTTTAAAAACATACAAACAGCCTTAGTTGGTATACAACATGTATTATTATTATTTTCATTTAAAGGCATTAGCTACTAGGCTATTAGCCATACAAAATACAATTATTCCATCTGTAATACGGAGAAATGGCGGGAAACCCCAAGGAGCGCGGCTTCGCCCCTCTAGCCCCCATCAATCAACTATCATTCCCCATTCCATCCACACAAGGCAGTCCACCACAATATTCGCCAAACAATCACATTATATTATATTACACAGATTAAGTTTTTAAAACAAACACTATAGAAAACCGCCAGAACAGCCCTACTACGAAAACCACTCCAGAACGGTACTCCATAAGATTCGCCAACCAATCACAATATATAAAGATCAAGTTTTTAAAACAAACTATAAAAAACCACTCTGAATTGACAAAACACAAAATAACAATTAATTAACGGGAAACCAAAAAAACAACCGCGCGTCCCGATGCTTCCCGCCATTCTATAAACATTAAACAACATGTACCAGCATATTATGCTGTTTTTATATGATTCTCAAGACAAAGATCTTATTACGTACAGCCTTTTACTATTTTTGCACTAAATTGGCACGAAATATTCCTACCTACTTGAAAATTGGAATCATCTCAATGTAGTTTAGTTACTGAATAATTAATTAAACACGAGTAATTACTAAGAATTAGTGAATTATATATCTACATATAATATTGTGCCGAGAATGCGTCAGACTTTTGCAGACTACAAGACAAATTAATTATTATCTATAGCTTTTTTAATATCAATCCATCCTAATAAAGTTGATTAATAACAATATAAGTCTAGAATCATACCCACTCATCCTCGTTAATAGACGTCATAAATTAGCCGGAATAGCGTGTTTGTTTGTAATGAGCGAGAAAATAAACAATCAATCGTTCTATGAGCTGTTTGAGGATTGCTGGATACATTTGATTTTTTTTGTTATGGTTTTTTTAGGCTACAGATTATTTATAATTACGAGGGGACACATCGAATGGGGGGAGACATAACATATGTCGTATAATTTAAATACTTATTTCAATGTTCAATACATTTCCAAATTCAAATAAACAATTAACTTACGACCACACCATATTTAAGTAATACACATAATAAAACATGTAGGTGTTTTTTTTATTTTTTTTTTATGGCATAGTAGGGCAATGAGCAGTCGAAGCCGTTTGGCGACTACCGACGCCCAAACACATCCGCACAACCAAAGATTATGCAGATGCGTTGCCCTCCTTTTCCCTAACCCCCCCAATGGGCCACCGGAAACTCACAAACCGCACGAAACGCGACAGCATAGCTGTCACTTGACGCCGGTGTTATGTGAGCGAGAGGTACCACCCCGGTCGTGCCGGCCCAATTCGGCTGCCAAGCAGCATGGCACGACCTCTTAACTTAATTTTTTACTATTTATTATTTCTTTTTTTTATGTTAGTTGGATAGGCAAACTGGCAAACGTACCACCTGATGTTAAGTGGTCGACGTCGCCCATGAACATAAACTAGTATACCTAGAACGAGCCCAGACAACTCATTTATGTGTTCCCTATCCTGAGACATTAAGATGTTAAGTCTCGGTGCCAGTAATTACACTGCCTGTCTTGCCCTTCTCTCCGAAACACAGCAAAGCTGTTTCACGGGAGAAATAAGCAAGATGGTGGTAGGTACCCATGCAGCCGGGAGCGCGGCACAGCGCTTCCCTCCCACCGATAATATTAAGAGATTTCTTTTATTTTGAGGGTTCCGTTCACTGTCTGTCTGTTAAACCAAAAACTATAGGGTAAGAAGTACCATGTAGGTAATATGTATATATCTAATATGTATATTATATACATGGTACTTCCTACAGTACTACACACACTTACACACACTACCTACATAACTTCATGAAATTTGGTCGCACAGCATAAATAAATGAAAACCTGAAAACCATTAATTTATTGTTATATTGCAAAAACACGATTTTCTAAACCTTAAGCTCGCGAGTCAGTTTCGCGGTAGTCGTTTTTTTAAATACAACATCAGTATTATAATGCAAATGTTTGTTCAACATGTATTACCATTAGTAAACAGCAATGCCTTATCGGCACAAGCACGTGTTGGGTTAAATCGAGCACGCGCCCGGTCCGTGGTAACTGGTAATAATGGAAATTGAAATAAAGACGTTAGACGCCTGTTATTTATTACTATAATCTAATAATATTTCTCTAGAACCTCAAGGTCGCCCAGCGATTAAAATTCGATCTCAATAAAAAAAACATTCAACTTAAAATACAGTTTGACAGTATAGTATTATAATAAAAATGCTTAAAAACTTCTTTGTAAAAGAAATGTCATACCGCATACGTCATCTATTGTTTGACACGGGCTGTATGGACTATACTCCTTTGCCTTTCCCCATTGGGGATAAATTTTAAAACAACAACAACCAATATTGTTTGACATTGTCATTCGACTTTGAATGTGTGCGTATCGTAGTGTGTGTATAACATTTTATTTAATTAATTTGATGTAGGTATTTAGAATGCATATTACATAAAAGCAACACTTTTCGAAACCTCTTAAAAAGAGGTGCAAAGTTTTTGCTTCATGTATTAAAATATAGATGAGATGGACTGAGGCCGTAGTCGTGATTTTTTTTCTTGGTCCTCATTTAAATAAGACCATCACTATACATAAGAAAACTAGAAATATAACTTGATTTAGGGACCAAAAATTGGGTACAAATTTATGTGACCAATTTTTGGTCCCTAAATCAAGTCGTATTTTATGTACCTAATTAATACCTTTACAATAATAGATTAATTAACTACAAACGTGATATGTTTTTTTTATTACTGTATTATTGGTAAAAAGTATGCTTACGCCGAGAGCAGCAAACACTGTTACAGTGCTCCGAATACAATTGACAGATCTCAACGAAAAGCGTAAGTCCACGAATGAGAACGCACTACTCGTAGCTGAGTTCTGGGCTGACAAAATTTTGGGAGCCATCGACACACTAAGAAGAAGAAGACTGTATATTAGCAATTAGAAATCTATATTACTTCGTGCGTGTGAAATAGCGAGCAATTATTCATTTTCGCTACAATAAAGTATTTCTTGCATATTTTCAATTGGTCACGGTATTATCTCCTTCGTTTGTTTCTTGTTCTCGGCTCATTTATTCGGCTAGTATTATTATTTAGTAAAAATTTAGGAAAGGGCCACGTTAGAGGCAACGGAGGGTAGGTCAATCTTACCAAGATGTGATAACGGTCTCAGTGCAGTCTGGACTCCGGGCTCGTTGGATCATCGTGTTTTGAAAACAAATTCCGCCAAATTTGTGCTGCGACGACTCTGCGCTCTGATTGACCGACTGATGGCCGTTGATAGATGATTGGCCGATGGGACGTACATACAGATTACTGGTTGGTTCAATTTCTATTACGTCAGTTACAAATCATTGACTAATTTCGGAATTTTATGACTCGCACTACTACTCTATCCGGTTATAATGTGCTCGATGCGTTGGATACAAGTAGCTGCGGATCGGCCGTTTAGGCTTTTATTGATAGAGGCTTATGTCCAGTAGCGGATAAGAGTTGGTAATGATTATGGTAGTGATATTAAATATAACCTTTTTAATTAATTAGTTGTTCATCATTCAAACTTCAGACACTTAAAGGCTAATGAGCTAATTATCTTGATTGCAAAAGAAAAAATAATTGATTCTCACTCAGTATCCATACGTAGACGACTAAAAAATATTTGTACTGTACAAATTTGTCAATAGTACAAATATATAGGCGGATATTTACTAAGCAAACATACATATCAATGGAACTAACTTAACAGAATGATTTTATAAATTTATTACGATCAGCAATTTAGTGAAATACCTAAATAAATAATATATTCCAGTTACTCTCAAAATTTTTAAAATCTAAAAAAAATGATTTAGTAAGAGGTAGTGCCATGCTGCTATGCAGCCGACGTGAGCCGGCAAGACCGAAGTTACCTCTATGGTACCACCATAGAGGTAAAACTTCGGTCCATCGGCCCATCTCTCGCTCACATAACACCGG
The DNA here is from genome assembly GCA_963853865.1 of Helleia helle. Classification (NCBI taxonomy): domain Eukaryota; kingdom Metazoa; phylum Arthropoda; class Insecta; order Lepidoptera; family Lycaenidae; genus Helleia; species Helleia helle. The sequence goes on from OY971421.1 coordinate 17,147,361, forward strand.
CGTCAAGTGACACCTATGCTGTCGCGTTTCGTGCGGTTTGTAAGTTTCCGGTGGCCCATTGGGGGGATATGGAAAAGGAGGGCAATATATCTGCATAATCTCTGATTGTGCAGATGTGTATGGTCGTCGGTAGTCTAATGCTTCGACTGCTCGTTTGCCCTCCTATGCTATAAAAGAAACTACATTTTTATAACGTTATTTCGTACTTTAAAAACCAAAAGAACTCAAGATATAGTTACTCTCCCAGCAGTAGGTAATTTATTGAATGGTAACTTGATGTTCTCGTTGCTATTTAAATTGATATTGTTAATGAGATCAATTAATTACACTGTCAGTGCTTTTAGATAACCCTGACCTAATATTAATTATACACAATAATTTCTCATTTGAATCAATATAATCCAATGAAACTAACAAAGTATCCTAAAAGGTTTAATTTTAAATGAACATGTTTTTTTTAAACTTACTTTGTTTGTAAAACGATCACATACAAGATTTTTCACTTTAATTTTGTGAAACTTGATATTAAGGCATTGTCTACAAATAATATAAATAATGTCGTGTTGAACAATTGCAATAAGTAAATGATACTTTTTTTTTAATAAATGGGTTTTTTACCAGACGAAAACGAACAATATTATGTTGAACACCACTGCGTCATATTTTAATCTCTGTTGCATGACAAGTCAATATGCGAATTAGAAAAACCAGTACCTATTTTTCCTCCTGTCTTCATTCCAAGAACTGAAGTAGTTGATTCCAGCAGTTGGGTTTTCAGACTATGTCATTTATATTTTTGACGGCGCCCGTATGAAATTGTTTCCATGCGGTAAAAGAGTGAATAAGTAATTGGAAAAATTAACAAAATAAATTTTGTAAGACTGAACACTAATTTTAAAGATTGAAAGAAAAATAATCTGTCCTCTTAGGGTACCTAGAACCCAAATAAATCTGGTCAAATTCAACATTTGTATCGCATTGTTGTGTGATCCTGTAACTTTGTACTATCGAGAAGTCAGTGGTATCTCGCATTTCTATATTGATACTAGTATAGACAAAATCACTACCAAACATTCGAAACAATGCTTAGACTATTAATAGCGGTAATGAAGCAAAATAATGATAGAAACAAACGACCTTGATGATTTCGTCCCTGTCCTTTGTTCAGCACACGGTTGGAGTTACTTCCTTGTACCTACAACGATTTTAAATATGTTTTTGCTTCAAATATTATATGCATTATTTACCAAAATGAAAAAAAAAACAATGTTTCTAGAATATCTCTTCAATCTTAAGGAACGACACCATTCACTAATTTAAGTTATAGAAAAAATAACTTTAAAAACAATAATAGCTTTAAAAAAAAACATATATTTTTCTAGTTTCTATACCACAATACCGGATTAAGTTATCACCAGATCAAGAGAATATCCCTTGAACGGACGAAGTACTGAAAGCTGACCTTCAAACTTCAATATGAAGATGGCACCTGATGATGATGATGATACCATAATATAGTAGAATTGAATACAATGATCAAGTTCTTAAAATCTTAATTTGATTAGTTAATATTGATTAAATATCTACTATCAATAACTATTATTAACTCGACCTAATACATTTTAAGGACTATTAAAGAACATTGGCTTTGGCATTGGAAAATTGGCATAAGGCTAGCTAGGAAGAGAAGGATCAAACAGATTCTAGATCTCAAGCTTGTTCCCGCGGTGCTCGGTGCTGTGAATTAATACAAGAGTTCAACACCCATTCATCTCTTATGAACGTGCTTGGCAAGATGCTCAAGTGCACTTCCTAGAAAATTGTTTGATAACGGATTATACAATGATTTGAATGTGAGAAATATTGAATATGGGAAAGGCAGGACTAGCAAAAAGTAAAATACATACTAAAAAATAGAAAATGATTACAGCAAACTTTAAAGTAATATAAAGAGAAATACACCTAATTTGTCCCGTATAAGTGTTTTTTAAACGCGTGTGATAGACCAAAATGTTCACAAAACACATGTAGGTACCATGAAAAATCTACATATTACGGTCTAAACCAGGGGTGGCCAACCTTTTCAGCAGCCGGACCGAAATTCGGATTTAGAATTTCAAACCGGGCCGCACTACTAAATTTTAGGGTTTTTTTTGGAAGGGCTAGACATTTCGGCCTGATGGCCTTTAAGCTCAATATAGGTACAGTAAGTGAACAGATGGCTCACTTAAGGCGGGGGGGGGGGGGGGGGTCACATCGCGCGCGCTGCTCGGGAGAGCAGGATTTGGACTAGTCAAATCCGATACGGTCGACGAATCTTTTATGGTTGAATTTAGCCTATCATCATGAGGGCCGGGCCTCATCCCTCCCTCTGGGGAGAGAGGCGGTTCATGCGCGGTGCCCAAGCAATCTAGCGGTAACGTAGTGCTACTGCTGTTAGCGCGGTCTGGGCTTGTGTCTACTCGTATCGGATTCGAAATATAATACATATATTTAATACACACCCATGACCTAGGAGAAAACCTCTCCCAACATCGGGACAGTGCGATGGGGTGAGGTACCCATCCTCGCCCCTTGGCCACCCTTCTCTTTTGTCCCCTCTTTTTATAATAGGGGTACAAAGAGCCCCCCGGGTTTACTTGGCCTCGCCCAAGGTGCTGGGTTCACCTTAACCTACTGAGCCCCACCGCCACGACAAGGCTTGAACCTTGGTGGGGTTAGTTTGAATCAACTCTTTTTACGGCTGTCGTCCACTTTTTCCTCATTTTTTGGCCCTCAGGCACATAAAAAGTTGAATTGAAGAACCAAGGCACAGTACAGTATATTTTTTTAAGCTATTGCATAGCTTAAATCGCGGGCCTTGAGCGTGGCGACCGAATCAAGAAATTCCGTAACGAAAAAAACCTAACACCCGACGAGAGACGAGCTGCTCCAAAATCGGACGAATAAGTAAGCAGCTGTTTGTGAGAAAGTATATAGGTGTGGGATACGGTAAGTACTAAGTTCTCCTCTCAAATTAACGCATTTAAATAAATGTTTCGAATCGACAACATATATCCACAATATTCGGATAATGGCGTAGTTTAGATTAAAAAAATGTAAATAATGAAAAAGAATTGACATAATATTATAAGTATAATAGTTGTCAAATTTTTATGCGTGTGTCACGGAGCTTAAATAGAAAGGAGAGCGATCGACATAGGCGTTATATACTATAAAATTATTAAATTATTATAATTGCATAAGTTGATAAAAAATGCTATGCAATAGCTTTACCGCGGCAGTCCCCGAGTGCCACACGTTTTTTTTTTTACCACAGAGAACTATATAATTTTGATTTTTATTGCGCAAAGTCGCGCAAACGAGAGCGCGACTGTCGAATGAGCGGGGGTGTGACGTCATCGGCTAGTGAGCGCCCGACCGCGTTTTTAAAAACTTCGGCTGAAAATACGCACTTTGATCGTAAATATCTTAAAAGCAAAAACACAGTTTTTCTCGTAATTTTTTGTAGATTTATTTGGCATATAAAGTAAAAAACGTTTGTCAGACCCATTAGTGTTTTAAAAAAAATATTTATTTTCTAAATTTTATATAATATACAGTCACTAGTTAACTTTTTTTAAAATTTGAACCAGCTCCGCGGGCCACAAATTGACAGTCGGTGGGCCGCGGGTTGGCCACCCCAGGTCTAAACTTTAAACAGGTAGGAACGGACAGACGGCTTAGGCTTTATATGTAGTCATTTGCGTGGTATAAAAATTCTGTCTGTCAATTCGATTTTATTTTTCGCATGTCTGTGAATATTATATTATACTCACAAAAAATGAAGGATTGCAAATAATTTGCTCAGCCTACACAATTCTACAATTTCACGGACAGAAATCTTTATCACCAGAACAAACATAAATTTTTACGTTGCATATCGTAACGCTACATGTGATCCAATTTTTATTATTACATAAAGAGTTACACAATTTCTTGTCAAGAAAATGTTCAGCTCATAAATATGTATGTTATACGGCCGGCTGGTGTGGTTGGTGACTGGGCACGGTGAGGTCGCAGAATCAAATTCGCCAATAGACAATTTGTATGTCTTTACCGAATTATGAATAATAATAATTAAAAACAAATAATACCTATGTATACATTTGGGATAACCATATTTGTGGCCGGTCTGAGTTGAATGAGATGGCGAAGGATCGATCGTCTTGGCGTTTATAGTTTAACAGGTCTATACATTTTTTTATATTATAAATTTTTCTTTCTTTCTATACAAAGAAGTGGACGGAAAAGGTCGATAATGATGACACATTAAGTAATTTCCATTACTAGTACCGTAGGCAAGTCTATTCCTGTCAGGGCTAGGTTAACGTGGTAACCCTCCTGGCCTCCGTGGGAAATCGTGGCGGAGGTTCTTGCTGAGACGCACTCCTATGTCTTAGATAGGAGGGCTTTCGACGAGAACCTTACATCCTACTGGTTTGCCGACTAGGGCAAGAGGCGTTAATGTGCAGGAGGACCTGGTGCGGCAGCCGTATAGAAAAAGCCTAATGGCTGCTCTGCGTCCAGTCCTCGAGCGGTGAATGCGTCGTAAGCGCAAACCCCTCACGTCTGACACAGGTGCTTACAGGGAATGGTTGCTATGTTGAGTACTTGTGTCGGACGGCCCACAGGGAGTCGTTGACAGTATGTCACAATTGTGGCGCGGCGGTGTATTCGACCAGCATACCCTCGACGTGTGCCCGAGATGGGCGGCGCTGCGTTACATTCTGACATCGGTCATCGTAGTGGACTTGTCTCTGCCGAGCGTCATCACCGCGATGCTTGGGGACGACGAGTCCTGGATGAACAAGGTATTCTTCTGCGAGGCAGTAATGTCCCAGAAGGAGGCCAATGAATGGCCTTCGCCGAGCCAGCCTGTCACTGAGATGATCCTGTTGCCTGAGAATCCGGGATCCTCAAAAAGCAACTGAAGGCGCTCGAAGTGTTCTAGTTTGGGTAGTGCTCTCTCAAGTGCGAGTACTACATAGGACCATGCACCTACCCCGGTAACCTGGATACATGCGAAATGCATTTCCCTGCGTTATCAAAATAAAGAAGTTAACGTGGTAATATTGTAGAAAAATATATTGTATAAATAGCTACAATATTATTTGTAGACCCAGCACGTGTATTGGTTGCATCAGTTTGAGCAATTTATAGAAAAAACCTGACGAACGTGTTCATAGGAGGTCGTCGTTATCAATAAACAAAGAATGGATGTTTTAAACACCTACACGTGATGATGGGGATGTAAGCGGTGTTTTTAAACGATGGTATAAAACAATATCAATAATAATAATTAATCACAAAAAAAATTTGACACAATAGATGGATGTTCTAGAGCAGTAGTTCTTAACCTTTAGAGCATGAGGGACCATTTTACCGAATATTTGTCTTGCCGGGGACCACCTACTTGGTTTATTGGTAATTATACTTAGTCTTGCCCTAAATATTGTTACAAAAAAAAACATTTTTACTATAATTATTGCACGTATCATTTATTAATATTACAACGTGTTAGTTTAATAATTTAATATAAAGCCATTAAAAATATATAAAGCGTATTCCAAGTGGTCTACATTGCTGCAATACAGTCCTACGTACGATACTTCTCTACGTTGAGGCCAGTTATCAATAGAAGCACACACTCTTTTCTGGGGTGGGAAAATTCATAACTGCCTGCAATGACCTCTCTATAACTAACCATAAATAATAATCCAGCGGGTTAAGATTGGGACTTGATGACGGCCAGTCTTCAGCTCTGATGAAGATCAGAACGTTGGTTTCTAACCAAGATTGGATGGATAGAGCTTTATGACCCGGCACCGAGTCGTGCTGAAAGGACCGTTCGTGGTTATTGAACATGGTATTTTTAACTACCTTCTCAAGAATGGTATCTTGATACACTTATGCCTATGTTTTGATACAATTTTCACAAGAATAAGGCTCAGTCACTCCTTCATAGCTTTTTCTTTTTTTTATCGCTGTGCCGCGCTCCCGGCTGCATGGGAAACAGATTTGCTGTGTTTCGGAGAGAAGGGCAAGACAGGCAGTATAATTACTGGTACCGAGACTTAACATCTTATGTCTCAGGATAGGCAACACATAAATTTAAAAAACTTTTTACGTATATAGCCAGGATCTCGGGTAGATTCTAACCCTATGTGGGACTTGCACCTGAGAGTACTCTACCCGCAAACTAAAACCACTTCGAGTGCCTTTAGCCTTTTTGAGGGCCCCGGATTTGCAGGCAAGAGGAGGGAGGTCTCTTCGGCACCCTCTTCTCTCACCCGCTAGTTGGCCTCCTTCTGAGACATAACTGCCTCGCAGAAGGGCACCATCGCCGCCCAGGACTCGTCGTCACCGAGCATCATGCTGATGACGCCCGGCAGAAACAAGTCCCCTCTGATGACTGAAATTAGCTCATGACGCAGCACCGCCCATCTCGGGCACACCTCGAGGGTGTGCTGGCCGCTGGGCCTAGTCCATTGCTGCGCCACAATCGTGACACACTGTCATCGGTTCCCTGTGTGCCGTCCGGCACAGGTGCTCACCAAAGCAAACGTAAGGCCAGGGCAGTGGCTGCCGCTCATATATTCCGCGATACGGTACCCCCGAATCAGGCCCTTAGTCTTAGTCTCAGCCCTTATTCCTCACGGTAAGGTGACCCGCCCAGATAGGTGCACCATATCACATGTGCTCCCGTATCACAACTGTGAGGGAGTCTGTTGAAGATGTTTGCGATGTCCAAGGAAATCGCGACCAACGAGGTGGTGCTTCCGCCACACCCGTCACCACCTGAAGGCATTTGAGGGCGACGACGGTCGACCAGCGTGCCCGGAATATAAATTGGGACTCTGAGAGTCTTGGTCCCGGGCCCACTTCCAAGAGCTGAACGAGCAAGGAGGCTACTATTCTCTCCAGGACCTTCCCAGCTTCACTCAACTATACTACCGGTCGCACCACCAAAGTAGAGTCCGGGGTCCGCCTTTGGTAGCAGGCGTAGGCGACCCTCCTTCCAGGCCCTCGGGAACTGCCCGGATCGCAAGCAGCGATCAAAGAGCCCCCTAAGCTATTACCGAGGTGCACGAGAGAGATTGCGAGAACCCTCCCAGACGGGGTGTCTGGACCCGGCGCTCTTTTCTTACTGCGGGACCGAACCGCCTCCGTAACAGGTAATGAAACACTCTCCTCGTCCGGCGTCTGCCGAGCCATCCTGGGGAGCGTATAGCCCACGGGTGTGTCGGGGAACTCTTTCTCCGACGATCCTCTTCAGTTGGCCCAGCTGGAGCGTCTCGTTGATTGGGGCCGACTGGACGCGAAAATTGTTCCTATATGTAGGGCGGCCCAGGGGTCTCTTTTGAGACCCTCAACCATCTCCAACCAGGCCCCCTCCTTAGCTCGGCAAAGGGACTGCCGCAGGATATTCCGCTTCTCCATTTTAATATCTCAAACCACAACACACCGGCATATTTAGCGGAACATAAAATAAAGGTTTGATATCAGTATCATATAAGGATTGCTATATAAACCAGCCGGTTTATACGTCATTTAATTTAAAAAGAAATATTTTCAAATTAAGAAAACAACTGGACATCACATTTTATGCAATTGTTTTAATTTTATTTAAATGCACCTTATCTGGAGCGAACTTCGAGTATTTCTTCCTTCTGAGTTTGATTTAAAATTTCTTTGAAATACTGTTTTTTGTTATATTTTTTTAATCGCGTATCTTTTTGGAGTTGAGGACTGAATTATGCCTGACTTAGCCCCAACGGAGATTGCCAGGGCACTCGAAATGCGAAGAAATGGTCAAACCTAGAGAGTGATATCCAGAGATCTTCGTCGACCAGTTTCAACAATCCATCGCAGTATCCAACGGTTCAGGGAGACCGTACTTATGTGAGAAGAGCAGGACAAGGCAGAAAAAGACGCACTACAAGTAGGGATGAACGTTTCATTCGGCTTCGTGTACGTAGGAACCCCCGTTTGACGGCCGTCCAAGCCCGACATGAGTTAGAAGCAGTGCGGGGTGTAACCGTAAGTGAGCGTACGGTACGAAGAAGGTTCGAAGAAGCTGGTTTAGGTTCATTTGTGCTCGCCAAGGCTCCAAGGCTCGAGGTAAATCATCGTAGAAACAGGTTAACTTTTGCTCAGGAACATCGACTTTGGAACTTTAATCACCATTTTTCTAATTTAATTAATTGTTATTTTAATATTAATTTTCACTTTTCCCGGTTACATGAAAAGTTAAAAAAATTACCATTTGTCACAAAAATCGCAAAATCTGTTCTTAATGTGATCTCATTTTTTACTTTTTTTAAGTAAAACAAATGAAACTTTAAATAACAAAAGAAGTGTATGTAGTAAGTAGATTTTAAAATAAAACCATATTTTTTTAATTATAGACCTTTTATATGTTCCGCTAAATATGCCGGTGTGTCGTATTCGTTGATGTACCTACCTCCCTACCTACCTTGGCTTCAAAAGTAACAATAATGACGTGGTAAATGCAGAGATTGTATATTAGTAGAAGAACAAGTTGATTATAAATTGTAGGCACAAAGATTACGGAAATTATTTTATTACTTTTTAGTTTTTTTTAATTTTGAAGTCGGTTTTAATTTTTTACAATGTATGTATTGGGAAAATGAGAAAAAACAATGAACAATCAATAAGTAATCCAAACGATTTTGATACTTATTTTTGATATTCATAAGCGTCGACGGATGGCTTCGCGGACCACCTGAAATGCCTCCAGGGACCACGAGTGGTCCGCGGACCACCGGTTAAGAACCACTGTTCCAGAGGGTCGTTCCATCATTGCCTTTTCAGTCTACTACCGGAATTTGGACAATGAGACTAATTAATAAAATATTAAAGAAATACGAATATAAACGAAACTAATCTTTTAACAAGTTATCTTAAAATTTCATTAAAATAGAGTATTCATGTGTATTGGTCGGCCATTAACCAGGAGGGAAGACGATCCGTGTTGGATGCGAGTCGCAAGGCCGTCTTGTTGTTCATTGAAGGAGGCCTATGTTCAGCACTGGACGGATAGAGGCTGATGATGATAAGAGTTACAAATATTTTATATTAGTAGAGAAAGAGATCGTCGTGATTTGCAAAAAACAGCAGTCTTAAAAGCCTGCAAAATATAAAACTGGGTGATAACAATTCTGATCGTTTATATCGTTCATGTGTAGACTGTAGACTATACGTATAAACTCTATCATAGAACAATGCACCATTATCAATAAAACTAAGTCGTAAAGTTTATGCCCTTCCTGCGTGTGGCCATTGTTGGATCATTGTGTTTTGTGCTCTTATCTTAATACTTGTAATCAGACAAGATGTTGACGTTAATGCGTGCAAAATCCTAGACGTTCGCAAGTAAAACTGATTCACCTGTATATTTACCATGTTCGGGGCACATTTCGACATTGTTTACGAACGCCTTCTTAGTTATTTGCAGTTTCGTACGATTAGATTTAGCTGCTGGTTACAAAGTTATCATCGTAAGTATCCAAAAGTACTGCACATCTGACCTTTATTATTTCTCTCCCCAGCAATTTTTCTTCATAATGCTATTGGTATAGCCGGAATCTTGAATTGAAACTTTATTTTATTATACTGTTATCACCAGGTCCTAAAATATGGCTAAAATTATTATTGTAATAATAATTCTACAACAAATCAGTCCACGTTATCCTTAACGAAAAAATATTAAATTCTTTTGCCTTGGCGCCTGGCGGGCTTCGCCTGGCTTCAAATACACTGCAAGTTTAATTATAACTTTAAAAGTGTGTACTGAGACATAGAATTTCGTTGACTGCCATCGCATTTGCCTAGGATAGAATCGAAGTTAATTATGATATTCCCAAGACGGGTTTTAGTTCATAACAAGCCGATGTACACTCAACAGTCAACTGTTAATCCGGTGTTATTTAGCAGCTAAGTTATTCCTGGAGCGAGATGACTAATAAAGTAAGTGTATTGAACTGATCCGAAGCTTGTAGTCTATTTCTAATGCAATCTCGTGCATCGTGATGTTAGTATTCCTGCTTCTTATCCTCGTCATGAACCTATTTTTGGTAACATGTTTTATCCGTATACTCTTTTCCTTATGACCCTCAGTCAGACCCATATGACTTTAGTCACGTTATAATATAAGCCTTGTCAGTAGTATCATACACAGCAAAATGTTTTACAAAAATTAGACAAACTTTATTACCAAACATTTGGTATCTCTACACGTGGAGGCTGTTAGTGTTTATTATTGATGACCTTTTCACCCATCTTCTGACTTAAAATATGAATTGAATTTTTGTATTTTCTAGTTTATAATGTCCACTAAATCAAAAAGTAATATACTTACTCAAAACAAGTTTGAAATTGTAGCCTAACAAGGAAGTGGCTGTTCTAGAAAACCAGTCTACGTTTCATACAAGTAAAATAAGTAGACGGGCCCAGGAATCGGGGTGAAGCTTGGATTTCACAAGTTTCTGACACCACCTCATGACCTGATATATTTTCAACGCATGTGACCCACTGTGTGATGGAAAAAGGCAAAAATTAAGTTAAGGAGCGATTTATGACATTTTCGATAAGAAAGATCTGAAAGCCAAAAATATATTTAAGAGAATATTTATACATTCAGTAATTTATGTGGCAGAGTATCCCGTTGGAATTTGAAGCTTTACAAAGTAAACATGCGCCTAATTAATTGATTTTAGAAATATCTCACGCATCCCGTCTAACTAGGTCACACAACCCATCCGAATCCTAATATAGATAATAGAAGTAACAAATATGTTTAACTATTTAATTCGTGTATACACGTAAGCATATATAGTATACTACTAAATACAAAAATGTTTTGTTGTGAGAGCTTTATGGATTCTTTACTGCTTTCATAATGTATTAACCTTTTTTTGTTGGACGATTGACTTGCTTAGTAGGGATATTTTAAACGTTTTAAATTTGAAAGTCAGCTTCACAACAGGCAACACTTTTGTCGTCAATTTTGCTACGTAATGGAGTAAATTAAAAACTCGTGTGTGGATAATTAATAATTGCTGTGCTCATATTTCCGCAATTACTAATTAAGATTTTTTGTTTTCATTTTTTGTTTTCGTAATTTTTTTAACACGAATTTTTGTTATCATAATCATCAAATTTTCCACACAATTAAACTTATGTTGTTCACAACATAAGTTTAATTCGTGGCTGTTTGTTCATTTATGGGGACATCTTTCAAAATGGCCGACCTCTATCATACTGTCACGAACTAGAGTTGCCATGACACTGACCCCATGGCCTAGACCAAACGAATAAGGTTAACTGTAAATTTCAAACAATTGCTCATAATACACTAATTAAGGTTATGGTAATATTATAAAGAAGAACTAAAGAGAACAATCGTGTAAATAATTACAACATTAAAATCCATAAACTTTTATCGTTTTTATGTGTGAATAAAATATATAGTAGGTATCTATCTATGCCTCTTCATTTCTTAAAGAAAAAAAGTCGTCTGTAAAGTCGGATTAAAGTCGATAATTTTGCGTCGCAAAATCGCAAATGCGTCACAAGCCGAACGCTTAGGCTGATCGTGCCTCTCTATCGCTTATTCCGCGCTCTTGCTTGCACGCTCGGCTCATGCGGAACGTGACACTTTTTCGTACGTTCAGCTTGCGTTCATGGGTTTATAAGACGTTATCACGCTAAAAACAGACTAGGAGTCATAGGGGATAGGAAAGTGAAAACTTATAACTTAGAATTTTTACATTATGAAATTTCAAATATTAATACTTTTTGAAAATTCTTCAGTAAATTTCACTGCTCAACGTGACTAAAGAAGTTTTCACTAGCATCCTTCATAGAGGGTCTGATACTGACAAAACTGAAAAAATAATATGTTATAATCATTGCAGGAGATGCTGCACAGTCTAAATGAATCTTCCCGACGTGTGGGTCTTAGGATGAACTTGGACAAGACGAAAGTCATGTTCAACGAACACGTTCTCCCTAGGCCGGTTAACGTTGATGGCATAACTCTCGAAGTCGTGCAAGAGTATGTCTATCTTGGGCACACTTTGCAGCTAGGTCGACATAACTTCGAGAGAGAAACCGATAGGAGGATTCAATTGGGATGGGCAGCATTCAGGAAGCTTAGCCATATTCTCACGTCGTCTATACCGCAGAGTTTGAAGACGAAAGTCTTCGACCAATGCGTTCTCCCCGTGATGACCTACGGGGCTGAAGCGTGGCCTCTAAATATAGGACTGGTCCGCAAGTTTGCCGTAGCTCAACGTGCTATGGAGCGTGCTATGCTAGGTGTTTCTTTGACAGATAGGATTCGGAAGGAAGACATCCGTCAGAGAACTAAGGTAACCGATATCACGCAAAGAATCAGCTCGTTGAAGTGGCAGTGGGCTGGTCACACACTCAGAAGAACGGATGGCCGATGGGGCAATAAGGTTCTAGAGTGGAGGCCACGTTTAGGTAGACGAAGTGTTGGTCGGCCATTGACCAGGTGGGAAGACGATCTCCGTGCGGTGGCCGGTCCGTGTTGGATGCGAGTGGCAAGGGATCGGCCATCTTGGCGTTCATTGAGGGAGGCCTATGTTCAGCAGTGGACGGATAGAGGCTGATGATGATGATGATGATGATGATGATGAATCATTACCTTACTCGCAGCTGTGCTCGCAAAGTGTCTATCCCCTATAAAGTGTCAATTTCTCATTTAAAGCCTCATAAGCGATAAGTTTGACATAATAGAGCTCATTATAAATATATTCTTACAATAGTTAAATATGAATTAATATAAAAATCAGGTATTTATATCGTTGATAAATGATGTTCTGCCTAGTTCGTGATACCCGAGATTATGTGGCATGTTTACAGATTTTAAAACGAATAATCCCAACACTTTAGATAACCCATCACTTGCAACCAGATTTTAATAGCGTTATAAATGTGCTCATATAAATGAATGAGACAAACGTCATTGCGTTTTTTATCTTTTTTATTGCCAGACTGAATTTATATTCTATTAGCTGTTAGTTGCGACTTTGCATTACATTTATAGAGCACTGTAGTTTTTGTATTTTTTTATTTCATTATATAGAAATACTTAATACTTTCACATGAGTAGAAGCCAAGACTTTGGGAAGCTTTAATATCTATTTCGAGATTTACAAATTAAAAAAAAAATAACTAGAAGCTCTTTTGGGATGTGGAGGATTGAGGAATGGCGGGAAGCATCGGGGCGCGCGGTTGTGTTTTTTGGTTTACCATTAAATAATTGTTATTTTGTGTAGGTTTTATCCATTCTGAGTGGTTTTCTATAGTGTTTGTTTTAAAAACTTGATCTGTATTTAATGTGATTGGTTGGCGAATATTGTGGTGAACTGGTCTGGGTGGATGGAATGGGGAGTGATAGTTGATTGATGGCTAGAGGGGCGAAGCCGCGCTCCTTAGGGTTTCCCGCCGTTTCTCCGTATTACAGACTAAATATTGTATTTTGTATGGCTAATAGCCCAGTAGTTCATGCCTTTAAATGAAAATAATAATAAAATAAATATTTTGGGATGTCGATTAAGATTTGGCCATAACACTGCTCCCTCACACCTAGCAAGACTCAAGATAATAAATAATAATATTTGTACTTTCTGTAACAACGGGATCGCCGACATTGACCACATTTTCTTCAAGTGTCAAAATCCAATGTTTATTTTCCAAAGACTAATAATGGCAAGCGAAATAATAGAATTTAGTGATACCTCCCGCCGCCACTTGTGTGATTTGCTGAAAAACAAAAAGTGTTATAGTGCATTATATAAATACATAAAAAATACCGTAGTGAAAATTTAAATATGTAATAGAATAAAATAAAATCAGTGAAGTGTAATTGATACATTAAAGGATAAAAGTTTGTGCCCTAAAATCTGACTTGGCTTAAAGGTCTCGTAACCAGGCCATAAAATATTATTAAAAAAAAAAAAAAAATTGGGATGTCGATGACATTTTTCGGCGATTATGTTGACGCTTTTGCTTTATATAATATTCAATAGCTCATGCTGTTTCGTGATGTAGTCGGCCTTAAAACTCAAACAATGCTAAAAGATCAGAAAAGACATTAATAATGGGTAATTGTTTAATGTTTTATTTTCAATTGAAAGTATTAGCAATTTAACCTTCACTGACTAACGATTTAGATAATTCGTATTAAGATAATTTTAAATCCACAAAGGATTAAATCTTGTCATCCTTGAAGATATGCATTTAAAAGTTAGTAACGGTTTATAACGATCTCGTATATTTCTTAAATATCAGTAGACACAAAAGCCGAACTAGTATTAGAAGAAAGCGCTCTATTGATTTGCTGGTTTTTTTAAAGCTTAGCAGTGGAAACATGTTCGTGATGGATATTTTTTCAGAGGTTATTTTCATAGTTTGTTATTGTATATCACGTAAATCGTCATTAAAATAATTAAAGTACTACGCAGACCGTAACGAGTTTTTTCTTCCTCTTGTTGCAATTTTAATATGTATTTGTTTGTATTGACTCTAATTATTGTGGCAAAAGCGATACAATGTTCTTATTTCTCAACAAATATGTCCACACGATAATTAGGTTTATATATTTATATGATTCTATTGTCCCCTTTTCTTTTTGTAAGAAACCAATTATGGCTCTTATAACTGTATTTACATAATGTATTGTTTTAGCCAAGCATAAAGCTTGTTAGGTCCACGGTCTAATTATATGAGTCATAAGGTATTCGTCTCAATTTAATGTTTTCCTGTTATCTGGGTAAAACAGAAACAAAACTGTCGAAATCCAAAGTCGATTTTGACCAGTTCATTAGCTTACCAAGTCCATTACTTATTATAAATACCAAGTGATTATTACATTAACATTTTCATGCATAACACTGTTCGGAATTAGATAAAATTTGGTAGAGATATAGATAATATATTATAGACGCCATCGTCCATCTTGACGTTTAATGAATCCGTGGAGTGTAGCGAAGGGAATGGAAGAAGATTGATAATGATAGATTATACCCCAAATAAGGACATGTACTAAAGTCCTGGTACGATTGCAATACTAAATTACGCGGGCGCAACCGCGGGCGGCAGGCCACAGCACACTATACAACCTGTGATACAACTGTCTCGTGCGTAGGCGACTCCTACCGTTTCACCGGTACTTTCATTTGAAACACGATTTATCGGGGAAGTATTGAATAAATGATATTGGCGTCTATCACCATCACCGTTATCGTCATGGGGTTTCTAACCATCGAGCTTATAACCGGATAGAGTAGTAATGTGAGCCATACAATTCCGAAACTGGTCAGTGTCATTTGTCCCTTACCTAATAGCAATTCAACCAACCAGTGATAATATGTATGTACGTCCCTTCAGCCAATCATCCATCAATGGCCATAAGTCGGCCAATCAGAGCGCAGAACAGGCGCAACGTCGCAGCACAAAGGAGACGGTCCAAAATTGTATGGGACGTTGGTCTACTTTTGTACATGTAATGAGATGAAGGAAAGAAAATATTGAAACAGTTTTGATTTGTTCATATCCATGAATTCATCTCAATTTCAGTGGAAGAATAATTTAATGTTTCCAAGATTTGCAACACTACGTGTATAAAAAAATGGCGTATGGCGTATATTTCTTCGTGTTATATGTCAAATGTAAGGAATTATGTCATTGTTCGATATGCATCTGAAATCATTTGGTTTGTCATTTGTCAGAAATGACATTAAGTAAGTAATAATCATCCATGAAGTTAGGAAATAAGAGGAGATGCCCCTTTCTTTAAACTTAGAGCTGTAAAGCTTGACAAAAAAGAGCATGGAAAAAATGAGGGCGCCACTTTCACTTAGGTCTCATCATAATATAGAAAATCAGTAAGAGAATTTAATCAAATCGTTAATAATAAATGTGAAACACTAAACTTTACTCAAAATCTAGTATTTGAAGGCAAAGTATTGTCAACATCATAGGTTTCCATTTAGTAAAATATTTAGTTCCACTTGTCACCGCGTCATACTCTTTTTTGCCAAGTTGTAAGTGAGTGCCTCATTAGCCATCTTGAGTGCCCTTTTCATAGTAATATTCTCTATATAGTTTGTGGTTTTGCTCTCAAAACCCTAGCAATGGTAGCCATGTTAAGTGCCGATTTGAGTTGTAAGTTACACCTTTTTTCGTAGGTATGCCCAGTCCTTCTACATATAATTAAGTCTATGTAATCATCCGTCTGAAGGGCGCCATCTTCATTAAGAATTGCCAACAAGTTATAAAACTTGAAATATATTTTTATTGTTTGCATGTAAATTAGTTTCATATACTAATTTATTTTATTTTTAATGAAATCTATGTATTTTTTCTCTATTTATGGTATACTGTACAAGACCAGACCAGAAATGGACCGTCTCCTTTGGCGGAATTTGTTTTCATACAAACACAACATTGCCGCTCTATTCCGGTTATATGCTCGATGGATGACATACATCCGACCCGCGTTGAACTTCGTCGGATGATTCTTATAATGTCAGTATATGACGATGAGTTCATACTTCATAATGGCCGGATACACGCTGATAATAATGACGTATACAAATTTATTCGAAACCAGTTTACTTAACCGTGAAATGTGATATTTTTATGATTTAACCTTCACATCTCGAAACCTTCCAGAAATGGCGTTGCATTTTTGACGTTGCGCATTTTACATTGCAAATACAGACGCATTCGGTGAATATATTTGTACGCAGACAAGCGTGTCACGGCCGAACTAATATGCGTTTTGTATCGAAATTGTTGCTTCTTTGCCTATATGCGGATGATGGAAACATTGATAATGTAACGACTACTGTTTACGGGGCTTATTACCGACCGACCTTTAATATGGCCTTATCACTTGCCAATCACGTGATTACCATGTTCAGATAACTCCTAAAGACAAAAAGACTTAACAACCTTCAGTGACATGTCAACAAGAGTGGTTCAGAAACTAATTCGTTAAAGGACTGTACTCACAGATATTCTGTTCTTAATATTTCTATGACTACTGCTGTACATCACTAATAATGCCATGACAACTCGCCCCATTTACATTGTCACTGATGACTTGGTCTAAAATACTTCTTCCCATAAATACGCTTACTTCCCATTCCTGTGGGAGTCCAGGGATAATTTATAGCCTATATGTTATTCTGATGTAGGTATAAGCTATTTTCCCCACCAAGGTTCAAGCCTTGTCGTGGCGGTGGGGCTGCACCTTGGGTGAAGCGAATTGGGCCGAGGGGGCTCTTTGTACCCCTCTTATAAGAAGAGGGGACAAAAGAGCAGGGGGCAAGGGGCGAGGATGGAAACCTCACCCCATTGTACTGTCCCGACGTTGGGAGGGGTTGTTCTGTGGTGCGGGACAACCTCTCTGTGGAGGTGGCGTCGGTCCCTTGCGGGACTGACTAGCCGTCGAGGTGCCCTGTTTGTTTACTAGATCCGGGGCACCAAGGCACAAAGGCGGCATTGGTGGCACTCGCCGGATTTTAGTGGGTAGAGCTGCGTCCACTTACCAGCTGTCAGGCGCAGCGAGTCCCACATACCCGCGTGGGGAGACCCACACCCCTGCGGGATGCCTCAGAGCATTTCCCGGCGTTAAAGAAAAAAAAAGGTATAAGCTATTTTACTCCCAAAAAATTATAGTTTTTATTCCTTTTTTGTTGACAGACGCAAGTACATATTTAATTATACAATTAATTTATATAATAATCGAGTAGTTTAGTATAGGGTTTTTTTTTTAAATTATTAACTTCATTTGCCAATAAGATTATAATCGTCTATCAACTTATACTATGTACGTTTATCTTAATTATTTATTGTCTAATATATAATTGATAAAAAAAAATATAATTAAAAAAATTACCGGTAGGAGGGAAGCGCTGTGCCGCGCTCCCGGCTGCATGGGTTCCACCATCTTGCTTGTTTCTCCCGTGAAACAGCTTTGCTGTGTTTCGGAGAGAAGGGCAAGACAGGCAGTGTAATTACTGGCACCGAGACACGACGACGAGACGACGAGCCCAGGCAATGGGTTGCCTGGGCTCGTTCCAGGTATACTAGTTTATGTTTATGGGCGACGTCGACCACTTACCATCAGGTATATAACCTATCCAATTAACATTAAAAAAAAAATAGTCCTACTAAAAAGTTTATATGGACGTTTGTTACTCTTTCACACAAAAACTACTGAATAGATTTTAATAAAACTTAACAATAGTATAGCCTCTAGATCGGAAAAACACAGGCTATAATTTATAAAAAGATATTTTGTGAATTGTCCGAACTCCGAAATCTAATCCGGCGCAGACGAAGTCGCGGGCACGCGCGAGAACATAATAAATATGAGATATCATAAGACGATATATAATCGGCATTAGATTATGGTGTATAGTGAAGAAACATGTATCTAATGTATAAATAAATTTACATTTCGTAAAACTATAAATACGTTAATTTTCGCCGTGATAAAAATGTCACAATTGGTGAAGCCACCAAGGTTACTTTAATTTGCTAGAACATTCTATATGATAGGCCATTTGGAATAACTATAATACAGGTGTTGAGTGACGATATCAGCCTCTTGTTAATTTCTTACCACATCATTATTATTACTTTTGAAGCCGGTGTCGTATTCGTTGATGTACCTATCTCCCTACCTACCTTGGCTGACACCGACTCCAAAAGTAACAATAATGACGTGGTAAATGCAAAGATTGTATATTAGTAGAAGAACAAGTTAATTATAAATTTTAGGCACAAAGATTAAAGAAATTATTTTATTACTTTTTAGTTTTTTTTTTAATTTTGAAGTCGGTTTTAATTTTTGTTTAATTGAACAATCACATCACAGACGTGTACCTATATCTGTAATTTGTATTGACATTCATAAATTCAGTACGACTCAGACTTCACTACATTTCGAACCATCTTCACTCCGCAAGAATGAACTTACTTTATCATCTATATTCTATATCGTTATTTAGGTATAAAAAATCATATTTAAATGAAAAGTCATGTTCATGTTTGTCTCATTTGTTTCTAGGTACGGACGTGTGTCCTATGAAATCGGTGGTGAGACGCATCGGCCAACAGCTGTACACCGCTCTCAGTGGAAAGGGACTGGCTATGCTCGTGAACCATGGGATTGCTGATGATAAGGTGCGTTTTGTTTATACTAGATCATAGTAACATTAGGCATAAGTTGCACCCACATCCATCCATTGTTAGACCTCTGTCACTGACGAAGACGGCCTCAACTGCTTCTATTCAACTCTTGAGTTGACTGACAACTGGTCGAAGACCTTTGACGATTACAT
Organism: Helleia helle; assembly: GCA_963853865.1. Lineage (NCBI taxonomy): Eukaryota > Metazoa > Arthropoda > Insecta > Lepidoptera > Lycaenidae > Helleia > Helleia helle. The sequence goes on from OY971421.1 coordinate 17,166,812, forward strand.
TCTTGCTCATCGATAAGCCTTTTGTTGTATCGAACGAGGACTTACAGTTACCGAGTTATACGTAAGAAGAGCACTGCCCTATTTTGTAACATTTAAGGGCTAACCCTAAATGTGACAAAATAGGGCAGTGCTTCGTTTTAGGATTAAATATCTGTTTAACAAAACATTGATTTAGCAGTCATACAAGGCCATTTTTAAATACATGATATAAAATATTGATAGAAAATGATATAAAAGAATTAAATCTATTACAATTTCGAAGAAAACTTTTCAAATTTGTTATGGAACAATGCTTTGATTCTATACAAGAGTTCATTAATTATAAGTAATGACTAATGACTAATTTAAACAACCGGCCAATTGCTAGTCGGACTCGCGCACGAAGGGTTCCGTACCATCACATAATAGATACTTTATCATGAAATATGGTTTATGTTTATGAAATTAAATGTTTTTTTATATATTTGAGTTGATTGAATGAAAGGTAAATTACGGTTTACGATTTATGACGTATTAAAAAAACTACTTACTAGATCTCGTTCAAACCAATTTTCGGTGGAAGTTTGCATGGTAATAATATACATCATATATTTTTTTAGTTTTAACATTCTCTTATTTTATAAGTTACAGGGGGGACACACATTTTTCCACTTTGGAAGTGTCTCACGCGCAAACTATTCAGTTTAGAAAAAAATGGTACTAGAAACCTCAATATCATTTTTGAAGACCTATCCATAGACCATATACATATACCACACGTATGGGTTTGATAAAAAAAAAAATATTTTGAGTTTCAGTTCTAAGTATGGAGACCCCCAAAATTTATTGTTTTTTTTCTACTTTTGTGTAAAAATATTAATGCGGTTCACAGAATACATCTACTTACCAAGTTTCAACATTATAGTTCTTATAGTCTCGGAAAAAAGTGGCTGTGACATACGGACGGACAGACAGACAGACATGACGAATCTATAAGGGTTCCGTTTTTGCCATTTGGATACGGAACCCTAAAAAGAATAAATATTTGGACGTCGGTAACGTAAGAAAAGAAAAAAAAGTATCATATTATACTCTGTGTATGTGATACTTTTGTTTCTGTGATGAAAGTTGGTAAATGGACGCAGCTCTACCCACTAAAACCCGGCGAGTGCCACCAGTGCCGCCTTTGGTGAGGTGCCCCGGATCTAATGAGCAAACAGGGCACCTCGACGGCTAGTCAGTCCCCTAAGGGACCGACGCCACCTCCACAGAGGGGTTGTCCCGCACCACAGAACAACCCCTCCCAACATCAAGACAGTTCAATGGGGTGAGGTTCCCGTCCTCGCCCCTGCTCTTTTGTCCCCTCTTCTTATAAGAGGGGTACAAAGAGCCCCCTCGTCTCAATTAGCTTCGCCCAAGGTACTGAGCCCCACCGCCACTTCAAGGCCTGAACCATGGTGGGGAGAGTATGTGATACTACTGAACACCATGTAAGACCTAAATTGTGCCATATTTTGCCCAAATAAATATTACTATAATATTATTATTACTACATAATGGCGACCTCTGTGGCTCAGTGGTAAGCGCGTTGGCGCTCAAGCTGGAGGTTGCGGGTTCGAATCCCGCCAGGGAACAAAAATATTTTCTATGTTCCTGGGTGATGGATGTGTATTAAATATGTGTATTATATAATAAAAATCTTAAATATATGTGTAGTATAAAAGTATTAAATATATTTCCGTTGTCTGGTACCCGTAACATAAGTTCTTCGAGAACTTACCACGGGACCATATTGACGTGGTGTGAAAGCGTCCATAGATATTATTATAATAAAAACACAAATATAAATGTATTTGACGTATTCGATTCTTCAACGAAAAAAATGCCAAAATTTTATGCGAGGGGCTACGAGAGGTAGGTAGGATAAGGAAAGGTCAAACTTATAATAAAAATACTTCAGATAAATAATAATAATTAACGTTCGCAATTGAATAATTTAAACATTTGTGTGTGTGACATGTAGGTACTGTTTGAATATTGTATGAAATATGAATATTAACAGATGTTGCCTTCTTATGATAAAAGTATGTTCGGAAAGCTAAATAAAACAATCTTATCAATTCTGGGATCAAGGATTAATAAAGGAACAAGGACACATTGATACTGTTTTTGTTTTATCAGTGTGTCGGTCGCGTCTAGGTAAAATCCTATCAAATATAACTGCTAATTTCATATATTAATAGCATAGTCTTGTAATTATATCGGCCAAATATAGTAAACTAAAGATATCAATGCAATGTTTCGGATATTTACCTATGGTAGGATATGACGTCACAATATGGCGCTAAGTCGATCCTATTCTCATTCGAATCGCATAGTACGTCCCATCGGCCAATCATCCGTCAATGGCCATCAGTCGGCCAATCAGAGCGCAGAACCAGCGCTGCGTCGCAGCAATAATTTGGCGGATTTTTTTCATACAAAACACGTCATTACAGCTCTATTCCGGTTATAATATGCTCGATGTGTTTAGGTAACAAATATAACTTATATTAAAAGGAAAACTTTATCATTACAGTTGAAAGCAATTTACGGAGATTTGGACAACTTCTGCGCTCTGCCGGAGTGCTGCCAGGCCCAGTACCTGCGCAATCCCGTGAGCAACCACGGCTACGTCCGCCCTGGGATGGAACAGTTCGACACTACCAAAAAGGTAAAGATCGTATAGGTCCTGAACCCAATAATATATAAACTACTCGCAGACAAGATTTTCAGTACACCAAAGACATCACATTCGTCAATATAAAACGTTTTTCCGTCCACTGCTGAACATAAACAAGGATAAAGAATTACATTAGAGTAATTTTACCCAATGCCAGTGTTTCCACAATGAGGGGAACTTCCCCTTTTGAGGGAAAAAAAGGGTCCAGAGGGGAAGAGAAAGGGGAAATCGAGAGACAATTTCGCGATTTTTTTTAAAATTTGAACTTAAATAACTAAAAAAAGTCATCAGAAAAGAAGAACTATTATAGTAAAATTTTTGTTGAGGGGAAATAAGACCTGAGAAGGGGAAATCTCAATTGAGGCGAGGGGAAATGAAATTTCTAAAGTGAAGACACTGCCCAATACAGTCCTTCGAAGTTCAAACATCGAGTAGTAGTGAAATCCACTCTAAGGTAATAAATAATATATAGAGTCCAATATTGCCTTTTTCTAATCGAATAGTAAAGTAAAAACTTCGTTATCACGAGTTTTGCTATATTACGTAATATTGTACATGGAACATATTTAAAAGTATTTACAATTTACGAAATTCTGATAAATGTTTCTCGTATCAAAGTTGTAGCAGATGATAATGTACGCACTACGTGTATCTTATCGTATAAAAACAAATGAGATATAGCGTTGTAAACTAATTTTCATTTAGTATTGTTTAAGAATATAAAACGTATGAAACTTTAAAAATCCGCGTGATAGAAGAGTGACATGCTCTTATCGGCATGTCAACACCGATTGCCTCCGTTTTAGAGTCTCAATAATCTTCATGTGGCGTGACCATATTAAAGTCTAGCTGTTGCCCGCAGCTTCGCCCGCGTTAAAGAGACGTATCGTTGTTTTCTCGAAACCCTTTTTTTCTAAAATATAAGTAGCCTAAGTTATTCCTTACAACATCAGCTATCTCCCATTGAAAGTCCCGTCAAAATTAGTCAAGTCGTTTCAGGGATAATAGCTGTAACAAAAAGACACAGAAAAAAAAATGTGAGTACCGTATATACTTTATATGCATTTAGTGAAAAGATGTTAATTTAAAATTACAAAGAGACACTTCAATTTATTTATTTATATTGACAAATTGTTCCTCGCGATTTTACCAGCCATAAAATAAAAATAAATGGTCTATAACCTTCCTCGATAATAATTGGAATACCAAATGAGAAAACTACTTTTCCAAATCTTCAGTTGTATTATATTAGTAAAGAGTACCTGTATGACAGAGTCGAGCGTTTTTAGAAAGGTATGTAATAATGTAAACTTGCCAATAATTGATATAGAAAGGTGACAATGTAAATTTGCCAATCTACCAAATTGCCAATCCAAATTAAATCGACTAGTGCTAATTTCCGCTTTTAATATTTCAGGAGCTGCGTCACTCGTTCAACATCACGACGCTGTCTGCGGCGGCGATGCCTGCTCAGGAGGAGGTGCCCGAGTTCACCCAACATCTATTGCCGCTGGCGCAGGACATGACCAACCTGGCCAGGATGATACTCCAAGCACTCGCTTATGCCTTCGGTATATATTTTGTTGATGCATTGGCTTTGGCAGTAAAATTGACACGAATGTCGTGATAGCAAAAGGCATGACACCGTTGTGCCGTGATTTAATCTTCTGTCATAGATTTTCATATTATAATCTGTCGCCAGATGTGAAATATTATTGACATAATATGTATGTGTGACTTGACGTGACGGTTACCTTTTTCTTAATACCTGCTAGGCATTTATTCAATCATATTGGTTCCAACCGCTCGTACAACGGTGTAGGAGTGACAGCTGTAACTAACCTATTTTTTGTGTAACGCCGGGAAATGCTCTGAGGCATCCCGCGAGGGAGTGGGTCTCCCCACGCCGATATGTGGGACTCGCTACGCCCGAAAAGTGGTAAGTGGACGCAACTCTACCCACTAAAACCCGGCGAGTGCCACCAATGCCGCCTTTGATGAGGTGTCCCGGACCTAATGAGCAAACAAGGCACCTCGACGGCTAGCCAGTCCCCCAAGGGACCGACGCCACCTCCTCAGAGGGGTTGTCCCGCACCACAGAAAAACCCCTCCCAACGTCGGGACAGTATAATGGGGTGAGGTTCCCGTCCTCGCCCCTTGCCCCCCTGCTCTTATGTCCCCTCTTCTTATAAGAGGGGCACAAAGACTGGGCACCAGTATGTTCCTACGTTATCAACGAGTGACAAAATAAGGTTACAAAAATAATTTGCTGCAAATCTAAAACGGCGCTGACGAAGCAGCAAACAATGGCTAGCCAAGACAAATATGAACTTGTTATTCCAGGTTTGCCCCCAGCGACCCTCCTCGCGTGTCACTCCGCGATGCTGAAGAGCGACGGCTCTAACCCGTCCACCATCCGTTTGCTGTATTACCCGCCCGTGCCACCGGAGGACGAGGGCCCGTGCTGTCGCGAGGCCGGCTACACCCGCTGCGGCGCGCACTCCGACCGCTGCACATTCACGCTGGTCGCGCAGGACTCGGAGGGCGGGCTCGAGGTCTGGAACATTTTTTTATGCCACAAGGAGGGAACCGAGCAGTCGGAGCCTTATGGTGACTACCGACGCCCATAGACATCCGCACAACCAAAAGTTATGCAGATGCGTTGCCTCCTTTTCCCTATTTTACCTCTTAATACAATAATATCCCGTGCCCAGCAGTGGGACATATAACGGTTGATATTATTATTATTATGTATATCACACAAACATTTGTCCTGGGTGGGAATTGAATCCATGACAACAGGCCAGTCGAGTGTATATATCTGTAGTTTCAGAAAATTTTCTAAAAGGCTTATATTTGTGTAAAGGTCAATTGTTATTTTAAAATATGTGATGACTTTAATAACAATATTTAAAAAGTTAATAGGTAAAATATGGTGCAATTAATTATAAATACCTTCTGTTTTAGGTGAAACTGCACGGCAGTGAGAAATGGCAGCCGGTAGGACACCTGCCCGGAGCCATCCTCATCCAGACGGGCGAACTGCTGGCCTCCTGGACTACTAACATGCTGCCTGCTCTCGTATGTTGATCATTGCTATTGTTTGGTTTTTTTGATTTGGTTAGACTTTTATATTTGTAATGTGAAGACACAATACCGACTCTAATATTTGACTACAGATAACTTGTACTTGTAACGAAAGTAAAGCATAGGTTAATTATATTTATGTTTATTTTATATGAAACTAATAAGTGTTTTATAAGGGTATTTATCAATATATACAAATACGTTCATAACTCACTGGCGGTTACAGAGGTTATCGAGTTGAATATAGCAAAAAAAAATGTTTAGCTCGACAAAATAATTAATAGTGAAATAATATTATGTTCATTCCCGTATCCGGATTTAGCAGGAAAGGCAGTGGAAGCTATATATATAATTATCCGGAATTCAAGGGGGGAAGAACGGTCCGCGTTTATCACGGAGCTATATAAAATTGTTCAATTACCTCAGCGACGTCTTGACCCTTCTCCGGTCTCATAATATAAATCTAATTAACACTAACCCCTAATTGGCCAATCGGATAATTAATGCTAATTGATCTATACTTATCTGAGACCGTCTCAATTGAACACGATGCGCAGCGGAGACAAAATGGCGGCGACACCTTTTCACACTAACTTGTTTTAGGCACTTAATTGTTCACAATAGTCAATACACAATATTTAGATTAGTCCATTATACTCAAATTAATCAATCTACGTGACTATGCCCCAAGTAGGCGAACAAACGAGTCACGTAACAAATAGCGCCCGCCACGGCAACAAAAGCCACAAAAACACGACGTAACAAATAGGCTGATCGCGGTAGACTGTCGCGGTGTACAACTCGCAGTGGACTGTGGAGCACTACTGCTACAGTGGCGCTCGCGCGGCTCGCGTCTGTAGTGATGCGAGCGAAAATTCAATAAAACTGTAGTGAGGTGCAACTCGATACATTTGGTTCATAACATATTATTAAAAAAATAACATATGATTTTTTTTTTCAGATGCACCGCGTTGTAGTGCCATCGGGAACGTATGCGCGCGCACGCGGCCGCCATTGCGTTGCGTTCTTCTGTCACCCGGACAACGACGCGGTGATCCCGCCGCTGGCGGCGCGCACGCCCGTTCCTCCGCCCCCAACCTTCACGCCCCACACGCACCTCACGCTGCATCACCGCCTCCTCAACGCGGCCCACCACATACAGAAACGTTTCAGGGAGACTTACGCATGACTAGCACGGGAATACAGAACTAATTCGGTGAAAAATGTTGCCTGACACAATTTTTTTTCTTATAATGTTTAAGCTGCCAAAAGTAGACCAATTTCGAAATATTTTTATTAGGTTTTTGTCTTCGACAGTATTTTTATACAAATTCTACTTAAGAAAAAATGAAACGGTTAGGTTTCTATGGCAGCCTAAGCTAATCTTTTTGACAGTTAACATTTGAATGGTTATAGTAAGAATATAGCACAAAAATGAAACAAATTAAAAAAATAAATTTTTTGTTCATTTATTGACAACATTAAATAAAGACAAACGTAGTTAGAATACATAAAATAACCTAAAACCAGTCATAGGGCCTGTCGATAGAAGTGAAAACACAGCAATCAACAGTCAAGAGCAGCTGTATCTTTCTCGCTCGAGCACATTCGGCGGTCCCGAGAGAGCCTTTCACCTCCGAGCGTGACGAATCAGCCTTACTCACAGCCTACAAAAATCTGTGTGCGGTGAGCCAAAATAAATTTTCACTTCAAAAACATAATTCATGGTCTTCTTAAAAGTGTACTTTAATATACACTTAAAAATGTGCCTAATTAATATGTGTTCAATATTATATAATTTCTTAGTAAAATTGAAGAACGGTGACTATATTCTGTCGATAAAAAATACTTATTATACATTTTATACATGATTACATTACGAATTTAAAACTAAATAAAAAGACAGCCTAGATATGTACTGAAGAAAGCTACTTAATGAACTAAGAGGTCATTTGACATGGACCACAATTCCATATGGCTCAAATGTTTTTGACTAATGTAAACAATCATTCCCATCTGGTGTGAAAATCGGCGTTTTATATTAATTGGTATTATTAAGTTCGTACGAAGCTTTTAAAGTATTCACTCTTGACATTTATTAGCTATTATTAATTTTAGTTAATTTAGCAATTAGCGATGTGGGGTCGTCTTTATACTTAATTTTATAATACTTATTACCTATAACCTTGTGTTCGTGCTTCTGCATTTTTCTCTAAGTCTATTTAATTATTTTTTTTTATTTATATTTTAGTAAATCTTCACAACTACTTATCCTTCTTAAGTAGATGAATAGTGTGATAGTTTTTATAGCTCAATTTGTATCCGTACTTAAAGTTATAAATATATAACTTTCTGAGTGTGTTTTGATATATCTGTACTTATAAACATTTTTTATATTATATCCAAATTTTATATCATGCATATATATTTGAGCGTATCCAATTTAATGTTAATAATAAAAGTATTATACCATTATTTTATTATAAGTTTACAAATATTTGACAAGACAGTATTTCGCCGTTCCTATTAATTACATTTGATAACCAGTCTTCCATTATATTGAGTATAGTTAAATAAATAATTAATATCAAGGTCTTGAATGAATAGAGCTGACTTTATGAAAAAAATATGTGTAATTGCCGAGACTAAATTTAGGTAAAGACAAAACGACAATGTGTTGTTTCACGTTTACCAGTGATCAGAGTCAACTTTGTTCACAAGATGTTGAGTTAGTTAATTTTTGTGCCGTCCAATATAACAATTATTTAATTGGATACGCTCCATGTTTGTTTAAGATTAGCTTCTAATTGCTTTTCTTGTTTTATTAGTCTAATTAAAAATAAAAATGACCTCTGAAATAGTTGAGTGTTGATTACAAAAAAAATGAAATATAATATAAGAGTAATAAACTGTTTTAACAAAAACTTTGAACAGACTGAAAAGAAGATTTTTTTTTATATAAGCAGGTGTGAGTTTATTTTTATTTTTTGACGCGACGCATATATGAGATTGAATATTATATTATCTGTACTTATGATTTGTGATCCGAAAGTATTGAAGGGTAATGTACATTTAATGCAACATTATACACACATACTGTTACTGGCCAGATGTAATGACTCGAACAGTAACTATAAAAAAGTGGTCTGACTATTCCAAATTACCTTATATGTAGTTTTTAAGCATGTCTGATTGTATTTTTGCACAAATCTGAAACTGTTTTTTTGTAATTTTGTAGTATTAATAAGTGTTGTATTAAAATGTGCAAAGCCTGTTCCTCTTACTGAAAGTACATTATATTTGGACAGTGCATTTTGATCGCTGTGAATTTACTATTTTATAATAAATAAAAGTGCTGTGGAAAACTTATGTTTTACTCATGGTTGTCCTGCTCGTCTCATTCATATCATTACTTCACATTATAACTAGTGATGAATTATTATTATCACCAAGTCAAAAGCGGAGTCGGGAGTTTACGAGTGTTTATATTAAAATATATATTTATTTTGAAATTGAGAAGAATAAGAGAGCCTATTTTTAGAAATACCTATTTGAAATTTGTTTAAAGAATCAGAGATAAATGGGAAAAAATGAAAACTTCAATGTATATGTAGGCGACACTGAAAGTTCTTAGTACTGGCCACTTGTACACGATATAATAAATAAAAAACCTTAAATTTTTGAAAATGGAACTTGCCAATATTAATATTGTGCAATTTCATTTATTCAAGTCATTTGTTTTACGATTGGTCGGCAAATTGGAAATTGTGTCACGTCAGCATGAAATTAACGCTAGAAAATTTTCCTGCAATGATCTTTTATGACTTTCGATGTCATCGAGAAAGTTATGATAGACTTCGATTGGCTTTCACGAAGAAGCCAATTTAAGAAAACAGTGGCACGAGATGGGTGCCATTGTGCCATTAATGCATTCTATAGCCATTTTATAGGAAAAAAGCTCTTTAATATAAAACATTAAGTATATAAGTATCATCTGTGTGTATGAAAAAATATACGTCAATAACGCTAAATAAAGGTGGCGCCACAGTGGATCTGATGCAAAAAGGGACCCACCCATCAAACGAAAACCACCTAATATTCCAATGCAGCTTCTATATTCAAACCAGTGAGTTGTAATTACTACGTAATACGTATAGAGAAGCTATACCAAACGAAAAACGTGTCGCACGTTGGCAGAGCGACACAAGGGGGCGGCTTGCGCGGGAGGAGCGCGGCGGAGCTCCGGCCTGCGCTGCAGCGCTAAACCTAGCGGCTGATGCCGTAGAAAATAATGTATAAAATTAGTTTTGATTGGTTTTAATTAATAGTTGTGTTTACTTAACGATGATAAGCCATACCGCTATCTTTTTTCTTCGCAGTGGATTGATTTTTATACGCATGCTGGCATTTCTAGATTATTGAAAGTCACAGTTTCGGCACGCATTACACATGCACTTGATGATGATGAATGATGCCAATTGGCAGCAACTTGCGGCGGAAAAATTTTGTTCGTTGTGTTTTTTTTATACGCTAGTAATATAGTTCAATGATTCAAACCGCTCCGCTTTGTTCGACCTGGCGAGACCTGTGCCGCGACGATGCCTTTTAGATTCGAAGGTCAGTGGACATTTTGGTTGGAGTGTAGCCTTAGGGGCGCTATGGGCGGGGAAATTTTTGATGTCATGATAACGCGCATAACGTCCCTAAGACTAAACCTCAACCGACATTTTTACAAAGGATTTACTTTGACTATTCACGTAGGTATTTAAGTTCTTTGAAAAAAGGTTTTTCTTATTTTTCTGTTTACGGATTGACCGTAAGCACGTATTGTAGGTATATGTGGTTTAATTTAATGTCTCTCACTTTTATCAACCTTGTATAATACTTACTAGTTACTACACTTAAAACCTTCTTTCTACTCATGTACAGATAAAATCTTTACCTGTCGTTGGATTACACGAAAACGCTTTCGAAAAAGAGAAACAATCTGTTCTCCAAAGGTATTTAGTGATTGACTGATAGATGTGTGAAGAAATTAATAAAGTGTTCTTAGTAAATCTTCGCTCCATTCCAATATCCAGTGCAAATAGTTAAAAGTCTTCACCCAAGAATAAAACCACATTATCTAAAGAAAACGAACATAACCCACCAACCTTCCCATGCTCCTACCCACCTCTCGGTATACGAAGCGAAACGTGGGCATCTCCCACGGGGTACGGGGTACGGGGTACAATTAATACTTAGACGCTCTCTTCCCCCATACAATTCTTCACTCCCTACAAATCAAAAGCACCCTCTTGCGAGAGTGCTTTAATACGTCCCTAGCGTCACTCCCCCCTTTCTGGGGCTGACGACTTCACATCACGTCGGTGACAGCACGGCTGTCCGGGTGTGTCAATGTTGCAGCTACGACATCTTAGTCCTTCGTTTGTGCCAAGTGCCTACTGTACGCGAACATCCGTAGATAGCTGAACTCCGTGGCAGTCAGGTCCTCGTAGTAGACTGGGCCTACCTTCGTCCGCTCATTTCCATCCAACATCGCGTTACGCTCTTCCTTGTAGAATAGAATAAAAAAATATTAAGGAATATAAATATAGTTACCTATACACTGTTATACAATACAGCACATAATATAAAAACTACTAAGGTACTTAAAATTAAAAATAAATCGTAGTAATAACGATAAAATTGAAAATGTTGACATAAATATGCGCCGGAATACGCACAACAGTGTATAGTTATTATTCCTCAAAAGGTAACTCAGTTGTGTGATTGTAGTATCCGGAGAAGCCACAATCCTGATTTATGTGGTCCCTATTAAATAAATTGTACAGGTCACACTTCCACAGAATATGGTCACGGGTCTCGCTATCGTGGTCACAATGGCAGAATGGCGTGTCACATAACGTCATCCTGGGCAGGCGACCGCTGAAGCTCCATGGCGAGAATCTGCGAGAGAACGTAGTCCGGTTCCACCCAGTGGCAACTGGCACGCCAGCCGCGAAGCAACATCGGCAAAGAAGCTCCCTCTCATCTCCGCTCGCAGTCCAGCGCGTCTGCCAAGCGGAGCGGACATCGCTGAGGATCCCACTCTTCTTCTTGCGTTCCCCGCCTGCGAACCCCTAGCACTTGTCCTAGCACTATGCACGCGCCCCGATTGAACACCCTCTAAGTCAGCCAGTAGAACACCAGCGAGAACCGGGAGCTAGTCTCTGGCTACGCAGAACGACGACTGATGATGTGACTGATGGCCGCGGAGATATGCTGAGATTTCGTGGCGCGTAGGTGTAGGTACTGTAAAATTCGCGTTTTGTATGAAAAAATTTAAACGAATTTTTTTCATGTATTTTTAATTTGTATTAATCGAAGTAGATAATCATCCATGCAATCAATGCATCTTTGTCAACACAGTGGCAGTTTATTGATGCCCTTCTTAAAGAAATCAGCTGGACGGGAGGCATCAAATTCTTCAAAGGCATTTTGTACTGCCTCTCGGGTTTGGATTGGATTTTTTCCCCGCCAAGAAGTTATCCAAATTCTGGAAAAAATTGTATTCGGTAGACGCAAGGTCTGGTGAGTAGGGCGGACGACGGAGAGCTTCCAACCCCAGTTCTTGCAACTTGGAGACCGTCTGCTGTGCAGCATGAGGTCTCGCGTTGTCGTGCAGGAGCAGCGGAGACGAGCGATTGACCAATGCTGGTTGGTGATGTGCCAGCTTCTCCATCATTGTGTTCAGTTCTTCACAGTACATATCTGCAGTAATGCTCACCCCGTTTAATTTGGAAGCTGTGGTTAATCACACCGGCGCTAGACCACCAAACAGTCACTTTTCTAGGGGTAAGTTTTCGTTTAAGGCATTGTTTAGGTGCTGAACCAGGACCCAACCAACTTGCTGAGCGCTTGCGGTTATCAAACAGAATCCATTTTTTATCGCAGGTAACAATGCGGGTCAAAATTCCTTAATTTGTGTGTCTGTGGAGAAGGGCAAGGCACGTTTCGACGCGTTCTTCGCGCTGGCGATCATTGAGTTCGTGGGGCACCCATTTGTCGAGCTTTTTTATCTTGCCAATAACGGGTGGTGCGTTGGTTTGTAGTGATCCGTAAACGTCGTTGATGTTGCGTGCCGCTTGTGCCGCGTTGCTGCCATGGAGTCACGACGGTACTCATGTTCCATAATGACTCGAATTTTTAACGTATCCATGATGACGAAAAAGATTGAAATGCGATGAAAATGTAAAACTAATCAATAAACAAATGACTACATACTTTTGGTAAAAGAATTCCATGTTTTAAAAAAATAATAATTTGAAATTAGAATTCTTAGCCAAACAAAAATTATTTTGATTTGAAATGGCCAGTACTTTTTTTTTTATAGAAGAGGGGGCAACCCGACAGTCGGTTCACCTGATGGTAAGTGACTAGCGACATCCACAGACACCCGCTATACCAGGATCAGCAGGTGCGTTGCCGGCCTTTTAGAAATGAGTATGCTCTTTTCTTGAAGGTCCCTAAGTCGTATCGGTTCGGAAACACCATAGGCGGCAGCTTATTCCATATATTTGTAGTGCGAGGCAGGAAATGCCGTAAAAAACGAGATGTTGTGGATTTCCGGACATCAAGATGGTGTGGGTGAAATTGGGAATTTTTACGCGATGTCCGGTGGTGGAACTCTGCCGCAGGTATTAATCCGAACAATTCCTCAGAACACTCCCCGTGGTAGATGCAGTAGAAGATGCAGAGCGATCCGACGTCTCTACGCAGCGCCAAAGAGTCAAGCCGATTGGAGATAACATTGTCATCGACGATTCGAGCCCCCCGGCGTTGGACGCGGTCAAATGGGATATTACTGAACAATCACGCTTGTAAGTAAGTAGTAAGTAACACTTTAAAAATCTGTACTTGTCGGAATAAGAAGTAAGAGTCACCACGAACAGTTGGTTCCTAAAAACCTATTTTTATATCTCATGTTTATTTTATGCCTATTTGAGGCTACCACTGTTATGCTGTTTTGATGGAAGACGTACCTTTATCACTTCACTGTCCTTACCTAGTTAATCGAATATCGATTATATAAATACAATTTTAGTTCAAAATCTCAGTAGGGGGGAATGTCCATTTAGAAACTTCTCTGGGCCATTGCCTATTTTAATACGGCTACGGGACAATGGTGCTATTTTCGAGTTTTTATTTTGGCGTAGTTCGCGTGTGGTCGATCGCTACCATCTTTTGGCGGGAAAGCAAACGTCATAAACGGCTGACCGGTGATCGGTGCAACGGCATCGATATATTTGTTCCAATAAGTTTCGTTCAGTAATGTGAAAATTGTGTCTTGGAAAAATGGTATGTATCTGTGGATTTTAAATATTGATACTATGTAAGTACTTAAAAAAAAATTAAAATGAGAAATATTTAGTTATATTTGTTGAATATTTTACACCTCTTTTTCAATTAAATTGCTAGAGATGTTCTTCGTGTTTAAATTTTAATCGTTATGTCAAGTTTATTGGGTTAGTATATAACCGTTTCAAATAAGAATAGGAACGTCAATGACCTCTATCTGTCAAATATCCCATGAAAATTGCACAAAAACTTATTTGAATTATTAATAGTTTTAAATCGAATTTAAATAAAAACATTAAATAGTCGTAAATTATTTAAAAAATATTTATAATTCGTTTTTAAAACCATACGTACAATAACATTTTTTTATTTTATTGTTGCTGCAAAGGCCCTGGAGCCATGCCAAAATTATTAAAGAAAATAAGGACTATTGAAACGCATAGTACTTAGTAGTCGTAGTCTATTGATCACACAACCGACGCCAGGAGGCCGTGTGGTCACAGACTGCACGGTAGGCGGGGGGCAACCCCCCAATCAAAAGTGAGCCGAATGGGCTCACACAATGGGCTGAAACATTAGGGCCTTCGGGCCATTAGCATAGATCCATCCGAAAAAAAAAAAATCTATTGATCAGGGACATTGATTGGGAATTTTTTATCGACGAGATACCCCGATCAGATTCGTAGCCCTAACCTATCGCAATAGTAAATAGTAATAGCCAACAGGTACACTACTACGATATAGAGTTTGATTAGATCTCTAACGAGTTGTCTCGGTTGCTAAATTATTTTTGAAGTGAAAACTTTTATAGGCGCGTTGAGCGCTTTTTGAATGTACAAAAATTATGGCACTCGCGTCATTGACACCGAAAGCTTTCGAACACTTAAAAGTTATCACTTCTATCGGCAGTATCTATGACTGCCTATTTTTTGTTTTTTAAACGACTTCAAAAAAGAGGAGGTTCTCAAGATCAAGATCTGATCAGCTGTTTTTGAGCTATTTTCAATAACGCTTATTTACTTGTCAATGTAAAATGAACAAAAACCAACTATGTACCTAGGATGATTTGGTAGCGCATCTAGTATTTCGAGGTCACAGTGATCATCATCATCATCAGCCTTTATGATGCGTACACTGCAGAAGATAGGCCTCCTTCAATGGCGGACCAACATTTCATCTATCTAAACGCGGCCTCGTTATATCCATTCTAATTTGGTGAACTTCTGGTGAAGATCTTTGGTGATATATCATAACGCCATGATCGCTTTCAATTACATGTAGTATAATATATTGTTTTCACAATTGCAAATTAGTTTGTCTTATTAGTTTTAAACTGAGGTTTAAAGTTCAAACTCTTTCATTGTTCGTCTCATGAAAATGGCGCTGTCTAATACGAGGAACAAGTTTAACAGTTCTACCACTATTTCACGTAGCCCTTATCACGTTATTATTGTTACTTTTAGGGGCGGTGGCGTATTTGTTGATGTACCTGCCTACCTACATTGGCTGACAGTCAAATAATAACAACATGCAAGGACTATTATTATATTAGGAGAAGTTGATAATATAGGTGATATTATCACCTATATTGTATTGGCCTTTAATTTTGTAAGCACAAAATTAAAGGCCAATTATTATTTTATTAGTTTTTAATTTTTAACCTTCAAAAAAAAAGAGGAGGTTCTCAATTCGTCTGTATGTTTTTTTTTTTTGTATATATGTGATTTACGATTACTCCGCCGTTTGTGAATAGATTTCGATGGTAATTTTTTTGTTTGAAAGCTGTTGCTTCCAATTTGGTCCCATATTAATTTTATTAAGACCTGACAAGCCGTTTTTTAGTTATTCCCAATAATGCCTATTTGGTTGGTTCCTTTTACCTCGACGATATGCTGATGTGCTCATTTTATTGCTTGTCGATGTAACAATTGTATAGGATGCTTTGGTAGCACACCATAGTATGTCGCGGTCATCGTAATCATCATCATCGTCCTTTATCCGTCCACTGCTGAACATAGGCCTCCTTCAATGAACGCCAAGACGACGAATTTCGGAATCACTAAAAATTAAGAAATAAAATCATTTTACAAAAAATTAAAACCGACTTCAAAAATACTAAACTAAAAAGTAATACATAAAATAACTGTTTCTTTAATTTTTGTGCTTACAACTTATTATCAACTTAATCTTCTACTAATGTACATACTTTGCGTTTACCACGTCATTATTGTTTTTTTTGGAGTCGGTGTCGTATTTGTTGCTGTACCCTACCTTTCTTTCTTTTTTTTTTTTCTTTCTTTTACGCCGGGAAATGCTCTGAGGCATCCCGCCTGGGAAGTGGGTCTCTCCAGACGGTATGTGGAACTCGCTGCGCCCGAAAGATGGTAAGTGGACGCAGCTCTACCCACTAAAACCCGGCGAGTGCCACCAGTGCCGCCTTGGTGAGGTACCCCGGATCTATTAAGCTAACAGGGCACCTCGACGGCTAGTCAGTCCTGCAAGGGACCGACGCCACCTCCACAGAGGGGTTGTCCCGCACCACAGAACAACTCCTCTCAACGTCGGGACAGTACAATGGGGTGAGGTTCCCTTCCTCCCCCCTTGCCCCCTGCTCTTTTGTCCCATTTTCTTATAAGAGGGGTACAAAGAGCCCCCTCGGCTCAATTAGCTTCGCCCAAGGTGCTGGGCTCACCCTAGGCTACTGAGCCCCACCGCCACATCAAGGCCTGAACCATGGTGGGGTACCCTACCTACCTACCTTGGCTGACACCGACTCCAAAAGAAACTATAATGACGTGGTAAACGCAAAGTTTGTACATTAGTAGAAGATTAACTTGATTATAAGTTGTAAGCACAAAAAAATTAAAACCAACTTCAAAATTAAAAAAAAAAACTAAAAAGTAATAAAATAATTTCCTTAATCTTTGTGCCTACAATTTATAATCAACTTGTTCTTTTACTAATATACAATCTTTGCATTTACCACGTCATTATTGTTACTTTTGAAGCCGGTGTTGTATTCGTTGATGTACCTACCTCCCTACCTACCTTGGCTGACACCGACTCCTTTTTACACTTTATAAAAAAAATATCAAACGCACTAGTCACCCCTATGATTTTCGAAAGTTCCCCTCGATTTCTCTGGGATATCATCATCAGATCCTGGTTTCCTTATCATGGGACCATTTGGGAAGTATACCCTTTAGAACAAAAAATAATTTTTCAAATCGGTCTAGCCATCTTCGAGTAATAAGGTAACATACATAAAAAAAAAAAAAAGTTTCCGACGAATTGATAACCTCCTCCTTTTTGAAGTCGGTTAAAAATTAAAGAAACACAGTTATTTTATTACTTTTTAGTTTAGTATTTTTGAAGTCAGTTTTAATTTTTTATAAAATGATTTTATTTAAGTAGTTTTTTTATATTTTTTTCTGGTTTTTTTTTCTGTTTTGCCGTCTAATAAATTATTATATTATTAGACGGCATCTAGACCAATTGAACACGCTTTGATCAGCTTCATGTATAAGCAATTGCCCTCCTTAAACATCACCAAATTTCTAAAACTGATTTAAACACAAAAAATATTCAACATTTAGCACAAGCCACAATTGTCCTGTTGATTGCTCAAGTGCAGTACTTTAGTGGGCAGTAGTTATAATTTATTTTCACCGCGTGTCTGTTTATGTCAGATTACACCTCGTTCTAACTGGACGGAACCGATTATAAAGTGATCTTATCTGTTTCCTCGACCATAATCAATGAGTCTTAAGTGCACTATAACAAATTAAAAAAGTAGTATAAATCTCGGTATAGAAATGCACAACTAACAAGATTTAATCTGGACAGTTTCCCCAGTTTCTTTCGTCCCATACTTGAAAAAGAAGGTCTTTAAAATTCTCTAAAAAGCTTTTGCTTTTCCTTTTGTTTTTTGATAGCGCAGGGAAATCCTTTACGGATGTAGCTAGGATCTTCGGGTAGATCCTGTAGTCCCACATAGGGACTAGCACCGCGAGCGCCTTAAGCCGCTTTTTGAGAGTCCTGGATCTGCAGGCAACAGGATCACCGCAGTGACAGGCTAGCCCCGGCCAAGACCAGATTTCTCCTCGTAACCCCGGGACTGCCCGGCCACTACTAAGCAGTCCCCGCAATGTCGTTCCATACTGGACCCAGGCTTCCATCCTGAAGCCAAACACGAGCACAGGGGCGTTACTGGAGACGCATTTTTCGACGCCCGGCGCGGGGGAGGCCTCGTCGGCGGCCTCACCTCTGACCCGTTCATCAGCCTCTTTCTGGGACATTGCTGCCTCGCAGAACTTCGCAGAACGCCGTCCAGGACTTGTCACCGAGCTTCGCGGTGATGACGCTCGGCAGAGACAAGTCCCCTCCGATGTCAGATCGTGACGCAGTGCCGCCCATCACGGGCACACTCCGAGGGTGTGCTGGGCAGAGTCCACCGCCGCGTCACAATCGTGACACAAAAAAATATTAAAAAAGATTACGCTGCAATTATGCTTGTACATTAATAAGAGGTATGGCCTCCTCTGGCTTTGATAACACATACCAACCATCCTTTTGTTCAAGGATTTTATTATATTTATAATGGTGAATTGGGAAATGTACCCCATTCCTCCAATAGAGCCGTTTTCAGCTGTTGCAATTTCTTTGGAGCTGGTCTCCGCTGTCTTACTCGGCGTTTAAGCTCGTCTCACAAATGCTCTAGAGGATTAAGGTCTGGGCTTCGTGCTGGCCGGTCCAGACACTGTCCCCGCCATGTTTCAGGCCTTGACGTGGTGGTGGGGCTCAGTAGTCCACGGTGAGCCCAGCATCTTGGGCGAAGCTAATTGAGCCGAGGGGGTCTTTGTACCCCTCTTATAAGAAAAGGGGACAAAAGAGCAGGGGACAAGGGGCGAGGATGGGAACCTCACCCTATTGTACTGTCCCGATGTTGGGAGGGTTTTTCTGTGGTGCGGGACAACCCCTCTGTGGAGGTGGCGTCGGCCCCTTGCCGGACGGACTAGCCGTCGAGGTGCAGGTGACTGGTAGCACTCGCCGGGTTTTAGTGGGTAGAGCTGCGTCCACTTACCATCTTTCGGGCGCAGCGAGTCCCACATACCCGCCTGGGGAGACCCACTTCCCAGGCGGGATGCCTCAGAGCATTTCCCGGCGTTAAAGTAAAAAAAAAAGTCCAGATACTGTATCCCCACTTCTTGCAAGTAATCTCTAACACACGTTGCAGTGTGAAGAGGCATATTATCGTGCATTAATTTAAAATTTGGACCGATAAATCCTGAATATGACACAACATGCTCTTCAAGAATGTGTGTGATATACGACGCGGCAGTGATAGTTCCTCTTTCTATGATTACCAGGTCTGTACGGACTTCTAAGCTTATGCCTGCCCAGAAAAAAACTGAACTTACCCTTTCGGATATGGCACATTGTGCATATCTTTCTCCCGGTCTACGGTATACTCTTTTGCGACCGTCAGCGCCATAAAGACACATAAGACTCTCGTCAGAAAAGAGTACCTACTGCACATCCATTTTAAAACAAAACGTACTTAATTAATAAATCATAAAAACATGGGTGGCCTAAATTTTATGTCCACCAGTTTATATTAGTAAAAATATTTCGTAAACTACAATTATTATAAATTTAATATCCGTAAAGAATTTCACGCACTTGTACCTATACTGTATAGTCCTAAGATGTGTCTCGTCAATACGATACTATGTAATCACCTTTGATGTAGGAATTAGGATTAATATCCTTGAATTCAGGCACAAATGGTAAAATTCTCATATTTTTTAATAAAACATTATCTATAATCATACATCATCAAAGATAAATACAATTGATCGTCGTTAGTCATGGAACAGTCTACATTACAAGGTCTTCTTCAGCGTGTAATAAAGGATGCTTTCACGCGGTATTCACGTGGCGGTATCGTTCGCTATTTCTGATAAGAGATTATCATTGTTATCTCTAAACAATGTAGTTGGCGCGTGATACGACTGTCTGGCTTTCATGCAAACATAACCTTCGTTAGTTTGTTACCAAATTGAACGTGAGCCAATTTTTACAAAGAAAACTTTAAGACGAAACTTCACACACTAGTATCATCAAACACTCTTCTGCCCTGCTTGTCGATGCACGTCCTAGGGCGGAAGAAATAGGTGTGACGGCAGGTACTAGGTATACTTTAAATACACTGGACAAAGAATTTAATGATAGTAGAATAGGCAAAATGTGTATATATATATATATATATATATATATATATATATATATGCAACGTATTGTTTGAGGTATTCTTTGACGTATGTATGTGCAATGTATTGATAAATTTTCCTCAAACAATACGTTAGGTATATGATATAGTTTGGGACTTTCCTCATATAATACACATTTCCCCAAACTATACAAAATCTTAACGAAAAAGTCGCCAAACAAGTCGTTGCACATATATATATATATATATATATATATATATATATATATATATATATATATATCTATATATATATATATATATAAACACGAAGTTATACATAATAACAGCTCATGTCATAACTTCTCCGTGGTGCATTGCAGCTGGACTTCTCCTGGCTTCTCTTGACTTTGGTTGCTGTCTTCCGCTTTAATGGGGAGGTCAGCTGCAAATATTTTATACTCCCCTGAATCCTTCTGATTAAATCCGTTGCGGGTCTCAAGGCAGTTTTATGCCTCCCTTCCTGAGATCGTATCAAAGGGTTACTTGGTGGTTACCGCTGTCGATCTTGGCTACACAGGAGTAGCAGCAGTGGCAGTAGAAGGTGGGGGCGAGTTGTGGGCCTAGCCCGAAAAAAATTGGCAAAATGTAAGACGAGTAACCAGTCGTACCGGCTCAATTCGCCTACAAAGGCCTACTTCCTACCTACTTAGGTTAGGTTTAAAGAAACTTTATTGTTAATAAAGAAAACTTCTTCACTAACTTGATAACAATAATAATACCTGCAGCAGAATTCCACCACCGGGCATCGCGTAAAAGCTCCAAATTTCACCACCACCATCTCGATGTTCGTAAATCCACAACAACTCAATTTTTACGACATTTCCTGCCTCGCACGACTAATATCATATTATATGGATATCATATGGAATCAGCTGCCACTTACGGTGTTTCCGAACCGATACGACTTAGGGACCTTCAGGTGTAGCAGGTGTCAGTGGATATCGCTTTCACTTACCATCACTAGGTTAACCGACAGTCCGTTTGCCCCCCTTCTATAAAAAAAACAATAATAGCTTATGATATGACAGTAAGAGGTAGTGCCTTGGCACTACCTCTTACATTTCGGCATTGCAGCCGAATTGTGCCGGTACGACCGGGGTGGTACCTCTTGCTCACATAACACCGGCGTCAAGTGACAGCTATGCTGTCGCGGTTCGAGCGGTTTGTGAGTTTCCGCTGGCCCGTTGGGGGGGATAGGGAAAAGGAGGCCGGCGCATCTGTATGGTCTTGGTTGTGTGGATGTGTATATGGGCGTCAGCGCAGTGAGGCTCCGATTGCTAGTTTGCCCCTGATCGCATTAAAAAAAATGATATAGTTACAGGCTCGTCGTTAATAATACTTAATGATGCTTAAAAGAATTTATTTAATATAAAAAAAGTTTGAGGCTCTCCGGGATTTAACGATGTAACGACTGCGGGATTTTCCAATATGGAATCCTCAAAACAAAATGGTGCATTAAATTTGACAGACGTCAATAAAAATCTACGAGTAGGTATATTAGGGTCACCTTGTTGATAATTTATCGGTTACTTCGTACATGTAGTACCTATTTAATCACAAATATCTGTCGAGTGCATTATAATAATCCCCATTTATTAATCTATTCACCTTTGCATGTCTTATAGTTCGACTGGCCCCGAAATCAAGCCTTATGTACCTATGTAATGTGGACGTCAGCTAAAACCACTAAGTATTAAATATAGGCCCTATTAAAACTGTCTTTCGGGAAGGTGACCAATTAGTATTTTAAAAATAACAGGTGCTACAGAAGTTGGTATATTTACAATTATGTATTTCTTTAATTTTTGAGCTTCAATAACTATGCTGGATTTTTTACTCATAGGCGATCTGTGTTATGTTAGCTAGTCAAACGGACGAAGGGACCGCAGTTCATGGCGCTATTTTTCCATATTCAAAAAATAGAAAATCGTAAAATAACATAAATTACACAAAAAAATATATAAAAAGGAAAAAAGCTATATACCTAGCTGTTGCCCGCAGCTTCGCCCGCGTTAACTTAGATTTACAGCCGTACCTAGATTGATGATGATTGTTTTTATAGCCTAAGTTACTCCTTATATCATCAGCTATCTGCGAGTGAAAGTCCCATCAAATCAGCCCAGCAGTTTCAGAGATTAGCCCAGACAGACATACAAAAATTGTAAAAAATGCTATTTTGGTACAGTCATACCGTGTATAATAAGAAGTGGTTATTTTAATATTACAAACAGACACTTTAATTTACTTATCTGTATAGATTTGTTAGGAATATTCCGCGTTTCAGGCCTTGACGTGGCTGTAGGGCTCAGTAGCCTAGGGTGAGCCTATCAACTTGGGCGAAGCTAATTGAGCTCGCTCTTTGAGGGGGCTCTTTGTGCCCTCCTTATAAGAGAGAGGACAAAAGAGTAGGGGACAAGGGACGAGGACGGGAGCCTCACCCCATTGTACTGTCCCGACGTTGGGAGGGGTTGTTCTGTGGTGCGGTACATCCCCACTGTGGAGGTGGCGTGGTGTTGGTCCCCTGAGGGACTCAGTAGCCGTCGAGATGCCTTGTTTGCTCATTAGATCCGGGGCACCTCACCAAAGGCGGCATTGATGGCACTCGCCGGGTTTTAGTGGGTAGAGCTGCGTCCACTTACCAGCTTTCGGACGCAGCGAGTCCCACATACCCGCCTGGGGAGACCCACTCCCCCGCGGGATGCCTCAGAGCATTTCCCAGCAGGGGGGGGGGGCAGTTAGAACTTGCACATCTTCAGAAAAGATAGAGTAAAAGAAAGAAGAAAAAGAGGTTTCGGGCTGCTAAGACTACTAATAAACCATGGTAGGTATGCTACACTAAATAGTTCAAGCCTTATGAAGTCCTCTTTTCGACTCAACCCAAATTCACTTTTGCAAAAGTTTCTGTGAATCGAGAAAACTCTATCGAGTGTGTAGTGCATATTGGCGATAAAACCTCTCCATAAAAAGTACCTCGTATCATCATACAATATATGCATCTGTTTGACCGCGTACTGTTACTACCGCAACCTATGTGAATTGATACTTTACAATGACGACGGGGTCGTAGCTCGTAGCTACCGCTATATTCAGGGGCCCCAAAGTGTGTAAGCATAATTCTTAAAACTATCCAGAATTCAGCTACGCGAATGGGATACCATTAAATTTAGTTACACCACGTCGCTCGTGATGATCAAAATCTGCCTCTACCAAAGTGTACAAACAACAAAAAGTTGGTTCCAAGTACGATCAATGTCCACGAGATACTCGAGTTAATTATACATATTTCTCGATGAGCCTAACAGTGATTGGCTGCCAGTGTTGCCAACTTAGGTGTTTTCCACCCAAATTTAGGGGGAAAAAATTGGGATGGAATTTTTTTGGGGTGTTATAGTTTTAGAGTTTTTAAGGGATGTTTTTTACCTCAAATAATTTTGAAATTTTTAAATAAGTTTTAGATAATTTACATAAAATTGCAAAGTTGGGGCACATTTGGGGATGAAATTGTATTTTTGCTATCCGATGCTGCCACAAAACTTCCAAATTCTAAAGAAAAAAAAGGTCAACAAAATTTTACGCCACTGGATATCCTAGAAATTGTAGGGATTTAAGAGGTTTTTGATGGGGCTTTACGGGGGATATATTTCTGAGAGTTGACAACACTGTTGGCTGCAAACGATTAGTGATAACCTATAACTAGATCGAACAGGACCCCGGCCGGATCGTATATGCCCCCTGAGGCCTGAACACCAGGCGATAACACAATGAAGAAATAGTTCATAAATATTAAATATCATTATTTATAGGAAATGACAGGGATAAGTAAAAATTGGTTGTGTGTACAGTCGGTTTACTGACGAGAGTTGAACGTGGCAACGTCATAAGAAAATGGAACGCCTCATGGCGAGGTAACGCCGCATGCGTCATGTTTTTTCGTTCGTGCAGCCGACTCCATCGAATTATAAGACGTTGTCACGTCAAAAATATTGATTCGTGCAAAATGACCAAACTCATTGGTTGATTCGAAAAACTTACAAAGAATGGAAGTAGATAGGTATATACAAAGGTGATCATAATATCATGAGAAAGAAATTTTGCAAGAGCATAATTTTGAACATTGATATCTTAACCGTTTTAAGCTAAATCTTAGTAAATTAAAATTTTTGAGGTCTTTACATTGGAAGAAACAAGCACGCCACACGCCTGAAATAAAGAGATCCTAGAAACTATATATATTACTTATATAGCTCTTCTAGTTCCAGTGTTAGATGCATAACTTCTCCCAGCATCCCAGTAATCTATACTAATATTATAAAGCTCAAGAGTTTGTTTGTTTGTTTGAACGCGCTAATCTCATGAACTACTGGACCGATTTGAAAAATTCTTTCAGTGTTAGATAACCCATTTATGGAGGAAGGCGATAGGCTATATAACATTACGCTGTGACTTATAGGAGTTGAGTAAGTTAACGCGGGCGAAGCTGCGTCCAACAGCTAGTTTTTGATAAAAACTATAAACAGTCATTGTTATCCATAGCGTCCATAAATAATATGATTCAGTAGTTAGCAGGGAAGTGGACTTAAGGTTTTTTTAACCATACTATTGGTCCAATCTTTAATGTACCTATTTTACTGTTCTATCTGCATGTGTTAATCTGATGTCGTTGAAAAATCCTTAAGTCCACTTCCCTGCTAACTACTGAATCGCCATAAACAGTGTGTACTTAGTGATCCATGCAAATAGGCACGTCATACGCGTCTGTGTTTTCCACTAATAAAATTATTTAACCAAAACAGGTGACAAAAAAATCCAAATATCATAAAGGAAAATACAATAAGGAAAAAACAACGGTAAAATCAGCTTTTTTAAAAATACATTGCATAATAATTATTGAAGTATTATAGTATATTGTTTACGCACTTGTCTTAGTGCATCAGTTTCGAGCCGGTGACAGTGATGATAAGAGAACCGCCTGTAACCGGACCGGCCGACCGCAGGGGGGCCGCCTCATGCGCGCACACACACACACACACTGATAACACACTCGTTCAAACACTGTCTGTAATACAATTTAGTAGTATTTGTGCTTGTCTGTTAAACACTTAATATTAGTTCAGGGACTACGAATGAGTACAAATGGTGTATCTGTGGGTTTTTCGGTATTTTACCGGTCCGAAATAAGGGTGGTATTCTACTAGTCAAATTTCTTTGTCCAATGTATTACTTTGATTATAGCAACTGGATGATTTGATAAAATGTTTTGTTGTATTGTAAATTGTCAAAGTACATTTTGTACAGTTTACAACACCGATATTTGATCAAAGATCATTGACACTGATAGCATCCCGAAAGTTTGTATTTCGAATTTCTATGTAGGTGCGGTGATACTTTCATCACTACGTATTGTAATTGTTGATCATTTATACGTAGAAACGCCTATTTATATGTTTCTCCTTCATTTGTAATTTCGTAAGTTATCTTGAATGTTTTTTTCTATTCGCCTTTGAATCCATTGCTTCACACCCAAGGTTTTTTTGTTTTGATTGCTTCTTTTTAATACTAATCTTATAATAATAGCAGCACATAAATTTGCTCCACGTTCATCTATTTTCTCAAATTATAATACAAATTACAAAGAAATATTGGATTAGTGGAATGGGCAGTCACCAAAGAATTTTGATCAAATATTGGACATCTAAATTGGACTTTTTGACTAGTGGAATACCACCCTTAAATTTTTTTTTTTTTCAATGTAACCAACATTTTTTCTTTGTTACTTACATAAGAAAAATATAATAAGCCATCAGGCGATAAATGACTAACGTCTTCCATGAACGTATCCAGTTAAATCTTACCTAACTTGTTTTTTGACGTGACTGTACTTGTACCTATTTTCTGTTAGTTAGGCAAACGGACAGACGAGTAATTTAATAGTACCTAAGTGATATGGCAGTGCCCGCAATGAATATAAATAAGTTCAACTGGGTCTCCCGGGCAACTCATTCATGTGTTGCCTGCCCATCCTGAGACATATTATATCTCTGTGCCAGTAATTACACTGCCTGTCCTGCCCTTCTCTCCGAAATTTATATATCGCAAGCAGAATTCTGGTACCCACAGGGCCGGGTTTAGGGAAGGGCAAGATACACAACAGATACACAATAAAGACTTCAGAAAAAATGCAAATTCAGACTAGTAAACGAGTAGTAAACACTAAACAACTTTTCCTTTGATATTTTTTTCGCGTTTTACTTTATTTAAATGTTAACTCTTTTTATTAAATTAAATATTAACAAGAAATATCGATCTATATTTGTTCACTCCAATCAGACTTTACTTTACTCCGATATTATACTTATTTAGGTTAATTAAATAATAAAAAATCTATACATGGTTTCACAAAACAAAATATTGGAAAATTCGACTGAAAAAAATAATTTTCCATTTTATTTGGAAAATAATTTGGGGCCAGAGACTCCTCTCCTTTGTTGCCACGAAGCCTCCAGAGTCCAGACCTGTACATACGGCACTGGGTAGTGGGTAGGAGGTAGGACAGACAGGAGCGTGGCACAACGCCACGATTACATATTTTAAATTAGGTGTATAGAATAAAATAAAGCAGTCAAATTTCAAAACACTTGATAATAATCTTGAAAGTCATAGAGAAAACTCTAGAACATGTCACAAAAATCAAGATAAAGAAAATCTTAGCTAAATCCGTTATCGCGGTTAGCTAAAATAAAAACCTGAATTTGTTTCTCATGAAACGTGAAAATCATGTTTCGATAAGTTGGTTTATTAAAAAGGCAATACGCGTACATAGCTCCCCGCATTAGATTGGCCACATGATAAGATAACCCGGTACCCGTCTGTTACATGTCTGAGCGCATGCCACTTTTATCTTTATAAGTGCTATTACCTGTCTATACCTACATTTGATACAATTGTGATCGAAATTATGAATCTACTCATGGTCTAGTTGGTACTCAAAGTGAGTCGCTGAGGTGCTCCCGTTGCCTGTAGATCCGGGACCCTCAAAAATCGGCGGAAGGTGCTCGCAGTGGTTTTAGTTTGGGTATACACGGCCCAAGTGTGCCACACAGGTTCAGGTACCTACCCCGGTCCTGACTACATGCAAAAAGCGTCTCCCTGGGTTAACAAAAAAGGGTCTCGAAGTGAGAGAATTGAACCAGACATGTACTTCTGCCCTGCGGCCCCTGCCCAGCCTACCTTGCCGAAGGTCAATAGCTTCGCCATCCTGGCGGAGGAGGTTCCCATGGCGTTGGAGGAGTAGTTGTTCTGGGAACCTCCGGTAGACGGATTACGGTAGAGTGGTTGACAGATAGGTATTTATTAGATTTTTCCCAACGGAAAAAAGACATGTACATTGTACCTCTGAACATGAATTAATTCTAACATTTTCACGGCTTGATACTATTGTCTTGTATCTTCTCTTAAATTATTGACAAAGATAATAACATTTTCATATATATCTTTCATGAAGTGTGAGTACGCTGACAATAGTTTCCTAAGACACGATTTCCATAGCATCAAAATCATAACGAATAGTGAGGTCGGCCGAAGTAAACATGTCCGTATCAGTCACCTATTGAACTGGCATCTATCGTACCGGTAATAACTGGACAGCGGCCGCGGCGGGCGGCTTCTGATAACACAGTTCCCCGCAATATCACTCCAATAGCATCACACTCATGCCACGCGAAACTCAACCTTATAGGACATTCTGGACATCTCCATTAAACCATGTAATAAGTTCTAAAAAGAGCTTATTACGTCGGAAATTGATACCTAAAGCGTGTATGTACTAAGGGTGTTTGAAACTCACGCGGCTTGTTCGCAGGGGACTCATCCGCTTATCAGTGCCGTCACAGACGTTTTATAAGTAGGCAACGCGACATACAAGAATCATTACACACAGAGTCCGCGTACCGATCGCTTGTATTTACAATGTTAGTGTTTCCGCATTGGACGACCAGTTTACCGGAAGGTTGCAGGGTGCAACAGTGGATGCCCGCTGAGAGGTTCGCACCTTACCTGGCCAAGCCTATATTGCCGCCTCTACCGCCTCAGGTGCGCATAGTTTAGTAATTTTAAAGGATTATAATTTTATTGCAAACAATCATTGCTCACAAATACCTATATTTAAAAACATCTTGATCTTAATTAGTTTCTTTTTGTTTAATAGGATGAAGACGACGACTCCGTGGGCGGGTCTTCCCCGGAACGGTCAAGCGATGCCGACGAGAGCGTGTGCGGTTGGAAGGGTTGCGGCGCGCGGTACCCCAGCATCGCGCGTCTGTCGGCGCACGTCGCGCGAGTACATGCGCAGGCGCACCGAGACGGGCTCTTCTACTGTTATTGGCGCGACTGCACGAGGCCCCAAAGAGGATTTAATGCTAGGTTAGTAAAATTTTCTTTTAATAAAATTGTGTGACCCTTAATTGTTAAATAAATACCTTTCATATATGTTTTAATGCATCATCATCATTACTCTCGTTCCGTTTACTGCTTGGACAAAGGCCTCATATAAGTCACACCGAGACGATCGCCCGCCATTCGCATCGAACTAGAGCAGTCCATATAAATTATAAACAAAATTTGTAATGTATTTTCTCTTGTTAACAGGTATAAAATGTTAGTGCATGTACGCACGCACACTAACGAGAGACCGCACACATGCAACCAATGTCAAAAGAGTTTCTCGAGAGCTGAAAATCTCAAGATACACCTTCGCTCGCATTCTGGAGAAAAGCCATATGTTTGTCCATATGAGGTAAATATATTTTTAAATCACATTACTTTTAACTCCTATTGATATTGATTGATTTTATATTAAAATAAACAATCGACAGATAAAAATGTTTACAAATGTTTTCAATCTTTTAAGAACACGTTTCGTTAGCCAAACTATAAACATTTAAGGAGAAATCAATTTTTTTTTCGAAAGACTAAAGAATATAATAATAATATCTATGGACGCTTTCACACCACGTCAATCTGGTCCCAATAGAAAATATAGAAATATAGAAACAGCATTCATTATTGTTCTTTTGTTCCAGGGTTGTGGTAAGGCGTATTCCAATTCGAGCGATCGTTTCAAGCACACGCGCACACACACCGTCGATAAGCCCTACTGCTGTAAAGTGTCCGGCTGTAACAAGCGCTACACAGACCCGTCCAGCCTTAGAAAGCACGTTAAGACGTACAAACACTTTACCGACAAGGACAACCACAAGGAGTCGTCGGACGAACAGAGCCAAGACAGTCCAAGGGATGTCAGCCATGTTCTCAGTCCACCAACCTCACCGTCCAAACCATACAGTATAGCCGCTCCAGTACCCTTCGGATATATCCCGAAAATGGAGGTCGCATACCGAACATACGAACCGTATCACCCCCTAAGAGTTCCTATGGCGGAGATGAACTACGTCCAATATTCCCAAATGTACGACCACGCGTACAGAAGTTATTACTCAAGTAGTCTAAATTACCCCGTCCACCCGAACACTGACGACGCGCTTAATTATAAGTCTGAAGACGTCACGATGACGTCACTCTACGAGCAAGTTGAGGTTCCATTAAATTTAATATGCACTAAAAAAGATTGCAGTCCCATTGAAGACCTAGTCAGAGCTTCAGACTTGCCCTTAGATTTAACCACAAAGTATTATCAATAAAATATTTATGTTTATATTTTGTTTCATTTGCCCGTAATATAAATATTTGTCTTTACATTCAGCGCTTCTGTATGAATACTATCGCAGAGTAAACATCGGTACAACATAGTCAGATGAACTGTACTTCAACTTGCCTTTTATCTAAATGTGATTTACAAATTATGAAGTGCAAATAACAAATAAGGAATAGGAAATAAAAAAGAACGGACTTTTTTATATTTTTGTATTGAATGTTGTATGAAAGGAATAATTATGAAAGAATGTTAAAGTTTTGTTTATACAGTCTATATCGAGAAAAGAAAATATTAGAATATGTAATAAAATATATTGGGACAACTCACACACGGCCATCTGATCCCAAACTAGGTAGAGCCTGTATTATGGCAACTAGACATCTGATACATACATATTATAGGTAAATTACACCCAGACACAACAATGATCATGCTCATTACACAAACATTTGTCCTGGGTGGGGATCGAACCCACGACCTCCGCTTCAGTAGTCAGGGTCGCTATACAAACAACGGGCTAGTCGAGTGTTGATTCATAATTTCAACGGCTTGTTATAAAACTTGACGAAATTAGATGTATTATAATAAAATTTAACATTATATTTTGACCATACATTTTCACAATAACTAGGCTATATTTTACACAAAGTACAACAACTTGATACAAAATAAACACATTTAATTTTCCTTAATGCACCAGTAGCAATTACAATGTCAAGTATTAATTAAAACACCGCAACAATTATTTTGCTAAATCGTACGTAACTCTTCTCTTCAGCGTGGAGAGCGCTAGGCTCTCACTAGCTTGGCCATGCCTTCCGCGATGGTATTGAGTGCGGCGAGGTCCTTACGCGCCGTATCCAACAGGTGGGCCATACCTCGCTGCTGTAGGGACAGGAATTGCTTCACGTCTTCTTGCGCACCTGTTCAAATGGTTTTAAATTACTAACTGCGCGGCTGCGGTGATAAGACAGATGTCTGTGCGTATCTCCCCACTGCTAAACATATTACACTGTCTAACGTGTACCGACCATTGCATTGAAATCGTCTTCTAATGTGTTCAGAGGTTTACCAACCGTCCGTCATCTTGGACGCGTAATAACGGAGGAAAACTACTTTCATGCTTCTCCAATTATTCCAATCATTTTTGTAATATCATCCTATCATTCATATTTTGATAGAAATAATGGGGCCCCATGGATCTTGGGGCCCTGGGCACGTGCTCAGAGGGAAAGACGGCCCTGGTGTAGGTGTGTGTAGGACAAGCAACTTACTACCACAATGGGTCGTTGCGTCAGTGAATGACTGATTGAATGAACAATTAAATGAATGAATGAATGCAAATCTCACCTGGGTCCAAGTGATATCTCTCGTGTGGTGCGCCCGCGCTCGCACTGCGTTGTAGCCGCACCGCACAAAGTAGCTCGTTGAGACGACCCTGTAACAAAGAAACTTAAGTTATAGATCTTTGATACATTTTTGTACTTTATAGTATAAGACATTCTTTACATTATACCAACAGTTATACCGTTCATAACATCAACCTAATTAAAAAAAAAAAAAAACATTCTTCCAAAGTAAAGTTTCACAATAATTGGACTATGAAATGGAAAAATAATTTTTCAACTTCGACTAATAGTTTCGTAGATTAGCGCGTTAATGCATTAAACAAACAAACTCATCCACTTAAATTTCTTTAAATATGCCGTTTTAAATAAATAGCATATTTATTATTTATCATGTTTTTCACTTTTATTTCGCGGAGGTTGATATTTCGACATTATCTACGAATATCTTGTTCTAGAGATCACGAGAAATTAACATTTTTATTTTCACTATTAAAATAGTAGTGAAAATAAAAAACTTAATTTGAAATCTCATCCACTTTATTACAATACCTAGGTAACACTGAAAATGTTTAGAAAATGAAAAACGGCTTAATGTAGAAAGTTGCCAATACTTTTATTGTTTTTCGAAGTAATCTCCGTTTCTTTCTACACATCGTCGCATTCGATGGAACCACTGAGAAAAGCAGTGGGCCCATTCTTCCTTAGGAGTCTCTTCTATGGCATTTTCGTACGCTTTCACCGCATCTTCAGGGCTCGTAAAGCGAATACCTCGAATTTTATCTTTAGTTCTTGGGAATAAATGAAAGTCGCAGGGCGCCAGGTCAGGACTGTAAGGCGGATGACTCATTATCTCGACACCTGCCATAGTCAAATATTCAACAGTCCGTTTTGCGGAGTGCGCTGAAGCATTGTCGTGGTGAAGGAGGATCCTGCTTCGAGGGCGCTGCTGTCGAATTTTTTCCAAGACAACAGACAAACAGCGATTGACATACCAGTCTGCAGTAACTGTCCTTCCATCTTCTAGCACAACTGTCGCGAAATGACCTTTGACAGTCCATGCGGAGGCGTTTCTGGTCGTCGGTTAAAATATGGGGAATCCATCTGGTACAAAGCTTCCTGGCGCCTAAATGTTCGTGCAATATTTTTTGAACTTGACTCATACCAATGCCTAGGCTTGCCCGTATCTGCTGATAGGTCACTCTCTTATCTTCCTCTATCATGCGTCGCACAGCACTGATGTTATCTTCAGTAGTCGCTGTTAAAGGACGTCCCTCACGCGGATCATCACTGAGATTGCTACGTCCACGCTTAAACTCGTTAAACCAATTGTAAATAGTGGCACGAGATGGGGCTTCATTAAAAAATGCTAATCGCAGCCTATCATAGCTTTGTTGTTGAGTAAGCCCACAACGAAAGTCATAATAAATCATTGACCGAAAATTTTCTCGCGTTATGTTCATTTTCACGTGTAACAAGAGTTTTAGATTTGCCGCCAATTCACAAAAACAAATGACAAATGAATGCAATTTACTACATTAGGTTACCAAAGAGTTCTAAAATTGAAATTCAAAAAAAGTTTTCATTTTCAATGTTTCTAACTGGCCAGTTCTAAACATTTTCAGTGTTACCCACGTATAAGTATAGAACTCTTGTACTGAATAAGGAAGCTGATAAACATGAAAACTATAGCAGTGTCCTAGACATCATCTTATTTATTTAGAGTAAAATATGTCGGCTTGTAAAATAAAAACGTTAGGATCGCTTTTGACTTATAAAATCATCAATTTAACTAATTTCTTATTATTGAAAGTGCACTATGTGAATTAAATTTATTTACATAAATATAACTAAGTAAATTATTCTACTAATATTATAAACGCGAAAGTTTGTAAGAATGTATGTATGTATGTTTGTTACTCTTTCATGTAAAAACTACTGAATGGATTTTGATGAAACTTTACAATAATATATCTCATCAGAGTAAGATATAGGTTGGCTGTAATTTATCCCTGCACTCTCACGGGAGTATGAAGTGCGCGGATAAAACCGCGGGGTTCTGCTAGTATTTTTATCAAGTGTGCTGTGTACGAGGTCAGATGTCTCGGCATCCATTGAATGTATTTTTATTTCAGCACCCATACAAATTTCAATACCTAAATCTAATAAACTAGTGCAATGAAACAAGTGTATTAAAACAATGTAGAAATGTACATAAAGATAAAATCGTATGGATCATGAAGGTATTACATGACATTGCTCGGCGAACCGGTTCGAACCAGATAAGGCGATAATTAATGATAGTCCTAATATGACGTACCGTCTGTAGGTAATAATTATATTTTATAACTAATATATACTGACAAATTCTGTTTGTAATTTCAAATTACCAGCTTTTCACTAAAGAAAACACACATGCATAAGAAAGTATGTATATAGGGTACTTAGTACTTACATTAAAAAAATCAATTTTAAAATGTTTGTCTCTCGGTCTGTTTGTTCCGGCTAATCTCTGAAACAGCTAGGCTGATTTTGACGGGACTTTCACCGGCAAACGGTAGATGTTATAACGTGTAATTCAGGCTATAAAAATAATCATCATCAATCCAGATACGATGGCTAAAGCTAGTTATTTATATGAAAAAGTGTCTTAAAATAACTTTTCAGCTTATGGGTGTTTGTAAAAATAATATTTTTTTTTACTATCTTTTTTATTGGATTCGTAGTAAAAAGGTAAATTAAGGTTATGAATGATGGAATAAATATGATTGTATAAGATCTGTACATTGAAATTATACAATTGCAGAGATCATAAAGGTATTACATAGACACACAATAATAGTAAATAAACAATGAACTGGTTTCTAGACGATAAGAGATTATTATTATTACTGCAATAAACTATTTCTGTATCACGCAGTAACCGTCAATAAATCAATATTGAAAGGTTATAAAAAATTGCCACGGTATTTTACCTAGAATTAAAAAAACAAATCGTTAATTAGTTTTAGGATTTGTGGATTAAGAATTAGGTAATTCAGAACTACATTCATTTTATTTCTAAATCGGCCCAGCCGTTTCAGAGATTAGCGGGAACAAACAGACAGACAGATAGAGACAGACAAAAATGGCAAAAAAAGCTATTTTGGTATATGTACCGTGTATACAACCATATGCATTTAATAAAAAGCGGTTATTATAATGTTACAAACAGACACTCCAATTTAATTTATCTGTATAGATTATTTCAGAAAAAAAAACATTGTATTCCGACCGATATTTTTCATGTTAGAATATATTTCTTTAGAATACTTATAGAATTATTTTAAGCAAAGATTTCGACTCGATAGTTACATTCCGCACACTTCCTTTATATTTTTTACCTGTTTTATTGCCAAAGCACAAAAGGTAAATACTACCCTACTTTCGCTAGTAAAACATCACACATATTTTGCGTCTAAACTCTAAAGTTTGTCTATAAACTCAGATTAGGTAATCTTCGATAAGGATCACGCGGTGGGTGGCTGGGAAACGATATTATCGCACGGGATTCTGTTACGTAATTGATCTGTTACGTCACATCTAGACTGCATCACCACTCGATTTGAGGATCAGCGAATGACACTTTAATATTACGTGATACAAATATAAATTTTATCACTCTTTCTATATTGGAACATAACATTCTTTTAAGATTAGAGGATTAAAGAAAATTATTTATGAACCATGAAACATTTTTGGCGAAATCCATAATTCAAAAGCATAAGCATACTGACTATAAAAATTATCAACTCTTAACTTACGTTGATATGCTTATTTATTTTCAAGGAAACCAGATTATCGACCACGATTTTTTTAGATCTTATCATTCCTTTGTTGCCTTTTTTTATAACGCAGGGGAATGTATTTCACATGTTATCCAGGTTTCCCGAGCAGGCTCCTAGGACCTAGACCTATGTGGGACTCGCACTGGGGAGTGCACTACTCTAACTAAACCACCTGCGAGCGCCATCAGCCGCTTCTTTAAGGGTCCTGGATCTGCAGGCAACAGGAACACCTCAAGCGACCGGCGAAACGCTAGACTACTCCTCGTAAGGAAAGACTGCCCGGCCACCAAAAGACAGTCCCGAGGACGTCGTGTCTAAATAGGTTCCCATCCCAGCCCGGCACATTCCTTTGTTGCCTTTTTTTTCTTTAACACCTGGAAATACTCTGGGGCATCCTGCGAGGGAGTGGGTCTCCCAAGGCGGCGAGTATGTGGGACTCGCTGCACCCGGAAGGTGGTAAGTTAGACGCAGCTCTACCCACTAAAACCCGGCGAATGCCACCAATGCCGCCTTTGGTGAGGTGCCCCGGATCTGTTGAGTAAACAGGGCACCTCGACGGCTAGTCAGTCCCTTGTCCCGCACCACAGAACAATCCCTCCCTAAGTTGAGACAGTACAATGGGGTTAGGTTCCCGTCCTCGCCCCCTGCTCTTTTGTCCCCTCTTCTTATAAGAGGGGTACGTACAAAGAGCCCTCTCGACTCAATTCGCTTCGCCCAAGCTGCTCGGCGCACCCTAAGCTACTGAGCCCCACCGCCTCGACAAGGCCTGAACCATGGTGGGGAACTTGTACAGCTTTACACGTGGTCGCCCAACAGCACGGAGCTTCCGTTTGATAACATATATTTTTATTAACCCTATTAAACTATTTGATTATATATATTATATATAATCTTATAATATATATATATATATATATATATATATATATATATATAAATATATATATATATATATATTTATTACCATGTTGGTTCATGAACTAAAACTTGGTACCTACCTACAAATTCTAATATAACTTCTTAAAATTTTGCAACTAATATCTCAATGGCGATGCGAGCGAGATCGGAGCAAGACGAGTGCGCAACGAGTTCGCAAACAGCACACAGCGAGATCGCAACGAGCACGCATCGAGATCACAACGAGCTCCCAGCGAGATCGCAACAGAAAAAACCCGACCAGTCACAGGGACTGCCGATAGAAGTGAAAACAAAACAATTAAATACCTATATTACAGGCTGTAAAATATTATGACAACCTATACAATTTAAACACAATTTGCAAAACAATTATTCCATAATCTTAATTTCGTGTGCGGTGTCGCGAGTTCAGAGATTTTCTCTCATCTAAAATATGCGTACCGCGCTAAAACAAGTTTACACTTCAAAAAGAAAAAAAGAACTAAACGATATTGGATAAGTAATTTGTACCAAAGAAGAAACAACGATACGACTATAATGGATATTCTTCGAAACCAAGAGTTTACTGGTCAATACAGAAACTTTATTAGAATTTCGTCAACCGATTTTGACAGACTCATTAATTTAATTGGTCCGTTAGTGGTAAAGCAAGATACTAGTTTGAGAAAAGCTATATCAGTGACGGAAAGACTAGCTGTATTTGTCAATAATTGATAGAACTTTCTCTCTATCCCATGCCATTTTCGAAGCTTTTTATTGAAAGATTCAGCCCCAAAACAAAATCAGGCAAGACGTGCACGCGCAGCGACTCGCGAACATATACTGACTTGTAATGTATTATGTAACACTGAAAGGGCCACCTTACTTACGGCGGCTTTTTTAGTTAGTTGGATAGACAAACTAGCAGACGTGCCACCTGATAGTAAGAAGTGGTTAGCGTCGCCCATAAACATAAACGAGTTTGTAGCAACATACATCATCATACAGTATACACCCTCAAGCGGCGTTGCGCACATGGGATAGCATTCGTTTCGCTGTCTCAACCAACGCTCACGTGTGACGTGCTACGCGACCGCTATATTTTCCCTTTCAATCGCTCAATAATTGTTACACCCCTGTACAGTTCAACTATTTTATTTTGTTTATATACACGTGTATTTTACCTATAAATACATACCCGACGCCAGGAGGCCGTGTGGTCGCAGACTGCACGGTTGGCGGGGGGCAACCCCCCACTTTTATAAACCAAAAGTGAGCCAAATGGGTTCACACAAATCCGATGTAGCATTAGGGCCTTCGGGCCGTTAGCATAGATCCATAAAAAAAATGTAAATACATTCTAATACCAACACTGGAGTCCTATTCATCTCCTTAACTTACCTTGCTAAAAGTTTAACGAACTAGCCCAGGCAACTCATGTGTCATCCTCAGTGTGTTAAGTTGAGACATGTTAAGTCAGTCAAGTAAGTGTGCCAGTAATTACACTACCTGTCCTGCCCTTATCTTTGAAACACGGCGAAGCTATTTCACGGAAGAAACTCTCGCTTTAGACTCGCTTGAAAATCGTTAGTGTGATGAAGTCTTTACAGTAAATACAATAAAGGTATAGTTACATTATAAAGCGGCGGCGCGGACATCTGCGACGCCAACTCCTGCAGCCTGGCGCGCGCAGACTCCTCCTCCGGAGACAAACCGACCCCCACACGACCGGTCACCTCTTGACGGGCTATCAACTGAAAAATTTTTTTTTAGATTAAACCTACTTTTTTAAGACAAATTTATACACCGTTAATTGAAAATTATCTAACAAAATTTAATAGTCCACACATTAAATTGATACATCAATTTAATGTGTGCTTTATATTAATGCACGATTAAAAAATATATGTTATAAGCCTTTGAGAATATGCATATGTGGGCATATAGGTGTGAGCCACAAAGGGAGATCTCCGACCGAGCGAGATGGTATTGCTCGGTCAGGCCGCAGCCCCTTGCTATCAATTCAGCTGTTGTGTGTATAGCAACGAGCTGTGGAACTTCGATAGCGTGATGTAGAACTGTGGCGCTGATTGGTCCGCCACACATATTATTTAATTGATATTATATGGTCACAATAGTAAAATACTACAAATACGTAAAGTCAATGGCCCTCAGTTACGTAACTCTAGGGTTGATGAACTTTCACTCGTGTTCACTATATTCTTCACAATCAAGTGATTAAAGAGTTAAAGAAAAATAATGAAAACTGACATAAATATTCAAATACATAATTTAACTCACAACAAATAATAATTGCACAGTTAATAGGATTTTTTTATGTTAGTTGGATAGACAAACTGGCAAACCAGCCACCTGATGGAAAGTGGCCGATGTCGCCCATGAACATAAACCAGCCCACCCGGAACGAGCCCAGGCAACTCATCTATGTGTTGCCTATCCTGAGACATAAGATGTTAAGTCTCGGTGCCAGTAATTACACTGCCTGTCTTGCCCTTCTCTCCGAAACACAGCAAAGCTGTTTGACGGGAGAAACAAGCAAGATGGTGGTACCCATGCAGCCGGGAGCGCGGCACAGCGCTTCCCTCCCACCGGTATAGGATATTTTGGGAGTTTTTTTTATTGGCTTATATATTCTTATTTTTATTAGATAACAGTATCGTCTTATGATTATATAACTAAAATATCTTTGAAGATTTAAATATAGGGTTGTAAGAAAATAACGTGTTACAACTCGTACTTACCTATATTTCATTTTTATAAAGACACTTTTATAACAGTTATTGGTTATTACTAAAATTATTTACCTCCTTTCTCGTACGTTTGCTGCGTTACGTACGCACGTAACGAGAATGCAGGTAGTCCGATACGGACACCTCTAATGCCGTCAACAACCAGCATAATTCAGTCTCGTGAACAAGACATTCGTAGATAATGTCGAAATATCGAGTCGAGCTCCACGAAATAAAAGTGAAAAACATGGTAAATATCCCGTTTTAAATAATTTTAGCAATTAAAATAACCATGTTCACTTAAAATCAATTATAGATTATATAAAAATAAGGTGTTATAACGTACCTGTAGCAGCGTGTGCCTGAGCGCGTGTAGTCTGGCGGCCAGCTGCGCGAGCGTGGCGCTGGAGGCGGCTCGGCGCGTGCGCAGCTCGCCCAGCGTGTCGGACGCGCGCCGCAGCCAGCTCGCCTGCAGCGCCGCCTCCTCCGCCTGGCACTTCGCGCGGAACTTTATCTACAAACGTACGAATTTATTAATAAAGGATTATATAAATGATAAATACTCTTGGGAATGAATTGCTCTAGATTTAAGTGACTTTTGTAAAATAATGATCAATGAACTAAAAAAATGATAGGAACCCAGCAATGTTTCTTGTGGGTATCTTCTCTGACATGAGCGCGTTGCGAACCCTCATTATAAATTTAGCCGCTAAGACGATCATAAGTGATCATTATAAAGATCCTAATAAATAAGTATATGGGAATTATAACAATAAACAATATTTATTTAAGTATTAGAATTAATGAAACAATAACAGTTATTATTTGAATTTAAATAAGATACTTTTATGTACATTGAATATTTTTATTCTACTTTATTTTTACCAGACAGACGTTGTACCGTTAACAAATATCAAACCTGTCAATATTATGGAAGTTTGTCCATGTAAAAAAAAACTTTAATGAAAAATATGTGTAAGCAAACTACAAGTACCAAAACTAAACTCCCATTCAATAATTATAAACTAAGTTTAAATTGTTTTCAAAGATATTTTCTTCACAGTAAACTTTTCGATGAACACAAAGTTTTATCGCATCAATATCACGAGAGGTCCGAATCAATATGCTGCTAGTTTTGTTGCAACATAAAGTCGCAGAAAAATCTAAAAAAAACTATAATAACACAAATTTATAATCACCTCAGAGAATCCGATCATAGGGACAGGTATGTAGTTGCCTGGGTCGGGGTTGTCGGCTTGTGCTTGTTTCCACAACCTCATGTCCATGCCTGTTGTAAAAATATATATTAAACTAGCTGTCGCCCGCAGCTTCGCCCGCGTTAAGTTAGATTTACAGCCGTATCTACCCGGCTTGATGACGATTATTTTTATAGCCTAAGTTACTCCTTATAACATCAGCTATCTGACAGTGAAAGAAAAAGATCAAAATCGGCCCAGCCATTTAAGAGCTTAGCCGGAACAAACAGACAGACAGACAGACAAGACAAAAATTGTAGAAAATGCTATTTAGGTATATGTACGGACGCACTTGTTCACCACGACACACTATACTGACAGTGTATTTTTGGACGTTGAACATCGATATCGAGAGGGACCTTCATGAGTGCGTCCGTGTGCCGAAACTAGTCGTCCAAAACGAAGAAGAAAAACGGTAGATAGATTTTTCTGATCTGTCGCCATAGATTCTGCCCTTAAAACAACTGAACCGATTTTAATATAAAATGTCTAAGAACGCTAGAAAACACTGTTTAAAAAAAACTGCATTCAGACGGGTTCACCCTTTTGAGAGCTACGGCGCCACAGTCAGACATAGCAATTAGCACCCGTCTTTTGGCGTGGAGCAAGGATGCGCTGGGCCGCACTCTCGTCTGATGGGGTACCACCATCCTGCTTATTTTCTCAGTGGAACAGCTGCTACTATGCTGTGTTTCGGAGAGATCAGAGAAGGGCAGAACAAGTAGTGTAATTAGACTTAACATTTTGCCTCATAATAGGTAAAACATGAATAAGTAGCCCGGGCTAGTTCCAGGTATGCTTGTTATGTTCATAGACGACGTCAACCACTTAGGTACCATTAGGTGGCACGTCTGGCAACTAACAAAAAAATTACCAGGCGGGGGTGTGGCCAGGTACTGGTCGAGTGTGGCGTGGGCGGGACGCGTAACGGGCGCCACGGCACCGCAGCCCGCGCCCGCCAGCGCGGAGCGGGCCGTCCCGCCCCCCAGGAACGAACAAAGCTCGGCCGCACCCACGCGCGACCCGCCCGCGGCATTGTTGACCACGTACACCACCACCTACGGATAATAAACAATTGACATACTCAAGGATAAAATACTACGCATTATTCCTTAGTTTCATTTATTTTTGATATAACAGATATAGTACATAATATATTTGGTGTACATTTCAAATTCCTGCGCTACGCTTCACTCCTTTGCCATCATTCTGTGACCATAGATTTTTTTAAATTGAATTCTTAGTTTTCCTTAATTCGTCTATAATACCATATTTAAACTGTGCAGCCATTCTTTTCCAAATTTGAAGATTAACTGTTGAATTAGCGTTTAAACGTCACATAGGTACTTAGAGGGATGAGCTATAAAACCGAAACTAGCCGATTATATGGTTATTTGCTGAAACATATACCCATATTATTATCCAAACTCTAATACCTGAGTTTTATTCTCCGATACTCCTTTGATAGATTCAATATTCACGGCTAAGTTTGGTTTGTTCCCCAGCAGACTAAACAGAGACGATGTGAGAGCTTGCTGATTATTTCTGAAAAGAGATAATAGCTTTATTTTGGCCAATTGGAATGTGACATGTGCAGGCATT
This sequence comes from Helleia helle, assembly GCA_963853865.1. Taxonomy (NCBI): domain Eukaryota; kingdom Metazoa; phylum Arthropoda; class Insecta; order Lepidoptera; family Lycaenidae; genus Helleia; species Helleia helle. The sequence continues at coordinate 17,208,601 of OY971421.1, forward strand.
TGAATAGACTTCCCGCCAGGGAACAAAAGTTTTCTGTGTTCCTGGGTCATTAATGTGTATTAAATATATGTATTATATAACCAAAAATCTTAAACATAAGTATACTATTATACTAATAGTATTAAATATATTTCTGTTGTCTGGTACCTGGAAAGGAAAAGATACCTGAGAGACCTTTGAAAAATAGATACCATTTAGGCCAACCACATTTAGGTTGTTTCAACCAAAATTTCGTGGTCCCCCAAAACATGCCCAATTGTTTTTTTTTTCTTATATATTATACAATTTAAAAAACCTTCAGCTATGCCTCTATGTTCTCGTTTTTTTTTGTAAATAAGCGTTTTCTTTACGAGTTTTTGATGATTTCTAGTTTTTGATGACTCCTACTTCCTATATAAGAATATGAAAAAAAAAAACAAGATATATGGCCATGGTAATGGTAGGTAAAGGTTTGGGTAAAGGTAAATGGTACAAAAATATTTGATCTAGTGTCAATATCCAGGGAGGAAACAGTCGACTATGTTAGTATGGAGAGCGAGCCAGTATCCCTTCCTTTTAACTTTTTTTTTCACGATATAAAAATATATAATTATAATATATATAATAATATCAACCCTTATATTATGTCCCACTGCTGGGCACAGGTCTCCTCCTCAAAATCAGGCGAGGAGGGTTTTGGGCCATAGTTCACCGATGCGCTGGCCCAATGCGTTTTGGTGAACTTCACACACCTTCAAAGACTTTTAATCTCATCAGGTATGCAGGTTTCCTCACGACGTTTCCTTCACCCGTGAGCAAGCGGTGGTCAGGTGCAGGTAGAAATTTAGAAAAACCCATTTCTAGCCATTACAGGGGGGGGGGGGGTCAGGATCGAACCCGGACCTCTCGGCTCTCACTCAAGAGGCCGAGCTCGTACCCACTAGGCCATCGTCGCTCACAGGCCATTGTCGCTCACAATATAACTTAATAATATATACCTAGCTGTTGCCCGCAGCTGCAGCATTTACTTTCCTCTACACCCACATCCAGACTGATTATGTTTATTCTTAATGCCTATTGTAACTCAGTGATAAAATAGCATTATACAAATTACAGATTTTTTTTAAATTGTATCGATACTATTTGTATCAAAGATTATGCCTACATCCCAACATACAAACAGTACCTCCTTATAATATATACTTACTTTATTTCTTGCTCTGGTTTGTTGAACAACAAAGCCACATTTCCGTCTTTGTCTTCTTTCCCACCTAATCTAGAATAGCCAACTGCTTTAAAACGACAAAGCGGATTTTGTTCATTCAACTCCAAGGGAGGTGCATTACGACTGTAGTAAGCTTGACCTGAAAATAAATACAGATTCATTGCAGCATATACTATATCATTATGAAATGTGTTGAATGTCACAATGACTAGTTCACGTCCATATCAGAAAAGGCTCAATCGATTTGAAAGGTTTTTTTTTGTTCTGAGAGTTAGGTTAAACCTGATCATAAATGGCAATTCATTCACCCATGAACATACATTCACATATCCTGAGACATAAGATGATAACCCTACCCTTGTATCAAGAGCACATAAAAGCTGTTTGACAAAATAGAAAAAAAAGACAGTGGTACCATGGAGACGGGCAAAGTGCTGTCTTGCTGGCATTTTTTTAATTTGTATTATTTTCTCATAGGCAGGGCAAAATCTGCCCAATATTTATAAATAAATAAATAGTAGTTGCTTAAAGTAATGATGACCACAGCTCAAACTTTATCACGTCTGCATGTCTATGTTCTCATTGGCTGTTCGACTCCCCCTACAAACAGGTAGCTAGTATTGTTTTTTTTTTTTTGTACTACTCACCCGTGCCCCATTGAGCTTGGAGTAGATTCCACTTGGCAAGCACCTGATCTCGCTCATCACCAAACACACAACAGTTGAACACAGCTGCTACTAATGCTTCGTGAGCATTTGTGGGACCCTGTTGCTGTTGTTGTAATTGTTGTTGCTATAAAAAAGATTTCAACAAATTGAGATCCTCCTCCTTTTTGAAGTCGGTTAAAAAGTATTTTATATGGAATAGAAGTATGCTAGTAAATTTTGTAGTTTGTTTTACATACAATATGGCTAATATTTTGAACAAAATAAAAAAATAAGTATGTCTAATTTGATACAGAAAACTTATTATATGGGTAATAATCATTAAGTCTATAACATTGATACCCAAAGTGATCTATATGAAGCCCCAGGGATTCATATCATTAGAAAAAAGTGAGGGGCCTATAACTTGTAAAAAGTGTATCTATATAATCTAATCTAATATATAAAATTTCCATGTCACAATGTTAGTTACCGTACTCCTCCGAAACGGCTTTACCGATTTTTACCAAATTTTACATGCGTATTCAGTAGGTCTGAGAATCGGCTACTATCTATTTTTCATACCCTTAAGTGATAAGGGTGGTCAACCCCTCAAATTTTAAAAGTTAACGCGGGCGAAGCTGCGGGCAACAGCTAATATCTATATAATACTTATCTAGAAAGGTCTGCCTCATATAATAAGCATTGTCTTTAGCCTAGAAGGCCTTTAGTAAGCTGTTCATTTAGTAACTAGATGGTCATATTCACCCATTAACATAAACAATATACGAAATCTATACTAATATTATAAAGCTGAAGAGTTTGTTTGTTTGAATGCGCTAATCTCAGGAACTACTGGTCCGATTTGAAAAATTCTTTCAGTGTTAGACAGCCCATTTATCGAGGAAGGCTATAGGCTATATAACATCATGCTGTGATATATACGAGTTGAGTAACGCGGGCGAAGCTGCAGGCAACAGCTAGTTAAGTATAATGACAACAGTACAATTGAATATAGAAAGTAAAAACACACCTGTGGCTGCTGTCCGAATGTATTTGTTGTTCCTAAACCTGTACCAAAACCTCCAAATCCAGTTGTAGGTTGTGCTGGCTTAGTGCCAAAAGCTGATCCAAACGAGGATGCTGCGCCAAATGTGTTAGAACCTAATGTGTTGGTTCCAAATGCTGGTGCTGTGTTGCCAAAGGCTGGTGCACCGGTTCCAAAAGAAGTGCCTGTAGCACCAAAAGCTGGTGCACCAGTACCAAAAGTGGTTCCAGTATTACCAAAACCACCAGCTCCGAAACCTAAAAATATTGAACATTTTCATGACATTTTTGGTCTACAGACTTGAAATATACATTGGGAGCATAAAATTCAATTTATCATAATATGATCATGTTTATAACACAATTTTGATATTAAAATTTTAATTAATATCATTTATATACAGATAAAAAAATTGTAGTGTCTGTTTAGTAATATCACAATAACCACTTTAACATATTATACCAGAATAACATTTTTTACCATTTATGTCTGCCTGTCTGTTTGTTCCAGCTAATCTCAGAAATGGCTGGGCCGATTTTGATAGGACTTTCACTGACAGATAGTTGATGTTATAAAGAGTAACTTAGGCTATAAAATAATCATCATCAATCTGAATACGATTGTAAATCTAAGTTAACTCAGGTGAAGCTGTGGGCCCCCACCATGGTTCAGGCCTTGTCGTGGCGGTGGGGCTCAGTAACCTAGGGTGAGCGGTGCACCTTAGGCGAAGCTAATTGGGCCGAGGGGGCTCTTTGTACCCCTCTTATAAGAAGAGGGGACAGAAGAGCAGGGGGCAAGGGGTGAGGATGGGAACCTCACCACATTGTACTGTCCCGACGTTGGGAGGGGTTGTTCTGTGGTGCGGGACAACCCCTCTGTGGAGGTCCCTTGCGGGACTGACTAGCCATCGAGGTGCCCTGTTTGTTTTCTAGATCCGGGGCATCTCACCAAAGGCGGCATTGGTGGCACTCGCCGGGTTTTAGTGGGTAGAGCTGCGTCCATTTACCAGCTGTCGGGCGCAGCGAGTCCCACATACCCGCGTGGGGAGACCCACTCCCCCGCAGGATGCCTCAGAGCATTTCCCGGCGTTAAAGAAAAAAAAAAAAAGGTGAAGCTGTGGGCACCAGCTAGTAGTATATTATAATTTAACATGATTTTGTGTAAATTGTTAATTAATATAAGTGGGTCTATAAAAATAAAATACTTATTACTCCTAATATGAATAAAATAATTTACTTCATCAATTAAAATAAGTAATTTATTCCAAGTGACTTTAAAAAATATAGATGAATATAAAATAATATCTACTAACTAGGCAATTGTTAAATATTAAAAGAAAAAAACCTGGTTAAATGAGATTTGATTTCTAGGATTTTTTTGATGTTTACCTCTATATTTGGGACTGTGGAACTCAATTTATCAAATCAGTTGGGACAGGTTTCGACACAATTGTTTACAAACATTAGAATGGAATAACGGTACATTTCGCCTCTATAGGCTGGGGCCTCTGTAAATGAGACAACGAAATTTTAAACCTGTCTAATTGGAAAACTGGATAAATGAAACCCTCTTTAAATGGTACAAAATCATTGGTCCCTTGAGATCCCAATTAACCAGGTTTCACTATGTATTAATACTTTTGGTATTTTCCAAATGAGTATATGTTTAAAACCTCATCATATTATATTTATAACCTGTAGCTGGTTTTGCTGCATTGTTGCCAAATCCAGAGAAAAGTGATGCAGATGTTGCAGGTGTTGTACTTGCTGCACCAAATGGTGCCACTGTAACATGTAATAAATTAATTTTAGTATTGTATCTATAAAACTTCACAAGACATTTATGATGAGATGACGATGATGATGTGTAAGTCCTATGTGTGCAAAAAGTATAGGCAAAGAAACCAGATTCAGGATAGATAAAAACCAACAACCATTGCATGTTTACGGAATTAAAAAAATGTCACCAATGAAATAAAATAAAACTATTTAACACAGCCAGTCTATTTACTTGCAGCAGGACTTTACAATGCATTCTTTATATATACAACACCATTTAAATATATGTACCTAGTTAATGCAATTGCAAATAGACCTAACTTATAACCAACTGTTCAGTTACTACACATTTTACTACACATTTTTTTATTACTAATAAATGAGAGACCTTGTTACGCGGAGAACGAGACTGAATAAAGATCAACTAAGTTTTAAACATGTTCCAACAGACCTGTGTTTGTAGCTGGAGCACCAAAAGTTCCAAAACCTGAAGGAACAGTCGAGGTGCCGAGGCCGAAACCGGCAGTACTTGTAGTGGCCGTGTTTCCACTTCCAAATGAAAACATTGCTAAAATAATTATTAAATTGATTTTATAACACATAATTGAAAATAGAAAGGTACAATAAGGTTCTTACGTTTTGAAGCAGCAGCACCAAAGGCTGAGCTCTGAGACACAGTATTAGTGGAACCAAATGAAAACGACATCGTGTTGTATCAATATCTAATAATTAATACGAAATCCGTTTTAACTTTACAGAGAAATTTAGAACTGTTTCACACAAACACACTAAGTCTAAATAAATTTTAAATATCGACAATTATGACAAAAGTGTAAACTGTAAACATCTGAGTTTTGACCAAAGAGTATAATTACGGTTTTGACATTGATGAGTAATAGTTATAAATAAAACTTATATGTATGCCCAAGATTCATAATTCATATTTTATAGGTTTTTTTTTTGGGTGACGTCGAGTGTGATCACAAATGTCTTCGAAGTTTCCCGGTGTTTTTATTGATAATATTCGTCTATTTGCTGTTGATTTGCGCTACTGATTCGTGATGATGAAAAGATATATACCAACACGTATATATCTTTTGTGCCGTAAGTGTAAATATATTGTGTTTGTTTTATTATTAATAGGTAAGAATCATGGATGACCGGCACGATCCCGGGGGAGGATCACGTGCGCCCGACTCGCAAAACCTTTTTTCTCAGATGGATATTGATTCATCCAATCCCAGAAAACGACCACCACAGTCTGAGGAAAACATTCCCCCTAAAAAACTATTACCAATCCTTCACAAACTTCGCCGTCGATTCAGTCTACGTACACACATCCCAATTTTGTTGAACATAAGACCCGTTATTCTGAAGATGACATTGCCCCTTTTCTAGTCCATGTTAGTAAGACGGTAACAGATGTGTCTGCTGGCCCCACCTTGAAACTCATCAAATTCGGACACTTTCTTTTTAGAAACAACATAAAAAATGTAATCCAGGATGTTGTGAAACGCATTGGCTGCAACAGGGTTTCAGTGGAATTTAATTCCGCTGCTGCGGCTAACGCTTTTCTAGAACACCCAGCACTTCATCCGGTTAAATTTGAAGCGAACATCCCATCTTATAATGTTACACGAATGGGAATTGTGCGTGATGTTCAAGTAGAATGGACTTAAAGGAGCTGGTCCAATCGGTAGAAGTTCCTGCTGGCTGCGGTGCAGTCATTAAAGCACGCCGTTTGAATAGGAAGAAGATAGAAAACAATGTCCCTACCTGGATACCTACCCAATCCGTAGTCTTAACCTTCTCTGGTCAAAAGCTTCCAAATCGTATTTTCTGCTTTTTTACATCCCTCCCTGTTGAAGTATATGTCCTCCCCACTATCCAGTGCAACAAGTGCCGCCGATTCGGCCATATTTCAACCCAGTGCCGATCCGCCCCTCGCTGCTTTATTTTCTCCCAACCACACGAAGGAATTACCTGCTCTAAGTCTCCTCCCCACTATGCCTGTTCTGTTCCGGCCCCCACTCTGCCATTGACACATCCTGCCCAGAGTACAGTCGGCAAAAATCAATCAAATTAGTTATGTCACAGGAAAGCATTTCATATTCAGAAGCATCGGCTAAGTTCTCACAGGTGAGAAGATCATAGGCGCTACTTAATGCGCCTTCAGTAACGCCCCTGTGCTCGTGTCGGGTTCAGGATAGGAACCTGGGCCCAGTATGACACGACGTCGCGGGGACTGCCTAAGCAGCCGGGCAGTCCCCCCTTAAGAGGAGTAGTCTGGCCTTTGCCGGGGCCAGCCTGTCGCTGAGGTGATCCTGTTGAATGCCTATCCAGGACCCTCAAATTAAAGCGGCTGAAGGCGCTCGCAGTGGTTTTAGTTTACGGGTAGGGCACTCCCAGGTGTGAGTCAGGGTCAGGATCTACCCGAGATCCTGGCAGCATTAGATTAAAAAAAGCTGAACTGATTTTTCTCATAAATAAGCATAACCCCTTGATTTTTGCTGTTCCTGGTTTTGCGTGCCTCCGGGATAATAAGAACAACGGAAAATGCGGTAGCTGCATTTTAGTTTAGAAATCAATCCCATATTCCCAGATCACCCTCCCTCCACATGACAGTGACTGCTTCAATGTAGTGGCTGTTAGAGCCTTAGATATTTCCTTTTTATCCGTTTATATACCTGATCCTAACATGTCCATCCTAACAAATCTATTCTCAATCATTGGTGCCCTCCCCCTCCTGTTGCCGTATTGGGTGACTTCAACATCCACCACACTTCATGGGTTTGTTATTATAAGGATACCCTATCCTCGGCCTTCCTTGACCTCGTTGATGACTACAACCTCTGCATCCTCAATGACGGCTCCCCCACACGCAGAGTTCTTTCTGGCCAGAACCCAAAATCCGCTGTAGACCTATCTCTATGCACTCCAACCACCTCCGCGCGCCTCACATGGTGTACGCTGTGCAATACGCATGGTAGTGACCATTTCCTCATCATTATGTGTATTCCCTCTAATTATATACTTCCTCCTCGCAATCCTCGACTTAAATTTAATTTTTCTAAGGCTGACTGGACCCAGTTTTCTCAGTCTGTGGACGCTCTTTTGGCTAATCTTCCCCCAGTCTCCCATGAAAACACCCATTCGGCTTACTCTATCTTTAGGAATGCTTTACTTTCAGCAGCAGAGACAGCAATTCATACTAAAAACGCTTCTAGGGGTAAAATCCCATCACTTCCCTGGTGGGACTTAAAAATAGATTGGAGTGGTTTGTGGAGAGTAGAGGCATCCTCCCTGCAAGTCAATTTGGATTTAGGAAGGGATTGAGCACCATGGATAGCGTGGGCTGTCTAGCAACGGACATACGCATTGCTCTTTCTAAAGGAGAGTCCTTGGTTGGGATGTTTCTTGACATTGCATCCGCATACGATAATGTCCTTCTTCCTGTACTCAGGCAAAAAATGCTCCAGCTGAGTATCCCAGAGAAGATGGTTAATTTCATATCTAATCTATTTTCTTCTAGAGCCATTTTAATTTCTTCCCAAAATTCTTTACTACCTCCTAGACTTCTATGAACGGGCCTCCCTCAGGAATCAGTTTTAAGCCCATTACTATACAACTTCTACACCTACGATCTAGAACTTTCGGTAAATTCATTCTGCAACATACTACAATATGTGGATGATTTGGCTCTATACGTCTCAGCCAAGGACTTAGGGGATGCCTCTACTCGCCTCGACTCCGCTATTAACTATCTCCATGACTGGTTAGGTAATCATGGTCTATCCCTTTCAGTTGAGAAGAGCAGTGACATTCTCTCGCATGCTATTTCCGACGTCATTGTCTCATTTGAAGGTAAAATATTCCCAGTGCGAGACTCAGTAAAATTTCTAGTTTTATGGTTGATTGGTAATCTCAGATTATATTACATACTCTTTTGATGTCAACTACGATCTGTTTAGTTTTTAAGTATGCATTATATTTTGAATTACTTTAAATTTGGAATGTCAGTTTTAGGTATAAAAGATGAAAAAAAAGCGCGGGAAGCTTCGATTCGGCGGGAGTTTTATTTCGAGCAAATTTTTTCTAAAATTTAATTTTATTGATCAGAGGAGTTTTATGTTGTAAATATAGTTTTTATTTAGTGTATATATAATTGTAGTTTTGTATTAGCTGTTATATTTGGTAAGTTTTCATATATTCTTTAATAATAGGTATGTAAATATTCACTTCTGGAGGTTGTCGGATGAACGACCCTCCCGACCCCATGGCAGGGCTGGGCCCAGGGCCTGGCCCTGATGTAGGGTGTTGTATTACTGTACCATATAGTGTTGATATGGACATAGAATCTAATGAAAAACATGAAGGTACTCGTAAGAGACCCAGAAATAATACAGAATTTCCTACGGAAAAAAATAAAATTCCATCAGAGTCCACCACCACACCAGTATATCAGACGTCAGTTCCATTGAGCCGCAGGCTAATTACGTATCTTGAAATTACAAGCAACAGGCAAAAATTGCACAATATCTGCTGTCAAAATCATATTTTGTATTACCTATTAGCAACGCGACAGCAACAAGCTCAAATAATCGACCGCAACGCCATCTGCAAAGCGACAGCGACCGAGGAACTAAAAATGCATTTTTTGGTATGTTTGGCTGACGGTTTGGTATTACGTAAACTATTTAGCAGCCCGCGACAGCAGATTGAAATGTCAAACAGCGATTTTTTAACAACAACTAAAGTAGTGTCTGCAAGCCTGTTGCTATTCGTCTGCTTACTATATAAACTGTTTAAAATACTTGGTTAGTGATCGAAAAAGACTGTTAGAGACATTTTAGGCGTAATATGATCTTATTGAACTTACCCTATTCGATTTTAAGTGGCAGTGTTATTGAAAAAGAAACTATAATTTTAAAACAATGGCTCGTGCACTTCTTTTGATGGTTGCATTAGAGGCTGAGGAGATAAGACAGGAGACCAGGAGCACAGCCTCACTGAGACGTCGACTACGTGAGGAAGCCAAAGCATTCAACTTGTCCGACTGGGAATTTCAATCACTTAACAGACATTCAAAGGATTTTAACTTATGAAATTAAATTGATCTAAGTACTATATAAAAGTCAAGAGTTTTGCGACTTAACAGTAGGATTCCTGCCGGCAACACAACGGCGACAACAATATGAATTCAATCCAGTTCCAGTTCCAATCTGGAGTATATTGGTACTCTTGAACAAATCGAGTTTACGATTGATTTTGAAATTGGAAGCGATGACCGATGTGATGTGTATAATAAAATATAATAACAAAATAAAATTCAACAATATGATGTTCTATGTTTTTTTTTAATTAAAATATGTCTCCAATAATGAATTATTATCTTTTATAATGTACCTAGTTCCTTAAATTAAACCTAAACTTATTTTGTAAAGCATTAAACGGCAAATAAATTATACATTCTGGCATAATGTGTATTGCTGTTATAAAAAAATCTTACGTGCAATTTTGAATAGACATCAAATTTCAAAATAGCTCAAAACAAAGTAAACAAAAAAAATTAGAAATCATCTTCTTTCTTAATTTACCAGTAATGCTGGTGCCAAGGCTTTCCAAAGTAACATCTCAAGTTCTGACAGACCACAAACAAATTATAATTGTTATGTATTTTAGTGATTGGTCTTATTGAAAATGAGGTATTTTACTCATAAACATAGGCTTAATTTGTTTACAGAATACTGTGATTTATTTAAATATTGCTACCTTGGGTTAAAAGATAATAAACGACTGATTGTTACTAAGTATTTTAGTACTTATTTTTATAATACCGTGATTGTAGGTAAGATTACCATATCAATCAATGACCAAAAATTTAATATACACATGGAAATAAAAACTGTGTTACATTTAAATATTAGAAGCTAAATATTGTGATTTATTTAAATATTGCTACCATAGGTTAAAAGAGAATAAAAGGGTTATTGTTAAGTATTTTAGTTACTTACTTATTTTTATAAATACTGTGATTGTAATATTGATTATATCAATCAATGACCAAAAATATAGAATATAGTTAAAAAAAACAAATATTAGTTTAACAAGAGTTTAATGAAAACATTAAAAACACTTATAGCTATTATAGCAGCCTATTATAGCTCACGCACACTAACTCTGGAAGTTCCTGCCTACTTGTTTCCTGGGTGCTGTCTGTGCTACTAAGTAGGTGGTATGGTATCCTCACTGTCTTTTTGACTCAAGCTTGCTTCATTACAAATGTTGTGTAAAACACAACAAGCATTTATAATTCTAATAACTGTGTCCAGATGATAGAGAAGGACCCTGTGGCCTAGGAGACATTGCCACCTATACTTCAGAACACCCATAGTATGCTTTACTGTATAGTGTCCCACACAATTAAATTTGGTGTAGTGTTCTTCAGGTGAGCCAGCCGGAGCATCCAAATATGTTTCATCACAATAGTTCTTTGGGCATAGCCCGAGTCTCCTAAAACATAATAAATAATTATTGCATTATAATATTCATGTATGAAACAAATGCTCACTTTATTATGATTTTAACTTAGACTTAACAAGTGAATAAACAACTTCCCCAAAATTTAAAAAGGAAAGAACACATTCTAAGATTCCTTTATAATTTTTATGTTATTTGCCAATTTAAAGGTATTATGACTTCTTATACTGTGGTATTACTAAAAGAATATTATATCTATTAACATATATAATTAATTTGTTTAAATTGTATAATATATTATATCAATATAATACCTATATACAATTTAAAGGTATTTATAAAACAAAAGGCATTATTAAAACTAACTTATACAATTACAGAATCCAAGAGTCAACTTACATTTAAAACATTTCTTAAGTGAAATCCTTTTCTATTATAAAACCTCTCATTTTGGGCTGGACATATGAGAGCCATATGAGTACCAACAATAGCACTTACTATGTCATATGGAAGTTTTCATAAAATCTGAAATTAATGCAAATATTATTATGTAGCTCAATAAGTCAAATAGATTATTATAATTAGCACTTATTTTATTTATATTAATAGATAGGTATCACATAATATGAAGAACAATGTAGAACCAATCAATAATAAAATAATTTGAGATATATTTTTCAAGTATCCTACATATGCATTGAACTATTATTACTGTAGTAATTACAACTCACTGTACATAGGCCGTAAATAAAGAGAAAAGATGAACTATAGAAGAGGTTAGATTAATTATAGATATTTCTATTGACATACCTTATAACCCGCAGATACTAGATAGTAGATACAAATCCAAATCGCTATGAATAACTTCAAAGCTCCTTGCTGAGGCGATAATATCTCTTAAACTCCTCATCACATTAAATTTCACTGTAATTGTGCGCTATTGTAGCATATTTTCGATCCCAATCCTAAATTTCGATAGGATCGAGTGTCAAGAGTAGGCCGGCAGATCACAGAATAATATTAGCATAGTGTTTATATACTCTTTGAATATTAGTTATTACTTATTAGTTATTACATATGTATGTACCCCATATTTAGTATTTACATTAAAATTGATTAAAATTTAAAAGTATTTGAAGTGTGTTAAGTGTTTGACGTTTTGTAGTTCCATCCATTGCTACCTGGCTGCTGGTGGCGCTAGTAAAAGTGCATTAGCGGCTAGTGAGCAGATAGCAGACGATAAACTTAGATAATACGTTTCTTTTTGCAACCTCTCGACCGGTCGCTGTCGCTCTGCTGTTGCGTTGCTATCGCGTGGCTGTCGCGCTGCGGTTGCTTTGAAATACGTAATTAGGGTGCCGTTCACATTATGTATCAACTGATTCATATCCTTATGTAGTTCATGTTCAAAGAAATGTATCTACACCTAATGATGGCACTACGCTGCATCCTATAACTTTTGGAAATTTTTTAAAAAACAATAATGTTAAAAACATTGTGGCTGGCAGTATAAAAAGAATAGGAAGGAATCGCTGTGCTGTAGCGTTTGCTACACCACAAGATGCTAATAATTTTATAATAAATAAAAGTCTAGAATCTTTTCAATTAAAAGCAATAATTCCTTCTTTTACTGTTACCAGAATGGGAATAGTTAAAGGAGTCCCCGCAGATTGGTCCCCTGAGGATATTATGGAAAATATATCTACTCCAATTGGTTTTGGTAATATAATTAAAATTAGGAGAATAAATTACAAAGTAAAAGTAAATGACACAACTATGTGGAAACCATCACAATCCATAATTATTACATTTGATGGACAATAGCTCCCTCCTAGGGTTTTTATATGTTATAATTCATTGCCTGTAGATTTGTATATATTTCCTACCATACAGTGCTATCAGTGCTGTAGATATGGACATACAAAAGCTGTTTGCCGGTCAAAACCTAGGTGTTATAAATGTGGGCTGGAACATACTGGCGATTAATGCTCACAAGAGACTGATAGCGCATCTTGCATTTTATGTTCTGGTTTTCATTTTGCAACTAATAAAATTTGTCCAGAGTATAGCAGACAAAAAATGATTAAAACTTCTATGGCACAAAAAAACATATATAATGAAGCAAATAAAATGCATCCACAGTCATCAAAACTTTATGGCGACGTCTTAATTTCTTCTCCAAGCAGGAACTCTACTTCATTAAATAAATCTAACATCTCTACATCTAACACTTCCTACAAGAAAACGGTATTTCTAAAGCCACGCTCTGCTCCCACGTTGTCTACGGGATACGATAGAGAGGCACACAAAGCTCTTATTAAAGAATATCAGATTCCTTCTTCCGATAATGGATGTGCCCTACAGGTATCCGATGAATCGCACACATCAACTTTAATGGATGTTTTGTCTGCACTTATTGAGGCTTTACAACAAAATAACATTTTAAGACCGTCCAACGTTGCTACACTAAATAAGATGATTTCTAATAAAAACAACAACAATGGCTTGCAACATAATTCAGTGGAATTGCAGAAGCATAATTCCGAAAAAAACTGATTTGATATATATAATTAATAAATATGAACCTATGCTTATTGCTCTTAATGAGACTTGGTTAAAACCAAATTTCATTTTCCGAATTCCGGGTTATTATTGTTTACAAGATGATAGAATAGATGGGTATGGTGGTGCTGCCATACTAATAAAAAACACAGCGACGTTTAAACGGTTATCATTACCATCTCCGAAAAATAATAATTTTAACATCATAGGAATTCAATTCAACAATATTTCTGTTATTTCATTGTATATTTCTCATAATTCTACTTCTACCTTTACCGATATTCGTAATTTATTTGACTCCATATCCTCGCCTTTTTTAGTACTTGGCGATTTTAATTCACATCACCAATGTTGGGGAAGTGATGTTACGAACAGTGATGGGGATCGTTTATTAGAAATTATTGATAAATATAATTTATGTGTTTTAAACACGGGTGAGCCAACGCGCGTTGTAAATATTAACGAAAATAAAAGTGCCGTGGACTTATCTATTTGTTCACCCGGCCTCGCCTCTGCTGTATCCTGGTCTCCACTTCCATCTTCTTACGGAAGTGATCATTATCCCCTACTCCTCACTCTTTGTTTTAAGAATGATAATAATAATAATGTAAATAAAAGGTTACGTTTTAAATACAGCTTAAATAATGTTGATTGGAATGCGTTTAAAAATGAAATTGATCATCAAATTGAAAAACTGCCTAATATCCAAATTGGTAATGAATTAACTTGTTCGGAATTACTAGCAAAAACATTAATTGAAGTAGCTGATAGAAATTTTCCTATTAGAAAATCTAAGGGCATGAAAATTCCATTTCCTCCTTGGTGGGATCGCGAATGCTCAGAAGCTATAGCAAAGAGGAAAAATATTGAAAAACAATATGCAGGTAACATGACGAATGAAAACTTTGAAAAGCTTTCACAAATCCTTAAATCTACGCGTATACTTTTGAAACAAAAAAAGCAGCAGGGTTGGAGAATATTTTGTTCATCATTATCTCCCTCTACGTGTCCTTCGGAGGTCTGGAGAAGCATTAAACGCTTTAGATCAGCTTTCAAAGATCAAACAGTCGTCCCATCAAAACAATTTTTAAATGAGTTTATAGACCTGTTAGCTCCCTCTTCTACAATAGAAAAGTTTGTTCTTCCATCCCCTTCTTCCAGTTTAATTCATAATTACTCTTTATTATGCTCTCCATTTTCTATGCCTGAACTTAAAGGTATTTTATCACATGTCAAAGATTCCTCCCCTGGCGTGGATGGTATCTTATATTCCTTCTTAAGTCACCTAAGTGATGAGGCGTTAACCTATTATTTAGATCTTTTAAATACCGTTATGATCTCTGGAAACATACCTTCTTCGTGGAAATCTCAAGAAATTATTCCCATTTTAAAACCCAATGAGCCTCCACATATAGTTTCATCCTATAGACCCATTGCGTTATCATCAGTTCTTACTAAAGTGGCAGAACATTTAATAAAAAACCGCTTGGAATGGTATCTTGAGCATAATAGATGCCTATCAAATAGCCAGTTTGGTTTCCGCAAGGGTAAAAGCACAATAGATAACCTTAGTATTTTAACCACCGATATTCGTTTGGCTTTTAAAAACAATCAGAAAGTTATTGCCGCTTTTCTCGATATTCAGTCTGCTTATGACAATGTCATAATATCTATTCTTATAAATAAGCTACATAAATTAAACGTTCCTCAAATACTCACAAATTTTATTGTTCATTTATTAAAAGAACGTACGATATCGGTGTACATTGATGATTCAGTAAATGTTACACGGACTGTAAATAAAGGTCTACCACAGAGATCGGTCCTTAGTCCATTGCTTTATAATGTTTATACGTATGATTTAGAAGCTACACTCAAAAGATCTATCAATATTTTACAATACGCTGATGATTTGCTTTTATATGCTATTGACGATAACATAAATGATGCTTGTAAATTACTTAATGAAAATCTTTTTAGCCTTAAAAACTGGCTTTTCGAAAATGGGTTAGAATTAAGCGTCGATAAAAGTACGGTTGTAATGTTTACTACAATGAAAACTATTCCTCAAATAAACATTGTTTACAATAATAAAGTTATCCCAGTTAGAAACCAAATTAAATTTTTAGGAGTTTTATTAGACAGTAAATTAAAAGGCACTGCACATATTGATTATGTGGTTGCAAAATGCGAGCGTAATTTAAATATATTAAGATGCTTATCGGGTGTTTGGTGGGGAGCTCACCCTTTTTTGTTTAAAATTAATTTATAATGCTATTATTAGAAGTATATTAGATTATGGAATGTTTTATTTGTAGGTAATAATATAAATGCAGTAAAAAAATTAGACCTTATTCAATCTAAGGCGCTTCGTATTATATGTGGTGCCATGAAGTCGAGTCCCATTAACGCGCTCCAAGTGGAATGTTGTGAACCACCTTTAGGCCTCAGGAGACAGTTTCTAGCTGATAGATTTCTATTTAGGCTAAAACAGTATTCTTACCATCCTTTAATAGAAAAGTTAGACAGATTAAATCAATACATACTAACATACCCAGACTCGCCATGCGATAAATCAATTCCATGTTTAATATTGAGCTATCGCAAAATTATTTCGACGTCAGCTGATATCTATCAATCTGTTGTACTACCATTATTTTCATATAACTTTGAATGTATTTTTATTAGTCCAAATATAAAGTATAATATTGGCATAGATAAAGATCACTTAGAAGCTAATACCAATTTTAATTATTATCTAGATTGTGAGTGGAAATGCATGATGCATCTAAAGTATAGCCATCAGGGAATGTAGGAGTAGGTATATTTCATTCTCAATATAAGATTATTCAGAAAGTTAAACTGCCAATTGAGACTTCAGTTTTTACTGGGGAATGTTTTGCTATTTTCAAAGCTCTTGAATTTATACTTGTAACGAAATTAACGCAAACTGTTATCTTTACAGACTCCAAAAGTTCTTTACAAAGCATTGAGAAATTTCCATTTTTTTATAAACCTTATTTCTCTATTAATTATTTCTTATTGTACGGACAAACCCCTGAGGGTTTTTGTTACGCCGTTACAATAAGGAAAATTGTATCTATTAATATGTCATCATTAAATAAATAAAAATAAAATAAAAATATTATTTTTGCTATCCGAGATATGCTTTATAAATGTATGAATAGGGGATACTCGATTAAATTTGCTTGGATTCCTAGCCATTGTGGTATTATTGGCAATGAAAAGGCTGATAAATTAGCTAGGGATGCTGTACTATGTGGAGATATGTATCCATACCAAAATTATAGTCACGATCTTATGTCCTTGGCTAAGGTTAATCTATATAAAACGTGGAGTAATATTTGGGAGAATTCTACACAATATAAAGGACAACATTTTTATAATATCCAACCAGTGATACCTAAGAAACCTTGGTTCAATAAAGTTAAACTATGTAAATTAATTATTTCTTCTTTGATAAGAATGAGGATAGGACATGCATGCATTCCTGTCCATTTATTTAGAATAGGCGTGATGGATAGTGATGTCTGCGAATGTGGTGAAGAACTTAGGAACTTTAGATCATATATTTTTTGCATGTCCATTATTAGACCGCTCTTCCTTCCTATCCTCCTTACGATCCCTTCATGTTCCCTTTCCAACCCGACTTTCGTGTTTATCAAGTGATCCTATTAAATATTGTATTATTATCTCTTCTTTTATTACTTGTAATAATATTAAATTGTAAATAGTCAAGTAATTTTTATGTAAAATATATCAATATTTTTTTCTGTCATATATATTGTACCTATAAATTCCTCTGATCGTATCCTTTTTCCAAAATATCCGTTTTATATTTAATTTTTATAGTTTCCCTACCTTTAATAAAACTTGACACTGGCATTTAGTAAATTCTCATTGCCATAAAAAAAAAATAAAAAAAAAGGTATAAAAGATGGATTGTGTAATATTTTATAATTCCGTTAAAATCAATTGAAGAAGTAACATGTTTAGTTATCTGATATAATTTTTGTATTCTCTATAAATGTCATAATGATCATATTTAATCAAGTAAATTCAAAAATGTTGATGTTCAAATAAATAGTTTTTCTGATTTGTTGTGTCTGAGTTTGAAGGTGATCCCATTAGCCACTTTTAACATTCAAGAGTGATTTTTACATTTTTTCATTTTTGTAATGTATTATATCCCAGGATCCAGTTTCTTACTAAAAGATTAAGATTGAAGTCATGCCTTCGCTTAATTCGTATAGTTTTCGATTGGTATTAATATCACTGATTTGTGCACACAGTTGTCTGTTACACATATTAATCGTATTTTAATGTTCTTATGTTCTTAAATTAGAAGGGATAATAACTTATGAAACTTTAATGTGTACCTCAAATTATGATTAATGTAGGTAAACATAACATAATGAGAATTTAACAATGAAATTATATTTCGATTATAAAGAGAGATCTTACATTTTTTATAAAAAACGAAATCTTCTGATATATAATAATATGTATTTATCTACAGCTTGTTTCATAAAAATTATATTGGCAATATGTCGTTTGGCTGCAAAAATATTAACTTTTGCCATTCGAAAAAAATATATAAAATATTTATCTGCTCTGTGACTTGTGTGACAATAACAATCTGTCACAAATCAGTATTCTCTTTATAATTTGTGGTCTTAACACAAAATTAATAGACGTGCACTAGGGACTACTAAAAATTGTTTCTCAGCGATAAATATCGTAATTTTTAATCTAAGACAATAATCACAATGTCAGACTGGGATACAGTAACAATCTTACGCAAAAAGCCTCCAAAGGCATCGGCTTTAAAGACTGAGCAGGCTGTAAATGCCGCTAGACGGCAAGGTTTGCCTGTAGACACGCAACAGAAATATGGTGCAGGAACAAATAAACAACACGGAACGACAAAAAATACAGCTAAACTTGATCGAGAAACTGAAGAACTTCGACATGAAAAAATACCTTTGGATCTAGGTAAACTTATTATGCAAGGAAGGCAAGCTAAAGGTATGAGTCAAAAAGATTTGGCAACAAAAATATGTGAAAAACCACAAATCGTGAATGATTACGAGGCTGGCCGTGGTATTCCTAACAACATTGTGCTGGGTAAAATCGAAAGAGCAATTGGAATAAGACTACGTGGAAAAGATCGTGGCCAACCACTACAGCCTCCTGGAGAAAAGAAATAACGGATTCCCTGGGAGGCGAAGACTAATCTCCGATTTTATTATTGCATAATTATTGTCATTTTGATGTTTAATGTGTCGTAATCGTAAATATATAACCTAAATGATGTAAGCATTTATTTTCTCAATAGTTTCCAGAAAGTTCTGAGATGTTACCAACATGAAAAAGTATAAAATTAAGCAGTCGTAAAAATGTGATATGCAATAAATAACATTTACTATTTCTCTGTAGTTTTAAATATTTTTTATCCTACTGTAACTAAACGCATGTTCAATATCTATTGAGTGCAATATTTATAGAAAAACTAATACATAATCGATATTTAAAACGATAATCGTGCTACATCGATGTTTCATTATTTTTATAAAATGAATTTAAATAATACATATTGTATTTTTAAAGACTTTAGTACAGAAACAGCAGTAGAGTAAAAGAGATAGCTTCAAAATAATTAACAATGCTTTTATGCTTTTTTATGTACTAGAAATCAGGTATGAATGTCAAGGTAAGAATACAACAATAGAAAGACCAAATGAATCATTTAAACAGACTACTTAAGCCTGCAATACATGTTGGCCGAGTGTTGCCGAGTGAAGGCCAATACCAACGTATAGACAGTATATTTGCATTGTCTTGCCATCGCTCGGTGTCGCTCGCCTAGTTGGGCGAGTGAAAGCAAGCGCCAACGTGTATAGGACTCATTTGGCGTAGCTTGTCACAACTCGAAGCCGCTCGGGATCACTCGCCTCACTTCGAAGCCGTGTCGGTTTTTCTGCACAAATCAAAGGCGCTCGCGCGCGCTTGGCCAATGGTGTTCACATGTTTGTCCGCGCGCCATACAATTCAACAAAATTGCACCAAAAAAATGAAGATACTAGGTATTATCTAATATTTTCATTTTTTTAAAATGACACTATAATATATAACTTGTCCTGTTTCTGTGAATACTCAACATCCACCACCTTCTTTTTAACTGACTTCAACAAAAAGGAGGAGATTCTCAATTCGATCGGTATTATTTTATGTATGTTGGACCAGTTTTTAAAAAATATTTTTTGTTTGAAAGTATACTTGCCAAAATATGGTCCCACGATAAGGAAACCAGGGTCTGAGATGGCATCCCAGAAAAAACGAGATCTTTCGAAAATCGTAGGAGCGACTAATGGGCTTATTTTTTTTTAATTAAACATTTTAAAGCACTGCAATGTAAAGAAGGTCTAGAGTAGATCTTATGCCGGAGTTGAAAGACAGTCGAGGGAACTCCTTGACGATTTACAGCTTTTGTTGGGCTTACTTCATACGGTTCAATATGCCAAAATGTCTATCTTTGTCTGTTTTCTTTAATTAATCACTATAAATTAAGAAACAAAAATTTTAAACATAAATTAAAACCTACTTCAAAAAATAAATTAACTAAAATGTAATAAAATAATCGCATTTCTTTAATTTTTGTGTCTACAACTAATAATCGTCTTTGATTTCTACTAATGTACAATTTTTGCATGTACCACGTCATTATTTTTCTCTCTAAACAGCAGCAGCTGCAATAACTACTACGACGTCCATATTACTTCAATGCATAATACAAACTGATAGCGTCCAACGTGTGGGCATCACTCAAAACTTGACACAAAACTTGTCTATGTTGGCCATTGGCATTGGTTTGCCAAACGTCTAGGCAGTAGCGCTTGCCTTGTATTAATTTGCCTACGCTCGCATTGGCCTAAGCTCGACCAACATCTACTTATCACCATAGACTTCAATAAACCAACACTGAATTGAAACTTGAAAGTCAGAAATTGAATAAATAATTTATTTATTACAAAAGTCATAAATAAATAAAATATTACTGAGCAATTTAAAACTATTTTAAAAAAATAATATTTATTGAATATTCATATATATTGCTATTCACAACTAAATAGAAATAAATAATCTCAATTAACTGGGATCTTTGCTAGTTGGCGTAAAATTCAGGATGCGTGGAGTATATGAGATATACTTGGATCATCGAGCATAGAGCCGGAATAAAGCGGTAATGTTTTGTTTTGTATGAAAACAAATTCCGCCAAATTTTGTGCTGCGATGCTGCGCCGGTTCTGCACTCTGATTATTGGCTGACTGAATGCCATTGATGGATGATTGGCCGATGTGACAGGTGACTTACAGAACACTGGTTGGTTGAATTGCCATTACGTCAGTGACAAGGCACTGACCAGTTTTGGATTTTTATTACTATCCCATTACTATCCTCTCCGGTTGTATGCTCGATGACTTGGATATACTGAGTCCCAATTGTGAAGGAGCGACCAATGAAAGTTATTATTTTTTAATATAAACCACTGAGCGCTACTTCTGCCAAAAAAAATCTTAGTTACCCTCTAGTCGCATTTAAAGAAGTTTTACTTCAAAAAGTAGTGGGCAACGTGCCTTTGCTACTGCCACTAATGAGATGAACCAGAAGAGAGGAAATTATCGTTAGATTTTACGTATTTGTAAATTATTCTCGTATTTCTATATTAAAAATAAAGATAAATGAAAGACAAATATTTAGTAGATATCTAAAATCAAAACGCTAAAATAAAAATCGTACGTCCTGAGCCAACGATTTCGAGTTTTGAAAATCGATTACAATTGAATACAAACTACTTAAACGTGCTACTCTGTGCTATATATAGTTTGTGGTTTGCCATTTGAACTTGAAATTTTACTTTGTTTTATTTTTTATGAGTTTTGTAATAAATAAATCATTTATTGATTTTAAATTATTTATTAATACATAGTATTACTATAAAGTTTGTGTTTTACTCTTTCTAATTTCGATCACAGAGCAGATAGTACATGCTCCTTGATTTCGATACAAAACAATTTTAGAAAAGACTGAAGACATGTGAAATAAATAACTATTACAACTTCTTATGCTATTTACTATTGAGTCATAAAGAAGAATTATAGTACAATAAACGTAGCCGCGAAATGTTTAACATAATTAGTTAAAATACCATGATGTTATGTGCTATAAAGTAATTTATTAGTTATTAGTGATTACTGATTAGTATGTATAAATTATAATAGGTACATAATATTTTAGTCCTCTCCTTAGTCCTTGCATTGCATAGCACATACTCTTTGGTAATTGGTTATATTGGGGACTGTGGTTATACGTGTAAATTCCCTATATAGGTAGTTAGTGGTTATTAATATTGTTCTGTGGTGGTTATATCCTCTAATTTATATTTACATGAACATCAGCAAGTGCTAATTAAAAGTACTCTGTGGTGCCAACTGCCAATCGTCTGTTTTGACTTTTTTCCGTGCTTAAAAAAACATGAGCAATGATAATTCTTCAGATTCAGAAGAAGAAATTATAGTTTATGCAGAATTCGAAGAGAGTGTTAATATTGATAAGTATAAGAACATACATGTTTTGGGTATTGATACAAAAAACCCTGTGTTTCAATTGGATGATACTTTCTTTATAGGTACATTTTAAATTAAATAAATATTATTATATCTACGATTTTTCTTCTCCCTCTGAGTATATGCTTTTAACTTACATAATAAAATAAACATAGTTAAAAATATGTTTTGGATTAAATTTAGATCTTGTTAGTAATATATTAAATATTGGATTTACGTTCACAGCTTTTAGTCTAAATAAACAAATTCTATGGTTAACCAAATTAAATTTATTCCTATTAGATATATATAGTAGTTACTTATTATGTTTTATAATTTTAGGTAAATTTGAAAACCCACTTGGCACATACATGTTTTTTGCTGAAGATCCGTCACCACAGTGCCTAGACCCATTATTTGATAAATTACCAGAAAAAAATTTACAATACCTTTTCAAAACAAGAAAATTTGTTAATTTACAACATGCATACATAACACCAAAAGACGAAGGCAAGTTATTTTGAACTTTAAATCTGTTTTTTTGGATCCCTATCTTTTTTTTTAAAGTAGGCTAAGTTACTCCTTATAATATCAGCTATCTGCTAGTGAAAGTCTCAAGAGATTAGCTATTACAAACAGACAGACAGACGGAGACAAAATGTTAAAAATAGATCTTATAATGTAAATCTATATATTATAAAGCCGAAGAGTTTGTTTGAACGCGCTAATCTCAGGAACTACTGGTCCGATTTGAAAAATTCTTTCAGTGTTAGACAGTCCATTTATCGAGGAAGGCTATATAACATCACGCTGTGACATATATGAGTTGAGTAACGCGAGCGAAGCTGCAGGCAACAGCTAGTACCGAATATACTTTCAGCTGTTTATTTGAATTACAAACAGACACTTCAATTTTATTTGTTTGTATAGATAAGTAAGCTTATATTATCACTCGTACCAGTGGTTATTTTGAATGCCTTTCCTTTGCTTATTTATCTATCTTGATTCCAAAAATTATTAAAATCTGATCAGTATCTAAGAGAGAAAAGGTATTAAGTTGTAAAAAGCCTAAATTATTTAATAGAATACAAGATATTTTATGGCGAATCATTTAATAATAATTTTGCTAAAATTATTATTCCATAATTTAATGGGCTGAGCACTTCTCATCTGTTGTACGCTCTTTTATTTATTTTAAATATTATAGTGTTAAAATAAAAAAGTAATTATGGCATCCAGAAATTATATTTCAAATTTGCGTGCTGAATATTTGAAAATGTATAAAATAATATATAATAATTTGTTACAGCCCCAGAAAAACAAAACGAGCAGAAAGAAACTCAAGACAGTGATATACAGCCAATGAAATTTAAAAATGTGTCCGAAGCTTTAGATTTTTTTAAGAAACAATGGTCTAATACTGATGAAATAAAAAGTTGATGTGTTGCATTTTAGTTTCAATTAAAAATTACCTACGTTAAAGTTTTACTTTACATAAGACAATTATGACAACAATCTATTAAAGTATACAGATGTATGTCCTTGTGCAGATTATGTTAGAGTTAGACACAAATAAGAGAGTGAAAATCCTTTCGCCATATATGGAAGGAACGGTTGAAGGAGCCAAGTGCAGGCCATTGCATACTGTCAGCCATCAGTCCAATCCTGGAGTGTGTGAGAGTGGCAGGCTCGTAGGAATCGCCAGTGTGTCATCACTGTAGAAGTGATGAGGACACTGCTGACGACACTAGCGGAGTGCCCTGCGTGGGTGTCTGAATGAGCTGACCTATCACTCTGCGGTCATCCGCGCGATGACCATCAGTGTGAGTCGTGAAGTCACAAAAGGAGGAGGTGGAGCGGGAGAGGGAGCGCACTAGCGCCGGACCTGTAGCTGGAGGCGGCCGATCCGGTAGGATCCGCTGCACGCGCGTATGGTCCAAGCTATAAGGCACACTTATGTGTTCCTTAAGCGGTACCTTAAGCGGAGAAGGAGAAGGGTAAGCTACCCCCCTGCCTCCAGTGGAGAGTGCCGGATAGCACGCCGTCGAGTCAAGCTAAAATGGACGTCCAACATACCCGCACCACTGGGGTTTTAATTTGGGTTAGAGTCCCACATAACTACCAGGCTACTCTGGGTTTGGTGGTATCATGATGATTTTCCCAGCGAAAATAGACTAGGTAACAGGTAGGTTTCGGAGTTAGATAAGTCCCTTATCTATGCCAAACGTCATCACCGCGATGCTCGGTGACGACGAGTCTTGGACGGCGATGGTTTCCTTCTGCGAGACAGTAATGTCCTAAAAGGAGGCCGACGAGCGGGTGACGGAGGCCGCCAACGAGGCCTCCCCGTGGGCGACGAACTGGGGTGCGTAGGAGGCGCTACCTCCAGTAACGCCCAGTCGGGTTAAGGATGGAAACCTGGGCCCATTATGACACGACGTCGCGTTCAAATGAAAAGTTATGTATTTATGTCCGAGGTAGACGTTTTTTTACAAATCAATAATCATAAAAATAATTTAGGCTCTTATTTAAAATGAGTAAGTACAAATCTAATCCCATGAGAATGTAATTTTATGGAGAAGATAACCATTTTTTGTTTTATATGCTAATTACATGTTTTTATATTTTTTATATGTTTTAAACTGACTGAATTCTGAAATATAAAAGTGCAAAGCTAACTTTCCAAGCGCAATATCGTTGATGACGTCACGGGTGCCACATCTTCGCGCAAGTAACTCGGGGTCCGGGGATGCGTCATGCGATTTGCGAAGCATTTACCCGAATGTGCCGGTTGGGCGCGGAACTACTTTGTGGATAAGAAATAATTAAAACAATATGAGTCCATAATAAATTAAATATTGTATCAAAGTAAAAATACGGCCACGAAAATACCCGAAAAGTTGTTTTTTACGTTCTTAGGGATCCAAAAAATCAAAAAAAAATGGATGAGAAAATCACAACATCCATTAGGACCAAAAACGATAGCATATTGTTGTGAGGATCATTTCAATTTGAGTAGGTATTCAAATACTCGCCATAATATGAAATACTACAGTATTATGCGTTTCAAATAAGAATAGGAACGTCAATGACCTCTATCTTTCAAATATCACTTGACTTACGGTTTGCACAAAAACTTATTTGCATAATTAATATTTTTTCATATTAAATAGTCGTAAATTATTTAAAAAATTGAAGTCATAATTCGTTTTTAAAACCATACAATAACATTTTTATATTTGATTGTTGCCGCAAAGGCCTTGAAGCCATGCCAAAATTATTTAAAAAAATGACACCGGTCGCCATCTTGCAGTTATTAGTGTGCTTCGGACCCATGAAGTTAGGAAATAAGAGGAAATGCTCCTTTCTTTAAACTTACAGCTGTAAATGAGTGCCTGATCCGCCATCTTGAGTGTCCTTTTCATAATAGTATTTTCTATGGTTTTGCTGTCAAAACCATAGCAATTGTAGCCATGTTAAGTGCCGATTTGAGTTGTACAACTCTTTTTACACCTTTTTTTCGTAGGTATGCTCAGTCCTTCTATATTATGTCTATGTTTGAACCTAAGATCAAGTATCAATAGATTTGACAAGCTAATAATAATTAATAATACTGTATCAGAACGAGATAACAACATACGAAAAACTCCAAGAGTGACAGAGACATAGACACTTTCTTTCATAGACTTATAATATTTTGTCTTTGTCAGTATATCACTTTTTGTTTGTTGGGCACATGTTTGTTGTGCCCAACTTAAAATTATCGACTAAATTTGAATGCCATACAAACATTCTCACTCGCTAACAGTTTGTCAAATAAGTCCGCCATTTTGTACTACTTTTTAATTTGGTCTGTTTATAAAATATTGTGATACCAGTTTTGTTATAGGCAGATTACCCAAAAATTTGGTGTTATATAAAAAGGGTGACTGGAATCTTCGAAAGAAAACACAATAAAAACAAATATGTTTATTGCTATCCTAAAAGACTAAGTGTAATATATAGACTAGATCATACATATTATGAGGATGTTAGCCTTCTTTTTTATTATTTATGTTTTTAACGGTTTCAAAAAAAAAAAAGAAAATAAGTAGACTTGATGTTATGAATGTGGTAACCCTGTAAAATATGCCTGTCCCTTTCGGGTATACGCGAATGTCAATTCCAGATGATACTTGTTTCTAGCTTCGGACCGTCGTGATGACCTGAAGGAAATATAAGTGTGACTTGTGAAATGCAAGTAAAGTGACCAAGCGTGTTCATTTGGGTACGAGAATAAATAAAAACACGTTAACACGTATCCGACGCGCACTCGGACAGAAATGCAGAGATGAGCGATGTTGAAGAGCTAGATTCTACTTGATTTTGACGTGACAACGTCTTATTCAATTATTCGATGGAGCCGGCTGCACGCACGAAAAAACATGACTCATGCGGCGCTATCTCGCTCTGAGGCGTTCCATTTAATAAAAATTGACATAATTATATTTATGCGTACAAATAAATGTAACTTGATCAATTCAATAGGGATGTTGACAGTATTCATATAAAAATATAATTTTGATGTTAATTGGTAGTTTATATGATAGAATTCTGAAAAAATACAATGTTTTCCCTTATTTTTATATGATTAAATTAATATTTTATAAATAAAATGTAACAAAATTTAAAATAGGTCACGTGATAATAAACGGAAATGACGTCACCAGTTCCTATTTAGCGGAAGCGGAAGAAAGTTGACCTACTTTTATACACCATTTTCCGTACGCAGTACATATTGTAAAAACTATTTTTCAGGCGTTTTGTACAGTGTACACACACATAGGAACCGTATAACACTTATAAAACTTAGAAGCCAATTTTTATTAACGACAACTAGAATCATTTTATCACTTTTACGATGTTTAACAACATATGACGTCACGTGACAAGTGTTACCGTTTTGGAACGAAATTTAAAATGCATTATAAAATGCAAGATTTTATATGCATTAGACCTTAGAATAATTACACTATAGAAGGTCAGTCTTTTGATTGATTCAATGTTGCCAGTAGTGGTGA
The DNA here is from genome assembly GCA_963853865.1 of Helleia helle. Taxonomy (NCBI): domain Eukaryota; kingdom Metazoa; phylum Arthropoda; class Insecta; order Lepidoptera; family Lycaenidae; genus Helleia; species Helleia helle. The sequence goes on from OY971421.1 coordinate 17,236,005, forward strand.
AGTTTTCCCGAAAACGGAAAATGAATCGGCCGCTGATAACAATTTGTTATAGCAATAATATTTAATACATAAATAGCTAGCATATCTATTTATGTATTAATTTATAACAACTTTACTTAACCATGTATACACAAACTATATTATTAATAATTATGTATAATTGTTATATTACAAGAATGTTTATTTATATGAAACGAAGAAAATATAACAGTAGGTAATTAGTAAAATATACATTTTTATAATTATTTTTATTGGTATGAAACACAGTTGTAATGTAAAGTTATTATACATATTACTTTTTAAACTTGTAACTTGTAATATAAACGCGAAAGTTTGTATGTATGGAAGTATGAATATTTGTTATTGTTTTACTGTTTGTATTTGATATCGTTAAATCACACAAACACATTAATTCGAGAACGTGTCACGTACCTACGTAATTATCAGTAGCAACTGTTTTAAATTTATTCAGTGGGGGGAAAATAATCAGTAAAAATATTTTCACAATCGGGCAATACTGAGCATTGAAAAAAATTGTATTTATTTAAACCTTTTATTTATTACTTACAAGCTACTACGAAATATTGAAAGATTTCCAGTGAAAAGTGATGTTATTACATTTATTTTGTTATTCAGATGTATTGTCATACAATTTAACTGCACAAATCGTCATAATTATTTATTTTACGGAGACACATTTGGTGCGGTTTGACATAGAATACTGCGGAACTTCCCGGCGCTTGGTGCAAAAATGGCTCCATGTGAGTTGTTTCAAAATGGCCGCGCGGACTAGGTTTCTATAGTGTAATTATTTTAAGCATTAGACGTATTTAAGCAAAAGTTGATAATATTTAGCCCTCCATTAGATATTTATAAATGATTTAAAAACATTTCTGAAAAAGGTCAACATCCCTATTGTGATTTCCATTTACCTCCTTCTATGCATATCCATACAAAATATCTATGAAACAAATAAAATTAAAATTTTCTTTTGAAAAATGCAACCATTCCATCAGTATTTTCTTATGACGTTGTCACGTTCAACTTTCGTCAGTAAACCGACTTTACAGACTACCGTTTTTTTTTCTTTAATCTCTATAAATAAATTTAATTAAAAGATTTTTTTTTGTCCACCCTAACTGGTTTGAATTGACAGCTATGATATCACAATATGGCGCTAAGTCTGTCCTATTATCAGTTTGAAACTAGGAACAAGTTTATTATGGAATTGACATTCGCGTATACCCGAAAGGGACAGGCATATTTTACAGGGATACCACATTCATAATAACAAGTCTACTTATTTTCTTGAAACAAGTGAATTAAAAATAATAAAAAACTGGTAAAGGTTGATAGATAACTATAAGCATTAGCCCTAACCAAACATTTATTGTAATTTTAGACATCTGCATTTTTCCGGATTATCGAAAATATTATGTAATGACTAATAACAAACCGCTAAAAACATAAACATTAAAAAAAAAGAAGGCTATATACGTCTTAATATGTATGATCTATAGTACATAGCCTTTAAGGATAGAAATAAACATTCAAATTTAGTCGATAATTTTTTGTTTGGCACATCCTTGTTGTGCCCAACAAACAAAGGGTGATATTCTGACAAAGACAAAAGAAAGTGTCTATGTCTCTGTCACTCTTGGATTTTTCGTATGTTGTTATCTCGTTCCAATACGGTATTATTATTAGCTTGTCAAATCTATTGATACTTGATCTTAGGTTTGAAACGCATAGTAGTTGGTTTAATGGGGTTACCAAATATTATATATTCATGTGCCTGGTGAATAAAACAAATGTTCACACTTACTTACTATTTTAATATTTGACAGTCGACACAACATAATTAAAAAATATTTGGCCACGAAAGAAACTTTAGAATAAGATTCAACACTACTAACTACGTAGTAGGTTTTGCGGAGTCACCAAATATATTTTAGAATGTCTGCGCGTGGAGAATGAAACAAATTTTAGTATTTGACAGTTGATGAGGTCACGTACTACTCGCGCACACTGGCGTGATTTAATAAACCTAACCAGTCTACTCACGCACATTGGCGAGATTTAAAAAACCTACTACAGTTAGAACTTAGTGTACAGTACAGAACAGTAGTGAAAACGCAGTGAAGAGCAGCTGACTGTATCTTTCTCGCTCGGGCACACTCGGCGGTCCTGAGTTCACCCCATCGAGCCTTGCACCTCCGAACGTGACGGATTAGCCTTACTCAAAGTCTACAAAAATCTGTGTGCGGTGCGCCAAAAGAAGTTTTCACTTCAATAACTAAGCAAAGTTCCCATGCTTATATTATCGGTAATATTGCACCGATCGATGTGAAATAAAAACTATAATTATGAGTACAGTCTATAATTTTATTCTACGTACTTAAAAGAGTAATATTGAACCTTGTTAATTTGTCCATTGTAATCACTTGGTCGTATCTTAAACTAATTGAATGACAGATGGTAACGTACTTCGGAACGTATTCTTTATGATAATCTATGGTTTTCGCCATTCGCGTTTCACCAACGCCATTTTATTTGTATCGCCATTTCATTTGATCAGTGAGATGGAGAATTAGAGATCCCAAAGTGAGATAGAAATAATATAATCATAATTACGTTTTGGTGTTTTAATCAAGTTAATATTAAACAGTGTTTCCCTGTGTGAGTGGCAAGATTTTATTTTACAATACATGGCGAACCAAGTCCATTTGCCTCATACAGTTCTTAAGTCTCTTTACCAGCAGAGTTCTTGATATATTAACAATGGCGTCTGTGATTAACTTGAAGCGCGTATATAGATAGTCCGTCATCCTTTTCTTACATTATATCGACACTATTTACGGAGACACGGCTTTCATCGAACGACTGATCTTTTAACGAGTAAACTGATAAGAAATATCCCCTGTTGCCTTCGCACTTTATGTTTTGAAGGGTTTCTCTTTCTTATATAAAATTAGCCGCGCTTTTGAAATTTACAGTTTACATGGACTCTTAAAAAAATAATACAATTGCAGAACAGTTGAATCATAAGTGAAAATATAAATTAAAGGTTCTGGAAACTGGGAAGATGTTCACGACAAACACTGTACAAGCCGGTACGGTTCCGACGTTACAATATCAAGAACATGCAGCTCAAAAGTCGCAAGGCAAAAATATTGAGAATGTTCAACAAAAAACCACTCAACAGACACAACCACAACAGGTTAATGTATAATTATAATCTATAAAGAAAGTGTCCTATTAGATGCAGTAAAATCTATAATACAATTGTGCAAATTCTTTACAGGAATTTCCCACATTCTGTTATACCACAAATGTAAATATGATTGGTAAAATTGGTGCTGGGACTACAAGTGGCGGTGGAGGAGTTGCTGGCAGTGTAAATATAGCACAACTTACTACCAGTGATGACAAAACATGTTACATAGCCCAACCATTCTCATATAATTATGCTCTTGTTAATCAAATGCAAATAGCACCAAACGGCATTCAGAACACTATATCAAATATAAGCTTCAAATGTGATGTTTGTGGTTTGATGTTTGGACATTTGTCCCTACTGAATGCACATAAACGAATACATGCTCAAGATTCAGGTAATTATATAATTCATATTATTTCACATGTTTATACAAAACTAATAAGGAGACTTAGTAGAAAATTCTGTCTTTTCATTCAGTCAGTCTCTTACCTCTATACAATTTTATTTTTTTAGTATTTTCAGTGTCTTATAAACAAGTGATATAACAATAAAGATATTATAATTTTGATTCATTTTAAATGATTGTTGTGGGTAACTAATTTATATGATACATATAAAATTGTTCTGTGGTTATGGATGTGTATATTATGTATGTATATAAATTCCTTAAATTTATTTATCTTTCTACATTAAAACAAATTCTTCACATGAATATGTTTGTTTGTTATTATTGATATACAATTTTACATTTCAGATAGCAATATTACAGTAGTAGCCACCGGTGTTACATCAGCAAATGAAGTGGCGATGCCACCTCATATACAAATCTTATCATCAGATCCGAGTGAGCAACAGCAACAACCGCAACATCATGTTCAGATTCAAGATAGTAAGTTTAGTTTCTTTCTTCTTGAATTTTTTTTTAAATAATCTCAAACCTGTGACCATGACCCGGTTGAGAATCCTCTAAGTCTAGTTACTATTTGAGTTGAGACTGCTAGACTCAACAATTAATCCCAAGACTAATATTCAGAGCCAGCTTGCATTAAAACCACCCAAAAAGTCCATTTTGAAAATCATACACATTTTTTCTACCCTAGCTGTAGGTCTATACAATATATTAATCATATAATATTATTGTATACATATATCCAGAATAGTGGCATTCAACATTCAGTACTTAATGTTTTGGTGTCTAGTGCCATAACTAGATATATTAGTAAGTTAGTTTAAATGTTTCATTTCATGAAAGCAGGTGAGCTATCCTAACTAAACATAACATTAACTTTACATGCATATTGATTTTATGCATAAGTTTGCTGTAGTTAGGCACATACAAACGCATGTCTGTTGCTTCACAACTACAAAAATGTTACCCACTTTCGTACAATAAAACAACAGTAATTATTCAAGACTAAATCTGTTTCATGTCATTAATATAAACTTTTATTAAACAACATAACATGGAGAGTATAATATATATTCTATATTTGTTTTTCATATATAAAACTAATATTTTCTTTTTGTTGCTTTTCAGCTAAACCAGTAATTATAGACAAATCTGTTAAATGTATAACATGTGGTGGTCCTATACCAAACAATCCTAAAAGAAAGGGCCCCAAGCTCATTAGATGTGAGAATTGTATTGCTCAAGACTCGGTTGATCAACGAAATAATCAATGTAAGTAGTGCATTTAATATTTTTAATTGTATAATGTATATCATTATCTTTATATAAATATAGCAAAACAATATGATAATTTGTAAATCTGTAATCACTTCTGAAATATAATTGGTGATACATTATAACCAAACCATATTGTATAATGAATGTAGAAACATTGGAAAACATAACATTTTTTATCTGACTTCTATCTAATCCATAACTAATATATCTCAAAATACTTATTTTATTAATAAACATTCTGACTGTATATAAATGTACATACTAGTGTTCTAAACACTATTTGACACAAGTCACCATTTTTTTAATCAGTGTGATATAAAAACAAAGGTCCTTAATGGCGTATTATAGAATATTTACAAAAATAGAATATTTATAATAATTTTGTTTTCAGTAAATGCAACTCAAATATTTGTTGCTACGGATGACAGTGTGAAATTTGAAGTGGGAGGCGTAAGTGGGGTACAAAATTCAAGTGATCCTCTAGCGCCCGCTCAAGCCAATCAACAAACACAACAGACTCAACAGCAAAAACCTTGTAAGTAATTTTTTTAAATCTACTAGATAAAATTGTCATTTTTCATTCACTGTTGGATTCAATGAACTCCTACGGCTAATTAAAATGGCTTCTATGTGGAAATCAAATACTATTATATCTGCTCTAAATAGTTATCTCTATCTGAGTTTATAGGACAAACAGAAAGAAATGGGTTTACATCCACAAAAAAGGAACAAAACTGCTTTCTGTCACTAGTGTATTTATTGGCACCGAGACATAACATCTTATATCTCAGGATAGGCAACATATAAATAATTTGCCTGGACTAGTTCCAGGTAAACTAGGTTATGTTCATTGGCGACGTCTACCACTTACCAAGTAACATAAAATATTCTTTAGTATGTCTAGTACATAGTTGTAGCATTAGTCAAGTGAAATAAGATTTTTTTAAATAAGAATAATGATTTTGATTTCAGTACCTGGACATCATCCTGTGAAAAAAAGGAATTTAGCTTCAGTAACAAAATGTCAAAATTGCAATGGGTCAGGCATCATATTGGTAGGAGGCAACAAAAATAAAAACAATCAAACAAATGCAGAGAAACCATTTCATTGTAATATTTGTGGGGGATCCTTTTCAAGATACTCGTCCTTATGGTCTCACAAAAAATTACATTCAGGAGAGAAGAATTTTAAATGTGGAATATGTGGCATTGCTTTTGCAAAGGCTGTATATTTGAAAAACCACTCTCGGATACACACTGGGGAAAAACCATACAGGTATAAAGTTATGCAAAAAACATTAATGTTTTTAGTTTTTACACATTATTGTATGTTGTGTATTAATATTTATTTATATTTAATTCGATTCTTGTTATAATGTTGTCATTTTTATCTCGACCAACATCAAAAATTTGTAAATGATTTTGTAGTTTAGTTAATTTTCTGCAACTGTCAGATTGTAATTTTTTTATACTTTTAAATAATCACATGTCACGGTGTGATGGGGTTGTCATGTCTTAGATCCCAATAATATAGATTTAAAAAAAAGTGCTATGTATGATGGGCATGATATATGTACTTAAATGGACAGTAATATCCAACTTAATGTTTTATGATGTCAGGAGATTACCTCATCGTTAATAGTCTCATCCATTCCTCTATCCATTTTATGTGATATTGTAAAATGTGAATGTTTAGTATTGTAAAATGTTAATATGTATGTGTATATGATGTGATATCTGAGTGAGCGACTATGGCCAAGTAGGTATGCGCTCGGCCTTGAATGAGAGTTGAGAGGTCCGGGTTCTATCCTGACCCCTGTGATGCCTAGAAATGGGTTTTTCTAAATTTCTACTTGCAACTGACCTGCGCTTGCTCACTGGTGAACAAAACATTGTGAGAAAACTTGCATGCCTGATGAGATTAAAGGTCTGAAGGTGTGTGAAGTTCACGAACCCACATTGGGCCAGCGCATCAGTGAACTATGGCCCAAAACTCTCCTCACCTGATTTCGAGGAGGAGACCTGTGCCTAGCAGTGGAACCTATAAGGATTGATATATAATCTGAAGAAACCTAAGAAATGTAAACCAGAGAAATAATCGGAGTTACCGATATCACGCAAAGAATAAGCTCGTTTAGGGGGCAGTGGGCTGATCAAAAAAATTTAGATTGTGCAGAATATTCTAGTGGGAAGACTTGTTGTACTTTACTGAGTTTTGAATTTTCAAATATTACATAATTATAAAGTAAATAATGAATGCTTTCTCCCACACAGTGATATTGCGTGAGATTTGGCAAAGCTTCTAAACAAATCTCTTTATTATGCTGCTTATGTCCTAATATTAGGGGTTAAAGTATGTAATTGCCGATCTTTACTGTAAAGTTGAAATTAGTTTTTTTTTAAACTAACATTTTATCAAAATAATTACTATTATTAGAAAGAAAAATATTTTATTGTTCACACCAAAGATCAAAACATAATCACAACGTAGTTTCACATACATTAATTATTGTGAACAATGCCGCTAATTCCTGGGTAGTTTGGCTCAGATCGGCTTCCACCATCTCTTTCAATTCACTGTTATTCACCTGTGTTCCACCTTCCACGTGGTTCGTTCTTCAAATCAAAGTTTCCATCAAGAAAGCGTTTAAACCAAATTCGTACTGTGCGTTCATTTGCAGTATCTCCAAACGCAATATTGATATTGCGAGCTGTTTCTGCCGCGTTAGTTCCGCGTCGGAACTCATATTAAAAAATCACTCGGAATTTTCGAAGTATCCATCTTTCTTGTCTAAGCTGAATAAAAAAAACAACTGAAAATCGAATGTTACACATTTTAAAAAAAGAAGAACTACATAGGTACAATGTGAAAAAAGTTTTACTCAAAAATCTCGAACCATGAAGGTTCTATCAATTCGAAGTACCTACCTATTACACTAAAACGGCAATTTCATACTTTAACTTTAACGCCTATTTTGTTCCTAAGAGATTATGAATGCTAGACTGAAATTATGTTTGAAATTTGAAAACCTTTTTAAATACACAATATTTTTCAGATGTAGTACATGTGGGATGCAGTTTTCGCAGTCACCGCATTTGAAAAATCATGAGAGAACACATTCTGGTGAAAAACCATATGTTTGTGAAGTGAGTATGTTATTTCAGATTATACATTATAATACTAGCTTTCTTGGTTTCTTGTTGGAGATGTTAAAATACATGGACACTTACATAACTTAGTACATTAACATGTTTAATTTTAACTGTTTCATCATCATGAGCTAGTATTCCACCACTGTGACATACGGGCAGATGAGCCACTTAATGGTAATAATATAGGAGCTAGCAACGTTTTTGAGAGAGAATTTCAGGTAGGCCAATTTTTAGATATGCTCTCTCTCTCACTCTCCTGGATGTCATACGGACTATCTGGCTGGCGGTTGCGTTCATCAGTGCGCATCCTACTCGTACAGGTCAAATATCATTTTAAGAAGTTTCTTTCTCTTTCTTATTATCATTATTGAACTTTTTGCAACATTAATCTATTATTGCCAGACATTTTTATTGTTGTTTACGCCAGACGCTAATTTTGAATTAAAAAAATATAACTTTCGGAAACAAAATTGTCGAGCTGAGAATGCAACGCGATTTATTTCGGAGAATGTTAAGACTATCCTTAACTCATAAAGTTGATATTGAGAAATTTTTAACATTGGTTACACAAAATTGACCTGTACAAGTAGGATGCGCACTGATGAACGCAACCACTACCGCCAGCCAGATAGCCCATATGACGTCCGGGAGGCTGAGAGAGAGCATATCTAAAAACTGTCCTACCTGAAATTCTTCTTTTTCTGATGTTGCCAGCTCCCGTACTATAAGAGGTCATTGTCGCTACAACCATAAACAAGTTCACATGGGATTAGCTCCGGCAGCTTCATTATTTGTACATCTTGAGACATACCGCGTAAGTTTCGGTGCCAGTAATTACACTGCCTGTCCCGACCTTTAAATGAAACACTAAATAAAAATAAAATTTCCATGTCACAATGTTAGTTACCATACTCCTCCGAAACGGCTTTACCGATTTTTACCAAATTTTATATGCGTATTCAGTAGGTCTGAGAATCGGCTACTATCTAATTTTCATACCCCTAAGTGATAAGGGTGGTCAACCCCTCAAATTTTAAAAGTTAACGCGGGCGAAGCTGCGGGCAACAGCTAGTAGTATCTAAAATTCTTAATGATATCCCAATATTTAAATTCATACAGATGTTTTCATAAATAAATATGAACATTAAAATTTACAGTAGCATAGTAAAAATAAAGATTATACAAATATTTGCGGGTATGCCGGGACAATCAAACATCTATTTCTCAAAGCCATTACATTAAATAATAAATATACATTTTTGTGTGTAGGTGTGTGACAAAGGTTTTGCAAGACATGCAACCTTATGGAACCATCGTCGTATTCACACAGGGGAGAAACCTTACAAGTGAGTATTTCAATTGGCTTAACACACATTATAATCTAAGTATGTATGATAATAATATTATGTAAGTACTTCGTTGTATTACTCTGGTGGCAAATGTATATTTTAAAATTCTTCTATGCTGAAATGTTGCCTTTCTTTGTTGCATTTAAACATGGGATATACCTAAGTTTGTCTAACATACTTCATATCCTACTTTTTAAAACAGATGTACATTTGATTTATGATAGGTACAACAAGCAAAACACTCCTATTCCTCCATTTTGAACTATCTATCCACACCTAAACAAAAGTAAAACAGATAGAGTTGATATAAGAAGAAAATATATGATTTAAAAATTAGCTAAAACTATAATATGATACTATTGAAACTGGGAAAGAAAAAATAATAATTGCATGATTCGCTTTTATGGCATAATATTAATTTATAAATTTATTATAGGTGTGAAACATGTGGTTCGGCGTTTAGTCAAGCGGCTCATCTTAAAAATCATACAAAAGTGCACTCCGGGGAGAAACCATTCAAGTGCGACATATGTACTGCTGCTTTTGCTGATAGATTTGCATTGAAAAGACATAGAGGAATTCATGATAAATATGGTATGTATATAATAAAGTATTTGTATTCACTATTATCCTACTTCTTTACAAGACTTTTTAATATTGTTACTAAAAAAGCTTTGACTGCGGCCTGAAAAATAAAGTATTGTTATTATAATCTAGTAGTCCACTCTAAAATCCACTTGACAGATTTTCAAGTAAATATTGTTGTAATGTCTTTATATGTTAAATAAACATGCTCTTTGAACACAGGACAAACTGCACCATTGTCGTCCAGAGTACAGCAAAATCAACAAGAACAACAGAATAATCAACAGCAGCCAAGTGAGCAACAAAACACCCAAGCAACCGTAGAAGTGGAACACCGTACTGAACAGACTCTATGAGTTTTAAAATGGCAGTTGTGTTGTCATTCATTAGCATTAAATTATTTCATCATGAAGTATGTTATTATAGTTTGGATAGTGCAGAGTGCATGTGAAAATGAAAAATTTGTACTTTTAATTATAATAACATAGTTTGTAGGTAAGCTTCCATTAAGGCAACAATTATACTCGCATAAAGTGTGTAGTATTTTAAATTTGTAAATAAACGTAAATTAGCACTAATATTTAGGTTTTTTACTGCAGGTAATAAAAATATAATGCATGTCTGACACTGCCAACACATGTATAATAAGGTGTAAAAGATAATTAATTTAAAGTTATTTTTACATTTTTAAATAAATATATTTAGTGTTTGAGCTAGTGTATTATATAGCTAATAAGATATTGGCTGTGGAATAAACATAATTGCACAGTTTATAGCGATTATTTGCTATTAAACTGATAACTTAACATCTAACCTTTTCCCACATTTGTAAATATAGATTTGATGTGATGCCGATCTTAACATAATTTAGTATTCTTATTGCCATTAGGTAAAAATTGTGTACAATATTGGACATGGATGAAATACTTTAAAAAAGTTTTATTTATTATGTTTAACATCTACAAATCAAATTACAGTATTACATTTACTACTGTTATTTTTAAAACATCTATAGTTGTTAATGTCTCACAATTCAAGATGTAAGTCCTGTTACATAGAACTGCTTCATAGAAATAAAATACACATGTACTTTTTTATTAGCAGATAAAAAAAAATAGAATCATATAAATCCTCTCGATATTTTTGGTCCTCTGTGAATTATATTTGAACTTTACGGTCAGTATAGATGCCAAAGTTTTATGTGTACTTTTTTTAGAACTTACATCTTGAATAGATAAAATTGAATATCAAATTAGACCCCCATAATTATTGACACTAAATATATTATGAAATGAAAAGTAAAAAAAATGGTTTTCTTAATATTGTCAGATTTTTTAGAATTAATAGATTTTTCTTATGATTGACTCTACCCTGAGATAAAGAATACTAAATTTTAATTGCTTAGCATTTCAACTTTACTGGTCTTATACATTCCTCAATGGATCAAGATAATATTTATAATATAAGCATTAACCTAAATTTGCTGGTTAATCCAAATTATTTCATGGGTATCATGGGTAATTATTGAGCTGATGTTTCCATTGGGTCTACCATATTAATACATATTTGCACTCTACATGAAATTAAAAAATCTCAATGTGACCTTGACATCGAACATATAGGTAAATTAAAATGCAAAAATATTGGTAATGTTTATTAACAAAAATACATATGCTTATTCATAAATCCAGTTTTCTGCAGCAGGAGTCCAACCAACCTGTTCCTTTTCAGTGAACCAAAGCGCTATTTCCTTTTTAGCTGATTCAACACTGTCAGATCCGTGAATAATGTTGCGACCAACTTGAATACAAAGGTCTCCTCTGATGGTGCCTGGTAGAGAATCAGCGGGATTGGTGGCGCCGAGCATTTGACGACCGGTCTTGACTACGTTGAGGCCTTCCCATACCATCGGTACAACGGGTCCGGAACTCATGTACTTAACTAGACCGGGGAAGAATGGACGAGACGCCAGGTCGCTGTAATGGTTTTTAAGTAAATCTTCTGATGGCCATACTAACTTGAGGGCAACTAGTTTGAAGCCCTTTTGTTCGAAGCGCTGAATGATGGTTCCAACGAGACCACGTTGCACGCCATCCGGTTTAACCATGATGAAAGTTCTTTCACGTGGTTCTGCCATTATATTGGATTATAATCTGGAGATGATTTAAAGAAAATAATGTGAAACACAATAATTATAAAAGAGAACTTTTATAATTGAGATCGGTCAATACTGCACTGAATTGTGGTAATGCAGAGTGCAGAAAACCGAACCAAAGAGTATAATCGGTAATCCGAAAAGGAAGTGTCAATTTAATTGACACTAGACAGAGACTACAGAATATAATGCCATGCTCTGTGGACTAGAGATGTATACGTAGACAGAGAATACTACGGATGTATAATTTATGATGTTAAGAAGTTTATCACTACAAAGTTCAACCTTTCCTACTGGTGCAAAGTTAATGCAAAGTTAGCAAAGTTGTTAGGTCACCTATTGTTATTTAATAAATATTTGTTTAAATTTTGCAAAATAAAGTTTGCATCTTAGCACCTCATTAATAAAACTGATTAATTTTATTAGTTTTGCATTTTTTATCGTTAGGTCTGTATTGGTCTATATTTTTTGCTTTTTATAAGACTTCCAAAATTTTTTTTTTGTTACAGAAGGTGTACTTTCAAAATGGTCCTGTGATTAGGAAACCACGATCTGATGATTAGACTTGTGCTTATTCTGACACTTAGAAGTGCGCACCGTAATAGTACAGTGTTAATAATGTACTAGTACACCTTATTAGTTCTATTAGGACTATTAGTACTCGAACTGTACCTAACCAAAAGACACCTTAAGACATTAGCACAAAGCGTAGGTACTAATAGTAATATCAAGCGAGGGCTAAATATCAGCTATACGTTGATCAAGCAAGCTTGTATGAGATTTTTTATCAATATAAATTAAACTGTCTCTAAGTTCAATTTCACGTTATGTAAAAATTAGATTGATTTGGGTTGGTTGATTTCTTGGCAGAAGCGTTTAAGTTTTAAATCACCAGAGTGAATCTATTATTCTATTCTGTACATATTATTATTTAATTTTATTATCACAATGCATAAAAAGCAATGAATAAACAGTATTGTATGTAGAAGGCTTTAAAGCACTGCTACGCATTATTTCAAAATACCAACTCCAATCGCGACTGTCTCGCTTACTCTTATAATAAACTGTATCGCGCTTGTTCATTCTCGGACAGTAAGTCACGTGAGTGAAGTTAGATATACCATACCAGTGTACTATTATTCCGACTGTCCTAATAAGAATTTGCGTTCGGTAACGTTACCTTTCGGACAGTGCCTAGTTCCATCACATATAGTACATCGTACATGTACTACACAAGACTACTGATGATGGCATCCTAGAGAATGTGTTTGTTAATTTGATCATTAAGAATTTTAAAGAACTACAATTTAATGAAGGTCTAGAGTCTAGACCGAGATTGACTCTAAGAGTCTAGAGTCTAGACTCTAGACTCTTAGAGTCAATCTGATGATGGAACCGAAAGACTGTCGAGGGATTTACGATTACGATTTACAGCAGTACAACCTTGTAACCTTGTGTTTGAATCACAAACTATATAGAGAATACTACGTATTTTTATTTATTTTGGTTTATTTATTGGTTTGAATCCACTGAGACCACTGATCACAGGAGACTTTCTTTTTTTTTTTACGCCGGAAAATGCTCTGATTTTCATCGATAAGTAAATCATAATAAAAAATGAATACAAACTATACCCGAATATTTGTTTTCTTTATAAATACCCCGAATAGAACTTGAAATTAATATTTTTATAATAGGGAACTTCTTTCCTATCTTGTGCCCCACGACACCATATGATTTTTTATATTGATGCAATGAAGACGGAACGGGAAAACTTTAAATTTCGTGCCATTGACTATATGCGTTGAGCGCATGCGCAATTGATAAATATTTTTTTATTTGTTAATAAAAACTATCAAAACAATATTTTTTTTAAGTAATAAATAATTAAAACCGACTTCAAAAAAACAGAAAACAAAAAGTAATAAAATAATTATTGCGTTTCTTTAATTTTTGTGCCTATATAAACTTATAATCACCATATTATTCTACTAATGTACAAACTTCACCCGAAAGATGGACGCAGCTCTACCCACTAAAATTCGGCGAGTGCCACCAATGCCGCCTTTGGTGTAGTGCCCGTCTGTTGAGCAAACAGGGCACGGCTACGTCTGGACTGGACGGCTTAAGTCAGTCCCTCAAGGGACCGTCGCTACCTCCACATAGGTGTTGTCCCGTACCACAGAATAAACCCTTCCAACGTCGGGACAGTACAATGGGGTAAGGTTCCCATCCTCGTCCCTCTTCTTATAAGAGGGGTACAAAGAGCAGCTCCCTCGGCTCAATTTGCTTATTCGCTCAAGATGCTGGGCTCACCTTAGGCGACTGAGCCCCACCGCCACGACAAGACTTGAACCATGTTGGGGGTGCTTTTTTTTGCTATAGCAGGGAAATGCTTTTTACGCATGTAGCCAGGATCTCGGGTAGATCCTGACCCTATGTGGGACTCGCACCTGGGAGTGCCCTACCCGTAAACTAAAACCACTGCGAGTGCCTTCAGCCGCATTATAAGGCATAAAGGCATTCAACAGGATCACCTCAGCGACAGGCTGGCCCCGGCGAAGGCCAGACTACTCCTCTTAAGGGGGGGACTACCCGGCTGCTTAGGCAGTCCCCACGACGTTATGTCATACTGGGCCCAGGTTCCCATCCTGAACCCGACACGAGCACAGGGGCGTTACTGGAGGCGCATTAAGTAGCGCCTCCTGCGCACCCCCGTTCGTCGCCCACGGGGGGAGGCATCGTCGACGGCCTCCTCTCTCACCCGTTCGTCGGCCTCCTTCTGGGACATTACTGGCTCGTAGAAGGAAATCATCGCCGTCCAGGACTCGTCGTCACCGAGCATCGCGGTGATGACACTCGGCAGAGACAAGTCCCCTCCGATGACCGATGTCAGATCATGAAGCAGCGCCGCCCATCTCGGGCACACCTCGAGGGTGTGCTGGGCCGAGTCTACCACCGCGCCACAATCGTGACACACTGTCAACGGCTCCCCGCGGGCCTTCCGGCACAGGTACTCACCAAAGCAACCATGCCCAGTGAGCACCTGAGTCAGTTTTTGCACTATGCTAGTATTTTACTCAGTTACTTACCAAAATATATTATAGTTACCAGAATTTAGTCGAGTAAGTTGGTAAGTAACTGAGTCGAGACAATCCATTTAAATTATTTTTCAGGTGAGTAGCACCTCCCACCACGCATCATTATAATGATGCTTGGTGAAGACGACTCCTAGACGGCGATGGTCTAGTAGTGTCCCAGAAGGAGTTTGACAAGCGGGTGAGAGAGGAGGCCGCTGTTCGAGTGGGGCTTAAGAAAGGGAACCTAGGCTCATTTGGACACGACGTTGCTAGGGGGCAGTCCCCCTTACGAGGAGTAGTCTAGCCTTCGCTGTGGCCAGCCTGTCGCTGAGGTGGTCCTGTTGTCTGCATATCGAAGACCCTCAAAAGCGACTAAAGGCGCATGCAATGGTTTTAGTTTAGGGTAGGGCACTTGGTGGAAGTCCCACATAAGATCAGGATATACCCGAAGAGCCTGACTACATTCATAAAGAATTACCCTGTAATATAAAAAAAAAGTCAACATAATTTGACTATCTTTATCACCAAAAGATAATCAATAGTTGATTATCTTTTGGTGTAACCTTTTATTTTTAAATTTTGACTTTAAACAATAGAAACAAATGGACAAGACACATTAAGGCAGTCTAGTCTTTTACTTCTAAGCTACTCAATCAAATTTTGCGAATTTAATCGAAATTAAATAAATAAAAATATAGATTATGAATTATATTTATTTAAAAAAAAAAAACATTTTCACACAGTTTTACTAGCCTTATTAACAACTTTTATTCGTTTTGAAGAAACAAGTATCAATATGATCGTTAACAAGACCGCAAGCTTGCATAAATGCATAACAAATAGTTGGTCCGACAAATTTGAACCCCCTTTTTTTTAGTGACTTGGAAAGAGCAGTTGATTCTTGGGTCTGTGCTGGTATTTTACTGCTATTATTCCAATGGTTAATGACTGGGGTTTTATTCACCAAATTCCAAATGAAATCTGAAAAAGATTCACCTTCTTTTTCTAACATGATATATGATTTAGCATTAGTTATTATTGCATTTATTTTGCCTCTGTGCCTTACAATTCCTGGGTCACCAATTACTTTTTCAATATCTTTACTACTCATGTTATTTATTTCATATGGATTGAAGTTAAAGAATATTTTTCTATAATTATCTCTTTTCTTTAAAATTGTTAACCAGGATAAACCAGCTTGTTGGCCTTCTAAACAAAGCATTTCAAAAAGGTATATGCTATCATATTGTGGTTTTCCCCACTCTGTATCGTGATAAGTAATATAAATTGGATCATTGGTGACCCACTCACATCTTGTTTTTACTAAATCTACTGAGTTGCACATATTTTTAATATTATTAGCAAAACGCATTTACAATAATTAATAAGACCACACTGACAATGTAGATTTTTTTAATAGTTGAAGGGAGATAGTAATATAAAAAACTAAAGCATGTTCATATTTTAGCTGTATATGCAGATGGAACACAAGTGAGCCAGACAGTCAAATACATTGGGAGTAAATGAAGCCAGTTTATATAAAACAAATAGAGAAAAACCACAGAGGCTGGTGGTGTTAGAAGCTTCTTATCACTAAGCTATTAAGTAAATACTTTTGTAAATATAACAACAAAACAAATTAAAAGATGTTTGATTTTCTGGATTGTATACTAATTGCTCAGATCAAGTAAAAAAGGTAGATATCGTTCGACCTTTGCTAAATGTCAAAACTCAGCTCTCACCCAATCTACGCTTCTTTTTGCATTGTTTTATTTTTCGTTATTATCTTACAATTTACGAATCGTCTTGCAGTAAATTTGCCTAAAAATGCCAACCTGTGTAATTACATGGTGTAAAAACAATACAAAGTCTGAAGGTATCCACCACCCTCGAGGGATATCCACAGAGCAGATAAAACGTAAGGACAACCAAGATTATATTTTTTTATGTTAATAAAACACAATTTTCGGGTAATAAGAGGTTATTGATTACTTAAATTATATTAAATAAAATTAAAGAATTCAGAATAAAAATGTATGTCAAATTGCTGCTTTTTCTTCTTGTTCAATTTTTAAATGGTGCAGTATGTTTTTGCAAATAAAGTTATATATTATTATTATTATTATTATATTGTTTGTGGTTTTGCTGTCAAAACCCTAGCAATGGTAGCCATGTTAAGTGCCAATTTGAGTTGTAGGGAGACCGGAGAGTGTTATCAGGAGTTCGTATTTCAAGTTTTCTAATAGCCCAAAAATATGGGTGTTTTATTTTTATTCTACTTGATTTTGTTTTTTATTATGTTAGTTGGATAGGAAAACTGGCAAACCACCTGATGGTAAGTGGTCGACGTCGCCCATGAACATAAACTAGTATACCTAGAACGACCTCAGGCAACTCATTTATGTGTTGCCTATCCTGAGATATAAGATGTTAAGTCTCGGTGCCAGTCATTACACTGCCTGTCTTGCCCTTCTCTCCGAAAAACAGCAAAGCTGTTTCTTGGGAGAAACAAGCAAGATGATGGTACCCATGTAGCAGGGAGCGCGTCACAGCGCTTCCCTCCCACCGGTCGGATAGCTCTGCATCTTCTACCGCATCTACCACGGGGAGTGCTCTGAGGAATTGTTCGGACTAATACCTGCAGCAGAATTCCACCACCGGACATCGCGGAAAAACTCCAAATTTCACCCACACCATCTCGATGTCCGGAAATCCACAACAACTCGATTTTTACGGCATTTCCTGCCTCGCACGACTAATATATGGAATCAGCTCCCTCCTACGGTGTTTCCGAACCGATACGACTTAGGGACCTTCAAGAAAAGAGCATGCTCATATCTGAAAGGCCGGCAAAGCCACTGGTGTAGCGGGTGTCTGTGGATGTCGCTCTTCATTTACTATCAGGTGAACCGACTATCCGTTTGCCCCCCTCTTCTTTTCTACTATGTTATAAATTACATTGAGACTCGGCTTGTGGCGGTAGGTTCATGTACTTTTTTAACCACCTTTTTATGTTAGTTGGATAGGCACACTGGCAAACGTGCCACCTGATGGTAAGTGGTCGACGTCGCCCGTGAACATAAACTAGTATACCTGGAACGAGCCCAGGCAACCCATTTATGTGTTGCCTATCCAGAGACATGAGATGTTAAGTCTCGGTGCCAGTAATTACACTGCCTGTCTTGCCTTCTCTCCGAAACACAGAAAAGCTGTTTCACGGGACAAACAAGCAAAATGGTGGTACCCATGCAGCCGGGAGCGCGGCACAGCGCTTCCCTCCCACCGGTAATATGCTTCGTTTAATATAATAGACGAATTGATCTAACCAAAAGTAATAAATAACCGTCTGAATCGAAATAGGTGACCGGCTGACCACGCATCGGCGACTATTCGACTCGAGCGACCGACTCGCGGACGAGAACCGTGACGTCAGAGGTTGTAATGGAAAAAAAATTCAATGGCCTGTATTACAAGTATACTACTAACTACTTTTTTTAAACATAAATAAAAAAAATGGAAACTTCCAAATTGTTAAATTTATATCTTTTAATTCAGTCATATAGACTAGGTGTGTTTAAATTCAGATAGCCAGTACAAATTAACCATTTCGGACCGCCATAAATTCGGGCCAGCTTTGATTGATGATTACATCTATGGGCTTTAATGTATCTCCTAGTTTCGGGCCCAAAAACTAAATTCACCATGAGATTTTTATTTTTAGCAGTCAGTGTTCCGTCAGATAATTGTTGCAGGAGAGAGAGATATTCAGGCTTCGATAGCTCATCAGATATGCGATTCATCTGTAAAATATTAGGGATCAAGAAATAATAAAATTTTACAGGAAGCTAAATCGTGTAGTATACAAAATGTAGTTAAAATACTCACAACTGTTTTTAATTGGTTGTCACTTAGCTGTGTTGTTATTGGACCTAAAAGTAAAACACTGCTATTTTTTTCTAAGCTGTTTGGGTCTACTAAAATTATCTCGTCGCTGCTTTTACTCTTTAATTCATCGTTTATGACTAAAAACATAAATTCTCCTGACTTCTCTGGGGCAGATTTTTGATGAGGAACTACATTTACATTTGTAGGTATACTATTAGAAGGAATTTTATTTGTCAGTTTGTTCGATAATAATTCTTGTCGGTTTGGTTGCTTATTACAACATAGTAATTTAAGTTGTGCAACTAGCATATCAAATAGTAATTCTTTTTTTCTTTCGTCGAAGCCCTTCTCTTGTTGTGGTAAAACGCTAAGCAAAGTATTTAATTTTTTCCATGCAATAAAATCTTCATTATTTTGCTGTGGTGGTACTTCCATGTTATTCAAGCGAAATAATGCGTCAGTATTTTTCTTATCGAATTTCGGAAAATTACTAGTATCATCGATACTTTGAGGCTGTTTAGATTTTCCCTTTACAGCCACATTTATCAAGTCATTTAGAGAATATGTATCTTTATTGGACTGCTTACTTAGCAGTTTAATTAGATCTTCGTCTGATAATTTTGATAGGAGATATGCTTCATCATCATCTAAAAAAAGAATATTTATATATACAAGCATTGCATATAAAAAGTAATCATATGATTTACAAATTATTAGATTTAATTACAAAGCATCTAAACTTCCTCGGGGCGATCGACGCATCACAGAGGAGAACTTGCTAGTTTCTAACCGTGTTGAACCATGTAGGTACCAAATTTCGCTTGACTTACCAATGACGTTGGAAAATCAAGCGAAATTTGATAGCAAACCACTACACGGTTGGAAAAATGTTGGAAACTAACAAGTTCTCCTCTGTCAGTCATCAGTTTGAGATCGTGTAGCAGTCCTTTAAAGGCGTCTAGTTTGCTTCCGACCGTGTGGACAGCAGTTGGCAATCGAGTCAGTCGCTGCGAATCGTCGTCATAATAACAGCAGAGAAAAAAAACCAGTAGGACATCTTCATATAAACGGCCCGGCTGGGACGTGAGTTATGCATAACTACCACGAACTCTGAGCGTACCTCGACAACCATCAGTCGGGAGTTTCGGCGCGTAACTCACGCATATTTATTACGTAGGTATCTAATGATTGTGTCACGACGATATAAGGTAAGGCAGGGATGTTTAAATTCAGCTATAGCGAAATTGTTTTTTTTATACCAACTCAAGTCGGCGGGTAAGATTAAATTGTTTTAATTTTTATTTTAGTCATTTATTATTATTATTTATTAGATATATCGTTTATAGTATGTAAAGGTTAAACTTTTGTTTATCTCAGTCGTTCCCAGCTCCCACCATTTGGATCTGAGCCTTGACGCGGCGGTGGGGCTTAAGCCTGGGGTGCAATCCAGCACCGTGGGCGACCAATCAGAGTCCGGGCACAACCTGCTTTGAGGGTTCGGTTCTTCCGAGCTCTCGCGACCCAGTGACACTAAAGGAAAACGATTATGCATGCGATTTGGTAACAGATGACGTGGAAATTATGAGTGCGAGCGACTCTGCAGGCAGCGGGAGGTCGACACGCTCAAAGAAAAAGATAACCCGGCTAATATCGTCGGAAGATGAGACGGAGAGTGAGGCGACTGTAAAGGGGAACGGCCACACATTCTGTAAGACGCCCCCGACAAAGCGGGGAAGAGGCCGGCCGCCTACAACTGGCCAATACGTTGGACTGACTAAGGCCAAAAGAGACCTGGCAGAGCAGGAAGCGATGGAGGCAGAGGCGGAGCGCAGCGTTGTGGCATCCGCGTGAAACTTGCGCCCATCCCGCTTCTCGGAGACATCGGAGTCTCTGGGGTCAACCATCAACAAGGCCCTGGAGACCATCACAGGGGTCCGCAACAGGTCCAAATCAAATCAAAATATCTTTATTTCGTAGGTAACCACTCGTACACTTGAAATACGTCAAAAAAAAAAAAAACGAATTCAAAAGGTCATTAAAAAGGTGTAGTAAAAAAATATCGTTTGGAATGCAGACTCCCCCAAGAACTTGAGGGTTTCTCTTTTGTCATCAACATAAAACACATAGTTTATAAATAGGTACATCATGTCCATGCAAAACTTAAACAGTGAATGTCTTATTCCCAAGGTGTGGTATCTTCAATAAAATCTTTTATTTCATAATAAATAGCCTTTACCACACAAACGTTCTTTAACAGTTTTCTTAAATTTATTAATGGAAAGATTTTGAACGTTTTCTGGGATCCTATTGTAAAAACGTATACATTGTTCCATAAAAGAATTACTAACTTTATGAAGTCTAAAAAATGGTACATTCAATTTATGTTTGTTCCTTGTATTTATGTTGTGATAGTCGCCTTTTTTTTACAAATTCATGAATATTTTTGCGAACATTCATCACGTTTGCTAGTATGTACTGACCACTGAGAGGCTACAGTCAAGATGGCTATTTCTTTGAACTTTTCTCTTAATGATACCTTGAGGGGCAAACAGTATATGACTCTAATAGCTCGCTTCTGCAACACGAAAATCGTTTTAATATCCGCGGCATTCCCCCATAGTAAAATGCCGTAAGACATTAGACTATGGAAGTATGCATGATATACTAATCGCGCAAACACCTGAAGGGCTCCATGATGAGAGAATTAAAGGACGCAACTGTGACAATCCAGGACGCCACGGTGGCGCTCCTGGACCGCATGTCCGCCGTCGAGACGGGCACTGGAGGCGGACACTATAAGGCTGTCGACAGAGGTGGCTGAGCTGCGCCAGGAACTTGCAATGCTTCGGAGTGAGCTTGCCCCCTTCTACCAGCAGCCGGCTGTGGCCGTAGCGCCACCGTCACCCAATCTGGAGGAGCTTGTCCAGAGGGCGATGCGGGAGGCGGTGGCTTTGTCAACGGCACGGCTAAACACAAGGCTTGAGGGTCTGGAGCCAAGGCTCCTGCCTGAGCCACGGCTTCGCCCGCCTCTCGCAGCGGACAGACGACAGACGGATGGCGGCGGCGGTGGCAATGCCAGCACCGGCTACGAATACGTCCAGAAAGGCGCGGAAAAAGGGGGTGCCCGCGGCATCGACGACGCTGATGCCGCCAGCAAACCCGGGATTTTCGGCTGCCCCTAAAAAGAAGACGAAGAAGGCGACGGCTAAGACTGATCCGCGAAAAGAAGTGGCACAGGGAGCTAATGGTGACGGGTGGACGACCGTCACCAAGAAGAAAAGCCAAAAAGCTGCGCCACCGCCCAACAGTTCGGTTGTGGTGCTGCAGTTGCAGCCGACGGCGACTGAACGTGGGGTGATCTATGCCAATATATTGGGGAAGGTGAAATCTGAAATACGCCTCTCCAAACTTGGCATAGAGCCGTTCCGCTGCCGAAAGGCGGCAACCGGAGCCCTTCTTTTAGTGTTGCCCGGTGCGGCCAGCGGAGAAAAGGCGGAGAAAGACGATGTCGTCGCTGCGGTCACAAGGGCGGGCGGTTGTCTTCCCGAACAAGTTCGGTCGGGGGAAATCGGCTGTAGCCCCTCCGGTCTTGGTGCAGTAATCGTTCACTGCCCTTGTCAGGCAGCGAAGATGATCATCGCGAAGGGCAGGCTGCTGGTCGGATGGGTGTCGGCGCAATTTAGACTTCTCACCACCCGACCACTGAGGTGCTTCGGCTGCGGCCGTCTGCTCCTCCGCAGTGGACCGAAGTGGCCTTTGCTTCCGCGGGAAGCAGGGCATAAGGCCAGGGACTGCACTGCAGCCGTCCCCAAATGTGCGCTCTGCTCCGAAAGGGGGCTACCCGCTGCCCACAAAATGTGTAGCGTGCGTCACTCCACGCCGTGGCCGGGTGGGACGCAAATAGACAGGGGAAAAGGTTAGTGAGGGCCCCCTCGCAGCCCATCATCTCGACCACGAGATTGGGCGAGGAGGTCCCCATGGCCTTGGAGTGATGGCACGCCACACCCAAGTGCTACAGGGGAACCTTAACCACTGCGCCAGACCTCAAGACTTGTTCTTCCAGGCTCTGGCGGAGTGGCGCACAATACCACCCCGGGTCCGGATGGTGTTCCCGGGCGAGCCTTGGTTCTGGCCCTTGGCCCGCTCCGAACACAGGTGAAGCGCCTTTTTAGTGCTTGTTTTGCGCAGGATCAGTTTCCCACGGCGTGGAAGAAAGGGAAGCTGATTTTTTGTAAAATGATTTTGTGAATGATGATTAGTGATTCCAAAATTCGTCGCCTTGGCGTTCATTGAAGGAGGCCTATGTTCAGCAGTGGACGGATAAAGGATGATGATGATGGTATGATGGTGATGATGATGATGATGATGATGATTACGATGACCGCGACATACTATGGTGTGCTACCAAAGCATCCTATACAATTTACATCGACAAGTAATAAAATGAGCATATCATCATATCATCAAGGTAAAAGAAATCAACCAAATAGGCATTATTGGGAATAACTAAAAAACGACTTGTCAGTTCTTAATAAAATTAATATGGGAGCAAATTGGAAACACCAGCTTTCAAACAAAAAAAATAACCATCGAAATCCATGCACAAACGGCGGAGTAATCGTGTCACATACATACAAAAAAAACATACAGACGAACTGAGAACCTCCTCTTTTTTTTAAATCGGTTAAAAATAGTACCCCTTCCTTTCGGCTTTGCCTTATTCGATAAGAAATACTTACTGGTTTTCATAATCAAAGTTGATTCAGGCATATTTTTATCGTCTGGTATATATCCTTTTGACATAATTATATCTGCCAGCTCATTTTCAGGTTCACTGTCGTTCACAACCACAAAATCTTTATTTAATAATGACTTAGCTAAAACGGTTTGCACCTACAAATTAAACACATAATTGATATATGCGACGATGCGAATTGAGCCATCGATAATCAAAATAAACAATAATCAAACCATAATAGTCACATATAAATAATACATTTTTAATTTTATACCAAACTTTGGATTTTATGTTAGTTGAAAATAACTAAACTAAACTTTAACTTCTTTTTAATCATTTTCTCATCAGTGTTTATAAAAGACTCATTTCAAAAGAGGTCGTAAAGTTTGTTTTATGATTGCGATAAGACTTGCCGTTGTAAATGGAAATTGAAGAAACTATGTACTACAATGGTCAAAATTATATTTTTCAATGCCAAGATAAAGAGCCGTATTATTACTTGACTTGCCTTGTGGTTAATCTCTTTAGAGATTCATCTGAATGGTTCGCCAAATTAGATCAGTTAGGCGAGGACTGACTTCCACTGAAGCGACGACCCGTGAGTGACGATGATCTAGTGGGTAAGGGCTCGGCCTCTTGAGTGAGAGCCGAGAGGTCCGGGTTTGGTCCTCTATGTTGCCTAGAAAATCGTGAGGAAACATGCATACCTGATGAGATTAAAAGTCTTTGAAGGTGTGTGAAGTTCAACAGCCCGCATTGGGCCAGCGCATCGTTGAACTATGTCTGAAGACCCTCCTCGCCTGATTTCGAGGGGGAGACCCGTGCCCAGCAGTGTGAACTGTGACATAAATACAACGGTTAATATTGTTATTATTATATAAGGTTTGGTAAAATCAATTACGGAAGCTTTGGGCACGTGATCTACTGCTTGTGGAAAGACGTTTATGCAAAAATATATATTTGAAATTATGCACATCCATGACCCAGGAACACAGAAAATATTTTTGTTTCCTAGGGGGATTCGAACCCGCTAGTTCCGGCTTGAGCGCCAACGTGCTTCCATAGAGCCACAGAGGTCGTTAGATATTTAAAATAATATCTGCCTCGAGTGCTACATGGTGGTACTAAATATCTGTAACTAGTTTATGGCCTAGAGTTGGGCGATACGAATCATATATAGATACGAAAACTATATATTGGTCCAATATCTAAAAATCGCTTACTAGCGCGTTCGAAATCTATGTATTACTATATCTAGATATTTGCGATGTATCCAATACTCGCACACGCATCTATAATATCTATGCAGTATGCGATACGATACGCATTGGCATGCGGGAGCGAGTGAGATACAAACATTACACTACTACAATTAGAGCGGTACGGCAACATTCGCAATATTTCACTATTGTGAAATAATTATATATATATATATATATATATATATATATATATATATAATTATTCCCCCTAGGAAGAATCCCCCTAGGAAACAAAAATATTTTCTGTGTTCCTGGGTCATGGATGTGCATTAAATATGTGCATTATATATTAAATTTTAAATATATGTATAGTATAAAAGTATTAAATATATTTCCGTTGTCTGGTAGCACAAGTTCTTCGTGAACTTACCACGGGACGAGATCGACGCGTTATTAAAGATATAATTATAGATATAAAAAAATATATCTCATAAACTAATATGAATTTAATGTTGTTTATATGACAAAATATTGTTTACGATAGACTTTGAAGCATGGTCTCTGATCTTATTCGGTTCTAACAGGAACGAAAAAAAAAACAAATGTCATTTTGTTTATGTAAACAGAAATGGCGGGAAACATCGGGACGCGCGGTTGTGTTTTTTTGGTTTCCCGTTAAATAATTGTTATTTTGTGTTTTGTCCATTAGAGTGGTTTTCTATAGTGTTTGTTTTAAAAACTTGATCTTTATATATTGTGATTGGTTGGCGAATATTGTGGTGGACTGCCTTGGGTGGATGGAATGGAAAATGATAGTTGATTGATGGGGGCTAGAGGGGCGAAGCCGAGCTCCTTGGGGTTTCCCGCCATTTCTCCGTATTACAGACCGAATATTGTATTTTGTATGGCTAATAGCGTAGTAGCTAATGCCTTTAAATGAAAATAATAATAATAATTTATGTAAACAGTTTTTGTCTATTTTTTTCTACTCGAAGTTCAAATATATATTGGCGATTTAATATTCCTGCTCGAAAGTCGAAAAGTCTATTTTATCTGATATAAATAAATAACATGAACATAAGTTTTCCAGTATTATATCCACGTTTAGTAGATCCAAAATGGTTTAATGCTGATAGTCCTTGCGATGAAGATGCAGAAATAACGAGTTTGGAGCAAAAACACCAAGAATACGTAAATATTTTTTTCATTATTATTTTCGAATATGTATAATGTAGCTATTCTAAATAGATCAAGTTAGTATGATCATTCGTTTTAATATCATATATATTATATTGGAATCGTCCGTGAACAGTTTTTTTAATAAAATAACATTTTTTGTTACATATCCAGCTCAATAATATTGGTCAGCAGTATATGAAACGAGCAGTAATAGGTAAATCTGACCCAGAGCCAATGGAAGAGGAGGCAGATTCCGACGAAGAAGGTAGAATATTTATTTTAATATTGTGGGCAAAATTGGATAGTAATATTTGTGACCTAAATTTTAAATAGTTATAAATAAGTTATAAATTAATTATAAATAGTTGCATGCCATTTCATGTATAACAAAAAGCATAGACGTATATGCCATAGCATAATAATTCATCATATACAAATGTTGATATCCTCTAAGATTGAGCAAGCAATGTTGTGACATAATAAGATGCACAAGGAAAATTTATAAAATAAACCTTTTAAAGGGGTGCCCTTAATGTTTAATGAGACGACCATTTATATATTATACTAGGTTGCTTATAAATTCCTGTACAATTTGGGAATGGCGCAGAGTGCAAACTAGATGATGCAATATTGCTTGACACTTAATAATAATAATAATAAAAGCCTTTATTTCTGACAAAGACTCCTCCATTTCTTTCCACCTTGTACGATCCCCTGCTAGCCTTGTCCATAGTTTTCCTAAATGTTTATTGAGCTCATCTTCCCAGCATCTGAATTGCCTTCCCCGATTCCTTTTGCTTGTCCTGGGGTACCAAAACATCATGACTTGACTCCATTTGCTTGACACATACTGTTTTACTAATAATTAATTAATTATTTATTCACAATATGTAGGCTCAGTTCGAATTAACGAGGTTCTACTGTATATACTTCATTGAGCAACAATGTAATTGTAAAGATGTCTGTATGCAAACCACATCCAGTACTTTCTAAGCAGCCAATCTAAAATCACTGTAATATAATATAGTCTGGGCTAAATGGTCTTTTCATTTCTTATTACCTATACCTCAACTCCAAGCCAGACGAGGTAAAGAACCATCATAAGTTAGAAACTTCCAAATCCCGAAAAAATGTTTTGTCCCCTTCCCTTCAAACACAAAAACCTCAATTAATCGAAATCTCAACCCTCTATTTGTCGTAATAATCAGGGAGTCCGAGTCCAAGCTATTTTTGTATATATTGTCCCTCCATAACTCGAAAAATTAAATTGAACCTCTATCTCAAACATAGCAATGTCTTATTTTACAACCTTTACAACTCGAATGTTTGAAACTTTTACCTCTATAATAGTTCGAAGAATAATAAGTTACCGACTTTAAGAGTTTGCCTACAATGTAAGCACAGCATTGTTTCAAATAAATTTAGGAGTATATAATAAATAGTACTACCACAGATTTAAGACAAGTGAATCACGTCATTTGTTGTCAATTGAAATATTGAATCTCAACTTCATTCTCTCGAAGTTCTCCGTAAGGCGAAAATTCTATAACTTAAATTTTTTGGCTTTTCCCTTAGTGTTTGACTTATAGAGGTCCTAATGTAATTGATTAAGGGATGGTATATTTATATAAAAACTTACATGGCCTTTAATTAATTATAAGATGACCTCTGCCACCGTTTCACCAACCACCATGAATGATTGCATATATGTATTTATTAGTCTACTCAAAAGTAAAATCCTATAATTTTATAACCTTCTGAGATAATTTGGTTGTCCAATACAAGAAAAAAAATATAAATCCAATCGGTAGATCTGGAGATTAGTGAATTAAAACAAAATATGATCTAACTCAACTCATAAGTTTAATTATATTATATCTTTCCTTACAATACAGTTGAAGGTATTTAAAGGTAACTTTTAGGTATTGAGTGCCTTTTTATGAGACTTCTACATCCGGATCATTATCAGTCTTTTTCCATCTATTTATGTAGATTTCTACTCACTATTATGTATGTATATGAAGTTGTTATATTACGCTTTTCAAGATGCATATTCACTATCATCATCAGCTTTAATCTGTCCATGGTGCACTGCTGAACATAGGCCTTCTTTGATGAACGCCTTGCTTTTCGCATCCATTAAAATACCAACTATATGTTAATCAAATGAAGTCTAGTTTAGTACCATATAATATGTAGGTCTCCACCTATGAAATTGCCGTTCTGCAGTACTAGCAATTTAAATCAAAATAATTTTTGTTTGGCTAAGAATTCTAATTTCAAATTAATTTTATTTTAAAAACATTTGTTTATTGATTAGTGTTACATTTTCATCGTATTTCAATCATCAACGACGTTTACGGAGCTAACACTACAAACCAACGCACCACCTGTTTTGCTCGCTTCCGTTCTGGAAATTTCGACCTGAAAAATGAACCTCGCGGTCGTCCGAAGACTTTAGTCGACAATGACGAATTAAAGGCGATTGTGGAAGCTGATGATACACAATCTACGGCTGAATTAGCAGCAGATTTCGACGTTAGCGTCAAAACAATATTGACCCATTTGCGTCAAATTGGCAAGGTAAAAAAGCTTGACAAATGGGTGCCCCACGAACTCAATGATCGCCAGCGCGAAGTACGCGTCGTGAAGGAATTTTGAACCGCATTGTTACCTGCGATGAAAAATAGATTCTGTTTGATAACTGCAAGCGCTCAGCAAGTTGGTTGGATCCTGGTTAACCACCTAAACAATGCCCTAAACGAAAACTTACCCCTTTTTTTCCGGATGGATCTATGCTATCGGCCCTAATTCTACATCGGATTAGTGTGAGCCCGTTTGGCTCACTTTTGGTTTGTAAAAGTGGGGGGTGTGGGGGGGTTGCCCCCTGCCAACCGTGCAGTCATTCGACCACACGGCCTTCTGGCGTCGGGTTGGTAAACTTATCCCTAGAAAAGTGATGGTCACCGTTTGGTGGTCTAGCGCCGGTGTGATTCATTACCAAACGGGATGAGCATTACTGAAGATGTGTACTGTGAGGAACTGAACACAATGATGGAGAAACTGGCACATCTCCAACCAGAATTGGTCAATCGCTCGTCTCCGCTGCTCCTGAAGATGCAAGAACTGGGATTGGAAGCTCTCCGTCATCCGCCCTACTCACCAGACCTTGCTTCTACAGACTACTACTTTTTCCAGAATTTGGATATCTTCTTGGCGGGAAAAAAAAATTCAATACCCTGTTGCCTCCCGTCCAGCTGATTTCTTTAAGAAGGCCACTGCGTTGGCAAAGATGCATTGATTGCATGAGAGATGACTTCGATTAATACAAATAAAAAATACATGAAAAAAAATCGTTTAAATTTTTTCATACAAAACGCCAATTTCATATAGTAGGGAAGCCGAAGAGGGGATTTGGGGATTTACTCGAGCTTGGCAGATTAATATATGGAGGGCTACCTTGCACCCAGTTGAGTACCTTCACCATATATGAGCCCCATATATAAGGCCGCCCGTCAAGGATAAAGGATCAGATTAGTAAAAAAAAACTGATCGTCAGAAATTCTCGAGCGCATCAGATTAAGGTAGGGTGAGTTTGTTACATGCTAAAAAGTGTACATTCCACTAATCTGACAATTTGAGAGTGACGTAAAGAAAGGGAAGGGCTACAAAGTTGTAAAAAAAAACGTCATCTTGACATTCTCGAGCGTAGCTAATTTTATTTTTATTTTGAAGGAAATATTTCAAGGATAGCGAAAAATATATAATCTGACGATGTCCGCCAGTCGAAATAACAAAAATTCGTCGATAAAGTTTAATGCATGCAGCTGCGTAATGCTTATATTTCCCTCTGCGTTTCTATTCCTCTCTCACTCTTTCTCTATCACTCCGTCCCCGCTCTGGTTTTTGTTGCCATATGATGCCATCACAGCTGATCATAGAGACTCGTTCGTGGCATATTACTTACAGCGTGTTTCCCGTTGGAAATTATTCTACGACCAAAACGTTTTTTGACCTTAGAATAATTTTACTATAGGAACTAAGACCGCGCGCCCATTTTGAAGCACGTTTATTGGAGCCATAAATGGCTCCAAATACCTTATTAGATTGGGAAAATTCATTATCAAGGTGTGTGCAGTTAAATTGTATCACAATACATCTGAAAGACAAAAGATCATGATTAAATTATCAATTTATTATAAAAAAATGAATTTTTTTTGAGCATTTTGTTCCTAAATTATTTTTTTATAAATAAAAGTATTCTACTTAAAAGAACATACACTTTTTTATTTGCATGCTATTTCCTTAGCTTTTCAATTAATCAAGTTCAATGATTTAAAAAAATAAAACGGTTTTTTTTTGTCAGATTAGGCGAACCCCTCTAGATAATTGTCAGATAATGATACAGCACGTCTAGGACATAAAGATGAACTATATATATCTTAATCTGACGCGCTTGAGTATTTCAAAATGGCGAATTTTTTTTGCATATTATAATAATGGCCGCGAGTTTGCGTCACATCAAAATCGTCAGATTATTGAATGAGAGCTTTTATTAGGTTCACTTAACACCCCCTTAAAAAATCTGACACGCTCGATTAAATTATTTTTTTTTTCATTTTCAACCGTTACGTACGACCTACCGCATAATGCAAACGATCAGATTAACATACGTACATTATTAAAAATATGTAGGACATTGATGCTATCAATATCTGACGCGCTCGATTATGTCCATGCAACAGTATTTTTTTACATATTAAAAAATCTGTAGCCGCTTCCCCCACCGATGAATAGGTATATGTTATATAACATTTTTTTCTTCTTATCATGCAAGCTTTGCTACCCAATAGGTCTCTATGACGCTCGAGGAAATCCCCATTTAGCATCATGGCCTCCCCTACTAATAGGTTAAGACCTATATATGTTTCTAAAAAATGAAAGTTTGTGAAATTGCTTTAAAGATTCTTGTTTGTTTAGGTAACGATGAGTCTGATGAATCAGAAGAAACTCATGATGAAGATGAAGAGGAGGAACTCCGTACCACATACTCACCAACTAGAAACAATAATGAACCGGATTCACTTGAAGACCTTAATGAAGCTCCCGACAATAATACATCGGATCAAAGCGCACTCTGGCCCTTACAATGATATAACTAATAATAACAGCTATATATAATTGGCAGGGCTTATAACATTTTTGGCTTAAAAGGGTACTAAGCAGGAGAAAAAGAATTATGTAATTTCAATTTTATTTAACATTCAATAAATAAACTTACACATACATACTTGTTCTGAAAAAGTTACCTGTACATACTTTACAAACTATCTACAAAGTATAGACATTGAGCGTAACATGCAAATATTTTTAATAAAACATGACTGTTATAGGCTCAGAGCCAGATTAAAGGTTGGAAAGATCATTCATTAGGCTGAGTAGAAAACTGCCTAGGAGAGTTTGATGCTAAGGTGGATTGGTGAGATAATAAACATGCTAATTGAATCTTTTTACGGCTGTAGTTTGTGGGGAATTTTGCAGATGCAGCAAGTTTTAACGACCCCTGCCTACTCTATCAGTACATAGTATGTATCTTCATTAAAATATACAAATTGTAGTTAAAAATTATACATAAAATTGTGTGACTATTATCATTTAAGTGATAATTAATGTTTTATTGGAAAATAAAAATAAATAAATAAATAAACCATTCATTTTTTATTTTTTAAAATATTTCATTATAGTTCAGATGAAGCTACTAGTACTACTCAATGATATTTTAAATAATAATGTACTTATTTTTCTGCTTTAATTACATCATTTTCTTTTATTAAAGGAAGTGGTACTAGAAGGAAGTAATAAAAAATTAAGAAGCACCTTCGTCATGGAGTATAGAAGGAAGGAGGACTATCTCATGTGAGAAAAATTAAAAATGTCCGTTTTTAGCTGCAAACAAATTCAAAATTCGTCCACAATGGCGCTGGTGTGGAAAACGAGTATGATATGAAGTGGTTAGTTTTAGACAAATTGAATGTTAATGTATATGGCGCCATTTTTATTTAACGTTTTTAGACGAACACTTTTAATACTTACACAGAGATCCTGAGAGAGAGAGACTATTATACTCCATAGCCTAGATACTGGTATACAATTCTTTTTACTTTTTTAAATAGCTATCGCGATTGCACTATTTTGCGAATTTTAATTAAAAAAATTAGGTACTACTAATTTTCTTACTAAAAGGAGTTTATTTATTACATGATTACATCTGCTCCTTCGAAGAATATATCACAATTCTGTGTTATGGCCTATGACCATGCAGACAAATGAACGGTAAATCACAAATGTACACGCTCACAACATCAAACAAATTATATATAACAATATTAGGTAGTTCATACAATTGTGTCTGCATATACATACTTGCACATATACATAACTTGGTAAAAGGTACAGTACAATTGATTAAACTTAGTTGGACTGAAGTTAACTAAAAGTGATGTCACAAAATATTTTTTCTATACAAAATTTGTCATGCACTTGCTCAAAAGTTTGCAACTAACTGGTCAAGCTAAAATGCTTTAGGTACTTGTAATTTAATACATTTACCTTTTTTAAATATTTTTGACATATCAATTTCTTTCTTTTAAAAGTCTACAAAAATGTCTATATTATCTGATAATAAATGAAAATGTTACAGTACTTATCATTCTACATAGTTTTTTTTTATAATATTATAAGAAAGTAATTGGAAGATAGGTTTGATGACACACTTCAATAAGTACTTCCATAACTCCATTTATAACACACACACAAAAATTAATACTGAAAGATTTGAAGAAGTATTAGAAAGCTTATATTACATTTTATCTCAGGAAATATGATTTTGTACATATATATGTACTTAGTGCTTAAAAGGCATAATTACCTAGACTCATAAGAGTATAATTATACCTGTTAAGGTTAAACAAGTCGCTCATTTTTCCATACAAACGCAGAATAGTAATTACTACAATGTTTAACATTGACCATCAAAAACTAAGGATAATATAAATTGATATCGTCATTATCTAGGTCGGTATGTACCCAAAATCGTAAAAAATATATACATTAAAAGAATACAAGTTTCTAAACTTTCGTATTTCAGCACTGATTTTAGCCCAAATTTGGGCGAAAATAAATAGTATACGGAGCACGAAAGCTCAAAAATAAAGCCCGCACAGACATAGTTTAGTTATTCAAAAGTTGAAATATATTTATTTAAAAAAATTACACTATATAGATTTTCTATAAAAACTGTTTTAGTAAAAGGTTTTCGGAATGAATCATTGTGCATTTCATTCTAGCACACATGTTCGCGCACTATGTCAGGTGAGATAGCATTCATTTAGTTGGAGTTCGCGCCGTCGACTAGTTCAACCTTAAGTGCTAAAGTTCACCTTCGGATCGAGAGATTACTTACTGGCATTTAAAACAAAGTGCAGTTTTTTTGCGCAAATAATAAAACTAACCATATTATTAGGCTAATAATAATAATTAATTTTATGTAAGCCGTTAATTAATACCCTATTCGTTGTTATATCTTAGATCCATTATTATTCGTATTTGCGTAAGATGTCATAAGGCATCGCTCGTTGAAACTAGATTAACGACTCAAATTCTCATAGCATTATATACCGATTTTTTTGTAAAGAAAATTACTATATTTTTTTTGCCAAATATAAAATAAATAAATTATAACCGTATATTTAAACATGGTAGTCTTTCATTTGTTTTTAGTTCTATGACTGATATTACACAATGTTTTTAATTAAAAATATGCTGACACTAGAAAAATACTGTGCAAGACGTTTGTGATATAGCTGTAATTGCCTGTATATAACATACATTTAATAATAAATCAATCGTAAGCGATACCAGTGACGTCTATGACAATGTTCACGACTCTTGTTAACAACGGGTTTATTTTTGCTTCGTGGATATTATACCATTTCCTTGACAAGCAATTTTCAAGATGCTGGTGTGTCAGTTTTTTATCTGAAAAAAAAAAAGTGTTATATTTTACTTTACTACAATTGTTTTTGTTATATCTAAGATCCATGCCTTATATCATCAGATGATGATAATTATTTGTCTTTTCTCCGAATGACTTATTTCTATTGCAGTTTATTATGTTTTATGTGTATGTTACTCGTTTGATTTTAGTTATATATCATGTATTTTTTATAATAACTCAACTTATTAGTGTATTTTGAGATAAGCGTCTTTTTACATAATATGCTATTTTATTGTCTGTTTGTTTAACGAAATAATATGTGAATTATAGCCAAATTTTAATAACCACTAAACAATACTACAGAAAATTAATATTAATCATTTTGTAATACATCTGTTTATCCGTGTTATTTTAAACAGATAATAATTTTACTTACCAACATGGCATGTTGCTAAATCTAGAGTGAAAAAAATAGCACTCCCTTTTGCCAAAGGATTATATTCATCGCAATAATAGTGAAATGCCATGGCCAAATCTGATGGGACATTGTGTATATTTGGAACGAACATAACACCAGTTTTTTCAACATGAGTGACAAGATCCATCAATTCTTGTTCAGTTTCTATATTTTTTGTATCAACCACTAGATAACGCATTGCATCGCTATCATTACCTGAAATAATAAAAAAGAGCTCACTTAATAAGGCTACTGTTAAAAACAAAAAAAAAAAAACCCCAACGCAAAAAGCGGACATTTAAAAAGTCAAATAACACCTTCCGTTGAGCTATCAAATTCGATTGAGTAACACCTATATGTATCTAAACTAAGGCCAACAAGATGAGATAAAGATTGTAAACAAACTGACCATTAACCCATTAACGCCCAAAATGAACCCAATTACATTTTAATGGTTTTGCTTTAATTTTATATTAAGAAACACACAATTATAAAGGTCAGGTAAAGAAAATAAAAAAAAAGTTTTTTTTTCAATAGTTACAGGGGTGTACCTAAGCGAGTACAATGGGCAGATCAAGTGTTAAAAATACCGAAACATGGTTTCTCCAGACAAAGTGTTTTTGAGCACTTTGAACTACTCCAACGTACTCTGATCTGGCAATTTACACATCTTAATTGATTTGTGATCAATTCAGGTGTATGGCCATTATTTTGACGATCTACATGCACTACCACATTTGATGAAGGACGGTTTCTTGAAGGTTTTGATTGACGCAAATAAGCCCGTGCGATACTTCGTCTAGGTAGGCCCAGTTTCGGTGTCCGAAGCGCACCGGTTTCCCCCATTCCCCATAATAAACTGCTCGGCTGTATGATGCTCATAACATTTTATCATAGATCCGTCGATAGACAAATTCTCGTAAAATACTCCCCACTGGCTAGAACTCTTCTGTTAAATATCGCACAAGGGCTTTACCTTAGACATCGGGTCGTTAGATCAAGCCATCATGTATGATCAACAAAATGTTGATTTTGTTTTATCTCCAAGTAGCGATTTGTAGACATACAGTTTGAAACGAGTGGCTCACATAGATCTTCATCCAAAGACTAATAAGCACGTTCCGTAGGTAATTGGTTCAGGCTATCGCCTCACAAAAGTATATCCAAAAAGTTTTTCTGTCTATTTAGAATTGAAAGTTATGCCTATTATTTTGACCTGTTCACAAAAGACTCTGTTCGTCTATGAAATTACACATTTGATCGTCAAAATACTTCTCAAAGAGCATCACTGGAGTACAGTCGTTTATATCATTACATACATGGTTCAATCGTTCTTCAATGGCGTTATTTACTTCTTATGCAGTTGAGTAAAGAAAGAATATAGGTATAAGAGTAAAGAAGAATAAAGTAAGTAGTTGGTAAGGTTTTCCGCCAAATAGATAACCCATCTATGAGTGTATCAGTAGAGCCAGCCATACGAGAGCATTTTGAAGTTGAGGCATACGTCGAAAGCAGATCATCATCACTGCTGTTATCGTCCGAGGATACTCTTCTACGTCAAAATAAGAAGTACTTCAACATAGAAGACGATCCCTGGGACATCTCTTGGCAATGCTTGTGTCACAAGATCATCTTCTGGGCACTCCTCTTCGTCAGTTATAGCACCAGATTTAGATGGAAATGTGAGAAAGTCGTACTCATAATCATCTCCTTCAGCAATGATAGAATTGACTGCCTTTTCTAACTACAAATAGTGGTATTGCAATGAAAAAATTCGCTTTTGAACTAGTTTCTATTAATAATTATCTCTAAAAAATCAAAATAAAATATAAGTACATCTGCCCATTGTACCTGCTCAGGTACAGTAGGAGAAACACGAATTTTTTGACGAACCAAATTACTTGATTTCAGTTTTTGATAATTTATTGCAAATAATAGAATGTGAACATGTTTCTTAGAAACAATTTTCAATAAATTATAGTTTATAACAATTAAATATTAATCAATTATTTTACCGTGCGCGCTCACAGTTGAACACTAAACCAATCACCTTCAACTCTTACAAATTAAGATTAACAAGTGGATCATTTTTCGTCTAGATTAATATATTACACTTATATTTATACTGTAAAAGTATTTTTTTACATTTTTATTGGCAATCACAAAAATTATCGCGGTTTTTCTTGGTGTACCCGCTTGAGTACGGCGGACGGTAATGGGTTAAGGTACGCGTACATTGGCCCGCGCCGGACGTATCGCACGGCACGCAATGGATTTTAGTACTTTGTGGAAATTTAGTAATTGGGGAAGCGAGGGGCGAAGGCGGGGTTCGAGCGGTTGTTGTCGCGCGCCAAATTTTTTTGGTTGAGTAGTACACACACTATGACTACAGTGTAACATTTCATTGGTTTTGTTAATAGTTTCGACCATACATACAATTTATTATACATATACATATATTGTGAAAATATGTGTACAAAAAGCAAATAAATTAAGTATTAAAATAGTTAAAATAATACAATTTTCCTTACGTAAGTATTTTACTGTCTTGGAAGCCAGCTCATCCATGAAATTACGAAATACAGTTGGGTTGTAATTTGCAGCTATACTATCATAGACGAAGATAAATGATGCAGTTCCTTCTTTTTTTGATATTGTAGAAATTCCTGTAAGATTGGAAAAAATGTATGTAAAAGACCCGAAGACTGGGCACAATAGTGTGTGTGTTGTGAGAGAAGCCTATGTCCTGCATTAAGTATGTAAAACTAAAAAGAAAAGAATAAATATTTAACAACTTGTACAATATATTTTTCCGCCCTTTACTTTATTTGCATGGTCCTAAGGAATATAAATTTAAGAGATTGCCATGGTATGGGGGTCAAAATTTAAATTGGTAAATTTATACAGGTGGCGCTGTGACGCGCTATCGTCTGCTTGGATATCACCTTGCCTTGGGTACTACCTGCTTGTTTCTCCCGTGAAACAGCTTTGCTATTTCGGATAGAAGGCAGTGGAATTACTAACACAGGGACATAACATCTTATATCGCAGGATAGGCAATAGGAATGAGTTGCCTGGGCTAGTTCCAGGTTAACTTGTTTATGTACATGGGCGACGCTGACTGCTTACCATCTTGTGGCTCATTTGCTCGTTTGCCTATCCAACTATGTATCATAAAATATGTAACAATTCAAATTTACGTACTTATCAATAAATATAATTTTATCAGATGAAACGAGAAAACCTCTTAAGGAACTCCGCGAAACTATTACTTGGGTACCCAACGGCCAACCTTATAAGCAACCAAAACAATGTCACTAACTGCAAAAGCATACTAAAAACGGCACACAACGGCAGGACATCTGTCACGTCAGTCCTCCCGTGACCATGGTGGCTGTAAAGTATCCGAAACGTCGGGCTTATAAAAATCTTAATAAACCGCGATAAAATCCGTAAAAATTGTTTCATCATGGATACGTAAAAAAATCGAGTAATTATGGAATATGAGTACCGTCGTGGCAGCAACGCGGCACAAGCGGCACGCAACATCAACGACGTTTACGGAGCTAACACAACAAACCAACGCACCACCTGTTATTGGTTTTCTCGCTTCCGTTCTGGAAATTTAGACCTGAAAAATGAACCTCGCAGTCGTCCGAAGTCTTTGGTCGACAATGACGAATTAAAGACGATTGTGGAAGCTGATGATACACAATCTACGGCTGAATTAGCAGCAGCTTTCGACGTTAGCGTCAAAACAATATTGGTCCATTTGCGTCAAATTGGCAAGGTAAAATAGTTTGACAAATGGGTGCCCCACGAAGTCAATGATCGCCAGCGCAAAGTACGCGTCGAGACGTGCCTTGCACTGCTCAACAGACACACAAGTGAAGAAATTTTGAACCGCATTGTTACCTGCGATGAAAAATGGATTCTGATTGATAACCGCAAGCACTCAGCAAGTTGGTTGAATCTTGGTTCAGCACCTAAACGAAAACTTACCCCTAGAAAAGTTATGGTCACTGTTTGGTGGTCTAGCGCCGATGTGATTCATCACAGCTTCTTACCAAACGGGGTGAGCATTACTGCAGATGTGTATTGTGAAGAACTGAACACAATGATGGAGAAGCTGGCACATCTCCAACCAGCATTGGTCAATCGCTCGTCTCCGCTGCTCCTGCACGACAACGCGCGACCTCATACTTGCACAGCAGACGGTCTCCAAGTTGCAAGAACTGGGGCTTACAGACTACTACTTTTTCCAGATTTTGGATAACTTCTTGGCGGGAAAAAAATTCAACACCCGAGAGGCAGTACAAAATGCCTTTGAAGAATTTGTTGCCTCCCGTCCAACTGATTTCTTTAAGAAGGGCATCAATAAACTGCCACTGCGTTGGCAAAGATGCATTGATTGCATGGATGATTACTTCGATTAAAACAAATAAAAAATACATGAAAAAAAATCGTTTTTTTTCATACATAACGGCAATTTCATAGGTAAAGACCTAATATTTAAAGACATTCTAATATCAGGTCAGGTCAAATTCCAGATTAATGGGAAATCTCGCACATCACTCTTTACGTTAAAAAAGGTTTAATATTTTTGTAAGAGGTAGTACCATGCTGCTTTGCAGTCGAATTGAGCCGGCACGACTGGGGGTGATACCTCTCGCTCACATAATACCGGCCTAAAAGTGACAGCTATTCTTATAATGAAACAAATATTGTTTTCTAATGTTTAGGCGAATTTCACTCTTATAATTATAATAAACAAGCTGTTGCCTGCAGCTTCGCCCGCGTTACTCAACTCCTATAAGTCACAGCGTGATGTTATATAGCCTACAGCCTTCCTCGATAAATAAGCTGTCTAACACTGAAAGGATTTTTCAAATCGGACCAGTAGTTCCTGAGATTAGCGCGTTCAAACAAACAAACAAACTCTTCAGCTTTATAATATAAGTATAGATAAGCTATGCTGTCGCGTTTCATGCGGTTTGTGAATTTCCGGTGGCCCATTGAGGGATAGGGAAAAGGAGGGTAACGCATCGACGCCCATACGCGGATGCGTATGGGCGTCGATAGTCGCCAAAAGGCTTGGACTGCTCCTTTGCTCTCCTATGCTATAAAAAAATAAAAAAACAATACTTAATACAATAAAAACAACGGAAAAACATTGCCACATACACACAATCAAACAAATCATCGATTATACAAAGGCTTTTGATAGTTTCAGACATGAAGCAATATGGGAGAGTCTACAAAAAACAAGGAATATCTAATACAGATATAATTTAATATCATTAAAAAAATATACAAACTGTAAAGACTAGATAGGTTATTACCTAAATAAATTTTCTTCTATTCTAAAGCAAGAATACAAATGGGGTCCTTGGGAGAACCATTCAAAATTAAATGAGGTGTAAGTCAAGGAGAACCCATTGTCTTCCATAACTATTTTCTGCTGTCCTAGAAACCGCATTTCGAAAGCTACATAGAATGCAGCTAATTCGTATAAATAGCTGATATTATACTATTAGAAAAAAAAAACCCTCTCAAAATATAAATGTTAACACACTTAAACAAGAAAAGTGAGAAGGTTGGCCTTTCCATGAACACAAGCAAGACAAAACTATTAACAGATCTTAATATAAAAGTTAAGTGTAAAGTATTTAACACAATATGTATCCTTCCGTCTTACTTATGGATGTGAAGCTTGGGTACTTTCTAAACCTCACAGGATATATATGCTAAAATACTGCAAAAGGGCCATAGAAAGAATCATGTTTGTAATAAAATAATAGGACATACAAAGAAACACACACACACAAGAACTAGGACAGGTGTGTCAGACATTATTACTAAGATAGACCAACGAAAATGGAGATGGACGGGTAAAATGCTACAGAGCTCTCAAGACAAATGGAGCAAAATAATAACTGACTGGTATCCAAGAGAAGGAACACGAAGTAGAGGCAAACCCCACAAAAGATGGGAGGATGCATTAAAAATGACAGTAGGTCATAACTGGAAAAGAGTTGCAAGAGACAGGAAGGAGGCAATGGAAATTGTTAGAGGCTTTTGCCAAGAGGCACACTGAAATCAGAGACAAGAGAACCTATTGAGAGACGCAACACAAATTCAAATATATATAGAGTTAGAAGTTTAATTTCAGGATACAAAGGCTATTGTAATCTTTCATGAACAGACAGCATAGGTACCAGAGAATGTCATACACTGGTAGGCATTGAAATTTATAAAGTTAATAAGATAGAAATAACACTTACCTGTTCCTATTTGCAAAATAGAATCACTGTTAACTTTATACAAAGCACCTAAGTTTTTAATGTCCTTATAAAAATCTTTTTCACTGTAAATATTATGTTGTGTGCTTGATAGAATTGGAAAGCTACCACTTTTAAGTCCAATAGCCAATGATACAATTACTATAATGAATGCTATTGATAAATATTTTATTCCTAAAACTGAAGTTCTTGCTTCCAATTCAATTGTCCTAGTATCATTCCTGTAACTTCTTTCTTTATTACTTTGGACTGGAACTGAGTTCGAAGAAATCTGCAATCTGCTGTGACTAGTATTATTTTCATTTTGCAAAGCGCTGCTGTACAATTCTTCACTGTAATGTAACGATGGAAAAATTGCAGGAGATGTTGTTGATAATATATTTCTGTAACAACATTATCAGCTCAAAAATATATGCTTCTCTAAATAATGGATTATTTATTATTTAATGAATGATTTTGCTGTTAGTGGTTTTGATGGTGAAAAGCAATATAATGAGATGATAATGTATATTTTACATGATGTGTTTGAATTTCTAAATTACTGATTAAAATTATCTTATTTAAAACAGTTAGTCAAATTTGCACAGTATGCAAATTTTACGCAAAAATAATTAAAAAGCAATAATTTCTAAACTAATAAATCTTGTTCAAGCCAGTTTGTGTCAATTTTTTTTATATAAAATATTAA
This sequence comes from Helleia helle, assembly GCA_963853865.1. Classification (NCBI taxonomy): domain Eukaryota; kingdom Metazoa; phylum Arthropoda; class Insecta; order Lepidoptera; family Lycaenidae; genus Helleia; species Helleia helle. The sequence continues at coordinate 17,277,681 of OY971421.1, forward strand.
GTACATACCTAATATACTATAATATTTTATATAAATCAAAGATAATTATTGTTAAAGAACATGACGAATAAATAAGGAGCCCAATTGTAAAATAATCTCAAAATGGTAATTATTTTATTGAAAATATTTTATAAAACCATATTTTGCCTCCCATTTGTTTTTTTCAATATACAATAAGAAATGATTTATGACTAAATAATTGATTTCAAAATAGAATGAAAGACATTTTACTAATTAGCCAATGTTTCGTTTTAATGTCAATGAATATGTCAATAGCAAACCCGCCGCCGGGATGGTAGACAGGGAGCAACCCCTCATATAAAAATCAACAGATGAGCCAGCTGGCTCACCACCAAACCGATGTAACATTCGGACCATTAGGCCATTTGCTAAGGCAGTTTTAAAAAAGAAAAAGAATACCATAATATTAATCATCAACAGATAGTACTCACTCATCTTCAGATTCATCACTGTTATCATTGCAGGGGGCAGCAAAGGAGTTTCTTCTCCAAGTATCTGATTGTATTGAATTTATGGGATGTGCCATTTTACTGAAATATTATTTCATAATTGAACATTTATATTATGTTTTAGTAATGCCCAGACATCAAGCACTTTTATAGCTCCCATTGCTACTCTTATCTGGTTGAGTAGCAATGGGAGCCATAAAATTTCAACACTGGTCAGTGATTCATCACTGACATGATAGCAATTCAAACAACCAGTGAACTGTATCTACATCCTATCGGCCAATCAGAGAGCAGAACCAGCTCGGCTTTGCAGCATAAATTTGGCGGAATTTGTTTTCATACAAAGCACATAACATTACCACTGTTATATATTTGATGTGCCCAGAGGTCTGATATCTTATCAGATGGATATGATTACTAAATATGAAGTTTAGAAGCAATACCAAAATATGATTCCTTTTATCATAAACAGAAATTTTGTAGGATTGGACCTCTATAGTCTTCATTATGATCATTATCTGCTGTTAATTAAATAACCGACAAGACGGCTGATAACTAATTTAGATGTGGGGGACTTTACCAGAGTTGATTTATTAAAAATGAATCACAATTATTTTAGGTTTATAGTGTCAGCAGGGTTGCCAACTCTCGGTGGTGGCTAAATAACGTCTCAAATAGTGTTAGAATAATAAAAAAAATACAAAAATAGTGCAACATTTTTTAAGACATGAAAAAAATTTGTTAAATTTTTAATTAGCCAATAGTAGTAATAAGTCATCTGTTTCTACTACTGTATTTTCTTGTAGTATTACTGTCACAAATTGCTACATACCACACATAACAATATTATAACTTTTTTTATTACTGTTTAGTCTTAGATTTAGTACTCTAGGTGCTGTTATGTTAAATTTCAGTGCAAGTCTTGTGAAAATAGTGCCAAATCTAGCACCGAAAGTGCTAAGTTGGCAGCACTTAGAGTCAGTTAATCATAATCAGACATAAGTCTCAATATGGTATAAAATCAGTTATTAATTTGTAAATGAAATGACCTAACAAAAAAGATATAAATATTTTACTATTACTTTTATTTAAAATTAAACATACCTCATAGTATTATCAACAACATCAATGCCTGGACCTGCTTCTTGGTGATGAGTATTATTTTGTAACTTTCTGCTAGACTGTATGCACCCATATCTTCCCATATTTTCTTTCAAAACAAAAGGACAGTTTCCAGTATGTGCATGTATACTTTTTCTTGCTGATGGTCTTATGTTAACCCCCCCAATCTAGAATGCATTCAAATGAATACGAGATATTTTCATATACTACAGACATTTTGATGTACTAAATATAACAGGAACACAAAATATTAATTTTAAAAATAATAGTACTTACCCCGTGTTCAACATTACTTATCATTAAAAATGTACTCCTTACGTTTATTATTAATGTTATTGTAAAGTATTGACGTATTTTACTAAAATAATGTACGGTATTTGTTATTTCAAATTAAATCTATTACATATAATTAAAAATTAATAAAACATAATAAACCAAAGACGAAAGAGGTAGGAATTTTGATTGATTGATTATTTTCATTTAAAGGCATTAGCTACTACGCTATTAGCCATACAAAATACAATATTCGGTCTGTAATACGGAGAAATGGCGGGAAACCCCAAGGAGCGCGGCTTCGCCCCTCTAGCCCCCATCAATCAACTATCATTCTCCATTCCATCCACCCAAGGCAGTCCACCACAATATTCGCCAACCAATCACAATATATAAAGATCAAGTTTTTAAAACAAACACTATTGATGGACTAAACCACTCTGAATGGACAAAACACAAAATAACAATTAATTAACGATAAACCAATAAAACACAACCGCGCGTCCCGATGTTTCCCGCCATTCCGGTAGGAATTTTTAATTAACTAAAAATGACAATTGACTTTGTGTCTGTGTGTGAGTACTTTTTTTTATGGACTGGACTGCACTTACCGCATTGCCAATGACGAGTTAATATTTAGTCTGTATTATGGAGAAAACGCGGGGAAACCCCAAGGAGCACGAACTAGTACCTTACATTCAACGATCATTTCCCACTCCACCGGAACAGTCCACCACAAGATTCGCCAACCAACCACATTATTTATAATATACAGATATACAGATTAAGTTTTTACAAACACTATAAAAACCGCTCCGAAAACACAAAATAACAATTAATTTATGGGAAACCAAAAAAACTCAACCGCACGCCCCGTTACTTTTGGCTGTTCACTTGAGCATTGACAATGGCTTTCTTTAGATAAACATTCTCTTTCTTCTTTTACTACAATATTATATGGCCAGAAAACGGTCAGAAAAATAAAAAACCTCGCCATATTGCGGAAAATTTCGGAACTAATTTCATTAATGGGCGATACTATCTGTTGACGTAAAAAACATACGGTGGAGACACCACGCAGGGTTTATGTATGTTTTCTGGTCAGGCTTTACATAAAACGGTTCAAACTTCCTAAAAAAGGTAAAAAGAACATCTACATCGAATCGCCTTTTTTATTTTATTTCTTCAATTGGGTTTTTCCTTGTTAATTAAAATTTACATAATATTATGGTTTATTTGACGAAGTAATGAGTTAAATAACTTTAAAGCATTCCTGCGGTATCTCTGGTTTTGTCATGTACGGAGCAAGGATATTATGCACTCTTGATATCAATTAATATAAAACAAACATCTAGAAATGTAATAAAGATAAAGCTCTCACCCCATTTTAAAATCCCTAGTCAGTTTGAAAGAAAAATATTAAAATACTATTTTTGTAACTGGCTGGCTCAATATTAAAGTGCCTAGAACTCTATTTAGAATATAATTAAAAGAGAAGATATTTTCTAAATTAGAACTTGCGTCTGTATTCTGCTGCGTTGAACGACAATCAAATAGTAAATTATATTGCAAAAATATGCAGAACACACAATTTTCTTTACGTTTTACAATATATTTTATTTTAGTAATTAGCTATGGTTATATTTGCGCTAGTAGAAAAGTAAAAAAAGATGCTGAAGATAGTGATGATATCACGGAGGAAACCTTGGAAATTGCAACAGAGACTGAACCCAAAAATATTTCTACTTGTTCTCGACGAAGCAATGCACATGTTCATGAAATACGAAAGGCAAGTTACAACCAATTTCCATTTGTAGCGGCTTTAATGTCGTCTAGCAATGATTATGTATGTGCTGGTTCTATTGTCTCTGATGGGATGATTTTAACTTCACGCGATTGTGCAGCGGTTGCAAATTATGCACTTATTAACACAACCATAGCAAAAAAAGATGAGGGATCTATTGTGATACCTATATTGAGAACTGAAAACTTTCCAACGAACCCTAAAAATGTTGCAATACTTTATATACAAAAATTAAATAATACGATTGCTTCAAAGATAAATATTAGCAATGTTACGGAAGCAAAAAACATAACACACGTCGAAGCTATTGGATTTGGGATAAACGCTCAAGTTTCGCAACCAAAAGAATTGCAATATGTTGGCTTACTAGTAGATCATGACAATGAAAAGGGAATTGCATATATTAATTGTATTGATACAAAAGTACCATCTTGCTTCAGGGACAAAGGTGGTCCTGTAATATTAAATGATGAACTTGTCGGTATTGTTACCGTAGGAGATAATGATTGCATCGATGAAATGACATCAAAATATTCTGTGTTTAAAAATATGCTAAACTTTCACCAAGTCTACGTTTTTAAAGCATGGCTGCTTAGTAAAATAAAAAATTATGAAAAAGCACCTATGTTAGACTCTTATCCCAAAATTACTCGTCTTCGTGAGACCGTGCATGTAATGACTACAGGTGGAGCTAATATTATAAAAACATATATACCAGCTGTTTTAGTTCAAATAATTATTTTGAACATTTTGTAATACTTATATTTTGTATATTACTTATTAATAAAGCTTTAGTTGATTCATACAGTTTTTTTATAATTTACTATTATTAACTATTATTTAATACACTAAAAAGAAGAACTCCAACGCAATTAGGTAATGAATAGAAAATGTTTAAATATGTATATACATACGTTTGATGAATACATAATATTATATAGATGGGAAGTGGCCGGTTCGTCTTAGATGCGTCGAGTGGCAAGGGATCGGCCTTCTTGGTGTTCATTGAAGGAGGCCTATGTTCAGCAGTGAACGGATGAAGGATGATGATGATGAAGATGCTTCGTTTGATATAATAGACGAACTAGTGACTCGAACGTAGAGATCGAATAAACAAAAATATGGATATTTGTATACTTGGGCACGATACAATATTTATAATGTACTTTAGAATGAGTGCTTGGTTTCCATAATTATTCCACAATGATATTATCCGTTCGGTCTTGATCTAACCAAAAGTAATAAATAACCGTCTGATTCGAACAAGGTGACCGGCTGACCGCGCATCGGCGAGTTCGGCGACTATTCAACTCGAGCGACACGAAAGTTCACTGATAAGGAATTAAGTACCTAGATAGCTCGACATTATAATAATAATAATAATATTTATTTGGGCGAAATATGGTATTTTTTTTTTGTTTGCCAACCCCTGGTATTGTCCTATACCTCGTTCCTGTTGGAGGAGTAGATGAGACGCCGAGGAGGTCTCAGATGATGACGAGGCCGAAAGAGAGGAGAGCTGGCGGAGGCGCCTGAGAAAGTGGGTGCTCCGTAAGTGGAAGGAGCGGCTAGAGGAGCCGAGTGCGGGCCATGGTGCTGGCCGTCGTCGGTCCAATCTTGGATCAGTAGGTTGACCTTGCGTAGATCGCAAGGGGTCACGGCTGCTTCGGAAGGTGGCAGGAGTGGAGACTCGCCAGGGTGTCATCACTGCGACAACTCTGGCGGGGTACCCAGCTTGGGTGGAGGCACGGGCGCACTTTATAGCTGAGGCTTGCGCGGACCTGTCGCTCCCTGCGGTCATTCGAACGATTACCGTCTGTGAGAGAGCATGGCAGGCGGTCCTCTCCTTCAGCGAGGTAGTGATGTCGCAGAAGGAGGATGTGAAGCGTAAGAGGGAGCGTACTAGGGCCTCTTCTCACAAGAGAGCGACAGCGACAGGCGGTTTCTTGGTCGTACCGCCGTGAATTGCGAACTACTTGTACGCGGAGAATCTGGGCTATAAGGCATATTTATATGTTTAGGGTGCCTTAAACGGACTAGGAGGACGCCACCCCTCCTACCTCCAGAGGAGAGTGCATCTTGATGCACTGGTGTGCCTGGGCGCACCGGTGCTGGTGCGGACGACCATAGTTTCCGCACTACGAGGAGAACACTGCCGGGTTTTAGAGCTGAGTCCACCTTACCATCGTTTGGGCGCAGTGAGTCCCACACTCCCACCAGGGAATGGTCGGAGTAAAAAAATGCATTTATGTCACGCAGCAAAAGGGGACAGCATTAAAAGTAATGCCACGAGTTGAGGCACCGCAGGCACCGCATTCAACGCCGGGCGGCTCGAATCGTCGACAACAATGTTATCTCCAATCGGCATGATTCTTTGGCGCTGCATAGAGTTTTTATTTTTATTTTTTATATTAGTTGGATAGGCGAACTGGCAAACGTACCACCTGATGGTAAGTGGTCGACGTCGCCCATGAACATAAACTAGTATACCTGGAACGACCCCAGGCAACTCATTTATGTGTTGCCTATCCTGAGACATAAGATGTTAAGTCTCGGTGCCAGTCATTACACTGCCTGTCTTGCCCTTCTCTCCGAAACACAGCAAAGCTGTTTCACGGGAGAAACAAGCAAGATGATGGTACCCATGTAGCAGGCAGCGCGGCACAGCGCTTCCCTCCCACCGGTCGGATCGCTCTGCATCTTCTACCGCATCTACCACGGGGAGGGCTCTGAGGAATTGTTCGGACTAATACCTGCAGCAGAATTCCACCACCGGACATCGCGGAAAATCTCCAATTTTCACTCACACCATCTCGATGTCCGGAAATCCACAACAACTCGATTTTTACGGCATTTCCTGCCTCGCACGACTAATATATGGAATCAGACTAATATACAGAATCCTTCCTACGGGGTTTCCGAACCGATACGACTTAGGGACCTTCAAGAAAAGAGCATGCTCATATCTGAAAGGCCGGCAAATCCACTGGTGTAGCGGGTGTCTGTGGATGTCGCTCTTCACTTACCATCAGGTGAACCGACTATCCGTTTGCCCCCCTCTTCTATATAAAAAAGGCACTTATATTTGGCGCATGGAATAGTCTTCCAAATTGCTACAGTGAGATGAAGAATTGGCATTTGGAGTTCTGAAGATCTTCGAACTGACATGTCACATGAACAGTCAAGCGTTCTTTTGTAGGAATATAATAAAAAAACCCAGAGAAGCGGAAATCTGACTCGCGCGCTGAGGATTCGGAAAAACGTGTTTTTAATGTAATATAAATATCATATTTTTAAAATTCATATTTTCATTTTATTCAAATTCATGGCGTTCATTAAAGGAGGCTTATGTACAGCAGTGTGCGGATACAGGCTGATGATGATGATGGTGATTGAAATTCCATATTCACGGTTTTTAGTTTCTTTTTCTAATGCTGTAAGGCCGAGCTTCTTTATAATGAAACAATTTTTACGGATTTTATCGCGATTTATTAAGATTTTTACAAGCCCGACGTGACGATGGTTGCTGTAAAGTATCCAAAACGTCGAGCTTAAAAATCTTAATAAACCGCGATAAAATCCTTAAAAATTGTTATCCACCCATAAACATTAAAAAACAATACCGAGCTTCTTACGAAATTTTATGATTGTGTGTCAGTGGGGGGTTATAACCCGGAGGTTTCTGTTTCTGGACTGACAGACAGTCAGACAGTCAACGGAGTAATTTATTATAATTTACCCGATTGCTACAGAAGGAGGATAATGTTTTCAGGCGTATGTAGATTTCTATGTTCCCTGGTACAGTCTGAACAGTTGGAAGGATTTTAAAGTATTAAGTGTTGTTAGATTTGTCGTGATAGAGCGAACGTAACGGTCGGTACAACGAAACGAAATTGCAGATTTCAAAAATATATGGCTTGTTTTTTCACTCACCGGCGACATTCCCGGCACCGATGTCGCCGTTGCCGTGGCCGTGTCGGTGAGTGGAAAAACGCTCGATGGGTTTGGTAAAAAAAAAACGAGGTTATTTTTTTTTACCAAACGCATCGAGTCCCATCAAAATGAAGGGTTTTAACGTATAAATTATATTTCAATATATTAATATATACATATCTATTGTTGATGTAAACTGTATCTAATAAAATATAATACGGTGCACCTACGACGGTGCACTGTAAACTCTTCACATTATAGAGCTTGTTTTCCCCTTTTTAGTTAGTGGTTAATTTTTGCAGTCGGGTTTTTTTTATAATTACATTTTTGACTTCATAGTATCAATTGTCTATTATTTTCAATGGGGGAAATATCCCTTATTCCCTTTGTATCCGCGGAGCCCTGGGCTGCAGCCCAAAAAGCCCATAGGTAGATCCGGCCCTGGTCCCGTGGTAAGTTCTCGAAGAACTTGTGTTACGGGTACTAGACAACGGAAATATATTTAACTAGCTGTTGCCCACAGCTTCGCCCGCGTTAACTTAGATGTACAGCCGTACACGGATTGATGATGATTATTTATCTACGGACGGGCGTAGGACTTTATTTTATAATATGAAGTGATTAATACCGAATTTTTGTAAATAGCTTTTACATTACCGCTTTATAATTGCCAATTTTTAAAGTATTAAAATGGATATAGGTAGTATGTTATATTTAACTAATATAGACATATTATGCCATCGTGGACTTTTCAGTAGGCATATTTAGGATACACAATTCTACCATATTACATTGATACAATAATTATTATTATCCTAACTTTCGGAACCGGGGCCGGGCCCGGCTCGGGCGCGAGGCGCGGCGTCACGGAGCGCCCGGCTCGCGCGGCTCGGTCGAAATCACGGTGTCGTATGATTTTGATTTTACTATATCTTCTAAGATATGCATTTCATTTGCATGGTGTAAACGGGAAAAACATACTTCATGAAATGCTCAAGCTAACTAACATATTTAAAATGATAAGGATTAATACCACATTTGTGTAAATAGCTTTCCAACTACCGTTTTATAATTGCCCATTTTTTAAGTATTAAAATGGATAGGTATAGTATGTTATCCTTAAGAGATACACATATGCCATCTCAGACTTTTTTGTAGATCTTTCTAAGGTGTACAATAATGTAGTACATAATTTAGATCTATCTGTTAGTGTTCATCAGCGTTTGCAATGTAAGTGCAAAAAATGTGTTTATTTACGACATCACATTAGTCTCATTACCGGGACCATTTCACCCAAAATTTCACACGTAAGGGATAGCACTCATAAGAAATCCTTAGAAGTTCCTATTGATCCCGTGTGTGCAAAAGAATTTTCCAAGGTTGCATAGTTGCAAAAATGGTTTTTTTAGCCAAATGGTTAGTTCTACGATAATACAGCGAGCTACGAGCTCAGGCAACAATTGTAGATCAGGTTCCTGTCTACTAAAATTATCTTTATGCTTTTTCCCCTAAGATTTTACCATTTCTGAGAAAAGCCATTAGAAAGCTAGTTGGAGCTGTATGCTCCATAATATGCATGATTACGCTGTCTCTATAGTCTGAACATTATTAGATGCGTAATATAAGAAAAACTTTTAGTTTGCGTGAACCGGTCAATAGTTTGAGACCACTATAAAAATTAAGAAAAACATTAAAGATACCTATTTTAAAAATTTAGAACAATTGCATTGCTAGTTGATGTAAAATAAAAAAAGTGTATTGCCCTTTCCTTGGCTTATATAATATATACAAAAGAATACGATTTTAGGCAATCCTTATAATCAATGGAATATGCAGGTGCGCAGATTACTATTTCCAGCAATAATTTACAAACTACAAATATCACATATTATGTGGATTGTGAGTCTTTACTATCAATTTAAACTTAAGTTTTATCACTATTCACTAACTATTCATCATCATGATCAGTAATTAGTTGTTATCGTTAACAATAATATATGATTGGATTTTAATGTTATTATGTTGCGAATGTGAATGCGAATATTCAAAACTATGCGAATATTCGTGAATGCGAATGCGAATATTCGCTACATCACTAGATAAGGTTACCCGGGTAGGCACCTGGACCCTATGCGGGACTCTCTATTAGGAGTGCATTACTCTATGTTACGAACCAAATATGTCGAGTTGCACTACACTACAGTTTTATCTACCTTTCGCTCGCACCCCAACGGACGCGAGCCGCGCGAGCGCCACTCCAGTAGGGCTCCCCAGTCCACCGCGAGAATTCTACCCGGCACGACGTTGTGTTCCTTTTGTTGCTGTTATTGACGTGGCGAGCGCTATTTGTTACGTGACTCCTTTGTTCGCCTACTTGGGGCATAGTTACGTAGATTGATTAATTTGAGTATAATGGACTAATATAAATATTCTGTATTGACTTTTTTTGAACAATTAAGTGCCTAAAACAAGTTAGTGTGAAAAAGGTGTGCCGCCATCTTGTTGAGGGTCTCCGCTGCGCGTCGTGTCTGATTGAAGTTGTCTCGGATAAGTATAGATCAATTAGCATTAATTATCCGATTGGCCAATTAGGGGTTAGTGTTAATTAGATTTATATTTGAGGCATCGACACACCGGAGCAGGCTCAAGACGTCGCTGAGGTAATTAAGCAATTTTATATAGCTCCGTGATATAACGCGGACAGTTCTTCCCCCCTTGAATTCCGAATACTATATAATGCTTCCACTGCCTTTCCTGCTAAATCTGGATACGGGAATGAACACTCTAACTAAACACCCTGCGAGCGAATCAATTAGATGCCAGTGTTTGGACTGTGCATCCAAGTCATCGGGGCGGGTCACCTTACCACGAGAAATAAGGCCCTGCTGCGCTCTGCACAGCGGGTCATCGCGGTAAATCCAACACCTGACCATCGCGGTTCCGAGGTAGCGAGTCCTTTCCAAAAGGAAGTGTTACACTATTTCCCCTTCTTCGGCTAAATGTGGCTAGCTGAGGGGCGAGGGCAGCCATATCTACATCGTAGCAAATAAGGTCTCAGGCAACAGTGTTCGTACGTTCCAGGTCATACCAACCCGACGCCAGGAGGCCGTGTGGTCGCAGACTGCACGGTTTACAAACCAAAAGTGAGCCAAATGGGCTCACACTAATCCGATGTAGCATTAGGGCTTCGGGCCGTTAGCATAGATCCATCCAAAAAGAAAAAAAAATACGTTTCATGCGCCAAAAGTCATATTTCATGTTTTTATGTTTTGGTTATTATTTTTGTGATGTCGACCTCGAAGTTATCGATGCGGAGGCATCATATCAGGCAGGATTTGGGGCACCTTTTCTAGCTCCCTCCCAGGCTGAGACGGGAAAGCAGTGCGCCCCTGAATAGGGCTGCTTTGTCACTCCAGGTTTCACCGTTTCTACCCAAGTCAGAAGAAAAGCGACCTGTAGAAGCCACCTATGTCCGTCGCCCTAGGCCGTGTGTTGAGCGGGAGGCAGCACCGCCGCACCCAGCGAACACTACAAAAGAGATCGTTGGCCACTTTGTTGGACAAATTATAAGCAAAAGTGATGGTCAGCTGTGTGTTATCAATGTCACTTTCATTTGTCAATGTCAATACTCGATAGTAATTCCAAGTAATTCTTTTGACTTTCCAGTTTTCAGAATTTCTCGTTCGACTTCCAAGGTGGCACTTAGCTGTCGTAGTTTCAATATACAAATATAAAATCATTTGAAATTAGTGATCAATATGTCTAAAAAAAGGGGAAACAAAAAAGCCCAGGATCTCGAAGAACTTGAGGAAAAAAAGACTTTAAGTGTTGAATCTCACGATGTAACCTCTAAAATTAAAACCAAAGGTAAGAAGAAAGGCAAAGGAACCGTCGATTTAAGTGACGATGACGAAATTGTAAGAAAAACAAACCTTTCCGATGAAGAGGACGTACCCAAACCTGTTAAAAAATCACAAAAGAAAGGTAAATATTAATAACTTAAGAATGATTTTAACAATTGACTGTTAATTAATCTCTGGAGTTTGGTTAAAATTGTAACCTTTTTTTTAGTTAAAAAGAAGGGTGAGGACCTGTCAGATAATGAAGAAGAGGCTCTTGTTAGCAATTCAACGAGTACCACTTCAAAGTCCGCAGCTAAACAAAACAAGAAAAAGAAAGGTGTGTTTATTTTTTTTGTACAAATCTTTATTACTAGCACATTGTTATCCTCTATTATTGTGACAATAGTTCGGTAAACACTTGTTAATAACCTTAAAAAACTTCTATATCCATATTTATAATGTTATTTGTACAATCTATATCTTATGAGTGCTTCAGGATCATGTGTGTTCATTGTAGTGGTGTATATTATGGTGTATGATCTTACTAAAAGAGTCATGCAGTGTGGGGAAGTAGAGTACTTTATGCTTGCAAATATGTAAATAGCTCACACACTCACTATGTAGACTAGACTAGACTAGCAGACTAAATGATTTGTGGAAGCTCCACAGCTCTAATAAATGTCACATTGTTTCATCATAGTGCATTGGCACATTGGTCAAATTTTGATGCACTATTACTACTACTTTTACTTAACATATAATCATTGATTTAACCAAAAGAGATTAAAACACAAAAAGAGTTTTAAACATGCACCAATCTTCATTTGGATGACCGATGAGCGACATTGTTATACAATGGCAAATAGCATCATAATCACAATCATCTAAAATTACAACTGTCAGAAGGAATAAAATATTTATGTGTTTCTTTCTAGTTATTTATGGATGCATTAGTTAGAAAGAGAGCACTACTTTATATTTCTTTGCTCCGATTTACTTGAGCAACCAAATGATTTGGGACTAAGATAAGAGAATAATACAATTAATACAACACCAATTCAGCATCAGATTTGGTGACTTTTGATCTCCAATGTAATGAAACTCAAAAATTCATTCTGTGCAATTAATGACCTTTTAAGTTTTACAGTACCTTGCAATTTGATTTTGATGAATTGAAAAGATTTGCTCAGTAGTAAATTAATAGTAGGTACTATAAGAGATAGTAGAGGAGTTAGTTTGTATAAGTACTGCCAAAATATTATCTGCCTACAATAGATAATTTAGGTAGGTATATAAATATCTACATGTGTGGCCTTTATAATTTTATTCACTATGTGGCTCATGTCTGCCAAAAGGTTGCATTGTAAATGCAGTACTGCTATCGAAATGTTATTTCTTATTTCAATTTATACAGAACACATAAGCATCTACATATTATATTATGTACACACATCCCAATATAAAGCTTTTTCACTCTATGCATTTTAATCAAATCAAATGTATTAACAATTAAGAAGTAATTTAAAATATTAATACTTATGCTATAATTTAAATATAAAAAATTTAAATATTAAATTACAATTATTAATTTATTATTAATATATATATTATTAATTAAATATTAGATTTTTCACATTATTATGACGATATAGTCGACGACGCGAAAAGATTGTCTTCAATTAATAAAACCAGATACAAAGTTTAGCCTATCTTGGCTCGGAAGTTATGTGAGCAGCCAGAACATGTGAGAACAATAGTAAGAAAGTAGTTGTATTGAATATTAGAAGGTGGTTTGCATTTCATGTGTTATGTGTGTGTGTAATAATAATATTTCATTTATTTTTCAGGCAAAGGTAAAAAGGATGATGATTGGTCTGATGGTGATAATAATGTTGATCTAAAAGTTGAATCAGATGATGAAGTAGCACAGCCAGTGACTAAAAAAAAAGGTACATTTCTTACCTTAGCTTTTCTAGGTAATTTTATTTTTCATCAAAACAAGTTTTTTTTTTAATTTCAGGTAAAAATAAAAAGAAATCTATGTTAGCAGAATCAGAATCTGAAGATGAGATTGAAGAAGATTGTGATGATTCTAAGTCAATAGTTAGTAATGTGTCAAGCAATACACGGACAAAGAGCAAAAAAGGTATAAATTCAGTGTCTAAATAATGCTATAAAAATAAAAAGTAAATTCTGTCATAATATATACAATCATCAAGGCCCCAGAACAAGTGGTAACTCCTTGTATATGTTAATGTTATGCGGGTTTATATTTATAATAGGTTTATTAAAAAGGATGGGACCTTTCTCATAGCGTTTAGAGAACACATATCAAATGTTAATCATATTTTTTTATAATCTTTGTCATAATCCTAATCTTGTTAAATAATTTCTGGAAAAGTATAGAATGGAAACAGCAAAATAAAAGTACATATTATAAAACATGTGCACTTTTTTATAGGCAAAGGTAAAAAAGAGGATTGGCCAGAGGATGAAAGCGATAAAGAATTAAAAATGGTATCAGATGAAGATGTTTTGAAACCTGTTGTAAAAAGTAAAGGTATTATTTTGTTGTAATTTTTGAATTTCTTTTGATAAAATGTATTTTTTTCAATGAATCATAGATTGTTTTACTCTCAATTATTTGTAGCTAAAAACAAAAAGAAAAACAATATAGATGATATAGAAGAAGAATTAAAGAAATTTGAAATCAAAGATTCTGAACCTGAGGAAGAGGTTGAAGATGAAAAGGTATGTTATATATTATTTTATACGTATAACGCCAATGGGCCAATTAGGTTCAAGAGTGGAAGCCGCGTTTGGGTAGACGAAGTGTTGGTCAGCCATTAACCAGATGCGAAGATGATTCCCGTATGTGTTGGATGCGAGTGGCGAGGGATCGGTCGTCTTGGCGTTCCTTGTCCCTCAAATCCCTCGGCCTATGTTCAGCAGTATATATATATATAGTAGGATAGGGGCTGATGATGATGATATATATACACTATACAAAAGTGCAAAAAACATTGTTATACACAATAATGTCTTATAATATCTATACTAATATTGTAAAGCTGAAGAGTTTGTTTGTTTGTTTGAACTAACTCAGGAACTACTGGTTCGAACTGAAAAATTCTTTTTGTGTTGGATAGACCATTTATCAAGGAAGGCAATATAACATCACGCTGCGACTAATAGGAGCTAAGATACAGTGGAAAATGTGTAAAAAACGGGGAATTTTTTTCATCTTTGAGGCTGGTATGATCAAAACACGTTTTACGAGCTATTCACTCATTATAATCCTAAGATCAAGTATCAATAGATTTGACAAGCTAATAATAATACCATATTGGAACGAGATAACAACATACGAAAAACTCCAAGATTGACAGAGATATAGACACTTTCTTTTGTCTTTGTCAGAATATCACTCTTGGTTTGTTGGGCACAACAATGATGTGGCCAACAAAAAATTATCGACTAAATTTGAATGCCATACAAACATTCTCACTTGCGAACGGTTTGTCAAATATGCCGCCATTTTGTACTACTTTTTAATTTGGTCGGTTTATGTAGGTATGGTGATACCAGTTTTGTTATAGGCAGATTACCCAAGAATGTGGTATTATATAAAAAGGGTGACTGGAATTTTCGAAATAAACAAAATAAAAACTAATATGTTTATTGCTATCCTAAAAGGCTTTGTACTATAGATCATACATATTAAGACGTATATAGCCTTCCTTTTTATTATTTATGTTTTTAGCGGTTTGTTATTAGTTATTACATAATATTTTCGATAATCCGGAAAAATGCAGCTGTCTAAAATTACAATAAATGTTTGGTTATGGCTAATGCTTATAGTTATCTATCAACCTTTACCAGTTTTTTTATTATTTTTAATTCACTTGTTTCAAGAAAATAAGTAGACTTGTTATTATGAATGTGGTATCCCTGTAAAATATGCCTGTCCCTTTCGGGTATACTCAGATGTCAATTCCATATGATACTTGTTCCTAGTTATAATCAGTCCTCGCAAAAGAACACTGATTTCAACCAAGGATGATCCGTGAGGCTATTGAAATTCAAAAAAACATCCTAATTTTAATAAAGAAGATGGCTGGCTCTTACCACCTGCTTGGGATCCCATTATTAATATTATCAAATCAAAATCCAAGCATAATATGTCACAGATTAAAGATACAGTTAATACTTTCTGCGTAGATAGGACTAACCAAAATATTGATATGTAGTATCATAGGGTAGTTTCCTTTTACTTTGTAACATTACTAGGACGTATGTACTATTTTTTTTTTACGCCGGGAAATGCTCTGAGGCATCCCGCCTGGGGAGTGGGTCGCCCCAGGTGGGTATGTGGGACTCGCTGCGCCCGAAAGATGGTGAATGGACGCAGCTCTACCCACTAAAACCCGGCGAGTGCCACCAGTGCCGCCTTGGTGAGGTGCCCCGGATCTGTAAAGCTAACAGGGCACCTCGACGTCTAGTCAGTCCTGCAAGTGACCGACTCCACCTCCACAGAGGTGTTGTCCCGCACCACAGAACAACCCCTCCCAACGTCGGGACAGTACAATGGGGTGAGGTTCCCATCCTCACCCCTTGCCTCCTGCTCTTTTGTCCCCTCTTCTTATAAGAGGAGTAAAAAGAGCCCCCTCGGCTCAATCAGCTTCGCCCAAGGTGTTGGGCTCACCCTAGGCTGCTGAGCCCCACCGCCACGTCAAGGCCTGATCCATGGTGGGGATGACACCTCAGTCCTCCCGTGATCATGGTTGCTGTAAAATATCCGAAACGTTGGGCTTGTAAAAATCTTAATAAACCGCGATAAAATCTGTAAAAATACATTCTTTTGCCAAATATATATGTTTGTAATCAAAAATTGTTTATTTAAATTATTTTAGGCAAAGGTTTCGGAGAAATCTGATTTAACAGAAAAGAAGATGAGTCACAAAGAAAAGAAAAAGCTAAAGAAACAACAAGAATATGAGAAGCAGGTGGAAATGTTGACCAAAAAAGGTGGTCAGGGTCATAGTGATTTGGACGCCAACTTCACTGTTAGTCAAGCACAAAAAACTGCTGGTAACTTTTTGTTTTTTTTTATGTTACTTGGACCGGCAAACAGTCAGGCGAGCCATTGTAAGTGGTCAGCGTCGCCTATGAAGATTAACATGTTCATCTGAGATTAGTCCATGCAACTCATTCATGTGTGGCCTTTCTTAAAACATAAGATGGTCTCGGTGCCAGTAATTACACTGCATGTCCTGTCCTTCTGTCGTGCCTTGTAAAATGATTTCTTTACCTATTTTAAACTCTTAAGCAATCTATGGAGATAGGCATAGGCTGAGTTTTGCTATATAGGTACATAGTGTTTCGGTGTTTGTTAACTGTCGGTTGCTGGCCTGTCAATATCTCCTGATAGTGATGAATATTGCTCATGAATATCAAAGTGTCAAGTAAAGACCGGCAAATGAGGACCAGGTCCATGTGAAGCCTCTCATATCCTTCGAGTGACATTTGTTTTTAAGATGCTACTTCTACCACTGTTTACACTTTATAGCATACAAATTTAAATTGTTTAATAGTTCTAAAAGTAAAAGAAACATTGCAGTAAAATATTTCATTATGGATTATTAAAACCAGTCTTAAAGTCAACTCAAATATCTGTTATTAAACTCTCTCATCATTTAAAAGCCTTGCTTCTAGCTGGTGTAATCGCCAATCAGGAAAAATTGGCTATTACTCTCACAATTTTGACAATCTTTCTCTATTTCCTGCCAATTACTTTACCTCCTGATATGATTGGACACCTAATGCGAAAGTCTTCAGAAATATAATAGAAGGATCGATTGAGGGAAAGCGAGGAAAAGGTAGACCGAGAAGAACTTATATAGAGTTGTAATTGATATTTCATTTAAAATACCATTTTCAGGACAATTGGCAGCTCTTGAGAATGCCGTGGATATCAAAGTGGAAAACTTCTCTATCAGTGCGAAAGGCAAAGATCTGTTTGTGAACGCTAATCTGTTGATCGCCCACGGCCGGAGGTACGGTCTGGTGGGACCCAACGGCCACGGCAAGACCACGTTGTTGCGTCACTTGGCCCAGCGCGCGTTCCCACTGCCGCCGCACATTGATATACTGTTGTGTGAACAAGAGGTCACGGCGAGCGATATGAGCGCCGTCGACACGATACTTGAAGCGGATGTTAAAAGGACGGGTAGGTTTTGGAATATCTATCGGAGTGACTTATCAGTGAAATGGACTTGCCGTGACTAGAAAGAGAGATAATGTCTGCATCGAGTATTTTCTCGATTACTCGTTAGGATAATACCACGTAATACGAAGAGTGCTACTACGAGAACACTTCGTATACCGAAATTATATAATTATAGTAGGTAAACGCTACGGTATACAATTTTTTTTGCTATTTAAGTTTAAATTACTTTATCTTGTCCATAATATTGAAAACGCATGTTAGCTACTGTAGACTCAGAGATGATACGAGAGAAGGGGCGACAAAATTTTCTCGTGCACGCATGCTAGGCCAGCAGGTTACGTTTCGTTATAGGCTTCTAGTAATTATGATTGCTAATATCAAATATTAATGTGCTTCACATTGGTATTATTTTTTTGGTATTTGGTTTGCGCTTTCAGTTACCAGTGATTCTAAATTATGTATTTATCAATCTTTAAACAGAAAAAATTGGAGATAGATTGAGACAATAAAGATTACCTTTACTAGTGTACAGCACAAAATTTACCGAATTAAGTAACGTTTATAGAATTTGGAAATTTGAGATTTGATAGCAGTAGTATAGTTAATTTAAGTAACAATTGTCTTCTATTTATTTTTAAAACAAGTGCTATAAATCTATTCCAGAATTAATGAAGGAATGTAAAGAGTTAGAAGCAAGCATAGAAAAGGGTGACCTCAAGAAGCAAGACAGATTAAATGAGGTATGACAATACAACAATATTATCTAGCCTTTTTAAGTTTTTATTTAACTTGCAATTTTTGAATGTTATTTACGAGTCAAATCTTGCAAATGAATTTGAGAGTAGTTATTGCCAACCTATTCACATGAAAACTTATTTGCACGTTTAGTTTGGATAATAATGCAAGTTTAGTTGAATGACGACTTTCTAAATCGGGTCAAGATTTATAGATTTGAGGCCAAAATTTGGTGGTCCAGTATTTATAGCCGTGATATAGATCAAATAAAAGGATTTGCCACTTAACAGTAACTAGTCACCCAACTTATCGCTTAACTAGTCGATTAACTATTCACGTAACTAGTCGCCCGACCAGTCGCCACTCGCTTAACTAGTTGCTGAACTTCGTCAGTCTACACCGACTAGTCGCTCAACTGGTCAACCAAATAGCTTAATTAGTCGCTTAATGAGTTGATAAACTAATCGCCCAATTACTCGAACAGCTAGTCGACCAACTAATCGCTCAACTAGTCTAGAAACTACTCAACCAACTAGTCGTCCGACTTGTTAAAGAACAAGTCGAACAACTAGTCGATCAACTAGACGACCAACTAGCTTTCAACTAGTTGACCAACTAGTCATTCAACTTATTGACCAACTAAACGCTCAACTAGTCGACCTACTAATCGCCCAACTAGTAGTCGTCTTTTCTGTAAGTAAATAAAAATAAATGTCTTTTCTGTTTCATTTTAGTATTAAAATATTATACTTTCAGATGTGATATAAATTAGAAACAAATTGTCTGTGGCCCCGGGCCCCGTAGCGCTTAACATTTTGTGAAACGGGTGAACCGATTTAAATGCATTTTTTTTATTTGAACATAGATTGTCTGGCGGAGGTTCTCAGACATGTTTTATCAAAATCGGTTAAGCCGTTTTTTAGATCATCTGTTTTGCATTGAGTTTTTTTTAACCTAAAAATGTTATATTGACGGCCGGCTGGTCGAGTGGCCAGGTTACTAGACACTTTACGCAGCGCCCAGCGGTAGCGGCTTCGAATCGTGTGCAGAAAAAGTGCTGATAATTTGTATGATGAATACAGATGTCTGCATCGGGTCGGAACGAGTCGTGGACGTGTAAATATGTATTTATATAAATTTTTTATATATTTTTTTCCGTTCATAGTACCTGTAACAAAAGTTCTTAGGAACTTAACTATAGGGTTGGTTAACGTGGTGTGATTGATGTTTTATATTTATTTATTATATAACTTTTTAATATTTGTTATAGGTATACTCTGAGTTAAAAGCAATAGGCGCCGACTCTGCGGAACCCCGCGCTCGTCGTATCCTGGCCGGTCTGGGATTCAGCCGTGAGATGCAGAATCGGGCGACAAAAAACTTTTCAGGAGGATGGCGTATGAGAGTGTCTCTAGCCAGGTATCTGTATTTACCTACTGATGGTCATTGTTTGTTCTTATTTTTAGGGTTCCGTAGCCAAATGGCAAAAATGGACCCCCTGTAACTACCCTCCCCTCCCCCCTCCCTCCCCATCCCCTGTAACTTCTAAAATAAGACAATTATAAAACTAAAAATTATATATATCATGTACATTACCACGTAAACCGCAATTTACTTTTCATTCAATCAAATCAAATATTATAAAAAAACATTTTTTCAAAATAAAACATATTTTTTGTTAAAGTGTCAAATGTTGTAGATTATGTAATGGTACGGAACCTTTCGTGCGCAAGTCCGACTAGCATTTGGCCGTTTTTTTTTAATCATATTTATTTATATATAATAAATGTTTTTATTTCAGAGCTCTATATGTAGAACCGAGTTTACTGCTCCTCGATGAACCGACCAATCATTTAGATCTCAACGCTGTTATTTGGTTAGACAAGTAAGTGCAAATATATATTCTATACTAATAAGTGGTTGATTGACTGGTCACTGCATTTTCCTATAAGTGACTTTCAATCTTAAATCGTTTCTCCACCTATTCCTTTGACAATAGCAAAGTGTTTTTTTTGAAATAGCTAGACTTTTTGGTCTGATGGCCTTTAAGCTCAAACGGAAATCTGCTCACCTAAGAATTATTCGAAAAGGGGTCGCCCCATGCGGGGCGCGTCTCATCACGCGCGCTACTCGGGAGTGTAGAATTTAGACATAGCAAAGTGCAAATCACGTTTTGCTACAATTTCGTTCATTTTTCATATAATTCTTTACAGCTATTTGCAAGGGTGGAAGAAAACACTTTTAGTTGTATCTCACGACCAGTCCTTTTTGGACAACGTGTGCAATGAGATTATACATCTGGACCAACAGAAACTGTTCTACTATAAGGGCAATTATTCCATGTTCAAGAAAATGTACGCACAAAAACGTAAGGAGATGATAAAGGAGTACGAGAAACAAGAGAAACGACTTAAGGACTTGAAGGCTCACGGACAGTCCAAGAAACAAGCGGTAAGTTGTTTGCAAACAGTAATTGTTTTTTTACGTTAGTTAGGCCACCAGATGGCAAATGGCCAGCGTAGCCCATGTACGCGCGTTCAAGTGATTCTAAATTATGTAATTACCATAATATGTTACTGAAAAAAATGGTAATCTATTGAAAAAATTTTACTCCTACAATTCGATACATCGATTTTAAATCGAATAGGAAAAGAAGCAGAAGGAGGCGCTGACGCGCAAACAAGAGAAGAACCGCAACAAGTCGCGCGAGGAGGCGGCGGAGGGCGCGGCGCCGGTGGCGCTACTGCAGCGGCCTAAGGAGTACATCGTCAAGTTCTCCTTCCCCGACCCGCCGCCGCTGCAGCCGCCCATACTCGGCCTGCACAGTAATTATATCACTTTATATTAGTTAGCAATAATTCCGACAACCACGTAGTCTTTACAGGAAATGTTTTAAAATATACACATTACGGTAGGCCTGTATGCGTATTTTTTTTTATAGCATAGGAGGGCAAACGCGCAGTCAAAGCTTTAAACTACCGACGCCCATACACATCTGCACAACCAAAGATTTTGCAGATGTGTTGCCCTTCTTTTCCCTATCCCCCCAATGGGCCACTGGAAACTCACAAACCGCACGAAACGCGACAGCATATCTGTCACTTGACGCCGGTGTTATGTGAGCGAGAGTGTTACTGTGAGGTACCACACCGGTCGTGCCGGTCCAATTCGGCTGTAAAGCAGCATGGCACTACTTCTTACAAAACGTAGCATTATACGTAGCATATTTGTAAAAAATAAATTAGAACTAAAATAAACTAAACATAAGCCTCCTTCAATGAACGCCAAGACGACCGATCCTTTGCTACTCGCAGTTCGCATCCAACACGAACCGGTCGCTGCACACGAGTACTTCGTGAACCAATTATTTTTGCTTAAATGTTTTTAATTCATAGAAAAAAGGACACCATATTTTGAGAAGACTTTTTTATTTAAACTTTCGGCACCCTTAAAAGAACACGTTAGGTTTCTCAAGCGGTGAGCCGAGCAATGTTATATTTCTGTCGATACAACAACTTGTGTCGTTCAACAGACGTGGACTTCAATTTCCCGGGACAAAAGCCGCTGTTCAAGGGCGTGGACTTCGGTATAGATCTTAATTCCCGTATCGCCATCGTCGGTCCCAACGGCGTGGGCAAATCTACCTTCCTGAAGCTACTCGTGGGTGACCTGTCGCCGATACAAGGGGAGCTCATTAGGAATCATAGATTGGTAAGTTGCTAAAGCATATCTATAAAATAGAAAGTTATGTTTAGTACAATTTTCTGTGAACAGAGTTCTAGTAGTGAAAAGGTAAGTGAAAGTGGTTCTGATCCGGCCACATAGAATTCTTGATTAATAAAAATCTGTAACGAAATATAAAATAAAATAATCAGTACGCTCGCACATACAAGAGTCGAGAGCTGCGCAATGGAAGCTCACGACATGCCGTTTCAAATCAAATTACAACTTAATTTAATAGGTAAATAAAAGAGTATGCTTAAAATAACGAGAAAATACTTAGGATGTCAAAAAAAAATGAAAACTTTTTATGCCCTTACGGCATTTGTATTTACTGCCAAGGCGAGTCAATATGTTCATAATATACTTCTTCGTTACCAGAGGATCGGTCGATTCGACCAACATTCGGGCGAGCACCTTACGGCGGAAGAGTCGCCCGCGGAGTACCTGCAGCGTCTGTTCGGGCTTCAGTACGAGAAGGCCCGCAAGGCCCTGGGCACCTTCGGGCTGGCCTCGCACGCGCACACCATCAAGATGAAGGACCTCAGCGGAGGGCAGAAGGCCAGGGTCGCTCTGGCCGAATTGACGTTGATGGCGCCCGATGTTGTTATATTGGTAAGTTTGTTTCATGTTTGTTGGGCATGCCTGAAGTATAGATTGTAGGTGTAGGTATTGGGGCGAAGAGAATAATTTAGATGTTCTATCGCTTACAATATTTTTTTGATGTTATTTATTAAATATAATAATATATATGTCAAGCAGCTATTATAAAATAATGAATGTCAATGGTGGTCTATAATAGTTTTGTCTGTTAAGAATTTAACAACACTATAAGCTTTTTCACATAAGTAATTTTTAAGCTTCCTTTTAAATTGGGGGTAATATTAAGGGTGAATCTGAGGGTAATCTATACTAATATTATAAAGCTGAAGAGTTTGTTTGTTTGTTTGAACGCGCTAATCTCAGGAACTACTGGTCCGATTTGAAAAATTCAGTGTTAGACAGCCCATTTATCGAGGAAGGCTATAGGCTATAAAACATCACGATGTAATTATCAGGAGTGAAGTTAAGCAGTTAAAGCGGGCGAAGCTGCGGGCAACAGCTAGTTTATTACATATAATTGGTGCCATAAAAAATATGCTTTATTAAAACGTATGCGCTAGGACGAGCCGACCAACAACCTAGATATCGAGAGTATAGACGCGCTGGCGGAGGCGATCAACGCGTACAAGGGCGGCGTGGTGATCGTGTCGCACGACGAGCGGCTCATCCGGGAGACGGAGTGCACGCTCTACGTCATCGAGGAGCAGACCATCAACGAGGTAACACTTGTCTAAATTAGCTGACGCGGTAGACGTCCTGTACCAAACATTTCCTAGTGAACATTTAATCAAAATCATTGTCGAATCCACTTTAACACATATTTTTTTTAATGACGATAATATAATTATTATAATAAATCTTTATCCATATTGGTACACGAGAAAACGCGGAGATTAGGTATACATCTAAGTGTTCTCAGGACCTTGCCTAGTTTCGTCCCTAAATAACAATTTAACGAACCTACTTAATAACTGAATTTTCTTGACGTAGATTGTAGTACATAATTGTAAATATCAGTGTTTTTTAATGTACATGTAACAGCCAGCTAATATATATTATGTCCTAATGGTATTTTTCTTCGTAGGTTGACGGCGACTTCGACGACTACCGAAAGGAATTGTTGGAGAGTTTGGGAGAGACCATCAACTCTCCGTCGATCATCGCCAACGCGGCCGTCCAGCAATAGACCGTCACCGACCGGAGCTGGACCAAAGGGAACTATGGACTTCCCCACAACCTAGAGGCCCCTAAGGCCTTAAAGGCCTACCCAAGGCCCTAAGGGTCCCCAAGGCTCTAAAGTTCCTCTCCAAGGATCTAAAGGCTCCCAAGGCCCTAAAGTCCCTCTCCAAGGACCTAACCCAAAAGTTTTTAGTAATTCAACCCTTTGAAATCCTGGATCCACAATAGTCTTCAAGTCTCTTTGTTTTATCCTATTTTTTTATTCTTATAAAATAGATGTTGAAAATTATATAGACATAGATAGATGAAATTTTTAAAGGAACAATTTATGAATTTGTTTCTGCTTCCAGCTTACCTATATCTGATATTTGATCTTTTTTTACGTATAGCTGTTGTAGTAGTACGTTTTAAAGTTCATATCAAGACAATATTTTACTATGCCGGCTCCACACGTTTGTCGCAAACGCCAAACAGCGGACAGCGAATGCCAAACACAAACATCCAACACAAACAAGCGTCCTCAAGCTTGGCGAACGTGCCAGTATTTAGTAGTAGTATTTCCGATCGCCAAATGACTGACGACGAGTTTCGGGTTGACTATTTTTTAAAAGAAGAAGGGGCAAACGGGCAGTCGGTTCACCTTCACTTATTTGTATTTTAAATCCAAGTAAAAAAATAAAATAAATAAAAAGACGAGTATGTAGGTACCTACGTACGTGTTTTGACGGCTGGCTGGTCGAGTGGTCAGGCTACTGGACACTTTAGGCGGTCGCGAGTTCGAATCCCGCCAAGTACAATTTGTATGATAAATATAGATGTCTGCATCGGGTCATGGAGTGTATATATGTATTTATAAAAATTTATTAAATTTATTTCCGTTTCTATTACCCACAACACAAGTTCTTACGAACTTACCACGGGACTAGGTTAACGTGGTGTGATTGTTGAATAATATTTAAAAAAAATATATTAAAGGTATTACGAAAAACGATAAACTGCTGAAACCAACTAGATTTAAAAACGGAACGTCCGCCGCCCGCAAGCTCGCGCGCTTTATTGATTGCTACTTGCTAGTAGTATTGTGCAAATAAACTATTTTATGATAGCGTGCTATATGGACTATAAACTATATTTTTCTAGTGCGCTATTTTATTGACCATATTATAACGAGTAGTCGCAAGACTAGAATTACGGAACCGCGTGAGCCGGCCGGGATAGCGCGCGACGCGCTCGACGCTGACTGACTGTATCCTTACTAATATTATAAATGTGAAAGCGTGGATGTTTGTTACGCTTTCACGCAAAAACTACTCGACGAATCATCATGAAACTTTGTACACATATTCTGGGAGGTACTAAAAGTAACAAAGGATACTTTTTTATGAAAAACAAACTAAAATCTTATCCTGCGCAGACGAAGTCTGCGGGCACCAACTAGTAATATATAAAACTATAAACTATATAAGTTATAACGTCTAGCGTCTACGATCTAGCAGCACGTTAGCGTAGTTCGAATTTTATAAAGTTATAACTACGGCCTACGCTAGCCGCTAGGTATGTAGCGAGGCGCTACGTTATAGCGCCGAATGGGAATTTATATAGCGTCCGCTATACGTTGAGTATGAATAGCGCGCTACATTATGGCGTTATGCGTTATATTAACCACCACTACTTGCTAGTTGCTACCAAGCGTTTGGATACATCGATTGATTAGGATACATTTGATTGTTAAGAAAAGCCAACAGCGATGTCGAACACAAACAAAAACAAGCAAACACAAAATATAAACACTCGTCCACATGTTCGTGTTTGTTGTTAGGTGTTCGCTATTTGTCGTTCTTTGCCAAGCGTAAGGGGCCGGCTTTAGATTTTAATTGATATTTTAGATTTTTGGTTTCTGATAATATATGTCAAAAACACAACTTTATATTTTATGGCAATATCATAGAAATGCTTCCAAGCATTTTTTATTAATATATATCCCTAAATATTGAAACTTGAAAGACTTGTAATTTGTAAATAAATAGTTCAAATTGTTTAATGGTTATCGAATATGTGATTTTTTTAAAATATTTTCTATCTGTCATGAATAGCTAACTTAATAACTTATCTGTTAATGTCCGTATTTGTACGTGCTTATATTGAGTGTTTGAACCAGAAGAAACAATCTTTGATAAAGCAAGCAAGACTGCGGGGTATGTTGATGTAAGAAATATCAATATTAATACCTACTTGAATGTAATTTTTTCAGAAAATATAATATTTATATAAACATTTTTTACTCGATTGGTTTTATTTACTAATGACTTGGTACTAACATATTGCCTTGGTTATATGTATAATATCATAATCCGTTGATCCTTAACATATTGCTGTCAGACGGACGAGGGGCACCGGCCCCTCAGGGGCCACACGTTAGAGGGCATCCGAAATGTGTAAGAATAATATAAAAATCCTTCTGTTTGGGCATCCTCAGAAAGACGCCCTTGGCAAATTTTGATATAGGACTAGTCCATGGCAAGCTAAGCATCTACTATTCGATGCCTAAGCGATTTCAATTGATTTCCCTGAGACCTGTAGGTACAGTTGTTTTATTTCACAAAAGCGGATCGGCCATATTTGTTTTTGTGATGCGACAGACGAGCGTTCTTGTATGTGTAACTAGGTAGCCTATCAGCGTACTGAACTGAGCGCTCCCTAGCTTACGCACGCAAAGACAATGTACATGTACACTTGCAAGCACAAGGATGCCTCGCTCGCTTTTGTGAAATAAAACATCTATAGCAGTAATAACACTATGTCCTGTCCTATCCTAAACACGAAGTAGCTTTACGAAAATAAACTAGTGGTTCATATAAATGGGTGAAACGCACAAAGCTCTTCCACCGATCGCAATGTAACATTATAGTAGATAACTGATTTAAATCTCGTTATAAAATCTTACATATAAATATGTTTATCCGTGCGATGCGTGTGTACCTACATTATGTAGTTATTGAAGTGAAAACTTCTTAGGTGCGTTGAGCACATTTCGGGTGAACAAAAATCATGGAACTCGCAATGATATTATTATATCTTTATATATATAATTCTTCTATACTTGTGTATGTCACTGAACTCTTCCTAAGCGGCTGGACCGATCTAATTTTTTTTGTGTGAACACACAAAAAAATTTTGATGTGTGGAAGTGTGAAGAAGTGAAAAGAAGAAAGAGTGGATTCGAGAATGGTTTAGATTAAAAAAAATACCTATATTTTGTACAGGACAACGTCTGTCGGTGCCACTAGTGTATTATAATATCATTGGGAACTCGATAAATCATCACCTCATCACCGAACGCTAAAATGATATTAAGACGTCATAAGTTTTCAGTTCTATTGGCAGTATTTTGTTTTCAATTCTCCTACAATTGGCAGAAGGCTCGTTAGGGCTCAACTACGGCAGTTGAGCCCTAACGAGCCTTCTGGCATCATATCAAACAAGCTAAACTCGGCAAACGTCCTGACCGCACCTAAAAATGTTTGCGTGATCATCATTTTTATACCAACCTTGTCCTATCGATAACCAACAACAAAAAACCGGTCAAGTACTAGTCGGACTTCCGGGTTTCGGTAAGGGTTCCGTACCATTACATAATTTACAACATTAGACAAGTTTACAAAAAATATGGTTTATTTTGATAAAATGTTTTTTTAAATATTTGAGTTGATTGAATGAAAGGTAAATTGCGGTTTACGATTTATGACGTATTTAAAAAACTACTTACCAGATCTTGTTCAAACCAATTTTCGGTGGAAGTTTACATCGTAATGTACATCATATATATTTTTTAGTTTTATCATTCTCTTATTTTAGAAGTAACAGGGGGGGAGACACTAATTTTACCACTTTGGAAGTGTCTCTCGTGCAAACTATTCAGTTTAGAAAAAAAAATGACATTAGAAACTTCAATATCATTTTTGGAGACATTTCCTATACACCACACGTATGGGTTTGATGAAAAAAATTTTGAGTTTCAGTTCTTAGTATGGGGACCCCCAAAATTTATTGTTTTTTTTCTACTTTTGTGTAAAAATATTAATGCGGTTCACAGAATACATAAGTTTCAACAGTATAGGTCTTATAGTTTCGGAAAAAAGTGGCTGCGACATACGGACGGACAGGCAGACAGACAGACAGACATGACGAATCTATAAGGGTTCCGTTTTTGCCATTTGGCTACGGAACCCTAAAAACGAATTATCTAATTTGATGCGGTAAGGTGGGTGCACAGTACATTGCCATACTCCGGCAGACTCCGGGGTAGCTATACCCCGGAGTCTGCCGGAGTATGGCAATGCAGTGGCAAATGCAGTGGCAAACGCAGTGGCAAATGCAGAGCAATGGCGCCGCCTGCAGGCGGCGCTGGGTCCTCCGAGGTTCGGGAGGAGTCTGCCCAGCGCACTTGCCGCCTTCACGACTTTCGGTCCCAACATTAAAAAATGTGAGCCGTAGGTCCACCCACCATCTAATTTGATGCAGTGGTTCTGAAGTTATGTGCGAAGGTACATACATTTCGGCGATTCATTTTGTTTTATATAGATACATTAAATTATATATCATCATCATCATCATCATTAGCCTTTATGCGTCCACTGCTGAACATAGGCCTCCTTCAATGAACGCCGAGACGACCGATCCCATTTGATATACAATGACATATGACACAATAAGTAACTTTCAAGTTGGTGATGATGTTACTGTCACGTCTAATAAAAGCTTGAACAAACTTTGTCCTTAAGAAAGTTAGTAAAGCGATTAAGGAAGCTGATATTTTTGTTCACGGTAGTCGACGGTACTCGTCTCGAGTTTTTTCCTCATTTTGTTAGCAGCCTTTCGCCCCTCCATTACAAACTTCTCAGCTTCATTAGAGGATTTAAAACGCAAATTTCCTTTTCGATTGTAACTTTTTTCCACTCCTTGAAAGGAAGCTTCTTTAATACTTGAAAGAAAATTAGTGTCCTTTCCTTTGAGGGGCAAAAATGTGTTTTAGACAATTTGAATACCTACTCGACTAAATCTGCTTTTGTGAAATATGAATGCTGCATACTTATTTCATTTTAGCCGGTTGATAATTCTGAGATTTTAAAACGTGTTACCATCGTCATCTCTGTTAATCGTCTGTCTTTCTATTGTTAAATACAATATTATGTTAGTCTGTATAAACGGAAAAAGCACCTAAACAAGCAATCAATGTTAATTTATACAGATAATAATCGCCTTCAATCGGCCCGCGTACCTACCAAGATTGTATACCTATGTTTTTTTTGATGACGCAGGTTAACGCTTTCACATGATTCAGGTTTAAATTACCTCGGGTACCTAAGGCTCCTGGACCTATGTGGGGACTCGCAATTGGGAATGCACTACCCCACTAAACCACCTGCGAGCGCCTTCAGCCGCTTTTGAAGGTCCTGGATCTGCAGGCAACAGGAGCACCTCAACGACAAGCAGGCTTTATATCAACCAACACATTAACTTCTAAAATACCTGTGTATACAGTAGTGTATAGTAGTGATAATAATTAATAATTATTTATCGCTATTAGCTTATATTATTACTTAAATAAATTGGCGACCTCTGTGGCTCAATGGTTAGTGCTTTGGCGCTCAAGCCGGAGTCAATCAATTCAAACCCGAAACGGGTTTGAATTGAATTGAAATTCAAATTGAAACTTTATCCCGCCAGGGTGCAAAATGTTTTATAAAAATCTTAAATATGTGTATAGTAATATAAAAGTATTAAATATATTTCCGTTGTATGGTAGGTACGTACGTACAAGTACTTCGAGAATTTTTTTTTATATAGAAGAGGGGGCAAACGGACAGCCGGTTCACATTATGGTAAATGAAAGCGACATCCACAGACACCCGCTACATCAGAGGGCTAGGTTAGTACTTACCACGAAACCGGGTAGACGTGGTGTAAAAAGCGTCTATAGATATTATTATTATATTTATACATAGATATTAATAATATAATATTAAATACCGTTTAGACCAAAATTAGAATACTTTCACTATAAACCGCAAAGATTACTAAAAGTACATTTTGAAGCACATCAAGTGTTACATTTTAATCGCAAACAATACATTACAATGGGGTACAAGCAGTGAAGTAATAAAGCACCCCTCGAAATACCCCTCGCAAATTAAGTGTAAAACAAACCTAATGAAATTTAAATATCTCCTCGACAGATATAACTGCACAAATAAAATCATTCCGCGGGGGAGAATAATCGCGTCTATTGTGTACACATTGTAGAAAATTACGCCAGTGCCGACTCATGGAACTGTGTCACAATTGAAACAGATGAACCCCAGTGTATTTCTCCAACAACGTTCAGAGCGACAAGGTTGTATACGATACATAATGGCCCAAGTAGGGGCGGGGTAGTTCGTAGACAGTAATAGGCTCTCGGAGTGATATGCATACCTCTTATTGTTGGCTTGTTAACAGATAATTCGATTCAGTGTATTTAGGCGGAGTATGGTGAACAAGAAATCGAGGGTTGGGCTTCAATTTGACAAGATTACCTAGCTTCATCTAATAAGCGAACGACGTAACCATACCTTAATTCGTTTTAAATAATTATTGCTTTACATTCTTCATTTTCGAATGTATATATTAAGAATGTTAGGTTTTCTTTTAGAAGAGGAGAGCAAAAGACGATTCACCTAGTGGTAAATGTCATCCAATTAGTAACAGGTAGTGCCCCCACCATGGTTCAGGCCTTGACGTGGCGGTGGGGCTCAGTAGTCTAGGGTGAGCCCAGCACCTTGGGCGAAGCTAATTGAGCCGAGGGGCTCTTTATACCCCTCTTATAAGAAGAGGGCAAGGGGCGAGGATGGGAACCTCACCCCATTGTACTGTCCCGACGTTGGGAGGCGTTGTTCTGTTGTGCGGGACAACCCCTCTGTGGAGGTGGCGTCGGTCCTTGCGGGACTGACTATCCATCGAGGTGTCCTGTTTGTTTATTAGATCCGGGGCACCTCACCAAAGGCGGCATTGGTGGCACTCGTCGGGTTTTAGTGGGTAGAGCTGCGTCCACTTACCAGCTTTCGGGCGCAGCGAGTCCCACATACCCGCGTGGGGAGACCCACTCCCCCGCGGCATGCCTCAGAGCATTTCCCGGCGTTAAAAAAAAACCAAGTAGTGCCATGCCGTTTTGCAGCCGAATTGGGCCGCCACGACCGGGGAGGTACCTCTCGCTCACATAACACCGGCGTCAAATGACAGCTATGCTACAGCTATGTCGCGTTTCGTGCGGTTTGTGAGTTTCCGGTGGCCCACTGGGGGGATAGGGAAAGGGAGGGCAACGCATCTGCATACCTCTTGGATGTCTATGGGCGTCGGTATAGTCACCATAAGGCTTCGACTGCTCGGTTGCCTCCCAATGACATAAAAAAAGACACCACTACATCGAAGGGTTTGCAGGTGCGTTGCCTTTCAAATATGAGTATGTACTTTGCTTGAAAGTCTCTAAGTGGTATCGGCTTGAATATACCAGGGTATTTGAATTCTTCTAATATGACAGATATTTACGTTATAAATATAGATACGTTTATAAGAGGATTAGTCGCAAATGTCTGGTGATCAAGCTGGTTAGTATTTGCAAATTAGCCTGTATGTGTATGCCAAAATTTTAAGGAAACCCGAATTAAGGCACTTCTCAAAATAAACTTCAATATCAAGTAGGTAACTAGTAATTCTGGAGTCTAGAGTTTATTAAATCTAAATAATCCTTCATAAATATACCTCTTGTATTCTATTCGGCATATTGTTTACGACCCATTATGAACATGCAACAACAAACCCACATGGGGCTGTCCGTTCTTTGTCTTTTTTGACACCACGCTTGGGTGCTAGTTAGTATGTAGGACTTTCCATTCTCAAAACAAACTGTTTGAAGATATAAACGAAGTAATTACCTCAAATCGCATGAATTCATCTAAAATTAACAATTAATGAAGTTTTCAGTAATCAAAGTCAGTTATTATAACGAAATTGATTAAGGTACGCTCACACTAGCGCGAACGCTGGACGTGGTACATTTCGCCGACGCAGACTCCATTAGCCGTGTTCGTCGGACTGTCACAATCATTTTTCTTTCCCTCCGCCGCTAATTCTCAGTAGCACTTCACTGAGCATGACTCCAGCGAGACGATCTTGATACTTTGTAATCTACAATTTTTATAAAGAGTTTATGTGAGTTTGTTAGCGCAATCTTTTCTTATGATGAATATCAAAATTAAGGAATATCTATCTTTATATTTTTATTTCTTGTGTGCGTGTGTATGTCACTGAACTCCTCCTAGACGGCTGGACCGATTGTGATGAATTTTTTTGTGTGAGTTCAAGGGGATTCGAGGATGGTTTAGATTCATAAAAAATATTTTGTACAGGACAAAGTCTGTCGGTGCCACTAGTATCATATATAATACGTGAATAAAAAAACTTTGCATTCCTTTTTAAGATTATTCCGCATGAGGAATTTTAAATTTGGTACAGTTAAAGAGTGTGAGGGAGTGGAGAAGGCTATTATTTTTGTTTAATAAGCAGTACCCGGATGACCGAGCTTTGCTCGGTATTTTTTTTAAAAATAAAATGACATTTTCTAAAAATGATTCCTAGCTAGATCGATTTATCGCCCCGGAAACCCCCTATATACTAAATTTCATGAAAATCGTTGGAGCCGATTCCGAGACTCCAATTATATATATATACAAGAATTGCTCATTTAAAGATATAAGATTATAAATACATTAAAATTTAATTATTAAATTAATCAAATAAAATGTTACTACACACTAGGTCGTGGATTTTATCCCCACCAGGGACAAATGTTTTTGTGAAGAGATAATCATTTGTTCTGCTTTGGGTGTAATAATATCTATAATATGTATGTACTCAGAAATACATAACTATGTATCAGTGGTCTGGTAGCCACGATAGAGGCTCTGCCTAGTTTGCCTAGGATGGCCGTGTGTGAGTTGTTCCAACATAATATTATTATTATATATATACATTATTATTATATATACATACAACATTTACAATATTAGTAACAGTGTATTTATATTTATTGTTTTTGTGTGATGATAGAGTTCTTTTCAGATTTTTTAATGAAGATAATATGAAAATTATAGAACTAGAGTTTTGTGATGAGATAGAGATGGAGGCTGTGGTATGATTATATTCGCTAAAAATCGATGCACCTTTGAAACTGAAGTGGTTGCTGGTAAGTAGCCTGACTGTATCAGTGGTGCTTTCCTGGCTTCTGCCTTCTCTTGACTTATCTGTGTCATTGCAATCTTGTATTCCACCCGCTTTAAATGGGGAGGAAAACATATCCTACTCCTAAAATCTTCTGATTAAATCCGTTGCAGGTCCCAATGCAGTTTTAATGTATCACTCATGCTCCCTGAGATCGTATCAAGGGTCATTTGATAGCTCGGTAGGAACGAGTGATAGGCCCAGCCGGTAAAAAAAATAAGCCATTGAAACTCTTAAAATATGAAAGTATCAAATCGTTTGCTACTAACGGCGCGGCATGCGGAGGTTGGTATGACTTTTATTGCTGTGGAGGGGTTGGTCATTAGCGAGATAAAGCGCCTGCCACCTGATAAAGTGCGTTTTGTTGCTCGCTTACTTGTACTCCTTTATATACAACCTTATTTACGGGACAACAAATATAATTTTATTACAATAACTCCTTCTTAGTAGTATTTATTATAAATGCGAAAGTTTGCATGATTGGATATTTGTTGTTAAATCACAACAAAAGTGCTACAAGATTTTGATGAAACTTGGTAGTGTTGTAGGTTATATACTAGGATAACACGCTACATTTTATAAAGAAAATTTCAAAGTTCCTACTCGAATCACATTTGCCTTATGATTAGTAGTCATTAATAATAACCCCACCATGGTTCAGGCCTTGACGTGGCGGTGGGGCTCAGTAGCCTAGGGTGAGCCCAACACCTTGGGCGAAGCTAATTGAGCCGAGGGGGCTCTTTGTACTCCTCTTATAAGAAGAGGGGCCAAAGAGCAGGGCAAGGGGTGAGGATGGGAACCTCATCCCATTGTACTGTCCCGACGTTGGGAGGGGTTGTTCTGTGGTGCGGGACAACCCCTCTGTGGAGGTGGCGTCGGTCCCTTGCGGGACTGACTAGCCGTCGAGGTGCCCTGTCAGCTTAACAGATCCGGGGCACCTCCCCAAGGCGGCACTGGTAGCACTCGCCGGGTTTTAGTGGGCAGAGCTGCGTCCATTTACCATCTTTCGGGCGCAGCGAGTCCCACATACCCACCTGAGGAGACCCACTCCCCCGGCAGGATGCCTTAGAGCATTTTCCGGCGTAAAAGAAAAAAAGTCATTAATAATAAGCCTCAAAAAGCGGCTGAAGGAATTCGCAGTGGTTTTAGTAGGGCAACTTCACAGGTGCCAGTCCCACATAGGGTCAGGATCTACCCGAAGATCCTGGTTACGTCCATAAAGGATTTCCCAGCGATATATTAAAAAAAAGTAAAGTAAATAACCCAGGAGTGTAATTCGCCTAACCCTACAAAATATTAAAGTATGAATACTTAAAAGCTGAAGCAGAAGAACAAAAGAATACAGTTTTGTCAGCAAATACAGGTAAATACGTAACCATGCTGCAGTACTATATTATAAGCTAGTCAACTTTGATACCTTTCGAGTTTTAGGTAACTTTTTTTTTTTTTTTTTTATGTGATCAGGGGGCAAACGAGCAGTCGGAGTATCACGGCGCCGACCCTCATACACATCCACACAACCAAGACCACGCAGATACGCCGCCCTCCTTTTCCCTATCCCCCCCAATGGGCCACCAGAAACTCACAAACCGCACGAAATGTGACAGCTTAGCTAAGCTGTCACAAGCGAGAGGTACCACCCCCGTCGTGCCGGCCAGTTCGGCTGCAAAGCAGCTTGGCACTACCTCTTAAAACTTTCAAGTAGATATAAGATTGGAAAATATTTTAATCCTTTCTTCGTTTCATTTATGAAAATAAGGCTTTTTTTACTTATAAAAATAAATTAAAAGTAAAGCTTTTAAAATATCTAATTATATCTCGTAGATCTATGTCTGATAGACGACACATAATGTCTTCTCAAACGAGGCTCTCTACAAAAATGAAGCTAGTAAATAAAATTATATTTGTTTTTTTTCATGTAGATGACGCTGTCGCTAAATGTTTTGCGTTTTAATCTTTTTTAGACACAACACTTTACTATAAAGTTTTTACGAAAAATGAAAAATATCTAAACAGCTCATATTGATTAGCACTTTTCTTCGTTCTAATCTTTAAAAATAAAATAGAATAATAATTACCACTTCTGCTTGAATAGTGAACAATCTTAGACTACATTATATTTAGCTGAAGTGAAACTACGAAAGATATTTCTAAAATGGAAATTATGTAAAATGTGTAAATAAACATCTGAGAGCTTCTTCAGAGTGGAATTTACATTTAAAATTGAGAAAGGCAATATCTTAAACTGGGAAAAGAAAATCCATCGTAGAGACGACGAATAGTATATTATGTTTAAAGCTGTTTATTTCGTCGGGATGATGACTTCATAACGAATTCATCCGTCAGAAAGACATCGAGCACTGAGCTAAGCTCTGTTCATAGAAACATCAGTCAACGTTCTAGAAGATTGCAATGGTTGATGGTTCTGGCTTCATGATATAGCAAAGTTTCTAAAATTCCCACCATGGTTCAGGCCTTGTCGTGGCGGTGGGGCTCAGTAGCCTAGGGTGAGCCCAACACCTTGGGCGAAGCCAATTGAGCCGAGGGGGCTCTTTGTACCCCTCTTATAAGAAGAGGGGACAAAAGAGCAGAGGGCAAGGGGTGAGGATGGGAATCTCACCCTATTGTACTGTCCCGACGTTGGGAGGGTTGGTTCTGTGGTGCGGGATAACCCCTCTGTGGAGGTGGCGTCGGTCCCTTCCGGGGCTGACTAGCCGTCGAGGTGCCCTGTTAGCTAACAGATCCGGGGCACCTCACCATGGCGGCTCTGGTGGCACTCGCCGGGTTTTAGTAGGTAGAGCTGCGTCCATTTACCATCTTTCGGGCGCAGCGAGTCCCACATACCCACCTGGGGCGACCCTCTCCCCAGGCGGGATGCCTCAGAGCATTTCCCGGTGTAAAAAGAAAAAAAAAGAGTTTCTAAAATACTGCCCTGCCTAACTAAATTCTCGTAATAGTAATTTTTCGTTTGAAATATTGTCCTATTCGGCTGCAATATAATATGCCCAAATACTGCGCAATATTAAAGCCATCGATTTAGGTATAGGACATAATAACACCTTGCGGTCAGGAAAACGTGTTCGTAGAAGTTTTTTTTAAAGAAGAGGGGGTAAACGTACAATCATTTCACCTGGTTGTAAGTCATAAGCAACATCCATAGACATCTACATCATTAGCATGTGCGTTGCCAACCTTTCAAATATGAGTATGCTCTTTTTTAATTTAGTTCGTGCAGCATCTCTTAGCGCACTCTAACAAACTGTAATAAAAAAGCATCTCTAGTCGAAGTCAAAATATTACGATTCTTTGAAGAACACTTACAGGAAGACCACACACCGCCTACAATTATACAAGGCGTAGATCCGGCCTCACATGGAATGCTGCTCTCACCTATGGGCTGAAGCGCCCCAATATAAGCTCCTTCCATTTGACCGCGTTCAACGCCGAGCGGCTCGAATCGTAAATAGCAAGGTTATCTCCAATCGGCTTGATTCTTTGGCGCTGCGTAGAGATGTCGGAGCGCTCTGCATCTTCTACCGCATCTACCACGGGGAGTGTTCTGAGGAATTGCTCGGACTAATGCCTGCAGCAGAATTCCACCACCAGACATCGCGTAAAAGCTCGAAATTTCACCCTCACCATCTCGATGCTCGTAAATCCACAACAACTCAATTTTTACGGCATTTCCTGCCTCGCACGACGAATATATGGAATCAGCTGCCACTTACGGTGTTTCCGAACCGTTACGACTTAGGGACCTTCAAGAAAAGAGCATACTCCTATTTGAAAGGCCGGCAACGCACCTGCTAACCCTCTGGTGAGCGGGTGTCAGTGGATGTCACTATCACTTACCATCAGGTGAACCGACTGTCCGTTTGCCCCCTCTTCTATAAAAAGAAAAAAAAGAACACAAAGAAATATGATATCATGCTTGCTCACCGGTGAAGAAAATGTCGTGAGGAAACATGTATGCCTGATGAGATTAAAAGTCTTTGAAGGTGTGTGAAGTTTACCAATCCGCATTGAGATAGCGGCATGGGTGAACTATGGCCTAACACCCTCCTCGATTTCGAGGAGAAGATCCGCGTCCCACAGCGGGACATATAAGGGTTGATTGATATTATTAAAATGCAAAATCATCAAAAACACAACGTGTTTCTGATGATTAAATAGATATCAGTATAAAGGTTTGCCTCTATTAGTTCTCATGAAGAACAATAGTAGCGATTATTAACACTTTACCTGCCGTACAACTTGATTGATGAGTTTACGCTCGGCGATGACTAATAGAGTGCCACGAACGTATGATATTTGTTGAGGTAAACCGTTTCGGAACACCACTACTGTACGTTGCGGATGCTACGAATGGGGATTATATTTCATTGCACGTGAGCGAAACTTGTGAGAGTTGAACTCGGAGTGAGAGTGAGTTCGAGCGTGAATTGTGCTCTCGGGAAGAGTTCTTTTTGTGTTTCTGTTCAACTTCCTATGGTCAGGAAAAGGTTAGGTTTTTGAGTTTGTGCGAAGTTCACAAACTTGCATTTCGCCAGTAGGTACACAAGCAAACTATCGCCTAAGCCCAAACCTCTTCTCATGCGATATGCGATTTCCAGGAGGCGTAGCATCCGGACGTTAAAACGTATGGTGTCATGATTATTTAAAGAAGAGTTACTAAGCTAGTATCATAGTTATAAGCTTTTGTTCACTACTATTATATGTATCGTTGTTACCTGAATTATGAATAATAAATAAATAAAAATAAAATTATCCTAGCATACATGCTAATTCCACAATCTTAGAAGGATTCTGGGATATGATAAAAAATACCGATTTTATTGTATAAAACATTTTACAAATGTTGCTTTCTCAGTGCACGCAGCGTCCCCCTGTGCTCCCGGCCGAAAAATCCCGGGTCGAGCCAATAAACGCGATTAGACAAACATTTCCTGACGCGAGCCACTTTTTCCAAAACTTGGCGAATAAATCAGATCGGTGGTGCGTCGCAGTTTTCGCGTCTTGCCAAATTTATGTACCGATCGTCCCTTTCGTATGGAGATGTGGACCGCTATTTACATATAAATATCTCGATTATTTGAATTATTCAATCGAGAGGGGGCGTCGCTGACAAATCACTTCCTCGGAGATGCCACAAGTCTGTAGGCTTGAGTTTGATGTGATGGCTCGGCCTCGGAAACTTTTTGTGGCCTTTCTTAATGTAACAGTTTTATCGTTTTAGTTTGGATATAAAAATAATTATATTATTGTAACACTCAAAGTCACATTGGGGTATCGTTGAATTACGATTTCTAGGTAGGCATATAAAAATATTGTTATATTCTATTGTATGAAAGAATATAAGCTTATTATATATTATAATATTTATGGTCTATAAAGTATTTCTTGTTACGGCCAAATAATTAACTTTTGGTAAATTGTAACTTAAATTATCATTCCTTGACATCTAGAAGTAGTAGAGTAAAAAAAATATTTAACAATTACATTGGACAATCGTGCACTAAATTTTAAATTCAATTTTGAACCGACTTCAAAAAAGAAGGAGTGTTTTTCTTTTTTTTTTTTTTGTATGTATGTGACACGATATCTCCGCCGTTTGTGAATGGATTTCGATGGTTATATTTTTGTTTGAAAACTGGTGTTTCCAATTAGGTCCCATATTAATTTTATTAAGATCTGACAAGCCGTTTTTTAGTTATTCCCAATAATGTCTATTTGGTTGGTTTTGTTTACCTTGATGATATGATTATTTTCTTACGTGTCGATGTAACAATTGTATAGGATGCTTTGGTAGCACACCATAGTATGTCACGGTCATCGTAATCATCATCATCATCACCATCATCATCACCATCACCATCATCATCATCATCATCATCCTTTATCCATCCACTGCTGAACATGCCTCCTTCAATGAACGCCAAGACGACGAATTTCGGAATCACTAAAAATTAAGAAATAAAAACATTTTACAAAAAATTAAAACCGACTTCAAAAATACTAAACTAAAAAGTAATAAAATAACAGTTTCTTTAATGTTTGTGCTTACAACATATAATCAACTTAATCTTCTACTAATGTACAAACTTTGCGTTTACCACGTCATTATAGTTACCTTTGGAGTCGGTGTCGTATTTATTGCTGTACCCTACCTACCTACCTTGGCTGACCAAAACGCCCGTCATAATGTATTTACATTATGTTTATAGCGATAAAAGTACTGCGCAAATAAAAAAATAACGGAGCTTTTCGCCAATGATAAAGTTTTATGAGGCTGTTACGTAGTCACAATAGGCAGAATACGCTAGAGGCTCGGAGGTTTAGTGCATCCGATTTCCATACAAAAACTTCTATTTCCCGAACTAAATGGCACGTGAGAGCACATAAAAATTCGAGAAAACTCCACAAAGCAACAACACTAGTTATTTGATAGTTACTGTTTGTTCGATTTGGAATCGATTAAGGCTGTTGTGTATTTTATTCGATTTGTTGATTCTATTCGATTACATTGAATTTATTTAGTTGTGCTAGTTTTTTGTAAATGCTTAATGCCATTTTTTCATATTCGTATGTGTTCATCATATTTGTGTATATCATTTATAATAACTGTACATATTTATTTAGAGATGAGTAAAATATGAAGTCCTCTTATTTGATACTAGCTGTTGCCTGCAGCTTCGCCTGCGTTACTCAACTCCTATATATCACAGCGTGATGTTATATAGTATATAGCCTTACTCGATAAATAGGCTGTTTAACACTGAAAGAATTTTTCAAATCGAACCAGTAGTTCCTGAGATTAGCGCGTTCAAACAAACAAACAAACTCTTCAGCTTTATAATATTAGTATAGATTTTTCTGTTGTTATGTTTCCGATTGCCCTCTGGGATTCCATAATTTGTATTTACTGGAAGGGATGGAGATACATATGGTGCAGTATTTTCAATACTCTCTTAGTTGTATATAAATAATAAAGGAGTACATAAATTAATATGATAGAGATATATTTTATATCGTTTTATTGACATAAGTACCCAATTTTCCTCATTATGCCTTATTATACTTAGTAATGAACACATAAGAAAATTAGCAGCAAAGGTGCTAATTTTCTTATGTTAAACAAAACTAAAAAATAAGGTTAAGTAAGGCAAACAATACCTAATAATATTTTTTATTATATTAAAGCCACATGACATAAAATCTAAGCTGGATTATTCAGTTTCAAATATCCGAATATTTCAGTAACAAATTGCGCTTAAATGTTGCCATATCGCGCTATCGCCCACGATCAGTGGCGATAACCATCGATAAAGCCAAATCCCTCACCGCTCCTGTTACTGTGTGTTATTTTGCTAATCGTGTTATTGTCTCGTGTGCACTCACGATGGTGTTCGGTAGCGGCGACCGTTACACAGATAAGCGTTTCATATGCTAATGTTGATAATGCTCGTGTAATGACCGTTGTTCCAGCGAGATTTGCAGAAGATCGATAAGTAGACTTGTAAATTTCATCAGTTTTTAAATTGAATACTGTTTAAATAATATCATGGAACAAACAAATGCTACATTAAATTAATTTGGTATACAGTTACTAATACAAGGTACCAATTTGCTTCCCCACTATGGTTCAGGCCTTGACGTAGC
This sequence comes from Helleia helle, assembly GCA_963853865.1. Taxonomy (NCBI): domain Eukaryota; kingdom Metazoa; phylum Arthropoda; class Insecta; order Lepidoptera; family Lycaenidae; genus Helleia; species Helleia helle. Next base: position 17,318,565 of record OY971421.1, read on the forward strand.
GGTGGGGCTCAGTAGCCTAGGGTGAGCCTAGCACCTTGGGCGAAGCTAATTGAGCCGAGGGAGCTCTTTTTACCCCTCTTATAAGAGGGACAAAAGAGCACGGGGCAAGGGGCGAGGACGGGAACCTCACCCCATTGTGCTATCCCGACGTTGGGAGGAGTTGTTCTGTGGTGCGGTACAACACCTCTGTGGAGGTGGTACCAATTTGCTTTAATACATTTATATAGTGTATTAATTGCACCATCGTATGGATTTTTAGGTCCTTTTTCAATAGGCGTTTATAAAATGTTATGTTAGAACTTCTATAGGGTCAGAATGTCTGGCAATATTAAAATTAGAACATTCAAGTTGGTAGGCCATGAATTTGTATTTGGTAATTGCTAAATACCGTTATTAGACATATGACTGTCCTTGACTGAATGAGAAAATTCCTATAGAGTTCAAACACATTTATGGATGTGCCTTGATACAGCTTGGCAAAAAAGAGTATGGAAAAAATGAGGGCGCCACTTTCACTTAGGTCTCATCATTATATGGAAAATCAGCAAGATAATTTAATTAAATCGTTAAAAAAAATGTAAAACACTAAGCTTTACTCAAAATCTAGTATTTGTCGGCCAAGTATTGTCAACATCATAGGTCTCCATTTAGTAAAATATTTAGTTCCACCTGTCACCGCGTCATACTCTTTTTTGCCAAGCTGTACGTTACTAAATACCCTTTAAATAACAAAAAAAACATCGTTAATATTATTTATGAGAAGCGATCTCAATTGGTGCGAGGTTGAAAGGGTGGGCGTGTGGATTACGATGTTATCGCGACAACGCTCTCGTGCCAACTTTTGATCATCTGTTAACCGCTAATGCGTTGTAATGCGACTATTGTTCCCATTCGCGTTGTATCGACCAAGCTTATGTTACTTTATATGTTGTTTTATATTTATTATTACTATGTTAGGGTCTGGTCTTTATAGATTTTACGAGAAGTAGTATGGCCTTTCGCCGGGCCACCATGTCGCCGTGCTCGTGTTGCCTGCATATTCGGGACCCTCAAAAAGTGTCTGCAGGCGCTTTCAGTGGTGAAGGGGCACGATAGGATTGAAAACCTTTCTCGCTGGATGAAAACTCATGAAGATGGAAACTGGTTAGTCCATAAAGCGTGTCCTTAGTCTGGTAAGTTTGTTTAATATATTATATTTAATCGTTATATTGGGGAGACATGCGAAAAAGTAAAAACTTTTAAATCCCGGCATTTTAAATCTTTGATCTCGATGCAGTTTTAAATTTCATTGAATCGCAACGACTATTGATCGCGACCGAATCTCTTTGGCTACTTTTCCACCCTCTCTGTAAAGTAAATCGCATTTACAACGTTTCAACCTCGCTAACATGTTAAAACAGAACTAATGGACATTCGCTTCAGTCTCAGCCCGCAGGAGACGAATAATACAAGTAAAATGGTCCCATCTCCACGCTTCATTAATTTTATTGCCCCGAGGCGCTTCGCTCAAGTTGGAATGCCGCTGGCGAAAACATGACATTATTGTGTTGCCAACTTAAATTAAATATGAGCTATTATGCGTATTTTGGAGTGCACACGCTTCCATTGTCTATGACAACTGTCAACTTTTGACGCGTAATCCTTTATACGCGTAGATGTAAACTATCGAAACTACAATGAGTTAACGCTAATGTAATGGAGATATTAGAGCGAGCGTAGCAGAATAATCAGACATGGTTTTTTTTGTGTGCGCGCGACACAATAGGATTATTCTCCATTGATCATTGCTTATTATATAAGTAGCCGAGGAGGGTGCGTAACATGAAAACTAAATTTGGTTTATCGGCTATTATGGAAAGTAGGTGTTAATGTTGAAGCAGTAATTTATGATGTGATCGTGACTTCCTCCTTTTCAATAAACTTTCACGGTTATAGTGGTTTGAAGTATCATTGTTTATTAGATACTGTTTGTTCTTTTTAATGTAGGTAGCTTAAAGAAATGCATTATTATTTTTTGCATCTTTTGCGCGTATGATGTTTAGGAACTTCCGATCTAGTTTCTATATATCCTTTTTATAAAGTTTGTTCTGCGTAAATATTAAAAAGACATCGTTTAGCGATTAGAATAGAAAATATATGTGTTTTGTAGAATGCAACGGCTCAGATGAGTAATACAATTTTGTTACATACGATTCATAATTTTTGTTACTTATCAAATATTATATATGTAGGTACTTATATTTTTAGCTTACAAAATATGTCGACGACTGTACGTTTTATATGTCCCTTATTAGGCAAACAAATACATTTATATAGCAAAGAGTTTTTATAGGGACAAAAATATATCAAACAAACAAAAGGTAAGGAGGGCAAGTCGAAGTTATCTGGCCGTAACCTCTTAAGCCGAGCACACAATGCCCTCAACTACTAATGTTTACTCAACTCGGAGCGCGACAAAGGGCCGGAACTATTGTTTGTTGAAAAAGCTTTATTTCACTACCCGGTATCCCCCTCGCGGCGACAATAGGTTGCCCAACTTAAAAATGTATTATAACACTTGACGAAAGATATTACGGAATGCTCTTAATTTTATGGCGATTAATTTTATTATTGAAATTTAAAAAATGTATTGTGCCTCTTAAAAAAAATACAGATACATACATATGTAAAGTATGTGCTAGTGGAGTATTTTTTGCTTTCTTGAGTATTTTTTTATTTATTAAAAAAATATAACGAGTACATATAGATTTATAGTTTCAGTTTTGAGACTAGAAAATTTTGTGATCTTTTAATATAGGGAAAGAAAACTTAAACAGCAAAATGTACATAAACAGCATAAACTAATAAGGAAACCGTTTACCGATGTAACTATTAGATAATATAACTTAATATAAAACTTTTAACATTAACTCAATGTATGTAAAAAAAAAAGTGTGTATGTTTTAAAAATTTAGAATGTAATTTAAAATGTTTAGTATTAGATTTTAACCAATGTACCTACGTAAGTTAACAGCAATAAAGGCTATTATTATTATTATTATTATTTATGCATACTTTTTTTGCTTCAACACTCTTTTTTTCATTTAAAGTTATTAAATCTATATTTTTTGCTTAAAACTATCATGCTAAGCCCCAGGTTAAAATAAAAAAGAACGATTGTTATGATGTACGAATTATTTGTTGAAACGAATTTATTTATTGAATAATAATTTATTTAGAACATTTTTTATTTAATTGTATCGATATTATACTCTAATGCTTTTTTATGCTTATTAAATTTAACTAAATTTTAAAACATATGACTACCACACTAAATAAATAAGATTCGCATCCACACAATTCTTCAAGGGCGGGCCGAGCGCTGGGGAGTTGAAAATTATCCTTTTCACAAACGGCCTTAAGTATAATAGAGAAAGCACTTAAGCCATTTTCTCCGCCTTTAAGTGGCGTAAGCGTGGACGTTTGGCCGGATTTCGTGAGCTAGAAAATCAGCCATTACATCTCAAAAGGCTAATTCGGGCCGAGCAGCTTCTAAAGGGGTGGAAAGGGCGTATGGGGAAGGCTAATGTGGCCATTGGGCGGCGCTAACAGCAATTAGGCTACATGCGAGCAAATGGATTGTGCATTACCGATGACGTGGATTGATTTATCGGTGACGTCACTACCGATCATACATTTAAATGGAGCAGCTGGACGATATAGCCATTATGGCGGACATAGAGCTCCATTATTTAATGCGTTCAGTGGCGTGACCTGAAGTCGATTGGTTTCGACGGCGCACACAGGTGTGCAAATTTTTGTGCGCTACTGCTTTTGTTATGTAAATGTCTGAATTGTGTTTTCTGATAATTTCATCGGATTTGAAAGACGTTTTTTTTTTAAATAAAAGTTTGTATTTTACAATTTTGAAATATAATATTGATGATAATGATAATGATGACGGTGATTATGAAGTGTATATTTTATTAAGCTTATCTAATGTACAACTGAAGATTGAGTAATTATTATTCCATATAACTTGGTGATTGGGTCAGTTCTTGGTTAATACATGTTTCCGTACTTGTTGCCAAGGGTAAGTTCATTTGAGTTGATGATGATGATATAAATCTGCTTTCATATATTATCGAATTCATGATCGCCATATTGATGTCATCTTTTTATAAGTTTCACGTAAAAGATCACATCTGTTAGTGGCCGGGCGTCTATGTACTGATCTATGAATAATAAATGTGGCGAACCGGCCGATTGGGGAAATTGAATTTTATAGTTGGCAACACATTCGAGGACAGATGTCACAAAATGGCGGCGCCGGGGGCTATGTGTAATCGAAATGTCAAATACAAATCAAAATTAGGTCGATTGTAGTGTTAATAATTAAATAATGGGCTAGCGTAAGGCCCTGATTGACACGAGAGTGCTATAAATTGATCATGATTTTTATAATTGTTAGTGGAACCCGAAAAGTTCAGACAAGCCAATAGATGGGAAGTTGCTTTTGAGCATAAAGGAGTTGAATTAAGGGACAAGTAGACAAAAAGGTGCTAAGCCTTGGTGCCAATAATTACTGCCTTTTCTGTCCTTCTTTCCAAAACACAGCAAAGCTATTTTCCTTATAAGTAAGATAGTAGTATCCATGCAAGTAGACCCGCGGCATTAGCCGTACTTACATGTGTACCCACCCCCCGGTATTATATAGTATACATAAAGTAGTTAGGATAATATGAAATTACTGTATTCTTAACGTTATCCTCATCGAATAATTAAAACAGATCGTCTGTCTGCATCCGCATCACCATTTATCATCCTGCTTATTTCCTCACAAGAAATTTTGCTGTGTTCCAGATCTAAGGGCAGTGTATTTCATTACTGCCACCGAGACATGTCATTTTGCGTTTCAGGATATATCATGTCATCATGTCATCACAATCATGAGCATCCTTTTAAATTTAGACACTGCCCATGTAACTACTAATGTTACGAATACTAAAAATAAAATTAAAGCATGTTATTGAAAACCCTTATAATTAAATCCTGTCATAAAAAGTATCAAGTTCGGTTGGGCGCAGTTTGGTTTACGAAAATGCCGCCCGCGCCATGTAAAATATGTAGACATTGCGTCAGTTATGTACGTGACGGATACCTATCTATTAGAAATAAATAGCTTGTAAATAAATAAATAAATCCCTTGCTTGCATATTTTTTTTTATAAATTAGCCGTAATGTAAATAGTATCATTAGTAGTGTCTAAATTTGAAAGAATGCCCATGATTTCAATTGCACCCTGTATACACTGACAATGGCCTATTTCGGCAGTAAGTACTATCCTAAAATAATCTTGTTTATATCCTTGGTCGATGTCAGTACCTTATAATTAAACTCTTCAGCCAGTGGCCCATGTTTTACTTACAAAAAGGAAAAAGTAATAAAATAATTTGTGAAGCACTACATGCAAAGTTAACTAAACGACTTACAATTTATATAAAACTATGGTCATATTCAGGCTTTTCATTAAAATACACTATAACAATTCCGAACACTTCTATTCCGATTTATCTATCGATCAGAGCCATTATTATATATAAACGCAAGGTGCGAGCTTGGCTATTAACGATACTTCTATTTGGATGGACAATTATCGGTCCATTACGTAGAGTATACAAAGGAGGCTCTATTAAATTATTGAGTTTTCACCTATTCTATCAAACCTGGTAGGACAATCGTGTTATCTTTGTATATCACAATGGTAAAATAATTATAATATTACTGTTGATCGATTAATTACGTTTAAGTGCTTTGGTGTATGTGGAACTTGACCGTAATATTATTATTACTTTAGTTTTTAAAAGCATAGAGGACACATCATAGTTTGAATGTAAAACTTTTAAATGTAATCGAATCCAAAGTACAACAATATCGCGTTACAATAACTAAATTTACGTCAGTAATTGATTTCCCCTCAGCGGCAATAACCAAGCTTTAGAGATAAACTCGCGCTATCCGTTTACATCATTAAATTTTATTAGTGGCAACACAATGCGAGCGCCATTGGTGATTCCAGAGAGGGACTTTTCCGGAGTTCGACCCTCGCCAATTCGTATTTCCTTTTGCACGAATTAAGCACGCTATTAAGTTGGCTTTGAGACGTATGACGAATCATAATCCGGATATACTGTGTGTACGCGAAGATTTAGTGGATTATATATAAACGGATTTTTGAAAGTAATTTTGATGGAAATTAGTTTTTATTTTTCGATAATTAGATAGGTCCGAAACAGAGTGGTCAACGTTTTCCGTGAAGAACGAGTTAGCGGGTCCCCTAATTGTCAAGTCTAGGATAGAGATCTCGATACATTCCCTGTAGACTGCCCTTCATCTAAAGTAGCTGTGAAATAAAACAGAATTCACTCTAAGATAAATTTCTTTTCTTTTACGCCGGAAAATGCTTTAAGGCATCCCGCTGGGGAGGGGGGGGACTCCCCAGGTGAGTATGTGGGACTCGAAAGATGGTAAGGTGGACGTAGCTCTACCCACTGAAATACGGCGAGTGCCACCAATGCCGCTTTTGCTGAGGTGCCCCGGAGTACAAAGGAGTACAAAGAGCAGCTCCCTCGGTTCAATTGGCTTCGCCCAAGGTGCTAGGTTCACCTTAGGCTACTGAGCTCTACAAAGGTTAGAACCGTGGTGGACTCAAATATATTTGGCACACTTTTATACTTTTATATAACTTGTATACTAAGTATACAAACATTTATTGTACATTGTGAAAGTAGCATTAAATTATCTGCGTGTACGGTATACGCATATTTTCTATTCAATTAATTGACGATATCAATCACAGACAGTGTGGCTAACTTTAATAATATAACATGATAATTAATCGATTAATCGAATCGAATCACAACCGTTACACAACCTGCGTCACCTAATAGAGAGATGGCGTGTCCAGCGATTATTACTATTACAAGTCATAATCTGTCATAAATGTCACTAGTGATGTGTCGTGGTTATTATTTCAAACTATTGTCATTTTAATTCCCGTTCAAGTGGAGAATTTGCCGGTCACGCGATCGTAACGTTGATTGATCCGAGATGTGAATTAATATAAAATTGCTATAAGTACCTACACATCGACTTAAATTAACATTAAAAAAACCAAACGAAAACATTTTACAAAAAATTAAAATCGACTTCAAAAATACTAAACTAAAAAGTAATAAAATAACAGTTTCTTTAATTTTTGTGCTTACAACATATAATCAACTTAATATTCTACTAATGTACAAACTTTGCGTTTACCACGTCATTATAGTTATTTTTGGAGTCACAAAAAAAAAAAACATACAGACGAATTGAGAACCTCCTCTTTTTTTTTGAAGTCGGTTAAAAATTGAGTTTCAACTTAAAAAGTGTACCAAAAACAAAAAAAACTAAAGAAAGGTGTCAAGGGACACCCGGATGGAACGAAGTTCCTTTCGATTAATTAGTGAAGGAATTGTAATAAAAAAAACAAAAAAAAGGTGTAAGGAAAATAATTATTCGGGTAGTTATAATTTTTTTATGATTTTTTTATCGATAAAAATCAGAACATCTCCCGGCGTAAAATAAAAAAAAAAAAAGTCACCGAGATCGGTGGGATTTGAACTGGGGTTTTTTTACTAAGCAGCCCCAGTAGTGTAATAAAAACAGCTACCGACGCAGTGATGTGTCAATCAAAAAGCGTGCGGCTTTTTGATTACAACTATAGCAAAAAGTGTCGTTTTAACTTTTCATCTTAATTTTTTCCGTTTAGCCCTCTTTCAAACCGCGCGATAAGGAACTACGTTCCAAAAAATGACCGTCATACACCCGGCAGATGTGACACATCTATTATTAAAATTCATAATTAATAACAATCTATAATTATTTATGGAGATTACGTCACGACAGCGTCACTGCGTTTCCGGACAAGGCGCGCAAATAAATGCTTCACATCAAATTTGATCGTCCTAATTTAATACCAAAAGGCAGAGTGAATCCGTGGATTATTAGTAAATGATACTAGAAAATATAAAACTAGTGATTATTAATTGTAACATCTTAACTATTTAATTCTTCTGTGTGTGTGTGTATGTCACTGGAATCCTCCTAAATGACTGGACCGATTTTGATGTAATAATATATTTTTGTGTTAAACAATAAGGTTCAAACGTCCAACTTCTCTGTCTGTCAGGTCCGCTAGTATTTATATAAACTTAATAAACAACAAAACGCACAAGTCTCGTAGACAGACGTCTACGCTACGCCGCTACGATTATATTTTTATGGTACATCTGTTTCAAAGTTTAGTGTCGAAAAAGGTCAGTATTTGAAGTTGATTGGACATAGATTTAACAATTTTACTAATCTGTCCACCCACTATATTGAAGGCACAGCTATTATCCTTAAAATATAATTATTTACCTACTATGTCGTTAGCGTTTGTATGACATGGTAATTATTGTCAATATGATTTTTTCCTTAGTTTTCCCGCCCTAAGCGCGACCCTCTTGATGTGGTCCATAGTCCATACACCAGTTAACACGTAACATCATTGCCAATTTGACGTTTAGGTTTACACGTTTCTCTATGATATATTGAGAATATGAGAATGATATATTTATTTAAAATTTAATACTATGTTAAAATAACTAGCTAAGACGAGTCGCCGAGACAGGCAGGGTAGCGTACGTCGCGGTGTCTTGTGAGATAGCTTTCAAGTTTTGGGATAAATTTGAATTAAAAAAAACATAGGACTAGAAATAAAAAAAACTAACCCAACCAGTCACAGGGAGTGCCGATAGAAGTGAAAACAAAACAAATTAAAATACCTATAATACAGGCTGTTATAAATTACGACAACCAATACAATTTAAATGGCGCGCAAAATGGCCGCATGACATTGACATTTCAGTGTTTGGCGATTGGTTATGTAAACCAAAATGTAAAAAAAATATTGCTAATCTAAATAAATCAAACGTCATATAAACGTCAAATAGCGTCTCATAACGGTGGTAACGGTGTCGCGAATCCAGAGATTTTATCTCATCTAAAAATATGCGTACCGCGCCTAAAGAAGTTTTCAAAAAGATAGCACATTCTCTGTAGTATTGAAAATATTTTTTCCATATAAAAATCATGCGCAAAATTATATTATTAGCAAATTATTCGTTTTGGTTTTTATTTTAGCCTGTTTTCAGGGTTTTTTTATGATTGAGTAAAGTACATTGTTAAGATGTCTAATCAATTAGCACATGCTTCAATATCTTTAGGTAACTCTGAAAATTTTTTAGGTAACCTAACTATGATATTTTTGTGAGACCGCCATTTATTGGTGAATATCTCGAAAATTTGATGTGACAAATCATTTTTCCCGTTTCGCCTGCGGTGACTCACCTTAAAACTTATAAACTCAATTTTATAAGTAAATTTATTTTTATATAATACTAGCTGACCCGACAGACGTAGTCCTGTCTTAATTATGAATATTGAATTCGAATTGGTATTCTAATGCTATACGACAATTATTTCTAATCTAGCCTTATCTAAAATGTTATAAGGTCTTTTTACTTATTCTCAATTTTTTTTATTTTCCGAGCAATATTCCAAATTTTTCTTTCATAACAATCTTCTCCGGACAATAACAAACACAACAAAAATAATAATTAGCGAAATCAGTCCTGCCATTCACGCGTGATGACGTAACCTAGGGAAATAGGGATTCATTTTTATATTTATAGGTGTCATATTCATTCGGGACACACCGCGCCTATGCACGTCGGACAGCTGACTGTTGCCGACGTGCGCCTCGCGCTACAGAATCTCAAGCCGAAGCACTCGGTAGGACCTGATGGCATACCCCAGATGGCATACCAGTCAAATACTGTCGTGAGGTTTTTGAGAAACTGTTATTGCATTTATATTTATGTATGCCTCGAAGAGTGTCACTATCTGGACCGATGTAAGACGACGCAAGTCATTCTGGTACCCAAGCCAGATAAGGGGCGTGAGCTGGTTGCAGCCGGTCGCCATGCTGTCGGCGTTCATCAATATGTGGGCTACCACTCCAGACCGTACAACACTTGGTCGGGCGTAAGTCAGGGAAACAATCTCGGACCACTAGAGTTCATCATCAGGTAGTCAAAGAAGACGTTTACTTTTCGACGACGATTTAAGGCTATTGCGAACAGTGCAGAAAGAACACTTCTGATTGTGAGCGTCTTCAACGGGACAAACATAGATATAGTGGTTCGGTGAAGTGAGGCCAATAAATTATTTTTTAACGTGCTGCATGATGAGCTATCGGAGGCGGGCGACGCTGGAGCACCGATACAACATCGGGGGCGCGGGGATGCCGCGAGTGGCTCGCGTGCGGGTCTCGAGATGGTGTATACGATTTGTCGTATAGTACCCATATAAATCCCGCCGACTTCAAAATGTTATAATATAGAGATTGTAAACTGTGCATGAAGGTAAGTAGGTACACACATATGTTCGCGTTTATAATATTAATAGGGTAAGAGTTTTGTATAATTTTATTTTCATTTACTTTAACAAATAGATGTTCGTGGTGTGACTTTTACCTAACTATTTCTAAGCGTGTAGCTGGAAAGGTTTCTAAATAGGTATTGGCTAAATGATATTAATTATTATCATCATCACTGCCAGCCCCTGTCCACTGTTGGACATACGCCTCTTTTAATGGACGCCAAGATGGCGCACTAGTAGGATGTCAGTCTGTGTCAGAACATAAATATATTTTTTATATGTCCACGATTTTCATATTATATTGCAAAAAATCTTTGCACATTCTATTAATATCACATAATAATAATAAAATCGTAATACTGCTCTTATGACGGCGTAAATAATAACATATTTAAAGTATTAAAATAAAATGTATATTCACAAGCAACATTAATATGTATTTATACCCTTACAATTGGTATTCCGTCCAATTTAGTTATTTGCTGTAGTCGATTGGTCGCTTGCGTGCGCCACGTCTCAACGTCGGGCTGATTTTCATATAAAGGGTTGCCTATGAAAACTAGATCCCTCAACGCTGGGCATTCCTGAAATATAATATTATGTATTACAAGACCATAATTCAAATATTAGTATGACTATAAATAATTCGATCAATTAATAATAATTATTATTATCGTCAGGGGACTCACACAGCACATAATATCTTCGGGCTTATAGGAATATAATATGTCCAAATAAAAAATATCGAAAATTATTATTATAATTTGGCAATCCTGAGATTTATCTACGTCTTATATTATCATTACTATAGAAATTAGTTATATATTCAAAATTACAATTACTTAATAAAGTTTGCCCCAAGTAGCCCGTAGTCGAGCCTCTTAAATTCACCGTCCGCCCCCCCAATATCGTGATAATTGTTGCTGCACATGTAATGTATACATGCAATGTATACGTTATTTAGTGACGACATTAATATTTTAAAGAGTTTGTTATTATAATAATCACACGAGTAAGCGTTAAATATGATTATTAAATTATTACTGATATCTTCCTACTTAGCTACAGATATTTAAGATTCAAGGTAAATGTTATTATTTAGCCAACATGACACTTGTTAACGCTAAACTATAAGTATATTTTTAGGACTTGATTTACAAAAAATTTTCCGGCGTTCTTATAAAAATTAAGTACATATTTTTATATCGAAGAGGGGCAAATGGACAGTCGTTTGACCTGGTGGTAAGTGATAAGCATCGAGCACATAACCGGAACCGGAACCGGTTACAATGCTCGATGGTGATAAGCGACATCCATTATAGACACCCGCTACATAATTAGCAGGTACGTTACCTTTCAAATATGAGTATGCTCTTTTCTTGAAGGTCCCTATGTCGTATCGGTTCGGAAACACCGTAGGTGGCTGGATCCATATAGCGACCGTACGAGGCAGGAATTGCCGTAAAAATCGAGCTGTTATCGATTTCCGGACATCGACATGGTGTGGATGAAATTTGGAATTTTGACGCGATGTCCGGTGATGGAATTTATCAACATAATATCAAACTGGACTACGGAACTGTAATAAAAATCGGCTCAGAAATGTTAGGGATTATTCTTAACATAACAAGCTAATTTTTAACCGACTTCATACTACCTAAAGAACTTTTTCTCATCTAGGCTAGCAGTAATGACATAGCTCGAGTAAAAATGTATGTATGTTTTGTTATGTATTCCAAATAGATTACATACAAAGCGTCCATTAGATTATTATTATTCCATTATTATTATTATTCCAAATGAAACTGATCTTATACCAAAGACTAGTTAGTGTACCTGAAGCCTGTTAAACTCGACCCATTCTTTGATCATGTTGTTGGAAATGTAGAGAACTTCCAAATTCTTCATTGCTCCAATTCCCTTCAGCTTGTCTATGGGATTGTAGCTTATCCAAAGTTGTTCTAAAGTATCAGCTACAGTTTCCTATAACAATAATCATTGTTGCGTGTAATGTTTCTACTAACTACAAAAGAATTTGTTTTTTTTTTGTAGGGAAAATTTGTACGATTTGGATATTTTCAAGACATTTTTTAAGACTGCAACCAATGTTAAGAGGCCTGTGCTTGACTGTTCACTTTTTTGGTATTGGTTGTTCCTGAATGTCTCATCTATAAAATGTTTTATTAATAGTTTCCTCTAACAGTATTCATTGTTGTGTGTAATGAATGTTTCTACTCGTTTAAATTGCCATGCACGAAATTATAATGTATAATATGAAATTGTAAAATAAGTAAAGACTCCTTTTTTCGACTTGTTTGGAGTTCTAAAGTGCGAATTTAGACTAGTTCGTATGACGAAGTGAAACCGCCGCGCTGTTAATTTTTAAATTAGTGATCAGATTTTTTTTACCGAATTGGCTTATTCATATTACACGATTAGATTTTAAATTAAATAAAATCTTTAATGTTCAATATCTACTGAATCTGAAATCGCAGTAATGTTTATTCCAAAAATAATTCAAAATGGCTACTCACTATGCCCGCTAACGATTTGATATTATTTCGACCCAGAGACAATATTTTCAAACTTCTCATGCCTGCGATTCCAGCTATTTTGTCAATCATATTCGATGATAAACTTAATTTCCTGAAAATATTTATAACTCCATTATATTTTATCCAATATATAATATATTATGTGTAAACTAGTGTTCGTGCTTCAAAGTAAAAAAAAAGACAACAGGTATGTATTATAACCTGAGATTATAACTAATATTATAATATAAAGCCTAAGTAATATTAAGTATAGAGGACTCTACATTCCTACCGAAATATACCTTTGGTTTTTTGATTGGTTACCGGTGGCTTAATATTTGGTCACATTTCAAGTAAATTTATGTAGGTACGAAGGTTCTCCTAATTTATTATTTCATAAATATTTACAGAGTTAAATTATTTTTAAGTGTAGGTACAAATTGTTACCTACAAAATATATATTTTTTGTAGGTAACAATTTGTACGATTTGGATATTTTTCAAGACAATATGAAAATATGTGCAAAAATGCAACCAACGTTAAGAGGCCTATGCTTGACTGTTCACTTTTTTGATATTGGTTGTTTCTGAATTTCTTATCTATGTTTTGTATGCTGAAGCTATTAATAAAAAAATGTATTAATTTCTCCCACAATATTGTCCAACTTAACGAAACTAACAGATAATAAAAAATACTAATAAACACTTACTCGCAGTTAACAAGCGTGGACAAGGCACCGTCCATTTTCTCTATCGGTGGCCATTGAAACTGAAGCTCTACCACTTTGGCATCCGCCGCTACTTCTTCTTTCTGCTTCTCCCACCGTGCTATCGCTTCCTTACACGATGTGGGCTTTAGCGCCATATTTTTATTCTATTTATTTCCTGTAACAATCTGGATATAAGCAAATCTTAAATATCAGAGTAAATTACAGCTCTATCACTTTTTGATACTAAAATATTTTTAAATAAAATATTATAACTATTTACACTATATACATACTGACAGTCACTTCACGCCTTCATGCACATGTCATTTTATGGCATTATGTTTTAATTGTTTGTGACTTGAAAAAGAGGTTTGTTTGTGAGAGACCAAAGGGCTATGCTTCCCCACCATAGTTCAGGCCTTGTCGTGGCGGCGGGGCTCAGTAGCCTAGGGTGAGCCCAGCACCTTGGGCGAAGCTAATTGAGCCGAGAAGCCTCTCTTATAAAAGGGGTACAAAGAGCCCTTTGTACCCCTCTTATAAGAAGAAGGGACAAAAGAGCAGGGGGCAAGGGGCGAGGACGGGAACCTCACCCCATTGTACTGTCTTTACGTTAGGAGGGGTTGTTCTGTGGTGCGGGACAACCCCTCTGTGGAGGTAGCGTTGGTCCCCTGGGAGTCGGTGTCCTGGTTGCTCAGCAGATCCGGGACACCTCACTAAAGGCAGCGTTGGCGGCGGTGGCACTCGCCGGGTTTTAGTGGGTAGAGCTGCGTCCATTTATCAGTTTTCGGGCGCAGCGAGTCCCACATAACCGTCTGGGGAGACCCACTCCCCCGCGGGATGTCTCAGAGCATTTCCCGTCGTTAAAGAAAAAAAAGAGGGCTATACTTGATATGACACAATCAAACAGGATTTTAACTGTAAAACGGCTTTAGTATGTATTAATTTCTTATTTTATTTAATTTTTCCATCTGCATCATACTACAACACTTTAGCCTAGTATGTACCCATCCTTTGATTTTGAAAAGATGTCTCTAACAGTGTACCTATCCTACTAATATTATAAACGCGAAATGTATCGATGTATGTTTGCGCTCTTTCACGCAAAAACTACAGAATGGATTTCAATAAAACTTTACAACAACATAGGTTATACATTAGAATAACTTATAGGCTATAAGCTATCGCTGTACTCCCACGGGAATGGGAAGTACGCGGGTGAATATTATATGTTTTACGACTTCTGTCGATGTCAACCGTCGTCAAAAATTATTTAAAAGTTTAAATTCCAAACAAACTGAACTCACAATATCGAAACCATAAAGAAGAGTAAATATGTGATTGTATAAATCTCATCATATACATTTATCTGTGGGTCAGAGGAGGGTCGTCCCGGTTGGACGCGGTAATCACGTCTCGCCCTCACACCTCCGTTCCCTCTCCAGTTCCTCTTCCCTCTCCCTCTGGCGTGCGTCCTGAATTTCAAGTGCACGTCATGCGGCTTCTTTACTCAACAGACTGACACCGTGACGCTAATGCTATATGTAATGATCGCTTGAGATCTTGGTATACAAAATATGTTCTACAAAAATCGCAAAAGATATTTTTCTTTATGGAGGTTTAATGAATTTTTCGTTACAACCAGTTACTTACACAATTAAAAAAGAGAATTGTATTCTGTAATCAGGGGCGGACGGTGAATTGGGGGGGCCCTGGGTTACTTGGGGACTGGGGTACACTTTATTAATAACTAATTGTAATTTTGAATTCATAACTTATTTCTATAGAAACGATTAAAATAAGACGTACCTAAATCTCAGGATTGCCAAATTTTTTTATAATGTTCGATATTTTTTATTTTGATATATTTCATATTGATTTCAACAGCCTGGGACCCTTTATATTAACGGGGGCTTCAGCTCAAAAAGCCTATATTTAGATCCACCCTGTCTGAAATAAATACTTGTACCTGAGTCCCAGCTTAGATATGTTATCATTAGTAAGTATTTTATTAACTCCTGATTTTAAGTTAACATGGTTATTTTCACAACTCAAATTATTTATAACGGGATAAATACCTGGTTTTTACTTTTATTTCTCGGAGTCATGTGAACAAGACATTCGTAGATAATGTCGAAATATCGAGCTTCGTGAAATAAAAGTGAAAAACATGGTAAATACCCCATTATAAATAATTTTACTATTAACTCCGTTTGGATCTTATACACAGTTCGTCTGGTCACGGTAGACCGTAAGAGTAGAGGTGACGTACCTTTACTAGCCGCTTCTCTAGTAGTTACTTAATATCTTCATATTATATTATAAATTCCTTGCGTATCTTAGTTTGTTAAGAACCGTGGTAAGCATGTTATAATGTTATTCAACCAATTTTAAGAGAACAAATCAAAAAGACGAGAAAATATTATATAATCGGATGTACATTTTCCGGTTCCATTACGATGATCAATTTTGCCTTGAGCTCCTAAATGATACTATTCATATCGATAGAGGACCGTGTATAAACATGGGTTTTTACATTACAAATATTTATTCCACCCCATAGGCGTCATAAAGTAATGTTTTGTTGGCACGCGGCGCCACGTGGACGATCCAAAAACCGTATCCGCAGCGCGTGCCTGATCTTTAATGTTATTCATGTCTATGTTATAAAGCAAACTTGGGATGAAGTTTAGCGTTTATAACGCTGATGTATTAGGGATGTTCATCTTACAATCGCAAATTAAAGTGTAGTAATAGTTTAAAGACAATATTTAAGTATGTAGGTATTACACTTTTAACTTTAATCATTTAACATTTATATTTTAAATATTAATGTGTTTTTCTATCAGACAACAAGTAAAAACTTATCAGTCGAGAACTTTTTTTTTCTTTAACGTCGGGAAATGCTCTGAGGCGTCCCGCGTGGGAGTGGGTCTCCCCAGGCGGGTATGTGGGACTCGTTGCGTCCGAAAGCTGGTAAGTGGACGCAGCTCTACCCACTAAAACCCGGCGAGTGCCACCAATGCCGCCTTTGGTGAGGTGCCCCGGATCTAATAAACTAACAGGACACCTCGACGGCTAGTCAGTTAGTTAGCCCGAAGGGACCGATGCCACCTCCACAGAGGGGTTGTCCCGCACCACAGAACAACCCCTCCTAACGTCGGGACAGTACAATGGGGGTCGGGACGGCTCAATTAGCTTCGCCTAAGGTGCTGGGCTCACCCTAGGCTACTGAGCCCCAACGCCACGTTAAGACCTGAACCATGGTGGGAAATAATGTACCTACCTAACCTACCGTTTGTGACTATCTCTGCCGAGCGTCTTGGACGGCGATGGTCTTCTTCTGCAAGGCAGTAATGTCCCGAAAGGAGGCCGAAGAGCGGGTGAGAGAGGAGGTCGCCGCCGAGGCCTCCCTTCGTAGGTGACGAACAGGGGTCCGTAGGAGGCGCTACTTAATGCGCCTCCAGTTACGTCCCTGTGTTCGTGTCGGGCTCAGGATGGGAACCTAGGCCTGTGTATGGCACGACGTCGTCGGGACTGCTTAGTAGCGGCCGGGCAGTCCCCCCTTACGAGAAGTAGTCTGGCCTTCGCCGGGGCTAGCCTGTCACTGAGGTGATCCTGTTGTCTGGTGATCCGGGACCCTCAAAAAGCGGTTGAAGGCGCTCGCAATGGTTTTAGTACTGAAGGGCACTCCTGGTGCGAGTCCCACATTGAGTCAGGATCTACCCGATGATCTTGGCTGCATCCATAAGGATTTCCCTGTAATATCAAAAAAGGTACCTACCGTTTAAGACGTTATCAGCTAAAAGATTACAAAAGTTAAAAAAATATACTACGCCAATTAAAGTTTCCATAGAGTTACTAATATTATAACAGCGAAAGTTTGTAAGAATATAATATGGATGTATGTTCATTACTCTTTAACGCAAAAACTACTGAATGGATTTTAATGAAACTTTACAATCCTTATACATCAGAGTAACATAAAGGTAATAATTATCCCTGTACTCCCATGGGAATGGGAAGTACGCGGGTGAAACCGCGGGGCGCTGCTAGTACATATATAAGTATAGCAGTAACAATAAAAATATAACCTCGACATAATCTCTATAGCAAAAATGCGCTACTAGATACCTGATACCACCCTGATATTCTTTACGTTATGGCAACGGTGGTAGGAGCGGGACAATTGACAAATATACCTACGCTTTTCCAGGCTTTGTGACACTTTTGCGCCCTACCTTTGATTTTCCAGCAAATTCCGTGTCCGAGCCTCGAGAACATCGCTTGCTCTCACAGACATCCGACTCTGACATGGACGGTATGGACTCCGTCCCTAGAAGCTCGTCCAGGGTGACCCCTGTACGGCGTGTGGAGCCATCGACGATAGATCCTCTACCCCAATCTCCGAGTTAACATCCTTCCCCTCGAGAGGGAGTTTTTATTGAGAGGAACTCGTAGTCATTCACCAAACAGAGTGTGCTAATGACTGAAGATCCTCCAACTATTCATTACCTCGCCGCGCACCGAAACTTGGAATTAGGATTTACGGTGATTTTTTAGAGTGGTTTTCTTCCACGTAGTACCCATCCCGAAGTGGGATGGCGACCACCACGCCCAGCCCTATTAACCAGGGAGTGGTTTGGCCGGGAGTGGCTAGAGCTAACGGTTCACCCGACAAGGCCCGGATCTTAATGGTGAGGAGATATTATGACAACCCTGCAGCAATGACGAATTTCTACACAAAAGCAGCATTTCGCGTGACTTTAAACGCGTAGTCCCACTGATGTTCCTTACGCTGTGGTAATTATCTTGATGAATTACAAGTTTATTAGTTGTTTTAACACCACAGATTCACTAACTCTTATTTTTTAGATAGCAAAAAAAGGATTAATAGAAGGAAAAAAAAATGTTTTATTTAAAAAAAAAAAGTAAAAACGTACTTACGTTTTTTTATACATGTATACTTGACACTAGCAGAATGTCGTAAAAGATCGTAAGCAAAAATAAAAGAAGAAGAAGAAAACTGTTTGTTGATAATTGACATTTGACACAACGTGTGAGTAACCTCAAAAACATTATTTGTTATTGTTATAAAATGGATGACTTACAATTAAATATAAGTGTTTCAAAAAAGGTAATTATCGTATATTTAATTTTATTTACGTTGAATAGTATTAATCTTTCGATACTAAAGTGTAATTTTGTGTATTTAGGGCAATAACAAACCAAACAAGCAACAAACCTTTCACAAACATAATGAGTACAAATTTAAGTCAAAACCTGATTTTAGTGGTAAAATAATTGCTAGGAAACGACATATAAATGTAGATCGGTCGAAGCTTAATTATAACAAATCAGAGGAAGAACCTCAAAGTAAAAAATATAAACAAATTAATGTCACACCTCAAAATGTACCAGAAAAGAAAGATCTTGCATCAAAACTGCAAGATCTCAGTGAAAATAAAGGAAAGTTTGCAGGAAGAAATTATCAAGAAATTAATGATGAATTGCAAATCAAACAAAAGCCAAAAGGAAGCTGGATATCATCATTATTTAAAAATAATCCTGATGTTCCTCGCATGGGTCAGAAAGCAGTCAAACCTGTTTTTGAAAAAGTGTTTTCTGGAACTACTTTTGCAGATTTAAAATTACATCCTCACAGCATTGCAAACTTAAAACAAAATCTTAATTTAACAGAACTAATGACAGTTCAGCAAAAATCTATACCCATTATTCTACAAGGAAGAGATGTATTAATCAGGTATTTCAACAATCTTTTCTCCTTAAAATGTGTAAAAAATAAAAAAAAGGTAAATCATAAAACATTGCTAAATGCTATTCTTCTTCTTAGTGGTACTGCTGTCAGAGAGTCTATGATTCTATTGATGGTATCAATTGAGTACATTGAGGGTCTTCGTCTTCATTCTCCCTGCCAATTGCTGCTGCTCTGGCCATGCCACTCGGTTAGACGCATTGCGGCATTGCTTGTGATAAAATAAGTGTCTCATGTGTTTAGTATGTTCTTATTTATTGAAATTTAAAGAATGGATACTTAAATAAAGAAGTTTATATTACTTTTATTTTGTAGGTCACAAACTGGTTCTGGAAAGACACTTGCATATGCGTTGCCAGTTATAGAGGGCTTGCAGGCTATAAGACCCAAAATTAATAGGCATGATGGTGTCCGTGTGGTTGTAGTGGTGCCTACACGAGAGCTAGCTGTTCAAACATATGAGTTGTTCGTAAAACTTGTAAAGGTAGGACATTTATATTTATTGAATTTAACTTTTTAACGACTTCTATGCATATTATGTAATATGTGGCTTTTGTGGTTTTATTTATCCTTATTATACTAACATACTAAACTTACTAATATATGTGAATGGATATATGAAAAATAGGTGTTACTTAATAAACCACCACCAACCAACCAGACTTTGAGCTATAATCAATATATATAGAAATATGTATCAGCTAAGAAAAGCTTTTTTTTTCTTTTGCCCCGGGAAATGCTTTTAGGCAACCTGCGGGGGAGTGGGGACTCCCCAGGCAGTGTGTATGTGGGATTCGCTGTACCCAAAAGTTGGCAAGGTAGATGCAGCTCTACTAAAACCCAGCGAGTGCCATCTCCACAGAGGGGTTGTTGTTCACCACAGAACAACCCTTCCCAACATTGGGACATTACTATGGGGTGGGATTCCCATCCTCGCCCCCTTGCCCCCCTCTGCTCTTTTGTCCCCTCTTCTTATAAAAGGGGTTCAAACTTCAAAGAGTAGCACCATTGTTCAATTGGCTTCGCCCAAGGTGCTGGGTTCAACTTAGGTTACTGAGCCCCACCACCACAACAAGGCTTGAACCAGGGTGGTGGACTAAGTAAAGCTGATATATTTACTATTTGACAATATAGCCATGTAAACATAAAATATTTGAACCAAGACCAACCTTGTCTCTTAATGTTAACAATGCACTGTGAGGTGCCCTGGTCCGGCACAGGAATGACCTGTAAGTGGATTTATTGGTATTGGATGGATAATGGTCACAAAATAAATGGTAATAGTATATGTTATGCCAAAAAAAAATATTATAGTATGTAAACTCTAGAATTCCATTTTTCAAAAATTGCAATTGTGTAATTAAATTCCTTGACTAATTGTTTATACTTTATTTGAGGCATATGAATCTAATTTGATCAATAAATTTTTATGCATGACATTTGTTATTGTATCCTTTTTTATACTTATGCATTTTTATACAGCCTTTTATTTGGATTGTGCCTGGTCTTTTAAGTGGCGGTCAAAAGAGAAAAGCCGAGAAAGCGAGGTTAAGAAAAGGTCTCAGTATATTAGTTGGCACTCCAGGCCGAATAAATGACCATTTGAGACATACACATTCAATGAACTTTGCAAAGACTGGGTAAGTAATTTTGAAATATTTTCAATAATTCCAATAATTAAAAAAAAAAAACAATTTTCCAACTTTCGCAAAGTAAACATTGATTGAATATTTTCATTTACAAAGTCAGTCATTCAATAAAAATTTTTGAAATGAAAAAAATCGTTTATTGAATATTTTTTTTACATTTTAGGTGTCTCATATTAGATGAAGCTGATCGTCTTTTAGATATGGGATATGAAAAAGATGTTGCAGCTATAGTTAAGGCAATTGAAGATCACAAAAAAGCAGCTACCTATGATCCAATTGCTCTTATGAAGCAGTCTGTTAAGAAAAAGGTAGATGACGAGCCTGATGGAAAGCAAAATAATGAAGAACATGATACTGAAGAAACCAATGAGACGAATATTGAACACCAACTAACAAGTGTATTTATGTCAACAGAGAGGCAAACAATATTGCTATCTGCGACACTTACTAAAGTAGGTTTTTTTTTGTTGTAAGCAACCTATTCTTGTTTTATTGTAACCAATATTTAAAGAGAACTAATTTAATAAAAATAATCTTACATTAAATTTTTTAATGTAAAATTTGTAAATGCAATGCTTTTAAAAATTAATTACTATGTAATATACTCAGTATATATATTTGCTGTTTGAAGTAAGAAAAACATAAATATCCTTCATATTTTTGCTGTTGTAAGAAAAACATAAATATCCTTCATATTTTTATGTGACTAATCTGTTTTTGCAACTCTTTAATTAAACATAAATTTCTGTTCAATTGTAATGTTACCTTTATACAAACAAATTTATTTTGTTTACATTTAGGCAGTGGAGAATTTAGCTGGTATAACAATGAAAGATCCAGTCTTTGTTGATACATCTGAAGGAAAGACACTTGTTGCAGATTCTTTGAAAAAAGACAAAGAACCAATTAAGGATAAAAATGTAGAAAAACCTAAACCCACACATACACCTGAACCTCCAACTCCTGAAAAAGCAGATGAAGTGGAGATGGAATCAAAAGTGAAAAGCAAATCTGACAATAAACCAGTTGTAGAAATGCGAGGAAGTACGTATTTCAACTCTACTACAATGTATAATATGTTGATAAAGTCTGAATGATTTTATAATTTTATTTTATATTTGTAGGTTTAAAAGGTTTCAATGGTTCACTATATCCTGAATTATTTGAAAATGAAGGTAAAGCTAAATCTGAAAACGCCCCTACTACTGTTAACAAAAAGGATGTCGAAAGTGATAGTGATTCAGATTATGAATATTTCAAAGTACAAAATGTTAATGAAACTAAAAATACAAATGGCCATGTTAAAGAGGAAACAGAAGAACCGAAAGAAGATCGGAATATATTTGTAGAGGCTGTTAAAACAGCTGTCACAGAAGACGAACTTGTATTACCAGCAACAGTCAATCAGACCTTCTTAGTCGTCCCAATGAAATTAAGACTGGTAACACTGTGCTCTCTTATTATTGAACACTGTGTTTTAAATAAGAAAGGTGGCAAAATGATAGTTTTCATGGCCACTTTGGAGATGGTGGACTATCACTCTGATTTAATAGAAACAGTTTTAACTGGAAAAAAATTCAAAAAGATAAGTCAAAAGATTAAAGAGGCTAAAGGAGGAACAGGAAAGAAAAGAAAAGCAAATCACGGTGATAATGACCAGGTAACTATTTATTTCTTTGAAATGTCATAGTCTATGGTCTTTATTAATAGTCTTTTATGTAAGTGGTAGATTCAATTGACGTTCAAAAAAATACTGTATTAGTACTATTTTGAATAAACATTTTTTTGATTTTGATTTGATTTCGTAAATATCAAATAAATAAATAATTATCACATCATCTTGGGCAGCTTAGATAGAGTTTGTAAAATGTATTGATAAAAAGTTTACAATATTTCAAATTACTTATTTTGTCTGACGAGATTTAGATATTGAGCATATTATAACCGGAATAGAGCGGTAATGTTATGTGTTTTGTATGAAAACAAATTCCACCAAATTTGTGCTGCGACGCTGCGCCGGTTCTGCGCTCTGATTAGCCGACTGATGACCATTGATTGATTATTGGCCGACGGGACGTACATACAGATCACTGGTTGGTTTAATTGTTATTACGTCAGTGACAAAGCACTGACCAGGTTCGGAGTTTTTTGGTACACACTCACTCGATCCGGTTACGTGCTCGATGGATTTAGACTGAAATAGCATGTTGTTGTTAGAATTTATTGCTTCGAATTGTTCTTCTAGTAATATAAAACCAAGGTCCAAGACCATTGTCTTGGACCTTGGTTTCGGGAGCATCATATTTTGCTTATTCTCAGTAATTTTTTTTTCTTTAGGATGGCTCGGACTCAGACGGATCAGGTTCTGGATTTGAAGTGGATTACGAGATGCCAGAAGAGGGAAGTCTAGTTCCAGTCGATTTGGATGTGTTCAGCTTACACGGTTCCATGCCTCATGAGCGAAGGATAGAAGTTTTTAAACAATTCCGTACTGCTAAACGAGGTTTACTTATTTGCACGGTAAGCCTATTCTTATATTAAAATGTATGTACTCCAAACTTTTTATTTCCAAACATTAATATGTTTGTGGTAAAATATAAAAGATGCTGAAATAAAACAGAAAAACGGGAGACTTTAATTCAAGTTATTTTTGTATTGATAGGATGTTGCAGCGAGAGGTTTGGATGTGCCGCGCGTGGACCTAGTACTGCAGTACTGTGCTCCGGCCTCTGCTACAGACTATGTTCATAGGTATTTGTTCATATATTTTAAACATTCTTACGTAAGTATTGGTCAATAAATATATTTAATTTTTATATGACTTGTAACCTCTGTACTGTACTCATTCCAAAAACCCCCAACGTTGAGATATCAAATTCGATTGAGTTAACACCTATATGTTATATATATATATATATGTGTGTATCTATATTATTGCTTTGGGGTTTTTTTTTAATTTTTACCTCTCGCTCACATAAGACCGGCGTCAAGTTTCAGCTCTGCTGCGCGTTTCGTGCGGTTTGTGAGTTTCCGGTGGCCCATTGGGGGATATGGAAAAGGAGGGCAACACATCTGCATTTAAAGCTTCGACTGCTCGTTTGCAATAAATAATGACATAAAAAAGAGTTTAAAATTTTTCTTAAAAATTAAAAAAAATATTTTTTAGATTTTTTTTAAACTTAGTCCTTATTTAATTTGTTGTGTTTGTGTAAATCTTAGCCAAAGTAACGTTGTTTTTGTGTATAAGGGTGGGTCGTACTGGGCGTGCGGCTCAAGTGGGCGCCGCCGTCATGTTCCTCCTGCCCAGTGAAACAGAGTTCGTGAGACATCTAGAACAGAAACGAATCAGGTAAGGTTATCTCGTCTATTTTTTTTGTCTTAGATTTTTTAGTCTATTGCAACACTTGCGGATAAAATACATTGCTATCCGGAAAATGCGAGTGTTAGAAAAAAATAATATGAATAGGATTGATGTTCAGGATTTGGCAGATTTGGGAGCAAAACAAGAATTTGACATCTCGTTTTGTAATATTAAAAGTACAAATAAGTATATATTATCTATGTATTATAATTTAGTATTTATTATAAGTATTTGTTTAGGTTGCGACAGACGGACGAATCGAAGTCTCTAGAAGCGCTACGTACAGTCGCGCCCAGCGCCGCGTCTGTTCAGCGCGCGGCTATCGCGGTACAGTCGCGACTAGAATACACGGCGCACAGCTCGCGGGAGTGGCTGGCGCGGGCTAGTCGAGGTAACTTTTGCAGCTTTTAAAGATTCTAAGGATCTGTTTTGTACCAAAAGATAATATAGACGGACAGACGTATAAGTATCAGTAATAAGGTTCCGTCTGAACCCGTTAATAACGAGGGACTAAACGTAAAACAGTAAAATCTTAATTTTGGATATATTAATACCAAAGATTTGGTTTTAAGTGGTTATGGTTATTTTTATTACTAAAATTATTTAAAACGGGATATTTACCATGTTTTTCACTTTTATTTCGCGGAGCTCGATATTTCGACATTATCTACGAATGTCTTGTTCACGAGTTGTAGTCTCGTCGTCATTTAGTAATACCAAAAATATTATTTGACGACCTCTGTGGCTCAGTGGTAAGCGTGTTGGCGCTCATGCCGGAGATTGCGGGTTCGAATCCCGCCAGGGAACAAAAATATTTTCTGTGTTCCTGGGTCATGGATGTGTATTATATAATAAAAATCTTAAATATATGTATAGTATAAAAGTATTAAATATATTTTCGTTGTCTGGTACCCGTAACACAAGTACTTCCAGAACTTACCACGGGACCAGATTGACGTGGTGTGAAAGCGTCCATAGATATTATTATTATTATTATTATAGAGACATCCATTTTTCAAGGAGAAAAAGCTTTTGTAGCTTTTTTAGTAATTCTGTCAGCCCCTATTAGTCTACCGGC
Source organism: Helleia helle (assembly GCA_963853865.1). Classification (NCBI taxonomy): domain Eukaryota; kingdom Metazoa; phylum Arthropoda; class Insecta; order Lepidoptera; family Lycaenidae; genus Helleia; species Helleia helle. The sequence continues at coordinate 17,344,172 of OY971421.1, forward strand.
CATTATAGTACTCATTCGATGAATGCCAAATGGCACCCCATGGAATTTTGACCGTCTACTGTTACTCCATGCTGGCAATCGATCATACCCTACACCTATGCCTCCTAAGTGAATATTAATAACATTATATTACAATATTAAATAATCTTTACTGTGCCGAACTATCGTATTTATATATTAGGTAAATGTTTATAAGTACCGATATTGGGTTGGTAGATTTAAGTTCAAATATTAGTATGTACACTGACAAATGGGGGCAGTTATTGGAATTTATAAAAAAAGTCCTCTCAAAATCGGCCCAGCCGTTTCAGAGATTACCCGGAACAAACAAACAGACAGACAGACAAAAATTGTAAAAAAGGCTATTTTGGAATATGTATCGTGTATACATCCATATGCATTTAGTAAAAAGCGGTTATTTTAATATTACAAACAGACACTTCAATTTTATTTATCTGTATAGACTAGCGGACTCGACACACATTGTATAAAACATTTTGTAGTGGACCGTATTGTGAATCTAAACCATTCTTGAATAAACTTGAACATATAAAAAAACATCAAAATCGGTCCAGCCGCTTAGGAGCAGTTCAGTGACATATACAGGAACAGAAGATGACATTTTTTATGTTAGTTGGATAGGCAAACTGGCAAACGTACCACTGTAAGTGGTGGACGTCGCCTATAAACATAAACTAGTATACCTGGAACGAGCCCAGGCAACTCATTTATGTGTTGCCTATCCTGAGACATAAGAGGTTAAGTCACGGTGCCGGTAATTACATTGCCTGTCCAGCCCTTCTCTCGGAAACACAGCAAAGCAAGATGGTGGTACCCATGCAGCCGGGTGGACGGCACATCGCTTCCCTCCCACCGGTATAAAGATTCGGTAGTTTTTCAGTCAAAATAGACTTCTCATTTTTTAAGGTGAATAATCATTATCTTTTTTTTCGTCCATTTTAAGACTAAAACCTCTTTTAATGAATGATTTCGAAAAATTAACGTTTTCAAAATTACAAATGGCGTAGAGAAAGGACGACTCTTATGCTAACTTGAAAAGAGGCGTGTCTAAAAGTGACAATATTATAGAAATGGAGCCTTGTCATTTGTCAAGACATCTACTTTGATTTGCGTATGCCGACCCGTTTGCTGGTTCGCATACAAGCGGCGACACTACGAAAATGCACAAGAAGTTCAGAAACTTCTTGTGCGTTTTCGTTTCCATTCCATTAAATGTTCGTCCAAACAAAATAAAGAAATCGACGTAAAGTAATCTTAACCAGATAATGATTTTAGTCATTTTGCTCTCGAGATAACTACAATGATCCAGATATTGGCTTGTGATTAACTTTAATGTTCTCTTTCAGCCTTCACATCATGGGTTCGGTTTTACTCGGGATATCCTCGTGATGTGCGCATGCTTTTGGACGCAAGGCAATTGCATCTCGGTCATGCAGCCAAAGCGTTCGCGCTTCGGGAGACACCTGCAGCATTGGCCAAAAGAGCGAGATCAGATCCGAAGTTGAAGAAGGAGAGGCCGGTCAATCGTTTGACAATTCACGAGGAGGAGGAGAAGAAACGTCCTGGGCAAGTTGATACCAGTGATTACTAATTACCTAAGCAAATAAAAATTGTTACTACAGTCCGTTATTGTCTTGTGTTACCATTTATTGTTAGAGTTTTAGATACTTGTGGTTCTTTACACATTTATTAAGATTAATACGAAATGTTAGACTTCACAGTTATCACACGAATTAAATTATGCTGCGAAATCAAAATCGAATTTAGAATTGGGCCATCTATATATTATATTGTATAATTATGTAACGTGATTTCTCAAAACATGAAAAACAAGAATATATGTATAATAAATAGCCGTTTTTTTTGTGAAACGTAAAATCTTGTAAGTGAAATTAATATTTAGCGGCGGCCATTTTGAAAAGAAATCTAGTTGCTAGCTAAATATAATTGCGCAATAGTTTATCGTGTTTCATATGCGCACGTAATACAATGTCTAATAATTAATAATTTAATTACAGGTTCCCAAAAATGAAAGTGGGCTTATTTGGTACTAAAATATTTAACAAACAGAGCTCCATGCATACGGCCAGCGAATTCGACAGCGGACTGCCGTCGGTAGACACGTTTACAAAGAAGAAGAAAAATTGATATCTTTGTAATATTAATCAATGGAATTGTACAAACCGTACCTTGTATATAAATATACGTTTCTTAATTGTCTATTAGTGGTATTATTCATTCGTAACAAAAAATAAGTTATGGCTCGACTAATGAATCGTGGAGCTGATCCAAAAATTCTAATCGCGGAGTCGAGATTAATGGAAGCGGCCGATGGCTACCGTTTTCATTTCTGACTCACGAGTGACTCGAATGAAAAATGAGTTTAAACCATTACCGTGCCCCGTCCGGCCTTTTGATATTTAAATTTTTTTCAAGCGGCTATCATTATGAGATGATTTGCGAATTTCGCCCCAGCGCGCGGTTTTTTGTTAAGACTCTAAAGTTGTCGTTTTCATTTATGATGTTTTTATTGCTGCATAATGAAAAATTAAAAGTGTATTGTGAGGCGCTTTCATGCTCTTATCTTCCACATTTTTATCGTTCGATATTTCATGGTGACACTTTATTTCGCATAACTTAATTTTGATGAAGATAAAGTAGATTGAAATGAGTGGGGAGTAAGTCGATTAAATAATGTTAAGTGTAATTAACATATCTTTTTAATGCCATTACATATTATCTTAGAGGTGTATGATTTCGTATTTATGAAGTAATTTTTGTATGTATCTTGTGGTTAAGATGAAATAATTGTCTGCAATTTCACTTTTATGTGATTATGAAACGTACACGGCAAAGTATTTATAAGTATACTATATTCTAATATCATAATATCTCTTAAATTATGATCTTCTGGATTAGAAGTTCATCCAGAAGATGGAGGCAAACAAAGGTGATTTTTATGGTCTGGGATTGATGATGATGATTGAAAGAACTTAGTTAAAGTATGAATCGGTAAGGATTAACCTAGATAGATGTTGAAGAAGTGAATAGAATGTGTGATAATCTGTAAGTACATAATTATGTATTTAAAATAATAATCCGCGTCGTACTGTATACCGCCAAAAAATTACAAATTATTTTAATTTTTAGTAAGTGTATATTGAATAAACTCCACACATATACAAACAACACACATACACACAACACATCGGTTCTTTATTCATGGTTTTCTTGAACCTTGACAAATTTTCAAAGTAAGAAAACTTTTCGTTCCCAAATGGTACGAAAAGCTTAAATGCTATCAGAAGCTGTTTAGCTTTGCAAACTTTTCTCAGGCTCTCAAGCTTTTAGCTATATGAAATAGCAGCGAGTTAGTCACATATACCAGCACAAATGGTCAGTTTACCAAAAATAAAAAAAAATCCCGCCATGGTCATGAAGTCATGGGAATATAGTGTCAGTCGACCGCAAACTAGAGTATCATCTCCGTTTAGTGACCGGATTAGGTTGCAAGCAGAGCCGGTTTTATCGTTAATTTACCTTTATTTAAAGGTAGGTTTAATTTAAAGTGCCTTTTCACACGAGCCGGTTGCCGGTTAGCCGGCGCCGGGTCTCTAAGAAGCGAAATGTTAGCAAATTACGCTGGTAGGTACATGTGAAAGCTGCCATACACGCCCATACACTTCGCTACCGGATACACGGCGCCGGCTACCCGGCAACCGGCTCGTGTGAAATGGCACTAATAGTTGTATGAGTTGTAGATTCTTATACGTACCAAATACCAATACATCATAGACATTGCAAAGTCTAAAATCTATTAAGAGTTAAAGTTTTACTAGTTTTGAGTTAGCTGTGAATTAGCGTTCGTAAATATAATGTTTCACAATTCACTTCAACTGACAATGCCAGTGTGGCTGAAATTGAAGATCCAATTAAATAATTAAAAGATATAATTTCATCTTTGTCACTTGATCTACTTGCGGTGTAAAAAATATCATTTCGTAAATCTTTATGGACGTAAAATGGAATGGATGTTGATTTAAAGCTATAAATATTTAAAAAAAAAACAAATATGGAATACAAAATGGCGGTTACTGGTTAATTGTAGCATTTGTGCATGAGTATCGTTATGTGGTGCAGCTTCACGCATCATTAAACAGAACATTTGCATGTCGGACGGCGCCAAAGCTCGTGAAAAGGCCTTTTCATTAGCATCAGCTACACTGAAAAATTATTCTGCCATATAAAACCGCTAACAGAACCTATTACACATTTATGTTGTTATTATTATCGGATCCATTTTTGATTGATGTGAAAATTAATTAAGAAATATAATTTCTATATCATGATTTTGTAACTAATGCGTGTAAGGAAATTAATTACGTATAAAAAATTATTTACGTGGAACTTACAGGTTTAAGTAATAATTAAGTACAGATTTTGGCGATTTTTTTTGGAATATTTGACATGCAGTACGTAGGTCTCGATTCAAGATGACGGTGTAAGCTAGTACTTTTTTTTTAACGCCGAGAAATGCTCTGTGGCATCCCGCGGGGGAGTGGGTCTCCCCAGGCGGGTTATGTGGGACTTGCTGCGCCCGATAGGTGGTAAGTGGACGCAGCTCTACCCACTAAAACCCGGCGAGTGCCACCAATGCCGCCTTTGGTGAGGTGCCCCGGATCTGTTGAAAAAACAGGGCACCTCGACGGCTAGTCAGTCCCCCAGGGGACCGACGCCACCTCCACAGAGGGGTTGTCCCGCTCCACATAACAACCCCTTCCAATGTCGGGACAGTACAATGGGGCGAGGTTCACTTCTTCGCCCCTTGCTCCCTGCTCTTTTGTCCCCTCTTCTTATAACAGGGGTACAAAGAGCCCCCTCGGCTCAATTTGCTTCGCCTAAGGTGCAGCGGCTCACCCTAGGTTACTGAGCCCCACCGCCATGACAAGGCCTGAACCATGGTGGGATGTAAGGTAGTACTGTAGGTGTATTATGTTGCTCTATTCTACAAACCTTATTATTTTGTAAAAAAAGGAGTCAATAAGTAATTCATTAAATTATTGATTGTTAAAATGGTTGTGTACATCAACTTTCGTTTTATAAGAACAGTCTTATTAAACCTCTATCAACCTTACTCTATCAAGATATTTTTGTGTCGTAGTACACTATTCTTCAAGATATTGCCTTGCCAATATTTCAAGAGACGTAGATACCGCAACGCTTCTTATAGGCACAAAACACCACCCAGCTTTGTAAAAAAAAAACAATCTATTTATTTATTGTCTTGTCGCTACTGCAGCGGTTCTGATTGATCTATAATTAAGAGTAATAGATAAAATCATTAATGTCTGCACAGTAGGTGACTTCTTACACGGCCAAGATTATTGTAACAGTGAGCGATATAATTCGGTAGTACAATAGCTATCGAACACGGTGGGCATGGCAAAGACGTGATAATGATTGTACTGTTTAGTTTTTACCTATAAGAGTCTCTGAGAGTTTGTGGATGCATTATGGACCAGCTTATATAATTTATGGATATTTTAAAAAGTAATAAAACGCTTTAGAGTTAGGGTTTACGAAATATGTATTATTCATTTATCTATATCTATACTTATAATAAAACTGTAGAGAGGTCAATTCTGTACATTGAATATATATTCAAAATTAATATTGGAGGATGAATGGTGATCGATACTGATGCCAAAAATGCAATCAGTAATTTTTTTGTCTGTCTGTCTGTCTGTCTGTCTGTCTGTCTGTCTGTCTGTCTGTCTGTATATGCACGCATGGATCGAAAACTACTAAAGGGATTTTAACCAAACTTGGTACGATTGTAGTCCATACTCCTGGGCAGGTTATAGGCTATATAACATAACGCTAAGACACATAGGAGCTGAGCAGTGACGATAAATTTGAAGCAAGTCGGACGAAAAAAAAAAATTTAGTAATTCGAGTGATGAAGTAAAAAATCGAGAATGAAAATATACAAACATTTTATCGATTTCATCAATGAGTCTCATCGTAAGAAAATATGAGAAAAGTAAGCCTTATTCGTGTATATACTACATAATATAAAATTCAATTCACATAAATTGTAATGAGTGGATTCAAATACTAATACGAGATCTACAGGTGTCGTAACAGATGATCTATGCGGCGGCATCAAACGCCTAGTCATGACCCACCGAATTATGAGCACAAAGCGCCGTTGATACCGAATATTCCATATAAATATTGAGCTAATCGCCCTTTCAATGAGTCGGCCCGCTTTTTATTAATAATTGATCGAAGAGCGGCGAGTCATGCGCCTGTATTGTGTACGAACATATTTTTTGCCTCCTGAACTCATTAATGAGACCTGCATATGTTGGGGCGTGAAACTTGCTCGAAACTAATTTTCGACGAGTTCAGGACGCATATTAAATGGAATGGAACGAATTATTGTTTGTCCTCTAGACTCGTCTTTTCAATTACAAATTGCGAATGTTGTGTTTTTTTTTATGCACACTGGTAAACGTACCTATTTGAATAAAACGGCCATTTTTTAACTTTGACTGGATGTAATTGTAAAAAATTGTAAGTTCATATTGAAAACATGGTATTTTCAGACAATACACGCTTAGGTTTAACGAAAAGATTATCATAATACAAAACTAAACAAAAAAAAGATTCCGACGAATTGAGAACCTCCTCCTTTTTGAAGTCGGTTATAAACATGAATATGCATTTCATATTTCGTTCTAAATTTAATATCTTCACGTAAAAAAGGCGTAAAAAGGAATATTAACTGTTTGTTTCTATGTAATTTTTGTATAATAATTAAACATACATTTTACGTAATAAAATGTATAAAATGTTTGTTCTATGGTTCTGCACGAGGTAAAATAAGGACATCTTAATTCCATAGTAAATCATATCTAATACTTGCAATATATTATAATAATTTATATTCTTTTATGGTTTTTAATGTATTTAACTACGCCGACATACAAATAATTTGTAAACAAAGGACTATAAACATTTAGTAATGGGACTTTGAAAAAAGTTGGCTAATCTACTTGACATTTATATTTTTGGGGAAGTGACCATGTTCACCTATACCGGTACAATTTACCGGTGAGATGGCGCTCCTTCTTGAGTCAATCCTTCTTATTTTCTGAGCAAGGTTGCCTTATCATGGGTAAGGAATCCAGGGAAGGTGTTGCAGATACTAGCATCATGACCTTCTGCGTCATCATCTTGCGTCTCAGGATGTGCTTACCATAAGGGGTTAATTTATGGGTTTGTTGGGCTACTTACTATGAGTAATTTGCTCTTTTGCCTGGTCTTCAATTAGCTTAAAAGAGACTGCCCTGATTGTTTTTAACATACAATTACTTTCATGTTAGCGCTGACTTATCTAATTAAACATTCTCACAGCGCACAATAAGTTAAAAATTTACGAATTATGCGCACACCACTTACAGGTAGTTAGGTTAACAGTATAACAGCTCCGTGAGAAGTCGGTTAAATAACTACATTCACCATCATTGTTGTATTTGCGAGACAGTTTTATTTATATAAATCATATTTTAGTTAGGTCGATGTGTATTGGGTGATTCGGTTTGGATGCCATCAATTTATTTCAACCTAAAGCAGTTTTGCTTGTTCTGGACGAAGAAAACTAGTTTAATAAGTACCAAAGTAGTACTAAATAAACAGTTTCGATGATTGTTCAATTACCATTTAAGTGTCGCTTGGCATTTCATTTTTTTCCTGCTGTGGTCTACTTTCGTTAGGAAACCTATTTTTGTTCAAGTAACAAAACAAGTCACCGGACGGAGAGATGCGCTATCGCTCCCCACGCGCGTATGTTGGACTCGCTGCGCCCGACAGCTGGTAAATAGACGCAGCTCTACCCACTAAAACCCGGCGAGTGCCACCAATGCCGCCTTTGGTGAGGTGCCCCGGATCTAGAAAACAAACAGGGCACCTCGACGGCTAGTCAGTCCCGCAAGGGACCGACGCCACCTCCACAGAGGAGTTGTCCCGCACCACAGAACAACCCCTCCCAACGTCGGGACAGTACAATGGGGTGAGGTTCCCATCCTCAACTCTTGCCCCCTGCTCTTCTGTCCCCTCTTCTTATAAGAGGGGTACAAAGAGCCCCCTCGGCCCAATTAGCTTCGGCCAAGGCGCACCGCTCACCCTAGGTTACTGAGCCCCACCGCCACGACAAGGCCTGAACCATGGTGGGGTGTAGACCTATGTGCTGATGCGCAGTGTGGTATCACAATCCTACTCATTTCTTCGGGAAGAGACAGTGTAGATAATTACCGGCATCTAAACTTAACATCTTAACGTGAATGAGTTGCCTGTGATAGTTTCAAGTTTACATGTTCATTGGCGACGCTGACAACTTACCACAACATCTTACAGAATAGGCAACATCAGTTGCCTGGGCTAATCTGAAGTGAAGTTGTTTTGATCTTACCATCAGGCAGATCATCTATGGTGCCTTTTTTAAGCCGGAAAATGCTCTGAGGCACCCCGCGGGGGAGTGAGACCCCCAGGCGGGTATATGGGACTCGCAGCGAGCCCCACTTATACCCGGCGTGTGTCATAAATGCCAACTTTGGTGAGGTCCCCGGATCTATTGAGCAAACAGGGCATCTCGACGGCTAGTCAGTCCCCCAAGGGACTGACGCCACCTCCACAGAGGAGCTGCCGGCGCCGGCACCTAAACTTAATGTATTACGTCTCAGGATAAGCAAAACGTGAATGAGTGCCTCTGCTAGTTTCAGGTTTACTTGTTTATGTTCATTGGCGACGCTGAAAAACTTGCCATCACTTCTTCCATCTCAGAGTAAGCAATACATAAATCAGTTCCCTTTTTTTTCTTTATCGCCGGGAAATGCTCTGAGGCATCCCGCGGGGGAGTGGGTCTCCCCACGCGGGTATGTAGGACTCATTGCGCCGCGTTGTCCCGCACCACAGAACAACCCCTCCCAACGTGTGGACAGTACAATGGGGTGAGTTTCCCATCCTCACCCCTTGCCCCCTGCTCTTTTGTCCCCTTTTCTTATAAGAGGGGTACAAAGAGCCCCCTCGGCTCAATTAGCTTCACCCTAGGTGCTGGGCTCACCCTAGGCTACTGAGCCCCACCACCATGACAAGGCCTGAACCATGGTGGGGATAATTCAGTTCCCTAGGCTAACCTGGTGGGCTTATTTTTTATTTAAGACCACGTGATTTATTGATGTAAAATGTCATTTTCATTCATTTATTAATTTTCTACTAGCGTTTACGATTGTAGAATGGCATCTTGGTTAACCCACCAGAAGTGAAATTGTTTTAACCATACCTTAAAGAAGATCGTCCCCGATCCGCCTGTACCTAGTGTAAGCCTGAAATATAATTTGTGCGGTTTGGCCACTGCAATAAAACGCTATGTCATTGTTCGCGAGATGTAGTTATCAGATCGTCGTTATTGTTTCGAAGCGGGAAACAGCTAACATTCACTCCATTTAATATAATTGAGTGAATGAGAAACGTTATCAATTGCGATTATCATAATGCGACGGACATTGTTGTGCGCGTCGCTGTTTTATTCTCATTACTATACTAATTGTCGCTCTTTTCGGCTTTTGTTTTGATTTCGCGTTTATTAATTAGCACTCTTTACACCGTTGAGATATTCATGTAATATGGTGTTTATGTAACACTAGCTGTTGCCCGCAGCTTCCCCTGCGTTATTTTGACGTAGAAATACAACTGTGCCCGTACTGATGTTTATTATTTTTATAGCCATAGGCTACACTTACAAATAATGTGGTTGTCTATTGGTAAAAGAACTTTCAAAATCGGTTCAGTGGATCCAGAGATTACTCCCTACAACCTCACAAAATCACACACTTTACATCTTTATAATATTAGTACCATCATCATCAGCCTCTATCCGTCCACTGCTGAACATAGGCCTCCCTCAACGAACGCCAAGACTGTCGATCCCTCGCCAATCGCATCCAATATGGACCGACCACCGCACGGAGATCGTCATCCCACCTTTTTTATTCTTTTCCGCCGGGAAATGTTCTTATTCATCCCGCAGGGGAGGGGAGGCTCCCCTGGCGGGTATGTGGGACTTGCTGCGCCCGAAAGATGGAAAGGTGGATGCAGCTCTATCCACTAAAACTCGACGAGTGCCACCAATGCCGCCTTTGGTGAGGTGCCCCGGCTCTGTTGAACAAACAGGGCACCTCGACGGCTAGTCAGTCCCTTAAAGGACCGACGCCATCTCCCGTCAACCCAGGCCATCAACCCAGGGGTTGTCCCGCACCACAGAACAACCCGTCCCAACGTCGGGATAGTGTAATGGGGTGAGGTTCTCATCCTCGCTTCTTGTCCCCTCTTAATATTTTGTCCCCTCTTCTTTAAGAGGGGCACAAAGAGCAGCCCCCTCAGTTCACTTGGCTTCGCCCAAGGTGCTGGGTGTACCTTAGGCTTCTTAGCCCACCGCCACGACAAGGCTTGAACTGTGGTGGGGATCGTCTTCCCATCTGGTCAATGGCCGACCAACACTTCGTCTACCTAAACGTGGCCTCCAGGCTCCACTTTAAAACCTTATTGGCCCATCGGCCATCCGTTCTCCTGAGTGTATGTCCAGCCCACTGCCACTTCAATATTAGTATAGATTTATAAAATTGCTATTTATCATTCTTAAACAGACAAGGGGCATTTTTTTTTGCGGAGAGTTACAAACACATAGTTTGTCGTAAATCGTAATTTTAACTCTTCTTTCATTTTTTATTTAACTTTTCGTTTAATATTGTCCATAAATTTGATATAAAAAAATATTTATTTTTTATCACAATCGAAGGTTTGGTTTATTGTTTTTAAAATTACTTTTTGGTGATCCATTCTTAGATTGGAGTAGGGAGGATTAGTTTAATTATGCCTTTAGAATGAAACAATTTTTACGTATTTTATCGCGATTTATTAAGATTTTTACAAGCCCGATGTTTCGGATACTTTACAGCAACCATGTTCACGGGATGACTGAGGTGTCACTTGTCAGACCTCCTAACGTTACAAAGTCATTCGAAAATACTCTCTACGCAAGCATAAGTCACAGATTAAAGACTCTGTAATCAGTTAGCACTTTCTTCGTGGTTTCAAATAACTTCGTAAGTTAGAACGCCTGACACCTCAGTCCTTCTGTGACCATAATTGTCACAGAACCCTACTCCTTGCGACGGTTGTTACTTGTTGTAAAGTATCCGTCGGCCGTCGGGCATGTTTTGACGTGACAACGTCTTATAATTCGATGGAGCCGGCTGCACGCACGAAAAAATCATAAAGTTAATATACCTTTCCGCTAGGTATATTAACTTTATGGAAAAAATATGACGCATGCGGTGTTACCTCGCTCTGAGGCTTTCCATTTTCTTATGACGTTGTCACGTTCAACTATCGTCAGTAAACCGACTTTACAGACAACCGATTTTTTTAAATCTTAATAAGCCGCGATAAAAACCGTAAAAGGTTTTACATTATAATGAGTGAATTTTGTGTAAACATTACAAAAAAAATAATTACCTATGCCTTATTTATCGGATAGGTAGATGAATGTTGAAGTCACACTTTTGCTCGAAACACTACTCAGATTGATTTTGTTATCATTCCAGTGAATACGCAATTGATTCCATTGACAGTGTCTCTCACAGGCACTTGAATAGTCAATTTTATTCTTCAGTGAAACCCCAATTATGTCTGTAAAAGGTATATAAATAGGTTGTTTTATGCAAAAAGGTAATTACAAGTCACATTACACCGGCTCACAGGCCAAGACATCGCGGGTATACTGTCTAATGAAGTGGAAACCATTTTGAAGCAAAAACCACAGTGTTGCCATCCGCTTTGTAAAACGTTGAATAGAAGTGAGTTCATTTTAATAAATAATCATAGTAGATGTGAAAAACGCAAACTGTTGTGTTTATTCATAGCTAACGGATTGTGGTACATTAACGTATGATATTTTTTACTATTTATATTTAAATTAGTTTTTAATGTAGATATGCCTGGGGGTCGGGTTTCTGCTATGCCTCCTTGACTGACTATGGTAATTATGTCTAGTCATCAAATCAATAGTGGCCGTGTTGGATGCGGGAGGCGGGGATCGGCCGTCTTGGCGTTTATTAAAAGGAGTGGAACCTAATATGTTAAGGAATGGATGGATAAAGGCTGATAATGTTGATATATGTTTCGTTTTTATAGCCACATATTGCAGTAAAAGTATTGCAACTGGCAATACTTTTACTGCAATATGGGGCTACAAAAAACGAAGAAGAAAGAAATCGAGTTTTAAATGAAAATTTGTCCCTTCTGTTTTCCAGATTAATTTAAATATCGAATAGTATCGAACCGTCTGCATACCCTGCAATTCAAAGCTTGTACAATTCGCACTGATAATTTGGGTAAGTAATTCCATATGTTCACCTACTAGGTACAGACTTTTGACAGTTACATTTATTATCAACTTCATCATTGACATTTTTTTACTTTTTGACATTGGTATAAAACCGCTTGTTATTTGTTTGATTTAGTAAATACTAATAGATTGGTATTTGGTGACAGTTGTATAGGTATTACAATCATTTAGCTAACCACGCCCGGGCAAGCATATGGGCGAATATTAAATGGCATTACTGAATCTGGATCCGGTACTCGTTACAAGAGTTCTTACAAACATACCACGGAAATAGATATAAGTGGCGTGATTTGTTCATTAAATATGTATTTTTACTTTTTTATATTTACTTAAATACAATGTAAAGAATGATTACACAGAAGAAAAGAGACTACATTACAATACATAAATTCAATACCCATACAATACAGACTCGCTAAGAAATAAAACTTTTTATAGTTTTTCCATCAAATTCTGAAGATGTCGATAATAATTACATGGTCTGCTAGTGCGGTAATCAATTCATTAAATCATCGATCCCAGCAACAATAGACACAATGTGAAATATCGCATTTCGACCGTGCATCACTAAGATTTATAAATATTTATAAGAATTATAATTATAATCCGTTAAGCCTCCCGCTGAGAAGAAAAGAAAAATTCAAGGCGTCGTGGATAAACGTTGTTTATGGTCGTCCTCGTTATAAGTAACAAATTATGTTAAAATAATTATCCGCCTACAATAATGAAATAATGATCCGCGATAAAACATCTCATTGAACTTAATAACATAATTGAGAGCCCTAGATTTATCTGTCAAAGGAGGCGCATCACGCGGCGATCACGTGTTGTGTCAGGTTTATCATCCCTATTTACGTCGTCTTGGCGTTTGTAGTGGAGACAAAAAGGTTGATAGGAGGTTGTTGAGCCTGGGTTGATAGCCTGTTGTTTTTTTTTTATTCTTTATTTATAGAGCTATACACGGTTACACCTATATAAGGTTAAGCCTCTACGCTGTTGTTTGTATCTTGACTTTTATTTTTACGGATTTTATATGATTTCGGGGAGACGACGACTTACACAGATGGCGCCAGCTATCGTGTCCAATACCATCCCGTCTCTTGAGCTAGGCTAAAATGAATACAGTAATTTATGTTCACTAATTAAAGTAGTTAACATTCATCGCAGACAAAACAACATGTCATTTTTTAACCCGCTTTTATTAGCTTCATAATATGTGGTATGTAACGGAAACTAAACATACTTTTTTATATAAAGATTGGTCTAAATATGTAAATGAAACCGTGAAGTAGTTAATCCATACTAATAATATAAAGCTGAAGAGTTTGTTTGTTTGAACGTGCTAATGTCAGGAACTACTGGTCCTATTTGAAAGTTCTTACATTGTTAGATAGCCCATTTATCTAGGAAGGCTAAAGGCTATATAACATCATGCTGTGACTAATTGGAGTTAAATTAAGTAAGTTAACGCGGGCGAAGCTGCGTGCAACAGCTAGTTTAATTATAATGAAACAACTTTTACGGATTTTATCGCGGCTTATTAAGATTTTTACAAGCCCGACGTTTCCGTAAAAGTTGTTTCATTATAACCAGAGACATTAGGAAACAATTTTAAAATCGATATAAAACTGATTGTACCGCTATGTGCGTACGTCGGTGATAGATCTGTGCCATGTGGAATCGTGCATAAACGTTACTCATACCCATTGTTACATTTCAATTGATACACCTTATTGAGATACTTTTTTCTACACCGGATGTTTGGATTCTAGGGCTGAGTGCAGATAATTATGGTCTGTACTGTTACAAGCGTTGAACTGTCAAGTTTTATCAAATTTTTTAACCGGAATTTACCGGTGGAAGGGATGCGCTGTGCCCCGTTCCCGGCTGCATGGGCACCACCATCTTGCTTTTTTCTCCAGTGAAACAGCTTTGCTGTGTTTCCGAGAGAAGGGTACAGGCAGTGTAATAACTGGCACAGAGATTTAACATCTTGTCTTAGGATAGGCATCACATAAATTAGGTACCTGGGCTAGTTAAGTCCCATGGGTTTATATTCATGGGCGACATTACCATCAGGTGGCACGTTTGCCAGTTTGCTTATCCAAGTAACATAAAAAAAAATTGAACCGAGGGAGCTGCTCTTTGTACCCCTTTTATAGTAAGAGGGGAAAAAAAGAGCAGGGGTAAAAGGGGCGAGGAGGAGAACCTCACCCCATTGCACTGTCACGACGTTGGGAGGGATTGTTCTGTGGTGCAGGTCGACCCCTCTGTGGAGGTGGTGTCGGTCCCTTGAGAGACTGACTAGCCGTCGAGATGCCCTGTTTTCTCAATAGAACCGGGGCACCGGGGTGCCCCGGATTGCCACCATCATTGATGGCACTCGCCGGGTTTTTGTGGCTAGAGCTGCGTTCACCTTACCATCTTCCGGGCACAGCGAGTTCGACATACCCGCCTGGGGAGTCCCCCCCTCCCTAGCGGGATGCCTCAGAGCATTTCCCGGCGTAAATGAAAAAAAAAAAGGTTCTACAAAAGAATCGAAGATGCAATCGATTAGAAAGCCTGCCTAGATGGGTTGATCATTGGGGTTGACGATATCCGTGTAGCACGTCAAAGTTGGAAGCGTGGCGATTCCAGACTGAGATTTACCAAGTAATTGCATTGTGTGTTAATGACGGGCCCTGTTAGATTCTGAAGCTTGTGTATGTTTTGCGTAACTCGTAATAATTAGCAGTAATTGCCACGTTGAGTTTAAACAGATTTTCCTCATAGACTCTTGCTGAGAAAAGAAATGCTTTAAAGAAGCTATTACAACAGCCCGACTAGAAAAAAAGTTAGGCTGAACCAGATAATATATCTGGACCGGATCAGGATAGAATAAGGCTTGCCAAATCCGGTAAGCCCTATCAGGACCAGGTCTGGACCAGATGAGGATAGCCTGATGTAAAATATAATAAAGTATGGTAAGGCACACTACATCAGGACCAGGTCTGGACCAGATGAGGATAACCTGATGTAAAATATAATAAAGTATGGTAAGGCATACTACATCAGGACCAGGTCTGGACCAGATGAGGATAACCTGATGTAAAATATAATAAAGTATGGTAAGGCATACTACATCAGGACCAGGGCTGGACCAGATGAGGTCCGGCATATATTTTTAATTTTATTTTGAATTAATATAGTTAATTTTTTTTAAGTACGATTAAATTAATATTTACTATAAGGGATATAACATATAACAAAAAAAAACTGCCTTCAATTTCTATTAAATTACATGAATATAAACACAAGTAAGACACAAGTATAGTATATACAATATGAAATGTATATGAAGCGATGCGTGACGTCACAATACGACTCATCGCATTTTGTACAGTGTGTCGCTTCATTAAAATTCGATAATATAACCAATGATGTTATATAAATTATAATATCATTGAATATAACTATTTAAGCGTCCAGAAGTAAGAAATAAATCAGTGTGGTGTAAAATTTCTGTTGAATAATTAACTATTTTTGTTTTATATGCATTGTTTAGAATCTGTATATAGTAATTAGTATATTTATTATTTAAGAATATATACCGCGTGAATAGTATGTTTTATCAAAAAATGTACCAAAATATCAATATCAATAAAACATAAACAACGAATATGTACATAGTGAGTATATTAATTTATACAAGCGACCGCGGGTGGCGTCACAAAATAACATGTCTGAACTTGTATACAGTGTTGTTTGTTGCAAGAAGACGTAGTCACGTAGATCAGTTTATCAATTTTGCAAGTGACAAAAGTTTTGTGTCATAGAGAATCATTTGTTGAATATTTAACTAATAATTATATTATTTTTTTTATATTGTGTAAAAATTATATGTCGATTAGTATATTAAAATTGAGATTAAAATATATAAATTAAAAGTGAAATTTATAAGTTTAACAAAAAAACTGAATAACTTAAACAATTAGATTATGAATAATTAATATATTGTGTGTTAAATTAAAAAAAAGTGAATAAAGTACTATAAACTTATAGTATCTAGATTATTATATTACCCAGTTTAATGTGTATAAAATACGAATTGTATACTTGTGGATTAAATTAATTAGATAAAAATTTGTGTAGTGTTTAAAGCTTCGTTATTAAGTTTAATTAGGTACAAGGTTAGTCAGAAATCATTGAAAAAATGCAAAATTTTTTGCTATTTCTTAAAATAATTTTATATTTCAATAATCCGTTTTTTCAGATGACTTACAAGTACGTGTTAGTTCTATTTGTAAATGATTCATCCAGTAAAGAAATAGATATACCTAGTATGTACCAAGTTCTTGGTTAGATCATTTTATAGAATACGGTGGTACTGGATGTAAATATATGCCTGAATCATTGCTAAAAAATTCTAAATACCTATTGCAAATTATTACAAACAATGGTGAAATATTGTGATGAGCCTGATCCGACGTGGCCAACGTTTCATGTTGAAATACGTGGCGTAGCAGGTAATGTTTAATTACAGGTAATGTTTGGTAAAAATTATTTGAATTATAGATTTATTAAAATTAATATCTTATTGTCATAATAACATGAAAGTAATTACAATTATTTAATTTAATTTAATAATTTAATTAACCAATAATGAAGCTTTGAAGTTATTCATAGCGATTTGGATTTGTATCTACTATCTAGTATAAGCGGGTTATAAGGTATGTCAATAGAAATATCTATAATTAATCTAACCTCTTCTATAGTTCATCTTTTCTCTTTATTTACGGCCTATGTACAGTGAGTTGTAATTACTACAGTAATAATAGTTCAATGCATATGTAGGATACTTAAAAAATATATCTCAAATTATTTTATTATTGATTGGTTCTACATTGTTCTTCATATTATGTGATACCTATCTATTAATATAAATCAAATAAGTGCTAATTATAATAATCTATTTGACTTATTGAGCTACATAATAATATTTGCATTCATTTCAGATTTTATGAAAACTTCCATATGACATAGTAAGTGCTATTGTTGGTACTCATATGGCTCTCATACGTCCAGCCCAAAATGAGAGGTTTTATAATAGAAAAGGATTTCACTTAAGAAATGTTTTAATTGTAAGTTAACTCTTGGATTCTGTAATTCTGTAATTTAGTTTTAATAATGTGTTTTGTTTTATTAGTAAATACCTTTAAATTGTATATAGGTATTATACTGATATAATATATTATACAATTTAAACAAATTAATTATATATGTTAATAGATATATTCTTTTAGTAATACCACAGTATAAGAAGTCATAATACCTTTAAATTGGCAAATAACATAAAAATTATAAAGGAATCTTAGAATGTGTTCTTTCCTTTTTAAATTTTGGGGAAGTTGTTTATTCACTTGTTAAGTCTAAGTTAAAATCATAATAAAGTGAGCATTTGTTTCATACATGAATATTGTAATGCAATAATTATTTATTATGTTTTAGGAGACTCGGGCTATGCCCAAAGAACTATTGTGATGAAACATATTTGGATGCTCCGGCTGGCTCACCTGAAGAACACTACACCAAATTTAATTGTGTAGCACACTATACAGTAAAGCATACTATGGGTGTTCTGAAGTATAGGTGGCGATGTCTCCTAGGCCACAGGGTCCTTCACTATCATCCGGACACAGTTATTAGAATTATAAATGCTTGTTGTGTTTTACACAACATTTGTAATGAAGCAAGCTTGAGTCAAAAAGACAGTGAGGATACCATACCACCTACTTCAGTAGCACAGACAGCACCCAGAAAACAAGTAGGCAGGACCTTCCAGAGTTAGTGTGGGTGAGCTATAATAGGCTGTGAAGTGTTTTTAATGTTTTCATTAAACTCTTGTTAAACTATTATTTGTTTTTTTTTTACTATCTATATTTTTGGTCATTGATTGATATAATCAATATTACAATCACAGTATTTATAAAAATAAGTAACTAAAATACTTAACAATAACCCTTTTATTCTCTTTTAACCTAAGGTAGCAATATTTAAATAAATCTCAATATTTAGCTTCTAATATTTAAATGTAACACAGTTTTTATTTCCCTGTGTATATTTTTGGTCATTTATTGATATGGTGATCTATATTACAATCACGGTATTATAAAAATAAGTACTAAAATACTTAACCCAACCCAACCTAAGGTAGCAACATTTAAATAAATCACAATATTTAGCTTCTAATATTTAAATGTAACAGTTTTTATTTCCCTGTGTATATTTTTGGCCATTGATTGTTAAGGTAATCATACCTACAAGCACGGTATTATAAAAACAAGTACTAAAATACTTAGTAACAATCTATCCTAAATTCCTAATCGAATCTGGATGAGATAAAAAAATTAGAAATCGTCTTCTTTCTTAATTTACCAGTAATGCTGGTGCCAAGGCTTTCCAAAATAATAGCTCAAGTTCTGACAGACCACATACAAATTATTATTGTTATGTATTTTAGTGATTGGTCACTTCAAAAAATCACAGTATTTTGTAAACAAATTACGCCTATGTTTATGTTTTTTTTTTTTTTTAAGAACTATTTTTCAATTTTAAGACCAATCACTAAAATACATAACAATAATAATTTGTATGTGGTCTGTCAGAACTAGAGCTATTATTTTGGAAAGCCTTGGCACCAGCATCACTGGTAAATTAAGAAAGGAGACGATTTCTAATTTTTTTATCTCATCCAGATTCGATTAGGAATTCCGAATCGGGTCCTGATAAGATTTTCCTGATCGGGTCCAGATAAGGTTTTCCTGATCGGGTCCAGATAAGGTTTTCCTGATCGGGTCCAGATTAGGTTTTCCTGATCGGGTCCAGGCAAATCATCTGCGTTACATTCCTTATCTGGTCTAGATCGGGCATGCCCGGTCCGGTCCTTCTAAGGATCACGAAAAAATTTCTAGTCGGGAGTACTTTGTACATATGATTACGCTACCCATGTAGAAGTTATATGAATAAGTGGGAAGATCGCGGTGCCGCGCGCCTGATCATGGTAACCATAATCTTGCTTATTTCTACCATGTAACAGATTTGCTGTGCTCCAAAAAGAGGGACAGGACGGGCAGTGTAATTAGACACTTACCATCGTACGAGGACGTTGCCCACGTACCAACAGATGGCACCTTTGTTAGTTTGCCGATCCAACTAACATAAAGAAGCACTTGATAGTAAATGTTAGCTGTTAGTGACTCCACTATGGTTCAAGCCTTGTCCCCACCATGGTTCAGGCCTTGATGTGACAGTGAGGCTCAGTAGCCTAGGGTGAGCCCAGCACTTTGGGCGAAGCTAATTGTGCCGAGGGGGCTCTTTGTACCCCTCATATAAGAAGGGAGGACAAAAGAGCAGGGGACAAGGGACGAGGACGGGAACCTCACCCCATTGTACTGTCCCGACGATGGGAGGGGTAGTTTTGTGGTGCGGGACAACCCCTCGGTGGAGGTGGCGTCGGTCCCTTGGGGGACTGACAAATCGTCGAGGTGCCCTGTTTGCTCATTAAATCCGGGAACCTCACAAAAGGGGCGCTGTTTATAGTAAAAGACAGACATGAGGTGTCACCCAAGTAAACCGTGTAAGTTGCCCGTTGCAGCCGAGCTACGTGTCGACAACCCGCCCGATATAACCGATAGACTATAGCGTATCCGCTTACAACCGCTTAACGCGATCGCTTTTTTTACGCTATATTTTTTATTAGAAACGTGTGTATTAATGACCAAAAACGAACAAGGGTTGATGACGATGATTATGACGTATAAAATATTTAGGAACAACCAAAATTATCTAGTAAGCGACGATGGCTTAATGGGCATGGGCTCGGCCTCTTGAGTGAGAGTCGAGAGGTCCGGGTTCGATCGTCGAGATTAAAAGTCTCTGAAGGTGTGTGAAGTTCACCAACCCGCTTACAGCCAGCGCATCGGTGAACTATGGCCCAAAACCCTCCTCGCCTGATTTCTAGGAGGAGACCCGTGCCCAGCAGTTGGATAGATAAGGTTTGATATTATTATTATCATATTATAAAATTATCTAGCTAGCTCTCCGGTACGACATATTACGGGTACTAGAAAGGAAATAAATTACTAAACGGCAGACCTGGCACCTCCGCGTCTAGTGCGCAATGTCAGACGTGACATGGTCGTCAGCATTTTTGTCATGGCGGATGGGAACTTTTTAAATTATTAGTTGTGATAGGTGGCACAGTGACACACACACAAAAAAATATATATTTTATTCGCTTTAAAGTCTCGATACTTATCTCCAAAGAGGTGCCTGATCCGCCATCTTGAGTGCCCTTTTCATAGTAGTATCACGTAGTATTCTCTATGGTTTTGCTGTCAAAACCCTAGCAATGGTAGCCATGTTAAGTGCCGATTTGAGTTGTAGGTTACACCTTTTTTCGTAGGTATGCCCAGTCCTTCTATATTATGTCTATGAGAGGTACTGAATACTTATGTGACCCTCTCTTGACGCATCTTCTTCTTTTACTATGGCTCCGTGACGGGTTTGCCTATTTTTGAACACATGAAGCAAAACAATCGTCACATCGAAATATTCGGCATGCAGAATTTGAGCGCTTCTATCCATATATAAAATAATCAATAAAGAAAATATTCTTTATAGAGACATTTTTTTTTCTTTAACGTCGGGAAATGCTCTCAGGCATCTCGCGGGAGAGTGGATCTCCCCACGCGGGTATGTGGGCTCTACCCACTAAAACCCGGCGAGTGCTACCAATGCCGCCTTTGGTGAGGTGCCCCGGATCTAATAAAAAAAAAACAGGACACCTCGACGGCTAGTCAGTCCCCCAAGGGACCGACGCCATCTCCACCGAGGGGTTGTCCCGCACCACAAAACAACCCCTCTCAACGTCGGGACAGTACAATGGGGGAGGTTGCCATCCTCACCCCTTACCCCCTGCTATTTTGTCCCCTCTTCTTATATGAGGAGTACAAAGAGCCCCTTGGCTCAATTAGCTTCGCCCAAGGTGCAGCCGCTCACTCTAGGCTACTGAGCCCCACCGCCACGACAAGGCCTGAACCATGGTGGGGTTCTTTATTGAGACTCAAACAAACAAGTATAGGCGCGAAAAACATAACCATTTACTTGCAGTCGGGTAAGAAACACTTGATCATTATAAGTTTTCTAAACATTCAAACTATGTTACTTGTCAGCAATGACATTAATTTTATTCTATCAGCGAAGTCTAATGATTCAGTGATTCACTTTGGTTGCTTTATTATCAATTATCTAATCAATATTGTGTTGAACTAAAAAATTATATCCAATAATTAATGTTCATTGAACACGAACTATCCAAACTATATTCTTTGAATTTTCTCATTATCTTAAAATATTCATCTTAAGACAATTATAATAAAGATTTATGGTATATTATCGGTATTACAATTTAACAGATAAATTTTAATCTCATTCAGCGAAATGTAATTGTGTTAAAGTTGGCTACGATTTAAATTTTTTAATATGGATTCATTAATCCTATTGCAAAGTCAAGTATTAAAGGTATTCGTTCGTAAATTATTCATTAAAAAAAAAGCACGATTTACGAATTAGATATTTGTAGCACAAAAATTATGTTGCCAACAATGAGAGTCAGGAAATATTTTTATGGTGACATGATCAAACTAGTAAAAACCGGCTAAGTGGGAGTCGGACTCGTGCACGAAGGGTTCCGTACCCTTATTTTTTTATAGTATAGGAGGGCAAACGAGCTGTCGAAGCTTTAGACTACCGACGACCATACACCTCTGCACAACCAGAGATTACGCAGATGTGTGGCCTTACTTTTCCATATCCCGCAATGGGCCACCGGAAACACACAAACCGCACGAAACGCGACAGCGTAGCTTTCACTCGACGCCGCGCCGGTATTATGTGAGCGAAAGGTACCCGTACCACCCCGGTCGTGCCGGCCCAAGTCGGCTGCATAGCAGCATGGCACTACCTCTTACTTAAGAAATATCTCTTACACATGGAAAAAATTACCTTGTTTGTATAGGAGACCTCCTTAAATATTTATTTTTAAAGTCAATATACAACTAAATATTCTGTGAATATTTCAAACGTTGTTACCGTTATTAATATCGAGCGAAAAAGGCAAAAAATAACGTTTGTTGTATGGGAGTTTGTTTTAAGTATTTGTCATTATAGCGGCAACAGAAGTACCTGCATCATGTTTTTTTTAATGTTAGTTGAATAGGCAAACTGGCAAACGTGCCACCTGATGGTAAGTGGTCGACGTCACCCATGAACATAAACTAGTTTACCTGAAACGAGCCCAGACAACTCATCTATGTGGCCTATCCTGAGACATAAGATGTTAAGTTTCGGTGCCAGTAATTACACTGCCTGTCTTGCCCTTCTCTCCGAAACACAGCAAAGCTGTTTTCACGGGAAATAAAACAAGATGGTGGTACCCATGCAGCCGGGAGCGCGGCACAGCGCTTCCCTCCCACCGGAAAATAACTGTCACGATTAATGAGATACAGCCTGATGACAGACGGACGGACGAACGGACAGTGGAGGCTTAGCAATAGAGTCTCGTATAACACCCTGTGGGCACTGACTAAAGACACCGTCTTGAAGTATTGGGGATATAATTTATTTATATTACGATAACGTGATATAAAATAAAATAAATTTTATTTTAATGGCCGGCCCTTGTTACATGTAAGTAGGGATCGGACGTCTTTTCGTTCATAGAAAGAGTTCTCTTCTCAGCAATGAATGAAAAAAGGAAAAGTTATGATGATGATGATTGTGGTAAAATATTACAATGTTAATGCGGAGGTGGGGGGAGGACCTGGCGCGGCAGCCGTATCGCAAAAGCCTAACGGTTGCTCTGCGTCCGGTTCTTGAGCAGTGGATGCGCCGTAAGCGCAAAACCCCCTTCCGTCTGACACAGGTGCTCACCGGGCATGGTTGCTTTGGTGAGTACCTGTGCCGGACGGCCCCCAGGGAGCCGTTGACAGTGTGTCACGATTGTGGCGCGGTGGTGGATTCGGCCCAGCACACCCTCGAAGTATGCCCGAGATGGGCGGCGCTGCGTCATGATCTGACATCAGTCATCGGAGGGGACTTGTCTCTGCCGAGCGTCATCACCACGATGCTCGGTGACGATGAGTCCTGGACGGCGATGGTCTCCTTCTGCGAGGCAGTAATGTCCCAGAAGGAGGCCGACGAGCGGGTGAGAGAGGAGGACGCCGACGAGACCTCCCCCCGCAGGCGACGAACGGGGGTGCGTAGGAGGCGCTACTTAATGCGCCTTCAGTAACGCCCCTGTGCTCGTGTCGGGCTCAGGATAGGAACCTGGGTCTTTATGGCACGACGACGACTCAGGATTTAATAAACGTGGGCCAAACTTTATTTGCAATTATTTAAACCATACTAAGTGAAAACACAATGTAGAGGGGGGAGGGGGGAGGGGTTGTCTTAGGAAATACGGGATAGATACGAGTAGAATGAATTGCACTTATTATAATGAAACAACTTTTACGGATTTTCATCATCATCATCACCTTCCTAGCCATTATTATTCCTGTTTATTTGGGGTCGGCTTATGTCTTGTGTCTCCATTCTGGCCTTATACCGCAACTTTTACGGGTTTTATCGCGGATTTTTACATGCCCGACAGGAGCATGCTTCGGCCCCCCCTCGACCATGCTTGCTGTAAACTATAAAGTATCCGAAACACAGGGCATATCTTAAATAACCGCCAAAAAAATCCGATTTTTTTAAAATATGTATTTGTTATTTATTTCATTATCATCATCATCTTCAGCCTCTATCCGTCCACTACTGAACATAGACCACCCTCAATGAACGCCAAGACGACCGATCCCTTGCCACTCGCGGATGCGAGTGCGAGTTATTTATTTACTACTCATAATAATCTTTATATCTATAATTCTTCTGTACGTGTGTATGTCACTGAACTCCTCCTAAGCGGCTGGACCGATCTTGATGAATTTTTTTGTGTGTGTTCAAGTGGATTCGAGAATGGTTTAGATTCACAAAAAAAAATATTTTGTACAGGACAACGTCTGTCGGGGCCACTAGTAGGTATATAATATTATGCACTATACTATGTATAACACAGCTTGCGAGTGTGGGACAGGCAGCGAACAGTGTTTAGTGTAGATTATCTTCCGTTTACCAGCACGCCGCGGCGACCGCACATTCCCATGGTTGATTCATGTACACTCGTATAGTGTTACCAGCTACACACGGCTACCCACGACTGTGTAAAAAAACTGTTATTGACATCCATTACAGAATAAACCGTTTTTTTATTTCAGAAAACACTTTGTTTTATTTAATTGATGCACGTAACACACAACTTGCACCCTTATGATAAACTAGCGGCGCCCCGCGGTACCCGCGGACTTCCCATTCCCGTGGGAATACAGGGCTATTTTAATTGCCTATATGTTATTCTGAAGTATAAGCTATGTTATTGTAAAGTTTCATTAAAATCCATTTAGTCGTTTTTCGTGAAATAGACATTCTTACAAACTTTCGCGTTTATAATATTACATAGTTTAGAGTTTCTTTTGGTTTTGGTATTGACATTACAGAGATAGATATGTATATTCAATTTTATTTATACAGTCTGTGCTTGTAGAGTAGTGTCAATAATTTCTGAAACAGAAAAACTTGTAGTAGGATGAAACCTATTGGAAAAAACAAAAAAAAGGAAAAAAGGAACATAAAGAAAAATTAAGCAATTCTTTTAACTGTGTACGCTTTAATCCCTAAAAACGTTCAAAATCTATCCATTAAAAAAAACAAAAAAGGTTATTAAAGGCCGTATGTGTAGTATTTTTTTTATATCTTTCAGTTATTTTAAGGTTATGTGAAAAAAGTGTGAATACAACAGTCGGTAGATCTTTTTACTACCTAATACTTTTCTAGTATAAGATTACAATCTAATTAGATATTAAATAAACTAAACCAGTAATTATATAGCTACTAAAATCATATTTAAGTAGTTATTTCAAACATTTTACAAGTGAAGCAATTCAGGTAGCTTTTGTGGTGATAAGTAATAAAAATTGCTTAAAAATATTACTTATTTATTTTTATTTATTTATTCCTTATAAACATAATTTCATCAAAAGTGTTTATTAATACATTTATTTAAGACAGCATAGTTCAAGTAATTATATAAAAAATGTTAAGTAAAAATAAAATAAAATAATTATTTCTTTATGATTTAATAATGCCAATAAATCATTATATGCATTTTCTTCAAAATAATATTTAATGTATTTACAATTAAATAAAAAGATATGTGTTTTAATGCATTTGGAATATACCTACTGCCAGATTAGCGGTGGGAGGTATGCGCTGTGCCTCGCTTCCGTTTGCACCACCATTTTGTTTGTTTCTTCCGTGAAACAGTATGTTAAGTGTATGTTAGGTCTCGGTGACAGTAATTACTGGCATTTACTGGCACCGAGACTTAACATTTTATGTCTCAGGATAGACAACACATAAACTAACTTCACTCATTGTAAAGTCGCTTAGTAGGTATACTAATAAATACAAAATAATCAACAAAACATTTTTTTTTATGAAACGATAGAGATGCATGGCTCGATTTTTATTCGGCAGTATACACTTTTCTGTGAAAACGTGAAGCGATATACCACAGATTTTTTATTAGTATTTTGTATTGTCACTAGGTTTCTATAGTAAAAAGACGTCATAAATAAGAATATTCAACATCTACCGGGATTTCGTGGTATTCCTAGGGATTTGAAATCACTGATATCCTCATTTCCCTGCGACATGTCTATTTTGTGGTTAATAAAATTAACCGTAATAATTCGAATTTTAAATTGTAGAATTAGACTAATTACACTATAGAAAGTCAGTATTCATACAAGTGCTCTGTGCAAAAAATGAAGCTCTAAATCGATTAACAATGTTGCCAGTGGTGGTGAAGTTTTCCCGAAAACTACTTTTCATAATTGACGTGGTGTGAAAGCGTCCATACTCCATAGACATAGACATAATAATTTGTTATAGCAATAATAAATAAATACATATGTGTGTTAAATAATGTTTATATTTTATATGAAACGAATAAAATAATAACAGTAATTTGTAAAATATACATTTTTAATATTTATTTTTTATTCGAATGAAACACAGTAGTAAGGTAAAGTATTAAGTGTACTTATTACTTTTTAATAATATATAATACTATATTTTAAACTTGTAATTTGTTGTAATATAAATGCGAAAGTTTGTATGTATGGATGTATGAATGTTTGTTAGTTTTGTTTTAGTTTTCTTTCACTGTTTGTATATACAAACAGTGTATAAATAATACATACAGTACATATAAATAAATATACAGTTTGTATAAACAAATATCGTTAAACCACACGAACACATTAGAGAACGTGTCACGTACCTACGTAAATATCAGTAGCAACTGTTTTATAATTAGTCAGTAGGCGAAAAAAGTCAGTTAAAATATTTTAAAAATCGGGCAACACTGAGCACTTAAACAAAATGTTTTTAATTAAACGTTATAGCCTTAAATAACGAGATACCTTAAATAACGCTAAAATATAGGTGGCATCTCTAGTAAGTCTCTGGCAAAAGTCAAATATTTTTTTATGTGGTAATTTTCTATACAAATTTATCTTTTTTGTAATTGACCGGAGATGTCCCGTTGTATGTTTTCGAAGAACTTAACACAAGTTCTTCGAAAACATCGAAGACAACGGAAATAATTATATTTAATACTTTATACTATACATATATTTAAGATTTGTATTATTTATTACACATATTTAATACACATTCTAATAATACAGAAAACATTATGTTCCCTGGCGGGATTCGAACCCGCTACCTCCGACTTGAGCGCCAACACGCTAACCATTGATCCACAGAGGTCGCTGAGTAATAAAGTTAGGTCGAGTAATGTCGTCCTTTAACACAATCGTAGAATTTGTATCGTCAATCATTGAGACAAAAATGCGATTCAATTGAGATTTTTTAATTACAGTTTATACGTTTTCATTATAACGTCCTTTACAATGTCAATTTAAAACTAATTAGCGTAATTTATTATAAGAAACAATTAATAAATTTAATTTTAATTTAACCCTCCGGGTAATAAATTAATTGCCGTTAAAAATGTACACGTATTTCAGTCGCAAGTTTTTGCGGTAGTACTGACCGCTAAGAATAATTGTTATCATGATTTATTTTGTAATTAAATAAAATATACTACCGCTATAAAACTAGTAAATATGATATCTTCATTATATTTCGCAATTGCTACTTATTACGTGTTTGCTTATGAAATTCGTTTTAATTGCAACAAAGTAATTTTGGGGAAAATCAACGCTTGGCCAATTATCTAGGTACCCTAAGGCGCAGGATGGACCCACCACTGTGCTGGTACATGAATATATTTTAAAATACATTTATGTTTATTTGCACGTCTCATTAAAATTATTTAAGTAAAAAATTCTGATGGCACTGCACACAGATTTTTGTAGGCTGTGAGTGAGGCTGATCCGTCACGCTCGGAGGTGAAAGGCTCGATCGGGTGAACTCGGGACTGCCGAGGGTGCCCGAGCGAGAAAGATACAGTCAGCTGACTATGACTGGTTAGGTTTTTTAGTATACTAATAAGTTATCTAATAATAAGTTACCTAAGTATCCATGCTTATGTTTTATATGGGGTCTAAATTTGTCATTTCACGCCTTTAACTAAATCTTTTACTAATGATCATATTGTAATTAAGTTTGACATTTTTCAATAATTTATGAGGCATAATCACCTATATTCTGAGTAAGGACATGGGCAGTCAAAATGGAGATTGTCAGTCCGTAAAATGGTTGAGGCCGCGGGTAACTAATTTTGCGGGTAATAATTATTGGCACAATTAGAATTTACATTCATTGTACAAATTGTTTGCACTTGATGGAATTTGAACCGGCGATTTCTGATTATGGTTCCACTTATATGACCAAATGGCCGGCCATTGAGAAATATACATAACTGAATTCTATAACAACGAACATATCTAATTAATTAGAGAAAAACTAGTTACTGAAGAATCGATATGCAGTAAAGGAATTCGTCAATATGTTTATTGGTGTTTAATAGAGTATGTGAACACGTCTTCAGAGCAGCAGAAGCCTCGAGTGCAGCCAACTTAATGACACGTCGATGACTATCACCACAGTGACGATCATCTCAATGACTTTACGTCGATGACGATCATCTTAATGACGGGAATGTGAGGAGACAGCCGGTTGCTCTGCGGTTTCGACCGCTGTACCGTGGTACGGGAGTTTTGTATTTATTACAGGATCAAATGTTTTACGTTAATGGATACCAGTGACTTCTTAAGTAGTACTAATGTGATTGGTGTGTTGAGAGTTGAGACTTAAGAGTTAGTGAAAAATCTATACATATATTGAATAATTATGCAAATACATATTATAAAGAGGTAAAGTTTGTGAGGTTGTAAGGGGTAATATCTGGATCCACTGAACCGATTTGAAAGTTCTTTTACTATTAGAAAGCCACATTATTAGTGAGTGTGATAGGCTATAAAAATAATAAAGACCAGTCCGGGT
Organism: Helleia helle; assembly: GCA_963853865.1. NCBI lineage: Eukaryota > Metazoa > Arthropoda > Insecta > Lepidoptera > Lycaenidae > Helleia > Helleia helle. The sequence continues at coordinate 17,373,339 of OY971421.1, forward strand.
GCGGCTGTATTTCTACGTTAAAGCAGGCGAAGCTGCGGGCAACAGCTAGTAAATGATAAACTGTTTATGTGGGTAGTTCATTTAAAAAGGTCATATCTTTGATATAATATATTTTATATACTAATACATTAATTAAAAGGTACTTTTAAGATGTCCATAATAAAGTATACATAATACGAAGGTACACTTGACAGCTAATTTTATTTGCATAATTTTATGAGATTAGAAGAGAACATTTATCTGTAAAACGATGATGACGACCACATGATGTCATAATGTTTATCATTATCATCATCAGCCTATTTCTACCCACTACTGGTCATAAGTATAAAGCAATAAAAAAAATAGTTATATTTTCCACAAATCTATAATTGTTCCAATCAAAAGTTGATCATGGAATTCTAAAATGGAATGGAAATATTTTATCCGCAAATCGACCACAAGTTTCTAAATTTTAGCGGGCGATTTTCTCACAACATTGGCTCGCCATTAGATAGTTGGCATAGCTGTAATCCGACCCTCTGAGAGTGTTGCGCGCAGTGGACCAAGCGACACCTTCCTACTTCTCATTTTACTCGCGGCCAATGGACACTGACCAAATTATAATTGAATTAAACTTATCGTATTATCTCTAATATCTCGATATTGTGACAGCTTTTCACATTCGATAAATCTGATAGATACAAAATTAAAATATATACTTGGCTTCACGGATTTAATTGTCCTTATATGTGTGGGTCTCGCTGCGCCCGAAAGGTGGTAAGGTGGACGCTGCTCTACCCACTAAAACCCGGAGAGTGCCACCAATGCCGCCTTTGGTGAGATGCCCTTGATCTGTTGAGCAAACAGGGCACCTCTACGCCTAGTCATCATAGAACAACCCCTCCCAATGGCGGGACAGTACAATGGGGTGAGGTTCTCACCCTTGCCCCTTGTCCCCCTGCTCTTTTGTCCATATAGGGTACAAAGAGCAGCTCCCTCGGTTCACTTGACTTCTCCCAAGGTGCTGGGCTCACCTTAGGCTAGTGAGACCCACCGCCACGACAAGGCTTGAACCATGGTGGGGATATTATGTATACTCTACATTGACTAACTAAGTAATGTATCATTAAATTTTTATGTTAGTTGGATAGGCAAACTGGCAGACATGTCACCTTGTGGTAAGCGGTCAGCGACGCCCATGAACATAAACGTGTTACCTGGAAATAGCCTGGCAAATTGTGTTGCCTATCCCGAGACATAAAGGACCTTAGGCCTCTGTGCCAGTAATTACAATGTTCTCATGTAAGTAGATTTTGTGTTTTTGAACTTTAAACCAAAAATAAATACGTATATATTTTATAGTATTTTACAATAATAAACAATTTCCGGCATATATCTGATTGCCTATAATTAAAGTTAAAGCGGGCCAAATGTTTAACTAATTGTTAAAAAACATAACGAAATTGTACTTGAATATTTGTTTCGACGATATTAAACAGAGTGAGAACGCTTTTATTTCCATGATTTGTAAACATAAAAGGGTAAATTTACATTTTGATATTCGCAAGTGCTTCGGGGACTAAAGCGGCATTCGCACCCTAAATTTTAAAACATCCATTTGCATATGCTTTGAGTAAATAAACGACACTTCTGGCGTTCTTCGTTCGATGATAGGATAGGTTAATGTAAAACAAATGACAAGATATGTTTGTACAAAATCTTCGTCATTTATGCCCTATAATATCGTGGAATTGGTAGAGAGTTTGACTTTGATTGAACATAACTTAAAAAAGCTTAAGGTGGTCAAGTGTATGTCAGAAGTTCTGAAGTCAGAATACGCATTACTTAAATATTATTTGGCAGGTTGGTACTGGGATCATTTATAGTTTTTTTTTTTTTTGTAATTATTATGTGTTGTTTTTTTTTATTAGATAGTTCTTAATAAATCATTTGCTTATATCACAATAGAATGCCTGGGTTACACGTGGCTAGTAAACGGACTTGCTGACCTTGGTATATATTAGTACTGTTTATATGAGGCTAAATTATTTTAAGCTAATATTATAGCAGTGACTGAGGTAACCACACGTCCAAAATAAACAGCATGCGAAAAAAAGGTACTTATAAGAAGAGGGGACAAAAGGGCAGGGGGCAAGGGGCGAGGACGGGAACCTCACCCCATTGTACTGTCCCGATGTTGGGAGGGGTTTTTCTGTGGTGCGGGCGCACCTCACCAAAGGCGGCATTGGTGGCACTCGACGGGCTTTAGTGCGTAGAGCTGCGTCCACTTTCCAGCTCTCGGGCGCAGCGAGTCCTACATACCCGCGTGGGGAGACCCACTCCCCCGCGGGATGCCTCAGAGCAATTCCCAGCGTTAAAAAAAAAAGACAAACTTGAAGATAAATTACAAAACGGGTGTACACGAGACTATGGATTTCAAGAAGAGATGAACTTGGATCATCTGCTTTACATTTGGAAGATTTTTTTTTTTGGAAGAAAAAATTTGTTCTCGGAAGAAATTGGTTTAATATTCTGTTGAGTTTCGTACCGCCAAAAATACAAAGAATGTATTTGAAAGACAATTATGGCACAGGCGCTACAAGCAAAAGTATAACTGAAAATCATACTAGATTGATAACAAAAACACGTCGGGGTTAGAAAGCCAAATGAAACCCGTAGTTCCTGCAATTTAAACTAGCTTAGCCGGTCACATAAAGTTAGTACACAACCCAGAAGAGTAATAGCAGTGGTGAGGGGCCTATATAATAAGCCTTAAAATAGAATTTTATTCTATTCAAAATTGCCCTGGCTTGTAAGCTAACTTACTAGCTTAGAAATGATGCTTGTTTTAGTCTAGATGAAACCAGAAGTACTAGCTTGCTAGCTTGCTATCCTAGTCTAAAAAACTAGTCTCGTGTAACCCGGGTATAAGAGTAACGAAAATGGAAATACAATTTTGTACTACATATAAATTTTTGTTCTCTACTTTCTCTATTTTGCAAGGGATCTTTCAATTTAAAGTATTTAATAGGAAAATTGTTATAACATTTTATTATTAAAGATTCTGTTTTCTTAATGTAAGATATATAAAAAAAAGGAATTTTGATTCAATGAGTTCCAAGTATAATAATTGTAAAGATTAAGTATATTATATCTTCAAAATTTATTACAAAGAATAAATAAAATGTTATAATTATGGTACAATTAAAATAATACCAATGGTATATAGAATTACTCAAAATTTTATGTTTAATTGTTATAATTAATATACTTAGCTTATTTTAAATGTGTTTTACGTAAACACTGACACCAACAGCTAAAATGGCTGTCAAAGATCGTAAGAACATAAAGTTAGCAAACCATTCACACTAAGTTGATACTTTCGACTCTACTGATTGTAATTTTTTATTTCAGTTTTTTCCAAAAAGTCTGAACTTAAATTAAAATTGAACAAAACAAAAAAAAGAAAAAAGAACCTATCTTTTTTCTTTTTTTTTTCTTTAGTAATTTTAGTGAAAACTTCTTTAGCCGCGTTGAGCACTTTTTGGTAGGGGAAAATCTTAACGGTTCGCGTCACCATGCTAATGTGACATTATGACGTCATTATAAAATTTCAAATTTTTTGCATTAAAATTTGAAATTTCATAATGTCATAATTCTAAGTTATAAGTTTTCACTTCTATCGGCAGTCCCTATGACTACCAATATTTTAGTTATTGTATGTAATGTTTAAAGAATTTGCTCATAATTATCACACTGAAGAAGCGGGTCGACAATTCAAAGCAGGAATAAACATTAAAGAGTTATGAACGGAGATAATAAATGAGTACAATATCCATTACCTACATTGTTTCATTCATATTCATAAATAAATATCAATTACAAAAGTTTCCATCCAATGGTGACACGGGAGTGTTGTAAAAGTGTAAAATTAAAAATCGTTAAATTTGGCACCTGGAAATCGGAATAAATCGGGAGATTTTTATTCGAAATTAAACAAAAGTATTTTATGTCAATAATGCGTTCTGTCGTTTAGTTTTCATTAAATTAATGGATGAAAATATTGTTTTTACATTTGCAGATGAATTTGGAAAACTCAAAACTTTGAAAACAAAAGAACAAACGTTTTCAACCATGCGTGAGTCATCAACACATTTCATGCTACTCACGCTTGTCCAAAATTCTTTTGCTTTTTACACTGAGTGACTCTATGACTTTCGTATTACGAAGCGAACGTGTGTAAATTTTTTGATAATCATTTATCTCTAATAAATTGGGGAATTGTCTACATATTGGTACTATTGATCTTTTTTGAGACGAAGTCCCTGTGCATTGATTTTGTGTAACAGGTTTATTTTCGTGTTACCTTATTAAGAATTTTATTTTCTATTTTTTATATATTTTTTTTATAAATTAGTTGAACATTCGAAAATTCGGGAGATAGGACTTCTAAATCGGGATATCGGGAGACAGTGACCAAAATCGGTAGATCTCCCAATAAATAGGGAACTTTTGCAACACTGTGACACGACACAGACCCGCCACTGAAGCAAACCCGACGTCAGGAGGCCGTGTGGTAGAAGACTCCACGGTTGGCGGGGGGCAACCCCCCTCATATAAAAAACAATAGGTGAGCCAGCTGGTTCACCACCAAACCGATGTAGCATTAGGGCCAATATGCCATTAACTTAAACAATTCGGAAAAAAAGAAATTACAAAAGTTTTACTAAAATACCTTAAGTAGTAATAGTATATACATAGTTATATAGTATGTATTATGTAGGTCTTGTATATATATATATTATGTATATTCTCGTCAGATACTATAGGTCAAACCGGTCAGACGTCGTCCTGCGAAGAGAAGAGCAAGCGTATCGTGTCGAAAACTATCCTATGTTTCAAGTTGTATTAAGCTGCACTTAATATAACTAAATTAAATTAAAAACCTGAAGTTTAATATATAAAGATTTTAAGGGACGATATATAACCTTTCTGAATTGTATATTAATCTACATAATTCAAAGAGGGACATAGCCGCTAATTGGTAATATTGAAGTGCATTTCTTTCACAAGCCGTAGAGTTAATTTGCATCCGTTTACGTAACTTTTTAGAGTAACTAGGGAGGCAGGAGGACATAATCAGCGTAATTCCAATCATGCAAATGCCGAGATCCGACTGAAAGCCCGCACCAGCTTGTTTCAGGAGTTAAAATGGAGATCCACTTAGCGCTACGCAACTCACATACGCAATTGATGGTGGGCCAAAGATTAAGTACACGGGTATATTAAAACTTTTATAATATATAATTTGAATAGTGTCTGGAAGAAATTGCTATGCAAGCAATACCGCCTTTGTATACATAAACGTGTTTGACCTATTATGTATTTCATTATGTACTTTTGTTTGTGTGCACAATAAATAATAATTCATTCATTCATTCATTCAATATTTGTGGATATGGAGATACGAGATATGTGTATTGTGTACCGCGATGCTCGGTGACGACAAATCCTGGACGGCGATACATAGGAACGGGGATACGAGGATACGAGGCGCTATCCTCCATATATATCCAGGCGCTATATGATGCGCCTCCAGTAACGCCCCTGTGTTCGCCCCTGTATGCACGACGTTGTGGGGACTGCTTAATAGTGACCAGGCAGTCCTCCTTACGAGGAGTAGCCTGGTCTTCGCCGGGGCCAGCCAGTCGCTGAGGTGATCTTGTCTGTTGCCTGCATATCTGGGACCCTCAAAGAGCGGCTGAAGGCGCTCGCAGTGGTTTTAGTTAGGGTGGGCACTCCAAGGTGCGTCCCATATTGGGTCAGGACCCGAAGATCCTGGTTGCACCCATAAGGATTTCCCTGCGATAAAAAATGCGTATTATGTAGTGATTTACAATGGCGACATAAAACAGAGCGGTTTATATTAATATCCATATAATTTAGGTAATAATCAGCAGATTATCACAAATATCATGAATTTCAGTAATCCATAAATGCCAGCGCGTGTGTCAGAGACTCTACCTTCAAGTATCAAGATTTATCTTATACTTTAGCAGACTTTAGCTTATGGCTGATATACCTATCAATATTATTAAAAGTGTCTGCCAGTCATGTCATTTTACCAGAAGATAGGCAAAGTTATTAATAAGCTGACAACAATTAGGTTTGTTGTGCCCATACACATAATGCGAAGGATTTTTTTAGAAAGTAAAATATGGCGCTTAGTATGGGCAGAGACAAAACTAGGTTGAGAGCAAACCAGTATATAGTTTCAGTAATAAGAAATAAAATGATATCCAATAGGTATCATCATCATCATCAGCCTTTATCCGTCCACTGAACATAGGCTGAATAGGTATAATAGCTTTGATTTGGGTTTATCTGGTGTTGTTAGTCTATGACGGTACCGCTAACAAATACAACATTACCCGCTTCTAACGAATTTAAACGCCGGCATAAACTGAGCTGTATTCCTCTAATTGGGGGCTTGTAACACGAACTCAGATACTCTGCTTTGAAGAAACGTACAAATTAATGAAGACGGTATTAGCCTATATACTTTAATAATTTAATTGCGAATCGAGAAACGAACGAGAACGAGAGTGAAATAACACCTGAATCAGATATTTGTAATAAATATATTTGAATTATAAAATTATTGCTATATAATATAATAAAAGTATTAAGTATTTAGAAATGTATAAAAATATTTTTTTTCTAGCATCGTCCCGCGGCTGCACCTGCGTGCTTCCCATTCCCGTTGGAGTACATGAATAAATTATAGCCTATGTGTTATTCTGACGTATAAGCTATATTATTGTAAAGTTTCATTAAAATCCATTCTTACCGTAGGGAGGGAAGCGCCGTGCCGCGCTCCCGGCTGCATGGGTACCACCATCTTGCTTGTTTCTCCCGTGAAACAGCTTTGCTGTGTTTCGGAGAGAAGGGCAAGACAGGCAGTGTAATTACTGGCACCGAGTCTTAACATCTTATGTCTCAGGATAGAAAACACATAGATGAGTTGCCTGGGCTCGTTCCAGGTAAACTAGTTTATGTTCATGGGCGACGTCGACCACTTACCATCAGGTGGCACGTTTGCCAGTTTACCTATCCAAATAACATAAAAAAACTGTAGTTTTTGCGTGAAAGAGTAACAAACATCCATACATACAAACTTACACTTATATAATAGTATTTTAGTAGGAAAAATAGTTAGATACCTACAATTAATATTGCAGTCCATATTTTTTAACATTCTTTTAACTTTCGTGCTACTAAAATGAAGTGTTTTGCTTATGAGAACAAACCGAACAAATTAATATGTAGTGAAAATAAACAGAAATATTTAAATAATTTTAACACCGTATATTCGTGAAGAATATTGAATTTGTTTAATTTATCAAATCCACTACGTAATAATCTCAAATACTTTCCATTAAAGGGTGCTAAAAGCAATATGGCCGCCTTTTGGAGCGCTTTCCGTGTTAATTTCGTATTCAAATCATGTAAAGGAGGAGCGAGCTTGAGTTAATGTTGCCACTTTTAAATATTAAGATTAGATTATTGTATCGCGACAGAAGTGGCATAAATTGGGTCTAACTACAGCGTAGGTTGGCGAAGATACTCGCCCTCACAAAGAGAACACGTTTTATGTAAAATATGTATGTTATTTAATTTTTGACGACAGTCAACTCTTATTTATTTTAGTTTTATTTTAATTTTTAATTAATTATTTTCTAAATCCTAAAATTTATAAGTTAAAAGAGCAGTGAACAAATTTAATCACCCCACCATCTTTATTTTTCCGTAAACAGCTTTCCTCTGTGTGGCCGGTACGTGTTGGATGCGAGTGGCGGGGTATCGACTGTCTTGGTGTTCATTGAAGAAGGCCTATGTTCAGCAGTGGATGGATAGGGGCTGATGATGAGGATTATATAGATATTAGGACAAGTCCTAATATCTATATAATTAGACCGAAATGTACAGCTTGGCAAAAAATTGTGTGGAAAAAATGAGGGCGCCACTTTCACTTAGGTCTCATCATAATATGGAAAATCAGTAAGATAATTTAATAAAATCGTTAAAAATAAATGTGAAACACTAAGCTTTACTCAAAATCTTATTTGTCGGCCAAGTATTGTCAACATCATAGGTTTCCATTTAGTAAAATATTTAGTTCCACCTGTCACCACGTCATACTCTTTTTTGCCAAGCTGTAGTTAATGGTTATGGGCGACGCTGACAACTTACCGCCTGTGGCTCATCTGCACTTTTGCCAATCTGAAAAATGATATAAAAACAAACAGAATTTATTTTTACCGGTGCCATCATCCAGCTTAGTTTTCCTAAAAGAGGATCCCATGCCAGTATTGATGAAGACGATGAAATCATTTGTAGATAATTAATTACTGGATTTGTTGAGTTTCAAATTATTATCCAAAATTGAAGGTAGTTAAATAAAACTTGTATTATATAATAATAATATAATAATATCTATGGACGTTTTCACACCACGTAAATCTGGTCCCGTGGTAAGTTCTCGAAGAACTTGTGTTACGGGTACCAGACAATGGAAATATATTTAATACTTTTATACTATACATATATTTAAGATTTTTATTATATAATACACATCCATGACACAGGAACACAGAAAATATTTTTGTTCCCTGGCGGGATTCGAACCCGCAACCTCCGGCTTGAGCGCCAACGCGCTTACCACTGAGCCACAGAGTTCGCCATTATGCTTGTCAACTTCCCTCCTTTCATACATGTATGACTCTATCGAAGCTACTTGAACACGATCGCGTGTGTGTATTGTTTCCGCATGTCTATAGACTGTTTGACGGTCATACGAGGGAGTACGAGAGCTGCTGGCGTCCCTGGGAGAAGACTTAAGAATAACAGGTCAGTTGCACATGTCCTATATCATACCTGCTATTCATCCTATATACCTAATATAAGCTAATGCAAGTTAATTTTATATATTTCAAATAGTTCACTCTCTTTTTTCTGTACTGCTTCTATATGATTTCTGGCCTCATGAGCTATCCGAGGAATGATATTTCTCGCGCAACCCGCGGATAGAATATGTGGACATCAAACACCTTCAGTATTTGATTAAGATGTATGGTAGATATTAAAAGAATGTATCTCTAAACAAGCCAGGCTATATTCTCTTCTGCTCAAAGCAGACAAAATGTTAAATGTTGATCTCATATCGATGTTCATAAATCCACAACGACTCGATTTTTACGGCATTCCCTGCCTCGCACGACGAATATATGGAATCAGCTGCCACTTACGGTGTTTCCGAACCGTCACGACTTAGGGACCTCCAAGAAAAGAGCATACTCCCATTTGAAAGGCCGGCAACGCACCTGCTAACCCTCTGGTGTAGCGGGTGTCAGTGGATGTCTCTATCACTTACCATCAGGTGAACCGACTGTCCGTTTGCCCCCTCTTCTATATAAAAAAAATAATGTAAGTAGTTTTTTTTTTTTTTTTTTTTTTAATATCTATGGACGCTTTCACACCACGTCAATCTGGTCCCGTGGTAAGTTCTCGAAGAACTTGTGTTACGGTACCAGACAACGGAAATATATTTAATACTTTTATACTATACATATATTTAAGATTTTTATTATATTATACACATATTTAATACACATCCATGTCCCAGGAATATAGAAAATATTTTTGTTCCCAGGCGGGATTCGAACCCGCAACCTCCGGCTTGAGCGCCAACGCGCTTACCACTGAGCCACAGAGGTCGTTAAATGCAATAAAACCATAACTCGGAATTCATGTCTGCAATGAGCCGGGTGCACCTATATGTAGATCGCTGTGACAGTTTATAAAGGCGGGAAAAGGTTGGATTACCTGGATTAACATATCAAACGCATTTGCCACTCGCTGGAGCCGTCGCTGCGGAGGGTGACATTTCAAACACAATATTTACCATATTATATTTACAAATGTTTCAAATTTGTGATTAGTATTAATCAGTGAATAATATACATCTCTATTTAGCATTAATATATAACTTTTACAATATTTTATGTTTCTTACCACCATTCCACGAACCCATTTGTATACCTTTTCTATGTGAAACAATTGTTAGTGCGTCTTGACAATAAAATCGACTCGAATGCCGTGACGGGAAACGGGAAATGCCGTGACACTGTCATATGTATATATTTTAATTAATTGTGAATTCTTATAATAGCATATATGTTTCAAATTTGCCGGGTTTCCAGTCACGACCAACCTTTTCTTTAAATTGTATTATTTCTTACGTAGTTTATATCTTAATTCTTCTCAAAATAAAACTGCCCGAACTAAGTAAAGTCATTTTCCGTCCAAATACATATTTTTTATCTGTATTATATATTTTTTTATAATTACGTAATCTAGATCATTAATGTTTGTGTAATCACGTAAAGAGAACGATGTCATAAGTGTGTAAGATATGAATCAAATCGTTGGATATAAGATACTTTACTGCCACGCTCCCCTGCTAACGAATGAAATCAATATTTTAATATTTGTGCAAACTCTTTCTGTCTACTAAAGAAATCAAAATGAGGAAGATACGATTATTTGTGGTCACTAATTTTACGTACCCGTACCATTGTTTTGTTTTCTTTATTCTTTTGTTTAAAACTGGATATTTATCACAATTGTCTACTAATGCCAAGGTCACGTGACTCAATTTGCAAAAAAGTTAAGTACCTAAATATTATATGATTTGAAACAGTTTCATCCGTGATTAGTTTAAATATACATAATATAAATAATACAAATGTACAAACAAACAGATATTATCTATATGTGACATCCAATTGACCCTGGAACCAGCGCGAGAACAGCAGTTTCTGATATATTTGTGAATATCAGATATAACCATAGAATAAATCTCCTATTTCATCTAATTTTAGAAAATATAAGAAAATCTCTTTAAAATAATTCGAGTTGAGCTTACAGAAGTAGTAATAGTACTTATATTTCTTAAAAAGTAGGTATACATTAGAAAGTACCCTCGTGGGAGTGGCGGGACCGCGGGAGTTCTCCACCTCTAGGCCTCAGCTAAACGGTCGCTAAACGTTTGGGCGGGCCGCCCTAAGTGCTGTGAAGCGACAAAACGTTTCTGACACGTTTTAAACAAACGAAATATGCTCTAATATCACTATGATAAGGTTCTGTTTAACTTTATAGTAATTCTTTAAGGAACCGTGTCTCAGTATGTATAGTTGAATGTTTTTCATAATAAGATGGGCGTGATCTTCATATACCTTTAGTATATTTTTAATCTTTTTATTTACACGAACGTCAAGAATATAATCTTAATCTATGTTATTTCTTTGGATAAAGTCAACTAGCTTATTGAAATGTGTAGGTGTATACCACCTACACATTTCAATAAGGTGGTACATGATGAAAATTTAAAATCAAATTAAAATCAATTTTATTTATAAATAGTAAAAATAAATAAATAAATAAAAAAGCCTTTTTATTTCCTGCAAGAACTCAATTTTCAGTAGGTATTTAAAATAATTAGTTTTATGACCTTATTCAACTTTTTTGTTACAATAAATTATAAAAAAATCTTATCTATAATATACTTTTCTAACCCTATTCTAGTTACATTATATGTTTATTATTATTATTAACTGACTATTCTGCAAGAAGGAGGAGGAGGAGGCCTTTACCCATCCAGGGGGATGGGTAAAGGCCTCTTCCAAAGATGCCCAATTTTCTCTGACCGTGCTATTATAAATAGTAGGGGAATAAAATCATTAAAGATCGTTTTCAGTTTACCAAATACAAATATTTATTTGTATTTAAATACTTTCTCAGGCATTCATCGAACTTTTACCTAGCGTAACAGTAATATCATCTCAATATTCCTTCCCGTTAATAATAGTTAGTAGAATGCATCTTAATAAACCAGGCACATAATGTTTACACTACATACACTTTATTATACATACATTTTATATATATACGACAAATCAACGCACGATCATACATTTCATGTATTAATTTTTCTACCGCATCAATAGCTAATTTAAGTATATTTCTATAAATGTTTAATTATCATTTTATGAAAAATAACCGACTTACCATTGAATAAGATATCGATTATGTAGCCTCTTCGAGTTGTGTTCGACTTCAATGGCTGGCTGTGTCTGCAAAATATAAATAGACAGACGATGATAGTATTATGAAAATAAGAAATATAAATTGTCGTTTATATATGTGAATAATAAATGTAGTATTAGTAAGGCTTGTTATAAAGTGGGTAGAGCGGCTAAGTGTAGTCTGCGAACCACCTCCCCGGGGATTAATAGTCTCTCTGTAAAACGTACAGGGCTGGAGTGGCACGTATTATTTTTAATACCTTTATTAAAAAGAACTTCAATCGGCTTATAACAATCCTAGGTAAAAGTTATTTATTTATTTACTATTTTAACATTATCGTTGATTAAACATTCACCATTATACAGAATTACTTTTAACTTTTGTTTGAAAGGATTACGTATATATTTTTTTATGTCATCAGGGACAAACGAGCAGTCGGAGCCTCACGGCGCCCACGCCCATACACTTCCGCACAACCAAGGCCACGCAGATGCGCCGCCCTCCTTTTTCCTATCCCCCAATGGGCCACCGGAAACTCGCAAACCGCACGAAACGCGACAGCATAGCTGTCACTTGACGCCAGTGTTATGTGAGCGAGAGGTACCACCCCGGTCGTGCCGGCCCAGTTCGGCTGCAATGCAGTATGGCGCTACCCTCTTACTCAAATTTATTTTATTCGAGGTGTATAAAGTACAAAAAACTTTATATAACGAACTAAATATATAACGAAACCCTGAGTGGTATTACAAGTGATAGTCGTGGACATAATATCTAGTTATAAAACTATTAAACGATTCCGTTTTATATTATTGACCACATTATCGCTTATATGACACAATAGTGGTAAGCGTAAAATGATAATAATAATATCTATGGACGCTTTTATACCACGTCAATCTGGTCCCGTGGTAAGTTCTCGAAGAACTTGCGTTACGGGTACCAGACAACGGAAATATATCTAATACTTTTATACTATACTTATAGTTAAGATTTTTATTATATAATACACATATTTATTACACATCCATGACCCAGGAACACAGAAAAGTTTTTGTCTCTTGGCGGGATTCGAATCCGCTCCCTCCGGCTTAAGCGCCAATGCGATAACCATAGAGCCACAGAAGTCGTCAAAAACTAATATTAATAATTTAAGTGTGTGCGACTATAACGCGTACCTACTAACGAAATACAATTCATTCCCGATACAGGAATTCATGTTTTATATGTTTTATTCTAGCGGGAATCCAATCATGGGAAATGCATGCCGCTAACCACTACAAATAAATGCGGATTACGTAATAATCAACTTGTACAATCAAAACGTAATTCTGTAAATACCAAGAAAATTAATTATATCATTATATAAACTTTGTATTAAAATAATTTAAAATTATGATGAAGATTTTAAATTAGTTTCGAAAATTTAAATAGTAGCGGTGGGCGGCAGTTTTGCTCGCGTTGGCTTTTGTTTATAACAGTATCCAGACATGATTTTTTTCTGGGTAGTCAATAATGTTCTCTGTGATATAATCTATCTCCATGACAAATTTCATCATAATCCGATAAGCGGTTTAGGCGTGGGAGCGTAAAATTTAAAACTCACTTTCGTATTTTATAATAGGGACTATAGTACTCCCGTGTGCATGGTAGAGTGTCCGAAACGTAGGGAATGTTAAAATCTTAATAAAACGCGATAAAATCCTAAGAGTTTTATTATGATAAGAAATATGTTCACGTATTAGCTAAATTCGGCCCTGACGTTTTCATCCTGCAAATTGCAATACATCGAGCTGAGCAGCTATGACTTTTCGCATTTGTCAGAAGTGCTCCACCTTTTTTATATTCTGCGTTTTAATGGATTATATTGTGGAATATATTCCTAGCTTAGACTGACGACATAAATGATTGACATTGATTACTTGTTAGCTATATGGTTTGATATTGTAATAACTATGGAATACCTATAGGTACGTTACGTTTATAATGTACCTAGTCCAGCCATAAGTTCTGTTACAAATGAAAATGCATTTTTGTTAATGAAGTAATGTAATATTATTAAAATTTATACCTACATGTTTAGAGTTTAATAAATGTTAAAGTCTCAGCAAAAAATAAAAAAAATATTCTATTCGATTTGGCTTTTATACCGGCCTTTAATCGGTTTGGCCACGAATTACGCGCTGTTTTCAAGGGAAATACGCCACTGCTTGCTTCAAAGATTTTTTAAGAGACTCAATGTCACCGTGTCGTTTAGAGCAGGCCACAACCTCTAAAACTGACCATAATTTGAAGTCTAAAGGGTTAAGGTCTGGGCTAGATGAGGGCCAGTCTTCAGCTCTTATAAAGTCCGGAACGTTGGTTTCAAGCCAGGCTTGGGAGGTCGTGCCTTCTAAACAGGTGCAGAGTCCTGCTAGAAAGTCGACGGTATATTTTTAAAAAGCGTTCCAAAATAATTAAAACGTTGAAATAAAAGAAAAGGTTTTATGTAACAGTATTTATGGCAGACAACATAATATTATGTTTCAATTTTTTTACTACATTAACATTTTTAGTTAGTAGTAGCATGTTGATAAAATTAACAAACTATATTTATGTAATAATTATGTATTTTAAAAACGTTACTGTCAAAACAAATGAAACTTGCATATATACGTTCTCAGCATAGAACGAAAGTAGCTTACTTAAGACTTTAGTTTATATTACTTTAGTTTTTTTTTATAATACAAGATCCTTAAATGAAACTTCAGTTCTCTGCATGGAAATGAAAGCAGCTTACTTAAGACTATTGTTTGTATAACTTTTTTTTTTTTAATGTAAGATCCTTGCTAAAAATACAGTAAACATAATTTATCTACATTTCCTTTGCAAAATAAATTCAGTACAAACGGTTGCGTACCCCTGTCTTGTATATTTTTTGCACGCCTTGTTAATAAGCGTCTACTGGTTCGTGAAATATTACAAATTGCGCCTTCCCCCTTCCCCCTCCGGTGAAGCCTCCCACATTTTATATTGCCTTTTTCGTGCTTTCCAGGATATTACCAACGCTTTGTGTACTTATAACCTTGATCAAGTTCTTTGGAGATGCTACGCGATTAAATGAGAGGATTAGTTTGAAAGTTTTTGGTCTTTATTTTATTTATTTTTTCGCAGGGAAATCCTTATGGATGCAGCCAGGATCTTTGGGTAGATCCTGACCCAATATGGGACTCGCACCTGGGAGTGCCCACCCTAACTAAAACCACTGCGAGCGCCTTCAGCCGCTTCTTGAGGGTCCCAGATATGCAGGAAACAAACAGGATCACCTCAGCGACAGGCTGGCCCCCGGCTAAGACCAGACTACTCCTCATAATGGGGGACTACCCAGCCGCTACTAAGCAGTCCCGACGACGTCGTAGCGTACAGACCCAGGTTCCCATCCTGAGTCCGACACGAACACACGAACACGAACAAGTAGCCTGTTCGTCGCCTGCGGGAGGAGGCCTCATCGGCGGCCCCCTCTCTCACCTACTCGTCGGCCTCCTTCTGGGACATTACTGCCTCGCAGAAGGAGACCATCACTGTCCAGGACTCGTCGTCACCGAGCATCGCGGTGATGACGCTCGGCAGAGACAAGTCCTCTTCGATGATTGGTCTTTGTTACAACAATTCTGTGTAACAATGTTCTTGTATTAATAATATATAATTAATAATACAGCATCACGATCACTAATTGATTTGCGTCTATTGTTTACGTTTCTTTTAATTAATGTTTAGTTTAGTAACGCAAGTTTCTGATTATTCTTAAGACACTTGTGGCGGAAAAATTAAAAAAAAATCTGATTTAAAAATTACAATCCTATAAGACGGACGGATTGAGAGTCGTTTTAGCAATACCTCTACCAGTGGGGGATTTACAATAGGGGCAGTCGGGGCTAGTGCCCAGGGCGGCAAATTTTCTAGGGCGGCAAAATTTAGAAACTGTTTTTTTTTCAGTCTTATCAAGATTGCTAAATATAATTAATTAATTTTTTTTTTTTTTTTTTTTTATTAAATAGATAATTAAAGAAATTAATTTTTATATAATATGAAGGACCTTTAAACTGAGTTTCCAAACGTGGATTTATGATCCTAGCTGCAACAAACTGTAGCACCAGAACGATCGTATTCATGTTTGAAAAGAGTTAAAAACTTTTTACGTTCTAAAATGAGTGCAAATAGGCACAATAGCTTAGATATTCTAATTTTTTTTTCGGAGTGATATATGCTAACGGCCCAAAGGCCCTAATGCTACATCGGATTAGTGTGAGCCGATTTGGCTCACTTTTGGTTTGTAAAAGTGGGGGGTTGCCCCCCGCCAACCGTGAAGTCTGCGACCACACGGCCTCCTGGCGTCGGGTTGGTAGATATGCATCAAATCAGACGTACTGACAACATTTAGATTGCGAACAAATATTTTTTTTATGTTTTGGCAATATACAATAGGCAATATATAATATGCACAGATATTATAATAATGTATAATAAATTAGTTATTTTATTTTTGAAAAATAAGGTAATAAACTATAAGTTTAAGTGAAACTGCAGTATTGGGGCGGCATTTTTTTCGGTGCCCAGGGGCGGCATTATGTTTAAGTCCGGCCCTGACCACTACCCAATGTCACCATCTGAAAACGCAACCCTAAAACACATATTTATTACATAAATAGTATAACATGTATCACAAATTCTTGCCCGCTGATGTAGAAGCTGCATGGATCTTTCTTTTAAGTTTTACAAACTGAATGTCTGGCAAGCTACTGTTATATCTTGATCTCCTATTAATATTATAAACGCTAAAGTAAGTATGTGTGGATGTTTGTATCTCTTTCACGCAAAAACTACTGAATGGATTTTAATGAAACTTTACAATAATATAGCTTATATGTATATATATAGATATCCGAATAACACATAGGCTATAATTTATATCCTTCATCACTCGGGAATAGGAAATACGCAGGTGAACGCAGGTGAAACCGCATGGCACTGCCAGTATTGAATAAAAAACATTCATCCTCATTTATTATTTCCTTAAAACCTTTTAAGTTTATTATTAATAATAATAAAAATAAGTTTCGTACAAAAAATAGTTAAATAGTTTCAAGACCAAATAAATAAGCCCTAGAATTTGAGGTAATGAGGAGAAAGTTTGCAAATGGCCGCTCAACCTTACCACCCCGGCCTTGGCACTTAATTACACCCGCAGGAATGTTATTACTATATTTAGCTTACAAAAGGCTGTACCTTACCTGATGTAACCTGTGTACAGAAATATAATAAGGGATTTTTACGTCTAGGACTGATTTTATCGCTTCGGTACCCATGAACACACGATATTTGGAGTTATACAATAAAGTTTGCTTCTGAAATCTTATCAGATGTTAGGATGCGTTTTATATTGTATACCCTTCTACTTACTATTATTATAAAAAGCACCCCACGTGCAAAACTGTAAAATAATACAAACTAAACACACAATGCCAACACTATACATACTATTTATTACAGATTGCAATGATTACAATCGTAAACTACGCGATATTGCATCTGGATAGTTAATATTATATTATCACTAGCTGTTGCACGCAGCTTCTCCCGTGTTAACTTACTTATTAGTCACAGCGTGATTTTATATAGCCTATAGCGTTCCTCGATAAATGACAACACTGAAAGATTTTTTCAAATCGGACCAGTAGTTCCTGAGATTAGCGCGTTCAAACAAATAAACTTTTCAACTTTATATTATTGGTATATTATATATAGATGACTTTTGAACTGTAGTTAAAATGATGTATTTTTACGAAAATGAATACTTGTTTAATATACACCATCTTTTCGATCACAGCTTTTCCATAGTTTTTTTGCACCAGTTATGGTCATAATAGCAGAGGCCCAAGGTAATAGAACATCGGTATAAAATAATTATTTATTATTATGCGCATATTAATCACTATTATCATTATGTAAATAATAAATATAATTTGTATAATTAAAAACAGTTACCCATTTACATTAAATATGAGCCAAGTAATTCTTTTTGAGTTTCACATACCTGCGTAGGTAAATACGTGTAACTTACGTAATTAAATTATTTCTTATCACTCAAATAATGAATAACGCAAATATGTTTAAAGGTTTTGTGCACTTTAGGTATGACAATTGACGTCGTTTTTTCAATCCATGAATTTACGTACTCTATAAGTTGTATCGTTGAGTATAATTATTTACTATTAAAGTGTCATCATTATTAATAGTTTTGATTTAAAAGGATTTCATTAAAAGTTATTATTACGAAATATACAACTACTTCTAGAATTTATTTTATTTTGAGTAAATATAAGATGGAAACTTAGCAACGTGTTTCGTTTTCATCATATTCATTGTAGAGTATGAGGAGCAAAAACAAAAGAAAACAATACTCAAATTTTTAGTAAACATTTCACTAGTAGCATAGTTTTTCTAGCATTTTGTTGAGGAACCCTCCATACGAGTCCCACTTAAACTCGCGCGAGTTAATTAATTCCGTCTCCAAACTAAAGACTATGATTAATATAATAAAAAAAAAAAAAATATTAATTATTCTATAACGTGCTCATTGATTATAATCTTAATAAACTCTAGTTTTGATTAAACTTCATTCACGGCTGCTTAATTATGGCTGATTATTATTCATTATTAAATTTCTAAATTTCTCGTGAACAAGACATTTGTAGATAATGTCGAAATATCAACCTCCTAGAAATAAAACTGAAAGCCATGGTAAATATCCCGTTTTAAATAATTTTATGAATGAAAATAACCATGTTAACTTAAAATTATTACATTTCCTAATTATCAATTTATGGATAAACCCTTGAAAGCGCTTTCCTTAGGAATTGGGAAAGTGAATTCGCCGCCCCACAAACTGGTTATATCAATCATAAACTTATTCGATTAATTACATTTTGCGGAGTTAATAGCGACAACTAATATCGGGGGTAGGGATGGCGGAAACTATATCGATTTGGATAAATATATAAATAAGACGGCCTTGGCGTATACGCCAAAGAATAAACAAATGTAATGTATGTATGTAATATTGAAATAGGCCTGTATATAGGGTGATAAAGATGATGTATAAGACAAAGAACTACAAATCTCGATGTATCAGGTAGAGCTAATTTGGCTTAAAATAGTAAATAATGATAGTGTAGAGACATGTACAGAAAGATGCCCAAGGCTAGAAGTAGCGATGACGCGCATAAAGTGGATAGAGGTAACGGGATGAGAAGAGCCGAATATTAGGCTCAGTAAAAAAAATTGGGAGTAGTCAAATTTTTTTTGGAAGAAAGTAAATGATTTAGAAAGTACAAAAACAACTTTTTAAATTAAATAATTTCGACGATATACAGATTACAGTTACAAAATGTTTTTTAAATTTGTATTTTAATTCAAACTGGATTGCTATGTGTATTGTGTATGTTTTATTGACAAGAAGGTACCCCTTCTTGTCAATAAAACATACACATTATCGTAAACAACATGTATTTCAAACGTCAAATTAGCGTTAAACTTATTAATAGTAAATTTGGTTATACTGTGCGTCTTTCGTAATTACGAACAAATTTTTTCCCCATTTAATAAAAATAAATAAATATTATGAACTACTCAACACTATTCCACACACAAATAACAGTAGCCGAGATCTCACCTCAGGTGTCAATTAAGACGGCCATTACAATAGAATCATCGATAATCACACATTACATCACTAGACGGAATTTCGGTGGTGTCATTAGGAAGGCTCCGTTAATGATTAATGGGGCGCCGGGCGGGCCCCTCCCTAGCCCCGCAGCCCAAACATAATCGAGCTACCCCTTTGATGGAGCGGTCTGTCCTCGGATTATTTTTATTTGCCAAGGAACTTTTATTGCTGGCCAGTACATCGATTATATGTTTAATTACTGGCTTTGTTGTTGCCCGCGAATCCGTCTGTGTTGTTTTAGGGTTATTTGTATCAGATGTATACATGCTCATAGTGATTATTTAGAGATCCTTCTTTAAGACTATGCTTTTGACAAAGTTTATCAAAATCAGGTTTGTTTGGCAGAAGATTCGAATCACTCCAAGACAATTTTTATGATGAATATAAATCTTTTGTGTAATTTATTTACCTTAGGTAGACGAAGTGTTGGTCGGCGATTAACCAGGTGGGAAGACGATCTCCGTGCAGTGGCCGGTCCGTGTTGGATGCGAGTGACGAGTTCATTGAGGGAGGCCCATATTCAGCAGTGGACGGATCCCTATCCGCTGATGATGATGAAATAGCGGAGTAGAGACCATGCCCAGAAAGAAAAAGGTTTAGTCATCATCCTGGGGCGACTAGCCGAGGCTGGTGGAAGTTAAATAAGCCGTTTTGGCGTTAATTGAAAAGGGCTGTCCATCACGGAAGGAAAAGGATGGTAATGATGATGATGCTGAATAACATTTATTTTAGTTTCATCGTGAGAATGCGACACGAGTCCTATTGCTACACTAAATACATTTCAC
This sequence comes from Helleia helle, assembly GCA_963853865.1. Classification (NCBI taxonomy): domain Eukaryota; kingdom Metazoa; phylum Arthropoda; class Insecta; order Lepidoptera; family Lycaenidae; genus Helleia; species Helleia helle. Next base: position 17,394,015 of record OY971421.1, read on the forward strand.
ACGACAAAAATTAAATTACCGAGCATTGTGTAAATAATTATGAAACAAAACTCCAACAGTTCCTTCAGCAGATCGTTGATGTTAATACAATGTATGTAGTATTTGAACATATTGGATATATAATACTTATATAATAATGTCAACCCTTATATTTCCCACTGCTGGGCACGGGTCTCCTCCTCGAAATCAGGCCAGGAGAGTGTTAGGCCATAATTCACCGATGCGCTGGCCCAATACGGGTGGGTGAACTTCACACCTTCAAAGACTTTTAATCTCATCAGGCATGCAGGTTTCCTCACGATGTTTCCTTCACCGGTGAGCAAGCGATGGTCTCATGTTCAGGTGCACGTAGAAATAAAGAAAAACCCATTTCAAGGCATCACAGGGGTCAAATGTTTTTCACACCAGCCCATTATCTGGAGTCCAGACACTCCGTAAATTATAAATGATTTTTATATTGATAGTGCACGCTGACTATCTATAATTTAGTCATCATGATATCTCGTCACCATTTTTTTTTGTTGACGCAGAGAAGTGTTTTATGTAGCCCAGGAAAGGGGAAGGTTTCGGAGTCTATGTCGGACTCACAGTTAGGCTGTGTATCAGTGGCGGACTTACAGATTTACCGCCTGTAGGCTATTCTATTTATGCCGCCTCTTAATTTTCATACATAAAGTTTTGCTTACTTTAATTCTCTATAATTTGGTTTAGCGGATTTGGTACATTTTCAAGCTGTAAAGATTTTGCTGATCGCCCAAATACTGTACATCCCCATATTTGCCGCCCTATGCACCAGCCTACCCAGCCTGCTGGTAAATCCGCCACTGCTGTGTATACTCAAACTTAAGCCACTGCGAGCGCCTTGACGACAATAGGAGCGCTCACCTTAGCGACATACTGGCCCCAGCGAAAGATCAAACTACTCCTCGTAACCACCACTTATCCGTCCTCGCGACATCGTGCCATACTGGGCCTAGGTTCCCATCGAGAACCTGACACGAGCACAGGGGTGTTACTGGAGACGGATTAAGTAGCGCCACCTACGCACCCCTGTTCTTCGCCCGCGGGAGAATGCTCGTAGGTGACCTCCTCTCACCAGCTCGTCGGCCCCCATCTGGGACATCACTGTCTCGCAGAAGGAGACCATCGCCTTCCAGGACTCGTCGGCGCCAAGCATCGTTTTGACGTGACTGTGATGACGCTCGGCAGAGACTAGTTCCCTTTGATGACTTGGTAGTCCAGTCACCATGCCTCTATTAAGTCTATCAACGTCAGAAAAATATTTCACATGGTCGAAATCGTTCAAAAATGAAAATATATAATTAGATTAGTACTTACACTATTGCTACTTTTCTCACATTAGAATTGATTCATGAATAGCCTGCGTTATGTATAATATTATATTGGACGAGTCGAACCATTTATCAAACCCACTATCTGTTGTATTAGATAAGGGACGTTCATTTCTAAACTATAAGCTACTAGCGGCCCGGTACGTGCTTCGCTACGTGTAAAGTGAAATAAAAAAAAAATGTAACATCAAATTAATTTATTCAAACAAAAAAATATATTATTAATTGCGAGCTATTTTAAAACATTGTTGTACTGTCAACGCTGAAAAAAGTTTCAATATGACCCCAACTGAAAAAGTTTAAATTTGACAGCAAAATCTCCATTAATTTACTGAATTAAAAAAAATTGATAAATGAAGAACCGCTCGACCGATTTTGTGCAAACTTCACATAAACCATCTACTAAATAGTCCGAACAAAGCCTAAAAACATTTGGTTGGGATTGGTGAGCCCGTTCTTGAGTTATAAAATTACAACGAAAAGTGGTTTTTAAAAAAAATTTATATATAAAGAAACTAAATACGACTTATTGTTAGATTTTAAATATTTCCTTATAAGTTTCTTATAGTAAAAAAATCATGACCTCAAATAAGGGTTATGGGGTAAAATTTTCTGCTGTTTAATGTTAATATTTCTATTCAGTCAATAACTTTACTATCTCGGCTATTTTATAAAATAATTTGTATGTTCAGTCCCTTTTTATCCGAATAAGCAATCATCATGATTTTATGCGCTGAGATGGAAGACCGGGAAGTAGCATAGGTTTCTTCTAGCACCCCTAACAAGGTTCAAGCCTAGTCGTGACGGTGGGGCTCAATAGCCTAAAGTGAACCCAGCACCTTGGGCGAAGGAAATTGAGCCGACGGAGCTGCTCTTAGTATCCCTCCTATCCTATCCTATATTAGGTATATCCTAAGAAAAAAGAGCAGGGGGCAAGGGGCGAGGATGGGAACCTCACCCTAATGTACTATCCCGACGTTGGGAGGGTTTGTTCTGTGGTGCGGGACAACTCCTCTGTGGAGGTGGCGTCGGTCCCTTGAGGGACTGACTAGTCGTCGAGGTGCCCTGTTTGCTCAACAGATCCGAGGCACCTCACCAAAGGTGGTATTGGTGGCGCTCGCCCGGTTTAGTGTCTAGAGCTGCGTCCACCTTACCACCTTTCGAGCGTAGCGAGTATACCCCCAGCACCTTGGGCTAAGGAAATTGAGCCGAGGGAACTGCTCTTTGTAACCCTCTTATAAGAAGAGGGGACCAAAGAGCAGGGGGACAAGGGACGAGGATGGGAACCTCACCCTAATGTACTATCCCGACGTTGGGAGGGTTTGTTTTGTGGTGCGGGACAACCCTCTGTGATGGTGGCGTCGGTCCCTTGAGGGACTGGCTAGCCGTTGAGGTGCCCTGTTTTTTAATAGAAGAGGGGGCAAACGGACAGTCGGTTCACCTAATGGTAAGTGATAGCGACATCCACTGCCACCCGCTACACCAGAGGGTTAGCAGGTACGTTGCCGGCCTTTCAAATAGGAGTATGCTCTTTTCTTGAAGGTCCCTAAGTCGTAATGGTTCGGAAACAACAGATCCGGGGCACCTCACCAAAGGCGGCATTGGTGGCACTCGCCCGGTTTTAGTGGGTAGAGCTGCGTCCACCTTACCACCTTTCCTGACTTATAAGGCGGCATAGCCCACCAGCTGTTCAAATCTACTCTAGTTAATTATTGATAGCCGAACACTGTCCCTTGAGATACAGGTCGTCCTCGTTCAAGAGGCAGGGTCTAAATGTATGTTTACAGATTTTGCAGCAATCTTTTCCCCATTAATATGTTACTTTCTGCCCTACGATATAAAGAATTGTACTACTTTTAGTATTAGGTATATTTCTGTAACTTTTGTATCAATGAAGATTATTATTATTATTATTTCGGGGCAGCGAGTCCCACATACCCGCCTGGGGAGACCCACTCCCCCGCGGGATGCCTCAGAGCAGTTAAAGAAAAAAAAGGTTTCTTTCAGCACGGGAAACAACCTTTTAAAAATTTAAACAACTAGAAAATAGGTGGCGTTTCTAAGACTTCCTATTGTTGTTTTTATTAGATTTCGCTTATAATTATGTTCATATTGGCAAACGACCTAGTGTGTAATCCGCCTATAATATTTTTGCTCATTTGGCTCCAAGGCAATTCGACGCATGCAATTATACAAGCTCACCTCAGGTCAGGACAGGACGAGTGGATAAGCGAAGCAAGGTAGCAGGCAATTAGTCGCCGCGGATGATGGATGACGCCCTTAGTGACGCGAGGCAATAAAATCTCATAAGTCATTATACGGCGATGATAACTTGTACTTAGATACGGACGGTTCCTTAATTATCGCTATAGTGACATGGGAGATAATGCTGAAGAATTTATTTCGTTATAATATAATTATGGCAAATCATTAAGATTAAGGTGTAATCATTATCCCCGTATTTGGGGAAAGGGGAATTCTGAAAATGGAGAATCCGGTCTCGATTGGGGATGTTGTGGGGAATATGTGGAGATTTTGATATACCCAAGTACATTACCCAAGTACATTAATAATTTGATAAGGTGACATTTGACATGAATATATATTTTTGGATTAGATGCTTATAATAGGTATTATTTTTAAATACATATTGTAAATTGTTATAAAACATAAAATAATGTATAAAAGTAATTTGTATAGATAATATTTTATAAACGTACAAAAATAAAACAGTTTAGCAAATCTAACCGATAAGTTTTAAAGATAAGAAAGAGACAAATTAACAATTGATTGCCTTATACTAAATTGACTTAAAATTGATGAAATTCCCGAAGTTATTTTTTTCTTCTTTACGCGCGTTATGAAAAAATGATGGGAGTGAAATTTTAAGATGTGCGCGCATCACTGTAACACAAAAGTAACAGGTTGATGCTGTTATTTTTTTTTATATTTATTACTAATTTCTAATATCTAATTCTCTACAGGAAAATTTATACATCAATCTAAGAATCTTTTAGTTTAGATTTGATGACTATTAATGTAGTATTAAAAATAGTACCTACTATTCAATTTTTATTTCAGTTTTCGAGATGGGTAAAACAAATTCGAAAATGTGTAAAAACTATTACAACCGAAAGCAAGGTGCCAAGGAAGCTGAAAAAAAACAAGCCTTGCTTGTCAGTAAAAAAAACAATAAAAAAACAGGAGCAGAACGTACTCGTGCTTGTAGGCTGCGAAAAAAATACTTTGACAAGTGAACGAATCATCCGTGACTGAGATTTTATCAATCCCGTCACCTTCAAATTCACGAATAAGAAAATAAATATTTATTTCATTTTTCAAATTTAAACTGAACTTTATTGACTGTATTTACTATCATTTTCCAGTCCTATTATTATTTTATTATAATTAATTATTTGCATGTAATTAAAAACTATTTTTAATTATATATTTGGCATCATTAAAAAAATAGTTTTTACTTCTCACGCGCGTACATAAATACGCACCCATTGTTTGTCTCTCCCAATTATTTTAGAGAGAAACGAAACGTTGAAAGGTTTTTCAGCTGGTTTTAAAAATAAGGCATAATATTAACCTTGACTTATAATAATTATAATTTTGGCAAAAACGCGCCTCCCTTCACGATAATATCTTTTTAAAATATAATATAATGAAAACATTTGCATATGGTTAATTTAATTGTATAAAATAATCATTTGATGTGGTTATTATACTTATTAAAATCTTTTTGTTTTTATAATTAAATTTGTTTTGAACGTAAGCGTTTTATTTAATAAGTTTTTGTACTTTAACAGTTCTTAATTTTATTCGAATTTTATATTTCTTTTTTTTATTTTAACAGCCGTCTGAAGTAGTTAATTGCCAGCATTTTAAAATTACGTATTCTGATATACCTATCCATACATTATATATATATATTTTAAGAAATAAATAATATAGCTATTTTGAAGTATAATTGGAAAATGTTAGCGAGGTAGACGAACAACATAGAAATATAATTTCTAAAAGGTTATATAGATCTTTATTCCCATGCCTGTATCCACAAATGGTAGTAAAAACAAACATTTTTTTAACAAAAAATTTATTCTTGGTAGTAGAAATAAAGAAAAATTTTTTGAGAAATTTACAGATGGGTGCAAAATTCTTAGACATATAACTAAAGTTTTATAAACAAGGCATTCACAGAAAATAGGTAGGTACTGAAAATTCCGTAATATAAAGACCTTACCGTGAAACAATGTTCCATTTTAGATAGTATTAATAAAAAACAATTATAAAAAAATAAGATACAAAGGCGGTAAAAACGTAGTGTCATAGAAAGTTGTGTACGTCGAAGAGATTTATTATGATGTAATGGTAAGATGGCGGCTATTATGGGACATTAGGGGGCAGGTGTCGCGTTGGACACGCTACTGTCCTGGGCCCACGTAATCTCCATTAGACTTTGAACGTTCCTTGGAACACATTTGTATATCAAAGTTAGGATTATCCAGCGAGCATATAACCGGAATAGAGTGTTACCACTCTATTCCGTAATTTATCTGTAATGTGTTTTGTATGAAAACAAATACCGCCACATTTGTGCTGCGTCGCTGCGCCGGTTCTGCGCTCTGATTGGCCGACTGATTGATGATTGGACGATGGAACGTACATACAGATCACTCATTGGGTGAATTGTTTTACGTCAGTGACGAATCACTGATCAGTTTCGGAATTTGTATAGCTCACATTACTACTCTATCGGTTATATGCTAGATGGGATTATCTAACTTTGATAGATATACACAACTATTGTTATAACTAAGCGTTATCTTAGAAAGATTGGGTATTGGTGCTGAACTATCATCATCATCATCATTATCAACGTTTTTTCGTCCACAGCTTAAAGGACACTTTCAATGAACGTCACGACCGATCTCGCGACTCGCATCCAACTAGCAGTGACCCCTACAAAAACATCGTCGTCCCATCTACATTCGTTGGTTGATCAATGCCGTTACCCTGAAACTGTATTTCCTCATCATTACCAGCCTTTTCCAGTCCCCTGCCGGGAATTGGTCTCTTATAATGAACGCCAAGACAACCGATCCCCGCCACTCGCATCCATCTAGGACCTTCAATCTTTTACGTAGTTGACCTGTTTATCTTCCCGAATGTATTTGGGTTTGAGCCAAAATAAATGTACATGAGTAAAAAATATCGTGTCCACCGCCTTCAACCCATAATTGTGGCTATGTTTATTGCATTAAACATGTTTTTTTTTTTTACTTACACTGGACCATGTATATTAAAAATTAGATGTCCTTTTTACACCAACATTCATAGTTTTTTTTACATAGTAATTTATTTTATTTTTAATTTTTTTTCTTCATACAAATGAAACATGTCCATTTCACTACCTCGTTACGATAATAGCTCAAAATTTCCAAAATTTCTTAGGAAGCTTAGAATTAGAATTTTATAAAAGGTTCGTGTAGTACCTGGCCTTCTCTTTTATTGATATTTTACCGCCGAGCTTATCAAATAATAAAAATAAAAATTGTTTATGAGAGCATCCTAGATTTCGCCCTGTGAAAAACAATTTGTGAGAAACGCTATTTACACCCCTGTAGAATTATAGAAACTACCACTTCTCTACATTTTTTAAAGCTGACAACATGTGACATTATTTATTAAAAAGAAAAAGTGTCAGTCTCCCTCTGTGTCTTGGTGTGTTGTTGATTTTATTTTGGTCGTCCATATTTTTTGTGAAAAAATCCTGTGAGAAACGCAGTAACATCAAGATAAGTAAGTAATATTTTTGTTTATTATTAGTGCAAAGCATTTTGATAGTCAAGTGATCCCGATACAACAGGGTCACGCATTCGTAGTATCTGATTTTTAGGTTATAATCAAATAAAGCGATTTAAAAGTTTCATGTTGGTATGTATGCCTGTGAGAAACGGTCGAACAAAAATGTAAAACTAAGGCACGTTTATACTGGTCATATTTCTCACATGACCGTTTCTCAGAGTATTTTATTATACTCGTATTTACGTACTTTTTTGTGTCTTACATAAAAATGACCGGAATGTAATATATTTTTAACGGACTTCAAAAAAAGGAGATTCTCAGTTTGTATGTATGTATGTGTGTATGTTTGGCTGTATTATCTCGCGTTTAGGCTGAACAGATTTGAAAAATTAGTTTTTTGATTGAAAGGGTATACAGGTATACTTTACAGATGGTCCCGTTGTCACCAAGTCAGGATTGCAGAAGAGGATACGATAACAGAAACGCATATAATGTGTGAATTAGAAGAGCCCAAAGTCCATGATACAGGCGCACTAATATTTAATAATTTACCTGATTTTAATTATATTTAAAGTGTTCATACCTACATGTTGTATCGTTAAGTATTTCGCATTGGATGGACATCTTGTTTCTTTTAAGTTTACATTTTAACCCTAATTCTGACGCAACATACAACATATCTATATGAGTATACGTATACACATTATATTGGCCTAAATATCTTCCTTAGACTAAACACAAAAATACAATGTACATATTTGAATCCTATGTTTATTCCTGTACATCTGAATCATAACATGTCATAGGTACCTATTTGTTCATCAGTAAAAAGTTACCTATGTGAACGCATCTTTGTGACAAATGTGAGAAACGTTTTTGATTTTTGTGAGAAACGTGAGAAATGTTTCTCACAAGAGTCATATGAGAAATGTACATTTATTTTGGCTCAAACCCATTTACCAAGTAACTTTGTTTAATGTTTCTTCGCTGCTAACATAAACTCATACGAGCTTATCACGAGATACGCATAGAGAAAAAAGAACAACATCAACTACACACTGCAAATGCTTAAAGCTCCACAGTCTTAGAGTTTATATATTATATATATATATATATATATATATATATATATATATATATATATATATATTATATATATATACAAATATAATTAAATACAAAAGAAGACACATGAGCTAAAAATAATTTAAATTGTTGATATTCTTACAAAGTTGTAAAAATGTACTCCCTCCTCTGGTATTGAGGACACCTTTCCTTAGTGGTGTGACGTATAAGGATCGATTCTACTTATTTTTTTTTAAATGTTAGTTGCATAGGCAAACTGGCAAACATGCCACCTGATGGTAAGTGGTCGACGTCGTCCATGAACATAAACTAGTTTACAGCTGGAGCGAAGCCCAGACAACTCATCTATGTGTTGCTTATCCTGAGACATAAGATGTTAAGTCTCGGTGCCAGTAATTACACTGCCTGTCTTGCCCTTCTCTCCGAAACACAGCAAAGCTGTTTCACGAGAGAAACAAGCAAGATGGTAGTACCCATGCAGTCGGGAGCGTGGCACAGCGCTCTACTTATACGATTCTACTTATACTATTGCCATATTATATAAGCAGTACATTTTTATTGGTCAATGAAATCCGTAATGTTATTCTAACACTGTTTTACCTGTGGCAGCCCTACCTCGTGTTAAAGGGCTGGTACTTAGCAGTATCGGACAAACTTTAACACTGACGCGGAAATGACGCGTGGAGAAGTGATCCGACATGACTAGGACCGGTTATGCACATCTATAAGTATATGAGCATCGGTCATTACGCAAAACACCTACAATTGTGTGTGTCCTAGTTGTGCTTATTCTATTTATCTAGACTCTAGAGTCTACTAGAGGCTTGCAATACAAATTTTAGTTTTAAGAAATATTATTATCTACTCTAATTTTAATTTTGTTTTCTCTGTACGGTATGCTTCTCTCTGTAATATATATTTTAAATACATAAGTTATAGAAAAATTAGATTCATAATATTGTGATAACAATAGATAAGTTTTTTTTCGAACTTTATAGTTATCTATCAACTTAACTTTTTATCAAAGAAACTATTTAGTTTCAAGAAATGTATACAAGGATACCTTATAATTTAATATAATATATAAATAGTAAAAAATAAAATCTTAACTATGCCTATACAAGTTTTTGACTCAACTGACTTGTGACTGTTACAAATAATGAAAAACTTTAGCAACAATTATTTTGAAGCCAATTTTAAATCGTCTGTAAACCCATTTCTGTTAAATGGTAAATTGTCCGTTGTGCGAGTGACGCGATTAAAAGAAGAACAGAGATTAGGGCAGTAAAATTAAGTTTCTGAAAATATGCTTTCGTTTTGGAGTTAAAAGTTTTAATGTGAAAGTAAACCGTTGTACTTACGGCAAGAACAAAACATTTGGTGATTTTAAGTTAACATGGTTATTTTCATTACTAAAATTATTTAAAACGGGATATTTAGGATGTTTTTCACTTTTTTCACTTTTCCCCAGCATGGTTCAGGCCCTGACGTGACGGTGGGGCTCAGTAGCTTTAGGTGTGCCCAGCACCTTGAGCGAAGCTAATTGAGCCGAGAGGGCTCTTTGTATCCCTCTTATAAGAAGAGGGGACAAAAGAGCAGGGGGCAAGGGGCAAGGTTCCCATTGTACTGTCACAAAGTTGGGAGGGGTTTTTCTGTGGTGCGGGACAACCCCTCTGTGTAGGTGGCGTCGGTCCCTTCAGGGACTGACTAGTCGTCGAGGTGCCCTGTTTTCTCATTAGATCCGGGTCACCTTACCAAAGGCGGCATTGGTGGCACTCGCCGGGTTTTAGTGGGTAGAGCTGCGTCCACTTACCAGCTCTCGGGAGCAGCGAGTCCCAAATATCCGCCTGGGGAGGGCCACTCCCCAGCGGGATGCCTCAGGGCTCCCGGGGCTAAAGAAAATAAAATGTTTTTCACTTTTATTTCGCAGAGCTCGATATTTCGACATTATATAGGTACGAATGTCTTGTGCACGAGACTGGAGCTCCGCAAAATAAAAGTGAAAAACATGGTAAATATCCCGGTTTAAATAATTTTAGTAATAAAACATTATTTTAGTCTTCGATAGAAGACGTGCACTATCTCCAGGTGTCAGATGTTTACTTACCTATTGATATAAGCTACCGCTATCGAAAAACCATTTCACACAAACCACGAGTGGTGAATGCTCAAAGATAAGCATCTCCTTAAACGTTATAGGGAAGATTCCTTTAATCAGTACCAAACGTAGCTGTGAAGTGGATTGATAAAAGAGAAAAACTGTCTGGATTTAACATAATTCACACGTGCTATCTGGGGAGTGCACGGAGCAGATACCGATACGAGGCACGGCCAGATTGTGTTCTGCGGTAAAGCGATAATTCAGTTCAATCTATGTCGTGAGCGCTCTCGCTTTGTTTTATCCCCGGCTTCTGTGCGCCTTTATTTAGAAAATTGATGAGAAATGGTTTCCATTACGTACCGCCTTATAAAAGATAGGATATAAGTACGGAAAGGAAATGAACGCAAATTTGTTTTCGTGATTGCCTCATATTGACTCGTATAAAATTATTATTGATAGCAATCTTGCAAACGTTATTTGTGACTCGTGAGAAACTAGTATACGTTTTAGTATTACAATTTTTATGTGCTAATTAAAAAGCCATTGTCGTAATAATACATTAGATTTACTGGAGCTATTCAGTTGTTATGAGGCACAAATAGGCCTGTTTGCGGGTGAGCTGCCGTCCAATTTACGTTTGCCCAGGTCTCGCTACGGACAATCGCCCGCAAATTGCCCGACCAGATTGGCCATCGTTTATCGATATTCCAGCTCGATACCATTTCCTACATCGGTACCTTTGTGCGATGATTAATAAATTATTTTATAACACGTCCAAGCCGTGTCGTTATAATCAATAATTACAAAATGATATGTAGATGCGGAACTAATCGTGTTCCTACTTTCGTCACTCAGCAGGCCACCGTCACAATGGCGGGGTCACCACACAATACCACGTTTACCGACGCGTTGAATCGAGCATTCGTTGTGGGATCGAAAAAAATATCGATTTCCGTAAATAAACGAGTGTAGCACATTTATAATAATGATGAATGGATGTATCGGTGTTGAGCTCATGTCGATAGTGCGTGTCCAATCGCAGCCGCTCGTACCGACGTTTTGGTATTCATTGAGGGTTAATTGAAAACGAATTATTATTTACTCCTTATTATTTCCTCAATATATCTAATAATAACTGGGGCGTTTTGGCTGTTAAGGGAATTTATTGCTTTCCTAAGGTCAGCTATAAATCTTGCATGGTTTATATCGAGCAAAGAGCGAGACGTTTTAATTATATGTTAGTAGCTAGTTATACAATTGTTATTCCTTTACTTGTTTACTCTAGGAATATTTTGAACGATGCGACATTAACCTATACCTACTTCATTTATTGAATTGCAAATTATTGTATAGGTACTTAAGTATATTAAAGCTGCTAAAAGTTAGTTTAAATGTAATTGATATTCTTTGGTGACGAGATGTAGACGATGCTCGTTTGCACTCCTACGCTGTATAAAAAAGACTGAAAAAGGTTGATAAAACCAGAGTACGGTGCGGTACGGTTTTTATTAAAATGCTATTGCATAGGAGGGCAAACAAGCAGTCGAAGCCCATTTGGGACTATCGACGCCCATACACTTCCGCACAACCAGAGATTATGTAGATACGTTGCCCTTTCCCTATCCCCCAATGGCCACCGGAAACTCACAAACCGCACGAAACGTAACAGCATAGCTGTCACTTGACGCCGGTGTTGTGTGAGCGAGAGGCACCTCCCCGGTCGTGCCGGCCCAAGTCAACTTGTACCTCTTATTTCTATTTCATTTAATTATCAGAATAGAACAAGAAATGTTTGCGCTTTCTTGTGACTAAATTAATTTATTGTATGAATAGGATAAGGTTTTGTCCTAGTTCTTATTTTTATCTGAATTAATGGTCGTATATTGAATCTATACTCTATAGTCTATACTAATAATATAAAGCTGAAGAGTTTGTTTGTTTGAACGCGCAAATCTCAGGAACTACTGATCCGATTTGAAAAATTCTTTTAGTGTAAGTTAGCCTATTTATCGAGGAAGGCTATAGGCTATAACATCACGCTGTGGCTAATAGGAGTTATATTAAGTAAGTTAACGCGGGCAAAGCTGCGTGCAACAGCTAGTGTAGTATATGTAAGTATACTTAAGTTTTTGAGTAGTAAAATATTGTGCTTTGTTATAATACTCATAAATAGTTCTCTATATTAAATAGTAAGTAGTATTTTATTAACATATGTGTATTTCATACACGCATAGTCACCAATAAAAATTCTTATACATGAGTTAACAAGTCTTTAATATCACGAACATATTAGAGGGTAATTTGCTATAAGCATTGCGGTGAAAAATTGCGTGTGACCGCTAGTGTGCGAGCCAAATGTCGACAGACCTTCTAGTAGCGTGGCGGATAGGCTGTTCCCTGAGCTCGTTCACCCCACGGAACTAACTCATGGAATTATATACAATCGGAACCAGAGACAATTTTTTAATTTTGATCCCAAAATGACACTCATTGGCAACACAAGCTAGACTATTTTGCCATATTTTTATACATTTTATTGTTTATATTTTTTTATTGGTTACAGATTATACAAACTTAAAATGTTAACTTAAAATTTTTATTTAAAGTATATGAGTATGATGCTAAAGTTTCTATGGAAAAAAATGGGATTTTTGAAGTCATATACACACCCAGAGATTATGCAGATGCGTTGCCCTCCTTTTCCCTATCCCCCAATGGGCCACCGGAAACTCACCAACCGCACGAAACACGACAGCATAGCTGTCACTTGACGCCAGTGTTATGTGAGCGAGAGGTACCTACCAGTCGTGCTGGCCCAATTCGGCTGCAAAGCAGTATGGCACTATCTCTTACAAAATGTTTGTAATGCCGGATACATCCGACAAACTACTCATCTGATTGAAGAAATCCTTCACCGGTATAACGCTACGATATCACTAAGTGCCTGAGGCTAAAATAATCATCATCGGCCCGTCTCGGGTGGACGAAGTTACGGGCAACAGCTAGATCAGTAATGTAAACGCGCCACAAACTGTTACCATTAAAATGTTCAAAATATTTAAATGCCACTAATAGTTAACGGGCTATTAAGTTGGCGTGCTGTTATTAATATTTCAAAGCCACATGCATGACTTTCAATTTGCTAAAAAAGTGGCGATCAAGAACTGTCGCGGACTAATGTGTTGACTCGGCGCCGGGAATGCTCGCCATTTTATTTTTTCCGTCCCCCATAATTACGTAATTAGTGTCGATGAATTGGAAGTGCGTTTGGGTCCTTTTGTCCGTGCGCCCGCGCCGCTTATTCCGCAACAGCTGTTATTCGTAGCCTTTGCCTGTGACAGTTTCTTTTTAAATTTGATAAATTTGCCCTAGACATCGATTAAGGAAAATATAATTTGTTCTAGTGCTATTTTGACATAATCGGTCGAGTGTGAGTTGTTTGTATGTACCAAAGCTTAAAATGTTTTGGTAAAAATATACATATTATATTATATAATTGGATATTTACTTAAGAACTTAACTTCATCGAGTAAGTGTGGCCGTAGGACATTACGTACATAGAGAACTCAAAGCTGTAATATTAAGCTACTATGTTGTATGTATATACATATTTTTTCTATGAAAGCGTTTATGAAATGTTTAATAATAAAATAAGTCCATTATTTAAGAAGGGAACGTAAAAGTAACCTTTATAATTTGACAATAATGTTTTTGACATATCATTCAAATTTGACGGACCAAAGACTCGCTCTGACATTGGCAAATCTTCGCAGAAGCCATACAAAAAGAAGAAGAAGCTAATGACGACGTCACCCAAACTTATACTTATTTTCAATGGCGTCATGATGCTCTACCTTTAACCCGACTGCGCCAGACGGAGGGTTATGTTTTTCGAGAGTATGTATCTATGTATAATTGTTTTGCACGCTCTGCCGCCTGGGCGGCTCGATGGATTTTAGCTTCAAAGTTGTCATTAGATTCGTATTAATTATGAAAGTGACAGCGGATATAAATGTTGAATCAGGGCAACATAAGCAAAATAAGTGTGGACCTCAGTTCATATTTACAAAGGGCTCGTGTTTACGTGGCTCTAAGCCGAGTAAAAACATTAGACACACTAGCCATCAGTAATCTTAAATCGAATAAATGTATGACAAAAAAAATTGAATTATAGTAGTTTATTGAGATTTCTACACAAATGTTCGATTAGTGGTAGATACAGTGTTTTGTAGATATGTTTGTCCCCGCCTGCAATAATTCTAAACATATAAATTATATTTTTTATACATTAAATCTTTTGTTTATCTAATCTATCTAATAAAATATAATACACGGTACCCTGTATACTCTTCACATTAAATTGTTGAGCTTTTTTCCCCCTTTTAGTTAGTGATTATTGTTTGCCATGCCAAATGACTGATCATCATATCTTATAGAAAATATCATATCGTTTCAAGAAAAGTAAATTAAACATATTTTTATAGGTCCCTAATGATTTTGTAACACTATGAAGGTAAAATAATACGATATGGAAATTTCAAAGAATATTTAAGTGGCATTAATAAAATCAAGATTGTATATGAATAATAGTTGAGAACGGTCATTGTAAATTGATATAAGTACATATATATATATGTACCTAGACAATAAAGTAGACTCTTATATTTAATACAATAAGTGCTAAATTAAACGAATTAATAATTAAACATAATTATTAAAATGCCCGAAAGTTTAAAGTTTCACCTTGAAAATGTTGTATATTAATTAAGTTAATATAATTAGACGATAAAGGAAATATAAACGGAGTCAAAGTGTACGATTTTAAATGTATTATAAAATTTGTATTTTTAATTAATTATCTTTTGTATCGCGGTAATTATAATTAAAATAAGTAAGGTGTTGGTTTTGCACATTTTTATTTCCAATTTTTAATCTGGCCTTAGAAAGAGTACGAAATGTTCTTATAATCACTCACTTTAATCACATATAGGTATTATAAAGTGAGATAAAAATAATTATTATTGAAATAAGAGTTACAAAACAATTATTTTTATCTTCACACCGTCTTTCCTACACAGTTCGTCCTTTAATTTATTATTATTTCTAGGATAGCCTAGTGAGTTTTTAAACATGCTCTATTAAATATTAAAAACTTCTAATGCTTTATAAATCATAGCATTTTTAGAAGGTAAAACAGTTTTATGTATGCATGCATTCACAAGAGATCCTTGTAAGTCCTTCTGGACACAGTTGTCCTCTCTACAATTCGTTTACTCTATGGCCAGAACTTAAAGTTCGACAAAAAGGTGGCGACCTCTTCCGCTCATTAGGGGAAGAGGTGGCGAACTTCACATGCCTTCAAAGATGTTTGATCTCATCCAAATTGTTCCTTTTCTATGTAGTTTGATGTTGAAATAACTTCCTTAGTCTAGTCTCTTTATAAGAGGTGACCTGTATTAGAAAGATCTTATCAGTTGTGAGTTTTTTAGTTTAGTTAGCATTAGATCTATCATCTATTAGTCTTTAAAATCTCATAAAAACCTGCCTCCAACCAAGCCTAACCCGGTCGTTAGCGGCTTATGACATTAATTACATCTAAACAGTTAATAATTGTTATAACACACACAAACACACACACACACACACACACACACACACCTGGCGGCTGGCGGGCAACACCAACCTCTGAACCGACCGCTTCCGCCGGACACAACAATTAGTGACGCACGCACTACGCACATCGATTGTGATAAAATAATACACATTCGATATCTATCATCATTATCAAAACTTTGCAGTCAAATGTAAGCTCTTTCAATAGACACCAAGACGGCCTACGTACTGCCAAACAGACTGGAAAGTGCTAAAATTAATTCATCTATACAAATAAATAAAATTGAAGCGTCTGTTTGTAATTTTAAATTAAAAGCTTTTAATTAAATGAATATGAATGTTTTGTTCCGGCTAATCTCGTTTGTGAGATGACTGGACCTATTTTGACGGGACTTTCACTGGCTGATAGCTGATATTATCAGGAGTAACTTAGGGTACAAAAATTAATCACTCTGGGTACGGATGTGAATCTAAGTTAACGCCGGCGAAACTGCGGGCAACAGCTAGTACTCTATATTAATATTAATAATGCGAATGTAACTCTATCTTTTTTAATACTGTATGAAATTGACAATTAAATAGCGGCAATATAAAAGCTATGGACACAAATATGGTGTTAATCTTTATCATCATTCATCATCATCATCCGCCTGTTATTGCCCACTGCTGAGCAATGGTGCTTCATCCATGTTTTGTCTATCAGCTTTTCCACGTTATCTGTCCATCGAGCCATAGGACGTCCTGGACTTCTCCGATCCAGTCTAGGCCACCACCGAGGACCATCCTGCCATCCTGCCATGCCAGAGTTTTAAGAGAGCCACTTTAATTCTGCTACAATATCTCCTGTCTTTGACCTTCATACCTACGTCGTCGGATCTCGGTATTGCTGATACTTAATATATAAATATAATTATATACGACTTACTTAATATATAAAGTTAATAATAAAATAGAGGCCTACAAGCCTCTTTTTTATTATTAGCAGGACCTTATACAATAAGCTGCTACAACAGATTACAGCGATTACTAGTGTTCAAAACGAACTCTTAAGCAGGACCAAACTGTACACAGCTTGCAAAGTTTTATTATAATAGGTTCAGTAGTTAAGAAGTTCATCGCGTTCAAGTTGTCCAATGAAAAAAAAAGAATCATCAAAATCCTTTCACAATTGGCGGAGTATTCGCGTCACAAACATACTAAAAGACATACAGACGAATTGAGATCCTCCCCTTTTTAAAATCGGTAAAAAATATACGGATATATTTATAGATGATTAGAAAAGGTAAATATTAAGCCACATATTTGGAAATAAGCATCCATGACGCCCTTTTTAATTAATGTCCTGCATACCAATTTTCCAAAGCTTACACAAAAATCACTACCGTAATATAAGGACTCAGTATTAATTATTATTTAGCAATTGTAAGCAACTACTACTGACTGTATTATTTGCTTCCCAGACCTAATAATAAAATTAGAAAGGCCTAATAATAAAATTTAGGGATTTAAATAATAACTTCTAAAATACGGTCAAATTGCAAAGGGAGAAAATAATTTCACCTTTTATTTATGTATATTGTCATTATAATAGGCGTATTAAGTATATTTATTTATATTTATAATAATAATGATAATTATCAGGACATTAACATAAATAGGTTAACATTTTTGGTCATTTGAATGTGTGTGTGTGGGGTTATGGATTTATGGCAAAAGGCAGGTGTTTATTCCATTATCGAGCTTCAAACTTATTAACATGTTAGATAATGATAGATTATTCTTTTTATCTCATTAATACAGTTATATTACCCTAAATTCTACTCCCACATTCGAATTGCTATCGAAAAACAACAGTTTTTGTGCTATCACTAAAATGTAACGAAACCTAACACTCCAGCGCATTATTCATAAGAATTTTGATGTGTTCCGACCAAAAACCTGTTTCTATGATAATTAAGTATGCCATTAAAATTAGTTAGTGGGTATTATTTATAAATTTTATGTAACTTAGTGTTAAGTAACCACGTTCTTTAAACACAGGCCGTTGTTTATTTTTAATATTATGAACGCGTCAGAGAAGATAAATTACTATTTTTATAGTTAATTAATGTAGGAAATTAGGCTTGTCATGAATCTATGATGGTTTAAATAGAATTCGAAAGACATGTGGACAAATTAATTATTATTTGAATCTTGAACATGACAAAGCTTTTTTACTTATTATTAACTCGGCTTTTACCAGATATCATATTATTTAAACTGAAAAAAATCACCGATCTCGAATCGCCTATCCGGGACCCTCAAATTAAAGCGGCTGAAGGCGCTCGCAGTGATTTTAGTTTACGGGTAGGGCACTCCCAGGTGCGAGTCCCACATAGGGTCAGGATCTACCCGAAATCCTGGCTTCATGCGTAAAAAGCAATAAAATAAACGTAAAAGATCTCGATTAAAGCTGGAACTCGTTCAATTTCTGAATGCCCTGTTTCCGCCGTTCAACGCGTTAATCGCGATCAAATAGACTGTCATTTGTCAGTCAGCGTATTGTTTTCATTAATTTAATAATGAACTTTATATTTTGATAGTATTTTAAGTAGGTATAGTATATAATATATTAATAATAATATCAACCCTTATACGTCCCACTGCTAGGCATGGTTCTGCTTCTCGAAATCTGGCGAGGAGGGTTTTGGGTCATAGTTCACCGATGCGCTGGCCCAATGCGGGCTGGTGAACTTCACACAACTTCAAAGACTTAATCTCATCAGGTATGCAGGTTTCCTCACGTTGTTTCCTTCAACAGTGAGCAAGCGATGGTCAGGTGCACGTAGAAATTTAGAAAAACCCATTTCTAGACATCACAGGAGGGTGGGGGGGGGGACCGGATCTCTCGGCTCTCACTCACAGCGACCTAATGACGATGGCCTAGTGGGTATGGACCCACAAGGCCATCGTCGCTAGGGATATTATAGTTACATTAATTCAAACTTTAGTTAACAATAATTCGATTTTTGTCTATGAATTTTTCAATCCATCGCGAGTTTACGTTCTATATTTCCGTCAACTTAGTTTATATGAACGCGTTTGAAATGTAGCCGCTGAAATCCATCTGTAATTGAACAGAAATCGAACGCAATATGTGAACACGATCAATTTGAACTTAGTTTTATCGAACTCCGTTTAACGTGGAACTGATAAAATCGGGCCTAAGCCTGGGTTAGTCTAGGCATTGGCGCCTAGACTGCCTCTTCAGCCCTTCTTTCTGAAACACAGAAAAGTTTCACGTACCAAGAAAAAGAACATATTTCTACCGGTAATTGCAGTTAAACAATCAAAATTTCAATAAACTAATAATTTGTCTATTGTTTTAAATGGGGATCGTATAGCTGTGGTATAGCGTAACTAAAAGAAGGTATTTTGGCGAGTGGTGCGAATGTCCGGTGGTCACGGTCGGCTGGTGGTGTGGTGTGGTGGTGTGGGACTGGAGTTGGTGGCAGGTGGGGTGATAACATCGCGATTATGCGCTACAAAACGCTTGATATCGTGGTAATTACCACGATATATATATAGCAAACAGATTCACAAACAAGAAAAACTTTTGTTTGCCTTTTGTTTTTTTATGGTGTCAACCGACGCCCATATACATACATCCGCACAACCAAAAGTTATGCAGGTGCGTTGCCCTCTTATGCGCTCTCTCCCCCAATGGGCCACCGGAAACTTACAAACTGCACGAAACGCGACAGCATAGCTGTCACTTGACGCCGGTGTTATGTGAGCGAGAGGTACGTCGTGCTGGTTCAATTCGGCCGCGAAGCAGCATGACACTATCTCTTACTTGTTCCGTGGTGTAAGGAATGCATGAATTTATATGAACTGAATGTTATTATACTATGTATAAAAAAAACGTTCTATTATTATCTATGGTATTGTTTAGTGTAAATTCAACAAAATTGTCACACTTACCAAATAAAATAAATAAATAAATATTATCCGTGTAGTATAAACTATTTATCTTCTACAATTTATATTTTACGTATCACATTTATTAAAATTCATATACACCTATAAGTCAATCGACAGGTATAAACTAGGAATAAGGACTAAGGTATAGATAATATTATTATGTACGTTTGTGAGCTACTTCCCATCTTTGACATGTCGTCGTGTTTCGCGCGGTTATGATTTATAAACTTGAATTTAAATTACGATCTAGTTGTGACTAGGTAATGACTATTAATGAATAGGTTGTACAAACTATGAATAATTATAAATAGGGTTTGTGCTAAGACAAAGCTTGTACACACATAGGTAAGTTTTTATTTCATTTACGTTATTATTTAAAATCGGGCATGTAAAAAAACGTGATAAAATCCGTAATACTTGTTTTCTTGTTTATAATGAGCGTAATTCACATCAAACTTGTTTATATGTATTTTGTAAAAAAATACTGAAACTATTCATAATAAAACTCACACATTTACTGTAAAGACTGCGTGTTTCGCGGGATAATTGATAATTAATATAATATAATTTAATATCTTATATAATGGATTTTCGCAAAGTAATGCCTGATACTATTAACTATAATTAAATATAACTATTCTATTGATCATAACAAAAGATACACATTCCGGTAAATGTGAGGTTTTGATAAATTATTCGAGTCTATTTCATTTTACATCAATGCTAAAAACCGATAGCTGACTCTTAGCTGAATATTTACATGGTTTTTTAATTCAAATGTAATTTACATTCAGTTCCTTTATACGTTAATTGTTTTAATTATTTCTGTTAAGCGTAGATAACGATATGTGAAAAAATAAGTTTAAATTGTTTTCTCATTTACAACACATTGAACTTAAATTGGCAACACTCTGATCAACCTAGAGGACATCTAAAATTAATATGAAATGGTACATTTTTATTGAATCTCCCTACAAGTAAATCCTGCTTTTTCGGCAACGCTCCCGCATATAATTTGATGTAACGAGTGTCTATGGATGTCGCTGAGTGGTAAGTCAACCACTAGGTCAACCGACTGTCCGTTTGTCCATCTTCTATCGGCTATATATTCTACCACCTAACGCAAGAGTTGTCGGTAACTTGTATATACATAATATTATTTGTAAGTGTAATTCCTCGATATATTTTCTTTATTTGGTGCTAGAAACACAAGTTCATACGCGTTTAACACGAGTTGTATGATTGCTAATAAATGTTTATGTTTGAATATTATATTTTATATTATACAATCGACATTCGTATTAATTAAAGAATATTTTTAATTACACGTATATATAGATAATCTAGACAGGAATTTAGGTGACAGTATATTATTAGGGTTTTTCTATATTCGTATAATATTATTGAAGAAATTACTTACGTATTAATATAACTTAATTTCAAAACAAAGAAATCAAATGAATATTAACATGGAGTCACCGAAGTGTTTAATTCAGTTATATAATAATTAATAACACACAATCATGCTCACAATGCGACACATTCACATTATTGTTCCACACGAAAGTAATGTCGAAACACCAAAATTGGAGGTAGCTAACCGAAAAACGTCCATAAAAACAAAATGGCGGATCAAACGGCGACATAGGAACTGGCAGCACAATGTCGCATTTCTAGCATTATACAATTTCCTTGTCAGAAGTTTATGAGCAATGATACACTTTCTATGCGACCGCATTACTACCGTTTTATGTCTTTTCATTAGTTGTGTAGGCAAATGGACAAACCACTGATGTGCGGGATATAGACAATTCATCCTACCTACTTCAACTTTTTTTTTCTTTTACGCCGGGAAATGCTCTAAGGCATCCCGCTGGGGATGGGGGAATCCCAGGCGGGTATGTGGGACTCGCTACGCCCGTAAAATGGTAAGGTGGACGCAGCTCTACACACTGAAACCCGGCGAGTGCCGCCTTTGGTGAGGTGCCCCGGATCTATTGAGAAAACAGGGCACCTCGACGGCTAGTCAGTCCGTCAAGGGAACGACAACGGCTCCACAGAGGGATCGTCCTGCACCATAGAACAACCCCTCCCAATGTCGGGACAGTGCAATAGGGTGAGGTTCCCATCCTCGCCCTTTGTTCCTCCAGCTCTTTGTCCATAAGTCCACAAGAGCAGGTCCCTCGGTTCAATTTGCTTTGCCCAAAGTGTTTGGGTTCACCATAAGCTACTGAGCCCCTCATCCCTATTACACCTAACGTGGCCCTCTAGACCAGTGGCTTTTACGTTTATAGAATAGAAACATCAATGTATGCGGTTGACGTTCGCTTTCGACAATGTTGTCCAAAGAGAACGTCAATTTCATACATTGAAGTTTCGATTATATTCTATTCTATAAATCAAAATGGTATTCTACTGGCAAAACTAATGTTATTCATATTGTTTTTTTTTTTCGGAAAGGCTAGACTTTTCGGACTGATGGCCTTTAAGCTCAATCGGTACAGGTTTGATATTTACAACAAGCATTAATCTCAACTATTTATAACTAGCTGTTACCCACTCGACGGCTTCGTCTGCTCGGTGTGACATTCATTCTGACAGGCTCATTTCAAACATTAAAGATGCCCTTCAGAATTTATCGCCACACCATTTAAATCGTGAAACAGCAACTGACCGATTAAGTGATACTACTTTCGTATGATTGATCTTATTAAATTCCAGCATCCTTTTCCTTCCTTTCTCAAAAAATCCTTTCAATCAAGTCTTGTATTTCTAATGTTTATTCATTATTTTCATTATCCAGTAAGTAATGTTTGCATTTTATATTTACATCTCGATGCCCGGGGCTCGGCTTGGTCAAGATCAATCTAAGTTCTAATAGATTTATTGATGTGGATAAAGGTTATCTGTCTCAATAATAAATAATTTGGTATCGTTTACCGTGTTCCAACCATACGGTATCTGCTAATTATTGAAATTAATTTAGTTTTGGTGTTTTCGTGTAATATAAAAACTATTATATACAGACAAAGTGACATACAAGATGGAAAGGAGTTTATTGAGTCACATATATTAATACAATACAATATGTAAAATATTTTTAACAAGAAGATCTTTGATTTATTTTGAATCTTTTTTGACGTTAAAAAGAACTGTGAATCACTTGGCCGAAGCTTAACTTCTCTAAGTCTGTCCTTTATTATCCTTATCTCAGTCTATTTATAAGACTTAATTCGTTTGAGGAGCATCATATTTTCCACTAGCTGTTGCCCGCAGCTTCGCCCGCGTTAACTTAGATTTACAGCCGTATACAGATTGATGATGATTATTTTTATAGCCTAAGTTAAGCTCCTTATAACATCAGCTATCTGTCAGTGAAAGTCCCGTCAAAATTGGCCCAGCCGTTTCAGAGATTAGTCGGAACAAAAAGACAGACAGACAGACAAAAATTGTAAAAAACACTATTTTGGTAAACGTACCGTATATAAATAAGTACTAAATGCATTTAGTAATTAAAGCGGTTATTTTAATATTTCAAACAGACACTCCAATTTTATTTATCTGTATAGATAACAATGTATAGTTACGGTGTTTTTGCGCACAAATATGGACACAATAAAACGCATCGTACACTATTATCGATCGATATAGAATTAATTATGAAAAAACGCATACAAAGCGTGCAATGGAGCTATCGCAAGTGAACACGAGTGAACCGGCTAATTACACGCGCGATACCATCGTACGTACATTTGACGTTACACTGTAGTTAATACGTTAACGTAACAGTGAATAGTTTTGTTTGATTTGGAAATTTTCTATTCCTACCAGTGGGAGGCATGCACTTGTACCGCGCTCCCGGCTGCATGAGTACCACCATCTTGCTTGTTTCTCCCGTGAGACTCTGCTGTGTTTTGGAGAGAAGGGCAGGATAGTGTAATTACTGGCACAGAGACTTAACACCTTACGTCTAAGGATTGGCAATACGTGAATAAACTAACGGGGCTAGTTTCAGATTTACTTGTTTATTATCATGGGTGACTGACCACTTACCCTCGTGTGGCTCTTGGCGTTCGTTGATAGAGCCTTATGTTCGGCAATAGGCGGGAAATGGCTGGTAATGGTGATGATGCCAAACATGAGAAGTTAAGTGGTGGTCACATACCTACTGAAGACTGGTTGCCGCGGTGGACCAATAGATTTCTGGAGAAGACGGAGGGAGACCTTCGAGTGCTACGATCACCGTGCAGTGGCCGTTTCCTCGAGAGGCGGGATCTATGTCAAATAGTCGACGGAAAAAGGCTGATATTGATAACAAATTTCATAAATTTTGATGTAGATACCTAGACTGTTCTAAAATGTTATGATTTACACATAAAGTTAATATAATTAGAATTGGAGTGTCTATTTGTAATATTAAAATAATGGCTTTTTACTAAATGCATATGGATCTATACACGGTACCTACATATTTCAAAATAACAATTTTTACAATTTTTGTCTGCCTGTCTGTTTGTTCCGGCTAATCTCTAAAACGGCTGGGCTGATTTTGACGGGACTTTCACTGGCAGATAGCTTCCGCTAGGGGCTATTAACTTTATGGATTTACAGTGACGTTTGTACTGTCACTTAAGCTACTGCGTACATTAGTAGTCGATTCATTCGTATCCCGAAGCGCAAGATTGTTTCGCTGCCGCTTACCTAATACATTTCCTGTCCTGTTCTTCTTTCCGGAACACATCAAAGCTCTATTATACTAAAAAGCGGGCCAAGTGCGAGTCGGTCTCGCGCACGAAGGGTTCCGTACCACTATAGATACATACTACATCAGACACTTTAACAAAAAAACACGTCTCTATGTTTAAAAGAAGGTTTAGGCCGCTTATTATGAAAACATATTTGTGATACGGCTATTAATATTTTAATGAAAGCGCCATCTAGTGTTACCGTAACCGAGCTAACAATCAATGAAAGCGCCAGCGCTTTCATTGATTGTTAGCTCGGTTTCGATTTCTCGGATTAATACTATACCAATAGGTGTTGCTTTTATCATACATGATTTTTATATGGGAGCTTCCCTTAAATACTTATTTTATTTTAATTTAATGATTTATTTTTGTGAGTTACAACTACAGGGTATATGGTTCCCGTTTTACCCTTTGGGTACGGAACCCTAAAAATCAACAGGATGATGATAGCCTTGCAGACAAAGGCGCAGCACATAGTACATAATAAATATGTTTGCCTACCACTAATATTTTTTATATAAATTTATAGCTAAACCTACGACAGGTTATGGCGTTATCAAGATATTAATTTTATATTACTTTTTAATGCACGCATAAAGATAAAAAATTTCATATATAGATATTTTATTCGTTAATAATTACAAATAAAAGTAATAACTTCTGAAATTAAGTTAATCACAGTAGTCAAGAGACATTTTATGATAATAATAATTTATATCTGTTATAAATAATTTTATGCGTTCAAATACTTTGGGAACGTGCTACTTTTAAAATGTGGCCGCGACTCAATAATGGACAAGACAGTAAAACTGTAAAAGGTTAGTCTTCCTAACCACCAGTAAAAAACATTGTCATGAAAATCAAATCCGTAGATGAAATCTAAACCGCTCTCGACGTTTTTGCTAAGTTTGAGTGACTCGTCAATGTCGAAGGATTTTATCTTCTCTAACTGGAAAAAACTGTCGCAGACTAGGTACGAAGGTAGAATGTTTACGTAGATGGTAAAAGAGACATAAAACGAGTTCCACGATGATTAATACTGTTTTAATTTAAGAATTCATTAAGAATTAAACGGTACTTAAAAGTACGGTAGCATGTAAAACATTTAGTAGAATTAGATCAATAAATCTTCATTAATTAGTTAATGATTCGAGATAACGTATAATGAGATCTGTGTAGAGCTAAGTGTGAAGAAACAAGTGTCATTTCCTCTGGGATATAAATGTGATAGTCTCAATTAAATCTTCCTAATGACATTTCTATTTTGTAAGATATCAGATAAGATATAAAATGCTTTGGTGTATAAAGTTGTTGGGATTAGTTAATGAAACAATTAAAATTGAATACCCTATACGCTTGTATCGAGCTCCCGGCTGCATGGGTTCCGCCATCTTACTTATTTCTCTCGTGAAACATCATTGCTATGTTTCGCAGAGAACCATCTTACGTCTCTGGATAGGCAACACATGAATGACTTGCCTGGACTAGCTTCAAGTTTACCTTACTACTGCCCGTTTGCCCGTTCTTAACTGCTGCCCACAGCTTTACATTTTTTTTCTTTTTTTTTTCTTTAACGCCGGGAAATGCTCTGAGGCATCCTGCTGGGGAGTCTCCCCAGGCGGGTATGTGGAACTCGCTGCGCCGGAAAGCTGGTAAGTGGACGCATCTCTACCCACTAAAACCCGGCGAAAGCCACCAATGCCGCCTTTGGTGAGGTGCCTCGGATCTGATGAGCAAACATTCCTCGACGGCTAGTCAGGCCCCCAAGGGACCGACGCCACCTCCACAGAGGGGTTGTCCTGCACCACAGAACAACCCCACCCGACGTTGGGACAGTACAATGGGATGAGGTTCCCGTCCTCGCCCCTTGCCCCCTGCTCTTTTGTCCCCTCTTCTTATAAGAGGGGTACAAAGAGCCCCCTCGGCTCAATTTGCTTCGCCCAAGGTGCTGGGTGAGCCCTAGGCTACTGAGCCCAACCGCCACGACAAGGCCTGAACCATGGTGGGGACGTCTAGTATAGTGGTAACATGCCACTCCACGCAAGATAATAGGGCGGTGTCACCATGCCTTTAGGTAAAGGTATAACTTTAAAATATTTATAATTCTATTAACCGCTTATAGGTTTATGGATTTATAATTTATATTATAAAACCTCGACGACAACTTAATTAATAAGAGTAAAAAGTTTTATGCGCTTTCACATATTATATCTTTATTGCATATCAGTGGAAATATGTACAAGGATATGTAATTCAAATTTTATTAGAGACTGTGTTAATCAAACTTTAGTTTTTTTTAACGCCGGGAAATGCTCTGAGGCATCCCGCGGGGAGTCGGTTTCCCCAGGCGGGACTCGCTGCGCCTGAAAGCTGGTAAGTGGACGCAAGTGGACGCTGCTCTACCCACTAAAACCCGGCGAGTGCCACCAATGCCGCCTTTGATGAGGTGCCACGGACCTAATAACCAAACAGGGCACCTCGACGGCTAGTCAGTCCCCCGAGGGACCGACTCCACCCACACAGAGGGGTTGTCCCGCACCACAGAACAACCTCTCCCAATGTCGGGACAGTACAATGGGGTGAGGTTCCCGTCCTCGACCCTTGCCCCCTGCTCTTTTGTCCCCTCTTCTTATAAGAGAGGGGGCTCAATTAGCTTCGCCCAAGGTGCAGCGGCTGACCCTAGGCTACTGAGCTCTACCGCCATGTCAAGGCCTGAACCATGGTGGGGAAACTTTACTTTAGATATGCTTAGTTTCCAGTTAATATACAAATATGTATATTGTATTTTAATTTTCTTAATCTAAACAATTAAGTTTACCGCTCGCCAAACTTCCGTGCCTCAAGGACAGCGCGCGAACATTGATTTGCGTATGCCCTGTAGGTTAAAATTGAGCAATTACTAGCAAAACTATATGTAGTAGGTATATAGTTTTTTCGTGGAAATTAAAGATCAAACATGAAATTAAGTATAGAAGGTAAAGGCAATGGTGTTTAAAACGAAATACATTTTATTTTCAATTCGGAAATAAGTAAAATCTTTCCAAGATGTGCAACACTAAAAAGTAGATCGTAGGTACAAAATCTTCAAGATCTTGGTACGACCACAATACAATCAACATCAAAATTAACACAATCTGTGTTGTCTATTCTGGTCACTCCTTACACTAAAACCGCTCACGATTTAGTATGAATAAATAATTGTAGAGCTTAGTAAGCTAACTGTTTTTTTTTAAAATAATTATTGTATTATAATTTTAGTTTACAGGAAAAATACTTTACTACTACATATATAATATTATATGTATATAATACTACACCCTCTCTTTTATATTTTAAACTCAACATTTTATTTTCGTTTTTATTTTACTAATTTTAATTTACATTTTTCTGTAATTTATGCAAGCGAAGTCGACGTCGGTAGCTAGTGATTACATAAATCCGCCATTTGCAATTGCATAACAACAAATAGAGTTTAACCAGCTTTTATGTTAAGTGACCGAGCGGCCAGTAGCCACGTCAGTAGCCAACATACTGACTACAAAAAAATATTCTGCTTAATTTTATCTGTTCGAGAAAAATCTGCCAAAACGATAATTAATAAATCTGCTTTATGCATGATTCTTTTAGACTTATCTATACTAATATTATAAAGCTGAAGAGTTTGTTTGTTTGTTTGAACGCGCTAATCTCAGGAACCGCTGGTCCGATTTGAAAAATTCTAAACAGCTTATTTATCGAGGAAGGCTTATAGGCTATATAACATCACGCTGTGACTTATAGGGGTTGAGTAACGCGGGCGAAGCTGCAGGCATTTTTACGAACTCATAAGTTATAAGGCTTTTCTATACTTACTATTTTCTACTATGCTATAAATTACATTGAGACTCGGCTTGTGGCGGACGGTTCATGTACTTTTTTAACCACCTTTTTATGTTAGTTGGATAGGCAAACTGGCAAACGTGCCACCTGATGGTAAGTGGTCGACGTCGCACGTAAACATAAACTGGTATACCTGGAACGAGCCCAGGCAACTCATTTATGTGTTGCCTATCCTGAGACATAAGATGTTAAGTCTCGGTGCCAGTAATTACACTGCCTGTCTTGCCCTTCCCTCCGAAACACAGCAAAGCTGTTTCACGGGAGAAACAAGCAAGATGGTGGTACCCATGCAGCCGAGAGCGCGGCACAGCGCTTCCTTCCCACCTTGTTGATGTTCATGCGTGTTACAAAGATGTTAGTCTTGGTCAGTAATTATACCACCTTACTTCATTATGAATACTAAAGCTGCCTTTTGGACGAAAAAAGCAGAGTAATGCCAATATGCCCTGAATGCATGTCTTCTTCCCTAAGTAAAAAAAAAAGAAATAAGTGAAATGCCATGCAGCCTAACTGTTATAATATATTACTAGCTGTTGCCCGCAGATTCGCCCACGTTATTTTACTCAACTTAATTACTGTTTATCACAGCGTGATGTTATTTAGCCTATAGCCTTCCTCGATAAATGGGCTATCTAACACTGCAAGAATTTTTCAAATCGGACCAGTAGTTCCTGAGATTAGCGCGTTCAAACAAATAAACAAACTCTTCAGCTTTATATTATTAGTATAGATAAGCAATTACCTGTGTTGTGTAACTTTATTACAATACATCTGAATATGTTTCATATTATTCTAACGGGTTGCTAGGTTAGCAACCCGATTATACGCCAGACCAATAACAACGATAGGTTTACCTATGCAGACATACAGGTACCTACTTTGGAAACCTGCGCTGTCGTCAGTACTCGATCATTTACGGCGTCTAAACGGTACGTTTAATTACAGCGATACTATCGCTTTCGTGTAAAATAAAAATTGCCCCGCTTTGCTATTCAAATCGCTGTGCCTGCTTAATTACGTATCATGGCGAGACTAACGGCCTTAATAATTGTTTCTAACTCACTTCCATTTGGATTCCATTTTGTTTTTAAACGTTTTAAATCTATATCAATGTAATGATATTGTTGATTTATTTTTACGAAGACGAATTTTAAATTCATTGTTAATATATTATGTTATTGTAATTATAAATAGGAATTGATGTTTTTCATTATCAGCGTTTTTTAATCTTCATTAACATTAGATTATAAGTGATCGCATACGTCTTAAATTTAACAACAATAATAATATTACCTTAATTTATTAGTCCCAGTATGATTGACGTGACAACATCTTATAATTCGATGGAGCCGGCTGCAAGAACGAAAAAACATGACGTATGCGGCGTTACCTCGCTCTGAGGCGTTCCATTTTTTTATGACGTTGTCACGTTCAACTATCGTCAGTAAACCGACCTTACAGACAACCGATTTTTAAATTCCTATAAAATAATAAGGTAAGCATCAGCGACTGCTGGACACTCGCGTCCTCCTCGAAATCAGGCAAGGAGAGTTTTAATGACCAATTTGACATAATCTCATCATGCACGGATGGTTTCCTCACAATGCTTTTTCTACTCCGATGAGTAAGCGACGCTTACAATGTCATATGTCCTCGTTTCTAGCTGAAAAAGCATTTATAAAAGAGATTAAGACATTAGGATAAGTTTTTTTATAAATATTTATACAATCATTAAGAGTTTAGACTTTAGACCGTATTTTAGTCAAAAAAAAAAAAGATTTTATTTTTCCATATTTAATTAAATTTATGTAATCAGAAAGTTTATCAAACCGCCTAGAATTTTTGTGTAATTAGAGAACACGGCAAATTATCATTAGGTACATATATTTGGAATAATTAAATTAATACGTTTTATGTTTCAAACATAATTAAATTTATAACTGCTTCCGTTTCCGTTGAGGATATTTCCATGAAAGTGTATTTTAATAGATTTTTATAGTCAGAAGACCAGATATGACCAAATTCCTACTAAAAAGCTTTTTCTTTCTTTCATATCGGATTGCTAACTTGGACATACAACGATTTACAAGGTTTACTTCATAAATTGTTGTTACATTAGTTTTATATGTCTACTGATCACTTTTTTTAACGCCGGGAAATGCTCTGAGGTGCCCCGGATCTGTTGAGCAAACAGGGCACCTTGACGGCTAGTCAGTTCCTCAGGGGACCGACGCCACCTCAACAGAGGGGTTGTCCCGCACCACAGAACAACCTCTCCCAACGTCGGGGACAGTACAATGGGGTGAGGTTCCCGTTCGCCCCTTGCCCCCTGCTCTTTTATCCCCTCTTCTTATAAGAGGGTTACAAAGAGCCCCCTCGGTTCAATTCGCTTCGCCCAAGGTGCAGCAGCTCACCCTAGGCTCACAGCCACGACAAGGCCTGAACCATGGTGGGGACTGATCGCTTGCTACTTGTCTTACACTTACACTTGTCTTCTTAAATAGCCTAGATATTAGCTTGTGCTTTAAATATAACTTAGGCATCAACTGTCATTCTGAATACAGATAAAATATCATTTTGAAGCGCCGCACTAACAAAATGCGTATATCTATTGATTACGGCGGTACTTGCTCTTATTTTTTTCTATAGATATTACGGTAATACACATTTTTTTTAAATATACGGTTTAGGGTCACTTACTGAGCATAAAATCACAAAATACTGACAGATCCAGGTGGAACTTCAAGCGCCATCTTGAAATAAAGTTTTTGGCCGATATCTTGGAAACTATGCACTTTATTGTAGAAAATAAAATTTCGCATCTTATATTTCCTATGAACTTTTTTGTGTTTTATGATTTTATGCTCAATATTATTTATTGTTCCTACAATACCTTAGGTACATTAAAAAATGGTTACCAGATTCTTATATGTTTTATTAAATTATATAAGAATCTGGTAAGAACAGAGACGATGTCCGTACAGTGGCCGGTGCGTGTTGGATACGAGTGGCGAGAGATCGGTCGTCTTGGAGTTCTTTGAGGGAGGCCTATATTCAGCAGTGGACAGGCAGAGGCTGATGATAATGATGATGAAGAACTGAGCAGATCAGGAAGCTCACATTTCCTATCTCTCTTTTCTGGATTCTTTGTGTGTAGAGCTTACTGTGTGGGAAGAGTGCTTCTTACATACAAGACACGTCCAGTCATTGATACAAACAGGACGCGTGGCCGCAACCCGATCCGTTGGTCTAATCAGATCCGCACCACTCTCAGTACCGTACACCGTCTACGATTCTCTTCGGTTGGCCAGAGATAGGAAAAGCTGGCGTAGCATTGTGAGAAGTAAAGCCATGGACGGAGGTGGTCACGACGCTTAGACTTGAGAAATACTACTGAAAGTATAAAGTCATGGACGGAGGTGGTCACGATCCTTAGACTTGAGAAATACTACTGAAAGTATAAAGTCATGGACAGAGGTGGTCACGGCCCTTAGACTTGAGAAATACTACTGAAAGTATAAAGTTATGGACGGAGGTGGTCACGACCCTTAGACTTGAAAAATACTACTGAAAGTATAAAGTCATGGACGGAGGTGGTCACGACCCTTAGACTTGAGAAATACTACTGAAAGTATAAAGTCATGGACGGAGGTGGTCACGACCCTTAGACTTGAGAAATACTACTGAAAGTATAAAGTCATGGACGGAGGTGGTCACGACCCTTAGACTTGAGAAATACTACTGAAAGTATAAAGTCATGGACGGAGGTGGACACGACCCTTAGACTTGAGAAATAACTACTGAAAGTATAAAGTCATGGACGGAGGTGGTCACGACCCTTAGACTTGAGAAATAACTACTGAAAGTATAAAGTCATGGACGGAGGTGGTCACGACCCTTAGACTTGAGAAATACTACTGAAAGTATAAAGTCATGGACGGAGGTGGACACGACCCTTAGACTTGAGAAATAACTACTGAAAGTATAAAGTCATGGACGGAGGTGGTCACGACCCTTAGACTTGAGAAATACTACTGAAAGTATAAAGTCATGGACGGAGGTGGTCACGACCCTTAGACTTGAGAAATACTACTGAAAGAAGAGGAAGATCGTTAGGGATTGTATGAAATGTCTCATCTAAAAGTTATATTTCACTTCAATGATATAATTTGTTCTAGAGAGAAAATTTGTCTCTTCGATTATTTTCATTGTCTTTTTTTACTCAACTGCCTTCTGAGTAAAAAATAATATTATTATGTAATTTATTTGCTTAAAAATAAAAAGTAAGTATTAAAAAGAAATAAATGTCATAACTTTGTAATGTAGGGTACAATAATTAAAATACCTTTCCACAGCGAACTTATTAGGTAAAGTGACTTTTTAATAAAAGCATAATAAAGTTTTATATATTATAATAATAATATCAACCCTTATATGTCCCACTGCTGGACACGGGTCTCCTCCTCGAAATCAGGCGAGTAGGGTTTTGGGCCATGGTTCACCGATGCGCTGGCCCAATGCGGGTTGGTGAACTTCACACACCTTCAAAGACTTTTAATCTCATTAGTCATTAGGCATGCAGATTTCCTCAGGATGTTTCCTTCACCTGTGAGCAAGTGATGTCTCATATTCAGGTGTAAATAGAAATTTAGAAAAATCCATTTCATCTCTATAACTTTTGGTTGTGCAGGTATCTATGGGCGTCGGTAGCCACCATAAGGCTCCGACTGCTCCGTTGTATCCTTAAGACATAAAAAATTAAAGTTATGTTAAACATGAAGTAATGCAGATAAGTATCTCTCGTTAGTGAAGTAAGGCTGTCCTAATAACACGCTGTACAATGTAAGAAAATGAGAAAAACGGCGAACACGGAGATTTGTGTTATTATGGCAGTTTCGTATTCATTTTTACTAATGTATTTTTGTGCCTTAATTCATTGAGGGGAAATGCTCGTAATTGCCACGCGGAGCAGGTAAGGGATGGGAAGTCTTGGCGTTTATTGAGGTACCTAGGCCTATGTTGATCACATCCCACCATAGTTCAATCCTTGTGGTGGCGGGGCTCAGTACCTTAGGGTGTTCCCAGCACCTTGGGTGAAGCTAATTGAGCCGAGAACGGTGCTCTTTGTCCCCTTTTATAAGAAGAGGGAAAAAAACAGGAGGAACAAGGGGCGAGGACGGGAACCTCACCCCATAGCACTGTCCCAACGTTGGAAAGGATGGTTCTGGAAGGAAGGAAGGATACAGGAGCTTCAGAACATTATAATATGAATTTAAAATAACAAAATTACCCCAATCGTAAACTAAGTAAATGTAGGTAAAATAATTTTAAAATAATAGATCATAATGAGCCTAGTTCAAATTTTAAAATACATTAATTTATTTATTTATTAATATAACATAAATTTATTTTTTAAAACCATTTAATGTTTAACTATTTCTGACATAGACATTTTTAATATTAGCCAAATAATAAAAAAAATATACCTAGTATTTAATTAATTAGTTGAGTTTTGTTTCCTGGTAGGCAGCTTACGTTTTTTCCGACATCTCCCGGCATCTTTCTGCTGGACCTCTTCAATACTTCCGATCCAAGGACACCATCATCTCCCGGCGCCTTTCCTCTGGATTCCTTGGACACCAACATCTCCCGGCGCGAATTTCATTTCTTCTTAATATCTCTTTCTTTTTTTCATCTTCTTGTTTTTATTGATGTAACTTCAAAACTTAATGTCTTCTTATCATTTCATTATTCTTCAAGTGAGGCATTTTTATATATTTTATTTCTTCTCATAATTTATTTATTCTTCACTTTTATATTTTCGATATTATGTATTTTCTTTTAATTGTCTATTTAATTAAATGTCATCTATATTTTTCTTGCTACAATTTCATTTCTTCTTTTATTTTAATGTTCTTCATTTTTCGTCATTTGTCCTTGTTATTTTCTTATTAACATATTTATCTCTTCATAATTATAAATATTTTATATAATTAAGTTCTATTATTTATTTTACATATAAAATATTATATTACGTCATATTCGGCTCAGCGCTGCCGCGAGGCAGGACTGGCAGGGTCGCCATGTAATGAAGGGAGGCGACTGGAAGGCTTGGGTGCCGAGATGATTCTCTTTATTAATATAAACATTAACTTATATACTAATAAATATAAGGTCACTACAATGGTGCGCGACAAACCCTCTGTGGAGGTGGCGTCGGGCCCTTGCGGAACTGACACCGTCGAGGTGCCCTGTTTACTCAATAGATCCGGGGCACCTCACCAAAGGCGGCATTGGTGGCACTCGCCGGGTTTTAGTGGGTAGAGCTGCGTCCACCTTACCACCTTTCGGGCGCAGCGAGTCCCACATACCCGCCTGGGGAGACCCACGCCCCAGCGAGATGCCTTAAAGCATTTCCCGGCGTAAAAGAAAAAAAAATCAGCAGTGGACGAATAGAGGCTGATGTTGATGATGATGCTGATGATGTTCATGATGATGAATATAACGTTCATTTAATCATAACCCGGCATCATCGCAGGTCATTTACACTTTGGAAAGGCTATCACTGTTTTAAATCCGATTTTTGAAAACTACCAAATACTTTTCGTAGGTATCCGTGATAATTTTTAATATTATACAGGTGTTTTTTTAATTATTTAATACTCTTAACTTCTCTTCCTTCTTAATTCTTGACAAGAAAGCAATGATTTTTCATTTTTGAATTGATTTGTTCATATACGACATAAAATGTTCCTACACATAATATAATGTAACCATGATACAGATTAATTATAGATTAATGTTTTGGCGGGAATTTCACCTAAATTTTATTATAATAGAACTAGCGTACTTTATGTTAGTTGGACGACGGCAAACTAGCAGATGTGCCATGTGATGGTAAGTGGTTGACGTCACCAATGAAAATAATCTAGTTTACCTGGAACTAGCCCGTCAACTCATTTATGTGTTGCCTATCCTGAGACATAAGATGTTAAGTCTCGGTGCCAGTAATTACACTGCCTGTCTTGCCCTTCTCTCCGAAACACAGCAAAGCGTTTCACGCGAGAAACAAGCAAGATTGTGGCACCTATGCAGGCGGCAGTGCAGCACAGCGCATTCTACCCACCGGTAAACTAGTAGTAGTTTACCGGTGGGTAGAATGCGCTAGAGAGGATAATATCCTTAATTAATTAATAAAATACCCAGAAATTAAGTACGCTTAAATATCAGATAATAAACTACAAGCTAATAATTATGTTTGATTTTTAATTGGTCAAATAATACGTTTTTAACATACATAATGTTGAGAATAATCACTATTGATTGTTATCAGTATTAAGAGTTCAATTACGATGGTTATACCGTGTCTAAGTCGATTCCTGTTTTTCCTGGCATTATAAATGAAAAAGTTTATAAGTTTGTTGGTTTGTTACTCACATGTACGGCTGATCAGTAATGCGTGAAGTTTTGCAGATAGATAGACCGAAGTTCGGAAATTTTATCGGATAATAAGCTTCTGTGGGATAATATTTTATAATTTAATATTTGTATAATTAATCAAGTTAGTGGAATATACCTTTTATATAATATAATCAATTTTATATATTAAAAATATATATGTATCTTATCTTTGTATAATTCGATGTTTGTTTTTCTAACCGAATAGTG
Organism: Helleia helle; assembly: GCA_963853865.1. NCBI lineage: Eukaryota > Metazoa > Arthropoda > Insecta > Lepidoptera > Lycaenidae > Helleia > Helleia helle. The sequence goes on from OY971421.1 coordinate 17,430,239, forward strand.
CTACAGACAAATTGTGTATAAGGTACCTATATGCCAAAATGACTAATGATGCTATTGATGATTTCGAATGTTTTCTTCCTGTATTTGGTTGCGTATGCGCAATATTTCTCATGAGACATTCAATATGTCTCATCAGTCATGCTAACACCTTATCATAAAATCCTTCTCCTCCTTTCTCCTTTCAATCCTTTTTTTTACGCCGGAAAATGTATTATATTAAGTTGTAAAATTGAAACATCACATTGAATTTATTTTACCGTCAAGTGACAGTGGGGGACAATAAGCCTAAAATCGGTGGTAAGTGGTAATGAGTAATCTAAAGCGCGGCTGCGAGACAGGAAGCAGATACTGATCTACAGCGCGAGGGGCCCGACCGTTGATTCACTAAACACTCGTTAAATATGTTCTATGAAATATAACTTCAATAATGTCTAATATTGTTTTTTTGCTTATTAGATTTAGAAGTCTATTATGATAATTGTTTTAAGCGTTAAAAGTTGCAGGTTTGTGTTTGTTGTGTGACTAAGTTTTGATTTAACGGATTCAGATTGATGATGATTATTTTATAGCCTAAAATATTTCTTACTGTATGAGTTATCTACCAGTGAAAGTCCCGTCAAAATCGGTCCAGCCTTTTCAGAGACTAGCCGAAACAAACGGACAGACAGACGAAAAGATAGACAAACAAAAATTTAAAAACATTTTTTTTATGTAAGTACTTTCATATGCATTTAGTGAAAAGCTGTTAATTTGAAATTACAAACAGGCACGTTAATTTTATTAATTTGAGTATATATAATATCTACTAGAGAACTATATCATGTGGATTTAAAATACTAGCAAATATTTTGATGTGGGATCTCGAACTAATATCTTAATTAGTTTTTTATAGTCATCTTCTTTTATTCCGTCCGTCCACTGCTGTACATCGGCTTCTCTCAACAAACGCCAACTCCAAAGTTTTTTTTTTTTTTTTGGATTCGGATGGATCTATGCTAACAGCCCGAAGGCCCTAATGCTACATCGGATTAGTGTGAGCCCATTTGGCTCACTTTTGGTTTATATAAGTTCTTCGAGAACTTACCACGGTACCAGATTGACGTGGTGTAAAAGCGTCCATAGATATTATTATTATTATTATAAGAGTTTTGTTTAAGCTTGTGTGCAAGATTTTTTCCGTTTGTGTTATCTTGATCAAGCGCGTATCGTTTTGCATGGAATAATAAAGTTTATCAGTGTAATGATATACAGTGGTGATTGCATACAAAATGTGTTGGAAAATGTGGAGGTCTTACTTCAAAGAATTCATTTGTAAATAAAAATCGTAAATAATTATGAAATTACTGATTAAATAATTGGAACTGGTGGTAGATTCAATTGACGTACAAAAAGATACATTATTGGTACTATTTTTAATAAAAAAAATTGGTTGTCTGTAAAGTTGGTTTACGGATGATAGTTTAACGTGACAACGTCATAACAAAACGCAAGCAATGAATACAATGAGCGTAACGGGACAATGAGCGTAACGGTACAATGTGCGTTACGGGATATTTTCGTGCATGCAGCCCGCGTTCATCGAGTTGTCTTCGTTGTCACGTCAAAAAGAAATAAGTTTTTTTTGTCTTTTACTTTTGACTGCTTACTAAGCAATAATTTCTAATTTTATCTTGATAAATAATATCGAGTTTTCAGAGATAATATACAAAATATATATGAAACTTTGGCAATTACACACAGTTGAATTTAGGCCACTTAATATAATTACTTTAAAGTATTACTTTCTAATGTCCTCCCGTGACCACGGTTGCTGTAAAGTATCCGAAACGTCGGGCATGTCAAAAACTTAATAAACCGCGATAAAATTATTTCATTATAATATCTTGAAGTCATTATAATTGTTACCACAGTTACATTATATTTATTTTAAATAAAAAAATCTAAATGCGATACTCGTGATTAAAGAACGTTTAAGCAACATCAATATTTATACGGCTCTAGTGTGCGTGTTAACGCGGTGTTTGACTTTTTATTGGCGATCAGTACACTTGACCACGGAAACTACTATCTATATTGTTTTAAAGTCTCAATCTTTATAAATATATTATACATGCTGATAAACACTTTAGTCTGAATAATTTGTTACAATTTAATTTGAATAATTTACTTCGTTTTAGTCACCGTGGCGTGACTAACAAAATTATACACGAAAATGAATATCATCGGTTCAAGATTGAGCCCCGAATTACTTTAGAGTTTAGACCTTAAATATTTATTGAGCAAAAGTACTCTTATTTTTAAATATATTTGTATTTTTTTCTGGGAATTTCTTTTGCAATTCTGACACCGTTTTACGAAGGAACGTTGAATAATGATACAAACATTTATATATCACAAATGTATTGCGAGTAAGAGATTCTTATACATCTCTCCTATGTGCGTCTCCTACAAATAAGACGATTGAGATATTAGAACTACATACTTGTGTAATAGGATATATGTGATCTTAGAGATATATCTGCTCACGCATAGTTAATGGAAAACGAGGATTGACCCACAGTAATTGTGGTTGTGAACCTCAACTCGCCTCATTCACAAAATATAATGATTCGGAAGCATTTGAAGTGTAGGGAAAGGTTAATGAGAATTTACACGTATGTTTTAAATTCGTATTGTTAAGTTTTAAGGTCGTATTGTTAAGTTTTAAATTCGTATTGTTAAGTTTTAAGTTCCTATTGTTAATATCGCGTTATATTGCTTTAATTCATCATAATTACTTTTATCGTTTCTTTTACACCGAAAATGTTTGAATTTCGATAATCTAAAAGAAGTTGGTAACTTTTAGGTGTACAAACAACTTTTTCGTAGCACGCAATAGTGTGAAGGCGATTCTAGAAAACGGTCGTTTTGCGATTAGATCAAGTCGGTCAGAGGGGTTGTTAATTGCTCCGTTTTGTGAACACGGAGTGCCGCGCGGGTAATCAGCGTCCACTGACTGATTGCTTTTTAAATAGGTTTTATGCTTAGTAAAAATATTTCGTGTAAAGCGAAATCACAAAATGTCAACGTCGCTTGTAATTATAAATGAAAGTTAAAGTTTTATGATTTCATATCGATATTGTTTCATTTATTGTTTGGTTGTTTGTGAAATAAATCGTTTATGAGTAGTTCTCTTCCCTAGCAGATAATTATAAAATATCCTTCATAATGATAGCTCATTATAGCATTGTTTTTGCAGGCAATATCCTCTTGATGCGAGTTTTAGTTCTGTTCTGTTTTTAAAAATGACGAATGATGACTTTTATTGGATCAACCCGTAGTCCGTCAAACTAAATGTTAACCGGAAGTTCCCGTTGACATAGAATCATGACATTTAGCAAAATTTCTTTCTGGGTCTCACAGCAAAAGTGAATAAAAATATTAACTTTGATATATTCCATTAAAAAAACTATTAGAACCCTCATCGCACGAGTTAGCTTTTCTTATCAACAATTTGGAACGAAAATGTGACCTTAGAATCAAACGTGCAGCCGAATCAGATACCTTTCACATCCGTTAAAACTCACACCAGCGCCCCCTGGTGGGTTTAATAGACAATGAGCGAAGAACAAAACTTCCTAATTTACAAAATATAATTAATTACTACTTCATTGTATTATATTATTAGTTTTACAACAATCAAATTAACAGGAGCCTGCTGCGACTTCGTCAATTACGTACATTTTTTAATATATTAGCAATAATTCTTTCCAGTTTGTATTCAAGCTCTTTTGTATGTTTGGTTTTTTTTTCTAATTTTCTAAGTAGTTTATTGCTTTTTACATTTTTGTGGATTTCTAAATGTCCTCCTGAATTAATAGTGTGTTATTTTTTATATGGTTTAAAATTTTTGAATTTAGAAATAAAGGTCTATATCATTATCATCATAATGAATGGCAAAACGGCCAAACCGCCGAAAAAATCCATGTTTGATTAAAATTGACTTGCCTGTTATTGTAGTGGTAATTGACCCTGACTGCTAAGCCAGAAGGTCGTGGGTTCGATCCCCACCCAGGACAAATGTTTGTGTGATGAGTATGAGCATTTGTTCTGTGTATGGATGTTATTTATCTATCGAATTGATAAATAACACCAATAGTGATACATACGTATATATTTAGCAATATATAAGTATACATCACTTGTCTGGTTGCTATAAGAACAGGCTCTGCCTAGTTTGGGATCAGATGGCCGTATGTAAGTAGTTCCAACACATCATTATTATTTATTACAATTTAAAATTAAAATAACGGAAAAACATGTTTGTGTAAACTTAATGATAAATAAAATTCATTATTGCATATACAACAAATGCCGTTTCTTTTATGTTTATCGTAACGAGTGTTTTGTTTGTCTTGAATTAAAATGGGGCGATTATGTAAAGATGCCAAGGAAATATTACTTTACTATGATTTATGATAAAGGTGGATACAATTAGCATTATCCGAAGGTTTATAAAATTTGATTACATCGTGTTGTCTAATTTGCGTTCAATAGTTTACTCCCACGGGAAATTAAGAGATAATAAATAACTTAAACGTGGTAAAGACATATTTATAATTTAATGGGTAGGTATCTGAATAGTCACGGCATCTCAGTCACGTTCTAGTACAGTAATAGTAGGTAATAAGTGTATCTTATATTTGTTTTCATTGACAAATTAAACATAGGAAAATCGAACACATTGACTTTTTTAGGTCATGAAACTTTTGATGTGATAACGTCTTATAAATCGATGAACGCCGGCTGCACGCACGAAAAAGTGTCACGTTCTGCTGAGCCGAGCGTGCAAGCGAGAGCGCGGAACAAGCGATAGTGAGGAAGATCAGCCTTTTTTTCTTTTCTTTTTCTTCTTTTCGCCAGGAAATGCTCTGAGGCATCCCGCGGGGGAGTGGGTCTCCCCAGGCGGGTATGTGGGTCTCGCTGCGCCCGAAAGGTGGTAAGGTGAACCCGGTGAGTGCCACCAATGCCGCCTTTAGTGAGGTACACCCTGGATCTAACGAGAAATTGGGCATCTCGACGTCTAGTCAATCCCTCAAGGGACCGACGCCACCTCCACAGAGGGGTTGTTCGCACCACAGAATAACCCCTCCTAACGTCGGAACAGTACAATGGGGTTTGGTTCCCATCCTCGCCCCTTGTCCCCTTGCTCTTTTGTCTCCTCTTCTTATGAGAGGGGTACAAAGAGCAGCTTCCTCGGCTCAATTTGTTTCGCCCATGGTGCTGGGTTCACCTTAGGCTAAAGAGCCCCACCGCCACGACAAAGCTTGAACCATGGTGGGGAGGAAGATCGGCCTAAGTGTTCGTCTTATGACGTATTATGACGTTATCACGTAAGATTATTGTCCATAAACAGACTATACAGCTTTTTAAATATGGAGTAGGTTAGAGGCAATAATAATTTTGAGTGTATGCTATTCGTAAAAAAGTAACATCACATTTTTATGAATGGTAAATTATAGCTAAATTAATTTTGATGCAATTTGATAAACGTATTGGTTAGAGTTTTAGATCTTATCATCCCTAAGACTGTGCAATTTAGAGCAATTCTAATCTCAGTTATCTATATTCTATACAAATAAATAAAATTGAAGTGTCTGTTTGTAATTTAAAATTTACAGCTTTTCAGTAAATGCATATGACAATATTTACGGTAGGTACTTTTATCAAAACATATTTTTTAAAATTATCTGTCTGTCTATCTTTTTGTTCCGGCTAATCTCTGAAACGGCTGGGCCAATTTTCACGGGACTTTCACTGGCAGATAACTGATGTTATAAGGAGTAACTTGGGCTATAAATATAATCATCATCGGTAACGTGGTTTAAATGTTTTTTTTCCATTCATGCAATGTCAATATCTTCTTTCTATCTTTCCCTTTTTATATATTGCTGAAATATTTTTGAACATCACGAAAGTTCTGTATTTTGGACCTGTAGCGATCAGATGTTTGCTAGTAAGTAGTTTTGTCTCTCTCACAGATTATCAGCGACTGGGACATTTGGTATGCATTTGCCATACGTTTGAATTGTCTGCAATTGATCTTTTAGGAGATCATTCTCTATCAGCATCATATCATAATGTCAAAAACATCTATGTAATAATTAAAAGGCATATGCTACACGGTCTCCAACCTACGCCTGACAGAGGAGATCTTGCTAATTTCCAACCGTGTAGACAGTGGTTTGCTACCAAATTTCGGTTGACTTTCCACTGTCATTGGTTATGAAAGCTGCTCTACCTACCAAGGGCGAATAAAGGGCGTCTGGTTTGCTTCCGATCGGGCAGACGGCGGTAGGCAATCCCGATTATGTCAGTCGCTGTGAATCGTCGTATCGATCGCACGCGTTTCTGCTGCAAGCCGCAACATGTCAGCAAAAACGGCCAAGTGCGAGTCGGACTCGCGCATGAAGGGTTCCGTACCATTATATATACAACATTAGACACTTTAACAAAAAATAACGTTGGTTTTGTTAAAGTAAATTTGACAAATTCAATGTTATGATACGTCTTCACTGCTCGAATGCCAATGCCACAATGGCTTGTTGGCAACCATGTAGTTGAAACAGGCGTTTTGGTAGACCTCTGTCAGGCGTCTACATCTGTCGTCGTCGGTAGCGTCGGTAGCAAACCGTGTAGCAGATGTTTAATTGTTTTTGACGTGATAGCGCCTTATAAATCGATAAACGCAGACTGCATGCACGATAAAGTGTCGCGTTCCGCCTGAGTCGAGCGTGCAAGCAAAAACACGGAACATACACGGATAGAGGGGTCCGATCGGCCCAAGCATCGGCTTGTGACGCATTATGACGTTATCACGTAAAGGTGTCGTCTGTAATCCGATTTTACAGACAAAAGGTAGGTTTTTTAACTAAAAGATGAAAATAAATAAAATATGTATCAAAATTTGAAACACAATTAAGCCGTCTTGATCAGCACATGTCATACCAATACCAAAATACTTTTTTGTGGATAAAGTATATTCTGCTCAACTGTACATTAAACATTTTCAATAATTATGAAAAAATGAAATAAATATCATAATTTCTAACAATTAGTTATGTATTCCGGAAGCGAACAAGCAGTTAGGTCTCGAATGGAGATAGCACACACAATTTAACACGGGCCTATTAACCGTGAGTACCGGTGGCGTGACTGGCCGGAGTTAGCCGTAACTACCGAGTATTTATTACAAGTAACTAGATTCAAAGTGAATCAAGAATTATATTTACACAAATATTGAAATAATGACGATTTTGAACAATTAAAAGTGAATATGAATCAATTGTGATTTGAAACTACCGGTGGTGTATTTATTGGTAGAATGCGCTGTGCAGCACTCCCGCCTGCATGGATAACTTGACTCTACTTATTTCTTCGTGAAACAGCTTTGCTGTCAAAATCAAAATGTTTTATTTTAATACATTATCTTTTTGAACGTCAATTAAATCTACCACCGGTTCCAAGGTAAGCCCACTGAGAAGAACCGGCGAAACAAAATGAGTGGAACTAATCTTTTCAAATAATATGTATTCTATAACAATTTTTACATCTTATCCTGAAATGCCCGGGAGGGACGCCTTATTCCCAGGGTGTGATATCTTCCATGAAATCTTTTACTTTATAATATATGCTCACACAAACGCTCTTTAATAATTTTTTGAATTTTTTAATGGACAGATTTTTAACGTTTTTTGGGATCCTATTGTAAAAGCGTATACAGTTGCCTTTAAAAGACAAATCTCTATCACCGTATAACGAATTATGTATTTATTCTCATAAAACTAGAACTTCTTTTTTATGTTAGTTGAATAGGCAAACTGGCAGAAGTGCCACCAGATGGTGGGTGAGTGGTCGACGTCGCCCATGAACATAAACTAGTTTACCTGGAACTACCCAGGCAACTCATTTATGTGTTGCCTATCCTGTGACACAAGATGTTAAGTCTCGGTGCCAGTAATTACACTGCCTGTCTTGCTCTTTCTTGAAACACAGCAAAGCTGTTTCACGGGAGAAACAAGCAAGATGGTGGTACCCATACAGCCGAGAGCGCGGCACAGCGCATCTCACCCACCGGTATCCCCTCATATTTATTTTAGTAATACACAATACTGTTACAATAATAAAAAGAAAAGAAATATCGTTTAAAAAGCATCGTATTTTCCACTGTTTTAAACACTAAGTACATGAGTGAAAAAATGCAAGTTTACCTATTATGGTACCCGTTGCCTTTTATACATATATTTTTCAATATTGTTTTTTATTTTATTTTATTTTTTATGTTAGTTATTGTCGATCAAAACACAGATTTCCATCGTTAGGAAATTTGTCTAACATCATTTGCCATTTCGCTAGGACCGAATTGGGATGAAGCCAAAAGAAAATAAACAGAAACAACAAATAATTGACAACATTTTAATTACAAAACACCACAAAATCTATTGGACATAAAATGCCACTTTTCAGATTGCTTAAGTACATTTTGCCATATAACTATAATAGCTTTAGGTATGTTACCGTTCTTAATATTTATTTTTGTATTTAATACTAACAAAGACATATTAAATTAAATAATCTATATTATACACAATTTATTTGCACGTTGTACCAATTTTTACTTTGTATCGACTTGAATACGATTCTTTCTGTACATATGGAATATCGATATCAAACCGAGTGTAAAACTTGTTGGTTTCTACCATTTTATAAATAAATAATATTACTTAACGTTTGAAAAAAGGATTAAACAATTATTATTATTCGCTTTAAAAAGCTACGGAGTGTTAGATTTGATGGTTTTAATTTGTAAAGAATTTTCTGGAATGTAATAAATTATAGAAGTTATAATACAATAAAAAGCGGGTCTATCTATGTATAATATTAGCTACACGACATTCATCTCTATAATATTTTACATTAGGTTACAGCTATTTTAAACCTGGGCTTATAATATCACATACTTATTTGGACAAGCTGTGTCCATACATTTCAACAACGCGAAGGTTCCACGGAGAAGGTGCAACAAATAAATACGTATCGTCTTAAGTTCACTTATGTTGTCGGTCCTGAACACGCACACATGTCACTGGCTATTTACACTATCATCACAATCACATTATACATGTATAGGTTCGTCATCGTCTTCATCATCAGAACGCCTCTCTAACGAGGGTTCCCTGGGGGAGCGGGGGGGAGGGGCAGGGCTGCCAGGGTCGACGTCTGGGGAGGGCGTGCGTCTCGCTTGTGCGTAGTATCCTAAAGCTCCGAGACCGGGAGCTCCTAAAGATCCGAGGTGAGCTGACGGGCCCGGCAGACCCAGGCCCAAGGGCGGTACACCAGCTAGTGGTGCGCCGGGGTATAACCTGTAACAAAATAATAATACTATTTATACTATTTCGCTAAGAATGTTCGTAAGTATATTATGTGACTTGTCTTTTTTATGTCATATGGAGGCAACCGAGCAGTCGGAGCCTTATGGTGACTACCGACGCGCATAGACAACCAAAAGTTATGCCGATACGTTGGCCTCCTTTTCCCTATCTCCCCAATGGGCAACCAGAAACTCACAAACTGGAGAAAACGCGACAGCATAGATGTCACTTGACGCCGGTGTGATGTGAGCAAGAGGCCGGCGTGCTGGTCCAATTCGGCTGCAAAACAGCATGGCACTACCTCTTGTTTTTGCTAAGTATATTATTGAAAATACTTCTAATCTTTGAAAAAAAAAAACTAAACTGTTGATGAGACTGAGGATAGAGACATTTATGTAGTGTTAATACAAAAATAGCCAATACCTAAACGGTCAGATGAAAAAGAATTATGTGCTAATTGTGTATTCTCGGTCAGTTTATTCAATGCAAATTATTGTAATAAAAATGAAACTTTTACCATACATTTAAACAATACCCGTCGCCATTTTGAAATGCTAATGAAATTACGAAATTAGGTACCAACAGAAATGTAAAACTTAAACGTCATTCGTAATAATTGCGAAATAAAAAGCAGGATTAACGTTGTCCTTAATTGATATACTTTAGAATGTTCTGGTGGTTTTAGAAAACATAAAATATAAGTCATCAACAATCTCATTCTGGTTAAAGCTACATAAAACCGTGCCATTACTCAATCTTCTAACATTAAACCCACATCATGCTTCCTATTTTCATTTGCATAAGATCAATATTATATATGATATTTGGTAAATATGTATTAAAAAACCGTAGGTATAGTATGAAACTTTTACATACCAATAAAAATATTGCTACAATGTTACCGGATGACCAGTTTCTAAGCAAAATACTCCTACGGCGGCAGAAAGCTATTATGAAATAGATCTTACCGATATGGCAACGGCTTCTGCAGCGTGTTAGCGGTGGCGGAGGCAGCTGCCGCGGCAGTAGCGGCAGCCTGCCGGTAGTACAGGTCAGCTGCTGCCGGCGCGGGTTGTGCCGGGTACGCCGGCACTCCCGCCCAGTAACCTCCGTATAGCCGCTGGAACGCCGCGTAGTTACCAGCCTCTGCCAATAACTCCAGCCCAACAGCTGTTTGGCGCTTCCATTTCGTCCTGTTGAAAAAAAAAACAGTATCAGTATTTGATGTTGATGATGGGATGTGTATCCCATCATGTTTTTTAGATCACTCATAGAAGACTAATGAGAAACCAATCAATACTTGAGGATATAAGATTTTGCGTCTAGTAACGGCAAACTAAAGTACAAACAAAATAATTTTTATTTGTGGATAACTTTTTCTTTAAGTCGAAACCATCAAGTCTGTTTTTTTTCTAAAAGTTTTCTGAGGATAAAAAATTATAACCGAGACGTAATGTAACCCGATTATTGATATTAACGATCACTTACGCATCGTTCAAGGATCATTGAGCTCAGATCGATAGATAGAGCATGAGAACGATTACTCCACATTACGGCGCATCACAAAACATATTGCAAATCGACTCTAAAATTTAGAACTGTCGTTAAAGTACCCCAATCCATAGATCACTAACCCTACATTGTGACCCCAAACGTCATCAAATTTGTCACAGACCACTCGAGAGCACAATGAAGACACCACAATAAGTACGCAATAAAAAAATAAATAAAATAATAAATTTGACAAAATGTCTTGGGCACTTGTATGTTCAGCAGAGCGAGATTCTTTAATTTGATTTATTTGATTCCCTTCAAAAGGGTGAATTATAAATTATGAAATTTCCAACTACTTTTTATAGACTTTAAATATTTTTATGACAATGAAATAATAGCGTAGAAAGTTCGAGTTTTATTATAATTTTGTATAATTAAAAGATTCCCCGTTTTATGTGTTATTTTTAGTGTTAGCTTAATTATAATAATATCATTAAAATGCACTCGTAATTAAATTAAAATTTTGATATATTCGTGTCAAACAAATAACGGCTTTTTATTTTAACAAAAGTCTTCAAACAAGAGTTTACCGTTGAATTTGTTGTACGGAGTTTATTTATGTAATATCAACTTATTTACTTTAATTGATGATTTCAAAATAGGTTTTATGTGTTGTTCTTATTTCGAAATTTAGTTGAGTTAATTAATATAACTAGAATAGCATTTAAAAATTAAGTAAATGCCACAGTGCTGTAGAAAAATAGTTGTTACAAAATGTTTACAAACGTTAGTAAACATTTTATAGCAGCAGTGTGGCAGCACCAATACTTTAACAAATTTTCAAAAAGCTTTTTTAATACAACGAGCAAAACAAATTTAATTACGTAGATATCGTGGCCAAAGTGGTCTATTATTGTCATTGAGTGAGGTTTTTATTAATTCGAAGGGGATTATTATTGCGTTGCGCATCATTATTATCTGGCCATTGTGTTGGCGAGGGGTTGCGGTTGTGGAAGACGGTTCACTGGTTATTTCCTTAATTAATTTCTCTAAATGCCTCATTTAATTTTATTAAATGTAAATTAGGGGAATATAATAATAGTAAGTTTGACATGTATACATGTTATTCGAAACTACCCTATGATACATTACTACTTAAATTATCGATGTATATACATGTGTTTTTAAATAATTGTTATTTATTATGATATTTATTGTATACAATATTTAATTTAAATAATAGGAACCTCCGCTGTAATAAGACAATTAAGACATCGTTGACCTCAACTTAAATAAAGTTTTGGGCTTTAATGTTAATTCATATTTAAAATTCACTTATGATCATAAATAATACTTTCGTTAAATTTAATTACGATTTACTTGTGGAAATCGGTAATTAAAGTTTACACAGTAGTTATTTTATAATGTACAAAAAATTATGAAATAATTTAATTAGACACTTGAAAGTTTTATGTGAACCAGCTAAGTAGCAAGTATTTCCCCACCTCAGGCCACGTCAGGCCTTGACGTGGCGGTGGGGCTCAGTAGCCTAGGGTGAGCCCAACACCTTGGGCGAAGCTAATTGAGCCGGGGGGGCTCTTTGTACTCCTCTTATAAGAAGAGGGGACAAAAGAGCAGGGGGCAAGGGGTAAGGATGGGAACCTCACCCCATTGTACTGTCCCGACGTTGGGAGGGGTTGTTCTGTGGTGCGGGACAACCCCTCTGTGGAGGTGGCGTCGGTCTCTTGCGGGACTGACTAGCCGTCGAGGTGCCCTGTTAGCTTAACAGATCTGGGGCACCTCACCAAGGCGGCACTCGCCGGGTAGAGTGTTTAGTGAGTAGAGCTGCGTCCATTTACCATCTTTCGGGCGCAGCGAGGCCCACATACCCACCTGGGGAGGCCTCAGAGCATTTCCCGGCGTAAAAGAAAAAAAAAAGTAGCAAGTATTTACTAAAAAATTATATTAAAATTTAATAAACATTATCTACGCTATATTCAGATGTTCTTCTTCACGTGAAGGAATAGCATTTCGTGTTAAAATATAATACACATCATTAAGTACCTACGCGTGAAGGTACTTTATTTTAAATGCTATAATAATTATCGGTAGCCGACACTTGATCGATAGAAAGCGTCTCGTCTCCACTCACATTAATCATATATTATGACGGCTACTCGAGAGCTCTTATTTAATTGTCAAGTACTGAATGAGAGGCAATCTGTTCAGCGACACTATTCTTTTTATTACCGCGGGCGAACAAAAAGCTCTCTGAGCGCACTTAAATTCGGCTTAACATCTCAAGACGTCTTCTGAAACGATCTTTTATCCCCCTCTAACGCATACGTGTCACCGTTCTCCGTCTCTATCTCTCGTCCCCCGGAGGAGTCTGAGATCGCCCCGCCCAGTGGTTTAGTGATTTGATGCTGCGTGAACTGATTCAATTGTTGTTTTAGTGTACACACACCAAAATGGGCTTTAACCGTGCAAGTTAAAGGCGAATATGGTACGATAAAACGTTTCCACTTACGTTCTCTCTACGGGGGAGGTTGTTTATCTTGATTTGAGTTTTTGGGAGACGTGATGCGAATTCGGCTTGTATAGCAAACAAACAAGGAGTAAATTCATCGATCCGAACATTTTGCGTTTACATTTGGCGCTTAAGCTGTTTGGGAGGCGATTGGCTCAATTTGAGTGTCGTTCAAACGTTCTTATGCTGCTTAGAAAGTTTGATGACGTGTCGCAGCGAGTGCCCTTCTGGGGATTGTCTGCTTCGAGTGTCTTTATCGCGGAGGGTAGTTCAAGCTACATGTTTGTTCAATAATACATTGTATACAATACGTTTATATTATGTGAAATGAGATTGATTTTAAATGTATGCATCGCATGACGCATCGTATAATAATTATATCGTTAAAATGATAAAAGTTTTATATAACTAATGACAATTTTCTTTCTTGTCCCTAAGGTAAATTAAATAATATTATCACAATTAAATTTTGCTAACTAGCTGTTGTGTGCGGCTCTGCTCGTGTAAGCTCATAGTGCATAACACTGCGGGGCGCAGGAACCTAGTTTATTTTATCGTATAGGAATAATATAAATAGTAAATGGAATCTAACATAGAATACTTCCAAGAAATCGACGACCTCTGTGGCTCAATGGTTAGCGCGTTGGCGCTCAAGCTGGAGGTAGTGGGTTCCAATCCCGCCAGGGAACAAAAGGTCATGGATGTGTATAAAATATATGTACCTACTATATAATAAAAATATTAAATGTAGGTATAGTATCTATAAAAGTATGAAATATATTTCCGTTGTCTGGTAGGTACCCGTATCTAACACAAGTTCTTCGAGAACTTACCACGGCACCAGATTAACAGACCAGAGAAGTGGTGTCAAAGCGTTCAATAGATATTATTATTATTATATTATAAAGAATTGTAGGTAAGTAGGTATCTTAATTTTTTTAAAGTCTTATTCTACCTATGTATGTATGTATGTACAAGATTCTATTCCGATACATTTAACGTTTTACTAGGTATTAGAGATTAGAATCATAGAAACTTTTAATAATATTACAATATGAATATTTATTTATCCTATAATGACAGTTTTTATGTACAATCGACAAACTACAATCTCAATTGTTGTAACAATCGGTTACCTTTTAAAGGTATGAGTGAAAATCTCTTAAATAGGACAAAAAGTAAAAAACAAAAAGGATATCAGTTATCAGAAAACGCAAAACACACAAACAAACCACATGGTTAAGGAAAACTATTTCTGTAGCGTTAATATAATATTATGTGATGACGTTAAATTTCGTATTTTGTCTTTTATTTACGACGTTGGCGTTCAGGGCCAGGTTTCGTTTGTCTCATATACTTGACAATGGCGTTCAAAAGGTTAAATAGGGGAGGGTGTGGATGAAAGAGCCGGGTTTTGAAAGAGCCGAACTCGATTTAACGTATTTCTTGATGTCCTAATAATTACCGATTCTACTCCTTATACTGCAACAGCGGGTCGCCGTTCCTCGCTAAAGTTTGACAGTCGACAGACAATCTGGGATCGAGACATGTGGTGTTAAAAATTTTGCAACCAACAAGTATTTCTTTTTATGTTATGTATAGTTTATGAAGAAACTGTTTTAGGTAAGAAAATTTTAACATTCCTCGAAGTTGTTACACATATTAGTAGTCTATAATCGCTGTATTGTATTGTTAAAGAATTATAAGTAAATGTTCTATTTTAAGGTTATGTTGGTAAAAGGCATAATATGCTGTGAAAGAGACACTCTTACATGCTTTGAAAGAGCTGGCCTCCGCCTCCTCTTTCAAAGCAGCTGTTGTCCACAGGTTCACCTGCCTTAACTTGATGATAATTGATAGTTTTATAGCCTAAGTCTCAATAAGAACGTAGGATAATGCTAGAGATTTTTTATCTACATGCAAATTCACAAGCAGACACTTTTTAATATTTTATTTTTATTAGGGAACCAAAAAGTGCTTTAATTGTTTGTTTTGTACAAACAATTAAAGCACTTCTAACACAAACTTAACTTAAACATAGGTATATTAGCAGTTATCAAAAAATAAGCAAATCCGCTCGCAACAGTATATTTAATTAGAAGGGACACACAATACATTTTTTTCAACAAAAAATCTGGTAGCAAATATATTAATTCCCGGTGATATCATCGTCCGAACATAAAATCATCAAATTACATCTTACAAATCCAAACCGTAGGATAAAAACTGAAATGGCATTCATAATTAGCTACTAAATGATAAAGCGAGCGACCCCGGCGTCCTTGGTTCGGTTCTCGTGTCTCTGGATTGTAATTTGGAAGGGTTCGGTATAAACGATTAGGCTGTTCTTGGTAGCTGTGGAGCCTTGCATTATGTCATTAGGACGAGTCACATACTCTATATTAAAACAACTATCAAGTATTTGTTACTAGAACAGAATTCTAGATTTTTTTACACGCTGAGTTATATTGTCATACTAGCTGTTGTCTGTCCGTGACTGTTTAGGCTATGTTCAGCTGTCTTTTTTACTCGCTTTTTATTAGCTTCACATGTAGGTACGTTTGTTTGTAACCGATTTAGGCGCGATATTGACCTACTTCAAACGGCCAGATTTCGTTCCAACTTTGTAGATTAATCGAGGACCAATGACAATACAATAATTTGATAAGACAGAAAAGCTTCACGCTAGACGACCTCCGTGGCTCAATGGTTAGCGCGTTGGCGCTCAAGCCGGAGGTTGCGGGTTTGAATCCCGCTAGGGAACATAAAAGTTTTCTGTGTTCCTGGGTCATGGATGTGTATTAAATATGTGTAAAATATTATTTTAAAAATCTTAAATATATGTATAGTATAAAAGTATTAAATATATTTCCGTTGTCTGGTACCCGTAACACAAGTTCATTGAGAACTTACCACGGGACCAGATTGACGTGGTCTAATGCGTCCATACTTAGATATTATTGTTATTATTATAATTTTGTTCCAATTTCCTGATCAGGATAATCAGGATATTGGACATGCAAGGAAGGCAAAAAAGCGTAAGGTGCTCGATATTAGGTAATTGTTTAAAATATTTCAACGGTAGGTCGCTATTTCTAAAAGTGAATTTAGTTTAAAAACTTAGTACAAAGCACCACGCTTTTTTTTTTTTTTTTTTTTTTATAGAAGAGGGGGCAAACGGACAGTCGGTTCACCTGATGGTAAGTGAATAGCGACATCCACAGACACCCGCTATACTAGGAGATCAGCAGGTGCGTTGCCGGCCTTTTAGATGTGAGTATGCTCTTTTCTTGAAGGTCCCTAAGTCGTATCGGTTCGGAAACACCATAGGTGGCAGCTGATTCCATATATTTGTAGTGCGAGGCAGGAAATGCCGTAAAAATCTAGATGTTGTGGATTTCCGGACATCAACATGGTGTGGGTGAAATTTGGAATTCTTACGCGATGTCCGGTGGTGGAATTCTGCCGCAGGTATTAATCCAAACAATTCCTCAGAACACTCCCCGTGGTAGATGCAGTAGAAGATGCAGAGCGATTCGACATCTCTACGCAGCGCCAAGGGATCAAGCCGATTGGAGATCACATTATCATCGACGATTCGAGCCGCCCGGCGTTGGACGCGGTCAAATGGAAGGAGCTGATATTGGGGCGCTCCAGCCCAGAGGTGAGAGCAGTATTCCATGTGAGGCCGGATCTGCGCCTTGTATAATTGAAGGCGGTGTGAAGGCATGAAATACTGCTTCGCCCTATTGAGCACGCCAAGTTTCTTAGAGGCTAGTTTAGCCTTTCCTTCCAAATGACCACGAAACTGCACATCTCTCGATATGTCGACGCCAAGTATCCCAATGCTGGCTGCGGCAGTTAGGGGACAATACCTAAGTAATATCATTTTTTTGTTAATACATTTAATTCTTGTAATTATTTTCAGTTTGCTATTAAAGCGTGTTTTTTAGTTTTTTTTAACTATAATTTATACCTTTATGGATTGAGACAGGATATGCGGGCAGACCCTATATAGGACTTGCATCTGAGAGTGCCCTATCCTAAACTAAAATCACTGCGTGCCCCCTGAGCCGCTTTTTGAGGGTCGCGGTGTCCGATATAGAGATCTTTCTCAAATAGAGTTTTTTCTTCCACCAAACAGCCTAACACTTCGCATGTGGATGCACGTTTACTGACACAGTAGGTTAACTAATACAAAAATCTATCTCATTGTAACAATAAGCCGATTATGTTAATTATTTATCAATCAGCGTCTAGCACTTTTGCTGCTAACTGTACAGTCAAATGTCATTATAGTATGCGTCATGAGATAATAGTGGTGGATACACGGTCGTCGACTAAATGCCGATAAACGGTATACCATAGGGCGTATAACTATTACGCTTATAATAGAACAGACAATTCATGTATGATACACTAGAATCTAGATAATTCATACTTTTTTGGCCAATCTCTGCCATCCTGCTAGTGTCATATCGAAGAATTTATTAAAAAAAGTATATGAATGACAATTATTATGGTCATCGAGAATTATTGAGATAGGTTGTGAAACTTTTTAAGTTTCAACGTAGATTTTTTAAATTAAATTATTAAAGTAACCCTCTTTCTCGTGCAATCGGGTAATAAAATGCCGATATATTCCTAATATGCCACGAATACTCGTTCGTAACGTCAACCAACAAGTAATTGACCATAATTGGTATCGCAACAAACTATTGGTCAAAGCTAGTATTCACATATAATAATGCTGAATATTAAAGTGGAGATAATTTAATTGTAATTTGCATTTAATAAGCGGAAATTGTTGGAAATGAAGACTTTTCGACATTGTGTTGAAATTCGAAAAGCAGTCGTAAAATTAGTCTTCAGTTAAGTTCTTTATCTCGTGTGAAAAATAACTTACTCATATTATTAAAGTATATGACAATAATATATCAAAGCTACAATAAAGAAAGTTTTGGTGTCTTATATTTACGCGATTTCACTCAGTGTAATGTTTATTATTAACGGTTCATTATATTTACCACGGTTCTATCGGAAACAAACGTGAATATAATACAAAAAACTGTGATAAAATCTGTAAAAATTTATAGGAAATTACTTTTTTTTCTTGCATTATAAGACAATTGTTAATATATCTTTATTTGAAATTCGCGATCAACGTTGGTGGCAAATTGAAAAATAAAAAGGTATAAACGGTATTTGAGAGTCATCGTTTCTTGATGGGTAATAAAATTGAGTAAATAAAACGATGAATGAGTGTCGTAAAAAGTATCAATTTGGTCGGCAGAAGCTTAATAATAAATGACTGCTGGTGTGGCGCCGGCGAGCCCATGACTTGCACGCCTTCTGTGGCTCAAATGCCGACTCTTGTTTCACACGTACAGGGTTGCCATCTCGAAAATGACAGATTTTCGTACATAGGCAATAAAGTACAAATATGGGCTATGTATCATCATTTAATACAATTTTAAAATGGGATATTTGCCATATTTTTTGTCATATTACGATATAAGTTACGATCATCTTGATCACAAGTCTGAAGAAGGTATGCAAGTCGTAGATATTGTCGAAATATGGATTTTAAATATAAAAATCTTATATATTTGGTATATTAGGAGGTATTGCAGTATTACACTAAGAAAACAGAAACAGAATTACCCAAAAAATCAGCAAAATAGTAATTCTAATAATAGTAATTTAAAAAAAAGTTTATCTAAGTTTTAAATTAATATAGTAGTAGATAGATACAATAGTTTTAAGGTTATTGCGTGGTGCAGATAGAGTTTACTAACTAGGTTTGACAAGTATACTTAAAAATAGACTTATTTAAATACATGATATTTGAGTCATTTTAGGTATTTTAGTGGTAAAATTACACTAAAACGCTGGTATTTTAGTGTAGGTAACTAAAAGTAATTCTATTTTTTTAATAATTATCATATGAATAATTAATAAAAATGATTGTAATCGCTTTTACTAAATAGTGGTAATAACAAAACAAAGATCATTAAAGGCAGTTCAATTAAAATCAATTTATGGCTTAATAATGTAAAACCTTGTGCAGCCGCTGTTCGGATATTTTTTTTAAAACATGTCTCATAAACTCAAAAATCCCCTTAATGTAATCAAAAGAAACCATAACTTGTACTAAGTTGACGCTTCTAAATTTTATGCAAATAATTAATTTTTATGGCTCGTATACGGTGTGACTTGATGTTTTTAATTTCTATTTATACACCCTTATAGCTATAAATTTCTCGTTTGTGTAACAGAGCCACACCTTTCTAACAATAAGGTGGTATTAATTAGGCATTGTTTTATTAAACTCTCAGAACTTTTTATAACATAGTTATATAAATAATAATTGACACAATAAAACATAATGTTCAATTTATATTTTTAATAAACTTATGTAGGCACTTTGTAGTAACATAGCTCGGTGATGTTTTACGTAGGTAGTTTAGTTGTGTCATGTTACATATGTTAAAGATATGCTTAATAAATTAATAATGTAGTATCTGTTTTTTTGAGGCTCATCATTTAATTATGCTCACTAGTGATGTCCCTCTGGAAACCTCTTACTTACAAAGGTGGACCACTGATTTTTAGTGGATAAAAATCTTCACATAACTCAGAATTTTTTCTCTTAAGAGTCTGGATGTTAAGAACATTTTCTCGTCTCGTCACAAATAGATTTTTATTTAGTAAAAGCCTTTAAACTTGTAACACTTGTACAAAACACTTCCGCATACTATATTTGTATTTCACGTGGGCGGTAAACCAAATACTTTAGATAATTAGTGCCCTTGTGGGCGGGTGCAGGCCTGTTTAAAGCGATGTCCAAAAGAAAGAGCGACAAAAGCAATTATCTTGTTCAATTAACTCCGATTTCACACTCTTTCACGAACCGATAAATCGAAGACCAAACATTGGTTAAACGAAAATTATCTATACTAACAAAAACGGGAACAAAAAATGTGGATATTAAATACGTTCCAGGCAGGTTGCTTAAACGGTTACTTTTGCTGACTTTTTTGTCTTTCCGTTGATGTCTTTTCATCATCATCATCATCAGCCTCTATCCATCCGCTGCTGGGCATTGCCTCCCTCAATGAACGCCAAGACCCTTGCCACCCACATCCAACACGGACAATCGTCTACTTACCTGGTTAAAGACCGACCAACACTTCGTCTACCTAATAAATGTATTTTAAGATAAAGGAAAATATGAAAATTTTATTTAAATGCGCATGCGATGACCGGTGATTATTTGATTGTAAAATGTACATGTGGTCATCAGCCTTTATCCTTCCACTCTTCATATTATATTTCACTCTAGAAAAAAAGAACTGCCCAGTTTCTAATATTTTCCTTTTCCATTTCTCTTATTTACAAGTAACGAAACCTGGAACCTTATAAACACCTTCTAAATTTAAAAACTTGATTTTAATAGTGTTTTCTAAGGTTAACGCGAATTTTACTCATTATAACGAAACAATTACATCCCGTGACCATGATTGCTGTAAAATATCCGAAACGTCGGGCTTGTAAAAATCTTAATAAACCGCGATAAAATCCGTAAAAAAAATTGTTTCATTATAACTCGATTCTAAATTAGAAAATTATAAAATGTGAATGTGTGAAATGTAAAATGTGATTATGTCGATTACCAGTAGTCACTTGACCGACCAGAAAAGCTGATAAAAATTCTATATCCAGATTTTAGTATTCTTTGAACATTAAAATCATTACGTAATTAAAAATATTAGGTTTCATTTATATAATAAAACAAAAAATATTAAAAGAATAATTATCATAATTGAATAAACCTATTTACGTGCGTCGTATATATTATAATTAAAACGCGATTACTTAATGCTAATGAATTTTGGAAATTGTTGAAAACAAGCCAAATGTTATAACTTTAAAATGCGTTTTAATAATTTTAAATCCTTTATACGTTTTAAACTACAGCGCTAAAGTTATTTATACAAAATGATGTTCATTACTTAAAATTGTATGATGATATAGGTTTTGTGGTTTACGGCATATAAACAGGCTTCCCATAAAAATTGTGATGAAAATATTGGAATAGTTTCCCAAGTCCCAGGCTATATGCAAAGTTTCATGCAAATCCGTTGAACCGAACGAATGACATCTAATGAACAAGCAAAAAAACTTTCACATTTATAATATTAGGATTCAAATTACAAGTCATTAAAGGTTTTTGTGAGCGTTTTTGCCTCCAAAGGTGGCAGTCGGCGGCAACCACCTAATAATGGACGTTTGTTTTTCAAATAGTTTTGAAACCTTTTAAGTACAACCGACCACAGAACTCATAAAAACTTATACACGCTTTTATTTAGTTTACAAACTGTTTTACATGAATCAAATTGTATTTAGATAAAGATATTTTTTTTTAATATGCATGTTTTTAAATAATCGTAGATGTTTTGGGTTAGTTTTTTTTTTTTCATTATGATTAGCACGTAAATAAATATCAGGTACATTCAATTTTTTTATGGCAAACGCGCTGTCGCAGCCTTATGGTGAGTGGTGACTAACTCGAATCTCATAAGTCATAGACGTCCGCACAACACCGGTTGTGCGGACGCCGAGGTTATGCTTAGGTATGCGTTGCTCTCTTTTTCCCTATCCCCACCACCGGAAACTCAGTACTCACAAGCCGCACTAAGCCCGACAGCATATCTGTCACTTTACGCCGGTATTATGTGAGCGAGAGGCACCACCCCGGTCGTGCCGGCCCAATTCGGCTGCAATGCAAATGGCTTGTTACTTGTTTGAACTGGTTACTTGTCGAAAGCCAACCGAAAACCTTATTGACTCCCTTAGCATACCTAATGATGTTATAATCATATACTGTACTGTGTCTTTTAAGAATAATGTCATTGAGAAGGGTAAACGTCCTTCTGCTATAATACTTATTGATTTCGTTTTATTAAATTCGCCATAGCCGCATACAATAAAAGTATGAAACGATACACCTATAGATAGATACCTATGACACCACAAAATAATTAGCGTGCTAAATATAGCAAGAAATAGTAGTTTAGGTAGACGAAGTATTGGTCGACCATTAACCAGCTGGTCTAGCATGCGCGCACGACAAAATTTTGTCTACCCTTTTTCTCGTAGTATTATCTCTTTTTTTTCGGATGGATCTATGCTAACGGTCCGAAGGCCCTAATGCTACATCGGATTAGTGTGAGCCCATTTGGCTCACTTTTGGTTTGTAAAAGTAGGGGGTTGCCCCCCGCCAACCGTGCAGTCTGCGACCACACGGCCTCCTGGCGTCGGGTTAGAGTATTATCTCTTTGTCTACAGCAGCTTATATGCGTTTTTAATATTAAGGACAAGATAAAGTAATTTAAACTTAAATAGCAAAAAAAATTGTATACCGTAGCGTTTACCTACTATAATTATATAATTTCGGTATACGAAGTGTTCTCGTAGTAGCACTCTTCGTATTACGTGGTATTATCCTAACGAGTAATCGAGAAAATACTCGATGCAGACATTATCTCTCCCTCTAGACAAGAGATATCTCGTTGTACGCGTGCTAGCCCAGCTGGTGGGAAGACGATCTCCGTGCAATAACCGGTCCGCGTTGAAGTCGAGTGGCAAGGCATCAGTCATCTTGGTGTTCATTGAAGGAGGCATATGTTCCCCACCATGGTTCAAGCCTTGACGTGACGGTGGGGCTCAGTAGCCTAGGGTGAGCCGCTGCACCTTGGGCGAAGCTATTGTGCCGGGGGGGCTCTTTGTACCCCTCTTATAAGAAGAGGGGACAACAAAAGAACAGAGGGCAAGGGGTGAGGGTGGGAACCTCACCCCATTGTACTGTCCCGACGTTGGGAGAGGTTGTTCTGTGGTGCGGGACAACCCTTCTGTGGAGGTGGCGTCGGTCCCTTGCGGGACTAACTATATAGCCGTCGAGGTGCCCTGTTAGCTTAACAGATCCGGGGCACATCACCAAGGCGGTACAAGTGGCACTCGCCGGGTTTTAGTGGGTAAAGCTGCGTCCATTTATCATCTTTCGGGCGCAGTGAGTCCCACATACCCACCTGGGGAGACCCACTCCCCAGGCGGGATGCCTCAGAGCATATCCCGGCGTAAAAGAAAAAAAAAAACGCCTATGTTAAGAAGTAGACGGATAGAGTTGAACGGACGGTCGAGGTTTCCCAGGGGTACCGAGGTACCCAGCGAAAAGCCGCAACTAGTCAGAAGTCGAGAACAAGTCATCATAATAAAAAAATGTAATATGGATATTTCATATTATGTAAACTGACCACTTGATGGTCAGCGTCACCCATTATCTGTGTTAGGCCCTGACAACTTGTCTATCCGGAGACAAATGGAATACAGAAAAGCTTCACGCTAGACGACCTCTGTGGCTCAATGGTAAGCGCATTGGCGCTCAAACCGGAGGTTGCGGGTTCGAATCCTGGCAGGGAACAAAAATATGTTCTGTGTTCCTGGGTCATGGATGTGTATTAAATATGTGTAATATATAATAAAACATCTTAAATATATGTATAGTAAAAAAGTATTAAATATATTTCCGTTGTCTGGTACCCGTAACACAAGTTCTTCGAGAACTTACCACGGGACCAGATTGACGTGGTGTAAAAGTGTCCATAGACATAGAAAATGGATATAGAAAGGATGTAGACTCTAGAAAGTATGTACATCCTGAGGATGCCTCGGTGTCGGGGCGAAACGTGCGTAGATTGTTTGGTGGTGGTCTTTTACTGTGGTTGTGGTGCATGTGGGGTGGTGGTGCATGCGAGTGTAGGCATATGCAGTGTGGGAAAGGAGGGCGGTGCTATATGCATGCATATGCGTGTACTCACACGTTGTCTTTACATTTGCTGTAAAGACAACGAGAAAGTGGATAATTGCTAACTAATATATAATTTAATATCTTATATAATGGATTTCCGCAAAGTAACGCCTGATTCTATTAAATATAATTTTTTCACGCATCCTTCTACCGGCATTGATACGCAATTCGTACAAGTATTTGTTGTTTACATGACAACGTAATAAGTTATTTAAACGGAGACTGGTAGCTACATTTCGATAGAGCGCTGACGAGGCACTTGTGTGAGCTGCCGACTATCTCACGACGTACTGAATACGGACTCAATGTAAGAGTTGTAGCGGTTTTTACGAGCAAAAATGTTGTTCTGGCGATTTAAAACGCTTTAAGCAAAGTTAAAAAGCATTTTTTTTATTGTCTTTGATTTTTAAACATACAAAAACTTTAGCCGTATAAAGTTAGTACAAAAAATTAAATTTAAATGTTTAAGGGCTAGAGATAGACAAATATATTTTTTTTTTCGGATGGATCTATGCTAATGGCCCGAAGGCCCTAATGCTTCAACGGATTAGTGTGAGCCCATTCGGCTCACTTTTGATTGGGGGGTTGCCCCCCGCCTACCGTGCAGTCTGTGACCACACGGCCTCCTGGCGTCGGTTGTGGCTGACAAATATTGCAATTTTTGTCTGCAATAGAGACATGAGGTAGGTATGACTTTTTTATGTTTTTCTCCATTAATGCTTGAGCTATTATGAATTATTACGTACTCTATTTATGACTATTCATATTTATAGATTTGTATAGTAAAAAGTAATAGATGGAATTAAATATATTTTTTTCAAACATTAATCATTGCATATATTGAGCAAACGGTTATTAACTTAACCTATAAATTTCTTACCGGACAAACACAGCCATATTTTTTATGATAATATGTTACGCTCCATTGAGAGGTCAATTATAGAAATAATTTGATTGTTTCGATCAAATGTACGGTCGCTCGTGACTTACTCCGTGTAGCGGCATTCTGTAATTGCTTTCTTCATTCGTGACGTCTATACGTATCTATTATTATGAACCTATTACAGTGTGGGAGGTAGAATAATTAATGTGATTTTTCACAATTTTCTTGTAACACGAAGTAACATTTTTATGAATTTCCACGAATCGCAAATGACGATGCTCAATTGTTTTAAGTGTTTATTGTTGGTAATAGTGTGTAATTATTGTCGCTATTCTTTTCGCACGTTGGCTATTAAAATGTGTGAGCTCTGTAAATTGTAGTTCATAAGTTATAAGTCCTGTAAGTGTAAGTACTGTATACATAATTCATCTGTACCTTTGTAGGTGTTTTTGGAATCCCCTCCATTGTTCAAGTCCTATCTTGGCGGTGGGGTTCAGTAGTTTAAGGTGATCCCAGCACATTGTGCTGCAGCAAGTGAACAAGGGGCAAGGATGGGAACCTCACCCCATTGCACTGTCCCGATGTTGGGAGGAAGGAGGTGAGTGGAGGTGGCATTGAGTCCCTTGGGGGACTGACTAGCCATCGAGGTGTCTTGTTGCTCAACAGATCCATTGTGACACTCACCGGGTTTTAGTGGATAGAGCTGTGTCCACTTACTATCTTTCGGGCAGTGTGAGTCCCACATACCCACCTGAGGAGTCCCCCCTCTCTCGCGGGATGCCTAAGAGCATTTCGCGATGGAAAAGACAAAAAGGTGTTTTTGGAATAATCAAGATTTTTTAACCTTTTACTTGTTGCGCCTGCATTGTGCACACGCCGACAAGAACTTAGCGGTTTTCTTATAAATATTTATTACCTACACTTATTCGAGACTTAATATTATATTTCACAGTTTATTAAATACAGAAATACGAAATAATTTATTAAAGCGGTTCTGTAGATTTCTAACGTAAAGTATTGAAGGGCGGGATAAGCAGTGTAATTTCTTTTAAGCAGTGTACTTTATTTAAAAAAGCCTCTCGAACTCTTAACTTACAATGAAGATTGAATTTGTATAGTAACTTTGATTTGACTTATATACATTGTTTTCTTACCGTCTATTCTGGTACCAGGTTTTCACTTGGGTGTCCGTTAGCCCCAACTTGGCTGCGAGCTCCATTCTGTCCTGGACACTGAGGTACTTCTGTCTCTCGAAAGACTTCTCCAGGGTCTGCAGCTGGTGGTCTGTGAACGCCGTCCTCGCTTTCCTCTGCTTTTTTGCCAGCCCTGAAGCGTCTCCCCCGCAACTCTTACTCGATACGTCGTCTGAATCATCTTTTACTCCTGCAAAAAAAGTCAAATTTAGAACTTTTTTTCATTATCGTCATGCATCATGATCATTATTATCAGCCTGTTCGTGTTAGTTATAGGAACTCCTTGGTGATGAACTACTTTACTAACTTTTTACTGACCACGGTGTCCGCGTAAACTCCTATTTTTTGCAAATACATAATAAACAATATTGTGTTTGTTATTTCAATAATAACCGTGTTGGATGCGAGTGGCAAGGGATCGGTCGTCTTGGAGTTCATTGAGGGAGGCCTATGTTCAGCTGTGGACGGATAGAGGCTGATGATGATGAATAAACTTTAAACGTCGTTAAAGTTACAATACATAATATTATGTACTTGATTTAATATTATATATTCATCTTAAATTCAATAAAAAGAGGAATCAAACAGTATAATATAAAATATAAGAGAACATTTTTAATACATATTAGGTATGTATGAATGTTTCATTTTAATATATAGTACGTCATAATATAAGAAAAACATAATTGATGTTATTAAAATTCAATTATTTTGTTCTTTGTGGTAAGTTTTGTTCTTGGTACTAAATGTTTCGTTTTATGTTTTAAAATTATATGAGTATAATTTTTTCTATTCCAATGACTGCCTTACTTAGTTGTTGCGGGTTTGTAGGTAGAACTATGATCATTTATTAAATGCTTTGTCTAATACCGGTTAACGTAGGTGTAGCTGCTGCCCGCAGCTTCACCTACGTTAACTTCCCGGACTGGTGACCTTTTTTTCTACTTACATCTTAGTACTTATAACATTATATTGGTGATTTTATTTTGAATCGACGATCGACGACTTTATTGACGACCCCCTAAATCAAAACTCTTTATTTTATTAGATTTTTTATAGTATAATCGTAAATATTTGGAGATTATAGTAAAGATATACAAGTTGACGACGTAATCGGCAGCTTAGTAACCTAAGGAGCTACTCGTTTCTCAATCGCAGTGCGCGCGGGTAGACCGGGCATTCATTTGGCTTCCTGCCTGCGGTCGGGCCGCACTTCCTCAGATACTTCTTACTAACCAGCAATAAACGTTTCGCTACATTTTTAGGTCTTCAAGATTTCTCTTTAAAATGATATGAGCTTTTTTCATGAGGAGAACGTAAAAAGCATACTTGCTCATATTTTTAAGACTGGAAATACACACCTGTAAGCCTTTGGTGTAGCGGATGTTTGTGGATATCGCTTCTCACTTATCATCAGGTGAACCGACTGTCTGTTTGCCCCCCTTTTTATACAGATAAATAAAATTGGAGTGTCTGTTTGTAATATTAAAATAAACGCTTTTTACTAAATGCATATGGATGGAGGTATAAGCACATGGTACATATACCAAAATAAGATTTTTTACAATTTTTGTCCGTTTGTCCGCCTGTCTGTCTGTCTGTTTGTTCCTTTTAGAGAATACCTTCTAAAACAGCTGGGCTGATTTTGATATGACTTTTACTGGCAGAAAACTGATGTTATAGTTAGTATTAGTAGTATTATATATATATATATATATATATATATATATATATATATATTATATATGTTAATAACTTAGGCTTTAAAAATTCATCATCAATCCGGGTACGTCTGAAATCTAAATAAACGAGGGCGAAGCTGCGGGCAACAGCTAGTCTATAATAAAAAAAGTGGTCATCTCTGGGTGTCGGTGATCACTTACCGTCAAGTGGCTAGTTTGACCGATTTGATCTAGATTAACTGTCCGGAGATTGTCATCCTTTCTACAAAGTTAAGAGATTTTTTTTGTGTTTTTCCTTTTCTTTTGCTTTTTAGTGAATATCTTAGTTCTAAATAACTTTTTCATTACTTAATGAATATGAGTTCATAGTCAGTCAGTCATCCTTCAACTCTACATTTAAGTAGAGTTGAAGGATGTTGACCTTATCTACATGGTATAGACACCATCCGAACGGAATTGTTTTACCTTTCAAAAAGAAGAATCTTTATTTTTTAAAGTATTACCTACTACTAGTATTATTTTTTATTCTGTGATATTACTAACTAAAGGCTACTTATATATCTATACTTATAATAAAATTGAAGAGTTTGTTTGTTTGAACGCGCTAAGCTCAGGAACTACTGGTCCGATTTCACATCGAGGAAGGCTATATAACATCACGCTGTGACTAACAGGAATTAAGTTGAGTAAGTTAACGCGGGTGAAGCTGCATGCAACAGATAGTAATTAATAATATAGGTATTTAAAAAATATGCTAGTCATTATATTTTATACATATACTACATGTATAAAATATAATTATAGCAAAAAATACTATATTGTAAGGGCCTTGTTATAAATAAAGACAAAAAAAAACCATTTATAATAACATGTATAAGGTAAATTATTTAGTTATTTAAAACAAATTGAAGCTAAAGGCAGCAAAAAATTCAATATTATATATTAATCTTGCACATAATAAAGCAGTATGTAATTATACAACAATTAATGTTTTTATGAAACAACTAATTCCATGCGCTTAATTTTTGTAAATTGTTCGCTAAGACGTTTCTTGGACGAGATTAAAATCTGAAGTATTTAATTCTAAATAAGTTTTTATATAATATAATAACAACAGCAAAACAACTATTTAACAAGATTAACTTATAAAAACTTTGACTACGTCGTATATATGTTTTTAAAGATATACTTCTTTTGGCGCGTTAGGGAAAAATGATGAGAGTAATTTTTTACGATGCGAGCGCACACCGTCGCGAAAAAAATTGACACCATGAAGTTAGCTATAGAACCATTTTCACATAATGACAGTATAGACGTCAGAAGAAGATATAGTTTTTAACTATACAAAAAGGTTAAAATGTAATGAAATTGTACTATGTATTTTTCTCTACTTCTAACGCGTGTACTAAGTACACACATACTTTTTTAAAACTAATTTGTAAGTCAAGTAGTTCTTATATATTATAATACTATGCTTAACGGTTTTACCCCGTTAAAACAAAGTACTCACAAATCCTGCACGTTTAGTGACAGTGTGTTTGGATGATGACAAAAAAAAAATAGGATTGTCTTTAAATATATAAGTTAATCCATATTAACATAAACTTAAAGTATAAGTAATAGAAGACCCGGTA
The DNA here is from genome assembly GCA_963853865.1 of Helleia helle. NCBI lineage: Eukaryota > Metazoa > Arthropoda > Insecta > Lepidoptera > Lycaenidae > Helleia > Helleia helle. Next base: position 17,459,935 of record OY971421.1, read on the forward strand.
GATGTAAGAATGACACGAGATTAAGGCTTAGTGCGTAGGGAATTAGTGCAGTGGAGTGTGGGAGCTGTGGTTTACCACCCAGGCACTAAGTACCACTCTACTTAGACTGTTATACACGCGCGAATGTTCACAACACGATCTATAGAGTATTTTTTTTATTATATCTATAATTATCATAGTGTAGTTATTTCTTTTGTAATATATAATCTATTTATATCTATAACTGCATTGTAGTGCAGTTTTTTTGTTGTAGTGTTTATGAGTCCCGTGAACAAGTCATTTGTAGATTGTCAAAACGTCGACCTTCGCGAAGTAAGTGACATGGTAAAGATCATTTTAAATAGTTTTATTAGTGAAAATGCATATGTTACTTCTAAAGAATCTATCTAGAATAGGTATACAAACCTTTAAATTCGAAGACATTAAATCCAAATCCATAACGTTTATAAATAGCATTTGTTCATTCAGTAAATGTCACCTGAGAGAGGAAGTTATACTTATATACATACGGTCTTACTTATAAAATTCTCGCTAAGCAATAGGTAGCCATCTCTTAGTTAATCAACTCTTAAGCTATAAATCAATGATTAACTTTTGTTTACTTATAAACATTAATTAGCCGTTGCTTGGTTAAGAAACGAACAGAGAACGATACGTAGATGGTTGGCACAGATTATTTCCAAAATAATCGACTAGATAGAGAAATTGAACGAACAAAATTGTCAATAGTTCGATTTTTTTCTTATATCATCTGTGACAGTGTAGTGAATTTGACAGATTATTTTAAAATTTTCTATTTAAAAATAATTAAATTTGTAAATAGTTTAAATACTTAATGAAAATTTAAATATTTTAGTAAAATTATAATAAACTAGTTTGATTTTTTCCATATAATATCATCTATTACAGTGTCGTGAATTTGACAGATTATTTTAAATAGAAAATTATAAAATAATAAAATTTGTAAATAGTTTAAATATTTAATGAAAATGTAATATAATAAAAATTTGCAAATCACGAAGATTTTCCAATCCATCAATGTTTTAAGCACAAATTAAAAAATTTGGAAATATGGATAGGCGGAAAAAATCGTGGCATGCGATTGTGTTTTTTGGTTTCCCGTTAGTAAATTTTTATTTTGTATTTTGTGCATTCGTTTTTTCGAAGCGGTTTTCTATAGTGTCTGTTTTAAAAACCTGTTTAATAATATATTTTAATTGGTTGGGGAATATTGTGGTGGACAGTTCTGGGTGGGTGGAGACTAGAGTGGGAAGTGATAGTTGATTGATGGGGACTAGAGGTGCGAAGCCGCACACCTTGGAGTTTCTCATTTTTACACACATTACAGACTAAATAATACAACAGACTTGGCAGCATAGCCTTTGGTCTTAACTGATTCCAACACCAACAAAAAAAGTCAGTAAGAAATAAACGTCAAACTATAGACCAGTTGTCAATAGAACAGCTGATTTATGTAAAATCAACCATTTTGCTTCTTAGCAAGGCTTAAACCATGTCACGGCAGTGTTTAATTTTGACGGCTATTTAAGCATTACTCAAAGAATTTTTAACGCTAAATAGTGTTTATAAGTGAGGTTTTTGCTAATAAGTTGTTAATCAATTGATTAAATATTAAGAAAGGTTTATAAGTAAGGCCGATAATATGCAGATTACTTTACAATGACTTAACTTAGGTTGGCCTTTTGTCTAATATATAAAATTATCATGTCACGGATTTTTTTTTTATGTTACTTGGATAGGCAAACTGGCTAACGTGCCACCTGATGGTAAGTGGTCTACGTCACCCATGAACATAAACCAGTTTACCTGGAACGAGCCCGGGCAACTCATTTATGTGTTGCCTATCCTGAGACATAAGTTGTTAAGTCTCGGTGCCAGTAATTACACTGCCTGTCTTGCCCTTCTCTCCGCAACACAGCAAAGCTGTTTCACGGGAGAAACAAGCAAGATGGTGGTACCCATGCAGCCGGGAGCGCGGCACAGCGCTTCCCTCCCACCGGTGTTTGTAATTAAACTTCTTCGAAATGACTCGACTGATTCTCATGAAATTTTGTGTGCATATCGGGTAGGTTTTGGACAAATGTTAATGCGGGTGAAGCTGTGGACAACAGATAGTTTTTTTTATAAATATTTATTTGTAAATATAAAAATTTCGCGTTACTTTTGTCCACGATAAACAAACTCAGGCCGATTTCAATGAAAACACGCTGTTCTTTTGGGTCTAACGTGATAGTTTTGGATTTGATGGGTGATGCTTTTTGTGTGTTTTTTTTCTTGTTATTTAATAACTACTTTGATTTAAATAGGTCAAAGATCTTAGGAACTTAAGAGCTTAAGAATTTCAAAGGACAAGGATGAAGCTATATCTCCTATGTTGCGATTAAAGAAAACTGGTAAATAAGGAAGAAAACGTTGATTTAAATTATGACAAGTTTTATGCCTTTGTACTTTTGTTGATATAGTTGTACCTATCCATACTAAATTATGAATATATATTTCCCGAAAAGTATTAGTATTTCGTCCTAAATTCGTTTGGACATTTCAGTAACATCAAAAGGTAAGTAACTGCAGCAAAAAAACCGGCACAGTAGTAGATCAACCAAGTTATCTTCACAACCTTCAAAGCTAAAAGTTTGATATTTTTCTTCGATTCATGAATGTCATCAATTCGTAGTAAAGCCAATTCCTATCTACATCAAAAATGCTTGCTTGCTTCTCCCGTTTAACAGCTTTGCTGTGTTTCGGAGAGAAGGGCAAGACAGGCAGTGTAATTACTGGCACCGAGACTTAACATCTTATGTCTCAGGATAGGCAACACATAGTTGAGTTGCCTGGGCTCGTTCCAGGTAAACTAGTCTACCCATCTAACATAAAAAAAACATCAAAAATGTATGAAAAATGTAAAAGTATATTATTCAAATTAAATCAAATACTTTATTATTTAATGTACAAAGTAAAAACAAAGTACAAAGTAGTTTGATACAAAGCGAGCCCATTCAGAGAAACGAACACCTCAGTGCCAATTTTTCTCTCTTCATCATCATCAGCCTTTATCCGTCCACTATTGAACGTGCTCCTTTCAATTAATATTTACTTATTTTTAAATACATTTTTTAACATTTTACATACTGTCATTAAAATATAGGGGGCTGTGTTTGTTGTATCGTCCATAAAATTTCATAAATTAGCCTTTACCTAGAAAACATTCTTTATCAACTATTAAAACTTAGTAATCATACACTTTCGTTGTAAGCTCCTGTCAATTATTTTATGAATTAATTAGAAATCAAATAATACTTATACATTTCCCGGTACAAACATTTATCAAACAAGGCATGCCACTATCAGTCATGTACCTTGGTTGGATACATGTTTGACAAAGTGGCATTATCATACCTAGGAATGAAGTTACATATTGAATGTTCAATTATAATCCAGATTAACTCACATTTTGATACATTTATTAATTTCGTATTGAACCTTGACAACAAATCATCCGGCACTTTTTCAACGCCCCGCCGTAATAACCAGTGTAATTACTCCAACTCCATTAGAGTTTGCCGCCATTAATTCATCATAATAAGCTCCAACTGCCAACTGCATTAACTCGACCGTGAAAATTATTACCATTAGTATATTCCATACGTATTGTTCTTTTCGAATTTACGTTAGTGACATTCACCTTTTTTCCGCCGGGAAATGCTCTTAGGCATCACGCGGGATATATTTAAAAAAATGCAACATGGAATTCTTCATGGACTAATCTTGTAGATGTTTCGAAATGTTATATCACGTGCCCAAGTACTTTTACTTAGATTTTTGACGGGCGGATGTGTGGGACTCGCTGAGCCCGACAGATGATAAGGTGGACGCAGCACTACCCACTAAAAACCGGTGGTGTACTTCTCGTGCTGACCCGGTGCGGAAACTATGGTCATCCGCACTGGCAACGGTATGCCTGTAGACACTCTCCTCTGGAGGCAGGGTGACGTCCCCTCCTCCTACTCCACTTAAAGCACCCTGTAAACTTAAGGGTGCCTTATAGTCCGAACCTTACAAGCGCGGCGGATTCCACAGGGGGGCCTGTGGAAACCTTGCTCTCCTACGGTAGTGACATTCACCTAACTCAACTTGATGATAAAATTTTATTGTAAAAAATAAGATAGAAATATGTGATAATATACCAAAATGGCTGTATGCGTCTGTAGTTAGAGCTCTGATTCTATCCTCTTTATTTGTTTTAACAAAAACGTCGCTGACTTCCGGAAAATTAAAAAAAAACATCTTAGTGGTTGAAAAACATTGATCCGATTCAGAACAATGTGGATTTGATAAACCATTATATAAACAACACTTATCCTCTTCTCTTATACATTCAAATTCCCGTGTGGCTTGTGAAAACAGGAAAAAGATACCGGGTAAAATCCCGAATGCTAATTTCAGTACAGCTTCGTTAAGGCATAGACATAATAATATAGTAGGACTGGGCATACCTACGAAAAAAAGGTGTATACCTACAACTCAAATCGGCACTTAACATGTCTACCATTACTATGGTTTTGACAGCAAAACTACTACGAAAAGGGCACTCAAGATGGCGGATCAGGCACTCACTTACAGCTGTAAGTTTAAAGAAAGGGGCAGCTCCTTTTATTTCCTAACTTCAAACGTTAAGGACACAATAAACTCCTTCTTCTTCTTCGTCGATATTAGCTTTCTCAAGGATTTGCCAACACAATAAACTTACATACAAATATAAATTTAACAATTATTCAGCTGTCGACGTCAACGACATTAATCAAAATTGTTAAAACTAAACACCGGCCGCAAATAAACACGACAGTTTCAAAAGCACAATAATTATTCATTACACAGTAATAATTGAATTCATTTAAACTTGAAGGTTTATATCGTTGATATAAACTAGAAAAACAACTTAATGTAATTGATCTATTATTTTGTGTTGTTGTTATTGTCGGAAAAAACGTTTATTTATATTAATTGTGATTAATGATTATTTTATTATTTATTACTTTACTCGGATAATCTGTTGACTGATTGAAGATTGCTTCAGTCTATTGTAATTATTGTACCTATGCTAGGTCTTTAACCATTTTTTTTTCTTTAACGCCGGGAAATGCTCTTGGCATCACGCGGGAGAGTGGGTCTCCCCACGCGGGTATGTGGGACTCGCTGCGCCCGACAGCTGGTAAGTGGACGCAGCTCTACCCACTAAAACCCGGCGAGTGCCACCAATGCCGCCTTTGGTGAGGTGCCCGGATCTAGTAAACAAACAGCGCACCTCGACGGCTTGACTAGCCGTTCCGCAAGGGACGGATCAATCAATCACAGTACAACCCCCTCCCAACGTCGGGACAGTACAATGGGGTGAGGTTCCCATCCTCGCCCCTTGCCCCCTGCTCTTTTGTCCCCTCTTCTTATAAGAGGGGACAAAAGAAAGAGCCCCTTCAGCTCAATTAGCTTCGTCCAAGGTGCTGGGCTCACCCTAGGCTACTGAGCCCCACCGCCACGTCAAGGCCTGAACCATGGTGGGGCAGGTCTTTATCCATGAGATTTCTGCTTCTTATGAGATTTTATAACAGTTAACCAGTATTCAAAATATACATTCAACACAAAAAATATACTCATAAACATACCTACTCATTCATGACAAAATTAGTGCAGCTTGTAATTTTTTTAAATTTTATTAAACATCTGAATTTGAATTCCAAGTCAAATCGAAGATATTGTATCTGAAATTAGCCAAATATATTAAAACATTCTTTTAGGTACCTATTAGTTTCTTATAATATATATATTTTGTCTAAAAATGATATAAATGATAAACATTTGTTTTATCTTTATAATTTATAACCTAAAAAATCCAAACACTTTTTGACACTCCAAAACGTCAGTTCACAAAAATCCAACATGGCGGAAAGGAAAATTTGTCTATGCTATTGATTTATTAGTTACTTCACCGTGAATTGATCAATGAGAATACGATGTGTCAATGAACAGATTTGTGTGCGTGCGTGAAAGTAAACATGGATCGATTACGGAGAGTGGCGAGTCGGACACGCTGTTGACACCTGGGACCTTGTCCATAAATTATTATTCACTATGCCTATCTGTAATTATATTTTTATTCGTTTCAAATATTGTCCATTCTAGTTTTTGAAATAAGAATAGTTCTATGTCTTTATCTATTAACCATTCCATTTTCGAATTTGGACGAACTGTAACGGATTTTTTACCTACATTTTCATTGACTACTTTTTAAAACGTATTTCAAGTGTACAAGTTATCTACGAAATAAAGATATTTTGATTTGATTCATATAGATTACCTATTGCTTCTGTTTCAACGTCAAGAAGACGCACTATTCTTTCAAACTAAATTTTAAAATGAGGTTGACATAATATTATAATTATGTATATTGAATAATATTATAATTCAATACTTAGGCACATTTAATAATTTATTATTTGTTAACAATTTATTACAATCGACGCCATACTTGAGCCTATAATAAAAATTGATTTCCCACTTTCACATCATTTTTTCCATTAATCATTATATATTCTAATGGTTATCGAACAATTCAATTAAGTAATGTATGAGTAGTCATTTGTCTTTGAACCTACTACTAAGGTTACGTTGTCATTAGCATAATATGATAAAAACGAAAAAATTGTGGTGTTTTTAAAACCTTTATAACCGTAAAAGCTAAAAAAACGTGAATATGTCACTCATGATCAGTTTACAGGATTCCGTTCTTTAAAATGACAAAACCCGATTGGGTTGGTATAGGGTCACAACACAAACAAATCAAAACCTATAGATTACTTTCCTTTGATATAGAATATTTGGAACATGGTTTACAGAATAAATGTAATGTGAAAATCGTTTTTTTTAAATGAATTACATAAATAAAAAATATTTTTATTAGATTTGCTTCTTATTTCTTATTACTCCTCTTTGGCCAGCTTTGTTGGAAAGGCTACAACTAACCATTTTCGGAACTATTTATATAGAGTCACTAGAATGCATATCATATCTGCAATAAATATTAGCATTATCTAAAACTGTATATTTGTATACAAGGTATGATATCCTTGCTTAAAAAGGAAATGAGCGCAAAAGGAACCTTCATTAATTTTAAAATTTAATTTAACAAAATTATTAAATACTTTATACCTCCGTGTTGTATATTTTGGTAAACATTAAAAAGGGAAGTACGTTTGTTTGACGTCATAAGGAAACTTTCAATGGGTTGTGATACTGTATGTTTATTTTTAGAAAAAATAATTAAACATATAATTGACAAATACGAATATATTCGTTATTTAAGGATAAAATAATGTGATTTTAGTAATAAAAAGATTAAAACATCGTTTATAAATTTCAGTCATTCATATAAATATGGTTGTTATAAAGCAATATTTAAAAAAAATACCAATCGAATTGGAAAACTCCTCCTTTTTCGTCGGCTAAAAATATTTCTCTGTTTTTACTCTCTATGATACCTATTAGTCATGTCATAATGTTCAATCACGTTCAATGTCGAAATTTTCAAATTTTCTTTTTAGACTTTTCTTTAAAAAATAAAATTTATACATTACTACTACCTTTGTTTGTACTATATTCTAGTACATTCACCATATTTACTCCTTATTACTATATGAAAATTTTATAAAAATAAATTGTAGAGTATACACAGAAATAAAAGTCAGTCAGAATAGTCTACATTACATAAAGATAAATATTTATGGAATATAAAATAAACACTATGAAGTAAGTGCTTCTCAGTATAGAATATTACGTTTTCGTGTCTACTTGCATGCAATTTTCGACGTTAATAAGTTCATTGACTGCGTTTATGTGGCTTCAAAGGTTGCACTTTCTTATTTGTACTTCGTGCAAAACAAAGGCATACTTGATATACACAAAAAATTAATACCCACGATAATGACGTATTACCGACATGTCCTGGACTATTTATCATAGTGATAACTTATAAAAGGCCACTCAAATGATTAAAACGTGAGACTTTTTAAGAGACTGAAGTATAAACGTTATAAATCTACACAATAAATAGCTACAAACTATGAACATTCAGTAATAGCTATTACTGAAATTATTTTTTTTGAGATTATAATAAAATCATAAAAATGTGTCCGAGATTTAAAATTGTAAAGTATAAACTACATTAATCAATGGTACAACATTACAAGCTAACAAGACATAACCGATATGGCCTTAATTATTAATCTCATGGCCTTAATTAATAACTCATAAAGCCACATCTATTTGGTTGTATTCAAATGTGTCCTTGAGATACTGAATTATAAAAGATACAAATATTATTATTATTATTAATAATATGCCCTTAACACTTTTTTTCAGTAATAACTTATAAAACTAGACTGAAATCGTAAGAAACTGAAGTATAATCTACACAAATCTACAGTACACCATATTTCTTAACATAGTTGAGGTCATATCGGTGATATGTCTCATATTACCGATATGGCCTCAATTATTAATCAGTTAATGAGTTATTTCTTATAAAACTAAATTTTTTATCCTTAAACAAGGACACATTTGAATACATGGATATTCAAATGTGTCCTTGTTAGATGAATAGCTAGAACTTGTAGCACAAACCTAAAAAACGCATTACCAATATGGTCTGAAATATTAATTATGGAACACTATTAATAATGAACGAAACGGCACTCAAATACAAACTAATGTAAAATCCCTGATTTAAAAACATGATGTATAAAACCATACAAGTCCACAGCACAATTAATAGCTACAAACTAAAAAACGTATTACCCATTTGGCCTCGACTGTTGTCTGTTTGTTCCAGTTATAACTCATAAAAGGACATCCTACATTAGATAAGTTAAGCCGGTAATTGAATATTAACTTACTTATGATTGCGTGATTGATTTATCGAATATTAAATTGACTTAATACGAATACACGAATATACTTGTAAGATTAAGGTCAAAGAGGCTAAGGTAACAAAAAGGCCTACATCAGCAACCCAGTGTCGTCCACTCTCTGTAAGAGGTAGTGCCATGCTTTGCATCCGAATTGGGCCGGCACGACCGGACCTCTCGCTCACGTAATACAGTCGTAAAGTGACAGCTATGCTCTCGAGTTTCGTGCGGTTTGTGAGCAGGAGGTGTTTCAGGTGCTCGCAGAAATTTAGAAAAAAACCCACTTCAAGGCAGCACAGATCAGGATAGACCTCTACCTATATAGAACTAGTGAGCGACCTCTTGAGGGAGAGCCCTCAAGAGGTCGCTCACCAATATAAAGCTTACCTATTATAGCCACTCTGAGTCACAAACTCATAGCCAACTAGATTATCTCCTTTTAATAACTCTCTTTAATAACTCTTTATCTTCTACACAAAACTATATTTCTTTATAGTTACTTTGTAATATGGGGTTTAAATAAATTGTTAATATGCTAATCACTCCAATATATTTAAAACAAGAAGTGAAACTGATAATTTTATTATATTAATTATCAATTAATGTAGGCCCATAAAAAAAAATATTAATCTAGTAGAGAGATATGAGATAGTTTATTAGAACGCGTTGACATGATATGACACTGAAAATCAACCAAAAACTGTGCTTGATTAATATTAAAGTACATATCTTTGACTCGAGCTAAAATATTACCTCTTTAAAAAGGTTTATATATTTATATAATAATATTATTATCTATGGACGCTTTTACACCACGTCAATCTGGTCCTGTGGTAAGTTCTCGAAGAACTTGTGTTACGGGTACCAGGACATATAAGGGTCGTTATTATTGAATATAGTATACACGCGCTCACGACTCATCCGAGAACGGCGGCATCACGACATGACAGCGTCATGCCGTTTGCTGTCGAGGCCAAGGCGCGGCAATAAAATTTGCCTAGTACGTTTACGTAAACCTATTACGACCACGTACTAAGTACTATCGTTGCAAAAATCATGCATCGCGTTTAAGTATTGTTTACGCTAATAATTTGTGCAACCATTAATTACGGGAAAATGTTGGATAATGCTACATAATTGCTACGAATACGTGGAATTATGTATTTTTTGTAATAGAGCGGGATAATTCACGTTTAATTAATCTGTTGGGACACCCCAAGTCCCGGAACGTAAGGACTGTATAGCTCGGTTTTTCGAATAGTATGTTTCTTTAACGTGGATGGAGCGAAGATCTCCGCGCAGTGGTCGGTCTAGAGAGTTCGTGGCGGGGCCGGGGGATCGGCCGTCTCAGCGTTAATTGATAGAGGTCTTTGTCCAGCAGTGGACGGAAAAGGCTGATAATAATGATGTTGTTTGACGCGCTCTGTTGCTTGAACAGCATTTTAGCTTGGGTGTCGTCTTCATTTTGAGAGAGGTACTGGGTTTTAAAATTAAGAATAAACTAAATGGCGGATTTTAAGCGTCAAATTGTGACTTAAATCTTTTTCTCAAAAAGTAAAATACTATTTTTTCACAATACGGGTTTTTTGTTTATAATTAACTCGTATAGTAACGTAGTCATAACTAGATATTAATAGTACCTAGACCAATTATTATAATCGACATTTAACCATATTTAAGTAATGTATTAGGTATTTGTTATATCTACCCATTAAGTATTATCTTAACATTCAATTTTAAGTTAAATTACAGTATAGGTTCAATACGGGCTTGCAAAATTGTCTACATAATTTTACGAAACATTAGCATGCAATATCAATACATACATTACACAAATCATGAACATAGGTACTCTAAAGTCATGAAACATTTACCATGGCGAAATATTATATCAGTATATGGTCAGACTCCTTAACAAGTACCCTCGAGATCGTGAACCCACATTCTCCATGTCTGGTGAACTATATAAGCTAGTTTCACGTAAGCGGCTGGTTTACATGCCGCCATAGACTTGTGTACGTATAGTGAATCGATCTTTATATCTGTGCGTTTGTATGTCACAGCAGTGCTCCTAAACGGCTGGACCGATTTTGATGAAATATTTTGTGCGTTCAAGTGGATTCTAGAATGGTTTAGATTTGCAAATCGGTGTACAAGAAATTATTTTGCTATTAGAAAAGTACATTATAACTGAGTTATATTAGGGTATAAAATAATCATCATCAATCCGGGTACGGCTGTAAATCTAAGTTAAAGCGGGCGAAGTTGCGGGCGACAGCTATTCTAGCTATATCTCCAGGTATATCCGATCACCGTCACAACCACAGATATTAAAAATCTATGGTCACAACCATCCCCTTTATCTGCTCCTGCTAGACAAAGGCCTCGATGAATAAACGCTGAGACGGGCATTAAAATGTGACCTCTTTTAACGTTAAATTATTTATGCGTTATTGAGTGAATGATTTAATGATTCGTCAACTTGATCTGACATCAAGTTGACGAATCATTACCATTCAATACAAGAACAGTCCTTTTATCTTGACAGTAAAGATACGCTGATGACAGTAACAATATTATGACGTTAACAATTCAATTGGGTAAAAAAAATATTATATTATTATTATATAAATATATATAATTTATATTAATATATATAAATGGTTTCTTTGGCGGCGGTCAATATTTTGGCAAAAATTGCCATAAGCTGTGAGTTCCTTTACATTGTCAACCTTAAAAGAAATTCATCACCATTATTGAAAAAAAAAGATGCGCTGGCCCAATGCGGGTTGGTAAACTTCACACACCTTCAAAGATTTTTAATCTCATCAGGCCGGTCATCGTCACCGTTTCATCGACTTCACCGGTGAGCAAGCGATGGTCTCATGTTCAGGTGCACGGAGAAATTTAGAAGAACCCATTTTGTGGCACTGGTCGGGATCAAACCCGGACCTCTCACTCAAGAGGCTGAGGCAATACCCACTAGACCATCGTCGCTCTATATATGTATATATAAAAAAGTAATGAGTACGTAAACATTGTAATGTTTATGTACTCATTACTTTATTTTACTTTTTTTCCGCTGGAAAATGCTCTTAGGCATCCCGTGGGGGAGGGGGACTCCCCAGCTCTACCCATTAAAACCGGAGAGTGCCACTAATGCCGTCTTTAGTGAGGTGTGCCATCTGTTGAGCAACAGAGCACCACGACGGTTAGTCCACCACCACCTCCACAGAGGGGTTGTCCGGCACCACAGAACAACCCCTCCCAACGTCGGGACAGTGCAATCGGGTAAGGTTCCCATCCTCGCCCATTGTCCACCCTGGTCTTCTCCTTATAAAAGTGGTACAAAGTTTAATTCGCTTCGCCCAAGGTGCTGGGTTCACCTTAGGCTACTGAGCCCCTTCGCCACGACAAGGCTTGAACGACAAGGCTTATTTTGCCTATTTTATCATCGTTTATATATTTATAGTAATTATGAACTGCAATATTGACGTGGATGTTTTACACCTGTCGAGCGTTCCGTGACTGTCAAGTTTTTTAAGCCACACATAGCTATATTCGCTACATAGTCAGCTATCAACAGTACTTTCCAAGCCTTTTCATCAAATTATATATGTGTTTCTTTGTTTCATACGTAATACGCATTGAATTTGAAACATTTATCTTGCCAAAAGCTCATATTCAAAAAAGCTTCAAAAACTTCATTAAGAATAGAAAAAATTATTTGTGCTTTGACTATATCTAACTCTTTTGACTCTTATCATATGATTATGGCAAATGTACGAGAATTGCCAGAAAAAAACTATAATATAACAAATAACATAGTCCAATAGTTTTATGTCAATGCTTAGCCCGTCCTAAAGCGAGTAGGTATACTGTTTCACGGCTGATCAACTAGAAAGTCTTTCTGTATACATATCGATGTTAAATCGAATGAAAAATTATGCATTTTCCGATTCTGTACATCTCTCGAATAGATCGAAAGAAATAAATTGCTATTACACGGCTTATTCACTTTCGTAACCTTCTATAATAAATACCTATGAAAATTATACACGAATGTTAAAAAAAGATTTTGAAATACCTGGAAATACCGAATGTATTTCAAAACCAAACACTAAACATTTTTTGCCAACTTACAATAATTATAATAAAACCGGCCAAGTGCTAGTCGCACTTACGCACGAAGGGTTCCGTACTATTACATAATTTACAACATAAGACACTTTAACCAAAAATATGGTTTATTTTGAAAAAAATTTTTTTTTAAATATTTGAGTTGATTGAATGAAAGGTAAATTACGGTTTACGATTTATGACGTATTAAAAAAACTACTTACTAGATCTCGTTCAAACCAATTTTCGGTGGAATTTTACATGGTAATGTACATCATATATTTTTTTAGCTTTATCATTCTCTTATTTTAGAAGTTACAGGGCCTCCCCCCCCCCCTGGACATACACATTTTACCACTTCGGAAGTGTCTCTCGCCCAAACTATTCAGTTTAGAAAAAATGGTATTAAAAACTTTAATATCATTTTTGAAGACCTATCCATAGATATCCCACACGTATGGGTTTGATGAAAAATAATAATAATGATATGTCATTTGGAAGGAAAGGCTAAACTAGCCTCGAAGAAACTCGGCGTGCTCAATAGGGCGAAGCAGTATTTCATGCCTTCACACCGCCTTCAATTATACAAGGCGCAGATCCGGCCTCACATGGAATACTGCTCTTACCTCTGGGCTGGAGCGCCCCAATATCAGCTCCTTCCATTTGACCGCATTCAACGCCGGGCGGCTCGAATCGTCGACGACAATGTTATCTCCAATCGGCTTGATTCTTTGGCGCTGCGTAGAGATGTCGGATCGCTCTGTATCTTCTACCGCATCTACCACGGGGAGTGCTCTGAGGAATTGTTCGGACTAATACCTGCAGCAGAATTCCACCACCGGACATCGCGGAAAAACTCCAAATTTCACCCACACTATCTCGATGTTCGGAAATCCACAACAACTCGATTTTTACGGCATTTCCTGCCTCGCACGACTATTATATGGAATCAGCTGCCTCCTACGGTGTTTCCGAAGCGATAGGACTTATGGACCTTCAAGAAAAGAGCATACTCATATCTGAAATGCCGGCAACGCACCTGCTAATCCACTGGTGTAGCGGGTGTCTGTGGATGTCGCTTTTCACTTACCATCAGGTGAACCGACTATCCGTTTGCCCCCTGTTCTATATAAAAAAAAATGAGTTTCAGTTCTAAGTATGGGGACTCCCAAAATTTATTGTTTTTTTTTCTACTTTTGTGTAAAAATCTTAATGCGGTTCACAGAAAACATCTACTTACCAAGTTTCAACAGTATAGATCTTATAGTTTCGGAAAAAGTGGCTGTGACATACGGACAGATAGACAGACAGACAGACAGACAGACATACAGACAGACAGACAGACAGACAGACAGACATACAGACAGACAGACAGACAGACATGTTGAATCTATAAGGGTTCCGTTTTTGCCATTTGGCTTCGGAACCCTGAAAATTAAAATCAGTGCGTTTTATCAAACTACTTTTTACGGATTTATCAACATTTTTTAACCGATATAGTTAGCCATTCAAGAACTAGTAGAAAATTTATTTCGCATGTTACAATTCACATAAATAAGAAGAGTCAATGTTCCTATCCTAAATTCTGTCACCATTCTCACACGAACAATAATAATTAAATTAGAATACAAATCCCAGGTAGCCGTAAACAAACTCAGCTCGACATTACTGCGACTAAACAAACTGTAAATAATCCCCACGACGAAATCCTTCGATCACAAAGTAAGCTTTTATAATTTTAATCGACCTTTTTACAGCTCGCATCGCCTGTCAAAGACGACACAAAGCCAAGCCTTATTATAGGAGTTTAAACTGGGCCTGTTTATATAATCTATTTATTGTCATGTTTTTATTTTGATTTTATCAAACGATGAAAGAATTGTCACTTTGCCCTTATCGTGATGCCAAAAGTCACGAAATAAGTTTGTGATCAAAAACGTTGAATGTGTCAATGTTTAATTTAAATTGGTTAAGCGGCTTCAGATTTGACGATTATCCAACTTCTAAGTTCTAATCTTATAAGACACTAAGTTGTTTGGCTTTCTTATAAAATGTTTAAATAATTTCAATATTCTTGCGCCATTTTGGATGATACGGGTGGCATAAAGATATGATATAGGTAAAGTAGGGTAATAATTTTGCGTTACTAGATGGACCTATAGCTAAACGTCAAACCATGGATAACGATGATTCTCTATCTTAGTTCCTCAACCTAGAGACAGGTGCCAGTAATTACACTGCCTCACCTGCCCTTCTAGAGCGCGATGTACAAAGCGCACCTCTCACCAGTTTTAAAATCTTTTAGTATAATTAACACCTTTGGCTCCATATGTACATCATATTACATAATTTATGGCCATGCAAACAGCCACTTATAATTGTTACACAAGTAACAAGGCACTTAGAGCAGCGATTAGGCAGCTCTGTTTATCTAACAGATGGTTATCAGATTTGGTGCAGAGCTAAAAAGAGTAAAGTTGAATTTTGTAACTTTTAACTCTACAATTCATCTGCAATTAGATTTCAAATCAACATCTCTACAAGACATCTGCATTTCAAAATAATGGAGAAAATAAGCCGTATATCAATCAATAAATATAAGAAAATGATATTTTGTGCCAAATGTTGTGTTATATTATAACCAAACTATACCTCTTTATTACATTAATATAGATCGAAGTGATTAAACATTAAAATGAAATAACCTTTGCAATACAGTGTATATTCCTCCTTAATATTGACATCGAATCATTGTCTATATAACAAATGTTTTTTATGCACTTAAAGATTTAACAAACAATGGAATATCATACTCCGTTATTCCCGCACGAAACATTTTTAAATTCTGCATTTAAGTGTTGTTTGTTCTTTCCAATCGATTTGTGCCACCGGACTGCTATTAGTAGATAAATTATTGTGTTAAATTGTTACTACAATTTATATGATGACTATAATTGCTGTTTTTCCGATTAAAAAGGTTTTTATAACCGCTTGGGAAACTCCTTTATTTATTTTTCTAAGAATATTATTATCAAGTGCATGTTTGATGCCACTGTTATAAATATGCTCGACCTTGCTGGAGCGACTAGAATAAGTTCAAAGTAAAACTAATCCAAAAAACCCATATATTTAAGAAAATATAGTCATGGACTAAAATCATTGGTCTAAAAGTAAGGATTCATTCCACGCTAACAAAAAAGATTTCTTCTCATAGGTATGGGACATTTATTAATTTTAATGTTTAAACATTATTTGAATATATATGAGTATAATGCGAACCAATCTAAACCATTTTATTTGTGATTTCAGTAAGCTGTTTAAAAATTTAAAAAGGGAACGTAACTTGACGTTTGACAAAAAGCTGATTATAACGTCATTTTTTTTCTCGCTGAGAAGTCTTTTGAGCCCGGATTAAATTGGTCCGTTTTATAAGGGCTTTATCGGAGAGGCGAGTGCTATGAACGAGTTGTATTTATCGCGGCCATTATACGTTTTATTATTTAATTTATTTAACGCTGAGTTTATCTTGTCTATTAAATTGTCGTCTCGATGGTCTTCACTCAAATGGTTTTGGTTGAAAGTTAAGAAAGCTTTTAATGCGTTTTCAATTAGCTGTACCTACGTATAATCAAATACGATTTAAATATTAATGGCTTTTGTTATAAGATGACTGTTTAGGATAGATGAGATTTAATTGTCTAATAAATAATGTTATAATATATTTGACGGTTGTTAATGAATAATATCTTTTTCTATCATTATTTAAAATATGATAAAAACTAATTTGATCTACAAGCTACAAGTTTTTGAACATAGAATGTAGTATACATTTTTAAATGTAATAAATTAAATTAAATATAATCAAGTTAGTATTTATTGCAATTTATTTAAATAACGCAGCTATTTATTTAGTTTATTTTTATATTAAGGTTATCATATTACGTTCGTAAATGTACATAGGTTACGTCATGTTTGAAATTAATTTTATAACTGAAAAAATAAAATTAATCATTTCATAATTATAGTTATAAAATTAAGCTATAATATAAAAGATGTTTTATAAAGCGGTATTAACTGAAGTGGTCAAGAAAAATTAAATATTTTTTATAAATTTTAAAATCTTTATTGCTATTGTGATATTTGTTTAAATTACGTATTTCGAAATAATAAACAAATTAACCATTTCATTAAGAACTTGTTTGTAGCCTTGTTTTTAAATGCAATATTAAAAAGTATAAGTTAATGTGTATTTAAAACTTTATAATTTTTTTTTATGCTATAAGGAGGCAACTGAGTAGTCGAAGCCTTATGGTGACTCCTGACGCCCATACACATCCGCACAACCAGAGGTTATACAAATACGTGAAAGTGCTATAAACAAAAGTCAGTTTTATATTTTTAACGGATGTATAGTAAGAAATTATTATCCTCATTATTATATTTTAGCCCGTAGAGGTTCCCACCTGGACCATGTTCTTTTTCATGAATTTTAAATGTTTATTTTTTTTCCTTTTCTGCGATATATATTTAATTTTGAGACCAATAGGCAAAAAATATTGGTCAGATAATTATTTTTTTGCACATTTGATGACAAAGTAATGCAAGTTTTAAAACTCATTACAACTTTTAACGGCTCATAGAGTATTGTCGATAGGTCAATAAACAATGTGGATGAAATCTGTCATATTGGTGTATTAAAAAATATATTAATTTTATATTAATGCATATTGAATATACCAATTGAATTTAAACTTCTCATCTCATGTGAAACAAAACAATCTAGAAACAATATATGATAAAATTAGTACCTACGTCGTTATCTGACTAATATTTGATCGAGTCGAGTTTCAAATCCGCTACCTCTTGTGGCATCTTGATCACTAGCCCAAATGTAAATTAATTAACTCGGCAAGTTCATGTATGCGTATAATAAGTTGATCAAAAAATGGTATGTCATATTTTAATTATAATGAAACAACTTTTACGCATTATTTGTATTGTATTTGTAACATGTATGAAAATCTATAAAAGTCCTTTTATATAAGGGCCAAGCTCCACCGCGACGCACGGAGAGGCTACACACTAGTCAAATTTAATTTTGCAAGAAAATGTATGTAATTGTTTCCAATGCAACTCACGGACACGCTACGCATTAATTGACATTTTCTTTCAATTAAAATTAACACGTGCGAGCCTCTGCGTGCGCCGCAGTGAAGCCGCGCCTTAATAATGACAATTCGCGAAAACACTAAGAAACAATATGCTGAATTTTAATTTTCAAAAATTAACTATGCAAAGACATGTTAGTACTTATTTTGAGTTTATTAAAAACGAATGATCAAAATGTAAGTCAGGTAAGGTTTGTGACAGCTGACCGGCTAGATTGTGTATGTGTGTGTGTGTGTGTGTGTTTTTGTTGGCAGTTGTGTAACAGAGCCGTCCATTCGGATCATGTAGCGAACATCCGATGCATTGAAGGTCACATATACGGAAAGATCTAATTTGACTTTGATATGGTTATTTTCATTAAGATTCAACTTACTAATTAAGCTCTATATCTCCAGTATATGGAGTAGCTACTATAGTCGTATCAATATAGATATAATATATGTTATGTGCCTACTATTGGCACGTTTTCGCGTCTGTAAAAGTAGTAATACATACAGGTGGAACTAAAAATTGATTGATTTTATGTAGGTACCTATGTTCTGGAGCAGTAAATTATATTTGAAGGTTTTTTGTTGAAATTCTGATAGGTATACAAAATTCAATATATAATCTCAAACTTATCAAATATTGAAAGTTTTTTATTGAAAGTTTAACTAAAGCAAACAGTAACTGGTTGAAACCGTAAGCCGAAGAATACCTTACACATTAACGTACTTACTTAATAGATATTTTTTTTGATTTTGATTCTAAAATATTATGTAGTGATATGTTAAATTTCATTGAAAGAATTACATGAATTTCTTCAAAGTTCATAAGCATTATTTCATCTTTATATATAGGTATAATTCTTCTGTACGTGTGTATATTCAAGTGGATTCGAGAATGGTTTAGATTCACAAAAAAAAATGTGCAGGACAACTCTGTCGGTGCCACTAGTTTAAAATAAAACTTTTTGTGAAACTTGTAACGCATGAATTATCCTGTAACTACTTCATATTTAACCAACCAATATGAAATCTAAAAAATAATATAGAACACGTTATAGTTATAACAAATAACAACGGATAATATTTGTTACAATATTTGGAAGGTTCTGTTTCACGGAATAAAAAAGCAAGATGATTAAATATGACTCGTGGCTCGGACCACGAGCGGCTATTTGGGCAGCAGCCGGGCCCGGAGAATATAAAGGGCCCCTTGAATAAAACGGGCCCCATGAATAAAATGAAATATATGAAAATAAAAAATACCGGAAATTATAATCAATTTTGGCAATCCTGAGATTAACGTCTTATTTTATCGTTACTATTTTTACTACTACTAGAAATTAATCATGAATTCAAAATTACAATTACTTCATAAAAAGTGCCCCAAGTAGGCCAGGGCCCTCAAACTCACCACCCGCCCCTGGCTCAGCAGAATTTGTGCTGCCACGACAAGAGCGCCACCTGCCGTATCCAAAATTATCTCTCTGGACCAACAGTGCAATATTTCTTATTTGCATTTTCATCGCGCACAAATTAACGTACTTGTGTGTTTATACATAAAAAATAAGTATTATTTAAAAATAAACACCAACGTAAGTCATCGTAACAAGTTCCTCTCGCTGATGACATTTACTGTTAGTTGGACAGAAAAACTGGCAGGTGTGAACCTGATGGTAAGTGGTCGACGTCGCCCATGAACATAAAAACATTTATGAGTTATACTGAGACATAAGATGTTAAGTCTCGGTGCCAGTAATTACACTGCCTGTCTTGTCCTTCCCTCCGAAACACAGCAAAGCTGTTTCTCGGGAGAAACAAGCAAGATAGTGGTACCTATGTACCGCATCCCTCCCACCGGTGAATTAATATAAATACTATATAAAAACGTAACGGATTTAGAAATATAAGCATAAAAGTGATAACTTTTCGCTAACTTTATGCTGCCAAATCAAACCGATGGGAGGGAAGCGCTGTGCCGCGCTCCCGGCTGCATGGGTACCACCATCTTGCTAGTTTCTCCCGTGAAACAGCTTTGCTGTGTTTCGGAGAGGAGGGCAAGACAGGCAGTGTAATTACTGGCACCGAGACTTAACATCCTATGTCTCAGGATAGGCAACGCATAAATGAGTTGCCTGGTCTCGTTCCAGGTAAACTAGTTTATGTTCATGGGCGACGTCGACCACTTACCATCAGGTGGCACGTTTGCCAGTTTGCCTATCCAACTAACATAAAAAAAACATAAAAAAATCCACTATCAAAGATTAAATTGAAGATTATTATGACAATTTTTTACAACTTGTATCAGCAATTTTATCTACCTATACCACACCCATTACTAAACTAAGAATATAAAAATATAAAAACTATATAATTACCCATTATCAATCTTAGACTACCAACAAACTTGAAAAGAACTACATTGTAGTTCAATTACTAAACTAAACTATTTCCAAGCAGCGATGGCACAAATATTTTTTTCTGAACACCTCAAGATCATTAACCACACGAATCATTATTGGAACGCAACAATCAAATCATTAAAAAAATTGTAAATAATCTGTGACAATTCAAAATGCTGAGAACGACTTTTTACAAGTTAATAGTGTAAACCGATCGGTTGCGTGTTCATTTCGTTATTATTCTCGGTATTATGAATATCGTGAATAAATCCATAAAAGATGGGTGTATTTAGGAATTAAGTAGTTATTAAAATAGTATTAATATAACCGACATTTTCATGTCAAGGTCCATAGGCCTGAGTAATTATGCCGAAGGTTTGCGTTGAACTCTTTTTCTTGAATAACGCCACAAGTATAAGGCGTTGGTGTAGAAAATAAAGATAAATGAGAATAATATTATGAAATGTGCATTGCAAAATCAAGAGTTAATCATAGATATACTATGAGCCAGAAATTGTATCTTATTAGCTTATAAAATTCTCTTATTAGCTTAATTGCATCTTAGCTAGTATACTGTAGGCTCTATTTTATATTATGAAAATTTAACTTAGATGAAACGGAACTACATAGATCATATAAAAAAATGTTTTAATTTTTTTTTTATTATTATCAATTCTGCTATATATTTTATTAATATTTTCACATTACTACTAAGGTACAAGGTAAATGGAAAGAAAATATTAATTAATGCAATCTTCATAATTTTGAATTGGCATAAGTATTTCCACATTTCAAATGTAGTAGTTCTGTTTATTGTTAAATAATGTGTAAAGTTTTAAGACAAACTTCTTTCATATAGAGTACTGTTGTAATTTTTTCTTACTAAAAGCTAGAGTGTATGTTTTGTTCGAAGTGTTAACACGTTACTGACCTGGCGAGTCCGTGGCCGACCTGTCCGAGTCCGAGTCCCTGTGCGCGCTGAGGTCCCTCGGAGTCGCGTCGAGGATGTCCGTGATCATGAACCGGGTGCGGGGAGCGCGCGCGTCGCGCTCATCCCGCTGCACCGTCATCGCCACGACGCCGGCGGGGCCCACTCCGCCTGCGCCCGTCGCTCCTACCGCATCCAGCGCCCCCAGCTCGACGCCCGTCACCGCACAACGCACATCACAATCCAAAAACTCTATCTTCCTTACTCTACAATGTTCTATGAACCATCGCCTTCTATCAAAGTTATTATTCACAGTTAACACCACAAGTCCGTCGTCGTATGACACAAGCACCGTCGCGTTTCGTCGTGTCGCGGGCGTATGGCGCGGAGTGGCACGGGCAAGTACACTGGCAGACGGCGCGCGGTGTCGTCGGCGACTGAACGCGGCCGGCGGCGGCGGCGGGAGGCGGCGCCGGCCAATGGGTGCGGGCTTGGCTCAGCCAACGGCGCGGCGCCGGGCTTGGGGCGTGTCGCTGCCATGTTGCCCGTTTGCGTTAATGCTCTTTTTGCCGACTCGTCGCTGGGAGAAAGCTCCGCGCGGATTTAAGCTTTTATACGTGGATAAAACGCTTTTATGGGAAAATAAAGCGTTCTCGCTGGGATATCTCGTTTTATGACGGCGTTTTACTGAAAGTTGGCGTCTCTATACGCTCCTAATTGGTTTGCTTGGCCTAAATTTAGACTTGTAAGTGCCTATTTATTAACTCTGAACAAACTTTACGGATAAATGACATCTCGTAACTCAATTTGTTCTTATTGTAATAGCCGATACAATGTCATTGTATGTTTTAGTTCCGAAGTAAGTCATTATTTTGTTAATGTTCAAAGCGATTATTTATATTTAATACAGGTAATAAATATAGGAATATAATACTATTATATTCCTAGATTTTACTGCAACCTAAGGATAAATAAACCAAAATATATAAACATATTATTTTATTTACCTATATGTTCAAGAAAAATTGAGTCTACTTTATAAGAGGTGAAATATGGATATCAATAATTCTTACAACGTTAAAATTATAGTCTAGCCAAATAAATAAGTCCATATCTGACATTAATTATTATCATCACCTTATATTATCATCAGCGAACGCGAAGATCATTACGGTTCTAAAGTAGGTACCTACCTACCTAATTTGATTGAAATTGTTAATTTATTAGTGAATAAACACTGTGGGGAAATATGTAGAGCTCTATATATAGATAATATGTAGTGCTCTTTGTGAATTGAAAAC
This sequence comes from Helleia helle, assembly GCA_963853865.1. Classification (NCBI taxonomy): domain Eukaryota; kingdom Metazoa; phylum Arthropoda; class Insecta; order Lepidoptera; family Lycaenidae; genus Helleia; species Helleia helle. The sequence goes on from OY971421.1 coordinate 17,482,813, forward strand.
TTTATCTACGTTATTGTCAGTCCTTCACATAGATATAAAATATTTTATGTATTTTGTAGGCGATAATACATTTGTTTTACATTAATTATAACTTTACATTTTTAACTGTCAAGGATTGTGTCTGACAAACCGACATGAATTAAACGTAATAACGTCATACGAATACAACATATAGCAACACTAATATTAAAAAAGTTTTTTTTTGTTATTTTAACAATTTTAGTTTTTTAGCTTTCTAAACACGGTAGTTTTCTTTTCCTGAATAAATGTTTCAATATATTTTCATTAATAGTAAGTTAGGTACTATTTTTATGGTGAACGGTAGAACGACGGACAGGTCGATATACTGTAGCGCCATCTAGTGGAGATAACATAAATATTAGAAAAACTTCTCAAAAAAAATACACACAAGCACGAGTCTTAGCCGCACCCTGAGGGTTCCGAATTTGTGTTTATTATGTTTCATAATAACAAAATCTAGCTTCTAGCCAAATTAGTGTCAAATGTCAATGAGAAGTACCCTATAGGTTTTGGTTTGACATACAGACAGACGGCACAACCGACGCCAGGAGGCCGTGTGGTCGCTGACCGCACGGTAGGCGGGGGGCAACCCCCCACTTTTTAAATCAAAAGTGAGCCGAATGGGCTCACACTAATCCGATGAAGCATTAGGGCCTTCGGGCCATTAGCATAGATCCCTCCGAAAAAAAAAAAACAGAAAGGCGGACAACGGAGTGATCCTATAAGGGTTTCGCGCGTTTTGTCATGTTAAGGAACCCTAAAAATCAAACATCTATGCCACATACTTGCTGTTCGCTGCTATTTTATGTGTCCAAAAATGTTAAAATAGGTACCTACTCTAAAATAGATGTCCTATAACTTTAAATAGGTTGAGATTATCGCGTTCAAACAAACAAATTCTTCAGTTATTAGTTACTTTCTCTTTTTTTCTTTCTAGACAGAAAATTAAACAATGAAAAAATTTTTAAAAAATCAATGTATAGAGTATAGACATTGTTTTTTTTTAAATATTATGTCATAAATAATAATCGTTTTATGATGTTCTCATTCATATTCTACAAAAAAAATCATTTTCGTCTGCTTCTGTCTGACAATCTTGGTAAACATTTGTGTATAGTACGGACTGAGGGCACTCGAGCACGCGGCAGGGCACCCACAAGATGGACCGATCTAGTAAAAACCATCTCAAAAGAACCTCTACATGTGTGCTCAAAAAAAGCAGCTTCAAGAGAGGAATGGCGTGGAATTGTGAGGCGGGCCACCAACACCGATGCTGCTGAAGTAACGACCACGACCTCTCTGTCAAGAGTGTAACGACAAAGAAAAAGAATAGTAAGAAGTTGTCATTGTGCGAATGATACCCTATATACCTTCGTGATGTCGGAATAATTATTGATTATCGGTAAATAATTATATTATTTATATTTTAAATTATGCCAGGCAAAGCGGGCGGGGGATAACTATTATTGGTATATATGTGCAAATATTTATCTCATAATTTTGAATTATAATTTTATTCAGATTATTTCCACTGAGTTTGTTTCGCTGGTTCTTCTCGGTAGGCTCGCCTTGGAACCGGTGGTAGACTCAACTGACGTTCAAAAAGATACTTTATTGGTACTATTTTGAATAAAACATTTTGATTTGATATATGGTATATAATTTACTTACTTACTGACAATACGAGGATACCAATAACAAAGAATATCTTAAAATGTAGTATCGTAGGTCGACATAACTTCGAGAGGGAAGCCGATAGGAGGATTCCTTTGGGGTGAGCAGCATTCAGGAAGCTTAGCCATATTCTCACGTTGTCTAGGTATACCACAGAGTTTTAAGACGAAAGCCAATGCATTCGCCCCGTGATGACCTACGGGGCCGAAACGTGGCCTCTAAATTTACGACAAGTCCAAAATCACGCGAAGAAAAAGCTCGTTGAAGTGGCCGTGGGCTGGTCACACACTCAGGAGAACGGATGGCCGATGGGGCAATAAGGTTCAAGAGTGGAGGCTGTATCTAGGTAGAAGATGTGTTGGTCGGCCATTAACCAGGCGAGAAGATGATCTCCGTGCGTTTTAACATAAATTTGTTAATTTTTTTTTGGATATTCTAATGGACAGTTGGTGCACCTGATGGTAAGTGATCAGGGACATCCATAGACACCCGCTACATTAATAGCCGGTGCGTTGGTGGCCTTTTAAATATTAAATATTATGTTCTTTTCTTGAAGGTATCCCTTTTTTTTCCTTTTACGCCGGGAAATGCTCTGAGGCATCCCGCCTGGGGAGTGCGTCTACCCATATCTTATTTAATCAAAATCTTGCTACTGTCTCTTCTTTCTTGCCTTCGATATAGTGACAGGGTTACGGTGAATATCGAGATAAGAAAGATTATCGAAATAGGATTAGCAGGAAAAATCGTGTACTCGAAACTCAAAAAATAGTCAACCAGTCTTTAAAATAATCTAAATATGAAATGCATTTTGAAAATTGAATCAAAATATTTTAATATATAAGTAATATATAAGGTATATTTACAGCACTTACGTGCTTAGCATAAAATTGCTATTTATATTAACTATGACGCAAATAGATAAATTCGCCAAAAATGTACCAAGAGTTTTATTTATATTAATATATTTGTGTAATGCCATAATAAAGATAATTGATTACATTAATACATTCTATACACATCTATCTATGCGTTCAAATTTTTTAAATTACAAAATAATTAACCCACCAAGTGGATATTAAAAAAAATAAAGTTCCATACATAAACAATTTTCGTTAAAATTATTTATTCCAGATTTTAAAATTAAAATAGATATTTAAGTCTTTACCTATGAAATTGCCGTTTTGCATGAAAAAATTTAAACGATTTTTTTCATGTATTTTTTATTTGTATTAAGTAATCGAAGTAATAACCCATGCAATAAATGCATCTTTGCCAACGCAGTGGCAGTTTATTGATGCCCTTCTTAAAGAAATCAGCTGTACGGGAGAATTATTTTGATTTGAAATGGCCAGTACTGCAGAACGGCAGTTTCATAGGTTATATCATCATCAACCTTTTTCTGGCCAGCGCTGGACGTAGGCCTCTTTTAGTAAACGCGTAGATTGTCATTTTTTTTTATATAAAAGAGGGGGCAAACTGATAGTCGTTTATCTAGTGGTAAGTGATAAGCGACTTCCATAGACACCCGCTACATCATTGGCAGGTTGCCGTCCTTTCAAATATGAGTAGAAATTGCTTGACGGTCCCTAAGTCGTATTCGAAAATACCGTAGGTACTAGGTACCCTTCTAGATAGAGGTCGACCTACCCCCTGTCTTTTTAAACCTCTTATAATCACCGATTAAGAAATATAATAAATTAAATTAGGTTTTTATACGTATTTAATTTAATCATACAAATTCTAAATAAAAATTATTTATTTTAAATGTTAATTGGTTGTATTTGGGTACTTTAGGAAAGAAACTCAGACATAAACCTAACAATAGCTACTTTAAAACTTTCACAGTACACTAAAGAGTTTCCTTTTTACCTCTCCATTTTATGCATTTCACAAGTTCATTGGACATTTGTATGGCGTATCGAAAATCTATTTACGAATTTTAATAACATACAAACATTGTGAACTGAACGTGAGCAACGATGGTCTAGTGGGTATGGTCTCGGCCTCTTGAGTGAGAGCCGAGAGGTGCGGGTTCGATCCTGACCCCCTATGGCTATGCCTAGAAATGGGTTTTTCTAAATTTCTAGGTGCACCTGAACATGAGACCATCGCTTGCTCACCGGTGAAGGAAACATCGTGAGGAAACCTCCATACCCTCCATACAAGATGAGATTAAAAGTCTTTGAAGGTGTGTGAAGTTCACCAACCCGCATTGGGCCAGCGCATCGGTGAACTATGGCCAACCCTCCTCGCCTGATTTCGAGGAGGAGACCCGTGCCCAGCAGTGGGACATATAAGGGTTGATATTATTATTATATTGTGAATTGACATTGGAGAGCCTCCTTTCCAATTATTCTGTGATATATCTTCTATCATCGTCAGAGAGGGACAGGGAGGGCACCGCTCCTTAACCGGAGCCTTAACGGAGTTTCGTGGGTTTTGTGAGTTTCCGGTGGCCCAATGGAGGGGATAGGGAAAAGAAGGGCAACGCATCTGCATAATCTCTGGATGTGCGGATGGGCGTCGAAAGTCTATAAGGCTTCGACTGCGCGTTTGCCCTCTTGTACTTTAAAAAAAAAAAGTCCTTTAACAGAGATACTTCCCGATGTTGCTAAAGGTTGTACGTTATTTTGTATGCAATAAGTAGATAACGTTACCTAAATTAAAACTGGTCCTTATAAGTTGCATGCTGTTTAGTCTCCTTTATAAAAAACTAGCAAGATTTTTTTTTTTCATAAAAAGTAGTCGTCCATGTTACTTCTAATACCTCCAAAAATTATTAGTGAAAAAGTTTCATGATGATCGGCTAAGTAGTTTTCGTGTGAAAGGTATATAAAGTACTTTTTTACTACTAAGTTTTCTACTACTATAAAACTTTATATAAAGTACTTTTTGGTTCTCTACTACTATAAAACTTTATATAAAGTACTTTTTGGTTCTCTACTACTATAAAACTTTATATAAAATACTTTTTGGTTCTCTACTACTATAAAACTTTATATAATGTACTTTTTGGTTCTCTACTACTATAAAACATTATATAATTTTTATAAAGTACTTTTTGGTTCTCGACTACTATAAAACTATATATAAAGTACTTTTTGGTTCTCGACTACTATAAAACTTTATATAAAGTACTTTTTGGTTCTCTACTACTATAAAACTTTATATAAAGTACTTTTTGGTTCTCTACTACTATAAAACATTGTACTTTTTGGTTCTCTACTACTATAGACCTTATATAAAGTACTTATTGGTTCTCTACTACTATAAAACTTTATATAAAGTACTTTTTGATTCTCTACTACTATAAAACTTTATATAAAGTACTTTTGGTTCTCTACTACGATAATACTTTTCTCGAGCTTTTGTGTAAGCAATGAGAGACATTGATGAAGATGAGCCATTTTTCCCCGCTGACTTGGTTCACCGGTTCTATTATAAATTTATGTATAGACAAATAAAGTCCAGAGATGACTCTTATCTTCTAATTTGTCCAATTATTTGGAGTTGGGTATTTGCCATATCTGTTATTGCTTACATCTTCATATTATCTATCTTCTATAAATTCATCCTCGTTCCTCAGTGTTTCCGTTCTTAAAACCTCATTTGCAGTTCCATTATTTTTACATTGCCAAATTCTTTGTAGATATGATCAGATGTTAGAATTTTGACTTTGTAATCATCTTTTCAATGGTATTATAATTTTATTTTATATTTCAATACACATATAAGTTTATTGAAGTGATATTTAAGACCTGATTTTAGAAAATAAATTCACACAGATGGCGCTGTATATCGCATGTTTAGCTCAGCTCGTAAAGACGACAAATGGAGGAAAAAATACTGCAACGTCACAGAAGACTGGCTCAGCCGACGGCAACGTTTGTACACAATTAAAATTATCTACAGTCGTTAAAAACATTTTGATAATTATTTTAATTAAAATTATAAAACCCAAGATACACTATTTTTTAATATAAATATGATAAGGTTTAAATGTTTTATATTTGATAACGATATTTGTTTAATAGAAGATTAAGACGCTGCAGTCGGGTTCATGATCACTCGTTCATTGACACGTTGCCAATTAACAGCCTTTCCGTTCATACTGAATGTAGCTCCCATACGATAAATAGGCTTTTTTATAGCATAGGAGGGCAAACGAACGACTATCGACGCCCATACACATACATAATTATGCAGATGCGATGCCCTCCTTTTCCCTCTCCCCCCAATGGGTCATCGGAAACTCACAAGCTGCACGAAACGCGACAGCATAGGTGTCACTTTACTTGTGAGTGAGAGAGTACCACCCAGGTCGTGCCGGTCCAATTCGGCGGCAAAGCATCATTACACTACCTCTTACCTTTTGTGAAGGGGCTTATTCTAACTAAAATAAAATTGTTTTAATTGATTGGCATGTGAGTAAGGATGTCGGTCGCTACAGAGAGAAGTGTCAGTATCTTTGATGACATTACTAATATGCTGCTGCTATTTTTGGTTTTAATGTTTTACTTTACTCACCTGCTAACCCTCTGGTAAAGCAGGTGTCTGTGGATGTCGCTTTTGCTTACCATCAGGCGAACCGATTGTCCATTTGCCCCCTCTTCTATAAAAAAAAGTTATTTTCCAACGTGGCCCACGTATATAAAAAAAAATTACTTGGAATTTATTCTTACTGTACATCTTGTTCTAAAGTAAGCAAAGCATGGTCAGGTCATGCCATGTCTATCTTTAACGTGCGACACTGAGCAAAGCTTTGAGACAAATAATTAGATACCAGTGCAGAACGGCGCAGTACAAAGCACCTCTTTCCATATTAAAAGTACGTATTATAACGTTTAAAAACTCAACCTTTGTATGTTTGTTAGACTTTTATCTCCCCAACTCCAGCCAACCGTCACAAAATGAAACGGAGCGATATTATCTATTGCATAATCTTGTACAATGCTATAAAGTTTAGTTAACAATTAAGATCGAGCACTTCCATTTACTATTTATCATAAAATCGTAATTGCTGACTCATAATTGAGTAAACTCACAAAAGCGGCTGGCAATTAAAAAGACGGGTCAAGATAACCATTACTGACTTATAAAAGTGTTCCTTTCGCGTGCATTTCATTTTTTTATTTCACGCTCTCCTGAGTCTACAATACTTACAAAACACTTACATAGTCGATTCTAATATCTATATTATTATAACAAAGTGTTTTAATTAAGGGTTCCGTATTCAACGTAACCATCTGTAAGAAGTAGTGCCATGATGCTTTGCATCCGAATTGGGCCGGCACGACCACGTACGTACCTCTTGCTCACATAGCATCGGCGTCAAGTGACAGCTATGCTGTCGCGTTTCTTGCGGCTTGTGAGTTTACGGTGGCCTATTGGGGGGATAGGGAAAAGGAAGGCAACGCATCTCAATAACCTTTGTTTGGGCGAATGTCTATGGGCGTCGGTAGTCACTATAAGGCTTCGACTGCCCGGTTGCTTCCTTATGACATTAAATAAACCATATTACGAAGACTCCGTAGTCTATTTGTTTGATTGTCACGCGGCTGTAATTTTAATGTAAAATAAGTATTGACGCACATTGGCAGTAAAATGCAACGACTGCCGTGACGACAAACGAAATAACGCTGTTATGCCGCGTGCATATTTAATTCCTCATCCCATCAAGATGTTTCACATCCATCAGGCGTTTCGCGACGCCCAATTACTTTTTTACTGAAATAGATACTTGAAATTTGTGGCGATTGAATGTTTGCCCGTGGGAACGATTTCGACTTGCACATACATTTTTGTGAAAAAAAAAAAGCGGAATTTGTGAATATTTGGAACTTCGACTGAAAACAATCTTATTGCATTTGAAACAACAATTATTGTTGCCAAATAATATCTTATGAATAATATCCATTGAATTAATCGTGGTTAAAATCAACAACTCTTAGAGCTGATAAAAATGTTTACTGTAGCGCTGCAATTTCACGCTTCCCGCCGTCGCTGATCGGTGAAAAACTAGTGATGCACCGGCATGCCATTTATATCACAAATATGATAATTTGGCATAATAAAATTATTATCCGCGATAAAATGGTGAACTCGAGCGTTTATCGACTTCCGTTCTTGGTAATTTCCAACTCTATCGATTTCCATGGAATTGTTTTAATTATAACTTATCAAGGCGGCGTTGTTTTACGTGATTCTAAGAAAACCGTTATTTACATTTACATTGTGGAACTAACATAAAGTAATTTTATATTTTGTTCGATAATTGTGTAAGCTTTGCACGAATTTTGTAACATGCATATTTTGTGAAATTATAGATTTCTACAATACCCTTTTGACATAATAACGTCTTATAAATTGATGGACACCGGCAGAGCGCAAGAAAAAGCGTCCCGTTCTGCTGTCAAACGAGCGTTGACATAGAGACCATTATTTATAACAATTTTTTACTGTATGAGATTTGTTTGCAAAGTCAAACGTAAATTTGTGCATGGTATAACAACTTTATAAATATCTCAGTACTTACTCAAACCCTTGTAGTAGTATATTATTGTAGGTGTTTTTTTTCTTTGACGCCGGGAAATGCTCTGAGGCATCCCGCGGGAGTGGGTCTCCATACGCGGGTATGTGGGACTCGCTGCCCCCGAAAGCTGGTAAGTGGACGCAGCTCTACCCACTAAAACCCGGCGAGTGCCACCAATGCCGACTTTGGTAAGGTGCCCCACATCTAATAAACAAACAGGGCACCTCGACGGCTAGTCAGTCCCCCAAGGGACCGACGCCACCTCCAACGAGAGGTTGTCCCGCAACAACAGAACAACCCCTCCCAACGTCGGGACAGTACAATGGGGTGAGGTTCCCATCCTCGCCCCTTGCCCCCTGCTCTTTTGTCCCCTCTTCTTATAAGAGGGGTACAAAGAGCCCCCTTGGTTTAATTAGCTTCGCCCAAGGTGCAGCGGCTCACCCTAGGCTATTGAGCCCCACCGCCACGTCAAGGCCTAAACCATGGTGGGGATTGTAGGTATACTAGTAATTTTACTGCTTTATAATTTTTTTTTCTTCAGAGACTAAATAAAGTCTTTGTCACTCATTTGAAACGTTAAAACGTTGTAGAAGTAAAACATAACGGTTAATCTTTGTTGTAAACTTGATCAACGAATAAAAAGATATTAAATTCCCACATCAGAAATCACCGATTTTTCCCCATTCCGCTACAAGCGGTAGTGACGGCAAAAAAAAATAAGAAACATTTTCGAGCATGTTTTTTGTAGACCCATTATAAATACAAACATTATTTTACTAAATACATTGCAAAGAGTTGGTTGTTATTATATATATTAATAATTCTTTTTTATTTCTTATTTTTTATTTTATACTAGCTGGTGCCCGCGACTTCGACTACGCAGGATAAGATTTTAGTTTTTTTTTCATTAAAAGTATCCTATGTTACTTCTAATACCTCCAAGTATATGTGTACAAAGTTTCATGATGATCGGTTTAGTAGTTTTACGACAAACTTACTTTCACATTTATAATATAAGTGGGTTATATGTATAACATTCAAATATTTATTTAGCCTAATAGTATAAGTAGCTTCTTTAAGCTTTGTCAATTATCAGATAACCCGATAGAGTTACTTAAACTATCAGGTCATAGAGTCCTCGAAGTCTCACAGAATATCTGGCCCAACCCGACGCCAGAAGGCCATGTGGTCGCAGACTGCACGGTTGGCGGGGGAAAACCCCTCACTTTAACAAACCAATAGAGAGCCAAATGGGCTCACACAAATCCGACCAAGCATTAGGGCCTTTGGGCCATTAGCATAGATCCCTCCGAAAAAAAAACAGAATATCTTACACACTAACATATAGAATTATTACACTTCACTTACAAATAAGAAAAGCTATTGGATGTCAATGGCTCTTCTTTCAACGCTATCATAAATCTGAGATTGCTCAGCTGATCAATTTGAAAAAATGACACAGTGTTTATAACTTTTTTGTAAATTTCTTCCAGTTGATGTTGCAAAAGACACGAAAAATATTTTCATATAATAGAACAAACAGTTTAAATACGGCTGCCGGGATCAGCTAGATACATCATATTTGATGCCAAGTTCTCAACAATTAGTTTGCCGACCGTACTTTAATTGCAATAATTATTCTTATCAGGAAGCCAGTGGCGCACATTAATTTAGTAACGTTTTTATTCGTAGCCAGCTTAACAAATACTTAAATAATTACACTCTTTGTTCCAGCTAGATTATGAGGCTGATGACGCAACCATGGGTACAGATCACCGTTTCGATCGTTGTGCAAGTTACTGATATATATACGAGTGTTGCCAGCATTTAAGTTACCCCGCAACATGGGAATAAAGGGCGTATCGGTTTTCATATCAGTCTACACCATTTGATAAAAAAATGGTTGTTACGTTGTGTATCTATTATTTATTATATGTGTAATATCGGCGACTTTGTAGCTAACTAGTCCGGCATTTATTCAATTAAGTAATTTAGTTCATTTACCCAAAGATTAACCAAAATGGACATAATATGTTTCCATCATCGGTAACTAGGCATCCATTTTTTAGTTCTATTCGTAAACGATCTAACTGAAAACTGCTATGAGATCTTTAGTCTTCTTGAGACTTTTAGTTTCAATAAAAATAGGGAAATTATCAATAAAGCGTAGCAAGTATAATTGCATCTAGTAAAAAGCAAAGCATTTAAAGAGCTCTCATTATTGTTGCGCATAAGTTTGCGTGCCTCGGATCAAATCTGATTTTCTTGTTATTAGAAGAACATCAGTTTCCGACGTATTGCTACACAAGATACTTTGTTCGTGTTACAGAACCATCAATTAGTTTGCTAGCTGATTGTACACAATTACTTAAAAAATATATTTTTATGTAAAAAGCAAACTATGTAAAACATACAATAAATAACCGTTTTCACGGGTTTTGCCCGTTGAAAAACAATATGATAATATGCTGATTTTAATTGTAACTAAACCACAATGATTTATTTTGGTTTTATTAAAATTAAAATTAGATCGATGATATTGTTCGAAAAATGAATGTTTTGGCGAACTTAGAGCATAACAGATTGTAGGTTTTGAACTATCAATTTAATTTAAAGTAAGACAAAGACAGCAAAGCCTATACCAGACCCATGTGATAAAACTATATTAGACAAAGTGTTAGGCAGAATAAATATCTTGCAGATAGGTTAAGCCCGATTTTTTAAGTGAAACTTCTTTGCGCGCATTAGGGTAAGATTTTTACAGATGGTCACGAAAACGTGCAAAGTTTTTGTCCAAGAAGAGGGAGAGAGTGATTGAGACCGATTGAGAGAGATTGAGAAAGGGCGAACTTAGCATGAAGTACATAGCCATGGAGTGAGAGTAGGGAGCAAGTGAGTGAGAAAGATTGAGAGAGAGAGAGAGAGGGAGGTAGAGCGAACGTCGCATCGCAAGTCTTGGAAATTTAAAGCTTTAGATTAGTATGTAATGTATACTAATCTAAAGATTATATAAACGAGATTTAAAAATTAGTTCGCAAAATAACTTTTTTCACTTTTGACATGTGTAGGTACTTTGTACGCACGCACTTTTTTATTTATATTATTAAAAGAAAAATTATATACCTACTAATAACCGATATTACCGATTACATTTGAACTATCGATATAAATCGATAAAAGCTAACCCTTTGGACCTGGATAACCCATCACTAGCTTTCACCCCATTATAAACGATACTTAGCAGTTAATCGATAATCTTTAGTAATAGTAAAAAATTACAGTACGTCACTAGGTATAAATGTTACTGTCGGACACAAAAAAATGTTTTTCCTCGTATTTAATTTGCGCTTTATCCAAGTTTCTTTGCGTTTATAAAACCGGTAAAATAATGATGGGTCATTTCTCCGGTTGGTTACTCAGCTAATATGCACAGAGATTTGATGATTTATTCATTACATTAGAACAACGACGTGTAAGGAAATACTTGAATAACTTCATAAGCAACACGGAAAATATGCAAATGTTAAGTTCAACATTGTTACACTTTTATGAATAATCTTGATACTTGATGCGTATGAAAAATGTTAAGAAGAATGTAATGCAATTAATATGTGGAAGTGAGACAGCAGGTGTATTTGAGATACCTTTAGTACTCCCTCCCCCTAGATATATTTAAATCATCTTAATCAGATGTACGAATACTAGAAGTAGATAGAGCTGATATTTAAATCATCATAATATGATCATAGTTATCATAGTTTATACTTATACTTAGTATGTGTTTGTTATTTTATTATTATCAAATATAATTTTATTTAGAAACATATTTAAATACATTGAACTTTGACACTGGTGGTAACAAATTAGTTTAAAAAAAATCAGGTGCGAGTCGGACTTGCGACAAGGGTTCCTTACCATTATATTTATAACATTAGACACTATAATAACTTTTTTCATTAGTTTCATACGGCCCGGTATCTGTTGCCGTTAGTAATATCGAGCAAAAAACTGCAACAAAATCGGGAGCCCCTAAAATATGTATTTTAGTAATTTTTAGTATTTATTTATCGTAGCGTTTATTGTTTAAGTAATAGGGTCCCGTTTGCACGGGTACGGACTTTGGATACGGAACCCTAATAAAGTAATATTCTTTTTTTAAATGTGCACAGATTATAAAGAATAATACGTAAGTAATTATGTAAATCATTGTAATTGATTATATTAACACAATAGAACAACATTTCCAGTAAACGGCATTAAAACTATAAAAACGGCTATCGCGAGGTGTATAATATATAACTAGTTTACAGCTGCAATTAATTAGGTTTTTACATAACTTTTTATTAATCGACAGGAGAAAGAAAAACGCAAACGCTATTATATGCTACTAGTTCTTCCTGCGGTTTTACCCGTCTAAATTGCAAATTCTTCCGTAACCTTCCAGTAGGCTATGAAATGCATTTAAGGATTTTTCAAATCCGAATGGTAGTTTCAAAGACTGTACAAACAAATAAACATACTCTTTAGCTCTATTATGTTGGTATATATGAATTGCATAAGAAGATATTATAATATTCAAGTTTAAAACGACTTTAGAACAGTTTCACAAAGCCTTAAGATGCACGCTACCTAGTTTCACTGTTGAATAGAATTCCAAATGATCAGTCAAAGGCCTCAAGTTTCCAAATTAACTTGAACAATTAACATATGAAAGCTAAGCTATAAGTTGGGCATGAAGCGTCGAAGTACCATGTTTTAAGAAGAATATATATAATAATAATAATATGTAATAACTAAAATATATTATAAAGCTGAAGAGTTTGTTTGTTTGAACGCGCTAATCTCAGGAACTACTGGTCCGATTTGAAAAATTATTTCAGTGTTAGACAGCCCATTTATCGAGAAAGGCTATATAACATCACGCTGTGACTAATAGGAGTTGAGTAACGCGGGCAAAGCTGCAGGTAACAGCTAGTATAAGATAAAATTTCCACCAAAAAATCATTTTAGAGTATCTAATGTGCAAAATACCCATCTACCTAACCTTTCTCCGACCTCTGCAGGATATAGGCCCTTTCAAGAGTCCATGCTGATTACAAACTCATATCTCCTTTTTTGACGCTGCGAAATCCTATATGGCCAGGTAGCCAGGATCGGGGTAGGTTTCTAACCCTACGTGGGACGCACTTGAGCTATGTATACCCAAACTAAAACCCGGTCCCGGATCTGAAGGCAACAGGAACACCTCATAACTCATATATATTCAATATGCCTTAACCTATAATATATGAAGATGTACGTACATTAGATAAGTGTGAAATAATTTGTAGAAATCATTTCAATAACACCAACAACCGCGGCCGCTTTATACAATTCCGAATAACGCGTATATTAAATGAAACCAATTACCGTCTACGGTCTACAGAGTAGGTATGCACATTACAACTCCGCCATTATATTTTCACGCTCGAAGACGCCGATTGCCCAACGTGTTCAACGCATATGATATTTGTTTTACACTGCCAATCTATGCTATCAGGAAACATTCATATGTTTGAAATGAATAAACTCAAACTAATGGACCTAAATCAAAAATTCTTTTAACAGTATAACGGTATTTTGTAAGAGGTAGTGGTGCCTTGCTGCTTTTCAGCCGAATTACGCCGGCACGACCGGGGTTGTACCTGTCGCTCACAAAATACTAGCGTAAAGTGACAGGCGTTTCGTGCAGTTTGTGAGTTTCCGGTGACCCATTGGGGGGATAGGGAAAAGGAGGGCAACGCGTCTGCATAATATCTGGGTGTGCGGATGTGTACATATGGGCGTCGATAGTCGCCTAAAGGCTACGAATAATTGTTTGCCCTCCTATGATATAAAAAAAGTTGACACATTGACATAGGTTATACAAAAATCATGATCAATATGGATACGGCTGTAATAAGATGGCGCGGGCGGAGATGCGGACAACTAGTTGATTTATAAAATCTCTATAAGTCTATAAGGACATGCAAGAACTTTTTGCATGTTATTTGCAAGTTATTGTATTATATGTATGTCTTTCTCTCATATTTCTCATCATAATGTACTAATATCTTTTTGATGATGATATTAGTACATTAATATGCTAAAATCGAGTTGATCTATTTTTTTTTCTTTAACACTGGGAAACGCTCTGAGGTATTCCGCGGGGGAGTGGGTCTCCCCACGTGGGTATGTGGGACTCGCTTCACCCGAAAGATGGTAGGCGGACGCAGCCCTACCCACTAAAACCCGGCGAGTGCCGCCAATGCCGCCCTTGGTGAGAAGCCCCGGATCTAATGAGCAAACAGGGCCACCTCGATGGCTAGTCAGCCCTCAAGAACACCCCTCCCAACGTCGGGACAGTACAATGGGGTGAGGTTCCCATCTGTGAGGATGTCCCCCTGGTCGTTTGTCCCTCTTCTTATCAGCTCCCTCGGCTCAATTTGCTTCACCCAAGGTGCTGGGTTCACTATTAAGCCCCACCGCCACGACTAGGCTTGAACCATGGTGGGGAGAATTGATCTAATAATGTAGCTAATAACAACTCCAGTTTTGATTTATTTCACTTGTTTTATGAATCCAATATAATTATGAAATATAGGTACATTTAAAAATTTCAAAACATGACTTTTAAATTTTTAAATTGTTTCGACTAATATAAAATCGTTCTTGCTGTTATAGATATTAAATATCTATACCGGGTGTATTTTGAACGCTTGCAAAGACTTAACCCTAATAATATACTATTTATATACTATATAATTCATATAACCATTTATCTTAGAAACGTTTTTTTTTTTAAGAAAATTTTAGGACTTATGTAGGATTTTTATTTTATCTTATTTTGCAAACCCGCCATATATGTATATAACTCGAACAGCGAACTCGATCAGCTGATGCAGTCTGCTGGCCGGCGCGGCGTGAACCATAAACCAATTACATTGCCGTTTAAAAAAACGATTATTTTAAAGCATTATCATTTCAGTAACATTATGTTTACTAAACCGGATTATACAAAAAAAAGGCAACCAAAACAAAAAAGAATCGCGTTTTTTTCACTTGTATCATGTCAGGCTATGCCATCACTATCATACCTCTTCGTTTTTGCAAGCGTTCCAAATACACCCGGTATACATTTTGGTGTAATATAATGTAATTGAAACTTTAAAAAATATAAGATTTTGGATAAAAATAATATATACCTACAAGGTATTTTTTATTATATATATTATTATGTTTTAACCTTACTAATTCCCTGTATACATAATATAGTTATCGCTTACGTCTTGGTTTACGAAAATAATATGTTATTGAGATGATGATATCATTCAAGGAATTAAATTAAATTTCTAAATAAAATAAAAATAGTATAAAATGTATAAATCAAATAAATATATATTGTATTAATGTAAGTTATATACGTAAATTATGCATGAATGCATATGCTGCAAAATTACATCGTTAGAGACGTTAGAATATTATTATAGGTGAATACAATTATAATTAATATTATATTCAATAAACAATATTTAATTTAAAAGAAAATTTAAGCATTAGTCAATTAATTAGGAGGTAATTAATTAATAAACATGTGTCAAATATTTCTAACACAATTCACCAAAAGTTTTATATAATTTTATGTTTTTTTTTTGTTTCTTTTAGATAATTTAATGATACAATATATAAATAAACAGCAAATCAAAGCAAATGTTTTTTTTTTTTGTTCAAAACAATTAGTACCAACACAGTACCTATCTTTATGAACATCAGTAACGTCAATAAAAACGTCAGCCAAATAACATAATATAAAATTAAATATATTTTCTACGAAAACCAAAATCAGATATCATATATTCCGGAACGTATCTACATTATTTATCTTTTATCTGTAAGTCTTTAAATATTATACTAGGCTAATTGTTAGCCAAAAATAATTATTCATGTTTCAATCATTTGTACTTGTATTGATAATGAATCATATGTTATAATGAAACAATTTTTACGGATTTTATCGCGGTTTATTTAGATTTTGGAACTCCTCCCGTGACCATAGTTGCTGTAAAGTACCTCAACGTCAGACTAGTAAAAAAAATGAGTGTAATTCGCGTAAACATTAGAAATCATATTATGTTTTCACTTTTTAATTTATTGATGATCGTAAATATCGTCGCTTACATTATAATAAAGAGTTACTTACACTTTACCCCTCTTAGGTACCCTAGCTAGTGTCGACACGTAGACTGTAAATATGACCTAGCCTCAGCCAGCCCGCGTGACGAAAGGGCAGGACCCATTGTGTTTGTGCAGGATAAACTCACAAAGAAACTAGTACTATTAACGACATTTTGTTTCGCAGTGAAGAACATACACGGTGCTTAGGCATGAGTACTGAAAGTAACCGATATGACTTAGAGACCTTCAAGAAAAGAACATACTCATATTTGAAAGGTAACACACCTGCTAATGATGTGGCGGGTGGGTGTCTATGGATGTCGATTATATCACTTACCATCAGGTGAACCAACTGTCCATTAGAATATACTATAAAAAAATCAACAATGTTATGTTAAATCTTGCAAAAATATTTTGAACTTATAGAAAAATCAAGCTTTTAAACTTTTTGATAAATAACTGTATTAAAAAATAATAAATATATTTTAGATCCTGTGTAAAGAAAAGTAATTTAAAATATATGTTTTTTATTCAATTTTATAACTTATACATACTTACCAAATATCTTATTGATTGGCAGTGTGCTACCATTTTTCGTCTCGAAGTTAGCGACGGATGATTCCTGGTTCTGGTACAAGAGTGACCCGGTAAAAGTCACTTACTTATCATTGCTGACGTTGATCATTTACCTATCTGTGATAAGCGACTTCACCCACAGACATCATCAGTTATCTATCTCAAGTAAGTATCTGAATGTATATGTCGAAAATTCAAATTTATTTGATAAAGTATTTTAAATAATTAATTAATTCTAAGCATTTTATAACACGCTTATTATAAGCATCGAGAATATAAGCGGATAGAGTAGTAATGTGAGCCATAAAATTCCGAAACTGATAAGTGATTTGTAACTGGCGTAATAGCAATTCAACCAACCAGTAATCTGTATGTACGTCCCATCAGCCAATCATCCATTAATGGCCATCAATCGGCCAATCAGAGCGCAGAACCGGCGCAGCGTCGCATAACAAATTTGGCGGAATTTGTTTACGTAACATTACCGCTTTATTCCGGTTTAAATATGCTCGATGATTGCAAGTAACTACGAAATGTCTTACTCTTCATTCTTCAAACTTATTCATCAATCCACCTTCAGAGATTTCATTTATAATGATGATCATTCTGTGTAAACATAAAATTGAAGTATCATTTGGTTAATTGATGTTAGGCGTTATTATTTACAGTTATTCAGTTATTTCCAGGTAAACTCGCTTATATCTATAGGTGACGCTGATCACCCTTACTTTATCAAGGGAAAAGAGGAGACAAAAGATATAAAGTAGGTAAAATAAGTAACAAGCACTGCATCTAGTCACCATTATACCGGGTACCACCATCCTGCTTGTTTTACCCATCAGGTGTAACGGACGCCATTTTGCCTGTTTTTTATGTCATAAGAAGGAAGTGGAGCAGTCGGAGCCTTATGATGACTACCGACTACGACTGTCTATGGGCGTCAGTGCACAACCAAAAGGTGTGCAGATATGCGTTGTCCTCCTTTTCTCTATCCTCCCCAATGGCCCACCGGAAACTCACAGACCACAGAAAACGCGACAGCATAGCTGTCACTTGACGCCTGTGTTATGTGAGCGCGAGTTACCACCCCGGTCGGCCCAATTCGGCTGCAAAGCAGCATAGCACTACCTCTTGCAAAATGCCTATCTAAGTGACATGAAAAAATCTGCCGACTTTCGACACTGATGTATAAGTCAAACGCCAAAACACCACATAATAATTTTCACAGTATTGTCAGAACAGCGGAATTCATTTCTTTATCACGCTATAAAATATTTGGCAATATTTAATTGAAAAGTGCAATTGCATTCTTTGCACGCATGCATTTATGTAGCAGAACATAAATGCATTCCCGTTTATAACGCATTTATTTTTATTTGTGTTTTCATGTCAAGATTTTATAAAGTTTTTCGGAGCACCTGCTTTTAACATGTACTTCAAGAAACAATACATTCAAAAATACATAACTTAGGTTATAGATACGTAGGTATGGGTTCGGTATAAAGAGACTTAGGTATATGCGATCTGTGGTTACGTTTATTAAAAAGGAATGTTTTAATGAATGTGCCACTGGCAGCACGGCTATGACGCCGCTTACCTATCTGAATGCATTAATTAAAGTAATTGAAATTATAGACTTCCGGTGGCGCTAAACGGATATGCTATTCATGAAGATAATATTGATTAATAATTGGAGTATACCATTAATAAATGTATATAAGATATGCATGATCAATGATGCTAATAATTCATTATGTATTTGCAGTAATTATTTATTTTATTATGGCGATATTTAGAATAATTATCGGTAAACAAATAGTTTTCTATTAACTGTATCAGGTTGGCATAAAAGGACGCCAATGGCGGTCTTGCGAGGCATTCTACCAGCATTACATAATTTGTGAAGGGCATTAGGTACACCGCTGAATTATATTGCGACCCAGTCTCTCTATAAAATCTCTTCATCTAAACAAAACTTAATGAAATAAAATAAAGTGAAATACAGAATAAAATCACCGCAGTGGAAATTATTAAATCTTCCAAATATGAATTATACGAATTTACAAAATAATCTGGCGTTCATATAACCGTGAAATTGATGTTTAACGACACCGGATATACATCAAACATGCTCGTAATAAAAATTAAACCAAGATGGCGGCGACGCGACGGTGTGATTACAGTAAATGTGCTTTTTTACGTTAATTAAACTTACTTCTGAAAACGATTATGGTGTTATTGTAC
Organism: Helleia helle; assembly: GCA_963853865.1. Taxonomy (NCBI): domain Eukaryota; kingdom Metazoa; phylum Arthropoda; class Insecta; order Lepidoptera; family Lycaenidae; genus Helleia; species Helleia helle. The sequence goes on from OY971421.1 coordinate 17,502,053, forward strand.
ATGCCGAATGTCTACCTTATGACGCTTCACATCGTGATAACATCATACAAGCGTTCAAATATACGTTTAATCAAAATAAAGCAATCATAACCTCATATATTATATTAAATTAGCACATATATTTAAATATTGATTATATTTAGGATCATTTAATAAATTATTGGTAGAAAAGTTATAATATAAGTTATTTTTATTCGACGGAATTCTTGATAATGTCATAACCTTGTGTGCCTGGCTGCAGTGTTGAGACTTGAGACTTTTTGAAATGAAAACTTCTTTTGGCATCACCGCACACAGATTTTTATAGGCTGTGGGCCTGTGAGTGAGACTGATGAAAACTGACTTCGATTTCAAAGTTTTATTAATATTTATTTAGTATTAATAATACGATGGAAAAGAGTATTATCAGCCTCTATCCGTCCACGGCTTAACATAGGCCGCCTTCAATGAACGCCAAGACAGCACTCCCATATATTAATTAATTACAACAAATACAATAAAATATCTAGATTTGAGAGTGACAGTGTGCAAATAGTATGACATTTTTATATTACTTATGTTCGTTTTGCATCCGAGTTATGTGAAAACCCATGGGAATGGATAAAATTTATATGAAAAAGAAATACTAAAAAAATTAAAGTAAAATAAACTCAGATGTAAATGTAGTATATAAAAACCAATACATTATGTATATTTTTTTATAATACAAAAAATCGTTTTATTGCATTATTTATAGTCATTACATCACTATTTACAAATTTAAATATTAAAACAAAATAATATATACGTATATACTTTTTAAGTTATTAAAAAGACATAAGATAACATAGAGGTCTTCCAGGCATAAAAATGTAAATACTAATTACAAAATTTAATTAAAATACATTTAAAATAATACGTAACTTCATGTTTAAATAAAAGATTAATTAACAACATAAAATATTATTACTAATTATAAATTACATAGTTTAATATAGAAAAAAACATTGAACAAGCTTATAAGAAAATATTATGTATTTAAAAAATAACTTGACTCTGGTGTTTTATACTAAGTATGCACGTTTTAAACTTTAAAAGTCATGTTGCTGGCACAGCTTTAATACTCTTTGAAAACAATAAATCACTATAATGTTTTTTTTTTTATCAAACAACACTAATAATAATCATGGTGTCTGTAAAGTATCCGAACACGATAAAATTCATAAAAATTGTTCCATTATAATGAGTAAAATTCGCGTAAACATTAGAAAACAAAAAAATCACAATAAGATAACTTGCCATAAAGTATAATTAGTCGTCAAAATGCTATCAAGATATAAATTTGATTTGCTAAAATTAAATATAGAAATAAAAGGTGACATCTTGTTAAAAAATTGTCCATTTGATAAATATATATTTGTCACACATTAATAAATGTAAACATAAAAAATAACGAAATGCCAAATGTAATAATTAATAAACACTATATGAAATACTTATATTTAATATTAACATAAAACATTTAGTACTTTGTGATATTTATGGCACTTATAATAGTTATAAATAATACAAAACATTTGAAATCTTTATTTATATTTTAGATTTTTACATAGAATCCATTTTGTTTAATAAAAGCTGCATTATATACCTAGAAAAGTTATTTTTAGGGTAAACTTATGTTATACGAAATCAATTTTATATGGTTATAATAAATTTAATAAAAACGTTACATAATATGACTAAAAGTCTTAACAGGTATTTTATATCTCTTACATATAATATAATTCTTGAATAACATCCAACTTAAATAAAAATACTAAGGTGCACGTTTTAATCCTCGCGTAAAACAACAAATCACTTGTGAAACATTATGAAACAACTTTTGAACAGCAACCATTCCGTGACCATGGTTACTGTAAAGTATCCGAAGCATCGAGCATGTCAAAATCTTAATAAACCGCTAAAATAAAGTCTGTAAGAGTTGTTTTTTTATTCGTTGTTTCATTATAATAAGTGAAACTGACGTGAACATTAGAAAAGAAAAGGACTAATTGGTAGTACGAAAAATACATAAAGAACGATATTAGATCATACTCTGCTATTTATAATGTTGTAACTTATTAATAATAAAAAAAGATTTAATGTAGGAAGGTTTTTTTTTTAATTTTATGTAATTTTAATTAAAAAAATAGACTTTCCCTTCATTAAGATTATGTATTATGTGAATAAGGTATTAAAATTTAAATAATACAAATATGAGTAGTAGTAACATTAAATAAGAAAATGTATATTTGTCAGATAATTATGTTTGTATGCTAATCTCGTTTAATTTTAGTTCCTTTATATAAACAAATTGTTTTACTGAGAAACAACCATTTTTTACAACGGAATATAATAATAATAATAATACTAATAATATCTATGGACGCGTTCACATCACGTCAATCTGGTCCCGTGGTAAGTTCTGGAAGAACTTGTGTTACGGGTACCAGACAACGGAAATATATTGTAGACGGAATATGTATGTAGTTGTTTGTTTTGAATAGTTATACCTATACTGTGTTTTTCATCTGCAATCAGAAGGAATAAGGTAGTCTATTTCATTTATGGAAGCAAGGATTACAGGTTCAAATTCCGCTCCATCATAATCGATCGATGTTTTCAGTCGAGACTCTATTATGTATTTCTTTTTATTATATTCTGTTTTTATACAGCAATAAACCAAATAAAATAAATTGACACGAACAAATGTTTAACAAACAAAATAAAAAGCTTTTTACTAATACATGACATTGTTACTAATACATATATTACAATTATTATTAGTTTTTAGCAATGTTTAGTATTGTGTTTCCATACAAATGTTTATACTCAAATAGCATAACGCTATTATATGGCGGGAGTAATCCGTAGGGTAGCCAAGGATAAACATGAAATCAGTATTACAGGGCGTTAGTATGCATGGGCTGGGAGTTGGGACTGGGCTGCCCTGCGCGAAGCCCTGCATTATCAAACCTATATAAACGACGTCAGATAGACTCGAGCAAATTGGATTTATTTCATATATTACATAGATTCATCTGAAAGTACTGTATATATAATTATGTATATACCTCTTAATTATGAAGGATTATTAATAATTAATATATAAATAATAATTAATGCCTAAAGCAGATACAAATTGCTTATTTAATATAAAATGCTGAAGGTCCGCTTAGAAGCGACATATTACTATGTATATAATTTAGATTAGGTATAAAAATAAAAGATTATATTTATCCCTATATATTATTTATAAATTTTACTAGCAGCGCCACGCGGTATCACCCGCGTACTTCTCATTAGCGTGAGAGTACAGGGATAAACTATAACCTATGTGTTATTCTGATGTATATGCTATATTATTGTAAAGTTTCATTAAAATCGATTCAGTAGGGTTTGCGTGAACGAGTAACAAACATATTACATTCATACATTCTTACAAACTTTCGTCTTTATTAAATTAGTATCTCTGACTTATATTAATTATATTATAAGTCATGTCCGTTATGTTTTCTTAGAAATATTGCACCGTACCTACTTTTATAATATTTCTCTAAAATCCTTTCCAAATACGTCCGTTTCACTCAAGTCTCAATAAAAATCTATATGTTCATCACATACTATCCAATTCAGATATTTTTTCCGACGCGATTAAAAAGTCATAAAAATCATTCTATTATGACCAATGTCATCTGCCAACAACTGTTATTTAACCACAAAAAGCCTATAAAATGAGGGATATTTATCTCAAAAAAATATCACATGTTCCTTAAACATTAAGGGCCATTTAATTCCGAAAGCATATAAATAGGATGACATTCCGACGTTTTCTCAGGACATTTTCCAAAGTTAGACTATTATTAGTTGCCGATCACGTAGGATGCTTTTAATATTGAATTAGGGGACCCTATGGTTACTTGGGCCTTAATCGGCCCAAGTATTAACGTGATACGGACAGAGGTAATGGTATAAGTAATAATAAAGGCCAAATGACACAAAATATTGTCAAATTATAGGCTCGAAAAGCACGAGTAACCACTTACCGCTGATCCCTTCTGTACAGTCTGCAACGTAAGTTTAAACGTAAATATTTTGCATTTTAGATGTTTTATGGTTTTATTTTGACTTGTTAGTGTTGCAATAAAACAGCTTTTATAGATTTTATCGCGGCTAGAAGATTTTTACATGACCGAAGTTTCGGATACTTTACACTTTACAGCAACCAAGGTGTAACCATGGAGGAGGACTGTCTTAGCTTTTCTTAGTGCTTTGAACTACTAAACAACTCTTTTTTAACTGACTTTAAAAAATGAGGTTCTCAATTCGTCTATATGTTTTTTTGTAGGCATGTATGTTTCACGTTTGAATTTCAGACATTTTAATTTATTTATTTTATTTTATTTAAAAAAAAAATTAAAAAAAGTATCGCCGTATGTGTTTATCAATTACTAAGTAGATTTCTTATGATGCTGTCAACTCGTAGATATACATGTTGTATAATATATAAATGTGGAATATCTTGTTATTATTTCTGCTGTTGTATACATAGGTGTAGCGACGAACTGTAAAACTTCGATAGCGTGATTCAGGATTATGGCGCCAATTGGTCTGCCACATTCTATTTTTTATAGAAGTCCGTTTGCCCCCTGCAAACGGACAGTCGGCTCACCTGATGGTAAGTGAAAAGCGACATCCACAGACAACCGCTATACCAGAGGATCAGCAGGTACGTTGCCGGCCTTTTATATTTTTATGGTGCTTCTTCTATTTTTTATTATTGATTTTTAATGGTAAAGATTATTTATATATAACACGTAAATCTATATACTTAGCCCTTTACGAAAATTGTTATGTATTCAAACTTTAAACAAATTTTCTCATTAGTCTTAGTAGTAACTCTTAACGTAAAAAAAATATCACATAATATATGATAAATCTTGGCATTAATTGAGGAAGGCCTATGTTCAGCTCCACCATGGTTGAGGCCTTGACGTGGCGGTGGGCCTTAATAGCCTAGGGTGAGCCGCTGCACCTTGGGCGAAGCTAATTGAGCCCCTCTTATAAAAAGAGAGGACAAAAGAGCATGGGACAAGGGGCGAGGACGGGAACCTCACCCCAATGTTCTATCCCGACGTTGGGAGGGGTTATCCTGTGGTGCGGGACAACCCCTCGGTAGAGATGGCGTCGGTCCCTTGGGGTGACTGTGCCCTGTTTGTTTATTAGATCCGGGGCACCTCACCAAAGGCGGCATTGGTGGCTCTCGCCGGGTTTTAGTGGGTAGAGCTGCGTCCACCTACCAGCTTTCGGGCGCAGCGAGTGCCACATACCCGCGTGGGGAGACCCACTCCCCCGCGGGATGCCTCAGAGCATTTCCCGGCGTTAAAGAAAAAAAAAGGCCTATGTTCAGCACTGGGCAGATAGAGGCTGTTGATGATGATTTAATGATATGTCTCAAAAAACGAAATAATAGTTAAATTTAAAAAAAAAATTGATAACAGGAATTTTGGAATTTTCTAACACAAACTAATTATAAATATTGACCTTAATATGCCTTAACAAGATGTATTCATCAAAAATTTGCATAAGCCAATCAGCATATTTATATTGGAAATCAATACACGCTGTTAATTTATGTGAAGAAAAAAATATGTTAAATTTAAAGTTCAGACAGGCGTTACATTTAGATTAAAATCGATCTGTATCATAGACCTTTCAGCTAGTAAGTTTTAGAATGAAACAACTTTACGGATTTTATCGCGGTTTATTACGTTTTTTACATGTCCGAACGTTTTCCATACTTTACAGTAACCATGGTCACGGAAAGGCTGAACAGCGATAAAATCTGTAAAAGTTTTTTCATTATATTGTATATATATTCGAGTAAACATTAGAAGACAATACAGCTAGTATTTAAATTTGTCTTTGTCTACGAATTCCCGTGACTGAGGGACAGGTTCTACGGAACCAGTGGCACTAGTTTAAAGTTTATGTAGTTGCCATCTATGCTTGTAAAATGCGTGCTTTTCACATTTTTCTTTTGAGAAATTAGAAAAAAGCTTGGTTTAATGATTTTTTTAGTTTACCAACAGTTTGGTGCAAAACTTTCTTTCATATTTACAATGTTAGGATTAGAATAATGTGTGTTTTCAAATGGGCTAGACTTTTCGGCCTGATGGCTTTTAAGCTCATGCCAAAGCAGTTGTAGAGGTATTATGGCGAATGAAACAAAAATTATCATATATTTCATAAAAGTTCAAGATTTTTCGAAAATTGAGAGTACAAACGTCCGTTTCAAGCCAAAATTCTTCTATTGGTTCATGTTTTAAAGTTGTTCTATTTTTTTTTTTTTAATTTCTTTTATATTTTAATATATCATAATATGTTCGTAGGTACCCTATATAAATTTTAATGTCACAAGATGTACTAAAATATCAACTGAGTATTATAATTGCATGTATTACGTTAATTCTTATTTCTTATCATTATTTATCAATCCATTCCACTACCGCCAAAATAAATAAAGAATAATTATTAATGGTGGTCCTGAAAATCGGTGTTGGGATTAGAATATGTACTCGTACATACTATAATCCCAACAAAAGCCGAGGACTTACCTTTTTGTGGGACGTGCCGCTGCCTAAAACTTGCTTAAAATAAAATAAATTTTATTTTCTTTTAAATGTCTAAGATCCAAGTTTTGTTACTTTTTTTTATTATTATTATTTGTCTAGGTGTATTTTTTTTGGGTTATTATTAGTAGGTATTTTTGTATCCTGTGTTTGTTTTTACTATATTGTTTGACGTTTACCTATGCTTAATTATGTGTAGTGCAGCCTGTCTCACAAATAAAGTTATTATTATTATTATTATTAAATTTCTGATATAAGCCCAATTTTAATCACTTTCTAAGCAGCGGGAGCGCTTGTCATAATTCCAACAAAACATACACATGACATGGAAAAATCTGTCGACCGTGGTGCTAATAAAAATAAAGCAATGTTAGGTCACTGATGCAGGTATTGTTTGGAAGTATAATTATCGTATAGGCATCTAAAATGTAAACACAAGAATTTAGAGCAAAGGGTAATTTTACTATCCTGAAAATTCATGACACTATAATTAGCAACTCTATAAATAACATAGCAGCAGAAAGCTTCACTTCCAGTTGGTTTAGCGCCGGCTAAATATATCTCCACCTTTTCGCCGATGGTTATTACCTACTTTAATCCTTAAACAAAAGCATCAGCAGGGCCGTCTTTCCCACTGGGCACTCTGGGCACGTGCCCAGGGCCCCGCGATATATGGGGCCCCATATATCGTGGCCAGATTATGATTGAGTGATATTACAAAAATGATTGCTGATTAGAATACCTAGTACTGCCCTTTTTACTAGGTTTATTCTTCTCCAGTCGAAAAATCAGGCTCACAGATCTTAAAATTGTTTTCGTTGGGGCTCCATTATCCTACTGCCCAGGGCCCCCGATTAGTTAAAGGGGGCATAGAGCATCAGCATTATCTAACTCCTCTAACTAAAAGATAAGCTGCTCGAAGGGTTAAAACCCTTTACTTTGGTTCTATGTTCATTAGTCGTCAAAGAATAAATAACATTTAGATGTAAGAAAACATGTACATGTGTATTTCTAACAATATTCTTATCTGCACTATACTTTGATATACATGTAGATTTGTCTATGAATTTCGAGACACGGCATGTCACTTCGTATGATATACAGCCTACGATTACATGTTTAAAAATGTTTTATAATTTAATTATATAAATTAATTATTATAATATACATAATTAATAAGTAGCCGAATTTATTTTCATGTATTTACGTAAAACCGTGTGTTAATTTAAATTTATGTGACAGTATATATTACAATATAATTAAAATGTCCTAAAAAGCATTTGAGAATTGAAACCTTTATGTTCGCTGCAAACATTACATTATAATTATGTCTATATCTGGCTCAGACCTCAGACCGGTCCGAAACGGCTGTGTCATATTATTTTAGTGGATGACGCCGATCTAACAGCTGCAACTTACCACTTGATTGTAGTGTTTATACTCGATACGAATCGATTTCATACGATTTATTCGAATGATCCAATCGTAAACTAATAGCGTTTCCGATATTTCGGCCCGATGTACGTGACGTGGTTATATGGTAAATTAATCGTTTGATTCGCATTATGACCATTCGTATTATTAAATGTTTCGTTCTGTGAGAATTTTGGATCAATCGGACGTGGAAGAATGCGAGCCAGACCCGACTTTATCTTTACGATCATTAGTATTGGTTGATGTTTTGAAACGTTTAATTTTATATTTTATAGATACCGAATGTTCTTAATTTAAATTAAAATGTTTTGATTGACCATGCAGGTTGTCATTTATGTATGTTTTTAAGAATTATGGACGCGTTGAAGGTTATCTGTATTAGAAAATGACAATTTAAATGTTTAGCAAATGACCCGATGCTTAATTTAAATAAATTATACATTAAGGAATGCTGATTGGAAACCAATTCACAAAACGGAGACAAATCGTGTACATTATAAACATTCCTATCGTATTAGCATATTAATTAATTGCTTTCATTATATTTTACCTCAAAGACTAAATTATTAGAACGATAATGTATTTGGTCGATTAGGCGACACTATCAAACAGGCGGGTACAGAAATTTTAATAAAATCGATTAATTATTCGACAACTATTAGTTCGATTCGAATAAATATCGTTTTCTAAAATATTTGACATACTTCAATAATGGGTAGTCATAGTTTAAGTGCGGAGTGAAAATGATTGAGATAAAAACCAGATTCTTATGAAATTGTAACGCTTATCAGAATTTAATGTCATTTAGTTAAATAGTGGCATCTAAATAGTTGATTTTTAGAATTATAGAACTAAAACCCAGTTATGTCACTCTCACTCTTTCAAAGAAGGAAAGAAGCGCTAATATGCCCCCGTTGAACCGTCCGATCAGCCTCCTGCGCTGGATGATCTCGACAAGAACGAACCCCCGCCGACACCATTGAGAGCCAATTCTTCTCAAACGCAGAATCCGTAGATCGCGCGAACGTCCTCGTGGAAAACGATTTAGCTTCGCGAATTACCTCCAGCGGAAAATCTGATCCCCCGTTTTTTTTTCTTTTTTTTCGAAAGGGAGCTCAATTGGTACAGTAAATGAGCAGATGGCTCACTTATGAAATATTCGAAAGGGGGACGCCCCCTCCACGCCCCGCAGGGGGCGTGGTTCATCGCGCGCGCTGCTCGGGAGAGCAGGATTTGGACTAGTCAAATCCGATACGGTCGACGAATCTTTTACGGTTGAATTTAACCTATCACCATGAGGGCCGGCCCTCATCCCTCCCTCAGGAGAGGGAGGCGGGTATTGCGCGGTGCCCAAGCAATTTAGCGGTAGCGTAGTGCTAGCGCTGTTTGCGCGGTCTGGGTTTGTGTCTACTCGTATCGGATTCGAACCTAAGCTTCCGCGATCGATCCGGATCACACCGATCCCCCGTACCGACGTAGAGGAAGTAACAGAAGTCATTAAAAATCTTCACGCGAAAAAGTCGCCTGATTCCGACAGGATTTAATTTTGAGGGTCCTCAAATATTTGCCGCCCTCTATAATTTATCTTCTAGTGGGCATCTTCAATGCTTTACTGGCAGGATGTGCCTTTCCAGTTTCATCGAAAGAAGCAGTAGTTGCAGCAATCTACAAACCGGGTAAACCTCGAGATGAACTAATTCGTTATCGGACTCTCGACAAAAGGCAAGTCATACGAAAGCATACCCCTAGCCAGACTCAAAGAAGTAGTAGAAGAACTCGGAATTCTCTTTGACGAACAGGTTGTGTTCAGAAACACTCACTCCTGCACCACCTCACCAGATGCACCGTCTAGCGGAGCACATCTCCGTAGGCTGTGTTCTTCGACATAGCTAAAACGTTCGATAAAGACCGGCACAACGGCTTGATTTACTTAAACTTTACCAACTACCTGTGTCGGAGAAACTTGCGCTCGTCATACAGGAATATCTATATATAATATCCTACTTACTTTTGATATCGCTCGGAGGGCACACTGTCCTCATTACGGCAGATAAGTGTGAGGATACTCCAGGGCTCGGTCCAGGTGCCCCTGCTCTTTTCCCATCCCTGTACACTAGCGACATCACCAGATCGTTAATATAGGTCTATTATAAATACTGTACGAGTCATCGCATCCAGACTCCAGAGATTAATAATGATCCAACTACAGAAAGCTGTCGCCGCACTAGGCGTCTGGTTGAACCCCACCATGGTTCAGGCCTTGACGTGGTGGTGGGGCTCAGTAGTCTAGGGTGAGCCCAGCACCTTGGGCGAAGCTAAATGAGCCGAGGGGGCTCTTTTTACCCCTCTTATAAGAATAGGGGACAAAGGGGCGAGGACGGGAACCTCACCCCATTGTACTGTACCGACGTAGGGAGGGGTTGTTCTGTGTGTGTGTGCGGGACAACCCCTCTGTGGAGGTGGCGTAGGTCCCTTGCGGGACTGACTAACCGTCGAGGTGCCCTGTTTGTTGATTAGATCCGGGGCACCTCACCAGAGGTGGCATTGGTGGCACTCGCCGGGTTTTAGTGGGTAGAGCTGCGTCCACTTACCAGCTTTCGGGCGCAGCGAGTCCCACATACCCGCGTGGGGAGACCCACTCCCCCACGGGATGCCTCAGATCATTTCCCGGCGTAAAAGAAAAAAAAAACTACAAAAAAAAACTAAAGAGAGGTGTCAAGGGACACCCGGATGGAACGAAGTTTTTGTTTCGATTAATTAGTGAAGGAATTGTAATAAAAAACAAAAAAAGTACATACACACTCACTCACACACACACACACACTCACACACACACACACTCACACACACACACACACGTGTGTGTGTCGGTAGCGCCTGTACTCGTACGCTAGTGGCACGGTTGCGTAGCGAAATGGACGATAAGACTATTAAAAAAAACCCATGTTTGTAGAACCCCTCTTCATTATTTTTCATTCAGAGCTCTTTGTCATTCTACAAATGTAATGACACTAAGGACTCAAACCTCACAACATATTCCTCGCAACAAATCCCTCGTAAAACATTTCTCGCACGCTCCTCCTAAGAAATCCTCGCTCCGCTAAGCCGTTTCCACCAAAGCTGTACTAAGCGAGGCTAGGTAAATGAAGCAATTCTATTGGTTCTTCAAAAACACATCCCTCGCTACGCATCCTCGCACATCTCTGGTGGAAACGCAGCCTTATGGTGTCTACCGACACCCATTGACATCCGCACAACCAAAAGCTATGATGATGCGTTGCCCTATTTTTCCCTATCCCCCAATGGGCCAGAGGAAAATCACAAACCGCACGAAACGCGACAGCATAGCTGTCACTTGACACTGGTGTTATGTGAGCGAGAGGTACCACCCCGGTCGTACCGGCACAATTCGGCTGCAAAGCAGCATGGCACTATTTCTTACAAACATAAACTATCTTATGATAAATCATAAAATTTTTCTTTCCCAACTTTTTTTTTCATTGAGACGCAGGTTACTCCGTCTAGAAGCCAGCACATGCTACGTATCTTTCCTCGTTGATTCTCGCTACTGTTAAATAAATTAATCTCTTTTCTTTTACGCCGGCAAATGCTCTGAGGCATCCCGCCTGGGGAGTGGTGGGTCTTCCCAGGTGGGTATGTGGGACTCGCTGCTCCCGAAAGATGGTAAATGGACGCAGCTCTACCCACTAAAACCCGGCGAGTGCCACCAGTGCTGCCTTGGTGAGGTGCCCCGGATCTGTTAAGCTGACAGGGTACCTCGACGGCTAATCAGTCCCGCAAGGGACGACGCCACCTCAACAGAGGGGTTGTTCAGTACCACAGAACCACCCCTCACAACGTCGGGACAGTACAATGGGGTGAGGTTCCCATCCTCATCCCTTACCCCCTGCTCTTCTGTCCCCTCTTCTTATAAGAGGGGCACAAAGAGCCCCCTCGGCTCAATTAGCTTCGCCCTAGGTCCTGGACTCACCCTAGGCTACTGAATCCCCCCACCTCGTCAAGGCCTGAACAATGGTGGGGCCAAATAAATTGATCTGCCCCATCCCTCTTTGACCAAAAAATAAAGACGTTTAAAAATGTCAAGTCATCGTGAAAGCTGGATGAAAATTAACCAAAAACTTAACTCACTAAAGTTAGTTAATGTCAATTAAAAAACATTTTCACCTTTCTACGCCAAAATAGAAAAGAATTTAAATTTATGTTTGAATTTTAATGACTGCTGTAAAAGTGTCAGCGAGGCCGTTTGGATAAGATCGTCATATATATTTTATTGGTGTCAGTTTTAAACTTTTAAACTTATGATACGTATTAGTTGTCTACGTCTCCATTTTTTTTTATAATGTAATAAAAATTCTGAATATCTAGTTTTTTATCATTTAATTATTATTCTTATAATTATCTCTTGCTCGTATATTGAAAATAAATGCGGAGATATTACCCGTATTTACATACTGTCAAATCTTATTGAAAATGTCTTACAGGATTACTTAAGATTTTTCCAAACCAAACATCAACGTTCTTCTGAGTGTGACCAGCCCACTGCCACTTCAACGAGCTGATTCTTTGCGTGATATCGGTTACCTTAGTTCTTAGTGTTGGTCGGCCATTGAGCAGGTGGGAAGACGATCTCCGTGCGGTGGCCGGCCCGTGTTGGATGCGAGTGGCAAGGGATCGGCCATCTTGGCGTTCATTGAGGAAGGCCTATGTTCAGCAGTGGACGGATAGAGGCTGATGATGATGATGATGAAACATCAACGAAGACAAATGCATGTGAAAAATGTCAAATATCTTCAGTGGTTTCGGCCAGAATTGAACTCAAATCCCTCAGTTCGAACTCCAAGTTACCCAGGCTATCACCGTTTCTTTGCTAATATATAAACAATATTTGCCATTCCATTAGCCGTATAATGTACAGTTTACTTCGAAATACGACACACAGGTGCCAATGTTCAGAAACCGTTCCCTTTCCAACAATATACCCTACTGGTTTATCGACAGTTCGGAAACATTTTCAAAAATTTGGATTGTCCTGAACAAATATTGTTCGATTAAAATCAATAAACGTATACTTAATATGCTACTGATCTGAGATAGTAAAAATTTTTAAACAAAAATTATAACCGACTTTAAAAATAAAATAACTAAAAAGTAATAAAATAGTCGCGTTTCTTTAATTTTTGTGTCTACAACTAATAATCATCTTGTACTTCTACTAATGTACAATTTTTGCGTTTACCACGTCATTATTGTTACTTTTGGAGTCTGTGTTAGCTAAGTTAAATAGGTACTGCAACAAATAAGTCACCGTCGTCCGTCACCGGTTTTGTATTTGTTGCTATAGGTACTTACCTACCTCAGCTGACACCGACTTCACATCATCAACATAGACGGGAGAGGCAACACATAAATGAGTTGCCTGGGCTCGTTCCAGGTAAACTGGTTTATGTTCATGGGCGACGTCCACCACTTACCATCATGTAGGTCGTCTGCCGGTTTTCCAATCCAACTACCAATAAAAAAATCTGCCAGCACCAGCCAAATGTTACATTTACATACAATTAAAGTAATTGAAATTGTAGACTTCCGGTGGTGCCCAACGGATGTGCTATTCATGAAGATAATGTTGATTAATAATTAAAGTATAACATGGATAATCTAAATATACGTGATTAATAATGCTAATACCTAATACCTGCGTTTGGGTAGACGAAGTGTTGGACGGCTATTGACCAGGTGGGAAGACTTCTCGTGGCGGAGGTGCCGAGATGCACTCCTATGTCTCGGATAGGAGGTGTCTGGGTGAGAGCCTTACGCTGGACGGGATCCTGCGGGTTCGCCGACTAGGGCAAGAGGCGTTAATGCGGAGGTGGGGGGAGGACCTGGTGCAGCAGCCGTATGGCAAAAACCTTACGGTTGCTAAGCGTCCGGTCCTTGAGCGGTGGATGCGCAGTAAACGCTCCTCCCTCACCTTCCGTCTGACACAGGTGCTCACCGGGCATGGCTGCTTCGGTGAGTACCTGTGCCGGACGGCCCCCAGGGAGCCGTTGACATTGTGTCACGATTGTGGCGCGGCGGTGGAATCGGCCCAGCACACACTCGAGGTGTGCCCGAGATGGGCGGCGCTGCGTCACAGTCTGACTTCAGTCATCGGAGGGGACTTGTCTCTGCCGAGCGTCATCACCGCGATGCTCGGTGACGACGAGTCCTGGACGGCGATGGTCTCCTTCTGCGAGGCAGTAATGTCCCAGAAGGAGGCCGACGAGCGGGTGAAAGAGGACCGCAGGCGACGAACGGGGGTACGTAGGAGGCGCTATCAAATACGCCTTCAGTAACGCCCCTGTGTTCGTGTCGGGCCCAGGATGGGAACCTGGGTCTGTATGGCACGACGTCGTGGGGACTGCTTAGTAGCGGCCGGGCAGTCCCCCCCTACGAGGAGTAGTCTGGCCTTCCCCGGGGTCAGCCTGTCGCTGAGGTGGTCCTGTCTGTTGCCTGCATATCCGGGACCCTCAAAAAGCGGCTGAAGGCGCTCGCAGTGGTTTTAGTTAGGGTGGGCACTCCCAGGTGCGAGTCCCTCATTGGGTTAGGATCTACCCGAAGGTCCTGGCTGCATCCATAAGGATTTCCCTGCGAAAAAAAAAGGGTGGGAAGACTTAAGTTTCCTACACCAGCGTTATTGTGGACGGAAATTTTGAACTGTTGTTTACAGCTAAAAATCGTCACAAATTTTTCTCCCATACGATAAACTTCTCTTTACTTCTATACTCTATCTTTTAATCAGGGCGGCCATTTTGACTGTAACAGACACTTAAAATTGTAGTGACGTTAACTTAGTTGTTAATGCGCGGACATCATTTTTTTATATAAAAGTACAATTTATGTTTTATCTTATATCAGGAGAATGTATCTTAATAGTACGATAAAATTTTATTTAACTACATTTTTTATTCTGACCTAAAAACCAACAAGTGCTACAAATATTTTTGAAAAAGTTTTATATCTCTTGTCTCTATTGTATCAAAAATTGAAATATAAATTTATTAAAATCTATAAAAAAATTATAAAAAGATTTTTTATACCTAATATTTCAATTTTAGAATATAATATTAACATATCTCCAAATTTAAAAATATACATACAAAAAAAAATTAATACATAAATACATGATAGGTTTAATACAATTAAACCTTTTTTCTAGCTGCCCATAACATTAAAAACAAACATGTGTTCCGGAGTTACTAAACATATTTTTTTCATTCCACGCAAAATATTTTCACGTTCAGAAACAGGTAAAGCCAACTTATCTCTTGTAAAACTATGAATGATATTTTTTTAAACGTTCCCAAAATGTAACAAAAGCAAAAGTCCCAAACCGCATCTTTTAGCACCGGAAATGAATCAATAAATAAATCAAAATTGCACTATTATGCCCACGCCCACTTTGTCGCAAAGGAGACCGGCGTGGGACCGCTCATTACCAGAATGAGACGGTCATTCCGATGATCGCTTCCTTGTTCATATTAAATCCTATTTAAGGAAATAATCATTATGTAAGACTCCCATTAAAATTAGACATGACCGAATGGTTATACAATTTAAACTGTTCAAATCATTATATAATGTACTGTCATTAAAATGTTAATGAAAATAATGATACCGTCATTGACGTATTTGTCATCTTAAAATATTTATTTCTGTGATTATGATTTCTATCAATAAGATGGTTATATGACCATGATGATTATATAATCATTGTGGCCTTTAACCCTCACTAGAAGGGGATCGTTTCTTTCCTCAGATAAATATTTGATGCTGCTGATTGACGTCAATCTGTTTAAATAATGATTAAAAATAAATAAAATTAATATGCACAATGATCATTAAATTTAATCTTTAAACATTAATCTTTACTATTTTACTTTACTACACAAACATGGTATTATGAAAGTTTGTTTTAATAAATAATAAATAAATAAAACTATATTTCTGAAAGAGAGTTTTACTACTTAATTATATAAGTATTGTGACGAACAAAACCTTAAATATTAAGTATATTTACTATTGTGTAATATCTATTCTACTACTCACTCTACACAAAAGAAATCGATTAATATAATTCTAATATCTCTTGAAACGTCTTAAGATAAAAGCAAAACATCTATAAATATAAGCCATAAAAACTCAGACAAATTGATATGAAAATATACAAACTAAACGTTATAAATGATACGCAACAATATATCAACCAATAAAATATTTTATACGGAATTGATTTGGTTATTTTATTTGGTATTTATAAAGCGGAAAGCAATAAATAAGAACGAATAGATACGTTTTACGAAACCGGTGGAACACATCATTACAACCCATAGAGAACTCTCAAATATTTACAACTATTCTATTCATAAAATTTATACCGAGGACCGGTTTGCGCCAAATTAACAAACTGATGGTCAACCGTGATAAACTTGTAATATACGCCATAAATACTAATTAACGCCCCAAAACATTCACGTACAAGTACTTCATTAAAATATTTAATAAGCTAAGGTGCTAATTCAGGTCAAACTAATGAAATTATATTATCATTTGTGATCATCAATCTGCAGGAAAATAATGTGAATCGTAAATAAAACGGATATTCAATAAAACGCTTAGGCCCAATAGGTTTATCGGTTCACTTCCTACGACCGCTCTAATGACCAAAACAAACAACAAACACACAAGAGGTAACCAAGTCTAAAAAGTGCTAATACAAAAAAGTGTCCGTTTTTATAACACCACGAGTAAGTGTGAGGTCGAGACGAGGAATGTTGGCGCCTGTCTGAGTACGTATACCTGTCCGTTTATCCTTTTATCAATGGACCGTGGACAATAAGATGAAAAAGGAACAGGAAAAAAATATCAAAAACGCGCTCCATCAATCGCCGTGTCCGGCAAGGGTTGTCGCGGACGCGGCGTCATCACAATTCTTATAAAACCTACTTCAAGTGTTGCCATATTCATTTGCATGTTGCCATTCGTTTCATATTTATCATGCAATAGTGTACTTTTGTTGCGATTTATCTCGATTCTTATCGTATATTAAAAGACGGTTCCGTGGTTCCATAATCCATTCTAGCACGTATAGGCAATAAGTTTGGAACATTGTCACATGTAGGCTTGCCACCCCGGCGTGGTGCGACGTAAATATGCCGAGTAAAGCCTAACACAACTCAAGATGAACACGACAAAACTGATAAGAACCGGCGCTCGGCCGAGACATCCCAATTTAGTGCCGGCCCTCAGATAACGCTATTATACAGCTTTTAACTATACTCGTGATAAGCTAAATGTATTTAAAATCACCTTATTGTAAAGTTTTAACGATAAAACGTGTTAGAGTTTCGGTATCGAACAATTATTGCTTTTAATTGTTATTATTATTGACATAAATCGTTGATGATTGTGGTAATTGTTTGATAAAAATGTTATGTTATTATTTAGGTGCGGTTAGTAAATTTTTCCAAAAATGTTTATTGTTATCAACAGCCTTACTAATATCGTTGTTTCGCTTATAATTTATATTTCCGCAAAAACGCCTTTATTTTGACAGAGAATCAAAGAAGTCATTTATATTAGCAATAGAACTATAAAATACGTAGAATTAAATTGAAAGCGAGCATTTGAGAAGGTTTTTTTGGAAATTTGTTATCTCACTTACGTGTGGTATCATACCATTTATATAAAACGAACGAATATAAAAATGTGAGTTGATCTTTATATACACCTACACAAAGATAAGTTTTATTAGAATCAGGCTATGAATACTAAAAATTGATAAAGATATGAAGAAATTAAGTTGATACTAAACTTGTGGAATAGCCTCACAAAATGTATTTCAGACTACAATTTTTGGTGTAACAAGAAAATTTATACCAAGTTGTATACATTATAGTGAAGATTAATATTAATTTACCAATAAATAATACATCTCGAATGAACTCTCAATGGCAATCAAGTTCATTGAATTCTAGAGTGTTTGTTGTTTTTTCATTTAACAGGCTATAAAATCTTCTTGAACACATTCATGAAAACGGCTCTCAAGACGTGCTTCGACAAACATATTATTTAATTAACTTTAAACAAACAATTTCATCATCATCACCATTTTCCATCCAGTCTCTTTACAAGCAAATAAATTACTTATCAACATTATTGTTATTAATCTGTAGACATCAAATGTGTTAGAAGTATATAAAGTAGGCATCCCTTAATGAACAGCAAAACCTAATTCCTGGCTACTTATGTTCGAGTCTTCATCGTCATTGGTTGATTTGACGAACGCCAAGACGACATTATTACTTTAATAATACGACTTAGGGACCTTCAAGAAAAGACCATACTCACATTTAAAAGCACGACAATGCACCTACTAATCCTCTAGTGTAGTGGGTGTCTGTGGCTGTCGCTTTTCACTTTCCATCAGGTAAACCGACTGTCTGTTTGCCCCCTCTTCTAAGAAATCGAGAAAATAATCTGCAAGAGATAGAGCTTAATCTCTCTTGGGTCATCAGGGCTAAAAGGCAATGGAAATAACTGAATTTTGTGTTGACAGTTTAGGAGGTTATATAATAAAATTAAAAAGAAGGAAAGACTAAAGTCTTCTCAAATTATTACATTACTCTTTATATATATATCGATACCGGGGGGAGGTTGTGCTGTGGCCTGTGATGCGCTCCCGGCTTTATGGGTACCACCATCCTGCTTTTTTGTCCCGTGAAACTGCTTTGTTGTGTTTCGGAGAGAATGGCAGGACAGGCAGTAATTACTGGTACAGAGACTTAACATCTTATGTCTCAGGATAGACAACACATAAATGAGTTGCCTGGGCTAGCCTCAGGATAACTTATTTACGTTCATGGGCGACGCTGACCACTTACCATCCAACTAACATAAAATAGTATAATAATAACTATCGAGTAAACTGATAAAGGGTCATATTATGACCTCATTGTAAAAAATACATACAAACTTGAATGAAAGAACTTTGAAAAAACTACAAAATGAAAACTTCAAAGTAATTGAACTTTTTCATTGTTTATTTTTAAAATTGACATCATTAAATATTTAAGCTAGCTGCCCGCACAAACTTCATTCTTTCAAAATTAAAAAAAAAATCCTTTCTTAACCTACCTCTACATGGCAAAAGTAATATTCCAACCAAATTTCAGGTCTTTAGGTCAACAACATTAGAATTAGATTTAGATTAGATTTATTAGGGACCGCATAAAATCAGGATTGTCGTTTCTTCGGATACCACAATCACACAACTGAGTGGTTACCTTTTAAGGAATTAGATTACATGTTGTGCATTTTCCGGCGCATATTTACTTATGTGTATAAACTATAATAATATAATAATACCTACTACGTATACTAAACTGTCAATATTTAATTTAAAACCTGACTGCAGTTTTTATATGTGCCGTGTAAGTTTGTTTTAGATTAAGTACCTATACTGTATATGTAACAGTGTATAATTTCCTTAATAAATTTCTATTATTATTATAGTTTCAGAGATATCGTGATAGTTCAACCTATAGAACCGCTCCTATATATAGATATATAGATAACTCCCTCCAAACGGCTGAGCATCAACTTTAAACAAAATTCTAGTTTGTAAATAACCTTAATTCCATATAAAATAATAAAACATAACAAAGTAGCCCAAAAATATTTCAAATTATCATGATTTTAATAACCCCCAATTAAATATAACCTCATTAAATGATAATAAACATTATTAACAACTTTTTTCACCTTTTCTTTAAATAATTTTATGATATCAAATGGAATGTCTTGGTTTGAGTATTACAAAATATTTTTACATAACTAATATATACGTTATAAATTCAAACATAGTATAGGTAATATTTATAAGTCCAGAAATTAATATCAAGTTTCTCATAATAATTAAATTTGAGAAACTTGAATTAATTAAATATTTTTACGTTACAAAAGTATTTGCCTCACTTACTAGGGTAGATAGCGAATTGATATAAACCATAAGGCATAGGCCTATAATAATAATAATAATTTATAAGTGTACTAAGTTAGAAGGTAAACAATGTTTATATCCTCGTTCTTATATAAATCTACTTTGTTATACACATTAAGTTTTCTACTTTCCTAATGTTTACGCGAATTTAATTAATTATAATTTTAAAAAATTAACGGATTTTATCGCAGTTTATAAATATTTTTACATACCCAACGTCTCGGATAAGTACCTACTAACACACTACAGCAAAAAGACAGCAACCATGGTCACGGGAGGACTGATTTCCTCCTGAGGGAGCTGCTCTTTGTACCTACCCCTCTTATAAGAAAAAGGGAAAAAGAGAATTCTCATTGTACTGTCCCGACGTTGGGAGAATTTGTTTTGTGGTGCGGGAAAACCCCTCTGCGGAGGTGGCGTCGGTCCCTTGAGGGACTGACTAGTCGTCGAGGTGCCCTGTTTGCTCAACAGATCCGGGGCACCTCATCAAGGGTGGCATTGGTGGCACTCGTCAAGTTTTAGTGGGTAGACCTGCGTCCACCTTACACCTTTAGGGCGCAGCGATTCCCACATACCCGCCTGGAGAGACCCACTCCCCCGCGCGATGTCTCAGAGCATTTGCCGACATAAAAGAAAAGACTGATTTCCTCCTGTGACTATGGTTAAAAGTTGTTTCATTATAAGTTTTATACTTTCTTTATACAAATTGTATAAACTTTGTCATGATTACGTATATCAAGATAAATCTCACCGTGACAGTACCACTTAATTAGCCAAACTCAGCCAAACGCCGTGTGCGACGAAGCTCAATTTCCGTTTAGCTAATTGAGCGAAAACGACAACACACCAGTCTAATGAATGACCCTCGAAAAGCCAATTTGTAGTTTTTTTAACACTTCAATTTGTGCCGTAAAAAAAGGCTCAAAACCACAATCGAATTAGTGTGCCTTGTTTCGGAGATTACAGGACTGTCCGGCTTATCTCGGTCGTTCGTTATTTTATTGGCTTGTAGAGAGTGAGTCGATAAACACGGGCCGTAATGGCCGGTAATGAATCGTCCTCTAAGGTTTGACTAATCATAAAGGTTTCATGGGTGTCTCTAAATTCCCCGCCTATACGTGTACACTTTTGTTGAAAATGTTATAAACCTACCAGATGTTTGTTGTATTTCAATTAATGCGCGATCAGATAAAATTAGATCGCTTGTTAAATATTTAAGAAGGTCTTAGATGGCTTAGAATTAATAAGTACCTATAGGTACCTAGAATCGACATTCAGTTGGACTCGTGGTCAGTGTCGTAGCGTGTTCTAGCGGGGCCCCTTTCTGGATAGTTTTAAAATCTTCGCTTACACACTTCGGCCCTTGTAGCCCGCGGGGCCCGTATCATTGATACGGTAAATACAGCGGTAGCTACGAGTACGCCAAAAACATATTTCCGATAATATACTGATTAACAACATAGTATATACTGTATAGGGTCGATAATAAAAGAAAATATGATGTGGATAAAAAAATATTCTAGATTTCTATTTTTATCATTCATATCAAATCTTCACTTTGGTATTCTCTGGCAGGGCATGGAGTAGGGACGAAGACTGATAATGATGACGATATTAAATATACATCCGCGTATTTTTCGCTTATTATACAATTGTTTCCTAATTTAATATTATTTTTTACACGAGAACAAACATATAGTTAATTCACTAATTAATTCAACAATTAGGAATTTACTATATTTATATGAGACTGTGTTCATTGTTTAAAAGTGTAACTTGCAATAAAAAATTCGCGGATTGCACATGTAAAACGAGAAATTATGTAATTAGGATTTAACAAGCCATTGTACTGAAAGCTGCGACAGCATAACGGGACAGAATAAGTGCTTTATAAAATACATTTATAATGCTCACAAAATAATGGCCATCAAAAAAATTATGGCGAAATAAGGTATTACTTTGGTTGTTTAATTGAAGTGAAAAGGCATGTTTCAAAAACTATAATTACGACGATTAAAGTATTAACATAAAATCTATTGAATAGAAAAAACTCGAGTAGTGTAAATGATTTAAAATTGTAATAATTAAATTATATGTAAATGAAGACACGCTCTGAAAGTTATATTACAAAGTTACAAAACTTATCCGAATATTTTAATGACATTTAAAACAAGTTCTTTATTTAAATAATATTAAAGATACCACGCATAATGTAAATTGTAAACGATAAGACCAATGTGCCTATTGTTTCTTTAAATACATATATTAATGTAAATTAACAATAACATAATATTATCAATTGATTGCTAAAACATATTTCCGTTATTATTTGGCGTCATGTTTAAGAGCTTATCATCGGCCGTCTTGATGTTCATTGAGGGAGTCCTATGTTCAGCAGTGGACAGATAGAAGCTGATGATGATTATGATTAATACTAAGATACCATTAGCATCACCATTTTAATGGACGCCAAGACCATTCAGAAATATATAACATAATAAATCTTGCATTATTATTATTTTAGTTGGTAAGGTAAAGTGACTGACGTACCACTACACACCACCCATACACACAACCTAACTAGGGACCAGCACCAGAATCACTGCGTTGCTTGTCCTGAGACGCTGTGTAGAGACACATACCATGATTACACTGTCTGTCCTGCCCTTGTTTTCGAGACACAGCAAGGACAGATATAAGCAAGATGGTGATACCAATAACCAATGCACATCTCTCCTTGGGACCTTGACTCTGGATAAAAAGTTAAAATCATGCATAGAGGCAAAAGTTTACGAGCGATATAAATTCATTTACGTAATTTTTCTATCGAGTTACAAAAGTACACACAAATAATGTTAATTACGTTATCATATTAAAGGTGTTTTATGTAAATTATATATTAACATAATTAATCAAAATTTTGATGGCCTGTCCAGCCATTTTGGAGTTCAGTAACGTGTGTACGTTGCCGAACTCCAAAATGGCTGGACAGACGTCCAGAAGAATTATATTATATTATATAAAAATTGTTTAATTTATTTTTTATATTCCTAGTACGTCACACTAGTTAGCTTACAGCGGTGCTAGATGAACGCTGTGTAATTGTAAGTTAATTGAAACCCTATAATAAAAGCGGTAGAACATTCCGTAACATACCAGATACGTCTCCATACTTACGAGCTAGCTTTGACAACTTACCCCACTACCACTATGAGGAACCACCTGCGGCATTTCCGAACCGATACGACTTGGAACCTTAATGAAGAAACATCGAGCATATAACCGAAATAGAGCGGTAAGTTATGTGTTTTGTATGAAAACACATACCGCCACATTTGTGCTGCGTTGCTGCGCCATTTCTGCGCTCTGATTGGCCGTTTAATGGCCATTGATGGATGATTGGCCAATGGGACATACATACAGATCACTGGTTGGTTTAATTGCTGTCAGGTCAGTGATAAATCACTGACCAGTTTCGGATATTTATGGCTCACATTACTACTCTATCTGGTTATATGCTCGATGCGAAGAAAAAAGATTATATTGGAAAGGCCAGCAATATAAACCCTCCGATGTAGTTGTCTATAGTTGTGGTAGTTGTAAGCCGCTTGTGACCACATTTACAGATAAAATTTTGACATCGAAAAGGGTCGATTTTGGCCTACCCGCATGAAATTTAAAATGGTCTACTTCTGGTTCATCCTATTTGGTTAGCTAACTGAAACAAAGTATAGCTGCTGCTGTTTTGCTATTTTAGCTTTTATGCGATTGCCTTTCGTCTATATTAAAACACAATTTTAACACATTTCCTTTATTTAAATATTAAAGTTATTAGTTTTTAAAAAATCTTAAACCTCGGACAATGTTCTGAAGCATCTCGCGGGGAAGTGGGTCTCCCCAGTTGGGTATGTGGGACTCGCTGCGCCGGAAAGCTGGTAAGTGGACGCAGCTCTACCCACTAAAACCCGGCGAGTGCCACCAATGCCGCCTTTGGTGAGGTGCCCCGGATCTAATGAGCAAACATCGAGGTATCCCTTGATGGTTAGTCAGTCCCCCAAGGGACCGACGCCACCTTAACAGAGGGGTTGTCCCGCACCACAGAACAACCACTTCCAAAATCGGGACAGTACGGGGTGAGGTTCCCGTCCTCGCCCCTTGCCCCCTGCCCTTTTGTCCCCTCTTCTTATAAGAGGGGTACAAAGAGCCCCCTCGACTCAATTAGCTTCGCCCAAGGTGCTGGGCTCACCCTAGGCTACTGAGTCCCCCCGCCACGTCAAGGCCTGAACCATGGTTGGGAAACGTTATTAGTATCTCTACGCTTTCATAAACTAAATGTTTCTATTCCCATTAACAATTATATTTCTTTTGTATTACTTTAGGGTTCCCGAGTACTTATTTCTACCTGTTTAAACTATGTATATATAAAAGCGACAACTATGTAGGATAAATAAACTTGAGTAAATATAATAAACATACCGACATAACTTCTTTATAAAACGTGTAAAAATTTATATAATAAAAAAAACAACTGCAACCGGCGGGCGATAAAAGTTTCTACTATCGCTGTATAAATATGATTTAATTCCACACGATCAAAACTTTTCACTTATTTATATTGTTTTTTTTTTTACAACTCCCAAAATAATATCATACCAAAAACTATAAAACATTCGTTGTGTAGTGTACAGCGACTAATCTGTAACAGCGGTCTTCCCGTTGACTGGGCACGTTATAACGAGCAACATAAATATATTAATGAACAAAATGATACAAACCCGAGTAAAGGGCCATTCACGAGGCGAATTAAAAGCGAATTAAAATGTCTAAAATGTCAAATTGCGAGGACGGATGGCTTATTAGCTAGATATATTTGTGTCCTTCGCTCACACCGTTGTGTAACAAATAAACAGATATTTTTGTTAATTAGTACGGTTATTTTCACTTCTAAAGCTATTTAAAATGGGATATTTACCATGATTTTCACTTTTGTTTCACGGAGCTCGATATTTTCATGTTATCTAAGACTATCTGTTTCACGAGACTCAAGTGTATCATGCACACTTCAGTGTGAAACAAACGTGAAAAACGTGGTAAAAATCCCGTTTTAAATATTTTCAGAAAGGACCAGAAATATGATATTTGTTTTAAACATCAGTTTTTGTCATATTTTTTTAAGGTCCAATATTTACGTATTAATAAAAGTTTGCAGTTTAGAAAAAAATATTGGAATATTTAAATAATAACATGTACACATAGTCTTCATAGACGATGAATCATTTTTGCGTAATACTTTGATCTTTGAATGATAAATGCAAATTATGCTTTGTTAGTTTTTACATTGTTGTATTAAAAACATTAGATTTTAATCACCACATCCACTTATGAAGATTACATTTAAATATTCTGTAAATTACAATGTTATATAAATCACAAAACAAAATTGCTTAAGTTGCTTTTAAAAACTCAGGAAAATATTGTATAAAATAACGTATTAAGTAAGGGCCTAGGGTGCTGGGTATACAAAAGGAAACGTACGATCGTTATTTTAAACTAAAACAACTTGTAGGAACTAACACAATACTATGTGTGTGCATAATATGTTTTCCTCCTGAATTCTGCTGAATTAATTCGTTACGCGTCCTAAAACAGTTTTTAGGTATCCCTTGGGCTCCATGAAATCCCATTAAAGGGTCATTAGTTGGTTATCGCTGTCGATTCTGGCTACACTTAGGGCACCAAAGACAGTCTAAAAATTCATAAGACATGACAGTACGGTGTCACAGAGCATACTATCATCCCACCGCTGTCGTGGAATAGACACCGCTCGTTTTGTCACTAATGACTTCCTGTTATTTTTTATACGCCAATTATTACGAACAGAAACGAACAAACGTACAACAGACGTTTTATGATCAATTTGGACCTCCATTGTTTGAAATGGTGTATAACGATTTAGTTCAAGAACAAGATCGTAATGGGAGATTACTTGACACGTGCCACTTCTATCACATCTGCCATAATTTCAATTGTTTATGGAATTATTCAGTATGCCAATTGCATAATATTCATTTCTAGATTTTACTGTAATGTAAAAGCTAAACCAAATCATACGTTTCAATTGAAACTATCTTAAAGTTTTACCCACTTTTACTTATAAGAGACCTTTTTACGATAGTATCGAAAATTCTAGCCGATAACAGTCTCTAGAGTCACACCGGATTCAACGGCTTAGTTATAAAAGCGTAACAAACAAACTCACTTTCGCATTTATAATATTTAAGGATTATATAACATAATAACATATAGAGTAAAACATAAGATACCAGGAGAAAAATTGTAAAGGATTTTAACTAATTGCAGTTCTGTGTTGAAAGCGAGACGGATAAAGGCTGATAATGATGATGAATTAATTTGATTTTCCGTCTAAAAACTGACTATTGTTTCCTAAATGGATAAGGTAATCTTACGCGTTCATGGTAGGAAATATACTACGGAGCGTGCGAACTTTTGTGAACTTCAAAGTGGATAGAGAGAGTTTTGTCGATGTTGTGGAGTTAGGCAAACTACGAACGAGCTATAAGCTATTTGTTGGTAAATAACCAACTTTGCCCATGGGAGTAACCGAGTGCGACTGTCGTCTATCCAGCCTCCAACACAGCCATAGTAAGATGAATGATGGTTGCAAAATAATGTCTTTCCGAAGCAGAATGAACTTGTCTCACAGAAGGAAGCAGGGTAGTGATACCCATGCAGACGGTCGACCAAAGCGTCGTCAAGTAAAACGAAAAAACGACAAACGTCGAAGACAAAAGACCTAAGTACCATCTAACTTTCTATTTAGAATAGAATAGAAATTTATATTTCTGGGTCGTTACTACAAATATAATTTTATGACTATTATAATCATCGCCGGTTGATCTTTATCCGCTCAATATCCATTCTCATTCAAACAAGTTATATTACAACGGAATATTTACGTTAATATTCATACATTTTTGACCTCAGTACAATCTCGGTGAGGTCAAGTTAATCACAGCGGTGTGACGTGAGGCAAACTTGAACTAAGCCGATAGATAATTTAGTGAAATTACCATAGATTGATCAACCTTTGGGCGCGTTGGATGCGATGTTTAATATTTAATAGATAATGGGACAAGCGGGAGATAATGTAAGGATCAAGCGTTGTCTTTCCTTATCTGTTACTCCATTCTTTCATTTTCCTCTCGGTCGGCTATATCTCATTATTTCCCCACCATGGTTCAGGCCTTGTCGTGGCGGTGGGGCTCTGTAGCGTTGGGCGAAGCGAATTGGCTTTGGAATTGGCCGAGGGGACTCTTTGTACCCGTGTTGTAAGAAGAGGGAACAAAAGAGCAAAGGGTGAAGACGGGAACCTCACCCCATCGTACTGTCCCGACATTGCGAGGGGATGTTCTGTGGTGCGGGACAACCCCTCTGTGGAGGTGGCGACGGTCCCTTGGGGGCCTGACTAGCCGTCGAGGAGCCCTGTTTGTTTATTAGGTTCAATATGGCACCTCACCAAAGGCGGCATTGGTGGCACTCGCCGGGTTTTAGTGGGTAGAGCTGCGTCCACTTACCAGCTTTCAGGCGGCAGGCAGGCAGAGAGTCATTTTTTTATATACAAGATGTTGCTCACAACTTAAGTCAACATATATTTTTACAGTGGAGTGTATGTATCATGCATCAGATGGTAACCTAATGGTAAGTGATTATCGAAAGCCATACTAGACTTTAAATGACATACGTATCACGGGTAGTGGTGGTTAATATAACGCATAGCGCCATAACGTAGCGCGCTATTCATACTCAACGTATAGCGTACGCTATATAAATTCCTATTCGGCGCTATAACGTAGCGCCTCGCTACATACCTAGCGGCTAGCGTAAGCCGTAGTTATAACTTTATACTAGCTGACCCGACAGACTTCGTACTGCCTCAATCGATCAATAAAAGACCTAAATTTTTGTATAAAATAATCTTAAAACAAACAAAACTAATCCGTAATTAATAAAAAAAGCATTTTTTGAATGAAGCATGAAATTTTATTATTATTTTCGACACATCATGTTGCTTACTTATAAAACAGAGTTTTTCTGAAATACTGGCTATATAAAAGGTTTAAATGAAATATTGACAAACACACACTGTTATGATATAGTCTGTTAATCAATTTACAGCTTTCTCATAAACTATATTTTTTGTTCTGAACATGTTTACTAAATTGTTATTCTGATGAAGACACATTTGTAATTCTTGGACAATGGTTCTCTTCACTGTTGGATTGTGAGCACAACGATTATCAACTTCCACATCTGAATTGCCCATGAAATAAATTTGTAAAAATTGATTATCTGCATCAGGTAGTGGTAACAGTGCCCCCAGTAAGTGATAAATTTGTCCTTGTATCTGTATTTTTTTTAAATTTGTCCATTAATTATTTCTGATATATATATTTTAGTACAAACTTGAATATTATAAAAATTGTTCTGGTATAACACCTCGAAAGTGGGCATGAAATCGCCAAATGATGATATCTGGAAACAGCTGTTATATTTCTGAACGTTGGCTATGAAGTACTTAGAATCATTTCTAATCCCAGAAACTAAATAGCGTAAAAAGAATTTGATGGTGGGGCCAATTGTGGGAATTTTACTTTGCCTCCAGCACAACATAATCGAGCAGATTCACCAGTGTATTTTACCGGTGCATGGGTACCACCATCTTGCTTGTTTCTCCCGTGAAACAGCTTAGCTGTGTTTCGGAGAGAAGGGCAAGACAGGCAGTGTAATTACTGGTACCGAGACTTAACATCTTATGTCTCAGGATAGGCAACACATAAATAAGTTGCCTGGGCTCGTTCCAGGTATACTGGTTTTTGTTCATGCGGGACGTCGACCACTTACCATCAGGTGGTACGTTTGCCAGTTTGCCTATCCAACTAACATAAAAAAAAACGCCTTACAATATTTACAAATTATTTTCATTTTCCCAATTGTTACCGATTTGTGGGCACAATAATCAATTGCAGGATCATAGTGGTATGCAGCTCGTTCAAGAATCACAGGAGCACTGCGTCTGCTGATTCGCTCAATTTCATTATGTCGTGCTTGCTGTTGTGTTTGATGTGCACAAACTCGTTGCATTCTAAGCCTATCTACTTCATTGTCACTCACTGAATAACGCAATTCTGACATAGCAGTACGACAATTTTCTTGATCTGTCTCTCTCTGGTCATCAGTGCGGTTAACACCTGAGGTATCTCTTCGCACACTTGATTGACTGCGACAACCTAAGTCAGTTCGTCTTCTCCTCGGCATCGTAAATTGTAATTAATCAAAGTGAGAAAATTTCTTGCTCACTTAGCAGTAAAGTGTCACTATCACAAAATACCAACAAAAAAAGAGCACATCACTTTGAATGTCACTATCACAAAGGATCACCAAAGAAAAGAAAGTTCTCGCGCACGTGGCGGTAATTGTCACTCACAAAGATAAAAAGATGCACTCATAGATATCGTAACAAAATAATTTAATAATAATAGTAATTATGGACGCTTTTACACCACGTCAATCTGGTCCCGTGGTAAGTTCTCGAAGAACTTGTGTTACGGGTACCAGACAACGGAAATATATTTAATACTTTTTATACTATACATACTATATTTAAGATTTTTATTATATATTACACATATTTAATACAAATTCATGACCCAGGAACACAGAAGCTATTTTGTTCCCTGGCGGGGTTCGTACCCGCAACCTCCGGCTTGAGCTCCATCGTGCTTACCATTGAGACACAGAGGTCGTCGTTATACTTTTTTCCGTGTTCTGAAGTGCGACAGGATGGATTGACTTATTAGTTGGTTGTCAAATCTAATGTCAAATATTATTATGGTTGTTGTTGGTTGTGAAATTTAATTTGTGACAAAACTTAAGATTCATCAATCAAAAAAATAAATAATCTGATAGATTAACAACTGAAGTTAGCTAAAATTAAGTTTCACGAAGCCGACCAAATTGAAAATCATTACTACTAAATATGATCTGTTACATTTTGTGACTATTCAATTTGGTTGCGATATTATCACCTTTGTTGAGTTTAGGACAGGACGCAGCTGCCATCTCTGTAAGTACCACAGAAACTGTTTGAGCGGCAATTTTAAATAACCCTGATTAGCATGGTTTTTTATTCAAAATAGAATATACCTAATTACCAGAATTGATATCGACACTTCCATAAACAGATCTTATAAGTGCCCTGAATCAATTCAAAAGCCAAATTATTCATGATAATATCACATTAAATAAAACAATTATAATTTTGTGCAAATTTTTTATTCACCTCAGTTAACATTTACTATTTCTAGAAACAATAATATACAACCCTAACAATTTTTATACGTTAAAATTTCCAACTTCTTCCTTCATAATAATAGTTTTATTGATATTATCACTAATTAGTAAAATCACACGTAATTATTGTCTTTGTCACTAAAAGTCCTATAACACTTTCACTTCACATGATTACGGAGATGACTGGCTCAACTCAACGCAAAAGCAGAAAAACTTCAACAAAACGACAGTAATTACATTTATATTTAAAACTATGAAAACCTAAATGAAAACAAACAAAGCAGCCATTTTATAATTCCAAGTTAAAACTTCAACACAGACAAAACTTCAATTGTAGTAATGTTACCATTGCATAAAATTAATATAAAAATTTTCACTATATATATTTTATTTTAAGTTTATTTACTTTTTAAAAACAAAATAAAATTTACTTTTTAAACACAAAACTTATAATAATAGTTAAATATTTTTACAAATAGTAACTCTTCAGCTTTTTGAAGTTTTTGATTATGAAAGACCCATTTTTATTTATAGGCTTGCAGCACTGAACAATCCCCAAATAGGTCTCAAATAATGTCGAAGTTGACCACCCCTGGTCAGCGTCGAGCGCGCGCTAGCGCTAGATGTGTCGTGCGCTATCCCGGCCGGCTTACGCGAGTTACGTAATTCTAGTCTTGCGACTACACGTTATAATATAGTCTTAAATATCGCGCTAGAAAAATATAGTTTATAGTCCATAGCACGTTATCATAAAATAGTTTATTTGCACACCACTAATCACGGGTAGGTACATACAGCTGCGTGTTTCTTTCTTTCAACTAAGTACATAAAGGCTCTTCTTGAAATTCAAAGGGATTACTGGTGTCCTCACAACCACCGAAAGAGTTTTTTTTTTTTTTCGCAGGGAAATCCTTATGGATTCAGCTAGGATCTTCGGGTAGATCCTGACCCAATGTGGGACTCGCACCTGGGAGTGCCCACCCTAACTAAAACCACTGCGAGCGCCTTCAGCCGCTTTTTGAGGGTCCCGGATATGCAGGCAACAGAGAGGATCACCTCAGCGACAGGCTGGCCCCGGCGAAGACCAGACTACTCCTCATAATGGGGTACCTACTGTCCAGCCGCTACTAAGCAGTCCCGACGACGTCGTGCCATACAGACCCAGGTTCCCATCCTGAGCCCGACACGAACACAGGGGCGTTACTGAAGGCGCATTAAGTAGCGCCTCCTACGCACCCCCGTTCGTCGCCCGCGGGAGGAGGCCTCGTCGGCGGCCTCCTCTCTTACCCGCTCGTCGGCCTCCTTCTGGGAAATTACTGCCTTGCAGAAGGAGACCATCGCCGTCCAGGACTCGTCGTCACCAAGCATCGCAGTGATGACACTCGGCAGAGACAGATCATGACACAGCGCCGCCCATCTCGGGCACACCTCGAGGGTGTGCTGGGCCGAGTCCACCGCCGCGCCACAATCGTGACACACTATCAACGGCTCCCTGCGGGCCGTCCGGCACAGGTACTCACCAAAGCAACCATGCCCGGTGAGCACCTGTGTCAGACGGAAGGTGAGGGGTTTGCGCTTACGGCGCATCCACCGCTCAAGGACCGGACGCAGATCAGCCGTCAGGTTTTTGCCATACGGCTGCCGTGCCAGGTCCTCTCCCCACCTCCACATTGCCTCTTGCCCTGTTCGGCGAACCCGCAGGATCCCCTCCAGCGTAAGGCTCTCACCAAGCGACCTCCTATCCGAGACAAAGGAGTGCGTCTCGGCAAGAACCTCCGCCACGAGCTCCCACGGGGGGTCACCGGCCAGGGCAGTGGCTGCCGCCCACGATACCCTACGGTACCCCCGAATCACTCTTACCGCGATGATCCGCTGCGCTGAGCGCAGCTGGTATTTATTATTATTATTATTATTCCTCGCGGTAAGGTGATCCGCCCAGATGGGTGCACCGTACGTCGCCATACTCCGGCAGACTCTCCGCACTCGCCGCCTTCACGACCTTCGGTCCCAACATTGAAAAATGTGGGCCGAAGGTCCACCCTCCGTCAAGGATGAGCCCCAAATATTTGATATGGGGGCTCATCCTGACCCTCACCCCTCCGATCTGGAGGGTAGCCCCCGGTGGGGGTCCTTTCCGCCCGGTCCCGCGGAAGAGAAGGGCTTCGGTCTTCTCAGGTCTGACCCGAAGCCCTAACCTCTCTATGCGGCTGATCACGAAGTCGATCCCAACCTCGGCCAGCCGCGCCGCCTCCTTATAGGCTCGTCCCCGGGCATACACGAGGGTGAGGCGGCCTCGCAGGACCCAGTCGTAGCCGATGTCCCACAGGATCGGACCAAGAACCAATCCCTGTGGGACACCGCACCCGACTCGCCACCACTCTAAGGACCCACACCGGTTCTCGCAGGCTAAAGAGATCTAGCTACGACCAATGAGATAAAAGAATCTTAGACTTGGTCCTTTCAAGGAAGTGCATCTTCAGCTGTTTTTTTTTCTATATTCACCGTAAGTACATGCGATTACGCGAACATCGATTCGATCGCGAAGATCTTTTTTAGTGTTCACTAAAGTAGTTGCTAAATCTAATGATGATGATGTACTGAATCCAATCTAACATCTAAATAAGAGTGAATTAAGTCTTAAAAATAAAAATAGAACGCAGCTACCACGTAACGTGTAAGTTCAAACCGTTACAAATAAAGAAATCAATCATTTAATTAGATACAAGTGTAAGAGTACGATGAACGGTAATTAAATTATGATAACACGAGATATTTAATGTGTGGAATAAAATAATGTTCGGTTGACACGGTGAATGAATTATAAAACCGGGCCGGCTGTCATCGTACAAATGGCTTGTACGTGTCACACCCACGCGTGCGCCCGCGCAGCGTACCGACCTGCCGCCTCTATAACTCCTCAATGAAGCCAAAATATATATCATATTTACTTAAAATAAATAAATTGTAAGCTCATAATAATTTTCAATTAAGATTACCTTTTTTTCTTTTTCTTTAACGCCTGAAAATGCTCTGAGGTATCCCGCGGGGGAGTGGGTCTTCCTAAGCGGATATGTGGGACTCGCTGCGCCCAAAAACTGGTAAGTGGACGCAGCTCTACTCACTAAAACCCGGCGAGTGTCAATAATGCCGCCTATGATGAGGTACCCCGGATCTAATGAGCAAACAGGGCACCTCGACGGCTAGTCAGTCCGTCAGGCACCGACGCCCCCTCCACAGAGGGGTTGTCCCGCACCACATAACCCCTCTCCCTCACCCTAGGCTACTGAACCCCACCGTCACGTCAAGGCCTGAACCACGATGGGACAATTAAGATTACCTACACTATTTAAACATTATGCATTTAATTTTAATATCGCGGAGCTCGACATTTTGGAATTGTCTACGAATTTCTTGTTATATCTATATAATAATATCAACCCTTTCATCTCCTAACGTTTTGAGGGCGAGGGTCTCATCCTCGAAATCAAGCGAAGAGGGTGTTGGGCCATAGTTCACTGATGCTCTGGCCCAATGCGGGTTGGTGAAGTTCACCTTTCCTACCTTCAAAGACTTTTCTCATCAGGCATGCAGGTTTCCTCACAATGTTTTCCTTCACCGGCGAGCAAGCGATGTGCTCATGTTGGGAACAAACCCGGACTCAGGAGGCCGAGCCCACTATACCATCATCGCTCGCGTCTTGTTAACGAGTGTCTAAATATTACGTTTAATTAACATTTAAAAATATAATAATGATTTCGTACACAAGGACCATTCAATACACGATACGGGCTCATTTTTATTTTGAAAAATAAAGCTTCGAACCAAATAACTATTCAATCTCAAAAATATATGTTAAGTATATAATATTAAAAGGGAGGTAGTGCCATTTTGCATTGCAGCCGAACTGGACCGGCACGATCGGGGTGGTACCTCTCGCTCACATAACACCGGCGTCAAGTGATAGCTATGTTGTCACAATTTATGCGGTTTATGAGTTTCCGGTGTCCCATTGGGGGGAAGAGGGAAAAGGAGGGCAACGCATCTGCATAACTTTTGGTTGTGCAGATATCTATGGGCGTCGGTAATCACGATAAGGCGCTGCGCGGTTGCCTCCTTATGACATAAAATAATACATATTGCCTTGTTCTCAAATCTCAACAAAAAAGCAAATAATTTTATGGGCAAAAATTAAATTTAAGTAAATGTACACAATGTCCCAAAATTAATGTCCCAACGTATTACGTAACTATGCAAGTGGGAAATATAAATATTTAATATGAACATAATATGTTTAAAAACTCTTGGTTAATTACTACTAATTATATTACAAAACAAATAAATTTATGTAATTTATTCATCTTCTCATTTTTCCTTGTGAAGTTAAGCCCAAAAAGTCGAATTTTAATTACAGTTTTGTAACGTATAGCGTAACGAGAAATATATAAACCCTGCATGGTGTTCGCCACTGTATCTTTTTTACGTCAACACATAGTTATCGTCCAAATAGAAATTAGTTTCGAAATTTTCCCCAATATGGCGAGGGTTTTTATTTTTCTGATCATGCTATGCATAAACATTAGCCTAGTATTTTAATCGTTAGTTCGTTTCGTAGTTTCAATCGTTCAGAAAACAAGAGATTTTCTGTAATTTAAGCATGACACTACCTCTTACAAGCTTAAGCTTTTGCATTAGTGTTTTATAATTGCTATTTTTTTAACAGACTTCAAAAAAAGAGGTGGTTCTCAATTCGTCTGTATGTTTTTTTTATGTATGTGACACGATTACTCCACCGTTTGTGAATGGATTTTGATGATTAGGTCGTATTTGTTGCTGTACACTACCTACCTACCTACCTACCTTGGCTGACACCGACTCCAAAAGTAACTATAATGACGTGGTAAACGCAAAGTTTGTACATTAGTAGAATATTAAATTGACTTTAAGTTGTAAGCACAAAAATTAAAGAAACACAGTTATTTTATTACTTTTTATTAGTTTAGTATTTTTGAAGTCGGTTTAATTTTTTTGTAAAATGTATTTATTAAAGTATTAAAATGGATATAGGTATAGTATGCATATGCCATCGCGGACTTATTAGTAAGCATATTTAGGACACTACATAAATAACATACTTTACCTACTACTACTAAACTTTCAGACCTCCAGGATCGGCCGCGAGGCGCGGGGTCACGGGGCAACCGCGTTGCCCGGTCGAATCACGGCGAAACGCATTATTTTTATTTTTATTCATGTAAAGGGGAAAAAATAATCTTCATGAAATGTATCAAGCCAACTAACGTATTTAAAATGATAGAGATTAATATTTGCGTAAATATTTTTCCAATTACTGCTTTATAAATTATAACTGCCCATTTTCTTAAGTATTAAAATAGATATATATGTAGTAGATATGATGTTATCCTTAAGAGATAGTCATAATATGCCATCGCGACTGTTTTGTAGATTGTATTTCTTCTATGTTCTACAATATTATAGTATATTATTTTTACGTAACCATAAAAGTATGGTTTGGTCAGTTTAAACTGCGAAATCTTCCGAAAAGTGTTGGGCGATATTGTTTATCTTGATGAAACCTGAAATTACTAAGTTATTTACTACGGAATATTAACAAATTATATATGTACTAGTTGTTGCCTGCAGCTTCGCCCGCGTTACTCAACTCCTATT
Source organism: Helleia helle (assembly GCA_963853865.1). NCBI lineage: Eukaryota > Metazoa > Arthropoda > Insecta > Lepidoptera > Lycaenidae > Helleia > Helleia helle. Next base: position 17,538,254 of record OY971421.1, read on the forward strand.
AGTCACAGCGTGATGTTATATAGCCTATAGCCTTCCTCGATAAATGGGCTGTCTAACACTGAAAGAATTTTTCAAATCGGACCAGTAGTTTCTGAGATTAGCTCGTTCAAACAAACAAACTCTTCAGCTTTATAATAAACTTTTCTCTATTCTCGCTTTATCTACTAGTGAAAACCACATGAGCGGCCTGGTAGTTTCTGAGATAAGCTTATGTAAACTGACAGACATACAGATATACGCGTCGGGGGACTTATTTTCATATTTTGTAGTGATAAAGTATTTAAATATTGACCGCATACAATTCCTTAAGAAAGGCATTACTATTTACTAGCGGTTAGACACAGAGCACAAAGCTAGAGGAACTGATAACAGAGAGCAGAAATTATAATAGTAAAAGGGGTACCCTTTGCGAGAGTTCGTGACATGTTATTATATATTACTAGTGGCACCGACAGACGTTGTCCTATACAAAATATTTTTTTTGTAAATCTAAACCATCCTCGAATCTCCTTGAACTCACACAAAAAATTTCATCAAGATCGGTCCAGCCGTCTAGGAGGAGTTCAATGACATACACATGCACACAAGAAATACATATACAAAGATATGCATACTTAGCTTTGTGCATGCATACGTCTACTATTCTATATATTATTCTATATATTATGTGGTTGGCGGAATAGAACTAACAAAAATGTATGATGTCGTAAAAATGATGAAGCAAAGCATGCATTAGAGAATTCAAGGATCAAGGGCGCGCAAGATCGAGCGCATATACGGCTAATTGCGTCTCTAATTGTAAGCATACAATACATCTTGAGGCAACAAGATTATTAACATATAAAATTGATTGAAAAAAATAAAAGACAATTAGAAAAATTAGAATAGAGGGAAACATTTATATATATTTCAGAATAACTTTCGTCGTAAGCCTTTTGAGCGATTGGGGTAAGTTATTAATTTGTTTTAACTGCTTTTAATATTTACGTGTAATGCATTTCTGACATTCATTGTACGTTTAATGTATTTATCAAAATGCAATTCAACAAACTGTTAGTGATGACTTTATTACAATAATGAAGCAGCAAAATAATACTTTCCAAAATGACATCCTCTAGCGATAAAAGGAAACATTGTATAAAATGACATGTTTTCAATAATTGCAATACATTATTATGGGTCTTTCTAGAATTATTTGCGATGCGTAGTCCCGAGGTATGCTTGCCATTTACGGGTGAACCGCAAACAATTATGTCTTATTAGGGGTTTGAAATAAGGGCATGCGGTTGTCCTCTATTACATAATGCATGAATTTAAATATAAAACCCTTTTTATATATTTAATTGAAACTCATAATTAAATATAATTCCTAGATAAAGCGTTTGTTGCTTTAAAATATAAATATGCTCGGCCATACTTCGAATAACTCAACAGATTTGTCTAATGTCATATTGCTATATAACGTGATACTTAACTTGGCCGATCTGAAGTTAGTTAGGGTGACGTCACAAACGTCTTAGTAAGTAGAAATGCTTCACTTATCACTGATTCCTATATCATGACATCATTTTGTCAAATAAACCAAAATACGGCAATTTTTTTTAATGAAGTGAATTTCAATTCAAAAATATTTGAATGTTTTAAGTCGTAACATTTAAGCAAATAAAACTTACATTGTTTTTGGTTTGCGAATAAAAATTGTACCTTTAAACATAAAAAGGTTCCCTGGGTATAATTTATACCCTTAAGAAATAATCATTTAAATGTTTCGAGCATTTGGCACAGTAATTTCACCTCTTCCGGTCGCACCTTGAAAATTTCAATTGTTCATGTTATTTTTATAAGTATTAAGTACGGAGTAAGTGGTGTCATTACACTAGAATGCAACTGATATTTTTGAACTTTGTAAATATTTTAAAACTTTTCAGTGCATAAACATAACGTTATATAATTGTGGAGCATTTTTTAAATTTTTATAAAGAAATATTTCACTTAAATCTGTTTTGTAAGATTTCCGCCTTTTTGTTATGGATAACTTAAGTATAAAATATGGAACTTAGTGAGGGATGGTCTAGCGGGTATGGTCTCGGCCACTTGAGTGAGAGGTCCGGGTTCGATCATGACCTCTGTGATTCCTTGAAATGGGTTTTTCTTAATTTCTACGCACACCTGAACATGAGACCATCGCTTGCTCACCGGTGAAGGAAATATCGTGAGGAAACCTGCATGCCCGATGAGATTAAAACTCCATGAAGGTGTGTGAAGTTCACAAACCCGCGCTGGGCCAGCGCATTGGTAAACTATGGTCCAACACCCTCCCCACCATGGGATTCAATTGAGCTGAGGGGGCTCTTTGTACCCCTCTTATAAGAAAAGGGGACAAAAGACTAGGCGACAAGAGGCTAGGATGGAGGAAACCTCACCCCATTGTACTGCCCCGAAGTTAGGAGGGGTGCGTTCCGCACCACGTTCTGTGGTGTGGAACAACCCCTCTGCGGAGGTGGTGTCGGTTCTCTGAGGGACTGACTAGCCGTCGAGGTACCCTGTTTGCTCAACTGATCCGGGGCACCTCACCAAAGACGGCATTGGTGGCACTGGCCGAGTTTTAGTGGGTAGAGCTGCGTCCACCTTAGGGTAACTAACGTAAGGATGGGAACCTCACCCCATTGTACTGTCCCGACGTAAGAAGGGGTTGTTCTGTGGTGCGGGACAGCCCCTCTATGGAGGTAGCGTCGGTCCCTTGCGGGACTGACTAGCCGTCGAGGTGCCCTGTTAGTTTAACAGATCCGGGCCACCTCACCAAGGCGGCACTGGTGGCACTCGCCGAGTTTTAGTGGGTAGAGCTGCGTCCATTAACCGTCTTTCGGGCGCAGCGAGTCCCACATATCCACCTGGGGCGACCCCAGGCGGGATGCCTCAGAGCATTTCCCGCCGTTAAAGAGAAAAAACATGCCTATGACACTAACATAAAAAAGGTTATATTACAGTCGTAAACTTATAGGTAACTGTAATATATTACAGTAGTAAACTTATAAGTAACTGTAATATATTACAGTCGTAAACTTATAAGTAACTGTAACTTCAGAAAAATTTTTTGTAACTACACACTAACTATAAATATTACTTTATAAAAACAATGAACGTTGATAAGAATTATATCTAAGTTATTTATCATGATAACAGAGTTCGCTTTCTAACACCGAGTTTAGATGAATAATAAAACCGAATGACACAGTCTCGTCGATAAGTTTACGGTCTTTTTCCACAACTAAATATATATTATACTTCGCAGACAGCTATAAAAGTCTTCGGCGACAAATAGTTACTGTCAAATTTACATTTTGTTGACAAATTTCAATTATTGAATATTGTTATTAGTATTAGAAAAGCTCACAACATTTTATCGTGTGTATACTCACATAACTTCGTAATAAATTTTAAAGTATAAAATAATGAGCTTCGTATGCTCTATTGAATAGAGCACACGAACATAATCTCTATTCTACTGATTTATTGAATTAAAAAAATATATTGAATACGAAATTAAATCAGATGATTTGAGTCCGAATTTTTGTAACGACAAAAAATCGATCTCTATCTAAAAATTTGCCGCCAAATGTCGTCAAAGATGGAATCATATCGCTACTGTCCTTTGCTGGGCATGCTTGCTTGTGTTGTTGAACCCCAAAACGAGATCAAATTGAAGTAACGGATGTCTATGGATGTCAGTGACCGCTTACCCTCAAGTAAACTGACCGTTTGCCCCCACCCCCTGTTTTCATCATTGCTGAGCTCAGCAAGACGAGGTGTGTACTTACTGTTACATAGAGGCCGTATCGTCTTCATATTCAAGAGCTACAGCAATCTTCCAGACAACCTTCGGATAAAGGGTGTAAATAAATTAAGAAGGGGAGGAAATTGCGTAATTGAAAATTTCCTGCCTGAGCTTCCTAAAAACTATGTGAATATTTCCCGACATGAAAATCTTGCCATTTTGGAGTCCACACATATACTTATTTTTATATACCGTATTATAAGCATTTACAATTATATAAATAAGTATAGATAATGATCGTTGAAGTATGAACAATTTACACGCACCATTATGTGAAGTTCGTGCACATGGTGTTTAATGGCTGCCCTACAGACACGTTCGAGATCGGGCTCTAGCTACGTGACTGACATAAAATCTAGACATAATGAGTATGTGCTAGGTGCATAACTTCATTATCTAAAACAATGAAACTGTATATGGATGTTTCGATGTCTGTATAAAATTTTCAGGGATGGGCAAAGTTTATTACAAAGGCCCGTGTAAGTCCCTAAGAATTTGAGTTACGGGTAGTATGAATGGAATTCGATTTGAGAAATTTATATAAATGTATTTTGTAAGTGGTAGTGCCATGCTGCTTGTAGCCGAATTCGACCAGCATGACCGGGGTGGTACCTCTCGCTCACATAACACCGGCGTCAAGTGACAGCTATGCTGTCGCGTCTCGTGCGGTTTGTGAGTTTCCGGTGGCCCATTGGGCAGGATAGGGAAAATGAGGGAAACGCAATCTGCATAACTTTGGTTGTGCAGATTGTTGAGTGACCCTGCTCTGCCCGCCTCGTGACGTATGCGCCCCGGACAAACGTCATAACACAATGTTTGTATAACTACATACACTACAACATCCGAGACCCGCAGACAATATTCTTCATACAAATTATGATTCCGCACTTGGCGGAATTCGAACCTGCGACCGCTGCCCCTGGTCCCTTCATCTGATTTAAATTTGATATAAAAAGGTTTGTTTATTTTACCGATGTCTGGACGAGCATTCTTTAGCAGCTTTCGGTCATGGAAAGGCTATATAAGTATAAATACAGGCACCTGTAATTCCCCCCACGGTTCAAGCCTTGTCGTGGCGGGGCTCAGTAGCCTAAAATGAACCCAGCACCTTCGGCGAAGCCAAATGAACCGAGGGGGCTGCTCTTTGTACCCCTCTTACAAGAAGAGGGGCAAAAGAGTAAAGGGGGGACAAGGGGCGAGGATGGGAACCACACTCCATTGCACTGTCCCGACAATGGGAGGAGTTGTTCTGTGTCGTCGCTCCCTTGGGGGACTGACTGGCCGTCGAGGTGTTCTGTTGCTCAACAGATCCGGGGCACCTCACTAAAGGTGGCATTGGTGGCACTCGCGCAGGTATAGTGGGTACTCCGCACAGATATGTGCCGCGAGTCCCACACGCCTCGAGGACCACCCAGGGCCGTTGACGGCGCGTAAAGGTGTTTCCGCGTGTTACGAAAAAGTGGCACCAGAACATTATCATCTTACATATTATTTCCTAACGTTCACGCAATTCGACAATGATAATGAAACTACTTTTTATCATCAAAACTGCCTGTCCATCGATCCATGGTTGCTGTAGTATACCCACCATGGTTCAGGCCTTATCGTGGCGGTGGGGCTCAGTAGCCTAGGGTGAGCCCAGCACCTTGGTCGAAGCCAATTGAGCCAAGGGGGCTCTTTGTACCCCTCTTATAAGAAGAGGGGACAAAAGAGCAGGGGGCAAGGGGTGAGGATGGGAACCTCACCCCATTTTACTGTCCCGACGTTGGGACGGATACTTTACAGCAACCATGGTTGCTGTAAAGTATCCGAAACGTCGGGCTTGTAAAAATCTTAATAAACCGCGATAAAATCCGTAAAAAAATTGTTTTATTTAAAGTTGTTTAATTATAAATCTGAGGTATCCCGCCTGGGGACTGGGTCTCCCAAGGTGGGTATGTGGGACTCGCTGCGCCCGAAAAATGGTAAATGGACGCAGTTCTACCCACTAAAACCCGGCGAGTGCCACCAGTGCCGCCTTGGTGAGGTGCCCCGGATCTGTTAAGCTAACAGGGCACCTCGACGGCTAGTCAGCTCCGCAAGGGACCGACGCCACCTCCACAGAGGGGTTGTCCCGCACCACAGAACAACCCCTCCCAACGTCGGGACAGTAAAATGGGGTGAGGTTCCCATCCTCACCCCTTGCCCCCTGCTCTTTTGTCCCCTCTTCTTATAAGAGGGGTACAAAGAGCCCCCTTGGCTCAATTGGCTTCGACCAAGGTGCTGGGCTCACCCTAGGCTACTGAGCCCCACCGCCACGACAAGGCTTGAACCATGGTGGTGATGAAAGGCAACTTAACTTATCACTTCTTATATTCTTTGGTGCTGTAAAGGTGATATATCGAAAACATGTATTTTTTTTCTATTTCATGTAACTTGACAAGTATGTGGTGGCATGTTTTTTACCTTTTTTTTACTTTTATCGACATCACGGGTTAGACCAGCCAGCCAGGATGCCGAAGCCTTTGAAAACGGTAAAAAGTGGAACAAATTTATAGTAGAATGGAACCCATTGGTAAAAGAAGAAAAGTGCGAGAAATTTGAAGGGGGTGGGGGGGGATTAGGGGAAAATCGCAAAGTTGTAGGTAATAAAAAGATCTATAACTTTTGCATATACACTTTTTCACATAACCTCAAAATGTATGTGAAAATTTCAAATAATCAAGTTCTTTTTATTTTTATCTTTAACAAAAAAAATTTTTTGCTCACAAAATTTAGTAAAAACATACCTTATTATGCCCAAGCACACTGTATTTTTTTTCATTTTATACATTTATTTTTTCTCTTTATATCGATTAAATATCGAAAAAGCAGCCTTATTTTCACTTGGAAATTCTCCCGTTAAAGTATCTAAATAAACCCGCCAAAATAAATTTGGCACACCAGGTATAGTTGTAAAGTGACTTCACAACTATACCTGGCGGCCGTTTATTTTGTCTGGTCATTTCGAAGTAGCTGAAATAAAGCTATATCGCTATCTACACAGTTATGAAGAATAATAACAGTTTAAGTCCGAGCTTTTGGCGAGCCCTTCGGATTACATTACTGTAATCGCAGACTACTCGCGATTCTGCCCACTACACGAAGCGCCAGGTGCACTGCAATTTGCATGTTACAAGACTCAACTCGATTTCAAATTTACTCTATGGTTGTTGGCGGATAATAGAATACATGATAAAGAACCAATTTTGTTTCTTCTTTCACGACTGTGTTTACAGAGCCTGGGTAATATGACTTTCGAACGACATCATAATGTCTTTAATTCTACGTTTACAATATAATACATATTAATTATTAGATACCACGGTGGTCCTCACAAAATTAAGTACCTACAATCGAAAGATGAATAACACACCTTTCTCTCGATTCGGATTAATAATAGCCATGAAGTTCTAGCGAAGCAATTTAAGTGCTTTTCAAAGCTTAACATCTGAAAAATAGAGAATAGCAATCATGGTTTGCGTAGTATAATTAGCTTATCGTCTTTGGATCGCCTAACGACGAGAATGCGCCCGCGCATTGGTGAACGCTGCGCCAATCACCGCAGCGATCGGCCGTCGTTAGACCATCGATTCTTTTTGGTTATTACAATAATTCCGACACGATTTCGTCTAATTGCGCTGATTTCCGATGATCGTGGAATATCATATCTATATAAGAATCTTAAGTTGAAATTATAATGCTTTGCAATTATTGAGAAATCGATCCTTGTCGATATCACGTCTGTGATCCTAATTGCGTCATTAGACATGACGTGTTTTCATCAGGTATTAGTGTTTAATGAGATGCTACCAGATGCATAACGAGAACTCATGCTGTGAAGTCAGTAATTGCGGTGGATGCAAAGCTCGCCGATTATCCGGTATCGAAGCGCTACGCTAATTACGTACAAATACTTTACAAACTCACAAAGTGCCGTGAAGTCATGTTTATAATTTGACGAAGCATCTAATTCCTTTATTGCTTCCCCTTTGCTATTTTAGTTGATGTATTTTACTTCATTTCCTTGTCTTTCACCAGTGGATAATGTCTCAGCTTAGAAAATCTTTATTTACAGTCAATTCATCATCATCGTCATCAGCCTCTATCCGTCCACTGCTGAATATAGGCCTCCCTCAATGAATGCCCAGACGTTCGATCCCTTGCCACTTGCATCCAACACGGACCGGCCTCCGCATGGAGATCGCCTTCCCACCTGGTTAATGGCCGACCAACACTACGTCTACCCTAAACGTGGCATCCACTTTTGAACATCATTGGCCCATCGGCCATCCGTTCTCCTGAGTGTGTGACCAGCCCACTGCCATTTCAACGAGCTAATTCCTTGTTCGATATCGGTAACCTTAGTTCTCCGGTGGATGTGTTCGTTTCAAATCCTATCTGTCAAAGAATCGTCCAGCATAAGACGCTCCATTGCTCGTTGAGCTATGGCAAACTTACTTAGGTACTTACAATCATTTACCTTTCCATATTTAGTAAGACTTTACTAATAGGCACTAATGGCAAATCGCAATTATTTTTACCTTGGTGATAGTCGACGTTTTAATAATCAAGGTTCACGAGTCTCAAAAGATGTTATTCTATAAACCACAAGCCCACTTAATCCATAACAATGGCTCCCAACATCAACGTCAATTTAACAACGGAAGCTTAAAAAGCCGAAGGTTTTAGTAATGTTTCTACCGTTTTATAACTTCACCGCTAGACAGAATGAAATGGTCGTACATAATCAAACCACATGCGGGGCAGTAATTGCCTCCACATTCAAAGACCCGACATCACGCCGTATAATGACAAAAATAGTCCAAAAAGCCCCCGCATATGAGATATTTTTTCATGAGTTCGCGCTCGCAAGCTAAATTACGAAATAAAAGATTAACTTAAAAGATCAATAAACTTAATAAATGATCTCAATAATTGTTGTATTACGGGCACAATGGTGCGGCGTCGTGAAACGTCATTAGGGCGAACATCATTAATTTTATTCGCGGCTTTCTGACGTGAACGCAATGGCGTCTGTCAGATTTGAAAAGCGGTACGACGCCACCTGTTGGTAGCGCGGAGAATTAGACGCGATCCCCGCTGAGCTCCACTTGATACTGCCACTGGAATGACTCGCCTAAATGTTTTATTGGAAATAAAAGGCTAAGTTTTGGACTAATTAAAAACGTATAAACGATGATAGACTCGTTTTGAGATGATATTACAAATCCTAGCTAGTGTGTCCATGTATTGCTTTGGAATGTCGATCCATTGGAACATCGTCCTCAAAATTTAATCCCACAGACTACAGAGGCATTTTATGTCTATATATATTATATCCATTAATTGATGCGATAGTTCTTGAAGATATATTCACTTATTAGGTTTGGTGATATAAATATAAAGAACACATGTTTTAGCTATATATCACTATCGCAGATATATACAGTAACAATGGTCACAGAATTTGGTCTTTCTTTGTTTTTTTGGCGCAGGGAAATCTTTATGGGTTCCTGACCCTATGTGGGACTCACACTGGGACTGTGCATACCCAAACTAAAACCACTACGAGTGCCTTCAACCGCTTTTTGAGGCAACAGGGCCTTAACGAATATGGCCACAGAAGGCAAGGTGTCAGACCTATTTAATAATAATTTAATTACCTATATGTTAATGTAAATTCATTGATAATTTACTTAGTTCCTTTTACTTATATCAATTACATCCATCAGCTCTGAACTTACTTAAATTTCCCATTTATTTTTTGTTCAAAAATAATATAGTATATTATTGCTTTATCCAACAAATTTCCACATTAGCCGACAAAGTGGAACGCGTCCAAAATGAAGCAGTCCAAAAAATGGAGCCGCCTCTTGAGATTAGATTTCTTTGGTAGCTAATTGCGTTTTATCAAATTAAAGTAATTTGCCCGCGGGCGCGGCGGGTGCGGCGGTTCTGTGATTGATAACGTTTCACCGAAGTTCCCACTAGTTTTACTGAATAAACTCTTAGCATTTATACTCGTTTATACTGGCTAGCTAGTCCAGATTCTGGACACATAGCGGCAGAGTTTCAATCCCGCCATATCCAGATAGTTCGTATAATTTTAAATTAGATTTACACCGATGGGAGGGATGTGCTGTGCCACGCTCCCGGCTGTATGGGTACTACCATCTTGCTTTTTTCTCCCGTGAAACAGCTTTGCTGTATTTAGGAGAGAAAGGCAAGACAGGCAGTGTAATTACTAGCAACGAAACTTAACATCTTGGCTCAGGATCTCCCCTCTTCGCGTTGTGCTCCTCATTGCTGAAGGTCGTGATTACCCCGCTCCTGATGTACTTTCGTCTTGACGGTGTTCCGCTACGTACACGCCATGGATAGACATCCTTGGCGTCCTGGCGTTTTGGGGTCCAAAACTGTGCGGATTTGGTCTGACCATCTCAAAGGACCACGACCCCTTGGGCGCTTGCCGTTCACCTTGCCTGACCATGACCATGACCTTTTCCAGGTTATGCCCCTCCTTTCTTGTGATATGGCCGAAAAATTCAAGTTGCCTACGTTAGCAGATACTATAAAGGTGGGTCATAATATAATAAACAACATAAAGATGTTGAGCTTTCAAAGAATAGAGATATTTGCACGGAATGCTGAGGATAAGCAACACATAGATGAGTTGCCTGGGCTAGTTCCAAGTAAACTAGTTTATGTTCATGGACAACGTCAACCACTTACCATCAGGTGGTACGTCTGCCAATTTGTTATCCAACTAACATAAAAAATTGTCTGTGCCGGGTCATGATTGTGCACATGTTTATACGAATTTCCTTAATTTGTTTAGTTATGTACTTTAGACCAGGAAGATAGAGGACGGAAATGTAAGTAGCTACGGCCTGCGAACATGCTTGTGATAAAACGTTGAAATATTCGGACTGCCAATTGTTTCTCCGATAGCCTTTATTTTCTTAGCCTCTTTTTCTTCAGTCTAATAGTAATAATAATAATAGTAATTTTAATTTAATATTAGTAATGCCAATACCCTGGTGTAACGGGTGTCTATGGTTGTCGCTTATTACCTACTTATGACCAGATGAACTGATTGTCCGTTTGCCCCCTCTTTTATAAAAAAGTCTGAATGTATTTATTGCTGAATAATTTTAATTTATAACTACATTTTATAGTTACTGTGAGAATGTTTAAAGGTCGTTTCTAGAATATTTTATTTATGTCTTCATTTCCATCCATTTGGTGATTATTGATTTAAATTTATTTAAACTGTCGATTAATTTAAATTCTATAAGTATGATTTAAATAATAATTAAGTTATATCACATATTGCACCCCACGGCGAGCGGCACGACGCTACCTCTGGTACGCGTACGGTACGGCACTTTGCGTGCGAAACATGCGTATTATACGAAATATATAGTATATTGTCGTTCTGTTTTTAACATTGTAAAAAAGCCTATCGAGAAGTGGACGGATAATGGTAATTAAGATTGTGGTTGGATCTGTAAAATCCTTTCATCATGATCAGCATCTATCTGTCCACTGCTACCTCAAAGAACGCCAAAACGGCCGATCCCTTGCCACTCGCATCCAACACGGACCGGCCACCGCACGGAGATCGTCTTCCCACCTGGTTATGATCGACCAACACTTCCTTCTTATTAGCTTCAATACGGTTCAAGAAGTGGAAGAAGTAAGTCCTTTAGAATGGTCATATTAGCTTTTTCTCTTAAAAAAATTAAAATAAAATAAACTTATTTCAAAATGGTTTTATATTTTAAATTATTTAAGTTAATTAATAATATTTAAGCGTTTATTAAAACTTTAAACATAATGTATAGAGTCTAGAAGCTATCTGTTTCGTAAGTAGAGTGATAGCCTTAGGCCTGAGCTCCCGCCGCTACCGGAATTAGTCAATAAATTATACTTTTAACTACGTTTTGAGAATCAAATATTTATAGTTATGTCGTCAATATAAAATTTAAATATTCAATTTTAGTCAAGCCACCGCTGCTTAATATGGGCTGAGTTATGATAACGAAGGAAAATACTTCGAAATTAAACATTGTTTGATAACATATGTTCTTGTTATTATAATATTACGTATAGTCAAATTAGTCTGGACAACATTAAATAAGGGTAATATCTGGATCCACTGAACCGATTTTGATAGTTCTTTTACTATTAGAAAGCCACATTATTAGTGAGTGTGATAGGCTACAAAAATAATAAACACCAGTCCGGGTGCGGCTGTATTTCTACGTTAATGCAGACGAAGCTGCAACAGCTAGAAAACAGAAAGTTACTACGAACATTAGCTTTTCAAGTAGTAAAAGACTAGATCCTAAATCCGAAGTCGTGTCCTTATGATATCCTAGTACGACTTATAACTGCAACGATGTAGACGATGTTGTGTTACCATTACATAAGGTTCACACCAAAGCCCATATCCCTATCTTATCTTATACTTAAAGTCACAAACTTTCATTCTCTAAGCTTATCGTCTCGAAAAGCACCCAATCCTCGACTTTTGTTATAAATGCTCGAGTGTACATGTCTTGCATTACAAAAGTGTAATATTTAGGAGTTTTTTACATTTCACGCGGCACAAAAGTGTAAAAGTGTTTCTTAAATTTCTATACAGCACAAAAGTGTAATAAGTGTTACATGTATACGCGGTACAATCAGCAGCATATTGTGGCGGTACAGTGCATCCGTTTCAATCATTAAGATTGGGCGGCGGGCTCAAAGAGTGATTGATGTGCCGTTTACCGGTCACAGTGGCCGTAAAAAACGACCGCTTAATTAACTCGTTTGGCACCGCGCTCATTAGAAATATTAATCAAAAAGCCAGATAGTGTGATGTATCGAAGTTTGATTACATTGCGAGTAATTAAAACCGCGCGGGGCGTCTGCGCTATCCATTAGGATCATTTTTTAATGATTCCACATGATATATCGTTGCTTCTAGCAGGTGACTAAATCCAGGATAAAATGATTTTTAAATGTGTGCACCTGTATTCTTAATGTTCTGTAAATTGGTTATAAGCTATGAAGATGATAGCAAAAAGATATCGAAACGCCATATTTGGTTTGATTATGCTGGAGAGGAAATATTTTTTTTTATCTTAATCGCGGTAAATCGTTGATCGAATACAACAAAATTATAAGCTACGCGTTATTGTGCATACTATTGCGAAATAACTTCTCATTTATAGGAAATGATTGTAATTCTTATGAAAAATAAATATTCTTAAGCATAACTCAGATATGAGTAGGTCTGTGTATTTATAATTCTCTATATAAAGTCGCTAGTAGCTACAACTCATTTTATATTTATATTTTGATATGAAGCTATCACGAGACAAATATTGGATAAATTTAAAGATATAGTTTTCAAATTTATTTATTTTACAGATTACCACAAATAAGCTGTAGGCATGCTGTAGGTATGTGATTGGGAGTTTTTCTATGATTAAGGATCTGTTACTTTAATGAAATCAATAGACAATATTAGAAACGATAATCAATTGGTGATATTGCTAGTAAACAGACGAGAGAAGTATTCAAAACGCCAAGAATGTAAAAATATATTATGTCTATAAAAATAATAAAATGCCATTCATCGTACCCAATTCGCAAAAATTAATATTACATGATGATAATGATTTTATATTAGGAATATTAATAAAATATTTCTTTATTTTATTATTTTACACTAATGATAAGCTATGCAATTTTTATTATTTTAAACTAACTCATTATAAATTAACATTAACTATATTAACAAAGAATTTTTGTTAAAACACATAAAAGGCAGTCATAGCATTGAAATTTATCAAAATTAACACCAAAGTCTACTAACAAGTTATTGAAGTTACAGTACACAGGATTTATAGATGTGATCTAGTGCATGTCACAGCGCCATCTATGACTTATTTGCTGAACTAACTATTTTCTTCTTTGTTTTCGAAATTCGAATGATAACGTAGATATTTAATACTGATTCCCTATTCTAATAAATTATACTGAAAAGTGAAATTTTTAATTTCGTTTTTTTTAGACTGGGTTCCATTTTTTATTTCTTTCTAATTAAATACACTAAAGTATACACGAATTAAATAATAAAATGTGTTAACATTACACAAGCATTAACCTTATTTTAAAAATTACGTCACTATCGCATCATTTGCAGCAGATTTTTTTTTTGAGCAGAAACGGCGATTTTGTTGTAGCTACAAACACTTTAATTAATATAGTTATGGTATGAAAAAAATTACCGTCCTAAAATAACTCCTTTTTTTTCTTTTACGCCGGGAAATGCTCTGAGGCATCCCGCGGGGGAGTGGGTCTCCCCACGCGGGTATGTGGGACTCGCTGCGCCCGACAGCTGGTAAATGGACGCAGCTCTACCCACTAAAACCCGGCGAGTGCCACCAATGCCGCCTTTGGTGAGGTGCCCCGGATCTAGAAAACAAACAGGGCACCTCGACGGCTAGTCAGTCACGCAAGGGACCGACGCCACCTCCACAGAGGGGTTGTCCCGCACCACAGAACAACCCCTCTCTACGTCGGGACAGTACAATGGGGTGAGGTTCTCATCCTCACCCCTTGCCCCCTGCTCTTCTGTCCCCTCTTCTTATTAGAGGGGTACAAAGAGCCCCCTCGGCCCAATTAGCCTCGCCCAAGGTGCAGCGGCTCACCATAGGTTACTGAGCCCCACCGCCACGACAAGGCCTGAACCATGGTGGGGTAGGAGCTACAATGGAACATACGCAAATACAAACAATCAAATTTCGCCTTCGTAGTCAGTTAAAACGCATCTATTATGTTACTTATTACAGTGTATCTTGGATAGTAGCGATATAAGGTTGATTTAAATAAACTAAAGGCACGCGTTATAAACAAAGTTCGTTTATATCGGGGCAGGCTCGGCGCATGTTAGCCCAGCAGTGGGCGGCTGAGATATGGCGCGCTCTAATCTCGCCCTGATAGCCGCACTGCATAAACCTTGGCCCTCTACCGCTCTGACGAACACCAAAAACATGTACTACGAGCATTTGCGGGTATTTTTAGATAATTTGCAATGATTTTTTCGGTTTACGATTTTTAATAGGACTAAGTAGTAACTAAGCAAATAATAGTACTTATGTAGTACTCGAACCTTGGTCTCGAAAAAATATTCAAAGAGAAAAATGACTAAAGAAAAGGACTGTTGTTGAGTGTTGGGTTACCTAATCTATACTAATATTATAAAGCTGAAGAGTTTGTTTGTTTGTTTGAACGCGCTAATCTCAGGAACTACTGGTCCGATTTAAAAAAATCTTTCAGTGTTAGACAGCTTATTTATCGAGGCTATAAAACATCACGCTGTGACTCATAGAAGTTGAGTAACGCGGGCGAAGCTGCAGGCAACAGCTAGTGTATAATATAAAGAGACATGTGGCCGAACAAGCAAATATTTATTTATAAAAGGTTTTCCATTTTATGGTTTAAATATTGTTTTCTAATGTTAAGGCGAATTTCACACATTATAATGAAACAATTTTTACGGATTTTATCACGGTTAAGGAATAACCAAAATATTGATGTATCATATATCATAGGGTAGTTTCGAATAACTTTGTAACATTAGGACATATGACACCTCAGTCCTTCCGTGACCATGGTTGCTGTAAAGTATCCGAAACGTCGGGCTTGTAAAAATCTTTATAAGCCGCGATAAAATCCGTAAATATTGTTTCATTATAATATTGATGTTAAACTTTAAAGAGACAATATAATATGACCGAACAAACAAATATTTATTAATAAAAGTTTTTCTATTTTATGGTTAAAAGGAGCTAAACTTATTTTATGTAAACTTATGAAATAATTAGAACATAATGTGAGAATGTAGCTACTTTAGTAAGAATTGGCCTTTTCTTATTGATATTTTTCATCATCGTCATCATTATCATCAGCCTTTACCCATCCCCTGCCGAACATAGACCTCCTTCAATGAATGTCAAGACGGCCGATCTTGCCTTTCGCATCTGCACGGAGATCGTCTTCCCACCGGATAGGTATCTTATGTGTATAAAGAGGTGTTCGGTTAAGTTTATGTGTATAAGATATGTTATTTAAATTTTCTATAAAATATTATACTAAAAAGATATATTATATATATTATAATATTATATATATGTTTTATATAAACTGTAATTTATTTTCTAGGAGCTAGGTTAACGTGATGTCCCTACCATGGTTCAGGCCTTGTCGTGGCGGTGGGGCTCAGTAGCCTAGGGTGAGCCCAGCACCTTGGGCGAAGCGAATTGAGCGGAGGGGGCTCTTTGTACCCCTCTTAGAAGAAGAGGGGACAAAAGAGCAGGGGGCAGAGGGCGAGGACGGGAACCTCACCCCATTTTACTGTCCCGACGTTGGGAGGCAACCCCTCCCAACCTTCTATGGTGCGGGACAACCTCTCTGTGGAGGTGGCGTCGGTCCCCTGAAGGACTGACTATCTGTCGAGGTGCCCTGTTTGCTCAACAGATCCGGGGCACCTCACCTAAGGCGGCATTGGTGGCACTCGCCGGGTTTTAGTGGGTAGAGCTGCGTCCACATACCAGCTTTCGGGCGCAGCGAGTCCCATATACCCGTGTGGGAGACCCACTCCCCCGCGGGATGCTTCAGTGCATTTCCCGGCCTTAAAGAAAAAAAGGTTAACGTGTTAAAAATTAAAAATGTGACTGTTGGCTAAATATTTATTTATTTATTAGTAGCCGTATGTCAAAACGCAGCCCTATATTTTGAAACTTTGAGGTGAGTAATACACAAAAAAGACGATGGTCGCTAACGAGGATACGATCCGGATAAAATATAACTTTAAGTTTATTTGCATTAAATGCATTAGTTTTTTGTTACTTAAGTTAATTACAGCTTTTAATATCACTTAAGCGTTTTTTCCGTAATTTATTTCCTGTATTTGTAGTTACGTATTTAAATGCGAGTAACATTAATTTCTTATGTAAATTGCATTAAAAGTGACCATAAAATATTAATCAATTAAAATGTATCTTTTATACTTCAATTATATATTTTCAATTTATTGCCTAAACTATAAAAATAAATATGTAGTATTTATAGCATTCTTTCGTGATTAGTTTAAAAGGAATATTCAAATAGACCACCAACATCATTTTTTCTTTTTTTTCGAATGGGCTAGACTTTTCGGAAAGCTAACGTATTTGAAACACTAACCGACCAGCTATATTTAAAAATATTTATCTCTTTTAAAAATA
The DNA here is from genome assembly GCA_963853865.1 of Helleia helle. Lineage (NCBI taxonomy): Eukaryota > Metazoa > Arthropoda > Insecta > Lepidoptera > Lycaenidae > Helleia > Helleia helle. The sequence goes on from OY971421.1 coordinate 17,555,396, forward strand.
TACCAACTATAATGCAGATATCATTGGAGTGAAAAACAAGTAATATACAAAGTAAGTCGCTTCACGTGGTTTTGCTTGTATGAACTCTAAAATTTTTATCTCAATATTGAGAATATTTCTACTAGGCGGAGAATTTGATGGTATAGAGCAGAACTTCCCATTCAGTTGCGTAAAGAAATGCCAAATTAACTCTTGCGAATTGCTACTCAATTTAATAATTGAAATTGAAAACGATATGTAATCCGTTTCCGGACGTATTTTCAACCCTCGATAAAAATAATAAATATTGGTCATACAGTTACGGGTCCTAGATACTTCTTTTTAAGAAATTTCCTTCTCTTTTTGAATCTTTTTTTCAGATTTGAAAAGTTTTTTTAATTGACCTAAAAGGCACTTGTTTCCTAGACTAAGAGTTCATTTTGTGCTTTTTTTGTACAAATTATATAAAAAATAAATGTCGTTAATAAATGCCAGTTTTATTGTAGGTACTGAAAAAAATATTGGAAGGCATGAAAATATTATTTGTGATCCGGGGAGGCTCCATAAAAAAGGTGGGAAACCCTAGTATAGAGAATAGACTACTAGGTACAGACTACATATTATAAAAACTATATATTATCTATCGATTAGATTTAGTACTCTATACTCATGAGTCACATTACAGAGCGAGCGGATTGGCAATCGTAGACAATGAGTAATAACTAAGAACTTGCCAAACTACATCCAGAGCAGTAATTATGAGCAAATCCGTCACAAACGCCAGGGGCTGTAAAACAACCAAAAATTCCTGATTGACAGAGTAATGATCGATTTAGCGTTCATTGAGACGAGTCCAGCTCCGATAATGCCAGCTTTAGTGCAAGCGCCAAGCTTGCACTAAAGCTTGCACTAAAGCAATTCTATGACTATTCTCAATTCTATTTGCAGCCTTTAGTCATTCCGTAAATTTGATACTTTTAGAGCTATGTGCTGCGTTTCAAAAGTATATTTATTTATAAATGTAGGTTATAAAACCATGGGAGGGGTGAAGGTGGGCAAGGTCATGTTGGCAAATATTTAATAGACTTTTATATCATAGACATTAAGTGTAGGCAAATTTTTATATACCCGCGGTACAGCAACACTATTCAAGGAAAGTGTCATTTTTTATAAAGCACATTTCAAACTTACGTTGGGAAGTGTGTAAGTTTTATAATTGCATATAAGGCCTATTGCCAGTTTCTTAAAATGACAAGAAGAAAAAAATATTAATTTTAATCTACGACTGGAAAAGGAAAAAAACTATCGACATTTCCGAACATTCTTCATTGCTTTCCAGCATTTATTTTAAAACGTATTATTGTTGTTAGGCGAACACAACATCGGTTGCAACAATGTTTTACAAAAAACAATAATTGTCTGTTATCTAATTGCTCCACGATGATGCAGAAACCTCGCATTAAATCGTATCTACGATCAACATCGCGGTTAATGGAAAAAAAACCGTAAGATACAATGTATCTGCCACTCGATGCCGCAGACACTGATAACATAATTGATCTACGGTGTTAGTTTTAAAATGGATTTTGTTTTTGATAGAGAAAACGCAAATTAATTTAATGTATGTATAATAATACACTATTTATGTCCCTTTACTTAGGAGGCTCTTATTACCGGAGCCTAAAGTATTGTCTATATTTTATTTACCAATAACCACGCTCGTTAATTCTTAAATGACATCAAAATACTTTACAAAACTCCGTAGAAAACTGCAATTATTGTGTGCAGCCGTTATTTTCAAATGACAACAGGTGCTTCATTGAAGTTCGCAATAAAATATGTCAGGACGAGACGCGTGCGCTAAACCACAACCCCTTTATTTTAAGCAACCGAAGCATTTTCTCGAACAAAATTCACTTTTAAACTTTTTGCCGTAAGCACTTTTATTTGTAAACAGAATAAAGATTGGGGTCCTATTTCTTAAGACGGACAATGGTTAAAAAAATACGGATCTAACCGCACAGGACGCGAAAAAAACCTTGTGGTCTATTATAGGTAATATAAGACACCTCCGATAAAAACTATGGATGTTAAGTAGGTGCTTATTAATTGTATATTAATTAAACAAGGGTTTATCACCTGTATATAATTAATAGTATATAAAAATGCCCATTCAGCGTTGAAAAATAGGGTAAAAACGTTTAACTGGTGTAACGAACTTTGTAAATAATGGAGTGTTCTACCGCTTTGCGAGCACGTTACATTATTTTACGTTAGTTGGATAGGCAAACTGGCAGACGTGTTACCCGATGGTAAGTGGTCAGTGTCGCCCATGAACATAGTTTACCTGGAAGTAACCCAGGCAACTCATTCATGTGTTGCCTATCCTAAGACATTGATGTTAAGAGATTGATGTACAGCTTGGCAAAAAAGAGTCTGGAAAAAATGAGGGCGCCACTTTCACTTAGGTCTTATCATAATATGGAAAATCAGTAAGAGAATTTAATCAAATCGTTATTAATAAATGTGAAACACTAAAATTTATTCAAAATCTAGTATTTGTCGGCCAAGTATTTTCAACATCAAAGGTTTCCATTTAGTAAAATATTTAGTTCCACTTGACAGGTAAATCATAGACTTACAATATACAATCGTAAGGTAAATATCTCCTCTCTCTTTCTCGCCCTTGCTCTCTCTTTCGCGTCGAATTAATAACAAATTACAATTTAAGTACCTATCACTCAATAAAGTCGGACATAATAACAATTTACTAATCATATTCTCTGAAAACCTAGGTATTGTAACGTTCGACTTCCAATTAGTTCATAACTTTCGAATAACCTAACGTTCATTAGATTTATTCAATTAATATAATCGTATTCTACAAATGTGAATTCTAATCACATGAAGTCATAAATCATGTATTGATTCAATCAAGCAGCTTCGCTGATGACGATCGGTCGTCATCAGCGAAGCTGCGAATGACAACAGGACGCCGCTAATCATTGAATTACGGTGCACTCATACTCTCAAACGCACTTACAAAGACTAGCTGTGAAAAACGAACCGACTTTACAATTCGTGTATCAAAAAAATATAACAATATTATTTATCTTACAGAGATTACAGCCGAATTAGTACACACTTCTATAATAATAATAATTTGACTATTAGGACTTTGGAGTTCTTTTTTAAATCTAGTTTTATATAGGGATTTTTTAACGTGACAACGTCTTATAATTCGATGGAACCGGCTGCACGAACGAAAAAACATGACGCATGCGGTGTTACCTCGCTCTGAGGCGTTCCATTTTCTTATGACGTTGTCACGTTCAACTATCGTCAGTAAACCGACTATACAAACAACCGATTTTTTTTTTCTTAAGAATATGCCAACCCTATTTTACCCCTTATTTTAAAGTCTCAAAGAGAGATAGAGAGAGCCACTGCGAGTCTTCTTCTATCCGTATAGAGTACGATTCGAATTCAAGATTGACATGTACATCCCTAAAATGGGTTTCCCGTGGATTCCGAGATTTTAAAAAACTCTTATTGAGAAGATTAAAATAGACTTATGTCTTTGATTGTGTGTGATTTTCGCTTATTTCCTAACCCGATTACGAGAAGGAAAACAGTGCTCAGCAGTGAGAAAGTGTTTCTTATAACGCTACACATTCAAGTATTTGTTGTGCGATTATTTGTCAATCGCTGTGCCGCGCTCCCGGCTGCATGGGGTACCACCTACTTTTTCTCCTTTGAAACAGCTTTGCTATGTGTTGGACAGAAGGGCAGGACAGGCAGTAATTACTGGGACAAAGACTTCACATCTTGTCTCAGGATAGGCAAAACATGAATGAGTTGCCTGGGCTAGTCTCACATAGGCGACGCTGACCACTTACCATCATGTGGCTCGTCTGCCCGTTTGCCTAACCAACTATCATAAAAAAAACCTTAAAAAAACAATGTTTACTTTATTTATTAAACTAATATTGCATTACCGCCTCCGTGAGTCGGCAGTTTCATTACCTCTCTCATGAGGGTCGTGACTCTATCATCTTTTATGATAAAGCACCATTTTGTCGGCGGTAATATGGTAGGGTGTTATATATATAGCCTCGCGTAATCAATTATTGCTTATGTCAAGTCTCAGGTGTTTGAAGTTAAATTTTCAATTGAGTTCTTTGAGTGACCCAAAGGTTTAGCTTTTCACATTCATACTCACATAATTCATTCATATTCACAAAATTCATATTCACATAACAACACATTTCACATTCAGCACATTTCACATCATCACATCTTTTTTTTATAGAAGAGGGGGCAAACGGATAGTCGGTTCACCTGATGGTAAGTGAAGAGCGACATCCACAGACACCCGCTACACCAGTGGATTAGCAGGTGCGTTGCCGGCCTTTCAGATATGAGTATGCTGTTTGGTCTTTACAAATGTGATGATGGGAAATGTGCTGAATGTGAAATGTGCTGTTTATAAGAGACAGAACCTTAAGTAAGAGGTAGTGGCATGCTGCTTTGCAGCCGAATCGGGCCGGCACGACTGGCCCATTGGCTGGTATAGGTAAAAGTAAGGCAACACATCTGCATAAACATTGATTGTGCGGATGTGTATGAGCGTTGGTAGTCATGGGCTCCGACTGTTGCTGCTCCTTATGACATGAAAAAATAATCCATCCTCAAAAGTCAATAAGCCTAGGTACAACTTAGGCTAAATTGGCCTAAGATTTAAGCAAAAAGATAAGGCAATATAACTACTTATTTATAGATTTATTCATATTCATAGTTGGTCGGATCTCCGTGCAGTGGCCGGTCCATGTTGTATGCCAATGGCTAGGGATCGGTCGTCTTATCGTTGTTTGTGGGCGACCTATGTTCAGCAGTGGATACATAGGGGTTGATGATGATAACAATAAAGCATTTGTGAATTTGAACAGAGTGACACCTCTACAGTAAGTGTTCCGTAATGTGCAGTCTCCATTATCCTTTCGACTCACTCAATCAACTCATTCAGTGGATATAGTTTACGCCGTGCCTCGCTATGTTCCTTTTAAGCGATACCCCAATATTTCTGCTCAGCGTTTTCGGTAATAATTAAATTAGTTGTAATAGTTTAATTGAAGGTTAACCCAGTAACTTAATTATTTTATAGTATATAGTGAATATATGATGTAATTCTAATTTCTTTATTCGCTGATTTAGCTTAATTGTAAAACTCATATGGCGTAAGGAGCGACTAGCGCGACACCATTTTTATATTTGAATAACTATAGCAATGTACGCTAATTTCTATTATTATTAGGTACTATTATAACTATATATCAAATGATTTCATGTGCAGTTGTATGTATTTATATAAACAAACTAGCTGTTGCCCGCAGCTTCACCCGCGTTAACTTAGATTTGCAACCGTAGACGGATTGATGATGATTATTTTTATAGCCTAAGTTACTCCTTAAAATATCAGCTATCTGTTACTGAAAGTCCCGTCAAAATCGGCCCAGCCGTTTCCAAGATTAGCCCGAACAAACAGACAGACAGACAGACAGACAGACAGACAGACAGACAGACGGACAGACAGACAGACAGACAAAAATTGTAAAAATGTTATTTTGTTTTATGTACCGTGTATATATCCATATGCATTAAGTATAAAAGGGTTATTTTAATATTACAAACAGACACTCCAATTTTATTAATCTGTATAGAAGAAGATAAGCGGACTTTAAATAATTTGGAATATAATAAAGGCTAGCACTTATACGAGATCTTGTTTTTATATAAAAGAGGGGACAAACAGACAGTAGTTTCACCTGGTGGTAAGTGATAAGCGACATCCATAGACACCCGCTACACCAGAGGATTAGTAGGTGCGGTACCTTTCAAATATGAGTATGCACTTTTCTTCAAGGTCCCTGAGTCGTATCGATACGGAAATATCGTAAGTAGTTCACTCTCGTTTATGTTCATGGGGGACGTTAACCATTTCAAGTATCTCGTCCGCCATTTTTCCTTTCCAACTCTTTGTTATAAAATCCCTATATTTTCAGCATTTCTGAACGCGTCAGCAAATCCTACCGCTCCCACCTGTCAGGATTTTGCTCAAAACACAACGTTCGATGAGAACCACTCTCTGGGCCTATGGCATCTGATACATTACAGGACAGCCAAGGCCAATGGAACAGGCAATCCTCACTGCTTGGAGTTTTCGGTTGTGGATGAAGAGGTAAGAAGAATAGAAAGCATATAACTAGAATAGAGCGGTAATGTACATATTACATAATATTGTATGAAATGTATGAAATGTATGAAAACAAATTCCTTCAAATTTGCTTTCATACAGTACATACATTACGCTTGCTACGACGCTGCGCCGGTTCTGCGCTCTGATTGGTCGACTGATGGCCATTAATAATGATTGGCCGATGGGACATACACAGATCATTGGTTGGTTGAATTGCTATTACGTGAGTGACAAATCACTGACCAGTTTCGGACTTTTATGGCTCTCATTACTACTCTATCCGGTTATATTATTATGTTCGAATTTAATCCATCTGCTATACTAATATTTTAAAAAAGCTTGATGATCTTCGAAACTATTCATCAGATTTTAAGATACCTTCCACCAGTTGAATACTGCATTATTTCTGGGCAAAATCCGGTGATAAATAAGATTATCTTTTATATTTCATGAAACCTCTCGTCGTTATAAATTCGGAAATACTGCATGTATGAAATAAAAACTAATTTAATGTACATGATGTACGCTCCGATTTTAGGTGTATTTTATAATAATATTTTGGCCCTTTTGTGTTCTCCATTACCGACATGTTTAATGAAAAAATTGGTGTAACTAATGATTTGGTTTTACAGGACCGTAATATCCTACGTGACAAAGTCGGAAAGTTTGTACAAAATTTAGATTGGGATAAAATGAGTTTACGGATGACGATCCCTTGCCAAGAGCTGTCATATAAGAAAAAGAGACACTACTACTTAGAAAAAGAAGGGAACGGTGCTTACAGGACTATATTGTTACCATTTTCTGGTGCGTATCATTATTTCTAGCGTTTTTTTTTGTATCTAAGTACATCTTTATACTTTCGTCTAGCCGGTTATAACCCTTGACAATATGTCCAATTGTCATGGAGCATATAACCTGAATATAACGGTAATGTTCTGTTTTATATGAAAAACAAATTCCGCCAAATTTGTGCTACGTTCCTGCGCCGGTTCTGCGCACTGATTGGCCGACTGATGGATGATTGGCCAATGGGGTTTACATACAGATCACTGGTTCGCTGAATTGCTATTACGTCAGTGACAAATCACTGTCCAGTTTCGGAATTTCATGGCTCACATTACTACGGATATAATTATGTTCGATGCCAATTGTTAATGACGTCGACTATGTATAATAACCGATTAATCAATTCTAAAACTAGCATGCATGTACTGCTGAGTTCAATTGACTTAAACTCGTATCGCCATTACATTACAAGTAATATTGCTTAATTTATCATGAATTCTTAATAAACTATAATACAATAGGCGTTCGTCTTATTACTTTCATCTGATGAACCGACTTCTCGTTTACTTAATATAAGGAAAAATTTATACGCCATTTAAAAATTTATTTTTTTAAGAAACTGCAGCTAGCTTCACCCCGTCGAAGCTGAGTCGCTACGTGCTGCGCCTCAAGATGGTGGAAGACAAATACCTAGCCATGATGGACTGCCACGAAAGATACATCTTCGTCCTGGGCAAGCAGTTTCCCACCGGCACGGAGACTGAGAAACGGCTGGCGAATATGGTGGAAGCCTATTGGGGTAACTGAGGCAAACAAGAAAGAAGACAGTGATTTTGATTTAAAAAAATATTAAATTAAAGTAGGTACCATCAGTCCCTTAATAGTTTGATCCCTTTGAGTCATTTTGTCAGTCAGTCAGTTGATTGAGTCCCTAATATTTGAAATAAAATAAGCACGAGCTAGTATAATTATATAATAATTATTAAATTCATAAAACAATGTGTTTTAGTTAGATTTCACATTTTATAAATTGATATACCTAGACCGGTGGGAGGGTCACCATCTTGCTTGTTTCTCCCGTGACAGCTTTGCTGTGTTTCGGAGAGAAGGGCAAGACAGGCAGTGTAATTACTGGCACCAAGACTAACGTCTTATGTCTCAGGTCTCCCGACCACTGCTCCATAGGCCTCCTTCAATGAACGCCAAGACCACCGATCCCTTGCCACCCGCATATGTAACAATAAAAACACTTTACTGTGTATTATTTCCTAACTGAATAAACAAAGATGACAGAGCCTAGGCCCTAGACGACCGAACGACGATTTTTATTCAAGCCAAGATCATCATTTGCACCAGTATCAAACAATATCGCTGGACAATAGTCTCGTTTAGTAAATATACAATATCCAGATGTCAATCCAAACGATATTTAAAACGAAATTCGTTTACCGTTGCAATAATAAGTTCCCGTGCAAGATAAATATGAAATAATGATAAAAGCAAGTCAACCAGTACAACCCCACCCCACCCCTACCCCACCCTACCCCACGGTAAGCACCACTCAAATTAAGTGTGGCGCGATCAACAGTCATTTTCGGTTACAATTAACCACACATTTGAGTGAAAAGTCAACCACCACTTCAATTGATTTATAGTTGCCTTCGAGTCCCTATTGTGTAACTTTTGTCGAACATGGATCTACATTTGTGTAGTTCATTAAAACGATTGCTAGAATTATATTTATCGATATATCATGTTTTATATATTAGTGAGATTAGTTCCTTGTATAAAAAAAAGTGTAAAAGGGTACTATTGATCGTTCCATATTTAAAAACTACTATACTATACTAGCATATTTGGACTCAATCTCGAAGATCCTCCCAGCTCCGACAAGAATGAGTTTACTTTGCTTTAATTTTTACCCGGTGGGATTAATATGAGAGGTATTCGACATTAACCATTCAACTTATTTATATATACAAATTCCAAAACTGGTCAGTGATTTATCACTGACATGATAGCAATCCAACCAACAAATTTGCGGATTTTTTTTTCATTCAAAACGCATAACTGTACCGCTCTACTCCGGTTATATGCTCGATGGATTTGCCAAACAGCTTTTGTGTTCCATGAGAAAGATTCCCTTTGGTATTACCTAAGTTGACTAGACTGAAAATATTATATATGATCGGGTCTGACAAAAGTTTTTTTAATCATTGCTTTTGAGGGGCGAAATTGACTATCAAGTTTTTCATGTGAAAATAATAATGAACTTATTCTTTATAATAAAAAAACGTATTATAATTCAATATTAAATTATAATACGTTTTACAACCTCAATCATATCTGGTGCGTGCGTAAATAATCAAGCCATAGTTCTAAAATATATAGCATAGCTGCAATTATATAAGCCATTGAACTCAATTTTTCTTGCCGAACATTCAAACTCAGATATTCGTGTATAGTGTAGCGTTTATCATCATGAGCCGTACTCAAAAAAAGCTTATTTTAATCAGAATTGACTAGAAAGAAATATTTAAGTTGTAAAGTCGACAGCTGACTTTTATTTTGCCTATGTCACTAAATATTACCATAGTATTCTATTCGTGAAAGATTTTTAAAATCGGTCTATTAATTTTTGAGTTAAATCCTAACAAATAATAGACCAAATCCAATATTACACTATAATTTTCCTTCTTCAATTTTAGCTTCCTCTAGGATTTGCCAATTTCACAAAAAACTACATTATACAATTCTTTTTATTACGAAAATATCAATACAGAATTCTTTGTACTCAACGAGTCATTTCCAGTGTTTGAAATATCTGTGCCATGGCGTGTGCCATAGAGGGTGCAACGCTGCTCATTTGTCTAAACGCAGTAGCGTTTTGAAGCACCCTCCACTAGGGCTGGGAAAGTGTTGCACTTTACAAAAAGTTAAAACGATTCCCCAGTATTGAAGAGCTCGTTATTTGTTAACCGCTCGCATTTTCTTTGTTTAAAGTCTGTAATTGATGATTTCACGAGCCGAATACATAATCGATTTTAACATTGTCATAAATTGCCCGCCGATATACTAAAATTACTGATCATTTCATATCAATAAATATAGTACATATTAAATCATAATACACAATGTAATCACTTTGTAAGCTCAATTATGGTTTTGAATCGAGAATGTCATTATATCAAAATGCCATACAATTAGAGAAACTTCGAGAACGAAGAATTAAAAGTTCGAATTGCCAAGTGGAAATAAAAGTGATATCAATCTCACAATGGTAAAAGTCGGGGTAATTTTCGGCTATTTGGTGACTTTCGATCAAAAACTTTTTCAATTAGGACGTATATTAGAGGCATTTGGAGCAATAACAATCAGCTGCGAGTAAATTCTGCCTTTTATTTGGAAATAAATTTGAAATTAATTAATGTTCATAAGTAAATGGTGAAATAATCCATAAATAATGCCAATATTAAACATAAGGTACCGTAACGAAAACAACTTTGAAGTAGTTGAGTTGAACTCTTTACTTACAATGAAAAAATAGATTAGGCATCACTATTTCAGACGGCCGGCTGGTAGAGTGGTCAGGCTACTGGACACTTTACGCAGCGGTCGCGGGTTCGAATCCCACCAGGTGCAGATAATTTGTATAATATAGATGTCTGCACCGGGTAATGGACGTGTATTTATATACATTTCTTAAATTATCCGTTCCTATTACTCGTAACACCAGTTCTTAAAACTTACCGCGGGGCTAGGTTAACGTGGTGTGATTGATGAATAATATTCATATTTATTTATTATATTATTTATACTTTTTGATAGATGCAATTGCTAGAAGTCTTAGGAATATAATTTGGAACCGAAAGTTTCTGGTTCCACCCTTACATATTTATTTATATACCTACCTAGAGTATGTGAATTGATTGTAGATATTTAATGCAAATAAAGTAGCAATATCACTTACTCTAGGAAGCACTCCTATATGTCACTGGAGGAGGAATATTAGAGTAAGTAACACTAATATGTAGGACATATTATATGGCGCACATTTACACCACATTTTATGTTTTCCTGCCAGTAGTTGCCCAATGCCAAGGGTAACGCTAAAAGGTTGTTAAGACAGCTTATGTTAATAGCATTGAAATAGATTTTTTTTTTAATACTATAAACAAGTAATTGAATTGTTGTAGGATAGGGTAGGGAAACAGTCTTCCCCACCATGGTTCAGGCCTTGACGTGGCGGTGGGGCTCAGTAGACTAGGAAGAGCCCAGCACCTTAGGCGAATCTAATTGAGCCAAGGGGGCTCTTTGTACCCCTCTTATAAGAAGAGGGGATAAAAGGGCAGGGGGCGAGGATGGGAACCTCATCCCATTTTACTGTCCCGACGTTGGGAGGGGTTGTTCTGTGGTGCGGGACATCCCCTCTGTGGAGGTGGCGTCAGTCTCATTAGATCCGGGGCATCTCACGAAAGGCGGCATTGGTGGCACTCGCCAGGTTTTAGTGGGTAGAGCTGCGTCCACTTAGGTACCAGCTTTCGGTCGTAGCGTGTCCCACATACCCGTGTGGGGAGACCCACTCCCCCGCGGGATGCCTCAGAGCATTTCCCGGCGTTAATGAAAAAAAAATGGGAAACAGTCTTGAATATAAAGTGATTTATTTTAATAAGGATTAATACCAACGTGCAACTAAAGTGCGTCTAGAAGCAACGTTTTTATACAGTTTTTAAAATAAAACAAAGGTTTTGTTTCTAATTATTATAGTTAAACATATAGCGTAGCGACACTTTTTGTACATAATGATGTGTGCAACAAAACCCTAACGCATTTTGTTCGTCAATAGATTTCGCAGCGCACGCGATGTAAGGAATTTTGTATGTTATTTATTTCCACTTTCGGTTATATTATCAGAGTTTGTGAAAGGGTTATATTGTTTTTAAATATAATATAATATATCATGTCACTCAATGATAACGTCGCACCATATTGGTTAAAGATTTTTTAAGCGGATGATATCTCCTACATCGAAACACATTTAAAACATTTTTTTTTATGTTAGTTGGATAGGCAAACTGGCAAACGTGCCACCTGATGGTAAGTGGTGGACGTCGCCCATGAACATAAACTAGTATACCTGGAACGAGCTCAGGCAACTCATTTATGTGTTGCCTATCCTGAGACATAAGATGTTAAGTCTCGGTGCCAGTAATTACACTGCCTGTCTTGCCCTTCTCTCCTAAACACAGCAAAGCTGTTTCAAGGGAGAAATAAACAAGATGGTGGTACCTATGCAGCCGGGACCGCGGCACAGCGCTTCCCTTCCACCGGTAATTTTATCATAAAACGTTACATCTTTATAATATCTAATATCTATATCTATCTTATATACCTTTATATTATGAGTATAGATTTTCCTATCATCTATTTTTTAACTTTTACGTTGAAATATAATAGAATACCAATAATATATCATCATCATCATCAGCCTCTATTCGTCCATTGCTGAACATCCCTCAATGAACGCCAAGACGGCCGATCCCTTACCACTCGCATCCAACACGGACCGGCCACTGCAGGGAGATGGTCTTCCCATCTGGTTCTCGTCTACCTAAACGTGACCTCCACTCTTGAACCTTATTAGCCCATCGACATCAATAATGTTTAAATAAATATATATTTTAACAGTAAATCGATTATCAATCGATTACTTGCAGATATTTCTAAATTAAAAGAGGACAACGCTAATTGGAAATGCATTATGTTTTGATCTTTTAATCACCAACATACGATATGAGATTGTACCGGTGTTCGTAATTACGTTCAGTTAATTGTCGGGGAAGTTTGAAGTGTAATAAGGGAGGGTGACTTTTTGACTGGTGGGAACCCGCGTATTGCCAATTAAATTAGACAACTGTTTAATTATATCGACCTACAGATTTCCGCTGTTATGAATAGGGTTGCTAGACGTCCGGTCTCGTTTGGCCTTTTTGGTTTTGTATAAATCAAGGTGACTACAACTATATTATTGGTTTTTTGTTAAATCCTCAACTTTTAAACATGTATTGTTTTATTTTTATCAATATTCTAACATTTTCTTTTTAGTTCATGATTTTAAATTAGAAAAAAATATGATTTTAATAAATGTGAGTTAAATCTAGTCATATGCGATGATCTAGAATCTAGATCTTCATTAGAATCCAGCCAGCCAGAATAAAAAAACCAGCACTTCACAAACACTTAGAGACTGTCTAATATTTCATATTAGGCCTATATGTCTTTGAGTGTGTACGAAATTTGCAAACTTGTATTTTTCACATATAGCTTATTAGAACCGTCGTCTAATTTCGGGGGAAACCCTGTCCCCCGAAAGAAATACGAACAAGGGTCGCTTGTGCTATTTAAAAAACTGAGGTAAGTCTTACGATTTTCGGGGCTGACAACCCTAATTATTAATGAACACTTACGCTACTTGTTATAACTAATTAGAGATTTATATAACGATGGCAACAATTTTTTGTTATAATTATATTTTTTCGAGTATTAGAAGTAAAATTACGTAATGAATAGCTTGGCATTATGTTTTATTATTTTTTTACACCTTGTAGGCGGATTAGAGAGTAGAAACATAGTATGATTTGTAAATGGAATACTTTTTCAAAATACTTCTTTTATTGTCTAAAATTACTATTCAAATTGCATTAACTTTTTTCTACTAAAGAAATTGTTAGGGTTGGCAACATATGCTAGAATTTATATTTTTTTCTAAATCTTAAGCGAAGATAACTTTTCTTGAGAGTTTAAATATAAGCTAAAATTCTGTGTGTATATAATATTCTGATGTTAATTTATCTTGGTATATTCCTTATTTAGGTATTTATAGCCTGACCAGAAAAACAAAAAATCTTCGCCATATTACCGAAAATTTCGAAACTAATTTCTGTATGCGCACCTATGACCTATGTTTTATCGTATAAAAAATACAGTGGCGACGCCAATACTGGGTTTAAGTATATATTTCTGGTCAGGCTGATTTTTTTTATAGCATAGTAGGGCAAACGAGCAGTCGAAGGCATTGGCTACTATCGACGCCCATACACATCCGCACAACCATAGATTATGCAGATGCGTTGCCCTCCTTATCCCTATCCCTCCCAATGGGCCACCGGAAATTCACAAACCACACGAAACGCGACAGCATAGCTGTCACTTGACGCCGGAGTTATCTGAGCGAGAGGTACCACCCCGGTCATACCGGCCCAATTCGGCTGAAAACCAGCATGGCACTACCTCTTACAAAAGGCAATATGGATTTAAAAAAATCGCGACGTCAAATCTTCGGGCCGTCAGCCGCTAAATGTGAACCACAATTGTAACGCCAGAAAATGTGTACCTATAATTATAGAAACATTACCGATATGGCTCAAAACTATTGCATTCGCCTGATTATGGTTGTGCCAGTCGGAATGCCGGAACTACATAACTAATCAGTGTACGGCACGATAAGGGGACTAGCCCAATGATTTATGTACAAAATTGCACCTATTAACTATACTCACCCCAAACAAGGAAATGTATCGTTAGGACCTATGTACTGGTTAAAGGAATGGCAATACCAAAATTCATTTGCATTATATGAAGATGGTCCTTGTTGGAGCTGGCAAACTATCTAAGTATTGTATTGGTCGGCCATTAACGAGGTGGGAAGATCTCCGTGCGGTGGCCGGTCCGTGTTGGATGCGAGTGGCAAGGGATCGGCCGTCTCGGCGCTCATTGAGGGAGGCCTTTGTTCACCCCACCATGGTTCAAGCCCTGTCGTGGCGGTGGGGCTCAGTAGCCTAAGGTGAACCCGGCACCTTGGTCGAAGCAAATTGTGCCGAGGGAGCTGCTTTTTGTACCCTCCTTCTTATAAGCAATTTATATAATAATTTGTTTGTAAAGGTGTTGTTCCGTATGACCAAGTATTGAAATCTGATAGGAACAATATTATTTTATATACTTACAAATAAGTATTTATAATAGGCAAATCTGTTGTCTACTAACCACAACTCTGAAGAAACATAGCGTTGAAATTATATAGTTAAGTAACGTAACACGGTTGTCCTTTTTTATATACCATACCATTTTTTATAGACCTAAAAATATAGTAAAACAGTCAGGATTTACTTCTATATTATCTCCATCATTAAACTTAGTTTCAATGTATTATGTAGGTACTATGTAATTTATTGCTTGAGATCTCTTTTAATTGTCGCTCCTTTGACTGCGATTATTCATCATCACGGAGAGGTCAAATGCCAGTTTTGTGTCGTCTGGATTTAATGACTTGTTATTAAGATAATGTTACGTTACAGTAGCCGCAGCTTGTAAAGATTCTGTTTTTTATTATCGCAGGGCATTATGGATACAGACAGGACCTTCGGGTAGATCCTGACCCAATGTGGGACTTGCAACGGGGAATGACCGCCCTAACTAAAACCACTCAAGCCCCTGCAGCCGCTTTTTGAGGGTCCCGGTTTTTTGTAGGCAACTGGATGAATCTGTAGAGGTCTTTTTTTTCTTTAACGCCCGGAAATGCTCTGTGGCATCCCGCGGGGGAGTGGTTCTCCCCACGCGGGTATGTGGGACTCGCTGCACCCGAAAGCTGGTAAGTGGACGCAGCTCTACCCACTAAAACGCAGCGAGTGCCACCAATGCCGCCTTTGGTGAAGTGCCCCGGATTTAATAAGCAAACAGGGCACTTCGACGGCTTGTCAGTCCTCCAAAGGACCGACTCCACCTCTACAGAGGGGTTGTCCCGCACCACAGAACAACCCCTCCCAACGTCGGGACCCAATAATTTTAATTGTTAGGTATATATACCTAACAATTAAAATTATACTTTTTCAATTTTGTGTGTTAAGATATGCAACCTATAAACATTTGACGATGATCAGTCGCACAGAAACAGCCGAGCTAGAAATCTCCTTCATATGCTCACGGGAACCACCATCATTCGACATTCAACTGACTTAAGGGCCCTTGGTAGGTGAAAACGGCAAAATTAGCTGTTTCCTATTAGCTGCTATTTCACAAGTTGAAGATTTCTGGCACTGAAATTTCTAATATGTATTACAGAACGTATGTATGAGGTGATGACAGTTTTCAAAACACGATTGGAAAAATTTTGCTCGATAGAAAAAAAATCTGAAGTAACCTCTAAAATTTTATATAAATGAATATTACGACCGTGTTTTACAATAATCATTCTTATAAAATCACAAACACATAGGTTTTTACCCTGACGATGTGTTGACAGTTTTAGATTTCCAAAAACTAAAAAAAATATTAACTTTATGATAAAAATTCGAAGTTTCCATACTAACCACGGACCTCGGGCCACACATCACCCGTGAGACCCAGTACCGCTTCGGCATTCGCATGCGGGGGTTTTGTCGCTCGTCACGCGGAACCCGCGAAAGTTACGAGTCCAAAGCAAGAGTAAACAAACTAATATTACCTTGGGAAATAAAAGAAAGTCGCTATCGATATTGACTTCCTACTTGTCTGTCTTTACAAAATAATGTTTAGCTAAATATCACAATATATGGTATGGTAATGGATTTTAGTAATTTTTAAATTATACATACTTACATGTGCCGGACCGTATGGCAATGGATCAGCCGTCTTTGCGTTCATTGAAGGAGGCCTACATTCAGCGGTGGACGGATAAGGGCTGATGATGATGATGAAATACTTACATAATTTACTTAGATACGAACGTGAAGAGTGGTGTGTGGAGTAAATACTATAAATTGTTATAGAATACATACTATTTGAAAAGATTGGTTCTAGTTTTTTTTTTGAATTTGAAAAAGAATATTAAAACTATACAAATATATTATTTTATTATAAATAAAATTGAAGTGTCTGTATCGTATTATACGAGTAATTTCAAACTTTTCACTAAATATGACGACCTCTGTGGCTCAATAGTTAGCACGTTGGCGCTCAAGCCCGAGGTAGTGGGTTCAAATCCCGCCAGGGAACAAAAAATTTTCTGTGTTCCTGGGTCATGGATGTGTATTATACATATAATAAAAAACTTATATATACATGTATAGTATAAAAGTATCAGTAGCAGAATTGATCCACCCATGGCTGGTGATAGGTCTCTCTCACTGAACACCAAGACGGCCGATCTCATGCAACTACATTACATGATAATGATGATATTGTATACCTATATCAGTAGCAGAATTGATCCACCCATGGCTGGTGATAGGCCTCTCTTACTGAACACCAATTTTTAGCCTAAGTTACTCCTTATATCAAACAACATACCTAACATCAACTATATGTCAGTGAAATTCCCGTCAAAATCGGGCCAGCCGTTTCAGAGATTAGCCGGAACAAACAGACAGACAGACAGACGGACAGACAAAGAAAATTTTTAAAAAACACTATTTGGGTATAATATGTCCCGTGTAAACATCCATATGCATTCAATAAAAAGCGGTTATTTTGATATTACAAACAGACACTCCAATTTTATTTATCTGTATAGATTAGACAAACAACATAGCTATTTAAATAATAATTATATATAATAATATACATTTTAATAAATAAAAAAATAGGTTTCGGTATACATAGCGAAAGGGCTAAACATTATGTAATGGTTATCATTCAAAATACAACGAAATAGGATCGCTTGATATTATTAAGTTCGGTGACCTACACAGTACACTGATTACCCCTCGCGCGGGGCTCGCGCGGGGCTGGCGCGGGGCTCGTGCGTGTCCCCCGCGCACACGGACCGCTCCCCACACCTCACGGTACGAAATCTGAATTTTCGCTGACCGCCTAAGCCCCCTTAAGGTTCAACTAGTCGATGCCGCGAACTCGAACAAAATGATTGCTATCTCACCTGACATAAGGCGCGAACATGCGTGCTAGAATGAAATGCACAATTATTCATTCCGAAAATGTCCTTTTAGTAAAACAGTTATTATAGAAAAACTAATTAGTGTATCTTTTCAAAATAAATTTATTTTATCTTTCGAATAACTAAACTATATCTGTACATACGGGCTTTATTTTTGGGCTTTCGTGCTCGGTATACTAATTATTTACGCCCAAAGTTGGGCTAAAATCAGTGTTCAAATACGAAAGTTTAGAAGCTTGTATTTTTTAAATGTATAATTTTTTTACGATTTTGGGTACATACACACATAGATAACGACGAGATCAATTTATATTATACTTAGTTTTTCGTGGTCAACGTCAAACATTGTAGTAATTACTGTTCTGCATTTGTATGGAAAGATGAGCGACTTGTGTAACCTTAATATCATATCCCCACCTGATAGACGTGTCATCAAGCCGTCACATGTGCGCTGGAAACGTCACACTTCCCACCCATTTAAGCGGTAACCAGTCTATGATTAAAATGTAGCCTACTACTGTCATACTTCAGCGAAATTGTTAGGTAACAGCATCGAGCATATAACCGGATAGAGTAGTAATGTGAGCCATACAATTCAGAAACTGGTCAGTGATTTGTCACTGGCATAACAGCAATTCAACCAACCAGATCTGTATGTACGTTCCATCGGCCAATCATCTGTTTATTACCATCAATCAGCCAATCAGAGCGCAGAACCGGCGCAGCGTCACAAAACACATAACATTTTGGTAAAAGTTATATCATCTTGATGCTTTATAAGAACTTTTTCCTTTTCTTTTTATATACATGATTAAACATGTATGGCATCATTATAGTTTAAATTAGTGGCAACAATTTGTCTTCTTGGTTGCCATCTGCCTGGCAACACTCAGTTCCAGGAATGCCATTTTTCTTGACTCATAGAAATGAAAAAGCTCAGCAAAGCTGGCTTAAAATATTATTTTCTTGTGTAAATATCCATACAGATAAACAAAATTGGAATGTCTGTTTGTAACATTAAAATAACCTCTTTTTATTGAATGCATATGTATGTATACACGGTAATATACCAAAATAGCATTTATTACAATTTTTGTCTGTCTGTCCGTCTGTCTGTCTGTCTGTTTGTTCCGGCTAATCTTGGAAACGGCTGGCCCGATTTTGACGGGACTTTCACTGACAGATAGCTGATGTTTTAAGGAGTAACTTAGGCTATAAAAATAGTCATCATCAATCCGTCTACGGCTGTAAATCTAACTTAACGCGGGCGAAGCTGCGGGCAACAGCTAGTTCTATAATAAACTTATTAAAATTCTACTTTGTTTTATTTACTGAACTGAGTAAGTATGTATATATATCATCTTATTCTATTAGATATTGTTATAGTAAATACGATACGTTTCTTGGAGAAGGAATCAAAAATCTTTAAACCTTACAAAGATACTGTAGTTTTATGTGCCATGTCCTATAACAGCAGTGGCAAATAACACAATGATGATGAACCATATATATCTTTAAACTACTTATTCATGAATCTCCACAGAGTACCTTTATAAAACTTACGGCGTGTTAAAGCCCGCCCCACTACCTGTATCGTTAAAAGTGTGGTAGCTATTATTTTTTGTGACGCGTGATGGGTACTTCATTACACGGGCGTCCATGGATCCGAAAGACAAAAACAATGTCCATTATTACAATTTAATGAAGAGAGAAAGCCATTAGAAGTGCGACTTGATTAAATCGTCGACCGCGGCGCCCTCTGCCAACCTAATCGCTCTAGCACGATTCTTATTATGTAGTATCACGGGGAAAAACGTTGTAAGTGCCGTGTAAAGGTGTACTATTTGATACATACATAGATTGATTATACATTTCGTGTAAAGTTATCTCACAGAACTTACCTACTTTATTTTTAAAAATTGCTGCAATGACAAACATTGTATTATCCAATTATGTTATGAGCATTATAATATAAAATAATTGTGGCTGATATTAATTTCTCGAAATAATACTTATATTATTATATATGTTATACATAACAACAAATACTATATTATCACCTACTTACTTAAAAATGCTTCGGTAGGCACGCTAAGCTAAGCTAACCCGATATTTTTAGGATACGATATTTTTGTAAGAGGTAGTGCCATGCTGCTTACCAGCCGAATTGGGCCGGCACGACCAGGGTGGTACCTCTCGCTTACATAACACCAGCGTGAAGTGACAGCTAAGCTGTCGCGTTTCGTATGGTTTGTGATTTTCCTGTGGATTGGGGGGATAGGGAAAAGGAGGGCAACGCACCTGCACACTCTCCGGTTGACCAAATGCAAATAAAAAATAGAGTATAATGCAGAAAACAATCACCTCCGCCAATGAAAAACAGGCATTAGTTGTTACATGCTTGACAACCATGGAAAACTATCTTCACATGGTACCTAATATGTTATCTAACACAAGTGCGACTCGTATCAATCATTTCCCCTATCAAATCGTTGGTAATTATATCGCCTAACATAATGGCCGGACCTGAACGGAAACCATTCGACTGCACTTAGTCTCGGTTTGTTACGCGATGGATTATAATAATGCTATTACTAAAGAAAATTGGTGACGAAATTGGCTATGTCATTCGTTATTATATTTTGAATTATGAAATTTCTAGCTTCCGTTTCGAATAGGTAAGTACGTAGTTATACGTTGTTTTTTTGGATTAGAATTGAGATGAATGCCCATTTTAAAGGTATGCCTACATGTGATTTACAGGGATCGTAGTGGTATTAATTTGATTCGTTTGTTCGGAAATGCAGCGCACAAATGCTGATGTTGAATATGGTGATGACTATCTTGATGACCCGCGTTGACTTAGATTGACAGACGTATCCCGATTGATGATGATTATTTTCGTAGCCTAAGTTACTCCCTATAACATCAGGCATTACATAGCCGTTACAGAGATTAGCCGGAATTATTTATCATAGGAACAGAATCTACACATTTACCTATACATATAAATAAAATTGGAGTGTCTGTTTGTAATATTAAAATAACCGCTTTTTACTAAATGCATATGGAGGTATACTATTCTGCTGACTTTAATTTTGCTTTTTTTAATTTAAGTCATTCAGTTTATTTAAGTCAGTCAGACGATTTTTCATATCTTACAGACTCCTTTACCCCTATACTGACATAAAATAATCAAAATAAAAGATAGATATAGTATTGTATCTTGCTACTTATCGCTTGTTTAATCTCTAGCATATCTCGCTTTATAACAAGACTGTACCTGTCGCAAACGTCACTTTTTAACCTACTTCTAAAAAACGCGGAGGTTCTCAATTCGGATGTTTGTATGTTTTTTTTTATGTTTGACGCGCTTGCTTAAACTTTAAATTTAACTTCCGTAAAAAGTTACGTAGAGTATTGCAAATTTTTACTCATCGCTCATCTATTATGTAAAAGGTTTCCACGGAACATATAAAGCACATAAACAAATAAAATTGGTATTTGTTTTATTGGTGGCTAATTTGTGTAAAATGGAGCCTTGTTTTCGGAAACGTTTCATATTGTTAAGTGCCCCAGCGTCATGCAATATAACAATTAGAGCCAAAATGGAGTAGGGGCGATAATGTTCACGAAAAAATTAACTTCTGTCAACCCCAAGTCGAACGAAATTACCGATCACGCTGTAACGGTAATGATATGTAATGTAGATCATTTTATTTTGTGAATATTTTTTCGGGGCCATACAGGCAACTTACACGTTATGTTGTAGGCATCGAACATATAACCGACCAACCCGTCGCCAGGAGGCCGTGTGGTCGCAGACTGCACGGTTGGCGGGGGGCAACCCCCCACTTTTACAAACCAAAAGTGAGCCAAATGGGCTCACACTAATCTGATGTAGCATTAGGGCCTTCGGGCCGTTAGCATAGATCCATCCGGAAAAAAAAACATAACCGGATAGAGTAGTACCTAAAGTGAGCCATAAAATTCCGAATCTGGTCAGTGATTAGTCACTGCCGTAATAGCAATTCAACCAACCGGTGAACTGTAGTAATAGGGATTAAAGTATGAAATTGCCGTTTTACTGTACCTATTGTACTTCGAATTCACTCAAAGTCCCAAAACCATGAAGGTTCTAACCTTCATGGTTTGAGATTTTTGAGTGAAACTTTTTCACATGGTACCTATGTAGTTCTTCTTTTAAAAAATGTGCAACATTCGATTATCAACTAATTCAGTTAATTTTTTTTATTCAGCTTATAGAAGAAAGATTTTAATGTTGCGTTTGGAGAGGGGACTGCTAATGCTAATGAACGCACCGTGCGATTTTGGTTTAAACGCATTCGTGATGGAAACTGATTTGAAGAACGAACCACGTGGAAGACCGACATAGGTGAATAACAGTGAATTGAAAGAGATGGTGGAAGCCGATCCGAGCCAAACTACCCAGGAATTAACGGCATGGTTTAACGTTATTGACTCATTTGCGTCAAATCAATAAAAAAAAAAAGAAAAATGGGTGCCTCATTATTAAACTGATCTGCAGAAAAAAACGCGTGTTGAAACTTGTATTGCCTTGTTGAATCGATACAGAAATGAAGAAATTATTGGATCGAATTGTAACATGTAATCAAAAGTGGATTCTTTACGATAACCGTAAGCGAAAAATTCTATGGCTAACCCCATGTCAAACGCCACAACGGTGTCCTAACACTCCTAACCAATAAAAAGGTAGGTAATGGTAACTGTTTGGTTTATTGAGCATGGTGTTATTCACTATAGCTTTATCCGATCTGGTCAAACAATAACGGCAGATGTCTGCTGTGCCGAACTCCGAACAATGATAGCAAAACTATCAGTGAAAGAGCCCCGACTCATTAATCGATCTTCATCATTATTGCTCCATGATAACGCGAGACCTCATACAACACGAGAAACCGTTTTAACTCTACAAGAACTGAAATTAGAAACCATTCGTCACCCTTCATATTTGCCAGGCCATGCTCCAACGGACTACCATTTTTTTCGTAATATGGACAATTTTCTACGTGATAATAAGTTTTTTTCTTCGACAAACTGTGTGAAAGCATTTTGTAATGCCTCCTGCATTACAAAATGCTTTCACACAGTTTGTCGAATCTAGATCACCAGAGTTCTATCGCAAAGGCATAGATGACGTTCCTATTAGGTGGCAGCAATGTATGGATAATAATGGTATTTTTTTAACCCCTAATATGTATCCCATCCATCAATGGCCATCAGTTGACCAATCAGAGCGCAGAACCGACGCAGCGTCGCAGCACAAATTTTGCGGAATTTGTTTACATACAAAACACATCTCTATTCTCCAACCCGACGCCAGGAGGCCGTGCGGTCGTAGACTTCACGGTGGGCGGGGGGCAACCCCCCACTAATAATCAATCTTAAGTGAGCCAAATCGGCTCACAACAGTCAGACGAAGCATTAGGGCCTCTTGGCCGTTACTATGCTAACGGCCAAGAGGCCCAAATGCTCTAAATAATGAGATCCATCCGGAAGAAAAGCACTATTCTGGTTAATTATTAATTCGTATGTAGTTGCAACATTCTGTGAAGTGTGAAGCGCATTCACCGCTCCTTAATACTCCTTTCGCGGCACTCGGCAGCGTTCGATCTCTGTCGCACCCACGGAAAGTCTGTAATACTAATCTACCTAAAATTATTTTAAACGGGATATAAATATCCCGTTATATTGTCTTCCCTCTTCCTAGTCTTGTCTCTGTCTCGTGAACAAGACATTCGTTGATAATGTCGAAATATCGAGCTCCGCGAAATAAAAGTGAAAAACACGGTAGGTAAATATCCCGTTATAATTTTGTAATGAAAATAACCATGTTAACTTAAAATCAACTAATCTATTTTTTCGTCGCTGGCGACGATGGCCTAGTGGGTCCCGGGCCCGGCCTCCTGAGTGAACCGAGAGGTATGGGGTTCGATCCTGACCCCCACCCTGAGATGCCTAGAAATGGGTTTTTCTAAATTTCTAACTGCACCTGACCATCGCTTGCTCACCGGTGAAGGAAATATCGTGAGGAAACCTGCATGCCTGATGAGATTAAAAGTCTTTGAAGGTGTGTGAAGTTCACCAACCCAAATTGGGCCAGCGCATCGGTGAACTATAGCCCAAAACCCTCCTCGCCTGATTTCGAGGAGGAGACCCGTGCCCAGCAGTGGGACATATAAGGGTTGATATTATTATTATATTATTATATTAATCTATCTGTTTCATTATTAGCAATTTAGCAGGTGCTGCGAGGAACGAAATTATGCAATTATTATCTTTGATTTGGTTGTATTTATGGTCGTATACTGATTATATCATTATATACCTATCATTTATTATGTGCTTGTACTATTATTTGTGGTAATAGGGTTCCCATTTTACCCTTTGGGTACGGAACCCCAAAGAATATTGAATATTTTTTTTAAGATCACGGAAAAAAGACAACCTGAGAACTGTCTGAAGACACTACGCATATCGCGTATAAAACAAAACACCATCATAAGCTACACATCCATATTTTAATGTAACCTTTAGATGACTTATAAAATGCTTGAAACGGAAAGTATCTACCCCGCTCTTAGGAGTTTATGCTAATGTCATTTTAGAAATATATACGTCAGTGAATTATAACAATTACATTTCTTGCAAGAAAACATTTATCTTTTATCATTTTTATTGCTCAACTTTAGTAATATAAGCAACCCTTTTAGGCCACATAAAAATAAATTACTATTATTAAATTGATTCATGATAGTCTGGGAGTTGAAATGATAGAAAACTTTTTATGTACATTTATTTCAACTTGCATACATTGATTACATGTAAAAACAGGTTCACAATATATTTTATACACATATATACACATATTAGGTACAAATTACCAACCACGTCAACAATAACGAGGGTATGTAAGACCTAAATCAAAAACATCACTATCAACCTTTCTCCGTCAGTACTGCTGGCGTAGGCCTATTTCAATGAATGCAAAGACGGCCGACGCCTACCACTCGCATCCAGCTAGGACCAGCCACTGCACGGAGATCGTTATCGTAACCAATCTTGGATGAATACCTTGCTTTTAATCGAAATTTCGAAGTATGAAACAAACTCGTAACAGCAATTTTCAAACATGGCAATGCTAATTTATTTTTATTAGCATTGACATTATTTTTTAATTAGTGACAGTTGCCAAGCGCAAAAAATCTACTTAATTTCATGAACAGGATAATAGATATTTTCCGATTTAATATTTTGTAAAAAGTTAAGTCTAAAATAAATAAAAACTTAAAACCAACTCGCAACATTGTTGACGTGATGGAGAAAGCTAAATGCAATTTAAAAACTATAATCAACTTGGTATGAAATATAAATCACTAATACATAACAATTTAAACAGAACTGAATATTTATTAATAAAGTGAATTTATTTATGTTGTCGCCCGCAGCTTCTCCCGCGTTGACTTAGCTTTAAAATGGACTAACATTTTTTCAAATTATTTTGACATACAATATCTCCTTGCCAAATTTTATCGAAAACCGATCACCGTCAAAACAACCGTCAACAAGTCGTGAAAACGCCACAAACATACAAGCTCACTGTCGCATTTATAAAATAAGGGGTAATGAATATTTCACACCAACTTCATTTTAGTAACAAAAGTCATGATCTCATTAAACAGTGCAATATCGGGTGCCTTATTCGAAAATATGTTAAAGCACCTTCTATATAATACAAACTAGACATTATTTTTTATTAACTGCTCCTTTATAAGGCTATAAGTAATACTTATAAATAATTTCGTTACAATATTATTATCTTGCTTTTTTAACATTAAGAAATAAGTTGCGATAAATTGACTAACTATTCTCATTTATTACTTAAATATCTCAGATGAAGTAAAAAAAGGTAGATGACGCACGGCCTTTGCTAATACTGAAGCCACAAAACTAAGCTCCTTCATGTAAATACACGCGCTCACGCACACAGATACACCAAAACTAAGCTCATTTTTGTTAGTATCTTACGAGTCGTCGTGCAGTAAGTTTGCCAAAAAAATACCGTCCTGTGTAATTAAATGGAGTAAAAACAATACAAAAGTGACCAAAGAGTCTAAAGAAATATCGTTTCACACATAAATAAACACAAGACTATATTCTTTTAAGATATTTTAACACTATTTTGAGGTTAATCAACATAAATAATATTATTGCCGCGAAATGAAGTATCGGAAGAGTGTTGCCAGAAGTTAGTATTTCTAATAGCCCAATAGTGGGTAAGTCAATTGCAGGCAAAGCCATAGCAAAATAATTAAGTACAGAGGTGACATAATTATTATTTTATTATTTGATCGCTATATGACTGAATCGAAATGACCTCGTATAACCTATGTTGTATTATTTTTGGGACTCACGTACCCACAGCAGGACTATGTATTTAATTATTTATAAATTCAAAGATTTACCATTTAATAAATTTAAAAAAATGTAACAGTGTGGCTTGCAGAGAAATGTTTTATAATTTAAATGTTTTTTTAATGGAAAACGACATATTATGTATTTAATTTAAATTGTGTATTGATAAAATGTGACTTTCTAATTACTATTATAATCAATTATTTTGAAACTGTTATTCTCTGACAATGATTTTAAGGACATGTTGTATTTATCAAGTTTATTTAATTGTAACAATTTTTTCCTGTTAATTTATATTAATTGTTTATTTATGTTTATTTTAGTTTTATTTTCACACACCATGTTATGGTAGAATGTATAGAACTTGTTTTTTTTTTAATATCACCTATGTATTTACTACATTCATGGGAATAAATAAATAAATAAAACAATTGTGTCAATAAGATATCTATTGAGACAGTTTATAAAGTGATCCTACACGCCTCCTACATATTCGTAATATTATTGTATTTTATAAAAAAATTCACTGTCGCATTCACTTATTACCTACTTTTATTAATATACAATTTTAAGGGATATTTTAAAAAATGGCAACCCTTCATTCACTCACACATACTTAAAAAAGTGGCTTCACTTTCTTGTTCCAAGTGCGCTATCTACCTTTTTTTACTTCATCTGAGTTAAATATATACAAAACACGGTTCCTTATTATGTCGTATGTAATTAAATTACAAGATTTATACACTTTTACTTTTATTCAAATAAACGACGAATTAAATAATTTTTAGTCTATTAGTAATCACGTAGGTATATCATTTATCTAACTACTTACAATATTTGAACGGCGTGATGCTGTGATTGCAAATATTGCAATACATTTGACATTTAAAGCAATTTAAAAATGAAACGAAGACATATTTACAGTGCAGCATTATCACAAGATGGCGGAGCGGGTTCAAAATGGTCGCCCATTCTGCGGTCGATCGGGCAGCTTCGGCGGCACATTAGGCACGGGTCGGCTATAGACATAAATTTATATTATTTCAATAGATATATTAAGTATACGAAAAATATGAAACAAATATATGGGTGAAAAGTGAAATTTATACAAAAGTTAAAAGCTATATCGACGAAAGAAAATGTGTGTTCAATAAAGCTATTGAAATCAATTATAACATATATAATATATGTATAAATATTTTTAAGCATGCATAGTAAGAATAAAATACTGCACATGTACAAATATCCTTAAAAAGTATAATTAAAAAAAATTCGCTCGTCACTCGCTGAAGAACATTTTATTGGGTAATAATATGTAAATTTCAAACAATATACGGCTACGGTACAGTACTAAAAAGTATGGAAATACTCTCAGATTGCTTTAAAGTTAATGAAAATCTAGTGAAATTATGTCCAAGTCTGATATATGATCCCTAAAAAATAAACTTATATTATTGTAAAGTAAAACTAACACTAAAAACGAACAAATTCGTCATTCCCAATAATTCATTATATAAACGTAAATATATATATAAATGATTAAAAAGCATTTAATTCAAGCTTCAAAGACACATGCACCAATTCAATAAAAACATGCCATTTTTTTGGATAATTCAATAAAAAATTCGTTATAAATATCGCATATCCAACGAACTATTTCACCTTATTGAAATATTTGGAAAAAATTCAAACACTGCTTACCTAGAAATTCCTGAAGATTATTGTTTTAGGAAGCTTAGATGTTAATGTATTAGAAAACTAAAGTGAAATCAAACGCACTGGGTACACATATAGCTTTTAATTACTCTATTTATACAGAATAAGATTAACAATATTCATAAACTATATCAAATCCAACAATCTCTTCCTAAACCTTTTGTCGATGGTACTATCGCTATTAACAAGAGAGAAAACGTTACCATATCGATAATATTGAGAGCAATGAGCTAGCTAGAGCATTAACTTGCGTAGGAACTGTATATAATGACGCCGAATGTCTAGTTTTATCCACACCTAAAGTTTTCTCTACCTGACCTACGTGTCCGTGTGATCGGAATGTTCTAGAAATGGTTGGTATCGCATATGAAACTAGTGAACGAATATTGTAACAGCTATAAGCATAGCCACTACATGAAAGTTTAAAGATTAAAATTCATTAACGTTTTAATTTTATCTCCCCCGTTGAAACATTCTAGTAATTGACCAAAGATATTGCTAACAGCAACAATATACGACACGTGCTTTGGTCTTATCGGTAATTATAAATACGTACAAACTGTAAACATTTGGCTATCAACCTCAGTATACGGATCGGTTGCGTAATAACGGTAAAGCCCAAATTCAAGTGAATGCCTTAATTTATAACGTCACTACGAGACGGAGAAAAGTTTGGGGACAAACACGTCCCTAAGCTACTGAAACACCTAAACATTGACGTGAGAATTTGTTTCATCTGCTACGTACCTAAGAAAACTCATCTGTACGATGCGCACGCACCGACACGCCCACATGTAAGAGTGCGTGTGCGTACGCACGCGCCGCAGATTCACGTGCAACATCAACAAATATACTTGAAAACTTGAAAGTGTATATAATCCTAGAACACTTATAAATCAATATTTATGATATGCTCGTTATAACCTGTCGCTACAATTGGGCGCGGTACTGCCGCGAACGAAATGCATTTCGATAAACTAACTGAGGCGTATCCTTCCGGCTTCCTTATAGCTGCAGCTCCATACGCCTCGCCTACATCACCTTAAGCCACTAAAACTTTACAACTTGACAAATGTAAACTAGGTAGTCTCGTAATATTATAACAATAAAACGCAATCCTTAACTTTCGGATCAAACTTTACATCTTAAAGCCCTGCCATAAGTATAATTCGCTGATAATACTGACATTTACAAAATAAATATATCTATCCCAATTTAAATAAATATCTTTGACAGAAAAATAGAATACGCAGTGATTTTTATGTTGCACTGCACTCATATATGTGTGGTCTTCAAATTATAGTAGTTGTTAAATATAATGCAAAGAAAGAAATAATCGCTAAGAAAAACAACTTATATTTTAGATAATTCGTACATGGTAACACTTGTCATGTCTACATTAAATACATAATTTAGGCAAGCCGCGTCGAAAATTACTAATGACTTTAAAACATTTAAACTAGAAAGAAATAAAATATTGGACCCTTAAGCAAAAGATATGTATTAGATAATAATATTATTTATTTTAACCTTCGCATTGAACATGAACATTCTAACAAATTCATGATTTAATCATCAATCATTATTCATTACTATATTGTCGTTGTAATAAATATTGATTGAACGTAAATCAAACCAACAGAAAATGATCAAATAATATAAACCGTTTCCACCGCGGGACGATCCAAGATTCCAAACCTGTTAATTACGTGTAAATCTTATCTTGTCAAAAAAAAATCAATTTTGGAATTGTCTAAAATAGGTTGGTCACAAAACACTTGTCCGTGCAATTTTATTAATAAATACAAACTGTTGATTACGCAGGTTATTTTTAATAAATAAACGGCCCATTTCGTTAAATTATTATTTTAGCAAGACAACATTAGCTCAATAGATTAGTTAGTCATTAGATAACTTTCAAAGCGTTATTCAAAACAGAAAGTGTAAAAACATTAAATTTAAAGCGTAGTTCGCTTGATATAACCGATGAATCGTTACATATTCTTATGTACACAGATAAAAAGCACGACGCCGATTAAATTAGTGATACAAACACGTTACAGCAACATTAATTATCGACAGTTACAAAAGCGATTCACGTCACTTCTCAAGTCCTTTGGGCATAGGTGTCTTATGATTCGAACGTAAACATAAACGAGCCATAGACAAAATTTGACCGTAGATCATAAAACGATTGACCATAGACATGATATGACCGTAGGCATTAAGTTTACTAAAATAAAAATAAAAAATTACAAAAATCTAAATATTTTCTTACAGCCGACATAACAATTGTATATTTAACATTAATACCGAACAAAATACCACGGAAACACTGAAGTCATAACAACCGAATACTTTTCTACTATATTTCGTACCAATCAAACCCCTTTTACTTAATGCAAAATCTGGTACAATACCCTCCAACAAGATACCGTATCTGACAGAATGTGTACGTTCGCATCACAAGACACAGCCTCGCTGCTGGTGTTTACTTGAATCTGGCGAAGGCCGAGCTGAGCTCGTTCATGGCGGCGTTGGTGACGGCCTGGCCCACCGCCTGGTTGATCTGCTGTCGCATGTGCGGGGGCAGCTGGTTGATAGCTGCCGCGGCGGCTCCGCTCCCCGGTCTCCTACACGTCACACGTTGTTACGCAATGGACATCAAATGATTGGTGGAACATCTATTGGCAATCTCTTACTAGAACAATTAAGGGTATGTGGCTGTGACATTCTAATAACAATCAAACCTAAATAAAGCTAGATTCCAAACAAAAACGATTGGCGCACCTTGGCCGTAAAATCAACTACAACGTCATGACGCTGTCATATATTTTTTCATCTTTCACTTGCGCGCCACGCCTTGCCCTGACGGCCAACTTTTTTTAAATTACTAAATATAAATGCAAATGTAATATATGTTATGCCACATTGAAATTGAACCTTGATTATAAGTATATCGACATCTTACGGTTGTGTTCTGTAATACTCGAATCATGTATTATATCTATAATTTCGTTAAAAACTTTAATAATATATTAGAAACACGAGAAAATGTTAAATGTTTATAAAGGCACAATTTTAATTTCCAATGTATTATTTATATGTGAAACAATGAAGTAGCATATGAAATAAAATTTTATATGAGATTAATATTTATTAGAACCTTATTACAGAAGTGGAATTTAAAGTTACAAAGAAACTATTAAACTGTTCTCACAGCTTCTCTGTAAGTCGTGTCCGAGTAATGTAACCGCCATAATGTGACACTTGTGTAAACTTAAATAACTCTTACAGGGCAACTGTGAAATAAATAGACACAGGGACAGAGAATATCTATTTAACCATAATATAAGCGATTTTATTATAAACAATATTAACACAGCCATATTGAAGACCACACATTAGTGACACCTATAATGCATGCAGTGCTCATACTTAACACACAGAGAATAACATCGATAGTTTCATACATACAAAATATAAACATACTAACAAAATAGCTTTATTATGAAAAACTAATTTACATCAAATATATTGTATCCCAGCAAACTCTGCAAAACCGATTGTGCAATACCTATATAATTTTCATGTTTATATTAACGCTATTTGTGCGTTTTTATTACTTTATTTGTCTCACATTTCTACATGTAAATAATCAATATTGAAATACCGAAAGATAATTGCTAATGTAATATTAAAATGTTGAAAAGATGGGTATTATTCTATTCTTCTAAGACCAAAGCAACTAAAGCCATTTATGAGACGAAAAAATTGAGACTTGATATATTATTATATAATAATTCAGATAAGTAATGCACATTCGCCTTTCCAGAATATAGAAAACCATTTGATTTCACTCAAAGTTCGATGAGCGCACAACCCTATACTTATTGCCACAGAATACGTAAGGTGCATTAGATGTTTTATACAGGAACATTGTATCAGGGAGTCAAAACTTTATGACATACCAAATGAAAAAAAACAATAAGAATTATTGAATATTTATTGCCACTTATGTACTGGAAATCCATAATAAACATTCTGTACATATCATTCTGAATAAGCAACATCTGTCGACATGATTAACAGACTTTAATAGGTTAGAGCAATACATATCCACGAGACAGAAAAAACTTAACCTTTAAACTTAAAAGGATTTTATTTTGTTCCTTAAGGCGAGTCACCGGCTTAAGATAAGTGGAACATATTTCTGAAAGATGTTATCTCTATCTCTCCTTCCTTCATAATCGTACTGCCCACTGATACAATAATGCTCCCGTATGATCCTGCAGTAACCTGACAAGCACTTATCGTACAATATAACTACTATTACTCTATATTTAAATTTCTGCTATTTTAAATACTTTGGAAGCAACATTTTTAATATATCATAAGTATTCATGTTTCATTAACTAGATTTGTATATAACATATGTATAAATATTTATAATTCTCCTGACCGATTGTTAACTTCATACGATTTGAATAACTGACATTTTTACTTTTCAATAAATTAAAAATAAATAATTTGTACATTAATAACAAAATTGTTGAATTGTAAAATGGTATGACAAATTTCTGATATAAATAATTACAATACATACTCTCAATTTTAAATGTGTAAAAATATATGTGAGTTGGTGACGGGTGTCAACTAAAACCAGTACAAGTTAACAAGCACGCCAGAGTTAGTACCTTATGTTCGTATATAAATAATGTTAGTACGCCGCGCCGCAGCTTAGCGCCGTCTGCGAACACAACCACACACTCAACTCGCTTATATACCAGAAGCAGACTATTATATAAATATTTAATAAATCAATTATAGGTATCTAACTAGTGAAAAAACTCGTGGAACTATTTATTATTATTCTATATTATATATATATATATATGATAGTATGTAAGGTTATATATCTATGGGCCATAGTGCCTGAGAATAAATGATTGATTATTATTTTTTTTTAAATATGGTTAGTTTCGACGACGACATACTGTTATTAATATATCATAAGATGTCGTTTTGTGTTACACACTGCTCTTTGCCTTATCTCATCTATAAATAATGTAGAATATTTGATATTGTTTACTGACAAATATTTGAAAAATTTACTATATTGGAAAAGGTATATTTGGTTTCATATTGCCACATGCCGTCATGCCATGTGTGAATCTCTTTCTGCTGCTACTCTCATTCAACATAATCAATTAAATTCGATGACTCACTCTCATTTAATACTTAACAAACCTGGCATGTAAGTCATTAGTATGAAACACCACAAAAAGACCTCAACATTTTAACATACACACACTATGAAGTTATACATTTTATAGATAGATCCAAGTGTTTTTCCATCACCAAACATGCTTTAATATATATTCTAGTACTTATAATTTAAAGTTTGTATAGAAATCACACAGATATGTATATAATGGCCCACACTCGATGCATATTATGGCTGTTACATCACCCAAACGAGTTCTCGTGTTAGAATACAAAATATAAAGCAAAATACATGTTAAGGCTCAAGATCAAGTATAAGAATATTATTCAAATCATGTTAGTCCATATAAATAAATAATTTACTATATTTCATTTAATGACAAAGGCCATATGTAACCACATATTTAACTGAAAACAAATAAGTTGTTTTATTTTTAAGAACTTGTTGCATAATATCATAATGATATTATGATACATATGTGTGTTTTGTAATATGTAGCCACCATGTCTAACGCTAAACTATGATATTATATGCGTGTGTTGTACTCACGTGGGTATGAGGGGCGCGGGCAGGCCCTGCGCGGGGTTGGGGCGGCCGGCGGGAGGCGGGGGGGCGGCGCCACCAGGCCGCGACGGCAGTGGGGGCGCGGGCCGGCCCGCCCCGCCACCGGGCACGGGCGGAGCACCCCGCTGGCCAAGGGACCCTAAACAAGTCATTTATATTAAAGAAAAAATCCAATCGAATTTATCTGACCAAATCTGCGTTTCAACTTAACGCTTAAAAAATTGGGATCGAAAAAGGTAGTAGTTTGCGCACAGAATAGCTATATTAATGTTAGAATTCTGAAGATACTGTTTTAGATACAGTACTCACAATTAGTTATAGTAAAGTTAATCTTTAATATAAAGATTTCATTCGTCTTAGTTTCATGTAACATGAGTTATATTATATTTTTATAATAGCTATTTTGTTTTATATAAATGTTATATATTATTATTATTTATTATCATGCAACTTTTTTATCTATTGAAAACCGAATGTATACAATCCAATTTGCTTATCCCATGGAGGCGTTACGATTTATTACTATCTATACTAAAGTAATAGTAGTGGGTGTCAGTGGGTGGTGGGCGCGGCACGTACCTTGCTGCGCGGGCGCGGCGCGGCGCGGGCCACCGGGCGAGGGCGGCGACAGACGCGGGTTGGAGTCAAGGCGGCTTTCAAGCCAGTCGTTCTTGACGGGCGGCGGCACGGGCGTGCTCACAGTGGCCATGGACACGTCACCGATGATGTGCAGCGCCTCCTTGCACGCGTGATACATGCGCAGCATCTCCTCGCGCTTCTGCGCCTCTTCCGGCGACTCTTCCATCATTTGTGACTAAGGAACAACGAACCAGATAGTATTAAATATATATTCTTAAAAAATATATATACAATATATAATAGAATCGCGCTATGAAACGCCATAAAATGTAAATAGATCTTAAGAAATTAACATGTTTCTAATTTATCTGACATTCTGTGGTATATGTTTTGTAAGTGTATATTTAAGGTCAATATAAAATATCAAAACATCAATCATAAACCTTTCGCCGTCGATTAATATAATTAGCTATGATCATAATACCGGTGGGAGGGAAACGCTGTGCCGCGCTTCGGGAGCCATCTTGCTTGTTTCTCCCGTGAAACAGATTTGCTGTTTCGGAGAGAAGGGCAAGACAGGCAGTGTAATTACTGGCACCGAGACTTAATAATAATAATAATAATTTTATTTGCCAGATTGTGGGTATATAACAAGTTAACAATAATTCAGTACAATCCCTTACACAATCGACTGTCACCGACAGTGTGCAAATATTTAAAGTTAAATTAATACATTTAAAGTTACAGACCTAAATATCTAATTAACGCATTATTAAACATTTCAATTGCAAAATAAATTTAAAATTATAATTAAATTGAAGAAATTAAATTACAAGATTAGAAAATTGTAAATTTAAATTAAATTACATCATGAAGTCAAATTACACAATATTATGGTTTATAATATGAAGTCACAGTAAAATTAAAAATAAAGCGGTCAAATTAATTAGTTGCTTAATACGTCATTGTCATTAAGATATTCTTTTACACTATAATAATTTTTTTGGTTAAGAAATTCAAAAATTTCTCGCTTGAATTTTATTAGCGGCAGATTTTTTTTAAAGTCTGGAAGTTTATTAAACAAAGTAATAGCCATGCATGATGAATTGTGTGAAAAGACAGCCAACCTTTGTGGTGGTGCCCACAGCTTGAATTGTGGATATGGCCTGCCCCTCTTGTTGGGATACTTTTCATTTAATGTAGGAAATAGATTGGGGTTTTTCTTGACAAATAGCAATGCTTCGTAAATATAAAGGCATGGTAACGGTAGTATTTTGTTTTCCCAAAATAATGGTTTGCAACTGTCTAAAGTTTCAGTTTGACATACTGATCGGACACAAGCTTTTTGTTTAATAAATGCCTTGGAAGCGTCTGTTGAATTTCCCCATAGTAAAATTAACATCTTTTGTCTCAGGATAGGCAAAACATAAATGAGTTGCCTGGGCTCGTTCCAGGTAAACTGGTTTATGTTCATGGGCGACGTCGACCACATACCATCAGGTGGCACACGTTTGCCAGTTTGCCTATCCAACTAACATAAAAAAAATGCAATAAATATTGTGGATGATGATAAATACATTTGTTTTATCATTATTTACGAAAATACTATAATTTTCACATACCTGATCGCCAGACGCGTACAAATGTGCGAGCAGTTCCCCGTTGATGAAGTCTTTGGCGTTGTTAATGATCATCATCATGATGGTCTTGGGGACAAGATCGCGGGTGGTCTTGGTGACGATGCGCATGTACGAGTCGACCAGGTTGCGGATGGTCTCCACTTGACGCTCCAGCTGCGGATCCATGCTGCTAGTTGCCGAGTTGTCTGAATTCTGAAATCAAAATAACTCAGCGGATCAGAATATATTTACCGACTATTTTAATGTCCATTATGAGTATTTAGTATTACTTAAAATATTGTGATAAATTTTTCGTTTTCTTAGTAAATACAATAAACAATAGGTTTACCAATATACAATAGTATAGACTAATTTATTAAGAATTAGCGGCGCCGTAAAGTACTCCATCTACTTAAAAGCCTCTAAAGCCACTACAGCACACTCCTTGTTAAATAAATAATGCTAGGAACACAATGAGGTGAATACAATTTTGAAAAGAATCTCTACAGCATTGATTTATTGACATGAAAATGATCCTACCTTCAATATCTATCTATACAGGCTGATTTTTTGAAGAACGGACATATTCAAGTAGCGTATAGAGCTAAAGATCCTCATTCCAAAAATATATCACAAGTGGGGTCTTATTTTTTTTCAAAATTATCCTTCACAATTGAATTAAAGTAAACACAGTATTATGAAATAGGTAAGATACGATGCATCAAATACGCTGAACCACAAAATAAAGTGGCCGAACGTTCTACCGCGAGCCATACCTAAGGCCCCGTTCGCACGAGCGTTTTAAAAGTGTCGCGGTAAAACCCGACTTTGGAGTTTGGTATGCTCAATTCGAATTAACGCCAAACACTTAAGGTCGAAAATCCAACAGCACTTGACAAAAATGCGCCTCACTTTAAAAACGCTTTCGTGTGAACAGATACATGGTTATCCATTTGTCCCATTCAAACTCTTTTTTAACGGTCGGTCAAAAAACGCTCGTGCGCACGGGGCCTAAGAAATACGGCGCGCGATGGCCGGTGACCGGTGTCGACTGTCGGCTTTTCACAAAGAAAGGCCAGTGCGATACGCGTCATTGTCCGGAGTGTATGTTTTGTTTGTGTCAACCGCGTGTCGCGTATAATACGTAATTACTAATTACGTATTAAATCATGTCGAATGAATTTTCAAATGGAGAATATTGGGAGATGGTAAAAGCTTATGCTTTATCTGGTGACAGTGTACGTGGTGCGATAGACTTGTACCGCGAAATTTTTCCGAATCGTCGCGTACCTTGTGTCAAATGTGGTGAATGATATGTTGGATGACGTGCCTCTCATCTATCACCGTAACCTCTACTACCAGCCAGCAGGACGGTGCTCCCGCGCATTACCAGGTTCGTGTTCGTGAGTATCTCAATTGTCAGTTTGGCGAGAGGTGGATAGGTCGTGGAGGCCCCGTGTCTTGGCCGGCTCGTTCGCCTGATTTAACACCCTTAGACTTTTATCTGTGGGGCGAGATCAAACGCCTAGTCTATGTGACAGAGTACGCAGATAGGGAAGAATTAAAACCACGGATAACAACAGCGTTTGAGACTGAGAAAAGTGATCCACTTTACTAGGGGAGGTACTAATTTACTTAGATTAATTTAGTAGTTATGTAGGTTGTGTAAATATCTTATTTTCAATTGTTGTAAATAGTATGATTCCATTTTTTTTATGCGCCAGAAGTACATAGGTACTACAATTTCTTTTATCTAACGTCATGTGAATACATTAAACCCTTGGCTTTCGTTAAGCACGCGCGCACCCAGACACAATGAAAAATCAAATGTGTCTCAAATTCGTAATACAAAGGATTAACGATAAAGATAAATCAATTTAATTAAATTAACTTGTATCATTACTTTAGTAGGTACCTAGGTAGTTTCGCCTGTCCTAAGCCAGGATCAAAGTATGAAGGAAAAATGAGATCATATTTACTTTACATTACATACATTATTTATTTACCACTTATCATAGTTCATTCGATTATTTTATACCTACACCACTACCATCACATCGTCTGTCTAAATTTAGCGCGTAAAATGCACGTGATAATACAATAGGGTGACCATATTCTGAGGCCAACAATGCATTATTTACATTTGTCTATATTTTGTTATTTATGTGGTTTTTTTGGTGAATATAATTTTCTTTGATTGGTAAAACCAAGTTCTATCACGTCCATGATTATGTCCGTTCTTCAAAAAATCAGGCTGTATAACTGCTATCAGTATATATATATAACTGCTATCAGTTACCTTGTATATCTCAATTGCATGCAAATACGCGAATATTAATAATAGCCTACGCCAATAAACTTCTATGACCCTATTGAATCCTTATTTGATGCTACAGCGAACAATACTCACCTATCCCAAAAAATATTATAGAAAACCTGACAAATTGCACCCAACCCTGATAGTTTGAAAAACTTTAAAATATATACAATAAAAGTAAGTTACGTTGTAAATCGAATTATAGCCAAATATTCGTTAAAACTATTTCTAACAGATAAAAAATTAACCTCTGCAAGTCAACCTCAAAGAAGTCGATCCAAACTTGTTAATGGTAAGTATGAATTCAATCCAGCAAGCTATAGACAGACTTTCCATTCAAATAACAATCCACCGACGGAGTAACAATATCCTAGTTCTCCAAATAGAATCTCAAACAAGACTAATTTGCTATAGGTATACTGCGCAAAGCCAGACCTGTCACCACAAGACTTTGGATGCACATACCAAAAACTGGTACTTCTACATACAGGTTAGTATAAAACTCGCCAACTCCAATACGATTAGTAAAAACTCTTTAATACAGACAACTTACTTTTTTATTTACACCAAACGCCGATAAAGGAAATAACTAAAAATAAAAACAACACTGCTAAAATACATTACGTTTTGTGACGTTTGAACAAAAAACCTCAAACGTAAAAAACATCTTCAAAAAAAAAAGGATCATTAAAAACTCTTTGAAACCCTATATGAACTACATAGCGTGAAATTAGTATTTAAAATGAGTAAAAATGAATGAAACGTTTGGTTATACGTCGTGTAAGACGCAAAGAGTGCTCGGATGACGCCACACCAACAACTTAGCGACCTCTACATGCCATGCTACGTATTAAATCTTGCATGTATTTCAAGAACTAGCTGGAAAACATTTTTAATAGTTCAAAGACGAGACGTGTAAAAAAGTTACATTATAAAACATGTAAAGTATAACACTTGCTAGAATGTTCTCAAGAATAGGAGATGATTTTTTTGAATCACATTATATGTTTAGTGTATATACCGTGTAAAGATAGATTTAGACATCAGAGGTTAAAAGATAGATTTATAAACTTCATGCATGTTTCAGTTTTTTTGTGTATAAAGTAATTCTTTACACGTCCCATCGTTCTTATACACATACATATTAAAGATCAAATCGTTTTCTTGAAATCCACCCTCGAGATCACACATGATGTTATAGGTGAGCTATGTGAACAGAAAGGGTATAATTAAGCCGTCTTAGACAAACCTCATTTCCTTCACTCTGTAGGGCATGGTGAAACAATACATTATTGGGTAACTGAACACAATTTACAGTGACATAATATTAGAAAATGTTAAATATAAAAATGGGACTATGACGAACACTGCTTAGGAATATAAAAAAAACATAATTGACAGCTATCTTTCGAGTATAAATACACAATCTCACCTCATCTCCGTTTGCAGCTTCGGATGTCTTCTCGGGATACACGCCCGCCCGAAGGAACGACGCCTTCCAAGAATCTACGTCGTCTTGATTTTCGCATGATAACTCGAGTTGCTTGTAATCCTATAATATATTCGTATGTTACAAATTATATACTTATACTAGGGAAGAGAAGCGAGTGATACCTTATAATAAGTTAACGTTGTCGATAAACGTATACTACATGTCTAGGCCCGCGTCATCCAAGTATTTTTTTATCACTTAGCAACTCATCAAATGATGACTATCATATTAGTCCACTCCCAACTATAAAACTTATCGCTAGTGGGACAAGCTCAGATTGTCTACCTGTCAACGATAGTGTCCCTGTCCAAGTGATCACTGACACCAAAATCATTTTTTTTATTCAAAATAGTATCTTTTTTTAAGGAGGGAACAACACATTAATGAGTTGCCTGGGCTCGTTCCAGGTAAACTGGTTTATGTTCATGGGCGACGTCCACCACTTACCATCAGATGGCACGTTTGCCAGATTGCCTATCCAACTAACATAAAAAAATGTCAATTTAATCTAAGGGAGGGCCTGGGAGGAACGCCCTATTCCTAAGGTGTGGTATCTTGCATGAAATCTTTTACTTTATAGTAACATTTACCACACAAACGCTCTTTAATAACTATTTTGATTTTTTTAATGTATAGCAGTTGCCTTTAAAAGAATTGCTTACTTTTGTGCGTCTTATAACTGGCACATCTAGCCACCCATTCAAACGGGCGGACGAGCCACCTAATGATAAGTGGTATATAATATTAATAATAATAAACAGGATGGTAGTACACGCAGACGTGAGCGCGGCACAGCGCATCTCTCCCACCGGTGTAATAGGCAACAACCACCAGATATTTAGAAACAATCGTATCTCCTAAAGCTATGCACTTGTTTTTATGACAGGTGGTAACTTACACCCATGGACACCAGTTTTACCATATA
Organism: Helleia helle; assembly: GCA_963853865.1. NCBI lineage: Eukaryota > Metazoa > Arthropoda > Insecta > Lepidoptera > Lycaenidae > Helleia > Helleia helle. The sequence goes on from OY971421.1 coordinate 17,596,243, forward strand.
TTTTAATTCATCAAAGAAATTTGAAGTACGTAATCTGTAAACGATACTGATCACATATATAATAAAAATAAGACAAATATAAATTATTCCTACAATATCCTTATACTTGTGCAATTAAATATGCATATTTACAAAGCTAAGCTAAGCTATGCTTACTTAATCGAGGTAAATAAAGATAAAAAGAAATATTTGAGAAATCTGATAGGGCATTTATAATGCTATACATTGACTTGATATACCATTAAATTTTCTCTGATTATTATAATTTAACGGTGTGTATGTCGTAGGATGATTTGATTAACCGATTTTTTGCGAAGAGAATGGATATCGCGAAAATACGGATAATTAGACAATGGCTATAACATTTCTCAATCTTGCTGAAAAAAGATAGGGTTTTTGCAAAAACGCTATTCGCTTTAGTTTGATTGCAAAAAGTATCGTTGGCTTTTATGAACTAATATATATATAAGGGATATGGGTAAGGATACCTTATAGACGTTCCTGCCCTCGGGGTTGAAGAGCGCGAACATGTGTCGTCGCGACATGAAGCCCTGCTCGAGGTCGCGCAGTTTGAGCCCGTCCAGCGGCAGCATGTACTTCTTCTCGCGCTCCTCCTCGTCCTTGAACCACGAGATGCTCTCCGACGTCAGCACGAACCAGTAGTCGCGGGACCCGCCTGGAATGGATTCCACGTTCATTAGTGAGTTGTTGTATATAGGGACTCATAATGATTATCATATAGTCTGTCAGTCATTGATAAACTATAATTATAATATGTTGGGACAACTCACAGTCGGCCATCTAACCTAACTATGAATAATCTCACGACGACCTCTGTGGATCAATGGTTAGCGCGTTGGCGCTGAAGCCGGAGGAAACCTCCGGGTTCAAAACCCGCCAGGGAACAAAAAAGTTTTCTGTATTCCTGGGTCATGGATGTGTGTATTATATAATAAAAATCTTAAATATGTATAGTATTAAAATAATAAATATAATATTTCCGTTGTCTGGTACCCGTAACACAAGTTCTTCGAGAACTTACCACGGGACCACATTGACGTGGTGTAAAAAGGCAATTAAAAAAATTAACTTATGGTAACCAGACAACTGATATAATAAATACATACATATATATAAATTACACCCAGACACAGAACAAATGATCATGCTCATCACACAAACATTTGTCCTGGGTGGGAATCGAACCCACGACCTTCTGGTTTAGCAGTCAGGGTCACTAACCACTAGACCAACAGGCCAGTCTACTGAATACTAACTAGAATTATTCTGGTGAAAACATTTTTTAAATCGGATGAATCATTGTGAAAATTACTGCCTACTTCCTAGCCATCGAACATATAATATAACCGTAAATAGAGCGAGCAACGCTGCGCCGGTTCTGTGGTCTGATTCGCCGACTAATAGCTATTGACGATGATTGGCAGATGGGACGTATACATAAGGATCACTGGTTGGTTGAATTGCAATTATGTCAGTGACATATCACTGACCAGTTTCGAAATTTCATGCCTCACATTACTACTCTAGACGGTTATATGCTCGATTTTCCTTATAAACTTTGCTTACTTTGTATTAAGTATATTAGTATAGAAAGACAGTCGAATCGACAGACAGGCAGTTGACTAGCAAAAAGATATAACGATTTGTGTAAGGTAAGAGACTTAATATATAAACAGACATTTCTAAACGCAACTTATAATAAGATACATTTTGGAATTAATTTTAATATCTGGTGAATAGGGATGTTGAAAGTATTCATATAAAAATATAATTTTGATGTTAAGTGGTAGTTTCTATGATAGAATTCTGAAAAAAATACAATCTTTTCCCTTATTTTTATTTGATTAAATTAAAATTTTATAAATAAAATGTAACAAAATTTAAAATAGGTCACGTGATAACAAACGGAAATGACGTCACTTGTTCTTATTTAGCGGAAGCGGAAGAATATTGAGGTACTTCTATATACCATTTTCCGTACGCAGTATAATATAGTAAAAACAAATTTTCAGGCGTTTTGACAGTGTACACACACATTGGCATTTGGCACTGTACAACACTTATAAAACTTAGAAGCCATTTTTTACTAACGACAACTAGAATCATTTTATCACTTTTACAATGTTTAACAACATATGACGTCACGAGACAAGTGTTAGTGTTTTGGAACGAAATTTAAATCACATTATAAAATGCAATATTTTATAGGCATTAGACGTATTTAAGCAAAAGTTAATAATATTTAGGCCTCCATTAGATATTTATAAATGATTTAAAAACATTTCTGAAAAATGTCAACATCCCTATTGAAGTGATCCATATCAATTTATTTCCTTTGCCAATCTTTACCTATCACTAGTATTAATAACAATACCTTTCATGATTCCCAAGTTGTGTATGCACATGAATCCTTTCCGTATGACTTGATTTCCTAGAGCCGATCTTGTTTTGGTAGCGTTTTCCGACTGGTTCTGTGCACTATGAAAAAAATGTGTATAAATTTAATATTTAAACAGCTGACCATATATACCATATAAAAGCGATGATTCTATTTCTAAAATAGGTTGTATATAAATATATACATACTACTATACAATGCATACCCATATCCATCACGCATGCAATTCGTCTGCATAAATGAGACTATGATGCTTTGCTTAAAACCATGATCGGGATGAAATGCACGCATTACAAACTAGATGCAATAGTTATTCTTTGTATAAGATATTATTCCGGCACGCCTTTGTTAGATATAACAATCTACCTCTGCACATCACACCCCACCACCACAACATGCGTACATGCGTACGTGCGCGAGGCACGATTTTTAATGTTTCGTTTTATATTGGATATATCACCCCTTTCTAAGGGAACATAAAATTAAAACAGCGTTTTTCAACCTTTGTGCAGTAAGCCTTCTTAAAGGGGTACCAATGATTGTTTTAAAAGATACAATCATGTTAATATAAACGAAGTCACGACTTGACTTTAGCTACGAGCTACGTTGCAAAGTGATTTTTCTATAAAACTAATTTATGTCCGGCCTAATGAAATGACTTGTAAAAGGTTGAAAAACACTGCACGCAAATAAAATTGTTATGAAAGCGATCTACAAAACATACTTCGTGTGTTTGTCATACTTGGCGAATCCTATGAAGTCCTCGTGGTTGGTGTTCATATAGGCGAGCTCGCAATCGATGAGCAGCACCAGCTGGTCCTTGCACTGTTGCTCGCGCGAGCGCACGTGCGACATAATGATGCGCTCCGTCTCCTCGCGCAGTCGCGGGTAGCGGGACATCTGCACGAACAAGCACATATTTACACACACGTACACGCATACGTACATGTGTATGCATACGTACATGTGTATGCACACGTACATGTGTATGCACACGCACATGTATAGGTACGCAAACGTGGGCGGTTTGCCGCGTTACCGGCTGCATGGGTACTACCATCATGCTTGTTTCTCCCGTGAAACAGATTTGCTGTGTATCGGAGAGAAGGGCAGGACAGGCAGTAATTACTAGCACCGAGACTTAAAATCTTGTCTCAGGATAGACAACACATAAATGAGTTGCCTGGGCTAGTCTCAAGTTAACTTATTTATGTTCATCGGGAACGCTGACAACTTACCATTATGCGGCTCGTATGCCCGTTTGTCTATTCAACTTACATAAATAAACGTACGCGCACACTTACACGCACTTGCACAGTTGTCTATAGTGCGCCACAGGTGAGAAATGAGAACATCGATGGACGATATTTTTTAATAGTAGAGAATACAAAGAAAGTTCGTTCGTTACTCCAGAGGGCTTTGTGAATACAACGATAATTATTGTTATTAAGAATCTTACTCTATGTAGAACAACTTTTTATTTAATAAACACTTCCTGTCACAACATTTATCAAGTACTGGACAGTACAGTACATTACAATGTAGGTAGTTAATTTTATATATTATGTATATCTTCATATTGAAACTCTTACAGACTGACAAACATTTGCAATGACAATTATAGTCTGTTGACAAGTGTTTAGCTACTCACCCTTTCAGTGCATATGCGCACTACATTCGAAAGTTCTTGGACAACCAAATCTACACACTTGAGACATGGTTCTTTTAGTCGACCGATCTGTTTTTTTACTATAGCCTCGAACGCCATGTCCGGTGTGAAGAGACCAACCTGGAATACGAAAGATATTATATAATTAAATATTCTGTGAATATTTCAAGTATTTCAACAGGTAGACTATTGCCGTCATTAATATCGAGCAAAAAACGGCAAAAAATCACGTCTTTTGTATGGGAGCCTCCCTTGAATGTTGATTTTATTGTTTTTAGTATTTGTTGTTATAGCGGCAATAGAAATACATCTGTGACAATTTTAACTGTCTAACTATAACGGTTCATGAGATACAGCCTGGTGACAGACAGACGGACGGACAGCGGAGTCTTAGTAATAGGGTTCCCGTTTAATCCTAAAAGTAAGCTCTGTACGAATCTCGAAACGGACATTTTTATTACATCAAAAACAGGGTATTAACAATCATAATAAAGAACAATCTAGAATACCACATACCCTAATACCGTGGATATTTCGGATGGCGAATGCAATTTCTCGACGTAATTCTTTCTCGTCGAATTCCATCTTGACAATTTCGAATGGGAATCGTTCGTGGAACAGCCGGTTGATCTTGGCACCGCCGGACAACTCGTTGGTGTTGATCTGAGCCGATCCCGAACCCTCAATGGTCCTCTCGAAGTCCGTTTGGAGAGTCTGGATCATTCTAAAAATTGTTTATGAGTATTGACACATATTACTTTGAAGCGAATGAGTGTGAAAAAGTTGATAGCATAGCGTGTTTATGTTTTCGAATTCAAATTTTGCCACAGCATGACGCCGTCTATTCGAGTATAGTATACTTAAAACGTTTATACGCCGTGTGTATATACGCGTTGTGTGATTTTTACTTTATGCCATCTTTATTTATAGATTTTTTATGAATTATGAACTCTATATGAACACAAGATGTTTCACATCTGCCGTCTCGTGTCAACTTTTTATGTATGACTATACTCACTGTAACATGGCCTTCGTCTTGATGGATGGATCATCGGGCCTGAAGTGCTTGTACTGGTCTACATCCTTCTCCAACGTGAGTAGTTGTTTCTGCAGCTTGTCTCGCAGGCTGGGCAGCGTGTCTCGGATGTGGTTGGTGAGCTGCTGGTTCAACACACGCTGCAGGTACGGCGTGCCGAGCCGATCCGCGAGATGACGGTACGATGGGTGACTGTAATTTATCAATATAATGTAACTATACGCGAAAAAAAATCATCAAAATCGGTCCCGCCTTTTAGGAGCAGTTCAGTGAAATACACGCACAGAAGAATGATATATTTGAAGATAAACGATTGTATTCTTCAGCCATGGAAGGGACTGTGCCGCGCTCCCAATTGGCACCATTCTGCTTATTTCTTCCGTGAAAGCTTAGCTGTGCTTCGGAAAAGGCAGGACAGGCTTAATTGATGGCACCGAGACTTAGCATCTAATGTCTCAGGATATCCAACACATGAGTAGCCTGAGCTAGGTCCAGGTTTACTTGTAGATGTTCATATGTGACGCTGACAATAACAGGCATACTAGTTCTTAATTTCATATATTTTAATATACATTAGTACATATTTCTATTTTTACCACTAATAATAATAATAAATGATATAAAATTAATAATGAAACAATTTTTACGGATTTTATCGTGGTTTATTAAGATTTTTACAAGCCCGACGTTTCGGATACTTTACAGCAACCGTGGTCACGGGAGGACTGAGGTGTCATACGTCCTATCAATTATATTACAAAGTTATAATATAAAGTAAAAAAGATAGTGGCGACACCACGCAGGGTTTATATATTTCTGGTCAGGCTATAATTGATTTTATATCCTCATCAAGTTATGGAATGAATAATTTCAAATAATCTGTTTCAAAAAACCAATGGCAAAGATGGTTACTAATTTTGTTGTTATCTATACATCTATACAGATAAATAAAATTGAAGTGTCTGTTTGTAATATTTAAATAACCGCTTTTTACTAAATGCATATGGATGTATACACGATACATATTCCAAAATAGCCTTTTTTACAATTTTTGTCTGTCTGTCTGTCTGTCTGTCTGTCTGTCTGTCTGTCTGTTTGTTCCGGGTAATCTCTGAAACGGCTGGGCCGATTTTGACAGGATTTTCACTTAGGCTATAAAAATAATCATCATTTATCGAACGGCTGTAAATCTAAGTTAACGCGGGCGAAGCTGCGGGCAACAGCTAGTTAAATAATATAAATAATACATTTTAAGATTTTTTTTGATTTATTTTCCTTTACGACGTTTTCAATTCAGCTATCACGCTTTTGAAGGGGTCCAATAGACCGAGCCGCGTTAGCTTCTTCGCCAGACTTCATGTGGCTAGAGCTAGCACATTGTATATCTTATGTTTTAGAACAGTACACGGAGGGTATCCAAGTACGCTCCCAGCCTGGAATAAAGCTATACTCTTTTCTTGAAAGTCGTATCGGGTACTTAAGTTTACACAAGTCGCTTATATTTCCATACAAACGCAGAACAGTAATTACTAAAATGTTTGACGTTGACCATGAAAAACTAAGTATAATATAAATTGATCTCGTCGTTATCTATGTGTGTATGTACCCAAAATCGTAACAAAAAATTACATTTAATAAATACAAGCTTCTAAACTTTCGTATTTAAACACTGATTTTAGTCTCAACTTTTGGGCGAAAATAAATAGTAAACGGAGCACGAAAAATTTATAAATAAAGCCCGTACAGATATTGTTTAGTTATTCAAAAGTTGAAATAATTTTATTTTTAAAAGATACAATTAATAGTTTTTCTATAATAAATGTTTTGCCAAAAGGACATTTTAGGAATGAATTATTGTGCATTTCATTCTAGCACACAATATGTTCGCGCACTATGTCAGGTGAGATAGCAATCATTTTGTTGGAGTTCGCGCCGTCGACTAGTTGAACCTTAAACGTATACTACGACGTCATACCTGAGGAAGAACTTCCTCTCAGCAGCCATGGCCGCGGCGATGTCCTTACGGCCCTCGATATCTTTCTGCGAGCGGTTGACGACCCCGATGTATCCTCGCCGCAGCGGCAGCAGTTTGTTCTCCAACACGTCCCGGGCGTCGGTACCCTCGTCCATGAGATCCAACTTCGTGATCACACCGATTGTACGGAGACCTGAACCAAAAGAGGGTTAAGTGAACATTTAGTCGGTCCTAGACCATCGAGCATATAACCGGATATAGTAGTAATGTGAGCCATACAATTCCGAAACTGGTCAGTGGTTTGTCACTGACGTAATAGCAATTCAACCAACCAGAGATCTGTATGTACGTCACATCGATCATCACCAAATCATCCAATGATGGCCATCAGTCACCAATCAGAGCACAGAACCGTCGCAGCGTGGCAACACAAATTTGGCAGAATTTGTTTTCTTATAAGATACATGACTTAGCGCTCTATTCCGGTTATATGCTCGATGGTCCTAGATAAATACGAGTGGCGGGGGATCGCCCGTCTTGGTCATTATTATTATTTTCAAAAGAATCTACCTTTGTCAACAGTGGACGCGAAAAAAGGGCGATTTTAACATGAAGCATCCTTATACTTCCCTAGACACGAACCACCACGAAATCAACCGAAGGGAGTATAACACCAAAATAACATGTACCCTACGTGGCCTATGGATTCAGAAAAGCAAGTTTTCCATCAATGTTTTTGTTTAAAGCCCAAAAAATTGTCTTTGCTGAAAATTTTCATTTCACTGAAAATGTTTGTATTAAGAAATATACCCATGACAATTGACAAGTATCGTACTTTTCAACCATGAGAATGGTAATTAGAGGTAAGGCAACGTATGGCGGAAGTAATATGGCCGTAATATGGTCGTAATCGAAGTAATACAAGATTGTTTAAATTACGTCATAGCAGACGAGAAACATGACGTTAATAATGGTGTATAACTATAGAGCTGCACTTCTAAATATTATGCACATCGTCTGTCATCATCTCTATATTATCATTTCGTGTCATTCCGCTAAATCATCGGAAATCTAAGTTCTTTTACAGAGAAGAGTGAATAAATGTTTGAAAATGTTTAACTACGAGGGTTGCACTGCCGTTCCCGGCTGCATGGGTACCACCATCCTGCTTGTTTGAGCGGGTGAGAGAGGAGGCCGCCGACGAGGCCTCCTCCGCTGGCGACGAACGGGGGTGCGCAGGATGCGCTATTTAATGCGCCTCCAGTAACGCCCCTGTGTTCGTGTCGGGCCCAGGATGGGAACCTGGGTCTGTATGGCACGTTGTGGGGACTGCTTAGTAGCGGCCGGGCAGTCCCCCCCTACGAGGAGTAGTCTGGCCTTCGCCGGGGCCAGCCGGTCGCTGAGGTGATCCTGTCTGTTGCCTGCATATCCGGGACCCTCAAAAAGCGGCTGAAGGCGCTCGCAATGGTTTTAGTTAGGGTGGGCACTCCCAGGTGCGAGTCCCACATTGGGTCAGATCTACCCGAAGATCCTGACTGCATTCATAAGGATTTCCCTGCGATAAAAAAAACGTGCTTGTTTCTTCCGTGAAACAGCTAGCTGTGTTTCGGAAGGAAGAGCAGCCCTATGGTACTAAGTTCTGAACTTACCTTGAGGGTCAACCTCTTTGGCAAGCTTAAGAGCATCGCTGTTAGCCAAGTCCGTGTTCGCCGGTGTGACCGCGAGGATGAGGCAGGACTCGCGCCTGATGAACTGGAAGATCATCCCCTTGATCTGCTGCTCGATGTCCACCGGCTGATCTCCGATGGGCACCTTCGTCAGTCCCGGCAAATCAATCAGTGTCAAGTTGAGGACTAAAAGAAGGAAATATGTTATTAGTAAGTATCATTAATTAGGTACTTATCGTGGCGGAAATGGTTCTGTATAAATGACTATCGTAGTAACAGTCTCTATAAACTAAATTCATATATTTTACTATAGACTAGCAGCTGTTGCCCGCAGCTTCTCTGTGTAATGGTGATTATTTTTGTTGTCCAAGTAACTCCTTGCAATATCAGCTATCTGCCAGTGAAAGTCCCGTCAAAATTGGTCCATTCGTTTCAGAGATTAGCCAGAACAAACAGACAGACAGACGATTTTTTTAAAATATAATTGTCTTATATATTTTATATGCATTTAGTGAAAAGCTGTGAATTTAAAATTACAAACAAGACACTTAAATTATTTTTATTTGTATAGATGAGTCTCTATTGGCCGATTGAGATTATGTTTCCAAAGAGAGGATCGGTAAACCTCCATCAATACCATGATGACGATCTCCGTGCAATGGCCCTGTAGACTGCATGTCGGGAACCTCTTAGCGAACGCCAAGGTTCGCGACCAGCACTAACGATATGATATATTATGGTGATAGATCAGACTAAATAAGAACAAATCTTTAATATAGGAAACTCAAGAGATAGAAGTCATATAGATCACAAAAGTAACAATTCTACACGTAAATATAAGTGCCTAATGCCTATAGCATCCATGACACCTGAACCTTGATGGGACCCAAAACCGCTTGAAGCATGCCAATGCATCACGACTGGGCGGCCATCAAATACATACGTTCTAAATGATATCGCATATAAGATGTACCAAACCACACGCACTGCAGAATGTGGAACGGAAAATGATCGTCGGAAATTGCAACACAGCCTTGGCCTTACATCGCGTTTTACGTGTGTAGTACTGGCTGTTTGATTAAGAAGCCTTGTATGAACGTAGATTTCATCGATATAGTATTCTGTATTATTTTATCAGTACTCATTTTATCTCGGTTTATTAAGATTTTTATTGTGGTACGTTAGTGATACAGTGGGTGTCATGTTCCTCCCGTGTAATGCCGTCTTTTACCTTACCTATTTGGGGCATCCTGGGCAATGGGATACAAATAAATAAATAATAAATAAATAAATAATAAATAAATAATATCTATGGACGCTTTCACACCACGTCAATCTGATCCCGTGGTAAGTTCTCGAAGAACTTGTGTTACAGGTACCAGACAACGGAAATATATTTAATACTTTTATACTATACATATATTTAAGATTTTTATTATATAATACACATAATTAATACACATCCATGACCCAGGAACACAGAAAATTGTTATGTTCCCTGGCGGGATTCGAACCCTCAACCTCCGGCTTGAGCGCCAACACGCTTACCACTGAGCCACAGAGGCCGTCGAGGGATGATGGGGCCTATTTCTGTTAAAGGTTGTTGGAAAATATGGGGCCTCGTTAACCACGGAATAGTAATGATGTTTTATATACACATCAAAAGAAACTGGCGGTATGTGGGACTCCGCTTTGACTCTACGTTCTCGCAGTCATAAATCCCTACCCACTAACGACAGGCGGATTCCATCTGGCGCCATAATTGAGTTACACCGGATCTGACATGAAACAGGGAGCAATGTTGGTACAAAAAGTGCAATCATAAATTGTGTGTGCATCACGCTACTTTTGTAGGACTAATAAAAAGTTTCAAACAATATAAGACTATCATCATCTAACTTCTAACAATCAACGTCAATTTAATTCGATATACATATACGACATTGGCGTTGTACGATATATAACGCCAATATAACACTACGTAGCTGTAGTGCCTGTAATTTAAATCTTCTGAACTCCAATTGATAAATATTATTTAAGACTTAAAAAGCAGTTTTTTTACAACATATCGTTGGGTTAACACATACACACAGCCGAATAAATACAATCCCGCATCTATCATGGTAACAACGAGAAGGTAAGACGTAAGCAAGACTGCCGTCCTCCATACACATCCTGATCGGGTGAAAAAAAAAGGCTTAGTATCGAATATGGATAGAGAGCTAATAATTATGCAGATGTGTTGCCCTCTACTAAAAGTGGTCAAATGGAGTCACCATAATTATTAATTTCGGGCACTTTATATCGCAGATCGACAGAAGACCGCAGCTTCGCAAATATAGTTTTAATCGTCCTCAGAATATATAGAGCCTACAATCTGGCGCGAGTGCGTCCTTTATGACCTATACCCAGCAGCGTGTAGCAGAATCACGACGATCGCTCCGGATTCCGGAGACCAACAATAGCCTCTCGAAACGACCGGGAAGACTGGCCAACAGATTTAGGGCAAACGTGTAAACAAATCGAAACAGTTATTTACGGTTCATAATTTTGTAGTTCTTTGATTGGACCCAAATTGTAATATAAACATGGTCCAACGGGTCACGAAAACAAGCCTTATCTAATACAAGTAGATATATCTAGTACTATAAGGCGCTATACAGTCCTCCGTGTACTGAACGCGCTTTATATGCTGTAGGTAATATATTTATCCGTTCGTCTGTATAGCGCCTTAGGGTGTAATTCCATAGATTAACATAATATATACACAGGTAGCATGCCTTTGGTATCTTAAAAGATATTGGATAGTCTAATTTCAGAGCAACGCGTTATTGTGGTGTTATCATAAAACTATGTCTATAGTTTTATGATAATAAAACTTTTTTGTTTACAAAAAAAAACTGTTCTTCCCCAATGAGTATTCTGCTTTTACTGAAATATTGTATATGGAAAATTCACGGTAAAATGCTTTGGTCATGCACATTTGAGGTTCTGGTAATGGACCAGAACAAAAGCTTATTGCTAAAATTAGATTACTCGTCTTAGCAATAAGCTAGAATTTAGACTGGAATATATAGTTCAACTGGACCCTTTTAGATATGGACACTCGAAGATATAACGCAAGAAAGACTTATAGAGGAATTTGTTTTTATGTTTCATTTTACATTGTAGCAATTACGTTTAACGCTCGTACACACAGATAAGCCCCGTTGAATGATCGCCAATGTCCGTTGACAAGTTCAATGTCTTTTCCGCGCCGGTGATTTGTGATGACGAAAGCTAATCGTGTAAATTATGCACGCTAAAAAGGTATCTCTAGCCCATCGTTTCCCAAACTTTGTTTTGCTATGACCCGGTAAATTTCGTACTCCTCCTTCGTGACCCACTCAAGTTTTTAAACCCTTATTATATTCGGTAACATAAAACACATTTATTGCAAATAGAAGTACACTTATGTATGTGTCACAATCATTAGTGAGAAGTATGAAGATAAGCAGCTTCATTAAGTATTTGTTGGAGGCAATGGTGCGACCCGGTATTTTTCTTTTTCGTGCTCAGCTACCGAGTCGCGACCCACTAAATGGGAAACTCTGTTCTAGCCTCTTGGAACGATGAAACTTATAAATTGCGATTCTTGGAAACATGATTACCGGTTCCATGGGTTACCGGCTGCATGGGTTCCTCCATCCTGCTTGTTCCTGCCGTGAAACAGCATTGCTGTTTCGGGGAGAAGGACTAGACAGGGTGTAATTACTGGCGCCGAGACTTCTTATGTCTCAGGATAGGCAACACGTAATGAGTTTACGTGTTCCCTCGGCTAGTTTCAATTTACTTAATACGTTCATGGGTGACGCTGTCTTACCATCATGGGCCTGGTCCGCCGGTTTGCCCATCCAACTAACATAAAATTAGTCAATACGTATTTGTCAGTAGCAGCTGTTTACGAAACATGTATCCGTTCCATAAACGTTATCAGCGTGGCGTTCCTTTCAATTTTAATTGTCGATAACCTACTAATGTTTGTATACAAGCCTTCTATAATTAAATTTATCGGATTTTATTCTAATATAAATTAATAACATGCCGACTTATGTAGATTTACTATATCTTTGTATCAATCTGTTTTTTTTTTTTCGTTTTTTTTTCGGAAGGGCTAGACTTTTCGGCCTTTTTTTGATCTGTGAAGCTCAATCGGTACGGTAACGTATCAATCTGTGTCTAGTCGTCTATACTCTATTAGCTGCAGCATGCGGCTTCGATATGATGATTAGTAATTGGTGAGCGACGATGGTCTTGCGGGATGGGCTCGGCCTCTTGAGGGAGAGGTCCGGGTTCTACGTGCACCTGAACATGAGACCATCGCTTGCCACCGGTGAAGGAAACATCGCGAGGAAACCTGCATGACTGATGACATTAAAAAAGTATTTGAAGGTGTGTGAAGTTTACCAACTCGCATTGGGCCAGCGCATCGGTGAATTATGGCCCAACACCCTCGTCGCCTGATTTCGAGGAGGAGACCCGTGCCCAGCAGTGGGAAATATAGGGGTCGATATTACCATACTATAAATGGTAATCTTAATGAAGATGTAGGATTGGTGTGACATTCGTCGTAATGACGCCAATATAAATTAACGACCAAATAATACATTTTAGCATGCAACGGAATATAAATATTTCCAGGATACTAGATTTTATTACCTATAATACTTCTTCTCGTTCTTTTACTTCATTTCTGTAGGTCGTGCCCTAGAAAGGCTTGCATGGCTTTGTGCATTATTTCCCTCCACCTTGTCCTGTTTTCGGCTTCTCTCAGGGCTTTTGTAACAGAGAGCCCAGTGTGAGTGGTAAATTGGTCACACCACCGGCTGGGTCATCGGCCGATCGAATATAATACTAATATATATTTTAGTCTTTATTGTACGAGATTTTAAATTCAAATATTTGAGTAAACATCAAAGGACATTATATCAAACACAAGACTGACTCATTCCGTTATAGTTGTAACTATTTTTTTTCCTAAAAGAACTGACTCATTCATTCATCGGAAACAGACCAATAAAACCAAAATAAAACCTAAGTAAACACAAAAAACAATGCAAACAAAGGATGTTTATAATTATAAAAGTATAATTGGTCGCTTTTATATTATACAGTAATGTATAATAAATATAATAATAAAAAATAATTATATGTATATAAGTACTATAATACCACGTAATACTGTTGATTTTAAATAACACTTTTGTTTACGCTAGTATGAATCAAAAACAAAGGATGTGCAGATAAGACAGTACAGAGATTATTTTATCTCTTTATCGGGACGTAGAATTAGGTTGACGCTGGGCGAACACCGAATTAAGTTATAATATATTATATGATTCCTAATCTGTTTCCAATTGATAATCATGATAATATTATGACTACCAATCTGCTATGTTTCACGATCGACGGATTTTATTGAGAATTAGCAGCGCCCCGCGGTTTTACCCTCGTACTTACCAATCCCGTGGGAGTACAGGGATAAATTATAGCCTATATGTTATTCCGAAGTGTAAGCTATATTATTGTCAAGTTTCATCAAAATCCATTCAGCAGTTTTTGCGTGAAATAGTAACAAACATTCATTCCTGATACTATAGTATTTTTTATGTCATAAGGAGGCAAAGGAGCAGTCGGAGCCTTATGGTACCGACGCCCATACACATCCGCATAACCAGAGGTTATGCAGATGCGATGCCCAGTGCCTTCCTTTTCCCTATCCCCCCAAATAGGCCACAGGAAACTCACAAACCGCACGAAACGCGACAAGCATAGCTGTCACTTGACGCCGGTGTTATGTGAGCGAGAGGTACCAATGCAGCATGGCACTACCCCTTAGTCATTCCATGAACATGGTTGGTTTAGAATATCGCGGATATTGTATCCGACGGGAATGTAAAAATCTAAATAAAAAAAGTGATATTACTAGTGTCATAATCATGCATGATTTTAGACCATAGCTAATACATGCGCTGGGCCAATGCGGGGTCGAGAACATCACACACCTTCAAAGACTTTAAATCATCATACATGCAGGTTTCATCGCTATGTTTTCCTTTTTTTAAGGTCGTAACATACGTACTGACTTATATTACCAGAACTATAAAAGAAATTTGCATAAATAAAAGGAAATAATCCCCCCTATAGGCAGGATATAATAAATATGACATCGCAGAAAACAAGTGAGTCGTCTCCTGGTAAAGGAAACTGTTGTATCAGTGTCTCATCGCCAGGGTTCGAATTTAGGAATCACTTTTGCCGGCTCTGGGTGTTTTAGAATTCGTTTGTTGGCAACGTGTTTTGATATTTGATGCATATTTAGTATGGATATGTTAAATGTTTAAAATTATATATTGTAGCATCTTCTGAATTGTGAACATCAACAAGTAGTAAAAACCTAACAAGCAATAATTACTTTGACTATGAAACAATTGAAGGAGGCCTATGTTCAGTAGTGGACGGATGAAGCTGATAATGATGATGATGATGACGATGAAACAAATATCAAAAGCAACGTGTTTAAGAAACAACATAATTAATTAAAGGCGTGGCTCCACCGCGGCACACGCAGAGGCTACGCACGTGTGTTAAAATGTCAATTGCAAGAAAATTTCAAGGCGTAACGTGTCCGTGGATTGCAGTAGAAATAATCACATAGGTACATTTTCCTGAAAAGCGAAACTTGACTAAATATGTGCGTAGCCTCTCCGTGAGTCGCGGTCGAGCCGCGCCCTTATGTGGATGAACTAATATTTTATCTTACAGATTTTAGCAAGAATTTAGATTTTATTTTAATAAAGTCTTGTTTGTGCCACACGGCGACGCAAACTCACTGCGCATTAGTATGAAACCGAATGCAGCGACTCATTTTGCGCGACTCATGGCTCAAAAAATTACGCTCGTTTGGCCTCACCCTTAGTATGAGTATACCTAACAAACTTCGCATAATTCTGCTTTATTTTATAAAATCCGGTCATGTTATAAAATATATAACTTAAAATATATAAAAATCCTAATCTTATTAACCCGAGGCAACAGTCGGGTGCACGAGCAGAGCTCATAATTATTATCAAGCCATTGAAATTCTGTCAGTCACGCACTTAGGTACACATGAGTATGTTATGTTATATAACTAAACGTGTAAACTACATGGACTGTTTATAAGAACATGACAGAAAGAGTAACTAAAGAAGACATACAGCATGTAAAGTCATTAGCAATCACGGTCCTCCCGTGACCATATTTTTGTAGACTCGTAGGGTATCCGAAACGTTGGGAACGTATAAAGTTATTTCTTATAATAACGTAGAGAGATTAAAATCGACTTCTAACCCATATGGGAGCAAAGTTTTCGTTAATATAAATGAATTAAGTCCAAACACAAAGTAACTATTGTAAACCGCTGAGGAGTTCCCTTGACTGTCCTCCGTCTTCATCATCAGACCCCTAATTACAGTCAAAACCCATGTAGATCTAGTAAAGTTCTCATCAATACAAATTTATCAAGCCCAAACACAAGGTACTGCTGTAAATTGTTGAGGAGTCCCTCGACTGTCTTTCGGCTCATCATCAGATCGACTGCAGACTCCAGAGCTTAAATTGTTGTGCTTTAAAAATATCTAAGGAAAAAATTAACAAACACACTAGTCGCTCCTACGATTTTCGAAAGTTCCCCTCGATTTCTCCGGGATGCCATCATCAGATCCTTTCCTTATCATGGGACCACCCTTGGAATATCGCCTTTCCAACAAAAAAAGAATTATCAAAATCGGGCAAGCCTGTAAAAAGTTATGCAATGTCATACTTTTAAAAACGCGTCGATTGAGAACCTCCGTTTTCTTCATCGGTCAAGTCTTTATATATTATTTTCTTTTAGTTTCATCTATAAGTCTCAAAATAACCACGGATTACGCTGTTATTTGTTTACCCGTAACTAGAAAATGAACAAAACTATTTTATCGATCTTTCATTAAAAAATGTTTCTAAAACACGATTAACATTTTTCGATAACAGATACGTTGTGTAGCGAATTTATTTATAATTAATCAACAATAGCTATCTCGGGCACTTGATCAACATGACTCATGTACATACCGTCATGGATAGCGTCAGTGTGTGGTGGAATTTCTTCTATACAACAAATAACATTTATTATAAATATTTTATAGTCGTACACCGTTTAATACATAACAATGTAATTAAACGCTTTATGGTGTAGAAACCATATACATATAACTTGATAAAAGGTCTATCTCACGGTCAGTGTAAAATAAATGTTAATAACCATTTAATAACAATTTTAATTATTATTGTAAATTATAAAATGATAAAAAAAAAACTGAACGAAAATCGGGAGGGAATGCGACAATTTCCAACTATTCGGGCTATCCAACAACTGGGATTACGTTTACTAGAAAATATTTTTATCAGGTCAGCTATGCTTAGAGTCGGCCAGTCGGGGGTAACGTTACTGTTTCTTTTTGCAAGACCAATTCTATAAACAGAATGAACCTGCAAAGCATGATTGCGAGCGGACCGATCCTGCCGGAAGGCATAGGGCAGGTAATCATAAATATTAAATATTAAGAAGGTTGCTGGTGGATGTAGCGAGGGCTCCATTTCCCTAAATCTACTAGCAGCGTACATGTACTTTTAAGGCTATTTATAATTTACTTTGAACAAATTAGAGTGCTCAAAGCGGGCTCAAAATGCCGCTTGAATATTTCGTGCATGGAATAATAGAATATGATCTCGGTTCTATTTTGTTGGTTTTCAGAACTCCGAGGTAATGATTAATAGGGATAACTGGGGGCATTCGTATTGCGACGTTAGAGGTGAAATTCCATCTCAATAGGCTGGGATGTGCCGCGCCGTTACTCCGGAGATGCCGCAGATTTTATGAGGTAGTGCCATGATGCATTGCAGCCAAATTGAGCCGGCACGACCAGAACGGTACCTCTCGCTCATATAATACCGGCGTAAAGTGACAGCTATGATGTCGCGTTTCGTGCGGTTTGTGAGTTTCCGGGGCCCCATTGGGGATGGGGGGGATAGGGAAAAGGAGGGCCACGCATCTGTATAATCTCTGGTTGTACGGATGTGTATGGGCGTCGGTAGTCGCCATAAGGTTTTGACTGCTCGTTTGCCCTCCTATAATGTTATAAAAAAATGCCTGGAATTCTTTCTTTTTCTTTACGCATAGGTGAAAAACCGGAGGACTTATTGGGATAAAAATATCCACATACCCCAGGCTCCTCCACCTTCAGGATGATCTTTTGTAAGAATTTCGTCTCTTCACAAAAAATATGACATGATGATAAAGATCTCAGAAACATTACAAACTATGTCATGCCTAAGACTCATAATCTGCAAAATACTCTCAAAGATAAACCCAAATTACAAAAGTGCTACTGAGATTATAATAATAAAATATAGGTACTTATAAATGTACCTAACATGTAAAAAATTCTACAAATAAAATAGCAAAAATGTTTTATATTTAAATGTAGGTAGATAGTAGAGAAGATCGTGATACACATTACACACTGATTATTGCCTCCATTTGTAATAGTAAATTGTTATAATCCTTAACATAAAAAGTAAGTCATTATTAGTAAATGACACTATTTTACAACAGGTATAATAATATCTCATTACGATCAATGCGTACGTCACAACTCACATCAGTGTGACTAAACCAGACAGCTGAATAATCCTCTCCGCCTTTCAGTACATAGTTTAAAGTAGTAAGTATGTACTTATTAGTGGATTAGTATTTAGTAGGCACTAACGAGATAATCCAGCGTGTATACATTTCCCATAGACTTAATCGTAAGTGTTAAGTGGAATCAAGTATCCTTCAACTGGGTACTAGGTTTCACTCGTCAACAACAAAATGTAATTTTAAAAGAAATCAGTTATTCTTTTAAAATGCAGCTGTCACATACCAAAAGTAGCATTCGGATTCCAGCAGCCGCGACCATGGCAGTGCCGCACCGCCCCGCTTTAAAGGGATTTGTACCTATGTAACGATTTCCGATGCGCGCGACTGAAATCCGAATGCTACCTTTAAGGTTGCTCAATAAATCTTCATAGCTATCTATAATTGCCGTAATTGAAAACAATTACGGCCCTACGCAAGGACGTAAGGCCCTCAACAAGTCCCGTATAGTAAGCACGTAAACTTCGAATTGAGGCTACTACAGTTGTAACGGTCGTAATCGATGTAGTGTACGTAGACAAGCCATTGAATCAGACATGAATCGACCGATTGAAAGAGTTTGAACCGTAAGAAGACTGTGAATGGCATTCGATAGATAGGCAAGAGGTTTTATCGAGCTTATCATTTCAACTTTTTATTTTTTAATCAAACGTATAATTCGTATCCAGTTACAACTGTGGTTAACAACTTGCAAACAATTAAACAACAGACATTTGCCAAGGTCATAATATATATTGCACCGGTGGGAGAGCATGGCGCATTCCTTGCATGCTCATCTCTTCTGTTAAGGGAAGGACAGGACACACGGATACATACACCAGATATTGCCAACCATCTTGCGTCTCAGGATTGGCAACCTAGATATGGATGAGTTGTCCGAATCTGTCAATGTGTGTGCGCTTGCTAACTAATTTTCCTATCTATTTTTGCATTATTAAATTCAAACGTAGTATATTTTAGCGAAACATTAGTACATGCATTAACTTATGTTCAAAATTGAGTTTATTCAAATCTCGACGTCGCTGTACGGGGACTCCAGAGAGTGCTCTACTATATTTTAATGAAGTTCGCGAACTACACGTCATGCAATTAATAAAATATTACGTATCTTTGTATGCCTTACAACTTTTCACACGCAATTTTATTAATCGTTTGTAAAGAGATAAGAATGTGTGAGGTGTATTCCTTCATCCTTCGAAATCTATTCATTGCTTCGAAAGAACCAGCCACTGCTTGACGAACAGAGGCTGGTTCTTTAAGCTGGGAGATTGTAATTTTGTAGGTGGCATCTTTCAACATAGGTATGTTGAAAGGTGTGTACGTAGGTACGTAGTTTTACACATTGACCACCAGCGTGTATTTTACACATTAGTCCAATTCAAGTAATAAGCAGCCATTAAATAGGTGCAAGGAGAGCCGATAGAGGTCAATGAGCGAACTATATTCCTTAATTTGATTGAAGGGGTTTCGTGACGACAGTTCACAATTGCGCGGCTAATGTTTAACAACTATCACCATACTGTTTTTATTTACATCGAACAGATTCTCAGAAAATAAAATTTGGTAAGCGCGAGTCTGACTGTCGCTGAAGGTTCCGAAAAACGAGATACATATAACAACAAATTTACAGATTTCAGATTTTTCCCTTTACTTTTGTTGTGAGACTAGCTTCTGGTCAAAGTTTATTATTCTATGTCAAACCCGATAGGTTTTGGTTTGACAGACGGACAAACGGACAACGGACTGATAAGGATTCCGTTTCGTCATTTTGAGGAACAGAATCCTAAAATTAAAAACTGATTAATGCTTCAATAAATGTATTCGGGTAAAACACTCATTAGACTGGGATATAATGTATATCCATTGGGATAAAATTTAGTATGTGTATGCAACGATATGCATCATCAACCCGTTATCGTCTAAATAATCGTGTCGTAATCGACAGTCCATTGTATGCCGCCCCCATACGTCAACACGAACATAATATAATCTGAATTAAAACATCTACTTTAATAATATGTATAATTAAAATAGAAGGATTCAACAAATGTTTAGGATACCCAATCATTATAGGTATGTCTAAAATATCTGATGGAGTCTGGACACAACACAACCTTACAATTCTAACAGATCTACTTACTTCACCATACCGCATACACCGTATTTAAGATGAGAGAGATTGCACATGAGTCAAGTGTAAAAATAAAAACTCACCATTAGGTGAGTAAACCCGCAAATTGATAGGCACCGGCGAGATGCCCTTGTTGGATCCGGTGACGCGATCTGTCTCCGCTTCAATTTCCAACCGCACTTCATTAAAGTCGACAAACTTTTTTCCCTTGCAATGCAGAAACTCGGCAAATTCTGCAACAAAATTTATTATGTTAATACCTGAAAGGAAAGGAAAGTCGAGTGTGTTTCGGAATACGCAGTTTGAAACAAAATATAACAAGTTCGCATCGAACTCACGCACGAAGGGTTCCTTACCATTACATACCATTATATACATATTATATACAACATTAGACACTTTAACAAAAAAATTTTTTAAAGGAAACTAATATAATGCTATTGATATTTTAATAAAAGTGTCATCTACTGAGGTGATTATTAAACTATTGTTTGTTAGTAATGCAATCCCAATAAGCGTCGCTTATACTATATACGATTTTTGTAATATAATGTGCCGAGGGGACACATTTTATATAATTGTTTATTTTTTAAAATTAATATATAACTTAATATTCTGGGAATATTTCTAGCATCTACGTGTTGCCGTTATTAATATCGAACGAAAAAAGGCAAAAAATCATGTTTGTTGTATGGAAGCCCGCCTAAATATAGAGTTTATTGTGTTTTTAATATTTGTTGTTATAGCGGCAACAAAAATACATAAATCTGTGAAAATTTCAATTGTAAACATAAACTCCTGGAATTCTTAATTTTATTTTTATATACTTACATTTATTTCAATGTTTTCACTTCTATATTGATAGCTTTATTTATGAAAAATTCACATTTTGTGGATAAACAGCGAGCACATTAAACACAAATAAATACATTACAACACTCTTGGTCCTCAAACAGCAAATGCACAAAGGATTTGCAGTGTCGACATTTATTTATGAATATATAACATAGTCACAAGCTATAACCAAGTCTCTATCTACTATCAAAAGAACCCTTAGTGTATTTTTCCTCAGATTACGTTAACGATGCTACATTTTGTACTGCCTATATTTCCATATACTCAAGTACCTCGAGCGCAAACTAAGAGGTACTAAAATTGGTCTCTAGATCTATCTGATTATGAAATATGAACAAGTAATATTATCAAGTAGGCTATGAGGTCATCACACAACATTTTAATATTATTTTAGTATTATTAAATGTGTTGCTGACTACCGACATTAAACATCAACTTGACAAATTAATTTGTTTCTTTTTATAATTAACATACTGTGTATTCAATCATTACAAATATATTACAAGAATATACGTTTTACTAAAGATTTTATAAATATTAATTACTCTAATGTTCACTTAAACTGGTAATAATTATTATTTTAGCATCCAAATGGTTGCCGAAGGTTAATTAGCTACATGTTCTTCAGAAGAGCGCGGCGGCGACAGGCGGTCGCACCGCCGTGACTGACCTGTGCGCGGCCGATCGGGGGATCCGCCGCGCGCGCGTAAGGTCCAGGCTATAAGGCACCCTTAAGTGTTCAGGGTGCCTTAAGCGGAGTAGGAGGAGGGAACGCTATCCCCTGCCTCCTGAGGAGAGTGCCTCCAGGCACATCGTCGCCGGTGCGGACCATACCATAGTTCCCGCACCGGGCTAGCACGACTAGGAGAACACCGCCGGGTTTTAGTGGGTAGAGCTGCGTCCACCTTACCATCCTTCGGGCGCAGAGAGCCCCACATACCCGCTTGGGGAGTCCCCCCTCCCCCGCGGGATGCCTAAGAGCATTTCCTGGCGGAAAAAAAAAAATTAAAGCTACATGTTCTTGGAACAAAGTATGGCACATACTTCTCATCATCACCAACATCAAACCAATATGATCAATCCCATTAAATAATTGATTTTCAGATATAGTCCATCTGGTAGGATGACAACTTAGCATCCTTCAAGTGTGACTATTTAATGCATCTTTTAATTTTTTAGCAACTTCTATTGGAAAACTAACCATTTACCTATCAACATGTGACAAAGCATCTAACATTAAAACATATCATGTTCACCTTTAAATTATTAGATAACTCATTAATAACTTATATATGTATATATATTATTAACACACTCTGCTAATTTGACACAATGTTTAAATTTCCTATAGTGCAATAAGTGTGACTTCCCATTTAGTTTAAATCATAAATATAATATCATGTTTTTTTTTTTAGATTTTTCATCATTAAATGAAATAATATATACTTATTAAAAATTAAATTTTACATAGTACATACCTACCAAACCAGATGCGAAAACAATTTCCATGTAGTAATCGGTCTGATGATTAATGAACCTGATGATGATGATGATAGTACATACAAAGTATCTTATTGATTCTTAAATTAAATCTACTACTGGGTCCAAGGCTAGCCAAATTTTTTCAACCATCGAAACACTGAGTGGAACAAATCTTTTAAATAGGCCTACATAACAAATTATGTGCTCCTTCTAAAAACTTATAACTTACAATTTTGAGATTTCAAAAATAATTGACTTACCTGTATTGCCATTGATAAGTTGCAAAATAAGTGGACGTCTAGTGACTATTCCTGAACCTCTGGGTAGGAAATCCCTGAAACAAAACAATAATTAGAATCTTTCACCAGCATCCCATAAAATTTAATATTCATTGATTGCGTGACTAGTATATAGTGGCATAAAAGGAATCTTTCTAACCTCACTACCAAAAACAATACATTATTTGCTATTTAATAATTTAAGTTAAATTATTATATTAATACATTTTATATATAATTCGATTTAATTCATGAAATAATGTAATGATCTTCATAATAATATTAGCCTCTATGTTGTAAACTATATCATCTGTATCAACAAATTTATTACAACTATTCCAAAACCACTTAACATCCTTGTTAGTTTTGTGTTGAAGGATTATCTTTGTCTTAAATAATGGAAATTACTAAAGAACTATGGAGACTAAAGTTTAGTCTATATATAATAATATGTTCTAACTGCAACATTAAGCTGATAACGAAGACGAATCATTTTTCAAACAAACATTTATCCTATGTTAATAATTATAACATATAATAAAAATTTATACCTATATGACAACCGATCAGAAAAAAATTTGATAATAGTTTCAATGTTATGAGTTGTTGCATGTCAAAATCTATGACTTGTTATTAATGATACTTATTGACACAGCTCTCTAAAATTGAATTTGTACCTTTTACAGGACGTAAAAAATATAAAATAACATACATACACAGTAATTTCTGACTTCTGTTATAAAGCTGAAAGAGTCCTTGTTATCTATAATTATTATAAAGTAAGAAATAGCTGAATATAGGCAAATTAATGTTCTGTAGACGATAATTATACAGATAAAGATTTACCTACACGAAAAACTATTTTAGACGCTCACCTGCCGACAAAATTTTCTAATACCGAACTTTTTCCCGCAGACTGGCTACCTAAAACTGCAATTTGTGGTAAGTCTAAAGACATATGTACGCCCATTTTAACAAATGCATCTTGCAATTTGTTTACGATGGGAATTAATTGTTGCATCCCAAAATTTCCAGCCATTTTTAGTGATATACATCAAATTATCTCCATAAATCACTTGTTCACTATTTTATTGTCTGTACTTCACATCATCGATAAACTAATTTAATTTTCAATATGGTGGTTGGACGTTTGTAATTTGTATGTCTATTGTCTGAATTCTGATTAGTGGGTGGTTATTGTACGTTCCGTTCCTCGTAAGTTATTGTCAAATTGTCAGTGATTTCGTGTTAATATCTAATAATATCTTAATAATAAAGTACTATGATTATGATTGCAAAGGATTGTCGGGTCCAAAATTACTCTACAATAGGAATATTTTAAGATCACTACTTTAATTATTTTATATAATTATGGACGTTAGCCTACAAAAATATCTAAAATTTTCATTTGTCTCCTGAATACTTGGTATTTCGCAGAAAATAATATTATTTTCGCAATTATAACATAATATTTTTTTTAATTTAATTATTTACAATTATTTTAAAAGTAATTCATTATTAGTATTTAGTATTCATACAGTCTTAACTACTTACTACTTTGGCACGCGAAAATAAATAATAATTGAATAAAAAAAAATAAAAAATATTCCTATCATTAATAATATAAATACAATGTACCTAGATTTAAAAGATCAATACTGCGTGACATGCGCAATATAATGTGGGCCATTTTTACTATGTTGGTGTTGTGAATTGTGATCTAAAGAGATGATTATGACCTTTAGTAACTCATTCATACTTACTGATACGAAAAATATGATACAATTCAATAAATTTATTTTAATTGTAGTTTGAAATGTAATATTATGTTATATAATATTATTGATGACCTATAAATAATTAGGTCGTTCTGAAACGGGACATATATCTATAATTTGAATCATTATCATTATATAATATACATATGACCCAGTATCTATTTCCTGTAAAAATAACAGTAGGTAACAATAAATATTCAAAACAAGATTTCTATGAGCAAGATCACGACTTTATATATTAAAAAAAAAACATATTTTAAATATGCACGTAACTATTACTATGTTTTCTCACCTGCCCACGAAGTTTTCTAGTACTGAACTCTTTCCTGCAGATTGACCACCTACAACTGCAATCTGAGGCAAGTCCAACTGCATGTGAACGCCAAGCTGCGTAAATGCATCTTGTAGCTTATTAACAATTGGAATCAATTGTTCCATCCCTATATTCCCGGCCATGGCTGCCGGTTTTCTCAGATACTCCTCTTCTAATGAACTACTTTACCGATCGTCGCTTACTGATTTCTGTTCATCAATATAATTTGAAATGATATTGCGCAGGCGTAAAAATAACTGGCAACATATAACTATCTGAGTTTAAAAAAATATACAATTAAAATATAACGAACGATTGTATTAGTACAAGAACATGAATTATAGCTATACTTAATAGTTAAAATAAATATTTGATATACACGTTGTTATATTATCAAGTGATCAATACAATTTTTCGTACGTCTATAATTAATATAATTATCAATGCAACATTATCAATTTAAGTTGCTCTTATTATTGCTGCGCCAATCAGTTACGAACATAGCTGCGTATAAATGTCTTAAAGCGGCTGTACATGCTGTACATTCTCCCCGAGATCGAGACATTCCGAGGCAGGGTGAGAGCGCGAGAGTGTGTATAATGGTAGCGCTCGCCCGGGCCTTTTTTTAATGTTAGTTGGATAGGCAAACTGGCAAACGTGCCACCTGATGGTAAGTGGTCGACGTCGCCCATGAACATAAAACAGTATACCTGGGACGAGCCCAGGCAACACATTTATGTGTTGCCTATCCTGAGACATAAGATTCCAAGTCTCGGTGCCAGTAATTACACTGCCTGTCTTGCCCTTCTCTCCGAAACACAGCTAAGCTGTTTCACGGGAGAAACAAGCAAGATGGTGGTACCCATGCAGCCGGGAGCGCAGCACAGCGCTTCCCTCCAACCGGTAAACAGCCTGTACATTTATATATTATGGTGGTTATACACTCTCGTTCGAGAGCACTCGCTATGTCTCGCCCAAGGCCTCTCAGTCCGCCTATATTATATGACGGGCCGAGGCGGGCAAGCGCTACCATCTACACGCTCTCGCTCGCGCTCGCCCTGCCTCGGACTCTCTCGGAGGGAGAGTGTAGAGCTACGGAAAACACAAAATGGTCAAAATATAATTATCAAATACACCTAAAATCGGAGCGTACATCATGTACATTACATTAGTTTTTATTTCACTTCAATATGCAGTATTTCCGAAATCATAACGATGAGAAGTTTCAGCCCTTTTTTGAAATTCGCAGATTACGCGCGCTCATGTAATGACGTCACACCCCCGTTGTCGTAGTCCGGTGCGTTTATCCTACCAAATTACGCGCGTCTCCTTTCATTTTGTTTCGATGTCATCGTTTTCCTATTACTTATAGTGTGCTTGTATTTTAGAGAAATGATATCAAAGATTCCTTCAAAGTCGATGGTTTATTTTCAAGCAGATTTTGTTTTTTAGATTTTCCATTATTATTTAAGGGTCCAGCGAGGCCAGACAGGTGATCAGTCCTCATTACCGGGACCATTTCACCCAATTCCCCAAGCTAGATTTTCCATAGATGTCAAAAGAAAATATTTTTTATCGGTCTCAGTAGGTACTTTCATGATAAACTTTGTTTGTTAAAGGAGATGGTCCATTTCTGGTCTGGTTTTGTACAGTATACCATAAATAGAGAAAAATTACATAGATTTCATTAAAAATAAAATAATTAGTTTAAGAAACTAATTTACAAGCAAAAAATAAAAATATATTTCAAGTTTTTTTAACTTGTTGGTAATTCTTAATGAAGAAGGTGCCCTTCAGACCTAAGATCAAGTATCAATAGATTTCTCGTGGCGGAAGTTCTCGCCGAGGTATACTCCTATGTCTCGGATAGGAGGTCCCTCGGAGAGGACGTGACGCCGGACGGGATCCTACGGGTCCGCCGACTAAGGCAGGAGGCACTAATGCGAAGGTGGGGGGAGGACTTGGCGCGGCAGCCGTATGGCAAAGGCTTAACGGTTGCCCTGCGCCCGGTCCTTGAGCGGTGGATGCGTCGTAAACGCAAACCCCTCACCTTCCGTCTAACACAGGTGCTCACCGGGCATGGGTGCTTCGGTGAGTATCTGTGCAGGACGGCCCAAAGGGAGCCGGTAACTGTGTGTCACGATTGTGGCGCGGCGGTGGACTCGGCGCAGCACACCCTCGAGGTGTGCCCGAGATGGGCGGCGCTGCGTCATGATCTGACATCGGTCATCGGAGGGGACTTGTCTCTGCCGAGTGTCATCCCCGCGATGCTCGGCGACGACGAGTCCTGGACGGCGATGGTCTCCTTCTGCAAGGCAGTAATGTCCCAGAAGGAGGCCGATGAGCGAGTGAGAGAGGAGGCCGCCGACGAGGCCTCCCACCGTGGGCGACGAACGGGGGTGCGTAGGAGGCGCTACCTAATGCGCCTCCAGTAACGTCTCTGTGCTCGTGTCGGGCCCAGGATGGGATTTTAACCTGGGTCCAGCTAGACACGACGTCGTCGGGGACTGCTAAAAGTATCGAATCAAACGAACAGCCGAGCAGTCCCCCTTTAGAGGAGGAGTCTGGCCTTTTCGCCGGGGCCAGCCTGTCGCAGAGGGCAGGACCCTCTGCGACAGGCCGGCCCCGTTGCCTGCATGATCCGGGACTCTCATAAAAGGCGGCTGAGGGCACTTGCAGCGGTTTTAGTGGGTAACGCATCTCCAAGTGCGAACCCCACACACGGCTAGGGTTAAAACTCACCCCGGTCCTAGTTATGGTTTGGTCTGCAAATTTCCGCTGCAGAACAAAAAAAAAAGTATCAATAGATTTGACAAGCTAATAATAATAGCGTATTGGAACGAGATAACAACATGCGAAAAATTCCAAGAGTGACAGGGACATCTAGACACTTTCTTTTGTCTTTGTCAGAATATCACTCTTTGTTTGTTGGGTACAATAGTGATGTGCCCAACAAAAAAATATCGACTAAATTTGAATGCCATACAAACATTCTCACTCGCAAATAGTTTGTCTAATATGTCCGCCATTTTGTACTACTTTTTAATTTGGTCGGTTTATCAAATATGGTGATACCAGTTTTGTTACAGGCAGATTACCCAAGAATGTGGTATTATATAAAAAAGGGTGAATGGAATCTTCAAAATAAACACAATAAAAACAAATATGTTTATCGCTATCCTAAAAGGCTAAGTACTATAGATCACATAATATATTAAGAGGACGTAGCCTTTTTTTATTATTTATGTTTTTAGCGGATAAAAAAAATAACGAAAAAAAAATTTTTGATTGAACATTGTAGAACAGTTAAGTAACGAACAATTGAAATAGCTAAAAAAAATGAATTTTCCCCCGCCAACATAAGAGAGCCAATTCCATATGATACTTGTTACTAGCTACAGACGGCTGATTATCACTTACTAAATGTCATTTCTGACAAATGACAAACCAAATGATGACAGATCATAGACATACTATAGAAAGACTGGCATACTTACGAAAAAAAGGTGTAACCTACAACTCAAATCGGCACTTAACATGACTACCATTGCTAGGAATTTGACAGCAAAACCATAGAGAATACTACTATGTAAAGGGCATCCAGATGGCGGATCTGGCACTCGTTTGCAGCTGTAAGTTCAAAGAAAGGGGCAACTCCTCTTATTTCCTAATTTCATGTGACAGATGCATAACGAACAATGACATAATTCCTGACATTTTACGTCATTGTTTTTTTTTTTTTTTTTTATTTATTGAGAGCTGGATTCGAGTCCTTCGCTCTAAACTGTACATTTTTTTAACATATTAAACTACGATAATGTAATCTACATAACATTAAACAAAATCTTCTACACTTCATATTTTTCCTTTACTATATCTTCTCTATTGACGAACATATAAACTTGAATAAGGGTTTAAAAAAACTTGTATTGGATAATATTTCTTCTGGGCGGCGGGGAAGTCATTGTTTTATACACGTAGTGTTGCAAATCTTGGAAACATTAAATTATTCTACCGCTGAAATTGAGATAAATTCATAGATATGAACAAATCAAAACTGTTTCAATGTTTTGATTCCTTCATCTCATTATATGTACAAAAGTAGACCAACGTCCCATATAATTTAAGACCGTCTCCTTTACTCGATTTTATGTATTTCGTTTTTAAAATATCTTCTGTGGCACTTCTTAGATTTTTATCTCTTGTCACATCTTTTAAGGGTCAATTAAAATGTCTTGAACTCGAGGAATGGGATCCTCAATATATATTTCTTCAACGTAATGTGAAGTAGACGCAATACTTTCACTTGAGGAAGTTGTGTGTTTAGCAATAGGGATGTTAAGAGTATTCATATGAAAATATAATTATGATGTTAATTGGTAGTTTCTATGATAGAATTCTGAAAGGCGTAAAGGGAGATCTCCGACCGAGCGAGGTGGAATGCTCGGTCAGGCCGAAGCCCACTTGCTATCAATTCAGCTGTTATATGTATAGCGACGAGCTGTGGAACTTTGATAGCGCGATTCAGTATTGTGGCGCTGATTGGTCCGCCACATCACTCCCCCCCGAAGACCGGAGGTCGAATGACGAATCTTGAGTCTTCGGCTTGAGTCGCCAGTGTCAGAGAGTCCCAGTGAGTCGGAACTGTGCTGCTGCTGCACGGGCTCCAGTGAGTCGGAGTGCTGCCGTGTGGGGCCGATGCTACGTGCTGACCAGGAGAGATGTGCTCTGCTTGTGACCGGTCGTGTAGTGAGAATGCCCGTTGAAGCCGATGAGGGTTCGACCAGTGCCGCGATGCGTTGGGCTGGTTGGTCGAGATACCCGAAGAGGCTGTAGCTGGCTGGCGTGGTGCGGAGGGGTGGGGGAGTGATGATAATGAAGTTCAGAAGGAGGAGTGTTCTGTCGAGGGTCACCAATGTGGGAAATATAGGTGAAAGGCGTAAAGGGAGATCTCCGACCGAGCAAGATGGTATGCTCGGTCAGGCCGAAGCCCACTTGCTATCAATTCAGCTGTTATATGTATAGCGACGAGCTGTGGAACTTTGATAGCGCGATTCAGTATTGTGGCGCTGATTGGTCCGCCACAAATACAATATTTTCCCTTATTTTTATTTGATTAAATTAATATTTAATAAATAAAATGTAACAAAATTTCAAATAGGTCACGTGATACGGATACGGAAATGACGTCACCTGTTCCTATTTAGCGGAAGCGGAAGAATATTGACGTACTTTTATAAACCATTTTCCGTACGCAGTACATATTGTAAAAACTAATTTTCAGGCGTTTTGACAGTGTACATACACACAGGCATCGTACAAAAATTATAAAACTTAGAAGCCATTTTTAATTAACGACAACTCATCATTCATTCAATCAATCATTTTATCATTTTTACGATGTTTAACAACATATGACTTCACGTGACAAGTGTTAGCATTTTGGAGCGAAATTTAAAATGCATTATAAAATGCAAGATTTTATAGGCATTAGACGTATTTAAGCAAAAGTTAATAATATATACGCCTCTTTTAGATATTTATAAATGATTTATAAACATTTATGAAAAATGTCAACATCCCTATTTTAAGTTTTTTTACCACAGATTTTTCAACAGATTTTGACAAACATAGGTTTGTCAAAACGGGGTCAATAAAGGCATTATGCCTTTACTGACCCCGCCATGGTTCAGGCCTTGACGTGGCGGTGGGGGTCAGTAGCCTAGGGTGAGCCTAGCACCTTGGGCGAAGCTAATTGAACCAAGGGGGTTCTTTGTACCCCTCTTATAAACAAAAGAGCGGGGGGCAAGGGGCGAGGACGGGAACCTCACCCCGTTGTACTGTCCCGACGTTGGGAGGGGTTGTTCGGTGGTGCAGGAGAACCCCTCTGTGGAGGTGGCGTTGTTTCCTTGGGGAACTGACCAGCCATCGAGGTGTCCTGTTTGTTCATTAGATCTGGGGTACCTCACCAAAGGCGGCATTGGTGTCACTCGCAGGGTTTTAGTGGGTAGAGCTGCGTCCACTTACCAGCTTACGGGTGCAGCGAGTCCCACATACCCGCGTGGCGAGATCCACCCCACCTTAGAGCATTTCCCGGCGTAAAAGAAATAAAAGGCAACTCATTCATGGATGCGCCGTAAATGTAAACCCCACACATTCCGTCTGACACTAGCGTCATAAGCGCGATGCTTGGTGACAACGAACCCTGGACAGCGATGGTCTCCTTCTGCGAGGCAGTAATGTAAAGAAGGAGGCTGACGACCGGGGGAGAGAGGAGGTCGCTGACAAGGTCTCCTCCCGCGTTTGACGGACGGGGGTACGTAGAAGTACTTAATGCACTTCCAGTTACACCCCTTGTGCTTGTGTCGCGTCACGTCACGCCTAGTGGTGGCTGGGCAGTCCCCCCCTTACGAGGAATAGTCTGACCAGACTACACCTGGGCTAGCCTGCCGCTAAGGTGATCCGGTTGACTGCACATCCGGGACTCTCAAAAAGCAGCTGAAGGCGCTCGCAGTTGGTTTAGTTAGGGTGGGCACTCCCAGGTACGAGTTCCACATTGGGTCAGGATCTATCCGAATATCCTGGCTGCATCCATAAGGATTTCCCTGCGATATATAAAAAAGGATAATGGAATGTTTGTTTGGGAATGGGCACAACAATGATGTGCCCAACAAAAAATTATCGACTAAATTTGAATGCCATACAAACATTCTCACTCGCGAACAGCTTGTCAAATATGTCCGCCATTTTGTACTACTTTTTAATTTGGTCGGTTTATAAAATATGGTGATACCAGTTTAAACACAATAAAAACAAATATGTTTATTGCTATACTAAAAGACTAAGTATTATAGATCATACATATTAAGACGCCTTCTTTTTTATTATTTATGTTTTTAGTGGTTTGTTATTAGTCATTACATATTATAATGAAACACTTTTTTACGGATTTTATCGCGGTTTATTAAGATTTTTACAAGCCCGACGTTTCGGATACTTTGCTGGTTGCTGTAAAGTATCCGAAACGTCGGGCTTGTAAAAATCTTAATAAACCAGGATAAAATCCGTAAAAAAGTGTTTCATTATAATGAGTGAAATTCGCGTAAACATTAGAAAAAAAAAAGTCATTACATATTTTCGATAATCCGGAAAAATTCAGCTATCTAAAATTACAATAAATATTTGGTTAGGGCTAATGGAAAAGATTGATAGATAACTATAAGTAGTTATCTATCAATCTTTTCCAGTTTATTTTTTATTATTTTAAATACACTAAAACTTGTTTCAAGAAAATAAGTACACTTGTTATTATGAATGTGGTGTAAAATATGCCTGTCCCTTTCGGGTAATGTCAATTCCATATCTTGTTCCTAGTACCAGTTTTGTTATTAGCAGATTACCCAAGAATATGGTATTATATAAAAGGGTGACTGAAATCTTCAAAAGAAACCATAAACATATTTATGTTTATTTTTATCCTAAAAGGCTAAATACTATAAGATCATACATATTTAGAGGACGTTGGCCTTCTTTTTGTGATTTATGTTTTTAGCGGTTTATTTGTTTTTTTATCGATCCACTCTCTTTAATTGTAAATATTGATTTAAGGTATGTCTTGTAATATCGACGATAAGCACTGAGCTTCAGGTCTCGTTTTTTAATACGCGACAAGGTCATTACATATTTTCGATAATACGGAACAATGAAGCTATCTTAAATTGCAATAAATGTTTGGGTAGGGCTTATGCCTATAGTTATCTATCAATCTTTTACAATATTTTTATTGTGAATACACTTGTTTCAAGAAAATAAGTGGACTGACAAAATAACACATGAATGTGGTATCCCTGCAAAAATATTTCTGTCCCTTTTGGGTATACGCGAATGTCAATTCCATTTGAT
The DNA here is from genome assembly GCA_963853865.1 of Helleia helle. Lineage (NCBI taxonomy): Eukaryota > Metazoa > Arthropoda > Insecta > Lepidoptera > Lycaenidae > Helleia > Helleia helle. The sequence continues at coordinate 17,629,508 of OY971421.1, forward strand.
ACTTGTTCCTAGTTTGAAACGCATAATACTAGACTGAATTGACTGAAAAGGAAATGCAATAAAAATTAAAAAATCGGGCGCAAAATTTAGGATCTAATTTCTGTAGCGACATCAATTTTAATGAATTTTTGAATTAATTTTAATTGTGAACGCATTTTTAAAATAATTTGTATATTTTTCAGAAGATGGCGCTGTGTCGCGTCTTTGTCAGTTTTGTGACGTCACACTATTGATTGTAAAAGAGATAGTCCTCTAAAGACGCCATCTTAAAATAAAGTGATATAAGTTTTGGTAGAATAGATTATAGAATAAATCTAAAGTAATCTTCAAAATTAAATTAGCATACAAGCTTAGATAATACTATAACTAAATTATAAAATATAACGGACCGAGGTACTTATTTATTTCGCTTTAATCTCGTATATACGGGAAAATAAAGATTACTTTGTTATTTACCGTTCTCTTGACTAAATTTTGTTTGTACCGTTATTGTGCTACTAAACGTGATATTTTATACTGCTGCAACCAGGTTAAAGTGCTAAAATTATTGATATTAAAATAAGAATAATCGATTCAGCGTCCTTAGCCTACGGATGTAACACGTCAATATAATTCAGAGGGCAGGGCTAGTTTCTCATCAAATATCGGAATTTCAGTGGATTTGTTAGTCTATTTTATACAGTTTGGTAATCATATCGTTTCCTTTAAGTGTTCCAGTGTTTTTATTATGAAATTATTGTCCAGTGCTGTGTGAATTGTTAGTGGAGTGTAAATTAAATCTGTGGGAAAAGTGGTTGTGTAATGCATCGATTGTAATGGTTGCAGTTGGTGGTCGGTGCGAGGGTGACCTCCTGATGGTGTGTACATCGCAGCATGTCTGCACTCTCGACGCCGGGCGGCGGAGGCACTACGGCGCAGAGCAAGCCGACGTCCGGCAAGCAAAAGTATCAGAAGTTGGACATCAATAGTCTGTACTGCGCTAATCGGGTAAGACAAAAGACTCAAGCTTTACGTGACCATCTGTACATCTTACAATAGTTTTTTGTTTAATGTGTCGAAACATAAATTTGATATAGAAACGTAAGTTTCTTAATTTTCTATTGATCATAATGTACTAAAACATTAATCTCTGCAACATATAAGTTACAAATTGATGATATATTAGGTGTTTCTAGTTTTTGTATTGTTGTAAGTTCAATACACCGAGCATTCACTTTGTTTCAATATGAATAAGATAATGCTATATTTCTACAATTTAACAATAACAAACAAAACCTATATTATGTACATACTCAGATTATTTATTATCTTTATTACCTTAAGCTAGTTAATTGATGCTTTTTTCAATTTACATATATTAAATAATATTTAAGAAGATATAGGTTTTATTCCTTTTAGTCTGCTGCTCTACACCACTGCAACTGAACCACTTACAATGTTTATTTCTAAATTCATTGCTTGTTTATTAGGGAAGCTAATTATTGTGAGGAACCTTGTATGCCTGCAATTATACTGCATACATTTTTACACATCCTTAATGTAGTAGTAACAACTGCCCTGTATTTTTTTTTGTTTGGCATTGCCTTACATTTATAGGTTTTTTTTGCTAACATGGGACAAATTATATCCACTTGTTTTTTGTTACCTTGTATTGTATAAAAAGATATCAATTTCTTCCTTCTTGACCTGTTAAAATTCTGGATTGTGAAATAAAATAAATTCAGACTGTCACAAGGAATTGCATTTCCTTGTGACAGTATATGAGTCAAGTCAGTTTTATATAAAAAATTGTGAACAAACTTCATATTAGCTTAGGGTGCCAAAACCATTTTTCTTTCCTCATTACCTTTCTTTTGTTGTTGGCTAAAAAAAAGCATTTTATTAAAACAAGATTTCAGACAACATTGTGATCTCAAACTCTATAAAATTTTAAAGCCTTTTTAGCATTATTATGATTCGCTAAATAACATCCAAACAACAGTAAGCAAGATTAAACACTCATGAAGGTTATTATAATAATTTGGTAAATGTTGTGTAACTATGTTATTACTTTACTCTTTCAGAACGAAAATTCGGAACCGTCCTCAGTTAAATCTCAATTAAGCCGTAAACATGGAATGCAAAGTCTTGGAAAAGTTCCTTCTGCCAGGCGTCCACCAGCTAATCTTCCATCTCTAAAAACTGAAACCGGTCAAGATTCTAATGCAAAGTATGTATTGTAATGCCACATACTTTCGACCAAGTTTTAATGAATTAATATAAGGTGTTGGAATTCATTTTTAGCATTGAAATTTTTTGTGTGAGTTCAAGGGGATTCGAGGATGGTTTAGATTCAGAAAAAAAAAATATTTTGTACAGGACAACGTCTGTCAGTGCCACTAGTTAAATATCTAAATATTAAATATACCATAAATTAATGTACAATATGTATTTTTAGCTCTGTTCCTACTGTGACAACAACTGTATCTGCACCAGTAACATGCATTTCTCAGACAACAGTAAGTTATATAGATTTTTATATTATGGTTCATACAGTTTGATTATTTTTTATGCATCATTTTTTATGGATCTTAATAGATCTCAACTGTATGAAATTAACGTGAAATTAAAACAAAAAAATATTGTAGACAACAACACCGAGCAGCAATGTGGCTGCGGGAGCGGGTGCTGGAGGGTGGGTACCGCTGCCCCCACCAACTTCCCCACACTTCCGCACAGAGTTCCCCTCATTGGAGGCTGCTGCTCAGCCCTCGCACCGTTCCTCGGATCACAATGCTGCACAACCCCAGCTCAGACCACAAAGTAAGTTTGCAACAATTTGTAGGTATTTTATTGCCAAAAGTGAGGAGTAAAAGCTCATTTATCAACCATGTGTTATATTTTATGTTAGTTTATAAAAGATAGTTTAAATTGTATTGCTTATTTTGATGTTGAATTATTATGCAAGAAACGTTTTGATTAAGAAACTAAGCTTTTGTATCCATCTACCTAATCTGTAAAATATTATAGTGAATGGTGGGAGGTATGTGCTGTACCATGCTCCTGGCTGCTTGCTTATTCATGTGTTACATTAAAAAAGTAACAACAGTTTGCGACAAAGGGTACTACTATAGTAAACATTTTGTTTTAGCGGAAGGCAGTTGGACGTGCGGTGGTACTGCCGGCGTTCGGCCAGAAACTACATCGTCACCCGTCGCCGCTCCCGCCTCCACGCCTGCCTCACAGCAAACACCCGCCTACCGCGCTATACTGCCATCCTTCGTATGTACAGTTAATGCATTTCATACTAAAACCTTTTGACAAATTTTATGAGTACCCTAACATTTTTTAAATAATTTATAGCTGATGAAAGGTAGCAATGGTGCTGGCCTCGGATTGGGAACATTGAGCACTCTTCGTGACAATAGAAGCAATACTGGTGGCAGTAATAACTCAAACAGTAACATGGCGGGGCAACGACAAGGTCCGCGACAGCCAGTTACACCCAGGGCCGTGGAGGTTCTGACCGCACGCCCTATTCTCCGCGAGGAACAAATATCCTCGCTTGACGACATCTCACGTGATGCTGGGTGGGCCCAACATGACGATATTGATTATGAGTACGTTTTCTTCATATATTAATTAAATTTATTAACCTTTATACCAACCAAGTTTGTAAACTAACGTCAACATCGGACTTTTAGGGTTATCACTTCCCTGGAGAAGAGTGAGGCTATATAGAGGCCTTCACGGGCCACGGCCAGCCCCTCCACCCGGATCCAGTTTAATAGTGGGAGGAACTTCCATCTCTGTTGAGGCAAATATGAGGTACTTGGGCCTCATCCTCGACAGCAGATGGAATTTCAAGGAGCATTTTAGGCGGCTAGTGCCGAAGGTGCTTGGAGCCGTGCGGGCGCTGAGTCGCCTCCTCCCCAACGTGGGTGGGCTGAGTCTTGCAGTCGATGGCACTGTACGGCGCGCCGATATGGGCGGCCGCTCTGACGGCGGAGAACGTTACCCTGTTGCGACGTCCGCAACGGGTCATGGCTGTCAGGTCCGTCCGTACGTATGACCTCGTATGAGGCGGCGTGCGTACTGGCGGGCACTGCACCATGGGACCTGGTGGCAGGTGCCCTGGCGTGGTCTTGGCGGAGGAGGAGAGGAGATGCCGAGGAGGAGGAGGTCTCGCAAGATGACGAGGCCGAAAGAGAGTTGGCGGAGGCGCCTAAGAAAGTGGGTGCTCCGTAAGTGGAAGGAGCGGCTGGAGGAGCCGAGTGTGGACCATCGCACGTTGCAGGCCGTCGGTCCAATCCTGGAGCAGTGGGTTGACCGGCGGCATGGCATAATCACCTTCCACCTTGCGCAGATCCTGACGGGGCACGGCTGCTTCGGAAGGTTTCTGTGGAAGGTGGCAGGGACGGAGGACTTGCCAGGGTGTCATCACTGTGGCAGCAGTGAAGACACTGCAGACCACACCCTAGCGGAGTGCCCAGCTTGGGCAGAGGAAGGGCGCCACTTATGCCTGAAGTGGCCGCGGACCTGTCGCTCCCTGGGGTCATCCAAGCGATGACTGACAGTAAGAGCGCATGGCAGGCGGTCGTCTCCTTCTGCGAGGTAGTGATGTCGCAGAAGGAGGAGGCGGAGCGGGAGAGAGAGCGCAATGGCGCCTCTTCCCGCAGGAGAGCACGGCGGCGACAAGCAGTTGCACCACCGTGAGGGACCTGTGTACGGCCGATCGGGGGATCCGCCGCGCGCTTAAGGTCCGGGCTATAAGGCACGCTTGTGTGTTCCGGGCCTTAAGCGGAGTAGGAGGAGGGGATGTCGTCCCCCCTGCCTCCAGAGGAGAGTGCCAGATGGCAACACTGTTGTGGCCCGGTGCGGACGTCCACAGCTTCCGCACCGGGTCACCCAAGACGACGAGGAGAACACCGCTGGGGTTTAGTGGGTAGAGTCTGCGTCCACCTTACCATCTTCTCGGGCGCAGAGAGTCCCAAATAACCCCCGGAACCTTCCGGATTCCCCAGCGAATTATTAAAAAAAAAGGGTTATCACTTCAGTATTTTTAATAATTTTACACTTTTATTTTTTATTTTTGTTAAACCCTAAAAATAAATCAGACTATTCAATTCAGAATAAATTATGACTTATTAAAGCAGTCAGTAAAGGTTATTTTTTATAGTATTGTAATGTAGATTTCTTAGTTATATATTCATAATCAATATCTTACACTTTATTTAGTTTTTTTAAATATACATTACCCCTGCTGTTGGGCGGTGGTCTAGCAACGCTTTGACATTAAACATTCTACATCGAGTTTCACTGGCGTGTATTTGAAATGAGTTTTTAGTGAATATTTATTTTTATCCATTCATTATTTTTATATCCTTTTTGATTTTAAAGGTCCTATATGTTGTAACAGGCTATGTTGGATGTATATGTATATGATATGTAGGCTATGTACAATTTCGTTGTATTAAAAATATGTTTCAAAATCAAACAAACTCTTTATGCTTTTTACGTGGCTGCCGTCTTATACATAAAATATGTACTTAATTTTAAATATTTAATTTTCAGTCAAAAACTGGACTTCTCAGATGGTGAATCATCAACTCCAGCGACTAAAGTAGTAAAAAATAATAACCGTACTAGTATTGAAAGTGAACGCATAGACACAAAAATTCAAGAACCTGGTGATGAAGATCAGCTATGGGCTGAAAGGCGGCAGAAACAGAACAACGAAGTAGCACAAGTAGTAGCTAGGGCTCGTCAACGGAAAGAAGAGGAGCAGAGGCGGCAAATGCGTGATGCACCGGTGCCTTTGTCCCAGAAAGATCGATCGGAGAGGACTGACCGTGATCGGAATGATAATCGAGAACGTGACGTTGACAATCGCGATAAGGATAGAAATAGAGATCGCGATCATGATAGGGATTCGGAAAAAGAGCGTAACGACGCTAGAGATCGTAACTCGAGGGATAAAGAACGAGCTGATAACAGAGAACGCGATCGTGTAGACAACAGAGATCGATTTGAAAATCGGGATCGGGAGCGCGATCGTGATCGTGACAGGGACAGACCTAGTGATAACAGGGATCGAGGAAGAATAGACAATAGAGACCGTCAAGATGGAGATAAAGATCGCGAAGTACGAGACAGGGATAGAAATGATAACCGGGAAAGGATGGATCGCGATAGATTCAGAGACAAGGATCGTAATGAAAGGGACCGTGATAGAGATCGGCAAGATAGAGACAGACTGGATCGTGATCGGGACTTTAGGGAGAGAGACCGAGATTATGGACGCGATCGTGACAGAGACCGTGATCAATCTAACCCCGCCTTTTCGAAACCATTTAATGCCAATCTGCCGCCACGATTTTTAAGACAACAACAAAACCGACAGCAAGAAGAGCAACATAAGGGATGGGCGTTTACTGGTAACAAACAAGCACCTAGAAGGCAAGAGCCACCTCCATATAACGCTCCTAGACATGCTCCACATAATGGACGTCGCTCATATTCTAGGTATGTATAACTTTTTACCTCATTATATATAATTTAAATGAGTATTTTATCAGCAAAATAAAACCCAACATATAATATAGATTGAAAATTGACTAAATACTCAATTCAACCTTGTTTGAGAAAAGATTTGACATTTACTAGATGACTACCATAATCGCCTTAAAAGCTACAGAAAATATCGTGTGACGTATTTACGTCGATGCAGTGATAAACGTGATTTGAAAGTACACCGTCAATCTGTGATCAATTATTAGTACCTACTGCAGAATAATATGAAAATGCATACACACAACTGAGACATAATTGATAACAATGTTTAATTTGAGTCCACTATAGTATTAAATTTATGTATGAAAGCTTTATAAGGCACTTGGTTAGCTAAATATAAATTTATTCTATGAATTTTTATTCAAATATTTTATATTGCTATTTTTTTTTATTATTTAATTGTTAAAACTCCTCGACCTCGTAGGGCATATTTATTATAAATTACTGATCTGTAATATGTTAGAGAAAACACCAAAAACTTGAGTGGGGACTGACACCACCTTCACATAGGAACCACCCAATCCCAAAGTCGGGACAGTACAATGAGGTTCCCACCCTCGCCCCTTGTCCCCCTGCTCTTTTGTCCACACAAGTCGATGCTTGATTTATTGTTTTGCAAAAGCAAAAAAAGAAACTAATTAATTACTCATTTAAATAAAGCACACAAAAGAGTGGTTCAAAATCAAATTAAGTCTAAGTGTCAGTAATGCACCGCCTATCCAGCCCTTTTTTTCAAAACGCAAAGTAAAGCTGCTACACTTCAGACATAAGGAGGATGGTGCCATGCGCTATTTCTTCTACTTAAACTAATTGAAAATGTATATTTTTTGTAGGGATTATTCTGATCGTGAGGATGATGTAAGAAGAGATAAAGAAGTATCTGGCCCTCAATGGAGATCTGAAATGCAAGATTACGAAAGATCGGGGCGCGAGCTGGATAGATCTAACTCCAAAGATTCCTACAAGGAACTGAATGATTATAAAGACCGTAGAAATGAAAATGAAAGAAAACAAATAGATAATACAGGTATAGATCCATCTAGTCGCACAGCTGCCGACAAATTAACAGAAGTGTTCGAAAGAAAAAGTATTGGTTTAGCTGAGCCATTTGCTTCCACTGATGCTATTTCACATGTTCAAACATCCGAAAGACGTGTAACTCCACCTTCTAACATAATGCAAAATGACGCATTTGAAAAAGATTTTGGTAAGTCGTCCTGGGCAGAAGTTGCACAAGAAGAACAATACGCTAACACGAAACCCTTAACAGAAAAAGAAGCTTCGCCGAGACGTAATGAAATTGAATCAAGAGAAATTGTGCAGTCTGAAGTAATTGATCCCTTAAGTAGTACTATCGCTCCAGTATTTACAAATCAACAAAATACACCTTCAAATCTTAATTCAACCAACTTAACGAGTCAAACTCATCCAAGTATATACAGCAACATTCATATTCAAAATAATATGAACAATGTCACATCACATCAAAGTCACACACAAAATATTCCAATATCAACTATTCCAACTAATCATTCATTAGCAACTGAAAATACAGACATACAACTTAACGTCATTTCCAATATTAGTACTAAATCCATCTCTTCAAATGAAAATTTGTCTAATGTACAACCAAATGTAAAACAACAAACACCAGAAGTAATGCAGCAAAACAAACAATATCCTACTCAAAAATCTGAGTTATCTGAATCTGAATCTTTGGCTTCTAAGTCTAGTGCTGATCCAGTAATCATTAGTGGACACATTGCTTCTTCTATGGATAATACAAATAACCTGGAGATGCAAAAACGAGTTTCTGAAGATATAAGAAATGAAAGATTCAACAATGAACAGTTGAATAAAATGTCATTGAAGGATCCCATTGAACGCAAATCTAGTGGATCTGGTTCAGAAAAGAAAGGCAGACCTTATAACAGTGGTGGCTACAATGTGTATGTTAGAGGCTGGGGAGCGAGGGAAACTAGGGGTCGTCGATCTCATCGCCTTTCTAGATCTAATAACAGAGCAAGTGAATCAGATGGATCCACTGATGGTGCAAATATAGAACGCAAAGAAAGGCGTAAAGCACCACGTAGTCCTAGAGGAGGAAAGAAACAGGATAGACCCGAGGACTTAAATCAACCCTCACTTGACCCTGCTTCGCATCAGGCTGATGGATTGGAAAATAGAGAACCATTTGCACCTAGAGGACAGCCTTCCCGTCGAGGCAGAGGTGGTTTTCAAGGTACTACTAGGCCGCCTGCGCCGGCCAAAAGGGTAACTGGATATGGACCCCCCAACACTAAGAGTCCATTTAGTCAAGCTAACAGAGCAGTTAAAGATAGTGAAGATATGAAAGATAATCAAGAAGATAGAGAAAAAGCTAATAAGTCAAGAGCTAGTTCTTCAAACAGAAAAGGACGTGATCGACGTTCTAAGGCTACAGGTGGTCCTCTGAGTGGAGAGGATGAGAATTGGGAAACAACGTCAGAACATTCCGAAGGTGGTGGTGTGAGCGGTCGCCGACCTTCCGGAGGCAGACAATCCGTTCAATCTCAGAAAGGCCAACATGGCGGTCGTAATCAGAATCAAAACCGCCAAAATAATTCTCGAAATCAAATGGCTACCAAGAAAGATGGTTTAGGAGAAAATAAGACCAGCGATATTACTGAAGGATTTAATGATCTTAAGATAACTTCCAATAAAAAGGATGAAGAAATTGTTGATGATGGTTTTCAAGAAGTGCGTAATAAGAAAAACTCAAAGGATACAAGAGGAGCTCCTAATACAGTTAAAGAAGAGAAACAACCCAGATCTCGATCTAACCAAGGTGGAGGGAGGAATGGATCATCTACTAGAAGTGGGAATGATAAATCAAATGCACGAGGCTCGGCCCCAGTGTCTAGTAAATCAACTGCACAGTATGAAAGACCGCGTCAAGCCAATTTGGCACCTCGTTTCGTAAAACAAAGACAAAAACAACAAATGGGCCTATCGGGCAGTTTTGGACCAGAAACTGGGACTGCTCCTCCACCACCAACCGTTAATGCATGGGATAAACCTATTTCTCAGTCACTGAGAGGTAATATTGAAGAACCCACTGAAGTTGTAGCTGACAATAAATCAAGTCAATCAAGCCATCGTAGCAGTCCTGGTGACAATGTTGAACCAAAACCTGTTGTAACACCTCTGCTTATACCTGACAAAACAGGTGTTTTAGATGGGGCAACTCCTCCTGTAGAAACAATCATATTCGAAAATACTAATTATAAAACTGCACCTCCTGCAGAAGCTTTAAAACAAAAGTACCAACCAAACCCAGCAGTATCCAAGCCACAAGGAGAGGAAGTCTCTACTGAAATGGAATCAAGATCGCTACCGTTTAATGGTGATGTTAGGTCACAGCCAAGGTCTATTCAGGAATTAATGATCAAAGCAGAGGCTGGTCGACCAGTACCAGAGTCAGATGGTTCACTAGGAATACAAATGTCATTTGATACATCCCAGAAGACAGAAGATTCATCAGACATCAAACTAGTTTTTGCATTTGATTCTGATCTAGGGCAACTCACCGAAGATAAGACATCAAAGTCTCTTGGTCTTCCACGAGGTACACATATGAGCACCTCAAACACAATCTCGCCGCTAGCAGCAGATCTCAATTTAAAAATTGCTAGTGTTAAAAAAGTATGGGAAATGCCTGCTGTGGCTGAAGGTAGCGAAGAACTGCAATTTTCTGGTTTCGAAGAGAACAATACAGAGACAGGTGCACCACCAAATGTATGCAAAGTGAAACCAACGCAACAGCTTCAATCGCCTCCACCTCAGCATTACAACCATGTGAGCTACCAAGGTGGCTATGGTGGACTCTCGGTACCGTCACCGCCAGCAGTATTGTTTAATTCATCTCAACAGATATTAGGTTCCTCACAACAGTTGCAACAACAGGGAGGACTATATGGTGCATTTTTGGACCAAACTCGTGGACAATTTGGAGCTTTCCCGGGAAATCCTTACGGTGCTGGTTCAGCTACTCCATACAATTATCAACCACCTCCAGATATGTTCCAGAGCCTTCCAAGTCAATATCGCATGGTAAGCATTTCTTAGTAATTAATATTCTTGTAGTATATGCAGTTAGTTTAACTATGATTGATAAATAAATGCATTTTACTTTAAACTAATGTATAGTCCATTTTTTTAGAAGTGTCCAAAATGGTAAACAAATATGGCGTACTTCCGGCCACAGACAAATAGAGTCATAGTGTAGTTTAGTGAAGTGACACAAAGAGCAAAGGAATGAACAACATTATAAGCCATAGACAAAAGTATAATTCATTATTATTAAAATATTTAACGATACTACGTTGCTGGAATTATTTGATATATCTGATAATATATTGAATATATCTGTTAAAAAAGAAGAATGTAAAGAAAATATTAGTCGAGCATCTTTATAAAAAACAAATTTACAAATTTATATTTCGTAAACACAAAATACCTGTTAGAAATTAGTTCCTCTTTTAATTTTTTCGCAATTTCTGTAAGATAAGGAAAGAAAAGTGGCCTTAGAGGTGTTTTTGTTCATTTTAGAGTCTTAATTGTATAATAATCGATAAAAAGACGTCACAAATAAACATTTAACATAACAGAGCAGCCAGTGTCTAGAAAAAAAGTCGATCCTAGTATTATTGTCACATTATCTGTATTTACTATGATCAAAAATCCTTGCGCGGGCGGCGCCCTGTCTCGAACATGATAAACAAAAATACGGATACAATTATTTTTCATGAAGTTCTCATTGAGTAATCCTAACTCTCATTTTAAAGTCCCACAAAATATTTCTGTAAACTTCAGTTGACTTTTATGCCAGTGGTATGTGCTTTTATATTATATGAGATAGTGTCAAATGTTCAGAATGAAATTGATATTCAGAAATATTCATAATAAAAATAAAATCCTTACAATAAATACTTTAATATTATAAAAGATTGATATTTGCAATATTATGTAAGCATTTTTTGCGCTCAATATAAAAAAAAACCAATATGTAACAACCTAATAACAAATCGCATTACTGTAACATTGTTTTATAATTTTTTACAAAATGTAATTTATGAAATTTTAAAATATAGGTAAAGAACACTCTCTATTTTTATAGTTCATTTTGTTCAATAGCTTATTCACTTCACCTCTAAAAATATATTGACCACATCCCTATTGGCCTTATAAAAAAAAGATGATGAAATGTCATATTGAAAAATATTAGTTATCTGTGCTTTCGATAATCGTATTTTCTAAGTTTTTAAGAGTTTAAATGATAAATTGATGTTTGTTTTCAGTGTAATAAATAGTAAATGGAGTTTTACATATGTCCGTAAACTAATATGTCGTGAAAGTGAGTGATAAATGCCGAAAAATCGTGATATACGTAATAACAGGGTTTGTTTACTAAATTGGACAGTTCTAAAAAAATGGACTATACTTTGAAATCATGGCTATCATACATCATGGGTAATATACCGGGTGTATTTGGAACGCTTGCGAAGATTAAACCCTAATAATATACTATTTATATACTATATAATGCATATAACCATTTATCTCAGAAACGTTTTTTAAAGAAAATTTTAGGACTTGTGTATTTTGCAAACCCGCAATGTATGTATACCACAGAACTATATCAAGATAAAAGTAAAGAGTTCCGTAATTTGTACGGGGACCGAGCGTGTATCATTTTGCGTAGGTACGATAACGTCACGAGTGTAATTTAGTGATGTGAAGCACATAAGCCGCGCGAAAACAATTCAGAAGCATCGATTCACAGATCGATTATAACATGGCACCGATTTTATCAGTAGTATTGTTCAAATAAACTATTTTATGATCGTGCTATGGACGATAAACTATATTTTTATACATTGAGTAGCTATATTATATACTATACTATACTATATATTATAACGTGTAATCATTTAATAGCTTGTTTTTTATTATTGATTATTAAAATTTTGATTTGATCAGATAATATAGATAGGGCACCGACCGTCCACTGGCGCCCTTATTAGAGGGATTGTAATTTCTAATAAACCAATCAATTTCTTTAAAGTCATCAGTGATAATAGTTGTAGTCCTTCTGATTCAACTTTTGGTCTTTGTCACATAGTGTCATTTTGCTTATTTTTAGCTTAATTATCTAAACTGCAAACGGTGGCCACTTTTTTATTTAAGTAATGAATCCAAAAATACAGAATATAAAACTATATAACATAAATCAATAATTGGAGAATGAATAGGCCTACAAATAATCACTGGTGGATTGTAGAAAAATTAACTGGTTTATTAAAAAACACAATCCATTTATTTTTGGAGTTATACTTCTTTTAGCGCGTTAGGGAAAAATGAAGAGTCACGAAAAACCGACACCCTGAGGTTAGCTATAGTCAACATTATTTTATGTAACAATATTCACATAATGTAACAGTATAGACGTCAAAAGAAGATATAGTTTTTAACTACACAATAAGCAAAAAAGTTACAGTGTAATGAAATAATTGTACTATGTACCTATATGGAGTATTACTTCTAACGCGTGTACATAAGTACACACACGCTTTTTTATATACGGATCATTCGGAAAACTGAAATAAACTTGTAATATAAAAGTAGCCATAACCAGTTAGAAAACAATACATAACCATTTTCTCAATAATATTTGCTTTGCATTAAAAAATGCTAAAAATAAAGGTTTATTATTTTTATTTTATATTTTACATACGTTATAGCTACATAATAATATAAAATGAAAGTATCATTTCCTCTGCTTTCAAAATAGATTTTAATCGAGTAAGAAAATCGCGGTGTAGGTACAGCACTTTTGACAGAAAAAATGAGAAATCGTCTTTAACGTGACCTGACAGTTTTAATAGCATATTTTACATCGCTGGTTTTGAACGTCCGCCAAGTCTGGCTCGTCAAATAAAAGCCGCAATGGAAAACTAGATTTAGACACAATCGCCCGCTACTGTTTTGATGAAAATAGTAAAATAAATGGTTTTTAAAATTAATAACAGATTTTTTAGGACAAATAGTACTTACTGGTGAAAGGAAATACCTCCAATAACAGCTCCAATTTTACTGGTAGTGTTTGAACAATTAATTATTGAACAACGAGTCATTTTGTTTTTAAAACCTTACGTCGCATGCTGACCGCGTTCGGGAGTATACTGAAGTTCGCGGCGAGCAATGGAGCCGTCAAGTCGTCTTTTTGCCACGCGAGGTACATACACTCTTTACTTCTATCTCGATATATTTCTGTGATGTATACACACTATGCACTCATGCTAACCGCGAGACGCGCGACCAGCGGGCGCACTCAAGACGCGCGCGGTGCGGGAGTTCGTTCACCTCGTGCATGCGACGGAGGCTATCAGCTGATTCAGTCCGCTAGCCGGCGTGAACCATAAACCAATTACGTTGCTGTTTTTTTCAAAAAACCATTATTTTAAAGCATTATCATCAAATTCCTGTAACATTATGTTTACTAAACCGGATTATACAAAAAAAAAAGCAACCAAAAATAAAAAAGAAAACGCGTTTTTTTCACTTGTATCATGTCAGGCTATGCCACCACTATCATACCTCTATGTTTTCGCAAGCGTTCCAAATACACCCGGTATTTATTGTTCATTCTTTACTATTAATTTGATTGTCATAACTATATTTTTTTATAGGCAGCAGCAGCAGGAGGCGGTGCCGCTTTTGGACAATCAGGACAGTTGGGAAACAGTCCAAGCACTGTACTTATTTCAAGCACTTCCAATTCCCTCATGTCTGCTACTGTCAAGCCATCTACTCAACAAATTGGTGCCATTGGTAAATAATTTCTCAAATGTATATAATTCTTGACATGATAACTAATACCATTAATTTGATCATTAAATTACCTGTGGGAGGGATGCACTTGTGCTGGGCTTCCGTCTATGCGTGGGTTCTACCATCCCGCCTAATTTTCCATAAAAACAGCTATGTTGTGTTTTGGTGAGATGGGAGAATGTAATCAATTAGTTTACTGGGCTAGTCCCAGATAAACTTCTTTGTGTTCATGAGCAATGCTGATCATTTTCCATCCATGTGGCTTGCTGCTCATTTTTGCATATCCAACTAACATAAAAACAGTTGTTTAATTTTTTTTTTTAATTTTCACTTTTTTTTTTGTGTGGATGTGATCAACATCATTTTAAACTACGATTTTTGTCTTGAACAGGTAGCAAAGGTGGCGGTGTGGGCGGTGTAGGAGGCGTGGGCGGCGTCAACACCTTCCAGCAACAATTCCTCGGGTACTCAGCTCCAGTGGGCGACGCCTCCTACTCGCTGCCGGGCCTGCTGCCGCGCCCCGCACCGCCGGCCTCTTCCTACTACTCACCGTACCAGCCTCCAACTGCCCCCGGGCCCACATATCCACTGCAATTCACACAACAGGCCCAGTCTAATGCATTCAGCTCACCATTTCTGTCATCGCAAATACATGTAGCGGCAGCGGTTCAGCAAATGCAAGTAAGTTTCTAATTTTACAAAGTGTCAAACTATTCCTCCATGAGGTACAGATTACCTTACTTGAAATTAAAATTCTATTTAGAATTGTAAAATTTATAAAAAAAAATATTCTAGCAACAGTATAGAGCGCCGCCCCTGCAACAACAGTATGCTCCGCCGCAGCCGAGACCCCCACCTCAGCTGAAGAGCCCGCTCCACGAGCACGCGAATGGCTTCGCGCAGCTGTGCGAGTCAGCGTCGCCCACACCTAAGGGCGCAAAACAGCAGAAGCCGCCGCACTCGCCGCCGCAGCACAAGTACCACGCGCCGCACCAGCACCCGCAGCACCCGCCGCCTGCGCACACGCCGCACCAGCACCACCCCCACCAGCAGCACCAGCAACACCAGCACCAACAGCACCAGCAGCACCAACAACATCAACAGCACCAACAACACCAGCAGGTAACTAGTTGAGATATTTTTGCAGGCTAGGCTCAGCACACATTCCCACTTTTATTTTTCTTTAACGCCGGGAAATGCTCTGAGGCATCCCGCGGGGGAGTGGGTCTCCCCAGGCGGGTATGTGGGACTCGCTGAGCTCGAAAGCTGGTAAGTGGACGCAGCTCTACCCACTTAAACGCGGCGAGTGCCACCAATGCCGCCTTTGGTGAGGTGCCCCGGATCTAATGAGCGAACAGGGCACCTCGACGGCTAGTCAGTCCCTCAGGGAACCGATGCCACCTCCACAGAGGGGTTGTCCCGCACCACAGAACAACGTCAACAGTACAATGGGGTGAGGTTCCCATCCTCGCCCCATGCCGCCTGCTCTTTTGTCCCCTCTTATAAGAAGGGTACAAAGCTCCCCCCCGGCTCAATGAGCTTCGCCCAAGGTGCTGGGCTCCCTAGGCTACTGAGGCCCACCGCCACGTCAAGGCCTGAAACATGGCGGAGACTCATTCCCACTACTACAGTGTAGTCAGGATCGATAATGATGACCAACCACCAAATGACCTGTTAAGAATGATGATGATACCACATTCTATGAAACTACAGTCGGCCAACTGAGGCTTCTAGACAGAGCAATCGTGCGGGATTTGCGAGGAGAGAGAGGGGCGGTAGCGAGCCCGAGCTGACATACACTCGCTCGGGGCACATCAGCTGAGGCCCGTGTCTTTTTATTGTTTGAGTGTTTCATTTGAGTTGTATTTATTCATTACTAGCTGTTACCCGCAGCTTCGCCCGCGTTTACTTAAATTTACAGCCGTTTGGATTGATAATGATTATTTTATGACCAAGTTACGCCTTATAACATCAGCTATCTGCCAGTGAAAGAAAAACCGGAACAAACAGACGTTTTATTTTTATTTATTTGTAAGTTCCGTATATTATTTTATAGCTTTTACCCGCGACTTTGGCCGCATGTTAAAAGTATTTTTTTAAATCTTATTTTTTCAAATAATGGTTTCAATTTACAAACTTATAATGTAAAGAATACTATAAACTTTCAAGTAAGGCCCGATAGTACGTTTTTACAAAATATATTTATCTAATTTAGTATCTAAGTTACATTTTTATTATAATGAAACAACTTTTACGGATTTTATCGCGGTTTATTAAGACTTTTACAAGCCCGACGTTTCGGATACTTGACAGCAACCATGGTCACGGGAGGACTGAGGTGAAAGATAGGACATCTGTTACAATCAACTTTACAAAGTCCTAATATGCAGATTACAAACAATATGAACTTATGTTCCATTACTTTTTAACAGTATCCGCTTGCCGAATTCCACACCTCACCACTCCTTCCGTTACATATTATTCACATCGAAATAATAGCATCACATCGAGCATATAATCCAATAGACTAGTAATGTGACCCATAAAATTTCGAAACTGGTCAATGATTTGTCATAGACGTAATAGCAATTCAACCAACTGTATGTAGTGATCGGTATTTACGTCACCTGTCATCTGTCGTTACGGCCATCAGTCGGCCAATCAGAGCTCAGAACTGGTGCAGCGTCGCAGCACATATTCGGAGGAATTTGTTTTCATACAAAACACATAACATTACCACTCTATTCTGATTACATGCTCGAAGAAGCGACATGATATACTACATCACTACACGCACTCATAAGCAATTTTGACGCACACAAATGTAATTCCATTTCGGTTTCGTTTGACAGCTCGTGTCTGTTGCTCTATTCCGCTAGGTATATTAACTTTATGATTTTATTATAATACCAGTCAGTTTAGTGTTTTGGCCGAACGCTCAGTCGATTTATATCGCAATCATCCTTCTATGCTTTTTTCGTTCACTGGCTGTGAGAGACTGTATAAGATATTATTGGAAGTTTGTTGATCAGAGAAGTTGATAACTGTATTTTTGTAGGGGGTAACCCTACAAAAATACAAAGTTATCAACTTCTCTGCACAACCTCTTAGGTATGCGGGTTTTTTATATGGGCGTCGGTAGTCATCTTAGGTTCCGACTGCTCATTCAATTTTTTTCTATATAAAAGGGGTACCCCTTTTATTAAAAAATACAATACATAATTTGAACAGTGCCCATGGAGTTTCTCCGGTTCTTCTCCATGGAAACGACCAACGCATACCGTGCACAATTTTCCGTGTTTTATAAGGGCTCATCTAGGTCTATGTAAAATAAAATATTTTTTACGGATTATATCGTGATTTATTAAGATGATTACAATTCCGACGTTTCGGATATTTTACAACCACCTTACGGGACTATGTTAAACCGAAAATACATTCACTTAATTCAATATTTTACGCACTTTCTGCTAAAGTTAGGCGATGTCGTCATTACAATAGGTACAGAGGGTGTAAGACAGATTCTGCACATATCTGACTTTTTCACTTTTACAGATGGTCGGGGGTGGCAACAACGGTCGCGGCGGCGGTAACAACGGTAACGTGATGAACCGGGGCGGCATGGTGGCGCCGCGCTACCCCGCGCCCATCCAGCGGCCGCACGCACCCGCGCTGCCCATGTACCGCGCGCCGCCTGCGCCCGCGCCGCGCCCGCACCACGCGCCCCGTCACAACCTGTACTATCATCATCACCACCGCAGTGAGTGTAATTCAAAATACATAATATTTATCCATTAACCGGGTGGGAATACGATCTCCGTGCGGTGCGGTGCGGAAAAGATGATTCTAGCATGACGTATTTTATGAATACCCCCTTAAAGGCGAATGTTTTGTCGGACCAATCATAATATAGAAATATAATTTTCATTTCAATCGAAATATCAAAACACAACATATTTACTACACGAAAATAACAACTTCATTTGCTGGACTAAAGTTAAATCTAGATATTTCGGAAAATGGGCTTAAAGCATTGTACAGAAAAATTCTTAGCTTGCTTCAGTTAGCATTTCTAGTCACTCCACATATGTCTCATCTGAATGTCAATAATGGAATATATTTGGGATAGCCGCAGGTAAAAATTATTGTAAGAATTTTTAACAATTACAGTTGAGTGTTAAAAGTGTGATATTAATTTATTGAATAATGTACTACAGACTTTAATGAACTATAACTGGGATTCGGCCCCAGTCCAGTCAAACAATGACGATAGATCTAATATAAAAGGTTAGTTTGTATTTTAGTAATTCACTTATCACTAAAAATATTCTCGTTCATTCTTAAATTACGTAAACCTTTTATAGAAGCAATAAAGTTGATGTAAAATTTATGATTGTTGATGTAAAGAATATCAATTATCTCTCGTTCTACTACTACTTCGGATATCTAACATAATTTCTTACTCTTTTTAACTATGTATAGACGGCGCGGGTAACAGCGAGCGAGCCAACGAAGGTAGCGAGGTGCCGACCAGCGTTGAGGACGCCACTGACAATGCAGTGGTCAGTGAAGCGCCGCCCGTCGCCGAAGTGAAGGCTGAGTGAGCCCGCAGCGAGCCCCGCCCTCGACCCCGCTCGCCCGCACTTGGCTTCACTCGCCAGGGATCTACTCTGACGGTCCAACTCCAGTGTTCTGCCGGACTCATCCTGTAATTGGGAAACGTGCGTTTGGTTTCACTCGGGAGTGCTCGGCCCAAATGATTCATGGCAGCGATTTAAGAGTTCGTGAAAAACTCATTCGAACGACGTCAGGCGAATTCGCCTGTCGTCATAAGACTTAGGTTCTCGGTATTTTTGTCGTAAATTATGAAAAGTGATTTATTAATATTAAAAATCATACAAGTCGGTGCGTCTTCAACGCGTCATTTCGTCGAAAACAAGAAATGGCCCTGGCGGCCGCGATGGCGTACGGAAGGTGACTGTTTGTATGTAAATATTGATTGGACGGACATTCGGCTGTCTATTTGACTGTTATTATTTAAGTATATATGTATAAAAGCGTAGGTCGACGGTTACGCTCCGTCTGACCGACTGCACTGCGAGTACTAGGCGTCCACATGAACGATGCTGCCTCGAGACTTCTCACTAGTAAATATGTAGCCACGTTTTTGCATAACAAATGTCGATGCAATAATTAAATAATATAATTTGGAGCGAAGATGTACGAGTGGTTATCCGTGTCTATGGACCGGTTTGCATCGGAGCTCCATGTATCATAATCAATTATAATATGCGAATAAAATTATTATGACGGAAACGTTTATTTTTGATCCTATTCCTATCCTATTATTAAATTATTGTTAACAAAAAAATAAAACCGAATTCAAAAATACTAAACTAAAAAGTAATAAAATAACTGTTTCTTTAATTTTTGTGCTTACAACTTATAATCAACTTAATCTTCTACTAATGTACAAACTTTGCGTTTACCACATCATTAGTGTTACTTTTGGAGTCGGTATCGTATTTGTTGCTGTACCCTACCTACCTACCTTGGCTGACACCGACTCCAAAAGTAACACTAATGACGTGGTAAACGCAAAGTTTGTACATTAGTAGAAGATTAAGTTGATTATAAGTTGTAAGCACAAAAATTAAAGAAACAGTTATTTTATTACTTGTTAGTTTAGTATTTTTGAAGTCGGTTTTAATTTTTTGTAAAATTATTTTTTTAATTTTAAGTGATTCCGAAATTCGTCGTCTTGGCGTTCATTGAAGGAGGCCTATGTTCAGCAGTGGATGGATTAAGGATGATGATGATGGTGATTACGATGACCGTGACATACTATGGTGTTCTACCAAAGTATCCTATATTGTTACATATACAATTATTGTTACATCGACAAGTAATAAAATGAGCATATCATCGAGGTAAAAGAAACCAACCATATAGGCATTATTGGGAATAACTAAAAAACGGCTTGTCAGATCTACCAAATTGGAAACACCAGCTTTCAAACAAAAAAATAACCATTTAGATCCATTCACAAACGGCGGAGTAATCGTGTCATATCACAGAGCAATTACAAACAAGAAATGTCATAAGACTGCTTATGACACTTTCTTCTTAATATTATAATATAGTGTCGCAACTGCGCGGGGGTACGGGGGGCTTCAAATAGCAGCAAACCGTCTAGCGACCAGTAGCCAAAACAAGTAATTGATTATATTGACAGACGTTTTATTAGTTCTACTATAATTCACTAGGTGCTGCTATCGCAAATGCCAGAGCCGTACTCAATTTTTTTTGTGGGTGAGGTTAACGTCCTCGCCCCTTGCCCCCTGCTCTTTTGTCCCCTCTTATGAGAGGGCCCCCTCGGCTCAATTAGCTTCGCCCAAGGTGCTAGTCTCTCCCTATAGTGTTAAGTTTGAGAATTTAATCTAATTTTGATAAGCATTTACTAAAACTTCAACGCAATTGTTATGTACAAAATATATCTCTAACTCTCCTAGCCGGTCCATGTAATTTTGCAAAATTTCATCATAGTATGTTAAATCTTTACATATCATATCATAAGATATACACAGATGTATTACTTAGGTGCATAGTAATAAAAACATTATCAGCTAAATCGTATTTCATTTATCAATCCCTGAAATTAACATAATATTAAAGAATTAAATTAATTATACCTAAAAGTATCTATTATAGCTATAGGTATATCGGCATCCAATCCATACGGCATACCAAAGGTTTAGTTCTACCTTTAAAATATAGAGGCGCTAGTTTCTTCATATCATGCCCCGTTTTATGGAACAATTTGGTCTCTATAAACTTCTCGTCGTTATAACTTCGGAAATACTGCATGTATGAAATAAAAACTAATATGTACATGATGTACGCTCCGATTTTAGGTGTATTTGATAACAATATTTTGACCCTTTTGTGATCTCCATTATGTGCGGTAGCGCATTGGATTCGGAATGACGTCTAGAAAAATATGTTCGAAGGATTTTACTGTATGATAAAAATCGCAAAATTTATTTACAAATTAAGATGAAAAAACGTTTGGAATTTTTATCCTCTTTATGAATCTTTTTATTTATTTCTTAAATATTAATAGTTTTTTAGTAATTGCCAAAAGACGAAACACCTTTTGGCAAATTGTAAAAAAGTTTACTGCATGATAAAAATTGCAAAGTCATATATATCTGGAGTCCCAGATTATTATCGTTATGATACGACGTAAAAGTCCACATGTAAAGCTTTACGAAAATTTTATCGAGGCTCCGACTGCTCGTTTGCCACCTGATGACATAAAAAAATATAATTAAAAATTATATTCTAACGAAATAAAGTTATTTAAAAGGAAAATATTGTATCAAAATTAATTAAATTTATTTTATCATTAAGGGCGGCGCGATAAACAGGGCCTAGGGCGGCATCAAGCTTAAATCCGTCACTGACCCCTATCAATTAAAATCAAATTGTAATTAATTTTAAAACAGTTGGATCTGGCGCTTTAAACATACTCTAACCTAACCAAATTGTAATCTTGTTGCAGTTAGAGTTGTTTTTGTAGTAGGCTAAGCACAGCGGAGCCTGGCTGCATGAACTATATTCCTTTACGGTTTACCATGCCAATTGCCATTGTAGTATTCTCTTATCTCTATTTACTAATCTGTGATCTCTATATAGTTTGTGCTCTATGGACATGGACTATGCTAAATGTGAGGAATGGCGGGAAGCATCGGGACGCGCGGTTGTGTTTTTTGGTTTCCCGTTAATTAATTGTTATTTTGTGTTTTGTCCATTCGGAGTGGTTTTCTATAGTGTTTGTTTTAAAAACTTGATCTTTATATATTGTGATTGGTTGGCGAATCTTATGGAGTACCGTTCTGGAGTGGTTTTCTTAGTAGGGCTGTTCTGGCGGTTTTCTATAGTGTTTGTTTTAAAAACTTAATCTGTGTAATATATAATGTGATTGTTTGGCGAATATTGTGGTGGACTGCCTTGTGTGGATGGAATGGGGAATGATAGTTGATTGATGGGGGCTAGAGGGGCGAAGCCGCGCTCCTTGGGGTTTCCCGCCATTTCTCCGTATTACAGACTGAATAATTGTATTTTGTATGGCTAATAGCCTAGTAGCTAATGCCTTTAAATGAAAATAAAATAAAATATGCTAAATGTCATTTTAAAAGAAGTAAACGTAAAGTGTAAAATAAATTCTAATTATATTTCGATAATTAATACATACCAAAATTATATTAAAAATACAAACTGAGGTTTATTATTGAATTGGTAGTGCTTCTATGTGACTGGTAAAGTATTTTTTTAATTAAATTCCATTCCAATTTTATTCATTTACTACACAATCTCAGATGAAGTAAAAAAGGTAGATAGCGCACTTGGAACAAGAAAGTGAAGCCACTTTTTTAAGTATGTGTGAGTGAATAAAGGGTTGCCATTTTTTTAAATATCCCTTAAAATTGTATAGGTATTAATAAAAATAGGTAATAAGTGAATGCGACAGTGAATATTTTTATAAAATACAATAATATTACGAATATGTAGGAGGCGTGTAGGATCACTTTATAAACTGTCTCAATAGATATCTTATTGACACAATTGTTTTATTTATTTAGTTATTCCCATTAATGTAGTAAATACATAGGTGATATTAAAAAAAATAAACAAGTTCTATATACATTCTACCATAACATGGTGTGTGAAAATAAAACTTTACATAAATAAACAATTAATATAAATTAACAGGGAAAAATAGTTACAATTAAATAAACTTGATAAATACAACATGTCATTAAAATCATTGTCTTAGAATAACAGTTTCAAAATAATTGATTATAATGGTAATTAGAAAGTCACATTTTATCAATACACAATTTAAATTAAATACATAATATGTTTTTATAATTTAAATGTTTTTTTTTATGGAAAACGCCATAAAAAAAACATTTAAATTATAAAAACATTTCTCTGCAAGCCACACTGTTACATTTTTTTAAATTTATTAAATGGTAAATCTTTGAATTTATAAATAATTAAATACATAGGCCCGCGGTGGGTACTTGAGTCCCAAAAAAAATAAAACAGGTTATACGAGGTCATTTCGATTCAGTCATATAGCGATCAAATAATAAAATAATAATTATGTCACCTCTGTACTTAATTATTTTGCTATGGCTTTGCCTGCAATTGACTTACCCACTAGTGGGCTATTAGAAATACTAACTTCTGGCAATACTCTCCCGATACGTCATTTCGGGGCAATAATATTATTTATGTTGATTAACCTCAAAATAGTGTTAAAATATCTTAAAAGAATATAGTCTTGTGTTTATTTATGTGTGAAACGATATTTATTTAGACTCTTTGGTCACTTTTGTATTGTTTTTACACCATTTAATTACACAGAACGGTATTTTTTTGGCAAACTTACTGCACGACGACTCGTAAGATACTAACAAAAATGAGCTTAGTTTTGGTGTATCTGTGTGCGTGAGCGCGTGTATTTACTAGGGATGTGATAAACGGCTTTTTATTTTCAACACGCTTAAGCCTTTGGCTTTTATTTTTCAGCGCGCTTAAAAAAGCCGGCCGAGCTTTTTAGTGTAACGCATTATGCAGGCAACAGACAGGATCACCTCAGCGACAGGCTGGCCCCGGCGAAGGCCAGATACTCCTTGTAGGGGGGGAATGCCCGGCTGCTACTAAGCAGTCCCCACGACGTCGTGCCATACAGACCCAGGTTCCCATCCTGAGTCCGACACGAGCACAGGGGCGTTACTGGAGGCACATTAAATAGCGCCTCCTACGCCCGCGGGAGAAGGCTTCGTCGGCGGCCTCCTCTCTCACCCGCTCGTCGACCTCCTTCTGGGACATTACTGCCTCACAGAAGGAGACCATCACCGTCCAGGACTCGTCGTCACCAAGCATCGCGGTGATGACGCTCGGCAGAGACAAGTCCCCTCCGATGACTGATGTCAGGATTGGGATTGATTTTTAAATTTCTCTTAATAAATAATTCATTCAACATGATGATGATAATGAATATAATATATACTTTTAAAATTATTACTTTGGGACATCCCACACAAGACTGATCCCAAACTAGGCAGATCCTGTTCTTATGGCAACCAGACAACTGATGTATACTTATATTATATTTCTAAATACATACATGATATAGATAAAACTACACCCAGACACAGAAAAAATGATCATGCTCGTCACACAAACATTCATCCTGGGTGGGAATCGAACCCACGACCTTCCGGTTTAGTAGACAGGGTCACGAACCACTAGATCAATAGGCCAGTCCAAGACAAAAGGCAAGTGCTTTTAATAAACTTCACCATTAGAGCCACATGCATTGTTAGAATTATTAGTATTCTCCTCACCATTTTCTCCACTAGTCATTACCACCGCCATTATTCTCGTAACCCTGCCGTTGAGAAGAAGTCGGCCGTGATAAGTCACGCGAAAGTAAATCATTGAAAACACCCAAATGTTTCAGTTTCAAATGTTGTTTCAAATTACTTATAGTTGTTCTATAAGATATTTGTTTTTCACATGTATTACACACAGCAACTATCGGTCTGGTTTTTTTGAAAGTAGGGACAGATTAAAACGCTGCTCGACATTTTCACTACACTAATAATTATTAATTATTCACAATACTTACACCCTATAACTAATGTAATATATAATAACAACACAAAAATCATAATATGCAGACTAGGCTGTATGGACTATTATTATTTAATCTAAGTATTTTCGCTTTCCCTATTGGGTTTATAAATAATAAATATTATTTATAACAACAAAAAAAATCACAACACGAATTTACTTATTTATAACTATAATATACATAATTCCTAATAAAAATATCAGTTTACTATTGACAATTATTATTTACATTAACCAATATCAAATAAAACATTTAAGTCACTCAATTCACACTAATTCAAATAACGGCTACGCGCACGCAAAGTAAAAATTAACATCTAAGCTCATCGACATTGACAAGCGTACTGAGTTTAAAAAATTAAAATCAGTTAAAAATTAAAATCAAAAATCATAAATCATAATAAAAGTTCCTAAGCTGTAAAAAGTTGGTAACCAACCAAAAACGGAGCGTTGTCAGTCTGATAGAAATGTTATGTAAACAGGCAGAATGTATTTTAGCCGTTTAATACGTAACCAATCGAATCTAATATTGATTCTTAAAGGTATAGGGATAAGGTTTTAATCCAATAAAATGAAAAAATCTTTATATTGCGTCATATCACCCACAGCCTATAGAAGTATGGCTCCTTATTCACATTATATTTTGAGTTTTAAACGTATCGGAAGAAGGTTACTTTCCTTTAATCATGATAATATAGTATTGAATTTTGACGTGACAACGTCTTAAATTAGGTTGCGGCTGGGAGTCACTTATGAAAAAGTGTAACGCTCGGTAACGTTACGATGAGTCACCGAAACGATGTCACGTAAAATCTTCGCCCGTAAAACCGACTTTACAGGCAACCATTTTTTTTTTAAATTTTAACCTTGACGATTAATCGAAATCAGCTTGATTTTATTAACGCGCTTGAATGATTTTTTCAAAAAGCGGAATTTTTACAGCTCTAATTGATTAAGCGCCCATCTTTAGTATTTACATGAAGGAGCTGAGTTTTGTGGCTTCAGTATTAGCATAGGCCGTGCGTCATCTACCTTTTTTTACTTCATCTGAGTACACAATCTTTAAGAACTAATTTCTCGATATCTCGACTCTATACATTTCCACATGAAAAGCCGATAGGGTTGGTTTTATGACTTCCAATATCAAATAAAACCAAAATTGTTATTAAATTCCTGCACCCGATTTCTAAACCAGTCCCCTTATAAAAATAAATCAGTTTAAATTGGTTTATTTAGTACATATTTGTAAATTTTTTAAATAAACCTACCAATACGAATATACAATATATTTTGCAGAGATCTCAATCTCCTGGACAAGATAATCCTGTCACTGTAGATCATACAATATATTCGGAAATTGTGGACAGCAGCTAGCTACGCTTTTCCCGGCGGCTCCAACATCCTCACCAGCCCCAGCAGCACCAAGCCCACCAGCCACTCCAGCTCCACCGGACCCAGCAGCGCCATCCCCACCAGCCCCATCAGCGCCCACTACTCCGAGGCAGCGGCGGCCACCTGCTACACCCCTGTCTGCCAGGCGTGGTTTGCGGCTGAGGTCGCCGATGATACCGCAGTCTACTGGCTCTCCCGGCCGCCCGCGTTTGTGCGCCCGCCGCCGGAGTCAGCCACTGACCCCCTTCGAGAGAGCGGCGAGCGTATTTACGGCCGTGGAATTACGACGGCTGGAGTTGGAGGAAACGCGGCTAAGGCAGCAACACGAGCGCGACTTGCGAGCGTTAGAAATAGAGCACGAGCGGAACGAAGTTTTTAGGTCCCTGGTAAATGTCGCCCGTGCTTGGCTCGCATATAATCGCAGCAGGGATAACACAGAACCGGTGAACATTGAGTAGTTACACAATAAAATTACTGTTCAGCGATTGTGTTGTGCCTGTTGCGATAGTTTATTTTTATGTTACTTTTATGTTTTTGTTTTAGGCAAAGTGGCAGACGTGCCACCTGATGGTAGGTAAGTGGTCGATGTCACCCATGAACATAAGCTAGTTAACCTGGAACTAGCCCAGGTAACTCATTTATGTGCTGCCTATTTTGAGACATATGATGTTAAGTCTTGGTGCCAGTAATTACACTGCCTGTCTTGCCCTTCTCTCCGAAACACAGCAAAGCTGTTTGACAGGAGAAACAAGCAAGCAAGTTGCGCATGTGTTGTGCATTGCCCTCATATCTAGCATGTTGGATTATGCACAGCAGTTGACATAATATACAGGCTAATTTATACATGACATATTTGATCTAGTAGATCGAAAAATTGTATAAGGTTATTAGTTTATGCAGTTTACGGACTGTTAAATAAAAACATTTTACAAAAAATTAAAACCGACTTCAAAAATACTAAACTAAAAAGTAATAAAATAACAGTTTCTTTAATGTTTGTGCTTACAACATATAATCAACTTATTCTTCTACTAATGTACAAACTTTGCGTTTACCACGTCATTATAGTTACTTTTGGAGTCGGTGTCAGCCAAGGTAGGTAGGTAGGTAATGTACAGCAACAAATACGACACCGACTCCAAAAGTAACTATAATGACGTGGTAAACGCAAAGTTTGTACATTAGTAGAAGAATAAGTTGATTATATGTTGTAAGCACAAACATTAAAGAAACTGTTATTTTATTACTTTTTAGTTTAGTATTTTTGAAGTCGGTTTTAATTTTTTGTAAAATGTTTTTATTTCTTAATTTTTAGTGATTCCGAAATTCGTCGTCTTGGCGTTCATTGAAGGAGGCATGTTCAGCAGTGGATGGATAAAGGATGATGATGATGATGATGATGGTGATGGTGATGGTGATGATGATGATGATTACGATGACCGCGACATACTATGGTGTGCTACCAAAGCATCCTATACAATTGTTACATCGACACGTAATAAAAAAATCATATCATCAAGGTAAACAAAACCAACCAAATAGGCATTATTGGGAATAACTAAAAAACGGGTTGTCAGATCTTAATAAAATTAATATGGGACCAAATTGGAAACACCAGCTTTCAAACAAAAAAATGACCATCGAAATCCATTCACAAACGGCGGAGATATCGTGTCACATACATACAAAAAAAAAAAAAAAAAAAAAAACATACAGACGAATTGAGAACCTCCTTTTTTTTTGAAGTCGGTTAAAAATATTGTATTAGTTAATAATAAATTTATTAAAAATCTTTCAGTTACTTAACAATTAACGTTTCTACTTATTTTTATTTATTCCTATTGTACACAAATACAGAGACACATAGCTACATGTAATATTAACAGGTTAATACAAATAGGCTACCTATCGCTAAAGAGCGATTTCTACCAGGCAACCATTGGGAAGACGAAAAAAGATATAGCAGGATTCAAGGGGTGCCAGTGTACCTTAAACAAAAATAACTAATATATATAATATAGGGTAGGTTGTCTCACATTGAACCAGGTAAATTTCAAAGTCTCGTAGAATGCTTGTTTTTAAATTAATTCCCCAATTTTTTTTAATATAGTTTGAAAATTTATTTAACTACAATAAGGCCAACAATTTTATTGAAAATTCTGTTTGGTTTTAGCAATAAAAAGTAAATTCTAAAAAATCAGATTTGGTTCAATGTGTCCATCGGTAGGTACACATTTAACCGGGGTATTTTCCACATTGAACCGCCTTATAAATCATTTACATTTAGACTAATTTGTATTTAAATTGCTTTGTAAATGTAATAAAAAGCTAAATATCGATAGTATTATATTTATTATTTTACTATAAAACTTAAGTTTACAATGTCAGTCTTCATTTGTACTTGAGCAACATGATTATTATCACAAAATAATTAATAATAGCTCTAAATCTTATAACCTAAACCTACTTCAAACATAACAAAACATTTTTCTTCCACTTTGGTTCAATTATTAGACCTTTGCATCAGTCAAATACCTACTTAATTATAATAATAATTATAAAACGTAGGTAACTTTAGTAAAAACAAAAATAGAATATTTAAAGTAACAAAACATTAGTCTTGTCAAACATTGCTACCATCGGCATCATTATTAAATAACTTTCACGATGGAAAAACAAAAAAGTTTTAAACTTAAATAGTAATTAACAGAGAACCATATAAAAAACATGATTCTTCTTCTGAATATCAGCAGATAAAATAATCAAAAACAGATAGAATAATGAGATAGAAACTCCATAGTTGCAAGTGTCAACTTCAATAATCTTGCCCACATAGTAAACATTAATATTTTTTGCGTTAAAAACTACAAGAACGTAGTCATCTTCAACTGGTTTACGCGTTAATTTCTCAAAATTTCCTCTCACAACCAACATTTCTTCATCATCTTCAGATCCATCTATATCACTTATTTCAGTCTCACTAACTTCTATTACGTTTTCGAGTTCTTCCTCAGAAGTAGACTCATCAGTGTCATTCTTCTTTTTTTTCTTTGGGGCATTTCTTTTCACCTTTTTATCTAATAGCACGGCGCGTTTTACTTCTTTTGCTTTAGCTTTTGTTTCTTGTCTCTTTGTCTTGCTTTCTGTAATTTCTTCTTTCTCGGGAGTGCCGTTTTCTAAATGACCGAAACCACTGTTTTCCTGCCATTTTTTCTCGCTGCCAACTATATGGGATAGTTATGTTATTTACCATCGCCATTTGGTACGCTACTTTACGACAGTCTTTTGGGGTCAGTCCATAAAATTTTAAAGCGCATTCTATAATGTACTCTTGATCTTCTTGTTCGCTGGTAAAAATGAGATGATTTTCATAATTCGGTAGCAATCTCTTCCTAGCAAGGTCCTCTACGTTGACGTGCAAGTTTTTTTCTACGTAGCGTCGTAAAGTTGGGTACGCAATGTCATAAGTTTTCGCTGCTTTTCTAATACTTTCGCCTGATCTATGCAATTGAAGGGCCTTAAGTATATTGGCAGCCGAATGCCCACCTCTTTTTCTTACTAACACCTTATTTCGCGCAATACTGTAACAAAATAAATAATTATAGTGTTAGTGTTAAATGTGTACTAACACATTTAACCATCGGGGTGGTACACATTGAGCCATGGTTCAATGTGTACCACCTACAAGTGGCTCATTGTGGGACAGACCACGTTTTGGCAACTAACCTCAAAATTTTACCCGGAAAATAATCTCGCACAGTAACGAATTAAGGTGCATTTACAAGCTGGATAACTACAGTATACAGTTTTAATATAAAGAGACCAATATCATTTATTGTAAAAAAGTGAAAAAATAAAGAAATTTTCAAAAAATACTTACTTTTAGAGTTAATTTTCGTAAAAATGCTCCTCACACAACCTCTTCGCGCGCTGGCGCCACGAAAACTAGTGGGCAGACAGAGATAGTAAATACCTCTCTTTCAGCCATTTTTGCAGAATTTGGCAACGTCGCATTTCGGAAATAAAATGGTGGTTAAATGTAGCTGCCTGGTTCAATGTGAGACATCCGACCCTATAACAAGTGCAATTATACATATAAAACGCGCGAGTACTGTTTTCAGTCTTATGTCTTAGGTGGCGTATGGGATAAGAAGATTAGGTCCTGATAGGAGAAATCATGAGCAGGGGATTGGCCATGCACGTTAAGGGGCTACACTACCTCAGCTCGAATTCAATTTTACCCCCACTTCGTCACAACCGCACCCCGCTTGCGGGGAGCACGCGCGGCCGTTCGACGCCATCAGTGTTGCCAACTTAGTCGAATTTCCACTAAAACTGGTGGTTTAGACCCCCCTCTTAGTGGTGAAATTTTGCTTTTAGTGGCTGGTGGATTTTTTAGTGGTTTTTAATACGATCACTCAGCCAATAAACCGGGAAATTTTTCATTGATAAAAAAAAATTTGTTGTCTGCAAAATCGGTTCACGGACGATAAATAGTGATAAGTATGGGATAACGTTTTAAAGAAACATTTTTAAAAAACGTAGTTACCTTTTTTGCCTCAGGGAATTAGACTAAAAATTATAGAGAAAATCATGAACATCTTATTAAATTGTAGAAATAAACATAAAACACATTGTCGCGTATTAACATTTGTTATAAATAATGGTTTCCAAGCCAACGCTCGTTTGACAGCGGAACGAGATGTTTTTTCGTGCGCGCTACCGGAGTTCATCAATTTATAAGACGTTATCACGTCAAAAATCCTCAATTCCTGTTGAACAAGCACTTAATCACAAGAAGAAAAAGCTAGTTGATTAATAGTTCAGTTCAATGAAAGCACAAAATCTATAGCAAGCAGTGGCGACATTCATATTTTGTTGAAATGGAATGACAGTGAGCATTAGTTCTCTGGCTGATGTCTTTGTTTCGAATTCTATCTGGTCACACACTCAGAAGAACGGATAGCCAATGGGCCAATAAGGTTCAAGAGTGGAGGCCGCGTTTAGGTAGACGAAATGTTGGTCGACCATTATTACTAGGTTGGGAAGGCGATCTCCGTGCAGTGGCCGGTCCGTGTTGGATGCGAGTGGCAAGGGATCTGCCGTCTTGGCGTTCATTTAGGGAGGCATCTGTTTAGCAGTGGACGGATAGAGGCTGATGATGATGATGATGATAATTGCGTTTCAAAGATGCTCAAGGAGAATCCAGATTTGAAGAACGAGCTACCTTTTCCATCACACTCCAAATACATACTGCCTTATTACAACGCTGATGTTGAGAGATAATTTAGGGGTATGAAAGTAATAAAAAATAAACAAAGGAATAAAATGAAGATAAACCTTTTAACTGCTACATTAAGAATACGCTGTGTTCGAAAAGAAAATAGTGCAACGAATGTGAAATTCCCATAAACTTTGTAAAACAAATTAGTACCAAAGAATCTTATCAATTTGAAACCGACAATGATGGTACAGATAACCCCTCACCTTCCGACTGATACAGGTGCTCACCGGGCATGGTTGCTTTGGTAGTACCTGTGCTGGACGGCCCACAGGGAGCCGTTGACAGTATGTCACGATTGTGGCGCGGCGGGGAATCGGGCCATCACACCCTCGAGGTGTGTCCGAGATGCGCGGCGCTGCGTCACGATCTGACATCACTCATCAGAGGGGATTTGTCTCTGCCGATCGTCATCACCGCGTTGCTCGGTGACGACGAATCCTAGACAGCGATGCTCTCCTACGAGGCAGTAATGTCCCAGAAGGAGGCCAACGAGCGCGTGACAGACTTATTGTATGTTTATTTATTAATTGTTAACATTTTATTACGTAATAATAAACGTCATTAATTACTAATATGCTTATATTTTTCCTTTATAATGACTAAAATTTTGTTTAGTGGAAAATTTTGTGGTTATGAGATTAGGTCTGTTTTTGTTAGTGGTTTTCTGGTGGTTTTTGCAGTTGAATCTAGTGGAGAGCTAGCTTAATCGTTGGCAACACTGGACGCCATGGATATTGGATAAAGTACAATAGTTGCTGCGTACTACGACTACGCTGAGTACGCGCGCATTCGCTCGCTTGTACTACACAATATATTATAAACTATTATGCCGCGGCCGGTGACCGGTCGATGTCGGCCGGGTAGGTACTAGGTATACCCATGTGGTATACCCTCAGATTAATTAACCTTTTGTTTATTAATCTGAGGGTATACCTATGTAGTACCTATGTTGGTAGACTGTATTTACCTTTAGGTAAGTACTAAGTACCTACAATTATCAATCAACAGTAAAATTATGGTATAATAAATATCTGATAGAAATAAAATAAAAATTGCTGTTTATGCCTAATATCGCCGGGAATCTTGATATTGTATTCCCTGTTTGGATTCTCCTAAAATACACCTTGTCCTGAATATGAATAGTACAATAATAATTTACAAAAACGGTGAAATTCTTTTTTATAAATTTAGAACTACAGCTTTACTACTCATTGCGATGGGGGTTCCGTATAATCTAAAATAAAATAGTAATAATAATAATAGTTCACTACTAAAACATAATAATAACAATTTATTTCAAAAAAATTACATGCATGGTAAATACAGGTGCATATTTGTAATATTTCTGTAGAAAAATTTATCTTCCTACCGCATTAGAGATGTTTTAGGGATCCTTATCGTGGGAATATAAAATTTAAATATTTTAGTGAAAATTTTATATAGAGCATTATAGGTATTTTAGGGTTCCTTCTCGTTTGAATATAAAAGTTCTGTTGAAAAATATTTTAGTAAAATAATTTAGACGCAGCGTTACTAGTGTTTTTAGGGTTTCTTAGATGAAATATTTTTGTGAGAAAAATAAAAATGTTACATTTATAGGATGATAATAGCGTCCAATTGCTTCTTGAATTTGCTTCAGAAGTCACAAGCTAATCTTGTGACTTCTGAAGCAAATTCAACAAATTTTCATATTTTACAAAATATGGAATTGTAAGTACCTATAATAGGTAGACCTTATCTACCTATGATACGAGTTTGACGATTATGATTTATTGAAATTTCACAATAATTGTAGTTTAATTGTCACCAACGTATTCACCTACCTACTCGTGATAGCACTATTTCAAAATTTATGGAGTCTGTATTTTTTTTATTCCATAAGGAGGCAACCGGCAGTCGGAGCCTTATGGTGACTACCGACGCCCATAGACCTCCTTTTCCCCCCAATGGGCCATCGGGAACTCACAAAACGCACGAAACGCCCGTGTTATTAAGAGTGAGTGCTACCACCCCGTTCGTGCTGGCCCAATTCGTCTGCAAAGAAGTATGGAGATATGAAGTATATATATATTATTTTTTAGATCCCATATGAAGGCATAAATTATTCAAAAGCTTCAGATACAGAAAGTCAGACTCCTCAGTTGAACACATCAAATGAAATGCAAAACATAATATGTGATGATGATGCGAATGGGTACTTTCTAACCAGAAACACCAGAAAAGCTACATTTTTGAGAGACAAATTTAAACCATTTGGGATTCTGACTGTCGCGTCTTAAAAATATATAGAAAATATTTACTATATTATGTACAGAAAAACAAGTGATTATGTAAAAAAGTGACATTATAGTAGGGATATACGGAATAGACCCAGGCTAGTTGTACCAGTTATGAGACTCACAAAAATAAGCATCTACAAGGAGATATTTGAGATTTAATAAAAAATCAAAGGTAACTTTGCGATTTTTTTCTATCGAGAAAATTTTATGGAATCGTGTTTTCGAAACATATGAAAGATAGATTATATCCTGAACTTTACCATACATAAATTTCAAACTTAAATATTTAGTAATTTGGAAGATATGGAGGTCCTGCCGAGTGGAAGTATACACCCTTTACTAAGTTAGGAGAAGATACAATCATAAGATCAAGACGGGTTGGAGTACATCCAGGAGAAAAATGGGTGGCACCACCACCTCCCTTCTCAATACGATGCTAATCAATCTATAGTTAGGTAAAGAGTAACTAGTAAGGTGGGTGAACCATGGAAGGCCACTGTAACAAATAAACAGTTTTTATTTGTCCATTTACTGGATAAATGAAAAAAACAAATTATCAATTAACACTTCGTTTTATTGTGTAACAAAATTACTTTTTTTTATTCTAGATGTAATCACTGTTTTTTAAACTTAACTCTTATAACCTCCTAACGCCCAGCTTTTTTTTGCCCAAGTAGTGCTAGACACCCAAAGTCCTTTTAAAAGGTTCGCATGGTAGACTCCCAGAGATACCGACATCCGAAAATGTACTTTAAACTAATCATACAAACGTGGGATTTCTTTTGGTAGATCAAGCATGTGTAAAGACAATTTTTAGCTAGGCAAAAAGCCGAAAATAAACAACCTTTTAAAAGGCATCTGGGTCGCAGTTACTATTGAAAACCAGTTGTATTTTTATTTCAATTTCAAAGTAATTTGATTATATCTATTGCAGAATGGTTGATTTTTACAAAAGTATGATGTAAAATTATAGAAGTATAAAATAAAAATTGTTTTGTATTTTTTTCATCATAAACTTTTTTTCAAATCCAGCCGTCGTCAATATAGAGGTAAATATTAGTCTAATTTTCAAGTAAAATTGGCATTCAATGCTATTTAATGGTAAGCTAGATAGTTAACCTAGAAGATGCAAGTGATTAAAACTTGAATTAACAATGCTGTTATTAAAATATTTCCAATAGTTTTTAGAGAAGTGATCAATCAGCTGCTATAGTGATAGAAGCCCTTAATCCTTTTAAAAGCCTCGCCTTAATACACAATTTTTTTTAATTTTTTTTATCTTTAATCAATCTGTCGTTTATCTTCCCAAAAGATCTTGACGAAAATCTTGACATGATCCCCAAAGGGGTCGAGTTCGCAATCTGAATCTTTTAAGAATGATGCGATTTCTTCATCTCTTAGGGGGTTAATTACTGTAAATAAAAAAAATATTTTATATTATATTATAATAAGTTTTATTAAACTTGTAAATACTGCAACCTTAAGTAGGCTTAGAGACAACCACGTTTAGGAAAACTAGGAAAATAATATCATCGAAAAAGGAAATAAAATGAATAATTATAACATCAACAAGATAAGCACAAAGACCCACAAGCGTTTTAAAATCCAAGCAAATTTAGGACCCCGTTAGGCTTTTAAAATCTAGGATTATTTTGAAACCCACATACCTTCAAAAAGGTCTTCTAAATTTAAGAGGTCAAGTAAAAAAAAGTTTTAGGGTTTGGCTTAAAATATTCATACCAAACGAAAATCTAGTTTTTCAGCACCAGATTCTGATAAAAATAATAGCCAGTAAAGCAAAGATAGCAAAGAAAAGCTCGAATTTATTTACCGTGCTTGCGACGTCCCTCTCTCTTTCTTCACAATCCGTCGAAAATGACCAAAGAGTATATAAACACTACGTTATATTGCTCTGTGCGCGGCACCCAACGCTTAGCACTGTCGACGCATCACTAAAAGGGCCCCTTCAAAAATAAGGGAACGCGGGGTAAGGGTAAGCGCATGATTTGAAAGAGACGGAACTGTATGTTTATCCTTTTCTAGACTGAAAGTGTCTGTTTATTTCTATTAAACCGGCAAAAATTTAAGAAATCGTCTTTTATACATCAAACGTTTTGAATTACGCCACTTCAATTCTAAAGGTGCGATATATTATATTGATATTGTGTTTATAATAGTTTTATATGTATTACTTGTTAGTGGAAACGTAACTGATTTCTGTACTTTTTTATTATTTCTAAACTATGAGTAATATTATAATTGTTTGTTTCCCAAATATAAATAAATAAATAAATAAATACTAATATTAATCTCAGGGATTGAATTTTAGAAAACACTGAAATATGTAACTCATTATTTTTACCGTACTTATTCATACGAAATTTCATGCAACTATTATGTCCAAGGATTAAAAAGTTTCATACGAACTTTGAACCCCTTGTTCGCCCCCCTAAGGGTTGATTTTAAAAAATCCTCTTTTGTGAATGCCTATGACATAAGGGGAATAAGGCTAGAATTTTACAAGTACAAGTAAGCTTCAATTACGAAACCTCTAACAATGCACAGAACAATTCGGCCAACGTCTTCCAACATACTCGAAGACCCGTAGAAAAGTGAATGCTTCCTCCGACATTTGCACACACACCCCACGCCAGCGAAGATTCCAGAACACTCGATGCCTGAAGATAACCGATGTTAAATGAGCCAGGAATCAGGATACACAATTAAAGCAATGGCAAAGATTTTGTAAGTTTTTTAGTTATTTTTGGTATTTGTTTGACAAATCTCGAATGCAAGAGATTATTCGTCACAGAGGCCTCAATAATATTGAGATATTATGTGCTCAATTTTTTTATCGGCTAGGTGCTCTTTTGTCCCCTCTTTTTATAAGACAGGTACAAAGAACAGCTAGCTCCCTCGGCTCAATTTGCTTCTCCCAAGGTGCTGGGCTCACCTTAGACTACTGAGCCCCACCGCCACGACAAGGCTTGAACCATGGTGGTGAATTTGAAAAGTCTTACCAGACGGTAAGTTATGTTTAAAAAGAAGCGTACCTATGCCAAATATCAGCCTTATACAATGAACTAGTTTTATTTTATTCACTATTTTGTCTCTCCTGTAAAACTGTACTATCGTCATAGGTGAGAGGGAAGCGCTGTTCCGCGCTCCCGGCTGCATGGGTACCACCATCTTGCTTATTGCTCCCGTGAAACAGCTTTGCTGTGTTTCGGAGAGAAGCGCAAGACAGGCAGTGTAATTACTGGCACCGAGACTTAACATCTTATGTCTCAGGATAGGCAACACATAGATGAGTTGCCTGGGCTCGTTCCAGGTAAACTATAGTTTATGTTCATGGGCGGCGTCGACCACTTACCATCAGGTGGCACGTATGCCAGTTTGCCTATCCAACTAACATAAAAAAGGTACGCCCCTTTGCTATGGAGCCCTCGATATCTTTTTTTCATAAATATATTATTGGGTGAATTTCCTGGGACCAAAAATTGCGTGGCATCGATGAAATCGGTACTAAAAAACATAGTTATAATGTTCTAACATTTTTTTCTGCTTAGATCAAATAGTAATCTATCTGTAGCATTAAATATTTGATTAATAGGATTAATAGGTACTCCAAAAAAAAAAATTAAACCTCGAAATCTTTCATTGCCATGTTTGTCCACATGCCACCATGATGTGTATTATACCTCATTGATAAAAATCTATTGGTTATTTATATTAATACCTAGTTTTATTTGATACGTGAACAGTTAAAGTGTTGTTACGGAATACATTTATTCAAATATTTAAACAATACAACTTAAGGTAAGTAAAAAATCATTTGTCCCAGAACTACCTTTTATTGCCGTGTCCTAAACATTTTAAGGAATATTGTTTTATCTAACGACTTGCGTCCACCCCTCTGTGCGCTAAACGTTGCATATTAGTGTCGCCTAAGTGCTTGACATGGAAGAACATATGCACATGCCTGCGTTTTCGCACCATAAATGTATGTATTCCATTTTTATGTTACTGGACATTTTTTCTTTCATCGCCGTGGATAGGAATAACTTCTATTTGAATAAGTTTGTCTTCTTGATTTAGCATTTGATAGAACGCCATTACTCATATGTTTATTTGTGCAGTGTTCATTACTTAAAACAATGAATAGATTTTTTGTTAGTTTATGTTTTTGCCTCGATTTTCATCGCTGTGCTTTCATTGCCGTGGTTTCCGTGGGCAAAATTTGCTATGGTAATGAAAAGAAAGACACTGCAATGAAAAAAAATTTCATTGCCATTGCTTGTAAAACAATTTAGTTTCATTGCCGTGGCCAGGTGTTTCATTTCCGTGACATATGTTTTCATCGCCATGGTATTCTTTTCTGTAACACACACACACACACACACACACACACACACACACACACACACACACACACATACTACAGTCTGATTTTAATAATGGATTGTTTATTTTTAGGATAGGAAATTTATATAAAAAACGGGTCGAGAGACTAATTCAGAAAGGAAAAGATAGTGTTACCAATAAACGAAAAGAAAAACGGTCAGCGATGGATTTGAATGATAAAGAGTGATACAAGTAACCCAAAACAAACTGGAATTCGCCAAATTGTAATAAAATTTTATGAAGACCACGAAAGCTCAAACATAATATTGTGTCCAGGCAAAAATTCTCCTTCTGGACAATATCATAACAAAAAAATATTTTATGTAATGTCTCGACTTTCAATCTATATTCCCTCAATTAGCTAAGTAGTTTGGAATTATTGCGATTGCGGAACATGGTAAAGGTGCTCCAAATGGCAATTGGTGGACTTTTAAAGATAACTAACTGCATACCGATACGTTGCATTACAGAGTGACATTCCTGATCTTCATGCATTCGTGAATACTTTGAAGTCCTCTGTCAAGGGCGTTAAAATAGAACTCGTAGAAGATTATCAGGTCACTGAAAAGTACTGACAATTTGAAACCTTTCTCAGGTACTTTAAAAGTTCACCAAGTTCACTTGACACACAAAACTGCAGAATCAGACAACCGTTTAGCACTGCGTCGTTTATCTTGCACTAATATTAAATGTGTTAACAATGTCAAAGTATGCCCTCATGGTTATCACTTAGGATTTTATGATTATTCGACTAAACCCCAGATATGAACTCCTCTTGAACGCCCATTAAATTGAAAAGAATTTTATTTTAATTTTAATTAATTAAATTGAAAGCTTCTAAAAGTCGTTATATGCGTCCAGTCAAATTAACTGATAAACTTGCATTGGCTCCTAAGCCCTCAACTTCTACAACAAAAACTATCCAGCCAGCAACGGTACCTCAGTTTGATCTATTGTACGTAAGTATGATACTCTAAAATATTATGTTTTATATAGTTTTTCATTTCCGAGGATTGATTCTTTCATTCCCGCGGCACAGTTCTTTCATTGCCGTGGACGCTTGTTTCATTACCGTGCACGCATGTTTCATCGCTGTGGCACCAAATTTTTAATCTTGTATTAACTTGTTAGTTTTTTAAGTTATCTGCTTGATATTAAGCAAGAATACATACATTATCGTAAATTTTAATAAACGCGATTAAAAAAAAAACAATTAAAGATAAAAAAATCCACAGAAATGAAGATTTTAAAGGGCCTGTTGAAATTCAACGTATTAAGTGATGTAAAATATCATACTTAGGCAGGTAGTAATTTATTGATAAAATGCCTCGCCATAAAAATGCTCTATCCGTCACCAAGGACCAGCGAACAGATATTATCTATTTCTTAATCTATATAAACGCGAGCGAAGCCGCGGCCAAAAGCTAGTAATTAATATTACTAGCTTTGCAAGCGCAAAATATTATTATAATTCATAAAAAGGCTTTAACGAAAGATTGAGACGATAAGAATATATTATGTAATAAAAAAACCGGCCAAGTGCTAGTCGGAATCGCTCACTAAGGGTTCCGTACTATTAAATATACAAGATTAGACACTTTAACAAAAAATATGGTTTATGTTTAAGGAATTAAATGTTTTTTTATATATTTGAGTTGATTGAATGAAAGGTAAATTGCGGTTTACGATTTATGATGTATTAAAAAAAAACTACTTACTAGATACCCAATTTCAAACCAGTCGGTCGAGTTTGCATGGTAATGTACATCATATTTTTTTTTCAGATTTATCATTCTCTTATTTTAGAAGTTACAAAATAAACTTCTAAAATACACACACACATTTTTCCACTTTGGAAGTGTCCCTCGCGCAAACTATTCAGTTTAGAATAAAATGGTACTACGAACCTCAATATCATTTTTGAAGACCTATCCATAGATACCCCAAACGTATGGGTTTGATGAAAATAAAAAATTTGAGTTTCAGTTCTAAGTATGGGGACTCCCAAAATTTATTGTTTTTTTTTCTACTTTTGTGTCAAATCAAATCAAATCAATCAAATCAAATCAAATTTTTTTTATTCAAAATAGTACTAATACAGTATCTTTTTGAACGTCAATTGAATCTACCACCGGTTCCAAGGTAAGCCCACTGAGAAGAACCGGCGAAACAAACTCAGTGGAACTAATCTTTTCAAATAATATATATTAATAACAATTTTAACATCTTATCTTGAAATGCCCGGGAGGAACGCCTTATTCCCAGGGTGTGGTATCTTCCATGAAATCTTTTACTTTATAATATGCTTTACCACACAAACGTTCTTTAACAACTTTTTTGAATTTTTTTATGGAGAGCTTTTGAACGTTTTCTGGGATCCTATTGTAAAAGCGTATACAGTTGCCTTTAAAAGAATTGCTTACTTTCGAAAGTCTAATCATTGGTGCATGTAACCTGTGTCTATTACGTGAATTCCTACTATGAATATCACTTTTCTTACAAAATTCATTTAAAATCTTAATGCGGTTCACAGAATACATAGTTTTAACAGTATAGTTCTTATAGTTTCGGACGGACGGACAGACAGACAGACAATATGACGAATCTATAAGGGTTCCGTACGCGCGCAAGGTAAGGTAAGGAATCGAGAGTGGCGCGGCGGCTTGATCATCACGCCATGACAACGTCATGCATTCGAGGCGATTTAACTGCCAAAGCAAGCTAATAGATTTTTCAAAACAAAAATAGAAAAATATAACAATACAGATTTTAAGCTATTGCATAGCTTATATCGCGGGCCTTGAGCGCGGCGACCGAATCAAGAAATTCCGTAACGAAAAAAACCTTACACCCGACGAGCGACGAGCTGCTCCGAAATCGGACAAATAAGTAAGCAGCTGTTTGTGAGAAAGTATATAGGTGACTAACTACTGATTAAAAAATGCTATGCAATAGCTTTACCGCGGCAGTCCCCGAGTGCCACACGTCTTTTTTTTTTAATGTAAGCACTCACATAGTTGTAAAAAAATTGCACGGTGGCTGGCACTGTATTGAGATACTGATTTCTCATTGTACCATAGTCAATAATAATTGTACCTATGCTATTTTTTATTGTTTTTCGATCACAATGCAAACGAATAAGTTGGAAACTGAAATCTCCACTGAACATAGAGTTAGTTGAAACATTTGTAAACATTAATGTTTTTAGATAAAAGCGTTTCGCCTTTGGCTGGGAGCCAAATAACAGCCCTCGTTGGATTGGTGGCGCCAACAGTCTATATACCTATCTTCTATAGGGGATTTCCGAGATCTGAAAATTGAAATACGAGATATAGACTTTTTTTAGTTTTATCTGAACTAAGAACAATTGGTTAAATCATAAATACTAAATAACATAAATATATTAATTATATGTATTATTATGTTAAACAAACCTCAACAACTTTTTAAACTTTATAGGTACATACTGTTCCGGCATCCAGCCAAGCCAAACAAACAACGTTAGGATAAAGTTAATAAATCAAGAAGTTCTATTGTCCAATTCTAAGGCCCAAAAAGTGCTCTGTTATAAAATACTATATTTTACTAATGAATACATTAGTCAAATGATAATTTCGATATCTCATACATCGGCGCCGTGGCTTAGTTGGTTAAAGCGCCTGTCTAGTAAACAGGAGATCGCGAGTTCGAATCTCGCCGGGGCCTTATGATCAATAACATTTTACTCGCTTTTTATTAGCTTCGTATGTATGTTTGTTTGTAACCGACTTTTTGGACGTCAGATTAAATTGAAACTGCACCGTTTGTAAGGACCAATATCCTGATCAGGATAGCACATCCAAGGGAGACATAAGGCGCGCAAGTTGCCTACATCACCTGCGTGGTTTTTAGTTGTATTTTTAGTCTCTGACTCAATCTAAAGTGATAGCCATTTTTTTTTTCGCTGGGGAATGCGTTTAGGCATACCACCGGGTCCGGGGGGACCCGGAGGTTATGTGGGACACTCTGCGCCCGAGCAGATGGTAAGGTGGACGCAGACTCTACCCACTAAACCCCAGCGATGTTCTTCTCATCGTTTGGGTGGACGTCCGTACCAGGCCACAACGGTGTGCCGTATGACACTCTTCTCTGGAGGCAGGGGGTGGCATCCCCTCCTCGTTCTCCGCTTAAGGCACACTGAACACACGTGGGTGCCTTATAGCTCGGACCTTACGCGCGCGCAGCAAATCCCCCGATCGGCCGCGCACAGGTCCCTCACGGCGGTGCGACCGCCTGTCGCCGCCGTGCTTTTCTGCGGGAAGGAGCGCCAGTGCGCTCCCTCTCCCGCTCCGCCTCCTCCTTCTGCGACATCACGTCCTCGCAGAAGGAGAGGACTACCTACCTTGCGCAGATCCTGACGGGGCACGGATGCTTCGGAAGGTATCTGTGGAAGGTGGCAGGGGCAGAGGACTCGCCAGGAAGGTGATGATGCCGTGCCGCCGGTCAATCCACTGCTCCAGGATCGGACCGACGGCCAGCACGGTGCGGTGTCCCGCTCTAGGCTCCTCTAGCCTCTCCTTCCACTGACGGAGCACTTGCCTTCGTAGGCGGCTCCGCCAGGACACCTCTTCTTGGGAGGTCTCCTCCTCCAAAGTGATAGCCATAAGTTGAGTAGTAAATTAATAAAAAATCGATACTAAAAAATAGATAATTAACTAATTGTAGTTTAGAAAAACTAAAAAACACCCTATAATAGCAAATCGAACCAGAGGAGTAGTCTGGCCTTCGCCAGGGCCAGCCTGTCGCTGAGGTGATCCTGTCTGTTGTCTGCACAACCGAGACCCTCAAAAAGCGGTTGAAGGCGCTCGCAGTGATTTTAGTTAGGGTGAGCACTCCCAGGTGCGAGTCCCACATTGGGCCAGGATCTACCCGAAGATCATAAGGATTTCCCTGCGATAAAAAAAAAACCGAAACAAAAATTGGAAAATAATTTTTAATAGAATCAAATGGAATAAAAAAAAAATATTACCTACTAATCCTAATGGTAATAACCTCCTCCTTTTCGAAGTCGTTTAAAAAAGCGTGTA
The DNA here is from genome assembly GCA_963853865.1 of Helleia helle. Classification (NCBI taxonomy): domain Eukaryota; kingdom Metazoa; phylum Arthropoda; class Insecta; order Lepidoptera; family Lycaenidae; genus Helleia; species Helleia helle. The sequence goes on from OY971421.1 coordinate 17,673,067, forward strand.
GCGCTTTGTACAAAATTTTTATACTTCACTTTTAGAAATAGATACCGTCACCGATAAAATATTTTTAACAATAAGTACTTACATAATATGTGTATTATGTATGTATGTGTATATGTATAATATAATACATATATATGTGTATTATATAATATATATATGTATGTGTATTAAATAATAAAAATCTTAAATATATGTATAGTATAAAAGTGTTAAATATATTTCCGTTGTCTGGTACCCGTAACACGTGGTAAGTTCTTCGAGAACTTACCACGGGACCAGATTGACGTGGTGTGAAAGCGTCCATAGATATTATAGATATTATAATATCCACTTTTGTTAATTTATTTAATTCTTGTATTAAAAAAGTATTTTCATATTTTTAGTTCAGTTAAATTTTAAAGCGTGTTTTTGAGTTTTTTTAAGTATAATTTATTATTATTGAAAATGTCTTGACTTATTATATATACTTAAGTACTTACAAACAGTATACGTAAGTACTTACATACTATGTTGGAACATAGTATGTACCAAATCTAGTTACCTATTATAATTTATAGGTATTTATTCTACATCTAAAAACAAAATAATAGCTAGTTAATGCACACTATGTCGTATAATTTAAAAGTTATACTTAAAAAAAAAACATAACAGAGGATATGATAACTTGGAAATGGCTGAACCGTTTTTGATTAAACATTGCCAGAAAAACTGGTTTTAAAATCGGTTCATACGAGCTACAGTGCCACAAACAGATACATATTATAGAAAATAAAACAGATTTCTATTTTGCATCAGAGGAAAAATAAAGATAATCTTAAAATTTTTACTATTAGAAAATATGACTAGTTGAAGGTCATTGAAACCAGGTGGTTTTGCAGCGTTCAACTGCAAGTTCAATGGCCCGGCATGGATGCTTTGTTCGTGCCGACGCGACACCCCGGGCGTTTACCCTGGAGCGGCTCCCTGCACCTACATGACCCGTGCATACGTACTCATCGACAAATTAAGCACTTACTAATATTTAATTTGATCGTTTTAAAGGACTGGGATAAAATCCACATATAAAGTTATATTTAAAGAAAAAACAAAATATACCGACTTCATAATTATTCAAACTTAATTATGTTTTTGTGGAGTTTTTCAAAAATCGCGTAACCAATTGCCACTTGTCCGATTGCAGTTACCAAAAAAAAATATTGCCATTGGATCATACAAAAAAACATCCAAATACATAAATAATCGGCGGAGTTGTGTAACGAACGTACCTTGAAAACCTCTACCTTTTAAGTCCTTTTTTGAAGTCTGTTAAAAATAGGATATACCCTTCACCACGCAGTTTTGTTTTGGTAGGACAAAAGCGGAAAAATATTAACGCCAAGACCGTTTACGTGACAAAGTAGGTCTGGACAGGACTTCCCGTTCGCAGGCGATGCACGTTTATCAGGTTACTGAAACTGTTTGCCTGAAAGAAAGGATAACAAAAACTTCGCGTCGTGTGACGTACGTAGGATAATTCTCTAAAAAGAAATCATTTCGCATGTCAACATGATGACATAATCATGATTAGTACATAAATATTTTATTCCTAAGTAATCCTAAGTCGATAACCTCGACGTCTTTGCCCGTCCTGAAACGACTCCGAAAACGATAGCGTGACGATCTGGGTGCCTATAATAAGACCTGGTCGGAGCTGGCACAGGACCGTGATAAGTGGAGCAAAGCATGCCTTTGCCCAGCAGTGGGATCCAATAGGCTATGAAAAAAAAGTCGATAACAAAGAAAAACCAAAACATCAACACGTAATCTTTATGAGGGAAGGTCATGCGTGCCTTTTTAATTAGTCGCTGCTATTATTACCTATAATACTAGCTGGTGCCCGCAGCTTCGCCCATGTTAGTTTACAGCGGTTAGTTAGTTTTACAGCGGTATCCGGAATGGTGGTGATTTTTTTATAGCCATGTTTTTTTTTCTTTTACGCCGGGAAATGCTCTGAGGCATCCCGCCGGGGTAGTAGCAGGCGGGTATGTGGTACTCGCTGTGCCCGAAAGATGGCAAGGTGGTCGCAGCTCTACCCGCGAGTGCCATCAATGCCGCTTTGGTGAGGTGCCCCGGATATGTTGAGCAAACAGGGCACCTCTACGGCTAGTCAGTCCCGCTGCCGCTCAGTCAGCGGCTGTCCCGCACCATAGAACAACCCCTCCCAACGTCGGGACAGAACAATGGGGTGAGGTTCCCATCCTCGCCCCTAGGAGTCCCCCTGCTCTTTTGTCCCCTCTTCTTATAAGAAGGTACAAAGAGCAGCTCCCTCGGATAAATTTGCTTCGCCCAAGGTGCTGGGCTCACCTTAGGCTACTGAGCCCCACCGCTACGACAAGGCTTGAACCATGATGCCGGGGAGCCAAGTTACCCCTTATAACATCAGTTATCTGCCAATGAAAGTCCTCATACTGGTGGGGTTAGATGTTGAATGATGTTCTTTAATCTATATAGGAAATTAGTTCTTTTCTTTTAGCAGTTTTTATATAATACTAGCTGTTGCCCGCAGCTTCGCCCGCGATAACTTTATAAATTTGAGGGGTTGACCACCCTTATCACTTAGGGGTATGAAAAATAGATAGTAGCCGATTCTCAGACCTACTGAATACGCATATAAAATTTGGTAAAAATCGGTAAAGCCGTTTCGGAGGAGTACGGTAACTAACATTGTGACATGGAAATTTTATATATTACTAGCTGTTGCCCGCAGCTTCGCCCGCGTTAACTTTTAAAATTTGAGGGGTTGACCACCCTTATCACTTAGGGGTATGAAAAATAGATAGTAGCCGATTCTCAGACCTACTGAATACGCATATAAAATTTGGTAAAAATCGGTAAAGCGGTGTGACATGGAAATTTTATATATTAGATTAGATTAGATATAAAATAGTAGTAGCAAAGGGACGGGTCACTTGGTGGTAAATTTTACAGACGTTTTGTTGGTAATTCAAAGTGGTAAGAATGCTCTATTCTCATTTCTTAGTCCTATACTTGGAGTGTACAAATTGCTTGTTTTTTTTTTCGGAGGGATCTATGCTAATGGCCCGAAGGCCCTAATGTTTCATCGGATTAGTGTGATGCGGTGAAAGCGTACGAAAATGCCATAGAAGAGACTCCTAAGGAAGAATAGGCCCACTGTTTTTCTCAGTGGTTCCATCGAATGCGACGATGTGTAGAAAGAAACGGAGATTACTTCGAAAAACAATAAAAGTATTGGCAACTTTCTACATTAAGCCGTTTTTCATTTTCTAAACATTTTCAGTGTTACCTAGGTAAAATATTATCTTTATACATACTTTATTTTATTGCATTATTGATAGTAATAAATATACAAAGAAATAAGTCACTTGGGCCTTTCCGATGACTGTTTCCTTTCCTCAAAACTATATTATACCTATTATGTATTGCGATTAGTGATAACGGCATGTGTCATGTCATTATCATAATTATTTGCCTCTATTACTGCTTGATAGACATTTTTAAACCAACTACATGCCCGTCACGTCACCGAATTTTTCTACAATACAATATAGTAGGTAGGTATATGTAATGTACTAACATTGCTTATAGGGTTGATTTTGATTGCTTTTAAGGTTCTTGTTAATGAAACAAATTAAAGATGAGCTCGTCCTCGTAAATATTTGCTAATAACCGAAAAGTTATTTTGTTTTCTATAAGAATTTCGATATTTTTTTTCGGAATTCCCAATGTATCGCTCAGACGAAGTAATGAGATAGTAATTTAGGTATGAGATAGTAATAAAAACATCGAAATTAAATTAACCGTTTCATTGATATTTGATAAGGTAATTTATACAGATAAATAAAATTATGTATAGTGTGTGTTGGTATTAAATGTTGGTATTTGTATTAAAATAACCGCTTTTTACTTAATGCATATGTATGTACATAGTACATAATATATCAAAATAACATTTTTTACAATTTTTGTCTGTCTGTCTGTCTGTTTGTTCCGGCTAATCTCTGAAACGGATGGGCCGATTTTGATGGGACTTTCACTGGCAGATAGCTGATGTTATAAAGAGTAACTTAGGCTATAAAAATAATCATCATCAATCCGGGTACGGCTGTAAATCTAAGTGAACGCGGGCAAAGCTGCGGGCAACAGGTGCGCACAATAGGTGCGCGGTACGGTAATAACTAATAAATAATGAGTGCGCGATGTGCAAATATTGATGACAATTGTTATACCGGACGTCCAGTGGTCAGACCACGCACGACGTCCCATAGTAGTTTCGAGGATAGGCGTACGTCATGGTTAGGAAGACCAGCCGATTACGCAAGATATTTTTGCGGCGCAGAAAACGGTCAGCTACATTAATAAAATTTGTACAAACGAAGATAAATAAAAATGTTTGCGAGTTTAATTCCATTGTTCACCATAGACCTTCGTAATTGAAGACAGTAGGTATAAATAATGAATATACCATGTGTCATGGTTTAAATGTCTAATTTTAAACTGTCCTTTCGTCGCGTTGTTCTCAACAAGATACTAGCAGGAATCTGTTAATGAAGCTTGTTGTGCTCTAGATAAGACGCGCTTGTTGGAATTGCATTTAGCTACGTACGGGAGCGTGTCTTTACTCTCTGTATTCCACTCGCTTCACAAATCACAATGAATGAATCAGTCATTTTATTTAGTTTGTAGACGGCGGACGGGCGTCGAGTGAACGCAGCTCGCGCTAAATTACTTTCACTTTTAAACGTAAACATAACACAGAGTAATATTGTAATATAAATAGTTTAAAAGTATTAAAGGTTTCTGGTTATGGTGTCCCGGTCGTTTGAAGTTATAGCAATACTATAATATATGTAGTTGGTGTCAGTGAAAAAAATCTACAGATTTATATTAGTCTCGGTGTCGACCAGAGAGTTGGACAATAGAAGTTTCTTATCAGTATTATGGATAAAGACTATGGTGAGTTTTTAATTTAATTTAGTAGGTACTTTATCGTACAAACCCCTTTTTTCTTTTGCGCCGGGAAATGCTCTTAGGCATCCCGCGGAGGAGGGGCGACTCCCGAGGGGGGTATGTGGGACTCGCTGCGCCGAAAGATGGTAAGGTGGACGCAGCTCTACCCACAAAACCCGGCGAGTGCCACCAGGAGGTGCCCGGGATCTGTTGAGCAACAGGGCTCCTCGACGGCTAGTCAGTCCCTCAAGGGACCGACGCCACCTCCACATTCCACAGAGGGGTTGTCCCGCACCACAGAACAACCCATCCCAACGTCGGTACAGTGCAATGGGATGAGGTTCCAACCTTCCCCTTTGTCCCATCCCATCATACAAAGCTCTCCAAAACAGGAAGTCAATCTTCAATTTGTGTTCTACTACCAGCTACCTAAATGGACTTCACTAACCTTGTCCCTTGTAAAAATATAATAGGGGGTCATGCGATACGTAGGTATATAGTACGTTCACCTACCCACAAAGGCTATTTGCATTTATTGTTGTAAAAGATGTAGACTGTAGAGTGTAGAGCATTTTAAAAAGTCCTAAGGTAAAATATAGTCCTAGATCCGTCTGCAATTCGAGGTAGGTTTCTCAAAAATTAAGTAACGAATTTTAAATAAGCAAAACATTTGAAGCGGTGATTTTAAGTCTGATGAAACTTAAAAATTATCATTCGTTTTACATATTTTTGAAATGAACTGGGTCATTTTATTGCAAGAGTTAATTAAATACTTAGTCAATAATGTCCCGAAAATATCGATTTTAAATAAAGTGCAATTTTTTTCTTAATAAAAAATACATGTTACCTATCGCTATGCCCTTCATATATTTTTTATTATTTATACGCCATGTACATTGTACATACAGTAGGTACCTATATAGAATGTACCAGTCATGTGCCCTTATTAGGTTTCATGTAAATTACTTATGTATACTTCTATCTACTTCAATACTTCATATGGGATGGAACCGACTTTTGAAAATTTACTGATTTTATCACGATTTATTAAGATTTTTTATTTAGCGAAATTAGAGTACACATTAGAAAATCTATGTAAATAATATAGCTTTTTTGACTTGAAAAATTTAAGCTCTTTTTGTTGAGGTGCTACCAGATCCGGGACCCTCAAAAAGTCGCTGGAGGCGCTCGCAGTGGTTTTAGTTTGGGTATACACAGCCCAAGGGTGAGTCCCACATAGGGCCAGGTACCTACCTGGGGTAGGCCAGGCTAGCATGCATGTCCTGGCTACATGCATAAAGCATTTCCCTGCATCAAAAAAAAAAAGTTGAAGCACTAGGAGAGCAAAGCTGAAAGAAACAATATTATATACTTATTATGTCGAATAATCCATATCCTTACTATTATAAATGCGAAAGTAACTGTCTGTCTGTCTGTCTGTCTCTTCTTCACGCCTAAACCACTGAACAAATTTGGATGAAATTTGGCAAAAAGATAGTTTGAAACCCGAGAAAGGACATAAGATAGTTTTTATCCCGGATATCCCACAGGAACGGGATTTATGCGGGTAAAACCCCGGTACTGTCTATCTTCTGAACCACGAAATACATTTGGGTGAAATTTGATATGAAAATACGTTGAAACTTAACGTAGGACTTAAAATAGTTTTTATCCTGAAAATCCCACGGGAACGGCAACTACGTGGGTAAACCCCCAGGACTGTCGATCTTCTAAACCACGGCACAGATTTGGGTGAAATTTGATATGAAGATATTTTGAAACTTAACGTAAGATATAAAATAGTTGTAATCCTGAAAATCTTATGGGAACGGGAAATATGCGGGTAAAACCCCAGGAATGTCTATCTTCTAAACCACGGAACGGATTTGGGTGAAATTTGATATGAAGATGCTTTGAAACCTAACGTAGGACATAAAATAGTTTTTATCCTGAAAATCCCGCGGGAGCGGGAGTTGTGCAGCTAAAACACCGAGACTGTATATTTGTTAAACCACTGAACCGATTTGAGTGAAATTTGTATGGAAATTTATTTAAATTTGAATTAAAATATTGATGTATGAAACAAAAAAAACCGTTGTTTAAAATAAATTTAATTAAGTAGATAAGTGAATATTATTGTATGTTTTTTAACAGTTCCATATTTTTCCGTCATTAGTTGTTTGTATCCTCATATAGTTAATTATAGGGAAAGTTAAAGTGCGAAGTTTCAAATTCAGCAGACATAATATTATGTACATAATATATGTGTATAAAATACACAATTTTAGAATATAATTATTTTTTAAAACTTGTAAACACTTTATGTATTAGGTACTCTGAGGTATTACTATTGTAAAGTCGTATTCAGATTCGAGTTAGCAAAGGACGATGACATTGGTTTCATCATTATCACCATCATCAACCTTTATCCAACATTGTTTTATTTACATACTAGCTGTGGTCCGCAGCTTCGCCCGCGTTTACTTAGATTTACAGCCGTTCGGATTGATGATGATTATTTTTATGGCCAAAATTACTTCTTATAACATCAGCTATCTGCCAGTGAAAGCCTCGTCAAAATCGGGTTAGCCGTTTCAGAGATTAACCGGAACAAACAGACAGACAATTTTTTTTGTAATGTAAGTACCGTATATTATTTCATAGCTTTTACCCGCGACTTCGTCCGCATGTAAGTAAGAAGTATTTTTTAAATCTTATTTTTCAAATAATATGGTCCCAATTTACAAACTATTATAATTTAAAGAATACTATTAACTTCCACTGTAAGGCCCGATAGTACGTTTTTATAAAATAAATATTTATTTAATTTAGAAGTACATTTTTCTTATATTTAAATAACTATCGTTTCGACGGGTTGGGGAGACTTTACAGCAACCATGGTCATGGGAGGACTGAGGTGTCAGACGTCCTAACGTTACCATCAATATTTTAATTCAAATTTAGTACAAGTTTAGAAGATAGACAGTCTCTGGGGTTTTACCCGCATTAAGTTCCCGTTCCCGTGGGATTTTCAGGATAAAAACTATTTTATGTCCTATGTTCAGTTTCAAAGTATATTCATATCAAATTTCACCCAAATCTGTTTCGTGGTTCAGAAGATAGACAGTCCCGGGGTTTTACCCGCATAAATTCCGTGCCCGTGGGATATCCGGGATAAAAACCATCCTATGTCCTCCTATGTCCCGAGAAAGGCTCGGGTTTCAAACTATCTTTGTGTATATTTCATCCAAATTTGTTCAGTGGTTTGGGCCTGAAAAAGAGACAGACAGCCAGAGTTACTTTCGCATTTATAATCACTACATAGTATAAAGCAGTCGCTTCCCGCGTCTGTATGTATGCTTAGATCTTTAAAACCACGCAACGGATTTTGATGCATTTTTTTTAATAGACAGAGTGATTCAAGAGGAAGGTTTATATGTATAATACATGCATAATAAAGTAGATAAACACTGATAATTTTAGAAGTTTCTAATGGGATTTCGTAAATAAACACATTTTTTTGCGCTTACATTGCAAACGCTGGATGAATCCTATCGGATAGATCAAAATAATGTATTACATTATTGTACAACTCTCGAAAAGTCAAATGTAAAAAAGGTCTACAAAAAAATCCGCGATGGCACATGTAGATCTCTTAAAGATAACATACTATATCCATTTTAATATTTAAAAAATTGGCAATTATAAAGCGGTAATTGGAAAGGTATTTACACAAATGCGGTATTAATTCCTATCATTTTAAATGCATTAGTTAGCTTGAGAATTTCATGAAGATTATTTTTTCCCTTTACACCATGGAAATTAAATGAATACCTTAGGAGATATAGCAAAATCAAAATAATGCGTCGCCGTGATTCGACCTAGCCGCGCGGGCGTGATAGGGATGACTCCATGAGTCATGACGCCGCGCCTCGTGTCCGAGCCGGACGGAGTTTCCGTCAGATGATGATGGTGGAATTGTATATCCTAAATATGCCTAATACGGTTGTAAATCTAAGATAACGCGGGCGAAGCTGCGGGCAACAGCTAGTGTATTCTAAAAATAAACATTTTTTTCTTTGTGCTTTGCAACTCGGTTTACATCACATCAAAATTGAAAAAAAAAGCTCCAAATGCAATATTTTACATATTTAACAGATTCAAATAAACTTAAGTATTATTATACATATTAGGATAGATTAAATTGTGTAATAACTGACTCCCGTTGGTTACTTCATCTGCTTTTACAACAGAATTGAATATATTTTGTGGTAAATTGAAGGATTTTTATATACAATGTATATTGGAATAAAATTTATTAATCCCATAAAGGTAAGTACCCGAGGGAAAATAAAACATTACAAAAACAGCAGGCGTCTTTCAACGAATTTATATGAAATTATATTATATGGTCGTACTTTATATGCCCATCTAACATTTAAGATACTCTTTAATCTTTATCCCTAAAAATTTAAGAGTTTCCGTGGGATAGTTAAAAAACTTTAATTACTTAAACAACTTTGCACATTTATGCCTACATTAAAAAACAATTTAATATACAACATTCATTTATAACACATACAGTATTTCAACTAGATGGTGCTGATAGTATTCTACATCGCGATGCTGAAATGTTACTGTAATTCACTGCAATAGCCACAGAAATATATATCAAGATCTAAGATCAAGATCGAGATATATTTCTGTGGCAATAGCCAACGCTTAAAAATAATGTTATCGACTCTAAGTAGTAAGTCGTATTAAATAAACTAGATGGCGCTGACAGTATTCTATTATATAGTGAAAAATAAGTTGTTGAATTAGTTAATAGAATCAGGCGTTACTTTGCGGAAATCCGTTATAATATAAGATTAAATTATAATTTAATTAGCAATAATCCCGCAAAACACGCAGTCTTTACTGAAAATGTGTGAGCGCACACATATGCATGCATATAGCACCGCCCTTCTTTCCCACACTGCATATGCGTACACTCGCATACACCACCACCCCACATGCACCACAACCACAGTAAAATACCACCACCACACAATCTACGCACGTTTCGCCCCGACACCGAGGCATCCTCAGGATGTAGACTCTCCGATTAGTAATCGTTAAGGTGATGAAATGAGTTAAATTCGCGTAAACATTAGAAAACAATACGCTAAGTACCTATATCCAATTAAATAGTTTAAAAAATTGCCAATTTTACAGCGTTAATGTAAAAACTATATTTACACAAATACGATATTAATCCTTATCATCATTACAAAGTTCTTTGTCGCCTCTATCTGTCTGTACGCGATTCACTCGAAAACTACTAAATGGATTTTCATTCTGTTTCCAACATGAGATATAATTCCTGAGGCAGGTTATAGTATATAATTTACCAATACTGTAAAAATTGGTAAACAGTTGAAGAATTATTGAAAGAGTCGTAAAACTGTAAGCCTTATTTTTTAGAATTTATTCTTTCGAACAATAACAAAAAAAAGTTAAAAAATGATGATAACGCGAGCGAAGCTGCGGGCAACAGCTAGTATCTATTATTATATAGTAAGGAAGTAAGGATTTAAAAACAAATAATTCTAAGCTACATAACTTCCATCCGTAAACTATATTATCTGTAAAAAAATCAAAGAATACAAATGGATCCATTTTAAAAGTTTTAACCGGTGGGATGGGTACCTCCAGTCTGTTTTATTCTCCCGTGAAACAGTTTTGCCTTGTTTCGGAGAGAAGGGAAGGGACAGGCAGTGTAAACTTAACATCTTATGTTTTAGGATAGGCAACACATACATCAGTTGCCTTTTTTTTTCTATAACGCCGGGAAATGCTCTGAGGCATCCCGTGGGGGAGTGGGTCTCCCAACGCGGGTATGTGGGACTCGCTGCGCCCGAAAGCTGGTAAGTGGACGCAGCTCTACCCACTAAAACCCGGCGAGTGCCATCAATGTCGCCTTTGGTGAGGTGCCCCGGATCTAATGAGCAAACAGGGCACCTCGACGGCTAGTCAGTCCTCAAGGGACCGACGCCACCTCCACAGAGGGGTTGTCCCGCACCACAGAACAACTCATTCCAACGTCGGGACAGTACAATGGGGTGAGGTTCCCATCCTCGCCCCTTGCCCCCTGCTCTTTTGTCCCCTCTTCTTATAAGAGGGTACAAAGAGCCCCCTCGGCTCAATTAGCTTTACCCAAGGTGCAGCGGCTCACCCTAGGCTACTGAGCCCCACCGCCACGACAAGGCTTGAGCCACGGTGGGGATACATCAGTTGCCTGGTCTAGATAGTTTAAATTATTAAGGGCAGGTTAACTTGTTTATGCTCATGGGTGACGACGACCACTTACCTTTTGGCTATCCAACATTAAATCTCGTTATTCCATCGATTTGAATTAGAATTCGATTTTAACGTTCTGTTTGTATATGACCGCGTTACCACAGACTATAAAATGTACATGACGTGTCTGATCTTCATTTTCTTGCTCGGATATAAATAATTTTACCACCGCGACTATACTGACTGCTGACTATACCTACTTACGTAAGACATTCGAAAGCGAGACACAGTGAACGTTTTACGTGAATAAATAATTATAAAGTTAATAACAATGACTAAACCTCCCATGCGATAATTACCATTATGTAATAAGTCCTAACACCTTTATTTTCATTTAGAATTTAGATTTACAGTCGTATCTATGGATTGGCCGTGTATAAATTACATGTAACTATACAATTTACAAACTTTTGAAAATTAATAAATTAAATACAAAATATAAAAGATCATGATATACGTAACAAAATAAATACATATTTAGGGAAATGTTTCCACTACAAAACTCTCACGAACATTCGCATTTGAAATATGTAATAGGAAGGTAGTTTTAGTAGAATTACTACCATTGTTGTCATCCAAATCCAGCTCCTTTGAATGCCGAGGACATCCAGATGCTGAATTACTATAACAGCGAATTATTTAACAAAAAAATATGTAAACCAAAGTTGCAAACAGTAAACTACAGTTCACGTGAAACAGCGCATGGATAGGTTTTCTTTACAACATCTAATAAGATTTAAGTTCAATCACCTAGTTCCTGTAATTTTACTATAACAATATGACTTAGAAGTCTTAGTATGTGGCTCGAGAGTCGAGGGATCATTATTTCTATCAGCTCAATTTCGAGCGTCTGGTACCAATCCTGTTACTTATCAGCTATCATAATTGGTAAATGGTAATTGGTACATTATGCTAAGAGGTTTTGTCATCATGCATTAATCCTGTTGAAACTGTTGAAATTTTTGCATTATGTTAATGATATTGCCAATAATTTAGGTCATTTCCTGATCAGTCAGTCAGCAAAAAATCGAGGATTTCTGCCTTGATGGTTTGCTAGATCAGGAATCTTCGTTTTTATGATACATAAACAATTTAAACAGAGACTAGCCCAGCTGGTAACTCATTCACGTGTTGCCTATCCTGTGACATAAGATGTTAAGTCTCGGTGCCAGTAATTACACTGCCTGTCCTGCCCTGCCCTTCTCTCTGAAACACGCTAAAGCTGTTTACCATTAGCTTCTTGTAATTGTGTTTAATGTTAATATTTAGCTTTATTTTTCTATTTTTAGAGTCCGTTTCTCAAAATTAAAAAACGGACGGAAAATTGAGCTCTCAGCATAACTGAAGGAAAATATCGGCAAACCGTATTTTTTTATTATAGTAGGTTTTATTACATATAAAAATACTTACGGAACCCTCAGCGCCAGTCAGACTTGCACTTGCTTGATTTTTTTATTTTTAAAATGATCTCAGTGGAGTGAGCTCTTCCGTTCGGTCAAGGTTGAGCAGATTCTTGACTTTCAAGCTGTGAAAGAGGTTTATTGGCCTTAACATTTAGGCTTGGCGTAAACGGACCACCGACCAAAGCCACTGTTGTCCAGCGACAGCCGACAGCCAATTAATATGGTACACTTTTTCATGTAGGTATGTGTAGCCCGTATGTAGCCTAGGGTGAGCCCAGCACCTTGGGCGAAGCCAATTGAGCCGAGGGGTCTCTTTGTACCCTTCTTATAAGAAGAGGGGACAAAAGAGCAGGGGGCAAGGGGTGAGGAGGATGGGAACCTCACCCCATTGTACAGTCTCGACGTTGGGAGGGGTTGTTCTGTGGTGCTGGACAACCCCTCTGTGGAGGTGGCGTCGGTCCCTTGCGGGGCTGACTAGCCGTCGAGGTGCTCTGTTAGCTTAACAGACCCGGGGCACCTCACCAAGGCGGCACTGGTGGCACTCACCGGGTTTTAGTGGGTAGAGCTGCGTCCATTTACCATCTTTCGGGCGCAGCGAGTCCCACATACCCACCTGGGGAGACCCACTCCCCAGGCGGGATGCCTTAGAGCATTTCCCGGCGTAAAAGAAAAAAAAAAAGCCCGTATGTAGAGCCTTAAGTATAAATTCATGTTTTTTCCGGATTATCTGTTCCACAGAAATATTAAGAACAATATATATATGTGATCGATCATCGGACTATCTATTTTTTATAGCATAGGAACGCAAACGAGCAGTCGAAGCTTTAGACTACCGACGGCCATACACATACGCACAACCAGAGATTATGCAGACGTATTGCCCTCCTATTCACTAACCCCCAAATGGGCCACCGAAAACTCACAAACCGCATGAAACGCGACAGCACAGCTATCACTTAACGCTGGTGTTATGTGAGCGAGCGTTACCACCCCGGTCGTGCCGGCCCAAGTCGGCTGCATAGCAGCATAGCACTACCTCTTGGCTCTAATACTTATATATAATAACTATTTATATCTTTATATTAGGTAGGTATATATATAGACAATTTTGGGACACTTTGTTTGTCCGCTATAACTTTATACACTACTGAACCATTTTTTTTGCCGGGAGATGCTCTTAGGCATCCTGTGGGGAAGGAAGGGGATTCCCCTGGTGGGTATGTGGGACTCACAGCTCTACCCACTAAAAGTGTTCTCCTCGTCGTGCTGCGGGAACTATGGTCGTCCGCTTACTACTACCGCGTACTACGCTTAAGACACAGTCTGAACACGGTGTTGATTGTGGCAGATTCACTTTAGCCTTTTTCACTCACTTTTATATTACATATATATGCGAATAAAAAATAAATTCGTCTATTTGAAATCTGAAAATCTGGGATAGATCATCCAGACTCTTGAGTGTGCGAAAATACGAGATTCTAAAGAATTTTCCTGCCTTATATATTTACTCTGGTGTCGTGAACAGTATTACCAGCCTGTTACGACTTGGGGACCTACAGAAATAGAGGCCTCATTATAATCATTATAAATAGAGGCCTCATTATAATCATTATAAATAGAGACCTCATTATAATCATTATAAATAGAGGCCTCATTATAATCATTATATCCTGTTTACGTCGAAACTTAGCAGATCGATCCTGAAATCCGACTGATCGGTTTGGCTATCTAAGGGACAGTGATAGTGAATGTATTCCTTGATAGGATGAAGATAGAGAGAGAGATAGAGAGATAGATATGTAGGTTTTTCTTTATATATATAAATATATAAGTGTTTCTTTCTTTCTTATTGTCTCACACACTCTCATACTGGTGCAAGAACCTATAAAATGAGAAGTCTGCCGCTAAAGCCTAAACGGGACAAGAGTCACATCGTCACAAGAGGATCATCACCCACCAAACATCTTTTCACGTGAATGAGCAAAGTGTTGTTCGTTCTGGTGATTGAGATGACGATTAAGACTAACAATAAAGATCATAAACATTGATCTTAACGTGTTATTGCATCACGACTGTAGGTACAAATGACTCTAAATCAGTACCGTGTTAGACCGTCGCGTGTGTGAGTTGTGACCGTCCATCAGTGTGACGAAATTTGTAAAATCGTAAAAACAACGACCTTCGTCCAGCGGACGTAGGATACGGATAAATATAATAATATATAATTCGTGTAACAAGTGATATTAACAAGAATAAACTATGTAGTGATTTCTTTATAAATTATACTTACCTCGTTTTCCATTATACAATGAATGTTGGGATAAAAGCGAAACTGGATACACACACCATTGTTCGAATTTTATTTTATAAATTAAAATTTCGTAATAGAGGAAGTTTTAAATATTATTATGCTCGTTTAACTAGAATTATCATATCAAAACATTTTTTTTCCTCGGAACTATATATTAAGTACCTATATTTTAATACGTAAATGTTGAACATATTATAATATACTATATAGGTACATTGTGTAATTTACAAAATATTGTATAGGTAGTATGTTTAAAATTATACAACAAATTTGTCTAATAGAAGTATACTAAGTAGGTACCTACGTAAGTCATGCTCTCTCTTTTTAGTCAATTGTATTATACGGCCTTGACGTATGCGGCCTTGGTATCTAGTCTATCTACATATTTCACACATAGGCTAGATTTCGTTCTTATGATCACCTCATATCGTAGGTACCTAATAGTTACAAGAGATTAATAGGCTAAACTATCGGTTTCTAGATTGCATAGGTAATAGGTTCCGTTTTCAAGTCAGAGGTCGGATTCAAGTAAGTAGAGAAAAATCAAAGCTTTTGTAAATTTTTCCGTGTATCTGACCTTGACGACATCGCTTGCATACCGGTCTAGAAAACATCGTACGAAAACCTCCACAACTCCGAGAATAAGGATCGTGTTTCTTTAAATCATTACTACCATCATCATCAGCCTCTATCTGTCCACTGCTGCCTAAATGAACGCCAAGACGACCGATCCCTCACTATTCCCAACTACTAATCCCAACACGGACCGGCCACCGCAAGGACGTCTTCCCACCTTTTTTTCACTTTTACGCCGGGAAATGTTCTGATGCATTCCGCTGGGAAGGGGACGCAGCTCTACCCACTAAAACCCGGCGAGTGCTACCAATGCCGCATTTGGTGAGGTGCCACGGATCTATTGAGCAAACAGGGATTCTCGACGGCTAGTCAGTCCCTCAAGGGTCCGACACCACCTCCACAGAGGGGTCGTCCCGCACCACAGAACAACCCCTCCCAAAGTCGGGACAGTGCAATGGGGTGAGGTTCCCATCCTCGCCCCCTCCTCTTTTGTTCCCTCTTCTTATAAGAGGGGTATAAAGAGCAGCTCCCTCAGTACAAATCGTCTTTCCACCTGGTTAATGACCGACCAACACTTCGTCTACTTAAAAGCGGCCTCCACTGTTGTACCTTATTGACCCATCCGCCATCTTTCCTCCTAATCCTGTAACCGGGCCACTGCCACTTCAACGTGCTTATTCTTCGCGTGATAGGTATCGGTAACATTAGTTCTCTAGCGGATGTCTTCGTTTCGAATCCTATCTGCCAAAGAAACACCCAGCATAGGACACTCCATGTTCCAGGACACTCACAGCACGTTGAGCTACGGTAAACATTCGGAACAGTCGTAAATTTAGAGGCCACGTTTCAGCCCCGTTGGTCATCACGAGGAGAACGCATTGGTTGAAGACTTTCGTCTTCAAACTCTGCGAGCTACGGCAAACTTTTATGCCACTTGCCTGTGAATTTGAGTCCAGACAAGCTGAGTAGTCGACGTGGCCTATTATGATACATGAGTTCACCCGATGGCAGCCATTATCATAACATCTAACGTTATCATCATTGCGTCAATTGAAGCACAGGTATTATCAACCATAACCATATTTATACTAAGATTGAAGCCCCTACTCAGTAGACGCCAACAAGCTGATGATGTTAGTTAATAGAATCAGGCGTTACTTTGCGGAAATCCATTATATAAGATATTAAATTATATTATATTAATCGATTAGTAATCACTTAACGTTTACTAATCGTAGAGTCTACATCCTGAGGATGCCTCGGTGTCGGGGCGAAACGTGCGTAGATTGTTTGGTGGTGGTCTTTCACTGTGGTTGTGGTGCATGTGGGGTGGTGGTGCATGCGAGTGTACGCATATGCAGTGTGGGAAAGGAGGGCGGTGCTATATGCATGCATATGCGTGCACTCACACATTTGCTGTAAAGACTGCGTGTTTCGCGGGATAATTGCTTATTCATATAATATAATTTAATATCTTATAAGCTGATGATGACTAGCCTACGATAATAACACAGGGGCGACCTTGTACACAATACACAATAAAGACGGTACTTAATATTCAGATAAAATGGCCGCTTGTTTTTCAAGTGAAAACATTTCTAGCGTTGTGATTTGAATTTTTGAAACTCTGAAAGACTGGGGAACGAAAAAGAGGAGATACCAAATATTTTTACTGGATTAAACCTGCGAGAGAATAAGATACGAAAACTCGCAGAAGGAGAGGACCGCCTGCCATGTGCTCTCACTGACGGTCATCGCTCGGATGACCGCAGGGAGCGACAGGTCCGCGCCAACCTCAGCGACGAGGGGCGCACTTGCCTCCGCCCATGCTGGGCACTCCGCCAGGGTGTGGTATGCAGTGTCTTCACTGCTGCCGCAGTGATGACACCCTGGCGAGTCCTCCGCCCCTGCCACCTTCCACAGATACCTTCCGAATCAGCCATGCCCCGTCAGAATCTGCGCAAGGTGGAAGGTAATGATGCCGTACCGCCGGTCAATCCACTGCTCCAGGATTGGACCGACAGCCGACACGGTGCGGTGTCCCGCACTAGACACCTCCAGCCTCTCCTTCCACTGACGAAGCACACGCCTTCGGAGGCGGCTCCGCCAGGACTCTTCTTCCTCAGAGGTCGCCTCTTCGTCCTCCTCTCCTCGTCGTCTCCTCCACGTCTGTGCCAGGGCCCTTGCCACCAGGTCCCATGGCGCGGAGCCCGCCAGTACGCACGCAGCCTCGTATGAGCCACCGGCAGTGGGGTACGCGACGCACCTACCAGACAGGTAGTTTCCTACCAGTCTGCGCAGATACGTCGGCACGCCGTGGAACCTCAGCGCCTCCAGGATTGTGTCAAAGGGTAGGGTGTTGAAGGCGTTGCCTATGTCAATGGACACCGCCAAAAGCACCTCTCCCCCTTCGACTGCTGCATCGGCAAGGGCCCTCACCCTGGTCAGAGCGTCCAGGGTGGACCTGCCCCGCCGGAAGCCAAACTGGTAGGCACTGAGGTTCGGACCTGTCTCCTCTAGGTGATCGACGATACGGGCAGCTGCGATCCGCTCCAGCAGCTTGCCCGCCTCGTCGAGCAGCACGATCGGTCGGAATGCTGACGGCAAGTCGACCGGTCATCCCTCCTTTCGGATCAAGGTCAGCTTCCCCTTCTTCCACGCCGTGGGAAACTGACCCTGCACCAGATAAGCGCTAAAAAGGCGCATCGCCTGTGACCGGAGCGGGCCAAGAGCCAGAACCAAGGCCCGCCCGGGAACACCATCTGGACCCGGGGCGGTATTGCGCGCCCTCATGCGCGCTAACGCTGCGTCCAGCTCCGTCTCTGACACCTCCGGAGCCTCGTCGTAAGGCGGCTCACCGCCTGATGGAGCCATAGGCGGGGGTGTGTGCTCTCCTCGGCCGGGGAATAGGGCCGGAACTATTCCGACGACTCCATATACGACGACGACTATAGCGACTCCGGGTGTACCGGCGTCTTGCCGCAACGCAACTCCTACGCAGCTCAGCGAGCTCCTCCGACCACCAGTACACCCTCCTGCGTTGCGGGGGCCGCCGACTTATCCTCGGCATAGCCGCGTCGCACACCTGCGCCATCGCGGTGACCATGCGGTCGGTCTCTCCGTCCACCTCGGTAAAGCCGTGCCACCGTCCATGCACCAGGCCTGAATCAGGGCTGCCTCGAGGAGGGCCTCTTTGTCCATCCTCCTCAAGGCCCAACGTGGGCCGCACTCCGCAACCAAGTCACGGCTTTGGGAGGTGGTGGCGTTGCTGTACCGGAATCGGATGTACCGGTGGTCCGACAGCGTCTCGCACTCCAACACCTCCCAGCCTTGTAGGCGGCGAGCAAGAGAGGCATCGGCGAAGGTCACATCGACGACACTGCCGCCCTGCCTCCGCACGCACGTGTGCCTCGACCCCACGTTGAGGACTTCTAGCCCAGCCTCGACCGACCAGTCCTCCAGTTCCGCGCCGCGCACGTCGGTGCGCCGAGAACCCCACGCCTCAGATTTTGCGTTTAGGTCCCCGGCGATGAGGACGTGATCGAGGCGAAGCCGCCCAACCACAGAGCCGACCCGTGCTAGAAACTGCTCAAAGTCGGCAAGGCTCCGGTTGGGAGAGAAATACACCCCGATTATAAGTACGCGGCCGATCTCCACAGCCACATACCCACGCCCTCTCTCCACAGCCCCGAACGGAGGCGAACCGTTCAGGCTGGCGATGGCCACCAGGCCATCCTCGTCCCCGACCCAATTTGGAGAGTTGGGGACGCGGTACGGCTCGGCGACTACGGCCACCTGCACTGACCACTCCGCCAGAGCCTGACAGAACAAGTCTTGGGCTCTGGCGCAGTGGTTGAGGTACCCCTGTAGCACTTGGGTGTGGTGTGCCATCACTCCAAGGCCATGGGGACCTCCTCGCCCAGAACCGCGAAGCTGTTTGCAGTCGGGATAATGGGCTGCGAAGGGGGAAAAGGGCCCTCCCTAGGCTCTTCGCCTGCTCGCTTGCGCCCCGCCTGGCCTCTGCGCGGAGCGACGCACGCTCCGCCGCCCATTTTGTGGGCAGCGGGTAGCCCCTTTTCAGAGCATACAGCACACTTAGGGACGGCCGCAGAGCAGTCCTTGGCCCCGCTTCCCCACAGCGGAAGCAAAGGCCACTCCGGTCTACTGCGGAAGAGCAGACGGCCGCCATGTGCCCCCGCTCTTGGCAGCGGAAGCACCTTAGCGGGCGGGCGTCGAGCAGTCGGAACTGCGCTGACACCCAGCCCACCAATAGCCTGCCCCTCTCTACAATCGCCTTTGCCGCCAGGACAGGGCAAAGGACGATCGCCGACCCAAGTCCCGAGTGGCTGCGGCCTATTTCGCCGGACTTGACTTGTTCTGGGGCGCAGTCTCCTGCCGTCGCTACCGCAGCCACAACGTCGGCCTTCGTGACCGAGTCATCCAGGCCTGAGACGCGCACGCTTACACATCTGGTAGGCCTGGAGACACGGACTACATCCTCCCCGACTACCACCCGGATCTTTTGAGCCGGGGAGTCTGCCTTTTCACCTGTGGCTGCGCCTGGCAGTATTAGAAGGCGGCCACCGGTGGCTGCCTTTCTGCAGCGGAGGGGCCCTATGTCGAGGTCGGGAAGGCGAATCTCTGATTTCGCCTTTCCTATTACATCTGCGTACGTCAGACCCCTTTCCGCTGCGGCCGGCTGCAGCTGCAGCACCACAACCGATGAATTGGGCGCTCGGAGCTTGGGTGGTACCTTTTTAACCAGAGCCGTGTTGTCCTTCTGACCCTTGGCGGTCTTCTTCTTTTTGGTGACCGTAGTCCACCCGTCGCTTTTCGCAGACTGCGCGGTCTTCCCACTTTGGAAGCCCGCTGCTCTCTTCTTTGCCGCCTTTTTAGGGGCGGCCGAAGACCCTGGGTTTGCCGGTGGCATCAGCGTCGTCAATGCCACGGGTGCCCCCTTCCTCAGCGCTTTTTTGGAGGTGCCTGACGGCCCCGGATTCGCAGTCGGGGCTGACGTTGCCGCCGCCGCCCTTCGGTCCGCCGCGAGAGGCGGGCGCAGCCGCGGCTCGGGCAGGAGTCGTGACTCCAAGCCTTCTAGCCGGGCGTTTAAGCGCGCGCTTGAGAGCGCCACCGCCTCTCGCATTGCCTTTTCAACGAGCTCCTCCAGATTTGTGGGGAGGGATGGCGCCGATGCAGTCTTATTAGCGGCCGGTTGCTGGCGGAAGGAGGCGAGCTCGCTTCGAAGCATCGCCAGCTCCTCCCGCAGCTCTTCCACCTCCTTTGTCAGCCTGGTGTTGGCCATCTCCAGGGCCCTCGTTTCCGCCGAGGACGTACGTCCAGGAGCGTCACCGTCGCTCCCTTGATCACGTCCGTAGCGTCTTTGAGGGCGCGCGCCATTGTGCCCTTCAAATGCTTCGACTTATTTCGGACCCCCGTGATGGTCTCGAGAGCCTTAGAAATCGAAGCACCCAGTGCGCGCGCCGTTTCTATATTAGTCATATTGGCAGCTGCCTCAGATCCCGACGACTCCGACAAGTGGCGCAGCCGTATGCTTCGCGCGTTCACTGAAACGCTGCGCTCCGCCTACATCGCCGCCCGCTCCTTCTTTGATTTTGCCGAGCCTACGTAGTGGCCTGTTGTTGGTGGCCTGCCTCTTCCTCGCTTTGTGGGTGGCGTCTTACGGAACGCATGTGTGTCCCTTTCGTAGTCACCTCACTTTCTGCCTCATCTTCCGACGATGTTAGTCGGGTCCTCTTCTTGAGAGCCAAGCGCATCGATCTCCGGCTGACAGTAGAGTCACTCGCGCTCATGAGCTCTACTTCAATTCGCATTTCTTTCCAATTCACATTTCTTTCCAATTCGCGTGCATCGTTGTCCGGTGTGGTTGCAAGGTCGTTTTTGCGAGAGTCCGGAATATCCGAACCCTCGGAGCAGGTTGTGCCCCCCCCCCCCCGTAGTACGTGGGGCAGACCTCCGCCGATATCGACGTGGTGCGGGATTCCCCCTTTCGAGGACCCGCCCGGGGACTATTTTCAATGCTGCTTTCCATTTTTGAAAATTCTACTCATTAGGGTTGAGCAAAACCCGTAGCCAACTCAAAAAACGTGGTGCGCTAGGGACTGGAGACCCTCCAGCCATTCACCCCCTCGCCACGCACTAGCTTATCTTGGGATTAGGGTAATTTTTTATGGAGGGTTTCTTCCTCGCGGTCTCCATCCCAACATGGGATGGCGACCACCACCCCCGGCCCTATGGACCGGGGAGCGGCTCGGCCGGTAGTGGCCAGAACCAACTGCCGCCCGGGATCCGATTGGTTGCCCAAGGTGCTGGATTGCATCCCAGGCTTAAGCCCCACCGCCGCGACAAGGCTCAGATCTATGGTGGGGTGGTTATCTTACCTACAACAACAATTACGACAACGGTGACGTATTTGTTGGTGTACCTATTTTACTTAGCTGACACCGACTCCAAAAGTAACAATAATGACGTGGTAAACACAAAGATTGTACATTAGTAGAAGTATAAGATGATTATTAGTTGTAGACAAAAATTAAAGAAACACGATTATTTTATTACTTTTTAGTTACTTTATTTTTTTAAGTCGGTTATAATTATTAGGTTTGACATCTATATCATATTGTGAACTGTGTGTTTACCTTTCAACCAAGTAATTGAGTTCAGTGAGGCAATTCTGAGCACTTCTTGATTCGAGATAATTGAATGTTAGTTTGGTGATGTCAGTGTGATGAGTGGGCTTAAGTCTTATGATTGCTTCACAGCGCTTCAAGTATATTGCACAAACAAACGGAAATACAAACTAACCAATAGTGTTTATTGAAGTCCATGCTAATATTATTATATACGCGAAAGTAACTGTTATCTTTTCATAACTACTCCGCTGATTAGATTTGGATTGTTTGGCAATAAAAAAAGTTATCGTTTACGAAAATAATTAATTAGTGGCTATGCAGATACGGGCGTAAATCTATGTTTACGCGGGTAAAACTGCGGGCAAAAACTAGATGATAAACGGGAAAATCCCAGGGCTTAAAAGCGAGGCCAATTGGTACCTAGTGTGCTTTAAATACATAGTAAAGATAACATAGATAAGTAATAAAGCAAACAATGCGATCTACATCAGCAACAGAATTTTAAACTTTTTTCTGTTTAATTAGCAGTATCATTATCAGTCCCTATCTAAACCGTACAAATACGACGTCGGTTGTAAGTTGCAACACCCGGCCGTATACCTACAGCTTCATCTTCTTAAAAAAGAATTATCGAAATCGGTTCACGCAGAAAAAAAAGTTAAGAAACGGTCGAATTGAATACCTCTTACTTTTAAATCAATAAGCTATGCTTAAAAAACCTAACAAAATAATAAAAGAGGTAATGGCCTTAAAACGGCTGAACCGATATTGATAAAACTTGTCTAAGTACCACCGCTAGTAAATCTGCTTTCACATTAAAAAAGAAACTACATCCAAATCGGTACACCCGATTGAGAACTACATTGCCACAGACAGACACTAGGAGTCAAATTTATAATAGTAGAAGATCCGATTCAGCTCGGTGAAGGTCGATTTAGGTTCGGATCTTAGACCATAATACTCGTAATAGAAATGGCCAACGCTTCATCTTTCCAAAGTTTGCTCTACTGGAAAAAATATGGTTGGAGTTAGTTCGGTAAGTGACATAAACGAAAAAAGAGAGAAGGCCGGCGACGAGGCCTCCTCCCGCGGGCGACGAACGGGGGTGCGTAGGAGTTTTTTTTTTCGGATGGATCTATGCTAACGTCCCGAAGGCCCTAATGCTACATCGGATTAGTGTGAGCCCATTCATCTCACTTTTGGTTTATAAAAGTGGGGGGTTGCCCCCCGCCAACCGTGCAGTCTGCGACCACACGGACTCCTGGCGTCGGTTGTGAAGCGTAGGAGTGCGCTTCCAATAACGCCCCTGTGTTAGTGTCGGGCTCAGGATTGGAACCTGGGTCTGTATGGCACGACGTCGTGGGGACTGCTTAGTAGCGGCCGGGCAGTCCCCCCTTACGAGAAGTAGTCTGGCCTTCGGCGGGGCCAACCTGTCGCTGAGGTGATCCTGTTTGTTGTCTGCATATCCGGGACCCTCAAAAAGCGGCTAAAGGCGCTCGCAGTGGTTTTGGTAAGGGTGGGCACTCCCAGGTGCGAGTCCCACATTCGCTGTTGGTGACTCGTGAATGTGTTCGTCTTGTTCAAGTTTTACCGGTGAGAGGGATGTGCTTTATGAAGCGAGTTTGCACGGATCTTTTTATTCTGCAAAGCGTTATCTTGTATCAAAAGAAAGGTAGGACAAGCAAAGATGTTATTTCAGCAAACATACATAAATTGCGTGAACCTATCACATTATTGGCTGGCCTCGGGTACATTAACGTTGATTATAATAATTATAATATTCCTTACCTCTTTTTCGTAAAATTTAATGGAACTGCCAGTAAATATTTAAACATATTTATTTACAAATAGTTTCATACTTAATTCGTGCACTTATAGAGACAGTTAATATAGTACCTACACTTACTGGAGAGCAAAACTCTTATGACTAACATCACTTTAATGCATTTACTGTGAATATAAAGTACTTATACGTTTATTACGAGGTGAAGCTGCGGTTGACGTCATCATTATCATCAGTCCAGTGCTGGGCTTCATTGTAGTATATATCCTATTAGTGGAAAACGTTACCAATTGCCCCAGATATTATTTGTTTGTGGACTTTTGACGTTCAATACATTGTGTGTAAAATATTGAACACAAATTTCGTATTTTTACTCAAGTGATAAATGAGAACATCTTATTTCGGTTGCTTGATTAGCTTCTTATTATTTCTTAGTTTACACTGCATATCACCCTGCTGTTATCCGAGCGATGACCGTCAGTGAAAGGGCATGGCTGGCGCTCTTCTCCTTCTGCGACATCATTACCTCGCAGAAGCGGGAGAGGGAGCGCACTGGCGCCTCTTCCCGCTTTAGAGCTCGGCGGCGACAGGCGGTCGCATCGCCGGCCGTGAGGGACCTGTGCGCGGCCGATCGATGTGTTCAGGCCTCAGGGTGCCTTAAGTGGAGTAGGAGGAGGGGACGTCACCACCTCTGCATCCAGAGGAGTGTGCCTCCAGGCATACCGTCGCCGGTGCAGACGTCCATAGTACCCGCACCGGGCCAGCAACCCAGCACGTGTTCCCTCAAAACTGCCCGATTTTAGTGGATAGAGCTGCGTCCACCTTACCATCTCTCGGGGGCAGTGAGTTCCACATACCCGCCTGGGGATGCCTAATCCCCCATCCCCCATAGGATGCCTAAAAGGATTTTCCGGCAGAAAAAATATATTCTTAGTAAAAGTTCTTGGGCACGTGATATAACATTTCGAAACGTCTTTACAAGTTTAGTCCACGAATTCCATTTTGCATTTTTTTAATACGTTCCCTATTCCTCTTTGCCTACAAGTATATAATATGTAGTTGGGCTAATCTTGGCCCTATATATTTATTCGTACATAACGAAGTACTTCACGAAGTGGGCTGTTCCATATTGTTCGTAGACCAATACCTACATGTGCCCAGGCCGCATCTTTCATTTCATATTTCATACTAAATAATAATTACATTTCGTAGAATGTAAAAAATATAATAAGGATATTTTGTTCTGGTTTTTGCTTTGCATTTGTGAATTCTTTGACATTTAGAAGAATAGGTACTTACCGTTTATAGTAGCTGTTATGGTTATATTATTATCTTATCAAATAAATAGCTTTTGATAAACATTTTATCTGCTAAGTATGTAAACAATAAATGAGGACTATTAAACATAAAACAAAAAATATATTAAATGTAAGTATCTAAATGAAGGCTTTTCCAACATGCATTCAGTCACGTCGTAACTCAAAAATTGCTATTGTGTAATCGTAATACCACATACTGTGGTATTACTAAGCGGCAGCACGCGGCAGGTCATATTTTTCTTCAAAATCATTTACATTTCTAATCTATATCTAATATATATATATATATATATATATATATATATATATATATATATATATATATATATATATATATATATATAAATGAATCACGTGTGTCTTTGTGGTCACGCCTACAGGTCACGCCATCACGCGTGAACGGCTGGGCCGATTAACGATTTCGTTAATTCTTTTTTTGTTGTTTGTTATTGCCATGAGAAGGTTCTTATGAAAGATAATATTATTTAAAATATTGCGCGGAAAATAAGAAAATTTAAGAATACTTAACTACCATATAAAATTTATGATAAGGCTAAATTAGAAATAATTGTCGTATAGCATTAGAATAAATACACTTTTTTTTAAATATTTTTTATTAATTATACCAATTCGAATTCAATAACAAGAGCCCTAGTAAATGTAGCCTTTGTTTTTTATTAAAATCGTATTCAATTAACCTAAAAAAATAATAAATCTCAAACGCATTGGTAAAATTCTAACGTGTTAGACGCCGAGATCACAACGACCTTCTATTCATCATACTAATAATCTTTGTTACCTATACGAGCATCGGAAGTTTAATCTTCACTGTTATAAATATAAAGAAAAGAACAAAGACTTTGTGTCATGTACACTTGACTTGCTTTATACCCTAGGTATTATATTATATACATTGCATTTGCCATGTTGATTATCATCTGTTAAAATATATTATCATGCTATAATACCAAGGGTAAAAATTCTAACCTCTAAGTCTCAGGGTTTGTTTGTGTCCCCACCATGGTTTAGCCTTGTCGTGGCGGTGGGGCTCAGTAGCATAAGGTGAACCCAGCACCTTGGGCGACCACCATGGTTCAGGCCTTGTCGTGGCGGTGGGGCTCAGTAACCTAGGGTGAGCGGTGCACCTTGGGCGAAGCTAATTGGGCCGAGGGGGCTCTTCGTACCCCTCTTATAAGAAGAGGGGACAGAAGAGCAGGGGGGCAAGGAGTGAGGATGGGAACCTCACCCCATTGTACTGGCCCGACGTTGGGAGGGGTTGTTCTGTGGTGCGGGACAACCCCTCTGTGGAGGTGGCGTCGGTCCCTTGCGGGACTGACTAGTCGTCGAGGTGCCCTGTTTGTTTTCTAGATCCGGGGCACCTCACCAAAGGCGGCATTGGTGGCACTCGCCGGGTTTTAGTGGGTAGAGCTGCATCTATTTACCAGCTGTCGGGTGCAGCGAGTCCCACATACTCGGAGCATTTCCCGGCGTAAAAAAATAATAAGGGTTTGTTTATGTTCATTGGGATAAACCTATGAATCACCTAATTGTAAATAAACATCATTGCTCTTGAACATGAACGTCGAAAACTCTCGAACACGAATCCATCCGTGCTGTCTTATCTGAAAATTGTACTGGCTATCCTGTCTTCTTTAATGACGATACAGCAAATCTTTGTACATTTTACTTTAGTGGAAGAAATAAGGAGGATAATGTTAGTTCCATGAAGACAGGAGCGAAGCACAAAGTGCATTCCACTTGAATATTAGCAGCGCCCCGCGGTTTTAAATGCGTACTTCCCATTCCCGTGGGAGTACAGGTTTATACCTGTAATTATAACCTATGTGTTATTCTTATGTATAAGCTATGTTATTGTAGTTTTTGCGTGAAAGAGTAACAAACATTATGTATCTTCGCGTTTATAATATTAGTAGGAAGATATGTCCGCAAACCAGTTCTCAGGAACTTACCACGGGGCTCAGTTATGGTGCGATTGTTAGTGAATTTGCAGCTTGTAAAAGTGTAGTCTTCAAATTGATGTTGATTTGATGTTTTCTTTATAGCTTATCAATTAGTGAAAACGAGACATTATACTGGTGAAAATATTATTGAAGTGAAAACTCCCGTTACCACCGTTATAAGACGCTATTTGACGTTTGATTTATTTACATAAGATTATGCAATATTTGTTTACATAATCAATCGTCAAACACACTGAAATTTCAATGTCATGCGGCCATTTTGTGGGCCGTTTAAATTGTATAGGTTGTCATAATCTTTTACAGCCTGTATGATAGGTTTTTGAATTTAATTGTTTTATTTTTACTTCTATCGGCAGTCCCTGTGACTGGTGGGGATGGTTTTTTAAAAGGGACGAGTTCTTTAGAAGATTTCCTCTTGGCTCTTTATAATGTTATTATAGATATTATATGCATCCAACTCGTTACTATACTATACTTTTTATTTCAACAATGACCACATATTTTTCTATTACGAACAAGTGTAACAAATCCTGTGTCCTTGCGGATTGTACAAGAAACTATTGTTCCTTCGCGTGATTTAATTGATTATATAAATAATTCTATTTCCTTTAATCGATTCTTTATTTATTTGCTCTAATAATTTATTATTATAGCCGTCCTATTTTTAGTTTAACGAATTAATTATCGGATCGTTATCATCAGCACGTAATGTCCACTTCTGAACTTTTACATTACCAAAAACGAAAGTAAAACCCCCTACTAATAGGAAGGATAGTAAATAGAGATAGTCGGTAAAATTTATACATAAGAGATCTATATCGATGGACAAAAGTACCCGGGGGACAGTCTGCACAGGCCTACAAAGTACAAACTACAAAGATAAAAAGTCCCTACAAATGTCAATTCCATCCACTGAGTTGCCATGAATTAAATAGTGTCAATGTGTTATACATATTAATATTATATAGGTGGAATATATATTAGCAAATTTAATTTTAGGTTTGATGGTCAGGCTATGGGCCCCATTTGAGTTTGGAGCTCCGAATTCCGATGCATTCACTGTGTATCGCTTTATTACTATTCTTATTTATTGTTTCCTCAAAAAAAGTTTTTTCATTATAGGTAATAAATTATATTCACCGAAGCATTAGAAAACAATATAATATTATAGATGTGTTAGATATGGCTAACGCTCACTTGACAATTTAGATTCTCACCGCGCTGGTTTTGATTCTTACATTGCTCGTTACACAATCAAAAGGAACCAATTATACTATCTACAATAGAACAAAGGTAAAATAAATATATAAAACATGGTAACTTATGTTTTGGCTGCAGTCTAGTAGGCAATGCTTTGAATATTAAACCGAATATGTTTACCTGAAGCACTTCCTTACATTGGGTAGATAAAATTGATAAGTATTCTCAAGATAAGGTACTATGTAATCTTATACCGTCAAGATATGAGTAATTGCTCTTTAGTAAAACTTTTACAAAGTTTTTTACACTGGAAATCAAAAATGAATCCCAAAATATGTACATAAAATCAATGCTAGAAGTGCTCGGAAATGGGATGTTGTGATGAATGCTGTGTTTCCCCGAAAGAGTCGCGTAAGTTTTTATTTTAAACGTCAATGTTGATAAACAAAACGATAAGTGAAATGATTGCACGAATACAGTGAAACTTAAAATCACACGATTTGTCAAATGCTAACTGGGTTCGATGACTAATGCTGGTCAACCGCATAATATCGAATACCTACAATACGTTCTTGTTCTCATTTAATTCAAGAGTAGGTATTATGAATTCTTATAACCGTTTATTTATCAGTTTGAGTCAACTGCTAAACAAGCAAGCTTGAAAATAAATGTCAGCTGTGTGTAAGATTACTTACTTATAAAAGTTATCTTAAAAATCATTTTTCTAATAATGTATTTTTTAGGAATACAAAGTAATAACTAGGACCGGATTACCCTTCACAATACACGCCTTGGGGGCTCCCGGCGTGAATACCTAGGTGACTAGGTGGTCCGATGATGGTTGATGATCGATGCCTCTTTAGATTACTCCTATTTAGATACGAATATATCCAGTCTGATAAAAAAGTTTTGTCCATAAATAACCTTTTCCCATATAAGAAGACTAAACTTACTTTTTTATCAACCTATGATCTCCACTTTTATTTCGCAGAACTTGATTTCGGAATTATTAACGTTGACTTCTAATGGGTACAGTACAAAAATATTTATATTACATTACGTGTAAAGTCATAATGTATGTTTAACATTCCAGGGGAACCGATACGGTACGATCCCGACTTCAAAGGGCCGATTCACAACCGCTCCTGCACCGACATCTTCTGGCTACTCTTGTTCATCCTGTTCCTCGGAGGATGGGGATTTGTCGGTTACTATGGTGAGTGCCAACGTGTTAATCAGTTATAGATGTATTATATCGCAAGTACGTCCGCAACTAGTAAGAAACTGTCTTCTACTAGTTAGAAAATATGTCTTCAAGTATTAGAAATTTAATACCAAATACCACCGAGTACCCAATGTGTCTCAGAAACAAAATATTTTTATATAAAAGTATATCCGGACTTATAGTGTTCATGCCGCTACCAATTTCCTCTGGGAGCTGCTATTCTTCTATAATTTTGTTATGTATGTCAATGTTGCATCATATTATCTTAATCGAAACCAGCTTGACACACATAAATAGCTTAATGTTGTTTGTGCGTAGATGTGCTAGATAGCTATTTAATTGGTCTAATAACAACACG
The DNA here is from genome assembly GCA_963853865.1 of Helleia helle. Classification (NCBI taxonomy): domain Eukaryota; kingdom Metazoa; phylum Arthropoda; class Insecta; order Lepidoptera; family Lycaenidae; genus Helleia; species Helleia helle. Next base: position 17,703,184 of record OY971421.1, read on the forward strand.
ATGGGTGTTTATATTGAATACCCGATTAACAACTTACATCTTGTAATATATCAGTTGCTGTGCGATCTTATGAAGTAGCAAACAGAGCCGAAGTTTCAATATTGTCGTCTTTTTTTTTCTTTAACGCCGGGAAATGCTCTGATGCATTCCGCGGGGGAGTGGGTCTCTCCACGCGGGTATGTGGGACTCGCTGCGCCCAAAAGCTGGTAAGCGGACGCAGCTCTACCCACTAAAACCCGGCGAGTGCTACCAGTGCCGCCTTTGTGAGGTGCCCCGGATCTGTTAAATTAACAGGGCACCTCGACGGCTAGTCATTCCCGCAAGGGACCGACGCCACCTCCACAGAGGGGTTGTCCCGCACCATAGAACAACCCCTCCCAACGTCGGGACATTACAATGGTGTGAGGTTCTCATCCTCATCCCTTGCCCCCTGCTTGTTGTCCCCTCTTCCTATATGAGGTACAAAGAGCCCCTTTGGCTCAATTCTCTTCGCCCAAGGTACTGGGCTCACCCTAGGCTACTGAGTCCTACCGCCACGACAAGGCCTGAACCATGGTGGGGACTATTGGCCTCTGGCCTTGCAATCTACAAGACGAGTAGGTAGAAAATATAATCATCGTAAGTATCCGTGTGTTGGTTTATGAGTCCTGACTCATATACCTAAATTCCTTCTTCAAGAATTTTTCCAAAAATATACCGTTCGGGCCCAAGATCGCCGGCCATATACGATCCGGGGCAGCCTTAAAATATTATACGATCCGGGGCCTCTATTGGCAAAGATCCTTCCTTGTTACCTTTATTAGAAGCTTTGAAGGATCTATAATATATTTGCTGATTGATGTTAGTACCTATATTTTATTCTACTCAAAATATTATAAAAATCGTTTCAGGTATGACACACGGCACCGTGGAGAAATTGTTGGCCCCAATCGATTCGCAAGGTCGCCGATGTGGACTCGACGCGGGCCTGGAGAATAAGAAGAATCTGCTGTTCTTCAATATTATAAAATGTCTCACGCCAGGAACACCGATCACGGGATGTCCGACGACACAGGCGAGTATTTCCGATTACGTTACACGGAATGTACCTACCTTACAACAAAGATTTACAATACAACAAGATTTCATTCAACCACAATTTCAAATCAACAAAAATTCAACAGCAACACAATGTGGTAATTACTTCTGTCTTTCTGTCGTTCACAGGAGGTATCTCATTCTTAATAACTATGTAAGAATTTTATCGAGGTCGGCTCCTTCATTTCAATACTATATAAACTAAATAATAGGTTTTACGTTTAATTTTTATTTGGGATTTAACTTTTATTTTAAGTTTATTAGGATTAGGTTCTTGTTGTGTAAATTATAAACTAATTCCGACCGCTGTTTTTGATATATGTTTTGATTAATAAGTCATATTTCCACAGGTTTGCGTTTCCGAATGTCCCCAAGAGACAATTTTATTTGAAAAAGAACTTACGCTTAATCCTTCATCGTTCTATACACTAAAGGATAAAATAGTGTGCACAGACGATGTGAACATGCAGCAACTGACGCCGGCCACAGCCCTGGAGTACATCAAACAAGACAAGTGCACCAGCTTCATAATGAATAGTCAACCAGGTAAACTACTCATTATTACACGGTTAGGTAAACGACTGAAAAGTGAACTAACAGAACAGAACGGTTTCAAAAAGTTGTGTTTTGTTAAACGTGTGGCATGTTATTGATCGGTAATTGTACCGCATGATATTAGAATGCAAATAGTTGTACCACCGCAGTTTTGTTCCGCTGCATCGGCGACCTGTCGACTCTGCAGTGCAAAGAAAAGAGCGAGAGAGCGGCGAATAGCGACACGTGCGTCCGTAACCCGAAGGAGGCGCAAAGGTCTCTGAGTAACAGTGCGTCGGCTCTCGATACGTACGTTGGCTGGATCGCGGCCAGCTGGGTGACTTACTTCTCGAGGAACCAGCGAGAGGCCGATGTCGTATGTAGTGCCATATAACCGCACGTCTCATGTTGCATCATGCATGTGCATCGTGCTATATAACTAACAATTTCTAATTGCACATAACTCATATAAATATGGTAAAGGCATGTAAATGTTCACTTTGATAAGAAAATACCCGCATTAACCATTTTGGTACACGGACAGTATTGGGTCGCTGCTTTCAAAACGTCAACGAACTAATTGAGGTGATGTCGAATATCTTGGAGGTGGCCATCGAACAATTGAAAGAACAACAGGTGGTGGAGAAATTCGAGGAAATAGTTAGACTACAAGAGGTATATACAGTTGTTATTTTTAGATTAGTTTCATTTATTGTGTGAGCTTATATGTATAATAAAGAATTGATGTGGGGAATGGAGTGGACAAAATCTCAATAACTCCTGTCAATACTTAAAGGTTAATGATTTTCCAAGACAATATACTGTTTACTAATAATCATTTTATTTCATTCTAAAACAGTTGAAACTTTTAGAAAAGTCTTCTTTGTCAAGCTATTACATTCTTAATAGTTCTGAAGCTATTCAGAAATTGCGGAAAATCCTTGAAGATCAAGGACTTTACAACATAAACCGTCGAATCGTATTAAGTTTAATTGTTTCAATCAACACACACAAAGTAGTCACCTACTGGCATCGAGCTTAAAACCAGATAGAGTAGTAATGTGAGCCATAAAATTCCGAAACTAGTCAGTGATTTGTCACTGACGTAATAGCAATTCAACCAACCAGTATCTGTGTGTACGTCCCATCGACAAATCAACCATCAATGGCCATCAGTCGGCCAATCTGGAGCGCAGAACCGGCGCAGCGAATTTGGTGGAACTTAATTTCATACAAAACACATAATATTACCCACAGTTACAGCTCTATTCCGGTTATATGCTCGCTGCCGCGGGTGAATTAGTAATTACTAATTAGTATTGATACATTTAACGCTTTAGTAGTCATTAATGCCAATTGTGCCGTTTCTGTGCATGGTAGTTCAAATATGTTTTAATAGGCAATAACATAATATTCTTTTTTGTTTTTTTTTAAATATTTTTTAATAAATTACGGTGATTTACCTAGTATAGAATATTTAAATAATCGTTAAAGATGTAGAAAAGAAATTATCATACATTTTATTAAATAGAAAACACGTCTGGTTTAATCTCATGCTTTGCAACCCCACCATAGTTCAGGCCTTGGCGTGGCGGTGGGGCTCAGTAGCCTAGGGTGAGCCCAGTACCTTGGGCGAAGCCAATTGAGCCGAGGGGGCTCTTTGTACCCCTCTTATAAGAAGACAAGACAAGGGGAAAAAAGAGCAGTGGGCAATGGGTGAGGATGGGAACCTCACCCCATTGTACTGACCCGACGTTGGGGGGGTTGTTCTGTGGTGCGGGACAACCCCTCTGTGAAGGTGGCGTCGGTCCCTTGCGGGTCTGACTAGCCGTCGAGGTGTCCTGTTAGCGTAACAGATCCGGGTCACCTCACTAAGGCGGCACTGGTGGCACTCGCCGGGTTTTAGTGGGTAGAGCTGCGTCCATTTACCATCTTTCGGGCGCAGCGAGTCCCACATACCCACCTGGGGAGACCCACTCCCCAGGCGGGATGCCTCAGAGTATTTCCCGGCATAAAAGAAAAAAAGGGTTCCGTACCCAAAGGATAAAACGAGAACCCTATTACTGAGACTCCGCTGTCTGTCTGTCTGTCCGTCTTTCACCAGGCTGTATCTCATGAACCATGATAGTTAGACAGTTGAAGTTTTCACAGATGATGTATTTCTGTTGCCGCTATAACAAGAATTATAAAAAACAAAATAAAATCAATATTTAAGTGAGGCTCCCATACAACAAAAGTAATTTATTTGCCGTTTTTTACTCGATATTAATAACCGTGTATTAGTTTAATTCAACAAAACAAACGTGATTTTTTTTACCACGCTTTTATTAGCTTAGGTTGTATCTATGTATGTAATGGAATCTTTGAACATGATTTTGACCCACTTCTAACGACCAGATTTTGTTCAAACTTTGTAGATTTATCGAGGACCGATGACAATACAATAATTTGATAAAATTATTCCAATATCCTGATAAGGATAATCAGGATAGCACATGCTAGGAAGGCGTAAGGCGCGCAAGTTACCTACATAAATTGTGTTGTTTTTAGTCTCTCACTCATTTCTAAAGTGATTGTTAATAGTTGAGTACTTTAAATTAATAAAATCTTTAATTAAAAAAATCGACACTAAAAAGTAAAAAATAAATTATAGTTTAAAAAACTAAAAAACACGCTTTAATAGCAAACCTAACAAAAAAATTGAAAATATTTTTTTTAATAGATGAATTAAATGGGTTAACAAAATTACTGCTCAATATTCATTATTAAAAATATTTCATCGTTATCTATTTCTAAAAAGTGAAGTTAATATAAAAACTTAGTTACAAGCACCACGCTTTTTTTCTCTTCTTCTTTCTTCACGAAAAAAATATTTTCAATTGTTTTGTTGGGTTTGCTATTAAAGCGTGTTTTTTAGTTTTTTTTCGATTGTGTAGTGTAGTAATATTGTATATATATTATTATGGTACGGAACCCTGCGCGCCCGAATGCATCTCGCACTGGGGCGGTTTTAATAATTAAACTATAGCTACTAACTTATTATAGTTTAGATTAGCGAATCTACACTTAGTTCCTTATCAATGTCTGTAATATTATTCAGCACCGTGTAAGGATACTTTTTTACTTTACGATAATTACGACATGAAATGAAAACACAGTCAATGCGACTAGCTATTGCCTAGCAATATTTAACTTTAAAAACAATTTTACCATCCGAATTAAAAAAAGAAAATACGATTATACTGATTACGAGGTCTTTAACATATTGTAGTCTTAGCTGATCCACGGGTTTCAAGTAAAATATGATTTTATGTGATTGGATATATTCGATTGTAGTTTGTAATTTTATAACTGTACCTCTACCATGAGTTTTTGTTACAAGCGCAAATGACATAACTATTATAGTAGTTACGTAAAAACGCAACACGAATAGAAAACTAAGGTATGGTATAGTTTTCGATTCGTGTTGCGCTACTATAGTTATGTCATGTGCGAACTAATGGTAGAGGTACTTACAATGATTGATGTCGTAATGTTCCTCCACTCTGTATTATAGAAGCATGGCACGTATGTTATTTAACGATAATTGTATTTTTTATAATTTCAATGTTATAACATTCCTTTGCAAATCTTAAAGGTAAGGCTTTTCTGTAAAAGTGGAAAGTCTATTCTATAGTTATTTAAAACTGGTATTTACCATGTTTCATTGTGACAAACATGGTAGGTACGTATCCCGTTTTAAATAATTTTAGTAATGAAAATAACCATGTTAGTATAGTAGTATTCCATAGTATTTTTATATTTTTTTATCGTAATATAATGTAACGTTTTAGAAAGTTATGAGCATGATAATTTTGCTTAGAAAAATCACTTTTCGACCTTACTGTTTGTCAATTTCTGTTCGTTCAAATTATATTGCTCGTAATGTATGATATAATAATTGTAGATCGGAAATAGAAGAGCAGTAAATTAGCTAATAAATAAGCATAAGTTTTATGATATGCAAATTTATTAAATCTAGATCTCGATGTTTCGGGATGACCCTTATCTACAATAGCGGTAATGATTTTTAAACTTCGTCAGTACAGTTTTATTTAGGAGGTAGTAACTAGTAATACACTGAGAGATAGTTTAGACACCATATATCTACACACTGTTGATTAAAATGAATATTTCACTTCATTATTCGAGAATTAAAGTTAGCGATAATTACATCACTATGTAGTCTGCCAGAAACAAGATCATTTTATCTTTAAACGTTGAATAAAATTCCCTTTGTGTAATTTGTAGTGTTTTATCATATAACTTGTAGATAAAACTTATTCAACTTTGTACATTACAAAACATACTAAGTATTTTCTCGAATAAAACTTACCTACAACTATAGACTTTGTTAGAAAGCACCTAAAGTATTACTTAGTACATATTAGATTTTATTAAAATGTGTTTGTCAAATACCTGAACCTGATACTCACACTTATATAATATTTCTGTGTAATAGTTATCATCGCAGATCGTGCATGACCTAGTGCAGTCTCGGTGGTTCATGGCGGGGGCCCTTGTGGTGGTCGTGGTAATATGCTTCATCTACGTAATGTTGCTGCGATGGGTCATCACTCCCGTAGTCTGGGCAAGCATCGCTGGTCTATTTGCTTTACTTGGATTTGGTAAGTTCTACAAAATACCACGTATATTGACTAATGTCTAGTGGTATGTGCACCGTATTTACATAGTTACTACTTACTAGCAATTGTCTGCAGCGTTGCCTGCGTTGGCTAAATACCGTCTTCGATTATTTTTATAGTAGCTCATTTTTTTTTGTCGGATGAGTAGTTTTAAAGTCATACAGTGTCAAAATATTATATTTTGGAACGTGATTGTTATTTATTGTTTTTAATTGTAATAAATTAAATACCAATTTTATCGTATACTCCCGTGACCATAATTGCTGAAAGTATCCGAAAAGTGAAAACGTAAAAACTCAATAAACCTCGATAAAATCCATTAAAAATATTTCATTCTGGTGTTTGTTATTATCTATAAACATAACGTTACTACGTTCAAAACAGCAGTATAATTGATGTTGTCATTTTTATTTCAGCAATGTACTTGTGTTATAAGAACTACGAGTACTTTAAGGCAAACCCGGTGAGTCTGTATCAGACCACCAACCTGAAAGGCTACGCCCAGTCGATATTCGCAAAGCAGGAGACGTGGCTGATCCTACTCATCGCGCTAGCGATTGTCATCGTTGTCTTACTCCTGGTTACAATTTTCCTACGAAGTCGTATAACCATTGCAATAGCGTTGATACAAGAAGGTAGCAAGTGAGTAATGTTTCTAAAACTTTTTTTTTATATAGTATAGGAGGACAAACGAGCAGTAGAAGCCTTTTGGTGACTATCGACGCCCATACACATCCGCAGAACCAAATATTATGCAAATGCGTTGCCCTCCTTTTCCCTGTGCCCCCCAGGGCCACCGAAAATTCGCACGAAACGCGACAGCATAGCTGTCACTTTACGCCGGTATTATGTGAGCGAGAGGTACCACTCCGGTGACCCCGATTGTGCCTCCCCAGTGCCCAGTTCGTCAGCAAAGTAGCATTCAGCACTTTTACAATTTATTTATACCTACAGGATTTTTTTCACTGTCAAATAAGTATACTAGTGGTGTTAATAACAAGAGAAAGTAAAGCATATTTTGTAGACCACTACAACAAATAATACTTTCAATATATTATGACTTCTTATTTTATTTATACATATACGAGGGCGGCTCTGAAAATTTCGGGAATCAAGGAAGTGACACAACATTACTATTTAAAAATGTTTTTATTGCTTTTCGAAGTATTCTCCGCGAAATTTGACACATTTTTCCATACGATGGAACCAATCATTGAAGAAACCATTCCATTCGGAAGTTGGGGTCTCCAAAATGGCCGTTTTGTAGGCGTCCACAGCTTCTTCAGGCGATGAAAATCTCTAACCACGCAATTTATTCATTTTAGGGAAAGTATAGAAATCATTAGGGCTTAGGTCGGGGCTGTACGGCGGATGGTCTAATAATTCTATGTTTTCTTGCTCTAAAAACTCTTTTGTTCTGTGCGCGGTGTGAGAACTCGCATTGTCGTGATGGAGGATGATGCGGCGGTTGCAGTTCTCTTTACGGAGTTCAGAAACGACCTGTGACAAACAAATGCTAGCATACCATTCTGCATTAACCGTTCTTTGTCCCTCAAGAGGAATAGTCGCAACATGGCCGGTTTTGGAGACAAACGTGGCCACCATTTTTTTTGCAACACTCCGTGAACGAACAATTTTTGTTGGCTTTAACTCATTTTCGAACACCCAAACTCGTGGCTGGTTTTTTTGTTTCGGGTTCGTACGCGTATATCCAGGATTCCTCACCTGATACTATGTTGTATAGGTACAGCATTTGAGGATCCTGCGTGGAATCTTTCGAGAGTTCTGACGCACCAAGTAACGCGAGCCGCTTTTTGCTCTTCACAGAGCAAATGCGGTATCCATCGGGAAAACAACTTTTTTACACCTAATTGTTCATGCAATAATCTTGCATGTTTGCATTTGTATTTGACTCATGCCAATGTCTAAAGTTGCCTGAATTTCGCGGTATGTCACATGTCGATCTTCCTCAATCAGCTTCCGCACAGCATCAACGTTTTCTTGGGTGACTACAGTTTTTGGACGACATTGATGGGGATCATCACTGAGCTTGACACGTCCACGTTGAAATTCAGCAAACCAGCGATAAATTGTGGTTTTGGATGGGGCTTTATCACCAAATGCAGAAATCATCCTGTCAACTCACTGTTTTTGTGTTAAACCACTTCGAAATTCATAATAAATCATCGCTCTAGATTTTCTCGAGTCAATTCCATTTTCTCAACGACTAAACAAGTTTGACAAGACCTTGTGACAAGACCGAGAATCTTTTTTAAAATAAATAAATGGTATTCGATTTTAAAAACCAAGGAGTTTTCAATTAAAAAGATTTTAATATGACAGGAACAGTGGAAATATTCCATTCCCGATATTTTAGTGCAGCCTATGTATTATTTAAGGGTTAGGGGAAGGCCGGGCAAAGTGGATACGTTAAGGTATTTAAGGTTATAGCAGAAAAATTATACGATACAAAAACAATATAAGTATCACAAATCAGTCTTTATTTATTGCTCTTACAAATATAAACATCAGTTACCATTAATACTTAAACAATAATCAACTGCGACTAAAAATAAAAAAAGGGAGAAATTATCCGCTTTGCCCGGTACCCAGGGTAAAGTGGATACAGTACTTGGGCAAAGTGAATACCAATATATAATCTCTGAAAATAAAGGAATAACTTTAATAAACTAAGAAAAAAAAATAACTTGACCATAAAATTAGAAAATTAAGATTGGCAATTTTCACAGGTATACCCTTGAGTACCATCAAAAGCAGAACAATCTTCGTGACACCATTGCTGACAAATGTCACATTGAATCCAATTTTCAATTGGTTTACCGTCTTGTTCAATATATATTTCACCGCAAAAAAAGCATAAAATATCCTTAAATTATTTTATTTCCTTTGGCTTTTTAATCTTTTTAGCAGTTTTTTTGTCTTTGCCAGTCTTTGTATTAGTCTTGTTAGGTACATCTTTTGGCTTGTCATTCAGTCTTTTAGTAGCATTCTTCAATTTATTTTTCTCAAATTTCTGCTTTTGGTCTTCCTTGATCGGGGTACTAGTTAATATTTCCGATTTTTGTAATTTCCGTTTCCGCGTGGTCATGGGTTTAGCAGGATTATAGGTCTTAAAGCGAAAGGACTGCAGTGAGAGGCTGAGCATCCCGGTTTAGGGTCAGGTGAGTTGTCACGGTTAGTATTTTGTCGGATATTAACTTCAGTCTCTGGCAGCAGTGTGTCAACTTTCTGAGCAGCTATATCTGGCCCAAAAGTAGAGACAATTTGGGAACATCCAGGTTCTGGTTCACTCCTTTTAGTCGATTCAGGCGTTTTAACAATGGGCGCAACAAAGTCTTGAAACTCACATGTGGGAGTTCTGTTTCGAGATGGAAATATTTCTGATAGAGGATCTACTAAATCTGATGGAATCAGTTCTTGAAGAAGAGAAGGCGAAGGAGTTGAAGAAGTTTCTGCAAAAGGCCTGGGAATATCGATTGTTTCTAGTGAGTATGTACTTTCTCCGCCAATATTCATATCAGACGTGCCTGCAATCACAGCGGCTGGTTCGTAATCTTCGTCACCAAAAGCATATTTATTCACTGGCCAAATACCAGGTCTTTCAAATCCATGAACTGCATTTTGAGCTACTGCGCTTTTCAGGAAAGCTGGTGATAACAGTCTGGCTACATCATATTGATTTATAATGCGTCCTGGGTGCGATTTTTGGAACAAATTGGCCTCCCTTTCAAAGTAAGTTTTCAGTGGGCCATAAATCGCTATATCCAAGGGCTGCATTTTATGAGTTGTGTGTGGGGCCAAGCACAAAATTACCACATTATTCTCGCTGGCGTAATCTAAAGCTGGATAATACTTATGGCTCTCGTGGTTATCCAATAATAAAAGTATTTTTTTCTCAGGTGTAGGTCGAACATGTTCCACAAAAAAATGCATCCAATCAAAGAACACCTCACCTGAAGTCCAACCATTTGGAGTACAAGTTCCCTGAGTACCGGGAGGCGCACCGTCAAGTAGTCTGGGTTGCATCTTTTTTCTGGAAAAAATTAAGAATGGTGGGAGAAATGAACCAGCGGCATTACAACAACCTATGACAGTCGTTAATTGACCGCGTTCTGCACTAGCAATTATGCCCACTTGTTTCTTTCCTTTTGTGGATAGCACTTTAGGTGGTTTATTAGTGGTTGTGGATATACCAGTTTCATCCATATTATATATTCTAGATGCATCAATATCATATTTTTCTGTTAAACCTTCAAGGTTTTCATAAAAACGTCCCACTTCATATTTGTTAAATCCTTTTGCCCTTGCAACAGATGTTGCCTCTGGAGTCCTGAGAGATATTTGGTTGTGACGAGACAAAAATGAAGACAACCAATCGTCTCCCGCCTTTTGAAATTTGTCCCAGCTCTTTGGATACTTTAAATTATTTTCCTTGGCGTAGGTGAACGCTAAATTTTTAAATTCATCTCGATTCAAGCCAAAAAATACAGAATCCATTTTCTTGAGATATGTCACCAACTCTATTTCCTGGTCTTCAGTGAAAACAGGACGGTATCGACCAAGTTTTGGAGCTGAACTGCCGGTTTTTACATGCCTGTACAAGGTTGCATATGCCAAACCATACTTTATAGCTGTGCTTTTTATTGATTCCCCAGCTTTGCACAAATTAATAGCTGTTTGCATAGTATTTTCATCCCACGTACCTTGCTTAGTTTTTTTTTATATATTTATTCACCATCTGAAACATATAAAATACATTCTGAGATAATAAGTCACTAATAAAAAATGGCGGGCAAAGTGGATACCATATCCACTTTGCCCTATTCACTTTGCCAGACTAGGTAAGTTTTGAGGTTAACACATTTTATACAAAAACTAATAATTTTGACTTTATGTTAAATATACTATAAAAACCTATTTTGATACGCTACCAAATAAATACATTAGTAAAAATGAAGAACTAGTAATACTGAAGAATTGATTAATTTACTTACCGCGTAAAATCAATCTTTTATTTACGAAAACACAAATCTCCACTCCGCGGACGGGACGCGACGCGGCCTCTCGCTCTAATGCTTGCTGCGTACTAAACCAAGATGGCCGAATGCAACAGTGGTGGCGCGTTGATTGAAATGCTAAAAACGTAGGAGTAGTGGGGGGTATTCGCTTTGTCCGGGGTATTCGCTTTGCCCAACTTTCCCCTATCTAAGGAGTAAGGGCAACAATCGATTTCTACAAGACACAATCCCTCTCGAATAATGAGTTTAAAAGATGAATAAAATACATATTATTATATTTTATATGTTTTATCTCCTAAATACCAATCTGTGAACATAATTAAGGGACATCAAACGCCATTTAAGTTTTTAACCACCTAACAAAGTAACTTTCCAATTTCCAGAGCGGTGATTGATATAAAGTCGACGGTGATATTTCCGATATTCCCGTGGGTATTACAATGCGCTGTCATCGCGTTTGCCGTTTTGGTAATGATGTATTTGATGTCGATCGGAGAATCAGTTTTTCGCATTGTGAATCTGAACTCCACATGCAACTGCAACGGGGTATATACAGAGGTAAGCATATTTACAATAGACTTCATTCTTCAAAGTCTTTATGAGTTTATCTTTATAGTTTGCCTAAGATTAAACAACGCCTACGCAAAGACGAAAATTATGATTTAAATGTCTTGTTTTTATTATTAGATATTTGTTTTAGATTCTTATAAAAATTAATAATTCCAGGAAGGTCAAGTATGCAATCCATCCACGTTCATTGAAAGCTGCCACAAAACGGGCTCTAATTTGGAACCATGCCAAACCACGTACTGTCATTTCACTAACCTCGACCAACCTAGCAGTGTTATCTATATGCAACGTAAGTATACGTTCGCAATACTAAAATACTTTGGATAATCCATATTCCGCTGACGAATATGCAGCGGGCAGTCTCAGGTTGATACAAATGACTGCGATTCATGTCGACACCGTCTGTTATTTTGATTTAACTTTTGAAGCGAAGCTTCGATACCTACGATCGTTCGGACTTCGGGCCGCTCGCCGCGGGGCTATTATTCGTACTTTGCGTCAGATATTTTTACCGCTAGGTATACAAAAACGCTTAAAATATAAAAAGGTATAAAAAAATTAAGAAATTAAAAATAGTGAATATCTAATAATATCTATTTATGGTTTACGCTTTAAGACGTTTTATATTACTATTTCACTAATTTATGTTTAGAGAGTAGGTACGTATTTTTTTGTAATTTGTCCATTTCTTCTTTATTTACTTGTACTTAATAAATAAAATAAAAGTATCAAGATCAAAATCAAAATAAGCAGGTACTTACTTACTTTTTCCGACACCGGCAAGACAGATTAGAGACAATTCACTGAGGGACCTCCTGCACTTTGGAAATCACTGTAGGTACCTACCTATATAATAAAGCTTCACTTCTTTCAGGCGTCCCTAGTCGGCAGTTTTTTTTATTTCGAGCTAATTTTTAATTTGTTAGTGATCACATGCGCTATATGATAATACCTTATTTTGTAATCCATAGTCCAAGTAGGTCAATTAATGCCGGTATGGGTTGTATTTTACTTTGTTTATTGCGCAATCAAAAGTGGCACGATATTGCCTTGAAACAAGTGCGTTCTTAGCTCAGAATATAATTCAGTCAAGAGCGAAATAAAAAGAAATAAATAAATAATGTTTTATTTCGTCCTATATATTTTTATAACATACCTCTATTTATGTTGAGGATTTTTGACATTCATATTGCTTGTCTACTCATTATTTCACTAATAAATTGTTCCGTATCTAACCATTATTTATATAAGTTCAACGCGCGATAAAAACCAAATTATTTGATTCAGTTGCGCGATGCTGAATACATCCACTGAAGATGCCGCCACAAGTGGCTGTGGCCACTGGCCAGGCGGTTACGTTTAATACGAATGTTAACAACGAACGAAAAAAAGAAATGTTCACATATTACAATTAACCCTTTCTTGTCATAAGTTTAATTTATTTTTTCAGTTGTCAATCTACTAGGTTTATTTTGGTCCTTGTTCTTCATTAGTGGAGTAGCCGATATGATGCTGGCAAGCACATTCTCCACGTGGTACTGGACATTCCGCAAAAAGAACTTGCCTTTCTTTACACTTACCTCGGGAGTCTATAGAACTGTTAGGTAAGTAGAAAAAGTGTTAAACAATATTTTTGAACGACCAATTCGTGTATACCATCAGAATACACTCAATAGCACATGGGCTCAGATCTATTTTTGGATTAGTGTTGCAATTATTGCAGTCATTTTGGCAAATAAAGTCAAGAAAAAACCGAATTAAGGTCAACGCACACTTATTCGAGCCAAACACATCGAACAAATCAAAGTCAAGGAGGATTCCTTCCAGATCCAGGTTATTCGGCGCAGGCAGCGTGTGCGAGGTTTCATGTAACGAATTCTAAAATTTCTTTAGTTCGTAAAGACAAGTGTGCGTTTATATTTAGCATCTAAATAATAAATCATCTAGCGGTCAAATATTACACTAAGCGTTTTAATGGTACATCCATATCATTATATTTTCCAAACTTATTTTGCACGTAAGATCCACCCAGCAGCGACTAAGTACGTTTGGGTCTTGCGTCTTACCATAGTGTTATTGTTACTGTGTGACAATGCGACATAAAAGATATATAGAGGCTTGATTAACACTGTAAAATTATTTTCAGGTATCATTTAGGTACAGTAGCGTTTGGGGCACTCATTATAGCCATAGTAAGAATTATCAGAGTTGTTTTGGAATATATCGATCGAAAACTCAAAAAGTTCGACAACCCACTGACTAGATGCATAATGTGCTTCTGTAAATGTTTCTTCTGGTGCTTAGAAAGCTTCTTGAAGTTCATTAATAAGAACGCCTACATAATGTGTGCAGTTCACGGAAAGAACTTCTGCAAAAGCGCTAGCGACGCGTTTTCATTACTGATGAGAAATATCATTAGGGTCGTCGTGTTAGATAAGGTAACATTTAATTCGTTTCTAATATTTACGCGAATTTCACTCATTACATTGAAACTATTTTTCTATTAGATACTTATCTATATATCATTACATATATCATTTCTATACTGTCCTCTCATGATTAGGGTTGCCAAAAAGTATCTAAATTGGGACTGGTAAGATCACAACAAACCGCGCTGAAATTCCTTAAAAGTTGTTTCATTATTATATGTAATTACTAATTAGGACTTACGCAGAGAACGTTACATTTTATGAAATAATGGGTAATACAAGTTCATAGCAAGATTTAAACAGACTGTGGTATATGTATATCTTTTGGGTAAACTTTGTGGTTTATTTGAGAGAAGAATGCATTTGATTAAAATATTATTTATGGTTTCAGGTGGCTGACTTCATATTCTTCTTGTCGAAGCTATTAATATCTATAGGTGTCGGTTTCGGCGTATATTATATTTTAGATTGGAACTACGTGTACGAAGTAACTAAAGGGGAACGCTTAAATTACAACTATGTGCCCGCAGTCATTCTCAGTGTTGCCACATATTTCATTTGCACTTTATTTTTCAATGTCTATTCGATGGCTGTTGACACCCTATTCCTTTGTTTCCGTAAGTATCCTCTCAATTTATAAATTCCAAGACTTAAGTAATACATATAATATAAAAAGAGAATGACTAAAATCCTAAGCTAAAATGGTATAGTGGGAAACTTATTGTTGACTTTTTATTTTATTATTGTTGATTGCATTAATGTTTTAAAAAGTTAGATATAAACTTTAAAAAATACTGTTAACAAAATTAATTGCCAATGGCAAATAGCCTATATTTTGTGCGAGTCTAACACATTTTATTATTTTGATTATGTATGGATATGATAGAAAAGGTGATTGAATTTAAAAAAAAAATTAACATAGTACATCTGTACTTTACTTATATAATTATAACATCGAATGTCATTTTAACTATAACATTTATTTCTTGCAATAAAGGTCTTGGGTTGTGGCTTGTCTTAAATAAAGCTAAGTATGGAATTGTCTTAGTACTGAGCTTCGATTCCTTTACAGTGGAAGATTGTGAAAGAAACGATGGGTCACCTGAAAAGCCGTACTACATGTCTAAAAACCTTATGAAAATACTTGGAAAGAGGAATGCGAAGGTGAAATAAGTCATAGGAATTGGTGCCAAATTTGATTATTCTTCCGACTCAATTATTGTTCAGAGCTCAATTTTTTATATAATATTTACTAAATTATTTAATAAGTACTTTTGTAACAGTATTTTAGAGTAGATATTTAAATACTTTAAACAAACCAAATATATTAACTTAGTTATTAAATAGTAACTAAAAATAAGTATTAATTATTGTGATTTATCCACTAATGGTGGTCCTCAAATCTAACTTTATTATAATTTGAAATTAATTTAATCATTTATATAAAAACGACTTTATTTGCATATTCAAAACAATTTTATATAATATTGTCATTATTCCACAAAAATTCTAATAAAATGAGGTTATATCCAACAATTTGCAAATATATTTTTCTATTTTTACATTAAAGAAAAAGCCCTTTTAAACAATAGATAATGTCATCAAGATCCGATTTGCTTATGACTTATGACTATTTTTATTATGGCAACACAAGAATACCGTTCAGAAGTACATTTTGTACAGTGGAGGCTGTAACTCATTTTCTAGTGAGGTTAATCAAAATTAATCAGCAAATAAAATACAAATAGTCTGATTATTTATTATTGATGCTACTGAAATATCTTGACTATTTTTAATATTTCATATATATCTACCTAATGAAGGATAAAATTTTGATAAATCATATTTTTACGGGTTAACTATTGTATCTAACGTATTGTGATATTTGTACTGTCTGTTTCTATATGGATGTTAAGCATGTTTGTAATTTTATAAGGTTGTCAGAATGTTTTCCTAACAATTTAGAGGTCTCAATTTACATTTACGTATTGTAAAATCTTAAATAAAGTCTGTGAAACTTTGTCTTTTTTTTTTTCATAAATATATAAATCAATCAAAATGGAAATTCCCAAGTAAAAATAATTTCCAAACTTAAAAATCAGTTAGTCCTATATTTAAGAAAAGTGTCAGATGTCCTTTTCGCATTAGTGTCACGGCAAAATATTTAAAGGAATATACATCATCATCATCATCAACCTCTATCTATTTCTATCTAGGCCACTACGGAGATCGTCTTCCCACCAAGGAAGGAATATACTTACTCGAGATTTTTTTTGTATATTATCGTATTTTTGGAATCCTATAATAAATCATCTATAAAAATATATTTAAATCACAAATTTCATAAATACACCTTTATTATTCTTCCATAGCACTATGTAGTCTGTGTTGAGTTAAAAATGCAACATCGAGCATAGCTTCTGGATCTAACAGTTCTTTAACCAATTCATACTTCAAGCTCTCTTCATATGCAAACATTATACTGGTGTCATCTAACATCATTTTGGAAGCAACTAAGGCGGCAATACAGTTCTTTAGTCTGGCAATGACTTCTCTGTCTGAACGGTTTACGACCTGCAAAATTATAGTTATGAATTAAGAAAATGTTTGTTTTATAAAGAAAAAATCTAACAACACTAAATAAAATGTATTTAGTGTCGTTAGATTTTTTCTTTATCAAAGCAGTGTGGAGTAGATCAATGCAGATAACCAACAATATGAATCAGGTCGATATGACCACTCTTATTGGTGATTCTTTCCTACATGCCCATCCATCAAGAGCACTGCACTGCTGTTTGTCAGAAATATAGTACTAGGATGACTTTAAATACGTTTATTAGGCACTGCAACTTTATTGCTGTATTACAATGTTTTATTTTTATATATCTATTTATGTTAGTTATTATTTTCAAATGAGAATAAACATAGTCCTATATGCTACTTACTTGTAATTCGTAATTTTCTATTTCTTCCTTGTTATCTTCAAAAGAGACATCTTGTTTTTGAGGGCTTAGCCATATGTAGCCATTGTTACCAATGATGATAGATATACCACATGGCAAATTATGAAAGTGATTCTTTCTTCTGCGTATTAAAGATGGAAACACCTTTACAAGAATACCTTGCGACACCTAAAAATAACACTACATTAATCATATTCACATTATATAGGCAGGCAACGCACCTGCTAATCAGGTAGTGGGTGTCTAATTGTCTATGGATGTTGCTTATCACTTACCACCAGGTAATACAACTGTCCATCGTCGTGTCGATGATTATATAATTTTTAAATAAAATTACATATTTATATTTTCTAACAAAATATTACAATTAAGTAATTTAATGTAGTATTAGGCAGAGAAGTGAAATTGATAGAATTATTAGTCAATGAAGATGAAAAAATATAAAAAAATATCAATGTTATATGTATGTATATAGTATACAGAGTCTAAGAAGATTACCTACCTTGCCATATTTCAAGCTTCTTGTGTGAAGCGATAATGATCCATCGGAGAAGACACTTTGTACCTCAGCACTAATTAAATCACCCTCTTGAAGATGCTTTCTCATCATTTGCTCATCTTCTGCTGACCTTCGACGCTACAATATAAAGGAATTTAAAAAATTATAATATATAAACATATTTTGTCCTGAATATTTTACGTGTACATATTAAAATAACTATTAAACAATTTGACATTCACAAATTAAGTAAGCTATTTAAAAAAAAAAAAAATTATATACAATTTTTTTCATGTCAATCTGGTCCTGTGGTAAGTTCTAAGAAGTTGTGTTACGGGTATCAGACAATGGAAATATATTTAATACTTTTTATACTATATACCAGGTGTATTTTGAACGCTTGCAAAAACGAAGAGGTATAATAGTGTTGGCATAGCCTGACATGATGCAAGTGAAAAAAAAACGCGTTTCTTTTTTTTTGTGGTTGCCTTTTTTTTTTTGTATAATCCGGTTTAGTAAACATAATGTTACAGAAATTTGATGATAATGCTTTAAAATAATCGTTTAAAAAAAAGGCAATGTAATTGGTTAATGGTTCACACCTGCCAGCGGACTGCATCAGCTGACAGAGTTCGCTGTTCGAGTTGTATACATACATTGCGGGTTAGCAAAATACATAAGTCCTAAAATTTTCTTAAAAAAACGTTTCTGAGATAAATGGTTATATGAATTATAATAGTATATAAATAGTATATTATTAGGGTTAAATCTTTGCAAGCATTCAAAATACACCCGGTATTTAAGATTTTTATTATGTAATACACATATTTATTACACATCCATGACCCAGGAACTCTTTGTTCCCTGGCAGGATTCGAATTCGCTACCTCCGTCTTGAGCTCCAACGCACTAACCATTGAGCCACAGAGGTCGTCATTTTGTACATGATTTTTATAAGTTAACTAAGTTTATCCCCTGTATTTTAAAATGTGAATAAAAAGTGTTAACATGACCACAATCATTTTGAAATCACTTATGATAAAATCATAATTATTACTTGACTATATCAGTGGGTACATAAAAAAAGATACATACCAATTCGCCACCAGGGAGATTTACTGATGATAATTGCAATATGGAATCCAAGCGTGAGTTAGTTTCTATTTTCCATCTCTTTTGTTGTACTTCTAAAACTCTACCAACAATCACATCTCCTATTTCACCGACGTATCGACTCTTTAATGGTCTTACACAAATGAGTTTATTGACTTTCTGCATGACTCCAGCAACAGAGGATTTAAGGCAATCATCTTCTGTATAAGTACCATGTCCACTGTAAGTATATTGAAAAAAAAAAGGTATGTCTTAGATCTAGATATATATCATACTATTACAGGTAAAGGTTTAGAAACTGCTAGCTTTATAGGATATGTATATAATACTATAGTCAGTGGCATAAACAAAAGAAGCATCCCATACCAATATCATTGTGCATAATGAACATTACATTATGTTGTTTAGTTACAAAGCTATTTTATAAAATTTGTCTGCTTGATGATTTATGAAACACATTTTTTTTTATTTAGACAATAACATGTCGTTAACTAATAACATTTAGATAACAACCTACCGCATAAAGTCTTGCATTCCACAAATAACCTCTCCAGGGGTATAAAATCGTGGCAATTCATTATTAGCGGCTACAGAATGGTTAACTCGTTCTGAAGCGAGTCTTATAGATACATGGCCCGTCATTATATTATGTAGAACTATTACACTTGCAAAGTTACCTTAAAACATTCCTATAGATAAATTAATAAATTTTATAAGCTGTACCTTTGGAATTTCATAACACTATTGTTTTTCAAAGGTTTTAAAGGTTTAATACATAATCTTAGTATTATCACAGTAGCAAAGTGGTACTATCAACTACCAAGAGTAAGTATTCAAGACAAAGAGAATAATTTAAACCTAGTACCTATACAATATATTGTAATCTTTGAATTAAAATATATTTTAAGGGTGATTCACAAACAGTATATAAACACTACGTTTTGCTGTGTTCAAGAACTTCAAGAATACATTAAACTTCAAGAGTTACAATTTCTTCTTCTTTAGTCTTGGCTCCCAAATGGATTTGCCAGTATCAGAGTGCGTGATAAAATGTTCGGTGACTAAAGCCCATGTTCAGTATTGCGGCATTGTTGACTTATCTGACTCTGCAATGTCAGAGTGAGTCTTTGGTTTTATGTTTACTAGAGGGTAAATGCTCTGCTAAGAATATTGGTGTATGAGAGTACAAGGGTTAAATATTTATTTGTTTATGATGATAGGCTTTCACTGTTGAATTACCTAAAACAAACACATACACAAAATTGTTAATTTGTTAGAAAGACATCACATTACAATTTAATGTTATTAGTTAATATATACGAACATAGAATATCAATAAAAGGAGTATGTACATATGATAAAATTGATTTGAAATTACAAGGACGTGGTATATAGGGAGGAAGAAGGTCATAGAGTGAGGAATGGATCCTTGGGCAACAGAAAAAGATATGATCTGGGGTGCCTTCGTCAATCCCACACTCACAAAGAGAGTTGTCCCTGATTCTAATTTTTGCAAGAAAGACAGGTGTACATGAATGTCCAAGTCTAAGGCGACAAATTGTAGAGCATACAGGTTTGTAAGCTTGGCGATATTTGAAAAACCAAGGTCTTAAAGGGATAGAGTCTTGGATATCTGCATAATGTCTGCCACAAGTTCTGCTTGACTGAGACCAATGGTTATTCCAATTAGTCATCATGTCAGACTTTGCAAATGGGATAAGATCTTGGCAGTAAATTTTGAATTGGCTGAGACTACCAGATGTTGTAGCTTCTTTAGCATATGCATCCGCACTTTCATTACCTGAAATACCACTGTGCCCAGGGATCCATGCAAGTATAACCCGAATGTTCTGTGAGTAGCATTTAAAAAGTAGCTGCCTTATTTTCAGGATGAAAGAGAATTTGTTCTTGGACCGAAATGGGTTAGACAAAATAGCCTCAAGAGCACTTCTGGAGTCTGAAAGTATAATGGATTTATCTAAACTATGTGATTCTATAAAAGAAAGTGCCTCTAAAATAGCTATTGATTCCCCTGTAAAAACTGAAGATATAGGGGGTAGTTTAAAGTTTAAAATCACATTTACTTTAGGAATCCAGACAGACACTCCAACACAGCTATTAACAGAAAATTTTGATGCATCCGTAAAAATAAGCAGCCAGTCCCTAAAGTGTTCATTTATTATCTGATTAAAATGAGTGTCAGCTATAGGTGAGCCTTTATCAATGGAAAAGTTAAGGATAATGTGTGGAGAGAATATGAGAGATTCAAAAGGAGTCTCAAAAAGGGGATTAAGACGGCATTGGAAGATAGGGCAAGGGAGACTAGTTAGTTTTTGGTAGCTGATTACGAGACAAGGGGGATCTTTGTGCAACCAATAGTTAGAGGAAGAGAGGAGTTGGGTAAGAGAATGAAGTTTACTAATAAGTGGGTGATAGCGAGATTGAAATACTTTAAAAAGGAATCTATCAGATAGGTATTGTCTTCGGAATTGAAGAGGAGGATCAACACATTCAATTTGGAGAGCATTAACTGGGGATGATTTCATAGCGCCTATGATGATTCTTAAAGATTTGGACTGGATTTTATCTAATGACTTTAAAGGTAATTTGTTACAGGGTTCTAGGAGGAAAGATCCATAGTCTAAATGACTACGGACAAGTGAGTTATAAAGTAGCTTCTGGGTGTATGGATGAGAGCCCCACCATACTCCAGAAAGGGACCGCAGAATATTTATGTTTTTTTCACATTTTTTATTTATGTGGCTAATATGATGAATACCTGTCAACCTGGAGTCTAGATAAACACCCAAAAACTTCACACTATCTTTAACCGGGAAAACTTGATGGTTACTAGTAATAATAACATCAGAAGCAAGCCTGGAGCGAGAAAAAACCACTACAGCACTTTTTTCAGTAGAGATGGACAGCCCATGGGTATCTAGCCAATTATTTAAATAGGAAATGGCAGAGTTAAGTCGGGTTGTGCATTCATTTATATCTTGAGAGGAAATATATAGTGACAAATCATCCGCATATTGAAGGACATCACAAAAACAATTAACACACAGTTCTAAGTCATATGTATATAAACTATAAAGAATAGGGCTCAGAACAGATCCTTGCGGAAGACCTTTCCACACCATTCTTGGAGGGAAAGAAGAATATTTTGTGGATATAATAATAGAGCGGGAAGAAAGGAAATTGCAGATAAAATTAGTCATCCTCACAGGGATACTCAGATTTAGCATTTTCTGCCTGAGTACTGGAAGAAGAACATTATCATATGCGGATGACACATCAAGAAATACTCCTACAACTGTTTCTTTTTTAGAAAATGCAAAACGTATGTCAGTCATAAAAATCCCAAGGCTGTCCATTGTGCTAAAGCCTTTTCGAAAACCGAATTGGCTTTTGGAAAGAACACCTCCATTTTCCAAAATCCATTCCAAACGGTTTTTAATAAGGTGTTCGAGAATTTTGGCAATAGTGGATGATAGAGCAATTGGTCTATAACCAGAAGGGTCTGAACTACGCTTTCCCGGCTTCAAGATAGGCAAAATTATTTGTCTTCGCCATTCATCTGGAGGGACCTCTGACTGGTATATTGCATTTAAAATATCTAGGCATAGCTTTTGAGTAACTGGGCCACTGTTAACTATAAAAGAGTAAGGTACACCATCCTCACCAGGAGAGGAGTCATTCAAGGATTTTAGGACCAGTTGAAATTCCTCCATAGAAAAGGAAGCATCAAATTGATTTAATTGGGAAGGGTTAGAAGATATGTACATTGAACACTCTTCCCACGAGGGGACTGACAGTGGTGCCAGCTTTTGGGAGAAGGCATTGATCCAGGTAGATGCGTCATTGGACTGCCGGTTATCACTTATAGAAATAGATCCTCTATATCTCCTGATATTTTTCCAAACAACAGAAGGGTGAGATGAAGGGGATAAACTTTCGCAAAAGTGGTACCAACCACTCTTCTTCTTTTTAGAGAGCAGTCTATTTACTTCAGCTGCCACTCTTTTATAGTTCAGGTAATTATTTAGACTCATGGATAGGGAGTATTGTCGCTCAGCATCTTTGCGACGCTTACATGCATTTGAGCAATCAGCATCCCACCAGGGAGGGGACGTCCTTCTATAAGTGCTAGAGCTTTTTAGAGGAATTATCTTTTGTGCACTTTGCAAGAGGGCATTTTTAAAAAGGCTATATACGAGATGTACATTATTTGGCTGAACAGAAGGGATATGGCTTATTTCACTATCTGTGGTTATTTCAAACTGTGGCCAATCTGCTTTGATCACATTAAATTTTAATCTAGGGGGAGTAGGGATAAAAGTAGGTCGGGTAGAAAATGATAGAGAAATAACAATTGGGTAATGATCGCTACCAAAAGAATGGGGGAGAATAGACCATGAGGAGAGCGAAGAGAGAGATGCGGAGCAAAATGATAAGTCCACAGCACTTTTTGGGTTCTGTAGAGGGGAGACCCGGCGAGTGGGGGACCCATCATTCAGAATCACAAGGTTATAGTCATCTAAAATATCTAAAAAATATGAGGACAAATAATCACAATAATGTGAACCCCAAGATGTGTGGTGAGTGTTAAAATCACCTAACACAACAATAGGGGAAGAAATCGAGGAAAGGATAGATGAGAATTCAGATAAGACATTAACATTAGGTTCAGGAATATACACAGAGAAAAATGTAATGCATAAAATACGGACAGCTACAATATTGATAGAATCACTGTGTGAGGGAAGGGAAACAGAAGAATATTTACAATTACTGGAGACCAATATGGCTGCTCCAGCTTTACCATCACTCCTGTCGTCCCGGAGGCATACATAGCCCGGGACTCTAAAGCGAGAACCAGGTCTTAACCATGTCTCCTGAACAACAAGAATTAATGGAGCATGTTTTTTAATTAAATATAGTATGTCATGCATTTTGTTTTTCACGCTACGACAGTTCCACTGTAGGATGATGTGCTCCATTGTTGGGGATGAGGTTTACCAGCTGAGTCAAGTTTTTCAGAATATTGTTCGGTAGCCCGGAGTCGCTGAACCGGGAAAGCATGTTAATAAGAAGAGAAGTGAGAAGTTCGAGAACATTATCATTAGGAGAGATGGAATCACTTGGGAAGGCACACCCATTAGGAGATTCAGAAACAGGTGTCTCTACAATCTCCCTGTGAGCACGATGGTCATAGCCAGGAGTGAAAGGGGGAGGGGTGCGACGAGGAGTAAAAACTGTTTTTTTATAGGAAACTGTGGTTGGAGGAGTGTTCTGTTTATTAGTCGAAGAAGAAGGAAATGAGTAAGAGATTCTTGTAGAGTCAGCAAATGATCGCCTTACATGGGGAAATCTGGCAGAGGCTTCGAGGTAGGAAATGCTTTCTTGAGACATAATTAGTTTAATGGACTTCTGCCTAGAGTATTCCGGGCAAGAAGTATCATTTGCTGAATGTAAACCGGAACAGTAAAGACATGTGGGAGAAGTTACCGTACATGTTTCCCCTTCATGCATTTGGGAGCATTTATAACATCTGGGTTTCGACCTACACTGTGCTTTAACATGTCCAAATCTGCAACACTTATTACATTGGATTGTTGGTAATAAATAAGTCTCAACTGGAAGGGAAGAGAAGAAACAGAAAATACGAGATGGGAGCTTTTGACCAGTAAAGGTGAGTACAACAGATTGAGTGGGAATCCAGGTAGGGGAACCATCATTAACCGCTTTCCGGCTCAGTCTCCTAGCTTTAACTACCTTACCATATCCAGGGGGAACCTCGAGGTTAGATACAAATTCTTCCATCGACCAATCTACTGGGACATCTCGAACAATGCCCATACGAGATAAACTATAAGATGGTATCAGTGCAATAAATCCAGCCGTTCCAAGGGCGGGATGATCCAGGAAAGAATTTGCATGTTCTGCTGTTCTAAACTCAATAGAAACACGGTTTCTGCCAATTCGCTTTATGCCATCCATAACTATGTTTTTGATATTGTTTTTAAATAAAAAGTGGCCAAACTGTATAGGACGAAGAACCGTTCCGCTATTGGTTTCAGACTCGGGTTTGGTGACATGAACAACAAATGGTGCAACATCATCTGTGGAGTATAACCTCTTGTCGTTTTGGAAGTCAGGGCTAGTGTAGGTCAGTTGAATTGAGGGAGTTGCCAAAGATGGGTTAACCAATAACCTTTTAGTATGATCGGAATCGGAAGGATCATTCATGGGTCTCTTTCTATAATGAGTTTTGAAAAAATTTACTATAAAAACTACTTACAACGAACACTAAACAGTAAACAGCACAAACAGAAATTTAAATAATTCAATTGAAGTTGAAATAGCCGTAAAATAAAAAGAAAAAACACTAACTTAAAAACCGCTTGTAACTGACACTTACCAAAAACTCCCAATCGAGTTACAATTTTTATCTGATTTTTGTAATTAAACTTCAAAGTTCAAATGTCAAAACACACGTTTTTCTTTTTTTTTATTCATAAGCATTAGCTACTAAGCTATTAGCCATAGAAAATACATTATTTGGTGGTGGACTGATCAAGGTGGATAGAATGAGAAGTGATAGGTGATTCATGGGGGCCATAGAGGCGAAGTCCTTGGGTTTCCCGCCGTTTCTCCAAAGTACTGACGTCGGACAAAATATTGTTAACAAGACAGACTTGGCAGCATGGCTTTTGGTCTTAGACAGTTCCAACAGGAACAAAAATGACAAAGAAAAAAGTGCGTGCGTACCATAAAGTTAATATACCTTTCCGCTAGGTATATGTATAAACTTTATGGTGCGTACAGAGTTATTTTCTATGAGTAGTTCAATACGTAGTATTCCACATAAAGCGTAGACAGAGAATTTTACTCCGTCTATATAAAGTTTTCAAATAAAAATAGGAACGTCAATGACCTCTATCTGTCAAATATCACTTGAAAAGTACGGTTTGCATAAATACTTATTTGCATAATTAATAGTTTTAAATCAAATTTAAATGAAAACGTTAAATAGTCGTAAATTATTAAAAAAATTGAAGTATTAATTAATTTTTAATACCATACAATAACATTTTTTTATTTGTTTGTTGCCGCAAAGGCCCTGGAGCCATGCCAAAATTATTAAAGAAAAGGACGCCAGTGGCCATCTTGCCATTATTAGTGTGCTCCGTCGTGAGGACCTCAAGGAAATATAAGTTTGACTCGTGAAATGTGCGCTACCATTTTGCAAACACTGTAAAATGCAAGTAAAGTGACCAAGCGAGTTCATTTGGGTACGGGGATAAATAAAAACATGCTAACACGTATGCGACGCGCACTCGGATAGAAATGCGGAGATGAGCGAAATTGAAGAGCTAAATTCTGATTGATTTGTTTTCACTTAATCTCTGTAAATAAATTAAATTAAAATAAATATATTTTTTGTCCACCCTACCCATGAAGTTAGGAAATAAAAGGAGATGCCCCTTTCTTTAAACTTACAGCTGTGAGTGCACAGTAGTATTCTCTATATTGTTTGTGGTTTTGCTGTCAAAACCCTAGCAATGGTAGCTATGTTAAGTGCCGATTTGAGTTGTTTTTTTCGTAGGTATGCCCCTAAGATCAAGTATCAATAGATTTGACAAGCTAATAATAATACCGTATTGGAACGAGATAACAACATACGAAAAACTCCAAGAGTGACAGAGACATAGACACTTTCTTTTGTCTTTGTCAGAATATCACTCTTTGTTTGTTGGGCGCAACAATGATGTGCCCAACAAAAAAATATTGACTAAATTTTAATGCCATACAAACATTCTCACTCGCGAACAGTTTGTCAAATATGTCCGCCATTTTGTACTACTTTTTAATTTGGTCGGTTTATAAAACATGGTGATACCAGTTTTGTTGAAGGCAGATTACCCAAGAATGGGGTGTATTATATAAAAAGGGTGACTGGAATCTTCGAAATAAACACAATAAAAACAAATATGTTTATTGCTATCCTAAAAGGCTAAGTACTGTAGTTCATACATATTAAGAGGATGTTTATAGCCTTCTTTTTTATTATTTACTAGCTGTTGCCCGCAGCTTCGCCCGCGTTAACTTAGATGTACAGCCGTACACGGATTGATGATGATTATTTATCTATGGACGGGCTTTACTTTATAATATATATAACTTTATTTTATAATATGAAGTGATTAATACCGTATTTTTGTAAATAGCTTTTACATTACCGCTTTAAGATTGCCATTTTTTTAAGTATTAGAATGGATATAGGTACAGCTTGGCAAAAAAGAGTATGACGTGGTGACAGGTGGAACTAAATATTTTACTAAATGGAAACCTATGATGTTGACAATACTTGACCGACAAATACTAGATTTTGAGTAAAGCTTAATGTTTCACATTTATTTTTAACGATTTGATTAAATTATCTTACTGATTTTCCACATTATGATGAGACCTAAGTGAAAGTGGCGCCCTCATATTTTCCACACTCTTTTTTGCCAAGCTGTAGTATGTTATATTTAACATAATATAGACATATTATGCCATCGCTGTCTTTTCAGTAGGCATATTTAGGATAGACAATTCTACCATATTACATTGATACAATAATAATTATTATCCCAACTTTCTGAACCGGGGCTCAGCCCGGCTCGGGCGCGAGGCGCGGCATCACGGAGCGCCCGGCTCGCGCGGCTCGGTCGAAATCACGGTGACGCATTATTTTGATTTTGCTATATCTTCTAAGATATGCATTTCATTTGCATGGTGTAAACGGGAAAAACATACTTCATGAAATTCTCAAGCTAACTAACATATTTAAAATGATGAGGATTAATACCACATTTGTGTAAATAGCTTTCCAACTACCGTTTTATTATTGCCCATTTTTTAAGTATTAAAATGGATATAGTATGTTATCCTTAAGAGATACACATATGCCATCGCGGACTTTTTTGTAGATCTTTCTAAGGTGTACAATAATGTAGTACATTTTTTTGATCTATCTGTTAGTGTTCATCCAGCGTTTGCAATGTAAGTGCAAAAAATGTGTTTATTTACGACATCACATTAGAAACCCCAAAAATAACTGTATTTCTCCACTATTTAATGGATGTTATATATATATATATATATATTTAAATCTTCCTCTCGAATCACTCTATCTAATAAAAAAACCGCATCAAAATCCATTGCGTAGTTTTAAAGATTTAAGCATACAAAGGGACATAGGGGCAGAGAAAGCGACTTTGTTTTATATTATGTAGTGATGTTTTTAGCGGTTTCTTATTCGTCATTACATATTTTCGAATATCCGGAAAAATGCAGCTGCCTAAAATTACAATAAATTTAGGGCTAATGCTTACAGTTATCTATCAACCTTTTCCAGTTTTTTTATTATTTTAAATACACTTGTTTCAAGAAAATAAGTAGACTTGTTATTATGAATGTAGTATCCCTTTAATATGTCTGTCCCTTTCGGGTATACGCGAATGTCAATTCCATATGATACTTGTTCCTAGGTATGCCTAGTCCTACTTTAATATGTCTATGACTCTACCTAACTGGTTTGAATTGACAGCTATGACGTCACAATATGGCGCTAAGTCCGTCCTATTCTTATTTGAAACGCATAGTACAGTTTATTTTTAAATATTAAATTCATAATAATATGTATCACAGATTAATATTATATTACATAAAACATATTAATGCTTTTTGAAAATACTTTTGTCCTGTATATTCATAAACGGAATTTTATAAAATAAACCATTTAATTATTAAGTACATAATTAACTAAGGGTTATTAAATTTTATCAAAAATGGCTATAAATGTTACTCCTATTACAGCAACAGATAGTTTATCACAAGCGTTAAAAGCTAATATTATACCTAATCAAGAATATTTACTGCAGGTATTAAAACAAACAAAAACAATGTCTTGTTTTATAAGATGAAGGATTATTATAACACAAGACTCATTTTCAGGGCTCAGTTCTTGATTCAGCGGTGGAGGTTTTGCTCCACAGACTCCGTGGTCTGTGTGACAATGTTGATGCAGGAGCTGAAACATTTGACGATCAAGAAGTTTGTTTTAGCTTAAGAGATCCTAATCAACAGGTACTCTCCATATTTCATACTAAAGATTAAATTATAAAGATGGACTTAATATATCACAATATTAAAATGTAGCACTCTTATATAGGTGTTTCCAAGTGATTATTTTCACAAGTAAACAATTGTTGTGTTAAAAATAAATATGTTTGAAATTCCAGACAGCTCCGTTAATGTTAAGAGTTCGTAAAGCTTTAGATGCAAGAGACATGCCTTACCAGTTGAGGTATATTGGACAACCGGACCTCGGTGACAAGAACCGCCCAACTGTTGTAAGATCAAGTCTAGATATTGCATGCAGTGGAATGCTCATAGACTTTTTGAATGAACTAGGTTGCAGAATAGAGTTTGAATACAATGTCAAAGGTAAAGAATTGTAGAACATTATTTCTATCTTAAAAATTGTATGTTCAATAAATTTATCAGAGATGGTTGTAGAGAGTGTAGGTACAACAAATTCACATTCTTTTCTGTCTGTTTATACTTGCTAATATAATTACTGATCAGATTTTCTTGTAATTGTCAGATTTGATCTAGTTTAGATTAACACACTTGATCCTTGTAATCAAATGCCAGTTAAAATAAGCTATTTTTATTGAGCTTAAATCTAAATTCTCACAGGCAAAGCTCCATTCAATTGGTAAATAATATGTGTCTAGAAACCGGATAAGGATATTTTTTTATAGAAGAGGGGACAAATGGACAGACGTTTCACCTGGTGGTAAGTGATAAGCAACATCCATAGACACGCACTACATCTTTAGCAGGTGTGTTGCCGGGGTTTCAAATATGAGTATCCTCTAAGATAAAAGGACAGAACCAGATAAGGAGATTCCAAATGTTATCTATACTTCTGTACTAATATTATAAAGAAGTAAAAATTGAGAGTTTGTAAGGTTATAGGAGGTAAAATCAAACTTTCAAAACGGTTCCTCCAACATAATGATATGTTATTACTGAGTGGATTGATGAGGCAGGCAAGGGACAGAGGAGATTGGCAGAAAAAAGGGAGGCCTATGCTCAGCAGTGGGCAATAATGGGCTGATGATGATGATGATGATGATTACTAAGTGGCAGGCTATAAAAACAACAATCATCAGTCCGGATACGGCTGAATATCTAAGCTACCGT
The DNA here is from genome assembly GCA_963853865.1 of Helleia helle. Lineage (NCBI taxonomy): Eukaryota > Metazoa > Arthropoda > Insecta > Lepidoptera > Lycaenidae > Helleia > Helleia helle. The sequence continues at coordinate 17,733,358 of OY971421.1, forward strand.
GTGCAGAACTGCAAGCAGCAGCTAATAGTCTAAAATTAGGTCAACAGAAAATTCCTTTAAATGAATTATATAATGTTATTTTTGGACATAAGCTTGTATTTTTTTTTTTCATTTTCCCAAATTGTAATTTGTTTTCCTCAATCACAAGTCTCAAAAAAGCGTTGCAACTATGTTTTATATTATTACAGGTTATATGTTCAGAAAGGGAAGGATGAAGATTACAGTTGCAAAAGTATTCAAGATATCACAGAGTTCAATGCCCCCAGAGCCTATATCTCAAAGCTACCTGGTAGAACTCTCTGTAAGTACTGGCTTTGTATCTGTCAACTGTGACATATAAATACTTGTATCTATTAAGCCGGCAATTGAACCAAGACCTTTAGCCTATCTAGTTAGATCTGAACTGCAAAATCCTTTTTATTATAATGTACTATATTATTGGCTGATTGTGCATTGGTGTATATATTTGATAATGGTTGACTCCTTTGGTTATTGACAAACCCCAATTAGTCAGTACCAGAAGTTGGGCCTGTAGGTCTTTAACGGAACAAATCATTAGTAGTTGATTATTATCTTCAAACTATGATATAATGTAAGCAGCTCATAATGCCATATGACATTACAGGTATTGGCTCCTCAAGGGCAAGACGCTATTGGTGAGGATATGCGGACATTTGCTGATCAACTCAGACCACTAGTGCAGTTGGACAAAATCGACTACAAAAGACTGGGCCATATGTCTGTTACATAGCCAATGTTTTCCATTTAGGATATTATATAAGTAATAAAATATGTAATTAGCTGTGAAAAGATTAATCTGTTGCATGATTTCAAAATATTGTCATAGCAGAGTGAGTTAATATTTATCGGGGTCACAATATGTTTTCTAGCAATATTTTGATAATCACCTAGTATGTCAATTCAAGCCCTCTTCTAATATAAATTGCTAGTTAGCAATTTATATTAGTTAATTGCTATATATACTTGCTAATTGTTATATATGGTATGTCATGGATTATGTTTATATGTTAACAATATGGGGCCTCTGTAACATGCGGCTATCATTAAACAAAAATCACGTCACTGGTCTGTGTTGAACTCCTACAATACTGAGACGATTTTTATGTAGCACGATTTTTAGACGAGACAGGTGGCGCTGTCTGTGACAGGAATTTTGCCCAGGCCTCTAATTCACTATCATCATCATCAACCTTTAGCCATCCACTGCTGAATATAGGCTTCCTTCAAACAACGCCAAGACTCACTCGCATCCACGGACCAGCTACTGCGTGGAGATCGTCGTCCCACCTGGTTAACGTATAACGAAATGCATCTTATTACATAATCAATAATACATAATAATTATTATGTCTTGATTACTTTACTGATAAATTAAACATTTTATAAATTGTGATACATCAATTGTATATTGAACAGAGAAAAAAAAATGTATTATAGAAAACTTATACAAAATCTGGATTCTTCTTAGAGTTCTTCATAATTATATGATCTTCACCATAATCATAGTCTTCATATTTGAATCCGTGGACGTAAGCGAAATTACCAAAGTACATGCAATGGTCATAATTTATTCTAATAAACTCTGAAAAGTACAGTGATATTATTTTTATATCGATAAGAATAGATAACGACACCGAAACTTACCATCATACGTTTCGGATAGGTAACATACCTAATATTATTATGAATGAGTTGTCTGGGATAATCTACTGCTCGTTTGAGTTTATAGGTGACGTTGGCCATTTACGATATGATGGATCGATTGCCTATCTAATGGACATAAAAATAATAATATTAAATAGGGACTGCTGATTGAAGTGAAAACAACGACACACTACTCAGTAGTGAAGAGCTGGCTGTATCTTTCTCGCTCGGGCATACTCGGTGGTTCCGAATTAACCCGATTGAGTCTTTCACATCCGAGCGTGACGGATCAGCCTCACTTACAGCCTACAAAAATCTGTGTGCGGTGCACCAAAAGAAGTTTTCACTTCAAAAAGTTACTTTACCGAATAATGAGGTCCTTTTACAACGACAGTAATTAACGCGATCACTATTCATTTTTATATTAATATTATTACGGGTGCTTTCGATCATGGCGATTGAAACATTGCCGAAATATCGGGAACTCAATAAATCTTTAAACGCGGTAAGCACCCGTAATAATATAAATATGTATGGACAGTAATTAAATATTGTTTACTACTGGATAAAATCTATTAAAGATATCCGGCGATCTCTTAATTTATCTCACTCTATATGTATTATTATGGCGTTTTTGGGATGAGAATATACTTGGCATCTAGACGATATTTTATATTAAAATATGTATTTACCTCTATCTAGTACAAGGAAGGTTTAATTATTTAATCCATGGTATTACCTGTGTTGTGAATGCAATTGTACAAATCCATTATGCATTGGTTGTCAAATATAAACGTGGCGTTAGTTGCAAAGTTGAAGCCGCATATTTTCTGCAAGTACGTCGGGCAAATACCGCACCTAGAAAATTAACGTAATTTTATATTTAATAAAGATTGATGGTTTATAAATTTTGACGACCTCTGTGGCTCAGTGGTAAGCGCGTTGGCGCTCAAACCGGAGGTTGCGGGTTCGAATCCCGCCAGGGAACAAAAATATTTTCTGTGTTCCTGTGTCATGGATGTGTATTAAATATATGTATTATATAATAAAAAAAATCTTAAATATATGTATAGTATAAAAGTATTAAATATATTTCCGTTGTCTGGTACCCGTAACAGAAGTTCTTCGAGAACTTACCACGGGACCAGATTGACGTGGTGTGAAAGCGTCCATAGATATTATTATTATTATTAAATACTAGCAGCGGCCCGCGGTTTCAGCCGCGTACTTCCCATTCCCGTGGGAGTGCAGGGTTAAGTTATAGCCTATATGTTAGCCTTTTTTTTTTCTTTAACGCCGGGAAATGCTCTGAGGCATCCAGTGGGGGAGTGGGTCTCCCCACGCGGGTATGTGGGACTAGTTGCGCCCGACAGCTGGTAAATGGACGCAGCTTTACCCACTAAAACCCGGCGAGCCACCAATGCCGCCTTTGGTGAGGTGCCCCGGATCTAGAAAACAAACAGGGCACCTCGACGGCTAGTCAGTCCCGCAAGGGACCGACGCCACCTCCTCAGAGGGGTTGTCCCGCACCACAGAATAACCCCTCCCAACGTCGGGCAGTACAATGGGGTGAGGTTCACATCCTCACCCCTTGCCCCCTGCTCTTCTGTCCCCTCTTATAAGAGTTGTACAAAGAGCCCCCTCGGTCCAATTAGCTTCGCCCAAGGTGCACCGCTCACCCTAGGTTACTGAGCCCCACCGCCACGACAAGGCCTGAACCATGGTGGGGCCTATATGTTATTCTGACATAAGCTATGTAAAGTGTAAAGTTTTATTAAAATCCATTCAGTAGTTTTTGCGTGAAAGAGTAACAAACATACATCCATAGGTACATTCTTACAAACTTTCGCTTTTATAATATTAGTAAGATTTAACCGTAATTTTTTGAAGGTTTATATAGGTAGATATATAAGTTGGTCTAGTGGTTAGTGACCCTGTCTGATAAACCGTTGTGGATTCGATCCCCACCCAAGACAAATATTTGTGTGATGAACATGATCATTTTTTCTGTGTCTGGGTGTAGTTTATCAATAACTAGTTGTTGCCCGCAGCTTCGCCCGCGTTAACTTACTCAACTTAATAACTGTTAGTCACAGCCTTCCTCGATAAATGGGCTATCTAACACTGAAATAATTTTTCAAATCGGACCAAGTAGTTCCTGAGATTAGCGTGTTATAAGAAACAAACAAACTCTTCAGCTTTATATTATTAGTATAGATATGTAAGTATTTAGAAATATATAAGTATTTATCAGTTGTCTGGTTACCTGAAGAACAGGCTCTGCCTAGTTTGGGATCAGATGGCCGTGTGGGAGTTGTCCCAACATATTATTATATTATTATTTGCCTTGTCAGTTTTTACGTAAGTAAATATATTATTATTTTATAGTATCTTATGGGTGGGGCACAGCTTAGTCCCAAGGCTTAGTCTGATTGGTCTCGATATCCTACTTAATCAGCCGTAAATAGCGGATACTGTGTTTTGACATTTGAGTACTGAATAGCACCACACAGCGCCTAATAACTTATATTATCTTTCTCTTATTATCTTTAATCTACCTGAATTTATAAGGAAAACGGGCGTCGGTTAGTCGAAGACTGAGGGAAATCACGTACCATCTCCATTAGTTGCTGCTGCCTTGTTCAGTTGTCTCATACCTATTTTTTTATTTAATTTAAAATATGAATGATCTTCCGGATGGCTAGTCAGTCGACCAGGCCTCGTTCTCGTCACATCCTACTAATATCATGTCAACGCGAAAGTTTATAATATATAGTATATTATAACATAGCTTATACATCAGAATAACATATAGGCTACCTTAATTTATCCCTGTAGTCCTACGGGAATGGGAAGTACGCGGGTGAAACCGCGGGGCGGTATGGTAGTAGTAATAGTTCTGTCCGGTCTGTTACACGTATACCTTACTAGTAACAGAAAGAATTGAGCGTAGATCGTACTCTGTACACAATAGACTGTCCTTATATGAAAGTGATTAATGTGTCACAGTCTACCTAATCAATAAACGTACTAGTTATTATTACAAGTATTTTTCTCTTTTCTATAATATAAACAAGGAATAGAGAGGCACGATCGACCTAAGCGTTCGGCTTTTGACGCATTTTGGTGTTATCACGTAAAATCATCGTCCGTAAACCGATTTTGCAGACAACACGTAGGTTTTTTATGATTTATTTAGTAAAACAGTATTACCTTGGTGCTTTAGGTGATGGTATCTTCTTGAACAGTCTGCCTTGTACGTTGTGAACGTAAGTTATACATAAGTCTGAAAGGTAAGGAATTTTATCTCCTAGTCTTACATTACTTCTTTTCATTAGGTACTCTTTCTTTTTAGTTAATATACCTCTGAAGGTTAGCCGATCAATGGACACTACTAGCAGTATCTAATCCCACGAAGTGCATACATTTTGTAAAATTAGTCCTGGTTCATAAAGGTGTACTTATAAATATTTTTTAAATTTATTTATCTTAGTTAAAATGCTCGTATCGGCTCTCTATAAGGACATAAAGTTACGCTTATAAATTCATCATCATCGGCCTTTATCCGTCTGTAGTGCCCTTATACTGCTGAACATAGGCCTCTCACAATGAACGTAAAGACAACCGATCCCTTGCCAATCAACACGGACCGGCCACTTAGACCTTATAAATTAGAACAGGTAAATACATTTTCTCATAAATAAAACTCACAGAATGTCCAGTAAGTCGGGTGTAGATAAAAAAACATGATTACAAACTATAGGCGATTGACTAAATCGAATTTGTTATCATTTAATTAAAAGTTACTACAATAAATCGTTGGCTTAAAAATGACATGTTTTCTTTTCTTGTTATAACCAATATTATTGTTATACCTAAATTATACAGTAAAATAGCAATGTATGAAGAACAACAAAATAAGTGTCATGGTATCGAGCACTGCTAATCTGATTTTAAGTTAACTTAACAAAGGTAAGAAACGAACGGTACCTACTGGGTAAGAAAAGTAAGTATCTCATTTCATATTGGTGTAACGGCTAATCTAACAAACTAACGTACGAAGTCAAAACTTAAATTGTTGAGTTATTTCTTGAAGTTATCTTTAGGTGTAAAATATATAAGGATTTAATCCCTAATTTGGATATAAGAAATAGGTACGCGTTGATATATTATATGAAAGATGAAATCTCTAGAAATATGGTTCTGGTGTAAGCGTTTGCTACAATGGAGGTTAATACAGAATTTCGTTGTTGATTGTTACTTGATGTCCAAGGAAATGGGTTGTCCATCCCGTATAGGCCGGTCCGAGTTTCATGCATAGGTGGCAGGATTTCGTCAATCATAGGCCTATGTACTGCATCAGATCACATACATGTGCTGGTATGATAGAATTAATTAGGCCACGTGGAAACAAGTTGGGTAAATCACAAAGGCGACATCACCGTTCCTTATTCATATTTTGATATTTTGCATCATTCGGTTCCCCTTTAAAGGGTTGTCTCCTGACTCCTCATCACATCATTATAATATCGCCCTTTCCTCTGTATTTTATGCGTGAAGTCTCTGGTTATACAATAGTAGTCTTTGGCGTGAAGTGAATATCTCGCACATATAAATTATAATTTTTTTTTTTTTTTTTTTTTTTTTTTGGCAGTTCTCGTACGTAGTACATTTGCCATTATCAAACGGGAGAAATTTTTCCATGTATATAAAGGGACGAGAGATGTTAAATTTAGGAATCATTCAGGGCAGGATATAGGATATGTATGACAAGATAATAATAATATTATTATGAAATATTAATTTATATAGCTATACATATATTTAAATATATTACTTATATTATAGACACACAAGACTTTCATCAAATAAATACTAAACCTAAATTTCTATATTATTAGTAATTATATAATCTGAAATTATTTTATATATGTAATATTTTTTTATAAATAACAGACAAGTAATTGAGGTTGGAAAAGGGATTTGATGATCTAGTAAGGATTTCAGGAAATCGGAACGGTCATATAAAGGACAAGAAAAGAAAAAATTATTTACATCGCCAGTTTCACAACCACACAAACAAGAAGAGTCGTTAATAATTTTAAACTTGGAAAGATGAGCAGGTGTACAAGTATGGCCAAGTCTCAATCTTGAGATGATACTAGAGCACCTCCTATTAAAATTCATTGAGAAAAACCATGGTTTTGATAAAATATCAGGCTGAAGAGAGTAATAATAATTACCTTTTTGTTTACTGCTTTTTTCCCATGACGTTTTCCAACATGTATCAAGATCGAGTTTAGGTATTGATAACAAGTCTGAGCAGTAAATCTTATACGGAACAAGGTCACCACATGAAATAGCTTCATTAGCGAGAGCGTCTGCTATAACATTTCCTTGGATTCCAGAATGTCCAGGAATCCAAGAAAATTTAATATTGTAATGTTTTGCTATGCATATTGTTAGTAATTGTCTTGTGTCAAATATTATGGGGTTGTGTTGCTTAATTTTAAATGGGTTTTTTTCTAAGGCTTGTAAAGAACTAAGTGAGTCAGTAAAAATGATTGAATTTTTGAGTTTAGCTAGTATTATATAATCTATGGCTTTGAAAATACCCAAGCACTCTCCAGAAAAAACAGAAGATTCTGGAGGGAGTTTTACCTTCTGTACAATGTTATATTGACGGTGGAAGATACCTACGCCTACTAAACCGTTAACATTATGTTTCGAAGCATCTGTAAATATGAGATGGGTATTTTTAAATTTTTTCTCAACAATTGCATTAAATTTTTCATTAGCTATTAAAAAATCTGACTTAGCTATACCAATATTTAATATTTGTGGTGATAGAATAAGAGATTCGAAGGAACAAGAAAACAAAGGTAACATGTTAGATTGATGTAAAGGTGCAGAGAGAGATTTAAACTTATAATAGCTATTAATTAAATGTGGATTCGATTTATGTATCCAATACGGTGAATTAGATACTAAGTAAGCTAAAAGATGAAGTTTTTCAATAAGAGGGTGATTGGAAAGCTGTAGACGTCGAAAGAGAAATTTATCAGACAAATACTGACGACGTAGTTGTAACGGAGGATCACAGCACTCAATTTGTAAAGCGTTAATTGGGCTAGACTTCATTGCTCCACAAATGATTCTCAAACATTTGTTTTGAATTTTGTTCAACATTTTAAATCCAGAAAGAAGGCCCGGTTCCAATAGGAAGGTTCCATATTCGAGGACACTACGTATGAGAGCATTATACACGAGTTTCAAATAAAAGGGATGGGCACCCCACCAAACTCCTGCTAAACATCTTATGATGTTTATTATTTTTTCACACTTATTTGCGATGAAATTGCAATGAGGGATGCCTGTAAGTTTCCTGTCTAAAATGACACCTAAAAATTTAAAATCATTTTTTTGTGGTATAATGGTCTCATCGTAATAAACATGAACTGGAGTGATAGTTCGCATACGGGAGAATAAAACTACTGAGCTTTTAGATGGGGACAAATATAGTCCATGATCATCAAGCCATTTTTTTAAATATTGAAGTGATGACGTTAACTCTGTGCATGCTAATTTAATGTTTTTACTTTTTACATATAATAATAAATCATCCGCATATTGCAAAACTTCAATCTTTCTATCAATAGCTAAGTCTAGATCATATGTGTATAAATTATACAATAAGGGGCTCAAAACGGACCCTTGTGGAAGGCCTTTGGATAACACTCTAGAATGTTTTTGTTCACCATCAGTAAACAAAATCGATCTATCATTAAGCATATTTATAACAAAAGAAATAATTTTTCTGGGAATCTGAAGGCATAAAAGTTTTTGTTTAAGAATTGGTATCACGACATTGTCATAAGCATTAGATAAATCCAAAAATGCTGCAATGACAAAATTATTATCAGAAAAGGCTAGCCTGATATCGGTTGTAAGTAAACTAATATTATCTATACTACTTCTGTTTCGTCTAAAGCCAAATTGAGTTGTTGATAGCATACTGTTGCTTTCAACGAACCATTCTAGACGATTCTTAATTAATTGTTCGCAGATTTTTAGGAGGACAGATGAAAGGGCAATAGGACGGTAAGACAAAGCAGAAGAAGGATCTCTATTAGGTTTTAATATTGGAATTACAATTTGTGATTTCCAATTTGCAGGAATGTGACCAGAGTGAAAAATAGAATTGATTAAATTTAAATAATATATCATGCTTATGTCATTTAAATGAGTAATGAAAGAATAATATATCCCATCTGGACCAGGTGCAGAATCTGATGCATATTCTAAAACGTTCTTTAATTCTGTCATTGAAAAGGGAGAGTTTAATTCAGATGATTCATTGTATAAGGCACAGTTATCATTTAAGTTATCTTTACGAAAATTATCAGTGGGAGGAGCAATTCTATCAAGAAAATCGTCTACTAGAAAAGATGGAAAAGTTGGGGATGGGGTGGTATTATAAGCTGATCTAAATCTTCCAATGTTTTCCCAAACACTGGATGAGGGAGTATTGGGAGATAAAGATGAGCAGAACTTTCGCCAGCTGTCTCTTTTTTTTCTTTTAAAAAGTAATTTTGTTGCGTTTGTAATCTCCTTTAGTGATAAGAGGTTTTCTAATGTCATATTATTATTAAATATTTTTTCAGCATTTTTTCTTTTATTTAAAAATTCTTTGCATTCGACATCCCACCATGGAGGACTTGGAATATAAGGGTTCCCATGTTTTATATTAAAAACTTCATTGGCACTTTCAATTAATATATCTAAAAAAATTTGGGCACCGCAAGAATCACTAATATTTTCTGATATTTTCTGACTAAGTTTTAAATCAACTTTACTACTAAATTGAGTCCAAGTGTCAGAATTGACTTTTGATATATTGTATCTCGGGAATAGTTTATTGCAAGTTTTAATTAATTTGCCAGGAGGAAATGAGGTAATAATGGGATAATGATCACTGCCAAATGTGGATGTTAAAACAGAACTTGACAGCTGAGATACAAATTGGGGTGAGCAAATAGTTAGATCTACTACACTATTTCCTTCAGATAAGTTTGTACGTCTAGTAGAATTACCATTGTTGATGATACACAAGTTGTTTTTATCTAGAATGTCCAAAAGTTTATTACCATAACAGGTTGTCATGGAGCAGCCCCAAGACTGGTGATGACAATTAAAGTCACCAGTTATAATTAATGGTTTAGGGAGGGATAAGAATATATCCCCAACTTCATTTAATATATTAATAGAAATATGTGAAATATATACAGAAACAAAACAAATTTTATTTACAATTACGGCTAAAATAGAAATTTCAGAACTATGTACAGGAGTGGATATTATATTAAAAGGGTAGCCTTTCTTAATGAGAAATGCTACACCACCATATCCATCTAATCTGTCTTCTCTAACAGTATTATATTTTTTAATATTTAATGTAAAACCTGGTCTAAGCCAAGTTTCACATAATGAAAATAAAAAAGGGTTATATTTATTTAATAAGTAAATTAGATCACTTTTTTTATTAATTATGCTTCTAGCGTTCCATTGTAATATTTTGTTGGCCATTATTTATTTTGATTATATTTACAATTAACTCCATTAAGGGGGCAACGATGGACGGTATATTATTATTGGTCTGGGCAAAGGTTTGTAATAAAGATATAATATCTGATATTTTTGTTGGTTCTTGTGTGGAGGGAGTATCATTTGAAATTGGGCTATAATTTTTATCTAATTGATTAAAGGAAAATTCTTTTATGATATTATCATGTGCAGTTTTGTCGTAACCTTTTCCAACTTGTATAGGGCGGGAAGGTTTAGATATAACTGTTTTCTTGTAAGATTTTTGTGGAGTATAAGAAGATGGAGTATTAATATTTTGGAAAGATAATTTTCTTTGAGGACTGGACAAGGTTTCAGCGAATGATTTATTAAGTATAGGGAACATTTTACTTGCTTCTTGATAAGAAACACAATTTTGGGACATATATAGTTTTATTTCTTTTTGTCTGTTAAGTTCCGGACAAGATTTACTGTTTGCCATATGGCGACCAGAACATTGACAACAGTAATAGTCATCTTCAACATTACATGAATCACTAACATGATCCTGACCACACTTGAGGCATCTTGGTTTGGAACGACATTGCATCTTTGTATGACCATAACGACAGCAGTGATAACATTGGATGGTGGGAAAAACATATAAGTCTACGGGCAGAGAGTTGTAGCAGATAAATATTCTTTTTGGGAGTACCTGACCATCAAAATACATTACTACCGACTGTGTGGGTTTCCATATTGGAGACCCATCAACAATAGTTTTATAATTAAGTCGTCTAATTTTAACTATTTTGCCACAGCCAACAGGGGTTGAGATATTAGAAATAATTTCCTCAGGAGACCAATCTGTTGGAACTCCTCTAACAATGCCTATTCTTAAAATATTAAATGAAGGGACATATGCTTTATAATTATTGTCGGTGATTATACTATTGTTAATAAAAGAGTTAGCATCAACATAATTTGTGAAGGAAACAGACATACGGTTTCGACCAATTCTCTTAACACTACCATTAACTATATTATAAATTTTATTTTTTAAAAGAAAATTTCCGAAGGTTATCGGGTGCAATATTTTTCCGTCATTATCAGAGGATTGGATCTTCTGAACATGAATAATGTAAGGAGGTGCATCTAGTTCATTGTAAAGATTTCGACCAATTGGAGTATTTGGTTTACTGACTGAATCATTAATATTATGAGGCACTGGATTATCTGATTGTAATAAAGGCTGTGCAAGTGGAATATTAGTTAAATTTTTACCCTCATCTGATTTATCGGACTCTACACAACGACATCCAATGTCCTTTTGGTTTCCCGTATTTTTTCTTTTCTTTTTGTTACAATTTTTGCATATTTTATGCAGGCGACCACGTTTTAAACTAACTTTTTTGGAAGATTGGTCAGTGTCCATACTAGAATCATTATATTCTACTGTAACAAAACTGCAAGCTTCGGGCACTTTACATGTTCCCCCGGGATCCGGGGGTTCATTCATGTTGCAATAGAATGTAAAAAGAAACTTACCAACCAAGAATTTTCTAACTAACTATAATATATACAAATAAAATTTATAAAATAAATATTATAATAAACTGATCTGAATGACTAAAATAATAAAAAATTAATGAGAAACAAAAAACCACAACTGCGCGCCTTGAAATTTCTAAATTATAATTATTATTATTATTTTCATTTAAAGGCATTATAGCTACTAGGCTATTAGCCATACAAAATACAATATTCGTTCTGTAATACGGAGAAATGGCGGGAAACTCTCTAGCCCCCATCAATCAACTATCATTCCCCATTCCATCCACACAAGGCAGTCCACCACAATATTCGCCAAACAATCACATTATATATTACACAGATTAAGTTTATAAAACAAACACTATAGAAGACCGCCAGAACAATCCTACTAAGAAAACCACTCCAGAACGATCCTCCACAAGATTCGCCAAGCAATCACCATATATAAAGATCAAGTTTTTAAAACAAACACTATAGAAAATCACTCTGAATGGACAAAACACAAAATAACAGTTAAGGGCCCCTTCTCCCAAAACTATAGGTATTTAACGCACCGAATCGGTTTGCACTTGCGTTGCGCGGGAGATGTCTTTATATGAACTCCGGTGACCTACCACGGCCGGCAAGCACGCCACAGTATACGAATATGCAGTAGATTGACTATGCTCGAATTATTCTTAGATGTGATAATTAATAATTATGCATAACAAAATCTTGTTATAGTTATCTAGTTTTGGATTTATAGAAATACTAGCTGGTGCCAGCGACTTCGTCTGCGCACGATAAGATAGTTTTATTTCTTCACTAATTAATCGAAAGGAACTTCGATCCATTCGGGTGTCCCTTGACACCTCTCTTTAGTTTTTTTTTTATAAAAAGTATCCTATGTTACTTCTAATACCTCCAAGAATATGTGTACAAAGTTTCATGATGATCGGTTAAGTAGTTTTCGCGTGAAAGCGTAACAGACATCCATGCTTTCACATTTATAATATTAGTAAGGATTAGGAAGGATGAATTAGCTACATAGGTCTAAAAGGTAGTACCAATTCGGCTGCTTGCAGGCGAATTGGGCCGGCACGACCGTGGGGGTACCTCTCGTTCACATGATAATGGCGTCAAGTGACACCTATGCTGTCGCGTTTCTTGCGGTGTATGAGTTTCCGGTGTCCCATTGCAGGGGATGGGGTAAAGGAGGGTACTGCATCTGCATTATCTCTTGTGTGAATGTTTACGAGGACGACCTCTGTGGCTCAATGGTTAGCGCGTTAGCGTTCAAGCCGGAGGTTGCGGGTTCGAATTCCGCCAGGGAATAAAAAGTTTTCTGTATTCCTGGTTCATGGATGTGTATTAAATATGTGTATTATAAATAAAAAACCTTAAATATGTGTATAGTATATAATATTAAATATATTTCTATTGTCTGGTACTCGTAACACAAGTTCTTCGAGAACTTACCACGGGACCAGATTGACGTGGTGCAAAAAACGTCCTTAGATATTATTATTATTATGGGAGTCGGTAGTCATCTAAGGCTCCAAATGCTCGTTTGTCCCCCTAAGGCCTAAGCTATAAAAAAATCAATCATTCTAAGAATGTTTGTAGGAGATTAAAAAATTATTGACAAACATATTCTTTTATACTATATTAATTGTTTTAAAATTCAACAAAATTTAGTTGTCGTATGCTAGGTCCAGGTTCATTTACATCGACCCATACATCATCGATTAATGTTAGACACGGGTCTCCTCTGAGAAGAGGGTCAAGGCCATAGTCCTCACGACACTGCCCTGTGGGTAGGGGGCTAGGAAATGATTGCAAATCAGAAATATTTTGTGATAAAGGTTCCTCATTTTCTTTATTGTCGGACAATTTGGATTCTTCAAGTGTTAACAATTTCTGGCAGAAGATATCACTAATAGTATAAACTATAAAGCAAAGTCGCTTCCCGCGTCTGACTGTATCTTTAAAACTACACAAAGGATTTTTATGCGGGTTTTTAATAGATAAAATGATTCAAGAGGAAGGTAATACATGCATAATATAGTAGCTAAACACTGATAATTTTAGAAGTTTCTGATGTGATGTCATAAATAAACACATTTTTTGCACTTACATTGCAAACGCTGGATGAACCCTAACAGATAGATCAAAATAATGTACTACATTATTGTACACCTTAGCCGGGCCCAGTTCCGAATGTTAGGATAATTAATTATTATTGTATCAATGTATGGTAGAATTGTGTATCCTAAATATGCATACTGAAAAGTCCGCGATGGCATAATATGTCTACATTAGTTAAATATAACATACTACCTATATATCCATTTTAATACTTTAAAAAATTGCCAATTATAAAGCGGTAATGTAAAAGCTATTCACAAAAATACGGTATTAATCACTACATATTACAAAATAAAGTCCTACGCCCGTCCATAGATAAATAATTATCATCAATGCGTATATGGTTGTATATCTAAGTTAACTCGGGCGAAGCTGCGGGCAACAGCTAGTTTGTGATAAAACTGTATTAAGATTATTTTTCCTTATTTTACTTTTTTTATTCGCCATTTAAATTAAATAACTAGGTACTACACAAACTCAAGTATCTATTTATTTACACTAATTAAAGGTTTTGTATTGCAAACTGATTACAACCAAGAACAACAATTGTTAGTAAGTATTAAGTAGCTATATTATTTACACTGTGTCGTCTTATTTATTTAGACGTAATAATATGAAATGCGCGGTAACAACGTTGTCACGAGCAAAAGCGGCACAGGTCCTACTTTGATGACGCCCGGCTGGGTACTGGCGCGACGTGGTGCGATGCGCGAGAGCCATTTTTATCGTTTTTTATTTTTCAAAAATTTTTGAAGTCACATAGCCTCAGATGAAGTAAAAAAAGGTAGATAGCGCACTTGGAACAAGAAAGTGAAGCCACTTTTTTAAGTATGTGTGAGTGAATGAAGGGTTGCCATTTTTTTAAATATCCCTTAAAATTGTATATTATTAAAAATAGGTAATAAGTGAATGCGACAGTGAATATTTTTATAAAATACAATAACATAACAAATATGTAGGAGGCGTGTAGGATCACTTTATAAACTGTCTCAATAGATATCTTATTGACGCAATTGTTTTATTTATTTATTTATTCCCATGAATGTAGTAAATACATATGTAGGTGATATTAAAAAAAAAAAAACAAGTTCTATAACTTGATAAAAACAACATGTCATTAAAATCATTGTCAGAGAATAACAGTTTTAAAATAATTGATTATAATAGTGATTAGAAAGTCACATTTTATCAATACACAATTTAAATTAAATACATAATATGTCGTTTTCCATTAAAAAAAAACATTTAAATTATAAAAACATTTCTCTGCAAGCCACACTTACATTTTTTTAAATTTATTAAATGGTAAATCTTTAAATTTATAAATAATTAAATACATAGTCCCGCTGTGGGTACGTGAGTCCCAAAAAAAATACAACATAGGTTATACGAGGTCATTTCGATTCATTCATATAGCGATCAAATAATAAAATAATAATTATGTCACCTCTGTATTTAATTATTTTGCTATGGCTTTGCCTGCAATTGACTTACCCACTATTGGGCTATTAGAAATACTAACTTCTGGCAACACTCTCCCGATACGTCATTTCGGGGCAATAATATTATTTATGTTGATTAACCTCAAAATAGTGTTAAAATATCTTAAAAGAATATAGTCTTGTATTTATTTATGTGTGAAACGATATTTCTTTAGACTCTTTGGTCACTTTTGTATTGTTTTTACACCATTTAATTACACAGAACGGTATTTTTTTGGCAAACTTTACTATTGAAGTACATGAAGGAGCTGAGTTTTGTCATTTGTGCCTTGTGGCTTCAGTATTAGCAAAGGCCGTGCGTCATCTACCTTTTTTTACTTCATCTGAGGACATAGATAGCTAATAAAGATCTATGCAATCATTTCACGTCATCCCCGTTTAGCAATTTAAACGTAAAAGTTTCATTAAAATTGAGTTACCCGAAGTCTCATACTACTCAATTTGCTTTTAAAATCGACATTACTTTAGAATTTTTTTTGATCATGTAAAATGTTAAATATTGTATTTTTATCCAAAAAAATCCCTAGATCAAAGATGTATCTATACCCTATTTTTTTATTATTATTTTAAAATGACGACTTCTATGAAAACACCTCGATCTAGAAACAACAATTTGGGATAAGGGGCCCTTAATTAACGGGAAACCAAAGAAACATAACCGCGCGCCCCGATGCCTCCCGCCATTCTATAAATTATAATACGTAGTATTCTCTATATAGTTTGTGATTATAATTCATATATTTTTTTTTATTATTTTCATTTAAAGGCATTAGCTACTAGGCTATTAGCCATACAAAATACAATATTCGGTCTGTAATACGGAGAACCCAAGGAGCGCGGCTTCACCCCTCTAGCCCCAATCAATCAACTATCATTCCCCATTCCATCCACACAAGGCAGTCCACCACAATATTCGCCAAACAATCACAATATATAAAGATCAAGTTTTTAAAACAAACACAAACCACTCTGAATGGACAAAACACAAAATAACAATTAATTAACGGGAAAAAAACACAACCGCGCGTCCCGATGCTTCCCGCCATTCCTCCTATAATTCATATTAAGCCAAATAATTTCTTTTTTATGCTAGTTGAATAGGCAAAGGGGTAAACGAGCCACATGATGCTTAGCGTCGCTCATGAAAATTAACAAAGTCATTTACGTTTTTTATTTATGTCATTAGGGGGCAAACGAGCAGTTGGAGCCTCACGGTGCTGACGCTCATGTACATCCGCACAACCAAGGCCACGCAGATGCGCCACCCTCCTCTTGCCCCCCCCCCCCGCGCAATGAACCACGTATCCTGCCTATCCTAAGACGTAAGATTTACCATCTTGGTTCCGGTAATTACACTGTCCGTACTGTCCTTCTTTCTGAAACACAGCAAGGCTGTTTGACGGAAGGAACAAGCAGGATGGTGTTGCCCATGCAGACGGGAGCGACGCAAACGGGAGGGGGGAAGAGGAAAAAAAGTGCAGAGGTTAAAATCCCATGACTGATCGTCAATGTTTGATCATGTGTAGGATGACTGACGGCGCTTCGTGTATCCTATAGTAATAAGGAATAAGTAAACACGACGCGTCGTGACCAACGTGAGAAGCATTTAACATCTGTCGCTATGACTCATGCGGTTCCGACTTCTGCTTAAAATGCCTCGTGACACGCATAACTTAAAAACGCATAAAATATGCGGGTTTACTTTGGTAGATAACTATCTCATTTGATAACGTTGACAGCTATTGACACGCTAAGAAGAGGAAGAACAAGTACTTAGGTAGGTCGATTTACACGGTAAAATATTTTATTTTCTCGTTGAAAACATTTTTTTTTATTCAAACCACAATACACATGACAATAAACTAAAATAACTACATAGTCAATTAATTTAAATTTTAAACCCAATTCCATACAAATTGTCTTGTCCAAAATGTTTACAATACATCCTCCCGATCGTCTCCTCCAGGCTCCACTCCCAAATCTTTGTAGTGACTCTGGTATAAATGGCCGATCTTATAAACTTAATAATAGGTCTTTACCTAGGAAATTGCCGTTCTGCAGTACTGGCCATTTCAAATGTATGTTTGCATGGGTGATTACTTCGATTAATACAAATAAAAAATACATGAAAAAAAATCGTTTTAAATTTTTTTTCATACAAAACGGCAATTTCATAGGTAAAGACCTAATATAATAATAATAATAATAATAATAATAATACGACTGCTCGGTTGCCTCCTAACCACATTAAAAAAAAACAGAGGCTATAATTATTTATAACCGTACTTCCACGGGATTGGGAATTCTCCGAGTAAAACCGCGAGGCGATGCTAGTTATTTATATATTGCTATAATTGTTTATATGTATATTTTTATTTTTTGTCTGTGCTGTCACACTCAAAAAGAGTCTACAATTAGTTGAAACTTTTGTAACTTTGTAGATTAATACATTTTATTAAATTTTAATCAAGATACATATTAGCATTAATTAGAGTCGCTTTTTATGTTGGTCTGTTTGTGCAGATCGATATTTTCTAAACTACTCCTACAAACCACTGGTATCACCAGCCGGATGGGACGCTGTTTACCTATCTAAATACATCAATTAAAATAATTAAAATTATGAACTTCCGGTGGCGCCAAAAGGATGTGCTATTAATGAAGATAATTTTGTATTATAAACCACACTGACAGCATCAGCCGGATATGGCGCCACGCCGTTTACCTACCTATTAAAGAAATTGAAAATTTAGACTTCCGGTGGCGCCAAACCGATTGATGAAGATAAAAATGTTGATTAATAATCGGAGTATACCATTGATAACTTTAGATATGCATGATTAATGATGCTAATAATTAATTATGTATTAGCAGTCATTATTTTATTTTATATTTTAGGAAAGATTTGATTGTTTGTTTGCATTGAATAGGCTCCGAAACTACTGAACCGATTTGAAAAATTATTTCGCTGTTGGGAAGCTACACAAGCCCCTAGTGACATAGGCTATGTTATATTTTCAATTTTTTGTTAAATACTCGTGCCAAGCCGGGGTGAACTGCTAGTATTTTATAATATTATGGCGATATCTATAGTAATTATTATTGGTAAACAAATAGTTATCTATAATTATCTGCATCAGTTTGGTATTAAAGGGACGCCTATGGCGGTCTTGCGGGTCTGTTATTCTTAGGTGGGCCACCTAATTTAGCCACCACTTAACCACCACCAGCATAGACCATTTCAAAAAAATCTTGGGGGTCTTTATAAGTATACTGGTTACTTTGTGAAGGGCGTAACTCTACTTTATTATATTGTGATGAATTCTTCACAATGGATTTTGGTAGGGTTTTCAGTATTCACTGTCGGCTCTGTTTTAAACCGGGACAGGTTCCTAAGTATGATACATCAAAATTTTTACCACAGCAAGTTGAGAACAGTTTTTTTGTTTGTTGTTTACAAATACCTTAAAAGAAACCCAACCAATTAAAAAATCACCGTTAGAAAACTATAGTAACACTGAGTGACATAAGCTATAAAAATAATTATCATCAATCCGGATACGGCTGTAAATCCAAGTTAACGCGGGCGAAGCTGCGGGCACCAGCTAGTCTGTCTGTCTGTTGAATATCTATTCCGTCAATTATTAGGATAATAATGGATTTTCGTCTTTCGTATACATGTTCAGTAGGTACCTACTACAAGTATAGTAGGTATGTACTATATTAAGAAAGAAAAATATTTTATTGACCACAACAAAAATCAAAACATAATCACAAAGTAGTGTCGCAACGATAATACCTGAACAATAGAGGTAGCCACTCGGTTTGCCACAACATTACAGCAATGGCGAGACCCTGATTTTCAGTGACTCCCATTGTCACTCGCTTGGATAGCTCGCACAGCAATATCACATACCTTATGTATTGTACTGAATTAAACTTAGCTTCAAATAATCTTCCGTTTCTTCGGCAAATGACGACATTTTAAATGTTTGTTTTGAACAATGCGCTAATATGAATAGTATCTAATAATAAAATATGTTTTGATTGAATTATGTTGATTTTCCGTTTTGCTCGTCATAACCAGTCATTACTCAGTGAATGGGCAACTCCAAGGTGAACGTGTAAAAGCGGTATTGCGTGTCTTGTACGCACTGGACGCTCCCAATCGCCTAAAACATATTAGGTATATTTCCTAATTTCACAACTTTATCGTGCATTATTTTACTGCCTAGCTAGAGCCTACTAGCCCAGCCACTACTGGCTACTTCATCATCATCATCATCAGCCTCTATCCGTCCACTGCTGAACAAAGATCTCTTTCAATGAACGCAAGGACGACCCATCTCTTGCCACTCGCATCCAACACGGACCGTCGTACGGAGATCGTCTTCCCACCTGGTTAATGGCCCACCAACACTTCGTCTACATAAACGCGGCCTCCACTCTTGAACCCATCGATATACCTAGTCCAGCCATAAGTTCTGTTACAAATGAAAATGCATTTTTTATGAAGTCATCATCATCATCAGCCTCTATCCATCCACTGCTGAACATAGGCCTCCCATTTTATTAAGTAATGAAATATTAGCTATTGTATTGTAATGTTCCATTAAAATCCATTCAGTAGTTCTTGCGTGAAAGAGTAACAAACATCCATACAAACTTTCGCGTTTCTAATATGTATTTATAATAGGATAGTAGGATAACATCTATATGACGAAAGTTCAACCAAATGCGTTCTCCCCGTGATGAACTACGGGGCCAAAACGTGTCCTCTAAATTTACGACTAGTCCGAAAGTTTTCCGTAGCTCAATGTGTTATGGAGCGCGTTGTGCTGGGTGTTTCTTTGGCAGATAGGATTAGAAACGAAGACTTCCGCCAGACAACTAACATTATCGATACTACGCGAAGAATACGGAATACCTCGTTAAAGTGGCTGTGGGCTGGTCACACACTAAGGAGAACGGATGGCCGATGGGCCAATAAGGTTCAAGAGTAGACGCCGCGTTTAGGTAGACGAAGTGTTGGTCAGCCCAGGTGGGAAGACGATCTCCGTGCAGTGCAGCAGCCGGTCCGTATTAGAAGCCAGTGGCGAGGGATCGGCCGTCTTGGCGTTCATTGAGGAAGGCCTATGTTCAACAGTGGACGGATATGGGACCGTTGATGATGATGAATATCTTTTTTTTCGTTTTTTTTTTTAAATCTTTATTGAAATTTTAAAAGGGGTTTTTATCCACATGGATACGCCAACCTCATCGTACCTTGTATATACAATGTATCTTATTAAATATATATTAACATAATAAACATATAAATAATAATAAATATAAACAACTTAACCTATTTATAAATATTAATAAAAAAGAAACATTCATCAAGAGAATCACTGATTAGGCATAATATGTACCAAACTACACATATTTTTTGCTAGTTCAGTTTTTGGCTGAGCTAGAATACTCTGTATTAGACCTACATCAAAGCTATTTAAACGAAATTCTCTAATCAGTGATTCTCTTCTATTTTGGTTCCTAACACAATCCATCAGCAAATGCTGCACATCCTCAATTTTATTGCACACTTCACAGTAGGGCGAAGCAGCCTTTTTCATAAGATAAGCAAATTTTGCCGATGGATAGTGTCCGAACCGCAGTCTTAATGCTAATTTCACGTAGCCAGCACCTAAGTCACAATTATCAAACCAGGGAGTGCGGAAAAGTCCATTCTGTATTACTTTATACCATAATCCTTTTTCTTTTGATGTCTCATTAAAATGATTTTTCCATTTATTAAAACATGTCACTTTACAGCTAGGATAATATTCCCAATGGTCTGGAGTGTAAGGCAACTCATTCCCCGCAACAACTGCATGCTTCGACAAACGATCGGCTTCCTCGTTGCCCCTTAACCCTATGTGTGCTGGAACTCATTGCAATATAATTCGAGTCTCATATTTATTAAATATATTAATAGTTTTGAGAATATCATAGGCTATCGATGCACCTCTGCAATCAGAGACGCATCGAGCCATATGTTGCAAAGCACTTTTACTGTCAGTAAATATAACGACCTTACTTAATTTTTTACTATATGCATACACTACCGCTTGAAATATTGCAATGAGTTCCAGAGAGATAATAGAAATATTTTCATTAATTTTGAAGGTAGCTCTATAACCAATATTTTTATAATAAAAAGCCGCTCCACCCACATTTACACTTTTTGAGCCATCTGTATAGATTTTACACCAATCGCTATAATTACAATACAATTCAGCCTCCACTTCATGTAGTAATATATTAGGGTCGTAGTAATCTTTTGAACGCTCAACACATTCCAAATCAGTTTTTATAATATTTTGAATTTTCATAGATGTTAACCAAACCTCCAGACTGAACATTTTAAGAACATCATAGCAAGCAATACGTAATGTACTTAATTCATTAAAGATTGTTGGGAGTAAGACTTTCTTTTTATTTGCCCAATATCTATTTTGACTGAGAGAGCTCAATTCAGAAATTGTGCTTAGACTTAAATTATTAGAGAGTGACCGTACTTTCAACACATATTTATATGCAAGGTATTGCCGTCTTAAAAATAATGGTGGAATGTTTAATTCATTCTCCATTACGTAGATTGGACAACTTTTTATGAAACCTCCTACTATTCTAAGGGCTTGGTTTTGTAATTTATCTAGTTTGGATAAGTGTGTTTTTGCACTTGTATCATAAAAGTAAGCACCATAAACAATCCTACTCCTTACTAGACATATATACATTCTACGCATATGCTTAGGGTGGACTCCCCAAGAACTACCCGCTAATACCTTCAATAAATTTAAATATTTGGAACATTTGATATTTAATTCATTAATGTGTTTTTGCCAAAGTAAGCTTCTATCCAGCCACATTCCTAAATATTTGACACATTCTTTTAAAATTAACGTTTGACCATATATTTTAAGAGATGGCACTATTTTTCTTCGCCCTCTACTAAATACACAATAATTAGATTTTAAGGGTGATAAAGTTAATCCGATCTCACTAAGTAGAGTAATTAAAAGGTTTATAGCACCTTGTAAATAAAATTCACATTTATAAATATTTAGATCACTTATATATAAGACAAAATCATCTGCATATTGTGCTAGCATCACATTTTGTATTTGACGACAAAATTTAGACGTGACTAAGTTAAATAATAATGGGGACAGAGGGTCCCCTTGAGCTAGTCCTCTGTTCGTCCATCTAGATTCAATACCATTACTGTTGAAAGATTTAATTTTTAAATGTCTCTCGTTCAAAAAATTCCAAAGATAAACACAAAATTGAGACCCAACTTGAATTTCATCTAATATTTTTGCAACTGATTCGATTGATACATTATTGTATGCATTTTCAATGTCTAGAAAACAAGCAACTGTAGGAATGTTTTTTGTAATTTGAATGTAAGAAATAAGACGACATAGTGAATCCATACATGAATGTGATTTTCTAAATCCAACTGTATAAGAAGGAAGGAGTTTATTGTTTTCTGAGAACCATTCTAAACGTTTGCAAATTAAATTATGAAAAATTTTACAGACACACGATATTAACGAAATCGGTCTTAATTTAATATCATTATTAAAATTAATACTTTTTTTTGGGATCGGAATTATCTGAATGTCTCGCCATTGGTGAGGTACAGTACCAAGTTTAAATATATAATTATGAATACTGAGCAAAAATTATTTGCCGGAGTCGGGTAAATTATATATCATCGAATAGGATATGCCATCTTGCCCTGGCGCAGAGTCTTTCTTTTTAATACAATTTTCAAGTTCTTGAAGCGTAAATTCTGATTCCAAAAGCTCATTTTTTGAAACAAAATTTGGCATTAAATTTGGGACGTAGTCTGGGGTTAGGGAATACAGAAGGTCGATTTGTTTATCAATGGGAGGGCAGGAACCTTGATGTTTAACACCTTTCATCCACCTCATCTTACGCCACACCTCCGTTGTGGTCATACCTTCATGAACTGAGTCACAAAATGTTTGCCAATTGGCGCGTTTTGCTTTCTTAATTAATTTTTGCGATTCTAGAGTTAAATTTTCTAATTTATTTAAGTTTTCTGGAGTGGGATTTTTACGGAAATTCGTCAGGGCTAATCTACGCTGTGCAACTATTTTAGATAAATCGTTGGTCCAGTAAGGTTTCGGATTAAATTTTTCACGTGGTCTGATACAGAGGTTAAAATAAGGAATATGAGAATTAGCTGTCGATTCAATCAGGTTTACAAAAAAATCATACATTTCTTGAATGTTAACGTCACTCGAATTTTGATTAAAATTGCATATATTTTCGGATATAGATTTACGGTATTCATTCCAATTAGCTCTTTTAAAATTTCTTTTTTTAAAAATGTCTGAGGGAATAAACGCTAGCCGTCATTTTAATAATAAGATGATCACTGCCAAGGTTTTCATTAAATACTATCCAATTGAACTTAATCGCAATGTCAGAGGAGACAAATGATACATCTGGTGAAGTCTGCTGTAAGATTCCATTTACTAATTTAACTCTCGTTGCCATGCCGTTGTTGAGTGAAATAAAGTCGTTTTCAAGAGCTGAGTCCGTAATTTGTATTCCTCTAACATCCGATTTCACCGACCAATTAGTATGATGTCCATTGAAATCACCAGCTATTAACGTTTTACTAGAAAACTGCGAGAAAAGTTCACTCCAATCAGATAATTGAGTTTGTACAGACGAGGGACAGTAAAGTGATAAAACATATTCTAAGTCTTTGCAATTGTTTAGCTTAACACATACTATTTCTATACCTGAATTATTTAAGTTAAAGTTAACAACGTGAGATTGAATTGACTTGTGAATCAATATGGCTACCCCACCATAGCTGTCGAGACGATCATTTACAGATACATTGAATTCTCTAATATTTATATCAATATCAGAATTAAGCCAGGTTTCACTAATTATCGCTATATGTATGTTTTCTCTTATTAAAAGTTCTTTAAAAGATGTAACTTTAGGACGTAAGCTTTGTGAGTTCCACTGGAATATGTTCATCTTAATTATCGTTGGAATACTATCCATTATTAAAACAGCTTATAATATATCCATAGATCTCTTCCCCAAATAACATATTAGCTAAAAACAATTTTAATTCCTCACCCAAAACTTTTAAAATAGATATAAACTTTTCCAGAATTTTATTTTCAGATCTAAGAATTTCTTTTAATTTAAAGAAAATCTTCTTCCAATCAAACTTGTGTAAGAGTTTTTCATCCCGCTTATCGCTTTCTCTGTCTTCCTGTGGTTTACAAATATCTTCATAGCTTGGTTGTTCTGAATAATCTTTCCTTCTTTGAGAATTACTTTTATTTATTTTATTCTTATTTTTTTGTTTATACATTATACTATTTTCCTTTGGAGACTCTACAACTTTTTCTTTATCTTCCTCCATATTTGGTTCATACTGAGCTACTGCCTTTGTTAGAACACTACTATATGTAACGACTGGACTATTATTTTGTATTTTAGATTGAGTATCAGTGAATTCCGATGTAAACTCTGGAGTGTTTATATTACTTTTATTTTTATTTAAAAAGATTTGTAAGGCCTGCCTGTATGTAACTTGTTCTTCACTCATAATGCTTCTAATAGTTTTTTCTTTTAAGTAGAAAGGGCAGGTTTTATCTAACACAAAGTGATTACCTTTACAATTTAAACATTTAAACTCTTTTATATCGCAATTTTCATGGTCTCCAGCGCACTTGGGACATATCTTTTTTTTGATAGGACAATATTTAATGAAATGCCCAAACCGCCAACACCCCGTACATTGCGATAATGGGAACTTATAAGCTTCAACTGTAAAACGGCAACCATAAGCGTAAATATATTGGGGTAGTATTTTACTTTTAAAACTTACTCTAATTGTTTCACAATCATGCCATTTTCCTTCTGAATTTAATCGTTTTTATCTTTTAACAGCCAATACTTCACATTCAGATTTAAAAATGTCTATTAACTCTTTTTCACTTAGCTCGACGGTCAACACGTTTTACTACTCCATAAGATATCGATAACTCCTGTATCAATTGACATCGTAATCCCATCTCTTTAGACGAATTTAGCCCATTTAAGGAAAAATAAGGCTTACTTATCCTGCGGTACAAACATACAAAATATGGATCTTCCAGTTACGTAATACAATAAATAATTCGTTAACTTTTGTATTTCAAGGAAGTTTTCAATGATGATTCGCTCATCGTGTCTGTTTCCTTGCAGTTCATTACGAAATAGCAATTTTATTTTACTACCATTAGAACAAGATATTTATTTGCTACAATGACACCCATATTGTTAAAAATAAATGTTTAATTTGTGTGATTTGATGTGAAATTTTTTTAATGTTAAATTTAAATTGTTTCGCCGACTCCATATTTAAATTTGTTAAATATGGCGTATCCAAAAATAACTTAAATATAACGTCACTATATTATGGGAAAGACCGAAGACGGATAATATCGGCAATGTTGTACCTCGTAGACACCTAGGAAAGTAGTTAGTGAGCTAAGTGCCTATGTTATAATACTGGTGCAAAATACTCCTTCATCACTCATTATAATTAGTTTCATAATTGGCAGTATTACAGAGGCATGTTATATAAAATACCGAGAAATATGGTTATGCTAGAATAATCTTATGAGACAACAGCTACAATTGTTTTGTAGCAAAATATAATATTATAGCAGAGAAAAGAACTTTTCTATAAGTTTTATATCATTACATACATATTGTCAAATGCACATTTTTTTTAAATCTGACTAACCATTATTAAGTAATAGATAAGTAATTAATACATGTTTGGAAATATATTATTATGACGTTACTGTTGATGTAGTCCAGTTTAGTTTAATTAAATACAATATTATCTCTAGTAATGTCATTACAAATCACTCCTTTTTCGGTGAAAATGACGACATATCTAGTTTTTTCTAAGACAATCACTTAGACAACAATGCATCGTGGACAATTCCTCATAATAGAAGTCAACAAAAAAATGTAATTTTTGAATAAATAGTATTCGCATAACAATGAATCCATCTATAGGGTAAAGGAGGGCAACGTAATTTCTGGTTGTGCGGATGTGTGTGGGCGTCGATAGTTGCCAAAAGCCTTCGACTGCTCTTTTGCCCTCCTATGCTTAAAATGGAAAATAATAGTTCAACATGGGCATACGTCCTAGTCAAAACGATAAGTGTCGTAAACGATGAGGGCAAACTTCAAGACTTTTAATGTTATCAGGCCTTCTGATTTCTCTAGAATTTTCTTTAATTGGGGTAAACATAATTATGTTTCAAAGGACAAAACTATCGGACATCTGCCAAGGAACGCTGACTAAACTGGACCCAGAATAGATGAATGTTTGTCCAATGAGGCGCTAATAGTGTTCAGGTGCAATAGAACTGTTTGTAGAGCTTTGAATAAATAGGACTAAACTGCTGCTCGTGCCTGGCTTAAGTTGTCGACGGTACTTAGTTGGAATCGAAAAGCTATCCACAATCTTAGAGTTAATTGTAAGCAGATGAATAAAAATTATAATGATTTCGAAATAAAAACAACACATTAAGAAAAATAGATCTGCCATAAACAAATATAGAAATACTCAATGCCGATCTATTGTTCTAATCAAGTTATCCCTTAACAGGACAAGGTTGAGGATTTACATTGCAGATTTTCATGCCTGTTTGGAATTGTCAAGTGAGTGTACAGGAGTTTTCCATTACGACCATCTAGGTCTTAGGATGAAATTGACTAATGCCGAGTGGAAACTCAGCTACTACTAGTACGGAGACGGTATGGCGCTGTATTATGCTAATTTTGTTATTGATATACGCTATGAAGTGTCTATAAAAACTATATCTGAAATTGTGGGTGCACCTAAATTCGAGTTCAAGCTCCTTTTGTATTTTATTGTGTTAAGCACTGAAAATGCGTGTGCGGTTTGCTAAATATTTACGGAACCTAGCAAATTAATAGCATCACTAAGTTGTATCTAAAAGTTTGGTGAAGAGGAGTTAAAACTTTACCACCAACAAAGATTTTGATGTTAATGTTTGGACGCTGACAAATAGTTGTGAATATACACAAGAGCGTATATTTCGTATAATTTTAATGATTCTATCTTCCATTACCTATGTACAAATGTCCATAAATTTTATCTGATTTATGTGATTGAGTAAGATTAATTTGTTTAAAAGAAAATTATTGCATATTTTTACAATTTATTATTCTAAAATAAGAAGGTTGTGTGTTAAAGACGTCGATAAAATTAAACATGGGAAAGTGTGTCGATGGAACATGCGTCGAGCTAATTCTTTAAATGTCCATAACTCTATTAGCTATTCAGGAGAAACCTAGGCCTCGCAGTAATTCATTCAGTGAATTAGACGGCTCTACAATCACCATATAAAGTCCGCTATGTTTAGGGTTGTAACCGCTCTATATTTATAAATTTTTGCATTTTTTTTGCATTGCAAAATTGCATTCAAGTTCCTTGTGCTTAGTTATAGAAATAAGTAATAACGCCAAAGCTTCAATCATATTTACGAACATTTTTATTTTATACCTTTTCAAAAAATAAAATATTTCAATAGCATAAAACCTACTAGTATCAGGCCGACGTCTTCTATAAAGTAATATTGAACATACTTAGTTTACTAATTTTAACATAGTGCCGGGCACAAATTATGACCTGGTGTAGGTATTCATAACAGTAAAATTTATATCTTTTTAGAAGTTTAGCAAATATGATATTATAAAGACAATAAATATTACGTACTTGTTAAAATAGATTTCTTATGCGTATTGACTCATTTCGCTAACTCAAACTATAATAATATAGTGTCTAAATAAGATGGCGCCAGCCCGTTAATTAACTACATAGGTAGGTATGTACACATAATAAGTGCACGCTAAATGGTAACGCCTTAGGGTAACGCTTGCTTGACGCATTTTCATATTTTCAACGGTCAAATCGTCCATAGACAATAAAGGGACCATTTTAACCGACTTCAACAAAAAGGAGGAGGTTCTCAATTCGATCGGTATTTTTTTTATGTATGTACACCGATTTCTCAGTCAATTGTGGACCGATTTTCAAAATTCTTTTTTGAAGTGAAACTTATTTATCGGGGTTGGAAAAAAATTTAGTGTAATTTCGTTACGCGTCACATTCTTCCGTTACGCGCCATCTTTTTCTTATCCCTACCACGCGTGATTTGAAAAATAACATCATAAAGAAGTTTCTGTTACTTACGAGTGTACGCTAGTACACACACACTTTTTAGCATCACCTGTATGTATGTTTGTATGTTTGTAACCGACTTCTTTGGACGCTATTTTGACCCACTTCTAACGACCAGATTTCCTTTAAACTTTGTAGATTTATTGTTTGAAAGGATATACGTGCCAAATGGTGCCATGATAAGGAAACCAGAGTCTGATGATGGCATCCTAGAGAAATGAAGGGGAACTTTCGAAAATTGTAGGAGCGACTAATGCGTTTATTATATTTTATAGTAAGCATTTTAAAGCACCACAATTTAATGAAGGTCTAGAGTCGATCTGATGCTGGAGCTGGAAGACAGTCGAGGGAACTCCTTGACGATTTATTTCAGTAACCTTGTGTTTGGGCTTGATTAATTTGTATTGATGAGAACTTTACACCTAGATGGGTTGTGACTGTGATTGGGGGTCTGATGCTGAAGACGAAGCTCAGTTAAGGGAACTCCTAAATAGTTTACAGTAGCTACCTTGTTATTGGACTTAATTAATTTATACTGATGAGAACTTTGCACCCATATGGGTGATACGTGCCATTACAGGTCTGATGATGGAGACCATAGACAGTCGAGGGAACTCCTCGACGATTTACAGCTTTTGTTGGGCTTACTTCATACGGTTCAATATGCCAAAATGTCTATAGATCACTGTCTGTCTTTCTTTAATAAATCACAAAAAATTAACAAATAAAAAATTTTAATAAAAAATTATAACCGACTTCAAAAAATAAATTAACTAAAAAGTAATAAAATAAACGCGTTTCTTTAATTTTTGTGTCTACAACTAATCATTATCTTGTACTTCTACTAATGTACAATTTTTGCGTTTACCACGTCATTATTGTTACTTTAGGAGTCGGTTAGGTCAAAAGTAACTATAATGACGTGGTAAACGCAAAGTTTGTACATTAGTAGAAGATTAAGTTGATTATATGTTGTAAGCACAAACATTAAAGAAACTGTTATTTTATTACTTTTTAGTTTAGTATTCTTGAAGTCGGTTTTAATTTTTTGTAAAATGTTTTTATTTCTTAATTTTTAGTGATTCCGAAATTCGTCGTCTTGGCGTTCATTGAAGGAGGCATGTAACCAACCAATCTTAATAAAATTAATATGGGACCAAATTGGAAACACCAGCGTTCAAACAAAAAAATAACCATCGAAATCCATTCACAAACGGCGGAGATATCGTGTCACATACATGTATACAAAAAAAAATCATACAGATGAATTGAGAACCTCCTTTTTTTTATAAGTCGGTTAAAAAGTGAACTTCTGTTTTAGGTATCTGAAATCAATAATACTAGTAAATACAATTGTCATATTATATTGTTGACATAATACTAAATATTAATTATGTATTACAAAAATGTTGATTATCTTTCCGAGTAGGTAGGGTATAATATTGTTTTCTTTAAATATTAATTCTAAGAAATTAACCTGAACGTTGAATAATAAATATGCCGTCCGAGATATCGACATAATATATCTCCCTTAGAATAATTACACTAATATCTCCATATTATGCTGACATCAACATAATATGTATTGTGCACAGATATTAAAAATAAGGTATTGTGTCATGTGTGTGTGTGTGTGTGTATGTATGTTGTTGTGTGTGTGGGTCAACATATCGGCTCGATGCGGTATCAATTTCTGAGAAGCGGCGCGGCGCGGCCGGCGCAGGCGCAGGCGGGGTTGCGGTAAGGGGACGGAGGAAACGTGGCGTTAAGTCCATTATGACCGTGATTCACAATTGAATAGCATCGCATCATATTATCACTATACTATTAACTATTGCAACATTGCAAGTTTATTACAAAAAAATAATCAAAGAAATGATTCGGACTATGCACAAAGATTTTTGTGGTGACAATGATCTTGCTGATGATATAAATAGGTATAGCTTCTTATAGGCATAAGTAGCTATATGATAAATAGCAACAGGATGTCCATGGTACTATCGTAACGTGGACCTTCATAGAGAACTCAAGCTGCCTTCTGTAGCTCAACATTTTAAAGACAAATTAGAAAGGTTCTTCGAAAGAGTCAATAATCACGCAAACCCGCTGGTCGTACAGGCCGCTAGTTATGTACCCGATCCAGACTCACATCGTCTGCGTAGGAGACCGAGAAACGTTCTCCTAGATCCTCCAGATCCTATCACGGTTGCCAATAGTCGTTTTCCTCTCCAAACTAGGGCATCCCGCCTTAATACACAGTACACTCATTACACGCACTCAACACCGCCTCCGCCGTAGGTGGCGAAGACCTCGTTTCCGACCGTCGGTCCCGTGATCGACAGGAAGGAAATTAGAAGCCCCGCGTTCACATCGATGCCCCGTCTCTTAGATGACGGGACGGGAGCCCCATAAGGGCCTCCAAACACACTAAAACTTAGAAAGGTTTGAGCCTCGTTGCCTCACCTATAGACAGATGAAGTTAGAACAGACCTCAGTCTACTAGCTTAGATCATTAAAAAAAAAAAAGAAAAACAGAGTACCGGCCGGCGACCCCCGTGGGAAATCGTGGCGGAGGTTCTGGCCGAGACGCACTCTATCTCTCGGATAGGAGGTCTCTCGGTGAGAACCTTACGCTGGACGGGATCCTGCGGGTTCGCCGACTAGGGCAAGAGCCGTTAATGCGGAGGTGGGGAGAGGACCTGCCATGACAGCTGTATGGAAAAAGGCAAACGGTTGACCTTCGTCCGGTCCTCGAGTGGTGGATGCTCCGTAAGCGCAAACCCCTCCCCTTCCGTCTGACAAAAGTGCTCACCGGGCATGGTTGCTTTGGTGAGTACCTGTGCCGGACGGCCCTCAGGGAGCCGTTGACAGTCTGTCACGATAGGCGGTGGGCTTGGCCCAGCACACGAGGTGTGCCCAAGATGGGCAGCGATGGACTCGTCTATGAGAGGCAGTAATGTCCCAGAAGGAGGCCGACGAGCGGGTGAGAGAGGAGGCCGCCGACGAGGCCTCCTCCCGCGGGCAACGAATGGGAGTGCGTAGCAGGCGCTACTTAATGCGCCTCCAGTAATGCCCCTATGTTCCTATCGGGCTTAGGATGGGAACCTGGGTCTGTACGGCATGACGTCGTGGGGACTGCTTAGTAGCAACCGGGCAGTCCCCCCTTACGTCTGGCCTTCGCCGGGGTTAGCCTGTCGCTGAGGTGATCCTGTCTGTTGATAACCGGGACCCTCAAAAAGCGACTGAAGGCGCTCGCAGTGAAAATGTAACTAAAACTAGTCAGGCTGGGCATTCCCAGGTGCGAGTCCCACATATTGGGTCAGGATCTACCCGAAGATCGTGGCTGCATCCATAAGGATTTCCCTGTGATAAAAAAGGTATCTAAGTATAGCTTCCTATCAATAAATACAGGTAACAAAAACTCAACTATTTTTTTTTCATTTCATAATTTTCATAAATTCAACAATATCAGAAAAACATAATCACAATATTTAAATAAAACAAATATTACATACCGTTTATTAACATTTATAAACGTCAAACGTAAAGCGCAAATGTATCTCTGGCATTATAATAACATGGTGTGAGGCGCGGGGCGACGGGTGGGCGCTCTAGCCCCGCCAGACAAGTTGTCGCTGCGCCGACCGCGATCACCGCCACCAGAGGAAATCTATAATACCGTAATGCAAGAAAATAAAAATAATTATAATAGATAATAATAGCTGCATGTGACAGCTATTATGTTCTCATACCGTATATTTTCTTATGATTTAAAACATGGTATAGGTTACCACAGGGTCCCCACCATTAGGATCTGAGCCTTGCCGTGGCGGTGGGGCTTAAGCCTGGGGTGCAATCCAGCACCTTGGGCGACCAATCAGATCCCGGGCGGCAGTTGGTGTTAGCAACTGCCGGCCAAGCCGCTCCCCGGTCCATAGGGCCGGGGGTGGTGGTCGCCATCCCACGTCAGGATGGGGACCGCGAGGAAGAAAATCTCTATAAAAAATCACCCTAATCCCAAGATAAGCTAGTGCGCGGCGAGGGGATGAATGGCTGGAGGGTTTCCAGTCGTTAGCACACAACGTTTTGAGAAGATTACGAGTTTCGCTCGACCCTAATGAACAGACTAAAAAAATGAACACAAGCAGCATTGAAAATAGTCCCCGGGCGGGTCGCCGAAAGGGGGAATCCCGCACCACGCCGGAATCGGCGGAGGTCTGCCCCACGTATTACGGGGGGGGCACAACCTGCTTCGAGGGTTCGGTTCTTCCGAAATCTCGCGACCCAGCGACACTAAAGTAAAACGATTATGCATGCGATTTGGTAACAGATGACGTGGAAATTATGAGTGCGAGCGACTCTGCAGGCAGCCGGAGATCGACGCGCTCAAAGAAAAAGAGAACCCGGCTAATATCGTCGGAAGATGAGACGGAGAGTGAGGCGACTGTAAAGGGGAACGCCCACGCATTCCGTAAGACGCCCCCGACAAAGCGGGGAAGAGGCCGGCCGCCTACAACTGGTCAATACGTTGGACTGGCTAAGGCCAAAAGAGACCTGGCAGCGGCAGAGCAGGAAGCGATGGCTGGAAGGGATCAGAGGCGGAGCGTAGTGTTGCGGCATCCGCGCGAAGCTTGCGCCCATCCCGCTTCTCGGAGACATCGAAGTCTTTGGGGTAAACCATCAACAGGTCCAAACACCTGAAGGGCTCCATGATGAGAGAATTAAAGGACGCAACTGCGACAATCCAGGACGCAACTGTGGCGCTCCTGGACCGCACATCCTCAGGCGAGACACGGGCACTGGAGGCGGTCAATAAAAGGCTGTCGACAGAGGTGGCTGAGCTGCGCCAGGAACTTGCAAGGCTTCGGAGTGAGCTTGCCCCCTCCCTCCAGCAGCCGGCTGTGGCCGTGGCGCTACCGACACCAAATCTGGAGGAGATTGTCCAGAGGGCGATGCGGGAGGCGGTGGCCGTGTCAACGGCACGGCTTAACAGAAGGCTTGAGGGCTAGGAGTCAAGGCTCCTGCCTGAGCCCCGGCTTCGCCCGCCTCTCGCAGCGGACAGACGGGCGGCAGCGGCGGTGGCAATGCCAGCACCGGCTACGAATACGTCCAGAAAAGCGCGGAAAATTGGGGGTGCCCGCGGTATCGACGACGCTGATGACGAAATACGCCTCTCTGAACTTGGCATAGAGCCGTTCCGCTGCCGAAAGGCGGCAACCAGAGCCCGCCTTTTAGTGTTGCCAGCGTGGCTTTTAGTGGTGCGGCCAGCGGAGAAAAGGCCGACTCTTTGGCACAAAAAATACGGGAGGTGATCGGGGACGACATCGTGAGGGTCTCCAGACCTACGAGATGTGTGAGCGCTCGCATCTCGGGTCTTGATGACTCGGTGTCGAAAGACGAGGTCGTGGCTGCGGTCGCAAGGGCGGGCGGTTGTCCTCCCGAACAAGTACGGTCGGGGGAAATTGGCTGTAGCCCCTCTGGTCTTGGTGCGGTAATCGTTCGCTGCCCTTGTCAGGCAGCGAAGACGATCATTGCGAAGGGCAGGCTGCTGGTGGGATGGGTGTCGGCGCAATTTAGACTTCTCGACGCCCGCCCACTGAGGTGCTTCCGCTGCCAAGAGCAGGGTCACATGGCGGCCGTCTGCTCCTCCGCAGTGGACCGAAGCGGCCTTTGCTTCCGCTGCGGGGAAGCGGGGCATAAGGCCAGGGACTGCACCGCAGCATTCCCCAAGTGTGCGCTCTGCTCCGAAAGGGGGCTACCCGCTGCCCACAAAATGGGTGGCGGAGCGTGCGTCACCCCGCGCCGTAGCCGGGCGGGACGCAAACAGACAGGGGGAAAGGTCAGTGAGGGCCCTAGTCCCCCCTCGCAGCCCATCATCTCAACTACGAACAGCTTCGCGGTCTTGGGCGAGGAGGTCCCCATGGCCTTGGAGTGATGGCACGCCACACCCAAGTGCTACAGGGGAACCTCAACCACTGCGCGAGAGCCCAAGACTTGTTCTTCCAGGCTCTGGCGGAGTGGTCAGTGCAGGTGGCCGTAGTCGCCGAGCCTTACCGCGTCCCCAACTCTCCAAGTTGGGTCGGGGACGAGGACGGCGTGGTGGCCATCGCCAGCCTGAACGGCTCGCCTCCGTTCGGGGCTGTGGAAAGAGGGCGTGGGTACGTGGCTGCAGAGATTGGCCGCGTACTAGTAATCGGCGTGTACTTCTCGCCCAACCGGAGCCTCGCTGACTTTGAACAGTTTCTGGCTCGGGTTGGCTCTGTGGTTGGTCGGCTTCGCCTTGATCACGTCCTCATCGCCGGGGACCTCAACGCCAAATCTGAAGTGTGGGGTTGCCGGCGCACCGACGCGTGTGGCACAGAGTTAGAAGACTGGTTGGTCGAGGCCGGTCTAGAGGTTCTCAACGTTGGGTCGAGGATCACGTGCGTGAGGCGGCGGGGTGGCAGCATCGTCGATGTGACCTTCGCCGATGCCGCTCTCGCTCGCCACGTGCTGGCGTGCAAGGCTGGGAGGTGTTGGATTGCGAGACGCTGTCGGACCACCGGTACATCCGGTAAAGCCGTCGCTCGGATGCGGAGTGCGGCCCACGTTGGGCCTTAAGGAGGATGGACAGAGAGGCCCTCCTCAAGGCAGCCCTGGTGCAGGCCTGGTGCATGGACGGTAGCCCGGCCTCGATCGAGGTGAACGGAGAGACGGACCGCATAGCTGCTGCGATGTCGCAGGTATGCGACGCGGCCATGCCTAGGATCGGTCGGCGGCTCCCGCGACGCAGGAGGGTGTACTGGTGGTCGGAGGAGCTCACCGAGCTGCGCAGGAGTTGTGTTTAAAGGAGCTGAGGACGGCCATAGGCCGAGCCAAGGAGGCTGCCCACGAGGAGATGCTGGAGTCTCCGGACAGAGACCCGTGGGGGAGGCCGTACAAGATGGTTCGCAACAAACTGCGCCCATGTGCCCCTCCCCTGACGGAGAGTCTCCAGCCTGACCTTGTGGCCCGGATAGTTCCAGCCCTGTTCCCCGGCCGGGGAGAGCACGCGCCCCCGCACCCCCGTGAGCCGCTGGGTGACGAGGCTCCGGAGGTGTCGGAGACGGAGCTGGACGCGGCGTTAGCGCGCACGAGGGCACGCAATACCGCCCCGGGTCCGGATGGTGTTCCCGGGCGGGCCTTGGTTCTGGCCCTGGGCCCGCTCCGGACACAGGTGAAGCACCTTTTTAGTGCTTGTCTGGCACAGGGTCAGTTTCCCACGGCGTGGAAGAAAGGGAAGCTGACCCTTATCCGGAAGGAGGGACGACCGGTCGACGCACCGTCGGCATACCGACCGATCGTGCTACTCGACGAGGCGGGCAAGCTGCTGGAGCGGATCACAGCTGCCCGTATCGTTGACCACCTGGAGGAGACAGGCCCGAACCTCAGTGCCTACCAGTTTGGCTTCCGGCGGGGTAGGTCCACCCTGGACGCTCTGACCAGGGTGAGGGCCCTTGCTGACGAGGCAGTCAAGGGGGGAGAGGTACTTTTGGCGGTGTCTGTTGACATCGCCAACGTCTTCAACACCTTACCCTTTGACACAATCCTGGAGGCGCTGAGGTTCCACGGCGTGCCGACGTATCTGCGCAGACTGGTAGGAGACTACCTGTCTGGTAGGTGCGTCGCGTACCCCACGGCCAGTGGCTGTGTGTTAAGGAGAGCGGAGTGCGGTGTTCCACAGGGCTCTGTTTTGGGCCCACTCCTGTGGAACATCGGCTACGATTGGGTCCTCCGCGGCGCGAACTTGCCGGGCGTCGGTGTTACGTGTTACGCCGACGACACCGTCATCATCGCGCGTGGAGAAACTTTTTTGGAGGCACGCATTCTGGCGGTAGCTGGAGTCGCCCAGGTGGTGGCGAGGATCCGGCGCCTTGGGCTCGAAGTGGCCCTAGAGAAGTGTGAAGCTATATGCTTCACGGACCCCGGCGAGCCCCTCCACCCGGATCCCGCCTTGTAGTAGGGGAAAATTCCATCGCTGTCGAGCCAACAAGAGGAGTCCTGGCGGAGCCGCCTACGCAGGAAAGTGCTCCGCCAGTGGAAGGAGAGGCTGGAGGAGCCTAGTGCGGGACACCGCACCGTGTCGGCTGTCGGTCGGATCCTGGAGCAGTGGATTGACCGGCGGCACGGCATCATCACCTTCCACCTTGCACAGATCCTGACGGGGCACGGCTGCTTCGGAAGGTATCTGTGGAAGGTGGCAGGAGCGGAGGACTCGCCAGGGTGTCATCACTGCAACAGCAGTGAAGACACTGCTGACCACACCCTGGCGGAGTGCCCAGCTTGGGCGGAGGCAAGGGCGCCCCTCATCGCTGAGGTTGGCGCGGACCTGTCGCTCCCTGCGGTCATCCGAGCGATGACCGTCAGTGAGAGCGCATTGCAGGTGGTCCTCTCCTTCTGCGAGGACGTGATGTCGCAGAAGGAGGAGGCGGAGCGGGAGAGGGAGCGTACTGGCGCCTCCTCCCGCAGGAGAGCACGGAGGCGACAGGCGGTCGCACTGCCGTGAGGGACCTGTGCGTGGCTGATCGGAGGATCTGCCGCGCGCGCGTAAGGTCCGGGCTATAAGGCACCCTTATGTGTTCAGGGTGCCTTAAGCGGAGAAGGGGGGGACGCTACACCCCTCCCCCCACTTTCAGAGAAGAGTGCCGGATGGCACAACGTTGTGGCCGGTGCGGATGCCTAAACGCATTCCCTAGCGAGACCAAAAAAAAAAAAAGGTAGTATCACAGGGTAGTATATTCTAAGTCTATGGTATAGGTACTTACATATTATATCTATAAAAAGATAAATTTGTTGATAGGTTGATAGACATCGCTATATTATGGTTTCCTGAATCCTGCGTCGTTATTTTTAATTTAGCAGCTAGTCTGTACTAATATGAATTATGATATAGCTGAGGAATTAAATTCTTTGAACACGCTAATCTCTGAAACATAGGCCACAGCTGCCTAGATCCCCTTATAGGATCTAGGCTGTTGCCAACAGCCCATTTATAAAAATAAAATATTTTTTAAAATTTTGAATCGAGTGTAGCCCGGGGGAAGAGCTACTATTTTATGAAGCACACATTTGAAGGTTTAATATACGAGCAGTGAGTTGTAATAATTACTACGTACGCTACTTGTAGTTCAATATGTATTACATACGAGCATCGACTACACACTATACAGCCAGACTATATAGTGCAATATAAGTACACAAGCGTGTAATATGTAATTTAATTAAATAAATTGCCCGAAGGCTATTTGGATTTCTAATAAATACTTATGGATTCTCTTCAGATGAGGTAAAAAACTGGAGTACCTACCTACTGAATTTCATATTTCAAATTTCATGATGAACCTATGAAATTGCTGTTTTGCAGTTACTGGCCATTTCAAATCAAAATAATTTTTGTTTGGCTAAGAATTCTAATTTCAAATTAATTTTCTTTTAAAAACATGGATTTCTTTTTCCAAAAGCATCATTCATCGCATTTCAATCTTTTTCGTTATCATGGATATGTTAAAAATTCGAGTAATTATTATGGAATATGAGTACCGTCGTTGCAGCAACGCGGCACAAGCGGCACGCAACATCAACGACGTTTACGGAGCTAACACTACAAACCGAAAAATTTGAAAAATTAAATAAAATAATTAACCAGACAATCGTTAATTAGAAATTAATTAACAAATAAATAATTAAAATTAATTAATGAATTAATAATCAATTTTTATTGGAATTAATTAATTATCTATCAATATTTTCTTAAAATAATTATTTAATTTTATTTTATTTATCAAATATTATTTTTTCGACCTAAAAAATTAACCACGCGGTCGTCCGAAGACTTTGGTCGATAATGACGAATTAAAGGCGATTGTGGAAGCTGATGATACTCAATCTACGGCTGAATTAGCAGCAGCTTTCGACGTTAGCGTCAAAACAATATTGGTCCATTAGCGTCAAATTGGCAAGGTAAAAAAGCTTGACAAATGGGTGCAATGATCGCCAGCGCGTACGCGTCGAGACGTGCCTTGCACTGCTCAACAGACACACAAATAAAGGAGTTTTGAATCGCATTGTTACCTGCGATGATAAATGGATTCTGTTTGATAACCGCAAGCGCTCAGCAAGTTGTTTGGATCCTGGTTCAGCGCCTAAACAATGCCCTAAACGAAAACTGATGAGAAAAGTGATGGTCACTGTTTGGTGGTCTAGCGCCACTGTGATTCATCACAGCTTCTTACCAAACGGGGTGAGCATTACTGCAGATGTGTACTGTGAAGAACTGAACACAACGATGGAGAAGCTGGCACATCTCCAACCAGCATTGGTCAATCACTCGTCTCTATCCGTCCGCACTGCTGAATTCAATAAACGCCAAGACTGCCGATCCCTTGCCACTCGCATCCACTGTCTGTGCGGTGGCCGGTCCGTGTTGGCTGCGAATGGCACGGGATCTCTAGGAATATTTAGTTAAAAATAGTAATTTAATTATTCTTAATTTAAGGTTTAAATAATCTTTTTTTTCTTTTGTGCCGGAAAATACTCTTAGGCACCCGCGGGGGACTCCCCAGGCGGGTATGTGGGACTTGCAGCGCCCGAAAGATGGTAAGATGGACGCAGCTCTACCCTCTAAACCAGGCGAGTGCTACCAATGCCGCCTTAATTTGGTGAGGTTCCCCGGATCTGTTAAGCAGCAGGGCACCTCGACGGCTAGTCAGTCTCCCAAGGGACCGACGCCACTTCCACAGAGGGGTTTTCCCGCTCCACAAAGCAACCCCTCTCAACGTCGGGATAGTGCAATGGGGTAAGGTTCGCATCCTCGCCCTTGTTTCCCTCTTCTTATATAAGAGAGGTACAAAGAGCAGCTTCATCGGTTCAATTGGCTTCGCTCAAGGTGCTGGGTTCACCTTAGGCTACTGAGCCCCACCGCCACGACAAATCATGGTGGGGAAGGCTTTGTCAATTAACTCACAAATTAGGTTTATTAGTATTTCCTTTTTATCAAAACATCTATTTATAATTTTATCACACTAAATTAAATTTTAATGGGTACCGAAACATCCTTTGATCCACCTTAATGCAATGCACCTAATTCTTCTACCAATTTTATCTAGCCGCAACGCAGGTGCGTATGTGTTTAAAGATCCCTTAAGGGCCCCTTATCCCAAATTGTTGTTTCTAGATCGAGGTGTTTTCATAGAAGTCGTCATTTTAAAATAATAATAAAAAAATAGGGTATAGATACATCTTTGATCTAGGGATTTTTTTGGATAAAAATACAATATTTAACATTTTACATGATCAAAAAAAATTCTAAAGTAACGTCGATTTTAAAAGCAAATTGAGTAGTATGAGACTTCGGGTAACTCAATTTTAATGAAACTTTTACGTTTAAATTGCTAAACGGGGATGACGAGGAAATGATCGGATAGATCTTTATTATGTCACTTCAAAAATTTTTGAAAAATAAAAAACGATAAAAATGGCTCTCGCGCATCGCACCACTAGGGATGTGATAAACGGCTTTTTATTTTCAACACGCTTAAGCGTTTGGCTTTTATTTTTCAGCGCGCTTAAAAAAGCCGGCCGAGCTTTTTATTGAAACGCATTATGCAGGCAACAGACAGGATCACCTCAGCGACAGGCTGGCCCCGGCGAAGGCCAGATACTCCTTGCAGGGGGGGAATGCCCGGCTGCTACTAAGCAGTCCCCACGACGTCGTGCCATAAAGACCCAGGTTCCCATCCTGAGCCCGACACGAGCACAGGGGCGTTACTGGAGGCGCATTAAATAGCGCCTCCTACGCCCGCGGGAGTAGGCTTCGTCGGCGGCCTCCTCTCTCACCCGCTCGTCAACCTCCTTCTGGGACATTACTGCCTCACAGAAGGAGACCATCACCATCCAGGACTCGTCGTCACCAAGCATCGCGGTGATGACGCTCGGCAGAGACACCTCCGATGACTGATGTCAGGATTGGGATTGATTTTTTAAATTTCTCTTAATAAATAATTCATTCAACATGATGATGATGATGAATATAATATATACTTTTAAAATTATTACGTTGGGACATCCCACACAGGACCATCTGATCCCAAACTAGGCAGATCCTGTTCTTATGGAAACCAGACAACTGATGTATACTTATATTATATTTCTAAATACATACATGATATAGATAAAACTACACCCAGACACAGAAAAAATGATCATGCTCATCACACAAACATTCATCCTGGGTGGGAATCGAACCCACGACCTTCCGGTTTAGTAGACAGGGCCACGAACCACTAGATCAACAGGCCAGTCCAAGACAAAAGGCAAGTGCTTTTAATAACCTTCACCACTAGACCTACATGCATTGTTAGAATTATTAGTATTCTCCTCACCATTTTCTCCACTAGTCCAACCACCACCGCCATTATTCTCGTAACCCTGCCGTTGAGAAGAAGTCGGCCGTGATAAGTCACGCGAAAGTAAATCATTGAAAACACCCAAATGTTTCAGTTTCAAATATTGTTTCAAATTACATTATAGTTGTTCTATAAGATATTTGTTTTTGACATGTATTACACACAGCATCTATCGGTCTGTTTTTTTTTTTTTTAAGTAGTCCCACATTAAAACGCCGCTCGACATTTTCACTACACTAATAATTATTAATTATTCACAACACTTACACCCTATAACTAATGTAATATATAATAACAACACAAAAATCATAATATACAGACTAGGCTGTATGGACTATTATTATTTAATCTAAGTATTTTCGCTTTCCCTATTGGGTTTATAAATAATAAATATTATTTATAACAACAAAAAAAAATCACAACACTAATGTACTTATTTATAACTATAATATACTTAATTCCTAATAAAAATATCAGTTTACTATTTACAATTATTATTTACATTCACCATTATCAAATAAAACATTTAAGTCACTCAATTCACACTAATTCAAATAACGGCTACGCGCACGCAAAGTAAAAATTAGCATCTAAGCTCATCGACTTTGACAAGCGTACTGAGTTTAAAAAATTAAAATCAGTTAAAAATTTAAATCAAAAATCATAAATCATAATAAAAGTTCCTAATCTGTAAAAAGTTTGTAACCAACCAAAAACGGAGCGTTGTCAGTCTGATAGAAATGTTAATATGTAAACAAGCAGAATGTATTTTAGCCGTTTAATACGTAACCAATTGAATCTAATATTGATTCTTAAAGGTATAGGGATAAGGTTTTAATCCAATAAAATGAAAAAAATCTTTATATTGCGTCATATCACCCACAGCGTATAGAAGTAAGGTTCCTTATTCACATTATATTTTGAGTTTTAAACGTATCGGAATAAGGTTACTTTCCTTTAATCATGATAATATAGTATTGATTTTTTTAAATTTTAACCTTGACGATTAATCGAAATCAGCTTGATTTTATTAACGCGCTTGAATGATTTTTTCAAAAAGCGGAATTTTTACAGCTCTAATTGATTAAGCGCCCATCTTTACGCACCACGTCGCGCTAGTACCCAGCCGGGCGTCATCGAAGTAGGACCTGTGCCGCTTTTGCTCGTGACTACGTTGTTACCGCGCATTTTATATTATTACGTCTAAATAAATAAGACGACACAGTGTAAATAATATAGCTACTTAATACTTACTAACAATTGTTGTTCTTAGTTGTAATTAGTTTGCAATACAAAACCTTTAATTTGTGTAAATAAATAGATACTTGAGTTTGTGTAGTACCTAGTTATTTAATTGAAATGGCGAATAAAAAAAGTAAAATAAGGAAAAAGAATCTTAATACAGTTTTATCACAAACTAGCTGTTGCCCGCAGCTTCGCCCGCGTTAACTTAGATATATAACCATATACGCATTGATGATAATTATTTATCTATGGACGGGCGTAGGACTTTATTTTATAATATGTAGTGATTAATACCATATTTTTGTGAATAGCTTTTACATTACCGCTTTATAATTGGCAATTTTTTAAAGTATTAAAATGGATATAGGTAGTATGTTATATTTAACTAATGTAGACATATTATGCCATCGCGGACTTTTCAGTATGCATATTTAGGGTACACAATTCTACCATACATTGATACAATAATAATTAATTCCGAACCGGGCCCGGCTTAGGTGTATTATAATGTAGTACATTATTTTGATCTATCTGTTAGGGTTCATCCAGCGTTTGCAATGTAAGTGCAAAAAATGTGCTTATTTATGACATCACATCAGAAACTTCTAAAATTATGAGTGTTTATCTACTATATTATGCATGTACCTATTACCTTCCTCTTGAATCATTCTATCTATTAAAAAAACCGCATCAAAATCCGTTGTGTAGTTTTAAAGGTGTAAGCATACACATACAGTCAGACGCGGGAAGCGACTTTGCTTTATAGTTTATACTATGTAGTGATGTCTTCTTCCAGAAATTGTTAACACTTGAAGAATTCAAATTGTCAGACAATAAAGAAAATGAGTAACCTTCATCACAAAATATTTCTGATTTGCAATCATTTCCTAGCCCCCTACCCACAGGGCAGTGTCGTGAGGACTATGGCCTTGACCCTCTTCTCAGAGGAGACCCGTGTCTAACATTAATCGATGATGTATGGGTCGATGAAAATGAACCTGGACCTAGCATACGACAACTAAATTTTGTTGAATTTTAAAACAATTAAAACAATTAATATAGTATAAAAGAATATGTTTGTCTACAATTTTTTAATCTCCTACAAGCATTCTAAGAATAATTGATTTTTTTTATAGCTTAGGCCTTAGGGGGACAAACGAGCATTCGGAGCCTTAGATGACTACCGACTCCCATAATAATAATAATATCTAAGGACGCTTTTTGCACCACGTCAATCTGGTCCCGTGGTAAGTTCTCGAAGAACTTGTGTTACGAGTACCAGACAATGGAAATATATTTAATATTTTATACTATACACATATTTAGGGTTTTTTATTTATAATACACATCCATGAACCAGGAAACTTTTTGTTCTCTGGCGGGATTCGAACCCGCAACCTCCGGCTTGAACGCTAACGCGCTAACCATTGAGCCACAGAGGTGGTCCTCATAAACGTTCACACAAGAGATAATGCAGATGCATTACCCTCCTTTACCCCATCCCCTGCAATGAGACACCGGAAACTCATACACCGCAAGAAACGCGACAGCATAGGTGTCACTTGACGCCATTATCATGTGAACGAGAGGTACCCCTACGGTCGTGCCGGCCCAATTCGGCTGCAAGCAGCATGGGACTACCTTTTAGACCTATGTAGCTAATTCATCCTTCCTAATCCTTACTAATATTATAAATGTGAAAGCATGGATGTTTGTTACGCTTTCACGCGAAAACTACTTAACCGATCATCATGAAACTTTGTACACATATTCTTGAAGGTATTAGAAGTAACATAGGATACTTTTTATTAAAAAAAATCTAAAGAGAGGTGTCAAGGGACACCCGGATGGATCGAAGTTCCTTTCGATTAATTAGTGAAGAAATAAAACTATCTTATCCTGCGCAGACGAAGTCGCTGGCACCAGCTAGTATTTCTATAAATCCAAAACTAGATAACTATAACAACAACAAGATTTTGTTATGCATAATTATTAATTATCACATCTAAGAATAATTCGAGCATAGTCAATCTACTGCATATTCCTATAGTTAAATACCTATAGTTTTGGGAGAAGGGGATAAGGGAATTCTTAATTTTATACCCATCTTCTATTATTTAAGAGTAAGATAGAGATAAAAAACTCCAAATCCTAATCAAAAGTTAGACTTCCATTAGGTATCTAATATTCTAAGGATGAAATTACAAACGAAAACGAAACGTCTGTGTCAATATTAGAATTCATATTCATATTAAAATAAAAAATGAATTATGAAAGATAGGTTAAAATAAAGAAATATACCATTAGGTAGCAGGTAATAGATAATAGGTATTGTTCAAGCCTTGTTGTGGCGGTGGGGCTCAGTAGCTTAGGGTAAGCTCAG
This sequence comes from Helleia helle, assembly GCA_963853865.1. Taxonomy (NCBI): domain Eukaryota; kingdom Metazoa; phylum Arthropoda; class Insecta; order Lepidoptera; family Lycaenidae; genus Helleia; species Helleia helle. Next base: position 17,778,136 of record OY971421.1, read on the forward strand.
CACCTTGGGCGAGGCAAATTGAGCCGAGGGGGCTCTTTGTACCCCTCTTATATGAATAGGAGACAAAAGAGCAGGGGACAAGGGGCGAGGATGGGAACCTCACCCCACTGTACTTTCGCGACGTTGGGAGGGGTTGGTTGTGGTGGGGGCAACCCCTCTGTGGAGGTGGCGTCGGTCTCTTGAGGGACTGACTAGCCGTCGAGGTGCCCTGTTTGCTCATCAGATTCGGGGCACCTCACCAAAGGCGGCGTTTGTGGCACTCGCCGGGTTTTAGTGGGTAATTATATTTTTTGTTTTTTATTCGCGCTAATCAAGGATCCATTTGGAGTGTAAAATCTGTTGTTGGACAAGATCGTGTTTACTTCTCCGCTTGACTCACTCTTTGTTCGCTAAGTAGGTCATCTGTGAGGCTAAATTGCAATTAGTGTAGATTGATAAATAAAAGTATCATCATTAATATTTAACAAATAATCTCAGATGGGATATGAAATTCATAGGTTTTATTCTTGGTACCTATTTATTAAATTATAACCCGTTTTAATTTGTTTAATCTTTAACTCAAATATTTATACAGATAAATAAAATGGGAGTGTCTGTTTGTAACATTAAAATAACCGTTTTTTACTAAATACATATGTATACATGGTATATACACCAAAATAGCATTTTTTACAATTTTTGTCTGCCTGTCTGTCTGTTTGTTCCGGCTAATCTTGGAAACGACTAGGCCGATTTCAACGGGACTTTCACTGGCAGATAGCTGATGTTTTGAGGAATAACTTAGGCTTTATAAATTAACATCATCACTCCGTCTACGTCTGTAAATCTAAGTTAACGCGGGCGAAGCTGCGGGAAACAGCTATCTCAAATATTTTCATTGCCTTCTTTGAAGTAAGAACCACTAAGAACTTACAGACATTTCATTTTTTCAATCTGACATCATACAATGCCAAAATAACGAGTTCCCCAAAATTAAATCGCAAATCATGGTACATATATATGGTATTTGATTAAAAAACATTTACCATACCATGTTCTGTCATGTTTTACAGTTTTATACTGTTTTAGTTATAGAAATTCCTTTATTTTTTGCTTGACTCTCTATCTATAGTTGTATTTTTTAAATAAAAAATATTAAAGTCATAAATATCTTTTAATCGATGGCCAATTTGATTAGGAAACCAAATTCCTTATATTAATTACTCGCAACAGGAATGTCCGATTAAACCAAATGAATCTTCTTGATTTCAATAAAAAATCACTAAAACCCGGCGAGTGCCACCAATGCCGCCTTTCGTGAGGTGCCCCGGATCTGTTGAGCAAACAGGGCACCACGACGGCTAGTTAGTCCCACAGGGAACCGACGCCACTTCCAAAGAGGGGACGCCATTCCCAACGTCGGGACAGTACAATGTCTCACCCGGTTCTGATCTTCGCCCATTGTCTCCCTGCTCTTTTGTCATTTCTTCTTATAAGAGGGGTACAAAGAGCCCACTCGGCTCAATTAGCTTCGCCCAAGGTGCTGGGCTCACCGTAGGCTACTGAGCCACACTGCCACGTCATGGCCTGAACCATGGTGGGGACAAAGAGCAACTCCCTCGGCCCTGTACGACCAGCGGATGATTGGCTCTTTCGAAGAACCTTTCTAATCTGTCTTTAAAATGTTGAACGTCCACCTTACGATATTAGGTACTATGGGGATCCTGTTGCAGTTTTCAAAATATGGTTCTGTATTTTCTGTAACGTGTCTTTGTAGAGAACTTTAGACAGTTTAGCCAGCAGGTAATGATTTCGGTAATATAAGTTATAAGAGGCAGTTTACTCCGTTTGCAGATCATCAGGTAATGGCGATGTAGTACCAACGTGCAGCGCCTTTTTTACTCTTTTTATATGAGCATGCAGGCGTTATATGAACGTTATTCAGGAGAGTCGAGTTCACAATGTATACGTGTAAAACCGCTATGGGCGTCTTTTTAATAGTTAATACTAAATTAATACAGTGAATAGACTGAGATATGTTTACTATGTAACGATAATGATAACGCCATAATATTATAAAGATCATAACTAATTATTATTTATTGTAAATACATACATAATTACTTAAGTATTAGCATTATTGATCATAGTAGATTTAGATTTATTAATGTTATACTTTAATTTTATTGAAAAGCTCGCAGCAAGAATGTCCGATTAACACAATTGTATCTTCTTGTCTTCATCACAATATAATTTAGCAGAGTAACGCCCTTCACAAAGTATACTGGTATAATGCCTGCCACACATAAATACCAAAGTGATACAGTCAATAGACAACTATTTGTTTACCAATAATTATAATAATATCGTCATATAATTACTGCTACTTTTTATTATATATATATTTATCCATTTTGTACTCCAATTATTAATCAACATTATCTTTATAAATAGCACATCCGTTTGGAGCCACCGGAAGTCTATAATTTCAATTACTTTAATAATTGATGCATTTAGTACACGGTGTCACATCCGGCCAGTGCTTCCGTGGTTTGTAACAATGTGCTGAGATTGGTTTATAACACTTATAATACGTTGTGAGCTCAAATACAATTACAGTCGATAATTTTAAACATAAAAATGTTATCTTTTAAGTCTGTTACTAAGCGACTTATCATCAGCAAAGGCGTAGGTCAACATGGATTAATAAGTCACACAGATTGTTGTCATGCAATATACGAGTTTATACTTTATCAGGGCTTAGTTCCAGGATGATCCCATTGCGATATGTTTACGACAAGTGGCTTGGGTGGTCCGCATGGGTGGCTTATAATCGTCAAGTTTATCGGAAGGCCAACCAAAACCGCACGGAAACTTGATATAACGAATTAAAATATTAAATTAGACATTGCAGCATGCGTATTTTCGTCTTGGCCACTGTGTACTACAATGACAACTCATAGGAAAAGTTGAGTAATGCTTACCTTGGCAATGATTTTACTTACGTCATTCGGGACACAAACGTCATTAGGATAAAAAAATCCGCGGTTTATTGTTTTAAAATATTTATCCTTGTAAAGTGGTAATTAGTTATACATATATAGTTAGCCTCTTAAGTTCAGTATAAGCACAAAATTATACGCAAAGAGGTGAGACGTAAGTAAGTACGGGTACAACAGACGGATCTACAGTAAAAGCTCTATCTATGTTATGTTCCGTAAATATGCCGCGAATACAGAAAACGCGATTATGGAATAGTAATTTAGATATATGGGGTTATAGGCGATACGTTAGTGCCTAGGTGGCAACAGGCAATGTAAAAATCGGTTGTCTGTAAAGTCGGTTTACTAACGATAGTTGAACGTGACAACTTCATAAGAAAATGGAACGCCTCAGAGCGAGGTAACGCCGCATGCGTCATGTTTTTTCGTTCGTGCAGCCGGCTCCATCGAATTATAAGACGTTGTCACGTCAAAAACAAAAAAAAAAGATTTTTTACAATATTGAATAATTATTCCTCAGGCTTAGGCAAGTGTTTAAAGAACTTAGTATTTCTTTGTTGTTTGGCAGTTTTCAAAGGCTCCTCCAATTGAGGCTCAATATAGGTAGCATTATCAATTTTCCATTTAAAAATAAGACACCGTTTCATAGACGGCTCAATATTCATAAAGAAATCACAACGCTAATTTGCCATTATTAAGCCTTTACATGTGCATAAAATATACGCTTTGCCTTTTCGCGGACCAATCAAGGACAGTCTTTTGGTTGCGGTCCCCGATCCATAATGACAACGCCACTTCCATTTTGTCTACTTCACTACACAGACGGCATAAGAGGTAGTGTCATGCTGCGTTACAGCCGAACTGGGCCGGCACGACCGGGGTGGTACATCTCGCTCATATAACGTCGGCGTCAAGTGACAGCTATGCTGTCGCGTTTCGAGCGATTTGTGACTTTCCGGTGGCCCATTGGGGAGATGAGGAAAAGGAGGACCACGCATCTGCATAGCCTCTGGTTAGTCTCTCACTATAACTCCGTACATTGTTCTGCCGTTTATTCTGTGTTCGGCAATTTCTTTCAGTGATCGGAATGGATTGAATCGTACTGCAGCTTGTAATAATTATTCGCGTAACAAAATACGTCCACATTAATCAGTACCTACACATGTGTCTTATATGGTCACGGGATAATGTTTAAATTGTTACAAGTGTGGACCCACCTTTATACAACGGCGATAGCATTTGACAACATACATTACATAAGGCGTAGTTGCGAATAAAGTGTATAGTAAATGTGAGCCTTAAAATTCCGAATTATTAGTAATTCCCCATACATCAATAGCTGTTAATGCAATACATAAAATTAGTTATATATCCCTCTTCAAAGCCTGACCAAAAAAATAAAAACCCTCGCCATATTGCGGGAAATTTCGGAACTAATTTATGTATCGACGGACGACGTCGATACCATGTGTTGACATAAAAAAGATACAGTGGCGGCACCACGCAGGGGTTATACGTTTCTGGTCAGGCTATACATTCTAATACGACATGGTATCAACGGCGGCAGATACCTATTACCTATTGATCTGTGAAAATTGCTTACTGGTTACGCAAAGATAAGCTAATTATAAAAAACCGTATTGATGGATGATAGAAAATTTATGTAGAAAATTTATATAGAAATAAAAAAAAATGGTACCTATGTGGTGATTAGGTACTTATCATCTGGTGAACTGTGTGTTTTCACTTCGTCATGTAAAAAAAGACTGGCAGAGGACTGGCAATAATGGGACTGCCGATAGAAGTTAAAAATAACCTTATAACGTTTAATCATTTCGAATTTCAAATTTTAAAACGTGCCTAAAGTTTTCACTTAAAAAACATTTTATTGGTATCCATTAATAAATGCTCCTACATTTTGTCTTATCTGTGGATTTAATCTATTTTTAACAGCGAACTTAGAAACCGAAATCCGCGATTGAGACAAAAAGACATTTCATTAAAAACCTGCGAAAATTTTAACGATAAGTAAGTATATATATGTTTGAATAAAATTTCCTTCTAAATTGATTGTGTACACTAAAGTAGGTACCAGTCAAGCTGCTCATAATATTTTCGTCTTGGCAACGCTCGGCATTTTCCATTGAAAAGTGATGTGTGAACAAATTTCTAAATCTAAAAAACTGATAGAGTGACCGATTATTGCTTTGCCAGAAAATTTTATCTCAGGGTCGGTCATTGGACTTGAAAAAAAATTGAGGTGCGATACCTTCACAAAGGAAATATTAATTATGTGGAAAAATTTAAAACACACTTTCTTTGTACATATTTTTTTTTCTTTAACGCCGGGAAATGCTCTGAGGCATCCCGCGGGGGAGTGGGTCTCCCCACGCGGGTACGTGGGACTCGCTGCGCCCGACAGCTGGTAAATGGACGCAGCTCTACCCACTAAAACCCGGCGAGTACCACAAATGCCGCCTTTGGTGAGGTGCCCCGGATCTAGAAAACAAACTGTGCACCTCGACGGCTAGTCAGTCCCGTAAGGGACCGACGCCACCTCCACAGAGGGGTTGCCCCCACCACAACCAACCCCTCCCAACGTCGCGACAGTACAGTGGGGTGAGGTTCCCATCCTCGCCCCTTGTCCCCTGCTCTTTTGTCTCCTATTCATATAAGAGGGGTACAAAGAGCCCCCTCGGCTCAATTTGCCTCGCCCAAGGTGCTTAGCTTACCCTAAGCTACTGAGCCCCACCGCCACGACAAGGCTTGAACAATACCTACTATCTATTACCTGCTACCTAATGGTATATTTCTTTATTTTAACCTATCTTTCATAATTCATTTTTTATTATAATATGAATATGAATTCTAATATTGACACAGACGTTTCGTTTTCGTTTGTAATTTCATCCTTAGAATATTAGATACCTAATGGAAGTCTAACTTTTGATTAGGATTTGGAGTTTTTAGTTGTTTATCTCTATCTTACTCTTAAATAATAGAAGATGGGTATAAAATTAAGAATTCCCTTATCCCCTTCTCCCAAAACTATAGATATTTAACGCACCGAATCGCTTTGCACTTGCGTTGCGCGGGAGATGTCTTTATATGAACTCCGGTGAGCTACCACGGCCGGCAAGCACGCCACAGTATACGAATATGCAGTAGATTGACTATGCTCGAATTATTCTTAGATGTGATAATTAATAATTATGCATAACAAAATCTTGTTGTCGTTATAGTTGGAGTTATAGTTATAGTTAGTTATAGTTGGTTATAGTTGGTAGTAGTTATAGTTTGGAGCCCCTGCTCTTCTGTCCCCTCTTCTTATAAGAGGGGTACAGAGAGCCCCCTCGGCCCAATTAGCTTCGCCCAAGGTGCACCGCTCACCCTAGGTTACTGAGCCCCACCGCCACGACAAGGCTTGAACCATGGTGGGGTCCTGTACAAGTCTAATCTACTACTGAGCAAGCTACTACTCTACTCGGACAAAGAGGCTTTCTATTCTAAGCTCGGAGACGCAGTGAAAAACCACGCACATAACTACTTAATTGTTATGGGCGACCTAAACGCCAGAACAAGATCTAGAAGAGAAGGAGGCGATGGTATTGTGTTACATACCAGAAACGTATTAACAATATGTGAACATGGATCTCACCCGACGGACATACAAAAAAAGAGATAGACTTTATTCTTACCAACAAAGCAAACCTTTACCAGGTCTGCAGTGTCGTTAACAGCATAAATTTCAATAGTAACCATAGAATGATCAAAGCCAAACTACAACTCAAAACTAGTCGAAGGGTCTTTAAGATTAATACGTTAAAAATATACCACTGGGGTACTCTGAATAATTCAATGCAATGTTCTGGAGCCTGAAAGAGGTGTTCAAAAATAAAAAAATGAGCAAAGGCATAATGCGTAAACTGTTCAACACATGCGTATTACGTACCACCCATATTTACATATAGGTGCGCTGAACAAATCGTACTATATGAACCCCGAGACGCTATGCTGAGAAGTATGATGGTAAAAAGACTGAAAGACAAAATAAGAACTACAACGATTAGGAAACACATAATAACAAGATGTCACGATAACCATCAAAAAGCTCAAGTGGAAATGGACAGGCCACACTATTAGAGAAATAGACAAGTGGTCAAATTGGTGTTGCACTGGTACACAGACAATAGGAAAAGAAAATGAGGCAGACCGCTCAGGCGATGGGTGGCTCAGGGAGGAGGATAAATCACATATATTTTATATAAGAATAACTAGTCTTCAAAAACATGTAAAAATTTCATAGACATAAAAAAACCCAAAATAGCGCCATCTAACGCAATATAACGACTTTCCAATCTCATACAAAAAACCAAATGTACTAAGTGAAATGCCCCTGATCCTCCCTGATCTTATTCTCGGGGCCTCCTCTTTGTTATTATTATTATTATTTTGTAACATACTTTATGTAATACGCTTTAATGAAGTAATATAAATAATCCGAATAATTACAGATATATGTTTGTTTCTCTTATCATTTTAGCAGATGCGTTCTTTTACCCTTTTTTTCTACTCGATATATATCATAATTATCGTTCTTAACCCATTCCATGCGGCAATAAAAACTACAGTTATTACCCAGGTGCGGGGACGGTTTTCGTCGCGACGCCGATGGGCGTCTTCCGCACCTCAAAGGGTAATTAATAATAAGACGCCGATCGGCGTTTTCAGCACACTATTAAAAATTAATCATTATTAAGTTAAATTCATTAGAAAATTTTCAGTTACGTCAAACGTGTGGTGTGTTCAAAAGCGTATTTGGCGTCAAAATTAATCTTACGACATAAATTATTATTTGTGTGAAGTTATTGGGCTTCAATTGTTATATGGTGAAAATTGGATGAATATGGCGAGAAATGGTAAGTAAATTGTATTAATTAAATAAATTATGCTTCTTTTTTTGACTAACATCTCATATATTTTAGTTTTAAGTGATAAGAATAGCAAAATTATCAGTATAAATTAATAACAAATTAATAACAGGGGTGGTAAACCTTTTTTTAATTTCCGTAAGCATATTACGCAGATCACACATATTTATTAATATTTTATGGCCTGGTTACAGATCACACATATCTAATATTAATATCAACTTTTTAAATAATATTTTTAATAACCTGAAAATAAGTATCATAACATTATGATTTTTTTTTTTTTTTTTTTTTTCTATCTTTTTTATAAATATATCGTATAACATCATCGTATTAATTAATTTTGAAATAATTTTATTATTTACATATACATACATACATATTATTATTGTTTTATTACAACTTTGTTAATGGGATATACGTGTGTGTACTAAATTATACTTAGGTATATTAAGTATTTCACATCTTATTTTTTAATTTTCCAGATAAAAAACGTCCTTGGTCACACAACATATTAGGTGATACTGGTGATTTTTGAATTTTTGAATGATGCTAAGGGTTTGCACTCGAGTGAAATAAAATTCGATACTCAAATTGTTCAAAAGTAACAATAATAACGTGGTAAATGCAAAGATTGTATATTAGTAGAAGAACAAGTTGATTATAAATTGTAGGCACAAAGATTAAGGAAATTATTTTAATACTTTTTAGTTTTTTTTTTTAAATTTTGAAGTCGGTTTTAATTTTTGTTTAAAATTTTTTTATTTCTTAATTTTTAGTGATTTCAAAATTCAATCACTTATTTTATTTGTCTGAAATATGGGTAGAACTATTAAACGCGTTGCTCAGATTAGATAGCGCTGTATTAATGAGATGAACGTAGAAAGGGTTTAAATCATTACATAACAAATGAAAAAACCGAAATGGAATTGTGTAAAACTTTATATACATGTAATTGAAAGCAATTTGCTGCTATTCGTTAAATAATTCCATTATATATAGGTATAGAACATCACCAATATATAGATATAGAATGGATATTATGATGACCTTGAAAAACTATGATGCGCTTCCAAGCCACAGTTGTTTTTTGTTCATTTAACAACGACAAGTAATAAAATTACATGATTTTGGCATAATAGTATTTACCGTATGAAGTAAGCCCAATTAAAGCTGTAAATCGTCGAGGATTCCCCTCGACTGTGTATGGTCTCCATCATCACACCTGTAATGGCGCTTATAACCCATATGGGTACAAAGTTCTCATCAATTTAAATTAATTAAGTCCAAACACAAGGTAGCTACTGTAAACTGTTGAGGAGTTCCCTTAACTGTCCATTGTCTTCATCATCAGACCCCTAATGACGGTCACAACCCATCTAGGTGTAAAGTTCTCATCATTACAAATTAATCAAGCCCAAACACAAGGTTACTGATGTAAATAGTTGAGGAGTTCCCTCGATTGTCTTTCGGCTCCAGCATCAGATCGACTCCAGACCTTCATTAAATTGAAGTCCTTCAAAACACTTTAAAAAAAAAAAATCAAACGCACTAGTCGCCCCTACGATTTTCGAAAGTTCCCCTCGATTTCTCTGGGATGCCATCATCAGATCCTAGTTTCCTTATCATGGGACCATTTGGGAAGTATACCCTTTAGAACAAAAAAAGAATTTTTCAAATCGGTCTAGCCATCTTCGAGTAATCATACCTGATTTTTTTTATGTATTTTTTTTATGTATGTTACCACATACATAAAACAAAAATAAAAAAAAGATTCCGACGAATTGATAACCTCCTCCTTTTTGAAGTCGGTTAACAAGCCGTTGATGTACACCTTCAAGTTCATAACAATAAATTCATTGTTGTTAATTTCAAGGCCTAAAGATCAAATATATTTTTACCTGACGCCAAAAAAAGGATTTAAGTTTCATAAACGTCACAGAGTCTAATATGCCTGGTAATCAAATCACTAAACATCCAATCCACACTGGAGGCCAATAACAAGAAAGACGAACCCGAAACGCTTTTCTTGACATACACCCAAGAAGAAAAGCAGACCCTAATAGACCAAGGGTATGGGAAGGGGGAAGAGTCCAAAGTCCTGACTATCCATGAGGCCCAGGAACTCTGCTACGAAACGGTGTACATAGTAAAGACTAAATCAAGGATAAAACTACACGACAGCGCGTCTCACGCAGTTGTAGCCCTCTCGCGTCATACCAAACATTTCACATACTACACCTGTAACAGCGATGACGCATTGGGCAAGCTGATAAAAGTCGCAGCAATCCCTGACCAAGAAATAAACAACTACAACTTAAAAATGGCAATTAAGAACAGATACCACGCCATTCATAAGAAAATTTTTAACCAGAAACTGAAGACAAAGGGGCGCGCCACAGCACCCAGCGCAGCCGATACAAACAACTGACCAGGACTTGAGGACAATGGGGCGCGCCACACCATCTAGCGCAGCCAAACCGAACTAACACTCTGACTAACTATGAGCGCTGGGAGTGAATCACTAGGATCCACACCGCGTGACACAACTAACATACCAGTAACGGTGACAAAAATAAGAGGAGCCCTTGACCACCAACTTGAGCGCACGTGACCACTAAACACCGTGCAAACACTTTACCATCTATAAGTGTCAAGTATAGGGACGCTGCCCACTGAGTTTCTTGCCGGTTCTTCTCAGGAAAGGGCTAGGGTTTGAACTGGTGGTAACATCCTCTCTCCTTCTTCCACCCCAGCGGCTCCTCTTAAGCTAATCAATTAATCATCATCAACTAACCTTCTAACGAACTCCAATTTTACGGAGCAACAGAAGTAACAGTCAATCATCATCAAAACCAATCTAGCAATGGTGCGGACAAATGGTCTGCAGAGTATTCTTAAAAAAATGCCCGGTAGCGCCACAATGATATTTTATGACCAGGTGTATTAACGCCTTGTACCGCAGGAATGGAAATAATAGAAAAATCACTGCCGCAGGGAACGTGTTAAAATTAAAGTAAAGAATACTAGGGCATTAATATCTTACTAGCCTACTGGCAATAAAATTTGTGCTAGGTCAAAGTTTTGTCATGTATTTTTAACCGACTTCAACAAAAAGGAGGAGGTTATCAATTCGGTCGGTATTTTTTTTAAATGTATGTACACCGATTTCTCCGTCAATTGTAAACCGATTTTCAAAATTCTTTTTTGTTTGAAAGGGTATACTTGCCAAAAGGTCCCATGATAAGGAAACCAGGGTCAGCGACTAGAGCGTTTAATATATTAAGCATTTTAAAGCGCTACAATTTAATGAAGGTCTAGAGTCGATCTGATGCTGGAGCTGAAAGACAGTCGAGGGAACTCCTCGACGATTTACTTCAGTAATCTTGTGTTTGGGCTTGATAAATTTGTATTGATGAGAACTTTACAACTAGATGGGTTGTGACTGTAATTGGGGGTCTGATGATGAAGATGAAGGACAGTTAAGGAAACTCCTAGTAAGTTTGCAGTAGCTACATTGTGATTGGACTTAATTAATTTATACTGATGAGAACTTTACACCCATATGTGTGATACAATGTCATAACAGGTCTGATGATGGAGACCATAGAGAGTCGAGGGTACTCCTCGACGATTTACAGGTTTTGTTGGGCTTACTTCATAAGGTTTAATATGCCAAAATGTCTGTCTTTGTATGTATTTAAAGAAATACTTAATTATTAATTACTGAATAATAATTAATTACTGAATCTCTAAATATTAAGAAATAAAAATCTTTAAACAAAAATTATAACCGACTTCAAAAAATCAAATAACTAAAAAGGAATAAAATAATCACGTTTCTTTAATTTTTGTGTCTACAACCAATAATCATCTTATACTTCTATTAATGTACAATTTTTGCGTTTACCACGTCATTATTGCTACTTTTGGAGTCGGTGTCAGCCAAGTTACCTACAGCAACAAATACGACACCGGTGACGACGACGGTGACACATTTGTTGCTGTAGATACCTATTTAACATAGCTGACACCGTCTCCAAATGTAGCAATAATGACGTGGTAAACGCAAAAATTGTATATTAGTAGAAGTATAAGATGATTATTAGTTGTAGATACAAAAATTAAAGAAAAGTTATTTGATTTTTTGAAATCGGTTATAATTTTTGTTTAAATTTTTTTTTCGTTAGTAAACGTTTTATAAATACGCAGAATATTAAAGTAAAACACCTTTTTTCTATTTTCTCGACCTTATTTATCTACAATGGAAGCTATTACAAATTTGAATACCTGGAAGGACTTTTTACGGATTTTAATGAAATTCGCGTAGTTAGAAAACGATTCCTGGAAGAACGTTTATTATAAACAATATACCTTAATCAACCTCTTTGTTTAATATAATAACAAAGGAGAAACAGTGCGCCGAATGGTGCGCTATCATAACACCGGGTGATGTCAGAGGTTAGAGAGCGAGCTGATTGTAACATAGTGTTTATACTTCTCCGGCGCCTTCTGATCTCACCGACCGTCACCGGTGCTAATTAATCTAGGCGTTATGATAATGAGACGACAAACATGATACATTTATGATATCATCACACTTGTGACTACGTAGAATTTCAAATCAGAGATCTCGTGTGAATTCGCATTAAAGTAGGCTATTTACTATTCTAGGCTATTATTTGTGTGCGTTCCAAATTTCAATTCGATTCATGATTGAGTAACAAACATCCAAACACACAGTTTTTTTCATTCTACTAGTCCTACAGCCTACTTGCTACTCCTACTAATATTATAAACGCGAAAGTTTATAAGAATGTATGTTTGTTACTCTTTCACGCAAAAACTACTGAATGGATTTTAATGAAACTTTACAAAAACATCGCTTATACTTCATAATAACATAATATAGGCTATAATTTAGGCCTGAACTCCCACAGAAATGGGATGTACGCGGGTGAAACCGCGGGGAGCTGTTAGTTAATAATATTCTCATTAACATTAGCATTAATTTGCAAAATCACCAAAGTAGACATTATGTGTTAATCTATCTCCACGTGCCGTTTTCGCGTGATTAAGTAACAAACATCCAAACTTTCATAATTATAAATGTATTATAATAGTTATTGTCATTTGTCATATTATTATTACTTATCTATTACGCCCGGCGATATCGTTTTATGAGAGCTTATTTGGTCTCAAAGATATGTGAGCGGTCACTGACGTAAGACTTGCATATTATAATTAGTTGGGCTACGTGAGGCGTGAGCAATGGTGTCGGAAATAACACGGGCACAGCATTGGCGCCAAGCGGAGCGGCCGCCATCACGCCACAAGATAGGTTACCCCGTACCCGCTCGGTATGACATTGGCACTTGGAAAGTGTTGCCAGTGCTCTTTCCAGTTTCCTGTGATGTAAGAAGCCCCTTTAAGAAAACTCCATAAGCTGTCTTTAAACAGGGCGGCACTGAAAATTTCGGGAATCAAGGAAGTGACACAGCATTACTATTTAAAATGTATTTATTGCTTTTCGAAGTATTCTCTGCTAAATTTGCCACATTTTTCCATACAATGGAATCAATCATTGAAGCAACCATTCCATTCGGAAGTTGGGGTCTCCAAAATGGCCGTTTTGTAGGCGTCCACAGCTTCTTCAGGCGATGAAAATCTCTGACCACGCAATTTATTCTTTATTTTAGGGAAAGTATAGAAATCATTAGGGCTTAGCTCGGGGCTGTACGGCGGATGGTCTAATAATTCTATGTTATCTTCCTCTAAAAACTCTTTTGTTCTGTGCGCGGTGTGAGAACTCGCATTGTCGTGATGGAGGATGATGCGGCGGTTGCACTTCTCTTTACGGAGTTCAGAAACGACATGTGGCAAACAAATGCTAGCATACCATTCTGCATTAACCGTCCTTTGTCCCTTAAGAGGAATAGTCGCAACATGGCCGGTTTTGGAGACAAACGTGGCCACCATTTTTTTTTTTTGCAACACTCCGTGAACGAACAATTTTTGTTGGCTTTAACTCATTTTCGAACACCCAAACTCGTGACTGGTTTTTTGTTTCGGGTTCGTACGCATATATCCAGGATTCGTCACCTGATACGATGTTGTATACAGCATTTGAGGATCCTGCGTGGAATCTTTCGAGAGTTCTTACGCACCAAGTAAGCCGAGCCGCTTTTTGCTCTTCACAGAGCAAATGCGGTATCCACCGGGAAAACAACTTTTTTACACCTAATAGTTCATGCAAGATTATTTGTATTTCACTCATGCCAATGTCTAAAGTTGCCTGAATTTCGCGGTATGTCACATGTCGATCTTCCTCAATCAGCTTACGCACAGCATCAACGTTTTTTTGGGTGACTGCAGTTTTTGGACGACCTTGACGGGGATCATCACTGAGCTTCACACGTCCACGTTGAAATTCAGCAAACCAGCGATAAATTGTGGTTTTGGATGGGGCTTCATCACCAAATGCAGAAATCATCACACTGTTTTTGTGTTCAACCACTTCGAAAGTCATAATAAATCATCGCTCTAGAATTTTCTCGAGTCAATTCCATTTTCTCAACGACTAAACAAGTTTGACAAGACCTTGTGAAAAGACCGAGAATCTTTTTTAAAATAAATAAATGGTATTCCATTTTTCCAAGGATTTTACCAAGGAGTTTTCAATTAAAAAGATTTTAATATGACAGGAACAGTGGAAATATTCCATTCCCGATACTTTTAGTGCAGCCTATGTATTTCTTCTTTGACATAAATTATGTAAATACTAAATATATACAAAATTAAATGATAGTAAAATAAGTATGTGCGTGTAATCTTTACGCGCGATTAAAGTAAAACTTCATAACAAAGGAGTTCAAAGAAAAATAGAAGTGAGTCTGACACAAGTTAAGTAGCTAGAGAAATAGGCCTGCACTGTGTCTTAGATATACTAAACGTAGCTGGCTATGAGAAAAAGAGAGAAAGAAACTTTCTTTCTATCTTCACTAACTTATATCTCCCTCTCAACTTTCGTTCGCCTTGCCCGATCACACTTTTCATACCGCTGTCGTCACGTATTTACCAGTTTACTCCCCAAGTCAAGCGTGCGTAAAGAAGTTTTACTTCAAAAATAACAATCGTATGATTGCAAGGTTGCAAGGTTGCAATCCACCTTACAGTAAGTAAGTTACAGTAAGCATAGTGCATATACAACCTAAAAAGCAAGAATCTAAATTTCGTAGGCGGTTTCACGATTATGACATGAATGATAAAGATGATTTAAATATTATTTAATGTTGTTAAGATTTAATTTAGTATTGTCCTTTAAAATTTTTTACTACTATAATTAATTATCTCTACGTGTTAAAACAATACCCCTAAACTGAGGGAGAAAACTCTACACTAGCAACACTGGAATTGGACGCCTCTCAGCGTCCGCGCCCGCGCCGCGTCGTCTGTCTTGTGACTCGAGCTATTTACGATGCCGCTGACTGGACAGTGGACACCTGACTGATTTACTCACCCGCTTGTCACGTAATCTCGAAACGATATTAAATGTTCATCATTTATTCCGAGTGGCAATAATTTTTGCGTTAATTTAGACGCTAATCAGTTTCTTTTTATGTATAATGGTATTGTAAATTCCTTATCAATAATAATTCCTAAAGCTCTAGCAGTTCTTGTCATATTAACGTTGATATATGTAGTTATTTACAAGCTACAACACTAAAAGGAATAATTTGCACAAAATTCAGCTTGATTGTTTATCTAATATTTGCATATAATGATAACAAAACACGAAAAAAGGCTTAAATTGAAAATGAGCTTTTGTACCCGTCGCAGTCACGAGAAATTAAAACAGGTTGTATCATGCAAACACGCGTCCAAATTCCGGTCAAAATTCGCAGAATTTCTAACGAGTGAAACCTTATTCACCGCCGTCCATAATGCACAGATAATTTTACTGTCACACCTTACACACCTAACTGAACACTTACTTATAAGGCTTCAAATTAATTATACAAACTGAGATAATTATTATTATACTTATAACATTTGATTATATCATACGTTGATAAAAAATAACCACCCATATACTTAATGATGAAAGATTACTTAAGAAAAATTTATTTATATTGATTATTGAGTGTACTGTTATGAACGACTATTGTTCCCGGTAAATGCTATGCTTAGCATTATGTATCCTTACTAATATTATAAATGTGAAAGTAACTCTGTCTGTCTGTCTGTCTGTCTGTCTGTCCCTTCTTCACGCCTAAACCGCTGAACGCATTTGGATGAAATTTGGCACAAAGATAGTTTGAAACCCGAGGAAGGACATAGAATAGTTTTTATCCCGGATATCCCACGGGAACGGGATTTATGCGGGTAGAACCCCGGCCCTGTCTATCTTCTGAACCACGGAACAGATTTCGGTGAAATTTGATATGAAGATACTTTGAAACTTAACGTAGGACTTTAAATAGTTCTCATCCTGAAAATCTCACAGGGACGGGAATTATGCGGGTAAAACCTCCAGACTGTCTACCTTTTAAACCACGGAACAGATTTGGGTGAAAGCTGATATGAAGATACTTTGGAACTTAAAGTAGGACTTAAAATAGTTCTTATCCTGAAAGTCCCACGGGAACTATTTGGGTAAAACCCAGGGACTGTCTATCTTCTAAACAACGGCACAGATTTGGGTGAAATTTGATATAAAGATACTTTGAAACTTAAAGTAGGACTTAAAATAGTTCTTATCCTGAAAATCTCACGGGAACAGGAACTATGCGGTTAAAACCTTCATACTGTCTATCTTCTAAATCACGGAACAGATTTGTGCGAAATTTGATATGAAGATACTTTAAAACTTAACGTAGGACATAAAATAGTTGTTATCCTGAAAATCCCACGGGAACGGGAAATATGCAGGTATAACCCCAGGACTGTCTATCTTCTAAACCACGGAACGGATTTGGGTGAAATTTGATAAGAAGATGCTTTGTGATGGTTGTGATGGTGGATGAAAGTTGTTGTTATTTGCAAATACCACGGGAACGGGAGTTATGCAGCTAAAACGTCGGGACTGTATATTTGTTAAACCACTGAACCAATTAGAGTGAAATTTGATATGGAGATAGTTTGAGAGCCAAGGTAAGATGTAAGATGTATAAGTGTAACAAGAAGTTTTTTAGTTGTGTCAATAGATAGCGTTAACACAAAATGTAGATCACGCTATCTATTACAAGATGCGAATCCTTATAAGGGTTGCACCTTTGTATTGCACGCCTTTCAAATGAATACTGTATCCTGTATGTAATATAAATTATAATTGTTTGTAAATTGGAACCATATTATTTGAAAAATAAGATTCAAAGAAATACTTCTTACATGCGGATGAAGTCGCGGGCTTTGAAATAATAGACGGTCTTACATACAAAAAATCATCATTTTTATCTGTCTGTTTGTTCTGGTTAATCTCTGAAACAGCTATGCCGATTTTGACGAGGCTTTCACTGGCAGATAGCTGATGTTATAAGGCGTAACTTTGGCTATAAAAATAATCATCATCAATCCAAAGGGCTGTAAATCTAAATAAACGCGAGCGAAGCTGCGGGCAACAGCTAGTTTTATATAAAAGTAATTTTCTAATAAATGTTGAACCCTTTTTTTTCTTTAACGCCGGGAGGTGCTCTGAGGCATCCCGCGGGGGAGTGAGCCTCCCCACGAGGGTATGTGGGACTCGCTGCGCCCGAAAGCTGGTAAGTGGACGCAGCTCTAGGGTAACACATAATACTATAATTTCTTTATGTAATTTTCATATTAGTAAACGTAAATGCAGTGTGAATAAATAAGAACCTACAGAGTGCCATCCTAACAGTACGCAATGATAGCTTAGTTGTATAGTCGGACCGCATAGTAAAAGGTTTCAGAATTGAGTACCTAGAGTAAGAGGTAAAAGTAAGGTTGCAATAGAATCGGGCCGGCACGACCGGGGTGGTACCTCTCGCTCACATAACACCGGCGTCAAGTGACAACTATGCTGTCGCGTTTCATGCCGTGTGTGAGTTTCTGGTGGCTCATCGATAGTGGAACAGGAAAAGGAGGGCAACGCAAAATCTCTAGTTGTGCGGATGTGTATGGGCGTCGATAGTCGTCAAAAGGCTTTGACAGCTCGTTTGTCCTCCTATGCTATAAAACAAATTGACCCAGTCACTCCTGAATATCAACATATTTAGTTTTATAAAAATTTTGGCTGTTACCAAACCCAAAACATAAAAATTTATTAAGTAGAGTTTCTTTTAGATAAAACATTTTACAAAATATTAAAACCGACTGCAAAAATACTAAACTAAAAAGTAATAAAATTACAGTGTTTTATTAATTTTTCTGCTTACAACTTATAATCAACTTAATCTTCTACTAAAACTACTAATGTACAAACTTTGCGTTTACCACGTCATTATAGTTACTTTTGGAGTCCGTGTCAGCCAAGGTAGGTAGGTAGGGTACAGCAACAAATACGACGCCGACTCCTTTCTACTTTTATTTCTAAATTTTTTGTGATTCCAAAATTCTTCGTCTTGGCGTTCATTGAAGGAGGCCTATGTTCAGCAGTGGACGGATAAACGACGATGATGATGATGATAATTACGACGACCGCGACATACTATGGTGTGCTATCAAAGCATCCTATACAATTTTATTGTTACATCGACAAGTAATAAAATGAGCATATCAGCATATCATCGAGGTAAAAGAAATCAACCAAATAGGCATTATTGGGAATAACTAAAAACGGCTAGTCAGATCTTAATGAAATTAATATGGGACCAAATTGGAAGGACCATCTTTCAAACAAAATATAACCATCGAAATCCATTCACAAAAGGCGGAGTAAATATAGTGTCACATACATACAAAAAAAAAACATACAGACGAATTGAGAACCTCCTCTTTTTTTGAAGTCGGTTAAAAAGACATTATTAACTAAATGACATCAAGAGAAATAAAAAATATAAGAAATAAACTAATAGTAATTTATACAATTTTATTATGTTAGAAACATTCAAAATACTCAAAGTAACATTCTAAAATGTAAAGCAGGACTAGCTGGATTTAAATGGACAAACAACAACACGACTTGTTAGTTTATTTATTCATGTAGAATATTCATCACTTAATGTCTATAATATGACTAAGCGTCTTAACAAAGAACACAAACTTTTTAAGTTTAAAAACCTACGTAATATAATTGTACACATTGTGTCTCTGCATCTAGATACCATCTGGCATCTACTGATGGAAGAGTTGCGGTTTGTGCTAAGGCCTCTTTTATATCTGTTTTTGGTAAAAGTGCAGTTCAAGTGCTATAATATTTTATAACTTACATATTAAGTCCCATCAGAAGTAACGCATAGACCTGCTTTGGAACTCATTTATGACCATTCATTTAAATATCTATAAGATATCTGAAAACAATCTCACGCGGACATATCTATTAGCTATGCTTAGAAAAAGCTATTTTTGATTTCTCAAATAGGTAATACATATATGTATTTGGAAAACTACACTTGATATTTCAGTACATACTAGTGAAAATTATTACTTCTCTTATTAACTGACTTAAAAAAAGAGGAGGTTCTCAATACGTCTGTATGTTTTTTTGTTTGTATGTGACACGATTACTCCGCCGTTTATGAATAGATTTCGATGGTTCCTTTTTTGTTTGAAAGCTGTTGTTTCTAATTTGGTCTCATATTAATTTTATTAAGATCTGACTAACAGTTTCTGAGTTATTCCCAATAATGCCTATTTGGTTGATTTAGTTTACCTCGATGATGTGCTCGTTTACTCATTTTATTACTTGTCGATGTAACAATTTTATAGGATGCTTTGGTAGCACATCATAGTATGTCGAGGTCATCGTAATCATCATCATCATCATTTATCCATCCACTGCTGAACGCGCTTCACTGAACGACAAGACGACGAATTTCGGAATAACTAAAAATTAAGAAATATTTTTTTTACAAAAAATAAAAACCGACTTCAAAAATAAAATACTAAAAAGTAATAAAATAACTGCGTTTCTTTAATTTTTGTACTCACAACTTATAAATCAAGTTATTCTTCTACTAATGTACAAACTTTGAGTTATTGTTACTTTTGGAGTCGGTGTCAAAGAAGACGAAGAAGAAATCAAAAATTAAAGAAACACAGTTTATTTTTGCTAAAAAGCGTCTTGTAGAAGCAGGTCCATCTGAACGCCTTGATAGTATTCTTTATAAACTTGTAAGTTACGTTGTCCCTCTACTTTTTTCTTTACAACTATAAAAGCGGGAATTTATAAATAAACGGTCAACCCATTCATCAACCCGCAGAAGAATACTTTCTAGAATCATATAAACGGGAATGTATGCAACCTGTTAAGATACATTATACACCATCTGTTTGAGGAAAGGCCATAACATTATTATTGTAAATTAAGTCAGAAGCTAAAGGAACATAAGTGGCAACTGGCAACATTTTAACGAACCGTAACGAAGGAACGTCGTCTCGGTGTTTGTGCCAAAAATATAGTTCGCATCATCGCAGTGCTCTTATGTTGGCAGCCGGGGTTTTATGAGGCATTCGTCCGGCCCGTAAATATCAGTGCATTTGCAGCTGAAAATGCGTTATACAAACTGCACATGCCTACATAGCCTAGCGATATTACTGGAATAACTTTATTTGTATGTTGTATTTTAGGATTACTATTATAAGGTATAAGTTATTTGAAGGACTCGATCATATCATATTTACCCAAATTTGTTTGTGTGTGGTTCGTGGTTTACACTTTACGCCACGCCCCACAATGGTTAAAGCTTTGTCGTGGCGGTGGGGCTCAGCTAGCTAAACCCAGCACCTTGGAAGAATCTAATTGAACCTAGCGGGCTGCTCTTTGTATCCCTCTTATAAGAAGAGGTCCATTGGGGGACTGACTAGCCGTCGAGGTGCCCTGTTGCACAACAGATCCGGGGCACCTCATCAAAGGTGGCATAAATTTATTCACTTTAACTCGGGTTTTAATTATTCTTCAGGAACATAACTATTCCTATATTATTATAGTAATGTATAAACGTTATCTTCTTCTTTACATAATATAAAATGAAGTCGCTTCCGCTCCCTGTTCACTTAACTAATACACTACTCAACGTATTTTAATGCAGTTTTCAGCTATAGATAGAGTGATTCAAGAGGAAGGTTAATATGTATAATACAAACATATTATAGAACTTATCGTGACCGGCAAAGTAGAAGGGAAATGGCCTAGTCGACGCAACCCAATACGTTGGTCCGACCGCACCGCTCTTGCCGCTACGGTTTACAACGCCGGCTTACAACGGACAGAAGCAGATGGAGAAAGACTATAAAAGATAAAGCGATACAGAAGGGAGCTCACGACCCTCAGCACTGAGGAACACGAAGCGAGGAGGAGGATTATAGAACAGATAAGCTGAAAAAATATTTGTGTGCGCTTAAATCGATTACGCTAGCTAATCCTTACAAGATAGATCAAATAGGGTTTCGCGAAAACTATATGGTTGTAAATCTAAGCTAATGCGGGCGAAGCTGCAAGCAACAGCTAATAGTAGTTCATAAATTATTGCTCTCGTAATTTTCGGCACTTACAGTAAACATGTATTTAAATTGATCATTATGAACCATACTAGTTCGATATGTAAATAATTTTGTAAGTACTTTAAAAGACTTATTACAATAAGCTTTTTTCATCTTCAATTCATAGCGATGCCAAAACAATATATTTTACCAGTGGAAGGGATGCGCTGTGCCGCGCTCTCGGCTGCATGGGTACCACCACAAACAGCTGGGAAACAGCTTTGCTGTATTTCGAAAAAGGGCAGGCTAGGCAGTATAATTACTGGCACCTAGACTTAGCATCTTACGTCTCAGGATAGGCAATACATGAATGAGTTGCCTGGGCTAGTCTCAGGTAAACTAGTTTATGATCATGGGCGACGCTTACCATCATGTGCCTCGTCTGGCCGTTTGCCTATCCAATTAACATAAAAAAATCAAAACTAGCACCAATATTAGCTGAAAAACCTATGTATAAAGTATAAACCTTAAAAAAGCAGCAATAGCTATATTTTTAAGTCATATGGACAGCTTATCCTTTGTATAGGTAGAACATGGCAAGCTTTGTCAAATTAGTACTAGGAGGTACTAGGTACCTCCTTATCCTAACTAATATTATAAATGCGATTTTTTTTAACCGATTTTAAATATATTTTCACCAATAGAAAGCATTTTACTTTATAGAACGGGAACAGGAACTGCGCGGATGAAACCGCGGCCCGCGGTCCGCGGGGCGCTGCTTCTTTCAATATACATACCACATACATACAAACAATATATTCTCCGCCTGGTAGTTTAGGTAACCTTTATCTATAAGCTCGTTATCAAGCTGCCAATCAATCTATTTTATCAAGCTGTCTTATTTTTAGAATGTTTAGTACTAGCTATGCCCGCAACGTCGTATTCTAAATTTAATTGTTATTATAACTAAAGTGAAATGATAAATAAAGTGACCAACCGCCAGTCGACACGCACATGACTTGTCAGCCAAAGCAAATTTTCCAAAAATTATGACACAACCTTCTATTAGATTATTCCGTATAAAAGTATCATGTTTTTCAATAAGACTTTATTGGCCCTCAAGTTGGAGGTTGCGGGTTCAAAAATATTTTCTGTGTTCCTGGGTCATGGATGTGTATTTAATATGTGTATTATATAATAAAGATCTTAAATATATGTATAGTATAAAAGTATTAAATATATTTCCGTTGTCTGGTACCCGTAACACAGGTTCTTCAAGAACTTACCATGGGACCAGATTGACGTGGTGTGAAGGCGTCTATAGATAGATATTATATAGATAGATAGATAGATATTATAGTCGATAAGAACTATCACTTGAGTCTTGAATTGTATTAATTTTTTGTTTTATTTTGTCGTATTTGCTCATACTCAATAAGTGTACGTTTACAGTAATACAATTTAACAAAACCTAAGAACAAAACATATGTTGGAAAATTTTGTCGTGACCAAGGAAACTCATATACAGCCGGAGCCGGTAGTGGCCGGTATGTGCGAACAAACTTGATGCCATCTCCTATTGGGGACGGGCATAAAAACATACACGTGGTTCAAAATATGAGACACCACAGTTCATTTTATTGGGATTTTCTACATCTTTATTTCTTTATTAAAATTCTTTCTTTTATTCCTTTCATAAAAGTATTTTTTAATATTTAGAAAAAGACCTCGTTATGACGCTTACGAACGTGTCGAACTTTCTCCCACTCGTCTACAAACCCACCTACCTATACCGGTTTTTTATATTCTTTCTACTGGCGAGTTTACATAACTTAAGGAAAATTTAAATGAATAGAACATTGAATTTTAATATTAAATAAATAACCGCAAGGTGGGATGAATGGTGTATGAGCGTGTTTGTTTCGATTTTTTATATTAATACAGGATAATATTTTCTGCAGTTTTATATGAATTCTTATTACGATAAATATATCTAGTGTGATTTTTATAAATAGCAATATCAACTATTTTATGCTTATTGTTATTTATTTCTTAGAATTGGTATAAGAGAGAATTTTACTGTAGGTACCTACATGTTTTTCTTAAGACAATACAATAATCATCTTAAGTTTTATGACATCATAATAAGTATTATGAAACATGTCGTAAACGTCATTACCGAGTAACGATGCACTTTATAAGGCAAAGGTTGGTTGGTACCTTTGTTGGTACGGTCTGCGTATTATAGAATCTAGATAATTTTATTACATAATATAGATAATACAACTTAATAATGAACTCATATAACACACTCTGTCATTTTTAGTCTGACCTTTAGACTCAAATGGCCTTTCGAAAAAAGGCTTAACTTACAATATGTAAGGCTTTTTCCTAGAAATCTTTTTTTAATAATTATTTAACGAATAATATTTTTATTCATAATTGTACAAATAATATTAATTACTAATAACAAAAATAAACCGACATAAGATACCAAAGTTGGAATTCCAAAGCCGTCTCAAATCACGGCTGCATACAAAAACGAACGGCGTGTTCGCTAGACACGAGGGCGCGTTAGCTCAGACTGCGCGTCGCCGCGCGGGCTTCTTAATAACCTTACCCTTACTTATAGTATATCTGATTATCGACTATGACAACGTGTTACAGAAATTGTATTACATTGTTGTGCTTGTTTTTATATTTATGCGAAACAGTGCGCCTTAGCAGTAAAATGCCGTGACGCATCCATGTCGTGACGCCCTCACTACGCTGCTCTCGGCTATATGTGCACCACAGAGTACATTTGTATATATGGGTGCACGCATATACTACATTTCTTTATTTATACGTCTTTTGTTTTTATAATGAATTTTAGTATGAACATAGATGATTCACTTCTGAGGGTTACCAGTTACCACAGAGTCCATCTCCGTCCCCGAGACGGATAACTTTAACCTGCTCAAACTTTGTAGAGATCAGAATACACTTTACTAGCTTACCAAGTTTAGAAAAAATATTGCTTTTCATGGATACCAATGAAGACTACCAAACCATAATTGATTTAACTTTTATACCGACTTCTAAAAAAGAAGGAGGTTCTCAATTTGCATGTTTGTATGTTTGAAATAGCTAACACGTTAGTTAGTCACCCGCGAATGTAAGTTCATCCGCGACTAGTCTACTACCGTAAAGGCTGGCAACTGCTTATCCACTGTTGTAGCGGGTGTCTGTGGATGTCTCTTATCACTTACCATCAGGTGAACCGACTGTCCGTTTGCCCCCTCTTCTATGTACTCTCTGCTTCTCATCCATGTTGCCTAGTTTGAGGCACAAGATATGCCTGTCTTGTCTGTACTGTAGTTAACTGTCTTCTTAGTAAACACCACTATAATTTGGAATTTACCCGATGTCATATTTTATAAGGGTCAATTCACGGGTCGCAGCTAACTTATCAAAGGAATAAAATTCCATTCCTGAACATAGGTCTATCAATAAATAGATAGTCCTAGTTTTCACATATATTTGTGACTTGCAGCACACCGCGGTTTCACCCGCATACTTCCCATTCCCGTGGGATTACAGGGATAAATTATAGCATATATGTTATTCTGATGTGTAAGCTGTATTATTGTAAAGTTTCATCTCCAAAATCCATTCAGTACTTTTTACGTGAAAGATACATAAATAAATAAATATAAATATATATAAATAATGATATAAATACGTGAAAGATACAAATATATCCGTACATTCTCACCAACTTTCGCGTTTATAATATACATATTATGTAGGAATTAGGATATATGGTGGGCTGTAGCCTGTACCGTGTTACGTGTAGGAGCAGTGTCATAAACCTTCCTATCCCAAAACGTAGGTCTTGCGTTAGCCTTGCTAGTTGTATGTATGTATATGTACTCTAAGAATACGCTGACTCGTAATCAAATAGAGATGCAACTGTGATTAGCCTTACAATCTTCTTAGGAATGTTCATAGTTCATACCACTGCCGTGTGTAGATACTCCCGCGGCGGGCGCTCTACTGGTGGTCGAGTGAAATAGCCGGTCTCCGGACTGCCTGCAATGGGGCAAGACGGCTATATACCCGGAGCAGGCGGCGGCACCCACAGGACGTCGACAGGGACGATAGGCTGCGCAGGATCTACGCGGAGAAGCGGAAGATCCTGCAGCAGGCCATTTGCCGAGCTAAAGAGGAGGCCTGGCTGGAGATGGTTGAGGGTCTCGACAGAGACCCCTGGGGCTTACCCTACATTTGGGCGCGGAACAAGCTTCGCGCCCAGTCGGTCCCAATCAACGAGACGCTCCAGCTGGGCCAACTAGGGAGGATCGTCGGGGAACTCTTCCCCGACACACCCGTGGGCTATACGCCCCCAGGATGGCTCGGCAGACGCCGGACGAGGAGGGTGTTCCGCCACCCGTCACGGAGGCTGAAATGGAGGCGGTTCTGTCCCGCCTCCAGAGTAAGAAGCGGGCGCCGGGTCCAGACTGGGTGCACGGGAGGGTCCTCGCGATCTCTCTCATGCACCTTAGCGATGGCCTTCGGGAGCTGTTCGACCGCTGCCTGCAGTCCGGACACTTCCCGAGGCCCTGGAAGGAGGGTCGGCTCTGCCTGCTACCAAAAGCAGGGCGGACTCCGGACTTGGCTTCGGCGGTGCGACCGGTGGTGCTGCTGAGTGAAGTTGGGAAGGCCTTGGAGAGAATAGTGGCCTCCCGGCTCTTTCAGCACCTAGAGGAGGGCCCGGGACCGGGACTCTCAGAGTCCCAATTTGGTTTCCGGGCACACCGGTCGACCGTCGACGCCCTCAAACGCCTTCGGGCGGTGACGGGTGAGGCGGAACACAGTGGGGAGGTGGTGGTCGCGGTGTTCTTGGACATCGCGAACGCCTTCAACAGCCTGCCTCACAGTGTGATACGGGAGGCACTGAATTTCTTCGAAGTGTATGTGTAAGTGAAGTATCAAAGGAGGCTATTGGAGGCGTATCTCTCCGAGAGGAGAGTAGCCTGCGAGAACCGGTGTGGGTCCATAGAGTGGTGGCGAGTCGGGTGCGGGGTCCCACAGGGATCGGTTCTTGGTCCGATCCTGTGGGTCATCGGCTACGACTGGGTCCTGGGAGGTCGCCTCCTCCCCGGGATGGGTGTCACATGCTACGCGGATGATACCCTCGTGTATGCCCGGAGACGAGCCTATAAGCAGGCGGCGCGGCTGGCCGAGGTTGGGATCGACCTCGTGATCAGCCGCATAGAGAGGTTAGGGCTTCGGGTCAGACCTGAGAAGACCGAAGCCCTTCTCTTCCGCGGGACTGGGCGGAAAGCACCCCCACCGGGGGCTGCCCTCCAGATCGTAGGGGTGAGGGTCAGGATGAGCCCCCATATCAAATATTTGGGGCTCATGCTTGACGGAGGGTGGACCTTCGGCCCACATTTCTCAATGTTGGGACCAAAGGTCGTGAAGGCGGCGAGTGCACTGGGCAGACTCCTCCCGAAACTCGGAGGACCTAGCGCCGCCTGCAGGCAGCTATACTCCTGTACGGTGCACCCATCTGGGCGGATCACCTTACCGGTAGGAATAAGGTCATCGCGGTAAGAGTGATTCGGGGGTACCCTACGGTATCGTGGGCAGCAGCCACTGCCCTGGCCGGTGACCCCCCGTGGGAGCTCGTGGCGGAGGTTCTTGCCGAGACGCACTCCTATGTCTCGGATAGGAGGTCGCTCGGTGAAAGCCTTACGCTGGACGGGATCCTGCGGGTTCGCCGACTAGGGCAAGAGACGTTAATGCGGAGATGGGGGGAGGACCTGGCACGGCAGCTCTGCGGTTGCTCTGTGACCGGTCCTTCAGCGGTGGATGCACCGTAAGCGCAAACCCCTCACCTACCGTCTGACACAGGTGCTTACCGGGCATGGTTGCTTTGGTAAATTATACCTGTGCCGGACGGCCCGCAGGGAGCCGTTGACTATGTGTCACGATTGTGGCGCGGAGGTGGACTCGGTCCAGCACACTCTTGAGGTGTGCCCGAGATGGGCGGCGCTGCGTCACAGTCTGACCACAGTCATCGGAGGGGACTTGTCTCTGCCGAGGGTCATCACCGCGATGCTCGGCGACGACGAGCCCTGGACGGCGATGGTCTCCTTCTGTGAGGCAGTAATGTCCCAGAAGGAGGCCGAAGAGCGGGTGAGAGAGGAGGCCGCCAACGAGGCCTCCTCCGGCGGGCGACGTACGGAGGTGCGTAGGAGGCGCTACTTAATGCGCCTTCAGTAACGCCCCTGTGTTCTTGTCGGGCTCAGGATGGGAACCTGGGTCTGTATGGCACGACGTCGTTGGGACTGCTTAGTAGCGTCCGGGCAGTCCCCCATTATGAGGAGTAGTCTGGCCTTCGCCGGGGCCAGCCTGTCGCTGAGGTGATCCTGTCTGTTGCCTGCATATCCGGGACCCTCAAAAAGCGGCTGAAGGTGCTCGCAGTGGTTTTAGTTAGGGTGGGCACTCCCAGGTGCGAGTCCCACATTGGGTCAGGATCTACCCGAAGATCCTGGCTGCATCCATAAGGATTTCCCTGCGAAAAAAAAAAAAAGTGTAGATACTGTTTTATTTAAAAAACACCGGTCAAGTGCTAGTCGGACTCGCGCACGAAGAGTTCCGTACAATAACATAACATACAACATTAGACACTTACCAAGTTTCAACAGTTCTTATAGTTTCGGAAAAAAGTGGCTGTGACATACGGACGGACGTCACAGACATGACGAATCTATAAGGGTTCCGTTTTTGCAATTTGGCTACGGAACCCTAAAAAGTAAAGTCATCTTAGACAAGGCCATAACTGTCACGAAAACCTGATAATCTGAGACAAAACTCTCTTTTTTCAGGGTTCCGATCCCCATAATGACAACACGGAACACATAATATAGGATGACTGCATTGTCCGTCCATCTGTGTCTGGCAAACCAAAACATATATATGAAATTAGGTAAAAATGACCATAGCTTATTATTCGTGAACGTCCAGTGTTTTTCTGTAACTACAATATGATGTTTCAGCGAGTATTGACTGTTTAACCTATATATAAAACATATAAAACATTCATACAATATACGCGGATATTCCAATATCGGGCGGATAGAGGGGATTAAAAATTGCATTTTGCTCCATACCCACTTTGTGTAGGTAATAATGCAATAAAATCACTGGATACAGTATCAACTCACTTATTATATTAATAAAATATCCAACTTTTTGGTAAACAGTGAATATGAGAAATTACTTATAAAACTCATTTTCAAAACTAATTGTTTTGTTGTAATAGTATTTTAGACTAGAAGCGGCCCGCGGTTTCACCCGCTTATAACCCCTTCCCGTGGGAGTATCGAGATAAATTATAGCTTATATGTTATTCTGATAAATAAGCTATGGTGTTGTAAAGTTTCATTAAAATCCATTCAGTAGTTTTTGCGTGAAATAGCAACAATCATACATCCAGACATTTTTACAAACTTTCGCGTTAATAGGTAGGTACTAGAAGGATTTTTGTAGTACAAATCAAGGATTTTCCTTTCATCCTACATGGTAGGTACGTACTATTTTTATTTAGTAGGTAGGTACATCATACATCAATTACAGCTCTAATGCTTGTAATACACATTTTCTATATCTTCGTAATATGTTCGTAATTGTAATAAATCAAAATTGTTGATATTATAATTTACATGTATCTGCGCCGACAATATTTCTAGGTCAGCGGTTACACTGTACAATGCGAATGCCCTATGCTTATCGAAAACGTTTTCCATTTGTGTTCGTGCGTCACTCTGCATCGTCAACACGAATGATACCCAATATCACAGCTGCACGCTTAGAACTGATAAAATATTATATACACGTAATAGTTTATTCTTTATGTAATTGAAAACAAAAAGAAATAAGTTTAAGTTTTAGTTTAAATTATAGGAAAAATAGAGTTTGAGAAATAGTCGAAATAGATTATGTAAAATAATACCAAGTATGGTAGTACCTACCTATGTATTATTATAATTATATAAGTCCGCGTGTTTGTCTCATTTTCCCGACTAGGTACCTATATCGCTGAATACATTTCGCCAAATTTTGACAAGAAAATCTGTCGCGGACACATCCTCTCAAAATAATCACGATTAGCAAGTCGAATACGATAGGAAAATTTCGTTCACGCGGAAGATAGTTCCAGGAGTAGGATGCAGGTCTTAAAAATAAAAAAAATATATAATTAAATGGCAAACTATTCCGACAAGTCACTTTATCTAATCCTACCATTTGGAGATATGTCTCAGAGATATATTTCGTGTGTACTGTAGGTAGCTACATACTACCTACCTATTTTCAAAAGACGTTTTCTTTAACTAGTACATTATATGAGAACAATCTAAGTTGAAAGTAATTCAAACCAGACAGAATAAACAACACAACCTTGTTATGATCAGTTTAGTTTATGATGACTGTAGTCATTAGACAAACACTTATCTTAATGTATGATTAGAACTCGTTAAACTATTTGTAGCCAGAATATCGTGGCACATTTATTTTTATATTTGAGTAAGGTCAAGCTAAACATTTTTAAATGTCCCTGTTTTTATAGATTACATTTTATCTTAATTTATATAAAAGATAAATTGCAAAAGATATCAACGATACATTTTTTGTCCTAACTAACAACGCCCTCTGTCGATAATCTGTTGTACAAATAAAACACTAGTTGTTCTTATTGCTGTTAACATACATATTCAGATTTTAGTCCCAATGCAGAATTATTAGCACAGCACAGCACATTCAGACGCGTAAGGGCTTCCTTTGCGTCTTTCAGTTTGTGGCCATTCATTTAGTCTACCATTAGCCATTTTCAAAACACGCAATGTTGAGATTTTTTAACCCAATATCCTGTACCTATTTCATGTGTTTTCACATTTAAATTAGTCACTTTTTATTAGTTTAAAGTATAATTAATACTAGAACGGTTCTTCAGACATTTGTAATTTTATTGATGCTATGAAATAATGAAACCTTTAAAAGATATAATTCGACTGATGGCAACTATTTAAATCACT
Source organism: Helleia helle (assembly GCA_963853865.1). Classification (NCBI taxonomy): domain Eukaryota; kingdom Metazoa; phylum Arthropoda; class Insecta; order Lepidoptera; family Lycaenidae; genus Helleia; species Helleia helle. The sequence goes on from OY971421.1 coordinate 17,808,736, forward strand.
CAAAAATAGTTTTACAAAAAAATAATTTACTAGACGCCATCGTAGGTAGTTATTTTACTGTGAAGTTGAGTTGAAAGTTGAAAGAGTGTATTGAGGCATATTATGTATTATAGGATGGGATTGTGGCAGGTAGAAAATGAGGCGCCGCCAGCACTACCTGCACAGTATAGGGTCCACGAATACCATTGAAATACAATTTAATAAACAACATTCTTTATTTCAATATATAATAATATTAATGCTTATATTTTATAATCTGCATAAATGTAGGTAAGCTTCATAAACCCCACATATAAAAATACAATCTTAATCTTTTACACAAAAATAGATCATCATCTGGTGATGATATAATGCACAACGGCGACGTTTTATTAAGGCACGGTGATGGAGGGCTACGCCCCGGGCGGCGCCAGGAGGGCGTCGGCGACTAGATCACAGAAGGAGAGGGGTTCTACCCCGGCGGCGTTTCCTCATCTCAGAGGAGCTGAAAAGGAGGGCGCAGGGGAGCACCAGTGGGGCGCCGCACACGCTGCCAGACCGCATACTGAGGCACTTTGCACAGGCATGAACGCGGACACATGGACTCCGTGTGTTACTGGTAGAGATGCAATAGCTTGGGGCTTCTCATCGTCCTCCGTTGAAAACGGTCTAAATAGTTTGAAAGGCTTTCGAGATGGCTCTGGCACAGTCGGAGGTACATACGATAGTCTCGGTGGTGCTACTGGCGACAGCCTTCTCACTGATAGGTCTATAGGCTCGACACTCTGTATAATCACAGGAACGGGTGCCGGGAGAGGAGTAGGCACTTGCAGAGGAGTAGGCACTTGCACTGGTTGTACTGGCAGAACTGTTGGCATGGTAGCTTGAACAGGCGGAGGCGACGGCAGGCGGGCGCTCTCAGGCGACCCGGCCGAGTACGGCGGCGGCGAGGGCGCGGGCTGCGGAGCTCGCCTCAGGAGCGCCTCTCGGAGAGTCGGTTCTGCTTGTAACCATTTCTGTATTTGGCGTCTATGTATTCCGAATTTCCTCGCGGTGGCCCGTTGATTGCCGCGGCATTGGTTGTCTCGTCTGTAGGCGTCAAGAACTTGTAGTTTGAACTGCGGTGGAAATATACGTCGAGAGCCCGCTCGCCCTTCGAGGCGACGTTCCGTTGGCGCGGGGACAGAGTGCGTGTGGGAGGCCATGTCTGATGTGAACGTGTACGCGTGATGGCTGTCGGCGCCGAACTGACTGTCGGTCGCGCCGCGCGCGGTCGCCGGTCGGCCAGTCGGTCGGGCGCGGATGTTAGCGGCGCGCTCGCTACCCGCGGCGCATACCGCCCCAGCGTGAGCGTGCGACGCGAGCCGCGTATATCCATTAGGGCGCCTTCACCATGATGCTTATAGAACAAGATAACTTAGGTACGTGGATAGTATGCGATATAAGTACTTCTAAAAGTAAATATTTTTATTAATGAGATGAAATAAATGAATTATTGTGTGTGTTACAAATGCATGATATACAATAGGGAGTAATTTCCATAGTGTAATTATTCTAAGTTTCCAGTTAATATTTTACCATTCGATAGGTACCTACTTACTCTATCAAATAAGGATAAGAAATTGTCTTTGATATTTAAATATTAATATTGTTATCTTGTTTCCAATGTTTTATCCGAAAATAAACTTTATTGTTTACTATTTCAAAAAACGATGTGGAATTCGTGCCTTATTAGTTATTACTTATTACCAAATGTAGTCATTCATTATCATGGCAAATAAAAAGAAACATTATTATTAAGTATTATTTTAATTTTTTTATGGAATATAAGAAATATTTGATTAATAAAGAAAGAATCAAATAAGCTTGTTTACAGCTAAATCTGGGAAGCCACAATCTACTTACAATTTTATCATTACTTAAATAAAGGATTAAGTAAGTAGGTACATAATATTATTAAATAGAATTCAAGCACTCGTTATGACTACATAATTATCTACCCAAATGACGAATTGAAACTTTTATACAAATTATGTATTTAAATAGTAATTATTACAAGTAAGTATGTATTCCATATCGATATTGATATAATCATTAAAAAAAGTAAGTCCATTGAAATCAACCTCTTGTTTATTTTTATTCTGCAATATTTTCAGATTTATTTTTATTCTTTTATTTGATTACATACTCATTGCATGAACATGATACCGAAAACAGATTATGTTTCAAGGTGTAATAAAATTCAAGTGTGGATATAGCTTTAGACATTAATCTCGCCTCATTCTCGGCGTGAAAAAATGCCGCAAGTGGGAGCCGATAGCACGTAGCGCCACCAGTGCTATCCTCTTTTATCTTGTGGAACTCGCGTACAATGAGCGAGATAGTCGCTGTGCCCTGAGTCGGTCGCTGCCACATCCGTTTACAAAACAAGTTTGCACGCGACGTTGTCAGATAGAGCGCGCGGGCGGTTCATGAGCTGTGGGACGAGAGGCAGGGAGTGCGGGCGGATAGGAATGTGCACGGTGCGGCAACATCGCCGTCCGTGGCAGACAGGGTGTCGCCGGCTCGCCGCCGTAGACAGGCCGTCGCTCAGCGGCGCTTGCCCCGCTATACCCGCGCGCCGCGCCGCACCCCTGCCTCGCCGCATACTCACATCAACAAGTTATTTCGGCTCGACGTTTTGTATGCACGGAATAGCTTAAGTTTAATGTGATATGGCGTCGCTTGTAACGTTTCGAAATGCATCGCAAGCTTAGCGCCATCGCCGTTTCGAGGAAAGTTGTTTATTTTTTGTGAGCGGCCTGCCATGCCTGCCTCGCGTCCGCTGCCCGGCGACCGTGAAACAGCGATCTAAGTCGCTTCAATGCTCGCATTTAGTTACATTTATAAAATCGTTTATAATAATATTATATTATCTGTATTGAAGATGACTGCTATAGTATCCACTATCAATAATATTTTATTTATGATTCTATAGAAGTTGTTTTAAATGTGTATAATATTAAACAGGTATAGAAATTTTAAACTTTGTGATGCATTGAAATAGATTACTAGCGTACGTACCTACCTAGTAACACAAAATAAATACGAAGGAGGTACCTAGGTAGGTAGGTACATCAATGGGTAGATGTTGGTAATTATATTTAATTGATTAAGTAGGTATGTACTATATATATAGGAGGGATACTATATTTTAAAAAGTGCATAATTATTTACAATCCCTAATTCCTTTGAAATTCCTAATTCTTTTGAAAGTGTTGATGGTTTAATGTAGTATGTTTTACTCAAGTAATAAAGTCTCAAGTCGACCAGTATGTACTGTAAGTGGGTAGGTATTTAAATTTGAAGATTTTGAGTCGGTTAATGTCATTGTTTTTGTTTTTGTTTGCATGAAAATTTAAAATCATTGCTGCCATGTAGGTATATTGTAGGTATTAGTTTTATTTGAATACACTCGACAGGTCCTTAATAAACATGAAGGCATCTATGATATTATTGATGGAAGATTTAAAAATACACATAGGTACCTACCTACCTAATATTATTAAAAAGAAAAAACTTACAATATGACCTGTAATCAACTGTAACTTTTATCGTATACTTAAGTATTTTAGCAGTTATGTAGGTACCTACCTACCTACTTACTTTAAAGTTGCATGTTTAGAATCGTACAAAGGGTAGGGCTCACAGAAATATATCGATATAGAAGTAAAGAGTGTATGTACCTCGCCTGGCAAAAAGACGACTCGACGACTCCATTGTTCGTCGCGAACTTTAGTATACTCCCGACCGCGGTCAGCATGCGACGTAAGTTTTTAAAAACAAAATGACTTATTGTTCAATAATTAATTGTTCAAACACTACCAGTAAAATTGGAGCTGTCAATGGAGGTATTTCCTTTAACCAGTAAGTACTATTTGTCCTAAAAAATCTGTTATTAATTTAAAAAACCATTTATTTTACTATTTTCATCAAATCAGTAGCGGGCGATTGTGTCTAACGCTAGTTTTCCATTGCGGCTTTTAATTGACGAGCCAGACTTGGCGGGCGTTCAAAACCAGCGATGTAAAATATGCTATTAAAACTGTCAGGTCACGTTGAAGACGATTTCTCATTTTTTCTGTCAAAAGTGCTGTACCTACACTGCGATTTTCTTACTCGATTAAAATCTATTTTGAAAGCAGAGGAAATGATAATTTCATTTTATATTATTATATAGTTATAATTTAATGTATGTAAAATGTAAAATAAAAATAATAAACTTTTATTTTTAGCATTTTTTAATGTAAAACAAATATTATTGAGAAACTGGTTATGTATTGTTTTCTAACTGGTTATGGCTACTTCTATATTACAAGTATATTTCAGTTTTCCGAATGATCCTTATATAAAAAAGTGTGTGTGTAATACACACTTTTTTATATAAGGATCATTCGGTACAAGTAATACTCCTTAAAGAAAAATACATAGTACAATTTCATTATACTGTAACCTTTTGGCTTATTGTGTAGTTAAAAACTATATCTTCTTTTGACGTATATACTGTCATTATGTGAATATTTTTATCTAACTTCAGGGTGTCGGTTTTTCGTGACTCATCATTTTTCCCTAACGCGCTAAAAGAAGTATAACTCCAAAAATAAATGGATTGTGTTTTTTAATAAACCAGTTAATTTTTTTACAATCCACCAGTGATTATTTGTAGGCCTATTTATTCTCCAATTATTGATTTATGTGATATAGTTTTAGATTCCGTATTTTTGGATTCATTACTTAAATAAAAAAGTAGCCACCGTTTGCCGTTTAGATGATTAAGCTAAAAATAAGCATAATGAATGACTATGTGACAAAGATCAAAAGTTGAATCAGAAGGACTACAACTATTATCACTGATGACTTTAAAGAAATTGATTGGAATTTAAAGAAATTGGTTTATTAGAAATTACAATCCCTCTAATAAGGGCGCCAGTGGACGGTCGGTGCCCTATCTCTATTATCTGATCAAATCAACATTTTAATTATCAATAATAATAAAAACAAGCATTTAAATGATTACACGTTATAATATAGTCTATAATATATATATATATATATATATATATATATATATATATATATATACATATATTACTACTAATCAATGTATAAAAATATAGTTTATCGTCCATAGCACGCTATCATTAAATAGTTTATTTGAACAATACTACTCATAAAATCGGTGCCATGTTATAATCGATCTGTGAATCGATACTTGTGAATTGTTTTCGCGCGACTTATGTGCTTCACATCACTAAATTACACTCGTGACGTCATCGTACCTACGCAAAATGTTACACGCTCGGTCCCCATACAAATTACGGAACTCTTTACTTCTATCTTGATATAGTTCTGTGGTAGGGCTATTTCTACGTAAAATAAATGCCGAAATAAGGCAGCTTTTTCATAAGTATTATGCAATATTTACAGGTTGGTTAACGTTGATATGCACGTCATAAGGAAAATACTTATTTTTCCTTATCCAATCACCTTACATTTCTTAGTATCTGTAGTAATAAAGATATATATTTTTTTACTTCAAGGATTTTAGATCAAAAGTAAAATAAATTTTTCACAGGATCTAAATATAATATTTTCATAGTTGGTTCTTTTATTGAGGTTTGAACATTAAAATGGCGAAATTTCTTTTCCTTTTTTAAATTAACACCCGCGAAAAGAATTGACCAATATCATTTCTACCAATAAAATCTTTTTAAATAGATCAAAATATAGCTTTAGATATTTTTAGAGAACTTTAGACACTAGATCCAGGTAATTATTTCGCTATTAAATATAAAAATTAAATACACTATTACATTATTTATTAGTGTAATTGGTAAATCAGAACAACATTTTTTTAGAAGTCGTTATTAGGCTATATTCATAGTATACCTATGTATTTTTATTATTTTTACAGTGTGTGCAAATTGGTTCCGTCTTGCAAAATAGCAATAAACCTGTTAAAACCTAAAAGTATCATACAGATACGACTACGAATACAGAGATCCATAAAAAGGCTATGCTATACTTTATGAAGTCATAAAGGTAAAAAAGTAACACAAATGGCGTAAAAACCTCACACAAATAGGTACTACAATTGATTGTTTACAAATGACTTTTGTATATTTAATTATTTCGTTTTCATAGGTACTGAATTTAATGTATTTAATTTATAATATCAATTATCCCTTGCCACTCGCTTGTAATATAAATAAGATTTAAATATTACCTAATAATACCCGCCCGCCCTTGATCCGTCTATTTGAGCTGCACTGCATTAGACAGCATGGATGCAACTGTCTTGGCTTCACAATAGAGTTACAGAACGGCTTGGATACTCACCAATTTATTACGATTTGTACTACGTCTATCATACGGTAAATTATATTTCTTTTGTCATTTTAAACGGTAAAAAATGCTATAAAATATTTTGTTGAAGATTAAAATAATATTACTACTTCATCTTTAATATAGTATTTTTTAATATAGTATCATAACAAACATCCTGTGATCCCACCAAACATTACTGAAACCGATGTCCTTGTATACCCTTCTGACCTTGATCGAGAAACTTCTACGGAGCTGTCAGCTGTAATAAACCCGGTCAAATGTCGTCGATTTAATATTTTTTACTGTGAGCTACTTTTGTTTGTTGTTTACTTTTTCATTTTCTTTACAATTTGTGTACAATAACTCGTAGGTATATAATACATATATACAGTACATACATAAGTAGGTACATATATTTTTTAATATTAGTAAATTTATTAACAATTCGGCTAAAATTAAAATACAATGAAAATTAATTCAAAAATAACAAAGTTCCAAATTCGTGTATAATCTTAGTATAATATTGTTGACTGAAAATGTAAAAGTAAGGCTTGTGGTAAGGCTATGTTTGTGTTTTGTTTTGTTTGTGTGTTATTATGTGTTTAATTGGTGTTTAGAGTGTGTTTAGCCCCAGCGTATTTAGTACAATTATTGGTGTGACATACAGACAAATTAATTAAGTAGGTATTGAATTAAAAATAAAAGATTTCGAAATACATATAACGTAGGTAATTTATGTTTGTTGCTAAGCTTATATGGAAATGGTATTAAAAGCAGCCTTTAAATATCATAAAATTATTATTTTTCCGTCGTGTGTCGTTTTGTTTGTCTAATTTATGAGATCATCCATTTATTGTGAATGTTTCTAAAAACATAAAATACAATATAAAACTTCTTATGTCAAGGTCTGCATTAATATGTTCTACGTATTGGTTAAATGTATTATTGTATGTATCTATAGTTTTATGCGCCGAAAAATATTTATAAGGTACCTTTTAACAATTGGAATTTTATCTAAAATAGTGGAATAAAGATGATTAAACAATAATGTGTCAATAGTTATAAAATATATATGTTTGTTAAAAGCGATTTAAACATTTTTGACGTGATAACGTCTTATAAATTGACGAACACCGGTAGCGCGCACGAAAAGTGTCCTGTTCCGCCTGAGCCTCTCAAACGATAGAGAGGCCCAAGCATTGGCTTGGAAACCATTATTTATAACAAATGTTGAATACGCGACAACGTGGTTTGTGTTTATTTCTACAATTTAATAAGATACAGTATTGGATTTCCTCCATAATTTTCAGTCTAATTTAATTTGGTTCACTTCAATTAACTGTTTTTTTTTCAAAACAGCGGCAAAAAAGATAATTAATTTTTTATCAATGTTTCTCTATGACATTATCACGTAAAACTATCGTCCGTAAACCGACTTTACAGACAACCAATTGTTTTTGTATGATAGTTGGATAGGCAAGCGGGAAGCCGAGTTACATGATGGTAAGTAGTAAGCATCGCCCATGAACATAAACAAAATTACGTGGAACTAGCCCAGGCAACTCATTTATATTATGTTCCCCATCCTGAGACGTAAGATGCTAAGTCTTGGTGCCAGTAATTACACTGCCTCTGATTGCTGTGTTTCACGGGACACAAACAGGATGGTGGTACCCAAGCAGACTAGAACGCGCCACAGCGCATCCCTCCCACATGATAAATGAATTTAGATTTTGTCAATATAATTATCATTCCAACACATATTATATGCGCTTAAATGCCAAGTACAGTATTTTAATACATAGATTAAAAATTAGTCCATTGGGGACCAATTTTTTATCTATGATTTTTATATTATATAAGAATAACTTTTTAATGAATGAAAAAAACTGTGTTCCTGGGTCATGAAAGTGTATTCAATATGTGTATTATATAATAAAAATCTTAAATATATGTATAGTATAAAAGTATTAAATATATTTCCGTTGTCTGGTACCCGTAACACAAGTTCTTCGAGAACTTACCACGGGACCAGATTGACGTGGTGTAAAAGCGTCCATAGATATTATTATTACTTTATCCTAATTGCTATTGTACATATTCTCATTATCGTAAATTATACATGCACACGAAAGCTTTATTTTACCATTTTTGAAAGAAAAGTGGCCTTTTTTGGACATTTGCAAAGAGGGTCCGTCTTCGAATATCTACGGACAATCCTCGAGGGCCGGCTCGAAGATACCGGGTAGAAAGCCACCAGGAAGACCAAGGCGAAAGTGGTTTGATGACATAAAGGACTGGACATGGAATATTCTCTTGATTACCAGATCAAGAGAATATCCCATGATCGGACGGAGTACCGAACGCTGACCTCCAAACTTCAATATGAAGATGGCACCCCATGATGATGATGACACAAAGCTTGTTAGGATTTTGAAATGATATCTACTTCATCATCATCATCAGCCTCTATCCGTCCACTGCTGAACATAGGCCATACAGAATACATACATACTTACATATAGAATATTTCTTTTATTGACTTTATTATCTCTAAGTAATTATAAAATATGATGCAGATTATAGACTATCAAAATAAAAAATAAAACGCGGGACGGTGCTGGATGCAGGCAGATGGAGCCTGGAGGCAAGTTGGAGATTTTTGTGGTCCTGGCTATGTCTAGCAGTGGAGTTTAACGGTTGGGAGAAATTACAACATACCCCTTTCAATCAGCGGCAAGTGACAAGTGAACCTTTTGGTTTGTTAGAATACATTCACAAACGCCAACGACCAATCACGCAAATCTTACCCACCGGCCACCAGTCGTCATTAGTATGAATCAAACTAACAATATGTCTTACAAGTTACACGTAATGAACATTGTCTATGTACATTTGCTAGGCTTTTTATACACCGAGTCATTAGAGCGAGCAAGTTTGCGGTTGTATTGTAGCTTGTTAATATCAATCAAGTATAAGTACGGACAAGTGACAGGCAAGGTCGAAGCACTCGGTAATTTAATCCTCCATGACATCATGGTGTTTGTAAAATATTCCATGGTCCGAGTAGGTAGTTTTTGCAAATGTTCTCGATGTACTTACATACGTTACAAGGTTAAGTACAGCATGGGTATGAAGAAGGTATGTGTAACCATATGTTAAAGTTGTTGTCTCCGTTGTAGTAGTTACTAGTAGGTGGTTTCTGCAAATGTTTTACTTGGACTTACATACGCTTAGTTACAAGGTCACGTATAGTACGGCCGTGTGTATAAAGAATGTACAACCATGATCTCAGTAGAACAGTATTTACTATCGTTATTGTTGTAAAGTATCCGAAATGACGGGATTGTAATGCTCATAATAAACCGCGATAAAATTCGAACAATTTTATTATGGTGCATCAAATACACATCAACATTAAGTTGAAGTATGAAACAAAACATGAAAACGTAAGGTTACGCAATAAGATGATACCTTACAGTATTAAAACAAAATCTATACGAGCTTTTGAAGTGTTTTCATTTTCTTCGAGTGTTTATTCCATAGAAATATTATTTATGTGTATATTGGTATACTGTATATCAACTTTGAGTCTTGGAATATGTCCAATATAATAAATATAAGTTCCCGTGAAGTAGCTCAAATAATGACATGTTTGGTATTCGTTAAAAGAGGTGATGGTGATATTTGATTGCACACATAGGTAAGCTAAATTTTGATAGAAAAGATCATAGAAATCTAAATTTATTATAATGTACCTTATTATTTTGATTTCTATGGAAAAGACACTAACTTATAGTTTGATATTATTACTTTATATTATAAAGGTGAAAGTTTGTAAGTTTGGATGTTTGCTTATCTTTCACGGCAAAACGACTGAACTGATCAGGCTGAAAGTTGAAATGGTAATGGCTTGTATATCTTGGATTAGGACCTATAAAAACAATCATCATCAATCCGGGTACGGTTGTAAATTTACGCAGGCGAAGCTGCGGGCACCAGCTAATATTTAGATAAATCTAGTTTTAGTTAGCTAAACCCAGTTTTGTGGTACCTACTATAAGCATATTTATCATATTATATATTGCAAGATTATTCTTGCAATACCTATATATTATTATGATAAACTAAACCCTAAACATGGTTTCTTACAATGAAAAGTTATAAATCGAAGCTTATTAGTTAACTGCGCAATTGTAAGTTTACAAATAAAGGTGGACCTACAACCAAGACCTATACGACCTACGCAGTATGAATAATAATCGTAAATTTGTGAACGTTTCTAATAATTTTGACTATTATTACTAACATTAATTTAAATACTCGAATTATATGCATAGTTTTAAATTATGTAATTTAAGCTATTGTTATCTAAATGAATCTTGAATATGTTTTAATAAAGTTTAATGATTTAATATGAATTATTCAACTTTATTCCTATTAGTTTAGTACCAACAGATAAAAAGTATTGACATTCTTATATACCAGTATTACTGGCAAATAAAATAAAATAATAATTAATATAGCATCAGTATCAGCGAATTATCAGCATTAGCATCCGCATTAATCGATGCTGATTTTATTGCTGATATTCAATTAATATTAATTTTAAATAATTTAAAACTGAATGAATACATATTATAAAGAATTTTCTGTACTGGCTCGGGGATTCCTGTCACCTCCGCTGGCAAGTGTTCCTAGCCTCAGAGTATAAATTACAGTAGTATCTACTACGAAGTAAGTTCCTAGCGAACAATAATTGTGCAGCAGAGCCGGAATTATTTACAAATGTTTTGGTTATCGACTACAAGCAGAAAAGACAGCTCAGCTATTGTTTTAAAAATATAATACAATTTCAGTATCCATGAATGAATGAATGAATAATACCTGCATCAGCAGCAACCCATTTTTGTTGTCGCAGTGGAAATGCATACCACCATTATCATATTCATCCGGGATCACCTCAATGAGTCAACCTAGTAGGGGCAGACCGCCTGGGGTACACAGTACACAGACCTGCCACTGAAACAAACCCGACGCCAGAAAGCCGTGTGTTCGAAGACTCCACGGTTGGCAGGGGAGCAAACCCCCCCCCCCCCCCCACCCCTCTCATAATAATACCACCAATATAATACACCGATAAAGCATTAGGGCCATTAGCATAGATCAACCCGAAAAAAAAAACACACAGGGATGGGTAGTCCCCGTGGCACTCCGAGCGCTCCACCCCAGCGCCGGTATACCGCACTAAAACCACTGCGAGTTGCCTTCAGCAGCTTAAAGGGGAGTGTCCCGGATCTGACTAACACAAGACAGCAACAATCTTGACCAGTATAATCACCATTTGAAAATACTATACTTTTTTCCTAGCCTATACTGTCCCACTGCTGGGCAAAGGCCTCCCTCTATCTTTTCCACGCGTCTCTGTTATGAGCTGATATACTTAGTGATTGTTTATATATTATTTGTTTATATATATTGTATATATTATTTTCAATCTATACATTGTTATGTAAGTAGTTGTTCTACGCCATGGAATGGAATGTAAGGAAAATAAGTAGGTAACGTGCCCTTATAATGTTAACTAACAAGAGATTTACAAGTATGGTATCGAAACAAATTCTTGCATCGTGAGTACACATTTACTTTATAAGATAGGAATAAATGCCTTCGGCATAAGTCATAGGCATACTGAACGAGTTTCACTTTTATTAACACGCTATTATAATTTCGTACCATTTTATGTATAAATATACACCTTCTAATACATTACCTTCCATTTAAATCCATGTATGAAGACGCAAATGAGTGATAACGTCGAGTATTTGTCTGCCTTATATTAAAGCAATCCTGCTATAAAGCAAATATCTCTTTTTGGAAATCAGTCGCTTCATCATCATCATCATCAGCCTCAGCCTCCATCCGTCCACTACTGAACATAGGCCTCCTTCAATGAATGCCAAGACGGCCGATCCCTTGCCACTCGCATCCAACACGGACCGGTTACTGCACAGTCGCTTGACTCATAGTAAATATTATGTAGTAAAATATATGTTCGCGTATTTCCAATTCCCATGGGAGTTACAAGGGATATATTATAGCCTATATGTTGTTCTGATGTACTCGTATAAGCTATGTTATTGTAAAGTTTCATTAAAATCCATTCAGCATTTTTTGCGCGAAAGAGTAACAAACATCCATCCAACTTACAAACTTTTAAAAGCGTTTATATATTAGTAGGAATAGAAAATAAGATAAAATATATAACCTAATGTGTGCTGGTGTTCTATATATTTAAATAAATAAATACTCATACATAAAGTTTGAACAAAGGCCTATGTTCAGCAGTGGACGGATAGAGGCTGATGATGATGATAACGTAAAGTTTAGAAGCATTTAATTTTATGTCGTTTGCAATATGAGCTGGTGACATTAATGTTGCTGTACTTTATCAAACTTTTACGAAGTGACTCTACATGTACTTCTACATAAGTAATTCTCAGTATCATTGTATTTTCGACCATAAATCATAGAAGACACATGTCTTGATAATCTGAAGTTGAAGCTTTGAAGGGTAATAATAAGGTAGAACTTAGGTTACCCACACGTTGAAATCTTGTATAAAAGCATATTTACTATGTGGCTCAGTTACCTACTGTGAATGTCAAGTGTATTATTTCTAGTGTAGGATTTCATAATGCCTTGGAAAATATTATGGTCGGGCTGTCTTCAAAGTGTCTGTGCGCGTGTGTGTGTGTGTGTGTGTGTGTGTGTGTGTGTGTGTGTGTGTGTGTGAGTTTGTGCGATGTGTGTGCGATGTTAAACAGACAAGAGGCCGCCGCTCGTAAACTGAGCTAATAAGTCGCACAGACACATCGACGCCGCTGTTCGCCATGCCACGGACGCACAGACACAAAAAGACACAAACGCCGTGCAAACACATTAGAACCTTATTTGTTTTGCTTAAGTTTCTAAATCCCGGTTGAAACATCACGCATCATTCGTAACCATAATCCTGTATCAATAACAGCAACCTGGTTTGTATATTCCAATCAGGGCACATGGTTATAGAGTTCATTGTTGGTTGCTGATGGTTTTATGAGAGCTAATGAAGGCTAAGTGTGAGGCACACGTGCGTTCTAACGTCACCCAAATGAAGACCAGTTTATAAAGCGATGGTATCCGAGATTGGAGAGAAACTTATCTCTTGGGGAGATTTTAGACCATACACGTAGATCATTTCGATAGACTTTTATTTAACCGAGTACTTTCATACTTTTTAGTTGTAACTGTAGCCATCGAGCATATAACCGCAATAGAGCCGTAAACTAAAACTAAAAATAATATCCCTGGGTTGTATTATCTATACTAATATTATAAAGCTGAAGAGTTTGTTTGTTTGAACGCGCTAAGGAACGAACTACTGGTCCGATTTGAAAAATTCTTTCAGTCTTGGATAGCCCATTTATCGAGGAAGGCTATATAACATCACTCTGTGACTAACAGTAGTTAAGTTGAGTAAGTTAACGCGGGCGAAGCTGCGGGCAACAGCTAGTTTAGAAATAAAAGTGCATTGAATTTTTGGTTGCTTGTGAAAACAGGAATGTTTTAACGTCACACAGTAACAATACTCCCTCCCAGTTTTTGGGTGTCAGTCCTTCTTAGTAATTTTAGAAAATTTCTATGGAAACCCCTTACTTTTCTAGTATTCTGATGATGGCCACTCAAGTTTTATTTTGGCGTGGGAAGATTTGTAGAAGACGCCTTCCTAATAAAAGCTTTCCTAATATAATATTTAACTTTATTTAAATAATTCTGCCATAATTGATTATTTTTTTATATCATCCCTTTATTTTCATTCTTTGACTGTTCTCTGTAAATAAAGTACTAACATTTTGGCTGAAATAACTTATGGCTTAGCCTACTTAGTACACACAATAGTATATGACGTTTAAACAAATACCATTTCTATAACTATAGAAATCGAAATAATAATTACCTTATTTTTTAAATTTTAATTATTTAAAATGCCTCCTCAGAAGCACAATGAAAGAGGAAACCTACATTTTAAAAGGTATTCAACGCAGCATTAGATAGCTAACGTTATAAACTGCGTAAAAGCTGGAAGTGAATCCGTAGCAAGTTGTCCGGCGCGGACTAACCGGTTTGCAGTGATAGGTGATCTCGTCAGCCCCACCTGCCTGACGTAGTCATCGTGAGATGGACGATTCAACAACGATTCAACGATTCAACAGCAATTCGACAACGATTCGACAACCATTCAACCACGAATCGATGACGATTTTATGTGAAACAAAAGAAAATGATGTAACTTTACATTGACAACAAACAGAGAATATTTATTAGGTTGAGTCATGTTTGCACTAAACAACAACACCAGAACACCAGTACATCTTTATAACGATTACACAATGACAATTATTCATAATCAATATTTATTTACAGCATAAAGCTAATAGAGCATAATTGTTATGGAGTTTTAAAATAACAACTTATTTTGATGGCTACAGACACTTTCTTATCATTATTATTACTTGGTCGGCTATTAACTAGGTGGGAAAACGATATCCATGCCGTGGCCGGCCCGCGTTGGATGCGAGTGGCAAGGGATCGACCGTCTTGGCGTTCATTGAGGGAGGTCCATGTTCAGCAGTGGACGGTGATGTGATGATTATGATGATGATGGTTATATGTGTTAAGGATTATTTAAGTGGTTAAATATGAAAAAATAATCATTAAAAATACTCTACTAATGGCTAGAATGTACTACCAATTCGTCCAGTCTTTTGTCTATTAAAAATCGTTGCGTCCAAACGTAGTTTTCCTCCCAAGGTATTAATTAGCTTAAAGGGCCGCTTGTGTTGGTATTTTAATCGTGGCTACACAAAAGAATCTAGTCGAATAGTGATAGGCCAAGCTCTACAATCTACAGCATACCTCCATTGACCATTCTTATGAGTAATTGATTTCAAAACTTACTTTTATCGAAAAATAAAAAGGTTAAGATTTAAAACTGTGGCCCGATAGCGTAAAAATTAGTCAATCTTTTTAAAATCGGTTAAAATGAAGCCGAGGATCGACTAACACCTCATTACTATTACATAATATATAGTAGTATTTAATACCCTTCTTTTCGTCTTTATCGTAGTCGGGTAAAAAGATATACCTAATTATATCATCACTGTACGTTGGCGGGTGTGTTCCACAAACTGTTATTTTATACACCACAAAAGCAATAATTTTACAGCTTCATACATTATAGCATTTGAATTTATCTTAAACATACCAGGAAGGGCCATTAGCCATTACAATAGAACAATGGGTGCAAAAAATAGTGCAAGACCTATTAAATGTCATTGTAGAGCGTTTTATCCCCAGAGTGTTATCGTACATGTATTAACTCTTTCTTTAAAGTATTCGTTATTAGCATCGTATCGCTACGTGATGATTGATATCGGATCCGAGCATAGGCCCCCTTCAATGAACGCCAAAATCACATGTACCTATCTAACCTGCGCCATCTTAAATCTTCTACTGACTACTCTATCTACGTCATCGAGAACGCAGTTTTCACTAAAGAAACGTTTTGCTCATAACGTAAGAACGTAACACTAGTGCATTTATTATCCTTCTCTTATCACAATTTTTATATTGCTTCGTTTTGTTTGTTTAAACCAGTGGGAGGAATGCGCTGCGCCGCACTCCTAAGTCCTAGGCATGGGTCTTGCTTGTTTCTCCCGTCAAACAGCTTTACTGTGTTTCGGAGAAAAGGGCAAGACAGGCAATATAATTACCGGCACCGAGACTTAACATCTTATGTCTCAGGATAGGCTACACATACCTAAATGAGTTGCCTGGGCTCGTTCCAGGTAAACTAATTCATGTTCATGGGCGACGCCACCCACACGTACTTACCATCAGGTGATCTATCTGCCAGTTTGCCTATCCAAGTAACATAAATATATAAAAAAGTGTGCTTGTGTGTAGTGTGTAGGTACTTATGTACACGCGTTAGAAGTTATACTCCTTAAAGAAAAATACATAGTACAATTTCATTACACTGTAACCTTTTTGCTTATTGTGTAATTAAAAACTATATCTTCTTCTGACGTCTTTACTGTCATTATGTGAAAATTGTTCTATAGTTAACTTCATGATGTCGGTTTTTTCAAGACGATGTGCGCGCGCGCAAAAAATTACTCACATCATCATACCCTAAAGCGCCAAAAGAAGTATATCTTCAAAATAATATAAAACAGTCGCTAATAATAATTAATTAATAAACTAGAAATATCATCAAACCGGAAACGACTAATTCTACGACTGCAAATCTTATCCGCGGTCATCTTCAATTCCGATTTGCAACAATAAAAATAAATAATATTTTTTAAATAATAGAAACATCCAGGGGCTAGTCACTTACAATGCCATGCTTATAATACTTTTATTTTATCTCAATCATTGTACTTAGACTTAATATTGTTTTAATAGTTTGGTATAATTTTTGCTCTATTTAGTACAGGATATGATGACTAGGGCTAGATTATAGCCCGATGTGGCAATGAGTTTCGCGTTAAATATTACTTTCATATGATTGACGATGTAAGCTGAAACATGAGAAACAGATAAATAAGGTGTATAAAAATATCCTTAAATTAGTTTAGCCTTTAAACTTTCAATGATAGTAGCCAAGTAAATCATAGCGTTGTAAAGTATAGCCAACATGGTGAAATGCGTGTGGGTCGCTAAGTACCGGATAGCACGGACCAGCATGGCGCTTCAACTACCGTTACTCAATACGGACGCACGCTGCTAATTAACCAACTAGTTCTGATTTACAATATCTCGTCGTACTAGTCGACAACATATCAACATGGCGATCTTAGTTTTCGCCACACGTATAGTTTTATAATAAACCGTAGAATAGTTTTCTAATGTTTAAGAGCATTTCACTAATTATAATGAAAACATTTTACGGATTTTATCGCGGTTTATTTTGATTTATACATGTCTGAACTTTCGGATACTTTACAGTCACCGCTCCCGTGACTTTAGTTACTTGTAACTCAGTAGTGAACGAATATAAAAAATAGAGGCATTCATATCGCATCAATTCGGCTAAAATGTTCCTTAAAATCAGCGACATTTTAAAAGGTGTCATTTCAAGATACCTTCTATTATGATTTCGGCCAAAAACAGCTTTTTTATGCCATAATGAGGCAACCAAGCAGTCGGAGCCTTATGATGACTACCGACGGCCATAGACATCCGCACAACCAAAAGTTATGCAGATGCGTTGCCCTCCTTTTCCCTATCCCCCCAATGAGCCAACGGAAACTCACAAACCACACGAAACGCGACAGCGTCGCTGTCACTTAACGCCGGTGTTATTTGAGCGAGATGTACCACCTGGTCGTGCCAGCCCAATTCGGTTGCAAAGCAGCATGGCACTACCTCTTGCAGCGTTCTATTGACTTTATTGTCAAAAACTGTTTGTTAGTCCAAAACATAGTCTCCCACCGAAATCGCTATGAATATGAATAGGCAGATTTCCACTTATGACACGTTTCGCCACATATTATGTCACTTAAACAACATGTAAACTAATTTGAACCTATCATAAAACGCTTTTATTTATAGCAAACAATTTTTAAAAAAAATGATAATTTATATTATTGACGGAATCAAATCTCGCAGCTATATGTATGTATATATATGACATAAATAATATACAACCGTCAAACATTTGCTACGTCCATACGATTGCATCATTTCTAAATATAGCCCTATTTCTCGTGGTTGGAGTATCATCATTATTTTTTATTTTTTTATTAGGAAAATCAACAGTTTTTTTATTGCTAATATAACATAACATAATGATAACAGTAAGGAAATTAAAGATTCTCACGAATTATATTTTATTACTTACATTTTTTTATGTTAGTTGGATAGGCAAACGGCCAGACGAGCTACCTGATGGTAAGTGGTCGACGTCGCCCATGAACATAAACGCCTACTTGGAACTAGCACAGGCAACTCATTCATGTGTTGTCTATCCTGGGACATTATTTAGAGATTAAATCTCTGTACCAGTAATTACACTGCCTGTCTTGCTCTTCTCTCCGAAACACAGGAAATCTGCTTGTTTCACGGGAGTTACAAGCAGGATGGTGGTACTCATGCAGCCGGGAGCGCGGCACAGTGCAACTCTCTCACCAGTTTATTAAAAGATGGCGTTCTTCGATCAATAAAAGGAGTAAGCACTTGAGATGATGAAATAAATATGGCGTTCTTCGATCAATAAAAGGAGTAAGCACTTGAGATGATGAAATAAATATAGCGTTCTATGAAATCCTTTTACTGCTAAATATATCAATTTTTTTTCTCAATCACGGAGGCTATTTAACTTGATTTCTGGAACGGTTACCAAGACTGATAACGTCTTGTTAGCGTAGGACATTTACATCAATGACTGCATGTATCCTATATAATCAAAGGATCTGTGCAAGCAAGCCAGAAAACAGGAAATCTTAACAAATAATTTTATATTTTCGATGTTCTCATCTTGCAAAAATGTTGTATTATAGTTTAGTCTGCAGCGGAAATTTGCAGACCAAACCATAACTAGGACCGGGGTGAGTTTTAAGCCTAGCCGTGTGTGGGGTTCGCACTTGGAGATGCGTTACCCACTAAAACCGGTGCAAGTGCCCTCAGCCGCCTTTTATGAGAGTCCCGGATCATGCAGGCAACGCAGGACCCTCGGCGACAGGCTGGCCCCGGCGAAAAGGCCAGACTCCTCCTCTAAAGGGGGACTGCTCGGCTGTTCGTTTGTTTCGATACTTTTAGCAGTACCCGACGACGTCGTGTCTAGCTGGAGCCAGGTTAAAACCCCATCCTGGGCCCGACACGAGCACAGAGACGTTACTGGAGGCGCATTAGGTAGCGCCTCCTACACACCCCCGTTCGTCGCCCGCGGTGGGAGGCCTCGTCGGCGGCCTCCTCTCTCACCCGCTCATCGGCCTCCTTCTGGGACATTACTGCCTCGCAGAAGGAGACCATCGCCGTCCAGGACTCGTCGTCGCCGAGCATCGCGGGGATGACACTCTGCAGAGACAAGTCCCCTCCGATGACAGATGTCAGATCATGACGCAGCGCCGCCCATCTCGGGTACACCTCAAGGGTGTGCTGGGCCGAGTCCACCGCCGCGCCACAATCGTGACACACAGTTACCGGCTCCCTTTGGGCCGTCCTGCACATATACTCACCGAAGCACCCATGCCCGGTGAGCACCTGTGTTAGACGGAAGGTGAGGGGTTTGCGTTTACGACGCATCCACCGCTCAAGGACCGGACGCAGAGCAACCGTTAAGCCTTTGCCATACGGCTGCCGCGCCAAGTCCTACCCCCACCTTCGCATTAGTGCCTCCTGCCTTAGTCGGCGGACCCGTAGGATCCCGTCCGGCGTCACGTCCTCTCCGAGGGACCTCCTATCCGAGACATAAGAGTATACCTCGGCGAGAACTTCCGCCACGAGTTCCCACGGGGGGTCGCCGGCTAAGGCAGTAGCTGCAGCCCATGATATCGTACGATACCCCCGGACCACTTTTACCGCGATCACCCGCTGCGCCGAGCGCAGCTGGGCCCTACTCCGCGCGGTAAGGCGATCCGTCCAAATCGGAGCACCGTACGTCACCATACTCCGGCAGACACCAGAGTATGGCTGACGGACAGGCGGCGCTGGGTCCTCCGAGGTTCGGGAGGAGTCTGCCCAGCGCACCGAAGCCAGTGAAGGGCCGAAGGTCCATCCACCGACGAGGATGAGCCTCAGATATTTGATGTGAGGGCTCATCCTGACCCTCACTCCTCCGATCTGGAGGGCAGCCCCCGGTGGGGGTCCTTTCCGCCCGGTCCCGCGGAAGAGGACACCCGTATCACACTGTGCGGGAGGCTGTTGAAGGCGTTCGCGATGTCCAGGGCCACCGCGACCACCACCTCCCCTCTGCGTTCCGCCTCACCCGTCACCGCCCTCAGGCGTTTGAGGGCGTTGATGGTCGACCGGCGCGCCCGGAACCCAAATTGGGACTCTGAGAGTCCCGGTTCCGGGCCCTCCTCCAGGTGCCGAACGAGCCGGGAAGCCACGACTCTCTCCAGAGCCTTCCCAGCCTCGTTCAGCAGCACCATCGGTCGCACCGACGCGGCCGAGTCCGGGGGTCGCCCTGCCTTCGGAAGCAGGCAGAGCCTACCCTCCTTCCATGCCCTCGGGAACTGTCCGGAACGCAGGCAGCGATCGAACAGCTCCCGAAGACTGTCGCCAAGGTGCTCGAGGGAAAGGGCCAGAACCTTCCCGTGCACCCCGTCTGGACCCGGCGCCCTCTTCTTACTCTGGAGGCGGGCCAGAACCGTAACCGAACCAAACCTCCATTTCAGCCTCCGTGACGGGTGGCGGAACACCCTCCTCGTCCAGCGTCTGCCGAGCCATCCTGGGGGGCGTGAAGCCCCCAGGTGTGTCGGGGAAGAGTTCCCCGACAATCCTCCTCAGTTGGCCCGGCTGGAGCGTGTCGGTGATAGGGGCCGACTGGGTGCGGAGCTTGTTCCGCGTCCATTATTATAGTTTAGTCAACTTAGTGTTTCATTGTGTAAAAATATAAAAAAATATGTGTATTTTATATACCTTAGGTATTATTATTACATTTAAAAATTATTCTCTTCTTTACTCCATCAGTTTTGTCAACGACGTATATTAATAATTACATTGTGAATATTAATATTTTTTTGATTCTCCCAACGGGAATCTCTTCTGCAGCCTTAGAACAATAGCTCCACAAAAGAAAAAAATGAGATTTGTAGAGTTTGCAATTATTGCACACTTACAAACACTGTTAATATTACAGTTACATGAAATTAACTAACTAATGCACAATTTATTGAAAAACAGCGATACGAGTAAAATCTTTTGGTCGGCGGATTATTATTCGTTGATCTATCCTATCGTTGGATGTTTTTTTTTCTTCAAATTATTATTTTCATATTTAACATGTTTAAATAATAAGTATTTTTATTGAACTGTTCGAAAGGGGCGTGGCTTGCGCAAACCGAGTAGGTACCCGTCTTCGGACGTACTTTCAACCATCGGTAAAAAAAATATTGGTCCTAAAGTTCCGGGAATTTGCACTTTTTTTAGGAAACACCCTTCTCTTTTTTATTCTTTTGAAATATTGAAATAGTTTTTGAGATATAAGCAAAATCTCAACCCATTTTTTTCAAATTTTAAATACTTACTTCATAACATTTTATTTATTTATTGCTTAAATACATAGACATTTTACAAAATAAACATAACGATTAGTGTACAAGGCGTGCTTATCTCTGATAGAGATCTCTTCCAGCAAAACCTATGGGGTGTGGGATATATTGTAATTCGCAGATCTTCATAATAGACAAGACATAATAGCAACATAGACATCTACAAAATATATTACATATAATATATTATATTATGTTCATACATATACATACACCCATACACAAACATACATAAATATATAATAATCTACGTATATAAATAGACATATATACACATACACATATATACGTTGATAAATACATATCGAGATACTATATTGAGTGAGTTAAGAAAATGATTTTTGGTGCATCTTTTAAAGGTGTCAATGGAAGGATTGTTAGTGATAGTCAGGGGAAGAGAATTCCATAATCGTGCTGCAGTCACCGAAAAACTATTACCATAAAAGTTGGTATTGTACACTAGTGGTTTTGGCACAGCACAACCACGTACCGGCCTCCTTGGGGGGGTTATAAGCAAAGCGCTCTCTGAGGTAAAAGGGAGTTTCATATTTTAAATTTTTTTTATAGAAGAGTTACAATGTGTACATTTCGAAATTGTTGAACTTAGAACGAAATTCTGAAATGTGATCGACACACACAAGTACACAAGTTCTGTAATTTTTCAATTCGGTTCAGTAGCTCTTTCGTTGCATCCAAATAGCATACATCAGAGTAATCTAAGATGGGTAACAATAAAGATTGTACAATAGTGATCTTTGTGTTAAGAGGGAGAAAGTTCTGTAACCTATGCAAGGAATGCATCGAGTAATTTATCTTTCTACTGACCTCTGTGATATGTATATTCCGTCAGCGTGATTAATGTGAATCAATAATGAGTCCTAAATCCTTTGCATAGTCTACGATAGGTATCATCGTACTGCTGTATATTATGCTAGGAGTTGCTTGAAAATCAATCCTGCCTCGCATTTGTCTGCTACCTATAATCATTACCTGGGATTTAGCTAGATTAAAAACAAGGCCAAACAGTTCTGTCCATTGTTTAATTAATATTATAACTGTATTAACTGCTGTTATCGCATTATTAATATCTGCAAGACTAGAATGCCTCTAGAGTTGCAGGTCATCCGCATACAGATGATAGGAGGATGAAACCACTTTAGTAATCTCATTAATAAAAATTGAGAAAAACAAAGGCGACAGTACTCCTAGTACTTTTGTAATTTTTTGCGACTGCACCTTCAATTATTTTGTCAAAAACTATCTAGGTATATGCGATTCCGAATCAACCGACACTTGACCATATTTTTAGGAGACGGAGAAAAAGTGTACTGCACCTAAAAGGCACTTGTTGACTAGACTAGTAGGAAGGATTCACAATATCTAATATTAATGTACGTATTATTAATTCATGCGTTGATAAACATTACGCTAGTGTGCGTCGATGAAGCGTTGGTTATATCATGTAGTTCGTTGATCGCACGTGTGGGTTGATTTCATGAATAAACAATATGGATCGTCAGTCACTTGCACAAATGTTATGCGTATATATGCATTATCAATAAATTTCATATCTCGTAGTGGAGGACGAGGGACTACGTGCTGTTATGCGCGTTTTCAATTGCACAAACTGTTTTAAACTTTATGCATGCGTAACGTCAACATAGACAAAATCTGTGGTCAAGACTTTCATGCATGTGCTTTTTCAATAGAAATTCCTTTTTCACTAAAATAAATAAAAAAATACTCGCTATATAGTTATTGTTATTGTTTTCTAATGTTTACGCGAATTTCTTTCCTTGTAAAAATAAAAATCTTAATAAATATACGTTTGTAAAATACACCGCGATAAAATCCGTAAAAATTATTTCATTATAGTGATTTTTTTTAATTACATTATTGTTATAAATATATACGTCGACATGATAATCTGTAATTTGGTGTGATCTGAGGCTGGAAAGGAATTAAAAGATATATAGCTATGGAGATCAATAGCTTGAGGAAAAGTAGAACCACAAAAAGAAATCGAATAGGAAAAATCTTAAAATGCAATACATTAATAAATACCTACTTGTGATGTTCACAGGTGCAAATATCATAACAATTTATGATTGCGACACAACAATATGATGTCATCCAACTAATGACATAGATTGTACCGTAAAATATAATAATATATAATATGGGTACACCTATTCTAAATCCAATTCCTTTACTTCTATATTCTAGGCTTATAATCTTTTTATCATCTTATTCGATCACTGTATTAGAATAAAATGAGGTATAAGAGATGAATCTTCAATTTAAAGATAAGAAATCGCTTAGTCGTGAGAAAAACGTCTGTCAGATATGATCACAAACTAGCATGGAAGTCCCTTCCTTTACCAAAAAACTTGCAAGGTCTGTGGGCAGTTCGCCAAACCGCATTTATTAAAACAGCGCATAACTAATACCTTCTTGTTGATTGATGTTGATTTCTTGGAGACCTGTACTTATATTAAACTAGCTGTTGCCCGCAGCTTCGCCCGCGTTTATTTAGATTTACAGCCGTTCGGATTGATGATGATTATTTTTATGGCTTAGCCGTTTTAGAGATTAACCGGAACAAACAGACAGACAAAATTGTTTTTTTTTTATCTAAGTACCGTATATTATTTCATACCTTTTACCCGCGACTTCGTCCGTATGTAAAATATGTAAAAAGTAGTTTTTTAAATCTTATTTTTCAAATAATATGGTTGCAATTTACAAACTATTATAATTTATATTACATACAGGATACAGTATTCATTTGAAAGGCGTGCGATACAAAGGTGCGACCCTCATAAGGATTCACATCTAGTAATAGATAGCGTGATCTACATTTTGTGTTAACGCCATCTATTGACGCATCTTAAAAAAACTTCTAAACTAATTTAAAGAATACTATTAACTTCCACTGTAAGGCCCGATAGTACGTTTTATAAATATATATTTATTTAATTTAGTACCTAGTACATTTTTATTATACTTAAATAAATTAAATTATGGATTTTATCGCCGTTTATTAAGTAGTATGTAAAAAACATGCACTTTTAAGATACTTTACAGCAACCATGGTCATGGAAGGATTGAGGTGTCAGACATCCTAACGTTACAAAGTTATTCGAAACTACCAAAATCATTTTTTTTATTCAAATTAGTACCAATACAGTATCTTTTTGAACGTCAATTGAATCTACCACCGGTTCCAAGGCTAGCCCACTGAGAAGAACCGGCAAAACAAACTCAGTGGAACTAATCTTTTCAAATAATATGTATTCTATAACAACTTTAACATCTTATCCTGAAATGCCTGGGAGGAACACCTTATTCCCAGGGTGTGGTATCTTCCATGAAAACTTTAACTAACCCTATGATACATCAATATTTTAATTCAAATTAGCACAGTATCTACTACCAGCAAAAAAAACTACGAAAAACAAATGTTATATTTTTTATTCTTATATATTTTATTATTATATATAAGTATTACTTTTTTATATATAATAATATAATTATAATAATATCATGAATTCTATTAATAAATCATTTTGGATACATCTATACTAATATTATAAAGCTGAAGAGTTTGTTTGTTTGTTTGAACGCGCTAATCTCGGGAACTACTGGTCTGATTTGAAAAATTCTTTCAGTGTTAAACAGCCCATTTATCGAGGAAGCTATAGGCTATATAACATCACGCTGTGACATATAGGAGTTGAGTAACGCGGGCGAAGCTGCAGGCAACAGCTAGTTACTAATATACGGAAACAGTATTCATTAAAAACGCGTGCCATACAAAGGTGCGATCCTCATAAGGATTCGCATCTTGTAAAAGATAGTGTGATCTACATTTTGTGTTAACGCCATCTATTGACACGTCAAAAACTTCTTGTTGCACTTATACATCTTATGCCTTAGGTCTCAAAATATCTCCATATCAAATTTCACTCAAATCGGTTCAGTGGTTTAACAAATACACAGTCCCGGCGTTTTAGCTGCCCAACTCCCGTTCCCGTGGGATTTTTAGGATAACAACTATTATACCCTTCTATAAGTTTGTATCTTCATATCAAATGTCACCCAAATCTATTCCATGGTTTAGACTTTAGAAGATAGTCATTCCCGGGGTCTTACCCGCATAGTTCCCGTTCCCGTAGGATTTTCAGGATAACAACTATTTTAAGTCCTACGTTAATGTCCAAAGTATCTTCATATCAAATCTCACCCAAATCTGTTCCGTGGTTTAGAAGATAATCAGTAGCGGGGCTTTACCTGCATAGTTTAATGTTCCCGTGAGATTTTCAGGATAAGAACTATTTTAAGTCCCACGTTAAGTTTCAAATTATCGACATATCAAATTTCACTCAAATCTGTTCCGTGGTTTAGAAGATAGTCAGTCCCGGATTTTTACCCGTGTAGTTTACCGTTCCCGTGGGATTTTCAGGATAACAACTATTTTATACCCGACGTTAAGTTCCATAGTATCTTCATATCAAATTTCAACCAAATCTGTTCCGTAGTTTAGAAGATAAAAAGTCCTGGAGTTTTACCCGCATAGTTTACCGTTCCCGTGGGATTTTCAGGATTACAACTATTTTATACCTTACGTTAAGTGCCATAGTATCTTCATATCAAATTTCACCTAAATCTGTTCCGTGGTTTAGAAGATAGAAAGTCCTGGAGTTTTACCCGCATAGTTTACCGTTCCCGTGGGATTTTCAGGATAACAACTATTATAAACCTTACGTTAAGTGCCATAGTATCTTCATATCAAATTTCACCCAAATCTGTTCCGTGGTTTAGAAGATAGAAAGTCCTGGGGTTTTACCCGCATACTTCCCGTTCTCTTATGATTTTCAGGATAAAAACTGTTTTAAGTCCTACGTTGGGTTTCAAAGTATCTTTATATCAAATTTCACCCAAATCTGTTCAGTGGATCAGAAGATAAACAGTCCCGGGGTTTTACCCGCATAAATCCCGTTCCCGTGGGATATCCGGGGTAAAAACTATTCTATGTCCTTTCTCGGGTTCCAAACTATCTTTGTGCCAAATTTCATCCAAATCTATTTAGCGGTTTAGGCGTGAAGAAGAGACAGACAGACAGACAGAGTTACTTTCGCATTTATAATATTAGTAAGGATTAATCTTGCTAATGGACAAGCACTAAGGCTGAAGCCCTCCTTGTGGCCGTGAAGTCCGTTTTCTAAGAGGTATATTATTTATATACCAATATCCCACGTTTGTCCAACAGTGGGACTCACAAGGCTTCCACATACTAGGCTATGCTTCTCCATTCAACATCCGCATATCACAAAATGCGTTTGGTAATTCGAATCGTGGCCTGTAATTTATTTATGAGCTATGTGCTAACTTTCACGTACTTGTCTCACGTGGAATGGATACAAACACTGACCGTTTTGTTACGCATATTGTGTACTAAAACAGCTATTAGACAGATGAATAGGAAGGTACTAGGTGGATACCTACATTGGTACTTATAAACTAAGTTTCTACTTGAAATTTATTGAACAATATAGCTTAGAATTCCTTAGTAGAACCTATACATGGGTGCGGTAGCTGCGATTTACAATCGATTGCGGGATAGCGTGTTTATTTTACCAACTTTGCTGTTTCGCAAAGAAAGGCAGAACAGTATTACTGGCACAGATAAAAATCAAAATCAAAATCAAAAATTTTTATTCAAAATAGTACTAATACAGTAAGTATCTTTTTGAACGTCAATTGAATCTACCACCGGTTCCGAGGTAAGCCCACTGAGAAGAACCGGCGAAACAAACTCAGTGGAACTAATCTTTTCAAATAATATATATTATATAACAATTTTAACATCTCATCCTGAAATGCCCGGGAGGGACGCCTTATTCCCAGGGTGTGTTATCTTCCATGAAATCTTTTACTTTAATTATATCCTTTACCACACAAACGCTCTTTAACAACTTTTTTGAATTTTTTAATGGATAGCTTTTGAACGTTTTCTGGGATCCTATTGTAAAAGCGTATACAAATTCCCTTTAAAAGAATTGCTTACTTTCGAAAGTCTAATCATTGGTGCATGTAACCTGTGTCTATTACGTGTATTCCTACTATGAATATCACTTTTCTTACAAAATTATTTTTTATGTTTTTCCGGACATACAGTAAATTTTCTAAGATGTATTGAGAGGCGACAGTCAGAATTCCTATTTCTTTAAATTTTTCTCTCAAAGATGAATAGGGAGGCAACTTGTAAATTGCACGAATAGCCCGCTTCTGCAGCACAAAAATGTTGTTTATGTCGGCCGCATTTCCCCATAAAAGTATGCCATAAGACATAATGCTATGAAAGTAGCTAAAATATACTATTCGCGCTGTATCTACATCAGTAAACTGTCTTATTTTTCTCACTGCATATGCTGCTGAACTGAGTCTATTCGCCAATCTAGCTATGTGGGGACCCCACTGCAGCTTACGATCTAGAGTTATTCCTAGGAAAACTGTGGAGTCCACCAATTCCAAGTTTTCACTGTCTAAGAGTACATTGGTTTGCAGTTGCTTAACATTTGGCAAGGTAAATTTTATGCATTTAGTTTTTTTACTATTTAAAAGCAAGTTATTAACGCTAAACCAATGTACCATTCTCGAAAGTGTGTTGTTTCATCTCCCCCGCCATGGTTCAAGCCGTGTCGTGGTGGTGGGGCTCAGTAGAAGTGAACCCAGCACCTTGGGCGAACCCAATAGAACTGAGGGGGCTGGTCTTATAAGGAGAGGGGGGAAAAAGAGCAATGGGGCCGAAGATGGGAACCTCACCCAATTTCACTGTCTCGACGTTGGGAGGGGTTTTTCTGTGATGCGGGACAACCCCTCTGTGGAGGTGGCGTCGGTCCCTTGGAGGGCTGCTAGCCGTCGAGGTGCCCTGTTGCTCAACAGATCCAGGGCACTTCATCAAAGGTGGCATTGGTGGCACTCGCCGAGTTTTAGTAGGTACAGCTGCGTCCACCTTACCATCTTTCGGGCGCAGCACGGAATACCTAAGAGCATTTCTAGGCGTAAAAGAACAAAAAAAGAGATATCAATCTTTCGTTACGTAGGATTATGTTAACCATGTACAAAACCTATTGGACATCATACCAGCCTGCAAATACATTTTATAATACACATTCATAATTAGTTCAGTGTTTATAATAAGCATCAGTTAACTATAATACCACGTGACTCGCTAGAAAGCCAAGTGTGTCTTGTGCAATAGTGTGAAGGCGCCAGGCGATGGCGCCCAGCCAAAGTATCATACCAGGGCCGAGCGATGCTGTCTATTTTAGTTTTATTATTCTCGCCTGAGCGCTATTTCGGTACACCACACGCATATCCATGGATTTACACGAGACCGCGATGGCTATTGACACTAATTGAACAATTTGATGACAACGAACGAAATCTATAGGTACAGATAAATAAAAATTAAAACCGACTTCAAAATTTAAAAAAAAACTAAAAAGTAATAAAATAATTTCCTTAATCTTTGTGCCTACAATTTATAATCAACTTGTTCTTCTACTAATATACAATCTTTGCATTTACCACGTCATTATTGTTACTTTTGGAGTCGGTGTCAGCCAAGGTAGGTAGGGAGGTAGGTACATCAACGAATAGGCAAAAGAATAGGTAGGTATTATTAGAGAATCTCAAATAAGAAGTCAATTTCCTATATGAGATCTTTTTTTCAATCTACTAAGAAATGTAGACTTTAATTGGAGTAGGTACTACGATTAATCGTTTGAGGAAAGGTATTATGGTATTTTCACAGTTTGTTTGTTTGAACGCGCTAATCTAAGGAACTACTGGTCTGATTTGAAAATTTATTTCAGTGTTAGATAGCCCATTTATCGATTAAGGCTATAGGCTATATAACATCACGCTGTGACTAACAGTAATTAAGTTGAGTAAGTTAAGGCGGGCGAAGCTGCGGGCAACAACTAGTATGTATTTGATAATATTCTAGCTAGTAGACTGATTGCCGATGTTTGAATGATCGGAGAACGGATGGCCGACGGGCCAATAAGGTTCAAGAGTGAAGGCCACGTTTAGGTATACGAAGTGTTGGTCGGCCATTGACCAGATGGGATGAAGATCTCCGTACAGTGGCTGGTCCGTTTTGTATGCAAATGGCGAGGGATCGGTCGTCTTGGCGGTCTTTGAGGGAGGCCTGTGTTCAGCAGTGGACGGATAAGGGCTGATGATGATGAGACTGATTGACGTGTTTTGTTAAGGAAAGGAACAAGGCGGAGAAATGATTTTTTTCTTTTTTGCACTCTTTACAAGGGGATTGGCAATCGTAGAACTTTATGTCAGTAAAACAACGCTGCTCTCAAAGATCCGACACACTTAGACAAATCGTTAAAAAATGATCGTGTGGTCGTATTTAGCTAAAAAAACGTGTGCTTTTCAGGTCCGTAGAAAAAGTATCAAGAATGGCACCGGAACTTCCTACTTACATCCTAAAACATTGTGTACAGAACAAAAGATTACCGATTTTACCTGTTCTGGAGTTTTTGTTGTTTTTATTGTTAATTTGGTCAAATTTTATAATCTCTTTATGAAATAGGCCGTTAGCATAGGTCCATCCGAAAAAAAAATGATTATGCTTCCTTATCTTGCAAACTATAGAAGACCAATTAAAACTAACATTAAAGCAAGTTATGTAGGTACAATTTTATTTTTTTCTTTTGCACCGGGAAATTATTCTCTTAGGCATACTCCGCCTTTGGTGAGGTGCCCCGGCTCTGTTGAGCAGCACCAGTCGAGTTTCACCTCGACGGCTAGTTAGTCCCCCAAGAGACCGACGCCACCTCCACAGAGGAGTTGTCTCGCACCACAGAACAACCAGGTGCTGGGTTCACCTTAGGCGGTGGTGTCGGTCCTTTGGAGGACTGACTAGCCGTTGAGGTGCACTGGTGGAGTGGGGAGGTGGCGGTGGGGTACAGTAGAACCCCACCGCCACGATAAGGCTTAAACCGTGGTGCCTATAGTGTAATAACATAATGTTTATAATTTTATTCTATATTGCAAAGTCCAAGTCTAAGAAATAAACGTATTTTTTATGATTATAGCAGTGTAATTATTACAATTGAGTAAGTCAAGCGATAATTACAATCAAGCTTGAGCACAATCTTCACGCTGTGGTTGTATTGTATTCTTCCAACTTGCGAATATATGAATGAATGGGAGAACGAATAATGAATGAAAGATTACTTGAAACAGCTATTCTAAGGTATTGTTCATTCCAACTTTTGAGTCTTCGTGCAAAATTCTAAGTATTTTACGGAGGTTTTTTTCTGAAACATTGACGAGGACTTTGTTTTCAGGAAAATAAGTCAGGATATCAAGTGTACCTAAGTAATAACGGAATCATCAAAGATTTGGTGAATTTTGAAGATGACAGAAAATAATAATCTAAAAAAATCTATATCTAAGAAATTAAGTCATCTTTGTAATATTTTAGTAGCATGTTTATCAAATTCTTTCGCCACTGTAAAAGCAGTGATAAAAACCAATAAACACGATATCTTATCTATGACAATGACATAGAAATATGCAGGTTAGTAATGCTACATACATGAAGTAGGTACTAGGTAGGGGTATTATACGTGTGTCATCCGTCACAATCGCCGCAGGGCAGATAACATTACACTACGTTGGCACGATCCGAATACCAAAAACTCACCGCAAGAGAACGTGGGAAAATACCATACCTAATATAAACAACTAATCATCTCGAATTATAATTATTATCGGAATAATAATTCAGAAATATGAAATTTTACATCGAAATTTCACGTAAGGTTGAAAGTTACATTCACCGCGCAAGCAAGTAATGATCTAGTGTTGTCTATGGACACAGGACAAATTATAATTTCAATAGACATCTACCACGGAATAAATAATAGTAGGTACTACTTGTACATAGACACGAGCTGTACACAAATTACAATGTAATAATCCTTATTTTTTTTCTTAATAATTAGACGCTAATCTCCATTGCGTCATCTTTAAAACTATTCAACTGCTAATAATTTTATTTAAAATGACTCAGCATGATATAACTTTAAAGTCAATATTTCTTTATAAATGAACGTTGATTGTAACATAAAAGTTGGGGTCAGCGCCGTCGCTTGGTGAGAGGGAACCTGTTCGGAACCGCACCTACTAGTGGTAAGTGGGCGTCCACAGCCGCTCCTATAACTTGCCCAGCTATATACGATACCCCAAATTTCACATTTTACGAGCCAAAAGACGTTAAATTAATTCTTTTACTAAAAAATTCCATTCCATTCATAAAACGTGAAACAAAATGAAAAACTTGTTTTTTTATACATATTAAAATATTAACATATTTTATCACCGTTGCCCTCATTAATGCTACCTGTACAATGAGGTCAATATAGTCTGTTTGTATTATGTTCACCGTAGTTTCTTTCATCATCATCATCATCATCATCAGCCTCTATCCGTCCACTGCTGAACATAGGCCTCCCTCAAGTAAGTTCTTTATATATTTTAATTTAATAAAATGGTAGAACCATATTAATGCTTACCACATTTCTACCTATGGACAGACCAGAGGTAGCAAGTAGTTAATGTTATTTAATCTCCACCTTATGTCCTTTTAATCTTTCAATCAAAAGTCATTAATTTAATGAAATCCTTTATTCGAAATTCATTGTTCATTAGAACGTTTTTATGACCGTATAAAAAACTATTCTCGTAAACCGTTTACCTTTTACTAAAAGACTATCACCTCTAATAAAAATAAAATATCCTTTAGTTCTTCACCGACGCTAAAGCAGGTTGTAATTTTATTTTAGCTTAGGTAGGTCCATTTAAGTGTCTACAAAAAATAAGGTGGCAATAAAAGGACGGAAACCCATTGTTTGATGTCATTCTGTTATCAGGAATTCTCGAAAAAAGCGAAGGGACTCTTCCATAGAAACGAGCCACGAGGAATACAATGGGCCCTTTGTGATGGCAGGCGCCGAACGGTCTGGCCCGGCGAGTCCGACGCCGCCAAGTCTGGCGAGCGCTGTGCAGCCAACGGCATACGTCGGGCACAATTACCTAACTATATTTGATTTCCCTCTCACTCCCGTACCGTTTAAAGGATATATTCGGTCAGGGCTATTTATATTAGCTTGTGACGCATACCCAAAATTCAATATGGCGGCTGGAGATACGCACACATAGGCCGAACAATACACGCATGTACGGCGCCCGCGCACCTATTTCGAGGATACAATATTAATCCGATGCTTACACAATAAAAGCCGCACTTCTATTTGAATTACGTTGAACTGTTTAGTATTCATAACTTTATAATTAATAATAATAATTTCCTATAATACCTTATTTGATAAACAATCAATTCAGAATTATGTTAAAGACCATTCTACCCGCCCACAGACCTACAAAGCATATTTACGAAAGTTAGGTTTTTAATTTTCATTACGTAACTGCAGGGAGATGATATGCACGTCTTAAAACCTTCTTAAACGTCTTAAAATATTTCAACCGAGTTTATATTTTCATTGGTATTGCAATCGTCAATATTTTTAATAAATTGTGCTTTGAGTATTTACAATATATTCACCGGTAACATGACACTTATAAACATACACAACTAGTCAAGTGTTCTGTAGCAATAATCTTTAAAATATCTAGATTCTAGCATTAGTCACCCATCACGCCACCTCGGCACTGTTAACTATATCTATACCTATACGTACTGTGTACTGTAGTGCGTGTTATTAGTAAGAGGTGGATTGACTACATTATAAATTCACAGATCACAACCTACATTGTGTATAGGTAATATATTTTGTAGCTTTAACTCATTTCAATAAATTGGCCCTTGTTGAAGTGAAAAATGCAAAGTTGTTGTAGTAAAGTCTTATGCTAGCTGTTGACCGCCGCTTCTAGACTACAGACGCTTTCAGGCTGATGATGATTATAACGTAACTATAAACTGCTGAAAGAAAAAAATTGAAACCGACTTCAAAAAATAAAAAATGAACTAAAATGTGATAAAATAATCGCGTTTCCTTAATTTTTGTGCCTACAACTTATAATCAACTCGTTATTAAACGACTTCATTTTACTAATTACAATCTTTTCGTTTACCATGCCATTGTTGAGTCGGTGTCAGCCTACCTACCTGTCGTAGGTAGGTACAGCAACGAATACGACACCGGTGACTGACGACGGTTTAGGTGCTGTACTTGGTTTGGTTATTAAATTTAGCTGACACCGACTCCAAAAGTAACAACAATGACATGGTAAACGCAAAGATTGTAATTAGTAAATTAACTAGTTGATTATAAGTAGTAGGCACAAAAATTAAGGAAACGCGATTATTTTATCCCTTTTTAGTTTAATTTTTTATTTTTTGAAGTGGGTTTCAATTTTTGTTTAAAAAAAAATATTTCTTAATTTTTAGTGATTCCGAAATTCGATAAGTGATTTTATTTGTCTGAAATATAAATAGATTATTTTTTTCGACAGTTAATATAATGATACATCATTGACTACTACTATTTTTGTACGAGCTGAACATTTTAACATATTGAACCATACGAAGTAAACCCAACAAATTAAGCTGTAAATTGTTGACGAGTTCCCTCGACTGTTTATGGTCTTCATCATCAGATCTATAATGACATTTATAACTCATATGGGTGCAAAGTACTCGTCAATATAAATGAATTAAGTCCAAACACAACGTAGCTACTGTAAACCGTTGAGGAGTTCCCTCGACTGTCTATGGTCTTAATCATCAGACCTATAATGACATTTATAACTCATATGGGTGCAAAGTACTCGTCAATATAAATGAATTAAGTCCAAACACAAGGTAGCCACTGTAAGCCGTTGAGGAGTTCCCTCGATTGTCTATGGTCTTCATCATCAGACCTGTCATTACACTTTTAGCCCATATGGGTGCAAAGTTCTCGTAAATATAAATGAATTAAGTCCAAACACAAGGTTACTGCTGTATATCGTTGAGGAGTTCCCTCGACTGTCTTTCAGCTCCATCATCAGATCAACTCTAGACCTTCATGAAATTGTAGTGCTTTAAAATACTCATTAAAAAAATATTAAACGCACTAGTTACTCCTACGGTTTTCGAAAGTTCCCCTCGATTTCTCTGGGATGCCATCATCAGATCCTGGTTTCCTTATCATGGGACCACCTCGGAAGTGCACTCGCACTTCCGAGGTGGTTTTTCACTTCGAATCACACACACACACATCGAAGTGCACTTTCCGGGTGCACTTCGATTTATTCTTTCGAATAAATCGAAAATCGGTGAACATACATTTTAAAAAAAAATAAGCTCTTCCTTTTCGAAGTCGTTTAAAAATATACACACGAACATAATATAACCTCCTCCTTTTTTGAAGTCGTTTAATTATAGAAATTGGATGAGTAATTTCATGGATGCCCATCTACAACTAAACTCGCTAACATTACTTCTTTTTTACCACGCTTTTATATTAGCTTGGGTTGTATCTATGTATCTATGTATGTAATGGAATCTTTGAACATGATTTTGACCCACTTCTAACGACCAGATTTTGTTCAAACTTTGTAGATTTATCGAGGACCGATGACAATACAATAATTTGATAAAATTATTCCAATATCCTGATAAGGATAATCAGGATAGCACATGCTAGGAAGGCGTAAGGCGCGCAAGTTACCTACATCACTTGTGTTGTTTTTAGTCTCTCACTCATTTCTAAAGTGATTGTTAATAGTTGAGTACTTTAAATTAATAAAATCTTTAATTTAAAAAATCGACACTAAAAAGTGAGGTGCTCAATATTCATTATTAAAAATATTTCATCGTTATCTATTTCTAAAAAGTGAAGTTAATATAAAAACTTAGTTACAAGCACCACGCTTTTTTACAATAAGTAATTTTGTTAACCCATTTAATTCATCTATTAAAAAATCATCTAATAAAAATGAAAAAAAAATTTTCAATTTTTTGTTGAGTTTGCTATTAAAGCGTTGTTTTTTAGGTTTTTTTTAACTATAATTAGGATATTTATAGAGACCTTACTGTATAGTGTGTTACTAGCATGTAGCCTTATGTAACAGTATTATGCATTGTTCATTATGCATGCTTTTTGGTGATCAAAAGGGTCACAATAACAATAAATGATAACCGGGTTGGAAACACAACAAACTATTTAACGACTTTGAATATCTATTTCCGGACATACTTATAAAAAAATATTTTTTCATAAAAAATCACAATCAAATGAGAGGAGAAAGTGCTTAAACCTTTGAATATAATTGGTACTCTCGTATCAACAGGCACTAGAGATTTCCTTGGGTCTAAAGGCAAAATCTTGAAATTACTGAGTACTGCAACTTTCTTTCATTGCTTTGATTTTATGCTTGACGCCTCTATTGTATGTTGTATTTACCTATTAGTTTGTACTTCTATTTTATTGTTAAGTGTTTTAATAAATTGTTAATAATAATAGTGGAGTTCAAAGGAATTATTCGAAAGAGTGACTTTTACAGCTATACAAGGTTTAACAAGGTATGTTTTTTCATGGGGCACCCATATTTTTTATCGATAATAATCAAATGTCACCCACAATTCTACTCTGCAATCTCTGCCTCATTATAGAGACGGAGCTAATAGTAATAGAAATAATAAAGTGAATGCACCGCAGTCAAGTTGCGGGGCCCACCGACTAAAAAAAGAGTTTCATCTAATGCGTCATACATATAGACAATTTAAAATTCTTAAAATGTCCTGTTTTCGTTTAACGAGACACTCATTTTGATAAAAGCGGCTAACAGATATAGGCGGTAAAGATACTGGGCCCCACGCAACAGCGCATTGGCAGACAATTATAACTAGGAAATTACATCCATTTGTAGTTTATTTTTTCAAATCTAGAAAAACTCTAAAAGAAACGATACATAGAGACTGTCTGGCAGACGAGCCACCATACTTTAAGTGATCAGCGTCGTCCATGAACATAAACTAGTTCAGTCAAGATAAGCCCAGGTTATCTATCTTCCTCACCATGGTTCAGGCCTTGACGTGGCGGTGGGGCTCAGTAGGCTAGGGCGAGCCAACACCTTGGGCGAAGCTAATTTAGCCGAGGGGGCTCTTTGAACCCCTCTTTTAAGAAGAGGGAATAAAAGAGCAGGGGCAAGGGGCGAGGATTGGAACCTCACCCCATAGTACTGTCCCGACGTTGGGAGGGCTTGTTCTGTGGTGCGGGCCAACCCTTTTATGGAGGTGGCGTCGCGTCGGTCCCCTGAGGGACTGACTAGCCGTCGAGGTGCCCTGTTTGCTCATTAGATCCAGGGCACCTCACCAAAGGAGGCATTGGTATCACTCGCCGGGTTTTAGTGAATAGAGCTGCGTCCACTTACCAGCTTTCGGGCGCAGCGAGTCCCACATACCGGCGTGGGGAGACCCACTCCCCCGCGGGGTGCCTCAGAGCATTTCCCTGCGTTAAAGAAGAAAACAAATGTTGCCTATCTTGCCCATCTACCTAGCCTAAGGTGAACCCAACACCTTGGTCGAAGCAAATTAAGCCGAGGGAGCTGCTGTTTGTACCCCTCCTATAAGAAGAGGTGACAAAAGAGCGGGTTCCCATCCTCACGGGGGTGAGGATGGGAACCTCACCCCATTGTACTGTCCCGACGTTGGCAAGGGTTGTTCTGTGGTGCGGGACAACCCCTCCTTTTGTTTTTTTTGGTTTAGCTGGGGAATGCGTTTAGGCATACCGGGTCCAGGGGGCCCGGGTCTGAAATTTATTGTGAGCGGACACATCAGGCCAACACATTATTATATTATATCAATTACGCTATAATATAATATTAGAAAGTTGAATTCCAATTTCATTCAACTCTTCGGACCATCTACAAAAAACAAAACACTTACGGTTTTTTATTTATTGCCTTAATCAATTAATGAGTTAAGGCAATATACCACGGCAATCTTAGATTTGGAAACATT
Source organism: Helleia helle (assembly GCA_963853865.1). Classification (NCBI taxonomy): domain Eukaryota; kingdom Metazoa; phylum Arthropoda; class Insecta; order Lepidoptera; family Lycaenidae; genus Helleia; species Helleia helle. Next base: position 17,846,467 of record OY971421.1, read on the forward strand.
TCACGGCGACAACGCCATGTCACAAGATTTGTTCAAATACGTCACACATGACGAGTCACACACTTCATTCATGTAAATCCGTAGGCGTTATAAACCGTAGACAGAGAATACTAATATTCTCTGTCTACGTTATAAACACATACTATGTAGTATGTATATCTATTAGTCACAGTTATAAAACTTTAAAAAATGTGAATGTTTAATTGTTTCTCTTTCCCTTCGCAACAGATGCACCTATGTGTTCATTACAGGGATCTCATCTACATTAAAATTATGAAAAATGGTGGAATAAACAATTTCGACATTAAATGTTTTTACTAAGGTTTTTAGAAATTGTTTTATTATCTAATTATCTTTAGTTAATTTTTGGCTATGTAGCTGGGGAGAGGACGGTGATTTACACATTTTACACGAAATAAACAATGATATTATATGTTTATAAGGTCATTGGAAATAAATATTTAAAAAACATACAAGATTATGCAACCTAAATGTTTTATTTTTCTGACTATTTAGACATATGAACGACTTAAAGAATAACATATTCCTAGATGACTTTATTATCGTGGTTATCGGTTACACTGTAGGTATTTGAATGTACTATAAATTCTTGAAATCTCACTTTTTGTACCAATTTCTGACAAAATAATTGGCTGTCTAATATTTTTACATGATATTGATACTTTACAATGCGACGATGCTTATCTTTGGCAAATCCGAATATTACTTATGAGTTATGATATGACTCAGTACATACCTACATTGCATAAATATTATGAAAGTATGAATTTGAACAAAGAAATATATTTTGTAGGCGATTTTTTATTAAGTGAGCTTTTATATATAATAAACCATAGTATTCATCAAAGGACTCACACAGATGACAATAAATACAAAATAAATATCAAATATACATTTAAATATAATTCTGGAGGTACGGCACTTGGCAGTGCTCCCGCCAAGTCGAGCAAAAAAGCGGCACGGCCGTACCTTTTCTCGAAGCAATTCAGGCCATTTTCGCTCACCCATAACTTCGTTGTGGATAAAACTAGAACCCCAAATTTTTAGTAACCGAGCAGGCATTGTATAAACACCCCACCATGGTTCAAGCCTTGTCGTGGCGGTGGGGCTCAGTAGCCTAGGGTGTGCCCAGCACCTTGGGCGAAGCAAATTGAGCCGAGGGAGCTACTCTTTGTACCCCTCTTATAAGAAGTGGGGACAAAAGATCAGGGGAATAAGGGGCGAGGATGGAAACTTCACCCCATTGTACTGTCCCGACGTTAGGAGGGGTTGTTTTGTGGTGCGGGACAACCCCTCCTAACCTAACTTATAACAATTCAACCAACATTCGTCACCGATCACAATCAACATTCATCGATTACCATCCGTCGGTCAATCAGAGCTACAAAACACATAACAGTACCGCGCTAATCCTGTTACAAACTACTGAGTGCTCTCAGCCGGATGTGACGCCGTTTATCTATCTAAATGCACCAATTAAAGTAATTTAAATTATAGACTTCCGGTGGCGCCAAACGGATGAGCTATTCATGAAGATAATGTTACTTAATAATGACAGTATAACATTGATAAATCTAGATACCTTATATTCGTAGCCTTATATGCATGACATAATAAATAATTTACTATAAGCTGATTTACTTTGTGAAGGGCCTTACTCTGCTTAATTATATTGTGATCAAGGCGATTCAATTGTGTTATGTGGTACTATGTGGGACTCTCTGACTCTCGCCAGAGAAGATGGTAAGGTGAACGCTGACTCTACCCACTAAACCCCAGAGGTGGTCTGGGCGGTTCAACGCGGGTACTATATGCCTTCCGCGGGCCACGACGGCGTGCCTTCCGGCACTTTCCTCTGGAGGCAAGGGAGTGGCGTCCCCTCCTCCTACTCCGCTTAAGGCACCCTAAACAAATAAGGGTGCCTTATAGTCCGGACCATAGGCACCCAAGGCGGATCCCCCGATCGGCCGCGCACAGGCACCTCAGGGCGGTGCGACCGCCGGTCGCCATCGCGCTCTTCTGCAAGAAGGGGCGCCAGTGCGCTCCCTCTCCCGCTCCGCCTCCGCCTTCTACGACATCACCACCTCGCAGAAGAAGAGGACCGCCTCCCATGCACTCTCACTAGCGGTCATCGCGCGGATGACCGCAGGGGCCAGGGACTGATAGGTCGACGCCGACCTCAGCAACGAGATCACCTCTTTCAGCCGCCCGTGGAGGACACTGCGTCAGTGTGTGGTCAGTGTCCTCGTCAATGCTACAGTGATAACAACCTGACGATTCCTCCGGGCCTACCATCTTGAACAAATACCTCCCGAACTATCCATGCCCCGTCAGGATCTGCGCAAGGTGGAAGGTGATAACGCCATGCCGCCGGACAACCCATTGCTTCAGGATTGGACCGACGGCTGACACTGCGCGAAGACCCGCATTCGGCTCCGCCAACCGTTCCTTCCATTTACGGAAGACTCGTCTTTTTAGACGCCTCCGACAGTTCTCCTTGGACAATCGGACATTCCTGCTGCGAGTTGTTTCAGTCTTTTATTACGCTTTTTTAACCGACTTCTAAAAAAGGAGGAGGTTCTCAATTCGGATGTTTGTATGTTTTTCTTACTTTAAATTTTTTAATATTTTTTTATTAAATTCACCTTAATAATTGTAACATATTTCGTATTTTTCAACTTTCACCAGCACGCCTTATGCGTAATTAAATACAGGCAATATAAACATTATCTTACGCAAAGTACATAGTGGGTAAACAAAGTAAAATCCGTAGCGGGCCATCTATGGCAAGTTGCCAGGAATCTAGCGACTAGTCCGTAAGTAAAATCGACTTGAGACAACCGCTTTCATTTATGTTACGTTTTATGACGCACATAATAGGATTTTCAAAATAGAATAAAAAAGTATTTCAAACCATGGGTCCACGTAACAGACGTTCATGTTTTGCGTCAGAACACACGAATAAATGAAGCTTCAGCACTTGCTAGGTCCACGACATTTATCAATATCATAATTATGATTATCACAATATTTTTCCGTCCACTGCTGCTTTTAGACCTCATTCAATGAATGTAAAGACCGGCCACGGTACGGAGATTAAATTGTCCCCCATCTAGTTGGAAGTTGATCCACCCTCGGACCACCATCACATTATCATCATCATCAGCCTTTATCCGTCCACTGCTGAACATAGGCCTCCTTCAATGAGCGCCAAGACGGCCGATCCCTTGCCAGTTGCCACTCACATCTAACACGAACCTGCCACTGCAGTTCAATGTTTTTAATTATAAAACCATAAACAGAAAAAAGGCCTTGCTTGATTAGATTCTAGCTTAAATAACGAATGAGATTACTCTCAACCAAGTTTTACAACCAAGAGAAAATGTATCACCCAATCCTTAGCCTAATTCCACCTGTCTATATGTATTGACTAATGTTATGGAGTTTACTTTTAATTTCTTATATCTATGTAAGTTTTAAAAATTTCGGAAAAGAATGTAAACGAAGTGTATTTTTAAAGGGACCGAAGCATTTACTAATTGGATATTTGTCGCCTTGCCAGTGACTGTGCCGCACTGTTACTAATTTGACACGTCGCGGCGTTTCCGGCGTTGCGGGTAAGGATGGAGCTATTTTTTGCACACTAAAAGAACTGAAGCAGCCGCTGTGGGACATTTAGATATAAACGATGAGCACATATTTTGTAAAACTTTGACAAAAATTCGGGCCTAATATATAATGGCCCTGAAATCGTTTTCTTAATGTTTCTCATTTTATTATTTGTATGCGTTTGTAACCGGATGAGCTCGTCGGATAACCAGCCAGTAAATGAGGATATTATGCCTGTGTAAGCGTGATAAAAATTAAAAATGATACAAAACAGGCTTTCTTCATATCTAAATTGAGTTTAAAGCTTAAACGTTTAAAGGTTAAAAACGGGTAAATTAACTTGAATAAACATTAATAGGCACACATGACACAAGTAGTTAGTTTGAGTTTAGCAAGTTTCTGAAAAAAAAGATAAGACTTTTTTTTTTGACTAAGTTAATTGCTACTAGCATAACAGTCGTAATACTTATTCCCTATACGTGGGTAACACTGAAAATGTTTAGAACTGGCCAGTTAGAAACATTGAAAATGAAAACTTTTTGTGAATTTCAATTTTAGAACTCTTTGGTAACCTAATGTAGTATATTGCATTCATTTGTCATTTGTTTTTGTGAATTGGCGGCAAATCTAAAACTCTTGTTACCTACACGTGAAAATGAACATAACCCGAGAAAATTTTTGGTCAATGATTTATTATGACTTTCGTTGTGGGCTTACTCAACAACAAAGCTATGATAGGCTGCGATTAGCATTTTTTTATGAAGACCCATCTCGTGCCACTATTTACAAGTGGTTTAACGAGTTTAAGTGTGGACGTAGCAATATCAGTGATGATCCGCGTGAGGGACGTCCTTTAACAGTGACTACTGAAGATAACATCAGTGCTGTGCGACGCATGATAGAGGAAGATAAGAGAGTGACCTATCAGCAGATACGGGAAAGCCTAGGCATTGGTATGAGTCAAGTTCAAAAAATATTACACGAACATTTTGGCGTCAGGAAGCTTTGTACCAGATGGATTCCCCATATTTTAACCGACGACCAGAAACGGCTCCGCATGGACTGGTGTCGCCAAATGTTAGATAAGTTCAACGGCGGTAACTCAAATGCTGTATTTGACATCATCATAGGTGATAAAAGCTGAATATATTGCTACGAACCCGAAACCAAAACACAATCAGCTCAGTGGGTGTTTCCTTTCGTGGATCGGCCAACTAAGGTAAAGAAAGGAAGAAGTCAAGGAAAAAAGATGATTGCCTCATTCTTTGGTCGGAAAGGTCATTTTGCGACAGTTGTGCTAGAAGATGGAAGGACAGTTACTGCAGACTGGTATGTCAATCGCTGTTTGTCTGTTGTCTTGGAAAAAAATCGACAGCAGCGCCCTCGAAGCAGAATCCTCCTTCACCACGACAATGCTTCAGCGCACTCCGCAAAACGGACTGTTGAATATTTGACTATGGCAGGTGTCGAGATAATGAGTCTTCTTTCATTCAATTCATTTCATTTCAAGTCGACTTTCATTTATTCACGAAGTTAAAATTCGAGGTATTCGCTTTACGAGCCCTGAAGATGCGGTGAAAGCGTACGAAAATGCCATAGAAGAGACTCCTAAGGAAGAATGGGCCCACTGCTTTTCTCAGTGGTTCCATCGAATGCAACGATGTGTAGAAAGAAACGATAGAGATTACTTCGAAAAATAATAAAAGTATTGGCAACTTTCTACATTAAGCCGTTTTTCATTTTCTAAACATTTTCAGTGTTACCTAGGTATTATAGTTTGTGATAACAGAAAAAGACGAGCCAAAAATCACGTTTGTTGTATGGGAGCCCCCTTAAATATTTACTTTATTGTTTTTTAGTACCTATTTGTTGTTATGACGGTAATAGAAATACATCATCTGTGAAAATTTCAACCGTCAAGCTATCACGGTTCACAGACAGCTGAGGCGTAGTAATAGGGTCCCGTTTGGCACCATTGGGTACGGAACCGTAAAAAATCAAATCATTAAATAAATCTTATTTAATAAATTAATCCAATAATAACAAAAAATATTATATGTAGGTATTGTACCTATTGTGTTTTCGATTTAGGACTCCGAGTCTATTGGGTTGCCAACCAAATGATTGCCGATTTCAAATACCTCGGGCGGACTGCTTAGTGGCGGCGGGGCAGCCCCCCTTACGAGGAGTAGTCTCGCCTTCGCCAGGGTCAGCTTGTCGCTGAGGTTATTCTATTGCCTGCCGATCCGGGACCCTCAAAAAGCGGCAGAAGGCGCTCGCAGGTGGTTTAGGGGGTAGTGCATTCCCAAGTGCGAGTACCTACAGTGTATAATATAGAGTACAGTACATAGGTCCAGGAGCCTTGCCCGAGATAAACCTGGATCATGTGAAGCCATTAAACTGTATAAAAAAGACTGAAGGCCGAGTTCCGACACCAAGTCCCAACATAGTTGGGAAAGAGACAGCCTAGCACAATCTCTAATCGAGTAAGACGACTATAAAATGAAACTGTGAGTAACGCCATCTTGTATTTGATAAAAGAAACAGTGAGTTCAGTATAATATGTATTTACACTGTGGTAGTAATTTAGTTACCGCAGCATTTTCTCGAACAGCTGATGACTCAGGCTCAAGGCTGATCATCATTATTAGCCAGTAGCTGTGCAGTAACAGCAGATACTAGGGGATCGGCCGTTTTGGTGTTTATTCTGAGGCAACCTTAGTACACGATTAGATTGATAATTATGCTTTTATTAATAATATGAACCCTCATATGTCCCACTGCTGGGCACGGGTCTCCTTCTTTAAATCAGGCAAGGAAGAGTTTTTGGGCCATACCTAGTTCACCGATGCGCTGGCCCAATGCGGGTTGGTGAACTTCACTCACCTTCAAAGACTTTTAATCTCATCAGGCTTGCAGGTTTCCTCACGATGTTTCCTTCACCGATGAGCAAGCGATGGTCTCATGTTCAGGTGCACATAGAAATTTAGAAAAACCCATTTCTAGGCATCACAGGGGGGAGGGGGTCAGGATCGAATCAGCATTTAGATATTATAATCAAATTGTTACATGTGCAATTTTAGCTTTTAACCATGTTTGTTCCTTGTTATAAATAAATAAATAATAAATCATCATCGTCATGTTATACAATCTATATTTATTTTCATTAAATTCGTTCCATCTTCCAAGGCAATTTTTTAGTGTCCCAACCCAGGGTCATTTAGTGGGTACCATTATTTATGCTGGCTAAACAAAAGAAGCAGAGGTGGGAAGCCTAGTTGTATGGGACAAACAAAAAAAAATACTAAAAAAGCCAAATACAAATAAAAGCAGTCTCCATCGAGCATCTAACCGAAATCTGGTATAAATATCTGGGATAAACATCTGGTTATATTATGCTCGATGAAGGTCTAAAACAACACCGCGCCGCCAGTTTGTCTGACAGCTGACTCTTATCAGAAATATGTCGAATTACCTTGTAAAGTTCCCGGATATAGGTTATTGCAAATTTTATAAATAAGATTAAACGTAGGTAATATCTTATCAATTTAATTGATTATGACAAAATGTTTAATCTATTTCAAGAATCAGTTTTATTGCATTTTCACACTTGGGTAGTAAAAAAAACGCGCAAGTGCGAGTCGGACTCGCGCATGAAGGGTTCCGTACCATTATCTATTCTATATTAGAAACTATAGAACCTGTTTCCGTTAATAAATTCGAGCAAAAAAAACTGCAAAAAATCACGTTAGTTGTATTGAAGCCCCCCAAATATATTTATTTTAATGTCATTATTTATTTTAAAAGTGAACATACAACTAAATATTCTGTGAATATTTCAAACCTGTTGCCGTTATCAATATCCAGCTTAAACGAGCAAAAAAATCACGTTTGTTGTATGGGAGCCCCTTAAATATTTACTTTATTGTTTTTTTAGTACATATTTGTTGTTATGACGGTAATAGAAATACATCTGTGAAAATTTCAACTGTCTAGCTATCACGGTTCACAGACAGCTGAGGCGTAGTAATAGGGTCCCGTTTGACACCATTTGGGTACGGAACCCTAAAAATTCAATTCATTTAATAAATGAATCCAATAATAATAAAAAATATTACCTACCTTATGATGTACCTATTGTGTTTTCGATTTAGGACTCCCGAAACTATTGGGTTGGCAACCAAGTGATTGCCGATTTCAAATACTTACTTACCTAATTAGAAAAAAAATACAAAAGATTAAAACCGACTTCAAAAATAAAAGACAAAGCTGGCTAAAAAGTAATAAAATAATTGCGTTTCTTTAATTTTTGTCTCTTATTTTTGATAGTCGGTTTTAATTTTTTGTAATTCTTTTTAAATTCTTAATAAATAGTGATTCCGATATTCAGGAAGGCATGAGGTGCGCAAGTTACCTACATCACTTAAAAAAATTGATACTAAAAAATAAATTATAGTTTAAAATAACTAAAAAATAGTATTTAATAGCAAATCGAAATAAAAACAATTTTGAATACAACTTATTAATCTAATATCGAGGAGCGGATGAGAGAGGAAGCCGCCGACGAGGCCTCCACCCGGGGGCGAAGAATAGGGGTGCGTAGGAGGCGCTACTTAATGCGCCTCCAGTAACGCCCCTATCTTCGCGCCGACTCAGGATGGGAACCTGGGTCTGTATGGCACGACGTCGTGGGGACTGCTTAGTGGCGGCCGGGCAGTTTACCGGTGGGAGGGAAGCGCTGTGCCGCGCTCCCGGCTGCATGGGTACCACCATCTTGCTTGTTTCTCCCGTGAAACAGCTTTGCTGTGTTTCGGAGAGAAGGACAAGACAGGCAGTGTAATTACTGGCACCGAGACTTAACATCTTATGTCTCAGGCAACACATAAACGAGTTGCCTGGGCTCGTTCCAGGTAAACTAGTAGTCATGGGCGGCGTCGACCACTTACCATCAGGTGGCACGTTTGCCAGTTTGCCTATCCAACTAACATGAAAAAAAAAATACGAGGAGTAGTCTGGCCTTCGCCAGGGCCAGTCTGTCGCCGAGGTGATCCTGTCTGTTGCCTGTATATCCGGGATCCTCAAAAAGTGGCTGAAGGTACTCGCAGTGGTTTTAGTTAGGATGGGCACTCCCAGTTGCGAGTCCCACATTGGGTCAGAATCTACCCGAAAATCCTGACTGCATCCATAAGGATTACCCTGCGATATAAAAAAACCTAATATCGTAATAAGTAATATAATATTAATCCATATAGTATAATAGTTTTTTTTTACTATAAATTTTATTTTTAAAAAAAGGCATTTTTTTCATTCAACACCCCATACTTCTTCAAATGCGGAACACAGCTTAGCACATGTAAGGGCGGCAGATAGAGGATAGTTGCTTATTGACATGATATCTTCTGAATAATCTGCTTCAACTTTCCCATGAGCCATAGCACCAATAATTAAAACAATTGGCTCATCTTTAGGAACCAAATCTCGACAATTCTGTACTACTTTTGAACTAAATGACATAGTGATTTTTTTCACACCGACAGGAAGATGGGATGTGACAGGATTCTTGATTACTTTTAACAATTTCATTTGCCCTTCCGAAGCTCTGATCGCAAACTTGTGAAGCAATTGAACTGAAATTAATAAAAAATTAAATAAGTCATCATCCATTTTTTAAATAAAAAAAGGACAGCTGTATAATATTCTATTGTAATTAATACAATCAGTATTTTGAGAATTCTGAAAAGTTATTTATATACAAAAGATATGTGATGAGCAATTTTTCTATATTGTATATTACAAATTTGAAACAATGCTGTCTTGTAGTATTTGTCGTACAATACTACAAGATACCTGAAATATGATTCAGGAAGCCTTTCATTAAATAGTAGAAATCAACAACAAGTTGTCTTGATGCATTGATTTCAAGGTCTTGGTTGGTAATTAATCTACTGAGCCTCCTACTTAGATTATAGCACAATCAATTATCAAAAGAAATTTATGAAACTCTGAACCCAATAAAACATTCATACTGCCAAGGTATATCAGCATAAGATCAAATAAAATATTTGTATTGTAATACTATGTTCAACATTTATTAATTTTATATTTTGAAAGTATATATGTATGTTTAAGTCTAGAAATAATATAAACAAACCCATCAATCCAGCAAATCTCTTAAAAGTCCTAGGTATCCTTGTTTGAGGATTAATTTCTATTAAAACATTCTTCTCTGTGTGAATATAAACTTGGAGAAGGCCAGCTCTGTTCAACGGTGAATCCATTAACATGAGCAGAGACTGGTGAGTGATATCAGGCCTACAGGAACCCGGATCTCGGTTATTTTTTCGGAGTATATTAACATGATCTTCACAGTTTAGTAGCTCATAACTGTTTCCAGCCTGTAATTTAATATAACAAATTTGAAATTTTAACATGCCTATAGTTTCTGAAGTATTTTATGCATCTTTGAAATATAATTCTTAATATTAATTATACATCTATGTATTGTTTATTAAATATCTAATTTGAAGAGGTAATAAATCTATAATAATATTATAAAGAGGTAAACTTTTTAAGTTTGTATATTTCTAGTGGGGCTAGTACTGATCCGATTATAAACATAATTTTACTAACAGAAAGCTACACTATTCATGAGTGACTATATTATATTTTCAAAAAAAATAGAGTTCCCTACCTAAATTGGAACAATGTAACTCAAGGTGTCAAAATTTTGCTAATAAAAGTCATTATTTTGCCTGCTCTGAAAACCATTAACAATTTATAAAATAATATTCTAGATATTAATAGTACTCATGATTAGTCACAAAAATCTCTGCGATGGTACTATTGAATTAGAAATTTGTATCAGGATATTAATCCTTATCTTTTTTGAGAAATTTGTTTGATTATCTACTTGTAAATTCTACTTGAAATTTTTCAGATCAGACTTTTCGTTAATTAACAGGTATAAAAATTATCTAAGAAAAATGACATGATTTGAACAACCGTTTATGTTTAGTCTAACCAACAAACATATCTAAATGAAATTTGGTATGGATGTACTACATAGTTTGAGACCCAGAAAAGGTGATATATAATAATAATATTATCAACCCTTATATGTCCCACTGTTCCTTCACCGGTGAGCAAGCAATGGTCTCATGTTTAGGTGCATGTAGAAATTTAGAAAAATCCATTTCTAGGCATCACAGGCGGTCAGGATTGAACACGGACCTCTCGGCTCTCACTCAAGTGGCCGAGCCCATACCCCCTAAGCCATTGTCGCTCACGAAAACATAGTTATGTTTGTGATAGCATAGTTTTATCCCGAAAAATCTCACAGGAACGAAAACTATGCAGGTGAAACGGTGGTGATGGGTAGAAAAATTCGCAAAGTGAAGTTTAGTCTCTACAAATACATAATGCGAGCAACAGCTAGTAGGATATCAAAATAAGAAACAAATATTTTTGTAAGTTCTCTACATGATTTAACGCATTCTATTTATATTTATATATAAGTCTTTATCATTTCTTTAAAAATAAATACTTTTCATGAACATATTTTAGAGCCATGTTTAAAATGCTGGAAAGAAAGTAATAATATTATATGTGACTTACCTTTACTGTTTCCAATTGTGCATTTTCTAAAATAACTATTAGACGTTTTTCTTGTTTTTTAATATGTGATGGAACTAAGTGTTTAGGTTTTGGATCAAATTCGAAGTCATCTTGATTTGCTGCAAGTTTTCTTTTTTTACCCATTGGTTATTATATTGTGCACGACTATAAAGTAGCGAACCACAAATAAAGAGTTTGTTTTATATCCTTTAAAACACAGATCAAGGAAAAGCTTTCACTCTTTGCTATTGATTTAATAAGTTAGTAGCTAGTGATAATTTCTATTTTCTAATATTATAAATTATTACTAAGCACGTGTAAATACAAAATTGTAAACACGAGCCGTAAATTATTTTATTATTATTTTCATTTAAAGGCATTAGCTACTAGGCTATTAGCCATACAAAATACAATTATTCGGTCTGTAATACGGAGAAATGGCGGGAAACCCCAAGGAGCGCGGCTTCGCCCCTCTAGCCCCCATCAATCAACTATCATTCCCCATTCCATCCACACAAGGCAGTCCACCACAATATTCGCCAAACAATCACATTATATATTACACAGATTAAGTTTATAAAACAAACACTATAGAAGACCGCCAGAACAGCCCTACTACGAAAACCACTCCAGAACGGTACTCCATAAGATTCGCCAACCAATCACAATATATAAAGATCAAGTTTTTAAAACAAAACTATAGAAAACCACTCCGAATGGACAAAACACAAAATAACAATTAATTAACGGGAAACCAAAATAACACAACCGCGCGTCCCGATATCTCCCGCCATTCCTCCTAAAAAGTTTGACATTTGTGTTCATTGTTGACAGATGACATTTGACATAAGTTTGACATCGTCTCGACTCTCGGTAAAAAAAATATACATAATTTTGGTGATTATTTATTATTATTGTTCGATGTAAACGCATAACATTATAGAATATTCTTATTAACATAATCAAAAACTTGGTCTCTACAGCTTACAATAGTAATTACAAATTTAGAGAGTGTTGGTTGTCTCTTCGAATAAGATTCATATGGCGAACGACCGGGAGGTGTTAAGGGAAATATGGGATGGAAAACTTCCGATTTGTTTCCAACTGAACCCAGAAGAGGTAATGGATGTTCAACAACCAGACCCATTCTATGTCATGGTACCAAGGTTAAGTTATTTTCCATTAGTGATTGATAAGGTAATTCTTATTTTATTTAAGACAAGTTGTAACTAAAATTATACTAATTATCCACAGAATATCAATTAATAATAAAATACATATTATGTCAAGAAATACTAGCCCGCTACATCTCCTTTGTGGACAGATTTGTTTTTATTGGTTGTAATCTCGTATAATTATCCTTTTGATGATGATTTATAATAATAATATGTTGGGGCAACTCGCACTAGGCCATCTGATTCCAAACTAGACAGATCCCGTTCTTATGGCAACCAGACAACAGATACATACTTATATATTTCTAAATACATAAATATTATAAATAAATTACACCCAGATACAGAACAACATACTCATCACACAAACATTTGTCCTGGGTGGGAATCGAACCCACAACCTTTTGGTTTAGCATTCAGTGCAGTCATGACAGGTTTGGTTAGCATCACTAACCACTTGACCAACAGGCCAGCCAGTCAAATTTACATGTTATGGTTAACAACTTCACTCGTATAAACTTGTATGTTACACAAAAACTTATCTAACTAAAAGTAGTACTACATTTTAGATGAAAAGACATTTCCTTCGCTTCATTTCTCAAGAGAATGCTGACAGCGAAATGTGGCTCGACTATAATGGACAACCTCTGAAATGGCATTATCCGATAGGCTTCCTGTATGATCTTTATTGTGGTAGCGATCAACAACTTCCATGGACATTAACGGTACACTTTACAAAATTTCCAGAAAGTATTCTGCTGCACTGCTCAAATAAGTAAGTTTTACTAAAAACTTAATATGTTTATGTGATTCAAGCATTATGAGGTAATAGTTGTATTTTTTTCATAGAGACATTGTCGAGGCCCACTATATGTCGACGGTAAAAGAAGCTGATGTTCTTAAACATAGAGGTCAAGTTATGTCTACCATGCAAAAGAAAGATCACAATCAACTATGGCTCGGGTTGCAAAATGGTAAATATGAATAATTGTTAATAATATCTAATATACAAGAATTTCGCTGTTAATAAAATAGGTTTGACCTAAAATTGTAAAAAGCTTCCATGGATGGGTACTAAAATACTTGACCTTAGTAGTTTGTTATTTTAATGAAACAATTTTACGGATTTGATTGTGGTTTTGTAAGATTTTCACAAGCGTCGTCATAAGCGACGACGACAACGACATGAATAAACCGCGATAAAATCCGTAAAAATTGTTTTAATTCAATCAAATTTAATGACTGAAATTTGTGTAAACATTATAAAACATTAAGTCTTCAGACAAAGTAACCACATAGAGTCATGTAATATCTCACGAGTGGTCAAATTGTGTAAAATGGAATTTGTAAAATTGTTTTTCTTAAACTTATGATTATATTATTTATAGATAAGTTTGACCAATTTTGGGCCATAAATAGAAGACTGATGGAATCCCATGGTGACAATGAAGGTTTCAAACATATTCCAATACGCATTTACTCTGATGATGGAATATGTAGCCAGCGTTTAATTAGCCCCAAAAATAATGATGGAAGTCGAAAAATAGTTCAACAACTCATAGCTGAATTATATCCTGATAAGTCTGAAGGTATACCAAATACTGTGTTACGTGGGGCACACTAAAAGATTCCGGAATGAATAAGAAAAAAATACTATTCAAGGTCAAAAATGAAATAAATGAATTTATTGTTTCTCAAAATAGGTATTCTCCCTTTGCGTTATTAACTTTTTCATACGAGTAAACCAATTTTCAAAAAATTTGTGCCACTCCTACGTAGTGACCTCATAAACGTTTTTTCACTCACTCTTCGACAGCCTCTTCTGGTAATAAAAATCGTTGACCGCGTAATTGGTTCTTAATTTTTGGGAACAGAAAAAAGTCACAAGGTGCCAGGTCGGGACAGTATGCAGCATGGCTCATAAGTTCTACGTTTTTCACCGTTTTCTGTCTAGCCGTGTGGGAACTAGCATTGACGTGGTGCAAGATGATACGGCGTTTACGGTTATTTTTACGCAGTTCGTCAATAACTTCCGGCAAACAAATGGTCGTCATTATTCACGGTACGACGATTCTCTAAAGCAACAGTAGCCACGTGTCCAGTTTTATTTAAAAAAGAAGCAATGGATGGCTTAGATGCACTTTTCACGCGCGCCACTTTGGTTGGTTTCGGCTCATCTTGAAAGACGCTCGATTGCTGCTTTATTTTGGGATCGTAGCAATAAATCCATGTTTCGTCACCTGTTACTATGTCCCACACCAAATTTGACGCCTCTTCGTTCAATCTCGTAATTTTTTGAGCCTTGGTCAAATTGAGTAGGATCCAACGCGAGCATAGCTTTCCCATACTCAAGTGTTTGTGTAGGATTGATTGTATTTGACTCGTGCCTATGTCTCAGGATGCCCGAATCTCATGGTAGGTCACATGCCTGTCTGCTTCGATGATACGGTGCAAAGCATCGGCCATCGATGTTTTTATTGTTCACAGCGGTGGTCGGGCGACCATCGCGAGATTCCTCACTGAGATTAACACGACCGCGCTTGAATTCCGCAAACCATTTATAAATAGTCGTCTGGCATGGTGCTTCATCGCCAAAAGCAGATTTAAGCCGAGCGAGGCTCTGCTGAACTGTCAAATTACACTTAAAATCGTAGAAATTCATGTTAATTTAGACACGCAACTTTTAAAATGGCGCCACAATGTAAAAACAATTGACAGTCAGATTAAACAAACCCTAGAAACAAACTGCATTCTACAATCTACACCCAAAGAGTTCCATTTTCAAATGTTGTAATTACTTTTTAAATATTATGTAACTGGCCGGAAACTTTTAGTGCGCCCTATGTATGAAATATTTGTCTCATTCTCTTCTTTTAACTTCTTACACTTTTGTTGATAGTGTAATTGTTACTATTGTTTCATCATCAGCCTTTATCCGTCTACTGCTGTACATAGGCCTCCTTCAATAAACGCCAAGATGACTAATCCACTTGCATCCAACACAGACCGGTTGTTTACTTTAATTGTTCAATTTTTTTTTATTTATCTATTTGTGAGTCTCAAGTGAATCAATTGTATATTTTCTTTTACAGTTAAACTGAGGACTCATGGTATAGTCATACCAATGGACACTCCACTGCAGTGGCTCTCTGAGCATCTCAGTTACCCTGATAATTTTTTACATGTATGCATAAGCTGTTAACAAAAAGTAAACTATTAGCAATTTATAAAATTTGCACTTGTCAAAGCTCCACATTTAAGTTTGTAAAAATGTAAACTTTAAACTAATTTATTAAATTATTTTATGCTACAAGTTGTTGTCTTTTGGCAAAAATAACTTACTAAAATGTTTATTTTACTTTTATGTTGGTTGGATAAGCAAAAGCAAACAAACAAACAAACAAGAATTTACTGGAAACTGAGCCGTAAGACAGTAAGTATCAGTGTCAGCAATTATACTGTCCTGTCTCAAATCTGTTGGGCGGTAGTAATAAGCAGGGTAGGCACTTGTAGACAGTCTTTACTTTTTTTTTTTTTTTTGGGATGGATCTATGCTAACGGCCCGAAGGCCCTAATGCTACATCGGAATAGTGTGAGCCCATTCGGCTCACTTTTGGTTTATAAAAGTGGGGGGTTGCCCCCCGCCAACCGTGCAGTCTGCGACCACACGGCCTCCTGGCGTCGGTTGTGATTGTAGACAGTCGGAAAACATAAACACACTACATCTCCATAGCACAGGTTTTTATCATCAATCAGGTCTTTATGTTGACAGAAAACTTAATCGGACTTAGTCTTTATTAATGAGTGATATTTTAATGTTTAATAGGTATGAATAAAAATACCAATGTGTTTAATTTTTTATTGTTGTTATAAACGTAACAAGTAAAGCTTAAACTAAATTGTCTCGCAAGTTTAACAACTGCTTTGAAATTACATCAACATCCCTAGCACACTCATAAACAAATCATGATTCAAATATTCCATTGTAACCTTACCAAATAATTCATAATACAAAAAAAAATGAATTATATTCAGGTACATATTTAAAACAATCACATCTTGTTTTTCCCAATCCAGTGGTAAAGTAATAAAAATCTGTAACAAGAGTACCGAGGAATGGAAATAAATTAGGTAAGTAATTTATTTAAATAAAAAAAACCATAGCACCTTCACTAACATGTCACCAATGAGATTTGTTTCAGATTTTATATTCTATTGCCGATTTTATCTAGGGTTTTTTAATTTATGTGTCAATGTAATTTGAATTCGAAAAAGGTAATGATACTTCTTTTACCATTGTGTCACTTCTTATGAGTTTTATAATAAGCTCTCTAAGCTCACAGCAGCTATATGTAAGTGAAGACTTATCCACTGTAAAGGCAGTATACCGAGACCCCATCATAAAATTTAAGATTGTAATGTTGCCTTCTTTCAAGTACTTGACTATTTAAGTTGTTACAAATCCATATCACATATTATGTTAAATTATTTATTTGTTATCAGAAAATACCAATTTAGTAAAAACATAAAAGGACAATTATAATAATTAGCTTTTTCAAATTGATTGGAAAATGAATGGCTGAGAGTCAATATACTTAGATTTATTTTTAAGTTTACATCATCTCTCAGTTTATCCCTTTGAGTTATAGATAAACTAAAATATAATTAAGAGACAACCACTTATATTATAGAGCTTGTAACAATAAATAAAAATGCCAAACTTTATAACACATAAAATATAAATGAATCATGATTATTTATTTATAGAGTCGAAACATACAAAAACGCTTTTTTCCACACGATAATTATTATTAATCTGTTGTTTTAAAAAAAAGTTTGTTTTTTTTGGTCTGGCAATGGGCATTTTACCAGAGTGGCTATTAGGAAAGAAGTTCTATCTTTTTATTAGCGGTAGAACTGAAAAACAATGTATGGCACTTCTGACCGCTAATTGCAACTAAGGAATAGCAAACAGTGAAATATTTAGCGTTTTTTAGTAATATATACTTACTAGACATTCCATAAATTTTGATAGTTCTATTTTAATAAAGTAGTTCATGACTAATATAATGCAATAGTTAACAATGATAAAGAAAAAACTTATGGGAACGCTGATATATTGCATATATCGCATAATTGGAATGTATGCATACAACATAAGAAACATAACACTCGAAATATAGACCTACTCAAAATAAATAAATAAATACATGCAAATAACATTAGACTCGGTTACATTAATTATTTAATTACAACATGAATTTGTCAGCTTTAGCAATTCCTGAATTTTTAAAAGCATAACATAGTATGAAGTGTGATTTTACATTAAAGTACATTTGAAAATAATTTTACACTGTGCTCACTTTAAGTGACTATTTCAAACATGGAAATTTCGATTTTGAAATACTAATTAACTACCTAGGTTAGTATAAAATTCCACTATGCTTAAAAATGCAAAATAAAACATGATAACACCAAGTATTCACAACTTATACTAATAACTAATAATCCGTGAACTATTCCGAGTGGGCCCCCAGACAAAGGGGGCCCAAATCAAATATGCCCCCAGCCCAAAGGGGTACCAATACAAGAAACCCTCGAAGAAATTTTATAAGTCAGAGAAAATGTCTGACTACGAGTTCGTAGGTTTTGGCATAGGCCCTTGTGTGATAGTTTTGCAACCGGAATAATCAAGCTACTGAGTAGGTACGCGACTTACGGGCTCGGCACTTATTTCAACTAACTTAAACTTTACTACATACTTATTTACACAAAATATTTGTACAAGCTGCTAAAGTATTTATCCCATAATGCCACGGCAGATGTTCATGAATTACAATATTCATTCCTGTGTTGAATTTTATTTAGCTGTACACGAACACGAAATAAATTGGAAATATTATACAAGATAAATCGTTTTATATTTAGTAGATACAGTAGATCGTATTTAAGAGGCCTCTGTTCTGCAGTGGAAAAGATTGATCGTTATGACTTTAATTATAAAAATACAAAACCCGTGATTCCTTTTTCACAACTCGTCTCTCGTCATGTTATGTTTCTGTATAACGTAAGGTATTTGCTGACTAAACCGTTTACATCCGTTGTTTGCAAAAATGCGTTGATCATCGCTGGGTCCGTATGAAATAACGGATAAGGCGTCCCTGAAAAATAAATTGATATAAATGCCTGTTTATTTGATCGTGTAGATTCCAACATCTGTGTAAGAAATCCGTTCGCTATATTGTACTGTATGTAAGTACTTGTTCCACTCATTAAAATGAAACAACTTTTTGTAACGGGTCAGTCCTTTTTTTTCTTTTACGCCGGGAAATGCTCTGAGACATCCCCCTTTATAGAAGAGGGGATAAAAGAGCAAGGAGGCAAGGGGCGAGGATGGGAACCTCACCCCATTGTACTGTCCCGACGTTGGGAGGGGTTGTTCTGTGGTGCCGGACAACCCCTCTGTGGAGGTGGCGTGGGTCCCTTGAGGGACTGACTAGCCGTTGAGGTGCCCTGTTTGCTCAACAGATCCGGGGCACCTCACCAAAGGCGGCATTGGTGGCACTCTCCGGGTTTGTGGGAAAGTAGGTGTGAGCCCCAAAGGGAGATCTCCGACCGAGCGAGGTGGTATGCTCGGTCAGGCCGTAGCCCCACTTGCTATCAATTTAGCTGTTGTATGTATAGCGACGAACTTCGATAGCGTGATTTAGGAATGTGGCGTTGATTGGTCCGCCACCGTGGGTAGAGCTGCGTCCACCTTACCTTCTGTCGGGCGCAGCGAGTCCCACATAACCACCTGAGGAGGCCTCAGAGTATTTCCCGGCGTAAAAGAAAAAAATGGATGTGGGTCTGTCTACAATGTTTTGGACACGATAGATTGACGCTATAATTGTCTGTCTACAATGTTTTGGATACGATAGATTGACGCTATAATTGTCTGTCTACAATGTTTTGGACTATCGCGTCCATTAACGCTATTGTCTATCCACAATGTTTTGGACACGATAGATTGACGCTATTTTCTTTCTCTGTTAGGTACTAGTACCTAGATATACTTAGTACAAATTAGGTGTTTTATAAGAAAAAATTCAAAACAACTGCGCATTCTGTTTGCGCAATATATAATTTACGCAGTTGTGGTGTTGTACGCAGGTGCATATTGGTCGTCTTTATTTCAAGTATTTATACGTATATATATACGTCAGTCTGTTCATGATATCATCATCAATTACTAATGGAACTTTTTAATTTTTTTTAATCTCAATTATTTTTGAGCAGATTTTTTTTTCAAATACCATCAACATGCTATTCCGAATCGAATGACTCGACTTATTCTTTTAACGATATTGGTAAAGAATAGGAAAATTGGTAAAGAATAAAAAATAGGAAGGCACTTGTTGACTAGAATTGATCTACCCTCATTCAATGAATGACGAACGATCCCTTGTCACCGCCGCCGATACCTACACCATGAAGCAAATAATCTTTTAAGCATTCTTTTAAGTATATTATACTTATGAGGTCCTCTAACTATAGTACAACTGTTACAGTTATTATTTTCAATGAAAAATGCAGTAATAGTACTGTTTAGTTTCGTAATGTTTTCGCGAACTTGACTCAAAAAAAGGTTTTTCTTATAGATTTTGACACTACCAATGTTCCGACCAAGTAAGAGTCGAATTGGCATACAAAGGGTTCCGTGCCATGATACGTTCCCCAAAATTCAACGATAATAAAACTCCAAAAGTTAGACTTACCCATGATTAGGTAATCGAGAAAAATTTTAAAATAAAATATATCAAACTTTCTTTTAATTACGTAAAAACTGAAAATCTTCGAAAATTTACACGCCTTATTACATATTTAGATACCACGATTCCTCAAATATTTATAATTTATTTTTTTATAGAAAACCTTAGTACCTACAGTAGCAGGAAACTATGGAGTAAAGCAGTAGCTTTACATAGTTTTTTTAAATCTCAGAATGACTTATTTAAGTTTTCGATAAAAACTTACGGTTCCTAAAAATTATAATAGTGTGTCAATTTTTGAGGAATGTCAGTTTAGTTATTTTAATTTTTTCTCGATTAACCGTGGGTAAGTCTACCTTTTGGTGCAAGGAGGCAATAGGGGTGATTATTTACGATAATTTTAACCCCCATATGCAATAAGCAAAAGTGAAGCATTTTTGAGTTGTGTTTTTTAGCTTTTTTCAAGTCAAAAATACAACATCAAAAATTTATTTAAAATGGGAATCAATTTAAATCTCATATGTTCTTCTGATTTACGAAAATTTTAAAGAACGACCTTAATTATAGTTCTAATACGATCTGCTTTTTTTGTGATATGTGCTTATATTATGACGTTTTGGTCGCGAAATATCTATCTCTAGAACTATAAGACCTAGAGACTTGAAATTTGGTAGGAATATTACTTTTGCCATGTAGAGGTTAGCTAAGAACGGATTTTTTTATTTTTATTTTAACATAACGAAGTCTGTGCGAGCAGCTTGTACTATATATAGCGATCTAGCGCTTGTTTAAATAGAGACAACTCGCGCTACAGCGAACTTTAGTTTTAACTCTCCAAAATGAAACGAACTTCTGGTTCGCGTTGGTTGTTCTATACGCTAGTAATATACATAAAATGTTTAATTTTTTTTTCGACAAGAAATTTTGAACTTTTTTTTTGTACAGGCGTTTACTATTTAGTCGTCACGTATATCATTTCACTATCCGACTTCATTTTAATTTCTGCTAAGATAATACAACATTAGACACTAAAAAAGAAATATTTTCGTTCACACAATACTCAATAGCACAATTTTTATTTTACCTTATTTGAGGTTGGTGCCAATTTAGCTAGTCTTATAAATTGTATAAGCGCCCATATAACTATCTTAATTGGCGTCAACTGTGTATGTATAGGGAGTGGGGAGACACCTTTTAATGTTCAACATTCTTTTTTTTTACGGAATTTTTCCTTTATTTGTGTTGTAAGACCATGTTTTTTGCCAAATTTCGTAGTTCTAAGTAAACGAGAACTACCATACAAGTAGAATTATCAATTTTTGTTAAAAGCAAGCTCTTCAGCACAAGAAAATTCCGATGAATACAAAATGTTGAAAAATTTGGCCCATACTTAAGTTTTCGCGAAAATCTAAAATTTGCCCATATCTTTTTATCGCGTTGCCAAAGGACCTTCATTTTTATACACTTAATAGGGACTATAGACCCTCAGTAACTGGTATAAATTTAAAACTGCTTGACAGACGAACAAGAGTGATCTTATAATCCTCCTTTTTACCTTTTGAGGTACGGAAACCTAAAAATCAGTTTTAGTACAATGTGTTTAATAAGTTTAATTACTTACTCCATCATTTCTTTGGTGGGGTTGTAAACGCCATTGGCACGGAATTCGGCTAATGCACAAGTCTCTACGTGGTGTAGTTCCAAGGGTAGAAAGGGTATATAATGATCTATCAAATGCTGGGCAATAATAGTCGACTTGTCAAAACCTCCTGAAATAACAGACAAACAAACTGAGTACAATATTCAAATGCACTAGTTCTCGTTACATTAAAAAGATCAAGTACCTAACTTTGATTTTACTGATGTTGGAAATTCACAAAAATATTGTGTCTGGTAGAAAAGGTATGTATTAGTAATAATAAGAATATTTTCTTAGTATTTTTATGCCATTAATCAGTAGTATTTAGTTGTTTTTTCACCACGCCCTTATTCAAATACATTTTACTGAGTTTTATTATGTAAATAAAATTATGAATACACGTATTTTAATTGTTAAATATTATAATTACCCGTTTTGTATGCTGTTCTTCTTATCATAGGTTCAAAATCATGAAATTTCAAATCATTTCTTTTCACTCCATTATTGTATAAATCTAATAAATGTAATGCTATTTCCTTACCACCAATATTTGATATAAATATGAATATGCTATCTCTGAAACATAAGAAAAACTATTCTGTTATTAAAATGCCAATAAGCACTTTAATTTTTGTTCCCGCTGGGGAATGCTCTTATCATAAATTATGTGGAACTCTCTGCGCCCGAAAAGATGGTAAAATCTCTACCCACTAAACCCCAGCAGTGTTCTAGTCGTGCTGGCCTGGTGCGGGTACTATGGTATGGTCCGCACCGGCGACGGTATGCCTGGAGGCACTCTCCTCTGAAGGCAGGGGGGTGGCGTTTCCTCCTCCTACTCCGCTTAAGGCATCCCGAACACTTAAGGGTGCCTTATAGCACGGACCTTACGCGCGCGCGGCAGGTCACCCTTTCGGCCACGCACAGGTCCCTCACGGCGGTGCGACCGCCTGTCGGCGCCGCGCTCTCCTGCGAGACGGGGCGTCCGTGCGCTCCCTTACCCGCTCCGCATCCTCCTTCTGCGGCATCACGACTTCGCAGAAGGAGAGGACTGCCTCCTATGCACTCTCACTGCCGGTCATCTCGCGGATGACCGCAGGGAGTGAAAGGTCGACGCCGACCTCAGCCACGAGGTCCGCCCTTTCTAGCACCCACGCAGGGCACTCCACAATGGTTCACAATTTGAAAATGGTAAAAATATTAATCCTCAAGACACAGTTTGTTACATTTGGAAATTCACAGAAAATAATGACTAACTCACAAATTTTAACTTTAAAAAAATTAACTTTAATTCAGAGATTTCTTTTTTTTTTCAAATTTTAAAATTAATAGCGTTTGGGATGAAGTGTTGGTTGACCATGTTGTAAGACGATCTCCGTGTAGCTACCAGATTAAGGATTTGTTGGATGCAAGTGGCAAGGGATTGGTCATCTTGGCATTCATTGAAGGAGACCTATGTTCAGCAGTGGACGAATAAAGGCTGATGATGATGAAAGCTAAAGTTTAGAAAACCCTATTTTTGGGGTGCCTAGTCTGGATCAAGCACAGACCTGTCATTTCTATACCACACATTTACCATTTCAACCATTAGTCAATCAGAATCATCACTCACGACTTTACTAGTTAATTACCTGTAATCAACACCATCAACAGCATGATGGTGATCCAGTAAAGGTTTAATAACATCCAACACTGATGGACACATTTCATGAATCTCATCAAATATTATAAGAGATGTGGGACATTTCTTTACAATACTTTTGATCTTGGATATTAACTCCTCCTAAAATAAATTTATATGCATACAGAGATTAAAACATTTTGTAGGAACTTTAAAAACATAATATTTTTATTTGTATATTTTCTTTTATGATTTTAACTGGACAATGCAGATTTTGCATGCACGCCGGTGTTTTCAATTTCGGTTTTTTATTTAAACTAGAGATGCGCCGAATGTTCTGCCGAATATTCGTATTCGGTGCATTGGGCATATTTTTTTATGTTCGTATTCGGCCGAATCTTATACCACTCCTTTTATTATAGCATCATAGAGTTTTATACAGACAATGATTTAGTGGGTATAGGCTCAGCCTCTTGAGCAAGAGATCTAGGTTTGATACTGACATTTGTGATGCTTTGTAATAAGTTTGTTTGTTTAATAATGTTTACTCAAATTTCACTTATTATAATGAAAAAACTTTGACAGATTTTATAATGGTTTGTTAAATATTTTATATGCCAGACTTTTCAGATACTGTACAGCAACCATGGTCTAAGTGCACCTGAACATGAGAAAATCCGTTGCTCACCGGTGAAGGAAAACATTGTGAGGAAACCTGGATGCCTGATCATATTTATTATTACATATCATATAGTTTAAAAGTAAATAAAGGTTAGGAAACAAAGCAATGATAATTGTTAGAAAAAAGGATTTAAGCAAATTTTATTAGTGCCAATAAATATATTAAATCACCTGGGCTTTCAGTGCATGAGTACAACTAAAATCCTTCTTTCCCATAAAAATTTTTACAAAATTACTTTTCATTCCATATTTATAAAGAGCTTCAGCTATCATAGTTGTAGCATAGTTCTTACCCACTCCAGACCAACCATGCAAACTTATTACTAAAGCCTTTTTATTCTTCTTCTCTTTATTTTTTAAAGCTTCCCTATGTGCTTTCAAAATATTAACAAGTTCATAAACAAGTGGCTGTCCAAACATTCTTTCTTGAAATGACTGTTTCAAAACTGTAAATATTTAATAATAATAATTTTGTCAATAAATTTGCTAACCAGTACTGTTATGTTATAGAACAAAATAACTGTAGCAAACTCAATTATTAATAATGTAAAATACCTTCCAAATCATAAGGTAAATAATCATCATTGCAACATTCTATGTAGCGGCATACAGTATTTGATTTTATAGTATCCCAGCCAAAGAATCCACTTGCAATTATTGCACTCCCAAAAAGTGACATACTTATAATCTCCGAGTTGATTGCAAAAATATTACTGCAAATAAAAAATACTATAACCAAGTTCAAATGAAGAATCATATTGTTCTTTTGAATATATCCCTAATGAACAAAGCAGTATCATCGGTAAATAACTGATTACTGTCGAATTATTTATTTGTAGCTTATATATTCTAACTGAATTAAATTGAACTATGATATCAAAAAAACTGTGAAGTTAAAATTTAAATATTGCATCTTGTTTGATGTTTCTAAATTTTAAGATTGTTTGACGTTTCGACAATATTTTTTAAAGGCATGAGCATTAGCTAATAGGCTATTAGCCATACAAAATACAATATTTAATCTGTAATACAGAAAAACGGAGGGAAACCCCAAGGAACGCGGCTTCGTCTCTGTATCACTTCCCATTCCATCCACCCAGAACAATACACCACAATATTCGCCAACCAATCACATTATATATTACACAGATTAAGTTTTTAAAGTGAAACTTTTATTGCATCGTCTCAAACTTTTTCATCTGTGTGTTGCATGTCGCGTGACGGTCGGCCGCCAAGTTTTCCAAGTATAAAATTAAGATTGATAAAGCGATTTTTATACCCTTAATGGAATATTATTCCAAAAATTTTTAGTTAAATGTCTATAATGTGAAAAAAAAGTTTCACTTTTACCGTTGTTTCATAAAACCACACAATCCTTTTTTTTTTTAAACACACTATTAGTTCGGTCAAAGAATAATCCAAAAGCAGGCGTGGAGTGCGTGAGCTGGCACCTAAGCAATTTTATCAGAAATTTGTATTTTGTTCAGGATGCTTAGAGTAAACATACTAAATCCCCGCCTCTAGGAGGGGCGCCGGAGTGTGGGGAGGGGGTTAAAGTTCTACGTAATGAAAGCTAATAAAATTGTATGTAACTTTTGCGTTCACAAATTTTCGGACCCCTAACCGTTTTTGAACTACACGTTCTGGAAAAGTGAAATTTTCGAAAAAAAAAACTTGAGAGGTGTCAAGGGACACCCTGATGGAACAAAGTTCCTTTCGATTATTTAGTGCAATTCCTTATTGTAATATATTTTTTTAAGTTATAATAATATTTTTTTATTATTAACAAATATAATGTAATATAAACTTAATCAGTAGGCTTAATTTTAGTAACGAAAATAACTGGCTTGCTTTCTATTAGAGAGAGAGAGAGAGAGACAGACAGAGAAACACGCGCACGCCGCACGGCTTACAACTATAGCAAAAAGTGTCGTTACAACTTTTCGTCTAGCCCCCTTTCGCAACGCGCGATAAAAACGACGTATCTATCAAGCACTTCATCTTACCTGCTACTTCAATCGTGTTATTCGGAATGAAAAATAGCCTGCATGTTGATCCAGGTCCTAGTACATCTACACACATAATTCTTAAAATCTGTTCAGTCATAGAACTGTTGAAACATTTTCTTTTTCTTTACTTTTCTTATTTTATTTTCTCATCCGTTTAGGGCAGTTCAGGCTGTGAAGGTCAAAATCATTTTTTTTTATTCAAAATAGTACCAACAGAGTATCTATCTCAAATCTGAACGTCAATTGAGTCTACCACCGGTTCCAAGGCAAGCCCACTGAGAAGTACCGGTGAAACAAATTCAGTGAAACTAATCTTTTCAAATATTTTATAACAAATTTTACCATTTTTATCCTGAAATGTCTGGGAGGCAGGGCCGGTTCTACCTATGGGCTTTTTGGACTGCAGCCCAGGGCCCCGCGGATACAAGGGGCCCCCATTGAAAATAATAGACGATCGATATTATAAAGTAAAAAAAATATTAATAAAACAAAAAACCTGATTGCAAAAATACCAAAAAACTGAAAAACAAGCTCTATAATTTGAAGAGTATGTATACAGTGCATCGTGTACTATATTTATAGCTATATTTATTCTAAACTTACATAAACAACAGATATATTTTAATGTATTAAAAATGTAATTTGTCCGTTAAAACCCTCATTTTGATTAATTTAATTTCTTTTTTAACAAACCCATCGACTGGGGTACTCGATGGGTATGGCTTCCGAAATCTGCAATATTTTTTGTATTTACCGAGTGTCACTTGCGCTATCAAGACAATTCTAACGACTTCTAATATGTTAAAATCCTTCTAACCGTTCAAGCTGTTCCAGGGAATATAGAAATCTACATACATACATACACCTGAAAATCATTACCCTCCAGTCGGGT
Source organism: Helleia helle (assembly GCA_963853865.1). Taxonomy (NCBI): domain Eukaryota; kingdom Metazoa; phylum Arthropoda; class Insecta; order Lepidoptera; family Lycaenidae; genus Helleia; species Helleia helle. The sequence goes on from OY971421.1 coordinate 17,873,476, forward strand.
ACCATGTAGCAGTCGGATAAAAATCACTCCTTTGACCGTCTGCCTGTCTGTTAGTCTGTCAAAAAGAAACCTCCGGGTTATAACCTCCCATTGACACAATCATAAAATTTGGTAAGAAGCTCGGTCTCACAGGATTAGTAAAAAAATCTAAAAACCGTGAATTTAGAATTTCAATCATCATTATCATCAGCCTTTATCAGTCCCCTGCTGTACATAATTCTTTCCTAAATCCTTTAATAAACGGCATGAATTTGAATAAAATGAAATATATGGATTTTTAAAATATGACAAATATTATATTAAAAACATGTTTTTCCGAATCTTCAGCGCGCGAGTCAGATTTCCTCTTTTCTGGTTTTTTATTTTTATATTCCTATAAAATAACGTTTGCACGTACGAATATGTCAATCCAAAGATCGTTGGAACTCCAAATGCCAACTTCTTCAACTCACTGTAGCGATCTAGAAGACTATTCCATGCGCTCAATATAAAGTGCCTCAACTATGGCATGGCATTATTTAAAATGCTGTCCCCTTTTGCTGCGTGACATAAATGCATTTACATATCCGACTCTTCTTTCAGGTCTCCGACTTCACACATACAAGTGGCTGAGAGGTACATAAGGTACCTACTCACTCTTACATCCATTGCACGTTTATTAAGGTTTTCTTAATAAAAAAATTAAATATGTGCGTATGGAACTAGAGCCACAACTTCACATCGAAGGAGCCGCAGGTTGTCAACCCCTTTTTCTCGCCGGAAGATGCTCTTAGGCATCCCGCGGGGGAGGGAGATTCCCCTGGCGGGAATGTCGGACTCACTGCGCCCGAAAGATGGAAAGGTGGACGCAGCTCTACCCATTAACACCCGGCGGTGTTCTCCTCGTCGTGCGGGAACTATGGTCATCCGCACTAGCGACTGTGTGTCTGGAGGCACTCTCCTCTGGAGGCAGAGGGGTGGCGTCCCTTCCGTCTCCTCCGCTTAAGGCACCCTGAACACGCCCGGACTTTACGCACTCGCGGCGGATTCACAGATTCGCCGCGAAGAGGTGCCCACACGGCGGTACAACTTCCTGTCGCCGCCGCGCTCTTCTGCGGAAAGAGACGCCAATGCACTCCCTCTCCCGCTCCGCCTCCTCCTTCTGCGACTTCACTGCCTCACAGAAGGAGAGCTGGGCAATTCGCCAGCTGCTTCTTCCACTCGCGGAAAACACTATTTCTCAGGTGACTCCACCAGCTCTCCTCTCTTTCGGCCTCGTATCATCCGAGACCTCCTCCTCCTCGGCGTCTCCTCTCCTCCTCCTTTCCTTTGACCTTTTTTTGACATTAGCTTCAAATTGATAATGTAATTAATTAAATTTTCAATTTTTCATATAAAACTCTTACCTACTATCAAGTTTTCTTTATAACTCGTCTAAATTCGACCTAATCTGAGTTCTATTAGATTCATAATACTAAATTAAACCTTATAAGAATTTTATAAATCCTCATCCTATTCAATCCTATAAAAAAACAAAGAGCTTGCATTTAATTGCTTGAAAAGCAGATTTCATCAAAATTTGTTTCGCTCCTCGCTTCTGTAAATATGTTTCTCCACAATGCTTACTGCATACACATGAATAAATTTTCGTGATATTCCAGTTTCAGTCAATTAATCTAAGCTATGCATTTCTAGTATCCATGTTAGTAGGAAATCTGAAAGATACATAAATTATATACTAATTATAATAACAGTCAAAAACTGATAAGTACGTACCTATGGATCAGTGAAGTATCTTAGATAGGTTCACATTCCCAGGTGATTCCTATCTCTACCTCATATAAGTTTTTTGACATCAGTAATAGATATTCGTTGGTCAAGTTTTCGATATTTCGTGTCCACTGATCGTTCAGTGGACACGAAATGTCGAAAACTTGATGCAGCCCTAGTGTAAAACGAAAATTATTTCTTTTACACAAAATAGTCGTAAATTCTGCATTGTGTATTCAATCTTTGTTTCTTACATAGATAAATGTTTATAGAAGAGAATTATCATGTTTACTAATTACAATTCCAAGCGTATTAGCAAAAATAAATACTATGTTTGGAATAATTTACCTGTGAAATGAACATTTTTCGGGGTTATTTCGCTTGTTATACAGCTATCAATCACTGAACAAGTCACTATGTTTCTAAAGCACTATTTCTCAAAAATATGTATAATATCTCACGATTTCACGTAATATCACAAAAAATTACAAAGCTAAAATTCTCAGCGTGCCGAATTATGCTGAGAAATGTCAAACAGTTGCAAAAAACGGTTCTGTTACGTCGCAGCACGCATCTCTTTTATCACACAGTGTTGCTGCTAGTGACATCTCACTCGCTCAGCGTTTTGTTCCTCTATTCCGCTAGGTATGTTAACTTTATGATTGTAACAAAATAATAATCGATTATTTTTTAACATCCCTAAAATATATAATATACAATATACAGCTTGGCAAATAAGAGTATGGAAAAAATGAGGGCGCCACTTTCACTATTTAGTATTCATTCACCATAGACTTAGAAATATGTTTATGGTACATCTGAGTGGTACAACTGGTACATATTATTCACTATATTATATTAGTTTGTGGATAAGATTATAGGAATGTAGGAAGGACGAATAATTGAGGATAAAAATAAAGCGCAAATAACTATCTCCAGAATAGACTACAATATTATACTGGCAAGTTTGAAGTTAGTAGGTGCTTAGAATTAATTTCAAAAGTGCATAGCTGCTTTTTGCACAAATAATGAGATCTAGCAAATTAAAAGTGGAATCTGGATTGCAACTTTTGGCCAGATTAACAAAAAAGTCTGGAATCAATAATTTTTATCCTTTATTATTTGAAACGGGTCCAGAACCTGGGCATGTCATAGAATTGTATAGTAATCAATCCACTAAGCATCTATTTCAAGATGTTATAACCGAATCACTGCTAGCTAACGAAGTAGGCGGAGTAGAAGCCAGTGTACTAATTTTTAATATTGATGGCCACTTGTCATTGGATGATTTATTACATTCATTAAAAAGAAAACTACAAGAGAAAATACATGATGAAGAAAATTTAATAGATTATAATAAAATTGACAAGTTACTTCACATTGCTTTAAAAAATCTTTTTATTATAGATATTGAAGATATTACTCAATTTTACACGACAATACAAAATTTGGAAAACATCTTATCAAAACATTCTCACATATCTTTGTTGGCTTTTGATTCACTTACAGCCTATTATTGGTCTGAACAAGATTATAAGATAACAAAAATGGATACTTACCTTAAAAAGATACTTTTAACTATACAAAAAGTTACCAAGGACTACAAAATAACAATTCTTTATACACGACCAGAGTATTTTAGTAGTACTAAAGAGACAATTGAGAAGTTAGATAAATGCACTGATCGACCATCTAATGAACAAGTTAACTACAGAATTCAAATTGTATATAATACTAGTGGTAGTCATTATTTAAATATACAGACTCATGATAAGGTGGTTCAAAGAGCATTTAATGTGAACAATGAAGAACTTATTTTAGCATAATAAATGTTTTGTAGATAAAAAATTATTACAGCAAATACTTAAAAGATTTTGTTAAAAACAGAAAAGAATTATTTAAATATAGAGTGCCTACTTATAATAATTATTGCTAAGTGTACCTATTTTTATTATTGAATTGATTTGTATGAAATACAAGATTGAATATAATTTTTTAATTAACTAGTAACTAAGTATAGTCTACTTATAATAAAACATATCACAAGGTTTTACCTTTTTTTGTGCTTATCCTTAACCCTTACACATTACTTACATTGTAACAAGCATAATATTGTAGGGATGGGCTGCTACTTATGTTTTACATTGTTTCATAAGTTTACAAACTCTTAAGCTATATTTATCACATCATCAAATATATCACAAACATAAAGGCTGCTAGGCCATGACTAAAATAATTGAGATTTTCCCATTTGTTAATTGTATGATAATATGAATATCCTGACTCTTGGATGGCAAATGATGCCTCAAACATAACACCTAAATAAGCAAGATGTATGATCGTTATACCTGAAAATATTGTGTTCACAAACATTGCAAGTAAGCTATTTTTTTTATATTTGTGATCACATTGTTTAACACAAGGATTCGCTAAGCAGCATACTTCTAAAGCTGATGCTACTTTATACCGGAAGTTATATTCCACATATGAGAATGTTCCAATACTGAGGAGGACAGCAGAAAATTGAAAATTAAATCCATGTAACAAAGATGATACTAAATATGTTACAAATATGGCCATAAATTGTCCATATACTTGACATGGTTTGAACACATAGTTTTTAAGCCATTGGTGCATTGGAATGTTCCAATAAATTACAACTTGCACAAGTGATCTTGGCAACTCAATAAAAACAGGTTTGGTAACTTGAAGATCCAAGTGACAGTCAGTGGTCAGTCCAAACCCAGCGCTGGTCATTGAGACTATGGACATACTAGAAACAAAATAGTGAGACATCCGAAAAGCTTGAGCATCACGATAGGCTACAAGCCACTTAGATGAATCATCATCAATGTACCAAGGCACTATACAATTTGATAATACCAAGAAGAATAAAGATCCCAATAGATTAAAAAGGACAATCTTTATCCATCTTTTACACAAAAATTTTACATCCAGATATTGATTGTAAACATGAAACGGAATCCAGGGCCCTAAAATACAGTTTGCTGGGCAAAAAAGATAACCCCCAAACTCTATAGGGTTTAAGATTTGTTTGAACATATTTCGATCTAAATCAATTGCAACAGATATAATTTTCATGGCTGCTATCATTTGGACACCCCGTATCTGTTGCCACATTTTTGGATTTAATATATAAATTTCGCAAGAAAGAAGAAATGATATAATAATTATGCTCATACCAAAACCATTCCATTTTTTCGTTATTTGCGACAGTACAACAATACAAATATAGGACCCAATTGTAAGTCCTGCAGTCCAAATGCATGCAAATCCGATATTTGCATAAAGTAACATAAATCCTATTACCAACGATAAACTGTGCTTAACAATATGAGGTAATGGAATTAACTGTATCAATAACCGCAACAATAGATTAGCTATAATAAGATCCTTTGCAAATCGAAGTCCTTCATACAGTGTGGGTTCAGTACATAGAGAAATATAACTCCAAGTATTTTCATTATACTCATCATCCTCTTCCATCTTAAGCGATTGTAAGACTTGATTGTAAGTTTAAAACAGAACACCGGCTTCCGAGAAATTCTCGTTTGAACACATGTTTTGATGTTAACGCAACAATATCATATTATATGGTGACAGTAATTTAAACGCCATGATTAACAGTCAGCGATTTACGATTATGATAAATGCTATTATGTATGTATCATATTGATATGTTGTTATTGGATTTTATTTTATTTAAAATAAATAAGAAGAAGTCAGAAGTCCAAGTCAGAACTCAGAAGTGTTCAAAAACCACAGACAAAAACTTTTTTTCATTCAAACGTCAAAGGCGCACAGACTACTTAGATATATACTAGCAGGATTAGTAACTAAGCTATTAGCCATATAAAATACAATATATAATCTGTAATATGGAGAAACGGAGAGAAGTACTGTGGCTTCGCCCCTCTTGTCCCCATCAATCAACTTAACAATCAAACCAATATTTGCCAACCCATTATTATATAACAAATCAAGTTTTTAAAACAAACACCAGCCATTTAGATAACAGCCAGAACAGTCCTGCAGCCTACTATAAAAAACCGCTCCAGAACAGTCCTCCTATCACAATATATTATACAGAATACAGATTAAGTTCTTTTTACTGGGGTGCTCTGAAGAACGTAGTTTATGCAACTTCCATTCAACAACATTCATACACCAGCTGCAAGAGATAATCAATTCAGCCGCCGATCATCAACAATGCGGGGTTACCTCTGTGGCTCAGTGGTAAGCGCGTTGGCTCTCAATCCGGAGGTTGCGGGTTCGAATCCCGCCAGGGAACAAAAAAAAATTCTGTGTTCCTGGGTAATGGATGTGTATTAAATATGTTTATTATATAATAAAAAGCTTAAATATATGTATAGTATAAAATTATTAAATACTAGCTGTTGCCCGCAGCTTCGCCCGCGTTAACTTAGATTTACAGCCATACACGGATTGATGATGATTATTTTTTTTATTATAAGTTACTCCCTATAACATCAGCTATCTGCCAGTGACAGTCCCATCAAAATCAGCCCAGCTGTTTCAGAGATTAGCTGGAACAAACAAACATAAGGACAGACAGACGTCTGACGGATAGACAGACAAAAATTGTAAAAAGGGCTATTTTGGTATATGTACCGTGTATTCATTCCTATGCATTTAGTAAAAAGCGGTTATTTTAATATTACAAACAGACACTCCAATTTTATTTATCTGTAAAGATGTATAGATAATATTAGATATCAATGTATGGTGAAAGAAAGAAAGAAACATTTATTCGACACAAATAGGAGACACCCAGAGACAGAAAGAGATAGGTACACAGAAAAACATTTTTGATTGCACAAACCTAAAGATAAAAAATAAATAAATAAATAAAGACAATTGCAAACAAAATTTTTTAATAATAAAGTGTGTCTCACGTATGGATCAAAATCCCCACCACGGTTCAAGCCTTGTCGTGGCGGTGGGGCTCAGTAGCCTAGGGTGAGCCCAGCACCTTGGGCGAAGCTAATTGAGCCGAGGGGGCTCTTTGTACCCCTCTTATAAGAAGAGGGGACAAAAGGGCAGGGGGCAAGGGGTGAGGATGGGAACCTCACCCTATTGTACTGTCCCGACGTTCGGAGGGGTTGTTCTGTGGTGCGGGGCAACCCCTCTGTGGATGTAGCGTCGGTCCCTTGCGGGACTGACTAGCCGTCGAGGTGCCCTGTTAGCTTAACAGATCCGGGGCACCTCACCAAGGCGGCACTGGTGGCACTCGCTGGGTTTTAGTGGGTAGAGCTGCGTCCATTTAACATCTTTCGGGCGCAACGAGTCCCACATACCCACCTGGGGAGACCCACTCCCGAGGCGGGATGCCTCAGAGCATTTCCCGGCATAAAAAAAAACAATGGGTCAAAATGGTCCAGTTCAGCATCGTGTCAGGAAAATGTTTTCTGATGCTTATTTTCAACTGAACCAAGAGTATATCAGTACATCTACCATGAGTTTTGTTACGTACAATATGGTATAGTTTTCTATTCGTGTTGCGTTTTTACGTTAACGTTACGTTACGTATATAAGTAGTTAACGTAAAAACGCAACACGAATAGAAAACTAAGGTATGATATAGTTTTCTATTCGTGTTGCATTTTATGTAACTACTATAGTTATGTCGTTTACGATTGTCACAAAACTCATGGTAGAGGTACTGGTCACGGATGCCAACCAGATACTAATTATTAATACAATTTTTCTTTTATATTGTAATAATATTATAACAATAACAATTTAATATCTATAATTATAATTATTGGTGGAATAGTGTATACTAAATATGCCTACTGAAAATTCCGCGATGGCATAATATTATGTCTATAATATGTTGAAGATAACATACCTACTACCTATATCCATTTTAATAGGTATTTAAAAAAATCTAATTTTATAGCGGTAATATAAAAGCTATTTACTTACACAAATACGGTATTAATCACTACATATTGTGAACTAAGTCCTCCGCCCGTCAATAGATAAATGATCATCATTAATCCGGGTACGGCTGTAAATCTAAGATAACGCGGGCGAAGCTGCGGGCAACAGCAACAGAATATATTATAATAACAAGAATTCTATTAATAAATCATTTTGGATAAATTCTTACTATTATTATAAATTTGAAAGTAACTCTGTCTGTCTGTTATTCACGCCTAAACCACTGAACAGATTTGGATAAAAATTGGCACAAAGATAAGTTCAGTTCAGTGGTTTAGGCGTGAAGAACAGATAGACAGACAGAGTTACTTTCGCATTTATAATATTAGTAAGGAGTAAGGATTAGTAAGGACTAGTAAGGAAGATTAGTAAGGATATTTCCGTTGTCTGGTATGTACCCGTAACGTGTAACCCGTAAAGATTATTCATCAAGAGGTGCCGAATGTGCATTAGATCTGAAGGAAGCCATTTTGAACACCTGCTGTAATTCAAAACAATTTTCAAAACAAATTGATTTTATTTACATTTTATTTTGTTGTTATTTACATCCATACACCTAAAAACATGTTTTGCTATTACAACTTCATTTCAAACACTTGCAAAATACAATGACCCTTTTGGATTAAAATAACAAGAGTTTAATAGAAAAAGTTACTAATTTTTTTTTTTTTTTAATAATATTTTATGGCCTGGTTACGAGACCTTTAAGCCAAATAAAAATTACTAACTATTATACCATATTATTTTTTTTGTAGGTGAAAACTTTAAGTTTGGACCTAAATTTTAGGTAATTTACAAATATTTAACATTTTTATTGAAATCCTATTTAAAACTCTCAATTATGCAAATAGATTTTTTGCAATCTGTACTTTTCAAGTAATATTTGACAGAGAGAGGCTATTGGCCTTTTTTTTTTCTTGAAACGCATAGTAGGTACATACTGTCATTGTCTGTGTTATGTGTATTCTGTCAGTCTGTGTTATTGTCTATTGACTATTAAGTATTAAGCCAATGAGCATTGAGCAGTGTCTATTCGCAAATAATGTGAAAAGAAGAAGAAGTGAATTGTGATACAATCAATGGACAGTGAGACAGTGAGCGTTTCTGTAGTATTATTAAATAGTTTGTGATCTCTGTGTCTGTGCTTTGATTTTGTAATAGAGCCAAAATTGCCTTGATGCATAAAATTATAGTACTCTAATTGTAAAGTAATTCTTACACTGAAGTGAATTGTTAATTTTGACAGCGACGCGATATAGTTCGTCCACCTCTTGTTTGTGGTTCCGCCATAGAACTGTACTTTCATTGCATTTGTTATGTTTAAAAGATAAGTGATAAAATGGCGAGTCCGTCACCACAGAGTAGTCCGATGCCTCCTCCGCAGGCTCCGAGCCCTATGGGGCCACCAACTCAAAGTCCGGCCCCACCACAATCACCGCATAGTCCTTATAGCCAGCAACATGTAAATGGGCCGCCTCCGCCTGGTTCAGCTCAATCGCCAATGCCTAATCATATGCCACCTGCTGGTCCTCCGCATACTAACAATGGAGGTCCACCTGGGGTTCCTCAACAGCATCCTGGAATGCCACCGTCCGGACATCAGATGCCACCTCATATGGTAGGGCCGCATATTGCTGGTCCTCCAAGTCATCCTATGGGTGCTGCCGGCTCTCATCCACCAGGACCTAATGGGCACACTAATCCACAACACCCCAATATGCCAGGCCAAGGGCCCCATGGGTACATGCAGCATCAAATAGGCCACATGCCTCCAAATCAAGTAAGTAAATAAAACCAAAATTAATGTGTCATCAATAATTTAATTGTTGCAAAATTATAATGTAGTGAATAACTTTCACTATTTTCAATTTTATAGAATTACTAAATAGGGGTCCATAAAATTGATTAGAGAGTAACAAGGAATCATATATGATAGTTTGGAATTCATTACTCAATGGTGCAATATGTTGAGGATGATGAAGGAAGCTATCTTCATAATCCAGGTGAATTGTAAAAACAATTGGAGTGTTCAAATTCAACTTCACCCAGTCTGCTACATTTCCGGAGAAGTTATCTATTAAAAATTGGTTTATTTTACCTACAATTCTTACAAGAACACTTATTAAGGAATAAGTTTATTTCTAATTTATTCATTTATTGGGTTTTTACATTGGGTTGTATAAGGTTTTTATCTAAAACTGACCTTGTATACAGTAAAAACATGTTTATCTGGCTCTCATTTATATGGATTCGCATTTGTTCAGATTGCCATCTGCAATGAACGTTTTCCACATCTCTGTTCAATGTGTTTTGCTATTGTTTAAGGTGAGTCACCGGAGGCAAAATGGAAAAAATGGTTTGCTAAATCAAATTATTCTTTTATTCAAATTTTCCCCACAACTTGAGCTTTTTCACGAGATGCCGCGATGCCCGCTACCCTGCCAGTCTTGGTGACTCGCCTTAAGTGAATCTATTAAAAATGTCAAAGCCTCAGGCAGTCACAAAACAAAAATCACTGTCTTTAATTATGCAAATGCCTAACAACAACAGTTAGTCTGGTTAATCAGGTGTCTACTTTATAGTGTTTTGTGGTATTTTCAGTTTTCATATTCCTCTTCCTATACAAAGCTGATTCTATCTAAGATCAAGTATCAATAGATTTGACAAGCTAATAATAATACCGTATTGGAACGAGATAACAACATACGAAAAACTCCAATAGTGACAGAAACATAGACGCTTTCTTTTGTCTTTGTCAGAATATCACTCTTCGTTTGTTGGGCACAACAATGATGTGCCCAACAAAAAATTATAGACTAAATTTGAATGCCATACAAACATTCTCACTCGCGAACAGTTTTTCAAATATGCCGCCATTTTGTACTACTTTTTAATTTGGTCTGTCTATGTAGGTATGGTGATACCAATTTTGTTATAGGCAGATTACCCAAGAATGTGGTATTATATAAAAAGGGTGACTGGAATTTTCGAATATGTTTACAATATAACAAATATGTTTATTGCTATCCTAAAAGGCTGTAAAAAATGTACTATAGATCATACATATTAAGACGTATATAGCCTTCTTTTTTATTATTTATGTTTTTAGCGGTTTGTTATTAGTCATTACATAATATTTTCGGTAATCCGGAAAAATGCAGCTGTCTAAAATTACAATAAATGTTTGGTTAGGACTAATGCTTATAGTTATCTATCAATCTTTACCAGTTTTTTATTATTTTTAATTCACTTGTTTCAAGAAAATAAGTAGACTTGTTTCAAGAAAATAAGTAGACTTGTTATTGTGATTGTAGTATCCCTGTAAAATATGCCTGTCCCTTTCGGGTATACGCGAATGACAATTCCATATGATACTTGTTCCTAGGATTCTATAGTGTTAGCTATTTGTTAAATATAATTTATGCAAAATGTTTAACAATACTTACAGAAAACATTTCTGGTTTTGTCTACAAAATAAGAAACATTAAATTTTTCCTTTATTTTGTTACTTGTGGATTTTAATATTGCCATCTGCAATTGTCAGTTCTTATTATAATTATTTGTTACAAAGAGTTATGAACAATTAGCAGTAACTGGAAAGTGGTTATTATTACTTATTATTAATATTTGTTCTTACACTGGTCTTGCTACAGAAAGAAAGAAAAATTAAGAGCCTTTGATACCAAGCAAGCATTCATTTTGAGCTTTTTAGGTAAACTTAAATTTTATCAAATCGGGAAATTTTATCCATGTTGAATAATATTTTTTTTCTACTATATAATTTATTTTGCGTTATTTCATATAAACTTAACTATAACAATTTTAACTTCAATCACTAATTATACTAATTATAGTAGTTATATTTACTAATGAATATAGTATGAATATTAATTACTAATCTCTTCTTATATCTTTAAATGAGCAATTCTTGTATATATATATATAATTGGAATCTCGGAATCGGCTCCAACGATTTTCATGAAATTTAGTATATAGGGGGTTTCGGGTGCGATAAATCGATCTAGCTAGGAATCATTTTTAGAAAATGTCATTGTATTAAAAAAAAAAAAACCGAGCAAAGCTCGGTCATCCAGGTACTGATATTAAATCATTAAAACTAATGAATCCAAAGAAGATCAACAGACAATTTCTAAAATACTTTCAATGATTTTATTATGCCCCCCCAGTCCTTTTGGCTTTCTTTTTTATGTTTATATGTATTATGTGTATATATTGATATTGTTTATATATAATATATAAACTGAGATAATTTACAATAGTTAATAAACCAGGGACTTTTAATTCTTTTAATCAAATAAACTAGGAAAAAGCTTTTTTTATGTTAGTTGGATAGGCAAACTGGCATACCACCTGATGGTAAACTAGTTTACCTGGAACTGGCCCAGGCAACTCATTTATGTGTTGCCTATCCTGAGAAATAATAAGATGTTAAGTCTTGGTGCCAGTAATTACACTGGTTATTTTGCCCTTCTCTCCGAAACACAGTGAAGCTGGTTCACAGGAGAAATAAGCAAGATGGTTGTACCCATGCAGTAGGAAGAGCGGCACAGCTGCCAATTTAACATATACACATTATGTATGTGTATTTAGCTGCATCAAAGTATGTTAAAGTAGTGAATATTCATACCACAATATCGTGATTGTTGCTATTTTGCTTTGTGTATCCATAGGGAATGGTTATGCAATTTTCATAGCCATGTAAATTTATAAATGCTAGCATTTTTAATGCTACATTATTCAAAACATAACATAAACCCTGTGTTTCCTCTTCGGATATAGGTTTTGGTCCCCTATAAACAGCATTGCACTTTCCTTGTCCACCTAACAATATAATTTTTTTTTTAAATATGTAAGATTTTGTTTTACGTTCTTCTATCTAGTGATTTATTTTACCATGATCCAAACCACATCCATTTTGAAATTAAATGTTTTTGTGAGCTATTATTCATCATCATCATCGGCCTCTATCCGTTCACTGCTGAACATAGGCCTCCCGCAATGAACACCAAGATGGCTGTTCCCTTGCCACTCGCATCCAACACGGACCGGCCACCGCACTTCGTCTACCTAAACTTGGCCTCCACTCTAGAACCTTATTGCCCCATCAGCCATCTGTTCTCCTGAGCTATTATTATGGATTTTAAATAGTTAATAACAGTTTTTTAAATTACTTGTGAAATAATCTTCTATAAACCAATTTCTATCTAAGTTTACACCAATAGCAATTTTTTTATTATTACAATATTTATTATGTTTATCAATTGAATATTTATTTCTGTTCTTTTTCCACAACCTGTCCTGTAAAAAATAATCTTCATTAATCAAATTCTTACAAGATTTCTTTGCACCCATCAAGCATATAACTGGAATAGAATGGTAATATAATGTGTTTTGAATGAAAACAAATTCCGCCAAATTTGTGCTGCGACTCTGCGCCGGTACTGCGCTCGTGATTGGCCGACTGATTGCCATTGATGGATGATAGGCCGATGGAATGTACATACATATCACTGGTTGATTGAATTCCTATTACGTCAGTGAAAAATCACTGACCTGTTTCAGAATTTTATGGCTCACATTACTTTACTACTCTATTTCAGTTATGTACTCGACATTTGCACCATATAAATAAATGTGTATTTCAGAGCTGCTATCTACTACTAACTACTGATTGCATACTATAACAAAAATATAATGCACCTTTTCTTTGCTATAAACAAATCCATCAGGATTCAAAAGAGGTATAATATAAAAATCGAAATTGAATAATAGTTGTATCATTTCATCAGTGTCAAATATCATTTTATGAATAAAATTTAAAATTATAGCTGATGATATCCAATCCATGCCACTTTCACCACCAACTATAAAAACTGCGGGTTTGTTGTGACCCATTGACGCTTTTATCATCACTACATTTCTGCTTTCATATGTTTTTGCAATTACGATTGTCTTCATAAACGTAGCTTTTGGAACATTAACATTTATCCAAGACATCATATCATTCCAATTATAAAATGAATTTGTTATATTATTTATTTCAATGTTTGAAATATTACTGAAAATACTTTTTATAAATTATGAAATTAAGGTTTTTTAATTATTTATTATTTAATGCATCACCAGTTGCATTATATATAATACTAGCTGTTTCCCGCAGCTTCGCCTGCGTTCGTCGTAACTTAGATTTACAATCATATCCTGATTGATGATGATTATTTCAATAGCCTTTTTTTATCGCAGGGAAATGCTTTTGACGCATGTAGCTAGGATCTCGGGTAGATCCTGACCCTATGTGGGACTCGTACCTGGGAGTGCCCTACCCGTAAACTAAAACCACTGCGAGCGCCTTCAGCCGCTTTAATTTGAGGGTCCCGGATAGGCATTCAACAGGATCACCTCAGCGACAGGCTGGCCCCGGCGAAGGCCAGACTACTCCTCTTAAGGGGGGACTGCCCGGCTGCTTAGGCAGTACCCACGACGTCGTACTGGCCCCAGGTTCCCATCCTGAACCCGACACGAACACAGGGGCGTTACTGGAGGCGCATTAAGTAGCGCCTCCTGCGCACCGCCGTTCGTCGCCCACGGTGGGAGGCCTCGTCGGCGGCCTCCTCTCTCACCCGCTCGTCGGCCTCCTTCTGGGACATTACTGCCTCGCAGAAGGAAACCATCGCCGTCCAGGACTCGACATCACCTAGCATTGCGGTGAAGACACTCGGCAGAGACAAGTCCCCAAGATGACCAATGTCAGATCATGACGCAGCGCCGCCCATCTCGGGCACACCTCGAGGGTGTGCTGGGCCGAGTCCACCGCCGCGCCACAATCGTGACACACTGTCAACGGCTCGTTGTCCCGTGAGACTGGAGACAGGAGGTGCCGTAGCGTGTCCTCCACCTCTACCAGTGAAAGTCCCGTCAAAATCGGCCCAGCCCTTAATAGACAGACAGACAAAAATTGAAAAAAATGTTATTTTGGTAATTACCTATATAATATGTACCGTGTATACATCCATATGCATTTAGTAAAAAGCGGTTATTATAATATTACAAATAGACATTCCAATTTTATTTATCTATATAGATTAGTGAATTAATAACAGAAAGAGATACAAATTTTCTTTCATTAAAAAAAAATATTTTTGAAGTGTTAAGTAATATTTTATTTAGGGTAGAATAAAAAAAATAGTAATAAATAATCATAAAACCTTATATGTAGTTCTAGGAGTAGCATGAACAAAGGTTACATATTACATACATGTAAATAATGAATACTTACAGGGGTGTTGGATCTACAAACATATATTGTATACCTATTTTATTCATCGTTTTTTCAAACAACTCAAGTCCTTCATCCTTCACAACTATTTTTATAGGTTTTGCTGCATCATTTGTTATACCATTTAAAAAAGCAATGGAAAAATCGTTTGCAAATGTTTTATAGAGCATATTTCTTTCTAAAGTATTAAATGCTGTTACCTCACAAAAATGGTAACTCACATTATAGGTATGCACTTGTATTATTGAGATACTCAATAAAAATGTAAACAATATATTAAATTTTAGAGCCATTATTTTTAACAATAAAATCAGTGTGGCTTTTCCTATGCCATGTCAAAGTGGGGAAGTAAATTTGTCTAATATATTTTTTTAACTCATTCCTTATCATAATTTTATGTATAATATTATATTGTATGACATTCAACATTAACATTATGATTTATGAGAGCTACTCAAAAGAGGACTTGTATTGCACCCATTGTACACATACAAAGAAGCTATAATAATAATTTAAACTGATATGTCAATAAAAATCATCCATAGTTTTATTAGGGATAGTTTTTCGTGCTTTTTATAGCCTAAAATTAAAAAGTGATCCAACTGATGGTTTAAAAAAATATATATTATCAGAATATTCTATAATAAACTTTATGTTATTCTTATTTTAGGGTCCAATGGGAATGGCTGGAGGTCCACCACCACCTGGAAACGGACCACAGGGTCCTCCGGGACCAATGCCTCTCGGAGGTCCGCCACCTCATGGTCATCCTGGTCAAGGAATGCCCCCAATACCCCCACATCATGGAATGATGGCTTCCCAAGGCTATTCTCACGCACCATCTTCATCTGGCGCACCCACACCACCTGGGCCTGCCGCTAGCCAACCCTCTGGGGCTCCCCAACAACCACCGACTGCCCAAACTCCTCCTCATGGCTCTGCGCCGCCCCCCACTACAGCAGCGAACGGTGCTTCATCATCTCCAATGCAAGGCTCTCTGGCTGCATCTGGTCCTGACAATTTGAATGCCTTGCAACGTGCTATCGACTCAATGGAAGAAAAAGGACTTCAAGAGGATCCGCGTTACTCTCAACTGTTGGCGATTCGCGCCCGCTCAAATACGCAGGATCCCAGCAAGGGACTGTTTTCGAATACACAACTCAGTCAACTAAGGTAAGCGCAACATCTTCAACTATAAAATATAATATATACATAATTAGACTAAATGATGGGAATCAAGAGAAATTTTTTGAACAATATTTTATATATAAGTAACAATATTAAGTAAGGTTAGCAAATGTTATATGAAAATCTATAAAAACAATTGTTTTGACCTATAAATATCGCATAATAACGTTTTCAGGGCGCAAATAACTGCATACAGGAACTTGGCACGTAATCAGCCAATAACGCAAACGATCGCATTAATGGCCGCCGGTAAGCGTACAGGGGAGGTGCCTCCGGAGTGCCCGACGCCTCCCGCGCAACCGCCCTCGCCGTTCGGGCAGGGCAGCTCAGGTGCGGCGGGCGGCGCGGGAGGTGGTGGCGCTGCGGGCGGGGACGCGGCCCGTGGAGGAGGGGGAGCCCCGCCCACTCCGCTGCCTATGACCGGACAGATGGCGCCACCGACGCAACCCACGCCACCACTTGTGAATCCGGTAATATTTGTTCCACTCTGTGTTAATATTTGTGTAAATGTAACTGATACCTTTCGTATTTTATATATTTTACATGATTATATACTTTAAACTTAATAGATTTTTTAAATATCAATAACTAGCGGCCCGGTACGTGCTTAGCTACGTATAAAGTGAAATAATAAAAAAATAGAACATCAAATTAATTTATTCAAACTAAAAAATATATTATTAATTGCTAGCTATTTTAAAATTTAATGTTGTACTGTTAACACTGAAAAAAGTTTCAATATGACCCCAATTGAAAAAGTTTCAATTTGACAGCAAAATCTCCATTAACAAAATGATCCACCATTTATTGAATTAAAAAAATGTGATAAATGAAGAGCCGCTCGACCGATTTTGTGCAAACTTCACACAAACAATCTAAATAGTCCGAACACAGCCTAAACATTTGGTTGGGATTGGTGAGCCCGTTCTTGAGTTATAAAATTACAACGAAAAGTAGCATTGTTTTTTATATATAAAGATAAGATATTTCCTAGTGCCCATCAAATAAGGTTTACATAGAAAATATAATTTTGAACATAGTTTTTATATTCTTTCAAAATTTCACCATTCGCCAGTGTATATAATATGTATAATATTTGGCTTATGATAAAAAATAAAAATCATCATTGAATATTTTGTATCTGTTATGGTAACGAGAATATAATATTTTGAATACTTTTTCTTTCTCAGCCGATGGGCGGCGCCCCACCTATTCGTGGGCCGTCACCACGGGGCCCCGCACCCTCGCCTGCTGGAATTCCTAATCAAACTCAGGTGATTCAATTTTTTTAGTAAAAAATTTTGATGCGTTTTTATGGGGAGTGGAAAATAAGTGAAGCGTTACTGAATCATTTATACTGGACTTCAGTTGTCATCTGCAACGTTTACTATACAGTAACATGAAACTCAATTAACTAATACAAAATGTTTTGAGATTTGCATATTCATCACCGGTGGGAGGGGTGCGCTTGTTTCGCGAAACCCTCTAAATATAACCATCCTTTTAATTTTACCCTGTAAAATGTTATGGTGTGTTGGGCTAGGCAAAGTTAGTATTTCCCCCCCATGGTCCAAGCCTTGTCGTGGCGGGGGGGCTCAGTACCCGGGGGTGCAACCCAGCACCCTTGGTGAAGCTAATTGGGCTGAGGAGGCTGCTCTTAGTACTCCTCTTTATTAGAAGAGGAGACAGGAGATGCAGTAGTCCCGTTATGGGGCAGACGGGGAGCGATTCCTTTTGGTCACAAGACATTAGATTCGACATGGCCTTGATCACCTATGACCAACCGCAATCTGACCCATTGGTGTCAGGAGTTGGGGTCGCCATCTTTGAGATGGGAGGAAGAGGAAGACAACCTCTGTAAAAAATAACCCTAATCCCAAGTTTATGCGCCCGACGAGGGGATGTATGGCTGGAGGGTATCCAGTTCCTAGGGCGCCACATTGGGGACCGCCCCCCTGTTAAAAAAAAGGAAACTTCTTCAATTAATCATGAATCAGGTCAGTTTAGAATGTGGTCCCCAGGCGGGTCCCCGAAAGGGGGAATCCCGCCCATCCGCCGTAGCGGATGGCAGCCCCTCGTACTCTGGGGGGGGCAAAAACTGCCTCGTGAGTCAAAATGACTCGCGTCTTAAAAACGACGACATATTGCTAAGAAATGGACACCGAAATGCCAGCGAAATGGAGACAACAGAGGAGAAGATGCCTGAGTCGGACTCAGACCTAAGTCTAAAAACAGTCCGCTCGGTAATAATCTCTAGTCAGAGGGGAAAAGTAAAAGGAGGATTTAAAAGACGTCGCGACATGCAGAGTCCGACCTCTTCCGGAGATGACGATCCCATGGCCAGTAAGGCGATTGAAAAGCGTAACAGAGGGCGCTCCTCCGCCACTGGACGGTATGCCGGTTTTCCCAAAGCTGCAAAACAATCGGTAGAGTTGGCTGAAGAAGAAGAGCTGAGGCTGAGGGCAGAGGAGGATGTTGTGGAGTCTAATAGGCAAACTTGCAACAGGAAAGTCCCTCGAATCTCTGAATCTTCAAATTCCGAGGCGGTGCTGGAAGGCTGTGACACGGATACGGCCCCGGCTTTTGACTTACAGCAGCAGGTTCTTGATAGCGTGGCTACCATTGTCAAGGTGGCTACAAAATCAAAGAATCTTAAGGGCACGTGGGTGAAAGCCTTAAAGGACGCAGCAGTAGATATTAAGCGGGCTTTGTCGGCGCTAAGCAGCCGAACCGTCTCAGATGAAACACTAAAACTACAATCGGAAACAGCAAAGCTTCGGGCCGACAATGCCCGCCTGACTGTTGAATTAGGAGATCTCCGCAAGGAAATAAATCAGTTGAGGGCAGATGTCGGGCGAGTACCGAACTTTGAAGCAGACCATGTTTCTATACCGACTGGCGCAGCTGCAGAGAAACTCACCCGCTCAATCATGGTTCAGATCGGAACCATGATGAATGCAAGGCTAGAAGCCCTTGAAGAAAGGCTTCTCCCGCCAAAGCGCATGCGACCACCATTAGTCGCGGACAGGGTGGAGAAGCGAGTCACTCCTCCTGTAGTTGAAACAGCAGGACAACAACTAGAAAAACCAGGACAGAGGATAATTCATCAGGTCAGCGGAGCTCATACAAGCAAGGGCCAAAAGAAAAAGGCTGAAACAAAAGCAAAGGCTAGCCAGGCCGTTGTTCTTACAGCAGAACCTCCTCTAATGCCATCTACATCCGCGTCCATGGAGGAGGGATGGAATGTGGTGGCGCGTAAGGGCACAAAAAAGAAAAATAAGAAGGCAGGCACAAATAAGAAGATTCAGAGTGACTCACAATCACAACCTCGACAAAAGTCAAGCCAGGGGGTATCCAGCTCCGTTAAGCTGCGTCCGCCCCGCTCTGCGGCTGTGGTACTGACGTTGCAGCCGGAGGCAGTAAATAAGGGCCTGACATATGCGGCGGTGCTGTCGGAGGCGAAATCCAAAATCGAACTTGCAGATTTGGGAATTTCGTCTGTGAGGTTCCGCCGCGCTGCCACTGGAGCAAGCATTCTTGAAGTGCCAGGGACGACAAGTGGTGAGAAAGCAAACTCTCTCGCTAACAAACTTAGGGAGATCTTCTCTGAAGCAGGCGTTCGTGTTACCAGGCCTATAAAGTGTGCAGAACTGCGTATTTCAGGTCTGGATGACTCTGTTTCGAGGGAGGAGGTTGCGGCAGCAATTTCAGAGAAAGGAGGATGTGCGGTGGACTCCATCAAGGTTGGCGTTATTCGCCACACAAGTCCCACGTCGATGGGAAGCGTGTGGGCTCGCTGTCCTATCTCAGCGGCCAAAGAGCTTGCAGGCAGCCGGCTTCTGGTGGGATGGGTGGCAGCCAAAGTTCAAGTATTAGAAGCCCGGCCTATGCGATGTTACCGTTGTCTTCAAAATGGGCATGTGAGGCAGAATTGCACTGCAGAAGTTGATCGCAGCGATGAGTGCTATCGCTGTGGCCAAAACGGCCACAAGGCCAGTGGGTGCACTGCTCATGCTCCTCGTTGCTCGCTATGTGCAGCACTAGAAAAGCCGGCAGAACACAGGGCAGGATCCCAAGCATGTACGAGTGCCAGGGGCGCAAAAAGAAAAGTGCAAACGCCTGCCGTAGGGACAACGGCAGTCCGAGCCCCAGTGGACTTACCCAGGGAGGAAGTGATGGAGTCATGATATCAATGGCTTCCTATCACATCCTTCAGGCGAATATTAACCACTGTGCTGGGGCGCAGGATTTACTGCTGCAAACCATGGCACAGTGGTCGACTGACATAGCGGTGGTCTCAGAACCGTACTTCGTTCCTACCCTAAATAACTGGGCTGGGGATGTAGACGGTGTGGTCGCAGTGATATTGTCAGGGGCAGCGGCTACCCTGCCATTTTCTATCATTGCAAGGGACCGCGGATACGTGGCAATAAAGTGGAGGCAAATCGCCCTGTTCGGGGTCTATTTCTCCCCAAATAGAACTCTCGCCGAGTTTGAAGATTACCTGGATAGGTTAGGGACATATATAAGGACACTTTCATGTCCAGTGTTTGTCATGGGTGACCTCAATGCTAAGTCCCAGGCATGGGGTTGTCCAACGACAGACGCTCGAGGTGAGACTCTGTTAGAGTGGGTGACGATGACTGGTCTTATAACCTTGAATCAAGGTTCCGTCAACACATGCGTGAGGCAGCATGGGGGGTCCATCGTCGATATTTCTTTTGCGTCCCCTGCTGTTGCGCGCAGGATACGAGACTGGAGGGTCATGGAGGAAGTGGAGACTCTATCGGACCATTTGTATATATTGATTGATGTTTCCACCTCCCCAGAGACTTCGGATAGTCGTCAACAAAGCGATGCTTTCTCGGTTGCTCCTAGATGGGCCTTGAACAGACTTAACAGGGAGGCGCTGATGGAAGCCTCCATCGTGCAGTCTTGGGTGACAATGCATCCGGGTCCTGTGGAGGTTGACGAAGAAGCAATGTGGTTCCGGACTGCCATGACGCATATCTGCGACGCCGGCATGCCCCGAGCTAAGCCTCATTTTCCTAAGCGTCATGTGTACTGGTGGTCTCGACATATTGAGGAACAACGATCTGACTGCTTCGCGGCGAGACGTCAATACACTAGGTATCGCCGAAGGAGGAACCGTGATAACGAGGTAGAGTCTAGACTGTATAGAACATACAGAGAGAAGAAAAAAGCCCTACAGTTATCCATCAGAGACTCAAAGACAAGGGCAAGAGCAGAACTCTTGGAGACCTTAACCCGTGATCCGTGGGGTAGACCATACCAAGCTGTTAGGGGCAAACTTCGCCCTTCGGCTCCTCCAATAACGGAGAATCTCCAACCTCGGCTGCTGCGGGAAATAGTGTCCGCTCTATTTCCTAGAGGAGGCGAGCATATTCCTCCAAGGATGGTGGCCCCACTAACCTGTGCAGTGGAAACAGAATTGAGAGTTCCTCCGGTAACAGAGATTGAACTTGAGCGGGCGGTGTTTCGGCTTAAAACCAAACATAAGGCTCCGGGGCCTGATGGTGTTCCGGGCCGTGCTTGGGTTATAGCGCTCAAAGTCCTGAAAGAAAGGTTCTGCAGACTGATGACAGCTTGTCTGGAGTTAGGCCGGTATCCCTCTATTTGGAAAGTTGGCAGGCTCGTGTTAATACGGAAGGAGGGGCGTCCGGCGGAATCTCCCTCTGCCTATCGCCCCATTGTGATGCTTAATGAGGCAGATAAGCTCTTTGAGCGAATTATAGCTGGAAGGCTCACCGAGCATCTCAGGGGGGTAGGTCCCAATTTATCAGACCGACAATTTGGCTTCCGAGAGGGTAGGTCGACGATAGATGCGATCCTTCGAATTAAAGCCCTCTCGGACGAAACGGTATCTGGAGGCGGGGTGCTTTTGGCGGTGTCCTTAGACATAGCAAACGCTTTCAACACCCTGCCTTGGGGATGTATTAGGCAGGCACTGATATATCACAATGTTCCTCCTTATCTTAGTCAGATTATTGGGGCCTACCTCTCTGAAAGATACGTAACGTATCCTGGACAGGGCGGCCGCGAGTGTCGCTGGCAGATGTCGCGTGGTGTTCCGCAGGGGTCGGTCCTTGGGCCACTTCTGTGGAACATCGGATACGACTGGGTTCTCCGCGGCGAGCTCCTCAGAGGGGCGGACGTGACCTGCTATGCCGATGACACGCTGATAACGTCTCGAGGAGATACATACCGCGAAGCTTCACTCCTGGCTACCGCGACCGTAGCACTAGTAGTGAGGCGAATCACGATGTTGGGACTCCGGGTTGCGCTTGAAAAATCTGAGGCTGTATGTTTTCACGGTCCCCGGAAGGCGCCACCTTCTGGTGCCCATATAATAGTTGGGGGCACCCAAATAGCGGTCAATTCTAATTTAAAGTACCTTGGACTTGTCCTTGATTCCCGCTGGAGCTTTTATCAGCAATTTAGCCAACTAGCAGCCCGTTTGGTAAAAGTGGCCTCTGCCTTACGGCGGATAATGCCCAATATCGGTGGACCTGCTTCGAATAGCCGTCGCCTCTATCTGGGTGTGGTCCGATCTATGGCCCTGTATGGGGCCCCAGTCTGGGCAAATAAGCTGACTGTCCGTAACATCGCCTTCCTCCGACGGTCGCAAAGAATGATGGCCGTCGGTGTAATACGAGGATACAGAACTGTCTCGTGTGAAGCGGCGTGTGTGCTGGCTGGTTCACCTCCCTGGGATCTTGAGGCGCAGTTCCAAGCGCTCACCTACCAGTGGTGCAGGGAAAATCTCACCCCTGAAGAGACAGAGTCGCGATTGCTCCAAGGGAGGCAGTCTTTGATGACAAAGTGGCTGGAGCGTCTCAACGAGCCCTCGGCTGGCAGTCGGACCATCGAAGCGATTCGTCCAGTTTTAAGAGATTGGATGGACAGAAAATGGGGGTCACTTACCTTCCGGCTGGTACAGGTACTTTCGGGGCACGGGTGTTTCGGAAGATATCTGTGCCGAATAGCCCGAAGAGAGGTGAGCAACGCGTGCCATCATTGCGAATGTAACGAGGACACCGCGCAGCATACGCTTGAGGTGTGCCCGGCTTGGGCAGAACAGCGTCGCGATCTCGTCGCAGTAGTGGGGAACGACCTCTCATTACCGGCCGTAGTAAGAGCCATGGTTGAAAGTGAAAGGTCCTGGATGGCGGTTCTACATTTCTGCGAAATTGTCATATCGCAGAAGGAGGCAGCGGAGAGAGAGAGGGAATTAGATCCCACCTCCCATTACATCCGTCGCCGGAGAGCAGGGGCCCGGAGAAGAGCTTACACTAATCTTCTCCCCTCCACCTAACAGAGGTCTGACACGACTTCGCGGGGGCACTGTAGTCTAAAGACCTCGGGATTGAAGGCGTGCGAAGCGTTCTCGTATGCCCCAAAACAAGAAGATAGGAACGCTACCGTTCTATCCAAAGGAGAGCCTGTCATTAGGGAAGACCGGCACCCGCTGTCGGGGTCGCGGATGTTATGCGAAAGCGTTCTCGTGACACCGGCAAATAGCGGAAGGCAGGACACCGTGGGGTTTTAGTCGGTGCAAGCCCGACATAATCAGTCCTCGCCCCCGCGAGAACAGGTATGCGTAAGGCATTTCCCCACGAAAAAAAAAAAAAAAAAAAAAAAAAAAAAAAAGGCAAAGTTAGTATTTCCAATATGCCACGTGAATATTTTAATTATATTAATAGTAGGTACTAATGTTTGTTTTTATTTTAGCCCGGTGTTCCGACCCCAGGCGCTAAACAAAATCGTATAACCAGCATACCGAAACCAGTCGGCATTGATCCTATACAAATTTTAAACGAAAGAGAAAATAGGTAAGTTTCAAGCAGTGATTTACATTTTTTTTATTTGATAAATAATTGACATAATGTCAGAGCAAAAGGAAAAAGGTGATTACAATAAATGACAATTGCAATCAACATAACCTTTAATCGAATTTGGTGAATTAATAATGTTACGGGTGGGAGGGATGCGCTTATGTGTACCACATACGCGGTATCTTAGAGTATACATAATATATAGAGCGCGCGTCACTAAGTATGAACTATAAGCACAGGTATGAACATAGACAAAACCATTGTCTTGGAAACGTTCAATCAGTGTCAAAACAACATTTTTATGTTAAAATGGTGAAATATAAAGTGCCAATTTGTAAGAATTATTCCTGGAAGCAAAATAAAAGAAAGCAATAACATTTCTGTCTCTATTGAGGGGCGCTTATGGTTAGCAGCGGATGGATAGAGGCTGATGGTGATGATGACGATGATGAATATCGATGATATTATGCGGTGTAATTACTGGCACCAAGACGTGTGATGGCATATGACGTGTCAGGATGTGTTGCCAATATTAATGACTTTCCTATTCCGGTCACAGGTGAACTAGATTATGCTCATAGCCGATGTAGTCCAATTTCTATCACGTGGCTTGTCAGCCAGTACCTATGTCAAAGTGACATAAAAAATGTAGACTGGCACTATACATCCATAATGATATAACATGACAGCGTAATGCCGTTTGCCGTCACGGCGTGTGAGCTGATTTTACTGGCAAGCTCCATAGATAAAAAAATAGATAGTTTTATATAACCATTCAGATGAATCTCTAATGAGATTAACTACAATGCAGTTCAAGTCTTCCTCTGTAAAATCCATTTCGTCGCAATCTCGAACATAAGTACGCTACAGGATCGCGGCGCGGATCGCGCACCGTATCGAGATGCTGTCGAACCTGCCCGCGAACATGGTGGACGACCTACGCCTGCAGGCCCAGATCGAGCTGCGAGCGCTGCGCGTGCTCAACTTCCAGAAGCAGCTGCGGGCGGAGGTACCGTTCCTTTTTTAATACTAGCTCGCGGTTTCAAACTAAATTTTAAAATTATATTAAACCTCCTTTTAAAATTAAACAACTTTTTACGGATTTTTATATGCCCGACGTTTCGAATACTTTACAGCAATCATGGTCACTACCCATACGATGGATCCATCGTACCGCGATAAAATCCGTAAAAATTGTTTCATTATAATGAGTGCTATTCGCGTAAACATTAGATAACAATACTATAGTTCAAACAACTGCTTCGTCTAGATTCTTGGGCAAGTACGTCGCGATACGACCCTCGAGACGGCGGTCAACATCAAGGCGTACAAGCGCACCAAGCGGCAGGGGCTGCGCGAGGCGCGCGCCACTGAGAAACTGGAGAAACAGCAGAAGTTGGAGGCCGAGAGGAAACGACGCCAGAAGCACCAGGAGTTCCTGCAGACGGTGCTGCAGCACGGTAACGTCCCCGGAGAGTTTGTGTCGTTATCATAATCGATCCTTGTCTCTAATTTAAAATCGAGGAGGGTGTTGGGAAATAGTTCACCTGTGCACTGGCCTAATGTGGGGTGGTGAACTTGTGAAGTTTCAAAGACCTCATCACCTTCAAATACTTAATATCATCAGGCGTTCAGGTTATCTTACGATATTTTCTTTCACCAGTGAGCAAGTGATATTTCAGGAACATAAGCTTCAAAATCTTATATCTTTAAATGAGCAATTCTTGTATATATATATATATATATATATATATATATATATATATATATATATATATATAATATTTTTTTTCTACTATATAATTTATTTTGCGTTATTTCATATAAACTTAACTATAACAATTTTAACTTCAATCACTAATTATACTAATTATAGTAGTTATATTTACTAATGAATATAGTATGAATATTAATTACTAATCTCTTCTTATATCTTTAAATGAGCAATTCTTGTATATATATATATATATATATATATATATATATAATTGGAATCTCGGAATCGGCTCTTTCGATTTTCATGAAATTTAGTATATAGGGGGTTTCGGGGGCGATAAATCGATCTAGCTAGGAATCATTTTTAGAAAATGTCATTTTTTTTTTTAAAAACCGAGCAAAGCTCGGTCATCCAGGTACTAATGTTTAAATCATAAATTCTGAATTAAAACAGGTTATGGAAGTGCCAACGAAAAATAGCTTCGAGCAACAATTTATACAAGGTTGATAAAAGCGAGAGGCACTAAATTAAACCACGTATACTATGTACCATTTTCAGGCTACACACCAAAACTTAGACCAATAGAATCAATAGTTTAGTCACAGGATATTTTTAAAGTTTTAAAGGCGCTCCGGTTTGTTCGACCCGGTGAGACGCAACGTGCTGTGCGACGTTGCCCTTTAGATTCGAAGGACATTTTACAAAGGTTTACAAAGAGTTTTTACGTTTTACTTTGACTATTCACGTATTTAAGTTCTTTGAAAAACTTTTTTTTTATTGCTCTCAAACAAATTTTTTATAGTTTCGGATTAACCGTAAGCATGTGTAGTATATGTAGTTTAATTTAATGCCCCTCGCTTTTATCAACCTTGTATGATATGAGCTTTAATGATTTTACTCGTCATTTTAGCCAAGGACTTCAAGGAGTATCACCGCAACAACGTGGCGAAGTTGTCGCGAATGAACAAGGCCATCATGAACTACCACGCCAACGCCGAGCGCGAGCAGAAGAAGGAACAGGAGCGCATCGAGAAGGAACGTATGAGACGGTACGGCCAAATTTACTTAGTTAGGTATAAGAACCTGTTGCCCGCAGCTTCGACAGATCCTTCCGACCTTGGATGCCCGAACTACTTTCGGAACGACGTATGATTCTTCTGTTGTTGTACATTTTTCGTCAAAGATCGAAATCTGTTCAGTGGTTTGCGTCAAAAAGTCACAAACAGGCCAGAATCACTTTCTCATGTATAATAGTAGATTTTTGACTAACTTTAGTTAATGTATAGGATCAAAACAGTAACCAGAGACTAAACGTATTATTTGTTTTTGAATAGGTATATTATTCAGTTCAAAGACTAGAGACGATTTTAGAAATTATTAATGAGGCCTCAATCCAAAACTGAATAGACTCGATGGACCAATTTCTTCGTATTAGTTTTGGTCTAAAATATATTATTTGTTTGATAGTTTGATGGCCGAGGACGAAGAGGGGTACAGAAAGCTTATTGACCAGAAGAAAGACAAGCGTCTGGCGTTCCTGCTGTCTCAGACGGACGAGTACATAGCGAGCCTCACCGAGATGGTCAAACAACACAAGCAGGAGCAGCGCAAGAAACAACAGGAGGAGGAGCGCCGCAAGAGGGTATGTTATCTGGGATCACTACTGCTGTGCCACATGCCCGTCTGCATGGGCTGCTTATTTGTTCCGTCATGTTCGCTGCATTTCGGAAGGAAGGGCAGGACAACACATAGTCAAAACTGGGCCAGTCCCGGGTGAACTTTTCACCTGATAGCTTGTCTGTCTGTTTGCCCGTCTATTTACATAAAAAATGAGATACGCACAACCTCAAAGAATGTTACAGACGTGATTATTGATGATAAACCCATAGGCCAATAAGTTTTAACGGTAGAGGAGAAAGAATGTTGAGATCAATTTACTACAATATACACATACCTATTGTAGTAAATCAATCCCAGCATTCTTTCATTCAACATGATCAATTCTTTTTTATTGTCCAGATGACATATTAGTTGTAGTAGAGTTCATTTGACTTACATATTTGATTTTTTATATTTACTTAACATTTACGTAAACTACATTTTATCTGATTCAAAGAGAAGGGTCCCTAGTAGGTCTGACGTTCTCTGTGGCTCAGTGGTAAGCGCGTTGGCGCTAAAGCCGGAGGTTGCAGGTGCGAATCCCGCCAGGGAACAAAAATATTTTCTGTGTTCCTGGGTCATGGATGTGTATTATATAATAAAAATTATTTTTTATTAAATAATAAAAATAACACAAGTTCTTCGAGAACTTACCACGGTACCAGATTGACGTGGTGTGAAAGCGTCCATAGAAAAAAAAAGTAGGGTCCTTTTTTGGTTTTTGTTTAACTTTTCACTTGTTGTTTAAGAAATCGCGCAAGAAGAAGGTTCTGGAAGGTGGCGAGATCGACGCCCTGGATGACAGCTCGCAGACATCCGACTCACGCGTCAGCGTTATGGACCCCAAAACGGGCGAGGTCAGAACTATGATAAAACACATATAAACACTAAAAGGCTATATTAAAAAAAATCCCCAATTGAACCGATTTTAATAAACATTGTCTAAGAAACACCGCTGGAAAACCATGTTTAATGTTTTCAAATTAAAATAAACTGCATCCAAATCAGTTAACCCACTTAAGAACTACATTGCCACAAACAGACACACAGTCTTTTCACAGTCGTAAAAAATAATAGGAGAAATTATGCTTCGTATTAATTGATTTAGTGACAGTTATAATATCATTAAACATTTGTAGTCTCTTGAATCTTTCTGATTAAATTTGTTATGGATCCCGAGGCAGTTTTAACTTTTTAACATATGTCTCGGGCTTCCTGATATCGTATCAGAGGTTCATTTAATAATAATAATAAAGTTTTATTCACACTCACATACACACATCGGTATACAGATAAATAATTTACAATAAAGACATTTGGTGGTTAACGCATCATGGCTATACAGGAGTAGCAGCGAGTGGTGGACCTAGCCCGTTTAAAATATCATTAAATAGGGTAATTTTAGTTTTGTTTTTAATAGATTCTGAAAGGTGAAGAGGCGCCTCTGTTGTCTCAGTTAAAGGACTGGATGGACACTCACCCTGGCTGGGAGGTGCTATCTGATTCTGATGACTCGGGTGATGACGATGATGATGGTAAGATCATATTAATTATGTTCAAAAAATAAAATATTTTTATTTGGACATAGTCTGACAATAATGACAAAGTAGCACTTAACTTAATATATTGGTGTAAATATTACATTTGTAAATAATTTAATTTTTTATATATTTTGCAAAATTAAATAATTTGACATTGTCTTATTATGCCCTATTCAGCCTAGTAAAAGTGGCTTTCTCTGTAGGTTTTAATTTTTTTCCACTCTTTTGGCGACTATCGACGCCCATACACATCCGCACGACCAAATATTATGTTTCCGGTGGCCCATTGGGGGGGACAGGGAAATGAAGGGCGGCGCATCTGCGTGGCCTTGGTTGTGCGGATGTGCCCCCCCCCCCCCCCCCCCGCCATGACAAAAAAAATGATGCGTTGCTCTACTTTTCTCTACCCTCCCACCGGAAACTCACAAACCGCACGAAACGCGACAGCATAGCTATCTTTACGCAGGTATTGTGTGAGCGAGCCCAAGTCGGCTGCAAAGCAGCTTGGCTCTATACTATAGGCTCGATGCTCTTACTATATACGATATCATGTTTTAAGTTTTAATAGTGGAAATAACCATGTTAACTTCTAAACCTTTTTAATACTTGCAAGGTATTGTTTAGAGAAGCGCGCCTTATTCAGTCTCGTTAACGAGGCTTTCTATCCCATAGGATATACTGTTTTAAATAGTTTTTTTATTAAAAAACCTTTTTATGCTTATACGTTATTCAGAGAGGCGTGGGAGGAAGTTGCACCGGGACGAGAAGGGCGACCGAGAGAAGACGGACGAGGAGCGCGCGCGGGACATGATCAAGAAAGCCAAGGTCGAGGACGACGAGTACAAGACCGAGGAGCAGACCTACTACAGGTGTGTACACACTACTACAGCTGGACACTAGACGGTCGCGGGGCCTATAGGGGTGTATAACTATGTCTGCACCGGGTCATGGATATGACGTATTTATATAAGTACAAGATCGAGGAGCAGACCTACTACAGGTGTGTACACACTACTACTGGACTCTTGACGGTCGCGGGGTCTATGAGGATGTATATCGATTCTGAATATGGGTATAAAGCTATATTAGGGCTGAGGACAAAAAAAAACATTTTTTTTTCAATTCTGTCTTAACTGGTAGCCCCAAAGTAGTAGATTGGCATGGTAAAACAAACTCCTTAAGCTATATAATATTAATATAGATAATCATTGTAGAAAGCTACTAATGCTATTTCATAGGAACATATGTTATTATTATAACATGATCCTGTAGAAAGATATATCGAAAAGGGATGGCTAAATAGGCAATAGTCGAAACACTGGCGCTACTGGCTACATCCTTAATTCCCATACAACCTGAAAAAGACCACTACAACTTATATAACAAAAATAACATATGCTTATTACATACTTTTATCTAAATATTAAGACAAGCATAGCATATAACATATAATACTTAAGTAAATTAAATAAATTATTATGTTTTTTAGCATTGCACACACAGTTCACGAGTCTGTAACGGAACAGGCCAGTATTTTGGTCAACGGAAAACTGAAAGAGTACCAAATCAAGGTAAAGCTATTATTATTTTATTAATATATATTGTGTTTAGATAGTGCTTTGAAATTAGTAACTACTATCTGTGCTAATTTCAAAACACTATCTAGACATGACGGCCAAGTTTAAGAATATTTATCAATGAACTAGAAATATAAACTAACATGGAAATGATACATCAATAATAATTAACAATATTCATGTAGTAAATATTATTACAAATAAAATTCAGAAACATAACTTTTTAAACCATAAAAGGAAGGTTTATGATTTCACAGTCTGTATGTGTGTGTTTTTGTATATGTTCCAAAACACTACATTATTTATTTGATTTTGATGAAGAATTTGTTAATATATTCTAAAATATTTTATAGTCGGGCAAAGGTTTAAATATTTTTACTTATTTCAGGGCTTGGAATGGCTTGTGTCTCTGTTTAATAACAATCTCAATGGAATCCTTGCCGATGAGATGGGTCTCGGCAAAACTATTCAAACTATTGCATTGGTCACTTACCTAATGGAGAAAAAGAAAGTTAATGGACCGTTCCTCATCATTGTGCCACTCAGGTGAATATACTTGCGAAATTGATTAACATACATTCTTTATGTATGTCATTGCATATGAATATTTACAAACAATTACACAACATTAACTCTGTTCTGTGGTAAATGTATTAATATATATTTCACGTTCTATTACTTTAATTTACCTTAAATGATACCTATGGTTAAATGGTATCTTTATCTGTACTAATCCTACTAGTCCTACAAATATTATAAACGCGAAAGTTTGTAATAATGTTCCATACATTGTACGTTTGTTAATCTTTTACGCAAAAACTCTGTGTGCGGATTTTGACTTTATAATAACATAGCTTATACATCAGAATAACATATTATAGGCTATAATTTATAAAAATATTGCGTGATTAACATGTAAACGATCTTTGTTAATGTACTTATCTTACGTTGACGATGTCGCGGCCGCGGGCACCAGATTGTCTATCCTTTTGGGGAGCAACCCATCATCTCATCTAAACAGCTACAGGGGTTTAATAAAATTTGACATATAGATATAAAATATATACATCATAATAATGACTAGACCGGATAAAACCCCCATCATGGTTCAGGCCTTGTCGTGGCGGTGGGGCCCAGTAGCCTAAGTTGTGCCCAGCACCTTGGGCGCAGCTAATGGAACCAAGGGGGCTCTTTGTACCCCTCTTATAAGAAGAGGGGACGGAAGAGCTGGGGGCAAGGGGTGAGGATGGGAACCTCACCCCATTATACTGTCCCGACGTTGGGAGGGATTGTTCTGTGGTGCGGGACAACCCCTCTGTGGAGGTGGCGTCGGTCCCTTCGGGGACTGACTAGCCGTCGAGGTGCCCTGTTTGTTTACTAGATCCGGGGCACCTCACCAAAGGCGGCATTGGTGGCACTCACGGGTTTTAGTGGGTAGAGCTGCGTCCACTTACCAGCTTAATCGGGCGTAGCGAGTCCCACATACCTGCGTGGGGAGACCCACTCCCCCGCGGGATGCCTCAGAGCATTTCCCGGCGTTAAAGAAAAAAAAAAGACCGGATAAGACAATAAGGCAATTCTCACACTGCCCCGCACTACGCAGCGTAGCGCGTGAATGCGTGTTCCAACGTTGCCTGTCAGTATCTCCGTTTGTATAAAAAACACGCACAGTCCAACACACAGAAAATGCATCCACGCGCGTTCATGCAGATCACGCGCCTACAAGCGGAGAAACATGCATCCCCGCGTGTGGGTGCGGGACGAGACGCAAGCTATGGCACCCGAGTCCCGCGGTGCCGTGCGTGATTTAGGAAGGGATTGACGTAGCGTGACTGCACTAGCGAACAGCTTAGAATGAAATGAGTCAGAGCCGGCGTGATCCACAAAACGCAACTACGCGCGTGAGTAAGTAAAAACCCGCACGATGATGCAGATCTGCACTCACGCTAGTACCCGCGTAGATGCCTCGACACGCAACTTGCAACGTGATGCGTGGCAGTGTGATAATCGCCTAAACGTTTAGTGCTATTTTGAAACGTGAATATATTTCAGCACACTGTCAAACTGGGTACTGGAGTTTGAGAAGTGGGCGCCGACGGTGCAGGTGGTGTCGTACAAAGGCTCGCCGCAGTCGCGGCGCCTCGTGCAGACGCAGATGCGCTCCACCAAGTTCAACGTGCTGCTCACCACCTACGAGTACGTCATCAAGGACAAGGGCGTGCTCGCCAAGGTAACGCCCCCACCGCCGCCACTACCGCACTACACGTTCACTCGCCAGTCGCGTACGCTCTATGTACAGTACGCGCGATTTATATTGGCCAGACGTTAAAAGTCAAAAAATCTGTGAAAGTAACTTACCTTGACCGGATTACGTTCAAGTTAAGCCGCGCGTTCTGTAAAATTCGTCACGGTGATCATAAAATTTTTCTTTATAGTACCTTTCGCCGTTCTAATAGGATTGGACATTAGTAGAATGTTTGAGGCAAAAATATCTTCCATGTTCACTGCTCATCAAGTATGACCCACCGACTTGCATCTTCCAGGTCCAATGGAAGTACATGATCATCGACGAGGGCCACCGCATGAAGAACCACCACTGCAAGCTGACGCAGGTTCTGAACACGCACTACGTGGCGCCACACCGCCTGCTGCTCACGGGCACGCCGCTGCAGAACAAGCTGCCCGAGCTGTGGGCGCTGCTCAACTTCCTGCTGCCCTCCATCTTCAAGAGCTGCTCCACCTTCGAGCAGTGGTTCAACGCGCCCTTCGCCACCACCGGAGAGAAGGTGCTCCTGTACTTAATTGTCCTTAGGTTTCCCTTCGTTTACTGGTTAGAGGGATGCGCTTTTGCGCGCTCCTGTCTGGATAGGTCTTACCATATTCTTGTTTTTTTCGTCAAACAGCTTTTCTGTGTTTTGTTAGCGACACTTACCACCATTTAGCTCGTCTGCCCGTTTGCCTATCCAACCAACGTAAAAAAAGAAAGATGACCAAACATATATACTATATTATATATACCCTTATAGGCAGGCAGTGGCGTAGCTTGTTCTAGCGAGGCGCCAACATGTCGGGCAACATTTTTGAATGGATTCTGGATGGTTTTAA
The DNA here is from genome assembly GCA_963853865.1 of Helleia helle. Lineage (NCBI taxonomy): Eukaryota > Metazoa > Arthropoda > Insecta > Lepidoptera > Lycaenidae > Helleia > Helleia helle. The sequence goes on from OY971421.1 coordinate 17,907,153, forward strand.
AGATTTTGCTCACACACTGGAGGCCCTGTAACCTGGAGCTCCAGAGAAGATGGTAAGGTGGACGCAGACTCTACCCACTAAACCCCATAAACCCCAGCGGTGTTCACCTTGTCGTCTGGATGATCCGGCGCGAGAGCTATGGACGTCCGCACCGGGCCACAACGGTGTGCAACCCGGCACTCTTCTCTGGAGGCGGGGGCTGGCATCCCCTCCTCCTTCTCCGCTTAAGGCACATTGAACACATAAGAGTGCCTTATAGCTCGGACCTTACGCGCGCGCGGCGGATCCCCCGATCAGCCACGCACAGGTCCCTCACCGTCTGTCGCCGCCGTGATCTCCTTCGGGAAGAGGCGCGAGAGCGCTCCCTCTCCCGCTCCGTCTCCTCCATCTGCAACATCACGTCCTCGCAGAAGGAGAGAATCACCTGCCATGTGCTCTCACTGACGGTCATCCGAGCGATGACCGCAGGGAGCGACAGGTCAATCTCAGCGATGAGGGGCGCCCTTGCCTCCGCCCAAGCTGGGCACTCCGCCAGGGTGTAAGTCTGCAGTGTCTTCACTACTGCTGCAGTGATTACACTCTGGCGAGTCCTCCGCCCCTGCCACCTTCCACAGATACCTTCCGAAGCAGCCATGCCCCGTCAGGATCTGCGCAAGGTGGAAGGTAATGATGCTGTGCCGCCGGTCAATCCACTGCTCCAGGATTGGACAGACGGCCAACACGGTGCGGTGCCCCGCACTAGGCTCCTCCAGCCTCTCCTTCCACTGACGAAGCACTCGCCTTCGCAGGCGGCTCCGCCAGGGTTCCACTTCTTGGGAGGGTTCCTCCTCCTCCTCCTCCTCCTATTATATATATATATATATATATATATATATATATATATATATATATGTTTATGTATAATATATATATATATATATGTGCAACGTATTGTTCGACGACGTTTTCGTTAAGATTTTGTATAGTTTGGGGAAATGTGTATTCTATGAGGAAAGTCCCAAACTATATCATATACCTAACGTATTTGAGGAAAATTTATCAATACGTTGCACATACATACGTGTATCACATACGTCAAACAATACTTTGCATATATATATATATCATATTTTCGTCCTACTTCAACAAAACAATATTGTACAGGTTGAGTTAAACGAAGAAGAAACCATCCTCATCATTCGTCGTCTCCACAAAGTGCTGCGTCCGTTCTTGCTGAGGCGGTTGAAGAAGGAGGTGGAGAGTCAGCTGCCCGACAAGGTGGAATACATCATCAAGTGTGAGATGAGCGGACTGCAACGTGTTCTATATAAGTAAGAGCATTTTCTATACACAGTATAAGTGACTTATATGTCCCACTGGTAGGCGTGTGTGTTAACTACTTGACTACTTAACTAATTTGTTGCGGATATGGACGCATGTGGCGTTAGACACGGGAGCCGTTCATTTTGAAATCGATGATAACTCCTTCAAATTAAGTTTTAATCTACCCAGAACAAAACTACCTTCATTTTTGACGAAAATCAAGTTCGTATCCTTCGTTTCGGGATATTGTATGATTTACAAAATATTTTTTCACAAAACATTTTGGAGTTTCGTTGATATTCAATACCACCAAATAATAAATATCATTTTATTATGATATTTATCTGAGATCTACATTGGTATTTCTATTCAATAAATTTGTTTGAATATTTCTTCAATCTAATATTGGCTAAATTCATATAATACTTTGAAATCATTATCTTACAAAAGTAAGGAATGTTAGTATTACGTAAAGTTAGTGCTAGGATATTTTAAGTATATTTTCTTAGCTATCGTACAATCCATTTGAATGCACAGATTTCATTTATTTTGCATCTCATTCGTTCATAAGTATTCATATCATTCATACATAAGAATGAAACGGGCGATACACAGCGAAAGAAGATCGCTTATTGGCGCCTATTGATCAACATTCTCACCATGAATCAGGTGCGCGTTAGGAATTTAAAATTGGCTGAAAAGGTTTAGCACATCTGTATTAAAAAAAGGCATTACCATCCATTTCCAAACATACACTTATTTTGCCACTAGAAATCAATTAAAACAATGTTCGTGTCTGTTCACGTTTGATTTCGAATGTAAACTAAAAGTATTCAAACTTAGAACATGTAAAAAAAATTCAAAATACTATTTGTTTTCTTTTCTGCATGGCCGAAGACACAGGAGGCGAGTCATGGCGCTTGGCACGGCAGCCGTGTCACGTTATTTTTGTTCAACGCCACAGTTAGAAGTTTGCGAAATTGGACATTGCAACGAATTGGTTAATACGTGTTCATCAGCCTTAAAGACTCTTCCAAAATTTGAATTAAAAAATATATAAAAACTGTTTTAAGTGGTGCCCTGGCCAGGCTCATGGTGACTCTACTTTGATGACATCTTTGACCTGATCAGTGTTAGTGTTACTTGCTACTTCCCACAGTATATACGCGGACGCTTAATTAAAAAATCCTCTCATGTATCAAAGCCTTATTTTTTTCAAATCGGTAGATTTTTTTTTTTCAAACCATGTAGAAACAAACACTTCAGCGTTACAATATTTTGTATTTGCTGTCGTATGATACCAACAAAAAAGCTCTCTCTAAGTTTTTTCTATGTACATAATTGTTTACCAGGCACATGCAGTCGAAGGGCGTGCTGCTGACGGACGGCTCGGAGAAGGGCAACAAGGGCAAGGGCGGCGCTAAGGCTCTCATGAACACGATTGTGCAGCTGCGCAAGCTGTGCAACCACCCCTTCATGTTCCAGCACATCGAGGAGAAGTTCTGTGACCACGTGGGCACCGGGGGAGGGGTAGTCTCCGGGTAAGTTATTTTATGTCTTAGCTGTTGTAGTTGGCTGTTACATACGCTGCGACACTTGGGCTGAAGTGAAAGTCACGTTTGGGAAAATGTGTAACAGAAGATAGACATGAGAGAGGAGGGTAGGTCGACCCCTAGATGGGACAACGATTTTTCTAAAATGTTAGTTGGATAGGCAAACTCGCAGACGTGCCACCTGATGGTAAGTGGTCGACGTCCCCTATGAACATAAACTAGTTTACGTGGAACTAGCCCAGGCAACTCATATTTTATGTGTTGCCTATCCTGAGACATAAGATGTTAAGTCTCGGTGTCAGTAATTTCACTGCCTGTCTTGTCCTTCTCTCCGAAACACAGCAAAGCTGTTTCACGGGTGAAACAAGCTAGATGGTGGTACCCATGCAGCCGGGAGCGCGGCGCAGCGCATCCCTCCCACTGGTAAGTACAGGCGTTGTCTGTGCATTGACCAGTCACAATTGGATGTAGCTTGGGATCGGTCGTCTTTGCGTTAATTTAAAGATACCAAGTAGGTCGTTCCAGTCAAATTAGTTTATAAAAAATCTTATATTTGGGAAGATACTTTTTATTTCTTATGTTAGAAATAGTTTAGCCACTTTTAATTGTTTCTATGACATATGCTAAAGTCATCTTTGTTATTGCAGACCTGACCTGTACCGTGTGTCGGGTAAGTTTGAGCTGTTGGACCGGATCTTGCCTAAGCTGAAGCAAACCGGTCACAGAGTGCTCGTGTTCTGTCAGATGACCCAGTGCATGACCATCATCGAAGATTACCTTTCATGGAGAGGCTTCCAGTACCTGAGGTAAATATTTTTTGTATGATGTATTATATTGATACATCAATATGATTGAGATATTGATGTAGTTCGATTGATCCATCCAGATAGATTTTCGCTTCTACATTCAGATAGAACTTCGGGTAAAACAAGCACATGCTATTTATTCAATTTCATGTTGAAACAGCTTATTATTATTATTATGTAAGTCACATCCACAATATTCTTGTCAGCGACCATGTGACGATTCATTTGTGCTCATGTATACACTACATAAAAGAAACTACAATTTTAATTTAATCTCGTGACTTATAATAACAACTTTTTATAAAAAGACGATCAATTCTTTATGCTCTACGAGACGTAACATAATATGAGTGATACGACATCCTCATATTATAGTGATGGCCTTGTGGCAGAGCTCTCAGTCAATGTTTTTTTTGGCTTTTGTAAGCGAAGTCTGTCGAAGTCCAGTACCATGGTTCAAGCCTTGGCGTGGCGGTGGGGCTTAGTAGCCTAGGGTGAGCCTAGCACCTTGGGCGAAGCTAAGGGGGCTCTTTGTACCCCTCTTATAAGAAGAGGGGACAAAAGAGCAGGGGGCAAGGGATGAGGATGGAACCTCACCCCATTGTACTGTCCCGACGTTGGGAGGGGTTGTTCTGTGGTGCGGGACAACCCCTCTGTGGAGGTGGCGTGGGTCCCTTCGAGGTGCCCTGTTTGTTTATTAGATCCGGGGCACCTCACCAAAGGCAGCATTGGTGGCACTCGCCGGGTTTTAGTGGGTAGAGCTGCGTCCACTTACCAGCTTTCGGGTGCAGCGAGTCCCACATACCCACTATCCCGTGGGATGCCTCAGAGCATTTCCCGGCGTTAAAGAAAAATAAAGTCTGTCGAAGTCATATTATGCTCCATATCCTAAGGTGTATGGGCGTTCTTATTACTTAAAGATCACTCTCCCTTATGACTTAAAGAGCATATGATGTTAAATTTAAGTTAAATGTGTGTGTTCAGACTGGACGGCATGACGAAGGCGGAGGACCGCGGCGAGCTGCTGAAGAAGTTCAACGACGTGAACTCGGAGTACTTCCTGTTCCTGCTGTCCACGCGCGCCGGCGGGCTCGGCCTCAATCTGCAGAGCGCCGACACCGTCATCATCTTCGACTCGGACTGGAACCCGCACCAGGTACAGCGTACCTCGCTCTACAACTACCATGCAAGCCACTTATGTAGAGATGGGTAACCCAGGAGAGATCCAATTCACATCCAAATGTACTGTATCTTTGCAACTTATACACTCGCAGCGTGTTTTGTCTTCAATCCTAATGACGAAACCGCATAGCGTACTCGTACACAAATTATTATTTTTTATTACTTCAGCCGCTACGCGTGTTAGTTTAAAATAATTTATTTAATTATTAATTACTTTATATAAAAAATCAAAGTTCATTTTTGGGATATTATACAGCTATAGGCACTTATTTATCACTCTTATTAATATTATATCACTGATTAATTGGATCTAAGTGAGTCACGGTGAGTCGCTGAGCAGTGATACAAAATAATATAAAGATATAAGAGTGAATACCTATCCCAGTGATCAAAAGATACATATCAATTTTCTCTTATATACACTATAATGCTAGCCTTACATACTGACCATATCTTGCTCATATTATGCATTAATTTTGGCGAGGAATATGTATTAGGTGAAAATGTAACCTATGTAGCTCTGTCCGAGTGGAGTAACTAACGTCTAGTATTACGTTGGCCCAGTCGCACTATAGGTATTTAATCTTCTGTATATTTAGTGCATAAATTCCAATTTCGGGAATAATTACTCTACTTTGTAAATTGGATATAATCATAATTTTACATATTTTTTTCTATTTACCTTTAATTTCGTTTATTTGTTGCCTCAAATAGAATGTAGTAATGGAAGGGTAAAATAACTCGGTAGGTTAACAAAAGTATGAATAACAAATAAAAAGACACACAACAATTTAACGTCGGAATAAATGAGTTTTCCCTAACAAATGATTGGCGACAATATCAAATAGATGAGAACGTCTAATCTAATCAAAGTAATGTGTACAGGATCTTCAAGCCCAAGACCGCGCGCATCGCATCGGCCAACGGAACGAGGTGCGCGTGTTGCGGCTCATGACCGTCAACTCCGTCGAGGAGAGGATCCTCGCCGCGGCCAGGTGATGAACAACACAGTAGACGATGTCAAAATAACGAGCTGTGTATATTATTATGTGTTTTATATCGAAATAAACGGTGTATATCCAGTTTTAAATAGTTCAAATATTTAATACTAGCTGCCCGCACAGACTTTGTTCTGTCAATTGGGAGGGGGAGGAATTTCTTGAAATGCGTTCTTAGCTGATCTCTACATGGCAAAAGTAATATTCCTACCAAATTTCAAGTCTCTAGGTCTTATAGTTCCAAAGATATTGTGATGAGTCAATATATCTATAGAACAGCTCCTATATATATTTAAAGTAACTACCATAATAATTAGGATCATAATATGTATAATATATAATACTTTCTCAGATACAAGCTAAATATGGACGAAAAAGTTATCCAAGCTGGTATGTTTGATCAGAAGTCTACTGGCTCCGAGAGACAACAGTTCCTACAGAGTATCCTTCATCAAGACGGCGATGACGAAGAGGTAATTGTGTATTAATAGTACTTGTTTTCGTTTTGTCAGTCAACTAATATCTCGGAGGCCGTAAGGTAAAGCACAAGTAAGTAGAGAGGTAGTGCCATGCTGCATTGCAGCCGAATTGGGCTGGCACGAATGGGGTGGTACCTCTCGCTCTCATAACATCGGCGTCAAGTGACAGCTATGCCGTCGCGTCGCTAACAAAACGCACAACGTTTTGTTAGTTTCCGGTGGCCCATTAGTGGGTATAAGTAGAAGATGAGGGAAATGCATCTGCATAACTTCTGGTTGTGAGGATGTCTATTGGAGGTCACCATGAGGCTCCAACTGCTTGTTTGCCTCCTTATAGCATAAAGGGTTGCTTTGGATTGCTTAATCATTTATACAAGATCAGGCTTAACTTGAATCATAAACTTCTAAAGCGAACACTGGTAGTTTCTGCTAAGATCTAAATTAAATTACTGTTTTTGACGTCTGTTAAAGTCATACTCCTGAACTACGTATGTGGACCACCAACAAATTCTAAACATATATTTTCCACAAAAGCATTATTATAACATGTAAAACGTACAGGAGGAGAACGAAGTGCCGGACGACGACCTGATCAACGAGATGATCGCGCGCTCGGAGGAAGAACTGGAGATATTCAAGCAGGTGGACATCGAACGGAAGAAACTGGAGACGCAGTCGCGGCTCATTGAAGAGTCCGAGCTGCCCGACTGGCTCGTCAAAAACGACGACGAGGTCGTCTGCAACAAGGTATGGTCTTACTGATAACTCCCTGGAACTGGATGTCCCGTCTACATGGGCCATTACCGGTGCGAGAGAACAACTACATGGGTCCTACCATCCTACTTATTACCGGCGGGTGGGATGCTCTGTGCCGCGCGCCCGTCGACAGGCAGTGTCATTACTGGCACCGTCTTGCCATGTTACATCTAAGCTAAGATGAATCACATCTTTCAACGAACTACAGATGGCCGATCCTCCGCCACTACCTTCTACATAGGTATACGTAGTTATGTGTATAATTATTACTATACATTATATCCCTCTCATTCTTATTCTCTTATCATAGGGTCAAGGGTGGAACTACCTGGACGAAGACGAGACCCTGGGCCGCGGCTCGCGCCAGCGCAAGGAGGTGGACTACACCGACTCCATCACCGAGAAGGAGTGGCTGAAGGCGATCGACGACGAGTTCGAGGAGGAAGAGGAGGAGGATGATGATGATGAAGTCCTGGACAAGAAGCGGAAGCGAGGGCGGAAACGCCGGTAATATATTCGAGTCAAAGCGTTCTATTTATTTCGTAGGTAACTGAGGCACTTGAAGAGGTCAGAGAAAGCCAATAAAGAAGTTGGCCGTTACGGAAACCCGGATGTGAAAGTATGTTATGATAACCTCCTAACGCCTGAGGACCTAAAAAAAATCCTTCTACAAGTTAATGTTTGACGCCTAGATTTTTAAAAATCCTTCATTTTCAATAGCCCTTAGACTACACAATTTTAGTTGGGATGACAGATATTTGTTTCGGAACGTTTCCGGAAGTGTCTGTATTATCTATGGACCATCAGTGGTGCCAATAGAATTTCATTTTATCAGTCATTTTCGACGGATTGTGAAGAAAGAGAGAGAGACGTCGCAAGCACGGTAAATTAATTCGAGCTTTTCTTTGCTATCTTTGCTTTACTGGCTATTATTTTTATCAGAATCTGGTGCTGAAAAACTAAATTTTCGTTTGGTATGAATATTTTAAGCCAAACCCTAAAACCTTTTTTTAACTTTTTTACTTGACCTTTAAAATTTAAAGGTCAAGTAAAAAAAAGTTTTAGGGAGTTTTAGAGAGTCAAGAAGACCTTTTTGAAGGTATGTGGGTTTCAAAATAATCCTGGATTTTAAAAGCCTAACGGGGTCCTAAATTTGCTTGGATTTTAAAACACAAGCGTTGGGTTTTTGTGCTTATCTTGTTAGTGTTATAATTATTAATTTTATTTCCTTTTTCGATGATATTATTTTCCTAGTTTTCCTAAACGTGGTTGTCTCTAAGCCTACTTAAGGTTGCAGTATTTACAAGTTTAATAAAACTTATTATAGTATAATATATTTTTTTTTTTATTTACAGTAATTAACCCCCTAAGAGATGAAGAAATCGCATCATTCTTAAAAGATTGAGATTGCGAACTCGACCCCTTTGGGGATCATGTCAAGATTTTCGTCAAGATCTTTTGGGAAGATAAATGACAGATTGACTAAAGATAAAAAAAAATAAAAAAAATATTGTGTATTTTTTAAAAGAGGCTTTTAAAAGGATTAAGGGCTTCTATCACTATAGCAGCTGATTGATCACTTCTCTAAAAACTATTGGAAATATTTTAATAACAGCATTGTTAATTCAAGTTTTAATCACTTTCATCCTCTAGGTTAACTATCTAGCTTACCATTAAATAGCATTGAATGCCAATTTTACTTGAAAATTAGACTAATATTTACCTCTATATGGACGACGGCTGGATTTGAAAAAAAGATTATGATGAAAAAAATACAAAACAATTTTTATTTTATACTTCTATAATTTTACATCATACTTTTGTAAAAATCAACCATTCTGCAATAGATATAATCAAATTACTTTGAAATTGAAATAAAAATACAACTGGTTTTCAATAGTAACTGCGACCCAGATGCCTTTTAAAAGGTTGTTTATTTTCGGCTTTTTGCCTAGCTAAAAATTGTCTTTACGCATGCTTGATCTACCAAAAAAAATCCCACGTTTGTATGACTAGTTTAAAGTACATTTTCGGATGTCGGTATCTCTGGGCGTCTACCATGCGAACCTTTTAAAAGGACTTTGGGTGTCTAGCACTACTTAGGCAAAAAAAAAGCTGGGCGTTAGGAGGCTATGTTAAAATTAGGATTCATAATTTATATAAAAATGGAATAAAATAAAGAAATAACGGCGTCATACCATTTTCCGCCGCGGCAACAAACTTACTTTCGCATTTCTAATATAAAAAAATATTTTATTAACAGTCGCCAGGATGACTCCGAGGAAGAGGAAGCACCAAGCTCCTCTAAGAAGAAAAGTAAAACGGAAATTAATTTACTCAAAAAACGATTGAAGAATATAATGCAGAAAGTAATAGATTATTCTGATGAGTAAGTAGTATACCTACCTTTAATAAACTTTATACAGACGCAGAGTAAAAAATTAAAAAAGGGCACTAAAAACAATTATCCTTAATCTCAACAAATAAACAAATACATGTCAGTCTCTTTTAATATACCTGCAAGGTACCTGCACTATAACCATAATAATATGTTTATGAGCTCTTGAACTCTATTCAATTTGTTGGCTATGGATACTTCAGAATAAAAATATATCTTCTAACCTCGCGAGTTCCTATACCTTATTATAAAGTTCGTTTTAAAAACTTAATTCATAATATTTATATCATTAATTTTATAGCCAGCTAAGTATATAGTTATGTATTATTAACATATGCTTTTTTGTTAAGCGCTGGTAGGGTGCTGTCAGAGCCATTCATGAAACTACCCTCCAGAAGAGAGCTACCGGACTATTACGATGTCATTAAAAAACCACTGGATATAAAGAAGATCATGAACAGAATTGAAGATGGAAAGGTATTTAACAAGTATACAAATTTAGACTTAGTAATTTTTTTTTACCATCGGCCTACCAGAATATGAGCCTATTTTACCATTTAATACATAGGCCTTAACATTTAAACTCTTTTGAAATGAAACATATTTTAATACACACAAATCTATTTCTAGTACATGGACATATCCGATATGGAGAGGGACTTCTTCACACTGTGCGCCAACGCGCAGACCTACAACGAGGAGACGTCATTGATATACGCAGACTCAGTACGCCTGCGTAATGTTTTTATTGAGATACGTCGTCGCCACGATAATGACCAAAACTCTGATGAATCGGATGAAAATGATAAAGGTTTGCATTAAATATTAAATAGTTTTATATATGCCCAAAATTTAAGTGAATATAGTTATAGTAAAATTTTCCTTTCGATATTCTAAGCAAAGTAAGTTAACTATGTATGTGAATGGAATTTTACTTTTGAATTTTTAATGGAATGTTATTTTTTATCATATATTTTAACAAACTAGTATAGGATAATACGATTAGTAAAAATTTCCACGAAAGATTTGCATTCCAAAGAACTTTAATGCAATAGAAACTAAGAGTTGTTTCAAATAATGTTTAGTATCTATTTTTATGTTCAGCAGTGGACGGATGGAGGCTGATGATGGTGATGAATCTTTTTCCAGGTTTGACAAATTTCATACCTGTTTAATTTTATTTTTCTTATTTATGTTTTAGAAGAGGAAGATTCAGATGGCGAGTCGAATCGTTCAGTGAAGATGAAAATAAAATTAAAGGGCAAGGCAAAAAGCACACCATCCAAAAAACGCAAACGCAAATGCAATTCCGATGAAGAATACTGTGAGGACGACTAAATCTCTTTTTATTAAATTATAATTACTATAATTATTAAGATAAAAATTGTCTGAATCGACATTAACATTTATTTTATGATAGCACATTAGATATATAAGCTGGTAGTAAATGTTATGGTTTTATTCAATGTCACTGAAAGTTTTAAATTGAATTAATCAGAATAATTGTAACATTAATATAATATTAAAGCAAACCGACAATTATGTCTTACTTTTAGATGTGACTTAAAATCAAATAAAACATTAAAATATAATAAAATACTTTAATTCTCAGTCTTAAAATTCCTAATTATGTTTCACCAATATATCCTTGTTTGCTTTGGATTCCTTCCATTTATAATCAGCCCATCTGTACACAACACCATGAATAGAAAGCATATGCTTATTAAGACTAGGACTGTGAGTGAACCGCTGTGCACAAGTTGGACAAGAATAGGGCTTTTTTCTTGTATGTACCCTCTGGTGTCTTCGTAGATCACCGTTAGTGTAAAATGATAAAATGCAATTTTCACACTTATATGATTTTTCTCCAGTATGTCTGAAAAAAGAACAAGCTTTACTACACAGGATGAATTTGTGGCGGGTCAGTAAGGGTATACCTTAACCATTATAGTTACAGGAAAACATATCTAGGAGACCATTCATAACTTTTTGGGATATTCTGAACTGCATTCATATATTTTTGAGAAAATTTACGGTCAGCTAAAAAAATGCTTCAATCCAAAAAAATATTTTTTTTATGCCTATTGAATATTGATCCTACTTTGTATGGGGATCAAAAACATTTTCCATACATTTTGTACCGAAAAACGATAAATCAACTCGTAAATATTATCGCATGATTATATATATGCATACGATATGCATGCATATGATATTCAGACCATAAATATAAAAAATCACCTCTTTAAATGTATAATTAAGTTTTTCTTAGTATGTGTCTGATAGCCACACAAATGACATTCAACTATGTCAAGTACACTGTGCTTCTTTCTGTGATTATACAACTCTGAACTTGTGACAAATGTATCTCCACAATGTTCACAACTGTAATTGCGTACATTATAATGTCTGTGAATATGATCTTGCAATGATTGGTGAGATTTTAAATACTTATTGCAGATATCACACAAATATTTTCCATCTTCATGAACATGCTGATGCTTCTTAAGACTAAATGAGTGCTTAAACTGTTTACCACAAACTGTACAAGTATAAAATGTTGTGTTGCTGTGAATTTTACGATGGGCAGCAAGACTAGAAGACTGTGTAAAACTTTTTCCACAGTCGCAATGGTATGGACGATCTCCGTTATGTCTTCTCATGTGGTTTACTAAAGTTTGACTGTGTGGTGTATTATATGAACATTTAGTACAATGATAACGTCGGCTTGGGCCTGTTCCTGTGACTTTGCCATGATGTTTTTTTTTAAGATGCATCAAAAAATTGTGTTTAATAAGGGCAGTTTCTGTTTGAAGATTCTTTTTACAAATTTCACATTGAAATATTTCTTTTCTCTCCTCCCCTTTTGTTTGAGCTAAAAAAAACATAAAGAGCAGTAAGTTACAATTAAATAAAACTGTACAGATTAAATAAAGTTTAGGCACCTACCACTAGTTAACAAAATTTTATCTTGATTATATTTGGTATCGGTATTTAAATCTATTGTCATTTCATTTTGTAGCTTCGAAACTTGGTGATTTATATTCACAATTGTTTCCTCTTTTTTCAGTTTTTCTAGGCGTAAATTGTTAAGTCGCTCATTAAACGCTATACACTTATTACGAAAGTCATAGGCAGTGTCTAATTCATGAATACATTTACTACATATAACCGATGGGAAGCATTTATCAGTCGATAGAATAATATGAAAACATGTAGCTATTTTTTCTAAAATAGAATTAAGCGCTTCTTCAATCGATAGTAAGGGCAAACATTCGTTTTTGTCTTCCAGACATATTTTACATACTTTATTCATAACTAGTTTGGTTTAATAGAATTGGGTAACTGTGATCTGTGGCTCAAAAGCTTTTTCACTTGTGCTATAAATATAATTGAAAAATCGCTGTAAAATAATACGTAGTATTCACTATATAGTTTGTGGTTATAGTGGAGTCATAAAACATTCATAAATAAAATTAAAATATTTTTATCTTGTAAACAATATTAGTCTAGAATCAAAGAGACAAAATCACTGTAATGGAAAATTTCGAATTTCGATAAATATAATGTAAACAATCAACAAAGCTTATTTTTTTTTTAATTTATTATTTTCATTTAAAGGCATTAGCTACTAGGCTATTAGTATTTAGGGATGTTGACAGTATTCATAGAAAAATATAATTTTGATGTTAATTGGTAGTTTATATGATAGAATTCTGAAAAAATACAATATTTTCCCTTATATTTTTATATGATTAAATTAATATTTTATAAATAAAATGTAACAAAATTTAAAATAGGTCACGTGATAATAAACGGAAATGACGTCACCAGTTCCTATTTAGTGGAAGCGCAAGAATGTTGACGTACTTTTATACACCATTTTCCGTATGCAGTACATATTGTAAAAACTATTTTTTCAGGCGTTTTGTCAGTGTACACACACATAGGCACCGTACAACACTTATAAAACTTAGAAGCCATTTTTTATTAACGACAACTAGCATCATTTTATCACTTTTACGATGTTTAACAACATATGACGTCACGTGACAAGTGTTAGCGTTTTGGAACGAAATTTAAAATGCATTATAAAATGCAACATTTTATAGGCATTAGACGTATTTAAGCAAAAGTTGATAATATTTAGGCCTTCGTTAGATATTTATAAATGATTTAAAAACATTTCTGAAAAATGTCAACATCCCTATTATTCGGTCTGTAATACGGAGAAATGGCGGGAATTCCCAAGGAGCGCGGCTTCGCCCCTCTAGCCCCCATCAATCAACTATCATTCCCCATTCCATCCACCCAAGGCAGTCCACCACAATATTCGCCAACCAATCACAATATATAAAGATCAAATTTTTAAAACAAACACTATAGAAAACCACTCCGAATGGACAAAACACAAAATAACAATTAATTAACGGGAAACCAAAAAAATACAACCGCGCGTCCCGATGCTTCCCGCCATTCCTCTCAACAAAGCTTAACTTTTAGATTGTTTTTTTTTTTCATTTATAAAAAAACATATAAAAAGAAAATATTTAAATAATCAGCCGCTTAACTCGTATTGTGTTGTTATGTGATGTTCATTTTGATGTCCATTGACCATACTCCATCCATCTGTCATCATTCGTACATGCCATAGATAACATATTAATAATAATATTATCCAGATATTCCTCGATTTACTAACTAGAGTTGTGCTAAATACGAGTTAACTCGAATTTAATTCTCCCTAACTCGATTTGGACGGGCGGTAAATGACCTAAGCAAAGTTAGCACCCCATTGAATAATTTTTGAAATAAAAATGACCATGAAAAATTTTTGTTAGGTCACCTATTGTTGTTTACTGTTTTTTGAAGTCGGTTTTAATTAAGTAAGTAGTTTTTATTTCCTAAGTTTTAATTGGTAGGAGATGAAGCCATAAAACAAACCCTTTTTGTGCGGAAATGTAGTTTTCGAGATATTAATTTTTTAAGTTCGTGTAGGTAAAGTTTAATTTTTCGAGCTTTGACACTAGAAATCAAGTCAATATTTACAATTTACAAAATTGTAATAAACCTTTAAAAAATTAATAAATTGATACATCATCATCAGCCTCTATCCGTCCACTGCTGAACATAGGCCTTCATCAATGAACACCAAGACGGTCAATCCCTTGCCACTCGCATCCAACTCGGACCGGGCACCACACGGAGATCGGGTTCCCACCTGGTTAATGGCCGAACAACACTTCGTCTACCTAAACGTGGCCTCCACTCTTGAACCTTATTGGGCCATCCACAAACTATAATATAGTGAATACTACGTATACCCATCGAGCTTATATGATATATTCATATAAGCTCGATGGGTATACGTAGTATTCACTATATTATAGTTTGTGGATGGCCCAATAAGGTTCAAGAGTTTTTGATTGATACATACCTGAATATATATTATTTTACATAGTGTGCGAGTGAAATTATGTATGTACGCTTTCCAACCCGACGCCAGGAGGCCGTGCGGTCGCAGACTACAAGGTTGGCGCGGGGAAACCCCCCACTTTAATAAACCAAAAGTGAGCCAAATCGGCTCACACTAACGATGTAGCATTATGGCCTTTGGGCCGTTAGCATAGATCATTCCGAAAAAAAAATGTATGTACGCTCAGCAGGCAATAATTAATATCTTTAGTTCTGCTTGGGTGATATGGTGAAAATAATTTATCACGGATATGTAAGGGATATAAATTTGTTGTATTATACTAATAAATTTTTATAAATCTATACCACAGAACCAGAGGCGTAGCTAGGTAACCAAGGGCCCTGGGGCAAATTAAAAAATGGGGCGCCACTGCTATGTAAACTGATTAGGGTTTTATCTAATGAAGTGGCTAATCCGGCACTGATTAGATATTAGATTGTGCTCGAGGTAGGTACTCTCTGTTCACTGATGACGTTAAAAGTAAAATAAAAGGAAAGACACACGCTGATACGCTACAAGCGTCGTTGGGGAATCCCTGGAAAAAATTTATCACCGTTGGTGTTACCACATTTAACGGTGGATACCCTGAACAATCTCCTGCCCGCGGACCTGAATGTGACTTGCATTTTTTCACAATATTTCGCGTTATACAATGAGCTGTAGCCGAAATCTATAGATTTGATACGATTTATTGACTTAATGGACATCAATATGAGTGGTAAAATCAAATAAAATTGAACCACTATATTGACCAGCACAAAAAAGTTTATTGACATTAGCTTACTTACTCCTGTTACAGCATTAATTTTTTAACCGTTCTCGAAAAAAAAATCTTACTCGAATTCACAATAAAACGCACATCGATGAATAATAAAATGCACATCGATGAATAATAAAACGCACATCGATGAATAATAAAACGCACATATCACTATCCGTCAAATTGACAACACTGCCAACCTACAGAAAGAATTTAGGGGAATTCCCTAGGCATAACTTTTGAATTTCTCTCAACTGAGTTGTCATGGTTAAAGTGGGGTTGCAACCTGTCATATTTATTTTGAAAATGGAAGAAATTTCCAAAAGTTCAGTTCGATCGAGATTTCTGGTAAGGATTGGAGGGCCCCCTGAGTTTGAGGGCCTAGCCCCTAGGTAGCTACGCCACTGCACAGAACTATATCAAGATAGAAGTAAAGAGTTCCGTAATTTGTATGGGGACCGAGCGTGTAACATTTTGCGTTGGTACGATGACGTCACGAGTGTAATTTAGTGATGTGAAACACATAAGCTGCGCGAAAACAATTCAAAAGCATCGATTCACAGATCGATTATAACCAGGGTTGGATTTCGTACTATAATTATAGTATTTATACTATATTTTCATGCTTCGTACTATATACTATCCATATCTAAGGATAGTACGGAAAAATACTATAATTTCTTTACTTTACATACTTGACCAATATTTTGTAATCGGTAATCATGTTTTAATGCTCTCGATCAATACAAAGTCGATTAATCGATATTACCGGTAATGTTATAGTTGTCAATGTCATGGAGCTTAGATATAGAAGGAGAACGATCATAAATTGTAATGTTCATGTCTACGGAATATAGAAAAAATAAAGTTTTATTGAGGGTCAAGGGTGCGTTGCAGTCGCAAAGATCCCCGATTATAATTTTGCGCTTGATTAATTATATTTTAGAAAAGGAACTAATAAAGTTATCATATAAGTGGTGACAAAAACTGTAACTTAAAAAAAATATTTATATATTAGTAACAAAGTTTGGAGAATGGCGGGAAACATCGGAACGCGCGGTTGTGTTTTTTTGGTTTCCGTTAATTAATTGTTATTTTGCGTTTTGTCCATTCAGAGTGGTTTTCTATAGTGTTTGTTTTAAAAACTTGATCTTTATATATTGTGATTGGTTGGCGAATATTGTGGTGGACTGCCTTGGGTGGATGGAATGGAGAATGATAGTTGATTGATGGGGGCTAGAAGGGCGAAGCCGCGCTCCTTGGGGTTTCCCGCCATTTCTCCGTATTACAGACCGAATATTGTATTTTGTATGGCTAATAGCGTAGTAGCTAATGCCTTTAAATGAAAATAATAAATAAAATAAGTAACAAAGTTATAATTAATTTGAATTGTATTAGTAAAAAATAAAAGAAATTAGAATAAAAGTTTTCACCAAAGTCAACATTTGTATTAATTAGTTGCACACAAAATAGACACTGAAATTTTTCCACTTTTTTAATATAATATTATAACTTATAAGCAATAAATACTTTAAAGAGGAGTTTATTGACTTTGTACTTTAAAGATTTTATTGAATACCTATGTTAAATTCAAAATTACAAAGTGTACTATAATTTTTTTACAAATACTATCTTTTTAAATTTTTTGTACTATCGTTTTCAACGTACCTAAATCCAACCCTGATTATAACATGGCACCGATTTTATGAGTAGTATTGTTCAAATAAACTATTTAATGATAGCGTGCTATGGACGATAAACTATATTTTATACATTGAGTAGTAGTAATATAGCTTTATTATAGACTATAATATAGTCTATAATATAGCTATATTACTACTATATATACACGTTATACAGTCACTTTATTATAACGTGTAATCATTTAAATGCTTGGTTTTTTTATTATTGATAATTAAAATGTTGATTTGATCAGATAATATAGATAGGGCACCGACCGTCCACTGGCGCCCTTATTAGAGGGATTGTAATTTCTAATAAACCAAATTCTTTAAATTCCAATCAATTTCTTTAAAGTCATCAGTGATAATAGTTGTAGTCCTTCTGATTCAACTTTTGGTCTTTGTCACAGTGTCATTTTGCTTATTTTTAATTAGCTTAATCATCTAAACGGCAAACGGTGGCCCCTTTTTTATTTAAGTAATGAATCCAAAAATACAGAAATCTAAAACTATATCACAAAATCAATAATTGGAGAATAAATAAGCCTACAAATAATCACTGGTGGATTGTAGAAAAATTAACTGGTTTATTAAAAAACATAATCCATTTATTTTTTGGAGTTATACCTACTTCTTTTAGCGCGTTAGGGGAAAATAATGAGTCACGAAAAACCGACACCCTGAAGTTAGCTATAGTCAACATTATTAACAATATTCACATGAAAAAGGGCGGAAAACCTCAAATCGGTCGCACGTACTTTTTGATAAATTTTCATTTTAATTTGAATTTTATGTAAATTTAGATCAGATAAGTTGTAGTTTGTATATATTTTAGTAGTTAGTTTGTATTAAAGTGTAAATTTCGTTTATTTTGTGTAAATTTCATCCTATTGGTAAGTCTTCTTTTCTTCACTTTTCTTTCATGTCATGATGGACCCCCTGGGGGGACAGCCCCCGATATAGGTCATGTAGTGACAATTACGAATAATGACGATTGTAGTACAATGGATACAGATGGTTCTGTGTCCCAGACAAATAGTGGACGTAAAAGAGTGTCAGCTCGGCCCAGAATCTGCAGGCATTGTAATAAAAGACGACGAAAACACCGTGGTGATAAGAAGGATATTAAGGAATGTGATTGCCAATGTGTAGAAATTAGTGATAAACAAATTCTTTCCAAGGTCGATTCCTGCAATAATTCTTCTATAGTAGTAAAGACAATACAAAAAAAACATTTTACGAAAAATTAAAACCGACTTCAAAAATACTAAACTAAAAAGTAATAAAATAACAGTTTCTTTAATTTTTGTGCTTACAACATATAATCAACTTAATCTTCTACTAATGTACAAACTTTGCGTTTACCACGTCATTATAGTTACTTTTGCAGTCGGTGTCAGCCAAGGTAGGTAGGTAATGTACAGCAACAAATACGACACCGACTCCAAAAGTAACTATAATGACGTGGTAAACGCAAAGTTTGTACATTAGTAGAAGATTAAGTTGATTATATGTTGTAAGCACAAAAATTAAAGAAACTGTTATTTTATTACTTTTTAGTTTAGTATTTTTGAAGTCGGTTTTAATTTTTCGTAAAATGTTTTTTTTTGTATTGTCAACAGTCAACACCTAAAGCTATAAACAGTACTTCATATAAAAAAACTGTTTTTGTTAAACCAAAGTCTCCAGCTACACTTAGCAAAGGGTATGACAAATCAGTTCACCAAGAAATTTTAAGGGATTTTAATATTCCCCAACCCTCTAATGGACGTGCATTAATTAACAAAGATAATGAAAACTCATTGGAAACCTCAGTAATTGATTTAATTATTTCTCTTATAAAATCTATTAGTCAAACGAATGATTTTACACCGTCCAACGCTGCCTTATTAGTTTCTGCTATTACTCAAATTTATAATCCAAATAATGGACAAAGTTCTTCAATGGAATTGTCAAAGCATCACTCCTAAAAAAGTGATCTTATTTATTTATTAAATAAATATAAACCTTATATCTGTGCTCTTCAAGAGACATGGTTGAAACCAGGATCTATATTTAAGATTCGTGGTTATTCATGTCTCAGGGAAGTTCGTGTGGATGGGCATGGCGGAGTAGCCCTGCTTGTGAAACACCCTCTTTCCTTTTCTCTCTTCTCTATTCCTTCCCACAGTAATGATTTTTCTATTATTGCTGCTTTAGTTGAAAATATATGTTATGTATCTATTTATATACCTCATCCTTATTCTGCAATCTTGAATGAAATTAAAGATATTATTTCCATTCTTCCGAAGCCTTTTATGATTCTTGGTGATTTTAACTGTCGCCATGAATCCTGGGGTTACTTATCTTCTAATAGTTATGGTAATACATTAATAGATATATTTGATTCAGTGAATTTGTGTATATTAAATGATGGCCGTCCTACTCGACATTCTCGTCCTGACGAGGGCCCAAGTGCTCCAGATTTAACAGTCACTACACCTAATCTTGCTTCTTCTTTGTCCTGGGATCCATTACGATCTACTTTTGGTAGTGATCACTTCCCACTATTATTATCATTTCCAACCTGCAATAATAACAATAAAGTATTACATAAAACATTTTAAACATCCTCGTTTAAAATATAAGCTTAATGATGTTGATTGGGATTTAATCTAATAAAAAACAAAATGATTACACTTCCAAAAATTTATCCAGGGACAGAATCTCAGTGTGCAGATTCTTTAACAAGAATCTTTATTGAGATTGCCAATGAGATCTTTCCTATTAAAAAAAGCTCTTTGGGTTTTATTCCTTCTCCTCCTTGGTGGGATAATGAATGTACTGAGGCAGTAAAGAGAAGAAAATATGCTGAAATTACATACTGTGAATGTTCCACTGATAAGAATTTTGAAATTGTTACAAAGATAATGTCAGAAACTTCAAAATTTCTAAAGAAAAAGAAATTTGATGGCTGGAAAACCTTCTGCTATTCAATATCACCTGATGTCAAACCATCTTTTGTATGGCAAAATATAAGGAGGTTTAAATCTGCAAACAAAGATTCATCTCAGGCAGTGTTAAGGCATTTAAAAAACTAGATCTCATACAGTCCAAAGCTTTACGAGTAGTTTCTGGTGCTATGCGATCAAGTCCTATCAATGCTCTACAAGTAGAATGTGGTGATCCTCCACTACATCTACGTCGTCAATATTTAGCAGACAAATTTATATTTCGATCTTTTCAGTTTCTTAATCACCCTCTTTATAACAAACTTCAGCAACTTTCTCATTGTATAGATTCATCTGCATATTGGACTCATAAAAAAACCACCTTGTCTAATCAATAGTTTTAAGAAATTTATTAACATAAAAGCTCCTATTCATCGATCCATTAATTACCCTTACTTTTTAGTACTAGCTTTGAAGCATTAATGTCTCTTCCAGAAATTCATTTTAACTTAGATTTAAATAAGCACGATATTTGTACAAATTTTTCATTTAATCTTCTTAAAAATACTGTTTGGGTTGATTACCATCATCATATTTTCACAGACGCGTCTAAACACTCCTCCTCTGATCCTGTTGGTGTAGGTGTCTATCACGCTCAATTTAAAATTTCACAGAAAATCATACTTCCTCCGGAAACATCGGTGTTTACTGGGGAATGTTACGGTATTTTTAAGGCTATTGAATATATTATTCTTTTTAAACTTCCAAAAACAATAGTTTTCTCTGATTCAAAAAGTGCCTTACAGTCTCTCAATAGGTTCCCATTTAAATCAAAAAATATTTCTTCTGTTGTTATAGAAATAAGAAATCTATTAAATAAATGCAATCACTTTGGTCTTTCTGTTTTGTTTGTATGGATCCCTAGCCATAGGGACATTACTGGTAATATAAAAGCAGACCAACAAGCTAATGAAGCCGTGGTCGATGGCGACATTTTCCCCTATAAAGTTTATTGCCAGGATCTAGGTGCTCTTCCTGTAGTTCACCTTCAGGATTGCTGGAATAGACTTTGGACTGAAACTGGTCAATCAAAAGGCAGGAGATATTTTAACCTTCAGCCACTTATTTCATTTAAACCATGGTTTTTCCGTGCCAAATGCAATAAGCTAGTATGTTCTTCTATCATAAGAATGCGTTTGGGTCATGTTTGCAAGTCTGTTCATCTTAATAGATTAGGCATTGTATCTACTGACATGTGTGAATGTGAATCCGATAAATGTGATCTAGATCACATTTTCTTTTCATGTCCTCTATACGATCGCTCCTCATTCCTGAATGATCTAATATCTCTTAATGTTCCTTTTCCTTCCTGTATATCCTGGATAATTATGTATCCATGTAAATTTTATAAAATATTGTCATCTTTCATCCTTCAGAACCATATTAAAGTTTAAATATCTGGTGTGTAAGTGTATATATGTATACTGTTCCGTACCTGAACAAATAATTTGCTTAAACTAAAATAGATATATGAGTTATTTCGTATTTTCGTACATCTGCAAGGTAGCATAAATTGGACAATATCGTTTAAGTACATATTATTATTTTTTTTCCTTTGAACTGAGGGGTTGCTTTGCGATATACCGCCATCCGAATGCGATCGTTAATGCGCCCTCTAGTGTGCGCTTATAGTCAGTACAAACTCAACCACTGCCGCGCGCGCATACAAACCGGGAGGCCTCCCGTAACCCGTTTAACTCGATCGAGGATTAACATCATTCATCCTACGCTGGAGATCCGAATCAGTGTGTCCCTATGGTGGTGTTGGATACGAGGGTTGGAACAGTTCGCGTCACCTACAGAGTCTCCGGAGCAGACCACGTTGCCGAGGACAGCGGTGAGTAAAGCGGGCGACCCCGGCCCTATATCTAACATAAATTTTTGGTCCTTCGAACCAGGATCATTGTCCAGCTTGTGCTATCTTGTTTAATAGCAGTACTACGTACTCATTTTTCAATAAACGTATTTCTTTTCGCATTTTATCTCGCCGCCATCTTTGCTTCGCAAAATGCCGGACGAATTACAATTAGAAATATTGTGTGAACAAGATATTTTCGAAAGAGATTTGATCCTCGACGAGCTTAAACGTATTTTACAGCTTGCAACCACAAATGATCAACAATTTCGTTCGCGAGCTAGTGATTTAAGTTCACATCAAAGAAAATTCAATAAAATTCAATCTAAAATTGAAAAAACGCTCATAAAGCACAAGGTTTTTGATAAAGACGAGCATATTAAAATACGCAATGATTTTAACGACGTATATTATGCCATTGTTTCGTACATAAATAGTCATAAAAATGACGACCTGAATCGGCGTCGGTCACTTTATCAGGACGAAATTTGTCATAAAAGAAATCTACCCGTCTTGCCGTTACCCGATTTTAGCGGTGATCCTACCGATTGGCAATCGTTTTTTGATTTATTTAGTTCATTAGTCCATCACAACAGAGCCTACACGGAGACGGAAAAATTAAGATACCTTCTACTTTCGGTTAAAAATGAACCATATAACTTGATCAAATCACTCCCTATAACAGGTGATAATTATACTATCGCGTTAAATATTTTAAAATATAGATATGAAAATAGGCGTATCGTCGCATCTTAACATATGGATCGTATACTCGACCTTGAAACATGTTCCGAGCGATCTTATCAAAGTGTACGAAATTTATTAAATGTCTACCAGGAAAACATTAGGGCGCTTGAGGTTATGGATTTTCCTATTGATCAGTGGAGTTTTATATTACTTAACTTATTACTGCGTAAAATACCCACAGGTTTGAGAAAGAAATATGAACGTTCATTGTCAAGACCGTCCGATATACCGGATGTTAATACTTTAATTGAATTTTTAGAACGCGAAATCTCAGCCGACGAAATCGCTATGGCTTCATATACACAGTCCATAAAAAACTATCCAGAAAATATTAATAATAAGCATCATAAGAAAAGTAGCGAGAAATTAAATGTACATCGCAATTCATTCACCGCACGCGTCGCGTCAGTCACAGAGCAAACTGGACCTTATAATACACGTGATAGGAATCGTTCTTGCTTGAAATGCGCCGGTCAGCATTTAATTTCTAAATGTACCGAGTTTTTAAATCTCTCTCCGCAGGATAGGTACAACTTTATTCAAAACAAAAATATTTGTTACAATTGTTTAAACGTCGGACACGATGCAAGAAATTGTAAATCGAATTTTGTATGTCGTACATGTCAAAAAAGACATCATAGCCTTATTCATTTAATTTCACCGCAGTCTTTAACGACTGTAAACAGTACTACTGCTAGCGCTGTCTCGTTCCCTCCTACGGAGGATAGACAGGACGCTCGCATACATAATAATTACGCGACAAAAATGCATTCGTCGCATTCTACGGTGTTATTATCTACCGCTGTAATAGATTTATATATGGGAGATAATAAAATTTCATCCGTTCGGTGTATGGTTGATAGCGGGAGTCAGGCCTCGTTCATAAGCGAGACGTGCGTACAGCGTCTGGGTTTGCCGCGCACTGGCGTTCGAGTACCGGTACTTGGCATAGGTGATACGGAACCATTGGTACCTAAGGGTATGGTCACATGCTCGATTACGCCAAAGGATAAACATCATCCCGTTATTCCGGTTGACGCATTAATCTTGTCTAAGTTAATGTCAAAAATGCCTAGTGTGTCTTTGCCTTACTCTGAGTGGCCGCATTTAAAGGGCCTTACCTTGGCCGATCCTCATTTTCACACACCTCAACCGGTTGAGATGTTATTAGGAGCGGATATACTATCCCACATTTTATTAAATAACACTATTATGGGTCCACCCGGTACACCGATTGCGATGAGTAGTGTCTTCGGTTATTTACTGTTAGGTAAGCTTACATTTAATGGAAGCATTTCGACTCCACTCCAAGTTTGTTATAGCTCGTTTGACAACGACAACCTTCAAAGATTTTGGGAGCTGGAGTCAGTACCAGAGAAGCGGAGTTACACTCCCGATGACGAATTATGCGAATCCTTTTTTCGAAGAACGCATAATCGAGATATCACAGGGCGATACGTGGTCGCTTTGCCTTTCAAGGTCAACGCCCCGCCCCTCGGCGACTCAAGACAAATTGCAGTTGCTCGTTTTCATAAGCTGGAATATAGGTTGGAACGTAACCCCCAGCTGAAGTTCGACTATCACGCTTGCCTTCAGGAGTACATTGACCTCAATCACATGGAGCTTGTTGATGATGAGTCTTCAGTTGGTGCCAACTACTATATCCCACACCATTGTGTGATTAAGCCTTCAAGCCAGACAACACGCACCCGAGTTGTTTTTGATGCCGGCTGTCGTACGACCAGCGGGTACTCATTGAATGACGTGCTGTTCTCAGGACCTAAACTTCACCTAGATATCGTTGATGTTCTTTTAAAATTTCGTGTGCATCGTGTTGCTTTCTGTTCAGACATAAAACAGATGTTTCGTAATATATTATTACGTGAAAGTGATAGAAATTTTCACCGTATTCTCTGGCGTCGATCACCAGAGGAACCTTTACGTGACTACAGGCTATGTACAGTCACATTCGGCGTCAACTGCTCTCCCTATCTCGCACTTCGTACCATCCGACAACTGGCTAACGATGAGGCCGAGCGTTTCAAACTGGCCGCGGCCGTTTTATTAAATAATGTCTTCGTCGATGACGTCATTACGGGCGCCGACGACGAAGCCCAGGCTCTTCTTCTTCAGCGGGAGTTGATTGCTATTTGCGCGACAGCTGGGTTCGAGCTGCGCAAGTGGCATAGCAACTCGCCCGCGATTCTCGCTGCAGTCCAGCCATCAGAGTTTCATGGTGGGCGGTGTGAGAATGTCCTTTTCGAAGAGATGGAGGGCGATAGGGGTGTCAATGTTCTCGGATTACAGTGGGACCCCCGAGCGGACTCATTCAACTTCAGGGTTCACGTTACTTCGCGCGATTGTACCAAGCGTGCTATATTATCCGATATAGCAAAAATATACGACCCTCTCGGGTTATTGTCGCCAGTAACATTATTCGCTAAGCATTTAATTCAGTTGATGTGGTTGGAGAACATTGGTTGGGACGAGCAGCCGCCTATTGATATATTAAATTCATGGATGCATTTTAGTAAGGAGCTACCGCTCTTATCATCGATTTCTTTTCCTCGTTATATTTTTAATACTGACGACATAGAATCTATTCAAATACATGGTTTTGCGGATGCGTCTCAAATCGGTTACGCCGCATGCGTTTATATACGACACATAGGCAGGAGTGGTAATTGTGAGACACATTTAATAATGGCAAAAACTCGTGTCGCACCGTTGCGTGTGTGTCTTACTATTCCTCGCCTTGAACTGATGGCAGCACTCTTGTTATCTAAATTAATTGAGAGGGTGAACCACATATACGGAGACAGGATCCGTCCCGGTCAAATTCAGGCTTGGTCCGACTCTTCGGTCGTATTGGCTTGGCTTCGTTCTTCTCCACATGAATGGAAGACCTTTGTGTCTAACCGCGTCAGTGAGATCTTGACCCGTGTGCCCGCAAGCTGTTGGCGCCACGTCCCGTCTGCTGATAACCCCGCAGACGCAGCGTCTCGTGGCCTATTGCCGGCCGCATTGGTTAGGAGTGGCTTGTGGTACCATGGTCCCGCATGGCTCCAACAGGATCCCGACTCTTGGCCTATACAAAAACCGATTTTAAATACCAGCGAAGAAAAGCGTAACACAAAGGAACGGCTTGCTAAGTATTCCCACACAGCTGTGACGTATCCCCTTGGCGATACGGATAGTTTTATCACACGATATTCGTCGTTAAATAAACTTGTATGTGTGACCGCTTTCATTTTTCGTTTTTACAACAAATGTAAAAATAGACATGTTAAACAGTCACTTCCAAATTACATCACGGTTCCTGAATATAACTTTTCACTTAATCGCCTTATACTTTTGACGCAACATTCAGTTTTTAATGAGGATATAAAAAATATTTCTAACAATAAATTAGTTTCGTTAAGCTTGCGCCGTCTTACGCCATTTCTGGATAGTGACGGATATTTACGCGTGGGAGGACGACTTCACAAGTCTCTTTTACCGTTTAATTCTAAACATCAATTGATTTTGCCTAAACGACATCCCTTGACGGATCTTATAATCGACGACGCTCACCTGACCCACTTACACGCGGGACCTCAGTTAGTACGCTACTCGCTTCTACAGCGATATTGGATCTTATCGAGTCGTGATATCGTGCGTCAGCGAATACATCGATGCGTACGTTGCTTCCGGGCGCGCCCTGCGTGTATGCAACCGCGCATGGGACAGCTCCCTGAATCCAGGCTACGTCCAACTCGTGCCTTTAAAAGGACATCGGTGGATTTTGCGGGGCCTTTTTATGTTCGCGCTAACAAGGTTCGGAATGCTAAGGTAGTGAAGTGTTATGTTGCAGTTTTTGTATGTATGTCAGTTAAGGCCGTACATCTCGAACTCGTATCCGAGTTATCTACAGAAGCTTTTCTAGCCGCCTTGCGACGTTTCACGTCCCGGCGTGGCTATTGTACGGATATCTATTCAGATTGTGGAAGGAATTTTGTTGGTTGTAATAATTACTTAAAGGATTTATACGCGTTTTTACGTAGCGATCCAGTTCTAAATATTTTAAACAAAGAAACTTTAAGGCAGGGCCTTACGTGGCATTTCCAACCTCCTTATGCTAGCCATTTCGGCGGATTGTTTGAAGCCTCCGTAAAGAGCTTTAAACATCATCTTCACCGCGTGGTAGGTACGCGAATTCAGACGTACGACGAGATGCACACTCTTATTTGTCAGATAGAAGCCGTTTTAAATTCGCGACCTCTTTGCGTATTGAGTTCGGATGCTTCGGATCCTCTTCCCTTGACTCCGGCTCACTTCCTAATAGGGGAACCCCTAACTGCGGTGCCTGACGTCGCCTTGGTAGACGAAAATCCTAGTCGACTTACTCGTTGGAACTGGATTCAACAGTCGGTTCAACATTTTTGGAAACGATGGAGTAAGGAGTATCTTCACGAACTCCAACAAACTAATAAATGGTTTCAAGACCGCGGCTCCACTCTTCGTGAGGGCACTGTTGTTATGGTGCGTGATGAGAACCTACCACCCCTTCAATGGAAGCTCGCACGCATTCACGCGCTTCATCCCGGCTCCGACCAGGTTGTGCGAGTCGTAACATTAAAAATGGGCAATACGTTTTTCAAACGCCCTGTTGTCAAAATTTGTCCCCTTCCACTACAATAGTCAGATTGTATACAACCAATATTAATAGTAAAGTTTAGTTTTAATTAATATATGATTTTCTTTATAAGTTTTATTCTTCTTTTAAAAGACACTACGTGCTTTTAAGGTGGGCGGCATGTTCCGTACCTGAACAAATAATTTGCTTAAACTAAAATAGATATATGAGTTATTTCGTATTTTCGTACATCTGCAAGGTAGCATAAATTGGACAATATCGTTTAAGTACATATTATTATTTTTTTTCCTTTGAACTGAGGGGTCGCTTTGCGATATACCGCCATCCGAATGCGATCGTGAATGCGCCCTCTAGTGTGCGCTTATAGTCAGTACAAACTCAACCACTGCCGCGCGCGCATACAAACCGGGAGGCCTCCCGTAACCCGTTTAACTCGATCGAGGATTAACATCATTCATCCTACGCTGGAGATCCGAATCAGTGTGTCCCTATGGTGGTGTTGGATACGAGGGTTGGAACAGTTCGCGTCACCTACAGAGTCTCCGGAGCAGACCACGTTGCCGAGGACAGTGGTGAGTAAAGCGGGCGACCCCGGCCCTATATCTAACATATACTTATATATTTATGAAATTTTTATTATCCGTATCAAACCTCTCCCTACTTATCTGATATTTTCCCGTGTTCCGTATCCTTTTATAACTTAGTTTCCCAATCTTTTAATTTACGTCATTGGCAAAAAGTAATCGCTATTGCCAAAAGAAAAAAGAAAAAAATAAAAAAAAATAAAAAAACACATAATGACAGTATAGGAGGAATGGCGGGAAGCATCGGGACGCGCGGTTGTGTTTTTTTGGTTTCCCGTTAATTAATTGTTATTTTGTGTTTTGTCCATTCGGAGTGGTTTTCTATAGTGTTTGTTTTAAAAACTTGATCTTTATATATTGTGATTGGTTGGCGAATCTTATGGAGTACCGTTCTGGGGTGGTTTTCTTAGTAGGGCTGTTCTGGCGGTTTTCTATAGTGTTTGTTTTAAAAACTTAATCTGTGTAATATATAATGTGATTGTTTGGCGAATATTGTGGTGGACTGCCTTGTGTGGATGGAATGGGGAATGATAGTTGATTGATGGGGGCTAGAGGGGCGAAGCCGCGCTCCTTGGGGTTTCCCGCCCTTTCTCCGTATTACAGACCGAATAATTGTATTTTGTATGGCTAATAGCCTAGTAGCTAATGCCTTTAAATGAAAATAATAATAATGACAGTATAGACGTCAAAAGAAGATATTATAGTGTTTAACAACACATTATGCAAAAAGGTTACAGTGTAATGAAATTGTACTATGTATTTTTCTTTAAGGAGTATTACTTCTAACGCGTATACATTTTTATTATTTATTATATACATTCGGAAAACTGAAATAAACTTGAAATATAGAAGTAGCCATAACCAGTTTCTCAATAATATTTGCTTTGCATTAAAAAATGCTAAAAATAAAGGTTTATTATTTTTATTTTACATACATTACATTATAGCTACATAATAATATAAAATGAAATTATCATTTCCTCTGCTTTCAAAATAAATTTTATTCGATTA
Organism: Helleia helle; assembly: GCA_963853865.1. Taxonomy (NCBI): domain Eukaryota; kingdom Metazoa; phylum Arthropoda; class Insecta; order Lepidoptera; family Lycaenidae; genus Helleia; species Helleia helle. The sequence continues at coordinate 17,936,368 of OY971421.1, forward strand.
AGAAAATCGCAGTGTAGGTACAGCACTTTTGACAGAAAAAATGAGAAATGTCTTCAACGTGACTTGACAGTTTTAATAGCATAATTTACATCGCTGGTTTTGAACGCCCGCCAAGTCTGGCTCGTCAAATAAAAGCCGCAATGGAAAACTAGCGTTAGACACAATCGCCCGCTACTGTTTTGATAAAATAAATGGTTTTTTTAATTAATAACAGATTTTTTAGGACAAATAGTACTTACTGGTGAAAGGAAATACCTCCATTAACAGCTACAATTTTACTGGTAGTGTTTGAACAATTAATTATTGAACGAGCCGTTTTGTTTTTAAAACCTTACGTCGCATGCTAACCGCGGTCGGGAGTATACTAAAGTTCGCGGCGAGCAATGGAGCCGTCGAGTCGTCCTTTTGCCAGGCGAGGTACATACACTCTTTAGTCTTTACTTTTATCTCGATATATTTCTGTGATCTATAGAGATAAATAAAATTGGAGTGTCCGTTTGTAACATTAAAATAACTGCTTTTTACTAAATGCATATGGATATATACACAGTACATAAATCAAAATAGCAGTTTTTACAATTTTTGTCCGTCTGTCTGTTCCGGCTAATCTTGGAAACGGTTAGCTTATGTTATATGGAGTAACTTAGGCTAAAAAAATAATCATCATCAATTCGTCTAAGGCTGTAAATCTAAGTTAACGCGGGCGAAGCTGCGAGAAACAGCTAGTTATAAATAAAACTTAAAGTACAGGATAACTTTTATTCAGAATATTATTCAAGCTTCTGCTTGTGCTTGCAATCTTTTGATGAAGGATTCCTTCTTTTGCTTGATCCTGTTCTTTCTTTCTGCAAGAGTTAACTTGCGCTTGTTCCAGCGTTTTTGTTTGACGGAGTCCTTCTTGCCTTCCTTCTTATGAACTGGATTTGCACGAATAGTTTCATGTGCTTTTTTGTAAAGGGCTTCAATCTGTTGCAAAATAAATTTTATGTTACTATATTTTTTTATCAATAGTAAAAATATCATATCATCATAAATAAATTTTGTTGCAAATTTAATAACTCTTTAGCACAATAATACAAAGAAACTAGTAAACTTGCTGATAGTTTAGTCCAACTTCGACACTAGCTAAAAATAATACTTAAACCAGTAATTTGGTTGGACGATCTTAGCCTGTATTATCAATTTGTGGAGAAAAAACAATAGCAAAGTTTGTTAGTTTTGGACATATCAAAACTATTACAATGTGTCTTTAAAGTATGTTTTTTTAATGATGGATAATAATATATGCTAAAAAAAATACTCTTTACTGCTACTAGAAGATGTTTTAATAATTGTATTTAAAAAGATTACTTACTGCATCAGCTGTGACACCGACTTTGATGTATTTGCTAAACTGTCTTTTGAATGAGTCTTCATCTTCCTGTTCTAAGTTTCTCATGTATTCAGCAACATGGAGACCAAAAATGTGTGACCTAAAAATTTGAAAATAAGTAAGACAAAATGGTACTTGGGAGATAATATTTTTATCTTGTATCACTTTCAAATGTAACCAAGACCGGTTTAACAACATATTTAACAATGTTATTTTACAACCAAATGTTTTGTTTAAATTGTTTTAGCTCCATTAACGCTGTTTGATAAATAGAAAGATCTGTTTATCAAAGGATGATAGGAGCTAAAGAGAAATAATTGAATTATAATATATTCACCTATGTACTTCAGCATTGAATTTTTTAGCTTCAGCATCATAGCCGGGGAATCTCTTGACGGAGTGAGGAACATTTAAACCACCATCAACTGCACCCTTCATGGCTCCAAACACACGGGCTCCAGTTGTGGTTCTTGCAAGACCCACATCCAAGTAACATCTAGAAAGGAAAATAAGGTTTAATTAAGAAAAATATACATTATCACCAATAAGATTATCAAAAATATATATTCAGAAAATTACAATGCAGCATTACACAAGTCCCTAAGTATATGTATTCAGTCCGCCCGTAATAAATCATCATGGAATATAGCATACTTTTAGTTTATCTAAGTGTCTTTTTGTTTGAAATAGTTAAAAACAAAAAAAAAAGATTTGCTAAACTAGTATTAAAGTCATAGACACTAGTAGTGCCTAAGCCCCTCAAAAAGAAGAAAAAACCATTAATTAAGTACCTAAAAGCACCTGGTCCATTGTCAACGGGCTCTACATTGAACTCGTCACCAGTGACTTCAGTGGCTCCAGCGTACAAGGAGTCAAGACCCAGCCTTTGCAGGAGACGTCTTGCAAGCAGCAGCCCTGTGCAATAAGCAGCTGCGTAGTTGGTCAGACCAACCTACAAAAAGTGCTGGTATTAAAATAACTATTTAAAACACTTTAGTTTAGGTTTATATCAGATAGCAATCAGTATTGAACATATAGCAACATGATGGTTTGCATTTGTACAGTGCTTCAGACCGCCCGTTCAAAATCATCATTAAGTTAAAAGATTAATTATAAATAAAAGAATAATTTTTGGCATTGTATTACTAAAGTAATTCTTTTCCCAACAAATATCGCTTACACTTTATCACACATTTCAATATCTGAGTTTATAGATCTAATAAACCATTTACCTTGATACCATACTTTGGTAGTTCGTGTGAGTATGCTGCACATACAATGTGATCTCCCTCAATACGCGAGTATGAGACTTGGCAGGTCACATCTTTGTTGGAAAGACGTACAATTAAACGATACTTGGGAGTGTTGTACTTGTTCTTGTCCTAAAATCAATTGACTGCAATAATAATAACCTTTATCAATGATACAATTCAATAAACAGTAGATAATCGAGATTTGATACCTGTATAACGAGGCGTTTGCGAGCATAGTAGTCGGTCTTTCCTTCACGACGCCTCTTGAACTTGACTTGGTACCTCTTAAAGTACTGCTTGTTTTTAACCACTTTCACGAACGCCTGAAAACATGTTTACTTATAAATGCTGATAATAATATTATGATCACTATTAATATAAGACATTTGGATCAGAGACACGTTAAAATCATTGGAATTGAGTCCGATAACACATCAACATTACAAAACACATAGAACATGGTTAAGCATATTGACACGAAATCGTCGGCAACATCAGATGACGCGCATGTGTCGATATTTCATCATTTCATCTTATTATAATAATTACTGGCTAATAAGTATAAAAATTATCTTCACTATTAATATAGCTCAATATAAATAACACATATACCGGATAAAATCAAGGAGACGAGGTGCTTAGGTAAAGATAAATCAGCGATTATTATAGTAATCCTTTTCTGTATATGGTTAAAACTACTAAATATATACATTGACTTTGTTATAAATGTGATGTATCATATTATTTTTGGCACTGAACTTACCATTTTTAAATAAAATCCCAACACCAAACGTAGGTTACGCACTCACTGTAACCTACAAAAGAAAGAGGATTTGAGACGTCAACTGTCATTTTGTAAAGTCGCAAATAAAAGCACAGATTAGTATTATGTAGCAAGCTAAATAAAAGTCACAACTCACAACTCGCAAATGCCTAAAGAGTATAAATATATTATACTAGCTGTTGCCCGCAGCTTCGCCCGCGTTAACTTAGATGTACAGCCGTACACGGATTGATGATGATTATTTATCTATGGACGGGCGTAGGACTTTATTTTATAATATGAAGTGATTAATACCGTATTTTTGTAAATAGCTTTTACATTACCGCTTTAAGATTGCCAATTTTTAAAGTATTAAAATCGATATAGGTACAGTTTGGCAAAAAAGAGTATGACGTGGTGTGGTGACAGGTGGAACTAAATATTTTACTAAATGGAAACCTATGATGTTGACAATACTTGGCCGACAAATACTACATTTTGAGTAAAGTTTAGTGTTTCACATATATTTTTTACGATTTGATTAAATTATCTTACTGATTTTCCATATTATGATGAGACCTAAGTGCAAGTGGCGCCCTCATTTTTTCCATACTCTTTTTTGCCAAGCTGTACTGTTATATTTAACATAATATAGACATATTATGTGTACCACTCCTATACTCAAAAATGGGCGCTCTCTATTATGGTTATTGAAACAACATGTTACTAATGAAGTCTATATTAAATAAAATTGTAATCCCTGTTAAACATTTCCAGACCACCAAACGTTAGCGATGTATAAATCGGGCCGGTCGACACAGTGTCATCTAGTGACAAATTAAATAATATAGAATATAATATCAATAAAACCATACCGTGATTTAGAAGTCAAGTTTGACGGTACAGTGACATCTAAGGAAGAATATATAAACTTTACTCTCAAACATTATGCCATCGCGGGCATAGCATAGGCATATTTAGGATACACAATTCTACCATATTACATTCATACAATAATAATTATTATCCTAACTTTAGGAACCGGGGCTCGGCTCGGCTCGGGCGCGAGGCGCGGCATCACGGAGCGCCCGGATCGCGCGGCTCGGTCGAAATCACGGTATCGCATTATATTGATTTTGCTATATCTTCTAAGATATGCATTTCATTTGCATGGTGTAAACGGGAAAAACATACTTCATGAAATGCTCAAGCTAACTAACATATTTAAAATGATAAGGATTAATACCACATTTGTGTAAATAGCTTTCCAACTACCGTTTTATAATTGCCCATTTTATAAGTATTAAAATGGATATAGTATGTTATCCTTAAGACATACACATATGCCATCGCGAACTTTTTTGTAGATCTTTCTAAGGTGTACAATAATGTAGTACATAATTTTGATCTATCTATTAGTGATCATCCAGCGTTTGCAATGTAAGTGCAAAAAATGTATTTATTTACGACATCACATTAGAAACCTCAAAAATAACAGTATTTCTCCACTATTACATAGTAGCATATTTTGCCATTATCAGGTTCTGTTAAGTTGGCGGGGGGAAATAGATTTTTAATATTTTTGAGCTATTTCAACTGCTTATCAATTTTCTTAATTTTTTTTTGTTCTTTGACATTTTTTGGAACGTAGTTCATTATCGCGCGTTGCGAAAGGGGGCTAGACGGAAAAAATTAAGACGAAAAGTTGTAACGACACTTTTTGCTATAGTTGTAAGCCATGCGGCGTGCGCGTGTTTATCTGTCTGTCTCTCTCTCACACACTTTTTTGTTTTTTATTACAATTCCTTCACTAATTAATCGAAAGGAACTTCGTTCCATCCGGGTGTCCCTTGACCTCTCTTTTATTTTAATTAAAAAATTGACCTCAAGTTAGCACAAACTATAGATATTTAACCTAGTACAGTGCACACCCTTGAGTGGTGTCCGAGACGGGTGGCTCTGCGTCATGATCTGACATCGGTTATCGGAGAGGACTTGTCTCTGCCAAGCGTCATCAAAGCGGTGCTCGGTGACGACGAGTCCTCTCAATGGTGAGATGGCGTTGGTCTCCTTTTGCGAGGCAGTAATGTCCCAGAAGGAGGCCAACGAGCGGGTGAGAAAAAGGGCACCAACGAGGCCTTCCCCCGCGGGCGACGAACCTGCCTGGGGATATTTTTTTATTGAATAGGAGGGCAAACGAGCAGTCGAAGCCGTTTGGCGACTATCGACGCCCGTACACATCCGCACAACCAAAGATTATGCAGATGCGTTGCCCTCCTTTTCCATATCTCCCCCAATGGGCCACCGGCAACTCACAAACCGCACAAAACGCGACAACATAGTGGCTATCACTAGACACTGACTAGCTATTGCTAGCTATTGACTAGGATTCTCTGTCTACGCTAAATATGGATTAGATTTATGTATCCAATATGGTGAATTGAACACAAAGTAAACTAAAAGATGAAATTTTTCTATAAGATTTCGATGGGAAAACTGTAGACGGCGAAAAATAAATTTATTAGACAAATACTGACATCATATTCGGCCTCACTCACTCTCATGGACTTAATATATTAAGTCCATGCTCACTCTTAAAACCCCACTTGGGTTTAATTCTCTAGCTTCGTTTTTTTTATAAAATTGGACGAACATAGACTTTCTGCGTGACTATGCCAGTCTACTCTATGGTTCGTTATGGCTTCCTCCTATTCATATCCTGAGTTATTTTTGGCGGGTTTTATATTTACCTTGCCATTTCTATATGAAAAAAGCAATGTTTTTCGATATTACTTAAAGTTTTTACTGTATTATGTATATGTATTAGTAACGTGCACTGTTTTATTGCCTGTGGTATTAATATATCCTCGTGATGTTACGAACTTGATGTAAAATATTGATTATTTTTAATGAATTATTTTTTGCGACGAAGATTATTTTTAATAATTTCTTTCGTTTTCACAGTGTAGCTTCCCGATTTTGTCGTTATGCGTCGCATATTGTTGGAATAGAATGGGAGTTGCGAGGGCTAGAGTATTGGGATAATGAACAATGTTATATAGTTATATCTAATCATCAGAGTTCTTTAGATATTTTAGGTAATTCAAGTTTACACCTAATAAACTTGTCTATAAATCACTGCTAAAGTTTTACATGTTGTAGGTATGTTTGAAATGTGGCCTCGCATGAAGCGATGTACAGTTGTGGCAAAAAGACCACTCATGTTTGCTGGTGCTTTTGGATTTGGAGCCTGGCTCTCAGGCCTTGTTTTCATTGATCGCCTGAAAACTGAAAAAGCTCGACAACTTATGAAAGATGCAACTGATAGAGTAATACAAGAAAAGGTATGTCATTAAAATAAGTAGATGCAACTAAATCATTCATGCAACAATCTTTACTTTTCCAGACTAAGCTATGGATATTTCCTGAAGGAGCTCGTTATAATAAAGGCAGTATACAACCATTTAAGAAAGGAGCATTTTACCTAGCAATTGATGCCCAAATTCCAATAATGCCTGTAGTGTTTAGCCAATATTATTTCCTTGACAATGAAACAAAAACTTTTGAGCCAGGTACAGTCCATTAAGAATTTTAAAAATTATATAAATTATCTAGCCCTAATGGTTTTTTAATGTTTTTTCAATTGTTTCAGGAAAAGTTGTTATTACTACTTTGCCTCCAATTCCTACCAAAGGTTTGAATCGTAATGATTTAGAAGCCCTGTCTGACTTGGTTCGGCAGCAGATGATACATGTATTTAATGAAAGTTCTAAAGATTTAGCTAAGCAAAACAAAATTGCTGTTTAATTAATTCCAGTAAATTAAATATTCCATCTAATTCCCGTCTCATCAGTTTAGTACCAGAAGTACATTTTGCCAAAGATAATTTATTATAGTTGTTATGTTTATAAGAAAAGATTATTTTGTTAATTATTATATTAAGCTTGTTTTCTAGTCAATATTATATATAATGGTTTACTTTATGTTGTTCTTGCAATCAACTGTAAATGGCTAGTTGTTAGATAATTTAATATATTTGTTAACATTTATTATGACCCTTAATAATATACTCAGTTTTAAATAAAAGAGTTGCATGAAAATGGGAATCTTTATTTTAAAACCATAATCTCAATATACTTATATGACAACTTTTGAACATAAAGTATTGCAAATTTATATATGCTTTCATTAGTTTGTGCATTATATTTAAGTTGTAACACATATACTTGATGCACAAATCATTAGCTATTTTCGATATCATGTACAGTTCATAAAATCAAATTATCAATCTAAATGGTTTACTGACACTAGAAAAAAATACAATATAAATGACATTTACATCCCAGAACAATTTTTTTATTTACAAAATCAACATTTTTTGTAAGTGTTAGAAGCTTAAGACTTAAGTCTGTGATTGTAATTAATAATATAACATAAAACTTGGCTTTAGCTGAGCAAAACTACATTGTTATTAACTACAACCATATTAAGATCCTTACAATAAAAATCACAGATGAATAATTCAAATATTTATATATTATGTGCAAGAATGAATTACGTTTCGGTTTTTGATTCATCTAATCATTCCAATTATCTTCCCACCCTTCATCCCCATTTAGATTATCATCAGGTACAAAGTTTAATTTACTACTGAAATTTGTTCCCTTATTTCCGGCAATAACAGCAACCTCTTGCTTTTCAATTACAGGTGTCATGTCAGCAAAAAAGTCAAACTCATCATTTCTAGAGACTTCAATTTTTTGATTTTTTATATCTAATTCTGTTATATCTATAATATGCTTTTTTGCATCCAAGCCAGCTTTTTGCAAAATAGTTGAACGTGCAGTGGAATTACCTAAATCCAGTGTCTCTTTGATAACATCATTAGTGAAATTTAATGGTGTTTCTTTAAAAGCAGTATCTTCTATACTATTTTTCTCCAATACTAATTGATGCTTGGAAGTATCCCAATCATCCCATTCGCCATCAGATTGCACTTCACCACTTCTATTGGATTCCATTATCATCATCTGATCATCATTGTCATTAGACTCCCCACCCACTGGTGATGGTCTTTCATTTAAAATAATATTTTGATCTAAAGATGGACTTTCATCATGGTGGAATAATGTTGTTGAACAATCCAAAACTGTAGTTTTATTTGAAAGAGGCAACGCTAAACTTGTTTTGGAATTTGGTCTACCATCAATAAAATATTTCGTTCTTTTTCCTCCTACAACTGTATCTGCTCCTAGTATTGGAACCAATTCACTAAGGCACACAAGAGTTGATGATACTAAATTGTCATTTACATCTTTTATTCCAAGAAGTAACTGGAAAGAGAAAATAGCATATTTTAATTATTGTAATTGTAAACCTGGCCATAGCCCTACTACACTTCATTGTTCTCATGATGTTCATCTTAGATGATTTTAATATTGATATGCAACTTTGTGTAAAAGTTGATTCATCATCTACCTTTTGACTATTGTGGAGTTTTAGAGTTTAAATATACAGTTACAAAGTATTGCAAATTTATATATACTTTCCTCTGTTTGAGGATTATATTATTTGTAAATTATTGTATTTGTAAGTATTTATGTACATAATAACTACTAATACTAAATTGCTCATGAGCCAAGTCAAAAAATCATACCTCTGGTAAAATAAGTAGTGACAATTCTTCATGGCTAAAAACATGCACAAATTTCAAAAAGTGTGACAACAACAACATTCTTATTTGAATATCCCTCACTCCAAATAACTGAAGTAACCTTGGCTTAATGTGCTCTTTGAATGTTCCTATAGAAAAGAAACCTGCCATTTCCCCATGTTGAGGTCTATCTATAAAAATAAATGTTATGTAAGTATCACTCAAATTAATAAACTTATTTTTAATATCATAATTATATACAAACCTTTTTTAGGTTTTAATATAAATGGCAACACACATTCTCTAGCAGTGGTATCTAGAAGTGTATGCCTTGATAATAATAAACCTCCAAACTGTTTTGCTACAGTCTCCTCATCATAGTTTTTAAGATTGACAAGAATGTTGGAAAAGAACTGGTTTTTTTCTTCTTCAGATTTAAGTGGTAGGACATTGAGAAACTTGTATATTGTAATGAAATTATGATTGAAAAAATCATGTTTGAGAACTTCTGATAAATTTGGCCGTCTTTGAGGATCAACATGTTGTAATATGTCCCTGCAATACTTTTTGAATTCTTTCAAGTGAGGTACTTCATCTGAAATAAGAAATATATTTATTAGATGTTACAAAACAAAATTGATACAATAAAATTCATGAATATTAATAATAATAATATAACTTTATTGCACACCATTAACACAAACAAAGAAAAAAAAAAGAAAGGACTTGTACAATTAGGTCTACTTTTACAAAATTTAATAATCTTATTTTACTATTAAATATTAATACAGCGATAAAAAAAGATTACCATCTTTGTGGTCTTTAAATACATCTTCTACCAACACACCGAAGCCATACTGGTCAACTTTTGTCGTAATTTTATTAGAATCCTCATTTGGATCTACTGCTTTATCATATCTAAAAAAATAACAATAACATGTGTAAGATAATTAAATTTCTATAAAAAGTTAGGAATTAATAAACGGTACAAACCTATGTATTCTAGCATGTTTAAGGTATGTTGAAGTCAAATCAACAAATGTGCATAAATATTGTAAGCCACCTAATTTCCACTGTCCATCTCCTGATACATATATTGATGATACACTTATATTGTTATGAGATGTACAACCCTGAAAATATTTTAAAATCTTATATTTATTTATTTCTATGGAAGCCCAACAGCTTCTATTTTCATTGAAATACTTGTTTACAATATTTTATATTACATGTGTACTACTTAAGTACTAACACATTCCAAATTAGTTAAGTTTAAAGCAGTATAACAAATACAGGCTTCTTTCAAGAATGCTGAAACATCCTCATGACAGTTATTGATGATTCAAATTGAAACCTGATTTATGTAGCAAATTGCATTCAAGCAGCTGTTGATTTATTATATTTGTTTTTACGTCTACAAAATGTTTATAAGACATCTTATATATAATGTTGTATGCAATGTATAAACCAGCTCATTACACAAACAGTCAAATAAACCATACATTACTTTATTCATACTCATCAGGACTACATGTAGTAAATGTACTAAGGACAATGCTTTAAAGTGGTCTGTCTCCTTGTGACACATGTACACAAATATGAGAAGAATCTATAAATATTACACATTCAATTCATGTTAAATATGATGATTGATGATAGGTATTCTCCTAAAATAGCCAGAATTTATTATTACTATCTTATCCATTAAAAAACAAAGAAATATCGACATAATTAATTACCTGTTCATGGAGAAAGACTAAAGCTTGCAGGATATTGTTTAGCCCAATACATATTTGTAAAGGTGTTTGTGATTGTAGAACTTGAGACAATGGCTGCACATATTCAGTTACCAAATGAAAAGTGGATTTTTGCTGCCATGATGATATGTATCTTACAATGTAAGGATGGCGATACTTTAAAATATTCTGGAAGATAAAAATGTAGTGTTCAAAATTATTATATATGTATTAATAACATATGTTATTAAAAATTATATTCTTTTAATAATAATTTTATGTGCAATACATACTTTAAATGATGATTCTTATAAGCAATTTTAAGCAATATAATCTTATAAGCAATCAATTATTACACCATAATATATTCCTATGACTTCACAAATTGATCGTAAATTGCCTATTCATTTCTGTAGAACATGTGACGGTAACAAAATAACTGGGTCAACTCTTAATATTATTGCTGAAATGTGATTATAACTATATCAATCTATAATAGTACAATCTTTAATAATTGCCATATTACAGTTAAGTGATACTTTGTGTTAGTAAAAGTATATGGGTTTAAAAAAAGAACTTACATTTGTAAACTTTTCAAGTGGCATTGATGTATTCCATAATGGTCCAACCACTGGTTTTCCTTTAAATACAGAAACCGAACCATCACTCTTTAAACTAAAGAAGCGACAACTGTCACTGATAGTAGCTTGATACTGAGACCAAAAATCTGTGACTTCAGTCGCTTTTTCCTCAATGTTTAAACTGTTTAATTGAGATGTTTCGTTGCCCATCATATGCACTAAAATACTCCGGTTACAACTATAAGTATTGTAGGGGTCCTTTAGTAATGACTCGCAAAATGATTAATTTATGAATACCTAATTGACACTGAAGATGGTAAATTCATTTTAATCACTATTCTGTTCACTGCTCAGTGGGTACTAGAAATTACTCAATGCGAAAATTACATTGAATACAGAATTACGTAGGTACCTACTACTTAATTACTTATTTTATTTATTATTTTATTATTTATTATTTTATTTTATATTATTTTATTATTAATTTACTTAATATTACTAATAATATATATTATGTACAACATAAACTATATAGAGGAAACTACGTATTATGTACAACTAGGAAAAATACATACAGATACAGAGTTTTATTAAAAATTAAATATTTATGAAACAAATTGCCATATCTCTAACATAACTCAATTTGAGTTCCACTGTCAAGTGTCACTTGCTTTATACTCTTTGCCCTTTGGTCACTTGTCAGAATTCTCATCTCCTAATTTTTTCTGCTGAATGGCGAGTGCTGCTCAATCGAATACCCCATAATAAATTATTGTATTATCTATGGAATACCCTTTTTGCAAATTGAAAGTTTTGCTTACCTTTTTTGTTAGCTAAAATATTTGCTAAAATATAAATATTCATCCCCAAATTTACCATAAATTTGCAATTTTAATATTCTTTATTCATAAATAATCTAAAACTTATCTTTTTATTTGTACAAACTTTCGTTTTTTGCATAGGTCCATTGAATTAAAAAAGTAAATTGTTATTTGTCAATTGTCAATGAGGAATGGCGGGAAACATCGGGACGCGCGGTTGTGTTTTTTTGGTTTCCCGTTAATTAATTGTTATTTTGTGTTTTGTCCATTCAGAGTGGTTTTCTATAGTGTTTGTTTTAAAAACTTGATCTTTATATATTGTGATTGGTTGGCGAATATTGTGGTGGACTGCCTTGGGTGGATGTAATGGAGAATGATAGTTGATTGATGGGGGCTAGAGGGGCGAAGCCGCGCTCCTTGGGGTTTCCCGCCATTTCTCCATATTACAGACCGAATATTGTATTTTGAAAAAAAACGGCGGGAAATTTCAAGGCGCGCAGTTGTGGTTTTTTGTTTCTCATTAATTTTTTATTATTTTAGTCATTCAGATCAGTTTATTATAATATTTATTTTATAAATTTTATTTGTATATATTATAGTTAGTTAGAAAATTCTTGGTTGGTAAGTTTCTTTTTACATTCTATTGCAACATGAATGAACCCCCGGATCCCGGGGGAACATGTAAAGTGCCCGAAGCTTGCAGTTTTGTTACAGTAGAATATAATGATTCTAGTATGGACACTGACCAATCTTCCAAAAAAGTTAGTTTAAAACGTGGTCGCCTGCATAAAATATGCAAAAATTGTAACAAAAAGAAAAGAAAAAATACGGGAAACCAAAAGGACATTGGATGTCGTTGTGTAGAGTCCGATAAATCAGATGAGGGTAAAAATTTAACTAATATTCCACTTGCACAGCCTTTATTACAATCAGATAATCCAGTGCCTCATAATATTAATGATTCAGTCAGTAAACCAAATACTCCAATTGGTCGAAATCTTTACAATGAACTAGATGCACCTCCTTACATTATTCATGTTCAGAAGATCCAATCCTCTGATAATGACGGAAAAATATTGCACCCGATAACCTTCGGAAATTTTCTTTTAAAAAATAAAATTTATAATATAGTTAATGGTAGTGTTAAGAGAATTGGTCGAAACCGTATGTCTGTTTCCTTCACAAATTATGTTGATGCTAACTCTTTTATTAACAATAGTATAATCACCGACAATAATTATAAAGCATATGTCCCTTCATTTAATATTTTAAGAATAGGCATTGTTAGAGGAGTTCCAACAGATTGGTCTCCTGAGGAAATTATTTCTAATATCTCAACCCCTGTTGGCTGTGGCAAAATAGTTAAAATTAGACGACTTAATTATAAAACTATTGTTGATGGGTCTCCAATATGGAAACCCACACAGTCGGTAGTAATGTATTTTGATGGTCAGGTACTCCCAAAAAGAATATTTATCTGCTACAACTCTCTGCCCGTAGACTTATATGTTTTTCCCACCATCCAATGTTATCACTGCTGTCGTTATGGTCATACAAAGATGCAATGTCGTTCCAAACCAAGATGCCTCAAGTGTGGTCAGGATCATGTTAGTGATTCATGTAATGTTGAAGATGACTATTACTGTTGTCAATGTTCTGGTCGCCATATGGCAAACAGTAAATCTTGTCCGGAACTTAACAGACAAAAAGAAATAAAACTATATATGTCCCAAAATTGTGTTTCTTATCAAGAAGCAAGTAAAATGTTCCCTATACTTAATAAATCATTCGCTGAAACCTTGTCCAGTCCTCAAAGAAAATTATCTTTCCAAAATATTAATACTCCATCTTCTTATACTCCACAAAAATCTTACAAGAAAACAGTTATATCTAAACCTTCCCGCCCTATACAAGTTGGAAAAGGTTACGACAAAACTGCACATGATAATATCATAAAAGAATTTTCCTTTAATCAATTAGATAAAAATTATAGCCCAATTTCAAATGATACTCCCTCCACACAAGAACCAACAAAAATATCAGATATTATATCTTTATTACAAACCTTTGCCCAGACCAATAATAATATACCGTCCATCGTTGCCCCCTTAATGGAGTTAATTGTAAATATAATCAAAATAAATAATGGCCAACAAAATATTACAATGGAACGCTAGAAGCATAATTAATAAAAAAAGTGATCTAATTTACTTATTAAATAAATATAACCCTTTTTTATTTTCATTATGTGAAACTTGGCTTAGACCAGGTTTTACATTAAATATTAAAAAATATAATACTGTTAGAGAAGACAGATTAGATGGATATGGTGGTGTAGCATTTCTCATTAAGAAAGGCTACCCTTTTAATATAATATCCACTCCTGTACATAGTTCTGAAATTTCTATTTTAGCTGTAATTGTAAATAAAATTTGTTTTGTTTCTGTATATATTTCACATATTTCTATTAATATATTAAATGAAGTTGGGGATATATTCTTATCCCTCCCTAAACCATTAATTATAACTGGTGACTTTAATTGTCATCACCAGTCTTGGGGCTGCTCCATGACAACCTGTTATGGTAATAAACTTTTGGACATTCTAGATAAAAACAACTTGTGTATCATCAACAATGGTAATTCTACTAGACGTACAAACTTATCTGAAGGAAATAGTGTAGTAGATCTAACTATTTGCTCACCCCAATTTGCATCTCAGCTGTCAAGTTCTGTTTTAACATCCACATTTGGCAGTGATCATTATCCCATTATTACCTCATTTCCTCCTGGCAAATTAATTAAAACTTGCAATAAACTATTCCCGAGATACAATATATCAAAAGTCAATTCTGACACTTGGACTCAATTTAGTAGTAAAGTTGATTTAAAACTTAGTCAGAAAATATCAGAAAATATTAGTGATTCTTGCGGTGCCCAAATTTTTTTAGATATATTAATTGAAAGTGCCAATGAAGTTTTTAATATAAAACATGGGAACCCTTATATTCCAAGTCCTCCATGGTGGGATGTCGAATGCAAAGAATTTTTAAATAAAAGAAAAAATGCTGAAAAAATATTTAATAATAATATGACATTAGAAAACCTCTTATCACTAAAGGAGATTACAAACGCAACAAAATTACTTTTTAAAAGAAAAAAAAGAGACAGCTGGCGAAAGTTCTGCTCATCTTTATCTCCCAATACTCCCTCATCCAGTGTTTGGGAAAACATTGGAAGATTTAGATCAGCTTATAATACCACCCCATCCCCAACTTTTCCATCTTTTCTAGTAGACGATTTTCTTGATAGAATTGCTCCTCCCACTGTTAATTTTCGTAAAGATAACTTAAATGATAACTGTGCCTTATACAATGAATCATCTGAATTAAACTCTCCCTTTTCAATGACAGAATTAAAGAACGTTTTAGAATATGCATCAGATTCTGCACCTGGTCCAGATGGGATATATTATTCTTTCATTACTCATTTAAATGACATAAGCATGATATATTATTTAAATTTAATCAATTCTATTTTTCACTCTGGTCACATTCCTGCAAATTGGAAATCACAAATTGTAATTCCAATATTAAAACCTAATAGAGATCCTTCTTCTGCTTTGTCTTACCGTCCTATTGCCCTTTCATCTGTCCTCCTAAAAATCTGCGAACAATTAATTAAGAATCGTCTAGAATGGTTCGTTGAAAGCAACAGTATGCTATCAACAACTCAATTTGGCTTTAGACGAAACAGAAGTAGTATAGATAATATTAGTTTACTTACAACCGATATCAGGCTAGCCTTTTCTGATAATAATTTTGTCATTGCAGCATTTTTGGATTTATCTAATGCTTATGACAATGTCGTGATACCAATTCTTAAACAAAAACTTTTATGCCTTCAGATTCCCAGAAAAATTATTTCTTTTGTTATAAATATGCTTAATGATAGATCGATTTTGTTTACTGATGGTGAACAAAAACATTCTAGAGTGTTATCCAAAGGCCTTCCACAAGGGTCCGTTTTGAGCCCCTTATTGTATAATTTATACACATATGATCTAGACTTAGCTATTGATAGAAAGATTGAAGTTTTGCAATATGCGGATGATTTATTATTATATGTAAAAAGTAAAAACATTAAATTAGCATGCACAGAGTTAACGTCATCACTTCAATATTTAAAAAAATGGCTTGATGATCATGGACTATATTTGTCCCCATCTAAAAGCTCAGTAGTTTTATTCTCCCGTATGCGAACTATCACTCCAGTTCATGTTTATTACGATGAGACCATTATACCACAAAAAAATGATTTTAAATTTTTAGGTGTCATTTTAGACAGGAAACTTACAGGCATCCCTCATTGCAATTTCATCGCAAATAAGTGTGAAAAAATAATAAACATCATAAGATGTTTAGCAGGAGTTTGGTGGGGTGCCCATCCCTTTTATTTGAAACTCGTGTATAATGCTCTCATACGTAGTGTCCTCGAATATGGAACCTTCCTATTGGAACCGGGCCTTCTTTCTGGATTTAAAATGTTGAACAAAATTCAAAACAAATGTTTGAGAATCATTTGTGGAGCAATGAAGTCTAGCCCAATTAACGCTTTACAAATTGAGTGCTGTGATCCTCCGTTACAACTACGTCGTCAGTATTTGTCTGATAAATTTCTCTTTCGACGTCTACAGCTTTCCAATCACCCTCTTATTGAAAAACTTCATCTTTTAGCTTACTTAGTATCTAATTCACCGTATTGGATACATAAATCGAATCCACATTTAATTAATAGCTATTATAAGTTTAAATCTCTCTCTGCACCTTTACATCAATCTAACATGTTACCTTTGTTTTCTTGTTCCTTCGAATCTCTTATTCTATCACCACAAATATTAAATATTGGTATAGCTAAGTCAGATTTTTTAATAGCTAATGAAAAATTTAATGCAATTGTTGAGAAAAAATTTAAAAATACCCATCTCATATTTACAGATGCTTCGAAACATAATGTTAACGGTTTAGTAGGCGTAGGTATCTTCCACCGTCAATATAACATTGTACAGAAGGTAAAACTCCCTCCAGAATCTTCTGTTTTTTCTGGAGAGTGCTTGGGTATTTTCAAAGCCATAGATTATATAATACTAGCTAAACTCAAAAATTCAATCATTTTTACTGACTCACTTAGTTCTTTACAAGCCTTAGAAAAAAACCCATTTAAAATTAAGCAACACAACCCCATAATATTTGACACAAGACAATTACTAACAATATGCATAGCAAAACATTACAATATTAAATTTTCTTGGATTCCTGGACATTCTGGAATCCAAGGAAATGTTATAGCAGACGCTCTCGCTAATGAAGCTATTTCATGTGGTGACCTTGTTCCGTATAAGATTTACTGCTCAGACTTGTTATCAATACCTAAACTCGATCTTGATACATGTTGGAAAACGTCATGGGAAAAAAGCAGTAAACAAAAAGGTAATTATTATTACTCTCTTCAGCCTGATATTTTATCAAAACCATGGTTTTTCTCAATGAATTTTAATAGGAGGTGCTCTAGTATCATCTCAAGATTGAGACTTGGCCATACTTGTACACCTGCTCATCTTTCCAAGTTTAAAATTATTAACGACTCTTCTTGTTTGTGTGGTTGTGAAACTGGCGATGTAAATCATTTTTTCTTTTCTTGTCCTTTATATGACCGTTCCGATTTCCTGAAATCCTTACTAGATCATCAAATCCCTTTTCCAACCTCAATTACTTGTCTGTTATTTATAAAAAAATATTACATATATAAAATAATTTCAGATTATATAATTACTAATAATATAGAAATTTAGGTTTAGTATTTATTTGATGAAAGTCTTGTGTGTCTATAATATAAGTAATATATTTAAATATATGTATAGCTATATAAATTAATATTTCATAATAATATTATTATTATCTTGTCATACATATCCTATATCCTGCCCTGAATGATTCCTAAATTTAACATCTCTCGTCCCTTTATATACATGGAAAAATTTCTCCCGTTTGATAATGGCAAATGTACTACGTACGAGAACTGCCAAAAAAAAAAAAAAAAAAAAAAATATTGTATTTTGTATGGCTAATAGCGTAGTAGCTAATGCCTTTAAATGAAAAGAAATAATAAAAAAAATAATAAATCAATTGTCAATTACAATTTCCGTTCAAAAGTCAAAATTTTCTTCTACCAAAACATAAATGCTCCTTGACATAATATATAAAGCAAAGTACTCGTAAAAATGGCTTTGGCTTTGCTAAAAAAGTCAATAACAAGTAATCCGAATGTCTTGAGAAAGACAGTAGAAATTTTTTGCAATGCTTCGCGAAACCGTAAGTTTTTTGTTTAAGTCTAACCATGATGAAAATGAACTCTCGTTACGTCATATGACCTATGTTACAGACTGGAATTATCAATATAAACCGGGTCCGTACCCAAGGACCGCTGAAGAACGAGCTGCAGCCGCCAAAAAGTACAACCTGACCGTTGAAGAATATCAACCCTACCCTGAAGAGATGGGCTATGGTGACTACCCTAAGATGCCCGACATTGGTGCAGATTCGAAGGATAGTTTTTACCCATACGATTTTCCTGAATTAAAAAGGAATTTTAATGAACCTGTGAGTACTGATGCGATTTATTCTGTATAATTTAATGTAAAAATGAATTATATTTGTTTTAAAATAATTCAATATGTTTATTTCAGTTCCATGCCAGAGCAGAAATAATTGGTGAGGACCGTTATGACATTGGTATGAGGCCTAGGTTTTCAGTACCTTATCAGTTCACATGGTTTTTGGGTACTATTGCCGGCAGTTTCTTACTTTACTTTTGGCTTGAAGAACATAAAGTTGGAAGACCAGTTGTAGCCAAGCAATATCCTAAAGATGGACCTCATTATTTGTTTTCTCCAAAAGAATGTTAAAAAAAGCAATTAGCATATGCAAGTTTAAGTATCATATGTTCGTATTATTTAGATGAATGAAATAAATGTTTTGTTAAAAGTGTTGTTGTTTTTTTTTAAATAGTACACCTAAATTTATTATATTATTTTAAAAATAAACCTCCCTGAAATATTAGGTAAAATGATGATGACACATTTATTGCAAATCATCTCCAGAGCAAGAAACAAGTCAAGTAGTAAAACTATTAAGTGAAATCCCTACCCTCATCCTTCATAATTCTCAATAGTGAAAGTATTGTAAAAATTTAAGATTCATTCCATTTCCATCATCATCACCCCGAAGACCGCCTGCCATAGTAAAATCGTCATTCTACAGCCAAATTCATTAGCATCATGACCCTGTTTGCGGCAAAGACAGTAGCCATAGGCAATCTAAGCACATACCGTGAGTAGATTGCGTTTTACTTTTGGTACTCCTAGTACTTGTTTAAAATAAGTAGGTAATGGTGAGAGCCGGTATTTTTCTTTAGTGGCTCGCTAAAGGTCGCGAGTTCGCGGCGCACTAAATGGGAAATGCTGGTCTATGGAGTAATCATTTTATTATAATTAAAATCGAATGTAGAATAGTTCAGATCCAAAAGGGAAAAATCAATAAAAAATATATTTATTTTAAAAACACTTATATTTAGTTCTTTACAATTTTGTTGTTGTTTTGTTCAATCATACAACTTTGTATTGTTGATTATTTTTATCTATTTACAAGTTCCATATAAAGTTTTATACAATTTTGATTTATTTGTAAATACTAGTAAAGTATTCGTCTTCTAAATCATATAAATCAGCCGCTATGTCATCCCGGAGTGACATTAACTTTTGATCACATTCCTGTTGCTTTGTCCTAAATAATTTGGAATTTTGTGTAATAGCTTCATTAACAGATGGAAAGTCATTTAATATCAGATATTGTTTGATGTCAGACACTAATTTCATTAGTGATTCTCCAGCTCTTACTGTAATGAAAAAAATATTACCATAGACTTAAATCAACAATCACTGAGCAAGTTCTTATTTCGGAGACTTATAAATTCGAAAAAAAAAAGAAACACTTATGTGATAGGTATTATATGGATTCCCATAGGAAACTTAACTTCTCGTGAGCGAAGTATGTAATAAAATTCTTTATTATTACATTTGTGAAAGACAGATATTAATACAATTTCTAGTGTCAATAACTTTGTTCAGATAATATGGTTCGTCACAAGTTACAAAAATGAATCAACTATTAAATTTGTACCTATGTTAGCTGCTCTGACTTGCATTTCATATGTATCCTGTTCAATTTGTGTCAGTCTGTTCAGCTGAGACTCATTATCTCCCTTCGCCAATTTTATTATTTCTGAAAAATTGTGTTTAAATATTAAGTTTATACTAAGAATATCCTTAAGTAACAAACTGAGAATTTGTTATAACATAATATTATAATAAGAATCATACATTTGAATAGTAAGTGAAGTAAATATGACACAAGGAAATAAGGAATGGAATGCCGTTCCAATTGTTTAGATTCCATCGTTTGTTCATTTATATGCTTAGTATCCATGTTATTTTTGAGCTTATTTAAGTGTATATTATGTAGTTTTTGACCTTTGGTAGGTACCAACGCTGACCACGCTCACGACCATAATAGTATAGGTATACTACACATTTTTATTAATAATATTAAAAAAATGTTTGGAGATAATGGAGGAAAGCCTTGCAGGCTATCAAAAATGGTCATATAATTAGTAAAATAATTACTTCCATGATTTTATGCATAATATGTTACTTGCAATGTATAAAGAATTTAAGCATTGTTTTAAACTATACTGGAACTAATAATAAAATGTATTTAAAAAATATATACATGATTCGTTGATATGAACACTCAATTTTGTATTCTATTATAAAATTTATTCACTTTACCTTCAAAGTTCTCCAGCATACTTTTAACATCTTCTTTAAGCCGAGTTGTGTATGATTTTAAGAGGGCTTCTTTGTTTTGGGGTAAATTTCTATGCATTATTAAGAATTAATTCGTTTTGAATAAAATAATAGGAATTGATCATGGGTTATGTGAATGCTCTGTTATAACTTTGTATAGACGTATGCACTATGCATTGTCAAAAGATGAAATAACAAAATAATATGGAATATTTATTGATAAAGTTCATAAAACTTATCCTAAAAACTATTCACATTTGCATTTAATAAATACGCACGAGTAAATCGCTGTAAAAACTAAAAACATCAAAACAAGTACATCAAATTTCGAAACAGATTCGCAAAAATTCAAAATTATTATTTTATTATTATTATTTTCATTTAAAGGCATTAGCTACTACGCTATTAGCCATACAAAATACAATATTCGGTCTGTAATACGGAGAAATGGCGGGAAACCCCAAGGAGCGCGGCTTCGCCCCTCTAGCCCCCATCAATCAACTAGTAGTGGGTCGTTTTCGAATTTTTGACGAACGAAACGCAACCGTTTTTCCGACGACGAAAACGGTTGCAGAAAACGGTCGTCGTTGCAACTGGTTTGAAGACGACATGATATACATTATACGAAACTTATCGATTAAGGAACACTTTGAGGTTTTTTTCGTCGTCCGTTTTGTCATGAAATAGTTGTAGTTTTTGCAACTATAAAGTTATTCTATAAAATGATCTTCCCTTCATACTTTTCCAGGCTTAGGACTGGCTGGGAAATAGTTAGGAGTATTTTATATTTTTACCAGGCGTATTTAAATTACATTTTATATACAATAATTGATATTTTTTTGTAACAATTTTTTTTTTTTTTTTGGTTTTATATATTTTCTATATATATTACATGTACCCAGTAAATCGTTCATCAGGCATATTAACATTTAAAAACATAATTTTTTCCACCTTACTGGTACTCAGTCTTGTCCTGCGTTGATTAATAATTAGTCCAGACTTCGAAAACATCCGTTCACAGGGGACGGATGTTGCCACAATATTGCAGTGCTGGATATATAGCTTGGCCATATGTGGATAAACTGCGCGGTGATTCCTCCACCACTCTAGGGGACAATTCCAGTTACCAGCCGAGTTCTTCCGAGGTAACATTTCATCGGCCAAAAATATATCAACCTCCTTGATGGCTCGGGATAGGGGTGTACCTTGTCCAGCAGGCTGACCAACCAACTTATCAAAAATTGCCCAAGGGCTTATATCGTCATCGGGTTTGGGTTCTTGGATCCGTTGTGGTGTTGGCTCCTTTGCAATTTGTTGGCCAATAATCTCAGCAACGAGTGTCTTCACACGGTCTTTTGTTTTTAACGCCTCGTTGCGATCCGCAAATGCCTGCATTTTGAACCTTGGGTCCATAAATGTACAAAGAGCAAATGTACCACTTTGCTCTATTCCCCTAAGCCGCTCAGCTATTCCGGATTTTAGTACATCTACAACATTCATGACTGCCTGATTGTTTATTTTACCCACCATTACACTTAAGGCCTCTTTAAGACATCTTGTCATGACAATGACCGAACTTCCGGTCAAATATTTTTCGCCACTTAAATCTTTGGTCAATTCTTCAAAAGGCCGTAAGACCGTGATTAGCTGGGCAAACATTTCCCATTCATTTATGCTAATTTGTGGTTAATCGCGATCCACAAGGGCCATTGTAGAGCGGACTGCTTCTTTTAATTCCAAAAATCGGTTTAACATATAAAACGTAGAATTCCACCTAGTGTCTACATCTTGTATTAGGCGTTTGGGTTCCTGATTTTGTTGCAACTGATACTTGGCCAAGCGCTCTGCCGACACGGTACTTTTTTTGTAGTGACCTACTACTCTTTTTACTTTGTCAATGTGCTCTTGGCAAGGCTTTATCGCATCTTCCACGATCAAATTAAGGGTATGAGCAAAACACCCAAAATGTTTAAATCCTAGGTATTCTTTTAAGCTCTTAACAATATTTGCTGCATTATCACTTATTACAAAGTTTACTTTATTTGTAAGTCCCCACTGATCCACGATAGCATTAAATTCAGATGCAATATTCGCTGCTGTGTGATTACCGGAGAAATGGCAGCATCCCAACAAAACTGTTTTAAATTTCATGTCAGTACTTAAGTAATGACCGGTAATGGCGATGTAACTCTCTGTTATTCGCGAGGTCCATAAATCTGTGGTTAAACAAATAGATTGAGCATCATTGGCTACTTCCATCTTTATTTGTTGTTCAATTTTATTGTATACTTCGTCGAGTAAAGTGTTGGACAAAGTTTTTCGTGTCGGCAATTTATAGCCAGGTATCCAACGGCAAAATTTCTTAAAAGCTCGCTCTTCAACGATGGAAAACGGATGGAAAGCATCCACACACAAATCCAGTAAATCCTGGTCTATTATTTTTTTTGATCCACACTTATCTTTTTACTAATATAACTATCTAAGACTTTTTGACGTTTTGATGGTGGAACTTGAGGCATACAAGCTGTTGAACTTGAAGGTAATATTTCAGTAGGTAAAATAGGATCGTTCTCACGTGAAATTGGTTGGTTTTGTTCCTCTATTAGCGTAGAAAAATTTCCAGGGTGTTTTCTTTTTATATGATTTCTCAAATTTGCAGTAGTCGATTTGTAACTCAATTTTTCATGACATAAATGGCATTTAGCTTTTTTATTTTCTATGTCTTTGTCGAAATGCGACCATAAAACACTAGCATTTCGTCGTCCCGCCGACATAACGATAGAATCAATAGTTTGTATTTAATTAATAAACCTATTGCACAATTTTTATTATTAATTATTTAATATAAATTAAATGTTTTTAAACTCTACGCTACTATAATCCAATATTTACAAAATTATTTACAAAAAGTGTTGTACAACACAAACACACATAACACTAATTATTTAATTTGTAATGATAACAATCTAACTCTCACTGGGAACAATTGCTACTAGAAAAAAATTACAATAATATAAACAAATAAATTCATCGGCTCTGTTTCCAAGAATTTTACCTGCCGAGTGCCGGCTATCTAGATTATTAATGCCAGGCGATTTTGTACTTTAAGTAAACGGGTTAGCTAAGTAAGTACATGCACGTGTTTGAATGGCGTACCACGAACGGTAGCTTTGTCAGGATGTAATAAAATATCGACTGTATTCTCTAGGCAATAACTTACATTTTTAACTGTAAGAACTGTATTTGACGATAGCTTTGAGAAGGGGTTATAAAAATCGACCGTATTCCTTAGACGAAAAGTTACATTGTTTATTGTAAGAACTGCATTTGCGAACGCATCAAATCAATTGCGTCTTCGTCATCGTCGTTTATATACAGTTTCGTTCGGTATGTTTCGTTCGCGGTTCGCGACGATGAAAACGTTTTAGGTCCATAGTCTTTGAATAACTTGTTTGGGAAACGAAAACTGTTTGGATCTAGGACGGAAAACGGTTTCATCGTCGCGAGACATAAAACGGTTCTTAAAAACGGTTCGTCTTCGCAACGCCCACCGCTACAATCAACTATCATTCTCCATTCCATCCACCCAAGGCAGTCCACCACAATATTCGCCAACCAATCACAATATATAAAGATCAAGTTTTTAAAACAAACACTATAGAATCCCACTCTGAATGGACAAAACACAAATTAACAATTAATTAACGGGAAACCAAAAAAACACAACCGCGCGTCCCGATGTTTCCCGCCATTTTTTTTCCAAAAATTCAAAATATAATAACCAAAGAGTATATAAACACTAAGTTATACAAAGGGCGCGTTCCACTTGGCGTTCACGACGACCACGCTCACGACCATAAACATATAATATAATAGACCAATAAAGAGTTGGAAAGAGAAGACAGTCCTTTATGGAATTATAATAAGATGAAAAGAGAGAGCAATCTAATGTCAAGTGTAACCACTTTTATTTGACAGGTCAGCCAAAGTCACCAAGCGTTAAAAGAGCCTCTCAGTATTTCCAATTTATTTCGTTGATCCAGATATATTTGCAATAAATACTATTGCATGTAAAAAGATTAAAATACTATACGGTGCGGTATAATGTGAATCATAGAAACAATCGTGAAAATTATACATTTCACAGGTAATTAATTCATCTTCATGTCCTAATTGCTAAGATGTGTTTATTTTTTGTTATATTCTATCTTTACTTCTCTATTTCAAATAAAATAATGTCAATCGTCCTATTTACTTTCATATTTTACGTAATTAAAGATACAATTGTTCTTAAATTACAAAAGATTTAAGAAATTAAAGATTAATTTTCACCAATATTTTATACATATACGCTAGTGCTTGATTCAAATTTATCGACATGCTTATTGGTTTATAATATCATTAATTTGAAACTAATCTAAAAACAACAAAAATAAATCAGCTTTCGATATAATATAGAGTGACTCAAGAGCAAGGTTTATATTATGTTACGGGAATATCAGAAAGGAAATGCGTTTTAAATAATAATAGAAACTTGGCGTGCTCAATAGGGCGAAGCAGTATTTCATGCCTTCACACCGCCTTCAATTATACAAGGCGCAGATCCGGCCTCACATGGAATACTGCTCTCACCACTGGGCTGGAGCGCCCCAATATCAGCTCCTTCCATTTGACAGCGTCAAACGCCGGGCGGCTCGAATCGTCGATGATAATGTGATCTCCAATCGGCTTGATCCCTTGGCGCTGCGTAGAAATGTCGGATCGCTCTGCATCTTCTACCGCATCTACCACGGGGAGTGTTCTGAGGAATTGTTCGGATTAATACCTGCGGCAGAATTCCACCACCGGACATCGCGTAAGAATTCCAAATTTCACCCACACCATCTTGATGTCCGGAAATCCACAACATCTAGATTTTTACGGCATTTCCTGCCTCGCACTACAAATATATGGAATCAGCTGCCACCTATGGTGTTTCCGAACCGATACGACTTAGGGGACCTTCAAGAAAAGAGCATACTCACATCTAAAAGGCCGGCAACGCACCTGCTGATCTCCTGGTATAGCTGGTGTCTGTGGATGTCGCTATTCACTTACCATCAGGTGAACCGACTGTCCGTTTGCCCCCTCTTCTATAAAAAAAATAAAATAAAAAATAATAACAACCATTTTATTACATTCTGATAAAACAATAACAATCTTATGTCCAGAAGTAATGTGTAGGTGCGTGTGCATGTGCATGCATAAAGCACCTCCGTCCTTACCCACACTGCATGCATACACATACACGAACCAGTCCTGGATTTATAAATAGGCCGCATAGGCCGCGGCCTAGGGGCGGCAGATTTCAGAGGACGGTCACTTGATTTCAGAGGATAAAAGTCAAACACGTCGACTGGTTTTCTAATGGTTTTTTATACTTTCAATAAATCCCTATAGAAAGAAACTTATTCCTATCAAAACCTATATTATCGCGTGAGTGATAGATGAGAGCAGCGCGGCGTGCGAAGGCGAACGGTGCGTAGCTCAACTCTTAAAGCATTCTCGCTTTAAGAGCTAAGGGTATGATTCACGGCAATCTCCAATCTTCCTTAACTACCCAACTTAACGAAGAAATTTCTTACTGGAGGAACATTTTAAAGAGAGTTGTTGCTGTAATAAAAGGATTAACTTCTAGAGGTCTCGCTTTTAGAGGAAGTAATGAAAAATTTGGTGATCAGCACAGTGGAAATTACATTATGCTTCTAGAATTAATAGCAGAGTTTGACCCATTGTTAACCAAACACATAGAAAGATATGCAAACCAGGGATTTGGAACAACTAGCGTTCCAAAACTGTCTGCGACGAATTCATTTATTTAATGGCTAAAAAAGTACTAATATACATCAGTGATGAGATTAAAAAGCAAAGTACTTGTCTTTGATTGTGGATTCTACACCGGATGCAGCACATATAGATCAGCTAACACTTGTGATTCGATATGTTTTAGATAACGGAGAACCATGTGAGAGATTTATTAAATTCTTGCCTTCTGTAGGCACAAGAAATGTTTAATGCCGTAATGGCAAAAGTTAAAAATTACTCTTAAAGATTTCCGCGGTCGGTCTTATGTTAATGCCTCTAACATGTCAGGGATTTACAATGGTTTACAAGCCAAAATTCAAGAACAAGCACAATTTGCTATGTTTGTTCCTTGTGCAGCTCATTCATTGAATTTGGTGGGAACCTCAGCCGCTGAGTCTTGTACAGAAGCCTGCCACTTTTTTATTATTTTTATTGCTAGAGGAGGTATATACTTTCTTCGTGAAGTAAACTGAACGTTGGAAAAAATTAACGAACGAGATAGGAAGTGGAAAAACACTTAAGAGAGTGAACCTCACTCGTTGGTCGGCTACAGCAGATGCCTGTAAAAGTCTTAAGAGATTCCTGGGATGAAGTAATTACAGTTTTAAAAATGATTGAAAATGACAGTACATAGAAATCGGTCCTGCGAAATGAGGCAAAGGGAATTCGCATCAAATTAGAAAAACTTGAAACTGCGTTCATGGTCGTATTTTGGAATGCTATTTTGGAAAGGTTAAATAAAGTGAGCGTTCAGATTCAGAGCTCATCTGTAGATGTATTGACGGCATCTAATCTCTATGGATCTCTAATAGAGTTTACAATAACAGAACGAGAAAACTTTGACTATTTCGAAGAAAAATCAATTGAGATGAGCACACTTAAGCAATAACAAAGTGAAATAAAGAGGCGACCTAAAAGAAAAAAAAAATCCGATGAAACAACAAATGAAGAACCTGAAATACCCTCCGGCTCCAAATATTATTTCAGAGTGAACACCTTTTTGGTCATCCTTGATAGACTAAGAGCTGAAATATAGAAAAGGCATAATGCTTACTT
Source organism: Helleia helle (assembly GCA_963853865.1). NCBI lineage: Eukaryota > Metazoa > Arthropoda > Insecta > Lepidoptera > Lycaenidae > Helleia > Helleia helle. The sequence continues at coordinate 17,964,369 of OY971421.1, forward strand.
AAACTTTGAAGAATTTTTTTCAATTTTAACAAAAATGAAAAGTTAACACAAAAAGTTACAGAAAAAGCCCAGTCTCTCGTGAAATATTATACCGATGATTTAGAGGATGATTTGATTCAAGAAATGTGTGCATTTTAAGTCACATTTCCTCTGATAAAACTACAGTGTACAGTGAAGCCTGGATCAAACTCGTTACTCAGTCTCTCAACGCTTTTGAGGAATCAGTCTCTGTCTAATGTTTACCCTAACTTGCATATAGCTCTCCGCATTGCACTTTCCACTCCAGCTACAAATTGTTCTGGGGAAAGGAGTTTTTCCTGTTTAAAACGCGTGAAAAATTATCAAAGGTCATCATTGTCTCAAGAAAAAAATGAATTCTCTGGCTCTTCTCTACATAGAAGCAGTTATAATGAATAATATAAACTACGATGATATTATAGATGATTTTGCTATTAAAAAGGCCCGTAAAAATTGTATATCTTGTTTCTTTTTACGCTCTCTTTCTTAATGACTAATTCATTCGTTTATTTAAATAATAATTTTCCATTTGTTTACTACAAATGGAAAATTGGGCTCCAAAAGGAGGCCCCTTTACTACAAATGGAAAATTATTATTTTAGAAAGGTTTGTACATGGGGCGGCAGAAATAAAGTGGCCTACACTCATAAAAATTATAAATCCGGCACTGACACGAACCTCACACATACTGGAGGTTGGCCCAACATTAATTAACAAACTTAACATGGCCGATAGTGATTTGGCCAGACTTCCGTCCTCCTTGAGGTCGCAGATATAAATCGCCCCTCTACGAACAAGACCTCGCTTTTTAAAGGCAGTAGTCGGGTGTGTCTATAACGTAATACAAACATCCCTACGCCTCGGCCGCCCAGCCCATATTCTTGCCAATCCTAACACAAGTTTTTGAATTAATACTGCAGCGCCACCAATCTCCGGCACTCGATGTCAAATCCGCTCCCGTACTAATGTCCTCTCCGACTGTTTGCTTGTTGGATCTGAATCATAATCATTTTGTTTTACAGATTCGCTCAAGATCCTATAATTATAGGAAAATGGCTGATATTAACTGGGCGTGTTGGTTGGGATCCCAACAATACAATTTGCAAAGCGACGTTTCTAATATCGGAAGATATTTCTGACTTGTTTTTGTGCTTGACGAGCCACAATATGGACCAATAAGTTTTAAGTGGGCACAGATACTTACTTAATAATGAAGTATTATAGACATCTGTTTGATATTCGGCTCAAATACGAATGTAAGCTACTTAATTTGAGTAAGGAGACTGTAAGGAACCACCAGAATAAGATTATTTTGTTTAAAGGACAGTAGCATCTTTTCATTTAATCTTTTTTTTAATTTTAATTAAATTACTTGTTTTACGTTTGTAACAGTATAATTTTAAAGTAACCTTTAAAATAATAACTGCGCATATACTTAGGTTGTGTAAATCTTGTTTAGTAAGTCATGGATCAAGCGTCCATTGAATATCGATCGATTCGTTCCCAAATTTTATTATTTTCCTTTTGTTAAAATCATTTGAAACAAATAATACATACATTATAAGTCATTATTTTATATAAATAGTAGGTAAGTATGAGTGTGTAAGAGTATTATGATATTTCATTTGAGAATAAATTATATACTATATGTTGTTTTATTTCAATATTTATTTACCTTTTATCTAAATAATTTAAGGGCTGCTTTTGCAATCGGCGGATAACTTTGATTTTCAAAAATCGTCACGCATTTTTGGGCTGTCAGGTGGTCTATTTAGTACATTCTAAGTCTATGGTCACGACCGCGGATTTTCCGTTCCACTCATAAAGTTAATTTATCTAGCGGAAAGGTATATTAACTTTATGGTTCCACTTGAGTCCCGAGCAGTCTCAGTTTAATATGTATAATCTATGGTCCCGAGCATCGAAATCTTATGCCCAAGTAGAACGGAATATGAGGCGCTTAGAGTGTTGAAGTGAAATGGCAATAACAAGTGTCAAACTGTGACAGAAAGTATATATTATATAATATAAATATATTACAGCTTGGCAAAAAAGAGTATGGAAAAAATGAGGGCGCCACTTTCACTTAGGTCTCATCATAATATGGAAAATAAGTAAGATAATTTAATGAAATCGTTAAAAATAAAAATGAAACACTAAGCTTTACTCAAAATCTAGTATTTGTCGGCCAAGTATTGTCAACATCATAGGTTTCCATTTAGTAAAATATTAAGTTCCACCTGTCACCACGTCAAACTCTTTTTGCCAAGCTGTACGTAAATCGTAACGATAAATTCTAATAATTATGAGTTAAATAATAAAATATTTAATCCCTTATAGTCCAACAAATCATAATGCAATTTGCGGCGACAGTTGTAAATACTGAATCTACAATAAAAATATATATTTTTTGCGAAAAACATTACTCGTTGAGGGGCATCGTCCTAGCCAAGCGACTAAAGGTTTTTCTAGTAAATTCGCTCCACGCCGCGAAGGCCCGTATATGATTAGTAAAATTATATCACCAACGACGTATGAAGTCGTCGATAGGGACAATAAGCGTCGCGGCAAGTATCATGTCAGTCTTCTGTCCCCATATACAGGCCTTACAGAACCCATTGTACATGATAGAAGAAGGGGTAGGCCACGTAACATTGTTAGTACCAAGTCTGCCTCTGTGACCTCTGCAGACTTGGAGGGGGAGGATATAGCGCATGGTGTACACACGGCTGGCAACACCATTCGCCGCGTCGGGAGATTACGCCGACCGCCGGCACGATATCGGGAATGACCGAGACTTTGCGTCCGACATTAACGGCCGCATTTTACAATAGTCAGTACTTGAGTAGTCCGCGGAGAGTTAATACGATTGCGTCGTTCCGGCGACCGTCGTAACGGACCCAGTATTCTTAGATTAATTATATTAATAGTGAAGTCTGTACTATTTTAAGTTCTTGTAAGCCATTCTAAATTCAATATAGTTTTGTGCGCAAAAAGAATTCTTTGAGTTTCCGAACCCCATAAACTATAACTGGCGCCCAAAGTGAGCCAGTACCTATAATGTGTAATTTTTTTTTGAAAATCCAACGATAAAATATTGAGCTACACACTTTTTAGTGAGACTAGTTTAGTACATTCGTAAAAATGGATAACTACGAGATTCGCGTGTTGATAAAACATTGTTTTTTAATGGGAAAAACCACCGTTCAAGCGCAGCAGTGGCTTAAAGAGTGTTATTTAGAATCTGCTCCGTCTAAAACAGCAATTTGTCGGTGGTATACTGAATTCAAACGCGGTCGTATAGATGCAAATGAATGAAATGATGCTGAACGTTCGTCGTCCAAATGAAGCAGTGACTCAACAAAACATCAACCAAGTCCTAAAAATCGTGAAGGAAGATAGAAAAGTAAAATTGCGTGAGATAGCTGAGATGGTGAAGATTTCAACTGGTAGTGTCTTCACCATTTTACATAAACATTTGTCCATGAAAAAGCTTTTTTCCAAATGGGTGCCGCGTTTGCTCACGATTCATCAAAAGCAACAGCGTATTGATGCTTCAGAGCGCTGTTTGGCTATGTTTGACAGGAATAAAAAGGATTTTTTACGTCGGTACGTGACAATGGATCAAACATGGATTCACTATTACACACCGGAATCCAATCGGCAGTCAGCAGAGTGGAGAGCACCCGGTGAAAGCCGCCCGAAGCGGCCTAAGACACAAAAATCAGCTGGCAAGGTTATGGCCTCTGTATTTTGGGATGCGCATGGAATAATCTTCATCGACTACCTTGATAAAGGACAGAGAATAAATAGCGAATACTACATGGGGTTATTGGAGCGATTAAAGTACGAAATCGCGGAATAACGGCCTCAATAGAGATGTTGACAGTATTCATATAAAAATATAATTTTGATGTTAATTGGTAGTTTCTATGATAGAATTCTAAAAAATACAATATTTTCCCTTATTTTTATTTGATTAAATTATTTTTAATAAATAAAACGTAACAAAATTTAAAATAGGTCACGTTTTAATAAACGGAAATGACGTCACCTGTTCCTATTTAGCGGAAGCGGAAGAATATTGACGTACTTTTATACACCATTTTCCGTACGCAGTACATATTGTAAAAACTAAATTTCAGGCGTTTTGACAGTGTACACACACATAGGCACTGTACAACAATTATTATAAAACTTAGAAGCCATTTTTTATTAACGACAACTAGAATCATTTTATCATTTTTACGATGTTTAACAACATATATGACTTCACGTGACAAATGTTAGCGTTTTGGAGCGAAATTTAAAATGCATTATAAAATGCAAGATTTTATAGGCATTAGACGTATTTAAGCAAAAGTTAATAATATTTACGCCTCTATTAGATATTTATAAATGATCTATAAACATTTATGAAAAATGTCAACATCCCTATTGAAGAAAAAAAGTGATTTTTAACCAGGACAATGCTCGCACCTCAAGTCTGTTAATGCTGGTGTTCCGCAAGGCTGTGTACTATCTCCAACCTAGTTTCTTCTGCATATCAATGATATGCTGCAAACCAACGGCATTCATTGTTATGCAGATGACAACACTGGAGATGCCCTATACACTGGCCGCTCTAATATTTCCCGGGAACAAGAAGATGAGTGTCGGAATGAACTTGTGTCTAAAATCGAGTCTCTGTTGCCGAAAGCCTCGGAATAGCTATTTAACCTAATCCAATTTAACCCCAATAAGACACAAGTTTGCGCGTTTACCGCGAAATTTAAAAATCATCCTTTGTCGTTCCTTAACAATTAGAAGGCACTTCCCTAACCGCCGCAGCCAGCATTGGGATACTTGGCGTCGACATAGCGAGAGATGTGCAATTTCGTGGTAATTTGGCAGGAAAGGCTAAAAACTAGCCTCTAAGAAACTCGGCGTGCTCTACTGAGCAAGGTATGAAATACTGCTTGCCTTCTCACTGCCTATATAATATACAAGGCGCAGATCCGGCCTCACATGGAATACTGCTCTCACCTCTGGGCTGGAGCGCCCCTATATCATCTCCTTCCACTTGACCGCGTTCAACGCCGGGCGGCTCGAATCGTCGATACGAGGGCGGCACTGAAAATTTCGGGAATCACGGAAGTGACACAACATTACTATTTAAAAATGTGTTTGTAATTAGGGCTTAGGTCAGGGCTGTACGGCCGATGGTCTAATAATTCTATGTTTTTAACCGACTTCAAAAAAAGAGGAGGTTCTCAATTCGTCTGTATGTTTTTTTTGTATGTGACACGATTACTCCGCCGTTTGTGCATGGATTTCGAAGGTTATTTTTTTGTTTGAAAGCTGGTGTTTCCAATTTGGTCCCATATTAATTTTATTAAGATCTGACAAGCCATTTTTTAGTTATTCCCAATAATGCCTATTTGGTTGGTTTCGTTTACCTAGATGATATGATCATTTTATTACATGTCGATGTAACAATTATATAGGATGCTTTGGTAGCACACCATAGTACATGAGTAAATAAACGGATAGAGGCAAAGCTTCATACCACCGCGCGTATCGATTGCACTACTACAAGCGTCCTTACGCATGTATGCGTAATTACTCGTGGCTTGTCACGTACGAGTAGAAACCGGTTGTTACCGGTTCGACGAGTGCTCGAACGCAGGGATGTGAGTGCACGTGTTATGTTGCGTTGTATATTTGATTTTTTTTTCGCTTGGCGGGTATTTTGAATTATCATCATCGTTCTTAAATTTTTGTTAATTAAAAGTAAAAAGTGTCAATATTGTAAGTATACTGTACTGTGTATATAAACAATAATAGAGCAAATAAAAAAGAATCATATTTTATAACATTGTTTACTGTACTGTATGTATGAACAATAATAGAGCAAATAAAACAAATCATATTTTAGCTATCCCAAAGATTTCAATAGGTAAGTTGTATCTTATTGTTAACGGCGGTGGTCTGCGGTTGTCGCAGTGTTTCACAGCTGATGCAGCTGGGCGGTCGGGCTTGGGCAGTTCCTCGGTATGTCGGTTGTACTGTAGCTCGCCGCTCCGCCTGGGACAATTTCCCACTATATTTTGACGTACGTCTTTCCTTACGTTCGCTGGTAACGTACGCCACCACGCACCCCTGAATGCGTAATTTGGCACTACGATCGTGAGGACCTCGGGAGAGGCGTGAATTGAAACAAGAGTCGGGGATCTTGGGAGTCAATAATTAAAACCACTATTCTTCCTTATACTCGCTTCAAGGTCTCGGCTCTTCGCCTCTTCGGCTGTTCTCTTCAGACGACCGATCGCGACTGACTGCCGAGCCCACGACGGGCCCGGTATTTATACCCCCGCGTCCCAAGGACGCGTCGCGGCTCGTGTTGTGCGTAATTTTCGTTTCATTTTTGCGTTGAGCCGAGACCTTTTTTGCCTTTATTTATTATTATATTTCAAATAATCCTTACATAATATACATTTTTAGAATTATCACGATATCATTTACATAATAAAACATAAACTATAAACATATCTTTACATAATAAAAAGTTATTCGACAGAAATACGACAAAAACTTGACAATTTCACAGTTGCATCGCACATTCTTGCTAATATCTCAAAAACTACAAATCGTATCTTTATGATTCTTTTATCGTTATAAACTACAAGTTGAGACCTATCTTTTGATATAACATTCATTTCAAAATTCTAATAAATAATTACTAAACTTTTCATTTTTCCTCAACTTGCAAAAACAACCTGTGTTTGGAGTACCTCCTCGCGTGGATGCCTTTCCTTGAGAGTGGCGTCCAGTGCGGTTTTGATGGATCGCACTAGACGCTCCCATGCGCCGCCCATGTTTGGCGCGCCAGGAGGGATGAATTTCCACTGCACGCCGATCTTCTCCGCTTCTGAGATGAGGTCTTCTTGGTTCAGTGTGACGAGAGCTTCTTTTATTTCCTTGCTTGCACCGACGAAGTTGGTCCCGTTGTCGCTGTAGACTATCTTCGGCATTCCCCTTCTTGCAGCGAATCTTCTTAGCGCCATGATCATGATGTCGGTGGAGAGCGACGGAGCCAGCTCGATGTGCACAGCCCTGGTTGTAAGGCATGTGAACAGCGCTCCCCATCTCTTCTCGATGCGCCTCCCCACGGTGATCGTCATGGGCCCGAAGTAGTCTACTCCGGTACACGTGAATGGTGGACTTCCGTGCATCAACCTTTCTGCTGGTAGGTTGTCCGTCGGTAGCTCTTGCGGTCTTCCTTTCTTCATCTTGCACCACTGACATTGATGCTGGACCGCCTTGATTGCTGACCTCAGTCCCAGTACCCAGAAGCGTTGTCTTATTTCGTTCATCACCGTTGCGTGATTACCATGGTTGAAGCGGCAGTGGAATTCTTCAATGATGAGCCGTGTAGTCTTGTCCTTGCTGTCGAGCACGATGGGCCTCTTGTAATCTCTTGTCACGCCCTGTATCGCGTCGATCCTTCCTTTTAACCGCAGGAGACCTTCTTCCAGGACCACGTCGAGCTTCTTTTACTTGCTGCCGCCCTCTAACTGCTTTCCTTGTTGTAGACACTTGATATCTTCTTTGAAGCTCCCTTCTTGGCTTCTTCTCAGCAGTAGGGTCTCGGCTCGCTCTAGTAGTCCGGTGTCCATCGGTACGTATTTCCTTTCTGGTTTATTTGAAGACTTCTGTTCTTTCTTGTTAGTATTCACCTTTCTTGCTAGCGTCTTCCTCCAGGTGGGATCTTTCTTGCAGACGTGGACCTTTTCTTTCTTCCTGCAGAGTTCGATGAACTGCAGTACTCTCGCTGTGGCTCGCCAAAGTCTCTTCCATGATGAGAACCTCTCCGGATCTGGTGATGGGTCAATGGTGCTCGCTGCTGCCGTGACGTCCGTTGCCTTTTCTTCACCGGTGGCTTCCTTCTTGAAACTCCTCGGCGCCGGCCAATGCTCTTCATCTTTTCTCAGGAAGCTTGGTCCGGTGTACCATCGGTGATGGCAGTCGAAATCCTCTGGAACGTCGCGCGTCGCATCATCTGCAGGGTTCTGCGCCGTAGGTACCCATCTCCATTCTTGAGGCTTGGTAAGGTCTTCAATCTCCGCCAAGCAATGAGCCACGAACGTCTTGAATGTCCTCGGGTCCGTCTTAATCCAGGAGAGTACGACGCTAGAGTCTGACCAGAATGTCTTCCTTGCTACCTTCAGGTCCATTTCCTCTTCTACCGAGTGTGCCAATCTGCTTCCCAGGAGAGCCGCCTGCAGTTCGAGTCTTGGGACGGATACCGGCTTCAATGGAGTGACTCTTGCCTTCGCCGCCACTAAGCAGACGTGGTACTTTCCGTTCCCATCTTGTGTCCTCCAGTAAACTGCCGCTGCATACGCCAACTCGCTCGCATCCGTGAACGTGTGCAGCTCCCCCTCGGTGCAATGTGGCGCCAGGCATCTCGGAACTTGAAGATCTTGAAGCAGCTTCATCTTCTCTAGGTAGCTCTTCCATGCTTCGTACTCCCTGTCTTCGATGTCGTCATCCCATCCTATGCCACTTCTCCATATTCCTTGAAGAAGTTTCTTGCCTTGTATAAGTACTGGCGACGCTAATCCTAACGGGTCGAAGGTCGACATCACTGCGCTGGTCACCTCCCTTTTCGTGGGCACCTTGAACCCTTGTAGTACTTCTGCCGGCGTATTCCGGAGATTTGCCCTGAAACCAATTGAATCCTTTTTAGTGAACCAGCGGGGTCCTAATGTCTTTTCTTCCTTTTCCCCAAGGTCGACTTCTGTCTTCTCCGTGGCATCCTTTGTGCTGCAGTAGCTCAGGTTGATTTGATGCCCATCCCCTGATCTCGAAGCCTGCCTTTTTGTGTATAATATCTACTTCTGCTGTCACTCTTCGGAGGTCCTCTTCTTCGTGAAAGCTATGCAGGTAATCATCCATATAATGATTTAGTACAACTGCTCTTGCTCCGTCCGGATATTGTTCCTTGTAATCAGCTGCGTTCCGGTTCTTTACGTATATCGCCGTACTCGGAGACGATGTCGCACCGAAGATCACTGACGTCATTCTGTATTCTCTCGGCGTCACGTCCCGACGATCTTCGCGCCACAGGAACCTCAGGCTGTCTCTATCTTCCGGTCTTATTCGCACTTGCAGGAACATTTCCTTGATATCAGCTGCCACTGCCAGCGGTCCTTGTCTGAATCTTAGTAGTATTCCGAAGAGTGACTGTAGCAGATCTGGTTCTTGTAGTAGTGCATCGTTGAGGCTTCTTCCTTTCGACTTTGCTGCAGCGTCGAAGACGATCCTTATTTTCTTCTTTAATGAATGTACCACGGAGAAGTGAGGGAGATACCATTTCTTCTTTGAGTCTTGTCCCACAGGTGCTTCCTCTGCATACTTGCTGTCGATGAGATGCTGGATCTGCTTGATGTACTCGGCCTTCAGCTGCGGGTCTTTGTCCATTTTCTTTTCTATGTTGAACAATCTGTTCCTTGCTGACGCGTAGCTTTCAGGCATCTCTTCATCTTCATTCTTCCACAGAAGTCCAGCTTCGAATCGGCCATCTTCTAATCTTCTGCAGGTCCTATCTAGGATGGCGAGTGCTCTTCCTTCTGCATATGTAGAGGGTCTTCTTGGCATTACTCCCAGAGCTTCAATCGCGAAGTGGTCCTTGATTGCTTGGTGCATCTCTTCCTCTGGTGTGCTGATGTGTAGACATGAGTCCAGGAAGTTGACCACTCTCGCCGCTCCGACGTCCGACCCATGGAGCACCCACCCTAATCCTGTTCGGGAAGCAACTGGTTGACCTGGTTTCCCTCTCCTTATTTCTTGAGTCACTATCAGCTCCCAGTTGTCTTGTCCTATGAGCAGCTGAGGTGACTCCCCTTCGTAGTGCAGAGAGTCGGCGATCTTCTTTAAATGTCGGCATTCTTCTATCCTTTTCTTTTCGAGGAACTGTGGTGCAAGCTTCAACCCGTCGATCGTTCTGACCCTCTTCAGTGTCTTCTTTCTTCCTTGGTGGACCCCTTTCACCGTTAGGTCCAGCACCTGAGTCTTTCTTCTTGATGATTTTCCCACCAACTGTTTCGATCGCCAGTTCCTCTTTGTTGCCTTGAGCGCCGACTTCTTCTGCCACCTTTTGGTCCAATAGCGATACTGTTGATCCTTCATCCATCAATGCTAGTATCTTCTTTGATCCTTTCGTCCCGAAGACTTCGACTGGAACTATCTTCAGGTACGCCCTTGTGTTGTTTACTGCATTCACTGATGCCATCACACTTGTGGTTTCCCTTGACTCCCTATTGTCTCCCGAGGTCCTCATTTCCACGTGCAGCAGATGATGGTGCCACCTATGACACTCCTTGCACGAAGGCTTCTTGCATGTTTCCTTCCGATGTCTCCCTTGCAGGCACTTGAAACAGACGCGACTCTTCTTTACTATTGCCCACCGATCTTGCACCGACGCATTCAGGAACTTCTGACAGCCGACGAGGAAGTGTCCACCTTCACACATAGGACAGTTCCTTTCCATCCTTTCAACCGGCTGCCTTGACTCCCTTTCCTTGAAGCCCCTTTCCTTGAAGTTCCCTTCCCTTTCCATTGTAGTATGCGTTGCTTGTCGATGGGTCCTCTTGAAGCCAATCCTTTCTTCCATAGTCGCGTAGGCTCCACACTTGTCTGCTTCCATATTCAGAAACTTCGAGACCACCGTCAGGTCGGAGAACTCGCCTTCTTCTGATGCTGCAGTGAAGTCGTACCACCGGAATCGGAGTACTGTAGGCATCTTCTCAATTATTTGCTTAACTATTTCCGGTGAATGCAGGTACTGTGGTTTCTTCAATCCTTTGATGCATCAGGTCTTCCATATCTTCTTCTCAGGGCTTGTATCACTTCCATCGGAGAAGCTTCGGAGTACAGCAGGCTCTTGATAGCTTCTCTTGCATTGCCCTTGATTGCTCTTCGTAGTCGAGCCATATTCTGCACCTCGCTGAACGTCGGTGCCGTATCTTCGTAAACAACCTTGAAGGCTAACCACTCGCTGCTGTTGCCGTCGAAGTATGGTAACTCGTGGATGTACTTCGGCGCTTCCGTTCCTCTACATGTGGTAAGCGCTTCCTTCAGCACCATCGCCAGCGTTTGAATTTCATTCGTAGCCCCTTTTGTTGTGGAGATCTCTTCAGGCTTCAACTTCCTAGGCCCTTCTGGTGGGTGCTGACCTCGTTGCTCGGGTTGTTTCGTGTTGCTTTTCTCTAGGACTGATGTCTCGAGCCAGTCATGCACCTGTGCTGTTCTGTCTTCCGGGTCTTCATCCACGGAGTCCTCGTCTTCATTGCGCGCCAGCTCCAATCTGACGCGGGCCAGCTTCGCCGCAGCCTGAGCTTGTTCCAACTCCAGGCGCGCCAATTCTTCCTTGGCTTCCAGCTCGCATCTTCTGGCGGAGGTACTCGTGGTCTTCATGGACCCAGCACGACGACTGACCCCCATCAGCTTCAGGGTGGCGGCAGACCTTCGCCCACCCTTATCCGGTCCATCATCTGGAGTCTTCTGTGTCGTCTTCTTACTTGCGGCTTCATTCTTCTGTCCATTCTTCTCGGACGCCGCCGTGGTGTGAGTCGTCGCCGTAGTGTCCGTATAGGTATCGGTCGTCGTGGTGGTGGTGCCTTCTGTGTTCGTAGTGCCCGACGTGTAGGTGTTCGAATCCGACGTAAGCATTCTTGATGACCCTGACGCTGACGCAGACGTGACCCCTTCTGACCCCGTCCTTCCTTCTGTCGCGTCCCTATCCGAGGGGCGGGACACGGGGTGTGAGGGAGCATCCTTCTGTGACCTGGTTACTGGCATCTTCTTATGTCTTCTTTACTCTGGATTCTTCAATCTTCTAGCAGGGATCCGGCTCGAAGGACCATTAATTGTTAGCGGCGGTGGTCTGCGGTTGTCGCAGTGTTTCACAGCTGATGCAGCTGGGCGGTCGGGCTTGGGCAGTTCCTCGGTATGTCGGTTGTACTGTAGCTCGCCGCTCCGCCTGGGACAATTTCCCACTATATTTTGACGTATGTCTTTCCTTACGTTCGCTGGTAACGTACGCCACCACGCACCCCTGAATGCGTAATTTGGCACTACGATCGTGAGGACCTCGGGAGAGGCGTGAATTGAAACAAGAGTCGGGGATCTTGGGAGTCAATAATTAAAACCACTATTCTTCCTTATACTCGCTTCAAGGTCTCGGCTCTTCGCCTCTTCTTATTCTTTTATCTTTTATCGTTATAAACTACAAGTTGAGACCTATCTTTTGATATAACATTCATTTCAAAATTCTAATAAATAATTACTAAACTTTTCATTTTTCCTCAACTTGCAAAAACAAAGCAATTTTCTATACAAAACTCCTATCAAACTACAAATATCTTTATAAATCTATGTAAAAATCGCTAAAACCTACTAAAATATATCTTTTAAAACAATTAATAAGTATTAGAAACTAATCTAATTAGTCTAATTAAACACTTTCTTATTAGACTCAATTTTCCATATAGCTAACATATCAATATACTTTAATTATTGTTTACTATAGCATATTTACAAACCTAAATATTCACTTTATATTATCCTAATTATCATAAAAATATCAAAATCTAATTAAAATTAGTCTGATTAGAATAATATCATTCCATCTCTCTTACTCCTACACATTACGAGTGAGAGGCAAATACTTCTAACAATTTTTGCTTATATTTTCGTGATTACCATCCTGATTATCATAATACTTGCTTACTTTTATCCATTTTATCTTATATTTGCATTATAAATATCATTCATATTATCATACTCTTATAATAACATACTAAAATTAACACTTTAAATTTCCATAAGGTATGTCATCGGTTCGGTCGGCCCACAACAGGTATGGGGCGAGTCCGATACATCGTGACAATTTTCGTAATATTCCTAACTTTTTGCGACTTGAAACTACGTCGCCGCTAGTCGGCTCACAACCCGTATGGGGTCGGTCTGATATTAAAGTACTACGTTTCTACATACTGGTTCGACTTGGGATCTCGTCGCCGACACTTATTATTTTATTTCTACTAATTATTATTACTTTTGTTCACTAAGTTTTTATGGATGTGCCTAACTCTTGTTAGGGAAACATTTGACCCGACATTAAATCTTAAATCATAGCTAAATTTTACAGTATAAATACAATAAGTATAGGTACAGAATACGTTATTAGAAGACCATTCCTGTTCGGAATAAAAAATATTATAATAGTTATGATAAAAACTGATATGCAATGAGAGTGCTTTCCATTAGAATTTACCACTCTATTAAAAGGTACAACAGATTATTGCAATTAAAAAAATATAAACACAAAATATTTTGTAATAAAGATAGAATATTTACATAGATTACTACACAATAAAAAAAATCGTTTTGTTCGTTTAATTTTATCCACATGTGACACATGTGGATGTGTCACATGTGGATAAGGATGTGACATATGGTAGGGTACCATAATAGGTAACAATTTTACGCGTTGTATGGAAGCTTTGTCTCTGTCCGTTTACTTACTCATTTGACCATAGTATGTCGCGGTCATCGTAATCATGATCATCATCACCATTACCATCATCATCATCATCCTTTATCCGTCCACTGCTGAACATGCCTCCTTCAATGAACGCCAAGACGACGAATTTCGGAATCACTAAAAATTAAGAAATAAAAACATTTTACAAAAACTTAAAACCGACTTCAAAGATACTAAACTAAAAAGTAATAAAATAACAGTTTCTTAAATTTCCAACCCAAACTCGTGACTGGTTTTTTGTTTCGGGTTCGTACGCGTATATACAGGATATTTTGTCACCTGATACGATGTTGTATACAGCATTTGAGGATCTTTCGAGAGTTCTGACGCACCAAGTAACGCGAGCCTCTTTTTGCTCTTCACAGAGCAAATGCTTTTTCCATTGGGAAAACAACTTTTTTACACCTAATTGTTCATGCAAGATTATTTGTATTTGACTCATGCCAATGTCTAAAGTTGCCTGAATTTCGCGGTATGTCACATGTCGATCTTCCTCAATCAGCTTACGCACAGCATCAGTTTTCTTGGGTGACTGCAGTTTTTGGACGACCTTGACGGGGATCATCACTGAGCTTAACACTTCCACGTTGAAATTCAGCAAACCAGCGATAAATTGTGGTTTTCGATGGGGCTTCATCACCAAATGCAGAAATCATCCGGTCAACACACTGTTTTTGTGTTAAACCACTTCGAAAGTCATAATAAATCATCGCTCTAGAATTTTCTCGAGTCAATTCCATTTTCTCAACGACTAAACAAGTTTGACAAGACCTTGTGACAAGACAGAGAATCTTTTTTTAAATAAATAAATGGTATTCGATTTTTAAAACCAAGGAGTTTTCAATTAAAAAGATTTTAATATGACAGGAACAGTGAAAATATTCCATTCCCGATACTTTTAGTGCAGCCTATGTAATAATGTTCTCTCCAATCGGCTTGATTCTTTGGCGCTGCATAGAGATGTCGGACCGCTCTGCATCTTCTACCGCATCTACCACGGGGAGTGTTCTGAGGAATTGTTCGGACTAATACCTTCAGCAGAATTTCACCACCGGACATCGCGCAAAATCTCCAGATTTCACCCTCACCATCTCGATGTTCGGAAATCCACAACAAATCGTTTTTTACGGCATTCCCTGCCCCGCATGACGAATATAATATGGAATCAGCTGCCACTTACGGTGTTTCCAAACCGATACTACTTAGGGACTTTCAAGAAAAGAGCATACTCATATTTGAATGGCCGGCAATGCTCCTGCTAATCTTCTGGTGTGGCAGGTGTCAGTGGATGTCACTTTCACTTATCATCAGGTAAACCGACTGTCAGTTTGCCCCCTCTCCTATAAAAAAAAATCGCGGTATTTGAGCCCCAGTAACACTTTTGTACAATATAAACATGACAGATAAATAAATATCTTTTATTTTTAATTTATAACAATAAATTCACATATAATATCATTGTAAAAAATAATTAATCTCATTATAATTGTGTATGTTTAGTGAATCGAGCATATTCCTTCAGCCTAATTGCGTTAATATTTATGAAGCCTGTGCTGTCTTCCGGGGAGAATCCTCCAGCCACATCCATTGATACCAAGTCTTTATTATACAGACTGGCAGAACTTTTTCTCGCTAAGATGGAAACTGAAATGAAAAAATATTTTCTCTCAAACAATATGATGAGCTTAGATTATGAGCTTAAATAGATTGTAGATATATATTTTTAAATAGCTGTTGCACGCAGCTTCGCCCGCGTTAACTTACTTAATTTAACTCCTATTAATTACAGCGTGATGTTATATACAGGGCCGTCTTTAACCTATTGGAGGCCCTGGGCATATTAGGATAATGGGGCCCCTATGACTTCGACAGAACACTATTTTGTTAGAATAGACAAAGAAAGTAGATAAACAAGGTTTAATATTTATTTTTATTAACAATCACATGAAACAAATAGATAAACCTATATATAGAAGGGTGACAACTCCCTTCTTAAAAATTATAGACCGATAACACTTATAAGCCATACTTATATACAAGCTGTTCTTGAGGGTCGTGACGAACCGCCTCACTAGAAAGCTCAATGGATTCCAGCCACCGGAGTAGGCTGGGTTTCGAAGAAGATTTAGCACGATAGACCACATCCACACCATTAGGCAAGTTGTACAGAAGACCCTTGACTACAACCAGCCACTGTGCCTTGCCTTTATGGATTATGAGAAAGCTTTTGAATCGGTTGAAACCTAGGCTGCTCTGGAAGCTTTGCAGCGATGTCAGGTCGATTAACGATACGTTGAAGTGTTGAGAGGATTTATACAACGCCGCTTTTTGTCCGTTCTGGTTCTGCGAGGTCAAACAAGATCAATCCAATTGCATCGAGCAGTGCGACAGGAGGATGTTGTTTTCCCGAAAATGCTCACTAATGCTTTGGATGACGTCTTTAAGACTTTAAACTGAACAGAACGTGGCATAAACATTATCGAGCGAGTATCTTTCACACCTTCGTTTCGCTGACGATATCGTTATATTGGCCGAGTCACTGGAGGGCTTGCAGGAGATGCTGCACACTCTAAATGAATCCTCCATACGTGTGGGCCTTAGGATGAACTTGGACAAGACGACTTTCGTCTTGTCCATCTGAGGGCCCCGCGATCGATAGGGGGCCCCCTATCGATCGCTCTGTGAAGAGCAAAAAGCGGCTCGCGTTACTTGGTGCGTCAGAACTCTCGAAAGATCCTCAAATGCTGTATACAACATCGTATCAGGTGACAAAATATCCTGTATATACGCGTACGAACCCGAAACAAAAAACCAGTCACGAGTTTGGGTTGGAAATTTAAGAAACTGTTATTTTATTACTTTTTAGTTTAGTATCTTTGAAGTCGGTTTTAAGTTTTTGTAAAATGTTTTTATTTCTTAATTTTTAGTGATTCCGAAATTCGTCGTCTTGGCGTTCATTGAAGGAGGCATGTTCAGCAGTGGACGGATAAAGGATGATGATGATGATGGTAATGGTGATGATGATCATGATTACGATGACCGCGACATACTATGGTCAAATGAGTAAGTAAACGGACAGAGACAAAGCTTCCATACAACGCGTAAAATTGTTACCTATTATGGTACCCTACCATATGTCACATCCTTATCCACATGTGACACATCCACATGTGTCACATGTGGATAAAATTAAACGAACAAAACGATTTTTTTTATTGTGTAGTAATCTATGTAAATATTCTATCTTTATTACAAAATATTTTGTGTTTATATTTTTTTAATTGCAATAATCTGTTGTACCTTTTAATAGAGTGGTAAATTCTAATGGAAAGCACTCTCATTGCATATCAGTTTTTATCATAACTATTATAATATTTTTTATTCCGAACAGGAATGGTCTTCTAATAACGTATTCTGTACCTATACTTATTGTATTTATACTGTAAAATTTAGCTATGATTTAAGATTTAATGTCGGGTCAAATGTTTCCCTAACAAGAGTTAGGCACATCCATAAAAACTTAGTGAACAAAAGTAATAATAATTAGTAGAAATAAAATAATAAGTGTCGGCGACGAGATCCCAAGTCGAACCAGTATGTAGAAACGTAGTACTTTAATATCAGACCGACCCCATACGGGTTGTGAGCCATCCACACCATTAGGCAAGTTGTACAGAAGACCCTTGACTACAACCAGCCACTGTGCCTTGCCTTTATGGATTATGAGAAAGCTTTTGAATCGGTTGAAACCTAGGCTGCTCTGGAAGCTTTGCAGCGATGTCAGGTCGATTAACGATACGTTGAAGTGTTGAGAGGATTTATACAACGCCGCTTTTTGTCCGTTCTGGTTCTGCGAGGTCAAACAAGATCAATCCAATTGCATCGAGCAGTGCGACAGGAGGATGTTGTTTTCCCGAAAATGCTCACTAATGCTTTGGATGACGTCTTTAAGACTTTAAACTGAACAGAACGTGGCATAAACATTATCGAGCGAGTATCTTTCACACCTTCGTTTCGCTGACGATATCGTTATATTGGCCGAGTCACTGGAGGGCTTGCAGGAGATGCTGCACACTCTAAATGAATCCTCCATACGTGTGGGCCTTAGGATGAACTTGGACAAGACGACTTTCGTCTTGTCCATCTGAGGGCCCCGCGATCGATAGGGGCCCCCTATCGATCGCGGGGCCCTGGGCACCTGCCCAGAGTGCCCAAAGGGAAAGACGGCCCTGGTTATATAGCCTATAACCTTCCTCGATAAATTGGCTATCTAACACTGAAATATTTTTTCAAATCGGACCAATAGTTCCTGAGATTACCGCGTTCAAACAAACAAACTCTTCAGCTTTATACCGGCTGTATTTTGAATGCTTGCAAAGATTTAACCCTAATAAGTAATAATGTAATATTTATATACTTATAATTCATATAACCATTTATCTCAGAAACGTTCTTTTTAAGAAAATTTTAGGACTTATATATTTTGCAAACCCGCAATGTATGTATACAACTCGAAAAGCGAACTCTGTCAGCTGATGCAGTCCGCTGGCCGGCGTGAACCATAAACCGTTTTTTTAAACATTGCCGTTTTAAAAAAAAAACGATTAACTTAAAGCATTATCATCAAATTTCTGTAACATCATGTTTACTAAACCGGATAATAAAGAAAAAAGGCAACCAAAAAAAAAGAAACGCGTTTTTTTCACTTGTATAATGTCAGGCTATGCCAACACTATCATACCTCTTCGTTTTTGCAAGCGTTCCAAATACACCCGGTAAATTAGTACATATAGATATGGATAAGTACTAGGTTTTTTCTTTCGGACTGTCAAACTCTATAATAAATGTATAGGGTCAAAAGTTTGAAGTTTTCACTAACAGGTATTTGGTTTTTTGTATTTACCAGACTGTCAGAATTATAACATACCGTTGCCTTTGAAAATTTTCACTGTTACAGTTCCTGTTATAGATTCTTGGGACATTTCTAAACATTTTCGTGTGTAAGTAGCTTCGGGAGAAAACCAAAATCCATTGTACACAAAATCGGACATTTTATCCTGAAGATATTTTTTTAGTCTGAAAAAATATATAGGTAAACTTAGAATTTAAAATTTGGGAACAAAAAAATGAAATTAAATATCGTTTCAAAAATTTTCAAAGCGAAAAATTAAGTACAAATCTAGTATTGATAATAAAAAAAATATATCAATTTCACATCCTCTCTGAATAAATAATAAAATTTAATTTGTAACGTAACTTTATACAGGTAGAATATAAAACTTGAAGTGTTATAGTCGTGGTTTAAATGAAAAAAAAATCTTATCTTAACTTTCATAGAAGCCAAAGAAAATGATTAAAAGTTTATAGATTTTATGGTTGTACCTTAAAACTTCCCGGTCGAGCGCAAAACTCTCGAGATCTAAATGAGCTGTATGTAGGATCGTTCCCGCCGGAGTCTCGTACAAGCCCCTAGACTAAAAACAAAGTAAAATACTGATATCGATATAATTAAAAATACAGATATTTGTCCATGAAGAAAGTAATCACCTTTAGTCCTAGAAAACGATTTTCGACGATATCAATACGCCCAACTCCGTGTTGCCCACCGATCTTGTTGAGAGTCTCAACTAGTTTCAACGGGTCAGTGACAATAAGAGGTTTCTGCTGTCCGCTGGGAACTTGTATAGAGATCGGCACGCCTGCAATATAAAATGTATGAATACTTATTGTTTTCTAATGTTTAATAATGAGACCAATAATGACGCATAGCTGATGATATGAATGATGATCATATTCATACCAACAGGCTACACAAAAGTTTTTTGTGTAGCCACAAACGGATTTTATCGCGGATACCGCGATAAAATCCTTAAGAAAGTGTTTGATTATAATGTATGAATACTTTTGTGTAGCCTGTTGGTATGAATATGATCATCATTCATATCATCAGCTATGCGTCATTATTGGTCTCCTTCTCGAAATCAGGCGAGGAGGGTTTTAGCCTATAGTTCACCGATTCGCTGGCCCAATGAAGGTTGGTGAACTTCATACCCTTCAAAGACTTTAAATCTCATCAGTCATGCAGGTTTCCTCACGACGTTTTCCTTCACCGGTGAGCAAGAGATGGTCTCATGTTTAGGTGCACGGAGAAATTTAGAAAAACCCATTTCAAGGCACCACAGGTGTCCGGATCGAACCCGGACCTTTCACTCAAGAGGCCCCGACCCGCATCGAGAATATAACCGGATAGAGCAGTAATGTGAGCCATAAATGTCCAAAACTCAGCCAACCAGTGATCTGTGTGTACGTCCCATCGGCCAATCAAATCCATCAATGGCCATCAGTCGGCCAATCAGAGCGGAGAAGCGGCACAGAGTCGCAGCACGAATTTAGCGGAATCTGTTTACATACAAAACATTACCGCTCTATTCCGATATGCCGAGCTCTATACCCACTAGACTGGACCATCGTCGCTCGCTGCAACATTCACATTTATACCATTTTTGGACCGTAGAAAGGAGACATTAAACTTGATAATCAAGACTTGAAGCTCAATCACACGTGAAAACAAAGGTTGTACAAAATTGCCTACTACTTTAATCTCCAACAAAATATTGTTATTGCCTATCTAAGGCATCCTACGCTTATGTTTGTTTAGTATTCAGAATAAAATGTATTTTGTCAGTACCGTAATCAAAATGTATGTCAATGGTGGACGCGTAGTCATCAGCCTGTTCCAGGTCTCGAGTCATCTTGTATATGCCGCTGGGCGGTATCGTGCCGGGGTCCTCTAGCGCTCCAGACTCGTAACTGTACAAAGTCCTACTTTACTTACTAGCACGTGTTAGTACTATATATTAGTCGAGGTCCAAAAGAGGGCCAGCATGCAACAGTTGATGAATCTTTTGGTTAGTTTGATTGGAGTGTTTAGACAGTAGAGTGTAGACTATGAGGTGAAAGAGACTTCTCAATGACTTCTGTTTGCTAATAAATGTCGGATCTTCAACCAATTGAAAGAGAAAACCTTGTAATTGCTCTATGGTCTCACAATTATTTGGCCAATCCACTTAATTCCCATAAAATCAATTAATATCTGAAAATTACCTTACCTTAGGGTAATGATAAGAATTAATGAGTTATGACTTATCCTACTAATAATTTAAACGGGTAAGTTTTTAAGAATGTATGGATGTATGTTTGTTGCTCTTTCACCCAAAAACTACTGAATGGATTTTGATGAAACTTTACAATAATATAGCTTATTCATTAAAATAACATATTGTCTATGATTTATCTCTGTACAGTGTACTCCCACGGGAACGGGAAGTACGCGAGTGAAACCGCGGGGCGCTGCTAGTGTACCTTATATGCATAATGTTTTCGTCGGTAGACCAGGGAGCTTTTGGCGTGGCTGTCACAGGAATGTTCTGTTGTTTCGCATACTCAATAAGGTCAGCCCGCCCCTGGAACTTGGTGAAGAACTCTGGGATGCGCCACGGAGCGATAATCTATTTCAAATGTTTGTTTAGAATTGTTTTTAAATTAATGAAACATTTAAGAACCAACATACCACGTTGTTTTATTATACGAAAGCGGGTGGGCCATATTTGAAGTTGCGATGCAACAGACGTGCGTTCTTGTGTGCGTATCAGCGTATTGAATAGCGCTCCCAAGTTTACGCACGCAAAGCCAATGGGCATGTACATTTACGAATAAGGATGGCTCACCCGCTTTCGTCAAATATAAAAACACTTTACAAAAAATTAAAACCGACTTCAAAAAGACTAAACTAAAAAGTAATAAAATAACAGTTTCTTTAATTTTTGTGCTTACAACTTATAATCAACTTAATATTCTACTAATGTACAAACTTTGCGTTTACCACGTCATTATAGTTACTTTTGGAGTCGGTGTCAGCCAAGGTAGGAAGGTAGGTAGTGTACAGCAACAAATACTTTTTGTAAAATGTTTTTATTTCTTAATTTTTTGTGATTCCGAAATTCGTCGTCTTGGGGTTCATTGAAGGAGGCATACAGCAGTGGACGGATAAAGTATGATGATGGTGATGGTGATGATGATGATGATTACGATGACCGCGACATACTGTGGTGTGCTACCAAAGCATCCTATATAATTGTTACATCGACATGTAATAAAATGATCATATCATCAAGGTAAACAAAACCAACCAAATAGGCATTATTGGGAATAACTAAAAAACGGTTTGTCAGATCTGAATAAAATTAATATGGGACCAAATTGGAAACACCAGCTTTCAAACAAAAAAATAACCATCGAAATCCATGCACAAACGGCGGAGTAATCGTATCACATTCATACAAAAAAAACATACAGACGAATTGAGAACCTCCTCTTTTTTTTGAAGTCGGTTAAAAATATCTATACCACGTTATTTTCGTTCTATACCTTTAACGCTACAATTATTGTGTGTGATAAGTACCTACATCATATAGGTAGTCCTGCAGCTATTGTCAGTAAGATAAAGGATCAAATTCTAACAGGCGAGCCGCGATACTAACAAAACGCATCCCTCCACCAGTAAAGTCGGCAGGTATCTATGTATTATATAAAATGTTACCTTTCCTTCAGGCCACAAGGAATACACGCTTAATTCAAATCTGACTTGGTCGTTGCCTTTTCCCGTTGCTCCGTGGGAAATATATCTGGAAAATGACAAGATTTATTGCCAGATTGCATAGCGATTTCCACGCACCTATACATATTATCTTTTCCACGTACCGAAAATGTTTAATTTCAATAAAGTTGTTATTAATTCATTTGATTGCTAATAAATATTGACTAAAGGAGATAAAACTCGCACGATTCGAACTACAGGACAGTGGCGTAGCTACCGGAGGGCTAGACGGGGCAGTGCCTCGGGGCCCCTAGGCTCAGGAGCAGCGGCGTAGCTAGGTAACCAAAGGCCCTGGGGCAGGAAATAAACCAGGGCCCCAACTAAACTATTTATAATCGTTTGTTCCGTATTCTTAGTTTATTGTTTGCCCCAGAGCCTTTGGTTACCTAGCTACGCTATTGTATAAGGGTCTTACTTAGCTCCTAATTTTTTGGCTGCATTGACTAAACCCACAGCAATGCAAGGCCGGGCCAATGAAGTGCCCAAGTAGTATCGGCTCTCGTAAACCAGTCCCATCTGAACGGCTGGCAGCATATATCCTGTTACAAACTCCTTGCGCAAGTCTTCTATAATCACCTGCGTACATTAAAATTAATGCATTATCAAAAAGATTTGTTCTTACCTATATGGGGATATTATTTCTGAACGGAATTTTGAATCGGGACCCTTCATTATCATTTTGAAAATGGATCGAAACACAATCTAGCTAAGATCAAGTATCAATAGATTTGACAAGCTAATAATAATACCGTATTGGAACGAGATATAAACATACGAAAAATCCAAGAGTGACAGAGACATAGACACTTTCTTTTGTCTTTGTCAGAATATCACCCTTTGTTTGTTGGGCACAACAAGGATGTGCCCAACAAAAAATTATCGACTAAATTTGAATACCATACAAACATTCTCACTCGCGAACAGTTTGTCAAATATGCCGCCATTTTGTACTAATTTTTATTTTGGTCGGCTTATGTAGGTATGGTGATACCAGTTTTGTTATAAGCAGATTACCCAAGAATGTGGTATTATTTAAAAAGGGTGACTGGAATTTTCGAAATAAACACAATAAAAACAAATATGTTTATTGCTATCCTTAAAGGCTATGTACTATAGATCATACATATTAAGACGTATATAGCCTTCTTTTTTATTATTTATGTTTTTAGCGGTTTGTTATTAGTCATTACATAATATTTTCGATAATCCGGAAAAATGCAGCTGTCTAAAATTACAATAAATGTTTGGTTAGGGCTAATGCTTATAGTTATCTATCAACCTTTACCAGTTTTTTTTTTTTATTATTATTTTTAATTCACTTGTTTCAAGAAAATAAGTAGACTTGTTACTATGAATGTGGTATCCCTGTAAAATATGCCTGTCCCTTTCGGGTATACGCGAATGTCAATTCCATATTATACTTGTTCCTAGCAATCTAGCACAGCAGATTTGCAGCATTTCTGTGCCCAACAATTACTTACTTATTTATTATTATTATTTTCATTTAAAGGCATTAGCTACTAGGCTATTAGCCATACAAAATACAATATTCGGTCTGTAATACGGAGAAATGGCGGGAAACCCCAAGGAGCACGGCTTCGGCCCTCTAGCCCCCATCAATCAACTATCATTCCCCATTCCATCCACACAAGGCAGTCCACCACAATATTCGCAAAACAATCACATTATATATTACACAGATTAAGTTTTTAAAACAAACACTATAGAAAACCGCCAGAACAGCCCTACTACGAAAACCACTCAAGAACGGTACTCCATAAGATTCGCCAACCTATCACAATATATAAAGATCAAGTTTTTAAAACAAACACTATAGAAAACCACTCTGAATGGACAAAACACAAAATAACAATTAATTAACGGGAAACCAAAAAAACACAACCGCGCGTCCCGATGCTTCCCGCCATGCCTCACACAATTACTACTCTACTAATACTTTTTTTTTTATTATTACATAGTACTTACATTTTTAGCTCCAATCTGATTGGCCTTTGCTCGAGCTTTGTCAAAATCTTCGTCCTGACCAATGTCAGCCATATAACAAACGACATCATAGTTCTTTTGAATTAGCCTCGAAAATATAGTATTTGGAGTTAAACATAATTATTTCACATATCATATGGAATAATCGTTGACGGCACCTGCTTATTATTACTTCATATTTCCAAACCCAAAATATTAGCATATATTTAAAAAAATATTAATGAAATTTTTCCGTCAATCAACAATAGCAACTTGGTATTGTTGATCGAAGCATTTTTCGAATTTTTTAGACGAATTTACTGTCCCGGGTCCACATCCATTAAAACTGTTGATCACTTACCCTGAGGAAATGATTGATTGAGATAGCTTGAGTAATAAATAGAGAATAAAATAGCTATTTATATCTCAATGAGAAATAACTAAAGCCTGTTCAAAATTTTAAGCGTGACAACTTGGCATTCTATTAATGTACCCTATTTAGGGGTAAGTTTGCTGACCAACAAAAGATTTCAGAGCCGACAAATTATATACTAAAAATAACAATAGTATTATTACCATTTAAGAATACAACTTGTGTCCAGTCCACCCGAGTAGGCCAAAACTATAAGATCTTTAGCCATGACTGACGAGATGCAAGTGAAATTCCTTACCGATACTGTGGATGTAATTTAAATAAACTTATACTACGTAAGTTCCCTGCGATAACCTAGGGTCGAACAAAACACGATAAAAGATACTAACTAATTGTGACTGATTATTAGAATGTTTATATAAATATTTAGAATTTTGCTTTCCTCAAGACTTCATATCTTTTCGTCATCTGTGAATGTTTACATAAGTCTCTTAGTTTGTGATACGCGAATATTTTTTCAATCCCCGGTAGGTTAATTGAATAAATATTTGATAATAGTTGGATAGGAATAAATTGGTCTATTTGACCTATAGATTGTCTTTTTTGGCTGTAAGTACCTACTATAGTTTTTATTT
This sequence comes from Helleia helle, assembly GCA_963853865.1. NCBI lineage: Eukaryota > Metazoa > Arthropoda > Insecta > Lepidoptera > Lycaenidae > Helleia > Helleia helle. The sequence goes on from OY971421.1 coordinate 17,989,625, forward strand.
TCATTTCGCGGAGCTCGACATCTCGACCTTGTCTACGGACTACGAATGTCTTGTTCACTAGGCTCCTTGTGTTATCAAATCCACTTTCAATGGGATGTATGTCTCGTATTATCTCTGTATATTTTGAACATAGTGAATCTTAGGGAAATATAATATGAGGTCCTGATTTTACTATCACGGCTGTTGTTTGTAATATTACGTTCCGCTAAACGCTAAACATATACGGCCTGTGGAAGTAAAAGCTTTGTTATAACCTAATTTCCGTTTCCTAGCTTAGGTAGAAGCCGTGTCCTTTCCTTTAAAAGTTCTCTTGGTTTATTATCTAATAAAGTTATGACAGAAATGAAAGTCGTTTGGCTATGTAATCATTTATTTAATACTTGAATACTGATAGTACGCACACAAATTAACACGTCTATTTTGAATAAATGTCTGCAACATCATAATCTATATATTCTTAAATTATAGCTATAACATTTTAATTGTATTATATCGTATGCTCATGTTGTTTTATTACTAAAGTATTCTACTGTAACATTGTTCCTTAATATAATAATTGTTATGGAAACGGACAATCCTACGATCATCTAGCGATTATTAATATAAAAATTGTCGTGAGTTTCAAAGTGTAAATAATAGTAAGTAGCACATGAGACAGTGAAGTTATTACAATGTCTAATAAGGTTTCTTATAAGTGGAATGTCGACAAGCACATTACCGCACAGATGTGACGTAAATACTTTCTTTAGTACTTAGCCTATACTGATGTCAAAGTACCTATTTGCGACGCACATTTTAAATTCGTATAAATAAAGATTAATTTTAAAGCACTTAAATTACATTAAATATATTATTTTTGGTAAATAACTAATAATACTTAAAATACAAATTCTGTTATTTTTGATTAACATAATGAAATATATTTTGTCAAGAATATTACTAATAAATTACTCTTAAAACTTGATACAACACTAACAGTGTAAATAATATAGATAATCTACGCGTATGCTAACATAAAACCAGCTTAGATATCTGTATCACATTCAATAGGATAGTTGCAATATAGTAACTGAAATACAATTTATTTTGCCAAACAAAGAACACGGTAATTAAAATATAATTCAAAATTGTACTCAACAATATACAAAACCAAAAACATAGCTTTGCTACATTTCACTCATGATAAAAATCAAAATATACAATCAACTAGTAGGTACCTACTCTAGTAAGTACTAAATAATTTTACGTTTATTTACTCCTAATTGTTATAAATAGGCATGCATTTCAAATATAATAGTATTGTAAATACTTGTACTCCACATATTTCCAACGATTATAAATGCACCACTCAAATTTAAGATAATTTCAAAAAACATAATATATCTTATTATCCAACCGTGAAGGCCGTGTCATCAAAGAACATTAAAATGACTTAATTTTATCATATTTAATCCTACATTGCTTTCGTTAACGTTATTATGAAAGTTTAATAACAATTATTTACTAGCAAAGTGAAATTAAAAGTGTGAATGATTTAAGATGTGTATCATATGAAATTTTATAGAAGCCCGTTCCCGCCTTTTATTATTTTAAGACGCCATTTTGTTTTAGATTATAGACTATAAATTAGCATTAATAAATTTTTGAGTGCAATTATGCGTACATGTATAAAACTTTACACATATTTAAATTTATTTGGTACGCGGAATAATGTTGAAAAATAATTTTGCAATGCACATCACGAAATCTATAGGATAATGCATTTGTAAAATAATACATGTATTGAAGTGAGTTAGCAAAATAATAGGTACAAGTGGCAATTAATTCTAGGCGGGGGTAGAGTGGCCATCGTATATTATAATAATATAATATAGATACGCCTTCTTCGTCTAAATTCATTCCTTATTTTAAAATCTAAAACTGTTATGAGATACATTATGATTGCAACATATTCAACCCATGATAATTCAAACTGGCCACTTCAAACCATTTATTGCTCAACGCTCGGTTTTGTTACATCGCGAAAATAAAATTCATACCGCAGTATGAATTTAAAATAGAATCTTGCAACTATTACATTAAATAGACAAAAATGATTCCATTTCCAAACACGTACCATAAAATGCTGCCAGCCTTGTTCTTGACATCACATCCGATATATTTTAAGTGGCCACACTGTATGGGACCGTTTAGGCCGTGAGAGAGCTCAGGTCGGAGAGGAAGTTGTCGGGAATGAGGATATGCGAGGAGCCGATAATAACCTCCCAGTTCTTGAGTGCGGCCGTGACTTCGTATGCACAGCGGATTTCGGAGAAAGAAACTCCTGTTGCATGAAAAACAAATTTCGAATTTCAATCATCATTAACATCATTGTCCTGGCTAGATATACAACTTATTTAAATATAAGCCAAAATATTGATGCCAAATAGTACAATATAAGGAATATAAAAAAAAACAGCTCTTTTAAATGTTCACTTATAAAATAATATTCTCGAAATTTTGTAACGGCTCTCATAAATGGTAAGTTGCAAAACTTTCTATTTCCTTAATGTATTATATCGGGATGACTTACTTAGACTTCTACATATTAAAGATAAACTGTACTTACCACCGACAATGAAGACAATCAAACGTGGAACGTTCTTGACCGTCTGCTGCGCCTTATCTTTGTGCCAGTGGCCGTAGCGCACGCTGCAATAAAAAAGGATTTACAAAATATGTTCAACCTTTTTGGATTTATATTTCAGATAAGATCGGGAGCCAAACTCACTTTACAAAGTACAAGGATGGCCCAGTTGCACCATTGTATTATAATATATATTATCTATCTACTCGTAAATAAATATCGCTTAACCATGACATGTACTCATTCTTTCATTAAAGTTCGGCCGTTCAGAGAATGCGTTCCTGACACCTATCAGTTAGTCACGACTAGTGATGGGCACAACATAACACTGAGTTCGTTATCGTTCCTCCAAAATGAACCGCCGCATTATTTTTAAGATTATTTTCGTTTTAAATTGGCGGAATCATTTAAAATTTATATTTTAGTTATTTAAGTGGAAACCAAAAAAAGGTAATATTCATATAATAAAATTGTTTTATTTATTCTTTGTTACAAAGTTACAATCTGTATTTCTATGCAATAAAGTACATTGAATTGAATGTGCGTACAGAATATTAATCAGACTCAGGGCCGGATTTAGAGGAGGGCAACCAGGGCAACAGCCCCGGGGCCTCCACAAAAGAGGGGCCCCCACAATAGAGACTTCGGAAAAAAAAAATCAAATTCAGACTAGGCAACACTAGTAAACAACTTTTCCTTTCATATTTTTTTTCGCGTTGTACCTTTACCTACAGTACCTTGTACAAACATGATCACATTAAATATTAACAGAAATCATCGATCTATATTTGTTCAATTTAATCAGGCAGTCAGTAAAATATCAAAATTTCAAATGGCCCTGATAATTTCGATTTGCAATTTTCGATGACGCTCTTGCACGTGGGTCGCGCGGTGGATAAAACAATCTCAACTCTCTGTATGCGTACATAAGGTTTTTTTTTGTCTACTTACCCTTTGTAGCGGACTAGCAACGTAATTTACATTAGCTCAAATATTTTTGGGTATAAAAAAATCAGTGAAACAGTTTTTTGTGGTTTCTGTAAAGATTATTATTATTATTATTTTTATATGACGTTATGAGACGTGCACTTTTGGATTTTCCAAATTTTTTTAAATTTCCCACTACAATTAAAAATAGATTTCATCATAAAATTTAATCAATATTAAATTATTACAGTTTAGTAAGATGTAACCTATTGACAGAAAGCATAAATTTTAACAAAGTTTATTTCAATAAATATAAAATAAAAAAAATTCCCATTCGGCCTCACCCGAAATGGAAGGTAGATTTCATAAGTGATACGAAATTTTCTTCACTCGTTATTATAATCTATTGAATAAAAAATGTTTAAATTTCATTATTTTGAAATTTTTCAATGGGCTATGAAATTACCAAAAATCATTATAAAGTATAAGTGTTATAGGTCAAATTAAAGGTAATTTCATAAGCTTGAACATAAACTTTTCAGAAATGAGCTTTCTTTTGTCAGTCAAAAGTTATTTACCGTTAAAGTCAGAAAACCTGCAATTTACGGAATTTTGAAAATTTTAAATGGCCACCATTTCTAAACTAATTAACCGATCTTGCTCATCTTCGAACTCGTCCAAGGTATTTACCCAAATATGTGTACCAAGTTTTATTGAGATCGGTTGAGAACTTTTGGAGATATCGTGATGACAAGTTCTACAGAAGATGCGTGGTCTCGAAACCGCTTTATTTGCAATCTTTTGGAACGACATCTTGGAGCGATTCAACGCTACAAGCAAGATGTTGCAAGACCCAAAAATGATTCTTGAATCGGCAATGCGTGCATTAGAATCATTGAAATCATTCGTGGAATCCAAAAGAAACGATTTTGATAAATACGAGGAAGCTGCCAAAAAAATATCTCAGACCGACGAATACGTACAATCACGTACCAGAACGAGAAATGTGAGGCTGAATCCGCTCGATTACGGGAAAGCACAAGACGTAAATCTGACACCGAAAGAAAAATACAAAGTATCCGCCTTCATCCCAGTGGTCGACCAGTTATGTGTTTCTCTAACCGAAAGATTGCATGCCTATGAAGCTGTACGTTCGAGATTTGGATTTCTTAATCACATCGAGAAGTTGGATGCTGCAAATTTGCACGCTGCAGCAGAGGCATTGGTAAAAGTTTATCAGGATGATTTAGAACCTAGTCTTGGTAGTGAGTTGGTTCAATTTGTATCTTTGATCGACTCATATAAAAAAGACTATGGAAAAGACCAATCTCCGGAACTATTTTACTACCAAATTCTCGAAGATCAAAATTTCAGAGCTACTTTCCCAAACCTAGAAATTGCATTGAGAACGTATTTGGTTTTGATGGTATCAAATTGTACTGGTGAGCGCTCATTTTCAAAAATGAAAATTATAAAAAACAGGCTTCGAACCACAATGGGGCAAAACCGTCTATCAAAGCTTTCTGTCCTGAGCATTGAAAGTGATTTGCTTCGGGAACTGGATTTCAGCGAAATCATCAACGATTTTTCGGCGAAAAAAGCTCGGAAAGTTCCGTTCGTTAACGCTAAAATTTAATTTTAGATAATTCTTGTTTCCGATTATATTTATATGTTCGTTAAAAAATAAAATAATCTATACTTGGTTTCACAATAAATTATTTATTGGAAAACTAGATTGAAAAAAATTGTTCATTTTATTTGGAATATAATTTGGGGCCAAGGGGCCTCCACTCCTTTGTTGCCCCGAGGCCTCCACACCTTTAAATCCGGCCCTGATCAGACTTCTATTCGCTTGAGGAGGTGGTGTCTTCATCATCATCTTCGCCTACATGTATTGATATTATTATCAATAACAGAATCAATCCTGATATCTCGGTCAAAATGTTCCAAAATCAAGTTTTTAGTCTTCTCAACAACCTTTGCCCAGTCATCTCTTGTGATTTCCCCGCAGGCTTCTTTTAATAGGGTCATCATCTTTTTCGTGCTGAATGGCGGGGAAGTATTGTGGCGGGCGGCGTAACCTTTTATTTGAGCCCAGATTAGCTCGATCGCGTTATATTGGCAATGATACGGTGGAATTCTTAGAACGCGATGACCGTACTCCAGAGCCAGTTCATCGATTTCGTATCGCACATTTGCCGCTTTATTTTCTGTAACTAATTTAAATAGCTCTGCTTTTAGCATCTGCATATTTGCGTCAATGCCTTTTGCTTGTAACCAAGCCACCATTTCTTCTTTATTATTAGCTTTCGTAGGTGGTTTCTGTATTTGAACCGAGTGATAGGAGGCATTATCCATGAATATTACAGAAGGCTCTGGTAGGCTGGGCAAAAGCACGTTCTGGAACCACTCTTTAAATGTAGTGGCATTCATTTCTTCGTGGTAGTCATTTGTGGTTTTTGATTGAAATGCCAGTAACGCGTTCTCCACAAAGCCGTATTTTGCAGAACCTGCGTGGCATACTATCAGACGGGCCCCCTTACCCATTGGTACTTTCGACGTCGACGCTTGTGTATCATCCGTCCAAGTTTTGAAACCGTGTGATTGGCGTTTAGCCATGTCTCGTCAATGAACACGACATTATCCTAGTTATCAATTTTTATTGCTTCTCTCAAAAAACTTATCCGTTTTAAAATTATGTCGTATCGTTCTAATAAAATTTTTCTTTTGTCTGTTTTTTTATACGAAAAACCAATATCTTTTAAGATTTTCGTTAAAGCAGTTTTACCCCCGCTAAACAGTCCAGCTTCTCTTAACGATGCCAAAAGCTTCTTCCTGTTGAGATATTCATTTCTGGAATAGTAACCATATATATGATTTCTAATTGCATCGGCGTCAAAGGTGTCAATATCTGTCACGGGTTTAGTTCTACGTTTCTTCTTCGGAGTAAGTAAAATATTATCTTCCGTGCCAGTAGAGCCAAACTTTTCTTTATTAATATTTGTTATCGTTCGTTTGCTAACTCCAAGCGCCTTAGAGACGCGTTCTTGTACTTGTTCGACAGGTACCAGGGGTCCGCAATTTTGCCGCTCCCTCTCAAAGTAATCTTGCAGCTTGATGATTAACTCACGGGCTCCACTTTTCAATGTTTGTCCACGTTTAGGCATTATTAAGCACCAAAAGTAAAAAGAACGCAATACACAACACAATCGAAGTCCGATTTAGCACCGATGTCAGTTTGAAAAGCAGAAACAGTCCATTAAACAAAAGCCGGGTAATCAAATAAAAACAGATCGAAAACACTTGAAGAACGTGATCTATGCGTACGAAATGACAACAGACGACTGTTTTAGCGTCACAAAATGGCGGCCCATAACGCCATTTGGGTTACCATTTTCAACCTAAATATAAAAATGTTTGGTCGTAGTTTTATTTTTATATTTCATAAAAGTTATCTTATAGTCCATTATTTTCAAATTCTTAAAAAGAAAAACAAAACGTATTATTTTATAAAGTATAACTGTATAAGAACAGATTACGATACTATTATTGCCTGTTATTGTTAGCACAGCACTATTTTACAAATATAAAGCGCTGACGTAACCTTGTAATAGCGCAGTATAGATTTAGAAAAATATTGTTTACCAAGTTATTTGACACTCAGTTAGGCACAAAATTATAACATTCATTGATTATTGATATAATAATGTTGTTTTAATGCTCATCAATTGTTAAAACGGTAAACAACCAGCAAAAATATTTTTATCGTATCTGCAACGCCATTACAAAGTTACGTTGTCAGTTTAATCGCGACGTGTCAGGAACGCATTCTCTGAACGGCCGAACTTTAATAAAAAAAATACTAATATTCATAGTTTTCATAATTAACAACCAATAAATCGTACCTGGTGGGTGCTTGGTACCCCGAGGACTGGGCGCGGCCCGCGAGGAATGGAAAGTGTCTCTGGTCCAACTTCTCGTCTATGGCCTCTTCCATGATGTCCTGGAAACATAACCGATAATTATATAATTTTGTATCGGTAAAAATAAAATAACATCCATTTGTGTATAAATATTCTTTATTTTTAGTTAGACAAGCAAACTAGAAGACGAGCTAGATGGTAGTAGTAGTTGCTCCATCGAGCATATAACCGGGCAGAGTCGTAACGTGAGCCATAAAATTCCGAAACTTGTCAGTAACAGCAATTCAATCAACCAATGATCAGTATATACGTCCCATCGGCAAATCATCGATCAACGGCCATCAGCCGGCCAATCAGAGCGAAGAACCGGCGCAGCATCGCAGCATTTTGGCGGAATTTGTTTTCATACAAAACACATAACATTACCGCTCTATTCCGGCTACATGTTCGATGTTATAAACAAGCACGAATTTTGCCGGTACAAGCCCTACACAAGCGTTGACTATCCTGAAAAGTGTCTCGGTGCCCGTAATCGCTGCCTGTCGTGCTGTTTTTGACAAAGCAAAGCTCTTTGAAAGAAATGAGATAATAGTACCGATACTGTACATCCCTAATATTGTTCATAAATTTTAATAGTTTACTACAGCGTTAGTATTGTTTTACTTGACATAACTGAAAGTACCTTAATAACTGGTGTCCACCGCGACATTTGGTACGTCTGTTCAGTGATCCTCTCCTTCCTTGACACTTGGTATTGCTTCTTCCTGTTACCCTAAATTAGAGGTACTTTTGAATAATTTATGTAATACATAAATAATTATATAGATTTTTACTAACCCCTAGACTGCATTTTATTTTTGAATATAAGATTATAGAATACACAATATGTATAGCATAAGTTAAATTTAGTGTGACTGTCTATTTCATATTTAGGTATATAAGAAGGTCGTAGGAGGTAAGCGGGAAAGAATAGGATGGAAGAGAGAAGGAAAGTTTTTAAATTCTTGACGTTTAGGAAATGTATAGCGAGTAGCGACCATCGTCACTGAAGGATTAAGGGAGGCAAAAGGAGGGTTTTCAATTTCGCTTCGCAAAGTCATGAAAGATTATAGGAGCAGAGAAGAGGAAGGACTTGTTTTGGAACTTTAAAGCACACATAGTCATGGGAGGCCTGAGAGAGAAGGGAGTAGTGAGAACAGAGGATGGAAGAGGAGGGAGAGACGAGGTAGGAGGCGTTTACTCACATCGACGACGACGTTGAGTCCGAGGTTGGCCAGGTTGAGCAGCGCCTGCTTGTCGGCGGGCTCGAGTTGCGCGTGCGTCACCAGTTTGTTGAGGTTCTCCTCCGAGATGCCGTTCTTGGACATTATGTATAGCGCGATGATGCGCATCTTGTCGTAGTTCTTCACCGTCTACAGGCACGGTGTATAACGCTTTTGTTAATTTACACGTTTCTTTTTATAATTATCTTTTTTCTCCCTTTTATTTACTATCATCTACTACTACCCTGGTTGTATACGTATTATAACAGTTTTAATCAATACTATTTTTTTAAAGAGGAAAAATTTAATTGTTTCTTGCTTAGTATTCAACCGATTTTGTTTTTTTGATTCTTTCAAGAAAGTAGTCGCTTTTTAAAAGTCGGTTAGCGGTTGTTGCTCTGTTCATTGAAACTACTAGTTAAGAATGTCAGACTGTCAGACTCTTTAAACTAGTCCTGTTGGTAAGTTTAAATTAACTTCTTATTGTACATATTTAACGTGCTGCCTGGTGACATTTGAACCTGCAATCCCAGTAGGAATAACATGCCACTCAAACTGACAATAAACCAGCCAGTAGTTTAAATATACCGATTGTATTGCATTAACTACAAATACACATTAACTTAATAAATATTTTAAATACTCAATATAATGTTCACACACCTGATCTAAGAGCACGGGTACAATGCTCCTCATGTGATCTTTGATCTTCTCACCTTCCGCGTCAGTTCCCATGGCGAGATCCTGAAAACGACTTGGTACTTCGAGTAAACACACCAAGTGGGAGTCATAAGGGTCCAATATTTTAGGACTTCAAATACAATTGCGACTATGCAACCTTGCTTATGATTTTTGTATAACTGATTGAATATACTGATGGTTCTTGGTGGAAATTCATTTTCATAATAAATCTAAAAATATTTTTTTACCTTTCCACTTTTATTTTATATACGTTACAAATTAAGATAAAATTACACGACCGGTTTCGACAAAGTCATTATCTGATGATGAAAGTGGAAAAGTGAAAAAAAGATTTTTAGAATTATTATGATTTTTGTCACAAAACAATATACATCTAAAATACGTTGTTTTAAGTTATAGAAACGACGTCATTAGCTATTCTTTTATTTAAGAACCTCAAGGTGATACAGTCTCGTTAACAAGTTATTCGTAGACAATGCCAAGTATAGAGCTTCGCGAAATGAAAAACAGTAAATATCCCATTTTAAATAGTTCCAATAGTAAAAATATACCTAGTATATACTCTTGTAGAGATACTCTATGACAGATTTCAACATAAGCGATATTTCAGTAAGAATGGTGAAAATACAAGATTTATTTTAAAAAAAATATACATTAATAATACATATGTTTTATTAGATTGAATAGACTCTTCGTTCTCGAACATTCTACACTACTTGGAAGTAAGCTATACGCCAAATTGAAATATTGAGTCATTTCGACGTTTGGCTGATTGTAAATGGTTATCGACCGGCACGAGAAGGGAAAGTGATTTATTTTCGACGAATTCCAAGATTACGGTAGTATAACGACCGATCCGTAGCGTCGGTAGAGATAACAAAAAAAAAATTGGAAACGCTGAATGCAGTGCTTCGGTTATCACTTGCGTAGTTTGCAAATCTAAGTGACAAACATACAGGATGCGGGTGATAAAGTTAACGCGAAAACGACGTAATAATTTAGTTCTCGTTTTATTTGAACCTTAGTTCACCGAATAATAATATACCACCCTCGCATGTTTCACTGTATGGGGCCCCTCTTCGAAATTAGGCCAGGAGGGTATTAGACCATAGTTCACTTATGCGCTGGCCTAATGCGGGTGGCGAATTTCACATACCTTAAAGACTTTTAATATCATCCATCATGGGTGTGCAAAACCCAGTTCGGGTTTACCGGTCCTACCGGGTTGCTGTTGCGGACGCTCCCGTCTGCATGGGTTTTTTTTTAAATGTCATAAGGAGTCAACCGAACAGTCGGAGCCTTATGGTGACTACCGACGCCCATAGACATCCGCACAACTAGAGGTTATGAAGATGCGTTGCCCTCCTTTTCCCTATTTCTCCAAATGGGGACCATTTACCAACTGGTTCATACATAATCCATTTCTTTCTTTATTATTTTCCCCATCTACACTGCATCGAAATACTTTTTATCATTGGCGCATATCCAGAGATTTTTTAATTCGTTGAATTTTAAGTTGGTAACAAAGGTTAATTGTATACAGATCAATGTGGCCAAAGTCACAGAAGCTTTGTATCACTTTTTTTTTTTCCGCCAGGAAATGCTCTTAGGCATCCCGCGGGGGAGGGGGGACTCCCCAAGCGGGTATGTGGGGCTCTCTGCGCCCGAAGGATGGTAAGGTGGACGCAGCTCTACCCACTAAAACCCGGCGGTGTTCTCCTAGTCGTGCTAGCCCGGTGCGGGAACTATGGTATGGTCCGCACCGGCGACGATGTGCCTGGAGGCACTCTCCTCAGGAGGCAGGGGATAGCGTTCCCTCCTCCTACTCCGCTTAAGGAACCCTGAACACTTAAGGGTGCCTTATAGCCTGGACCTTACGCGCGCGCGGCGGATCCCCCGATCGGCCGCGCACAGGTCCCTCACGGCGGTGCGACCTCCTGTCGCCGCCGCGCTCTTCTGCGAGAAGGGGCGCCAGTGCGCTCCCTCTCCCGCTCCGCCTCCTCCTTCTGCGGCATCACAACCTCGCAGAAGGAGAGGACCGCCTCCCATGCACTCTCACTGGCGATCATCGCGCGGATGACCGCAGGGAGTGAAAGGTCGACGCCGACCTCAGCGACGAGGTCCGCTCTTTCGGACGCCCACGCAGGGCACTCCGCCAGGGTGTGGTCAGCAGTGTCCTCGTTACTGCTACAGTGATGACACCCTGGCGAGTTCTCCGAGCCTGCCACCTTGAACAGATACCTCCCGAAGCATCCGTGCCCCGTCAGGATCTACGCAAGGTGGAAGGTGATTGCGCCATGCCGTCGGTCAACCCACTGCTCCAGGATTGGACCGACGGCCAAGCTTTGTATCACTTGCTTTAACCGCAGCCAACTGTTAAATAATAATAATACTGAATCGATTTAAATGACGTTTTGCACATTGTGTACAATTAGTTTTAACTTAAAAATAGGATTAACTAACTAATTTAAACTTTTACTTTTTGTCAGTGTTTATGTTGGTGTATTTTTATTGTTTGTCTGTTCCGTAGGCAGATAGTTATGAGGCATAATTACTACACTTTAATGTACAGCGGTCTCTTCAAAAATTAGAATTATAAAAACCCTGATCATCTCTCTCGATCTCGCCGAGGGTTCCAGAAACATGATTTTTATGTAATATAATATTTAATAGCTAATTAATTGATAATCTCTCATTTTTTTTTCATTTTATGTCAATGGGAAGTACCATATAGGTTTCAGACAGACAACAAAATTTCCTATAAGGGTTCTGATTTGTAATTTTGTGGAAAGAACCCTTAAATAGGATAGTTTTGGAGGTGGTGCTGTCTTTAGCAAGACCATGTCTGCTTGGGCCCTCGGTAACTGTAATATAATATTACCTGTTCAACTTTGCAGAGCTTGTCGACATAGCCCTGGTAGGCCTTCATGCAGTCCTCGGCCAGGCGCAGGTGGGTCGCGTACTTCGACAGCTCCTTCTGGTACTGGGGCATCTTCTTGATCATTTGGGACAGGTCGCGCATCGACTGCTTGTCGCCTAGTATAAAAGGTAATTATTAAAAAAACGTGACACAACACGCATCACGTTTTGGTACATTGCGCGTTTAGAAGGATGACAAAGGTAACGCGTGAACGTTTTTGTCTGGGCTAGTCCCGGGTTAACAGACATTATTCTATCATAACGATAGCCTTGTGATAAAACATATCTTAAGAAATTGAAATTAACAGTGCGGTCAGTACTCAGTACCTACGTGATAAACGAAACTTCGCGTCTGGCACTTAATTATTGTACCAAGGTAGTCAACGTCAGTTATTTTATTTACAGTATTTAACTGTAAATTTCTCAGTCACATATTCATCACTATTTCATATGCATAAAAATTGTTTTTCCCCTGCTGTGAGAAGGTTGCCTTGAAACGCTTTTTAAAAATATTTTAGTTTTTAAATTACTGTAGTGTACTTTAAATAGGCTAACCAAAATAGCCATTAATTCGTATACGACTGTAAACCAAAATTTACGTGCTACTTGTAGTATGTCATAACGGTTTTATAATCACCTCCCCCCATGCGCTTGGACTCAGTGAACTTCTTGAGGTTCTTGGTGACGGAGGTGGACACCACGGCGATGTGCTGGTGCCGCAGCTCCAGCCACAGGTCGTCGTTCTCGTCCAGCAGCACCTCTTTCATCTGACCTTGGGACGCTTCGTATCTATAGAAAAAACAATACATACTTTTGAAATAGTTTGGCATAATATTATAGGTATCTTTCATAGAAAGCTAAGAGAAACGATTTATATTATATACTTGCATCAAAATTTTGTAAATAATAAAAGTTTAGACTTTGATTATACTTTAGTAAATAATTACGTCACCCGCGGGGGTATGCCTCGTCGGCGACTTCCCCTCTCATCCGCTCATCGGTCTCCTACTGGGACATTACTCCCTTGGAGAAGGAGACCATCGCCGTCCTGGTCTCGTCGTCAGCGAGCATCGCAGTGATGACGCTCGGCAGAGACAAGTCCCCTCCGATGACCCATCTCGGTCACACCTCGAGTCGACCGGCTCTCTGTGGTAATCTGTAATCCTGTAACGACCATTTGAGGTAGTGACCTGTAGACGTCGTTCTCGATGGGCAGCAGGTCGTAGGCCATGGCCTGCAGCGTGAGCTCGTGCAGCAGCGGCGATACGCAGTCGAACCCTCGGTCCAGCACCAGTAGCTGCGAGCGGGCTTTCTCGGGCCCCTCGCCCATCGTCGGCTCGTCCGCCTGAAAGAAAATCCTTTTTAAATACCCTATGCTGCCCTGGGCACAGGATACGGGGGCCCCAACGAAAACAACAAACAATTTTGAGATCTGTGAGCCTGATAGGACTAGAGAAGAGTAAAACTTATAAGCTTCTTATTCTTATTTGCTTTACTCTTACTCTATTATTCTGATAGAAATAATGGGGCCCTATGGAACACGGGGCCGTGGGTCCAGGGTGCCCAATGGGAAAGAAGGGGCCTGGTGCAATGGTTGCTGTTAAAAATCCGACATGTAATGTAAAGTGGGGTGTAAAAGTAACCCACGACATGTAGTGTAAAGGTAACCAACGACTTGGGTGGTACCTCTCGCTCACATAATACCGACGTAAAGTGTTGTGTGTCTATGCTGTCGCGTTTCGTGCGGTTTGTGAGTTTCCGGTGGCCCATTGGGGGGATAGGAAAAAGGAGGGCAACGCATCTGTCACCATAGGGATCCAACTGCTCGTTTGCCTCCTCTTGACATAAAAAAGAGATCATAATAAACCGCGATAAAGATTTGTTTCATTGTAACTTTCTTGCTTGAAAAAATAATAATTAACCAGGTTGACCTATTACTGTGCTAAGCCCTTAAAAACTTGTGTTAGGAACAGGGATGGTTAATGTATATGTATATACCTAGTCCAGCCATAAGTTCTGTTATAAATGAACATGCATTTTTTTGAATGAAGTAATGTAATATTAATATGTTCAGCAGTGGACGGATAGAGGCTGATGATGATGTTGATAACGAATGTAATATTATTAAAATATATACCTACATATTTATTAAAATCTCAGCAAAAAATAAAAAAATATTCTATTCGAAATGGCCAGATGCACCAGGCAGAGGTTTCATTATGTAAATTGTCTGCACTTGGCAAAATTTCAACCCACGACCGCAGTGTGTTGCGTATTGTTACCTCATAACTAGATCACTGAGTCACAAGTGATTCAAGTTATATCAATTAAGTATGTAATGTTTCTTTGTACGGATTTAAAAGTAAATATCATAATGTTGGTACCTTGTAGGCGTCCAGCTTTTGCTGAATAAGCTGTGCCAACTCCACGTTGCGTTCCCAGTCGCTGTGGAAACAATAACGCATTAGTTATGTTTGTGGCGAGTATGTGGGGATCAGCCCTTGTTTACCTATGTACGGGAGTGGACGGAGAAAGGCTGATAATGATGACTCACGTACACACAAGCACGTACACGAGTACGCAACGCACGTATACCCGTTTGATTAACAGATTGAAGGATTAAAGTTGATTATATATTTTATGACGTCATTTTTAGCTAACTAACAATAGCCAAGCAAAATTGTCTCGTCAAGTAAAGTTAAAACAACCTTCATAATATTATGAACTTAGAATTTAGAAAACCCCAATATGAGACTTGCAAAAACGTTAGAGGTTATTAGTAAAATTATTATTTTACTAATCACTTTATTGAGTGATTGAATTTCGGTCCGTATTTTATTTTTTTGTGTTAGTGGGATAGGCAAACCGGCAAACGTGCCACCTGATGTTAAGTGGTCGACGTCCCCCATGAACATAAACCAGTTTACCTGGAACGAGGCCAGGCAACTCAGTTATGTGTTGCCCCATCCTGAGACATAAGATGTTAAATCTCGGTGCCAGTAATTACCCAGCCTGTCTTGTCCTTCTGAACTGAAACACAGCAAAGTTGTTTCACGGGAGAAACAAGCAAGATAGTGGTGGACCCATGCAGCCGGGAGCGTGGCCACGCGCTTCCCTCCCACCGTATTTACATAATCAACTCGCTTATCGAAATTGTTAAGAAAATCAGATAAGAGCAACAATAAACAAGGAATATTTAGTCTTCCCCACCATGGTTCAGGCCACAGAAATATATCAAGATAGAAGTAAAGAGTGTATGTACCTCGCGTGGCAAGAAGACGACTCGACAGCTCCATTACTCGCCGCGAAATTTAGTATACTTCTGAGATGCTTTTGAATTGTTTTTGCGCGGCCTATGTGTTTCACATCACTAAATAACACTCGTGACGTCATCGTACCAACGCAAAATGTTACACGCTCGGTCCCCATACAAATTACGGAACTCTTTACTTCTATCTTGATATAGTTCTGTGGTTCAGGCCTTGTCGTGGCGGTCGGGCTCAGTAGCCTAAGGTGAACCCAGCACCTTGGGTGATACAAATTGAGCCAAGGGAGCTGCTCTTTGTACCCTCTAATAAGAAGAGGGGAAAAAAAACAAGGGGACAAGGGGCGAGGATAGGAATCTCGCCCCATTGTACTGTCCCGACGTTGGGAGGGGTTGTTCTGTGGTGCGTCGGTCCCTTGAGGGACTGACTAGCCGTCTAAGTGCCCTGTTTGCTCAACAGATCCGGGGCACCTCACTAAAGGCGGCATTGGTGGCACTCGCCTGGTTTTAGTAGGTAGATCTGCGTCCACCTTACCATCTTTCAGGTGCTGCGAGTCCCACATACCCGCCTGGGGAGACCCACTCCCCCGCGGTATGCCTAAGAGCACTCCCCCGCAGGGTAAAAGAAAAAAAGGGATATTTAGTCTTATACGAAAACTAGCAGCGCCCCGCGTTTCATCCGCGTGCATCCCATTCCCGTGGTAGTACAGGGATAAATTATAGCTTATATGTTAATCTGGTTAATTGTTATTGTAAAGTTTCATTAAAATTCATTCATTTATTCAATGTTATTATTATTATTATTGTTTTTATTCAATTTTGGTGGAGGGACTTGTCCGGCTATCTGTATGTCTGTCTGCCGACAGTCTGTCCAACCAGAATGAATGAAATTTGATAAGAAGTTGATCACTCAACGTAAGTAAAGAAAAAATCTAAAAACCGTTAATTTGTACATATACAATATTATATAAAAACGCGTTTTTCGGAACCCTTAGCGAGTGTCAGGAGTCAAGACTCATGCTCAGTCTGGTTGTTCAAACTTTAATCGATAAATATCTCACCTGCGGTATCTCACAGAAGGGTATTCCCCGAGGGTAGCGCACAGAGTGGCAATCTGCTCTGCAATGCGCTCCATATTGGCGTTGCGGGTCTGCGTGAGCGCTGGGTTGTACATGCACTGGAACGTATCCGGCGAGTCCAAGGAGAATACCTGCATGTACATATAATACTGGGTTAGAGAAATTCAAATGTTGTTTACCTTAACCTAAACCTATAAACCTTAAGTATACTGGTAAGTTAATGCAATCACTGTTCATATTTCAACAGGATCTTATGGCGTTTATTTCCCAGTTTATTCATAGCTATATACTATGCTTATATACTATACTTCATAGCTATTATATTTCCATAATATAAGCACAGATAAAGATTGGTGAACTATTTAGTCAGTACAAATCATGGACACAGTCATCATCATTTTTTCATCATCATCTCCCCATGAAAAAAGAAAAGTAATTTGTGATCTGACTTTAAATAATTTACAATTATCTACATTTCATCCACCACTCAATCAACTACAAACATATTATGATATTAAAACAGTCATTGATATTACCTGACTTTCATATGGCAAGAAAGCAATGTTGATTTCCTTTAATGTTTTGATTTTCCTAGCTGCTGAAGACTTGCACAATTCATTGAACAATTCCTCAGGGCACACTTAACATGGCAGCATGAAAATAATTTAAAAATTAAACCTTTTAAGAAAATGTATATTATGGCAAACCTGTTGTTCATATGGTATGAAAGCAATGTTGATTTCCTTTAAAGTTTTTATATGTTTTGCTACAAGACTATGTGATAACTTTTCAAACAGTTTATCGGGACATGCTGAAAAAAGAAAATAAAACATGTTTAAATAAAATCATAATAACGAGAATGTAAAAAAAAAACTAGGAGTGTAAATGAAGAAAAATAAAAACATTTTACAAAAAAATTAAAACCGACTTCAAAAATACTAAACTAAAAAGCACACCATAGTATGTCGCGGTCATCGTAATCATCATCATCATCATCGTCCTTTATCCGTCCACTGCTGAACATTAAAACAATATTAAAACCGACTTCAAAAATACTAAACTAAAAAGTAATAAAATAACTGTGTTTTTTAAATTTTTGTGCTTACAACTTACTTACTACTGTCGTATTTGTTGCTGTACGACACCGACTCCAAAAGTAACACTAATGACGTGGTAAACGCAAAGTTTGTACATTAGTCGAAGATTAAGTTGATTATAAGTTGTAAGCACAAAAATTTAAGAAACACAGTTATTTTATTACTTTTTAGTTTAGTATTTTTGAAGTCGGTTTTAATTTTGTTTTAATGTTCAGCAGTGGACGGATAAAGGATGATGATGATGATTACGATGACCGCGACATACTATGGTGTGCTACCAAAGCATCCTATACAATTGTAACATCGACAAGTAATAAAATGAGCACATCAGCATATCATCGAGGTAAAAGAAACCAACCAAATAGGCATTATTGGGAATACCTAAAAAACGGCTTGTCAGATCTTAATAAAATTAATATCTGACCAAATTGGAAGCACCAGCTTTCAAACAAAAAAATAACCATCGAAATCCATTCAAAACAGCGGAGTAATTGTGTCACATACTCCTCTTTTTATGAAGTCGGTTAAAAATAAAGTGAAGCTGTTACATGGAAAAAAAATTAAAGAAAAAGATTTTGTAATAAAAGAAAATCTTACCTTCTGTGAAGAACACATGAGCTGCTTTGTACATGATGCGGTTGCCAACTGAGAAATCATTGATCAAAGCATTTACAGACTTCTCTTGTGGTGTTATAAGGTAAATGCCATCCATGGTGTACAATGGCTCTCTTTTCTTGTGAATGTCTTCCACCACTGTAGAAATTATTGAATGTAGTAATTTACTTTTTAATTGTAATTTAAATAGAATTTGGAATGACTTAGACTAAGATTTTGTGTACAATAATTTTGATTAAGAGACAGATTAAAACTGGTATTGCTAATGTAGAACTAGTCATTCAGATAAGTAAATAAAGATCTAAAAGGGGAGGTCATACAATCAGCATACTTCCAGTTGGTTTCTAAGTAATTGAAAGTGTTAAGTTGAATAGACTGAAGTGGGTGGAATGACCTGACCGGTGTTCGGTGTCACAGGTGACATAGTCAATGGATGCATGCAATATAAAACTACATACATGTTATTCCTTCTGCAGATATGTCATGCATTTTGCAGCAAGCTGAGACCATCCGCATAGACAGCTGATCCACAATGAGTATACGCCACTCAATACGTTGAGACTCTTTACCCTTCGGACCTCGATAACGAATCACCTCATTCATAATTTCTGTAACAAAAGTTGAATTAAATCTATAATAATCTATTTAACTGCTGTGCCAGATTGCTTATATCGTCTGTTAACTTCTGTTATATTAGGTCTTTCTTTACCTATGAAATTGCCGTTTTGTATGAAAAAATTTAAAGAATTTTTTTTCATGTACTTTTTATTTGTATTAATCGAAGTAATCACCCATGCAATCAATGCATCTTTGCCAACGCAGTGGCAGTTTATTGATGCCCTTCTTAAAGAAATCAGCTGGACGGGAGGCAACAAATTCTTCAAAGGCATTTTGTACTGCCTCTCGGGCATAGAATTTTTTTCCCGCCAAGAAGTTATCCAAATTCTGGAAAAAGTAGTAGTCTGTAGGTGCAAGGTCTGCTGAGTAGGGCGGATGACGGAGAGCTTCCAACCCCAGTTCTTGCAACTTGGAGACCGTCTGCTGTGCAGTATGAGGTCGCGCATTGCTGTGCAGGAGCAGCGGAGACGAGCGATTGACCAATGCTGGTTGGAGATGTGCCAGCTTCTCCATCATTGTGTTCAGTTCTTCACAGTACACATCTGCAGTAATGCTCACCACGTTTGGTAAGAAGCTGTGATGAATCACACCAGCGCTAGACCACCAAACAGTAACCATCACTTTTCTAGGGGTGCTGAATTGCTGTATTTTTATGGTATAAGGAGGAAAAGAAACAGTGGGATCCTTATGATGATTACCAATGCCCATAGACATCCGCACAACCAGAGGTTATGCAGATGCATTGCACTCCTTTTCAATATCCGGGGGGGATATTCTATCTAAAACTATCTCTTCCCCTCCAATGGGCCACCGGAAACCCACAAACCGTACGAAACACAATAGCATAGCTGTCACTTAATGCTGGTATTATGTGTGCAAGAACCACCCGTCTTGCCAGCCCAATTCGGCTGCAATGCAGCAATGGCTCTATGTCTTACAATAAACATTATTCGAGATATTATATTTCTTTTAATAGATGGGTGATTAGTTGTACATCTTTGGGGAACAAGTTTATTAGTTAGTTTATGCTATTTTTCTGTAAATTTATATAAAACTAGTGACACCGACAGACGTTGTCCTGTACAAAATGTGACATACACACGCACACAAGAAATATATATATAAAGATTGACAATGTAATAATAATAAAATATCCATCATATTGTATCCTTAGGTCATATACCTTAGGTGGCAATCTTATCTAAATTCATTTCAAAATAGTATAAAGTTATGGAATATTCACATAATTTCAACTCACTTAAATATTTAAATATTCTAATTATTATACAATTACTTTTTCTAGCAAGAGCCCTCCGAGCTGTTTAAAAAAGATGTTTTTATTAAAACATCTTTTACAACATCTTTATGGTATACTTTGATATACAAGTTTATTTTTCTTATCTATCTGTGTAATATTAAAATTAAAATTGACCTCAAAATATTAATCTTAGTCACGTAGTTACATGAGAAAATCCTTGTAATAAACAAAGAGTCAAGTCAAACTTGTAATGTACTGTTATGTAAAAACAATAATTTAATAAAGATTTTACAAAATAATAAATGTATAATATAACATTGATTTTAGCATTGAACGGCAGTATTGCGTTAATACCATCCTACCCATTCCCTCACACCCACAGAGTGACATAAGAAAATCAATAATTTCTAGTCAAATCTAGGACTGTACAATTTACAAGGGATATTAATTAATAAACCCAATTAATCATTTATACATATTTGTGGGTGAATAAATTGTATAAGACTAATCAGTTTGTTGTTATTTCATTTTAATATACTTAAGTAGTGTACTACGATTGTTAACATCCAAGATTATTATGCGAAGTTGTGTTTTGTTCAAGTTGTATTTTATAAGAAGCTTTTTATACTTACACAAATAATATTGATAAACAGATTTACAAAATAGAAAAGCAGTATTTTTACTAATATATTAGTCATCGATAAGAATGAAGTTGGTATATTTATTGATGTGGATATATTTTAACTATTGTAAGCAGAGTTAAACATAAAGATAAATTAAAAATATAGTTGTGTTTTACTTACTTTGACCAACTAGAGTTTTTAAAGCCATCTTGAACTCCAAATTTTATTCAATCAAAAATAATACTGCAACTGCGGATAGGATACAGAGCTTGACCCGTGAAATCCGAATTCAGAATTATGAAACGTCAGTTGAGTCAGTTCGCACTTCGCAGTTGTCACTTGTCAATTGTCATTTGTTATATTATGTCAATAATTTTCTTTTATTTACAAGAAGAAGGAAGCACAGCTTCTTTCAGGATATTATGTCGGGCACGTCTATTGATGGAATCGATCTTAGTATTCAACTCTAAACCACAAACTATATAGAGAATACTACACATTCCAACTACGACTAGTAGTAGCTACTACTGCGTACTACGTACGCGCTAAACGAAATAGTCCAAATAATATAGCAATAATTAGCAGGCACAAGTGGATTCCAGTGGACCATGGTTCAAGCCTTGACGTGGCGGGGGGCTCAGTAGCATAGGGTGAGCTGCTGCACCTTGGGCGAAGCTAATTGAGCCGAGGGGGCTCTCTGTACCCCTCTTATTCTATTAAGAGGCAGGGAGCGAGGACGGGAACCTCACCCCATTGTACTTTCGCGACGTTGGTAGGGGTTGTTGTGTGGTGCGGGACAACCCCCCTGTGGAGGTGGCGTCGGTCCCTTGTAGGACTGACTAGCCGTCGAGGTGCTCTGTTAGCTTAACAGATCCGGGGCACCTCACCAAGGTGGCACTGGTGGCACTCGCCGGGTTTTAGTGGGTAGAGCTGTGTCCATTTATCATCTTTCGGGCGCAGCGAGTACCACATACCCACCTGGGGAGACCCACTCCGCAGGCGGGATGCTACAGAGCATTTCCCGGCGTAAAAGAAAAAAAAGGCACAAGTGGATATATAGTTGCAAATCCATTTAATTTAATATTAACTCTGAGATAGATAGTGGGAAAGAAGAAATTAGCCAGGAAATAAGAAGTTGGTAGGCAGCAGTCAGCACTGATACCAGTGATCCATTTGGCCTGAAAATAGTTAGGTATCTGCTTGTTCAATATTATTTTATATTTTGCTGAAATATATAAATGTAATTATTCAATTGGAACAGTGACTTAACTATGAAATTTCGAATGTTGATCTTTGAGCTTTGATTTATGAAGAACAGTGAAACCTAATAAACCATTAAGTTAATATATTCATTATCTTTATGTAATAAACTAAAACTGACAACATTAAAACTAAGAACTTCTTTCGTTAAGAAAAGGAAAGAGCATAATTATAAACACGGGAAGACGTGAAATATCTATTTTAATATAAGTTCATAATTAATAAAAATCTATAACGAAAGATATAATAAACACACCCAAATGAGTTGAGAACGGCGGCGTAATGGGGGCGCCATAATATGAAAACCTGTTGACATCACGGCATTCGAGTCCGTTTTACTGCTAAGGCACGAAGAAATATTTTATGTAAAAATATAACAATTATAAATATATATTTAATTTTGAATATACATGGTGATCCATGACCATTTCTTCCATTTACATAAACCGACTATGAAGTAAATTTTTACACTGGCATCACCACAAAGAAGTTCGATACAAAATGAGAGAGAGAGAGACAGTATGTTATTACATTTTAACGTTTTATATGCAACCCAAGTAGATCTAATCTCAATGAGATAAAGTTTAATATTGATTGGAATTACAGATATGGCAATATGGCATTGACAGCAGCACTCTGGTAAATTGAAACGCCAAGTCGGATCTGCCAAGTGCCAAGACCCAAGTGCCAAATTCGCGCTAGTTTTTTATATGTATTTGTGAGTGGAGGGTGTATGTAACTGTTGGCATTTTTGTGTAATAATCACGTGTGCGTTCATGAAGAATGAAATTTGTTTTTGTGAACTTATTATTTAGTGTACGTTATTCATGGTAAAACATATTTAAAATAAACTATTAAAGGCTTCTCTGTTACATACAAATATAATATTTTAATAATAATGTTGCATATTATATTAAAAACGAGGGAAATATTATTATGCATCTATTAATGTAGTAATAATACTAAAAGAAAAAGAGTAGGCAAATGTATATAATATTCCGAAGAAGTATGTAGTAATATCATATTGTTATCTTTTTAAATAATAGTAATCATAATTTAAAATTAATTATGTACTTGCATACATATTAGGTAGGTACGCTTGAAATAAGAAAAATAACTGTAAATTGTAATGTTTATCATATTTTTTTAGTGCTTTGCCCTTCTTTATTTATAGGAAATAATTAAATTGTAATATATTATTAGGTACCTAGGTAATTTAATATTTTTTTTCAAATGCAAACTTTATTACCTTAAGTATAATTTAAAACACTAAATTAAATAAATGATAGAAGTTATAAAAGAAGACGAAAACACTGCAATAAAGTAAAAAGTTTTAACACTACATACATATTTTTTTATGCTTTACGTTTTTATTACGTTCAGTTTGTATTAAATTTATATTTATGAACCAATGGATTTATTTCTGTTATGTCTAAGAGATAACAATAGTGGAAATCTGGATCAACATACCTATCTAGCTCTAGGTATGATAAATATTGTGTGCGTATCTAGGTATGATAGACGTTTCATAAACACGGGAAGTTGTAATACCTTGATGTTGCTCTGATAACAGCCTCTATTTCAGAAAAGTTATTAAAAAAACAAGAGAAATTACATGCCAATAAGTAATATCTAACCCTAACTTATAGGCTAACCTAATAAGAATCGACGGATCGTTTTCTTTTAATTTTTTCTATTGAAAGCAGTTAAAAATAGTCGGACGATGTTTTAATGGCAATCGTGTCTTGTAGAAAAGCACTTTTATATAAATGTAAAGCTAAGCAATATAAAAAATGAATCAAAAAAATATAACGACAATTTCCTAAATAGGAAATCGGGCTTTCAATTACAGAAAGATAACATAAACACTGTCGGAATTTTAATACCTAGGTAGGTAGGTACTTTATCTATTTACGTATTGAGTCGTAATTAAACAAAATCCAAGTGATACTTTACCAAATATAATATTATAAATATTACAAGCACGTTTTGTACGTACATTTAATTTTATATAAGAAGTTTGGTCAGCTGTTTAGTGTATGGTCTGCAAATTGTTAAATTCCAATTAGAGCAAATAATACATTAACAACACTTTCACTGCGGTTAGTTCTTAATTACATTGCTGTTGAAGATAAATGTGAGATGTTTTATTATTTTTTGTCTAATCGTTTTATATTATTATAATACGGCTTTCCGTGCGTCTATATCTAGATTCTAGATGGATCAGTTATAATTGTTTAGACGTTTTGAACCAATCGAACAACTGTTTTTGTTGATAAAAAAATAAAAAGTTGGATGAAAATATAATCCCAGTATGGAGTTATCATCACATTAATAAAATCTACATACAACTTGGGATCTCTTATCTCGCTTTCGAGTCGGCTTTTTGCCACTTTTCAGATTTTCTAGAATCTAGACTCTAGATCGTAGTTGTAATTGGTCCGTAAAACTTTTATCGATGCTAGTAGCGTTTTTATAGTTAGGAATTACGTATTCAATTTCTAAACAGCCCTCAGATCCTGCGTCCTGAATAGATACAACATTTAACCTATAACTGATAACATGTATGTTACATTACGAGACGTAAGTGCAATGTAGAGATTTTGTCCCCGTTGAATCAATGCTATTTTATGATTAGCATAAGTAGTTGTCTTTTTATCGACTGCGGTGAAAGTGAGGTGCGGTTGAGCAGTTAGTGTGTACTGGTAGGTACTGGCAGTGCGTTTTGTTGTGGCAGTAAAGTGATGTGTACTGCTGTGCACGGTGGATAGTTTGCTGCTTTTGTTTAGTGTTTTGTTTGTGCAAGATGAACAGTGATGAGAGAATTGTGATACCGTATCCGTGTCATGTCGAGGGTTGGCTCGATAGATGTGGTAAGTTTTTATGTTTTGTCATAGAATTAAATTTCGCGTTTATTAAAATAAAACAATATAGGATTAATTGTATATTTTTGGATACATTTTAAATTATGTAAATAGTAATGTGAATTTATTAATTTGTTAATGAATATTCATTTTTAGTTTAAAAATAAACAATGTAAGTAAATCTTCTCTATGCCATATTCTACGATAGATTTATTTCGGTTTTAGTACCTACAAACGTTTATTTTAAAGTTGTAGGTACCTATTTAATATTTATTTATCTCGGAATATTAATAAATAATTTTTCTATAATAATTTTAATTAAATTAACATAATAAAGATTACGTCGCATCGTTTACTTGTAGGTAGGTACCTATAACCATCGACGAACATGTAGGTTTGATGCCAAATGCAAAATATGTTTACATTGTTACGAAATATTTGGCCAGCGGCCGTAGGTGTACAATGCATTATTTATTCGATTTTCTATTTACATACTTAATGACATAACCGATAATGTAATGAAAAGTAAAAGTCTCAAACTCGTTTGCCCTTGCAAGTTGCTTGCAAGTCGTACGAAAGTTGATGTGGTTAGTACACGCGCGTAATAGGTACCTAGGTAAGTGTATTCGAAAATTTATCGCATTGTTTGAGAGTTAAATAATTTACATTTTGTGAAAATACGCATAAGTTGTAATATAATACAATTGTAATTGGCCAACGACCTATTGTTTAGTTATAAAACATGATCATTATCATGTTTTAATGTACTGACAATAACGTAAACCAACCAAATCTGTTATAGATTCATACAAAGAGAGCTAATACTGTTATACCTATCTATTTTTAAAAATTGAGACGACTTGGTTTTGAGAAATGTTGATAGGTACCTACGTGATCTCTATAAAATTAAGTAGAGTAGTAATAGGAATAGACAGGAGAAATTGTAGACGTTGTTAAAATGTTTTTGATATGTAATATGATTCTAACCGATTCGAAATACTTAACCGTTCTTACAGATGATTTTGATAATACGTACGTAATACGTTTATCCTAGGATCATTAAGCAGGTATCCCCACCACGCTTTAAGCCTTGTCGTAGCGGTGGGGCTCAGTAGCCTAAGATGAACCCAGCACTTTGGGCGAGGCCAAATGAATCGAGGAAGCTGCTTTTAATACCCCTCTTATAAGAAGAGGGGACAACAGAGCAGGAGACAAGGGGTGAGGATGAGAACCTCACCCCATTGCATTGTCCCGACGGGTGGGTTTTAGTGGGTAGAGCTGCGTCCACCTTACCATCTTTCGGGCGCAGCGAGTCCCACATACTGGGGAGTTCCCCCTCCCTCGAGGGATGCCTAAGAGCATGTCCCGGCGTAAAAGAAAAAAAGGATCAAATAATCATTTGAAGGATAAATTTTAGTATGAACAGAAGTAATCGCAGTGATTAAAAAATAAGGACAATTTAGACATACAATACAAACGGGGATCAGTTCGTTCACACTAAGGAGATATTTTTGGATACAGAACCTCTATATACAATTTTCATCCGTTAGCCGTCACGTAATATAGAATGATTGATTTTGTCTACAATAGGACTAGAAGCTCTTGAGATAGCAGTAAAAGCTCAACTTTTTCTAGTTAGTGTAGTTACACTTACTTTTTGCGAAACGGAAATTGCTTATACCTAGTTCATTTCAAGTGCTTCGGTCCAAAATAATGTCGGACTTGGAAACTGTACGGCGAAATTGTGACAGACATAAGCAGATTTTTAAGTAAATTAAACTAATTTTGACTTTGAGTTTCGGGGATATTGTATTGATTGATAATAAAATAGACTCGTTCAGTTTATCGTTACCAATAGCAAAAGATTATCTTAGGCATCATAGACTCCAGTGTCCTCTTATGTTTTTTTTTTTTTTTTTTTTTTTTTTCAAATGAGTTGATTCGGGTTATAATGCTGCGTGTACTCTATTTCTGTGTTGGTTGTGTATTTAAGCTAGGGATATGTTTTGATTATGCGAAATATTGCGAAAATTTGAATTTTTAGTAGTACTTATCTAATGATGTTATTAGTTAGAGTAATGTGTTTGTTACATTCTGAGTACACGCAGCCCTCGCTTTTTTTTTCTTATAGGTATTTTTTTTTCTCCTATGTTTAAAAAATAACATATCTTGTACCTACTTAAAAGTTATAATATGTAAGTACCTATTTACTCATTTATATTATTACTCAAGGGGATATTTGTTTTAGTACAATATAATCAAATTTCATAAATCCGTGTTTTAATAGTAATCATTTGATTGTAAATATATGGACCATGGGCCACAAACACTCGTCGCCTCAGCCTGTGGGCGAACCACCGACTTCAATGGCCCCATTCGGCAATTACAATAATTATATTTGACGCCTTTCAGCGTTAACCCTAATTGTGAGATGTTAGGTATTTGTAGCGCAGTTGTTAGATTTACATGTACAATACTCTGTCTGACACGAGAACAAAGAATTCGCTTACATTCTGCAAAGCACTAAAATTATTTTTATTTGCGATCCATAGCTCGAAGTTAGTGTTTTCTGTGAATTTGGAATGATTGGAGTCAATTGTCACTTGTTTTTATAGTTTGTTGCGTGGAATATAATTACGCGAATCCTAAGGATCTTTAACCTTTTGATATATAATATTTAATATTTCGATGATATATCATGTATCAGATCGCATTTCCCGTATCCCCAAAGGATATTTAATTTATTTGGAACGAACTTTTCAGTGAAAACATTGTACATGTTGCTGTCTGATTATACCACAGGATTATACAGTGCCTAGACGTACGAGATCGACGATCAAATCATACAAACTTTAATTTCGTCGTCCGTTTGTATTCGTATTCATTTAATTCTTACTTTGTTAAGTTGCAGTTATTTTTTTGTCTCCTTTTTCGTCACTTTCTGTGCTAGCCCGCGTCTTCCTAAAACTTGATTTGGCATTGTACTATATTACTAGCGTATGTAGTACATGATAACTCAATGGATTTGCGTTAACAATTGTATACGGGTTGATGGGTTATTTGGTTCTAAAGCTTCTTCAGTACGGGCTCTAACAAAAAATTTAGTTTTTAACTGTAATTTAGAATGTAAAAGAGCTACAGTGTTTATATTTTTCTGTGTTAGTTAGGTACGTGAGTCAACGGTTAACCCAAAACAGCTTACGAATAATAAAACAGCTGTATTGATGTCGAGGAGGAAAAATTGTGTCGATAAGATTTTTGTTGCGTTTTTTTCACTGAGATGTCATTAACTGCCTTCAACAAAAAGGAGGAGGTTCTCAATTTGGCCGAAAATAAAAACCTTCGCCATATTGCAGAAAATTTTGGAACTAATTTCTGTATGGACGATACTATATTGTGTTAATTAAAAAAAAAACGTAACAAAGATGAAATGGCGACACCACGGAAGGATATTTCTGGTCAGGCTATAAGACGAATATACAATATTAGCAATACATATTTAATTATGATAATATTAAATATATATATATATATATATATATATATATATATATATATATATATATATATTATCATAATTAAATATATATATTTATATAGGTATATTATCAAGTTTATTTGATTAACTTAACGCAAGCATGCCCTGCTTGCGTTCAGTTAATCAAATAAAGTTTGAAGTCAGCGCCGACTTCGAAATAAAATATAATAGAACTCTAATTCTGATGTTTTGCCATTCTTTCTGAAGGATCTAAATGCGATGACGAATACAAGTAACGTTGTTACACAAAATTATACGTTTCATAATTATCTATGTGTGCTTAATGCCATTGTTGTATCACGAGCATATAAACCTTATTCACACTGTGGTAATGATTGAAATCTCTTTGGTCATGGCGCTGTCAATGGGGAAAAGCCTCGTTTATAAAAATGTTGTAATTGCTGCGTAGTTTTCAAATCGATTTTGCAATAGGTACGTTACTTTGTATTACAATTATATTTTTTTGCTACGGTAACATTAATTACAGTGGCGCAATGTTTTCCTCGAGAACTTTGTCTAGACAAGCCAGTATTAGACATACAGTAAGGCGACTTATTGTAAATACTATTTGAAATTCTATAAGAAAATTAAACGCTATTTTAATTGAAATTGCATGAATTTTTTTTACTATATGAGGCAACTTAGATGACTACATATATACATATTGCGAACTCAATTTTCATTTTTCACCTATAAACATTACACTACTATGAGTTTTTACACAGGGAAGAAAATCACATACAATAAAATTTCTGATTAAAAAAGATTGAAAATTTAACGTAATTTGGTCTATTAAAGCTTCAATGTACGGCCTTAAAATTTTGTAGGCGATACTTAGTTTTTGCCCTGATTCCACAAGATAAAAAATGCGCTTCCAAGAGAGCAGGTTGGCCGCCTATGCCCTACATAGAGTGAAAACTATACGCTGTGGTTTCTATCGGGTTGCGGTTCAACTAACTACCTGATCGAAACACTTTCTAGTCTAATAAGATCCTTTGAAAGTCATACACGCGTCTAGACTTAATAAGGGCTAGTGTTAGATTTGTAGTTCTTAGGATTACTTTAGGATTATGGGTTTAGAGCTCAATTTAAAAAAATAATTCATTCAAAATTCATTGAGAAAGTTGGCTAGATTACTGAGAGGATCTGACTGACTATTAGTAATCATAACAGTTGACCGATATTTAATTAATTGTTTCAAGTCCTAATTATTTCGGTTACACACCAATTTTTCGTACAACATTTTTGCATATGTTTTGAATAAGTGTAGTGGAACTAATATCACAACTATTGAGGCCAGCGTATATTTAGTGATTGCGCGCCTAACCAACCAGATCATTACTGCATTCACACATAGCGCAATTAATTGTTTGAAAATCCCATGCTCATGTTTGGAAATTATTTACAGTGATGTCTGAATCACACATAACGCCATATTCAATACGTTGCAGTTGTTTAATAATGTCATCATCGTCATCATCATCATCATCACCATCATCACCAACCATGAGCGCCATGATTGGTCTCACCACACTTATATTCCACGTGGTCGGTTGCACAATCATTTATCTCATCTAGTTGAAGGTCAACTAAATCTTCAAAATAATGTAATTTAATAGATATTTTAAAAATCACACATAATTAGTCTTGTGGTAAGGTCGCGACTAGTGTTGCGAGTAACATAATATTATAATGATGAGAAATTTATTAAAACATATAAGAACATATCCATTTAACACTGTACATACATAATATTCACAGTTTCTTCAAGTAACTAAACTTTATTGATCGATTGTTCTATTCTGAACCCGCGACCCGTGGAGGTAGGTCCACTTTACCAGGCTGAGACCATTAAATTACATATTGACGACCTCTGTGGCTCAATTGTTAGCGCGTTGGCGCTCAAGCCGGAGGTAGCGGGTTCAAATCCTGCCTGAATCGAAGGGAACAAAAGTTTTTCTGTGTTCCTGGCCCCTGGGTCATGGATGTGTATTAAATATGTGCATCATATAATGAAAATCTCAAATGTATGTATAGTATAAAAGTATTACCTATTATACCTATATCTATTATTTCCGTTGTCTGGTACCCGTAGCTCAAGTTCTCAGAGAACTTACAACGTTACAGATTGACGTGGTGTGAAAAAGCGTCCATATTTATTATTGTAATTCATCAACAAACATCCACATACGCTTTCCTAAAATACATTCAATTTCCTTGAAGAATTATTGCACGTGTAGTTCTATCAATAACAGTGCAAGTTTTAAAAACACCGATACCTATAATATTATAAACACGAGTGTTCTCAGATCAATTAGGTCGAACGTCGGAATGGATTTTAATCCAAGTTTTTGACGGCAGCTCAACCCACTAAAACCCGGCGAGTGCCACCAATGCCGCTTTTGGTGAGGTGCTCCGGATCTAATGAGCAAACAGGGCAACTCGACGGCTTGTCAGTCACCCAAGGGACCGAAGCCACCTCCACAGAGGGGTTGTCCCGCACCACAGAACAACCCCTCCCAATGTTGGGACAGTACAATGGTGTGAGGTTCCTGTCCTCGCCCCTTGCCTCCTGCTCTTTTGTCCCCTCTTCCACGGCCATTGTTCAGGCCAAGCAATTGATATTGGAATAAGATAGTTTTGTCAGAAAGGCTAGTTTTACAAGTCAGTTGTAACGAAAAGGATAGTTCGCTTACATTATTGTAATAAAATGTAGAAACATTGCGAATCTAAGTAGAAATTAAAAGCTGGCACTTTGTTGTCTAGAATATATAATATCATTATGGATTAAAATAGATCTAACCTAGACATAATATGCGAAAGTAATTTTGTCTGTTATCTTTTCAAACCAACAAAATTGATTCGATGATAAAATAATTTGGCAAAAAGATTGATTATGTCAGAAGGAAGGACATATTCCATTAAAATTATAATTACTGAATGGGACTGGTGAATGATCGGCGTCTTGGGGTTCATTGGAAGAGGCCTATATCCAACAATAGACGGAAAAAGCTTGATAACGACGACGATAATGACGAAGAAATGCGTAAAGCACCATTACATCTAGATCAATGCACCCAAAGCCGCGTGCATCAGCTAGTATTGTACAAGTTGAAGTATTCACTAAGTAGCCTCGCCCAGTCACACTTTACCTGACTAACACGTTCAGATTCATTAAGTTGAGAGCTTCTCAAGATTCCGTTTGGGTGTTGTTCGACGATGGCAGTGGAACGTGCTCAAACACTTTGGTGATGTCATCGACAGGTGGGCGGTAAGTGGGTTATATGGTTTTAGGGTCATGTTAATTTTCAGTCTTGAAAAATTCTAATTTCATTCCGTTGAATCGTTGATCTTGGAAAATTCTAAGTTCCAATTTCTTTGTTTTTTTTATATTAGCTGTTTCAGTTTAAGCTTGGTAATTGGTATACATTTGACATTAGTATCGGATTCATATGGCACATGGTAGCATTTATGATGTCTTCTAAGGTAAGAATGTGTCAATATAAATTCAGTTGATAATGGTGATGATTATATCGACATTTCAGAAGCTTACTTTCTATTATATTAGTTACTTGGAACTTACGATGACAAGGGACTTAGGTAGGCTGAACACAACACCTACTATTTAAATAATAACGAAGAAGGTGTAATTATTTCTATACTATTTTTAAATGTTTTAGAAACCAGAACTAGTTGCTAAAATGGACGAATGACGGCCCTAGCTTTAAGACAAATTCGTATAAGGAAAGAGGTGTTGATTAGACTACGTGATCAGCATTGATGATTGACCAGTAACTGTATATTGAAGACTATGCTTATAAACGTAAGTAGACTATACAATAGTATATACTATATCTGATATAGTATATGTATTATCATATACTATACTATACATTAGATATAGTACCTATATGTATATAATAGACTAGTAAATTCTTATATTAAATTTATAAATATGTAACAACCTTTTAATTTAATATACTACGTAATATATCATCAATAAAGAAGTTACACAATATCAAATATAGTTCAAATCTGTGAAAAAGCCTTTGTGTTTGTTATAGAATTCATAAGATTTTTTAGTTTTATGTGAAGTGGGATATACTAATATATATTCATTATAAGTACTATTGATATAATATAAATTATAGAAGAAAAAAGATACTGTTACGTCACTTATTTACTTTAAAAAGTCTTACTACTTACAATAAAATAAATTTCGTGAGACTCGGCCGAATAAATTGAATGGTAAAACTACTTTTATAAAATAATTAATATCGCATGGTCTCACTGTGCCATTAAATGATTATATAAAATGACAAATTATATAAGTATGATAATAATAAATAAGACGCCATCTGTGTCAAAACTAGGCTCATTATTTATCATTTATCCAATCAGATTTAGTAGATCATTGTTTCTCTAGTCGAGATTGTGTTTTTGTAAATTATTATTTTACTTTTATCGTTATTATTTCCCAGATCTATATATCTATTCCTCGTATTACATAGTATTACTTGATTAAAGAAAAAAAGAAAATTGTTTCATCGTCATCATCCTCTATCCGTCCACTGCTGAACATAATATAATTAACATAATTCAATGAACGGCAATTCTTTACATGCAGAAAATATAGGAATGACAGATTTATTTATTATGTATTGAAGGTAAAAGGTTGCAAAAGTTTATTGCGAGGGTGTTAAATAAATGAGAGTTTGCAATCTCGGAAGGGAACAAGTGTCTATCGAGTGGGGCCTTTCATACCTATCTTATTAAGGCCCTCCCGGGAATTGATAACTGGAGACCTTTTGGGGGATCTGGGTAATAAATCAGGGATAATTGCCCGATAGTCCTCCTGCGATCTCCATTTGCAAATGAGTTGTCACTACCCTAGCACCTCATTCTGCTAAAAGGTTGTCTCTGGATTGAAAAGCTCTGTTTCGTTCGGTACTTAAAAGAACAGTGTATAGGCGCACCTTAAATGAACAACTTTACTTGAACGTACCTACGTTTCGTAATGTGCACGTATAAATAAAAGACAAGTATTGTCTATTTCGCAGGAATATGAAACCATTTTAAGAGAGTAGATAGTAATGTTGAATGATATATTATAGTTTCGATATTATGATTACCTCCACTTAATACAATTACTGTACGAGACGTTTGCATACCAAAAACAAAAAACCAAGAAGACTCAAAAATATTTCTGTTAACAATAAAATATTGTAAAATATAAATAGACGCGAATACAAATTGTTATCACATTCCATTCACCCTGGATGCAGCTGGTGTGTGATAGTGACTTGGTCTGATGGCCTACATTTCATTTCAGTATAATTATATTCTATTTAACCTTCATTGCCCACTCCGCTTGCCCACTGGCCTCATGTGATTCTCGATGACACTTCGGATTATTCTTTGAAGCAACATAAGCCATTGTGTAAGGCGCAGTGGCGATCGATCTTTGGACTTCTTTGAAGACCGCTCGTAAATAGGGGTAGGTTGTGTAGCGCGCCTAGTTGAATTATGTATGAGAAATTCTGAAGGTTGTCCTTTGGTAACTTTAGACAAAGACTCAAGAAGAAATAAGAATAGCAAATAACGCATACAATTTTTTGATATCTCAAATTTATTTTTTAACTCTTCAAGTAGATAAAGAGATTTACAAGTGATTTTATGTTAGTTAAATAGACAAATTGGCAGACGTGCCACCTGATGGCAAACGTTTATTGTTTAGGGTTGCCCATGAACATAATACCTTGAACTATCCCACACAATCAGCATCATTATCATATTCTTTCAAGAGAATTCTAAGCTAATTAATAATTATAGTATATTGTAGCCCAAGCAGAGTTAGTATAGTTGTATGTTGTATCCGAAGAACTACAGCAATCCTCGAATATCTCTGAATGTCTCTGGCGCGTCATCATCATAATGATCATTAGCCCCCTGTCCTTTTACTGCTGAACGTAAGCCAGGTCTCCTTCAATGAACGCCAAGCCGACCTATCCCTCGCCACTCGCATCCAACACTCCTTGCGTGTCATCGCCTCTAAAACTAAAGTTTCGTTGAAGAGTGATATGAGTTTATGTGAATGACCAACACAATATTATATATTGTGTTTCATTCACATAAATAGATAATAATTGCTCCGAAACCATGCTATGTCCGCAGTTTATATTATACTTTATAAATATAATAATTTAATAGAAGCCAGTCAGAGAATTAGAATTAGGACTCTCGTGGACTCGTCCTCAGATTAACTCACGGACAGAAACTTCTCATATATTATTTTTTGCGATGAACAATTAAATATATTGGAATAAATACGGAGTTAAAAATTGTTAACAAAAAACAGGAAGCGTAAAACATTCTCAGTTCAAAATAAAAAATATCTTCTTGTAATGGATACTAGCATTTGCAGTTTATTGTTCATTTAGACGTTAAAAGAGGTCAGGAGCATTTATCCGTAATGTAGATGGTAATCTAGACAGGCTCTGCTTATGTAAATTGTTCAATTTGTATTCAAATCTCTTTCAGCAGTCTATTAATCTGCAAGATGAATCTATCTCGGTTGTTTTACTTTTGATATACGTGTAACTAGATTGAGTTCACTTTTGTTGTGTTTGTGGTCGGACGATCTCCGTGCAGTAGCCGGTGCGTGTTGGATGCGAGTGGCGAAGATAGTGATACCATTATCATCATCATCATCATCATCCCTATCCGCTATCCGTCCGCTACTGAACATATATTATACATATTAATCAATATTAAAAAAGTCAAGTAGCTAAATACGCATGGATTTCATAAATGTTTTAAACATTGCCATTGCCTAGAGAAGGAATCGAAATAATTATACACATTATATCTGTACAATATTACAGAAATAGTTTACTACTACATAAAGATTGGAAACTACTCGATGTATTTATAATTATTAACTTTGATAATATAATTTTACTTCTTTGATAAGGACATAATTGTTAATATCACTGACCCGTTATAAACGTTACGGCTGAGATGATGTATAAAGGTCTTTAATAAGTTAGATAATAAGTCTGGGTGCCAGTGATAATTACACTACCTTTTCTTCTTTCCAAAACTTAACAAAGCTGTTTGATGGAAGAAATGCAGGATGGTGGTACCCATGCAGACGGTAGGGCGGCACTTGTACATGCTTCCTACCAGTTAATTTAAATGAAATAAATCTCAAAGGTAATTAACAAATGCTAACTAACTTTTGTGATCTTACTAATCTCCGGTCAAAGACATCACGACGCAGACATCTTAAGATCCGGAAGTGCTTGTGGACCTCTATTGACAGATTACTCTTGTTCGCTTATTAGGGATTATATCTGGAATGTATGGCTCTTACTTTTTAACCGCCTGCGTCAGAAGAAGGGTAATGTTTATAGAGGGTTATGTTATGTGACGTACCTACGTACATACATACATATATAACAAAAAATAACAAATGGTATGTCTATTGGTTTTGCCCCGTTCTGCATCATTTGATATATTTCAGTTTAAGAGATGTCGTTAACCATTTGTGAGAGTGGCACTGGGTAGATATGTATATAAAAATAATAAAAATGGTGGGTTTTTTGGCGTCAAATTATGTTTAGTAATCGGTTTTTGTTTAAAAAAAAAAACTAATTTTAAGTTTGCCCTTGAAGTGTTTGTGGGTGGTAAGGTCATCATGACCTACGTTTAATTAGATAGCGACAGTACGAGTTACTTTTTGAAGTTTTTATTATGGTTTCGCGTGCGTATGTAAATTTTCCATAAAAATTTCAATTAATATACACGCAATTTTCTGCGATATGAAATTTTTTAGCCAACATTAGTGACATGCCTTTATGGCATAATTACATCGCATAAGCAAAACTTCAAAAAGATGAAAATACTTTACCTAATCTGCTGGATTAATTTAATTTATTTAACCACAGTAATTGAAAAAATTGCCTAATTGAATTAACAATATTGTAATTATGTTGTGGTGACTGGCACTGGCTACGTCATCAGGAATTAAAAAGGGCACATACACCTAAACTTAAAGCCGATCTGGGTGTCAGGCATGTGAAAAGTGAATTAAAGTTTTTTTGGAACGTAGTTCCTTATCGCGCGTTACGAAAGGGGGCTAGACGGAAAAAATTAAGATGAAAAGTTGGAACGACACTTTTTGCTATAGTTGTAAGCCGTGCGACTTTTTGATTGACACATCGCTGCGTCGGTAGCTGTTTTTGTTACACTACTGGGGCTGCTTAATAAAAAAACCCAGTTCAAATCCCACCGATCTCGGTGACTTTTTTTTGTTTTTTTTTAAAATTATTTTACGCCGGGAGATGCTCTGATTTTTAACGATAAAAAAATCATAAAAACATTATACCTACCCGAATAATTATTTTCCTTACACCTTTTTTTTGTTTTTTATTACAATAATTCCTCCACTAATTAATCGAAAGGAACTTCGTTCCATCCGGGTGTCCCTTGACACCTCTCTTTAGTTTTTTTCTTATCATCTTTAACTGTTTTTTCCTTTATTACAATAGTTCGAAAAGGAATCATTGTTATATTGATACCTGCAAGCACCCGGGGTGCGTAGGAGGCTCTTCATAATCCGCCTTCAGTAACGCCCCTGTGCTTGTGTCTGGTTCAGGATAAAACGACGTCGCGGGGACTGCTTAGTAGCGGCCAAGCAGTCCCCCCTTACGAGAAGTAGTCTGGCCTTCGCCGGGGCTAGCCTGTCGCTGAGGTTATCCCGATGAAAATAGATCCGGGACCCTCAAACAGCGGCTGAAGGCGCTCGCAGTGGTTTTAGTTTACGGGTAGGGCACTCCCAGGTGTTAGTCCCACATAGGGTCAGGATCTACTCGAGATCCTGGCTATAAAAAGCATTTCCTTGCGATACCAAAAAAAAGGTGTTGTACAGGGATATACCGCAATGGAAAAATAATTTGTGATGATCTTATTACCAGGTTATTACTACAATATAGTCCATAATGTTAATGAAATGTTCATTAATATTATACTTATCTCATACCTGTTACATAAGTTTGTACGAGATAGCCACTGAACTAGGTTAACATAAAAATAATATTCATTTTGTGACGTACCCGCAATCTGCGATAGACAACGTCGCCTCCGAGATATGTATTACAAAACGTCGCATTAACCGACAATAAAATGGCAGATTGTGTAATAGAAAGTAGTTCTCATATTTTTATAAGCTATGAAGAGTTTCAACCTTTGTTACATATACTACTTAAATATGAGTGACTCGAGATAACTGAAAATATTTTAATTAGAATGGTTAATTTATATAATTTTTTTCTGGCAACCGACATTATTGTTGCATCATTGTAATTTATATACTAGTGCTTGATCTCGTTTTAAATTAATGGCATAATCGATCATCGAGAGAGGGAGGCCTTTGGTCAGCAGTGGGACAGTATAGGCTAGGAAAAAAAAAAACGATCATACAAATGTTATCATCATTTAGAAATGTAGACATGATATTTTCATAGACCCTTTAAAAACTTGTGAAAAAACGCTGTCCACTGTTCGTGTTAAATACGCAAAGAAGCGCAAGGAAATAGTTCACTATTTGTTTGAAATTCGTTGTAAACGTATTTGAAACCATTTGGACATTTTAATTATATTCACACGTTTAGATCCTACTGGTCCAGGTTCCACGGTCCATTTCTGCACTACTATCAAGCTCATTTTCCGTGAGTATCTTCATTTTGATAAGACGCCTAACAATTTCCTGTGTGAAAATTCTCGATTGTAGTAGATAACAGAGGTAGCAACAATTATTCGAGAAAATATTTGTCCTACAAAATGTATGGTTTGATCAAAGAGTCCCCTCATTCCAACATGTATCGATAACGAGGTCATCAAAAATGAGTACTAACCAGCTGATTTGTTTTCTTTTACTTAGTTAATATTTATATAATTTAACAGTCATATTGTCCTACAAATTGCCTGATACGTTATCCCGGTCCTACGTTCATCATCAAATGGACATATTTTATCCTTGCTACCTCTATTAGCTATCACAATGAATAATTTTCAGACGGGAAATTGTTGGGTGTCTCATCAAAATAAAGCTACTCACGGAAAATTTTCTTGATAGTAGTCAAGTGCAAAAATAGATCCTGTATCCTGGACCATACTACTTGTATTTTTATAACCTACGTTGCGTTCTAGTGATATTGTCTTATTTTTTGCAAACTTACCAAAATATTTTAACACAGGTAAGTAGAAAGGCATGTACTAGATGTACGTGTACATAAATATTAGTGTTTACAAGCAACTCCGAGCCATTGAGATTGGAAACATGCCATCTAGGTCAGGTTACGTAGTCCCAGATTCTTTAATGAAAATGTCAATGAGGCGTGATCCTTCGTCATGACGATTATGATGGTCGTCATCAGTACAGGTGGCAACAGCTAAAACTTGAAGAAACTTTTAGTCTTAATACCAGGAATAATACAATCTAGTCCTCGGTTGTTTTAACTTTTTAACTTTTTATATTGAAATATTTGTATTTTTTTTTCATATATAATATATTATAAAATGCATTTATAATTTTATAGATACTTGTATCTTGAGACTTGAAAGAATTAACACATAAGTAAAAAAAAATGTCATGTCCATGGTCCATGGACATGGAGGTCATGGTCCATGGACCGCGGTTCAGTGATCGATTACCAAATAAACACAACTTCAACACATTTTATAGTAGTTTATGTTTACCATGGCTGAGGGGCTGATGCCCTATGAGTATTAGGAACCTCTTTGTAAGAAGTAGTACTATGCTGCTTTGCAGCCGACTTGGGTCGGCACGACCGGGGTGGTACCTCTCGCTTACATAATACCGGCGTAAAGTGACAACTATTCTATCGCGTTACGTGCGGTTTCCGGTGGCCCATTGGGGGGAGGGGGGGTATAGGGAGAAGAAGGGCAACTTATCTACATAATTTCTGGTTGTGCGGATGTGTATGGGCGTCGATAATTACGATGGTCTAGTACGTATGGCCTCTTGAGTGAGAGGTCCGGGTTCGATCCTGAACCCTGTGATGCCTTGAAATGAGTTTTTCTAAATTTCTCCGTGCACCTGAACATGAGACCATCGCTTGCTTACCGGTGAAGAAAAGATCGCGAGGTAACCTGCATGTCTGATAAGATTAAAAGTCTTTGAAGGTGTGTGAAGTTCACCAACCCGCGTTGGGCCGGCGCATCGGTGAACTATGGCCTAACACCCTCCTCGCATGATTTCGAGGAGGAGACCCGTGCCCAACAGTGGGATCTATAAGGGTCGATATTATTATATTATTATGTTTATCGTATTAGAAGTGCGTAATATGAAGGAATGAAGCATAGATAATTTTAAATGATTGTATTGTAGCCGTGGCTACTACACGCACGGAAATGACTGGGTTGGATCACGATTATTCATTTAATGTGCGTTTGGTTCATTAAATTTTCTTTTAATATGGTTCATAAGAAACAGCGACTCATGTTAGATGTGAAATGCGATTATATTTAATGTTACGAGTTGAAGTTCTTAGTGCTTTTACCCATTTGTGGTTTAATTGCAGTTGTAATGTATGAATTTTTGGAAAACAAGGATTAATATTATGAATATGACAAAAAAAAATCTGAACATACAGACAAACAGACTAATTTATCGATAGCTTTAGTGGACTGTGGGGCTATGAGCAAAAGTCTAACCGATTAGATCGGACTAGTAAACGTTACTATTTTCAACTTTGATACAGATTACAGAATCATAATAGCACTAAAAAAATCTTATTTTAAACTAACGCGATCACTATTCATATTTATTTAAATATTGTTTCGGGTGCTTACGGCGTTTACAGCGGATACCCACGGGATCAGTCTCCCTGTGATCTTAGAGATTGAAACATTGCCGAAATAAACCTCAATAAACCTATAAACGCGGTAGGCACCTGAAACAAACAGTATTTATATAGGTAAATATGAACTTTTTTTTTCTTTATCGCCGGGAAATGCTCTGAGGCATCCCGCGGGAGAGTGGCTCTCCCCCGGCGGGTTGGTCGGTCGCTGCGCCCGAAAGGTGGTAAGTGGACGCAGCTCTACCCACTAAAACCCGGCGAGTGACACCAATGCCGCCCCGGTGAGGTGCCCCGGATCTAATAAGCAAACAGGGCACCTCGACGGCTAGTCAGTCCCTCAGGGGACCGACGCCACCTCCACAGAGCGGTTGTCTCGCACCACAGAACAACCCCTCCCAACGTCGGGAGAGTACAAGGGGGTTAGGTTCCCGTCCTCGCCCCTTGCCCCTTTGCTCTTTTGTCCCCGCTTATAAGAGGGGTACAAAGAGGCAAGAGCCGCCTCTGCTCAATTAGCTTCGCCCAAGGTGCTGGGCTCACCCTAGGCTACTGAGCCCCACCGCCACGTCAAGGCCTGAACCATGGTGGAGATAAGCGCAGACACTAATAGTTTCTGTCGAATAAAAACTGTAATTAACTAAACAGTGCGATATAATATGAGTAGGTTGTCGCCGGTGTTTCTGCTATTTCGTGACTAACGGCTGCACGAAATGGCTCTTTTTCTATGAGAATCTAATTAATCTTTTATGATTTTTTTAGGTATTTGTCGTTGAAAGCATAGCAAAGTATAAATCTCATGACAAAAACTAGATGACATATTTCGCGCATTATACTCATAGCGTGTTCTTTATGATATGGCCCATAATATCATAGTTTTTGCTATTAAAGACGGATGGTATCATATGGGCCAATCCTCGATAAAAGTTTGCCAATCAACTTAATAACGTTTAGTGGTGTTTT
Organism: Helleia helle; assembly: GCA_963853865.1. Taxonomy (NCBI): domain Eukaryota; kingdom Metazoa; phylum Arthropoda; class Insecta; order Lepidoptera; family Lycaenidae; genus Helleia; species Helleia helle. The sequence continues at coordinate 18,031,043 of OY971421.1, forward strand.
AATAAAACAAGGTAGGTAATTAAAAATAATTTGAACGGATCATACAGAAAATTATTATTAATTAATTCGGCTCATAAACCACAATACAATCAGTAAAAACTAGTTTTATAAAAGTGAGTGAATATAACGGAAATAGTTCTGACATAGGTATATGTCTGAATTACAAAACGGTTATCACAAATCTTCGGTTGTAGAATCCTAAAAACTAATTTAATTATATAATTAAAACTGTACATAATTATTGTAACCATACGAGGAAAAAATTAAGTAGAAACTACCGGTATAACAGCCAGTCCGTTTTGAAAGTATTTGTTTTACACCACACAACCTTATCATACTGTGTAAACGCGTGAGTTGTATTTAGATTGAATGATTCGTTTCCGTTACATAACATTCGATTGGTAAGTGGTAATGTACACCAGTAGTCACTGACACCGCGGGACATGGAGTACGTAATTGTAAGTACGTGACAGATAGGACACATCCCACGAATATTGTAATTGTCAAGTTTGTTCAGTCGTTACTTTGTAAATCAATCTTTTTCAGGTTGGAGTTTGTCTTTGCACATCGTCCATACCGTGTACAGTAAAAGTATTATTATATGGATGTTCTATCTTGGGTCATAGGACGCTTAAAACAAATTCTTTTTTGTGAAATTAAGTTTTTGGGGTATATTGTTTAGTTGTTAACATTTATTACGCCGAATGTAACCACGTATGGGTATAAAAAAAGACATTGAAGACAATGCTGCGGAGAGCAACTAGTTACGAAAATTTTATTTCAGAAGGTACAAAGCAAAAAAATACGCTTCTTTATTTGAGAAGGGATCGCATGCCATCATAGGTTGACATCAAGTTCCCATTGCAAAGTGATTGCTCTGCGTAAAATAATAACAATGCAAAGAGTATTCGTTACAATGACACAATGATTATTTCTATTGACAATCGTCTGGTGGATGATAAACGTTGTCGTTACGTACCATAACGGCACACGGCTACACGAGGGCGAAAAGTTTCTCAAAACAAGCTCGGAGTGTAAAGGCGCTATATGTCACTGCGGTGACTTAGGAGTTAGGACTACCTCTACAGGGCAAGGCAGATGCTAAATTGTTGACGTCGCCAGTCCATAATCTGGTAATCGAATAATAAATATGATTTGCTGTAATAGCACGGTCATTATATCTATAAACCAGTGGAGCGAAACCAGTTGTGGCCGATGTTGACTTCTCGCGTTACAATGGGAAAATTTTTGTACAGGTCATCGTGGGAGGTTTATAATTTCCTAACGATTGTAACCAAATCTACCGTTAGGTGTAATGAACGGGTATCGCAAAATAGTTTAAAGGAAAAAAAGGCTTCATATTTAAAGGCAGTCATATTTTAAATTATTGCACAATAGTAAGCATACCAACATGTTTGTATATTTTTTAGTTTTTTAATTACTTCGAGGAATTTATTCACTGGTGCGAGTGATATCTTTTATGCCGCGCCTCTGTCTCCAACCGTGTTTAGAAGGAGACCAAGACAACCATCTTGCGACTCAGGATGTCACGATTTTATTTGACTTAGCAAAATAAGGATTCATCCCGGGTGAAATCGCTTGAGCGATCACAATCGACGTTTACCACTTACCATCAAGTGCGAACGTCTTACTCTCCACTCAACATATGTACATACATACAATATAATTTATAATTTAATATAAATAAAAATGACCGCGAATAAATGACATTAAAAGCGTCGAGATTGAATCTGATATTCGTGATTCGTTTTAACGATAAAAGTGATATTTACCTGATGATATATTGGTAGCGGTTTTCCGAAGATAAATATTGGTTCTTGCAGTTTGACGACCTTCACTGAGGATAATAATTCGAGTTATGACTCATGACTTTGTATTTATAAATCTGTTTCTATACAATGATGATATTAAGAAATATCGTAAGTAAATAGCGCTATTGCATTCATATTTTCCGCTAATACTTGTAAATAGCTATGTAAAATGACGGACAATCTACCTTGGATTTGAGGAGGTATAATTCTAGGTTTTTTAAATATAATATATAAATATAATACACACATACATACAGATATAATCCCTTATAATTAATGACTCAAAATAATATTTTTCTAAAGAGTAAAAAACCATCAGAAAACTTATACGAAGAGGCAAAAGATACATTAGAGAATTGTACTTATTAATGTACCTAATTGTTCCATTTGTATAAAAATAGGGCGCAGCAACATTACAAAGAAAAATAATCGACTTAATATTCAACAAAACGAGCATCATATTAATCATAATGTAAATTAAGCAGTTTGTAAAAGTCAAAGGTCCCTCTTATCACAATGTGAATCTAACGCCGGTATTATTTCCCTGTTCTCAGCCATCCATTCACATGGAATTGTGACACGTCATCAGATTTCGTGACACACGTGACACAGGTGTATAATTTGGGTAGCGGATTTTTTAATAAGCACGAAAAAGGTTTAGAATATCTGAGTGCGCCCGATCTTTTTGGGTAGGCATTTTTTATTTATACATGGTTACCTCACAATAGAGTGCAATCAACTTCAGATCCCTTGTACAAAGCCCTAGACAGAGCTTTTTGCTCGCCCTCCCGTTTTGATGCATTGTACGGAGGGCGGCGACCGTGGCGAAAGTGCACCCTTGTTGCCATGACAACTCCTGTTGCCGCGAAAATATTGACAGACGCCGGTCCAGACGGGGAATCAGCCCCCACACTACACCCTATACGTACATATACACAATAATTCTCATAATAATGTCTCTATTACAGCTGATAAGCCGTTCTCATTGTTAGTGACATAATGGAAGTCGCTGCTATGAGCCTATGAACACTCATTTTTTTTCTTATTACGAGGTATTACTATTTTAACTGTATAAATACATTTTACAATCGCATACGAGTTTTTATTTCAAAATTAAATATCATGCAGCTTTCTTTTGTATGTATGTACATTAGTTTGCAATAATCAATTTTCACTTGATGGTAAATCATTGACACACTCGTCAACCACATCGGCCATGAACTGGCATTTTTTGCCCATGTTACGCTTTACCTTCAAAACGATAAAGCATGGTCAATCTGCACTTGAAACTACATACAGTCCACCATACTTTAAATTTTTCTAAAATATTCTTTATCAAAAAATACTTAATATTAATTGAAGTCACGCATTTATATAATAATAAAATTAATAATTAAAAGCACAATACAATGGTGTAACTGTAATTAGTGTTAATTTTTAGCTGAGAAGAAAAAAACTAAATAATTAGAATAATTACACTATAGAAGGTCAGTCTTCATACAAGCGCGCTGTCAAAAATGAAGCACTAATTTATTTATTTTTAATTTATTGAGAACTGGATTCGAGTCCTTCGCTCTAAACTGTACAATTTTTTAACATATTAAACTACGACAATTTAATCTACATAACATTAAACAAAATCTTCTACACTTCATATTTTTCCTTTACTATAATATCTTCTCTATTGACGAACATATAAACTTGAATAAGGGTTTAAAAAAACTTGGATTGGATAATATTTCTTCTGGGCGGCGGGGAACATTTATTTTATATTCTGAGCAAATGTTATTTATATCTGAAGTCAGGACTAATCTATGTAGTTTTAAAGATTTGCATTTAAAAATAATGTGGTTTATGTCAGCGTATGGCTCATTGCATTTAGTACACTTAGGATATTGAATGATTTTCAATTTGAATAAATGAGAGGGAACCAGGCAATGTCCAAATCTCATTCTAGTAATTATGGAGATAAATTTTCTTGATTCACAACTGGTGATGTTATCCAGGGTCTCTTAGTATTAAAGTCTTTTTGATGAAGCACTAAATTGATTCAATGTTGCCAGTAGTGGTGAAGTTTTCCCGAAAACGGGAAATGATTCGGCCGCTGATAACAATTTGTTATAGCAATAATATTTAATACATAAATAGCTAGGTGGGCATATCTATTTATGTATTAATTTATAGCAACTTTACTTAACCATGTATACACTAGCTATATTATTATTTATTATGTATAATTGTTATATTACAAGAATGTTTATTTATATGAAACGAAGAAAATATAACAGTAGGTAATTAGTAAAATATACATTTTTAACCGACTTCAAAAAGGAGGAGGTTATCAATTCGTCGGAATCTTTTTTTTTTATTTTTATTATTATTTTTTTATGTATGTTACCTGATTACTCGAATATGGCTAGACCGATTTGAAAAAATCTTTTTTTGTTCTAAAGGGTATAATACTTCCCAAATGGTCCCATGATAAGGAAACCAGGATCTGATGATCGCATCCCAGAGAAATCGAGGGGAACTTTCGAAAATCATAGGGGCGACTAGTGTGTTTGATTTTTTTTTAATAAAGTGTTTTGAAGGACTTCAATTTAATGACGGTTTGGAGTCGATCTGATGCTGGAGCCGAAAGACAATCGAGGGAACTCCTCAACTATTTACATCAGTAACCTTGTGTTTGGGCTTGATTAATTTGTAATGATGAGAACTTTACACCTAGATGGGTTGTGACTGTCATTAGGGGTCTGATGATGAAGACAAAGGACAGTTAAGGGAACTCCTCAACAGTTTACAGTAGCTACCTTGTGTTTGGACTTAATTAATTTAAATTGATGAGAACTTTGTACCCATATGAGTTATAAGCGCCATTACAGGTGTGATGATGGAGACCATACACAGTCGAGGGGAATCCTCGACGATTTACAGCTTTAATTGGGCTTACTTCATACGGTAAATAATATTATGCCAAAATCGTGTAATTTTATTACTTGTCGTTGTTAAATGAACAAAAAACAACCGTGGCTTGGAAGCGCATCATAGTTTTTCAAGGTCATCATAATATCCATTCTATACCTATATATTGGTGATATTCTATACCTATATATAATGGAATTATTTAACGAATAGCAGCAAATCTGTCGTGATTGCTTTCGATTACATGTATATAAAGTTTTACGCAATTCCATTTCGGTTTTTTCATTTGTTATGTAATGATTTAAACCCTTTCTACGTTCATCTCATTAATACAGCGCTATCTAATCTGAGCAACGCGTTTAATAGTTCTACCCATATTTCAGACAAATAAAATCAGTTATCGAATTTTGAAATCACTAAAAATTAAGAAATAAAAAAAATTTAAACAAAAATTAAAACCGACTTCAAAATTTAAAAAAAACTAAAAAGTAATAAAATAATTTCCAATATATATTCCAAATAGTCGGTTTTAATTTTTGTTTAATTATAATTATTTTTTATTGGCATGAAACACAGTTGTAATGTAAAGTTTTTATACATATTACTGCTTAAACTTGTAACTTCTAATATAAACGCGAAAGTTTGTATGTATGGAAGTATGAATATTTGTTACTGTTTTACTGTTTGTATTTGATATCGTTAAATCACACAAACACATTAATTCGAGAACGTGTCACGTACCTACGTAAATATCAGTAGCAACTGTTTTAAATTTATTCAGTGGGGGAAAATATACAGTAAAAATATTTTCACAATCGGGCAATACTGAGCATTGAAAAAAATTGTATTTATTTAAACCCAATTAATTACAAGATACTACGAAATATTGAAAGATTTCCAGTGAAAAGTGATGTTATTACATTTATTTTGTTATTCAGATGTATTGTCATACAATTTAACTGCACAAATCGTCATAATTAATTATTTTACGGAGACACGTTTGGTGCGGTTTGACATAGAATACTGCGGAACTTCCCGGCGTTTGGTGCAAAAATGGCTCCATGTGAGTTGCTTCAAAATGGCCGCGCGGACTAGGTTTCTATAGTGTAATTATTCTAAGACTAAATAAGATTCTATTTTCGTAAATATGCAACGTAAATGTCATAAATAGGCACTAAGCAATTACAGATTATAAAATACAGATGTAACTAATTTAAGCGTGTTAAAAAAATCGTAATGAAGTTTTAATTAATTTTCTCTCTTCGATAACAATGATTATCTAGCACGTCACGTTGATTGAATTACTGTGAGGTAGAAGTTGAATGATCAAAGAGTTTATTTTTGTATTGAACTAAATTCTCAATGCGCTCGGTCAGGCGACGGTTTGTTTCCGAGTTAGAATTGACTTTTTAAATTCGGTTATGGCTATGAATTAAATTGGATGATGCCTGGCGCAACGGACGTAAACTAGATTGATTTGAGAACGTAGCTACAATAGCCCCTTTCATCATCATCATTACGGGTCCGTTTAGTGTTCAATGGTCATGGTTACTTTAAATACAAAACAGTATTACTCCCATACGACTAAATTGGCTATGCAAAAAAATCGGTTGTCTGTAAAGTCGGTTTACTGACGATAGTTGTACGTGACAACGTCATAAGAAAATGGAACGCCTCAGAGCGAGGTAACGCCGCATACGTCATGTTTTTTCGTTCTTGCAGCCGGCTCGAATCGAATTATAAGACGTTGTCACGTCAAAAAATCTTCCCATCTTGTCTCTGACTGTTTATCCCGTTTTATCGATTTAAACCAAAGATATCACGTACATGAACTCCGTCAATAGGAGTGCAAGCGTAAAAGAATATATAAATAGAAGAATATATAGCATTTTCTTCGAGTATCATCGTGTCTCACCCTCGCAAGAAGAGGGTTGTCAGCATCGAAATGCAATGCTAATCTCCCGGATTTCTTCTTGGAGGGCTGCTTCTCCCCACGTTCAATAAGTTCAAAGTTCAATTACAGAGCGGGCTGCATGCATAATTATGGGTAATTTAAATGATGCATGCTAATAATTACACCTACGTGCATATAATTGAATATTTTTATTATAATAAAATAAAATAAAAGTTATTAAAATTTGGATTTGTCTGATTATCCTCGATTATTTATATAGAGGTTGTGTTCTGATGCAACTCTGACACCCGATTCACATAACATATACATGGTATATTATACACTAAGATTATACAATTATATTCTTTGAAATACAGATGTTTTATTATCCGAAGTTAACCTTACTAATAAAATATATTGAAGGATTTAGCTATTTGTATCTACAGCCTCTCGGAGTCATTGTAATTTCACCGCTAGATTAAAACATATGCGTTTTTTGTGGTTTTTGCATGAATTTTTATGACGTTTGACATAAAAACTTATAAGACAAATATTTAATGTAAAAACTAAAAACACTTCCAAAATACATATCGAAAAATACTTTAATAAGTCCATTGTTTTTTATGATTTCAAACAATGGAAAGTCCTGTTAAACTAAAACGAAAGTACGGAAGTATGTGAATTGTCCATTCCTAAACCTTGGCACAGATATTACTCATTCAGCTTCGAGTGCCAGTTTGTAAATTAACAGAGTCACCACCTTGTTCTACCGAACATGGTGAGAAACGAGGTGCAATGTCGCAATGCAACCTTCATGCACTTGACAATTGACGGCGTTGAACTTGAAGAATGTGCACAGATAATAAATCATCGAGAAATTAAATCAATGCTTATATTTATATGATATGTGGCATTGGAATACATATAATACTAGCCGCGCCTACTCCTCGCCCGATTTCGAGGATGAGAACTGAGAAGGCACGAACCTTACATTATACTATATATTTGGATAAATTGTAGGAAATTATTTTTAGAAACTTACTATATACTTATAATATGTGGTACTTAATTCATTTATGTTATATTTATTTGTTTATCCCACTACGGGATATTAGTTACCAACTGAAATTAGTTTTTTTATAGTTTTCATCAAATTATATTAATGTACATCCTGTTAACAAATTTAAGGAAAATTCGATAAAATTTGCCAAGGTTTCATTTAAGATAATAAAGCCTTACAAATAAATCCGTGTCATTCCTAAACAAGATCCGATTAAACGAAATAAAACAGAAAACAGTTGTGTACATTTTTTCATCGTAAAATTCAAACCTAATAGGTACCTACTACTTAACTGTGTGTAAGTGATATCATTATATAGCAGAATAATATTTTTTTATGAACAAACTAGATATTATCCCCTTTTTTTCTTTAACGCCGGGAAATGCTCTGAGGCATCCCGCGGGGGAGTGGGTCTCCCCACGCGGGTATGTGGGACTCGCTGCGCCCGAAAGCTGGTAAGTGAACGCAGCTCTACCCACTAAAACCTGGCGAGTGCCACCAATGCCGCCTTTGGTGAGGTGCACCAACAGGGCACTTCGACGACTAGTCAGTCCCCCAAGGGACTGGGGACAAGAGATGGAGTGAGTTTCCCGTCCTCGCCCCTTGCCCCCTGCTCTCTTGTAAAATCTTGCTCTTCTTATAAGAGGGGTACAAAGTGCCCCCTCGGCTCAATTAGCTTCGCCCAAGGTGCTGGGCTTACTGAGCCCCACCGCCACGTCAAGGCCTGAACCATAGTGGGGAGATGTTATCCAATGCTTCGTCATTGACGTCTTTGAGGAATCCTTACCTTCCTTAAAACCTCGTTGTCAATTCTCATAATGTGATTTTGATCCATATGTGAGAACCAAACAGGTAGTTAGACAAAATAGTTTAAAACAGTTTATATTGGAATTTAATATTGGATGCGAATACTAAAAAAAAAGTCATCAAAATATTGGCCTAATAATTACATAATACCGTTTTTATATTAGCATGTTATTTAAATATCACACGATGACACACCAAGCTGTTTAGCAAAAACTGCAAAATGTATAATTGGTTTCGATTTTCAAATTAGGGTCACCTCTCACTAAGAGGCGACAGCGACAAAACTTCGAGGCGTTTTTGAAGCCAGAATTTAATTTGTGTTGAATTCCAGAGTATGTGAAGACGCGAAGACGCCTGGCTTGTATCTACGAGACAGTTTACATCGCGCTCTGATCCTTGAAGAAGTTGAATAAATTATATTGTCCTAACACTTGTTATAAACTAAACAATAGTTTCTTATGTACCTTCGTACTCCTCTAGGTCTACATACCACGCAATCTTGTAGGCTTTGTAATAAGGCCTGTGCTGCTTCATCGCGATACTTTTATCTAGTCGTGAGAACACACCGCTGCGCCACCGTGGCGCGTTTCTGTGTGAACCGACCCTTAGTGACATACATAAGATTGTTTTATTTACGCAATGTCTATAAAATTAATAATATTAAAATATTTTATCAATACATTCTACATAAAAGATAACTTATCACCTAAGTCCTAAACCAAAGATTTACCTAAACTATCAAATATTTTCATTCGTCTATGTACCTACCGTAAAAACAAACTATTTCATGTTTTGTGCAATATTTCTCGAATATTCGGTGGAACGATCTGGAATGAAATTCGGGGGTGTACGGTCCGTCAAAATTCTCAACCCTCGCATAGTTATTGAATCATTGCGTTGTAGATATTTGTCACCGAATATGTCGTATCGATTGGCGGGGATCAGTCGTCTTTGAGACCTATGTTGAGCAATGGACGAATAATGATGATGACGATAATAATGATTAATGATGACGTTGAAATAATATCAGCCACACTGCTCGATATATTATACTTGCCAACGAAATATTATCGTGAGCTGCATCCCGTTGTTTTACGATGCATTAAAAAGCCGCGGGGGCTACGGTAACGTGAAATTCGTAGGATATTGGATGAGAAGTTATTTACGGAGCAAACGGCTGCCGAGACGTTCGAGGTGAGGTGTGAATACAGAAAATATAAAAGGACTTTTCGATAAGATTTCTAAAGCTATAGAGTTTAGATGATAATATTATTTTTCTAGCACTTTTGTATGTAATTATACTTTGTTACACACGTCTTGCGCTGCATATTCTTGTGTGCTTCTAGTGTTTTACTTGACATTTTTGCTTGCTGATTGTCATTACTTTGTAGGCGTTTTGTCGATGTCTGCAGTCAATGTGAGTTCAATTGGTTATCACAAGCGCAGAATAATTGAATGAAAACGGAATGGAAATGACTCTATGGTGATGACTCTGGTAATGACTTTGTAGTAATGACGACGACTCCAAAAAGCCTTTTCTGATAACTTCAATACTTGGAATCGTATTAAAGTAACTATATTAAAATTGTATCAATTGTTACAAAAACGTTGTAGTTTCAGACAAAAATATTAAAGTTTATTGTTGAATAAAAGAGTAGGTATCTACATTTTCCGTCATTACATCCGAACCATATTGTAAGTGAAGCGATCCAGAACTATTAGAAAATGAGTCCTTGACTAGATTGTTAATTAATTATATTACATCTACTATCTAGGCTACAAGCGAGAATGTGACGTCTGTTTATAGCGGATGCAGGATTGTAATTGACTTCATATCGTTTTGGTTTCCTGTCCTTTTTATGTGTGTCGCAAATTTTAAAATTTATGTATTATTAAATATCTTTATGTCAATATTATTTCAACTCCAGTTATCTGTCATCATCATCACCATCAGCCACTATCTGTTAGCTGCTGAATAGAGGCTGATGTGGCAAGGGAGCGGCCGTCTTGGCGTTCACAATCTCTTTTTGTGTTGGTCATCGATGATCTCTGGTTGTGCATCGATATTTAATCTTCTAAACTTCTCTATGGATTTTGATACGGTTTTCACTAGCGGCTTCGTTATAAATTAGAGCTGGTTCCTAAGTTATGATACATGAAAATTTATAATTTTTTAAAATATTATCACCTTTAGAATGCTATGTTAACACTTGAGTGACATAGGCATAGAAATAATCATCATACCCGGATACTGCGGGCACCAGCTAGTACTGACTGTACTTTATTGTGTTGACGTAAAAACTGAGCGTAATTTAAAGACACAGTAGGGACACCAATGCAGGGTTTATGGTTTATATATTTGTGGTCATGCTATAATTTAAAAATTTCATATCACACTTTAAAAAAATAGATGACAGATATCAGCGCGACTAAAAATAATTGTAATTTTGGTTAGTAGTCCTCACTCCTGAGAGAATAACAGAATACGTAGAATATTCAGGCAATTTTTTTATTTATCGCTGACAAAAAATATTTTTGCTGTTAGGATTCAATTTTTACATTGAAAGCGCTGCACACCAATGATACTTGTAATTTTACAGTTCAAATGTTTTGGAAGGCCTTTGAGTATACTTGACCGATTTTTTTATCCGGAAGCATAAATCTCAACACGATACCGTCCTATTGACCTTTCCTTTTTTAAAATCCGCGATTGCACCGTTTATTTCGTTCGGAATAAAATGGGGCTTAAGAATTTGGGGTTGCTATATCGATTGGCGTTTCACCAGTACTAATACCAATATTTTTCAGTCCAGATAGGCCTCGTTCAATGAAAGTCAAGACGGCCGATCTCCCGTTTACATCCAATTAGGACCGACCAGTGTACGGAGGTCGTCCCGTCTAGTCGGATTAGCGTTTATATGAAAAAAAATGAGCCTTAATTGTCATAGCTCTATGACTGATAATGTTTAATCTTTATATTGATTATGGAACGAGTGAAGAGAAGCAGCTACACCCTCTTCACTCATCACATTATCTCTTTTGATAAACACGGGTGGACATTCTGAACTTATCAATTTTTTTTTTCTTTAACGCCGGGAAATGCTCTGAGGCATCCCGCGGGGGAGTAGGTTTCCCCACGCGGGTATGTGGGACTCGCTGCGCCCGACAGCTGGTAAATGGACGCAGCTCTACCCACTAAAACCCGGCGAGTGCCACCAATGCCGCCTTTGGTGAGGTGCCCCGGATCTAGTAAACAAACAGGGCACCTCGACGGCTAGTCAGTCCCGCATGGGACCGACGCCACCTCCACAGAGAGGTTGTCCCGCACCACAGAACAACCCCTCCCAACGTTGGGACAGTACAATGGGGTGAGGTTCCCATCCTCACCCCTTGCCCCCTGCTCTTATGTCCCCTCTTCTTATAAGAGGGGTACAAAGAGCCCCCTTGGCCCAATTAGCTTCGCCCAAGGTGCAGCGGCTCACCCTAGGTTACTGAGCCCCACCGCCACAACAAGGCCTGAACTATGGTGGGGCGAACTTATCAATTTGAGCTGTTCTATGGACATTACATACTTAAAATTATACAATATCTAAAAAAACTTTTTTTCCCTGCAGCGCTGTTTATTTTTAATCGCAAAACGATATTTCCTGGAATGATATATGGCCTTCATTACTTTAACTCTATCAACGGTCTCGGCAAAATGTCATATCAATTTGTAATTCTGAACAAACAAGTTGAATATCTATAAGTTATGAATATGAGAACATATCGTGAACGATTGTTTAAGTTACAGTAAAAGATCGAACTACGGCATATCCTAAGATTTAAGAGTGAGTCTTAGAATTTACTGACATGAGTTGGTTAATGAAGGATTTCTGAAAATAGGACGATTTTTTAGGCTTTTGCCATTAGAATCTAGTACATGCTAGGTTGTACTATTGACGCCTGGTAAATGTAAGTTTTGGGAATAAAATAATGAGTAATTATTATTTCAATTAATCATTAGTAAAAGGCTATCTGAATCAACATTTTTCTTATTATTTGGTTTTTAACTTCACTTATTTGGTTCAGAACTTGGGTTGCAGTACTGCCCACAAAGACTTACTGCCCACGAGTACAAGACGATGCGTCGAACAAGTTATGATAGGTTATTTTCAACATTTACCGTATATACCACCGTTTTGCGATTCGAACTTTTACTACCAAGGAAATGGTTCCGACTTTTTTCATTAAGAGCTGTTAGGTTTTACTGGAAAATATTAGAATTTGCCGCAGTTCGAGCTTTTACAGTAACATACATTACTAAGTAAATCGCCAATTCATCGTGTCGATATGAACACGAAACTAGTCCACATGGCCGATGTCCACCGTGCCAAAACGTGGTCACGAACTAACGGTACTGCCCGATATGACCACCGGATGGGTGAGGAAGGACGCAGTGCTCAGACCGGACGCCGGGGCCTTCACCAATGCTGATCTCTTCAATATGCATACTAATTTCAAATTATACCCTGATGGGATTTTGCATGTATTTTTATTATATGATTCTCTCGGGAGAGAGAATCATATAATATCACTATTATATTATATGAGAACTCGGGCGAAGCTGCCGTCAACAGTTAGTACCTAATTGTTGAGTACTGTTTTGCAGTTGCTGTCTAATTTTATCAAGAATAGCAAACATAGATATTTCGTGGAAAAAATGATTGTTAGTACTACATCGTATCTCGTGTGTGTTTTAGGAGCGATTCATTATTTGTATAATGACTGAAACTATATACAAATATAGACTTCATTTGAATGTCTGCGCCAAGCCTTATTGTTCTGTTGTGTTGTAAAACAATGCAGAGTGCGCATCCGCTTATATATGTTACATTTTACTGTTTATTCAATTTTTATATTCTATGGAATTCCTAAATCCATTTGAAACTTTTTGATAGTTGTTGTTTATAGAGCCTATTATTTTGATAATAAACATTAAACAGCATAATCATTTTAATCCATTTCCGTCCACTGCCTTCATTTAATAAAAAAACATTTGCGTTTCCCGTGTTCTTATTTATCTTTACAGAGAAATTGTGATGCTACCAAGAAAGGCTTGGCTGATGCAAATAATTGCAAATTAAACTTTGGTTGTTTCTAGCATTTTCATAGAACTTACATTATTATGAAGTGAATATAAACACGCCGGCATATTTAACGGAACACAAAAAAAGGTCCATAATTTAAAAATATGGTTTTATTTTAAAATCTACTTACTACACTTCTTTTGTTATTTAAAGCTTCATTTGTTTTACTTGAAATGAGATTAAGAACAGATTTTGCGAGTAAAGGCTATTTGTGAATTAAACAAAAATTAAAACCGACTTCAAAATAAAAAAAAACTAAAAAGTAATAAAATAATTTCCGTAATCTTTGTGCCTACAATTTATAATCAACTTGTTCTTCTACTAATATACAATCTTTGCATTTACCACGTCATTATTGTTACTTTTGGAGTCGGTGTCAGCCAAGGTAGATAGGGAGGTAGGTACATCAACGAATACGACACCGGCTTCAAAAGTAACAATAATGACGTGGTAAATGCAAAGATTGTATATTAGTAGAAGAACAAGTTGATTATAAATTGTAGGCACAAAGATTACGGAAATTATTTTATTACTTTTTAGTTTTTTTTAATTTTGAAGTCGGTTTTAATTTTTGTTTAAAATTTTTTTATTTCTTAATTTTTAGTGATTGCAAAATTCGATAACTGATTTTATTTGTCTGAAATATGGGTAGAACTATTAAACGCGTTGCTCAGATTAGATAGCGCTGTATTAATGAGATGAACGTAGAAAGGGTTTAAATCATTACATAACAAATGAAAAAACCGAAATGAAATTGTGTAAAACTTTATATACATGTAATTGAAAACAATCACGGCAGATTTGCTGCTATTCATTAAATAATTCAGTTATATATAGGTATAGAACATCACCATCACCAATATATAGGTATAGAATGGATATTATGATGACCTAGAAAAACTATGATGCGCTTCCAAAGCACAGTTGTTTTTTGTTCATTTAACAACGACAAGTAAAATTAAATTAACTAAACAAAATTACATGATTTTGGTATATTATTTAGCCGTATGAACTAAGCCCAATAAAAGCTGTAAATCGTCGAGGATTCCCCTCGACTGTGTAAGGTCTCCATCATCACACCTATAATGGCGCTTAGACCCCATATGGTGCACCCAAGTTCTCATCAATTTAAATTAATTAAGTCCAAACACAAGGTAGCTACTGTAAACTGTTGAGGAGTTCCCTTAACTGTCATTTGTCTTCATCATCAGACCCTTAATGACAGTCACAACCCATCTAAGTGTAAAGTTCTCATCATTACAAATTAATCAAGCCCAAACACAAGGTTACTGATATAAATCGTCGAGGAGTTCCCTCGACTGTCTTTCGGCTCCAGCATCAGATCGACTTTAGACCTTCATTAAATTGTAGTCCTTCAAAACACTTTATAAAAAAAATATCAAACGCACTAGTCACCCCTATGATTTTCAAAAGTTCCCCTCGATTTCTCTGGGATGCCATCATCAGATCCTGGTTTTCTTATCATGGGACCATTTGGGAAGTATACCCTTTAGAACAAAAAAATATTTTTTCAAATCGGTCCAGCCATCTTCGAGTAATCAGGTAACATACATAAAAAAAAATAAAAAAATAAAAAGATTCCGACGAATTGATAACCTCCTTCTTTTTGAAGTCGGTTAAAAAAATGGTAATTTTTTAAACTTTTCATGTAACCGGGAAAAGTGAAAATTAATATTAAAATAACAATTAATTAAATTAGAAAAATGATGATTAATATCGCGTATTTCCTCCACGTGCTCTTATTAAAGTTTCTACCCGTCTAGGCATACTGAGAATGATGTTATCGATGGTCTCCTAGGAAAGTCTCCGCCATTCCTCAACTACGGCGATTCGCTGTTCACTCACGTTGGCATGAGCTGGAATTCTGGACTTAACTTTTCTTTTCAGCAAGTCCAAAACGTGCTCTATAATTGCATTTTATTACATAGGAAGTAGTGGTTATCAAAAAATGTTTGCATAGTGTGCATAGGTGGCGCTGAAGAATGCTGGTTGAAAAACAGTAAAAATTAGGAATGAAACAGAAAACAGGGACATCAATGTGAAAACAGCAAATCTACTGTTAAAACAGAAGGGAACACTGCTCGCCGGCCACTCCATAACAGTGATATTCATATCATTAAGATAAGCTTGAGTTACCCAAGGCGGTATGCGGCCGAGTATTATCCTGCATAAAAACAAAATCGTCACTGATATATGGGGCAAACGGTATGACATTTTCTTCTAAAACTTCTCTGATATAGCGGTCTGCAGTCAGACTCCCTCTGTCAATCACTACCAAGTCTGTGCGAGCTCCCAAACAAATGCCCGCCCAAACCATTATTGATCCACCACCGTATGCAACTGTCGTTTCAAAATTTGTCTGAATGTATCGTTCTCCTTTGCGTCTGTATGTTCTTTGCCTGCCGTCAATTTGATTTAAGAGAATTCTGCACTCATCACTAAACAATACCTTACTCCTTTGGTCCGCGTTCCAAAGTCGATGTTCCTGAGCAAAAGTTAACCTGTTTCTACGATGATTTACCTCGAGCCTTGGAGCTTTGGAACCCAAACCAGCTTCTTCGAACCTTCTTCGTACCGTACGCTCACTTACGGTTACACCCCGCACTACTTCTAACTCATGTCGGACTTGGACGGCCGTCAAACGGGGGTTCCTATGTACACGAAGCCGAATGAAACGATCATCCCTACTCGAAGTGCGTCTTTTTCTGTCTTGTCCTGCTCTTCTCACATAAAGTACCGGTCTCTCTGAACCATTGGATACTGCGATGGATCGTTGAAACTGGTCGCCGAAGATCTCTGGATATCACTCTGTAGGTTTGACTATTTCTTCGCATTTCGAGTGCCCTGGCAATCTCCGTTGGGGCTAAGTCAGGCATAATTCAGTCCTCAACTCAAAAAAGATACGCGATAAAAAAAAAACTAACAAAAAACAGTATTTCAATGAAATTTTGAATCAAACTCAGAAGGAAGAAATACTCGAAGTTCGCTCCAGATAAGGTGTATTTGAATAAAATTAAAACAATTGCATAAAATGTGATGTTCAGTTGTTTTATTAATTTGAAAATATTTATTTTTAAATTAAATGACGTATAAACCAGCCAGCAACCTTATATGATACTGATATCAAACCTTTATTTTATGTTCCGCTAAATATGCCGGTGTGTGTACATACTGTATAACTAAACATAAGATCACAATCGACTCAACCCGGAATGTTACATCCGTAAATATGGGTGTGTAAAAAGCACTTAGTTCAAAGCCTTTTTACATCAGCATCATGCAATCAATTATCAAGGTAATGTTTCGATTGAATTATTGAATGTTTTGCCGCCTAGATATGAAAAAAGTGGCAGTCGGCATCCACATTATTATTAGAGTTCATAAATAATAAAAATGTCTAACAAAAGAAGAAATAAAATAGAGAAATATCGTACACACTGACAAATCATCAATAAATATCAGCGTCATCCCGTTTTCCGTCACGACATTCGAGTATCGACTCGAATATCGATTATTGTCAAAACGCGCCATTAGAATTTTTGAAATCAAAAATGGAATCAAAACATCATAACTCTACTATGCATAAACATTTACAGAAGGTAGCATATGCCTGTAATATTCCGTTGTTCCATAAGATAGTGGATACGAAGAAATGCGTTAAACAGCCACAGATAACACAAGTTTAAATGCCTATTTCCAAGCGTGTAAGTTCATTAAATCACCCGTTGATCGAATCAGACATGGGCAACACATTAATTAATTTAAACGTGAGTTGTCCTCAGAGTATGATCTAACTGGTGAGTACTGACTCATGTAAGGCCATTGAACACTTAAAACTTATGACAAAATTATTTTAACCCTAGCGCTTTACTCATCAGAAAATAATTTAGTCTCTGGTATCAATCAGTAAGTAGCTTTTAAACGCGGACCTAACCTAGGCAAAGGAAGTGGTTAGATTCTAAAAATAATAGAATAATAATTAAATCTAAATTAAAAAAACTTAATATTGTTCTACCTATCCCTTTTTTATCTTAGTTTTCTCTCATGGATATGCTATGATAAAAGTACTAAACATTTAGTATTTTTTATTAAAACAACGTTATCTTATATCTTTAAATGAGCAATTCTTGTATATATAATATATGAGTATTTCCATTGCATTACAATTCGTCTTGGACGTAATATTGAAGTAAAGATCGCCATCTACTGGGTACTTTTATAACTACCAAGATTTTTACTTTAACTAGATATGAAATAGTAATTCTTCTACTCGCCGCTAGATGACGCGTTACTATTAAAAATATGCAGTGACTACACAACAAAAACTAGTTTGTATGTATTGTCTAAAAGTCTAATGTTGTTCTCAAATTTTATCTGGTTGTTTTTCAAATGTAACATTTATTTAATATATTAAGGCAGTTATTTTATAATAACGATTAATTACTTAGATTAGATTCTTTTCTAATGTTTACGCGAATTTCACTCATTATAATGAAACAATTTTTACGGATTTTATCGCGGTTTATTAAGATTAAAATCCGTAAAAATTGTTTCATTATAATAATAGATTAGATTCTTTTATTAGGTACACCTATATTTTTGTTGAACAGTCTAAAAGTTATAATTTGATTGGATTTTATTGATATAAGTATTATTTATAAAATGTACATACTATATTTAAATAAAAATGCTGATAATTAGTGAATAGTTCGCTTCAAAATACCTTGTTTGGTGCCTAGTTATCATAATTTTCAACAAATTATTCCTTTAGGGTTGGTATTCATGGATCAAAGCTACACTGAACACGATTGGGTATTTGTGTTCATTAGCGGTGGCGGGGTGAGTAAACTAAGAGCATATAATTTTGCATTATAAACACTGTTATTACTCCCACGCAGTATTCAGTTCACATCAGATAGTATAACGTTGAGTTGTACTGATTGAATGCCAACGGGTTGTTTGGAAGATTATTTTCCCTTGCTGTTTCATCGTTATCATTACTTATATTTTTCCTTCCACTGATCACATAGGTCGCTGTTAATGAACGCCAAGACGGCCTATCACTCGCATCCATCTAGAATCGGCCACAGCTGCACCGACATCTTCGTCCCTTGATGAATGAATTAATTTACTTTATTGTGCACTCACAAAATTACAAACATTAAAATTCTAAATTTAAAAAGTAAAATGCACACACGGAGGCGATTTTATGGCCAAAAAGCGATTATTAAAATCCAATGGGGGTGCAACTAAAATACAGCAAATTAAAAGAATCATATTATAAAAATATAATAGCATTACGACGATTGCACTATCGGTCCAACACGAGTACCTAATGCTTATAAGTTATATTGCTGAGAAACTAAAATGACAATCTAACTTGCTCTTACAATAATTATGTTACATGTCTATCATTAGTAAGGGGTAGAATTTGATAATAATAATATATTTAGGTAAATCTAGTGATCCGGCTTTGTGGTTCATTAACTCGTTAATCCTTAATGATCGCTAAACCAACAGTGTTATCAATAATCCAACCTGATGATATGCTAACAGCTATTTATAATATATAATAATAATATAATAATTACGTAATCGTCTCGTAAATAAGTACCTCAATATTATAGTGCTTAAACATATACTGCATTTACAGTGTAGGTATATTTATATAATAATAATATCAACCCTTATATGTCCCACTGCTGGGCATGGGTCTTCTCGAAATCAGGTGAGGAGGGTGTTGGGCTATAGTTCACAGATGCGCTGGCCCAATGCGGGTTGGTGAACTTCACACACCTTCAAATACTTTTAATCACATAGGGCATGCAGGTTTCCTTACGATGTTTTTCTTCACCGGTGAACAAGCGGTCTTATGTTCTGGTGTTCGTAGAAATTTTGGAAAACCTATTTCAAGGAATCACAGGGGTCAGAATCGAAACCAGACCGAATCGAACTCAAGAAGCCGAGCCCATACCCACTGGACCATCGTCGCTACAGCTATCGTTAACTTCAATCGATATATTATATATATGAAAGAGCGCTACTGCATTGCGCCCCGCGGTACAGCACTGTACTAACTGGCACTGTACCAACAAATACTTCTTACAAGTTTTACTACTGTATAATATATAAATTACTCAAAGTAATAAAATTCGAGATGAAATATCTCTATAAAGAGTTGTTGAATGGTTGTCATGAAATTGTTGAGCTATCTATTATTATCATATGTATTATTATTTAAGACGTACTTAAACTCGTGTTGTCCCTCTTTTTTTCTTTGAATCAGACACGTCGTAGCATGAGTTTAAGTACGTCTTACATTTGAGATTCGTTTGAGTATTCGGGGGTTAGAGTCATAGATAAGACAAATAGCAATTTAGTTAGGTTTTGGACTGGAGGAGTACCTAAAGATCCAAATTACATCAAGTTCAACGAAAATATCCAGAAAAACACGAACATATGAGCACAAATCATTGTCAAAAAATCATAAGGCGAAACCATAAGTACTAAAACTAGCTCCTGCTAGGAACCAAGGAAGGACAAGAGTTCTGAGGTATCGCACCTATATCGTGCCAGAGTGTGGCACAAGTCTCGTATGTATGTATGTATGTATGTATGTATGTATGTAGGTAGGTAATATTGACTCTGGTGGATGTTGACGGAGTGTATTGTGAGAGTAGCTTCGTCTGCCGATAAACACTCGCTTCCCGTGTGAACCATTTATTATTAAAAAAACTTGTTTTGCTATGATGTCACTTGATTCGAAACGGTTTATTTAAATAAAAAATAAATTTGTATCTTTTTAAATTAAGACTTAAAAGTAAACTAATGTAACATAGTAGCATTTTCATATCTACCCACCATGGTTCAGGCCTTGTCGTGGCGGAGGGGCTCTGTAGCCTAGGGTGAGCCCAGCACCTTGGGCGAATTGAGCTCTTTGTACCCCTCTTATAAGAGGAGGGGACAAAAGAGCAAGGGGCGAGGACGGTATCCTCACCCCATTGTACTGTCCCGACGTTGGGAGGGGTTGTTCTGAGGTGCGGGACAACCCCTTCTTGGAGGTGGCGTCGGTCCCCTGAGGGCACTGACTAGCCGTCGAGATGTCCTGTTTGCTCAACAGATCCGGTGCACCTCACCAAAGGCGGCATTGGTGGCACTCGCCCAGTTTTTGTGGGTAGTCTGCGGCCACCTTTCGCGCGTAGCGAGTTCCACATACCCGCCTGGGGAGACCCACTCCCCCGCGAGATGCCTCAGAGCATTTCCCGGCGTTAAAGAAAAAAGAAAAGAAAAGCATTTTCATATCTACACCTACAATATAATGTAGTGCTAAGTATTGTATTGTGGTGGGGAACCCTATATGTGGAATGTTCATCTCACTTGTTGAGTTTTTAAGTGTATATTTCAAATGATGCACATTATGCTAAATGGCTAATGATAAAAGATGTCTTCTCGGGTCAAAGACTTGTCGACGACCCCACGCCGCCGTATTAATAACTTACCTGTGTCATGACATGACATATCAATAAAAGTAATCAGTCACAGAGTACGGTGATATCCCAAATGAGTTATGTTAATGTAAGAGTGTGAGAAAAGGAAAACTTGAGGAAACCTGCATATCTGATACGGTGTGAAGTACACTCCCGCATTGTGTCAGTACAGAGCTTGGGGACTGCTTAGCAGCGGCTGGGCAGTCCTACGTGGAGAAGTCCAACCCGACGCCAGGAGGTCGCAGACTGCACGGTTGGCGGGGGGAAACCCCCCACTTTTATAAACCAAAAGTGAGCCGAATTGGCTCACACTAATCCGATATAGCATTAGGGCCTTCGGGCCGTTAGCATAGATACATCCGAAAAAAAAAACATGGAGAAGTCTGGCGTTCGCCGGGGCCAGCCTGTCCCTGAGCAGCAAAAAGCGGCTGAAGGAGCTCACAGTGGTTTAAGTTTAGGGTAGGGCAGTCCCAGGTGTGAGTACCACGTAGGGTCAGGATCTACCCGAAGATACTGGCTACACCCATAAAGGATTTCCCAGCCAAAAAAGTACAGAGAGAACATGAAAAATATTCTAAACGAACATCTTTATCTGTAAAAATAATATTGTTGTAATTGTTGTTGTCTTCCTTGTCATTTCGAGGATACCTGTGTCTGCAGTGGCAAATTTAAGGCTCGTTTTGCATTATACTAATGTCTAGTTAAGTCAACAAGTACGTGAGGTGCCCTGTAGCTCAACAGACCCGGGGCACCTCACCAAAGGCGGCATTGGTGGCACTCGCCGGGTTTTAGTAGGTAGAGTTGCGTCCTCCTTACCATATTCTGGGGAGTCACCCCTCCCCCGCGGGATGGCTAAGAGCATTTCCCGGCGCAAAAGAAAAAAAGTCAACACGTGCGTAGGTAGATCTACTTTTTTCAGCAGTGTGAAATATACCAATTAAGTGTCATTCGATTTGGGAGCGCATGTAGATGATGTTTGAAAAAAATTGTGGAAGTATCTCAAATTTTGGTATTTTGAGATATTTGAAGAGAATAATTGTTGACAATACTGTAAGAATGGGAAAGAGAAGCGTTCGATCTACTGGGCTTGGCGTCCGTATTCTCAATGCTGCATTTCTTTTGCCATTATTTTAAACAACAAATCTACGATAGATTTCACGTCAGAAGTTGCATGTAGTTAAATATCTATAATGTAACTACGTTCCATATCTACAATTAAATTACCAACAATAAATACATAGTGTCCAATACATAATACATTATCTTGTAAATTAATGTAATCGATAAAAACTCTATGCTCCAAGGTTGTATGTAGCAAGAGCTTAAATCAATTGGCGCTATAGAAACGAACAAGACCTCTGACTTATCAATTGACTTCATCTTAAATTCCTTTATGTCCTTGTATTTAAGTAATACTTCGTTAATGAACTCTTATTGACATGATTGATGCTAACAGCGGGACCCTGGGATATGCTGGATAAATGCGGGTTTATAATAAAAGATGATGATTTGATACAGATATTTATATATGTATATACAACCTGCATGTTCTCAGGTTTTATACGATAGAGATATTGGTGTTAAAGGTAGACATCACAGTAGACATCCTTTATCGCAGGGAAATACTTTTTACGCATGTAGCAAAGATCCCGGATAGATCCTGACCCAATGTGGGACTCGCACCTGGGAGTGCTCTACCCGTAAACTAAAACAACTGCGAGCGCCTTCAGCTGCCTTTTCATGGTCCCGTATTTGTAGACAACAGGTTCACCTCAGCGACAGGCTGGCCCCGGCGAAGGCCTTACTACTCCTCTTAAGGGGGCTGCCCGGCCGTTACTAAGCAGTCCCCACGACGCGACGTCGTGCCATACTGGGCCCAGGTTCCCATCCTGAATCCGACACGAGCACAGGGGCGTTACTGGAGGCGCCTTTTTTTTATTGTCCGGGCGCTTAATTGGTCCGGCCCGGGTGTCGCCTCTGACGTAATCAGAGTTTTAATATCTTATAAATTAATTTAAAAAAAAAAACAATAATAAAACTAGTTGATTTTATCGTAATGTTAAAACATATTACGACGTCTGATTTCTGGACGTTTCATTTGCCAGCTAAAATATCATACAATGTCAGGTTACATAATGCAGGCTCTCTTATATTAACAATAACAACAATATTTCTTTTCAATCAAAATGGTAGTTACAAATTTTGACTGCAAGCACACTCTTAAAATCAAACTTGCAGTGTTGCAGGTGTATACTTACAAAGTAGACACTCAACACTGCCTGTTCCTTGATATCACTTGGCTTGCAATCTTCACACAATAATTAATAAAAACATTTCTTAATTTCTTATCTGCTATTAGTCTGTCTACATTTTCTTGACTAATTACGCAGTCTAGAGCCTGCTCAGCGTCAAATCGCACTCCCGCTGTCACGGGACATTCAAACAGGATGTGCGCAACAGTTTCTTCCACCTCAGGATCGCAGATGAACGATGGGGTATCCTTACACTTAAAATGGTGCAGGTAACCTGAAAAACCACCGTGCCCCGTCAGAACCTGGGTGATTATACCAGCTGGTTTGATTTTTCGAACAATAATATGGGCTTTAATCACATCGGGGAAGAACATTCGTGTCACGGCCGCTGTCTCACCCGACTGATAGCCACTGGAGGCGCTTTAAATAGCGCCTGTTATGCACCCCCGTTCGTCGCCCGCGAGGGGAGGCCTCGTCGACGACCTCCTCTCTCACCCGCTCGTCGGCCTCCTTCTGGGACATTACTGCCTCGCAAAAGGAGATCATCGCCGTCCAGTCACTGTTAGACATCCTATTTGAATAATGTAGTTTATACTGTTAAATTACCTCTACCTTCAACTAGATGGAATGACGCTTCTTTAATATTTCAAGTAGGATATCAACTTCGAGGTACCTTGGTGGTAATTAAAAAGGCTGAAAATGATGATCAACGAGACTGAATCTAAGCAAGAGTAGGATTTTGGATTTTCCCCATTTTCGGAAAGGCTACTTGCAAAAGCTTTCTCTTCTCTCCTCTCTTATTCCAATGTACATTTAAGTCCCTATAATTGCTCTAAATACAAACAATGCAACCTATTATTTATTAAAGATAATCCATAAAGTACAGAGCGGTAATCGATAGCCTCCAGCGGAAAACCGTAATAAATTCAAACCATAGACACCACAGGCTTAGCCATTGATAACAGCACAGATAAATAATTATTAAATGAGTTATAGAACCTCTTCCGGAAGACTTCTACTGAATGGCTATCTTTGCAGAATTATGACCAGTTTGGATTAAAATCTTTTTGGAACATTCGCATCGCGCCTAGTTTATACTTCGGTGATGTTGTAAAAATTGTATTGGGAAAAGAAAATGATTTGAGAATTGAATATAAATAGAGTAAAAGATAATTTATGAAAGATAGAAGTTCGCTCTACCTTCAAGATAGGATTACGATCTCCGTGCAGTAAGACTTTAGTTAGAGGGGAGTGACAAGGGAGCGGCCGTTTTGGTATTTATTGAAATAAACATTATGGCGAGTGAGACAGAGAATGGTCAACGTCGCCCATAAATATAAACGAATTTACTCGGGACTAGTCCAGACTCCAGGCAACTCATTCATGTGTTTTCTATGCTGATGTAGGTCTCGGTACCAGTACTTACCCTGTTCTTTTCGAAACACAGCAAAGCTGTTTCACTGAAGATATAAGTAGGACATCATTTTTTCTTTTGTTTTTTCTTTTGAGTCGGGAAATGCTCTTAGGCATCCTGCGGGGGAGTGGGTCTCCTCAGCCGGGTATATGAGACTCGCTGCGCCCGAAAGCTGGTAAGTGTACGCAGCTCTACTCACTAAAACCCGGCGAGTGCCACCTTTGGTGAGGTGCCCCGGATCTATTAAGCTAACAGGGCACCTCGACGGCTAGTCAGTCCTACAAGGGACCGACGCCACTTCCACAGAGGGGTTGTCCCGCACCACAGAACAACCCAACGTCAGGACAGTACAATGGGGTGAATTTCCCATCCTCGCCCCTTGCCCTTTTGTCCCCTCTTCTTATAAGAGGGATACAAAGAGCCCCCTCGGCTCAATTAGCTTCGCCCAAGGTGCTGGGCTTACCCTAGGCTACTGAGCCCCACCGCCACGTCAAGGCCTGAACCACCTGGTGGGGAGAGATTCGAACCCCTACTAACTTACCACTAGTATCTTGACCATAATAATCATATAGAATTTTGGTCCACATCAGTTGATCTTGCTACTGTGTGTACTCCTTGTACAAATGTACGTGAACAAATAGAAAGTTTCAAGCGACATTTTGTAAAACATAATTCACTTTCTCTACGCACACATTTAGGAAATTTGTTTTGGTATCTATTAGTGTTACAGTCAAACTGCTAACAGATAAAGGTGCTCACATTTATGTGAAACATGGCCGTAATAAACAAAGCCTTAAATTCATGTAGTACGTGTAGGTAGTAGAACATGTATTACGTTTTATACAATGTTACATCTGTACAATAAACAACCTCGCACTAAATTTCCGATACAATTTGTTTTACAAGTTTAAGGGTTACTTTCAGTGAGTTGTAATTTGGTTATTTTACACTTACTGAGCATAAAATCACAAAATGCTAACCGATTTAAGTAGAGCTTCAAGCACCATCTTGAAAAAAAATCGGTTGTCTGTAAAGTCGGTTTACTGACGATAGTTGAACGTGACAACGTCATAAGAAAATGGAACACCTCACAGCGAGGTAACGCCGCATGCGTCATGTTTTTTCGTGCGTGCAGCCGGCTCCATCGAATTATATAAGACGTTGTCACGTCAAAAAAGTTTTTGGTCGATATCTCGGAAACTATGCACTTTACGGCTAAAGTTATTAGACCATTATTGTAGATAAGCAGTTTTCACGCCTTTTATTTCCTCAATATAATATACCGATCCCATTTTAGATGCATTTCATTGATTAATCCGATATTTTGTGAGTTATCGGCGAGATAGAAAAAACCGGTTCGTTAAATGGGACATAAATCGTAAATCATAACGCTAAGTTTTACAAAAAAAAGGAAGGAAATAAAAGATGTGAAACTTTATTCCCTACAATAATGATCTCAATAACTTTAGCCCTTAAGTGCATAGTCTCCGAGATATCGTCCATAAACATTTATGAAGATGGCGCTTAAAGCTCCGCCTGGATCTGTCAGCCTTATTTATTAACCTTATAACCTTAAAAAAATGGATCGGAAATTTAGCGCGAGCTTTAATTCTATTTTTACTGTGCACCGAGACTTAACATCTTATGTCTCAGGATAGGCAACACATTGATGAGTTGCCTGGGCTCGTTCCAGGTAAACTAGTTTATGTTCATGGGCGACGTCGACCACTTACCATCAGGTGGCACGTTTGCCAGTTTGCCTATCCAACTAACATAAAAAAAAACACTATAAGCCGCTTAAATTTAAGCAAACACATACTTTATGCCGTATAGCGTTTAATATAGCTATATAAAACGGATTTGCGTATTATGAAAAGGGCCACCTAGCAACTCCAGGCAAAACTTTATAATCGCATACCAAACTGCCCGCCTGCGATTGGCGATAGTAAATAATCGGATAAAAAGTCTACTGCACTGAGTGAAGTGTGGGGATTATTTTCGGGGGCTTTTATGTTTCATGCATACGATAAAGTTTGTCAATAATAGTACGGAGTCTGGGAATAATGGATGTTTTAACGACAAAATATTCGTATTTGAATTAACTAATTTAAATACTTCAGATAATGGAGTTCCATTTATAAATTATACTAATTATTTTACTGATAAATTTAAACTAATGAAATAAAAGAATACATTATTGTTTATTATATTCCTAAAACCTTTTGGTTCCACTACCCTCTTCGATGAACACCTCGAAAAAGGTTTTATATACGTATATGAAAGGAGTTCCGAGATAGTAATATGTGACCGAGTACCGCAGCATCTATAATTTTCTTCTGTCTAGGCCACGTAGTCTAGGCTCTAGCTAGTATAACTTCAGTACTGTGGTTAATAACATCCGATCACATGAAATAAAAATGTCTGTGCAGAAACCAGTTTAGTTAGGATACGATGAGTAAATTTATTGTTAAATGGGGCCTACATGCAAAAAAGAAACACGGCCTTGTTAGAATATTTATCTGTATCATTAAATGATTGATGAGAATGATTTTCTAACTCACGAAATAAATAAGCAACATGAAAGTGCCCTTGCAAAGGAGCTTAGCAAGTGCATCCCTACCGTGATAATACTGATAAACTCCAAAATTATTTATCATTACTACCCCAAATGCGCAGGATTACGATAAACCTTGACAAAGAGCAAATAGTATGCTAAACCGGTCTGCTGATAAGCCGTCTGTGAGCCGTAGATCATAGATACAGTGACTGTTCCGGGCTCTCATTTTGAAGCTCAAATAAAATACCGGTTAAGAGTGAACTTTTTGGACCAATAGGTGGTAAAACTTAAATAATTTCAAATTAAAACTTCCAAAAATATTGTAACATCGAAATAGTTTATACATATTATTATGTTACAATAATTTGAAATATTTTTGAGCGCTAGATTCAAGCTCAAATTATTTCCTTTCTCCTTTTATTTCTTTTGATCCGTTGCGATCAGGGCAGGTTTTCGGGATTCCCTGAGTTCTTGTAGTCATTTAGTAAAACGGGAAAATAGTTCCTTTCTAGTTCTATTAACTCCTTGTCTTCTTTTGAAAAACATGACAACAAACTGTATCCGGCGGAGAAACTAATAAAGGCTTATGATTATGATTGTATCCGTAATATGACAATGCGTTACTGTTCCCAAAGCAGGTTTTAGTATAACCCCGGCTTCCTGAAGTAATCTGTGGTTACAGCTGTCTTTTCTGGCGCTGAATGTGCAATTTAAATCTGCGGCTTTTCACGACAAGTAGTACTCAACAAAACTCCGGGCATTTGGACATAATTTTACGTATTAGCTTTATAATGATTGAATTTTGTCACCTTTTCGAATGCCCAAAATATAGGGCCTCCACTCGTTGCCACCGCTGATGAAGTATCAGCGTGTGTAGCCAGGATCAACAGTGGTAACCAATAAATGACAATTTGATACGATCTCAGATATCTCAAAGGATACGTTAAAACTGCCTTGGGACCCGCAACGAATCAGAAGAATTCTGGAGGACTAGGAAATATTTCCCAGTTTCCCTCCAAATTGAAGCACAAGATTGTAATGACCTACACAAGTCTAGAAAATACAGCAGCCAGGCGAAGCCCAGCTGCAACGCACCACGGAATAATATTCTAATGTCTACAAATAAACACGGAGAAATTATTCAAATGCTTATAATATTCCTAACAAAGTTGGCACAAAAGTGTGAAGTCTCCACGGAACCCTAATAAAACATGACGTCCCCTTCATAAAAATGGGTCCCCTGGCGAAGATTTTTTAAACCGGTGTTGAAAAGTCAACAATAGATCATAGGGCTGCTCTATTGTCACTCGGTCAACTACACGCAAGTTCCAGTGTTATTTAAACAGTTCAGTAGCTGAGAAACCGGCTGCTAATGATATATTTAAATCTTTGGAGTGAAGATATTTTATGAATATTAGTGAACCACGTTAACCCAGTCTCTTAAGAAGTAGGAAAGCTCGTAATTTGTTAACGGTTGGGATTAGGAAAATAAAAAGTATATTATATAATATATATATTATATAATAATATATAATATTCATACGAATATCTTTAATACACACATATAAATTTCGCAAGTGGTCCGTAGCTAAAGCTACCTACATTAATTTTACTTTCTGTGATCGATGTTAAATCATCACTACTATAACAGTTTGTGTACGGCGTTTATGAGTCCAGACTAGCCAAAGGTGAAAATGACATAATTTTGCTGAAAGTTCTACGAAGTCCACAATTGCAAGAAATATTCAGTTTTCGATTATTTCCAATAGCCATATAATAGTGATAATTATGACTATATGTATATACAAGTAGTGAAATTGAATACAAGAATGTAAGTACGTGTTTTATTGCGCTGTATTGCATCGATCAATTAAATGTTACCAAATGCATAATGAGCAAAAACATCGATTTTAAAGTGTTGAGTTGCATACCGATATTATTACCAAACCATATTCAAAACGATTTCAGGACCCATCACAAAATGCCGAACCTTTAAATAAAAAGGCCTCGAATTTAATATACCTTATATTTAATTTATGCCTTTTTATTTTCGTTTCCATTTGGGTACCAATTGTAAAATGCTATCATATAGTTTTTAGGTCAAAATATTCCATATTTGAGGGACGCTTATGTTCAGCAGTGACGGATAGGGGTTAATGATGATATTCCAAACAATTAAAAGGTCAAAACGTTTTAATTTACCATTGAATTAGTCAGAACTTTCTGGAAACCATATGGTATCTAGTGAAGCAGGCGGAGAAACAGAAAATGTAATAAACATGTTGACCGTTAAACCACAAGATGAGTAAATTTCTCTTTCAATATCACTTTGAGGAAAATCCGATATACGTAGTGTATTGGGACTTATAAATAAAAGCATATTTATGACCTGGGCAATTTACCTGTATTATTTGACCTATATTGAATGATTTGTTATTAGATGGACGAAAACATAGTAATATATAATAAGTAAAGGATATAAAACAGAGAGCAGATGAAAAAGACAACATAATATTGCACCGACCACAAAAAAATGGGACATAGGAGAAAGAAAGTAAGTTCTTATTATTAAGTCCAAATTTACAGTAGGTATATTATTCGTAATTTAAAAAATACAAGTTAATCATTGAGACGGGTCCTTTTTAGAGAAGGTATATTTTTTAATAATTGAACTCCTTATAATGAAACAATTTTTTACGGATTTTATCGCGGTTTATTAAGATTTTTACAAGCCCGACGTTTCGGATACTTTACAGCAACCATGGTCACGGGAGGACTGAGGTGACAGATGTCCTAATGTTACAAAGTTATTCGAAACTACCCTATGATACATCATTATTTTAATAAGTCCTCTCTACGCAGAAAGTGCTAACTGCATCTTTAATCTGTGGCATATTATGCTTGGTTTTTGATTTAATTATTTTAATAATGGGATCCCAAGCAGGTGGTAAGAGCCAGCCATCTTCTCTATTGAAATTTGGATGTTTTTTAATTTCAATAGCCTCGCGGATCATCCTTGGTTGGAATCGGTGTTCTTTTGCGAGTATCTGTGGTTTATCAAATCTAATATAATGGCGAGCTTTGTCTAGACTATGTTCACAGATTGCAGACTTAGTGTAGCGACGGTGTTTTAAGTCAGCTATATGTTCTTTAACGCGAGTTTTAATTGATCTTTTGGTTTGGCCTATATAAGAGAGGCCACAATCACAATCAAGCTTGTATACTCCTGCATCTTGTAAGGGTATATGACACTTGACAGATGGTAAGAATTGACCTATCTTTTTAGGCGGCTTGAAATAAGTTTTTATTGAAGCTCGCTTTAGGATGAAGCCAATCTTGTCAGTGACGCCTTTCATAAACGGTAGCACAGCAGGTACTCGCTCGACGGTGGCTGGTTTCACACGTTCACTGTGACGGAGACGCGGTACCCGAAGCTTGTTGTCACGCAGTACTTGCTTGACATGTTGAAGTTCGGTCTCCAGGTGCTGCTCATCACAGATCCCTTGTGCTCTCTGTAACAAAGATTTACCCACGGTAGCTAACTGTGTTGGATGGTGGTGTGATTCGCCGTTTAAATACCTATCCGTATGGGTATGTTTCCTATACACTGTGTGGCTTAAGGTGTTATTGGGATTACGGATAACTAATACATCTAAGAAAGCTAAAGAATTATTTGCCTCCAATTCCATTGTGAATTGAATTTTAGTATTGATGGAATTGAGATGAGATGCTCTTACCACCTGCTTGGGATCCCATTATTAAAATAATTAAATCAAAAACCAAGCATAATATGCCACAGATTAAAGATGCAGTTAGCACTTTCTGCGTAGAGAGGACTTATTAAAATAATGATGTATCATAGGGTAGTTTCGAATAACTTTGTAACATTAGGACATCTGTCACCTCAGTCCTCCCGTGACCATGGTTGCTGTAAAGTATCCGAAACGTCGGGCTTGTAAAAATCTTAATAAACCGCGAAAAAATCCGTAAAAAATTGTCTCATTATAATGAGTGAAATTCGCGCAAACATTAGAAAACAATAATTGAACTCCTTCAGTCCGCAATTCCTCATTGTGATGGAAGATGATCAAAGTATAAGTTTTAACATTGGTGATGCTTAAACCCGAACAGATGAGCAGGACAGTGTGTCCACAATCGCGGTGCGCGTTGAGTGCTGAGTGCTGCCTGCTGACACAACGCGCCAGTCGACTTTAGCGCGCCTGCCATGCGCATGTCCGGATCGAACGCGCAACGAAATATCGATTCGAATACAAACGATTATCGATTCTCACTAAAATCTATCGATCGAATCGTGTCAAGTGTTCAGTGTTAGTTCAGTGGTATTGCCAATTCATAATTGAAAAAAAAAACGGATTTATTTAAATTTGCGAACGTTCAACGGTTGGACTTTTAAATATTTTTCTAAAATTTCGTCTTAGTAACACATGGTAATGATCGATTTATAGGACAGTTAATTATGTTGTGCTTATAATAGTATTATTTTTCAATTTTTACAAATAAATACGCGATTTTAGTTTATAACATTTGGGATGCAAATCAAAAAATTTTGTAAATACAGTTTTTCGTTCGTCATAGATATATTGAAGTTTAATTTATAGGATTTATAAACGTTGGTTGTAAACATATATTATTAAAATTATTTACTGCATATATATAGTATATAATATTGTTGGCGAGTTCATTGGCAACTAAAAACCTGGTTTAAAATCCTCAATACTCCGCAGCGGCTCCAAGCTACTTAAAATGCCTTTAGGCACTTTCCAGTTCGGAATCTCTCGGGACAATTTTCATAATGTCTGTCTCTGAGGCCAATTATCCGTTAAGATATTCATAAATGCCACTATTAAGTCATTTATGGTTTATGTATTTATCAAGAATCCTTGTTAAAATACCTATTATATTTATATAATCGCGTTATAACATTGTTACTTAATATTTGGTTGGGGTGTTTTAAAGATTTTAACGATAATCTAAATACCAACTAAAAATATAGAAAATAAAAATAAATGTTACCGCTTAAGAATATTATAACTAGCAAAGTCGATTTAAAACGCTTCTTAATAAAATTTAAATAAATTCCCATTAAATTATTTAGGTTACATTTCTTGACGCCCGAAGCTGTGAGATTTATATCAAATTTGGACTCTATATTGTTAATGATCAGGTCACGCGCCCGCATCTGTGATTATCAAACCGCTTTAACAATTTCAACGTACCTACTTACAAAATAATTGCGTTTCCTAAGCACGACTCTCAGGCGTTGACCTTTGATTCGCTTCGACATGTTTACTCAGAAAAAGCTCGGCTGACCTATTGGGTTCTAAGATAAGGGCTACGTTTATTAAATTCTAACACGTGATTTTATTAGTTTTTAAAGGGCTATAATATGTTTTAAATTTGCCTCTCCGGCGGTCTTATCCTAGTCCAATTTGACTATACATATATTCTTTAGTAGATATATTTTCAGTACTTTCTTTAAATCAAACTTAAAATACCTAAGGTAAATCAAGTAAAACAAATCTATTAATCAACATTGAGCTTTATCAAGTAGTAAAGTTGACAGTAAAAAAGCTTAGGTAAAAACGTATGAATGGAACAATATTTTTATAAAAAAATGTGTTAGAAGTAAAACATAAATAGCTGTAAATAATACTAATATATGTGCGAAATTAAGCTCGAATTTATATAGGCAGGTGCGTGTCTATAGAAACGAGTTTGGCAATATTTATTTTACGGACAAAAGTGTGTCAAGTTTTATATTACCAGTGATGATGCACGTTTGCGTTTTGGAGAAGTGATGGTGTATGATTGCGATGCCGGATTGGCGGTACAACGTGTTGTCGACGAGCGAGGCGTACATCAACGTCGAGGGAGAACTGCCCCATAACCCTTTCGCTGCCAGCTACCCCCGCAGGGCAGACCGCACGCGGCCCCTACACACTTGTCCCTACACTACCATCTTTTTAGGAACACGCACGAATGTTCCCTACAGATTACCTTTGCAAAGTGAGAACGGAGATCCATACGGAGACGTGTATTCCGTGGACCGTTCATCCAACCTAACAGATACGTCTAGTTTCGCCTGTTACGAGGATTGCCGGCCGCAATTCGATAACACGCTCCTACTAAAGAAGGAACAATCTTTGTCAAGTGAACGACTGGATGAAAATGTCTCATTACAAAAAGCCCCATTCTATCTATCGACTATAACAGAACCCTTACACAAGGAAGTGCAAGGGAACAATTTGTTGCAAGTCGAAGAATCCGATTCTGACGCCTTATCCTCTTGCACTTGCGATAGCTTCGAACGGTGCGAGTTTGACTGTAGAGACTTCGAACCGTTTTCGGACACGTGTTGTTGCGATCCCCTCAGCGATGGCGTGTGCAGCCGCAGTCCAAAGAATGTTGACTCTCCCGAGAACTTTTGCGAACGAGTTGCCGTTGAAGAAGATCAAGTATCTACTCGGAGTGATATGGATGGTTTGGACCTAACCTTATTTGAGCCGGCACCAATTGATTCCAATGAACCCAGAGAATCAAGTGACAATTCTGCATCTGTCGCAACTACTCTCTGTGGGGTACTGTACTCATTGCCGGAGGTTAGCAACGGTGAGTAATTTATTTTGACTATAAGATGCTTTTTTAGTTATAAGTAAATAAATATTGACTGTCTCCTAATGATAAGACTTAGTAAATATTTCTAATGCCTGGTACCTGCGGATGATTTGTTGTGTTGTCTCGAGGCAAAAGATCTTGAGTAGCGACTGAATACCGTTGTACGAATCTAATACGACACCAAATGGGCAAATTAATTGCCTTGATGTCCAAACGCTTCGGAATGAAAGCAGCTGCCCATGCAAGGAGAGGGCGTAAAGGTACAACGCAATTTTCGGAAGAATAAGCGGGATGATTGTAATGTAAATTATTTTGCCAATGTAATAAGTAGCATTCAGATTTAAACATTTTTCAACACAAGTGAAACACGTGTAAATAACATCACTATTTTTCTATTCTATTTTTTTATTTTTTCTTTAAACTGTGTATGTATCCTACTTTTTGAATGAAATAAAAGGCTTATTATTATTATTATTATAAGTAGCATAGCGATCCTGGTACCAAAATTTGCGTTGCACCTTTACGCCCTCTCCTTGCATGGGTAGCTGGTTTAATTACGAAGTGTTTGGTCATCGTGGCAATTTGCCCATGTGGTGTCGTATTAGATACGTACAACGGTATGCAGCGATTGCTATCTCATCAATCACGAGTCATTGTCACTGATGCCATAAAAACAACCGTTTTTATAGTCTAATCAAAATACGAATGTAGTTTTTTTTATGCATCCAACTTGTTATCGATGTTTTTTGATAACAAATGATTTTAACATTAATTAAAATCGCGTAGAATAATTGGTACAAGAAATTGCGTTTGATCAAATCAAAATATTTTTTATTTAAACAATTCATTTGTAATGACAATGATATTTTCATTTAATATTAACTATCAATATTGTTTTCTTCATATTATAATTACTTTACATTTATTTAGGAGCTATATTCTTAAGGAGGAGGGGAATCTATGTCATTGTAATCTCCTGTGTGAAATAGTTGCTGTAAGGTTTAAGAAAAAAAAGAATACACTATACTACTTTGAATTCCTATTATATTTTTTTATTACAATCGTTTAGTCATATTTACATTCCTTAATCGAGTGATGATCATGGCCATAATAAAGTTCTCTGTGTATCACGTAGGTGATCACGGAAGCCAAAGCCTTCTTGAGGTAGCGCTACAGATTACTTACCGTTATCCACTCGCAAGTTTCTAATTACTGGACGTACAAAGCGATTGTTGGCTCGCATGCAAATCCGATGTCAGCTGAGATTAATGGACATTGATTAAAAAGTTAAGAGTTTCATTTTTGCTTAGACTTCGTGGAGGACCTTAAGACAAAGTTCTCCTGATTAGACTTTATGACCTAATCTCAGAATTTTGCAATTCTAGCAATCATTATAGTAGCCATCGTTTCATCTGATTGATTTCTATCTATAATCCTTACTACTAAATCTGTATAGTATATATAAGTCTCTGGAGGCTGTACATCCATTTTATGATAAACACTTTTAATACTGACTCTATACATATACTCTCTCTCTTTTTGAACTGACTATAAAATTGTCTGAAAATTATCTCTCAATCCTTTTATAGGACAACAGCTTGACAAAACTTAGAATTTGGTATACATATAATCTTGCCATATTGTGTGATATATTTATAGACAAAAAATAGTAGACTAAATGTTGGTAAATATGAATTGTAAATTCACACAGTCGAGGTATTGAGCATTAGTCGTATACTTCGAAATTTCTTTTTTCTAGAGTCTGGACAAAGTTTCACAGCTTAGGCACATATGTATATGGCAATTCATTAGTATTCATGTAAGACATTACTAGTAACTTTACGAGGTGTAATTATTACTTGTAATTGCAAATTGTATTTGCTCCAAATGTTTGTGTTAAGGTAATTAACATAAATACCGTGTCGTGGCGCGACCTATGATTAACTTTTTAATTTATTTAATTAAGTTTGTTATGATCGATATTATCACAGAGTTATTAATATTCACAGACATAAGAATATTACCAATAAATAATAATCGTGGAGATTAAATAAATGATTTCTAGTTAACTACATTTGACATTGACATTGTTATTTTCGCTCCTACAGCAGCTATACTCGAGTCCATGCTGCAACAACTAAGCACGGCAGGCCTGAAAGTTGGACTTCATATGAACATGACTAAGACCAAAATCATGACCAACAGCAGAAAACATAAGGTCGAGGTTGATGGGCAGGCTATGCAATACGTAGACGAGTACATATATTTGGGGCAGATAGCATCCTTCGAAAACAGGCAAGAGAAGGAAATCGATCGTCGTATCGAGAATGCCTGGAAGAGCTTCTGGTCCATAAAGCACTTTATGAAGGGAGATCTTCCCCTATCACTTAAACACAAGCTCGTCGACATGTGCATCCTGCCCATCCTAACTTATGGTGCACAGACATGGTCTCTGACAGATAATCAGAAGTCCAAACTCCAGGTTTGTCAGCGAGCTATGGAGCGCAGTATTTTAGGAGTAAAACTAATCGATCACATTAGAAATACGGAACTGCGCTCCAGAACTGGCATTGCTGATGTGGGACAAAAAACCGCCAGGCTGAAGTGGAATTGGGCTGGCCATGTGTGTCGAATGCACACAGACCTATGAGCACGGATCGTCACGCATTGGGTGCCTCAGGACGGGCAAAGACGTCGAGGCAGACCCCGAAAACGATGGCGTGACGATCTGGATGCCTATAATAAGACCTGGTCGGAGTTGGCACAGGACCGTGATAGGTGGAGCAAAGCAGGGGAGGCCTTTGCCCAGCAGTGGGATCCAATAGGATAAAAAAAAAAAAGTTAACATAGAGTTTCGAAATTTTAGAAAAGTTTAATTTTGAGATTTATAAATTGTCTACTAAAAATGACAAGCCGTCGAAATTTAAATGACCTATATTCGTTTTTATCCCTCCTAAGTTCCTTCTTCCCATCGACTGTCACTGGCCATCCTTGCTAGAAGCTACACCTTAAGCCTACTCCAATTAATCCGATATTGAACTCGTTTTTACGATAAACCTGAATTAATGCAGGTATTTGACATTTTAAAATGACTCTTTCCTGACTTAATTTATATCTGCGGCAGTTTTACGAGTTGTTTTCTCATTGTTAAGAGAGTTATGAGAGCCGTGGATCGTATAAACATCTTGTTATTTGGCTCACTAAAACGGCCAGTTTGTTTTACGAGGCACAAGGCATGTAATGACGTTAAACGGTGTAGACCTCACCGTATGACGTCATTGTTGTTTGCAACAAAGTTTTTTCGTTTGGGTTCAACTGACAGCCATTGTTAGCGTTGTTCGTTGGTCGTGTCTCTACTTAATAACGTTGTTTACTCTAAAATTGGGGATAAATCATAAAAAGTGAGTGCTGTGTTTTATTTGATAAATAAGTATAGTCTTTGGTAGTGGTGCAGTAGTAAAAGTTTCACGGGTTCGATTCTCACTAAGCGGATTTTATAATATGAAATATAATGATTTATTTTTATGAGTACATAATATATCTGTTGGAATGTAGCTGTATGTCATTTATTTCGGTTAAGATAGAAGTAAAAAGTGTGATAATGGACTCGTCATATGTGCTAAGAAACGGTGGGTCAATAAGGTTTGGCACGTATGTATGTAGGTCGTGTTTGTAGACTTATATTGAGTGACGACTAGCTGGAATGACTGTATCCGCCGACAACCGCCGTGCAACCGATTGTAAGGAAAAGTAAGCAGAAGATAAGTCTTTATCTAAAGCAGTTGGATACAAGGTTAAGAAGATACCTAGTTACATATAAGATTTTACTATTGCATTGCTATTTTCACTTCTAAAACTATTTATTTTGATTTTGATTTGATTTTTAAAATATCCTGTCTTAAATTTTACCCTATTTATTACTTTTCGGAGATCGATATTTCGACTTTATGTACGAATGTCTTGTTCTTGAGGAAAGTGAGAAACATGGTAAATACCCCTTTTAAAATAGTTTTACATATCAAGCAGTATATTGTTTATTATTTGTATTTGTATTAGCAGTATATTTCGAGATCAAAACTCAAATCACTGATCCGGTTTGACAAATCGATAATTCGGATAATAAATCTAATATGATTGCACCGAGTGGATCTTATTTATAAATTAATTTCAGTTACGTATTGTATGCTCTATACGACATTTTAATTAAAAATAAAAGATAATGCACATAAAAGAGAGATGTAAATAAATAACAAGATGTAACCATGTCAATATCTAATTATGTAAAAACATTTGACATCGTTTTATTCCAATTACATAATTCTAAATATTTATTATGTTGATATATCCTTTCCATTTATTATGTTGTTATGTTAATATGTTATCATATTTTTTTATGTCATAAGGAGTCGGAGCCGCTCTACCAAGTTATGCAGAAATGCGTTGCCCTCCTTTTCCCTATCCCCCCCCCCAATAGGCCACCGGAAATTCAAAACCCACACGGAACACCACGGCATAGCTGTGACTTGACGCCAGTATTATGTAAGCGAGAGGTACCACCCCGGTCGTGCAAGCCCAATTCGGCTACAAAGCAGTATGGCACTACCTCTTACAATTTACTCGTAAACTTATAAACTTTATTACATATTATTTACATATTCCCGACGTTTCTGTCCTCCTGTATGTACCTATACCTGTACCTACGGTATAGTACCTGGAATAGGTAGAAATGAAAATGTAAAAATTAGTAAAAGTTATTAAGAGGAGTAAATTTGGCGTCAACATACGAAAATAATTTTCTATATGTATTGTTGCGTGGCAAGGTATCGGACGTCTTGGCGTTCATTGAGGCAGTGCTGTTTAGCAGTAGACGGAAAGTGCATGATGGTGATGATTGTTTGTGAACTGAGTGTCATACTAAAATATACAAACACTAAAATGCAAATACTTTATAAAGATTATTCCTGAACACGTCTGTGGCATGCAATCGCGATATCTACTTATAATTTGTAATGAGCCCTTCCTGCGATACAGGCTTTGCAGGAAGAAGGTTGCATACGCATTACTGATATTATATTAATAAGAGATATTATTGAAAACTCGCTTGGTTTTTCAATCTGCAATCCTAAGTGACTTCCTTCGAGTGTTATCATATATGTATTATTTCTCGAAGCCATTTTTGGTGGCAACCCCATAATTTCTTTTTTCATCAAAATAATTGATTTTTAAACGTCATATTAAACATGTTCCTGGTTATTTACCTAAAATAGGTTTATTATTATGGTGTGCTAAATTTTCGCACAATTCAGCTTGTTAACTTAATATTTTTAGATCATAAATCGCCTTCAAATATTATTAGAATAAATAAATAAATATATAAATTCTTCATAAATATGTATAAATCATTAACACATTAACCTAGTCGCGGGTTCATCGCAAGAACTGGTGTTACGGGTATTAGGAAAGGCATAAATTTAAGAAATTTATATAATAAAGATTCAATCCCGGAAGTAGATAGTTATATAAATTGTCTATGCTTGACAAGATGTATGAATGCAACTTTACCACCAGAAGGTCTACCAATCAACCTACCTAGTAAACCAACCTAACAAAACACCAAACCAGCTAGTGGTATCTCTTTCACCTTCACCTTACAAGAAGTGATTACACACATAACTTAAAATATTTTATAATTATTCGTATCGTTTGCATATTTAAGAAGGTTTAGTTATTTTAAAAGTATAATCAGCAGTACTGTCAATGTCGTGCTTTAAATTCAAACTTTCTCAACAACCTCATATTTAAAGCCCAAAGCGCTTCCCATCAAGATTGGTCACGAGACCCTATGCCTGGAAAATGATAAAACCGTTACAATTCCATCCACTGCTTACAGTTACATAAGTAAAAAACACTGGCAGTACGACCGCCGACCAGCAGCATTGTGGTGTACCTTATAATGGAGCAATTTGTGTGTGAAACAATAATGTGAATTGACTTACGGTAAATAATACGTATAAATTGGACTATAATCTGAATGGGTAGATCTCAATTAGACTTATTCATTATGTTGAGAACTCGTTTTTAATGTATTTTTAAGTTTGATATAGGCAAACGACTCACCATATTGTAATATTTACTCTTCCTGAATTCTTCTGATTAAATTCGTTGTGGTTTCAAGGCCGTTTTATAGTATAGGATACTTTACAGAAATCATGGTCACGGGGGTTGGTGTAAAGTAACCTAACCGTCGGGCTTGTAAAAATCTTAATAAACCACGATAAAATCCATAAAATTGTTTCATTATAATGAGTAAAATACGCGTAAACATTAGAAAGCAATATAATCACATCCACTTGGGATTAAACCTTAATCCTACCACATGATAAAGTTGGTGGTACCCCTAACCTCCTAAGCCTCCTAAAATTAACATATTCTTTATAGTTTTATACCTTCATCATCATCATCAGCCTCTATCCGTCCACTGCTGAACAACGCCATGTTTTATACCTTAGCATAGTTAAATAAATAAGGTTTTAATTAGATGTAATCAATTAAATGGATGTGTGTATAGTACAAAGCACTGTATCTTCTTTGTTTTCATTGTTACATTCTGTGTCAATGATTGTAAGTACTAAAAGAGACCTTGATGTAAGCTTACCTTTTCATATTATGTAAGCGATATTGGGATATCTTCGACTACGTACTACTTGTACTATTACACTATTCTATATGCCGTTAAGTATTATGTCACGATAAAAGCTAGTCTCAGGTAAAATCGGATACCTTTAGGTTCCCCTTCTCAATCAACGTGAAAAAATTATAAAATGAAATATTTGTATTCCTACGAATCCCTTTTTTTTTTTTTCTTTAACGCCGGGAAATGCTCTCGAGGCATCCCGCGGGGGAGTGGGTCTCCCCACGCGGGTATGTGGGACTCGCTGCGCCCGAGAGCTGGTAAATGGACGCAGCTCTACCCACTAAAACCCGGCGAGTGCCACCAATGCCGCCTTTGGTGAGGTGTCCCGGATCTAGAAAACAAACAGGGCACCTCGACGGCTAGTCAGTCCCGCAAGGGACCGACGCCACCTCCACAGAGGGGTTGTCCTGCACCACAGAACAACCCCTCCCAACGTCGGGACAGTACAAGGGGGTGAGGTTCCCATCCTCACCCCTTGCCCCCTGCTCTTCTGTCCCCTCTTCTTATAAGAGGGGTACAAAGAGCCCCTCCGGTCCAATTAGCTTCGCCCAACCAAAAAAAAAAAAAAAAAGGTGCACCGCTCACCCTAGGTTACTGAGCCCCACCGCCACGACAAGGCTTGAACCATGGTGGGGATTCCTACGAATCCTACGTTAGTTTTACTCAAATTCGTAACTACGTCGTAATGTTGACCACTTCTTCAAATGGATGGTATCTGTATGACCAGATCATATCTATGGATTTTAAAAATGTAAAGAATAAAGTATTCGTATATGTCAGTTGAACAGGTAAAGTCGCCAGGATAAGCTATAGTATCTCACTTTCGCATGCCCTTACCCTATTTCTTATACAGTTCATAATTGATTCTGATAATACGGGTTTACACAATCGTAACAAAAGCAACGAAATCGAGTAGGCCGTGGGAATAAATATTTCGCTTGTATTATCGAATATTCAATGTTTGTATTTCTCGTGATTTTGTACAAAATTTGGATGGAGTGTTTAAGAAAAATGTTATTTGCATTTTTTTGGAAAGTGTAACATGTCTTTACAACCTTTATTTAAAGTATAACTGTATTCGTATTTTTACCCGCGTGCAGTTGAGCCTTAACTTCATAAGTAATTTCACACAATACCTTTTTAAGGCACTAAAGGGCGACGAATCGTTTAAACCTCACAATGCACGATAAATAAGCATCGCGTTCAAAACGCAAATGTGCGAATAAATACCCTTTTGGCAATATACTGTGGATGTGGATATATTTATTTCGCTATATTTTTCTCGTTGGCACCGGGAATATCAAACTTATAAAAAACAAAATGGCGATCTTTGGCGCGTCTTAGTTGGTTATTTTTACCTTTTTTGATTTCCAAACGCCAGTGTGTTCTAATTGTACAGGCTCCGTAGAGATACGATGTTACCTATCCCATTACCACACTTGTACGCGAATGCCGGAATCCTTTAGAGTTATCCAATTGGATATGAATAGACAAATAATAATATAACATAACAATAATTATAAATAATATAACATTATTTATAAATCTTTACAATCTTCCATTACAGATATTCTGATAAAATCAGAAATCGTACCATTTCATTTCGCCTAAATAAATTGCTTATTTTTTTTACTTTTAAAGAAAATTAATCTAATATTAAACTAACATTAGTAAACTATGTTGATCAAGTATTAAAAAGAAAAGATTTTTTTTCGTATAACCAACTAATTTATTAGTGTGATTATAGGTACATTTCATCTATTATACTCCTT
This sequence comes from Helleia helle, assembly GCA_963853865.1. Classification (NCBI taxonomy): domain Eukaryota; kingdom Metazoa; phylum Arthropoda; class Insecta; order Lepidoptera; family Lycaenidae; genus Helleia; species Helleia helle. The sequence continues at coordinate 18,073,520 of OY971421.1, forward strand.
ATTGTATTAGAATTTAATAATAATATAGGTACAAATTAAAATATTTGGTATAATTAAAAATAATTGACGTAATAAAGTTATCTTAGTAATAAAGTCTTTAACAAAATAAGTAACTTAGCTATAATTCGCTATAAATAAGTTAAGTCGAATTAAATTGAACTTTCTGCTAAATCAACTGGAGATAAGATAAATCCTTTGCTTGTTACATCTAGGGTGACCAGAATACCCTTTTTAGCAGATTTTTTAAAATTGCCAATGCGAATATAAATGTTAATTTAATGTCGTCTATATTTTACTTTATAGTAGTTTATACTGACTGTTGCCCATAGCTTCGCCTATATTAACTTAAACATATGCTTAAACATATACTTTGTAAGAGTTAGTGCCATACTGCTATGCAGCCGAATTGGGCCGGCACGACCGGGGTGGTATTTATCACTCACATAACACCGGTTTGTGAGTTTCTGGTGGTCCGTTGAAGAGGGACAGGGAAAAGGAGCAACGCATCTGTATAATAGACCAGTGCCGAAGCCTTTGACAATGGCAAAAAGTGAAACAAAATTATAGTAGAATGAAACCCATTGGAAAAGGAAGAGAATATAACAGAAATGAAAGGAAAAATAATTTACGGGCGATCTGACGGCGGGAAAGTGGAGGGGGGGGGGGGTCTAAGGGTAAAAAACGGTTTATCTCGATTTCCGGCAAATCTACAAGTCTCATGGAAAAAAGTTGAATAGCAAAGTTGTAGGTAATAAGAAGATCTACAACTTTTGTATTTACAATTTTTTCACATAACCTCAAAATGTATGTGAAAAATTCAAATAACCAAGTTTTTGGTTTTTTATTTTTATCTTTTACAAAAAAAAATGTTTGCTCACGAAATTTGGTGTAAACTTACCTCCTTATGTTCCAAACACACTGTATTTTTTTTAATTTAAAATATTTATTTTTTCACCTTATATCGATTTAATATCGAAAAAAACAGCCTTATTTTCACTTTAAAATTCTCCTGTCAAAATATCAGCTTTCTTCAAAAAGTTGGTGTGTATTCTGTTGGGTGAAATCTCTACTTTCTAATGGTGTAAAAAAAATATACATTACTATGGTAAATTTTCTCAGAAAATGCAATAAAATGACTACGATACGAGAGACAATAAGGCCCAGACCGCCCTAGACCCTACGAAACAATATGCGTAGATGCCTATTTATTGCTATTTTGAGATAACTTATATACCTGAGTGACCTACGGAACATTTTAGCCCATCAAAACGTATTTCATAGAGAAGTGGGGAAGGGGCTAGGAGGGTCTGGGCCTTACTCTCTCTCGTTTCGTACTCGTGTTTTTGCATTTTCTGATAAAATTGACCACAGTAATGTATATATTTTTTTACACCATCAAAAAGTAGAGATTTCAACTAACAAGAAGCCCAACGACTTTTTTTTTTAATCAGATATTTTGACGGGAGAGTTTTCGATTGAAAATAAGACTGTTTTTTCGTAAATAAGTCTCAATAAGGTGAAAAAAATAAAAATTTTAAATAAAAAAAAATACAGTGTGTTTGGGACATAAAAAGGTAATTTGTCACCAAATTTCGTGAGCAAAAAACTTTTTTTGTAAAAGATAAAAATAAAAAACCAAAAACTTGGTTATTTCAATTTTTCACATACATTTTGAGGTTATGTGAAAAAATTGTAAATACAAAAGTTGTAGATCTTCTTATTACCTACAACTTTGCTATTCAACTTTTTTCCATGAGACTTGTAGATTTGCCGGAAATCGAGATAAACCGTTTTTTACCCTTAGACCCCCCCCCCCTCCACTTTCCCGCCGTCAGATCGCCCGTAAATTATTTTTCCTTTTATTTTTGTTATATTCTCCTCCTTTTCCAATGGGTTTCAATCTACTATTATTTTTTTTGGTTTCTAAAATTATCGACCCTGGTCTATAATTTCTGATTGTGCGGATGTGTATGGGTGTCAATAGTCGCCAAAAGGCTTGGACTGCTCGTTTGCCCTCGTATGCCATAAAAAACACTTATTTTTAATATTAGTATCATCATCTTCAGCCTTTTTCCGTCCACAGCTGGCCTCGTCCTTTTCAATGGCTCCAAGACGGCCACAGTATAGGTTAACCTGTATTTGATCTTATACTATCAACATTTATAAAAATTCCTACTTTTTTACATTCTTGTTGAGTAGTTTTGACATTACCTCCTACATGTAAATTTACAAACATCAACTTTTATAAATTTGGTTTATAGATTTATATTATGTCATGTTTTATAAATTTGCATGTGCCAGCCCTAGCAGATCTGATAAATTATAAGGTTAAACGTATGAAAGGGTTCGTTTGTCGATGGTGCGCTGACCATGGCATTGGCTCACAAATACTGGCTCTATTTACCTAACTTTATAGTGCTATTGAAGATACCATCGTATTATACTAGCGTTTTATACGGCCTTTTAAAAGCTAATCTAAACTTAATTTAGTTTTCTTTTATTTTAAATATTCTTCTTATTTTATATATATATATTAAAGAACATCATTACTTTCGGCAATTGAAAAAATATTTCTTTTTCTTTTATATAACTTTTTTTATTGCTGATCATCCCGTTAAAGCTTTTTATTTGTAGGGATTTTCAAAACAAGAATAAACAAGTGGGTGTGTACTTATGTCCACGCGTTAGAAGTTATAACTTCTAACGCGTGGACATAAGTATACTCTTTAAAGAAATATATGTACATAGTCCAATTTAATTACACTGTAACCTTTTAAAAAACTCTATGATCGGTGGATAGATACGAGCTTATGATACTGACGATGATACATTTTTCAACCAAACAGTTGATTTATTGTTATTTTGTATAAAGTGTTTAATGGTTTTCGAACTGAAATTTATAGTTTGGAGTGATTTACGAGCCATGTAAATTTTAAGAGATTTTTAATAGGTTCATTTTATATAACGTTGAGAGGAATAAGTTCATACAAAGGAGTTACTTATGGTAATGTATATAATACTGTAACTAGATGTTGCCAGCTAGCAAAAAAATATTAATTTATAGATAAGAGTGAAAGGCTTACAATATTAAATGTCTAGTTGTTCCAGCTCGATACCGAGGGGTAAGTTAATTTTACAAAAGTTTTGGACATTTTATCAATGATTGTAAAATATTATTAAACAGGTTCGTGTTTCAATTGTTATCAACGGTAATAGTTATTTCGATTGCATAAGTACTTTGTATTTTGTTTAGAACGCCGGTCATTGGCACCGCTTGCTTTGAGACGTGATCTGTGTCGGTGAAACTCGATGCCGGGGAGGGTCCCAGGAAGGAGGGTTTCGACGAAACAGATGGATGTTATTTCACTTATATTGTGCAGGTAATTGAAAAGTGACCATTATTTCATGTCACACGTCAGAAATCACTTACATAGTGCTTGTTTCATGAAGCTTTAGAACGATCGACATAGGCGTATATAGATTATATTATATCGACAAGATTGCCCACTGAAAAAGTGGCAAAGTCTCAGTGTCTATTTACCACCAGGGCTAATATCACTCCAATCCCAGTGACATCACTAAATAATATATGTACTTACATTTAGCAACTAATTTATACAAACTATGACTTTGTGGAAACTTTGACTTATTCTAATTTCTTTTGTAATTATTTGCTTTTCTATTTATTGATTCATTTTTCTCAAAAATATTTTTTTTTCAAGTTCTTTTCATAATCAACTCTTCAATTTAAATCGGGAATCTCTGCGACCCCCCCCCCTGTCTGTCAACGCCCCCTTCAATAAACTTTATTTTCTCTATATTCCGTAGACATTTTTATACATTACGATCGTTCTCTTCTCTTTCTATATCTAAGCTCCGTGGTTTGTTTCTTGAACTATTTTTTATTGAAAATAGGGACAATTGGTTTCAATTCCTGGTAGTGCACCGGTAGATGTCCACTCATTTGCGTTGCCGGCCGATTTTTAATTACTTATGAAACTACTCTTAATTTATTATTATTCTACTTTTGTAGGTATTGTGAGATGTTTATTGCGTTGCTGTATGTGTAATATACATTAAAATCATTCATGAAAATAGTAGGCAATTAAACAATATAACGTACTTTCTTAATGGAATATTTACCATGATTTTTATTTTTATTTCCCGGACATTCGTAGATAACATCGCTTTGTCGAGGACCGCGAAAAAAATATCAAAAACATGGCAAATATCCAGTAAAAAATAGTAGTAGAAAAAATAACAAGTCAATGTAAAATCCTATAAAGGTTATTATGATAGTCAACTATTACTATTAACTGAGAGCTTTTCAAACAACTGGTCTCTATTATTAGACCATCTGTATTTTTTAATGAACCACGCAAGTGAGTCTTGACATAATGCTTGTCAAGTTTTCAACGCCGTGTGACACTAGAAACTGTTTTCGTAAAAGAGAAAGAGATACACCTCTATACTGCACCTCTATATATAAAATTATTGACTCTTCTACTATGTTCATGTTATTTTAAAGCATGTTATTTTTAAGTAGCTGTTTAGTGCTGGTAAAATGTCCAATAACAGAGGTATCAAGTACAGCACTGCGTAGATTTTTTTTTTTATAGAAGAGGGGGCAAACGGATAGTCGGTTCACCTGATGGTAAGTGAAGAGCGACATCCACAGACACCCGCTACACCAGTGGATTAGCAGGTGCGTTGCCGGCCTTTCAGATATGAGTATGCTCTTTTCTTGAAGGTCCCTAAGTCGTATCGGTTCGGAAGTACCTACCGTAGGAGGCAGCTGATTCCATATATTAGTCGTGCGAGGCAGGAAATGCCGTAAAAATCGATTTGTTGTGGATTTCCGGACATCGAGATGGTGTGGGTGAAATTTGGAGTTTTTCCGCGATTTCCGGTGGTGGAATTCTGCTGCAGATTAGAAGAATAATTATTGATGAAACTTCGAATATTTGAAACTACGCTTCGAATATTTTAGTGACCATGGTCAATGGCAAAGGTAAAAGTCTCAATAAACTGCGATAAAATATTTACCTATTTTTAAATGCCTGACGTTTCGGGTACTTGACAGGATCCGGTGCAAAGGTGTCTGGTCCTACCGTTACAAATAATAATAATAATTTATTCTCAGTATCTTTTCTTAGTCTATAAATAAGTAGTGGATGCACTCTTTAAACTACTTTAAAGTAAACAATACCTGTGACAGGAGGGGATACGACACACACAACACAAAGTTATTCGAAATTACCTTATGACACGTCAATATTTTAATTAGATAAAATTCGTAAAAGTAGTTTCTTTACAAGACATTGGTAGAGAATGTCTAAACATCGAGCTCCGCGAAATGTAAGTGAAAAACGTACAAAATATCCCGTTTTAAATAATTTTAGTAATGAAAATAACCATGTTAACTTAAAATCATATAAAGTTGTTTCATTATAATGACTGAAATTCGCGTAAACATTAGAAAATAATATACAACAAAATTCATAATGGGTATAGAGCAGAGATGGCGAACCAGTGGCACGCGTGCCCTTATGGCACGCGACCCAATATTTTTAGCACGCCACTGTGAAGACACATTGGGCGCTAGAAAAGATGTCATGGTGGGAAAAGTTGTATAATAATCTATTTTTTGTGGAGGATGACAGTTTTAAATTGACAGTATTTAGTATTACTATTATTCCAATGACCATGAAGTCAAAATTATTGGATGGCACGCGGTTAACGCTTCGTTAAATATTTTCTAGGCATATGGCACGTTGATGCATAAAGGTTCGCCACCCCTGCTATAGAGTTTTGAAGTCAACCAGTTGGTTTAGATCACTGGATCCCAATTAGCCTTTCACAAGAACATTGCTCAGGAAGTAGAATGCACATATAGCACTATCTTCCTTCGATTGGGATTCGCCTATCGTAATTCCTCCGTAAGTCGTTGGCCTACATAACCTTAACAAGCACACCCATTTACAGAACCTTCCGATAAGGCGAAGTGTTTATGTCAGCTTATCTAATGACAGGTAAAAAGTTTTTGTTCAAAACACCCAGATACTTATATTAGAATTGGCTAATGTATTGGGTTTAAAATGTTATTGTCTCGTTGTTTTTGTGTGTGCCGTACTTAAGACACACTCAAATTTGCTAATGTACTATTTTTTGGTATGTTATCGTTGAATTTTTTGCATGCTGTAGGTACCTACTCTAATCGACGACGAACGGACGAAGCCCTTGTCGTATAATTAACATGAATCCTACTTAAAAAGTTGATATTGAAAAAAAAGATTGAAAAGTTATACATAGTGTATTGTTTTAATAGATATAGTTAAAATGTTATAAAGATTAAAAATAAAGGTTATTTATTAATTTGAATATTTTAATGATGTTTTGACTAAATTTATAAAACTGTTAATTTTTTGGAAAATCATTAAAATAAAAACATTAATTTAATTCCAAATTGACAATTATAAGTTACTGTGATCGCTGTTGCATAAGCACGTGAGCTGCACGCCTTGCACTTGGCCATGGTCTCATTTGCTATCATCCGTCCACCACAGGCTTCCACTTTGACTATTTTTTTGCTATAATAAAAATATTTTACTTAAATAAGAAATGGATGATCAAGCATTGAAATTCCATAGTTTATTGTTTAGTCATCATCACGATCAGTCAGTTCCACTACAGTCTGCAGGCCTTCTTATGAACGCCAAAACGACCTCTTACCGGACGCGCCTCCAACCAGTTTGGCCATACATAACTGTAATCTCGTATGTTCTCTATAGATACATGGCCAACAATTTATCTTGATAAAATGTGTCTTAAAACATGCACTAAATCTTGCGTAATATAAATAATATGAAAACACTAATTGTCACACGCCCTGAAATTTCGAAGAAGTATTTCTTCTAAAATAAATAGCAGAGACGTATTTTATCAAAACCACAACCACACAACCAAACAAACTTCATTTATTATATTTATATAGATTGGCAACTTGGTGACGCACTTTTGGTTCTCAATTCACCATCACTCCAAACCTAAACCCAACCAACCAACACCAACTATGGATATAGTTAGGATCATTCCAGATCCACTCTTGAATGAACTACGAATAATATATCTAGTCAGTAACTAATTACACAGATTTAAGATTCATATGATGTTTAAATATTTGTCTTGTAAATGCACGATAACTATTTAACGGATTTTCACGCACCTTCGAACGATTGTCCTACATTCTAGCAGATAAATTTATCTATGGTTATCTAATTAATACACATCTTGTGTATAATTATAAATGTAGAACGGACGATGCCGCGGGCAACAGCTAGTTATAATTGCCACGTGGAGCCATTCGAGAATGGCAGAGTCAATCACAACCGGTCCATGTATCTACATATCTCGGATAGGCTCAAATATAGTCTCTTTTATAAATCATTTCCAAGCCGAAAAGTAAGAAACGATTATTTTAAGTTTCCGTTCCTAACAAAACGGAAACTTATGATACACTCAGTTGTCTCTTCCCTATGTCATAGAATCATTAACTCTTTCAACATAAGCAAAGGAAGAAATCTCTTGTTGTTTATATATATATATATAAAAACACGTTTTCGGAACCCTCGGCGAGAGACAGACACGCGCCTGTCTGTTTTTTTTTTGTTATTATTGTACATATTGTAAATAATGTTGAAACAAATATCTGAATAATAATAAAAGTAATTTTAAGCCACTTCGTGATATTAACTTTTCATAAGATCATTACGGTATTATCTTAATAGCCATCTTCATAATCCGCCGTTTAGGCGTCGACGTTCATTTTCAAAATAACGTCGGATTAAGCTTTCGACGTAAACTATGATCATAATCGGATTACAAAACGTAATAGAAGTAATTTAGATAAAAATATTTTGAGTGATCATTAGATAACATCATACAACGCCTGCAACGCCAACGCTCTTAGATCTATACAATAAAAGACATATTTTTATATATAAAAATAAACCTTTCGTGTGGTTGGATATGCACAGCTCGAAAAGTATTTGTATTCTTGAAATTTTGCCACAACGTTGCATTGGTATACAAGAATGTGTCATGTGATTTTTATCCCGAAATTTCCGTGAAAAAGGGAATAACGTGGTCGGGCTTAGCTGGTGCATGGACTAAAATAAACACTTGTTTTTTCCTCTTTTTGAAGTGAAACTTCTTTGCGCGCATGGGGGTAAATTTTTTACGGATGAAACGTGACGAACATGTGCAACGTTTTTGTCCAAGAAGAAGGAGAGAGTGATTGAGACCGATTGAGAGAGAGTGAGAAAGGGCGAACTTAGCATGAAGCCCATAGCCATGGAGTGAGAGTAGGGAGCAAGCGAGTGAGAAAGATCGAGAGAGAGAGAGAGAGAGGTAGAGCGAACGTCGCATCGCAAGTCTCGGAAAGCTTTAGATTAGTATAAATATAAACGAGATTTAAAAATTAGTTTGCCAAATAAGTTTCACTTCTGACATGTGTACTTTGTACGCACGCACTTTTTTCTAATGTCCTTGTCGTCCTCTGCTAAATATGAAGGTCCATTAAAGCGATTGACCACGAGAAATTTCATTTTTCTCACAAACTTTCAAATCTAAATAAGCGATTAGTATATCAGACCTATTAATCTTGGTTTAGTCTTAAAATATGTACTCTTTGACGTCGATTGAAGTGAGATTGGTACTATACTACTATATTAAGCCATCATTCATAATATCAATATGTTGTCCTCCGCTATACTACACGTAAGTTACACTTAGCATCAGTGGGTAATTCAAGGTGAAGTTTATTTACAATCAGGAGCTGTAAACAACTTTTACTAACAGTAAAAAAATCTTGCGAAATGTTTGAAATTAAAACTTTCAATTATTAAAGGCGGCTCAAATGTGTAAACCACGTGTAAACCATAACATCGAAGATTGCACTTGATTACAGAATTTGGCAGTCAATAGAAATAAACTCTCTCTCACTCTCTCTCTCTATTGTCGGTGGAGCAGTCGCCAAACCTTCCTTCTCTCCGCTAATACCTTCACCTCCTGATGCGATACGACCTTCTCCTTTATCTGTTCCATATAAGTTCTCTACTACCTCTTAATCTCTTTCCCTCAATCCTTCCTTCTATGGTATTTAAAAAAAACGGGTCATCGTATCAGGTGACCAATCATATTTCCTCTTCGGTTCTCTATGGTTTTATGTTAAAGTAGCTGCCAATAAAAAAAAATGAATCTCAGAAGTAAAAATGAATCTGTAAAAAGCACATATTTGTTGGCTGCAAAGTAATTAACACGGACAAAACCCCGGGGTGTCCTCTCGGTGATCTATAAAAACTTAAATAAACTAAAAAGAACTAAAACGCCAGATACCGTGTAGTTCGGTATTAGCACGCGCCTTTCACACACCTGTCCCACCGGTCTCGGACTGGTTCCCTCTACATGACGTAACGTACATTTTTTACTCTCAATTAATGACATTATAATGAGTCATTCCCAATACATCCATGCCATCTATTTCGTATTTTGCATTCCCACGAGAATTCATGCTAAGAATATAGACGTTGTTAATTTGCGAATATCGTTTGGGAATTATGTTTTCACAAACTTGTAATGAAAGTATTAGTTCTTATGGTAAATATGCGATATATTTTTGTGACAGTATTGTATGATATTTTGAAAATTTATTGATTGTAAACGTAACTGAAGTAGGCGCCATAATATTGTCGTAGGTTACTTTGCCTTCTGAGGAGCCGCTTACCAAAATGCATTGCAAATAATCATAAGAAAAAACATTAAAGCTGTTCGCATACTCGATATTTTAAGAGCAGGCTCCAGTACCGATCTCTATGTCACGTTTTTAAATTGTATTTTTTGTGCGAGTATTTTAGAAATGGGAAAGGTATTGGTAGAGATGTAGGGTAATAATACATGGTAAAGTAGGGTAAGTTCAGTTCTTTGGGCCTAAGTAGGCGATGTAAATCGCCATCGCAATCGCACTGCATGCCCATACAGTATATGATATGATTTGTGGCGCTATCAAAAACCTTCCTGTTTTTTGTAAAGTGTTAGTAATATTGAGGTCCGATTTTCCAATACAATGTAATAAAGCATATCGCTACAAATCGATGAGGCGCTTGTCCAATATAATTTATGTGTACCATAATAATTAAATAGTATTGTAGGCATCTTGAATATAACCGGATAGAGTAGTAATATGAGTCATACAATTCCGAAACTGGTCAGTGATATGTCACTGATGACCGACCGACCAACCAACCAACCAGTGATCTGTATGCACGTCCCATCGGCCAATCATCCATCAATGGCCATCAGTCGGCTAATCAGAACGCAGGCGCAGCGTCGCAGAAAAATTTGGCGGAATTTGTTTCCATACAAAACACATAATATTACCGCTCTATTCCGGTTATATGCTCGATGATTGTAGGTGATGCATGTGATGCAGACAATGATGCCTGCAATGAAGATAATGATTTATGCAATGAAGGCAAAATGATATTACAAATTTCCAAGCAAAATACTTTCAACAATTTGAATGTAAATATAAATCTGTCTGAAATAATCGCCTCATCTGCCGGTAGAGAGGCTAATGTCCAACAGGCAATATTTATATTGACAATTGCAATAATTGATAGCCAATGAGAATGACAGGATGACTAGATTCTCACACTTGTATGTCGCCGGTTTCTATATCTACAGGTAACGGAAGATGTCTGCCAGTATAAAATATAATATTGTATTATTTTTAAAACCCAAAATATTATGTGTTCACAAATCAAGTTTTTGTAAAGAGGGAAAGAGAGACAGTTCATGCATTTTATTTTATTAGTATATAAAATCCTGAATGAATGATTTTGATCTTCACCAAAAGACGGCCGGTGGATATGGCAATTCCAAATTCTAGAGTAAGAAAAAAAAGGTTAGCAAAACTTTACGCGGATAGGGGTTTCCTAGAAATTGTAGGGATTTTAGGTGGGTTTTTTGATGGTCTTTAGGGGGTTTAATTTCTAAGAGATGGCAACACTCTTGTCCTCTTGTTGATGATAGATATTATGTATAAACATAATTTCTATGCCTGATATATTATATGTGTATTTATAATGCTCTCAAATATATTTCCGTTCTTAGTTCTTGTAACAAATCATACACTCGCCTAGGCTAGGTTATTGTGTAGTCCCCACTATGGTTCAAGCCTTGTCGTGGCGGTGGGGCTCCGTAGCCTCAGGTGAACCCATCACCTTGGGCGAAGCAAATTGAGCCGAGGGAGCTGCTCTTTGTACCCTCTTGTAAGAAGAGGGGACATATGATCAGGGGGACAAGGGGCGAGGATGGGAACCTCACCCTATTGTACTGTTCCGACGTTGGGAGGGGTTGTTCTGTGGTACGGGACAACCCCTCTGTGGAGGTGGAGTCGATCCCTTGCGCGACTGACTACCCGTCGAGGTGCCCTTTTAGTTCAACAGATCCGGGGCACTTCACCAAAGGCGGCATTGGTGGCACTCGCCGGGTTTTAGTGGGTAGAGCCACGTCCATTTACCGAGATCAGTCGAGTCAGATTACCCACGCCTGGGGAGTGGGTCTCCCCAGGCGGGATGCCTCGGAGCATTTCCCGGCGTAAAAGAAAAAAAAAAGATTATCGTGTAGTAATAAAAAAATGTGTGTATATTTGAGTTTGTACAGAGTTCACGACGGGTCAAATGAATGGTTTGCAATTAGCATATTACCGTTCTCCAGATTTATTCAAATTTATTACGAGATGGTTCGACATTGCTACGTTATTTTATAATTCAACAGAATCTTTAGTCGTTGGAAGGGCGTGGCTACGTTTTGTGTTTCGGTGCTCTCGCTATTTCATTTAACCTGTTTCCTATTAGGTACCAATTTGAACTAATTTGTGTTGATGTTCGTTCTTGGTATGCTTAATCCCTGAGTAGAACATCTTCTTAGCTTAATAAACCGTATTTGATTGGCAAATAACGGAATTTAATTCTATTTGTTTCATTTTTCTTCTTCGAATGTTATCTAAATTAAAGTTGTCTTCTTACTACTATTAGTAAAAAAATAATTTATTAAGTTCTTTTTTATCGTACAGTTGTAGCTTTAAAAATTATATAATTCTAACTTAAGTTTTGGTAATAAATTGGCCGAATAAGCTTCATGATACAATTCAATCTACAAACTGTAATATTTAAACTTAAATTTATACAAGCTAAATAAAATTCTAAAATAATAATATAAAGTATTTTTTATAATACCGGTCGGTTTCCGCTGCGAGTTCTATCTTTATATAAAATGGAGCTTTTTAAAGCTGCCCTGATGTATTACTTCCTAAAGTGCATCTATTTATACTCAGTAAAGTGTGGACCAACTTTTATCTCAGATAATACTTAAAGTGATTACTGTAATCACTTTAATGTCTATATGAGTTTCTTTTATGTTACTATTTTGAATTTCTTTAATAGTTTCAAACGGCCGAGAACAAGTCACGCTTTTCCAATCATGGTGTTCTATATAGACTGTATAGATGGCTAGCATTGTGTTAGGTATCTATTGAAATTTGCCTTCTACTCCAAATCAGAGCATTGTGTCCATGGCCATAGTATGATCATCTCCGTCTAGTAAGTTATAGAAAATCCAGAGGAAGTACGTTTTGATGGCTATTTGGGAGATTTATTTACAAGCATTACATGTGAATAATCTTAATAGAAATGATTAAAAAATAAGTAGAAAGTGCTAAACAAATGATACTAGTTCTTGAATTATAACAAGAACTGTGTTAATAACTAGTCAGAATTTGTGAAAATTTACTTGAAAGTATTGTTTAAAATACCTACGATTTGTTCACCATTGGCGCATTACTTGTTAATAAAACATTTTGGACACGAAGCCGTTTTAGAATTCTCCAGACCTATTATTAGTTTGCATTCAGTCACCTCTTTTGAAATCCATTTAGAGCACATAAAGGGCTTAAGCCAAGTCACCCATTTTACGTCACAGAGTTCGTGACTACAACTGTGGAGCGTTTTATTAGCTTTAATACCTATTCAACGAAATTGTCGCACGTAATAAAACTAAAGTTTTATATGTACTAGTTTCTTTGTGTATCGATAAAGACATTCCTACGGAAGTAGTGAACGATATAGCAGACTTTATATCTTCTATGCCTATGATAGGTTTAAATAAGATTGAAATAATGCTTTCGAAAATTCCGTACTTCTTTTTAACGTGAATGTTTGTATGAATTACCGGTGGAAGGGAAGCGCTGTGCCGCGCTCCCGTCTGAATGGGTACCACCATCTTGCTTATTTCTTCCGTGAAACAGCTTTGCTGTGTTTCGGAGAGAAGAGCAAGACAGGCAGTGTAATTACTGGCACCGAGACTTAACATCTTATGTCTTAGGATAGGCAACACATAAATGAGTTGCCTGGGCTCGTTCCAGGTATACTAGTTTATGTTCATGGGCGACGTCGACCACTTAACATCAGGTGGTACGTTTGCCAGTTTGCCTATCCAACAAACATAAAAAAAGAATTTTTGATACTCTTTCACGCAATTTACTGAATTAATTTTAATGAAACTTTACAATAATATAGCTTATATATCCGAATAACACATAGGCTATAATTTATCGCCTTACTCCCACGGGAATGGGAATTACACTGGCGAATCCACGGGGCGCTGCTAGTATATATAAAAGCGGATTTGATCGGTTACTCTGTCTCTAATAGTAAGAGATTTTTGTTTGTTTATTCCGACAAAACTAAGTAACTACTACTAAAAAGATGATCTATATTTTACTCGGCAAATAATACTCATCAATTATGATATACATATTTTAACATTATAAAAGAGGAAACCACAAATTATAGTAAAATATAAGGAACTTTGGTGGCCATCTTTGTAATGCCGAAAACTAATTTGTTGAAACCTTTGTAGATAAATATTGTTATTTTTTGCCGCACCTCTAGTGAGGTATTGAGGCCGGTGGTGACGCCCGGATAGGACCCAAAATAGGAAATTTTCATTTATTCTAATACTAAGTCCTTGTTTCTTTCCTTTTCCTTGTTGTGTTGTTTGCGAGGCACACATTCGAACATCATTAAGTGTTGAAAGTTCAATGATCGATTGACATGATTTATTTATATAAAACTATACTTATTTTCAGTACAATGTTACAATATTCGTAAGTCAACCATCTGCAATACCGTAGGAAGGAAGTTGCCTCCACTTCATAGAAATTCGCAGTTTGCACATAAAAGCAAGCGCCGTTTCCGTTGGCAGATATTGCGTACTTCAATAGAGAAAGTTGACGAGCTTTTTCCATGCCTTATGATGTTTCCTCCATGACATGAGAACGTTAAAAGGTATTCGGTAAATAATCGACAATCGTTCCGCGTCCCACGCGCTAAATGTTAGACATGTAATGTTTGAGACACGAGAGTGCCGATCTTCGATTCGTCGATGTAAATGAGGTTGGAGTTTTTCAATGTGTATGCGTGAATACATTTTTACTGGTATAGGTCTGTGTGGATGTTTGTTACTAAATCTCTATCAATTTATGAAAGCTGACTAAGGCACACGTAGGTACCTTAGAGAAAGTTTTCGCTGCCCCTTTACAAAGGTAAACAAATTAACAACTCTTTTTGGTTTTGCAGTTGTCAATTAATAGCAAAGTTTTTTTTTAAGTTATTTCATTTATAATTTTTTTATTAATTAAATATATATTAAATAAACTACAATCACTGCTAAAAGATGTGCGATAAATTTAACTACAACTCAGGAGTTAAACTTTAAAATTAGATTCGTAAGCTTCTGTGTGTCACGTAGAGATGTTGTGTCAGCTGGAATATATTTGTCACTTATTCATAGTAGACGCGTCGCCTATACACGGACGTGCTTGGACTAATTGTTTTAGTAACTAGTTGTGCGCTGCGGTGTCACTCATAATACTAAAGTGATACAGCCCATAACCTACCTCAACAGACGGACTATTTATGTATATGATAGTAATAACTTGTTGTGGTAGCAGAGGAATAATCTTCGCGGCGCGGCTCCACCGCGGCGCAACGCACGTGTATTAAAATGTCAATTGCAAGAAAATGTCAAGTAGTATGTCCGTGGGTGGCAGTGGAAATCATCACATGCATTTTCTTGCAAAGCGAAACTTGACAAACTTGGGTAGCCTCTCAGTGCGCCGCGGTGGAGCCGTGCCCTTAGTACTATTTCGTTTAAAAACTAGTGCACATACGAGTAGCGAGATTATTAGAACCACACATTGACAGTATAGCCTTCTAAGCCTGCGTAAAAATATTATTTTTAGGTTGACAATCTATTTTCACTTAGTTTTCCGACTGCCAGTTTATCTAATCTAATAAGAGACTAAAGTTAGGAAGTTTTGGTAACAGAACGCTTGAATAGACGCTTAATAGCAACTAAATAAGTAATATTTTGGACTATTTTGACTTAGGTATATGTCAAAATAGTTAAAATAGTTATTATTGTTATTTACACATGAATTTAGTCAAAAACTAAGAAGTTTTTCAGAGTCACATATTGCATGCAAATTCACGCAATCGAATTTGCATTCGAATTATTGGCTTCGGCTTCAGTACTGCCGATATAAAATAATGTGCGTTATACAACACTGCATCTCTTACATCAGCCGATGTGGGAACGTTTGTGTTGCTTATTATCATTGTAATATGATTTCTAGGTAATAAGAGCAGTACTTGCATTCCATTTCATTCAGCTATCCGTGATTCATTGTGTTTTAACGTAATAGCGAACGTACTGTTATGGTTTTGAATTGTTAGAAGAGTTTTGAATATATAATATGTAGGTGAGAGATGCTTGCCAAATGCCAAGTGTGGGTTTATGACATAGGTACGCAGATGAGAGGTATGCGTCTTGTAACTTGTTCTACCGTACAATTATTGTCGTCCGGCTCATTTCTTCGACTAAACAGCTGATTGTGTTCGCATAAAAAGAAAGAATTTAGAAAAATCTAATTAATTATAGTATTGATCGCGACTGAGCATTGATAATATCAAGATATTCTTTTTCATTTTTGGTTCTTTATGTCCGTTAGTTATATTCAAATAAAACGTTTTATGAAACTGTATATGGACTTAGTATCAAGAGTTTTCGTGTTCATTGCCAATTTCTCCGTGACTTAATTTGCTCTTAGTTCAGTTGAAAATCAGCGTCAGGGACCATTTTCTAGACACAATGCTGAACTGGACCATTTTGACCCACACGTGAGACACACACTTAATGTTAAAAAATTTTGTTCAATCATTGTAATTTTTTTGTCCTATATTTAGGTTTGTGCGATCAAAAATATCTGTGTGTCTCCTGTTTGTGTCGAATAAATGTTTCTTTCTTTTTAATTTGTTGCTGTATCTTGAGACACATATTATGCATAGATTAAAAGCTCTCTAAATATGTGAATCATATATTTTTTTCTAATGTTTGCGCGAATTTCACTCATTATAATGAAACAATTTTTTACGGATTTTATCGCGGTTTATTAAGATTTTTACAAGCCCGACGTTTCGGATACTTTACAGCAACCATGGTCACGGGAGGACTGAGGTGACAGATGTCCTAATGTTACAAAGTTATTCGAAACTACCCTATGATACATCATTATTTTAATAAGTCCTCTCTACGCAGAAAGTGCTAACTGCATCTTTAATCTGTGGCATATTATGCTTGGTTTTTGATTTAATTATTTTAATAATGGGATCCCAAGCAGATGGTAAGAGCCAGCCATCTTCTCTATTGAAATTTGGATGTTTTTTAATTTCAATAGCCTCGCGGATCATCCTTGGTTGGAATCGGTGTTCTTTTGCGAGTATCTGTGGTTTATCAAATCTGATATAATGGCGAGCTTTGTCTAGACTATGTTCACAGATTGCAGACTTAGTGTAGCGACGGTGTTTTAAGTCAGCTATATGTTCTTTAACGCGAGTTTTAATTGATCTTTTGGTTTGGCCTATATAAGAGAGGCCACAATCACTATCAAGCTTGTATACTCCTGCATCTTGTAAGGGTATATGACACTTGATAGATGGTAAGAATTGACCTATCTTTTTAGGCGGCTTGAAATAAGTTTTTATAGAAGCTCTCTTTAGGATGAAGCCAATCTTGTCAGTGACGCCTTTCATAAACGGTAGCACAGCAGGTACTCGCTCGACGGTGGCTGGTTTCACACGTTCACTGTGACGGAGACGCGGTACCCGAAGCTTGTTGTCACGCAGTACTTGCTTGACATGTTGTAGTTCGGTCTCCAAGTGCTGCTCATCACAGATCCCTTGTGCTCTCTGTAACAAAGATTTACCCACGGTAGCTAACTGTGTTGGATGGTGGTGTGATTCGCCGTTTAAATACCTACTAAAGCGAGCTTCTATAAAAACTTATTTCAAGCCGCCTAAAAAGATAGGTCAATTCTTACCATCTGTCAAGTGTCATATACCCTTACAAGATGCAGGAGTATACAAGCTTGATTGTGATTGTGGCCTCTCTTATATAGGCCAAACCAAAAGATCAATTAAAACTCGCGTTAAAGAACATATAGCTGACTTAAAACACCGTCGCTACACTAAGTCTGCAATCTGTGAACATAGTCTAGACAAAGCTCGCCATTATATCAGATTTGATAAACCACAGATACTCGCAAAAGAACACCGATTCCAACCAAGGATGATCCGCGAGGCTATTGAAATTAAAAAACATCCAAATTTCAATAGAGAAGATGGCTGGCTCTTACCATCTGCTTGGGATCCCATTATTAAAATAATTAAATCAAAAACCAAGCATAATATGCCACAGATTAAAGATGCAGTTAGCACTTTCTGCGTAGAGAGGACTTATTAAAATAATGATGTATCATAGGGTAGTTTCGAATAACTTTGTAACATTAGGACATCTGTCACCTCAGTCCTCCCGTGACCATGGTTGCTGTAAAGTATCCGAAACGTCGGGCTTGTAAAAATCTTAATAAACCGCGATAAAATCCGTAAAAAATTGTTTCATTATAATATGTGAATCATGTCAAATACAATTATAAGTGTTTTAAGTCAGAGGAATTTGTTCTCAGGCAACAGCTGCGATGACTAACGCGGGGTTTCAAAACCATATCATAAGAATATGATTGATAATTGCACTGAGCTTTCTCTTAGTTTCCCTTCTTCACCCACGCCTATACAGATTATAAGTTGCAATAGATTATAAATCAAACAAGATACTATGTAATTTGTTTGAATATCAAATTTTATTGGGCGTTCGTAAAAGAGGCCTATACTTCCTACATACAACGTATGCGGGTTGATATTAACAACGATGGACTTAATTTGTACATCATATAAATTGTATGAATTAAGTGATCTTTACTGTCGCGGTCGGCTTTCGTCTTCATCCTACATACATTAATTTTCTACTTCCGATCAAAGCGGACGATCGTAGCAGACAAGCGCGTCTCTGACTCTCGCTGAGGGTTAGGAAATGTTTTTTCATGTAATATAACAACAAATTAACGGTTTTCAGATTTGTTCCTTTACTTCTTCTTACCAAATTTCATGATTCAAACAATTTAAAACGGAATATTTACTTATAACGGAATATTTTAATTTTATTTCGCATAGTTCGATATATTGTCTAAGCGCGAACAAATCTTGAAATGTAGAGCTCCGCGAAATAAAAATGAAAAGGCGATATTTACTTTGGTGGTTACTCGATTGCAGTAAAGTATCCGAAACGTAGGCCTTGTTTCATTATGAGCGAAATTCGCGTTAACATTAGAAAACAATAAGCGCTCTATTATTATCTATAGGTTTTGGTTTGACAGAACGACATACAGACAAACAGGCGGACAACAAAATGATCCTACAAGGTTTTGTTATTTTGAGGGACGAAACCCTGCAAACAATACAAAAGATGTTTCATGAACCATGATTTTATACATATTATGTACAAAAGTTAGGTTATGATTGTAATTTTATGGCGCGTAGAATACAAAATAATCAACAGCCAACAAAGCCTAGTTTAGCATACAATGTTCATACTTTATGTATCGAGGCCTCTCCCGCCTTAAGAATACACAATGCATCGCAGCCGTTATTTGATAAAAGCTTTTCAAGGAATTCACGTATAATGGGTATTGTCATATATTGTTTTTATAAATGATTAATTAAGTTGAATCCTCTATAACTTATCTTTTACGAATACTGGCGTAAAAGTTGTTGTTTTAAATAATAATTAACTGTTGAAGAATTGTGTTTTGTTTTATCTTTGGTTTTCTTTTTTCTTTGGTATCTTAATTCTCTAAGGATTTATTCACGATGGACACGGATTACTTACATGGAAAAATCGAGCATCATGCAATTTCTATAATTAACTAGCAGCGCCCCGCGGTTTCACCCGCTTACTTCCCATTCCTGTGGGAATACGGGGATTAATTATAGCCTATATTATGTTATTCTGATGTATAAACCAAAAGTTTTTTGTAAATTTGCATTAACATCCATTCAGTAGGTTTTGCGTGAAAGAGTAACAAACATACATCCATACAAATATACATCCATACATTCTTACAAACTTTCGCGTTCAAAAATTAATAGCATTTTTCATTTTAGTCTATAAATATGCTCTCTATATGAAATATCTGTAATACATAGACTAAATCTTTATTCAGCAGTTATTCTTCTCTATTGTATAGCGTCTATGATAGCATTGTACAAGATGATTTTCTTATTATTTTAACTTATAGATGAAACAATGCGAGTGCATATGATATGAGCATCGCCCACGCGCTATCACTTGGCAGGAAGCGACAATACATGTCATGAATTTATTGTTCTCGTGGCATGAAAGAGTTACAAAAGGCATGATGTTTAATTTAAATGCCATAATTGAATGAACGAGCCGAACACCGACGTGGAAATGGCATGGAGGTTTCTCACGATACTGAACTAGTTCAATGTCAACGGACTTTGAGGAACTGACAGTAATATACATATACAAGTATTGACACGTACAATTTACATGTAGAATATATTACAACTAGCTGTTGCCTGCAGCTTCGCCCGCGTTACTCAACTGCTATATATATCACAGCGTGATGTTATATAGCCTATAGCCTTCCTCGATAAATGGGCTGTCTTACACTGAAATAATTTTTCAAATCGGACCAGTAGTTCCTGAGATTAGCGCGTTCAAACAAAAAAAACAAACTCTTCAGCTTTATAATTGCGAAATATTAAATGTTAAATGTTAAAGAAACAAATCTTCATATTGTTTCTAGGTCATAATTTTAAAGATCTTCCACATATAAAGTTGTGGATCATAGCAAAACCAGATTTTCAACCAAACAGCTAGATTTAAAATAAAGATATCTAGACTTTACAGTCTACGGTCTAGATTCGTTACGAATGTGGAACTAACTTTGTGGTTTTAACAGTTTATGTATGTTTTTTTTATTTTAAAATATTTTTATTATTGGTATATATAGGCATGCTTCTTCTTTTTTTAATATTATTCAACAATCACACTACGTTAACCTAGCGTAAGTTCGTTAGCGTGTAAGTTCGTAAGAACGTGTGTTACGGGTACGGGTATCGAACCCGCGATCGCTGCTTAGTGTCCAGTAACCTCACCTATAATATCATAATGATGGTGGTGATGAAAGAGATGATAATGACGATGATGATGATGATGATGATGATGATATACCCTTGTCACTAAAGATACTTTGCATTTTAGTAATATTTACATACGTTTATGGTGTAGTTCTGTACCTCAGGCTGAAGTGCCGACGCCCTTTCGAACCGGTCAACTAGTGACCTTTCGTTTTACCTAGTCTAGGGTGCGCGTAGGAATAAATGTGTATCTTGTGTTTAGAACAAAAAACACGATCGATAATGTAAGACTAGATATGTCTTCTACCTTAGACTATACAATAGATTGGTTATTTTATTTATCCGTGTATTATATCTAGTGTAATTTTGTTTGTAAGTTTATTATTCCCAAAAATGACCTCCTTCTTGAAAACTGAAAGTTATTCATGTCTATAGTTACATTAGTAAACTTAGTAAATATTTATTTTTCATTAATAATTATTAATTAAATAAAATTAATAATATTTTAGACGATTATGTTTGACGGCCTCTGTGGCTCAGTGGTAAGCGCGAGTTCGAATCCCGCCAGGGAACAAAAATATTTTCTGTGTTCCTGGGTCATGGATGTGTATTAAATATATGTAGTATATAATAAAAATCTTAAATATATGTATAGTATAAAAGTATTAAATATATTTCCGTTGTCTGGTACCCGTAACACAAGTTCTTCCAGAACTTACCACGGGACCAGATTGACGTGGTGTGAAAGCGTCCATAGAAATTATTATTGTTATTATTATTATTATTTTACAGATAGAGAAAATAAGATTGTAGTTTACCTATAGTAAAATTATTGTATTATATAAAGCTAAAGATTCTGTGCTCTATTTTTCCTGTGTCCCGTTTATTGCAATACAGTATCTTTTATTCCCTCTTTGACTTATTGGAAATAACTTATTAATTATTATTTGAAGTAATTACTGCGGATATAATGATGAAAATACCTTCTAAATGTCAGCATGACATAATTACAGTCAAGATAATATTATGTATTACTCATTACACAACAAATATGTATGTATACGGCTTTTTATGTCTTGTATTGTGTAAATAAGTAAATGTTTTTTTACTCTGGCAATATTTAAAACGTACGTACGTAAACGTACTCTCTAACAAGGGTAGTTTCAGCGAAAGAAAGATAGTCTCAAAGGGGAATCACGTAATATCAGCAAAGAAATTCTAACACTAAGAAGTAAAAAAAAATATATAAACAATATACGTTATAAGGGTTTTGGTTTTTTTGTTTCGATGAGGCTGTTGTACAAACTATATATAGTTGTTTTCTGTGAAAAGCCTTATTTTCTAAAACAACAACGCCTTTTTGGTGTTTACTCCTTAAGAAACGATTTGAGTTATACGGCCCGGTACGGAAATTTTATGAGGAGTAAAATCAAGTGTAACACAAAAGTTGAGGCGTTACGTAGAAAGAGACAAACATATAAATCTGTATGATTGAACGTGTAAAAGAATGAGATGGAATACATTACATAGCGTATCTTAAAATAATGCCGCCAACGCCATCTAACACGATATTACAGCACTAAAAGTCAATCACACGACCATTATTTATGCAATATTATAAGATATTTAAATAATTTTAGCTAATGATGAAAAAAAATGGGAATAATACTTTATTCCGTTGCAATGATTTGCAAGACAAATAAGTATCCCTATAGCTAAAATTGACGTGAAGTTATTATGTAGGATTTTAAATAAAACAATGTGTAGGTACTAATTATTATTTTATTTTTTCGTCTATTATTAAAATATTGACTAGGTAAATTTGTACTCTATCACTATCACTGTGTCTTTTCTGGGTCCACTTAATATATTATTTATATCTTTGCACCACTAATGTATGTGAAAAAATTACTAACCAAATTGCATATGAAATCACAATTTTGATTTTTATGTAATTGGCATTGTATTAATTTCCGTATAGAAAACTGTCTTCATGTAATTTCTTACGTTATCGTAGTCACAACTCACAATGGTTTTTTAAAACATGATTGAAAAAAAAAAAAAAAACAACTAGAGCACGTTCAAGATTAAATAATTAAAAACACAAACTACTTCAAACTAGGGAATACTACGTAATAACAAAAATGAATTCAAAATTGAGAAATGTTAGCACAGACTAAAAAAAGTCATTACGTTCCAATATTCGCGGCGATTTTAAAATTATTTTAAATTTCAGCCCAGAAAAGTCTAGTAATTTTAATATATATCTATTCTCTTCAAATCGATGGGTCCTACGTATAAAGGCCAAACTTTTTTTTCTCTTTAACGCCGGGAAATGCTCTGAGGCATCCCGCCTGGGGAGTGGGTCTCCCCACGCGGGTATGTGGGACTGGCTGCGCCCGAAAGATGGTAAGTAGATGCAGCTCTACCCACTAAACGCGGCGTGTGCCACCAGTGCCGCATTTAGTGAGGTACCCCGATCTGTTAAGCTAACAGGCCACATAGAGTATAGACGGCTAGTCAGTCACGCAAGGGACCGACACCACCTCCACAGAGGGGTTGTCCTGCACCACAGAACAACCTCTCCCACCGTCGGGGCAGTACAATGGGGTGAGGTTCCCATCCTCGCCCCTTGCCCCCTGCTATTTTGTCCCCTTTTCTTATAAGAGGTGTACAAAGAGCCCCCTCAGCTCAATTAGATTCGCCCAAGGTGCTGGGCTCACCCTAGGCTACTGAGCTCCACCGCCACGTCAAGGCCTGAACCATGGTGGGGAGAACAACAACGCCTGCGTTATATGGGGGCATTATTGAACTACCGCTTAAACTATGATTGAAAATAATTATTAGGGCTTTTGGGGTCTTGGTCGACCAGTAGTATTACGCTAGAGTAAATGATATAGAGGTGTTAACAAGTTGTGGTACGACAGGAGAAACTTAAAGATATTGTTTTCCAATGTTTACATGTATCTTACTAATTATATTGTAATAAAACAGCTGGCTTTACATCAGATTACTAAGATAATATATTTTACCTAAGAATAATGCGTAAGACTATTGACAAGAAAAATAAATCTGCTTCAAAGGCTTGCCTGCTTGAAATATTTTGTAATATATTGCTGCTAGGTAGGTACAGCAACAACACCTCTAGAAAATAGCTAGTTACATCTTGCTGTAACAGTTATTTGGGTAATTTAATAAAGAGACGTTACTCAGCCGTCAAATTGATTCGTAGTCGTACGTTAATTAACGTACGTGGAATGCTATATGGAATGATGAGTTGGTGTATTTGTACTAAATTTGAACCGGTTTAAATTTTTACACTTACGCTTTGAGGTCGTTCTTTTTGGCGTTCATTGAAGGTGGCCTTTTTATTTTAGAACTTAAGACTGTTGGGGGTTCGGCCGTCTTGGCGTCCTTGTCGAAAGAGTCCAGAATAGGACGGATTCGGTAATCACGATGATAATACGTTCTATATAATATATATAATAATCTAAGGAGTTGAAGTATCGAATGAATGAATCGAAGTGTTGTTCGGCCATTAACGATCTCCGTGCGGTGGCCGGTCCGTGTTGCATGCGAGCGGCAAGGGATCGGCGGTCTTGGCGTTCATTGAGGGAGACCTATATTCAGCAGTGGACGGATGGAGGCTGATGATGATGATGATGAATCTAATGAGTTATATTTAAGTTATGTACACGCATGAACTGTTAAATAACCATTATTTTGGCAAAGAAAATGTGTCACAAATTCTTCGACCAAAACATGTTAAGTCATTTAATGATTGAGGTGTTCTAAACCTCAGCAACTGGATGTTACTGCGTCATGATGGGCGACATATGGACCATCCGGGATACGCAATCAGACGTCGGATATGATGACGAATGTCTTTATATTAAGACGTATACAGAATGTTTCATTAGGAATGAAACGGATGTCATAGGTTTTAGGATGAAATTTTTCAGAGTAGGTATATAAGGGTTAATGAAGTATATTTCCTTACCGAATCAAAAATTGTGCATACGTGTGTATAGCTTAACAAATAAACATATTTGCTAAAACTATAACGCGATATTTACTTAAATATTGTCACGTGAACAAGACCTTTATAGACAATGTCGAAATATCGAGCTCCGCTAAATAAAAGTGAAAAACATGGTAATTATCCCGTTAGTAGGAAAACAACCATTCTAATTCTAAATTTAAATACATTGAATAGTAAGTTACTCGAATTTAATGCAACTGTATAATGGAGTAAATTAGATGTATCCGAAATGTATCCGAAACGCCGGGAATATGATTTTGATTTTGATGAAAAAAAAAAATTTTTTTTATATTCCCGACTTTATATTTATAAAATCCGTATTATAAATCAGTATCTATAATATTGCTTAATTATATATATTTTTAATATTAAAAATTGTAGATTGAATAATATAGTGAATACTCAAAAATCAATCTATAATATTTACGAAAAATAAACATAATCGTTGTGTACGATTATCTTTATCTTTCAAAAATTACTCTCCATTGAACTAGCCTCGTGCTAAGCTCGTAAGAATCACTGTGTTATGTATAACGGACTATTAATATATGTATAAAAAATTAAAAGAATTGATAACCACCTTCTTTTTGAAGTCGGTTAAAAAGAAAGAATCACTGTGTTATGTATAACGGACTATTAATATATGTATAAAAAATTAAAAGAATTGATAACCACCTTCTTTTTGAAGTCGGTTAAAAAGAAAGAATCACTGTGTTATGTATAACGGACTATTAATATATGTATAAAAAATTAAAAGAATTGATAACCTCCTTCTTTTTGAAGTCGGTTAAAAAGAAAGAATCACTGTGTTATGTATTACGGACTATTAATATATGTATAAAAAATTAAAAGAATTGATAACCTCCTTCTTTTTGAAGTCGGTTAAAAAGAAAGAATCACCGTGATTGTATCACGTACCAAAGAGTTTTAATGCTGATCGTAAACGAAAGAGATTTGGTCGAATTGAAAACCTCTTTTTAAAGCCAGTTAAGACATATAAATTGATGCAAGTCGGCGATCGTTTTAACAATAAATGCCAATATTGAACGGATGCAGGCTAATGATGATGAAATAAAACGATGCTGACAATCAGTCCATGGATTGTTTTGTAATGTTTACGCGAATATCACTCAATAACGTCGGGAATGTGAAAACAAACAAAGCGATTAAATCCCTCAAAGTTTCATTATAATGTGACCATGGTTATAAAATATCTGTTGATGAAGAAAAACCCTAATGAACCGCGATAAATGCCGTAAAACGCAGTTTGCAATACAATGGTTGCAAAATTCCAGTATTGTTCAATAGGTTTTGATTTGGTGTCTGGCCATATCGGTGGGGTGCGTGACCGGCAGCAATGGTGACTTAGATCTTGAGGCAGGTTTGGGCGAGGCAATTCATGCATTATGCCTTTAGCGTGGTAATATGAGGCATTGAATGGCACAAAAATATAAGTCCACAAGTGTTTACTGAAAAAGCTATGCACGCAGTAATTGCTTGGATTCTATTATAGCCCTAGAGACGTTGTTCTGTACAAAACTATTGGACCGAATTGTGAATCTAAACCGTTCTTTAATCCACTTGAATACTCAATTTTAATAAAAACGGTTGAGCCATTTTTGATGAAAGAGAGTTCCCCCTCCCCCGCGGTATGCCTAAGAGCATTTCCCGGTGCAAAATAAAAAAAGAATAAGAATGTTTAAAATAAGAACATTATTCAAATCATGATCGTATCGGTAGCAATGGGTGTGGCAGTTGGCATTGAATAAAAATATCTTCTTTAGGGCTATTACGCACTGCACCCTCTTGTCCCGTTGCCACTTTACTTATACATATATAAAACTGTGTCTCTTTTGGTCCATCAATATTCATTTCTGTAATGGCATTCACGAAATGAGAGAGAAAAATCGGATGTCGCAAACGGTGCAAACTTAGAGTATACATAATACAGGTGCAAATCTACCATCTAGTGTGAAAGCTACCATACAAATTATTTTATGGCTGCTTCGAAGCGTATTTTGACGGACTACAGTTCGGACTCGAATCGGATGCAGTGCGTCATCGCCCTAAGAATGTTTCATTCATACGCAGGTGATGTGCATCTGTATATTCTTAATTTTATATCTCGGTACATTCTGTGTAAGGTGTAAGCATTTTGCACCTCGTCACTATGTGTTTTATTGCTCACGTGTCAGCCAATGTACCGCTATGGCTTATATATATATATATACGCATGTAACATAGAGAATCGTCATTTAAGAATTTTCATTTTTAAAATGTTTTTTATTATATGTAATTGTTAAATAAATAGTAGTTACCTATACGAAATATATCTTTCTATATATATATACGTCCATACTAGATTTTTAGCGGGGGAGGGATACCGCTTGTGCTGGGTTACCGCTTGCATAAGTGGCATTGCGCTGTGAAACAGCTTTGCTGTATTTCGGAAAGGATAATTAATGGTACCGAAACATACCATCTTACGTCTTAGGAATCAGGATAGGAAATGAGTGAATGAGTTTCTTGGGCTAGTCACAGGTTATTTTTTTTCCTTTTCTTTTACGCCGGTAAATTCTCTGAGGCATCCCGCGGGGGAGTTGGTCTCTCCGGGCGGGTATGTGGGACTCGCTGCGTCCGATAGGTGGTAAAGTGGACACAGCTCTACCCACTATAACCCGGCGAGTGCCACCAATGCCACCTTTGGTGAGGTGCCCCGGATCTGTTGAGTAAACAGGGCATCTCGTCGGCTTTTTTTTTCTTTAACGGGAAATACTCTGAGGCATCCTGCGGGGGGGTATGTGGGACTCGCTGAGCCCGAAAGGTGGTACGTGGACTCAGCTCTATCCACTAAAACCCGCTGACTACTTACCATAATACAGCTCGTCTGCGAGCTTGCCTATCCAACTCACCTAAAAAAAGATTCACTATATTTAGTCACCTTAGCCGCGACGTCCACTGCTGAACATAGGTCTCCCTCAAGGATCTCTAACCTAATGTAGGTTTGAGATGCCTTAATACTTTCCTTACAACTTTTTTGTTCTTGATCCTGCGTGTGATTTTAAAACTTCTGTACAAAAATAATCTTGTTGTAAATAACAAATATAACAACAGAAAATATAAGCAAATATAACCGCTCGTTGGCAATCAAAAAACTGGCACAGGCGCACAAAACCGACTAAAACAAGACACAAAACAAACATGGCGGTGAAGTTGAATAATTTCCGACTTGGTATTTTAAAATTCAATTAAATTAAATCTTACATTCATTTAAGCCAAAAAAATATAGAAACATACTTGGAATTTTCACGTTTAGGTAGACGAAGTGTTAGTCGGCCATTAACAAGGTGGGAAGACGATCTCTGTACAGTGGTCACTGTATGTCCAACAGGCCTGTGTTAGATGCGAGTGGTAAGGGATCGGCCGTCTTGGCGTTCATTGAGAGAGGCCTATGTTCAGCAGTGGATGGATAGAGGCTGATGATGATGATGATGATACTTGGAAAACTATAATCTTTTATTGTAATAAAACGGCTACCATAAACACGAGTAATTGATATGTAAAATTAAAAGATACTACCGTTACTTTGTTTATTTGGTACGGTTAGAAAAAAAAGAGGATTTTAAAACGAAATAAGACAAAAAACAGGTTTTCTCTATCTTAATCATACTTACCATTTAATATTATAATGTTGTCTTAGAATATAACCGAGTAAGCTTTCTTGATGTTTCCCTCGTTAAATATGATATGTTTATATGAAAATAGATGTACTGCATTATTATTTACAAGAAACATTTTCTCATGATATTGTAGATATAAGAAATAAATGCTATACGCACTTTGCAAACAATACAAATAATACACGTGAGGTTTTCTCTCATTATGACCTTTAACTAAAATTTGTACTAAACGAGAACAAGACTACCCGTAATATTTCAGTTTACTCAAAATTCTTTAATAATAATATGTAACAAACAATTGAAAACTTAATTAAAGTATTTTTAAACTACAGTCCAGTGATAGTTTGGAATACTTTGGAATTAATAAACAAACTCTTCAGCTTTATAATATATTAGTATAGAGAACCGGTGGGAGGGAAGCGCTGTGCCGCGCTCCCGGCTGCATGGGTACCACCATCTTGTCCCGTGAAACAGCTTTGCTGTGTTTCGGAGAGAAGGGCAAGACAGGCAGTGTAATTACTGGCACAGAGACTTAACATCTTATGTCTCGGGATAGGCCACACATAAATGAGTTGCCTGGGCTCGTTCCAGGTAAACTAGTTTATGTTCATGGGCGACGTCGACCACTTACCATCAGGTGGCACGTTTGGCAGTTTGCCTATCCAACTAACATAAAAAAAATATAGATATACTAATATATGAAGCTGAAGAGTTTGTTTGTTTGAACGCGCTAATCTCAGGAACTACTGGTCCGATTTGAAAAATTATTTTAGTGTTAGATAGCCCATTTATCGAGGAAGACTTATAGGCTATAGAACATCACGCTGTGACTAATAGGAGTTAGGTAAACTAACGCGGGCGAAGCTGCGTGCAACAGCTAGTTAACAATAAACAATCAATACTAGACATTAAAAATACTAATCTAAAAAGGTAGTACGAGGTTTTCCGTAAGGTATACTAAATGTTTGGAAAATCCAAAAGTTCACGCCTCATAATCTCAGTGAATAAACAATGTTATATAGATGCCCATTTGTTAGTCGTATCTTAGATTTTATAAATAATAATAATAATAATAATTAAACGACAATGAATCGAACGCTCACATTAATTGACAAAGTCGGCAGCACAAAATATTTTGTGAATATTAAAAGTAAAAAATACTCAGAATATTTTTAACAACTTTAGATGATATTTAGCTTATGAGGCGGGCAAAAAACTATATGTGTTCGCTAGCCCCTTATTTTATAAAATGATAATAGAGACAAACCATTTTAAAATATGTACATAAAAAGTATGACTTGTTATTAAAAAGGCCTCTATTACCAGCCCATCAGCCAATAATACACGTATTGTGTTTCGAGTCCATTGCACACGTTTTATGTTAATATTAGCTAAAAAATATGTTATACAAATATACAATAACTATGTATTTTCACAGCGTGTATTATTATATACCTTAATATATAGGTAGGTAGAACGATTTTTTAAATTAAAGTGTAGCTTTTGATAGGATTTGTCCTTCCTTAAATGACAAGATTCGAAACCCTGACCTCTGCGTCAACTACCCAGGTTGGTCGCAGAAATACACTATATTATATACAACGATTTTATATGAATAGTTGTTGAAAACATTTTTTTAATCACGTAAGTATTTCGGCTGGTCACACAGGAGAACGGATGGCCGGTGGGCCAATAAGGTTCAAGAGTGGAGGCCACATTCAAGTAGATGATGTGTTAGTCGACTATTAACCAAGTGCGGTGGCTGGTCCGTGTTGGGTGCGAGTGGCAAGGGATCGGCCATCTTGGCGTTCATTAAAGGAGCCTATGTTCAGTAGTAGACGGATAGAGGCTGATGATGATGATGATGATGAAGTATTTCGGAGATTACCTCCCACATCCAAATTTACGATACCTCTTTATAATATTAGTATAGATGGCTCATGGCTAGGTCTTTTGTCATCATCATAATATTTGTTTGCCATCTGTATCAAGTGTTTAACATGTTAAATGGGGCACATTAATCCATGTAACGCGACGAGATCCTTTTATTGGCTGAAGTGAACCAATTGCACTCGTCTCTGCAGTTGTCATCGCAGCGACACAATGGGGCAGTATAATTTAATTATCAAACAACACCGAGTATAGGCTTAATGTGATGGGAATGGGCATTCATTATAAATCTTTTTAGTACTGCTTGAGATAGAACATGAACGACAAAACGGCCGATCGCCGCCACTTTTACGCCACAAATGTCAAAAAGAAAATGTCTATTTCAAACAAAAATGCCAATGTAATATATAGTGTTGGTTACAACATTAAATTATAATTTTGTTAGTAGTGTTATTGTTTAACAATCATATATTTAATATTATAATTTATATAATCCCAATGTTTTGGATAGGACCACAGATAGGACAGTTAAATCGAGCCGCAATGACATTTAGAATACTGTTACTGGCATTTCGCAGTCGCTGCAGAATAAAAGCCGTTTTTTTGCGTGTAAACCGTCGGTGTGAGCAACAAAATGTTGAGTTACTAAAATTATTTAAAACGGGATATTTACCATGTTTTTCACTTTTATTTCTAATATATATCTATATCTATATTTTAATGAAAATAACCATGTTAACTTAAAATCCTATATAAAATGGTTGAGACCTTCAGGTTGTTATTTTTCAAAACATTGAACTATTGTCTCGTAAACTCACATTTTCAAATCCTGCTAATAGAAAACTTTTGTGTGATGGATGTGAAAGATTTTCCGGCGTCCTCGCCTACGCTTATCAATATTTAATTACGGAGGCAAAATGAAAACTAACAGGTTTTGTATCGCGCAGTCCTCTTCATTTCTTTTGGTGAATCATATTTACAAATAATAATAAAGATTTAAAGTTAAAAACTATTTTAAAGTTGTTTTTTTTTCCAAAAGCATTGTTTACTTCTACCACAGCTATATATAGCTTCAGTATATATATGAAGTATATCAAAAAAGTATATAATTTTATGTACTTACTTCTCAAAAACAAATGGCGTCAGATTACAAAAGGCGAAGGCGAGCGTTTTGGATGTATGACGTCGTTTTTAGGGTTCCGTACTTAAAAGGTAAAACGGGAACCCTATTACTAAGACTCCGCTGTCCGTCTGTCTGTTTGTCACGAGGTTGTATGTATCTCATGAACCGTGATAGTTTAATAGTTTAAATTTTCACTGATGATACCGTTATCACAACAAAACACAATAATAAATAAAATAAACAGAATAAAATCAATATTCAAGGGACCCATAAAACAAACGTGATTTTTTTTGCTCGATATTAAAATAACGGCAACATGTAGACTCTTGAAATATTATCATAATGTTTAGTTATATATATTAACTTTTAAAAATAAATAATTAAAATAAAATAAATGTTTAAGGGGGGCTCTCTTTAACGTGATTTTTTTGTATTTTTTTGTTAAAGCGTTTAATGTATATAATGGTGCGGAACCCTACATGCGCGAGTCCGACTCGGAATTTTCTGTTGGTGTTTTTATACGT
This sequence comes from Helleia helle, assembly GCA_963853865.1. Taxonomy (NCBI): domain Eukaryota; kingdom Metazoa; phylum Arthropoda; class Insecta; order Lepidoptera; family Lycaenidae; genus Helleia; species Helleia helle. Next base: position 18,105,460 of record OY971421.1, read on the forward strand.
ATATCAGATTTTGATTGAACATGGTTAAGTGATATAATGTTTTTATTTCGCGGAGCTCGATATTTCGTCATAGTCTACGAAACTGAACGAATTCGTGACATATAGTGTATATTCGTGACATATAGTGTATATTCGTGATAGAGTAGAACTGGTACTCCTGTTCTAATCTATCTGAGGTTGTTAGTCGTACAAAGTATACAAGAGTCTACATTATACCCGCTGAACGGGTCTGCGACATAGGGCACATCCAGTTAAATAAATTTGGGTGACTAGAGAGGTCTGGAGAGAAACTTCGAGGATAGAATTCTCATATTGTCTAAACACCGCAAGTTTCGATAATTTTATATGCCATATAAAACAGTAGGAAATAAATACTCATTGATCTCAACAATTCACAAGTACAAAGCTAAATAAAGCTGTTGAATAGGCATTTTATGTCCTTCTTTGGCATTAAGTCTCCAGCAATACGTCTCTATTTTTTTCTCCTATAAAATAGCTTTATAAATGACAATATTGTTAGTGCTTCTTTAAAAATTACTGCCTATACAGTACTTTAACGTTGATTTTGTTTTTGTTCGATCTCACTGGCGAGCAACATTGTAAGCCAAACACGTCCATTTGATAAAGAAAACCCTTAAAGCATTCATTTCACTTGTGAACCTAAGTGTTTGCAATCAGAGAATATTTATCAAGGAGGCCAAGTTTATGTTAATACAATACAGTAAATATTTTCTATATTATTATTTACTAGAAGCAATACGTACATCATTACTTTAAATATGTTTTACTTTCCTACTGCCTGGTCGTATGTAATGTGAATAGCTGTTTATTTACAACTATTTGAAGGCCTAAGATTAAATAAATAATAAATGCATATAATACAAAAGTTATACATATACATGTAAATTACATATTTACAGAAGAGAATTAAATGCATAAGTCAATGTAATTAAGACGTAGAGTTTGCTTTATAATCTTCGGAAGTCGGATTGGAGACAACCTTTCTCTATTTGATAGACAAATTATTAAGAACGGCTTTATTTTAGAGGTTATTTTTTATTTTTTATTTATAGGCGCGTGTAACCGTGGGGTACAGCTAGTAACCCGTAACCTTATAGTAAACTAGCTGTTTCCCGCAGCTTCGCCCGCTTAAACTTACTCAACTTAATTACTGTTAGTCACAGCGTGATGTTATATAGCCTATAGCCTTCCTCGATAAATGGGCTATCTAACACTGAAAGAATTTTTCAAATCGGACCAGTAGTTCCTGAGATTAGCGCGTTCATACAAACAAACAAACTCTTCAGCTTTATAATATTAGTATAGATTAATAATGTAATATTGTTTACAGAAGCAGTAGCGAGTGCAGTCGGGGGCTCGGCCGTCGGGGTGCCCCCGTCCTGGGAGCCCTTCTACTGCGTGCTGCAGCAAGACCGACGCACGCTCACAGCCTACACCAGCGAGGAACTTGCTGTAAGTATCTTATTTATAACAGGAAATTATGTATCAGTAATTCATTTATTTATTGTTACAAATAAATACATGCATACATTTTAATTAAAGGCGAGAGGCCAGCGGGATAAGCTGCAATACATGCTAAGCAATACTTAGTTATAATTATGTACTTATAATTATAGGAATTTAACTCTTTTCAATTTCTATGATTAATACAAACCTAATTTAGTTTTTGGAATATTCCGCTATTGTGACTTTCGATTTTTTTTAATTAATGCATCCAATTAATCACAGTCATCAAATCACTCATTACTTAACATGCCATGATATGTAACTAAGTTTATAACTAAGTTTCATTTGTTTGCTAAGCAATAATCTTTAAAAATATATAAATGTCTTTTAAGATTTAGTAATTAGTATACCGATAGCTCTACTAGAGCACTTCTCTGTTTGACTGTACGCTCTATTATCGTCATAAACCACTGGTTCGTGTCCACTGCTGGATGTCCTTTATTAACCCCCCATGCTAAAAGAGGGGTGTTAAAAATTTCGACCAATAAGTGTTTGGCACAGTAGCAATTTTTTCAAACGGATGCACCACCGATTTAGATGTTATTTTGACGTGACAACGTCTAATAAATCGATGAACGCCGGCTGCATGCACGAAATGACGCGTCATTGTCCCGTTGTAGTAGGAGAGCTGGCACCAATTTTTGGGACGCTAGCGTACAATGAGCGTTTTATTATGACGTTATCACGTTAAACTATCAATAAAAAAAAACAGGCAATTTTTTATTTAATGTCGAAGCTTTAGACTACCGACGCCCGTACACATCCGCACAACCAAATATTATGCAGATGCGTTGCTCTCCTTTTCCCTATGCCACCGAAAACTCACAAACCGCACGAAACGCGTCAGCATAGCTGTCACTGGACGCCGGTGTTATGTGAGCGGGTACAAACAACTCTTCTCTATATTTTCAAAGAACGCCAAGACGGCATATACCTAGCCACATTTATATAAATAGCTAAAATGTGCGCATAGCACGCTGAGCACCTTGGGCTTAAGAATGACACCTGTAGTCTAAATGGCACAGGTGTCTTCCACAGAAGTATTAACAGATGTCAAAATATAAATACACATTACATCTGTTACATATGGACTAATTATATTATTAATGATTTGTTATACGACGTAAGGTAAATATTTTTTCGTGAATTAAATTATTAATAATTAATATCATTAGTATAGTACTGTTTATATATTTTTTATTTAACTTTACCGATGGGGTACTTTACCACGCGTAAATTTTTGCAATTGCTTATTTCTTCTGCAAAGCCACCATTTTCCAAAAAAGAGCAAGACCTAAAGGGACCCACGTACTGGTACTAGCACCTACGTACTAGCAGCTACCATCCTACGTCTCATCAACGGGCCTGGGTAGAGTCCGATGGTGTGTGGGACTCGCGGCACATATGAGTGCCGAATACCCACTACAACCTCGCGAGTGCCATCAATGTCGCCTTTGGTGAGGTGCTCCGGATCTGTTGAGAAACAGGCACCTCGACGGCTAGTCAGTCCCTTAAGGGGCGACGCTACCTCCATAGAGGGATTGTCCCGCACCACAGAACAAACCTTCCCAACTTCGGGACAGTGCAATGGGATGAGGTCCCTATCCCCCTGTCCCCCCTACTCTTTTGCCCCCTCTTCTTATAAAACAGGTACAAAGAGCAGCCCCTCTCGGTTCAATTGTCTTCGCCGAAGGTACTGGGTTCACCTTAGTCTATCAGTAGCCCCACCGCCACGACAAGGCTTGGAGTTTGAACCATGAAGGGGAAGTTGTCCGAGTCTGATACAATAAATATCAGTCGATTTATCAAATGAAAATGAACCCCCAAACCACCAAATCTAAATATTCGTTTCATATATGAGGTCCATTCATATATGAACCACTCACAAGGCGGAAATTAGGCCAGAGGTAATCAACATTCAGTATACCGTACTATCTGTACCATAAATATTTCGCGAACATATCAAAACCAATACAATTTATAGGCGTCCGTATTTCACAGTAATTAAACAAGTATATAACCATCATTAACTAACAGCCGATAATTGGAAGTATATATTTTAGCTACGTACTTTTGTTTGCAATGGCCCGGCCGGCACTGCAACATATTCGCCCTCAATAGAGCGTAACAAATTAAAAATATTTCAATAATTCCATATATGTAGGCTTCATTTTATTAATTCTTTACCAACAGACTTTGCCTGTACCTTCTTTACTGTAATTCGTTAAAGGCAGTGATATTCAACCTTTTTGACATTGTTGCCCATGTTACGTAAGAAAACTAATCTAACTGTATTAGTGTATTATTTTTACTCCCGTAGAATAGCGACTTACATCCAATTCGGAACATAATATTTAGCATCATCATTATCAGCCTTTATCATTCCACTGCTCCATAGGACAAATCCCTTGCCACTCGCATCCAACACGGATATATATTTTGCATATTACGATAATAGGATAGTGTTATAGAAATATGTAGTCTGTCGACGTATTACGGCTGACTTATAGAACGTATGAAACTCTTTGACATTTGTAATAGAACTAGAATATATGTTTTACGGATATATTGTACCTACGAGAGGTCAATACCCCGACATGACGATGGTACAAAATATCCGAAACAATTTTTACGATAAACCATCTTGATAAACCGCGATAAAATCCGCATCAAGTAATTTTATTACAGTAAAAAATCTCTTTATACAAGTGAGTGACGCCCAATTTTTTGTTAATAATACAGAATACTTAATGACTGTATAATTAGAATAGAATTAAAATAATTTCAAACAATGACTCACTGCTACTACACTGCTGCTACATCATCAATAATCATCACCAATACACTATTGAAAGAGCCTATGTCCAGCTGCAGGACGGCTAATGATGTTGACGTTGGTGAGACTATTTTGGTGGCCTTTAAGCTTCATCGGTAGTAGGCAAAGAAGAAAACAACTATTATACAATAAATTATGTATGTATTAGACCGTGGTAACGTGGGCTACATTTTAGGCAAAATTAACGACGGGCGAAGGTGACTAAACACCAGGCAAACCTGTCTCTTGCCTGCTATTAATATGATTTTAATTAAATTTAAATTAATAAACTTTCCTCATTTGTCTCTTGCTCACCTTCTTGGGCATACTAGTTGAATGTTATTGACTTGGATAGTCAGCTGCCATGGTCAGGTGTCGGGGTAGTGTGTAGGTACTATAAATGTATAAGTAGATTGTATATAAGTTATGAGCTTAGACCCGCGGACTAGTTTAACGAGATGCAATTGTATATAGTTGTACGTTACGAAAAGAGAGATTGCCCATATTTGGCTTTATAAATAGAGCCAGTAATGAATGGATATCGTCAAAAAATCATGGTGACGAATTGTTAATAGAGTTTCCATCGTGGCGTTCATAGAAAAAGACTGAGTAGTGGACAGAACGGTTGGATAATAACTATGAATTGTTCATAGATATTTGTTTTTTATACTTATAATACAACCTTTGTTACGGCACAGTACCGACTGTATCTGTATCATACTGCCAGAGGCACAAGGCCATGGCAGTTATTGTAGCCAGCCGTGAGCCGGATGTCCCTTGTGTTATAACAGCGAAAACTTACGGTTCTGTGATTTTTTGTACGAATCGACAGCATTTCGGCCCACCGGTTCCGCTTTCCTGGTCTTGTAGGTAATTTTTTTTCTATTGTTTATCGTTTTTATTACAAGTGGATTTGAAAGTGACGAATTATTATAGCTTATAAAAAATATAAAAAACAATATACTTTTAGGTTATAAGACTTTTTCACTGAGAGATCGCCCAAATTTAAGTCTCATGGAAGAACCTATTCAACTTTTAAGCTATTAAAACCTTAATAGGTTTGAGTGTATAAATATAACTTAAATTAAGTGTTCGAAGTTTAAGTGTTCAAAATTAATTCAGCAAATTAATGTGAAATTCGAAAAATTCGTGAGATTTTTCTAAAAATATAGAGTCATATTTTCAATATATTTATTAGCTTTTCTAGCATTATATTGTTACTCTTTGTCTGGATACGTATAGATTTAAAGTCTTAGCCGCTTATTTAAACGATATTCAACTATAAAAGCTGATATAAATTAATGTTAGTTTGACATTTCAAGGTCGAGGAATACACGTGATACATTAATATAACGAATGATAAAAGAAAACCTGTCTGAACTTGAATAATTTAGTATCAAGACTCAATGAGATAAACGTTTTAGAGAGGACAAGTGAAGACAACTTTGTGAGTTATTTACCGACTCCAGAAAGTAGGGGTGAATACATAAATGTTTGAGGTTGAAGGAAGAAAAGGAAGTCAAGTCTACTTCCTCTTTCAGAGCAATCATGATATCCTATGTTACGATGATGCTCTCATACGGTGACATTTTACAAGCTGTTTATCACGAGAACGGTCTTTTTTATCGCAGGGAAATGCTTTTTACGCATGTAGCTTTTTAAGCATTTCCCTGACAATATTGTGTCAGGATCTCGGGTAGATCCTGACCCTATGTGGGACACGCACCTGCCCTACCTTGCCCTACCAGTATACTCAAACCACTGCGAGCGCCTTCAGCCGCTTTTTGAGGCTCTCGGATCTACAGGCAACAGGATCACCTCAGCGATAGGATGGCCCCGGTGAAGGCCAGACTACTCCTCGTAAGAGGAGACTGCCTGACCGCTACTAAGCAGTCATCGTGCCAAACTGGGCCTAATTTCCCATCCTGAAGCCCGACACGAGCACAGGGGCGTTACTGGAGGCGCATTAAGTAGCGCCTCTTACGCACCCCCGTTCGTCGCCCGCGGGGGGAGGCCTCGTCGGCGGCCGCCTCTCTCACCCACTCGTCGGCCTCCTTCTGTGACATAACTGCCTCGCAGAGGGAGATCATGACCGTCCAGGACTCGTCGTCATCGAGCATCGCGGTGATGACGCCAACTGGAGGCGCAGTAGCGTAGCGTCTCCTACGTCGCCCGTGGGGACGAGAACGGTCTATTACCTATACAAATCTTCACTTTTCATCGTCTCTGATGTTGTAACAAATTTTCTTTGAACTGTTGATGTTCTTTGAACTGGCGTATAAAACATATTTATGGTGAAAGTGTAATAATAGTGGCCCGGCGATTGCGCTGCATTTTAGTTCTGATTAGCATCATTACAATAATTACAAATGGGTGCACATGTTACACAACTGATGTCGGTTGCTGTCGATAAAAGCTTCTGGTTTGAAAGTTCTTGTGCTTTTGTTTGCTGTGATATAACTTTTTTGAGAGCTTATGCACCTATTATGTATCCCTTTGTATATTAATTTGAGATTCTATTTGTATCATATAACAACCATAGATCCTCTGACAATATTATATTTTAGGGTATGTATTCCAAATATTTAAATGTATACTTTTATGTGTATATAATATTTTTATGCGGATTTTATCCTCTATTAAGCCAGATTTTTTAATAAAACACTGCCAGGGTGCAGCGTTATGCACAGTCAAAAATTAATATAGCAGATATTAATGTTACAATGAGTTTTTAAGCCCGTCCATTCACTGTCAGATAAAGCTTCTCATTACGTTTGGAAGGTTATTTATATCTACCTAGTTGGTTGGCTTATACTACGACTTATAAACGGCAGCTCTACTTAAAAAAACGTGGTCTATTTTTTTAATTAGAAGCTCAGTTAAGGATTTTAATTCATCTAAATAAATTAAATAAAAACCTGAAATTGAAAAAAATCCCTTAAAATAAATATACTAAATATTTGGGCTATCAAATACTTAAATATCTTGAACTACTTATGTTAATTACTTAAAGAGCCGTGTAATTTTGATATTGAACTAAAATGAATTAGCGTAAACGCCTTATATATCTTCTATACGTGTGATTTACAATATAGGAAACAAAAGACTATCGTTATGGTAAAAACTAAAACTACACTAGACTATAAACACTACAGACCCAAATATATCCTAAGTTTTATTTGTTCATAAACTAGTTGTAATCTACATGTAATGAATGTAATAAACTCCCAACGGTAATTGGCCCTAAGTGAGGAGTGCAATAAGGAGAATAAAGACTTCTAGGATCATCTTCATCAGAGAAAAGTTTTTTAGAGGCCACTTGCTGCATTCTTGTTAGTGCTAGTTAAAATAGTATTAATATATTCTGAATTATACTCTTTCAAATATTTCATGACTAGCTGTGGCCCGGAGCTTCGCCAGCAATAACTTAGATTTTCAACCGTATCGGGAGGGATGACGATTATTTTTGAAGCCTAAGTTACTCCTTATAATATCAGCTATCTGCTAGGGAAAGTCTCGTCCAAAACGGTCTAGCCGTTTCAGAGATTATCCGGCACAAACAGACAGACAGAAATTTTAAAAATTGTTTTTTTGATATAAGTATCGTATGTTCATATGCATTTAGTGAAAAGCTGATTTGAAATTACAAACAAACACTTCAATTTTATTTATTTTTTATATTGTTTTCTAATGTTTACACGAATTTCACTGATTATAATTAAACAACTTTTACGAATTATTTCGTCGTTAATTGAGATTTTTTAAATATGCGAAATGAGTCAGTCCCACCATTACGCGAAACATCGTGTATCTAAAATTCTCATTTTTTTTTCAAAGCTTAATATTTAAGCCCGGGTGGGCAGCTTTGTGTTAAATAACTACACTCTATGTAGTCGTATGATCGCAGCTATCTTTATCCAAAGTCCACGTTATTGCTTCGTAGAAGCTTTGAATAATCGTATTTACATTCCAAATGATGTAGGTACCGAAATGGATTTAATCTAGCAGTTACGTGGACCCGGCGGCTGAGGGCGGACACTAATGGTGACACTTCATACACGAGACCCTATCCAGCCTACCCAGGGCTTGAATGTTCAAGCCATTGTTCACTATCTTTATAGTTTGCCCACGGCTTTGCCTGTGTGGACTTAGAGCTTGGCAGTGCTTGCTAATCGATTGGTTATAAAGATAGTCTGCTATGTGGCTTAGACTTTTCAAATTTAAGATTGTAATATTTATATTCATATTTTACGAGCTCAGAGTTTACGTTTAAATTTATAATCAAGAGGAACAGACAAAGCCAGTAAAATTCGGACTTGCGACAATTTAAAATTCAATTATGGTGTTCATTTTAATTAATCAATTATATTAATTACTAGCTGTTGCCTGCAGCTTCGACCGCTTTCCACCACTTCGAACCGCTTTCAACTTAGATTTTCAGCCGTATCCGGATCGATGATGATTATTTTTACAGCTTAAGTTACTACTTATAACATCAGCTATCTAACAGTGAAAGTCCCGTCAAAATCGACCCAGCCGTTTTACAAATTAGCCGGAACAAACACACAGACAGACAAAAATTTTATAAAAATCTATTTTGGTATGTGTACCGTGTTGACATCCATATGCATTCAATTCATTTTCGTATTCAATTTTTCAATAAAAAGCAGTTATTACAAACAAACACTCCAATTTTATTTATCTGCATAGATGGTATAAGATAAATCGCATTTATTCTCAAACAAGATTGTGTCTGAGTCAGACATAAATAGTTGAAATAGAAAAGATCTAGAAAATCTATATGGCATATGATTCGCTCAAATATGACCTTTCACCTCTAAACTTTACAACCGGTTGTCTCCGCGTGGGACAAACCTGTTGTCAAGTTCAGTGTAACAACGACGTTCGCGTAATGGATTATTATCTTCAATGACCGCGTTATTTATATCAACTATTACCTAAGAGGGAGTGACCCGGACAACGTCTGTATGGGTACTACCATCCATATTTCTTCCGCGAAGTTTCGAGGGAAGAACAGGCGTAATTACTGGCACCGATATTTACCTACTCGGTGTCGCATAAATATCTTGTCTAAGCGTAGTATATAAGTGGACTAGTTAGATAGAGATAAATGGTAAAAGATCATCCGGGACTAAAATAGAGATGGGGGTCCCACAGGGGTCCATTCTAGGTCCATTTCTTTTTCTAGTTTATGTAAACGATTTACCTTACCTAGTTAAAGATAGTCAAGAGGTAGTGTTGTTTGCTGATGATACTTCACTTATTTTTAAAATCAAACGACAAGAAACTAATTATGACGAGGTAAACAACACACTTTCGAGAATGGTACATTGGTTTAGCGTTAATAACTTGTTTTTAAATAGTAAAAAAAACTAAATGCATAAAATTTTCCTTGCCAAATGTTAAGCAACTGCAAACCAATGTACTCTTAGACAGTGAAAACTTGTAATTGGTGGACTCCACAGTTTTCCTAGGAATAACTCTAGATCTTAAGCTGTAGTGGGGTCCCCACATAGCTAGATTGGCGAATAGACTCAGTTCAGCAGCATATGCAGTGAGAAAAATAAGACAGTTTACTGATGTAGATACAGCGCGAATAGTATATTTTAGCTACTTTCATAGCATTATGTCTTATGGCATACTTTTATGGGGAAATGCGGCCGACATAAACAACAATTTTGTGCTGCAGAAGCGGGCTATTCGTGCAATTTACAAGTTGCCTCCCTATTCATCTTTGAGAGAAAAATTTAAAGAAATAGGAATTCTGACTGTCGCCTCTCAATACATCTTAGAAAATTTACTGTATGTCCGGAAAAACATAAATGAATTTTGTAAGAAAAGTGATATTCATAGTAGGAATACACGTAATAGACACAGGTTACATGCACCAATGATTAGACTTTCGAAAGTAAGCAATTCTTTTAAAGGCAACTGTATACGCTTTTACAATAGGATCCCAGAAAACGTTCAAAAGCTCTCCATAAAAAAAATCAAAAAAGTTGTTAAAGAGCGTTTGTGTGGTAAAGCATATTATAAAGTAAAAGATTTCATGGAAGATACCACACCCTGGGAATAAGGCGTTCCTCCCGGGCATTTCAAGATAAGATGTTGGAATTGTTATATAATATATATTATTTGAAAAGATTAGTTCCACTGAGTTTGTTTCGCCGGTTCTTCTCAGTGGGCTTACCTTGGAACCGGTGGTAGATTCAATTGACTTTTTTTTTTTTTTTTCGGATGGATCTATGCTAATGGCCCGAAGGCCCTAATGCTTCAACGGATTAGTGTGAGCCTATTCGGCTCACTTTTGATTGGGGGGTTGCCCCCCGCCTACCGTGCAGTCTGCGACCACACGGCCTCCTGGCGTCGGTTGTGATTCAATTGACGTTCAAAAAGATACTGTATTAGTTCTATTTTGAATAAAAAAAATTGATAAGATATTAAATTAATTATATTAATTAGCAATTATCCCGCGAAAAACGCAGTCTTTACAGCAAATGTGTGAGTGCACGCATATGCATGCATATAGCACCGCCCTCCTTTCCCACACTGCATATGCGTACACTCGCATGCACCACTACCCCACATGCACCACAACCACAGTAAAAGACCACCACCAAACAATCTACGTACGTTTCGCCCCGACACCGAGGCATCCTCAGGATGTAGACTCTACGATTAGTAATCGTTAAGCTGTAACGCCTGATTCTATTAACTATCTTAAAAAAAATTGATTTTGATTTTTGATTTTGAGTTCGGATGAACTCGTCTACACCTATGAACGACATTACCGCATATCATAAGGCGGTCTATCTGTCAGTTCGCTTATCGCTTTACAAAAAGGATTCGATTCCAATCGTTTGGTTTTTATCTGAATATATTTTTTGCATGGGTAAAGGATTTAGGTTTGTAAGAGGTAATGCCATACTGCTTTGTAGCCGAATTGGGTACCTCTCGCTCACATAATACCGGCGTCAAGTGACAGCTATGTTGTCGCATTTCGTGCGGTTTGTGAGTTTCCGGTGGCCCATTGAGGGATATGGAAAAGGAGGGCAACGCATCTGCATAGCTTTTGGTTGTGCGGATGTCTATGGGCGTTGGTAGTCACCATAAGGCTCCGACTGCTCGGTTGTCTCCCTATGACATAAAAAAGGGACCAAAACGAAGATTCGGTCTGTACATTTTAATTATACTTTCCTATACAATTTTAATATTGATTTCGCTTTAATAGTCCGATACATAACGATACTATTCAATTCAATACTACAGTAAGTACCATAACGCTAAGTCCGCACAATAGGTGTTTACTCAACGGAATTAAAATATTTTTACGAAAGAAATTGAAAGCAGTTAACTCGATGAATCTTACTAGTTTAGCGTGTTATGACTATTAAGATAATGTTGAAATGGGTTAGTGTTTTAACTATAAGCCACTCATCGTCTAGCGGTAGTTTACAGTACGACTTCACCGGGTATTATAATATAACGGTTGGGTATTCACTTTTAAGATGACTGTACAGATGGTTGAAGTGGGCGTGTTTTAAGATCATTTCGAATCTAGATCGATTGCGAGCTTGGTTGTTCACCTTCGCAAGATTAATCAAATTGTGTTAATTATACCCATTATAAGTGTTAGACAACTAGCTAGTTCCGGGGCAGGTATCCTAATTTCCACACCATGGTTCAAGCCTTGGCGTGGCGGTGGGGCTCCGTAGCCAGTAGTAAACCCAGTATTTTGAACTAAGCCAATTGAACCAAGGGAGCTGCTACCCCTCTTAGAAGAAGAGGGGACAAAAGAGCAGGGGGGTCAAGGGGCGAAGATGGGAACCTCACCCCTTTGCACTGTCCTGACGTTGGGAGGGGTTGTTCTGTGGTGCGGGACAACGCCTCTGTGGAGGTGGCGTTGGTCCCTTGGGGGACTGACTAGCCGTTGAGGTACCCTGTTGCTCAACAGATCCAGGGTACCTCACCAGAGCGCCATTCGTGGCATTCGCCGGATTTTAGTGGGTAGAGCTACGTCCACCTTACCATCTTTCGGGCGCAGCGAGTCCCACATACCCGCCTGGGGAGTCCCCCCCGTTGCTGAGGAAATGCTCTTAGCATTTCCAGGCGCAAAAGAAATAAAAGGTATCCTAATTTACGTGAGGTCGGTATTTGGATTTTGGAACCGTTTTAGGACGGATATAAATTATTTGTATTAAATCATGGGCAATATATTATATTATTGAAATAACTTTTTTTGTTATTTGTTTTTAATTAAAATAACGGGTCGATTTATTGTTAAATAGATCCAATATAGTATTTGGTATTTAATTTTATATGTGCATTTCCTTTACAATAAGAGGCAAAAATTGTGACTTCAAAATTTGTTCTCTAAAAAAGTTTATTTAAAGGCATTCAAATTATATTATTTATGAGGAAATGTTCAACAGTTTCTATGAATCAGTTATCGGATTTCTTTTGTAAAATCCTTCAACCTGTTGACTTCCTAAAACAAGTAAGACGAATATGAAAATGTATACATGTGTAAGTATATGTGATGATGTGATAACTTTATAATTATAATTCTTAGTAAGTTTTATCTGGAAGTAATTAAAAACAATATTTAGACCTTGAATAAAGACTTAATAATATTCAAAAAGGTTTCTTTATTAGGTTTTAAGGTTATGTTTATTCACTGTATGTTATTTTGGAGTATAATTGAAATAAAGTACGCGAAGGATAAATCAATAGGAATATTGATAGTTATTAATATTTGATATATTATCAATACAGTATATATAATACATACAAAATAGTATTTAAATAATTTAATGCGGTTTTATTTTTAGTATGTAAGTTTCTCAAAAAAAAAAAGAAAAAAGAGCCGAGAGGGTGCGGGTGCCTAGAAATGGGTTTTTCTTAATTTCTACGCGCATCTGAACATGAGACCATCACTTGTTCACCGGTGAAGGAAACATCTTGAGGAAACCTGCATGCTTGATGAGATTAAAAGTCTTTGAAGGTGTGTGAAGTTCACCAACCTGCATTGAGCCAACGCATCTACCTGAACTACGGCTCAACACCCTTCCCGCCTGATTTCGAGGAGACCCGTGCCCAGCAGTGGGACATATAAGGGTTGATATTATTATCTTTATATATATATTTCTTGTGTGCGTGTGTATGTCACTGAACTCCTCCTAGACGGCTGGACCGATTTTGATGAATTTTTTTGTGTGAGTTCAAGGGGATTCGAGGATGGTTTAGATCCACAAAAAAAATATTTTGTACAGGACAACGTCTGTCGGTGCCACTAGTTATCAATAAAATTGGAGTGTCTGTTTGTAATATTAAAATATCCGCTTTTTACTATATGCATAGGGTACAATGCATACACGGTACATGTACCAAAATAGCCTTTTTTACAATTTTTGTTTGTCTGTCCGTCTGTCTGTCTGTTTGTTCCGGCTAATCTCTGAAACGGCTGGGCCGATTTTTATGAGATTTTCACTGGCAGATAGCTGATATAACATCAGCTATATAGGGAGTAACTTAGGCTATAAAAATAATCATCATCAATTCGCGTACGGCTGTAAATCTAAGTTAACGCGGGCGAAGCTGCGGGCAACGGCTAGTTATATGTAAGTTTCAACTTTATTGAGATAGTTCTTGGTTTTATGGATTTTAAAAGAGTTTAAATAATCGAGTTAAACGACATTAACCTTGAAAAACATGTTATTTGACCTCAATAATAAAGATATGAAATCGGTAATGATATGAACGGCCTAATGTCTTAATACTAGATTTGAAGAAATGTATCTTGACCTCTCTCTCTCTCTCTCCTGTCTCTCACTCTCTCTCTCTCTCTCTCCTCTCTCTCTCTGTCTCTCTCTCTCCTCTCTCTCTCTGTCTCTCTCTCCTCTCTCTCTCTGTCTCTCTCTCCCTCCCTCCTGTCTCTTGTACATCAAAAGCACCGGGCGGTATATTGATAATGATGATGATCTTTATTGCCCGCAGCTTCGCCCGTGCGGTTTTATACGCTCATTTAAATGTAGCAAAGGAACTATTTTGGAATTACAAAAGCCAATTTATTACTTACTGCTGAAGAGATTGTTTCTTTCTTTTTTGAACGCAGTAATAAAATAGGTATTAATTACTCGTCGCATAAAAAAAATCCTTTCGTAATTAATAGCATAATTGTTAAATATTATAGGCCATTTGTTTCAGAGGAAAATGCATTTTTTTATTTTTGTGGCTAAAAAAAACAGCTAGTTATTGGATATTATAGAATTACATGGTTAAAAATATTTTAGGTGAAATTTTAAGAGTAAACGTGAGTTTCCGGTGGCCCTTTACAGAAAAAGGAGGGCAATGCATCTGCATAACTTTTGTTTGTGTGGATGTCTATGGGCGTCGGTAGTCACCATAAGGCTCCGACTGGTTGGTTGACTCCTTATGCAGTAAAGAGTTTAGGTTACTAAATTAAACATCCTGTTAAAATTACTTATTCCAAAGATGGTCATATTTAGAAAGCTGATTCACCGCAATAAAGTAACGTTAGTATTCAAAGTCCCAGAAGTTACAACAGGAACAAGACTACGACAAATGCCGCGATCGGCGACGGGATGTCTTCGGGGAATGAGAACGGAAGCTCTAACTATCCCGCCGCTTGGGAGATTGTGCCAGGTTTTTCTTGGTAACTGTACCTGCCATTAAAGTTTTTTTTTATGTGAAACATGTACAGGCCCTTGACAGTAAAATCATCTCGAATGCCGTGACGGTACACTTTCGGTACACCTTGGATTCATTTTTTTAAATTATTTTTTTTTCATTTTTATAAAATAAATCAGACGTTCGTTTCATATTTAATTACCCGTTAAATTTAAATCGGGGATCTCTGCGACTGCAACGCACCCTTCTCACCCTCAATCGTTCTCCTTCTATAATATCTAAGCTTCGTGGTTTTAAATGTTACTTGATGCGTATATATCATATAAATACTAATGTAATGAACCCCAAATAAGTGCTGTATTATGTATGGAACGAATATATAACACAGTAGCTGACGATTTCTATATATATATATATATATAGATCTCTTGATTCATATATTATATTGTCATTGGTAGACTTAGGTCTCCTAGAAATTGTACTAGTAGCATATTAAATCATGTGACTCATGACGGAAAGGTAAATTTTAGGATCTAAATCTGTTATATGAATCTGTTACCTTCCCATTTCCTTCTAGCAAATAACATTCTTGTTTTCTGGATATTGTGATTAATGGTACTGAGACGGGTTTCACAGGGATTAGAATATGGATGGTCTAGAGCAATGTTGACCATTTAGTGTCAGGGGATACTCATATGATAAACCGCCAAATTCGAGTCAAAAATTAAAAAATCTTTATAGACTCAAGAGCTTACATGTAGAGTTTAAGATAAACTCGACTCTACTTTTCTAACTAACTTCAAATATGGAAGTATTAGGGTAAAACCGGGATAGATGCCGCAGTGGGATAGATGCCTCATATCCTGAAAACCCAACATCCCGAACTCGCACTTAAAAATTAATCGCATAAGCAGGAGCCGCAGTCACCACGTATCTAAGTTACCCACGGACAATCCACGAAAAAGAACGCATTTAGCTCGAGTGTGTAATTATATCCGCGGCGAAATTTACAAACACGTCAAAGATTTAAAGGTTACTATTTCGCGTTGTCTAACTTTTTAATTAGTAATAAATTTAGTGCTATTTCGTATTAAGCTAATATATTGGTTCATTGAGTCTGCGTCTAAGTGTAAATAGATGCTATTTTGTATATAATTTATTTAAAAAATACGTGGGCATCTATCCATATCAAAAAGGATAGTTGCCCTGATTTTTCGAGGTATAGGTGCCCTTAGGGGCATCTATCCCTCCATACGTACATATACGCAGTAGGTGAATATTTTAAAACATTTTCAGTACCTGTTATATTTTTAAGTATAGGTATAATATGTATCTATATTTATATTTGGCCTCTTTAATTATACTAGCAGAACTATGCCACAAAAACAAATTAAAACTAAGTTACACAAGAAAAACAAGACTGGAACAAGCAATGGACTTAAGATAATAAAGAAAGAAACCACAAATAAAGAACAAGACAAAAAAATTATTATTTTTGTGAAAATGACAATGACAACCTCGCTGACTTGTGTGATAAAGAAAATTATAACCGGATGGATTAGTAATGTAAGCCATAAAATTTCGAAACTTGTCAGTGATTAGTCACTGACGTAATAGCAATTCAGCCAACCAGTGATCTGTATGTACGTCCAATTATCCATCAATGGTCATCGGTCGGCTAATCAGAGTCGCAGCACAAATTTGGCTGAATTTGTTTTCATGCAAAACACATGACATTACCCCTCTATTCCGGTTGAGGTTCTCGATGAGAACTATCTAGCATTTGGTTTTGGTTTTTCGTTAACACGGTATAAAGGGCATCTATCCTTCTCGGTATCTTCATGCTGGGGAAACTATCCATATTCTCAAAAAACATGTCCCACGAAAAGCTAATTTATGCAAAATCTGTATATGATAGGTAAAAGAATAATAGTAGAAATTCAACATAAAGGATTAAACTAGCTATATTAATAAAAAATATTCGTATAAAATTAATATTTTTAAAATTATGAGGCTAATTCAAAAAGTGGGGCATCTATCCCGGTTTTACCCTACTTAGGTACATCAATCACATAGCTGCTAAAATTATGAAGAACAAAGAAAATGATGGCGACCTCATATATCTTTTCCGTTGTCTGGTACCCTTAACACAAGTTCTTCGAGAACTTACCACGAGACCAGATTGACGTGGTGTAAAAGCGTCCATAAATATTATATTATTATTATTTTTAATATATTCTTATATTTAATCTCCACCACCACCCGGTCAAACTGGCGAACAACAACTAGTTACACTCATGTCACTAATTTACCTAATGGGATTAATTTATTTTTTTATTTTAATTTACAGTTTATTCATTACATTACCACTAATAAATCATTATAAGACTATTATATTATGTATTTATTATTTTATAATAATTGTTATATTTATTGTTGCACGCTCACAGTCATTTCCTGGCTTCTATTCGGATAATAAGGTAAGTAGTGAGTACGAATTACGATAGACAACAGGTAAGGCATGTTGATTTTGTTCTAGTTTTTTACTTTTTGTAATCAATGTGAGCAATTTCTTTTTATTTGAATATTTTATAAATTAATTGCATGAAAATAACATATATGCACGTAAATTGAGTACTTTAAAAATAATTAATGCATGTATTTTAGAACAGTTGTTAATTCGTAATGATAATTCTTTCATTTTTATATAGAGTAATAACATAATGATAACTCTTCTATAGAGCAATCATTATTATTCCTTTTAATCTTTTAAAACTATTTTCAAATTTTCGCTGTAGCCTTCTAGAAGTGACAATACCTGACCACTGAGCATTTTCGACTTTTGGTCATTACATGGCACACAAAATGTAACCTAATGATTGTCATTAGTGTGTAGTAAGGACAGTCGCTATTATTATGACATGACATGAAAATGTTAATGTTTTATTTAACCAACTGAGGAAAAAAAAAGAAATTAAGTTAGTAACGTTCTAGCTGGGGAGCGCTCTTATACCGACATACCGGCATACCGACGGACCTGGGGGTTATGTGGGACTCTCGGCACCCGAAAAGATGGTAAGGTAGACGCAGACTCTTCCGCGGTGCCTTGACGACGTGCCATCCGGCATTGTCCTCTGGAGGCAGGGGGGATGGAGTTCCCTCCTGCTTCTCCGCTTAAGGTACCCTGAACACATAAAGGTGCCTTAAAGCTATAGGGATATAAGAATGCGCGCGCGGCGGATCTCCTGATCGACCGCGCACAGGAGAACCTGTGGGTAGAGGCGCCAGTGCGGTCCCTTTCCTCCTCCTTATAAGGAGGAGACGGTCCGCTTTCGCTCCGTTTCCCTTCTTCTCGCAGAATGAGAGGACTGCCTGCCATGATGCTCTTACTGACGATCATCACTCTGATGACCGCAGAGAGCTACAGGCCCGCGCCAACCTCGGCCGGGAAATGAACCCTAGCCGTAATCTTTATATCTATTACATATATATTACATAATATATCCATAGTGGGAGGAATGCACTTGTAATGACAAACCTATTTTTTTTCCGTGGAAAATCGTTTTTGTGAAAGAAGGACCGGACCGGGAGTTTGATTACTGGCACCGAGATTTACTAATTTACGTGGCCTGGTTTAGTCCCTCAGTATTCATTAATTTTGACCACTTATCATTAGATAGCCAGCTTGTCCGTTTACCTGTGACATAGAAATATAACATAACAAAGCGATTTACGCGATTTCACGTTACTTCCAAGATGGAAGCCATTTTGACTTTAGGCCTGAGCTGTATCCACTGGCTATTGCAGTTGATGATTATGTACAATATAGATTACGATACGCTCTAATAATTGCCGTCACATACGCCCTAGTTTCCATTAGTGATATAATTACAAGTCATATTTGTTCATCCATAGTCTCAACACAGGAACGCGAACGAGTCCAAACCTTTCGTGTTTTGAGTAATTGCCTGTATTAGTTTTGTGCAATAAATAAATTAACGTGTCCAAATGTATTGCTTATATAATTTATTAGTTATAATATAAGTACTTAGCGTCAACGCAAATAGGTTGGAGTATTGCGTTGCTAATGATTTCGTTGCGTTGCTTTGGGTAGGTACAATTTTACTGGATGATAAATTTGTTAGATAAAATTGATCGTTTGAAAAATACAAACGATATTTTTCGTGTTCGTGAAGAGAGGCTTGAATGGTAAATAATAAAATGTGATAATATAAATAATATTTCAGCTTTGTCTCTTGTTGTCTCACGGTTATTAAAATCAATATAAACTATATTTTATTAACTATTGAGACAACAAGAGACAAAGCTGAAATATTATTTATATTATCACATTTTATTATTTACCATTCAAGCCTCTCTTCACGAACGCGAAAAATGTCGTTTGTTTTTTCAAACGATCAATTTTATGTACTTTTAATTGCTTCCATTTTGAACGCGACATGTTCTGATTCTGGGATCGATTGTTCCTCCTAAATAAAACACATTGGCTGATGTCAGCGGGGTCATATATTAAGGTTTACGATTAATAAATTTACACATTTTTATATGGCTAAGACATTAACCCTAAAGTGTGCTAAGCGCGAGTCGGGTCGGGTGCAGTTTATCCTATTTATCATTGTTAATCTTACCGCTTCTGGGTGAAGGCCTCTTTCATGCCTTTTTCGGAAGAACTAAAACCTCAATAGGGACTTACAAAACTAGACACGTCGTGAGTGAATCTGATGTTCCAACCCTTTCTAAATGTCAAATGTAAGTAGGGTTCTAAGGGGCTTTACTCCTCGCATCCAACATGAAACGGCTACTACGTGAAGATGTCTCAATATATCTAGTATTAGGTTTATCAACCCACCGACCAAACCATCCCATTGCATCCTCCATTCCTTAAGCTTACCGGCAAATCGGCAATTCGTTTGTAATAATATAATAATATGAACCCTTATATGTCCTACTGCTAGAAATGGGTCTCCTCCTCGAAATTAGGCGAGGAGGGTTTTGGGCCTTAGATCACCGATGCGCTTGCCAATACGGGTTGGTGAACTTCACTCACCTTCAAAGACTTATAATCTCATCGGGCATGCAGGTTTCCTCAAGATGTTTCCATCACCGGTGAGCAAGTGATGGTCTCATGTTCAGGTGCATGTAATAATTTTAAAAACCTATTTCTAGTTATCACAGTCAGGATCGAACCCGAACCTCTTGGCTCTCACTTAAGAGGCTGAGCTCATACCCACTAGGCCATCGTCGCTCACGATTCGATTCGTTTGTAAAAAGTCGAATAGAGCTATGGATACGAAGTTCTTTTCATGAACGTTAAAATGGCAAAATGGCATGACAGTATCGTAACGCTAGGTAATGTAAAGTTATTAAATATTCTAGTAGATTGAACTTTAATATCTGGCACTAAAAGTCAAGATTGTAACGACACATTAATATGAAAGTTATATCAATCGTAAAGTTTAGTGAAAACCTAGTAAAGTAGGTGGTTTATGTTTTGTCTTTGATGTTTTCATAGTGAGGCTGACGCAGGTACATTATAGGTACTATCATAGGTAACCTAACACAGCTAAATTGAACCGGGATATTTACCATATTTTTCATTTTTATTTCGCGTTATTTCGACATTATCTACGAATGTTTTGTTCACGAGCTCCGCGAAATAAAAGTGAAAAACATGGTAAATATCCCGTTTTTAATAATTCTAGTGTGTTGAATCGATTTAAAACTATCTGAAATGGAATGTTTACCTTGTTTTTATTTCCTATTTCGCGAACTAGGCAGACACTGATCCAGAATCTTGTGAAAAAGGCATTCAGATAGTGTAGAAATATCGAGCGACGCAATTTTTTAAATTGGTTATTATCGATATAAAGTGATTTCTTTACCCTGGACCTATTGCCCCATCTTTAAACTTTCTTTAAAATCTTTTCTTGCTCTCTCCTCCAAATAAAATAATAAAGGAGCATTTCACTCTTTAAATATATTTCTTTTTACATAGATGTTAAAACATTTAAACACCAACATGGCTCTAAATTCCGCCATTGATGGCAACAGCGAACACCTCACGGCTGTTGATTTCCATAGAACTACAATAAATATACTTGGACATACAATATTTTATAAACAATAGGTGCTTGTTAACGTTAAACAAAATGTACAAAAAGATGGCGTTATCGCGCGATCTCTTCTAAACTGGGGGATATATTGTACCGTCGTGGGAAACGGTGCCAATATATTGACTTCCGTGACTATCATCATCATCAACATCAGCCTCTATCCGTCCACTGCTGAACATAGGACTCCTTCAAAGAACGTTAAGACGACTGATCCCTTGCCATTCGCATCCAACACGGACATCGTCTTCCCACCTGTTTAATGGCTAACTATATATAATTCCGTGACTATATATATAAAAAAATAGACGATAGTTGAATGTGACAACGTCATAAGACAATGGAACGCCTCAGAGCGAGGTAACGCCGCATACATAATGTTTTTTCGTTCTTGTAGCCGGCTCCACTGAATTATAAGACGTTGTCACGTCAATAAATTTGTCCAGCAATGGACTATCTGTTTGTCTGTATATCGTTGCCATTAGTTATGGTAGAAGGATGTAAGTACTATATTCTTTGCGAAGTCTTACACATAGTGCTTCAAGCAAAGGAGTTCGTGGCACAAAACTGTAATCTCTCATTCAAGCAAAAATGAGGTATTCAAAAGCCTGAGTAGTTTATAAGGAAAATTTTATTTACACCAGATTTATGTAATAAATAGCCACACAGTAAAAAAACGCATATTTATGCGGAACTCTACAAAACCATTTGTTTTAGTCCATTCTTGTCTTTAATGCAACTTGTTTAATGTCAATGAAATTTATCCTCAGCCTTGTCGAAAACATAAAATTTGTCGTATTTACATTCATATAATGAGTATAAAAGTATTAAGTACAATGTAAACCTCCTTGGTATTTATAATTTCTGTCGCTCATAAGTGCAGGCCTTGACACTAAAAATAAAGTAATTGTATCAGAAAATCTGATACGGAGATTAACCTTCGTTTTATCGAGCTTATACACCGGCTCGATAATTTGCCGTAGACGGATATATAGCAATAATTTAATTAATAGTATGTCCATATGGCTGTTTAATAAGCGTAGTTATAAGAAGAGCAGGGGGCAAGGGGCGAGGATGGGAACTTCACCCCATTGTACTGTCCCAACGTTGGCAGGGGTTGTTCTGTGGTGCGGGACAACCCCTCTGTGGAGGTGGCGTCGGTCCCTTACGGAACTGACTAGCCGTCGAGGTGCCCTGTTAGCTTAACAGATCCGGGGCACCTCACCAAATTTGTGCTGCGACGCTGCGCCGTGCCGGTCCTGCGCTCTGATTGGCCAACTGGTGGCCATTGGTGGATGATTGGCCGATGGGACTTACACACACATCACTGGTTGTTTGAATTGCTATTACGTCAGTGACAAACCACTGACCGGTTTCGGAATTTTATGGCTCTCATTACTACTTTATCCAGTACGGGAACCTACTCGTGCTGGCAACGACATGGTGAAAATATTAAATACGTTTGTAATTATTATTACATTTACAGTCAAACTTGGATAAGTGAGAGCTCGAGGGACCATGATCTCTTTTTCTCTTATAGAGGCTTCTCACTAACTCGATTTCCTAGCTTTAACACAGTTCCCACTTATTCGGGTTTGACTGTATATTTATAATTCCCTCTTTACAACTGCGACGTCCTAATAGCTTTGTCCTACATGAGAATTAATAAGAATTAATGTACTAAACGCACTAAAAATAAAATCTGTCCGTACTAGCCGCACATGTTGCTCAGTAAGACCACACATGTACTATTAGCGTTCGTCGCACATGCTATTAGTAACGTAGTAACAACGTGTTCATGAAATGTAAACCATGATTTATTCGAGATGATGAATTTTATGTGGTTGAGATTTAAATAATCGGCGACTATACCTATAAATTATTAAATTGTGCGCGCAATCTCAAAATTATGCAGATGCATAAGCAGCCACCACAAAATTGCGAGTGATTGAGATTCGTCAAAGAAGGAGAAGTATCAGTGCGTGGTAGTGACTGTCTGAAGTTGCCAGGTTCAGTATGATTATTGTCAGATCTGCCAAATTCTTACATTTTAGTTAGTACATTGTACAGGGATGTCCCCTGATACTGTGTCGGGTTGGCCGTACATGCTTTAGTAATTTAAAAATGGACTTCATAGAAACGCGGGTAATGCTAACTGTTATATGATGTCTCCTCAAAACACGCCTGGAGACTTTTTTTTTTAAATAAGCGTTGTTAGTGACAAGAAAAGATCGTACTCATATTTAAAAGGCCGGCCACGCATTTGCCTATGATAGCGGGTGTCTATGGATGTCGCTTAACACTTATCACCAGGTGAAACGACTGTCCTTTTGCCCCCTCTTCTAAAAATGGTTGTATGCTTATACACATGCATGTGCATAATTATACAGTATAAATTATACAGTAACTAGAACAATTGATTTAGAAATAAAAAATAAATATTTTAGTATGATCAATGACTTATATAACGGCAGTAACCCGAAGAAAGGCAAAATTTTAAGTGAATAGCAACTTCTTAATAGAAGCCACAAAATAAACGTCATATACCGTTTAAAGGCGTGTATCATGCGTCTGCGTCGGTGTATCCAAGACGTCCAGCAGGGTTGTAACGTTGTAAATTGTAATTGCTTAAAGAATCAAATTCATTTATTGTGACATTTTTTTTCATATTTATCCCCCATGGGGAAAGGCAAAGGACTAGAGTTCATACAGCCTAGTCTGTAATATATGTGACATTAACTATGTAATTGACAACCACAAGATCAAGATGACCTATTGTTGTTTTAAAATTTATATTCAATAGGGAAGGCAAAGGACTTTAGTCCATACAGCCTGTTAGTATTTTCATTCCGGTATAACAAAAGGCCGGAGCCAAGTCTGAATTACCTTAATTTTTCTTAGTCCATTTTAGTGGCCGAAGTCTATTCTGAAATATGGAAAAACGGCGGGAAACCTCAAGGCCCGCTGCTGCGCCCCTCCAGTCCCCCATCAATCAACTATCATTCTCCACTACACTCACAAGAACAGTCCTCCATAATATTATAAGAGTTCGCCAACCAATCACAATAAATACAAATTAAATTTATTAAACAAACATTATTTACCGCCACACATGCATTTTACTCGATGACCTATTGACGTCTCATGATGTCGGGAAGACCCTACACTTTTTAAGATAATATAAAGGTTAAGGATTATGCTATAAACTGCCGTGTATCCCACAACGAGTTCAATCAAAAGACGAGAAGGGTGTTCAAAGTAAAAAAAAGTTAACAGAAAGGCATAGCAAGGTCAAGACTGTGTTTTTGCCAATCATATTGGAAAAATATTTAATTTATTTCATAAACGTACGTGTAAAGTTTAAACTGTAGAGGCTTGTGTGCTTTGCAAATACATCATTTGCAGAGAGGACGTCTGTGCTCAAATGTGCTTCACAACGTTAAATTACTTTTAACATTTTTGTTTTTTGGCAAATATGATTTCTGTGTCCTAAAAAGGCACTTTAGTTAATTATCTAATCTAATCAACGTACAGACCAACTATCAAATTATAATAAAATTAACTTAATTCTTATAGTATAGTGACGTAACTCTAAAAATGTAAAAGTGTTTACTGGTTAGAGGGAATCGCTTTGTGTCGCGCACGTGACTACATGGGTCCTGATATCCTTTTTATTTTTTATTTATTATTATTTTATTCGCAAAACAGCTTAGCTCTTTAGCGGTTTATTATCTTTACATAGCAACCTTTCGGCTACTTTACGGCAACTATGGACACGGGAGGACTGAGGAGCCATTGCTTTGTTACAAAAAAGGTTTAGGCGGGCAGTTTTAGTATTAGGCTTGTTTGGGTCTATAGCGTTAGACTTGCTTATGTTTTTGCGCTATGGGATATGGACCATTATTTTGACTATCAGAATTATAATTACCATTACGTGGGTTCTCCCTAGTTCGCCTATTTTAATTAGAACACAAAGTTCATTTAGGGAGGCCTATGTTCAGCAGTGGACGGATAGAGATTGATGATGATGATGATGACGATGATACAAAATAAATACATACATTTTATAAAACATATTTAAGAAATTAGTGCCCTATCTATTTTTTTTGTAAATCAATTATCAACCCTAATTTGACATATTGTGCCGCTGAACTTGACTTAACTCGCTATAAGGGGTTGTGCAAACGATGCCAAGAGTCTGGTCTTATACAATACTTTGTTATGTACTCTGTAGTCTAATATCAGTGGATGTAAGGTCAGTGTTTATTTTTTCAAACTGGGTCTAAAACATACAGCATTTTCTTTTTTTTTTGCCCGCCGGGAAATGCTCTGAGACATCCCGCGGGGGAGTGGGTCTCCCCACGCCGGTATGTGGGACTTGCTGCGCCCGACAGCTGGTAAATGGACGCAGCTCTACCCACTAAAACCCGGCGAGTGCCACCAATGCCGCCTTTGGTGAGATGCCCCGGATCTAGAAAACAAACAGGGCACCTCGACGGCCAGTCAGTCCCGCAAGGGACCGACGCCACCTCCACATAAGGGTTGTCCCGCACCACAGAACAACCCCTCCCAATGTCGGGACAGTACAATGGGGTGAGGTTCCCATCCTCACCCCTTGCCTCCCTGCTCTTCTGTCCCCTCTTCTTATAAGAGAGGTACAAAGAGCCCCCTCGGCCCAATTAGCTTCGCCCAAGGTGCACCGCTCACCCTAGGTTACTGAGCCCCACCGCCACAACAAGGCCTGGACCATGGTGGGGAAAACATACAGCATTGGGCTTAGGTGAGCTAATAGAAGGAGCTAATAGAATAGGTGAGCTATGGAGTGAAACTGCGAACTGCGAAGATAGGACTAATTAGAATATTGATGTATCATAAGAGTAGTTTCGAATAACTTTGTAACGTTAGGACGTATGACACCTCAGTCCTCCCGTGACCATGGTTGCTGTAAAGTATCCTAAACGTCGGGATTGTAAAAATCTTAATAAAATACGACGAATCCGTAAAATTTGTTTTTTTTAATGTTAGTTGGATAGGCAAACTGGCAAACGTGCCACCTGATGGTAAGTGGTCAACGTCGCCCATGTCGGGACAGTACAAGGGTTCTAGTTTACCTGGAACGAGCCCCGGCAACTCATTTATGTGTTGCCTATCCTGAGACAAGATGTTGAGTCTCGGTGCCAGTAATTACACTGCCTGTCTTGCCCTTCTCTCCGAAACACAGCAAAGCTGTTTCACGGGAGAAATAAGCAAGATGGTGGTACCCATACAGCCGGGAGCGCGGCACAGCGCTTCCCTCCCACCGGTTGTTTCATTATGTATATTAAGTTTGGGAACAGCGGATAGCAGGCCGACCTCAGATTATAAGGGATGAAAATCTCCGTGCAGTGGCCGGATCGTGATGAATGCGAGTAGCGAGGGATCGGCCGTCTTGGAGTTCATTGAGGGAGGCAGGTCCAGCAGTGGAAGGCAATGAGTTGATAATGGTGATAATGCCTAATACACTTAACAGCGGCACTAAATCCAGTATATTCCAATGTTCAAACGGCTACCACTTATGTATGGACATACATGCCACCGGTCACAAACCATTGGAAATCCCATAATAATAGACTACGATAACGTACACGCTACGGAAATGTTTTTCCATGGAAATGGAATTATGAAGTTTTGGATTCCATGTAATGCTGAATTTCTACAAAATTTGACATTTTCCAAGTACTTGAACCGAGCTGGAAAGTATACATAATTTATAGCAATTAAACAAGTGTTAAAAATTTATAATTTTAATTAGCATTTTGCGCCGATGCTTACGTACATTTTACACCCATGCATAATTAACATTTTAAATATAAAAATTAACTTTATGGTAGTCATTTGCTTCCAAATAAAGTCTATTATTCATCAATTAGGTACTCATCATGAAGGCGGGTTCGAAATCTTGTAGGTTCGCGATAGCCATGCTAATATGACATTATGACGTCATTATGAAATTTCAAATTTTTATTAATATTAATCAGAAATTAATGTAAGTATTAAAAAAAAATCACTTCTATCGGCAGTCTCTATGACTGCCATTATTTTTTCAAGGTGGGTGAGACTACGGGGAATAGCTTGTATATATATCATTGAAGTGAATTCATTTTCAGGGCATGTGAAACCGCGGGGAATGGGTAGTATTATTTTCATTAAGTGAGTCGTATTTCTGCTTGCACTAATTATTTAAATTGTCATACTTATCCGGTGTTAGTTGTAAATAGGAAGTTGACAATGAAGGGCTAATTGTGAACTTTATTAAATTAATTTGGCTCGAACATCGCGGTAATAACCCTTAAAATTGATCATCGCCAGCCTTCTTTAAAACCCTACAATGTAAACAAGAGATGAAGGTATTCGATCCATGGCCTATAATCCTCCTTTTGTTCTATTTCATCGAGCATATAACCGGAATAGAGCGGCAATGTTATGTGTCTCGTATGAAAACAAATTCCGCAAATTTGTGTAACGACGCTGCGTCAGTTCTGCGCTCTGATTGGCCAACGCATGGCCATTGATGGACAATTGACCGATGGGACGTACATACAGATCACTGGTTGGTTGAATTGCTATTACGTCAGTGATAAGTCACTGACCAGTTTCGAAATTTATAGCTCACATTACTGCTCTATCCGGTTATATGTTCGATGTTCTATTTACACGAAACTATTCGAAACTAGGGAAAAAGAATTCAAATTCATAATCATTATTTCGTAGGTTAACTTGTACCTAACACTTGAAACACATGAAAAAAGGGTGGTCAATGCATCCGATCCGAGGCCGTCAAAATATGTTCCGAAGTAGCCAAAAAACAATTAGTATCATCATTAGCGTTAGTGGCACACGAACTCCGTCTAAACTCTAAATGGATGGAAGATGGACATCCATCATCCGATTGTTTCCGTCATTCGTGAGTCTCCATTTCAGAGATGATTATTATTGATGGACTGAAAAAGTTCTAGTTTTATTTGTACAAGCAGAGATTCAAATCGGATATCGCTGAAATGATGGTGTTACTGATTGGGATCTACACAAAAGCTCTGTGTATAAGCTTCTCAACAAAGTCCCGAATACTACTTGGTAGTTCCAAGTAAACTTTCTTGATTAAAAATTATGTATGGTAACTACCATAGCTAAATCAATAAAGTTTTCTACGACACAAAAGTAATAAAAATTGGATGCGCCTAATTTATTCGCGGAAATTTAATTACGTCGAAAGTGGTTTTTACTTTCATTATAGCAATAAGGTTATATCAATTCTCGCTTATATGGATGGTTATTGAATACATAACGATTATAATAAATAGGCTTTCTTTTGAAATTGACATCGTTTATAAAGAAGAATGCAAGGCTAAAAGAAAAATGTTACTAATTGTCCCCGAAACTAAAAGTAAATTATAAAATTGTCTTTCAATGTTTCATATCTATACAAATAAATAAAATTGAAGTGTCTGTTTGTGCCGGCTAATCTCTGAAACGGCTGGGTCGATTTTGACGGGATTTTCACTCGCAGATAGCTGATTTTATAGGGAGTAACTAATATTATAAAAATTAGCATCATCAATCCGTATACGGCTTTAAATCTAACGCGGACAAAGCTGCGGGCAACGCCAGTAGGACAAAATTTTGTCTACCCCTTTTCTACGAGAGATATAATACGAGAAAAGGAGTAGACAAAATTTTGTCGTGCGCACATGCTAGCCCTACTGGTATATAATAAAATTATTAGCAGAATTATTAATTGCGGAAAACTTACTCTATCAAAACGTTCCTTGTGAATCATTCCATACATATATAAAACTAGCCCCATCTCCAGAACAATGAAGCCTGTGAATTGTATATTCTGACGCTCGTAGACAGGCGCTATCCGTCGGTATCTAGTGACAGGCTCTGCTATACCTTTTGTACTGGTTCGTATTCAAAAGCTATTTATAACTTTAAAAATAAGGTTCGAATCGCGGTAAAAAGGTTTTATAAAAGAGATATATTTTGTTTAAAATGGATAAACGATTCGGAAAATGTATAAATGTATGTTTAAGAATAACTTATAGTTCGAAAATACCTTCTTTAGACTTCGCGCTTATTTCTTTTTCTATTCTCCTTTATTATGTAAACGTTTTTACGTATTTTGTTGTTTATTTTAATTTTAGTTCATTATTTACATTAAATTCCACTAAAACTTTACTTTCCATATAAATAATAGTTGTCTACGGCTTAAAATGTAATTATAAAAGAAAAACATATACATTTGTCTATGAGATATGCAGACAAGTTTGTAGCGCTTGCTCTTTTTTGTCTTACAAAATTTAAATTATGTTCTATTTTCACGTAAGTCTACTCTGACACAATCCCTTTTATTGCGGTAAGGGAAACTTGAATATGGTTATATGATTGATAAAATTATTGGCTACGGCAGTGCAGTTTGCACTTGCTTATGTCTCCCGTGAAACAGCTTTGCTGTGTTTCGGAGAGTAGGGGAAGAAGTATAATTACTGGCACAGAAAATCTTATGTCTCAGGATAGGCTAGGAATATCTGGGCTATTATTAAGTTTACTTGTTTATGTTCATAGGCGACGCTGACCATTTACCATCATGTGCCTCTTCTGTCTGTTTGTCTATCAAACTATCATAAAAACAGAAGTAACACCTGCTTAATAATCGAGTTACATATATCATCTTCTATTTTTTTTTATATGTTTATAAAATATACAAAATTTTATAAACGTTGGTTATTACAGATAGTTTAATTTTACGAACATATAAACACAGCATATTAATAATATGTTTATGGACATAGAATCATGTTTAGTAAGAAGTTAGGTCTCACTACACAAGTAGAGGAAAAAAACGAAAACCGTTAATTTGATGTTAAATAAATAATGTTAAATAAATAAGAAATACTTTTGCAGAACCCTCAGCGCGCGAGTTAGATTTGCGCTTGTAAATATATTTGTATGACGTACTAGCTGCTGCCCGCAGCTTCGCCCGCGTTAACCTAAATTTACAGCCGTACCCGGATTGATGATGATTATTTTTGTAGCCTAAGTTACTCTCCCTATAACATCAACTATCTACCAGTGAAAGTTCCGTCAAAATCGGCCCAGCCGTTTCAGAGATTAGCCGGAACAAACAGATTGACAGACAAAAGTTGTAAAAAATGTTATTGTGGTATGTATATGGGCCGTGGATACATCCTATGCATTTGAGTAAAAAGCGGCTATTTTTATATTACAAACAGACATTCCAATTTTATTAATCCGTATAGATACGTCCGCATTGGTGTTCATTACCGGACAAATATAGGCTATTTTTAGTTTAGGGTACTTCAGGTGCAAGTCCCACATAGGGTCAGGATCTACCCGAATATACTGGCTACATCCATAAAGAATTTTCCAGCGATTTAAAAAAAGAGGATTCGAGTGGCAAGGGATCGGTCGTCTTGGCGTTCTTTGAGGGAGGCCTATGTTCAGCAGTGGACGGATAGAGGCTGATGATGATGATAAAAGAGGTTATAATATGATGACACGGATGATGCTGATTATAGTGATGATACCAATGGAATGGGTAATTGGTATGCAATTAAGGTAATCGTAAGTTTATACTATCAGGATCTTAATGGCCGTTGTAGTCGTAACTATTTTAATTTCGCGACTAAATGGTTGCTTAAATCTTGATAAGCTGATAAATAATAGAGGAACACATTGTACAGTCGTCTGCAAAAATACAAACACATTACTTTTAAATGTTATAAGTAGTTAATCTCCTAAAAATGGTTTATATATGAACACAAAACAAGTATGATACTACTGGTTTCATAGTGTATAACTTACGATAATTTATTATACATATAAGAGTAAGGTCTTGATTTTGAAAATAATATAATGTGTATTTATTGATGTAAGCGACAGTACCAAAGAATTATAAATAACTACATATTTAAATTTAACGATGTGAAAATTGTATTGAGAATCTTGTTTTTGTACTTTGGCTTTGAAGTTTGAACGTTAAAAAACCTTGAAAATTACATAAGTCGATAAAAAGTTATAAAACTTTTGTAGTAAGTTACGAATGTTTCACAAAAAAAATTCTTTTTAACAATAAATTAGTTGCAAAGTTTTAGTAACTTTTAATATATATTGTGACTTAATTTCGTGATTGAAACATTGAGCTCTTACACATTACTCTTACAAAATGGAGATCTTGATTTCTTGGTACAGGCAGCGTGCAAAGGGCGGCAACATTTTAGTAGAGGGCGGTAAATTCGGGGATGAACACATGAAGGCGAAAAACAAAAAATAGATTAGCAAAACTTTCACAGCATACACACCTTGAAACTTGCCAAATGTAGAGTAAAATAAAGCAGAGGCGGCAAAAATTTAATAGTTTACAGGCAGCAAATCTGTAAATCTGGAATAAAAGAAATGATAAATGCATTGACATTGGAATATGAATGAATGCTTTTATAATTTATTTGCAACAGAGGAAGACGGACGGATGACGCGACGGTAGGTCCTCCGAATCCGACACGACCTCCGGTGAGACGGGACGACCGCGATGATCTCCGTGCAGTGGCCGACGTGCAGACGTCGCAGGGCTGATCGGCCATCTTGACATCCATTGAAAGAGGTTTATGACTTACAGTGGACAGATAAAGGTTGATAATGGTGGTGATGATAATATTCCACCAGTTGCTGAAATAATCTATGCAATTTGCTTCGCAACATAAAATAATTTGTTCACAGTCATTATTATATGTGGACGGAAATACGGCCTGGTGACATTAATTTCATGTACAACGGTCATCAGCCGGTCACTACACTAGGATTATACAGTTTTAGTTATTAGAAGTAAGCTTTATCGACAGAAGTTTAGAGTATACAAAATAGTCTATGTACAGAAGGGTATAAGGGATACTGGGTACTGACAGGTAGCGGGTTGTAATCCCTACTCCTGTAGGGGACAGATGTATTTGTGTCACTATCATTATGTGTTCGTGTAGGTACTGTTGTGCTTTTGGATATTTTTGAATTGCCCTTTTTTAGACAGAGTACGCGACGGTACAGAAGTTCTTAAATGAGAAAATTTAAGACGAGAAAAAGAGAATCAATTAATCTATACTAATCTTATAAAGTTAGTGAGGTTGTAGAGAGTAATAATCTCTGGAACCACTGAATCGATTTTTAAATTTCTTTTACTAACAGAAAGCCACATTATTTGTGTGTCGTAGGCTACTGATGTATTTCTACGTTAACGGAGGCAAAGTTGCGGGCAACAGCTAGTTATTATATTTATTCATTTATTTGACGTCAATTCACTTAAATACTTTTAAAATTAAATGATGATCCGCGACTCCTACACGTATCTTGCCTTTCATCATCATCAGCCTCTATCCGTCCACTGCTGAACATAGGCCTCCCTCAATGAACGCAGACGGCCGCTTCCTTGCCACTCGCATCCAACACGGATCAGCCACCTGGTTAAATATTCTTTCCTTTATTTACAAATAATTCATTATTATAATTGAGTTGATAAGTCATAACAGTCTTACTTACAAAAAGCTTAAACATAACACTAGGGTCAACGACTTTGTGTGTGAAAATAAGTGTTAAATTCTATAGAAAAAGCTGCGAGTATTGAGCGTACTGAGTCATCAAAACATGTGTTCTCCTTGAAAAGGTTATGAATGTTGAAAAGAATAAAGTACCTATATACTTATGAAGTCTGCGCGTCTGTCTGACGACTTACTATCGCTGGTTGGTTAATTTGTATTGATACTTTATTAATGTTATACTGATTTAATAAAGATCCATATAAATGTGTTAGTGGAACCGATAGACGTTGTCGTGTACATAACATTTTGTAGTGGTCCGAATTGACTAAATTCTAAACCATTCACGGATCTACTTGAACACATACAATAATCATCAAAATCGCTGACATACAGAGGTACAGAAGAATTACATATAATATACATACAAAAGATTAGAAAACGCCAGTAAACCGTGGGTCGTGACTAGCTGATATAATATAATAATACATAACATTACATGTATATCATAATCATCATCACAAAATTATTTCAGTAAAACAAACTGTTCTAACAGAAAATAAAATATTATAGCAATTATTTATTGTTTTTACTTATTATACATAATATACAATGAACATACATTTTTTTAATAGAAGGCACGCCTAAAGTTTTGAGTCCTTCAACCTCTACGTTGTCTGTGTATATCTTAAGAGTGCGCCCAACGCGAAAATTGAGAGAAACGGTCTATTTTTAAGCCCATAGTTTAACGGGAAAGAACCAAATAATTCAGATTAAAAAAATTATATAGGTAGGCAAAAACTCTGTAGAAGTCGATTAACCCAGTAAAATTATGAAAAAATATCTTGTTTTTGTAAAAAAAAAAAAAACTTCGCATAGAAAACAAACGGTATTAATTTAAATTCTCAAAATTATCAGCGACAACACCACATTATTTTTTACTAATTAAATAGCTAGACTAATGTTTTAATAAAGTAACCCAACCCTTTTTTTATTTCATGCCTATATTTTGAATAATTAAATAAAATATCAATTAAAATTATAACCACTCAGAGCCAACTTATCGTTAACAGTATCATGCGATTTTCGACTCTAAACTAAGCGGATAGATGAAAAAATTATGCACGGAAACTGGTCACATGTCGAGCAACGCTCGATCAGAATGGTCGGACCCGCGCGCTCTTTTCCAGACCAAAAAACGTAATTTATTCAGATTGTTTTTAAGTATCTAGTGTAAATAAATATTGTAAATTAGACTGTATGACGTTAGTATAGGGTACATAATAAACATAACTACTTGGTCACTCAAGTTCTATAACCCCGGTTTCATTCATCGCTTCTCCTAGTAAAATATGTTATATGGATTTAAATATAATACTGAGAAGCGCGGGACGGATTCGAACGGGCGCGCGGGGGGGCGTTGCGTTATCACTTATCATTTGTGTTATCATTTACTACGTAATATAACCGACTTTTTAAAAAGGAGGAGTATATTCGAACATAAATCCGTCATTTACCAACCGATTTGAAAAATTCTTTTTTTGTTTGTTTTTTTGTTTTGTTTGTTTGCCACTACAGGTCTGATGATGGAGACCATAGACAGTCGAGGAAACTCCTCAACGGTTTACAGTAGCTATCTTGTCTTTGAACTTAATTAATTTATATTGATGAGAACTTTGCAAACATATGCCGCCTTATTCCAAAACGAAGACTAAATATAGTACCGAGTTTAATACCTGCTTTAAACCATGGTCTAATATAAATGTTATTACAAAAACTAGTTTAACGCTAGTACCAGGACTATCTATGGTACTAAAGTTAGACCACCGTGACCCCTAGTTTAACTTCGGTACTAACCTCAAAACTTTAAATTATCAGATGTCTTATGCGTTGAATTTGCGTTTTTTCGTATTAATTGTATTGAAAGGTAATTAAATGAACTCGATATAGACAAAATTATTGAATTGGACTAACATTTAAAATAATTATTCTGACATCCTTATATAATTTAACATTCTATTTCTGTAATTTTGTTGTATTGTATTTTGTCATTGATATACATACCTATTTTATATCATATGTAATAATTCTAATTAACTCTGATATTTTTCATGGATGTTTGGATTAAATAAACACTAACCTTTTCTTGAGAAGTCCAATTATCATCCCTTTTTTCTTTTGTTGATACATTTTACAACATAAGTAATTTCGTGGCACACAAATTCACAACAAAAATTATTATACTATTCTTATGAACAACATACCGTCTATTTAGAATCAAAGAGCAATAATGGCTGTATTGTAACTATTGGTAAGTGGTAACTCGACTTACATTGCAATAACTAAACATTAAACAATAAACATTTCGATGACATTAGAACTACGCGCGCTTTGTATTTCATTCCCTTATACGCGAGCTATATAAACAACTTAACAGCTAAATATTACAATATTTGTGTGTAATAAACAAGAATTTAAATCACACTACCTCAAAGTACAAAGTAGTAAAGATTTCAGATATTTTATATAACACAATAAATTTTATTATCAAACTATTGATGTATTTTCCACATTATATTTAATTATAAATTAGCGAGCTTTGCATAAAAAGGAACGGTGTACCGAAGTAATCAAATATTGAACGAACAAAATGAATGATATGTTGCTCAATAATCTGTGGATACAATGAAACCAGGGACGATCTTTGGTACTACCTAGACCCCGGTTGGTCCTCGATTTGTAATAAGAATGAATTTTAGTCCATGAACTAACGTTAATACCGTAACAAACCTGGACTTTTCAGTCTTGGTTTAATCCCGGTACTAGATAAGTTTTTTGTAATAAGGCGGATGGTTTATAAGTGCCACTACAGGTCTGATGATGGAGACCATAGACAGTCGAGGGAACTCCTCAACGGTTTACAGTAGCTATCTTGTGTTTGAACTTAATTCATTTATATTGATGAGAACTTTGCAAACCTGTGTTTTACCCTAAAATTATATTTTGTCTTGGCCGTATTCTATACTAATATTATAAAGCTGAAGAGTTTTTTTGTTTGTTTGAACGCGCTAATCTCAGGAACTACTGGTCCGATTTGAAAAATTATTTCAGTGTTAGACAGCTTATTTATCGAAGAAGGCTGTAGGCTATAAAACGTCACGCTGTGACTTATAGGAGTTGAGTAACGCGGGCAAAGCTGCAGGCAACAGCTAGTAATCAATAAAATTGAGTTTCCTCTGAGGCAATTGACTCCTTAACATGATGGAGGGCTTTTTAATGATCGCCGGAGCGGCATCTGCTTATGGGTTAGTGCTTTCTCTGACCTATAAATAGGTCTATTAGTAAGCATTATAACCGTGTCTGTGTTCTCGGAATGTTCCGGACCAATTAGGTCAGATTCGTTAGAAGCCGTTTTATAATCCCTCTTTTCCTCGTGTTTGTATGTCATGTTTATTGTTGATTGTGTTGCGTGGTTATATACATGTTTTAAATAACAATTGTTAACAAATATGGTTTTTTATGTATAATATGATAAACATTCCTGTTTTGCTGTTATGTTTTAAGAATGGATGTTTTAAAGTAAGTAGTTTTAAAATTTGAATGTTATCAATAGTATTGCTCTGAATAAAATTATTACTTTAATAAGCAAGCTTTACTAAATTTAAATAACAGAATGCTGATCCACTTATTTAATTAAATCTATTTGTAATTGTGTAATTTGTTTTATTATTTGAACATTTAAAAAATATGACATCAAATCAAATTTGAATTTCAAAAGAAGTCACCTTTTTTTGTGGTTACTTGCTGTTTGTTCTTATGCAGAGTTTCCTAAGTCTTAAATAAAGTTTGGTGTTCTCACTTACTCTACCTTAGACTTAAAAGCGGTACTCGCTTTTAGTCTTATTTAGCCAGTAAATATAATTACCTACTTTGCCCGTCCAACTATTTAGTATTTTTTTTACCTTATTGTAGTTATTGATTACAAGGATTTTCTTACCAACAGTGTTTCCCAACGAATGCTTAGGGACGATCTGCAGAGTTTTATGAATAATTATTTATTGTATCTTAATATGTATTGTTTAATTGTTTACAATAATAATTTACCTGCTATGTTCTGGTATGAATAAAAATGTTAATAGAAAGAAAGAAAGAAAAAGAACTTTATTGACACACATATAATAGGTCTATTATAAGATACCAAAATCTCATTATAACTCGATAAAAACCTAAAACAAAAATTTGTAATTACAAAGTAAAGATTCTTTTTACTTTGTAATTACAAATCAGATATTACAAATTAGATATCCTAAAGTAAATTACTTGTCCTGAACAAGTTGTCCTATAGTCTATACTGTCTAATAAAAAATATACATATATTATATTAATTATATATTCATTTTGTAATTGTCTCAAGATCATTTTATTTTCAAAGATATTTGAAAGGGCCATACAATAACTATCAGAAATTTAAACGTTGAGTGGAAGTAATTTAGGCCGTATTAGAAAGGAGATAGAAGGACGTGGGAATAATGTTCATATTGAGATAAGTTAGTCAACGTGAGATGGAATATCATATGGATGGCTTGTCATGCTCCGGCTATCTCATATGTATAGGTCTGCTATGCGGATATTGTTATGAAAAATGTATCGGTTGACGTGTTGCAATACCGCTGAGAAAATTATACCATTGAGTAATACGCACTTTAGTGTGTGTGTACTATGTAGTTATGATCAAGACTTATACATCTTACTTCAATAAAAAATCACACATCATTTGGGCAGTTTTCTATAAAATGCAAAGCAAAGGCATGAAATCAAAGAAAACACGACAGTAAATAGAACAAAATGTGGGATGTGTTATTAAATTGTTTTTCTTTTAAGTTACATTATCAAGCAACTTGTTTATTTACGTAAATTCATTTGTTTTTACCAGGCACCTAACAATAATGGCGAATATACGACGCGCAGTTTACCACGAGTGAGGATAGATGGCAGTAGCAACATTGGAAATGGAGGCGTCCGGTTACGATGTTGGGCTGCTCCGCCCTCAATCACAGAAGAAGAAGCTGAGGATGAAATCGAAGAAGATGCAGTTTCTTTGCGAGCAATGCCATCATGTCAAGGTAAGTCGATTTAATTTTTGCGCCATCTAGTGGCGAGTAGAGTTAACACAAAGTAATTGTATTTGTACAACGCCATCTAGCTGGAATATGAAGAGGAAAGAACTTCTGATACTAGAATATAGATGGCAGTATTATGTCGAACTAGAATAACAATTTACAATAAAATATTAATTAGTACACCGCTATAAAAAATAATGATACTATGTACATTATTTTTATTTATATTCAGATCATTTTTATTATTTATACTAGGGTTGATATTTATATTAACCCCAGTGAATCCACGCCCAAAGAGAAAGGATTTTATTTATTTATTTAGCAATAAAATATGTAGGAGGAACATAAAACTTACATCTAAAATCAAACCCCGTTTACTAAATATAGGTATTCTTATACATCATACATTAGCAATTATAATTCGTATTAGTCACAGTATTGAGACAATTAGTGGCCATTTCTACGCACAATGGGTGATGTTTGGTGAACTCATTTGTGGGTAGGGTTGTCAGAGGCAATTTAAATATCCTATTGACTTCCATTATCATTAAATTTGACCAACTGTTTCAGCAAGGTCATGGCAATGGAAATATTGCTGAAAAATCGTTACTTTGGAACCATACTATATGGAACTATATGGAACCAACTGCCACCTACGGTATTTCCGAACTGATACGACTTAGAGAAAAGAGCATCTCATATTTGAAAGGACGGCAACGCACCTGCTGTTAATGTAGCGGGTGTCTATGGATGTTATCACTTACCACCAGGGGAAACTACTGTCCGTTTGCCCCCTCTTCTATTAAAAAAATCAACATAAATATAACACGATAGGTGACGATAGGCTCAAATATACTATCATTTGTACGAAATTTTGTGTAATATTTTTATCCATATAATTTATATACGTGAAGGTAAGTGATGCTTCCCTTGAATAGACTAGACACTATAATATCTCTCTGTCATCAGCTCCATATCTATAAGATAGATCTTGTATGCAACAGAGCTGTTTCAATCTTAATAGTTTTTAGCGCACATAAAATATGAAGATAGTTAAACAAAAATATTTGTCTGTGTTATTTGTTCTTCATTTAAAAAAAATATATTCATAGAGCACGCATTACGTTTATTACAATAGGTTTAGATTTACATATCTGTTTTTTTTTCGAAGGACTTTTAAGTTGTAGGGGCCTCTAACAATTAATTACATGAGAAGATGAAAAACATATCTCATATTATAATAAAACAATTTTTTACGGATTTTATCGCGGTTTATTAATATATATCGATAAAATCCGTAAAAAAATGTTTTATTATAATGAGTGAAATTCGCGTAAACATTAGAAAACAAAACATATCTCATAGTACTAACTACTAATTATTATCATCATCACAGCCTTTATCGGTCCACTGTTGTATATAGGCCTGCTTCAATGAACGCCAAGACTGCCGATCCCTCGCCACTCGTATCCAACACGGTCCGTGGTCCGGCCACTGCACGGAGATCGTCTTCCCATATCCATATAGTCGGAAGTCGTCCTACTCTCCGTCTTCCAACACTTCGTCTACCTAAATGCGGCCTCCACTAATTATATGAAAATATAATTACACTAATTGTACTAGCATTAGATAACCCTAGATAACGGGTGCAAGATACAGCGTGACGCCGGCACCCATCCGGCACCAATCGATTGGGGCCATTTCACGCCCCTGCTGCATACTTGTGGCCGCTTTTTACATTCAAAATATTATAGACCCGTCGCCCGCTTCACTTGTACAACGCTGTTTAGCCCTTCAGTTTGATAAGTTCTATGAACGACTTGGACATATTTGTGACCGCGAAACATTACAGTGTCATCGCCCGCCTCACTAGTTAGCCTCCCCTCCAATTTTACTTGAAAATGTCTTTCAATGAACGCACTAGTGGGGGGGGGGACGAGTTCAACATAATATATAATTAAAATGAAACCAATTCATAGTTGGACATAGTGGCTGTTTAACTATCAGTTGTTGTAATATGTAAAGGTTACAAATTATTTGTACCTAATGTGGTTCACAAAACCTTACGTTTGAACTTTGAACTACGAGATTAGATTATTATTGTTATTATAAATAAGAATATATTATGTCCATGTTAGATTCGAGTAGCAAGGGATCGGCCGTCTTAGCGTTCATTGAAGCAGACCTATGTTTAGCAATGAACGGATAAAGGATGAAATTATATAGGTATTTTAAATGTATGCCAACTGCTAATAGAACAACTGGGAGTTATGTCTAGCATAGTTCGTTAAATTTAAATATGAAAAATGAATAAAGAAGAATGTCCGACAAAGGATCAACAATAAAACAAAAGGTGATCCATCATCTCCGATGGACATTTTCGGCTTGAATTCCGGTGGAATTTTCAATTGGTCCCGTATTAGCAAGTCAATCGAAAGGGTTGGCCCTGTGTAATCGAGCTAACGCGCTCCTAATTAGAGTCGGCTCGTTTTTAATTGACATTGCTCCCTTGATTCGTATCATGACGTATTCTGATGGAAGTTGATAACTCACTTTGTGTTGGTTTCCGTTTATTTTCATAAATATATCTTTAAGATTTTTTGAGGTTGTGTTGTGTGTCAGGTGCATACATCGGATATTACGGGGGTGCGTAGGAGGCGCTATTTAATGCGCCTCCAGTAACGCCCATGTGCTCGTGCTGGGCTCAGGATGGGAACCTGGGTCTGTATGGCACGACGTCTTGGGGACTGCTTAGTAGCGGCCAGGCAGTCCCCCCTTACGAGGAGCCAGCCTGTCGCTGAGGTGATCCTGTCTGTTGCCTGCATATTCGGAACCCTCAAAAAGCGGCTGAAGGCGCTCCCAGTAGTTAACCCATCCTAACTTACTTAGCACTCTCAGGTCTAAATCACTCCCAGGTGCGAGTCCCACATCAGGTCAGGATCTACCCGAAGATCCTGGCTGCATCCATAAGGATTTTCTTGCGAAAAAAAATTACATCGGATATTATAAGTATAAGTGACTTCTATATTTTTATTTATTGTTTGACGCGGGTCTCCTTAAAATTTGTCGAGGAAAGAGTCAGGTCATAGTTATAGGTTAATTAGTCTCCTAATGTCTTAAAACTTAAAATAAAATTTTGTAACATATTTCGTTACATTCGTTATTTGTATTAAATTTCTTCTTCTTCTTTGGCTTTAGCTCCCTTGCGTAATTGCCAGTGTCAGAGTGAGGCCATCAGTATTAAATCATCGGTATGGTATTGATCACTCGATTGAGTCATAATATCATCTGTCTGCCCATGTTTATGTTTGTAAAATAAAATTTTGTAACATATTTCGTTACATTCATTATTTATATTTACATTTCTTCTTCTTCTTTGGCTTTAGCTCCCTTGCGTAATTGCCAGTGTCAGAGTGAGGCCATCAGTATTAAATCATCGGTATGGTATTGATCACTCGATTGAGTCATAATATCATCTGTCTGCCCATGTTTATGTTTGTCTCAGACAGCAATATTATTTTACTCTAAAGTTTGTTTTTACTTTTACTTAGGAAAGTAAAAAACAAAGTTGTAAAGCGTTACAGTCTTGCTTTTACTAATAAGCTTGAATCCATTAGTTTTTGTTTCATTTTCTTCAGTATTAGAGTTCTGTAATCAAACTAAAATAGTAAGAAAACCATTATACGGTTGCTTAAAGTTTAAAACATCTCTCTCTGTATACCTCATGAACATATCTCGGAAACATTGAGCATGCAAATTTATAATACGTGCCACAGGCGTGAT
Organism: Helleia helle; assembly: GCA_963853865.1. Classification (NCBI taxonomy): domain Eukaryota; kingdom Metazoa; phylum Arthropoda; class Insecta; order Lepidoptera; family Lycaenidae; genus Helleia; species Helleia helle. The sequence continues at coordinate 18,147,089 of OY971421.1, forward strand.
TTGACGTGCGCAATAGTCGATTATGTTGCCTACCGCTCTCCTCACACCCTACCAAGTATAGACAAAGAGTGAAACTTGGTAAAATCTTAATTAAACCTCAAGAGTAAAACATTAAAAAGGCAAAGTAGGAAGATGGTTTAGTTGATGAGGACAGTGGCTGCAACTGAAACTTCATTAATTACAGTAAAAAGAATTGTGAAGGAAAGAAACGGTAAAATATCGCTAAGAAGGTTTGCTATTCATCTGCAGGCGACGAACGGAGGTGCGTAGGAAGCGCTACCTAATGCGTCTCCAGTAACGCCCCTGTGTTAGTGTCGGGCTCAGGATGGGAACCTGGGTCTGTATGGCACGACGTCGTGGGGACTGCTTAGTAGCGGCCGGGCAGTCCCCCCCTACGAGAAGTAGTCTGGCCTTCGACGGGGCCAGCCTGTCGATGAGGTGATCCTGTCTGTTGCCTGCACCGGGACCCTCAAAAAGCGGCTGAAGGCGCTCGCAGTGGTTTTAGTTAGGGTGGGCACTCCCAGGTGCGAGTCCCACATTGGGTCTACCCGAAGATCCTGGCTGCATCCATAAGGATTTCCCTGCGAAAAAAATGCTATTCATCTAATTTTAAATGTCATTGAAAAATCGCTGAATAGATATAAATCTAATTATGGATAACCATTTCGTACACGACAATACCTACCTGCGCAAGCTCCCTGCTGGCTGCTACTGACGTTCGCCAAGTCTCATTTTTAATGGCACGCTCTGTACACTCGCGTATAATATCATCATTATAGTCAATTGAATCCACCACTACGGCACTAACATCACCTTCCCCACTTGCATCCATATTTCATTCATATTCATTAATCTTATTGCTTTTCTTTTACATTTAAACTTTATATTGTTGTCTAATGTTTACACGAATTTCACTCATTATACAAAACAACTTCTGATTTATCGCGGTTTGTTTAGTTTTTTACGCGCACGAAGTTTCGGATGTTGAATAGCAATCATGTTTACGGGAGTAGCTCTTCCGTGACCAAGCTTGGCGATACATAATTCCTAAAAGATGTTTCAACTTGAATTTTTAGTTTCTTTAAAAATTAGCTACGGAATTATCAGTTTGAGACCGTTTTGCGCCAGTTTCTCTACGATTTACTTAAAGTATAATTTAAGCAAAAAGCTCGTCTTTCACCAGCGTTATTTGTGAGCGAAGAAAACATCGATTGACGAATCCTAAATAGAACTCACCCGAGAATTTCTAATTTGGTGAAGAGATATTTCTGGTTATTTTTTTGTCCGTCGTTTCGTCATAACGAACGCATTGGTTAAGTGCATGTAAATAGAAGTTAAACTATGGTTTGCATTGAATATAATTTTGTGAGTTAAATTGTGTGAATAAGAAATGCGCTTGGCGGGAGACCGGCCGTCTACACTTACTTTTAAAGAGACTTATATACAGCAGGTGGACAGAAAAAGGCTGACGATGATAATGAGATATACGTTATTTTATTTAGCGGAAATAGAAAAAATTAATCTTCTTATCAAAAGAAAATATTTGCATATTGTTTGTTTTTCAACTACTTTCTTTTGTACTTATTAGAAAATGATTAATAATGTCTATCTTTGTAAATTGTTATATCAGCATTATCGATTTTGCCCTCACTGCTGGTCATGGATCACCAGGTCAAAACATACGAGGAGGGCCCTCGTAAGACTAGGGTTTGGATAGTTCATGCGCTTATTTTCTTTAACGCCGGGAAATGCTCTGAGGCATCTCGCGGGAGGAGTGGGTCTCCCCACGGGGGTATGTGGGACTCGATGCGCCCGAAAGCTGGTACCCCCTCGGCTCGATTAGCTTCGCCCAAGGTGCTGGGCTCACTCTAGGCTCAGTAGCCCCACCGTCACGTCAAGGTCTGAACCATGGTGAGGATAGTTCATGCGCTGACCCAGTGTGGGATGGTGAACTTCTCACTCCCTGGACTTTTTATTTCATCAGGCATGGAGGTTTTCTCACTGCTGTGAGAAAACCGATGTTTGTCGAAAAAAAGTGATGTTTTCCTTCACTGGTGAGCAAGCGATCTTGTCATGTTTAGACGCGGGGGAAATTTAGAAAAACTTAGTAACGGGCAGGATCGAACCCAGACCTCTCACTTCACGTGACTGGGCCTTTTAGTGAGAGGTCTCCAATACACCAACGTTCATATATAGGCAGATATTGGTGTCTACGAAAAGCCACTTACTCATAGCTAGTGGTGATGCTATGTACGCCCTACGACCTGAATACTAATGTCGGCGTCACTACCGCAATGATATTAAAAAACTATTAATTCGTAGAATGTGTGCTCGTTGCGAATGTATCATCCTTTGCATGATACTCTTATGGAAGGAAAAATTATATAAAATTAAATAGGTATATCACGATAAAAGTTTAAAAACAATATGATCAGTAAGCATCATCGTCATCATTATCAGCCTCTATCCGTCCACTGCTAAACATAGGCCTCCCTCAATGAACGCCAAGACGGCCGACCCTTGCTACTATCAATAAGCATAGTGAACTATTATTTTTATGATAAAGGTTTAAAAACAATATGATCAATGAGCATAGTGAACGATTGTTTATTTTTTATTGGTTTGAGGGATTAGCCGGAACATACAGACAGACAGACAAAAATTGTAAAACATGTTATTTTGGTAGGTATAAGTACCGTGTATACATCCACATGCATTTAGTAAAAAACGATTGTTTTAGTACTACAAACAGACACTCCAATTTTATTTATCAGTAGTTTTGGATCGTTTATGCATAATTACAGTTGTTCGTAGAAAGAAGTGTGACTGTAACTCCACATAATATTTACGTATGTCGCGCTTCGTTAAATGCATTCAAAAGAATATTTTAAACATTTATTGAAAACATAAGTCGTTGGTTTAAGTTGTAGTAGAACTAATAGTATCATAAATGTGATGATGAATTAGTAATGAAGTATTTAGGAACATCGCCACAGGACATACAAATATAGTGTACGTCCATAGTATTTTAGTCACGTAACCGAAGTTCAGTACGGTCGTTTTGAAGTGAGTTACCTTTAACGGCGAGGCGACCGATCGTACATACTGGCTGGTATGCGGGTAAAAAACGGTAATGACAAAACTGATTTGGGGAATTGTGATGGTAAGTTTTTTAAAGTTTTCAATGGGAAGTAAACTGGTGCCAAAGACAGGTAAATACAATATTTTTTTATTTGAACAAAGGTCTTCTTAAAATAATTCAAAAAATATGTTCACATATTTCTTTACTGCAAGTAATTAGATAATACTTATACATTTTAAATCTTTGGCAAGCAAAAATGGTTAGACTAGCATGTAGCTGACAAAATATATTTTGGAGCTGATCAACGCTCTTAGCTGGTCGATTACCTTCTTAGTTACTATGCAGTTTTTGTCAAGTCAGGCACGAAGTTATTAATTGATTAGGGCAAGACTAAACTGTAGTTAAATAGGCTGTAGCTGCTCATGTAATTAAAACAGTACAATATAAGTACAGTTCTTGTAATTCTTTTTATGTATTAACTAGCGGTTGACCGCAGCTTCGCCCGCGTTAACTTAGATTTACAACCGTATCCGGATTGATGATGATTATTTTTGTAGCCTTAGTTACTCCTTATAACATCAGCTATCTATCAGTGAAATTCCCGTCAAAATCGGCCCAGCCGTTTCAGAGATTAGCCGGAACAAAGAGACAGACAGACAAAAATTGTAAAAAATGCTATTTTGGTATATGTACCGTGTATACATCCATATGCATTCAGTAAAAAGTGGTAATTTTAATATTACAAACAGACACTCCAATTTTATTTATTTGTATAGAAGAGGCAGCCGAGCAGTCGCGGTCTTATGGTGACTAGCGACGCCCATAGACATCCGCACAACCAACAGTTATGCAGATGCGTTACCCTACCTTTCCTTTTCCCCCCGATGGGCCACCGGAAACTCACAAACCGCGCGAATCGCGACAATTATGCTGTCACTTGACGCCGGTGTTATATGAGCGAGAGGTACCACACCGGCCGTGGCGGCCCCATTCGGCTGCGAAGCAACATTACACTACCTCTTTCTACATAAAGATATTCTAGTTTTAGTCACTAGGTCCTGAACATAAGTCTAAAGAAACAAGTAGTTAAAAGTTCACGGGGGTAAATTTTTGAAGAGTAACACTCGGAAAAGGGCGCACGATAGCCCTTGGCTTACATCTGCCATAAACTAAGGATTTTCTAAATGTAAAAAGGTTTTGCATAACGTTTTCATAGTAGTACATATCTAATGTTACAAACATTAAATATTATTCACTAATAATCTCTTAACAAACAGACAAAACTAAATTGTAGACAGTAAGAATAAAACTAGTAGATTTTTTTATCCCGAGACGCAAAATGGATGGATTTCATCATCATCATCATCATCATCATCATCATCATCAACATTACCAGCCTCTATCCGTCCACTGCTGAACATTGGCCTCCCTAAATATGTATAGATTTTATATAAATTTTATTGATGCCATAATAAGAAGAATAAGTTTTTAATATAATCTTACCTATATGGAGTATGGACATACGGTTTTCCTTTTCTGCGTTGTCTGACATCGCTTTTTAGCGTAGCAATTCTGTTTTTTTTTTGTGTTTGGTTAAATCTTATTATTATAAATACTGCAATAATAATAATTAATAATATGAAACATATGAAAAAATATGTGTTGTATACAAGTAAAACCTTTAAATTTCATTTTGCACGTACAGTGAGAAAAATAACAAAAGAAAACATAAATTCTGAATTAATTTTCCCGAGACCGAACATATTAGGTCTGCTTGAGTGAACAGCCAGACGGCAGCCGCTCCGTATCCTAGTGTAACTGGCGCATGAGAACATCAGATGTCACCCCACTTCCTGAACGTGACCTCCATTCCAGAGTCTTACCCACTGACCACTAGGTGTAGAGACTAGAGCCCTTTCACTTTTTTAATAAAAGAGGTTTATCGCTATATAAACAGAACATTTTCCTGACTGGCGGAAAAAAAACAATAAAACAATAAACGAAAAATAAAATCTAATCTTATCTTATATCTTTAAATGAGCAATTCTTGTGTATATATATATATAATTGGAATCTCGGAATCGGCTCCAACGATTTTCATGAAATTTAGTATATAGGGGGTTTCGGGTGCGATAATTCATTTTTAGAAAATGTCATTTTATTTAAAAAAAAAAAATACCGGGCAAAGCTCGGTCATCCGGGTACTGACTTTCTAAACACATAAATAAGCTAAGTATTCGATTTTGTTTGTATCAAATAATGATGATGCGGTGTCATGGAGTTTAATAGCTTTTTTAATATGTTTTTGTACCGCTATAAGTAATATTGTAAATATTTTTTAATTAAAACTTTAAAAAATATTTCTTAATTCAACGACTGCACTCGTAAAAGCTTTTATTTCCGTATCTATATCTGGAGTGGAAAGCAATTTAAAAATATATACCAAACGTCAATATCGTATTCAACAACGTTCAGAAACGAATACATGTATTTGTAAAAAGCAATGAATGCGAAGCTTATCAGCCACTGATACGTTTTGTATCGCTGAGTCACAGTTTTATATATATTTGACGCGGGTGCATTTGTGCAGCATCCATGTCTCTACTCTCTACTCCCTACTCGCTACTCGGTACTCGCTACTCGTTGCCGTCGCGCCGTGCTGATGCTCTCTACTGCCTATTGTCTCTGTTAATAATGTTAATGTGCAATAATGCTAGGGCTGGCACTGGTTTGTGAAAATGTAACTTGACAACTTTTATTTGAGTATGTTGTTATTGTAGACATTATTGTTGATAAACCTCCATACAAGTAAAATTAGTAGCTGTAGTATTTGAATTCTTGTAAATATAAGTAATCAATCAATATCATTAATCAAACATTATTTTAAAATAAAAATAGTATTATAAAAACTAATACATTGTCTGTAAGATACATATTACATACATACAATAAAAGTATTACATTTTGTTTTACCTAATATTATGCGGTATCATAAAGTAGATGATCTAAGGACGTAATAGATTTTTTTTAATTAGAGGTCAAATTCAAAAAGATCGTATAAAACCGAAATAAGTTATTAAGTATTTGTTTTAGTCTGGGGATTTATAAACTTTGTAAACAATTAAAAAAGCCTCATAAACACAATACTTTTAACTAGATCTCTCTTAAATCGATTAAAGCATATGTTATGTCATCGATATAAAATCTCGCATGAATATTAATTATGGAAAACAGACAGCCCTACGGTTTTGTAGACAGCGCGGACGGAGCGCGGCGTTCGGCGTTCGCGCCAGTCCAGTGCGTTACTCCGCTTCCGACTCGCCACACATCGAACGAGTCGATGCGACATCGATGTGACGAAAAATATTCGTTCGGCCCATATTCGTGTTTCGTACGTCCAATATTAGTGTACCAATATAAGTGTACTCGACGCTTTATACTAAGTGCCCGAAGTGCAGTGAGTGCAGTGTAAGTTGTGTTCGTCACAGCTGTTTCTTGTTTACTTGTAAGCTATTTATTATGACTTATATCCAAACTTCAATATGAATATGGCACCCCATGATGATGATATTGGATCTCCTCGAAATCAGGCGAGGGTTCTACTATACTATTTATTATTACTATAATATAAGCTATGGGTATGATAAAATCTAATATTTTCAATGTGTATAAATAAGTATGAAATTTTCATTAAAATTTAATATGACATCATAATGGTTTAAATTTTCAAATTAACTTTTGAGGAAAAAATATATTTTTAACGTTTTCGTAGTACTCATACGTAATTATAATAAAACTACTTCTTACGAATTTACTCCCAGTTAGGGTTTTTACATTCCTGACGTTTCGGATATAGCAGCCATGCTCGTGACAGTACAGGGGTGTCATCATCAGCCATCCTAAACTAGGTATTAACTCACCGAACCTTGAAGCATTCACTCTGACACTGGCAGTTCCGCAAGGGAGCTATTGCCAAAGAAGAAGAAGAAACTACTATTTTAAACACCCCATTATCAATAATTTTAACTATTCCGATCGTCGTAGAAAGTACATAGTTTACTTTTTCTAGTGTGCAAGTTGTGCGGTCTGATAGAAGTTGAATACTTACCTTTGTATCAGACCAGAAGTTATATACTATGATGATGTTCCAAGACAAACTAGGTGCATACCTATATTGACTAGCTATACTAAACAAACAGCGAACATTGGATAGCTATCATACGCGGCTTAGCCCGCGTGATAGTGTACTCTAAAGTCTAGACTTAAATTGAATTGCTTAATTATAAGTATTAAGGTAGGTACATAGGTTTTAACATAATATTAGCGAACCCGACTGACATTGTCTTGTCAACTACAAAACATTTTTTAGTTGACAAGAATTTGTCGTCCAAACTGTGTCTCAAATCTCGAATCGACTTGAACACACTCAAAAAAAATCATCAAAGTTGGTCTAGAAGCTTTGGAGGAGTTCAGTGACATACGTACACACAGAAGAATAATACATACATTATTCTTAAGAATAATACATACATTATTCTTAAGAATAATACATACATTATTCTTCTGTGTGTGCGTATGTCACTGATTAGGAATTAGGATACACGTATAGATTAGGTTCGTTATATTCCCCCAACATGGTTCAGGCCTTGACGTGGCGGTGGGGCTCAGTAGCTTAGGGTGAGCCCAACACCTTGGGCGAAGCTAATTGAGCCGAGGGGGCTCTTTGTATTCCTCTTATAAGAAGAGGGGACAAAAGAGCAGGGGGAAAGGGGTGAGGATGGGAACCTCACCCCATTGTACTGTCCCGACGTTGGGAGGGGTTGTTCTGTGGTGCGGGACAACCCCTCTGTGGAGGTGGCGTCGGTTCCTTGCGGGACTGACTAGCCGTCGAGATGCCCTGTTAGCTTAACAGATCCGGGGCACCTCACCAAGGCGGCATTGGTGGCACTCGCCGTGTTTTAGTGGGTAGAGCTGCATCCATTTACCACCTTTCGGGCGCAACGAGTCCCACATACCCACCCACCAGGAGACCCACTCCCCAGGCGGGATGCCTCAGAGCATTTCCCGGCGTAAAAGGAAAAAAATGAGAAGGTTCGTTATATTCTGAAAAAGACAAATAAGTTGTGTTTTGTTTGCCTATTTTTATGAGTAGTAACTTTATTGCTAACTAGCAGCGCCCATAGCATTCCAATTTCCGTGGGAGTACAGAGATAAAATATAACCTATGTATTATTCTGAAGTATAGGCTATTTTATTGTAAAGTTTCATTTAAATCCGTTCAGCAGTTTTTGCGTAAAAGGGTAACAAACATCCACACATACAAACTTTCGCGTTTAGAATATTAGTAGGCTGTAGGATAATTTTGTTGGCGTTTAGACTTTCTAGAACTGGACAGTAGTTGATGATGATAGTTGTCATATGGAACAATAGCTCGCATTAAGGATCGTTTCGTTATCATAAGGACATACGTAAAATACACAATGACAGTATACAATGGTATAGGAGTGCCATGGGCTCGTGTACATTTAAAACTGTATTGTTTGCTGTTTTATCAGTGCTTTTAAAAGGTTGAAATGCATTCAGTCTTTTTTAAAGTCGCAGACACTTTAAAGTTAAAAAAAAATTTTTGATTACGTGCAATGACTCATTACGATGAAACAACTTTTTCGGATTTTTTTTACATGTCCGAAGCTTAGCATAGGTACTTTGCACCAAAGTAAATGATACCCAACCCACTCCAACAAACAATCTTGTTATTCGTGTAATTGTCAGTGAACGGGCTGATAATCTGATGATGAAAGAAAAAACTATGTATGGTGACATATTTGTAATGTACACAACATGCTATAAACATAAGGATGCGAAGGTTTTTTTAAGTTAACATTTTTACACAACAGTGTGGAAGCACCATCAAACTAAAAGTGTTTTGATGATTTTTTGAAATTTGAAAGTCATAATAATTTTTGATTTATTTATCATTCATTTATTCAGTATTTATATTAGTTTCCTCTTATATGTAAAATATGAGTTCATAAAGGTTGTTGAGTCCAACCCGACGCCAGGAGGCCGTGCGGTCTCTGACTTCACGGTTGGCGGGGGGCAGCCCCCCACTTTTACAAACCAATGTGAGCCAAATCCAATGTAGCATTAGGGCCTCTGTATGCCATTATATGCTTAATGGCCCAAAGGCCCTTTCTGAAAAAAAAAAGGTTGTTGATTTCTGTATGAACGTAAATAATAACTGCTGACATTTGATACTTTTGAACGATTGAAATCCTACGCTAGGATCTAAAATTAAAGCTAGGTATTTCCATTTTACAATTTATATATACTTTTGCCTAAATATTTGCAATCATTATAATCAGCATTACTTCCAATGCGAAACTGCCTCTTTGACATCCAATAATTTGCTTTTTGTCATTCTTTTGCGTCGCGGAGGTTCGGCTCTTATCGTATCTTACTCTACACAAGAAATGGACCTGAAATCTCAATATTATGAGACAATCTCATAATTTTGAAGCATCTACGTATGAGACGCCTGTTCGGCTCTTACGTCTCCCTGGTTATGTGGGTAGGTTACGCCACTCCCACACGGTATCTATATTTATGTGTTATCTTGTATCTATCTAATTATATTCTATTATATAACATGAAAATGAAACGTCGTAGTGATAGCGGTATAATGTGGCTGAATAGTTACTGTTGATAGGCAGAGGAACAGACTTAGCCATGGCTGGTATGAATTCCTCTCATTAAAGTCAATCCTTGCTATACAACAAATTGACTATACGAAAATTGACTAAACGACAAATTGACCAAACGACTAATTGACCAAACGACAAATTGACCAAACGACAAATTGACCAAAAGACAAATTCACCAAACGACAAACTGACCCTACGACAAACTGACCATCCGGCCGTACAATTTGACTTCATGTTTCGACGACTAGAATCTTAGGGGACATGCAGCCCGTTAGTGCATACGACGATAACTGTTTAAAAATTGATTTCTCACATCACTTATATAATAACTTTCTTCATTGCATAAAGCTTCGTGTCGATGAGATTGATATATTTCGTATCAAAACTTCCTGATGACATAATCAATTAATTTATGTTTTGGAAAAGTTGACATTGGACACACGCACTTTCTCATAAACGTTCGATTTGAATTTTAAATATTTTAATCCCATTATCTAGTTCGTCTTATATAAAGTTTTTTTATTTATAAACTTATGAATCGGGCGGAGGAGTTAATATTATTCTTCCATAACATTTTAATAAGATAACATTAAATTAATCATGTGACATATCTGTTTTTTTTTTTTTAATAATATTTTATGGCCTGGTTGACATATCTGAATAATTAAAGACTATTGTTTTTAAAAGTCTCGTTAAAGCGTAGAAATTGATTTATATACTGTTTAATTATACTAAATGAATTTTTAACACAACTATTCATAATTATTATTGTAATATTTTGGTTGGACAAAGTATAAAATGATTCATTAAATTTATCTTAGCGGGAATGATTACATAATCAGTACGATAGCATGCTATTTATGAATACTTTATCATTAACTTTGAATACTAACCTCTTCTAAGTTAATTTTAACAACGTTAAATGAAGGCTTTTTAATAATATCTTTTTTTTTCACTGGGAAATGCTTTTAGGCATACCGCGGGGGGGGGGGACTCCCCAGGTGTGCGGCACTCTCCCGCTCCCTCTCCGTCTCCTCCTTTTGCGACATCACTACCTCACAGAAAGAAAAGACCGGCTGCCAAGCGCTCTCACTGACGGTCTCTTGCGCCCTCTTCGGTGACTAGTGGCGCCCTTTCCTACGCCCAAACTGGACACTCGGCCAGGGTATGGATCTGCAGTGTCTTCACTGCTATCGCAGTGATGACACCCTGGTGAGTCCTCCGTCCCTGCCACCTTCCACAGCTACCTTCCGAAGCAGCCGTGCCCCGTCAGGATTTGCGCAAGGTGGAAGGTGATTATGTCGTGCCGCTGGTCAACCTACTGCTCCAGGATCGGACCGACGGCCGACACCGTGCGATGACCTGCACTCGGCTCCTCCAACCGTTCCTTCCGCTTGGGCTCCTGCCACCAGGTCCCACGGCGAAGTGCCCGCTAGTACGCACTCCGCTTCGTACGAGGTTGTGTGGTACGCACGGACGGCCCTGACGGCTAAGACCTGTTGCGGCCACGTTCTCCGCTGTCGCCTGTCAGAGTGGCCGTCGTACAGTGCTATCGACTGTAAGACGCCCGCATATAGGCGGCGGCAGCCAGCGTTCGGTCCACCCACATTGGGAAAATGACGACTAAGCGCGGCGCGGCTTCGGCATTTTATGCGCCGATAATGCTCCTTGAGTTCCATCTGCTGTCGAGGATAAGGCCAAGTATCTCATATTCGCCTCGACAGAGATAAAAGTTTCTCCATCCACTTCTTTCGATCATTTTTTGTAATACTATCTTGGGACAACCTCCATTCTAATAATAGTTATGAAACGGAAAACCACATATAGATGTATAATAGCTTGGAAATACTTAATCCAAGTGTTTCCAATTATGTACTATCAATAACAATAACGGGTACATCCTTGTCGTAAAGGCTATATTAATTGTAACAAAGTAAATTGCAATGATTGGTTATTATAATAGTAGCTGTTAAGATGTGTCTGGATTCCCACCATGATTCAGGCCTTGACGTGGCGGTGGGGCTCAGTAGCCTAGGGCGAGGCGGGCAAGGGTCGAGAATGGGAACCTCACCCCATTGTACTGTCCCGACGTTGGAAGGGGTTGTTCTGTGGTGCGGGACTACCCCTCCGTGCAGCTAGCGTCGGTCCCCCTGAGGGACTGACAAGCCGTCGAGGTGTCCTGTTTGCTCATTAGATTCGGGGCACCTCATGAATTGGTGGCACTCGCCGGATTTTAGTAGGTAGAGCTGCGTCCACTTACCAGCTTTCGGGCGCAGCTAGATACCCGCCTGGGGAGACCCACTCCCCCGCGGAATGCCTCAGGGCATTTCCCAGCGTTAAAGAAAAAAAAGACGTGTCTGGATGGTGATCATTTTTATAGCCTCAGATGTCACTCGGATACAACCTAGCATTATTCTACTGAAAAAATATACGGTGAGTAGTTTGGAAGATTACTGGCTATATCCAAACTCACGAACGTTACATATATTTATAAATACTGATATGTTTTTTCTGATCAAAAGATATAGATATATATAAAGAATGTTTGCATCTTCTAATGTGTATCTTTTTCCAATATTTACACTCCTTATATCAGTTAACATTTCGAATAATAATAATAAATGCCTTGCCTCAACATCAAAGCACAACCAAAACTGAAATTAAATTTGAACACTAAAAATTGTACGACTTTTCTTAATGTTCATTCATGATATTTATCCGAATACAACCATATATAATATGTACGTCTATATGGACGTAGCCGCGGGAAATAGCCAGCCTATAAACAGCTCAAATAGATTGCGTTGCAGTAAATGCGGTATATTACTATATTCCATAACGCTCCCAGCCGAGGAATCGATTTTGGCAACTCGTTGCGGGAATTATAATAACTTATTGAGACTAGTCTGGCTCTTTTTAAAGCTCGCTTTGTTATTTACGGTTTCGTTTTAAATTTCGAACGTCACGTTTAAATTTCGAACATAGTTTCTGATTTTGTAATTTTTCTGTCCATTTTGATGCAAATATGCAGCGATAGATTGGAATTGATTGATAATTATGAAGTCAGAAGAAAGTTTAAAAATGGTTGACTATACCTTCTTCTAAGAATATAGATTAATCAGTATAGTTTTATGTGACATATCTTAAAAGGTTACTAGCCTTCAAATACTAATATAAATGTTGGGTCGATCTCAACTTCTAAATAATTCATAGCACATTGGCTATCATGGTGCTTGGTAAGACACGTTCTTAAAGGACAGGTACCTGTCGATCATGATAAGTCATTATAAGTACATTGAAATGTGCTAAAATAACCATATAAGAGATCTATCTCGAACATTGTTATTTCATCCTTCAATGAACGCTAAGACGACCGATCTCTTGCCACTCGCATCCAACATGCACCGGCCACTATACGGAGATCATCTTCCCACATGGTTAATGGTCGACCAACACTTCGTCTACCTAAACGCGGCCTCCACCCTTGAACCTTATTGGTTATGTCTATTTATTGTTATTTACTGTAATAAAATTACTTTTTTATTCCTGAGTTCCGTGCACAGACAACAATACGTTTGTTGAATGTCACATTTAAAGAGCTTATCATAGTTGTGTGGGCATTTACTTTATTCCGACATTCACTGCACTAATATGCACTGCATATGCATTTAGATGCTAACGTAAATAATGGCGCGGTACGAGTGAAACGGGCTTTTATCCTCTTACTCTTATTGTTAGACCGTAAAGGTGATGTTACACTCCCGAGAATATCCATTCGAGACATCTTATTTGTTATTATGACTATTATTATATTTTAAAATTTTACTGTAGTCCATTTAAGGACACGCTGAGCAGGAGGATTAGCAATCGCAGATAAGTTGAATTCGTGTTGGATGCGAGTGGCGTGGGATCGGCCGTCTTGGCGTTCATTGAAGGAGAGATGATGATATTATTTGTATTACTGTATACACACGCAAAGCTTTTTTGACTCTTGCACTGTGACGCTGCATGGGTAACAACTATTCTGCTTTTATTATTATTCAGAGAGAAGGGCAGGACAGAAAGTGTAATTACTGGCACAGAGACTTAACATCTTATGTGTCAGGATAGGTAATGAGGTTTCAAGCTGTCGTCTGTCCGTTTGTATGTCCAAGTAAAATAAAAAACCTGGGCTGTTCTGAAAGCTCTGCGCCGATATCAAATATCTGAACGTGCCACTTGCACGTCCAGATAGATACAAAGAAGTTAAAGGAGACAAATCAAATTTTGTCGAGATGTGAGACAGGGGACATCATATCCTCGAAGATTGCATGGGAAGAACTTCTTAGTTAAAGTTTTTTTTTCAATATACATATTTATATTTATATAATATATTCAATCACGACCTTCATTATATCCGCTTGCGACGCCTTAGGTTTTGCCCAAGACTTGCAATGGGACCAGATAAAAACCCAAAGCCAATAATCTTAATTAGAATTTTAATGAAATTGAAGATTTATATTAATGAATGACAGTAATATTAAATTAGTTGGCGTGATATTACAAAATATCGAAAAGCTCAACGAAGTTATTTTTATGACTAATATAAGTTACTTATACGTGTACTTATATGAGATTTTTTTATATTGTATGTACCACAATATTTGGACAAAAAAACCTACGAATCAGACTAGTACAGTGTGGTGCAGTAGTGCTGAGGTAACCTAAAGACAAATTACATTATTTTTAGTTTTGACTACAACAAATTACTTTTTTGTGAACAGTTAACTTTTCTCTGTAAAATAAAACAGTTTTAAGTTCGCTGACCGATGTAGAGGGTTAAATTTGTTTGTTAAACGAATTTTGTATTTAGGTATATGTTTTAGAATTTAATGATGCTCTCTTGTACGGGTAAAAATAATTTAACTATAGGTACTGTTACCACGAATGTTTGTTCGATCACCATCTATGTGGGATGACGATGGTCACGTCTTGCCTTTCAAAGGAAGATGATACTTCCTATCATCATCAGCGCATTCATATTCAGCTATGTGCGTGTGGCGGGAGATCGGCCGTCTTATCGTTCATTGAGAGAGGTCTATGTCCAGCAGTGAAGGGAAATAGGCTGATAATGATGATGACAAATATAAATAAGCTGATGAGAGCTGATTATTCGTCATTAAAATATAACAATAAAACTTTTTCATTTTCCCGAGAGAACGCCACCATTCTGGGCATAACAAAAGACTATATTATTTTCCGGTCCTTCAACTTTCTATATAAAAATCATATCCAAGACTTTTGTGACATGAATTAAAGTATTAAATACAATCAAATCCATTATAATTAAGACCATAAGATGGTGAAGTTTTACTTAATATTTTGTGATTAAGCACGTACAGCGCGGCACAGCGCTTCCCTCCCACCAGGAGGGAAGCGCTGTGCCGCGCTCCCGGCTGCATGGGTACCACCATCTTGCTTGTTTCTCCCGTGAAACAGCTTTGCTGTGTTTCAGAGAGAAGGGCAAGACAGGCATTGTAATTACTGGCACCGAGACTTAACATCTTATGTCTCAGGATAGAAAACACATAGATGAGTTGTCTGGGCTCGTTCCAGGTAAACTAGTTTATGTTAATGGGCGACGTCGACCACTTACCATCAGGTGGTAAATTTGCCAGTTTGCCTATCCAATTAACATAAACTAACATATAAAAAATGGTGAAGTTTCTCTATTTTTATAGAACAGTCGCCTTTTAAAATGTAGCGCTTTTCCTGTTTTCTATTCCCATTCCATGTTAGATATTGACTTTCTTTCTGTAATAAGCTGTAATGGAGTCTCTAGACTCTAGATGTTAAGAAGTCTAACTCTGTGCTATGTGGAAAATGTTGATTTAAACGACTTGTTTTAGAAAGCAATAAGGTGCTTGGCCTTTATTGCTTGATAGTTATTAGTAATACAAAAAACTTACTATTTATTAGTAAAACAGTACAAAGGTGAACACATATTTTGACGACCTCTGTGGCTCAGTGGTAAGCGCGTTGGCGCTCAAGCCGGAGGTTGCGGGTTCGAATCCCGCCAGGGAACAAAAATATTTTCTGTGTTTCTGGGTCATGGATGTGTATTAAATATGTGTATTAGGTATATATAATAAAAATCTTAAATATATGCATAGTATAAAATTATTAAATATATTTCCGTTGTCTGGTACCCGTAACACAAGTTCTTCGAGAACTTACCACGGGACCAGATTGACGTGGTGTAAAAGCGTCCATATATATTATTATATATTAAGTATTACATTTTTATTTTTATTACATATTGCTTATAAAACACATCGCATATAAAATCTCGTTCTTAATACTCAAATAGAGGAGCTATAATATTATTTTACATATTTGTACTAAAGATGGTAGCGATTCGGTATTTGTAAAGGTTTTTGCGTAATTTTTTACTGTAATTATAATGTTCTTATGCAGACATTATTAAGGAATTGTATCACAAATAAACTTATATACGTACATTATTATCGCTTTGAATATAAATAAATATTTTATGATAATAAAGATAGATAACATGACGTAATGCTGTTCTGGAATCAGAATACGTAGAAAATGGCCGGCCCTGGTTCGATTGGCCGTCTTGGTGTACATTGAAAGAGGCCTATGTGAGGACGGAAACGGAGTGGGAATGATGAAATAAAAAATTCTTTCGAATTCAAATATAGACATTCAAGCCTTATATTTGGATCTTGAACATTTTACTAGCTATTGTGCTATGATATTATTTAATACTTTTATTATGTTTGAAAATGTAATAAGAACTTTCACGTCGTAGAAAGTGAAATGTCGAATAATACCACGATTTTACAGAGATTCTTTTGTGATTTTTGTTAACAATGGTGATACATTTTTAATGGCAACCTTGTTACCAGAAGTTGTTTATAAAGATTGTTTTTTGTTCACTACTAACTTATATCTTACTAGCAGTGATCCGCGGTTTCACCCGCGTACCGTGAGAGCACAGGGATAAATTATAGCCTATAAAATACAGGCTATAATTCTGATGTATAAACTATGTGGTGGGAGGGAAGCGCGGCACAGCGCTCCCGGCTGCATGGGTACCACCATCTTGTTTGTTTCTCCCGGGAAACAGCTTTGCTGTGTTTCGGAGAAAAGGGCAAGACAGGCAGTGTAATTACTGGCACCGAGACTTAACATCTTATGTCTCAGGATAGGCAACACATAAATGAGTTGCCTGGGCTCGTTCCAGGTAAATTAGTTAATGTTCATGGGCGACGTCGACCACATACCATCAGGTGGCACGTGTGCCAGTTTGCCTATCCAAGTAACATAAAAAAAAATGTTATTGTAAAGTTTCATTGAAGTCCATTCAGTTGTTTTTACGTGAAAGAGTAACAAAAAATAAATCCTTACAAACTTTCGCGTTTATAATATTAGGAGAGAATAAGTATTTATAACATTAAGTTATGCAAAAAATATTTTATTATAATAAACGCGGGACGTAGAGCCCTCAATATCAACGAAGAGGGTCCTAGGTCATACTTTCATCTGCACTGAACTTCAAAGAGTTTTAATCTTTTTAGACATGGTATTTTGTCGCATGTAGATTGAAGACGTCATGCAAGACTTATATTCTAAATTCATTCTAAACTTTACAATCATTATCATTATCAGCCTTTATCCATCCACTGCTGAACATAGGCCAACTTCAATAAACGCCAAGACGACCGAACACGAATCGGTTACTGCACGAAGATCGTCTTCCCACCTGGTTGATGCTTCATCTACCTAAACGTGGCCTCCACTCTAGAACCTTATTGCCCCATCGGCCATCCGTTCTCCTGAGTGAGTGACCAGCCCACTGCCACTTCGACGAGCTTATTCTTCACGTGATATCGGTTAATTTACAATACTCTTTTAAAATTTAAAGGAAATCTCTGAAGTTTAAGAAATAAATCATCTTCATCGGATACTCATTGCAGGAGGATAGACTTCTAAGATTGTAGATTCTTTGGGTTGGTAATATTTTTATTTTTTATAATATCTATGGACGCTCTTACAGCACGTCAATCTGGTCCCGTGGTAAGTTCTCGAAGAACTTGTGTTACGGGTACCAAACAACGGAAATATATTTAATACTTTTATACTATACACATATTTAATACGCATCCATAACCCAGGAACACCCATGTAATATTGGTAGTATAGAGGCTATAAAATTCGCCATACACACGTAAATATGTTATTGATTTGGTTTATAAACACTGCGTTTTGCGTATTTCTTTACATGCTATCCAAAGTCACAGGAATCACAGCCTATCAACAAAATTCCTTCATTGATAGAGAATAATATGTTGGAATAATTAAACGGGAATGCTGATAAACGCATCGTTTAAGCGTCTAAATTGCCAGCTCAGCCCTTCGCAACCCACCCTCAGATCCCTTGAATTCATTAGGTAGTATCCGAGGGGATCCAGACGCCCCTAGCTAAACCCTAAGGCTCTAAGGGACGTTTGAGTGCACTATATGGTAAGATGCGTTTGAAAGGGTGTGATCAAAATGCACCGTATAAACGTAAAATGTTACTAATTATAGGTTTCTAAAGCTTTTTTGGCTTCTTGTTTTGTATCTTTTAGTTAAGTTTTATTTAAAATATATTTGCTAAAAATTTCGGGGTATTTATTGATATTTGACCTATGTTCAGTAGTCGACCGATAGAGGCTGATGATGATGATGATATTGGTGTTTTGTAATACAACCTATAAAGTGAAAATTTCTATCACTCAAGATATTAATTCATCTTATTCGTTTTTACTGTGATGAAATAAATAGGTTTTGTTTATTAAACTAGGAATGAATATAAGTTATAGACATAGTAAATAGTGATAATGATAAAACGTATATCTTACTCCTTATTAATACTGAAAAGGCGAAAGTTTGTATGTTTGAATGTTTGTTTATCTTTCATGGCAAAACGGCAGAACTGATTTGGCTGAAAGTTGAAATGGTGATGGCTTATACCTTGGTTTAGGATATAGGCTATAAAAATAATCAGTATCATTCCGGATAGGGTTGGAATTTTAAGTTAACGCAGGCGAAGCTGTGAGCACCAGCTAGTATACAATAAAAACAATACATTAAACAATTAAAGAACTTTATTCAATTATATAATTTCGCTTAGATATTTCCGATCAAAAAGTTATCAATGTTTACATGACTAGTACCTACGTGATATCAAATGATTGATAAAACCTAGTCGATCTTAGAAACGAGACATTTATAATAAAATATCTTCATTAAAGAGGATTGCCGTTCTTGTTGTTGTTTTGCCAAAAAAAACGTTCCGTTTTTTATGTTTCAAAATTCTAGGACTAGAAAAAAAGTCCTAGAAAAATAGGATGTAGATGTCATGAACTTGAATAGTACATTCTATTAACTGCTTTTTTCTTTTACATGTCGAGAGTAGAGAACTCTCAACGCTTATAAGGCGTGCAAACATAATTTTAGTACCAACACTTTCAACAAAATATAAGAATAAACCATTATTTCAATACCAATATTTTCAGCTTAAATGGGATTATTGCGAGATCATAAAATGGCGGTTGAGAATAGATTATGTACGTTAAACGACCATGTCAGACATGCGGGTGTTTCCGTCGAAATTAGATAAATCCATATAAATGCAGTTAGTCAATTGATTTCAACACTATTAAATGTACTTCAAAATATTATAATCATCTCTTAAAACATTCTTCTAGTTGATATAGGAAGTCAATCCGTGAAAGTGTTGTTAAAATAAAGATAGTACTGCCTGACCAGAAAAATATAAACTGCATTGGTGTCACCACTGTTACTTTGTATGGTAACCCATAGAATAGTCCATGTAAAAAATTGTTTCGATATTTTCCGCAATGTGGCGAAGGTATGTATCTGGTCAGGCTATAATTATGTCACATCGTTGTTTGCTGAAAATGGAAATTAATTAATTCATGAATCATTATGATTACAATATTAGACATATTTGCGATTATGGGTTTCTATGGTAATTTTATTATAAATAACTATGATTAAATAAGAAATGGTCTACAAATTTAGGAGAAATCTAATAAATCAATAGAAACCCGGTAGTAAATTTGATGATATACCTATCATACTTCCACCTGGTTGAATCTCAATCATAAATTATGCATTCATTAAGCATGTAACACTCCGCATATATTAAAGCGTTACGTTCGATATTTGATTTTCAAAATAGTCACAGATTATATTATTAAAATATTAAATAATATTTACAAAAGAAGAAGGGTTTTATAGACGAGAAGGCGTCGGTTAACTCTTCTAGAACTTTCGAGAAGGTATAAGATAATAGATATCTTATTCTTATAGTCTTTATTCAATGTAAAATTTATTTTTCATATTATGTATAATGTAGGTATATATACACATAATAAATTAATTTGCTATGTTTTCCTTAAATATTACTGAATAATAAGTACGACGAGGAAAATATGTGCTACCTTTAGTAAACCAAGGAAAGATTATGTTCTCTAATGTAGGCTCTATTTATTCAGAGATAATTTCTATTGCCAAAACGTGATAAAGCATGTTGACTCAAGTAACAATGTAATAGCCTCATAGGTGCGAAATTTGTGATTGGACTTAATTCATTTATACCGATGAGAACTTTGCACCCATATGGGTTATACGTGCCATTACAGGTCTGATGATGGAGATCACAGACAGTCGAGGGAACTCCTCGACGATTTACAGCTTTTGTTGGGCTAACTTCATACGGTTAAATATGCCAAAATGTCTATCTCTGTGTCTTTCTTTAAAGAATCACTAAAAATTAAGAAATATTTTTTTTTTCATTAGTAGAAGTGATTATTAGTTGTAGACACAACATTAAAGAAACGTGATTATTTTATTACATTTTAGTTATTTTATTTTTTGAAGTCGGTTATAATTTTTGTTTATTAAAACAAAATTTCGTTATTCGTTGAAAAAACAACAAAACTACAGACTGTTTGTAGTATGTAATAGTTGAATAAGTAATTAATACTAATCGTTACTCACCCAGTCATTTCTAAATAAATAATGATTCTTTATGCGACATAAGTAAAAAGAATATTATATTAATTGTAATTTTTGCTGAGAAATCGATAAATACAAGCAGTATTGCGCGTGGTTGATTATTATTCGATAAATAATCTTGAAATTAGAAAGCAGAACCGTATTTACAATTAAAATAAACATCTTTGTTTCTTGGTATTGTGTTGGTGATAGAATGAGCTATTAAGCTTTATTTGGAGAGTAAATGAGTTTTAAAGTAAGCTCTCATTAAGATGTTTATAATTTCTAAAACTTTTATCTGACTACATTAAATATACACAGTTTTATAGTTCTCATATGAATTTTTGACCAAGTACAAACTTTCTAAGTGCAACAAACTAATTTAGTTAATCTTTTTTTTTATTAGTTGGATAGTAAAACTGACATACGTGCCACCTGATAGTAAGTGGTCAACGTCACCCATGAAAATAAACCAGTTTACCTGGAACTAGCCCAGACAGCTTATTTATATGTTGCCTATCCTGAGACATTAGATGTTAAGTCTCGGTGCCTTCGGTCTCCTGCTTGTCTTCTCTCCGAAACACAGCAAAGCTGTTTCCCAAGAGACACAAGCTAGATGGTGGTACCCATGCAGCTGAGAGCTGCTACCGGTAAGCTTTTAATGAAACAAAAAATTAATATGAATCAGGTTTAATAATTTACTTCATATTTGTATTTTATCAAATAAGCCCTTTTGGTTTACTTGTTTTTAAATATCTTGAAAAAATAGACAGATTTAGAAACAGAATTTTGAAAATTGTATATTGGTTTTGGTATGTATTCGTAATAGCGAATATATTTAACTATCTGTTACCCGCAACTTCGCCAGCGTTATCTTACGTCGCGTTATAATGATAAAGTATTTTTCTAAATCTCATGCAGCATCAGCAGTGGACGGATAAAGGCTGATGATGATGATGATGATGATGACGATGACATAGTTAAAAAATTGACCTACATTAGAGTTAACGCCCAGCTGAGTAGGTGTCGTGTAAAACACTGTGATGAGAATTATACTAATGAGAGGCATAGATAATGCAGCCAAGGTCGGAATGGTCAACTCGATTATAACAACCGTTCTTCCTGAAACGTATACTTACATCATGTGAACACACATATAATAATATAAATATTAATATAACGCAAAGTTGGC
Organism: Helleia helle; assembly: GCA_963853865.1. NCBI lineage: Eukaryota > Metazoa > Arthropoda > Insecta > Lepidoptera > Lycaenidae > Helleia > Helleia helle. The sequence goes on from OY971421.1 coordinate 18,169,140, forward strand.
CTGCACGAAAGTCCGGCTAATGTGAAACATGTATGTATTGCAATTTATAATTTATAAGAATTTACAATGAAAGATGAAATAAAATTAATAGCAAACCGATTGAAAATTTAAAAAAAAAGTAATATAAGAATGAAATGGATTAACAAAAAAAATATAATTGTAAAAAACCGTGAGGTGTTCGATATTCATTGTTATAAAATATATTTCATTGGTAGCTATTTCTAAAAGTGAAATTCAAAACAACCTACACTTTTTTTTTAGTTTTTTAAACTTTAATTTAATATTTAGTTTCGTTTTTTTTAATAAATTTTATTTATATTTAAATCTTTTGTCACTTGCCAAAAATTTATTGATTAACCTGATCAGGATATTGGAAGAAATTGATTAAATTATTGTATTATCATCGGTCCTTAAAAAGTGTGCTAAGTTTCACATTAAGCTGAAGTCTTCAAATGGGTAAAATAACGTTTAAAGATTTCGTTACATAGATAGATTGATCGATCGATCGATCGATAGATAGATACGAGTGAAGCTCATAAGAGCGAATTAATAAAGAAATATATTATACGTGCGCGCACACATATAATATGCATAGGTAAAGGATACAAGAATGAGCGTAGATGGGGCATCACGACATGATAGTGTCACGCCATTCGAGGCTCAGGCGCAGGTCAATAGATATTTCACATCAAAAATAAGAAACATTGTACAAACTTAAATACAGTGTTTCAAAATACCGTTAGTACTGGAATAAACTTTTATTTTTTACAACGCCATCTGTTGTCGAGTAAATTGAAAGAAAGATTGGAAAAGGTGTGGACATGTCAAACTTATAAAGGTTTTGTCATTTGTCTATAAAACCTTTACTTTTATTATTATATAAATAGCTACTGCAATAAATTAATTAGTCTTATGCATATTATGCTCATTAAAGTTGACCTTTTTTCTGTTTATTTATTCATCATTCGGAAAAGGATTTCAGGTCATCAATTAAATTTTGTCATTATAGCTGATTTTATTCGAACCTCAAATTTGAAATTAAGAAAACCGGATTATAGTATTTTTATTATATTCTATAAATGTGATATTGTCAATCAAATCAAAAAAGTCTGCTTTCTAAAGTGTAATTATACTTTATCTATATCAATAAGTTATCATATACGTACAATTTCATGAGGGAATGCTAAAGTACTAAATAGTAGGGCTTTGCAAATATTGGCTACCAATACATTTATTTATTGTTGAAGTTACTCTTTCGTTGCCAACATGAGACTTTTAAATGGAAGTTTTTACATAGAATAATATGAATATTACAATTTCATATGGGTTGTTTTATATTGTCCTCAATCGTGGTATATTGTGATTTTTACATTTCAATAGCTGAGGTCCTATCCAATTTGAAACTTCGGTAAAGAAAAATTATAATAAGCCGCTCTCAAACCCGTAAAAAATATTTTAATCAAGATGTTAGATTTTGTACTAGCAGCGCCCCATGGTTTCACCAGCGTACTCCCCATTCCCGTGGAAGTACAGGTATAAATGTTATCCTGATATGTAAGCTATATTATTGTAAAATTTCATCAAAATCCATTCAGTAGTTTTTGCTTGAAAGTGTAACAAACATACATGTTACATCCATAATATATTCATAGGTTCATACTTTTATTATATTAGTGGGATTATTAAATAAAAATCCTTCTTAATTAATCCATTTAACTACCATAATATAATTACCTAAGGGATATAAATCATTTGGAACAAATTAATATATGGACCGAAATAACCAACATGATTGATAGCATGTAGATTGATAAGTCCAATTTTTTGTACAGCAAACAGGTGTGTATTCTGCTCACTTCCCGCCCACACAACTGAATATTTATAAGGAGTTATTAATAACTAAAATTAGGGCGTTTTGGCCGTCACCATGATAGCAGGGCGATGTTATGTAATAATAATAATAGGTATTAACATAAAATCCCATCAAATAATATGTTCCCTCGGTAAGCTTACGAGGACCTGTTATTACATGTAATAAAAAATAAATTTAAAAATAAATACATAGATGCATCAATAACCCGATGCCAAGCATCTACATAATATTATGTCAATGGTACAAATTATCACTTACATTTTTAAAACGTCACGTAACGACACGTAATTAGAACCCGCAAGCTGTTGCACTATTTGATTAAGACATTATTTTTCATCTACCTAGGATGAGAAAAGTAACGTTATATTTCCTTCTATTAATTTCTCTAGCATTATATTATATACATATATGATACAAATTCACATACATTACATCACATGGATAACAATTGATATAATTTTAATGTAAATTTATTATAAATAGCCATAATATATACACAAACAGTTTATATAACATAACGCTATGTTTAACATCGTATTTACAAACGAAAAAAGGCCAAGAATTAATGATTTCCGCAAAATATTGGAAATATCAGAGATTGACCTTTGAAAATAAATACGTTTTATTTTAGTCGCCTTTGTTTGAGATTTGCTTTTCTTGTTTCTGTAAATATTAAACATTAAATGAAATATAAACAAAAGGGACTTTTATATGAGAAAGCGACGTGAAAGTGCAGAAGATGGGAAAAAAGCTGTTTGTTTTGGTACTTCTCAGGCTTCTTTAATGTGGTCGAATTTGGACTTTCATTGAGAAAGTTATGCTTTATAATATTGTTTTCTAATGTTTACGCGAATTTCACTCATTATAATAAAACAATTTTTTACGGATTTTATCGCGGTTTATTAAGATTTTTACAAGCCCGACGTTTCGGATACTTTACAGCAACCATGGTCACGGGAGGACTGAGGTGTCATACGTCCTATTATTACAAAGTTATTCGAAACTACCCTATGATACATCAATATTTTGGTCAGTCCTATCTACGCAGTCCTCCCGTGACCATGGTTGCTGTAAAGTATCCGAAACGTCGGGCTTGTAAAAATCTTAATAAACCGCGATAAAATCCGTAAAAAATTGTTTTATTATATGCTTTATAATGTTATAATAAGTAATTTATCTGATTAGGGCTAATGAGAAAATTGTGTGATTATTATAAAATTATAAAATATGTGATAATTATTAAATGTATTGATGTCTGACTCCGGGTAGCCTCTATTCTGTTGTCGTTATTACATTAGAACATAACTAAAATATAACTTATGCGTATTATTTTCTAATGTTTACGCGAATTTCACTCATTATTATGAATCATCCTTTACAACTTTTTAAAAAGCGACTGAAGTCGCTCGTTTTAGTAATTAGTTTGGGTAGTGCACTCCCAAGCGCGAGTCCCACATAGAGTCAGGAATCTACCCCGGTGACCTGGCTAATAATATATACTGCGAAATGTATTTCCCTGCATTATCAAATAAGGGGTGCTTTGGTAAGGCTCAAAGATCAAAGTAAGCTCTTGTTACTTTTTAGATCATTCTCAAAATTACCAATTTTCGTACACTCTGGACTCTGCCTCCGCCAATGGACGTTCATTTATAATTTTCTCTTATTGTCAGATAATTGTGGTAGGTCAGTTTAATGTAGAAAGTATTCGCATTGAAATGAAAGCTTCGTATTTATGCGGAGTCGTTGAGACGCGTTTCCCCCACGGACGGCTTTTCTTTGCGCCCTCAGGGACAGATTTCTATTAGTGTACGTTTTCGTGATAGTTTTCACAGCGCATTGTCTCCTGAGAGTTCCTTTCTCTGCAATTCTTTGCAATTTTGCAGAGATAAAGAATACGCATTTGTACGTCTGCCAGTTTCTATCTCTATTCCCGTTTTAATAATATTTGACTATAACCAATGATATTATATGTATAAAAACAGGTAATTATTCTAGATACTTCTTTTAATGGTGGAACCATTTTTCATTTTTTTTTTTTTTCATTTTTATGTCCGGGCGCTTAATTGGCCCGGCCCGCGTGTCGCCTCTGACGTAATCAGAGATATAATTTCTTTAATATTTATTTCAAAAACAATAATAATAAAACTTTTTTAAATGTATAATTAATTCTATCGTAACGTAAAAACATATTACGACGTCTGATTTCTGGACGTTTCATTTGCCAGCTAAAATATCATACAATGTCGGGTTACATAATGCAGGCTCTCTTATTTTAACAACAAAAACAATACATATTTCTTTTAAATCAAAATAATAGTTACAAATTTTGACTGCAAGCACACTCTTAAAATCAAACTTGCAGTGTTGCAGGTGTATACTTACAAAGTAGACACTCAACACTGCCTGTTCCTTGCTATAACTTGGCTTGCAGTCTTCACACAATAATTAATGAAAACATTTCTTAATTTCTTATCTGCTATTAGTCTGTCTACATTTTCTTGACTAATTACGCAGTCTAGAGCCTGCTCAGCGTCAAATCGCACTCCCGCTGTCACGGGACATTCAAAGAGTATGTGTGCTACAGTTTCTTCCACTCCAGGTTCGCAGATGCACGATGGGGTATCCTTACACTTAAAACGGTGCAGGTAACCTGAAAAACCACCGTGCCCCGTCAGAACCTGAGTGATTATACCGGCTGGTTTGATTTTTCGAACAATATTATGGGCTTTAATCACATCGGGGAAGAACATTCGTGTCACGGCCGCTGTCTCACCCGACTGATAGCGCCGGTTCCACTCGTCAAGGGACTCCATTCGGATGCACCTCTTGACGTATGAAACCGGGCACTGATCGTAGTCGGGTTTCCTCTTTAGTTTGAGAGCGGCCTCTTTCGCTAGATGGTCAGCGCGTTCATTCCCTGTCAGTCCAGCATGTGCTTTGATCCAGAACAGAGATACTTCCTTATTCTGGAGTCTGCTCTCATAAATATTGTTCCTGCTTTCCACAGCTAAGGGGTGCATGGAGTGGGGATTGACAACTGTCTCGAGGGCAGAGCGTGAGTCGCTTATGATGGCGAAACTCATTTCATCCTGCCGTAAAATTAACCGTGTTGCTTTACATATGGCCAGAAGTTCCGCCTGGTAGACTGTGCAGTACGACGGCAGTTTAAGTTTGATAGCTTTAGTTTCGGCCTCATTGCTTCTTACAGACAATGCGGCACCCACCTTGCCCTCAATCTTGCTGCCGTCGGTGTAAAATTGTACTGCATGGTTTACGTGGGTGTCCACTTCTTGTTGGTCCACCAGACTTACGAAGTTCATATCCATATGTCCAGCAGGATGCGGGGCCAAGTTGTAGGCCGTTTTTCTTTCTACCTCGCCGCCTCCTAGCACTAGCTGGGGTACTCCTCTCTTCGCCTCATACAATGATGCGGCTTCGCGTATGCGAATGTCGAGAGGCAGTAGCCCAGTCAGCGCCAGCGCTGCGTTCAGCGAGACGGTGCGGTAGGCTCCACACAACTTTTGGGCGAAACCCCTTTGGACTGCATTGAGCTGTTTTTGCACTCCGAGTTTATTTGTTGCCGGGGCCCAAGCGCTGGCAGCATAAGAGACAATGGGCTCCACCGTGGCCGTGTATATGACACGTACGACCTCCGGATGGAGTCCCCAACTTACTTTGGCGGCTCTTGACAGTTGTTTGTAAATGTTAATAGCCTTCCTACAGATGTTCGAGGAATGGCTATTAAATGTCAATTTATGGTCTATAGTGAGCCCCAATATCTTTATCTCCTTTTCCATGCCAATATCCACCCCTCCCATGGTCAGCCGCGGGACGTCGAATTTAAGTTTCCTCGTTAGCAACATCGCTTTGGTTTTATGCGGAGCAAAGGTTAACTTATTCTCGACGCCCCACGACCGAACCAGCGAGAGGGCCGCATTGGCACGGCTTTCTACCTCCAGCGCCGTGCTCCCGACAAACACCATCACAACATCGTCTGCGAAAGCCTGGCAGTCATAGCCCCTATTTTCTAAATTCTTTAATAACGGGTCAAGGAGAAGGTTCCAGAGAATGGGGCCGCCGATCGACCCCTGCACACACCCTTTTTGGGTGTTTTTGATGTATTCATGTCCAGCGTACCTTACACGGACTTTCCGGTCCTGCAGGTAGCTGTCCATGATTCGCCTCAGATTTACAGGGCACCCTTCTTCAACCAGTCTGACTTTAATAGCCGGCCACCAAGCATTGTCGAAGGCCCCCTCTATGTCCAGCGACACCACAGTGACGAGCTTTTTGTCTTCTAGACCACTTCGTATGCGGTGCACCAAGTCATAGAGGGCGTCTTCGGTGCTCTTTTGGGGCATAAAGCCGTACTGGCGGGTGCTCATTTTCGGCAGTAAGTGCCATTTTAGCCTTCCGACTATCATCTTCTCCAGAACCTTACCCATGACCGGCAATAGACCTATGGGCTGGTGGAACCATTAGACTATATAGACTAGAAATAAAAATATTAGTTATTAGCAGTTAGCTTGGTGCCGGCCGTTTTAAAGGTCGTTGAAAGAGTCGAATGAATTACAAATAATCATGAATTTGACCGAAAATAGTTACAGAGAACAGAGTATATACATAAATACTGTCCTTGGCGGGATGCAAACTCCGCGACTGTTGAAAGTGGCATGTTATGTTACTGTAACCACTATATTACAAATATGATCAAATCGTATATGGATTCTTACAGCTAAAGGTAAGGTACTACACTTATATTCATCGGAGCAGGAGCTAGCTAAACATTTACCTATTATAGCTATGTATATATTATGTTGAACATATGTATAGACATGTCTACAGCATTACCGACGTAGCACGTGTTGTGCAAGCCGATGAGAGTCACGACTGTCGTTATTTGATCAAGTGTATCGTGATTCGTGATATCTTATACTTGTAAGATCATTATCATCAGCTTCGTCCACCTTTGGACACATGAGCGTCAAAATGTCTGGTATATTGGGATGGAGGCCACATTCGGGAAGAGACCCTGGAATATACTTATTTCCGGAACCGCGCATAGCTGCTTCGCTGAAGAAATAAGCAGGGTAGTGCACTCAAGAAGGCAGGTCTACAATCTAGTTCTTTCACCCGGCAATCAAAGCATTTATTAAAAAATCGACATATTAAACTAATTAAATATAAATTACTACATAGAGTGGATCTCCGTCTGGGTAGACGAAGTGTTGGTTGACTATTAACAGGTGCGATGACGATCTTCGTGTAGTGGCCTGTGTTGGATGCGAGTAGCAAGGTATCGGTCGTCTTGCCGTTCATTGAAGGAGGCCTATGTTAAGCAGTGGACGGATAAAGGTTAACGATGACATATTGATTATTGAATAAAGATCAAAATTTTTAGCGCAATTATAACTAGTTTCTGGATTAATCTTTGCATTTTAAATAATAATACGCTACGGTTAAGTTGCATCGACGTCACACGTATGGACTGTGGAGGCTATAGAAAGACTTACGCTATGGTTTTTAATGAGACTGATGTTGATCGAATTGATAAGTTGCACTTTAATCTATGAATAATCTTATCTAAACTTGACTTGTGTAAACGTTTCAAGCACTTCTGATAATTAATACAAAGATTTTCGATATCTTACAAAAACATTAGTAACTATATCATAGTAATATTGCCGTATATTTCAAGATCAGTTTTGGCGTTCATTGAGAGTCTGTTAACAATATATTATGATGATAATGATGACGATTGATGAAGAATAAAATCAGTAGGTTTTTGAAGTGAAACTTATTTATCGGGGTTGGAAAAAATTTAGTGTAACATTTTTTCGTTACGCGTCACATTCTTCCGTTACGCGCCATCTTTTTCTTATCCCTACCACGCGTGATTTGAAAAATAACGTCATAAAGAAGTTTCACTTCTTACGAGTGTACACACACACTTTTTTTTAATGAGGCCCAAAGGTCTTAATTAATAGTTTTGTCGTTGATTAGCCCTTACCCGCGGTTTGACGCGTAAAAATTGAGGAAATAAACTTTCTTTTAAAATGAATAGCCTATACTCTATAATATTCCTACTAATTATTTTAATTAAAAATAATAAATTAATTCAAAACACAATTGTTTGTATGTATGGATGTTTGTTACTATTTCACACAAAAAGTACTAAATGAATTTTAATGAAACTACAATAATATAGCTTACTAGCAGCGCCCCGCGGATTTACCCGCGTACTTCCCATTCCTGTGGGAGTACGGGGATAAATTCATCTAACGAACTTCCGCGTTTATAACATAGATACATCGGAATAACATATAGGTCATAATGTAATTTATAAAAATATTGTGTTAATTGTCCAAAATCTAATCTTGGGCTGACAAAGTCGCGTGCACCAGCTAGACCTCTATAATTGGTCTATCAATCGGCTTTGCATCCGAAATTGGGCCGGCATGACCGGGGTGGTACCTCTCGCTCACATAATACCGGCGCCAAGTGACAGCTATGATGTCGCGTTTCGTGCGGTTTGTGAGTTTCCGGGGGCCCATTGATATATATATTGATAGGGAAAAGGGTGGAAATGCATCTGCATTACTTTTGGTTGTGCGGATGTCTATGGGCGTCGGTAGTCATAAGGCTCCGACTGCTCGGTTGCCTCCTTATGACATAAAAAAAATCAAGACAGGTAGTTTCAAGTATTATCGCTTTCAAACAAACAATTCAGCTCTACTTTATATTACTTTATAAATATAAATTAAAGCTTATTTATTTTGTCGTTTCTCAAATTGCCTTATCTTATGCAATCAAAGATAAACGATAGTTTGTGTTAACGTTCACAAACGGTATCATCCCATTCACACTGGCCATTCATATTCAAATAACAAACTGTTGTTTGATTCAAGATGTTCAAGGATAACGCGTAGTAAAAAGTTACAAACATACGGAGATGTCCTCAGGCTATGAGTCATTGGCAACCAGAGAATAAGTAAAGCGATTTAGAGGCCATGATATTAACATACCTTCAAACACCAGCATTTTTATAATAAAAGTGGGGGCAACATTCAGTCACTTTTACCGCAATGTGTTGTGCCGCGCTCCCCGCTGCATGGGTACCACCATCTTGCTCGCTTCTTCCGTAAAACGGCTGTTTATGGAAGCAGAGAAGAGAAGGAAAGAATGGATGATGATGATGATGACAGTTTACCTTTACGATTGTTACGTCAATATATCGAACGTCCGGTATTGTGTTTCTGTTAACAGAGAACTATGACGCAGGCTTATTTTTAGTTTATTGGAGCATATTTGTATTTCTACACTAGTTCTAACTTCTAACATTGTAGATAAGTTCAAGATGAATGGGCGTGCTTAGAAAAGAAATAGTTGATGATGATAATGATATCTGATGTTTAGTTAACATAGTTATTTTTATTACTAAAATTATTAAAAGGGGATATTTGAATTCACCTTGTACGTCTTCTTGTGATTTCGTTTTTGTGAGTTTTTTAAGCGGCGATGGTCTAGTCACTAGCGGGTTATGAGTTCGGCCTCTAGAGTGAGAGGTCCGGGTTCGATCCTGACCACTGTGGTGTCTTGAAATGGTTTTTCTAAATTTCTCCATACCTGAACATGAGATCATCGCTTACTCACCGGTGAAGGAAACATCGCCTGATGAAATTAAAATTCTTTAAAGAAGTATGAAGTGACCAACCCGCATTGGGCAAGTGCATCGTTGAACTCTGGCCCAACACATTCCTCGCCTGATTTCGAGGAGCTGCCCAGCAGTGGGACATAATGCCCAGTAGGGGTTGATATTTTTATTATATTATTACAAACTTCAATAAGTGAAAAGAATATTTAGTATTCACTATCATACATCACACATCCATTTTATCGAGAATCTTTGAAGTTACAACAAACTGCTATTATTTTTTTTTTTCACGGATTTAATCGCGGTTTATCAATTTTTACATTTCCTACGTTTTAGGATTCGGCTAGTTTATAGAAACCGTGATCACGGGAGGACATTCGCGTAAACATTGGATTAGCCAACTAATGATAGTAGACCACAATAATAATTACGATGAATAAAAATTAAAATAGTAATGATAACTGTACAGTATGAAGCCATGACGCTACAAAAAAGATAATTAAAAGCATAACTTTATGCGGGGATGAGCAATGCATCAACGTTTAACGGCCGACAGATGGCGCGGCGCCAATTCCATTGTTTACAATTAACGCATTTTATATCACATCATACGCTCTTTACATCACACGTTGCAATTTTTTTAAACAGGAAAATTATTCAAGGATTTTAATGTACGTAACAAATATGAATCGGAATAAATCATATCATGTAGATTGTAGATCATGTATAGCATATGCATGCTCAGCTATGGATCACATTACTACTTTATCTGGTTATTTTCTCGATGGCTAGATGTTAGGTGTTGGACGTCGCCCATGAGCATCAAACGACCACAAACTACGTTTGGTTCTAATATGGCCAAGTGACTCAAGCGTAACCTGAGACACGATGGCTTTCAATGCCATTAATTATGTAGCCTTTCCTGTCCTATCCGGTACATAGCAAAGCCATTTGGTAAAGGAAATAAGCAGCCGTCGATCTCTACGTTTGTGTGTGGCTGTACTACGAGCCTGTACGTGTGTGTGTGTGTGTGTAGGGATAAATGGACAAACATTGGGATGTATGAAGTATATCTGTTGCCTTAGCTAGTACAGCGAATAATGTACAATTGCCATGCTGGTTTTGAAGTTGTTAGTTCTCAAATAAAAACCATGCTAGTAATTAAAAGTGCTATACAAGTTAAAGCGTCGATTCAGTCTATTAAGACCTGCTTAGATCGGCTTCGAGATAGGAGGAGAGTTTAATATTAGGTAATTTAAATCTGTCTTTCATTGATATTTATAATAAATGCGGAATAATTCAGTAGAATATATAACAATAATGTATGTGAGTCATTTATTTATTTTCCTATAGACCTGAGTTCAAGAGCCTTCTCAATAACATTGAGTCCTCATACCGTAATCATGGAAAATGTCATGATATCATAAACACCGCTTATTTATGATTTGATGTTTTGCACGTTTCCTCGTGTAGCTGTCGCAGCTTCATCCGTATTAGGAAACAGTATTCGGTATTCCACATTTTTTATTTCTATATTTTTTTTTAGAAAAGACCTTTCTAGTGGCCCACTAAGAAATTTTAGCGCCATTTTTAATATTCTTTAAACGAGCCCTCAGATAAAGTGATACTAAACTGTGTTGTCGACCAGAATCTCTCCGTGGGCCCTTTAAAAAGTCCATTTGCGATACAAAATAAATCTATACTAATATTATAAAGCTGAAGAGTTTGTTTCTTTGAACTGCTAACTGGTCCGATTTGAAAAATTATTTCAGTGTTAGATAGCAAATTTATCGAGGAAGGCTTATAGGCCTATATAACACCACGTTGTGACTAACAGGAGTGAAGTTAAACAAGTTAACGGGGCCGAAGCTGCGGGCAACAGCTAGTATTTAGATATAGGAATTAGATTAAGAAACACCTTAGTAATAAAGCGGTACTTTTACGTGTTAATAGTAAAAATTACATACAAATACTGATTATCTAATGCTTTTTTTGAAATTGTATAAAATAACAAACGAACGTTCCCAGATTCTTTCACTTAATTTTATTGTGATACTGCTCAGCAAAGATTTTTTACATTTGTCCCATAAAGTTTTAATTTTTTTATAAGATTCAATATAAATCATTCATAAAATATATCGATGCAATAATTACAGTGTTGCAGTTCATATAATTAAAAATAACTTGGGTGTGGGATGGTACTAAAATCCCACGCGTGGGCGAGGTGACTAATCCAAACAAATACATCAGGCGATCAGGCGTCATCGGCAAAATATTGCGAAGACGTTAAAGATGGATTGCATCATGATGCAACCTTGTTTAAATGCTACTGTCGAGAGAATTAGTTAGTGTTTCCGAATAGATGGGAACTGCGGGGACAAGGTGGCTCATCTTAGATCGGTATGGCTGATGGCAGTCAATGGTTAGGTCGTCGTCTTTTTCACCGACTGACACCACCTCCACAGAGGGATCGTCCCGCATCACAGAACAACCACTCCCAACGGGACAGTGCAATGGGGTGAGGGTCCCATACTCGCCCCTTGTCCCCCTCTGCTCTTTTGTACACTCTTCTTATAAGAGGGATACAAAGAGCAGCTCCCTGGGTCCAATTTGCTTCGCTCAAGTTGCTGGGCTCACCTTAGGCTACTGAGCCCCACCGCCTTGGAGGGGTGGGTCGTCGTCTAGAAAAGGCGCTCGCAGTGGTTTTAGTTTGGGTATACACAGCCCCACCATGGTTCAAGCCACGGCGGGGTTAAGTAGCCCAAGGTAAATTCATTCTAGCGTAATTCTTGTAGCTAAGACCATTTAAACGTTTCATCCGTAAATCTGTTAAACATGTAAATTTTATACTTTATTAAGTTTGTTGGTATGTTGTTACTCGATCACGCGTTAACGACTGAACACATTTGCATGACAGTTTGCACAAATAGACCATGACGAGCACAGAAGCTATAGAATTCTTTTCGTATTAGGTTCTTGTGAGATACCTATTATGTTATCTGCTATTTGAACGTTGGTGCCGCACGAAATATCTATCACGAGTACTAAATCCAGACACGTGAGCAAAGAATACATAAAGTCGTAATGTCATTGTTAGTAATATAAAAAACTTCATCATCATTAATTTCATTTGTAATTTATTTATCTATGTTAGATTCAAGACGATAACCTTTTTTTTCGCCCCTTGTCCCCCCTGCTCATTTGTCCCTCTTCTTATAAGAGGGGTACAAAGAGCAGCTCCTTTGGCTCAATTTCCTTCGCCCAAGATGTGCACACCTTAGGCTACTGAGCCCCACCGCGACACGACAAAGCTTGAACCATGGTGGGGAAGAAGAGTAATCTGGCCTTCGCTGGGGCCAGCCTGTCGCTGAGATGATCCTGTTGCCTATATATCCGGGACCCTCAAAAGCTGCGGCTGAAGGCGCTCGCAGTGGTTTTAGTTTACGGGTAGGGTACTCCCAAGTGCGAGTCCCATGTAGGGTCAGGATCTACACAAAATCCTGGCTACATGCGTTAAAAGCATTACCCTGCGAAAAAAGACTTCGACTGTCATTCCAACTAAATCTTAATAACAACTAACACTTGCAAGAGTGGTAGGGATCAATGATCGAAACTGAAATATTTATATATAGTATATAAACGTATACTCATGTACATCCTTGTTCACAATGCACCCTACTTCAGACAACTGGACACTTCTCGTCGTCCAACAAATGCGCCAGTACTTACCGTTGAATCACCGTATAATTACTACTATTGTATTCCGAGTGTGTTTGCGATGACGCGTGGCCCCCTGGATTTGGTTTAAACAATGGCTACTAACTAATTGTAAGGCTATGGATACCATGGTTGCTGTAAATATTATTATCTGTAATGCTATAGATGCGATGGTTGTTGTAAAACTGTTGTCGATAAGGCCATAGAACATGGTTGCTGTAAAAATTGTTTTCTGTAAAACTATAGATACAATGATTTCTGTAAAATTGTTATTTGTAAGGCTGTAAAAATAAGATGGTTGCCGTAAACATTGTTGTCTGGAAGGCTATAGATACGATAGTTATAGTAAAAAATAGGTTCTCTGTAAAGTTGGTTTACGGACGATAGTTTAACGTGACAACAAAACGCAAGCGTACAATGAGCGTAACGGGACATGTTCGTGTATGCAGCCGGCGTTCATCGATTTATTAGACGTTGTCACATCAAAAATGTTGTCTGTAAAGCTATAGATAACATGATTGCTTTAAAATTGTTGCATATAATGCTATAGATACGACGGTTGCTGCGTTGGCACGTCTGCCAGTTCGCCTATCTAAGTTCTAACTAACATAAAAAATCGGTTGTCTGTAAAGTCATAACGTCATAAGAAAATGGAACGCTTCAGCGAGGTAACGCCGCATATGTCATCGCATACGTCATGTTTTTTCGTCCGTGCAACCGGCTCCATCGAATTATAAGACGTTGTCACGTCAAAATCATCATAATCATCAGCCCCTTTTCTTCCATTGGACATACAATTCTCTAAGCATACGCCAAAGCCGTACCCAGTGTACCGAATCTTGTGTTTGATGACTTTGATGAATCTGATGATGAATTAGTCTCTAGTTTCTAGAAATAGGGATACATATTTATGTAATATCTTATTGTTATAAATGACAAATACTTATAATATTGTAGTAAATAAATTAAAAAGTAATTGCACGTGAAGTACTTTTTAATTTATTTTGCTTTCTTTTTGCAAGTTTTTTATTATTATTAATGTAATGTATATTGAACAATTTGCATAAAGTCCTCGTATTAATTTGCTCTTTAGCGAGACTCGTGAATTTTGTGCTCGAATTTACATCGCAATATGATTTTTTACTGTTCTCGCTCGCGCTCTTTACGGTTAACTTAATAAAAAATCTATTTATATAACTTTAACAGTTTCCTCGTGAAAAAGTGTTTTAACATAAGTCATCAGATATACAAATATAAGTATATAAGTATGTTACCCTCAGGTGTTCGTCTGCCCGTTTACTAAACTACCTTAGTACCTTAGGGTGGTACCTCTCGCTCACATAACACCGGCGTCAAGTGACAGATATGCTGTCTCGTTTCGTGCGGTTTGTGAGTTTCCGGTAGTCGATTGGGGGATAGGGAAAAGGAGGGCGGCGCATCTGCGTAGCCTTGGTTGTGCGGATGTGTATGGGAGTCGTTGCCGGGAGGCTCCGACTGCTCGTTTGCCCCCTGATGGCATAGAAAAAACCTTATAAAGTACCTAATTATAAAATCCTTAAAAAAGGTACTTTTATAAAGAGGTCTATAAAAAAATATCATGATCATCATTATCAGACTATCCGTCCACGGCTGGACATATGCCTCTTTCAATCGACGCTAAGAACATAATAGTACAGACATGAATCATAATTTCAAAGTCCGTTTGTATAATCTTTAGTTATTGTTACGTTGTTACGTCTGGAACGAACGCACCTGTGAAATATTTTCAAAAGCAGCACGTCCCGTTAGCCGACTCGAATTGCATCGCCTAGTATGGTTGTAGACCGTTTTTTTAATGCGTGAAATAGGCGAAGTAATGACTTGAATATGATTGACGACATTTTGTTTATGGAAGTCCACAATTTGAATATGGCTCGTCTATTGTCTATGTTCTAGGAGTTCCTACCATAGAGAGTGGGTCTCCCCAGTCAGGTAAGTGGGACTCGCTGCGCCCGAAATCTTGTAAGTGGACACAGCTCTACGTACTAAAACCCGGCGAGTGCCACCAATGCCGCCTTTGGTGAGGTCCCCCGATCTGTTGAGTAAACAGAGGGGTTGTTCCGCACCACAGAACAACTCCTCCCAACTTGCCCCCTGCTATTTTATCCCCTCTTCTTATAAGAGGGGTACAAAGAGCCCCATCGCCACGTCAAGGCCTGAACCATGGTGGGGAGAGCATACGAACCTGCTTTTACGCAAGCCAGAATTGAATAAGTATTTTCATGTTGATTGGTTTGGAAATATTCTCAAACCGCGCCGTTTCCACTTCGTCTTCCTTCTCTTTCCTCCAACTTCTTTATATGAGTAATTCGAGTACTGAATTCTGTAACGAATAAAATTTGTAACCACATAGCAAAAAAAATCTTGTATCTTTCTGTAAAGTACCTAATGACATATTTTTTTCTTAGAATTGTGAACATAAAATATTCGTAATGCTTGAGAAATTTATAATCGTGGAGACGACTGCGCGACCACCGATGCATGTGTTAGGGATGTCCAATGATCGAAAATGCGATCATGAAGATCGAATAAGAAAAAAACTCGATTAAAATTTCACTAAACTATGAACCTATAGGTACTGTTCTATATTGAGAATCGATTCGGGTGTATATGATTGGCCCGAATCATCATAGCAGTGTCCGTTCATTGTTAGACTTAAGGTTTTTATTAAATGCTCAATCGATTGAGCTTTATTTATTATTATTTTATATAAAAGAGGGGGCAAATGGACAGTCGTTTCGCCTGGTGGTAAGTGATAAGCTATGGATTCATAGACACCCGCTACATCAATAGCAGGTACGTTGCCGGCCTTACAAATATGAGTATGCTCTTTTCATAAAAGTCCCTAAGTCGTATCGGTTCAGAAATACCGTAGGTGGCAGCAGTTTTAGAATATGTCAGAGTGTCAGAGGCACAGGTCAGAGGGAAGATTAAGTTTTCAAATTCTAGAGCATAAGTTATTATAGGTCATATCCCATAGGACATGCTAACTTATTAGTTATTACTCATTTTCGCGATGATGATGATATTTACACTATTCTATATTATTGCCGTATATGTTTTCACTGTGGAAGTAAAAAGTAGTTTTATTATAACACTTTACGCTGACTAAATCCTAATGTAGTATGACTAAATCATTTACATTTCTGTGCTATTGTCGAACATAAATAAAAAAATGATACCCAAATTTACGTTTCTTAAAGATCTTTTTTTTAATATTATTATTATTAAATAGTTTTTTTTAATGTTAGTTGGATAGGCATACTGGCAAACGTGCCACCTGATGGAAAGTGGTCGACGTCCCCCATGAACATAAATTAGTTAACCTGGAATGTGCCCAGGCAACTCGTCTATCCTGAGACATAAGATGTTAAGTCTCGGTGCCAGTAATTACACTGCCTATCTTGCCCTTCTCTCCGAAACACAGCAAAGCTGTTTCACGGGAGAAACAAGCAAGATGGTGGTACCCATGCAGCCGGGAGCGCGGCACAGCGCTTCCGTCCCACCGGTATACACACAGATTGTATGAGCTACATCTATGACCTCGGATGAGTGAATTGAAATAACCCTACAGATAATGTCGCAAAGTGCAGTGCCCCTATGTTCATTGTCCATCGTTACGTCTTGTTGCACTGTTACCCAATCATTATAGCCTAACCGTATACTTCGTCGCCATATGCATGACTCTGTAACACATCTTTTAAACTTTACTTATATATTAGCAACATCAACGTAATGTAGTCGTATGGTAAATAATAAACAAGGAACAAACACAACAATATTTTCGTGATTCAGTGAAAAAAGTGAAAAATGTGTGAACAATAAAAGAAAAAAAATCAAGATGTGGAAATCAATTATAAATAAAAAAAGAAAATCTAGTGACATGGTACCATGCGACCAAGGATCGTATGCCACTCTAGCGGCCATGCAGGGAGGCAGCGCGGCGACGCTACCGCCGTCACTGGACGCGTTACGTGCATGTGAGTATGACTATTCGACGCTAGATGGCGATAAGTGTATGCTATTTTTAAATTTCACTATAGAACATGTTAAACAGTAATTATGATTTTCATTCAAGGTTTTTGAATATTCCTAATAGTGATAAATTGGTAACTTAAGAGCTAACATCCAATAAGAGTGTGTGCTTAATATTTATTTTATTATTTCTTTGTTTGTTCTAATATTGTAGATTAAATAGAATAACTTTTAAATATATGTATTTCTAAATCTGAAAAAATACAATAATATAAAGTTAAATGTACCAAAACTAATTTGTTCAGTTTTCATTAGTAAAAACCCCTATTAGTTTTTCTATATGCAAAATATTTACAGATGGTTTATGCAACGTTTCAAAGATGTCGCTAGTAAACATATTCGCCGTTTTTTTAAACTTGCCAAGCAATAAACAGAGACGACCGTGTATTTGTGTACTACATTTTTATTCAAATCATAACTGTTTGAAGTTATAATGCTCTGACAGCGGGAAATTTCATACAAATACTGTGGCCAATGCCATCAAAGCATTGTGAGAAAATATGATTCATTCCATTGTGTTATGATAGGATCAAAGTCGCCGTCTAAATAAGGTTAATCTGCATGACATTTTTGCTGACTCTACCTTCGTGACCCACGATGTCACAAAGAGATTCTTTGGGAAATTTTAAAGATGTCGTGAACGTGAATTGCATGTCTTAAAGATTCTTTTACCAATTTTTATACCATTGTTGATTTGTTTAGGAAAAGAAAGGACTTCTGAGAGATTGAGAATTCTAAAGGCAATCTTTATACATATATATATATAATTCTTCTGTACGTGTGTATAGACTGAACTCTTCCTAAGCGACGGGATGGATTATAATGAAATTTTTGTTTTCAAGTGGATTCGACAATGGTTTAGATTTACAATGTGGCCTACATTTATTTTGCAAATTAATCCGATTCTTTATTCGTTGCTAAGCAACTGACCACAGTAACCAAATTACACGGTTGCTTAGCAACGAAGAATCAGTCTCATATAATATGCACATTTGTATGATTGCGTATATTTACTTACTACAATTCAGCCCGCTATAAAATGTTTTGTACAGAACAACGTCTGTCGGGGGGCGAGGCCAGTAGTTTATATATCTATTAACACATTCGGGCATTGATATTCTTCATACAAAATCTGCCTTTTTTATTTAGACCCCTTGAATGTAACGTGAACTCGTAGACTCAAAAATTGTGAAGAGTGATAGTTTCATGTTTGTGTAGAGGCTGAGGGATTATAGGCTGATACTTTGAGACGGACCGTGAATTTTTGAGACCCTGGGCTATTTGGCCTTTTTATGTCTATCTTTCTTAGACTACCCAAACTTATGACTTATATTTTTAAATTTAGAAAATAGTTAATTCTTGAAGAGAAGCTTGTTTTCCTTCACGGCCCTGGTTCTTAATAGCCTAAACAGTCCGGCCATGCTGATGTTGATTATATAGTAATGTACTTCCTCGTAGATTTGTACAATAAGTATCACTTTCGTTGTGGTAATCCCTTGTAAACTTATACGGACACAATTGGCATTGTCTGTAGCAAAGCCCGTGAAAGGACATCGCTTGCCCGTCGAATGGCGAGGCTTGTGACGAACAATGACTCTTCCACGTGAAAAGAAAACTGGAAATTAGTTTTACCGGTGATATATGTTTCCTTGATGATCATCCAACCTTTTAATAAATCTATCTATCTATCTCTATTCTCTATATGTACTATATATCTAACTATCTATATCTATCTATATATCTATCTATCGCGGTTTATTAAGTTTTTACATGTCCTACGTTACGGATACTTTACAACAACCATGTTCACGCGAGGACTCCCGGTGTAAAAATCTTAATAAACCGCGATAAAATCCGTAAAAGTTGTTTCATTATAATTTGTGATATTCACGTAAACATTATAAACAATATCATCCAACCTTTTCTTCTATCAAAGAGTTCTGTCGTTTTCCATGAGCACCCGTCCTGTAAGGACGAAGGTATTAGGGAGAAAATGATACCGCTGGCTGCTTGAATAATACTGCCTTTATTTTATGATAAACACTATTAAAAAGGTTTGATGAGTACACATACGACATAGGTTGGTGAAACATAGGTACATGACACTTTACAGGTCAACTTTTTCGTCCTCCACAGTTCTGTAAATAAAGGCAAGACGAGAAGTATAATAACTGCCACCAATCTATACTAATATTATAAAGCTGAAGAGTTTGTTTGTTTGTTTGAACGCGCTAATCTCAGGAACTACTGGTTCGAATTGAAAAATTCTTTTACTGTTGGATAGCCCATTTATCGAGAAAGGCTATAGGCTGTATATCATATAAGCTAATAGGAGTGAAGAAACAGTGGAAAATGTGTAAATAATGGGGAAAATTATTCATCTTTGAGGGTTTCCGTTGCGTACGCTGCGAAAACGGTTCAAGATACACAAAAAATATGTGTGAAAGAATTATTTCTCTTTAAATGATCTAAAAAAAGACCGTGACAGTATATATCTATATTTTAAGATTAGCTCACAAGAAAGTAAAAGTCGGAAAAATTTAAGCCGCTTGGAGCTTACTTTCAAAACGCAGCCTTATTCCCTTTAGAGATGTAACAAAAAAAGTAGAAAAATGATCATCATCAGTACGAATACGTCCATAAATATACAATAACGCGGTCGAAGCTGCGGGCAACAGCTAGTACTAAAATAAACGACAAAGTTTTTAAGAATGTATGGATGTGTTTGTACTTTGTTACTCATTCAAGCAAAAACTGATGTATGGATTTTAATAAAACTTTACAATAACATAGCTAAGAATAAAATATAGGCTATAATTTATCCCTGCAGTCCCACGGGAATGGGAAGTACGCGTGAAAACGTAGGGCGGTAGTATGTAATAAATCAAATCTACTCTCATTTTCATGTAGATAATATTGTAAGTATAGTATATTGATCACCAGCTCATAATTATCCGCCACTAAACACAACTCACCCCGAACATCAGCATGATTGCAGATGCATCAGAAACTTGACTACTTGTTTAGTAACGAATGTTCATAGTTCACTATGCGATTCTGGTTGGTTCGATGTGGCAAATTATTTATTAATTATTTAATAATGTCTCAGAATATAAAACAAATGGCTTGTTTGTATTCCTTTTGTTTTATAATCTGGTGATAATGCAATCTTATTCTAAACAAACACGCAACGACATAAATCAGTCTCCATATTATGATAAGCAACAGATGTCTATTGCTATTCTACATTACTATTATGGCCAATAAAGATAAAAATTATAGTTCAGTGCTTTAATTATTGTTGATTATTCTAAAGTGTTGTTGACATGATAATCATCATTATCAGGCATCGGCCCACTTTTAACTACTGAAAAAAAAATGTCCGTCTCGGGACGTCCAGCAGAGGCGGCAGATGTGAAACATCTATGTTATTATAGAATTCATAATGAAATAAATCTATAACGAAATATGGAATAAAATATTTGACAGCGTCATGCCGTCTGCTGTCACGACATCCGAACGTTTTTACAAGTGTGCCAAACGATATTTCACATCAAAAAGGTATTTCACTGAACGCCAACTGATTGCCTACAATATTAATTAGGGAATAAGAACAAAAACATAAACACAGAACTACTGACAAAATGATTTATGGGAAGAAATGCTCTTTTGATCTAACCATAGACTGGACTTGGGAATTCTAAAAATACGAAGTGAAAAAGCGACCAAGTGGAAGTGAAATTAAAACAGTGCTCATACGTTTTACTAAGCTACATACAGCTTTCAGGTCTTCAGGATACTTCAGTAGGTACTAGAAGTGTTCGTAGTTTACGTTAACAAGTCAAATTGTTAACGTAAAAATCAAATTGTTGTAAGAGGTACCTACTGTCGTGCTGCATTGAAGCCGAATTGGGCCGGCATAACCGGGGTGGTGCCTCTCGCTCACATAATACGGGCGTAAAGTGACAGCTATGCTGTCGCGTTTCGTGCGGTTTGTGTCCGGTGGCCCATTTGGGGATAGAGAAAAGGAGGGCAACGAATCTGCATAAGCTCTGGTTATGCTGATATCTATGGGCGTCGGTAGTCACCATAAGGCTCCGACTGCTTGTTTGCCTCCTTATGCCATAAAAAAATCGAATCTAGTACCTCTAAGTTAGTGCGGGAGTAGGGGTGCTAGTGTAAAATGTATGTAAAATACAAAACGATTATTGATGGGCATAAACTAGTTTCGTTAGAAAATATTAGATGATTACAATCTATTCATTAGGCAAGATTATACAGTTTTTTTAATTCTCCTTACGTAAGGTTCGGGGAGTGTTAGAAACAAGTCTCCTCTCTTCTTAAGACTTTCCTCTATCACCTTTTCATCGCCAAAAAAAGAGTACAAATATTTTATAAGATAGCATTACTAACTACGTTTTTTTGTAATTTTTACGTATATATCGCCTCGTCGTTGCACTTTGGCGCGGTTCATCAAAGTCTGGCCAACAGTAAAATGACACTTGACACACGGACGGATATTACGTTATAAACGACCAACGCGACCCTTTTTTGTCTGAACTCAAAAAAACTTCAGTAGAATTGCGTAGACACGTGTAGATACCACAATGGGCGTCGGTCAACTTACTTTGGTCTATAAAAACTAAACCCCCATAAGATATCCTATTGTTTCCCTATAAGTATGATCTATAATAATTTCATATGGTATAAGTATCAGAAATACTTATAGCACGCTAAACCGTGGTATTGTGGTGGTGGTAGTATAAGCATTAAACTTTCATTTTTAATTTCATCTATTTAGTTCGCATTAACATTAGCAGAAGCTAATGTTGTAATTTTGTTTACAACAACTTAATTATGAATAAAATATAAAATAATATTTTTTTATTGCATAAATAATTTTTTTACGAATTTTATATAAGTGGAAACCTTACTGGTGTATGTTATGCAAAGTGTAATTTTTTGCAAGCGTAATATTATATTGCCCTCATAAATAAATAAATAAATAACCTCATTGAGTTTTACACATTCACGTTATCGTTACTTTTCTTGCCATGGCCTGCAGTCCTGTGGACTGGTAAATTGAAAATAATCACGATGAACTTCGTCCATTGTAGAAGTAGGTGCAACGTGTAAACCATAAACATTAGAAAACAATATAAATATGATGGTCTTGTAATATTGTTCACGGGTCGACAATACGTCCCACGGTACGGTTTCCATGACTGCGTAAATCTGCTAATTGCACATTTGCACAATAAAATAGTTCCGCTCACAATACGCGCTATGAACATTTTTCATAAGCAACCATTACGAAAGATTTTCTTTTGTTAACCAACAATGAAAATTCGTTAGGATATAATATTGTATTCATATTTATCTTTATGGCGTTTATAATCATTAGGTAGGTATAAGATTATCAATTTTATTTTTTAAGTAGTATTTTCGAATATTTTACGGCAACGATAGTTAGGCTCTTATTTATTGTTATTTAAAAAAGATAAAAAAATAAATAAAAGTAAAATAGCACATTCATAAACGTAATAAAGGCAAATAATTACTTATTTTTAAGTAACTAAAAAACTATCATTTCTGTAGTCTGAATCGGTTACAGAAACTTTATTTATAAATAGAGATACTTTTTCTCACAGTTACAATAGGTACCATAATTTTAAAATAGGATAAATAAAAACAATACAAATAAAATATATTTTGGAATCGCGTAGTAATCTAACAACCGTCACAAAAAATATACAAAAGGATATTGTATGAATAAGGGGCTTATAAAGGCTGCGTATTTTTATGAAGGCACTTTGTTTCCTCTGAAATTCATGGAGCATAAAACGTCAGATGTAATAAGCAAATTCTGACTAGCAATTGACCCTAATTTATAACATCCGCTATTTAATACGGGTAATAATAAATTGTAAATACTTTATGAATGTCTAAATCTCGTTATTAGTCTCTCAGTATAGCCATTGTTAATAAGTTAATAATTAATTCTATGATTAATAGATCGGTTAGTTAGAAGCACAGAGAAGCAAGCCCATTAAACACATGAGTGGCTAGAAGACACTTCCAGTCATAAATTAAATTGTGTCAAATTAGAATATTGTTTTAACTTGTGCAATATTCTTGACAAAAATCTTACCTGGGTATATGTGATCAAAGATTATGTTTACCAAGAAAACTGGGTTGTTTCTACATGCGCGTAATGTACCTCCTCTGAAAACGTCACCACAGAAAGATGGAACAGACGTCAAGAGGTTTTCACAAAGAGTCTTGATCATTAGGGATTATGATTTAGTATACCTTGACTTTGTTTTCTTTTACCCCGGGAAATGCTCTGAGGCATCCCGCTGGGAAGTGGGTTTACCCAGGCGGGTATCTGGGTCTCGCTGCGCCCGAAAGGTGGTGAGGTGGACACAGATCTACCCACTAGAACCCGGCGAGTGCCACCAATGCCCTTGTCCCCGTTCTCTTCTTATAAGAGGGGTACAAAGAGCACCTCCCTCGGCTCAATTTGCTTCGCCTAAGGTGCTGGGCACACCCTAGGCTACTGAGCCCTACCGCCACCGCAAGGCTTAAACCATGGTACTCCCCATATGCCTTGACCTTGCTATAATAGATTTTAATCATAATGTTAATCTGTGGTTGTTAAAACACACTTAGCGTTGTATAGAAACTGGATGCGGCCGTGGTTGGCGAGCGCAGGTTTTTACAAAAAACTAGTTATCCGCGGTACGTTCGGAAGCCGATCATTACAAAATTCTTCAATGTTTTTATTGGCTAAGCTCTCAGAAGTAATTTTAAAAGCTGGAAGTACTTCAGTACTTGAGTTGGAGTGTTTTTATTCGATATTTCATAATATATCAAGTCTCACAAACATTTAGTAGGTATTTTCCAATATTGTTGACAAAACAAATTTTACTCTTTTTACTAAAAGAGAATCTTATTTTAAAGTTTTTTCCATAAAATAGTACCATGCTGCTTTGCAGCCGAAATGGGCCAGTACGACTGGGGTGTGGGGTACCTCTTGGTCACATGTAAAGTGACAGCTATGTTGTCGCGTTTCGTGCTGTTTGTAAGTTTCCGGTGGCCCATTGGGGGGATAGGGGAAAGTAGGGCAACGCATCTGCATAATCTCTGGTTGTGCAGATGTCGATAGTCGCCCAAAGGCTTCGACTGCTCGTTTGCCCTCCTATGCTATAAATATTCACGATAATTATGTTTTTAATAAAATCGCAAAACCGCCATAAACACGTGAGCATCAAACAGAATTTATGTCAACATATGAACTCTACGTTTGCCTGAACATATTATCAAGCTGTTCCTAAGAAGACGTCCCACATGAATACCGATGGATCTTTTAATTATGCTGATGAAAACAATGATTCAGCGAAGTGCTTATTTGAGTTATTAGTGAGTGAGTCAGTACGGAGGCCGCACTAGTCTTTACATCCATTGTTTTTGCCTTGAAATAAATACTCTTTCGTTTTGCAATATAATACTTCAAGCGAATAATCCCGGGTAAAATGCATGTTAATAGTTAATAATTGTTATAATGATACATTTTAATGGATTCAGTTTGCTCATTATATAATTATTTAAAGCTAAGTTGAAATGCAGTTTTAAATTTGTTTCACCTGATTTAAATCTAACCGGTCAGCTTAAAAGGATATAATTGTATATCATCATCGTCAACAACAACAACCGGTGGGAGGGATACGCTGTGCCCTCCCCTCGCAAGGGCACAACCATCTTGCTAGTTTCTCCCTTCAAACAGCTTTGCTGTGTTTCGGAGAGAAGGGCAAGACAGGCAGTGTAATTACTGGCACCGAGTTGTCTTATGTCTCAGGATAGGCAACACGTAAATGAGCGTGTGCTAGCTTCAGGTAAACTATTTCATGTTCATGGGCGACGTCGACCACTTACCATCATGTGACACGTCTGCCAGTTTGCCTTTCCAACTAACAAACTAACATAAAACCATCACTATAAATCTTTTCAGTCGTGTAGACTGCGGTCGATCGACCTGCCGCGCGCCGGCGCCGCCTTCTCAAACGCGGCCTCCCCTTCAGAACTGTATTTGGCATTTGCCTTTATTTTATAATTTTATGACTTTTGACACCTCCCCCGCCCTTGTCACGTTTGTGACATCCCCCTCCCTAATGTGACTACTCGTGTGAAATTGAGTGTGAAATGTGACATCACAAGAACTTAGACCCCTCCCACCCCTTGTCACAGTGCATTCACCCCCCCCCCCCCCTTTGCGTGTGACGAAATTTAAGGACAGTGTCTAATGATGATGATTTGAACATCGAATTGAGTAATTAGAAACAGTTGATAGAAGCCAGTATTGCCATAATTATATTCATTTTATGTTATTAATTTACGTCCGCGATTACCAATTTAATAATCTGTTACTACAGTTGTCAACAATCTGGGTGTTCGTGATTCTAATGACAATGAAACATAGACTGATAATTAAAATGATGATGATGATTTTTTATTAACATCTGTGTTCTTTTTCCAGGTAAGTCCATTGGCGCGTTGACAATTAGTAAGTTTTCCGTCAAATGAAATTACTAATTATTGCTTACAAGTCAAGTGTTACGCTTTCTGAGGTAGGCATGAATTAAGTATTTGATTCAATTTCACCATGATGCAAATGTGATGCATATCTGATTTTGTGATGCTTATCTGATGCCTTTTTCCATTACATTGCCGTAACGTAATTAGTTCAATTAATTTCAAATGCTGATTATGGTAACACTTTCATTTAACTACTTTATTCAAGACATGAGCAAGTTAAAATGTACGTGTGAATTTGTAAAGAACTTTCTTATTTTTGTTTATGCTTCTGTCTCTTATGAAATAAGTAACGCAATAATAATAATATGAAATAATATTATAATAATTACGTATACAAAAGTCGAAGAATGGATTTTATAGGTACATTATGATAACATTAATTAATAATTAGTCTCATTTAAACGTCTTCAAAGTCTCCCCCTTAGAAATGTAAAAAAAAGTTAATTTGGTAACCTCACCAAGTAAACTAGAGAATGCCTTTGTTTAGTTTATTTCGTACTAGCTGTTGCCCGCAGCTTCGCCCGCGTTAACTTAGATTTACAGCTGTACGTGGATTGATGATGATTTCTTTTATAGCCTAAGTTACTCCTTATAACATCAGCTATCTGCCAGTGAAATTCCCATCAAAATCAGACCAGCCGTTACAGAGATTAACCGGAACAAACAGACAAAAATGGTAAAAAATGCTATTTTGGTATATGTAGCGTGTATATATCCATATATATGCATTTAATAAAAAGTGGTTATTTTAATATTACAAAAAGACACTCCAATTTTATTTATCTGTAAAGATAAATGTTTAGTTCAGTACAAGTTAATTTTAAGGAGAGCGTGGGTTTGAATCCTTAGTAATTTCGACCCAGACAATTAGTTGAACGTCCCAAAGTTGCAGCGGATGTGGATGCGTGCAGAGATGCATCCGTTTGAACCAGGGCTGCTTGTTGACCGGGAAAATGCCGGATAACCGGCAATCTTACCGGTAAACACTGGAAGTAACAACCCTTTAAAATGAGCAAATCCTATATGAATGTCATATGAAATAGATTTAATGTTTTTTTTGTCCCGTAGTTGACGTTTAAATGGGCCATAAAAGAGTTTACTGTCGAATAAATTTTGCTAGCGTGACATTTATATAATGCTAATTCTTGAGACCATCTTAACGTGCCTTACATGCCTGACATATCTGATACTGAATATAACCTTCCTACACAGGTAAGATATCCATTTAAGCCCGTCTTTGCCATTGGGCACTCTGGGTAGGAGCCCAATGCCCCATGATCCATGGGGCCCTATTTGTACCAGAATATGGTTTATTTATAATTAGACTACCTAGTAGTGCCCTAATTGCTAGGTTTAGTCTTCTCTAGTCTGAAAATTAGGCTCACAGACCTCAAAATAGTTTTCGTCGGGGCCCCATTGTCCTCGTGGCCAGGGCCCCCGATAGGTTAAAGGGGGCATAGTGTACGATTCCAACAAACTTATGTGAAAATCCCAAGAAGCGTAAAGGTGTTGAGCAACCCTTCCAGTTCTATTTCAAACGCGTGAACATGTTTGTTTACGAATTTATTTTAAATTCTCGCCTTCTCAGAAACATGTCGGATGCGTTAGTTTGTTTAATTAGTAAATATGGTAACTTGTATTTCCTTAAATAGTGTAAACATTATAAATCTGTGGATACTTTATTTTTCCTTTTTTTTGAACAGGTAAGTTTATTTACAACCAGCTCGCGTTAATTAAGATTGACATTCTTATTTTCGAAGGGCTAGACTTTTCGGATTTACATTCGTATCCCGACTAATGATAGTCTATGATTATACCGCAAGATACGGAGTTGCAATATATTTTATTCATATTTACTATTAAAATATAAATATCTTCTTTTAGTATTTTATATAGAAGGAATACTCAGATTTTTATTTAATACACTATTCCCCGTTATATAGAATTATTAGTCTAATTTTGATAAACAGAACATATTTTTTACATCCATAATATGAATGATTTGTAAAACAAGCAGGTCTAAACAAACTTGGCCATAAATTCCGACATGTCAGAACAAACATATAACACCACGGCACTAGAACGGTCGCGTGTATGGGTTTGGCCTAATTCTCGTAAGAGATCGTGCCAAAAAATATACTACGAGATTATAATATTTACGAGCGCTTCGTATTTACTCAGCGGCACTGCAGATGTGCCATTTCTCTGCTATCTGAAGGGGTTTAATGCATTAAGTGCCATGTTGAAATCTGCGGTATTTCGTTTACTTGGTGTGGCAATGAAATTCGTTCCAAATATAAAAAAGTCGAAACGTGTGAAATTATTCGATCGATGAAAAGTTATTTCAATAGCTAACTTTCATCTTTGATCTTATCTGTATAGAAAGGCACGTTCTCAATTCGAAAAATATAAAATAGAAACCAGTAAAAGGAGAATTAAGAGATGACTTTTTTTATGTCATAAGGGGGCAAACGAGCAGTCAGAGCCTTATGATACCGACGCCCATACACATCCGCACAATCGTTTATGCAGATTCGTTGCCCTCCTTTTCTCTATCCCCCCACCTCAATGGGCCACCGGAGACTCACAAATCACACGAAACGCGACAGCATAGCTGTCACTTGACGCCGGTTTTATGTGAGCGAGAGGTACCCTGGTCGTGCCGGCCCAGTTCGGCTGTAATGCAGCATGGCACTACCTATTAGTTATTACCTATATCCATTCTATATCCGGTCGTGGAAGGCTAGTATAGTTTTCAATACTTTAATTTACGCGATAAAACTCCTTAGCTTTCTTGCAACCTCTGTTATTTTGGTGTGTACTGTGTAGGACCAAAAGATGCGTTCTTTAGTCCTTGATCTTACATATAAGTCCTCTCTTATGTCAGGTTGTTGAAAAGTACCCACAATGAAGGTTAGGACACGTCACGTAGAAAATATTCTGTTTAATTATCGTAACTTTTCCAGATAAATATGCAAACTAACCTGGTTGTACGAACTTAAGTAAGGTCACTCTTACATTATGTGCAAAAACTGCTTGTTTCGATGCGTCAGTTTTTTCCTCAACTGTTTTTATATTGAAGCCTAAAATTTGTATAAGCACCCTGCTTAAAGCGTCTTCCTCCGTTTTAATTTCTTTTCATAACTTTTAGCTTCAACTACTTTAAAAATTAATTATTCCTTCAGCACTTCTTTAATTCGTTTTTTATTTTAATTTTCTATTTTATTGTCTTTATCAGCTGCAACTGTTCACTGCTGAACATAGGCAAAGTATTTATTAGTGAAAATAATTTTGCTTCACTTCTTCTTCTACTTTTCTTCATCGTTCCCTCACTGCTGAGGATCTTACACTGGACACGAAAAATAAATAAATAATACATTATTAGTATACACCAATAGGTTTCATATGCTGTTTCATCTGTACTCTATTCCTTCCATCGAGCATATAAACGGAATAGAGCGGTAATGTTATGTGTTTTGTATGAAAACAAATTCCACCAAATTCGTGCTGCGACTCTGCGCCGTTTCTGCGCTCTGATTGGCCGACTGATGGCCATTCATGGATGATTGGCCGTTAAGTCGTATATACAGATCACTGGTTGGTTGAATTGCTATTACGTGAGTGACAAATACTTGGTCAGTTTCGGAATTTTATAGCTCACATTACTACTCTATCCAATTATATGCTCCATGATTGCTTCTTATAAAACTACACGTGCATCAAGTGAGTCATATCGAGTATATATCAAATCATCTCGATTGCATGTATATAGCTGCAATGGCTGCGTAACTCTATTCAGCCTAAAACGTGATTCTGCACAGACATTTGTACCTCTGTTGATGTAGTCGTCTAAACTTGTCCATACTGTATATAAATCGTTCTCTTTAGATTATCTCCACCTTCCATCACGTTTTCTTAAGTTAAATATAGCTTTGTTTACTCCGATCTTCCGGCATTTTTCGCAAGACATCACAAAAAACTTCACACGTCTATTTGATGTTTTGATTTTGGACTGTTATGCTTTTGGAACTCAATTTAGTGAAGCGTTTCTTTGCTCGATTTTGATTACTTATAACGTTCATGTTAAAACTTGTGATTCCTGTTTTGAATTCGATGCTAATACCCAATAAATACTGACAGTTCCTAGGTAGTAATATACGCTGCTCCTATAAATACATCATTATCTTTACTTTATGAAACTGCTCATTTTACATAAAAATTATAAATTTATATTAAAAAATTATAATTTAAAACTAAATAATTCTTTAAGCTGTTAAAAATTAAATCGAATTATACCCAAATCCTCATTTTTAAATTTAATTTACTGTTATCATGCAACACTTGCTAAACTTGTTTCTATTAACAACTACATTTTTATACAAGTTACCTATTGCCCAACAGTTACATAAACCATATGCCGAAGATTCATTCGATCATCGGTTCGCACCAAAAAAGGTCTTATTTTGGGTACCAAAATACCTCATTTTAGGTCATTCGAATGTACAAATACTTTTGGGCATTTCGAGTGGTCATATAGTGTTGGACATTTTATGTGCGTTACTTCGTATTACATCGGGAAACGCCATGTCCAATCCGTAATTGATGGTAAGTTGTTTTTGTAACTGTTAACTTTAATTGTTCACAGCTCATCACGGCTTATCTAACGTTTTAATTGTTAATCGCCTTGTTCCCATGTTATCTGTTTAAGTGTTATTTTATTGTTTATGTTGCGAATGCACGGTTGAATTTTGTTCCGTGTGGTAGATATGTTTGGTTGAAAATGAGAAGTGATATTAAATATGCTATTGACCGATGGATTTTTATTGTAGCATACAAATATTGCAGCTTGATCGAGGCTATAGAATTTTGATGTCTATGGATGTTTTTCTGGTTTGATGATTTTTTTCTTTTGGACTGCTTATAATCGATATTATAATATTATATCGTAGTGCCGTAGTGCGTAGTGAATCAGATATAAAAATATAACATTTTAGTCGTCCATTGAATATCCTAATTGGATGGGGAGGACGTTCCTACAAGAAAGGCCTAGATATGGGTGACATTGATGATGATTAAACTACCACCCGTTATTCCACATTTATATTTCAATATATTCTACGTGCGTAAAACGCGTGTTGAAAAAGAAAAGTTGTATATTACTTATCACATTCGTGCCCGTTTCGCGATAATGCCGTTAATTCGGTACCGACTACAAATAAATTTACGTTACATTAATACAATTTTATAGATTAGATTAAATATGTGTAATGTGACAATTAAGGTCAATATGCTTATTTATAAACATAAAACATATAAATCGTCAAGATTGTTGTTATTTTTCCTCTATCGCTAGGCCTGGCAAGGAGATCGTCATCATATCTTTTTTTTATATCGCGCAGGGAAATTCTTATGCTGCATCCATAAGGCAGCTAGATCCTGACTCGATGTGGAACTCGCACCTGGGACTGC
Organism: Helleia helle; assembly: GCA_963853865.1. Lineage (NCBI taxonomy): Eukaryota > Metazoa > Arthropoda > Insecta > Lepidoptera > Lycaenidae > Helleia > Helleia helle. Next base: position 18,200,522 of record OY971421.1, read on the forward strand.
CCACCCTAACTAAAAGCAATGCGAGCGTCTTCAGTCGCTTTTTGATGGTCTCGTATATGCAGGCAACAGACAGGATCACCTCAGCGACAGACTGGCCCCGGCGAAGGCCAGACTACTCCTCGAAAGGGGGGCTGCCCGGCCGCTACAAGCAGTCCCCACGACGTCGTGCCATACAAACCCAGGTTCCCTTCCTGATCCCAACACGACCACAGAGGCGTTACTGGAGGCGCATTAAGTAGCACCGCCTACGCACCCCCGTTCGTCGCCCGCGAGAGGAGGCCTCGTCAGCGGTCTCGGGTCTCCTCTCTCACCCACTCGGCGGCCTCCTTACATTACTACTTCGCAGAAGGAGACCATCGCCTTCCAGGACTCATCGTCACTGAGCATCGCGGTGAAGACGCTCGGCAGACACAAGTCCCCTCTGATGAATCGTCATCATATCTATTCTGAAGTTGACCATTCCTTCATCATTCTGAACATCTTCCACTACTAGCTCCAAATGCTATGATTTCTCAATATTGTTGTTATATTATGAACTTGAAAGGATTTCAATATGCGAGGACCTGTCTCGTTACCTTGACCATGGGCCTTATTGTAACTGATCATGGCATTTATTTATTTTTGTCCAGAAGAAAAAATAAGTCCTTAATTGCATTGTATTCGTATTTGGGAACAACTCGTCTGTCTACGGAGAAAAAATACCGCCTACTGGTATAAACGTGAACCCACTAGCTTTCCCTAATATTTGAGTAAGGATGATAATTTTGGACAGGTATGACATAATGTTTGGTCTCTGCGACTTTCGATGTTTACCTGAACGAAATATGAGGTTTGTAACGAAGTAAATGAGTGTCCCATTTTTTTATGTCTTATTGTTCCCAATTATTAAGCGTACTTATATTGTTCTGGTACCTCAAAGCATATCAGTTTAATGGGTTTTTTTTTCATTTAGCAAAGTCAATGTTAACCTTTAGATTGAATATGCTATAACATAAAATGTTAAAGAAAAGGATTTACAATGTACAACTTTAAATCTGATTGATTAAATAGTGTCAATTAGTAATCACGAATATAATCAAACCACATCGTCGACGTTGCGTTTTCTTTATAAAAAGTACATACGGTAAGGTCAATAAAAACGATTTTTTTAAACTTCATATTTTTGGCACCACTTCGAATTTTTTTTTCGTGTATTTTTATTTGAGCGCCTGATACCCGTACTATTAGGCGCTCCAGGATTATCCATTCTTTCTGGGACAGCCTGTATATATTTTTTGGATTGAAATAAATAATATATTAAAGTTTAGAAATTATAAATATTATGACGTTTAAGTAAGTAAAAAAGATGTCAGTAAAAAGTACCTAAGCAGTGATATGATAATTCCTTATCGTGTTCCCTTTTTCTATGAAAGCGACACTAAGTATGGCGGGTGCAGCGCGGCGCGGCGGTGCGGTTTGTATACAGTCGCTACGTGCTCGGGTAACGCGCGCGTCGTTCTTCGCGCTGCTTTTTTTTAATTGACAGTGAATGTGACCAGGGTTTATAACGTTCAGGAACCGTTTTGGAATGAAGCGTGAATCGTATTGTGTTTTTGTGTAATATTTCTAAACGTGCTCGTGACAAATTTTGAAGTTGGAACCGAACGTTTGTATTTTTTTGTACGATAACAGCTGTATACGTTATATAATTATTTCCCAGTATTTATGGTTAATTGATTATTCAATATTGATTAGTTTGGCCTTAACATCACACACATCGCTGGACCGCTGATGAACCTAAATATAGACGCCCCACAACGTAGCCCTTTGTAAACAGCTCACGTTTGAACTTGATATTATAAAGAAAATAAAAAAATAACCTCAAAACTACACAAACTTAACAATTCTTGAAATAAACATTTGTTGTAATTGCTATTATAGGTTATTGCCTTAAGTACGTCATTTTATGTCATATCTTTTAAAGTTTTATATAATTAACCGTATATCAAAAAGGCTAAAGAATTAAGAGACAATATAATCTCGGTTTCATAATAAAATCCCTTAAAATATACGTGATGTCTGGAAGGACAACAACGACAGACAGGAATTGTAAAGATGACAATAGCCTTTTCAAGACTTATCTCTACGTCTCTCTATTCATATTTCACCTCCTATCGTTCCTAGAAATTATAAAACACTATTAGTAGAGAATTGCAAGTTGTAGAGAAAAAAAAGTAATTCGCTAGATTTTTAACCGACTTCTAAAAAGGGAAGAGGTTCTTTATTCGGATGTTTGTAGGTATCTTTGTTTGTATGTTTTATTTATGTAAACACAATGATGTATAATTTTGACTGAATCATTCAGGTAATGATATTCAATAATCAAATTGAATCAACACCACAATAATATCAGATTGAGCTTAACACAATAATCTACCTAAATAGGTTTAAACAAATAGCAAAATCTAGAAATTTGTTTGATTAACTGAATAAAATCAATATTTAAAAACACCCTTTGGTGTCTAAAATAAATTTTATACATATTAAAATCATCATCATCAGCCTTCATCCGTCCAACGCTGAACATAGGCCACCCTTAATGAACGCTAAGACGACCGATCCTTTGTCACTCGCTTCCAACATAGAGCAGCTACTGCACGGAGATCGTCTTCCCACCTAGTTAATGGCCGACCAACACTTCTTCTATACACGGCCTACCCTCTATAACCTTATTTTATTTATGTAGTTTATTAACAGAGGAGTTAGTCTCTATACCTCTACTAATTAAAACACAATCCAATACAGTTCAACCTTAATCTGTGAATACAATACTTTTTGTCTCTTGGGTTGTGAAGTTCGTGAAGTTAAACTAAGTTTACTTTATATAGCTTAATTGAAACTTGTGGTTTTACTTTTGAAAGTTGCACCGATGGACATGTTTAGCATTAAATACTCATAAATAAAACAGTTCACTGACGTTCATAGATATAAGGATTTATAAAGACTTTTATCTTTAGTAACATTTAAAGATTTTATAAATTATTTATTTTAAGAAATAATGCTTTCGAGTTTAAACTCTTTCAAATCGGCTTTTAACTTTGCTTCATTTATGTAATTGTCTTCGAATTAGTAGATATTATGATTTTTAAAATATATAACATAGAGACTTAATGATAAATATGGTTTCTGTTTATGCTAATTGTTTGTTCATTGAAGAATCTACATTAAAGTACCAAGCCTTTTATTTTTTTATTACGTATACAAATAAGTATCCTTTATTTAGTATTTGTACTCTTACTTATAAGAACTCCATAAAACCAGCTGCAGTTTAATCAGTGTTTGCCAAACGGCTATCGCATTCCAATCTCAAGCATCTGCCGTGCCGGGTGGCACAATCTCGCACATGTCGAGAACATCTTGTAGGCCCGCATCCAGCTACCTGCTTCGCCATTGTTTAGTCCCTACAATAGACCTGTTGTTGTTTTTGTTCTACGAAAAATTACTTAAGTGCACTTATTATGAGCACTTGAGGTGAAAGAAATATTTGTCGTGACCCCTAATGTAAGGTAATTTAGGGTGACATTCATTACATACAATGTCAAAAGCTTAATTTTATAGCAAACACTAAGTAAGTTTTTTTTCGTGCAAGTTAATCTATTATGCCACATCAAAACGTATTAGGATTTGAATAAAGAACACTATTTGAAATTTTGAATTTCGAATAAGTTTTTTTTTAATAAGTATATATACCGTTGATGCAAAGACTTTTTGCCACATCACCATTCTCATAATATACTTGGAAATGATCGGAATTTACGATACAGGTAAACAATTCATAGGCGCTATATCGCAGAAATTGTGAAGCTGGCCACGTTCTCCACTCTGCATCATTCAGTGGATGCGATGGGAATTTGATTTTAGTATTTGCTTAGAATTTAAATTGCGGATAGAAACGTATTAATACAAGTTTATAGGAAATGTCGAGATGAAATAATGCAATGGAATAACAATCTATATAACATTCATACACACATCCTGTGAAAAAGAGAAAGAAAAATTTAGCACAGGAAAAGAAAATTAATGAATTACGGACGAATCTTCTACGGTAAAATCTATAAATCTATATAAAATATCAGTAAGCCAATAGGGGGGTTGGGCAATATATTATAGTATTTATTTGTATAGAGCTGTGAAAATATCCTGGTGACGTGAAGGTAAACAGCAATAAATCGTCCACGGGCGGGCGACAGATAAGTGGGTGGTTATCTATCCCCGAAGATAACGCGTCGTGGGACCGGGATCATGTGGGGACAAACCCTACAATACTTGGTTATGATTTCGTACAAAAATGTAGGAAGCAACCAGTAGAGGTGTAGTATGATGAGTTTGAGTTTGTATAGTATGGTAGATCTATGCCATGGGTACCGTTCTGGTTATTTTGGTACTCATGGATCAAACGTTTGCTATAGTTTTCTAGATCAATTATTATTCTTAGTATCGAAGATACCATACCGTATAAAGGGAATAAGGCATTTACTGCGAGGCTTCTGTGTATAATTATAATATATGTGCTTTATTGGAAAACATTGAAAAGTTTAGTTTTACTGAGTTTGTTTCGCCGGTTCTTCTCAGTGGAATAGTATTGGAACCGGTGGTAGAGTTCATTTGATGTTCAATAACATACTTTAATGTACAACATTGAATAAAAATAAATGAGATACAGAAAGAGAGAGAGACAGGACACTTTACTTCTCATCAGGTAGGCCGTTTAAAAAAACGCCCATGTTATATTCAAAATGACATAGGCAAACATGCAGTCGAATTAAGTTCCTTTGAGCTCACGCTTGCTCGCAATTCTCAAAACGAAAATAGTTTTTTTTACAATAACTCTTACAACATTCACAACTTAAACCTCAACATCAAAGTCTCACTTGAAAAGGAAGGTTGCTTTGAACATACACTTCAAATATATTGGTCTCTCAAACCTTGGAGGGTGCCGATAACTTTCTATTAAATGTTCTCGCTTTGAAAGTTCCGGAGTTAGTCTACATATCCTGATATGTAGACTAACTCCGGAAAGAACAGAGTGTAGACTCAGTTATCCCACATCTCATCCTAGACGGCTGTCTCATAAAGAGTAGCTAATATTTGTTGAATTTTCAAAATTAGTAATTTTAGAGGTAGGTAGTTCAAATGATGCAAATTCTAACAAATGTAGACGGGGTTCATAAATATGTATGTAAACATATTTTATACATACATTCATTACAATTAACATAAGAGCACCATGATGATGATGATGTATAAAAGTAATAATAATGATAGTTTTCAATTAACAATTATAATTAATAAGTTCAAGTGTAACTGATAATGATAAGTAATGTTTGTGTAAATCATTAATAATTAGTACGTACAATGTTACTACCTATTAAATGACAAATGATGTTTTCCTATTAATTATTACTCGGCTGTGATTGATTTATCTGATGTGAGATAGTAGTAATATTACATCGAAATATTCAAACAATATAAACATCATCTGTCCCGTCTGTCTAGTACATTTTATTTTGTTTTCTAAATCATTATTGTAATGTTAGTACATTTAATTTTAAATATAAAAAATCTCACTTTAATTTGATTTGAAACCTTTCAGAACAATAAAAGTAAAAAAAAAATACTTTATATAGTAGTAACAAAGTACCTTATCAAAAGTCAAATAAGTTCTATTACTGGTTCTTTTACTTCTTTGTTGGATTTCCTTACTATATTATCACATTACCGAAAAGAGCCATGTTCCGAAAAAGTAACTTAATTAATATTAAAGGCATGTACGATACCCGTACTAAATAAAAACACAAGTAGTGTTTTCCTGTGAGACACTTGATCCAGTTTGAGAGGTGGTCTTCACAGTTCAATAGCTGTGTCCTCGAATTCCTCGATACGTTTTTTACGTTCACGTCGAACTAATTTAACGTGTTATGTGATCGAAAACGAGATACTGGAGACGTTGATACTTGCACTAAGAAGTATACTACAGTATCGGTGAGTCATGCTCGTGAATTTTAAGTGTGTAGATAGCTTATTGTGTAAATATAGTGTTCGTCATCAATGCTTTAGTGTAAATATGTCTCCTTCTTTTTGTGTTATGGCTCCCGCGAGGATTTGCCACTGGCAGATAATCTTTGGTTGTGTTTTGCAATAAAAAAATAAAATACACTGCTATTCTTATGATATATTTTCCCTGTTGAATTATCTAGTATGTTTGTTAGTTCATGTTTAAATAGCAAAAGGCATCAATAAACTCCACTGTCAATATAAATCTAGATACAGAATAAAATATTACCCAATATAGTTTAAACGAAATACCAGCGATAGCGAAAATGTTGGCAGCACAAAGGCCGTCACTTAGCTAGGAAAACGACCTAGCTTTTCCAGGTATAAACTATGAAAACTCAGTTGTTTCGGGAACAATTCGTTGAAAGACAGTGCCGAAATATCGATCTCCGCGAAAAAAATGCAAATCATGGTAAATGTCCCGTTTTAAATAGATTAATAATGCAATTTTGCTCACATCAAATGACGTTTTAAAACAGAAATAACGCATAATTCGAATATTAACTTTTTTTGTGTCAATGATATAATTCTCGGTCATTCCCCCGGTCTCCGGAAATCCGTCCGCGGTTTAGTTCTGTCCATGTTTTAAATTATCCTATAACTCATGGACCGCTTTTAGATTTTATACCTTTGGAACCATTTCGGTCGGCAAATACAAAATCATTTGTTTATGGAAAAAAAATAGACTAGGTTTATTTGAATAACTAAATCTCAAAGATTAGCAAAAGTTTAAAACTTTTTGCTTTGTCAATATACAAACTCAAAATGCTCTCGGAAGATTTTTTTTCATTTAAGTATGCAATTGTTCGTGATTAGACTTTTTTTTTTACTATCGCTCTTAATAGCTTTTATTTTTCTTCTTCGTAATTTTTTATTTTTTTTTACATAAGTTATGTAATTCCACCGTCAAATCCGACGGTTAATTTAATTAATTAGACAGATAATGTTTACATGTTTTATGTATGATCTCTTAGTTTTAAATATACTATAATTTATTTTATTTATCTAATTTACCCAAGTTTATGAGCCATCTAAAGTTGACATCGAATTTCTCTTGCGATAAAATTGGTTATATAATATTGTGGCAGCTTCTAGTGTTCAAGAAAGTTTGCACATTTATTTATTCGTTGTTGAAACACGCATTGTATTATAAACGCGTGCGTAAGTAGACTTGTTAAACATTCGATGTATTCTTAGTCTGTATATTTATTTAAATTTGGAGTGCCTTGTAGATATCAAACTAAGTACTTTGAATACTACAGATTACAGACAGCTACAGATATTGTAGCTAATATAATTTAAATTTATATGATTTCAAGTAAAAGAAAGAGAAAATACTTGTTTCTCTATGAACCAAACTTAAATAATAGCAACCTAATGTTTATCATTCAATTAACTTATACGTAACACGTACGTAATCATTTAAGTATTAATTATATTAAGAGTTAAATAATAATAACGATACAGGTCACTACTTAAGCGACTTCTTTATTAAAGATTTATAAAATTATATAAAACTTATTTTTTGTTCATAAAAAGTTTGTATTGTCATTAAATACTTTTTGTATTACTTTATGCAAATGTTGACTTGTGTAATTTGGGACACTTTCTCTTTTGCGCTTTTATAAAATCCTCGATGGCGGTGTTATGTCACAGAATGTGTAAACAATATAATAACATCAACTGTATTCGAAACTTATAATTCATCAAACTTATCTTGAGTGCAGTAGCAGCATCTCTTATTCGCCATTTTTAACCGACTTCAAAAAAAAAAGGAGGTTCTCAATTCGTCTGTATGTTTTTTTTTTGTATGTATGTGACACGATATCTCCGCCGTTTGTGAATGGATTTCGATGGTTATTTTTTTGTTTGAAAGCTGGAGTTTCCAATTTGGTCCCATATTAATTTTATTAAGATCTGACAAGCCGTTTTTTAGTTATTCCCAATAATGCCTATTTGGTTGGTTTTGTTTACCTTGATGATATGATTATTTTATTACGTGTCGATGTAACAATTGTATAGGATGCTTTGGTAGCACACCATAGTATGTCGCGGTCATTGTAATCATCATCATCATCACCATCACCATCATCATCATCATCCTTTATCCATCCACTGCTGAACATGCCTCCTTCAATGAATCACTAAAAATTAAGAAATAAAAGTCGGTATCGTATTAGTTGCTGTACATTACCTACCTACCTACCTTGGATAACACCGACTCCAAAAGTAACTACATATAATGACGTGGTAAACGCAAAGTTTGTACATTAGTAGAAGATTAAGTTGATTATATGTTGTAAGCACAAACATTAAAGAAACTGTTATTTTATTACTTTTTAGTTCAGTAGTTTTGAAGTCGGTTTTAATTTTTTGTCTAGTCCTGCATACGAATGTACAAGACGGATACTAACGACATGACATTTCGACAAACTTGTCTTTAATTATATTTATTTTTAGATAAATATTTTACGACTAATCTAAAACGTGCAAAAGTGATTAAATCAATATATTAAGTCTTATAAATAAATACACTTTCTTCCGCAATTTAAATTTTATCTCGAATAGCTTTCTTTTTGTAAAACCATATAACTAACGCTCGTCTTCTAACAAAAAAAAATAGTTTCTATTTATTTTATTTTATTAGAGTAGAATTTGTTCCAGAACATATCACTGTCATTATGACTCCTTTTGTTTAAATGACAAAGTCGATTGTCACTCTATCTGACGGCATAGACAACACAAGCCATAGACAATTAGTATAAACACGTCCATATTTGGTCTATCTTGTTTGTGCTTTTTTATATGTTATAACGGTCATGTAAATACCCATAGTTATCATATGGCTATCAATGCGGTTTGTTGAACTACTCATATCTCTTTCATAAGCCTAAATAGGTCATACATAGCCCCTTGTATGCACGTGCTATGTAGATCCATAGCCAATCGATGTCAGTATGACCATAGACGTATGATATAGTATAGAGGGCGTCCGCATTCGGACCTACTCCACTGAACTACTAAAGGTAAAAGTATAACTACTTAAAGGTAGTCTTGTTTGTAATGGTTATTGATCTAGTTTTGTGTTGTCCTGTGGAATTATTTTTATTACTCAATGTTGTGTCTATTTTCTAAGAGGATGGCGCTCATAGTAATTAATAAAAAGAAATAACAACATTTTGAATTTTCATATTGATATGCAATAGCGTCGTTTATAATGTTCTCATTCATATTTATAATATTTTGCTTGACAATATTTTTTATTAAATACATTTCACACTTTATAAAAAAATTAGAATATAATATTGCACATTTTCACTTTAAAAAATTTTACAAAAAATCATATGCGGCCAGAAAACGAAGACTCTAATTACTATTTTAATAGCTCAATTACAGTTGCATGCTTCATTGTAATTAATTGTAAATTTTACCCGTAATTGAAGATAACATAAAGTCGAGAGATTTTACTAATATTAAATAGTTACACTAGCTCATCTATTCAATTATTCATTAACACCATCACGAAACAGGCCTACCATTGTTAATGGCCAAGAACCTTTTCATCATCATCATCAGCCTCTATCCGTCCCCCAAGAACCTTTTACTACACATATAATTTTATCATCGATTCTTCTGATTTCTCAATGTTTGATTCAAATTCAAAATCATTTTTTTTTATTCAAAATAGTACTAATACAGTATCTTTTTGAACGTCAATTGAATCTACCACCGGTTCCAAGGTAAGCCCACTGAGAAGAACCGGCGAAACAAACTCAGTGGAACTAATCTTTTCAAATAATATATATTATATAACAATTTTAATATCTTATCTTGAAATGCCCGGGAGGAACGCCTTATTCCCAGGGTGTATAATCTTTCACGTGATTGTATAATCTATCACGAAACAGCTTTGCTGTATTTCAGAAAGGGCAGCACAGGCAATTACTGGCACCGATACTTTTTATCTTACGCCTCAGAATAGGTAACGCATAAATGAGTCGCAGTACTACCCAAAACAAAAAATAACAATAATGCTACGTAAAATCTTCATCTTCACAAACTCTTTTTTTTATTTTTTATTTTTTTACGGGCTAGGCCCGCCACTCGTTCCCACCGCTGCTACCTGTATAGCCAGGATCGACAGCGGTCACAAACTCCTTGCTAGACAATAATTAAACACACTAATTAAGGTTTTTTACCTAAGGCAAACTGGTGGACGTGCCACCTGATGGTAATTCGACGTTGCCCATGAACTAAAACCAGTTTACCTGAAATTAGCCCATGCAACTCATGCATATCCTATTCATGCCTATCCTGAAACAAAACAAGTCTCTATGCCAGTAATTACACTGCCTGTCTTGCCCTTCTCTCCGAAACAAAGCAAAGCTGTTCACGGGAAAACAAGCAAGATGGTGGTACCCATGTAGAGGGTAGCTCGACACAGCGCACCCCTCCCACGAAGTAGTCAACGAAGACTAGTTCTTCATCTATTTAAGAGGTGAAGCTTGCACACCACCGGGCTGACGATAATCATGACCCTACATGTGTGTGTATGTTTACGTAATCCGTATAAAGAAATCGCATGTATTAGGTATCCTTTCACTTTCTTTTTTTTCATTAATATTTAATATCCTTGTCCATTTTTCTATTAAATTAACTACCACAAATTTTTTTGTCACTGCTAGGAATAAATTAGTATATTTGAATATTCATGTGAAATTAAATTAATTGATCTAATGAAGCAATAATAAATGTTTAGGATAAAGATAAAATAAATTCAATTTAATTTTGATAGAACTGGAAGCATGGGATTTTAAAAGTTCTTATAAATAATTATTATCAATACAAAATACTCTTTTCTCCACTAAAATAGATTTCTTTCAAAGTTCCAAGAATATTATATACCTACTTCGTATCAATTGTGGTGGTTGCTAAGATGTAGTTTTATCATGCTTGATTTTATGTGTAGAGTTAGTCCGAATCATTACGACGACGAACTGACGAATTGAAAATAGTAGAGCATCGCCAGGGCATAGCTGATGACAAAAATAATGGATTAGACACGTGATTTCGCATTGGACCAGATTTGAGCTAAATATTATCGAAGCAATAAAATCGTTCTACGTGAATAGATTATACATAAAATATATTTCAACGAATCGAAAACCTCTTTTTAGGAAGTAAAAAAAGTATCTAATAATAATTAAATAAGTTTGTCATTAAAAAGTAATGTACCATGTTTTTATAATAAGTTCAAAGATTTTTTTATATATTTTCATGCATTGTCATCCACTTCTGAACTATGGTCCGAATTTCAAGTCTCTTACTTATCGGAAAGTTAGTCTAAAATTAATTATGAAATTCCACCCGGACAGACAACACTCTAAGCGAGTGAATAACGTTTTGAGGACTTACGTATTTTAGTAAATTTTTGTTCAACCAAATGTTCTTGTTTAATGACCCTTTTTGACAAGTCAACGTCAGAATTTCATTATAATGAAATTACATAGCGTGATAAGTGACGCACTACACGCGTCGATGGACAAAAAATGAGCCAAATCGGCTCACGCTAATACGATGTAGTATTAGGACCTTTGGGCCGTTAGCATAGATATATATATATATATATATTTTATGTTGGATAGGCAAACTGGCAAACGTGCCACCTGATGATAAGTGGTCGACGTCGCCCATGAACATAAACTAGTTTACCTGGAATGAGCCCAGGCAACTCATCCATGTGTTGCCTATCATGAGACATAAGATGTTAAGTCTCTGTGCCAGTAATTACACTGCCTGTCTTGCCCTTCTCTCCGAAACACAGCAAAGCTGTTTCACGGGAGAAACAAGCAAGATGGTGGTACCCATGCAGCCGGGAGCGCGGCACAGCGCTTCCCTCCCACCGGTAATCATTCCGAAAAAAAATCTACACGCGCTGACATGTGAATAAATGCATGCTTATCCATTTGTTTCATAACAGTTTTTTTAACAGACATAAATCACACATATTTGAAAGGCCGGCAACGCACCTGTTAACCCTCTGGTGTAGCACGTGTCTGTGGATGTCGCTTTCACTTACCATCAGATGAACCGACTGTCCGTTTGCTCCCTATTCTATAAAAAAACTCGTCTGTTGCAGTTTAATGTTTATATACTTGTGATATAGGTATTCTTGATACATATGCGCTAATACTGTATATCACTGTACATATATAAAAATGTTTATATGGATTTTTCCATGCCGTATCGGATACTTATCTATAACTATTATGATCACAGTAGTAAAAAAGTGTAGTCTGTTGTAACTATACTATATCACTGAACAGTAATATATTGGGAAAAGTAGACCTTAAAGAATTCCCAACGTCAGAACTAATTGGCAGCATTTCACGTTGTTTTCACAACGATATATTTCCGCTAACAATACAGGCTTAATCACCAAACCGCATTCAGATAATCGATGCAGCCCTAGTGGAAACAGGCTCTGAATGACCAGCGTCATTAACCTACAATATAGCTGGGAGTCTGGATCGCTGGCGTCCTTCCAAACGTTTTACGGTGTTTGTCGTCACACATACGTAAAACATCTGCAGTGAGCTGAAATGATAAAGTTTATATATTCATCATCATTATCAGCCTATTAGTGCCCACTGCTGAGCCTCTTTTCTTCTACCAATCGCCTCTGTTCCTTGTCTGTCTCATTCATTTTGTGCCCACCAGCTTCATAGTTTCATCAACTATCTTTGGTTCTCACCGATTAGTAGTTTTAGCTTCTTTTTGACTGTCTCTAGTGTGAAATGTTACCCAGAAGGATAGGATAGTTAATTTACTCGTAGTTATCAGTACTGAGACTTGTGGGTCAGCATAGTCAACGTGTAGACAAGTCTACTCGAATAGTATACCTACTTGAATACTAATTTTAATAGTCTACTTGAATACTTGTACCGGGAGAACTAGTATGTTCGTCGACAACTTACTAGTCCAGTCTACTATTCTATCTCTCATATAAAATTTTAAAAATAAATGAATAGGAAGGTTATTTTTGTTTTTTTTTTGCCAATTTAATAACATTATTTGAAACATATTACCTCCTTGACCAGATTTTTATTTATCGAGTCCATTTCTAAACCAAAAATAATACTGTATTTATAAAGGGCTCTATTGTTTAGACTATCATAAATAATTGGACTACCGGATACTGACTTGTGAAACGAATACACGGTGTGATAAACATACAAACATCATGCCCTCTTTTAGGGATTTTGTAAGAAACATCAAAGAATTTGTAATTAAATTGTAAATAGTCAATAAACAAGACATCATATTTTTATGACGGTTTTTCCAAAACCAAAATTGAAGCAAAACTTATCTCTAAAATAAACGGAGGCACATTCCCTTCATTTCTAAATAATTGGTCTATCAAATGAAAGAAGATTTTTTAAATCTATCCGGTAGTTTCCGATATTTGCGTGTCCAAAGAAACGAATATAGGTCAGCAATTGTTTTCTGTTTTAAAATTTGTAAATATTGCGATAACTATTACATTTTTATAAAAGAAACGACCTTCAGTTTTTTTATTAACAAAAACTGTCAAGGCCAAAATAAAATAAAGTTAACAAATCATTTATTATTAGACAATGATAATTGCAGATAAAGAATATTTCTTATATTCATTACTAAAATCTTCACTCTAAAAATAAACATATTTCTAAAAAAATGTTTGCAAAACTTTATAATACTATATTTTTGTTTAACTCTCGGTTTCTTCTAAAGCAATATTTAAAAAAATTGGTGACATAATTTTTTTGTAACTTAAGTAATTAACCTTGTGCCAATTTAACAAATAATAATTAATTATATTTTTTTTATTACTCGATAGAACAAAAAACTGTGATCGACGATGTTGCCTATAACTATTTAACTATTATTAACTAAAACAAATAATATTTATTTAACATAATACTTCTACATTGGCATTCATTGAGCCTCTGTTCAGCAGTGGACGGATAGAGGCTGAAGATGATGATGATATTTCTACCTACATGTAGAGTAATTTTCATTCAATTACAACAAATAAATTTCATATATATAAATGTATCTTTGACTGTTGTATGTAAATTTATTTGATGTAAATTATGTTTCATACGTGCTCTATCGCATTTAAAATATGAAATTGTTATTGATTTGTGAAGGGCATCCGTATTGTATAGAATCTAGGAGGCTACTAGATTATAAAGTATAAATATAATCTATACTAATCTTTAGAGATCTTTCTTTATAAATCAAAATCATTTTTTTTTATTCAAAATAGTACTAATACAGTATCTTTTTGAACGTCAATTGAATCTACGACCGGTTCCAAGGTAAGCCCACTGAGAAGAACCGGCGAAACAAACTCAGTGGAACTAATCTTTTCAAATAATATATATTATATAAAAATTTTAACATCTTATCTTGAAATGCCCGGGAGGAATGCCTTATTCCCAGGGTGTGGTATCTTCCATGAAATCTTTTACTTTATAATATGCTTTACCACACAAACGCTCTTTAACAACTTTTTTGAATTTTTTTTATGGAGAGCTTTTGAACGTTTTCTGGGATCCTATTGTAAAAGCGTATACAGTTGCCTTTAAAAGAATTGCTTACTTTCGAAAGTCTTATCATTGGTGCATGTAACCTGTGTCTATTACGTGTATTCCTACTATGAATATCACTTTTCTTACAAAAATCATTTATGTTTTTCCGGACATACAGTAAATTTGCTAAGATGTATTGAGAGGCGACAGTCAGAATTCCTGATTCCTGATCTGATATAGATTATAGAGTATAAATATATCTTTACTATAGATTCTTTCACACATGCTCTAGCCTCTATCGTATTTAAAATATGAAACTTATCTATTTTAGAAGGAATCCGTATTCTATAGCACATAGGATGCCACTTACAGTATCGGTTACACCTTCAGATTCTATACATTATATAACCTATACTATAGAATCTTTAGGTATACCGTCTTTCTATAGTATAGGTTGTATAGTATAAGTATTCCTTAGCGCATGATCTCATTACCGGTAAGTGTGTCAGTGTGTGTAGGCTGGGTAACGCGCTGCACCGTTGTGAGGCGGCGTGCTTAATCTTTTTCATTGAACATTTGTAAGGCACTGAACTATACGATATACATCCTGTTATATTATAAGCTTGAAAAGGTTATTCCTTTTTATTCCTAAACATTCTAGAAGGTCAGCATAGTCAGAATAGTAATCACGTTGATATCCTATCTTAACAGAATTAGCTATTTACATTTAAACATGGTTTTTTATATGTTAATTGGATAATCAAAATGACAGACGTTCCACCTGATAGTAAGTGTTCCACGTCGCCCATGAACATATACTAGTTTACCTGGAACTAGCCCAGGAAACTTATTTATGTGTTGCCTATCCTGAGACAAGATATCATGTCTCGGTGTCAGTAATTACACTGCCTGTCTTGACCTTCTACCTGAAATACAGCACAACTGTTTGACGGGAGAAACAAGTAAGATGGTGGTACCCATCAGCCGGGAACGCGGCACAGCGCATCCCTCTCACCGGTTACATATGATTGAACCGCGGCTCTTTTTCCCTAGTCAGTTAAAACTGTATCTTATGTCTTATAAACCCCGAATTCATGTAAAAAAAATACCTATGATGCTAACAGTGACAGTGGTTCATGTGTTTTTTTTTCTTTAATGGACAGTATCTGCACATATTTACTATTAAATACTTCATCATTGTACATGGGATATTTCCTAAAGAAATGTTTTACTTATATCAATATATGGAAATCCTCCCACCACCTGATTAACATCGCGTTAACAACTTTCAGTTACAAGTTACAACACTTTACCATTTGCAAGTAAAGTGCAGTTATTCTCATCGTCAGCGAAGTGTTGACAGTTGGCACGGTTACAACGAAAGTTACTTATTCCACTTTTTACCATTACCGCTATCCTATCGATGGAGTACTGTTTTATCGATTCGGTAATTAATTCTATGATGGTACTTCACCTACATGTGCGTGTTTCGATCCGCTTAATAGTAACGCACTTTTTAATACGGGCAAAGTGGTCGAAGAAAGTTCTCAGAGATCGTTATGGTGTTCATTGATACTGTCCAATAAAATGACCATAAACTGATCCCCCCACCTCCGCATGAATGCCTCCTGCTATAGTCGGCGAACCCGTAGGATCCCGTCCACCGTAACGTTCTCGCCGAGATCCCTCCTATCCGAGTCAGAAATAAGAGATAAGAGGTTGAGGAAAGAAAATGACGTCACGCGACCGAAAGCTAAATACTAATCACAGACTAGGTGCCTAGTTCCTATCTAGGAAGTTTTCTTTTTGATGACGTTTCTATTCTACAGTGGACAAGTATTATAAAACTGATACTATACAGTATAATATCAGTTTGTCTAATAGTAAAGTATTAGAAGGGCGTTGCGGTTTGCGCAAGACATGCCCGTGCCAAGTTCACCCGCCCACCGCCCGCCCAGGCGCGGGCCCACACGCTTGTATCGGGGAATTACAAGCATTTATTCATCAAATATCTATAATATAAATATGACAAAGATTCATTAACGATTGAATTAAACTAAACATAAAACATTATTGTCATATATGTATGTAAGAGGTAGTTGTAAAGTATGCGGCTTTGCAGCTGAATTAGGCCGGCACGACCGAGGTGGTGGTGGTGGGACTCGCTCACAAAACACCGGCGTGGCGTCAAGTGAGAGCTATGCTGTCGCGTTTCGTGCGGTTTGTCAATTTCCGGTGGCCTGTTGGGGGGGGGGTGGGGATAGGGAAAAGGAGGGCAACGCAACTGCATAATCTCTGGTTGTGCGGATGTGTATGGACGTAGATAGTCACCAAAAGGCTACAACGGCTCGTTTGCCCTCCTATGCTATAAATAAATATATCTCAGTTATTGTATGAATGAGAATTTCCCACATGGTACAGACATTTCGAATTATAATTATTAATTATGATCAGATTTTCACTTGGTACCATCATTATTTTTCCATAGTGCAGTATTCATAAAGATAAACAAATGTTAACGTTATCTTTGTATACGAAAAATTGTATGTAACAAAAGGCTTCTCATGACTAATGAGGTCAGGGATTCATTACAATAGTTAATTCACTATCATGAGTAGCCATCAGTTGAGCCTGCAAGATATTTTTATAACAATGAGATGTTTTTGTATTCTCGAAGGGTCAAGTTTTATGAAGGTAATTGAAAACCAGGTGTAGTACGATTAAAGGTTTTTTTTTTAAATTCTTTATTTATAAAGCTATACACCTATATAAGGTTACGATTCATGGTTGAACTATAGAATTAAGTAGGAAAAAAATGTTTTTTTTTTTTGTATAAGAGCAAATGAAGAAAAAAGTTTCGATAATCTTAAATTTTGATAAAACAAAAGGGTAGTTAGTATTAATTTTTGTAAGTAGTGGTAGTGCCATGCTGCTTTGCAGCCGAATTAGGCTGGCACGACCGGAGTGGTAGGTACCTACCTCACGCTCACATAATTGATAATACCTACCGGCGTAAAATAGCTATGCTGCCGCGTTTCGTGCGGTTTGTGAGTTTTCGGTGGCCCATTGGGGAAAGGATAGGGTAAAGGAGGGTAACGCATCTGCATAATCTCTGGTTGTACGGATGTGTATGGGCGTCGATAGACGCCAAAAGGCTTGGACTGCTCGTATGCCCTCTTATGCTATACAATAAAAATCAATATAATATGTTTATGATTTATGTTTAATGTTAGACAGAAAAACGTTGATAGTGATGATGATGATGATGATGATGATCGTGTTCATATACACACACCGTATTAAACTACCTAACATAATTACTGCCTTTACGAAAACGGTTGCTCAAAAACGTTGTGTACACAGGCTTAGAAATGCGGTCGGTTGTGTGTCCCTCTCTAGCGGGTTTAAAATAATTACACGAGTGCACTCAAACCCTCCGGTTGTTCCTCACACTTCTACGTCTACTCCTAAGAGTAAAAGTTATCAAACCTGTTTCCGATATTATGCTAACTGCATAACTTTCACTTATAATCGCAAACGAGTTGCGGTTTTATTTACTTTGTGATTTATTGTTATGGCTTTCTGATCTTTCGGATCAGTGACGCAATCATAAACACCTTTCAAGATATCGAAAAAATCAGCTGACAGCTGTCTGTCTGTACAAGCCTCCAAAAATCAGTCGTGCCTTTGCCCTTAAATTAAGATGATACCAAAAAGTCGTGTCTATTTCGAGACGCTCGTCTCGAAACGTCACTTTATATAAAAGGCCAACTTCGACCATTAACATTATCGTGTTAGCGGGCTGACCTTTACTGTACCAAGACCAGGCTCGTCCATGCGTTGCCTATCATGAGACGCAAGGTGGCCAGTAATTACACTGCCTGCCCTTCTTTCCGGAATATATCAAAACATAAGACTACGCCTGTGGACTACGCCGTTCTCTATCCAATATTTAATGGCGATTCTAACTGAATCTCAATATACTTGCTTATTTCTCCCGTGAAACAGCTTTGCTGTGTTTCGGAGAGAAGGGCAAGACAGGCAGTGTAATTACTGGCACCGAGACTTAACATCTTATGTCTCAGGATAGGCAACACATAGATGAGTTGCCTGGGCTCGTTCCAGGTAGTTTATGTTCATGGGCGACGTCGACCACTTAACATCAGGTGGTACGTTTGCCAGTTTGCCTATCCAACTAACATTAAAAAAAAAACTAATTTCGCAATGCTATTATAACTAGATTCTAGTTCACATTTCTCATGTTCATACGTCTGTTATGATGGCATTGGTCCAGGTATTAAGAAAGTAGAAATGCACTTTAAGGTTGCTTAATGAAATTGCTGTAATACTCAATATCTAACGACTTGCTGATTGATCCATGCAAGTGAGACGTGAAAGCTATGTTTGTATTTCACGTGTTCGCCGGCACATGTCACTAAGGTTTCTCCTTTGGACGTAACAGATCTAGTCATCATCATGCTAGGGAATCGCTTAGAAAGTTCTGTTATTCAAATCTAAGTTGTCTATTTAGTAGTCTGCAATTAAAACCCAATGAATTAAATGTTTAAAAGCATTTCTCTTAAATGTATACTTACACATTAAGTTCCCATAAAAGTGAGCGTAAGTTTTTAGTGTTTGTCCTAGACAAAAAAAATGTACGGTAATATCAGTGATGATATCTATATCAAGATTATATTATGATTTCAATATAAAAAAAGAACGTGTAATCAAGTGTTATCTTGCGAAGTAATTTGTAAGGTGTTTACTGTTATGAAGTAGCCGGAACATATGTGATGATTATTATTAGAGCGTGTTAGAATTTTAAACTGTGTATAGTAAATAAACGGAGCCAGGGCGAGGTGCGCGTGCGCATGTGCCGTAACGCTTCAGTCATCAGTCAGCTTGCGTCCGTGAGCGGAGACAGACGTACCGCTAAAGTTCCCGTCTTAATATATAATATACATGTGTACTAACGCGAGATAAAATCGTTGTTTAGGAAATGATGCAATGTGTGTGTGCGTTTTGATAACAATCTTCGAAATCGTGTTGTGCGTAGGTCTATTTTGACGTCACTCTATTTCAGTACGCAGTGTGAACGCAGCTGTGTGCGTTAGGAATTTGTGGCCAGTGATGATTTAACATTGACTTAAAGATTTGTACAATTTGAATCTTGTCTTAAATCAAACAACCTTAAGTTGTATGAATATGGTTGAAAGATACATCGTAAGATATTTTTCATAATTATATTTTTGTAGCATTAATCATAATGTTTTTATTATCTGTTAACAATAGCTACGGTACCCCGTACCTTTGTGAATATTTAAACGTTTAAACTTTAAATATTCTATCAAGAACAAGTCGGAAGTGTACTAAGGATTTATTTTTTTATAACGAATGAAATAATTTTATTAAACTAATACTTTTGCCAGGTTTAAACTTAACGTCTTCAGTCAAAACAATTCAAAATAGTTCACATTGTTAAAATATTTCCTCTAATCACAAGAATATGTATTTAATCTGGTATTACCCACTAGAAGACAATTAAATCAAATGTACAAGAAAAATGACAAAATACCTAAAGTATTGCATTTTATAAGCAATAAAATATTGCAATTTGAACATGCAATGGGTATGATGTAACACTTATATTTATATTATGATAATAACATTATACGAACACAAAATGTTGTGTGATTTCATAACAAGGAAATTAATTTATAAAGTGAGAATCTCCTTATTAGTTGACGAATATAATGAAGAAGTAAGGTATAAACATTTCGTGAAATTTTTATGCACGCTTGTAGTGTTTTGACATACATCAGCAAACGTCTCTTAGAAAAGTAGCCCCGTCAGAAATTGCCATTTAACGTAACTGTTGCTCACATTACGAAGAAGCTGTAAGTACATACATACATTGTACATACATACATACATTGTAAGTACATACATACATACATTGTACATACATACATACATTGTATATGCTTTTAGGTCCATCATAATGATCATCTGTTCCGAAATGATTGTAAAGATTTTCTCGTTTTGGTAGTTGGTATTACTTAATACTTCATATACTTATTTCCAAGTATCGTGGTTGATACCGCGGGCATAATATAAAATAGGAATATAAAATTATTTCGTTAATTGCCCTAATGGGGTTATTAGCTTGACTAAATCCGCCTGTCCCATTGGTCATATCCGCCGCAAATCGCCGGCTTCCTCCGAAGATGGACATGATTTATACCTGCCGTCGTTAGCTGTCAGCGACTGTCATGACGGACGTATTTTGCAGCCTATCTGCGGCCAATTTGCCGACATATTCTACGAAAGCGTAGTTTTCACGTTAACGATTATAATGTTAGGATATGCGATATATTTGTTATTATTCTGTTTTGTCTTCAATATACAAATTGTCCGTCGTTAGCTGTCAATAAGTGTTATGGTGGACGTATTTTGCAGCCTATTAGCGGCCCATTTGCATTCTTTTCTACTAAAGCTTTTGTGTTTTCACGTTAAAGACTGTAATGCTAGGATGCTGATGTGACCCCACCATGGTTCAGGCCTTGTCGTGGCGGTGGGGCTCAGTAACCTAGGGTGAGCGGTGCACCTTGGGCGAAGCTAATTGGGCCGAGGGGGCTCTTTGTACCCCTCTTATAAGAAGAGGGGACAGAAGAGCAGGGGGCAAGGGGTGAGGATGGGAACCTCACCCCATAGTACTGTCCCGACGTTGGGAGGGGTTGTTCTGTGGTGCGGGACAACCTCTCTGTGGAGGTGGCGTCGGTCCCTTATGGGACTGACTAGTCGTCGAGGTACCCTGTTTGTTTTCTAGATCCGGGGCACCTCACCAAAGGCGGCATTGGTGGCACTCGCCGGATTTTAGTAGGTAGAGTTGCGTCCATTTACCAGCTGTCGGGCGCAGCGAGTCCCACATACCCGCGTGGGGAGACCCACTCCCCCGCGGGATGCCTCAGAGAATTTCCCGGCGTTAAAGAAAAAAAAATGATGCTGATGTGATGCTTTTGTTATAACATAATTGAACATAAACTACATATATTTTACTAGCTGTTGCCTGCAGCTTCGCCCGCGTTAATCAACTCCTATATGCCACAGCGTGATGTTATATAGCCTATAGCCTTCCTCGATAAATGGGCTGTCTAACACTGAAAGAATTTTTCAAATCGGACCAGTAGTTCCTGAGATTAGCGAGTTCAAACAAACAAACAAACAAACTCTTCAGCTTTATAATATTAGTATAGATGTTCAATTATGTGTGTAGTTTTTGTTGTGTGGAAAATGGTGGATAAATATTACAGAAATATTTTGTGACAATCGTTTTTATCTTTATCGATTTAACAAGGTCGCCGGTCACGATGTTTTAAGGTTTACATTTCTTTTTAAAATCATAGTTTTTTTTCAGATATCGTATAATATAAAATGTAGTTTATCAGGTTAAAATTATCAACCAATTCAAGGATTGAGTTGATATTCATAACGCGGTGTTCACTTACCATCATATGGCAAGTCTATCAGTGTGTCATACTTACATAAAAACGAAACAACTTTGTACCGAATATTATTCCGATTCATATATTGACGATTTTGCAAATGGTCCATGAAAAGTGACTTAATTCAATGTTGCATGTTATTTCTTTAAGTAATTACAAGCACGCTAGTCCCTTAGTGAGGCTTTATCTTGAGAAACATCGGAGTCGTGCCGAAAAGTGTTGGGCGTACGCCAGGGGCCTCAAACATGAAGTAATATAACTACCTATATAATAGGGTGTTACTAAGATCATAAAAGTATAAAGGTCAAATTATATCAATAAACGGGTTTTAAATATGATAGATATTGAAGAAAAACAACAAGAAATAGACATATCATTATCATCATCATCATTTCCATCCATTGCTCTACAATTTAAAGTTGAAACCAAGACGCCCCGCCCGCGCCACTCGCATCAAACTATATAGATGTCATGACCGTTACGGATTGACAGACAAAAAATGTTGTCCTTGAATCATTAGCGTACAGTAATGAGGAAACCACTGAATTCTTCAAAACACACAAACGCACGTTAATTAAAAAGTTATAGTTTTCGTGATAATTAATTTCAACCTCGAACGCTAAAGAGCGTAGAATTGATTTTACCATGAAGAAAAATTAGGTCAAATTGTTAAGTATATAAGTGTATAAGTATAAGTAATATAAGTAAGTGTAAAGTTAGGTCAAGGTGTGGTATTTCATAAAATATTTTTATTTTTCATAGTAATAATGATTATGAACTACCAAAGTCATCATTATCATTATATTTCTGTTTAGTGTTTATACATCTAAGCTGTCCCGCTTTATTATGGAGTTGGCAAATACATAGTGTAACAACTCGCAGCACGATCGTCCGATTAACACAATTGAATCTTCTCTATACAATTCAGCACGCCCTTCTCAAAGTATACTGGTAGAATGCTCCGCAAGACCGTCAATGGCGTCCTTTTATACCAAACTGGTATAGTCAATAGACAACTATTTGCTTATAATAATATCAACCCTTATATGTCCCACTGTTGGGCACGGGTCTCCTCCTCGAAATCAGGCGGGAAGGGTGTTGAGCCATAGTTCACTGATGCGCTAGCTCAATGCAGGATGGTGAACTTCACACCCCTTGTGTCCCAAATCCAAATCCAAAGACTTAATCTCATCATCAATCTCAAGGAATGGAGGTTTTCTCACGATTTTTTCTTTCACCAGTGTGCAAGCGATGGTCTCATGTTCAGCAGAGGAAATTTAGATCGAACCCAGACCCTTCCCTAAGAGGCTG
Organism: Helleia helle; assembly: GCA_963853865.1. Classification (NCBI taxonomy): domain Eukaryota; kingdom Metazoa; phylum Arthropoda; class Insecta; order Lepidoptera; family Lycaenidae; genus Helleia; species Helleia helle. The sequence continues at coordinate 18,224,007 of OY971421.1, forward strand.
ACCTCATGCCCACTGGACCTTGAGTTTTAAGTACGTGATTCTAAATGAAAGTAGGACATTGATTGAAAAAGCAAACACAAAATGTCCCCATTTTGACGTGGAACAAGCATAAAGTAGCACTACCACTAATGAATGACTTCCGCGATATCTCGAGTCTTGAGTCATACGTTTCTCTCACGTAGACTTTCCTGAAAACAATGGCGTGGTTGATTTCACTTTTTTTGTGGAAACATTATCTAAGTGCAATGAGACGTAATTATTCTAAAAACACACGCTTCCTCTTCCTTCGTCATCTATCCATCTATTATAGGATTCATCATCTTCATCGTCATCATCATCAGCCTTTATCCGTCCACTGCTGAACATAGGCCTTTCTCAATGAACGCAAACGGCCGATCCCTTGCCACTCGCATCCATCACAGACCGGCCATCGCACGGGGATCGTCTTGCCACCTGGTTAATGGTCGACCAACGTCTTTGGTTACTATTAGTTTTTTTTTCTTTTTAGTCTTTCTAAAAAGAACGAACATTCTAGGAGAGTAGTTTCAAGTGTTAATTACAGATCTGAACACTTTCTAAAGTACAGGGAATGACATTAAGGTTAATATTTTGTCAGGATTTCCAGTCGAAAACAAGGTATAAGATAATCCTTTTAATAATCTCCATATTAAGCTATGTGACCTAACCTTTCGTTGCACGAACCCGACTTGCTCTTGATTCTTATGAGTTATGACTTAATATTAAATTAATATTTCATTTTAAAGTAAATGATCTCAGAGAACTACTATTTTGCTAGTTTTTTATAGTTTTTTACCCGCGACGGAACGGAGACTGTATATGCGTTTGGGGTGAGAGGCAGTTTGTGTGTGTAACCCTATTTTGCCGCTTATCTCCAAGACTACTTGTCCGATTTTGATGCGGTTTTCAGAGATGGGTTTGGATTAGATTGGTGCATGTTATTAGATAGATATTAAGTTGATAACTCACTAGAGGGCACTGCAGTAAACGTTTTTTGTACAATCCAATGTTGCCATTTTTCTCCAAAACTACTATTTTAATTTTGATACGAATTTCAATTATGGGTTTGGGTTTGATTGGTGCATGTTCTAAGATAGGTGTTACAATTACAACCCACCAGGGGGCGCTGCAGTAAACATTTGTTTTGATGCAGTTCTAATTCAGTGATGGGTTCTGGTTTGATCGGTGCATGTTCTTGTATTATGTGTTACGATGAAAACTCACCAGAGGGCGCTGAAGTAAATGTTTGTTTGTGGAAAACCAAAACTACTAGTCCGCTTTAGATGCGATTTTCGGTAATAGGATCGGGTTTAATCGTGGTACGTGTTCTTAAATGTGTTACGGTGACGACTCACCAGGGGGCGCTGCAGTAAACATTTATTTGTACAAACTAATGCTGCAATTTTTCTCCAAAACTACTAGTCTGATTTTGATGCGGTTTTCAATTATGGGTTTGGATTTAATTGGTGCATGTTATCAGATAGGTGTTACAATTACGTCTTACCAGGGGGCGCTGAAGTAAATATTTGTTTTGATGCGGTTTTCATTCAGTGGTGGGTTCTGGTTTGATTGGTGGATATTCATATATTTTTTATGACGATGAAAATTCACCAGTAGGGCTAGCATGCGCGCACTACAATATTTTGTCTACGCCTTTTCTCGTATTATTACATATAAGTAATACGAGGTAAGGGGTAGATACAATTTTGTCGTGCGCGAATGCTAGGTCTACAGGGGGCGCTGCAGAAAACATAATATTTTGATTGTGCAACTGCTACCAAGTCCGTTTTGGATGTGGTTTCCGGTTATAGGTTCGGTTTAAATTGTGTTGCATGTTCTTAAAAATGTGTTACGGTGACACCTCACTAGGGGGCGCTGCAGTAAACATTGTTTTTACAAAACCAAAACTACTGGTCCGATTTGGATGCGGCTTTTAATAATGGGTTTGTGGTTGATTAGTGAAGATTTTTAAATAGGTGTTGTTACGGTATTAACTCACTAGGTGACGCTGCAGTAATATCTAGTCCGATTTTCATGCGGTATTCATTATAGGGTTTGTGGTTGATCAGTAAAGGTTCTTAAACAGATGATACGGTGGTAAATCACTTGAAGGCGCTGCAGTCATTCATATATTTAATTTTAGCTTCTACATACTTAATATTAATTAGTTTTATAGAGCATACTCTATAAAAAGTTTGAAATAAAAAGCAAAATTAAAAAATTTGAAAAAAACCCACGACGGTGAAAACATAATTGAAAAATGATGAAATAATTAAAAAACCCCGACATTTAAACAACAGAGTATCAGTTTTCATAGCACTTCCTTACGCACCTATTTAGTTCTCGAAGACGTAGATGTGGCAATAACATATTATTCAAGTCCCTATGAACTTAATATAAAACCAAATATAATCCGTCGGGGGCTGCCATCACTATTTTAAACTTCAACATATAAAAAAGCAAAATTACACATAAAAACCCCACGATGGTTAAAATGCAGGTAATTGAAAAAGAATAAAATAATTAAAAAATCCTCGATTTAAAGAATTTATGCAAATAGAGATAATAAACGTAAAAAAAATGTTCCCATTTCTCTCCAAAACTACTAGTAAAATTTTGATGCGGTTTCATCACTGTTTTAAATTTGAAGAAATATAAGTATAGCAATAAAATATCTCCAAATTATTCACGTTACTATAAAACTACAAATCTAGTCCATTCAATGGCAGCCCCCGACGGATTATATTGGGTTTTATATTAAGTTCATAGGGACTTGAATAATATGTTATTGCCACATCTACGTCTTCGAGAACCAAATAGGTGCGTAAGGAAGTGCTATGAAAACTGATACTCTGTTGTTTAAATGTCGGGGTTTTTTAATTATTTCATCATTTTTCAATTATGTTTTCACCGTCGTGGGTTTTTTTCAAAATTTTTAATTTTGCTTTTTATAAATGTTAAATTTTACATTGATACCTCGAGGCAACTCGTTTGTCAGCAAAAAATCTTACTAATTAGTCTTATAAACACATATTTCAAATAAAAAAATATGACAGCTCTTAATCTTGTCACTAATACGTGATTTAATGTGCCAGGACATCACGCGTTCTTTTTTCAAACTTTAATGTGACATAAATATCGGTTTCATTTCACGTAACGTCGCGTTATAATTAATGATAAGTTAAGACGCGACGTACTCAGGTACGAACAAAGATGTCTCTTTGTCCTTTTGTTCAGCGCTTTTCATTAGCCGAACGTCACATTGGTAGACCCCATTCTTTAGCAGTACATTGAACCGAGCTGTCATATTTCTGGCTTCACGTCTCCATGGCGACCAGCTTAATAACTTTAATTCAACTTTTAAAAGTTGAATTAAATATATAAAGCTATTAAGATTTTAATCTTTATATAACGTATACCGTTTATTATCAGGACCTTCAAGATAAGATAATGTGAATCAGATTACGTTACTAAAGTTATTCGAAAAGTGAGATTCGAAAATGGTGTAAAGTGAAAAATCGAAAGTGACGTGAAGTTCGTGTAACATAGTGTATCCCATGTGTGAGGATGAGTACGGAGCGACGCCTCTCCCGGAGTTTCCACTCGTGTCTGAAGGGCTCCTCGACGGAGGAGGCGGGGGACGACGAAGACAGCTGCTACCACTCGCTGGGCGGCCGGCACACACTCACGAGACAGCCTCAAGTGTATATTGAAGACCTGTCCAACTATACTTTGGCCGACTTTGACGCGCAGGATGAAGCTAACGGTGCGTATTTTTATTGTAAGCCTAAAGTCGTACATGGGAAAAATACAAATAAAAAATTAAGATTTTAATAAATATCATTCTCGGCATCTGAGTACAAACTTTAGATGCCTACAATTTTTAATTATATTGTTTACTTATATTTTGTTCTGTTTCTGAGACATACCTACACATAGAGGTAGAAATATATTTTTAAATAAAATTAAATCTAATAGAAAAAAAATGTATGATCATTAATTATTTAATTACTTAATTCTATTTCCCGGATTTCCGTTGAACTGTATAGCATTTTGAAGTTTATATAAGCTTTGCACAAAATATTTATAATATTGGATAGGAAATCGAAAAATAAAAATATTTGTGAATACCTATGACCATGTTAATTGAAAGACTTATAAATATGTTAATTCGCGATTAATTATTGTCAATGGTTCCGTAGACCTCTTAATTTGATGTTTCTCAGTAAATATAAAGGCACGTTCATCAACGTAGTAGGTAGTTAGGTACCTACCCGACTTTGGTCCAACTTTAAATTTTTCCGAACAGCTAACGAACATTATAAGACCAATTTATTGCCATTCGCAGTTCTTAAGATTACGCACGGCACGAGTTTAAATTAATTAGCTATTTTCGTACTTTGTCATTGACATTGACTCGTCAACGTGAATCATGCTAAAGATAAAAAGTATGACGTAGTTTGAGGTAAATGTATGTTGACGAAACTGCATAAAATGGTGAGACTGTGGACTTTAATTAGATGATATATGAATATCCTATTTAATTTCTACTTCAACAAGTTAAATAAAGATTAAAAACGGGAAGGTTTATTACAGATATTTATTGAGTACATATTTCATTCTCGGAAAAGTAGTCGACGCTCGTCACGTTACAAGTTAGCTATTAAATATAAGAGATTCATGACGCTGGACATAATATGAAATAATAAAAAGGCGACCGTTAATCAGTAGAAGAAAAAGAATTACTATTGACCTCATTACGTTTTCAGAAATATAATTCTAAAACTCAACATTAGTCAAGTTGCACATTTCATAAATTCCTGCATATTATGTATATCACCTGCATAGGCCTTCCTGTATAAATGTTTTTCAGATATAATTATTTCAAACAGTACGTATTCATATTTATTGCTTTGAATCAAACGTATGATGCTACGAATAAATTTGTATTTTGTTACCCAAACATTCTAAAGTAAACATTTTTCTGGCAAATAATTTATAATTCTGAGAAACATGTTTTAAAATATAAGTATATTTTAATATAAAATGCAGTTTATTATAGATTTTTACATAAATAAATAAAGATTTCATTTTCTTAAGGAAAGAATTGCTTATGTATTCCTTTTTGGGGAAAACCAATAAATGTACATAATATCAAAGATTTTTTGGAAATAAATGTTGCATATTATGTTACTGCACTATTGATTAATATTGAAGTGTAATTCTAAATTTCTCACTAAGGATTCCGTAACAAAAAATTTAAAGAAGTTGAAAATGTAGGCTACATCCTAAAAGAGTTTAATAAGGAAAGTCATATATGTATAACTATATATATATATAACTGATTACTTAAAAGTTATCCAAAATCCTTGTTTTTAATTTATTCACGGCCAACTGATACTACTAGCATACCGCGTCACGCTCCACTCAAAAAGGAACATTATTAAGTTTTTTTTTTTTCATAAATACACTTTAGCAGTTTTGTGTTTATCAACATGTCAAATATATGCCAAAGATAAAGTTTCCAACTTTTTTGTTAGTATTAAAGAGACTTTCTTAAATAATTCTTTAAAAAGTTAATAAGCAGTAAATACGCGGTGAGTTGTAACGCTAGTAATTATCGTTCAATGGAAAAACGTCCTAGTTCGAATGCGATTGGCGGAAAATCGGCCGTCGCGTTCAATGAAGCAGCTATGTCTAGCTGCTAGCAGTGGATGGATGGATGATGAAATAAGTATATTGACGTGACCACGTATAGAAATCCAAAACGCCGGATGCATGCACGAAAATGTCCCGTAACGCTCATTGTCCCGTTACGCTCAATGTACGCTTGCGTTTTGTTATGACGTTGTCACGTTAAACTATCATCCGTAAACCAACTTTACAGATAACTATTTTTTTTATGAAATAGGTACGTTACCGTTTTTCAATTGCGGATCTTTAAATTTTTTGCGCCGCGACACGTACTCCAAATTTATAGGTGGTGGCCTGTACGTGAGTTAACAATTCACTTCGTGTCCGTTGCGCACCTGTGCCCAACATCCGCTTCCCGTCCCCCCACCTTTGTCTACCACATTAGCTTCCGTTTCATACAATTCCGTATGAAACAATTGACCTTTGGACGTACTTATGTTTTAACAATTATAATGCCTGTGAGGTCGAACGGTGATTGTGGCAAAATACCTAAGACACGAGAGCTTTTTAAAATCAGAATTAAAAAAAAATTCAGCATTCAGGATCCTAACTAACGCGATATAAAAAGTAGCAGGTATGTTTTTAATTTAAAACGAAATGATAATTTTAAAGCCAGTAATCAATATATTTTACAAAAGTTCAATAAATCGCCCGGTTAAAATATTGGGATCGCTTAATACAGCTTGCCGCTAGAATTTATGGCTGGCGTATGAGCTTTTTGCTGCGATTTGGAGGTGATCCCGGCTATTTGTTATAACTATTACAAATTGATGGGACATTAGCTATCCGTAGATGGAAAAGGACTAAAAAATGTTAATGAATAATAATGATTAATCTTTTTAAAAAAGTTATCCAATTTTAGCTGTTGTCTATGGCGTACGCGAAGAACCCTACAGGATATCATTCAGTTTTAAAGTTTTAAATCTATTGTTTTCTAATGTTTACGCGAATTTCACTCATTATAATAAAACAATTTTTACAATATGCATAATATGTCACAGATTAAAGATACAGTTAGCACTTTCTGCGTAGATAGGACTGACCAAAATATTGATGTATCAGGTAGTAGTTTCGAATAACTTTGTAATGATAGGACGTATGACACCTCAGTCCTCCCATGACCATGGTTGCTGTAAAGTATCCGAAACGTCGGGCTTGTAAAAATCTTAATAAACCGCGATAAAATCCGTAAAAATTGTTTTGTTTTAAATCTATTTATTGCCAGATATATTTAGAGAAAGTAGTCTAATATTACGCTATTTTGTTTACAATATTTTACACTATTTTGCATTAATTATGAATAAACAAGACGGACTTTCCGGTAATCATCTTACCGGCGGGAGTTTCTACGTCAACAATAGCAATGATTCTACTCCTCCATGAAACTGCTTTGCTGTCCGATTGAAGGGCAGTACAGGCAGTATTTTACTGCCACCAAGATCATCTATTGTGGCAATCCAATGGCAAGGTTGGCAACGCATGGACGAGTCACCTGGCCTTTTGAGCTGGTTGACTTTGAAGCACATATTTATTTTACGGGTTTTACTGTCCTAGTATGGACAGAAAGGAAAATAAAATTAACAATACATTGTATGTACATTATGTATTCAAATTATTTTTGTTTGAAATACCTATTAACCCAAATCTGAACTACCTACCAAAAGCCAGGAAGTCAGCAATGAAAATCAATCTCCTGATAATATTTTGTGCGATTTGGTGTAGATAAAAGTGTATAACGAAAGATAAATGCAATATAAATGTCGTTTGAGTGTTTTATTTTTATTCATAAATAATGATGCATACTTACAGTTTTCTAGTGTTTTCACATATCGCACATCGTCATAAATAATGTTAAAATCTTAATAAACCGAGATACAAAAGTATTTTTATATACTTATGGTGAATGTTGTTTGCCCAGCATTAGATTGGTATGACGATATATCTCCGGATACTTGTCTACAAGACGGATATAGTTTTCGGATGTCGTTAACATGACCAGTATACGTCTCAAACGGCATCCTAAAACCTTAAAAGACTCGGCTAGTAATTATCCGGTACTTTTGACTTGTTGCTGTTTTATAACATAGAAGGGCAAACGACTAGTCGAAGCCTTTTGGCAATTATTGACGCCCATACACATCCACACAACCAGAGATTATGCAGATGCGTTGCCCTCCTTTTCCTATCCCCAATGGACCACCGGAAACTCACAAACCGCACGAAACGCGGTAGCATGGCCACTTCACGCCGGTATTATGTAATTATTTTATTAGCTAATATTTAATTGTTATTACTGCTTAAATGACATAGAAATAAAAACTTGTAAAATAAAAACGTCTTCCATACTCCATGGAAGACTACTACCGATAAGAGCCAGGCTCTTAAATAGAGAGATAGAGCGAGAGAGTGAGGAGACAGACAAAAAGAGAGAGAGAAAAAAAAAGTTGTTGCTATTTCTTGAAGAAGTCGGTTCTCACACAAATCCAGTAAATTCTTAAATAGGAGCTATTTAAGAATTTATGGATTCCCAGCGAAATAAAAAGAAAGATTCGATCAGAGCTAAAAATTAAATCTTTTTTAAAGCTAAACAAAAATCTAACCGCAGCCGCAGGAAGTAACTAGTCAGAAGTACACACTTTTACTTATGTAAATGTGACTGTATGCGTAGTTCCTGTTAGCTAGGCCTAGTTTTTGTGCCTCGTTCAAGGACGGAAGCTCGTCCCCTTATACACCAGCTCTTTGTACGTGAGAGGGTCAGGAAACACACGTGATAATTGTTCTAGCAAACGGAGACGGGTTTGGCTTCCCACCATCATAATCGATTTGTTAACATGCCTACGTTAAACGTTATGGAAGCGAATATACAATACGGTTTGGTAAGATTCGATTTATTCGAATTTTTAAAAATTTTTGTGCTAGTGTTGTATTTTTTTAAAATATTGGTAAATCAAAGATTATTATCCTTGTGAATCAAAAATCTACATCGTTAGTATCGATAACATATTTCAGTACAATATTTTTCACTAATTTGTAAATAAAATTCGTACCTAGATGAACGTAAGCTTCCATTTTCTTAGTCATACTTTTGTGAGCTCGTCTCGTCAGTGTCACGTGTCTGTGCCTATGAGGAAAGAATCGATACATTTTTTTTATGTTAGTTGGATAGGCAAACTGGCAAACGTGCCACCTGATGGTAAGTGGTCGACGTCGCCCATGAACATAAACTAGTTTACCTGGAACGAGCTCAGGCAACTCATGTGTTGCCTATCCTGAAACATAAGATGTTAAGTCTCGGTGCCAGTAATTACACTGCCTGTCTTGCCCTTCTCTCCGAAACATAGCAAAGCTGTTTGACGGGAGAAACAAGCAAGATGGAGAAACAAGAAGAAGACCCATGCAGCCGGGAGCGCGGCACAGCGCTTCCCACCCACCGGTATCGATACTTAATAGTATCGAATATCAAAATTTCAGAAAAATATCAATTGTGTTTTTTCTCTCATCATGTCGAACATTCCACAATCTTGGTTATTGAATAATTTATCTATTTTCCAAGGTCATGGTCTATCTATCTAGATTAATCGTTAGCCTACAGCCCGAGATTAACGGAAAGTCGTAGAAATCAGCAATGCAAGCATTTATAAATAATAATTCTCGTCATAGATAAAAAAAACATTGTATGCAAGTCGTATACGTTGTATAAAATAGTTACAGTAAGAGCTCTAAAAGATAACTTCACCCACGCACTACCCTACCTTTCTTGTTCCAGGCCTTTTAAAAAGTTTTATCTTTAAGACTCAACAAACATAAATTATTTTGTCGCGGTTTATTCAGTATTCTTTTCCAACCACTGAATACTCACCAATAACCATGGTTGTAGTTGAATCCAACTGTAATGTTGCCCGTTATAATGAAACAACTTTTAAGGATTTTATCGATATTAAGATTTTTTACATGTTTAACGTTTCCTCCCTCCCGTGACCATGGTAAAGTATCCGAAACATCGGGCTTATAAAAAATTCATATACCGCGATACAATCCGTAAAAGTTGTTTTATTACAATGAGTAAAATTCGCGTAAACATTAGAAAACAATATGCAATATTACCTTAAAAACAGTCGTTAGAAGTGTCTTGTCATCTGGTTACATTATGGCTGATAAGCATCACTTCCTCGGCAGCATGAGCTCACTGGCCACTGCTGACTTCATCCGTTGCAATTAACGCTATGACTCCATCTAGAAAGATCTGAATCTATGCACGCTCTATTTATTATATCCCTGTTAAATAAAATCTATTAAATTGCAGAGCAATTTGTATGAATTAATTAATTGTATGAAATAATCACGTTATTCTTTGACAGATATTTTTATTATGTATATAGAATTTTTTGTACGATTTCTTGTTACATTATTTAGCATTTTTTTATGTTAGTTGGATAGGCAAACTGGCAAACGTGTCACCTGATGGTAAGTGGTCGACGTCTCCCATGAACATAAACTAGTTTACCTGGAACGAGCCTAGGCAACTCATCTATGTGTTGCCTATCCTGAGACATAAGATGTTAAGTCTCGGTGCCAGTAATTACACTGCCTGTCTTGCCCTTCTCTCCGAACACAGCAAAGCTGTTTCACGGGAGAAACGAGCAAGATGGTGGTACCCATGCAGCCGGGAGCGTGGCACAGCGCTTTCCTCCCACCGGTAAAACTGCATAGTTGCATGATTGTATAACTAAATATGTTATTCCGTAACAAAACAATTGAGCAAAAATTCAATAAAACCATCATTTCTTTTACTTAGGAATGCCCAGCATTACGCGAACACTAACAGACATAATATTATAGAACGTTATTATAACCGGCTAATATTTAGACTTAGGTATTGTTAAATACGCCATATTTATTACTAACAAATAACAATCAAATCTGCCGAACATAAAATCAACATTCCCTGCCTAAGATATCTTATAACGTAAACAAAACGTAACTCAGCTGCGGCCGAACCGTAAGCATATACAAATTGTATTTGAGAAATATGAGACATATAAGTCATAAGCATTCTAGCTTGTATGTTGTACCTGATACATCATATTATGATATAAGTTTTACGACTATTTACTATTAAGAAGTATCTTCGTAACCGTCTGAGTGTGAATATTAGTAAAACATTTGAAATGAAATAACAACGCTTAACTCTTGTAGATATAAAATAAAAATTATATCCAATTTGTATATCCATGTAGGTGTACTTACAGACTCTTAATACCTACATCTTAACATAACTAGGTATTTAGGCGTCTATATTTCTAACCTTAAGTAAATCGTGAAGAGATTTTTTATTTATTTATTAGGTCCACCAACAAGGATACACATTGATACATTATTTTATGAATACATATTTATGAGTTTTATAGCTGAATGTGACCTCAGTTAGAGGTGGATGCAACATGCACAAGTGACACATTAACGCTTAACTGCAAAGAACACAATTATAGATAATTTACTATAAAGTATCACAATATTACATATTAACATGAACAAACAATTAACAAACAAACAATATTAAGAACTATTAACCTAACAAGATCAAATAAAAAAATATTTAAAATTGCTATAAAGTACCTACACGCAGGTTTTAATTTTAATCTACATATAAATGAAATACTCGTGGCTTATGTTTGGCACAATTTATTCCTTGCTTTCCATATTGTAATATTGTTCCTGATGTTTACATTGACAAAGAGCGGGAAACTAAAATGAGTTCTCGTAGCTACGTTTGAATTGTCCCGTACGTTGCTCTCTAGCTCTATTTATATCGCTAATTCTGACACGACGTCTGCAATTATTCCCTTTAGACATCTATTATAGGTTTTATCAGAGAAATTCACACTTTATTTATGCCTAGTTCATTTAAATGTGGATAAAATGGATGTAATTTATCGTAACTAATGTATGGCAACGTTTGCGTATCAATGTTTAGCACTAAATAACTTAGAAGCCTATCAAAAGTATGTAGGTAGGTACTAATGTTGATTATATGCATTATGCGGATATAGGTACATACTATAATATTCTTAGACCTATCTCCATATCGTGATTCGTGACTCAGTATATTATTTTACTCATGAGTTAAAGCTATATGAAATATAAAAATTAATCAACATAAAAGACCTTGACTTGTAAAAAAGTTGATTTCTCATTTTTTATAACGGTCAAGTTGTTTGGTACTAAACTACAGCAACTTCGTTTTGTAAAACATTTTGACTTTCAAAATACACAAACTATATAGTTGCATATCTATGGACATAAAAAGTTCAAGTATTTCAACAACGAACCGGAAAATATGAGTTAAGAACTAGCAAACATGTCTACAGTTTTATCGCATGTTAAAACTGTGCCGTGCACCGGACATGATAGCATGTAAATTACATATAGGTACATTATTTCACGCCATTTACTTTTTTTTGCCAAGTATTCACTACATGAAAATGATTCTTCGTGATTCGTGAATACTTAATAATATTACAGATAAAAGGTGTAATTTTCGCGTAGTACAAGCGACCTCTATGATTCCGTGACAAAATCTCTATAATACTTTTAATTCTGCTACTCGCCAACAGAGAGCACCGCGCGAATGAGCTCGGAAACGCTTATCGTACTATTTATATAATATACCTATTAAACTGATGCATTATGCATGTTATGCATTTTTATTAATTAATATGAATTAAAAGTACTACTATAATTTAATATTAATGAAATACACTACGTTTTAAATACTTATATACGTCAATTTCTATTGAAAAAAAAATATTGCATTTGAGGTACCTATGTAAAATATTTTTTTTTCTTATTGATGTAAGTACTTCATACTGTAGGAATAAAAATGGATATTGCATACGAGTATTGTGTAAGTAGAAATATAATAAATAACGTGTTACGCGGTTGTAAGTACACGCTGACGAACCAGTTTAGTAGGTTCATGACCGAGGCGATCGGCTATGGTACGGAGTACGGACTACGGACGTGTATCGTGATCTACGCTTTCCGTATTTCGTTTCCTATTCCCTGGAACATTCCAGGTTATTTAATCGGGTCCTTAGAATCGGGTCTGTCTTTGAACTTATAAGGCTGAACAGGTGGATGGATGCATCGATGTTTTTAGTACAATATACTATTTTGAAAAAAAATATTACACGTATAGCTTCGTTTAAAGTGTACATACCTACAATAATAAATTTACTACTTTATTCACACATCCCTTTTTTCTTTTTTTTCTTTAACGCCGGGAAATGCTCTGAGGCATCCCGCGGGTGAGTGGGTCTCCCCACGCGGGTATGTGGGACTCGTTGCGCCCGAAAGCTGGTAAGTGGACGCAGCTCTACCCACTAAACCCCGGCGAATGCCACCAATGGTGCCTTTGGTGAGGTGCCCCGGATCTAATGAGCCAACAGGGCACCTCGATGGCTAGTCAGTCCTTTAGGGGCCCGATGCCACCTCCACAGAGGGGGTACAGTAGGGGGCTTTGCAGCCGAATTGAGCCGGCACGACCGGGGTGGTACCTCTCGCTGGCATAACACCGGCGAGAAGTGACAGCTATGCTGTCGCGTTTCGTGGGTGTTGTGAGTTTCCGGTGGCCCATTTTGGGGGATAGGGAAAAGGAGGGCAACGCAGCTACATAACTTTTGGTTGTGCGGATGCCTATGGGCGTCAGTTGTCACCAAAGGCTTACTGACTGCTCGGTTATCTCCTTATGTACCCCTCTTCTTATAAAAGGAGTACAAAGAGCAGCCACTTCGGTTCAATTGGCTAAGATGCTGGGTTCACCTTAGGCTACTGAGCCCCACCGCCACGACAAGGCTTGCACCATGGTGGGGCCTATGATATGTCTGTTGCAATCATGATTTATCTTTTATACTGTATTTGTAATATGTAGCAGTAACCTTTAAACTAGAATTGTATTTCATGCTGTGTAATTTGAGGCCAATCTTATATCCTACAAACAATGCTAGGACATCAGACAATTAGTAATGACAACGCCACTGAGGCCACTGGGTGTACCGGATTGTGTCTACTTGGAGTACGCGGGACTTTGAAAGTATAAGAGATGTTGAAAGCAATACAGGGTAGTTCAAGGCTCGTCGTACTTACCTACTTATTTTTTTTCTCAAAAGTTATAAAAATAATAATCATAATAATCATCAGCCTTTATCCGTCCACTGCTGAACATAGGTCATAAAAATAATATTGTGACAAAAATTCAATAATCTGTATTTTTCATAATTGTTAATAAATAAATTTTACATTTCGAAGGCTGTACTAAAAATACGAGTTAGCAGCAGAGGCATTTATTTTCGCCGAGAAGGAGGTCTTGGATGGTGACGAGGTCAAGGGAGAAGGGGAGAGTTGGTGGAGGCGCCTAAGAAGGCGAGTGCTCTGCGAGTGGAAGAAGCCTCTAGAGGAGCCGAGTGCGGGGACGGGGCATGACTGCTTTGAATGGTTTCTGTAGAAGGTGGTAGGGGCGGAGCCATCACTGCGACAGCAGTGAAGACACTGCAGACCACACCCTGGCGGAGTTGCCCTGCTTGGGCGGAGGAAAGGGCGCCCCTCATCGTTGAGGTTGGCGCGGACCTATCGCTCCTGGCGGTCATCCGAGCGATGACAGTCAGTGAGAGCACGTGGCAGGTGGACCTCTCCTTCTGCGAGCACGTGATGTCGCAGATGGAGTAAGCGGAGCGGGAGACGGAGCGTACTTCTGCCCCTACCCGCAGAAGAGCACGGCGGTGACAGGTGGTCGCACCGCCGTGAGGGACCTGTGTCCGACCGATCAGGGGATCTGCCGCGCGTGTGTACGGCCTTAGCTATAAGGCACCCTTATGCGTTCAGGGTGCCTTAAGCGGAGAAGGAGGAGGAGACGCACCCTTCACCTCGAGGGAAGAATGCCTGATGGCACACCGTTGTACTCCCATGTGGACGTCCACAGCTCCGACGGCGAGGGACACCGGAAAAACACCGCTGGGGTTTAGTGGGTAGAGTCTGCGCCCACTTTACCATCTATTCTGGCTCAGAGAATCCCATGTAGTCCTCGGGCTCCCCCACGCCCGGTAGTATGCATTAGAATGCACTTTTTTCCAGCGAGAAAAAAAAAATAGCCCTTAGGTTCGTTCTAACCCTACAATTAGAAACTCTATAAAGACTCTACATATAGCAGAGACAATAATAATATATTCTTATTATTTCGAGATTTTTTTAAATTATTTAGATAGTAAAACTGACGAAAGGAATAATTTCTAGCGTGTATAAATCTTATAACTTTTACTATAATGTACTGGCTCTTGTTTGTATACAATAAGATAAAATCAAGTTTATGAATACGAACTATTCCGAACTTACCCGAAGGAAGCCGAAGTGCACAAACATGGCAGCGAAGCGCGGGCTCACCGGCCATCGCTTGCGGCAGGCGGCTTGTCAACAAACTTATTCGAGTGTGGACTTGACTTGAGTTCGCGCGCCATCGCGTCTATAATCTTATTTACGATTTTATTGAGTTTATTTGTTTACAAAGTATTCGTTTATGCAACCTGTGGTAAACTAAAGTAAAGAAATATAGTGAAAGTTTTTAGTGAAGTGCTTAAGTTGTGATTGCCAGTGTTGAATGTTGGAATATTTACAATCTATGGATAAAACACAGGTTTAAATTGATATAAATTAGCGAATTACATACCTATTCTAAATAAAATATAACTTTTAATACCTACATACCAGCAGTTTAAATTGCTATTTACAAAATGTTAAATGTCTAGCTAGATTTAAAAATCAGGTTCATTGAATTATACCTAATATAATAAGTAAGCATTTATATACTCTTTTATTTTTTAAATAATATCATCAGTAATGATAATTATCTATGTATCAATAGATAATATTATCTAATATAATAAACTATGTATAAAGTTAAAGTATACGGTAGAGCAAATGCTCTACATACTGAAGTAATATTGAATTAAATGCAACTGCGACAAAATTATAATACACCTAAAATACAAAACGTAGAAAATCATATTACCTTAAAAAAATTCAAGTACCTATATTTAATTAAATACCTAAATTAGAAGCGAACTTGTAGAAGATTATGAAAAAAAAAAAACTAATACTATAGGTAATATTATATTTCAAGAATTATTAAGTTTTACTCTGAATGAAAAGAAAATGTGTTCGGTATAATTATATAAATTAGGCGGTAATATACAAAGGTCCTAGTAATTTGTTCGACATTCCATATAAATATCTCATCCACCCTTTCCTAGAGGGATTCTGACTGATGCGCCGGGAATGCTTCAAAGCCTTTGTCATGGTGACTAATTTTGAACGGGGAGCTTGAATTCGATTCCTTAGAATTTACGTTTAAAAATCGAAAACAAAGCTCGAGTTCAGAGACCATTTCTTTTTTTCTTACATGACTTAAGCTATGAAAGATCAAGAAATATTTTTACTGATATACGATTTATTTTGAATAGAATTTATTAGTCCTGTATATTTGCTGTCATTTAGTTATTATAACTATGAAAACAATACATAAGTAGGCGGGACATGTGCCCACGCAGAGGCTGAACTTTCTAAAGTCATGGCATCGGAGGCTTTAAAAAAGTTTGTGTGAGTCACTGATTCAAGTCCCATCGAGGTCTGGGTCACATTCCACGTCCGCTGGATACTCCGAACCGGACCTAGTTGCGCGGCTCGTATTCCTTTTTTACTGTCTTTGGTTTTAGCGGTCATTGAAACGTTACTGTAATTTTAATAGATAGAATAACGTGTTGTCTTTAACTAGACAATGTGTTCTAAATTTAAAATCTTAATAATACCTAAATGTATATGTACGTTCCATTCTATCGTAAGGTTCTTATAAGCAGGTTTTTCTTTTGTGTTACATAATATTATTATGTAGGTATTATAAAATTGCTTTATAAAGCTATCGTATATCATCTTGACAAATGCATTTTGAATCTTATTAATAAGAAACAGTTTATTAAAATTTTGTTGTCTTATGTTTTTATCGTATTCATTTCTTGTTTCTCAATACATACTATCTTTATAGTATTTGTTACGAAATTCAATGTCATGTGTCCATTATTTGTATGTTTATGGATACGTATTCCGTTTTTACTGTTATTCTAATTTAAATTTATTGTTGGGTTGTTTTAGATGGGATTCTTATGGTCTTTGAATTACGTTTAAATTATCGTCTGTTGTAAATACAGATAACTTGTATTTTGTTGTCCAAGATCTATAATAGAATAATAACTAGCAACATTCGTCTTAGAATAGGTGTCCATTGTCCGAAAGAGTGTTTTCTCGAGGGTTGTAACTTGTGTTTCCGGAGTTCGTTGTTTTTTGTCCCGCATCTGCCATGCAGGTGTCGCTTTACATGCTAAGCAGGTGATTTGTATTCTATATTCCACTCGCATATGCTCAAATCACAAAGTGGAAATTAATTTTTTTGACTGGATTTGTGTTATTAGCGACTTTTATAGTGTTATAAAAAGTTGCATTTTTATAACCGGGTGTATTTTTGAAATACATCTTTTGTTTTTTATTGAATTAGTTAGTTGTACTCGAAGTGTTCCTGATTTGGCTCTGGTTGTGTTTTTTTGTTTATATTTATACGAAATATCGTTTATTGATCGAAAAGTCTTAAAATAAACTGAAAATAATAAATGTTTTAATCTCCTAATAACAATACAGAATTATTTATTCAAGAGTATTGGAAATATCACGACAAAAAAAATCTGACGCTATTTTTAATCTGGAGTGCACGCAGGTAAAGCTGCGGACAAAACCTAGATGAAATAAAAGTAAATCATAAAATATACCTGTTACTCAACTCTAAATATTGAAGAAATGTTAACATACATTTTTTGACGAGATGCTATAAATAATAAGTACCTAGGTATTAAAAAAACTTTTCCTAGCCCACTGCTAGGCAAAGGCCTCCATCTCTCTTTTCCACGCGTCTCTATCATGAGCTGCACTACGCCAGTCTTTTTGAAAAGCGTCGAGGTCATCCCGCCTTCTCCGTCGAGGTATGCCGCGTCTCCGATCCCTGTTGAATGTGTCTTATTTAAAGGCTATTAATAATATTAATATAAGACACATGTTGACCCTTTTGGGTCGACCATACGATACGAGAAGGTTATTCCCAGTCTACATGTTGTTATTTCCTGTTATTCTGCAAATCTTACAATATATAAGATTTGCAGAATAACAGGAATTATAAGTTACAATTCGATGAAAATATGTGTTTATCAACGACCTGGTTTACCTTGTTTTTCTTTTACTATTGTCCTTTCTGTCTCAAATAATGTGTCATAGTTGTCCAAAGTACTAAATGTATCCGTTGTTTATGCATAAGGAATTTCACATAATGATGACATATGTTGGCATATTTTAGTAAACGCATATTAAAATACAATATGTTACACCAGGTGGGCCGGACCAGGTGGTTTAGGGATTTGTTTGAATTTAATAGACACACCATGTCGCGTCAGCTTGTGTGAAATGCTTTTGTTATGGAGCTAACTCTATGATACTTCTAATATATAGTCATATCCATCCGCGCATTTAGCCGTTTTTGCACCTCTTTTATAATGATAGTTGATGGTGATGGTCGAGGGATAGGTAAATTGGCAGACCTGCAAACTAATGGGTCGACGTTGCCCATGAACATAACCTAGTTAAACTGGAACTACACATAAAATGTTAAGTCTCGGTGCCAGTTACACTGTCCGTCTTGCCCTTTTCTCCGAAACACAGCAAATTTCACGGAAGAAACAAGCTAGATGGTGGTACGAATGCAGCCGGGAGCGCGGGCATAGCGCATCCCTCCCACCACACACACACAATCGTACGACAAAACGGTCTTACCAATATGTGCCTATTGTATATCTTTCGTAGATACTTAATACAATAATATAATGCGCAATACAAATAAGGAATATTACTATACTGAAGAGGAACGGTCCCGTGTAGGTGCGCAAGAAACGTTACTAACTAATAAATATATCTACTTCAATGCAGACGTTTATATTGGTCATAGAAATATCAATAACCGTCGAGATTTGAACCTGTGGCTCTATAATAGCTTTTCTTGAATTAATTATTTTATTATCAGCACGTATCCGTCTGGACATAGGCCTCTCCCAAAGAACGCCAAAACAATTACTTCCTCGCCACTCGCAACCGACTTATATAAGAATCATCATCATCATCATCATCACCATCATCAGCATCATCAGCCTCTATCCGTCCACTGATAAAAGTATGCCTCCCTCGATGACGGCTGATCCCTTGCCACTCGCATCCAACACGGACCGGCCACCGCACGGAGATCGTCTTCCCACCTGGTTAATGGCCGACCAACTTCGTCTACTTAAACGTGGCCTCCACTCTAAAACCTTATTGGCCCATCGGCCATCCGTTCTCCTGAGTGGGTGACCAGCCCACTGCCACTGCAACGAGCTAATTTTTGCGTGATATCGGTATATAAGAATATGATAAATAAATTATTCGTTACATAACTTGTTTCTTTTAGTGCACTTTTATTCTGTTCTAAAGATTAAGAAAATAAAACTTTAAATTTATTTTACGGCTAGAAAATGTCATGTAGAGCACAGGTAACGATTGTAAGTTTTACGATTTTATTAGCTTTTGTCCGCAACTTTGTTTAAATAGTCATTATGTATGTCCAAAAACTTATGCTATGCATTTATATTATTATTTATATTTATTTATGATTTTTTTTACAAAACCAATTAAGTATAATGAAAAACAATGAATTAACTTTTTAATCTATACTCACACGTAATATAACCTTCTTTCAAAGAGAGTGTGTAGGTACTGTACCTACTTTACTTTTTACTTTATTATAAGACACACGATGAATTAATAGAACCTTCGCACACTCTTCCTCCTTCGACACTCCTTTATTCTAAAGAAGTTTCATCGTAGTAGGAATGTGCATTAGAGCATATAAAAACATATGTATAGTTGCCATTGTTTCGATTCACGCACCATTTATCCGTATTTGTAAATAGAGAGAGAATTAACATTGTTATTGGTTAAAAAATGAGTTGGAATTACGATCCAATAGAGAATTTTATTGAAGAAAAGATGACATTGAGTTTTTGTTGTAATTTCTCCTGTTTTTTGCGGATTTTATTTTCTATTGTCTAGTTCCGGTTACCTTTTACATTTCTT
Source organism: Helleia helle (assembly GCA_963853865.1). Classification (NCBI taxonomy): domain Eukaryota; kingdom Metazoa; phylum Arthropoda; class Insecta; order Lepidoptera; family Lycaenidae; genus Helleia; species Helleia helle. Next base: position 18,243,966 of record OY971421.1, read on the forward strand.
ACTTATATTAATATAGGTATATTAAAAATATATATTATATAATTTGATTTAGATTTTAGATTATCGTGGCGCTTCTGAGATATGGCTGCTATTTTTGATATGGGATTTCTATTAGTTTATCTAAATATAATAATACTAGCTGCTGCCCGCAGCTTCGCCCGCGTTAACTTTTGTCCAAAAGTTTTTAAAAAATTTGATTAGTTATAAACGTATTGTCATAACTACTGAATATACATGTAAATTTCATCAAAATCGGTCAATAATTTTATATTAGATAATTTAATGTTAAATGGTAAACTTGATGCTACGGGTGCACCTTGTAGGTTTTTTAGGCAGTTAGAGGTTGTGAGTTGGATGCTATGATTTTAGGAGACCAATGAGAAACGCCTGTATCAGAAAGTAATTATAATATTTTTTATTGAATTTGTTGAATTAATAACAAATGTTACTGTATATATGTATTAAATGAGTAATTATAAATTAATTTCAATAATTTAAAAAAGTGCGGCGTTGTTTCTCTTATCACATAATGACTGGAAGTAGGTACATTTATTTGTATTTAATTTTAATGTAGATACGTATAATTCTTGCTCTGGTTCAGTCGCTCGTAAGGTCACTTAATACGTTAGCTGTTTATTGTTTCGTTTAATGACTTAATAGATTTTACAGTAAAGTAGTAAAGTAGCAAAGGTATTGAGCATTTGGCATAATAAGGTTGTATTTTGACATGAGCAATTGCAATGTTTATTCAAAATACTTATATTTTAGACTAGCTGTTTCCCGCAGCTTCGCCTGCGTTAAATTCGGTTAACAGCCGTATCCGGAATGTTGATGATTATTTAGTAGCCAAGTTAGGTACTATCTGCCTGTGATAGTACCGTCACAATAGGCCCAGTCGTTTCAGAGATTAGCCTGAACAAACAGACACGTAGACAAAAAAAAAACTATTTTTTAATGTACTTATAACCTTACCTACCTATATACTTTCATATGCATTTAGTGTAAAGCTGATAATTTATAATTATAAACAAAAACTTTTATTTGAATATGTTATATAATTAAATAATATTGATGAGAATTGAGATTCAGGTCAGACGACTGGACTGGCTATCAAAACTGGTTTCCCTGGCTGTATACCAGTGATTTATATCGCGTTATTAAAAAGACATCTGCTCGAAACTAGTGCTGTTCTAAACTTAAACGGCTTCTCGAAATGACCTAAGTCTAAGCTTATCTCTGCTAATGATCGAAACATCTTCCTGGTTTAAATAGATCAGGCAAGTTTCTGGAACCAGCTCCGCCAGACTTTACAGGCTGTCTTAAAATAAATTCACGGGAATATTAAGTTGCTAGAAACGGCATCCAGTTGTGGGTCTGTTCCTAGATGGCAATGGTGATAATAATTTAGTTGACTTTAATTTTACACTTCTTTATCGATTCTTCTATAGATTTCGTAAGAGGTAGAAGCCGCTTTGCAGTCGAATTGGGGCGGCACGACGGCGGTGGTAGGTACCTCCCGTTCAAATAATACCGGCGTCAAGTGACTTCTATACTGTTGCGTTTCGTGCGGTTTGTGAGTTTCCGGTGGCCCATTGGGGAGGATAGGGAAAAGGAGGGCAACGCATCTTCATAATCTCTGGTTGTGTGCATGTGTATGGGCGTCGATAGTCGCCAAAAGGCTTCGACTGCTCGTTTGCCCTCCTATGCCATAAAAAAATAGAATAAGTATACCTATTATTTAAAGGATGGTTTAATATTTTTAAGGATGGTACTATTGAGTCCACAGTCGACATGCCATGCTCAGATAACTGAGTGTTCAAACATAAAAATATATGTATAAATAAGTTTATTGCAATAACTATTTTTCATATCTAGTCTGGAAGTAAATTTAATTTTACCAGCGATATTAATTTCACGACACCGAGAGGCTGGAGGTCCTATAATGGTTGTGGAGGAAAATTAAATTATTCTGCAATTTACGTTCATAATTCTTTGCGCAACCAGTCTATATTGCAAGGTTTCTGCTACTATAGAAAAAAAATCGGTAAAAAAATCCAACGTAATTTACCAATAAGACTTACTCTGAGTAACTTTTATCCTAAACACTAGCTGTTGCCCGCAGTTTCGCCCGCGATAACTTACTCAACTTAACTACTGTTAGTTATAGCGTGATGTTATATGTATAGCCTTCCTCGAAAAATGGGCTATCTAAGACTGAAATATTTTTTCAAATCCGACCAGTAGTTCCTGAGATTGGCGCGTGCAAACAAACAAACTCTTCAGCTTTATAATATTAGTATAGATAAGGTGAAATACAAAATTGGTTTTGTCTGGGAAGAGTAGATTATTAATACTATTTCTAGAACAAATCTCAGCTTTTCTTAAGTCTAATAAAACCCTAATACCTATATAGGTTCTTGTAGCGTGAGTTCGTTAACCTGTATTACACTAGTACCAAATTTGGCATTTACCCTTTACGTCTGAGAGGAAGTCATCCGTAGTCAACGGTACACATATGAGTCGAGTTCTTGTTTCATTATACATATTTGCAAGTACTAGATGACAAGTGGAGGATCGGTATTCTTCGCGTTCATTGAAAGACTGACAGATATACCTAATACTAATTAATAAGATCATTATTGTTAGCCATGATTGATGACCATGACTTCAAAAAAAAAGGATGCTCTCCATTCTATTGCACTTTTTTCTAGTTTAGTTTGTTAGTCATTTTAACGTAAATATCTACTTTTTGGATATCTCTTAAGTAATCTAAACAAACGAAGCGTCACATAGTCAGTGACCTTGTTAAAGTGAATGTACTGGATTATCTCAACACCGACAGAATCACGGCTGTCCTATTTATAACTTATAATTATTACCACCACTTTTATAACCGGTACGCAGATAAACATGTCACTTATATATCAATTTGTCTTGATATATACTCCTACTACCTAGTTTAAATAGGTAATGCACATTACTTATGATTTTCTAGCATTAATGTGATATTTTCACATAGGTTTATAGAAGTTTTCTGCAATTATATTCTTAATTAACACGGTTATAAACAGCTAAAAATATGTATATGATTTTAAGTTAACATGGTTATTTTCATTACTAAAATTATTTAAAACGGGATATTTACCATGTTCTTGAGAACAAGGCATTCGCAGATAATGACGAAAATATCGAGCATCGCGAAATTAAAGTGGAAAACATGGTATATATCCCGTTAAAAAAATGCTAAAAAATAAATAACTAAGCCAAAACATAGAACACCAAATACCGCTAAAATGTATAATTCGTAAATGTGGTAGTACCTTAATCGTTTGATCCGGGACCCTCAAAAAGCGGCTGAAGGCCCTCGTAGTGATTTTAGTTTGGGTAGGGCGCTCCCAGGTGCGAGTCTCACATAGGGTCAGGAACTCACCCTGGGGAACCTGGCTACATGCGTAAAAAGAATTTCTCTACGTCATCAATAAAAAATACCTTATTTTACTAGGTTTTAAAAATAGATTAGAATACTTGATGTTCGATTACTATCAATCTGTTTTTGTGTATCTAACTCCTTTAGTAGATTTATGTGCTAGTTACTAGTAATTGCATGCTAGCTACATAGTTTACATGAACTACCCACACTGTGATTTCTAGTTTCTGAATCACCGGAGCGCTTTCAAGCTGTATCTTAACTTTTACCTTCAAGTCTAACAAAGCCATAACGCGGCGTAGAAAATTGTATTGCACAACGCTTACTACTTACTGGTTCTACAACCTCTCGCTCTGTGTCATTCGATTCTTTTATTTGGCCTTACTTATTTTGAGCTATTTTGTATGAAGAGTCATAAAATATAATTTATTCTAGAATTTTGCAATTGCCGTCATATTGGTTGTTTTGAGAGCAATTAAATATGCTTAATGTCTAGGTCATGTGTTCGTGACCTAAATAAAAGTATTTACGGTATTGCTAGTGCAGTATTTTAATTTCGAAATTTAAAGTAATTAAATCAGCACTGGATGTATGTTTGACCTCTAAATAAACGGAAAAACGATCTTTGTGCAACGGAAAAACTTTGGTTTTGGTTAGTGACCGCATGTATCAATAGTGAAGTAGCTATATGTAACAGGGATATATGATATAATAAATAATTAAGTTGTATAAGAGATAATAGCTACTTGAGTGTTAATCATTAATATTATTGATATACCTAATTAAATATTTGATATCTTTCCCGTTCCATTTCGTAGCTAAGTGCTATTGCGTCTATCCTGTGCCCCACATACAAATGTCAACATGACCAATATAGCCCTGTATAAATGTATGGCTGTTATAGATGTTATAACAACCGTCTACAAGGATGGTTTCTTCATCACCATTTAAAATTACAAAGCCTACTTGAGTGCAAAATTATAGATTGCCTCCAATCCTACCAATATTATACAAGCGAAAGTTTGTAAGAATGAATGGGTGTTTTTTTGAATTGAATTTTTGAATTTGAATGAAACTTTACAATAACATAACTTATGTACATCGGAATTACATAATTATACGGCAATACCCGATAGTACGCGGGTCAAACCGCGGGGCGCTGCTAGTAGATTATAATCTAAAAATAATTTTGAGCTTTAATTTGATCGACATTTTTCAGTCTCGATATAGATTTATATATAAAGGTATTTGTAATTTTACGGTGACATATATGTCTTTTTCTGGGCCCATAAGCTCAATCGGTATATATACCGATTGAGCTTAAAGGCCCTTCTGAAAAAAAAAATGGTGACATAAATAGGATTTATACCAATCATGGAAGACATTGTGGTCCCATCTCTGTACCGCAGACATTCACTGATTTTGGTAACTTTGTTCTTCCATCACTTCCATCAGTTGACTGTTATACAACGATTGTTTTAAGTACAACCATGTCATGGGCTTCTTATATCGGTCAGTCGTGAAATTGTCTTCAACTTCAAGGATATACAATGGTTTATCGTGCACTTGTTATTGGATTAACTTATTTTTAGTTTACTTTTGTAATACAATTATAGACACAAGTTAAGTTTTCAATAAAACACACAAAAAAAAAACGATTCTTTAATATTACAATTTATTGAAGGATTGGATAATATAATATTTTCTCTTTAGTTGACTAAATATTAGTTACTAAAATTATTTAAAACGGGATATTTACAATGTTATTCACTTTTATTTCGCGGAGTTCGATATTTCGACATTAATCTACGAATGTCTTGTTCACGAGTCCGTGAAATAAAAGTGAAAAACATATTAGTAAATATCCCGTTTTAAGTAATTTAAGTAATGAAAATAACCACGTTAACTGAAAATCATAAATATTAGTTGTTTAAATTTTAAAACATATTTTATCAAAGAAACCTTAGATAACCATTCCCATTATTACAACTAGTAATTGCCTACGGGTTTACCAACATGGGATTTCTTAAAAGTTTTAGATTTTAGATTCATTTTGATTTTTTGAATGTATGTATATCCTTAAACCTATATCATTCATGACATTATATCATTCTCTAAGATAAAAAAAAGATTCCGACGAATTGAGAACCTCCTCCTTTTGAAGTCGGTTAAAAAGTTTCAAATCACAATTGACCCGTGACATCATAATATAATCGCTATTTGTTCGTTTCTCAATTATAATATTATTATTAATTTAGTATGAAAGGTGCTTTAATAGTTTAACGCCAAACATACATTCTTTAACTTTGCTAACATTTAAGCTAAATTAAACCGTAAATAACAGCTCATTAAACCGTCTCCTATTGAACGCATGCCTCACGATTTTGATTGATGTACACTCTACTGGCGGTTCATTATCTCTAATTTGTTGTCAGTAATTTGTTTTTTTTTTTAGTTTGAACTGTACACCAATATTAATGATAACGTTGAGTACGTTAACTATGGAAAGCTGTTTTACGCTTTGGCTATAGTCAATAAATTTGCTGAAAATAAGTTTTTTTGTATCATTAAGTAATACAGATTTATGACATTGTTACTTTAAAGAAATTTCTCTTTTGTAATACTTACTTATACTTTCTCTAGTATATAACTGAAATAAATTCTACTAATATTATAAACGCGAAAGTTTGGATGAAAGTTTGGATGAATTTCTGGATGTATGTTTGTCACTCTTTCATGCAGAAACTACTGAATGGATTTTAATGAAATTTTACAATAATATAGCTTATACAAGAATAACATATAGGCTATAATTTTTCCCTGTACTCCCAGGGTAATAGAAAGTACGCGGGTAAAACACACTCCACTTCCATCACAAATGTATCGTAGAGGCTGATGATGGTGATGATGTAAATAGGCATGTAAATCTTGCTCAATTTCACAATTTTCTCTGTTAACAAATATTCAAAAGGGCTCAGTGGGTATAAAAATTCAAAATACGGCGCCGAGGGTTGTCTTGCGCATTTATCATTCCACGGCCGTCTAGTGAACGCTGATAATTCCTTGTTGAATAATTGGCGAGGATAGCGTGCGAAATATCCCACAAGTCAGCTATTTATAGAGTGTATGTTACGAGGGATTCTAACTACCCACTTACAGTGTCATACATAAAATTAAGTCCATGTAAAATAGTTTATTGTTGTGTAGTGTAGCGCATAGTGCTTATTAATAAATAAAGCATTTGGTCTATATTTTTTTTTAAATAATATTGCAATATTCTTTGTTTTATTTGCGATTAAGAGTTATCAAAATATTACCGTAACAGAAAATAAACTGTAGCAAGAATATTTTAACATTTAAGGTTTCTATATTTTATATAGATTCTTTCTTGATTATTCTTCTTTGTATAAAATGCAATTTTATTATTAGATATATTTAAAAAAGCAGTATAATAATAATAACTTATTATCTTATTATTAATAAGATAGATAAAAGGAGTAGAGATAGCCATAAATATAAACAGGATATTGCACTATAAACGTCTCATTGTAATATTACATTGTAACACTGCGCTCATATCCTGATATAAAACCTCTTTGGTACATTAAAATTGGAAGTAGTAAATACGGTTAAAAGACCTAGCCCAGGTCCGTAGGCAACCTGCGCGGGGCACTGAATCATGATTACGTGTGTTAGTCACGCCGACACGCCAGATTCCAGTTGCCGGCTGCAAGGGATCGGATTTCCTCCGGCTGGGGGCATATTGCTTTATAACTGCAACCTACTGTAAACATAAAACCTTTATTTTCTAAAGCTATTGAAAATATAGAGTTATTACTGATAGAGACAAAATTGTCCGTGGACATTATAATCGTGCTAATCCATGCGTACTGCCTAATTGTACACCAAAGTAACCGGTGTCTTGTTTCATGCATCTGATCTTAATGAGCTACTACGAGACTATGATATCTAGACCTTGTTAGGGACACGTAATTTCATTACTAGTAAAATATACAACCTTTCTAAATCGCTTTTATGTGTTATATTGTCATACATAAGGAATTAAATTCATAAAAAAATGTTTTATCATCACGAGATAATGAAAAAAGTACTTTGCTTTCTTTATTTAGAAAATGTATGTTCTTCATACACCATCAATAAGAATCTAATCAATTTATCACTTTTATATCCAAAAAAAACACGAAGTTAATTAATATTGACGGTGTGGGAGTTTAATGGTGATGGGTTAATCACATTTGTTCCGCAAACTTTATTTGTTCCGTTTGGTCTGCGTCTTGAGATCTCGTTCGTGCCTGCGTTCGCATCCGGCGCATTACATGGCATTTCTTTGAGTACAAAGAAGCTTTTAATCGATGGAATTTGTCTTGTTCAATCGGTAAACGTCTTTTGATTCTTTTGTGAGAATATTGTTCAACATTATCATCATCAAGGAACGAAACAATTTATTTAATATAATAATCGAAAACGGTACTCAAACTCATACTTTTCTTACATTATTTCAATACAAACATTGTTCGTTACGAAAATCAGCCAAGTGATTAAGGAGGGTTTCATAATTGGATTACAAGCTAAAATCGCCAAACCCCTTCTATATTGCATAATTGGACTTAAAGAGGTACTTATTCTAGAGAAATATCGAATTGCCTCGTTACAAAATCATTAAACCATTCTGATCTCTACCTTAATTATATATTTTTCTTAAAGCCATATTGCAAATAATGGTGCACGGATGGTAAACTTGAGAATAACAAAATGACCTATTTCCTATAGACGCATTATGACGAATAAAAATAATTTCACAAATATAAATATTAAAAATAATTTCTCATGTAGTTATAACAGTAGCGTTTGGAATATGTATGACATTTAAATATAACCCCACACAAGTACCTACTCCGGCATCACATGTGGCCCAGCTATTATTATCGTGTTTATGCAAATATTTTGTGTCCTTCTACGTTCTCACTTTTAAATTATCATAAATTATTTAGTAATTTTACCCGTGACTTAATTTCAAACGATAATTACGTTTTCTACTGGTTGATGTGATTGGTTACCATAATCTTATCGCTTCTTGATAAAGTGAAATTGTTCGCACTATGCCACGATCGATACATAATACAATATCGTATTCGAACAATAATGATTAGTTAAGATATTAATACTATAATAAACGAAGTAAAATGTTATTAAAATTTAAACACTGCAATGTTTAACGTGCTCTTAAATATTCCAACATTAAAACTGTGCTTATAGTTCCAAGATAAGTGATAGATAGAAAATGAGATTTGTAAAGGATAAATTAACAGCATAAACCTTGAAGTGAAACGAATGGATGCGATGCGGCGGGAGGACAACTCGGATGGCTAATGGTGGTAACGTGGCGTAAATCCGCCTGACCATGAGCACCATGTCTAAGACCCTGTCTCCGAACACGTCGACCACCGACGTTGACCAGGGCAGGAGACGCTCAGTCTTTTACGTGCCATTATTTGAAAGTTTTGACAACTATTTACCATTAACACCGGAGGAAAAACAAGCCTTAATATGTGGACAAAACTTGGACGATGTACCGCTAAAAATAAAAAGAAGGGAAAACCTAGACGTCAGACTACATATATCTTCACACGGTGAAACTACATATACAGAAAGTGAAAGCGATATAAGTCTGATCAGTCCAGACAGAAGACATAGAAGACCTCTATCTTCTAGAATGAGCTCAAACGAAGCCTTAACAAAAATCGATCTGAATTATACAGGTCCAAGGCACAGAAGTAGAGATTTCGAAGGGGGTCATTTGAGAAATTCAAAACCAAGATTAAGGACTACGACATCGTGTGAACCACGATACGATAGAATATATTCCCCGCTTACTACATCAATATCATCGCAGAAACTAAACAACTCAACGCCTAGTATTGGAGCTAGGCTATGTTCAAAGCCTGCAATACGAAATTCTAACTTATCCCTAATACCAGATTCGCCAAAACTTATAACACCCAATAAAGAGAAATCTAAAACGTTGCCTCAAAACCTTGTCTCGTCGTCGCCGATTAGAAACAGTAATAGTTCCACTTCAATATTTCGGACTCCAAAAATAACAGTAACATCGGATAGTCCCAATAGAGGATCTGTGAAAATATCAGGCTTGAACTTTATAAGGCGCTCTCGGAGTACAAAGTTGTCAAGAAGTAATTCTTTGTTGAGGAGTATCACAGCGAGGCATATTGAAGAAGGTCTTGAAGAAACCGTTGCTGTAGTGACTGATCTAACTGAAGATTATGATAAGTTTGTTGGAAAAAACGGAGGGAATGGAGAAGTTATTGGTGCGTTAATAAAGAAGAACGAAGCGCAAGTAGCGAATAGCCCCCTCAGTCTTCGACGTGCCTATTTAGATGTTGATGATGAAGTTGCTGTTCATTCTGGTAAGACACTGTATCTTATGTTTTTTGTTTTCAAATGAAATTCTGAAATTCGATCTTGCAAACCATTCACACATAAGTTCTGCAGTAAATACTATCTGCGGGATCGCATTGTCTATTTATAAAGAACTACGCAGGTGGTTCAAATATTCCTTAACATAGACGAAAGTATAAAACATTGAACGCTAGACAGCCGCAGATTCACAAACCCAGACCGCGCAAACAGCGCTAGCACTACGCTACCGCTAGATTGCTTGAGCACCGCGCATGACCCGCCTCCCTCTCCAGAGGCAGGGATGAGGGCCGGCCCTCATGATGATAGGTTAAATTCAACCGTAAAAGATTCGTCGACCGTATCGGATTTGACTAGTCCAAATCCTGCTCTCCCGAGAAGCGCGCGCGATGAACCGCGCCCCCTGCTGGGCGCGGAGGGGGGCGTCCTCCTTTCGAATATTTCTTAAGTGAGCCATCTGCTCACTTACTGTACCGATTGAGCTTAAAGGCCATCAGGCCGAAAAGTCTAGCCCTTCCGAAAAAAAAAATGCCGCAGATTTTATTACATATCATGAATCTATACAAGTGGTATAACGGTCGTATATGTAATTTTGTAGATTAAGATTTTAAAAGTGTATAAAATACTGCATAAGGCTTTTGGTAGATAATTAGATAATCCGAAAGTGTTCTTGATAGGTACGGGCATAGCAATTCACGTCTCGGCGTCTTTGTGTTCCTTTCAATGTACGTTTTACGTTATCTAATGAGTGACTTGCTCTTTAGAACACGTTACTTCACAATTCATGTTGCTAAACAATCATTTTAATAGTAAGGCTAAAAGGAAACAAACTAATCTTAACAATACGGTATTATCTCTTTAAGGATGACATAATTGAAATAACACGGCCGACATAACAGGAAAGGTAGAGTATAGTTGTTTATAAATGTGATAATAATTGTTGTTTACCATAATAACATACATACATATAAGAGACGTTAATAGTCTCCAGTTAGGAAAATTGATGGACTCGATGGTTATCTTGACATTGCTGGGTTTAAGACGATAATATAAAAGCTAAAATTTTCTAGCATTATTGGTTTGGTAATTAATTCCATCTTGCCATGTTTGTTCCGTGAAACAGCTTTGCTGTGTTTCGGAGAGAAAGGCAAGACAGGCAGTGTAATTACTGGCACCGAGACTTAACATCTTATGTCTCAGGATAGCACATAAATGAGCTGTCTGGGCTACTTCCAGGTAAACTAGTTTATGTTCATGGGTGACGTCGACTACTTACCTACAATCTGGTGGCACGTCTGCTAGTTTGCCTATCCAAGTAACATAAAAAATCTTTAATAAGTAAGTTGTCTATAATAAATTATCTTTAATTTGTGGAATTTAGTTATTTTATTGATACATATTTTTTAGACTCGGTTTTAAAGATATTGTTAAAATCTTTTATATTATTATCATAACTTTGTGAGTTGGAAAATATAAAATAAAAAAAGTTATTATTCAAAATAAAAGTCCAGTTGTTTGCAGTTAATTATGTACATTTATTAGCGTTATTCAGGACGTTATATCATTCAAAGCTCAAGCTTTCTTTATAGAGGAAAGCATGACTCTTTTGGTCAATAATTACAGCTCCGTCGAATAAAGTGTACCTAAATGTTGAAAGATTGATGGTTTTATTGCTGCTTTAAACGCCTGAAAACGCTTCATATAAATTAATGGTTTTATATCAAGCGTTATAATAATAATAATATAAGATATTATTACATAAAATATTAATATATATTTATTTTTACATTTGCTTGGCCACATTAAAATTGATTTTTATTCTTGTAGAGTTGTGAGCATAACCATTTTGCATAGAACATTACTTTTGTACGACATGTGTAACTCCCGTCTAAGTTAAACTGCTCGTACTTGTACCTACCTCTATAGGATCCCAAAATCTCTTTATTATAAAACGTGTCTGAATAGTTGTTTATAGTTTCGACATTGTAGAGAGTATTTAATGTTCAGGCCTTACACTGATTCTTTATAATGATGAAAAACATTTTCTCTATAGATTTATTCATGTAACCAAAGAACGAAGTTAAAATAAATTTAAAGCGTAATTAACAAATTTGGTAGTGTTTTATCAAAAGCCATTACGCAGTACTGGACTTCCTCGTGACCATTAAACGTTATCAGCTCGTGATTGTGTTCATTGACAAGTACGCTGAAACAATATTTAACATAATGTGTTTAAAATTTATCACACTCTCATCACCTTACATGTTAAGTGACTTTGGATAAAGTTATATGTATGTCGAAGAGTAATCGGCGGGTGTAAAGAATAAACAGACTTTTAGATTTTTAATATTACAATTATAATGAACAATATAGGATTATTATAATATTTTTAAGAGTGCGTATCCTTTGGTATTCTTAATATCTTATTTGTTGGATTAATTTAAAACTATTAGTTAAAACCATTGAGCGTAATATAACCGGATAGAGTAGTAATGTGGGTCATAAAATTTCGAAACTGGTCAGTGATTTGTCACTGGCGTAATAGCAACCAACTTCGTCCATCAATAGCCATTAGTCGGCCAATCAGAGTGCAGAACCGGCGCAGTGTCGTAGCACAAATTTGGCGGAATTGGTTTTCATACATAACACAAGACATTGCCACTCTATTTCGGTTATATACTCGATGGTTACAACTAAAAGAAGGATTATTTTTGTTACAATCAAACACTTGTGTTAATATGTTATTTTTGGTTAACACTTAACAACTATCTCTGCAATACATTTTCGCAAGAGCGTAATATATAAAATTATGACAATCCGAAAAACTTGTCCCTACAATTCCCGGAGTCATTATATTTCGCAAGGTAGGGACTTGCAATTACATGGACATGACTCACTGGTGCCAAGCAGTGTGGAAGTTTATTGCTTTTAGGTCGTTCAACTTGTAGGGGTGCATTCTTATTCACCGTGTTTTTTATACTTTGTTGTTTAACGGCCTTTCAACGCCTACAAACTTTTACTTATTACGTTGTCCTCAAATTCATTAGTTACGTGTATTTTCAATGTGTTCAAAGCTTGAATTTGCTCAAGTTTGAAATGGGTTTTATAATTTTATTTTTAATATGCGTAAGTGCTTAAAAGAATCTAATTAAAATAGGGATATATGTATTCACTATTTCGCTAAATATCTTTTAAGAGGTACTCTACAGTCTACACCAATATTAATGGTAGTATTTATAAGTGCAAATCTCTTATTAAAAAAATCGTGCAAATTGAATGTCTCATGCAAACTATGCTTATTGCAACAGTGATCACGAGATTCTAGATCAAGTGAATATAAAAACAAAAGAATTGTCTTTCATTCAGTGTTGTGATCGGTAATAAAAACATTCGCAGTGTATATTGTTTGTTGGGGTACACACTCACAGTACCCGGTACAATAACGGTAATAGATTCAGAACAGCTGTCTCGTTCGCACGTCACTATTACATTAACACAACCAGTAATGACAATTATTTATTTATCCAGCTGTAATCTTATGAAAGTACGTAAAAAGAGGTTACATAAGAATGCAACCTCTTTTTATGAACCTTCTTCCTTAGATCATTATTATTATGTATGTGATAGTCGAATGATGGAAAGAGATCAAAACAATCGATATCTTATGCATTTTATACATCGATTTTAGCTACAGGAAATTGTGTTGTTTATTTATTTATTTTTTTGTTGTATTTCTTATACGTATAAGTTTTATGAATTTGAGTTTAAGCTCACGTACCCTTTATTTACCTACTGATATTCATGTTGTAATAGAAATGTACATAATTTTGCTTAAAAATAATTATTTTCTATTAAGTCGTTATACAGTTCAGAACAGTAATTGTAATACTTCAGTGATTTGCTAGAAAATCGTGAATAATTTTGATTATGATTACCTAATCATTGCAAATGGGTGCAAAGGAGGTCATAACTTGAATTAAATAGTGATTATGGTAGTATTTTGAAGCTTTGGCGATTATTACTCGGTGCATGCGCAGCGTTCATGGGCGGCGTGCGTGCGACTTCCGCCGGAAACCACGCCATGTTGGTCACGTGACGACCAATGTATACCTTTGTAATGTGATATCTTAGTTGAAGCGGAATGAAATTATGATAATGAACTACATGATTAGAACTTGGATAATTTTACATACTTAGTATGCATGTATACTTAGTACTCTGGAACGGGCAAAATTGGGCCCGCCGCGGCACGACCAGGTACCACCTTTCCCTCACATAACACCGGCGTCAAGTGACAGCTATGCTGTCGCGTTTTGTGCGGTTTGTGAGTTTCCGCTGGCCCATTGGGGGGATAGGGATAGAAGGAAGGAGGGCAACGCATCTGCATAACTTTTGGTTGTGCGGATGTCTCTGGACGTCGGTAGTCACCATAAGGCTCGGACTGCTCGGCTGCCTCGCTATGACATAAAAAAAATACTTCTACGTTATATTTGTAATTTTATTATTATTAAATTTATAAGTATAGTTTCAATTAAATATTCTTGATTAAAACTTAAGACATAATATTAACTTGACTTTTCAACATAATTATACGTATGTACCTCGAACTATCTACTCAATTATAGGTAGATAATAACAATGTGGACTCTATATAATAATATATTTAACATGTTATCAATACGCATCGATGATAGTTATTTTATTCGTACCGTTATATCAACACCAACAGACAATGCCATTGTTGTGTGTTCAGTATTGTATCTAGCGTTTAACAGAAATACCTTCGTGATGACGCGAACTAGGAATATTGAATAGTCCTTGATAGAATTAAATGATACGCTGTAGAATTACCTAAACCTCTGTTGGGTCATAAACCTGTCTTAGTAAAAGAGGACATTTAGCGGAATGTAATTAATGTAGAATATAAATTAATGTAGAAGAATGCTATAAACATAATTCCTTTTTTTTTCTTCCTTTGATAAGTTGAATTTCAAGGAACCAGGGAAAATATCAAACTATTGAGAGATTCAAATTAAGGAACTTCTACTTCTCGAGAGCCGACTGTGTATTATAAAAAAGGTATTCATGTTTATAGTATTCTTCTACTAGAAGTATTTTACATGGGTGAGTAATCGCTGGAGTTAGCTTTATAGCGTATTTAGTTAGGCAGTTGTTTTTTTACTACTATTAAAAAATTAAGAAAAAATATTACTTAGGCGTCAGCAAAATTTTCTTTAAGAAGTCCATAGGAAGAAGCCGATGAAGATTTTTTTGACTATCAATTTGTCAATCCATATTATGTTTTGAAATTATACTTTCTTTCCAAAGTTATAAGTAAATACCCAAGAATCTTGACAATATAGACAAGAAACGTAAGATACGTAAAACAAATATATTTGTAAGTGGAAGCCGTAATGGGCAGGAGTGACCGCCTCGCTCTAATCACGGCCATTAGAGACAAGGTCTGTAAATCAGTCTCGATTGGGTGCTCCCGGGGGCAGTTATGGCATTTGTTTGTTCCTTGTTCACGTGCGGTAATTATGGAGGCAACTCCTTTTAAAACGAAAGTGATTTAGTGTAGAGTTATGGCACAATATGGCGTCTTATTGTTGCTTCGTCTGTGTGAAGATACATTTACGTTTGTGTGTCAGCGTGGTTGTATGGTGTTTTAGTATGTTACAACCAAACAGAAGAATACACCAAAGGATACAAATACTGACGGATCCTAATTCCTAGTTCAGATGTTACCTTCAATGAACGCCAAGTCGACAGTTCCCTTCTTACTCGCATCCAACACGGTTTTCATGTTATTAATAATAGAGTTCTCTCAATGAAAGAATAAAACTCAGCTGTTGACGAAAATTGATTTATTATGCTTAGATTAGTGGGCCATTGATACTAATAATTTTAAATTACAAATATGTTCGTTTCGTAGTGAATTTCATCTCCAACATGAGACAGACAGATGTTTGAATATAAGGCACAAGCATGGGAGTTTAAGACAGGGGAAACCAGTACTATTACAAATATGGCTACTGTTACACAATTTTAGCTTATTACTATAACTGTTATTAGTACTGGCATGAATTACTAACGTTTCGTAATTTTAATTGTATTGTGAAATATTGTATTGTTTCGATCGAAATAAATTAATTCTCATTTTACCGAAATGTAATCGTGTATTGCTGACATTTCTGCGAATTTTTATTGTTATATCAGAATGCGTATCATTTGCACTTCTATCGCTCACGGTGACAACAGAAATTGTCAAATTAAAAAAAAAAACATCATCATGCGTAGTATTTTCAAAACTATGCGTAGGTGACATTTTGATAGTCCAAAATATTTGATTTGCGAGTATTCTGAATGTGTGATTCTAATAGTTCTTTCTCTTTTCTTTCTAGATACATCGTATGAGAAGGCATGTCGGCGAGGCTCAGCACCCAGCACACCTGTACCGGGCGCCCAGGCTCAGCACAGCCCCTCGAGGCTCGCCTCCTTCTTCTTCTCCAAGAGGTCGTTCAGAAGCAATCCACTCAAGAGGACGAAGTCAGCGACGAAGTTGGAGAGGGAACGAATACTGACGGCGGTGCCGACGCACCCAGCGACACATGCGCTACGAACATCAAGGTAGGAAATTTTGTTGTACAGAAGGAGCGTGTCTTGAACCTGAGAGTAGGCTGTCAACGTCGCCCATGGGTTTCTTTTTAGTTGATATAGGAAAATGAGAGGCAAACTGGCCCATGATCATATTCGTCACTATTTTGCCTATCACAAGATTGATATATTTATAATAGCAAGGATATGTATCAAGAAACGGTTTTATTATATCTACACAGCTGTCCAAATAATACGGCAATGCAAGCTGCATGTGAATGGTTATAAAGCGGTCGATTTGACGTACATATGTTTACACAGGC
This sequence comes from Helleia helle, assembly GCA_963853865.1. Taxonomy (NCBI): domain Eukaryota; kingdom Metazoa; phylum Arthropoda; class Insecta; order Lepidoptera; family Lycaenidae; genus Helleia; species Helleia helle. The sequence continues at coordinate 18,260,769 of OY971421.1, forward strand.
TAATGACGATACTTAATTTAAATTTAATCAATTAATTTATTTAAATAATGATTAATTAATAGTTTAATTTATTTACCCCTAATACTTGATTTCCCACTAATATCAAAATCGTAAACCCCAGGAGGAGCCCTACTAACTTTCGCTGATGTCAAGCCACATTGAGGGTAGATTTATTGTAATTGTGAAATTGCCAATATTTTCGTGACAACACTTCGTAGACGTAAATATTGTATGAGGGTGCGTCCCTTTTGTGTCACCTTTTTCCGCGCACTCCAATTATAGTGTCCATAAACAAGACTATTTATTAACCTGGGTAATTTAATTGGATTCTTTATAGACATTTTTGTGTTAACATGAAGTATGTATATTTAATTTGATGTTATCCTAATATTATAATATTGATTTATTTCACTTATTTATTTCAATCACAGCTTAACTTAGTAAAACAAATTGTAGAGCATAGTTAATAGTATAGTAAGAGGTAGTGCCATGCTGCTTTGCAGACTAATTTGGCCGGCACGACCGGGGTGGTACCTCTTGCTCACATAACACCGGCATAAAGTGACAGCAATGCTGTCGCGTTTCGTGCGGTTTGTGAGTTTCTGGTGGTCCATTGGGGGGATAGGGAAAAGGAGGGCAACGTGTTTGCAAACTGTTGATTATGGATGTCTATGGGCGTCGGTAGTCACCATAAAGCTCCGTGTAACGATAGGCAACAAGAATCAGAAAAAATCGGTCTTAACGTTTAGCGACGGGTGCCAATAGCCAATGGTCGGATAAACGTGAAAGTTTGTAAGAATGTATGAATGTATGTTTGTTACTCTTTTACGCAAAAACTAATTAATGGATGTTGATGAAACTACAATTATATATCTTAAATACACATCAGAATAACATTTATGCCTCCCTCGAGAATGGGAAGTACCCGGGTGAAACCGTGGGGCGCTGCTACTACATAATTATTCATTCTTATGTATTTCTTAATTGCAGGTCTCATGAAAGTCTCCTGTCAGCGCACTCCCCGGCTGTGTCCACGATGGATCTCGGGCCCCCCAATCAGGTAAAGCTTACGATAAATATATTGATTAACATAATTAACATAATTTAAATGCGTGACCTGAATGATAAAGCCCCAATGAGGTTTTAATGGTTTTCGTGAGCTGTGTACTTATTGTTTATATATGGGTAAATATTAAATACCATGCTCTGCTTTTTATGTAATACTAGCTATTGCCCGTATTTTCGATTTAAATTAGATTTAGAGCCACATCCGAAATGATAATGATTATTTTTGTAGCCTACGTTTACTATACCGGGTGTATTTGGAACGCTTGCAAAAACGAAGAGGTGTGATAGTGTTGGCATAGCCTTGACATGATATAAGTGAAAAAACGCGTTTTTTTTTTGGTTGCCTTTTTTATTTTATTTTTTTGTATAATCCGGTTTAGTAAACATAATGTTACAGAAATTTGATGATAATGCTTTAAAATAATCGTTTAAAAAAAACGGCAATGTAATTGGTTTATGGTTCACGCCGGCCAGCGGATTGCATCAGACAGAGTTCGCTATTCGAGTTGTATACATACATTGCGGGTTTGCAAAATACATAAGTCCTAAAATTTTCTTAAAAAAACGTTTCTGAGATAAATGGTTATATGAATTATATAGTATGTAATTAGTATATAATTAGGGTTAAATCTTTGCAAGCGTTCAAAATACATCCGGTATATGATATCTGTCAGTGAAAGTCCCGTCAAAATCGGTCAAGCCGTTTCAGAAATTAGCCGGAACAAACAGATAGACAAATAAAAATTGATTTTTTGATGTAAGTATCGTATGTATTTTTAACTAAAACTGTTAAAAACTAAAACTGTTAAAAAAACTGTTTATTTGAAATTACAATCAGACTCTTCAATTTTTTTTATTTGTATTAGCTGTATATATAGATCTTGATAAGTTTGTGTAATTTGGTAACAGCATTTTCCTCCTTGTATACTCACTGTATTAAATTTTGATCATCACTATTGTAAGGGATTTAACGGGTATTATTAGGCTTGGCTTCAGAAGCATCACGCCAAAACGAATAATTTTATAATATTTACCGTTTTATGAAAATAATTTTCGCATAAATGTAAACCTTCTTTATAGTGTTAATACAACTAAGGCATGAATCACAAACTTGATACATATTTAATACCAATTTTTAATGAATATCAAGTATTTTACCAATCAAAATAGACAATCGGTTAGCACGAAAATTCATATACTTATTCCATTATTACTAGGAATTACACTGAATGTAATTACAATACGCCAAATGTAATTACACATATACGTTTTTACATTAACAAAAGAGTAACAAGGAGACATTATGATAATTAACAGTGCAGTAATTCATTAGGTAATTTCGCGCGACATGAACATTGAACAACCAGCGGCGCACCCACGAACTTGGATTACCTTTAATTGCTAACAGTCATGTAGATTGAAGTACCTATTGTTTTGGTAGCATATAAACATGTTTTAGTTATAATATTTCAAATGAACATGGTCAGGGCCGTCTTTCCCACTGGGCACTCTGGGCACGTGCCCAGGGCCCCACGATCCATGGGGCCCCATTATTTCTATCACAATATGATTGAGTGATATTACAAAAATGATTTCTGATTAGAATACCTAGTACTACCCTTATTACTAGGTTTATTCTTCTCTAATCCAAAATTCAGGCTAACGGATCCTAAAATTGTTTTCGTTGGGGCCCCATTATCCTACTGCCCAGGGCCCCCAAAGGTTTAAAATGGGCATAGAACATGGTTATTTTCTATTAAAACTATTTCTATCGGCATATTTTACTATGAGACTATTAAACAATGTAGACGAAATATGGGACTCGAAATAAAAATTAAAACCCGGTGAACATCCCGTTTCAAACAAGTTTATTAGATATTCGTTCATTTACGTTGTTTTAGAGAATTTCATAATCATCACGGCAATGTTTATCACATTTGTTATAAGAAACAACGTTTAATTCATCGAGCTTATGACCGGAATAGAGCGATAATTTGATGTGTTTTATATGAAAATAAATTCCGCCAAATTTGTGGTGCGACACTGCTCCGGTAGCCGACTGATAGATGATGACCATGGATGTGGCCGATGGGGCGTTCATACAGATCACTTGTTGGTTGAATTGCTATTACGTCAGTGAGAAGTCACTGACCAATTTCGGAATTTTATGGCTCACATTAATACTCTATCCGGTTATATGCTCGATGGTTTAATTTAATGATTTTTTTTAAATTAGTAATAATTTATGAATAGTAATATCACATTAGCCTATTTTCGAGTAAGAACTGGTGTTAGGGGGTAGGTACTAGGTAACGCAAAAACGTTTTAAAATTAACGAAATAGCTTTGGTAAAGACCTAGTATTCTACCCGTGGTGGTATTCGAACTTGTGTCTACAAAATTTAAAAGACCGATCTGTGAGACAATGTCTAAAACAGACTATAATAGTTATTAGTCTGTTTTAGACTAGGTAGTTAATATAACTAAACTTGATGTGTGTATCTGCGGCAGTTACACCGAAACGATAACCTTATCGGTGTTTACGTCTACAACTCTACACAGTAGTCATGAACGGTGTAAATGTTAGAATATTCAATACCCCAATAACTTAGTGAATAATACATATGCATATACTAACTGTAAGTCATAATAATTTATTGTAGTCCCCTGCAATAAAATGTACATATTTCTATTTTTTTAATTCCAATAGATTGTTTATTGTATATTCTAAATATATAACCTTAAAATGTCTAGATGACTGAGACAAGTCTATGTTAATATATACATATTATGAAAGCACACTACATAATTATGTTGCATCGTTTTTTTCAATGTCTGGATGTATATATAAACATACGTAACTACTATATTAATTATAACCTATATCTATGTACATTTATTCTATACTTCTATACAGATAAATAAAATTGGAGTGTCTGCTTGTAATATAAAAAATTTTACTAAGTGCATATGGATGTATACACGGTACAGATACCAAAATAACATTTTTTACAATTTTTGTCTGTTTGTTCCGGCTAATCTCTGAAACGACAGATAGCTGATGTTATAAGGAGTAACTAAGGCTATAAAAATAATCATCATCAATCCGGATACGGCTGTAAATCTAAGTTAACGCGGGCGAAGCTGCGGGCAACAGCTAGTTTAAAATAAACGTAGTGTGCATGGTCTAATTTCAAATACAAAGATTATGATGCGATTGCCTGATTGATTAAGTAGTCATTTAAGACTCGTAAGAGCTACTGATTGAATGACTCTCATTTTGAAACCAATCGTCAATCATCTGACTCATTTTGAAAGTGATTTTATGAATGTCTCCTGAGTCACAGGTTATTCATATATTTAGTGCAGCGCTAGGCTCTTATTTGTGTCGAAAGTTTATAAAACATAAAAGCTTAGCATAAAATTGTCATTTTTAAAATAAAAAATAAATAGTATTTTTATTAATAAATCTAAGAAGTAACGTGTTATGACTTCGTGCAAACTACTTATAATATATTTTCTTCTTTTGGTAATTGGTACGTAGACTCGAGATTAAAATTAATATTTAAAGTTAGTAAAGTTACAATAACTTATGGGATTGTAAGAATCTTATAAGATAATGTTTATCTAAATTGAACTGGTCAGAATGGTACTAGGTATACATAAGATACTTGTTCGTGTTCAAGAACTACGTTGACTATTTACTGTTTTTATTTCAAAAGCAATATAATAAAATATTGATTTTAAAAATACTATCTAATTTCCAGGTGGAAATCCGAGCGCTCCACTCGTCAGTCCTGGGGCGGCCGCACTGCTTTGCGCTCAGTGCAGAGAATCGCGCCCCGCGGTACTTTGCCTGCGCGTCTAGGAAGGAACGAGATCGGTGGATATACAGGTAAATGTTATACTATATACAGTACCTAGGTATAGTGTGGGGTGTAAGGCCTCTCCCGCGGAACAAAAAGAAAGGTGTTACTACACCTTAAAAACTATGGTGATTTCGACTTTAGTGTCTAAGACTGAAAGATCAATTTAAAACTTACTTGCCTTCCTTGCCCTTTTATGAAATGAAAAATCGTGCCATAATTTAGTAATATGGAGCCCCAATTATACGGGAGGAACATATCCATGTTGTTGAAAGGGACTTACTTATGTCAAGTAATGGACGGATAAGAGCTGATGATTTGAAAGTTGAGCACGAGATTGACACCGAGTAACGCCGACTCTTCCCGAATAGAGTATGGAAACGTGAAATATTCAGACAAAAGGCTCCATTCGAAAAGTGTAAGGTACAGGCTGTATTATAGAGATAAACGTCCACTTGTGATGTATGGTAATGACGAAGAACCCTACATAGATTCTGACTGAGATCAATTTATGACAAAAGTAATAAATCTTACTTAGTTATGCCCCGGAGCGGACGGAAACAGTTCGACATAACGTCCATCAACCGCGATAAATGACCCTTACGATATAGAACAACACCCCCACAGTTAGCAATAATAAATTGTTTAGATATGAAGCTTTAACATTGTAATACTTTAACTTATGCAGTCACTGCGTTTATAACCTTTATGTTGTCGAGTAGGTACTCGACAATATAAAGGTTATATTGTCGGCAATATAAAGATTATTTTTATATATATATATGTATTATTTTTATATGTTTTTCTTTTTAATGTGTAAGGCACTAAAATTAATCGAATTTTCAATGTTGTGTCTAGTTATAATAGGGCTCCAGTGTTCTAAAAGATTCTTCTATTTCTATTTTATTGTGTATGCTAGTCTATCTGTAGCCTGTAACTATTCCAATTGTAAAAAAATAAAAATAAAATAAAATAAATTATATATTGAATGGTCATACAATTATATCAACCCTTATATGTCCCACTGCTGGGCCATAGTTCACCGTAATAAAACTATATACTATGCAATATTTGCATATACATGCTAATTTGTATTTGTAACGCAAATAAAAAACTTTCCATAAAGCGAAAAAAGATGTGATAGTAAGTTTTGTTTTGTTTTTTCAGTTTACGTCAGGCGGCCCGGCCGGACGAGATGCGCACGCGCCGCTGCGAGCGGACCGTCAAACTGTGGCTGCTGGAGGCGAAGGCGATACCACCGAAGAAGAGATACTATTGTGAAATACTGCTGGATGATACGTTATATGCAAGGTGTGTTTAGATTTAAAGGCATTACCTTTATACTGTAGTATAAAGTATAGAAGGACAAACTGGCTGACGATTCACCCAATGATGTCCATGAATATGCAGACCGGTCAAATCTCAAACAATAGATTTATTGCCTTGCCTGTACACCGTCCTACTTATTTTACATTAAACTATGCTGCATTTCGAAAAGAAAGACAGATTTCAGTAGTAACCACTACTCGACGCCAGGACCGTGGGGTCGCAGACTTCACGGTTGGCGGGGGCAAGTGAGCCAAATCGGCTCACACTAATCCGATGTAGCATTGGGACCTTTGGGCCGTTAGCATAGATCACTCCAAAAAAAAAAAGTAACCATTACCTGTCACCGACAACTATAATCTTGTGTATCAGAGCAGGCAACACTTGGAAGAGTCACCAAACAAAAAAGGGTGGACACAAAGCCACGGCTTTTTTTATTTTTATTTTTATCATTCGTTATAGATTTTTATAAATTATTAAATTTAATTTTAACATCTGCCGGCATCCCGTGACGGTCAACTTTTTTTGTACACGTTATAAGTAACACTTAGTAATGTGAGGGCGTACATTACAGGTCGTCGGCGAAGTTGAAGACGGAGCTGTGTTTCTGGGGCGAGGTGTACGAGTTCAGCGGGCTGCCGGCCGTGCGCGCCATACACGTCAACGTGTACCGCGAGCCCGAGCGGCGCGGACGCAAGCGGGACAAGCACGCGCTCGTCGGTCAGTACCACTACCACCTATAGTTCAGCGGGCTGCCGGCCGTGCGCGCCATACACGTCAACGTGTACCGCGAGCCCGAGCGGCGCGGACGCAAGCGGGACAAGCACGCGCTCGTCGGTCAGTACCACTACCACCTATAGTTCAGCGGGCTGCCGGCCGTGCGCGCCATACACGTCAACGTGTACCGCGAGCCCGAGCGGCGCGGACGCAAGCGGGACAAGCACGCGCTCGTCGGTCAGTACCACTACCACCTATAGTTCAGCGGGCTGCCGGCCGTGCGCGCCATACACGTCAACGTGTACCGCGAGCCCGAGCGGCGCGGACGCAAGCGGGACAAGCACGCGCTCGTCGGTCAGTACCACTACCACCTATAGTTCAGCGGGCTGCCGGCCGTGCGCGCCATACACGTCAACGTGTACCGCGAGCCCGAGCGGCGCGGACGCGAGCGGGACAAGCACGCGCTCGTCGGTCAGTACCACTACCACCTATAGTTCAGCGGGCTGCCGGCCGTGCGCGCCATACACGTCAACGTGTACCGCGAGCCCGAGCGGCGCGGACGCAAGCGGGACAAGCACGCGCTCGTCGGTCAGTACCACTACCACCTATAGTTCGGCGGGCTGCCGGCCGTGCGCGCCATACACGTCAACGTGTACCGCGAGCCCGAGCGGCGCGGACGCGAGCGGGACAAGCACGCGCTCGTCGGTCAGTACCACTACCACCTATAGTTCAGCGGGCTGCCGGCCGTGCGCGCCATACACGTCAACGTGTACCGCGAGCCCGAGCGGCGCGGACGCGAGCGGGACAAGCACGCGCTCGTCGGTCAGTACCACTACCACCTATAGTTCAGCGGGCTGCCGGCCGTGCGCGCCATACACGTCAACGTGTACCGCGAGCCCGAGCGGCGCGGACGCGAGTGGGACAAGCACGCGCTCGTCGGTCAGTACCACTACCACCTATAGTTCAGCGGGCTGCCGGCCGTGCGCGCCATACACGTCAACGTGTACCGCGAGCCCGAGCGGCGCGGACGCGAGCGGGACAAGCACGCGCTCGTCGGTCAGTACCACTACCACCTATAGTTCAGCGGGCTGCCGGCCGTGCGCGCCATACACGTCAACGTGTACCGCGAGCCCGAGCGGCGCGGACGCAAGCGGACAAGCAGCGGCGCGCCAAGCGGGACAAGCACGCCTCGTGGTCAGTACCACTACCACCTATAGTTCAGCGGGCTGCCGGCCGTGCGCGCCATACACGTCAACGTGTACCGCGAGCCCGAGCGGCGCGGACGCAAGCGGGACAAGCACGCGCTCGTCGGTCAGTACCACTACCACCTATAGTTCAGCGGGCTGCCGGCCGTGCGCGCCATACACGTCAACGTGTACCGCGAGCCCGAGCGGCGCGGACGCAAGCGGGACAAGCACGCGCTCGTCGGTCAGTACCACTACCACATATAGCTATGCGGGCCGCCTCGGCCTCTCGAGTGAGAGGTCCGGGTTCGATCCTGACCGGGTTGTCTTGAAATAGGTTTTTCTAAATTTCTTTGTGCACCAGAACACGAGACCATCGCTTGATCGCCGGTGAAAGAAAACATGCATGCCCGATGAGATTTAAAACGTCGTGTGTGAAGTTCATCCGCATTGGGCCAGCGCATAGATGAACCATGCCCATCACCCTCCACGCCTGTTTTCAAGGAATACCCAGCAGTATAAGGGTCGCCATCTATATACTATACGGTCATCGCTATAATCCCTTCTTCTGTTCCAGGCACGGTCCGTATCCCGGTCGACGACGTGTCCTCCCGCTACCTCAACGAGCGCTGGTACGCGGTGGCCGAGGGCGACAAGCCGCAGTCCCCGGGCCGCGCGCCGGCCGCGCTGCGTATCAAGTGCCGCTACCAGTGCGTCGACGTGCTGCCATTGGACGCCTACGCGCGCTTCCTCGACTACCTCAAGAGGAACTACCGCCGCCTTTGCGAGTACCTGGAGCCGGTCATTGGTGAGTAACTTTTGGTACTTGATAGGAAAATCTTAGGGGAGCTTAGGACTTGTGTATTGATTGTAGAGTTAGTAACTAGTAAGTAGTAAAATGTTTTCATTTACCTTTTTATCGATGCCGCGATCTCGTATGTCGATATAGACGCGACGGTGCTGTAATGTTTCCCTTGTGTGCAGTTTTCAGTCATTTAAGACTGTATAGATCATATCTACTGTATAAATTGAGGAGCTATTTTCCGATAAGTAATTAAAAACTTGAATTTCGAACCGAGCGTCACTATTTTATACGATCCTGTGCAGTATCCGCGTAGCAGATGACACCCATGCCGGGGAGGAGGTGGCCTCGCAGGACCTAGTCGTAGCCGATGTCCCACAGGATCGGACCAAGAACCGACCCCTGTGGGACACCGTACCCGACTCGCCACCACTCTACGGACCCACACCGGTTCTCGTAGGTTACCCTCCTCTCGGAGAGGTACGCCTCCAACAGCCTCCTTAGATACGGGGGCACTCCGAAGAAATTCAGTGCCTCCCGTATCACACTGGGATGGAGGCTGTTGAAGGCGTTCGCGATGTCCAAGGACACCGCGACCACCACCTCCCTCTTGTGTTCCGCCTCACCCGTCACCGCCCGAAGGCGTTTGGGGGCGTCGACGGTCGACCGGTGTGCTCGGAAACAAAATTGGGACTCTGAGAGTTCCGGTCCCGGGCCCTCCAAGTCTTTACCTTCCTTGTCTAATACCAAAGAGTCTCTGTTAACATTTAAAGTCAATTACGAAGGTTTAAAACGAAAGAGGACAACATTTTTTTTTATGTCATAAGGAGGCAACCTAGCAGTCGGATCCATGGTGACTACCGACGCTCATAGACATCTGCACAACCTGAGGCTATGCAGATGCGTTGCCCTCCTTTCCCCTATCGCCCCAAATGGGCCACCGGAAACTCACAAAACGCACGAAACGCGACAGCATAGCTGTCACTTGACGCCGGTGTTATGTGAGCGAGAGGTACCACCCCGGTCGTGCCGGCCCAATTCGACTGTAAAGCACTATCTCTTACAATATCCAGTACCTTTAAGTGCCGTTGCTCTTCTCGGGTGATTTCGAACAGTCGTCTAAAATTGTATTTGAATCCGCAGGCGTGAAAGCGAAGGAGGACATCGGGTGTGCGCTGGTGCTGTGTATGGCGGGCGCGGGGCTGGCGCCGCGGTACCTGGCCGATGTGGTGGCGCTGGACGTGCGCCGGACCGGCGACCACTCGCTCACCTTCCGAGGGAACTCGCTCGCAACCAAGAGCATGGAGGCCTATCTCAAGCTGGTCGGCGACCAGTATCTACAGGTATGGAGACACTTCAGCCAAATGATGAAACTATGTTTATTTAATTATACTTCGAGTATTGATGTAGATAGATCTCAGTTACTAAACTTTTTATATTCTATAAGCTTTTATAAGCTTAATTAATAGCCTTATGATTTTTTTATCCATAAAAACTGATAAAGTACAGGAATAGCAACCTATTTAAAACGGAAAATTTATGATGTTATTTACTTTTGTCTTGCGCAGTTCTTTTTTTGTGGACTATTTCCGAATGTTTCATTCATGAGTGTACTATTTGTATTATATAATAATAATCTTAAATATATGTATAGTATTAAATATATAAATTCCATTGTCTGGTACCCGTAGCACTGTGCGGGCAGCTAGTTATTATAGCTAGTCGGACAGGACAATTTTTTCTTCTTAAACGCCGCGAAATGCTCTGAGGCATCCCGCGGGGGAGTGGGTCTCCCCACGCGGGTATGTGGGACTCGCTGCGCCCGACAGCTGGTAAATGGACGCAGCTCTACCCACTAAAACCCGGCGAGTGCCACCAATGCCGCCTTTGGTGAGGTGCCCCGGATCTAGAAAACAAACAGGTCACCTCGACGGCTAGTCAGTCCCGTAAGGGACCGACGCCACCTCCACAGAGGGATTGTCCCGCACCACAAAACAACCCCTCCCAACGTCGGGACAGTACAATGGGGTGAGGTTCCCATCCTCATCCCTTGCCCCCAGCTCTTCTGTTCCCTCTTCTTATAAGAGGGGTACAAAAAGCCCTCTCGGCCCAATTAGCTTCGCCCAAGGTGCACCGCTCACCCTAGGTTACTGAGCCCCACCGCCACGACAAGGCCTGAACCATGGTGGGGGACAGGACTACTTCCCTTACACCTCCATAAGTGTATATATATATGTGCAGGGTATATAAGGTCCTTTGTGCAGGACACGCTGGGCGAGGCCGTGGCGGCGGCGGTAGGCGCGGGCGCGGAGTGCGAAGTGGACCCGCTGCGTGCGGGCGGCGGCGCGGCGCTGCGGCGTCAGCAGGGAGCCCTGCGGGACGCCGTGTCGCTGGCCTGGCGTGCCATCGCCGCCTCCGCGCACCGTTTTCCCCCGCCCCTCAGGGATTGCTTCGCCACCTTCAGAGAAAGGTAAGAAAATAAAAAAGTTAAGGATTATGGTGGATTAAGGAAAGAGATTATGATGATGAAGGGAATATAGGCACCAATTACTTAATCTGAGGAGTGAGATTCGCTCTATTTCTTTGAATCGATTTGACTCTATATATAAATAGAAAATATAAATCTAAAACATTCTCCTGCCAATTGCCACTCATACACTAATAAAATTATGGCTACTTCAATCATTATCATGTGTGAAATAGAGATGAAAACTAGAAATTGGGTGACATAAAACATAAGATCTAGTGCGCAAACTACTACTTTATACTTCTACGACTACTTCGTATTTTAAAGGAATCTGATCGGATGCAGTGCGAAACCGTGCTAAAGATGTCAGTACCTAATTTTCGATTGCGTTTTTTATACTTTCGAATGTTATATACCTTTAGATACCTTTAAATTGAATGTGTTATGTCTTAAATTCATATAATATTATGTCAGTAATTTTTCAATTACCACTTGATACATAAGATCGTGATGTAATTAACCGAATACTCATTAGAGCGTACATCACCTTGAATATTATAATTGGATAAAATATAACTTGAAAGTCAGTGTCGTATTTTGGAACCAACAACCCATCAGCTGATGAGAGACAGACAGAAATATTGAAGAATAATTGTGTCAGCAAAATGTGTATTATAATAAGTGTATGTTTTCAGACTGACCGCGATGGGTCGGGAGGACATATCCGACAACCTGATCAGCGCCTCCATCTTCCTTCGTTTCCTTTGCCCTGCTATTCTCTCTCCAAGTCTATTTGGAATTATTCACGGTGAGTATTTTTGTAATTTGAATGAAGTTGGACAACTTATAACTGATTTAACTTTAACTTCAATTAACATTATATTATTAAACTGGAATCAGCTGCCACTTACGGTTTTTCCGAACCGATACGACTTAGGGACCTTCAAGAAATGAGCATACTCATATCTGAAAAGCCGGCAACGCACCTGCTAATCCTCTAGTGTAGCGGGCGTCTGTGGATGTCGCTTCTCACTTAACATCAGGTGAACCGACTATCCCTTTGCCCCCTCTTCTATATAAAAACTTATTTAATATACATATAGAAAAATATAAATATGTAACAAAATATGGAAAAAAACTTGATTAATGACAGATTTTAAAATATGAGATGATGTGTATAATAGATCTCATCTTGTAGAAAAATCTCTAAGTTCAAATCTCTATAGACATGTATCTTTTTTCATCATACAAGTTTTGTCCCCTTTTTATTGTAATGTACATATTTCTAATAAAACTTATAATAATATTCCAGAGTACCCTAACGAGCGAGCAGCACGTAACTTAACTCTGGTGGCGAAGACTCTGCAGACGCTGGCCAACTTCACGCGCTTCCAAGGCAAAGAGGCGTTCATGGAGTTTTTGAACGACTTCCTCGAACAAGAAGCGCCCAATATGAAGGCTTTCCTCAGAGCTATATCGGTATGTGGTTTTTACACGCTTTTTATTAGCTTCACCTGTATGTTTGTATGTTTGTTTGTAACCGACTTCTTTGGGCGCGATTTTGACCCACTTTAAACGGCCAGATTTTATTCAAACTTTGTAGATTTATCGAGGACCGATGACAATACAATAATTTGATAAAATTATTCCAATATCCTGATCAGGATAATCAGGATAGCACATGCTAGGAAGGCATAAGGCGCGCAACACATCACTTGTGTTGTTTTGAGTCTCTCACTCATTTCTAAAGTGATTGCCATTAGTTGAGTACTTTAAATTAATAAAATCTTTAAAAAAAAATTGACACCAAAAAGTAAAAAATAAATTATAGTTTAAAAAAAAAACTAAAAAACACGCTTTAATAGCAAACCGAACTATAAATTTGAAAATAATTTTTAATAGAAGAATTAAATGGGTTAACAAAATAAATAAATGATATTACTTATTGTAAAAAAGCGTGGTGCTTGTAACTAAGTTTTTATACTAACTTTACTTTTTAAAAATAGATACAATTATTTTCAAATTTATAGTTCGGTTTGCTATTAAAGTGTGTTTTTTAGTTTTTTTTTTAAACTATAATTTATTAAACTGGATGTTTAATTTCGCTAATGACCTTTTTAGTTCAACTTAAATAATTTATCAAATCTATTAAACGTGACGATTAGATAGATGACGTTCCCGATCTCCGTGCTTTGTTTCACGAGTAGTGAGGATCGTCCGTCTCGGCGTTAATTGGTAGAGGTCTAGATTCAGCAGTGGACCGGAAAATGTTGATAATGATGATGTTGAATAATCTAGCCTGACTACTTTAACAGACTGTCGCCCTAAACTAGGATAAAACATCGAGCATATAACCGGATAGAGTAGTAATGTGAGCCAAATTCCGAAGCTGGTCAGTGATTTGCCACTGACGTAATAGCAATTCAACCAACTAGTCATCTGTGTGTACTTCCCATCGTCCAATAATCAATCCAATGGCAATCAGCCGACGAATCAGAGCTCAGAACCGGCGCAGCGTTGCAGCACAAATTTGGCGGAATTTGTAAATATATGAAATTTGTTTTTTTTTTAATTAACAACACATTTTTATCAACAGACGAGACCGCACGAACAACAACAACAGCAGCAGCAGCAGCAGCAACAACAACAGCAACAACAACATCAGCAACAACAACAAGACAGTAAACGCAACTCGTCGACATCGCAAGGGTCTGCGGCGGGCTCGGAGTATCGCGGCGACGTGGAGGCGGACCCCGAGTGGGCGCCGCACGTGGACCTCGGGAAGCAGCTGGCTACGCTGCACGGGCTGCTGGTGGACAGCCTGCCCAAGCTGCCCGTGGGGAGGATACAGGTTGGTGACTATCGTGTGCTAATAAATTTAATTGAAATTGAGTAGGAAGAATGCAGGTTTGATATCTTGTTAATAATTTGGTTGGTAAAATTATTATAGTATATCCAGTATTAATGGAATGGAAATATGTAGATCATCATAGTCAGTCTTTATCCGCCCACTGCTGAACTTCCTGCCTCCCTGCCTCCTTCAAGGAACGCCAAGACGACCGATCCCTCGCCACTGCATCCAACACATGCCGGTCATTGCACTGAGATCGTCTTCCCATCTGGTTAATGGTCGACCAATACTTCGTCTTCCTAAGCGCCGTCTCCACTCTTGAACCTTATTGGCCCATCGGCCATCCGTTCTCCTCAGTGTGTGACCACCCAACTGCCACTTCAACCAGCTTATTCTTCGCGTGATATTGGTAAAGTTCTCTGGCGGATGTCTTCGTTTCGAATCCTATCTGCCAAAGAAACATCCAGCATAGCACCAGCATCCAGCATGTTATATGCCATATCATCATATAACTTTGTATAATTGAATTAAAGTAAATAAATATATGAATTAAAATATGTTTTTTGTTATAGGAGTTAGATCCGCTGTCGGAGATATTGGATGAATTGACCAAGAAACTAGCGACCAACGAAACGGGACCTCCGACACAAGTTGGTGACAATATCTTCAGGTACAATATATTTATTTATAATTGTCAATATTATCTAATATTAATAGTTTTATCAACTTTAAATATATAATAAAGCAACTAGTAATGGTTTAGAATTCAAATTCCATAAATGAAAAATATATTAATTAAATATTGATGATACGTATATCTAATTACATAAAGTAAAACTATATTCTCATTTTCAGATTCAACGATCCAACCTGTAGTACTCCGAACAAACCCACCGAGGTCCAGGCGAGCGGCCCCACCACCAACTTCGCTCACAGCTCGCCCATCATGAACAAAAACGGCGTCCAATTCAACATCAGCCCATCCAAGTCCAACGCCGAGGAGTCCAAATACAAGGGTTCCTACGTCACCGTATCAAAATCACCAAGTTTCAACTTGAGGTCAGCAACGTTACCTCGAAACGGCTACGGATCGAACCCCGTCAACCAAAACGTGAACCCCGACAGATATAGCTCGCAGTACAACAACCAAGAACACTGCGTCAACTTGAAGGTCGTCCAAATTGGTTTCTGCTCCGACCAGTACCCTAAAGGCATCAGCAACGGATTGAACGAGAGCCTCGAAAAGAGGTTCCAAGAGAGATATAAACCGAACAACTTCCAACAAACGCATTACCACAACTCCAACTACAACACAGAGAGGTCGCCGAGCAGCGACAGTATCAACCACAATTATTGCTCCAATGACATGCCTAATATTATGAAGGAGACGGCCACGCTCGACGAACTGTCCGACCTTCTGAAGTACGCGGACGACTCCGACATAGTAGACGAGAAGATGATCAACAAGACCATGTCACAACCGAAAACCATTAACAATAATATTGTAAATGGGAACAAGAACTACACGAACAATGGCTCAAACGTATCCATCAGTGGGCTGTCGAACGTCGCCAGCTCGGGCTACCAGAGTATAGCGACGTACAGCCAAAGTTCCAGTCCCATCGAAAACACCACCCATCACCACCAGCCCTACGAAAATGGCGGCCAACCCATGAGCCGCTATTCCCAGCTAAATTACCAAAAACAAAGAGAGAAACAGTATTACGACAGCAAAAACGAAAAGTTCTACCCAAAGAGCCCAGTGCAGCAAAAGATCGAGTACGACATACAGAAGTACGGCATACAAAATTTCACAACTGCGGATAACGTACAAAACAACACCAACACTAACGCTAAAGTGGCTCCGTTGGTGTTCACGAACCCCGTGTACAACATGGATGACAATAGGCAAGCGCAAGAGAAGAAGAAAAATGACAACAGAAACTCCAAACGATGTCCATGTGGCTCATCCAGTTCATCCATTGATGAGGAGGGCTTGAGCACAGACAACGTGGAGACCAACTCGGAAGAGGGTTCCACCAACTTCAACGACGACGGTCGGAACTTTGACCAACAGAATCGCAACAGTGCCCACCGAAAACTCGCCAGAGAAAACTGTAATTATGAAGATATTTATCAAAGAAACCATTCCCCTAGAGTTAGAGACGAAGAGTCGTCTAGCAATTCGCCGAGTCTGAGGAAAAGCAAGACGCGAATGCCTCGAACAAACCCTATGCTCTCTTATTCGACTAACCAAAACCAGCTCAACTTGAAACACTTCGGACAAAGGGGTGACTCTCTATACGAAAGTAAGCCGCACCACATTTCTACTGACTCCGGGTATCCCATGAGCAGATCCGAATCGAACGTGGAGGAAGTGAACAAGGAGATGTACAGACTACAAATATCACGAAGTCAAAAGGCCTTGTTCAATATAGAGAACTCGAAGAACTCTAATGAGAAGTTTTTAACTGACAACGCGGCCGAAACGAATTATCCGTTAGAGAGGAATTATTCGGGCGCGAAAGTGTCGAGTAGTCGGCTGAACGAGGATTTGGAGAGACATCAGGATTACTTCAGAAGGGAGTCTCCTTCTAGAGTGTTCGGGCGGGAGTCCCAGTCGAGTGAGGCGAGTGAGAGAGCACAGGTGAGGAGCGAGAGGGAGGTCCCAGTGAGGGATAAGCTACAGAGGCGGCTCAGTCTGGAGTCGGCGCGGGAGCTCACCGACAGTTCGGACGAGGTGGACGACACGCTGTACAGCACCACGGGCCGGCGGCGGACGAAGCACCACAGAACTATTGAACAGGTATGAGTCAACTGTATCTAACCGAAATAAAATTAAAAATTTCTGTCATTGTATTAACTTTATGAGCTTATTAAAAACTTTTAACTAAAAATAAAAAAAAAACAATCTAAAGATGGCGGCGAACTGTTCTGGAGCGGTTTTCTATTATAGGACTATTCTGGTGGTTTTCTATAGTGTTCGTTTTAAAAAATAATCTGTGGGGGACTGTTCTGGGTGGATAGAGTGGGAAGGGCAAAGCCACGCTCCTTGAGATTTCCCGCCGTTACTCCAAAGCACAGACAAAATATTATCAACACGACAGACTTGGCAGCATGGCCTCTGGTCTTAGCCGGTTCTAACAGGAACAAAACTAACAAAAAAAGCAGGGTTTATTTTGTAAGTGCCGGATCATCTTCTTATCATTTAAATATATCTTTTTTTAGTATGAACGTGAGATTGAGAGGCTTAAGTGTTCAGTCGAGTTACTACGCGGTCGATTAGGGCCGACCGAACCCGGCCAAGATCACACCGATGCCAAAATGAAAGCTATCATATCCAGGTATTTATTATTTTAATACGACTTTAATGACTACTACAATTAGAATATTGTTCTGTGACTAAAAGATTTTGAATTTTGAAATTGACGCTTTACCAAAATGATACAATCAGTGATATGTGATTGCTAAGCATATCTCTTAATAGATATAGGTGTTAATTCTGAAAGAAAAGAAATCATTAGCAAACTTAAATATATTAATTAAATTGCTCTATTTCCAGGTTGTATTGTGTAGAAGAGGAACTACGGCGCGAACAACGCAAGATGGCCGCGGCTCTCTCCCACAAGCAACGGGTTATTGAAGCGCAGGAGCACCGCATTGCCGCACTCGACGAGGCCAACACGCGCCTGCTGTCCGCGCTAGTGCATCTGCAGCAGCGAGCGCCCGCGCACAACACACACAGCCCGCACAACTCACACAACAGCTCACACTCGCCGCATTCACAACACTCACATCAAGAACTACAGATTTAAATATACTGCCAGTTTCTCTAAAGGCAAAGTGTGATTTAGCAATGTTCGATTTCGCTGGGCATTACCCATTTAATTGTACTGCATCTAAATTTATTCTAAAACAAATTGATCGTCAAATCTCAATTTTGACGAGTGATAATCGAGAAATTATACGAAGTAATGACTCAATTAAAACATGTGGCAAACATGGCAAAAAATATAGTGGTCCATACAAAGAAGAAGAAGAATAAGCATTTGACTTAATATCAATTTGATTTTGGAACTAAATTCACTTAATTCAAAATGTTCTTTAAAAATATTCAAACTTCTCAAACTTTTTTCATTATGTACTTGCACAAATTAATTTAATTTTCTATTCAAATAAAATAGTACATTTTTATTGATATATTTGAATTATATGAGAATGTTATAGATATATTTATGTTTATCACAACTTTGCCATTTATTATACTTTTGTTGAAGTTATTTCGTTAGTTTTAATATAAATATGCTTTAATGATTAACATTTCTTTCTATGTCAGTATTCTATATGATTAATTTCTGGTACTTTTATGAGTGACAATGTTTGTTTTCTGTAACAATTATGATACCAAAGACGTTGAATATCCCTAGGCTAGAGGTGGAAGGGTTTGCCCTCCATTTTCTGGTGTTGTATTTTGAAGTGTTATAGATTTTATAGTTATGATAAGACTTGTATATTTGCGGCAAGACACTGATGTGAACTTGAAGAGTAATATTTTAATACGAGGAGTGTTTGCGCGTAATGAAGATGTAAGCATGTTTTTAACGCATTTTGGAAATGCTTTGAACAAATCTATATTGTCTTCTGTCAAATAATTTTATGCATTATTACGCATCCAACAACTTAGTTGTTTTACAGTGGAATTTAATTTTAAGTAACATTTTGTGTAAAATACCTGATTGGGTATATTAATATAATATACTTATCACATTAAATTATGAAATACTTATTTTAGATTTTTATTTACCAAATTTTCGTTTATGGCAATTTCACCACCTCCTAGATGCCTGGATGCATAACTGTATGATTTTCTATGCATTTCCCACAAGACCACTTATACGTGAGAACCAATCGCCGTCTGCGGTATTTCCGAACCGATACGACTTAGGGACCTTCAAGAAAAGAACATACTCATATTTGAAAGGCAACGCACCTGCAAATGATGTAGCTGGTGTCTATGGATGTTGGTGATAATTTATCTACTGGGTGATCCTAATACGAGTAGAGCCAATACTGTTTTAGAATTGAAGACCTAGTATTTATAACCGTTAGGTACTCCGCCTGATGACTCGTGATTATTTCTAGAAAGATCAATTAATATTTTAAGGTAATCGTATCCAATGGATTAAAAGGATCTTAAATAAATGGAAGTGCTCCAAATTGCATTTTTTATTTTAACAAAATGATGACTATGTTGTTTCGTGATACGGTCAATTTAATAAAAAAAAAAGAATATACCTTATTGGTCCACCTCTATAGAAAGCGGACATCTATACCGCTTTTTAGATAGAATATTCGCTCTCTCCATCGTCTCTCCCGTACTGTACGGATGCATCAGTTGCAAATCTTCGATACGAC
This sequence comes from Helleia helle, assembly GCA_963853865.1. NCBI lineage: Eukaryota > Metazoa > Arthropoda > Insecta > Lepidoptera > Lycaenidae > Helleia > Helleia helle. The sequence goes on from OY971421.1 coordinate 18,280,464, forward strand.
TGAACAGGTATGAGAAGTATATCTCTCGAAACTTCTTATCGGGGAACTGAGTCTGACACATCGTTGGCCACATCATATTCGTGACATTGGCATATGATCTGAACAAATCCAACTTATACAGCTCCGTGAATTTACGAAATGAGTCATTCAATTTCTTTTTATGCTCCCACGTAGTATGACCGGTGTACGTCGCGTTTCTAGCAGGCGAAACATGACCAAAACCATTTTGAACCAGCGTAAGTAAGGACTGCCAATATGCTATACTCTTTCTCAGCAACTCTTGCTTTTGAGAACGTGAGAATGGACCGTAAATCCGTCGGCGCATCCACTCTTTTAATTCTGGCACCAAGTGTATATCTGGCAATTTCGCTGCAATATTTACTCGCCTCAAGTGTCTCAGCGCACACCGCAAATAGTCTTCAGGAGTTGGTTGCTGACCTAAACATGTCGACGAAGACCTTTTCATTTTCTTCTTCTTTTTATCCGGTTTCACAACCCCTGTCTCTCCAATGTGGAGAAGGCTGTCGTTGTCCCAAAACTGTTTGAACTCCTTCCGTACCAATAAACTCTTATCATCTAAGTCATATATCGTATCGTAGTTGAACTTGTATGGCAGACTTTTAGTTGGTTTTTCAAAATACGGAAGCTCCTGTGGTGGGAACGTTCCTTCGTTGCCGTAGTCGTAGTAGTGGTCGCAGTGACATTTGTTCAGTTTGATGTATTCGAACACTGCATCATGCCATTTCTTGACGCAATCGCAGGGATCGGGTTTCGGAGGCGGCGGTCGACCCCGGAAACCGCAATGCACGTTGATGACGTCACCACCCATGTACTTATACCCGCCGTGTATTAATTCTCCTTCTGGGGGCAAGATGGACACGCTGCCGAGGACGAACACGGTCTTTCCACTTATAGTGTACACTCCATTTATCGCATATTGCGCGTTCTGTATACCCGTGCTCGGCGGGACGAGTTTTTTCCGTCGCCGCCCTTTCGTATTAAAACTCATGCTTATACCATACGTCTTCTTGACATTTGTGACAGACATTTTCACCTTTCGATGCTTATTTTTGTGACCAGTACGCGTAATGGTCTCTAAGGTCATAGCGGTAACGGATGAGTACGGTTCGATATCCATTATGCCGGCTAATTTATCACAATATGCTCTCGGTAGTCGATTCTTTGGAGGAGGTGGTGGTGGAGGCGGTGGAGGAGGAGGCTTCACGGCTGGAGGATCCTCTTCGTACGGCTCATTCAGGTCATCCAAGTTTGGAAGTGGGGCTGGTCGGAAAGGTTCCTTTTTTGGTGGCACATATAAAACTGCTACCATATCTTGTAAATAGGGCGATTCTAAGGGCGGTTGTACTTTAGGCTTTGGTTTATCTTTAGGTGGCGTGTCTTTTACATTTGGTTGAAACTTTTCTTTCAGTAGTTTCAACAAATCAGCGATGCCCAAATACAAAATGGCGGACAGCATGAGTCTCGCGTTTAATGGGTATTCCAGGCGCTTACTGTCGAATTGATGTCCGTACGTAATAAGAAACAAATGAGCCAGCATTTGCTTCGGATCATTGCGTCCCAAGTAGACACAGTTCATGAGATCTGTATTATTTGGTCGCGGATACAATCCTAACTGTTTCATTATATTCGCAGTTCTTACAGGACGGCCTTCGAGAATGTCTTGATATATACAAAACTCCAAATTATCCAAAGCATTTCTTTGTGGTACACTAAGGGCCTGATACCATTTAGGACCTATAGCGTCCTTAATTGTTTTCAACGTGTATTTCTCTTTCTTCCTACGTAATTTGTTAAGCTCTTGCATAAACACTTGACGTTCCCGAGTCTGTTTTGTGTAAACGACGTGTATACGATGGTCTCCATGACTCTGCTCTGCTCCATATTTTTGCACCATTTTTCATTATCAGAGAACAGTAATTATGATTAGTATTTACAACACAAGGCAAAAACAATTTTGAACAAAAACATAATAATCTGTTATTAAATAAAATATATGGATGTCACTTTTTTCTTTATGGGAACGTCATAGTGCAATGAATGTTATAAAAAGTTTCTTATTCGACGTAAATTATAAGTTATTTCGCGTTTGCAATAGCTGCATTCTTGAATTAATATTTTATTGGTAATTATATAAAAATTATAGAAGATATATAACGCATCCAAAATAGATATTTTGAAAATATTATTATTTTCGTAAAATAATGTGACTAAAAGGATATTTAATTATGGCGCCATCTGTTATCGAATAGACGTAGCAAATGAATAATAAATGACAGTACATGTGTACGCTTTGCAGTTTATATATTGGTTTATTCTATTTATTATTCTAAAGAAAATTATAAATGAATTTTTATCTAAAATATTTTTAAAGAGGTCTATAGAAATAATTCTGCGCAAATGGTTGCTATTCTTTAGATAAAAAAATATATTTTTGAGTCTATTATGTGATTAGAGAGCAATAATATTTATAATTGATTAAATATCTTTAAATTATTCCTCATAACATTAATAAATTACTGGACAAAGGTAGACAAAAAATATATTTACAGAATAAACAAAGTCATCAAGCCCCGTTTCTATTTATCATAATATAGGGCATTCAGTAAAAGAGCTCTTGTCCAGTAGTCAAAGATGTGATGATGATGATGATGATAGAAATTACGTGAATTGCGTCAAAACTATTATACAACATTAGAATCATACTGTATACGTTTTACATAATCCCTTACCAATAACGGTAATGCCCTACCACAGAATATATGCCTACCACAGAATATATAATAGTTCTACACGATCAGCTGGCCCAAACTCGGCCGGTCCTCGACCCGGGGTGAACGTCCTGTCGTCACCTTATTCCTACCTCATTCATACACTCGCTAATCTCAATATCGACCAACCATTGATCCGGAAACTATCGATGATCAAACAATCCCGCGAATATCGTATCGTAAGTTATGGTTCAGGAATAAACAATAATCGCGGATTTTGTCGGTTTCTTGGATTAGTATTCAGTAGCAAATTAGGGGTGTTGAATCCCATCAAGGTCAAATGTCTGTATGATAAATACCTACGTATGTGCCGTTTATTTTTGATCATGTGTGTAAATCCAATTTTTTTTGTCGTCATCTTGGACCCTATAACAAAACGGTTAGCGTGGAGATATTGTTAATATATTTTTATTCTTTTTATTTAATTGTGATGAGAAAAAAGATTAAAGAATAATTGAGGGACAACATCACTGAAAATAAAGGAATAAATCTACGTCTAAGATAAATTAAATTTATCTGATCCGTGTTATATTAACTCTTTTTTTTATATTCCCCACCATGGTTCAGGCCATGTCGTGATGGTGGGTCTCAGTAGCCTAGGGTGAGTCGGCACCATGGGCGAAGCTAATTGAGTCGAGGGGGCTCTTTGTACCCCTCTTATAAGATGAGAAGACAAAAGAGCAGGGCGGTTTGTTCTGTGGTGCGGGACAACCCCTCTGTGGAGGTGGCGTCGTTCCCCTGAGGGAGTGACATAGCCGTCGAGGTGCCCTGTTTGCTCATTAGATCCGGGGCACCTCACCAAAGACGGCATTGGTGACACTCGCCAGGTTTTAGTGGGTAGAGCTGCGTCCACTTACCAGCGTTTGGGCGCAACGAGTCCCACATACCCACCTGGGGAGACCCACTCCCCAGGCTGGATGCCTCAGAGCATTTCCCGGCGTTAAAGAAAAAAAAATCTTTATATTTTACATTGTTCTGGATAGAGACTTCGAATGACTGACTTTTATACGTGAATTAGTCGTCACGTATGGCGCTAGCGTTCATAGAGCATTTAACATTGTCTTTTTTTGGACCCGAGTCACGACAATATACTAGCATTTTCTCTAACACGTACAAGGCGGACTGATTGAGCATTCGACTCTTTCCTCTATAATTAAAATGTTATATCATACTATGACAAATAGATATTATCTCTGTGTATTTTTTGACGAATTGAATTAAATTTGAACAAGAATCTTCCTATTTCCTAGAACATACTATAGTATGTTCTAGGAAATAGGTACTGTCCTGACGTTGGGAGGGGTACTTCTGTGGTGCGGGACAACCTCTCTGTGGAGGTGGCGTCGGTCCCTTGGGGGACTGACTAGCCGTCGAGGTGTCCTGTTTATTTATTAGATCCGGGGCACTTCAGCAAAGGCGACATTGGTGGCAATCGCCGGGTTTTAGTGGGTAGAGCTGCGTCCACTTACCAGCTTCCGGGCGCAGCGAGTCCCACATACCCGCGTGGGGAGACCCACTACCCCGCGGGATGCCTCACAGAGCATTTCCAGGCGTTAAAGAAAAAAAAAAGAAAAAAAGGGATGTGTGAATAAAGTAGTAAATTTATGATTGTAGGTATGTAAACCACAACCGACGTGGCCGTGTGGTCGCAGACTACACGGTAGGCGGGGGGCAACCCCCCATTTTTTAAATAAAAAGTGAGCCGAATGGGCTCACACTAATCCGACGAAGCATTAGGGCCTTCGGGCCATTAGCATAGATCCCTCCGAAAAAAAAAAAAAAGGTATGTAAACTGTAAACGAAGGTTGTGTTACTAGCGGCACCGAGACTTGCCAATTTTCGTCTTAAGATAAGCAATATATAAATGTTCCCTGAACCTGTCTGTATTTAAGAACGAACTTTTTTCGAGTGGAAAAGACCAACATTTTGTCATATTAACATATAAATCACTATCCTATTGAGTTTTGTTTGTCGGTATTGTATAAAAATAAATCGCCTAATACTAGCTCAGCTGCCGCTTCCATCACTCTTGTCACAACATGGCGGATTAGACAAGAATTATTCTGAGAATACTTATCACTACAATCTACATTAAAATATTAACCGTTGTTCCCTTGCCTCTCGGATTAGATTCATAATTAGAAATTATTTTCATTTATTAGATTTTAAAGGATTTTTATATTATTATTATTATTATTATAAATGGTCAGTAATTAATCTATATTTTCATAAATTTATTTTTGTTATTTGATATTTTAATAAGTTCTTTAACGGAAACAAATCAATGGGACCAGGTCACCGTGGTATATATTGGTGAATCGTTTGAATTGATGACCCCGTAAGTCCATTGTTATTATTTTTATAGTTTCTTGTTTATAAACTATTAAAAGGAAAATTCAACTCAATAGATTAATATGATAAAAAAATTATATAATACGTAATATTAATCTAATATTAAGATGTATAAAGTTATAAATATATCTTTAACGAGTGCTGTGTTTATGAGGGCGGTGAACCCACTTTCATGCTTTCCTATTGAACAAGATAGAATCTATAGCCTAGGTAGGGCTAGTTCGAAGCACACGTTCACTTTCCTCGTGTCAGGAAGTATTCTGAGCCACTTTCACTCCATTCAAGATTAGTCGACGCTGTGCCGTTCTGTTCTCGACAATGACTTGTTACTATTGTCTATGAGCCGGTATCATCACTTATCTTTGAGAAAGCACAATTGTTACGATACAGGAATAATTTGTTTCGCTTTGAATATTACAGAAATGACTATTATCCTTTTCTCTTCGTTTTCTTTTTAAAATTATTACATGTGTATTCGCTTGAGTTTGTAAATTAAGATAATTGACATTTTAATTATAGATTTGGAGAAAATTATGCACTTCTATAGCGCGCTCAAAGTACCACATATTCTACGCAATTTGATGCAATATATAATATAATAATAATAATAATAATAATAATAATATATAATTGACATGTTCCAGAACGGTGTGCAAGGCAGGATAAGAAATTTTCGACACAGACCTTATTTTATGTCTCAGATCAGGCAACTCAGAAAATACGGGCTTACTTCAGAAGAACATGTTGTAAGTCTGCCATCTGTGAACATAGTCTTGACAAAGCTCGCCATTATATCAGATTTGATAAACCACAAGTCCTCGCAAAAGAACACAGATTCCAACCAAGGATGATCCGTGAGGCTATTGAAATTAAAAAAACATCCTAATTTCAATAGAGAAGATGGCTGGCTCTTACCACCTGCTTGGGATCCCATTATTAAAATTATCAAATCAAAATCCAAGCATAATATGTCACAGATTAAAGATACAGTTAGCACTTTCTGCGTAGATAGGACTGACCAAAATATTGATGTATCATAGGGTAGTTCCGAATAACTTTGTAATGTTAGAACGTATGACACCTCAGTCCTCCCGTGACCATGGTTGCTGTAAAGTATCCGAAACGTCGGGCTTGTAAAAATAAATAAAATAAATAAACCGCAATAAAATCCGTAAAAATTGTTTTATTATAAAGAACATGTTAAACTTGTGGGATTGTAGGTGAAAGCCCCAAAGGGATATCTCCGACCGAGCGAGATGGTATGCTCGGCCAGGCCGAAGCCCACATCAAATTCAGCTGATGTATGTATAGCGATGAGCTGTGGAACTTCGATAGCATGATTCAGGAATGTGGCGCTGATTGGTCCGCCACAAACTTATAAGCGACTTTGCCAAATTATCGTCTTGTCTCCTAGTTTACTATAAGAATAATTTTTCGTTTATCCTAGCGTTAACTGTTAACCCTAAAACCTCAAACATTTATACAGAACCTAAAACTAAAAACCTTAAAAAATATAATATAATAACTTAAATATATTAATAAAAAGGATTCCCTTTAGGCAAGGTCCCGAAGATACTAGCAGCGTTCCCCCTTTGAATTGCTAGACTAATTCTTTGTCCGAGGTAGCTGCCAGCTCTTCGGTCTCCTGTGATGTCGACTAACCTTTTTGTTATTTCCTTAAAGAGCCTTAAAGCGCTAGGACCCCACGGACCAAGGGTCTCGACGCCGAATGGGACAAAATCATATTCGGAGCCTAGACATGCATTTGCATATTTTAGCTTTTTCAGCCGCTTCACAAGCCGCACCAGCTCTGTTGTTGGTTCCATGTAAATGGGAAGGGGCCAGCGTGTCTGAACAGGTTGCATCCCACACCAGCACCCGGCCCATCTTCCATGGAATCAAACTCATACCGTCCGGTCTCTTGCCATCGTCTCTTGCAATACCATAAATTAAAGCCATATAAAAAATGTGTTCCATACACATTTTTTGACTGAGTTTTAATCATTCTCAACAAGCATTCTGTCATCACCATGAGTGATGATCTGTCATCACCATGAGTGATGATGTCTTACAGCATATAATTGAAATAGAGCGGTAATATTTTGAAAACAAATTCCGCCAAAGTTGTGCTGCGACGCTACGCTAGTTCTGCGCTCTGTTTTGCCGACTGATAGCCATTGATGAATGACTGGCCGATGGGACGTACATACAGATCACTGGTTGGTTGAATTGCTATTACGTCAGTGACAAATCACTGACCAGTTTCGGAATTTTATGGCTCACAATACTACTCTATCCAGTTATGTGCTGTTACTTTGGGTTATTTCAGCCCAGCCAATAATTCGCATACTGTAAAAATTCAAAACATATTATTTATTATCTATAGTTCAAACATTCTTCGGATCAACTTACATTCATTACTATAGATACGATAAATCAATACAAGCGAGTTTGAATTACAGATGATTGAATTAGATTGAGATAATTGTTGTAATGAAAAAGTATTTGACTCTGATGAAGATTAACTCGAAGACTGTCACTATTTAAAGGTATTTTTATTGCTACACTAGCAACACCCCGCGGTTTCACCAGCGTACTTCCCATTTCCATGGAGTACAGGGATGTTAGTGGGTAAGGTATATATATATCTATGAGCCATAGCACCTGAAAATAAGTGATTTATTATTATTATAAATTATAGCCTATATGTTATTGTAAAGTTTCATTAAAATCCATTCAGTAGTTTTTACGTGAAAGACCGACAAACATACATACATTCTTACAAACTTTCGTGTTTATAATATTAGTAAGATTTTAGAGATGATGATAATAATATGTATTTGAACGATGATGATGATTATGATAATTAATGATATGAAATATTTTATTCATGAAATTATTAGTGAAGCATTGAAGTGAAATATAAAGTATGTGATTTTTGTACAATAACGAGCGTCCCCTCAACCTAAATTATAGAATTCTTATACAGTAAAACTAGACTCCAAATAATAATCAAGCCTTACGGATAAATATAACGAGTAAAAATAAAGATGATGATATGAGCGACGGTGGTCTAGTGGGTATGGGCTCGGTCTCTTGAGCGAGATCCGAGAGGTCCGGGTTCGATCCTGACCCCATCATGCCTTGAAATGGGTTTTTTTTAATTTTATTTACACCTAAACATGATACCTTCGCTTGCTCACTGGTCAGGGAAACATCGTGAGGTAACCTGCATGCCTGATGACATTATAAGTCTTTGAAGGTGTGTAAAGTTCATCAACCCGCATTGGGCCAGCGCATCGGTGAACTATGGCCCAACATCCTTCCTGATTTCGAGGAGGAGACCCGTGCTTAGCAGTGGGACATATAAGGGTTGATATTATTGTATATTATAAGTAAAGAAGTTCCTATAAACATAAATAATATCCTATTTGTCCTCAGGATTTTAACCTGTCCTGTCCTGTCCTGGCGGTGGATGAGGTTGCCATAGCGTTGGAAGAGTAGTTGCCCTGGGAACACGGTGTTGCACCGCAAGAGACCTGCGAGTCTGAGCTGCACCCCTCGTGTTCAGAGTGCTTTGCCAGCGGAGAGAGCCGAGGAGCACGATCTGTGGCCGGCGTCGAGCAATCACACTTCCAGAATACCTTGGGGTTTTAGTACGGCGAGAGTCCCACATAACTAACCAGTATCCGCTGGTCCCGGTGGTATCTATTAGTTTTCCCCAAGTAAAAAAAAGATTCACACCTGTCCCCCACACATGAAGTAGGTCTCTAAGCATCAGAACAAAACCATCTCTACGAAAATACAACTAGATAAAGTAATAGACTAGGAAAGCTCTCCGATTGTTTTCATGGGCCGATTTCAGGCGTCATTTCTCCTCGGGTCACTGACCGGCTTTTCATCTCGTGTGTGTGTGTGTGTGTGTGTGTGTGTGCGTGTGTGTGTGTGTGTGTGTACACCCAGCGTCAGCGCAACGTCATCATTATATAAGCGTTATTATAAAGATAGTTAATATAATTTATATTGGCTTTTTACTTACTTACACAACTTGTTAGGTTATTTATTTCCTAATCTATTTCATACTGTAAGTTTGTAAGAAATTTAGTAAAGTAAAGTAGTAGAAGTAATTGTAAGTAAAAAGAAACACATCATACTACTTCCCTTGCCTGAAAAACTGTTTTTACTAAAAATGTTCAACAATACTTGATAAATATCAGTCTTTATTATAATCATGATCAGAAGGGTTGAAAAACCAAGTTATCACTGCAAAGTTGAGAAAATGCTTGTAAATGCACCCAAAGTGTACGGTCAATAGCAATGAAAATATAAGAAAACGCGGGTAAAACTGTAGAGGCTGTAAACACCTACGTGCCGTTTCTCCTATATACTTAGGCTCGAGTTCCTTATCGATTTCAGACCAAGAGGGCCACAACCACACGGGTTAACGAACTTGTAGTATGAAATTTATAGTTTTTTCAGGCATACATTCCATATGAAAAAATGACGAAATACTTAAATTAACTAAAGCCAATTTTTAGTAGGCGCAGGCTTGAATATAGCAATGAAATTTTTTATATTAAAGTGAAATATACTACGTTTACTGAGGAGTCCCCACCATGGTTCAGGCCTTGTCATGGTGGTGGGACTCAGTAGCCTAAGGTGAACCCAACACCTTGGGTGAAGACAATTGAACAGAAGGAGCTGCTCTTTGTACCCCTCTTATAAGTATAAAACAAGGACAAAAGAGCAGGGGTGACAAGGGGTGAGCATGGGAACCTCACTCTATTGCACTGTCTCGACGTTAGGAGGGGTTGTTCTGTGGTGCAAGACAACTCCTCTGTGGAGGAGGCATCGGTCTACTAACCGTTGAGATGCCCTCTTGCTCAACAAGTCCGGGGCACCTAACCAAAGGCAGCATTGGTGGCACTCGCCGGGTTTTAGTGGGTAGAGCTGCGTCCACCTTACCGCCTTTCGGGCACAGCGAGTATTTTCCTAGTTCCCATTTCCCAACTGGTTGGCGTCTATAGTCAAAATATGACGAAAATAATGATAAATACATTTATAGAATCATATTAATTGAAGTATTTTAACTGTTATAATAAAAAATAATTATTTTTAATGGATCTAAATAATAAATAAATAAAAACTAATAAATACATGAAAATCTAAAAAATAATATAACAATTATGAGTTATGACTATTAAAGATAAAATCATATAAAAGATGGCAAAGTTGTGCCGTAAAATATTCATAAGATATCTAAAGTACATAAGTTTTAACGTCTTAAAATCAGTATTATTTAACTTTCTTTAATAACTTAATTAGAAATATGAGTTATTTTGCTTAGTTTTAATTTTGAGAAAGTTAAAATTTATTTAAATCAATATTTAAAAGTAAAAAGTGCTATCAGGTAACACAACCATAGTTTGGTTTGAAAAAACCCGTCTTAATAATGTTTTTTTTATATATAAAAAGAAAAGAAGCCGTATATTATTTTCTAATGTTTACGCGAAATCACACATTATAATGAAACAACTTTTATGAAACTTATCGTCCGCGCCTCTGTGTGTGTGTGTGTGTGTTATTCTTTTATTTTTATTTGGTGATCGTATTTGTGGACAGTGGACGGATAGGGCTGATGATGATGATGATGATGATGATGATCGTATTTGTACTATCTCATACTATTATTATTTATTGTTGCCAAGCAGAACTACCCCTTTATTTGACGGTATGCTAGAAACAGTGAATATGAATATTTGAATTGGTTTAACTCTGGGTTAAACCAATTCAAATATTAACCACCGCTTACCTTGTTTCGAGATAACGCTGTTGATAGGAGCTGATAAGGCTTTTTTAATCTTTTCGTAATAATGTTTAATTCAATGTGTTGTTTGATGTCGGAAGTAGCAGCTGGACATTTTTAGGGTTCTGTAATATAAATATCTATTATTTATACTCGGATGGCTTATGTGATAGATCGTTTATTATAGGTATACTATATAATAATAATAATATAAATTATATATGTATATGTAAAATAATAGTATTAGAACGTTTTCTTTTTTTTTTGTATTTTGGTTTTTTCGCTACTGAAAAACGCGTTTCCCTGAAAAACTTTTACAATCAAGTACCTCTTGGTTTCATAAAAATGGAAACTCTTAAAAAATACCAATAAAATAAATCAGACAAAAGTGAATCGTAATCGAAAATAATAAAATACGTCTAGAACATAATATAACGGAACCCTGGGCCAGTTCAGTTCACACTTGGTCGTTTATTATTATATAGATAGTTCTTTCACGGCGATCCCTCCTAGAACCTATCCCCTGCTATTCAGATCAGTCAGACCGACATGCGGTCGAACGACATCATAGTTTCGAAATTCGAATCACTTTTTGTTATAATTCTTCATTGTACAACTTTGCCAGGTCAAATTGAGTTTATTTGCACTGCACATTTGTCACTAAAGATACACCGATAAGCGATATTTTTGATTTATAAAAAAATGTGAATTGTTTCTAAATCATACTAGCTGTTGCCCGCAGCTTCACCCGCGTTTATAGATTTACAGCCATGATGGTGATGATAATTTTTATAGCTTAAGTAGTCCTTATAACATCAGCTATCTTAAAGTGAAAGTCCCGTAAAAATCGGCCCAGCCGTTTCAGAGATTAGCCGGGACAAACTTGCAGAATCCACTTTTCACATGTCTCGACACATGCATTCTAAAATCACCCAATAATTAAAACGGATTTTTACAAATAAAAAGAAATAAAACAGATCAGACAAGAGGGAGCGGCCGTCTTAGCGTTTATTGAGCCTATGTTCAGCAGTGGACGAATAGAGGCTGATGACGACGATGATGATGAAACAAGAGATTCTTACAGTAAATATTTTCATTCAACATCTGAATATATAAATATCTGAAACACAGACACTAGTTACAACGAGCAATTTACATGGAGACGCGTCTAACGATACGTCGTCTCACTATTACACCTACAACAGCAGCTGTAGCTTCTCAAGGGGATACTACTATTTGTTACATTAACTTTTGTGTCGAGTAGCAAGTTTAATGCCAAGACTAAGAGATATGTACTAGACAAGGGCATAGATATATCAAACAATATATGTTTGATATCGGCTTGCAGAGAAATCTTTTTATAATTTAAATGATATTTTTATGGAAAAGGACAAATGTATTTAATTTGAATTGTGTATTGATAAAATGTGACTTTTTCTAATTATTATAATCAATTATTTCGAAACTGTTAATTTTAAATATTCTTTAACTTAACTTAACTTTGTGAGGTGCCCCGGATCTAATGAGCAAACAGGGCACCTCGACGGCTAGTCACTCTCTCAGGGGGACCGACGCCACCTTCACAGAGGGCTTGTCCCGCACCACAGAACAACCCTCCCAACGTCGGGACAGTACAATGGGGTGAGGTTCCCGTCCTCGCCCCTTGCCCCCTGCTCTTTTGTCCCCTCTTATAAGAGGGGTACAAAGAGCCACCTCGGCTCAATTCGCTTGGCTCAAGGTGCAGCGGCTCACCCTACGTACTGAGCCCCACCGCCACGACAAGGTCTGAACCATGGTGGGGACATATTGTATCTAGTTCATTTAATTGTAACTATTTTTTTTACGTTTATTTATATTAATTCTTTATATTTTATTTTCTGGTATTATGGTAGAATGTATAGAACTTATTTTATTTTTACAGTAGTATTTACTACTATTATGTGAATAAATGAAATGAAAGGCAAGGCATTTTTTGTGTCAAGTTAATACAAGTTGAAAATAGTTTAATGGGATTAATTTGAATATTTGTGAATAGAATTATATTACTTTGAAGGTGAAATTAAGCGAACACGGCTTCTTTTATAATAAGAGAATTACGTAGTTCTATGTAAATCTCCTAATTTGATAAATTTGAGTGTCTTCCTTAAGGAAGGATGAAAAGGCAAAGGAATCTCCTTTGCCGTTTTAATATTGGCGTTATATATAAGGCATATAGGAACATGCCAGTAACACAGTTTTATCAATAGATCGCCATTAAGATGGTATATAAGTAAACATAAGTTTCAGTTCAATATGCAGCCGGCAAAGACGAAGTCACTTGTATTAGTCAGTAAATTATATATGTATAAATAAATGGTCGAACTACTACCAACCACTCCTATAAAGGACAAGAATATTTAGTATTTACAGACATACCATGAACCTGGCAATTTAAAATGCTTAAGACTATAATCTTTTATATATAAAAAACGTGTGCAATTCAAAAGTGGTAGAAGTGAAACCTTCAAAAATCACGAACATTAAAAACCCTGTATAATGCTTCCTATCTCATTTTCTCCCACGTTAAAGCCAATGTCAAACAATGTGAAGCTAACTTTAAGTTTAAAGAGATAGGACCCAAAGATATTTTAAATGCATTTAACTTATTAAACAATAAAAATACCCCAGATTTATGGGGAATATCTGTAAAAGTCACTAAGCTCATAGTTGATGTAATTGCACTCCATCTAGCAACAATTTTTAATAAATGTATTGATAGTGGCGTTTTTCCTGACTTAATGAAACATAGTCGAGTCTTGCCTCTTTTTAAATCTGGCAGTACATCAGATGTTACAAATTTTCGACCAATATCAATACTCCCCTCATTTAGTAAAATTTTTGAAAAAATTAAATCAGTTACTATATTACTTTGAAACCAATATGTTACTGCACAAAAAACAATTCGGATTTAGAAAGGGTCTCTCCACAACTGACGCTGGCGTTAACTTAATTGGCCACATTTATGAGGCCTGGGAGGAGTCACGTGATGCTTTGGGAGTTTTCTGTGACTTATCCAAGGCGTTTGATTGTGTACAGCATGAGACCTTGATCAGGAAATTACATCACTATGGGATAGACGGTACGGCACTGGATCTTTTGAATTCCTATCTTAAAAACAGGACTTAAAGGGTCGAGATAAATTGTAAAAGATCATCCGGGACTAAAATAGAGATGGGGGTCCCACTGGGGTCCATTCTACGTCCATTTCTTTTTCTAGTTTATGTAAACGATTTACCTTACCTAGTTAAAGATAGTCAAGAGGTAGTGTTTTTTGCTGATGATACTTCACTTATTTTTTAAATCAAACGACAAGAAACTAATTATGGCGAGGTAAACAACACACTTTCGAGAATGGTACATTGGTTAAGCGTTAATAACTTGCTTTTAAATAGTAAAAAAACTAAATGCATAAAATTTTCCTGGTGGACTCCACAGTTTTCCTAGGAATAACTCTAGATCGTAAGCTGCAGTGGGGTCCCCACATAGCTAAATTGGTGAATAGACTCAGTTCAGCAGCATATGCAGTGAGAAAAATAAGACAGTTTACTGATGTAGATGCAGCGCGAATAGTATATTTTAGCTACTTTCATAGCATTATGTCTTATGGCATACTTTTATGGGGAAATGCGGCCGACATAAACAACATTTTTGTGCTGCAGAAGCGGGCTATTCGTGCAATTTACAAGTTGCCTCCCTATTCATCTTTGAGAGAAAAATTTAAAGAAATAGGAATTCTGACTGACAGTAAATATTCTAAGATGTATTGAGAGGTGACTCTCAATACATCTTAGAATATTTACTGTATGTCCGGAAAAACATAAATGAATTTTGTAAGAAAAGTGATATTCATAGTAGGAATACACGTAATAGACACAGGTTACATGCACCAATGATTAGACTTTCGAAAGTAAGCAATTCTTTTAAAGGCAACTGTATACGCTTTTACAATAGGATCCCAGAAAAAGTTCAAAAGATCTCCATAAAAAAATTCAAAAAAGTTGTTAAAGAGCGTTTGTGTGGTAAAGCATATTATAAAGTAAAAGATTTCATGGAAGATACCACACCCTAGGAATAAGGCGTTCCTCCCGGGCATTTCAAGATAAGATGTTAAAATTGTTATTAATATATATTATTTGAAAAGATTAGTTCCACTGAGTTTGTTTCGCCGGTTCTTCTCAGTGGGCTTACCTTGGAACCGGTGGTAGATTCAATTGACGTTGAAGTCAAAAGATACTGTATTAGTACTATTTTGAATAAAAAAAAATTTCATTTTGATTTTGATTTTGTTAAATCTTATGAATTTATGTGTTGTCTCTTTTTACTGTCGCTTTTTCGTTTCATCGACTTTCAAACAACCAAACAACGATGCTAAAGAAGTTTTTTCACTTCAATAGTTAAAACAATGAAACATACAAAAACAAAAAATTATAAAGAGCCGGTTCAAACAAGAATAATATATAAACGTTTATAAAACAAACAATAAATCATAAGTTTTATATAAGAAAAACACGTAGTAGTACCCTCGCCTCATAAACGGAGGAACGAAGCTCGAGTCTGTTCTTTGACAAATAGTCCCTTAAAAAGAAGCGATGGCCAAATATTGGGTGAACAACCTTTAGCGCTTAGAGGAGACATTCTTATTTTTAACCTGTATGTATCTATGTTTAATTTTAAATTGTTTTAAGGAAGTGATTATTAAAAGTCCTACTGAATCATTTGTAAGTTTGAAGAGCAATCTATTTTTTATTTATTTGGTAAAGAGTTATGGCGATAAAGAGATTAGAGTCATATTACGTTGAACATTAAGTTCATTATTAAATAATATTATACATAATATTATTATTATATATAACTATAAGATAATAATAATTAATAAATAGCACCATAGTCATCAGCACTAGTCTTTTCGGAGATGGTGTCCTTATGCGAAGCAGTAATGACTCAGAATGAGGCCGTCGAGTGGGTGAGAGCGGAGGCCACCGACGAGGCCTTCCCTTGCGGGCGACGAACGGGGGTGCGTAGGAGGCTCTGCTCGTGTCGGGTTCAGAATGGGAACCTGGGCCCAGTATGGCATGACGTCGCAAGGACTGCTTAGTAGAAGTCGGGCAGTCCCCTCTTACAAGGAGTAGTCTAGCCTTCGCTGAGGCCAGCCTGTCGCTGAGGTGATACTGTTGCCTGCAAATCCAGGACCCCCAAAAACGGCTGAAGGCGCTCGCAGTGGTTTTAGTTTACGGGTAGGGCTCTCCCAGGTGCGAGTCCCACATAAGGTCAGGATCTTCCCTGCGAAAAAAAATACTAGTCTTTGGGTGTTAGTAATCAGTATTAGAAAACTTCGATTGAACTAATTTGGTTGCCTACCTTAGATGATAGGTAATTCTACAGACGGTGCCCAACAGGGATAAAGAGATAACCATATATATATACATGAAGACGGTCTGTGTGAGGATAGATAAGATGTCTCGTAATATTTATTATATTACCAATAGGTACTGTTATTTGTAAATTGTAAGAAATATTGAAATATCTTAACTCATTGTTGAATGAATAAATGAATGAATCTTTATTTGCAAGAATATGGTACAATTGGTGTTTAGATACATTATCGTTCACACCACAGAGTAATCACACACTCTGCTTAAATTAAAATAAGTGAAATTTCAATAAAATGACTGTGTTGTAAAACTTGTCTTATCTTCATTCTTCTAATCTTTTTTCATTAACCTGATATAAATGTGAAAATTTGTAAGGTTGTATGTTTGTTTCTTATTTTTTATTAGAGTTTGGAACCAATCCTGTGGAATAATGAACAATCTTCCTTCTCTTCTTAAGAGAGTTATGTATTATACCTTAACAACCATACTGACATCGTTTTATGTTCTAAATACATCACGTATATGAAGCAGCATGCTAGTAATTACTATTCAATTGAATATCTTATGAAATCTCAAAAATCTCAACACCAACGGAAAAATGTAAGAGCAATTCTTGTCCGAAATTTTATCAAGAAAAATACCAACAGCATAGAGACAAATCCCTGAAGGTCGAAGTCAAGTTCACTACCAAGTTCAAAGGTCTCGACTGGGAATGCTGGAAGGTAAATTTGGCAGACCTTGAACTGAGGCCGATCGATAAAGGTCAACGTCTGTCTTCGCAAATTAGGCCTAAGCCATCAAGCGCGCTTTATTGTTTTTATATCCGATCAAAAAAGATTTAACCTGTTTTGAAATAAGGACAATGTCGAGAATAGAAGAAACTGATATTTTTATCTCTTACTTTAAAGACTTTACGCCAATGGTGTGGTTTTTTTTATAGAAGAGGGGACAAACGGACAGTCGGTTCACCTGATGGTAAGTGAATAGCGACATGATCAGCAGGTGCGTTGGCGGCCTTTTAGATATGAGTATGGTCTTTTCTTGAAGGTTCGGAAACACCATAGGTGGTAGCTGATTCCATATATTTGTGGTGCGAGGCAGGAAATGCCGTAAAAATCGAGATGTCATTATACTATCTCTACAAACATAATCTTATATCTTTAAATGAGCAATTCTTGTATATATATATATATATATATATATATATATGAAATTATATATATATATATATATATATATATATATATATATATATATATATAATATAATTTCATGAAATTTAGTATATAGGGGGTTTCGGGGGCGATAAATCGATCTAGCTAGGAATCATTTTTAGAAAATGTCATTTTATTCGTGTTTTATCAACTTAAACATAAACTTGACTCTTCCTGACATCTATTGGCGATAATAATAATATAATATAATAATACATCTATAATACTACTTTAACGACACAACAGCAGATGGCGTTGTTAAGTAACACGAAGTCAATGAGTGTTTGCTTTGAGGTTAGACTTAATTGTTTATTTATATTATTTGTGTCTTCTTAACGTGTTCACTTAAAAATGCCTAAACGATCTTGGAAAATAACGCTTATAAACAATCTAACTTCACGAAGCCGCAACTCGTCTCAAGAACACTTAGAAGAGCATCGTCATCAAACTGATCAGGATTCTCAAACTTCTCACAGTGAAGACTCATTAAATACAGAAAATAATCAGGTTTCTGCTCGTCCCACACGTGCTGCTAAAGTAAGATGCTTGCAAAATTTGACTGACATTACACGAGCAGAAAGGTCTTATGATTTAGATGTTTCACGAGAGCGTGCGGCCCAACGTGTAGCTAATCAAAATAACGAACAACGAGAGCAACGTCTGCAAGATTTGCGGCAGCGTGCGGCAGAGCGTGTAGGTACTGAAAATGACGAACAACGAGATCAACGTCTGCAAGATTTGC
This sequence comes from Helleia helle, assembly GCA_963853865.1. Taxonomy (NCBI): domain Eukaryota; kingdom Metazoa; phylum Arthropoda; class Insecta; order Lepidoptera; family Lycaenidae; genus Helleia; species Helleia helle. The sequence goes on from OY971421.1 coordinate 18,298,778, forward strand.
GGCAGCGTGCGGCACAACGTGTAGCTAATGAAAATGAGGAACAACGAGATCAACGTCTGCAAGATTTGCCGCAGCGTGCGGCAGAGCGTGTAGCTACTGAAAATGACGAACAACGAGATCAACGTCTGCAATATTTGCGGCAGCGTGCGGCACAACGTGTAGCTAATGAAAATGAGGAACAACGAAAGCACAGATTAGAAGAACAAAGACGTCGAGACGGAAGTCGACGTAGGGCTTTAGAACTTAATAATTGTTTGCCGACCTATAAATGTGCCGTTACTGCAGCTGTGCAATATCACGCCTTAGGACCATTTGAAATTTTGTGTATCCATTGTGGTGCATTGCATTTCGCTGAGGAACGCGTTTCTAATCGTATAAATAGAAATTCTTTTGGTGACTGTTGTTTGTATGGACGAATTGTAAAGGAGCAACCAAAATTTTCAAATGAATTAGTACGTCTCTTTTTAAACCGTCACCCATATTCGGAAGAATTTCATAAAAAAATAAGAAAGATAAACGCATCTTTTGCTCTAGCATCCTTCAATGTAGAAGATAATAGAACAATAAATAGCCATGGAATTTATAGTTTTATTGTTTGCGGACAAGTATATCATAAAATGAATATGGCAGCACATCCGACCCAAAATGATGTTGGTGTCTTTGAACGGCCACAGTATGGACAATTATACTTTTTAGACCCTGATGAAGCCGTGAATGAAAGAGTTAATCATCCACTTAATTCAGGAATTACTACCTCAATGATGAAGTTATTGGAGTTTATCATTCGAGCGCAAAATCGTTATGCACAGGGATATATAATGATGCGAGAAGTAGAGGATGAAATGAATCGGTTAACTTCTGCCCAAGGGTTGCCCCCACCATACGTAAAGCTTTTATTTAGACTTCCAGATCAAGCTGATCGCAGAAGGTTCAATATACCGGCGTGTAATGAGGTTTGTGCAGTTTTTACACTAAGTGCTATCAAAGCTTTCCAGAAAATGAAATTATTGTTCACCAGCGCAATAAAAACATTGTCTCTTTAAGTAATGTTGATAAGCGAGTTGAGCCATTTACTTACCCATTATTTTACCCCGCTGGCACGGATGGTTTTAGCCCAGATTTGAAGTTACAAACGCCTTACGCCAGCCGCAGTCATTTAACTCGGCTTGAACTGGCACAATACAGGCTTTCGTTTCGACCAGAATTTGTTAAATTTCTAACAGTCTCCATCAACAGAAGTACCCGATGTACGGGAACTTCCATTTAATGCACTGCACTTAGGGGGTCGATTATTTCAACAATATTTAGTGGATACTTACATTCGTGTAGAGCGTGACCGTATTCAGTGGATAAAATACAACCAAAATAAGATTCTAGCTGAACAATATACTGGAGTAACCAGTTTCATTAATCAACTTGCCGAAAAAAAAAATGCCAGAGTTGGTGAAAAGATTATTTTTCCCTCTTCTTTTCCTGGTTCGACGAGGTATTACACAGAAAATTTTGAAGATGCAATGGCAATCGTTCGAAGGCTTGGATCACCTGATTTCTTTATCACCATGACATCAAATCCTAACTGGCCAGAAATAAAACAGGCATTGCAAATAAATTTAGAAGATGGAACAATCTTGCAACAGCTTCCGCAGGATCGTCCTGATATCGTGGCTCGAGTTGCTAAGTTAAAATTTGACCAATTAATAGAAGATTTAGATAAAAAACAAATCTTTGGAAAGTATCGGCTTTTGTATACACTATAGAATTTCAGAAACGAGGATTACCACATATGCATCTGCTTATAATAATGTCATCTGATGACAAGATTCATAAACCAGAAGAGCTCGATGACTTGATTTCATCCGAAATACCCGGAAATGATGACTTAGAGTTAAGAGAATTAGTACTCCAATGGATGATTCACAACCCATGTGGCGATTTAAATCCCAATGCAACGTGTATGGTTCATAAAAACGGAAGAACAAAATGTCGATTCGACTTTCCAAAATCGTACCAGGAAGTTACGTCTTTAGTAGATGATGGTAAACCAAATTACCGACGACGCTACAATCCGCAGTTGGACCCTCATAGTCCCCAATTTTCACACGAACATGCGGTTTATCGCAAAGACATAAAAGGTCGTCGTATAACACGAGATAATCGTCATGTAGCCCCCTACAACGCCTATTTATTGAAAAAATATAATTGTTATATAAACGTTGAGTACGTAGGGAGTATTTTGGCTGTGAAATATCTTTATAAATACATTTATAAAGGACACGACTGTGCATCGATCAAAGCTGTAGAAGAACAAAGGACACTGATTTATAATGAAGCAAATACATACATTGAAGGACGTTGTGTCACACCACCAGAAGCATGCTGGCGATTATTTGCTTTTGAAATTAAAAAAAAAAAGTCATAGTGTCCAACGACTGGATATCCACTTACCAGGACAGTATCGAATCGCAAACTTGGACCAAACCCATGAAGATTTAGCCGATATTGGCCAAAGAGGGTCTACTCTAGAGGCTTATTTTAAGCACAATGCAGAAATTAAAAGACATAATCATTCAAGCGATAATGTCTCACGTCAATATCATTTTTATTGGCAGATGCCTGAAAATTTTAAATGGATTGGAAAATCTAGCAAATGGGAGCCAAGAGTCCGCCATTTGCGAGTCATTGGTAGGATTCATAATGTAAATTTCATTGCTCAACCGGAACTTTACCACTTGCGATTGTTACTGTTTCATGTGAAAGATGCGACAAGTTTTGAAGATTTTCGAACCGTAACAGATATCCAATATCAGACGTATAAACAAGCCTGCTTAGCACGTGGCTTGACTTACGACGATCAATAATGGATAGAAGGATTACAAGAATCCGCATTATTTAAAATGCCTGTAGCAATGAGCAGCCTTTTTGTTCAAATTTTAATTTACGGATCTCCTGAAAATCCAAAGCGTTTGTGGGAAACATTTAAAGAAAATTTGTCAGAAGATTTTATACATGCAGCCCGGCAAAATGGGCAGCCTATAGAAAATGCAATTAATCGTGGTTACAGAATTATTGCTAAAAAATTAAACACTGAAGCAACAGAAGGCCGAAATTTCCAATACTGGGTACAAACTTTTGGCTTTGAGGACATTGATAATTACGATCTTGAAGATAATCAAGATAATTTAAACACGGATGAATCAGCAATATTAGGAGAGCAAATGTACCAGTTAATAAAAGGAAAGCAGATAGAAGTAGTAAATTATATTCTTCAAGCTGTAAATAATACAGCTTCTGAAACGAAATGCTTCTTCATTGATGGTCCGGGGGGTACTGGGAAGACATTCATATATAAAACATTATACTATAATATGCTGACTGGAAAACGATACAAAGTAAAATGTATGGCTTTTACGGGTATTGCTTCCATATTATTGCCTAATGGACGTACTTCTCATAAAACTTTTGGACTAAAAGTACCACTGACACCAGATTCAGTCTCAAGTATCAAACCTAACTCTTCTAAAGCGAGACAATTAGCAGAAATAGATATTTTTCTTATGGATGAAGCTCCGATGCTTCCAAAATATGGTTTGCAGAGCATTGATCAACTTTTACGATCCATTGGAAATTCGGATCTCCCTTTCGGTGGAAAAGTAATAGTACTAGGAGGAGATTTTCGCCAATGTCTGCCTGTACAGCCACGTGCAAATAAAACTGAGTTATTAGGTCTTTCTATCAAACGATGCTCCTTATGGTCTGTTTTTAAGACTTTTAAACTAGAAGAAAATATGCGCGTTGATATAGAGCAACGTCAATTTGCTGATTATTTACTAAAATTAGGCAACGGCGAACTGACTTTAAATACTATGGAAGAAATTGAATTGCCACAGAATATCATTTCAAGCAACAATATTATTGATGAAGTATTTGGTAACTGCTTAGCCAATAAAAATTATGAGGGGATGAAAGATAGAGCAATACTCGCGCCTCTTAACAAAGATGTTGAAAAAATTAATGATGATATAGTTGCTAAACTTCCCGGAGAGTACAAAACTTACTATAGCCATGACTCAATGAAAGATCAACCTGAAGGAGCAGTTCAATTTACAACAGAATTTCTCAATAGCGTCAACATTTCAGACTTGCCACCACACGAGCTAAAATTGAAAAAAAAAAGCGTTGATAATGTTGTTGCGTAATTTAGACGTGTCAGAAGGACTATGCAATGGTGTGAGACTCATGGTCACAAGTCTGTGCAATCACATAATAAAGGCAAAAATTGTTACTGGTGAACAATCCGGCAAAGAAGTACATATACCAAGGATAACCTTAGACTCATCAAAAGGACAACTGGGATGCACCATGCAGCGTCACCAATTTCCCGTTAGATCTGCATTTGCCATGACTGTTCACAAATCCCAAGGGCAAACTTTCGAATCTGTTGGGGTTGACTTAAAGTCAAGTCCGGTCTTCATGCATGGCATGTTATATGTGGCATTTTCTAGAGTTAAGCGACCAACTACGTTAAAAGTCAATCTTTCAAATGAAAATCCTCGACATACCCGCAATATAGTATGGAAAGAAGTATTAGATTAAAATCCGATTTCCAAATTAAAACTGTGATGACATAAATACATATATATATATATATATATATATATATATATATATATATATATATATATATACACTATCGTAATTAATTGATAAACTGTAAAAAATTAAGTATTAATTTCTAATATAATATTAAACTAATTGCACTCATGATTTTTTTCTTTAAATAACCAGTTCATATTTTTTTATTATTCTATCGGTAAGATCGAAAAATATTATTCATATTTCATCATTTTATTAGTAATTCGTATTTAAATACATATAGAAGTTACAGGTGGGGGGGGGGGGGTTACACACATATGTTTCCACTTTGAAAGTGTCTCGCGCAAACTATTCAGTTTAGAAAAAAATGGTATTAGAAACCTCAATATTATTTTTAAAGACCTATCCATAGATACCCCACACGTATTGGTTTGATGAAAAAAAATATTTTGAGTTTCAGTTCTAAGTATGGGGACCCACAAAATTTATTGTTTTTTTTTCTACTTTTGTGTCAAATTCTTAATGCGGTTCACAGAATACATCTACTTACCAAGTTTCAACAGTATAGTTCTTATAAGAATCCGTATGTCACAGCCAATTTTTTCGAAATAAAGTGGCTGTGACATACGGACGTACAGACAGACGGACAGACAGACAGACAGACAGACAGACAGACAGACAGACAGACATGACGAATCTATAAGGGTTTCGTTTTTTGCCATTTGGCTACGGAACCCTAAAAATCATTTAATTCCATAAACATAAACCTTAATTTTTGTTTTTTATTGTATTATTTATATTATTTATGTAAAGGTACGGAACCCTTTGTGCGCGAGTCCGATTAGCACTTGGCCGGTTTTATAATATTTACGGTACTTTATAATAATGTTTAGGCACTATTAACATACAGTAATACGCTACTCCGTTTTACGCGAATTCGGAGATAGGTACGCGGTTTTCTTTTTGATTGTGATTTTAGAAAAAAATTGTCTAAGATTTAGTATCTAACATTTTTAAAAAATTATTTTTTTATAAATTATTACTACTTTTTATAAAATACTAAACTATAAAACTAAACATATTTTTTATAAATTATTATTTTCTTTAGACTATAGTCCCGAAAAAACATATGCACTTTATATTTATTTATATGCTTTATATTTATTTATATATATCTCGACTAACGCGAATTCGACTTACACGGTTATGCCTCGGTCCCATCCTGTCGCGTAGGTCCGGGGTATACATGGGGTATTACTGTACCTACTTAAATGGCGTAAGTGAAGACACAAGCATCATAGAGTTGAGCTGTGATACGATCTATTTCAATCAGGTATAAATTATTTCCTCCTCTCTCGATGAACGCTAAATTATTGGCAACCGGCAGTCTGATAGGAATTCACATGGAAATAATAGAGTTTACGTGAAATTGTTGCCATTTGTAGATTGGCGCATAAAATTTAATGCAATACATATTACCTTACTAGCTGTTGCACGCAGCTTCACCCGCGTTAACTAACTTAATTTAACTCCTATTAATCACAGCGTGATGTTATATAGCCTATATAGCCTTCCTTGATAAATTAATAAAAAAATAAAAAAATCTTTCAGCGTTAGATAGTCCATCTAACGCTGAAAGAATTTTCCAAATCAGCCCAGTAGGTCCTGAGATTAGTGCGTTCAAACTAACAAACTCTTCATTTTTATATATCAGTATACTCAAACATATATAAAATATATACGTTGTTTTTCGGTATCATATCGCCGTATTACCGTAAAAAAATACACAATAGAAAAATGTTTGACATCACCTTTTGCGACAAGGCAGACATTTTGAAAACTATAAAAACCTCACAAAAGCTCGTGTTGCTAACGCGGAAATCGCCTTTCTTATAAATAATTCAATATTAGGTTAACGTATATAAAATATGTGTAAAACATATTCAAAACATATACCCGTTGTTCTTGAATGGTTCTGCATACATGCATACTACATCACGTGAGCCAATCGAAGTTATACTTGATTATTTATCAATACCCGATGACGTTTTACAATGGTTTTCCGGTTCCCGCTTGTGGTTGTGTGTTTGTGTGTATGTATATGTGTGTGTATAAGGATCGGTTTACAGCTGAAACTCGGGGCGCCTGCCGAAAAGTGCGGTCGTCGACCCGGTCAGGAACGCGGCCGTAGAGCGCGCGCGAACGGACTTGATACTTCGAGTTCAAGGATACCGTCTGATAAATGTAATTGTTTGAAGTTCGATAATATTTACAAAACACTTTTTTGTGTTTAAACTGATTTAATAAAGTACCTACACGAAATAATATATATTGGAAACAAAATGAGCAAATTATCAGATTAGCAATTTAACAATTAAAAGTAATTCTTATGTTTTAATTAAGTTATACATATGTATAACTACTTAAAAGTTATATAACTTAAATATTAAGCTTTAATGGATAGATATTGTAGTTAAATTAAAAAGATATGTTATAATTTTATTGCTAAAATCATTAGACTGTAAATTTCTCATATATAATTAATAATATTAATTAATAATTTAGCTGCAAGTTCTTCTTTATTAATAAAGAAATATCAATTACTTCAAAAACACAGCTTTATTTAGAAGTTTGTGAAATAATCACATTACGTTTTTTATAAAGGAATATGATGACATAAAAATTACCAGTCATCAAAACTAAAGTATTATATACAGATAATATGTATATTACAAGGCGTTAATGAATTTAAAAAGCAAACTATATGTGAACAAACAAAACCTCGATCGAATATTTTGACGGTCACACGACGAAATTTTGTTAAGTCGATGTAGAGTTTGTAGAAGATGATAGTAATTTATTTAGTCGGTAATCCAGAGATATTATAAGGAACCATTGAATATTAAATTAAAATTAAACTAAGATATAAAATTATAAAACTACGATATGAAAGTATCAAGAGGTGTCGCGTGGCGCGCTCGGGCGGGTGATATATTTGGTGACATTGAACCGCGGCCATTGCCAACGACCTCTCGGGGAAGCTCTTTGCGTAACCGCTCCTGACGACGACGACCGCACACAAACAATCGCTCGATAGCTGTTTTAAATACCGCTATGAATAGTATATGTATTATTATAGATGATGTATTTATAGTATATGTGTTATTGTACAGATAATACATACATCTATAGTATATGTATATATTGTATTAAGTATTACGTCATATTTTGTTCTGTAAAAATGATCACAACCTAATACCGAATTAAATAGAAAATATTATGTCGATTTAATGAGTCGAAGCATTTTTTTATAGAAAATGTACCTTCATTATCATCAGCCTTTATCCGTCCACATGCCTCTTTTTTATTGTCGAAATGCCTTGCGCATTCAACTGGGTTGTTCCCGGATATGTGCCCCCCCCTCCCGACTACCGCCGGCGTCGGTATACTGCACTAAAACCACTGCGAGTTGCCTTCAGCCGCTTGAAGATGAGTGTCCCGGATCTGAATAACACAGGACAACCTCCGCAACTGGCCGGTTCCTCCTAGTAATTATGGGGGAACCAGACAACCTGAAGCACCCCCGCCGACGTTGAAACTTTTCTATCGGGGCTGGTCCCCAACCTTACCCCAAGTCCCGTTAGATTGTGCCTGTGGTCTAACGGGTCCCGGAGGTGCGCTACCTCCTCCGCACTCTGGTCCTACGTCGACGGAGCGGGACGGACGTGGCGTCGTCCTCTTTGTCCTCCTTCTGCCAGATGACGATTTCGCAGAAGGTGACCACCACCTGTCAGGCCTCATCGCTCTCGAGCATGCCAACTGCCACGAGGTCATGACGCTGTGCGGCCCATTTATCGTACACCTTCAGGGTGTGCTGGGTCGAGTCCTCCACAGCACCGCTCTTGTGGCAGGCTAACATCGGCTTCCTCCTGGCCTCGGCTGTACGTGGGCCGTACGGTGACTGCGCCAGGACTTCTCCCCACCTTCTTAACAGCTACTGTTGCCCCAGCCTCCGCACTCGTGAGAGCTCTTCCCAGCTATGTGACTCACCGGGTTGTGACCTCTGTAAAACGAGGCTGCCCCCCAGGAGACCGTACGGAAACCTCTGATTACCCTCACCGCTATACTGAACATAGGCCAGTGAGTCATAGAAGTCTTCCAGAACGCACACTATAATATTTATCCCTTATAATTTTTCTATTAAAATATAATACGATACATTTCGTCTACCGAAGACGAAATAGCAAGGGATCGGTCATCTTGGCGTTCATTAAAGGATGCCAATGTTTAGCAGTGGACGGAAAAGGATGATAATGATGATAATTTAGTACTATATAGGTACAAAGGCTGTCGGATGTACGTAATAGCAGTTGAACGTATCTTCAACTTTCCAGGGATTACAGTTTACACCGTCCTCACACGGAACAACTTATCGTAATTTTACATAATTGTTTATATTTATATATATGGCACTAAACTCCTCCTTAAAAGCTGTAGGTACCGATTTTGGTAATTTTGTGGGTGTGTTCAAGGGGATTCGAGAATTGTTTGGATTTATTATTCGGTTCATTACAAAATATTTTATGCAAGACAACGTCTGTCAGGTCCGCAAGTTTAGTATAAATTCATCTAATATATAAAATTCTCGTATCACGGTGTTTGTAATTAAACTCCTCCAAAATGACTCGACTGATTCTCATGAAATTTTGTGTGCATATCGGATAGGTCTGTGAATCGGTCAACATATATTTTTCATCTCCCTAAATGTTAAGGGTGGTCCACCCCCTTTTTTTTGGACTAAAGTTAACATGGGCGAAGCTGCGGGCAAAAGCTAGTAACTTATGAAACTAACTTACCCACCATAGACATTTCATTTTTATTAAGACATAATATTCGATAAAAAAAATTGAGATCGAAAAAAGTTATATGTACATTCAGTATTTAGTGATTTCTAAGCACTAACTTTAACATTTTCGGCTTTCTCTTTTGCACAAATATCGTAATAAGAAACTATTCGCGAAAACATTAACACCGTCTACTGTCACTAAATACAGTTTCTTCAAAGAGAAATTCCCTCACTTAAGCGTAGTAAATGCGAAATTAGTATACGTAATTGCAAAAGGGTAAATCAATATTCAATAATCCTTGTTGCATATAATCATTAAAATCCCTAAAAATCCCGTTAAAAATGAATATCTTACTGAAGGATAAAAGTTTTGCGTTTACTATATTAATTAGGTTTAGGTAATGACCACCAATGGGTAGGGAGAATTAGAGATGAAAAAAGAGTATAGGTGACCGATAGTAATGATAAACAAATTCTCGTCATGATCACTGATATCATAAAACGCATACTGCTGATGTTGATAATAGTAAATAATAGTAAAAAAGTATTTAGGGCAAAGTTATTGAGACCATTGTTGCATATTTACACCAATAAAATTTTACATCTTTTATTTCCTGTAAACTGTTTTGTAAAACTTACCATTTACGATTTATGTCCCATGTAATGAACCGGAATGTCTCGCCGATAACTCTTAAAATATTGGATTAATCAATAAAATGCATCTATTCATTCTTAGAAGCGGAATCGACCATTTTTTTAAAGATGGCGCTTGATGGCACCGGGATCTGTCAGTATTTTGTGATTTTATGCTCAGTAAATGACCCTGAATCTTATTTATAAAAAAAAATGGATCGGAAATTTAGTGCGAGGCAAAGGTGTAATCATTATTTTTATTTATGTATCCTTTTTTTCTTTTCCACCGAGAAATGCTCTTGGGCATCCCGTGGGGGACAGGGGACTCCCCTGGCGGGCATGTAGGACTCGCTGCGCCCGAAAGATGGTAGGGTGAACGCAGCTCTACCCACTAAAAGCCGGCGAGTGTCACAAATGCCGCATTTGGTGAAGTACCCCAGATGTGTTGAGCAAACAGGGCACCTCAACGGCTAGTCAGTCCCTGAAAGGACCGACGCCACCTCAACAGAAGGGTTGTCCCACACCACAGAACGATCCCTCCCACCGTCGCGGGACAGTACAATGGGGCAAGGTTCAAATCCTCGCCCCTTGTCCCCTCTTCTTATAAGAGGGGCACAAAGAGCAGTTCCCTCGGCCCAATTTGCTTCGCCCAAGGTGCTGGGATCACCTTAGGCTACTGAGCCCCACCGCCACGACAAGGCTTGAAAAACGGTGGGGAGCTGATAATGATCCTTAACTTACATGATTTATGAATAAACCTAAAATAATATTGCCATTAACGGCTACTTTCATTCATTTAATGGCGAAAAGCGACTTCGTGATGTACGATCGCCTAGATCACGATCACTTTCACTAGCCATGCCCACCACGATACCCTATTTGCTCACGTATATTCCAGCCAATTTATCTGTCAGTGTATCAATCATTGAGCATTAAATTATTAAACAATTAAGTAAGTTGGAGAAAATGTGATTTTCGTTCATAATTTTTTAGCGCTGGATGAAGACTGAATGAAATGCGACGATAAACTGAAGCTGAGTGAGTTTTTTTAATATTTTTAATTTTGGAATACACTCATGTCAATGTCAGACGCGTGGTAAAGAAAAACGTTCTTTCGAATTTTTGAACGCTCGGCAAACGTTCTTTTGACGATTCGTTAATTCGGTTTTACATATTTGAAATTGAAATAAAATTTTACGATGAACATTTCACGATGAAATTTAGTTTGGAATAATATATGACTCTACTATATAAATGATTTATTACACCAATAATGATATATGTGATGATTGGTTATATCCCAGCTTGATGAAAAGCCGTTTTGTATTTCGTGTCATGGCTAAATCCATAAGCGTACTAGTTGTTCCCCATGGCCTTAGCCAGGTTTTTTTCCAAAATTAAAAATAACTTTCCTCCAAAAATACCTTCCTCGATACCTTTATACCTGAATAGATTATCAAATGCACAAGGAAATAATAAAAAACAGGTAGTTGTGGATTCAAATAGACAAATTTCAGTTTTTTATATAGCTGAGAAATTGTTGTGCAAAGGTCAAAGACATTTTTCGCTTATTTTGGAGAAAGGTGGGCATAACCTGTTGAGAGTGAGTCACGGGAGCACGTGTGAGTTCGCGAGGAAGGTTCGCCGAGGGTCTGCCGGAAGGGTCCCGCAGGAGCGATCCAGGAGGGGTGGTGCGGCAGTATGCCGGTCAGTCACCGCTCCGCCGGCGCGCCGCACGCCCGTCTACTTAGTTATCTTGGTATCGGAACTTACGTGATTCCTGATCTTCAGTGATTCTCAGTGCATCGTGAACAGTGTTAAGTGAGTGACTTGATAAGGATTGTTTATAAAAGGATCTTATTGGTGATGCGCCTGAGGACCAGTCTGTGAACCCTTCAGGTATATATTTTAATTAATTTATAATAATAATTGAGGGCCATTCCCTTAATATCTCTTTATGTATACTTTAAATTTGGTTACAGCTGTATATTTTGTTAAATTTAATTCTTAAGTTTATTGATCCCATCCATATGTACTTCACGTATTCTATATGTAGAGTGATTTTGGATGTTAAGCTTTCTCATATTATATGGCGTAGTAAGTTAATAATGTTGACAATTTGTTTCATTATAGTTTGATGACATTTAGTCTTCTTTATATAATTAATTTGTAATTATTCATTTATATACTCTGGCATATTTTCATTCATGGATTTGTTTTTATATTACAGTGGGTTTAGCGATGTCAGTAATGATTTTTTTGAACGGTTTTGACCCGTAATTATACCCATAGGCACAGTAAATTCATGTATGTATTGTGACATAGGTTAATGAAAATTTATAAATTTTGTTAGGACAAAGTAAAGGTACCTAAGACATGAATTTACGAATTCACATGCGTTCTTCTGCAGAAAAGATTATCATTTTGTATCTAATAAGATAATACAAGATGATACCTTTATATATGGCAATCCGTGGTCTGGTATATATATTTAATTCGTCACGGTATAAGAATCAATAGCAAAATTAGATTATGAGTTATATTTGTAAAAAGATAACGTAAACTACTTATGATACTACATTAGAAAACAATATAAGATACAAATTTTACCTCGTGAGGATTATTCATGTATTTTATTTTATCTCATATTAAAGATAACTTTGGGAATAAGGCGTTTAATGTAAAATATTTAAAAGATTAGTTTCACGGAGTTTGTTTCGCCGGTTTTTCTCAGTGGACTAGTAGAGCCGGTAGTAGAGTTCATTTGACGTTCAATACAACGTTGAATAAAAATATTTTAAACAACTTTTAAAAATGGATGAGTTTCTCGATTCGGATGTTTGTATCCTTATTTTTTATTAATATACTAAATGATCATTATAATTATTTTCAACCAGTTTCGCTCCACTATTGGATATCTCGGTGAAGGAAACATACAATTAGCAGAAGTTCAACGGCATGCGGAATTCATTGTATTATCTGGATGCAAGAGTAGGGCCTGCTATCCCAATCTCGTCCTACGCATTGTTACTAGGATTTGTACAGGATTAAAATAGACTTATTGCTGTTGGAGCTATGCGCTAGTGCGCGTCTGGTACCACCACGCTTATTCTCCTTCTGTTTTCTGCATGTAAGGGATAGTAGTGGCATCGAGATGGATTTCGATGGTAAAACAAAATGGTGGAGTATTTTGACTGGCACTGGCGCAAGAAGGGACGTACAGGTTCAAGGGTGACATTGACCATTTAACATTAGATAGAAATCAGATCTTTCTTAAGTGAGCCATCTGCTTACTTACTGTACCGATTGAGCATAAAGGCCATCAGGCCGAAAAGCCCTTCCGAAAAGAAAAAAAAAAGAAATCAGATGCAGGCCGTGATGATGGCATTAGATCATCATCATCATCAGCCTCCGTCCACTACTGAACATAGGCCTTGCCACTCGAATCCTAATACAAAAGATTTAAAATTTTATCATGATAAATGGAGAAAACTGCTAATTTTGATTGTTAAAAATTTTAGCTCCTTGCTAAAAGGCAGTTTTCTTCTTCTTCGTCTCAAGTTTTTTGGAGATCCGATCGCCTTCGGGATGGCAAAATTCTGGAGTGCGATCAATGTTGATTATCAATTATTAATATATAATAAGCTTTGTGGCTGTTTTTAGAGCTGACCGTTGTTCCTGAGAGAGTTTTTTAAGAGCAATGGTTTTTGTCGATTCATTTTCCTTTTGTACGGTAATCGCTTCAGGCCTGAAAGGCAGGTTAAAGATGCAATATGTACACAAACGGTGCAAAATAACTGTTCAGTTTCATTTTAATAATAGTATCATCATCATCATCATCATTTATCATAAAAATTGCATGAGATATTTTCCGAAATATTGCCTGCTTGAACTCCACGTATCGTAAGGATACCAACACTTATAATTTTCAAAACTACGGTTTCCTTATTTTTCTAGGTCAATTTCACTAGATTACCTATATAGTGCATAACCATTACATAATATGCACAAAACCAATAATATAAATTGCATTATTTTAAGTTAGATCGCAATATTTTCACAACTTATAATTGAATAAAAGTGCAAGAGACATTTATAATTTCATTATATTTTTTAAAATATAACGTTTATATTCTTATAAAGCTATATTTACATTACACGATTTTTGAGAATTTAATCGAGATTTATTAAGGATCTTTGGTGGAAAATGAAAATAAATAAATCGCGATAAAATATCATCATCATCGTCATCAGCCTTTATCCGTCTACTGCTAAACATTGGCCTCACTCAATGAACGTTTTTACTGCACGGAAGTCAACCAACAACAAGTTAGTGGTAAACCAGCACTTCGTCTAAAAAAATATAAGGTTGTTAAATTAAGATGAGTGAAACATTAAATATATATTTCCTCTAATATACTTCTCTTTAATTTCCACAGCCGCGACATCACCTTTCCTTCGCCCCACCAGCAGAGATGACGGAAAAAGGTTGAACGGATACTTACGGCCTACAGATAACAATGTAAGTCATTCCATACAAATAATTCATATTATATACCTAAGTATTGAAACACCGCATTAGGAAATAAATTACGTTTCTTTATTTTTACCTTAGAATAAGAGATAGATAAGTTTAAAAAATGTTTATCTGTATTTTATCAAAATAAATTTAAAAATAGAATACTTGAATGTAAATTTGAGGTTATATTTAATAATGTGCTAGCTAAATAGGATAAGGCAGTTAAGATTATTAAAAATGTTAAAGAATCTTGCTAAACTCTGATATCAATAAAGTTTTCAAAATAAAACCATGACAAGACATGATTATTTCAGTTTAAATTCAAACACCTTTAATATATTGAGTACTTTACTTAGGTATTTGTTTTATACCATTTTACTAAACAATTTTACTTTTGAATTGGAAGGTGGTTTAATACAATATATTAAGGAGTATCTGTTATAATAACTTTTTTAATAACTTTAACAGTTCTTCTCCGAGGCTTCCCATATACCATCATTATTTTAAGGTCAATATTACGCGTTGTCCTTTTTTGAGATCCCGAGGAAAAGGTACAATAAAATGATAGGTACTAAAGTTTTCTATACAAAATGTCACTTTGTCCCTTATTTACCGTTTTGTTGGTCACTCAAGTAGTTTCTCTATATTTGGATAAGGAAAATACATATTTTATTCTCGTACTACCATTTCCTTACGACTTTTGTTAGTTGATTACGTTTCCGTAGTTGGAGAAAATTTACTTTTTTACTTTAAATATAAAGTTACTAGTTTTACAATATTCATCGATTTTTTTCCTTTACATAAAAATATAAATATGATGAAAGCGAAAAATAGGCGGAAATTCGACATCAGAACATCAGCGCCATTGATCACGTTCAAAAATATTATATTTTCCAAATTGGAAACTGTGCACAGTGTTCAAAATTCCATTAATTTCGTTGCAATCATTTAGGAGTGACAGACAAACTAGATGTCATCAAATTTTTATATAAAACGATTTCAGTTTTGAGGTTATGCAATTTTGATGCTTGCGTGTTCTCAATTCAGCTATTAAACATATAAATGATTCTGTGAAACGCTAAGGACAGCCGATGCGTTAAGGGACACAATCGCTTGGAGTACCGTAGCGGGAATAATGCACCAGCGGCAATAGTTTACGAGGTCTTTCACCCACATTATATGGGTCAGTTAGATTAGCCACTACGCAACTACAATAAGGGATCATTTTCAGACGTTTTTATGAACTAATACGAAATGTGGATAGGGTTGATATGAATAAATAATATCTTTGGACGCTTTTACACCACGTTAATGTGGTCGCGTGGTAAGTTCTCGAAGAACTTGTGTTACGGGTACCAGACAATGGAAATATATTTAAAACTTGTATATTATACATATATTTAAGATTTTTATTATATAATACACATCTATGACTCAGGAACATAGAAATATTTTTGTTCCCTGGCGGGATTCGAAACCGCGACGGCCGGCTTGAGCGCCAACGCGCTTACCATTGAGCCACAGAGGTCTTATAATATTGTTGTTTTTATGATGAGTTTGTTTGAGGGCTTTGATATGGTTTAAAAAAATATTTCCCATTAGATTACCAAATTATTGAGAAAGGCTATTTATTTTAGGTCAAATTTTATTCGATTTTTAATGCGGGTATAACCGCAGGCGATTGGTAGTTGTTAACATTTCTAGTAACTCTACATTCATCAGTTTCCCAATGGAAAAAAACCGTGTTTGTGAACTTATTTATGTGATACAAAAGTCACGGCACAAACTCTAAGGTCTAGCGACCTAAATACAAGTATTGTTCCGAGGCGTTATCGCATTATTATTGCATTAGGCAAATTTACGATTCTCTTGTGCCACATCTACAGTCATAATTTTCTTTCCGATATAGAAATGTTAGTATCAGAGCTATAATTCTAGTATTGATTGGTGATCGATTCTTGCTTTCAGAAAAACATTTGAAATGCTTTAAAATTTCATATTAACAGGAACAATTATTAGAGACGACTTTGTTTCATAAACTAGAGCGCCCTACTGTTTCACCGTGTTATTGTTTCACACTGTTTGTGTGGGAATTCAAGAATAAAATATAGCCTGTGTAAATTCCCAATAATGTAGCCTTCTATTGGTGAAGGAACTTTTAGTTAAGCGTTTCTTATCGTAGTTGGATAAGCTAACGGGCAGATGAGCCACATGTTGGTAAGTCAGCGTTGCCCATGAATATAAACAAGTAAACCTGGAACGAGCCCAGGCAACTCATTTATGTGTTGCCTATCCTGAGACATGATGTTAAGTCTCTGTCCCAGTAATTACACTGCCTGTCTTGCCCTTCTTTCCGAAACACAGCAAAGCTGTTTCACGGAAGAAACAAGCAAGATGGTGGTACCCATCCAGCCGGGAGCGCGGCACAGTGCAACACTGGGATGGTACCACAAACACACAAGGATTTAAAGAGGAAGGAAAAAGTTAGGATTTATTTTATGACATTTAAGGGCCTGTAAAACTCGCAAAACAAACTTGAATGAGGTTCAATCAAACCGAATGATAAATGAAAAATACTTTTTACCCCTCGTGTTATAAACCTATGTCATAGGATAGAGGCTGATGATGATGATGATGATGTCATATATACGAATAATTAAACTATCGATAAATTTTACTGATAAAATTTTCCCTTATTTTCAATTACTATTTTTACACACACTAAATTTTAAGTTTAAAGACGATTTCACATCATTCGATTTAAAGAACATCTCTTACAAAAAGTTTCATGTGAAGAAATCGTGAAGGGGCTTACAGTGAAAAATGTACCGGGTTCCAGTGGGACCGCGCCGCCCGCCCCAGATTCGGGAGGTCACCGCCCGATCGTGACCTCGCCACTTCCATCTCTGGCGCTATTTCAATGATTGTTTTTAGTCTTTCTCATTAAAAAATAAAATGGAGATGAATAAGTCTGGTTCGTAATTTAAAGTTTCGCTCTAGTTGATTTTTTTATAAAATTTTAAAACATTAATTAATATGTATATTAATACATTTAGGATCAACCGGTGAAATAAAAACAATGATATTATTTATAGTATAATGATCTATTGACTTGTTATGCTAATGTTATATATTTAAACATCTTAATACATATCTGATTAGATAAATAAATCAACTTTTATACATATCTATATGTATCATTATTTAATAACGAATTTTGAGTGATCTGTTAAACAATGTTGTACTTAATATGAACAAAAATATAAAACCTTTTTAAAAGTTACCTGGTACGGGTTATATTCATAATTAATTTTCATCCATAAAAGTCAGAATTATTGAAAACTTATATCTAATTCTATCAAATTTGTAAAAATCCTTTAATTAACTCTACACGTGTAAATTCTAGAAGCCTGTCTTCACAAAAATAGCAATGCTAATAAGAACTTCCTTTAAAGAATGTATTATTCCCTTTTGCGCCACTTAAAAAGGTTGACACATAAGTTTGGCGTGATTGATGCCCACCCGATGGTGTCGGTAACCTCTATTAAAGGAGACAAAGCTCGTGGACAAACGATCCGCAGGAGTCAACGCCCCTATGGTATATAGGTTAAACGGAGGCGCCACTACGTCTGTATTATAACGCGGCACATTTCACAAAAAACTCGTTTCAGCAATTGTAAGCAAAACCGGATGAAATAGGGGTAGCATTCAAATTGAAATTAGAAAGTGACATGCAAAATTTGATATACCATCCTTTGATTTTCCTTCCTATTTGAATACAGCTGCTACGCATCACGAAACAGCAAATACTTAACCTCATTAGTTGGTTAACTGCATTATAATACGTCTATATTGGATATGATCGCTCGGGTATGGCGGTGAGAGGTTATTGGAGTTCATGTTGTCTAGCTAGGTTATAGATGCATACGGCTGCTGCGCACAGGCAAAAGGGAAAGTGCCCGCTTCCTGCTTGCACGCGGAAGCTAGTCAGTACTTATATGTTACTGCATTTTGCGATGTGTTTACCATACGATGAATGTACTGTTTAATGTAACATTAAGCAATAGATAGAGTTACTTTCGATATGTAGAAAAATATTATATGTAGGTATTCAAATGCTGGGTGTTTCTTTGACAGATAGGATTCGGAACGAAGACATCCGTCAGAGAACTAAGGTAACCGATATCACGCAAAGAATCAGCTCGTTGAAGTGGCAGTGGGCTGGTCATACACTCAGGAGAACGGATGGCCGATGGGGCAATAAGGTTCTAGAGTGGAGGCCACGTTTAGGTAGACGGAATATTGGTCGACCATTAATCTGGTGCGAAGACGATCTCTGTGCGGTGGTCCATATTGGATGCGAGTGGCAAGGGATCAGCCGTCTTGGCGTTCATTGAGGGAGGCCTATGTTCAGCGGTGGAGGAATAGAGGCTGATGATGATGATTCAAATTTCTTAGAAAATATTATCTTTAAAAGCATTAAGTATAATAAAATAATATAAAATATATAAATATTGTAATATTGTGTAATATAAAATATATAAATATTGTATCTGTCTCATCATAGCTAGAATTGATTTCTCAACTCTTTGTTGAAAACCTATAAAAGACTGATCTTCAGCTTGTACTACTTGAAATGGCCATCAAAATTTCTGAACCTATTCAATAAAACTGCAACAAATAAGTACAATTATTAATTAATAACTACAGTAACGACTAATTTCACTTTCTACAACATTTTTATACCGGCGAGAGTGTGCCCCAGCCACGCGGAAATATCATAGCTGTGGGATCGCAATGATTTGTTGATGCAGTTTTTCACGGGGAAGTGCGTTTATGTGGTTCTCTGGGATAATGCTTAGTTATGTGGGTTCTGTGGAATAATGACTGCCAAGTGTTAAAATTCTTTCCAAATATCTTCTCTATTTATATGCAGGATAGAGACATCTAATAAACAGTCTGTTGCGAATTTCTTGCATTGCGCACTTTGAAATTATATATCTAGCACACACGGCTTATTTATAATAACATAAAAAGGGTAAAAAATCTAGTTAAACTTGCTTGATTAGGTATATTATTATCCTAAACCCACCATGGTTCAAGCCTTGTCGTGGCGGTGGGGCTCAGTACCCTAGAGTGTGGCCAGCACCTTGGGTAAAGCGAATTTAGCCGAGGGGTTTCTTTGTACCCCTCTTATAAGAAGAGAGGACAAAAGAGCATGGAACAAGGGGCGATAATGGGTACCTCACCCCATTGCACTGTACCGACGTTGGGAGGGGTTGTTCTGTGGTGCGGGACAACCCTCCTGTGGAGGTGGTATCGGTCCCTTGAGGGACTGACTAGCCGTCGAGGTGCCCTGTTGGCTCAATAGTCAATAGATCCGGGGCACCTCACCAAAGGCGGCATTGGTGGCAGTCGCCGGGTTTTAGTGGGTAGAGCTGCGTCCACTTACCACCTTTCGGGTGCAGCGAGTCCCACATACCCACCTGGGTAGACCCACTCCTCGAGCATTTCAGGGATGCCTCAGAGCATTTCCCGGCGTAAAAGAAAAAAAGGTATATTATCCTAAAGATCGTAAAGTTAGCTTAAAAAAATATAGCAATACTTTAAGTAGGATTTGTTCAGCCGTAAATAGTGATTGACAATTAACAAGCAGGAAAAAATATATTACTGCTTATATATTTCTATATAACATCTTTCTTTTTCAACTTTCTTAAAACTTCACCACTAAACTTTATACTTATCTAGAGTAAAACTGCTGAGTTATCCATCTACTGAGACATTCTTGGTGTTGTACATTAAAATGTTATAAAACCTCTTTTTTTTTGTATTATAACGAAACTAATTGAAAACGTTCTAGATAGTTCCAAATCATTATGTAATAGATAAGATTTTATCTCGTATGTTATATGAGGACTTCCCTCTTGCTATATTTCTGTAAGCGTTCAAAGTGCAACGCTGGAGAAAGTGAGAACCGAACGCGGAAGTTTCGCTCGGTGCACACTCGTTTCGCTTATACACCAAGACTATAGATAGTCTCCCATTAGTTGCCTATACAGAGTATCTATAGTCAACAAGATTATAGATAGTCTCATATTAGACGCCTATACACTTAGCCTATCTCGAGATCCGTAAATTTAAACAATCATCTCTCACTGTCCCTTTATTTTGAGTTTATCTCACCAAAATCTCACCTCTCAGAAAATATTTTAGATATCTGTAAGTTCCTTTATCTTATTATAATGAAACAATTTACAGAGCTTATCGTGGTTTATTAACATTTTTAAATGCCCAACGTTTTGGAAACCTTTTATGTTAAGCTTTTCATTATAATTAGTGTAATTCGGGAAAAAAATAACTTTGAAATTTTCGTTTTCAAACACAATTTTTCGCTGATTCTTATTTATATCGTCACAATAAAACAGCCTTAGAAGCAGTCCAACCTTGTATTATGAATGTATGCAAAGCATTTCTTATCCGTTTGAAATAAATGAGAAATATTTTATAAAGCTTTTGACTCAGGGCTCATTTTTAAAGCCTAGTTTTGGCGGACAACAACAATAGAAAGTGACGTTTTAAGGAAGTGCACTTTTCACTTCGGTGAACATATTGCGTATTTAATATGTACTAAAATTCATAACCAATTGAAAATATGTGAATGAATGTTTATTGTTGAGGATATTTATCGATAGATTTACATATACGAAGTGTAAATTAATGAAATTCATTCTGCTGAACGAAATCGTTTTTATAGATTTCATTTCGATACTAAATCAATATTTGCAATATTCTGACATAATTATACATTTTTGACCTAAATATTTCATGAATATAAATAAAAATCCTAACCTATAAGTATAATGAACATACAATCTTTTAACTTGCATTAAACTTGAGTCAAATTGTCTTTTCAAAGCAAAAGCAATATTACTAGTCTACTTATCTGCTTTACTAATATTATAAATGAGTCCGTAACCTTCTTGCTCCATACTCGACTATTAGCTATAAAACTCACGGTGAAGGTTTTATATAAATTGTAACTAAGCGAAGTCAAAGTAAATCCTCCTTTTATATTTTCAATAGCTGTTGCCCGCAGCTTCTCCCGCGTTAAGTTAGATTTACAGCCATACCCGGATTGATTGATTGAAAGTATTCCTAGCCTACGTAACACCTTATAACATCAGCTATCTTTTATTGAACGTCCCATCAAAATCAGTCCAACCGTTTCCGAGATTAGCTGGAACAAACAGATAGACAGACAGACAAAATTAAAAAATGCTATTTCGGTATAAGTACCGTGTATACATCCATATGCATTTATTAAAAAGCGGTTATATTAATATTACAAACAGACGCTCCAATTTTATTTATTTTTATACATATATAGATGTAAAGATTAAGTGTAATGTAAATTACTGTAAAGTAATGTAATAGCACTATTGTGTGTTTGTACTTTGGTACGTTCTCAGTAGCTTGTAAAATAACAAAAGCTATGCAATCAATTTGTCAATACAAATCTCATATAGACGCTATCTCCGTGGCGTCGCGAAAGGACAAACAAATAAATTTCTGTATCCATACCATAGCCATTTTGTGGCTGATACCTTATATTCGCGCAGACATAATAGCAATCGCAGTGGCATTTCCTCGTTACAGAACAATACAGTCATTAGATTCGTTTCAGGAATATTGCGGATTACTCTTGCAGCGATCCTGTTCGTACATATTACTTCAGTTGCATAAATATCCTCTGTGCTGGATGTGTCATTATGAAATTAACGATTTTATAATGATAATGATAATGATTAATGATAATGATTTTATAGATTCGATCATTTCTTCGGATAGCTACAGCTCGTTAAACTATTTGCAATCAGTCGTAGTATAATTTAAATTTGTGCCATACACTTTGCTTTATAGCCTATAAAGTAAGGAAACTCGACAAGAGAGAGTTAGTTAGTGTTAGGTAATCTACTTAACTCTACTTACCAACTAAAGTATAAGTTAGTTAAGTATGTTTATTTAGTAATGCGTTTTTTATGTCATATGAAGGCAACCAAACAGTCGGAGCCCTATGTTGACTATCGACGCCCATAGATATCCGCACAACCAAAAGTTATGTAAATGTGTTGCCCTCCTTTTCCCTATCCCCCCCAATGGGCAACTCACAAACCGAACGAAACGTGACAGCATAGCTGTTACTTTAAGCCGGTGTTATGGAAGCGAAAGGTACCATCGCGGTCGTGCCGGCCCAATTCGGCAGCAAAGCAGCATGTCACTAACTCTTACTAAAAGCAATAATGAAAATATGTACTAAATTTTTACTCAAAATACATGGAAAAGTATAAGAGCCCGTAAATTTCCTAAATGAAAATCCATAGTGTTAGCGACCCGTGATAAATTTGAACCACTCGAAGGTATCGATTTTCTCCGGTAGCCTTTTTACTGTACATGATAGCAGCCTCATTAGTTTGCTCAGCGGGAAAGAGCGGATCTCTAAACCGATCCTGGAGGGGCCAAGCCCCACAACGCTTAGTTTAGACATTGTTAACTTAAAATGCATTGCGCGGCACAGAGATCCCTACTTTTATCATGCTATATAGGTTTTTGGTGGTTGGTTTGCCGGAGAAAGTTTTCTTAATTAAAAATGCCAAAAGATTATAATGATAATGTTAATTGGATAAAAATGGCAATATGATAGCAATAAACTGCATAAAGGCGGGCCAAGCCATTAGGCACACAACGGCTAGCTTAGACATTGTCAACTTAAAATGCATCGTGTGTTCTTAGATTCCCGTCTCATGCAATAAAGGATTTTGGTCATTTGGATAGCCGGAGATTTTTTGTCTTAATTTAAAATGCCTATGTATTTGCCATATGATGAGAATATTAATAGGATAATAAGATAGATATAGCAGCAATTATAAAGTTCGATGCTATCCATGAGGATGACATTACCCAGATGTACCAAAACAGATTTATTTTACGCTAATGGTCTATTAGGAATGAATTACGTTAAACGGCATCTGAGTTGTTATTGATTTGAGTCTCACTGCACTTGCCTAAGTCACTTGTGGTAAAGAAAAATATCGCAAAAAAACATGGCTGACAAGATTTTCTTACAGTATACAGAGTAATAATAATAATAATAATAATTAATAATAATAATAATAATATTATTAAAGACAGAAGCCTAGGCAGTGACCACTGCCGCCACTGTCATAGGCACCCAGAAACAATTCAACACATCACAGGAGCATGCCCATCGATCACACAAACAGATTATAAACACAGACACGACCAGGTAGCAACAATCATACATCAGACTCTCGCATACAAACATAAACTCATCACCGAAAAAACACCATACTATAAATACACACCTGAAATTATATTAGACTCGCCCGACTTCAAACTTTACTGGGATAGAAGTATACTGACCGACAAAACCATACACCATAACCGACCTGACATCATGCTACACGACAAACAAAATAAGACTGTATATCTCATAGACATTGCTATACCCAATACACACAATCTCAATGCCACTCACACAAATAAACTTACTAAATATGCAGACTTGTCCATCGAACTAAAATCCCAGTGGAGAGTTCAAACAGTAAAAACTATCCCAATTATAATTTCCAGTACAGGAGTCATCCCAAAAACACTTCATACCAGTCTCAACAATCTTAATATACACCCCCTTACTTATATTCTCATGCAAAAAGCAGTCATTTTAAATACATGTAGAATCGTCAGGAAATTTCTGTCGATAGATTAAATAATAAATGTAATATTTAACCAAAGATGTCTTGGCCAAAAGCCCGCATCTTTGGATATGCCCCAGAAATGGGAGAATTGGCAAAAATTGAAAACCCCCTTACTTATATTCTCATGCAAAAAGCAGTCATTTTAAATACATGTAGAATCGTCAGGAAATTTCTGTCGATAGATTAAATAATAAATGTAATATTTAACCAAAGATGTCTTGGCCAAAAGCCCGCATCTTTGGATATGCCCCAGAAATGGGAGAATTGGCAAAAATTGAAAACCAAAATAATAATAATAATAATAATAATAATATAAATTTATTAAGGAATATTATACACCGTTACACAATATACTTAATCTAATACAACCTTAAACGGCACATATAAAAACAGTAGTTAGGTTAAAAATAAATAGAAAAAACAATAAACATGGTTACAATAATAAAATTGTCAATTTAGACATAAAATACCCATATTATATGCGCCGGAAATGCACAACAGTGTAATATAATTCCTCAAAAGGTAACCACTCAGTTGTGTGATTGTGTTTTCCGAAGAAACCGCAATCCTGATGTTATGTGGTACCTGAAAAAACAGAGTAAACTTTTTTCTTTTGTGCCGGGAAATGCTCTTAGGCATCCTGCGGGAGAAGGGGGACTCCCTAGGCGAGTATGTGGAATGCGCCCGAAAAATAGTAAGTTGGACGCAATTCTACCCACTAAAACCCGGCGAGTGCCACCAATAACGCCTTTGGTGAGTTGTCCCAGATCTGTTGAACAAACAGGGTACCTCGACGACTAGTTAGTTCCCCAAGGGACCAATTCCACCTCCACAGAGAACAACCCTTTCCAACGTTGGGATTGTGCAATGGGGTATGGTTCCCATCCTCGTCCCTTGTCCCCCCTTTTTTTCTATTACGCCGGGAAATGCTCTAAGGCATCCCGCCTGGGAAGTGGGTCTCTCCAGGCGGGTATGTGGGACTCGCCGCGCCCGAAAGATGGTAAGTGGACGCAGCTCTACCCACTAAAACCCGGCGAGTGCCACCAGTGCCGCCTTGGTGAGGTGCCCCGGATCTGTTAAGCTAACAGTCCCGCAAGGGAAGAACCCCTCCCAACGTCGGGACAGAACAATGGGGTGAGGTTCCCATCCTCACCCCTTGCCCCCTGCTATTTTGTCCTCTCTTCTTATAAGAGGGGTACAAAGAGCCCCTCGGTTCAATTAGCTTCGCCCAAGGTGCTGGGCTCACCCTAGGCTACTGAGCCCCACCGCCACGACAAGGCCTGAACCATGGTGGGGGTCCCTTGCCCCACCCTGCTCTGACATAACAGCAGCTACCTCGGTTCAATTTGCTTCTCCCAAGGTGCTGGGTTCACCTTATACTACTGAGCCCCACCGCCACGACAAGGCTTGAACCATGGTCAGAGTATGAATGTACAATATTCTTAATTTATATAAATATTATCGGCGAATGAGTATATATTATATTTTACTATTATATATATTTTTAATATTGAGTAATTAAATTAAAATCACAATCATTATTCTGCTCTTGTTGAGAATCTTTTCACGTTCTTTAAGCGCGAACCTAAAACTAGTCGATAGTCACTCTACCCACGTACATATACATACATATAGAGTATTCGCATCTCCACCTCATTACTGTACAAATGGTATTTGAGCTGAGAATAAATAACAGTATATGAAGCATCAAGTGCCTGGATCTGAGCATCGTATGGTCAATAGATTAGACTCAGATCATACTTTTATTTATGCCTAATACAAATACTTATCATAAGCAGTTTATTTAACTTGAATAGAATATATTTACAAATATGTACATAATATATAAAAAATATTTATTGGATACTTACTTTTTTACAATACTTAAAACTAGCCTTGCAAAATCTATGTTTTTGGCAGTTTTGTCACTAGACGAACAAAGTAGACTTTATAACACGATTTTCGACGAACAACAAGCATCAATTCGTTATGTAACCTTTTTTTTATAATGTTAGTTGGATAGGCAAACTGGCAAACGTGCCACCTGATGTTAAGTGGTCGACGTCGCCCATGAACATAAACTAGTTAACCTGGAACGAGTCCAGGCAACTCATCTATGTGTTGCCAATCCTGAGTCATAAGATGTTAGTAGTCTCGGTGCCAGTAATTACAACATTTTTAATAATTTATACCTAATAAGCCTTTATATTATTATTATTAATAATATATAACTGTCAGAACGGATCCCTGGGTCTCTCGAATTCAATGTTTTACAGATAATATACGATAATCAGTGCAGTTTCTGTACTGATCTAATAATTACTTCGAGGAAATAGCGTTCTTTGTCTCGTTATGTCAACCCACACTCTGTTCTAAATGTTTTTCTAGCTTAAGAGTTAGCTTAACAATTGTATTTAGTCAATGAAATACTAATTTAAAATGTTTAAGGATTATAATAAACGTGTTGTATTTAAAAAGATTTTTTTTATATTTTTTTATACATATGGTAATAGTACATACAATTTTGAACGTAAATTTTATTCATTAGTATAATGAAACAATTTTTACGGATTTTATCGCGGTTTATTAAGATTTTTACACACCCGACGTTTCGGATACTAATAAATCCGTAAAAATTGTTTCATTATAATGAGTGAAATTCGCGTAAACATTATAAAACAATACTTAAATTTTATTATTACATTACTTGATTTTATACTAATTTTGATTGTTCTCTAATATAAAATTAAACAAGAGGTACTAATCTAAATTAAAGAAAGAGGTTTCATATTATTTTATTAATAAAGATTCATTCACGACTACAATTTCCGTCGTGTACGTAGTGATAATAGTTTAAACGATAATGTCTAAACAAAGTTCAATGCTTCTCCGTCGCCAGGTGAATACTTGATTACTATTTATTCTACAAGATATCGTCTGGAACCTTCCGAGTGAAGGTTGGGGTCAGATATTTATCATACCTATACTGTTTCCCGCAGCTTCGTCCGCGCTAACTTCGATTTTCTGTATCCTGATGATAATTATATACAGCCTTTGTCAATCAGTGATATCGAAGCACCAATAAAAGTATAAAAGAAATATCCTACATACATTACAATCATTTTTATCATAGGTACATATTATATGAGTTGGGACCTCCAAGAAAAGAGCATACTAACATTTGAAAAGCTAGCAGCGCGCCTGCTAATGATGTAGCGGATGTCTATGGATGTCGCTTATCACTTACCAGGTGAAATGACTATCCGTTTGCTCCCTCTTCTATAAAAAAATATTAATATAGATAGAGATACTTAATATTAAGATTAAGAGAGAGAGAGAGAGAGAGAGAAAGAGAGGAGAGAGAAAAATAAACAGGATTTTTTTGCTAACGGCCCGAAGGCCCTAATGCTACATCGTATTAGTTTGAACCCATTTGGCTCACTTTTGGTTTGTAAAAGTGGGGGGTTGCCCCCCGCCAACCGTGCAGTCTGCGACCACACGGCCTCCTGGCGTCGGATTGGAAATAAACAGGATTGTCTTTCAACTAGATAGAACGACAATCTCGGTGCAGCATCCGGTAGTAGTTGGAGCGCGTGGCAGGATGACCGTCTCCTCATTCATTGAAAGAGGCCTATATCGAGCAGTGGACGAAAAGAGGTTCATAATAATGATGATGACGATGAGAGATAATGACTAAATTACAATGACAACTGAACGAGTCACCATCAGGTATTTGAATCTGTAAGATGATCATCCGGATACCAGTGGGAGGGAAGCGCTGTGCCGCGCTCCCGGCTGCATGGGTACCACCATCTTGCTTATTTCTCCCGTGGAACAGCTTTGCTGTGTTTCGGAGAGAAGGGCAAGACAGGCAGTGTAATTACTGGCACCTGACTTAACATCTTATGTCTCAGGACAGGCAACACATAAATGAGTTGCCTGGCCTCGTTCCAGGTATACTAGTTTATGTTCATGGGCGACGTCGACCACTTAACAACATAAGTAATATAGAAATAATACTTGATAATTTTGCAGTTTTGTTTTTGTAAATTCATGTTTTTTCTCTATTTTTACCGACATGGACGGGATGCCAAAAGTCCATTTCCTACATTATTTGGAAACATACAATTGACTAATGAAATGTCTGAAAAACATGAATACAGAGCATAGACCTTTGGTAATAGAACTTCCTAGTCTAAAGTATGAAAGTGGTATCGAGGCCAGTCTAGATTCGTTTCGAGATAAGTCCACACCATCTTTTCATCATCAAAATTTTGCTTTTTAATGGAAAAAGCTGATTCTTGTTATCAATATTAACAATAAATCAAAGATTATATTTCTCGTTAAAACGCTATGAGGCAAGCGATTGTATCAAGCCTGTGTGTCGGATTTTAAACTTCCTAGGGAATATTTGCTTAATTCAGTTTTTACCTTAGGTTTTTACGGATTTTATCGCGATTTATTAAGATTTTTACATTCTCGATGTTTCGGATACTTTACAAGCAAATTTCACAAATTCAAAAAAAAAATGGAGGACGAAATCCGTAAAAAGCGTTTATAATAAGAGAAATTCCCGTAAACATTAAAGTAATTTAGTCACAACAAAATGCGTTGTAATTTTATTAAAATACAAAACAAAAATGGCGGCAAATGGACGAATTCTCTTTTCAAATTCGAAAAAGAACAACTAAATATTTAATTAAATAATAAGATATCAACTGTTGCTTTTGCTGGTGCACTTTAATATCCAGTAATTGCGAAGCATTGGACCAAACGGATGATTTCGGGAGTCGAAACGTGCGCGATGACGCGAGAAGAAATCTGGGAATGAGTCAACCATGACGTTAATAAGAGTATGGGTATTGGCCGTCATTGATCGAGTCTCTCCAACATGGCGTCCTTTCGTCAAATTGCAGAAATCGAGCAATCTATTTTCAAGTTTATTCTTTATACAAATATTATCAGTCTAAAGCTAAAACAAATTGTAGGTTTCAATTAATTATGCAATAACATTTACAATATTATTTACTCGTATGTTTGTATTATTTATCTGTATTATTATAAAAAATAGCAAGAAACCAAAAAATACGAATATGTATTATGTACATCTAATAGACTGCTATTTTATCATACCAAAAATATTGACGAAGACTTACAATTTACTTACTTACAACTTACTTACTTACAACTTACTTACAACTTACAACTGACTTACAACAACTTACATAAAGAAATAAGGACGTATTAGTCCTTATTTCTTTATGTAAGTTGTTCAATTTATCCAAACATATTGTGCTAACACCACATCATTAAACTGTCATAAAAAATTACGAACTCTTACATCGCATTAACTCTTTGAAAATCACTTTTCTCGTACAAATATATACAGTATAAGTCATCGCAATTTTAGCTTCCGTATCTAAATTTATTTATTATACCCTAATATAGGTATTTAAAGCGAAAAATATGGCGTCAATATTCTTCTAACAAACTCACTTTATAATTAATATAATATAATCAATGGTTCGGTATGAAAACATCAATTGATTTCAATAGAGGTAATAGTGTGAAACGCACGATGTCCGCTAGAAAGAGACGGGTGCGCAACTCAGCTCCGTCCGCGCGGTAAGGACGGTCGTTGGCCCCGCGGGCGCCCGCGAGTGAACTCCGAATCGTGTGCGTTTATTTATTATTATGAACTGTGTGTTCCGTAGATTCGATCGAAGATCTGTCTTCCGTGGGTTCGATCGAAGATATGTCTTCCTTGATTTAATTGGGTGTGATGTCTAGCCTATAAGGTAAGCGATTCAATCATATTAGTTTTTTTTAACGTTTTATAGCAATGACGCAAAACATTTGTGATTCTAATTCGCGAAATTCGACAAAAATATACGGATGGAAAATGTTGTTAGTGTTGTTCGTTTGTTCGTATATTGTGTATTTTAATTTTGCGTGTTAGGTATGTGTGTGTATGTGGTAATTGACAGTTCCAAGTTAATGGTGGATAAAGTGATGGACATAGCTTGATTATGGTAAGTGATAATCGGTATTAATTAGTATTTTGATGAGTGGGCAATTTCGTCTATGAACATCAGTCTACCTTGTCCCAGACACTCTTGTGTTATGTGTGACTCTTTCATGTGCCATAAGAGACCATCCATAAATTACGTCACATGTTGAGGGGGGGGGTCTACCAAGTGTGACATTGTGTGACAAGAGGTGGAGGGGTCCTAGATTTTGTGACACATCGAAATGTCCAAGTTATTAAAACACGACTAGCAAATAATAAGAAATTGAAAAAAAATTAAAACTAATTTCTATATTTTAAAATTTTATTTTTTAATTTTAAATGAAAAATATGTGGCGTCACACTACGGAGGAGGGAAAAAATGTCTAACAAATGTCGACGGGGGAGGGGTTGAAATATCAATTTGTGTGACGTAATTTATGGATGGCCCGAAGACGTGAAAAGTAGGTCTTAGTGCCGTAATGACACTACCCGTCCTTCCTTTCTTTAAATATAGCTAAGATTAAATACTTGGTGAAGGAATAAGATGGATGTTGGTTCCTAAGCGCGTTCCTCACGTCGGTATCCTCGCAAATTATTTTAAAAATGATTGTAATGTTTGAGAAGAAGCGTCAACAGCTAATAAAACAACTTATAAAACGCAATTAATTTTATAATTACTGTTTGTAATTAATAATCGTCTAGACTGCATTATCACGTTGTAATTTATAATATTATGATGATATTAATTGTGATTTTATAAATGTAACTTCAGATCGAATATTTTGTGAGAAAATGGTAATTAAAACACTATTTAATTTATAACAAATTTTATTAATTATTATTACCAATGTATAGGTATTAGTAGCAAGTTATATAAATTAATAATCTAAGTATAATAATAACCAGTTTTTTTAATATTTATTTATTTATTTATTCATAACTCAGATACAAAAAAAAAGAAAAACTTATAACTCTAACTTAACTAAAAAAATTAATTATAATAATGTGTGAAGTTTTTTCGTCCGCGATTTTCTAAACTGCAGTCAAATTTTTAGTGTTACTTGAGAAATAGGATATTTTTGGATATATCTACCACCATTTGACCACTTTTTATAATATAAATAACATTAAAATATAATGAGTATATATAATATTAAAATATAATATGTATACATTAAAGCTAGACTGTCTAGAAATAAAACGTATGATATAGTTTTCATATAATTTATGTGCACGTTTAATTTTAATAACAGGAAATCCATTTTGGCTTTACTTATATGAGACGAATACGAAATTATGATATAGGCTTGTGAAATACGCTAGATGTTATTTGCCAGGGCTTTTTTGGATATAAATGGTGAAGATGTTATTGATAGCATAAATAATTGATTATAAGTTTGTAAAACACGAACAATGCTATTTGCCAGTAATGGTTGTTGAGTAAACAATGTGATCGGTCGGTTATCGCGGCCGATACCGAAGGTCTGGAGCAGTCATTGTCACGTACCGCAATTGTTTACGAACTTTATCAATAACACCAAACGAGTGCTGCTCCACCTAAAGCTATACTATAAAAGTGTTTTGGCGCACCTTGGCTGGAAAATCGAATGTAACGCGAACCGAACCGTACATATGGGCGCGGAACAAGCTCCGCGCCCAGTCGGCTCCTATCAACGAGACGCTCCAGCCGGACCAACTGAGGAGGATTGTCGGGGAACTCTTCCTCGACACACCTGGGGACTTCACGCCCCCAAGGATGGCTCGGCAGACGCCGGACGAGGAGGGTGTTCCGCCTTCGGGAGCTGTTCGATCGCTGCCTGCGGTCCGGACAGTTCCCGAGGGCATGGAAAGAGGGTCGGCTCTGCCTGCTTCCGAAGGCAGGGCGGACCCCGGACTTGGCATCGTCGGTGCGACCGGTGGTGTTGCTGAACGAGGCTGGGAAGGCTCTGGAGAGAGTCGTAGCTTCCCGCCTCGTTCAGCACCTGGAGGAGGGCCCGGGACCGGGACTCTCAGAGTCCCAATTCGGGATCCGGGCACGCCGGTCGACGATCGACGCCCTCAAACGCCTGTGGGCGGTGACGCGTGAGGCGGAACACAGAGGGGAGGTGGTGGTCGCGGTGTCCTTGGACATAGCGAACGCCTTCAATAGCCTCCCGCACAGTGTGATACGGGAGGCCCTGAACTACTTCAAAGTGCCTCCCTATCTCAGGAGGCTGTTGGAGGCGTACCTCTCCGAAAGGAGGGTAGCCTGCGAGAATCGATGTGGGTCCGTAGAGTGGTGGCAAGTCGGCTGCGGTGTCCTGCAGGGATCGGTTCTTGGTCCGATCCTGTGGGACATCGGGTATGACTGGGTCCTGCGAGGCCGTCTCCTTCCCGGGATGGGTGTCATCTGCTATGCGGATGACACCCTCGTCTACGCCCGGGGACGAGACTACAAGGAGGCGGCGCGGCTGGCCGAGGTCGGGCTCGACCTCGTGATCAGCCGCATAGAGAGGTTAGGGCTTCGGGTCAGACCATCTAAGACCGAAGCTCTTCTCTTTCGCGGGACTGGGCGGAAAGGACCCCCTCCGGGGGCTGCCCTCCAGATCGGTGGGGTGAGGATCAGGATGAGCCCCCATATTAAATACCTGGGGCTCATTGACAAAGAATTAGTCTAGCAATTCAAAGGGGGAACGCTGCCAGTATCTTCGGGACCTTGCCTAAAGGGACTCCTTTTTATTTTTTATTAATATATTTAAGTTATTATATTATATTTTTTAAGGTTTTTTAGTTTTAGTTTCTTTGTAATCTTTAAATGATAACAAGTGATATAATTTTGATGTTAATTGGTAGTTTATTAAATACTGTATATAAGTATTAATTTAACAAATGATATTAATTCATTGAAACAAGAAGTTAAAAGTTTCACTTCATAACGTTACATTAATTACACACACACTTTCTTTCTTTCAATGTTAGGTTTTCGTGACCATGGGTAAAATATAATATGAAATGTAATGTAAGAATCTTAGATCGCGATAAAATCCGTAAAGTTTGATAACAATGACATAAAACAAGTCAACAATGCTAGTTGTCAAACTGGCAGACGGGTCATCTCATGGTATTTCTCATCACCGGTGGGAGGGAAGCGCTGTGCCGCGCTCCCGGCTGCAAGGGTCCCACCATCTTGCTTATTTCTCCCGTGAAACAGCTTTGCTGTGTTTCGGAGAGAAGGGCAAGACAGGCAGTGTAATTACTGGCACCGAGACTCAACATCTTGTCTCAGGATAGGCAACCCATAAATGAGTTGCCGGGGCTCATTCCAGGTAAACTGGTTTATGTTCATGGGCGACGTCGACCACTTACCATCAGGTGGCACGTTTGCCAGTTTGCCTATCCATCTAACATAAAAAAATGCCATCGTTTTACTGACATAAACGAGTTTACCCGGACCAGTTCATATTGTGAAGTTTAGAATACATTATAAATATTTCACAATCGTACTATGTTACTCTAGTCTCGTCATAAATTGTGGACAAGACGATAGGAATTTTAAATTTGTGTTCCTGATATTTCGCGAATGCTCGAATTCCTATCATGTGCCAGTAAGATATAGTGCCATGCTACTTTTCAGCCGAATTGGTTCGGCACGACCAGGGTACTTCTCGCTCATATAATACCAGCGTCAAGTGACAGTTATTTTTCTTTTATGAGTTTTCGGTGGCTCAAGGGGGAGGGGTTGAAGGAGGGTAACGCATCTGCATAACTTTTGGTTGTGCGCATGTCTATGGGCTTCGGTAGTCACCATAAAGCTCCGACAGCTCGGTTGCCTCCGTATAACATAAAAAAATATTCTGACTTTACATTTTAACGTAAAAAGTTTAGTCCCTCGGTCTGCCATCTAATTTAAAAAGGAACTAAGGAAGGAGCGACGTATTTCCAAAAAAATAAGAGCAGGACAGGCAATGTACTGGCATCGACTCTTACCATCTTTCATCGCAGGAACTCTTTTTCTCAATAGCAATCGTCGACCACTTACCATGTGGCTCGTCTGCCTGTTTGTCTTTCCTAACATAAAAAAAATATACTTAAATTTTTGCCCCCAATAGTCTGGTTAAGCTTTGCCTCGTTCTTTGCCTTCTTTCCTGCTTTGAACTCGTTCATAGGCGACGTTCACCCCTTATACACCAGTCTACCATTTGACCTTAAAAAAAAATATATACGTGCACGGTGCAACGAGCGTGATCGCGTCGTATAGTATATGTGAGCGTGTGCTACCTGCCTTACCAGCGGGTTCAAGTTCGGCGACTATGAACTTGGCCGTGACTCATACATACCATCACCGATATTACGAAACCATAACACTGCATCTGCGAATGTATTCATTATATATTTAACGCAATGTGAATGTGATTTAAATATACTTATACACTATCAGTCTTTTTTAACCACTACTCAATGGCCTCTTTAAATAAATCGCTGATTCTTTTGAGGGATCTGCAGGCAACAGAATGAAGCCGGCTGGCCCCGGCGAAGGCCAGACTACTCGTAAGGGGGGGACTGCCCGACCGCTACTAAGCAGTCCCCGCGACGTCATGTCATACTGGTCTCAGATTCCCACCCTAAATCCCGACACGAGCACAGGGGCTTTACTGGAGCAGCATTAATATTTCAAAGATCCAAGACAAAGATTAGACTAACTTCAGTGTTAAAGTTGTAAGCTATCCAAAACGTCCGGAACGTCCGTAAAAAGTAGTGTTGTTTTATCATCAATTCATCTTCTCCATAATGCAATGTTTTATTGCACGATATACTTGTATGCAAGATACCAAGAGAATACATACAAAGATACCTATATTATTTGCAATGGTAGAAAGTAAAGATGTCGTATCACTCTGCAACTTCTACCGCATCTACCACGGGGAGTGTTCACTAATACCTGTAGCAGAATTCCACTACCGGACATCGCATCGAAAATCAACAGCAGCTCGATATTTACGGTATATTCTGCGTCGCACGACCACTATATGGATCCACCTACGGTATTTCCGAACCGATACGACTTAGGGACCTTCAAGAAAAGAGCATAATCATATTTGTAAGGTAACGCACCTGCTAATGATATAGCTGGTGTATATGGATGTCACTTACCACCAGGTGAAATGACTGTCCGTTTGACCCAACTTCTATAAAAAGGGTATATAATAGTAGTATAGTATAGTGGTGAGCACTAAAGGATTACTAGAATGTATGAAAGTACTGTTTAATGACAAGGAAATTCAGTCAAGCCAAATACCGACCTTGGGTAGTAGTAAATGACAAAAAATCATTCGCTATCTCTTTACACACAAAGATAATGAGGGAGATGGAAGATAGGTGTCATCGACTGGCCTCAAAGTAATGCAGCCAATTGCCGTTTTAGAGTTCAATAATATTCAACGTCAGAAGTGACGAATCATGTTATTGACCAGCAATTGTCTGGTGGAGTGGTCAAACACCTTTATTCCCGAGAGGCCACTTTTTTACCAAAGGTAAAAAACTGTGGATTTTCCTCGTTAATTTCGAGTAAGGGGATTTTGATAGCGGTTTGATAAACGTCCTACAATTATTTTTGTTTAAACGAGTTAAAAATTTGATACGAAATACACAATATAATGAGAATGCAATGCATATACCAAAAAATGTACGGATTAAAAACAATATCTTGAATGTATTAACTTTTAACAAAATTAATATAACTAGCCATCTATAAAACCTTTCAAAATAAAAAAAAGTATGACGTCATCGTTCTAGAACGTTTGGAGCTCTGGAAATATTCATCGAACGTACGGTGGCTTCCGAGATCAAGACGTCATCAGCGACCGTGACATTGGGTGACATCATTCGTGCTGCGATTCCATTTCACTCTCAACTCTCAAGGTTTTCACCATAGCATGCTACCACATGCTACTGTTAGTAATGAAGTATATTAGCGTGTTTCCACAGTATCTGTATTTCGAGGATACAAATTTATGCCAAGGTTATCTAGATGGGTCGGAGACTATAAATTTACATACGAAATGTGCTATTCCAGTGTTTCTAGAGTTTATGGTATTTTCTCTTACAGTCAAACTGCACGAATATAGTTTAACTGTATTCATATTTCACATATACTAAAAGAAAACATCCTACAAAAAATTAAAGAAGTTTTAAGATATGAAATTGAGTCGTGAGTTTAGGCAATATGTTTAAAATTCAATATACCAAGCTTTTAGTGAAAAGATCTTCGAGCGAGCTTTTACATCAAAGAGCTTTAAGTATTGGTATTATAATAGCGTCTACGATACTACGAGCTATAAATAAATGTCTATAAACATATACGACTTCCAAGGAGAGTCGAAGAAAGCCGAACATTCACGAAGGCTTCCGAAGGGATGACAAACCAGTGCTTTCCATGGAACGCGGAAAACGCCGGCACATGTTGAAAATACGGATGGGCATTGACCCCGAGTTAGGCCGCCTGAATCTACAGATGTTGCTGAATCTAGTGCGGTGCATCTTATATTTATACGCTCGTAAATATTATCTATTAGATAAAGCTATCCGCGGGATATAAATTATGTTATCAACGTAACTTTTTAGTAAAATATCGTTTCTTCTGCTTCTATGCAAATGTGTTGAAGTAAATACGTTAATAATTCTTGTCATCATCATCGGTCTTTCTCCGTCCACTGCTGATTAAAGGCCACCTCCAATGAACGCCAAGACGACTCTGGATATCTGGATAAGTTCTGATCATGATGGAGTATCTGAATCTGGATAAATTTTTACATATTTTTATAGAAGAGATTTTATAGAATTCGCCCCCGCAAAGGGATAGATCGTTTCACATTTTCTAATCGCGTGTCCTATTACGTCCTATTGCTAAGAAAGTGTTTTATTTGCTGAAAATGTCCTTGAATTTAGAGAAAAGGCTTCACGAATATCCAACACGGGTCGATGAACTTCTCCATCACACACTTTAATCTTATCAAACGTGTAGGTTTACTTACAATACTATATTTCTTTTCGCAGAGGAAGCGAGACTTATATGTACAAGTCCTCTTATAGAATAACTCTTTGTAAATTAATGTTAAACAGTATGTTTAGATTATAATAATTAATCTTTATTTCAGAAAATGATTTCCATGTGAGTAGGACATTATTTGACCAATATATTATATCTCCATAACAAAAAAATATATTATATCTGTATTCAGATAAATTTTTATAAAATATTTAATATGTTGTATTTTATTAACATAGGGTTTTCTTCAAGAAACTGATTTGTCTCAAAATGTAATGGTATTACTTTCTCACCATTATTTCAGTATAATGAGAAAGTAAGAATTGCTAAGTAAAGTAAATATTAATAAATAGAATAGGTACCTAGAATAAATGCATTATTTAGATTTCACAAATTACTTTTATTTTATTTAATGCCGGGAAATGCTCTGAGGTATCCCGCTGGGGTGCTATTCGGGGCACTTCACCAAAGGCAGCATAGGTGGCACTCGCCGGGTTTTAGTAGGTCTCCCCAGGCGGGTATGTGGGACTCGCTGCGCCCAAAAGCTATAAGTGGACGCAGCTCTACCCACTAAAACCCGGCGAGTGCCACCTATGCCGCCTTTGATGAGGTGCCCGGATCTAATGAGCAAACAGGGCACCTCCGTCAGTCCCTCAGGGGATCGATGTTACCTCCACAGAGGCATTGTCCCCCATCACAGAACATCCCCCCAACGTCGGGACAGTACAATGGGGT
The DNA here is from genome assembly GCA_963853865.1 of Helleia helle. Lineage (NCBI taxonomy): Eukaryota > Metazoa > Arthropoda > Insecta > Lepidoptera > Lycaenidae > Helleia > Helleia helle. The sequence continues at coordinate 18,336,914 of OY971421.1, forward strand.
GGGGTTCCCGTCGTCGCACCTTGGCCCCTGCTCTTTTGTCCCCTCTTCTTATAAGAGGGGTACAAAGAGCCCCCTCGGCTCAATTACTGATGGGAGGGAAGCGCTGTGCCGCGCTCCCAGCTGCATGGGTACTACCATCTTGCTTGTTTCTCCCGTGAAACAGCTTTGCTGTGTTTTGGAGAGAAGGGCAAGATAGGCAGTGTAATTACTGGCACCGAGACTTAACATTACATCTTATGTCTCCGGATAGGCAACACATAAATGAGTTGCCTGGGGTCGTTTCAGGTATACTAGTTTATCTTCATGGGCGACGTCGACCACTTACCATCAGGTGGTACGTTTGCCAGTTTGCCTATCCAACTAACATTTTTTTTTTTTTTTAAATTAGCTTCGCCCAAGGTGTGGAGCACACCTTAGGCTACTGAGCCCCACCGCCACGACAAAGCCTGAACCGTGGTGGGGATCTCACAAATAATTACTTTTACCTAATATTACATAATTATAGAATAAACAAAGCATAAATAATAATATTTCAAGCAAGATCTATTTTATAATTAATGTCGAAAATTTATCTATGGTTTTTCTAAAAGGGCATAAAAATTCCGACGAATCTCTTGAAAGAGAGTCCTCTCAGAAAGAGTAGAATTCTCCAAAGTTAAACACTCGTAGAGCGACTTGTTTTAAACATATTTTTCCCTTCATTCCTTGCAAGACACGATAGAAAGTAATATTTTACTTTTAAACGTATTACATACAAACCCCCGGTGTAGTAGATGTATTATGTCTTATGTGGAGGTGGTGTCAGCCCCTTGAAGAACTGACTAGATGTCGAGGTGCCCTGTTTGCTCAATAGATCTGGGGCACCTCACCAAACGCATTTGATTTTATATTCGGGCATTGATAGCACTCATTGTCATATTAATTGATGCATGGGTATATTTATATTATTTAATTTGTGACAATATTATATTATTTAGTTTAGTGAAATTGTTCTTCGATCAGACTGTTGATATACGTTAACGTATAAATGAAAAGAATAAAATATATTAAAAACATCGATTAAAATGTTCTACTACTTGTATTGATATAATCCAATTGGATAAGACTGATTTGCATATTTATCGATAACCAAATTATTTTAAGACGCGCAAATGTCGACGACTTTCGTCAAAACAGTCTTCTTCTTCTTTGGCTAAAACAGTCATGCTTTTTCTTCTTTAACGCCGGGAAATGCTCTGAGGCATCCCCCGGGGGAGTGGGTCTGCCCACGCGGGTATGTGGGACTCGCTGCGCCCGAAAGCTGGTAAGTGGACGCAGCTCTACCCACTAAAACCCGGCGAGTGCCACCATTGCCGCCTTTGGTGAGTTGCCCCGGATCTAATAAACAAACAGGGCACCTCGACGGCTAGTCAGTCCCGCAAGGGACCGACGCCACCTCCACAAAGGGGTTGTCATGCACCACAGAACAACCCCTCCCAATGTCGGGACAGTACAATGGGGTGAGGTTCCTATCCTCGCCCCTTCTCGGCTCAATTAGCTTCGCCCAAGGTGTTGGGCTCACCCTAGGCTACTGAGCCCCACCGCCTCGCCAAGGCCTGAACCAAGGTGGGGAAAACAGTCATGCTAAGCGAATTTACAGTGTAAGACTGAACGACGACTGTTTTAATGACCTGTAGCCGTGTGTATTAAAAATTAAGTTATAAAAATAAATTACATTACATACACACACAGACACCCGGTACACCAGAGGATTAGGCCTTTCAATATGAGCATGATCTTTTCTTGAAGATTTCTAAGCTGTATCGGTTCGGTGACAGCTGATTCCATATAGTGGTCGTACGAGGCAGGAAATGCCGTATTCGTAGTACATCAGTAGCACTACTACTCAAAATTAGTATTCATTAATGAGAAAGTGCCTGATTAATGATTACCAGAAGCACAATTATTGTAAATCTAGCAAGAATGATTTTTTTACAAATAAACGAAATTAAAAGAAAATATTTATTCAAATTTACTGACGAGATTTATAACGCATATTTCAGAGTCAATTAAAGTTGACTCGACATTAAGTGATGCAGTTTATTGGAGTCGTGACAAACATATCGGGAACAGCCGGCCAAAAAGTATAAAAACCGTATTTTTGTTAGTACAATTAATTTTACGATCATATAAAGCGCTCAATCAATAATGACTTTAAATGTAACATAAACACGAGTTTTAAAGTGAGGAATTCCAGTATCAGTTTTTAAGAAGGCAGAAAATACAAAGATTAATTGTATTTTGTTTATATTTTTTCATTGTTCTAAGGATTTAAATTTATTGTTCAAATTATGTTTTTTTAAATTAATAAATTGACAGAATGCTATATTTAAGTACAGCCTGACAGGAAATATATAAACCCTGCATTGGTGTCGCCACTGTCTTTTTTACGTCAACACATAGTACAGTCCACACAGAAATTAGTTCCGAAATTTTCCGCAATATGGCGAGGGTTTCTATTTTTCTGGTCAGGCTATACATGGATTACTGATGTGATCACGAGGATGTAGAAGACGGCAGCTAGCATTATGCATTAAATCGTTATTTTTACACCGTTTTGGTAGTTTAAGGGACTGAAATCTTAAAATGTTTTAATTACATTAAAAAAAACATGATTAATTAATTAATTTATACATTATCATTTACGTCATGGAATTTAATTTATTCTCAGTGTTGTCAATACCATAATTATTAATTGCTCTAAAAGCTATTGCCACAGCCAACACCCCATCGCGATCCTTTGCCTTGACGTTTTCCCCAAAAACTGGCAACCCCAAAAGCATGGTGCTTAAATACTCAAATAGTGGAAAATATTTGTGACTGCTAAACCTTTGCTTTTATATCTGTTTCTATGCTGGAAAATCCACTGTTTAGTCCAATTTCTCAAATTGAAAACCTCTGTTTTATTTTTCAGAAATATTTTACCCATTTATATCATCCATAAAATTATAACATAATGTTGAAAGATAGTTTGAAGTGACTGCACCAAATGAAAATATTGTTAAAAAGCAATTCGGAAGGCCGTAAAGTCGTTTGATTTATTTTAAGGCCCAAATTTGCGGCTTTCTCGAAAACATTATCGTCTCGTTATTCAAAATGAATGTTAGTTTTTTCACACATGCGATCTTTTAACGGTTGACAGGAGGGAAACGAAAACAATTTTAATTTCTTCAAGTTAAAAGGATATGAGATGCTGAGTACCCTCAGTCACGTCGTTAATTTTGGCTCGAGGGAGGGAGTTACGGCAGATTTCGGTGTTTTACACCTGCTATTAATTATATTTTAACGTAATTAAAAGCTTTAGTTTATAATTTTTTAATTATTCCATTTTATTATCAATGAACTAGTATAATACTATATTTATTATATCGATAAGATTATTTCAGAAGTCTTATCTCATCAGAGTACGTTTAAAGTTATCTGCAATACATATCCCTTAAGCTAATATTATTTTGTGTTGAGTTCAGGATCCTTCTTCGTTACTTACGTTTAATCCTTGTTAATCATCAACTCGTTGTAAGCCAACTGTCGTGTGAATACAAAATAATGGTAGGCCCACAATCTGATAGACTGCGTAAATATACAAAAATAGGGTGTATATGATATTCGTCAGTAATTTATTATGAGTAGCATTAATGATTACTTAGGCTAAATCCGTTATAATGATTTTATCACATTTTTCGATTTAAAAGGAAACTAATCATATTACTAAAACAAAAAACTCATTATCAATCTATGTATTTAAAAAATCGGAACAAAAAAATTGATAGGTCATAAGGAAAAAGGAAACGTCACGCAGGTCGTTGAACCCCACCGTTGAGTCAATGTCATAGTGCGACTCAGGCGAGATTCGGCAGAGGGTGTACGGGGTAGCAGGGTGCAACTGTCGCAGGGTAACGACCGGCGCGGGGTCGTCGGCCGGCGCCACGCGGCCGAGTGACCGAGCCATCCGATTGATTGGAGCGAGATGGCGCGATACCTTGGTACCCTTATGACACAACTACCCCTTTATATAAAACGGGATATCACACTTTGTGCTGATAAAATAAAGTGTATTTCCGCTTAGCATAGTTAAAGGTTGATAGGGTGTTGTGAGGTTGGTGTTCACGCACACTGCGGCGTTAAGGGAAGTAGTTTTGCTCAAAATATTGATTTTTCCGCGGGCTTCGGGACCGCGTGGCGTGTGTTTGTGTGTACGTGTATGTGTGTGTGTATGTGTGCGTGTACATCTATTTTGGGTGTAGCACGTGGTCGTGTTGTTACTTGTTGACATGCGTTTTTATTTTTATGACAGCACAGTCGGTTAATAGCGTTACGTAATGAGCTTAGAGGTTTTGTTAGGAATGTGTTGAAGATAACGCCATTACAAAAAAAACATTTATCGTAGGGTTGTTTTCTTAACAACGAAAATGTTATAAAACCATGATATATAATTTATTTTTTAGTAATACACTACTTAATAATAATACGATCTCGTCATGACCTACATGAAAATATTCGTCATGTTTGTAAGAGAAAATATACAAGGTCACCCCTAGAGGCTACACTAGAATTAACTACGTTTACATTCTTTATTAGTTTTAAATATCGTAATTAAAAGTACATTCTTCACCCGAAACGTAAGAAAGCAGAGCTCCACTCTTAAACAATCCCCTTTCAGTAAACGTCAAGAAGGCTGATCCTCTGCCATTCAACTCACTCTTTGAAAGTGCTAGAATCCCGTCCTTTCGTGTCTTAAACTTACAAATCAATAAAATAACTCCACATGTAAATTCATACTAATTACATGTTCACAAATTAAGTGATAAAATGTAGATTCCATATTTAAATAAATAACGCACACATCCATAACGTTGGTGTGATATCAAATACACTCACACATAAGCGGCCTTACCCTTGATTTTGCCTTCTCAAGGTCTCTACCCTCCGACACCAGACCCTCATGCCTATGGGTTCCCGTATAAGGCCGTCCCTCTCTAAAGAGCGGACAATGTCGAAATTCACCGATCGCGTCCCGGGTCGATGACCGACAGGACATACGTTTGTAAATAAACATTGCTATATACATTATGTAATGAAATGTTTTGGTATATGTCTACATTACTACCTGGTTTTAAAATGGTTTTCATTGCAATTTTTTTATCTTGAATGCTTTGGCTAAATCTCATAGTCACCAAGAGATAATTCAGGTTGATTACAATTTACCATTAAAAAACAGACGATGCCATTAGTCTTGCCGTCTGCTGGACGGCCCTTTCAGTGAACGCCAAGAAGGTTAATTATGCCACGCTAGATTATAAATTTGTGCATAACTATAATTAACAATTATATTATAGATAATATTACTATGTTTCATAAGCTATTAATTACATTTTATAATATATATCTTAATAAGTCTATATTGAGTTTACACAACAGAAATAGCTCTACTTGAACCTTATAAGTACCGCCGACAGACATCTTTTTACACCGACCCGCGTTACAGGCAAAATATAATAATATCAGAAATACAGAGATCGGAGGCTATATTATATATAAACATATTTTACTGCAATTTCATTAGTAGTTATTTTGTGACACACAGACCTATGTCTGGGTAATAATAACTAATTATGATAATTTTAAACGCCATGTCTTGCTTTAATTTATAAACATTCCAAGTTTTATTCAAATCCTTTCATAAATCGTGTGATTATGAAACCATACTTACATTTTTTTAAATTATATCTGTATCGTAATTATAGGTTGCTGAAAACAGTCAATGGGACAAGTCTGCTGTGAGATTAATCAACCTGTCTCTCACCTGATTCCGTCCCATGCACAGGACTGGTAATCTATCACCCATCCTGTGTTCTTGCCAATAACGTTTTCATAATTGTAACACTGATTTCTATAGGATCCTATTTACATCTTATATTCATATATTTTACAAATTATTGGCGTGTTCCGGTTTTTCTTCTCAAGAATGCTTGGGTTATCAAAAACCGGTTATCCGGTCCGTTTTACCGGTTTATCCATCTATTGTAAACATCACTAAATTATATGCAAACGGTTGTTTTAATTACATAGCATATAACAAATATGCAGCTTTCTAGGTTTTCCTTGTCTTCTAATTTTGACAATAGTTATGGCAAACATGTTGCCTGTTTTAATAAATAAATGATCGTACGAGGTTTTTTTAACAAAAATCAAACTATTCCTATTCTCTCCTATTTATTATCGCAATCAAAGTCAAAATATTGCCATTTTCCAAGTTTTTAGACGATCGAGATGACTCTCATGTCCGTCCATACGTTTTTAGGTCTCATTCATTGTTCTTTAAGACTGCAGGTATGCTCTACTGCATATATGTTCTTGAACATCCTACCAGTATATCTTGCCCTGTATGTATATAGGGAATCGCTAATAAGAAAGAAATCAATAGCCCTGCATTTCGGTGGATTGGTTCTTTACTTCACTTCGGCAGAGATAAAAAAACTAGGTGTGTCACCTGATGGTATTAACGTTTATTGTCCATTGGTCACTAGCAGCGCCCCGCGGTTTCACCCGGGTACTTACCATTCCCGTGGGAGTACAGGGATAAATTATAGCCTAGTGTTATTCTTATGTATTAAACTATATTATTGTAAAGTTTCATTAGAATCCATTTTTGTGTTAAAGTAAGAAACATCCATTCATACAAACTTTTGCGTTCATAATATTAGTGGGATCAATAAATAGGGTTGATCTGACAGCTGGCCTTCTTTATCCAAAAGACGACTTAATGTATTTGCTAACTTAAACCAATGCAAATAATCATATTGGTACCTATGCACTCTCTTGCGTTTAGCCATAACAAAGCAATGCATTCGGCGTGTAATACGAGGAGGATAATACCAGGCAACGCACAAAGCATGTCATCACTTCGCAGCCACCTTCTTGATATGGTCTCTTCCATAATAAGAAGGTGGATAATCTGTATCATGAACCTAAGTTACTATTTATTGGACGAGTGGTAAATGTTTGGTCAATGTAAAATGTCGCTAAGATCATTCAGAGTAGAAAATTTAAAATGTATAGTTTGACTGAGATCTAATTAAAGCGAATATTATTGTAGCAATTGGTCGAGTGTTGATTCAAGCGATCATTAAGAGACGCTCTAACGCTTGACTAAATACCTGAAGAGCTAAATATGATTAGATACATTGTGTATGTACATGTACTTTTATTTATTTAAAAAGCGCTAAACACTTAAATGATAAAACGTTAGTAAACAGAAAACCTTAATCACAATTATAAGCTTGAGTGTCATAGCGGACGCCCGCCGAGTTTGATTACGTGATGGTAGTTATTGCCGGTGAGCGGGGATGAGGGGCCCGACCTACCCCACAGGACCTACGCCAACACTGCATCGATGCACCCTATCTAGATATCTAGATATCTAGCTAGTCTGGCTCACACAGACAGCGCCGCACACGAGCCCGGCGCACGCCAACAGATGCGCTCACGGAAATATTTTTTATTTGGTTTGATCGAATTCACAACTGTAGGTGTTGCTGATAACAGCTAAGAATTTAAGAAATATTTTTGATTCGTTTAAAGTACGAATTTATAAGAATAGATAAAAACATAATTATTTGACGATTTATTTTTATCAATAACGTAAATAAATATATCGAACTTTATGACCTTATTTTATAAAGGTCAGCCAGGTTGAGGATTGTGAGGAAAATTCAACAAAATAATTAATTCCATGTCAGTATTACTAAAATCGTGTAACACAAATATTAAACTCGTTTTATCCAGGACAATTATTTTAATTATGATAGGATTGCCAGAGTTCCTGAAAAACATTTTTTGAGTATTACTTAACTGTGACCAGCAGTAAACAAGAACAAACTAAATATATTATCTTCATTACCTAAGTATTTTCCAATCTATGATACCAAACCATAAACATGTTTGTTACCAAATTTTGCGCAGTAAAAAATCTATCGTACATAAATCGATGCACCCCTGTTGTTATGTTCAGGACCTTCCCCAACGAATCCGAGCGTTGCACTCGATCTAGACTTGTGTGCCTAGGGCATCCACAAGCACTGACTCACACAGGCAACGTAGAGTTCAATTATATTGGGGGTTGGGAGGCGGGCGCTTTATATCTGCTGATAGCTTTTATACGTATTTATACGTGCATTATGTACGTATAGGTATATTATTATTCTATTACTTATATTCTCTTTATTATATAATAAAGAGAATATAAGTAATAGAATAATAATATTATAAATCCAAAGAGTATATTTGATTAAAAACATTAATCTTACCACCTATCGGTTTTTTTACATTCGATGGCCAAATTATAAATGAAGGATGAATATAATAATGTTTTGTTAGTTTTTTTTTTTCATTTTTTCAAACAGCAAATAAGTAAGTAACAAAGACATCAATTTTTTTCTTTAACGCCGGGAAATGCTCTGAGGCATCCCGCCTGGGGATTAGTAAGAAACGTAAACGTACTTACACTTACCACTTACTTCTGTACTTTTCAGACGAGCCGGTTACCGGGTAGCCGGCGCCGGGTATCCGATACCCAAGTGTATGGGCGTGTATGGCAGCTGTCACACGTACCGGCGTAATTTGCTTACACTTCGCCATCGGATAACCGGCGCCGGCTACCCCGGCAACCGGCACGTGTGAAAAGGCACTTATTGCAAAACAAAAAATTACAGATAAAAATCCGCAAACTTCTGCTCAATTTACTATTTACTTCATATAATTTATTTTTATATACATAATTCTTTTGTGCATGTGTATATGACTGTTTTACTTCTAAACGGCTGGATCGATTTTGATGAAATTTTTCGTAGGTGTTCTAGTGGATTCGAGAATGGTTTACATATACAACATCCGCTACCAAATAATTTGTACGGGACGCCTTCTTTTAACGCCGGGTAATGCTCTGAGACGTCTCCCCAGGTGGGTATGTGGTACTCGCTGCGTCCGAAAGCTCTACCCACTAGAACCCGGCGAGTGCCACCAATGCCGCTTCCTCTGGTGTAGCGGTTGTCTGTGATGTCGCTTTTCACTTACCAACAGGTGAACTGACTGTCCGTTTGCCCTCTCTTCTATAAAAAATCGGTTGTCTGTAAAGTCGGTTTACTGACGATAGTGGAACCGTGACAACGTCATAAGAAAATGGAACGCCTCAGAGCGAGGTAACGCCGCATGCGTCATCTTTTTTCGTTCGTGCAGCCGGCTCCATCGAATTATAAGACGTTGTCACGTCAAAAAAGAAATATGAATGATTAAATACCTTACCATTTCAAACATTTTCCACAACCTCCAGTCTAGTTTTGTTCAATATTAAATGCAATTCCTATTTCCTAACGCAACGGCTAATCCCTTGCCTTGACTCAAAGTTTCCCATATATACAAGTAGTTATAATTGCATATCAGCTCTGAAACTAATTGTTGTCACAACAGGACATCAGTTTTATCTCAGTAAGTGTTAATTAATTGAACATATTATAACGAGAACAATATTGTTATGAGTATAATTATAGAATGATCATATAAACAATAACTTTCATCGACGTCTACTATAGAAATAGTCAATATATATATATTTTGAAAATAACATAGCTATTTTTATTTTTAAAACTATTTAAAACTGTATATTTATTCTCTTTGTTTGTTCTTTCTTGCTCTTTTCCTTCGACAAGACATCTGTAGTTAATAGTAAATAATAAAAAACAAGGTAAATATCCCTTTTAAATAGATATTTCTAATAAAACTAAAAAAATATAACTGAATGATTTGTTAAACGGTTTGATGTCGATAGCATTTAAAATAAATAATGTATTTGATATATTATTTGATATATTATATTTGATATATTTCTACGTATAAACTACAAACTTAAAAATAAAATTATATTATAATTAATAAAAGGGGATATTTATTTTGCTTTAAATGTTTAAATTATAGAGTTCACAATCAAATTTCTTGTCTACTATAGCGGCTCGTGTATTTTGTGCCTGCCATCTAGCGGCGAATAGCCGATAACGGTTTCAGCTTTCTCTCGGTAGATGTCTATAGACATGATTCTCTGTTATATTTTTTTATGTAACATTATATTATTATGTTTTGTTGTTGTATTGGTTCTGCTTTATTAAATTCATATTATTATTTTAAAAATAATAGAAATAGTTTTTGTTGTCTTTGATGTTAATATGAAATATCAGAAATGGTTTAAAGTTATCATCCAAATTTAATATAAATCTGATGTACATATATAGTTAGGACAATAAAATAAAATACGCAATAACCTAATAACGTCACTTTAGCAATTAGTAAAAATATCTCAATAGATGTCATGGTCATTGTATAAAATAAAATAATAATATATAATAGATAGATGTAGAAAAAAAATATATATAAATATAAAAAAAATATATTATAATTATATACTGTAGTATATTATATAAGATCAAATTAGCAAGGCTTATATTAAGAATATATTATATATGTAATTAACAAAAACATAATCCACAACTCATCGATGTAGAACAACTATTTTGACATGCTATTTAAAAACAAAAAGAAACAATTTTAAAAACTTGTACACTGAACAAATAACAGGAATTTGATGGATTTATGTCGCATCTGCTAAAACCGATATTTCTATGAAATCCTGTCCCAGAATTACAGAGGAGAAAGATGACTAATTATTTTTGGGCGATTTGCCAGAACCGCGAATATAGGACGGTGAGCTTTTAACGTAATTGTAAAGGTTCACTCTTAATGTACACCTTTCAATTCTTTTTTATTTTCCCTTTGTACACAGGAAATGTTCGGATACGTTGTATGTTCGGATATTATTGAAATTAAATCGATTTGTTTGAGCAAATAGAAAAATATAATCTTAATTTGTGTTTCAAACTAATAAGGATAATTTTAGTTCAAGAGAAAAATAGAGGCCAAGCAGCGCTCCACGGTTTCCCCTGCGAACTTCCCATTCCCGTAGGAGTACAGGGGTAGATGTACAATCTATATTATTGTAAAGTTTCATTAAAATCCATTCAGTAGTTTTTGCGTGACAGAGTAACAAACATCCATACATACAAACTTTTGCGGCCATAATATTAGTAGGAAATAGGATGTAAAAAGTATGTATACAGTGTGTTTACTTATGGTCATGAATTAAAATGTTATTTACCTAGTCTGTTTAGGGGTATATAGATGTATATTTTATGTATGTATGTATGGATTCATTTATTTTCGTCGTTCAATACATTCAACGATCGTATTGAGTGAATATCGATAAAGATTAGTTGTTATTAATTTTAAAATTAAAAAAAATCCATAATGCTTCTAATGTTCAATAATTGTCTTTTGTAAATAAAAATATTGACATAATTAATTTTCCCCTAAGCCTTAACCTTCATTTAGTTCTTTGTCTAGGTTTGCGTTAATTTACAAGGTTTTGCGACGGTCCAATGTCGTATAATATAGCGACAATGTTAAAAAATAAAAGTAATTACAAATTTAACATTATTTATAAAGCTTTATAATCATTATTGTGTCAGCTTAGAACCATTAACACACTATCGTAAGTAGGTTGTAAAAATTTAATTACATGGTAGTAGCAAAAAATTCAATAAAATGTATTATTTTTTGTTATTTTAGTAAAATATTGACATATGTCTATCCAACCATGTTGACAATTGTATTTGATTTGATTATAAAAACTCATAATATAAACATTATATTAATATATAAAAATTACGTGTCACGTTGTTTGTCCGCGATGAACTCCTCAACTACTGAACCGATTTTAACCAAATTTTGCACACAGTGTGCAGTTTGATTCAAGTTGATATCTAGATAGTGTATATCTCAATTTTTAATCGCATTTTTTATAATATTTTTATTGTATTTAATAGTTTTTTTTTCTTTAACGCCGGGAAATGCTCTGAGGCATCCCGCGGGACTCGTATGTGGGACTCGCTGCGCCCGACAGCTGGTAAATGGACGCAGCTCTACCCACTAAAACCCGGCGAGTGCCACCAATGTCGCCTTTGGTGAGGTGCCCCGGATCTAGAAAACAAACAGGGCACCTCGACCGACGGCTAGTCAGTCCCGCAAGGGACCGACGTCACCTCCACAGAGGGGTTGTCCCGCACCACAGAACAACCCCTCCCAACGTCGGGACATTACAATGGGGTGAGGTTCCCATCCTCACCCCTTGCCCCCTGCTCTTCTGTCCCCTCTTATTATAAGAGGGGTACAAAGAGCCCCTCGGCCCAATTAGCTTCGCCCAAGTTGCACCGCTCACCCTAGGTTACTGAGCCCCACCGCCACGACAAGGCCTGAACCATGGTGGGGTATTGAATAGTTCACTATAATATATTTTAACGTTATCTCAGCCACAGAAACGCGTGGCCGGGTATGCTAGTTTTGTATAGAGCTGAAAATATAATAAATAAAGATACATTAGATTATACATAATATAACTAGCTGTTGCCTGCAGCTTCGCCCGTGTTACTCAACTCCTTTAAGTCACAGCGTGATGTTATATAGCCTATAGCCTTCCTCGATAAATAAGCTGTCTAACACTGAAATAATTTTTCAAATCGGACCAGTAGTTCCTGTGATTAGCGCGTTCAAACAAACAAACAAACTCTTCAGCTTTTATAATATTAGTATAGATAAGTTTGTTTTTAATTATCATCTCAAAGTTCAATCGTTCGCTAGATCTAAATCGATCCTTACTCTCTTATTCTTTACTTATCTCTTGTTTCCGCAACTTATAAAACACCTCTGTATGTGTCAATGTTGAGTCCTCCATTCCTAAGACTTATCGCACTCCCGAATCGTGTGGCAAGTGTAGGTGATATATCAAGATAACCTAATTTCGTATGGGAAACGAAAAATGTTGCGCACTTCGGAAACATTACTCAACACTTGACAACCGATAAACAGTTTTTAGTTTATTTTATTACTCATCTTACATATTATTTCATGGTGTTCTGTTATGAAATATTCATTTAAACAGTAAAATGGTTTTGGGTGATTTAAAAATACTTTAATTATGCTTTTTTTTAAGTTAAGTTAGTGGCCGGTCCTGCAGGGTCAGAGAACACGAGTGTGTCATCACTGTAGCAGTGGTGAGGACACAGCTGACCACACCCTGGCGGAGCGCCCTGCGTGGGCGTCGAAGAGGACGGACCTCATTGATAGGTCTTCTCGCTTCCTGCGGTTATCCGAGTTATGTCCGTCAGTGCGTAATGTCCAGGCTATAAGGTAGCCCTATATGGTCAGGGTGCCTTAAACTGAGTAGAAGGAGGATGTCACCCTCCCTGACTCCAGAGCAGAGTGCCGGATAGCACGCCGTCAAGACCCAATGCGGACGTCGCTGTACCAGCGCCGGGCTGACCAGACGACGGGCAGAACACCGCTGGGGTTTTTGTTAGGGTGAGAGTCCCACATAACAATTGAGCTCTCCAGGGACTGGGGTATCTTTATGATTTCCCCAGCTTAAAAAAAGTGGTTGCTACATGTAAACTTGTTAATAATTATTACCATGCATGGGTATTCAACATGTGGCAGGTTGTCTGTTGGTTTGCACCCTTTTTTATATCGTAGAGAAATCCTTTATGGACGTAGCCAGGATCTCGGGTAGGTCCTGACCTTATGTGGGACTCGCATCTGGTAGTCACCTACCCGTAAACTAAAACCACTGCGAGCGCTTTCAGTCGACATTTGTCTTCGTTTAAGATAGTCGTAGATAAATATAATATGATTATGTTTATCTTTGTTTTCATGACCATAGTTCGTATGTGATCTCAAGAACACAAATCTCATTTTTACCAAACTTAGTTTATTCGTGTGGGGATAGAGATGTACGGGCTGAGACGTACCCGTACAGTCTTTGGTTGCTAGAAAAGTTGATTAAATGATAGAAAAGTTGCGTTTAAGTTATGATATATTTTAACTGATAATTAAACTTATGATATATATTTTAACTGATAATTATAATATGATAGATGATAGAATGATAGAATGACCGCGCACGTTGGTTGCTGGAGTACAACTCTCCCTAATTTCTTACTTATTATTAATGTGGCGTAATATAGCGCGTAGCGTAAACTGCTTACGCCGCGGATTGTACGAGCAGGCCCGTACATGCTCCCGGGCCGAAAGATGGGAAAGCGGATGAGATGAAATTTACAAGGTGATAGACAATTTTGGCTTAATTAATAATAATTGAACAAATAAACTAAACTACAGTATCTGATATTGTAAAAACCGATTGAAGTACAGGCGAAGTGCCTCTATCCTGTCTTGCCCTACGCGCACTGCTGGCGTCCCCATATTTACTACCTTTCCCTGCGGTTCCACTCATTTTTTTAATAAACATGAGGCCTCACCTTTCTAAGCTTGCATAACAATCTATAAAATGCATTTTTTAAATCCAACTGGTAGTTCCAGATATAAGTGCCAACAAACCTTCAGCTTAATAAATTAGTTAGTCTATAATTTAAACAAACTTAGCTATTCTAAGATTAGCGATTAGCTAATCAAAATATTCCGCCATAACTCAAATACGACGGATGTACAGTAATCAGACGTATCATCTTTCGCAAGACAGATCTGTCGTGGACTGAGTCCCGTCTCACATCTGTATCACTATGAGACAAGTGTGAAAACTTATTCAGGATTCGGCCAGATGCTCTTGTTTTATAATAAACAGTGGCTTATGCATATTGTTAGCAAAACTACAAATTTTCCGCTCTCATGTGACTCATTTATACTAAAAGATAATGATTAAGCAATATTATAGCCATTTAAGACATTTACGACGTTAAAAATACATTAAATTAAGAGAGAAGTCAAAACAACAAATTTAACCGGAAAAGAAAATTATACTGTTTTAGTGAAAGAACATCGGTCGTCAAGTACCTACCTACATGCATACACAGTTAAGATGACTCAGGTCAAGGTGAATTAACAACACAATTCTAGTGACCAAGTCAAAGACTGATTACCAGCATCATCACTACCATCATCATCAACGTCAAAGGGGGCAAATAAGCAGTCGAAGCCTTAGGTTACTGCCGACGCCAATAAACATCCGTACAAGAGGATATGCAGATGCTTTGCCTTCCTTTACTCCATCCCCACCCATGTGTCACCGGACACTCATAAGCCACACGAAACGCGAAATAGCTGTCACTTTACGCTAGTATTATGTAAGACACAGGTTCCAACTTCCACCCCGGTCGTGCTGGCCCAATTCAGCACGGCACTACCTCTTACTACTACATTATTAAACCTTTTCCCATCCACTACTCGACATAGGTTCAATGAATGTCCAGACGGCCGATTAAAGATATGTACATCACTAGAATCTTGTTCTTGTAATAGTGGGCACATAAACAAGGCTTTTGTTGTCGTGTCTGTATTACAATGACGTTTATATTGAGCAGCGGGTCTTTTGTTTTATATATGTTATATGTGTATATCACACTAGTTTTTCTTTAATTTTGCACTCAACAATAAAGTTTTAATATAATCAGGATTATAGAATGGCAATAGGAATTATGATTATTCTATATTTATGTGAGAAAAATTTAATTACTTAATAAAAAAATAAAACAAAATGTAAAAATGGGAATTTAAAATAATTGATTATGAAAGTTAGCACGAAACGTGTGTCAAATTTGTGAGATACAGCGCATGTTTACTGCTTATTTTATCCTTTTTCTAGATAGCAGGCCCATTTTATTAACCCTTAGAAAGCAAATGTATTATGCTATATTAAGAAAGACGAAAGAAAAAAATAGATTTATTTGACACAAAAAAATACACGTACATATCTGAAAAGATGTAAAAAAAGGTTAAGGTCAAAAAGGCAATCAGTTCAGCATGTGCGACCGCACTAATGGCTATAATAATGGATTATAATAGATTATAATAGTATTATAGTATTTAAATGGATAAAATCACCAGTGGGATACATTGTCCGCGCTTTCTTGACTCTCCCGTGAAACAGCTTTGTTGTGTTTCGGAGAGAAGGATGTGCCCTTCTCTCCGAAACACAGCAAAGTGTACTTACTGGCGCCGAGACTTATAAGACATTCTATGTTTCAGGGTAGGCAACATATAAATGTATTGCCTGGGCTAGTTCCAGGTAAACTAGTTTATGTTCATGGGTGACGTCGACCACTACCATCAGATGATACGTCTGCCAGTTTGCCTATCCAACTAACATAAAAAATATAATCCTAATGTAATAGGAAAGCGATTTAAAACTATCACAAACAATGAAAACTGTTCTATTGTTGATACCAAAAATTTCCGTTGTTTAAGCAAAGCCAACTAGAGCGAATGTGCTGATACTTTCTACAAAAAAGCGTGAAACATTTTAAATTGTATCGCGCTGGTTGTAAAATACAAAGTTGTGTGTAAATGTATTGAGGGTACTTGGGTTCATTTTGGGTTCTAGGACACTGTCGCAATCAAAAAGTTCGTCCGGTTATCGTCACACATGATATACTCGCCTAATTTCGCCGTCACCTTATCAGTTAGACTCTAGGCCTGGCGTCTATCTACATAATGTCTTTGTTTCAGAATAAGAAATGATTAATGCACATTAATCAGCCATGTTCAAGCCTTGTCGTGGTGGTGGGGCGCACTAGCCTAGGGTGAGCCCAGCAAAGGCGCTGCCTAAGGAGGCGAAACGAATTCAGCCAGGGGGCGCTTTGTACCCCTCTTTTAAGAAGAGTGGACATAAGAGCAGGGGGCAAAGGGCGAGGATGGGAACCTCACCACATTATACTATTCCTTTGCTGTTGGTCCTGGTGCTGGGTTCACCTTAAGCTACTGAGCCCCAGCGCCACGACAAAGCCTGAACCATGGTGGGGATTGTCTTCCCAGCTTTTTTTCTCTTTCCGGGAAATGCTTTAAGGCATCCCGTTTCTCCAGGCGGGTGTGGGGGACTCGCTGCGCCCGAAATTTGGTAAGTGGGCGCAGCTCTACCCACTAAAACCCGGCGAGTGCCACCGATGCCGCCTTTGGTGAGGTGCCCCGGATCTGTTGAGCAAACAACACCTCGACGGTTATTCAGTCCCTCAGGGCACCGACGCCACCTCCACAGAGGGGTTGTCCCGCACCACTCACATCCAATACGACCGGTCTGTCCACTATAACTATAACTTAATTAGTAATATTAAGATAATATTATATTGACAAATTTATCCCCAACAAAATGAATTATTATAATTTATTATAAAAATTGATTACAATAAGACTCTATTAAACGTAATTTTAATCTTTATATATAATAGTAATAATCTTTAACTGAATATTTTAATATCAGAAAATATTAATAAAAAAGACTTCCTAATAAACCACTTTTACTTACTAAGAGACAAACAAAGCGATGTAACATATCAGCTTTGCTGCGAACACAAATATTACGCCTTACTTATATACGAGCAGGCCTTGTCGCTGGCAACCCTAGTAATAGAAATAGCAATCGTGTCAGTGTGTGTGTACTGCACTTGTGTTATTGTCTGCAATAGTTTATGTATCCCTCTCTTTCCTTCTCGACATTTCACTGATAGCTATGGCCTTGTCTAGTCGCATCTAATGCTGGCATTAGTCTGTTTACATTAGTTCGAGCTACTTGCAAGTGAAATAGGGATTCAGTTTTTTTTGTATGCCAACAATTTCTTTGATATGATAAATACTTTGTCTGATATAGAAGTACTAATGAATTTATACTGTTCATTTCACAATAATCTCGCTGAAAGATTATTTATTTTATACAACACAATTGATGACATTGGTTCCGGAAAATCAAATGATGTTCATAAAATTGGGTCGGCTGGAGAGATGCGCAATTTATGTCAATTGTATTGTTATATAATGTAAATTGTAAAGAGGTAGTGCCATGCTGCTTTGCAGCCGAATTGTGAAGGCACGACCGGAGAGGTACCACTCGCTCACATAACACCAGCGTCAAGTGACAGCTATACTGCATGATGCTCATGCGTTTCGTGCGGTTTGTGAGTTTGGTGGCCCATTAGGCGGTTAGGGAAAAGGAGGGCAACGCATCTGCATAACTTTTGTTTGTGCGGATGTCTATGGGCGTCGGTAGTCAGTCGGTAGGTAGGCTTCGACTGCTCGGTTGCCTTCTTGTGACATAAAAAATGCCTGTATCTATTTAGATTCGTTCTTCCGCCAAATTGCTTTTTTGTACCGGCATATATCATCTTTTGTTTAAAGACCAGATACATGGAGTTGTCTGGGCATGCCGCTGAATTTGTTAATGTTCATGCCAAACGTCAACGTCAAACGGACCGGGAGTTAGCTGACCAATGTAGTATAGAAGTAAGGAGTACCTCACATGGGCGAATAATTTAAAAAGTGTCAATTTTAGCTATAAATAACAGTTCAAAACCGTCCACAAAGGCGCTGGTGCAGAAAAAGGGTTTGGTATGAAAAAGCAGTTTAAATATTATGATACATCTTTATATAATATATATTTCTTGTGTGCGTGTGTATGTCACTGAACTCCTCCTAGACGGCTGGACCGATTTTGATGAAATTTTTGTGTGAGTTCAAGGGGATTCGAGGATGGTTTAGATTCACAAAAAAAATATTTTGTACAGGACAACGTCTGTCGGTGCCACTAGTATTATATAAATGTGTTTATATATTATACAAAAATGTATCCTCTTGATACTATGGCGCCACCTTTATATGTCGCTTTTCAATAGACTTTCTAGCAGTACCTCTTCTCAGCAGTATTAAAATATCTTTTGAAAAGCGACAAACAAAATCCTCCTTTAATACCAAGGAGAAGAAGATACCAAGGAAGATACCAAAATAAATAACAAACATTCAAAATATAATACGACGTATCAGAATAATCTGAAGAATTAAATTTTTGTCATGAAGCCGTACACAACTTTTAGGTATACAGTATGTAGGTTACAGAATGTTTAGATTAGGAAATTCGTATCTCTTGTATAAACAGGTGCACCATGTTTATGTTTGGTGCAAATTGAGAATGTTTTCGTGGAAACTTTTTTGGACTCAAATTTAGAAGTTTCATAAAGCTAGTGAATATCTTTTAAAGTGATATTAAGATAAAGACTTGGCGCATTTTCTACAGTTGCTAACGTGGTGTGTAAAAGATTTTGTATGTCCTTGTAAAAGTAGGGTGGACCGGTGGGAGGGATGCGGTGTGCCGCGATCCCGGCTGCATGGGTACCACCATCATGCTTGAGAAGGGCAAGACAGGCAGTGTAATTACTGGCACAGAGACTTAATATCTTATGTCTCAGGATAGGCAACATACGATAGATTGCCTGGCCAACTTCCAGGTAAACTAATTTATGTTCATGGGCGACGTCGACCACTTACGATCAAGTGGCACGTCTGCTAGTTTGCCTATCCAACTAACATAAAAAAGTTGTGAGATTGGGAAATGAAATGCACTACACAGAAAAAAGTCCAATAGATATCTGTACACTACTAATGTGTAAAATATCAATCAGGAATTAGTTTAGAGGTTATTTATCTACCTATTATCTAGTCTTTACATTATAATAAAACAAATTTTACGGATTTTATCGCGGCTTATTAAGTTTTTTACATGTGGTGACGGGAGGAACGTGGTCATAGGTTTTTTAAAATTTTTTTATGTTAGTCGGATGGGCAAACTGGTAAACGTGCCACCTGGTGGTAAGTGGTCGACGTCGCCCATGAACATAAATCAGTATACTTTTTTTTTTGTCGCAGTGGAAATGCTTTGACTCCCGGCGCCACCCCAACTACCACCTAGCGCCGGTATAGCGCACTAAAACCACTGCGAGTTGCCTTCCCTCGTAACCGGACTTCATCCTAGTATGGGGGAACTCCGACAACCTAGAGCACCCACGCCGACGCCGGAACTTTTCGACCGGGGCAGGTACCCAACCTTACCCCGAGTCCCGATAGACGGGAGACAGGAGGTGCGCATAGCGCCTCCTCCGCACTCCCGTCCTACGTCGATAAATTAGTTTACCTGGAACAAGCCCAGGCAACTCATTTATGTGTTGCCTATCCTGAGACATAAGATGTTAAGTCTCGGTGCCAGTAATTACACTGCCTGTCTTGTCCTTCTCTCCGAAACACAGCAAAGCTGTTTCACGGGAGAAACAAGCAAGATAGTGGTACCCATGCAGCCAGGAGCGCGGCACAGCGCTTCCCTCCCACAGAAAAAGGTGACAGGAGGCTTGTAAAAAACTTAATAAACCGCGTTACAATCCGTCATAGTTGTTTCATTACAATGAGTGAAATTCGCGTAAACATTAGTGCAACTTGGCAAAAAAGAGTATGAAAAAAATGAGGGCGCCACTTTCACTTAGGTCTCATCATAATAATGAAAATCAGCAAGATAATTTAATCAAATCGTTAAAAATAAATGTGAAACACAAAGCTTTACTCAAAATCTAGTATTTGTCGGCCAAGTATTGTCAACATCATGGGTTTCCATTTAGTAAAATATTTAGTTCCACCTGTCACCACGTCATACGCCAAGCTGTAAATAATATATTTAGAATTTTATCAATCTAAAAAATATTACCTTACAATAAATCTACTAAATTTTGACGTGACAACGTCTTATAATTCGATGGAGCCGGCTGCAAGAACGAAAAAACATGACGTATGCGGCGTTACCTCGCTGTGAGGCGTTCCATTTTCTTATGACGTTGTCACGTTCAACTATCGTCAGTAAACCGACTTTACAGACAAACGATTTTTTTTACTTATGTGTTTCATTCCAGTAATCATCAGGCGAAGAAATTCAGCCAAAGAAATTCGATATCATGTATGTAATTAACCTAGTACTTATTTTATATTAATTATAGATTTTTGTTTCAGGTAAGTCAGCATTTGATATGGCGATACCACGTATTATGGTGCGTATTTGTATTTTTATTCTTCTGATTCTAGCAGGTAATTCGTGATAACTGAATACAGACCTTGGTATTTCACCTAATATACATGCTTTAGGCACATAGTGGCCATTTTAGGAACTAAAAAATAAAAAAAAAACAAAACTTCATAATGAGATTTTTTTGAAGGATTCCTCTAATCTATTAAGTCCTTGTATTGATTATGTATCAATACAAGGAATGTCATTCAGCTGAGATTCTTCAATGAGTAAAAACAGTATGAAATATTCTCGTAGCACGTCTACGAGATGAGGGTTTAACGTTTTACAAGTATCTGTAGGGGCGTAGAAATACTTGCGTTTGCGTAAAACGAAACTGACATCAGAATGAATGGATTTTATTGAATAAAATAAGAATCAAAGTTCGTTCTAAATTTGAAATACATATTTTGTTACTTTGTCGCCACGATAATTCTAATACAAACAATATGCGGTTGATGTGACACAGTTTTAGTAGCTTTATATGAAAAGACAGACATGACCCGCAGACCCGAGTCTTTCTTAGCATACCTAACTTGTCTAGATATCTTACCATTTTACTTGAAACTGCCCTGAAATAGCGTACGCTGCGTTTCAGCACGTGATCATGCCAAAGCCCTTTTTTATATCATAGGAGGGCAAACGAGTAGTCGAAGCTTTAGACTACCGACGCCGATACACAACCAGAGATTATGCAGACGTGTTGCCCTCCTTTTCACTATCCCCCCAACGGGCCACCGGAAACTCACGAACCGCACGAAACACGACAGCATAGCTGTCACTTGACGCCGGTGTTATGTGAGCGAGAGGTACCACCCCGGTCGTGCCGGCCCAAGTTGGCTGCAAAGCAGCATGGCACTACTTCTTACTATTCTATATATATCCCTCTTTCATCCTACTTCAACTCACCTCTCGTTGCATTCTTTTTCCTTATTTCAAAAAAAAATCACGCATTTCGAATTTTTCTGTGATAATCAACAACCATCTCATCATCTCATCCTCATAAGTCTTTTCATGCTCGTCTCATAAAGCACTGGCACGAGTGGACTCGCCGTGAAAGCGGGCCTCATGTCCCTGTAGCGAGTGTTGACTGTGGCGGAGTGTTGACCGGTATGTAGGTTACCGAGCCCCCTCCCCCCGCGCCGCCCGCGCCCCACGCAGCTACCTCCGTGCAGTTTTCAACAAGAAAATGTCAAATGCACTTCAGTATAGAAATAGGTTAATAGGGATATTGAACGCTTCACCCCCGCATCCTAGCGTTAACATTTTGTCATCCTTTCATATTTTTAGCGCATAATTTGTGATGTGTTTTATGTTGATAAGGTAAAGTCTATGTATAAGCGCTGTTAAATAATACAGATTATAATATTTAACAGCGCTACGGGATATGCTTACTGAAATAATGAAAAGTTATGTATTTGTTATAGATGCGAGTGGCAAGGGATCGGCCGTCTGAGCGTTCATTGACGGAGGCCTATGTTCAGCAGTGGACGGAAAAATGATGATGATGATAAAGAGTCTACATCTCGTTCTAAATTCTTTTATTTTATAACAATAGCTTATAAAATGCATCATCACAATATTTGTTGTAAAGATGGAACAACATTTCAGATATTTCAGTCATATTTCATTTCATAGTCTCAGCCCAGGACGTCCGTTCTATTATATTTATATCGGCGGCCACCATTGGTCAGTGGGGCAAGTTCGTTTCTTTACACAAGTTCACTCGCAATAAAAATCGTACAAGTTCGAGCCCGAGACCGTGGCCTGTGCAAATTGACGGCTCCTAATTCGGTGGAATCTTTCGCGCCAATATTCTCCTCGATGTAACGTTGATGCTGATTTTCCCGCGCTTTTAACGACGCTATATGCTGCTATGGATAGGTACCAGTAATATACAGTTCCAACTCATATTTGATTTTTTCATTTTGGCATTTGAGTAAATATGTATTTTACTCTGCAATTAATCCATAACGGAATATATATATAATAAAATTAAAAAGACTACCCTAAACAAAAAAATTACTAAATTAATTAAATGAATAAAAAAATGTAATTTACCGAATCGGTATCTGCAAGTTTGAAGGAGTGATGACAAAATGAATGAATGAAGAAATATATGATCAATACGTTGCAAAAAGTACCTATAGGGTTTGATGACTAAGAATAAGTTAACGGACTTTTATTTACTAGGCGATAAAACCTTGAATGCCAGGCACCTTTCATAACACCTGATAATATTTTCTTTATATTTCGAACACTCACGCCTCAATAAAATTTCCTGTCATATATTTTAGTGAAGTTCTAGAATGATCTAATATTACGGAAATCATATTATATATACGCGCATTTGCAGTTCCAAACAACAACTCAGGCTTTTGTAGGATATCATACATACACAAATTATCAACCTACTTGTGACTACATAAAAACTCTATTTTTGTCAACAATATCTAATCTAGTTTTCGTCCAATATATTGTATGGCTTAATTTGCAATATCTAAACGAGTTTTGTACAAAATATGCCTTAATTTGAGTTATCAGAACGTGTTGATATGCCTTAATTTTCAATATAGCGGTATATTTTAATTATCGCCCCATTTATGATTTGATAAAAGCATGACCATAGTTTAGGATCGAAAATCGGCCATGACTCCGTTTATATTACACATTGACATAAAAATTTGAAGGATTCTTGCGATAACGTGACACAAAAATCAGACGCAGATCTATAATCAGATATTTTAAGAAAAAGGCTAAGTGCGCTTTGAACATTTTCGCCTTTCTGTCCGAACATGTTTTTCTGCTTTGTATTTTAGAAATGTGATATATAAAATATTATAAATGTGTTTATTGGATACTGGGGGGTTCCCCGAGTCAAAATAATTTCGATATAACAATGATGAGAATTGGATACTGGGGGGTTCCCCGCGTCAAAATTATTTCGATATAACAATGTTGAGAATTCTCCATCATTGTTATATCGAAATTATTTTGACGCGGGGAACCCCCCAGTATCCAATAAACACATTTATTAACGATTTTTATCGTGGTGGTCATCGTATTGTGACCATGCTGAAGCATGTTGGTTCTACTAATATTCTAGATAATTGTTTAGAATTAAATCTATAATGCATCCATAGTTTTCATCATCATCACCATTAACCCCTATCCGTCCACTACTAAACATAGGCCAAAGAACGCCAAGACGACCGATCCCTCACCACTCACATACCATGGAAGCCTCGTTCAGGTAGACGAAGTGTTGGTCGGCCATTAACCAGGTGGGAAGCAATGTGGGAAGACGACCTTCATAGTATTAAACATAATTAACTAAATTTCGAAGCTATTGCGGAAACAGATACATTTTTATACAATTTTAAATATACGATTATGGTCATTTCTCATTTGGAGAAACTTACGTATGATTTTTTGACAAACATTAGGAATTTTCAAATGTATTTTAGCGGCTTTCGTCTTAAGTCTATGAAAAGAAGTGATATGATACTAGACACTATAATTATCTATGTTAAATGTTATCTTCACAATGGAAAGTTATGATACCATTACAATAATTGAAAACAAAACGAGCTGAACAGAACAGAAAACAGAACGATATTCGATGACTTTCATGTTATTGTTCTGTTTCGGATGTGAATAAAGAAATGACCGGTTCACACGGCGTTTAACACATTACTGCGATCAATTGAATACTAAAATAATTATTTTCTTGGAAGTGAACTTAATTTGCCCAAGTTTCCTTAATCTAGAGGTAACAATAATAAAATAAGGTTACAATGTTTCAAGACTTTTTGAGCATTTAATATTGAAATTGTCAGAAATATCTTTTCGTATTGAATTGATCGGCCTAGTATTACCAAAATGGTGGAATACTATTATACATTATTTCTGACCTCATATACATATCTAAATCTTGTCTAATTTTTTTTATAGATTATTGTCTGTTTTTCTAATTTTCTGTTGTTTTGTGTCCCCTTATTACTTAAATATACTATTAAATATGTGATTATTGGCTTGACTTCGAACTGAGCAATTCAAACTTCACATCGCGTGCAATGTCGTGCAACGTCGCATCTAGTGCTAGGTATGAAAATATCTGATAATTTAGCCAATTCTCAGTAAATATTTCGTCGGGTATCGTTGGACAGGGGTCCTGACCCTTGTCTAACAGCTTCCCTTGACATATAAGGGTCGAGCTATTAGAATTACGAGACTATTTAAAAACCGTCTAATATAATCACCAGGTAAAATCTAAAATCTACTTAATATCAATTGATTCAAAGACTAGGTTATTACATTTTACAAAAAAAATCTAATCATATGGACATTACTTAATACATGTTACCTTTAATGTATACATTTATCTTGCAAAGTTAGGAACACAAGAAGCGGCAAATTGATTCGGCTTTGTGAAGAGTTTTTCTTATGGTGACAATGAAAATGATGTAAGCTAAGATGGAAGCATAGGCCACACTGACTGCTAAAAGAATATCTCTAAGATACTTCCTACATACATGCCATTACCAAGCCAAATCCAGCTGATAAACAAAATCATTTGATCTATAATCCGTGCGCAAGAGTTGTTGAAACAAAATCCCATATAAGGATTTAGTGAAAGTTGGAAAGTGTATCAAGGCCGTAAGAATTCATTTCGCTTTTCGTTTCAATTAGAATAATTTATTAGTTCTGGCTATAAATATTGGATAATAGCCAAATATGGTTCGGGCAATTCACGAAACTA
Organism: Helleia helle; assembly: GCA_963853865.1. Classification (NCBI taxonomy): domain Eukaryota; kingdom Metazoa; phylum Arthropoda; class Insecta; order Lepidoptera; family Lycaenidae; genus Helleia; species Helleia helle. The sequence continues at coordinate 18,362,689 of OY971421.1, forward strand.
TGTGTTCTCTCCTCATTACTACAAATTACCGCGAGTGAAAACAAAGACTCACTTTCTAAAGCGTCGGAGCTCTTGCTGAGTTCTGAGTTCTGATGACTGCAACACGTTTTGCAATCCATAGGTTTATACTATATTGTACAAGTCACATTATCGAAACAATTGAGCAGCTTATTTTTTATTAAGATGCTTTCAAATAGTACAGTATCACCGATACTTTAAAGATAATTTAGGTGTTAATAAACAAATCACATTAACTGTTTGTTCATTTCCTTAATGAAGGCTAATTCCTGCTACGGATATTTTAGTAAATGACGGAAAATACTTTACCTATCAACTTTTTCGTGTTGAATAAATCTTTTTTGCTAGATTCAATAAGAATAAGCGATAATCACCATTTTGAAAAAGTAGGTCGGTAAAAAATTTTATCCTCTTAAAATTGACGTTTCTATTTGCTTAAATATACCGCGAATGCTGGTTCCGTCGACGTATTCCCACACATCGAAATCGTTGGAAATTCTGCCATCATTCATAAGTGACAGACTGACAGGCATATTGCACTTAAAATACGCATCTACATGGCTGTTACTACACTAGTTGCAAACCGCTGTTTCGTCCAGGGTAAGTCAATATTTATAATGTAACAGTCAGATTCAGGGTTTAATTTTTTTTTAACATATATACTAGTGTACTCGCTTTGGCAGTGCATATATTATTTTAATTTTTAAGATTACTTAAAAAGTTTATATATTATTGTTAGTGACTATCGAGAATGGGAAGAGCATAGTCTGCTGCCACAGGCATTACAATGCTTAAAAGGAGACTCCAGTCATCTTATGTATATTTACGAAATAAAGATTTTTATTATTATTATTTTATTACTAGTAATAGTAAAATCTGATGTTGATAAAAGTAATAATGTTCATTAGAACCAAATAAGACAAGTGAAAAGATGGTAAATTATGTAGATCAGAATAGTTGTGCCATGGTGGTAGTGTCAACCTCGGTAACCAATTGACACAAACAAAAATTGAGTCAAGTGACTCATCCGACGATAACTACGCACATTTATATTCAAACATATAAATCTGTTTTGAAATTGTTTCCTGTTTTTTATCTTTCAAATACGTTTTTCTAACTAATCGTGTCTAAATCCTTGACACCCAAGTGCTAAGATAGTTCTATAAGAGATTCGGTCTTACCACATTCATGTGCCACGTGTATTTTAAACTTTAAAACGATTTGAGTCACCGAAGGTAGGTCTTGAACCTTTGTTCTAAAAGCGATTTTTCTTTGGCACTGCTACGCGTCGAAGTAAAGTTGCTGTGTGGTGCAAGTCATGAAAGTTATGATGGTAAAATATCTATCAACTATTTTATATAGGATCGTTGAATATACATGCAAGGATTAGTAGAATATCTAGCGAGGATTTTATATAGGATCATTAAATATACATGCAAGGATGAGTAGAATATCTACCAAGTATTTTATATAGGATCGTTGAATGTACATGCGAGGATCAGTAGAATATCTACCAAGTATTTTATATAGGATCGTTGAATATACATGCAAGGATGAGAAGAATATCTACCAAGTATTTTATATAGGATCGTTGAATATACATGCAAGGATGAGAAGAATATCTACCAAGTATTTTATATAGGATCGTTGAATATACATGCAAGGATTAGTAGAATATCTAGCGAGGATTTTATATAGGATCATTAAATATACATGCAAGGATGAGTAGAATATCTACCAAGTATTTTATATAGGATCGTTGAATGTACATGCGAGGATCAGTAGAATATCTACCAAGTATTTTATATAGGATCGTTGAATATACATGCAAGGATGAGAAGAATATCTACCAAGTATTTTATATAGGATCGTTGAATATACATGCAAGGATGAGAAGAATATCTACCAAGTATTTTATATAGGATCATTGAATATACATGCAAGGATGAGTAGAACATCTACCAAGTAATTTATATAGGATCATTGAATATACATGCAAGGATGAGTAGAATATGTACCAAGTATTTTATATAGGATCGTCGAATATACATGCAAGGATGAGAAGAATATCTACCAAGTATTTTATATAGGATCATTGAATATACATGCAAGGATAAGTAGAATATCTACCAAGTGTTTTAATATATATGAGCGTTGAATACATATTCAACGCTCATATATATTAAATAGCATACAAGGATGAGTATATACTCTGCTATTTATGTATATCAATCCATTTATTCCCTAAATAAAAAAGATCTACCAGAAACCAGAACTCGAATAAAAAATCTCATTGCAAAATTATCCTCACAAACATATTATGCGAATTAGATAATCTCGATTCTATGAAATTTTATGCAAGCTCGTTGGCTGTTTTAGTGTAAACTACGTTTCCGTTACTCCTATCCAAAGCAAAAAAAAAACTATAAGTATAAAATTAGAATTTATAAAGACTATGAAGAGAAAAAATACAAGATGCAGTAGAACATGTTTATGTTTATAGCATGAAAGTAATTCCTAAGGGATATAACAACGCATGGGGTTGTTCATAAAACAGAGTCTGATACGGATAATGATTTTTTTTCCCTTTAACGCCGGGAAATGCTCTGAGGCATCCCGCCTGGGGAGTGGGTTTCCCCAGGTGGGTGTGAGGGACTCGCTGCACCTGAAAAATGGTAAGTGGTGGACGCAGCTCTACCCACTAAAACCCGGCGAGTGCCACAAGTGCCGCCTTTGGTGAAGTGCCCCGGATCTATTAAGCTAACAGGGCACCTCAACGGCTAGTCAGTCCCGCAAAGGATCGACGCCAACTCCACAGAGTCCCGCACCGCAAAACAACCCCTCCCAACTTTGGGACAGTACAATGGCGTGAGGTTCCCATCCTCGCCCCTTGACCCCTGCTCTTTTGTCTCCTCTTCATATAAGAGGGGTACAAAGAGCCCCCTCGATTCAATTAGCTTCGCTCAAGGTGCTGTGCTCACCCTAGGCTACTGAGCTCCAACGCCACGACAAGGCCTGAATCATGGTGGGGTGATACGGATAATGATGCTTAAAACATAGGTAATTGAAATTGCATTTGCCCTGTTAGCTAATCAGAACTTGATGCTAATGACGATGTTTAAGCACGAATGTTTTTATGACATAAGGTGGCAACCGAGCAGTAGGAGCCCTATGGTGACTACCGACGTCTATAGACATCAGTACAATCAGAGGTTATGCAGAATTTCTCTCTTCTCTACCCCCTCCCCCATTTTTTTAAATTTTTTTTATGTTAGTTGGATAGGCAAACTGGCAAACGTACCACCTGATGGTAAGTGGTCGACGTCGCCCATGAACATAAACTAGTTTACCTGAAACGAGCCCAGGCAACTCCTTTATGTGTTGCCTATCCTGAGACATAAGATGTTAAGTCTCGGTGCCAGTAATTACACTGCCTGTTCTCTCCGAAACACAGCAAAGCTGTTTCACGGGAGAAACAAGCAAGATGGTGGTACCCATGCAGCCGGGAGCGCGGCACAGCGCTTCCCTCCCACCGGTATGGGCCCTAACCTAATGGGCCACCGGCTCACAAACCGCACGAAACGTGATGCACAGCTGTCACTTTCCTCAGGTATTATGTGAGCGAGAGGTCCCGGTACCACCCTGGTCTGCCGGCCCAATTCGGCTGCAATGCCACAATGGCTCTACTACCTCTTGCTGAAATACCCAAGTCTATGCCTTAGGCCGCATCCGCGGTCGGCGGCCGGCCTAGTTTTGCTCTAGGAATAGGCGCCGCCCCCGCCTCGCGCCCTGCACCGGCCAAGTACCCACTTGTTACACACACAGGCCTGTACATGTATTAGTGAACCCTTTTGAATGCGGAGGACGAGCTAATTTAATACACAAAGGAACGTAAATATATAAAACTATATGTAGATAACTTATGGTTGTTTTTTCACGTTTTAATATCATTATCTCGTTTCCATACAATGCTAGAATGTATCAATGAACGCCAAGACGATCGATATGGACCATTCTTATACACCTAAGACTGGTGTTTGTACCGAAATTGTCCTACCTAGTTGGAGACCAGATCCGCCATTTTCCCATATACATTTATATTGAAAAAAAAAATGTTATGAAATTTTAGAAAAAAAAAGTATCCTTGAGACAACTTAAAACGTCACGTGGCTACGACGTAGTTGAGTTTTCTAAGAACGTAGAATTACGACGCTGTTATCTATATTTTATCTTACATATAATATATACATACACACATATATATATATATATATATATATATATATATATATATATATAGTATATATAATATATATATATATATATATATAGTCATTGAATGCGTTGCCGAAAATTTTATGACTATTTATTTTATTATGGTGTAAATGATCTATAATATGTATGTATTTAGAAATATATAAGTATGTATCAGTTGTATGATTACCATAGGAACAGGCTCTGTCTAGTTTGGGATCAGATGGTCGTGTGTGAGTTGTCCCAACATATTATTATTTTATTTATTATATTTGTATAATGATATATATATATATATATATTATATATTATATTATTATAATTTTACGTTGCTAATCAATCTACTACTAGTCACTAAACACTTGTGCTAAAAGTAAACTAAATCAATTAGTATTATGTACTTGACCAGCCTCCAACTTGTACGACAATATAATTAAATTCTACCACAATTTTATCCCGCTTTCTTTATCACCTGATATAATATTTACGAGGGCTCTTATATTAATGAGTAACCTTTATCACTGAAGTAAATTGCCTTATTATTGACGTCAAGTATTAAACAACTAGTTTGTCTTTTCAATTCTACCTAAATAGCTGTAATAATTAAAATATTAAAGTTCTTATATTGAAAACTAAATGCTGAAGTGGACCATGCGCCGCCCCCCATGGTCAACTTCAGGATATCGTTGATATATAGGGAAAAGGAGGGCAACGCATCTGCATAATCTCTGGTTGTGTGCATGTGTATGGACGTAGATAGTCACCAAAAGGCTATAACGGCTCGTTTGCCCTCCTATGCTCCTATATAAAAAAATAAAAAATATTTTATTAGTCAATTATTTTTACAATACGATACCCGGTAATGTATATATATTTGTATCGCGACATGTAGAGACAGTCTATGGTAAACATCTGGTATTTATATTGAAGCTTAAAAGTTAAAAATCAGAATATATCGTAATATTCATCGATCCATCTCTGTCGATCAAAATGAAAGGATAAGTAAAAGTACTTATGCTCTTATTTTTAGACGATTTTTTAAACTTTTGGTCACATAAAACAGAGACAAATCCATCTAAAATTATTGGAGTAGATTAATTTAATAATTGTAGCATATTCCCCTTATGAACGTTATCACTATAACGGAAAATCTCCTGATAAGCTGTCATCTAAAGAATAGACATTAATTTTGCCTTCGTTAACAGCAGCAGACGATAGCAGAATGATGATGATCTAATTTAGACTCATATATATTGATTATGCAGTTATATTACGCTTTCATAGTGTAGTTTTTAGAGAATGCAATTTATTTTTAGCTTAAAGTATGCGGTAACGCCAATTTAAAGTGACAATTACAGTTAATGACCAATTCCTAATCCCTAATGTTATCCCACGATACGTAGTCCTTCGTATACATGTGCATATGTGTGCGTCCTGTTACTTTTCATATGTGAGCATGACTCAGGAGCATAGAGTATAGACTTACACAACCATAGACACAGTTGACTACAGGTTAAAAATATTTGCAATTTCTTCTCGGTATTGTTTTGTGTATCATGCAAGTATTTATAATGGAAAGGTTGTTTACATACTGTACATATTTCATAATATAAAGCTATGCTAAGGATGAAGGTTTTACAGACGCATAATTTATAGATTCGCCTGTAGATTTGTCCTCGTCGTTTTGAAATCTATGAAGCGCCATCTACAATTTCTAAATGCAAACATATTGTTTGGTGTTTCTGGACAAAAGTGACCTACAATTTCTCTTTTTGAGTTTACAAAACTAGGTAGCTTTTCTAATAGAAACTGATTCATTTATTTATTTATTCGAGAAACAAACAGTACATTAACACAATTAAACTTAAAATTTACTTGATTAATACATTACACCAGCAAAGTTTGCACCAAAAATTATACATACACGAATGAAGACAATAAGACGCAAAAAACAAACGAGTTAAACTATGTAACGTCACCAGTAACTACCCAAAAGAAATTAAATAAGTAATCAAAATGGAATATTTAGTTGTTTTACATTATTCTTAATCTTAGTTAAAGAATCAAAGAACAAATCAAAGTCAGATTTACAATACTTGTTAAATTGGCAACATGACCTGTGCAAAAATGAATTATCTACATATTTTTTCTTGCTATTGGCATGTACAATGATAGATGCTTATTACGAGAGCTTAGAACTGATATAAAACATACACATATAGTTTATAAAATATATTATTTTACCTTTTATAATTTATCCATAAGTCGATATCAAAACGATTAATATAAAAAAACGAATTCAAAGTGATTTTCTAAAAATTTTTATCCACAATTTAATTAGGAAAATAATTATAGTTTACGTCCTAAAAGGAATGCTCTAACCAAACATGTAATTAAGTTCTGTGGTTTGGCAATGATGAGACAGCCAGGACAAACGATATATATACGAGTTTTAAGCTTAAACACTATCTGAAAAGTAAATTGTTAATTAAAAGCACGAAAACCTTAACAGCTAAGTTAGTTACTAGTTCTTTGATAAGTTTTGCATCATCATCATCCGCCTTTATCCGTCCACTTCAGAAGATGGCCTCCTTCAATGAAAGCCAAGACGGTTTATATGAAACTCTATATACCCCGTATGGTTTCTACTAAATAACTTTGCACATAATATGTTTAAAGCTTTTTTCTCACTGCATATGTGTAAAATGCATGCAATAGGTATATTTATTACTAAAATAATTTATTTTGGAAGAAACTTGCATATAACGTGACTTTTAAAATCCTAATTCACAATTTAACATGCACCCATTTATAGATTGCATTACCCCTATATAAAATTTATAGTTTAGTCTCAGACTCTACTGCGAATGTCTAGTTAGCCATCACATCAAGTACGACATCGTTTTCTATAAGCCTTCGAGTCGCGGGCTATTTCTATCGCCGAGCAGTCTCAAGATTACATCAAAATCCATTACACAATATTATATCATAATATTCCTTAATTTCTATAAATAAATCAGTGGCTACGTGACTACAGAGGGTCCCAGTTTAACCTAGAAACCTTTCAAACAGAAATATTGCAGATCAATACTGAGGGTGACCCGTAGCATCTATATGAGTTAAATGTATAGATAATCTTTTCCTCGTGTACGGCGTGAACTTCGACCTGGGTTTTGGAGGTCATTAACATTTGGGCGGGCGGTGGAACTAGGTCGGTGCGTCGACTGCAGCGTTGCCATGGCTACCGCGCCGCCCTAGTACCGTGTTTGGAGATTACAATGAACAGGGAAATAAAACCTTTTGAAAATATTTTCTTTTTTTCATTGATTGTATTTAGTCTGTAATTTACACGTTTTTATACTTAGATAGTACTTTTTTAGAATTACTTTTGTTTTAAACAAAAAAAAGGATTGTACGTAGTTTATATGTTTTTTGTGGGTGAATTATATAAAATTAAATTCATATGTAGAGAGTGGATGAGAAGAGCTTTGATTTAGTGACGTGTTTTGGAACTAGCTGATAATTATTAAAATCATCATCATCATATTAGTTACTAAACGATAAATAGTGTTTTTCAGTAACAGTAATAATATAGTTTTAACGAACACATTTTTATTAAACTTAAAAATAAAAATTCAATTCAGACAAATTCGTCATCAACTTTTTGATTTACTAAATATGTCTTATTTAACAATGACATGCGTTAGTCAGGATTCCTATAATTTTATTTTAGTCTTATACGGCTCATATTATACCCCCCACAGTAGCGGAGTAATACTTCACGTGCTCACTGACTCAACTCACTGATTCATATTTAGTAAATTAACTTACTATTAATCATCAACATCATCAGCTAGTTACCGTTGTTATTGAGGTGGCTCTATAAGGAAGAAAATCAGTTGATACGACCAACAAATCTGAACATAAATAGGAAACTTCCTTCAACCCTTTAGACTAACTATCACTGCATGAACACGCTGTTATATTTTTACTTATTTTTTTTAACAACCATGCTTTGAATGGACACATACTAGCATAAACTCCATCTTGTAAATGGATTTAAAAATAATTTCTAAAGGCTTTAAAAATTAGTATCGGGTGAACTCATCTATCAGTTCACCCATATTTTTTTCTTATTGAGCAATTCCACGGAAGGGTGACCGTCATGTAGGATGTAAAAGTGGGGCGATAATGTTGGAATGGTTTTGATTCTGTCATATCCTTTTACATAACAAGTTGACCCCAAGAAAATATGATTGTATCACCAATGACAAAAGACTCCTAATTGATGTAATTAATTAATTATCAACCAAATGTCAACATTAATCATAATCAGAGTCGTACAGCCCACTATTGAACAATCGGCAAACGATCGATAAGAAATTTTAATCTGTGCTCTTATAGACAATATAGCGAACATTAATTATTCATTGAACTGCCAATTACCAATACTTTGTATCGTATATATATTGTTACATTAATATTGTACTATCTTTTGAGTTTACGTTATCTCCTAAGAAAAAGAGAAGGTTTTTCACGAAGATACCAATCCAATCTCACTGTTTCCACTGACCTTTTTCAACGCCACCCATTTCCTGCTATTTGACCACCTTCAACAGAAGCTTATCTTACCTTAGTTATCGAACCAAGTTCAACCGTGACAAATATCCGCTTAATAGGGAAATATACGTATGACCATCCGCTTAGTAATGATACAACATTTATTTTAGATAATTTGAATTATATTAGGTCCAAGGTTAGAAAACAATATCCAAGGTTGGAGTTCGCATTTAGGTAGCCGAAGTGTTGGCCGGCCATTAATCAGGTGGGAAGACGGTCTCCGTGCAGGAACCGGTCCATGTTGCGAGTGTCACGAGATCGGTTGTCTTGGCGTTTATTGAAGGAGAACTATGTTCAGCAGAGGATGTTCACCGATAGAGGATGATGATGATGATTTGAATTATTAAAAAATAATAATTCTGAATTGAGTGCATATATCGGATTGCAATTAAAATATATTTAATTAATGATTAGTTTTAGCCAGCGGAGTTCCCTGCTAGGAAAGAGGCTATAAGTATAGAAGTAACAGTTACAGGCATTTAAGATCAAACCAGTTGGATATTAAAACGAAACACTACGTTTTTAACTGTTTTTCTCTCTTAAATTTTCATTAAATTCTATTAAACCGCATGCCTATTTAAATATAAGTTTTAAGTTAGACACACGGGCTAAAAATTAAAAAAACAATCATTGTCTAATCTTGATCGTAACAACCATAGACACTTAAATATTTTTATTGATATAGTTTTGATTTGGGCTCTGACCTCATGACAGCCACCTTGGCATTGCGTAGGGCCTTAAGGCCTCTGCTTAAAATTTATATCAGGTAGGCAGTTTGTGTGTGATTGAGAGTTTACCTTCGCTTGTTCCGCCTTCGATGACGATCTCCAATAAATATTTTAAGATCAATAGGTATGTACTTTTATAATTATGTATGTATGTACTTTTATAATTATTTCGTCCATATAATAATATCACTTTTATTTTGTAGATTGTATAAATCTCATAAAAACCATAACGATTTTTTTATTAAGCCCATTTCTATATTTAGATTAAGTATGTCGAAACCAGAAGTTTCTTTTCATACATATACAACCTAATGGATTTTTAACATTACAATTTGTAGGTAAAAACGAACCAGCAGACAAACCTTCGAAGGAGTCAGTGTGTCATCGACACACATCAAGAAGAGTCATTCGTATAAAAAAAATGTTGTTGGCGGGTAAACTTACCACTAAAATCAAATCCTATCACATACTCCACTAAAGATTAATTTATAATATGATTAGCTGTTTACCGCGGCTTTGTCCGCGTTAAATTTTAATTATAGCCGTATCCGGAATGCTGATGATGAATCTTTTCAGGCTTATATGTCACTTGGTGATAACGTAGCATTATACGAGAAAAATATTTTTTAATTGGAATAATTACTTTCGAAGATTATCTCATATCTCGATAATAACAAACCCCTCTTTGTTATATTAGTATAGATTATGTTCATGCATGCAAATATGTTCATGCATGCAAGTATATCCATGCGTGCAAGAATGTCCATGCATGCAAGTACGCACATATACGTTGTCAATAGCTAAAAATTAGCTATTCAAAATGGCAGTAACGGATACGTGGTATTGTTGGCGCAGCGCCTGCGCGGTGTCCCACTTCCTAGCCCGAGGTCACGGGTTCGTTCCCCGGCTCCTATTGATCGGTTGTCGGGGCCGGAAGTGGTACTGATGCAACGGCCATATCTTTACCTATGCATATCTATATATACCTACATAAATAATATAATATTTTTTTATATTCCTCTGTAAGTCATTAAATCATAAGTAAAAGTATGATAAGTGTTGTATAGTTTAAAATATTTTAGTGACGCCATCTAGTGGGAAGGGGTGGAAACTATAAGAAACGTAGTTGTTAGAACTAGTACTATTCAGTTGTAAGTATTCTAAAGTTAATCTTATTTTTATGAGAAAACTTTAAATAAGCTGTATATGAGCATGGTGAATTATATAGTTTTGCTATTCCAAAAAAACGTACCTACAAGTTATAGAATGTTCTAGAAAAATACCTAAAGCAAATATAAATAATCCAATTTACGAAATAATAATATCCAATAGTTGCACTTAACATTAACAACTATAAAATAAGATTAATTAAAACCATTTATACTTGACATTGACACAAAATTACAGTGGACTAGAAGGAAAATCTACTAAACTGGTAAACCAAGGCTTTAACATATTATCGTAACTGATAATGAAGTAATAACAACTCGCTTGCACTACATATTTTCAAATACAGATATATATCTTAAAATTATATAAAATATGTTATTTTGCCAAATTTTTTACTAATCTTATCATTATATGGTTTAGACTCATGAATCATTAGAGGCTACAATCCTCACAATATGGCGTCAAAAGTCTGTCTATTTTTTTTTTGTTTTAATGTTTTTCTTTAACACCGGGAAATGCTCTGAGGCATACCGCGGGGGAGTGGGTCTTCCCAGGCGAGTATATGGGACTCGCTGCGCCCGAAAGCTGGTAAGTGGACGCAGCTCTACCCACTAAAACCCGGCGAGTGCCACCAATGTCGCCTTTGGTGAGATGCCCTGGATTTGTGGAGCAAACAGTGCACCTGGTCAGTCACTCAGGGTACCGATGCCCCACCTCCACCATAGAACAACCAGTAAATGTAAGTATTGTAAACCAGTAAACAAACAGAACAAACAGTACAATGGGGTGAGGTTCCCGTCCTCGCCCCTTGCCCCCTACTTTTTTGTCCCCTCTTCTTATACGAGGGGTAAAAATAGCCCCCTCGACTCAATTCGCTTCGCCCAAGTTGCAGCGGCTCACCCTAAGCTACTGTGCCCCACCGCTAAGACAAGGCCTGAACCATGGTGGGGTTCTTTAATGTATCTAGTGTCACCATCGTTATCGAGATTAATCTAACGACAACTCATACTTTGAAAACCTTCCAGGGAACATATATATCTACATATATACATACATACACCTGAAAAAGATTATCCTCCTTCTATGGTAGTCGGGTAAAAATAAGCAAATTTAATAAAAAACAGAAAAAAAATCCTAATTTTCGGTGCAATTAAAAACTGTGCTAAAAAATAAAAAAATGTATATCAATTATTGATATCTCTAAAATTATGATACATGATCACACTGCGTCACAGACGATATACAACAAACATTCGTTATCGGGCTGTTATCTGTTATATGTAGGCCTCGGAGGTGGGTCAATGACGTTCGTTCACCCCGCTGCACCCGCACGTGCTGGCCTCGGACCCCTTCCTACCCCTTTCCACCCTTCAACCCACCCCTCGGAGGAGCTTAACTCGATCAATCCACTTCATAACATTTAACCGACTGATCAAAGGATGGTGATGTCATTAAATATTAATTTATGTTTTAAGTAATTAAATTTATGCGTTTTTGTCAGTTAACTTAACTTATAAATGATTTTTGAGAAGGTGGTAGAATTTCAGGTAAAAGGCTATTTTTTAATATTATCAGAAACAGACAATTCGGTATAATAATAATGGTATGTCGTCATCACTTTGGGTTTTACGCTTCCAGTGACCTCGTCATGCGTTGCCTATCTTCAGAGAAATATAGTAAGTGTAAGTGACAGTAATTACCGGTGGGAGGGTTTTACCGGTAGGAGGGATGCGCTGTCCCGCTCCCGCCTGCATGAGTTCCACCATCTTGCTTTTTTCGCATGTGAAATAGCTTTGCTATGTTTTGGAGAGTAGAGCAGAACAGGCAGTAATTACTGGCACCGAGACTTAACATCTTATCTCTCTCAGGATAGAATGAGTGAATGATGAGCAAACTGGCAGACGAGCCACGTGAAAATAAACAACCAGGTTGTTTATTTTCACGTGGCTCGTCTGCCAGTTTGCCTATCCAACTAACATTAAAAACACTGCCTGTCCTGTCATTTGCCAGCATTGATTTTAGTAGAAGAACCACATGCATAGACAAATGTGCAGATGCTGCATATATTCTCCTACCAGGAACATCAATAGACACGACAAGATTTACGCACAGCACTATAGCGATATATTCTATGTAAATGTTGTGTTTAACTTTGTTATGTTAAAGCGTCGTCGGCCGTCTTAGTGTTCATTAATAGAGTTTAGGCGGAAAAAGTTTCACAAAGATAAATTTTATAGCTAGTAGAGAAATACATTCATGCATACTAAATTAATGAAAACATTTTCATCAAAATCATTTTGGCAGTCTTAGTTCTAATTTTAACTATGGCCAAATATATGTCGCATGAGAATATACACAAGGAAAAATATATTTTGTTCCCCTACTAAGATCTCTATATCAGAAAGCGTCAATGAACCAGTTAAATGTTTTTATTCGCAACATTAATTTATAACTGGAAATAAACATTTTTATTATCTTTATACATTTTAACATCGTGAGAAAAAAACGAATGTGTAAACCCGTAAATGCACTCTTTAAGAAAACTTTCAGCACCATATTTCAAAACAAAAAGCATCAAAGAAAAATTTGTCAACGATTGAAATATGTTTTATGCGTACTTTTTACGATTTTACAAGATTATTATATAGTCGTAAATATAAATATAGGATTCTGACATGTTTTCGAATTTACCAACGTTATAAAAGATGTAGGTATTTTGAGACAATTCGTATATACTTTAGCACGATAATTGTTTTATTGTTCTGACAGTAAATAAAAATGCGTAAAAATTTAGCTTATTTTCGATCGTTTTTTACGATCACGTTGGTGACGTGGCGTGTTTTCTTTATATAGAATGAAAAATACATCATATGTATTTTACTTACAAATTCTGTGTAAATGTAGTATTTTTTATATTATATTTTAGTGTTTCTGTAACACTAAAGAATCGATTAAATTTATTCAGAGATATTATTATTTTTTGGATGGATTCCTTTTTTTGCGCTTGCCATAAATTTCCTAAAAACAAAATTTCAAACATAATTTTCAAAAAAGAAACTAAAATAATTGTAAGAAAGTTGTAACATTAATAACCACACTATTAATAATAACAAAAGTATAACCACATTGTAACATTGATTTGGTCAGATTTCTATTATTTTCCATGTATTTATCTACTACCAGACCCGACTGTGGACCGCATAGTGAATCCTATCTATTCTCGAATCAACACAAAAATCATCGGAATCGGTTCAGCCCTTAGTGACATGCACACAGAAGAATTATGTATAAAGATAAAATAACTAAAAATGTATCAAATAGTATTGATTGGTGCATTTATAGTCCATAGTTGCGTGGCTCCGTCTCAATGCCATATTCCGGGAGACTATATTTATCAGTCTGATAGCGAGCACCGCGCAGGCTCTAGGTAGGTCAATGACGTTCGTTCACCTGGTGCAGTCCGCCCTGAAACTGGGGCGCCGCTGACTACCCTTGTATATATACTAGGTGGACACTGGCTGGAAGTTATATTGCAGCGCCATCTGTAATATGCAGTTTTATTTTATTTTTTAAAATAAGAACGCAACTGGCAATTGTCTAATATTGGACTACCCTTGATCCTGTCGTGTACTGAATGAATGTAATATTGAGCTAATGACAACTATCTAAGTATATAAGGCTCGCTTAACCCTTTCTAAAAAAAAATCTCCGTTTAGGAAAGAACAAAAAAGAAATCGGTACATTCTTGCATCTTCAATCATATGATTCAGGAACAGACAGATAAACATTTGATTTATATTAATCTACGTTGGTATTATTAGGTAATCAATGTATTTTATAACATACCTACATATGCCGTGGCTTCGACTGCTGTAATATATCAACATCTGTAAAATAAATTTAAAATTACATACAACGTATTTATTTTTTCGATATTTGTACATATATATAAATCTATAGATTAAATCAGATATTTCCAGTTTTTTTTTTCAATATTGAAATTATTGGAGGATTATTATTAAAATATTTTGCTTCATTGTATCTTATGTCATTATATACAGTCATTATGCTTTTTTGTAAAAAAAACTTGCTTGCTTAGCTTGCTTGCTTCTCATTCAATAACTTCGTGATTCCAATTCCACAAACAAGGATATTCTATAAATGACAGATTTATCAATGTAATAAGCGTTGTCTTATGTCAATATCAACTTGACCTTCAATTAACGGCTTTCAATGTAAATTATTATCGTTTTAACATTAGTTAACTAGCTATTGCATATAGTTCTGCCTGTAATAAGTGATAAAGTTAATAAAAGTACTCATTATTGACTCATAAAAGCCAATAAAGTTTTAAAATAAAATGAATATGGCGTACCTATAAATCAAGCTATGATTTGTTATATAAAACTTATTAAAATTTCACATAACATTCTAATTATAAAGGACAATGTTCATATTATTTAACTTAATATGAAGAGAAGTTAATGTTTTGTTTGCGAAATTCTTGTATAAAGTTTTTCCCATCATACGATCTTACACTATTTATCTAATTGCAGAAACTTTAGGTAAACATTTTTGCGAACGCCTACAAATATTTTTTAATTGGCAAAACCAATGATTTCTAAATCATGCACTCGCCTTATGTCTCAGGATAGGTGGTCATAGATGTAGATATAGTCATAGATGTAGTCATAGATGAGTTGCCTGGGCTCGTTCCAGGTAAACTAGTTTATGTTCATGGGCGACGTCGACCACTTACCATCAGGTGGCACATTTGCCAGTTTGCCTATCCAACTAACATTAAAAAAAACGCCGGGTTTATTGGGTAGAGCTGCGTCCACTTACCAGCTTTCGGGCGCAGTGAGTCCCACATACCCGCTCGGGGAGACCCACTGCCCCGCGGGATGCCTCAGAGCATATCCCGGCGTTAAATAAAAAAAGGCTTATGAATGGTTCAGTAGATATACGTGCTGATGATGATAATGATATTTTTTTTGTTTTATTATCTTTTTCATCATTTTATTCATCTATGTATCTAAAGAGTCCTTTTTTTGTTTACACAGGGAAATGCTTTATACATATAGCCAGGTACATAGGTGGTTCCTGACACTATGTGTGACTCACACTTGGTCTGTGTATACCCAAACTTAAATCACTGTGAGCGCCCTCAGCCGCTTTTGGGGAGTCCCGGATCTGCAGGCAACAGGAGCACCTCAGCGATAGGCTGGCCCCGGCGAAAGGCCAGACTACTCCTCGCACGGGGAGACTTTTCGTTCATCTATCTAAAGAGCCCTGTGTCTAATGGACGGGTAAATGTTGATAGTGATGATCATATGTGTATGAATGTTTTCACTTTCAGACTCACTTTTCATGTGAAACACTAATGCAAGTTAATATATTCAACAATGCATTTATGCACCAAGTAAAGAAAGTACCTTTACGTAAGCTAAAAAATTACTTGTGCATTCTAGACTAAGTACCAAAGTAAGCCTTCGCCTATACTCGTAAAAGTAGATAGAATGTCTAAGTCAGCCAGGCCAGTAGCAGCCAAGGCTAGGTTGTGCAATGTGCTAGACTACTTTGGACTCTGTGTCTAGCGAAGTAGCGTGTATTGGGTAGGCGATAGGGCCTCAATGACGTTCGTTGACTTCGAACTCGATGTCGGCGCATTGCTGTTTTCCTTCTCTGTTTTCATACATAGATATTAGAAACTATTTATTCTTAGAGTATTGACGGGTAGCCTTGTTTATCAAATCATTATTGGTTAAATAAGTAGTATTTTTTTTTTTAAATGAAGCAAGAATAATGTTGTATATATTATTTTTTTTGGATTAGAAAATATTGTGTGCAAAAGTACTAATCTATCGATGCAATTATTTTTATTTATTAAGTAAAAGTTCATAGAAATGTACGAAGAAAAAATAAAATTAAGTTAAGGTTGAATTTGGAATACAAGGATATTTTTGAAAAAAATAATTGAAATATTTTAAAAACCTTTTTTTTAATCATAATTCTCGCCATAGCCGTCAAGTTCGTTCGTAATTTGAACTTGCATGTAACCGGAATATCAGTTTAGATATAAAGCGATGCAGCGCGTGACCTAATTTCGCAGCTGCTTGTTTCAGCAGGGCGGGGCGGTGTGTGGTGTTGGCGGGTGCACGCGGGGGGCGCAGGGCGGCGGGGGGCGCGTGTCAATGCCGTCCGTTGACACCAGGCAGCATCGACGCGGCCTCCGCCTTACATAACCAACAATGAACACTGCGCGAATGCGTGCGATGTACCCAACCGTTACCTATGACGAAACTAGAAAGGAGGGTAGTGTTAGATGTATAATACATTCGTGCACTATTTGTATTGAACGCTTCAGCTTCATATTATATAGGTTCATCTCAATCCACTTAATAATGCTGCACTAAAATGTTTTATGAAATCAATTATATCATTAGAGAATTATGCATTTTTAATAAATTTATATGTATTTTATAATTTGTTATACAAGTTATTACGATTTAATATGAATAAGTGGATAGCCATTTAAAATGATTTAACTATCCGTAGCAAATGTATTAGTTGTTATAAAGCTAGGTTAAATATATCAGATTATTATTGTATACTTATACAAACTTCAATATGTTTTCATTCCGTCATTATTTTTGACATTTCCATGCAATAACAATACTTGGCTCATAGTAATTATAAACACCTAATTAGATAAGCTAATTCTACGTCCAGCTTGTTTACTTTACTCAACGTTCAAATATTTTAGACGCACAATCTATTTTATGATATATAGCTAGCTATAGATAACTGAAAAGGGTTTCGCTTTGTACAGGGGTGAAAATGAATGAAGGAAGGGAGTAATTGTTAAGGGCGGGCGGCGCTGAAGCCCGAAAGTGAAAGAGCGGGGAATAATACTCCCCCAGCGGGGAGCGGACGAAGCCGCGTGATGCTGTAAGCGCGCGAAGTGCACCGCATCGCAGCCTCACGCAAACAAAACTTTAGTTACTAACCTACTTCCGTGCGGGCGCCAACCGCGAGTGCTGCTCCCGTACCACGCGTGACGCGACTCGTACCCGAACCAGTACCGGTGTCATAGACCCGGTTCAGTGATGGACTATAAACCGTAACATAGGCTCTGAATGGACTGAGTTGAATATCAGCGTTGAATAAAAATGTTTGACGGTGAGATGATGTGCCATTGTATATTTTGATTTTTTTGGTTTTTTTTTGGCACGCACGTGTTTTTTATAAATATAATATAGTTAAATACGGTCACGCACGCACCTTTAGAGTTCCAAGCTGTTAACGCGGTTAATCAATTTTATTTATATTTTTTTCACTTATTCTCTATTTTTTATATTTATTTATACATATTAGGTTAGTAACATAATATCATGTAGGTAGTAATGTATTATCAAAGCCTGCTTGTACATATATAAAATCTTATTTAATATAATGAATCAAAAAAAAAAAAAACTATTTTTGTACTAATTTTAATATTCGATATGTATGAAATCGTAAGGGATATTGGTAATATATCCCTTACGATTTCATTTTATATAACATAAAAATATTAATATTTATTTCAATATATTATTTATTACAATATAATATGTCTTTAAAATCTATATTATTCCATTGGTTCATGTCAAGAAATGGCGGCCATATTGGATTTCCATGCTACTAATAGCGCCACCTAGTGGTAATATCGAGTATAAAGTCTGTTTACTGGAATTATGAACTAGAAAATAAAAACAAATACAAATAAAACCGTATACTTAAAGCAAAAACCATGAAAATGGATTTTTTAAAGCCGGAATTTAATCTCGTTCTATAATTAATATTAATATAGTACAGTAATTAAAACTAATAATAATTATATAAAAAGTCCGTTCAACATTACACACATAAAATTAAAAAAAACAATGTCTATTATGTTAATTATTAAGTCAGAACCTGTCGAATGAATAAATGAAAAAATCGTTGTCAATTAAAATCTTTTAAATCTATTGAATTATTATTTTATATCAATTTTAGCTTTCAAAATTTAAGGAGGATATTTAGATATAATTCAATTAATATTTAGATTGAAAGATATATCGCTCAACATAGGTATATTGTTCAATACTTTGGCGTGGATTGTTCTAGAAAACCGCGTGGACTCAAGATAAATACATATTTCTAATCATGGACTTTTAAAATATTTTTTAAGTTATTGATTAATAAAAACACACAACAATAGAAACTAAAAACTTGTAGTACCATGTATATTTTCAAATTTAAACATAACAAAGAGCGTAATCTTACTAATATTATAAAGACAAAAGTTAGTAAGTTTAGATGTTTGTTGATCTTTCACGGCAAAACAGCTGAACTGATTTGGCTGAAAGTTGAAATGGTGATGGCTTATACCTTGGTTTAGGATATAGGCTATAAAAATAATCAGTATCATTCCGGATAGGGTTGTAAACCTAAGTTAACGTAGGCAAAGCTGTGGGTACAAGCTAGGAATCTTATAATACTTACTGAAACATAATATGATATTTTTTTTAAATTAAAGTTTAAAAAACAGGATAATTTTCGAATTCGGATCAAGATGATCTTCTAGCTAGCTTCGCGAAAGAGCGCGTTTTTCTAGGGAAATCTATGCTCAGATGCCGTATGTATTCATACCAAGGCGTTTAGCCTACGTTCACGGTAGCAGCAGCAATCGGTCACAGCAATAGTACATTTATAGTAAAGTATATTCAAGAGCCTTAAAACAAGGCAATAGGATCAATAATCGTATGTTTGATACAAACAAGCTACAAAAATTATCTCTCTACGACGCAGAAGATCTCAATGAACTACATCATATAATATGATGATTTATTATAATATATAGGCAAAACTACCTTTTGTTCGGCGCTAAACGTACAAACTTTTTTTTTATGTTAGTTGGATAGGCAAACTGGCAAACGTGCCACCTGATGGTAAGTGGTCGACGTCGCCCATAAACATAAACCAGTTCACCTGGAACGAGCCCCGGCATCTCATTTATATGTTGCCTATCCTGAGACAGTTGTGTGACATGTTCAGTCTCGGTGCCAGTAATTACACTGCCTGTCTTGCCCTTCGCTCCGAAACACAGCAAAGCTGTTTCACGGGAGAAATAAGCAAGATGGTGGTACCCATGCAGCCGGGAGCTCAGCACAGCGCTTCCCTCCCACCGGTATAAACTGACCGCTATGATGGTGATTTTTAAATAGCTGAACATATTATATCCAATACTTCTACTTTATTTATTGTCTATAACGATAATTTCACCTATAGAGTGTAATGGCTGCCTGTTCGTACGTTTTACTTGGAAACTACGACATATAAACTGAAATGAAGTCGAGTCCTGAAATACACTGCTTACCAGTTTAGGCTCCAAACCACTGATAGTCCATTAAAATTCAACATTGTCATTATTTAATTGTTGTCGTATCTTCTTTGGTGGAAATAAAAGTATATAATCAATAGTAATAATAATAATTAGATTTAACTTATGAAATGGCGGTATACAATTCGCGAGTGTAGAGCCCGCATTAGATAGAGTTGATTGCCATATTGATTTTTAAGTTGACAAGGGTAAAAAGAAATTATAAAATGGCTGATATTTGGCGCCAAATTGTTTGTTGTAAATAGGATCAAAGAACACAAGACAAAAAAATAATAAGATTCGTTATAATTTAACTAATATAGTCAAAAGTTTTTAAAATATCGATGTTCAAGATATTTTCAGGATAGTTAAAATATCTACCGTACAATACATATTCTTTATACAAGTTAGGTACATCAACTAAATCTTGATATACCAAACATATCTAATAACTCCAGTTAAATAAAATCTCGCTTTGACCCTCGCTCTTTTAAAATTTGTAAACAATTGTGAATGTAAGCGGATTTAATTTATTGATAATATTTCTTATTAACACAAAGGTGAGAGAGCTGGCCTGGACTCAAATTGGACTTGTCCGGCTGGCCTCAATACAACCCTCCTTTAAAAATAACATTTTGTCGTAATACAACACGCGTACGGATGTAGAGTTTCTTTCGTCATGTATCATATTCATTTTTCTGCGACCGATATCTTACGTGTGACATAATTTTGAGAAGAATTGTAACGTATCCGTTCAAATGACTGATAAAAATTTAGAGAATTTAAAAAGAAAGATGAAAGAAAGTATCTTACTACCTATTTAAAAAAATCCATATACCTACTAGTTATATAGCATAATTTGTTCTTTACTATATTATATGCATATTAATAGTAATCGATAAGACTTTGGCATACCTATTTAATATTTTTGTAAAAAACTGCATTGAATTTTTTTTACCGATAAGTTATCTAAAAATTTAAATAAAAATGAATATTTTGTGAATGGAAATATTTCTTGCGGTGGACAGTAGTTAAACGTAAATCATGGAAAAGGAGTTTTAAAATATTAAAATATTTTACTATATTTGTTGATATTATATTTACCTATAATTAAGGCAGCATTTAAATATAACTTGTTAGATGTGTAATTTTAGCTTTTAACAATGTTTGTTCCTTGTTGGTGTATCCATAAAATAAATAAATAAATAAATAAAAGGATTATTGTTATCATACCATACTATAGAAATGGATCCCAAACTTCTATGCCTGGTAAAAAATTGGCAACGTTAGAAAGAGATATGTTGAGCTTCTTAGATTATATCTATACACTTATATCCATTTTGCAAATTCGAATTAACATACCATACCATATCGACTTTACAAAATATGAATGAACATACAAACTATTATTAGACATTTTCTTTGCTTTATTCTTGAAACCGCCTAAAAACCGCGCAAACATTTTAAGGCGCACACATTGACTTGCGTACACACACATACCCAACAAAAACTAGGTCGGTTCAGTGACCTATTTGTTTATCTAACGATTGAAGCAAGCGCTTGTCTTTATCATATCACTGTTCGCGTTTTAGTTTAGGTTATCATGTAGGCAACCTGTCTCCTGCGCTATTCCTAAAGATAAGACCGTATTTGTTATGTATTCTTGTATTTCCGTGATTTGCTTTTTATCATTTAGGTCAGCTTTAAATGTTTCTTATTGTTTATGAATTGTTCAGACTTTATGCTCTATTTATAATATTTTATTTCTTTGCGCTGTTTGAAATAAACATTAGCAGCAGGTTACTTGTCGCCACCATTTTTCAATTGAAATATTTTTTATATATTAAACAAAACTATTAAACGATGGGCCGATAAGGTTTCAGCGTGGAGGTCACGTTTAGGCAGACGAAGCGTTGGTCGGCCATTAACCAGGTGGAAAGACGATCTCCGTGCGGTGGCCGGTCCGTGTTGGATGATAATGGCAAGGGATCGGCCGTCTTGGCATTCATTGAGGGAGGCCTATGTTGAGCAGTGGACGGATAGGGTCTGATGATGATGATGATGAAACAAAACTTGAGTTTTGAATTATTACTGGCTTCTTATTAATTACTAGCTGCTTATAAAATATTGAAAAAATCTTATTTAATTTGGCTAATTTAGAACCCATTCTTTAGATGAAAAAATTCTACATCACAAAGAGTGACTCTAATTTTTATGACTACATAGTCGCTATAATATAATAAATTTTCTCTGTCTCTGAGTTTTATTTAAATTATAATAAAAAAGAGTCCATAGATTAAAAAAATATATATATATGATGAAACATTTACACTGCTTAACATTCGACACCAATAAAATTTAATGTTCCTTGTTGAACAAAATCAAGTGTCACGAGTCTTTTGCCTATTTCTACTAACATAAAAAATGTTCCATCTACTTTCATTTTCCCATCCACGCAAGTTACAAACAGGTTTTATACTCCGATTTTTTATATTCTAGAAATACAGCTGCAAATAAATATTATTAACATTTTAATTGCATTAAAAATATTTACAGTGAAAGCCTCATAGGGCATTTTTATTATTAATTTAAACTTTTATAAACTACTGAACTGTTTATCTTATGTTATATTTTTATAATTTTATAGTAACAAATATATATGTAACAATAATAATGATTTATAAATGTTTTCATACGAATATCAACACTAAGCATTCAAAAACAGCAAATATCGGTCTAGACTGTTTATATTCTGATTATGATTAATATTTTATTATGATAATAATAAATCATTAATTGACATAATTTTGAAAATAAATATTAAAAAAATCGTATAAGGCACAACTTTACAAAGCAAAGGTCGAAACCGCGCCAACTGGAAAACATGTTTACACCGCATTGCAAGGCAAATATGGCGCTTTAGGCAAATTGAATCAAAAACAAAACAGGTGAAGCACAGGTGCACAACACACGGTGATTTTGTAAAAAGGTTTTTTTTTTAAATGTTAGTTGGATAGGCAAACTGGCAAACGTGGTCGACGTCGCCCATGAACATAAACTAGTTTACCTGGAACGAGCCCAGGCAACTCATTTATGTGTTGCCTATCGTGAGACATAAGATGTTAAGTCTCGGTGCCAGTAATTACACTGCCTGTCTTGCCCTTCTCTCCGAAACACAGCAAAGCTGTTTCACGGAGAAACAAGCAATTGAATTCATTCAGCAGTCCATTGAATAGTCCGGTTTGAAATAAAAAATGCATTTTTAAAACTGTTTACAACGGGATATTCACCATGTTTTGTACATTTGTTTGTGGAGCTCAATTGTCTACGATTGAATCTGAGTCTCGTGAACAAGACATTCGTAGACAATGTCGAAATATCGAGCTTCACTAAAGAAGTATCACCATCATCATCATCAGCCTCTATCCGTCCACTGCTGAAAATGAAGTATAAAGATGGTAAATATAAGAGTTAGGGACCTTCAAGAAAAGAGCATACTCATATTTGAAAGGCCGGCAACGCACCTGCTGATCCTCTGGTGTAGCGGATGTCTGAATGTCTCTTATCATTTACCATCAGGTGAACCGACTGTCCGTTTGCCCCCTCTTCTATAAAAATAAAATAAAATTTACTTTGAATAGCTTTAAAAGGAAAATAACCAATTTCATTTAAAATCTCATAGAAAACATTGCATGTTTTATTTTGTTCCAATAAATACATCATCGTGATTCTTTTTGTCCACTGCTGGATACTCGCCTCTTCCATAGGATCATTATTATTATAGCCTAACCAGAAATATATAAACTCTGCATTGGTGACGCCACTGTATCTTATATACGGTAACACAGTATAGTCCATAATGAAATTAGTTCCGAAATTTTCCGCAATATGGCGAAGGTTTTTATTCTTCTGGTCAGGTTCAATTATCACATTATCTAAAAAATTACCTAAACCATTCATCGTGTTCATTGTTGCTACTTTCAATATTACTAAAATATTTTCATGCGTGTGCTTTCATCATTATCATCAGCCTCTATCCATCCACTGCTGAACATAGGCCTCCCTCAATGAACGCCAAGACGGCCGATCCCTTGCCACTTGCATCCACACGGACCGGCCACCGCACGGAGATCGTATTCCCACCGTAATGGCCGACCAACACTTCGTCTGCCCAATTGTTATTGAGTATACGTTGTTATTGAGATATTAAGTTAAGACGTATTTAAAGCTATATGTAATGCAATATTTTGATAACAGCGATGACAGTAACACACATTCCTATTACGAGTGGTACAAAGACTTGTTAAAAAGCTTATTTCATCATAATTATCATCAACGTCGTGATTATGAAACTGTGTTGGCAATCGGCTATAGATCTTTTTATCTCGCCATTGATCAGTGTTGAGAGGTGGTTGAGAGACTGCACTTGACATTATATGTTATTATACAAAAGGTTATCAATAATAATATTAAATAATCTATGTACCTTTAAATAGACTTCGGATGAATTTAAATTACGAAATCAATTCACCATCATCATCGTCATCAGCCTCTATCCGTTCACTGCTGAACGTTGACCTCCCTCAATGAAAGCCAAGACGACCGAACCCTTAAGAGTTGGTCGACCATTAACCAGGTGGGTTAAGACGATCTCTGTGCAATGGCTGGTCTGTGTTGGATGCCAGTTGCAAGGGATCAGTCGTCTTCGCGTTCATTGAGTGGGGCCTATGTTCAGCTGTGGACGGATAGTGGGTGATGATGATGAAGCGATGTTTAGAATCACTTGCTTTTAGCCCCATAGTGACTAGCCTCAGGTGAACTCTTTCATTTTTTCATCCAGATAGTAAGTAGGTTATATAAAATTATATAGGAACACTAAAAACATATTACACAGGTAGGTACACAAAATTTCTCATAAAATTATATGTATAAAATGTAAATAAATACAACTTTCTAAATGTAAAGTTATAAAACAAACATAATCAAGTGGTAACCGTGCGCTCAAGGACAGTGAAAGTTGGAGAAAGGATATGCAAAGCAGCACGACGTCACTACACGACGCATCTATTTTGTTGCTAACACTGTTTTAACAAGTTGCAAAGGCTGTATGTCATCGCCTCCATTTAAAAAAAGGAATAAGTAAGCCTCTAATCTATTGGTACTCATATAAAATACTAAAAAGTTTTTTTTAAACGCACTAATCTTCGAAAGTATAAATTCGAGCTGATAAATTTATTTGTGTAGTCGATGGCTCAATTATAATGAAGGTTGTAGGCTATTTATTTTACAGGATTTTTTTTCAAAATAAGAACTAGTGAAGCCGCGGAAAATAGAATAATATGAGCTTTCAAAACTAGAAACGAAATGAATTAATTATTCATATAATAAAACAACCATTTACCGATTTTATCGTGGCTTATTAAGATTTTTACGTTCCCGATGTTTCGGACACTAGAGCAACCATGGTCACGGCAAAAGTGAGGACTGATTTATGTGATTATTTTGTTAATTTGTTCAAATTTTTAAATCCAAGTTGGTTTTAGTAACAGAAAATATGTTTTTTTTTTTAATAATAATATATCATTTTATTTTTCATTATATAACGAGCCACGTAGCACTTTAAGAAAAGTTATGATATCCATGTTCAAAGTTTGGGGCATACCAGTTCCAACATTGCTTGTCTTAACGTCATTAGCCAATAGTAAACCTGATGTGGCAAAATCTTACTTAAAATATTATTTTATAAATATTTCTATGTGGTGTAAGTATTTTATAACTTATAGGAAGAATAAACACTTGACTACCGTAGATTCAACAAATCATAATTAGCAAGCTGGTTACTCGCCTTCAAGCGTTCAAAGTATCCGAGCCCTTCATTTTTGTTAGAACCTTCATAAAGGCAGCGCTCACAGACAAAATTCATAATTCATCTCACTCGCACTCGTAATAACATAATTAGAGTGAGCAGGATGAATAGAGTTATTAGTGATTCTAGCACGCAATAACCGTAAGGTCAGTTAGACAAAACGTAGATGCGTCAACGAACGACCCAAGGTGATATTGTATTGTCGCTAGGAATGTTTTGTACGAGATGCGTAATACTTGCATGTTGAAAAATTCATATATTCAACGTAACGAATACATTTATGTAACGGATTTTATTTAAAACAGTCCTTCGAACTTATTGCATACAGTGCGAATGGAATTTTCCAAAAAGTATTTAATTATTAATATTTGTATAAAGTATTAGATGTAAATTCTATTTACTCCTAAATGGCCTATGAATTTATTCAAAACCAAATTTAGTAGTTCTAGTAAAGCGGTATGAGAACTTTTTGATCTTCTCTTTTTATTTCACTTGTTAAAATATAAGAAAAACTACCTAATACTTATTTTGCAATAAAAGAGTATTTTTTTTTTTAATGTTAGTTGGATAGGCAAACTGGCAAACGTACCACCTGATGTTAAGTGGTCGACGTCGCCCATGAACATAAACTAGTATACCTGGAACAAGCCCAGGCAACTCATTTATGTGTTGCCTATCCTGAGACATAAGATGTTAAGTCTCGGTGCCAGTAATTACACTGCCTGTCTTGCCCTTCTCTCCGAAACACAGCAAAGCTGTTTCACGGGAGAAATAAGCAAGATGGTGGTACCCATGCAGCCGGGAGCGCGGCACAGCGCTTCCCTCCCACCGGTATCTATATTTTTAAGCAACACAAAATTGATATTTTTTTTATGAGCTCATATTTTGTTTTTTTTTAAGTATTTTTTAATGACGTTTATGTAATAGCGACTTCAGAATTCATTTTTCATAACAATCTATTTTCTGTTTGCTTTCCAATATCCTAAACACATTGCAAGTGTGTGATCGTTACATAACGTGCATTGTCTCTGAGATGGTCGCCCTAGTTTCACGTAACATCTGAAGCATATTCAATTCACTTTGAAACTATTCAAGCATCTAAAATAATTAACAATATATTGCATAATATTGTTATAATATCTATGGATATATAATATATATGGATGCATTTACACCACGTCAATCTAGTCCCATGGTAAATTCTCGAAGAACTTGTGTTACGGATACCAGACAACAGAAATATATTTAATACTTTTATACTATACATATATTTTTTTTATTATATGAGACACATATTTTATACATAACAATAACACATCCATGACTCAAAAACGGAGAAATTTTTTGTTACCTGGCGGGTCGAACCCGCTACCTCCAGTTTGAACGCCAACGCACTAAGCATTGAGACACAGAGGTTGTTAAGCACAGGATTAAGTGTATATTATATTAATTGATATAAAAACTAGGAGACGAACTAGCTAACAACAACATCTATGATCACAGGATCGTCAATGTATTGCTGTTCGAAAGTTCAAGATCAGAATGGGGTGTCTGTATTCTTAAAACAGCGGAAAAAAATAATAGTTTGGTACCATTCGTCCATAGAGGAGCACGCTACAAAATGCATGTCTTACATAAAAATAAAAGAACAATAGATAAATAATCAAAGAAGATGGTGTCCATTTAAAAATAGGTCTATACACATGAGATATCCCGAAATGAAACCGTTAACAGCAATACCAATTTTATCTAGTTAATTTTGCTTGCCAAGACACATGTTTTGTCTCATATGTCGTCTTTTGAAATGTTTTGACGAACTAATGGTTATTATTATTATAAAGAGAGATAAAATGGAGGAGTATTGATGCTAGTTTTATTATAACAAACATATTGAGTAAGGTTCTTGGGTAACCTATAGCCTGCTTTTGAGATAATTTAGATGGAAATCTAAATAGGGTAATTATTTCGATAACGAATCCAAGTTGGATACAAATAGCGGACTATTCATCCTTTTTTGACTCAGGGAAATGCTTTATGCATATAGTCAGGTACCTGGGTTGTTCCTGACCCAATGATGGACTCAGACTTGGGCTGTGTATACACTAACTAAAACCACTGCGAACGCCTTCAGCTTTTTGAAGGTTCCGGATCTGCGGGCAACAGGAGTACCTCAGCGACGAAACTGTTCGTCCTATCTTTAGCAGTGGAAAAAACTGATGATGATTCTAGCATACTGTTAAACATATTTTACATATAATTTTAATATAGATAAAAGTACATTTCTAACCATAGAAACCACTGAAATATTTGCTTGGTTACGAAATCGGCGGTCGACAAATGCGGCTTGTAGATGAATAACTGTTGTAAAACGAATGATTTACATTTTTAAAATTCCAAATTTAAGTACTAAGACGTCTGAGCTTATATTCTGAAATTAGGGTCAATGATGAGAGAGCCGTACATTTAAATCTAACAGTCCTTTATACATATTTGAGAAAATGCGCTGCAAATCAGAATTTTGTTCGATTTATTCAAATACAAATTCAAAACATTATTTCTATTTCTTAGGCAACATCCTTATAACCCCTTAAAAATGTCAAATTATAAAACTCAGAAAAGAGATTATGCAAAAAAATTAAAAATAAACTCCTTTTTAATGCAGTCTCTTTTTAGGAAAACGAGAAAAAACTTAGGTGTTGCTCTTTTGTCAAAATAATTCACATATAAAGTTAAATAAAATTAATTAAATATCTTAATCTTAATGTCTAATCACTGGATGTAGTACCCGCAATTTATCAAGTTCTAAAATTTCTGCAATTTCTTTTTGAAGTTTTACTTCTTTTGGCACGTTAGGGAAAATGATGAGAGCAAATTTTTACGATGCGCGTCACACTGTTAGCTATAGAACAATTTCACATAATGACAGTATAGACGTCAGAAGAAGATATAGTTTTTAACTAAAAAATAAGCAAAGAGATTACAGTCTAATGAAATTGTACTATGTATTTTTTTATCTTCTAATACATAAGTATACACACACTTTTTGTCTTTTCTTCAACACACTATACAAATATTAAAGCCATGGTTCTATTGTATATGACTAAAACATGAAAAACATTTTAGTTTTCAAAACCTAATACACTAATCACCATCAATTTTTGTTTATTCTTTGTGTCTCTATCATAGACCATTGTTGACTGTGGTGACTAAAGAATTGGTTATTGCGGGCGACGACTTTCGCGTGAGTCGCATAGACAATTTTTGCAGTGAATATAACAATCCTTAGCATATGACAGCATGCCTGTGACACACGAGTACACTTCGGTAAATCTTGTTTACGTACATATAGATACAAGGGCTGCGTAATAACTCATTTTAGCCAAAAATTTGTTTCTGGGCAGCCAAGATAAATTGATCGAACTGTTAAATATTATGGTAAAATGATTTCTTCAACATTAAAATATATAATGTCGCCTATGTAAATTTTTATGCTATCGATTTATTGAAGTTTTTAGCGTATAAAAATGTTTTTAGTTATTTTTACCATCTGTAAGTAATTCTATACTTAAAAGTATTGATTTTTTGTGATTTCATTAAATGGTTTAGTACTGATTTAACCTTATTAATTTACTGATTTAACAAAATAAAGGTTGATGATTCCCATCCCACCATGACGATCGTCAATCTACGATCAATTTCGAGATACAAAGTTGGAACCTAAAAACTCTGTAAAATCAAACCACAAATCCGCCTATTAGATAAAATACGAAATAAGCGATTAGATACGTTTCCCACGCAGACATCAGGCTGCGCTGGCCTTGCGTCTGAACCTTTGCGACAAAGCTGATAGAGTCACGGACTCGGCCTATTAACTCGTATTTTCCTCTCTGTGTCTTTATAACTGGATCATTAATTGTAAAGGAAATTTGAAGTTATAGAAAATGTACATTTAAAAATTATGTATTATATATGTGTTTATTAACTGACATTTTTAATATATTTTACCCAACTACGGCAAATAGGTACGAAAGAAAGAGTTATGATTTTACCAGTGTTCCACCGTATCGCCTAAACTACTTTGATTCTGATGAATTAGATGTCAATTGAATTCTAAAAGAAGAAATACATTTTTTAGTCTTTACCTTAGGATTTTTACTTGTGTAACTATACCAAAATGTTTTACATGTTTTACAATTTCAAAGTTCATAAATCATAAACGAAAAATAAATTTGAAAAAGGAATTACAAATAAAAGAAAACTTTCGTGTTAAGTTATAATTAACGCATAGATTTAGTATGTTTTAGTTATTCCTTTGTAAAATTTATTTGAATTTTTTTATACATAAACTTGAATTGAATTTTCATGAACCTATATGATCAAGCATAACAAATTAATAACATATCATAAAATAATTAGCATCAAATATGATAACTAAAATTCAAAGTAACCAAAAACGATTCATTCAGAACGAATCTAAATATATCAGATTTATTTTGATTCAAATAAGTCACGTGAGGAAAGGTGAATGTTCGTAACCGAATCCTTTTCAAAGCAAAGATATTCTTATGGAAAGTGAACGCAGGTATCCTATAAATAGATGCTGACCTATCGCTTGATGCGTCAGCGAACCTACGTGATGTAACCACACACAGAAACATTTTATTAAAATTTAAATGCAATATGCACAACACTAACATCGATAGACGAAGGTGAAAGTGTGGTTTCCGAACGAAGCTCGCTACTAAACGTCCATCTTTATTAAATTGAACGAACCTTTTTTATAGCTTTACTACCTTAGAATAAGTCTTGTATATTATTCATTATTGATATATTATATCAAATTTCACGACAACACTGTCCTTCCGTGACCGTTGTTGGAAATTTTTTAAATCGTCGGGAATGTAAAATTTACTAGTATTTTTACATTTAATGTAATTTTATATGTCGTATAATATGTCTAAACATGATTATCTAAGGCACGATAGTGTCGACAAAGTTAGGTAAATCGCTAGTCCCCACCATGGTTCAGGCCTTGTCGTGGCGATGGGGCTCAGTAACCTAGGGTGAGCGGTGCACCTTGGGCGAAGCTAATTGGGCCGAGGGGGCTCTTTGTACCCCTCTTATAAGAAGAGGGGACAGAAGAGCAGGGGGCAAGGGGGAGGATGGGAACCTCACACCATTGTACTGTCTCGACGTTCGGAGGGGTTGTTCTGTGGTGCGGGACAACCCCTCTGTGGAGGTGGCGTCGGTCCCTTGCGGGACTGACTAGCCGTCGAGGTGCCCTGTTTGTTTTCTAGATCCGGGGCACCTCACCAAAGGCGGCATTGGTGGCACTCGCCGGGTTTTAGTGGGTAGAGCTGCGTCCATTTACCAGCTGTCGGGCGCAGCGAGTCCCACATACCCGCGTGGTGAGACCCACTCCTCCGCGGGATGCCTCAGAGCATTTCCCGGCGTTAAAGAAAAAAAAAAAGGTAAATCACTAGTCATTTAAACAAATCTTGTTAGGTATGACAATTCAAACCTACAGTTCATCATTTTAGGAATCAAATATACCGTATAATATACGTACAAAAACTGGATACAATTTTGTATATGCCCACAAAATATCATGCTGTATATAAATTTCGAAAAGAAAAACGTGTATAATCCGCTTTACAATACATCGATGAAACACCCAACGAAAGTCCGTTATAGGGATGTACACACCGTCACGACTACAACTGGTACCGTTGGACCGTCTGCGACGCCGTTACCTGCGCGCGCGCAGCCTAGACCCGCAACTCTCACTTTCATTCACCGCTTTTTATCTCGTAACGGAACACGATACAATAACTTTTTTCAATGCCACGTTTTCTTTTTTGTTTTTATCATTGATATGAATCATTAATTGGCGCGCCTTGGCAGGAAAATCGACTCGAATGCCGTGACGGCAACTGAATGACGCTGTTATTTTATTCGTCTTTGGTTGAATTATATTAAAAATGTTATTCTTTTAATTTTAAACTGCTCTGAGTGTCCCGTGACAACCAACATTTTTATTGCGAAACTATGGATCATCGAAGTAATAAATATTTATACCGAAGTAATTTGCAGGTTCATTAATACTTTTCGTTGTGAAACATTTATTTATTAGCAGGCACTTTTATTTAGCTCTCGGATACAGCCAGTCAAGATCAGCCTTGACCACCGACTCTGACATTAAAAAATACGCGCCTTTCACGGCTGTCAGGTGAATATATAAATAAATATACTTTATTTTATTTAGATATCGGAGTGTTATGTGATTCTTGTAAAACATGAATCGAGCGTAATAAAGATGTAGTTTACATGTAATGTAAACTATTATCATTATTACATAATAATATTAATGCACAGATTATAACACACACATTTAAAAAAAAAAAGCAGATGGACTAACTGGTTTAATATTATTATATTAAGCCAGTCAGTCCATCTATCCGTACTTTCATCCGTAAGTTGTCTTATGTACTCTACAGAATAATAAAAAAATGTAGAAATGGACCAATATTCGCCATAATTTTATTACATAGATGTCTTGGTGGTAAAGCAAGAGCAGCAAAAGCTTTACTATAAATAAAAGTTTAAAAGGTTGCAGGTCACGGAATACCCAGCTGATGTTAAACATTATTAATATTAGAATAAATAATTAATAAAAATCTTTGACGAAAGTCTTTTGTCTATTAGAGGCGATTTTACTGCGTCAATAGATCACACTAAAAACATTGCTACCTAAAAAATGTTTGTCTTTAAAATTATTACAATCATACAAATCGTCAATTTCTAGAACGTTAAAACGCCAGGCTATGTTTAAAACGTGTTCAGTATTTTAGCATAATATAGCATTATACGGTGTTGTGAAACATGCAGACTTGTACCACAAGTTAAGGCCAATGTTGAGCAATTTTCCCATTTCGAAGAGAAGCCAAGCCTTGACCTAGGAGTTAAATTATATTTCGTCACCAGTGTGACACATTGCAAACTATTTTTTATCCCAAAAAATGAGGCATATAAAATTTTATTTTATTTTATTTTAAAATACTGATTGTGCCACTTGGGATTCGGCTGAAAAATTATTTCATTAATAATAATATCAACCCTTTTATGTCCCACTGCTGGGCACGGGTCTCCTCCTCAGGCGAGGAGGGATTTGGGCCATAGTTCACCGATGCGCTGGCCCAATGCGAGTTGGTGAACTTCACACACCTTCAAAGACTTTTAATCTTATCAGGCATGCAGGTTTCCTCAAGATGTGTCCTTCACCGGTGAGCAAGTGATGGTCTCATGTTTAGATGCACGTAGAAATTAAGAAAAACCCATTTCTTACATTCATATTTAAAGTATTATTTAATGTTATACATGAAATTCATCTTTTAGAATTTTTATCCACCCACTACAAGAACTTTTAAAACTAAAAAAAAGTAATATTCTTATTTGTTTCCATGCCAGGTTTATAACCTATAATATGCCATATTTCATGAATTTGGGCGTGATCAAAGTATACGTCCTTCACGGTTACAAAAGTTGTAGATGTCGCTGTAGAGCGGCGCACGCGCATGTTGCGCCACCTCAGCTTTACGCAACGAGGTCGTTCACCCCGGAAGGTGTTTTCCTTTTCTATAGTGTGTGGCGTGTTCGCGTGTCTTATATTAAGTGTGTCAGTATTAGCACCCTCTCATTGTATTACACTAATCATATCTTGATCAAAGTCTCATTACTTTGGCGATTGAGCAATCATGAAGCTGCATCCATATGGTGAATGATGTTGAAAATGAAAGTTATGGTAATACTTGGACACGGTAAACGTGGTTTTAGTATTAGATGTACAAAATGGTTGTTGTTTAGACATTTCAATTGTTAATATAAAATGTCATCTTTATTGTTCATTTAAGCCGCTTCAATCTTACTAATATTATAAACGTGAAAGTTTGTAAGAATGTTTGGATATATGTTTGTTACTCTTTCACGCAAAAACTGAATGGATTTTGATGAAACTTTACAATATTATAGCTTACATATCCGAATAATATATTGGCTATAATTTATCCCTGTACTCTTACGAGAATGGAAAGTTCGCGGGTGAAACCGCGGAGGCTGCTAGTCACAAAATAATTTAAAACGGCAGTACATAGTTTTTTTATTACATGTAAAATTCATGATATTGAGCCTGTCACAATCTAGACTTTTAAATAGACAGTCAATGAATCTGGAATGGCCCAAGATGGAGTAGGCGATCAAAAACGATGACAATCTCCGTGCTATATTATACTGCTTAAATTACATATGAAGCTTATAAGTGCTGTTCATAATAATCTTGAACTAAAATACTAATAAAAATATCTTAAGTCAACTATTAAAAATGCTGGATTTTATTCGTAATGATATCGCCTTCTATAAGAGGCAATAGTAAAGAATGACACACCAAGGAGCAATTATTTACGCCAACATTTAATTTTGATCATGTCTTCGCATCGTGGTCACAACCAAGCAATGATTTATTTTCATACGCGTTGTTTACAATGTGGTTGCGTGCAACCGACTGACCGAATTAGTCTGTAGTCATTTCATAGGCGGTTGTAAATTGAACGCTCATAAATAATATGAGCATACTTATTACACTGGTGTAGCCGAAACAACTCAATCAATGTTACAATTAAAATATTTCATTTAGCTTTATAATTATCATTTTTATTAACCTTTATCCGTGCTCTACGGGACTGTTTAACTTAACGCCAAGATGACCAAACTTTTTTTTATTTTACGCTGGGAAATGCTTTGAAGCATACCCCTGGGGAGGGGGGACACCCTAGGCGGGTATGTGTCTCGCTGATACCCGATAAAACCTTGGTGGGAAAGATGGCCGACCTCTGGTACTCATAACTCACATCCAAGGCCATGGCACGGCTCTCCGTGCACGGCCACATTCGGTAAAATGAAGAGATCACACTCTTGTAGTCTCTTCCTTTTCCTGAATATGGCCGTGGAAATGCTTGCTTATTAATAATTATAATTTCTTAGAACAAATATGTTACTCGCTTCATTTAAAATCTACTAAAATTTTTGCAGCCCATAATTAATATAAAATATTAACTCTGTTGCCTGCTGCTGCTGGTAAAAAGAAATTATAAGATAAGTAATAATTACTCTAAACTTACCTCTAAGGATTGAACCATTCTGAACGATTTGCCACTCTTTTGATTTTATATAAAATTTTAAAATAACATGACAACATTCGTAGATGTCGAAATATTCAGCCACGTGATAAATAATCCCGTTTAAATAATTAATTTTATTTAATAAAGTTTTTTTTCCTATGACATAAACTTTGTATTATTTCGATTGAAATCCCACAATGGCAGGAGTTACGGGTGATTTGTTTGTCAAAGCTGGACATTTATATAACTGACTGCGAACGCTTACGCAAAGATGCACCGGTTGCGAAAGCGCACCCGCATTTTAAGGCCTCATGTGTTTTCAATAACACGATTGACGTACGTTACTTAACTGAAATAGTATTGAAATATAACGCAACTTAAGGATTACACATTACTAAAAGAATATCAAAATGTTGATGTTGAGAGCGGAGAGTGAATCTTCGTGTAATGTCAAAGTGATAGAAAACATGATTATAATAAAGGAATACGTTTAAAGATCGGGATTAATTTTTTTAAAGGTATTTAAAAAAGGATAAGAAAATATATGTAAGAAAAACTTTAAAAGTAGTTTTTATACATTACAAATTTAAGTTTAAAATGTTACAAAGTATAAAACAAGAACAAAAGACGGTATTTTTCCTCCTATGACATATGTTACTTCTCTATTACAAATAAGAAAAAAAACCTATACAAATAATTTACGAAAGTAACATCTTGCAATAGCGAGTGCTAATTTTATCGATACCGCTAAGAGCTCCTGATGCAACTTACTACTGAAAAACGACGGACGATACTGACGTCATAAACCGTTACTTAACATCTAATGCACACGTCTTAACTTGGAATATATATTGATATAATAAGGTTTAAAAGTCATTGCATTCTTCTTCTTCTTCGCGGAATTCTTTTTTTAAATGTTACTTGGAGAGGCAAACTAGCAGATGTGCCACCTGATTGTAAGTGGTCAGCGTCACCCATGAACATAAACGTCTACCTGGAACTAGCCCAGCAACTCATTCATACTGGACGGCGATGGTCTCCTTCTGCGAGGCAGTAATGTTCCAGAAGGAGGCCGAAAAGCGGGTGAGAGAGAAGGCCGCTGACGAGGACTCCCCCCGCGGGCGACGCACGGGGGTGCGTAAGTGACGCTACTAAATGCGCCTCCAGTGCTGTGCCAGGTTCAGGTTGGGAACCTCACCCTGGCACGACGTCGCGGGACTGCTTAGTGGCGGCCGG
The DNA here is from genome assembly GCA_963853865.1 of Helleia helle. Lineage (NCBI taxonomy): Eukaryota > Metazoa > Arthropoda > Insecta > Lepidoptera > Lycaenidae > Helleia > Helleia helle. The sequence continues at coordinate 18,399,157 of OY971421.1, forward strand.
GTAATCCCTCCTTACGAGGAGTAGTCTGGCTTTACCGGAGCTAGCCTGTCGCTGAGGTGATGCCTGTAGATCCGGGACCCTGTAAAAGCGGCTAAGGCCCTCAGAGGTGGTTTCGTGGCCAACCTGGATCATACGAAATTTGCGTCATCAATAAAAAAATTAACTCATTCATGTGTTGCCTATCCTGAGACATAAGATGTTTATTAATTATACTGCCTGTCTTGCCCTACTCTCAGAAACACAGCAAAACTGTTTCACGAGAGAAACAAGCAAGATGGTGGAACCCAAACAGACTGGAGCGCAGCACAGCACAAGCCTCTAACCGGTTTTCTTCTATTTCCATTCTTCTTACCTTTGACAGACCCAAACATCGAGGAAGGTTATGGAATATATATTTTAGAGGAAAGTTTTTACTATTTTGAGGTGGTTGTAACCGCGGTGGGGTCATGGTTCAGGCCTTGATGTGGCGGTGGGGCTCAGTAGCCTAGGGTGAAGCGAGCACCTTGGGCGAAGCTAATTGAGCCGAGGGGGCTCTTTGTATCCCTCTTATAAGAAGAGGGGACAAAAAGCAGGGAGCAAGGGCCGAGAACGGGAACCTCGCCCCATTGTACTGTCCCAAGGTTGGGAGGGGTTGTTTTGTGGTGCGGGACAACCCCTCTGTGGAGGGACGTCGGTCAGTTGGGGGACTGACTAGCTGTCGAAGTGCCCTGTGTGCTCATTAGATCCGGGGCACCTCACCAAAGGCGGCATTGGTGGCACTCGCCGGGTTTTAGTGGGTAGAGCTGCGTCCAATCACCATCTTTGGGGCGCAGCGAGTCCCACATACCCACTCCCCAGGCGGGATGCCTCAGAGCATTTCCCGGCGTAAAAGAAAAAAAAAGAAAGGTTACCTACGGAATATATATTTTAGAGGATTTTTTTTCTACCATTTTGAGGTAGGTTAAACCGCGGTGAATTGCTAGTATCTTAATAAAGTTGTCCTAAATAAGTGAGGGTAAAGACCTTTTGCGTAATATGTTACGTGGTCTGGTGAGAGGCAATGTCAGCCTTGCAACGCTATTATGGCGGGTAAGCAATTCTTAAATCCAAAACAATGCATGACTTTGGCGATTTCGACTCGTTAACAAAAATATAGATTTCACAGACGTTTTGATGAAACATTGCTTTTAGTCTAGACTTTTAGATGTGTTAATTAAGTAGATACTATATTCTTAGATCATTTATTGGGTATTTTTTTTAAATTATTGATAGGCTTGCGTTTGGCCACTGTCTCACCTGATAGAAAGTGATGACGTGGCCGACGATGGAGCACGTTAAAATATATATATTAAGGATTTTCTGGGAATAAAAATTCCCAAAATTCTAAGCACTCGAATACAATTCCTATGCTATAAACATCACATACTTTTATTTCCCTTTTCAAAAATAGCCTCGCAAGAAGGCGAAGGTCTGCTATAACAGTATGTGTTGAAAAATATTTTAAATGACAACACCGTTTTCAGACATGAAAATAGCGTATTTTTTTCTTGAAAAAAATCGAATGCTTTAATTTATAGATTTTAAAGTATTCGGCTCGTTTATGTGTGTGTATCATTATCATCAACCCATTCCCAACCACTGCGAGTCATGTTAATCAATAAATTAATATTATTATTTTGAGGTAATGACTTAGTAAATGAAGTTTGTATATGTTTATAGAACTACAATTTAAAAGTGTATTTACATATAAAACAACTGCAAATCAAGGTTCTTCTAATGCCTCTTATAAATTAAGTCTTTTGTTTCGTTGGCGTAAGTGCCAAAAAAGGTCAATGACCAGCCTCGACGTTTCTACAACTCAACCAAATATGATAACAGCTGTAAAATATTTTTCGATATTCACAATAGCTACGTTGTTGCTATGTATTACAGTTTAATTTACATTACACCAATTCCGAATTTACTGCCTTACGCTTCTATAGCCTGACTATATGTTTATTATGTACTCTATCGTAACCAGCGATTAGACTGTATTGTAAATTGGACTTTATGTAGTTATTTTATAGTATACAATTGAGTATCAATATAAGGTTTATAAGACAATTTGTATCCGGAAGTATATAGCAATGACGGCCAAATGTTACGAGTAGTTTGTTTATCGCGCGTTCTTGACAGCCAAAAAGTGAAAACGCTTGTGGATGGGTGTTGTGAAACTAGGCGACTGACATGGGCGACTTCGAGAATACCGCCGTAAACACCATAACTACTTACATAATACGATATATTGAAAACAATCACATAACTACATTTGAGAAATCGGTATTTTTTAACTTATTAATTATTATCATTCATATTCGTACAGCTTAAAAATATTTAGGAAGAATCAGAAATTTTTGAATTTTCTAGAAATGTTCCGGATTCTTGGTTCGCTTTAAAATGTAGAGGTATAGAGTCAGGGACTGATATAATGAGGTCTTCACTTTCCCATCCAGCTGGCCACGAGATCATCGTTTTAAATGTTTTCTAATTATGAACATAGTATGAAGTATCTAGTACCTTAGTGCAATAGATACAGAATACAGAGTAACAAAATATATGAACAAAAGTATAATGACTATTTTTATTGCTTATTCTATATTTATAACATTTTGTAATATTCAAATAATGAATAAAATATTAATGAATGAGTATTTAGTAACACGGCGAATATAAAATAGGTTCAACGGAATTCAAATCCCAATGCTAAAGTCCCACTGCTTAAAATATTTACGCTTATTGTAATAATAACATTGAAGTTAATTTATATCTATGAAGGTTGGTTTTTTAATGCTATATTTCAAGTACATCATACGTTTTTACCACTATCAACTACTTATTTATATTAAACAGTCACTTAGAGGAAGGTTTCATAGTTTCAAATTCTTCAGAAATAATGGATAGTAAGTGGTTAAAAACAGTCACTTAGAGGAAGGTTTCATAGTTTCAAATTCTTCAGAAATAAGGGATAGTAAGTGGTTAAGAACAGTCACTTAGAGGAAGGTTTCATAGTTTCAAATTCTTCAGAAATAATGGATAGTAAGTGGTTAAGAACACCCATTACCAGGTCCTCTCGGTTTTGACGAAACAAGGAACTTGTCACGAGACAAAAGAGGTAGGCAATGGTTCTATGATTGTAGTCATTACCTGCCTGCCTGTCAAAAACATGGGGAAGTAATAAGCTAGGCTTTTTATCATTGTCGTTGATTCGAATCCAGCAAGGGCGAACATTAATTCATCTTCATTTTGTGTAGTTTATTTTATATTGATAATAATGCAATACAGAAAAAACAGTACCAATAAAACAGGCAGGATATTTCTATGCTCTCGCCCAGTGTAGGGTTCATTACCGATCCCACCTTGGTTCATCAAGCCTTGTCGTGATAGTGGGGCTCTACTGAGCCTAAGATGAATCCAGCACCTTGGGCGCAGCGAATTGAGCGAGGGAGCTGCTGCAAAAGAGCAGAAGGACAAGGGGCGAGGATGGGAACCTTACCCCATTGTACTGTCCCGACGTTGGGTGGGGTTGTTCTGTGGTGCGGGACAACCCCTTTTAGTGGGAAGAGTTGCGTCCACCTTACCACCTTTCGGGCGCAGTGAGTCCCACATACCCCCCACCCGGGAGACCTACTCCCCCGCGGGATGCCTCAGAGCATTTCCCATTCAAAATAAAAAAGGGGTTCATTACCATCCGCATCCATCTCCCAAAAGTCATTGCAATTTCAAGTGCAGGACCTTTTCACTGTCACAAAGTTCAGAAACCGGACCTCCTCCTCCTCCCGGTTCAAAGTCAAACCCATTCAACAATAATCTCACAAAATACACACAATTATATTGGACCTGCCAAATCGCTTATAAAAGTGTCACTTTTGAACATCATAACATTTTGGCAGCGCAATCCAGAAAGAATTTTACAGCTTATTAATTGGAAATGAACTCAATTCAGAATGTCAATGACATCGGTCGTATTGTGTATTGTGTTTTCCGTTTTTGGTCTATCGACATACTTTTTGAGGGTGACTCAGCACAGCGAAATTTTAAAGGGTACTTAGTATTGTATCTAACATTTGAAATTGGAATGTAAAAAAGTTAAGAGCTGCCAGCTTGTTGTCTTTTAAAGGGAAAAAAAACTACTTTTCATGTATTTACTCACACAGAAAAATACAGTTCTTATTTTTGGTATAAGGTTTCAATTATCATATGTAATATGGACAGAGCAGATAAAAGACAATAAATAATTAAAATATACTTTTTATATTTCATTTGGAGATTGTGTTCGTCATTATTGTCAACGATAATCTTACATTAGCCTTTTTAATTAATTATCTGTTTTCTTTTAAAATTCAAGAGGTCATTGCACCTTTATCGAAATTTCAATTATCACCCGACATGATGTCGATGAACACTTAATAATGCAATAATTAAAATATTCTTAACGAGAAGGGTTTTTTACATTTACCAATGCACATTTAGGTAAATTAGTTACCCAACGTTTTAATTTTAACCAAAATATTTCCAATGTTTTTTTTTATTATTATAACTTGAGTTAGTCAAAAATAACAAAGCAAGAAAAACATCGGTAAACAAACAGATAAGAAGAAACTGTGTATCCTTATTTATACATAGATAAATATTTATATACCGTATTATACCTCCTACCTAATACCAATATAAACCTAATACCGTAGCAATAATATAATATATCAATCTCTTTAAATCCCACAGCTGGGCACGGTCTCCTCCTCGAAATCAAGTGGCGAGGGTGTAGGGCCATACATACAAATACACCATACTTTCTTTGCGTAAAGTACGTAATGCAACGCGTACTTTTCAGTAAATGCACATTCATGTATGCCATAGAAATAGACGTACTACATAATACCAAGCCCAAGTGAAACGTGTCATCATTGTGGTTGATCATCGTGTGCTTATCACAACCTACGTGTGATATATCATGACTAGAATCCAGCTATCTGATTCATACCCTAAATAATAATATCAGTGACTAGATTAGATAAAAAATAGACTTAATAAATATGAACTGACAACGCCATCTATAGTTTTGTATTTCTTTGTCAATTGAACCCGAGAATATTGTTTTCTCTAGATCAGAAGTATGTGCCAATTTCCTACTTTTTGTATTATTGCTCGATGCGAAATATTATATTGAAGAATTAATGAACAAAGAAACGAAAAACACATTTTTATCAACCGTTGATCAAATATCGCCCATATAGCGCTAAAGCTTTTTTTACCAATACCGCCTTTGTTGAGATGCCCCGGATCTGTTGAGCAACCGAGCACCTAGACCGCTAGTCAGTCCCCCAAGGGACCGACGCCACCTCCACAGAGGACCTACTCCAACGTCAGGACAGTGCAATGGGGTGAGGTTCTTATCATCGCCCCTTGTCCCCTCTTACTCTTTTGTCCCCTCTTCTTACAAGAGGGGTACAAAGAGCAGCCCCCTCGGTTCACTTGGCTTCGCCCAAGGTGCTGGGGTCACCTTAGATTACTAAGCTCCACCGCCACGACTAGGCTTGAACCGTGGTGGAGATATAGCGTTAAAGCTACTTCATAATTACTCATCTTTACGAATAATCATACAATGACACCAGTCTATACTAATTCCATTTTTTAGGTTATTCAACTCTGTTACTGGCGGTCTAGTGACGTGCGATTGATCATTTTCAGCGATATCTACGACACACATTCGTCAGATGATAAGCTTGTCTGGGAAATATAATCTTTCATACCAAAAAGATCTTAAGCTAACAATATTATCTTAGACAAGTGTATAGTAAATAAAAACATCTAGTGAAAATCTTCTACATGTTTCCTTTATGGCGGCTGTACACTCTCGCTCGGGAACACTCGCTATGTCTCGCCCGAGGTTTTTCGGTCCGCCTATTAATATATAAATGACATCTACACTCTCGCGCTCGCCCTGCCTCGGACTGTCTCGGGGAGAGTGCCGCTATTATAATTCATATACATGTGATGACAGTATAATGTGATTTTAGTATCTAGCAAAATAAAAAATGATTGTTTAAATTAAATATGGTTTGAAATATGAAATTACCATATTTTACCTGTTTTAATATTTTTGCTAATGTGTTTAAACTTCTTTGTCTTTTACATTTCGTTGCCGCAATAAAATGCTACATATCTTTTTTAAATATTTGATATAATATGCAAAAGTCAGTATTGAATTTACTGAATTATTACTTTATCGAAGTTTACAAGTTTTAGCTTTACTATACACCATAGAAAACGTTTTATGTTTTCTAAAATTCACAGACTGCCATTTGAGACAGACAGTCCATATATAGTATTAAAGGTCATAGTAAATCGTAAATGAACAACATATCAATATGTCATTTCTTACATAACTAAATGATTCTTCCTGTAGTTCTGCTATCATTGAGTGCGCTTTCACTTGTAAGGGGTTTGTTCCTCAATATGATAGAATCAAAAACCCTTATAGGATCACTCCGTTTGTCCGATAGTCCGTCAGTCTGTAATTGACGTAGTCATGAAATTTAGTAATAAGCTAGGTCAAAAAGTAAGTGAAGGAAACCTGAAAATCGTGAATTTATTGTTATAAATATAAAAAACCAGGCAAGCGCGCGTCTAATGTGGCGTGACGGCTGAGGTTTCCTAAAATCGGGGTTTTTATGTAGTATAGCTACAAATTAACGATCTTCAGAGATTCCTTTCCTTTGTTGTGAGACCTTTTTTTTCTTTAACGCCGGGAAATGTTCTGAGGCATCCCGCGGGGGAGTGGATCTCCCCAGGCGGTATGTGGGACTCGCTGTGCCGAAAACTGGTAAGTGGACGCAGCTCTACCCACTAAAATCCGGCGACCCCTCAAGGGACCGACGCCACCTCCACAGAGGGGTTTATTTATTATTTATTTATTTATTATTAGATCCACCAACAAGGATACATTGACACATTATTTTATGAATACATATTTATGAGTTTTATAGCTGGATGTGGTTGTCCTGCACCACAGAACAACCCTTCTGTTGAGGTGGTTTCGGTTCCCTGAGGGACTAACTAGTCGTCTAGTTGCGCTGTTTGCTCAACAGATGCGGGGCACCCAACCAAAGGCGGCATTGGTGGCACTCGCTGAGTTAAAGTGGGTAGAGCTGCGTCCACCTTACCAACTTTCGGGCGCAGCGAGTCCCAGATATACGTCTGGGGAGTCCCCGGGATGCCTCAGAGCATTTCCCGGCGTAAAATAAGAAAAAAGTACCCTATAGGTTTTGGTTTGACAGAATAAGACAGACAACGCGATGTCCTATAAAGGTTCCGAATGGTCATTTTGTGGAACCCTAAAAATACGTTTCTTGGAACCCTCAGAGTTAGACTTGCTCTTATCGGGGCTTAAACAGGCCATCCCGCGTGTCTCAATAATGTGCGCGTGTTGAAGAGGAGAATAGTTAACCCAGATTCACCGGACCGTTCCTAAATATACCCGGGATACCTGACTGGCGCATGCGACGCGGCCATTAATATGAAAGGTGAAGTCGAGAAAATATGATTTAGTTTGTAGGTAGCTTTGATGATCTAAAACTTTTCGTGGCTATGAACATTGTTCACGTTTTGAATGTCCATGTTATTTAATATGTGAAGAATATGCTCATGATAAACTTGGTAGCTTCACTAATAAAACTTTATAAAAAATACATTTCGCCAGTACGATATAGGTTTGATTGCTCAAAGATCATGGCTATGAACACCATCGATAAATTGCTTTCGAAATAGTCTATATATAAATATATAGTATAGTTTCATAAGTTTCGTTACGGTATGATTCAGGATTGCTTTCGAAAGAGATCAGTAGATCTATTCTGGGAATAATTTAAAACGGTGTAATATAATAAGGTCATAGTTTTTCATTTCCCATAAAATGTAATTAAGTGGTAAAAGTATTTGTGTAAACACATGTTCAGTATCAAGTCTAATGTTAACAAAATGAATCAGTAATCTAGATACTAATAGGGGGCGATGCGAATGAACTTAGTATTAATGTAGTCGAGGAACAAATTGTGCCATTGGCCGTTTAACCTTTTCAACTGCTATTTTCAAGTGCTATTGTGCTGGTATAATAAATAATTATCAGTCTATTCAATGCTTTTATTTTAAAGAAAGTGAAATATTAACATTAGGAAAAGATAATTAGATATCTATACATTTAATTTAAAAAACAAAAAATATATTTATTTAAAATAGAAACAATATATCGTTAGATATGATCGATAGACGGTCACGAAGAGCTGCGCGTGCGCCGCGGCTGACCTACTTTTGCGCCGACGACGATTTGTTCCCCTCGGTTAGACCACACACGACACACCACACCAAAGCCTATTGCAATCAGTCACAACACTCAAACACTTCTACCTTTTTACCAAAATCTCTTCGGAGGGTTCATCGAACCTACTATCGAAATCCGCACACTCACACGCACGCACACGCAAATAAAAAAACGAAACAAAAAATCGCCAACCTGTAAATGAATAAAAAAGACAGAGACAACAACATTTTGGTAGTGCACTGAACGTAAGGTCGACTACGAAAAACACTGACGCAATTTTTACAGCGCACGTAATGCAGACGGCGGTGTGTGCGTGAACGCTGAGAGCGACGCCCGCGTCCGAAACGGAGGCGGAATATTTAGGTGAAAGTGTTTCGAATTTCGACATGACGACATTTGCGCGCAGTCGTTATCGTGATTTTGCCGAATCTAGAGGTTCGGGGAACGCGCTTACGACCGTCTAGCGGTATATCGTGCTTCGCAGGATTCGTGCTGTGACAAGTGCTGACAGAAAAGTATGCTAAGGGTTGGTGTGTCAAAGAATTTTCGAAGACGTAAATTAAAAGTGATCCTGTGATCCTAAAGACGTGGTACTTGGTGATGTGCGAACTGTGGTGCTAAGCAAACTGTCGACTGGCGACAATCTGGGACCCGAGGCGCTTGACGCCTCAGCGCATGCACTGCAATTGCAGACGATGACATCCACAATGGGTAAATACTTATATTATATACAAATAAAACATTTTGTTTTCGAAAACAAATAAAAACAATCCTTTATTAGAAACAAATAAGAGGTATTTAATAAAATAAAACATAATATCTAATATCTCTGAACTCTTAACATGTTAAAGGTAACTCGTAGAGAACATTCCGTAGCTACTTGCTACGAGTATTGCTACGATCGAATTGACATGAAACATTCAGTAAATGATTTATAAAATATTACATAAAAATATGAATGTATTTATTGATGAAAAAATATTAGTAAGTTGTACATTATATTACCTATTCCTATATTTTCATTTAAAATTATTCGAGATGCACTTATAAGAAAATACAACAATGTTATACAGAACAATGTTATACAAGCTTATATCGGATTTTTTTAAATAATAAATTAAATCTAATTATAGTTTTATTTTATAACCATTAGAACTATTTTTACAGACATATTTTTAAGATTTATTAGGGCATGTTTAAAAAATTCTATCATATTTTTTTTATGCGAATGCAGGTAAATTTTAATCATTAAAATATAACCGCTCCTTTTTATAACTTTTACGTGGACGAAAATTTAAAAAATATATGATTTTTAATGTACATCACAATTGTTGTGCTTTAATTTGTTTCTTAACTTTTGCGACAAATAACCAAAGTTTTTATATACCATAACTTTTTTCGCGTATTTTAACATTTATAATTTATTACCTTGTTACTTTAATAACAGGTAATCTGACGTTTGCATCTACTGTATGGCTTGCGAATACGAAACGTTAGTGAATGTTTTTTTTTCTGACGAACATCTGAAAACTACTATTTTTACACTATTTCATATTTTTATACTATTTCATGCATCAATTGTTTCCTATCTATATTTATTTATTTTATTATATTTAACAATTTATTTTCTTAATAAATTGTATAATATTTCTTTAATACGAACACCACGATTGTTATATTCTATTTAATAGTATTATTTAAAGTTAAGCTAAAGTCTGTCCAAGTTAATCCATCCCTCGGTAATTCTTATCACATAACGTTCGGTATGCAATAAGTTGGTTTTTAGGGTTCCGTACCCAAAAGGTGCCAAACGCGACCTAAGCATCCGCTGTTCGTCCGTCCATCTGTCACCAGGCTGTATCTCATCAACCGCGATAGCTAGACAATTGAAATTTTCAAACAAATAATAAAAACAGAATAAAATATATACTTAAGCAGACTCTCATGCAACAAACGTGTTTTAAGGTTATTATAGTAACTAATATTATATAGCTAATGATACGGAAACCTTATAGCGCGAGTACAACTCGTACTTGACCGTATTATTAATCACATAAAATTTTAAGAATTTATTCCTAGGATTTAAAAATTTCTGAAATAAACTTGTATATCTTTTCTTGGCTTGAACTTGACACATTCCCACAAGTTTAGATTTTTATAAATTATTTATTTATGATATCAACTCAAAAGGTAACATTGCCGATTTGTTCTCAGTTAAGACAAATAGTGTAACTCTATAGAATCAAAGCGTTTCTTATTAAAACATCGATACACAAACTAATTAGATATAGATGACCACATTAAAAACGAGACTGTTTTCCGTCTCAACCTTCAATAGCTCCAACCGAGACGTCAATAAGTTTGCTTCCTGTTCAACTATAACCTTTTAACTACTAAATCTTTCAATATATTACAATAAAATAAATTGACCGTATGCTTGGCGTGATGACATCGTTTCATTTTGATATTATTTTTGTATACAATAAATGATTTTTTTGTTGTGTTCAACTTTGAACTTGAAAAAAATGTTATACTCTTTTACAAACAACAACAAGGATGAACGGAAAATAAATATGAACAAGATAAACTCTTAACAGGTGCTTCTCAGTATTTATAATAACCATATTACTTATATCCGTCTTTGCCCGCCTTTGCTGAGTTTCGGACTTGTATGTGTAAATTTTTTTGCCACCAATACACTAGGGCCTAGTGTATTGGTGGTCACATCTCGTTACCATTAATTACGATTTTACTATAAAGATATCATATTTTTATAAACATATTATAGAGAACATATAAATTATTCATAATTAAAACATTTACATAACGTAAGATGGGATATTGAATATGCGAGAGCACTTGTCTTTTATAGTTTTTTACATGCAGCCGTAACACCCAATGCCTTACAATCATAAATTAAGCAATTCGTTCAATGTCTTATTGAGCAAACAGATTTGTTCTGAAACTATTTCAATATTAAACTCGCATGTTGCAAAACCAAAGCGTTCATTTTATTTTAACCATGACATTCCGAAATCATCTCGTGAATCACAAGCGTGACTTAACTTTATTGTTGATCGACACTTTTACTTTCATTACAATATGGCTGCCCTTTGTCTATGGTCCATGGCTCGATGGGGTCGATGGACTCGCGCCATTTTGCCGTTGCCAAAATGCGGTTTTTACGCTCACTTTCCAATGCGGTGAAAGCGAAAAGGCACAGAATGTCACTTCCTTTCAAAACACTATGGTGGGAGGATCTCACAGTGTTCAATAGCCGGTATTTCATTCATTATAAATGGAAATTAGTTTTTCATGTGACCTCAATACTTTAGGGGATAATGGACGATGACGATTAAGAACAAACCACAGAAGGTATCTTGCAAACATTTAAATTGCTACAATAATACAATATAACCAAACGAAAAAGGGCTAAAGATAGACACTCTTGGAGGTATAAATACTCAATTTGCGTTTATGACTTTATATTGTAGTCTTAATAAATGCTGTGGTTCATTAGTAAGGCACGAATGAAATGAAGTGAATGAAATGAATGAAATGAAACAAAGAATGAAAACTATTTCAAGTAAAGCTTTTTCGATTATATACATTAGTTTATGGAAAAATAAAGACCAGGAAGAATACGGTTTTGTAAATCCATTAAGATAGGAAGTATAGATCGGAAGTGTAATATTAAAATGGAATGGTTGAGTCGATCGTGGCCCGCTGAATGTCAAGGTGTACCGAAGGCTACTAGCGACCGAATCCTGTTTATGGTTACACATTATAAAATATGCTAAGATGATTGTATAAAAATATAAAAAAAATACTACACTAATAAAAAAATTCATATACGCGGCTCTTTTAAGTCACAAAACGCGTGTGCTGCACACGCGTTTTTGAAGCGTATTAAATTGTGCGGTAGATATTATACTTTATTCGGGGATTTTAGGTTCACCAATGCGAGACGCGAAATTCACATATCAACTAAGACTTTTAACTTTATGCCAGTCGGCAATAGCTTTAACAATTTGCGAGTATAAATCTTGTATTTTATAAACGACACAATAAAGAAAACATTATAAGAAATAGTTAATAATGATATTAATAGTTTTGTACATCATTCTGCATAGTCAGTATAAAAGTGAGCCTAAATGAAATCCCTAAATGAAATTGTATCAAATACTAGTTGTTGCCTGCAGCTTCGCCCGCGTTACTCAACTCCTATATGTCACCGCGTGATGTTATATAGCCTATAGCCTTCCTCTATAAATGGGCTGTCTAACACTGAAAGAATTTTTCAAATCGGACCAGTAGTTCCTGAGATTAGCGCGTTCAAACAAACAAACAAACTCTTCAGCTTTATAATCTTTTCTTTTAATATATAAAATTTCCATGTCACAATGTTAGTTACCGTACTCCTTCGAAACGGCTTTACCGATTTTTACCAAATTTTATATGCGTATTCAGTAGGTCTGAGAATCGGCTACTATCTATTTTTCATACCCCTAAGTGATAAGGGTGGTCAACCCCTCAAATTTTAAAAGTTAACGCGGGCGAAGCTGCGGGCAACAGCTAGTCTAGTCTAATATATAAAATTTCCATGTCACAATGTTAGCTACCGTACTCCTCCGAAACGGCTTTACCGATTTTTACCAAATTTTATATGCGTATTCAGTAGGTCTGAGAATCGGCTACTATCTATTTTTCATACCCCTAAGTGATAAGGGTGGTCAACCCCTCAACTTTTAAAAGTTAACGCGGGCGAAGCTGCGGGCAACAGCTAGTATTAGTATAGATTTAGTATCTATCGCACAACTCGAAGGCGAGACTAGGTGTAGCTAGACTTAAATCGTAGACGATCCAAGTGATTTTAGAAGTCGTAACGATTTTATATGTTAATAGTACATTATAAGAATAAAGTATGTTTCTTTAAATTGGAATACCTTCAGGTGCTGTTAAAAATACGTGAAACAACACGTATGGATTGACAATTTTATTAATAGCGTGTGTCAGAATGACCCATTCTAGTTCATTACCCCTAGTGAGCAGGTAGGAGTCGTTGTCGAACATGCGGTCGGCCTCGCCGCGACACTGACATTGTTGCCGGAACACTTCCTAAGTATCGCTTCCTTCTCACTTAGATTACTCTTAATATAATGCTGTTGATGCTAGCTTTACTTGACACATCCTCTAAGTATATCCTAAGTCATTTATCACAATACGTTGGTAGTGGTAAGTTAACCAGCCAAAATTCTTTTTCACAATTATATATAGTATAATGAATTAATTTTAAATACTATAAATAATAAAATAAATTAATATTATAATTATTAATTATTTATATTAATTGTACGAGATAATATAATTTAAGTAGATTCTTAATCTAACATTTGGAATGCACAAAAAGTCAGAAGGCGGAAAGCACGTTTATGTAGTAGAGATAAGCCGGCGAGTCCAGCGACCATGAGAGAGGACGCCGTCCGAACTTCCGACTTACTTGACCGTCTGTTGTTAGTTATGTTAACATTTGACATTACTAGATTGATCAAATACTCAACGGATTTATAGAATCATCGTTTTTAAAATATTCCGCCCCACTGCTAGACATTTCAACGAACGCCAAGTCGTCTGATCCGCCACTCGCAAATTTTAATATAGTTATGTAGATCCAAAACTAATATAATAATTTCCTTACTTTGCAATTTATCTTATTTAATAATAAATTAGCCATAAACTTTAGTATACTATAAATTGAATTCACTGTGGATAAATTACAAAAGTCTTATTTCCTATAAACGTATACGGAAGCGAGTCAACCTCGAACCGAAGAGGACTAGGTGTTTATATCGCGATTTTTATCCACTTAAATTTATCAAGGTCTTTGACACTTTATTTTTAAGACTAGTTTTTATCTTGGCATACAAAAAACAATTTCAGAGCATTGCACCCGAGTGACAAATTTGTGTAGATAAAGAGTTTGTTTATACGTTCAACGGTTTTTTGTATTTTATTTCTGAATTATCTTTTTGCTAATTAATGTACCTGGGTTTCTTTATTGGTTTATATATTCAAGATAAATAATGATTGTTACAATTGTTTCTATATTTGAAATTATTCAAAACTAGCCATTGCCCGCAGCTTCGCTGGTGCTATCTTTGATTTACGGGCGTTGATTTACGGGCTATTGATTTACGGGAGTGTGCAGACCGGTGAAAATTATTTGTATAGCCTATGTCAATTAGTGATAACATTTAGTGTGGGTTTACAAATGAACCGAATTTAGCAACTTTTTTCTGTTTTTGAAGTGAAACTTCTTTGCACGCATGAGGGTAAATTTTTTACGGATAAAACGTCACGAAAATGTGCTACTTTTTTGTCCAAGAAGAGGGAGAGAGTGATTGAGACCGATTGAGAGAGAGTGAAAAAGGGCGAACGTTGCATGAAGCACATAGCCATGGAGTGAGAGTAAGCGAGCAAGCGAGTGAGAAAGATCGAGAGAGAGAGAGAGAGAGAGAGAGAGAAATAGCGCGAACGTCGCATCGCAAGACTCGGTTTAAAGCTTTAGATTAGTATAAATATAAACGAGATTAAAAAATTAGTTTTCCAACTAAGTTTCACTTCTGATATGTGTACATTGTACGCAAGCACTTTTTTTATCTTATTTGTGTCTTTTAATTGTCAGAGATTTTAATTTATCTACTAATCTATTTCAGTGACGATCACAATTAATGATTAGTAGATGTTCATTGCATCTTATCTCAGAATATAAGACCAAAAAGTTCAAAAACTATAACTGTTTTATTATTCTGTTATAATTTCCTGATTTCATAAGTAAATAAGTCTCAAGTTCATATCAAGAAAGCACCAAGGTCAGTATTTTATGACCTTATGTCGTTTGTGCGTGTCCGGTGTCGGACATCGATGACGATGACGTACAGAACAATGACACAACGTATCTATGTGTATAATGACACAACGTATCTATATAACTATATACAGAACAATGACACAACATATTGTGTATACATGGTGTATACGTCGTGCTTTCACATGTATGTTTTGACGCGAAATTGGATGACTCCTCCAAAACTCAGATATAAATGCATTAGTTTTCATTTACAACTATTATAAATGTGAAAGAAGGTGACTGTAACCTTCTCACGCTGAATGTTTCGATGAAATTTTATAAAGATTTCTTATTTACATTATTTAATAATTTATATTATTATTCTTAAGAAGGACATAGATTATCTGAGTAATTATTATGTCCTATGTACGAATAAAAATAAATCTAGGTCCAAATGTTTGATTAATGCTTCATTATCTGATAATAAAGGAATCCTTTTATTCATCAAGTAATTTTAAATTTATATTCAAAAACTTTACTTAATTATAATATAATTATGTAAGCATAATTAGGCATTGCAGTTTTTGTCGATAATTAATAAAATAGTTATTATTAATTAAATATTAAATAAAATAAAATAGCTTCGTCGAAAAAGTTTTTGAATGGTCAACGTCAACGCCCTCTTCACGTGACGATCACGTTTACGTTTAGTTCACTCCCCTATACTTTATGTATATTATGGATACGGAACCCTTTACGTCCGACTCACACTTGGCTGGTGCAAGGCATATTTTATATATCAACTGATGTCAATGTATGCCTTAATAAGAACCTGAGTCAGCGATTGTGAAAATTCCTAAGTTTTAATGGCGCGCTCTGACGTTCTCAATTGATGTCATAATCAAACACATACATACACAGGTATGTTGTCACTTGTTGTTCTGACTGAACTGAAGTCGCACACATTAAACTTCAGCGAATAGAAATTGAAAACTCTTATCATAACCCCTACTCCATACAACCGTTTCCTTATATATGTTTGTGCGTACAAATTGTTCGCAATAATCAAATCATACATTTTTAAATAAGAATATTTCTTTTAATAGTAATAAAACTCAATAAGTATTTTTATTACTGTCGCAAAATGTAGTACTTATATTTTATTTAAATGTACTATTTAATACATGTTATTAATGTTATTATTTAATATCAGTGGGCCCTTTTTGTTAACGTACAAGATATGCCCCCCAAAAGACTTATGATTTATTGAAATCATTATCATTACATGCATATCACTTAAAGGAATAAAGACCGTTATTTATATAGCAAGTGAAGATATACTTAGTCACATAAAATATATTTCGGTGAATTGTATAGTATTATACTTGTATTATAGTATAGTAATATAGTATTACTTGGAACATTTTTGAAGGAATTTCCCTTTAGTGATAAAGTTTATCCGAAATCCTTGACCGTGATTATAATTAATACGTCTACAATAAGGAGTATTCATTTACACATAGTATTCAAGTTTTTATAGCAATATATTTTGTTTGTTCGCAGGAATAATGACACTCAGCCGCGGCCCGTGTGACCTGGACAACATGAGTCTGTTCCAAGACCTCAAATTGAAGAGGCGGAAAGTTGACTCCCGATGTAGTAGCGATGGTAAGTGGACTATCACTATATTGGTGGGATGGATTAAGCTAAGACCAATTTTGTTACCATATTATAGTAATATTGTTATTATGGACAACCTTCTTACTAAAATGTATATATGAGTAATGGTAGGCGACACATAATAAGGATATTGGGCTAGTGCCAACCTCTCATTATCAGGCTGCTCGTCTGTCTGTTTGCTTATCATAAAAAATCAATAAGATTGGCAGTGAAGGGACTGCCGATAGAAGTGAAAACTTATAACCTAGAAATTTGTATTTTATAATGACGTCATAATGTCACACTAGTATGTCGGTAGTATGTAGTCCCACGCGGGTATGTGGGACTCGCCGCGCCCGACAGCTGGTAAATGGACGCAGCTCTACCCACTAAAACCCGGCGAGTGCCACCAATGCTGCCTTTGGTGAGGTGCCCCGGATCTAGAAAACAAACAGGGCACCTCGACAGCTAGTCAGCCCGCAAGGGACCGACGCCACCTCCACAGAGGGGTTGTCACGCACCACAGAACAACCCCTCCCAACGTCGGGTCAGTACAATAGGGTGAGGTTCCCATCCTCACCCCTTGCCCCCTGCTCTTCTGTCCCCTCTTCTTATAAGAGGGGTACAAAGAGCCCCCTCGGCCCAGTTAGCTTCGCCCAAGGTGCACCGCTCACCCTAGGTTACTGAGCCCCACCGCCACGACAAGGCCTGAACCATGGTGGGGGAGACGACCGATCCTTCGCCACTAGCCACCAACACAAAAAATTAACCAAATGTGTCCGAACTTATGACCACTCTGACTCATCAACCAATACACAATAGGACTGCTAATATTTCAAAAGAAGTGATCGTTATCGATTTAGATCTTCAGTGAGAATTACGTGGTAAGGTCAAAAGTTGCGTTAACATTCAAGATGGGTCCTCCTCGATATTCCACTCGCAAACTTGTCACTTTCAAATGCTATAGTGAAAATTACCTTTAACAACATTTATGTACGAAATTGGCTCTTCAGTTAGTATCGTAAATATTTGCAGTTTTTCTTTTTTTGTTTCATGTTAGAAATTTTAAAAAAATATTATCAGTAACCTGTTTTCTATCAAAAATATTTGCCAATGAACGCTAAGAAGGCGATTAGACATTACATCAATGATAATTATTTTTTCAATATTTTGTATAAGCTATATAATATGTGAAGTTTTATTAAAATCCATTCAGTAGTGTATGAAAGAGTAACAAACATGTATACATACAAAATTTCGCGTTTATAATATTAATAGGATACTAGGATTAATATATTGTGTAATAATCACTAGACTCTAAAAATGTTTAAATACTAGATGTGTCATGTGGTTTCACTCTCCCCAAAAATTAAAAAAAAAAGTTTCATAACATCCATCTTCTCCAATGATTAATCCACCCGAATAAGTAAATTCTTCAGCTCTAATATATTAGTAGTATAGATTTACATAATGTTTATATCCTTTTTTCTATTTCCTTTTGTTCGTCTTTCCTACCCTCTTACTTGTATGCAAGATAACCACCTCTGGCTCATATTTTAACTAATATTCATGACTAGCTGTTGCCTGCAGCTTCGCCTACGTTACTCAATTCCTATATGTCACAGCGTGATGTTATATAGCCTAAAGCCTTCCTCGATTAATAGGCTCTCTAACACTGAAAGAATTTTTCAAATTGGACCAGTAGTTCCTGAGATTAGCGCGTTCAAACAAACAAACAAACAAACTCTTCAGCTTTATAATATTAGTATAGATTAATATTATATAATATTTTCGATAAATCAAAATACATTCTACAATTGAAAGTTTATTAACCTTTGAAACAAAAGCAAGTAACAACTTCAGTTATGTGAAACTCAACTTTCACTTGATACTCACGAAATTATCTTCCAAAACGAAATCCGGCTCAACAGGTCCAATGGCAATGTCGTGCGGTTTATGAGTAATAAAGGCACTACTAAAACTTCATCATCATTATCAGCCTGAAATATTTGTAATATTTAATACTACGTAGGTATCTTAATATATCAAAACTATTTTTTTAACTTAAGTAATAAACTTTAAATAAACACTTTGAGATCATCAAATTTGTTATTGAAACAACTTTACTGAATTTTTTCGCTGTTTATTTAGGTTTTTCCAAGCCCGATGTTATGGATATTTTAAAGCAACCATGATAAAGCGATGACCATCAAATTTCGTTCATTTTTGTCTAATTTTCTTGTTCTAGTTACATAATATAGGACATGTATATATAAATATATTTTACCCTATAATTTTCACAAAATAAGTATGGCTACTAGAAGCAGAAAATCTCATTGTAATAAATTACATAATATGTAATGTCCAAAATTAAAGACTTATGGTTTTCCAATATAATTCACAAATCATAAAAAATTAGGTATTTCTTTTTACATTTATTTTATACATTAACTTTAATATATTTAATCAACTTAATATTCTACTAAAAACATATTGGCTATAAATTACAAAGAACCTAAAACTAAAAACCTTAAAAAATATAATATAATAACTTAAGTATATTAATAAAAAGGAGTCCCTTTATTAAAGTGACCAAAATAAATATGACAAGTCAGTAAAATAATCAGGGATTACCCATCTTCGAATTCATTAATAGAAGGTCATGTCCAGGTATGGCCGGGAACGTGTTGTAGATAATGATGTAAATTATGTATTAGCAAATGATAAATGTGATCTTGAAATGATTTGAAAAAATATTATCAAGATTAGCAAGTCTTGATAAACGCGTGACGATTGAGAAACGTGAGGCGCACGTTCTCGGGGGTGTGACGCGGTTGTGGCGATGTGACGACGACGCGACGACGCGACGGGCGTCAACTGTGACGCACCCTCACGTAACGGAGATAAGCGGGACTTCTATAAAACTACTGTTCCATTACAATCTGCCATTTTTATATTATTAAAGATGTGATATGCCCACATTCTTGCATATCGAATCAATGTACTTTCAGTGTGTTGTATTTACAATCAATGTGTGAGCGTTCTCTTATTTGTGTATAAATGGTACACATGTGAGACATGAAACCTAGAATATAATGTAGATGAGTTTAAGTAGTAAGCATTAAAAATGTTGACCACTTACAATACATAATAATTATTTGATGTCATCTCATTTTACGAGTTGATATTAATCAAATATGAATGTAATTAATTAATGCGAATAATTATCGCGCATAGTAACTATAAATTATTAAGAATCAGCATTATAAATGAAACAATTTTACGGATTTTATCGCGGTTTATTAAGATTTTTACAAGCCCGACGTTTCGGATACTTTACAGCAACCATGGTGACCATGGTGGGAGGACCATGGTTGCTGTAAAAAACATTAAAAAACAATATAAGAATCAGCATTTTATTTTTGTATTCGTTATACTGAAGTGCTTTTTAAAAATTCTCATCTTCTGCTTGACTCCGATGATAACGCTATTTATGATTATACCACTGAATACATTGAAAACACAATTTTAGGAAGTTGATACCATTTAACACTTTGAATTGCTAATTATCTTTCGAAATTAATAAGTAAAATATCAATCTGCATTTCTGCATATAAAATGCTGTCTTGCACTATTCCCGCCCGTAAACTTTTACTAAGATTTCTCATCACGTAGAGTCCTTGAAACCAGGCTAGGAGCGCGGGTCGTTCGACAATACTCTGACATAACAACACCCGCTATACATCATCATCATCATCATCATCATCAGCTGTATTATCGACTGCTCGAAATTGTTTCTTCCACTGGCCCTATTAGGACACACATATACGTTAGAAATTGGTAACACGGTTGTATGTTATAATATTAAAAAATGAAATTGTTGACAGGGAAACTAGTATTCATAATATATTATAATATCATACAGTATTTTAATATTATATTATAAAGAGGAAACATTAGATTGTTTGTTTGTTTGCATTGAATAGGTTCCGAAAGAACTGGACCGATTTGAAAAATTCTTTCAGCGTAACTTCAACTATAAAATAGCCGCTAGTCAATAATAAAATTAAATGTCTATCTTAGAAATACTATTTTATTATATTTATTTATCTATCTCATTCTATGGCGCTTATATTTTTCTATTGGAAATATATCGATTCAATAATAATAAATTTGTCATTTTTCCAAAGTATAATTTTAATTTTTAATTGAATAAACTAGCAATTCACAGTATGACCTTTTAAGAAACAAAAGCAAGATGCTCGTTACTTTGAAAGGTACACTTATAGAGATGCGACGTGGCTGGGCGCATTGACACGTGGAGCAGTGAGGGTGGTACCCTGGGGTAGGGGCTGACCCAGTTCCCTGTGTCGCTGACCGCATCCGACCTTCGCTCAACGATCGAAAAAACCATTACCGCTTACATTGCGTAACCGTTTTATTCAAGCTATCAAAACTTTTTAAACTTCTAGTTTGCGTTCATTGTTTTGATATTTGACTACTTTAAGTTATTTTCTAGAATATTTCTACAGTTTCCACCGAAGACGATTAATAACGCCAAACACTTTCATTGATTGCGTCTTATAATATTATAGATGAATGTTTGTCGTGTGTCAGAGTACGTCTAAGGTATCGTAGAGTAGGGGATATGGAGTCAATGGTTATGATGCAAGCGGCGTTCGAACATCTACAAGTCTAGCTTACCTAGGACCTCAGCAGCCGATTGCATCACGCGGCTAGAAAGATCGGTCCCCACCAGTGATGTGGCAAAGGACGCCGAGTGAAATAGAGATCGTCCTCGAAGCGAGAGCGGTGCACGCGTTGCACTAGTCATTGTGCGGTTGCACTTCGCACGCACGGCCGCCTGAGTGACCTAATAGCTGGAGGGAGGCATCGGGAGTGCGGGGAGTGGCCGCCCGTGCGGTAGGTCGGGCCCACTGCGCGCTCGGCGCTCGGCCGTTAGTGGAAAACTTTCTTCGCGACTTTTCCCCGCGTAAACAAATCCGCGCGAATACGATTGACAAACG
The DNA here is from genome assembly GCA_963853865.1 of Helleia helle. Lineage (NCBI taxonomy): Eukaryota > Metazoa > Arthropoda > Insecta > Lepidoptera > Lycaenidae > Helleia > Helleia helle. The sequence continues at coordinate 18,421,028 of OY971421.1, forward strand.
TTATCGCGGATAGTGGATGATGTGAAGCGGTATTTATGAGTTATATAGTTTTGTGTTACAATGTAAGGACGCCGGTATAAACAACGCGTATGGATTTTGTAACAAAAAGTCGGTAAAGATTCTCAATTATCTGTGCAGGCAATTTACTGTTTATTGTTTAGGTATATTTGTCATTTTTGTGTTGTATCTTTTTTGTTATTCATTGCTTTTAATATAATTGATTTATATTATACTAACTCGTGCAGCCCTTTGTATGCTGTTAGCGCTTAGCGCAATGCTTCCGGGCGCTGCATCTGCGTTCGCGCTTTCACTTTCACCGCTCGGCGCCGCATCTCGTACCCGCCGGTTACAGCGAGCGCCCGCGCTTCCTACATTTTCTTTATTCTTACGGTATTCCGGATTGTTAGATAATCGGATTAGATTTTACCAATCATATATACATTAATTGGTGTTAAAAACTTAACTTTGATCTTGCGATAGCATTCGTGGTGATTAATTTTCTATGTGGTCGGGGCCGTATGACGCAACCGTCTAATCTAGTCGGCCGCGGCGGGAAGTGCAGTGTCGCGTCCCTACGCCGCACCCCGTACCCCGCACCTTCTAACTGCGACCACGCCGCGCGGTCGTTGACATTTCACCTAGTTTCTATTTATCACTTGTTAAAAGCCCGCTGCTTTTTCTCGCGGCCAGACAAAACTATTGTTAATCGCGTTCCGTGTTCCCGCAGGCGAGTCCGCAGCAGACACCAGCACGTCGTCGCCGGACCCGGGCCCGCCGTCTCCGCGAATGGCTGAGGCGGGATGCAGCACGCCGCCGCATCCACCGCCAGTGTTCGACGGTGGTGGCTCTCCCTCGCCTTCACCAGCCTGCCATCCCACCGTCATCCGCTCAGCACCGCCGTACTCCGTCATCAAGTTCGAGGGGGCTCCCGCTCCGATCAAGATAGAAAACTTGCCGCCAGTCAAACACGAACCCGCGTCATCTGTTAAAATGGAAATTGTGTCTCAAGAGGCGCAGCAGCAGTACAGACCCAGGGCCCTTGCGCCGCCACCGACGAGCACCCACGCCTCACTGTCACCGGGCCACTGGCCCCCCGCAGCTTGCATTAATGGTGTGAAGCCGGAGCTCATCGGTGGGCATTTTCCACCCCAACCCCTCGAACCAAAAGGAAGTAGAGGGTCTACTCAATGGCGGGGAGCGCCCGCCGTAATTATGGGAGAGTCTGGTGGAGTTCGAACGATGTTCTGGACGCTGCCGGCTCCTACTTCCAGCGGTGAACCCGCGGCGAGCGCGTCCCATACGCCGACTCCACCGACGCCCGATCCGGGAACCTGCAGTGAAGAATCCGCAGCGCGACTCCTCCTGAACCTCGGTGGGGAGTTGAGACGGCCGAGAGGGCCTCCTTTAAACATGGAGCTCCTATGGGCAGGAGACGTATCACAGTTACCCGCGCATCAACAAATGCATGCTTTAAATCTTAGTGCAGCGGCTGGTACGGTGGCGAACGTGGCTGGAGTGTCCACCGCGAGTACGCTGTCCAACCGACCGGAGCTACGGACGTATGCGCCGGAGACTGACCGCGAGGAGGACGAGCAGCCGATGATATGCATGATATGCGAGGACAAGGCGACCGGGCTACATTATGGTATTATCACGTGTGAAGGGTGTAAAGGTTTTTTTAAACGGACTGTGCAAAACAGACGAGTATACACTTGTGTGGCGGACGGCGGGTGTGAGATCACGAAGGCGCAGAGGAACAGATGCCAGTACTGCAGATTCAAGAAGTGCATCGAGCAGGGAATGGTCCTGCAAGGTCAGTATACTTAGATCGTTTGATATGTTATATCTTCACCTAATGTAATGTACTTATACACTTTCTCCTTCACAGCCGTACGCGAGGATCGCATGCCCGGTGGACGCAATAGTGGCGCGGTATATAACTTATACAAAGTAAAATATAAGAAGAAAACAAAACCAAACACGAAGGCGGCGACGACGACCAGCCGAGCATCGCCTCCGGAGAAACCTAAGGACCCTTTACCACCCCTCCCACCGCACCTCGTCAACGGGACCATACTAAAGACTGCATTAACAAATCCGAGCGAGGTAAGATTTATACATAGTATGGTATATTTTTTTTTAATCTTAAATACAGGATTAAAGTAATTGATACATGCATAAGAAGCTCAGAACTTTTGCAAAATTTTGCATGAACAACTTTTAGATGAACAATTTTTTCATCAAGTAAATATAAAAGAAACAAGGGACAATTTATTTAGAACAATATAACATCCATCTGACGGACTTGTTTCTGAGTAGTAACTAGCGATCATCCATTGTGTCAAAGCTAAAGTTAAAACCGAATTTTTGTAAAAATTTTTAGCAACCAAAACTATAAAATATTTTATTTTAGGTTGTACATTTAAGAGCAAGATTGGAAAGCGCCGTCTCCTCGTCGAGAGACCGAGCGGTGCCTCTAGAGAGAGCGCTACACATGATAAGAGCTTTAATCGACTGTGATGGCATGGAAGACATTGCCACGGTACGCCATCTTCCAGACCTTCTCCATGATACGTCAGAAATCGGGGACAAACTATGTAGAATAGGCGATTCCATTGTCCACAAAATGGTGGCGTGGACGAAAAAACTACCGTTCATCATGGAAATACCCATGGAGATTCATTCTAAACTTCTGATGGAGAAATGGCATGAGATCTCCGTCCTAACAACCGCAGCGTATCAGGCTATGCACGGAAAACTTGCGCATGCACCGCCTTCTTCAGACCATGAGCATGATTTCATGCAAGAGGTGAGTGTCTTGTATTAATTATATTTGTAATAAGGAAAAGTGTATACATATAATAATGAGCTTCGCAAATCCAACAGAAACGCTTAAACGAATTTTATTAGTTAGTGACTGGTCTGTCTCATAGAGTGTTTCGAATGTGGTAACTCCTGTTTACTGTTAACTCCTGTTAACTTTAACTGTATTAACAGTTAAAGTTTTCGCGACAAATTATTCTCACGATATAGATAGTATAATACCAGATTAATAATAAGAAACTTGGTATATATTTAGACCGTTTTAGTTTAAAAACAAATTAAGTAAGCAATTCCAAAATAGACAACATAGAGTTAGAATGATCCAAAAGAGATATACCAATTTGCTAGCTAGTGCCCGCAGCTTCGCCCGCGTGATTTCGAAAAGGTGGCTTATATATTTCCTTTCTATAATGGGATGAAAAAATAAATAAGTAGGGTTTATCCTTACTAATATTATAAAATGCAAACGAGTGTTAATGTAATACATCTCTATATTATACTATAGTACCCGGATGACCGACCTTTGCTCGGTATATATTTTTTTTTTTAATAAATTGACGTTTTCTAAAAATGATTCCTACCTAGATCGATTTATCGCCCCCGAAACCCCCTATATACTAAATTTCATGAAAATCGTTGGAGCCGATTCCGAGATTCCAATTATATATATACAAGAATTGCTCATTTAAAGATATAAGATTGAAATCTTGTCGCGTTCGGCAAGTAGGTAAATATATGTATAAATTTTGTGTTTGACAATTACGTCGTTTTTGACATTACAATTGACGTAATTATCAATTACTTCGTGATAAATGTAGCCTATGCCTTATATTGGCATAAAAGCTACAACAAAGTCAAGTTTCATCAAAATCCGTTCAGTAGTTTTGTCGTGATTGAGGAACAAACATCCCAACTTTCGCATTTATAATATCAGTAAGATTCAATTTCACTTAAGCTACCATTTGTTAAAAAAAATAAAAACTATCTCATATTCCATGGATAATAATGATTGCACTATATTGGTATATAAGATCGAAAGGCATTAAGTACACAGCCCTGAACGTTCTCTAAGACTTCCGCCACATGCGCGGGCGCAGTTACGTGATCTGCATGGTTGCGCAACCAATAGAAAGTCGCCTCCACTGCACTCGGACGCTAATACTGCATAACCCGTTTTACTCGTTAAATGCAATAGTTTCTATTATATAGTGTGAATACTAAAGTATTATAAATCTAGAGGCTAATCCAATATGAACTGGTCTATCTCATCTCTTAAATTAAGTATGATTAAAATATACTTCATTACATACAAAGGAACGGAAACTTAAAACTAAATACTTGATTTTCCTTAAACTATATAAGACAGATGGTAAATAAGATTAGTCAGGTATATATAGAATGCACGAAGGCATTTAATTTGTTCTTTGAACCCCATGATAAGATTTAAGATAATATTGAATCAAATTTAATAAAAAAATAACACCATTCTGAAAATTTAAGATCAGAGAGATTTTGAAAGATAATCTATGACTAAAGGCCAATGTTCAAAAAGAACGGGTTAATAATGGTTATGAGAATCTTGAATTTTTTCAAGTGACTATAAACGAATAAGACCGTGCACCGGTAGAAAATGTATTTCATTGTCTAGTGTATTTCCTTTCACGTATGTCTTACGTAAATATCGACTTGCACAAATATTTCATAATCCAATATGGATTAGCATTTAAAAATTATTATTATTATTGATAATAATAATATTTTTTGTAATTATCAATATAATATATTGATAATAATAATATTCTTATCCTTTCACTGTTAGATGGGTTTTAGTAAAGTACTAACTATACATAAATGCCGAAAGTCTTTTTACTAATTGAAGATTATAGAGAAGATATATGTATAAATAAAATGAAGCCTGAACTAATTTTCTTTTCATTCCAAATTTTGATGATAATAGAATTGAATTATGCCAAGTTTTGACATTAATTATAATTCCAGTTATTAAAATATATATTAGTAATCACTGTTTTGTAAATATTTTTCTGCAAATTATTTATAAAAAAATACAACTTCTAAATATCCCCGCATTTTTTATAAAAACCTAATATAGCAACACGATGGTACACTTTGTAGGTAAATGCAAACCTGAGAACGCTACAAAATTGCCTAACATCGCTGATGGGACGACCGATTACGTTGGAACAGTTGAGGCTTGATGTTGGCCTTGTGGTAGAGAAGATGACTCAAATCACCTGCGTGTTTCGTCGAATCCAACTGCGGATGGAGGAATATGTGTGCCTGAAGGTGTACATACTACTTAATCAAGGTGAGTTTAGTCAAATAATTTCGCCTTTAAGTTTAAGAATATTATGGAACAACTGACTAATATTTGATTAAAAGAATAATTCGTAACAACGGACAAATATTATTTTGAGACGTAGAATAAAAGATGATATGAATAGAATTGACATCTAAACTTCATATTTTATTAGTGTGGAGGAAATAATAGTAACTTAAACAAATTGATGGTTCCGTATATTTACACTAGTTGTTGCCCGCAGCTTCGCCCGCGTGGAGTTCTAAAAAGTAGCTTATGTGTTTCCTTGCTAGAATGAAATAAAAAAACAAACAAATAAGTAGTGTTAATTAATGCTAATATTATAAAATTCAAACGTATATGTATGTAACACATCTCTATATACTACATAATACATATTATATTGAAAGACTAGTTGCGTGCGGCCAGTACCTACATATCGAATATACTATATAATAAACGAAATTTTTCGGCATTAAATGTAGCCTATGTGTTATTTTCATAACATATAAGCAACAGCATTGCCAAGTTACATTTAATTGTCAAGCTTGAGGAACAAACATCCAAACTTTCGGATTTATAATATTAGTAAGATGCCTACATTTAGTAGAAAATTTTATAAACTTGACTTTTGATTTGACTTAAAAATCTGTTCATTCAAACTATTGAAAACGGGAATATTTGAAATAAATATAGTAAATATCCCACATTTATTTATTACTTAAGCAAATATTATATACATTTTACAAAAAAAAACATAACTTAATACATTTAGTGTACATGGCGTGCTTTAAATCTCTGATAGAGATCTCTTCCAGCATATGGGTTGTGGGATATATTGTAATTTTCAGATCCTCATAAATACAGAGCATTTATCAATCATACATATTTATCAATATATAATATATTTTAAATGATTTAAATTGTGTTAAGTAATATAAATGTTAAATAACTGGTCCATATATATGGCCCGATCGATATATTTTGCATAACAACGCGGCAGTAATCCACTTATAGCCAAGGGGTGCATCGCCCCTGTTGATGTAGGTCAGTCCGAGGCGCGCTACTCGCTAGGTATCCTATGTGACGGTCTGGAGTCTCGACGGTCTCGGCTCCATGCTCTCTCTCGTGACTTATAAATAAACAACTTTGTTGTTGCCACTCTTATGATTACGATGTAGGATTACAACTTTGTTGACGCTGCCCTACACTTTTACTTATGTATGATTATGTAAGAGATACTTAAGGATAATTATTATCTTTATCTTACAAGTATTTTTGTGTAAGTATATACAAATAAAGTTATGCTTGTTGTTGCTTTATGTTAAATAAATAACAACATAAGTGAAAGTATATAATATGTTTATAAATTAATTTTAATTGAATCATAACATACAAACATATATGAACTAATGTTCAGGATGTTTCAGTTTTAGTGTTTTTCATCATTATATTACCAAGATAATTGGACTGATAAATACCACGCTATTTTAAAATAATGTAGTTAATAGTTATAATATCATATAATATCTCCAACAACTTACCATCGTCCCTAAATATTTATTATATTTTGTAAGTTACCCTTCCTCATTTTTCTAGTTTAACCTTTGATATCTACATGGCTACGCTACATTAATAAATTTTCTTTAAAGATTTGTTCCAAGTGTCAGGCAGAGCGCTCGTTTATATATTATGATTAATAGTACATGTAACCTAGATGCCGGCAAACAGGCTGAGATATGATTGAAAAGCTTGTGTGTTGATAATATTAGTACATATTATCAAACGTTCTTTTACTTGTTTTGTCTAAAACTTTGCGTTGTTAAAGACAGTAAGAGGTAGTTCCATATAGTAAGAGGTGTGGTACCTCGCTACCTCTCGCTCACATGACACGCGTCAAATGACAGCTATGCTGTCGCGTTTCGTGCGGTTTGTGAGTTTCATTTTTTGCCCATTGGGGGGGATAGGGAAAAGGAGGGAAACGCAGCAACATAACTTTTGGTTGTGCGGATGTCTATGCCCTATGGGCGTCGGTAGTCACCACAAGGCTCCGACTGCTCGGTTGCCTCCTTCTGACTTAAAAAAATAAAAAAGTGAAACGATAAATAATGAAACAACTTTTTACAGGTTTTTTGTTTTATCGTGGTTTTTTTTTTTTGACATTTTCGTTCCTGATACTTTACAGAAACCGTGATCATTTAAAAATGTCTGTTGCATATAAAATATGTATGCCACATGGCCACTGGAATGTGCTTAATAATTATATTTTTATATGCAGCAATATAAAAAGTCACATCTTTTGAAAAGGAGGCAAAATTTTAAAATTTTAGCTCTGTTTTAGTGGGAAATGGGAAAACACGTACGTTATCGCAAGTAGGTCACACGGACACAAGAAAATATTTTTCACCGTGTGGCCGTACGTACACGTACATTAATAACTATGTTTCAAATGCGTGCGGCGTTACATAAACAACCGAGATAGCAAAAGTAATCGTTTACCAAAGTAATACTAGAGAACACGACTCAACTTACTATTCGCTCATTATTACTTACGGTATTCTTTATGTTCCCCACCATGGTTCAGGCCTTGTCGTGGCGATGGGGCTCAGTAACCTAGGGTGAGCGGTGCACCTTGGGCGAAGCTAATTGGGCCGAGGGGGCTCTTTGTACCCCTCTTATAAGAAGAGGGGACAGAAGAGCAGGGGGCAAGGGGTGAGGATGGGAACCCTTACCCCATTGTACTGTCCCGACGTTGGGAGGGGTTGTTCTGTGGTGCGGGACAACCCCTCAGTGGAGGTGGCGTCGGTCCCTTGCGGGACTGACTAGCCGTCGAGCTGCCCTGTTTGTTTTCTAGATCCGGGGCACCTCACCAAAGGCGGCATTGGTGGCACTCGCCGGGTTTTAGTGGGTAGAGCTGCGTCCATTTACCAGCTGTCGGGCGCAGCGAGTCCCACATACCCGCGTGGGGAGACCCATTCCCTCGCGGGATGCCTCAGAGCATTTCCCGGCGTTAAAGAAAAAGAAAAAAAAAACGGTGTTCTTTATGTTAGTTGGATTGGCAAACTGGCAAACGAGCCACCTGATGGTAAGTAGTCGACGTCGCCCATGAACATAAACGTCTACCTGGAAGTAGCCCAGGCAACCCAATTATGTGTTGCCTATCGATTTTTTTTTTCGGAGGGATCTATGCTAATGGTCCGAACGCCCTAATGCTTCATCGGATTAGTGTGAGCCCATTCGGCTCACTTTTGATTTATAAAGTGGGGGGTTGCCCCCCGCCTACCGTGCAGTCTGCGACCACACGGCACCTGGCGTCGGTTGTGGTTGCCTATCGAGACTTGACATCTTATGTAGACATAAGATGTCGTCTCCGTGCCAGTTATTACTTACGAATTTTATATTTTCAAAAATTATTTATGCAAATAAATGGGCTAACGTTCGAATGGTGGAGTGGCTAAATTAAAAAATATCCGTACAATTAACCATTTAATTCAACATAATACCAAAACAAAATTAGCCTTACGTCTACAAACTTTAGGACTTTAGGATTCCCCACCATGGTTCAGGCCTTGACGTGGCGGTGGGGCTCAGTAGCCTAGGGTGAGCCCAGCACCTTGGGCGAAGCTAATCGAGCCGAGGGGGCTCTTTGTACCCCTCTTATAAGAAGAGGGGACAGAAGAGCAGGGGGCAAGGGGTGAGGATGGGAACCTCACCCCATTGTACTGTCCCGACGTTGGGAGGGGTGGTTCTGTGGTGCGGGACAACCCCTCTGTGGAGGTGGCGTCGGTCCCTTGCGACCGCATTTAAAGAAGAGAAAAAAAAAGGACTTTAGGATTCGTTAAGCGCAACAGAAAAGGTTTTCATTATAGCACCAAAATACTACTTTTTAACAGCATGGTGCGAAGTCGTCTAGAATATGCCAGCTCAATTGGGTTCACTCGCAGCGAATAGAGAATATCCAGAGATCCTTCACTCGACATCTAGCGTTTACCTGCAGCGGTATCTCCCACAGGAACCCTTACAACCAGCGACTGGCCTTCTTTAAAATGCCGACATTGAAAACTCGAAGAACAGCTCACGACCTTCTCCTTTTTCACAACTGGTTAACGGACGGACCGGCTGCTGCGACTTGCTGTTGCACTTCTGTCAGTGTTCCATTCAACTTGCCTCCGTCCTATTACTAAACTTTTCCGTGGGCCCTTTCTCCAGAATGTACTAAGGTACACAAACCTCGATTACAAGAATGTGTAACGAGTATAACGTGGTGTGCGGCGCCATCACCGACGTATTTCACGACACATTTAATTGTTACAGAACCAAAATATTACAACATTATAACATTAAAATTTAAACTAATAATTTATCTCAAGATCGATCAGTCCAATTAGTATTCCGAATTTATTAATGTTCTTTTTTATGATTATTTATTTCATTTCCTTAATTATCTTGTATTTTTTTGAATTTCTTCATTTATATTTAATTCATTGTAGAAATTATTGTTTATTGCTATTAATTATTATATGTGAACGCTGGTCACCTATAAAGGTACACACATCAGAATTAATCGGTGTTGGCTATTACCTTAAATGTTATCATGTGTGTACTGCTGGTGTCCAATTTAAATAAATAAATAAATAAATACATATATGAGAGAATATCAAAACTTTTTTGAATTCAAACAACATTCTACAAAATGAAATAAAGATAGAATAAATAATAAATAAATATTAACTAACATTCACATCACGTTAACGTTAGCTTCGTGGTAAATTCGTAGAGTCGTTCGTAGTAGTAAGAACTTGTATTACGGGTACTAGGAACGGAAATAAATTTAAAATAGAATTTATATAAATACATACATACACATTGCAGACATCTGTATTCATCATAAAAACTATATACACTTCGCGGGATTCGAATCCGCGAACGCTGCGTAAAGTGTCCAGTAGCCTAACCACTCGACCAGCCGGCTGTCTGACTGTGAGAATGACTGTTGACTTTCTTTTATACCAAGCCAAAAATCCTTGTTTGTTTATATACATTTTTACACCGTTCATTTAAAACTTCAAAAAACCTGTAAGTATCTAAATTAATGTTACCTGATACTGAGATAACTGATTTACGTATAAAAATGAAAGTTCGATGAATAAAATAAGTGTTATCATAGCATGAGGCCGGTGAAATGGAAAGCGCTTGCGCAACCGTTCCGCGTCTGTGTGTGGCTGTGTGAGTTGGGCAACAACCCGTCTCAATTAAGAAGCGATTCGCGGCCATAATATTGTCTATAATAATACCGTATATAAATCTTAATAACATTCTGAATGGGAATTTAACTGTCTGTGTTGCCTTGGCATGTTCTATTCGCTGCTATTTTTTTAACTTAATAGATTATCCAAAAGAATGTTTATAACTTTCCAGACACGTAAGAAAACCGCGCTTAAATATTATATAACTGAAACAGATAGCTATCGGATTAGATAAAAGCAAGCGAAGCGAATTTTCTCCATCGTATACTTAACAACACTTTTTTTCAAAAATCTTTATAAGATAATAAAATCACTTCATCGACAACAAACACAAGACTTTCGTGATTATTAATAGCAAATGGAAATCGCTTTGAAACCAACTAATGAGATGTCAGGGCCACAAAGGGACACGAGATTGTTTGAGCGTAATTTATGATGGCTACGGAACACAATGCGTATAATAGTTACGTCAGTAACGGGACAGCATTTCACTCTCGACGACGCGGCAACGGACTTTCTCTTTTGCGGTGAAAAAATCCGCCGCATGCGTTGAGAACCGCTCGCTTATGTAATGTGTGCACGTGACAAACACGTTTCAATTTATTGTAACTTTTTTGTTGTTTTGATTTAATTGTTACTATACTACACAAAATGATTTTTTATGACGAGATTTTTTAATTCATATTTGTAGCCATTATAGGATTAGACGCCAATAGTTTACGATGATAACCGTAAAGCTAAATACCGCGATAATATTCCACGTAAAACGTAAACGTTTGATTCGACGGGAAAAGCGAGCGCGCGAGCGAGACGGCAACAGTGAGTAAGGACACGAGCGAGCTCGAACGGAGGTCAACGGCTAGCTGCGGTCGTTGCCCCGCTATCGGAGTGACCTACTGAGCGCGTGACGTCACCGCCGCACCGCGCGCTCTATGGCATTACCCAACTAAGCCGCTTAACGCCATCTAGAGGCGAATAGCGACATTCTTGTAAAGTATCCTTGATGTTACAATGACACAACTCATGGATTTTATTGCGGCTTATACCCGACGCTTCGGATAATTTATTTAGTATATTAATTTGATATATTTTTAATATACGTTTATTTTAATAGAAGAATTATGTTTACAGAGGTCGAGCTAGAGAGTATTCAAGATAGGTACGTGCAAGTACTCCGCAGTTATTTGGAGCACGCCGCACCACATCACCCAGGAAGACTACAGGAGCTGTTCGCAAGGATACCAGAGGTATTACAAATTACTATATAAAATATGATGATGATGATGATATAAAATAATCATGATTATCAAATAAGTATATACTTACATACATATTTTCACTTGTTTAGCAAAGTCCACTATTGTCCGGTGACATTTGGACTTATCTTAAGGACATCTTACCTCGGATTACGTTCACTTGGTCTAATAAACAAGGCGTTCGTGGAATTGTGTATCAGATATCAGACCATCACAGCCAAGCCAATTGCCTTTTTCTGACTGCTGCCGATGACTCTAAAAACTATTTAGTGATTATCCCATACTGGGAAAAAATAAGGTGTCTGCCACAGTCTCGAGTGCAAGTTCTCACAAAATTTACCATGGTTTTATATGATAGTTAAGTAGGCAAACGGACAGGTTGTACACCAGATGGTAAGTGGTAATGTGTCGCCTATGAACATAAATAAGTAAATGAACTAGCCCAGGCAACTTACGTATTACATGAGACATATGAAGCTATGTCTCTGTGCCAGTAATCCTATCTAAAGCCTATCTTTTATTTCTCATCACGACAAAGCTGTTAGATGAGAGAAATAAGCAGCAGGTTAGTGGCACCAATGCAGACGAGAAACAGCGCATCCGGCATCCCACCCACTGGTGAACTACCATTATTGCCTTTTCACACATACCGGTTGCCGGGTAGGTAGCGACACGTGAGCAAATTACGCCGGTACGTGTGAAAGCTGCCATACACGCCCATAACCTTCGCTACCGGATACCCGGCGCCGGCTACCCGGCAACCGGCTCGTGTGAAAAGGCACTTAGACTCACATATGTCATAAAATTAACTCATCTGAATTCTATTTTTACAGATCCAAGCTGCAGCCAACCTGCTGTTAGATAGCAAAATGTTCTACGTGCCGTTCGTACTGAACTCAGCCGAGATCAGATAGTATATGGCGCAGCAGGGCGTCTAGTTCTCGATGTACGAGCGCAGCCCCAGCCCTCCGCCCCACGTTCTTATGATCGCTGCACATCACACCACCCTGTGTTCACTTGTCCAGCACTAGTGCGGGACCGGGCATCGACAATAAAACATCGGAATAGGCGCTATCGATGTGGATCTCGATTATCGTGAACTTATGAGTGACTAGAGCAAGCCTAGTGCGGTACCTCTGTATGTGTGTATTGGTTTATATTAGATGAATTAAAACGTCCCAATCGACAGACTGATTTATAAATAAATAGCTATTATTCATAGGTACTAGGGACTTGAATGCGTGTTTTATACGTAGCATATACTATAGTGTTAAATAGAATAAATACATATATAGTTATGTTACTATTTAAATTTGTCAGTCGGTGAATCGCATAATATATTATTTCTGTACATATAGAATATTTACAATGTAAATTAGATAAGGTCGTTGTTTTAGACAGAATTGTTTCTTGTAAATGAAATATTGCTATTTTAGTTTGCATTTTTTATTGTCTAGGAATAAACCAGCCTACTGGCGCTGGGTGTGTATTATGAAGGTTTTTTATTTTATATGACTTGTTCTTATAACTAGCACTAAGTACCTATTCTCAGTGTTTACCAAGACTGCTTGTATACTGTACTGTTTTTATGCTAACATATTACCGGCGCGTTGTTGCGCCGGGTCTGTAGTCACAACTTTTGCATTTCTATTTTCAATAATTTGCAAGATTTTTGTGCGGTCACTTCGAATGCTTAGTACAAGTTTTTAATTGTTATTCCGATTTTACGTTGGAGCCTACTTAAGAGACGCTTTTTGAGGCAAAATCACAAATACATCATGATTTCTGGCTTATCTCAGATTACGTTTGATATAAGTAGGTTATAATATGGATATACCAAAAGCTTTAAATGATCGTACGTGTCCATATTAACATGTACACGGAAAGTTAAAAACTCGTCCTATGCCCCTTGGTCTACTAGGTTTAGGATGCGTATGTCTAACTACATTAGTTGGTTACGTTATAATAATTTTAGAAGGGTTTTTTGCATACGTTACTTTGCTTCCTTTGATGTGTTCAATTGTAATATGCTCAATATCACCACACCATGATATTATTTAAGGCACTGTAAGATTTTATTTGACATGCATTAATTCATCTCCAAATATTAATCTCATACGAGTATAAAGACTGCGTGGCCATTTTTGATTTCATTTTTATATGACAACGCAAAGGAACTAGTGGCAAAAGTAACTTAAGGGCGTGTATACACTAGTAGTTCAGAAATTTGTTTCATAAAATCATTATAAATCCAATATTTTTTGTGAACTGTACCATGCTACTTTTGTACATGAAAATCAACCGCTTCAAAAGTTGCTTTTAACACAGTCTGTCTACAATTTACTATCTTTTGTGTATTACATGTATAAAAATAATCGAGCATGTTTTAGAAAAGTATATAATAAGTGAGGTCCATATTGAAAATGTAGAAATAATTATTTATTAAAATTTTCATACGTATGCTAACAACCACTAGCATTCCTTGGTAGTACATCAAAATCGTTTCTAATTGTCTTAATTACCTTTACTTTGGGTTCTGCACATAATATTTACTGTAAATTAATATGAATCGCAAAATTTCCAGAATATACCATAAGTTACTGGTAACATTTTACGTTGTCACTGGTAACATCACTAGTATCGATAAGATAATAAATCCATCACTTTGGTATATAAAAATAATAATATGCAGTAATTGTTACCAATTATCTACATTACTAATATTCTTACTACTAATATCCTAGAATGCATGCATGTATATGTTTTAAAAATATTTCATTGATAAAAATTCATTTTTGTGTCAAAATAAAATCAGATCAAAATAAATAAATACAAAATGTGTTCTTTAAATTCATGTGAGCAATATTAATTTACGATTTAGTCGTGCCACATAAAAAGAATAGACGGGACACTGATTGTGATGGAGTATGTGTCGTATCCCACTTACATAATATAGATATCACAGCTGTCTCTACTCTCCAATAATCACAGCCATCGAGCATATAACCGGATAGAGTAAGTGCAAGCCATAAAGTGGTCATTGATTTTTCATGGACTTCATAGCAATTCAACCAACCAGTGATGTTTGTGTATGTCCCATCGGCCATCAATGGCCATCAGTCGGCCAATCAGAGCGCAGAACCGACGCAGCGTCGCAGCACAAATTAGTGGAATTTGTTTTCATACATTACCGCCCCAGTCCGGTTATACGGTCGATGGCACAAGTCGATATTTTCTTATTTTCACGTGCCACAGACTATACATAAAAGTACCGTCTATTGCCATTTCAAACTTTCACTAACAATCACTGCCTAATAGATTATGTGCTTATATTTGATACCAGTCGTATTACTCGTTATTATTTTTAATAAACGTTCCAACAACGGTGAACAGTTACCATAGATTAAGAACCGGCGATGTACGCCATTAAATTTAAGTAATAACAACCAAAAAGTTCGTTCTAAGGACTTAGGTTTTAGGTATTAAATCTAAAACGTTTAATATAGGAGTTACTTAAAAGCAATTTCATCGAGCCAAAGACATCATGCTACTTCATCATAATTGGACTCAAATCTTGACATCAATCAGTTTTGATAAATGTAGCATGCTAGCTCGTAAATTGAGTTCGATTTTCAATTTTATATCAGCTTAAACGTAGGCAGCAAATGTTAAACTATAATATAAACCATCTTATAACCAAATTAATAAATACACTGCCCTTCAAAGCCAATAAACTTGGTACATAAATAGTTTCAAAATGAATATTCTTTAATAATATACTGTATTTTATCTATTTATATAGTGACTTAATATATCTGTAAAGGGTAAATCTTGTGATATAATATGTATTACACATTTTTTGATTGCAGAAAACGTTTAAAAATTTAGCAAGCTTCCAAAAATGTTGTATAAATCTGTGGTTGTATATTTCAACAACATTAACCATTTTAGATGGGATAACTGTATCTTATTCATTTTATGAGTATACGTTCCTAAAAATTCATCAGTCATTCAAAATTAAATACTGGCAACATTGTTGATTAAATAAATAAAAATGCGTTTTCAAATTTAGAGAACGGCAGATAAAAAATGAGTTATTGAATTTAATTGATAATTCCTGTTACCTGAATGAGCGATACGCGTCCGTTCCTCATTGTGTTACCATTAGTTAAGTTTAGCGATAATGTTTTGTATATTGTAATTAGTATGGATACAACCAGTTACGATACTGCCATCAAATGCCTAATTAGTTTTTCAAATAATTTTCTATATATCGTTAAGTTAATGAAATTATTAGTTAAATGTGATAATTGACAATGATAGGAAATTGGAAAATTCGCGTTCCTGACTGATATTCGCGGGATGCGCTGGTTGCGCGGAATGAGCAGGAAGCGAGGAAAGCTCTCGCGGTCCCTAGATCACATTCGCCGCATCAGCATAAATTAATTATTAATGACAATTGGATAATTTTATATTTATTTATTCTTTTATATCTAACTTAAATTATAAATATATTAGTCGATACAAACACTGATGGTGTTAATCTAAAGTCTGAGGTAAAGATGCCTTTATAGATTTTAAAACGTATAATGACCGAAGTCGTAGATTGGAATGTAATACGATCTTGCATCGTTCTACTAATATGTTAAAGGTATTTTTTAAGTAATATTGACACTTATTTTGTTAATAGCGTAGAGTATGTTAAGGACAAACTAACGACGTATGAGGCGGTTAGATTGTAAGAGTTATTGGCGTTTGTACAAAGGATAGTATTGTTAGAAGTAAAAGTGAAATTGGCGCATTACTGGCGAGTACCTAATTAGAATAGTACACGAAAAGCCCATTGAGGCTATACAATTATTTGTAGATAAAAATTAATGATGTAAAATAGCCATCTTGCTTTTCGTTACTCTCAAACTGTTATCGTTTCGAACTATAGACTATCGATGTTTGTAAAATATTTCAATCAGCTTAACTAAATTTGCTGCAGCTATACCCGTCTAATTTTAATACAGCCTTTGGTCTCTTAGTAGAGATTGCACGTAAATGGACGTAAAGTTTGTAGGTGTTATAGAAAACTATCAACGTAATATGTATGACTACCTTCGTTTTGTCGTTTTTCCTTAATGGAAATTAGGAGTCCGATAAAGTAAGTGTATGTGTATCGCAAAATATTTCGACTGATAACAATTATATGTAATTGTAAACACTGATGTTAATAGATATTTATAAGGTTTAATAACAAAAACTTAATGCATTTCACACTTTCTTTACAGTCCATAAGATAATATTACATGTAAGGTAAACGACGAAATATTTTCACATCACTAGAATAAGGTTTGTTGTGTAAAAATTAGTGTTCCCCGTACTTCGGATAAAAGGAGGGTTAAAGTGTACATTAGCGTTGTAATTTAATAGTTAACAAGTATCGTGTGTAAAGCCATAAGAGAATATATATTTGGAAATGTTGATGAGTGTTTGTTGTATGTAATTACGTGTCACAGATGGTTATTGAATTCTAATTATAAAATATACATTTAATATCTATATTAGATATATACCTACTTCAAGTTATATTTCATGTTTCCAAACAGTGTTTTTGTTACGGATTTACAAACACGTTTCGCTATTCTTGCTAATTCTGGTGTTGTAAATAGTTGTAAATTAAAAAAAAAAAACGCCACCTTCACACCACGCAGTCTCACAGAAAGTGCCTCACGAAATAACATTAAATATGATATAGATGTTTTTACTTTAATAATTCACTACAGTAACGGATTTACACAGATTTGCAATTGTTGCAAAAGATTAATTTCTTATCAACTTGAATGTATAATGTCGCCTATAGTGATACGAAGTGTGAATGTGTATTGGCTAATAAATAAATTATAAACCGGCTCCTACTTTATATTACCAATAGCTAAATCCGCTACTGGATCATGTCACTTGCTACCGAATTTGATCTCAAACCCCAGGTGGGTTAGCCATGATGCTATTCCATAATCGTAAACGCTAGTAGAAAAACAATAAATGTATGGCAATGACATTTTACATCGATAGATCACGTGGTCTTAAATGTCATTTCCATACATTTATAAGTTTTCTACTACTAGCGTTTACGATTGTAGAATGGCATCTTGGCTAACCCACCTGTCATTTTCTAATCAAACTTTTTTTGATCTCGTCATAATTCACTGTTGTCGAATTTCAATGTAGAGATCAAATTCGAAAGCGAGCTAGAACGGTTGAGTGTGCTATTTCACTAAGTATTTACCCGACTGTTTATAGTTGAGTTCGCTCAATTTCAAGACTTATCGCTTTCAGAACTAGGATATTTTAAGTATTACAATCCTTAGGGTTCTATGTTGACTAGCTGTTCACATTAGTTTCTCATTGCTGTGTCGCTTTAGACGGAATAGGTTGTTGTTAAATTTGACCAAGAATCCTGTTGAATGGTGATTTTTATAACCTTATGTCTCGTTCGAGTTTTGCGCCGCGCGTTGTTAGTCAAACGATCTTGTACTGGTTTGCCAAGAGAAGTTACCTACAGTTGTGTTAAGTTAGCGATGCATAACGTGTTTGTACTTTAATTTGTTTTTTAGTTGTACTCTTGGAAATCAATGGTTAATAACTTAAGAAAATAAAATGTATGTGAAATATTTATTTGTTTCTTTTGCAAATCCCTTCCCATACTTTTATATATTACTGCATGTAAACTTACCCGAATACATACTCTATATTATTTAGTATTTTACTAGCGTTTAAAGCCCTTTTTTTCTTTTACTTTTACAATGGGTGAGGTTCCCATCCTCATCCCTTGACCCCCTTGCTCTTTTGTCCCCTCAAATAGCAGCTCCCTTGGCTCAATTAGCTTCGCCCAAGGTGTTGGGTAAGCCTTAGGCTACTGAGCCCCACCGCCACAATAAGCCTTGAAACATGGTGGGGAGCGTTTAAAACCCTTTTTTTCTTTTATCCCATCCTGCCCATTCTGGATCTAATGATTAAACAGGGCACCTCGACGGCTAGTCAGCCCCTCAGGGGACCGACGCCACCTCCACAGAGAGGTTCTCCTGCACCACAGTACAACCCCTCTCAACGTCGGGAGAGTACAATGGGGTGAGGTCAATCTCATCCTCGCCCCTTATCCCCCTGCTCTTTTGACCCCTCTTTTTATAAGAGCTCATTTTGCTTCGCCCAAGGTGCTAAGCTCATCTTAGGCTATTGAGCACCACTGCCACGTCAAGGCCTGAACTATGGTAGGGTGCAACTATAATATTGTAAATTTGTAAATGTTGCAATTTGAAGTGGAATACTTTGTTATCATTATTACATATCAATAAAATCGCAACAATAAATTTAAGAAGAAAAAAATGTTTATGCAAGAAACCAATAAACGGGAATAGGCAGATGATGATGTTTTGGTCCAACGATCGCAGTGTATGGGGTAGTCAAATACTATAAAATTTTACTACCCCATTTTAACTAAGATTCTGGGTTGTTTTATCAAAAATATAAAATTATTATCACTTAGTTGGTTTTTATCGTATATTTTAGTAAATTCTGATTTAATATTTCACACTGCAACCAAAACTTTAAACTTTTATTCTAAAAATATGATGGGATACTTAGTACTATTTGTCCAACAATATTATTTTTTTCGGAAAAATATTAAATATAAAATAAATTCAGAAATAAAAAAGTTTCGAATCAAAACAAAATGGGGATGTTGACATTTTTCATAAATGTTTATAGATCATTTATAAATATCTAATAGAGGCCTATGATAACACGTGACCTATTATTTTAAATTTTGTTACATTTTATTTATAAAATATTAATTTAATCGTATAAAAATAAGGGAAAATATTGTATTTTTTCAAAATTCTATCATGTAAAGTACCAATTAACATCAAAATTATATAGGGATGTTGACAGTGTTCATATAAAAATATAATTTTGATGTTAATTGGTAGTTTAGGGTAAGCAGTAGTAATCTTGGCCCTCTCAATCATTGGCCTTTTGAAAGTAAAATCAATATATTATGAGTTGCATTACGATAAGACATACGAAAAAAATATATATCTTTCTTTGTTGACAACACTCTTAAACGTAAATAATACTTTTCAAATTGAACGGCTATCAACACTTACAAAAAATACTTTCCTAGTGACTACAAGAAGTGTGCGGTTTGTTACGAAAATTGTAAGAAGTAAGTATTTTTACATTATTATTTTACTATTTGGTTGCTATTCAAATGGCGCGATATGCGCTCAGTTAATTAATTACTATTCAATTTCGGCTTACATAACATAATTCATGCAAAAACTCTCAGGATAATCTAAAAATGAGTAGGCCAAAGTCAGTACCTATGGCTTATATGGAAGATTAATTGATTAGCATCTATGCCAGAAATAGTAATTGGTGATTAAAATTTCGCCTCTTTTTAAACCTTTGAATAAATGTTATTATCCAATTCTTTATTAGTAATTTTAGTGTAAATGTAAATAGTATCGCAGGATCTAGATTTTGGCCCGGTCAATCATTATACTTTTACGTCATTGGCCATGCTACTCATTATACTTTTACCTATGTCAATCTTTGTACAAAGAGATCTTAAATACGTAGTAATGTACGAATGTCGATTATAATACAGCTTGGCAAAAAAGAGTATGGAAAAAATGAGGGCGCCACTTTGACTTAGGTCTCATCATAATATGGAAAATCAGTAAGATAATTTAATCAAATCGTTAAAAATAAATGTGAAACACTAAGCTTTACTCAAAATCTAGTATTTGTCGGCCAAGTATTGTCAACATCATAGGTTTCCATTTAGTAAAATATTTAGTTCCACCTATCACCACGTCATACTCTTTTTTGCCAAGCTGTAGGTACCTACCTACGAATTGCAATACCATTTTTTCATTTCATTTATTTGGAATCAAACATTTTGATCTATACATATAATAAATCTGTAGAGGAGTCGTTTCTGTACATTGAAAATATTAAAAAAAATATTAGCCAGGGTGTTAAAGGATGACTAACAGAATATATTTCCAGCATTTTTTAATTTTTGTCTGTTTGTCTGTTTGTCATTTTAGTTAACCACGCATCACGTAAAAACTACAAAACCAATGTAAATAACTTTTATACATAAAAACTGTGCGTAACTTAGAGTAACATTTAGTTTTTGTTTCATCGCAATCGCTTTACTCTATCAAAAGATATTATATCACAAAATCTTCAAAGTTTAAGAAAGTCGAGAAAAAGTTAAACAACAAATCCAAATAACTAACTTTTCTTCAACTGCTTGTTAACCGTGAATGTTTGACGTTTAATCGTTGACAACCAATCGAAAAAAAGAGGTGAATACCGCGCAAGCCACGGTTAACGTCCGTCTAACGTACGTGAATACCCCCTAACGATTCGTCGATAGAACTACAATAGGATCGTTTCTCGATCGTCCTATATTTGTTACGTACATACGAAACGCTATCAAACCGTGGATGTCGCTACGATATCGTTGAAGTTTTGTTACGTGAATCGGGCTACAGGCTAAGCCGAGACTCATTGTAAAAATACGGGAACACGGTCTATCGACCTCCGAGTCAAGGGTCATTTACAGGGTATCACACAAATCTTCAAAGTTTAAGAAAGCCGAGAAAAAGTTAAACAACAACTCCAAATAACTAACATTCTTCAACTGCTTGTCAACCGTGAATGTTTGACGTTTAATCGTTGACAGCCAACCGAAAAATAAAGGTGAATAACGCGCAAGCCACGGTTGACGTCCGTCTGACGTACATGAATACCCCCTAACGATTCGTCGATAGAACTACAATAGGATCGTTTCTCGATCGTCTTTTAATTGTTACGTGCATACGAAACGCTGTCAAACCGTGGATGTCGCTACGATATAGTTGAAGTTTTGTTACGTGAATCGGGCTACTGTTAGTGAACACCGCGGGAGGCACAACGCACCAATGGCAGATGAAGTCGCAGTTGTTTTAGTCGATCAGGAATGTGAGAGGCGTGACATCGTGTTACGCACTCGCGACGATCGACTGCAACGCATTTTTGAAACTCACCGAGCTTACGATGCCTTGCAATATCCATTAATATATTGTCATGGTGAAGATGGGTACAATTTTGGATTGCACCAAGTGAACCCTACTACGAGGGTCACTAACTTTAATAAAAGAATATCGGCTCTGCAATATTATTCATACCTTTTGCAAATAAGGCGTAACTGTTTTGTTTATTTGCAACGTTTTCGTGGTTTGTTCAGTCAATTTATTGTGGACATGTATGCAAAAATAGAAACTGAACGTTTAGTGTACATTCGCACTAACCAGCGTCGTTTACGTGCTGAAGAATACGTGCATTTGCGGGACGCAATGCAATCAGATAATAATATCGAAAATTTGGGGCGGTTAGTCATCTTGCCTTCCAGTTTTACAGGCGGTCCGCGATATATGCACGAAAGAACGCAAGATGCCTTTTGTTACGTCCGTAAGTATGGCCGGCCGGACCTATTCATAACGTTCACAACAAATCCAAAGTGGACCGAAATTTGTCAGGAACTTCTCCCAGGACAGGCGTCATATGATAGACATGACATCATTGCGAAAGTATTTCATTTAAAACTTAAATATATGATTGATCTTCTTACAAAAGATAAAGTTTTCGGCTCAGCTCTTTGTTTCATGTATAGTGTTGAGTGGCAAAAGCGTGGCTTACCTCACGACCACATCCTCCTGTGGCTGGCAGAAAAAAATCGACCCGAAGCTATTGACAGTGTCATAAGTGCCGAGTTTCCAGACCATGATGCAGATCCAATTTTGCATGACATCATTAAAACACACATGGTTCACGGGCCATGTGGCGGTTTAAATAGAGTATCACCATGCATGCAAGATGGTCGGTGCTCAAAAAGATACCCTAGGGCACGTACAGAACAAACTATATCGGGAGAAAATGGGTATCCGCTATACCGGCGTCGATGACCTTCTCAAGGTGGTTTTACGGCTTCCATCAGGTTCCGTGGGCTAGAAATTATATTGGACAATAGATGGGTGGTACCGTATTCACCAGTTTTATCTAAAGCATTTCAAGCCCACATTAATGTTGAAATATGTAATAGCGTTAAGTCTATAAAATATGTATGTAAATATATCAATAAAGGTAGTGGCTTGATCACTACCTTTATTGATATATTTACATTATAAAATTATTTTGACTCGGATAAGGAACCAAAATAAAATTGCTCTTGCTGTCGCCTCCTCGGGGATAGCTGCCACATTGTTGCCAGGAGGAAGAACAGCACACACCATGTTTAAAATTCCCATAGACTTAGACAGTACGGAAAGCCCGGTTTGCAATGTGTCACGAAATAGCGATAAAGCAAAACTGTTCAATGATTGTGCTTTAATTATTTGGGACGATTGCACGATGGCAAATCGGAAAGCTGTAGAAGCTGTCGATAGAACTTTGCGGGATATAAGGCAAAACGATCGACCGATGTGTGGCATTACAGTCCTTTTCTGTGGTGATTTTCGGCAGACACTCCCAATCATACCTCGAGGAACAATGTGCATGATGAAATTTCTGCCTGTCTGAAAAGCTCTATTTTATGGCGCACTATAACAGTTACACACCTAAGTATAAATATGCGTGCACAGTTAGGAGGCTGCGAAAATGCGCTGGAGTTCTCTAATTTACTATTAAAAATAGGTGATGGTACATATCTCGTACAAGAAAATGGAAAAGTTATTTTGGTACAGAATCTTTGTTTTTCTGTTACATCACAACAGGATCTTATTTCTTCTGTTTACGGGGATTCCACAGACATTGGTAATCAAACTGGTTCTTGGCTATGCCAACGTGCTATTTTGACTCCCCGTAACGACCAAGCGGCAGCAATTAATTTAAAAATATTGACGCATGTTTCTGGAAATAGTATAGAATATACATCCATAAATACAGTTATGGAAGAAGAAGACGTCACGAGCTGCACAAACCGTGGAGTTTTTAGATTCCCTCAACACACCTGGTCTTCCAGCCCATAAAATAGTTTTAAAGGTCGGCGTACCGATAATTCTTCTTAGAAATTTATGTCCTCCGAAACTTTGCAACGGCACTCGGCTCTAAATCACTAATTTGCAGCAAAACATCATCGAAGCCGAAATCTTAACTGGTTGCGGAGCTGGTGATGTTGTTTTCATTCCAAGAATTCCCCTCATTCCCAATAATTTTCCTTTCTCCTTCAAAAGAGTGCAATTTCCTGTCAGCCTCTGTTATGCCATGACCATTAATAAAGCTCAGGGTCAGACATTATCCGTTGCTGGAGTTGACCTAAGTACTGGTTGCTTTTCACATGGCCAACTCTATGTGGCTCTTTCGCGAGTAAATAACCCCAATAACCTTTTTGTATACGTTTCAGATGGGTCAACATTTAACATCGTTTACAGAGAAGCACTTGCATAAAGATAAGAATGCCAAAAAGTAGACCGTACAGTGTAAGCTTCATATAACGTCACTGAAGTCTGAACGTACTGTACATTCTGAAAGTTATAGAAAATTGTTGCTATATGGAGAGAAGAAAAATCAACATCATTTGTAACAATTTTTCTCAAAATAAAGTGATTTTGTCCTTCTCGCCATGTTCTCAGTTGGAAATTTCGTAAACAAAAAAATATGATAACGTACTATGCAAGCCCAGTAACAATAGCCCTCTTATAATAATTATATTATTATTAGAGTGGTATTTATTACTATTTCTGTGGATTAGTGATCAATGATCATACATTTTTGTAAAATTGACTGATAATGCGGATTGCGGACGGTTCATACATTTTATAAATAATTGTAGGTATGCCGTGCAGTGTCCGGTCCGCGTTGGATGCGAGTGACAAGGGATCGGTCGTCTTGACGTTCATTGAGGGAGGCCTATGTTCAGCAGTGGATGGATAGAGGCTGACGATGATGAAGATGATAGCTACAGTATAGTTACCTAAGTAGGTAGGCGCTAGGTGATTCTTCTTCTCTATGGGTAATTTCAAAAGAGACTAGGTGCTATGAATAAAAGCGATCAATTATATTAAAAGTATAAGGGTTTTAAGTTAGAGAGTAAGTTTTCAACATCCTCTATTTATACAGCTCTTCACACTAAAAAAACTCATTGTTAAATTACGTAATCTACGCGAACGAAGTCGCGGGCACAGCTAGTAACTTTAATATAATTTGTGACCAAAACTTTTTCTGTTTACAAAGTAGGTAAATAGCTGGCGCGGCGAATAAATGCGGCATCATAGGTGGACAAACGCATGTTATGATGATGATGAAAGCAATCTAGTTTTAATAAAATTTATATAATTAAAGTAATTAATAATAATAATATTGACGTGATGAATAATAAACATTACTTTAATTACCTTTGTTTTTCATTGTATATGTACCTACCTAAATTCCTATGACAGCTTGAAATAAGGACTTACCTACAAAAATTACACTCTGCACATCACTATCGCTTAAAATTATATTTTGGTTTAGAGATTGGCCCTAGCGTGGTATAAAAATTGACAGTGCTAATAAACACAAAGTACAGTGATTGACATGCCTATCATTATACTTTTGGTATGCCAATTTCTGTACACCTATGGCCAATGATTGTATTTTTGGCTCTTTTTCTATGTTCTCTGCTTTAAACTTGTAAATATCGTGCAATATGATAATGGTTTTGATTTATTCTAATTGCCAAGTTTGTATGAAGAAACTTGACGGCAAATGTTATTAAATTTTGAACATTATTTTGTAGAAATTTAAGTTCAAAGTCAATGCTTATATTAAAGGGCCAATCATTGTACTCCTTACCCTATATGATAGAATTCTGAAAAAATACAATAATTTCCCTTATTTTTATATGATTAAATTAATATTTTATAAATAAAATGTAACAAAATTTAAAATAGGTCACGTGATATTAAACGGAAATGACGTCACCAGTTCCTATTTAGCGGAAGCGGAAGAATGTTGACGTACTTTTATACACCATTTTCCGTACGCAGTACATTTTGTAAAAACTATTTTTCAGACGTTTTGACAGTGTACACACACATAGGCACCGTACAACACTTATAAAACTTAGAAGCCATTTTTTATAAACGACAACTAGAATCATTTTATCACTTTTACGATGTTTAACAACATATGACGTCACGTGACAAGTGTTAGCGTTTTGGAACGAAATTTAAAATGCATTAAAAAATGCAAGATTTTACATTAGACGTATTTAAGCAAAAGTTGATAATATTTAGGCCTCCGTTAGATATTTATAAATGATTTAAAAACATTTCTGAAAAATGTCAACATCCCTATTGTAGAAATACTATACTCATCGTGGCCGAAAACATATTGCTTGCGCCTTTTACTACTTAACATATTAAAAAAACAAACGTCAAGCTCTCTTCTCCGTCTTCGCCACATGTCACAAGTTATGCTAGCAATTTGTTATTTGTAATAATTATAAAACTATAATCACTACATCTAAAACACAACCATGGTAATAAGGTGTTTTATAAATATCATACAATTCCAATCCATAATTCCATCAGTAAAATGAGAGATCGTCAAATAGGAGGTTAACAGGTACTAACGAATTCGCCATCTCATTTTCAGAAACCGCTTATGTTGCAAGGGCATGAACGTGCTATTACACAGATTAAATACAACCGTGAGGGTGATTTACTCTTCTCCGCTGCTAAGGATGCTAAGCCTAATGTCTGGTGGTCCCTTAATGGTGAACGTCTGGGCACATTCAATGGCCATGGAGGTGTTGTATGGTGTTTGGATGTTGACTGGCAAACCATCAACCTCATTACTGGAGGTGGTGACAGTTCCTGCAGGTATGATTATTGCTATACTTGTTAGTAAATCATTTGATATACAATAACAATTGTGGGTGCGGTTAACAATCATTAGTAACACAGGAATGCTCGACTTTAACATTAAACAGACAGTAGTTTATGTATGGAGGTGTAGTTATGCAGGAATTTTTTTTTAAAGTTTATCATTATTTTTTGTTTTATTATTCACTCTTATACTAAGTTTTGGTGCCAGCTTATTTATACGTAAAACATGATACTAGTTTTTGTTCTTGTATAATAATAAGATGTCTGTGACATCAAGTAGTAGTTTGTAAATTGATTCTTAATAATAATAATAATAAAGCCTTTTATTCTGGGAATAGAGATGATATACGCATTTGAATCCTTTGTATTTTATAAAATGTCTCTAGTCTCAGTGTGCCTCTTGGCATAGGCCTCCAACAGTTTCCATTGTTGTCTGTCCTGAGTTACCCGTCTCAACCTTGGGCCAGCAGTCATTTTAATGTCATCCTCCCATCTTATACACTGTCGTCCACGGCTTACTTCCCACCTCTTGGGTACCATTCTGAAACTGCTTTGCTCCATTTCCCTTGTGTGTCACGCATCATATGTCCGGTCCACCTCCACTTTTGTTGGTCGATGCGTAGCAGGATATCAGTTAGTTTGGTTTTCATCCGGATGTCAGTATTCCTGACTCTGTCTCTGCGTTTTGTCCCTACTATGCTGCGCTCCATTGCTTTTTGGCATTTGGCAAGTTTGTCCCTTAGAGATTTGGTAAGTGCCCATGTTTCACATCCATAAGTTAAGCATGGCAGGATGCATGTGTTGAAAGTTTTTCTTTTCAGTGTCATGCCCAGGTCCTGTGACTTCATGATTTCCTTAAGTGACCAAAACTTCTTCCAACCATTGGTGATCCTTGTATTTATTTCCTTTGCTATTAGGTCATTTGGAGAGATAAGCTGGCCTAGATATGTATATTCATTAACAATTTCTAGGATCGCTCCATTCACGGCTCCATTGATTCTTAATGGGTTTTATTATAGTCATAGAAAGAAAGAAATTTTCTACTGAAGAAATTTTATTAACTTTGATGGTTTATTTCATTAACGTTGAGTGTTTGACAGATGAAAAAAAACATTATAATGTGTAATTATAGAAGAATAACCCTGTACCATTTTTCATTTCATTTTGTTTATAATTTTTTTAGGTTATGGGATTTAGAGACAGGCAAGAACATTGCGACAGTCAAAACTAATTCTTCTGTGAGGACATGTAACTTTAGCTTCAGTGCTTATCAAGCTGCCTACACAACTGATAAAGCTATGGGTCACCCTTGTGAGGTACATATTATATTTTATTTAAAAAACAAGGATATGAACAGATTTTGATACAACATACCCAGGAGCAACCCCTAAAAATACAGAACATTGCCACTGACAAACATGCAGAGTAAAAAGAGAGGTATTACCTCTCTTTTTGCATCAGGATTAAAATCCCTACATATAAATAAAATATAGGTACTTGTTTCTATAAAATATGTATCTGTAAAATATTTCTATACATACCATAAAAATTAAACAGCCAGAATATTTGAACTTTGCTGGATAACAACTTTATTTTAAGTGAACAATTGGTCACCTGATTTTACTGTATATGTTTATAAAAGATATGGTATGAAACACTATAGGTACATTATATCATTAGCCAGCCAGCAGTTCTTTGTTTAAATTCAAAGAAGAATGTCTGTAAATCACATTTATATGCAATCAATTTTTCTCACATTTTTGTTAAACTTTTACCAAAATATGTATATTACTGTGCGAGGGATTACGGTGGGAGGGATGCCCTGTGCTGCGCTCCCAACTGCCTGGGTACCACCATCTTGCTTGTTGCTCATGTGAAACAGCTTTGCTGTGTTTCGGAGAGAAGGTCAGGACAGGCAATGTAATTACTGGCACCAAAACTTAACATGTTGTATCTCATGATAGGCAACACATAAATGAGTTTCCTGGGCTAGTTCCAGGTAAACTAGTTTATGTTCATGGGTGATGTCGGCCACTTACCATCGTCTGCCAGGTTGCCTATCCAACTAGCATTAAAAATGTCTTGTTGCATAAATATTGCAACTTTAGTGGTGTTTATCCCTCAAACACATCCCTGCTGACATCAGAGTACTAGGATACTTGAATAGTCTTGAGGAAATTACTGTATGTGAATTCACCATAGTACCTTTTATGTTTTAGGTGTTTGTCATTGACACAAGAACCATTGATGACTCCATTTCTTCCCAATCCCCAATACTGAAGTGGGAAATCACAGACTCAAAAGTAACCTCAATGGTTTGGGGAACATTAGACGAGACCATCATCACAGGCCACGAAGCTGGTGACCTCATACAATGGGATTTGAGGGTATGTAAATCAATATCTTATTTTTGAGGCTGATAAGTTGTACATTAAATAAAAACCTACTTTCTTTAAATGTCGAATATTTGGAAGGTCTACTAAGGTCATTGGGATACTTGGCGTCGATATATCGAGAGATGTGCAGTTTCGTGGTCATTTGGAAGGAAAGGCTAAACTAGCCTCGAAGAAACTCGGCATGCTCAATAGGGCGAAGCAGTATTTCATGCCTTCACACCGCCTTCAATTATACAAGGCGCAGATCCGGCCTCACATATTCATCCTCGGCCTCGGAATACTGCTCTCACCTCTGGGCTGGAGCGCCCCAATATCAGCTCCTTCCATTTGACCGCATTCAACGCCGGGCAGCTCGAATCGTCGACGACAATGTTATCTCAAATCGGCTTGATTCTTTGGCGCTGCGTAGAGATGTCGGATCGCTCTGCATCTTCTACCGCATCTACCACGGGTAGTGCTCTGAGGAATTGTTCGGAGTAATACCTGCAGCAGAATTCCACCACCGGACATCGCGGAAAAACTCCAAATTTCACCCTCAACATCTCGATGTCCGGAAATCCACAACAAATCGATTTTTACGGCATTTCCTGCCTTGCACGACTAATATATGGAATCAGCTGCCTCCTACGGTGTTTCCGAACCGATATGACTTAGGGACCTTCAAGAAAAGAGCATACTCATATCTGAAAGGCCGGCAACGCACCTGCTAATCCACTGGTGTAGCGGGTGTCTGTGGATGTCGCTCTTCACTTACCATCAGGTGAACCGACTATCCGTTTGCCCCCTCTTCTATAAAAAAAAATAAGAAAATTGTTATCTTAATAAGCTAGACCATAATTTAATCATACAATATCATAAGAGATTTTTTATTTTTATTGGACAGTAATTTATATATAGATTGTTAATAACACCAAATTCATAACTTGGCAAGGCATACACAAATAAGTAATTAATTCATACAGATAAAATTAGAATTGCAAGGTTTTCTATTTTGTAAAATAGATCTAAGATTTACTCAATGCTCAATATTGTTTTTGATTTGTATACCTTTGCCATCAAGCATATAACCGTATAGACTAGTAATGTGAGCTATAAAATTCCGAAACTTGTCAGTGATTTGTCACTGACGTAATAGCAATTCAACCGAATCTGTATGTACGTCCCATTGGCCAATAATGAATCAATGGCCATCAGTCGTACAATCAGAGCCCAGAACCGGCGCAGCGTCGCAGCACAAATTTGGCGGAGTTTGTTTTCATACAAAACACATAACACTACCAGTCTATTCTGCTTATATGCTTGATGATTTTTTCTTTGACGTTATTTCTAATCAAATAAATATTTACAGACTGGCAAGAAAGTCCACTCAATAAAGGAGCACACACATCAAATCAATGACATGCAACTGTCTCGAGACGGCACAATGTTCAT
Organism: Helleia helle; assembly: GCA_963853865.1. Lineage (NCBI taxonomy): Eukaryota > Metazoa > Arthropoda > Insecta > Lepidoptera > Lycaenidae > Helleia > Helleia helle. Next base: position 18,451,403 of record OY971421.1, read on the forward strand.
CACCGCATCCAAGGACCAAACTGCAAAATTATTTGACACCAGTTCCCTCGAGTTGCTGAAGGAATACAAGACTGAGCGTCCGGTTAACTCTGCAGCTCTGAGCCCTATTTTAGACCACGTGGTATTAGGAGGAGGTCAAGATGCTATGGAAGTGACAACAACTTCAACTAGACAGGGTAAATTCGACGCACGATTCTTCCATCTCGTATTCGAAGAAGAGTTTGGTCGTGTGAAGGGTCATTTTGGACCTATCAACAGTTTAGCATTCCACCCTGATGGTAAAAGTTATGCTTCAGGTGGTGAAGACGGTTATGTGCGTGTACAGAGTTTTGATCAATCATATTTTGATTATACTTTCGATTACAATAGGGATTAAATATTTTTATACCAAGATTTACGCACATAAAAACAGCCATCTTAACATTGAATACAATGTGCAGTGCATTACATCGCAACAATAAAATAATTATAATTATTTTGTTGATTTGTCTTATTTCTACCCCTAATATATGAATATTTTTAACGCGACCAACTAGAGTTTAGACAATCTTAGGACTACTTAGGACTATACTTATGGTATACCTAAATGCAAATGTGAGATTGTTTGTTACGTTTCATGCTCAAACTACTAAACTGATTTTTAAAATGTTTTCAATATTTTAAAACTACATTACCAGCGTGTAACATAGGCTATATTTCATCTCGGTGTTCTCGTAAACGGGAACTACGCGTTTGGGACCGCGGGGCGCTGCTTTAAGTACTATAAAAGTCTGACATCTAACCAACCCTTGCCTATAAAGGAATTGTTTTGAATGTTTAGATAATAAAAGATTTTGTTATGATCAGTGTAGTCATTATATAAGCATATTGAGACTGCAAAATATGGTTTCGAGAAACCTGCTTCATAAGATTGTATTTAACAGTATGTGTGTGTATGTGTGTGGTGTGTTCGCTACTCTGTGCCACGTGCAGACAAACTAAGCTAATGTTCTCGTCGCCTGATTTCTAACTTTTCTAAGACGACACTTTCCTAGCAGTAAAATGTCCTTTAATTGTAGCCTATGCATACTCACTTATAAAAGAGAAATGGACAATTAAAGAAAATGATAATTACAACAATTTATTATACAAAATTTTATCTTACAAGACTGGAATACTAATATTTATATTGATTATTTTAATTTACTAAGTGCAGCTTAGAATGTTATAGAAAATATGGAGTGGTGTGCTGCGGTGGGACTTCTCTGTCGCTGTCGGGAACTGCTTGAAATAGTTTCGGATTTCTGTCGTTCACCGTTTTGAATTCCATTATCGAAGCAACATTACCGCAGCGGTAGCAATAGTTAGGTGCAGACCAAACTGTTACCAATCTTTCATCAAACATGTATTTGAAGCCTGTAAAGAAAACAACACTGTAAATTATGTGAAAAGTATTATCTTAGAGACTAGTGTATAGTGTATCTTTAACGCTAGGGCCACACTAATGAGAAATGCCATTAATTATCGCGATAATGGACGTTAACCGTAGGTGTAGCCACGATTTAACGCGATAATTTGACAACGGCATTAACATTGCCGTTTGGCGTTAGGCGATAGCTCAAGTGGCGGTACATCAAAGAGATTAATGCGAGAATGAATATGATGAAACGGCCACACTACGTAGCGTCAGTGTGCGCCTTGAGCGCGATGGGATCGCACGTCATTGTCTTTTGAAATACGTACTATGGCTATGGAGTGGAGTAACGAGAAAGTGTTTCTTGAGATTCTGCAAACAGGACCATGTTTGTGGGATCCGAAACTCAAAAATTTCAAGAATCGTAGAACGCAAAGTGATGCTTGGCGACGAATAATGGATTTTTTTGTTTCCTATTTTTCTTCATTCGGTAATGATTCAATAAATTTAAATAATCAAAATTTACACTCATTAAATACAGAGCTTCCATCTTACTTGAATTCTTTATCGCCATTATTGGGCATTCATCATCATTCACGTTGAACGTTCAAGTGTAGCCACCCAATTTAGCGCGTTAAAAAATATCGCAAGAATTATGGCGCTAATGGGCATTGACGTTAGCCGCTAGTGTGGCCCCAGCACAATAGGTATGGAGGAAAGGGCAAGGTGATTCATCCATTTATTATTTGAATGTCATCAAACATTTTTATTTTAGAGTGGAAAATACTTTTGAGCATATACTACCAGGATGTATGTGGACCCCCACCATGGTTCAAGCCTTGTCGTGGCGGTGGGGCTTAGTAGCCTAAGTTGAACCCAGCATGTTGGGTGAAGCCAATTGAACCGAAGGGGCTGCTGTCTATACCCCTCTTATAAGAGGGAACATAAGCGCGGGGGGACAAGGGAAGAAGTTGGGAACCTCACCCCATTGCACTGTCCCCACCCTGAGGGGGGGATATTCTGTGGTGCGGGACAACCCCTCCTGGCCATCGAGGTGCCTTGTTACTCAACAGATCCGGGGCACCTCACCAAAGGCGGCATCGGTGGCAGTCGCCGGGGTTTAGTTGGTAGAGCTGCGTCCACCTTACCACTTTTCAGGCGCAGCGACTCATAGCCGCCTGGGGAGTTTCCCCTCCCCCGCGGGATGCCTAAGAGCATTTCCCGGCGCAAAAGAATAAAATATATATGTAGACATTAGTGGTAATGATTGTCTTGGTTTGGACTAACGACAAATATAGAAACTATACTATAATTTTCAAGAAATAATATATAAATATTACCATCATTGACAAGTTGATGTGCTCTGCAAATTAAATTCAAATTGTTGTAAATCATAAACAGCTCCGTAACATAGCTGCCGAATAACCATCCTGCACCTCGGGGACTTACTTTCCTGTTAAAAAATATTTGATTAATATGTTTTCAACTTAAGACTGTAACTGTTGATGTCAACAGGAAAACTCCTTTGAATCAAAGTCACTATATAACAAATATATAATAGACTACTTTTTGTTGATTTTATTATGGCTTATATGTATAAGATTTTCCCCCACATTTAGAATATTATATGGTCATTCTAATGTCATAAATTTCTAAGTACCCTAAAGTAGTAATGTCTCACTGTTATGTTCTTAATAAAGTTTTATTATAAACTGAGTAAACCTGTATTGTAGTTAATTGTCATACACATACACAGAAGAATTATTTATATAAAGATTGATGTCTTAACATTGTTTATATATATTGTTCAAACATACCACATTTTCACATCTGCTGGGTCTGACCATAAAAGATCACAGAAGGCACCTTTGTGTGGTATTTGTTGATTTCTATCGATGCACCGTATTTGATCTACCATTGAAATTTCCGGAGACAATCCACCATGAACACATAAAACTGTTTCATCAATTAACTGCAAAAATTAAATAGTGTTTTAACAAAATAATTGAATAACAAACCTCACTAACTTTGCTATTTTTTAAATAACAACAACAATTTAATTGTTATTTAGGTATTACAATTATTTTTAACATTTTTGGGGTTTTTTATTTTGGCAAGTTATAAATAGGAAATGAAAATGATTATAAGCAAATTCATTTTATATTAATATATAATAGTCCAAGAGTCAAGATATAGAAACAACTAAAAATACAGTATTGAGGACTAAAAACTGCGAAACTTTGTAAGAATGTATGGATGTATGTTTCTTACTCTTTTACACAAAAGCTACTTAATGGATTTTAATGAAAGTTTCATTGGTTTAAGTTAGCCAATACATTAAATAGTCTTTTGGAAAAAGAAGGCCAGCTCAGATGTCAGATCAACTTTATTCATCCCACAAATATTATGAACGCAAAAGTTTGTATGTCTTTAACACAAAAATGGATTCTAATGACACTTTACAAAAGTATAGCATATAGATATAGGCTAGAATAACATATAGGCTATAATTTCTCCCAGCACTCCCAGAGGAATGGGAAGTACACAGGTGAAATTGCGGGGTGCCGCTAATTATACATACAAAAGGACAAGGCAGGCAGTTTAATTATACTGTCTCTATAAAACTTTTTTAACATGCTAATACTTACAGCTGCTACTGTTAGCATGTCGAAAACTCTACAGCAGTCTTTCCAGGCATTCGCATTTCCATATTTATTGAGACATTCATCATAGAACCCATAGACTTTTGTGATTTGACATGTTTCATGATTACCTCGTAGCAAGATTATCCTAAAATGTGTCACTTGTTATTATAATTTATATTTATTAAAATCAAACAATATGAGAGTGAATTCTCACTATAATGACAAACAATTTGATTATTATTATACAGTAAGAGGTAGTGCCATGCTGCACTTGCACCCTTGTAACATAAAAAATTAAAAAAATATTCATATAATAAAACCCGCGTCACAGTGAATATATAATGCTATTTAGGACTTTTTTGAGTTTAGGATAATCTCTTATATTTACCATGTTTATCTATTGCAGAGCATATGATTTATTTGTATAAAAATATTATGAATGTCCTGTTTTAAATTTTATTAGTGATAATAACCATGTTAGTTTAAAATCTTAAATCTTATACCAGATACATGATCGAGAGGCAAATAATAATATGTAGAGACAACTCACACATGGCCATCTGATCCCAAACTAGGCAGAGCCTGTTCTTATGGTAACCAGACAACTAATAAATACCTATATATTTCTAAATACATACATATAGATAAATTACACCCAGACAGAACAAATGATCATGCTCATCACACAAACATTTGTCCAGGGTGGGGATCGAACCCACAACCTTCTGCAGTCAGGGTCACTAACCACTAGAACAACAGGCTAGGAATAAACATAAATATTTATGAAAAATATACATCAAAGTAGGTAAGGAATGATTTAAATTTTTTTTTTAATAATTATTGTTTAAAAAAAAAAGAGTACATAATATATTACCTGTCTGGGTATCGAGCTTTGAGTGCCATCAAAAGCGTCAGAGTTTCAAGACTATAATATCCTCTATCTACATAGTCACCCATAAAAATATATTTTGTGTCCGGTACTTGACCTCCTATGTGGAATAATTCTTCTAAATCATAAAACTGAAAAGCAAACACTCAGATATGATACACAAACATGATATGATATGATGAATTAATTAATTGATCTTGTATTATAATAATGTTGAATTGTATTAGTAATTTCAGAACTATAATACTTATGATATCTAGCCGCTTTTCGGTGAATTCAGCTGATTGTAACTTAATGGTACTTGAATAATCGAACCATGACTCTAAAGTACTAAACATAATAGGTAAAAAAGAGTATGTACATACAAGACGTTCGACGATAATAAGATGTTACCTGTCCATGTATGTCACCGCACACGGTTACTGGCGTTTGTACCGGTTGAACATTGGGTTCCTCTAGCAGCAAATCGCAAACAATATTACACAGTTCCCGTAAATCATCTTCGGGTAGATATTTACACCTTTTTGCAATCTCTATCCACTTATCTATGTCACCCGTCATTATGCCGAATTTTGAATAGTAACAATTGGAATAGTATTTTATTATTATTAAGCAATGATAGCTATAGATAAATTTATTTGTTATAAGTATGGACTGGACCGGAATCCCAACCAATAAATAAAAAAAGCTTGGGCCCCTCAATAATCACTAATCAGACATCTCATTATTTCAAAATTCAATGTCACTGTCAAGTGTCAAATGTATTATTATTATTTTCATTTACAGGCATTAGCTACTAGGCTATTAGCCATACAAAATACAATATTCAGTCTGTTTACGGAGAAATGACGGGAAACCCCATGGAGCGCGGCTTCGCCCCTCTAGCCCCCATCAATCAACTATCATTCCCTATTCCATCCACACAAGGCAGTCCACCACAATATTCGCCAAACAATCACATTATATATTACACAGATTAAGTTTTTAAAACAAATACTATAGAAAACCGCCAGAACAGCTCTACTAAAAAAACCACTCCAGAACGGTACTCCATAAGATTCGCCAACCAATCACAATATATAAAGATCAAGTTTTTAAAACAAACACTATAGAAAACCACTCCGAATGGACAAAATACAAAATAACAATTAATTAACGGGAAACCAAAAAAACACAACCGCGCGTCCCGATGCTTCCCGCCATTCCTCATGTCAATTATTGTGATTTTTTTTTTATTTTCATTTAAAGGCATTAGCTGCTAGGCTATTAGCCATACAAAATACAATATTCGGTCTGTAATACGGAGAAATGGCGGGAAACCCCAAGGAGCGCGGCTTCGCCCCTCTAGCCCCCATCAATCAATTATCATTCCCCATTCCATCCACCCAGAGCAATCCACCACAATATTCGCCAACCAATCACATTATATATTACACAGATTAAGATTTTAAAACAAACACTATTATTAGAAGACCGCCAGGACAATCCTACTAAGAAAACCACTCCAGGACGGTCCTCCACAAGATTCGCCAACCAATCACAATATATTATAAAGATCAAGTTTTTAAAACAAACACTATAGCAAATCACTCTGAATGGACAAAACATAAAATAACAATTAATTAACGGCAAACCAAAGAAACACAACTGCGCGCCCCGATGCTTCCCGCCATTCCTCCTGTCAATTGTGAAATGCCATAATTTATTTATTTTATTTTATTGGACTGCACTTAGTACATTGCCAACAACGAGATAATATTTAGCCAGTACTATAGAAAACGGCGGGAAACTCCAAGGCGCGCTGCCCCTCCAGTCCCCTATCATTCAACCCTCACTACCCACTTCACCCACTCAGAACAGTCCACAGTATTTGCCAACCAATTATAATATATACAGATCAAGTTTTTAAAACAGGCACTATAGAAAACAGCTTCGAATGAACGAACTACAAAATTGCAATTAATTAACGAGACCGTGGAGACATCGTAAACGACGAGAGTACGAGACTATTGATTTCCAAAAATCTTAGAATTATTATACTTTTAGGAATGGTTGGTTATAAAGGAAACAATCCTATTAGACTCCGACGATGGTAATAAAATTTATTTACAAAAATCGCGGTTTATATACAATTTTTACAGATAATTATTATTACTATAATTCGAATTCCACGAAGTGTGAGCGACTTGCGTGTTGCCACGCGGTAACAGCGATCCGCGCGCTCGCGCGGTGCATATAAATATATTTTAGCGCGAAAAATTGGGCTTCGTTTTTGCTCCGGCTCTCGTCGTGTGTGGACTTGTCTCGGCGTGTGGTTGCGGTCACTGCTTGTGGAATGTGGATGGAGCTTGCTGCGTGTTGGCCGATTGCTGTGTGAAGACTTCGTGCCCGCTGTCCTTTTCAGGATAGACGTGCTGTTTCAATTCGACCAGCGTGTCCTTTTCAGGACATCCCTCACTGTTTCAATCGACCTTGACGGATATACCTCACTGTTTTAATCGATCTCGATGTCCTTGTCAGGACAGTAATTAATCTGCTACAGGATTCCCCCTCAAGCGAAGCGTACCGGCAGGCGAACGGTGCGGCCACGGTGAGTAGTCATCATTGCGCTGTCAGCTGATTGTTGTGCATTGCGTTGTTTTAGATTGCTGCTAGGTTGCGTAGTTGTACTGTAGTTTGTTAGCGATGTAGTAGTAGTTGTAGCAGTAGTGGTGTTCGATGCTGTAGCTGTAGGTATATCGTATTCGGCTATGGTATATAATATGCTGGCTTTAGTCGGTCGATCGAAATATTTAGTTGTCTGTTTGGTAGTTGTAGTGTGAATATTTTGTTGTTTCTTGATAGTACGCGGTATGGTCCGTCGTAGGGAGCTTATAGTGGCTTCTTTACGGCGTCTACTCGAACAAATACGTATTCGCAGGATTGAAGGTCACGGTGAATGAAGATTCGTCGTGAATTGCTGTGCGGCTGAATCGGCGTTGGCGTTAGCTGTTTAATTGTATCGCGAAGTCGTTCGACGTAGGCGGAGTCCAAGGTGACGTCATCGCTTGTCGCTTCTAGGAAATCACCTGGTAATCGTATGTTGGTTCCATAGGTTAGTTGCGCTGCGTTCACGCCTGTGTCAGTGCGTAGAGCGGCGCGTATTCCTAGTAGTACTGTAGATACCTCGTCGATCCAACTTCGTGTTGATTGTAGTCTTGCTTTTAGTGCGGCCTTCAATGTGCGGTGCAAACGCTCGACGATGCCGTTTGACTGCGGATGGTATGGCGTGGTGCGTATCTTCTCGATGCCTAGTAGACGTGCGAGACACGTGAATACTCTGCTCTCAAATTGACGTCCTTGGTCTGTTGTTATAGTAGTAGGACAGCCAAATCGGGATATCCAACTGTCGTATAGTGCTTTAGCGACGTCTTCCGCGGTGATCTCGCATAGCGGGTGTGCTTCAGGCCATCTGGTAGCTCGGTCGATCATCGTGAGTAGGTAGCGATGTCCGCTGGCTGCAGTGGTTAGCGGGCCTACGACATCGACGTGTAGATGTTCGAAACGATCCGTTGGCGGGAAACTTGATACCGGGCTTGTTGTGTGTCGCTGTATTTTAGCTCGTTGGCAGTGTACACATACTTTAGCCCACTTGCCTACGTCGGCGTTCATCGAGGGCCAGAAGTAGCGCTGCGTGATGAGCGTTTTGTGTTGATTCCGGGATGACTGATGTTATGTATTGCGTTGAATGCGGTGCGTCGGTATTCTTCGGGAAGGTACGGTCTCAGGTATGGAGTAGAGGTTTCGCAGTGTAGTTTAATATTCGAACCGGGTGATGTGACTTGCTTGATAGTTAGATTTGATTGCTGGGCGAGTCCTTGAATTGTGTTTCTGTCTCGCTCTTGCGCCTGTGCGATTTGTTCGTAGTCGATAGGTGAAGGACAGCTGATTGCGTTTATGCGTGATAATGCGTCTGCAGCGGCGTTCTGTGATCCGCTGACGTGACGTATATCGGTAGTGAACTCGCTGATGTATAACAGCTGACGCGTGCGTCGCGGCGATTCTGTGTAGGTACCCGTCTTTGTAAATGCGTAGGTAAGCGGCTTGTGGTCGGTGTATATTATTATCTCTCGTCCCTCGAACATCTTGCGAAAATGTTTCGTCGTAAGTACATAGCCTGCAGTTCACGGTCGTATGTACTATAGCGGGTCTGTGCGTCGGAGAACTTCTTTGAGAAATAGCCGAGTGGTTGCCATGCTTCGTTTACGAGTTGAATGCGGACGGCGCCGGCTGTCGTGTCGCTTGCGTCGCAGAATATGGCGAACGTCGCGGTGTGAGATGGATGAGCGAGTAAAGCGGCGTTTTTAATACTCTCTTTACACGACTCGAATGCTTGAGTTGATTTAGTGATCCATTCGATAGGCGTCTTGTCGCGCTTCTTGACGTTGTGTAGGTATGCATTAGGAGGCGCTTGGATAGTGGCAGCGTCTTTGATATTTTCTCGGTAGAAGTTTAGCATGCCGATGAAGCGTCGCATTTCTTCTACTGTTTTGGGTTTCGGATAGTCGATGATAGCTTGTACTTTTTCTTGCGGTGGTCGTATTCCATCTGGCGAGACTTCGTAGCCGAGGAACTTGACTGTTGGCTTGCCAAAAACGCAATTAGATGGGTTTATTGTAATCCCGTATACGTCGAGACGTTGCAGGATAGTGCGGAGATGCTTCTGGTGTTCCTCTTCGTTGGTAGATGCTACTAGTAGATCGTCAATGAACGGGAATACAAAGTCGAGTTCACGCAGTACTTCGTGTATAAATCGCTGGAAAGTCTGGCCAGCGTTCTTGAGACCTGGACACATGCGCGGGAACTCGAAAAGGCCGAAAGGTGTGATGATGTCAAAGCAGGCGGAACGTGTCTCGCGAAAAATTAATTATGACGATTTGTGCAGTTAAATTGTATCACAATAGGTACATCTTAAAAACAAAATAAATGTAATAACATCACTTATTATTTCGTAGTAAGTAACTTGTAGTTAATTAAGTTTAAATAGAAACGTTTTGATTCAATGCTCAGTGCTACCCGATGGTGAAAATATTTTCACTGGCTTTTTTCCCCCACTGATTAATTTTAAAACAGTTGCTAGTGATATTTATAACTATAGCTACATATTACTAATCTGTGATATTTATGTAGGTACATGACACGTTCTCTAATGTGTTTGTGTGATTTAACGATATCATAATATTCATACATCCATACATACAAACTTTCACGTTTATATTACTAATTACAACAAGTTTAAATAGTAATAGAACAACTTTGCATTACTACTGTGTTTCATTCGAATAAAAATAAATATAAAAATTTGTATTTCACTATTTACTGTTATTATTTTCTTTTATTCGTTTCATTTAAACAAATGTTCTCGTAATAATATAACAACTTTACATCATCATGCCTATACTTTAACACACATAGCTATTCCGGTACATCCGGTATATTTTGTATTTGGAACGCTTACGAAAACGAAGAGGCATAATAGTGTTGGCATAGCCTGATATGATACAAGTGAAAAAAACGCGTTTTCTTTTTTTTTTGCTTGCCTTTTTCTTTTCTTTTGTATAATCCGGTTTAGTAAACATAATGTTACAGGAATTTGATGATAATGGTTTAAAATAATGTTATTTTTTTAAACAGCAATGTAATTGGTTTATTGTGGTGAACGAACTCCCGCACCGCGCGCGTCTTCAGTGCGCCCGCTAGTCGCGCGTCTCGCGGTTAGCATGAGTGCATAGTGTGTATACATACATTGCGGGTTTGCAAAATACACAAGTCCTAAAATTTTCTTTAACAAACGTTTCTGAGATAAATGGTTATATGCATTATAATATAGTATATAAATATTATATTATTAGGGTTTAATCTTCGCAAGCGTTCCAAATACACCCGGTACGTATTAATTTCGTACTTTTGCGCAGTAAAGGTCAGCGCTATACTTTCGTGCCGGGACCATACATAAGTAATGTAATTATGTAGGTAATTATTCTAAGCTCAGAACATATTTTTTGTAGCGTACCCTGACTTCCAAATCGTTAATCGACTATACTTAGATCGAGTACCGTGAAGGCAAACGGTTTGACCCTGCCAAGCAATGACAAAGACAAACAATGCATAATATGCTATATTTCATTATAGATTTTTATTAGTTATTTTGGTTTCCAATTACATAATGCGAATCAGTGCCGCACAATGCAAAATGCTTATTTAGAACGTGAAAGTTTTCAAGTGCCTGGTGCACAGAGGCTATCTATAAAATATGAATTATGATAGCCATAATTCATATTTCAAAGATAACCACTGGCTATCGTTATTTTAATACGTGACCATAGCAGCAAATAAATACGTAGAAACGAACTTTATATAGTATGAAATACATAATTATTTAATGTATTTATAATATAATATTATATTAGGTTTTTACCTATGAAATTGCCTGTAGTAGTCTGTAGGCGCAAGGTCTGGTGAGTAGGGCGGATGACGGAGAGCTTCCAACCCCAGTTCTTGCAACTTGGAGACCGTCTGCTGTGCAGTAGGGCATTATTTAGGTACTGAACCAGGATCCAACCAACTTGCTGAGCTCTTGCGGTTATCAAACAGAATCCATTTTTCATCGCAGGTAACAATGCGGTTCAAAATTCCTTCATTTGTGTGTCTGTTGAGCAGGACAAGGCACGTCTCGGCGCGTACTTCGCGCTGGCGATCATTGAGTTCGTGGGGTACCCATTTGTCAAGCTTTTTTACCTTGCCAATTTGACGCAAATGGACCAATATTGTTTTGACGCTAACGTCGAAAGCTGCTGCTAATTCAGCCGTAGATTGTGTGTCATCAGTTTCCACAATCGCCTTTAATTCGTCATTGTCGACCAAAGTCTTCGGACGACCGCGAGGTTCATTTTGCAGGTCGAAATTTCCAGAACGGAAGCGAGCAAACCAATAACAGGCGGTGTGTTGGTTTGTAGTGTTAGCTCCGTAAACGTCGTTGATGTTGCGTGCCGCTTGTGCCGCGTTGCTGCCACGACGGTACCTACTCATATTCCATAATTACTCCAATTTTTAACGTATCCATGATGACGAAAAAGATTGAAATGCGATGAAAATGTAACACTAATCAATAAACAAATAAGTACTTTTGGAAAAAGAATTCCATGTTTTTAAAATAAAATTAATTTGAAATTTGAATTCTTAGCCAAACAAAAATTATTTTGATCTGAAATTGCCAGTACTGCAGAACGGCAATTTCATAGGAAAAGACTTATTATTAAAAACTATACTACCTATGTGTATGCATAGGAGTAGCACCGCTACGGGCTGCCCATCTCGGATGCCCGAGAACGCTCCCGGAGATTTGCGCCGATGTCAAGAGACTGCTAGCATTCTTGCGGGAGCTTAACTGGCAGTAGGGAGTGCTTCAGGCTCACAGCACGCAAAATAGGCGCAAAAGCGTCGAGTTGCGGAAACCAGCCTGACCTCAAGTAACAAGTAACAAGTATGTGTATGCATAATAGGATCTTCCAATAAATAAAAACACATTTATATAAGTTACTATATTTATAACAAACATGCAAATATATTTTTAATGTTATTACATATTGTATTTAAAGGTGCCATCGATATGCCGCAGTGAATGGTTAAAAAATAACACTAATTTATTAGGATTAATTCATTTGTTTGATGAATTTCATCTAATAGGACGGATTTATAACGACTGAAAATATATTTGAAAATGCGTTTTTAGGCTGTTTTATTCCGTCTTAATAAAAAATCTAAATACTGAATATTTTAAAGCTTCCAATATATATAAAATACCAATACTTATATTGTAGCTCTATATGTACTGCTGTCACAAACTTATTTTATAACTTTTAAAGTTATTTAGGTATGAAGTTATTGAACATTTGATTGTATTTGTTTTTTATGTTTTTAATAGATATTTGCAATAACAAAGTTTTTTAAATAAAGCAAATATAACTTTCTTTTAATATTTGGCAGCCAAAGCAATCACATGCAGACATTTCTTTTTTCGAGTTTTTTAAATTACTAATACAATTAAGAATGTTCCTTTTTATTTTTTGTTATTGCAATAAGTAATAAACGTTGACTTTTTTAAGTTATGTTTTATCGAAATAAATCTTATGTTTACAATTTATATAACTTTAGCAAAAATTTGTGTAGCAAAGCATTGCAAATTTAAAAAATATTATGTGTAATACCTTAACTTGTTAAATAAAAAATACAACAACACAATATAATATGTTATAAAAGCGTATCTAGCAATTTCGAGTTTTAGTTTTTCAAAATTTTACAACATGAAATATAAAAAATACTTAAACCCGAGAGAGTACCAAGTGATCACAGATTCTGAAATTCCGTTTATATTAGTACAAAAGTAACACATCTAAACGGATTATCTTATTACTACGAGCGCTAGAAACCTGATACATACTCAATATAGTGGAATTTTAAAAATATTTGACACAATCCATACTAAACCCTCATAAAGGCCGTGAGCATATATCAGCTTTCGTTCAGCTATTATTACGATATGCTATAAAATAGTGCTATTGAAACGTTTGATAGGCAGTACTCTAAATATAAATACAAATGCAGTTTACTTTGGCAAATACAGAACTAGATTCACTACTAGATAACGTTCCAGGGATAAGAAGATTCACAGCCGAGAAACTTTTATGCAGTAGTAGCTGTAAATATAAAAATATTACTTTAGTTATAAGAGTACTGTCGCACAAACATAAATAGCTGGAAGATATTGCGGTCTATTATTGAAATATGCCCTTTATGATTTCAAAATAAAAGTAATTTCACATATTGTCACCGCACTGTGTTGAACACATCCGAATTGTGAACAGACCAAATGACCGCAGACCCTGTCAAAAGAACTCAGCTATATGAAAGCTTACCCTAAACGATTCTGTCCTTATATGTTTTAAGAAATAACATAAACCTAAGGTTAGAATCTCAAAAACCTAAATTACATGTTCGCCTACAACACTAGTATAACCTGAAAAGCCCAAATAAAAGCTTTAATAATTAACAATAAAATACCAACGAGTTACAAGTCAAATAATATACTATTACTTAAAAGCAAGCAATCAGATTCCTGGTTACCCATTTTAAAGGCAAAAAAAAAACTTAAAAAATTATATATAAACAGACTTAGGATTTAAATGGAGATCGGAAATTAACAGCTCGTATCAAAATAATTTTAACGAACCTTTCTGAAAATTTTAACAAAATGCTATGACAAAAAACCTTAAATAATATTTATCACTTTTTTCTAAATTTAATATCTAACACACAAAATTGAATTCAAACATTTATGTGACCGAACCACTAAAATATTACAAGATAAATTTTGTATGTACTTAAGATTCCGCTAAAAGAAATACAAGTGCACCTTTGAACTTCGAAACACATTGTGGTATATTGAATGAGGTAAGGAAGGTTTCTGTCAAAATTAGCAATTGATATACAATAAAAATAGAATAACAATGTGTAACTGATCAGCTATTTTTATCACCCTGTAGTACTAATCTATATTCCTGCCCGTCATACCTGTTGCGCACTCGGGCCAATTATATACTTTTTTCTAGTCCGAAAATCAGGTTCTCAGATTAAAAAAAATGTCGTCGGGGCCCCCTTATCCTAGTGCCCTGGTCCGATAGGTTAAAGGGGGGTTATATTGTATATCAACGGGACGAGAACAGAAAGGTTTGTTGGTACTTTATTTGAATTGTCCGAGGACGAAGGCATCCATGACCTTGGGCACGTGTTCGTCGATGCCCACGATGTCTAGGACGCCCTCGTGGGTCCCGTCGGTGGTGGACACGCGGTGGGACGCCAGGGACAGTACTATCAACCTGGAAACACAAAATATACATAATATATATGAAACATACTTTTTAATCTTTATTATATTGTAAAAACTTTTACTTTACCAATTTTAATGTAATTTTTAACAACTATAGTAAAAAACAAACAGTTTTCACATATTCTTTAATAATAACTAGCTTATAGCTGCGACATCACTCGCGTTAGTATAAAACTTAAACAAGACATACAGTTCGAAGCATGTAAATTGGCATTTGGCAAGAGTTGTTGGATTTTTTTTTTGTTATAAGGACGCAACCGAGCGGTGCCTTACGGTGACTACCGACGCCCAAAGAGCTTTACCCTCCTGTTTCCTATCCCCCCAAAGGGCCACCAGAAACACAAACCGCACGAAGCGCGACAGCTCTACGCCTTTATGTAAGCGAGAGGTATAGGTATTATAACTGCAACAATGGGAACGGAACAAAACGCAAACTTAACGAGACTTGACTATTATCGTTATTCGCTTCGTCTCTGTCTAAGTATTCAATTTTTGCTAGTGTAAAAGAGATGAAGTGAATATGACGTAAATTTACGTTCTTTAGTTTGAAAGAAAGAAACATTTTTGATTGCACAAACCTAAAAATAAGTTTGCTCATCTAAATACACGGTTACGTGCCCATGTACGAACTGCGAACCGTACTATCAGTAGTACAGTTCGATATACCTGAATAACAGTTAGGTACGTTTGTGACAAAAACCGAAAACGCGTTAATAATTAATATCCTTATTTCTATCAGATATATGATCAGTATCGTTTACTAACAATGTACCCAAAAATATTTTGATGAATTAAAAATAGGCGTGTATAGCTTACTTGGCATCTCGCACACCCTTTTGCCTATACTTCTCCAACGCCCGCACGGGGCAGCGGTCCTCAATCTCAGGCGAGGTGGGCGGCGGGCCATACCGTCCCCCCGGCCCGCGCCCCCCGCGCGCCTCCAAATCCAGCTCCATGTAGCGGGTGGGCCGGTCCACCATGTTGATAAACACGTCGAACTTCAGCTTAGTCCTCGCAGCCCACTTGATGGGAGCGTCCATTTGTACGCGGCCCAGGTTCGCCTTCTGCGAGTTTACGATCGATAGTAATTTAATACATATTTCGAAGAGGGAGAATAATGAATGAATGTATGAACCTTTATTTGATGATGATGATGACAGCTTAGATACCGAGACTAAAGGAATAACTAGTATGTTTAGCTGAAAAATCCTTTGATTCATGATCAGATACTTGCTAGAGCATAGCATAAGCGGTTCGGTTGATCATCATATCATTTAACGCACCATTCATTTACATTCAGTTCATTGATCAGCTTCCAATTTTATAAGAACATCATAGTCTTATGCTTAGGTCTTATATAGGTAAGAATAGTAAGAAGTGGAAGGAAATGCGTGTTGATCATGATGATAACAAATAACTGCACAACCAGAGATTATGCAGATGTGTTGCTTTTTTTTTGTTTTGTTTGTTTTTTATTTGTTCCTTTTCCCCCAATAAGCCACCGGAACAGCGCGAAACGCGACAACATAGCCAGTATTATGTGAGCGAGAGGTACCACCCCGGTCGTGCCGGCCCAAGTTGGCTTCATAGCAGCATGGCACTACCTCTTACTAGTAATACATACAACGGATCGATATGAATATGTGACGTACCCTGAAAACAAATTCAGCCTCCTCTATGTTGCTAAAGTTGCGTTCGATGGTAACCAGTTGAATACCTTCCTCGGTAAATACCGCCAATTTTGCATTTTTCTCCCGCTTCAGTAATTGCAAAGCTAATATTATTGCTGAAAAATAATGAAAACACATAAATATGTACTAACATATTATATGGATAACGCTAAAATTGCATATGTATCCTCTAAGTTTAACGTTTTTTCTTAAACACTTATTAAAAACCCTGACATACTACTACTATTTTTTTAAAATTGAATACAATAAAGCTGGTGAAAAACAGCTAAACAAAAAAGTCATAAACAAAAGGGTGAATTCAAATTTGTTTATATAATATAAATAAAATAGGTTTCTTTCAAATTGTCTTTGCAGAATTTATTAATATGCTGATTTTCAAATCAACATATTGTAAGCAACTAATGACTCTCTCTTACCTTTTACGTGCGAGTAAAATGTATAAAACATTGTATATTGTAAGTAAGGAAACTCTAATATGAGTATTTTAGAGACTAATTATATTTTAGTTCCTTACATGTTGTATGTGTTGTAAATGACATGTAAGGAAATTAATTTTAAAAATAATATTAAAATTAGATTGATCCCTATGCAGATATACTCTGAAATGCCGTTGTAATAGTTATCTCTCTTTCATTTTACGGAGTTGTAAGGACGTACGTCAAACATAACATGATAAAGTTATCATGATATAGTTTTCATCTCTAGTTAAACGGAAAAAAATCTTTGAAAACTCACCAGCATGTCCAGGAGTGACATGTTTATTGTAAAAACATTCAGCATGCAGGTGTTTCTTGCTTTCTTTCTTCTCGACTTCAGCATCACCGCTCCCACTTGGCGTGCTCTTTGCTGTTGTCTTCTTCCCCTTCCTTGGTACTTGGAAGTTCTTGCAGAAGTGACGACCTGAATACAAAACAAATACAATAAGAACATTTGATTTGGAATTCTAAAAAAGGGATACTAACATAGTATAACCACAGTATAATAATAATAATAATATCTATGGACGCTTTCACACCACGTCAATCTGGTCCTGTGGTATGTTCTTGAAGAACTTGTGTTACAGATGCCAGACAACGGAAATATATTTATTATTTTTATACTATACAAATATTTAAGATTTTTATTATATAATACACATATTTAATACACATCCGTGACCCAGGAAGATAGATTTTTTTTGTTCCCTAGCGGGATTCGAACCCGCTACCTCCGGTTTGAGCGCCAACGTGCTAACCACTGCGCCACAGAGTTTTTTTTTTTTTTTATGTTATTTGGATAGACAAACCGGCAAACGTACCACCACCTGATGTTAAGTGGTCGACGTCGCCCATGAACATAAACATATACTAGATACCTGGAACGAGCCCAGGCAACTCATTTATGTGTTGCCTATCCTGAGACATAAGATGTTAAGTCTCGGTGCCAGTAATTACACTGCCTGTCTTGCCCTTCTCTCCGAAACACAGCAAAGCTGTTTCACGGGAGAAACAAGCAAGATGGTGGTACCCATGCAGCCGGGAGCGCGGCACAGCGCTTCCCTCCCACCGGTATCTAAACAAATGTTGAAACAATTTCATAAATCAATTATTTTTTATGTTACTTGGATATGCAAACTGGCAGACGTGCCACCAGATGGTAAGTGGTCGACGTAGCACATAATATCTATACTAATATTATAAAGCTGAAGAGTTTGTTTGTTTGTTTGAACGCGCTAATCTCAGGAACTACTGGTCTGATTTGAAAAATTCTTTTAGCAAGATGAAAAAAAGAAGCAGAAGAACATTTATAGAGGAAGGCTATAGGCTATATAACATCACGCTGTGAATAACAGTAGTTTAAATGTCACAAGGAGTCAACCGAGCAGTCGGAGCCTTATGGTGACTACCGACGCCCATAGACATCCGCAGATCCAAAAGTTATGCAGATGCGCTGTCCTACTTTTCCCTATCCCCCCCCCCCCTTGTGCCCAATGGGCCACCGGAAACTCAAAAACGCCGGCCCAATTCGGCTGCCCAAGCACCTCTTACTACATGTTACAGTACCATCTGTATAATTGCAATGTGATATAGTTAGGCACTTTACATTAAATTAATATTATCCCGGCTCGGGGAACATCGATTTTCTTCGTAAAATTCGATGTCTCCTCGAGAGTCCTAGAATGTTGTCGCGAGTGAGAGGGGGAAGCGTGACGTGGACTGTTCATGGTCGACCATTACTTGGGGTTTTTCCTTTTCGCGTTTCGCAGCTGGGAGCGATTATAAGAGTCCACTTATCAGAACGTCCTTCTAGTGATGGATCCACGTGGTTCCTCACCCGCATTGGCAAGCTTCCAAGCCAAGGGCCAGGAAAACAGGAACCTCAGGTTTTCCCACACAGCTACTTGTTGGCTGCCGCAGTTGGGGTCCCAGCCGAATCTTCTGCTGCCAACTTCTTCACGTTGGCCTCGTGGTACAGCCACGCTTAAATGGCTTCGGCCGCAACAGCAAACGCCAAGGAAATTGTAGAAATAGTATGACACGTATGGTCTGCTCGATAGCGAAACGCGAAAAGAACCCATCGTGTTCTGGCATACCTACTTTTATTTATTATTTTACGCCGGGAAATGCTCCGGTTATCCGCACCAAAGAACAACCCCACCCAACGTCGGGACAGTGCAATGGGGAGAGGTTCCCCTCCTCGCCCCTTGTCCCCTCCTATTCTTTTGTCTTCTTCTTATAAGAGGGGTACAAAGAGCAGCCCCCTCTGTTCACTGGGCTTCGCCCAAGGGGCTGGGTTCACCTTAGGCTACTTAGCCCCACCGCCACGACAAGGCTGAACTGAGGTGGGGACACAATATTGAGACCTGCGAAATACATTATTTGTGCTCCGAATTTCATACCTCAAATGGTTATTTTTTTATAGCATAGTAGGGCAATAAGGGGTCGTCCATTAATTACGTGAGGCTTTTCAGGGGGGAGGGGGTCGAGCAGAATCTCACCCAAACTCACGTGGGGGAGAGGGGGGGTCTCAACAAATATCACGTATTTTTTTTCGCAAGAAACAGTAGGTATATAATTACAAGAAAATAAGGGTCAAATTATGGTAAAACATATTTGACTATAATTCTCTCCACGGATAGTGCACTGATTTAGAATAAGTGTTCTTTAATAATTTTGACAGTAGGTGTTATATTGTTCAATTATATCACTACATATTATTATTTTAGACTACAGTCAGCGAACTTAAGACTCGTATGTATGTCTTTATTATAAAAATAATGAAATAAATTGTCTTTTGTAAAATAAGTCCACAACATTTACATTAAAATACGCATTTAGAAATATCTCACGTGAGATTAGAACGGGGAGAGGGGGTCGAGCCAAATCTCACGATATCTCACCAATGGGAGAGAGGGGGTCGAAAAATCGTCAAATTCACCTCACGTAATTTATGGATGTCCCCTAATGTACAAAAAAATTAATGAAATCTCACCTTTGAACATGTGGTGTCTCATATCCAGAGTGATCAAGTAGCGGGCATTTGTTGGTGGAGTCGAGCACCAAGTCCGGTCAATGAGTTTGCTCAGAGCAGTCAGCACCTGGGGATTTGGCGGTTTGTCGATACCTATGGAAAGTATTGCCCAATTACGCTCACTGAAATAACTTGATATTGAGCAAAATGAAAACAATTAGTGACAAATTATTAGTTATTATAATATCAATAGCAAAGTCAACATCGAGTTTTTAAGTTTTTACCTATTATTGCGATACATATCTACTGATTTGCACTGCACTTGAGGAATTAATAAATGCATTTAAACTCCTCTCCTATTCCTCCTATCTATTGTATATATGTATACACGTGACATTACAACGAATTTCCTAAATGTTACCCGATTGCGAAAATCATATATTTACCCCAATTTTTTATTTCCTTAGGATGACGCCTGGTGACAGTCCACTCCCAAAGGTCATTTTTCGCGTCGTAGATCTGTCGAGTGCGACGTCGCATTTGCTTCTCAAGAGCTACCTTCGCCTTTTCGTACTTCAATGGTCTGTGGAGTCAAAATTTTGTATTACTAAACTAATTATACACAGTACCCGGCGATAAATATTGCACATCGACCATTGGAAAGAGCCAATTTGCTGATTTAGGCTTCGTAGAGTATACTACAATCTCTGTAGTATACTACAATGTGACAGATGTCACAAAAGTTTGTCAGTCGCTATTCAAGGAAGAGACCCGTGATATTATTATTATTTTTGTAATGTCTTCTAGAAAACGAAAAAAACTTTGAAAACGATTACGTAGATAATCCGTATAATGGACTGATGATGATGATGACACTAAATTTAGTTGAAATTGTCAGCACCGGGTCATGGACGTTTATATATGTATTTATATAAATATCGTAATTTTATTTATGCTCCTAGTAAGTACTCGTAACTCGTAACTCGGGATCTTACGAACTTACCATGGGGCCAGGTTAACGTGGTTTGATTGTTGAATAATATTTATATTTACACTAGCTGCTGCCCGCGTTAACTTAGATTTACAGCTGTATCCGGAGTGATGATGATTATTTTATAGCCTAAGTTATAGTACTCCTTATAACATCAGCTATCAGCCAGTGAAAGTACCATCAAAATCGGTCCAGCCGTTTCAGAGAAAGCAGGAAATGTTATTTTGTTATATGTCCCGTGTTTATATCCATATGGATTTAGTACAAAGCGGTTAATTTAATATTACAAACAGACACTCCAATTTTATTTCTGTATAGATGCAATACTATATTAAAACATTTAGCAAATGTTTTTTTTCCTTCTGAACTCTCTTCTCTATTAAATATTTATAAGCCATTAAAAATTATAAATGGCTGTTTCGATGGTTAATAATGATGACTAATAAAAAAACAAATCACATTCTATTTTATACTAAAAGAATTTAAAGTTGGGATATGTCTTAGGCGATGTTCATAACCTGTTTTTTCTGGTCTGATAAATATGTGAGCAATGAATCAAATTTCTATTTCTACGAATTTCTTTTGCCAGATTACGAAAGTTAATATTTGTAGCAAAATAATAAAATTATGTGTGTTTCATAATAATTGGAAGCAAGACACATTAATAATTTTAAGACTTGTATTGTTGTACTTTTGTGTATTAACAAATTAAAACCTTTATTTATTTATGTGATGGACACAACAATAATTGCCCAATTTTATGAGTAAAACTTTCATAATATGTATATGAAATCATAGACGATTTTATTATAGTCTTTTTTTTACCAACCCGACGCCAGGAGGCCGTGTGGTCGCAGACTGCACGGTTGGCGGAGGGCAACCCCCCACTTTAACAAACCAATAGTGAGCCAAATGGGCTCACTAATCCGACGAAGCATTAGGGCCTTTGGGCCATTAGCATAGATCCCTCCGAAAAAAAAGTATTTTTATTTTATATTTAAATAAAATTACAATAAAGATAAGATCAAACATTTTAGCAGCAAAAAAACCACAAATTAGTTTGCTAAAAACTAGTTTACTAGTTTACTAAGGCTTCTTCTTCTTCTATGATTTGTCTTTATTTTTATTTATGTTATGTTACATGTCATTCTGATATGATTTTGTAATACAATAAAAATGTATGTATAAGATTGTTAATTTTAAAAAAATTTGTGATATTGAAAACTACTTACCTCGATTTCTTTTTGTAATTGCATAAAGTAATGTAAACCTCGATGGGAGTGACTTTGGACTTCTTAATCAAGTCCACATTGGTCAACATAGACAGCACTATCGTTGTTGTAATGGAGTCAGCCATCAAGAAGCCCATGTTGTGAATGCGTTGGATGTTGTATAGCAACTCGCTCAACGATAATTGCGGCAGGACCGCATTCCATACCTACAAATATTATTCAGTTTAAAAGCTGATCATGTTTACTTTATTTTTTGTTTATTTAATGTTATAATAGTATTAGCAATATAATAAAGTTAATAATAATTTTATAACAAAAAATATACAATGTGAAGCATAATTAATTCACTAAACAGTAGCAGTATTACTGGACCTTGTTTGACACAATGAAATGCTTTATACATGCATAAAGCATGTATAAAGCAGTTTTAATTGATAATTTTGGTATCCGTCAATTTTTCACCTCTGAACCTATAGTAACAAATATGTTAAAAGTAATATAGATAGCAATAAAGGCTTACATCTTGAGAGGTCAATAAATGCCCTGGTACATGGTCAAGGGTAAATTCATTTTGGACAGCTATTGCTGCAGCCGCTACGGGATCTTCGCAATGACGCATATCTTCAACTTTTTGTATAATATCAAATATAGGTTTTGTTTCTTCATGTTGGCCCACCAACTGTTTTGCTCGTTTCAAACCAAAGATAGCATATTTGACAACCGCATCTCTTGCTGGTTAGAAACAAAGATAAAATGAAATTATATGTTTACAAACTTGCAGACTTGTTATGCAGACTAACTTACCATAATCATTTTCAGCAATTTTAACATGAGATTTGCGCAGTAAAGTCTTGTGGGAGCGTCCATGTCTAGCCCTAACTCGGGACATCTCTACAGCTAGCTGCATTGGATCTTTAGATATGTACCACTCTTTCACATGTTTACACCAACCACGGCCATTACCTTTAAATAAATTCAATTTGTGATTAAAGATTATACAAAACATTTTAAGATAAGTATTATAAGATAGAAAAAATATGACTATTTAATATGCACAAGCATGTTAGTAATAGCCAGTGCTTTTTTTATATTAGTTGTGAAGGCAAACGTGCCACCTGATGGTAAGTGGTCGTCGTCGCCCATGAACATACACTAGTTTACCTGGAACAAGCCCAGGCAACTCATTTATGTGTTGCCTGTCTTGCCCTTCCCTGTGAAATACAGCAAAGCTGTTTCACGGGAGTGTGTAACCAAAGGGTGACATGATACATTTAATCTATATGCAGCTCAATTAGATATTTTTCTACAGGCCTCAGAAAGTGTACAACCCTTGAAATTTTAGTTCTGAAAGCAAGTATAGTAGTAGTTTTAATTAAGGGTTTTCTAATCAAGAGTATTTGTTTCTTTTCAAAGTGGATATAGATAATTCAATTCATCTTTGCGCTCAGCACTATGTGTGGGTAAACCTAGTATAAATAAAGTGACTTTGTGTGCAAAAATACAAATAGTTATTTCAACAAATTATAAATAAAAATACTACTTGGGGGCCGTCCATAAATTACGTCACACGTTAGGGGGGGGGGGGGTCCGCCGAAGTGTGACATTATGTGACTAGATTTTTTTTGTTACGTCACATAAGACTACTGTGAACTAATAAAAAAACGAAATTAAAAATAATTTAAACTAAAATAATACCAATTTCAGAACAGCTGTTGCAATTTATCAATTTATTTATGTAAAAATTGCAAAATATGTGACGTCACAGATTATTTTGTTTTTAATATTCTTATTAACCTACTGTTTCTATGGATTAAAAAAGAGCAACTAAATTTGTTACATGCATATTTAATTAACATATACACCATCTAATTCTGTATACACCGACTTTCTTGACGGTATTGTAATAAAATCATAGCTTTGGAATATCATGCCTCTCTATAATTGTAATTGGTAATTTTGAATAGTTGAACATGTAATATCAATGTTAAAATTATCTACTACTTCTTTGCATGATTTTGTGGTCTTTATACGGAGATTTAAATTTGGAGTCAGTAACTTTTTCTCCCACCAATATATTAGTTATTGTTCTCCCTGATACCGTTGCCATTGCTTTTCACTGCTTAAATTTGATACTGGACCTGCACTGAAAAGTGAATCACTAACTAGTTGCAATAAACTCTTCACATCCTTTTGAGAAATTTTAATATCATGGCAATAATTTCACAAGTCTAAAACATAATAATACTTTAATGTTAAAAATAATATACTTCAAGAACTACTTACATTATTTAATCATTTTATATAAATTATATTGAAATGAGCACATTAAAAATATTGACCTGACTCCTTAAACATTTTCTCAGTGAGAACTAGACATGTTCTTTAACAACTGTATCCGTACAAAAAAAAAGATAAGGAGATGTATTGCTCGGACGACAATGGCGGCATCTCTGCCATACAAATTAAAACTGTATAATTACAAGTAAACACACACATAGCGGCGGCATAGATGAGTTAAACTATCATTTTATTATTTCTTAGTAGCTGTAGAAAAAATATGTAATATATTAAGTATATGAATATACATAACCACCATCTATATGCTTTCAATTGCTTGTTAGACAGATCTTACAATGAATGGCAATACAAGTACCTTAAATTTAACTAGGCCTGGCCACAAGTGTATTAACTACCTTACCAAATAAATAACCCTATTGGTCCAACATGCAATAGTTCCAGCCATCGGCATGTGTTTGGTCCACTAAAGCATGCTTGTTATGATGGATATAGATTTATAATAATAATGAGTACAATTTACCAGTGACCAAGAGCCTTGTAAATTTATTGAAAAGCATCATTTCTTCTGTAGTCACACACACTTCCGAGGCAGCCTTGTATGCTGCTTCTTTTATAGTAGGAGTTCCGAGAAGAAGGCATTTTGTTAGAGCAAACGCTATAGTTTCGAATCTAGTGAACCAGCCGTCTTTATATGCCTGAGAAACAAACCAATATAAGGTCACAAATTGGTTCATGAATTAAATTTTAAATAATGAATTCAATAAATACCTTTACAATTATATTGATTATCTCAACATGGTCTACACCTTTTTCGAATGCTTCATCTATTGCCTTTAATTTATCTGCTTCAAAATACTTATGAGATGTCCAGCAACCTGGATAGTACTTTGGTATCTCGCATCCAGTGTGAAGATATCTGGTCAAGCGATTCCGAAGATTCGGATCGAGTGGGATTATCGTCATTTTGTGGTTTGTCGTTCGTCGGTATCACTTTATCCAAATTTGCCGTCGCAGTATAAGGTACTAGTAAATTCATACAATTTTCTTGCTTGGTGAAAGTCTACAAAAATATTATTAACATTAATTACGGATCCAATCATCAATACATGGTTTTTTGACTGTAATCTAGAGAAACATGTGTACCAAATACTGAGGATGTGGCCTGAAAAAAAACAGACAATGGAACCCAAAATCAACAAACTTTCAGCAATCTTTTAAAGACATGTAGACGATATTGATGAAAATATTAGTATGTTAAATTTAAGAGAGAAATATTCTTGATAACAATAATTAAAAGTTGCTAAAATAAAAATAATATGTACTTACCGTCACTAAGCTTCTTTTAATTACTTGCCAAGTACTTGCCTCAGCTTGCCTTTTTGACAGCTTTTCTTTCGTAGTGTACCCTTGTTGAAAAAGTATCGATATCGGTTAAATTGATATATCGTACCTTCATACCTTCGTTTATATTGAGACTATTTTGTACATTTAATTATTTTTTTAATTTAACCGATATATCGATATTTTTTCCTCAATACATAGATGCCGATATTGATACCTTAATAAATAACGATACATCGATGTTTATTTTCACTTCCGACATTCCTATCATAATGTATAACCTAAGATCAAGTATCAATAGATTTGACAAGCTAATAATAATACCGTATTGGAACGAGATAACAACATACGAAAAATCCAAGAGTGACAGAGACATAGACACTTTTTTTTGTCTTTGTCAGAATATCACTCTTTGTTTGTTGGGCACAACAAGGATGTGCCCAACAAAAAATTATCGACTAAAGGAGACGGTCCAAAATTGTATGGGACGTTGGTCTACTTTTGTACATGTAATGAGATGAAGGAAAGAAAATATTGAAACAGTTTTGATTTGTTTATATCCATGAATTCATCTCAATTTCAGTGGAAGAATAATTTAATGTTTCCAAGATTTGCAACACTACGTGTATAAAAAAATGGCATATGGCGTGTATTCCTTGGTGTTATATGTCAAATGTAAGGAAATATGTCATTGTTCGATATGCATCTGTCATCATTCGGTTTGTCATTTGTCAGAAATGACATTTAGTAAGTAATAAATAATAATCATCCATGAAATTAGGAAATAAGAGGAGATGCCCCTTTCTTTAAACTTACAGCTATAAGTGACTGCCTGATCCGCCATCTTGAGTGCCCTTTTTCATAGTAGTATTCTCTATATAGTTTGTGGTTTTGCTCTCAAAACCCTAGCAATGGTAGCCATGTTAAGTGCCAATTTGAGTTGTAGGTTACACCTTGTTTTCGTAGGTATGCCCAGTCCTTCTACATATATTAAGTCTATGTTATCAGCCGTCTGAGGGGCGCCATCTTCATTAATAATTGCCAACAAGTTAAAAAACTTGAAATATAATTTTATTTTTTGCATGTAAATTACTTTCTTAAACTAATTTATTTTATTTTTAATGAAATTTAATAATTTTATTTTTTGCATGTAAATTACTTTCTTAAACTAATTTATTTTATTTTTAATGAAATTTATGTATTTTTTCTCTATTTACGGTACACTGTACAAGACCAGACCAGAAATGGACCGTCCTTTTACCTTTGAATGCCGTACAAACATTCTCACTCGCGAACAGTTTGTCAAATATGCCGCCATTTTGTACTACTTTTTAATTTGATCGGTTTATGTAGGTATGGTGATACCAGTTTTGTTATAGGCAGATTACCCAATAATGTGGTATTATATAAAAAGGGTGACTGGAATTTTCGAAATAAACACAATAAAAACTAATATGTTTATTGCTATCCTTAAAGGCTATGTACTATAGATCATACGTATTAAGACGTATATAGCCTTCTTTTTTTATTATTTATGTTTTTAGCGGTTTGTTATTTTTTTTTTTTTTTTATTCTATTATTTTTTGGGGGTTTTTATCTAAGAAGACATGGCAACCCCATCGTACCTTTTACACAATTTTAAAACTCTAAAAAAAAAAAACAATGTTAATCTGACTTTAGCAAACAGCAAAACTTCTTACACATCTCTGATGTTGGTCGAGATAAAATGGACTGGATCAAGCCTACATCCAATCTGTTAAGATGAAATTCCGTGATAAATGACTCCCTTTCTCTTCTGTTCCGTACACAATCCATCAGCAAGTGTTGCATATCCTCTACTTGACCACAATCCATACAATTTGGGGTTTCAGATTTTTTCATTAGGTATGCAAAACTTGCCGATGGATAGTGCCCGGAGCGAAGCCTTAATACTAGTTTTATATAGCCTCTACCAAGGGTAGTATTCTCAAACCAGGGTCTACCTAGCGGGTACCCTTGAATGGTCCTATACCAAATACCTTTCTGTTGTGAGACATTGGCAAAGTGTTCTTTCCAAAAGTTATAGCATGTTGATTTAAATCTAGGTATAAACTCCCAGTAGTCAGGTAAGTAATTTTTTTTTTTTTTTTTCGGATGGATCTATGCTAATGGCCCGAAGGCCCTAATGCTTCAACGGATTGGTGTGAGCCCATTCGGCTCACTTTTGATTGGGGGGTTGCCCCCCGCCTACCGTGCAGTCTGCGACCACACGGCCTCCTGGCGTCGGTTATGGGTAAGTAATTGAGAGTGGGCCCATTAATTGCAGCTTGTTTAGCAATACAGTCAGCCTCTTCATTACCACAAATTCCAATGTGAGCTGGAACCCATTGCAATTTAATTTCTATAAGATTATTTTTTAGCCATATAATTTTTTCAAGAATGTCATATGCTATCGATGCACCTCTGTGACCAGAGACGCATCGAGCAATATGATGTAGTGCGCTTTTACTATCTGAAAGAATAACTACTTTACTTAAATTCTGATTAAGGCTGTAAACTATTGCATGATAAATTGCAATGAGTTCCAGTGACATTATTGAAATGTTACAATTTACTTTAAAACCGAGGCTATATTTAAAATTTTGATGCACTATTCCTATTCCCAGACCATGAGCACCCCTTGAACCATCAGTGAAAATTTTGTGCCAATTGCTATACATTAAATCTAATTCAGCTAAAACATATTGTAGTAATTCATTTGGGTTATAACTGGTTTTTGAGTTTTGGACATATTGTAAATCTATAATAATATCATTTTTTATGTCAATATCTGTGGTCCAGGTCTGCAAACTAAAAACTTTGGGAAAGCCAGATGAAAGAAGATCAATATGTTTTATGTCATTGTATATTTTTACTAATAGTGGTAGTTTTTTATTTCTCCAATACCTGGTGGTACAAAGGGTACTCAACTCTGATATCAGGTTTAAAGTCGGGTTGTTCGACCATGACATTATTTTGAGCCCAAACTTGTATGCTAAATATTTCCTTCTTAAATATAGAGGAGGGACACTTAAATCAGATTCCATGACATGAATAGGTGAGCTTTTGATATATCCACCTACTATTCTCAACGCTTGGTTTTGAATTTTATCCAATTTTGATACATGACAGTTTGCACTACAATCATATATAAAACAACCATAATCTAATCGGCTTCGAATCAATGAAACATATAACCTACGTATATACTTGGTATGTATACCCCATGAGCTACCTGATAATATCTTAAGAAGATTTAAAAATTTTGAACATTTGCTGACTGTTTCATTTAAATGTTTGCCCCAAAGTAAACTTCTATCTAGCCACATTCCTAGATATTTAATATACTCTGTGTTTATCAAGGTATGTTCTTTTATTTTTAAAGATGGGACATTTCTACGTCTGCCTCTACTGAAAACACAGAAATTTGATTTGCTTGGTGACAATTCCAAACCAAGTTTATCTAGTTGTTCAATTACAGAATATAAAGCATTTTGAATATCTGTTTCACATTTATGATTATCTTTATCTTTAACATAAAGGACAAAATCATCTGCATACTGTGACAATTCCACTCTGAGAGGGAGATGGCATATCTTATATGCAATTAAATTAAAAAGTAAAGGTGATAGAGGATCACCTTGGGCCAATCCTTTATTTGTCCATCTAGTGCCTATTGTATCACTATTGTATGATTTAATTGCCAAATATCTTTCATTTAAAAAGGTCCACAGGTAATGACATAATTTTGATCCAATATTTAATTTATCTAAAATTTTAACTGCTACATCAATTGACACATTATTATATGCATTTTGAATATCCAAAAAACAGGCCAGAGTAGGAATATTTTTAGAGAAGCCTATTTGAATGTAGGTAACTAAACGGGCTACTGAATCTATACATGATAAAGACTTACGAAAACCAATGGTATAAGGCGAGAGTATTTTTTCTTTTTCAACATACCATTCCAGACGTCTTACTAACATTAAATGGAAAATCTTGCACAAACATGACATTAAGGATATTGGTCTCAATTTGGGTGTAGCGCTATAATAAGTGATTTTAGGTATAGGAATTATTTGAATATGACGCCATTGAAAGGATACAGAACTAGATTTAAGAATACCGCTATATATGTTGACTAAGTATGACTTAACTGGCTCTGGTACATTATAAATCATAGTATATGATATGCAATCATCTCCCGGAGCTGAGTCCTTCTTTTTTAGACAATTTTCAAGTTCTTGAATATTAAAATCCCTTTCTAAACTTTCATTTTTAGATATAAAAAAAGGCATTTGACCTGTTACATAGTCAGGAGTCAACGAATACAATAGTTCTTTTTGTCTCTCAACAGATGGGCAGGTATGACAATATTTATAGCCTTTTATCCAACGCATACGTGACCACATTTCTGATGCTGAAGTAACTTGATCAATGGAGTCACAAAATTTTCGCCATCCTATAGACTTGGCTTTTTGTATTAGTTTTTTGGATTCTCTAGTTTTTTCTTCTAATTTAGTTAAATTTTGAGGTGTAGGGTTACGCCTGAAATTAGCCAAACATAATCTGCGCTGCGCTACTATATGAGACAGCTTTGGACTCCAGTATTCTTTTGGTTTAAAATTACTAGAAGGCTTGTTACAACATTTAATATAAGGTATACATTTATCAGCTGCATTGTTAATTTGAGTAATAAGATGATTATACATTTCTTGAATATTGTTACTACTGTATCTCAATGCCTGTATTTAAAACTCTAAATGAATTGGGGTGAGACATAATTGATTTGTGCACTAAGATTGCCACACCTCCATAGGAATCAAACCTATCCGAACGATAAATATTATATCCACTAATATTAATATCAATTGTGTTATTTAACCAGGTTTCGCTTATAATTGCTATGTGAATATTTTCACGGCATAAAAGATCTGAAAAGAGAGTCAGTTTTGGACAGAGACTTTGTGAGTTCCATTGTATTATGTTTATCCTTAGATTTTTATGTATATTATCCATTTATGAGATTAATGAACTTTTCAAATATGCCTCCTCCAAACAAAAAACTAAGTATACATTTTTTAGCCTCCTCAAAGATAATTTTTAAAATCATCATACCTTTTTCTTCAAATGTACCTTCAGACATGCATAAATTATTAATTTTTAGCATAAATTTCTTAAAATTAAACCTATAAAGTAACTCTTCATCTCTTTTTTCATATTTTTCATTTTGAGTGTTTTCTTCTAGTCTTGTTGACTCCATTGATTGCTGCATATCTTCCGATTTTTTGTGTTTTGCCTTTGTTTTTGTTCTTTGAGATGACCGGGGTATACTATTTTGTTCTAGCACCGCCGTTTCTACTTTTTTCCTTGGTTGCTCAACAGCCGTTAATTCATGTGTAGTTTTTGAAGTTATAGTAGCATAGGTTTCTGATCCATTGTTTAAGCTTACAGATTTTACTGCACTTTCAGAAAAGACGCAGTCGTGCTGCTCTTGCTTTTCGGTAATTATTTGAAGAGCTTTTCTATAGGGCACTTGTTCTGAACTCATAGTAATCCTAATCTCCTTTATCTTTTAAAAAACGAGGGCAGTTTTTATCAATAACCATATGGTTACCTTTACAATTTAGACACACAAAATTGCTAAGGTCACAGTTAGCGTGATTGCCGCCACATTTGGGACATTTTTTTTTTTAGGACAATATTTCACCACATGCCCAAATTGCCAACATCCTGAACACTGAGTCACAGGGAAAATAAAAGGCTCAACTTTTATGCGACAATCGTATGCATAAACATATAAAGGTAAATTGTTACTTTTGAAGTCAACTCTCACAGATTCACTTTCAACCCATTTTCCCTCTGAATTAAGTCGTTTCAATCTTTTTATAGATACTATTTCTGTACTGCATTCTAATGTGCTTCGAATTTCATCCTCGCTTAAATCGAGGTCAATTCCTTTTATCACACCATAAGATATTGACAACTCATTAATTAATTGGCATCTTAAATCCATTTCTTTAAACTTTTTACACTCCAATAATTTAATAGCATCCTCTTTTTTTTCAAACTGAACAAACACCTTATTAAAACTTTTATATTTTATTCTCAGAATATTTTTTATATTTTCAGATCGCAGCAATTTAGCTAATGCCATTTGTTTAGGTATAATATCTTCCCGCGATGTAATACATACTTCGTGTTTATCACCATTAAGATTTTTTTCCACATCTACCCTCGTCTTGCTATTTGTGTATAAAATATTGTTTCTAGATATACGTTTAAGTTTTCTTCTATTTACCGTAATAAAGTCATCATCATCACTTATCTCATCTTCTCTCTCTTTTCGTTTTTCAACTAATCTTTTACCATCATCTGTATTATCATTATTTTGTGGGCTTTCTGATACCCCTGAATTTTCAGTTTCTTGTTCAACGTTAAGTAAAACCTCCATATCACTGTCATCTTCCTCCTCTTCATTCATCATAAATTAAAGAAAAGTAAAAGTTATGAATATGTAATGTCGATCACGTAGGTAATTTATAAAGACACCGGCACTACATACACACGCTGCGAATGCACGCACGCGACTGGGGTTTGTTATTAGTCATTACAAATATTCTCGATAATCCGGAAAAATGCAGCTGTCTAAAATTACAATAAATGTTTGGTTAGGGCTAATGCTTATAGTTATCTATCACCCTTTACCAGTTTTTTTTATTATTTTTAATTCACTTGTTTCATGAAAATAAGTAGACTTGTTATTATGAATGTGGTATCCCTGTAAAATATGCCTGTCCCTTTCGGGTATACGCGAATATCAATTCCATATTATACTTGTTCCTAGTGTATAACCCATTTTTTTAGAACTGTCCAATTTAGTAAACAAACCCTGTTATTACGTATTTCACGATTTGTTCGGCATTTATCACTCACTTTCACGACACATTAGCGTACGGACATGTGTAAAACTCCATTTACTATTTATTTCACTGAAAACAAACATCAATTTATCATTTAAACACTTAAAAACTTAGAAAATACGATTATCGAAAGCACAGATAACTAATATTTTTCAATATGACATTTCATCATCTTTTTTTTATAAGGTCAATAGGGATGTGGTCAATATATTTTTAGAGGTGAAGTGAATAAGCGATTGAACAAAATGAACTATAAAAATAGACAGTGTTCTTTACCTATATTTAAAAATTTCATAAATTACATTTTGTTTATAAATTATAAAACAATGTTACAGTAATGCGATTTGTTATTAAGTTGTTACATTGAGCGCAAAAAAAGTGTCTAAAATGGTAAACAAATATGGCGTACTTCCGGCCACAGACAAATAGAGTCATAGTGTAGTTTAGTGAAGTGACACAAAGAGCAAAGGAATGAAAAACATTAATAAGCCATAGACAAAATTAATTTCATTATTATTAAAATATTTAACAATACCACGTTGCTGGAATTATTTACAAAACTGATAATATATTGAATATATCTGTAAAAAAGAAGAATGTAAAGAAAATATTAGTACAGCATCTTTATAAAAAACTAATTTACAAATTTATATTTCGTAAATACAAAATACCTGTTAGAAATTAGTTCTTCTTTTAAGTCTTTCGCAATTTCTGTAAGATAAGGAAAAAAGAGGCTTTAGAGGTATTTTTGTTAATTTTAGAGTCTTAATTGTAAAATAGTCGATAAAAAGACGTCACAAATAAAAATTTAACATAATAGAGCAGCCAGTGCCTAGAAAAAAAAGTTGATCGTAGTATTATTGTCACTTTATTTGTATTTACTATGATCAAAAATCCTTGTGCGGCCGGCGCCCTGTATCGAACATGTAAACAAAAAGACTGATACAATTATGTTTCACGAAGTTCTCATTGAGTAATCCTATCTTTCATTTTAAAGTCCCACAAAATATTTCTGTAATATACTTCAGTTGAGTTTTATGCCAGTGGTATGTGCTTTTATATTATATGGGATAGTGTTAAATGTTCAAGATGAAATTGATATTCAGAAATATTCATAATAAAAATAAAATACTTACAATAAATACTTTAGTATTATAAAAGATTGTCATTTGCAATATTATGTAAGCATTTTTTGCGCTCAATATAAAAAAAAAACCAATATGTAACAACTTAATAACAAATCGCATTACTGTAACATTGTTTTATAATTTTTTACAAAATGTAATTTATGAAATTTTAAAATATAGGTAAAGAACACTGTCTATTTTTATAGTTCATTTTGTTCAATCGCTTATTCACTTCACCTCTAAAAGTATATTGACCACATCCCTATTGGCCTTATAAAAAAAGATGATGAAATGTCATATTGAAAAATATTAGTTATCTGTGCTTTCGTTATGTAATCGTATTTTCTAAGTTTTTAAATGTTTAAATGATAACATACGTAGTAACAATACGTAGTATTCTCTATATAGTTTGTGAATGATAAATTGATATTTGTTTTCAGTGAAATAAATAGTAAATGGAGTTTTACAAATGTCCGTAAGCTAATATGTATTAACAGTGGTTGTTTACTAAATTGGACATTAAAAAAAAATGGAATATAAGTTCAGAGTTGTGACCATAGAGCACAGGTTCTGACTTTGGTGTGACTAATGAGGTAAAGTTTTAGGCGTTTTAAGTAAAGTGTAAAAAAAATATTAATCGTTGTGAATTAGTGACGACTGACGACCGATAAAGCTGAGAGCTACTAGCCTATAGAAATGTGACATAAAATACCATACAAATACCTATTCAATTTATAATTGATCAATCAATCAACTGCCTGGAAATGCATTTTTTATGAATGAAATAGGTAATGTAATATTACTAAAATTTAACCTACATATTTATTCAAGCCTCAACAAAAAAATAATATAAATATATTCGAAATGGCCACCTTTGGCTTATACAGGCCATCAATCTGTTTCGCCACGAATCTATGGATTTAAGCACTGTTTCCAAGGAAAAATTTACCAATGCCAGCTCCAAAGATTTTTTAAGAAACTCATTGTCGCCATGTCGTTTAGAGCAGGTCATGTCCCCTAAAACTGACCATTTGAAGTCTTGCGGCGGTTAGTTTGGACATATCGAAGGCCTTTGATCGGGTGTGGCATAAAGCACTTCTAGCAAAGCTACCATCTTATGGGTTTCCCGAGATATCATGTCGCATCAAGGTCGTTGTCGACGGTGCATGCTCGGACCTCAAGTCTGTTAATGCTGGTGTTCCGCAAGGCTGTGTACTATCTCCAACCTTGTTTCTTCTGCTTAACAATAATATACTGCTAACCAGCGGCATTCATTGTTATGCAGATGATAGCACTGGAGATGCCTTATACACTGGCCGCTCTAATATTTCCCGGGAACAAGTCAATGAGTGTCGGAATAAACTTATGTCTGAAATCGAGACTGTTGACCAAAGTCTCGGAATGGGGACGGCTTAACCTAGTCCAATTTAACCCCAACAAGACACAAGTTTGCGCGTTTACCGCTAAAAAATCGTTCGTTGTCGTCCCTCTACAATAGGGATGTTGACAGTATTCATATAAAAATATAATTTTGATGTTAATTGGTAGTTTCTATGATAGAATCAACGAATTATAAAAGGTATGGAAACATAACTCTCTCACAAAGCTCGGTAAAATATGGTTCCAAACTCACACTACTAAACTGATAATACTAACACGATTTGCACACGTGCAATACAAACTACTTTGCAAAATTTAATACGTGCACATGAATTCGTCTTCCTATCCATTTATATGGATAAACGCCTGGACGCCTTATGGCGCAATCTAATTTAGGAGGATAGTGATAGAATGAAACTGAAATATCAAAGAAAGTAAGTGCGAACGTGATGGACTATTACGCGACATGTACACTGACAATGTCAGTTGAGAAGTGGAAGGATGATGTTATGCATTAGTCTGTGCCTGTTATTTATTAATTTTATTATAAAGTATTGATTATATGAATTCATGTGGAAACCTAGATTTATTTTGTCTGAATATGACGAGTATTAAAATGACTGTTTTTAATTGATAGTGAGTCATTATTTACCCACTATACAGAATCTGTCGATATTTCGTATATTTTACTTAGAGTAGTTGACAGTTGTAACTTTGTTATTTTTTTATAAAAAAGGTCAATAATGTTTGAAAAATGGGAATGGGGCATAAAATAAAAATCACATGTCAAAATAGTTGTATTTCTCTTTAGTAAGAAATTAACATATATATATATATTGTAAATATAATATATTTTTTCAAAAATATATGGTTATATTATTATAATGGTTCTACCATTAAAGTATATTTTTGAACGTCAATTAAATGTACCACCGGTTCCAATGCAAGCCTACTGCGAAGAACCTCCAAAATGTATAGAAAAAACACACTCTACTGGCGTTAGTCGGTAACCAGTCATCTTCTCTTGTTTCTAAGCGGACTGCTGCAATCCATTGTAAACGCGGAATCTCGTTTTTGGGGAAACTAAAAGTAAATAATTGATAAAAAAATCGGTTGCCTGTAAAGTCAACGATTCTTTCAATCGGTTGCCTGTGAAAACGGAACGCCTCAGAGCGATGTAACGCCGCATGAGTCATGTTTTTTCGTGCGTGCAGCCGGCTCCATCGAATTATAAGACGTTGACACGTCAAAACATAAATAAGGAATAAAAATATTAAAACTCAATGTAAAATATAATATAATACTTCAGTTTATAAAATCAGCTGCCTGCTGATTGCATAATACTGACCACAAAGATTTATATGGAGGTTATTTAAGCGTGAATAAAATACGAAATTATGAACATAACTGTGGTAAGTTATCCCAGTTGGCTTTTTACTTCCTTCTTTTCTCCTCTTACACCATTTTACAACACAGGAGGTCATTTTTGTCTCTGGGAAACGATTTTTTCGTCAACGCAACGGTCGTCTAGACTGTCACAGTACGCGCAGCAGACTGAGAGGCAAATTGATTGTACTTTTTTGGCCCCGCCCACTTGATTGTAGTTTTCGAGGAACCGTTTCTTTAGCGCAGTTCGTATTCCATACCTTTTCTAATTCGTTGGATAGAATTCTGAAAAAATAAAATATTTTCCCTTATTTTTATTTGATTAAATTAATATTTAATAAATAAAATGCAACAAAATTTAAAATGGGTCACAGGAAATGACGTCACCTGTTCCTATTTAGCGGAAGAATATTGACGTACTTTTATACACCATTTTCCGTACGCAGTACATATTGTAAAAACTATTTTTCAGGCGTTTTGACAGTGTACACACACATAGGCACCGTCCAACAATTATAAAACTTAGAAGCCATTTTTTATTAACGACAACTAGAATCATTTCATCATTTTTACGATGTTTAACAACATATGACTGTTAGCGTTTTGGAGCGAAATTTAAAATGCATTATAAAATCCAAGAAGGCATTAGACAAGAAGGTATTTAAGCAAAAGTTATTTAGGCCTCTATTAGATATTTATAAATGATCTATAAACATTTATGAAAAATGTCAACATTCCTATTTGAAGGCACTTCCCTAACTGCCGCAACCAGCATTGGGATACTTGGCGTCAGCATGTCGAGAGATGTGCAATTTCGTGGTCATTTGGAAGGAAAGGCTAAATTAGCCTCTAAGAAACTCGGCGTGCTCAGTAGGGCGATGCAGTATTTCATGCCTTCACACCGTCTACAATCTCTCTCCCCTCCGGACCTTACTTGTGACAACACGTTAATTCTGTTGCTAATTTCCTAAAATAAAATTCAAAATCGTCGCTAAAAAAATAGTTTTCAATAATTAGGAGTGTATAAACGTAAAGGAGTTCCATCATATCGACGCACAACGGGTGAGAACATTACGCCTGTTAACTAACACGGTAACTTGTAACTCATTTCTGATTGCCTGGTACCGATCGAACGACACGAATATGCCGCTGAGACGTACACCGCCACCTGTATCGCCATCTACTGGGCAGCTAGAACACTACGACTCGGCTCCGAACTTAACCGATTCTGATTCACTTAAGGTGACATCCCGCTCCAGCAAACGCAAGCTCTGTAAAGTCGACGTAGCACACGGCTCTAATCAAAGTATTATGTCTACTGTGCAAGATATGTTCGATTCTTATTCCACAAAACAAGATAAACGTTGGAGCGAAATACAAGGATTTATGATCCAAATTAAGAAACAAAATGAGGAAATCTCGAACAGTATTAACTTTCTTTCCCAAAAATACGATGAGTTCCTAAACCGAATCCAGGCTTTGGAGAACGAAAAACAAGCTGATAAAAAATACATGCTCCAGCTTGAAGAAAAAATTGAACTTTTAGAACGCCGCTCTCGTGGGTCGGCAGTTGAAATTCGTAATGTACCTGTATTGGTTAAAAATAAGCCAGAGACTAAGGAAACCCTTCAAAAAATGGTTAAAGACATTGGAACGACAGTGGGAGTAAATATCCAGGACCAGTATGTAAGGGATATTTATCGCCAAAAATCGGTCCAGACAAAATCTCCTGCAGTAGTAGTTGACTTCACCAGCGTATTGCAAAAAGAAAACTTACTGATAAATATTAAAAAGTTCAACCACAGTAAAAAGGTGGAAGAAAAACTAAATCTACGACATATTTTACCAGATCACCCTTCCCCTAGTTCGATCTACGTTTCTGAACATCTTACTCAAAAGACTCAGAAGCTTTTCTACCTGACTAGAATATTCGCGAAAGACTTTAACTACGCCTACTGCTGGACCTCACGCGGTTATGTCTATTTGAGGAAGGAGGAAGGATCTCGCCAAATACGCATACTTAACGAAAAAGACCTAGAAGACCTGAAGATGCCACGTTGACTATTACCATATTTTCTCAACGATTTTTTTCATTTATATTACCTAAAACATCCTATTATAACTAGATTTTTTCTATTAACTTTGCACAATTCGCTCACAACTAAAAACTTTACAATATTTGCATGCACTAACCTACACAATCATTTTATATTATACAATTTTACACAACAATACATTCATTACATAATAACTATTACAAAGAAAGTATATTATCGAATGTGCATAATTTGTTATAACTTTATATTTCATAACTTCTGTGTCAAACTATCCCTGAATTCGACGGGTATGTTTCCGTATATATTCAACGTAAACAACGCCAGTAAAAGTCCACGGAGTAACTTGTTAATTCTATATAATATAACATGGTCTATGCATATGACATTTCTTTTAGCTTATATTACGTTTATAATCCTGCCTATCTGGTCTAATATTTTTTATTTGCCTTATACACGCATAACGAAAACGAGAAAAGCGAAATGCACCAATTTTCTTTCCATTAGATATATATTATATACTTATAAAATAAATAGCTATCTTCGTGTGTTTATGTATAAAATACATAAATCAATCCTTGGGAATGGCAGGACTCATAACAATCATAATACTGCAGTGTCGCAGCCTGTAATTAGAACTCTTCAATTAATTATTTACTTTATAACATTTATTCTAATCAAGTTACCTTATCTGTATAACTTAACATACAGCGATGTTCATCTCTGCTCAATCGGGTGCGTGGATCTAGATAGTGATAACATATTTGTGTGTTTCTTAATATTGAATCACATATTTCAGGGCCATAAAAATAATTTAAATTATCCTCTTCGATAATCTGAGCGATGAATTGTCCCGGGAATAAGAATATGTCTCTGTCTCTCGGGTTTTATGCACTAACGTTGACAATAGCAGGTACGCACTACCAACGACATCTAGCGGCCTCATAGTATTAACACAAAATATAAGAAGTCTATCTCGCAACTTCGATAACTTGTTAATATTTCTGTCTCAGCTAAAAATTGAATGTGATATTATTGTCTTAACAGAATGTTGGCTTTCGTGCATACCCTTCATCCCTCCTATAAATGGATATAAATCAGTTAGCAATACATCTTATAATAATCAAAACGATGGTGTTGTAATATATTTTCGTTCCGATCTTACTGTAACCATAGAAGAGCCAGTCTTTGATGGTGGAAACTGCTTAATACTTAGATCGGGACTAAATCTAGCCATGCTAGCTATCTATAGATCTCCTGCGTACACAAATTTAGATTCTTTCTTTTCTTCTCTAAATAATATTTTAATTCCACTTAGTTCGTACAAAGACTTAATTCTAATCGGTGACATAAATATAGATATCAGTAGTTGTAATACTAATCTTAACATAAACTCTCAACAATATCTAAACCTGGCAGCTTATCATGGCCTACTCCCTTCTCACTGTTTGTGTACCAGAGACGCAAGTAACTCATGTCTTGACCATGCTTTACTTAGATCAAAAAATATGGCAACTACATTGATCATTGACTCAGATATAACAGACCATAAAGCTGTGTTGTTATACTTAAATTTTAAAGCCCAGCGTAATAAATCAAAACTGATTAATCAGAAAAAAATAGATTACGAATCATTAGAATACAATATTAATAATGCAAACTTTGACTTTATTTTTAGTTTATCCGACCCAAATAGCGCGATGGAGATGTTTGTTAATAAAATTCAAAACATCGTCACTAGTAGCTCAACGGCATTAAGCTCGACAAAATCGAAATATAAAATTCTTAAGCCATGGATGACCCAAGGGTTATTAAGATGCATCAGAAATCGGAATAACCTTTATAAAAAATATAAAAATAATTCAGAAAATGTAATAATTAAAACAACTTACGAGCGTTATAAAAAATATTGCAATAATTTAATTAAAACATTAAAAACAAACTACCTGAAAAAACAATTTATTTTAGCAAGAAATAATAACAAAAAAATCTGGAATATAATCAGAGAGGCCACCGGCACAAAAAAAATAAATCACTGTCCAGTTGACCTTTTAAATGTTACAGACAATCCTAATAAATCAATAGATTTAATAAATAAACACTTTGTTAGCGTTGGAAAAACTATAGCAGACAAAATAACTAATAATCTAGGTGTAATAAATTGTATTGATCCCTTCTCTCTAAATAATCTTACCACAAGTAACTCTTTTGCCTTGGTTCCAACGGATGAATCTGAAGTTAATCTCCTAATAATGAGCTTAAAGGATGATTCATCACCTGGCTGGGATGAAATCTCTAATGTAATACTACTTGGGGACCTATCGTCCAATATCAATACTACCTGCCTTATCCAAAATTTTTGAACGTGCTCTTAACAACAGACTAGTTAATTATTTAAACAAAAATAATATACTAGCAAACTCACAATTTGGCTTCAGATCAGGCAAATCTACAGCCGATGCTGTTCAGGAACTTACCCAAATAATAACATCCGCTATGGACCGTGGTGACAGGTGTCTATCCATCTTTTTGGATTTGGAAAAAGCATTTGACACTGTATCAGTGCCTGTTTTAGTATCTAAACTTGAAAGCATCGGTGTAAGAGGTAAACAAGCACAACTTTTTTGTAATTATTTGAGTGGAAGGTCGCAAAGTGTTGTAATCGGCCGATACAGGAGTCAGGAACTTCCCCTGGAATATGGCGTCCCACAGGGTAGTATTCTGGGTCCTACGCTCTTTCTCGTTTATATAAACGACCTTTGCCTTCTCCAACTTACTCAAGGTAAAATTATCTCGTACGCCGACGACACAGCCCTTGTGTTTGTAGCTGGTTCCTGGGATGAGGTGTTTTGTGCTGCACAACAAGGATTTGACAAGGTCACTTGTTGGTTGTCGAAAAACTCGTTATCACTGAACACTAAAAAAACGAGTTACATGACCTTCTCGTTAGGATCCCCCAGTCAACCATCCCGAAATATGACCATTACAGCCCATGGTTGCTGTCTGAATAATTCAAATACTTGTTCTTGTCTACCTCTTGATCGCAAAAAAAATCAAAAATATTTAGGTATCATTTTAGATTGTCATCTAAATTTTAAAGAACATATTGCTGATTTAACGTCAAAGCTTCGAAAATTAATCTATGTTTTTAAACACCTGCGAAATGTTGCCCCTCCTCACATTATTAAGCAGGTTTACTTTGCACTCTGCCAGTCGCTCATAACTTACTGTATCTCTTCCTGGGGTGGTGCTCCAAAAACTCTGTTACACGGACTGGAAGTAGCTCAACGAACAATACTTAAAGTTTGCACATTTCGGCCTTTCCTCTACCCTACTAAACTTCTATATGAGCAGTGTAATGTTCTTACAGTTAGGCAACTTTTTATTTTGGAGATGGTCTTACATCAACATACCAAACATCCAGTAAATCCAAATAGCATAAAGGATAAAAGACGGAGAGATATAATATATAAGATTCCAATAGGCCTAAAAACATCTTTCATAAGAAGATTTGTTACCTTCCTAGGTCCATACCTATACAATAAAGTAAATAAGCACGAAAATTTAGTTCAACTTAATTATCAACGCTGCAAAATCCAAACTAAATTATTTCTCCAAAACCTTAGTTATGAAGACACAGAAAAATTACTTTTGGTGATCTCTTAAGTTATGCTCTTTCATACTTTCAAATATGCACAATGGTACACACACACATACGCATACAATCACAAACACACACATACGCATACAATCACAAACACACACACACACACACACACACACATTCTCGTGCACACACGTACACGATAAATCACACATTAACCACACACATTCCTTGTCACAATAATAAATTGTATCGCACTTTTGTACAGGGGAGCTCTGTTTAACCTAAAACACAGGGTTTTTACCCTAATTTAGGGAACAGCGGCAAACCATTATGTTATTGTATTAAGACTTATCTAAACTGTTTAAAAAATTTTTTGATTGTTCATACTTCTTTTGGTGCTCGAATAAAATATATTATATTATATATATAATTATGCATGGCGCAGATCTGGCCTCATATGGAATACTGCTCTCACCTCTGGGCTGGAGCGCCCCAATATCAGCTCCTCGTCCATTTGACCGCGTTCAACGCCGGGCGGCTCGAATCGTTGATAACAAGGTTCTCTCCAATCGGCTTGATTCTTTGGCGCTGCGTAGAGATGTCGGATCGCTCTGCATCCTTTACCGCATCTACCACGGGGAGTGTTCTGAGGAATTGTTCGGACTAATACCTGCGGTAGAATTCCACCACCGGACATCGCGTAAAAACTCTAAATTTCACCCTCAACATCTCAATGTTCGGAAATCCACAACTAGATTTTTACGGCATTTCCTGCCTCGCACGACGAATATATGGAATCAGATGCCACTTATGATGTTTCCGAACCGATACTTAGGGACCTTTAAGAAAAGAGTACTCATATTAAGTAAGATACTCATATTTGAAAAGCCGGCAACGCACCTGCTAACCCTCTGGTAAAGCAGGTGTCTGTGGATGTCGCTTTCGCTTACCATCAGGCGAGCCGACTGTCCGTTTGCCCCCTCTTCTATAAAAAAAGTCTAAAAGGTTGAGGTCTGGGCTAGATGAGGGCCAGTCTTCAGCTCTTATATTATTATATTAGGTATTTACCTATGAAATTGCCGTTTTGTATGAAAAAATTTAAACCATTTTTTTTTCATGTAATTTTTTATTTCTTTAATCGAAGTAATCACCCATGCAATCAATGCATCTTTGCCAACGCAGTGGCAGTTTATTGATGCCCTTCTTAAAGAAATCAGCTGGACGGGAGGCAACTAATTATTCAAAGGCATCTTGTACTGCCTCTCGGGTATTGAATTTTTTTCCCACCAAGAAGTTATCCAAATTCTGGAAAAAGTTGTATTCTGTAGGCGCAAGGTCTGGTGAGTAGGGCGGATGACGGAGAGCTTCCAACCACAGTTCTTGCAACTTAGAGACCGTCTGCTGTGCAGTATGAGGTCGCGCGTTGTCGTGCAGGAGCAGCGGAGACGAGCGATTGACCAATGCTGGTTGGAGATGAGCCAACTGCCAGCATCATTGTGTTTAGTTCTTCACAGTACACATCTGCAGCAATGCTCACCCCGTTTGGTGAGAAGCTGTGATGAATCACACCGGCGCTAGACCACCAAACAGCGACCATCACTTTTCTAGGGGTAAGTTTTCGTTTAGGGCATTGTTTAGGTGTTAAACCAGGATCCAACCAACTTGCTGAGCGCTTGCGGTTATCAAACAGAATCCATTTTTCATCGCAGGAATGCGGTTCAATATTCCTTCATTTGTGTGTCTGTTGAGCAGTGCAAGGCACGTCTCGACGCGTGCTTCGCGCTGGCGATCATTGAGTTCGTGGGGCACCCATTTGTCAGCCACCAAGCAACCCATTTGCGTCAAATTGGCAAGGTAAAAAAACCTTGCCAATTTGACGCAAATGGACCAATATTGTTTTGAGGCTAACGTCGAAAGCTGCTGCTAATTCAGCCGTAGATTGTGTATCATCAGCTTCCACAATCGCCTTTAATTCGTCATTGTCGACCAAAGTTTTCGGACGACCGCGAGGTTCATTTTTCAGGTCGAAATTTCCAGAACGGAAGCGAGCAAACCAATACCAGGTGGTGCGTGGGTTTTTAGTGTTAGCTGCGTAAACGTCATTGATATTGCGTGCCGCTTATGCCGCATTGCTGCCACGACGGTACTCTTATTCCATAATTACTCGAATTTTAACGTATCCATGAGGACGAAAAATATTAAAATGCGATGAAAATGTAACACTAATCAATAAACAAATGACTACTTTTGGAAAAAGAATTCCATGTTTTTAAAATAAACTTAATTTGAAATTAGAATTCTTAGCCAAACAAAAAATATTTTGATTTGAAATGGCCAGTACTGCAGAACGGCAATTTCATAGGTAAAGAACTATTATTAGTATATTATAAGTC
The DNA here is from genome assembly GCA_963853865.1 of Helleia helle. Lineage (NCBI taxonomy): Eukaryota > Metazoa > Arthropoda > Insecta > Lepidoptera > Lycaenidae > Helleia > Helleia helle. The sequence goes on from OY971421.1 coordinate 18,496,149, forward strand.
TATGTTATAGACTTTATTATTATAACGTGTATTCTTAGAATAATTACACTATAGAAGGTCAGTCTTCATAGAAGCGCTCGGTCAAAAATGAAGCACTAAATCGATTCAATGTTGCCAGTAGTGGTTAAGTTTTCCCAAAAACGGTAAATGATTCGGCCGCTGATAACAATTTGAGCAATAATATTTAATACATAAATAGCTAGGTGGGCTTATCTATTTATGTATTAATTTATAACAACTTTACATAACCATGTATACACAAGCTATATTATTATTTATTATGTATAATTGTTATAGTACAAGAATGTTTATTTAAATGAAACGAAGAAAATATAACAGTAATTAGTAAAATATACATTTTTATATTTATTTTGTATTGGCATGAAACACAGTAGTAATGTTAAGTTGTTATACTTACATAATATTACTATTTAAACTTGTAACTTGTTGTAATATAAACGCCAAAGTTTGTATGTATGGATGTATGAATGTTTGTTACTGTTTCACTGTTTGTAATCACACAAACACATTCAAGAACTTGTTTCGGACATACGTAAATATCAGTAGCAACTGTTTTAAATTTAATCAGTGGGGGAAAATAATCAGTAAAAATATTTTCACAATCAGGCAACACTGAGCATTGAAAAAAAATATTTTTATTTCAACCTAATTAATTACAAGATACTAAGAAATATTGAAAGATTTCCTGTGAAAAGTGATGTTATTACATTTATTTTGTTATTCATATGTATTGTGATACAATTTAACTGCACAAATCGTCATAATATTTTTTTTTGTGAGAAACGTTCTACTCACTTTGACATAGAAGACTACGGAGCAGGCCGGCGTTTGGAGCCATTATTGGCTCCATCAAAGGTGTTTCAAAATGGGCGCGCGGATTGGTTTCTATAATGTTATTATTCTAAGCGTGTCATTGTATTATTTAATAGCTTGTTTTTTTTAATCATATTGATAATTAAAATGTTGTTTTGATCAGATAATATAAATAGGGCGCTGACCGTCCACTGGCGCCCTTATTAGAAGGATTATGATTTCTAATAAACCTATCAATTTCTTTAAAGTCATTAGTGATTAGCTGTAGTCCTTCTGATTCTCCAACTTTTGGTCTTTGTCACAATATAGTGTCATTTTGCACTATTGCTACAAAGTCATTTGAGATGAAACTGAAACTGTTTATCAAGCATATTGATGAAAAAAAGCTTGACCATTTTCCTAATTGCAAGAAAGCCGTGGAAGAAGCTGGAGATAATTTTGAGTGGCAAAAAATATTACAATGACAAACGTGTTAACACAACTACAAACTGGGTTTGTAAATCGATTCACCGACTTTAAAAAGTTCGCCTTTAACATGGAAATATTCCAAGCCCTTTTGTAATTGATATTAATGATGTACCTACCAAGCAATTTGCAAATGAATATAATAGTCTTTACTTCTATCTCGATCAAAGAAATTTAAAATATGACGTTCATCGAAAGCTTACATCACAATCTCGTCGCCAAACGATAGTATCATTTTGTGATCGGATTGTGACTAACATTGCTTGTACAGACACTCCGCAACACGTATGAGGTAGTGGTTAAAAAGCAGTGTATTTGAATTAGAGTATAAGCTAGAGATATTTTACGTATAATTGTTTTTAACGATTTTTAAGTAAATTATAGTACAAATGAAATATTAACATATGATAACAGATTCCAGGACTTGTTAAATGTTTAATTTCACTCCTGTTCTTACAATAAACTACTGAACACGACGGCATTTCTATTTTCTATATGTTTTCACGTTCGCGAGTGAAAACACACTGATTTGCGTTAACGCCCATTTTAGAAATGGATTGCCCGCCTTGCTCAAGCAGCGTCTATACGGACACGCCCCCAAACCACTTCTCCTGTTCTTAATATTTCTATGCATTTCAATATCGAACTATCGGTATGTCGTCCACAAAATATTATTAATAAACATCGATATTTCGAAATAATAATATCGATTTTTCGATATTTTATCAAGACTTTGTTTCAATCCAGATATTTAATGTACTCTGTGCTCAAGAGTCAAAACTGGTCAAAACTCAAAAGTCAAAACAAAACAATATTTTCACTAACTATAGTAATTTAGTAAATAGTAATACGTATTAATATTTTATTATATCAGTCCTATGTTAGTTATTTCTTATTTAATAAATGAATGATATTTAAAGGTGATAATTAGGTCATCTTCTGAGTACAAAAAAGGAGTGATATAGTTATTGTATACGTTATTATTAAATTACTTGTAAAATTCTAAATACGTATCTAGACATTTTACGAGGATATTTAAAACAAAGCTTTTAAACTGGGATCAGAATAACATCTTAATAAAAAAATACAATTTTCTCTTGAGTGTGTGTGTATGATCTATCTGAATAAATATGAATGAACGTCGGAACAAAACGAAGAAGAGCAAAAAATCTATAACAGGCAAACATTTGCCAGGATCTTCTATATCATTCAATGCAAAACAAGTTGGGGTAATAAAATTAGACAATATTTCTATGTCACAACAATTAAATCTAAGAAAAATAGCGAAGGCGAAGGTCAAAAAAACTCCCAAAAAAATAAAGACAAATAAACGAAATTCTAATAGAGGCAGAAGATCTATGCCTTCGTTTGCAGATTTGGAAAAAATGTTTGATGATTCCGAAGCAACTGGAACAGTTGATAAGGCAAAGTATAATGATATCAATTCAAATCCTATACAAACGGAAAGTAAAAATGATATAACTGGTACATTGACTCAAAATATTTTACATTCTGTATCAAACAATCATAATGTTATTAGTGTAGACAATCAGATTCCTCTCATTAATACCGTGACAACCCCAAATTCATTGAATTGTAATAATAATGTAGAAATATTATCACCTGATCTTTTTATTGCTCCTAAACCCAGAGATAGCGAAGAAATTATTGTAATTGATGACGAAGAACCTGAAGAAGATATATTAACACAAGAACGAAAAAGAAAGAAAAGTATATCTCAAACTGGTGATATAATAGAACATGATCACCCCAAAAAAATAAGAAGGTTGTCTGAATCAAAAACATCACATGCAATTAAAAATGATCCTGATGATTCTGATAGTGATGTGACAATTATATATGATTTAGAGGGTCCGCCTAAAAAATCTCCATTGCATAAAAGATTCTCACCTTTACCAAGTACCTCTACTGATAGTATTACTATTAGTGAAAATGAAAAAAGTTTTATTGACAGTTTGTCTGTGAGTGAGGATTCTACTTCTATGGAAATATCTAGGGAAGAGTATCAAGATGTAATAGTTATTGATGATATTGATTCAACATATTCTGCTCAAGAAGCACAAAACCTAGAAAATGTTAGGGAAGAAAGATTAGAAGAACAACCGCTACAAGAATCATACTCTGGTGATATTGATGACTTGGTAGAAACAAACTATAGCAGCAATGATTTAGTTGACGTAGATGCAATAATAGCTGAAAATGAATGTATTTTGACAAAATACAAAACTGTTGAAAACCTGCCAACCATTATAGAAGTTGAACCAAGACAAAACATCACTCAAATTAATACAGTACTCCCTGTAGATCTTCATATTTCAACATCCAATAACCAAGTAACTAGATCTGTACCCACAGATGTAGATGCAATAATAGCTGAAAATGAATGTATTTTGACAAAATACAAAACTGTTGAAAACCTGCCCACCATTATAGAAGTTGAACCTAGACAAAACATCACTCAAATTAATACAGTACTCCCTGTAGATCTTCATCTTTCAACATCCAATAACCAAGGAACTAGATCTGTACCCACACAAATAGCCACAAATGAAAATAATAGCACTCAATCACATAATTCTAATTTAAGAGACATAAATCACAGAAACAGTCAAAGAACAGGTAGATCTACTTCTGCTCCTATAAACACAGTCAACCAGCACACCCCTAGAAGTTCTATAGTTATACAACCTCAAAATACAAGACCAGTAAATCAAATCACTAATTATGAATCTACTAGTTTAAATTGTCCAATCTGCTTAGAAAACTTAAGATCTAGAGAGTGTGCATCAACAATTTGTGGCCATATTTTTTGCATGCAGTGCATTAAAAGGGCGCTGAAAGATACTAAAAGATGTCCAACATGTAGAAAGACTGTTAAAAGCCAGGGGTACCATAGGTTGTTTTTGTAATTTGTTATAATAGTATTTTGACTTTTTCCATATTTAGCACTTCATTTAGCTACATACTAAATGAAGTGCTGCATAAATGAACAATACTTTTTTATTACAAACTAATACAGTCACTACTTGTCACTCTCAGCATTGTCGACATTAACTTACAGACATCCAAGCTGATCATGATTCTTTTTACAGTGTAATTATGTTATATGTAGCACCTTATACTAAAAGAATTTGAAAAAGTTGAAGAATTTTTTAAATTCAGTGTGGAGTACTGAGATTACCTAGCATACAAACTTAAGGTTTTTATTATATTACTATAAGAATGTATCTCCTGGTACATACATGACAATTTGATTTTTAACATGTCCTGTGTCCTGTGTCCACATTAATAAACAAGTATAGAATTTTACCAAGTGGTGTTAATTATGCATTATTATTACTACTGATAGTCTTATCTTTCATATATACATAGTTAAAAAAAGGAAGGAATAATTTTAATAACAAAATAACATTGTAGTATTTTAATAATTAGTGGTTCTTGTGAGGTAATTTTTTACTGAGTTTATCCCATTGATATCATCACATACTGTACCTATATTATATAGTAGAGCTTCCCAAACTTATTTTACTTTTACTGTGACACCCTAGGAAAGTTGCTATTTTTTTGCGCCACACTCCCTGATCAATAACTATGTTCTATACGAGTTGCAGTTATAGTCTAGTAACAAGTTATCAGAAAAACCCGAAATAACTTGAATATTTATTTTTTACTATTTTTTTTAACTTAAAAATTATTTATGAAAAAACAGACAGATTAAAAGAGATAATTATTTTTTGTTAAATGGTAAAAAAATGATGAGATTCCTCTCAAGTGCTTGCTTTCTTGCGTATAGCTTCTGAAAACAGGACACAAGTTTTGTAACTACCACTCTTCTTATCTCTTTCTCTAATACTTTCGATGTGTAACAATTACTATTATTGTTCTTTTAATTATATAGTCCAAATAGAGGACTTTGTCGCATTGACACAGGTAACAAATACCTACGTGTGGGTCACCTTACGACACCCTTTGGACAATGCTGCAATGTGACACACAGTTTGGAAAGCCCTGGTATATAGGTAATGTGAAAAAAGCAAACATTTATTGATATACTTGTTTTGATAAAAGTATAACGTACATTTCAGAATTATGTATGAAAACATGTTTTATTTCATACATTTGAGTTCCCATATATGACATTCATATTATTTTAAGAAATGTAAAAAATGTATTATAGATAATACAAATAATGAAATAAATACAAATGTCACAAATTATGTTTCATTTATTCAATAAAAAATGTCTCTAGCAATAGAAATCTTAATAAAAACTTCAAATAACATATTTTTGTACCCGAAGAGTACAGCAGATAATAATAACCCTATTACTAAGCCTCTGCTGTCTGTCCATCCGTCAGTCTGTCACCAGGCTGTATCTTATGATCCTTGATAGCTAGACAGTTGAAATTTTCACACATGATGTATTTCTGTTGCCCCTAAAACAATAAATATTAAAAACAATAAAAAATATATTTAAGGGGGCCTTCCATAAAACAAACGTGATTTCTTTGCCGTTTTTTACTCGACAAATGTGACAGGTAGACATTTGACGTATTCACACAATATTTAGTGGTATTACTTTAAAAATAAATAATTACATTATTTACTACCTACTTTTCTCACACAATAAACATGATATTTTTGCTGTGTTTAAAAAGTGGTACGGAAAGCTTTGTGCACCAGTCCTACTCGCACCTGGACAGTGTTTTTATTGTTTACGAGTCCTTTATTTTCATAATTTTTCATTGTGAATTTAACCCAGGTACCAAAAATCTTATGATATAACTATATCATACAATTCTACTTAAATAACCTTTGAGTAATAATGTTCTTGTCAAATATGATATTATGTGCAATAATGTTTTTATTTTTAATATAAGTTTCTTTTTTAGCTCTCTGAAGTACTACTTGCATTTCCATTAGATTGCAGGAGTTCAATAGAAGTAGACAACTGTTCCAAGCTTTGTACTAGCTGAGCCATTTTGTCCTTTGAAGCAGAGTTTTCGAAACTATCCTCAGAGGGGTTTTCAGCCTCACCATAAAGACGAAAATGTAATCGAGCTAAATGCTCTTGCTGATCTCTGATGCTTATCATTTGTTCCATACTACAACCAGTACCAAATGCACTAAGTTTTCCCGTGTGAAAGTCATCTAGTAATTCCATGAGGGCTTTTTCCATATGCTTCACGTCTGGTGTCTCTTTAGGGATGTGTTTAGGTCTATTGTTGTTAGACCGTATAAAATCACGATGGAAACGTCGCTCACTAACATATGACACTTTCGTAGAATCATTTAAGCTATTGTTGCCCGTGTTTGTATGAGTTTGCTGGTTCTTCGATGTAAGGCTGGCTGCGCCGCTAGATATTTTGTTACTCGTAACAGGAGATGTTGCTTCAACCTTGTGTTCATCTTCTTCTCCTTCATTCTGCATTAGCTGTTGAGTTTCGTTTGCTTCTTCTAAATTTAAGCTCATGTATGTTGTTTGAAATTACAAAACTAGAAAACAAATAGAGCACATAACTTCTTCGATAAATTTGGCACAAATATATTTCTGTAGTACAAATCAATAATTTTATTAGGAAATATTTAATTGTACTTTACTGAAGCAGCAGACTTCCGAAGGAAAATTGATAAATTAATAATTATTTATTTTCTTATTTCATTTCGATTCATAAAGCAGCAGTAAATGAGTGCCTGATCCGCCATCTTGAGTGCCCTTTTCATAGTAGTATTCTCTATGGTTTTGCTGTCAAAACCCTAAGATCAAGTATCAATAGATTTGACAAGTTAATAATAATACCGTATTGGAACGAGATAACAACATACGAAAAACTTCAAGAGTGACAGAGATATAGACACTTTCTTTTGTCTTTGTCAGAATATCACTCTTTGTTTGTTGGGCACAACAATGATGTGCCCAACAAAAAAATATCGACTAAATTTGAATGCCATACAAACATTCTCACTCGCGAACAGTTTGTCAAATATGCCGCCGTTTTGTACTACTTTTTAATTTGGTCGGTTTATGTAGGTATGGTGATACCAGTTTTGTTAGAGGCAGATTACCCAAGAATGTGGTATTATATAAAAAAGGTGACTGGAATTTTCGAAATAAACACAATAAAAACAAATATGTTTATTGCTATCCTAAAAGGCTATGTACTAGATCATACATATTAAGACGTATATAGCCTTCTTTTTTTATTATTTATGTTTTTAGCGGTTTGTTATTAGTCATTAGATAATATTTTCGATAATCCGGAAAAATGCAGCTGTCTAAAATTACAATAAATGTTTGGTAAGTGGTGGTTAAGGACTAATGCATATAGTTATCTATCAACCTTTACCAGTTTTTTTTATTATTTTTAATTCAATTGTTTCAAGAAAATAAGTAGACTTGTTATTATGAATGTGGTATCCCTGTAAAATATGCCTAACCCTTTCGGGTATACGCGAATGTCAATTCCATATGATACTTGTTCCTAGTCAAAACCCTAGCAATAGTAGCCATGCCACAACCGACGCCAGGACGCCAACCCCCCACTTTATACATCAAAAGTGAGCCGAATGGGCTCACGCTAATCCGATGTAGCATTAGGGCCTTCGGGCCGTTAGCATAGATCCATCCGAAAAAAAAGTTGCCATGTTAAGTGCCGATTTGAGTTGTAGGTTACACCTTTTTTTCGTAGGTATGCCCAGTCCTTCTACATTATGTCTATGACTATGACAGACTTTGATTTATGTTTTTTTTTCTATTAAAAGGCATTAGTTACTAGGCTATTAGCCATAAAAAATACAATATTTAGTCTGTAATACTGAGAAACGGCGGGAAACCCCAAGGAGCGCGGCTATGCCCCTCTAGTCCCCATAAATCACAAAATAATAATTAATTAATGGGAAACCAAAAACACAATCACACGCCATGATACTTCCCGCCGTCATCGATTCACAAATTACATTTTACTTTCACACACAAAGAGTATAACATTATATTTCACACCGTTTCACACTACTCACCAGCAAAATATGGAGACTAGACGCAAGGAGTACAATCTCATATGGGAGAAAAGTTGAAAGAGTGTCCAGCTGATGCTAAAAATAAATAACTAGTTCAAAAACTGTCCACAAATGCGCTGGTAAACTAACAGGGTATAGCAGGGGATCATATACTTATAATAATATACTGTCGTATATTATTATAAGTACTTTCGGTCGCATCGCGCATCGGATACGGACGTGCCTTATAAAGTGCACCGTAGAGTTATTAAATTAATGTTTAGCGCGGCTATATGCCGCTGCTCGCTCGCGTCGCTATGAGTTCGCAACTCATAGCCAACGAACTGCTGGCGTTTATACAAAACGCCATAGACACTATGGATGAAGTTAGCATCTTACAAATATGTAAGACTAACTTCAAAGAAGAAGATATAAGCAGTGGCAAGCGACTACTGTACGAGGTGCTGGGCAAACTCGACCAGATGCCGTCTAGACGGAGGGACGGAACTGAGAAGAGCATCCAGGACATCGTCACCTTGTTAAAGGTGACCGACCCGGACGACGTGCCGAGCTTCGTGGCGAAGGAGCTGCACAAGCTGCCCCCCGTCACGTTCGACCACGTCGACGTCACCAGGCTCCTTAAGGACATCATCTTCCTGAAGTCGAGCCTAACAGAAGTCCAGTCCAGGTTAGAGGTCTCAGACAGGACCATTCAAGATCTGCGTGCCGAGGTAGTGTCATTGCGTAATGCTACGTCGGTAAGTAGGTCACCTGAAGAGACCTCGAACGTGAACACGCGTCGTGGGGCGCAAAATGTCTCCGTCTGCAGTTTTGCATCGGCGGACTCCGATGCGTCACCACATGCCATCGAGTGCGATGCCCCGGCGGTTGCTGGGAGTGTAAGTGTGTCGACACCTCGACGCGTTTATGCTGACGCGGCTGCTAGCCGGGCTGCGGCTCGTCCATCAAGCTGCACCGCACCCCCGCCCGCGCCCTCCTCGGCGCCCCCCCGCGCGGCTCCTGTACGTGCCGCGCGTGCTCCGTGCCCCGCCCCGCTGCCAGCGCCTGCGCAGCAGGCGCCACGTCGGGATGAAGATGGTTTTGAGGTGGTGCAGAGGAAGAGGCGCCATCCTAGAACCGTCCAGAATCGCTGCGGCAAAGCCCCACTGGAGCCCAACGTGCTCGTGCGGGCCGCCAAGCCGAACACGCCGGTGTATATCTCCCGCCTGCATTACACCACAAAGGCAGAGAGCATCGCCGAATACGTGCGCCGGAGGTTGAAGTACTGTCCGAGGGTGCAGGAGCTGGAGTCGCGCCGGAACGTCAACTTCAAGGCGTTTGTGGTGCGAGTACCGAACTGTTACCTGCAGGACGTTTTACGCGAAGACTTCTGGCCTCAGGATGTGGTGTTCCGTCGCTTCCGCGGAACAGTACCACCGGAACGCACGAAAACGTAGCGCTAGGAAGTTTACTAACATAATTTTAAGGTTTTATACTAACACTTATGTAATATAATATATGTATGTTAGTCTGTAAGGTATATATCTATGGGCCATAGTGCCTGAAAATAAATGATTTATTATTATTATTATTATTATTATTATTATATGTTCATGGCACTGTATGGTGTTTGTTTACTATATAAATGTGTATGATGCGTAATGTCTTGGCGCACACACGCTTAAAATTGTTCCACCTGATGGTAATGTGGCGCCATTCTTATTTAATTAATTCATAAAAGTACGCAAAGATTGTATGAACTTTATGATGAAAGGTCATTCAATAATGGCGAAGCATTTAAAAAATATGTAAAAACATACTCTAAAATATTTAAAAAGGTAATTTTAAATATTAAAAATTTTAAAGCTAAATCATTACATATTAAAAATATTATTTCAAAATCAGATAATAAAATTAAAACGACGTGGAATATAATAGGGATGTTGACAGTGCATATTCATACAAAAATATAATTTTGATGTTAATTGGTAGTTTTTATGATAGAATTCTGAAAAAATACAATCTTTTCCCTTATTTTCATTTGATTACAAAATATTTAAGTAAATGTAAATTAATATTTAAGTACATATTGTAAAAACTAATTTTCAGGCGTTTTGACAGTGTACACACACATAGGCACCGTACAACAATTATAAAACTTAGAAGCCATTTTTTATTAACGACAACTAGAATCATTTTATCATTTTTACGATGTTTAACAACATATGACGTCACGTGACAAGTGTTAGCGTTTTGGAGCGAAATTTAAAGTGCATTATAAAATGCAAGATTTTATAGGCATTAGACGTATTTAAGCAAAAGCTACAGCTTGGCAATAAAGAGTATGACGTGGTGACAAGTGGAACTAAATATTTTACATAATGGAAACCTATGATGTTGACAATACTTGGCCGACAAATACTAGATTTTGAGTACCGTTTAGTGTTTCACATTTAATTTTAACGATTTGATTAAAATCTGTTACTGATTTTCCATATTATGATACGACTTAAGTGAAAGTGGCGCCCTCATTTTTTCCATACTCTTTTTTGCCATGCTGTAACAATATTTACGCCTCTATTAGATATTTATAAATGATCTATAAACATTTATGAAAAATGTCAACATCCTTATTAATAAACTGGGAAAAATCCTTACTTCCTTACTAATATTATAAATGTGAAAGTAACTCTGTTTGTCTGTCTGTTTTTTTTTCACGCCTAAACCGCTGAACAGATTTGGATGAAATTTGGCACAAAGGTAATTTGAAACCCGAGAAAGGACATAGGATAGTTTTTATCCCGGATATCCCACGGGGACGGGATTTATGCGGGTAAAACCCCGGGACTGTCTATCTTCTGAACCACGGAACAGATTTGGGTAAAATTTGATATGAATATACTTTGAAACTCAACATACGATATAAAATAGTTCTTATCCTGAAAATACCACGAGAACGGGATTAATGCGGGTAAACCCCCGGGACTGTCTATCTTCTGAACCACGGAACAGATTTGGGTGAAATTTGATATGAAGATGCTTTGAAGCCTAACGTAGGACATAAAATAGTTGTTATCTCGGATATACCATGAGAACGGGATTTTTGCGGGTAAGCCCCGGGACTGTCTATCTTCTGAACCACGGAACAGATTTGGGTGAAATTTGATATGAAGACACTTTAGAACTTAACTTCGGACTTAAAATAGTTGTTACCCTGAAAATCCCATGGGAATGGGAACTATGCGGGTAAAATCCCAGGACTGTCTATCTTCTAAGCCATGGAACTAAATATCATGGCTATATAATATATAATATTATATATCTATATAATATATAATAATAATAATATATAAGGAAACTTTTACACCACGTCAATCTGGTCCCGTGGTGGTAAGAACCACAACGGAAATATATTTAATACTTTTATAATATATTTAAGATTTTTATAATATAGGTAATACACATCTTTAATCACATCCATGACCCAGGAACACAGAAAACTTTTTGTTCCCTGGCGGGATTTGAATCCACTACCTCCGGCTTGAGTGCCAACGCGCTAATCATTGAGCCACATAGGTTATGAACAATATAAAAACTACTTAAGTACGGGATATTACATTTTTTTGGATTTGAATTTGAAGTAGTATATGAATACTACTTAAATTTAAATTATTCATTAGAAAATTAAAGCAAAAATCTGGTTTTCACGTTTTCGTACCCTAAGGGTAAAGCGGGAACCCCATTACTAAGACCTCGATGTCCAACCGTCCGTCTGTCTGTCACCAGTCTCATAAACTGGGATAGTAAGACAGTTCGAAATTCGAGTTAGAAATTTTCACAGATAATGTGTTTCTGTTGCGTCTATATCAACATATTATACTAAAAACAGAATAAGGTAAATATTATGTATATTGACTTTAAAAATAAATAGTGAAATTAAAATTAATTAAATATATAAGCAACAAATGTTTTTTGTTAAAGTGTCTAATGTTGTATTATATAGGTATACGGAACCCTACGTGCGCCCCACCATGGGTCAGGCCTTGTCGTGGCGGTGGGGCTCAGTAACCTAGGGTGAGCGGTGCACCTTGGGCGAAGCTAATTGGGCCGAGGGGGCTCTTTGTACCCCTCTTGTAGTGGGTAGAGCTGCATCCATTTACCAGCTGTCGGGCGCAGCGAGTCCCACATACCCGCGTGGGGAGACCCACTCCCAAGAGTCAGGAAGGAATCATTTTTATAGCGATAGACTATAAAAAGTGTAATGTGCTCAACAAAAATGTTTTTGGATTGCAAGTGCAAGAGAAATTATCGATCGATTCGGGGCTCCCTGAAGTGGGGGCCCTCAGCACGGGATCCGTGTGCCTTTATGGTCAATACGGCATTGACAATACCGCTTATTTACCACGTAGGAAAACATTGAGAGAAACCTGTCACTAGTCGCTATACCTAAGATCATATGCCTAAGTTACATGGACATTTAACGGTTAATCCGGATAAGGCATAGATAAGGTAAATAAATATTAAACCACAAACACAGCACGTTAACCTAGCCGCGCCAAGATCGTAAGAATATGTATTACGGGTAGGTACGTACTAGAATTGGAAATAAATTTTAGAAATTTGTAATATGAATTCATGATATTATATACACGCCCCTTACCCATTGCAAACATCTATATTCATCATACAATACAATAGAATAGAATATCTATGGACGCTTTCACACCACGTCAATCTGGTCCCGTGGTAAGTTCTCGAAGAACTTGTGTTACGGGTACCAGACAACGGAAATATATTTAATACTTTTATACTATACATATATTTAAGATTTTTTATATATAATACATATATTTAATACACATCCATGACCCAGGAACAGAGAAAATATTTTTGTTCCCTGGCGGGATTCGAACCCGCAACCTCCGGCCTTAGCGCCAACGCGCTTACCACTGAGCCACAGAGGTCGTCAAATAAATACAAAAAAATACAAATTATCTACATTGGCGTGATTCGAACCCGCGACCTCTGCTTAGTGTCCAGTAGCCTGAATAACATCCATATTCACCATACAATTTACTTGGCGGGGTTCGAACCGCTGGCTAAATTGCCCTGTATCCTGACCACTTTAGCCAAAATTGTTTAAATCGCTTCAATGTTTGCGCCGAGCCTTAACCACCTATAACATAAAGAAAACCCCCTCTGCGATTATAAATACCTAAATGAGAGAATACAAAAGTTTACTGAAAGTGACATTTCGTAAACGAAAAAGCTTTTTATTAAAACTTTATTTACCTTAAGTGGATTTCCATTTAGAAGTTTATGTTTTTGTTCCCGATTACAGTTTAATCAAATACTTCAATCTACTTGTCGTCTATTATCTCCTAAATACTTTTCTAAATTGTGAAAATATAATTTTATTTTCAAATATGATAATGTCTTCTTTTATGAATTTCGTTAGGCTATATGATAAGTTTTTTATAGCAAGTTAGGATTTCTTTTGACTTGATGACATAGAATTTATATAGATAAGAAATAAATATCTGTCACTATAATATACATATTATATAATATACATAATATATATTCTATTAAAATTTATATTTTTTTTAGCTGGTGCCCGCAACTTCGTCTGCGCAGGATAAGATTTTAGTTTTATTTTCATACTAGCTGTTGCCCGCAGCTTCGCCCGCGTTAACTTAGATTTACAGCCGTCGACGGATAGATGATGATTATTTTTATAGCCTAAGTTACTCCTTATAACATCAGCTATCTTTCAGTGAAAGTCCCGTCAAAATCGGCCCAGCCGTTTCCAAGATTAGCTGGAACAAACAGATAGACAGACATACAAAAATTGTAATAAATGCTATTTTGGTATATGTACCGTGTATACATATGGATGTATTTAGTAAAAAGCGGTTATTTTAATATTACAAACAGACACTCCAATTTAATTTACCTGTATATAAAAAGTATCCTATGTTACTTCTAATACCTCCAAGAATATGTGTACAAAGTTTCATGATGATCGGTTAAGTAGTTTTCGCCTGAAAGCGTAACAAACAAACTTACTTTCACATTTATAATATTAGTATAGACTAGCTGTTGCCCGCAGCTTCGCCCGCGTTAACTTTTATTTACGGACGTATCCCGACTAAGGAAGTGAATAGAATCAAGCTTTACTTGGCAGAAATCTATGATATGAGATAGCAAAGAAAGCACCTTCCTCCTTTTTCAAACTGCTTGCGTGCCCACGCCACAATAAAAACCACAACTTCGCAATGAACGCACGTTTCGCTCCAACCCAGAGGCATCCTCAGGATTTAATAAAAATCATTGGGTGAATAACAAAAACGCAGTTGCACGCATATGCAGTATAGAAAAGGATGTGCCTTATGCATGTATATGCGTGCACTGCGTGCGTGTTCACGTGAACAAGACATTCGTAGATAATGTCGAAATATTGAGCTCCGCGAAATAAAAGTGAAAAACATGGTAAAAATCCCGTTTTAAATAATTTTAATAATGAAAATAACCATGTTAACTTAAAATCATATAAAGAAGAAAATCTCAATATAATAATTTAAAATAATAAAAGCCTACTCCACAGTGGGCACATTAATGTTAATAAACCTAGATTCTAAAAGTTCTCTTCTCTCTATTACAATAAATCATTAATTTATACAATATAATTTACCGAGTTAATCACAATATAAAATTGATTATGTCCCGAATTATGCTAAATGCATTGAAATTAAATTAAACAAATTGCTGAAACAAATAATATTACAATTTATAAAACATTGTCAGTTGTCTCTAATAATACCGATTTAATTAATATTTTAATTATTCGTCGATATAAATTAAAATAGCAAATCATGTTTTTACGTAACTTGCAGCAAATAAATTCACAAAGTAGAGCGAGTGCCAGGAAAATAGTAATTGGTTTACATTTTCTCTGGCATATTAGGAGCGAAAAAATAATGAATATTATGTTATTATAAAAGTAAAAGTGTCACTTCTATTTATCGCTTCGCTTTAACATTGTCGAAAGTTTAAACGAAAGTAGTCGATAGCATAATATGGCTTATATAAGAGGGTTAAGGTTTGCTACGAGCGTGTAGACCCTCCGTAGCGGCTACGGTCAGTCGTGCTCTACGCCGCTTGTAGAGCGAGCGTTCTGAAACCGCGCGAACAAAAAGTGGTGGTTAAAAAACTTTGTTATTTTTCAACATCTTTTTTGATAGTCGTTTATAAAAAAATCTGGCTATTAAATTAATATTGCGTTACGCAAAATAACATTCATTTTTATATATAATTTCTATATAATCTAATTGATAAATGAAGGAAAATGTTAAAGTTGTCAATAATAAATGTAAAGAACTTATTCTTTTATATAACACGACAAACATGCACTATTGTTATTTGGTTAATAATAAAGAAATAATATAACAATAACAATAAAATCTAAAAGTAAAAAATGGGATATAAATTAATTAAATCGTAGACATAATATTATAACTTATATTAAAAAAAAATTTTTTTTTAAGCACATTTTGAGATCAATTTTCCGCACTTTGTCAAACAGATTAGGCACTTAAGATTAATTGTCTAAAACATAATTAGAGATAACTTTTGAAATAAATAAGAGCTTATTGAATAAAAGTTAGTTTCCTAAAAATGTAATAAAGTGAATAGTGAAATGGAGAAACGCACTGAGGACAGCAGAGTCAGACCACCCGTGCTTCAGGAGCAAGGTAAGTGGTATAAAGATGGGAAGAGGGTGCTGCCCCTGGAGGTCAGGAATTTTGGAATCCTAAGCACGTGTATGATAAAAATTGTATTTTCTATTTTTTTATTTCCTGTTTTTTTGTACCCGTGACACACTTACGTTTAAACGTATTAAGCGTGATGTAATCGTTTAATTTTTTTTTCATAAATAAAACGTAATCATCAACCAGACTACATTTTTCAGAAGACAGACCCATTTTTACCAATTTGTTCAGCTTTTACGGTTTGACGTTCATCGAAAGAGGCCTATGTACACCAGTGGACGGAAAAAGATTCATAATGATGAAGAAACGTATATACTATAACGTATATCCTGTTAAGTTAATTAATACTTATTTCCAAACCCCGTCTTAGCATCAGGCCTTTACGTTCATTAACAGCTATATAATTGTTATACGCCATATATATATAACGCCAAGACAACCTTATTGTGTAAATAAAGTTGTCTTGGCGTTCATTGAGGGAGGCCTATTTTGGGTTCAGCTGTGGATAGGGGCGCATGATGTTGATGTAAATAAAGCGAAGGTGTCTATATGACAAACAAGGTAAAGTTCTCAACTAGTTCGCTCTGGTGACCCACGGGAAACGTGGCTCATCTACAAGTTTACCGCATCTATGTATAACAAAGAGAGGAGATTGAATAGAGAGAGAGGAAGAGACTGAAAGATGCATTGAATGTCGGTTAATGTGATAGGTTGGTTAATGTGGTAAAAGACTAATTTTATTATTCTTTTTATACTCATGTTATTTGAATCTGTTGTTGTTCTTTCTATTAAGTTTAACCGTAGAATACCAAGATATAATAATAATTTTGACCAAATAATGTGTAATTAATCATTATTATTTTCTAATGTTTACGCGAATTTCGCTCATTATAATAAAAACAATTTTCAAAGGTTTTATCTTGGTTTATTACGATTTTTACATGTCTGAAGTTTCGGATACTTTACAGATTCGGTAAACCACGACAAAATGAGTGATTTTTTTCATTATAATATTCACTCCTTTTACCTGTATTACACGTCGACGCAATAACATTACTTTGAAATGTATGTTATTAATGTTATTATAAGTATTTATTTTTACCAAATACTTAAAAATACTTGAATAAACTTGATTTGACTTTCATTGAAAGGAAATTGAACTTTTGTATGCGTCGCAATTAAAAGTATTAAATTGAAAGTATTAGTATATATTTCTACTCATATCGTTAAGATTTTTCATTAAAAAAATCTGATTTCTTTTCGACTTATGATTAAAAGAAAAAGCTTTATTAAATATTTAAGGATACTTAAATATAAAGTATACACAAAGCCAATTTTGTTTATTTTCAATTTAGCTTCACTCGGAATTACTCCTTGAAAAGAATCAAATGTTTTGCTCAGTATTGGAATACGTGTGTTACATTATTTATGGAGTGTTTGTTCCGTGACGAGTTATGTCACTTACAAATGTTAAAGCTTATTTGTAACTATATTATGAGTAAAAATTTATACATAGGTACGTTTAGACGAAGTGTTGGTCGCCCATTAACCAGGTGGGACGACAATCTCCGTGCGGTGGCCGGTCCGTGTTGGATGCGAGTGGTAAGGGATCGGCCGTCTTGACGTTCATTGAGGGAGGCCTATGTTCAGCAGGCCTTTGTTAAGAGGTAGTGCCATGCTGCTTAGCAGCCGAATTGGGCCGGCACGACCGGGGTGGTACCTCTCGCTCACATAACACCGGCGTCAAGTGACAGCTATGCTGTCGCGTTTCGTGCGGTTTGTGAGTTTCCGGTGGCCCATTGGGGAGGTTAGGGAAAAGGAGGGCAACGCATCTGCATAATCTTTGGTTGTGCGGATGTGTTTGGGCGTCGGCAGTCGCCAAACGGCTTCGACTGCTCATTGCCCTACTATGCCATAAAAAAAAAAGCAGTGGACAGATACGGCTGCATGGGTACCACCATTTTGCTTGTAATCCCGTGATACAGCTTTACAGGAGAGAAGGGCAGACGGTGTAATTACTGGCACCGAGACTTAACATCTTATGTTTTAATATATTATTTAATTTAGATTTTACCGATTTTAACGCAACTACGGATGATCCCTTTTTTTCTTTTGCGCTGGGAAATGCTTTTACGCATCCCTCTCGGGGGCCCAGGCGGGTATGTTGGACTCGCATGGTGGATGGTAATGTGGACGCAGCTCTACTCAGTCAGTCCCCAAAGCGACCGACGCTGCCTCCACAGAGGGGTTGTACACATTACCATCCACCATGCGAGTCCATCGCAGGGTGGGTGGTAATGTGGACGCAACTCTCCTATCTCCTACTCTTCTACGCTACCTCCACAGAGGGGTTGTCCCGCACCACAGAACAACCCCTCCTAACGTTGGGAGAGCGCAATGGGGTGAGATTCCCATCCTCGATCCTTGTCCCGCCCTGCTCTTTTGTACCCTCGTCTTATAAGAGAGGTACAAAGAGCAGCTCCCTCGGTTCCATAGGCTTCGCCCAAGGTGTTGGGTTCTTCTTTGGGCTTAGGCTACTGAGTCCCACCACCATGACAAAGCTTGAACCATGGTGGGGGACTACGGATAGTCTTCCCATGACCATGGTTACCATAAATTGTAAAGTATTCGAATCATCAGGCTTGTAAAAATCTTAATAAACTGCAATAAAATCCGTATTTGTTTCATTATAACGATGCAGTATAATCATAGAATGAATATTATGATTTGTCTGCTAAAGGATGTAACGTTTTTTCAACAACAGTCAACGATTGGCAGCGCTTTGTTTGTCAGGTACTTGTGGTCGCTGTGTTGTGGGATCAAGGGATTTTCACTAAACGAGAGAATAGAAATCCCAGGAGCTTGCACAGTCAAGCGCCGTGATCTATGAAGTCTGCCAAGGTATTAGAATAAGTCATATTTTATCGTACTTGTAAAATTGAAAAAGCATTCATCACATCATCATCATAAGCCTCTATCCGTCTTCATTATCATCATCATCATCATCATCATCATCATCATCATCATCATCATCATCATCACCATCATCATCATCATCATCATCATCACCATCATCATCATCATCATCAGCCTCTATCCGTCCACTGCTGAACATAGGCTACTTACTACTCACATTCAACACGGACCGGCCACCGCACGGAGATCGTCTTACCACCTGGTCAATGGCCGACAAACTTAGTCTACTTAAACGTGGCCTCCACTCTAGAACCTTATTGGCCCATCGGCCATCCGTTCTCCTGAGTGTGTGACCAGCCCACTGCCACTTCAACGAGCTTATTCTTTGCGTGATATCGGTTACCTTAGTTCTCTGACGGATGTCTTCGTTCCGAATCCTATCTGTCAAAGAAACACCCAGCATAGCACGCTCCATAGCACGTTGAGCTCCGGCAAACTTACGGACCAGTCCTAGATTCATTACCATATTATACATTAATTACTTATATCTTAAACTGGTAAATTATTTTTGTAATTCGTTAATGTTTTCTATTCATTCAGAACTTAATTTGAACCTAAATCTCACTTGGTACAGGATTCTCACAAAAATATACTGTCTACTACATTTTTATCTGAAACATACTAAATAATTTGGCGGAAGATAAACAGGGTGGTACTTATGCAGATGCGGCTCACAAAGCCCATCCCTCTTACAGCTTAAAACTCATAATAGTATAGACGTGGTAGACTGTCATTGTTTCGGCATTTATATTGCAAAAAATTCACGACGCCAGTCATTTTACTTTCTTACAAATTTTATTATCATCATCATTAGTATAGACTCGCTTATATGCACTGGTATGTACTTGAGGTGATTCCTTGAACTAGTATTTTTTATTATAGTTGGATAGGCAAACGCGGAAACGAGCCTCATTATGGTAAGAGGTCAGTGTCGCCTATGAACGTAAACTAGTTTACCTGGAACTAGCCCAGGCTACTCATTCATCCCCACCATGGTTCAGGCCTTGACGTGGCGGTGGACTCAGTAGCCTAGGGTGAGCCGCTGCACCTTGGGCGAGGCTAATTGAGCCGAGGGGGTTCTTTGTACCCCTCTTATAAGAAGAGGGGACAAAAGAGCAGGGGGCAAGGGGCAAGGGGTGAGGATGGGAACCTCACCCCATTCAACTGTCTCGACGTTGGGAGGGGTTGTTCTGTGGTGCGGGATAACCCCTCTGTGGAGGTGGCGTCGGTCCCTTGCAGGACTGACTAGCCGTCGAGGTGCCCTGTCAGCTTAACAGATCCGGGGCACCTCACCAAAGGCGGCACTGGTGGCACTCGCCGGGATTTTGTGGGTAGAGCTGCGTCCACTTACCATTTTTCGGGCGCAGCGAGTCCCAAATACCTGATGACCGGGATCCAAATACCCGGGATGCCTCAGAGCATTTCCCGGCGTAAAAAAAAGGCTACTAATTCATGTGTTGCCTATCCTGAGACATAGGTGGTTTAGTGTGTGTAACAGTGTAATAATTTAAATTTTCTTCTATTCTATTCTATTCTTGTCTGCCTGTCCTACCCTTCTCTTCAAAACACAGCAAAGCTGTTTCACGGGAGGCACAAGCAGGATGGTGGTACCCATGCACACAGGAGCGCGTCCCAGCGCAAGCCTTCCACCAGTAACTTAAATCAGCCCTTGTAAGTTGTATGTATTGACTACTATAGAATTGGTGTTCGATCAACTCTTTATCATAATACATAGTTTAAAAATGATATTAACTGTATTAAATCAAAATCTATACATACAAATAAATAAAATTGAAGTGTCTGTTTGTAATTGGTGGTATGAAAGCGTCCATAGATATTATTATTATTATTAATTTCATTTTTTTAACTACATCCACATGAAAGTAAATACAGTACCTACGTACATCAAAAATCAATTTTTAATTTTTTTGCATGTCTATCTGTTTGTCTGTTTGTTCCGGCTAAATAATAATCTCTGAAATAGCTGGGCCAATTTTGACTGTACTATCACTAGAAGATAGCTGATAAGCAGTAATTTAGGCTATAAAAATAAGCATCATCAATCCGGATACGGCTGTGAATCTAAGTTAGTGCGGGTGAAATGTCACATGTATTTTGCGAATTTTCCTTTTTCCTAGAAGTTAGATTTTGCAGCAAAACTTTACAGTACATCCACACAAGAACATAGAAGCATTTTCCTTTAGTTCTATTCATTACCGAACCAAAAAAGTCCTATTTTAAAATGCTCCTTAAAATGTGAAATGACGTTAACATTTGAAGGCCAAGAAGATTACAGAATGTTATAAGGGTCGAAAGTTCAGAATGTGAGAGGAATTCCTTCGAGTTTCGCCGCAGTAATTTGGTTAAATTAAGATCTATTCCCTTCGTGATGGAAATGACGACCTTGGCTTTGTTCATCATCTACAGTTCAGCAAATATAATGGCCACTATAATAAATCAGAGTACGCTGAGAGTTGCGGTACTAGTTTTTTATATAATACTAGCTGTTGCCTGCAGCTTCGCCAGCGTTAACTTAGCCCGTACGCGGATAAATGATGATTATTTTTATAACCTAAGTTTCTCCTTATAACATCAGCTATCTGCCAGTGAAAGTTCCATCAAAATCGGTCCAGCCGTTTCAGAGATTATCTGAAACAGACAGACAGACAGACAAAAATTAAAAAAAAGGCTGTTTTGGTATATATGTACCGTGTATTGGATGTATACATTACACATGTATGCATTCCATAAAAAGCGGTTATTTTAATATTACAAACAGACACTCCAATTTTATTTATGTGTATAGATGTAAACATAGATGAACAAAAACGAATATAAAGGTCTTCAAGTTCAGTTTTAAGATATACATAATGTGATAATAATAATAGGAGAGTACGAAATAAATTATGTGTTAGAGAACAAGTTATCTGTAATATGAAAATTCTTTGTGAAAAACGAAAAGTGGATACAATTATATTCGAAGAAACTGCTGAGGTAAAATATACTGTATTGTAATACGACGAATACAAATATATTCGAATGTACCGCTATGAACAAAAAATACAGTTTAATACGACGGTGGGAGGGAAGCGCTGTGCCGCGCTCCCGGCTGCATGGATACCACCATCTTGCTTGTTTCTCCCGTGAAACAGCTTTGCTGTGTTTCGGAGAGAAGGGCAAGACAGGCAGTGTAATTACTGGCAAGGACATTTAACATCTTATGTCTTAGGATAGGCAACACAAAAATGAGTTGCCTGGGTTCGTTCCAGGTATACTAGTTTATGTTCATGGGCGACGTCGACCACTTACCATCAGGTAGTACGTTTGCCAGTGTGCCTATCCAACTAACTAAAAAAAAAACGACGAATTTTTATTTTTCCGAGCTCTACATTTCGGCACTATTTACGAATGTCCGTTTGCCCCCTCCTCTATTAAAAAAATTTGACTAGTTGAATGACTGAATGCACTCGTCGACAATGCTGACATATTGAGCTCCACGAAATGAAAGTGATTGAAGTCGTTTAAAAAATAATCAAGTTATAGCCTGACCAGAAATATATAAACCCTCCATTGGTGTCGCCACTGTATCTTTTATACTATAACACATAGTATAGTTGAAACACAGAAATTAGTTCCGAGATTTTACGCAATATGTTAGGGTTTTAATTTTTCTGGTCAGGCTGTAAATTGAATGTATTTTTAATATTGTAAGCACTATTATAATCTTATTTCACTTAAATACGGGATTTAAGTATACACTTCTCGCCTCATGAGTGAAAACTTACCGTTTTTTATAAACGGTAACTGCCTTACATGTACTACTCGTAACTTCTGTCGTTTTATGAAAAATAAACTATTGCTATATACTTTAGAATATTCCTGAAACTTGCACTGCGTAATAACATAAATATTTGTTTTATACTTTAGAACCTAAAGTGAAAAGTAGAATATTTCTGAAACTTGTTCTGTGTCAGAAGGAATCGTCAGAAGCTTTTATAAACTTTGTTGTTACAGTGACAGCTGCCAAGTTTTATTTCACAATAGTTTCATTAATAGCATGAACATTATCGCCTCCCATATATACCAATCAAATATACATTCAAATATGTATGAAAAAGGCATTACAACTAAGCTACTAAAATGCGCTTCGATATATGTATTTAATGTTGAGTAAGAGGTAGTACCATGCTGGATGCACCAAATTGGTACCTCTCGCTCACATAACACCGGCGTCAAGTGACAGGTGTGCCGTTGCGTTTCGTGCGGTTAGTGAGTTCCGGTGGCCCATGGGTGTGGATGGGGTAAAGGAGGGCAACTTATTTGTATAGCCTCTTGTGCGGATGTTTATGGGCGTCGGTAATCCCCTAAGGCTCCGACTACTCATTTGCCCCCCTATGATATAAAAAAATGTATATGAATACACTTTTCCTAATTAATATTTACCAACAGTCATGTTAACCTAGCCCGTGATATGTACTAGGAACGCCCCACCATGGTTCAGACCTTGTCGTGGCGGTGGGGCTCAGTAAACTAGTGAGCGGTGCACCTTGGGCGAAGCTAATTGGGCCGAGGGGGCTCTTTGTACCCCTATTATAAGAAGAGGGGACAAATGAGCAAAGACAAAAGGGGGCAAGGGGTGAGGGAACCTCACCCCATTGTACTGTCCCGACGTTGGGAGGGGTTGTTCTGTGGTGCGGGACAACCCCTTTGTGGAGGTGGCGTCGGTCCCTTGCGGGACTGACTAGCCGTCGAGGTGCCCTGTTTGTTTTCTAGATCCGGGGCACCTCACCAAAGGCGGCATTGGTGGCACTCGCCGGGTTTTAGTGGGCAGAGCTGCGTCTATTTACCAGCTGTCAGGCGCAGCGAGTCCCACATACCCGCGCGGGGAGACCCACTCCCCCGCGGGATGCCTCAGAGCATTTCCCGGCGTTAAAGAAAAAAAAAGAAAAAAAAAGTACTAGGAACGCAAACTTTAAGAAATATATATAAATACACTAGCTGGTGACCGCAGCTTCGCACGCATCACTTAGATTTACAGCCGTATCCAGATGAATGATGATTAAATTTTTATACTCTCTGTCAATCAGTGTTAACGTATCATTCTAATGGTTAAAGAAATTTTAATATCGATCAAGTATCTTTTGAGTGAAATTGTAACAAACAAACAAAAAGTACATCTCTCCTCTTCTATAAAATTTAATTATTGATACATATTAAAATAACAATAAATATAGAAAAATTCCAAGCACCTAAAGTTATTGCCAATTGAATATTGATTTGACCGTCGGTTAGTAATTTGCTAGATTTTTTTTTAAATTTCCGACGTATTTTTTCAGGAACATTTTTTTTAAATAACAAGGATTCTATATTCTTCGCAATACATTTAAGAATATATGTACAACGTTTCATGATGACCGGTTAAGTAGTTGCTACGTGAAAGCATAACAACAACACAAACAACAGCAACAACTGTTAATGATGTAGCGGGTGTATTTGGATGTCGCTTATCACTTACCACCAGGTGAAATGACTGACCGTTTGCCCCCTTTTCAATAAAAAAAAACCAAACAAACAAACTCACATTGACATCTAAAATATTAGTACGGATATATACACGACCGTGACCCGTTGCAAACATCTATATCTACACTAATATTATAAAGCTGAAGAGTTTGTTTGTTTGTTTGAACGCGCTAATCTCAGGAACTACTGGCCAGATTTGAAAAATTCTTCCAGTGTTAGATAGCCCATTTATAGAGAAGGATAGGCTATATAACATCACACTGTGACTAACAGTAGTTAAGTTGAGTTAATTAACGCGGGCAAAGTTGCGGGCAACAGCTAGTTCATCATTCAAATAACCTGCACTTGGCGGATTCAAACCCGCGACCGCTGCGTAGTGTCCAATAGCCTGACAACTCAACCAGCCGGCCGTCAAGTCAATTTATACTTACTATACATATTTTTACCTTGACTATGGTGATCTAAAATACAAATCCTACATAAGGTAAGCAACAGTTCCTCTATTAATGTGATATGTAGATAGAGATCTATGTAATCAACTCTTATAATTTTGTAAAATCCGAAATAAATACTTAGAAACACTTTGTGAATTTATATTTCAATTTTTAAACTTTTCGGATTTCCTGGGTTTCATAAAATGTTAGCTTCAAGTTTCGTTCTTTCAAAAAAAACTTTTGTTCGAAGTTTTTATTGGGCTTGATTTATAGCGGCGGGAAAATTATAGAAAATTATCGACTTTGTAAACTCATATATCACCACTTATGACGGGATACATACTTTTTGAAGACCTATTAAAAGTAAGTACATTACACACAAACTAGTAGTTTTTTTTGTATTGAAAGCTTATCCATAAAACGTCGGCTACGATAATATAGAAGAAGGTTTTCCTGCTTAGACGATGAGTTTGAGTGCTAGTCATTAAATGTCTGTCCTGCTTTTCTCGAAAACAAAGCTGTAGCTACCAGTATAAATACTTTAAAATACATTCCTCTATAATTTACGAAAGTTATAAAGGTGGGGAGGAATTTTGTTTTTTGTTTCGTATCAAAGTAAGTTACGAATAAAAACATTCCTTGAAATATTTCGATAAAGTAATATTAGAAAATAACAAAATATTTTTCTATTTCATCTGAGAATCTCTTTTCAGTCGAATTACTTTATTATATTTCACTTTCAAATCACGTTATTTTTATTGGATAAGAAAATATGGAATGCAATTGAAAACATGTAAAAAGCTTAAATAAATTTAAATATAGAATTGTGAAATTGTTACCTTTATATTCAAATACTCATCATCATCACTATTATAGCCATCTATAAAAAGCAATTTTTAACAAACTAGAGAATAAACACCAGCGTCAAGTGACAGCTATGCTGTCGCGTTTCGTGCGGTTTGTGAGTTTCCGGTGGCCGGTTGAGGGATAGGGTAAAAGAGGGCAACGCATCTGCGTTGGTAGTCACCATAAGGCTCAGATGATGATAACAAGGGCAAATGCCAGTCGTTAAGATAATTTACTTTTTTCTTGAAGTTTCTATAATATGTCGAATGTAGTAAAAATAATTTGTTTCGTTAACATGTAAACATGTTGATTGTAGGAAGTATAAACCTAAAATTACATATAAATAAATTATAGTTTAAAAATAAAAACTAAAAAACACGCTTTAATAGCAAACCGAACTATAAATTTGAAAATAATTTTTAATAGAAGAATTAAATGGGTTAACATAATAAATAAATGATATTACTTATTGTAAAAAAGCGCGAGGTGCTCGATATTCTTGTTAAAAATATTTCATCGGTATCTATTTTTGAAAAGTGAAGTTAGTATAAAAACTTAGTGACAAGCACCACACTTTTTTACAATAAGTAATATCATTTATTTATTATGTTAACCCATTTAATTCTTCTATTAAAAATTATTTTCAAATTTATAGTTCGGTTTGCTATTAAAGCGTGTTTTTTAGTTTTTATTTTTAAACTATAATTTATTTTTTACTTTTTAGTGTCGATTTTTTTAATTAAAGATTTTATTAATTTAAAGTACTCAACTAATGGCAATCACTTTAGAAATGAGTGAGAGACTAAAAACAACACATGTGATGTAGGTAACTTGCGCGGTATGCCTT
The DNA here is from genome assembly GCA_963853865.1 of Helleia helle. Taxonomy (NCBI): domain Eukaryota; kingdom Metazoa; phylum Arthropoda; class Insecta; order Lepidoptera; family Lycaenidae; genus Helleia; species Helleia helle. Next base: position 18,522,862 of record OY971421.1, read on the forward strand.
CCTAGCATGTGCTATCCTGATTATCCTGATCAGGATATTGGAATAATTTTATCAAATTATTGTATTGTCATCGGTCCTCGATAAATCTACAAAGTTTGAACGAAATCTGGTCGTTAGAAGTGGGTCAAAATAGCGTCCAAAGAAGTCGGTTACAAACAAACATACAAACATACAAACATACAGGTGAAGCTAATAAAAAGCGTGTAAAAACAATTCGAATGTAAGAATTAAATTTTTTTAGGTAAAGTAGGTAAGTTACATAAAAGCACCGTCAGATCCTTCATTTACCGTTCTGCACGAATTTTTCATGCGCCATAAGTTGATCTTCAATATTTCTGCAGCTTTTGTTTTTCGTATACGAAGTTAATGGATTCCGTACCCACGAAATGAATACATGTTTTTTCTTACTTGGAAAATTATGATCAACATATGTACAGATTCAGTAAGATATTTAAATTGTCTTGAATAGTAGGGATGGAAAAGTTTCGAGCTTTCAAGCAAGCCTCCTTAGGCAAGCTTCAAGCAAAAAGGAGGTTTACTAGACACGTACGTTTGACGTTATGTAATTCCTTTGGTGAGATGGTGTTGTGGAATTTCAAATCTTTCTTTGTCTTGACACTAGAATAATGGAACCGGTGGGAGGGATGCGCTGTTTATTTCCTCCGTGAAACCACCTTGTTGTTTTTGAAAGAAGGACAATACAATCAATGGTACCAAAACTTGCGTCTCAGGATAGGCGACACGTGAATGAGTTTTCTGTGCCCGGGTTATATGGGAATCTCTACGCCCGAAAAGATGGTACGCATGGTATGGTAGACGCAGACTCTACCTACTAAACCCCATGGCCAGCCGTCAGCAGGGTTATCTGGCACGCTTCTCTGGAGGTAGAGGGTTGGCCTTGATTAGTCCTAGGTGAACTAGTCTATTTTCAAAGACGACGTGGACCACTTGCCATCGGATGGCTCGTCTATCAGTTTGCCTACTTAAGGAAACCAAAAAAATTTATACAAATATACATGTAACATATTTACTGTAATTTATTAGCTCTACTACTATAGTACTCAGATATGTATGCTCACTGCGATGTTTGTTTGTTGACTTTACTTAGCACTTAAGACAATTATTTATTCTACAATGGTTTGAGTTCAACAATGAACGGGGTTAATTAATTAATGTTAAGTTCATATATAATTATGAGTTTTATTTAGGTACAATAATCAACCAAACAACAACAAACAAAAAAATTATAAATAAACCAAGGTTTAAGAGTATACAAATAATGATTATTCTTGACTTTGCAATATCATGTATGAGTAACTCTAACAAATGGACTAAACTTTTTATATAAACAGTTTAATATATTTTTTATTAAGTAACAATATTTTGGTTTAAAAAACTACATGAAAAGTCTATTGTACGAGGTAAATCGTACATTAGCGTAGGTTTTGCGAGTCAGCGGTTTGTGATACGCGTTTTATTATTGAATTGCTTATTAAATGAAGTTGGTACGTTCCGAGTTATCAAGGCGATCGCGCGTGCTCGCACACCGGGTCATTTGATCATATCAAGAGATCAATAAATCAGTATATTTTAATTAATCCTCGTTCGGGTTTCATTTTGGTTATCAATTCAAAAGTGTGTACCGTCTTAGTTAGTAATCTTCTGAAAAAAGACGCTTAAAAGTACGGCGTGGTCTATTCGTTAAAAATAAACTAAAAGAGGATGCTAAGCTTCTCCTAGCCTGCTTTCTTAGTTTTAGGTCTCAATATTTCCTAATTTCCCTCTTAAGCTGTAAAAAGCTTCATGCGTATTTTAAAATTCCAGATAACAGTTCCTATAAAGACCTTAACTTTTACGGACCTTGATAAATAGTTTTTAACAAACTAACTTTGAAGTCATATTACTGCTCTACCACATTATCTGCAAACTTTCAATTCTGAACTCTCTTCTTGCTTATTTGCATGTTGTTGTCATAAGTATAATTTTGCTATCATGAGTCAGTAAATAATAATAATAATAAGCAGAATTTCACCACCGGACAACGGGTAAGAACTCCAAATTTCACCCTCACCATCTCCATTTTCGGAGATCTACAACAACTAGATTTTTACGGCATTTCCTGCCTCGCACGACGAATATATGGAATCAGCTGCCACTTACGGTGTTTCCGAACCGTTACGACCAAGGGACCTTCAAGAAAAAGCATACTCCCATTTGAAAGGCCGGCAACGCACCCTGCTAACCCTCTGGTGTAGCGGGTATCAGTGGATGTCGCTATCACTTACTATCAGGTGAACCGACTGTGCATTTTCCCCCTCTTCTATAAAAAAATATACATAAAATATGCGGGGTCATCTTTATGCCTCTATATTTTGCGTAGTGATTGACATCAATTAAGCAAACTTGAAAACGCATGAAAAGTAGTTTAGATTAGAAGGGAGGAGTCATTGAAAAAAATTGAGAACAGTAAAGTAAAGAAATGTAAAACGTCGACCGCGAAAAAGAAAAAAAAATACCGATCGAATTGAGAACCTTTTTGTTGAAGTTGGTTAAAAAGGAGATATAGATAGAAAACATCCTAGTATTTAAATTGCAAGTTATATCTATCGGTGGCGCTGAAAGCACGCTTATGTCAAACTACTGGTAACTTATGGATTAGATCCGGTATCCGAGTTTAAGTTTCAGCCTCAAAGCTTATCAAAGGCAAAATACAATTGGAAACTTTCATCTTCAATCTTTGAACTTTTAGCATGATACCATTGAATCCTAACAGATTAAGAATGTTAGTTGCCTTTTCCTTTTTTTAATTCATGTCGTTTGTCTTGAGACTTGAACTTCAAGAGTTGTGACGAATAATTTCATATAATTATAAAATTATTAAAAATTTATAAAATTTATAAAAATAAAATAAAATTATTATTAAATTGTTCAAAAATTAGTAAGAAATATCGATTATTTTCACGTTTACTATCATATGTATTTAAGGTCCCGTGGTAAGTTCTGGAAGAACTTGTGTTACGGGTACCAGACAACGAAAATATATTTAATACTTTTTATACTATACTTTTATTTAAGATTTTTATTATATAATACACATATTTAATACACATCCATGACCCAGGAACACTGAAAATATTTTTGTACTGTGGCGGCATTCAAACCCGCAACCTCCGGCTTGAGCGCCAACGCGCTTACCACTGAGCCACAGAGGTCGTCGTTAATGTAATCAGTAATCCATAATCTGGCGTGTCAATTCACGCAAAACAGTTAATATTCGGTCGGAATGGCAAACAAATTAATTTTCAGCGTGATTAATCACAGATCTGTGCACCTGACATACCATAATGTATTACGATAAACGTGATATGAATATTTTATATTAAAGTAGCTGCTTGCCCCGACTTTGCATAGCTGCTATATTTCAACCAATTTGTACAAAAACTTGGCAAATTGCATACTTAGGGATCACTGGATCTATTGATGAAATAATATATCATCAACCCTTATAAGTCACACTGCTGGGCATGGGTCTCCTCTTCGAAATCAGGCGACGAGGGTTTTTGGGCCATAGTTCACAGATGCGCTGGCCCAATGCGGGTTGGTGAACTTCACACACCTTCAAAGACTTTTAATCTCATCAGGCCTGCAGGTTTCCTCACGATGTCTCCTTAAGCCGTGAGCAAGCGATGGCCTTATGTTCAGGTACACGTAGAAATTTGGAAGAACAAATTTCTAGGTATCACAGGTGGTCAGGATCGAACCCGGACCTCTCGGGTCTCACTCAAGAGGCCGAGCCCGTACCCACTAGGCCATCGTCACTTACGATTTTTATATTTGAGATACTTAGTATTAAATAACGGTTTCACAAAAATTATGAGACACCCAAAGATATTGTTTAAAGGATGTGCTAATAGGTTATACGAAAGATGTACTTTACTTGATCATAAAAAAATCCTGAAAATATGCTAAAATAAAACGAAAACGAATAATTTGCTAATACATTATTAAATAGGTAAGTTTGCGCATCATTTTTATATCTAATTTTCAATAGTACAGAGAGTCTCAAGTCCTATATTTTTTAAATTCAAATTTATCCCAAAACTTGAATGCTATCTTGCGTTTTCACAAGACGCCGTGACGCTCGCTACCCCGCCAGTCTCGATGACTCGCCTTAATATTGGAATTGGAATAATCAGCCATTTGTCATTCGATCTCCGCTGTAATGCTATATTTAAAAACCTCTTTTGAAATGACAGACCCCATTTCGTTTTAAGCCGGAGTTCGAGTTTCGATGTATCTATTGACAAAGAGTATTCGGGAACAATCCACCGTCGACGTTTTCAACTTTGTGTTTAATTAATTTCTCTGGCAGAGTTAATAGCGACTAAAATGCAATTGTTCGAATTCCATACATAAATCTAGTGAATATTTTCTGTTTTTTATAATAGGCAAACGGACAGTCGGTACTCCTGGTGGTAAGTGAACTACCGCAGAAACTGGTGCATTGGCAGCCTTTCCAATATGAGTAGGTATGCTTTTTTCTTGAAGGTCCCTAAGTCTTGGTTCGGAAATACCGTAGGTGGCAAAATACAAACTAGCCGTGGAGCCACCGATGACAAGTGGTGGTCGCCGCCCGAATAAGTTCACCCGTTGCTTAAGCAACTCATGCGTTGCCAAGTCTCCTTACCGACCATCTGGTAGCGACTATTGAAAAGTCCTCCAGGGAGATCTCAACGGCCAATGACGGTCGCTGGGAGTTCCCGGTGGACCTTAAAGAACTAATACGCGACAAAAACGCCGCTAAGCGTACATACGCTCGCTACCGGACGGACGAATATCGTCGGAACCTCCGAGACCTCGAACGTCAGGTCAAAGCCCGGGTAATAGAATTTAAAACAGAAAGATGGGATCGCCTCCTGAGCGAAATCTCTCCGTCCCACGTGGCCTACTGGCCACTAGCTAGATCTTTAAAGAACAAAGCGGAGACATCCATGCCTCCGCTGAAAAGATTAAATCGCGCGCCTGCACTAGAGGATGCCGACAAAGCGGAATGTTTAGCCGATACACTCGAGAGTCAGTGCACTCCGAGCAACATACCGACTGCCCCCCACGTAGGCCCCCACATAGAGGAGGTAACTAGGGAGGTAGCGAGAAGGGCCTCTGCGCCGCCGGAGGGGGAACCAATCCTCCCGGCGGATGTAGAAGAGGTCCAGGACATCATTAAATGCCTCCACTCCAAGAAGGCCCCCGGGCCGGACGGGATTTCGAACAAGGTGCTAAAAATACTACCGCCCGCCCTAGTTATCCTCCTGGTTAACATTATAAACGCCCTCTTAAAGGGCTGTAGATTCCCCGACTTATGGAAAGAAGCTACAGTCATAGGTATACCGAAGCCCGGGAAACCGCGCTCGGATCCTACTAGCTATCGTCCAATAAGTCTGATAAGCTCACTAGGGAAAATCTACGAAAGGATTCTGCTGAAGCGGCTGAAAACCGTTATCGGCGAAAAGAATCTTTTCATAGATGAGCAATTCGCCTTTAGAGGAAACCACTGCTGCCCGAGGCAGGTCCACCGCATGACGGAGGACATACTCAGAGGTTTCCAAAGGAAAAACCTACGAGACACGTGTGCAGTCTTCTTCGATGTCGCCAAGGCATTCGACAGAATCTGGCACGATGGTCTAATTTATAAACTATACCAGATGGGAATACCGGACAGACTAGTCATCATCATCCGCGACTACCTGACTGACCGGCATTTCAGATATAGGGTTGAGGGCACGCTGTCCTCTCGGAGGCCCCTGAGGGCCGGTGTACCTCAGGGATCGGTACTATCCCCGACCCTATACAATCTATATACTTCAGATATTCCGAGAAACCGGAATACGAAATTGGCACTATTCGCCGACGACACTGCGCTGTACGTGACCCACCCGTCAGCTGCCAGGGCCTCTGTCTTCCTTCAGCGATCCGTCACCGAACTAGGTGAGTGGTTCGCTAAATGGAGAATAGAGATTAACCCTGAAAAAAGTAACGCCATTCAATTCACGCGTAGAAGGGCCACACTCAGACAGCGGCGTCGGACAATGGCGCCAATTAAATTAAACAGTACAGAAATCCCTAGAGTAGGGCAGGTCAAATACCTGGGGGTCACCCTCGATAGGTCGATGTCGTTTAGACCACATATTAAATCAGTAGTTAAGAAGGCCAAATACGTGATGAGCCGTCTATACTACCTGATTAATAAAAATAGCAAGATGCCCCTCAGGCACAAGCTAACGCTGTATAAGGCATGCATCAGACCCATACTGTCGTATTCCTGTGTTGCATTCGGGCATGTGACACAGAAACGACTGTATGCATTACAGAAAGTACAAAACAAATTCTTACGCATGGCAACCGGTTGCCCGTGGTACGTAAGAAACATCGACCTGCATAGAGACCTCAGGTTAGACTCGATCAAGGGCCACTTCAAAGCGATGTCAGAACGTCACTTTGAAAAGGCAGTCCTCCACCCGAACCCGCTCATCGTGAGCGCGGCGAACTACACCCCAGATAGCTTAGCTCCTGATAGGCGTAGGCTACCTAAGAACATAATAACCGATCCAGCTGACGAAATTTCGCAGCTGCTAATGCGCGACGCTAAAGCGCGACGCGAACTACAACAATCACTCCGCAACACAACATCCGGGGTTAGACACACACGCACACCGCCTGGGCCCCGGGGCCCGGAGCGACGTCGTTCCCTACACATCGATATCCAATCGATCCGGATCGATCGCGATAATTTAGGCTCGAACCCAACACGAGTCGACATCAACCCAGACCGCGATAACAACGGTAGCACTTCGCTACCGTCTGATTATACGGGTATCGTGCGCGACCCACCTCCCCCACTTGAGGGCGAGGAGAGGGCCGGCCCTCAGATTAATAGAACCGAGTTCAACTCGTCGACCGTATTGGGTTCGTTTAGTTCTAATAGAAAGTTAAAAAACATTAACGCGTCAGATAGGCGATGCCCACCGCGGGGTGTCGAGGGGGGCCCCGCCCAACAACCCTCATCAAGACCTCCTGTGGCGGACGCTGCAACTCCGACCGGCGGAGTGGGCCCCAGTATCGCTGGCGCCATCTGCCGGGTCCTCACGCCAATGAGCCCACCCGGTAGGGGTAGACCGCCTGGGGCTCCACTCCACCCGACGGTGACGCGGCACAGTCCCGCCACTGACACACAACCGACGCCAGGAGGCCGTGTGGTCGCAGACTGCACGGTTGGCGGGGGGCAACCCCCCAATCAAAAGTGAGCCGAATGGGCTCACATCAATCCGTTGAAGCATTAGGGCCTTCGGGCCATTAGCATAGATCCATCCGAAAAAAAAAAAAAAAAAAAAAAGTTGCCAAGTCTGAGATAGAACGCCTCGGTGCTAGTAATTATACTGTTTGTACATAAGTAAAGCAAGAAGATAGTACGTCTTTGGCCGGCGGGGGACTTGGCCCAGCGCACCCTCGAGGTGTGCTCGAGATGGGCGGTGCTGCGTCGCAGTCAGCCCAAAAGTCATCACCGCGATGCTCAGCGACAACGAGTCTTGGACGGCGATAGTCTCCTTCTGCGAGACTGTAATGTCCCAGAATGAGGCTGACGAGCGGTTGACAGAGGAGGCCGGAGACGAGGAGGAGGTATATATGCGTTCTCGTTCGCTACCTTATTAAGTTCCTTTATACAGTTAAAATGAAAACTACGTCACTTTAATGTTACTGTACAAAACACATGTAGGTATGCGTAGCCGTTCACCAGCCGTTCGCCGCGTGCGGGAAGGTTTTCTGCTTAAATTACTGAATATAATTTTGTATTTGTATTATTATAAGAATTACCTAAGACGGAAATTGCTTCTGGGTCACACAAACCGATTTATTGTAATTATTTATCTAATCTTAATATAAATTATTATGTATCTTTTGTGACAAAAACAAACATCAATGAAAAATTGTTAATATTATAACTTTTTTTAAACTTGAGACCAGCAGTCATAAAATTCAAATAGAGCAATCCAAGATTACATTGCAAAATTACAGTAAACAAAAAGGTTTTATATTATCAAAAACTTCTTTAATCTGTGCAATCTGCGGAGCAGAAACATGGACATAGTTTAGAAAATATACAGAATCGAGTCACGTAAAACAATGCGAAAAGTCGAGAGTTGCATTAGCTACGGTACGGGTATTTCTGAACTGGACACTCGGCCAATATTGTTGGGGCCATGACACGGATTTCTCTTTGTCGTGTTGACTTAGCAGCTACATTGTTGTTTTAGTTTTTGTGACTTACCTGTATGCTGCATCGTAATTAATTTTGGTCAACTTTAGTTTTTATAATTGCTCTGTGTGGTGCACCTCTCCGCATGTCTACTCAAATGCTGCTTTTTTAAAAGCAGCTGGACTGTGAAATGTAAACAATTCGTTTTAAGCTAAAAATGGTCCCAACTAAAAAGTTTTTACTAAACGTTTACCTTTTTTTTTCTTTTACGCCGGGAAATAATCTGAGGCATCCCGCCTGGGGAGTGAGTCTCTCCAGGTGGGTATGTGAGATTCGCTGCGCCCGAAAGATGATAAATGGACGCAGCTCTACCCACTAAAACCCGGCGAGTGCCACCAATGCCGCCTTGGTGAGGTGCCCCGGATCTGTTAAGCTAACAGGGCACCTCGACGGCTAGTCAGCCCCGCAAGGGACCAACGCCACCTCCACAGAAGGATTGTCCCGCACCACAGAACAACCCCTCCCAACGTCGGGACAGTACAATGAGGTGAGATTCCCATCCTCACTCCTTGCCCCCTCGGCTCAATTGGCTTCGCCCAAGGTGCTGGGCTCACCCTAGGCTACTGAGCCCCACCGCCACGACAAGGCCTGAACCATGGTGGGGACTAAACGTTTACCTAAGAAATAATAAGTAATCATTCATTTGGAATGAAGACAAGGTTTCACATTATAATTTTTGACTCTTAAATATTGCACTGCTTAGGGACGTGTCTCAAAATCAGGCGAGGAGGATTTTTGGTCACAGTTCACCGATGGTCTGGTCCAGTGTGAGGTCTTGAATTTTCCTCACCTTCAAAGACTTTGACCTCATCAGTCATGCAGGTTTCGTTACGATGTTTTTATTCACCGGTAAGCATACGATGTTGTCATTGCTTAGGTATACGCGTAAATTTAGAAAACCCCATCAGTTATTAACGAACCTCTCGTTTCGATGTCTTTTCTCTTCTCATATTTTTCTTCCTTCCTTCAATTATCTCTACTTGTATCTTCTCCTCTCGGCACGTAAGAAGATAACAAATCCGTATAATTAACATTTTCAAAAACGAAAACGTGCGCCATCTTTTCCTAATAAAGTGCGATTTGTTAGCTCATTAAAATTAGCTGTTGGACGTGGGCCTCTCATGGGTCGCCAAAATGATCGAGACTAACTGATTACACTTGATTACAGGCCTATCTCACTGACACTGCGATACTAGCCTGTCACTTAGTGGGGTATTAGGTTATTATTGTCTGCAACATCATTAGTACTGCGGTGAAATTAGTATTGCGATAAAAAATAGATAGCTATTGAAATGTGAATAGAAATCTTTAAACGCCTTCGACTTTATCGCTCATCTAAATGAGATCTAGATTGGCATGATAAGTTTATATAGAAGTGTTTGAAACAACAAATTCTACAACATTAATGTATGTTGTAACTATAGTATAAGTCAAGTTTTAACATTCACGTTCACAAAATGTCATTAAACTCGATGGAGGTTTTCGGAAATTAGCGTGAACGAATATAACACTGAATTTTATATAAGGAAATACGATAGTATATTATAAATATTGACTGAGCCTTAATACGCAAGTAAAAAGTATATTTTTTTTAAGTCGGTGAAAGTGATTTATGTCACCCGGACCATAATAGCGAATTAATTGGCACTACATCAAACCGATAAATTTGGGCGTTTTACGATGTAACATATTTACATTTTTACATCGTAAAACATACATTGACTGTTAAAATCATAACCCTTTTTGGTTTTCAAGTAGTCGAGTAAAAAGCACATACAATCAAATCTCAAACACTTGAATTAACCCTAGCGCCTCTAGTAAATTAAAATTTGACGAAAATCAGTATCAAAGACGATAATGTACAGCTGCGTCAAATTCACGTAATGAATGTATAATAAACCGTTGCCAACGTGCAACAGTTTTAACTAGAAGGGTATTACGTTCTAAATAGAAAAGAGTAAATATGCCAGCCGGCTTAAAGTGTTTATACCAAAGGTTTATACGTTCTTATATAGGTCATGTGACGTCATCGGATGGGTTACAAGGCTGTTCTTTTCGGTAAAAGGTTACATTTTGGTTTTTTAATTCGCTTAGTGGCTAATTGATAGTATGCGAGGAAAATTTATAGCTGCTATAAATATGCTGTAGAATATTTCTTAATTGCGGCGTTGTAGATTTTTTATAAGTAGCTGATGACCGTTGTGATAATTTTTGTATGTTAGATTATTTCTGCTTTCAGAAAGAATAATCGTCTGTCGACCAATATGACGATTATCTAAACACAGTCTCTTTTAATCAACAATGGTCCAAAATATAGGCAATCAGTTTCTTAGCCACTGCGCACATGATTCCCGTTCATGCAAATTTCTTCGGGTTCCTTAATTTTTTAAAATTCTTTATTACGATTCTTATCTACCAATTAATCTATCATCTTTGAGCTTGACTCTCACCATTTTGAGCTCCAGCACTTTAAATTTTAAACTTCTACATCCAGTCTAGGCCGCGATACAAATTGAATACAAAAATGTCTATTAGATAATAAATTAATTATTCAGGATTCATATTCACGCGTGATTTTTTTTATGTTAGTTGGATAGGCAAACTGGCAAATTTGCCACCTGATGGTAAGTGGTCGACGTCGCCCATGAACATAAACTAGTTTACCTGGAACGAGCTCAGGCAACTCGTCTATGTGTTGCCTATCCTGAGACATAAGATGTTAAGTCTCGGTGCCAGTAATTACACTGCCTGTCTTGCCCTTCTCTCCGAAACACAGCAAAGCTGTTTCACGGGAGAAACAAGCAAGCGATGATAGTGTGTGTCTGTTGTAGGATAAGTTATAGTCCCCAACATGATTCAAGCCTTGTCGTGGCGGTGGGGCTCAGTAGCCCAGGGTGTGCTCAGCACCTTGGGCGAAGAAAATTGAGCCGAGGCATTTGTACCCCTCTTGTAAGTAGAGGGGACAAAAGAACACGGGGACAAGGGGCGAGCATGGGAACCTCATCCCATTGCACTGTCCCTACCTTAGGAGGGCTTGTTCTGTGGTGCGGGACAACCACTCTGTGAAGGGGCGTCGGTCCCTTGAGGGACTGACTAGCCGTCGAGGTGCCCTGTTTGCTCAATAGATCCGGGGTACCTCACCAAAGGTGGCGGGTTTTAGTGGGTAGAGCTGCATCCACCTTAACACCTTTCGGACGCAGCGAGTCCCAAATACCCGCCTGGAGAGACCCATTCCCCAGCGGGATGCCTCAAAGCATTTACCGGCGTAAAAGAAAAAAAAAGATAACTATATGTACTAATATTATAAATCGAAAGAGTTTATTTATTTGAACGCGCTAATCTCAGGAACTACTGGTCCGATTTGAAAAATTCTTTCAGCGTTAGATAGCCCATTTATAGAGGAAGGCTATAGGCTATATTTCATCACGCTGTGACTAACAGTAATTAAGTTGAGTAAGTTAATATAATTAATATATATAATTAAGTAGGCAAAGAACCCTTAAACCCTTACACTATTAATAAGATAATACATTTACCTTGAAAGCGAGTATTACGTACTTTTATTATTGTCTGTCGTAAAAAGTTTCCCATCCAGAGAAACAAAAAACTCTTCATCCTTCCAAAATGCTCAACGTAAAAAAGAAATAAAATGCAGGTACACACATATTGAATATTCTTTATATCCACAGTAATGAGAACGGAGAGAGTTAACGTTCTTTTCTTAGCTTTATTTTCTGTATGTTATATCTATATTGTAAAAGGTATATATAATGGTTTGACGACATCAAGGATTGGTCTGGACAAAGATATCAACAGATAAAGAGAATATCCCATGATCGGAGTACCGAAAGCTAACCAAACTTCAATATGAAGATTACACCATGATGATATAGGTAACTTTGTAGCATTAAAAATATGCTAGCTGTTTTACCATAATATTGATAACATTATGGTAAAACAGCAATATAGTACAAAATATTAATTACAGCGTGCTGTACACTGTTTTATATTTATTACAGTAAAAACTTGTTGGAAAATCTTTGAAGATTTCCCACGTAGCGTGTAAAAACTAGGTTATATCTATGTTATAAGGTATCTGTGTGATATAAAATTCCTTCTCCGTAACCTAAAGCCTACATTGATTTAGTGCTCAAACGTCTTATTCCTTACCTATTTGGGCGATCGTGATTTACTTACGACTCGTCCTTCTCGTGAGGTAACGGTGGGACGTTATTTATTATGCTCCTATATTATGCTATTACTTTATCTATACATCTATACAGATAAATAAAATTGGAGTGTCTGTTTGTTATATTAAAATAACCGCTTTTATAGATGTATGATGTTAGATGTGTACACCGTATATACCAAAATAACATTTTTCACAATTTTTGTCTGTCTGTCTGTTTGTTCCAGTTAATCTCTGAAATGAAGGGGACTATTTTGAAGGTACTTTCACTGGCAGATAGCTCATGTTATAAGGAGTAACTAAGGCTATAAAATAATCATCATCAATCCGGTACCGGCTGTAAATCTAAGTTAACGCGACTGAAGCTGCGGGCAACACCTAGTTTTATATATATTTTAAAGATGAAATGATTGTAAATTTGTATGTATGACATAATCTTCAAAACTTCTCATTTGTACTACGTTCATCATCATCGTTATTGACCCTTAAATATATAATCCTGGGCACGGGTCGGGTCACGGGAATGTTGGGAATAACATTGACACTTCACCTGTCAATATTTTCCCATACAAAAAACGTTTTTCTGAGTTTTTTGGTGGATATTATTAACGCCAACAGGTAGTAGACCCTTGAAATATTATATAAACAGAAGAACAATACAGAATATTTGAATATTCTCATACAAAAAAAAAAAAACGTAAATAATGGTACGGAACCCTACATGCACGAGACCGACTTGCACTTGGTTGGTTTTTTAATAATAAGATAACTTAATCTTTTTTTATTTAGAAGCGACAATAAGATTTTATTACAAATATCATTAGTGTTAGTTTTTTAACATATTTCTGTTCCTTATCCTTGTTTAGTATAGGGGTCCACATTCATGCGTAATATATTGTAGATAGGAAGGACAGTTTATTACTACTGATTGCTACCATTTATTTTAGCACGTTTTATTTAATAAGTAACACGTTTAGTTTACTCGTCAATATCGTATTTTTATATCAGGGAATGGGAGGGAGGGATGCAGTCAGGATCTTCGGGTAGATCCTGACCCAATGTGGGACTCGCACCTGGGAGTGCCCACCCCACGCCCACCCTAACTAAAACCACTGCGAGCGCCTTCAGCCGCTTTTTGTGGGTCTCGGATATGCGTCGGCCTCCTTCTGGGACATTACTGCCTCGCAGAAGTCGTCCGGCACAGATACTCACCAAAGCAACCAATCCAAAACCAATCATGTGTACCTAACCTAACCTAACCTAAAACCCTACATTAAAAACACCCATTGTATCTATAATTATTCTAAATAGAATTTATTATAATTAATTAATGTAACACATTACACAATTAATGTGAGAGCATGAATTATGTACGGAAATCCCTACAAGATGTTTATTTTTGGAATTTAAGGTTATGCGCTGACCTACGTTGGTTGGAATATAATAGAGGCATTCTCCAATTAAATTTTGAATACCAAGATACTTTGTATTCAGTTAAAGTTTCATATTTCTAGATATGATGGCCCTCGGTTAGTGGCGGCCAGACTTACTAGGAGTAGTCTTGCCTTCGCCGGGGCCAGCCTGTCGCTAAGGTACTCCAGTCGCCTGCAGATCGGTACGGTACTCTCAAAAAGCGGCTGAGGGCGCTCGCAGGTGGTTAAATTATTGCACTCCCAAGTGCGAGTCCCACATAGGATTACCGAACCTAGATACATACGAAAGGCATTCCCTGCGTCAACAAAAAAGGGTTATGTTGTACATAATGATTATATAATATTTTCTTAAAAAGGAATTTATTATACATATAATTCTCATTGTTAGAAAATTTTTAATAGCTTTGCAAAATATTAATGAAAATGGCATTAAGAGATGAGCGACATATTTCGAGAACTTGATTAATGCTTTACGTAGTTAATTTTTTATCTAGATGGCGGTATTATAAAGGTAAAGTTTTATCGTCGAATATTGTCTTTACCTATGAAATTGCCGTTTTGTATGAAAAAATTTAAACGATTTTTTTTCATGTATTTTTTATTTGTATTAATCGAAGTCCCACAACACCACGCGGTTTTTTATCGTGGCTGCTCGAGCATATCGAGTACCCAAGTAGTTGCATATCTTTAATATCTATATAAATAAATAAAAATTAAGTGTCTGTTTGTAATTTCAAATTAACAGCTATTCACTATATGCATATTATTGAAGAAAAAAAAACACCGCATTTACATTAAAAAAAGAACAATTAATTATTTATACGTTTTGTCTGTCTGCCTGTTTGTTCCGGATAATCTGTGAAATGGCTGAACCGATTTTGACGGGACTTTCACTGGCAGATAGTTGATATTATAAGTAGTAACTCAGGATATTAAAAAAAACCGGTGGGAGGGAAGCGCTGTGCCGCGCTCCCGGCTGTATGGGTACCACCATCTTGCTTGTTTCTCCCGTGAAACAGCTTTGCTGTGTTTCGGAGAGAAGGGCAAAACAGGCAGTGTAATTACTGACACCGAGACTTAACATCTTGTCTCAGGATAGGCAACACAAAAATGAGTTGCCTGGGCTTGTTCCAGGTAAACTAGTTTATGTTCATGGGCGACGTCGACCACTTACCAGCAGGTGGCAAGTTTGCCAGTTTGCCTGTCCAACTAACATAAAAAAACCATCATAAAATCGGATACAGCTGTAAATGTAAGTTAACGCCGGTGAAGTTGCGGGCAAAAACTAGTTGGGAATAAAGTATAAATAAATAACTCCTATTTAACATTTTGTTTTTTGAAAGAAATTTTTTTAACTCGTTAAGCACGAAAGGGTTTTTAGTGTATTATTGAATTAGAAAGAAACCTTCTTTCATTCTATTATTTACACTAAATCCTATCTTTTAAAGGATCGACGTGATGGAAGTTTTCAAGCCTTCACTAAGTCTTTGAGACAATGTACAGCAAAAAGAAAATATAAAAGCTATGGTTCATTTATTGTAAATTAAATTGTATGTAAGTAACGTATTTCATAAATATGTAAATTTATTATTCGATAGCAACAGGAATATGATAATTATTATCCACCGTTTGAATGAGAAAAATTTTGATTAGAAATAAATGTAGATGTAAAAACAAAAAACGTTAATTAATAAATATTAATCAACAATCACACCGCTTTAACCTAGCCCCGTGGTAAGTTCGAAGGAATTGAGTTACAGTTAAATCATCTGCACTTGGTGGTATTCGAACTCGCAACCGCTGCGTAAGTCCAGTAGCCTGACCACTCGACCAGCCGAGCGTCAATAAAAACGAAGAAAAAGATAAATAACTAAAAACTTATTCAAGTCCCGCCAGAGAACAAAAAAAGGTTTCTGTGTTCCTGGATCATGGACGTATATTAAATATGTGTATTATATAATAAAAATCTTAAATATATATATAGTATTAAAGTATTAAATATATTTCCATTGTCTGATACCCGTAACACAAGTTCTTCGAGAATTTACCACGGGACCAGATTGACGTGGTGTGAAAGCGTCCATAGATATTATATTATTATTATAAGTCCAAGTGACAAATTATTTTCCGGGAAGGAAATCGTGGCAGGGTGTCAACAGACCCCAATGATTATAAGGGATAGAAAAGGTTAAGGATGACACAAAAGTCCTGGCCGAGAGGGACGTAGCGCTAAACAAATACTATTGTTCAAAATTAGAATATGAATTAAAAAGTAATGCTAAATCTGCTTTCGTAGAATTTGTAAATTGTATTGTAAAATCCTACTAATAATATAAACGCGAAAGATTGTAAGAATGTATGGATGTATGTTTGTTACTCTTTCACGCAAAAACTACTGAATGGATTTTTATGAAACTTTACAATAATATAGATTATACATTAGAATAGCATATAGAAAATCAAACGAACTTACCTGTAAGTGAAGTTCGATTGTTATTAAACGAAGTGATTCGCCCGAGAGATTACATATATTTACAAGTAGTACCACATCCCATGTGCTACCATCGTACACACTTTTAGAGCAACGCTAGACAAAGTAAACTTGTTTTCTCCACTGACGCCCTCTATAACAGCCTGCAGACGTCACCTCATACACGTTTCTGTCGTGTACGGCTTTCCTGTTAGCTATTTCGAATCTAAGGGATATTACATTTTAAAAACTAAAGATGTAATTAAGGTCCGGGAGGGTTGTAATCTCTCGGGTGAATCACTTCGTTTAATAACAATCGAACTTCACTTACAGGTAAGTTCGTTTGATTTTCTATTAAACTTCGTGATTCGCCCTTCGAGATTACATATATTTACAAGTAGATGTTTAGATAACTACGAAATAGCTAATTACACTTGTAAAAACACAGTGTGGATATAACGAAAGATTTTATCAGAACATATGTTCCATATAATATAGTGCAATAATCAGACTCAATGAAATTTATACATTAATATAAGATTAGCGTTACCTGTTGGAATCCAACGTACAAGAGAGTAAGCAAATGAATGTGATGTATCAGTAGTTACTTCTCTATTGTTAAATTTGGCAAAGTTTGTAATTTGCCAGTAGCACCAGCTGTTTGTTTTCTAACGTCTTAGATATTGACACTAAGTCGGGTCGCAGCAGGAGCTGCGTAACTCTCACTGTGGGCACTAAACACTGATGTGTCAAACCCACTCTCTGGGATCCCAACTGCTCAAGTCTGTGAACTAACATACTTAAACGGTTTCGGAATAAATAACAATTTTAGGACCTTTTTTAGAAGATAATTTTAGATTATAGTATTAGCTAGGCAAATAGTTGTCTCATAATATTATATATATTAATATTATATATAATATACTAAATATATTAAAAACATATTTTTTTTTTTTTTAAATTTTTTATAATATTTAATATATTTTTTTAGCGTTAGTGTTTAAACACTCATGGGTCGTAACTAAGGCCAAGTTATATACTAGATTTATTCAAGTATAATTCAAATGATTATTCTTCATTAGGATAATAATAACATAGCCTGCCTAAATAATTTTATACAATTTTATTTCAAACTGACGCGGTATAAAATATCTTCTTGACCATACAAAATTTGTACCGTTGTCTTATACAAAGGAAATATTTATATAATATGTAATATTATGTTATCCGTAATGGACGCTAACAAAACATCGCGTCTGAAAATATCTGAAATCTGCAAAATGTATTTTGTGAACAAAGGGTACTAAGGCTAACTAAGCCATAATGATACAACTACGACTCCGACCATTTTGTATTTTTGGTTTTCCAAAATTATTACAAAGTTTTTGTTCCAACTCAGGATCAGAATGAACGCGACGGGACTTTGCATCAGTTTCATAGTTGTCTCGTGACCTTACGTAAAATGCGTATACATGATATTATATACCTTTTTGTTCCCACTACCTCCAAATTATTCTTCTAATATCGTTTAAATGAGGGTACCGAATAACATCCATGTGAAAAATGCCACTTTTAAGTCTTAAGAATGTTGTACGAGACGGGACAGGCAGTACCTATCTCCATTCGATAATTGCCTGTCTGAATGGGGCTAAAGATTTTATAAATATTATAAATCCATTCGTCTAAATCACTGATGAAATGTTTTGGTAAATTAATATTTTCCTTATTGCCCGTAATCATCATTTTATTTTAAATAAAGATAATGCGTTCAAAAAATTTTTGTATATGGGTACCATTTTGCATATACATTGTATTGCTGGATAAATGGATATTAATAAATCTATCAATTGGGCAAAGCGTCGCAGTATACATCTCTTTGAAATTCGAAACTGTTGGTTTGCAATATACAGAAAACAAGGAGGCAAGCAGGAAACCCTAAAAAAGATTGACTGACTTGGAATTTTTCCTTTTTCGAATGTAAATCCCAAATTTCTAGTAATTTTTTGTCAGATAATAATTTTGTAATAAGAAAATTTCTCCTACCTATGTAATAGGTAGATAATAAGCCCCGATTAGTTAAACATTGCTGGTCGCATGCATAACTGGTCGCATGATTTTTGTATTTGGAATTTTTTACATGGAAAGCGCTAATGTTTAAGGCAAGTGGTAAAACTTGAAATTCACATCTTTCTTAGAAAAAATTGGCATTATAAGATTTAACGCTGTCCTGAAATCTTCAAGTTTGAAGTGTGGCGCATCTCAGGTATAAAAATTATTAAAATTTTTAAAGTTCAAAATAAATCTATTTTACCATTATACTTTTTCAAATAAATTACACTTCTTAAAATATATCGAAATATATGCGATAGAAGTTGACCAGAACATTCACATATTATCGCACCTAAAGAAGGATTTAACTTCTTATTTCACTGTCATATATGTATGTACACAGGTATGATTGTCTAGACTCTAGACTACTGCAGAATGAAAGGGTACACGTAAACCTTGTATCCAAGATAATATCACAGGGTCTGATCTGCGCCTATGCCTTTTTAAAGAATGAAAGCGTACCTGCTTGTTGGTGCTGAAGTCGAGTTGTGTCAGGAGCGCTATCTACCGGCGCACAGGCACAGTCGCTCCGCCCTTTGCGCACACCTGCTGTGAAGCTCGGATTCAGTTGTGTGGGCTGAGGAGCTGGAGTTGGAGGCCTTTAGTTTAGAGACCTAGAGGTGGATGGCTCGTTACGTCTCCTGGATGGTAATGACGTTACGTCTCCTGGATGGTAATGACGTTACGTCTCCTCTTTGCTACTGAAAAAACTTCATTTCAGCGTCAGTCTTAGAAGTCGCTTTTATGAGTTTTTGCTTTTTTTCTGGTATCGGTTTACAAATACATAACGCAAAATACGACCAACATTGCTCAGTATTTTTTACTGATTATCGTTATTGTTGCGAGATTAAATAACGTTCATGATGAGGTTAAAATTTTTAGCCACACCGGATATAGTAACATCAGTTGATTTCGCTTTTCTCGTAAAATGGCAACCATTTACATTAACTGCCGCCTTATTCTTGAGGTTAAGAGTGGATATAGATAGGTATTTTCTCTAAGCCCATTTACCATAATATCGGTTCATCGGCTAGCTATATTTTTATGTTACATGAGGGCCTGATATAGGTATATCAGGCACTCATGTGTGATAAGCATGATCAATTGATCAGTGTCTAGGTATAATTTATCTATAATATGTATGTATTTAGAAACATAGAAGTATATATCAGTTGTCTGATTTTCATAATACAGGCTTTGCCTAGTTTGGGGTCAGATCTCCCAACATATTCATTATTATTATCAAATAAATCATAATTATATGTTTTATAATAATTATTGCTACATACCGTTATATAAACCCACCTTAGTCTAGGATGTTTAGCTCCTAGGTTAGTTTTTGTGATACAGTCTCACGGGCTGTACTCTAAAAAACTTTCAATTAATATCACGACAAACCTCGCGGATTGTGCTCTATAATAATGAGCATCGCTTGAAGATTACGTCACCACGGACGTATCGGACGGTTTTATTTGTTTTAGTGGGTAATAATCTCTATGATTAAACACCATTGCACATTGAAAAATCGTATGAAATATTGTTCCACTTACCTTCAATTCTATTCTCTGGTATATTATTTTGTAAAATATTCGTGTGCATCTAGGATAGGATAGTTTTTATGATACAGTCTCACGGGCTGTACTCTAAAAAACTTTTAAATATATTCGTGACACAACCTCGCGGATTGTGCTCTAGAATAATATGCATCACTGATAACGACACAACCTTATAGATTGGTTTTACTTGTTTTTGTGGGTAACTCCATTGTACATTGAAAAATCGGTGTATATATTTTTCCATTCATCTTCAATATATAATAAAATATTTGTGAGCATCTAGGATAGTTTTTATGATACAGTCTCACGGGCTGTACTCTAAAAAACTTTTAAATATATTCGTGACACAACCTCGCGGATTGTGCTCTAGAATAATATGCATCACTGATAACGACACAACCTTATAGGATCGTTTTATTTGTTTTTGTGGGTAACTCCATTGTACATTGAAAAATCGGTGTGTATATTTTTCCATTTTACCTTCAATATATAGTAAAATATTTGTGAGCATCTAGGATAGTTTTTATGATACAGTCTCACGGGCTGTACTCTAAAAAACTTTTAAATGTATTCGTGACACAACCTCGCGGATTGTGCTCTAAAATAATATGCATCACTGATAACGACACAACCTTATACGATCGTTTTATTTGATTTTGTGGGTAACTCCAATGTACATTGAAAAAATCGGTGTATATATTTTTCCATTTATCTTCAATATTTAGTAAAATATTTGTGAGCATCTAGGATAGTTTTTATGATACAGTCTCACGTTCTATACTTATAAAAAAAAACTTTAAAATGAATTGACGACACAATCTCGCAGATTATGCTCTAGAATAATATGCATCACTGATAACGATACAACCTTATAGGTCGGTTTGATTGGTTTTAGTGAGTAATAATCTTTCAGATTAAACTCAATTGTCCATTGAAAAAAGGCTTTATAAAAATATTTCGATTTAACATCAATAGTATTCTCTGGTTTGATATTGTGTAAAATATGCGTTAGCCTCAATTATAGTTTTAGAATTATGTGCATCACTTTAAGATAACGACACAACATTATATGAGTTTTATTTTTGTTTTGATGGGTAAAAATCTTGTAGATAAAACTCAATTGAACATTGAAAATACTATATAAAATATATTTTTCGATTTACCTTCAATTGTATTTCAAGATAGACTCGATATTACTATCTTCAATTATTTTTCTTATTTTGTAATTCTTGCGTTTTTACGAGCTTCTAAAAACTTTTAACTTTTGATTGATTATAAATTTCACTTTAAAAGGAAAAAATACGTGCACGATGGCCGGCACACAAAACGTGTATGAGGTGACGTCTGCAGGCTGTTATAGAGGGCGTCAGTGGAGAAAACAAGTTTACTTTGTCTAGCGTTGCTCTAAAAGTGTGTACGATGGTAGCACATGGGATGTGGTACTACTTGTAAATATATGTAATCTCGAAGGGCGAATCACGAAGTTTAATAGGCTTATAATTTATCCCTGTACTCTCACGGGAATGGGAAGTTCGCGGGCGAAACCGCGGGTCGCTGCTAGTATAGATCTAAATATTATAAAACTTCTTGTTACAAAAGTTCACGTCTATTCGAGCTTAAATTGTACTTTTAATAAATTCAATTCCATTCATAAGTTCCCTAACAAGTTGTTTTGTTTCAACTGACAACCTGCTAATTTTTAGAAATTTCGAGAAGTTCCGTAACAAAGGTGTTATATAATTTAACAAACATGGCCTTTAATTAAACTTATTTTTTTAGTCCATTACGTTGTCACGTCAAAAATATAAAATATATAATATCAATTTAAACATTTTCCTTTAATAGTATAAAAATATATCGGTTTGTTAGTGGTGTATCGTAAATACTTAAAATATACGAGTTAAAGTTGGTACGTATATTTCACTCTAAAATAAAACAATAATTAATATTCTTGAATTAATTAAACCATTAAAACGGCATGTTTACCAGGATTTTAACTTTTGTCTTACGGAGCTCGATATTTCGACATTATCTACGAATGTCTTGTTTACGAGACTAAAGAGTTCGTCAGTCAGAAATTGTTGTAAATGTGAGAATAATAAATAGATGAAATAAATAAATAAATATTAATCAACAATCATACGTAAGTGCCTTTTTACACGTTCCGGTTGCCGGGTTGCCGGCGCCGGGTCGTGTAAAAAGTAACCGGTAGCGAAGTGTAAGCAAATTACGCCGGTACGTGTGAAAGCTGCCATACACGCCCATACACTTCGCTACCGGTTACCCGGCGCCGGCTACCCGGCAACCGGAACGTGTGAAAAGGCACTAAACTTAGCCCCGTGCTAAGTTCGAAAAAACTTGTGATACAGCCAATTGTTATAGAAGTCAATTATGACATAATTTTTTAGATATCGAAAAGGAAGTACCTAGAAAATATCGTAAAGGAAGCTTGTTTAATATTTTCAAAATGGAATCTAAAGGAAATATTATTCCATTTCAGTTACAGTACAACTGTGGCCCAAAATTAATTAAGACAGTTGGTCTTAATTGATACTGTCGTTCTAATTTCTCGCTCCTCAGAAATCGTGTACATGTCTCGGATATCCTTTTATTCACAAATCTTACTGAAATAACAATATTACTGTCAATAAACAATATTTTTAACCGACTTAAAAAAGAGGAGGTTCTCAATTCGTTTGTATGTTTTTTTTTATTTTTTTTTTGTATGTATGTGACACGATATCTCCGCCGTTTGTGAATGGATTTCGATTGTTATTTTTTTGTTTGAAAGCTGGTGTTTCCAATTTGGTCCCATATTAATTTTATTAAGATCTGACAAGCCGTTTTTTAGTTATTCCCAATAATGCCTATTTGGTTGGTTTTGTTTATCTTGATGATATGATCATTTTATTACGTGTCGAAGTAACAATTGTATAGGATGCTTTGGTAGCACACCATAGTATGTCGCGGTCATCATCATCATCATCACCATCATCATCATCATCATAATCATCATCCTTTATCCATCCACTGCTGAACATGCCTCCTTCAATGAACGCCAAGACGACGAATTTCGGAATCACTAAAAATTAAGAAATAAATCATTTTACCAAAAAATTAAAACCGACTTCAAAAATACTAAACTTAAAAGTAATAAAATAACAGTTTCTTTAATGTTTGTGCTTACAACATATAATCAACTTAATCTTCTACTAATGTACAAACTTTGCGTTTACCACGTCATTATAGTTACTTTTGGAGCCGGTGTCGTATTTGTTGCTGTACATTACCTACCTACCTACCTTGGCTGACACCGACTCCAAAAGTAACTATAATGACGTGGTAAACGCAAAGTTTGTACATTATTAATTTTTTGTAAAATGTTTTTTGATATTATATTTTATTGACAGTAATTTATTGATACCAGTTTACAAGAGGTAGCGAAATTTGGTATTGGGCCTGTCTCCTGATACTGAGACAGAATTCTTTAAGAGAACCCATTGGAAATTTTGGCGTCAATAATTTCAATTTATTTCAGTAATTCCAAAACGAATGAAAATATAAGTTCATGATAAAAACGTTATTTTATTGGTTTTCAATATATGATTAGGTAACTTTTGTAACAGAGAAAAAAAATATCAACAATACCTCTTTCTTTAAAGAGATTGGTGGGCAAACGGGACCGGTTTATGCCTCATTACTTTCTCTGTAGATGAGTCTATATATTATACTCTTTAAAATAATAGAAGGAATTTCTCATATTCTCATTTTTTACTAAATAAAATAACAAAAACCGTTTTGTCGTTTACGTCCTTTAGTTATAATCTCGCACGCGTATGGCAAGCCTCGACCCGCTCAGGACACTCAGTCCCCTCTTGCGCGTGTCCGATATTAGAATTATTGTTTAATAATGCGTCGCCTTAAACTTATCTTCCTCAAGGATTGGAGGCGGACTTACGTTGGGTATTATGTTATGCCATTGGAGATTGCCTATCTAACTATTAACAAGTCATAGACATGTATACTACAGTAAGCAAGAGTAATTTTATAAAATGTATAGTAACTATGTACTAATAAACTTGTCAAACTCCAGTTGTTGTTAAACTACTCGTTTTAAAAATTAAAGTTCAAACTTTAACACAACAAAGGAGTTTTCTAATGTTTGCGCGAATTTCACTCATTATAATGAAACAATTTTTTACGGATTTTATCGCGGTTTATTAAGATTTTTACAAGCCCGACTTAAAACACCGTCGCTACACTAAGTCTGCAATCTGTGAACATAGTCTAGACAAAGCTCGCCATTATATTAGATTTGATAAACCACAGATACTCGCAAAAGAACACCGATTCCAACCAAGGATGATCCGCGAGGCTATTGAAATTAAAAAACATCCAAATTTCAATAGAGAAGATGGCTGGCTCTTACCACCTGCTTGGGATCCCATTATTAAAATAATTAAATCAAAAACCAAGCATAATATGCCACAGATTAAAGATGCAGTTAGCACTTTCTGCGTAGAGAGGACTAATTAAAATAATGATGTATCATAGGGTAGTTTCGAATAACTTTGTAACATTAGGACATCTGTCACCTCAGTCCTCCCGTGACCATGGTTGCTGTAAAGTATCCGAAACGTCGGGCTTGTAAAAATCTTAATAAACCGCGATAAAATCCGTAAAAAATTGTTTCATTATAACAACAAAGGAGCATACATAGTACGCGCAAATAAAATATCTATTTTAATCTTTATGTTTTTCAGATCATAAATTATGTGATAGTATATTCCTCGATAAAATGGTGGCCGTAAAATACATTATATCAGTCCCATGTGAGGAGGAAATGTCGCCACAATGTCGTGGCGTGTCGACATAAACGTCCAGATGAGCTTACATCTGCCTCTATCACTATCACCACTGATAAATATATAAATAACGCCTCTCTCACACTCTCTCTCATTAATCGTGACTATGGTTTGTTGTAAAGTATCTTAAACGTCAGGAATGTGAAAAAATTAATAAGCCGCGATGTAAGTAATAAGTTGTTTTATTATAATGAGTGCAATTTACGTAGACATTAGAAAACAATATCATTACTGAATTATCATTCGTGTTTCTATAAGATATTCTTTTTTTATAGAATAGAGGGCAAACGGATGATCGTTTCACCTGGTTTACCACCGACCACCAGTAGGGCTAGCATGCGCGCACGGCAAAATTTTGAATACACCTTTTCTCGTATTATTTCATAAAATTAGTTAACACGAGAAAAGAGGTAGACAAAATTTTGTCGTGCGCGCATGCTAGCCCTACTGGTGATACGACTGTCCGTTTGCCCCGTGATAAGCGATATCCGTAGACACTCGCTACATCATTAGATATGAGTATGAAAGTCCCTAAGTCGTATCGGTTCGTAGGTGGTAGCTGGGTCCATATAGTTGTCGTAGTCAAGAAGAGAGCATACTCATATTTGAGACGCCGGTAACGCACCTGTTATCCTCTGGTGTAGCAGGTGTCTGTGGATATCGCTTTCACTTACCATCAGATCAACCAACTGTCCGTTTGCCCCCTCTTCTATTAAAATAAAATCGAGTTGTTATGGAATTCCATGTGTGGGTGAAATTTAGATTTTATAAGCGAATTCGGTGGTGAAATTCTCCTGCAGGTATTAGTCCAAACGATTCCTCAGAACACTCCCCGTGGTAGATGCGATAGAAGATGCAAAGCGATCCGACATCTCTACGTAGCGCGAAATAATCAAGCCCGAAATAATCAAGCCGATCGGAGAGAACCTTGTCATCGACGATTCGAGTCTTCTTTGGTGTTCATTGAGGGCTGCACGAGTTAGCTTAAACATTTCATCATCATCACGGGGTGCCATCTTCATATTGAAGTTTAAGAGGTCAACTTTCGGTACTAAAAAAATACGTAAAATATTATTTTATCGGTGGGATGTTTGCGCATAGGTACCACCATCTTGGTTAGTTCTTCCGTGAAATAGTTTTGCGAAACATAACATGCATAATGTAAATACTTCCACCGAGATTTACCACATTACGTCACAGAATAAACCCAAAGTTATTTTGACTGGACGTCCTTGGGAATTTGCTACTTTTTTGCGACGCCTTCTGATCAAAACCTACACCAGTTGTAGTTTTGGCCTAGTAACAATTTATCAGAATAACCGCAAATAACTCTTATATTTTTTATTAGAAAATAAAATTAATAACAAAACATAAGAATGAAAATTAAAAGAGATATTTATTTTATTGAATGGATGGTTTTGAATGAGAATGTTGTGCTCGCTTTACTGCGCATAGCTTCTCAAAAACGAGCTAAAGTTTGGAAATTACGACTCTCATCTCTTTATCTATTTCGTATATTCGTTATATCATTTATTTTCGATATTATATTAATCATCACTCAAGAAGCCGAGCCCATACTCCCTAATATATTAGCAGAAATTGCCGCACAACAAAGATTCATATCACAACATATATATATATATATATATGTTGTATATATATATATATATATATATATGTTGTATGTATATATATATATATATATATATATATATATGTTGTATATATATATATATATATATATATATATATATGTTGTACGTATAAAGTATTCAGACGTCGAGATAAAACCGACGGATGTAGGACGGAGGCGGAAGGTACCTTCCTGCACCGTTATGTACACTCTGATTCAAATCGTGTCGACCCTCCTCAGGTATGAGTGAAACTTTGACGTGTAAATACTGATAATAATATGTAACTTTACTCTTTGCACTTATTAAATTAAACTGGAAAGTTGCTAAATGTTTAATTTTAAATTTTTATCATTGTATTTCTTTTTTTTATGTTAGTTGGATAGAGCAAGCCAGGCAAGAGCATAGGCAAGCAAGATGGTAAATGGCCCATTTACATATACAAGTTCATTTATGATATACTAGCTGGTGCCCGCGACTTTGCCTGGGCAGGATAAGATTTTTTTTTTTCATAAAAAGTATCCTATGTTACTTCTAATACCTCCAAGTATAATATTATGTGTACAAAATTTCATGATGATCGGTTACGT
The DNA here is from genome assembly GCA_963853865.1 of Helleia helle. Taxonomy (NCBI): domain Eukaryota; kingdom Metazoa; phylum Arthropoda; class Insecta; order Lepidoptera; family Lycaenidae; genus Helleia; species Helleia helle. The sequence continues at coordinate 18,550,016 of OY971421.1, forward strand.
AGTTTTCGCGTGAAAGCATAGCAAACAACACTATTTATTTTACTTTCACATTTATAATATTATTAGGATATAGGTAATACGTCCCTCCCAACAGTCAAAAAATCATGTGTCTCGAATAATTTTAATAACCTTCCACGGATATCTGAATGACCTAGCCCTGGCTGAAATTAGCTAGTTGCCATACATGTCATTGTTACATATATTATGTAACATTTACAATTTTTCATTTTGACGTGATAACGTCTTATAAATTGATGAACACCGGCAGCATGTACGAAAAAGCATCCCGTTCCGTTGTCAAACGAGCGTCGGCTTGGAAACCATTATGTATAACAAATGTTAATACGCGACAACGTGTTTTGTGTTTTTGTGTTTATTTATCAACGAATATCAAATAACCATCAAACTATTGAAATGAAAAAATATCAACTAGTATATAAAAAAAAATTGTGGAACTTCCCAGATGGATGGATGGAATATGGATAGATGAATGCCGTGGCGTGGTTATAAAAAAGTAATTAGTGTATTGAGGTAACACCAAAATTTCAGCTTCTATTTATACTTTAAAATACATTACAGAATATCAAGCTTGTCCTTGTAATCCTATAATTGTGTGAAGTGACATCAAACTAAATAACGAGAATATATTTTAGTCCTGGCCATGGATCATTATAATCATGAAGATTCGCTTATTCGTAAAACAATAACAAACAAACAAGAGTTCAAGGCTATAAAGCTAGTAAACCTCTTTCCTACTTCTCTGAAACGATGTTTGTGGATGAGACAATCTTAGTCTTAATCTTATTTCTATATGTATGTTTCGCTTTTTTATTGTAATATTTCGTGCAATTTTTTTTTAATATATATTAGATGTTTTTGATGAAATACATAACTCAACTGAACTACATCTATATTTTCAATTGCGGCATATTGTTGTTCGTTTATTTGGGTGTGATGGGTGTCGGTGACAGCTTCACAATAGGTGTTCTTAACAGCCACTTTCCCTTAAATAGATTTCTAATTATACATGGGATAAGTGAGTGCTAAATAAGGACATATTAAGATATAAATGGTTCAAGGATTGACTGTATTGTCTTTACCTATGAAATTGCCGTTCTGCAGTATTGGACATTTCAAATCAAAATAATTTTTGTTTGGCTAAAAATTCTAATTTAAAATCAATTTTATTTTAAAAACGTGGAATCCTTTTTACAAAAGTAGTGATTTGTTTATTGATTAGTATTACATTTTCATCGCATTTCAATCTTTTTCGTCATCATGGATACGTAAAAAATTCGAGTAATTATATGGAATATGAGTACCGTCGTGGCAGCAACGCGGCACAAGCGGCACGCAACATCAACGACGTTTATGATGCTAACACTACAAACCAACACACCGACTGTTATTGGTTTGCTCGCTTCTGTTCTGGAAATATCGACCTGAAAAATGAACCTCGCATTCGTCCGAAGACTTTGGTCGACAATGACGAATTAAAGGCGATTGTGGAAGCTGATGATACACAATCTACGGCTGAATTAGCAGCAGCTTTCGACGTTAGCGTCAAAACAATATTGGTCCATTTGCGTCAAATTGGCAAGGTAAAAAAGCTTGACAAATGGGTGCCCCACGAACTCAATGATCGCCAGCGCGAAGTACGCGTCGAGACGTGTCTTGCACTGCTCAACAGACACACAAATGACCACATGAAACAATTTTGAACCGCATTGTTACCTGCGATGAAAAATGGATTCTATTTGATAATACCCGCAAGCGCTCAACAAGTTGGTTGGATCCTGGTTCAGCACCTAAACAATACCCTAAACGAAAACTTACCCCTAGAAAAGTGATGGTCACTGTTTGGTGGTCTAGCGCCGTCTTACCAAACGGGGTGAGCATTACTGCAGATGTGTACTGTGAAGAACTGAACACAATGATAGGTGGGTAGAAGTGGTGGTAGATTCAATTGACGTTCAAAAAGATACTGCATTAGTACTATTTTGAATAAAAATTCTTTGATTTTGATTTGATTTTGATTTTAGATGCTGACACATCTCCAACAAGCTCCAGCAAGCTCCATTGGTCAATGCAGACGGTCTCCAAGTTGCAAGAACTGGGGTTGGGAGCTCTCCGTCATCCGCCCTACGCACCAAACCTTGCGCCTACAGACTACTACTTTTTCCAGAATTTGGATAACTTCTTGGCGGGAAAAAAAATTCAATACCCGAGAGGCAGCACAAAATGCTTTCGAAGAATTTGTTGCCTCCCGTCCAGCTGATTTCTTTAAGAAGGGCATCAATAAACTGCCACTGCGTTGGCAAAGATGCAATGATTACATGGGTGATTACTTCGATTAATACAAATATAAACGACATGAAAAAAAATCGTTTAATATTTTTCATACAAAACAGCAATTTCATAGGTAAATACCTAATATATAAAAAACCGTGTGAGCTGTCACGGGACGCCTGGCAGATGTGAAACATCGACATTATTTTGTAAAAGTAATATGCATATAATATGTAATATCGTATAGCGTGGCGACGCGTCGCCACGGCATGCGTCGCCACGCCAGAAATCGGTTTTACGTGCGGCTATAGATGTTTCACATCAAAAGATTCGGTCCTGACCCCTGTGATGCCTTGACATGGGTTTCTCTTAATTTATATGTGCACCTGAACATGTCATCATCGTTTTTTCCACCGGTGATGAGATTGAGTCCTTGAAGCCAGCGCATCGGTTAACTATACTTAGCTCAACTCCCACCTCGCCTGATTTCGAGGAGGAGACCCGTGTCCAGGTTGATATAATTATTACATATAATTATTTATATTCGAGATTTAAATGTAAATGAGATTTATTCTGTATGTATCTAAAAAGTTTGCCAATTCGCAATAAAGTGCTTAGAAGCGATCTTCTATGAATGTTAGGTCTCGTGCAGGCAGCAATACGTTGTGTCGCTCCTCTATGCAATAATAACAAAATTGAGTAATTTGCCTGGTTTGAAAAAAATATTCTTGTATATGTACATTATAATATAAACCCATTTATTAATTTTTGTACTTACAACTTATAATCAACTTAATTTTTATATGATTTATATAAGCATGTACTAATAAAACCCTTAATTAAACGTCGTGCGAATACGATCATTTTGCTGGTAATTTGCATTTAAAGAGGTAATTTGGGCCAGCGAGTACAAAGCGGTGCAATATTTACCTCGTGCTCAAACCAAACATACGCTGATCTGTATTCATACTCTATCCTACCATTGGGTTTTCTACCTCTGTTATCGAAAAAGGTAAAGATTATTAAAACTTGATTGTCTCGAGGTGAATGTGAAAACGAGTATATTGACTATATATATACATGATAATAATGATCACTTTGTCGATATATATATCACACTTACATTTAATCATTTGTAATTTCTATTTATAAAATAGGTCCCTGGATTGTTTTAAATAGCGTTGTGATCGTGTTTTCATGAAAACACTATTTAATTGAACAATTATAAGACATATTAAATAATGTGACATTTATCACACTAAAAGTATGCCAGAAAAATAATATCTTTCCTCAGGCGATGTTACAATATTTTTTTATTAAGTACTAGCTGTTGCCCGTAGCTTCGCCCGCGTTAACTTACTCAACTTAATTACTGTTAGTCACAGCGTGATGTTATATAGCCTTCCTCGATAAATGGACTATATAAGACTGAAATAATTTTTCAAATCGTACCAGTAGTTCTTGAGATTAGCGCGTTCAAACAAACAAACTCTTTAGCTTTATTATATTAGTATAGATTAAAATTGTATACTTATGCGGACGAAGTGCATAAAACGTGAAATAGCTTTGCTTTGTTTCTAAGAAATGGGCAGGGCAGGCAGATAATTACTGGAAAAGGGACAAATAAATGGGTAGCCTGGGCTAGTTTCAGGTAAACTAGCGATACGCGCCAACTCGCGGGTGGATTTTCTGGATGCGCCGGCGCAAGGCCAATGCCAGAGAGGCATGAGGTCACTCGGGCGGCTACGATCGCGGGAGTGAAATTGTGGTTGTGTTCTCTAACTTATTTAATATTGAAAGGCGTCTACCGGTCATCAGAATCATTGATGAATATGGAATAAAAGTGTTAGAACTGTCTAACAGGGCTTTAATTTTATATTAGTATAAATTCATGGGCGACGTCGACCACTTACCATCAGCTGGCACCTGCTAGTTCTCTGCAATACAACAAGGTCTGATTATACTCATACTAACGACCTATGTAATTTCACGTCACTTCAAAAGATATTGAGAATATTCAGGGTAAGGTAACTGCCACAACATACAATATTCACAGTATATCACTTTCTCACCTACATATGACTCTACATTTTTCGTGCAGCCGTACAAAATTTCCATATCGTATCTAATAAAGTTCCACATGTTCTCGTCACAGAAGCCTTGCTGTTCAACAAAAAGGTTTCCTTCAATAATATCGCCTGCTAACAATGCCTTTTATTACGATACATGTTCAACAACACATCAGAAACGAGTAATTTGGTCCAGATCCCGTATCGCGTTCTTGCTTCAATTCTTAATTGTATTTTTATCTTTGCTTTTTTATAGAAATTTTAGACTACACTCTATTGTCTGTAGAGAGTAAGTTCGTGAGTTTTACATTGCTTCTTGCCTCAGTTTCACTCGGATATCACAGATTATGACAATACTGATAAATACAAAAAAGGTGAGTGTCGCTGATCTAGTGGGCTCGGCCTCTTGACTGAAAGGTCTGAGTTCTATTCTGAGCAGTGCCATGAAATGGTTTTTCTCAATTTCTCCGTGCATCTGAACATGGACACGTCGCTTGCTCGCCGGTGAAGGAAAACATTGTTCCTCACAATGTTTTCCTTAAAATCTCGACGCTTGACAGCAAGAAGACCAAAGAGCTGCTTAAACTCAATAGGAACAACATCAGAACAGTTGTAGGAATATTGACAGGACACTGCCCACTCAACAGACACCTGTCAATAATGAAGCTAACGGAGGATCCTCTATGCCCAAAATGCAAATAATAATAATAATAAATCATTTATTTTCAGGCACTATAGCCTATTATACTATACCTTACAGACTAACATACATATATTATATTACATAAGTGTTAGTATAAAAACCTTAAAATTATGTTAGTAAACTTCCTAGCGCTACGTTTTCATGCGTTCCGGTGGTACTGTTCCGCGGAAGCGGCATAATGCAAAGAGAAAGAAGAAACCAGTACCTCTACCATGAGTTTTTGTTACAAGCGCACATGACATAACTATAGTAGTTAACGTAAAAACGCTACACGAATAGCAACAGGATCACCTCAGCGACAGGTGATCCTGTTATTTTACGTATGAGGGGACTGCCCGACCGCTACTGAGCAGTCCCCGCGACGTCGTGATATACTGGGCCCAGGTTCCAATCCTGAACCCGACACGAGTACAGGGGCGTTACTGGAGGTGCATTAAGTAGCGACTCCTACATGCATAAATAAACGATGTGCTATAGATACTATAAAAAATGAATAATTATACAACCCTATTATACTACAAATATGTACAAAGGATTGTATTACCAGGGTTTCATAATTTATAGCGTTACACAGTTCTTGGGAATTAGTTTGCGATTCCCACAACGCCCAAGCTTACCCGATTACAAGTCTACAAATATACCCGTTTATGGTTGGACTGCCACTTCGCCTTTCCTTATTTATTGTTTTATTATATATATCCTTATAAAAGAAAAGAAAACCACATAGATTGAAAACCGTGTCTTCAAGCAATGTGTCCCTACTATGACTTACGGTGCAGAGACATGGACGCTTACACAGGAGGCTATGTACACAATAAGAGTCGCACAAAGGAGCACGTAGCGAGCGATGCTCGGCATCAAATTGTAAGACCGAATCCGCAATACCAAGATCCGACGTCGTACGAAGGTCAAAGACGTGGGATATAGGGTAGCGGAATTAAAAAGGAGTTGGGCAGTCTACAGCGGCAACCAAATGGTGGACTAGACTGGGTCGGAGAAGTCCAGAACGTCCTATGGCTCGATGGACCGATGACGTTGGAAGGCTGAGGGACAGAGGAGATTGACAGAAAAAGGGAGGCTTATGCTCAGCAGTGGGCAATAACGGGCTGATGGTGATGATAATGGTGATAATGATGATGATGATGATGATATATCCTTATCATTATGATTTTAAATATAAAACCCGTGTATAAGTTGCAATAGCAATAAATCTTTAAAAAGTTTATCAATCTTTGCCAATGTTGCTTATTCTTTGCACCTTACCAAGCTTCATCACAAGCTTGCTTATTTTTTCGTTTAGCAAGCTAATTTCACCTTCCCGAGGGCTACGACCATTCTGGTTACAGGAGCCCGTCATGGACGGATTTTTGGGGAATCTGGTAAGTAGTAAGAGGTAGTGCCATGCCGCATTGCAGCCGAACTGGGCCGGCACGACTGGGGTGGTACCTCTCGTGTGACAGCTATGCTGTCGCGTTTTGTGTGGTTTGTGAGTTTCCGGTAGCGCATCTGCGTGGCCTTGGTTGTGCGGATGTGTATGGGCGTCGGCACCCTGAGACTCCGACTGCCCGTTTGCCCCCTGATGACAAAAAAAACTGGCCTAATGGCCGAAATTTCAACTTAATCGGTTGAGGTTTAACAAAATTAGAATTTGAAATATTTGTATGTTTGAAACATACAAATATTTCAAGTTAAATAAAAGCTTGTAAAAGTAAACAGCCTAACATTATGATGTACATTGTACATTAAGTTTGACCACTTCTACATTATTATTATGTAAATTAAGTCATTCAAATAAGCTGCAATCTCATAACCAAAACTAATCATACTATGATAAGTTTTATTTCTAATTATGACTGTACACTCAAGCTAGCTACCTATACAATATTTCGCCGCTATCATAAACATTTTGATTACTTCTGGGAGCTTTTAATACCCAGAAGTCGAATGTTCAATTCAGAGCTGTAAAACTAAAACATAAAAATATATATGACTAAACTAAAACTATAATTAAATATAATAACATGTAACTGTAAAGCTAAACTTAAGATATATGTTAATAACTAAATAAAATGTGTACGTCCACATGGTATAATTTATCTTCTTGTAAAATTCCATCGAAATCGAAAAAAGAATTTAGAATTAGGTAACACTAAGAAGTATTTCTGCTGCATTATATAAAAACTAACTAAATAATGCAGCAGAAATACTTTTTTAAATGGAATGAGTAGTTTTGAACAGCCAGTCAGCCAGATAGAGACATACCTTACTTTCTCGTTTTAGGCAAAAAAAATAATAATAAGATAAACTCACCAACTGGCTTAAAAGATAAGTGAGTAATACTGCGTAATGCGTATAGACCACCACTTTAAACTTTGAGAGTGTTTCTTATCTCCATTTAGAAAGGAATAAGGTAAAAAATAATGTAGGTTTAAGATAAAATAAGAGTTTTAAGATATAATAAAGAAATGGCTTCTGACTTGAATCATCGCGGCCAGTCGGAGACGCTCGGTTCGGCTCTAGGATTAGAATCTGTATCCTCTCTCCCAAAATATTATTATGTCCTGTTTTAATAGATGGAAAAAAGGTTGAGAATGATGATGATGATTGTGTTATAATATATAATTTTAAACGCACAATGCTTTAAAAATAATAATACGTTTTACAAAATTAAAGCCATATTTAATAGCTTTAATATAATAATTTAAAGCGAAACTATACATTGTCCTCTAGATAGGCTTAATAACTTTAATCAAAGAGCTGTTATTAATTTTATGTAATTTTATGTAACCGAATATCATTAATCGACTGCAGTTAATGACGCACGGCTTTAATAACTTTTTGAAACTAACATAATACATAATTAATTTTAAATAATAATTATATTTTAGTTCGTTAATAACAATGAATGGCTTTGAAGCGAGATAATTAGCGCAGTTTACCTTATTTTTCTGGTATAAGTGACGATAGATTTACTTCGTCCATTCTAAAAATTTCAAAATTACGCTAATGAAGTTGATAGAAAGTGCTATGTGGCATTCGAATAGTTATTATATTCGAAACATCTTCTATAGCATATATGCAAGGAATGATAGTATCCTATTCAATTTAAATAAATTAGTATTAAACATTAAGAAATCTTAATCAAAATATAAAAGACTCAAGCAAACCATGAAATCCCAACTAGTGATGGAATAAAACATTCTAATGAAACAGCTACAATAGTTGTTTGAATAGAATGAAAATAGGGCGGCCGTTACACTGTTGTTTTAATCTGCGTTGTTTTAGAAAAACAAGAGAAATGAGACTTTAATTCTAAACCCTCCATGTATACGATGATTACAATAAGTTGTAACATCAAATATAGTGCCATTGAATACAGTAATATTGAAACACAGTTATTTTATTACTTTTTAGTTTAGTATTTTTGAAGTCGGTTTAAATTTTTTGTAAAATGCTTTTTTTTTAATTTGAATAGCATAAGCTTCTCTTATCACGGTCATGGGTCTCCTCCTAGGCAAGTTCTTATGTAAATATCAATGAATATCATGCGTTCACCACCAAAAACTGCCATGGAGGGTGGGTCCCGCTCTCAACCTGACTTGTCAAAGATAAGTACAGAGCTTACCGACACTCAAATAACAATCCGCAAACGAAAACAACCAGAGCGTACAGATTGTGAATGTTCTAGCGAGTTCAAATTAATGCGTAACGAATTAACGCGCATAACTTCGCTACTTGAGAACTATGTTGAGTCTAACGCACAGATATTGAACCAAATGAGACAGAGTATTGTAGAAGTTAAAAGTGAGATTACTGAATTAAAAAAATCACACGAACAAACAAGAAATTTAATCAGCACTAATGCATTGGAAATTAGCTCGCAAATCCAAGATATCAAACTGACAACATCTGAAATAACGTACGAACAAGGGCTAATAAAATCACAGATAGGACAGCTAGAAAATAAGATCAGAAGAAGAAAGAGAACCTTAAGGAATCTAAATTGAATCAAATTTCACCTCAAGATAAACATATGTACGTCAACGAACAGATTATACGCGAAGTTCAAGACCGCAAAAAGAGAGAAAACAATATTATACTGGATGGTTTGGCCGAGCAAACCTCAATAATTAAACAAGAACGAATCTCCAAAGATGAATCTGAAGTACTGAAAATTACCTCTGCAATTTGTTGCGATTTACCTAAACCAGTCAAGATATTCCGAATCGGCAAATACAACCCAGGAAAACCCAGAAAAATTAAAATCTGCTATAATCAACCAGATTCCCCATGATACTACTCCGCAATAAATCCAAATTACCTGAAAATGTAAAAGTTTATTCTGACCAAACACCAACACAGCTAAAGTATTTTCAAGAAATCAAAGAGGAATTAACGCAGCGTACTAATAATGGATAAAATTATCTAACTATCAAGTACATCAATGGAACACCAACTATCATCAAATCTATTTCAAACTCCAATTACTAAAAGAAGCTACAGCCGATACAATTACCTACCAACTACTAAGCAATCACAACTATATACAACCAAATCATGCTCGATTATCTTTTCTGTACCTAAATGCTCGAAGTATCCGAAAGAAGGGAAAATTAGATGAGCTTAAGTGCATTTTACATTCAATACCAACAACTGTGCATGCTATTTTAATAACAGAAACTTGGATTACGTCAGAGAATCAAGCACTTGACCTGCATATCGATAATTACACACACTATTACAACTATAGAACAGACACTAAGGGGGGAGGTGTATCAGCATACATACACAACAATCTCAAACATAGCTTAATTGAATCAACCTACAAAGACGGTAACAATTACCTATGGATACAAATACAAAAATATGCACTCAACATAGGTGTGATCTACAAACCCGGCGATACAAATTTCAAAAGCTTTCTTGAAGAATATGAATTGCAATTACAATAAAGAAAGAGAGCTATAGTTTTCGGAGATTTTAATATCGATTTATTAACAAAAAACAATAAGTTAACTATGTACAAACGGACACTTGATGAAGTTGGCCATAGACTGGTTAACAAAATCAACAAAGCATACTGCACAAGAGACTCTGCCACCAAAAAATCAATTTTGGATCACGTCTGCACAAACGTAAAAGATAAAAATATTAGATTTTCCATCATCAACACATCAATGTCAGACCACAAACAGATTTATCTACAACTTGATAGATTTAAACCTCCTCAGAGAATTCGCACTATTTATCAAGCTATAGATTATATTAAACTAAAAGAATCAGTAGATCACGATAAATCTATAAATCTGTATGACAACTACACAATATTTGAAGACCAATTAAAATTCCATATAAGTAACAACAAATTAACAAAAATAAAAATACTCAACCCCCCTAAAGAAGATTGGATCAATCAGGATATTATTTATGGAATAAAGCTAAGAAACTATCTGTGGACGCAGTATAAGAAGAATATGGAAAACAATACATTGAAAGAGGACTTTAAACGGCAGAGAGACACTGTAGCAAAATTAATTCAAGATACGAAAAATTCTTATTATATTAACCTATTTAGTAACTGCACGAAGAAACCTAAGAAATTGTGGTCACTCATAATTAGTCTTGCCCGAAATAAAATTAAACACGGTTGTGCTCCTCCAAAACTTATTTTCGATTCTAAAACGATTACAGACTCTAATGAAATTTGTGAAGTATTTAATAACTATTTTTCTTCAATAGGACCTGAATTAGCGAGAAAAATACCAGATAAGTATCATGACGTGTCTGCATACGCTCAATATATTAAGTCGGGCAAACAATGTTTCACTGAACTATGCACATTAGAACCCTGCAACGCTAACGAAGTTATCAAAATAATTAACGATCTCGCCTCTAACTCAAGCACAAGATTGGAAGGGATTAGCACAAAAGTGATAAAATGTCTGGAATACTCTATTTCCAACAACCTGGCTCTGTGTTTTAACAAACTTATGACAAGTGGTGAATTTCCAAATACTTTAAAAATCGCCAAAGTCATACCATTTTTTAAATCTGGACTTCAAACTGACCCTGGTAATTATCGCCCAATCTCAGTCTTACCAGTGCTATCTAAAATATTAGAAAAACTATTGTACGTAAGGCTAATCAAACACCTAGATTCTTTTAACTTCATCTCAAAACAACAATACGGATTCAGAGCAAGAAGTGACACCACAGCTGCAGTAATAGATCTCGTAACGGAAATCAAAACTAATATAGACAAAAAACGTATTGCTTTAGGGGTCTTTATTGATTTAAAGAAAGCTTTCGATACCGTTAGTCACACACTTCTACTACATAAGTTAGAATCTATTGGTATCAAAGGCAACGCCCTCAAAATGTTCCGTTCATACTTAAAAAATCGATCACAGGTTGTCAAGATAGAGAATTATCAGAGCGCTCCGTTATCTATCTCATGTGGAGTCCCCCAGGGATCTGTTTTAGGCCCCCTTTTATTCCTGATATATATAAACAACATTACAGAATTAGGACTAAACGGCCACGTTACTTTATATGCCGATGACACATGTCTATTTTATTTCGGGACTAATATTCACGACATTATTATACAAGCACAAGCAGACTTGGATGTCTTATCTGAATGGTTCCAATATAATTTATTAACCATAAACACCAATAAAACTAGTTATATTATCTTCAAATCTAAAAATAAAACCATTCCACCACATGCCTCATTAACAATAAATAATATCCCTATTAATGAAACTACCAAAGAAAAATATCTTGGCCTAAGAATAAACAATTACCTAACATGGAATGACCAAATTGATTACATAAAAAAAAAGTTGTCCTCTCTAATTGGTTCACTGCGTAATCTATACGGGTCTCTCACTCCTTAGTCAAATCACACTTGTTATATTTGATCGAAGTATGGGGCAGCGCTACAAAATCAAAATTACAAGAATTACAGATAATACAAAATAAAATAGTAAAAGCTCTCTTCCAATACCCATTCCTGACATCAAAAAAAAAAGATCTACAACGAAACTGGTATACTTAATATTAATCAACTTTACGTAAATAATACATGCATAATTATAAGGAAAATCATTGAAAAAACTATTAATATAAACTTAACTTTTATTAAAAAAATACAAATTACGAAACGCAGTACTCGCCGTCCAAGTTTGCTTGTACTAACTAGGATACGAACCAATTACGGCAAAAAAAGTATAACTTTTGAAGGAGCACAACTTTATAATAAGCTACCACCTGACATAAAAAATGTGTGCTCATTTAACATATACAAAAAAAAAACTATTAGAATATGTAAAAACAATGCATCTCGACTAAATAAATAAATAAAAAAGTAAATTATACAAAACAATACAATATTATGTTAAGTGAGCACCTGAGTAGTGAGTACCTATAACTGTGTGACGACCATTAAAATTATATTTATACATGATATGTATTATCAAATGTTCTCATGTAAGTGACTCTGTCTTTTTGAGAATAAATTCTTTAAACCTAAACCTAATTATAATAAAAATAATATAATAATAATATCAACCCTTATATGATTATATTATTTTACAACCCAACCTTATTATAGTACCCTCAATTGGGCACTGGTTTAGTCTTCGAATACAGGCAAGGAGGGTGTTTGTGTGTCATTGGTGAGAGTGAAAGTGAGAGGTCTGGGTCCGACCCAGTCCTCTCACTCCACTCTCACGGCCAGGAGGCCGTGCCCATACTTAATACCCACTAGGCATCGTCACTCGCATATCGATATCAGTTAGCAGGTAAATTTAGGAAGACCTATTCAAGAGTGGATCGGCTGGACTCTAAGCCCGTTAAAGTCAATGTACATAAAGACTAAGAAGTATAGTACCGCTTCATCATCATCATCATTAGCCTCTATTCGTTACCGCTGAACAAAAGTTCATTTCTGATGATGCCTATGCCTCCCGCAATGAATGCCAAGAACAACGGCTTAATCAATAGTAAAGATACTGTCATGTATTAATTTAAGAAATACCATTTTGAAGTAAGCTTGAAAAATGCATCGAAATACGGAAGCAGAAGTATTTTAGACATTATAGATAAATTATATATAATAAAGTAAGTGACTCATTTCACTCAGTAACTTAACTGATGATGAGGACATTAATAAATGATGAATGTGATTTTCTGGTGATCGATGATTAAATTATGTATCGTTAAAATGGCGAACGGTTAGTATATGAATTAAGCTCGCAGGAAGTTTCAAATTAAACAAAGATCTGAGCTCCGCAGCTCCGTGCATTTAGGTATTTTCTTAGTTATTCGAGAAAAAGAGTTAGATGACGTCCAATTCGATGGGTCGTCAATGTCCAGGTTGTGGCCAATTCTATTAAAATGCGCGTTGTGTTGGATCGGTTGTCTTGGCTTACATTAAAAGAAGCAGATTTCCAACATTGGAAGGAAGAAGGTTCACGACTAAGAAGAAATTATCTGGGAGTAACGGATTTAGCTCTGATGTCAAAATATCCTTGATGTTGGTTATGATAAACGGTCAGAATGACATGACAAAATATCATCATCTATTATAATATCCTACAGTATATATAGCGCTTTTAACCGTTTTTGCCCCTTTAGGGCTTACATAAATACGTAGGGACTGGCAAATAAAATTAACAGTAATCCCTTGTAAACAGCTGACACTAAAGGAATTACTTGACCTGCTTTTTATATAAAAGGTTTCATCTGTACGTTTATGTTTTTTTGTAAGAAATTCTAAAGCGAACGAAAAAAGTGCAAAAACGGCTCAATGAATTGGTCTGTTAAAGAAATACAAACATACACTGATGATCTCCGGTCTAAAAATCTAGATCATCAACAGCACCACCATGGTTCAAGCCTTGTTGTGGCGGTGGGGCTCCGTAGCCTAAGGTGTGCCCAGCACCTTGGGCGAAGCAAATTGAGCCGAGGGAGCTGCTCTTTGTACCCCTCTTATATGAAAAGGGGACAAAAGAGCAGAGGGACAAGGGACGAAAATGGGAACTCCACCCCATTGTACTGTCCCAACGTTGGGAGGGGATGTTCTGTGGGTGCGGGACAATCCCTCTGTGGAGGTGGCGTCGGTCCTTTAAGGGATTAACTTGCCATCGAGGTGTCCTGTTTGCTCATTAGATCCGGGGCACCTCTCCAAAGGCGGAATTGGTGGCACTCGCCGGGTTTTAGTGGATAGAGCTGCATCCACCTTACCACCTTTCGGGCGTAGCGAGTTCTACTTAACCACTTCGGGAGACCCACTCCCCCACGGGTTGCCTCAGAGCATTTCCCGGCGTAAAAAAAGAACATCAACAGCATTATCGTTATCAACCTTTTATCCGTCCACTGTTGAATCGATTTTACCAGGACCGACGGTGACCAAACGCTGCATGGAGTAACGTCATCCTATGTTGTTTGACGTCCTTTCATCCTTTTTATAATATGTCCGTATATTATAAAAAAGGACGAAAGGCGTAAACCGACGGCATAGCACGTGATAGCTATCTATTAATTTTCCACTGGGAATTCGATTCTTATCGGTATATTAAGCAGCCCATAACGAGCAGCAAATAACTCGATAAAGCTTGTCGATTCGTTCCACGATTGCATTGGGGAAAAACGGGCAATATTGTACATTTTTATGGCAACAGAATAGTAATATAAATTATAATATAATACGGTCTGGGTAGATGTCGTCTTGCAACATTCGAAGCGCCATCTTTTGTGTCAAAAACTGCCGTGTAATCGTTATAGGACTGCAGGAGTTCATCGCGGACAAACGTGACACAAAATTTTTATATACAACTTTGTGGTACATGTAAGGTCCGCGATAATTTATTTGATCTTGCCGGAAGAACCTTTTGAGGTTATGTTTTTTCTTTTATTTCAACGCCGGGAAATGCTCTGAAGCATCCCGCGGGGGAGTGGGTCTCCCCAGGCAGGTATGTGGGACTCACTGCGCCCGAAAGCCGGTAAGTGGACGCAGTTCTACCCACTAAACTCGGCGAGTACCACCAATGCCGCTTTTGGTGTGGTGCCCCGGATCTAATGAGCAAACAAGGTACCTCGACGGCTAGTCAGTCCCTCAGGGGATTAACGCCACCTCCACAGAGGCGATGCACCACATAACAACCCCTTCCAACGTCGGGACAGTACAATGGGATGAGGTTCCCGTCCTCGCCCCTTGTCCTCCTGCTCCTTTGTCCCCTCTTATAAGAAGAGGGGTACAAAGAGCAGCTCCCGCGGCTCAATATGCTTCGCCCAAGGTGCTGGGCTTACCCTAGGCTACTGAGCCCCGCCACGACAAGGCTTGAACAAAAGTGGGGAATATATACAGTTCTAATATTAAACAATATAATAAAAAATGCTACTACTACTTCAACTTGCATCGTCGGTCCTGGTTACGTGCATGACATGATCGACCATCTTGACGTTCATTGAAGTTGCTATGTTCAGCGGTGGAAAAAGCTGAAAATAATAAGCATAAGTATCGATTAACTATTTTGGCAGTCATGTATCTCTTGGTCTTTTCAGCAAGCTGACGATGACAGCAATTTTGTAAAACAAGATACAACGACATTCCGTACAACAAGATTTGTAAATAGCCTTTTATGCTGTAATCTATTTCTTGAGGAATGTTTAATAATACGGTATTAAACATTTTAGTGTAAAGCTAAGATTTTAGCTGAGCAGAGATAGCTCGTACATAATTAAATCTTATTACTCGGTTCGGGTGTAGACGAAATTAATTTGGGAATTACGAGCTCGAAATACTCCCAATAAGATATAGCGATTGGAATTTATTAGTCTAATAAACTTAAGTCTGTATAATGAGTGTGTGCGAGATCGATTATAACACGGTAATATAGCCACTTTTCTTATCCGTACTGAAATGTAAGTCAACGTCCCCGATGAAAATTTACGAGCTTAACTGGTACAAGCTTCTATATTAACTCCTTGACTTAACGACAAATTCTTGAGACGCAAAATCGTATCGCGATGATAGAATAATTAATAATATAATATAATGAATATTATTCAACAATCACACCACGTTAACCTAGGCCCGTGGTAAGTTTGTCATGTCTTGTGTTACGGGTACTAGGATCGGAAATAAATTTAAGAAATTTATATAGATTCATATATACACGTCTATGACACGGTGCAGACATCTATATTCTCATCATCTATATATCCCCACTAAGACCCGGCGCGTGCCACCAATGCCGTCTTTGGTAAGGTGCCCCGGATCTATTTAGCAAACAGGGCATCTCGACGGCTAGTCATTCCCTCAAGTACAGACCCACCTCCACAAAGGGGTCGTCCCGTACCATATAACAACCCCTCCCAACCTCGGGACAGTGCGCGAGGTTCCCGTCCTCGCCCCTTGTCCCCCCTCCTATTTTTTCCCCTCTTCTCATAAGAGAGGTACAAAGAGCAGCTCCCCCGTTTCAAGTGGCTTCGCCCAAGGTGCTGGGCTCACCTCGGGCTACTGAACCCCTCCGCCACGACAAGGCTTGAACTTTGGTGGGGATGTTTTGGACTATAAGGTGACGAACCCTTTCATTCCATGACTGTACAATACTAAAACAGACAGATAGTTGATAACATATAGGCACTAGTAAATCATCCTCTCTCAGGGACAGTCAGGTTACAGGTAATTATTCCTAAACGATTAATGTCAATTCTCCAATCAGGAATAATTAAATTATAGCCATCTGCACCATGGAAGTGATTAAAACTAAGAAGCACATGGCCGAGCCCAATATAATATAAGATCGCGTTTAGTAAAATCAATGATTGACTTAAGATGGCAAGTTTATTACGATTCAATATTCATTTACATCCTCCTTTTATCATTTACATCCTCCTTTTGTCATCTGATGTTAAAGATGTTTTTAAGTAAAACTGCTTTAAGCGTTCAAAAACATCTTTAGGCGCGACTAGAGGGTAACTCAGATTTTTGTCTGACGGAAGTAACGTTTAGTATTCTATATTCAAAAATAGGAACTTGCATTGGCAAAGCATTCACGAGGGCCATGCCACTGGTCTACGGTGACATACCGAACATGAAACATTATTCTATCTTCTGTCTACTACTACTACTACTTCTGTCGAATGATCAGGCTACTGGACAGTTTACGCAGCGGTCGCGGGTTCGAATCTCGCCAGGTTCACATAATTTGTATGATGAATAAGATAAAAAAGCAGGGGGACAAGGGGCGAGGATGAGAACCTCACCCCATTGTATTTTCCCGACGTTGAGAGAGGTTGTTCTCTCTGTGGAGGTAGCGTCGGTCCCTTGAGGGACTGACTAGCCGTCGAAGTGCCCTGTTTTCGCAACAGATCCGGGGCTCTTCACCAAAGGCGGCATTGGTGGCACTCGCCGGGTTTTAGTGGGTAGAACTGCGTCCACCTTACCACGTTTAGGGCGCAGCGAGCTGGACATACCCTCCTGGGCAGATCAACTTCCCCGCGGGATGCCTCAAAGAATTTCTCAGCCCAAAGAAAGGTACTATCAACTTAAAAAAGGATAGAAAAACGTTTATCTTATGTATAGAAGAGATCACCGACGTCCAGAGACACCAAAGTGGCTGTCGCCGGCCTCCGGTGGCTGTGGTCGGTCGCTCGTTATGCCGAACCTTAGGCTTTTAGAGAGAAAACCAATTTTTCAAAAGTGTACTGGTATGTACGATCTACTACCTCCAATTCGAAGTCAGTACCAATTAGCCAAATACCACCGCAATGAATACGCACAATATGCTAGAAATGAAAGGCTAACTTTTATGATGTAATGGTGTTGCCACCTGCTATTATAAAATGTTTACAAACGTTGGTAAACATTTTATAATATCAGTGTGGCAGCCCCATTACATCATAAAACTTACGCTTTCATTTCTAGCATATTTTGATTTAATTTTTATAAATATAAAGTTTCTTTGACACAAAACCAAGGAGTATTTATGCAGCCACTGCCATTTATTTCATCTGCAATCTTTCATAGATTGAGCAATAATTATGAGAAACCAAATTCAGGGAAAGTAATCTTTATCTCCAGTTACAATTGGCCTAGCGTGGGCTCGTCCGTCAGATTCTTGTTTTTATTCGAAACATAAACAGTACATAGATAAAAAATTGGTCTCCGCTGCGGTCTTTTTAATCTATGACAGTAAACCTGTTTCGGGGTAACCGACTTCAAAAAGGAGGAGGTTATCAATTCGGAATCTTTTCTTTAAGAATACATTTATAAGAAATGCTAGTATGAATTGATTATGTATTTGCGGTTATTTTTGATTTTCGATTGCTGATATAGTTCTCGCGTGATATAAGGTGATTAGCTTTCGTTATTATACCTATGGCTCCAGCTTAAGCAATTTATGACAGGTTTCGGTATTAATAAAAAAATATTGAAGTTTATCAAAATTAATATTTTTTGTATAGTTTGTGCTTGGAAATTTAAGCATAAAAGAAAGGAATAATAAAAATTTACTGTTATTAAGGCTGATTACATTTTGGCGCGAACGATAAAATTAATGTGTCATTTTCATTACACGCGACCCGAGTCGTAACCACAAGTCGAATTTAAGGAAAATCCAATTTAACGTACAAAATCTCCGAGAAATCATTTTGTATTTTTGTGTGGAATTTTTTTAATATAACACGAAAAGCATGAAATATTTTCATAGAGGATTTTGCCGTCCTTGTTACATTGTCGATCATCGGATGTCTCCTAAGAAAATACGTAATTTCTCTATTTTGTTTTTAAATTTGGAACATATTTATTGGAACAATTCTTTTTTAATAGCATATGGGGGCAAACGAGCAGTCGAAGCCTTTTGGCGACTATTGAAGCCCTAACACATCCGCAAAACCAGAGATTGTGCAGATGCGTTGCCCTCCTTTTCCCTATCTCCCCAATAGGCCACCGGAAATTCACAAACCACACGAAATGCGACAGGATAGCCGTCACTTTACGCCGGTATTATGAGTGCGTGAGGTACCACCCGGTCTTGCTGGCTCAATTCGGCCCTGGTTCTAAATTAATTCTTCTCTCTGACATATCTACAACGCTTAGTATAAGCGTAAGAATTTCTTTACTGCTGGCACAATTTTAAGTCCTAATTTCTTTTCCCCCAAAATTCAAGATTCATAGATGCTTTAACCTTTTTCCTCAACTCCCGTTTTACACTTTTATTTCACTGAGCTCGATATTTCGCCATTATCTACGAATGTCTTGTTCACGTGAACATGGTAAATATTCAGTAAATAATTTTAAATAATTTTAGTAATGTAAATAACAAAGTTAACTTAAAATAACAGTTTGTCAGATACAACGTGTATTTGACAAACTGGAAAAAATATTATTGATAAAAAAACCATGTCATGTATTAGAGCTAATAATATACAGCACGATACTGCATGTTATATTCATAGCAGTAAATATTCAGTAAATAATTTTAAATAATTTTAGTAATGTAAATAACAAAGTTAACTTAAAATAACAGTTTGTCAGATACAACGTGTATTTGACAAACTGGAAAAAATATTATTGATAAAAAAACCATGTCATGTATTAGAGCTAATAATATACAGCACGATACTGCATGTTATATTCATAGTCAGGATTTTAGCACATTGTTGCTTGTACAATATACTATATAGTATTCATTCATTATTCATTCACTCCATAAAATAACAGTTTGTCAGATACAACGTGTATTTGACAAACTGGAAAAAATATTATTGATAAAAAAACCATGTCATGTATTAGAGCTAATAATATACAGCACGATACTGCATGTTATATTCATAGCAGTAAATATTCAGTAAATAATTTTAAATAATTTTAGTAATGTAAATAACAAAGTTAACTTAAAATAACAGTTTGTCAGATACAACGTGTATTTGACAAACTGGAAAAAATATTATTGATAAAAAAACCATGTCATGTATTAGAACTAATAATATACAGCACGATACTGCATGTTATATTCATAGCAGTAAATATTCAGTAAATAATTTTAAATAATTTTAGTAATGTAAATAACAAAGTTAACTTAAAATAACAGTTTGTCAGATACAACGTGTATTTGACAAACTGGAAAAAATATTATTGATAAAAAAACCATGTCATGTATTAGAGCTAATAATATACAGCACGATACTGCATGTTATATTCATAGCAGTAAATATTCAGTAAATAATTTTAAATAATTTTAGTAATGTAAATAACAAAGTTAACTTAAAATAACAGTTTGTCAGATACAACGTGTATTTGACAAACTGGAAAAAATATTATTGATAAAAAAACCATGTCATGTATTAGAGCTAATAATATACAGCACGATACTGCATGTTATATTCATAGTCAGGATTTTAGCACATTGTTGCTTGTACAATATACTATATAGTATTCATTCATTATTCATTCACTCCATATATAATACTCATCAACTTTGTGACTATTAATATTTATTCAATAGAACATGAGTATTGCCACACAGGAATTCCATTTCCGCGTTTCTAAGCTTTGAAATAAAGGGAAATGAGCTTTTTTCTTTTATGTAAAAAAGTATTAGTGCTTATTAAGTATTACGTATTTTACATTTTTTTTATAGAAGGGGGGCAAACGGACATTCGTGTCATCTGGTGGTAATTGATAAGAGACATCCATGGACACCCGTTACATCATTAGCTGATACGTTGCCAGCCGTTCAAATATGAGTATGCTCTTTTCTTGAAGGTTCCTAAGTCATATTCGGAAATATTGTATATTTTATTATGTATTTATAATATATATAATATGTATATATATATATATATATATATATATATATATATCTATACATAGTTGTTTATTATATCACTCAGTTCCACTGTAAAGAGTCTTGTCATTCACCTAGACCAAACGCTTTCGTGGAATGTGCAGCTTAAAGAGCTGCGTAAGAAAATGACCGGAGCTGCGTCCTCTTTACGACGTCTGAGTAATTTCCTTCCAAAACCTACCAAAATTTCTCTTGCACAGTCTATATTACTTCCCATCCTTGACTACGCAGATGTATGTTACTGCGATCTTAATGAGAACCTTCTTTCTGCACTAGAGCGCCTTCAAAATTTATGTATACGCTTCATTTTCGGGATCCGTAAATTTGACCACGTTTCTGAGTACCGTGCGAGGCTCAAGTGGCTTCCCATAAGGCTGCGTCGGAATACCCACATTCTTCATCTCCTTTACAATGTCCTCTTTAATCCAAATTCTCCTTCCTATCTAAAAGAAAAAAATTGTTACCTTGCTGACCACTCGTCTATCCTTCGCTCTTCTAATAAACGAACGCTTGCCTTTCCTATTCATAAAACTATCTTTTTCGAATATTCTTTTACTGTCTCAGCTATTCGACTATGGAATGCCTTACCCGAATCAGTGCAAAGATCACAATCTATTTCTGTATTTAAAAAGCGTCTTAAGGAGTACTATCTATCCTTACCAGCTTCATAGTGCGTATATCGTTTCCTTACCTTGTTTCAATGCGATATATTTATAAAATTATGTATGTTGTATATTTGAATATCTTTGTATGTATTTATTGCATAAATATTGTATATTTTATTATGTATTTATAATATATATAATATGTATATATATATATATATATATATATATATATATATATATATATATATATTTAGTTGTCAAATTATATATTATTATGTTAATTGAGTAACTTTAATATAAATTTTATGGTTATACTAAACAATAATATTTAAAAAATGCTCGTACCAAAGTCCTACCTCACCTTCACCCCTATCTCTTCATCAATGGTCGTCTGGAAGAGACCGCTTGGAGCGGTAAGACCGCCCTTTTTTGTACTTAACTATTGTGAAATATTGTACTTTAATGTTCTAGTGTACTGGTACAAAATAAAGCATTTTATTATTATTATAACCTAAACATAAAAGCTTAAACCAAGAATTGAAGGAAAAGTATTTCATATTCGATAGTCTAGTTATTTTGCAATATATATTTTTATAATGTCATCAGGGGGCAAATGAGCAGTCGGAGCCTCAGGGCGCCGACACCCATACACATCCGCACAACCAAGGCCACGCAGATGCGCTGCCCTCATTTCACAAACCGCATGTTTTTCCATAATATTCAATGGATTCTATATTACTATATCAAAGTATCTGTCTATGATACTAAGACATTAATGTTGTCCTGCTTCATTTTTTACCAAACATCTAAATTGGCAAAAAAAAAGAACTTGAATAGTCTTTAGTGTAAATACACCCATAAACATATTCATACATAAACTAACATATAAACACTTAAACTATTTTAAAAGGATTACTCTGTGGATTAAGCGTGTTGCAGCTACGTAAAAAAGGCCGTGGATTTAAAACTCGTTTCACGAATATCTCTTTATAAAAGTACCAACATTCAGATTATTGTTTGTGTGGAATGTAAATTGAAATATTCTCCTGAAACGTTTTGTTTATGAAGTATTTACAGAATTGTATGAAAGGAACATTTTCGAAAGCTCGCAGCATTGTTATTGTGTATTTTTATCTGACTGTTGTTTTTTGAGTGTCTATACATGTATTTATGTGGGACACTCTGCAGCTTGTATTTTTTGGTAGATTTTAAGATTTGAGAAATGACATTAAAATTGTTGTAACTGTGAAAGTGAAAACGGGTATATCGAAATTATAAATTATTATGTCGGATTCTTGGCGCCAAATTATGTGTCGTAGATTAAAATAATATACCTTTTTGTTGAACGAATAGACAGACAATCAAACGAATCATTAATCTACTAACAATTGATTTACCACGTGGTAAGGATCAATTTCGCCAATATAAATAAAATACATCAAACATCAGGCCCAGTCTTGCTAGGCCAAAACAATTAGAGGAGTAGTCTGACCTTAGCCGGGGCAGCCTGTCGCTGAGGTGATCCTGTTGCCTGCAAATCCGGGACCCTCAAAAAGCAGCTGAAGGTGCTCGCAGTGGTTTTAGTTAGGCTGGGAACTTCCAGGTGCGAGTCCCACTTTGGGTCAGGATCTACCCGAAGATTCTGGCTGCATTCATAAGGATTTCTCTGCGGTATCAAAAGGCTAAAACAACTAGCCCAAACGAAGTATATCCTGAGACGCAAGGGGTTCTCGGTGCCACAAAACACTGCCTTTTCTAACTGTAACTTAAATCAAAACTGAGATACTTTATGAAAGAAAATAATTAAGCAGAATGGTCGTGGCCATGTAAAAGGGCATCAGCATTAAGAAATCCCTTCCACCGGTACTTACAGACCTCCTTGCTACCGAAAACATAGATCATGTGACCCCTATATTATATTATATAAGCATGCTGATTTTAGTTCTAGTTTGATGCAAGTAGCGGGAGATGGATTGGTTAAATATATTAAGCAGTGGACGGCAAACGATAATAATAATAGTTCCGCATACATGGACGATAAAAACAGATGGAAAATGAATTCCAATCTCAGTTTTAAAAATCACGAATACAAGCTATCAATATTTTTTTTTCATGCACCAAATCCTAACTTGACGCGTGTCGGACACGCGCGGATGGTTTTTATATCTTGTTCCAATATTATCTTTGAAAAAATTGAACTCTTTTTTACTTTATAAGGTCGATAGTATTACTGGTGATATTGATAATAGCTAATATCTATGTTTCGGCACGTTCATTGTGTTCTATACGGTTTTATTATAAATCATTTCGCTTTACAATCTTATATCGATTCTAGCTTTTGCGCGAGCTTCGCTTAGATTTAAAGCCGTATTCCTACTAAAAGGCAAATATAATCATTTATTTTTATAGCACAGTGATGTTTGTGGCATTATATTCGGATCCCCACCATGGTTCAGGCTTTGACGTGGCGGTGGGGCTCAGTAGCCTAGGGTGAGCCCAGCACATTGGGCGAAGCCAATTGAGCCGAGGGGGCTCTTTGTACCCCTATTATAGGAAGAGGGGACAAAAGAGCAGGGGGCAAGGGGTGTTGGGAGGGGTTGTTCTGTGGTCCGGGACAACCCCTTTGTGTAGGTGGCGTCGGTCCTTGCGGGACTGTCTAGCCGTCGGGGCACCTCACCAAAGGCGGCATTGGTGGCACTCGCCGCGTTTTAGTGGGTAGAGCTGCGTCTACTTTACTTTATAAGGTCGATAGTATTACTGTTGATATTGATAATAGCTAATATCTATGTTTCGGCACGTTCATTGTGTTCTATAAGGTTTTATTATAAATCATTTCGCTTTACAATATTAAGATTTTTTCCTACATTTGAACTCACAAACATTATTATATTACTTGGGAACTATAGATAGTACATAATATTCTGGTAAGCTTTAATTATATAGCATAATTCTTTGCAATATGAAGATTTTTATAGTAAAAAAAACACGTGTGTAATTCACACGTGGTAGAAGTAAAACCTTCAAATATCACGAACATAAGAAACCCTGTATAATGCTTCATATCTCATTTTCTCCCACGTTAAATCTCATGAATTTATGTGTCTGTCTCTTTTTACTGTCGCTTTTTCGTTTCATCGACTTTCAAATCACAACGACGCTAAAGAAGTTTTCACTTCAAAAAGAAAATGCTATAATTTTTTTGTTTCTCTGTCTTATTAACATGAATCAACATCATGGTTGCTGTAAAGTATACGAAACGTCAGGCTTGTTAAAATCTTAATGAACCGCGATAAAATCCGTAAAAGTTGATAATGAAGTATCAGAAAAGTTTTAATGAAAATAGGAAATACGGTTCGTATACTGGAGTATGTTTGTTTATCAAATTAACATTCAATTTAAACATCCGCACGGGAAATGATCGCAAGAATGTAATGTCGGAAATGTATCTCCATTTGTATTGTATGCGGTTGAAGTTTCTTTAGGGTTGCCAAATTCAAACACCACAAAATTCAACTGTACATTTTAAATTTCTTGTAATTTTAGTAATGCTTTCTTTACACTATATTACTAGACTATATATTTTAATACACATATTATTCCCTTATGTTTAGTAAAGAAAATAGTTTAACATTAATTATTATCATAGGCGTAATAATAATAATATCAACTCTTATAGGCCCACTTTTGGTTTCCCCCTCGAAATAAAGTTCTACGTTGGCTCAATGCGGGATAATGAACTTCTCATACCTTCAAAGTCTTTTAATCTAATCAGGCACGTTGCACGTTAAATGCACGTTTCCTCACGATGATCTCCTTCACTGGAGAGCAAGCGATGTTCATGCATCTGCATGGGGAAATTTAGAAAAACCCAGTTCATGGCACCGGTCAGGATTGAATCCAGATCTCTCCCTCAAGAGGCCGAGTCCATACCCACTAGACTATCGTCGCTCTATCTTTATACGTACCGCATGAGAACCGAGAGCTGGTGGGCTTCTATAATAGTCGGATATATAACAGGATAGAGTAGTATACCCCACCATGGTTCAGGCCTTGACGTGGCGGTGGGGCTCAGTAGCCTAGGGTGAGCCCAGCACCTTGGGCGAAGCTAATAGAGCCGAGGGGGCTCTTTGTACCCCTCTTATAAGAAGAGGGGACAAAAGAGCACCCCCTGCTCTTTTGTCCCCTGGGCGAGGATGGGATTCTCACCCCATTGTACTGTCGTTGGGAGGGAATGTTCTGTGGTGCGGGACAACCCCTCTGTGGAGGTGGCGTCGGTCCCTTGGGGGACTGACTAGCCGTCGAGGTGCCCTGTTTGTTTATTAGATCCGGGGCACCTCACCAAAGGCGGCATTGGTGGCACTCGCCGCGTTTTAGTGGGTAGAGCTGCGTCTACTTTACTTTATAAGGTCGATAGTATTACTGTTGATATTGATAATAGCTAATATCTATGTTTCGGCACGTTCATTGTGTTCTATAAGGTTTTATTATAAATCATTTCGCTTTACAATCTTAAATCGATTCTAGCTTTTGCGCGAGCTTCGCCCGTGTTAACTTAGATTTAAAGCCGTATCCCTACAGGCGGCATTGGTGGCACTCGCCGCGTTTTAGAGCTGCGTCCACTTACCAGCTTTCGGGCGCAGCGAGTCCCACATACCCGCGTGGGGAGACCTACTCCCCTGCTGGATGCCTCAGAGCATTTCCCGGCGTTAAAAAAAAAAAAAGATTGACTCGGTGTGAAAGCGTCCATAGATATTATTATTATTATATTATGATGTTGTTGATATTGATGATGAATGCTTATATAACTGGCAACTGCTACTACAATATATTTAAGCAAGCTAGGTCTATATATTTCTCAATAGTTTTAGATTTTAATTGTTAATATTCACTATGTGCACGTACAATTGTTCATAGATAGAGTTCATAAAACTTGAACAACTAACTTTCCTCTTAATCAGTATTCAGAAACGTACGATCCATTTGAAAACCTCTACTATAGGCGTATCCATCATAATAACTGAAAACTATATTAATTGTTTAGATATATAAAACAATCGGTGTAATTGTATTTCTGATTATAATGAAACAATTTTTACGGATTTTATCGCGGTTTATTAAGATTTTTACAAGCCCGACGTTTCGGATACTTTACAGCAACCATGGTCACGGGAGGACTATGGTTGCTGTAAAGTATCCGAAACGTCGGGCTTGTAAAAATCTTAATAAACCGCGATAAAATCCGTAAAAATTGTTTCATTATAATGAGTGAAATTCGCGCAAACATTAGAAAACAATTGTATTTCTGTATAAACTCACAGGGTCACCCTGTGAGTTTATACAGAAATACAATTACTGTTCCACATTGTGGGACGTCCGAGTGATTGATGTATCTTGGAGAAAATTACCAGTAGTGGCCCATGGACCATGGCTTACACACGTATGTTCTGTTGACCCGTTACTGTCCTCTAATGAATTTAGTAATCTTAATAAAGAATGGGTTGTGCTTGCGATGCGTTTTTCATGTATAATATAGTACAATACGTCCAAGTAGAATAATATTTAATTATTTAATAATGAAATAGATTATAATATGTATTAAGGAATAATATTTAACAGCCTAGTAGTATTTTAAACGGTATATAAAATAAGAATAGTGTAAATTATACATCGAAATAATTTCAAAATAAAACAGGCCACCACCGCAACGATTGTTTAAAATTACAGTAGAATAATAAAACAGACAAAAGTCATATTACTTTTAAAACAGTTTTTCTAACGCGCCTAAGTATAATGTCCAAAAGTTGGAAGTTGTCTACAAAAAAAGAGTAGAAATGTGTTAATAATAGACGTGTACGGGCTAAATTGGCAAGATTGGTATTTAAATACCTCACAAAGACCTAATGCTTTCGGAAGTTTTTTGGAAAAGTGATATGTGGTCAGCGTCCCATTGAACATAAAATCCAACCCGAGACTAGTCCGAGAGTCATCACCGTGATACTCGATGATGACGAGTTCTAGTCAGCGATGGTCGCGGTCTTCCTCTGCGAGGTAGTAATGTCCCAGAAGAAGGCCGATAAGCGGGTGAGAGAGGAGGTCGCCGTTGAGGCCTCCCCCCGGCGACAAATCTATCCTCGTGTCGAGTTCTGGATGGGAACCTGGGTCCAGTAGGCACGCTGCATGACATCGCGGGACTGCTTAGTGGCGGCCTGGCACCCCCCCCCCCCCCCACCTACCGAGGAGAAGTCTGGCCTTTCGCCGGAAGAACCAACATGAAAATTTACGGGTAGTAAAATCAGACGTTATGCATTATACACTCGTAGCACTCGTTACTCGTCCGTTACGAGTGCTACGAGAATGCATTTACATTATACGAGGTCGTAGCGGTAGTGTGTAGCAGAGCTACGTATAGCAAACCGAATTTTCTCTCTACATTATTTTATTTACAAGGGGTAAACGTCAGTCATTTTTCTTCTGTATTTTTTTTTTTGCACTTATTTTTGCGTTTAAACTATTAATGCTAAAAATAATCTGTTATTCAAAATGAACAAACAACTGCGTTTAAAAATTTAAACCGATTTCATTTAAACGTAGATAGTAACATTAGATTCACAACCTTATTTCTTTACGATTAAGAATCACGACCAAATTGGATTGGTTACGTATTATGCGGCTAAATTATAACGTCCTGTTTTTAACGTAATATTTGTTTCTGACTGACACTCCGTTCTTGGTTGGATTATAGGTTTTTTAGTTTAAATTAGTTATATAACAGTTATAACAGAAACAAAAATTTAAATTTACGTTTTAAATGTGTTTTTTAATTTTAAGTCAGTACGTTTGATTATTGATTTTTATAACAAAAACGAAAAAATCAACTTTTTAAATGAACAATGTTTTAAATGACCGTTTTAAATGACCAATGGGCAATGTGTTTTAAAGACAGTACGTTTTTCGCTGTGGATGAGCTTGTTTGTTTGTTTTAACTTTGCGTGCGCCGTGCATATACGATTTCGATTTACGAACTTAGAGAATTATTGTGTTAATTCTTAAATATTTTGTTTCTTTTCTTATGGGACATTATTGGTGAATATTAATTATAGTTTTAAATTATACATAGTAAAAGAACTTATTAGGTTATAGTATTAAAATTAGTTGTGTAAACTTTTATGGTTATAAATATTAAATTTGTTGTGATTTGTGAATATTGTATAATAATTATTAACTAGTGTAGTGAAGATGTTAAGAAGCGGCAATGTTTTGGGACTATTTTGAAAGAAATCAAGTTGATAAATTTGCCGATCTGTGTAAAACTTGTAAAAAAACAAATATCGTATAAATCAACAAAAAAGAAAACAAAGACATTTGAGTGTTTTTAATGAATTTGTCTCGCGGGAGAGAATGGTGGTGAGAACATTAACAATTAATTTTCTACATTAATAAGTTGCAATGGTGAAGGTGATTTAATATCAAGACCAAGACCAATACATTATGTGTATTAGTTTTTTTTTTGCTCGTTTTAAGCAACGTTTTTTTATAACACGTTTAAAAATAAAAGCAACACGTTTAAATGTGTTGATAATAAAAAGCCGTTTTTCACATCTCTACTTATAGGTGTAATATGAGTGCACTTTTATCAAGTCAAATAATCTGTCCGGCACATAAAATATATTTCAATAACAATTATTTAGTATATAATAATATTAAGTAAATAAATCAATTCACTGTCGTTTAATTATTATTATTATTTATAAAAAACTAAGATACGACAAACAAATGTGCATTTATTCTTTGCTAATCAACTGACAGGCTTATTACAAATAACGATTTTTATTTTGAAAAATTAGATTATAAGGCGTGCACTTTTAGATTTTCCTTTTTTTATTTGATGGTTTGGCGGTAGAAGATAACTTACTTTTCTGTATATTGAAAAATCGCTTGGTCAGCTAGGACCTTAATTTACTTTATTTTTTATTTATACTTTGAAAAAAATATACCTACTTCAAGAAAAGCTACTTTTTATCTGAATTCAAACAGACTGTAAAATTAAGATGTTTCTCATTACTGAAAGTGTTTCATCCATTATTTACGAGAGTCGTAAAACAGTCTAAATAATTTATTAATTTTCTGTAAAGATATGAGATATAATAAGTTATATGAACCCGAAATGAGGCGTCAACGTTTCCATTAGACCCTCACAAGAGGATGTCACCGACCCCATTCAGTTTTATTAGCGTGACTCAAACACCAGACCAATAAACATGTTCACGTATATTTTAGTAATACAACTTGAAGTTTGCCATCAACTTTATGGCTTACTCTGTCTTTGCAAGGGCGTCCCTCATCGCTGAGATTGGCGCGGACCTGTCGCTCCCTCGGTCATCCAAGCGATGACCGTCAGTGAGAGCACATGGCAGGTGGTGCTCTCCTTCTGCGAGGACCTGATGTCGCAGAAGGAGGAGGTGGAGCGGGAGAGGGAGCGCACTGGCGCCGCCGTGAGGGACCTGTGCGCGGCCGATCGGGGGATCCGCTGCGCGCGCGTAAGGTCCGAGCTATAAGGCACCCTTGTTCGTTCAGTGTGCCTTAAGCGGAGAAGGAGGAGGGGATGCCAACCCCCGCCTCCAGAGTAGAGTGCCGTATGGCACATCGTTGTGGCCCGGTACGGACGTCCACAGCTCTCGCGCCGGGTCACCCAAACGACGAGGAGAACACCGCTGGGGTTTAGTGGGTAGAGTTTGCGTCCACCTTACCATCTTCTCGGGCGCAGAGAGTCCCACATAACCTCCGAGTCCCCCCGGATCCGGTGGTATACCTAAACGCATAACCCAGCGAAACAAAAAAAAATGGCTTACTCTGTCTTTACATTTAAGTTATTTAATCTAACCTGATTTAATAAAGCTGAAGGGTTTGTTTGATTGTACTAAATACTAATCTCCGGAACCACAAGAAATGAAAAAGTATTTTAGTAACGTACAACATTATTATTGAGACGTTATGGATAAGTTCATCATCATCATCAGCCCTTTATTACCCACTGATGAGTATAAGGCTCCATTTTTCTGCCAATCTCCTCTGCTCCTTTTTTTTTTTTTTTTTTGACGCAGTGGAAATGCTTTGCGCTTTCACCCGGGGATATGTGGGACTCCCGACGCTCACCCAGCGCCGGTATACCGCACTAAAACCACTGCGAGTTGCCTTCAGCCGCTTGAAGGGGAGTGTCCCGGATCTGACTAACACGGGACACCCCCCACGACCGGCCGGTTCCCTCAAAAGGGCTAACCGGGCTTCCTCCTATTATGGGGGCACTCCGACAACCTAGAGCACCCCCGCCGACGCCGGAACTTCTCTACCGGGGCAGGTACCCAACCTTACCCCGAGTCCCGTTAGATGGGAGGCAGAAGGTGCGCATAGCGCCTCCTCCGCACACCCGTCCTACGTCGACGGAGCGGGATGGATGCGGCGTCATCCTCTCTGTGCCGCTCCGCGGCCTCCTTCTGCGAAATGATGATTTCGCAGAAGGTGACCGCCGCCTGCCAGGCCTCATCGCTCTCGAGCATGCAGCGCACCACACTCGAGAGCGAAAGGTCCCCTCCAAGCACTGACACAAGATCATGACGCTGTGCGGCCCATCTAGCGCACACCTCTAGGGTGTGCTGGGCCGTGTCCTCCGCAGCGCCACACTCGTGGCAGGCTGGCGTCGGCTCCCTCCTGGCCACCTGACACAGGTACGCACCGAAACAACCGTGTCCGGTGAGCACCTGCGTCAGGCGGAATGTGAGGGGTTTCTTCCGGCGACGCATCCACGCCACCAGGACCGGACGCAGTGCCTCGGCCGTACGTTGGCCGTACGGCGACTGCGCCAAGATTTCCCCCCACCTTTGCAGCAACCACTCTTGCCCTAGCCTCCGCACACGCGAGACCTCCTCCCACGACGGTGTCTCGCGGAAGAGCAACCTCCTCTGTGAGCAGAAAAGGTGCACCTCAGCGAGCAGCAACGCCACGAGCTCCCACGGTGGATCTCCAGCTAGGGCAGTGGCTGCCACCCAGGAGACCGTACGATAACCCCTGATCACCCTCACCGCTATGACCCGCTGCATACTCCGCAGCAGGGCCTTGTTCCTAGCGGTGAGGGAGTCCGCCCAAATTGGGGCTCCGTACGTGGCTATACTCCGGCAGACTCCGGAGTATAGCCGCCTGCAGGCTTCGCTGGGCCCTCCTACATTAGGAAGAAGTCGACCCAGCACTGACGCCACCCTTATGACCTTCGGCCCCAGTTGTTGGAAATGGGGGCCGAAGGTCCACCACCCGTCGAGGGTGAGCCCAAGATACTTCATAGTGGGGCTCACCCTGACCTCCGTCTCTCCGATAAGGAGCCGTGCACCTGAGGGGGGCCCTTTCCTCCCAGCCCCGCGGAAGAGCAGGGCTTCGGATCTCCTCTGCTCCTTGCCGGTCCCATCCAAGTATTGCCTACTAGCTTTCCCACGTTATCGATCTATATTGTCATGAGCCTTGGACATCTCCTACCATCCGGTTATTCATTCATACAAATTTTAAGGCGGGTCAAACTGCGGGAAACAGTTAATGTGTCATAAACATAACAAAATATTTATATATAAAAATTACGTGTCACGTTGTTTGTCCGCGATGAACTCCTCAACTACTGAACCGATTTTAACCAAATTTTCCACACAGTGTGCAGTTTGATCGAACTTGAGAGATACGATAGTTTGTATCTCAATTTATAATCGCAATCTTTTTTTCATAAATAATAACCACAGCAACGCGTGGCCGGGTCTGCTAGTTTATTTTATTTTTGGATTTGGTAACCTTAAGGAAGGTGGTATTCCCCGCCATGGTTCTGGCCTTGACGTGGCGGTGAGGCTCAATAGCCTAAGGTATGCCCAGCACCTTGGGCGAAGCGAATTGAGCCAAAGGGGCTCTTTGTACCCCTCTTATAAGAAGAGGGGACAAAAGAGCAGGGGGCAAGTGGCGAGGACGGGAACCCCACCCCATTGTACTGTCCCGACGTTGGGAGGGGTTGTTCTGTGGTGCGGGATAACCCCTCTGTGGAGGTGGGGTCGGTCCCCTGAGGGACTGACTGGCCGACGAGGTGCTCTGTTTGCATAATATTAGACCCGGGGCACCTCACCAAAGGCGGCATTGGTGGCACTTGCCGGGTTTTAACGGGTTTAGCTGCGTCCACTTACCTGCTTTCGGGCGTAGCGATGCCTCAGAGCATTTCCCGGCGTTAAAGAAAAAGGAAGGTTGTATTAATTTTAGAGGAATGCTATTTTCTCAATTTTAGGACGAAACTACGGGGAATAGCTAGTCTAGTAGAAAACACCTAACAAAATACAAGTTTTATGGGATCGTGAAACAACATGTGTAAAACCCGTTTTTCGGGCCATTGTACACGCGTTTTACTTTTAATAAATTACCGACGTTTGCGCCAGCTATTTGGAACGGTAACTATAGGTTTTACGACCCGTTTTAGGTGATGATAACAATGCATGTCGAACGTTTTTGTAACAACAAAGGATTACAGTTTTTATAGTGACATAAAATTTTACGTGTTAGCATAACTGCAGGTTCGCAGTGTTAATGCATGCTCAGGTAGCGCTGCGGTTGGGGGTGTTTATTTTTTGGAAATAAGCCGGTTTTTGTATCCTGTAAATCTTTTTTTTATGCTTTTTACATATGTAGCCAGGATCTCGGGTAGATCCTGACCCTACGTGGGACTCGCACCTGGGAGTGCCCTACCCGTAAACTAAAACCACTGCGAGCGCCTTCAGGCGTTTTTTTGATGGTCCCGGATTGGCATTCAACAGGATCACCTCAGCGACAGGCTGGCCCCGGCCATTGCCAGACTACTCCTCGTATTGGGGGACTGCCCGATCGCTACTAAGCAGTCCCCGCGACGTCGTGTCATACTGGGCCCATCCTGAACCCGACACGAGCACAGAGGCGCTATTGGAGGCGCATTAAGTAGCGCCCCTTACGCATCCCCGTTCGTCGCCCGAGGGGGGAGGTCTCATCGGCGGTCTCCTTCTGGGACATAACTGCCTCGCAGACCATCGCCGTCCAGTCGTTACCGAGCATCGCGGTAATGACGCTCGGCAGATACCAGTCCCCTCCGATGGCTGATGTCAGATCATGACGCAGCGCTGCCCATCTCGGGCACACCTCGAGGGTGTGCTGGTACAATGGCACAATGTGTCGTCACGAATCTTGTGGTGCATTTTTCAGTGTTTTTATTGGTATGAAAGGACACAGGATGAATTGTCTGATTGGACATTTCTATATAATAATAATTCATGTTCATTTGAAATTACTTTAATAAATTAATAATGATTTAGTTCTATACGCAAACCTTCCTTAACATTCTCGGAGCACTAAAGAATAGTGCTCGTTACTATGAAACGATTGGGGTGAAAGATTATTATTTCATTCTAGGACAACATTTTGTTAAGTTAATAGAATTAGACGGTGCTTTGTAGAAATTCATGACATATTATGTTTGTTAGCACTATTGCACGAACAACGACTATATAATAAAATATGTGTGAGTGCACGAATATGCATGCTTTATGCATACACCTTACTATTTAATCATATTAATACATTAATATTATTTAATCTTATGTGACCATTTACAGAAGAAAAATAATTACATAATATTATTCTCTGTAAAAATGCTTCATACACCTTAGATAAGATTTCACTATCTTGGAAGCAGACTGAACGGATAGATTTATTCCTTTTATTTCTTTGCCTTTGAGAAGTACACGTTCGGAGAACCATTTAAAGTACCACTTAAAGTTAGAAATTGTCTCCATTTCTCGTTGTTTTCCCAACTTAGATTGTGTTCTATAATATAATTTAAAAGCTCAACGCTACTCGCATATGCTAACAGAATGTTAGGAGGAGTTCAAAGAAAAGTTCTTGTTATAAATAGTGGGAACGGAATTTAGGTCTTGCAAAGTTATTGAACTAAGTTTGTCCTGAGTCTTCATAATGTAGTCCAGTTTTATATTTTTTAATTAAATCTATTTGTTGGCTGATTAATTTGCCGCTTAATTGTAATGGTTATGATTAGGTATCTGTTTTAACGCAGTAACGATCGGAACGTACTGGCTTTACGTGCAGAGAGTTTTACGATTTTTCTCAAAGCCTGACGACAAGTTAAGATGGTTGGATTGCAATTTATGTGATGAATATTATATCCCCACCATGGTTCAGGCCTTGACGTGGCGGTGGGGCTCAGTAGCCTGGAGTGAGCCCAGCACCTTGGGCGAAGCTAATTGAGCCAAGGGGGCTCTTTTTACCCTCTTATAAGAAGAGGAGACAAAGAGCAGGGGGCAAGGGGCGAGGATGGGAACCTCACCCCATTGCACTGACCCGACGTTGGGAGGGGTTGTTCTGTGGTGCGAGACAACCCGTCTGTGGAGGTGGCTTCAGTCTCTTGCGGGACTGACTAGCCGTCGAGGTGCCCTGTTTGTTTATTAGATCCGGGGCACCTCACCAAAGGCGGCATTGGTGGCACTTGTCGGGTTTTAGTGGATAGAGCTGCGTCTACTTACCAGCTTTCGGGTGCAGCGAGTCCCACATACCCGCGTGGGGAGACCCACTCCCCCGCGGGATGCCTCAGAGCAATTCCCGGCGTTAAAGAAAAAAAAAAAGTGAATATTTCATGATGAATAATAGGTATAATATATCTTTAAAATGTTACGATGTTATACGCTAATATCTCGAACCTTTCAACCGAAATTATTAAAGGATTCTAAATGTATATTATTTGCATTAACTTTTAATTTAGTATCCTATCACCACAATTTCGATACCTAAATTGTTTTTATGTCTATATAGGCGTGTGGGAGGATCAGTTTCCCTAAAATTACAATACCATTCGTACACATCAAGTTAAAAAAGAAATTGATATAAATTTATTTTTAAATAAACTATCTGCTATAATATTGAGTTTATGTTGCATAAATTAAACTAGTTATTCCAAAAAGTTGTTTTAAACAAAGTACTTCGTAGAATAACTCAAAAATGTATCTCATTTACATTTTTTTAAAGGACGGATAAGTGATAATATAATTAAGGCTGACGATAATGATATATTTTTTATTGTGCGAGATCTAAGACCTTGACCTACTTACCCCATTAGAAAACCAGTGTAAGTTGAGTTCCGACCCTTGTTAATATGATTATATTAATTAAAATGGTACTGTCATTTTCAGTGAAATTGCTATCTCATGTTTCTGGGTCAAACCAATGATATTGACAAATATAAATGGAGCTTTGCCGGTGACAAACGAATTATATTGAGATTTAACCGCCTATATACCGGTTTCACTCGCGCTAAAATTGAGATAACAAGCTTTAAAAAGTATAACCATAATTATAAAAACTTCTTCAATAATTGGGTTCACAAATGAAAAAAGATTTTTTCAAATCCGACTTGTACTTTTACTGATTAACGATTTTAAAAAATCCTATCTGTTGTTTGTAAAGTTGGTTCACGGACAATAATTTTACGAGATAACGTCATAATGCCTCACAAGCCGAACGCTTAGGCCGATTGTGCCTCATTAACGCTTATGCCACGCTCTCGCTTGCACGCTTGGCTGAGGCGGAACGTGCGTGCAGCCGGCGTTCATCGATTCATAAGACGTCAAAAACGCTTTTTTACGTCACTACTATATTATAATAGTATTTTCTTTTTTTTCTTTAACGCCGGGAAATGCTCTGAGGCATCCCGCGGGGGAGTGGGTCTCCCCACGCGGGTATGTGGGACTCGTTGCGCCCGACAGCTGGTAAATGGACGCAGCTCTACCCACTAAAACCCGGCGAGTGCCACCAATGCCGCCTTTGTTGAGGTGCCCCGGATCTAGAACACAAACAGGGCACCTCGACGGCTAGTCAGTCCCGCAAGGGACCGACGCCACCTCCACAGAGGGGTTGTCCCGCACTACAGAACAACCCCTCCCAACGTCGGGACAGTACAATGGGGTGAGGTTCCCATCCTCACCCCTTGCCCCCTACTCTTCTGTCCCCTCTTCTTATAAGAGGGGTACAAAGAGCCCCCTCGGCCCAATTAGCTTCGCCCAAGGTGCACTGCTCACCCTAGGTTATTGAGCCCCACCGCCACGACAAGGCCTGAACCATGGTGAGGATATTATAATAGTATGAATTGATCATTCTCGAGTATTAATTTTTATTATAGTTTCTCTGTATACCCTTTAGAAGCTTCTAGAAATTCCGCGGCTAAATAGTACATTATAAAGGGTCGATAGATACTTGTTAGATTGAAATTCTAGGGCTTCATATGACGCCTCTTGTCTGTTACACATATATTGCTATAATATAAACTAATACAATATAATATCAAACCTTAGCATTTCGATAACATGTTAATGATATACAATATAATAAACATGATTTTCCCATTACAAAAATTTTAACAAAATTTTTATTATAATAAAAATGCCTTATGTAGTTTGTAATGATGTGAAAGAAAACTCAAGAGTTTTAGAAATCATTCTATTATTGCTAATCATTTTATTGTTGATAATTATCAACAATGTCTGTAAGGACTGTATAGTGCCTCATACTGTAATTGTTGTAGTCATTGCATATATCAAGTGACTATTATCGATATGAAAATGACATTTTTATTGAAGCCAATTTTCTATACGAACGTTCGGGCCGCTCGCATAGTATAGGCGCTCCCCGGTCATCCACTGTATCCCTGCTAAGCGTCAGATTTTACCGTTACACGAAACGCGCGGCGCGCGGCATTTTTAGCGTTTTACACTATAGGCCCTAGGCACTGTTTATCGAAAGCAATTAACGTATCGCAACTTGTTAGTGATTTGTTTCTAACTTTTTATATTAACCACTCAAGCCACAAGATAGAAGTGATAAATATATTCTAATAATAAAACTGAAAAGTTAAATTTTTATGTGAATAATCTATTGGTGCGATTTGTCTGTAAAGTCGACTCGAATTCGTCGAACTCGAACTTGAAAAGTCGAGCGTCATAAGCATTAAATTCGACTTTAACCAAAAATAGGCAAGAATGCGAGAAATGTTCGACTCGCAGAACTTGAGGCTTTGTGTAGGAAAATTGGAAGCGATGGAGGAA
Organism: Helleia helle; assembly: GCA_963853865.1. Classification (NCBI taxonomy): domain Eukaryota; kingdom Metazoa; phylum Arthropoda; class Insecta; order Lepidoptera; family Lycaenidae; genus Helleia; species Helleia helle. The sequence goes on from OY971421.1 coordinate 18,587,693, forward strand.
TTTACGAAATAACTTCGTTATATTATTGTCTTTAAGGGAATCCCTAATTATTAATTATACTTATTTGCCGTAAAAGTAGATTTAACAAATTCGCCAACGAACGGATATTATCGAGCATCAAATAGAAGATAACGTGACTTCTTAGGTCTAAGTGAGCATTGCCAACCTAGAGATACAATATAATCGATGCCATTCAGAAAGAGGAGCATAACAAGCAGGCAAGCTTGTTATGCTCCTCTTTCTGAATCCATATCGAAATTACTGTTAAGCAGGCTGCTATGTATGCACGCTAGTGAATGAGACATAGGAAGCACTTCTATCCCACTTTGAGATTAAGCTTAAATTGAGCTCTTTGTGATTCGTCATACGAAAATGAAATATGTAATTGGAACAATCCATTTATTTTTACTTACAAAATAAAACATTAAGGTCATCAGATATTTTTTAATTATGTTACTAGCGGTCCGTCCCGGCTTCGTACGGGTAAACATTTTATAGCGTTTTATTTCTTTTCCGCCGGGAAATGCTCTCAGGCATCCCGTGGGGGAAGGGGGCCTCCCAAGGTGAGTACGTGGGACTCGCTGCGCCCGAAAGATGGTAAGGTGGATGCAGCTCTACCCACTAAAACCCGGCGCGTGCCACCAATGCCGCCTTTGGTGAGGTGCCCAGGATCTATTGAGCCCGATCTATTGAGATCGTCGAGGTGCCCTGTGGGGTACTCCCCAAGGGACCAACCCCACCTCCACAGAGGGGTTATCCCGCACCACAGAACAACAAGTGCCATGCAGTGAGGTTCCTATCCTTGCCCCTTGCCCCCTGTTATATATTATATGCTAAGCCTTTGTTACTCGCTGATAATGTGGCTTTCTATAGCTAAAAGAATTTTTCCAGTCCAGTAGTTTCGGAGCCTATTCAATGCAAACAAACAAACATACAAACACATCTTCTTTATAATATTAGTATGGATATCTAGCCATATATAGCCATACATTGTAAAAGAGATTAAAAACTAAACGCCACAAGGGCTAGAATTTTTTTTTGTAGCTTAGGGTCTAAACCATAGGATAATGTGTATACTAGATTTGTGTGTAGGTACATAAAAGATTTAAGATACAGAAACCACGTTCGAGAATATTAAATTTTAGGCTGAACTTTTTATTCCTTCCATTTAACATTCCTAACTTCCTAACAAACATTTTTATTTTAATTAGAAATATAAAACAAGTATTCATTTGTGTTTAGAATTTTTTAACAATATTTTCTTTTAATTTCGCAGAAATTTTATGTTTATTTCTTGGTTAATTTTCGTATTTTCTTCTTAGAATATGTCTGTTTTTCAACTGCCAGAGGCGCTGTTATTATAATGCGTAACAATATTTTTAAAAGGTTCTGGATACAAGATTTAGTACAAAGTATAATCTTTGTTATTCTATATTCTAACACTGTCTTCCTGGACTAGCTACAAGTTATCCTGACCGTGACAGCATGGTAGAAAAGATAGTAGATACACTGGCATTACTGAATCGTTCTGATTGTTTGAGATGCCAAAACACAGCAACATTTGCCAAGTATATAAGCATGTTGACAAGCAATTGTCCAGTTTGTGATTTCCACGCCATTCCAGGACAAATTGTTCAAACAATGCTACTGGCAACCTTAAGTGGAACTTCTATAAATTAGACCTATACACCATAAACCTTAACACATCATCATCATCATCAGCCCCTATTCGTCAACTGCTGAACATAGGCCTCCTTCAAAGAACGCCAAGACGACCGATCCCTCGCCATTCGCATCCAACACGGACCCGCCACTGTACGGAGATCGTCTTCCCACCTAGTTAATGGCCAACCAACGCTTCGTCTACCCGAAAAACAAGGGTGTCTAATTAATGATGACCTGTTTGAAATAGGTTACTATAGAGTGCTATACAGGTCGCGGGTTCGGATGCCAGTATGTAGTTCATGGACGTGTATTTAAAAAAATTGCGGTAACTAGTTTTTCTTACAGGCTTGTAATTTTTTTTGCTTTACCTTCGAATATTCTTTTCTATTTTTTTTTTCTTTTTTTTTTTCTTTAACGCTGGGAAATGCTCTGAGGCATCCCGCGGGGGAGTGGGTCTCCCCACGTGGGTATGTGGGACTCGCTGCGCCCGACAGCTGGTAAATAGACGCAGCTCTACCCACTAAAACCCGGCGAGTGCCACCAATGCCGCCTTTTGTGAGGTGCCCCGGATCTAGAAAACAAACAGGGCACCTCGACGGCTAGTCAGTCCCGCAAGGGACGCCACCTCCACAGAGGGGTTGTCCCGCACCACAGAACAACCCCTACCAACGTCGGGACAGTACAATGGGGTGAGTTTCCCATCCTCACCCCTTGTCCCCTGCTCTTTTGTCCCCTCTTCTTAAAAGAGGGGTACAAAGAGTCACCTCGGCTCAATTGGCTTCACCCAAGGTGCTGGGCTCACCCTAGGCTACAGAGCCCCACCGCCACGTCAAGGCCTGAACCATGTTGGGGACCCAATACATAACTTAGGCATACCTCATATCACGTTAACAGATCCGGGGCACCTCACCAAGGCGGCACTGGTGGCACTCGCCGGGTTTTAGTGGGTAGAGCAGCGTCCATTTACCATCTTTCGGGCGCAGTGAGTCCCAATGTCCCACCTGGGGAGACCCACCCCCCAGGCGGGATGCCTCAGAGCATTTCCCGGCGTAAAAGAAAAAAAAATGTATTAGGTACCTATATCATATACCTGATAATACGTTACCTAGGAGTGTGGATTAACAAATATTGGGAAAGCAGCTCATGCTTTAATAACAAAAGGGAATTTTGGATTAGTATCACATTGATCCTATGTATGATGATAATAGTTGAAAAAGATATAAATAAACATCTTGCGTTATTTTAATTTTTTGCTTGACCATTAATGAAGTATAATAAATAATATTATTTGTTATTACAAAGTAAAGAAAAGGAAACGATTAAAATTCATGTTCCAAATCCGGTCATTGGGTTTGAATTTCCCCGGATTGTTTGTCAAAATGAATAAGCGGGTCACGTTAGCGCCATTTTTTATGAAAAAAAGCTCCTTCTAAACATCTTTTCTTATACTAGCGGACCCGGATGTTGTAACTTCATCAAATTGGATTTTGTTACTTGTTATATTCTAAATATGTAATATATTATACCATAAATAAAAGTATACAATAGAGTAAAAGTAATAGATACAATTTATATATTTCTCGTACATAAGTAGGTAATTGGTAAGATTAGAATAGAATACAATCATTATTTATTTGCCCGAATATGGTGTACATAGGTTTTCATATTTTGCAGGTTCTCATATTGTACACGTCAGCCAGACACACAAGAGGTAGTGTCATGCTGCTTTGCAGTCGAATTGGGCGGGCACGACCGGGATGGTACCTCTTGCTCACATAATACCGAAGTGAAGTCGCGTTTCGTGTGGTAGAAAAGGAAGGCAACGCATCTGCATAACCTCTAGTTGTGCGGATGTCAATGAGCGTCGGTAGTCACCATAAGGCTTCGACAGCACGTTTGCTTTCTTTTGACATAAAAAATACAAAAAAAAAAATTACTTTTAAATTTTGAGATACATTTAGTGTGACAACTACTTTTTAATGATTATGAAGGTTTTTTTTAGAAAAATACGATAACTCCGCCATCTGCAACAGACTGGTTTCAATTGTATTTGAAAACGATTCAGGGACCAACTGAGGTATACACACAAAATTCATCTAAATCGCTCTCGGCGCTAGGGCGGAGTTAGATTACAAACATTTCAGAAGGGTATAAAGGTGTCAACTTTATACATGAATGTTACGTTCAGGAATCTGTGCATCTGGATGTAAGCCAAATAAGTTTATACACGGACGGATATCGAAACTTTTATATGAGTTTCAGATCGATGCTTCGACCTTGGTCCTACTTTTTATGACCAGTATTTGGGTATGTCATGGTTTTAGGATGTATTTTTAAAAGTTCCATAAAATGATCGTATTAGGGAAATTATTTTTTGTCTATTCTTCTTTTACGTATTATTTATATTAGAACTGTATATAATCCCCACTTTTGTTCAAGCCTTGTCGTGGCGGGGCTCAGTAGCCTAGGGTAAGCCCAGCACCTTGGGCGAAGCAAATTGAGCCCCGGGAGCTGCTCTTTGTACCCCTCTTCTTACAAGAGGGGACAAAGGAGCAGGAGGACAAGGGACGGGGACAAGGAACCTCACCCCATTGTACTGTTTCGACGTTGGGAGGGGTTGTTCTGTGGTGTGGAACAATCCCTCTGTGAAGGTGGATTCGGTCCCTTGAGGGACTAGTTAGTCCTTCAAGCTAGGTGCCCTGTTAGCTTAAATATCCGGAGCACCTCACCAAAAGCGGCTTTGGTGGCACTCGCCGGATACAGCTGCGTCCACTTACCACCTGTCGGGTGCAGCGAGTCCCACATACTAGCCTGAGGAGACCCACTCCCCCGCGAGATGTCTCAGAGCATTTCCCGGCGTAACAGAAAGTACTGTATATATTCATACGTCCGAAACGTAGCCTCCACTGCAGAGCCACAGTGGTTGTAATAATATCAGTTGTCTACATTTTGGAACGTCATAAGTTGGTCTACATCTTACTAAATGATATAATTCTGATGCAGTAGGCTTAAGTTGCACTAAGTATGGGTGATCAGCCATGTTGGCGTGAGAGAGGCTTATGTCGAGCAGTGTACACACGGAGCTTAGATATAAAGGAGAACGATCGACATAGGCGTTATAGACTATAAATTATTGTCCACTGAATAAGTGTCAAAATTTTAGTGTCTATTTTCACCACCAAGGCGGCGTTGATATCACTCCGATTTCTGACGTTACTAAATAATATCATACATTTAGCAACTAATTAATACAAACGTTTAATAAATGAGAACTTTCATTCTAAGTTCTTATTTTTTATTTATTTATTGGTTAATTTTTCTTTAAATTATGAATTTTTCAATTTTATAAAATACATCAGACTCAAGTTCGTTTCATAAATATTCACCCGCTAAATTAAAATCGGGGATCTCTGCGACTGCAACGCCCCCTTCAATAAAACTTTATTTTCTCTATATTACCTAGACATTTTTATACATTACGATCGTTTTGTTTCTATACCTAATCTTAGCTATAAAGAAATACCCGACAGCAAGAAAGACATATAATATTATATAATATGACAAGTTTGATCTTATAAGTATTGTTTCTTATTTCAGGTATAAAACTCTCATTATAAGGCGCATCAATCATTTAGGAAAATATAATAGTGGAAAATACGCTTAAGGTGAGTTTTAAACTAACGATACTCAACAAACTCGCCAAGTGCATCTCGGAACTCATGCTTGGCGCCATCTGTGGCCACAACGTTGAATTATCAGCATTTTTCAGAAACGTTTTAGTAGCAAGTTTTTTCCAGTTACCCTATCAAAACTTCTTTCAGTTTTTTGTATGTGAATTCACATCAAATTCGTATTCTAAAGAATATGAACAAAGTAGCTTTTTGAACGTCAATTGATTCTACTACCGGTTCTAAGGCGAGTCTATTTAGAAGAACCAGCGAAACAAACTCAGTGGTTCGAATTTTTTGAATATTCTATAACATTTTTACGGCATTTTCTGCCACGTACGACATTTATATGGAACCAGCTGCCACCGGTATTTCCGAATCGATACATCTTAGGGACCTTCAAGAAAAAAGCATACTCATATTTGAAAGGCCGGCAACGTACCAGCTAATGATGTAGCGGGTGTCTATGGATGTCGTTTATCACTAACCACCAGGTGAAACGACTGTTCGTTTGCCCCCTCTTCTATAAAAACATGAATGAATGTCGTGACAATTAGGAATGAAACAAACCCATTTTTATTAATTGTATTATATTCAATAATATTTATGCATACACAACCATACACATCTGCACAACCAGAGATTATGCAGATTTGTTGTCCTCCTTGTCCCTATACCTCCAATGGGCCACCGAAAATTGACAAACCGCACGAAACGCGACAGCATAGCTGTCTCTTACAAATATTATACAAGATAACGATAAAATGTCGCTCGACCTCCAATCAGATAGGAATATGATCTCCTTGTAGTGGCCGATCCAAATTGGATGCGAGTGGTGTGAGGTTTACCGTCTTAGCGTTAATGGATAGACCCAGACTTATGACCATGAATTTAGTGTTACATAATTAAGAACCTTATAATTTTCACGGCTTTTTTATTAATATTCACGTAATATTTTAAGAGTAATCTGACGCTCTACGCAGCGATGGATAATGAAACTTTTAATGACTTGGAGCGGAGCAAAAACATGTATGTATTAGGGATTTAGGTATTAAAATAACCTTACATTAAGCTGCGTCTACACCACTATCATAACTTATGATCGTTAAGCTAATAAAATTTATGAGATAGCAATATTGCTGTGTCGCAACCTCGTTTGCATGGGCACCACCATCTTGCTTATTTCTTCCATTATTATATTGAAACAGTTGTGCTGTATTACAGAAGAAGGGCAAGACAGGCAGTGTAGTTACTAGCACCGACCTTTACTATCTTACGTCTTAGGATAGTCAACACAATATGAGATGTTACCTGGGATAGTCCTAAGCTCGTCTGTCCGTATACAAGAGCAATAAAAAAACGTGTGGAATACATAAAAGGATAGTACAAAACATAAAATAGTAAGAGGTAGTACCATGCTGCTTTACGACCACCCCGGTACGATCGGGGTGGTACCTCTCACTCGCATAGCACCGGAGTCAAGTGACAGCTACGCTGTCGCGTTTTGTGCGATTTATGTGTGTCGAGTTTCCAGTGGCCCATTTGGGAGGATAAGGAAAAGGAGGCCAACGTATCTGCATAATTTTTGGTTGTGCGGATGTCTATGGGCGTCGGTAGTCACTATAAGGCTCCGACTGCTCGGTTGCCTCCTTATGACATAAAAAAAAGCACACAAGCGTACGAATAAACTATAATCTCATGTTTTGTTATATGTAAAAAAATCTAACGAACATGTTTGTAGATATTTGGTACAGATAGAGCATGTTCTACCGATATTGGAGAGGTTCTTGGAACTGTATCACGTAGAACCTCACTGACCTAAATAATTTAAGCTAGATTCAAGATGATTAATCTGACATTTACTTCAAGATAGTCGCCTCAAATATACAATGTATTTCAAAGCATGCTTGTAGCGTGCTTTACCGATGGGAGGGAAGCGCTGTGCCGCGCTCCCGGCTGCATGGGTACCACCATCTTGCTTATTTCTCCCGTGAAACAGCTTTGCTGTGTTTCGGAGAGAAGGGCAAGACAGGCAGTGTAATTACTGGCACCGAGACTTAATATCTAATGTCTCAGGATAGGCAACACATAAATGAGTTGCCTGGGTTCGTTCCCGGTATACTAGTTTATGTTCATGGGCGACGTCGACCACTTACCATCAGGTGGTACGTTTGCCAGTTTGCCTATCCAGCTAACATACAAAAAGCGTAACGTGGGAGGATACAGTATAACAGAGAAAATCTAAATTCCGACAAAAAAAAAAATATACCACAAGAAGGCAACCATACAGTCGGAGTTTTATGGTGACTACCGACGTCCATAAACATCCGCATAACCAAAAGTTATGCAGATGCATTGCCCTCCTTTTCCCTATCCACCTCCGCCAATGGGCCTCCGGAAACTCACAAACCGCATGAAACGCGACAGCATAACTGTCACTTGACTCCGATGCTATGTGAGCGAGGTGTACCCCGGTCGTGCCGGCCCAATTCTGTTGCAAAGCAGCATGACACTACCTCTTACTAAACTACTTTTACGTTATGGTCAATGTTTGTTTTAATTTATTTTGGCGATGAGCTAATATATTAGTAAAATAATTTAATAGTACAATCATATTGTTTTCTAATGTTTGCGCGAATTTCACTCATTATAATGAAACAATTTTTACGGATTTTATCGCGGTTTATTAAGATTTTTACAAGCCCGACGTTTCGGATACTTTACAGCAACCATGGTCACGGGAGGACTGAGGTGACAGATGTCCTAATGTTACAAAGTTATTCGAAACTACCCTATGATACATCATTATTTTAATAAGTCCTCTCTACGCAGAAAGTGCTAACTGCATCTTTAATCTGTGGCATATTATGCTTGGTTTTTGATTTAATTATTTTAATAATGGGATCCCAAGCAGGTGGTAAGAGCCAGCCATCTTCTCTATTGAAATTTGGATGTTTTTTAATTTCAATAGCCTCGCGGATCATCCTTGGTTGGAATCGGTGTTCTTTTGCGAGTATCTGTGGTTTATCAAATCTAATATAATGGCGAGCTTTGTCTAGACTATGTTCACAGATTGCAGACTTAGTGTAGCGACGGTGTTTTAAGTCAGCTATATGTTCTTTAACGCGAGTTTTAATTTATCTTTTGGTTTGGCCTATATAAGAGAGGCCACAATCACAATCAAGCTTGTATACTCCTGCATCTTGTAAGGGTATATGACACTTGACAGATGGTAAGAATTGACCTATCTTTTTAGGCGGCTTGAAATAAGTTTTTATAGAAGCTCGCTTTAGGATGAAGCCAATCTTGTCAGTGACGCCTTTCATAAACGGTAGCACAGCAGGTACTCGCTCGACGGTGGCTGGTTTCACACGTTCACCGTGACCATGGTTGCTGTAAAGTACCCGAAACGTCGGGCTTGTAAAAATCTTAATAAACCGCGATAAAATCCGTAAAAATTGTTTCATTATAATAGTACAATCATTACAAATAAATAATAAATAAATAATAAATAAATAAATAAGTGTTTGATAAAGTTCATAGTCTTAAACGTGTCCTTTGATGGAACAACATTGTTTATTAATGATGAATGATAAATGAAATGATGATGATGAATTGTCTATATCACAGCAATGTAAAACTCAATAACTGTTGAAATATTAAAACATATCAAAATAAGACCCGGTTCAATATAAATGATTTTTTTTATTTGGATAGTAATGGTAATATCTTTTCAGTATATGGATTTTATTGCGTCGCAAAATACCCGAAGGCCCGTACGACTCAAAGAGTTGCAATAAACATATTACGAAGTGGATAATATCTATATTTTGAGGCAACTTAATTTTTTGCTTTTATTTTTATCGAACACTAACGTCACATACTGTGATAACGTTATTTTCGATTTTATGATGTGAAAAATCTCTTTGCTTTAGAAGTAAAATTATTTGTCGTGGCGGCAAACTGTCCTACCGTCATTAATTCTGATATTAACGGATATTAACGTCGATCTTTCACATGTGTCACGAGTGCCGTGATGACCAATTTGTTTGCAATTCATATTTTTGTAATGGTTATAATGTATAGGCGAATTCTTTTATCATCAGCTATTTTTATAAAGAATGAAATGCAGTCTTGAGACATAATATTTAATCAATTAAAAAGCAGCAATTAGACTGAGTCCTCCAGTGACCATGTAAAGAGCCGAAATGGGCCGGCACGACCGGCACGACCTCTCGTTCACATAACACCGGCGTCAAGTGACAGCTATGCTGTCGCGTTTCGTGCGGTTTGTAAGTTTCCTTTGGCCCATTGGGAGGGACAGGGAAAAGGAGGGCAACGCATTTGCATAAACTCTGGTTGTGCGGATGTGTATGGGCGTCGGTGCCATAAGGCTCCGACTGCTCGTTTGCCCCATAAATAAACTGATATTGACATAAATAAACTGATATTGACATAAATAAACTGATATTGACATAAATAAACTGCTGAAACTGCGGGATATAAAAATAGTTTTAAAAGTTAATAAGCCGATATAAAATCCATAAAAGTAGTTTTATTTTAATAAATTAGACAATTACATAATAAGGCTCATGTTTTTATATTTACATCGATAAGTAAACAAATTTACATTATTGTACACGTATTTTAAATCTTTTTCAATTCAAGCAAGAAATTCTTAGCCGTGTTTGAGTTCTTTAAACTTTCTCAGTATCTGTTCATATATAGGTAAGCTAACGAAGCGCTCTCGAAAGTTTATAAAACAATAAATAAAATTAAGACAACAAATGTACTTCATAACTTAATAAAAACTTTCAAAATTAGAAAATCTATGTGTAGCTTTTACATCGAGTTTTGATAAGCTGTGCTATCAAAGGTTTTTGAATAATTTAATCTTCAACTAGATAAATAAAGAAGATTGCGATCGCCTTCAGTGCTAAGTAAACTATGCTATTAACTAAGGAGCTTTTAAGCAAATTGAAAAACTAGACTAGAAATTTTAAAATAAAATGTACTACTATACGGTATTTTAAAAAACTGAACCAGCTAAACTTGAATGTTATTCCGTGCCTAATCGGGCTATAATCTTTTTAAAGCTACTTCTACATGCTAGCACTCTTGCTATTAACTTTCAACTAGATAAAAGTGCTGAATGTGTTTAAGCCACTATTAAAGCAGCAAAGTTTTAAATATACCGAGTCTTTGTTTTAATTCTTTAAGTATTCTGCATCCTCCTCCTCGTCCTCGCTTCGTGTTTCTCGGTGCTGAGGGTCGTGACCTCCCTTCTGCATCACTTTCTCTCTTTATGTGTTTTTATGGAGAGACATTTTTTCTTTTCTTTTAATTCCCTAAGTGATGGACATCAACCTCTTTAAGATACCTTACATTTGTATTTTTTTTAAATAATAATAATATCTATGGACGCTTTCACACCACGTTAATCTGGTCTCGTTGTAAGTTCTCGAAGAACTTGTGCTACGGGACAACAGAAATATATCTAATACTTTTATACTATACATATATTTAAGATTTTTATTATATAATACACATATTTAATACACTGGTTGTGTACGACCCAGGAACACAGAAAATATTTTTGTTCCCTGGCGGGATTCAAACCCGCAACCTCCGGCTTAAACGCCAACGTGCTTACCACTGAGCCACAGAGGTCGTCAAATTTAAACGCAGTGAATATGACTTTGACCATAGAGTAAGAATAAAGCTTAATGTTATGAAATTTTCGTGTATTTTTTATCATATTTTTTTATCTCGAATTAGAATGGATAAGAATAAGCATGCAAGTGGCGGAATGTAAGCCGTTCAAGTAAGATGCAAGTGGCGGAATATTGGTACTGACGTTCATAGAGAGAGGCACGTGTACAGAAGTAGACGGATGCTGGGGGATAGTGATGATATTATACTTTTTGAATCGATGTCTAGAATCGAAAAGGATAAGCCTGGATTCGCAGAATATCAGCTTACGTATTTGAATACGAATATAATGAAGAATCATGAATTTTTGAGCGCTTCGGAGTTTATGATAACAACAACTAAACGAAACGTAATGTATATGTGTGGATGTGTCCTTTTTATTATTTTTAACATATGTATAAAATAAAAACTTACTTACAATGAATTACATAGAAAATAATTTATAAAAGCTTGTAAAAATTCAACTTTGCCTGTGAAAAAAAATATTTTAACGTTTATGTTCAACTATGACACGATGCAATGTAATTAGAGACTTGAACTTAATTTGAACAAGATTTATCATAAATTTTTCATATCTGAAATTAACTGAACAAGTAGATCATATTATGAGTGTCAAACAGCATCTCCTATGAGATACATGCCTGCAGTTGCCCTTATCTAATAGTGGACGATATTAGAGATATGCATATCAATATCGCCCCGTTTTTCGGTAACTAGTCTCGTTGTCCCGAAACTAGGCTCCGGGAGGCAATTTTCTCTCGATATTTTAAAATCTCGTGCATTTCAACTAATAAGCAATTTTTTTAATAATAATTTTTTTGAATTAACAGGTCATTATTGGATGACTTAACTAAAAAATATCGTCAGAAAAGCCGTACTAAAAACGAAGCATAAATATTTCTGTTACAAAATTGTCCCGGTTTTCTATAAACTGAATGATTCATTGATTACTAAAACGGTCATAATTTCTTGAGAACGAATCTAGAAAAATATATAATATGTGTTCCGTTTTGAGTTCAGTAATAAATGGAAATGGTCATGATAGATTGAAGGTATTAACTAAATTATTTCCTAATAGAACAACGCGTCGTTTGAAAGCCGCAAATTATCTCGCCCTCATTGTTCTTAAGTCTGAAATCTGTTCTGAAGCCATTTGATCTGCAGGGCACAAAAGGTATCTTCAGTGAGCCAGCTAATATTATTATTAAGTTTCAGTCCATGTACCTGAACACTAACTTTTGATCGAACTATTATAACAATCTTCGCTTGCGTGAACTTGGATTTATAATCATATCTGTGTGGTGAGACATAGTGATAACGAGTACATTATATTAAATTGTAAATTATCATTACATTACATTACCGTTGGGATGGTTGCGCTGAGCCCTGCTCTCCGCTGCATGAATACCACCATCTTGCTTGCTTATCGATAAACAGTTTTGCTGTGTTTCGGAGGGAAGGGTAGAACACGCATTGTAATTACTGGCACCGAGACTTAATATCATGTGTCTCAGAATAGGCAACATTGCCTTCACTACATAGTTCCAGATAAACTAGTGTTTATGTTCATGGGCGACGTCGACCACTTACCATCAGGTACTTCTGCCAGTTTGCCAGTGCAACTAGCATAAAAAATATCATTATTAACTTGATTCTTTCATACTTCCATCACCTTTCGGAACGTCAAAACTACCGATAGTCCGACACTCGCATAGCATCCTTAATCTTTTTTCGTCCACATACTACTTGTATTGTAAGCATAATTAAGGCTATTCCGTAACTTTCGTAACAATCTTACAATAATATATACCAATGTATAAAATTATATCAATATTAATAACGATAAATGTAGTGAAGAATCTATTGTTAAATGTAAAGAGATATTAAGCTGTTTTATTAATTTAAAAGAGACTGAATTGACTAAACGGGCCTATTACCCGTTTAGTAGGGGAACGAATGGTGGGGACAGTATGGCACAGTATCGAATAGGACTATGGTCAGACACTCGGAGTTGAGTCTTCAAGAGAATAGCAACTGTCGTTTGATATATTATTTTATATTGAGAATTGAGAATATAACAAGTGTTGTATGAGAGTAAATAAATGATATTTAATTGGAATAACTATGCTGGATTTATTACTCCTTTACTATTTATCATAGAAATTACAATAATTATACTACAGATATCCACAAACACAAAAAACCCATTCTCTAGTCCATGTTATACTAATGCAAAACACTTTTTGACGCATGATACTGTAACAAATAAACATAACTGTGAATATACTATACTATATATAATAGAATAGAATAGAATAGAATAGAATAAAAAAAAAAAAAAATTTAGGTTGCATACACTGTTGCATACATCTATATCTATACATATAATAAATCTGTAGAGGTCTAATTCTTGTACAATGAAAAAAAATGCTAAAAACCGAGTCAGGGGGATGTAAGAAATGAAATAGAACTAATTTGGATTTTTTTAGATTTTTTTGTTTCTCTGTTTGTCTGTCTGTTTGTAATGGCTAATCTCCGAAGCTACTGGACCGATTTGAATAAAATTTTGTATGGTGGTAGCTTATACCCCTGGTCAACATATGGGGTACTTTTGATCCCGGTAAATTAAAGATTTCCCGTGGGATAGTTAAAAAACTGTAATTAGGTAATGAAACAACTTTGTATACAACAACTTATGAACTTAATTTGCTGATTCCTTATGTTGACGTTGTATTCAAACAATGTATTCCCATAAAAGTTCCGAATTCCCGCGGGAAAGTAAAATATTACTAAAACAGTGTCTAGCATACTATTCAACTAGATGGCGCTAATAATATGAAATGTTTACTATGACAGTATATTATAAGTCAAAATAATATTATAACGATTTCAATTCTTACCTGTTAAATAAATTCTTTTTGAAGATTGAAGATCATGAGGCGAGACTCTGTGACTCGAGAACTCCAGTTCATATTCCTAATCAGTTTACTTTGAATTTCGTCTATAAAGAAGCATTATAAGCCATTGCAATCTATAAAATTTTAATTGAAGGAATAACAAATACCACGCTGGCATCAGCTATCTATCTATATCTATTCTATTCTAATAATAAAACTGTAGATGTGTACATTATGTACATTGAAAATAATTAAAATATACACAGCAGGGGGTGTTACTAGATCGATACCCAACCCAAAAATATTTTCAACAAAATTTTTGTCTGTCTGTCTGTTTGTTCAAGCATCACGCAAAAACTACCGATTCGATTACGATGAAACTTGATATAATTATACTTTACTATCCGGGGCACCAACCTGGGTACTTTTTATCTCGCACAAGTAAGTATACACATTAAAAACAAACTTAATTTTGCGGTTCGATCCCTAGACATGGTTACTGCTATACCAACATATTATATAATAAGTTTGTCGTACGTTACGTCAACCGGCAGTGAAGTTTATGCTGTAATAGTAGGGCTGAAGGTCTAACTTGGCTTAAAGCGGCAGGCGGGGGCTGGGGATCAGCCCCGCGAGCACCTAGCTAATTTCAGAGACATAGGCCGCGCGTATCGCATCATAGTTCATGTCATACATTTTTGACTGTTATTGCGAACGTACGTGTTGAGCGTGGAGCGTTCCTTCATAATAATTATTTTTAAAGACATTTTATAAATTGTATGCCTGTTGCTTGCAACGGTGCTTTTCAGCGCGCACTTTTGCACTTCCTTTTTTTATTAAGTACAGTTTAGAGTAGTAACTTATTAGGTTTATTATAAGGTGTAGGAATAGATTTTAAAGTTAACAAAATAAAGTATAGGTACTGTATATTTAAGACTGTTTAGCTGAAGTGGGCACGGACCTGTCGCTCCCTGCGGTCATCCGATGCGACGACTGACAGTGAGAGTGCATGGCAGGCGGTCCTCTCCTTCTGCAAGGTAGTGATGTCACAGAAGGAGGAGATGGAGCGGGAGTAAGAGCGCACTGGCGCCTCTTCCCGCAGGAGAGCACGGCGGCGACAGGCGGTTGCACCGCCGTGAGGGACCTGTGCGAGGCTGATCGGGGGATCCGCCGGGTCCGGGCTATAAGGCATCCTTATGTAGTTAAGGTGCCTTAAGCGGAGTAGGAGGAGGGGATGCCAACCCCCGCCTCCAGAGAAGAGTGCCGGGCGGCACACCGTTGTGGCCCGGTGCGGACGTCTACAGCTCTCGCGCTGGATCATCCAGACGACAAGGAGAACACCGCTGGGGTTTAGTGGGTAGAGTCTGCGTCCACCTTACCATCTTCTCAGATGCAGAGAGTCCCACATAACCCCCGAGACTCCCCGGACCCGGTGGTATGCATAAACGCACTCCCCAGCGCAAAAAAAGGGAGGATTATTCATTCGTGTATTAATATGTTTTAGTAGATATTTGTTTAGGCATTATTATTTTAATTTTATTTAGTTAATAATCTTTGCTATAGGTGTTAGTTAAAATTCAATAAAGGTTTTCAATATAGGATTCAATAGGTAAAGTTGGATAGTTATTAATTTTCATTATCTAGATTAGGTGCGAGGTGATTCTTTTTCTATAAGGGTAGTTTTAAAGATTTTTATATTTTAATACGGTTATAACAAGATGCCTTCCAGAAAGAAAACTTCTCTTTCTGCTACATCGAAATACGTTAAGCGAATGAGATTATTTAGATCACAAGAATCTGCTGAGGAGCGAGAGTCCCGGTTAAACCGCATGTGAGAGAGCATGACTGAAACAAGAGCACGTGAAAGCAGCGCCGATCGAGAATATAAAACAAAACATAAATAATATAAAAACAAAAAATATAATTTAAAACAAAGTCCTTCCTCACGTCTGTCTATCTGTACGCGATTAGCTCAAAAACTAGGTACAAACTAACTAAATGGATTTTCATGCCTGTTGTCAATAGGATATAGTATATAATTTACCAAGACTGTGTATAAATTGATAAATAGTTGGATAATTATTGTGAGAGTCGGAAAAATTTAAGCCACTTGGGAGCTTACATTAAAAAAACAGCCTTATCTCTTAAGCGATATAACAAAGAAGTAAAAAAATGATCATCATCGGTCCGGATACGTCCGTAAATATAAGTTAACGCGGGCGAAGCTGCGAGCAACAGCTAGTTTTAAATAAACTAATAATAATACTTACTATACTATATACTGTGAATATATGTTGTACTACTGGCTATGCCAGACTCCAGTGCACTGTAATGTATGTATATTGTATATGCCCATGTTATGGGCTATCCATATGTAAAATTTCATGCAAACCCAATGCCTTTTTACCATGATCATATGCCAGTGTAACTGTAATGCATGGATTTTTTTTCTTTAACCCCGGGAAAGGCTCTGAGGCATCCCGCGGGGAATGGGTCTCCCCAGGCGGGTATGTGGGATTCGCTGCGCCCGAAAGCTGGTGAGTGTACGTAGTTCTACCCACTAAAAACTGGTGAGTGCCGCCTTTAGTGAGGTACCTCGGATCTGTTTTTTTTATGTTAGTTGGATAGGCAAGCTGGCAAACGTGCCACCTGTTAGTAAGTGGTCGACGTCGTCCATGAACATAAACCGGTGGGAGGGAAGCGCTGTGCCGCGCTCCCGGCTGCATGGGTACCACCATTTTGCTTGTTTCTCCCGTGAAACAGCTTTGCTGTGTTTCGGAGAGAAGGGCAAGACAGGCTGTGTAATTACTGGCACCGAGACTTAACATCTTATGTCTCAGGATAGGCAACACATAGATGAGTTGCCTGGGCTCGTTCCAGGTAAACTAGTTTATGTTCATGGGCGACGTTGACCACTTACCATCAGGTGGCACGTTTGCCAGTTTGCTTATCCAAGTAACATAAAAAAAAAAAAAAAAAAAAAAGAACCAGTTTACCTGAAACGAGCCCAGGCATTTATGTGTTGCATCCTGAGACATAAGATGTTAAGTCTCGGTGCCAGTAATTACACTGCCTGTCTTGCCCTTCTCTCCGAAACACAGCAAAGCTGTTTCACGGGAGAAACAAGCAAGATGGTGGTACCCATGCAGCCGGGAGTGTGGCACAGCGCTTCCCTCCCACCGGTAATGGTGGGGGTAATATGGATATGTCCATGTTGTGTGTAAACAAAATTTCATACAAACCCATTCATCCTATTACGCATAATCATACATTATAGATACGCCAGTGTAATGTCGCATAAATGGTGATATAATAAAGTTAACCCCAATAGCCTCGAGTGGTTCTAATCTATTTATGAGATCCCTAAGTGAATAACACATATTATTATGTAAAGTTGACACACATATAGTAAGATTTTTTTATTATTTATGGTGGTAATTCTAATACTAGATTCTAATTATTTAATCTTGCTGGTCGTAACGTAGCAGGTGTATTTGATAGTGGTTACGCAGATTCTAATAAAATAAGACTATTGCTTGGGTACCCGTTGCTATTGTTGTAGAAGGTTCAACCCCATTTTTACACGCTTTTATTAGCTTCACCTGTATCTTTGTCTGTTTGTTTGTAACCGACTCATATGAACTTGAGTTTGACCCACTTTAAGAGGTCAGATCAAATTGAAACGTTGCACACTATTTAAGGAAAGATGACAATACAATACTTTAATAAGTTTGTTCCAATATCCTGATCAGGATAAGCAGGATAGCACATCCAAGAAAGTGACCTCAACATCCTCCCCCACAGTGTGATACGGGAGATGCTGAACTTCTTCAGGGTCCCCCCTTATCTAAGGAGTCTGTTGGAGGCGTACCCCTTCCGAGAGGAAGGTCGGATGTGGAGTCCCAGGGGTCGGTTCTCGGTTCGATCCTGTGGGACATCAGGTACGACTGGGTCTTGCGAGGCCGCCTCCTCCCAGAATGGGAGTCATCTGCTGCGCGAATATATCAAATGTAAAAATAAATTACATTTGACAGATTAGGGCGTTCAAACAAAAATAAAAAAAAACTTTTCAACTTGGTTATATATTTTTATAGATTTACCACTAGCTCTAGCTTGTGTCTTTGCTTGCTCATTTATATTCATTCGTGAACCTTTCAAGATACGTAAATGGAACACTGGCGAAGCTCAAAGTTAAAATGACGGTTTTTATGATTTAAGCTTTTATTGAAAGACATTAGCTTTAAGCTTTTACGAGACAATTATTTAAGCAGTCATACAATCATTCTAGAAATAATATTTTAGGTGTAGGCGTCGTAAGTCTTTACTCTGTTGTAATTTAGCTATGTATAGCAAAGACACTTTAATTTTGTTCTGTCATAATGACAACTCATGCGATCTATGCGATCTATTCAGGATAAGATAAGCTCTCAAACTGAGCTTTACTCTGATATTGGCAAATCCTTCAGGGAGCCATAGGATAAGAAGAAGAATATCATAAGAATTGCAACTGCTCCCACCCACAATTTTGGCACGACACTTTTTGCTATTGTTGTAAGTAGTTGACTTAATTTGACTTGCAAAAATTGTTGTTAATGTGTTTTATTAATAGGTCTTTACCTTTTTTTTAAGATGAAAAGTTGTAACGACACTTTTTGCTATAGTTGTAAGCCGTGCGGCGTGCGCGTGTTTCTCTGTCGGTCTCTCTCACACTTATGTGTATGTGTGTGTGTCTGTGTGTACTTTTTTTTGTTTTTTATTATAATTCCTTCACTAATTAATCGAAAGGAACTTCGTTCCAGCCGGGTATCCCTTGACACCTCTCTTTAGTTTTTTTTTTTATAGAAGAGGAGGCAAACGGACAGTCGGTTCACCTGATGGTAAGTGAAAGCGACATCCACTGACACCCGCTATACCAGGAGATCAGCAGGTGCGTTGCCAGCCTTTCAAATGGGAGTATGCCTATGTGAGGACTTAAAAATATTACATTAAATTAATTTTTAACTAACACCTATAAATCGTTAAGTAATGTAAGTATGAAATATATTTTAAAGTACACTTCTTGAGTCGGATATCCGTTTTATAATTCATTAATCCATCAGCCACCACACTGGAAATTCCTGACATCTCCATTTGGTTTTATGCGTTCTAATATACTATTCACCTAAATACTCAAATAAGAGAATCGATAGTCAATATCAAAATAATTGGTTGTAGGTACTCGAACATGGAATGGATCCAAACGAATATAGTTCTTTTTTTTGTGTTGAATGCAAGTGGCAAGGGATCGGCCATCTTGGCGTTGAGGGAGGTCTATGTTCTGCAGTGGACGAGTAGAGGCTGCTGATGATGATGATGATAATACATTATAGAACAGAAAAAAATGACAAAGATAGTAAAATAATGCTCATATATTTCGGACATATAAACAGGAAAAGAGATAAAAGATAAGAGGTAGATT
Source organism: Helleia helle (assembly GCA_963853865.1). Taxonomy (NCBI): domain Eukaryota; kingdom Metazoa; phylum Arthropoda; class Insecta; order Lepidoptera; family Lycaenidae; genus Helleia; species Helleia helle. Next base: position 18,607,093 of record OY971421.1, read on the forward strand.
TACAAGGGTGATGTAAACGTGCCAAGATCAGATCTTAAGACAAGTCGGGTCAAGAGTCGCATCCGATGAAGATGTGTGTCAGGATTATAGTAGGTGAGAGAGGTGGCGATCTCAATACCTGAAGTTTTCTGAAGAATTCGTATATTTGCTTTAAAAATCAAACTATGTAGGATAAAGAATACATTCGAAGATAAATTCGATATTCGACGATAAAAAAATTTTCAAAGATTGGTCAAAATTGAGATGAAAAACCAATTTTATTTGAGTAATAATACCAGGCTCTGTACAGTAAAACTTATACCATAATAAACTTTGTAGAAAATGTCGTCGTCGTCGGTCGTCATAAATTATTTTTTTATAAATCCCTCCCTTCAATTAAATAAATATGTGTTTTCACTCGCTGCCAAAGCGCTCGACGCGGTTTCGAGCTCCATACTAAATTCAGTTCTCGGACAGCCCCGCCTTAAATAACTGTAATAAATAGCTTACGATGTTTATTAGCTTTTTTATGTCATAAGGAGGCAACCGAGCAGTCGGAGCCTCATGGTGACTACCGACGCCCATTGACATCCGCACAATCAAACTCCTTTTCTCTATCCCCCCAATGGGCCATCGGAAACTCACAAACTGCACAAAACGTAACAGCATAGCTGTCACTTGAAGCTGATGTTATGAGAGCGAGAGGTACCACCCCGGTCGTGCCGGCCCAATTCGGCTGCAAATCAGAATAGCACTCCCTCTTACACACATCTACACTTATATACACTTTATGTTATTGTTTCATGCCAATTATATAGTAATGTATAAATTTTAGCGGCTGGCTGTATGCGTGCGTGTGTATGTGGCGGTATTTAGCTAACGTATCAGCCAGCAAAAAATCTGCATTGAATGGAATAACATCCAAAAATATCACAGGCTTTCTTTGATCTAGTAATACGCAAAATTTGTTTCAGCAAGCGAGACTCGAGATCCAAGAAAGTGTTTTTAAGAAATGCATCCAATTTAAAAGTTCGTACAAATATGTACTTTGGCATGCACATACAAAATTTCTTCTGGAGTGCTGTTACATATTGACGATCGCTGATCGAATTTCAGCACATAACCGTCGGCATACACGAGGCGAATTACATAATATATGTATTCATATTTTTGTATTAACTTGAAAAGTTTGAATCACAACATTAGACATAATTAAAATAATTCATCTAATATAGTCTTGTGTCCCAGTTTTAGTGTTTATACTCCTCCGAAACGGCTTGACCGATTTTGATGAAATTTTATATGTATGTTTAGTAGGTATGAGAATAGATTTATAACAATTTTTGTTAGTGTTAAGGGTGGCTCACCCGACTTGAATTTGAATATAAATATATTCAAATTTACGCGTGCAAAGCTGCGGGCAACAGCTAATTGTTGTATAAAATAATATCTTTTTTATCGTGAAGTTTCCACCGGAACAGGAGACACAGTGACACGTATCCGGGTTTATTCAGTTCTGCCAATTTTGGAAAAGATAATACAAACAACGTATCTATTTATTATTTTTTGATCTTGTGTCTTGTTATGGTTCCGTTACGTCTAGGTCTAGCTTGGAATCTGGTTCAGAGTTGATTTTTGCATCCCTGAAAATAGGGTCTTATATATTTTCCCGTAAACCGAACCTTATTTACATCTTGCCCATCAGTACTGGGAGTAATAAACTGTATTTGTTTTTTTTAACTGACTTGAAAAATACGAACTGGGCGAGCGCAAATCAAGAGGGAGGACGTGTCCAGCAATATAGGACAGCTTATGTTGATTGCGTTTGATCAATCTTGCTTGTTTCTCCCGTGAAACAGCTTTGCTGTGTTTCGGAGAGAAGGGCAAGACAGGCAGTGTAATTACTGGCACCGAGACTTAACATCTTATGTCTCAGGATAGGCAACACATAGATGAGTAGCCTGGACTCGTTCCAGGTAAACTAGTTTATGTTCATGGGCAACGTTGACCACTTACCATCAGGTGGCACGTTTGCCAGTTTGCCAAGTACAAAGTTTCATGATGATCGGTTAAGTAGTTTTCGCGTGAAAGCGTTACAAACAAACTTGCTTTCACATTTATAATATTAGAAGGATCTTTTAGGTATAGGTACAAGTATTTTATGATTTAATAAAATACTGTGAGTGACTGATACGATAATAGGACTAATTGTGTCCTGGCGACAGATCAGGGGCGCCTCAATTATTGTTCCAATGGCATCCACATAGCCACCACTTTCTATCCAGGTTCTGGTTGTATGCGTCAAAAGCCCACGAAAATAAAAAAAACCGCCAGTCAAATTACAAAAGGACTAGTCAAAATATTGGTGAAACAAACTCGAAAACTCATAATGTGTTCTTTTTCTATGTTTTTTATTGTAAAAAAAATCGGTTGTCTGTAAAGTCGGTTTACTGACGATAGTTGAACGTGACAACGTCATAAGAAAATGGAATGCCTCAGAGCGAGGTAACGCCGAATACGTCACCGCATACGTCATGTTTTTTCGTTCGTGCAGCCGGCTCCATCGAATTATAAGACGTTGTCACGTCAAAATGGAATAAGTAACTGCCACATACACATACCGGTAATTTGAAAAGTTAACAGAACTTTACTTTTTAATTGCGAATTAAGGAAGGAAGGAAAACATGGAAATTAAGGATGAAATAAAAACAATACAAGGATAAATATCTGGCGTGATTCTACTCCTCCGCTGAAACATAATTTCAATGATTACAGCATAAAAGTATCGAGACATGTAGGGAACGAGCAGATCGGCTCCGCATTTAGAAACATTAATTTTTAAAAAACCTCAATGTTTCAAATTGACTCTACTAATGGTTCTAAAGCTGAAAAGAACCGTGCATATGTTACCGTACTGGCCTAACCCGACTTTAGGTCAAACTAGCTTTTTTTTAGTTTAGATAGTATCTATACTCACCCGGGTATATGTTGGACTCATGGCACCCCCCGAACTACCCCCGGCGCCGGTATACCACACTAAAACCGCTGTGAGTTGCCTTCAGCCGCGTGAAGGTGAGTGACCCGGATCCGATTAACACAAGACACCACCTGCGACCGGCAAAAGGGCTAACCGGTTTTCCTTCTAGAATGGGTTAACTCCGACAACCTGAAGCACCCCCGCCGACGCCGGAACTCTTTTACCGGGGCAGGTACCCAACCTCACACCGAGTCTCGGGGTGAGGTTGTGTCAGGGGGAAGGAGAAAAAATAAATAAACAAGATACAAAAGTAGTTCTTAAAAATAAAACAAGTATAGATTCCTTGTAGTTTGTTCCGTACAAACAGAAAGCGTAAAGGCCAAGTTGTTTAAGCTTCCGGCTTTAAGGCTACTGTTGCCGAGAAATAAGAATCCCACTTTACATAACAGCTAAGATTTTGAAATATACAAGTTGTTTTAATAATGCAAGAATTATCGTTCATTTCATAATTATTCAGAAGAAAATATTTCAAGTAATAATTCTTAGTATAGTCCTATGAGTCCTGTTTCGACCGTTTTTGAAGTAAATCCGATTTTTTCTGACGGAAGTAACGCTCAGTATTTTTCTAAAATAGTAACTTCCATTGATCGTGAGTATATGTCATATACTCCACACTTCTTGACTTATACACCAACTAGTGGCAAAGATCATAATAAGTTAAGATTATTTATTTCTAATTCTTTTAAACGGATGAATTGTAAATACAAAAGTACATAAAAATTCAAAGGTTTAAAAAAATGTTTTAAAACTACACCGTAATACTTTTTGACAATCTCAAGTGAATTTGTATATGTATTATTAGTCCAGCCGGGGCAGACCATAAAGTTAATATATTCCGCTAGGTATATTAACTTTATGGGGCAAACATAAAACTAGCCTAAAATAGAAAAAAATCCGGGGAGCGATTTTTTTTAACGTCGGGGGGTGGTAGGTGTTTGGACGTATAAATTTCGATTTTCTAACTAATCCCGGTAGAGGATTCGCCGCCATCTTGTTTTAAAGTTCAATTTTTTCCTTTTTCTGAAATAACTCGTTAGTTTTCAACTTTAGAGCAAAAATGGCAGTATCCAAAGTTATTGGAAATTTGATTTCTCACAAGTGTAGTACGACTAGAGTGTAACTCAGATAGATTAATGAAGTTTAGCTTACACTAGAGGTACTATTGTTTTATAATCGATTAGTCGTAAGTCGACAAAAATATACTTTTATAGGTTTTGTCATAAAAACTTTTTAAACGATCACACTTATTTTGCATACCTCCATACTTCTACATTGTCTACGAATGCCTGAACAAGCCATTCAGTCTCATTTGCATGGAATTTGTAGACAACTCCGAAAAATCGAGCTACTCGAAATATAAGTGAAAAGTAAATATCTTGTTTCAAAAAGTTTTAATACGTTTGAGATTACTTTATGAGAGGTTGATGATGACGCTTACTTAAATGAGAGGATATGGGGAAGATTATACAATGCGATGTTAAAATTAATTCCTTTTGAATCTAACATGGATTCCCCAGTGTTTATAGCTCCAAAGCATGCAGCTAGTAATTATAGCACGGAGATTGTGGACTCGCAAAACCAGTTTCACAAGAGAAAATAATACAGTATAGAACCACAAAATAAATACTAATTATTTTGTGACAGAACGTGACACAGAAAATGTATACAATGCACTTCATCCTACTAATATTATAAACGCAAAAGTTTGTATGGATGATTATTACTCTTTCACGCAAAAATTACTAAATGGATTTTAATAAAACTTTACAAAAGTACGGGGGAGTCCCCGAAAAAACCGAGTTAACGTAACTATTAACCAGGCGTATGCTTCACTCAATTTCCGGGCAGGCGGGCTGATGATCACCCACGCGTTGAGTCTATGACAAGTACACGGTTGACATTTTTACATGATATTTTTGTCCTATGGGGACAAAAGTCCCTCGCCCGCGTAGGCCTTAAGAGTTAGATTACAATCAAGCGAGTTCTATGATTTTTATTTACCCAAAAAGTGCACAACGCGCCTAAAGAAGTTTTCACTTCAAAAATATATACACGTGTCATCATTATCAACTGGTGGGAGGTGGGCGATTGCACGCTGGCAAACATTGAATGGACCATAGTGGCAGATGATAATGAATCCTGTATTTATGTAATCCTGCATTCTACTAGCTGCCGCTCGCAGCTTTATCCGCGTCAATTTAGATTCACATCAGTGATAACGTAGTATTGTATGGATGCCCTACAATGGTTCAGGCCTTGACGTGGCGGTGGGGCACAGTAGCCTAGGGTGAGCCCAACACCTTGGTCGAAGCTAATTGAGCCAAGGGGGCTCTTTGTACCCCTCTTATAAGAAGAGGGGACAAAAGAGCAGGGGGCAAGGGGCGAGGATGGGAACCTCACCCTATTGTACTGTCCCGACGATGGGAGGGGTTGTTCTGTGGTGCGGGACAACCCCTCTGTGGAGGTGGCGTCGGTCCCTAGCAGGGCTGACTAGCCATCGAGGTGCCCTGTTTGTTTACTAGATCCGGGGCACCTCACCAAAGGCGGCATTGGTGGCACTCGCCGGGTTTTAGTGGGTAGAGCTGCGTCCACTTACCAGCTGTTGGGCGCAGCGAGTCCCACATACCCGCGTGCGGGGATCCACTCCCCCGCGGGATGCCTCAGAGCATTTACCGGCGTTAAAGAAAAAAAAATGTATTGTATGGATTTTTTAAAATCAAATAATTCGAAAATTCGAAACGAATTATTTGATTTAAAAAAATCCATACAATACTTTTTTTTTTTTCCAATTTTATCCAAATTCACAAGCATTATTATTATTATTACAATAGTATGGACATAAGTTCTCTTTCCAACAGGGTTTAATTTCCGATAATTATTTATTCAAAGTAGAGATCCTGGAGGGGCTTAAATCCGACTTAAATCATATCTTTATTTGAAATTAATTTTCTTTTATGATTTTTTCATAATATTCTATTAAATAGTGTAACAGTAAAAGGGGCAAAGTTATTGTTTATGGTGTCTACATACAGTCTTCCCAAAATGTATGCGACTACGATAACTTTTTATTTTAACACACTAACTTCTAAGCTACATATCGCTCTACTACGTTGCAACAAAAATAAACCGAACTCTATTCAGATATTTATAAGTTATTCTAAGTTTATAACCTCAAATGAAAAATCTTTGAAATTCTTTGCTACTTTAGCTTGAACATAACATATTATGCTCCATCTCTGAAATAGACCAAGGTCAATATCAATTACTTTATACATTGCACCGCACATGCATTTTCTTGGTCTCTCTTCTAGGATTTAATTTCCGTTGATCAAAGGTTAATATGTTAAATTAATTTATTCCAAGGGTTTAACACTGTAGCGTTTTACTTGGCGGGGTCGCTTTGTGGATTGAAGTTTAATGAATCGAAGAGTAAATATTCCATTCGAATAGTTAAATGAGACACGAAAACATCGCAAATAAAAGGCTTTCAATTTATTAAAATCTGTGTTACTACCTAAATACTACCCGTATTAGGGTATTAGGGAGAATTTGGTAGTCAATCAATAAACAGGACTTCTAATAAAATATAGCGTAGTTAAGAAAAATCTTAAAACTTATCTTCATTTAGTAAGGAAGATAGAGAGCGCTATTACTGGATCACATAAAAATGGTGATTTGGATTTAAGGCAGATAACGAACAAAACGAGTCTTCGGAAGACTTTTTGAGCTTTAGCATATTTTTTCGCGCAAGGTCCGAGCTTTAAGGCACACTTAATATATTTAGGGTGCCTTAAGCGGAGTAGGAGGAGATGTCACCCCTCTACCTCCAGAGGAGAGTGCCGGATGTCACGCCGTCAAGTACCAATGCGGACGTGGCTGTACCCGCGCCGGGCAGGCCAGGCGTCGAGGAGAGCCTCGCTAGGATTTTAGTTAGGGTAATAATCCCTCTACCCCTCTAGGGTGAGGAAATGCTATGAGGTATCCCGCTGGGGAGTAGGTGTACCAAGGTGTATGTGGGATATCATAATGGGGTATCATAATGATTTCCCCAGCAAAAACAAAAAAAATTGTTTAAAATTCCTGGATATGGTTTTTAGGTTTCAAGGCGCGTCGACTTGGACCATACACAATCAAAAAAAAGTTTTAATTTTTGAAAGATTATATGATATTTTACGATTTAAACAAATATTGTGTTTCATAAATATGTATTTTGAATGAATAGAAACAAGATTAATTTCACGGAATATTTAGAAGAACAATCAAAATTAACGTGATCAACAATATCTGGAGAATCAAACTGAAAACTTTGCTGATTAATCGGCGATTCATCAAACATATTATAATTACTGAATTGGGGTAATTTTGTATAAATACCAATTATATTAGCATAATTACTAAAATCTAAACAAAATTACTTCTTAGTATAATTGCTAGTGATTGTTCTAGCATTTACAAAGTTCTTTCAGTAGCAACGTTGAGCTTAACAAAACGAATTGTCACTAACCATCTGCGGGCTTAATGTATAAGTAATTAAGATAAACGGGCCAGTACTTACCCAGATCCCTTGGCATCACGCCAACTTACAACTGGAACGAACAAGGGATAAACAGGATTAAGTGAACTTCTATTGAACATTTTATGTACTAGGCATAAAGGGAAAGACAGAATAAAACGGCAAGGTAGCGCAATAACGTATCCTGAACATCATTGTTAGGGTTTTGATTTTAAATATTTAAGTATAGCCTGACCAGAAAAATAAAACCCCTCGCCATATTGCGGAAGATTGCGGAACTAATTTTTGTATGGACGATATTATGTGTTGACGAAAAAACGATATAGTGGCGACACCACGCAGGGTTTATATATTTCTAGTCAGGTCAGTCAAGAATACGTTCCTTTTTCCCAAAAATAATGATTGTGATAATCAATCGAAATCATTAAATATAATAATTTGTATTCTTTTATCGTTTATAGGATCTATCTTCGTTTATAGGAGTATTTAGTTTTAATGTTTTTGACGTGACAACGTCTTATAATTCGATGGAGCCTGCTGCACGAACGAAAAAGATGACGGCGTTACCTCAGTCTGAGGCGTTCCATTTTCTTATGACGTTGTCACGTTCAATTATCGTCAGTAAACAGACTTTACAGACAACCGATTTTTTTTTTGGAAAACTTATACCTCTGCATGATATAATAGTTAAGAACAACATAAGTATGATGATATATAATCAGTTTCACAGGAATAATATACTTAATTTCAACAAAATAATAGTTTCTTCATCAAACTTCAGACTTTAGTAAATACCTACTAAAATGATTTAGAATTTAAAAAAACAGATGGACTTGATGAAATACAATACTGGCTTCAACATTGTATATTATATACCTTTAAAGGGAGAAGGTTTATGATTTAAACATTTTAAGCGTTGACAGCCTTTCTTTGAATGTGTATTATAATCATAGTCCACTACTCAGATGTCTTAACCAAAACGATTGTCTACTTTGTGGTGGTTTTATAATAACTAGAAGTCCTGTAAATGTCGGACAGTTTAATTAATGTTTGAGTAAGCATATATTTTAGCTCAGTATTTTTGGTATTTTGTAAAGTAAAATATATAGTAAATAATATAGTTTTATTTGTCTACGCAAATATGTAAAATTCATATTTGTTTATAAAATTTAATCGAAATAATGTATTTAAACTCATTACAAATATTTTCACTTTTCCGTGATCACAGTAACCTTATAACTAAAATAAAAGAAAGCTGAGTGGCTACCTTTATTGTTCACAATAATTAATGTATGTGAAACTACGTTGTGATTATGTTTTGATCTTTGGTGTGAACAATAAAATATTTTTCTTTCTTTCTTTCTTTCAATATTATGTTCTTGAAATCGCCGAACCGACATTGATAAAACTTATCCTTTTTTATGTTAGTTTGATTGGCAAACTGGCAGACTTGCCACCAAATGGTAGGTAACTAAGTGGTCGACGTTGCCCATGATCATGTAACTTGGAACTAGCCCAGGCAACTCATTTATGTGTTGCCTATCCTTAGACACAAGATGTTAAGTCTCTGTGTTTGTGCCCTTCTCTCCAAAACACAGCAAAGCTGTTTGACGGGAGAAACAAGCAAGGTGGTGGTACCCATTATTTATGTCATAAGAAGGCAACCGAGCAGTCCGAGCATTACGGTAACTACCGGCTCCCGCAGTTTCGCCAGCGTTAACTTAGATTTACAGCCGTACCCGGATTGATGATGATTATTTTTATAGCCTAAGTTACTCCATATAACAACAGCTATCTACCAGTGAGAGTCCCATCAAAAACCAACAGACAGACATACAGACAGACAAAAATTGTAAGAAATGGTATACATCCATATGCATTTAATAAAATCAGTTACTTTAACTGTATGTATAGACAAGAAACTTTCAGAATTTAGGCATTGTTTAGAATAACGTATTTGGCTACACAAGCTATATATCCCAGATACTGAGACAGATCTTGTGCGAAATGGTTTGAATAGGTCGGCTGGGAGCGCCATAAAATAGAGCCCTGTCGCCTGACCTCAAAAGGTATTTAGCCGTACACTAATTTTATGGGTAAATCAGTTTCGTGATATCTTATAAAAATCATATAGTAATTTTGTTTTCCATTAACCCTAAAGAGTGTTACGATGTCATTATAGTAATCACAGAATAACACGAAATCGTTGTTTTTGAAGAATAATTTTCTATTAGGCTAAGATCCCGATATAAAACGACCTTCACCGAGATGTTTATTTGATGAAACGTATTTTATATTTAATTTAATATGTCAATAAATATATTGCATATGAGTTGCCTAACAAATTTTAGTCCAGGGTATGTTTAATTAATAATAATAATAATAAAAAAAAACATTTCACCGGTTTGATTATTTATAGATAAATTCTATATTGATCAAAAGTATGAAGCCCATAGAATATGCAAACGGATGCCTATTCTTTTCCGGTCACAGCTATCGGGTATCGGGTAGGCATGTAACAAGTACAGGGCTGGACGGATATTGATGATTTTTTTTTGTGTGTGTTCAAGTGGATTCGAGAATGGTTTAGATTCACAAAAAAAAAATGTACAGGACAATGCCGGTCGATGCCACTAGTATTATATAAAATTAGTAACCGTCTTCATTTATTTCTGCTATGTTCTAATTGAAAATAAGGTTGTAATAATATGTCCAGTGGGAAATTCGACAATGCTATGTAATTATCATTACAATAACCATAACTATTAACGATCACAATATCACATTTTCTTTCTATGTTTATACATTACTGTATTAAGGATGTTTTACGTGTGGATCAAATCGAAATTTAATACTACAGAATTTAATACTATGAAACGTGATTTTTTTATGTAAGGCGGATAGACAAACGGGCAGACAGACAGACAGAGCCACACGATGTTAAGTGGTCGCCGTCGTCTATGAACATAAACTAGTTAACCTGAGACTAGCTCAGGCAACTCATTCTGTCTCTGTGTCAGTTATTACACTGCTCGTCCTGCGTTTCTCTTCCAAACACACAAAGTTATTTAACGGAACAAACAAGCCGGATGGTAGCACAGTGTTGGTAGTTACGTCTATGTATATATATATATATGTGTGTGTGTGTGTGTGTACAAACATTTGCAAAGCTTATCGTTAATCAATCTACTATCCAGATGGAATAAGCCAACCAATATAAACACAATTGAGATGTTTCACACTGTCGGGCGGGCGTACATATGAATAAAACATGTACGATAACATTTTCAGTACGTTACATTTGCTTTTGCATGTGTGAAAATGAAAAACGTATTTACGTAGTTTGATCATTTATTTTCACTCATGCAAGAGGTTTCGCCATTCAAATGTAGGGATTTAAATGTATTGACCCATCGGGTATAAATCACATCGGAAACAGATTGGGATCGATGTTGATTCTGAATTATGTTTAAGTTACTACATAATATTATGTAGTAAGTTAATTTATATGATATAGAGATATTAACACAGTCATAAATCTAATGCTCACATACTTATACTTATTAATTATTATACTTGAAAAAAAAATGCTTGGGTGCACTTATATTAATGAAATTCCTATAATTACCCGATCGGCAGACAATGTCCGTCTTAGGAGCATGCTGGGGGAATCTATTTTTTTTTTATTTTTTACCACAGCATAGTAATAAATATTTACTATAGAATATAAAAAAGGAGGCTTCGTTGATTGCACTGCATGTCCTGCTCCTGTAAATACTGCATACACACAACAGGCTCCTGAGTTGCGCTCTAAGTAAGTACTGCACAATTATACGTTAATACGAGCCCCACGATGAAGTATCTGGGACTCACCCTCGACGAGAGATGGACCTTTGGAGTGGAGGTGGTCACAAGAGTGGCGTCAGCGCTGAGCCAACTCCTGCCAAACATAGGAGGGCCCAGCGAAGCCTGCAGGCGGCTGTACTCCGGAGTCTGTCGGAGTATGGCTACGTATGGTGCCCCTATCTGGGCTGATTCCCTCACCACTCGCAATAAAGCCCTGCTGCGGAGAATGCAGCGGGACATAGCGGTGAGGGTAATCAGGGGTTACCGTACGGTCTCCTGGGTGGCAGCAACTGCCCTGGCTGGAGATCCACCGTGGGAGCTCGTGACGTTGTTGCTTGCCGAGGTGCGCCTTCTCGTTTTGCAGAGGAGATCAGAATTCGGTGAGTCACCTAGCTGGGAGGAGCTCTCACGTGTGCGGAGGTTGGGGCAACAGTGGCTGTTGCGAGTGTGGGGGGAGGTTCTGGCACAGTCGCCGTACGGCCAACGTACGGCCGAGGCACTGCTTCCGGTCCTGGCAGCGTGGATGCGTCGACGGAAGAAACCCCTCATCTTCCGCTTGACACAGGTGCTTACTGGACATGGATGTTTCGGTGCATACCTGTGTCGGGTTGCCAGGAGGGAGCTGACGCCAGCCTGCCACGAGTGCGGTGCTGTGGAGGACTTGGCCCAGCACACCCTAGAGGTGTGCGATAGATGGGCCGCACAGCGTCAAGATCTCGTGGCTGTGCTTGGAGGGGACCTTTCGCTCTCGAGTATGGTGCGCCGCATGCTCGAGAGTGACGAGGCCTGGCAGGCGGCGGTCATCTTCTGCGAAAGCGTTATTTCGCAGAAGGAGGCCGCGAAGTGGGACAGAGAGGACGACGCCACGTCCGTCCCGCTTCGTCGACGTAGGACAGGAGTGCGGAGGAGGCGCTACGCGCACCTCCTGCCTCCTGTCTAACGGGACTCGGGGTAAGTTTGGGTACCTGCCCCGGTAGAAAAGTTCCGGCGTCGGCGGGGGTGCTCCAGGTTGTCGGAGCTCCCCCGCACTAGGAAGAAGACCGGTTAGCCCTTTGAGGGAACCGGCCGGTCGCGGGGTGTGTTCGGTGTTAGAAAGATCCGGGACACTCCCTTTCAAGCAGCTGAAGGCAACTCGCAGTGGTTTTAGTGCGGTATACCGGCGCTGGGGGGGGGGAGCGCCGGGAGTCCCACATATACCCGGGGACGCCCCATCCCCGGGTGAATGCGCAAAGTATTCCCACTGCGTCCAAAAAAAAAAGGTATAAAGTATATTACCTATATAATAATATTATGTATACGGTATTTACATTAAAAAAAAACAATTTTTGTCTGTCTGTCTGTTTGTTTCGGCTAATCCCTGAAGCAACTGGACCTTTTTGACATAACTTTCACTGGAAGATAACTGATGTTGTAAGGACGAATTGCTCCTTTTAAATCGAAGCAAAAGCTGCGGGCAACAGCTAATTTAAAACAAATCTATAACTTTTAAGAGTTTTTCAATATAGTAGTATATCAATGGAGACAAAACTATTCCTATTTGAAGAACTAAATAGGTCAGGAATTGTTTCAAAACTATAAACTAAAATTCAGTGCTTCGAAAAATTCACTATCAAAATATACTCATATTAGCATTTTTTTTATGTTACTTGGATAAGCAAACTGGAAAACGTCCCACCTAATGGTAAGTGGTCGACGCTGCCCATGAACATAAACTAGTTTACCTAGAACGAGCCCAGGTAACTCATCTCTCTGACAGTCTCGGTGCCAGTAATTACACTGCCTGTCTTGCCCTTCTCTCCGAAACACAGCAAAGCTGTTTCACGGGAGAAACAAGCAAGATGGTGGTACCCATGCAGCCGGGAGCGCGGCACAGCGCTTCCCTCCCACCGGTTTTATTTGGTATAACCACTTAGTATCAATAAATAATTATATGGTACAATAAAAAATAAAAATAACTTGTGCCCCAGTGATATTATACTCTTTTATACCTACATATAATATCTTTAGTGTGCCCGGCACCTTCGGCGAGCCTAATTGAGGTGAGGAGGCTCTTTGTACCCCTCTTATAAGAAGAGGAGACATAAGAGCAGTGGACAAGAGGCGATGACGGTGACCTCGCCCCATTGTACTGTCCTGACGTTGGGAGGGGTTGTTCTGTGGTGCGGGACAGCCCCTCTGTGGAGGTGGCGTCGGTCCCCTGAGGAACTGACTAACTGTCGAGGTGCCCTGTTTGCTCATTAGATCCGGGGCACCTCACCAAAGGCGGCATTGGTGGCACTCGCCGGGTTTCAGTGGGTAGAGCTGCATCCACTTACCAGCTTTCGGGCGCAGCGAGTCCATCATACCCGCCTGGGGAGACCCACTCCCCGCGGGATGCCTCAGAGCATTTCCCGGCGTTAAAGAAGAAAAAACGGTTGTTTTATAATAAACACGAAAGTGGGTTCATGGTTGGTAATAGTATCACACGAGTGTTTTAATATCTAATTAGCACCAGTTGCGTGCATGACTTTATCTACACCTATAATATTATAAATCCTCTATAAAAGATTCTGAAACAGTTAGCTTACTGCTACTATTAACATTAAAACGACCTTAACCCAATACCCAACCAGTAAGTAGTAACCTAATACCACAGAAATATATCGAGATCTTGATATAGTTCTGTGCATCGAACGAATGATACTAGGGTTAAATAAGAGTTTAAAGAAATAAGTGTATGTTTGGAAAAACATACACTTATTTCTTAGTTTGTCGTCCGTATTTTTACCTTCATTCATTTTCAAGTCGGTCTCTACAATAAATTGGATTTAATTTTATTGGAACGGTACTTGGGAACGGTATGGAAAACAAATATTTATTTTTCGATGTTCAGTCCCGAGGCCGGAAATAAAGATGGGTGTATTCAGTTCACGTCAATGAATTTTTATACCGTTTTTAATTAATGTCAGTGTCAATTTTCGTCGCAAAGGCCTTTTATTCAAAAAAATATTATATATATCGTATAAAGTACTAGATCAGCGCCCACCGGCTTCGCTCGCATAGTTTCCCAAAGAATACAGGTATAAAATATTATTACATAATAATAATAGCCGATGTAACTTCATGATAATGTAGCTTTCCATTGGTACAAACAAACAAACAAACGCATTTATAATATAAGTTAGAATATGAGAATAACTTGATAAATAATTTTACAATTTGTATAGTGTGACATGTATACTAAAAGACAACAACAATAGTATAACCATAAGAAACCTATTTCATTCATAACATAATTCAAGGTGGGTCATTCCCCATGTGTACGTTAAGGCTAGATTTTAGTCTTATAGTATATTAAATCTATACTATCTTACGATGATCACCCGATGAAAAAAAAAACTGTAAAAGTGCTCGCTTTGATACTAGATAAATTGTAATTTAAAAGAAACTTATTAATCAACTTAAACGATGTGTAATTTTTCTGGGAAATTAATTATCTGTATATATAAAAAAATATAATAATTTTTTATGAAATTCCTTGTTGTACGGTAAAAGTGAGACACTAACACTACTTGATTGTTTCGTCCACGAAGTGTAAATAAAGAAGGAGAACGATCGTAATGTTTTTTTATGTTAGTTGGATAGGCAAACTGGCAAACGTGTCACCTGATGGTAAGTGGTCGACGTCGCCCATGAATGAGCCCAGGCAACTCATTTATGTGTTGCCTATCCTGAGACATAAGATGTTAAGTCTCGGTGCCAGTAATTACACTGCTTGTCTTGCCCTTCTCTCCGAAACACAGCAAAGCTGTTTCACGGGAGAAACAAGCAAGCAAGATGGTGGTACCCATGCAATCGGGAGCGCGCCACAGCGCTTCCCTCCCACGGTATGTATAAAAATGTCTTTGGATTATAGAGAAAATACAGGTTTACTGTAGAGGGTGTTGCAGTCGCAGAGATCTGAGATTTAAATTTAGGGGGTGAATATTTATGAAACGAACTTGAGTCTAATTTATTTTGTAAAAATGAAAAAAATATAATATCAAGAAAAATGAATCAATAAATAATAAAGTGAATAATTAAATAAGATATTAGTACTAAATGTATAATATTATTCAGTGACGACACGGGGATCGGAGTGATATTAATGCCGCCCTGGTGGTAAAAAAGGACACTGGAATTTTTCAAATTTTTTAGTGGACAATTTATAGTCTATACCGCCTTTGTCGATCGTTCTCTATATCTAAGGTTCGTGGTTACGTCTGTTTAGCTTTCATGATCACCACATCATGCTGGTGTTATTTTTTTAAATGTAATCAGGGGGCAAACGAGCAGACGGAGCCCCACGGCGCCGACGCCCATACACATCCACACAACGAAGGCCACGCAGATGCGCCGCCCTCCTTTTCCCTTTCCCCCCCAATGGGCCACCGGAAACTCACGAACCGCATGAAACGCGACAGCATAGCTGTCACTTGACGCCGGTCGTGCCGGCCCAGTTCGACTGCAATGCAGCATGGCACTACCTCTTACTGACTTAAACAGTAATGTACATTAATATGTACATTACTGTTTATATACCAAAATTAAAACATTATTTTAGTAACAAAAACAAATACGGATGTATATTAAAGGCCGAAAACATTATATTTATTTATCCTTGACCGACCTACGTATCCAGGTCGTATGCGGCATTATTAAATATGAATACAGTACTAGCGTCTTTTTGATAGCCACTTGAAAAAACATTTCAATACGTGTCTATTTAAATTTTGTATATTTTATTCACCGACTTCATAAAAGAAGATTCTATGTTCAACTGGATATATTTTTTAATGTATGTTCACCGATTTCTCCGTCAATTGTTGAACGATTTTTAAAATTCTTTTTTTTTGGCAATAAGGTTTAAGAGTAGAGGTCGCGTTTAGGTAGACGAGGTGTTGGTAGGCCATTAACCAGATAGGAAGACAAACAGTGCAGTGGCCGTGTTGGATGCGAGTGTCAAGGGATCGGTAGTCTTGGCCTGGAAGGAAAGGAAGGAAGCCTGTGTTGCAGTGGTCGGATAAAGTGATGATGATTTTCACTATTAAAACTAAAACTATGAAAACATGATATTCACCATGTCTTTTCAATTCCGAATTGTCATATTGTTTTCCAATGTTCACGCGAATTTCACTCATTATAATGAAATAATTTTTACGGATTTTATCGCGGTTTATTAAGATTTTTACAAGCCCGACGTTTCGGCTAAAAATCTTAATACGAAAAAATCTTAATACTAAAAATCTTAAAACGGCGAAATATATATCTTACATTATATTTCGCCGTCTACTATTCACATGAACATGGCAGGTAAATGTCTTGTTTTAAACGATTAAAACTTAATTTTCTGTCATTAGTCTGACATTGTAATGATCATTTCTTATCGTACGGCCGCTGTATGCCAGATGCTACCTACGGGATCTCCGAACCGATACGACTTACGGACCTTCAAGAAAAGAGCATACATTTGAAAGGTCGGGAACGCTCACCAACAATCGCTTATCAATTATCAACCGATCAAAACATAGGAACGAATTGTGAATCTAACCCCTATTCGAATCCACTTGAATACACACAATAATTCGACAACGGATTGACACCTTTTAGGATTGTTAAAATGTCTGTACCTCTACCATGAGTTTTTGTTACAAGCGTAAATGACATAACTGTAGTAGTTACGTAAAAACGCAACACAACACGAATAAAAACTAAGGTATGGTATAGTTTTCGATTCGTGCTGCGCTACTATAGTTATGTCATGTGCGAACTCATGGTAGAGGTACTGAACTCACTTATAAATATTTGACAATCAAGTGACACTGGAGTCCCGAAGTACCCGAATATAATGATCTATTTTCTTCCTTAAACGAATATCAAATTTTTGACATGTAGGAGGGTGAATTTCCTGGGACCAAAACTGGCGTGGCATCGATGAAATCGGTACTAAAAAACATAGTTATAATGTTCTAACATTTTTTTCTGGTTAGATCAAATAGTAATCTATGTGTAGCATTAAATATTTTATTAATAGGATTAATAGGTACTCCAAAAAAAAATTAAACCTCGAAATCTTTCATTGCCATGTTTGTCCACATGCCACCATGATGTGTATTATACCTCATTGATAAAAATCTATTGGTTATTTATATTAATATCTAGTTTATATATTAATATATTTGATACGTGAACAGTTAAAGTATTGTTACGGAATACATTTATTCAAATATTTAAACAATACAACTTAAGGTAAGTAAAAAATCATTTGTCCCAGAACTACCTTTCATTGCCGTGTCCTAACAATTTAAAGGAATATTGTTTTATCTAACGACTTGCGTCCACCCCTCTGTGCGCTAAACGTTGCATATTAGTGTCGCCTAAGTGCTTGACATGGAAGAACATATGCAAATGCCTGCGTTTTCGCACCATAAATGTAAGTATTCCATTTTTATGTTACTGGACATTTTTTCTTTCATCGCCGTGGATAGGAATAACTTCTATTTGAATAAGTTTGTCTTCTTGATTTAGCATTCGATAGAACGCCATTACTCATATGTTTATTTGTGCAGTGTTTATTACTTAAAATAATGAATAGATTTTTTGTTATTTTATGTTTTTGCCTCAATTTTCATCGCTGTGCTTTCATTGCCGTGGTTTCCGTGGGCAAAATTTGCTATGGCAATGAAAAGAAAGACACTGCAATGAAAAAAAATTTCATTGCCATTGCTTGTAAAACAATTTAGTTTCATTGCCGTGGCCAGGTGTTTCATTTCCGTGACATATGTTTTCATCACCATGGTATTCTTTTCTGTAACACACACACACATACTACAGTCTGATTTTAATAATGGATTGTTTATTTTTAGGATAGGAAATTTATATAAAAAACGGGTCGAGAGACTAATTCAGAAAGGAAAAGATAGTGTTACCAATAAACGAAAAGAAAAACGGTCAGCGATGGATTTGAATGATAAGAGTGATACAAGTAACCCAAAACAAACTGGAATTCGCCAAATTGTAATAAAATTTTATGAAGACCACGAAAGCTCAAACATATTGTTTCCAGGCAAAAATTCTCCTTCTGGACAATATCATAACAAAAAAATATTTTATGTAATGTCTCGACTTTCAATCTATATTCCCTCAATTAGCAAAGTAGTTTGGAATTATTGCGATTGCGGACATGGTAAAGGCAATTGGTGGACTTTTAAAGATAACTGCATACCGATACGTTGCATTACAGAGTGACATTCCTGATCTTCATGCATTCGTGAATGCTTTGAAGTCCTCTGTCAAGGGCGTTAAAATAGAACTCGTAGAAGATTATCAGGTCACTGAAAAGTACTGACAATTTGAAACCTTTCTCAGGTACTTTAAAAGTTCACCAAGTTCACTTGACACACAAGACTGCAGAATCAGACAACCGTTTAGCATTGCGTCGTTTATCTTGCACTAATATTAAATGTGTAAACAATGTAAAAATATGCCCTTATGGTTATCACTTAGGATTTTATGATTATTCGACTAAACCCCAGATATCAACTCCTCTTGGACGCCCATTAAATTGCCCTAAAAATACACTTTAAGCTTCTAAAAGTCAAATTAACTGATAAACTTGCATTGGCTCCTAAGCCCTCAACTTCTACAACAAAAACTATCCAGCCAGCAACGGTACCTCAGTTTGATAGTACAATTTTATAAAATTATGATTTAAACTATAGTGGCTCATTAATCTAAGATTAATGTATTGTTGACTCTGAAGTTTTAAAAGAGTTGAAAAAATCTAGTCCTTTTGAGGAAAACCATACAAAAGCATCAAAGAAACCAAATATAGACTTAAGTAGTGATTCAAATGAGAGTATCTTTATATTTAACAATATTAAACCTAGAAAGAAAACTACTTTCTTTACTCAAATTGATTTAATACCAAAAAAGATACTTACTCAAAAAACTCGACACCACTGACATGGTGATGACCAAATTAAAGGTTTATGTACCTTACTAAATATAATTTTGCTTATTTTCATAATAAATAATTAAGACCGCCAAAAAAGATCTCGGAGACAGGCGTGTATCTATTGTACGTAAGTATGATACTCTAAAATATTATGTTTTATATAGTTTTTCATTGCCGAGGATTGATTCTTTCATTCCCGCGGCACAGTTCTTTCATTGCCGTGGACGCTTGTTTCATTGCCGTGCACGCATGTTTCATCGCTGTGGCACCAAATTTTTAATCTTGTATTAACTTGTTAGTTTTTTAAGTTATCTGCTTGATATTAAGCAAGAATACATATATTATCGTAAATTTTAATAAACGCGATTAAAAAAAATAAAACAATTAAAGATAAAAAAATCCACAGAAATGAAGATTTTAAAGGACCTGTTGAAATTCAACGAGGAGCAGTTACTATTGTAAAAATGTCCTTTTTTACACCTACTTTTTATTAAGTACTTTTTTTGACGTATTTTTAAGTGCACAAGTTGTTAATATTTTGATTCAATTTGAAGTAAACATAATATTTTGCGTAATATGTAACTTTAAAGTAAGTAGGTAGGTAGGAGTAGATACCTCAAAGATAACTGATTGATTCGGGAACGTAAAATCTAATAGATCGCGATATAATAACTAAAAGTTATATCATTGTGCTGGCTAATATAATCAAGTAAGTAGACAGCTTCAGCGAAATTGGCAATATACAAAATAATAATATTAATGATAAAAAATAGAATTTAATCCCTTCAAGATATATTAACAATGAATACCACAAACACAAGAAAAAACTTACAAGTTACAACCATCGAGCATATAACCGGAATAGAGAGGTTATGTGTTTTGTATGAAAACAAATTCCGCTCTTGTGCTGGGACGCTGCACCGGTTCTGCGCTCTGATTGGCCGACTGATGGCCATTGATGGATGATTGGCCAATGGGACGTAATTACAGGTCACTCGTTGTTTCAATTGCTATTGCGTCTGTGAAAGTGCACGCTCGCAACAGTTTATTACGTAAACTGATCTCTACGAGGTGGGGTGCTTCGCCAGGCGTTATGCGAACCTCTGGGTTGGCGCTCTGTTTCTCTGCAGGCGAATATGCAAGCCCAGTATGGAGTCGCTCAGCTCACGCAAAGCTGGTGGATACAGCTTTAAATGAAACATGCCGCATAATCACTGGCTGTTTAAAGCCAACTCCGGTCCCAAAGTTGTACCCCCTGACAGGAATAGCTCCACCAGAGGTTCGTAGAGCGGTAGCATGCTCCAGTGAAAGGGCCAATATGGAGAAGGATACGCGACATCCTATGCACCATCACACCCCGGTGCCGCAAAGGCTAAAAAGCCGCAACAGTTTCGCCAGTTGTGTCCACCCTCTTTCAGGAAACCGATCCCAAACTAGAATTCGACTGTGGCGAGATAGCATTCCGCTCCCTACGCCTTTTGTCTCACCGTCCGAGAGTCCCCCACCTGGACATGAGCTGCCGTGGCCGACCTGGAAGTGCTTGAATAGACTTAGAACTCAGGTCGGCCGGAGCAAGGATAACTGTGTTCGGTGGGGATTCACAGATCCCGCCAATATGGAGTGCATGTGTGGTGCCGTCCCACAAACAATGGACCATCTCATGTCGTGTCCTGCGTGCCCTACCACCTGCACATTGCAGGACTTAATGGACGCTACTGAGAATGGAATACTCGTAGCTGAGTTCTGGGCGGATAAAATTTAGGTAGCCATCGACACGCTAAGAAGAAGAAGAAGTGACAAATCACTGACCAGTTTCGGAATTTTATGAAATTTATTTATAGGTACAACTACCCAGTTATATGCTTGATGCTTACAATACTGTAACTAAAAGAGTAGGTACTTTAATGAGAAATATGTGTACACAAAAATCATGACGAATGAACCGCTCAGAGCATTAAAGTTTTTTTTTTATCTAAAGCTTAGCCATAAACTGTCAAGTGGAAGTCATACTCGACTTAGGGTTTGGCGATAATAATAAGTATCTACGTACAAAAGAATTATGGGTTTTTTTTTAACGTCCATAGGAATGTATTATACTATGTGCCTGACGGTAAGTCTCAATAATGGAGTTCCGTACCCTAAGAGCCAAGGAACCCTTAAAGTAAGCCGCAACTTCTGTTGTTCAGATATTAAGTTGGGCGTTATATTAGCGAGGCTAGAAGGAATTTTATGAGGGTTACCGCAAAGTTTTTATGTGACATAAAAATTTTTAGACGACGGTCAAGAAAGTGTCAGCACGTCTAATGGTGTTACATAATCTATATAAATATAAATCTTTATATTACCAGGAAAGCTTCTTAATTGGTATCAATCTTATTAAGCGACTTCAAAAAGGAGGAGCTTCTTAATTCGTCGGAAATTTTTTTTTTTAATTTTTTTTTATGTATGTTTCCCGATTACTCGAAGATGGCTAGACCGATTAAAAATATTTTTTTTGTTTGAACGCTGGTGTTTCCAATTTGGTCCCATATTAATTTAATTAAGATCTGACCAGTCGTTTTTAGTTATTCTCAATAATGCCTATTTGATTGGTTTTCTTTACCTATATGATCCTTTTATTACTTGTCGATGTAACAATAATTGTATAGGATGCTTTGGTAGCACGCCATAGTATGTCGCGGTCATCTTAATCATCGTCATCATCATCATCATCCTTTATCCGTCCACTGCTGAACATATGCCTCCTTCAATAAACGCCAAGACAACGAATTTTGGAATCACTAAAAATGAAGAAATAAAATTTTTTTACAAAAAATTAAAACCGACTTCAAAAATACAATACTAAAAAGTAATAAAATAACTGCGTTTCTTTAATTTTTGTGCTTACAACTTATAATCAACATCTTCTACTAATGCACAAACTTTGCGTTTACCACGTCATGTGGGGCTCATATACGGTGATGGTAATCAACTGGGTGCAAGGTAGCCCCCATATATTAATATGCCGAGCTCGAGTAAATCCCCTGTTATTTTAGGCTCCCCTACTATTGCTTGAATATAAAATACATTTAGAAAATATATGGGCATAAAATATTTTGAATTGTGAGAGATAGTTTGTACTCATAATTCTTCATTTATCTTCAATTACTATATTAATATATAAACATTATTTTTATCAAAGTCACAAA
Organism: Helleia helle; assembly: GCA_963853865.1. Classification (NCBI taxonomy): domain Eukaryota; kingdom Metazoa; phylum Arthropoda; class Insecta; order Lepidoptera; family Lycaenidae; genus Helleia; species Helleia helle. The sequence goes on from OY971421.1 coordinate 18,629,631, forward strand.
TTTAATACATATTATATAACATTTGATAAAGATGTTTATAATTATAATTTTATTTTCACATCTTACGGATCCCCAAAAAGCCTTTCATGGACTCTTTGGGGGTACATAGACCACAGTTTAAGAAACGCTATATTTTTGTAACTAGTTTTGGGAAGATGAATGAGATGATAAGAAAAAGTAAAAAGATAAAATAATTTTTGCTCTATTTACCTATAACAAGAGTATTTTCGTATCATATTATATTATGCCTTGTGCTCTCATGAGCCTAAAGTACCTACAATACTTTAAGACCACGACGTGGGATAAAGTAACGCTACAATGCTTATAAGCAAGCAATTCCTATGAGGGCATGAACTTATTCATTGAAAATACTGGATTATACACTGAAGCTACTAAATTATCCATGTATACAATATACATATATATCTACTTTATAATATATAAAATTTGTTTTCATACAAAAAACATAACATCACCGTTTTATTCCGGTTATGTGCTCGATGGGTAAAAACGAAGTCTCAGAACCTAAGTAAAAGAAAAAAAAAAACCCAACCAGTCACAGGGACTGCCGATAGAAGTGGAAACAAAACAATTAAATTCAAATACCTAAAATACAGGCTGTAATAGATTATGACAACCTATACAATTTATATGCGGAACGTGACACATTTTCGTGCGTGCAGCCGGCGTTCATCGATTTATAAGACATTAATATCACGTCCAAAATTTCTCATAAATATATTGCCAAAACGCCTACATATTATGTAGAAAATATCTTGAATCAAATACCATACACATCCACGTAATATAATATTGCGTTACAGTGTTATTGTGCCTCGGGCACAGCTCGGGCCTATATTTTTTTCAAAAAAACATTTTCAATTTCTACGAATTGTATTTTACTGCTTGTTTTCTTAACCCTGTTCTTTAGAAGTTTTTTTAAATGATCATCTTTGGAATCCTCCTGTCACTGTGGTTGCTGTAAAGTATCCGAAACGTCGGGCTTGTGAAAATCCTAATAAACCGCCATGAAATCTGTAAAAAATTGATACATTATTATGAAATATAAGAGTAGTGCCGGCACGACCGGGGTGGTACCTCTCGCTCACATAACACTGGCGTCAAGTGACAGCTATACTGTCACGATTCGTGCGGTTTGTGAGTTTCCGGTGGCCCATTAGGAAAAGAAAGGCAACGCCGCTTCATAGCCTCTGGTTGTGCGGTTTGCCCACTTATGACATAAAAGAAATAATGATCATCATTTTCTTTAATACTATAGTCACTTTGTGTTAAAATGTATAAATATAAAGCATTTTATAATAGTATGTTAATGTATGCTAACAACCATCCCTCTGTTGTTGAAAGTAATTCCGCTGTAACTTAAAAATTCTGCGAAATGGCGCTGGTAAGGCAAAATAATTTTCATGATTACTTACAAAGAAGATACCTATTAGGTATAGGTATCTTCTTTGGGTGGGTATAACATAACAACATAATAATAATTGTAAGTGGAACAGTCAATCATCTTATTGACTGTTCCACTTACAACTGTCTATCTAGACAGTCCCAAACTGAGACAGTTTTAAGTTTAAGTTGGACCTTTTTTATTTTACGCCGGGAAATACTCTGAGGCATCCCGCGGGGAACTGGGGACTCCCTAGGGTATGTGGGACTCACTGCGCCCGAAAAATGGTAAGGTGAACGCAGCTCTACCCTCTAAAACCGGGCGAGTGAGTGGCCTTTGGTGAGGTGCCCCGGATCTGTTGAGCAACAGGACACCTCAACGGCTAGTCAGTCCCTCGAGGGATCGACGCCACCTCCAGAGAGGGGTTGTCCCGCAGCACAGAACAACCTCTCCCAACGTTGGGACAGTACAATGGGGAGAGCTTCCCATCCTAGCCCCTTGTCAAGTTCTTTGTTCCCCCCCTCTCGCTCCCTCGGCTCAATTTGCTTCGCCCAAGGTAATGCTAATGTAAATGGTAAAAGCTAATGAGCCCCACCGCCACGACAAGGCTTGAACCATGTTGGGTTTTATAGACTTACCTGTACTATTGATGATTATTTCTAAAGCTATATTCACTCAGTGGTTAGGTAGCATTCTAATGATGAAAGGATCTTTGAAGCAAAGCTTCTATACGGACGTTTGGGCCGCTCGCATATATGTCGCCAACGACACTATTCGTGCAAAGCGTCACATTTTACCGTTACACTAAACGCGCGACGCGCGCGCTTAATTTTTAGCCCTTAGTTCCTACGCTCTATACTTTCTCTTCGCTTCGCTTCTTTAGGAAGTCCCTAGACGTCACTGTTATTAATTCGATCGGGATTTTTCAATGAAATTGTAACAAAAAGACACAAGAAATCAAACCTTTCCTCTGTTTGATATTACTATAGGTTAGCTGTGCCCCGCAGCTTCGCTCGCGTAACTTTGATTATCTGTCTAGGAGAACCTTATCTGGGATGATGATGACTATTTTTGTAGCCTATGTCACTCAGTGATAGCATGCTACTGGTGAAATAATTTTACAATCGGACCAGCAGTTTCAAACATTATCAGCAACAACCAAACTCACAAAAATGCTGAAATTAATTTATGTTCAACTACATTGTGTATGATTATGTTTCTTTGTTGTGGACAGTAAAATATTTTTCTTTCTTTCTTTCAAACATAACACCATTATAATATTAGTATAGGAGAATGGCAATATAAATGTGAATATTGATAAACTGCATCTTAAGCTAACGACTAGTCGATTGGGTACCCAAAAACAGAAACTTATATTTTATAATTTGGTATGGTCTTATTCTCGACTTGACTAACGTAATTTAAATGCACAACTACTGTATATAAATACCTAGTTACACCTCTTATTTATCTTAGTATAGATATACACGAATATCAAAGCATCTGTTTCCAATATTACATCTTCAAATACAATATGTATTTGTGTTGTAGGTTCCTGTACAAAACGAGATACGTCGACGGCGCTGGAGTGACGCCTGTCAGGTACTTGACACGTTACATCACTGAAATACATGTGAGCCTATATTTCCATTAATTAAAATATTACATGTATATTGTAAGTCTTGGCAACATTATTAAGAATAGCATCTGTGAGTACGTTTGAATAGAGAATAACTACTTGGCGCCTTTTTCAACAATTCAATTTAGAATTATGCAATTAACAGATTTTGGAAAGGCAAAAATAGGTAAAATATAATATTATAAATAGTTTATTTACAATACTCTCATTTTGGTAACATTTGTACTACGGAGATGTGAACTTGTTACATTGTCTTGCCGTAAATATTGTTATAAAAAAAATCTTCTTTTTTATGTTCTTTTTTAAGTAACCTGACTCGTGTCAGATTAAGGTGGGGACCTGTGTCCAGTATGGCACGACGTCATGAGGACTGTTTAGTGGCGGCCAGGTAGTCCCCACTTACGAGGAGTAAGTAGTTTGGCCTTCGCCGGGGCCAGCCTGTCGCTGAGGTGCTCCTGTTGTCTGCAGATCCGGGACCCTCAAAAAGCTGCTGAAGGCGTTCTCAGGTGGTTTAGTGGGGTAGTGCCTTAGAGTATACATAATATATGTATACTCTTAAGGGTAGTGCATTCCCAAGTGCGAGTCACACATAGGTCCAGCAGCCTTACCCGAGGGAAACCTGGATCATGCAAAAGCATTAACCTGCGACATAAAAAAGTGTTCTTAAGAAATGTCATTGTTCGTAAAAATATTCACTATTATTGATTTTTTTACTTCCTGCACTGTGTTCGTTGGTCAAAGACATAAAGTGTGCGTGATAATAGCTCAGGGTCGTTTCACGGTCCACCGGACGGGCAGACCCTCGGGAACGCCACTATCAAATTAAAACTCCCCTACTGAGATATTTATTTCAGTTCAGACATACACGCATGACTACACTTTGAATACATTTTAGGAACTACTAAAAACAGCATAATAGTGTAATTTTTATCAGACAGAGAAGGTAAAAAAAAAACCTAGGTCGGTTTACGGACAATAATTTTACGTGATAATGTCATAATGTCATAGTGACACTTTTTCGTGCGTGCAGCTAGCGCTCATCAATGGTGCTGCAGTTCTCAAACGTGTGAACCAATTTGGATGTTTTTTTCATTTCAAAGTAAGTTTTCTAGCGATTGTTCTTAGACATGTTTTATCTATCAAAACTGTAGTAACTAGTAGTAGTACTTTAGTAAAGTATGTGTGATTATATATGTATTATGTACTATTTTTAAGAAATTCACAAATAAAACTTTCTTTCTTTCAAACTTTCTTTCTTTCTTCCAAAATCTAATTGAGATAGGAATGTCCAAACCGTATTTGTCCTCAGCGTCCATTGATGCTATTGAACCGTTGATTTTTATTTTATTCTTTATGACATTTTTTTATTCTGTTTGCCTTTTTTATTGATGAAATATTCCCATTTTTTACATCTACCGTGATATAATTTACGACACCAAATCTGTTGTGATAAAGATAAATGATTACTTTTTCCACCCACAAGGCAATCTTATACAAAGAATCGAGCGGACTTCATATTTTATATCTCACGATGAAATATTACTCTCATATTTTGAATCCATAAAGAGTATTGTAAAAATAATACGAAATGTTATCCTTAATTTTTTTAAAATTATCAAATAAAAAATACAATACAGAAGATATCAAATATTTTAGCAGCAAAAAACCACATAGGGTTTAAACAAGTGCTAAACTAAAACGGTTAGTCAGTCCCTCAGGCTTAGAGCAAAAGCATTTCCCGGCGTAAAAAAATTATAACAACGTCATACCGTTTGTCGTCTCAGCATTCGACTTTACTGGCAAGGCGCGCCATTAGATGGTTTACATTAAAACTTATTTTTTACAAACTAGTCACGAAGGCATGGACGGTGCTATCCCTGGTATTTATACAGTACGGTGTTGTTAATCAGATTTTCCCGATAGTAGACTCACACTAAAGAGATTAACAGAGATCTGCAGCGTTAGTGAATTAAAAAGATCGGTTCCTTGATTGTGGGGCTCTCAGTACAGTGCATTGTCTCATTAAACATTAATACATTTTATCTTGTTAAAATTTAGAAACTTATTATTTTTGATTAATGTATATATAACAATCTCTTCGAATTTATGGGAAAGTAAGTTTTGTTCGTCTCGTAATCTTTTCACGCCTACATCGCTGACTAGATTTATAAAAAAAACTAGTGGCACTGACAGACGTTGTCCTATACAAAATTATTTTTACTTTTTGTTCATCTAAACCATTCTCGAATGTATTTGAACACACACAAAAAATATCATCAAAATCGGTACAGTCGCTTAGGAGGAGTTAGGTGACATACACACGTACAGAAGAATTATATATATAAAGATTAGGTTTTTTATATTAGTTAGATGAGCAGGTTGGATGGGCAAACGGACAGACGAGACACATGATGGTAAGTGGTCAGCGTCGCCCATTAATATAAACAAGTTAACCTGAAACTAAGCCAGACATTCTCAATTCATTCGCAAGTCTCGGTGGCAGTTATTACACTCTCTGACCTGTCTTCAGATTTCTATCAGACTGTCTAGGTAAAAATATCAGATTCTCGTTTGTAATCCCTGATATTCGTCGATCCGCTACACGAGCTCGCGCGTCACTGTGATTATCGCACGCCTCCGTTTGTCGCGCCCGCCTTAGGCCCTAGTCACCGTCCATTCACAGTGTAGACGCACACTAACGGTAAAACAGCGTCACGGCAGTCGAGGCGATTTTGTTGTCAAGGCAATGTTTAGCATCAAAAATTCATTGACAATAATTAATGATGATAAATAATCATTAAATATACTTGAAAGTTTGGCTTTAATCTTTCAAATACCCTAACGAGCCATTATGTGCTAAGAAAAAGTTTCGATACAAAAGCCAACCTCCGTGAATTGCTAAACGCCATGGCGCCCTTTGAATTCTATATTTGAACTTGTCCCTTAACCAACATATGCTTTTGAAATTCAAACCTTGGGTCTCCAATTTAGTACGTGATTATATAATTTTGTTTTTGCGAAAGAAGACCTCTACATATAAATGAGTGAATGAACTTTTTGATATTTTAAAGAGTTGGATATTTTTTTTCACGAAGAGGAGAAAACAACAAACAGACAGTCAGTTCACTTGGTGGTAAGTGATCAGCGACATCCAAAGACACCCGCATTTTTTTATTTTTGAAGACTATTTTTATATTTTTGAAGAGATAGTAAGCAAAAATTTTATTATCAATAATGTTTTTTTGACTGTGAAATTAGAATACCTACGGAGAGGCTACGCACATCTGTGAAGCTTTGCAAGAAAATGTATGTGATTGTTTGTACTGCAACCTACGAACACGTTCGTAGACAGAGATAGTATTCTCTGTCTACGAACACGTTACACATAATTTGACATTTTCTTGCAATTGACATTATAAATCAAATCAAAAATCAAAATCAATTTTTTTTTATTCAAAATAGTACTAATACTTTTTAAGTCTTTTTAAGTTTACTTACTAGTACTTAATAGTACTTTTTGAACGTCAATTGAATCTACCACTATAATTTTTAACACACGTGTGTCGCTCTCTTTCCTCTGCGTGCACCGCGGTAGAGCCGCGCCTTTATTTGAATGCGATCACAGACAGTGCGTTGCCGGCCTTTGGAATATGAGCATGTTCTTTTTAGTATTTATAATCAGATATTTTTTTAAGTTTATAAGTTTGTTATAAGTTATAACAAAGTTATAACAGTTCAAATTTTTCAGGACCGAATTAAAACAGCTTTACTTGATAAAATTATTTTTTATTATTTCATAAACTGACCATATAAACAAATTATAAAAAAAAAAACAAAATTAGTGGTTGGCTACGACTAGTAAAGCTTCAATAAAAAATCATACTAACTGTTATAAAAAAATAATCTGATCTGAGATTTTTAATAATATTCTCCATTTTAAAATACATTTCCAAACAACTGAACACATTATACTTTACATAAAAACGATCTATTCTAGACTACGAACGTTTACATTTTACGAATATTAGAGCCGCTAATTTTCATATTATTAGGTAATCATCTTATAATATGCCATTACCATAATTGCCTCATAATAGCCTGAACACAAGCACTTTAGGCATCGTTTTAAAGCCTAAAACTTGATTAGTGGCAAAATTGACCTTCCCAGTACTGTACGGTTTTTGTACATTAACTTGAGCGTGCCAAGGCCACTTAATGTTCACTAAGTTAATCATCTGGAAATTTCAAGGATTAGTTGTTATTACGTACATGTTAATTTATTAATCGCTAGCGACGTTTAGGCTAATGACTTTAAGGATAAGTCTGTCGTCAACTAACTACTCTATCATTCATAGTATTGTGTTTCAAACTAGTGCCTAGTTTGTATTAAATCATGTTTTTGTGTATAAAAACACACATATTATGATTTAATTTTTGTGTGACTCAATATAATCATATACCGGTACCCGCAGACGGGTATGCGACACAACCGGTATGGTACCCATATCTTCATCTTGCCTGTTTCTTCTGTCAAACAGTAGAACGCTGTTAGTTATTAGAATCAGACGTTCCTTTTTTTCTCCCTCTCACTTTTCCACGCGTCTTTTTTTTATAGAAGAGGGGGCAAACGGACAGTCGGTTCACCTGATGGTAAGTGAAAGCGACATCCACAGACACCCGCTATACCAGAGGATCAGCAGGTGCGTTGCCGGCCTTTTAGATTTGAGTATGCTCTTTTCTTGAAGGTCCCTAAGTCGTATCGGTTTGGAAACACCATAGGTGGCAGCTAATTCCATATATTTGTGGTACGAGGCAGGAAATAGCCGTAAAAATCGAGATGTTGTGGATTTCCGGATATCAAGATGGTGTGGGTGAAATTGGGAATTCTTACGCGATGTCCGGTGGTAGAATTCTGCCGCAAGTATTAATCCGAACAATTCCTCAGAACACTCCCCGTGATAGATGCGGTAGAATATGCAGAGCGATCCGACATCTCTACGCAGCGCCAAAGAATCAAGCCGATTGGAGATAACATTGTCATCGACGATTCGAGCCGCCCGGCGTTGGAAGAAATGTCAAATGGCATCATGTCAAATGTAAGGAGCTGATATTGGGGCGCTCCAGCCCAGAGGTGAGAGCAGTATTCAATGTGAGGCCGGATCTGCGCCTTGTATAATTGAAGGCAGTTTGAAGGCATGAAATACTGCTTCGACCTACTGAGCACGCTGAGTTTCTTAGAGGCAAGTTTAGCCTTTCCTTCCAAATGACCACGAAACTGCACATCTCTCGATATTATGTCGATGCCAAGTATACCAATGCTGGCTGCGGCAGTTAGAGCCTTCAACGAGTGAGGAACGACGAAGGGTGATTTTTTAGCGGTAAACGCGCAAACTTGTGTCTTGTTGGGGTTAAATTGGACCAGGTTAAGTCGTTCCCATTCCGAGACTTTGGTCAATAGAGACTCGATTTCAGACACAAGTTTGTTTCGACACTCATCGACTTGTTCCCGAGAAATATTAGAGCGGCCAGATTATAAGGCATCTCCAGTGCTGTCATCCGCATAACAATGAATGCCGCTGGTTTGCAGCATATCATTGATATGCAGAAGAAACAAGGTTGGAGATAGTACACAGCCTTGCGGAACACCAGCATTAATAGACTTGAGGTCCGAGCATGCACCGTCGACAACGTCCTTGATGCTCCTGTCTACCAAAAAACTGATGATCCATTTACATCATTTCTCGGGAATGGGCTAGAAGTGCTTTATGCCACACCCTATCAAAGGCCTTCGCTATGTCCAAACTAACCGCCAGCGCTTCCCCCTTGCTCTCAACTGCCTCCGCCCATCGCTTTTTCTCTATCGAAAACGCTGTCTTTTCGAATAGTTTCGAGATCTTCCCGCCATCTCCGTGGAGGTCTGCCGCGTCTCCGAATTCTGTTTAATTGGGCCCAGTCTGTAGTTTTCTTGGGCAACAACTCGTTGGGCATCCGGCAGATGTGTCCGACCCAGTCCCATTAAAGTTTAGCAGCTGCCAGGGCTACATCGGCTACTTTAGTTTTGGAGCGCAAGATGGAGATCTTAATGGATTTAGTACGAAAGATTTTGCACAGCATCCCGCGGGGGAGTGGGTAAAGGTGGTAAGGTGAATGCAGCTTTACCCACTAAAACCCGGCGAGTGTCACCAATGCCGCCTTTGGTGATGTGCCCCGGATCTGTTGAGCAAACAGGGCACTTCGACGGCCGCTAGTCAGTCCCTCAAGGGACAGAATCCACCTCCACAGAGGGGTTGTCCCGCACCACAGAATAACCCCTCCCAACGTTAGGACAGTACAATGGGGAGAGGTTCCCATCCTCACCCCTTGGCCCCCCTGCTCTTTTGTCCTGTCTTCTTATATGAGGAGTACAAAGAGCAGCTCCCTCGGCTCAATTTTCTTCGCACAAGGTGCTGGGTTCACCTTAGGCTACTGAGCTCAATCGCCACGAAAAGGCTTGAACCATGGTGGGGTAGTATGAAACACTTCAAGGTCTACTATTAACAATATGTTATCACAATTTCATTGTAGGTTTATTATATGTTATAAATGGGCAAGAAAGACATTTATAATTATTAATGCCGTGACAGAATCATCGTTTCCGTCATGATTAACTGAAATACGATAAACCAGGTATAAACCTTTAAAATTGGGACGATTAAAATATTCACGGTCATTTAATAAAACCTCCTTTGTACCTTTACTGCTATAATTCCCATTTGAGGCTCGATTTTATGAACAATGCAAAGCGTGAAATTATGTAATAATTCATCTCATCATTTAAATTCTAGAAAATTAAAAGCTGTAAAAAAGGGAGTCATCTTTGCCATTGAAAATTAACGAGTCAGAACCACTCAAAACATTCATATACATATATAACATGACCTAAATTAAAGCAAAAGATTAAAGATGTTTAATCTTGGTGCCAGTAATTACACTGCCTGTTCTACCGAAACGGGTAAGGGTTTGGTAAAAAAGTAAGCAAGATACCCAAGCTCTTTTTGTTCTCACTCCGGTAAACATGAAGGAAATTGCGACGGTTTTTATATATACTTATGTACCTTAAACCATTGTTACTTATTAACCGACTTCAAAAAAAAAGGAGGTTCTCAATTCGTCTGTATGTTTTTTTTTGTATGTATGTGACACGATATCTCCGCCGTTTGTGAATGGATTTCGATGGTTATTTTTTTGTTTGAAAGCTGGTGTTTCCAATTTGGTCCCATATTAATTTTATTAAGATCTGACAAGCCGTTTTTTAGTTATTCCCAATAATGCCTATTTGGTTGGTTTTGTTTACCTTGATGATATGATAATTTTATTACGTGTCGATGTAACAATTGTATAGGATGCTTTGGTAGCACACCATAGAATGTTGCGGTCATCGTAATCATCATCATCATCACCATCACCATCATCATCATCATCCTTTATCCATCCACTGCTGAACATGCCTCCTTCAATGAACGCCAAGACGACGAATTTCGGAATCACTAAAAATTAAGAAATAAAAACATTTTAGAAAAAATTAAAACCGCCTTCAAAAATACTAAACTAAAAAGTAATAAAATAACAGTTTCTTTAATGTTTGTGCTTACAACATATAATCAACTTAATCTTCTACTAATGTACAAACTTTGCGTTTACCACGTCATTATAGTTACTTTTGGAGTCGGTGTCGTATTTGTTGCTGTACATTACCTACCAACCTACCTTGGCTGACACCGACTGTCTGTCTGTCGGTGTCAGCAATCAGCAAAGCAGCAGGTAATTTTTGAAGGCGGTTTTAATTTTTTCTAAAATGTTTTTATTTGTTTCCCCTTTTACTCGTCTGTGGCAAAGTAAAAGGGTTATGATTTGGACAACTTATTTATATATTTACACTAGCAGACCCGGCCACGCGTTGCAGTGGCTAAGATATATAAAGTGTGTAAGGTATTATAATTAATAAACTAAATTCGAAATAATTGCTTACGAATGATGACCATAACGTTATAGCCGGTTTAAAAAATCAACGGGATTGAGATTTTAAATTGAGCTCAAAATTTTAAAACAATTGATAAAAAATATGTAGAGTTGATATTAAGCTCAAATAAACTTATTTTTTATTTTAATTAACATCACTAATCAGTGCTGAATAATATTGGTTAACCTGTTTCTAGCTAACGCAAATAGATAATTTGATGCTTTTCCCACATGTGAGCATGCAGCGTATTTAGTACGTAAAGTTACCCATGGGAAAAACATAGACTTTACAAATTTTAATCTAAACCGCAAAAGGACATTGTTTGGCCTTGAGACTTATTAAAAGACATGGCAAAAGCTAAACGAATAAGAAACTGTAACCTTCTGAAGTGTATCGTAGATTCTGACGGTATCACTGGAATATGTGGCAACAGGACTAAGTCTTCTTTAAACTTTCCAGTGAAAATGGTTGCTTCAATAATATTTTAGGCGATTTCTTTGATGACTTCGTATATCGTTGCATCATCATCATCAGCCTCTATCCGTCCACCGCTGAACATAGGCCTCCCTCAATGAACGCCAAGACGGCCGATCCCTTGCCACTCGCATCCATCACGGACCGGCTACCGCAAGAATGCTAAGAGGTGCTAAGAATCCCCGGGCTACGGATCGCTACCGTTGCATAATCGAGGTGAATTCAAATTACGCAGAAGAATAATAGGTGAACAATCTTGTATCAAAGATTAGGACCTGGATGACCGAGCTTTGCTCGGTTTTTTTTTTTTTTTTTTTAATAAAATGACATTTTCTAAAAATTATTCCTAGCTAGATCGATTTATCGCCCCCGAAACCCCCAATATACTAAATTTCATGAAAATCGTTGGAGCCGATTCCGAGATTCCAATTATATATATATATACAAGAATTGCTCATTTAAAGATATAAGATAAGATATGGTGGCATTCCTGGTATTTCTATATATTATATTCGGGCGTGTTGTTTCGACACTGATTGAACGTTTCCACGACAATGGTTTTGTCGATGTTCATACCTGTGCTTACAGTTCATACTTAGTGACGCGCGCTCTCTTATAATATGTATACTCTAAACTGTCAAATGTCTAATGGCAGCTTGAACCAAGCTTGAATGCTGAATATGACGTTCGCCCACCATCTAGCAAAAACTGCCAAAAATAATTTTTTGTTGTGACCGTGTCTTGGCAAAAAATCAAAGATATTAATAATATTTTACCAGTTGCACCTGGTGCGTCTAATAAAAAGAAACCACCTTGCTCAGCAGCAACTGTCAGCATAATCCTATTCGGTCAAGACTGTCGCTTCATTATACATAATTATCTGTCGTGTGATCTATGTTTGAACATTTTTCTGTTTCTCAAGTTTTGTGCAATATGTCTTCCGTCATACTATTTTTGTATTTTTCCAAAAAAGTATGGATGCTTGTGATGAATAACGCGTCATTAAAATAAAATTTCAATCAGTTGACGAACGTTATTCGTCAACTTTCATGCTACGTCCCAATGGTTATCTTCTTCTAGCAATTGCAGTTCGTGACATCTTAGTATGTATTGAATACTCGGCCATTTACTGCTCGCAAAAAATAAAAGATTTTGGTCCAGGAACATGCACCAATAACAAACGTAAATAAAAGTATTCACATTATTTTGTATGTACCGCGTAAAGTCGTTCCAATGTCTTAGCTTTGAATATACTTGGACTATAATGGAAGTAGATATTTTATTAAACGAATACTGTAAAATTATAAATACTATTTTAATAATAATAATATATATGAACGCTTTTACACTACGTCAATCTGGACGTACGTAAGAACTTGTGTTACGGGTACCAGACAACGGTAAATATATTTAATACTTTTATACTATACATATATTTAAGATTTTATTTTATAATACACATCCATGACCCAGGAACACAGAAAATATTTTTTGTTCCCTGGCGGGATTCGAACCCGCAACCTCCGGCTTGAGCGTCAACGCGTTTACCACTGAGCTACATAGGTCGTCAATTAATAATGAAGGTCTAATACGTCATCTTTCTGTCTAAATGAGTTTTGGATTTGACATCATCTTGAGAATTTGACATCTGCATACAGTAACAAAATATAAACATTTAATTTGCAATAACAAATATTGAGATCAATAATTGAGATAAAAACTACCCTATCTCCCAAGTTGGACCAAATTACAAATGCTTACAAAATTTGATAAAAATTGGTTCAGTAGTTTAGGAGTCCATCGCGGACAAACATCGTGACAGGAGATTTATATATATTAATAATAATATTAAGAAGATTTGTTTCACCATACTACCTAAACTGCTTATCCGATTTTGATAAACAAGTGTTAACTACAATAACGTGTCAATCGATTCGTTATTGTAGTCCAGGCAGGGACGGATCTACGTGTGGGCTTTTCGGGCTGCAGCCCAGGACTCCGAGCATATATGGAGCCTCATCCTCCATTCAAATCTATACTAATAATATAAAGCTTAAGAGTTTGTTTGTTTGAACGCGCTAATCTCAGGAACTACTGGTCCGATTTGAAAAAATATTTCAGTGTTAGATAGCCCATTTATCGAGGAAGGCTATAGGCTATATAACATCACGCTGATTAACAGTAGTTAAGTTGAGTGAGTAAGCGCGGGCGAAGCTGCGGGCAACAGCTAGTAATACGTATATGACAAAATGAAGGGAATTAAAATATACTGGCAATTTTTTTACAAGCAATCAATAGCAATCCTGAAATCGATCCCGTGGAGTCAATTTATTTATATGTATAAATTAAAAGTTTTATTGTTTCCTTTCTATGGAAGTTAGATTTTTTCCGAAATTACAATCAGTTCGATTAATTATGTGGCTCCAAGTAGAGTTAGCCCAGGGCCCCACAATTTTACGGTCCGCCCTGAATACGCGTGACATAGGGTACATTTATTAACCGATGTCAAAAAGAGTGGGTTTTAACTTTTATTCGTAGTCGAATTATAGTTTTTGTAGTTTTAATTTGTTTTATTTTTGTGAACTTTTACAAAAGGAAGAGCTTATAGTATATTTCTTCTCTACCCATGCCCTTTATCGATAGTAAGCGTGTTTTTCTACTAGTCTAATATGAAGTATACTATGCAGGGTCTTCTCCGTCGTGGGAGCAGTTCGTGAGAGAGTCGCTGGTGCAGGCGGCGTGGCCAGTGGCTCTGGTGCCTCCTCCTCGACGAGCGCTTACCGTTGATCATCAGTAAGTTCAACATATTCTTTTGAATTTAGTATTTACCATCACAATCATCTTCATTATCATCATCACCAAAATCGGTCCGATTTAAAAAACCACTATATGGATCTCTATTGTGACAGGCTGCTATTATAAGATCGTTTACAATTTGTAATATTGTATCTACAAAGCATTCCAAATCCAATATATTTAGTGAATAACACTTCCTAAAAATAAAATATACAATTTTTTTAGTAAAAAACAGACAAGCTCGAGTTTAATTCGTGTACTGAGGGTTCCAAAAACATGTTTTCATGTTATAGCAACAAATCTACCGTTTTATCCCCTTACTTATATTGTGGGCCCTAATCTCTTACCAAATTTCATGATATTATTTCAATGAGAAGAAGAAAAATTTTTGGTTTGGTAGACAGACAGGCGGTTAACGACGTGATTCTACAAGGGTTCCGAGTTGTAATTTTGTTGTAAGGAACCCCAAAAAGCATTGAACGTTTAAAGTGGCGTATTTGATTCGATCAGCCTGTAATAAACGTAGGTAGCATGTGCCCACGATGTGATATCAAATTGACTCGATAAAGGCGAAGAAATTGAACCATTGTTGTTTCCATTACAGTCCTATTTCTGTACATTTTTGGAACACAAAAGTGATACTAATTATTGGTTTATACCTTAAGTATTTAGTAGTAACTTATTTTAAGCTACTTTTAATATCCAACCCGACGCCAGGCGGCCGTTGGGTCGCAGACTCCACGGTTAGCGGGGGACAACCCCCCAAAAATAAGCAATCTTAAGTGAGCCAAATCGGCTCACAATTGTCAGACGAAGCATTAGCGCCTTTGGGCGGTTAGCATAGATCCTTCCGGAAAAAAAACTTTTAATATATTTTTGAAGTTGCTTATTACTAATACCGCTTTTTGTTTTTTGACATGATAACGTCTTATAAATCACACACGAAAAAGTGTCGCGTTCTGTCTAAGCCGAGCGTGCAAGCGCGGAACAAGCGATAGAGAGCCACGATCGGCCTACGCTTTTGGCTTGTGACGCATTATGACGTTATCAGGTAAAATTTTCGAAGTTTCTATGTCAAAAAGTTTGATCTTTATCCAAAGAAAAAAACCTAAAACATTTCTATCCATTCTGCAATTAATACCAATAGCAGACTATATAGAAAAATAGAAAGTAATAGCGTTAGATTTTTAATTATTCTCTAATTTACGCTAAATTCAATCATATGAAGAAGGAGAAAGTGTTTTCCATTCAAAACATGTGTCAGTTCTTAGTTTTTTGCTTTTTATCTCATCTTTAATAAAACACCAAAGAGGTAAGAACGTGATCTTAATATCTTTAGCAGGTATACTTAATAATCATATTAAGATCCGCATGCTCTTGTAAAAAAAAATATAATTGCCAAAAAAATATTTGAACATCCAAGCGTTGGTAAAGGGTAAAAATAATAAAATGCAAATTTTCATTTAATTTATGCAGACCCCAGTGGATTCAACCTTCCAGGAAATTATCCTTTTTTACCCTTTCTTAAGACGCTTAATACATAAAGGGTCGTTGAGGTTGAAAAGAATTTTCATTAATTTCTATAATATGGGTATGATCGCAATAAAACAATCGGTTCTCTTTGTAAAGTGTATATAAAATATATTCAATACTAAATGATAATGATGATTTACTGAAAATGAGCGTCTTAACATTGCTGTAATGGTTGGCAAATGCTGACTGCTGAGTGGCTACCTCTATTGTTAGCGTTATTAATATCTTTGTGAAACTACTTTGTGATTATGTTATGATTTTTGGAGTTTACTTCTTAAGAAACGATTTGAGTTATACGGCCCGGTACGGAAATTTTATGAGGAGTAAAATCAAGTGTAACACAAAAGTTGAGGCGTTACGTAGAAAGAGACAAACATCGTCGTATCCTACGAATAAAGGCGTAATTACAAATGAGCAAATTTTCAGGAGGAGGTTTTTTGTGTTTTATTTAAATACTAATTGACAGTTTTGAAATATTAACATTTAATACATATGTAAAGACTTCTAGGTTTATTATTAAATTGATTATCAGGCTTATAGTCCCATATTTTTAGTAAATTTATCCCTTAAATCTTTATTCGCGGGAATATAAGAGGTAATATTAGACATAATTGACATTATGCCCTTTTTCTTCGGAATATGAAGGGTCGTAAGCACTAAGGGCTAATATATATATATATATATATATATATATATATATATATATATATAAGAAAGATCTTTAAATAATCCTTAAGCTTTATAAGACTTTAGTAGTATGGTATAGTATGTATGTACCGGAAACTTGGAGTTTTAATGTGATCCACTTCCCACGGATAGATTTATATCGGAGATTTTATTTTTTCCTTTTATTACATCTCCTGTGACCCCCCATGGGAACTCGTTGAGGAGGTTCTTGCCGAGACGCACTCCTATGTCTCGGAAAGGAGGGATCTTGTCGAGTACC
This sequence comes from Helleia helle, assembly GCA_963853865.1. Taxonomy (NCBI): domain Eukaryota; kingdom Metazoa; phylum Arthropoda; class Insecta; order Lepidoptera; family Lycaenidae; genus Helleia; species Helleia helle. The sequence continues at coordinate 18,646,423 of OY971421.1, forward strand.
TTAACGTTGGGCGGGATCCTACGGGTTTGCCGAATCCCTCCTCTTAGGGGTGAGGAGAGGATCTGGTTCCAACCCGGGCAACGAAAATGGGAGCGTAGGGAGCGCTACTTAATGCGCCTTCAATAACGCCCCTGTGCTTCTGGCAAGCTTGTCGCTGAGGTGATCCTAGAGATAGGGGACCCTCAAAAAGCGGCTGAAGGCGCTTGCAGGTGGTTTAGTGGGGAAGATCATTCCCTAGTCCGAATCCCCACATGGGTCTAGGAGCCTTAAATAAAATAATAAAAATAAAAGCCTTATATTTCTTACTAAAAATCTTTTACAAAAAAAAACATGCTTACTATTTATTACTACTTATATTAATACTATAAATTTTAACACAAACTTATTTAACTAACAAGAACCCCTCATTTATCGAGGGTCAAGGCCTCCTCTAGAGATTTCCAAGTTTCTTTATTTTTTGCTGTGTTCATCCACTGTTTGGCAGCAACTCATATTATGTCATCTGTCCACCGGGCAGTTGGTCTACCTCTCTTTGAGTCTTTTGAGTGAGTCCATCGGTTATCTGCCAGCCGAGCTATATGTCCAGCCCAGCGGAAATTTAATTTCTTACAGTGACACAGAGCATCAGTAAGTAGGAGCCTTACCCGAGTTAAATCTGGATCATGCGAAAGAATTAAACTGCATAAAAAAAGAAAAGCCCGGTTCTTTATTACCAGCCATAGGAAATTTATTAAAATAAGGACAGTAAAACTAAAACCAGGACTATCTAAAACGATAGACGAGCCGGGTAGACGATGGGACTCCCAACTATTGAAGTTTTGGATGCAGCTCCATGCTACAGTGGCTCACTTAGACTAGATTTAAGAACCTTGTTACTGATAAATATGGATGTAATAATTTTAATCAAATGATTTGAATTTGAATTAAAACTTTCATTCGTTTCATAAAAATATTCATTCGTATCTTCAATAAGCTGATTTTCTGATACAGTTAACAGAGCTAGTGTGATCTAAAATTTGGAAAGCCGTGACATTGACGGTATCAGCAGATAAGTTTGGAAGTAAAGTTTCATATTCAGTAGGTAAAGGCCATTCGGAGCTGTAATATATTCGCATTTGGATCTATAGTTATAGATTGGCTGTAAACTTGACACTTCATCATCATAATAATCAGTAGTAGTAATTTCACATCCTCAGCAAGTGAAAGACTTTCAGGTGTGGAATGACTCTCTCGTTCTGCTTCGTCAGGAACAAGTATTTCATCTCCTACAATTCTGCGTTTTATCGAAAGTTCAGGTGTTTGTTTTGAGTTTTCAGGTGATCATATAATTACAGGAACTTCTAATATTCGATTAGAAATCACATTATATATCTCTGCAAATGGTATACGAATATACATATTGTATATTCGTAAATAATAAGGTATAGTACCTAATTTTAAAAACAGCGTTCAAGTTTCAGTACTTTCAGTTAGATATTTCATTTTTATCTTTATTTTCCAGTAATACGTTGTTCGGTCAAAGATTTAACGAATATTATTTAACGAATATTATAATGCAACTATTATAATATACGTTTATCAAGCACTATATTCTGCAAGTTCACGATTTTTTCCCGATTTTTTTGTTTGATACTTCTGGTCATAAGATGGGTAAAATGGCTAAATTTGCATTTACTACTTACACTACTAAGATCATTTGCTAAATGTTCCATATTTTGTTGCCTATTGGCGCCGGGGAATATAGTTTTATGGTAGATGAAAATAAATTTATATTTTTTTAATAAAAACGTTACGTCATAATTTTTTACCAAAGACGTCTTTCCCTATGTTAAAAAGCCACATCCGCCATAAGGGCATTTTATTAAAAGTTTGAAAACCTAGTCTTAAAATATGTTTTCATCATTTATTTTATATTATCTGGGATCATTAATATGAGAACAGTATAATATGGTAGCAAGTTCATACATACGAATTGTAATAAGTACCGAAAAATCAATAAATAAAAAGTGTACCTAGAATAAGGACACAACTCCACCTCTTCTCTATTATAACCAATTTGACAAGTCCGTGGTATAAAGCCACTAAAGCAATAGTGGCCCTTTTCAACGGAGTTAAGCAAAACACACTGAGTGTTGCACTGAATAACAAATGAATCAATTTATTTAACCATTTTGACTAAACAACTGCTTAATCTTAATAACATACGATATTACTTGCATATTATTTATTTTTATCAATTGTATATACATAACATAAAATAGTCATTGAATATATTGGTAAAATAAATGAATTTTTAACACTAGAATGTGTAACTTATTTGTACTTACTTTGTCTGTTATTTTTTAAAGTTTTACGGGTTAATTTGGTTTTAGATACTGCCATGTCTACTAATTGGTATCCTAGTTTATTCATTTTGCTTTGTTTTGCGTTAATATTTAAGTGGTGCGAGCGAAATTACAATACGTACGCACAACACGCTCACACGACGAAAAGTGGAACACTTCTAGAAAATAGTCACCGTGGCCATTGTGGCCGTTTTCAACGGACGATTGGAGCGTCAACAATTGTGGCTTATTTTAAAAGCTTTTTTTCTTGCTGATAAAATTAGTTTTTTTCGTGTTTTTTTAAATGAAAGTTATGTAAAATAGAGTGTAGATTTCAAATCGGCAATAATAATAAAAAGCCACTGTGGCTTTTGGGGCTCTTTTCGTAGGATACGACGACATATAAATACTGTATGATTGAACGTGTAAAAGAATGAGATGGAATACATTACACAGCGTATCTTAAAATAATGCCGCCAACGCCATCTAACGCAAAATTACAGCACTAAAAGTCAATCACACGACCAGTATGCAAAAAAAAATGGGAATAATACTTTATTCCGTTGCAATGATTTGCAAGACAAATAAGTATCCCTATAGCTAAAATTGACGTGACGTTATTATGTAGGATTTTAAATAAAACAATGTGTAGGTACTAATTATTATTTTATTTTTTCGTTTATTATTCGTCTATTATTAAAATATTGACTAGGTAAATTTTTACTGTATCACTATCACTGTGTCTTTTCTGCGTCCACTTAATATATTATTTATATCTTTGCTCCACTAATCTATGTGAAAAAATTACTAACCAAATTGCATATGAAATCACAATTTAGATTTTTATGTAATTGGCATTGTATTAATTTCCGTATAGAAAACTGTCTTCATGTAATTTCTTACGTATTCATAGTCACAACTCACAATGGTTTTTTAAAACATGAGTGGATAAGAAAATAAAACAACTAGAGCACATTCAAGATTGAATAATTAAAAATACAAACTAGGGAATACTACGTAATAACAAAAATGATTATTATTATTATTTTCATTTAAAGGCATTAGCTACTACGCTATTAGCTATACAAAATACAATATTCGGTCTGTAATACGGAGAAATGGCGGGAAACCCCAAGGAGCGCGGCTTCGCCCTTCTAGCCCCCATCAATCAACTATCATTCTCCATTTCATCCACCCAAGGCAGTCCACCACAATATTCGCCAACCAATCACAATATATAAAGATCAAGTTTTTAAAACAGATACTATAGAAAACCACTCTGAATGGACAAAACACAAAATAACAATTAATTAACGGGAAACCAAAAAAACACAACCGCGCGTCCCGATGTTTCCCGCCATTCTTCATAACAAAAATGAATTCAAAATTGAGAAATGTTAGCACAGACTAAAAAAAGTCATTACGTTCCAATATTCGCGGCGATTTTAAAATTATTTTAAATTTCAGCCCAGAAAATTCTAGTCTAGTAATTTTAATTTATATTTATTCTTTACAAATATTCTTTTTCATATTTTCAAAATCATATTTATAATTTGCAATTTATTTCTACCAATAATACAATAAATTGAAACTCTTCAATTTGATATGTACCAATCAGAAAATTTAAAATATTAATGTTGCCTCCCTAAATATATTATTTGGTGTGACCATTGAACACTTGGTTCAAGTTTAATTGTACAAACTTGTCAAGTAAAGAATTTAATTTCGATTAAGTATTAGATAGGTACCTATAATTGTTAAAAAATAAATTACGTATATTTTATATAAGAAATAGTCTTCAACATAAAACATGTAAAAATTTCATAGACATAAAAAAAAACTAAAATAGTGCCATCTAACGACTTTCTAATCTCATACAAAAAACCAAATGTACTAAGTGAAATGCCCCTGATCCTCCATGATCTTATTCTCGGGGCCTCCTCTTTGTTATTATTATTATTATTTTGTAACGTACTTTATGTAATACGCTTAATATAAATATAAATAAATAATCCGAATAATTACAGATATATGTTTGTTTCTCTTATCATTTTAGCAGATGCGTTTATTTACCCTTTTTTTCTACTCGATATATATCATAATTATCGTTCGTAAGGAGTAAACTCCAATCGTGCGTCGGAGCTGACACACACACACTATTATTATTTTCGAACAATAAAATATTTTTCTTTCTTTCAAATAATATATTACCATGAATATAGTATTCAAAAGTGATCTGGCAAAGGGCTAGCAGATAAAGAAGGTAAACAGATAAAAAATAAACTTGAAGATAACTTTTTCGTCACTTTGTCACTGCGAGCATAACACGAAAAAAAAAGAATTTTGAAAATCAGTCCACAATTGACAGAGAAATCGGTGAACGTACATAAAAAATAACCTTACTTTAACAGTCATAGGGACTACCGATAAAAGTGAAAATAAAACTAATTATATTATTGCGTTTCTTAGAAAAGGTTTCTTTTTGTGTTAATAGGTGTCACTTGGACGTAATTAAATCGCACAAACGGTTATACTTCAAAGTAATATATAGGTCGGATTTTATTTCGTATATTATTTTAAATCGGTTTCAATAGCCGATATTTTAATTATTGATAAGTTACGCAGCGACATAATCTTTCTCGCTCGGTGATTAATGTGCATTCGTGACTCAAAGTCGGCGGTCCCGAGTGCGAGTTCACCCGATCTAGCCTTTCACCTCCGAGCGTGACGGCTCAGCCGTATTTAAACCGTACAAAAATCTGTGTGCGGTGCGCCAACTGAAGTTTTCACTTTAAAAAAATGTACAATCGAATATAGAACTCTTTTTATGCTCTGAGGCATCCCGCGGGGGAGTGGGTCTCCCCGCGCGGGTATGTGGGACTCGCTGCGCCCGACAGCTGGTAAATGGACGCAGCTCTACCCACTAAAACCCGGCGAGTGCCACCAATGCCGCCTTTGGTGAGGTGCCCCGGATCTAGAAAACAAACAGGGCATCTCGACGGCTAGTCAGTCCCGCAAGGGACCGACGCCACCTCCAGAGAGGGGTTGTCCCGCACCACAGAACCACCCCTCCCAACGTCGGGACAGTACAATGGGGTGATGTTCCCATCCTCACCCCTTGCCCCCTGCTCTTCTGTCCCCTCTTCCTATAAGAGGGGTACAAAGAGCCCCCTCGGCCCAATTAGCTTCGCCCAAGGTGCACCGCTCACCCTAGGTTAGTGAGCCCCACCGCCACGACAAGGCCTGAACCATGGTGGGGAATATAGAACTCCTCCTTTGTTGAAGTCGGATAAAAATGGAGCTGCAATTGCCAAAATTTTCAAGTAAATCAATCAACATCAAAAACAGCGCAGATAGGGAAAATTGAAACAAAATATATTTTGTATGAAAAGTGAAATGTAAAAAAAAAAGTATGAAAAATGTTTCTGGAACAGGCTTTATTTTTGGATTTAGAGTTAACCAATATTCGCTAAAACGGAGATATTTATCGTCAAAAAAATTCGATTAAACCTGGATGGATTTTGAACGAGAAGGGAAGTTTAGGGATTTCATTTTCAATGGAGAACCCTAGAAACAAAAGATATATTTCCTCCTTTTTATTCAACGATACACTTTTCTCTTAAGAGGTTCATAACGGATGATATATCGTTGTTTTACAGGAACGTTCTAGTACATTATCGAAGTGAAATTTTTCACAACCACGATGTAAGAAATAGTATTTTTAGGGAGCAATAAATTATTCTTTAATCTTCTTATTTATCATCTCTATACTCTATATTGAAATTAAAAATAGGAAAAATTTGAGTTTTTGTTTGTTTTGATTTAACTAAAAACTACTTGACCGATTTCCGACCGGTGGGAGGGAAGCGCTTTGCCGCGCTCCCGGCTGCATGGGTACCACCATCTTGCTTGTTTCTCCCGTGAAGCAGCTTTGCTGTGTTTCGGAGAGAAGGGCAAGACAGGTAGTGTAATAACTGGCATCGAGACTTAACATCTTATGTCTCAGGATAGGCAACTTTTTTGAGTTGAGTTGACTGGAGTTCGTTTCAGGTAAACTAGTTTATGTTCATGGGCGACGTCGACCACTTACCATCAGGTGGCACGTTTGCCAGTTTGCCTATCCAACTAACATAAAAAAAAATTGAAAAATTGTTTCACCATTAGAAATCTAAAACATTACCAAGGTATCGAAATGGGCGACATTTCGAAGTCATTATTTCGCGTGCGCTGCGAAAACTAATAACCGATATAGAAAATAATGTTCTACATTTTTTTTATGTCACCAGGGGGCAAACGAGCAGTGGAGCCTCACGGCAACGACGCCCATACACATCCGCACAACCAAGGCCACACAGATGCGTTGCCCTCCTTTTCACTATCCCTCAATGGGCCACTGGAAACTCACAAAACCACACGAAACGCAACAGCATAGCTATCACTTGACGCCGGTGTCAAGTGATTAAGAGGTACCACCACCACCCCGGTCGCGCCGGCCCAAAGCAGCATGTCACTACCTCTTACTACTGCCTGCGTATCATATGTTTCTTCCTTAACAGCTTGACAGTGTTTCGTAAAGGAAGGAAGGAAGGTTAAATCACTCGTTAAGTCACTAATTGTCATGGATGACGCTGACAATTCAATATTAGATGCCTCATACAGTTAACCTAATACCTGAACTTAATACACTATATTATATTCAAAAAATTTAAACGCGAAAGGTATACAACCTTTTTACATTTTACTTTATGGTGTTTTATTAAAAAAATAATATGAGCTTTTGTAATATTACAAGATAGCATCGTACCGTTACCCTTTATTATTTTAGCTAACTCAATAGCAACCGATGTTCTTGGAAAAATATTTATTTCAGAATATTATATATTATGGAATATTATAACTCTCTAATATTTTTTATGAAATGATTTCCTCGGTGGTATACGCTTTGCGTTTTTTTGGAAAGGGCTAGACTTTTGCGAAAAGTCTGCGAAAGGTCAGACCAGATTGTAATTATTGACATGGGGACCTACCACGTCGTATTTTAGTCAAATTGATATTAAAAAACCGGCCAAGTGTTAATCGGACTCGCGCACGAAGGGGAACAGGACCCTTTATACCATTACATAATATACAACATTAGACACTTTAACAAAAAATATGGTTTATGTTTATGGAATTAAATGTTGTTTTATATATTTGAGTGGACTGAATGAAAGGTAAATTGCGGTTTATGATTTATGACGTATTAAAAAAACTACTTACTAGATCTCGTTCAAACCAATTTTCGGTGGAAGTTTGCATATTTTTTTTTAGTTTTATCATTCTCTTATTTTGGAAGGGGGGAGGGGGGGAAACATTGAAGATGATATCAAAACCATATGTAAAGATTGCCTGAAGAAGGTCCAATATAGGATCGAAACGTTGCAAGAATTTACAATTTGGTATTTTGTTTGGCAACTTATGTCCACTTCCCTGATAACTACAACATCACATATTAATAATGGACGCTATGGATAACATGTTATTATTAGGAACCTCAATATCATTTTTAAAGACCTATCCATAAATACCCCACACAGATAGATGGTTTGATAAAAAAAAATTTTGAGTTTCAGTTCTATTTTACGGGGACTCAAAATTTATTGTCATTTGTTTCTACTTTTGTATAAAAATCTTAATGCAGTTCATAGAATACATCTACTTACCAAGTTTCAACAGTATAGTTCTTATAGTTTCGGAAAAAAGTGGCTGTGACGTACAGACAGACAGACAGACATGACGAATCTATAAGGGTTCCCATATTGTTTTCTAATGTTTACGCGAATTTCACTCATTATAATGAAACACTTTTTTACGGATTACGTCGGGCTTGTAAAAATCTTAATAAACCGCGATATAATCCGTAAAAAAGTGTTTCATTATAACTATAAGGGTTCCATTTTTTGCCATTTGGCTACGGAACCCAAAAAGGTTCATATTCACACCAGAAATAAAACACACATATGTTTTATATAAGGATTTTTTACATCTTATACGTGTATAGTAGCAACATACTCAACGTATATTGTTACACCTGTCCTCTATAAAATATGAATATTGCTTGGTAGAAGCATTTGTATTCATTTTTAGGGTTCCTTATCCCCCTTACGAGGAGTAGTCCGACCTTAGATAGGGCTATTCACTCGCTGAGATGATCCTGGTGCCTGCAGATTCGGGACCCTCAAAAAGCGGACCCACCCAAGATCCTAGCTACATGCGTAAAAATAATTTCCTTGCGATAAAAAAAAGTTATCCATAAAATAGTATAATATAAGATATATGCAAAGTAAAATATAACCATCGGGTGCCCTACCCGTAAACTTAAACCACTGCGAGCGCCTTCAGCCGCTTTTTGACGGTCCTGGATTTGTAGGCAACGAGATCACCTCAGCGACAGGCTGGCCCCGGCAAAGGCCAGACTACTCTCTTAACGGGCGACTGCCCGACCGCTACTAAGCAGTCTTCTATGATTTCGATTTATATAACGTTAGAATATCGTCGTGTCATATTGGTTCCCATCCTGAGCCCGACACGAGCACAGGGGCGTTACTGGAGGCGCATTAAGTAACGCCTCCTACGCATCCCCGTTCGTCGCCCGCGGGGGGAGGCCTCGTCGGTAGCCTCTTCTCTTACCCGCTCGTCCGCCTCCTTCTGGGACATTACTGCCTCGCAGAAGGATACCATTGCCATCCAGGACTCGTCGTCACGGAGCAGCGCGGTGATGACTCGGCAGAGACAAGTCCGCTCCGATAACCGACGTCCAATCGTGACGCAGCGCCACACATCTCGGACAAACCTCGAGGGTGTGTTGTGATTTTATGGATAACCTATCACGCTAAAAACGCAAAGGAAGAGGACTTCTAACAAATATGTAGTATTCTTTACACTACATATTTGTTAGAAGTTTTTTTGCGACCATTCCTTTGGGACTCGTAATAACCGGTATTATATTGACTTCATTCCTGCTTCGTTCTGTAAACATATCAATCTGCGCCTGAAGTACTCGCGCCAACTCTACACTTGTCTTACAACGTTACAACGAATGTATGTCGCGGAATTTGAAATCAGCTTTTGCCTTATTTATTTCCGTTCTAGTAATCTTGTTCTGCAATGGAAATTTATTCAACTTGTAATTTCCTATGGGTTTGCCTGCGTGTATAGACAATATTTGATCATATTAATTATATATCGACTGAGATATGGATGTTGAAGGTTGGTGAACCAACTCTATGGATGTCCATACATTGGCTGGTCTTGATACAAGTGGTGAAGGATCCTCCAGCTTGGCGTTCATTGAAGCTTATGTCTTGCAGTTGACGGATAGAGTTGATTGTGATGATGTAGTCCATTAACAGAGAAAAGACGTTTGTGTAGTTGTAATGATATTGGGGGTACTTAAAAAGCTAATAAAACAACCCGTACATAGGCTTTTATAGGGATAAAAGTATCCCATATGCTTGCTTCGTGTTCCTTAGTGCTGAGGGATATGGCCAAATGTATCGGAATGTATAGCCTGACCAGAAATATAAAACCCCTGCGTGGTGTCGCGTCTGTGTCTTTTTTACGTCAACACATAGGTATCGTCCATACAGAAATTAGTTCCGAAATTTTCCGCAATATGGCGAGGGTTTTCATTTTTCTAGTCAGGCTATATAACTATATCGTATCGTATCGTATAGTATCACTTTCCCTCTTATGGTATTTCTCCATCTATTTCTGTCTAAGGTGATGAGAACGGCGTTGCAAACTGTAGAATCAAGAGCGGTGCGGATCTGGTCGGACCAACGTTTTGGGTTGCGTCCACAAAGCCTTTTCCATTCAACTTTTCCGGTCACGGTGAGCTTCGCGAGGATGTCACAAGGAAAGATCCTTGCAATATAACCGAAGTAGTAGAACTTCGAGGATTCTGCGTAGGCACTCTGATGACAGCCACGAGGAGACATTTAGTTCTTTCCATATAGAAACATTAGTCCTAAATGAAAGAAAGAAAGAAAGAAACATTTATTCGACATAAACAGGAGACACACAGAGACATAAAGATATACACAGAAAAAACATTTTTGATCGCACAAATCTAAAAATAGGACAAAACAAAAATTAGAAGCAATAATTATAATAGCAAACAAAAAATCGGTAGTATAAAATGTGTGTCTCACGTGTAGGTCAAAATGGTTCAGTTCAGCATTGTGTCAGGAAAATGTTTCCTGACACTGATTTTCAACTGAAACCGGTTCAAGTGCTATTCAAGGGATGTGGATAAATTTTCTCCAGCACCACATCTCAAAAGCGTCAATGCTTTTGCGATCTGCAGCTGTCAGTGTGTATGAAGAGTTGTAAGAAAAAACCGAGAAGACCAAACGCAGTACTAGTCTGATTTTGATTTTTATGGAAATGTATATAATATGTAACGACCCCATCCTACTAATATTATAAATGTAAAAGTAAGTTTGTTTGTTACGCTTTCCGGCGAAAACTACTTAACCGATCATCATGAAACTTTGTACACTAATTCTTGGAGCTATTAGAAGTAACATACTTTTTATGAAGAAAGGAAAATAAAATCTTATCTTGCGCAGACATAATATATAGATTCAGATTATTGTCTGTCTATATTTAAATTTATACACAATTCCGTTTTGCCATTCACCTGTCATGGCGTAACAAACAAATAAATCGACCAACTTTCATACTTCCACATTTATAATGCTAAAGGATTGTATACATAATTTATTACATTGAAATCTGAATAAGATGTCTTGTTTATTCGCATATTTTCTTATAAATATAAGTTTCTTATTTTATTAAAAATACACGTTTGTTATTACTTATCATGAAGTTATAAATATAATCCTAGCTAATGTATATTATGTTAGTTGGCTTGTATCGCTTTCACGTCTAAGTTATTTAACCGATTTTAAAACGTCTTTCACAAATAAAAAGCTACATTATTAGCGAGTACCATAGGGTGTATTTTATTTCCGTATTCCTACGGGAACAGGAAATACGCAGGTGAACTTGCAGGGTGGAAATAAAAAAAATAGGCAGTGTACAGTCAGAGGCCTTAGACAAAGTAACATTAAAAAAACGATAACGAAGTTCGAAAAGAATAAAATGTATGGGATTGACATAAGCCGTCGTCAATTATGTCACTCGTTATCGTTATCGCAAGTTGGTAGACAATGTTAAAATTCGTAACAAAATCATAAACTGTCAATTGGTTATCGAACACTTATGTCAAACTTATGTTATTTTATTATTGATATTGATTCGTTATCCGTGGGCGTGGGCCATGGAGGGCAACATTTTCACAATTTTTATGAGTTATAGTGTGTATGAGGTCCATTTACATAGAACTTAATTTAATTTTTTTGGTCCGATTTGACACTTCTTGTCGAACTTTGTTGACACTTGACAGTTGTTCTCGTTGCACTGTCACGATCTTTGATTGATCATTGGCTAGAAAATTATTATCGTTATCTCAAAGACGATAACAAATTTCGGCTACAAAGCGATGTCACTTTGTCTACAGGCCCTGATAGTGTATAAGATGGCGACAAAGTGACAGAGATAATGTGATGCAATTTAACGCATAATTCATGTACAGTTAGCGCATTATAATTACGCGTTAACTTAGTTCTATATGTAGTCTAAGTGCCAACTCAATTATGAACAAATTCTTATCAAATTATTGTCAATAGTACCTATGTAAAATACACTGCGACATTTTCAGACTGTATACAGTAAGATATCGATATTAGCGTTTAAAGGCCAGCATGGAGGATTATACACGTCGATTGTTCATTAAAGCTATACCTATCAGAGAGCTACGATAATTCAACAAACAGTAAAAAGTATCAAAATATAATAAATACAAGTAGTTGCGTGTTCCTAAGATAAATATGATTTACATAAGTCGTGATTCTCACTGACATCTTATAAGCGGTAATGCCACGGACAATGCTTTTAACGTTTTTAAAGTTTTTTGGACAAACAAACTAGACATGCAACATAAGAGTTAGTGGTTTTTAACGATTAGCCGTTTGAGATCATCGAAGCTACCCCTAACAGTCCATTTCTGAACATCATGGGGAGCACAATGACTTCGGTGCCAGTAATTCAACCGCCTGTCCTGTATTGAACTAAATGCAGGATAATAACAAATGTCAGAACAAATGTACAGAATATAGAAATTACATTGAATATATTTTGCACCAATGTAATCCCTCATTATCAACCATGCACGCATCTTTAATTATTAACATGAAACTAAAATAAACAACAGCACCCACGTACACTGACCAAATAGAAGTTTTTAATAATTAAACAGTTGCGTAGTTTTTGCAGCAGCTTGGAAAACAAAGTTTATTTTGGTGGAATATTTTAATATTTTCCAGTATGGTTAACTGGTTTTAATGTTTGATGTTCTAATGATTAATGGTTCTAGTGTTAGCTTTTTGGGGCTGAAAAAATAAAACCCGCGTGTCAAAACAATATTTTGTCGGGGATAGGTCGTCCCCGGGATTGTGGGACTTCCGGCGCTCCCCGCTACTCCCAAACCGGTATACCGCACTAAAATCACTACGAGTTGACTTCAGTTGCTTGAAGGGGACTGTCTCGGATCTTACTAACACAGGACACCCCACACGACCGGCCGGTTCCCTCAAAAGGGCTAACCGGGCTTCCTCCCAGTATAGGGGAACTCTGACAACCTGAAGCACCCCCACCGATGCTGGAACTTTTCTACCGTGGCAGGTACCCAAGCTTGCGCCGAGTCCCATAAGACGGGAGGCAGAAGGTGCGCGCCTCTTTCGCACTCCCGTCCTCCGTTGACACAGGACGTCCCCCCACTTTCGCAGCAACCACTGTTGCCCCAGCCTCCACACGGGTGAGAGCTCCTCCCACGTCGGTGACTTGCCAAAGAGTGACCTCCTCTGTGAACAGAAGAGGCGCACCTCGATGAGCTCCAACGCCACGAGCTCCCACGGCGGATCTCCATCCAGGGAGGGAATGAATGTGTTGCCTAGGCTATTCTAGGCAAACTAGGTTATGTTCATGGGCGACGTCGACCACTTACCATCAGGTGGCACGTTGCCTCTGCCAGGTTGCCTGTCCAACTAAACAAAATTAAAATCAGCAGGTCTTTCTCGGACTAGCTTTGACCACCTCATGAAATACAAAACATCGGTAAAATTAAAAACCTTTGTTAAAATCATGATCATTGATTGGCATTTTGATAGTTCGTATGTTTGTATGGAGTTTTGTTAAAACTATCGCTAGAAACGATGCTTAAACGAAGCAATACTTTTTTTTACTTGGGGAAATTTAATTGGTAGCACCGGGCCTGGGGGAGCCCGGATGGTTAAATGGGACTCTCACCGTACTAAGACCCCGAGGTGATCCTCCTCGTCGTGCCCGGCGCGGGAAGTGTGATTGCTCCGCGCCAGCCACCGACTGTGTCCTCGGCACTCTTTGTTGGCAAGGCATCCTGAACACGCCTTGCAGATCAGACCTCCTCGCGCGTGTAGCTAATCCCCAAACCAGAAGCGCACAGGTGGGTTAGCCAAGATGAAGATGTAATAGAATATTACATTTTCCACCACGTGATTTATCGATGCAAAATTACGTGGTCTTGGCAGTCATTTCTATACATTTATTAGTTTTCTACTAGCGTTTACGATTGTAAAATGGCATCTTGGCTAACCCAACCAGGTCTCTTGCGGCGGAGTGACTCTCCGCGTGCCGGAGGTTTCCATGGCAACTAAACGAAGCAACTCAACTCCAATCCACTTCCTTCCTTTTTACCTATTCTCATTTTTTATTTTCTTCCCATTTTATTCCTCAGCTGCTCTTTTAGTTTCTAAAGTTTTAGTTCTTTTACTATCATAATAAAATGCGATTCTTTAATTAAAAGTAAGCTTTGTTAAGTACGCGAATGAGAAAAATAAAGACCACATTTTTTATTATTTAATACTTAAGTTCGGAGTTCAATTTTAAAACGGAACCATCTAGCGTGCTCTCACGCTTGGCTCGTCCTTTTCATTAACAGAGCATTACATTTTAATCTTAAAATAAATATTCATTAACCTGGCGAATTGTTGTAAGTAATGTAAATTGTTCCCAGGGCGATTTCATAATTCGTATTTCCATTTCGTTCCATTCATTATCATCAGTTCGTGATCGTCCCTTGGCTCTCATACTTTTTCTGTTGGTACGTAAAAGTGGGTCTTACTTTGTAGTAACATACATGAAAGTGATTAGGAATCGTAGGACTTTGCTGACAACTGACTCACTGATAAAGCTGTTGTTCTTCACCAATGAAGAGTGGCGTTGCTTGATGATGAGACTTCTACTGACAGATACTTAACTGCCGCAAATATTTTTCAGTGGGAGAGAGCGCCACGCAGGTGTTAACATGGGTACCACAATCTTCTGTGAAACAGCTTTGCTGTGTTTCGGAATGGAGGGAAAGAGAGGCAGTGTAATTACTGGCACCGAGACTACAGAGAATACAGTAGTATTACATCTCATGATAGACAAACCGTGAATAAGTTACCTGGACTTGTTCTAGATAAATTCCACCTATTTGCCAGTTGGCCTATCCAACTAACAACCTTTTAAGTGCAGGTCTATCTCACACAATGAAATGAAACAACGCTTTATGCTTCTTATCTCTATCTCCATGAGACAGACTCATTAAACTCCTCTTCGTTGGTTTTACGTACATTTAGTAAGCGTTTCCCCTGCCCGGATGGATGCAAATATTTAACGCTACCCATACTGCGAATTTCGCTTACTTACTACAAGGTAAATATTTTAGAAGTTGTTACATTATTTTTTCATGTATACTGTATGTATAATCAATAAACTGTTTTACTTTGGATGTAGTTTGTGTTAAAGGGTAAGGGGATATGTAACTAATGTGTAAATACCATAATAGGTATGTTTTATTACATACCTATTCATATTGTTTAATAGATAGAGCTGAACTAGCATCGAAGCTTTTTGGCGACTATTGACGTCAGTAGACAACGCTAAGATAGTGATGATTATACTTGCAGCTTATTTAAAAAACATTAACTCATAATAAACTCTCATCAAGATTTAAATATCCATTTCAATGCAATACGTATGGCATAATTGTGTTTGTATTTCAATGTGGGTCCGATCTTAGTATGTAAATTCAATTCGAATTTGTTTGCTGCTGGATTCCATACAATTACATTGTACGTACAAATGTTGTTCGAACAACGCCATTTCCATTAAGGTTCCAGCACGTGCACGGAAATTAGGTGTTCCATATAGAGTAGATACAGTTGTAGACTCTTGAACAACAAGTGAATGAAACACATCACTCTGTCTGCTTGGTTTTATTATCATTATCAGCCTCTATACGTCCATTACTGAAGGCCTCTTTTAATGAATGCCAAGATGGCCGATTCCCCGCCACACGCAACCAGCCAGGACCCGACCACGGCGATTGTTATCCTATTTTGTTGGAAACTTATTTATATTATATTTTTTTGTAGAAACATTGGTAAATAGATGAAATTAACTCCATACTTTTGATATAGGCGACTCACGGTATCAGAAACCTTTTTTTCATGAAATTCATCGTGATCAAATGCCATTGTTAGAATTTGTCTCGCGACAGGAAAACCCGCGTTATAAATGTCACGCACGAGCAAACATGGCCGCTGTATTCCCGCGGGTGAAATGTGTACATTTTACAAAGTACACGTGTACATAAACGATAAAAACAATTCGTTAGGTTTGCGGCATTATATTTTTATCGCTAAAAGATGTAAAGATGTAAGTAACAAAAAGACGCGATAACGTTTTCAGTTTTCAATTTACAATTTTTTGGTTTAAATACAATGGAAATAAGTATATATTTTATCACAATATATAATCTATAAACGTTTTGTATGAATTATAGTTTTCATAACTTTAAATTACAAGTTTATCTACTCTCGAAACGTTCAATCTCACTTGATTGGAATAGGTAAAATTTAACTTTTGCAGAAATTTAATTAATTCTATTCTATTATAGTTAATTCTATTATAGTTAATTCTAATATAATAATTAATTCTATTATAGTAACGTATGTACGGAAACTTCTAGAAAAATATCTCCACGCTTTATATAATTCTGACAGTAATATATGAGTAAAGGATGATTTGTAAATTCCAAACTGCGGCCATCCCACAAATAAACCTCAGAAATCCATTACCTGAAAGACGTTAATCCGACGAACCGTTAAACCAAGTGAGTGATTATGGCCACCGGTAACCATCTGTAACCAGATTCCAGAAAGCATCGAGTCGGCCATGATGAATTTCGGAACACCGCTAAAAATGTTCTTGTTTCCTGCATATTTATTTATTATATTATTGCAGACTATTTATAGTAGGTACTCGCATAATTATATTTTCTTTTTTTTTTGTTAGTTGGATAGGCAAACTGGCAAACGTGCCACCTGATGGTAAGTGGTCGACGTCGCCCATGAACATAAACTAGTTTACCTAGAACGAGCCCAGGCAACTCATTTATGTGTTGCCTATTCTGAGACATAAGATGTTAAGTCTCGGTGCCAGTAATTTCACTGCCTGTCTTGCCCTTCTCTCGGAAACATAGCAAAGCTGTTTTACGGGAGAAACAAGCAAGATGGTGGTACCCATGCAGCCGAGAACACGGCTCAGCGCTTCCCTCCCACCGGTATACTAAAAATCTCACCCAAGATTGCAATTGAACAGCATTGAAATGTGAGATTTTAGTGTACCTACGTTTCAATCATCATTTATACCTCTAGCAATAGATTTGATTGTAATTTGTAAGGTGTACTTAGCATTCCTTCCATTTTTTCTATCACCTTTTTTTATAGAAAAGGGCCTTTTTATATTCCACGACTTACTCGTATACTTATAATACAAAATATAGGTATATGAAAGTGTGACAACCTGTAAGTATATTTCGGACACATCTAAATTATTTATAGGCCAATGAATAAATTTGATAACGTCCCAATATCCATGTTATCTTGTTTATTCGTTCTAGTTTCCAAGTTTATTATATGGTCACATTACCTTGAGGGGAACAAACACAAACTTTATGTTTATTGTTATGAACGTTTAGAAATAATAGTTATGGTAAGGTAATGAATAAATCTTATCTAACACACAAATAAATTATTCAATAAATTATAATGAGATATATACATTTAGCGACGATGGCCTAGTGGGTATGGGCTCGGCCTCTTGAGTGAGAGCCGAGAGGTCTGGGTTCGATCATGACCCCCCCCCTGTGATGCCTAGAAATGGGTTTTTCTAAACTACCTGCACCTGACCATCGCTTGCTCACCGGTGAAGGAAACATCGTGAGGAAACCTGCATACCAGATGAGATTAAAAGTCTTTGAAGGTGTGTGAAGTTCACTAACCCGCATTGGGTCAGCGCATCGGTGAACTATGGCCCAAATCCCAAAGACCCGTGCCCAGCAGTGGGACATATAAGGGTTGATATTATCATATTATTATTATTATTTAATACATTTTTGGTACTGTTACTAACCACTGGCAGCACCAGCCGGATGTGACGCAATTTACCTATCTGAATGCATCAATTGAAGTAATTTAAATTATAGACTTCCGGTGGCGCCAAAAGGATGTGCCATTCATGAAGATAATATTGATTAATAATTAAAGTTTAACATTAATTAATCTAAACATACGTGATTAATAATTCTAATAATTATTAATGTATTTACAATAATTATTTGTAATATTATGGCGATATTTATAATAATTAGATTTGGTATAAAAGGACGCCAATGGCGGTCTTGTGTTGCATTCTACTAGACGTACACTTTGTAAACGGTGTTACTCTGCTGAAATATATTGTGATCGAGAAGATTAATATGCTTTAATTGGTCATCCCTGCTGAGAGTCGTTACAATACCTACTAAACTATTTGCAGCAGTAGGCTTTGTGAGAATTTATTAGACTTGTAATAAAAGTAAACCGATTTGGTACAAGTATTTATTATAAGTATTTAGAACTATATATTTTTGTGTATATATCTCGTATACTATATGTCTCGGTATATTTCTGTGTATTTATAATACACTTGGCTTAAAACTTATAAAATATGATTGTTATTATGCGTTTATTGGTTTTTACGTACAATTCATTTTTTGCATGTAACATTATTTACACGTAAAAAAAGTTCGGGCGTATCCTTGTCATCGATGTAAGAAACAGCTCATAATTTTTTTGCTGATAATCGTGTACCTCTGGGCGGTAATATTACATGTTACGATACATTATTATATGTATATATTATATTTTATTTCAATTCGCCTTACTTATTGAAATAATAGGTATAATAATAATAATATCGAACGCTTTTACACCACGTCAAATAATATAATATTGTCGCCGCTATAATTAAGACGTTTCAATGTTAATAAAGTCTCTATTGACTTAAATATGAAGAGGCAGCTTTAGTAAATACATTTCAGGTTTTACTGTGTTTAATAATTGAATATACTAGCTACTCCCCCAGCTTTGCTTGTGTGGATTTTATACTTCCAATTCTTGAATTGACAATTATGGAATCACGAACAAAGTTAGTGTCATCTATGATAAATACATACCACTTTACTTTTATCGGTGGAGAAATATCCGAAGGAAAAATTAAGATTTTGAGGTCGTGCAGCAACCAGCTTTGAACCAGCGCGTAGGAAAACTATAGGGTAATAATAATGGAACGAGCTAAGTGAGATAAATAGAACGCTTACGCGATGTTATTTTGGAAATAGTGAGCCTAATAGTACGGCTTGGCAAAAAAGAGTATGGAAAAAATGAGGGCGCCACTTTCACTTAGGTTTCATCATAATATGGAAAATCAGTAAGATAATTTAATCAAATCGTTAAAAATAAATGTGAAACACTAAGCTTTACTCAAAATCTAGTATTTGTCGGCCAAGTATTGTCAACATCATAGGTTTCCATTTAGTAAAATATTTAGTTCCACCTGTCACCACGTCATACTCTTTTTTGCCAAGCTGTACGTGTAGTAACGTACTAGACGTGACGTGACTACTATAAATATAAATATGAAAGTTTATAAATTTGTAGTTTTGTTTAATAGTCGAATAATAATAAACGTGAAATTTTGCAACTAGATACATCATACATTGAAAGACAAGGATGAGTGTGCACCTGTGTCTCGCGCGGACATTTGTGCACCTTAATATATCCTGCGTATCTGACCGCCTCTATTACTAGACTCCGAGTAAGCTTTAAGTCCTTCGGCGATTGGTATAGATAGGGGGGTCTAGTCTGAATTTTAGGAGGTTAAGATTTTACCTCGAAAAAGTTGGCTTGGAACTATAACCGCTCGGATTAATGAATACGTGCTCTTAATTGCTCACAAAATGCTCAATTCAAATCCGCAATTGCTCACCCTATCAATTAATTATTTAATTAGTAATTAATAATTAAAAATACAAATTATTTTTTGCCTATTACATGCAAACTAATGATCCGCTCAGATTAATGGATAAGTGCTCTTAATTGCTCACAAAATGCTCAATTCAAATCCGTAATTGCTCATCCTATCAATTAATTATTTAATTAGTTATTAATAATTAAAATTACAAACTTATTTTTGCCTATTACACGTAAACCAATAGACAGCTCAGATTAACGAATAAGTGCTCTTAATTGCTCACAAAATGTTCAATTCAAATCCGCAATTGCTCATCCTATCAATTAATTATTTAATTAGTTATTAATAATTAAAAATACAAACTTATTTTTGCCTATTACACGTAAACCAATAGACAGCTCAGATTAATGAATAAGTGCTCTTAATTGCTCAATTCAAATCCGCAATTGCTCACCCTATCAATTAATTATTTAATTAGTAATTAATAATTAAAAATACAAATTATTTTTTGCCTATTGCATGTAAACTAATGATCTGCTCAGATAAATGGATAAGTGCTCTTAATTGCTCACAAAATGCTCAATTCAAATCCGCAATTGCTCACCTTTTAATTTATTATTTAATTAGTTATTAATAATTACAAATACAAATTAATTTTTGCCTATTACATGTAAACTAATGATCTGTTCAGATTAATGGATAAGTGCTCTTAATTGCTCACAAAATGCTCAATTCAAATCCGCAATTGTTCATCCTATCAATTAATTATTTAATTAGTTATTAATAATTAAAATTACAAATTATTTTTTGCGTATTACATGCAAAGTAATGATCCGCTCAGATTAATGGATAAGTGCTCTTAATTGCTCACAAAATGCTCAATTCAAATCCGCAATTGCTCACCCTATCAATAAATTATTTAATTAGTAATTAATAATTAAAAATACAAATTATTTTTTGCCTATTGCATGTAAACTAATGATCTGCTCAGATTAATGAATAAGTGCTCTTAATTGCTCACAAAATGCTCAATTCAAATCCGCAATTGCTCACCCTATCAATTAATTATTTAATTAGTTATTAATAATTACAAATACAAATTAATTTTTGCCTATAACATGTAAACTAATGATCTGTTCAGATTAATGGATAAGTGCCCTTAATTGCTCACAAAATGCTTAATTCAAATCCGCAATTGCTCACCCTATCAATGAATTATTTAATTAGTAATTAATAATTAAAAATACAAATTATTTTTGCCTATTACATGCAAACTAATGATCCGCTCAGATTAATGGATAAGTGCTCTTAATTGCTCACAAAATGCTCAATTCAAATCCGCAATTGCTCACCCTATCAATTAATTATTTAATTAGTAATTAATAATTAAAAATACAAATTATTTTTTGCCTATTACATGTAAACTAATGATCTGCTCAGATTAATGGATAAGTGCTCTTAATTGCTCACAAAATGCTCAATTCAAATCCGCAATTGCTCACCTCATCAATTAATTATATAATTAGTTATTAATAATTAAAAATACAAATTTAACGTAAAAAGAATATTGATCTGTTGCTTGATCCGATAGTTGATAAAATTTAAATTAATAATTGTTTATTGCTAAAGCTAATTTATTAATATTATTAATTTAATCATTAATAGCAATTCGTATTCATAAATTAATTCGTATTAATAACTAATTAAATAATTATTTGATAGGGTGAGTAATTGCGGATTTGAATTGAGCATTTTGTGAGTAATTAAGAGCACTTATCCATTAATCTCAACAGATCATTACTTTACATGTAATAGGCAAAAATTAATTTGTATTTGTAATAATTAATAACTAATTAAATAATTAATTGATAGGGTGAGCAATTGCGGATTTGAATTGAGCATTTTGTGAGAAATTAAGAGCACTTATTCATTAATCTGAGCAGATCATTAGTTTACATGCAATAGGCAAAAATTAATTTGTATTTGTAATTATTAATAACTAATTAAATAATTAATTGATAGGGTGAGCAATTGCGGATTTGAATTGAGCATTTTGTGAGCAATTAAGAGCACTTATTCATTAATCTGAGCAGATCATTAGTTTACATGCAATAGGCAAAAAATAATTTGTATTTTTAATTATTAATTACTAATTAAATAATTAATTGATAGGGTGAGCAATTGCGGATTTGAATTAAGCATTTTGTGAGCAATTAAGAGCACTTATCCATTAATCTGAACAGATCATTAGTTTACATGTAATAGGCAAAAATTTATTTGTATTTGTAATTATTAATAACTAATTAAATAATTAATTGATAGGGTGAGCAATTGCGGATTTGAATTGAGCATTTTGTGAGCAATTAAGAGCACTTATCCATTAATCTGAGCGGATCATTAGTTTACATGCAATAGGCACAAAATAATTTGTATTTTTAATTATTAATTACTAATTAAATAATTAATTGATAGGGTGAGCAATTGCGGATTTGAATTGAGCAATTAAGAGCACTTATTCATTAATCTGAGCTGTCTATTGGTTTACGTGTAATAGGCAAAAATAAGTTTGTATTTTTAATTATTAATAACTAATTAAATAATTAATTGATAGGATGAGCAATTGCGGATTTGAATTGAACATTTTGTGAGCAATTAAGAGCACTTATTCATTCATCTGAGCTGTCTATTGGTTAACGTGTAATAGGCAAAAATAAGTTTGTAATTTTAATTATTAATAACTAATTAAATAATTAATTGATAGGATGAGCAATTGCGGATTTGAATTGAGCATTTTGTGAGCAATTAAGAGCACTTATCCATTAATCTGAGCGGATCATTAGTTTGCATGTAATAGGCAAAAAATAATTTGTATTTTTAATTATTAATTACTAATTATATAATTAATTGATAGGGTGAGCAATTGCGGATTCAAATTGAGCATTTTGTGAGCAATTAAGAGCACGTATTCATTAATCCGAGCGGTTATAGTTCCAAGCCAACTTTTTCGAGGTTAAGATTTTGTCACATATTATTAGATCTTCTATCATTCTAACGTTAACGCTACTACAAACAACGTACCAATAAGTTGTTAATTTGACACATGAGCGAATCTGCGGGCGACAGTTAGTATGTAATATTGGTGAGGATTTAATTATTGGCAACATCGATCATCAGGTTATATAGAGGGTGTCTCGACAAGACGTGTGAAGGATTGCCTTAAACTTGCGGTTTCTTTTATTTTCCAGTACATTGGAGATAAGTAATTCGATCGCTCTTGTCACTGTATAACGTTCAGTGAGTCGACTAAGACAGATGTACTTGTTGCCGAATTTATTGCCCACTTATGAAAGAGATATATTTGTTTATCTAAGTTTTTAAGGACTATGTGGGAGTTTTCAATCTAATCTTGGTTAATCAGTCAAATATATTGTGGAATGGTAGTAAGAATGATGTTATTTAAATATAGATAGAGAAAGATATTATGATATGATATGATAATGATAGGAGCAGAGTTCTAATAAATGTGATATCATGGTGATTGTAATGACAATGATAGGAGCAGAGGTCTAATAAATGTGATATCATGATGATTGTAATGACAATGATAGGAGCAGAGCTCTAATAAATGTGATATCATGGTGATTTTAATGACAATGATAGGAGCAGAGGTCTAATAAATGTGATATCATGGTGATTGTAATGACAATGATAGGAGCAGAGGCTTAATAAATGTGATATCATGGTGATTGTAATGACAATGATAGGAGCAGAGGTCTAATAAATGTGATATCATGGTGATTGTAATGACAATGATAGGAGCAAAGGTCTAATAAATGTGATATCATGATGATTGTAATGACAATGATAGGAGCTGAGGTCTAATAAATGTGATATCATGGTGATTGTAATGACAATGATAGGGGCAAAGGTCTAATAAATGTGATATCATGGTGATTGTAATGACAATGATAGGAGGACAATACTCGGGGTTAACTTTTACTTTAATTTTAACAGTAACTCTTTAATATCAAGGTACTTGGACATTCAAAGTTCACCTGTGTATAGGGACGTTTGTCGTTTACCATACGGCTCGTCGAGTAAATGGCATATAGTAAGATCTACTTAGCTGCACATAGCAACTAAATTGATACATGTGTAGATCAGTATCCACGTGAAGAGATGTCGGTAGGAGGGATGCACTTTGACACAGTATAAGTCTGCAAACAGTATGGAAACTACGAACAAACGCTCGAAACGGCACACTCACAAACATGCATATCGATGCGCCCACCACGCGGCACTCGCTAGTGACAGTACTGCGAGAACCGCTTTGAGGTCTCTTCATATGGGAGAAAAGCTGAAAATAATAATAATAAATAATAAATGACACTTTATTGCACACCAAAAAACATAATACAATAAACAAATATTAAAACCTAGAAATAAGTCTCTTAAACTCTTCCAGACAACCTTTGAGCAAAGGAGTGTCGTAGAAACAAGTACGAAGGCGGATTAGAGTAGGTGCATAGTTGTAATAGAAAAATGTAACATATATAAATATATACACATATACATGTTATATACATATACATACATACACACATATTTCAATGTACAGATATAATGTAATATATACTTAATTCTTTATATACCTAATGTATAAAGATGCAATATATAAAATAATTAATACATACAACAATGAACGTAAAATGTAAATAACATGGATTTTTTGAACGATGATAGTAATAAGAATGAAAACAAAGGGAAAAATGACATGAGACATGAAGGGTTAGATTTTAAAATTTAAATAGTGTTCTCTCACAAGTTTTTTGAAAATATTTAGCGATTGTGTGTTGGCACCAAGACTTAACATCTTATGTCTCGGGATAGGCAACACATGAATGAGTCGCCTGGATCCAGGTAAATTCTTTTATGTTCATTGGCGACGCTGACCCCTTACCATCATGTGGCTCATCTGCCCGTTTGCCCATCCAACTATCATAAGAAGGCAACGCAAAAAAGCGACGCTGATGGGTAATGGTGGCACGTCAGTATGAACATAAAAAAGCCTGTACACTTTTAGATCTGTACATATTATGCATACGTTCTAAAATGTATGAACAAGTAAATATGATCCTTTTCTATCGTACCTACGTATACGTACGTTGACACGTCAATATAATTTTTATCGATTTCTCAAATCGCGTCGTATTGGCACAATTTTACGATATTTATTGCGAGAAATATCCAGAATAGCAATTTTATTCAATTTATTCCTCGATGACATGTGTCATAAGTCATAATAATGAGGATAGGTAATATGTTACAACGTGAAGACATTGTACAGATATTGTCGATATTTTTTGTGTAACAATTGTATGGTTTGTACATTGTGTATTCTGAAGAATATAGAGTATCGTAAATAAAACTAATGTTATTCTTATACCTTCGCAGAAACGACCTAAATAAGAACGATATTCATTTATTAATTATACAGAATATCATTTATAAATATTTAGATAAATATGTCTCTCAATAATTCTAGCTGTGTTCTTTATTCAAATAAACATAGGTGTGGTAAACGAGGTGTCTTTAAAAACTTTTTACGAACCGACACCTATATTTTTTTTTTCATTAACGCCGGGAAATGCTCTGAGGCATCCCGCCTGAGGAGTGGGTCTCCTCAGGCGGGTATGTGGGACTCGCTGCTCCCGAAAAAAGGTAAGTGGACGCAGCTCTAACCACTAAAACCCGGCGAGTGCCACCAATGCCGCCTTTGGTGAGGCGCCCCGGATCTATTAAACTAACAGGGCACCTCGACGGCTAGTCAGTCCCGCAAGGGACCGACGCCACCTCCATAGAGGGGTTGTCCCGCACCACAGAACAACCCCTCCCAACGTCGAGACAGTACAGTGGGGTTAGGTTCCCATCCTCACATCTTCACCCCTTGCCCCCTGCTCTTTTGTCCCCTCTTTTTATAAGAGGGGTACAAAGAGCCCCCTTGGCTCAATTAGCTTCGCCCAAGGTGCTGGGCTCACCCTGGGCTACTAAGCCCCACCGCTACGTCAAGGCCTGAACCATGGTGGGGACGAACCGACCCCTGATGCACAGGGTTATAATTTTCAAGTGTATGTATGTATGTATGTTCTGAAGCCTAAACAGATGACGGATATTAGCTTGAGAGTGATCGTTAGATTTTTCTTGTGCGAGATAGCGAGTAAATAGAAATAATAAAAAAATCGAATGGCGAATTTTTTCGCGTAATCATGATTCGTAGTCTA
The DNA here is from genome assembly GCA_963853865.1 of Helleia helle. Classification (NCBI taxonomy): domain Eukaryota; kingdom Metazoa; phylum Arthropoda; class Insecta; order Lepidoptera; family Lycaenidae; genus Helleia; species Helleia helle. The sequence continues at coordinate 18,672,512 of OY971421.1, forward strand.
ATATTATTGTTTAAAAAAAAAGTTGTTTGCTCTTGAAGTGTTTACAGACGGGAAGTTCCTCGTGGCCAATGTTTTAATATAATAACCACAACACGAGCTACTTTTTATATAAGTAGATATATGAAATTCATAAATAATAAAATAGCTTAATTTTAGTGCAAAATTATATTATTGTCATTAAAATGTTGGTGGTGGTGGAGGCGATCGAGTAGGTTTAGCGATTTACTTCAAACGGCTGAAGGCAACTCGAAGTGGTTTTGTGCGGTTTACCGGTGACTAGAGCCGGGGAGTCCCACATATACCCGGGCACGACCCTTTCCACTGCGACAGCAAAAAATGTAAATAAATGCGATATAATTAATTGTTTTCTTCCAATCTAGCAATTATTTTGTCTTTTTTTAATACTTGCACTACGCATAATTAGAGTTATTAGAGTGTGTTAGGTAGTAGTAGAGTAATGCTAATAGTTGTGAGAAAAACATATTTTAATTTGATCCAAAGCCCGTTTCAAATTATATTTTTTTATCGATTTCGATATTGTTTTCTTGTTTATGCGGATTTTAATCATTTATGTATGGGTATTAGTATTAAATTTAACGAGTAGTTAGAGTAGGTACCTACTCAAATATAAGTACTTAGTATCAATTGGAAGTAATAGGACATTTCGGAACAACATAACCATCATCACCGTCATCAGCCTCTACCCATCCACTCCTTCTTCTATGAACGTATATGTCAATTTTATTGTAAAGATTTCTTTTTGGTAATTAAGGTAAGCCGAATAAAACGTGTGAAGTAATAAGACTTCCAAGAGCTAACGACGTGAATGTGAGAAAAAAATCATTAGTGTCTGGTAACGTAACACCAGCCAGTACTATTATTTATTCTCTCGTAATATTAAGGAAAAACCGCAAGAAGTAACAAACGTTACAAAGTTAGAGAAAAAAAAAATCGGTTGTCTGTAAAGTCGGTTTACTGACGATAGTGGAACGTGAAAACGTCATAAGAAAATAGAACGCCTCAGAGCGAGGTAACGCCGCATGCGTCATGTTTTTTCGGTCTTGCAGCCGGCTCCATCGACTTATAAGACGTAGTCACGTCAATAAATCAGTAAGGTAAAAAATTGGCAAGTTTTATCAAAATCCGTTCAGTAGTTTTGTTATGACTGAGCAAAAATCATCTAAACATCCGTTTTATTTTGATTTATAATATTAGTAAGATGAATTTAGTATAATTATTCGTATTTCCTTCTTCTATAATAGAAACTTAATCGTCAATCTTCGAATAAGTTATTGCAAAACGTAATTACACGCCAAAAACAAAAAAAAAATGCTTAGCTCGGTTTAAAAATTATTCAGTGTATAAGCGGTAATTACAGAGAGCATTTTTTAATAAAGACAAATTAGAATTTTAATATCGTCGAGACAAACAAAAACTTTGCCAGTAAAATTTTAAATGTGCATTCGTATGCCATTTTATTTTTAATTATCTTCTAGATTTCGAATGTCAGAGAATATCAGCTACCGTGTAATAATTTACCTAAATAAATTTTCTTCTTTTTTTTATCGCAGGGAAATCCTTATGGATGCAGCCAGGATCTTCGGGTAGATCCTGACCCAATGTAGGACTCGCACCTGGGAGTGCCCACCCTAAATAAAACCACTGTGAGCGCCTTCAGCTGCTTTTTGAGGGTCCCAGGCAACGGACAGGATCACCTCAGCGACAGGCTGGCCCCGGCGAAGGTCAGACTACTCCTCGTAAGGGGGGACTGCCCGACCGCTACTAAGCAGTCCCCGCGACGTCATGCCATACTGGGCCCAGGTTCCCATCCTGAAGCCTGGCACGAGCACAGGGGCGTTACTGTAGGGGCATTAAAAACCTCCTCCTACGCACTCCCGTTCGTCGCCTGCGGGGTTAGGCTTCTTCGGCGGCCTCCTCTCGCACCCGCTCGTCGGCCTCCTTCTGGGACATTACTGGCTCGCAGAAGGAGACCATCGCCGTCCAGGACTCGTCGTCACCGAGCATCGCAGTGATGACGCTCGGCAGAGACAAGTCCCCTCCGATGACTGATGTCAGATCATGACGCAGCGCCGCCCATCTAGGGCACACCTCGAGGGTGTGCTGGGCTGAGTCCACCGCCGCGCCACAATCGTGACAGAATTTCAACGGCTCCCTTTGGCCCGTCCGGTACAGGTACTTACCAAAGTAACCGTGTCCGGTGAGCACGTGTGTCAGACGGAAGGTGAGGGGTTTGCGCTTACGAAGCATCCACCGCTCGAGGACCGGACGCAGAGCAACCGTTCGGCTTTTTCCATAAGGTTGCCGCGCCAGGTCCTCCCCCCACCTCCGCATTAACGCCTCTTGCCCTAGTCGGCGAGCCCGCAGGATACCGTCCAGCGCTACCTCCTATCCGAGACATAGGAGTGCGTCTCGGCCAGAACCTCCGCCACGAGTTCCCACGGGCGGGTCGCCGGCCAGGGCAGTGGCTGCCGCCCACGATACCGTACGGTACCCCCGAATCAACCTTACCGCGATGACCCGCTGTGCCGCGCGGCTTATTCCTTGCGGTGAGGTGACCCGCCCAGATGGGTGCACTGTGTAATGAGGCAAATAAGTTCGATGTTATTGAGACACGTCTTTCTTGTATCGTCGTATATTGGACTCCTTGGGGGGCGCACATACATATTATGATACATAGCTAATACTAATGTGGGCTATACATAACCTTATATGGGTGGAAGGTGTTACCACACTACAACTCCCCCCTTTTTATTAAGAAAAATGTTATTAATAATACATTTTTGTTAAGTACGGACAAAATAGTACATTTGAATTGTTGTTGTTGACGACGATTAATTTAGAAGTTTCATAATTTATTTCATGTTATTACATATTTTAAACAGTAAGAACTTTAATCTTATTTCTTAAATAAATTTCAAATAGTTAGACATTTTATTTGTTTTAATAGGTACCTCTGTCACATTTCTTTGCTTTTCGTGTATAAGTTTTTTCCTAAAGTTATCACATTTACCTAATTCTTAGACATATTTACGACATACACAATAATGCCCGGTTCCTATATTTAACGGATCGTCATTGTATAAAAGTTACTATCCGTTTTTCTAGAACCGACGTCGAGTCGTTAATACCGTTCCACAATTTACTTTCTATACCTGACGTCGACGGACGTCAGTTAGTTATTTAAATACCGAGCCCTCTTCAAAAATGCTTCATTTTTATGAACAAATTTATACTTACAGATGACTAATGTGTATATCTTTACCACGCAATTTTGAATGGTTGAATATAGTCGAATCATGAGCGGAGCCAGGCCAACGAGCTACCACATTCATAAAAATCAGATTGGTATTGCATACCGCTTGCACATTAAGGAACAAATTGGGAGGGGTTGTTCTATGTTGCAGGACAACCCCTCTGTGGAGGGGAGGGAGGGACTGACTAGCCGTCGAGTCCCCCGCGGGATGCCTCAGAGCATATTCCGGCGTTAAAGAAAAAAAAAAGGGTTAGGTTAGGTAAATTTTGAGGGTGTAGGTTACGGGTGTAGATCAGGTAGGTTCGTTACAAATCCCCACCATGGTTCAGGCATAGACGTGGTGGTGGGGCTCAGTAGCCTAGGGTGAGCCCAGCACCTTGGGCGAAGTTAATTGAGCCGAGGGGGATTTTTGTACTCCTCTTATAGGAAGAGGGGACAGAAGAGCAGGGGGCAAGGGGCGAGGACGGGAACCTCACCCCATTGTATTGTCCCGGCGTTGGGAGGGGTTTTCTATGGTGCGGGACAACCCCTCTGTGGAGGTTACGTCGGTACTTTGGGGGGCTGACTAGCCGTAGAGGTGCCCTGTTTGCTCATTAGATCCGGGACACCTCTCCAAAGGCAGCAGTGGTGGCACTCGCCGGGTTTTAGTGGGTAGAGCTGCGTTTACTTACCGGCTTTCTGGCGCAGCGAGTCCCACATACCCACGTGGGAAGACCCACTCCCCCGCGGGTATTATATATTCTATCACGCCTTTTATCTTCTTCTGAATCACTGGAACTCGATACAATATCGAACACTTCTCTATCACTATCTGAAGTCGTTATTTCAAAATTCCAGCGAAAACGGCGAAATATACAACTTGCTCCTTACCGATACCGACCAAAATCGGGGGATAACCAAGTGACATTACCAATAGTAGTCTTTGACGTTTCAAAAATTTATAGGAACGCCTAAACTGTCATCTCCATAACCTTATATGGGTGGAAGGTGTCACCACACTACACGTCGTCGCCATACTCCGGCAGACTCCGGAGTATAGCTGCCTGCAGGCGGCGCTGGGTCCTCCGAGGTTCGGGAGGAGTCTGCCCAGCGCACTTGCCGCCTTCAGGACCTTCGCTCTGTAACGTTATACGTACATAATTCATACAATGTCATGGATTTCATCATCTTTTAATTATTATTCTACCCTCAGTTTTTTAAAATTTTCTTAATAACGTAAATTTCATTATAAATTAACTTATTTATCAAAATGGTAATCTCCGTTTCTGATTTTCATAATTCCACGGCACTACTACTACAATTTAGGTACTTTTCTTTATAACGCAGTGCCCGTGGATGTTCGCAAAATGTACTGGACCGCTTGTCTATTGTATTTTGATGGCGCGTTCCAGGTTTCAATGCTTGGGTGCAATTTTTGGATTCAACGCTTGGAATCGACGCTTGGCTTCACCGCTCGGGTTGCCGTTTCGGGCGGTTTTCACCACAACCACGAAAATACTCTCCGCCGGGTTCCCGCCTTCGGTCGTCAGCGGATTCCATAACGCGACTCCCGGGATCATCAACATACGGCGTGACACAGGAGAGTACCTGAACCGACGAGGTATAGGAACTTGTGTGGATTAAGTGCTCAACCCCGCCCTGTATCAATTTTAATAACTTCACCGGGGCGAGTAAATTTAAATAAATCAATTTAATTGCATGGTACTCTGATTCTCATTTATCACCTTAGTAGATCAGGGTACCCCGCGACAGGTCCCAACATGGAGAAATGTGTGCCGAAGGTCCATCCTCCGTCAAGGATAAGCCCCAGATATTTGATATGGGGGCTCATTCTTACCCTCAACCCTCCCACCTGGAGAGCAGCCCCCGGTGGGGGTTTTTCCTTTCCGCCCAGTCCCGCGGAAGAGAAGGGCCTCGGTCTTCTCAGGTGTGACCCGAAGCCCTAACCTCTCTATGCGGCTGATCACGAGATCGATCCCGACCTCGGCCAGCCGCACCGCCTCCTTATAGCCTCGTTCCCGGGCATATACGAGGGTGTCATCCGCGTAGCATATGACACCCATCCCGGGGAGGAAGCGACCTCGCAGGACCCAGTCGTAGCCGGGCCCAAAACCGATCCTGTGGGTGGCGAGTCGGGTGCGGTATGCACCCGACTCGCCACCACTCTACGGACCCACACCGGTGCTCGCAGGCTACCCTCCTCTCGGAGAGGTACGCCGCCAACAAATAAATTTTCTTCTATTCTATTCTATATCTAATCGATACAATATGGAGAATCAGTCTTTTCTTGAGTGAGTCTTATGTCTAAATTAAAATTTAACTAATTATAAAGTCAGTTTGACATTTAACTGTGAACGGGATGTTGATTTTTGAACGATGGATCGGATGTAGTCTGTGATATGCGTCTTTGACTGCCGGGCTTGTCAACGGGAATCTGGGGACTTCGCCGCCGATGGCCCCTCAGCCATCTCGAGGCTAATCCTCGAAAATTAAACACGGCTTTAATTCCGCTGGGAATTTACTAAATCTGGCTACCTATCTAAATCTAAGAAGAACATTCCGCTGGGAATTTACTAAATTTGGCTACCTACCTAAACCTAAGAAGAACATTCCGCTGGGAATTTACTAAATTTGGCTACCTACCTAAATCTAAGAAGAACACAACAGCCGTCTGGATTACCGGCCGAAAAAACAGCTGAATTACCAGCATTGAATACCGGTGGAGATCTCCCCGTGTCCAGCCATCTTCGCCAGGAGTCACCAGTCAGGCCAGTGTCCTTCCCTACCGTACAAATACGCTATCGCAACGTGAGTCAGCTGAAGAAAATTTTCAGCTTTAAAATAAGGTACCTCTACAGCATCTTATTTCGAACCCTATCTAAATCTGTTCGCATCATGGGTCCTACCACCTACCAAACGCGACAAGGGATAAAATGAAATTAAGCCGGGTTTCCACTAGGTAGGGCGAGCGACATTTTGCACAACATGTTACCCAACATGTTGAAAGTTAGCGCGGAACTTATTTAACAACGTTATCTTTCTACGTATCTACTACTTTGTCAGTCGTCGACAGCATGTGTCACCAGAGCAACTAATGTTGATTTCAGCGGCAGTGGTTAAAAGTTTATCCAAAAATGCATCAAAAAGAAAAGCCCAACGTGGTTTTTGACGTGACAACGTCTTATAATTCGATGGAGCCGGCTGCAAGAACGAAAAAAGATGACGTATGCGGCGTCACCTCGCTGTTAGGCGTTCCATTTTCTTATGACGTTGTCACGTTCAGTTCAGTTATCGTCAGTAACTTTACTGACAACCGATTTTTTTATGCATTTTTCGATCACTGTCAACGTTGTTAAACAATAGTTCCGCGCTAACTTCAACATGTTGGGCAACATATAGCGCGCTAAATGTTGCCTAGTGGAAACGTGGCTTAATTGTGAAATGTTCATTCAAATCGTGGTATAATAACGTGGTAATCCCCTCAGCAAATGATGTAAAAAAGCTAATATTTCCTACTCAAAGCACTCAGCAAAGTGGATGTCTTTTTATCGTCGTGTAAGCTTACAAATAAGGTTGTTAAGCAGTATTAACACGATTGAATATTTTAACAGATGAAAAATCGATACGTTATTACGCGTCGTATTTCTAGTATGTAAATTTGTACCATTTATATATTTGGATGATTTTTGACGTGACAACGACTTATAATTCGATGGAGCCGGCTGCACGAACGAAAAAAGATGACGCATGCGGCGTTACCTCGCTCTGAGGCTTATGACGTTGTCACGTTCAACTATCGTCAGTAAACCGACTTTACAGACAACCGATTTTTATTTTACGCGAGTAAAGGCGTTCGGATTTCTTATAGGAACTCTCCGTTTATGATGTCTTAGTCGATGTTTGTTTGTTTGTTTTTATGTTAGATGGATAGGCAGACGAGCAGGCGAGCCACATGAAGGTAAGTGGTCAGCGTCGCCCATGAACATAAACAATTAAACCTAAAAAAAGCCCAGAAAATTTATGAATGAAAAACGATTCTTTCTTTTGCTGTATGGCATATAATATAAAGACATTTCATAAGTTTATACTCCATACTGTCACACCAGACTCATATGACTCATGCACCTGGGCCAGACTTTATGGCCTGACGCTAAAAATAAATCGGACTATGTAATATCACTGCCAGGGCCCAGGTACAGATCCTGGGAAGTCTAGAGGGTTTGCAATGCCATGTCTGATGGAGGGGGGGAAGTCTCCACTGGATCTCTCACAGACTGAATGAAACAAAAACAGTGTCGTTATTTCACGTCGGTGTTAAGTGAGAGCGAAAAAAGAAAGAAGAAAAAGACCATTTACACTAGCAACACCAAGACCAAGACGGAATGAACAAAATCAAGACCTAACATGTAAGACCAAGACCAAAACAAAAAATTCATTAAAACTAGAAGCCAAAATATTTGTCTTTACCTTTTATGTTTTTGTCAAAGGAGTAAAATCGAGTCAAGAGTAAGAGGCAGTGCCATGCTGCTTTGTACATATCACCAGCGTCAGATGACAGCCGCGTTTCATGCGATTTGTGAGTTTTCAGTGGCTCATTGGAGGGATACGGAAAAGGAGGGCAACGCATCTGGACAACTTTTGGTTGTCTATGCGCGTCGGTAATCACTATAAGGCTCCGACTGCTCGGTTGCCTCCTTATGATATAAAAAGGACTTCCTGTCAATAAGCAAGACCAAGGAAAATAGGTATCAAGATTATCCTAAGCTTACTCAAAATGGTGGTAACCATACAAACGTACCGCACTAAAGTGACACCACAAAACCAAACACCAAAACTCGAAACGCCTTTACATGACTAGAACATTCCAGAACGTTTTATTCTAATCTAGGATTCCTTTCGTATCCTACGTAGCCTTAAAATAAAAGCCGACCGCAACTTCCAGCGGTCATCCGTGGGCAGTATTCGTTTACCACCTCGACATTTGTGAAAAAGGATTGTCGATATTTTGTACCCAACTCATTATTAGATTGCCTGCTTGTAATTCGTAGCCAATTTTATGACCGGTAACATCTCTTTATAATAAAATGATAATCCAATGTAATATTCGCTATGAATAGCTTTTTGTGCGTCAATATGTTTTTACGACAACTTTATGGACCATATTATTACCTACGTGCGTACCTTTGATGAGATTGTAAAAATGTGATTCCAACGTCTCCCATGTAGACATTTTTAAATAATATAGTTTTATAACGTAAGTAATGCTTAAGTATTAAATAAATGTTTAGTAAGAGGTAGTGCCATGCTGCATTGCAGCCGAACTGGGCCGGCACGACCGGGGTGGTACTTCTCGCTCACATAACACCGGCGTCAAGTGACAGCTGCTATACTGTCGCGTTTCGTGCGGTTTGTGAGTTTCCGGTGGCCCATTGGGGGGGATAGGGAAAAGGAGGGCGGCGCCTTGGTGGCCTGCGTGGCCTTGGTTGTGCAGATGTGTATGGGCGTCGGCGCCGTGAGGCTCCGACTGCTGGTTTGCACCCTGATGACATAAAAAAAATGAACAGTCCACATTCATCTATAATGCCCCTATATCCTACTAATATTATAAATTCGACCACCTCTGTGGCTCAATGATTAGCGCGTTGGCGCTAAAGCCGGAGGTAGCGGGTTCGAATCCTGCAAAAGGAACAAAAAAATCTGAAATATCTTATGTAGTATTAAAAAGTATTAAATATATTTTCGTTGTCTGGTACCCGTAACACAAGTTCTTCGAGAACTTATCACGGGACCAGATTGACGTGGTGTAATAAAGCGTCCATAAATATTATTATTATTATTATAAACACGATATTTTGAATGTATGTATGTTTGTTACTCTTTAATACCAAAACCACTGAATGGATTTCAATGAAACTTTACAATAATATAGCTCAGGTAGGTATATCAGAATAAGGCATATGCTACAATTTATAAAGATATTGTGGGAATTCAAAATAAAAAAATAAAAACTAATCCTGCGCCACAGACGAAGCCGCAGGCACCAGCTATTTTTATATAAATATTTACCAACAATCATACAAATAAGTTCCTAAGATCATGTGTTACAGATACTAGGAAAGGAAATAAATTTAAGTTTATATTACAACCGGTGCAGACATCTATAATAGCGTCTTATTAAATAAAATTTAACATTAGCATAGAAATGATTTATAAAGGAATTTTGAATGTTTGATGAATGGTTTGTTTGAACTAATGATAGTAATTAAAATAATAATTGTAATTTATTCAAATCAATTTTGTAAATACTTAATCATAATTAATTAGCTAGATTAATTTATTCGATTGTAATATAAGTCGATTAAAAAGTATTTTGATCGACTATGATCAATATACTACGCTCCCCTACCTCCCTACCATACCCTACCCACTCCTGTAACTTGTTTTGATCGGGCTGTCTGCAGTTTGATTCATTCGTGTTCGAATTCTAGTGGAATAAACACCCCTTGAAAACTACTCCGTCGTATTTATTCATGGATCGTCAACACGCGCTAATATCTATCTTCAATATAATATACAAATTATTATTATCTGCACTTGGCGGCATTCTAACTCGCGACCGCTGCGTCACATTACGCAGTAGCACATGAGTAAGTAAACGGAATTATTAATTAATTCCGTTTATTGGCCGTACATAATCAATTGGAATGATTTTTTACAATATTTATCATCTACCGCAAACTTTTGTCGCAGTAATTCACTTATATTTTATCACGTCAATATCCGCTCCTTAAAAAATAATTTTGAATCATTAGAACATATAATCAATAACTGTAATCAAATAAGAAGTAAGTAATCATCGGAAGTAAACATTAAAAGTGACTGTGCCGCTATGTTCGCTTTACAGGACTATGAGATGTATTGGGAACTCAGGACGAATAGGAGGGGTGGTGGTTTAATAACTTACGTACATAAAAGTGTAATATTTAAGAGAAAGATAATAAAAGTATATGAATTTGAATGTATCACGGGCGAGATACAATTTAACAACACGTATAAGTGCGGCTTATGTGCCGTCTATCGTCCGCCAGATAAAAACAAATATCGCTTTATAAGCGAACTTTCATCTGATATATCGAACTACTCTTTCTCACATGATTATGTATTGATAGGCGACATGAATATAGACTTAAGGCAGCCCACTCCGACCCTGTCTCAATATTTAAACACGATCAGCTCATTTGGACTTCAGTGTGGTATTACGCAATACACTAGAATCGATATATTATATAGGAACAATATTACCAAATCATGTATAGACCACCTATTCATTCGCAACATAAAACGTACTAACAATACTTATACATGTGTCGTAAACACCGCATCAGCTGATCACTGTATAACCGGTTGTGCATTGATGAATGTTATCGCTACGAATAGTGAACCGCATGCTTACAAATATAAAACTGAAATAGATTGTAATAAGTTACAAAATGAATTGCAACGCATAGACTGGTCAATACCACTGGGCTATAACAACCCTAATGACATTGTTTCATATTTGTATAACAATTTTAATGTTGCATATGCAAATTGTAGTTACACTGTAAAATGTAGTAATAAAACAAACCGAGATTCATGTTCGTGGGTTAATAATAGACTAAAAAGTATGTGCAAAAAACGGGACGAACTTTATTAAATGTGGTCTAATGACATTAATAACCCACATAAAAGGTTGCATTATATTACATATAGGAATAAAACCAATAAATATGTAAAATTAAAAAAAAAACCAATCTATCAAAAACGAAGTATCAACTAATTTTAAAAACACTAGGCGAATATGGGAAATAATTAATTCATTGACTGGTAAAATAATAAAATGTGTAGACGATGTATTATTGAGAACATTTAAAATTAATGCGCAACAGTTGGCTGACAATTTTATATCCGAATTTAATAAAAACCTAAACAGTACTTGTTATAATTCGTGTGCCTTGCCTATGCTTGACCTTATCTCGTATGAAATGCACGCAGATAGATCAATGAGATTTAAAAAACCTACGCTAGAACTAATAAAACGTATTATCATTCAAATGAATGATAATAAAAGTCCAGGTTTTGACGGTATTAGAGTAAAGGACGTTAAATTTCTCTATCTACAATTAGCACCGGTAATAACACATCTTATCAATTGCTGCATTACAACTTCCATTTATCTCGATATTCTTAAAATTTGAATTATTCGACCTATTTATAAAAAGGGATGTCACAGGGATTATAACAACTACAGGCCAATAACGATCTTGTCGGTTATTGATAAAGTCATAGAAAGATATTTGGGTACACAAATCAACAATTTTTTATCCAATAATAAAATTATTAATGAGACACAATATGCCTTCCAAAAGTTTAAAAACACTAGCCTTCTGCTTAATAAATTTACAAATAAAATTAATGAATACTTGAATAATAAAATGCATGTTTTAGTGATTTTCATTGATTTCAGCATAACATTTTACATACATACATAGCAAGTATCAAAAGCATTTGATACTTTACAATATAATATCTTGTTTAAAAAAATATCTCAAAATGGTATAAGAGGCCCCTTGCTGAAATTGATTGAAAATTATCATAAAAACCGTTACACAACTGTCAAAATAGATAAAAATCTTAGTAAAAAGGTTCTTACGGAATCGGGTACCGCTCAGGGCTCGATAATTGGACCTACCGAGTATCTCATGTATGTGAATGATATGTGCAATGTCGTCAAAATGTCTGCAATGTACCAATTTGCAGATGATAGGTACTTGCCTGTTGTCAGGCCATAGAAATTGAAACGAAGCGCAAAGAATAATACAGACTGACTTTGATTTGATATGTAAATGGGCACACGATGTTGGATTGGTTATAAATAATCAAAAAACCAAGCTCATGCATACGCTCATCACAAAATAACGTGAACACCGATCCAATCATCGTCGCACATGAACACGACTGTGTACATAATAGTGGTAATAGTAGTATATTATGTACATGCAAAAACTTAGAACAAGTTAAAACTCATAAATACATAGGGCTCATAATTGATGACAGACTCAACTGGGGAAGTCACAAAGATTATGTTTGTTCCAAACTGAGATCAATCATGAGCAGAATAAAAGTACTCAAATATAAACTGCCCTATAAAATTCTAAGACTAATCTACCTGTCCCTAGCTGAGTATGTCATTGGTTACGGGCTAAGCAGTTACGGACGAACATACAACACATACATAGAGGAGATTCGTAGACTACAATTTGGTATACTTAAAATAATAGTGCCGAAATATGTAAAAGAAAAATATAGGGAAAATGCAGATGAACTATTTAAATATTGTGGGTGTATGAATGTCTTCAATAAAATTAAATATTCTATTTTAACAGAAATTAATAACCCAGAATTCTTAAAGGAGAAAATGCGACCAACAAATTTAAGACCCATTACTTACAAAAATAAATATTACGTACCTAAAGCAAATAATGTATACGGAACGCGTAAAATAGAATATTTAATTCCAAAGTTAGTAAATGAATTACCCGAAGAGCTAGTGCAGATGTATGTTAAAAGGGAAAAATATAAGAACAGACTAAAACATCATTTTGTCAACTTTAAAACTGATAACTGAATTATTATTGTGTGATTGTGTATGTGTGAGTTTATATTGTACGACTCACCTTGCCCAGATAAACCCTGTGAGGTTTTCGTGGCTGGGTTTTTTGTGAAAAAAAAATTTGTACTTTTTTGTTTTGAACAAATAAAAAAATAAAAAATAAAAAAAACTTTGATTTTTATTATATTTTTCCGCTCCTTTTAAGTTTAAACAAATAGTATTGTTTACTCCTAAACGCTTTTTTTTCCTTTTACGCCGGGAAAGGCTCTGAGGCATCCCGCCTGAGGAGTGGGTCTCTCTAGGTGGGTATGTAGGACTCACTGCGCCCGAAAGATGGTAAATGGATGCAGCTCTACCCACTAAAACCCAGCGAGTGCCACCAGCGCCGCCTTGGTGAGGTGCCCCGGATCTGTTAAGCTAACAGGGCACCTCGGCGGCTAGTCAGTCCCGCAAGGGACCGACGCCACCTCCACAGAGGGGTTGTCGGGACAGTACAATGGGGTGAGGTTCCCACCCTCACCCCTTGTCCCCTGCTCTTTTGTCCCCTCTTCTTTTAAGATGGGTACAACGAGCCCCCCCGGCTCAATTAGCTTCGCCCAAGGTGCAGCGGCTCACCCTAGGCTACTGAGGGGTACTCCTATGCGCTGGCCAATTGCGGATTGGTGATTTTTATATAGGTAACGTGAAAACAGGTAAAAAGCCTTTTTTTGGGAAATGCTCTTAGGCATCACGCGGGGAAGGGGGGCGGCCACTCCCCAGGCGGGTATGTAGGACTCGCTCCGCCCGAAACATGGTAAATTGGATGCAGCTCTACCCACTAAAACCCAGCGAATGGCACTAATGCCACCTTTGATGTGGTGCCCCGGATCTGTTGAGCTACAGGGCACCTCAACGGCTAGTCAGCCCCTCAGGGGACCGTCGCCACCTCCATAGAGGGGTTGTATAGCTCCACAGAACAATCCCTCCCAACGTCAGGGCAGTGCAATGGGGTGAGGTTGTCTTCGCCCCTTGTCTCCCCTGCTCTTTTGTCCCCTCTTATAAGACACAGTACAAAGAGCAGCTCCTTCGATTCAATTGGCTTTGCCTAAGGTGCAGGGTTCACCTTAGGCCACTGAGCCTCACCGCCACGACAAGGTTTAATACATGGTGGGGAGGTAAAAATCCTAGAGCATGCAATTACAGTATAAAGTTTATGAACAATATAAGTGTTTTTTACTAAGTTAAGATAGGCAACTTGGCAGATCCCACCGTACCACAGTGATGAATCAGCCTTTAACCCGGATCTAGTTCAATATTGTAGTCATTCGGTGTATTACCTTTTTTTTGTTTTCGCGAGATAATGCTTTTTACGCATAATATGGTCAAAATCTGAGTAGAAACAGACACACAACTGAAACATTTCCCTACATTTGAACTTAATAGCATGTTTTACTCCCAAACGGAAGTAGAAAGTTAAAAGCACACTATTTGTTCACAAATAGTGAACACTAATCTGAAAATGTATTAGCATCATTAGTCTAGCAAAAAAAACTTACTTAGTTCTTATATTGAAATACCCTTCAAGCAATATAAAAGGTATTGTTAAAAGTTATAATGGCATGTAAACAAAAATATAAGCTCTTTGTGCGGGCATTTAATATTCTTAGTAATTTATATTAATTACAGTTTATAACCACAAAGAGAAGATTTAAAATAATAGTTTGACGTATATTCGGCCTAATTGAGTGCCCCAACATCAGTAGTACCTATTGGACATTAAATATATAGAATAAAAATCGACCATAACATAGTTAGGTAAGTTGTTAGAGTATACATAATAGGTATATAGAGTGCGAGGGTCACGCCGCTTCATTGTGCCGATCGTAAGCAGATGCGTTATACATATTTATCTATAGTAAAGCGCTGTGAGAATGACCTTCCATGTTTAGTTCCTTCAATGCATTAAAAATATATATATTTGAAATTAGGACATTCATCATCATCATCATCATCAGCCTCTATCCATCAACTACAAAACATAACGTCATCATCAATGAACGTCAAGACAGAAATGTTATTCCGTCTTTTATTTTGCTTCCAGGAATAATTCTTACAAATTGGCACTTCACATTTCACCATTTTAACATAAAAACAAATATACATCGCTCGCGGAACTTATAATGTGACGCGTGTTGTTTTGACACCGATTGAACGTTTTCAAGACAATGCTCTATGTTCATACCCGTGCTTCCAGTTCATACTTATTGATGAGCGCTCTATATAATATGTAAGTATATTAAGTCTAAGAGTAAGTTCTTGGGGGGAAGGAATGCGCTTGTGTTGCGCTACCGTCTGCATGGGTACCTCCTTCCTGCTTATTTATTTCTTGGTTTTTCAGGGGGGGAGGGGGTCGAGCAGAATCTCACCCAAACTCACGTGGGGGAGAGGGGGGTCTCAACAAATATCACGTATTTTTTTTCGCAAGAAACAGTATGTAATTACAAGAAAATAGGGTCAAATTATGGTAAAACTGATTTAGAATAAGTGTTCTTTAATAATTTTGATAGAATTATATAGTTCAACTGTATTTAGTTGATGAAAACTATGATTTTAGATTACAGTCAGCTAACTTAGACTCAAAAAATAAAGAAATAAAATAAAATAGCTCCACAACATTTACATCAAAATACGCGTTTAGAAACATCTCACGTGATAATAGAACGGGTGGAGGGGTCGAGCCAAATCTCACGATATCTCCAATGGGAGAGGGGAGGGGTCGAAAAATCGTCAAATTTACCTCCCTAACTGCAAATTCAGTTATTTTATACATGTTTGTAATGTTAGCCATCTTGATAAGAAAATTACTTTTTATTGCGCTTTGAGAATCCTTAATCCCAACCCTGTGTACCCTGGCTCGAAGAACTGCGAAGAACCTATTCACAGAGCAAGTAAATGTATAACGTAGTGTTTATATACTCCCAAGAGAATACACTATGTTTAAGAGACGGGACTCCCATACTAGCCAATGGAATCAATTTACATGGCATTCTAATACCAACTTAAGCCACAAAGATGTCAAACAACAGAAGTGCCAACCTATCAAACTCGATAGTGCCTATCAATTAGCTTTTTATCGATATCGATAAAATATGCAGGGAAGAAACAGGGGTTACCACCATAGAACTATTATTACTAACGTATAGAAACGACGCCGCACACCAGTTTTTTGCGCCATGCTTTGTTGCCGACCGGCAACAACTCATTTAGTCACTCGCCTACGCTCGTCGCGGACGCTTGTCGAAATTTTGCCTAAAGAAAAATGCCGTCTTGCGTGTTAAAAACGTGTAAAAATCAATCGACTGCGAAGAAAAAAGAATGTGGAGTGACTTATCATCGGAAGTAAGCAAAGAATCCACTAAATCTTTTTATTTATTATTTTCATTAATTATTTTCTAAAGCATCCGACATTTTGTATTCAATCATAGATTATGGAAACTGAACCGAACAGATGGGACACGTAGGTACTAACTATAGACAGAACAATAATGACTTGGGTATCTTCAACTAGTATTTATTTTTATAATTCTGCCTGTGCCGCCTATCTATGATGGTGCTTTATACAAGGTTGATAAAAGCGAGAGGCATTAAATTAAACCACATATATACTATCTACCATTTTCAGGCTACACACCAAAACTTAGACCAATACAATCAATAGTTTATTCGCAGGATATTTTTAAAGTTTTAAAGCCGCTCCGCTTTGTTCGACCCAGTGAGACGCATCCTATGCCGCGCCGAAGCAACGTGCTGTGCGACGTTGCCTTTTAGATTTGAAGGTCAGTGGAAATTTTACAAAGGATGTAATTACGTTTTACTTTGTCTATTCACGTATTTAAGTTCTTTGAAAAATATTTATTTTATTTCTCTCATAAACAATTTTTTAATAGGTTAGGATTAACCGTAAGCATGTGTAGTATATGTGGTTTAATTTAATGCCTCACGCTTTTATCAATCCTGTATATACACGGTGACATTTGAATCACAGTTTTGCTAGAACAAACGCTGTTCAGACCATGGTCTACTAACATTCTATAGCATCAAATATGTAATTAGAACAAACTAAACTATGCGTTCTCAAATACTACACCACCACTAACTACGACTACCACCCACCACCACACCACTACTACTACTACTACTAATACCGCTTCAAAACGGTATAATGGTGAATATTTTCTTTAAGGTTTCCGCGTCCTGGTCATCAGAAAAGAGAAGCATGGATAAGATCTGTCCAGAAAAATCGCAACGAAGATTCATGGTTGCCGAGTGACCATACACTCATATGTTCAGATCATTTCAAATATAAAGATAAATACTTTTAACAAACAAATTTAATAAAGAAGAGTTGTGGTAAATCTATTTCTTACAAATACAACTTCACTCACATCACAGTGAATACCTTAAAATGTTTTATCGAGAAAGATGTATTTTTTTGTTTAACTCAGCATGCACTTGATCAACCTTCCACATTTAACCACAGAATTCATCTAATTCGAGCGATAATAAATAAATACGCAACTATTCGTTTATATCACGAAGCAAAAGTCGAATGGTTATTTGTCTGAGCGTCAGAAACTAACTAAACTAATTTTGTTTAAAGGCAAATAAAGTTTATATCCAATTTCAATTATGGTATTTTATTGCACTTCGTTAATTCTCTTTTTTCGATTTAAAAAATATATATTAGATAGTAGTAGGTACAAAAGCTGTGTCACTTCTGCGGTGTTAAATCTATAGAGACTACATATTTTACAATATGTTGAACGAAACGCGTATGTGCTATGAAATTCCCGAGCACTTGCGACGTTTTTGTCACAGGAAATCTATATTGTATAAGCGTCTAGCGCTGTATGTTTTAATGGTTTGGTTAGACGACATAAATAGTGTTCTAGCGCTACAGCGAACTTTAGTTCTAACTCTTACCAAAATGAGGCACACTTTTGGTTCGGGATGTCTGTTCCATATGCTAGTAATATAGTTCAATGGTTACCACTAAATAATATTTTTTATGAATTTTAGATAGGTAAGTATCGAATCCGGATTTATGAGTCCAATGTTGATAATAATAGATATTTGTTGCTAATACAAAGATATATTACAAAGATTGGACTTAAATGCGGACCCGAAATAAAATAAAAAACATATATTTTTTTTAAATTTAATTATACATAGCACTAAAGTTTTAAAAGATTTTTTAATGTTTCCGAAGCTTAACATTAAGCAAACAGATTATAAAAAAATAGTCTTCAATCCTCACACACCGTATGGTCTTAAGAAATTTTACAACAATTTTGTCTTCTATTTATTTAAATCTTCTTTGCCAACAAACTCGACCCACTGTTTGCATCTGAATTTTTTTAAATAAGAATTTATTATATGTATTATAATATATTTGATTAAAATCTTAAATATTGATACCGAAGATCAAAGTAGGTAAGTGCATTTAGTGGTGAGTTACTATAAACATTTATATTACTATAAAACTTAAAGGTTCATCTTTGCTCCGCCCAAATATTTTGGTATCAGGAGTGTTAAGCGCAAACCAGCCAGGCTTTGCGGTATCGCTTACAAACTTTTTCTTGCTTACTTGGCATATGAAATCAATTATGTGTCATATCAATATTAGGTATAAAGACTATGTTTCTCAGTCCTGCAAAATTGCACAACCTATTCCGATCCTAGCCCATTTATGTAGGCACCCCATTCAAATATGTAAAATATTTTGCCCCTTATTTACAATTTCTTATTTTTCTTCAGTGATAAACAATAACGTTGTTATCGATATGTGGATATTACAGTTGCAGTACATCACTTTTACACAATTTAAATTAGATTAATTTGTTAATTTTATTTTTTCCTTGCCTGCTTTAATCTAAAGGAAATCTCGCCATAAACATCCTTTTTTTCATCATTTGAACGACTTGCTCGATTTTCATACATTTCACAAGTAACAAACCGGCTTTTCTGTGGGAATTTGTATCAAAGTACCATCTCATCACTCGTCATTTATTTTTATGAAAATTTATACTTTCAACAATTAAAATCCAAATCGAAACAAGCATAAGTACATTCAAAACATAGCAAGAAATTAAGTTTAGACAAACAATGACAAACAACATGGATGTCAAATAATGTAAGAAGGAGAAACCGCACTGAGGGAGTGTGATAGCAATATCCGCCATTATTTGCCACGTAAATTTCATAGATTTTTTTTTGTTCCCGAGTTGCGCTAGGATACTCTTTGAACCTATTGAAATCCGCAGACGATTCTTTGTTTTGAAAATGGAATGTCAGTTTCAGGTAAGAGGTTTGAAATGGAAAAATAAAATGTATGAGTGGCCGGTAAGAAAACAATTTCTTCGTCAAACAATTTATTTAGTATCTAATAATAATAATTGGATTTCTTAATATATTTGTTAATATTAAGAATACTCAATTTTAACCTCATTTATCCAAACTAAGAACATTTTAGAATATTAAGCTGTTCAGTTCCTTGGCTTTAAAAATGGAACGTCAGTTCCACAATAGAGTTTTTAAATGGAAATAATTTAATTCCTTTGCTGGCTAACGATATAGCAATTATTTTCTTTCTCAATCAGCTGGAAATTGCAAGAAATTGTGAAATTATCAATTTGGCTTATGTAACAAAACGATTAGATAGAAAAGTATACATATATGTAGTACAATTTCTGTATAATTATCAGATAAACACCTTTTTACCCCTTGACGGCTACATGCTAAATTGTCGAGTATAGCACGCAGAAACTGCGGTTGCGATTTCCATGTTTTGTTCCTCTATTTTGTAGGTAGGTAAAAAGGAGGTAAGTATAACCATCCTCTTTCCTTGGTTTCCCGGACGAGATCCATACCCACCAGCGGGTCTACGAGATCGTTGATGCTGTTTTTTTCTGCATTTTGTCGCTTGGAAAGATTTTATAGGGGAGTCAAGTGTACTTATGCGGCCTGTGTTGCATCCTATTTCAAATTCTGTCTACTTATTTCATATCATTGTAGGATTCTTAGCTTGAGTCAGGTTCTAGTTTAGATAACAGGTTAGCTAATGCTAATAACGCTGTAAAAAATAGCACAGTAACTGCATTTATTTGAAGCGCAGATGCTGATAACACCGAGCCGTTCTCCTTAAGTGTTTGAAATAGCTTATTATTTATAATAAAATGATGTACTTATCCCAAATACATCCTTTTTTATATAAAACTTCTTTTTATTTTACTCTATGGTAAAGTGTCAGTCATTCTTCGTATAATTGTCGCCAAGGACCAATTTATTATCATCTCCAATCTACAGCAACAAGTGAGCGATGATGATCTACTCACTAGTGGGTATGGGCTCGGCCGGTTGAGTGAGAGGTTCGTGTTCGATCCTGACCTCTGGTGTCTTAAAATAGGTTTTTCTAAATTTCACGTCCACCTAAACACGAAACCAACGCTTGCTCACCGTTGAAGGAAACCATAGTGAGCAAACCTGATGAGATTAAAAGTCGTTCAAGGTATGTGAAGGTCACCTACCTACATTGGGCCAGTGCATCGGTGAACAATGGCCCGAGAACCTCTTCGATTACGAGCAGGAGACCCGTGCCCAGTGGGACATAATATAAGGGTTGATATTATTAACATGCAATTAAAAATTACATGAAATTAAATTACAATTATAATAAAACTTAAAAGCACTAAATAATATCTAAATCGAAAAGGGATGTGTCTTGGTGGTGCGCGCTTCTATACAGGTGCTTGTAGCTTAATTCTTTCCTAATAAAGAGAGAGCTAACAAAGAGACGTTGTATCGAACGAAGGAATAGTCTAAGTAAATATTAATAATGAAGGAAAGAAAGAATAAAGAAGAAAAGAAAGAATAAAGAAGAAAAGAAAGAAGGAGTAGTGTAAGTAATAAGGGAAGGTGTAATTACTAGCACTAGAATTTACTAGTGGGCTAGTCGTGAGTGAACTCATTTATTGACGACCTTAATACATTGTCTGCTAATTTTCCAATGTGAGAATCAACATATCTGCGTATTATTTATTTTCATCCTATAAATTGTCAGAGGTTATCGCTTATCGGGCAATAAATATGTCCAACTGCCAATATGATATCCAACTCTGTATTCGTATAAATTGTCACGCCTAGATTGTAGTGCATTTAAGTATATGTAAAGTCACGGCACTATTAAATAGTTATTAGCATTTAGAGTTTGATACGTTTGACTTTTTAAGGAACATTAATTAATGATATAGAACATACCCATCATATGATATCATATCATTTGTATGATATATTTTTTTCTTTTTTTTATGTTAGTTGGATAGGCAAACTGGCAAACGTACCACCTGATGGTAAGTGGTCGACGTCGCCCATGAACATAAACTAGTATACCTGGAACGACCCCAGGCAACTCATTTATGTGTTGCCTATCCTGAGACATAAGATGTTAAGTCTCGGTGCCAGTAATTACACTGCCTGTCTTGCCCTTCTCTCCGAAACACAGCAAAGCTGTTTCACGGGAGAAACAAGCAAGATGGTGGTACCCATGCAGCCGGGAGTGCGATACAGCGCTTCCCTCCCACCGGTAAATGATAACAATAATTGTGCCAAACAACAACGTAACAACGGATAATGTTTATGTAGAAAAATACATATAGTGCAATTAATTAGATTGATTTTTTTTTCAAATTTCAAAATTTCAAAAAAAAAAGTCAAGCTTAGAATAGAAAATCCAATACATATAATATGATACAGATCTCTATATTATTATGATAGGAGTTTATGAAAATGAATTATGAATTTATAGTTTTCACAAACAAGAATAAACTGGATTTGAGACTAAGCTGCGCCATTCAGCCGACATTTCACTTCATCTTTTCTTACTTTAATTTCATGTCGACTCGTAACTATCATTTTATTTTAAACCACTTTAAATAAAAAGTCGCTTTATTTTCCGCATGAAATATTCCACCACAATAAAACAACTTTTTACGACACAAAAATAGAATGCTTCACGATTTTAAATTGGAAAGGTTTTACTTTCCGACGTCCAAGGACCTAGACTTCTCTGTGATATTGCAAGCCATTAAAGTAACTGCTTTTCGTATGTCACGTGGTGCGAGAAAACTGATTACAGCGCGCGTTTTGAAATTAAATTTGCTGGAATCGCATTAAGACAAAGATTCCACATACAATTTAACACAAAGTTCTGCTAGCTTTTAGTTTAAACTATATAAAGATTAAGAGTGTAACGGTGTATTTATTTGCCGCTCTTATAAAAAGTAAAGTACGGATTAAAAGTAAGTAGTGCTACGTACTTGTGCTCCTGAGTTGGCACCCGTCCTTACGCGTCTTTTTCGGCACTCATACTCATTAGGCGTCGTCCCATGTTCGTGGAAGACAGCTTTGGTACACCCGATCCCTAAGAAAGGGGACCGCTCAGACCCGTCCAACTACAGACCAATAGTCATAACTTCCTTGTTCTCAAAGATTATGGAATCCATAATTAACTGCCAGCTCCGGCGGTATTTGGAGGAGCACCAGCTGATTAGCGATCGCCAATATGGCTTTCAACGGAATCGTTCAGCTGGTGATCTTCTAATATTCCTAACGCATCGATGGGCGGAGGCAGTTGAGAGCAAAAGGGAAGCACTGGCGGTTAGTTTGGACATAGCGAAGGCCTTTGATCGGGTGTGGCATATAGCACTTCTAGCGAAGCTACCATCATATGGGCTTCCCGAGAAATTATGTAAGTGGATCACCAGTTTTTTAGCAGACAGGAGCATCAAGGTCGTTGTCGACGGTACATACCTCAAGTCTATTAATGCTGGTGTTCCGCAAGGCTGTGTACTAATCGCCAACCCTGTTTCTTCTGCATATCAATGATATGCTGCAAACCAGCGGCATTCATTGTTATGCGGATGACAGCACTGGAGATGCCTTATACACTGGCCGCTCTAATATTTCTCGGGAACAAGTCGATGAGTGTCGGAACAAACTTGTGTCTGAAATCGAGTCTCTGTTGACCAAAGTCTCGGAATGGGGACGACTTAACCTGGTCCAATTTAACCCCAACAAGACACAAGTTTGCGCGTTTACCGCCAAAATATCACCCTTCGTCGTTCCTCTACGATTTGAAGGCACTCCCCTAACTGCCGCAGCCAGCATTGGGATACTTGGCGTCGACATATCGAGAGATGTGCAGTTTCGTGGTCATTTGGAAGGAAAGGCTAAATTAGCCTCTAAGAAACTTGGCGTGCTCAATAGGGCGAAGCAGTATTTCATGCCTTCACACCGCCTTCAATTATACAAGGCGCAGATCCGGCCTCACATGGAATACTGCTCTCACTTCTGGGCTGGAGCGCCCCAATATCAGCTCCTTCCATTTGACCGCGTCCAACGCCGGGCGGCTCGAATCGTCGATGATAATGTGATCTCCAATCGGCTTGATCCCTTGGCGCTGCGTAGAGATGTCGGATCGTTCTGCATCTTCTACCGCATCTACCACGGGGAGTGTTCTGATGAATTGTTCGGATTAATACCTGCGGCAGAATTCCACCACCGGACATCGCGTAAGAATTCCAAATTTCACCCACACCATCTTGATGTCCGGAAATCCACAACATCTAGATTTTTACGGCATTTCCTGCCTCGCACTACAAATATATGGAATCAGCTGCCACCTATGGTGTTTCCGAACCGATACGACTTAGGGACCTTCAAGAAAAGAGCATACTCACATCTAAAAGGCCGGCAACGCACCTGCTGATCTCCTGGTATAGCGGGTGTCTGTGGATGTCGCTATTCACTTACCATCAGGTGAACCGACTGTCCGTTTGCCCCCTCTTCTATGAAAAAAAAAAAAAAAAAAAAGCAGCAATAAAATTTGCAAGACCGCCATTGGCTTCCTTTTATACCAAATCAATTATTATAAATATTGATATCGCCATAATATTATAAATCATTACTGTAGAAAAATACATTATTAATTATTAGAATTATTAATCACGTATATTTAGATCTATTCATGTGATACTTTAATTATTATTAATCAATATTATTTTAATGAATGGCACATCATTTTGGCAAAATAGGTAATATCGAATCGATGAAGATCGATGAAGTGTGCTTATAGATCCACTCTCACCAATAGGTGAGTATTGTGTGAATTGACGGCACCAAAAGTGAATTGGTGGCAGTCTCGGGTTTAGTGGCTAGAGCTGCATCCACTTTATAATCTTTCGGGCCCAGCGAATCCCATATACCTTCCTGGGGATTCCCCCCTCCCCGCGGGATTCCTAAGAACATTTCACGGCGCAAAAGCAAAAACACAACCGACGCCAGGAGGCCGTGTGGTCGCAGACTGCACGGTAGGCGGGGGGCAACTCCCCACTTTATAAATCAAAAGTGAGCCGAACGTGCTCACACTAATCCGATGAAGCATTAGGGCCTTCGGGCCATTAGCATAGATCCCTCCGAAAAAAAAAAAAAAAAAAAAAAAGACATGAATGTAACATGCACTCTAAATTTGCATAGCATAATAAAAATAAAGAGGAAAACGCTGTCACAATACACAGATAATGTCTAATGCATAATTTACAGGCAGACCGAGACTTCAGCGGTCCTGATAAGAAATTTACATAACATAAGGGTTTACTAGAGCTTTAAAACCTTGTGGATATCTCATCAAGATCGATTATATTAAGTCGAGAAGTGAGAGATATTTTCAGGCTCATCTTTCCCCTGGGCACTCTAGGCAGGTGCCCACTTTCCCCTGGGCACTCTAGGCAGGTGCCCAGGAAACCGCGATCAGTGGGGCCCCGTAATTCCTATCAGACTTAACAGAATATTCCTTGGTGATTTGTAATAGGTGCCCCCATAGCTTTCATGGTGCTCATGGCCCCAAATCGAATACGGTGTTGGATATTATGTTTGTTTGTAATAATTAATATTCTTATTTTGAAATTCTCGCCGCAAATACTGATGGAATTAAGATCTTGACAGCCTAATCTGCGATGCCAGTTTGGCTGACCATGCAAATGTAGGATATTGTAATCTGTGTGTTAATTTTCGAGTCGGATCGAGAGTTCTGATAGAACGTTAAATAAAACCATTTGAATATTGCTGTTTCTCGCAGCTCATCCTTGACAAGTTGTGGATAGTTGAATCCTCTTCCTAATCAGATTAGTAAGTATAAGCTAGGTATCGCAAGTACCCACCATGGTTCAAGCCTTGTGGCGGTGGAGCTCAGTAGCCTAATGTGAATCCAGTACCTTGGGCGAAGCTAATTGAACCGAGGGAGCTGCTCTTTCTACTCCTCTTATAAGAAGAGGAGACAAAGGAGCAGGGGGGACAAGGGGCGAGAATGGAAACCTCACCTCATTGCACTGTCCCAACGTTATGGGGGGTTGTTCTGTGGTGCGGGACAACCCCTTTTTGGAGGTGGCGTCGGTCCCTTGGGGAACTGACTAGCCATCGAGGTACCCTGTTGCTCAACAGATCAAGTTGCATTCGCCGGGTTTTTGTGGTACCATATTTCGGGCGCAGCATGTCCAGCATACCCGTTTAGGGAGTCTCCCCCTCCTCTGCAGCATGCCTAAGAGCATTTCCCAGCGTATAAAAAAAAAAGGTATGGCAAGTAAGTAATGATATAAGGTGAAAAACGAGAAAGCAGCTCATGTGACGGCGTCGGCTACTTTTTAATTATGTTTATGTTATTTGAAAACAGGCGGCAACCACATGATGGTAAGTGGTCAACATGGTGGGGATGTGTTGTCGATCCTAAGATGTTAAGTCTCAGTGACAGTAACTACACTACCTATCCTGGCCTTATCTCCGAAGCATAGCAAAGCTGTTTCACGGGAGAAGCAAGCAAGATGGTGGTACCCATGCAACCGGAAACGCGGCACAGCGCATCCCTTTTTTAATGGTGAAGGTTTCAGGATATTAAAAATAGAAAAAGAGTTTTGGTATATGATGAAAATGGACTGTGGTCTGATCCTATTCACTTGCCGAAAAACAGGGACTTATTTAAAAGAGGTATCGCTCACACCAGATCGGCTCCGGATTTAAAATCCTTGCTCCTGAAAAATGCTATTCTCAAAGAAAACTAGCTCTTGCGGATAAGAAATATCAAGCATTCCTCTTATACCTGAAACTTAATAAATTATGATTTTGATATTCTAAGAAAATTTGCATCTCCAACAAAATAACTTTGAAAGCCTCAAAGCTTATTGCTTTTTTTTCTTTCCACTTAATTTAATTATAAGATCTAAAGATTTACCGAAGTTTAATCTTTTAATCTGTAACGGAAATTGGAAATCTCAAAAATTCTTTCAATTTAAAGATTAGAAAATTATGAACTTTGTATAGCCCGTCATTCTTACTTAGTTGTTCAGTATACTGTCCACCAAGGTTCAACCCTTGTCGTGGCGGTGGGGCTCAGTAGTCTAAGGTGAACCCAGAACCTTCTGCGAAGCCAATCGCACGAAGAGAGCTGCTCTTTGTATCCCTCTTAAAACAAGAGGGGACAAAAGAGCAGGGAGGCAAGGGGCGAGGATGAGAACCTCACCCCATTGCACTGCCCCGACGTAGGGAGGGGTTGTTCTTTGGTGCGGAACGACTTTTCTGTGGAGTTGGCGTCGGTCCCTTGAGGCCTGACTTGCCGTCGAGGTGCCCTGTTTGCTCAATAGATCCGGGGCACCTCACCAAAGGCGGCGTAGGTGGCACTCGCCGGGTTTTAGTGAATAGAGCTGCGTCCACCTTACCATCTTTCGGGCGCAGCGAATCTCACATACCCGCTTGGGGAGTCCCACCTCCCCAGCGTTCCTGACGTTAAAGAAAAACAAAAGCTTATCAGTAGGTATACTATAGTATCTAGCAAAACTTTTTTTTTATAGAAGAGGGGGCAAACGGGCATTCGGTTCACCTGATGGTAAGTGATAGCGACATCCACTGACTCCCGCTACACCAGAGGGTTATCAGGTGCGTTGCCGATCTTTTAAATAGGAGTATGCTCTTTTCTTGAAGGTCCCTAAGTCGTAACGGTTCGGAAACACAGTAAGTGGCAGCTGATTCCATATATTTGTTGTGCGAGGCAGTTGAACAATAGGCTAGTTTATAGCTAGGGACAACTACTACTAACGAGGAGTAGTCTGGCCTTCGTCGGGGCCAGCCTGTCGCTGAGGTGATCCAGTTGCCTGCAAATCCGGGTCCCTCAAAAAGCAGCTGAAGGCGCTCGCAGTGGTTTTAGTTAAGTTGGGCACTCCCAGGTGCTTTTTTTTTCGGAAGGGCTAGACTTTTCGGCCTGATGGCCTTTAAGCTCAGTGCGAGTCCCACATTGGATCAGGATCTACCCGAAGGTCCTCGCTGCATTCATAAGGATTTCCCTGCGATATAAAAAAGTCCTAACGCATTATTAATAAAATCGTAAAAAAACGTAATAAGTAATACGTGTTTCTGCAATAAAATATTTTATGACGCGTAACTTCATTATTTTTATACTTACAATTTCCTAGGAGAGTAATCTAAATTACTCTCAGTGGAAATTGTCAGAATATAATAAAGTTGGTTAAGGTGATTTAGGATGTAGTAAAAACCAAAAAGTAATTAGCAATATTTTTTTGTGTTATATATATTATTAATTTGTGTGGCTGTTGTATGAATTATTGTTTTACCGGTGAGAGGGATGTGCCTGTTATTTTAGTTGTTATTAGTGATGTTCTGCTTGGGTACCACCGGTACCACCATCCTTTTTGACGTATAACGTCTTTCAAATTAATGAACACCGACAGCGCGCATGAAAAAGCGTCTCGTTCCTTTGTCATTTATTTATTTATTTATATTTGGGAAACAAAGAATTATAATATTACTCACAATTTTGAAATAATAAAAAAACTACAGAAATCAGTTAAGTTTAACTAACAACTAATACATAATATAAAACTATTATAAACACAATATCAGTATTTACTAAAATTTAAAACAATAATAATGATATCTATGGACGCTTTCACAGCAATCAAGTCAATCTAGTCCCATGGTAAGTTCTCTAAGAACTTATGTTACGGGTACCAGACAACGGAAATATATTTAATACTTTTATACCGTACATATATATTATATTATATAACAAATGTTGAATACGCGACAACGTGTTTTGTATTGTTTTTTTTTTATGTCATCGGGGGGCAAACGAGCAGCCGGAGCCTCACGGCGCCGACGCCCATACACATCCGCACAACCAAGACCACGCAGATGCGCCGCCCTCCTTTTCCGTATCCCCACCAATGGGCCACCGGAAACTCACAAACCGCATTTGCTTCTCGCTGGATGATCCAGACATCGTTGCCGATTCTGTTGCCGATGTAGTGCTGCAAGCCATGGAGCTTTTCATTCCAAGCTGTGCAGTGCCTATAGGCGGCAAATCCAAGCTCTGGTTTGGTGAAACCTGTAAGATGGCTGCACGCCATAAACGGTTAAGCTACCGAGCCTGGGCCAAAGCATTGATGTCCCAGGATGAAAAGACCAGCGCATTGAAGAAGGAGTATAACTTTGCCTCCAGATCCTTCAAAAGAGCTATTGCTGAGGCAAAAGCGGAGTACGAGAACAGAATTGGCGAGAGATTGGTTCGACTTCCTTCGGGGACTCGTGCATTCTGGTCTCTTGCCAAGGCTGTTTAAGGGAATTTTTGTAAGCCATCCCTACCATCTCTGCACACGAGGAATGACTCGTTGGCCCACACCGCGAAGGAGAAGGCCGATCTTCTAGGCACTCTTTTTGCTTCCAACTCGACTTTGGATGACCAGGGAAAAATACCACCGACGATCCCTCGGTGTGATACTTCAATGCCGGAAATAATTTTCCGACAGAGCTCCGTACGCAAAGCACTCTTTTCGCTGGACATCCATAAGTCGAGTGAACCTGACGCCATCTCTCCGTTAGTGCTACGAACTTGTGCTCCTGAGTTGACACCCGTCCTTACGCGTCTTTTCCGGCACTCTTACTCATTAGGCGTCGTCCCATGCTCATGGAAGACAGCTTTGGTACACCCGATCCCTAAGAAAGGGGACCGCTCAGACCCGTCCAACTACAGACCAATAGCTATAACTACCTTGTTCTCAAAGATTATGGAATCCATAATCAACTGCCAGCTCCGGCGATATTTGGAGGAGCACCAGCTGATTAGCGATCGCCAATATGGCTTTCAACGGAATCGCTCAGCTGGTGATCTTCTGATATTCCTAACGCAACGATGGGCGGAGGCAATTGAGAGCAAGGGGGAGGCGCTGGCGGTTAGTTTGGACATAGCGAAGGCCTTTGATCGGGTGTGGCATAAAGCACTTCTTGCAAAGCTACCATCTTATGGGCTTCCCGAGAAATTATGTAGGTGGATCACCAGTTTTTTGGCAGACAGGAGCATTAAGGTCGTTGTCGACGGTGCATGCTCGGACCTCAAGTCTGTAAATGCTGGTGTTCCCCAAGGTTGTGTATCTATCTCCAACCCTGTTTCTTCTGCATATCAATGATATGCTGAAAACCAGCGGCATTCATTGCTATGCGGATGACAGCACTGGAGATGCTTTATACACTGGCCGCCCTAATATTTCTCGGGAACAAGTCGATGAGTGTCGGAACAAACTTGTGTCTGAAATCGAGTCTCTGCTGGCCAGAGTCTCGGAATGGGGGCGACTTAACCTAGTCCAATTTAACCCCAACAAGACACAAGTTTGCGCGTTTACCGCTAAAAAATCATCCTTCGTCGTTCCTCTACAATTCGAAGGCACTTCCCTAACCGCCTCAGCCAGCATTGGGATACTTGGCGTCGATGTATCGAGAGAGTTTCGTGGTCATTTGGAAGGAAAGGCTAAACTAGCCTCGAAGAAACTCGGCGTGCTCAATAGGGCGAAGCAGTATTTCATGCCTTCACACCGCCTTCAATTATACAAGGCGCAGATCCGGCCTCACATGGAATACTGCTCTCACCTCTGGGCTGGAGCGCCCCAGTATCAGCTCCTTCCATTTGACCGAATTCAACGCCGGGCGGCTCGAATCGGTGACGACAATGTTATCTCCAATCGGCTTGATTCTTGGCGCTGCGTCTTGGTGCTGACATCTCTATGTCGGATCGCTCTGCATCTTCTACCGCATCTACCACGGGGAGTGCTCTGAGGAATTGTTCGGACTAATACCTGCAGCACAATTCCACCACCGGACATCGCGGAAAAACTCCAAATTTCACCCTCACCATCTCGATGTCCGGAAATCCACAAAAACTCGATTTTTACGGCATTTCCTGCCTCACACGACTAATATATGGAATCAGCTGTCTCCTATGGTGTTTCCGAACCGATACGACTTAGGGACCTTCAAGAAAAGAGCATACTCATACCTGAAAGGCCGGCAACGCACCTGCTAATCCACTGGTGTAGCGGGTGTCTGTGGATGTCGCTCTTCACTTACCATCAGGTGAACCGACTATCCGTTTGCCCCCTCTTCTATAAAAAAAAAAAAATGAAACGCGACAGCATAGCAGCTGTCACTTGACGCCGGTGTTATGTGAGCGAGAGGTACCAGTTGGCAGTTACCACCCCGGTCGTGCCGGCCCAATTCGGCTGCAATGCAGCATGGCACTACCTCTTACTAAACATTTCTTTAATACTTAAGCATTGCTTAAGTTATAAAACTATAATATTTAAAAATGTCTACATGGGAGACGTTGGAATCACATTTTTACAATCTCATCAAAGGTACGCACGTAGGGTAATATGGTCCATAAAGTTGTCGTAAAAACATATTGACGCACAAAAAGCTATTCATAGCGAATATTACATTGGATTATCATTTTATTATAAAGAGATGTTACCGGTCATAAAATTGGCTACGAATTACAAGCAGGCAATCTAATAATGAGTTGGGTACAAAATATCGACAATCCTTTTTCACAAATGTCGAGGTGGTAAACGAATACTGCCCACGGATGACCGCTGGAAGTCGAGGTCGGCTTTTATTTTAAGGCTACGTAGGATACGAAAGGAATTCTAGATTAGGATAAAACGTTCTGGAATGTTCTAGTCATGTAAAGGCGTTTCGAGTTTTGGTGTTTGGTTTTGTGTTGTTGTGTTTATTTCTACAATTTAATAAGATGTTATTGATTTCCTCCATAATTTTTAACCGACTTCAAAAAAAAAGGAGGTGAGAACCTCCTTTTTTTTTTTTTTTGTATGTATGTGACACGATATCTCCGCTGTTTGTGAATGGATTTCGATGGTTATTTTTTTGTTTGAAAGCTGGTGTTTCCAATTTGGTCCCATATTAATTTTATTAAGATCTGACAAGCCGTTTTTTAGTTATTCCCAATAATGCCTATTTGGTTGGTTTTGTTTACCTTGATGATATGATTATTTTATTACGTGTCGATGTAACAATTGTATAGGATGCTTTGGTAGCACACCATAGTATGTCGCGGTCATCGTAATCATCATCATCATCATCATCCTTTATCCATCCACTGCTGAACATGCCTCCTTCAATGAACGCCAAGACGACGAATTTCGGAATCACTAAAAATTAAGAAATAAAAACATTTTACAAAAAAATTAAACCGACTTCAAAGTGTATAGTATATATATATATATATATATATATATATATATATATATATATATATATATAAAGTGTATAGTATATATATATATATATATATATATATATATATATATATACAATACACTTTTTGAAGTCGGTTTTAATTTTTTGTAAAATGTTTTTAGTGTAATAACATTTTGTTCACTTCAATTAACTGTTTTTCTGAAAACAGTGGCAAAAAGATAATTATTTTTTCATCAGTTTCTTTATGTCGTTATCACGTAAAACTTTAGTCCGAAAACCGACTTTACAGATAACCAACCGGTTTTTTTCCGCTGGGAAATGTTCCGCTGGGAAGGCATCCCGCGGGGGTGGGGGACTCCTCAGGCGAGACTCGCTACGCCCGAAAGATGGTAAGGTGGACGCAGCTCTACCCACTAAAACCCGGCGAGTGCTACCAATGCCCCTCCTGATCTTTTGTCCCCTCTTCTTATAAGAGGGGTACAAAGAGCAGCCCCCTCGGTTCACTTAACTTCGCCCAAGGAGCTGGGTTCACCTTAGGCTGAGCCCCACCGCCACGACAAGGCTTGAACCATGGTGGAGATGGGTATCACCATCCTGGTTGTTTCGCCGGTGAAACAGCTTTTCTGTGTTTCGTAAAGAAAGGCAGGATGTCAGTGTAATTACTGGCACCGAGACTTACCATCTCACGTCTCAGGATATGCAACACGCGAGTGATGGCCACCTATGGTGTTTCCGAACGGATACGACTTCAAAAAAATAGCATACTCATATTTGATAAGCTGACAACGCACCTGCTAATCCTCTGGTGTAGCGGATGTCGCTTTTTTTATAGAAGAGGAGGCAAACGGACAGTCGGTTCACCTGATGGTAAGTGAATAGCGACATCCACAGACACCCGCTATACCAGGAGATCAGCAGGTGCGTCGCCGGCCTTTTAGATGTGAGTATGCTCTTTTCTTGAAGGTCCCTAAGTCGTATCGGTTCGGAAACACCATAGGTGGCAGCTGATTCCATATATTTGTAGTGCGAGGCAGGAAATTCCGTAAAAATCTAGATGTTGTGGATTTCCGGACATCAAGATGGTGTGGGTGAAATTTGGAATTCTTACGCGATGTCCGGTGGTGGAATTCTGCCGCAGGTATTAATCCGAACAATTCCTCAGAACACTCCCCGTGGTAGATGCGGTAGAAGATGCAGAACGATCCGACATCTCTACGCAGCGCCAAGGAATCAAGCCGATTGGAAGACTGTAAGTTCACCATCAGGTGAACTTACAAAAGGTGAACCGACTGGCCGTTTGCGTCCTCTTCTATAAAAAATATATTTGCCTGGACTAGTTTCAGGTTTACTTGCTTGTTCATGGTGACGCTGACGCACCATGTGGCTCGTCTGCTTATTTGCTATCCAACTAACATAAGAAAACCTTTTTGTTAAAAAAATTAAATAGACAAAAGAGTTCGAAAGAGATCGCCTCTTTCGAACTCTTTTGTCTATTTAAATTCTAAATGCAGTAAAATAATAATAATAATATCTATGGATGCTTTTATACCACGTCAATCTTTTCCCGTGGTAAGTTCGAATCCACTTGAACACATACAAACA
This sequence comes from Helleia helle, assembly GCA_963853865.1. Classification (NCBI taxonomy): domain Eukaryota; kingdom Metazoa; phylum Arthropoda; class Insecta; order Lepidoptera; family Lycaenidae; genus Helleia; species Helleia helle. Next base: position 18,705,685 of record OY971421.1, read on the forward strand.
TTGTCATCAAGGTGAGTCCGAATTCCCCACCGTGGTTCAAGCCTTATCGTGGCGGTGGGGCTCAGTAGCCTAAGGTGAGCCCAGCATCTTGGGTGAAGCTAATCAAGCCAAGGGGGCTCTTTGTACCCCTCTTATAAGAAGAGGGGATAAAAGAGCAGGGGCAAGGGGCGAGGATGGGAACCTCACCCCATTGTGCTGTCCCAACGTTGGGAGGTGGCGTCGGTCCCTTGCGGGGCTGACTAGCCGTCGAGGTGCCATGTTAGCTTAACAGATCCGGGGCACCTCACCAAGGCGGCACTGGTGGCACTCGCCGGGTTTTAGTGGGCAGAGCTGCGTCCATTTACCATCTTTCGGGCGCAGCGAGTCCCACATACCCACCTGGGGAGACCCACTAGCGATTATTTACAATAACGTTTCGAAATTAAGCTCAACAGTAAAAAGCTCTTTCATCAGCTTTTCAAGAGAGTATCTATTAGCCTATTAAGTTTTTTAATAGAAGCTTGAAACGCTGAGCTTAGAGCTATAGTCTGACAAGCGAGTCGTGGGACGCGATTTATTTCGAATTCTTCATATGGCCACCCTTCTGATTGTCAAACTAAATGTCATCTTACCTCTATTTGTTGTTGTTGTGGTGTAATTATTGTAAGTTTTTGTGCGAAAAAATGTCTAAACCCATTAAAAGCAGTGCCCGGAGCTTGTTGTATACAATGATAAGCAAGTATGAACAGAGAAGGATGATATAAATCAGCGTTTCGAGAAAAAAAAACGAATTTTTGACGAAATTATTTCAGCTGCAAGTAAGTACATCCCAAACATTTTGATACTCGTCCTAGATTTAAACAACAAAAAAAAAACTTTTGTTTGTATTCAACATAACTTTACATTTGTTTAAATATGTACTTTCGAGAAATTGTGTTTCAAAACATACAAATTATTTCTTGTTCTAAGGTCTATCGGATAACGAAGATTTGAAACGTCAGATCGTAGACTTAATCAAAGAGCTGAAAGATATTGAGAAAAAAGATCTGTTTACCTCTGAATCCAGTTATTTGGCCCATTTATCTAAACTGACAGGTTGTATTTCAATATATTTTTGTTATATAGTAAACTGTGATAATAATCTGCCACTTAACCCAATTATTTTTATCATGACAGAAGTTGGTGTCAACACACTGAGGAGGATAAAAAAGGAAGGTTCCCTAAACCAAAATGTGTGGAACACGCCAGGAAAAAAACGCCCTCGCCAGCCCAGTGTTTCAAACTTAGATGATTTTGATATATCGGCAATTCGTAATAAAATAAATGAATTTTACTCGGTTAGGAAACAAGTTCCAACAATAAGAACTTTGTTAGCAGAATTACGAGAGTCAATAAGATTCACTGGATCTCGAGAAACATTGAGGCAAATATTGTTAAAAAATGGTTTTGAGCTTAAAACTAATAAAAATGAAAGGTCAATTCTAATTGAAAAGTTTGAAATATCTGCTCTGAGACATAGTTATCTTAGATCTATTCATAAGAAGCGACAAGAAGGAAAGGCAATACCTGGACGAAACATATGTCCACCAAAATTACAAGCCAAAAAAGTCATGGCAAGGACCGAGTACGAGTGGAGTAACTGACAAAATTTCTAAAGGTTTCTATCAAATTAATTTTGCCTTTTTTGGAATGTCTAAGAATATTTGTTATTTTAATTATTACTTTTCTTTGTTTTATAGGTAAAAGATACATAATAGTCCATGCTGGCTCTGAGAAAGGTTTTGTGCCCAATGCATTATTGGTGTTCAGCACAAAATCTAAAATGGCTGATTATCATGATGATATGAACCGTAATAACTTCATAAAATGGCTGGAAGAAAAATTAATACCCAATTTAAATGAACCTAGTGTGATTATAATGGATAATGCGAGTTATCATGTAACTCAAATTAACAAGCCGCCTACGATGAGCACTTTAAAGGCTGATTCAGAAGTGGCTCACCGAAAATCACATTTCTTTTGACAATTTTCTTACAAAGGCCGAGCTTTTGTGTCTTGTCAAAGAAAACAAACCAACTCCCTTGTACGAAGCGGAAGAACTTCTAAAGCAGCATGGACATGAGGTCATCAAATTGCCGCCATATCATTGTGATCTCAATGCCATAGAATTAATTTGGAGCTTGGCAAAAAGGAAAGTGGCGAGTATGAATCTAGGCGTGCCAGCTGCCGAAATGGAAAATTTAATAAGGAAATGTTTTGCCAGTGTGACTGCTGATGACTGGAAATCATGCACTGATCATGTGATTAATGTTGAAAATACATACAAAATAAAAGATAAAATAACAGAAGAGGAACTTGAACCATTTCTCATCAATGTTCGTGAAGATGAAAGTGATAGTGATGAATCATATTTTGAAGGCATCGAATTTCTCGAATCAGATTTTGATTATTGTTCAGAATGAATAAATGTTTTTAAGTTTTTGTTGTGCATCTTTATTTTCCTTATTTTCGATGGAGTGGAAAAGTTGGTGTTGATTTTAATGTAGTTAATGTTTTCGTTTTGATTATTTTTAAACCAAATTCTTTGAAGATTCCAACCTTATCCAAATAAACAAATAATCAATTTAAGCAAAAGTATCAAAATTGTTTTTAGACTATATATGCTGGGTTAACACCTAAAAGATTTTTAAATTTGCCGCCAGCGGCTTGTGCCACGACTCGCTTGTCAGACTCTATCACTTAATTTTAGTGTCATTTAAAAAATATTACATACGGCGCACTAAAATCTTCCGGAACTGGCCAGTTACATAAACAATATTTAAAAAGTAATTACAACATTTTACAATTAGAAGATTTGATTTAATCAACTTGATATTATTTTCAGTGTATCAAAAATCTGGAACTAGGTAAGTGAGCATTGTAGTGGCGTTTGAATGCAAAAGACGAATGTTAGTGTCATCTGGGCTTTGCCAATCACAATGCACAAATGATAAATGCGTTTAAAATAATATAAAATTTGCTGTACTTTAACAAAGTAAACCATTAAGGTGAAACTTATTTAAAAGCACGACAGCAGCTTTAACTAAGCTTTTAGTTTTAGATTAGATATTTAACACGTTTGCTACACCGTTCACTTAGTTATAAATTATTAGTTTAGTTTCCTAGAATACTTTTGCTTTGGATAATAAATTGAAAAATACGTGTTATACGTGTTAAGAAGACCTTTATTAAGTAGCTAAATACGTACTCCAAAGACTAGCGGTCTCAACGAGAGCCATATTGGCTTATTATTTAAATATTAACAATTCAGAGTCTTTCAATGCTGAAATTTGATTTTTTAAATAAGTTTATCAAGAAATAAATGACACCGGACAAAGAATACTACCTATGCGATACAGTGTAATTTTTTTGTAATCACTACACATTGAAAAAAACATTTAATATTTGATGCTAAAATATTATGTGTTTCAAGGAGTCGTAAAAGGACAAGTAAGTGGCTGAAAAATGGGGAATGTGTTTACGGGCACACTTTAAAGAATTATATGCGCGCTAAATACATTTTGAATTGTTTGTGATTAAGAAAGAAAAAAGTGAAGAATTAAAGATTACAATAATTTATAATCAGGTATATGGTGAGCCACAAAAAAACCAGATTATATAGAGGCATTCCTTCTGTTTTTCGACGTCAATTCAGTAGAGGAAATATATGTAATAGGTTCTCAATAAAGGATTCGCTAAAATTAGATCACATACGAGTGCGAATAGCTATAAAATCGGACAGGAGTTTGATTTGGCTCGTCGCTCCAGTTTAAAGTCACGTAGGTAGTTCTGATTACCGTTTGACCTCGTCACGTGATTCGACAAATGAAATGCTTAAGAGGTGGGCCGTGACAATTTTGTTCCTCTAAATTTTGATTTAAGAACCATTTTTGAAATAGCTGCTAGAAAAAGCTGAGGGGCTTGATTCAGACTGATCTAATAATGTATTCTCTTGATTGATATATTTTGATAGTCTAAATTTTGATTTTAGAATCAGTTTCGGAATAGTTTTATTTATTGACACAAGCTTGGAGGCTTGATCTAAGCCAAGTAGACTGTATTTTCTCTTGTTTGATATTAATTCTTTTGTATTTAGCCCAGGTAATTTGTCTATGGTGGTCTATCTGCTAGTAATCAATCATGCTGTTCTTCATCTTTTACAAACAAACCAATTGAAGAATTGAATTGTGATTGAAAAATTAATAATAAAATCTCAAAAAAATCGGACTCCTTTTTTTTCTTTAACGCCGAGAAATGCTCTGAGGCATCCCGCGGCGGAGTGGGTCACCCCAGGCGGGTACGTGGGACTCGCTGCGCCCGAAAGCTGGTAAGTGGACGCAGCTCTACCCACTAAAACCCGGCGAGTGCCACCAATGCCGCCTTCAGTGAGGTGCCCCAAATCTAATGAGCAAACAGGGCACTTCGACGGCCAGTCAGCCCCTCAGGGGCCGACGCCACTTCCATACCACAGAACAACCCCTCCCAACGTCGGGACAGTACAATGGGGTGAGGTTCCCGTCCTCGCGCCCCTTGCTCCCTGCTCTTTTATCCCCTCTTCTTATAAGAGGGGTACAAAGAGCCCCCTCACCTTACCTAGGCTAACACCTTAGGCTACTGAGCCCCACCGCCGCGTCAAGGCCTGAACCATGGTGGGGAAAAGAAAAAAAACTGACACCTATATAACGAGTGTGTCGCAACTTTAATATAGTATGATCAAGTTCCTATTCCGAATTTTTGCATATTATATTAATCATAATTGCCTTGTGGAACAAGCTGATTAGCAGGGAAATTAAGTACTCTCCGTAAAATGACGAGACCCTTGTCAATTAAGCTATTATCTGGGATAATCTGACATCATTGGAATGAATTATTAACATTGATTACAGAATAGAATATTATGGGCGCGATTAGGACATCGCTTTATGCCTGGTATAATTGATGGACGCTTCCATCGGGCATATAGATATAGAGCGGTAATGTTTTGTGTTTTGTATGAAAACAAATTCCGCTTAATTTGTGCTGCAACGCTGCGCCGGTTCTGCTCTGTGATTGGCCGACTGATGGATGATTGGCCAATGGGATGTACACACAGATCACTGGTTGGTTGAATTGCTATTACGTCAGTGACAAATCACGGACCAATATCGGATTTTTATGGCTTAAATTACTACTCTATCAGGCTATAATATGCTCGATGGACGCTTCACATACTTGCACAGTAGGTGTTCAGAAAAAAATGACCCTAAAGAAAATAAAAATCGATAACGAAAGATGTTAAAAATGATAGCGTCATGCGGTTTGTCGTCACGAAATTCAAGTCGATTTTACTGCCAAGACACACCAACAGACATTCTTGTCCGCGATAAACTTGCTTTTAATAAAATTATGTAGATACCCTGTGCCCAGTTTGGTTAGTAATTATACAAATTACAAAAAGACAGATTTTAAGGATGATTTGTACTTACATTAAAATATATTGCATGCAATATAAAAACCAGATCCAATTTGAAACGATGATCATTAAGAATATTTCACGTTCTGGATCCACACGAACTTTCTTCCAAATGAGTTTTCTAGAATCGCTGGAAACACGTGCCGTATTTAAATCGTCTCATTCATATGTAATTACTAGGTAATTACTTACGGTTTGTCTTTATGATTGTTCTTGTTGTTATGTGGTTAGGCAAAATGGTACTTGAAGTAAGATTGTTAACAGGTTGTTAACTCGGAACCTGTATGTCCTCTAGGACATACAGGTTCCGTTCCGTTCCTTTAGTACCTGTTGATGACCGCCAAGACAAGGTAGACCGTCTTGGCGGTCAACAACATCAACATATTATAAATCATCCTACAAGCTTGGCTGATTTCAAAGTTTATACAGTCATCTGGTATTTGGTTTCCATTGCAGCATTTTTAGGGTGCCATATCAACAGAGCAAAATAGCAAGTTTTATCTATTACAAACAGCGCCATCTATTACTGGAATGACGAAACTCGATTCTAAATAGCATTCGGAAAGAAACCCAACCTTTTGGTACCGGTCGCCTTAATGGCTTGTAAGTGTGTAGCTTGTATTTACAATAGAGGTCTCTATTTAAAAAGGCTTTTATCTTCGTCCCGGCTGCAAGAGTTAGCGCCTCGCACCAAAAGATATGTACATCTGGGCTTCCGTCTTGGGCTCATCATCTCCTATTATAGACTTGGTTAGATGGATGGATATCATTGCTTAAAACTTCCAGGCAATTGTCTTTCGTCTAGGTCTCTACTTCTCCTTTTCCATTTGCTAGTGTGAAGAGAAGAGCTACTTCAATTTTATTTCTAGATCACGTGTTCTAAAATACCATTCGGAGGCAAAACGAACTAATTACAAATGATGAATGTCTTCGACTGTAGTGAGTTTCAATAACAAATGAACAATATATCGGGGACCAATTAAAAGTTCTTGTTAATGTAGGATACTATAGAAACCGCTGACAACTGAACTGTGGCGTCTCGGAAATAAAGAATACAGGGTTGTCGATCACGACGATAGAGATAAGGATGCGGACAGTCACACAACCTTACGTTAGCATTAATCTTAACTAACACTACTTAAGTTTTTGTAATTGGCTGTTAGTAAATTTCACATTTCAAAATAAAAAAATATAAGTATAAAATGTGAAACAAGTAATAAACTGTTATTTATATTATATAAACATAATATTTATTGCATTTTTGCCCATTACCTCAATGGGCAAAAAGGCAGAGGCTATTTTATCCATAAAGGATTTCTCTGCGATATAATTATGATTGTCAATTGCGCATTTTCTTGATCATGCATTTTACGAGGTCTCCTAGGTATCTGATCCACACCATGGTTCAATCCTTGTCGTGGCAGTGGAGCTCAGTAGGCTAAGGTGAACCCAGCACCTTGGGCGAAGCTAATTGAACCGAGTTGCTGCTCTTTGTACCCCTCTTATAAGAAGAGGGGACAATAGGTAGGAGGGGACAAGGTGCGAGGATGGGAACCTCACCTCATTGCACTGTCCCGACGTTAGGACAGGTTGTTCTGTGGTGCGGCACAACCCTTCTGTGTAGGTGGCGTCGGTCCCTTGAAGGACTGACTAGTCGTCGAGGTGTCCTGCTTGCTCAACAGATCCGAGGCACCTCACCAAAGGCGGCATTGGTGGCGCTCGCCGGGTTTTCGTGGGTAGAGCTGCGTTCACCTTACCATCTTTCCTATTTCTGCCCAATAACATATTTGCTGTCTGAAAGATGCTTAGAGAAACAATATCTTATTATTTTTGTAGATATATTACTTGTATGTAGGTACTTATTTCACCAACGAATTACGTTATTATATCTTGCGCGATCGACTTGCGACATTAGAAACCTTTGTACTTATTGTATTTGTAAAAGTATAAAAAACCATTCAATAACTCAAAATTTGATACCATTGGTCAAGCCCAAACTACATAAAAAACCCTTGTGTGATGTATTGTACCCACAGATATCGAGTAGATTCTACCCTTTTGGTAACAAGATCCAACATAAAAGAATATTATTTGGTCTCCTTGTTACCTTGATTTTCTTTTGATAGACTAAGGGGGATGCGAGCCGCTTGTAAGTCGCCCATGAACACACAAGTAAGCTTAAAACTAGCCCAAGTCACTTAAATATCTTAAGACGTATGTTAAGTCCCGGTGCCAGTAATTACACTGCCTGCCCTGGCCTTCTCTCCGAAAGTCAGCAAAGCTGTTTCACGGGAGAATCAAACAGGATATTGGTATCCATGCAGCCTTAGGGCGTCGTCTCGTTTCATATATTATAATATATACCTATATATAAGCAAATTTCGGAAGAGGGCCAATAACAATCAAGACAAAGCTGTAAGTATAATTCAGTGCGTATAGTAGAACAATCCTTTCATGTCCTATAACCCATAAGGTTATATTTCAAAGTCCAAAGTCAAAAATCTATGCTTGGTATATTATACGCGTTGGCGCTCAAGCCGGAGGTAGCGGGTTCGAATCCTGTCAAGGAACAAAAAGTTTTCTGTGTTCCTGGGTCCTGAATGTGTATTATATAATAAAAATCTTAAATATATGCATAGTATAAAAGTATTATATAATTTAAAGAACTTGCCACCGGACCAGATTGACGTGGTATAAAAGCGTCCATAGATATTATAATTATAGGCGGTAAACTCAGAAACTACTAAACTGTAGGTAGGATTGTTTTCTAATGTTTGCGCGAATTTCACTCATTTTAATGAAACAATTTTTACGGATTTTATCGCGGTTTATTAAGATTTTTACAAGCCCGACGTTTCGGATACTTTACAGCAACCATGGTCACGGGAGGACTGAGGTGACAGATGTCCTAACGTTACAAAGTTATTCGAACTACCCTATGATACATCATGATTTTAATAAGTCCTCTACTACAGTAGAGGACTTATCAAAATAATAAACGTCGGGCTTGTAAAAATCTTAATAAACCGCGATAAAATCCGTAAAAATTGTTTCATAATAATGTAGGTAGGATTATAAAAATATTTTCGGTCATAGGTACTTCAGACACGAGGTGGAAGGTGTTCCAGTGTCTAATCCTACACTTCTATCTGGAATCTATGCACTTGGTATAAGCACGGTGATGGTACAATGATAACGCTTTTACTATGTGACCAGTAACTTGTTACAAATTTTGTTTATTTAAGGGAGCGCCATCTGTGCATTAACTGTTGAATTAGCTCATAATAATGTTTAAAGCTTTTCTGAAACCAACATTATATTATACTGTACTAGATACAAATTTCATGGTTTATGAACTTTCATATACGACTTTAAATCCGTTCAAGTAAAATCATGTACTACATGTATGTTACTTTAAAAATTAAATATAACTTAACATGTAATGAATCATGGGATCGGCCGTCTTAGCGATCATTGAAAGAGGTCTATGTATAACAGTGGACGGATAAAAACTGATGATGATGATGATGATGTGTTGAATAAAAAAACATTTAATATGTAACATAGTAGTTTAGTACGTCAGCATAATATTTCTGTCGATGAATAGCCTAGTTCTAAAAATGCGAGTAAGTAGGTACCTACGTAGCTACTTTAAATAAAATACCCCTTTCAAAATCACTACTACAAGAAATATTCTCTACAGACAGACACATATGCATATCATAAATAGGTCAATAGTTTTATAATAGGTAACTTATTAATTATTAAAATATATTACTGAATTCTAATTATTTTTTTTTCATTAAAATTATTATCAATATTACTATGATAAAGCATATAGATAAATATACCGTTAGAAGCAACCCTCATATCTTTATATCTAGGGCTACGATAGAAGTGTGCGAGCTGTGTTCATTGTTCCAAGCCAGTGGTTAATCATCACTCGCGCTAGATACCTCACTATTGAGCTCTCATTCTTTTAAAATTCCGCACCGTTTGTAAAATCATTATGTGATTTTCATAATAAATACAAAATTATTAGTAAGGTATTATTGACGTAAAAACAAATAGTGCCGTGTCTATTTTTTCTAACTAGTGACTAATAATGTTGTTAAAAATATTGTTTATAAAAATAAACCATTTTCACAGACTGACTGTACGTAATGTATAAAAAAATGTTTTCAAATTGGTAAAATAATTTACAGATAAACAATTCTTCTCTAAATAAAACAAGTTTATGATTAAAAGTATACAATGCATGTAAGTGAAATGTGATTTTTTTATTGTAAAATCTTTAAATATCTTAGACATCATATTTTTGATAAAATGAATACATCTTACAAGTAATTATAGTCAGTTATATTATTCATAATAATCCAGGTTAATATTTATAACAAAAACTAAATTTACAATGGGTGCCGAACTGGTGTTAGTTTTTCTGCTGGCATTAACTTAATAATACAATCAGTGCAGTAATCGGTACCGGCATTATCTGTCCACCGTGCACCCAGAAACCCAGTCTTTTGACATCCCACACACATAGTCTTAGTTTGATACACTGGACAAGTTTCATCCAAAATCCTATGTTCCTTTGCTGCCTTCAATAGTTCTAATATGGTTTTATTTCCGCTCTTAGTGTCAGAAGTTGTGCTTCCTTGAGCCTCACTACTGTCATAAGGATCTTCCATTTTAACTGGTACATGTAACTGTGGGAAAAATGTAGACTTTTTATAAAATATTGACTTGTTTTTATCCTTGATTATTCCTTTTGGAGCTCTTCCCGGTATAGGCAGACCCGCTTTAGCCAATTTCGCAAAATACTTCTGCAATCTGCTCGTCACTTGCAATGGTGTCCTGGTGCCTAAAGCTTCAGCTATTTTTTTATACCTCCTAAATTCAACAGGCTCTTCTGGATAGATTTCTAGTAATTCTTCTAATCTCTTCTGTTCCTCACACGACCACAACTGGTTGAAAGTTTCAGGTTTACTATTTGTGAATACTCGCCCCCTTACTTTGATATTAAAATCTAATTCTTCTTTAGATGGCTTATGCTCATTTGGATTGTCTTTACTTGGAGATGTATCAATGTTATACTTACTCCAGTCTATATCAGGGAGGTCTTCAATTACCTGACGGGATGGAAAATTGATTTTACCTGCTTTTAAATTTTCTACGAACATTAAAGGATCTTCTAATGCCTTGGTCTCCGCGTTTGAGATTTCTTCGATATCTTTCAGCGCTTGTATCTTTTGCGCTTCCAACTTAACAATATATTTTAATAGCTCACAATAATCTTTATTACTTCGTATGGCAAGGTGGTCCGTTTCAAAAGCAAACTCTCCATCTGTTTCTATAATGTCAGACTCAGGTTCTTCCATGATTTATAACTAAAAAACCAATAATCATTGAAAAGGCTATCAAAACTATCAGGCTATCAAGAAAAGTAAAATGCTATCAAGTGTAAAATTACCAGAAAGTCCTAAGAAACTAGGCATTAAAATAAGAAACAAATTTAATAGTGTGCACAACAAGAAATACAAACCTGAATATAGGAGTTCTTCACTTAAAGGATGGAATAACCGGTATGTATATTAAGCATTAATTTAGCCTTCGTGAATATTATATTTATATTTCTCGTAAATCTTCGTTTATAACCGCAATTCGCAAACAATTATTTACGTTTTACATTTTACTGTCTACATCAATGTCAAAACTCAAAAACAAAACAAGTCACTTGTCATCTTGTCATTGACTTGTGACCACTTGTGAGTTGTGACTTGTGACAAAGAAATGACAGATCTATGGAGCATGTAAAAATAAAAATACCGGCCGAGTTGAGAACCTCCTCCTTTTTGTTGAAGTCGGTTAATAACAGAAAATGAAAAGCAACAGACGAAAATTATTGTTTTTATAGGCCTTTTTTAATCAATGACACTATAAAATAAACAAAACTTTAGGGTAGGTATTAAGATTAAGTTTTGACTTTTGTATTAAAAGTTAATTTATAAGGAGGCAGTCTAGCTAAGCGCCATCTGTGAGCAATACACCTCAACTTCCAGTCGTTGTTGGTACATACACAATTTTCATGTTTATGTAGGTATATAGTACTCTTGTGTTCTAACAGAGGGCGCTTATAAATAAATCATGAAGGTAACGCAATAAATTGTAGAAACTAGTAGGTACATAATCTAAATTCTAATCAGTGATTCCATATTAGTGTATTATCTAGTGAGTAATAAACATTGAACAGCTAATAATGTTGGTTTAACGGTTAACCTAACCTTTTGATTTCATCCTAATACAAGGTAAGTAAGTAGGTACCTTTTTTTTTTTGTTCCCGCTGGGGAATGCTCTTAAGCATACCACAGGGCCCGGGGGAGCCCGGGGGTTATGTGGGACTCTCTGCGCCCGAAAAGATGGTAAAGTGAGCGCAGACTCTACTCACTAAACCCCAGCGGTGTTCTCCTCTTCGTCTGGGTGACCCGGCGAGGGAGCTGTGGACGTCCTCACCGGGCCACAACGGTGTGCCATCTGGCACTCTTCTCTGAGGAGAGGACCACCTGAAGTAAGTAGGTACCTAATGTTACAGTTGAAAGTTCATAGGTACCTATGCATAACAATATATTTCAATGATTATAGTGAAACATTTTTTACGGATTTTATCGCGGTTTATCAAGGTTTCTCGTTTACTTACTTACTTTACTCGTTTACTCTAGTACTAGTACTCTCTCGTACTAGAACTAGTTTACTCGTAAACTCGTTTCGGATACTTTACAGTAACCATGCTCACGAGAGGAAAGTCATAAGTCATAAGTCCTAACGTTACAAAGATAATTGAAACTACCTTAAACGATACCTACATCAATATTTTGGTTAGTCCTATTATCACAGATATTGGGAAGACCTATCTACGCAGAAAGTGCTAACTGCTTAGCTAACTGTATCTTTAATCTATGCCATATTATGCTTGGATTTTGATTTGATAATTTTAATAATGGAATCCCATGCAGGTGGTAAGAACCAGCCGTCTTCTCTATTGAAATTAGGATGTTTTTAATTTCAATAGGTGAGGCTATGAGGATCATTCTTGGTTGGAATCGGTGTTATTTTGCGAGCAATTGTTGTTTAACAAATCTAATACAATGAAAACAATACACAGCCACAGGGAATCCTATTGTAGGGACCAGGGTGCATTGTTTTTTTTTTGTACCACCTTTGTATGTTCAATTAATTATTTTTGATTTTGAATAAAAGTGCTGTTATTTTGGTAGTACTGTATATTAGGTACCTATATGTAACATGACTATTTATTTTTGAATTCAAAACGGGACACATTTGTTTTTTATAAAATTGGTTCTCAAAAAGTTATTACCATTAATTCTCTATAATCTATATGCATAACAAATATTTTATGTTTTTTTTTAGTTAATAATTCATGTTCTTGTATTTATTTTGAAAATTGGATTTTTTTTACTAGGTACTTAATAAAAATTATGAAAAAACTTTCTCTCGGAACAACGGGACGGGTTACCCAAAAACGGAACGTCTAACCACGTCTGACTCTGGTCACTAATATCAGGTACATTAAATGAGTGTCAACCTATATGAGTATACAAAAATATTGAAGCCATCATTATACCTACTGTTGATTCTGACTGCTGATATTATTTAAAGGCATTTTTTTCTTTTACACTGAGAAATGATCTGAGGCATCCCGCGGGGAAGTGGGTCTCCCCAGGCGGGTATTTCGGACTCACTGCGCCCGAAAGGTGGTAAGTTAGACGCAACTCTACCCACTAAAACCCGGCGAGTGCCACCAATGCCGCCTGAGGTGCTCAGATCTAATGAGCAACGGGGCATCTCGACGGCTAGTCCGACCCTCAAGGGATCGACGCCACCTCCACAGAGGTACCTATTGTCCCGCACCACAGAACAACCCCTCCCAACTTCGGAACAGTACAATGGGGTGAGGTTCCCATCCTCGCCCCTTGCCCCCTGCTTTTTTGTCCCCTCTTCTTATATGAGGGGTACAAAGAGCAGCTCCCTCGACTCAATTTGCTTCACCTAAGGTGCTGGGCACACCTTAGGCTACTGAGCCCCACCGCCACGACAAGGCTTGAACCATGGTGGGGATTATTTAAAGTCATACTGCAATATTTGTTAACAAAGAATCTAGGCACATTCCTTCGATTTTTTTTTTCACAATATAGACTTAATTCCTTTCACAACAATATCTTTTTTACTGGTGGGAGAGATGCGCTGTGCCGCGCGTCGGTCTGTAAGAGCACCAAATTTCTTAAAAAAAAAAGAAATGTGGCGTTTATAAAAAGAGAAAGGTTAAAAATAATAAAGATTTAGTTACATACATAAAAGTTTATTAATATTAAAATTAAATAATGTATATAACAGGATGGCCATTTGCACACGGACGCATGAGCTCTTCTTGTTTTACATTATTTAAATTCAATATATTAAATATATTCAATTACATAAACTTTTATGTAATTAAATCTTTATTATTTTTAACCTCTCTCTTTTTTATTAACGCTACAGCAACACAATTTTTATGAGTAAATTTCTCGCATTATTATCAGGAGTATTCAGGATTCTAACAGGCAGATAACGATATAAGTAGGTACAGTCAACGTATGAAAAACGAAACTCAAGCTTTTTCAATTACAATTTAAGTAAACGTGAATTTGACCTTGCATCTTGCATCCTTCAGAAAAGTAATAACTAACGTGCAAGCTGGTTCTCCCTTTATTAAGTGATATAAGTATTTTTTTTTTCTTCGGAAGTGCTAGACTTTTCAGCCTGATGGCCTTTAAGCTCAATCGCTATAGTAAGTGAACAGATGGCTCACTTAAAAAATATTCGAAAGGGGGACGCCCCCTCCGCGCCCCGCAGGGGGCGCGGTTCATCGCGCGCGCTGCTCGGGAGAGCAGGATTTGGACTAGTCAAATCCGATACGGTTGACGAATCTTTTACGGTTGAATTTACCCTATCATCATGAGGGCCGGCCCTCATCCCTCCCTCTGTAGAGGGAGGCGGGCCACGCGCGGTGCCCAAGCAATCCAGCGGTAGCGTAGTGCTACCGCTGTTAGCGCGATCTGGGTTTGTGTCTACTCGTATCGGATTCGATATAAGTATATTAGGTCAGGTTTGACTTTACAGAAGATAAACAACATTAAGTAAAATTGGACTGTACTTGACAGGTCATATTTGAAGCTACAGTTACACGTCGAACACTCAATGCTATGTAGTTATGTGAGTAGTCATGTCAATTTTTTATCATAATATTCAAAAACTTTTGCCCCATAATTTCCACATTTTTCTTTCTTAATTCGTCATTCAGGTAAACAACGCGCTTCCCACCATGGTTCAGGCCTTGACGTGGCGGTGGGGCTCAGTAGCCTGGGGTGAGCCGCTGCACCTTGGGCGAAGCTAATTGGGCCGAGGTGGCTCTTTATACCCCACTTACAAGAAGAGGGGACAGAAGAGCAGGGAGCAAGGGGTGAGGATGGGAACCTCACCCCATTGTATTGTCCCGACGTTGGGAGGGGTTGTTCTGTGGTGCGGGACAACCCCTCGTCCCGTCAGGCAAGGGGCGAGGATGGGAACCGTGAAACTAGCCAACTTTGCCCGTTTTTTTAATAAAAATGAAAAAAAATCATGAATTTTGTACAGGAAGGTAGGTATATTTTGTCATTTGCAACAACTTTGTAAACTTGTGCAAGTTATTGTAGTGCAAATTTTGTAATAAGTTAGAATTTAAAAAGAATTTTGTTCAATTTTGATGACGGGCAAAATAATCTAGACTTCTAGCCAACATTGCCCACGTTGATTTTTTACCAAATTATAACTCGTATAAGTACGTCATCAACACCTCGACCAGAATTTGTGGAAATCTTGGCTTAGATTTCAAAATGATGTATGTAGTTTATACGTACCTATTTGTAAATAAATTACTGGGTAATGTTACCCAGAGATTTTTGTTTTTTCCCATATGTTACGCAAGTAACAATTTAAAATGTTAAGGGTTGTCACATCTTAGTAAATTATGAAATGTGAATAAGAATATAGAGACTTTTTTATTTTACTAACGATTGTACGTCTGGGGACGCCAAACTGTAGTTTGGCGTCTCTCGATGATGTTTGTTTTGAAGAAACTGATTCACATTTCACACGCTATCATTTTCACCTGTCTTCGGTACAGTTTTTATATGCGCGAGATCCTATTTTGTACTACATTTTTTTAAATTCTAGATTTGTTTGTTTTGTCTGAAAATTAAAATAAAAAAGTACCTATTTATCACATACACCACGTAAATAGGTATTCGTAGTTTTTACATTCATAGAGGTTTATTCTCAACTGAGGCCATTATTTTACAGTCTTACAATATTGTGTACTAAGGATTTAACAAAGTTATGTAGTCACTTTAATTTAACGTTGGATAGACATGAATTGAGGACGATTATAAAATAAAATAAATTTATTTTTTAAGTATGTAATGAAGAGTTAAAGACTTTTATTTATAAATTTAACATTCTCAAATGTACAAAATGTAGTTAAAATTACATTTTGAGTTTATTAGGATTATTTACATTAAACATTGTATAAAGACAAAATCTTAAACAAAGTACCTATCTAAAGATGACAACCCTAAGCACTTTTCAATGACGGGCAATGTTGGCAAGTATGAGTCTAAACAGTTTATGGTAACTTTGCCCATCGTTGGCAATTTCGAGGAATAACTAAAATAATATACAATAATTAAAATACTCAGCAATTGTTATTCTATAGTAAACAGACAAATAAACTTAACTGGGGTTTAACCATGATGAACCATTCACGGAATCTTCGATCAAGAAATTTGTCCGCCAAAACACATGCCACATTCGACATTAAGTTCTAACAGGCAACTGAAGGATTTTGAAAAGAATTACGTTACCTAGTGTTGCCACAAATATAATCTACTTTCCAAACAACTTCTAAATGTTGCCATAAAATTAAAATATTTTCCTATGGTAATGATATTGTATAGAAACTGCATTTAGGGCAAAGATACCTTGATTGGCAAAGTTGGCTAGTTTCACGGAACCTCACCCCATTGTACTGTCTCGACGTTGGGAGGGGTTGTTCTGTGGTGCCAACCCCTCTGTGGAGGTGGCGTCGGTCCCGTGCGGGACTGACTGGCCGTCGAGGTGCCCTGTTTGTTTACTAGATCCGGGGCACCTCACCAAAGGCGGCATTGGTGGCACTCGCCGGGTTTTAGTGGGTAGAGCTGCGTCCACTTACCAGCTGTCGGGCGCAGCGAGTCCCACATACCCGCGTGGGGAGACCCACGCGGGTATGTGGGATGCCTCAGAGCATTTCCCGGCGTTAAAGAAAAAAAAGGGGGCAAGGGGTGAGGATGGGAACTTCAAAATTATGGGAGTCTGTGTATGGACTATGGCTGTAATCACTTACCATCTTGTGTGCCTTTTTTTAAAGTACTGACAAAAGGTCAGTAATCACCTGTATCCAAAGACACTAGACCTGAGTGTTATCAGGTGTGTTACCTTCAAATATTACATTACAGCAAAAAAGAAAAAAGTTTTTAGTCTGTGTCTGACAACACAGGCTAAAAGTGTAACCCCACCATGGATCAGGCCTTGTCGTGGCGGTGGGGCTCAGTAACCTAGGGTGAGCGATGCACCTTGGGCGAAGCTAATTGGGCCGAGGGGGCTCTTTGTACCCCTCTTATAAGAAGAGGAGACAGAAGAGCAGGGGGCAAGGGGTGAGGATGGGAACCTCACCCCATTGTATTGTCCCGACGTTGGGAGGGGTTGTTCTGTGGTGCGGGACAGCCCCTCGTCCCGTCCTCGTGGCGTCGGTCCCTTGTGGGACTGACTAGCCGTCGAGGTGCCCTGTTTGTTTTCTAGATCCGGGGCACCTCACCAAAGGCGGCATTGGTGGCACTCGCCGGGTTTTAGTGGGTAGATGTAATGGCTGCGTCCATTTACCAGCTGTCGGGCGCAGAGTGTCCCACATACCCGCGTGGGGAGACCCACTCACTCCCCCGCGGGATGCCTCAGAGCATTTCTCGGCGTTAAAGAAAAAAAAAGGCTAAAAGTGTAAAAAAATCTCAGTAGATATGCTAATATGACCAATTCACCAAACAATGTCAGCTTATTCTGCGGTGGGTGTACAATAATCACAGAATTAATGAAAAGGTAGTCTGGCCTTTTGATAACGCGAGTAGACAATTTTGGGTCGGTAATGAGAGCGCTGACGCTTGGCTGACGCAAATCACAATTAGATGAGAACATTACAGACGTGTATGATGAAGACATACAAGTGTATTATGTACAGATATGTATTTCACTCATGTATACTCACGAATTGTTAAAGTAACGAATGTATCATATGTACATCATCTGACAGTAATCATCTGATTTACGTAATACAAATTAATAATTTACAATAATTTTATCTGTTTGTTTTTTACTTTTTAAAACTTGGACGAGTTCTGAAACATTTGCTATGTTTCAAGAATTCGATTTTTTTATATACAAACACCAAAACGTTTTGAGAATCGGAAACCAACATAAATAATATCAATGAATTATTTGATACGGCAAAATATAATATTGTCAATGCGTAGTAAAATAAATAGCATTTTCATAATGCTATGTTAGTTGATATCCCTAGTCATACCACGCCATACGAACTAAAAATGTAGCCATGAATGTTTCACAGCTCTTCTTAACTCCTAACTTATGGTACACTCCCACATCGATCCGGATCGATCGCGGAAGCTTGGGTTCGAATCCGATACGAGTAGACACAAACCCAGCCGCGCAAACAGCGCTAGCATGATAGGTTAAATTCAACCGTAAAAGATTCGACGACCGTATCGGATTTGACTAGTCCAAATCCTGCTCTCCCGAGCAGCGCGCGCGATGAACCGCTCCCCCTTTCGAATATTTCTTAAGTGAGCCATCTGCTCACTTACTGTACTGTACTGAACTGAACTTAAAGGTCATCAGGCCGAAAAAAAAAACACTTAACATTAGCAGCGACCCGCGGTTTCACCCGCGTACTTCTCATTCCCGTGGGAGTACAGGGATAAATTATAGCGTTACCTATTTTATTCATATGTGTAACCCATGTTATTGTAAAGTTTCATCGAAAGTAGTTTTTGTGTGAAAGAGTAACAAACACACGTCCTTACATCCTTACAAACTTTCGCGTTTTTTTATATCATATGCCAATGAGCAATCGGAGTCTTAGGTGACTACCGAACATCCGCAAAAGAGGTTATGCATATGTATTGCCCTCCTTTTCCCATTTATAATATTAGTAGGATAGTATGAAGTATAGGATATCAGAGATATACCTATTTTCTTTTTGATTCTATAAGGAGGTGAAAAAATAGTGATTCCTAAGATCCATTTAAACTTTCCTCATCATAATATAGTAAGCTTTAGTACTTTATTGTAAGTACTAAGTAGGGCGCTAGGCTTCGTGGAATCGCCGGCGGACTTGACGTACAAACCTTGATAAGGCTGCCGGGGAGAATCTGTCGGGCGCAGATGTCGAATTTACATAACTAGCGCTTTTGTTAGATTATGTAAACATTGTGTGCACTTATTACTTATTATTAAACGAATTTAATTAAATATAGGTTATTGTTGTTGACCGAGTAACGAATAATTTGCTCTGCCCCGCTTGCCGCCCTAAAATTTGAAACAATGCTTTCAATATAAATAGTCTATAGCCTTCCTTGAAATGAATACAATAATAATTACATCTAGGATATCTCAATTGCCAACGAGCACTTAATAGGTTGACCAGAAAGTTAATATGACTTTATTCTGACAAAGCTGAATGGCCCATGGGAAAAATGACTATTGACAAATGTTGCCCTTTTAAAGAATCTTTTTAATTATCGCCTAAATTAGTTTCAAGATAGTTCATACTCGCGGAGAATAGAAATTAAGAAGAACCATCTTATATAGGCGACAAGTTGAAAAAGTGTCCATCTGTAAACGCAAATTAGCCACAAATAGTATAGTTCAAAAACCGTCCACAATGGCGCAAGTGCAGCATGCAGAAGCGTGTTTGTATAATATAATATAAATGTGTATGTGTGCGTAATTTCTTGGTGCACACACACGTTTAAAAATATTTCCACTTGCTGCCTGTAATATGTCATAATTTGTCGCGCCTTTTCGACGGACACTTTTCATAGCACAGAGATGGTTTTCCTCACTTTCTATTCTCCACTTCTCCATGATCGTGCTACAAGACTAAATATCACGGATCGTGTCGTGACCATAGATTTAGATTTTTTTAATGGTCGTGACAGTGTGTCCAGTTGGTATTCCCTTTTCTTCGGCCGCATAAATTTAAATTTACGTCAGTATCTAAACTTATGATGATAATTTCTATAGCCTATGCCACTCAAGTAAGGGATCGACCGTCTTGGCGTTCATTGACGGAGGCCTATGTTCAGCAGTGGACGGCACTTTCGAAGATTATCTCATATATCCAAAGCCATAAATTAATTACTTCTTTATTGTATTATAGATAGATTTTTATTATAGCCTGACCAGAAATATATATAAACCCTGCATTGGTGTCGCCACTGTATCTTTTTTACGTCAACACACAAGGAACAAGTATAATATGGAATTGACATTCGCGTATACCCGAAAGGGACAGGCATATTTTACAGGGATACCACATTCATAGTAACAAGTCTACTTATTTTCTTGAAACAAGTGAATTAAAAATAATAAAAAACTGGTGAAGGTTGATAGATAACTATAAGCATTAGCCCTAACCAAACATTTATTGTAATTTTAGACAGCTGCATTTTTCCGGATTATCGAAAATATTATGTAATGACTAATAACAAACCGCTAAAAACATAAATAATAAAAAAGAAGGCTATATACGTCTTAATATGTATGATCTATAGTACATAGCCTTTAAGGATAGCAATAAACATATTTGTTTTTATTGTGTTTATTTCGAAAATTCCAGTCACCCTTTTTAAATAATACCACATTCTTGGGTAATCTACTTATAACAAAACTGGTATCACCATACCTACATAAGCAGACCAAATTAAAAAGTAGTACAAAATGGCGGCATATTTGACAAACTGTTCGCGAGTGAGAATGTTTGTATGGCATTCAAATTTAGTGATAATTTTTTGTTGGGCACATCCTTGTTGTGCCCAACAAACAAAGGGTGATATTCTGACAAAGACAAAAGAAAGTGTCTATGTCTCTGCCACTCTTGGATTTTTCGTATGTTGTTATCTCGTTCCAATACGGTATTATTATTAGCTTGTCAAATCTATTGATACTTGATCTTAGTCAACACATAGCACAGTCCACACAGAAATTAGTTCCGAAATTTTCCGCAATATGGCGAGGGATTTTATTTTTCTGGTCAGACTATACTAGATAAATTGCTCATTGTAACAAAAGTAACTTAATTTTCAAGGAAAACTGTATAATATTGTTATATTTCTGTATTTTCCGCGAATCTCATTACAATAAACATTTAATAGATTTTATCTCTAACCATTTAATATAACAGTTTTATAACAATTAAACATATTTCATAACTTCCCCAGTAAAGGCTTTAGCTTCAATACCCCCCTTGCGTATTGAAACTGAAGTCTGAAATGAAAGGAAACCAGGTCAACTCCGAGGTTACCGACTCTGTTGTTATATTTACTATGGAGCACGCTTACGTATGGTGCGGAGTAAAAGTTTATAATATAGACCAAAAATAAGCAATAGTTACCAAAAATAAGTAATAGTAGTTTTAAGTACGCAACCGAACATTCGGAGCCTTATGATGACTACCGACGCCCATTGATATCCGCACGACTAAAAGTTATGCAGATGCGTTGCGCTCTTTTTCCCTATCTCCCCCGATGGGCCACCGGAAACTCACAAACCGCACGAAACGCGACAGCATAGCTGTCACTTGACGCCGGTGTTATGTGAGCGAGAGGTATCTACCATCCCGGTCGAGCCGGCCCAAAAAGCATGGCACTACCACTATATTTTAGATAGTATATTACACAGTTCATAAATTCTATCAGTCCTAGATAACTGAAAAGTTATACTAAAAAAATCTCCAACGCTATAAAAAGAGTTATGACCTCGATACGGCTTTACCGATTTTGATTATAAATGTCTAACACCACTGCTTTGTAATCTGGAAACTTGCTTTCGAAAAAACCGCATAAAAATTAGCTCATCCATCTAAGCGCTACAGTACCATGGACAGACATACATAGTGCTTTTTGCGTCAGGTAAAAAAAAAAAAAGGTGAGATGGTGAATTATTTATGGAGAAACTATACACCATCATGAGTGTCATGAGTGGTGTATGAATGGTGTTGAGACCTAGATCCATCTCAAGTCAGTAATTTGGAAGACAGCAACTAGACAAAACACCGTTCTGTTCTTGTTTATGGGTGTACATTCGACTGGCCTGTTGGTTGGACTGAGGATCATTTATCAAATATCGATGTTGTTAGTACATTTGATCAAATTATCCAAGTTCTTTAATTTAAGTCACATGTGACAATAAATTTGACTAGTCGAATACCACCTTAAGACAAATTTAACGACACCTCTCAAGCTATAATCCATCAAGCAGTTAAGACCTGGTTAAGACTATTTGTGCAAAATAATACAGTCGAAAAACATAACACTCCTTTTCTGCAGTCAGGTTAAAAGAGTAATATAATAATAACAATATCTATGGACGCTTTCACACCACGTCAATCTCGTCCCGTGGTAAGTTCTCGAAGAACTTGTGTTACGGGTTATTAAAAAATTATATTTAAAACTTTTATACTATACATATATTTAAAATTTTTATTATATATTACACGTATTTAATACATGTGTATTGACCCAGGAACACAGAAAATATTTTTGTTCCCTGGCAGGATTCGAACCTGCAACCTCCAGCTTGAGCGACAACGCGCTTACCACTGAGCCACAGAGCTCGTTGATGAGTCTCTCTTTTCTTCATCATCCAACCTGAACCAATATTTATATCAATTGATAGAATCCGATTATGCAAGCCGGAGGCCTTTCATCATCTCTATCAATCCAATTAGCACGAACAACTGGCGTTTTCAATTGAGGTCACATAAACTTACACGTGGGTCTTATCAGTTTTTTTCAGATAGGAACATCTATCTTTTAAGCTTTTTTATTTAATCATCATCATCATCAGGTGCCATTTTCATATTGAAGGTAATGTGACAAAATTTCTGCGGGCCTGTGCTGCTTCCTTTAAATGCGTATAGGTTTGTTTGCTTCTTCTTCACCACTTCACTTTACCTACCTGGGATCTTGCCTTCGAGGATCAACCTTGGAAATTCATCTTACTAATATCACAGCTAATGTTATAAAGGCGAAAGTTTGTTTTGGATGTTTGTTGATCTTTCACGACGAAACGCCTGAACTGATATTTGGCTGAAAGTTTAAATGCTTGATGCTTTATACCGTGGATTAGGCTATAAAAATAATCATCATCAATCCGGTTACGGTTGTAAATCTAAATTAACGCAGGCGACGCTGTGGATACCAGTTAGTACCTATTTAATTTTATAAAAATGGTGAGGTAATACCGGTGGGAGGGAAGCGCTGTGCCGCGCTCCCGGCTGCATGGGTACCACCATCTTGCTTGTTTCTCCCGTGAAACAGCTTTGCTGTGTTTCGGAGAGAAGAGCAAGACAGGCAGTGTAATTACTGGCACCGAGACTTAACATCTTATGTCTCAGGATAGGCAACACATAGATGAGTTGCCTGGGCGAGCCCAGGTAAACTAATTTATGTTCATGGGCGACGTCGACCACTTTCCATCAGGTGGCACGTTTGCCAGTTTGCCTATCCAACTAACATAAAAATAAGTATTTGTAAGTTTGCATATAGAAGGTAATTTTCAAATCTACTAATCTTATTTAAATTTATATTCTTAACGTTATCACCGAGAGACATCCTACTAATATGTATACTATTATGTATGGTTGTATGTTTGTTTCTCTTTCACGCAAAAACTACTGAATGGATTTTGATGAAATTTTACAATATTACAGCTTACACATCACCATATCATACAAATACTATGATTTAAACTTGTACTCCCACGAGAATGTGAAAATCGCGCGTGAAACCGTGGGCTGCTATGAATCTAAGCTACCAAAGGCGAAACTGTGGGCAACAGTCAGCAATTAATATTATAGAAATGACTTTGTTAAAGCGACTGTATGTGCTCTTCCGACCTACAGATTTATTGTAAAAATGGTCTGATATGCGCAAGCAAAATTTGAAAATATGTTCGGCTATATAAAAATAAAAAAAATAATCAATAATATATGTTATTCTACAAACTCACATTGCAAATATGTACTTACCGAAAAGAAACTACAATTAAAGTGAACAAAAGGCAGACATTGGAGAGTCGCCAAGTTCGACAATTGTCTCATTGCTCCCAACTTACCGACTCAAACTGTCCCGAACTAGAGCATTCATGAGACGTTGATTGCAGGGCTGCTAGGGTTTTCAGGACCGTCCACGCTTTAAGGGCGTTAAGGGACAAATTTCACTGAAATGCATATTGTAATAGGTGACCCTCTGAATTATTATGACCTGTACATAAAGGCTACGTTAAAGGACAGAGTCTCACACAGGGCTGGACTATCAAGCGGTGGAGGCAGCCTAGGGGCCCCGCACAGATTCGGGGCATTTTTTGTGACCTCATTTCCAATTTAATTTGGAGATTTGTAATGATACAAACTGTAAGAATTAAAAAAAAAGAATAAATAGTCGACGAGATGTTCATCGTCTAAGGTCATCGGTGCATCGTCTAATGGCCGCGGTGCATTGGCGCATTGTCTGGGGGCCCCTGTGCATTATCTAGGGGCCCAACGTGGTTAATCCGGCCCTGGTCTCACATCGTCATCACCGATGGCAACCCTAATTGGAGAAACGAAAGACTTGTTTGTATCAAAACTTTGAAACTTGTTACAGAGTTCAAATAATGGACTTTTATGATTTATTTTCTGTGACGGTTCATGAAAGTTAAACATCGTTCGTGAAATTAGGTTTTCACCTTTTCCAGAGATGCCGTGGAAAAATCGCGATTTTACTTATTGGATATATTTTACGGTCCTATCTCCCGATTTTTAGGACGTTTATACTCTATCATAATAAAAACGTTCTACTCAAAACTGACTTAAGCAGGAACACACAAATAAATGTGGCAAATGTTTTTATGTTAGTTGGATAGGCAAACTGGCAAACGTGCCACCTAATGGTAAGTGGTCGACGTCGCCCATGAACATAAACCAGTTTACCTGGAACGAGCACAGGCAACTCATTTGTGTGTTGCCTATCCTGAGACATAAGATGTTAAGTCTCGGTGCCTGTAATTACACTGCCTGTCTTGCCCTTCTCTCCGAAACACAGCAAAGCTGTTTCACGGGAGAAACGAGCAAGATGGTGGTACCCATGCAGCCGGGAGCGCGGCACAGCGCTTCCCTCCCACCGGTGATATATAATAATTGTATAAATAATAATATCTATGGACGCTTTCACACCACGTCAATCTGGTCCCGTGGTAAGTTCTCGAAGAACTTGTGTTACGGGTACCAGACAACGGAAATATATTTAAAACTTTTATACTATACATATATTTAAGATTTTTATTATATAATACACATAATATTTAATACACATCCATGACCAAGGAACACAGAAAATATTTTTGTTCCCTGACGGGATTCGAACCCGCAACCTCCGGCTTGAGCGCCAACGCGTTAACCACTGAGCCACAGAGGTCGTCAATAAACTTATTTCTTTAATTGGTATATTCAGCTCTTCGATAATAAAACTACGGAACCCTAAACAGATCCATATGACATCCATAAAGAGATTAAATTACTCCATAATTATAATTGCGCGTCCTTTTAATTTTTTCTACCAAACTGTTTTTCTGCGTTATGATAAGCAAAACAGAATTCAAATTACCTACTTTATTGTGATACACAGGTTGCAAAAATTATATATACAGGGTAAAAGACTCACTGTGATACTCTGCCAATAGGCATACTTAAAAATACATTTCAAACAAACAGACAATGTAATTAATAGGTCCGGGGCCTACCAACCTTAGGGTATGCCTACCCTGCCCTACCCTACCCTACATGGGCGAGTTATCTGGGCCGAATATAGCACATCTTCCCTTAAATCTTTTAGATATTATAAATGCGAAAGTTTGTAAGAATGTATGGATGTATGTTTGTTACACTTCCATGCAAAAACTACCTTTTGAATATATTTACAATAACAGCTTATACATTAAAATAATAGGGTAGTACCGACGCAGATGAAATCGTAGGGCGCTGCTATTAGTTCATTTATATTAATTGACAAGATTACTTACAATCGCATATTGATCAGCAGTTTTGCCTATCTCAAAAAGCACTAAAATATTTATAAATCATCCGATTGTAACGATTACATCACTCGTAATCGTAATCATTATGCCACAAATCATAATCGTAATATTAATTGTATTAGTAACAAGCTGTTGGCCGCAGCTTCGCCCGCGTTAACTTAGATTTACAGCCTTAGACGGATTGATGATGATTATTTTTTTTAGAGTAATTACTCCCTATAACATAAGCTATCTTCCAGTGAAAATCCCGTCAAAATCGGCCCAGCCGTTTCCAAGATTAACCGGAACAAACAGACAGACAGACAGACCGACAAAAATTGTAAAAAGTGCTATTTTGGTATATTTAGTATATTTAGTAAAAAGCAGTTATTTTAAAGTTACAACCAGACGCTTCAATTTTATTTATCTGTATAGATGTACAAGCATAACGCAACGATTAACAAACTGCGCACTTCATGTATGATACAATAGAACTGCATAACCAATTAACATACGCATATGCTAATTACATGCTGGTGTGAACACGATAAAAGGCTTTCTTTCATTCCAAGCCGATGCCGAACAATAACCAAATTCACACGTCAATGATAATTTACAGCGAGGTTTTATGCTCTTATAGTTTTTTTTAAGTTTACTTGGGACTGGCATAAGTACCATTCATGCCCCCACCACTGTCCAAGCTATGTCGTAGCCTAAGGTGAACTCAGCACCTTGGGCGAAGCAAATTGAACCGAGGGAGCTGCTCTTTACCCCCTCTTATAAGAAGAGGGGACAAAAGAGCACGGGAACAAGGTGCGATAATGGGAACCTCACCCCATTCAATGGGGCCCATTGTACTGTCCCGACGTTGGGTTGGGGTTATTCTGGTTCGATTTGGGTATCGGGTTGTCCTAAGTCATCAGTAATATTACATTCAATCATAGATGTATAGTTTACTATCGGATAACATTGAAAATATTATCATATTCAACAAGAATCTTGTACGGAATTTTCCAGAATAATATAAACATCACAACGACACAAACGAAATCGGAATAGCGTGATATTCACAGAAACCGCTGGACTGGACGTCGGCCATCAAAGGGCAGTTTCTCAAACGACCCCACTCTATATTAAAATATATTTATTTTCTTATTTACGTCCGTTCCAAATAAGTTTTTTGACCTTTCCTTTGTAATGTAAACATTATTTTTCTTACGTTTACATTATATTTTTACTATATATATATTACTACCAAGTACCAAGTATTGACATGTGTCATAATTATTTTATTAGCACATTCCCGTCCACTGTTGGATATAAGAATCTTTTAATAAAAGCTTTCAAATAAGTAGTCACCATAAGGTTCCGACTGCTCTGTTGCCTCCCTGTGACGTAAAAAAAATTTCTAAATGAATGCAACAATTAGAAGGACGGTAGGTCAACACATACCTTCCGTCTTTCTAAGCGTTGCTTCAATTTCAATACCCTATTTGCCTACCGTCAGTAATTTGGCGTACCGGCCCACTGACACTCCAGCAAAGCGAGTTTTTCTTAAGTTCGACAAACTGGCAGACGTGCCGTCTAGATATAGGACACTAACGAGTTCACCAGAAAAGATTTATTCCCTTCCTTCCGAAACACAACGAAGCTGTTTCACTGAAAAAAATTCAGGACGGTGTTACCGGCTCCAATCAGTAAAATTCCGTACACACTATCACTTAAATTCTCAAAAACTCATAAGGTAAGGTCATAATTTCTGGTCTTACTTGTTAGGAGATTCTGAATAAGCTTACCCCAAGGATCTGCCAATAAAGGCTTCCTTTCCAATGACATTGACCCGGGGACATGAAGGGTTTTAGCTTCGTACGACCACTTGCGTACTGCGAACTTAAAGCCTCTTTACCCGCCATCCTTCGAGTCAATATACTCGGCAATTATTACGCAATGAACGCCGATAGTGCTGCTCTACTTTATTTGGTTGGTACCACAAAATGACAAGACGAATACTGAAACCTTTCACTGGCAGATAGCTGATACAGTTACTAAGGCTACAAAAATAATCATCATCATTCCGGATACGGCCGTAAATCTAAGTTAGCGCGGGCGAAGCTGCGGGCAACAACTAGAGAAACAATATTATCGGTGACAATGGTTGCTGCAAGGTATCCGAAACGTCGGGAATGTAAAAAAATACATGTTGTCTGTAAAGTCGGTTTACGGACCATAAGTTTACGTGATGGTCCCGGCGTTCATCGATTTATAAGACGTTAATCACGTCAAAATCGAGATACCGAGATACATTCTATTAAAGTTTGCCTCATTATAGAGACTCAAATTCATGAAAGTTTTAACCGTTAATTACTTTACATTTCTTGTTTTGATTCTCTATAGTCTTAAGATATTTATTAATATTCTGTCGATACAAGAAAAACATTACATAAATAGGTACAAAGAAAAAAGTATTAATCAGCTACGCTTCAACAGCGATTATTTATTACAAAAGTTATTACATAAATCAAGTTAATGCAATTTTCACAAACAATATTATCAGTGGAGACTCTTCGGCGAGTCTAAACTTCAGATTACAACGAAGTCAATAAAACGTTTATAGTAATAGGGTCCAAAAGGGTACCAAATCCCTTACATAGCAAACCAAAATTCTTATTTTGTTGATGGTATTTAATTGTATAGTTTTAGAGAATTAAAAACAAATAATAATAATAATAATCATTTATTTGCTAGAATGTAGTACAATATAGTTGTTTACATTAGTTTAGGTTCTCTTACATTCTACTTCCTAGAAGTGTGCAAATATTACATTTTAGTTTTGGGTGTACAAAATATACATATACCAATGATTTAGTAACAAGTCTATTCATATGTCATCATAATAATAAAATCAAATATCAATACACAATATAAATTAATAAAATCTAGTATGCGCCCAATGCTCAATTTCATACACTTCAATTATATTATTTGATTATCATTTAAGAATTCATTTACACTATAATAGCATTTTTTGATAAGCAGATTAAAATTTTTTCTTTTAAATACTATAAAATTTTCATCTTTGTACTGTTGTGGTAATTTATTAAACAATGTAATAGCCATACAAAATGCACTGTTTGAATATATTTGAAGTTTTTTAATTGGAACATATAATTTATTTTCATTACGTGTTCTATAACTAGTTACTTCTTTCTGTTTTTTAAATAATTCACTATGTTTCCATACGAATACCAGCATCTCGAATATATATAGGACAAGGGAAGGGCAAAATTTTATATTGCTGGAACAATGGTTTACAGCTATCGAGACGTTGCGCGCCGCAGGAGGCCCTAATACATGCATTTTGTCTTATGAAAATATTATGACTATGGACTGAGTTTCCCCATAGAATTATACCATATCTTAAAATAGATGATACATATCCATGATATGCTAATAACGCTGTTTGTATATTAACGTTATAGCAAAGGGTTCTAAGCACATACACAAATCTATCCAGTTTAGTACTAAGTTTATCTACGTGAGCTTTCCAGTTACAATGTTGGTCAACAGTAATTCCTAGAAAAGGCGTTTCCTCAACAACCTGTATAGAAGAACCATTATATTTTGTGTTCATATTTATATTTTTACTTTTATAAGTTTTAAAATTTATAATCTTAGTCTTATTTAAATTTATTGATAAGTTGTTTAATTCTAGCCATTCCATGATAATTTCCATAACATTTTTAAATTCAGTCATTAGATGAGTTTTTTCCTTATTTGCTAATATTATTGTTATGTCATCAGCATACATTATGCATTCTTGATTTATAACATCAGGACACTCGTTTATGTACAATAAAAACAACAAAGGTCCTAATACACTACCATGGAGGACCCCGTAAGGATTACAGGTTTTGTACATTGATTTAACACTTATTTTTTGCTGCCCTACCATTTGTGTTATTTCTACAGATTGTTTACGGTCTTTAAGATAACTTGCTATCCAATCTAGTGCTTTCCCCCTAATTCCATATCTTTCTAGTTTTGAAAGCAATGTGTTGTGACAAACTAAATCAAAAGCTTTTGTCATGTCTAAAAAAATTGCTATTACTGAATTAATAAAATTTAATTTTTCCGTCACTGTTTTATTTAGTTTAAAACATGCTAGGCTGGTATTACAATTCTTTTTAAATCCAAACTGTTGAGATTTAAGTAAATTGAAAGAGTTTATGAAGTCATATATTTTTGTATGCATTACTTTTTCCATTACCTTAGATAGATTTGATAATAAAGTCACTGGACGATAGTTATTTATATTAGTTTTCTCGTCTTTTTTATAAAGGGGCTTTATTATCGAGAACTTTAAATTATTTGGAAATTTACCGTCAATGAAAGATAAGTTAATAATATGACTTAATGGAGCACTTAGACTTGCAGCACATATTTTTATTATTTTTGTGATAATATCATCAAATCCGACAGATTTAGTATTGTTTAATGTTTTTATTACTTTGAAAATGTCTTCCGGATCAGTAGGAGATAGAAATAAGGTTTTATAATTATAGGAAATTTGATTTATCATAATATGATTAAGATAAGATTCAATCCGATAACATGCAATCATATATTATATGATTGCATGTTATCGGATTGAATCTTATTACATATTGAAATAATTTTTTTATTAAAGTGTTCAGCTATATCTGCGGGATTATTAATCATAACGTCATTAATTTTTATGTTTTCTATTAAATTGTTAATTGCTTTCGTAGCTGTCGCTGAATGGATTACATCCCATGATGCCTTACATTTATTTTTAGCCCGATTAATGTATTTGATATTACCAAGGGATTGCGATTTAGCTATACATATCCTGAGTAACTTCGAATATTTTAGATATTGCTCTTTATTACTTTTTTTGTTACATTTAGACTGCAAATATTTTAAATATAACCTTCTTTTAACAATGCAAGATTTTTTTAGGCCTCTGGTAATCTATTTATTTTTTAGTTTTTTATTTACAATTTTTACTGTAATCATCGGAAAACACAAATTATAAAATAAAAGTAGTTCATCTCGAAATATGTCAAATGCACTGTCTGTATCACTCTGGTTATACACTTCACTAAACGATAACGCAGATACGCATTCACAAAAAAAAATTATGTTACTTTTACAGTAATCTCTTTTTCTTTCAAAATGGAATTAATTTTTTTTATGATTTTTTTTCTATAATTTTTACATTCAAAAGTTAACGTTTGCGCAGTCTCATGATCCGATAGAGCCAAGTAATGGTTTTGAGGAATAGCATCCTTCATGTTGCTTACTATTAAATCGATACAAGCTTTTTTTCTAGTTGGCTTTACTATATGATTTGTTAAGTTATGATTGGATAGAATAGATAAAAGTTGTTTGGAGTATTTATTACTATTTAGGATATTAATATTCCAATCCCCGCATAATACAATCTTTTTCTTTGTTGTTATTTTTATTTTATATAAAAGTGCATCTAAATTTGAAAAGAACAAGTTTATATCAGAAGCCGGTGTTCTATAAATACATATTATAATTAAATGGAGCGAAAGCATTTTTACAGCACAATATTCAAAGTGATTTTCAATGGGCGGTATTAGTTTCATTAAATTATTTAAAGGTTCGAAATGCTCAAACGAATCTCAAATTTAAGACGTACTCAAACTCATGCTACGACGTGTCAGATTCAAAGAAAAAGAGGGACAACACGAGTTTAAGTACGTCTTAAATTTGAGATTCGTTTTAGTATTTGGGGGTTAGTTTATTATGTCAGTTGAATAGGCAATCAGGCAGACATGGTAAATGGTTAGCATCGCCAATGATCATGAAGTTCATATGGGACTAACAGGCCACTTATTCATTTGTTGAAGATTCTCAGGCGTAAGATGGTATCCTACCATGGTTCAGGCCTTGACGTGGCGGTGGGGTGCCTTGACGTGGCAGTAGCCTAGGGAGAGCCCTACCTTCGTACCCCTCTTATAAGAAACGGGGACAAAAGAGCAGGGGGCAAGGGGCGAGGACGGGAACCTCACCCCATTGTACTGTCCCCACGTTTGGAGGGGTTGTTCTGTGGTGTGGGACAACCCCTCTGTGGAGGTGGCGTCGGTCCCTTGGAGGACTGACTAGCCATCGAGGTGCCCTGTTTGCTGATTCAATTCTTAGATCCGCGGGATACCTCCGAGCATTTCCCGGCGTTAAAGAAAAAAAAGGCGTAAGATGGTGAGTTTTGATGCCGATAATTATGCAGTTCCTTTCGAAACATAGCAAAGCTTACGCAGGATGGTGGGTGATGGTGGTGGTGGGTACCCATGGCCCTTGCAGACGTGCGCGCGGCATATATTATCTGTACAGATATACGTATATAAATATATACGTATATCGTATACATATAAATATATCATATTATGTACAGATTGTTATGATTTAGCTTGCTTTTAAGAAAATATCCAAATATAAAAAAACGACGTCGGAAAAAAATAGAATATTAAAAATAGAATAGTTTTACTGTGATGATTTTTAGGCGTTATGTCTTAAGCAAGTGTCTATTATTTCGAATTCCTTGTAAGTTTCTCTCTTTCCTTTTGGCTACTACCCTCCGGAACAGAATGGCACATTTTTGGCAATGATCTGGCAATAAAGCGGGCGTTGGCTCGACCTGTTTATTGACCTATATCCCGACTGCAACTGTACGCAGAATTGTAAAATAGATGTTATTGATGTAACTTGAAAATTGTAAAATCCGTAAAATTTGTGTCATTTATTGATGTAAAAATTCATATGGAATTGGTGTAAACTAGTCCAAAAAAATTGGGACAGAGGATATGTGTATTTGAGTTTATTTATATTAGAAGTAGCGATGAAGGCTGATGATGATGATGATGATGATTATGATGATGATGATAATGATGATGATAATGATGATGATGAAATGAGAAAAAAAAATTAGGTTCCTGAACAGAAGATGACAGATAGACACTTAATTATTATGATAAGAACAAAAAAACAGAGTTTATTTCGTTATGTGATGTAGTACATACTTCTGACAATTTAACTCCAGAAAACAGATTTTTTACCTTAATACTGATCTTTTATGAAACAACGAATAAGATGTTTAAAATCAAGGAAATAGGTTTTTAAGTTACTGCAAATGCTCCGTCAATTAAGCTTATTGGTTAGTACCTAATATTTACCTACCTTGCTTGTATAAATAAAAAATGCAATCATATTTTTTTATAAAAAAAAACCTTTTTACCTTTACTTAACTTAATTCAATTGCCTTATTAGCCTTGGTCATATAAATTTTATGACGTAGCATGAAATCAGTATAATAAAAGTTTGTCGCACTTTACGTCACATAACATTATAATAAACCCACTTATACCCACTACGTACGATATATTTTATATACATAAACATATTTATTGCTAGCTGTTCCCCGCAGCTTTGCCCGCGTTAACTTACAATTATAGCGG
This sequence comes from Helleia helle, assembly GCA_963853865.1. NCBI lineage: Eukaryota > Metazoa > Arthropoda > Insecta > Lepidoptera > Lycaenidae > Helleia > Helleia helle. Next base: position 18,739,126 of record OY971421.1, read on the forward strand.
TATTGCGAGGTACGATGATAATTTTATAACCAATGACCGACGTCATTCAGTGATAATGCAGCATTACATTGATGAAATATAAATATTTATATAGCAGACCCAGCCACGCGTTGCAGTGGCTAAGCTATATAAATATTTCTGTCTAAAATGAGTTTTGAATTTGACATCATCTTGAGAATTTGACATCTGCATTTACAAAATTTATACAAATAATTTGCAATAACAAATATTGAGATCAATAATTGAGATAAAAACTACCCTCCATCTCCCAAGTTGGACCAAATTACAAATTCTTACAAAATTTGATAAAAATCTGTTTCACTAGATTCGGAGTTTATCGCGAACATACATCGTGACACGAAATTTTTATATAATATAGCAGACCCGGCCACGCGTTGTAGTGGCTAAGGTATATAAGTGTGTAAGGTATTCGGGATTCGAACCGGCAACCTCCGGCTTGAGCGTCAACGCGCTTACCATTGAGCTACATAGGTCGTCAATTAATAATGTTATAAGATTTTGTAAGAGGTAGTGCCATGCTGCTTTACAGCCGTATTGAGCCGGCTCGACCGAGGTGGTACCTCTCGCTCTCGGTATGTTTAAGTTCCCGTTCCTGTGGGATTTTTTCAGGATAAAACTATACTATCACCTTTTCTGGGTCTCCAACTATATCCATGCCTAATTTCATTTGGATCGGTTCGGTGGTTACTAAATATCGAACAGTTTGTTCAAATCGAGACATTTTTCTTACTTACGTCCATTTTCTAATATTCAATCTTAATCCCTAATTTGCTGGTTGAATCTTATTTGGAAAGGCAAACGGGCAGATGAGCCCATGATGGTAACTGGTAAGTGGTCAGCATAAAGTTAATCTAAAATTAGCCTCTAGGGAACTCATGTAGGTATGTGTTGCCTATCTTGAGACAAGATGTTCATGACATAAGTCTCGGTACCAGTGCCTAATTACACTGCCTGTCTTGCCCTTCTCTCCGAAACACAGCAACGCAGTTTCACAGGAGAACCAAGCAAGATAGTGGTACCCATGCAGATGGGTGCACTGTACAAGCGCATCCCTCCTACCGGTAATTCTATGGCCTTTTGTGACTTCCTCGCCTGATTTCGAAGACTCAGAGAGGGGGATTTCATAGTTGACTGGTTCAAGATTGAACCAAAGGCACGTATTTAATTTATAGCTTACAACAGATCGACCTTCGTGGTTTACACCTAATCCTATTGCTATCACTGTTTATTCTTGTTTTAATAAAGTTTACAAAGTCCCGGCTTTTTCAATTACCCGACGTTATTTACGGATCCGATGTTTTTTAGACTGCCCTCGTGAACTTCATGACGGGTTCAGAATACCAAGTACGAGGAATCCCGTCATTAATTTGTGTGAAGGTGCGTCACGATATCAATGCTTAAAGTCCAAAAAGACACTGTCATTATAATTTATAATGTGTCTCAGTAAACAAGTGCGTCCATGTGCTGAAACTAGTCGTTCAAAACGAAGAATGCCTCGACGGATGCCTCAGAATAATTCCCGGAATTAAAGAAAAAAAAAAGGTATACTGAGTATTAATTCGAGTTTTTATAGAATTGAATGGAGACTATCATTTTACATTCAAAATAAAATTATACAATCATAGTAGGATGTGACATAAATCAAAATCTCTCAAATTAACGGTTATTTTAGATACTTGGATTTATTTTAGGATTGTTATATTGTAAACAATCCTAAAATAAATCCGAGTATCTAAAAAAACACTTTGATAAACAAAACAATAATAAACCTTTCTAATAATAATACAACCCTTTTACAATTTAATATTGTATTCGTTAACAAGCGATATATTTACACAAAAGACCCCATATTTAAGATATTATCATAGGACAATGATATGGCGTTCGAATATAACCTAATTTAACCCCGCATGCCATTAATCATCAGCTGAAAGGAGGTTGACATTGACATAAAAACGCTGGCACATTGTACCGAGGCTCGCTTGTTACCGAAAGCCGAAAGGTTACCACGGTCGGTCTTCAGTCGCGAAGAGGCAACCGGCGGTAACGCATCTAACCGAAACCTGCAAATTTCGCAAAGTTACGTGCACGTTTGTAACTTATTTGCAGATTTTATCAAACTTTGTGTTAGCCATTATTTGTAGCCGTGATGTAACGTTTGCCCTATTTGTCATAAAAAGTGGACTCTGTGGAAAAGTTAGGGGTAAATAAAAATAACTTTCGTGGTAACAAAATTTTGATTATGTTTAAACTTGAATTTGTTTTGACGGAGATAAACCTAATCGGTGGTAATTGTGGCATTGAAAGTGACTAAGGGAATCAGTTCGAATGGTGTGCGATGGTGGCGCGATGCTGTGCCTCGAGTCTCTAATGACGAGGTGGCGAGAGAGGGGCGAGCGGGGGGAGAGACGGGCGCGCTCACGGAGCCTCTGCTCGTCGGCTGCTGATGGTAGCCTCTTGCAATTACTGCACAGGAGGGCTAGTAGCGCTATGTAAGTTTCAAAGTTTTAAATATTTTCTTCCTGTAGAGGAGCTAAGACTCGAGACAGTTCTATGAAACAGCTTTGCTGTCGAGGAAAGGCGAAAGTAGCAAGCGGTAGAATTATAATCAGGATACCGCCTTGCCTTTTGAGATAGGCAAAGATAGGTCACCTGAGCTTAGTAGCTAATTTTTAATAAATTTGTTCATGTTCTTGGGCAACGTTCCTCTTATACCAGTTTGCCTGTCAGATAGTATATAAAAGTCATTATAAATTTTACATCCTTAATTTTTAACCGACTTTTAATTATGTTTAATATATAAAATAAATTAATTAAATTTAAAAATCTATTTTTTGTCAATCAAGTAGAAATTAAATGTAACTTTACTCAATATCAGACCTTACGTAGCCCGCGACCTGGCTATCAAAAGGCTTAGTGAATCGCAAAACAGGCTTATGGGAAAGCCCTAGACTAACTAGAATGTCACGCGAGTTCTCGAAATTAAATTATAATAAACTAAATTATAACTAGCTGAACTGGGAAATTTATACTTCTGAATTCTTCTTTTTCGTTCGTGTCAAATTCGTTGCGGGTAACTTATTGGAAAAAATCTTTTTCTTGAATTCTTACGTTTAAATTCGTTGCGGCTCTCAAAACAGTTTTACCGTATCACTTGGACTACCTGAGATCGTATCAAAGGATCATTTCGTGGTTACTGCTGTCGATCTGGCTATAAAGGAGGAGCTGCAGTTAGAAGGAATGGTGGACAGAACCAATAAAAATTATAATTATTAGGCATAAAGTCATGGTTCTATCAACAAGTAATTTTGAAAATTTTAATTATTATATATTTTGTCATCATCATCAGCCTTTATCCGTCCACTACTGAACATAGGCCTCCCTCAATGACGCCAAGACGGCCGATCCCGCGACACTCGTAACCAACACGAACCGGCCACTGCATGGAAATTGACTTTCCACCTGGTTAATGGCAGACAAACACTATAAAACATAAGAAAACCTATATCTTATTTTATCCACTCTTGAACCTTATTGGCCTATCGGCCATCCACTTTCCCGAGTATGTAGTCTGCCCACTGCCACTTCAAAGTGGCGGTGGGCTGCAAATATTTAAGTATTCTAAATGATATAGCTGTCCTTATAAAATTCCCTTTAAAACTACCAGTACTAAATATCACTATGTTAGTGGACAGTATGCTATATATCGTGATAGAATGTCCTGTTGAAAAATTATTTCCGATCCAACATATAAAACTCATTTAATTGGATAACATAACTGGCTGGTGCAAATATGGCATACATATTATAATATAGTAAAATTCAATTAACAAGTGCTGATGGTAGGACCCTGTATGTATAAGTGGAGAGTATAATAGAGAGAGTATAATAGAGAGAGTATAATAGAGAGAGTATAATAGAGAGAGTATAAAAGAACAGGTTTATTAATACCCAGCTGCTACACCAAAAATCCTACAAATATTATAAACGCAAAAGTTTGTATGTATAGATGTTTGTTACACGCAACTTAATGGTTTTAATGAAACTGTACAATGATATAAGCTTATACATCATCATAGCAAATAGGCTATAATTTATCTCAGTATTCGTTGGGACGGGAAGGATCCGGGCGACACCGCGGGACATTGCTAGTCATCAATGTAACTTAATTATAATGAAACAATTTACGGATTTTATCGCGGTTATTAAGATTTTTACAAGCCCGACGTTTCGGATACTTTAGAGAAACCATGGTCACGGGAGGACTGAAGTGTCGTACGTCCTAATGCTACAAAGTTAATCGAAACTACCATATGATACATCAATTTTGGATAGTCCTATCTACGCAGAAAGTGCTGACTGTTTGGATTTTGGGCTTGTAAAAATCTTAATAAACCACTATAAAATGCGTAAAAAATGTTTCATTATAATGAGTGAAATCGCGTAAACATTAGAAAACAATAAATGTAATTTAATTTAAACTTATTAAAAAAATATTATAAATCAATTTAGAATCTATCAGAGGTTAATACGGTGTACAAACATAAGCCTCGGGTAAATTGTGAACTAAACCTTTTTTTTTCTTTAACGCCAGGAAATGCTCTGAGGCATCCCGCGGGGGAGCGGGTCTCCCCACGCGGGTATGTGGGACTCGCTACGCCCGATTAAGCTGGTAAGTGGACGCAGCTCTACCCACTAAAACCCGGCGAGTGCCACCAATGCCACCTTTGGTGAGGTGCCCCGGATCTAGTAAACAAACAGGGCACCTCGACGGCTAGTCAGTCCCCGAAGGGACCGACGCCACCTCCACAGAGGGGTTGTACACATTACCATCCACCATGCGAGTCCATCGCAGGGTGGGTGGTAATGTGGACGCAACTCTCCTATCTCCTACTCTTCTACGCTACCTCCACAGAGGGGTTGTCCCGCACCACAGAACAACCCCTCCCAACGTCGGGACAGTACAATGGGGTGAGGTTCCCATCCTCACCCCTTGCCCCCTGCTCTTCCGTCCCCTCTTCTTATAAGAGGGGTACAAAGAGCCCCCTTGGTTCAATTAGCTTCGCCTAAGGTGCTGGGCACACCTTAGGCTACTAAGCCCCACCGCCACGACAAGGCCTGAACCATGATGGGGAAATTGTGAACTAAACCTGATGCGGGTACAGCTATTTTATAAAACGTTAGTTTCTCCCAAGCTAATAAAAGATTTCGGTCAAAGTAACAGGGGCAATCTAATCAAGTAAATAGCACTTATTAACGCTAATACAAAACATACGTTGCCTGCGGAGCTTTGTTAGTTGGATAGCGAAACTGGCAGACTATACTTATCATAATCAGCCAACGTCACTCATGTATGAATCCAAATCACCCGGTACTTGGCCTGGCAACCTTTATTGAGAGGTAGTGCTATGCTGCTTTGCAGCTGAATAGGGCTGGCACGACCGGGGTGGTACCTACCTCTCGCTCACATAATACCTGCGTAAAGTGAAAGCTATGTTGTTGTGTTTCGTGCGGTTTGTGAGTTTCCGATGGCCCATTGGAGGGGAGATTTCGTCGCCAAGAGATTTCGACTGCTCGTTTGACCTAAGTATGCTATAAAAAAAGCAGTAGCAGACGAAGTAGTAGAAGAAGAGTAGAATATTACGGCCTTTAATAAATATAAAATATAGCAAAGTTTACAAAAAAATGCTACATAACATAATCCAAGTCCACTCAGCCAAACTAATTGGAACATTTTCCTTACAAGTAACATATAAGTAGGGTATTAAGAGCATTAGAACATTTTTTACGGACCTCGGTCAAGTTCAACTTCGGTCGGGTCGACCTTTCCAAATAATGACATGTTTTTACACTAAACTAGTGGCACCTACAGACGTTGTCCTGTACAAAATATATTTTTTTGTGAATCTAAACTATCCTCGAATCCCCTTGAACTCACACAAAAAATTTCATCAAAATCGGTCCAGCCGTCTAGGAGCAGTTCAGTGACATATACACGCACACAAGAAATATATATATATATATATATATATATATATATATATAAAAAGATATAAAGATATCTTCTGTTATCTATATAAGTACCTACTTGCCTTAATACTGTTTGTATGATAAAAATGTTGTCTTTGAAACTGACTCTTTGGATAAAATCGGAATCGGGTATTAATTTAAATTATTTCTATAAATGTCTTTAGACATGTCTGGAAAACATATTTGAAATCGTGAACAAGGCATTTGTAGACACTGTGCCATGCTGCTTTGCAGCCGAACTGGGCCGGCACGACCGGGGTGGTACCTCTCGCTCACATAACACCCGGCGTCAAGTGACAGCTATGGTATCGCGTTTCGTGCAGTTTGTGAGTTTCCGGTGGCCCATTGGGGGGATAGGGAAAAGGAGGGCGGCGAATCTGCATGGCCTTAGTTGTGCGGATATGTATGGGCGTCGGCCCCGTGAGGCTCGGACTGCTCGTTAGCCCCCTGATGACATAAAAAAACTTACGAAATGTCGAACATCGCTAAATAAATGTTAGAATAAATACTTTTTTTTTTTTTTTTTTTTCGCAGGGAAATCCTTATGGATGCAGCCAGGATCTTCGGGTAGATCCTGACCCAATGTGGGACTCGCACTAGGGAGTGCCAACCCTAACTAAAACCACTGCGAGCGCCTTCAGCCGCTTTTTGAGGGTCCCGGATATGCAGGCAACAGACAGGATCACCTCAGCGACAGGCTGGCCTCGGCGAAGGCCAGACTACTCCTCGTAGGGGGGACTGCCCGGCCGCTACTAAGCAGTCACCACGACGTCGTGCCATACAGACCCAGGTTCCCATCCTGAGTCCGACACGAACACAGGGGCGTTACTGAAGGCGCATTAAATAGCGCCTCCTACGCACCCCCATTCGTCGCCTGCGGGAGGAGGCCTCGTCGGCGGCCTCCTATCTCACCCGCTGGTCGGCCTCCTTCTGGGACATTACTGCCTCGCAGAAGGAGACCATCGCCGTCCAGGACTCGTCATCACCGAGCATCGCGATGATGACGCTCGGCAGAGACAAGTCCCCTCCGATGACTGATGTCAGACTATGACGCAGCGCCGCCCATCTCGGGCACACCGCGAGTGTGTGCTGGTCCGAGTACACCGCCGCGCCACAATCGTGACACACTGTCAACGGCTCCCTGCGGGCCGTCCGGCACAGGTACTCACCAAAGCAACCATGCCCGGTGAGCACCTGTGTCAGACGGAAGGTGAGGGGTTTGCGCTTACGGCGCATCCACCGCTCAAGGACCGGACGCAGAGCAACTGTCAGGTTTTTGCCATACGGCTGCTGCGCCAGGTCCTCCCCCCACCTCCGCATTAACGCCTCTTGCCCCAGTCGGCGAACCCGCAGGATCCCGTCCAGCGTAAGGCTCTCACCGAGACACCTCCTATCCGAGACATAGGAGTGCATCTCGGCAAGAACCTCCGCCACGAGCTCCCACGGGGGGTCAATGGCCAAGGCAGTGGCTGCTGCCCACGAAACCGTACGGCGCAGCCGGGCCTTATTCCTCCCGGTAAGGTGATCTGCCCTGATGGGCGCACCGTACGTCGCCATACTACGGCAGACTCCGGAGTATAGCTGCCTGCAGGCGGCGCTGGGTCCTCCGAGGTTCGGGAGGAGTCTGCCCAGTGCACTTGCCGCCTTCACGACCTTCGGTCCCAACATGGAGAAATGTGGGCCGAAGGTCCACCCTCCGTCAAGGATGAGCCCCAGATATTTGATATGGGGGCTCATCCTGACCCTCACCCCTCCGACCTAGAGGGCAGCCCCCGGTGGGGGTCCTTTCCGCCCGGTCCCGCGGAAGAGAAGGGCTTCGGTCTTCTCAGGTCTGACCTGAGAAGACCGAAGCCCTAACCTCTCTATGCGGCTGATCACGAGGTGAACCCCGACCTCGGCCAGCCGCGCCGCCTCCTTATAGCCTCGTCCCCGGGCATACACGAGGGTGTCATCCGCGTAGCATATGACACCCATCCCGGGGAGGAGGCGGCCTCGCAGGACCCAGTCGTAGCCGATGTCCCACAGGATCGGAGCAAGAACCGATCCCTGTGGAACACCGCACCCGACTCGCCACCACTCTACGGACCCACACCGGTTCTCGCAGGCTACCCTCCTCTCGGAGAGGTACGCCTCCAACAGCCTCCTTAGATACGGGGGCACTCCGAAGAAATTCAGTGCCTCCCGTATCACACTGTGAGGGAGGCTGTTGAAGGCGTTTGCGATGTCCAAGGACACCGCGACCACCACCTCCCTTCTGTGTTCCGCCTCACCCGTCACCGCCCGAAGGCGTTTGAGGGCGTCGACGGTCGACCGGCGTTGCCGGAACCCAAATTGGGACTCTGAGAGTGCCGGTCCCGGGCCCTCCTCCAGGTGCTGAACGAGCCGGGAGGCCACTATTCTCACCAAGGCCTTTCCAGCTTCGCTCAGCAACACCACCGGTCGCACCGCCGAAGCCGAGTCCGGGGTCCGCCCTGCCTTTGGTAGCAGGCAGAGCCGACCCTCCTTCCAGGCCCTCGGGAACTGTCCAGACCGCAGGCTACCAGCAACGTACGTCAGTCTCCCCGTGTTCATGGCGATTAAAACATTGCCGAAGTATCGGGACTTCAATAAACCTGTAAACGCGGTAAGCAACTGAAAAAATATTTGTTTAAATAGGTCGTATAGTACTTAATAATAACAATAATAATAAGCTTCAAATAATTGACGCTGCTTCAATCATCTCTCAAAGATGCAACAGGCTAATGATGATGATAATACCTATATTTCGTACTCTAGGTGATTAGTGCCCCTATTCAAAACACGTTTCTATTTTTAGGGTTCCGTAGCCAAATGGCAAAAAAACGGAATCCTTATAGATTCGTCATGTCTTTCTGTCTGTCTGTCTGTCTGTCTGTCTGTCTGTCTGTCTGTCCGTCTGTCCGTCTGTCCGTCTGTCCGTCTGTCTGTCCGTATGTCACAGCCACTTTCTTCCGAAACTATAAGAGTTATACTGTTGAAACTTGGTAAGTAGATGTATTCTGTGAACCGCATTAAGATTTTGACACAAAAGTAGAAAAAAAAAACAATAAATTTTGGGGGTCCCCACTACCCATACTTAGAACTAAAACTCAAAATATTTATTTTCATCAAACCCATTCGGGTATATATGGATAGTTCTTCAAAAATGATATTGAGGTTTCTAATATCATTTTATTCTAAACTTAATAGTTTGCGCGAGAGACACTTCCAAAGCCGAAAAATGTGTGTCCCCCCCTGTAACTTCTAAAATAAGAGAATGATAAAACTAAAAAAATATATGATGTACATTACTATGCAAACTCTAGTAAGTAGTTTTTTTTATACGTCATAAATCGTAAACCGCAATTTACCTTTCATGCAATCAACTCAAATATAAAAAAAAACAATTAATTCCATAAACATAAACCTTAATTTTTGTTAAAGTGTCTAATGTTGTATATTATGTAAAGGTACGGAACTCTTTGTGCGCGAGTCCGACTAGCACTTGGCCGGTTTATTTATTTTCATAAATAACAACCATAAGATTCACCAATAATTTATATGACAGAACAACGTTTGTCGGGTCAGTTAGTTCATTTTATCATGAAATCATGAGTCTGGTATATAATATAATTTAAATATTTCCATCTTTAATTTTGAGAGTGGACTCCGCGCAGGCTGTACCGCAGATAACAGCTAGGTATTAATAATATCTTGTTTAAAATGTTTTATTTACAAGCTCGCAATTTAAGGGCTTTATAATGTGGATATAGGTACTACTTCATCCTTATTTTATGCCATGGCATCGGTATTTTTTACTCGGCCAGGCACTTGGAATATCTTAAGGTTTTTGCGTTCTTTGATAGTGTCAGTCTGGTAGTAAATCTACTTTCTTAAATGACTTGTAAATAAAATATCTAAAATAATATAAATTACTTAATTAATTTTTCAGATGAACGATGATTTTAACTATTTAATCCAGACCTTTACACTGTTATAAATATAATTTTCGCTGGGTTGTTAAAATTGCTTCCTTTTGTAGACATAGCATGTATGTCTACAAATGGAAGCAATTTTTTTTCCGTAAAATAGCTTTGCCGTGTTTCGATAACAAATACAGGACAGGGAGTGTACAGGTATTAAGATTTACCATCTTAAGTCTCAGATTATGAGTTACCCTGGCTACGCTCATGGAAACTAGATAATAGTCATGGTTGACGACAGAGTACTTTTTAATATAATATGGTTGAAGCTGGAAACTTAGATTCAAGTGGCTGTATACAACATGAAGTAAAAATAAAAAAAATAGTCACAACAGAGTATCTTTTTGAACGTCAATTGAGTCTACCATTGGTCCCAAGGCAAGCCTAATGAGAAGAACTGGTGAAAAAAACTCAGTGGAACTAAGATTTTCATTATTTTATAACAAATTTGACATGTTGTTATCCTAAAATGCATGGGAGGAACGCCCTATTCCCAAGGTGTGGTATCTTCTATAAAAACTTTTACTTTATAATATCCTTTACCACACAAACGCTCTTTAATTACTTTGGAATTTTTTATTGGGAGGTTTGGAAAATTTTCTGGGATCCTATTGTAAAAGCGTATACAATTGCCTTTAAAATAATTGCTTACTTTTGTGAGTCACTGGTACATCTAGCCTGTGTCTATTCCGTATATATCTACTATGGATGTCACTTTTTTACATGAAGATAGTTGAGCCACAGAGGTCGTCGAAGTCCAAGTTATTATTTGTTATTTTATCAATTAGTTCGACTGCCGTAAACAGCCCATTACGCCCGTGATATAAAAGTTTTATAGTCCAGTCTAGCAAGTACTGGAGTTTCGATTCCACCGGTTCACTATACTATTGCTGACTACAAATAAAATGACATAAAATTCTCCTCGAGTTCGCTTTTACACGATCTGAAAATGGATTCCATGAAAGGAATCATAAAATAGTTTCCACTGTGTTTTACTTTATGAATAAAATTGTTGGGATTTCTACACTTCTTATTTCTTTCCAGTGAAAGTATCACGATTAGAAGTAATTGTGCTGAGTGATGGAGTCTTGTGTATGACCAGGTTGCTAATTTAAAGAACACTTTTCGTTGCGGTGTGCCGCGCTTCCATCTGCGTGGGTACCACACATCCTGCTTTTCTCTTTTTGTTGATTTTTTGTGTTACTTGGATAGGAAAACTAGCAGATGTGCCATCTGATGGTAAGTGGTTGACGTCACCCATGTACATAAACTAGTTAACCTGGAACTAGCACAGGCAACTTATATATGTTACCTCTCCTGAGACATGTTAAGTCTCTGTGCCAGTAATTACACTGCCTGTCTTGTCAAGGTGTTTCACGGTAGAATTAAGTAAGATAGTGGTACGTATGCAGCCGGGAGCGCGGCACAGCGCTTTCCTCTCATCTGTAGCCCACATGATAGAGGAAAATCACAAAAATAAGAGGTTTCGTAGTTACAGAAAATCGCCTCGATCGTTTGCGCCAACTAGATATGAGACAATTTTCGTATACATGATCTGTAAAACTGCACAAACGGGCTGTGCAGTTAAATCGATATACATCGTTGTCGTGTATACCGGTCCTTACCGGTGCATTTACTTTAACAATGTCACTTTATTAAAACTTCAAATTGTCTGCATTTTCGCACCGCACGTGCTGTTATTAAAATACCTTTTGACGAGTATATTAAATGGACACGAAGTTGCCATTTTTAATGGGACCTTTTGATCGCCGAATGATATTCATGAGCTATCTATAATGAAAAATCTTTAAACAAACAATTTATAAGACCATCCAACACATGTGGTGAATCATCATCGTTATCATTATCACTACATTATCATCATCGTCACCAAATCATGGTGATTTTATGAAATTATCAACCTTTTTTTGCCATCTGCTGGACATACGCGTCTTTTATTAAAACTCACGCATCCGACTAGGATCGGTCATCCGGAGTCATAGCGCTTGTAGCTGAACAACGATATCCGACCCCAACCCGACGCCAGGAGGCCGTGTGGTCGCAGACTGCACGGTTGGCGGGGGGCAACCCCCCACTTTTACAAACCAAAAGTGAGTCAAATGGGCTCACACTAATCCGATGTAGCATTAGGGTCTTCGGGCCGTTAGCATAGATCCATCCGAAAAAAAAAAACGATATCCGAAACTTATGGTATAATTATTATATACTTCGCCAAAATCAATTATTACTATATGCTAGCATTTGTCTCTATTCCAACCGAGTCAGTACATGTACGTATATGATATATCGCCTTCCTGAACCAAACTGTATTACCCGCGGCCCACAGTGCCTCTAAACAATCGACGCACGTCTCATGCTAACACCGAGGCGTTCTACAGATATCGACTCTTCGAATAACAATGTTTTAACGAACTAAACTAAGCCATCCGCAAATCAACAACGTATGTGACTGACGGCTGTATAGTTTGTTGTTTTCTATAAAATATAAAAGATGAGTCCCCAGAAGGACATAAATACGCACAAAGTGGATTTCTTATTTCATCGTAAGCTCAGAAAAGCCCAATAATGTTTAAGGATTCCGGAACTTTTGGCGAATTCATTTTATTGGTCCCTTTTTCCTGTATTGAATATTATGTAGCATTAAGTTATTTGTTTTAAGACGGAAACTTAATTACTTAGAGGTTACGTTTTAAGGGCTACATAAATTCACTAGGTAGATAATATGCTTATTTTTCCATCCATCCATATCCTCTGAATAGACAGATCAATTGAAATCTCCACACCATGGTTCAGGCCTTGACGTGGCGGTGGGGCTCAGTAGCCTAGGGTGAGCCGCTGCACCTTGGGCGAAGCTAATTGAGCCGAGGGGGCTCTTTGTACCCCTCTTATAAGAAGAGGGGACAAAAAAGCAGGGGGCAAAGGGGCGAGGATGGGAACCTCACCCCATTGTACTGTCCCGACGTTGCGAGGGGTTGTTCTGTGGTGCGGGACTACCCCTCGGTAGAGGTGGCGTCGGTCCCTTGGGGGACTGACTAGCCGTCGAGGTGCGCTGTTTGTTTATTAGATCCGGGGCACCTCACCAAAGGCGGCATTGGTGGCACTCGCCGGGTTTTAGTGGGTAGAGCTGCGTCAATTTACCAGCATTCGGGCACAGCGAGTCCCACGTACCTGCCTGGGGAGACACACTCCCCCGCGGGATGCCTCAGAGCATTTCCCGGCGTTCAATTAGAAAAATATTGAAATCTACTTCTCGTAACAAACAAGGGTCAATAAACTCTTGTTTTATTTTCAAAATCCACAAGTCAAAAAGACCGCAATATCGCTAAAAAGTCGTGACTTAGAATTTTGGTTGATTTTTCTTTAATTATATATAAATCATTGAAACTTTAAAATCTGAATCAGCAATACGTAACTTTATAAAATGGTTATACTAAAGATTTCAAATCGAAGTATTTGTTAAAATAAGAACGTGCCATTAGAGTTTAGATTTGTATCAGCGTGTATCAGCCGATCCCACCACGTACAGAGTCAGATGATTGGACCGATGTTTGAGTATTTTATTAGTAAAATATACAGCGCTTTGATAAAAGTATCATTTCTATTGATTTATTGGATTGGCGAGGATTTCAAATCATTAATATCATACATTTTGTATTTATTTTAGTTAGTATTAAGTGAAAGTAGCTACGTCAAGGGACCTTAAAAAAAAGAGCATACTCATACGCATGTATTTGAAAGGCCTTTAACGCACCTGTTAACCCTCTGGTGTAGCAGGTGTCAGTGGATGTCGCTATCACTTACCATCAGGTGAACCAACTATCCATTTGCCCCCTCTTCTATAAAAAAAAGTCTTAACACAGGATGGGAAAGGGTGGATAATAATCATGTTGGATAATCAGAATGCCAGCATAGGAACTTCCTCGTGATAAGAGCTCAACGTCGCCTACAAACCTTACCTGGTAATATCTTCTTCCAGGCTCAGGTTTATTACTGAAAGTAAATATCTCACTACTAAGAACGACACAGTCCTTCGTGAATCCTGAAGCTGTATAAAGAGCAGGACAGCTCATGCAGGGTATCTCAAACAGGCACCCTAAGAATCGACAACTTCATCACATTCCATGCTGAAACTAAGACATATTCAAAATAATTCTTATGCCTTGTAAAATTCCACAATTCTAGGTCAACGGGAAGTACCGCTTATGAGTTGGGTTAAAACGTAAATAGGCGTATCTTTATTACGTTCACTCGGCAGCTTTTTACACTCTCAAGGGACCCTCGATTCTTAATAAAACTTAATTCCTCCTATTCCTATAACCCAAGAAAGGGCAAATTGAAAATTTAAGGGACTGCCCTAACTGTATTTAGGCAAATGCGCTATAGGAAAAAGCTTTCGGAGACATTTTGCGCGATTTGCTTGAGAGGTGGGCATCCATATCTTGGAGTATGAAATGTTTCTGGTCTATCATGTACTCCTATGACTTCTATTAGTACTTCCGAATTTTTTCCTCCTAGAATTATTACTAGTGGCCGTCCACAAAGTATTAGCTTTTAAGCTTTTTTCCTTTTGTGTTCCATAAATCTATATAAAACGGAAAGTTTTCCAACCTTCCTATCAAAATCCGTTCCGCAAACTATTAAGCAGCTTAGATTTCAGTTTTTATGTTCTCCGAGAAAATCAGGGCAGCGAGCGCATAGCTAGTTTACATATTATTATACATTAATAGAATCGTAACGGAAGATATTATCTCCTTCCCCATTTATATTGTTCTTAAAATATTATATTGCGATTCAAATTCATTATGAAGGCATAAAACGGTAGGAGGGAAGCGCTGTGCCGCTCTCCCGGCTGCATGGGTACCACCATCTTGCTTGTTTCTCCCGTGAAACAGCTTTGCTGTGTTTCGGAGAGAAGGGCAAGATAGGCAGTGTAATTACTGGCACCGAGACTTAACATCTTATGTCTCAGGATAGGCAACACATAGATGAGTTGCCTGGGCTCGTTCCAGGTAAACTAGTTTATGTTCATAGGCAACGTCGACCACTTACCATCAGGTGACACGTTTGCCAGTTTGCCTATCCAACTAAAATTAAAAAATATAATAATACATATAAAAACAAAAATTATGCACTAATTTAATCACTCATCACACTTATATTATATTGTAATTCATCCAAAATTGAACTACAAATACATCGCCAAAGAAACAAATATGAAAGTTGTATATGAGGGATACAGCCAGCCTCATAATATTATATAATCAACAAATGAATCGTAGGGAAAGCAATAATTCTGAGAAATAAGAGCAGTTACACTGCAATCTCTTTCTACTATACTAATTCCAAAATAATTACAATTGTGACCACACTGAACATTTGACAATAATTTTCTCAGAGATGTTATCATGTTCTGGTGCACGGAGAAATTTTAAAAACCCTTTTCAGAGCACCAGGACAGGATTGAACCTAGACCTCTCCGTCAAGAGGCCGACCCCATACCTACGAAACCATAGTCGATCACAAACAAAATAATAACAATATAATATATAAAATAAGAACAATAAAATATATAAAATAATAACAATAAAATTTAATATTTCATATAACCATAGGATACACAACGTTAGAAGTGGTTAGAACGTTCTGGAAACAAAAACCTAAATACAGCAACATGATCTGATCGATGCAGGTCACGGCTGCACACTTTACGATGTAGTTGTAAAGTGACTTTACTGCATATCGCCCGAACACCGCACGCCATACTAACCGCACGAGATGATATTCCATAGCCTTGTTTTTATTGCAAAATAGTCCAGTGTACAGTTAGAAGGTTGCATGAGGAAGAAAGTTTAAAAAAAATAATGACAGAAATTATAATGGAACAACATTTTGCGGATCATTTTGTTGTTTATTTTCTCTATCTAACTTAGATAGAGAAAATAAATCCTAGCCTATCTGATAGCCTATATCTAATTATACCTTTTATTTATCTTTTATATATGTATTACCTATATGTACTATCCTTTTTACATACTCGAAATTTCGGATACTTTGCAGCAACCATGGTGAAGACCTGAAACTTAAATTTCTGCAGCAAATTCGAATCCGTATTTGACTTATTACTAAAAGTTTTATCAGGAGCAAATATGTAAGAATGAAGCAGTTGATTCATGCTATAACCCTCTGTTTAAAAACATATAAACTTACAATGATACAAACCAACCACAAAATGTTTTATCAAAATTCAGATCGAGTGAAAATAAAATTAAAAAGATTTTTTACTACTTTCCGAGTTCAGTACTACTCTCTGTGGCTAAGTAAGATAAAGAATCGAAAAGTTTTCCGAAAGAACCACAAATCATGTCAACTCGCTGGTTAAACATTCGGCCAATAGTGAAATGTTTTTATGAACATTACGAGGAAATTCTCCTTCTTCTTCTTTACCAATTGTTTAGAGTTATTTAGTTTTGCTACTAATTTTTTAAGAGATATTAGGATATTGACAACAAGTATTCGGCAATATCAATACACTCTAGGTAATACAATAAAAAACTATCTGTCCTTATGTAATAGTATGTACACACATGTGATATTATCAACTTCGCTTACTCATCGGTAAAGGAAAACATAGGAATCTTGTATGCTTGATAGAAGTATTGGGCGAGTGGCGAGGGTCAACGTTTCGGTTTTAATTATGGCCATTTTTATATTCCTGTCCTTCTTTCTGAAACACAGCAAAGCCGTTTCATGGAAGAAACAAGCAGGATGGTGGTACTCAGATGTATATTTTTGTTCAATACTGTTCATATTTAAGTAGTGGTAGTTTCTTATAAGGCTTTAAAATGACTCAAAATTTACTTGCGAGAGTTGACTGATTGAGTTTTAGGGCTTAAAACTATTCAATGTGTGAAAATATAAGAAATTTAGAATTCAGCTGTTGTGGTTTGCTTACGAACAATCTACATCGAGTTTGGCTGGAGTATGGACTTCTACCATATTTACATTTTAGTGTTGGCGGATTTTAAATAGACTCATAAGAACAGTCTATAAGCAACCGCGCCGCACATCTAGCTTAAGAGAAATGCGGGTCATCAACTATTTATAGAACTATGGTCACAAATATAACGAAGGAGCTATTTTAAACGACAATACATTCCCGTCTGTCTTCTTACTTGTGGTAGATATTATCATGTAGACATGTCGGTAAAAGGAAATGAGGGGGAAAGTCAGAACGTTTACTTTGCGAATATCGTCATACGTGAACAAGAATGTAATTTGATGACTTGTAACTTTGTGAATCGAGGTTTAATACTATAATTTACAAGCTGAACCCGGCAAACCTCCTTTTTTTCTTTTGCACCGGGATATGCTCTAAGGCATCTCATGGAGGAGGGGGGCTTCCCAGGCGAGTATGTGGGACTCGCTGCGCCCGAAAGATGGTAAGTGGAAGCAGCTCTACCCACTAAAACCCGGCGAGTGTCACCAATGCCGCCTTTGGTGAGGTGCCCCGGATCTGTTGAGCAAACAGGGCACCTCGACGGCTAGTCAGTCCCCCAAGGAACCAACGCCACATCCACAGAGGAGTTGTCATGCACTACAGTACAACCCTTCCCAACGTCGGGACTGTGCGATGGGGTGAGGTTTCCATCCTCGCCCCTTGAATGAATAGGGGGGACCCCTATTCATTCGTCCCTTCTTCTTATAAAGAGCAGCCATCTCGGTTCACTTGGCTTCGCCCAAGGTGCTAGGTACAAAATACACAAAAGTAAAACTTTTTTTCTAAGCAGCAATGTAATTGTAATTTTGAAAAAGAATAGCCATTTACAAAATTCAAAGGTTATATTTATTTATTTCAACCGTAATATGCACTTTATTTTATTCAATTATATATGGTTAGTAGTATCAACTTGTTTTACTTATAATATTATTATTAGTTGTTAGTATTTTATTATACTTTATTAGTAGTATTTTCTAAGAAAATTTCATACATGTTTTACAAGCATCATGATAGTATCAATAAATATGGAATACATGAAATTTCCTATTATAAGCAACAAGAGTGTTCTTAAATTAAATTTAATCACATGCTATGATTGTCACGCGGCCTCACGCTATAAAGGTCACGTCACACATGCTCGTAAATTTGAATATTTATAACTAATTACCAAATTTTAACTCTCAATTATATTATGACGATTAAATTCAATATTAATAATATTATTGAATTAATATAATGAAAAACGTTTTTATCGTGTTTGTACTTTCGCCTGCGTATATAATTCGAAGATTAGTTTGAAAGCTTCCTCAATAAATAGGTACTAATAAAATACAACAGCTTGTATGAAATCCGAAAGGTCATGTAAATAATAACAACCGTAATAAATCTGAATAAAAGCAAAAAAAATACATTTATAGGGACTGCCGATAGAAGTGAAAACTTATAAATTATAATTTCATTATAAAATTTCAAATTTTAATGCAAAAAAATTGAAATTTCATAATGACGTTATTTTTAACATTTCAATGTTTCATGAACTCAAATATCCCGTTCGAACCTACGAACTCAAATTGAAATATAAGTTCAAGACCCGTGAAATAATTGTGTTTTATAAATGAAATATTTGAAGGAAAAGGAATTGAAAATATTTGAAGATGAAGGAAACCCTCTCGCAACGATTACCGCGTTATTAAATATCGCTCAACGTCCAGGAATTTTGTAATTTTGAGGACAAAATGTTAAATCTGATGAAGACGATAATAGATGATTTTCAATAAAAATTTTACATTTTGATATGAATTAATCCATAATAAACTAAAATAAATGGACATCCGTATATTTCAGATTGTAATACCACACAATAAATTGTCATAAAAAAAAATGAAGATTTTTCTTTTTTGTGTGGAAATCCTACTAATATTATAAACGCGAAAGTTTGTAAGAATAATATACATATAAGGATGTATAGATGTATGTTTGTTACTCTTTCACGCAAAAAATACTAAATTGATTTTGATGAAACTTTACTATAATATTATAGCTTACACATCAAAGTTACATATAGGCTATAATTTATCCCTGTACTCCCGGGAAGTGAAAAAAATCACATAATAGCCCCATACCTTAAGGTCATAATAATTGACCTATGAAATGCAAAAACTTTTTGTAAATCATACTATTAGTTACTTCCAGAAATAGCGCGTTCTTCTCTTCAGCTTGATTATACTAGCAGCGTCCCGCGGTTTCACCCGCGTACTTCTCATTCCCGTGGAAGTACAGGGATAAATTAGAGCCTAAATGATATGCTGATGTATTATAGGCTATGTTATTGTAAAGTTTCATTAAAATCCATGCTGTAGATTTTGCGTGAAAGAGTAACAAACATACATCAGTATATTCTTACAAACTTTCGCGTTTATAATATTAGTAAGATAAATAAGCTTGTATTGTATTTCACGATTGTAGTAGCAGCAGTCCTAGAATTCTAAAACAGTAACTAGAACTGGCCAAAAACGTGAACGTGTGGAAATTTCTGGAACACAGTTTTTTGCGATTCTCTGATTGCCCCAGTTTTGAAACAGCATTATTGCGTTTTATAACTTGGCGACGATAACTAGTTGAAATGCGGACTGATGAAGTCTAAATGAGAAGCTAAAGTTGAAGCTCTAACAATTTTAGTCAAATATAATTGCGACTCAATACTCTTAGTGTGGCTCGACTTTGTGTCCAATTAATTCTAAATATTAACTTAAGTCTAAGACCTCTAACATTAAGCAAAGATAGTGCCACTAACTTGGGACGTTCCTATGCATGTTATGTATGTAGTGATTACAGATTTAAGTAATTTCTTTCTTCTCCTGTTTCTATAAAAACATACTATGGTAATAATAATGTTGACGAAATCCTGTATACGATGGTTTGCGGAATTAAACTTTATAAGATACTTGAAGAGATGATATATTAATATCGCATAGAATTAACTGAGAAGCAACCAATATTTTGTCTAATATTGGTTGCCAATAAATAGTGTCCACTTCTTTGTTATTTTTTAATTCACTTATACTAACAAAAAATCACTGTTTTTACTTTTCTTCTCTTTCTATTATTCTTTGTATCAATCAGAAATTTCATTACATGCCAAAATTAGTTAAGGCGCCGTCTTTTCCATTTTCAGCCGACTTTAAAATCTGAGGTTCTTAATTCATCTGTATGTTTTTGTATATTAATTGTGACACGAATCCTCCACCGATTGTGAATGGATTCCGATGATTCTTCTTTTGTTTATTACCTGTAAATCTAAAATGAACAGAAACAACTATATAGAATGCAATGGAAGTGCATCCTAGTATTTCGAGGTCATCGTATTCATCATCATCATCATTAGCCTTTATCCGTCCACTGCTGAACTTAGGCCTGATTCAATGAACGCCAAGACGAGCGATTCCTTACCACTCGCAACACCGACTGGCCACAGCTCGGAGTCAGCCAAGATACCTATGTAACGTTCGTACCATGTTGGTGGTAAAGCAAAGGTTTTACATTAGTGGAAGAAGAAGATGATTATAAGTAGTAGGCACAAAAGTTTAAAAAATCGTAATTTTATTACCTTTTATTTTTTAAGTCGGTTTTTTTATTTATGTTTGTATGTATGTGTATGTATCCACATGGATGGGACCAATCACTATCAGTGATTGGTCCCATCCATGTGGTGCCATTTTTATTTAGGTACCTAATGATTACTATTACATTTTTAATGTTAAATAATGAATGCACATATTGGCAGACTAGCCAGATGATACTAATATGACAAATATCAAACTGGACCTAGAAAACTATTCCATACGTTACCTATCTTCGCTTATATTATACGTACGATTGGACTCGGGGATAGCTACACCGCCTATCTTGTCTTTTCGAAACACAGCTACGCTCAATAAAATTACTGATTTCTATCGTGAAATAGTTGTAACTAGTGATGTTCAATCCAAGCGCCATAAAACAGTTTTTTCTAGACATTACGATTTATTTTTGGGCAACACAGGCAACGTCGGCTTAATTTATCCCTCCCCTTTTCCTAGACCCATGTCACAATCTCATTCAGACTTTAGGCACGTTTGCGCTTAGCCTTATTAAGCTCTGTTATTCAAACGTTAGTTCGGGTTTATTGACATATAGCGGCAATATTTTGTACTCATTTTTTTCTTTTCACCTTGTAAACATAGCGAAGAAGCGATGTAGAGGAAGTCATGTTGTTTTTTTGCTGAGATAGCCGACTTGATAAAATATATTCTGTAAAAATTTATATCAGATTTCTAATATTCAGACTGGTTTGTAAGAGGCTTTTCGCCACCTCCACAGAGGGGTTGCCCCGCACCACATAACAACCCCTCCCAATGTCGGGACAGTACAATGGGGTGAGGTTCCCATCCTCACCCCTTGCCCCCTGCTCTTCTGTCTCCTCTTCTTATAAGAGGGGTACAAAGAGCCCCCTCGGCCCAATTAGCTTCGCCCAAGGTGCACCGCTCACCCTAGGTTACTGAGCCCCACCGCCACGACAAGGCCTGAACCATGGTGGGGGTTTGTAAGAGGCTGTGCCATTGCTGCATTGCAGCCGAATTGGGCCGGCACGACCGGGGTGGTATCTCTCGCTCACATAACACCGGCGTCAAGTGACAGCTATGCGTTTCGTGCAGTTTGTGAGTTTCCGGTCGCCCATTGGGGAGATAGGGAAAGGGCAATGCAGATGCATTATCTGTGGTTGTGCGGATGTGTATGGACTATGGGCGTCGGTAGTCACCATAAGGCCTGTTTAGTATAAGTTTTTTATGAGGTTTATTTATCGGTTAATGATTACATAACGAGGTAACCTTAATCCCTGATAAGAAGTCTTAGAAGGTATGTGAAGGTCTTAGAAGGAATGTGGTAAACCACCCCAAAATGGGCCAGCGCATGATGAACCTTAGCCCAATATCCGCCTCACCTGATTTCGAGGAGGAGACCCGCACCGAGTGGGTCATATACGGGTTGATGATGATGGTGTAATATAGGACAAATATTTCTTACATAATAGTTGCTATGCATTAACTATTTTGGTCGCTAGAATTCCCAAGGATCCCTTTGAAATATTTCCAAAATATTTTCTGGTGTCTAATCAATAACCAAAAGATGTAACACATTGGTGGCCTATTTCCACCAGAGAGAATTGGGTCATATAAAATGGACGATATGCAACGAACCCCATAATAGTAGAAATAAAGGGGGAGCGAAGTACTTTATTAGCCTAATGATATTCGCTTATCCCGGGAATGTTATACTCATTGCTTATCTGGCTGTTCGTTATAAGCAATTGTAACATTATAATTGTCGCTGTGATTATGATGATTAATGACGTCACAGTCGTCACAAAAGAAAGAAAGATTTAAGTGTCGTGAATAAGATATTGGTAGATAATCCTACAAATATTATAAACGCGAAAGTTTGTATGTATGTATGTTTGTTACCCTTTCATACAAAATCGACTGAATGGATTTTAATTAAACTTATACTATTAATAGCTCAGCATCAAATATAGTTTATACATGAGAGTGAAACATAGGTCATAATTTATAAAGATTTTTTGTGAATTGTTCAAATCCTAATCCTGCGTAGACGAAGCCGCGGGCACCAGCTAGTGTAAAATATTGAGCTGCGCGAAATAGTTTGAGTTATGAAAATAACCATTTTAACTTAAAATCATAAACTTTAAATAAAGTCGCCCCTGAATACACGAGTTCACCGAATTAGCCCCCACAACTCTTCATATTGTGTTGCCTATCCTGAGAAGTAAGATGGACTTCCCATTATAATCCCGGTAATGAAATGTTATTACCGGGACTTCTCATCTTACTTCTCAGGACCGGTGGGTGGTGAAGAGCAGGAGAGTCAGTGGCCTGATCTTCGCCACCCACCATCCTGCTTATTGCTTTCGGGAGTAAAAATCAAGAGGACCCATATAGAGCGCGCATCCCTTCCACCGGTGAGTGTAAGTTATCATTTAAGCATGTGTGTGTATGTCAAATTTTAATATAGTAGCGTATTCGTTTATTATTCGACCACAAGCGCGTATAGTATTTTGTTTGATATAAAAAGGTAATAAATGAATTTAGGTGGAAAATGTTTTCGTTAATTTATATTATGAATATATGTATTGTATTATAAATACTTTTATTCATAGCATATGCAGTGCATATTCAATAACAACACACAAAGACAATTTGTAAATTTTACAGTCATTGTTTTCTAATGTTTACGCGAATTTCACTCTTTATTGACACATTTTTTAATCTTAATAAACCGCGATAAAATATCGCGGTTTATTAAGATTTTTACAAGCCCGACCTTTTTTATATTTATTATTCTTAGTTATATAATATAAAATATAATATATTACATATATTAGTCGAGCAATTCAAAGGGGGAACGCTGCCAGTATCTTCGGGACCTTGCCTAAAGGGACTCCTTTTTATTAATATACTTAAGTTATTATATTATATTTTTTAAGGTTTTTAGTTTTAGGTTCTTTGTAATTTATAGCCAATATGTTTTTATGTGCGTAATAAACTATGTCCCCATAAAAAATAAAAATAAAAAATTTAATACTTGCATATTTCAAAAACATTTCGCCCTAATTCCATACATGAAATTTGTTCGTTAGTTTGCCCAGTTCGGGCTTGTAGTACGCAGCTCTAGAAATTTTAATTAAATCTGTGGTTTCGTGTTATGTACTGATAATATTATTTAATTTCATTTAATAGATACCGTAATCCTTAATTGATAACAGATAAAACCATGTCTGCTTATAATTTGGAGTTTAATATAATTAAATTTTCGTTGGAACCAATAATAGCGAAACTAAATTAGTAATAATATGGTATATAGAAAGTAAATCGTGTGTTTAAATTATGATTTCGATTAGCCTTATTAAAATTACAAAGCATAGGTAAGGTATGAGTTCAAACCGTTGGGAGGGAAGCGTTGTGCCGCGCTCCCAGCTGCATGTGTACCACCATCTTTCTTGTTTCTCCCGTGAAACAGCTTTGCTGTGTTTCGGAGAGAAGGGCAAGACAGGCAGTGTAATTACTGGCACCGAAACTTAACTTCTTATGTCTCAGGATAGGCAACACATAGATGAGTTGCCTGGGCTCATTCCAGGTAAACTAGTTTATGTTCATGGGCGACGTCGACCACTTACCATCAGGTGGCACGTTTACCAGTTTGCCTATCCAACTAACATTAAAAAAAATAACTGGCATGGAGATTTTGAGTTTCTTTTTTTATGAAGTTGGATATGTAAACTATATTTTATATGTAATCAGGGGGAAAACAAGCAGTCGGAGCCTCACGGCGCCGACGCCCATACACATCCGCATAACAAAGACCACGCCGATGCGCCACCCTCATTTTCCCTATCCCCCCCCCCCCCCACCATGAAACAAACTCACAAATCGCACAAAACGCGACAGCATAGTCGTGCGTGCCCAGCATGCACTACCTCTTACAAACTATTAGACGAGCCATGTGATGGTAAGTAGGCAACGTCGCCCATAAACATTTACGAGTTTATCCATGACTTGCCCAGGCAATGTCTCAGTGCCCTGCCACTGCCACAGCACAAACACAGCGAAGTTGTTTTACGAAAGAAATACGCAGGGTGGTTGTCTATGCAGGGCGCGCGGCCCAGAGCATTCTTCTGTCGTCTGGTTAGATTAGGTATTCATCTGTAAGTTTTATTTGCTGGTATCATAACATGATTTGTAATGTTTATCTTCTTACATTGACTTGAGGCTATTTCATCGATCGAATATTTTCTTCAACCGCAAAGATGTTAATTTATACATCCTATAAGCTTGGTGATAAACACCGAAAGTAGGCTGAGGTAGGATCGTTTGAGGGTAAGTAAAACGAGGGCACAGCTCGTAATCATAACACGTGAGGTTAATGTCAAGGGTGAACGTAAAACTTGTGCCAACATATTTAATAGCGTATTACATTTTTAGGATGATTTGAAAATTCCATGAGACAAATAATAAACGCATTAATACATACCATTCGCTGATACTTTTTAGTTTGAAATCTTGAAACTATGTACTGTTCTCATCATCCCACTTATTTTTTTCCATGATAAGTCAGGGCAGACACCGTAATTACTGCCACCAAGACCATCTTATGTCTCCAGATAGACAATATAATATATTATTCAATCCTTATATTATGTCCCACTACTGGGCACGGATCTCCTCCTCGAAATCATACGTTGAGAGTGATGAGCTATAGTAACTGATTGGTGTTGGTGAACTTCACACACCTTCAAAGACTTTTAATCTTATGAAGCATGCAGGTTTCCTCACGATGTTCACCATCACCGGCGAGCAAGCGATGGTCTTATGTTCAAGTTCGCATAGAAATTTAGAAAAATCCATTTCTAGACATCACAAGAGGGTCAAGATCGAACCTGGACCTAGAGCCCATACCCACTTGGGCATCATTCATTAGAGTTTCAAGAAATTCAGTCAAAAGATATATATAAAAAGTACGTATTTGACAAAGAGTACAGTTTCTATTCTGAGATAATGTTAAAGTGGCTTCGAATTCCTGACATTAGGGTGAAAAGCGAATTCGAAAGCGAAGCAAAATTCTCGCTCCCCTGAATCGTATTTAAACGAAGAAATTATTTATATAATAAAACCTAAAAGAACAAGAACTTCGTACAGTCGACCGCAATAATAACTATACTACTAACTTTTTAATGTAACTATAATATATTTCTTACAAATGAATGTAATTTTACTCCGTCTTCATAATCTGCTGAATAAAGGTACCTATAATTTGTTAAGATAGAGCATATTTGAATTCTAAGATTGTAAACATATTATTATTGAAGCGACTGTATCGTGGAGCTGTTTTCACATATTTATGAAAGTTACATTCAAGTTAATCTAGGTTTACAGGGCTTACTATATCTGTCCAAATTATAATGATATGGATGATGGTACATCCATTTCGTTCAAACGTTGTCAATATTCTCTTCGTTATCATTGTCATCATTATCATCGATAATATTATCGTCATGAACGACCGCTCGTAGAAATAATTTATTTTACAAATTCTTTAGATTAATTTTAAAATATTCCTTGGCCAAAAATTCTAAAATTGGGCCAAAAAAATATTGAGCGTGGAATTGAAACTTATTTTTTCCGTCGGTTAAAGAATTTGAAACACGAACAACTACTTAATTGTGAGTTTGTGTGAACTTGTTATTCTAATCACGAATCGGCGAAGAATAATTCCCGTGACGGATACTCTACAGAACATTCGAGTAAAGTAGGTTAATAGTGTGCTATTCTTTTCATGCTTAGCCATCTTTTAGACAAGCTAGAACTTAAGACTTTTTTATTCAGATAGGCAAACGGGCAGATGATTTGTCGGTAAGTGGCCAGTCCCCGCCATAGTGAAGAATCTCCCAGTAAAATCTGTTGTTCACATCAGTGACTTTTGAAAATCCTTGTAATATAGCCTAAATCTCATAAAAAGGCCAAGCAGTTGATTTTTCGACAAATTAATATGTGAAAATACAGTTAAAAACTTGGGTCGAAGGTCTTATTCAATTCCAATGGATCTAAGTGGCTCTTTCAGTTCCGGTGACATTTATTCTTGTATGTACGTTGACCTTTAGATGCCTAAGACCATAGACCGTTTTGACTTTCTCTAATATTATTATAAATATGTAAGAATGTATGAAGTAATTTTTTTAAAATACTCATTCGATTAAAAAATTCTTTCACCAGAACAATTCTACGTTGTCACTCAGCGACACATTAAGCTGTAATAATGTTTATCATTAGTCCGGATACGGCTGTACCACTAAGTTAACGCGGCAATGCCACAGCATAACAGCTGATACTTGCCAGCCAGTAACAGCAGCAGTATCTCATGAAATAAAAAATAAAATCTAAAAAAGTCACTAACTACATTACGTCGAAACTAACACAATTAAAAGTGCCCCGCCATTAGTTCTAATAAACTTATTGCCTATGGCCTCAGGGATTTTATCGAAATTAAATCTCCAGTGTGAAGTGAAACACGTATATTTTGTGTAGTTGCTACATAATTGAGAGAATAGTTATGAATATTTGTAGTAAATATCAAATGATTTTACTAAGATATAAAACAAAAAGTCAAAAAGCATAATAAAATTACTTTTGTTCTACTTATCTTATTCAAACGAAATTTTCTTGAATGTGTCCAAGATATTTTATTTTATACCATTGCTAGAAAAAAGGCAACAAATTATTAACGAATTTCGTAGCTTTTATCTCATCAAATATTCACAAGAGAGAAAAATCACTGAAATCCCACGTCACTTTTGAGGCGCTGAGTGGACTTGAAGGTTTCCTACGACACTTTCATAAGAACAGTTCTGAAAAATATAAAATAACTACCAAATGATCGTTGGTTGGATGGTGAATTGTGTGTTAATGTTGTAATGGTGTGTTAGACATTACGAATTAGGTGCATACTTCTATTTTAGCATACTTATGTCTTTTTCATTAACTAATCCTAAAAATAATTCAATTCGAATTCATTTCGAATAAAAAATATTCTTCCTTAAGTCTATTATTTTCCATTCCTAAGATTCTGTCATGGACATCATAAAATTAACCAGAAAAATAGTTTCGTCTTACAAACCATCTTTATCCAATATATCATTATTTAGTTAATAGTATGGTTCCTGAATATACCTACTAATTCCCTGTTTATAGAAAGTAAAGTTTGGTATGATAGAAACTTTATATCGACATCACACATAATACAGTTAGAAACAATATTAAAATAATATTAATTACGAATAAAATCGTTTTTCATTTTTTCATCGAACATTTCATCCAATCATAATAAAATGACCTTGTCTTGACCAACGTGATTAATGGTCGGTAAACACACTCGAAGCTTAATAACTCAAACCGAGTCATTGATTAAAATATATCTGTTACTGTGCTATCTGTCACTTTTCATTGATGGAGGTTTAAGGATCCAAGTCCATTTGTTAAATTCCATTTGATTTATTCTTCTATCTGTCATGCTAATCTTTGATTAGATTGACAGCTGTCAAACTAATGCAATAATTAAATGTATTTTTTTAACATTAGAATAATAATATGTGATGCATGGCAGCTGGACTCTTTCTAGCTGTTGTCTTTTCTTGGGTTTTGAATTTTCTCCCGCTTTAGGTATTTGGTTGGGGAACTGGAAATTAATATTACGCACTCCTACTGATATCCTCTGATTAAAGTCGTCGTGGTTCCTATGATAGTATTAACATATCCCTCGGGCTCACTGGGATCGTATTAAAGGGGTATTTTGTTACTGTTATCGATCCTGGCTACATTGTAGTAGTAACCATGGGAACAAGTAGTACGTCTAACCCGATCAAAAATATTTTTTTTTGGTTTGACAGCTGTCATTCTAATCAAACTATGTATATTTTAAAGACGCAGTATTATATAGCGATGACCTAATTTTGATGTATGATGTATCTTGCATTGGGGCTGAAATAGCTAATCGAGCGCAATCTGTCACTTAACGCATGACGTGTTCCGATATGTGTTGTTTCACGTGATAATGTGTTTGATGGACTGGCACTAACGTGAAATTATCGTAATTGACAATCCATCTCCAAGTATGATTGTAAGTAATCGTCTAATACCAATTATTAAAATCAAGAACAATATGTACATAATTATTTTGTTTTTTTGATATTGCTTTATTGTGTTTTTCATATTGCATATTGTTTGAGTAAAATGTAAATTTTTTGGATATTTCTCGTTTTATTTTTAATAATTTCTTATTGTCATTTTACTCATTAGGTAAAGTACTTTCGAAATCAGTTTAAAGATTTTTGATATCTGTAATAGTTACGGAATAATCGCCTGTGCACACTTAACGATTACACTCGGTATATTAAACAATAGCTATAAGTAAATTGTAGAAAAAAGGTGTAGGTATTCAATATTCTCATATTAACCATTTTATTACATCCATGGCTCCATTACGGAACACCTTATTCTCAAGATTAAAGTACTTTTTTTGGTTCGGTTTCAACGTTTTTTGGAGTCGTAGAAGGGCACAACGTACATTATTAATAAAATTAGTTCCATTTCAAATTGGTACATAGATGGGGTGACGACCTCCGTGTAAAGTTCTATTTGATTGCGAGTGGCAGGAGATCGGCCGTCTTGGCGTTCATTGAAAGTATTCCCATCGGAGTAGCAACATTTTGGCGTAGGTAATAATTTTTTTTTATGTCATAAGGGGGCAATCGAGCAGTCGGAGCCTTATGGTAGCGACGCCCATACACATCCGCATAACCAGAGGTTATGCAGATGCGTTGCCCTCCTTTTCCCTATCCCCCCCAATGGGCCACTGGAAACCACAAACAGCACGAAACGCGACAGCATAGCTGTTACTTAACGCCGGTGTTATGTGAGCGCCACCTCGGTCGTGCCGGCCCAGTTCATCTGCAATGCAAAGCATGGCACTACTTCTTACTACTTACTTAAATAATATTTATTGTGTCGACATTACTTTGATTGTATTCGATGGTTTACAAATTATTTACCTGCAAGCTGTCGGCAAGATGTCTTCACTAAAATTAAATACATTTTCATTTTATTTCGCTGTCATTTTATGATAAACAACTCAAAGAAAGTTTAATAAAAGCTTCAATAATAACATTCGCTGAAGCTTGTGTATATTTGTATGTCAAATGAATACTTAGAAAGTATTCTCTCTCGTTTTATTAAGCTAAATGATGAAATTGACTTTGAGCGCCATTTTGAAAAGTTTTCGCAAAGGAGTTTTCACTGAACAAATTACAAGCGCTTATTAAATAACTTATCAATGGAGCTCTTAACGGCTTCAATACCTGTCAGTGTTCTTGTTTATAAATCTTTATATATAATCCTTATTGTGTGTGTATGTGACTGAACTCCTCCTAAACGGCTTGATAGATTTTGATGAAATTTCAATAATAGTAAAATGGAATCGAGAATGGTTTAGATTTACAACTCGAACCACTACAAAGTGTTTTTATACACATAAAATGGCACATTTTTAAGTTCCGTACTTCAAAAGGAAATTTGGCAAAAAGCAAGGTCCAGCACAAATTAAGAAAAAAATCCAAATAATAAAAAAAAAACTAAAGAAAGGTGTCAAGGGACGCCCGGATGGAACGAAGTTCCTTTCGACTAATTAGTGAAGGAATTGTAATAAAAAACAAAAAAGGTGTAAGGAAAATAATTATTCGGGTAGGTATAAATTTTTTATGATTTTTTTATCGATAAAAATCAGAGCATCTCCCGGCGTAAAATAAAAAAAAAAACAAAAAAAGTCACCGAGATCGGTGGGATTTGAACTGGGTTTTTTACTAAGCAGCCCCAATAGTGTAAAAGAAACAGCTACCGACGCAGTGATGTGTCAATCAAAAAGCCTTACAACAAAAAGGCTTACAACTATAGCAAAAAGTGTCGTTTTAACTTTTCATCTTATTTTTTTCCGTCTAGCCCCCTTTTATACCGCGCTATAAGGAACTACGTTCCAAAAGTTAAAAATTAGGGGTTGTCCCCATACATACATAGTTGATGCCAATAACAAGATAGTCCTCTGAGTTGTATGGGCGCTGATACAATTTAGGGATTAAATTTCTTCAAAATATCGATAATAATCTTTTTTCTGGCCTGTTGGTCTAGTGGTTAGTGAC
The DNA here is from genome assembly GCA_963853865.1 of Helleia helle. Taxonomy (NCBI): domain Eukaryota; kingdom Metazoa; phylum Arthropoda; class Insecta; order Lepidoptera; family Lycaenidae; genus Helleia; species Helleia helle. The sequence goes on from OY971421.1 coordinate 18,769,970, forward strand.
CCTGACTGCTAAACCAGAAGGTCGTGGGTTCGAGCCCCACCAGGACAAAGGTTTGTGTGATAAGCATGATCATTTGTTCTGTGTATGGGTGTAGTTTATCTATAATATGTATGTATTTAGAAATATATAAGTATGTATCAGTTGTCTGGTTACCATAAGAACAGGGATTGGGATCAGATGGCCGTGTGTGAGTTGTTTGTTGAGTGCCTAACATATTGTTAATGTATTCTGTATTTTTATATATGAAATTAGTTTGAGGACAACATTCATAAACTTTAATTTGGCTTTCGTCTTCTCTTTTTTAGGCTCCGATTGGAGACAACTTTTTCGAATTGGGAATCTAAAAAACATAGTCTTTTTTAACAAGTAACTACCCAAATAATATATCCACGCGGTTTCAGACTAACGAGTCTGAAACTGCGTGATATTATATACATTTCGAAAAGAATTAAAAGTAATAGATACGAACCTATATAATACTTGTAAAGCCGACCGATTCGCAACACAGTAGGTACCTTACTATCTTGAATATAATTAACATGACGCCATTTTCATTCGTGGACCGCGCTAGAATATACATGCATTATGCGAGAACCATATGCTAGGTGAAACTGTTAATAAACACTCAAAACTCAAAAGATGAATCCCAAATATATTTCAAATTTCATATTTAGACCATTGCGCACCTAAAATGAGTATTTCTTGTCTAAATTTCTCCATGAAAACCTCGATTACTCACCGCAGAAGGAAAACACCACGAAAAAGCCTGTGAAAAATCAAAAGTCTTTCGCGGTGTGTGAAGACCGTACGTGTCAGCCAACGCATTGACAAACTATTTCATAAACACTCCTTTTTTTCTTTTACGCCGGGAAATGTTTTAAGGTATCCAGCGTGGGAGTGGGGACTGTGGAACCCCTTGGCTGGTATGTAGAACTCGCTGCGCCCGAACGATGATAAGTGGACGCAGCTCTACCTACTAAAACCCGGCCACCAATGCCGCCTTTGGCGAGGGGCCCCGGATCTGTTGAGCAAACACCACCTTGACGGCTAGTTACTCCCTCAAGGGACCGACGCCAACCCCACAGAGGAGTTGTCCTGCACCACCGAACAACCCCTCCCAACGTCGGGACAGCACAATGGCGTGAGGTATACCTCGCCCCTCGTCCCGCCAGATCTTTTGTCCCTTCTTATTAGAGGGGTACAAAGAGCAGCTCCCTCGGTTTACTTTGCTTAGCTCAAGGTGCTGGGTTCACATTAAGCTACTGAGCCCCACCGCCACGACAAGGCTTGAACCTTGGTGGGGATATCATAAACAATCCTAGCCTAATTCCGAGGAGACCCGTGCCCAGCAGTGGGACACATAAGGTCTGTTATGACGATCATGATGATGAATTTAAATGTGTTCCAACAATAAAATGATATGCATAGAATATCTTAAAGCAATGAGAATTGGCGTTTATTTGGAGAGCTATAGTTAGCTGTAGAAGGGAACGAATCAACAGATCGCATTCGATAGGCTCAAGCTCGGTTGAAATCGAAGATCACCATAAACATTAGCATCGCATAACCAACGACACTCCGACTCGATCATATTACTATATCACTAGCTCCCCCGCGGTTTCACCTGCCCTAAAATTAAAGGAAATGGTTTCTAATAAAAGCCTGGAACTCATTCTATTATTAGGTGTTCTAAATCCAAATTCAGCTTTGTTTATAAGATTTGAAATAAACATGGACTCTTCCTAATAATTAGGTGTTCTAAATCCAAATTCAGCTTTGTTTATAAGATTTGAAATAAACATGGACTCTTCCTAATAATTGGATGTTTTAAATCCAAATTCTGCTTTGTTTATAAGATTTGAAATAAACATGGACTCTTCTTAATAATTGGGTGTTTTAAATCCAAATTCAGCTTTAAATAAACATGGTTGATTTCACATTTGTTTTTTTTTTTACTTTTGTTTTGTAGAGTTCGATATTTCGACATTTCCTACGAACGTCTTGTTCGCGAGACTTGTCTTGTTCAGTCACGTGTACAAGACATTTAGTTCCAGCTTTGTCATATAAGTTAAGATGATAAAGACATCATCATCGTCATATCTGTTTAACATCACCATCTTTGGCCTCTCTCAAAAAACACAGACAAATCTCCCATTTGCATGCTACTACGAATATGAATATTGCCAAAAGATCGACGTCTCGTCTAGTTTCAGGTCGTTCAAATATTCCTAATCCCTAAGATGACCTTACATATAACACTATATGATACATATTCTATTACCAAAATGTAAATCTCAAAAACAAAGAAATAGTTGTAAAGATTTGTCTTTTTCGTGTATAAGTTTTAGAAACTTTCATCGAGACTGAAAGTTTCTGAAAGTTTGCTTTCTGTTACATTTTGTAAAAGGGTAAGAAGTAGTCGAAAGACTAGGTACTGTCCGCGATTTTGTGCACTTAAAATCCAGAATTATATTAAACACTTTGATAAAATGTAATATTCACAAGCAGGTGTTTAAATAAAGACACTAGCGGACCCAACAGGCTTTGTCCCGTCAGAAACATTTTGTACCGAATTGTGAATCAAAATAATTCTCGAATCAACGAAAATACACACAGAAATCATCTAAATGGGTGCAGTCGCTTGAGGAGTACAGTGACATACACACGTACAGAAGAATTAATTATATTATTATATAAAGAAATAACAAAACTCGTATTTGAAAGGTTGGCAACGCAACTGCAAGCCCTCCGATGTAGCGGGTGCGGGGTGTGTCTATGGGTAGCGATGATCATCTTCCACCAGGTGAACCGAATTTCTTGTTACAATCTAACATCATTTTTACGCTTACGGACCTGTGGTAAATTACTAAGAACTTCCCACTATAATGGTTCAGGCCTCGTGGCAGTGGGGGTCAGTAGCGTAGGGGTGAGCCGAGCACCTTGGGCGAAGCTAATTGAGCCGAGGGGGCTCTTTGTACCCCTTTATAAGAGGGGACAAAAAAGCAGGGGGCAAGGGGCGAGGATGGGAACCTCACCTCGTTGTACTATACCGGCCTTGAGAGGGTTGGTCTCTGGTGCGGAACAACCCCTCTGTGGAGGTGGCGTCGGTCCCTTGGGAGACTGACTAGCCGTCGAGGTGCCCTGTTTGCTCATTAGATCCGGGGCACCTCATCAAAGACGGCATTGGTGGCACTCGCTGGGTTTTAGTGGGTAGAGCTGCGTCCACTTACCAGCTTTCGGGCGCTGCGAGTCCCACATACTCGCGTGGGGAGACCCACTCCCCGCGGGATACCTGAGAGCATTTCCCGGCGTTAACTTTTTTAAGGGTTAAGTTAAGGGCACAAAAATGGAATAAATTAAAAAATATATGTAAATACATCATCATCATAATCATCATCATCATCATCATTATCAGCGTCCACTGCTGAACATGGGCCTCCCTCATTGAACGCCAGGACGTTAAATAGCTCGGCGCAAACAGTTATATTCCATTATACTAATAAATTTTCACTTGAAGAACCCGCGACCGTTTTATGTAGTGTCTAGTTACATGACCACTCGATCGCCTGCCAGTCCATTTACCCCCTCTTTAATATACATACTAGATGTCTCGACAGACGTTGTTCTGTACAAAACATATTTTAGTGGAACTAATTGTGAATCTAAACCAAACTAAACCGTTCTTGAATCCACTTGAACACACAATTTTTTAACAAGGTAAGGTGCAGCTGCTTAGGAGGAGTTAAGTAACATACACACGCAGAAGAATTATATTATATAAAGATATGTAAAAAATAACGTTATTGTCCGACGTACATGTCCCTTTAATTTCTGTAATATATGTTGTCCCTTTAATTTCTGTAATATGTGTTAATTTGACGACCTCTGTGGCTCAGTGGTCAGCGCGTTGGCGCTCAAGCCAGAGGTTGCGGGTTCGAATCCCGCCAGGGAGCAAAAAGTTTTCTGTGATCCTGGGTCATAGATGTGTATTAAATATGTGTATTATATAATAAAAATCTTAAATATATGTATAGTATAAAATTATTAAATATATTTCCGTTGTCTGGTACCCGTAACACAAGTTCTTCGAGAACTTACCACGGGACCAGATTGACGTGGTGTAAAAGCGTCCATAGATATTATTATTATTATTATTATTATATGTATAACCAAATAGTTTTGTTGTGGGCTGGTAGGAGTTAGGACAGCTAAGGCGGTGTGAATAATACATTGGCGACTCACCTGGATCTGGAACAATATGGACCAATGCCAAGCGGCCGTGACTTTACTAAATAACCTTATATCCAGATGACAGCTGTCATTTTTTTATCTTAGACGGACATGGGAAATGGCAGATGTGAGTGAATGGCAGGTCATAAACGATTTCACCTGTAACTAGCCCTGGCAACTAATCCATGCGTTGCCAGATGTATTATTAGTCTTGGTGCCAGTAATTACACTATCTCACTCTTCTTTTTTTAAATTAGTAGAAAAGTGGTACCTATGAAGTCCGTCGCGCTGCACAGCGTACAGATTAATATCTCTGTCTACTAATATAAAAACAATTCCAGTGCAATATAATTGCTTCTAGCGAAACATTTATAAAAACAACCTATCAGAACATCGATTAATATTTCATTTATCATCGGTCGCAGATGCGATACAATAGAACAGAACATATTATTATGAAACAGTAGAGTCCCTCGCTGTTGTCTGGCAATAAATCATACATTCATACATATATTGACATACAATGGAAACATTGTTTGTTTGTTTACAAAAATTCTATATATGATGCAAACTTTTACGGATTTTTATTTTCTTACACTTTGAGTAACTTTATAGTACAGGATCCGAAGCAAGAATGATATTAAACTTAATAAATAATTAAAATTACATTTTTTTATTTTTCACTCTATTTGGATCGAACAATTTAAACAAACCGCTATATATGTATAAGCTGTAAAAAATATTTTTTGACAGAATAAATATCACTTCGATATTTTTAGCAGCAATCATAAAATACAATTTTCATCGACATCAGCTAGTTTTAGTTCATTTGATTAGAAATATATAGATTTATGAATGTAAATGATTTGTTATAGCAATAGAATTGAAGCACACTATTATGTCATAATGGCGGCAAAAACACACCCTTAAAACATTTTAGTCTCGTTCGATGATTAGTTCACCGACATTTATTACAAAATGCTCTCAGAAATAGATGTCACGGGGTTTGCGATCGCACTCCTCCGAAACGACTCGTTAGATTTTTATATTTTTATGTTATGTTGGCATAGTCGGTATTTTTATGTTAATTTGGTATATTTGGTAAGAATAAGTCGTAAATTATATTTCATACTGCTAGATTTTGTTGGACATCGTTTGCAGGGTGAGCTAATGTAATATTATAAAGAGGTAATGTTTTTAAGTTTGTATGTTTCTGGTAATCTTCGGAAGTTCTAATCCGATCAGACAAGATAATAGAAAGCTACACTATTCAGGAATGACATAGGCTATAGATATAATCATCATCAATCACGATACTGGTTTAAATCTAAGTTGACGCAGGCGGAGTTGCGTGCAACAAATATATAATATGCGAACACTGGCAATGATTGTAGTTTGTTCTCGGAATAGTGCTAACAGATATATAAAGTCGTATAAATGTCTGCGATGTGATGAATGCTAATATTAATATTTTGTAACAATGTTTGCGCATGAAGAGTGTCGCTGTAATGTCGTCGATGGGGCGACAGCGGCCCGACGCCACAGGTCCAATGATAAATACATTCGACCTAGTTGCAAGCGAAACCTTATTTAAATTCAAAATTATGACTGATGGTTTTTTGGTACGTGAGTTTTCTCTGCATTGAATCTTCCTGGAATTATAATTTAGATTCTTCTCTTAGGTGGTAGGTATGCTATGTTTATCTTCTTTCCTACTTAATTATTACAACCTATCATCTAACATACAACCGGAATAGAGCGGTAACGTTTTTGTTTTGTATGAAAACCAATTCCTGTGCCAATTCTGGGCTCTGATTTGCCAATTGATGGCCATTGATGGACAATTGGCCGATGAGACGTACATACAGATCACTGGTTGGTTAAATCGCTATTACATCTGTGACAAATCACTGCCCAGTTTCGGAATTTTATGGCTTACATTAATACTTCTATTCTATTTGTATTCTCGATGCTATCTATATACTAGAACACGGAGGGTAGATCCACTTTCAACTGGATGGGTCGACGACCTCCGTGCAGTGGCCGGCTCTGAATAGAAGCGAGTGCCGTGCGATCGGATCGGTGCTCATCAAAAAGCATATATCCAGCAGTGTAGGTGAGTGGAGTCTATAAATGGCCGAACAAAAACAGTTTCCTATCCCATCCCATCCCACGTGGTACGTAACATTACAGGGTTCAAGGCCTTCTAAGTCTTATGAAAATATGATAGACTAGCTGGTGCCCACAGCTTTTCTTCGTTAACTTAGATTTATAACCGTATCCGGATATTTAAATTAATGTTTATTTTTATAGCCTACTAGCTGTTGCCATCAGCTTCGCCCGCATTAACTTAGATTTACAGCCGTATACGGATTGATGATGATTATTTTTATAGCCTAAGTTACTCCTTATAACATCAACTATCTGCCTGTGAAAGTCCCGTCAAAATCGGCCCAGCCGTTTCAGAGATTAGCCGGAACAAACAGACAGACAAAAATTGTAAACAACAAACTCTCGCCTTTATAATATTAGTAAGAGGGCCAGCACCCGTAATTCTATGCAATAATACTCAATATGACAAAAACTATAGTTCAAATGAAAGAAATACTTAAAAGCAATAGTAGGAAAAATAAAAGGCCGAAACTTGGATCCTGCTAATACAATTTAGCAGGGCTTGCGGATTGCCTCCTAATAGCGTCATCGAAGTTGCGCCAGGTTAAAACCAATCGGAATTAGAACTACGTAAGGAAATTCTGACAAAGTGCAATTTAAACCAGTTTCTTACTTTGGTTACTATTTTCCTCATACGTACAGTCAAATGACATTTTGTAAGAAAGTTTTTCCTCAAATGTGTTTCTCGGTACTGTAGTTTTAAGAGACTAGGCTAATTATATAGTTTTGTATAGCTAATTGTAGATAACAATTCAAATTCAAATAATTTTTTTCAGATTTTTTTCAAAGAATCAATTTAAAATTTTACAAATTTAAAAAATGTACGAGCCGCTGTACCATGGAGCTGCATCCAATGCTTCAACAGTTGGGAGTTCCATCGTCTACCCAGCACGCTCAATGCCATCTGGAATTATTATTTTTGCCCAGATCTCTCTTTCCAACGTTTTTTTCCAAAAGAAGATGGTAACAGTGGTAGTGCCAATAAAACACAGCAAAGTCTGCTTAATTTGCAGAAATATGTATTATTGTGGAAGAGATAATACCCACATCATTTATATAACAATAATTCTTGCAAATGCTCAAATATTTTTTAAAACTGACAACCTTGATAAACTGACTAAGAAGAAGACCATTAGGAAACCAAGAAGAAAGAAAGAAATAATGTTTCTTTCTTTCAAACCAACCAATAATACTACCACTAAGTACTAACCACTACACACCAACAGAACTAGCCGAATACAATAAAATCTCTCAGGCATATATCAGCCTACATCGCGTGTATCGCGTGTACGCTCGGCCTAATTATTTGAACTATAAATCTTGTAGTTTCACCAACTGTGCCCGTAATTAAAACTATTTGTAATTACAACTTGTATTACTTATTTGGACGTTTTACAATGATGTATTAAGTGATATATGCGAATGTGTGATATAAAGAATAGCAAAAATAGTTTCCTGTTGAACGTTTTAGATATGTTTACTATCTGTACTCTCTTGAACATAAGTATGTGAGTATGTTATTGATGAAAAAAATTCAGAACAGGAGGATATTCTTAAAAAAATACATTCCTTCGAAAACAAGTACGCGTTTCAACCACTAAAAGAAGGGACCTGACCGTTCACAATAGATCATCCCAATTTATAATGACAAATTGACTATCAATTATACAATCTTAAAAATTGCATCCTACTTATTTTATAAAAATTTTAAGTTTATAAGGATTTATATTTGTCGCTTCGTTTACGCAAAACTACTGAATGGATTTTAATGAAACTTTACAATAACATAGCTTATATAACAGAATAACATATAGGCTATAATTTATCCCTGTACTCCCACGTGTACGCGAAATACGCGGGTGAAACCGCGAGGCGCTGCTTGGTTTTTCATAATTTTTTTAACAAACCTATATCGCTACAGTCACAAGACAACGTGCTAAAACAATTCGGTTATGATTAATGAACCAGTCTGTCACTTGTCAGTCATTCAGACGTGATATTTTGAACATATCGGTTACTGCAGTGCAGTACTATTTAGATATGTTGTTAGTTTTTTTTATGTGATTAGTTTGTATATATCACAGATCTCATTGGTAAGGTTATACACAATAGGTCGTCTATCGTTCATTGAAAGAGATTTCCGGATGAAATAGATTGATAATCTCATGATTATATAAAGCTATATCTTATGTGATGGTCTTGTGGGTATGGGCTCCGCCTCTTGAGTGAGAGGTCCGGATTCCATCCTGTGATGCCTCGAAAACTTCTACGTGCACCAGAACATGAGACCAACGCATGCTTACCGGTGAAGTAAACATCGTGAGGAAACCTACATGTCTGATGAGATTAAAATCTTTGCAGGTGTATGAAATTCAACAACCCACATTGGGTCAGCGCATCGATGAACTATCGCCCAACACCCTCCTCGCCTGATTTCAAGGAGGATTCACAAGAAACCGTCTTTAGTTTTCTTAAGAGGGCTACGGATGAAAATATCGATAATGATTGATAATATCTTACAAAGGTCGATATTTCGAAATTATCAACATAATTTATGTTCACGAGACTGAATCTAATACACAAACTAATTGTTCCATCTTATTGGTAGGTACTATTTAGAATAAAACAAAATGTTTTTCTTTTTTATGTTAGTTGGATAGGCAAACTGGCAAACGTGCCACCTGATGATAAGTGGTCGACGTCGCCCATGAACATAAACTAGTTTACCTGGAACGAGCCCAGGCAACTCATTTACGTGTTGCCTATCCTGAGACATAAGATGTTAAGTCTCGGTGCCAGTAATTACACTGCCTGTTTTGCCCTTCTCTCCGAAACACAGCAAAGCTGTTTCACGGGAGAAACAAGCAAGACGGTGGTACCCATTCAGCCGGGAGCGCGGCACAGCGCTTCCCTCCCACCGGTTTATTATTTTGATTTCATCGTCACCTATAACGACGACGACGTGATAAAATATCTTTTTTTCGTAGAAGAGGGGATAAACGGACCGTAATTTCACCTGGTGGTAAGTGATATTCAACATCCATAGACACCCGTTACATCATTACCCGGTGCGTTGCCGGCCTTTCAAATTGTATGTGATATAACCGGACATACCGGTGGGAGGGAAGCGCTGTGCCGCGCTCCCGGCTGGATGGGTACCACCATCTTGCTTGTTTCTCCCGTGAAACAGCTTCGCTGTGTTCCGGAGAGAAGGGCAAGACAGGCAGTGTAATTACTGGCACCGAGACCTAACATCTTATGTCTCAGGATAGGCAACACATAAATGAGTTGCCTGGGCTCGTTCCAGGTAAATTAGTTTATGTTCATGGACGACGTCGACCACTTACCATCAGGTGGCACGTTCGCCAGTTTGCCTATCCAACTAACATAAAAAAACCATTTCAAGATATCCAAATTAAGTAGTTACTTAACTCATCTTAGATGTTTATTTGAATTTTATGTGCACTTACAAGCTATCCACTAGTTCCTACAAATATTATTGAAATTTACACTCACGGACTTAAACCGTTTTCAGCAAACGCCCGGATTTCATATATATACTACAAACCGGCCAGGTGTAATTCTGATTTTATTTGCTACTTAGATTAACTTGTTTTATAACAATTTTATAAAAAACTTACCTTTTTATATTCAACTTTCTAGAAGGATTTTATCTAGTTTGCAATTTGATAAATTATTAAACATAACAGCCACTGCATTACCTACTTTCACAATTTTAGCGCTTTAAAAATGCTTAGTGCAGCCATTTTAAATAAATTAAATTTCGCATTTGGCAGGAAAACCGCCCTAATCCTTCGGTGTTTTAGCACCGACCCACTTATAAACTGCGCGAACGTTTCCAACATGAATATACTAGTCCCATAGTACCTAAATGGCAAATTTCTATGGATATTCACCTAAAACCAGCTTTAATTGTGAGGCTAGGCCAACTCATCCATGTATTTCTCCTTCTTATCCGTATGTATAAAAAAACGTGTCAGTTCATCCTCTCGTACAGGTAGGTATTTATTTCTTAATTATAGAACCAATTTTAATGAAATCTATACTAATATTATAAAGCTGAAGAGTTTGTTTGTTTGTTTGAACGCGCTAATCTCAGGAACTACTGGTCCGATTTGAAAAATTATTTCAGTGTTAGACAGCCCATTTATCGAGGAAGGCTATAGGCTATATAACATCACGCTGTGACATATAGGAGTTGAGTAACGCGGGCGAAGCTGCAGGCAACAGCTAGTTTGTCCATAATGTGCGAATTTTGTCCAAACTAAATAATAACTAGGTCTGCCCACTAATGTTAATATAAAATTTTATTAAAATCGTTACCAACACTCGAATACAAAACTCAAAAATGTCTCCTTAAATATTTTAAGATATGTAAATTAATAATAAATCGAAAAATATTTTAATGAAACGTATTACTTACAAGAATAATTATAATTCTTAATAAAAGTTAGCCGTCTCAGTTCTTAGTGCAGTAGCCGGACCGTGTTGGATGCGAGAGGTAAGGGATCGGCCATCTCGGCGTTTATTAAAGGAGGCATATGTTCAGCTGTGGACGGATAAAGGCTGTTGATGATGATGATAATAAAAATTGAGATCGAATTAAAATTTTCAGGATTGCTAAAAATATACGTTACATAAACATTTTTACAAAGTAAGGAATCGGAAGAAAGAAATATTATTCTACGATTGTTCAAACAATTCAATTTATAATATTTAAAAAATACAAAGAATCGTTTATTTAACGAAGAAATATTTAGAATCAGTGGTAGTTTATTAAGGATATAAGGATACGAACATATTTTAAAGCTTTTCGACTTTTTTTATTTTAGAGATAAGGAAATAATACAAAAGGAATTTAAAGGTATGACTAGAATAGAGTTTAACGTTGAAAACCTGTATACGAAAGCAGTTTTGTAAAACAATAAACAAGCGACACGGTTCCACTGCAGTACAACATCAGTGTCGGTTGCTATAAATAAATTACATTAAACAAGTTTTATAGTACGACAGTATAGTTGCACGTATCTGGGAGATAAAATATGAATACTCATACCTTTTATACTGAAAATACGAGAGCCACGTTGGCAAAATGTCATGGAAGATTTTAATTCGGCGTAACCTTACGCCCAACCCCACCTATACTTCCGACATCGAGCATCTAACCGGATAGAGTATGAATGCGAGCCATAAATTCCGAAACTGGTCAGTGATCACTGACGTAATAGCAATCCAACCAACCAGTGATCTGTATATGTACATCTCGTCGGCCAATCATCCATCAATGTCCATCAGTCGACCAATCAGAGCGCAGAACCGGCGCAGCGTCGCAGCACAAATTTGGCGGAATTTGTTTTCATACAAAACACATTTGATTAATAATATTAATAAATAAATATAAAATATTTATGTTAAACAAAACACGACTAAAACCGCGGCGCGAGAGAGAAGAAGAATTTTCTAGTAATGTAAAAACTTTATATATCTTCATGCCTACCAATCATACACTTGTTTTATCTAAATGTCAAAACTCATTATTAACATACAAAGTGCTTGGAATTTTGCTACTTTGTATAGTATATTTTTTGACCTGGGTGGCCAATCAAAAAAATAACAATCTCAAATCTGGGCAATCTAGATCATACTTATGAATGCCACGATATCAGAAATAACGTTTACAGGGACTTCCTTTCAATAAATTAAACAATGTGATACGTTTATAATAAAATATAGTATATTTAAGTATGTATTACCGGTGGGAGGGAAGCGATGTGCCGCGCTTCCGGCTGCATGGGTACCACCATCTTGCTTGTTTCTCCCGTGAAACAGCTTTGCTGTGTTTCGGAGAGAAGAGCAAGACAGGCAGTGTAATTACTGGCACCGAGACTTAACATCTTATGTCTCAGGATAGGCAACACATAGATGAGTTGCCTGGGCTCGTTCCAGGTAAACTAGTTTATGTTCATGGGCGACGTTGACCACTTCCCATCAGGTGGCACGTTTGCCAGTTTGCTTATCCAAGTAACATAAAATATATATATATATATATATATATATATATATATATATATATATATATATATATATATATAAATAGGACTAGTAGGTAGGAAGTAGGGTTTTGTATCTCATTCTCTCGCAGGCTAAATCCTATTTATGAATATGTTTGTCTCTTTTTGGCATCACTTTTCCGTTTTATCAAATTTTCAAATCACAACTGTACTGAAATTTCACTTCAAAAATGACCTAAAATCCTAGATGATGATGATTACTATTATTGTCGTTGAGAGCTAGTTGATAAAGCGAATGGCCCTGGGGCTTACTATGACGTAGTTTGACTAACATTAATTGGTTTATTACGAATTTTCGGGCCAGGAAACTCGGCCGTGGTGTTAAAGTCATTATAACTCGGTTAACTAACACTCACAGAATAGTATTAATATATTTTATTTGTACTTAGAAAAGCTCACTTCATATTTAGTTAGCTTACTTTCAACGATTGGCTGGTGTACTGTAGATCGGGTGTTTCAGGTTGAGGCTATACAAACTATAAAGGCTTATTAAAAATCCCGTTTTAAATTGATTAAATGTTTAAATTAGCATATAAAAATGTTTTATATCCTTCAATTCATCAATAATGGATCAGTATATTTAAGTATGTATTACCGGTGGGAGGGAAGCGCTGTGCCGCGCTCCCGGCTGCATGGGTACCACCATCTTGCTTGTTTCTCCCGTGAAACAGCTTTGCTGTGTTTCGGAGAGGAGGGCAAGACAGGCAGTGTAATTACTGGCACCGAGACTTAACATCTTATGTCTCAGGATAGGCAACACATAAATAAGTTGCCTGGGCTCGTTCCAGGTAAACTAGTTTATGTTCATGGGCGACGTCGACCACTTACCATCAGGTGGCACGTTTGCCAGTTTGCCTATCCAACTAGCATCAAAAAAAAAAAATTGAAGACGAAAGTAACTTTAAAACAAAAGAATAAACACTTCAACACTACGTACTACAAACGACCTAATAAAACACTCTTTTGTGTTTATTACAGACATAAAAGCAGTAATTGGGTATCGTAAACACTCGTTTACACAGTTTACAGCAGTAAATACAACTGTTTGTTTATCATCACAAATATTTATTTAAGGCGAGTCACCGGGACTGGCGGGGTAGCGGGTGTCACGGCATCTTGTGAAAAAGCTAAGCACATCAAGGTTTCGGATAAAATTGAATAAAAAATATAGACTTGAGATTAAAAAAATAGCACGTACTCCGTAGTATTGAAAATTAAATATTTCCATCTAAAATGATACCTTTTTTTTACGCCGGGAAATGCTCTGACGCATGCCGCCTGGGGAGTGGGTCTCCCCAGGTGGGTATGTAGGACTCGCTGCGCCCGAAAGATGGTAAATGGACGCAGCTCTACCCACTAAAACCCGGCGAGTGCCACCAGTGCCGCCTTGGTGAGGTGCCCCGAATCTGTTAAGCTAACAGGGCACCTCGACGGCTAGTCAGTCCCGCAAGGGACCGACGCCACCTCCACAGAGGGGTTGCCACGCACCACAGAACAACCCCTCCCAACGTCGGGACAGTACAATGGGGTGAGGTCCCCATCCTCACCCCTTGCCCCCTGCTCTTATGTCCCCTCTTATAAGAAGAGGGGTACAAAGAGCCCCCTCGGCTCAATTGTTTTCGCCCAAGGTGCTGGGCTCACCCTAGGCTACTGAGCCCCACCGCCACGACAAGGCCTGAACCATGGTGGGGTTCTAAAATGATACCTATTTTATTAGTAAATTATTCGTTTTGTTTTTCTTTTTAGCCTGTTTTCAGAATTTTTTAAGTTCGTGTAAACTACAACTTATCAAATCAAATTTATTTATTACGGACTACCATGGTCGTAACCAATTAGCACATCTTTTAGACAACATCTTTAGGTGTATCAGATTTTTGTGAGACCATTATTTAATAGTGCATATCTTAAAAATTTGATTTGGAAAACCAAATTTTCCGTTTCGTTTTTGGTGACATGACACAGGTCATGAGGTATAGTTTGTTGAGTGAAGTACAAAAAAATAAATCCGTATGTTAAACAAAGCACCATCATCTTATTTTTTATCTTTAACAGCCCATTCTTGTCCACTTTTTGCCTTGCTGAATAAAGATTATGATTTAAATTATGGGATTTGTATTTCTCTATGCGCTTACAAAAATAATCAACCTCTTTGGCGCGGACTATTAATAGCTAGGCGTTACAACTTTATAGACTCTTATGCTTCCACTTTACGCTCGGAGAGAAGACAAGAGGTGTCGAGCGAGTGTGAAGTGCCCCTGGGTAACCTAGTGCCGCTCGTCCCATGATTTACTAACCTTTAGAAAATATTAAAACACTAGTTCTATTTTTTTTACATAATACCATTTGTCTTGTTTCTTCTTACACACCAACGTGTGTAATGTCGTCGTTTATAAACGTTTTTTACATGTGTTTTATTTACATTGTGTAGGATAAAATCTGTAAAAGCAATTTGAAATGCGTAATATTTAGGCCACATTAGAGAACAACGAATATGAAACATAAATTACTATAACAATTAAAATACTTTTCCTTTTTTAATCCTTGTTTTAAAGAAGCAAAAGGTCGCTCATAATTGCAAATGGGTGTCCCATTAACGTCTTAAATTAAGAAGTCAAGTGACGCTGCCTTTCTTATTTCACTGGGATTTTACGGGAGTAATAAAAATATAGAATAAAATTGTCTGTACATGCTATGTTACTTTTACGTTGCAAAAGCTATCGTTCATTAGTATTTAACATAACTACATGTTATAAAATATCGAGGCCGAACAGACTCATTCGGTATCTGAGAATTACAGAATTAATGTTATGCTGAATATGTAATTAGTTAAAGTATGATTTTTTATAGACGTGAAATTGAAGGATGAAGATAAGAAATATAGTATGAGTCCAGTCAACGAATTAAAAATGGTGTAAAATAAGAGATAAAGCTTGCAGAAGAACTTGCGATAGCTCAGTGGATAGGAAATTAAGCCTTGAAAAATGTATTGTCAGAGTTTTTCAACACATAACGAAGTCCGTACGTACAAAAATTAGAACCTACTTAAATTAAGAAAAAGCTGTTCAGGAGACTTTACAAGTTACAACATAAATTAATCTCGTTCAATGCAGGTTTTATAAGGTTGGAGAAGATTTTAATTAAAATTGCTCAAGACACTTTGAATAGCTTTGTATTACTTGATAAAGGAAAGCATAATATAGCACTAAGTACACTGTAATTCTGTTTCCAAATACAAGTTTAAGATAGGAGATACTTTAGATGACACATATTGGATTACAGTAAAGGCTTTGTATGATACAAGCTATCTGAAGTTAGGGTAATTCTCAATAAATATTAAGAGATGATACTTTAAATAAAAACCCAACGCAATATCAAAAGAGCTGATGACCTTGAAAGGACTGATTTTGACAAAACAAAATAGACAGACACACTTAGCGGTCGAACTTATAACAGTCATCTGGGGTTAAAATATAGTACCGCAGGGAGGGAAGCGCCGTGCCGCGCTCCCGGCTACATGGGTACCACCATCTTGCTTGTTTCTCCCGTGAAACAGCTTTGCTGTGTTTCGGAGAGAAGGGCAAGACAGGCAGTGTAATTACTGGCATCGAGACTTAACATCTTATGTCTCAGGATAGACAACACGTAAATGAGTTGCCTGGTCTCGTTCCAGGTATACTAGTTTATGTTCATGGGCGACGTCGACCACTTATCATCAGGTGGTACGTTTGCCAGTTTGCCTATCCAAGTAATATAAAAAAACAAGTTAGATGTATACAAATAATGATATTTTGTAACAAAACTTTTTTAACTCGAAATCCGTGGTGATGCGTGGTGGAGCGCTCTTTGAAAATATTTATATATAAATTTCCACATTTTCCTGAACAAGAAATCGTTACTATATTAATATAGCACTATTTCACCACAAGTTTTAGTTAATTTTTGACATGTCGCTAGCTGAACACTCAAGACGTTGATTTAAACTCGAAAAACTCTTTGAAAATATCGCAATAAAAATCTATTTTTTTATTATTATTAAGTTTCTATCAAACCTAGTACTAAAAGACACTTAAACAGTAGAATATATTATGTACAGGAAGAGTGGACCTGTAATACCATTATTGTATTGTCATCATCTTACCAGTTCTTTCACCTAGCACTTTTGACAACACATTATAATCTCAGTAAAGAACGTTTTCAGACTGGTTTTGAACCCAAAAAAGCCCAAACGCTCAGAGCTAGTAGTGTAGAATAGAAAATAGAATAAAAAAACAAGGCCAAATATATTATAACTTCGTTCAAAAATACGACAAACAAGTGACAAATTAGTTTATGGTTCGAAAATTTATAAATCCAGTGTTCCGTGAATAATAAAATTTTGCGAGCTAAATTTTATTATGATAGAAAAACAAGCTCATAGAATTCAAAAGGTTTTTTATCAGTGAATAGAATTATTTTCTAATCTTTACGCGAATTTTACTTATTCATATATTTTTTTACGGAATTCGGACCATTGTTGCTGTAAAGTATCTGAAACGACGGGTATGTAAAAATCTTAACCGTGATAAAATCCGTAAAAGTTGTTTGTTTTATTATAATTTATATCATTACATGTTGTCTCAACTTTACTTTCCGTCGTTGTGGCATAGTGATTGAGAGAGATAGGTAATAGAACGAATTGTTTTACAGATTTATGAAAATCTTTAGAGAAAAGGTTTAGAGGTTCAATTCTAGTTTCTGATACTTTTGACGTGACAACGTCTTATAATTCGATGGAGCCGGCTGCAAGAACGAAAAAAGATGACGCATGCGGCGTTACCTCGCTCTTTTCTTATGACGTTGTCGCGTTCAACTATCGTCAGTAAACCGACTTTACAGACAACCGATTTTTTTCGTTCGTGCAGCCGGCTCCATCGAATTATAAGACGTTGTCACGTCAAAAAACTATAATCTAAAATAAACAGGAAAGATGACGACCATGAGAAGCCTATTTATGTAGAATACATGCTAAAAATCTTTTTTTGACAGATAAATAGAAAGAAAACTTTAAGAGGTAGTGCCATGCTGCTTTGCAGCCGAATTGAGCCGGCAGGACCGGGATGTGCCTCTCGCTCACTTAATGACGGCGTAAAGTGATAGCTGTGCTGTCGCGTTTCGTATTGTGAGTTTCCAGTGGCCCATTGAGGAGATAGGGGAAAGGAGGGCAACACATCTGCATAATCTTTGGTTGTTGCCAAAAGACTTCGACTGCTCGTTTGCCCTCCTAGATATAAGAAAAGGAACACCGTTTTTGTATTAGAAAATATAAATATTAAAGATAGATAGATAGAGATGAAGAATATTGAGATGTTTTTTATAGAAGAGGGGGCAAACGAACAGTGGTTTCACCTGGTGGTAAGTGATAAGCGACATCCATAGACACCCGCTACATCATTAGCAGGTGCGATGCCTTTTAAATATGGGTATGCTCTTTTTTCTTTCTTCTTGAGTATATTGAGATTGAGTTCATGAAGGTTAAGGAACTATAAAATTTAGTAACAAAATGAAGTATTTTTTTATAATTTCTATAATATAATTATTAATTATTTTATATCCAGTTTAAGTTCTTAATACTTTTCATAATGTTCAGAGCGCTTTAGATACGCCCAAGTTTCGTTCATTTCCTTTATCGTTGCTTTTTTGTTGAAAACGTAATTTCGTTTTTAATATCACCGTACACCGAATATCCAGATTGAAGTAGATGTTCAGAAAATGTAAAAAGTTGGCAATCTACTTGTATAATAAATCCTAGTTCCTAATAACCTAAGTTTTATAAAACAGTAATTAGTAAGCGGTGTTGGCCTCTAGGTCACTGCAGGCGGTTCATTAACACGCCGGACCATTTAATAAACATCTACATGCAACTACATACTTAATATTTTGTTACGAAATAGCACACTACTATTTTAAATATGTTACAAAGGAAATTTATGTTATAACCATGAAGCTAGGAAATAAGAGGAGATGCCCCTTTCTTTAAACTTACAGCTGTGGGTGCCTGATCCGCCATCTTGAGTGCCCTTTTCTTAGTAGTATTCTCTATATAGTTTGTGATTTTGCTATCAAAACCCTAGCAATGGTAGCCATGTTAAGTGCCGATTTGAGTTGTAGGTATACACCTTTTTTTCGTAGGTATGCCAAATCCTTCTATATTATTATGTCTATGGTTATAACACACTTTTATTTTTAATTATTTATTGCTAATAAACTTTCAATAAACTTAAAATTTGACTTTGTCATTTATGAATTTATGAATGAAAAGGTCCAATTTTATGACCTCTTCTCCGAAATTTATAGTAGACGTGATTTATGAACTGTACATTTCATTCATTCTCAAATGTATTAATCTTTTATCAGACATACAAGTTATGTATTCGTCATCTCCATTCTTGGTCAAGAGCCTTGTAGCTTGGTCAAGTGCCGTCTCTCACTTCCTTGTAACGAACCTTTAACAAATAGGCCATAGTTTCTCGCTTATTGTTTTTCGAATAAATTGTAAAGTAACCTTTATAAATATTTTAATTTCAAAAACTAGTTTTTTATAGCATAAAGAGCAGACGAAGCCTTTTAGCGAATATCGACGCACATACACATTCCCACAACCAAAGATTATGCAGATGCGTTGCCCTCCCTTTCCCTATCCCCCCTATGGGCCGCCGGAAACTCACAAACCGCACGAAACGCGACAGTATAGCTGTCGCGTTTCGTGCGTTAGCTTATGAGTATGGAATTGTTGCTAAAATGCAATGTGCCGTATATTACTTACGTAAGGGATCTAGAGGGTCAATTCTCATCTAACACTACGTATTCTAATGGCATCCCAAATCTCACGACATTTCACTAAGCGGTGAGAGGGTCGGAATTCGGAAATCGCCAAACCATCTGGATGTTCAAAAAGTATGATCTACGACCGTTTTTTGTTTCAATCAAATATATAAAAAAAATTGTATAATACCTTTATACCAGTTTTTGGAACGTAGTTCCTTGCGCGCGTTGCGAAAGGGTGGGGGGGGGCTAGACGGAAACCGACGCCCATAGATATCCGCACAACTAAAAGTTATGCAGATGCGTTACCCTCCTTTTCCCTATCCCCAAATTAGCTACCAAAACTATCACACCACACGAATCGCGACAGCATAGCTATAACTTAACGCCGGTGTTATATGAACGAGAGGTAAAACCCCGGTCGTGCCGGCCCAATTCGGCTGCAAAGCAGCATGGCACCAGCTCTTACTAGTGAAAGCTAGGTTATCACTGAGCGACCTGTGCTTTAAAATAATCATCATAAGATTAAAAGTTAACGCGGGCAAAGCTGCGGGCAACTACTAGTAAAATTATGTAAGGAATAGAGTTCATTTAGAATCTATATGAATTCTATTGATTATGTAATTTTTAATCAAATTTTACTAAATTATAAATCGTAATCAATTATATCACTACTTGGTGACAATTTATACAATATATTGTATAAATTATACCCACCATTCAGGTTCAGGCCTTGTCGTGGCGGTGGGGCTCAGTAACCTAGGGTGAGTCGCTGCACCTTGGGCGAAGTGAATTGGGCCGAGGGGGCTCTTTGTACCCCTCTTATAAGAAGAGGGGACAAAAGAGCAGGGGGCGAGGATGGGAACCTCACCCCATTGTACTGTCCCGACGTTAGGAGGGGTTGTTCTATGGTGCGGGACAACCCCTTTGTGAAGGTGGCAACCCCTCTGATTAGCCGTCGAAGTGCCCTGTTTGTTTACTAGATCCTCGCCAAAGGCGGCATTGGTGGCACTCACCGGGTTTTAGTGGGTAGAGCTGCGTCCACTTACCAGCTGTCGGGCTGTAGCTACATTATTGTACAGTTTCACTAAAATCCATTCAGTAGTTTTAGCGTGAAAGAGTAACAAACACCCAAACATACATACTTTCGTGCTTATAATATTAGTAGGATTAGGACATCAATTACATAATGAAGGTGACTTCACTGTAAAAAGGACACTACTTTTGTTTGTGTATTAATTAAATTCGATGTCTACAAAGAAAGTGATTTTGTTAAAAGCTATGCCAATGTGAAATTCTTAGACAAGCAAGAAGCGTAACAAAATAAAAGGGAAAAGTAAAACAATTTATGTTTAAAAAATAATGAAGACGTTACATTTGTCACAAATTATGATGTCTTTTATAAATTCACTTAAATTGTGATGGGTATGAATATTTATATAAAGAGATATTTACTTAAAAAAATATCATCCCCTTCTTGTGAATATGTTACTAAGCTACCTTATACTCGTACAAATGTGGCATACTACTTCACGTTTCAGATTCGAATTTTGCCAAATACCAAACCTTTAATAGTCCTTTGCCGGGAAATGCTCTGAGGCATCCCGCGGGAGAGTGGGTCTCCCCACGCGGGTATGTGGGACTCGCTGCGCCCGACAGCTGGTAAGTGGACACAGCTCTACCCACTAAAACCCGGCGAGTGCCACCAATGCCGCCTTTGGTGAGGTGCCCCGGATCTAGTAAACAAACAGGGTACCTCGACGGCTAGTCAGTCCCGCAAGGGGCCGACGCCACCTCCACAGAGGGGTTGTCCCGCACCACAGAACAACCCCTCCCAACGTGGGGACAGTGCAATGGGGTGAGGTTCCCATCCTCACCCCTTGCCCCCTGCTCTTTGGTCCCCTCTTCTTATAAGATAGGTATAAATAGCACCTCCCTCGGCTCAATTTGCTTCGCCCAAGGTGCTGGGCACACTCTGGCCCCAACGCCACGACAAGGCTTGTACCATGGTGGGGCTACAGATTTTACAGTCGTATATCCAGAAAGGTCACCAAATAAAATTCTGATAGCACAGGTGCAACATTTTCGTATAATTGCCAATCCTTTTAAAATGTTAAAGGTAGAGTTACACAGGAAATTAAAGTTAGTCCGTTCTCGCTGACATGATGCCGTTTGCTCTTGAACTAGAGCAAAGATATTTATACGTTTACGAAATTGCATGTAGTTCATAAAACCGGCCAAGTACGAGTCGGACTCACGCACAAACGGTTCCGTACCACTATCGAACGACAAAAAACGAGAAATTTAAATTTAACTATTTACTTTTGAAGTGAATACACTACTAAATATTCTGTAAATATTTCAAGCGTTGCGTTATCAATATCGAGCAAAAACGAGCAGCAATAAGTCGACATACGAATACGACACCAGCTTCAAAAGTAACAATAATAACGTGGTAAATGCAAAGATTGTATATTAGTAGAAGAACAAGTTGATTATAAATTGTAGGCACAAAGATTAAGGAAATTATTTTATTACTTTTTAGTTTTTTTTTTATATTTTGAAGTCGGTTTTAATTTTGATACACAAATTAGTAGATAGACTGCCCTGGGATTGCCAGGTATAAACAGGTGGGTAAACCTACCATAATAACCACTTTTTAACCGACTTCCAAAGGAGGAGGTTCTATGTTCGTCTGTATTATATCTTTTTTGTAATATACAATGATATACTATACCATATTTACATTCCGTCATTGAACTCGGTATCAAGTTTATTTTAAAATTATAATATTAAGAATTCTAAGAAAAATCACTGAAATAAAATTAAAGTCACATTTGCAAGGCCTCTTGTTATTAAACGCTCTTGACAATTTACTGAACATCAGCGTAATTACTATAATTCTGACTGTGAGGACTTTGGAGCACGCAACAACGAACACAATTATCTCCTATAAGAGGAATTTGATTGCCAGTAATTACTTTTTACGCTATCCAAGGAACGGTGAGTGGAGTGAGGATGAGTGAGGTAAGAATGAGTGGAATGAGTGTGGTGAGAATGAGTGATGTGAGAATTTTTGCTATAGTTGTAAGCCGTGCGGCATTTTGACTGACACATTAGTGCGTCGGTAACTGTTTTTGTTACACAATTGGGGCTGCTTAGTAAAAAATCTGTTCAAATCCCACCGATCTCGGTGACTTTTTTTGTTTTTTTTTTAAATTATTTTACGTCGGGAGATTATCTGATTTTTATCGAATTTATGCCTACCCGAATAATTATTTTCCTTACACCTCGAATAGAAGTTGAAATTAATTATGAATTAATTAATTTTAAAGTTGTAACGACACTTTTTGCTGTAGTTGTAAGCCGTGTGGCGTGCGCGTTTTTCTCTGTCTGTCTATGTGTGTGTGTGTGTGTGTGTGTATGTTCAATTTTTTATTATTACAATTCCTTCACTAATTAATCGAAAGGAACTTCGTTCCATCCGGGTGTCCCTTAACACCTCTCTTTACTATTTTTCCATTTTCTGTCATCTCATCGTGAATGAAAACTCGAGAAAGGGTGGACTTATAGACAAGATGCGTGTTCAATATTCATGAGTATCGTAGTAAATATTTTATATTGCCTTGTACGATTTCAATGGATGAAGGAAATATTGCGAGAAAGACATATTATTATGATTTTATGGGTCTGTTTTACAATATAATAATATCTATGGGCGCTTTTACACCACGTCAATCTGGTCCCGTGGTAAGTTCTCGAAGAACTTGTGTTACGGGTACCAGACAACGGAAATATATTTAATAATTTTATACTATACATACATTTAAGATTTTATTATATAATACACATATTTAAGACACATCCATGACCCAGGAACACAGAAAACTTTTTTTGTTCCCTGACGTGATTCGAACCCGCAACCTCCAGCTTGAGCACCAACCCGCTAACCACTGAGCCACAGAAGTCGTCCAAGTATATACAAGTAAAGACGTAGCATATAGCTATTTACGTGACACATAAAACTTCTAGATAGTCTTGATTGCGTTTCACAATCATCTTACCTATTAATTTATTTGGCAGATAGCTGTTTGCCACTTGCTACTTAGAGGGTTAGTAACCTCGCATTTCATAGTTCTGTTTTACGAAATACATGTTTGAAGAAAATATTCTGTGCTATAAATACCCATGTTTTAATCATTTCAATGGATGTTCTATACCTTTTTTATACATATACCGCTCCCCCAAAGGACCGACGCTACCACAGAGGGGTTGTCTCGCACCACAGAACAACCCCTCGCAACGTCTGGACAATGGAGTGAGGTTCCCATCGTCGCCCCTTGTCCCCGTGCTCTTTTGTCCCCTCTTCTTATAAGAGAGGTATAAATAGCAGCTCCCTCGGTTCGATTGTCTTCGCCCAAGGTGCTGAGTTTACCTTAAGCTACTGAGCCCCACCGCCACGACAATGCTTGATTCATGGTGGGGTATATTTATATACTGAGACCTACTATTCTTATCAATTTGTCTCTAAACTATTAATTGTTGTACTCGTTAATCGTTTTCGGAGAACTTCGCGCATGAGTGAGGTCTTGTTATCCTGTCTGCCCTGTGGTGCGTAGTTATTCATTTCGACGTAAACAGACATTTGGGTTTCTCACTAACATTCGTCTAGCGTATCAGGGGTTAATGGATGTGATCGTTATCAGGGTGGAACATTAATTAATATTAAACATGGGTCTTAGGGTAAGTAGGGCCCGAAAAATAGCGGTGACTATTTTTTCGTCTTCTTAGCGAAATGTCCTTAAAATGTTTTCAACTCAATTGCAATATAATACAGCCTATATTGAAAACTTGCATCAAAATCTGCAAAGTAGTTTTATTCCTATATTGTATATTGTATTAGGCAGAAAGGGCCTATCTATACATATAAGAATTAAGCATTAATTATGTTTTAAAAAATTACAGGGTTTTTTTGGAATTAATTTGGATGGATAGGAGGTAATCTTCGAGACTACTTATTTGATTTAAAAACCAGCCAAGTGCGAGCTGGACTCGCAAACGATGGGTTCCGTACCATTTTGTGTACAAAATTATAAACTTTAACAAGAAAACACTTTAATTATTATTCATTTTAAAGTGAATATTTAACAAAACATTATGTGAATATTTAAAGCTTTTGCTGTTATCAATATCGAGCAAAAATATCACGTTTGTTGGATAATATGCAGCCGACTTGGACCACGGCACGACTGGGGTGGACCTCTCGCTCAAATAACACCGGGGTCAAGTGACAGTTATTCTATCGTGTTTTGTGCGGAATGTGAGTTTTGAAAAGGAGGGCAATACATCTGCATAGTCTCTGGTTGTCCAGATGTGTATGGGCATCGGTAGTCTACAGCTTCGACTGCTCGTTCGCCCTCCTATGCTAGAAAAAAAAGAATAAAAGGGGACTCCCTTACAGAGACGTGGGCTATTCCGAGAAATCGGCCAGAACAGGTAATGCGTGAGCGAGTTTTCTAAGTCTTATACAGTATATATTAGTTTCGGATAAAAAAAAATATGTTCATGTACGACGGTAATAACTCACCTAAAATCGGCTATTATTAGATATGTCACAATGAACGTGAACATTAAGCGGAGTTGACAAACTGAAAATAAACAATAAATATTTGAATAATATAATAATAAAATCTATGGACGCTTTTAAACCACGTCAATCTAGTCCCGTGGTAAGTTCTCGAAGAACTTGTGTTACGGGTACCAGACAACGGAAATATATATTTTTTTATACTATACATATATTTAAGATTTTTATTATATAATACACATATTTAATACACATTCATGACCCAGGAACACAGAAATATTTTTTTGTTCCCTGGCGGGATTCGAACCCGCAACCTCCGGCTTGAGCGCCAACGCGCTAACCATTGAGCCACAGATGTCGTCGAATGAATGAATGAATATAGAAAAAGAATTTTCATTCTCTTAAATGTTAACAAGAAAAATCTATTAAAGAGCTTTTTGCTACATTACACACGATTCCGCTCTAGGGGTTTTTCCCATCACTACCGATACAACATAACATATTATTGACATTAGGCGTGTTCAGATTTTTATTTATACAATTCTATAAATAAAGGGTAAAAATGTCGTGATATTTATAATTAGTAGCTTTAATGTATTAACGTATATTAACATTTTTACTTTATTTCTATTTTCTTGTCATTCTATTTTCTAACTTGTAGGTAAACACAAACTATACGAAGTTTCTGTTTTAGGAGACTAATGATCATCATCCTCATCATCATCATCATCAACCTTTATCCGTCCATAGACCTCCTTCAATAATCACCAAAACTATGGTAGGAAACTAATACAAAAGTTTAATAGAAAAGCAATTTGTACTTCCGCAAGCTATACCATAATATGTTGCTTTTTATGCGAAATATTATTAAGCCTTCCATGTAAATCAGATTATAATTTACATTCATAGATTAATATTCATATATTTCCACGAAATTTTATGCAGGTTTCGTTATAAAATATACTTAAACTATTTTATGTAAAACCACACTACCAACTAGCTTTAACTACAACTACAGCTAAAGTACAGTTCACTCTAGCTATGAATACATAGTAGATTTTGCTACCACTAAAGCTGTGTATCGAATACGCGCGGAAAACGTGCTTACGTTGGAACCGCCCTTAGTGAGTTGCCGCGTGACCCAACACAAACATTCCTAGTTACAGCGGCTGCGTTAGCTAATGCTCTGTAAATTGCCGCACGTATTTGATACACAGTCTCAACTTACTACAGTTACAACTACTGACATATTATGTGTATCGACTAAGCGCGACAAATCACCGACCTTCCGCTCGCGTGGCATGGCATGAGATGGATATTTTTATGTTAAAATGGTAAAATGTGAAGTTCCAATTTAAAAGAATTATTCCAGGAAACAAAATAAAAGAAGTAATAACATTTCTGTTTTGCCGAATAATGAAGGGTGCCTATGTTCAGCAGTGGATAGATAGAGGATGATGATGATGAATGTCCTAATTTTAAATATCGATATTTTTTAATGTATTACGCATGGAAGGTCACTCTCACAGCGCTTTACTATAGATAAATATCTATATAACGCATTCTGCTTACGATTGGCACAATGAAGCGGCGTGACAGTAGCACTCTATATATTATGTATACTCTAGGGGCAATTACTAATACAACTATTGTTTTACCAAAAATTGTGTTACAACTATATCTACAATTACTTTTGCAAAATTGTGAATTTTTATGAATATGTAGTTATTACATATTGTGTTGTAATATTGCCAGTCCAACTTACACTGGGCCAGCAATTATACAACAAAAATATATAAAAATGTACGGTAGCGGTTATCCCAATACTCTTCACTACAAAGCTCGAGAAATTTATTTTAGCCCATATTTCTCTGAATGTTCTTCACATTTATTACTTTTTCGATACACAACCTTCATAATAAGTTTATCGGGATAAGTATTTACTCTAATTTATTGTAATACACGAATTTTGATGAAAGTATACCCTCGGGAGAAACCTTTATGGGTCTACTTTTCGTTGTCCTGCTGATAAGGGGACAAATAATATAAAAGTATTGATGTTAGGAGGTAAAGGTAACATTACTATGATTGCACATTTTTTTACAGTTTTTATAAAATCCAATGAATTAGTATTCCATGAACAAAGCTTTAATAAATGATATTTGTATTGAATACTTATTGAGTTATTATAATTATTGAGTATGACCTTCAGTTCCTATGTAGTATCGGTTCGGAAATACCGTAGGTGGCAGCTGGTTCTATATGGTGGTCTTGCGAGACAGGAAGTGCCGTAGTTTTTGTTTTTGTGGATTTCTGGAAAGAAAGCTGCTCTCATGTTGAAAAGCGACGTCCTGACTATCAGGTTGCACATATTTCTATTACGCCGATCTTAACTAACGTAAAAAATCACCGCATCACGTATACATAATGTAATTGAAACTTATACTAACTATTATTATATTATTACCGATAATCCAGGTAAAGGTAAAGTCAGCCAATATCGTATTGGTAAACATAAAATCAAGATTTTAATATATTATTTAAAAAGAGCAGAAATTTCATGTTAACATTTTCTCGATGAAGAGATGTATGCAAAGCAAAACATTGCTAACAGGATTAATCTCTCAGATACAGAAGTTGTAACAAAAAATAACTACTGCGTCGAACACGAATCACGCGGGTGGCATTTCGCATTTTAACGGGCTAGTTCGTATTCACGCTCGAGGTATTGTCTTTTATTTGTTGACGAATGTACGTGATTTTACTTGTCACTTTTGTTTGTATTTTTCTAGTTTTAATGAGGGTAGGCAAATTTATAGGCGGAAGGAAACCTTCGGGATTTCCGAGCTGATGACATAGACCTTCAAGTAAAGAACACACTCAAATATTTTGTAAGACCGACAACTCCTCTGCTCGTGTAGACCGCCTACTAGAATATGATTCCCACCAGGTGCACGGATGTTCCGTTTGCCCCCTCTATAAAAAAGCCAAAAGGCTAAAAACGCTTTTACAAATGAGTACAACCGAAACAAATTCATGTCGTGTCAGACAAATGCAACTTAATCATGCATTACGTATAAAAACTGAGTCGCAAATAGTTCTTGATGTTAGTAATTTCAGTGCCGGTTTTGCCCTTAATATCAAAACATTACAATGCTGATTGGCTAAATAAATTTGCGGATGGTGGTACCCAAAAAATAGGCGCTCGGCACAAAGCACCAGTTCCGCCAGATATGAAAAGGTATATTTTTAAAATAACCTATTAATAAATATTTATTATTTACACGTTCATTGAAGGCAGCGGACTAATAAAGATGATGATAATGATGATTAATGACACGTAAAAAGACGGTACTACTTTTACTTTACTGTAAAGTAAGTATGTAACTTCAGGAATGTAAAACTTTTATAAATCGCAGTAACATTTCAATATTATAGACAATTAATCCTTACTAATATTATAAATGCGAAAGTAACTCTGTCTGTCTGTCTGTCTGTCTTTTCTTCACGCCTAAACCGCTGAACAGATTTGGATGAAATTTGGCACAAAGATAGCTTGAAACCCGAGAAAGGACATAGGATATTTTTATCCTGAAAATCCCACGGGAACGGGACCTATGCGGGTAATACCCCGAGACTGACTATCTTCTAAACCACGGAACAGATTTGGGTGAAATTTAATATGAAGGTACTTCGAAACTTAACGTAGGACTTAATATAAAAAATATCCTGAAAATCCCACGGGAATGGGAACTTTGCGCGTAAGACCCCGGGACTATCTATCTTCTAAACCACGGCACAGATTTGTGTGAAATTTGATATGAAGATACTTTGGAACTTAACGTAGGATTTAAAATAGTTTTTATACTAAAAATCCCACGGGAACGGGACCTATGTGGGTAAAACCTGGGACTGTCTATCTTCTAAACCACGGAACAGATTTGGGTGAAATTTGGTATGAAGATACTTTGGAACTTAACGTAGGACTTAAAATAGTTGCCATCCTGAAAATCCCACGGGAACAGGAGTTGTGCAGCTAAAACTCCGGGACTATGAATTTGTTAAACCACTAAACCGATTTGAGTGAAATTTGATATGGAGATAGTTTGAGACCCTATAAGTAAGATATAAGATGTATAATTAGTGTAACAAGAAGTTTTTTAGATTTGTCAATAGATGGCGTTAACACAAAATGTAGATCACGCTATCCATTACAAGATTCGAATCCTTATGAGGATCGCACTTTTGTATTGCACGCGTTTTTAATGAAGTATTCATATATTAGTAATTTATCCAAAAATGATTTATTAATAGAATTCATTATAATATAAAAAAAGGAATACTTTATATATAATAATGAAGCGGCTGAAAAAGCTTAAATATGCAAATACAGGGGTCTAGGCTCCGAATATGATTTTGTCCCAATCGGTGTCGAGACCCTTGGTCCGTGGGGTCCTAGCGCTTTAAGGCTTTTTAAGGAAATAACAAAAAGGTTAGTCGACATCACAGGAGACCGAAGAGCTGGCAGCTACCTCGGACAAAGAATTAGTCTAGCAATTCAAAGGGGGAACG
Source organism: Helleia helle (assembly GCA_963853865.1). NCBI lineage: Eukaryota > Metazoa > Arthropoda > Insecta > Lepidoptera > Lycaenidae > Helleia > Helleia helle. The sequence goes on from OY971421.1 coordinate 18,799,424, forward strand.
CTGTGAAAATCTTCGGAACCTTGCCTAAAGGGACTCCTTTTTATTAATATACTTAAGTTATTATATTATATTTTTTAAGGTTTTTAGTTTTAGGTTCTTTGTAATTTATATCCAATATGTTTTTATTTAATTATTTAATTATTTAAAATTGCAATAAATGACAAAGTACTATTACAAACAATGATAGGAACAATAATAAAATATATGAATAAAAAATATAACTTTTTCGTAGTTTTTTTGCTGGTAGTAGGTACTAATTTGAATTAAAATATTGATGTATCATAGTTAGGATACAAAATAAATACTATAGGACGTCTGACACCTCAATCCTCCCATGAACATGGTTGCTGGAAAGTATCCGAAACGTCAGGCATTTAAAAATCTTAATAAACCGCGATAAAATCCGTAAAAGTTATTTAAATATAATAAAAATGTACTACTAAATTAAATAAATATATTTTATAAAAACATACTATCGGGCCTTACAGTGGAAGTAAATAGTATTCTTTAAATTATAGTTTGTAAATTAGAACCTTTTTTTTATGTCACATGGAGGCAATCGAGCAGTCGGAGCCGGAGGTGACTACCGATGCCCATAGACATCGGCACAGCCGAAAGTTATGCAGATGCGTTGCCCTCCTTTTCCCTATACCTCCCAATGGGCCACCAGAAACTCACAAACCGCACGAAACGCGACAGCATAGCTGTCACTTGACGCCGGTGTTATGTGAGCGAGAGGTACCACCACGGTTGTGCCGGCCCAATTCGGTTGCAAAGCAGCTTGGCTACTACTACTTTATTTGAAAAATAAGTTTTAAAACAATATTTCTTATACGCGGACGAAGTCATTAAATCGTTTTTGTCCGTCTGCTTGTTCCGGTTAATCTCTGAAACGGCTAAGCCGATTTTGACGAGGCTTTAACTGGCAGATAGCTGACGTTATACGGAGTAACTTTGGCCATAAAAATAATCATCATCAATCCGAACGGCTGTAAATATAAGTAAACGTAGGCTAAGCTGCGGGCAACAGCTAGTTCTCATGTAAGTAATCGTAAAATAAGTGATGCTAGGGCGCGGCTCCATCGCGGCGCACGGCCTACGCACGTTTGTCAAGTTTCGCTTTGCAAGAAAATGTATGTGATTGTTTCCACTGCCAAACACGGACACGCAATACATTAATTGACATTTTCTTGCAATTGACATTTTAACACACGTGCGTAGCCTCTGCGTGCGCCGCGGTAGAGCCACGCCTGAATGTGGCTCTCAGCAGGATGTCTCTTGACATGACATAAATACACAATAAAGCCTCTTTATTCGCATTACCTAAGTGTTAGATGAACGAGGTCAGATGATAGTGGAAATTTTGGTTTTTATATTGGACGTATAGTATCATGTTAGTATATAAGTACTAAGACAATCTCGATGCCTTTTTGCGAGCAAAAGATAGAAATAAGAAAAAATGCTAACACTTTGAATATAAATTCTTCTTTCTTAATTTCTAATCTTCCATGATTAGATTTCATCTGATGTTAAAACTTTAGGTAAGAATCTTGTTGTCTGTTCACTATATTATATAAGTCATTGAACTATATTTGTTAAGAGGTAGTGCCATGCTGCTTAGCAGCCGAATTTGGCCGGCACGACCGGGGTGGTACCTCTCGCTCACATAACACCGGCGTCAAGTGACAGCTATGCTGTCGCGTTTCGTGCGGTTTGTGAGTTTCCGGTGGCCCATTGGGGGGGTTAGGGAAAAGGAGGGCAACGCATCTGCATAATCTTTGGTTGTGCGGATGTGTGTTTGGGCGTCGGGTAGTCGCCAAACGGCTTCGACTGCTCATTGCCCTACTATGCCATAAAAAAAAAAAAAAAAAATATTACTAGCGTAGTAATTACAACTCACTAGTTGAAGTAAAGTTTCTGAAACTAAAATCTTTCTGGTCTCATATTTGGTATGGTTTAAAAAAAACCTACGCCTAGATTATAGTTTCAATGTTCATAATTATAGTTATTACTATAATCTGCTACGAATAAAATAAGAGCTAAGATAAAAAGCTAAAAAAGATTTAATCTTATAAAGCCGATTTGTCATTTGCCTCAGATATGACGTGGATATAACAAATAGGGTTTTCTCAGTATACACATATACAGATAAAAAAGAAAGTGCATGGTATAAAAGACCACAAGGTCGTAAGCCAGGTTCTATATTGACAAGTTCCAAGATAAGATACTCCAAAAAGGTTGTACAAGAAAATCTGTATCGAAGAGATTGTTACAAATTCAGACGAACGTTTTGAGTGTTGAAGCGTCCATATTGAATTTGAGTAGTGTCAAGAGCTTTAGATTCCCGCCTATGGTAAGTAAGCGATATCTCAAGTTGCTATAAGAGTGCGCCCTTAACATTGTATAAACTTACGAAAAATCTTTTTAGATTTTCTTTTTGAAACAAAACTAAATGAAATCAATATATAATGAGTAGAATGTGTAAAACATTCTTGAAGCTGGAGAAATGATTTAATATGCTCTGCCTTTATCAAAACTTGAACACTTTAATGCGCAAAATAAGCTTTAATCGGGATACAAAGATATATTGAAAATGGAGTTCTATATACAAAAACTAAGGAACTGCCAGTCTCATTCAAATCATTTATATTATAGGAAAACAACTTGAAGCAATGAAGATTGAAGAGAATAAAAAAAACGTGCGAGTCGGACTTGGACTTTAGGCCTTGCCGGGCGAGGACGGGAACCTCGCCCCATGTACTGACCCGACGTTGGAAGGGGTGATGGGGACAACCCCTCTGTGGAGGTGGCGTCGATCCCTCGCGGGATTGACTAGCCGTCGAGGTACCCTGTTTGCTCTTAGATCCGGGGCACCTCACCAAAGGCGGCATTGGTGGCACTCGCCGAGTTTTAGTGGGTAGAGCGTCCAATTACCAGCTTTCGGGCGCAGCGAGTCCCACATACTGATGCATCAGAGCGACAGGCGGTAGCACCGCCGTGAGGGACCCCGACCCCGGAATGGGCAAGTCAAATTCCCCTAATTGTGAGTTATATGCCACATATTCAACAGGTGTTGGTGGAATGATTTCGATTGGTTACAAATAGAAGTACTCTCTAGTCTTCAATGAATCTATCGGCCTTGAATGTTGGGGTATTTAAAAGTATATTGGCAAGCCCGACATCTAAAGCAGCCAAGATACTGTATACTTTTATAAGTATAAATTAATTTACCGGTGGGAGGGAAGCGCTGTGCCGCGCTCCCGGCTGCATGGGTACCACCATCTTGCTTGTTTCTCCCGTGAAACAGCTTTGCTGTGTTTCGGAGAGAAGGGCAAGACAGGCAGTGTAATTACTGGCACGGAGACTTAACATCTTATGCCTCAGGATAGGCAACACATAAATGAGTTGCCTGGGCTCTTTCCAGGTATACTAGTTTATGTTCATGGGCGACGTCGACCACTTACCATCAGGTGGCACGTTTGCCAGTTTGATTATCCAACTAACATAAAAAAAGAAAAAATCTTTATTAATATATATATATTATTGTGTGTTTGTATAGATAAGCACGACGGGATTGACATAGTCACTCTAGTGTACTAAAATCTTTAAATTAAACAAAGATTAAAAAAAACATTCGTTGTATTCGTCCCCTGGATATAATCCCCTAATATTGAGCCCTGTGATTGTACCTACATAACGTGTATACAGGAATTTAGTCTTGATAACGAGCTGACGTACAAAGTTAAGCGGATTTACTGTTGTCCAAACAAATCAATAAGTTGTATTTTAAGCAAAATTTTTAATGAACTTTATTTTACATGGAAATACTTATTGTGATAATTTGACGGAATGTTGGTACCTACAGTGGCGTGTAAACAAGTGGTCGCAGCTTAGAATCACACCTCAGACATAATTAGTACATCATACTAATTTAATATCATATCCACCACCATGTTTCAAGCCTTGTCGTGGCGGTGGGGCCCCGTAGCCTAAGGTGAACCCAGCATCTTGGGCGAAGTCAATTAAACCGAAGAGGCTGCTCTTAAGAAAAGGCGACAAAAGAGTAGGGGGGACAAGGAGCGAGGATGAGAACCTCACCCCATTGCACTGTCCCGATGTTGGGAAGGGTTGTTCTGTGGTGCGGGACGCCCCTATGTGAAGGTGAAGTCAGTCCCTTGGGGGACTGACTAGCCGTTAAGATGAAACAGGGCTCAACAGATCCGGGTACCACACCAAAGGCGGCATTGGTGGCACTCGCGGTATTATAGAGAGTATTCAGCACAGATATAACGAAAAAAATACTACTGCTACTAGAATATGGATTCAAGCTATTCGAAACTAGCTTTATAGTAAAAACGATAATAATCATAATCATTCAAGTCCATTATAATACGACCACAAATATCATATTTTGGTATTGTGGGTATTAGCAGGATAATAATAGGGCAGAATTATAAAGAAAATGCAGCCGAATTGGGCCGGCACGACCGGGGTTGGTATCTCTCACTCACTTAACACCGGCGTCAAGTGACAGCTACGCTGTTATGTTTCGTGCGGTTTATGAGTTTCCGGTGGCCCATTGGGGGGATAAGGAAAGAGAGGGCAGCACATCTGCATAACTTTTAGTTGTGCGGATATCTATGGGCGTCGGTAGTCACCGTAAGGCACCGACTGCTCGGTTGCCTCCTTATGGCATAAGAAAAAAGAAAAACCAATAGACTGATTTCTAAAACAATTAAAAAGGAGATATTTACGTCTTGAAGGCATTTGTAATAAATTGTAATAAAATTGGTAATTTTGAAATATCGAGCTCCGCGAAATTAAAGTGGGAGGGAAGCGCTGTGCCGCGCTCCCGGCTGCATGGGTACCACCATCTTGCTTGTTTCTCGCGTGAAACAGCTTTGCTGTGTTTCGGAGAGAAGGGCAAGACAGGCATGTAATTACTGGCACCGAGACTTAACATTTAATGTCTCAGGATAGGCAACACATAGATGAGTTACCTGAGCTCGTTCCAGGTAAACTAGTTTATGTTCATGGGCGACGTTAACCAGTTACCATCAGGTGGCACGTTCGCTAGTTTACCTATCCAACTAACATAAAAAAGTGATAAACATGGCAAATAGCTTTACTAGTGAAAAAGGCATGTAAATTTTAAATCTTAAATAGGCTGATGACGAATCGAATATTATTGATATAGTCAACGGACAGGACGACCATTATTTGCCGTACACTTTGTGCAGAGTGTGGCTTAAACGTGTTTACAATGCAATTGAATTATCGATTATTTACTCCGCGGAGTCAAGGTTTTGTACCTGAATTACATCGCATTTGAATTCACATCAGCTTCTTTAATTTAATTAGCACTTCGGTCGCTATAAAAAATAGCGCCATCTATGTTCATACATTTTAATTACTTTAGTATCCCAAAATAATACTTTGTTTAAAAAAGGTAGGATAGGCAATGTAATTAAACAGATTTATATAATATTGTTTAGATAGGCTTAGCGGGAGACGGTTTATGAAGGTTCTCGTTTCAATTAGTTTTGTCCACTTGCTATGAGGCGAGCAGCCCACCGGTTTATTTATCTATACTACTTCCATGTATTTGATTCCATGATTTTATTTCTTTGTGTGATTAATTGCTTTTATTTTTAAAAGAAATATGTTAGATCTCAGTGTCATTGCCCTGCCCTGTAAAAGGCTGCGAAGCTCATGAAAAAAAAAGAGAATGGAGACCAAAAGTAATCGTGTGAATAGCAATAAGTATCCCTCTGACCGATAAAATAATAATAAAGTACAAATAAAATATCTAATAATTTATTAATCTTTTTCCTTTCTTTTCTTTTTTCTTTTCGTCTTAATGTGAGATAACGGTGAATAAAAAAGCTTTTCGCGTATTTAACATACATGACGACATATTCGTTGGTGGTCCTTAAAATGAAAGTCTGACTTTTCTTAAATTGATGATTTTTTGTTGTGACAGACACTCTGGCAGTCGGTAATAGCGTGCTCCGCCCGCGTCTTCTCCGACATCATCAATCAATGTCATCAGAATCTGAAAATCTTATAGGACTTAATATACATTTTCAACCAAAGCTGATTTTAACAGTCGAGTGAAGTCATTTTTTTTACCTTTTTTAATCATCAGTATGTTTGTCGCCTTCCCTAAGCTTGACATAAGTGATCCCAGTTGAGTCTATTGCAAAAAAACTTAGGAAGCACATTTTGTAACAAAACAGACAGTTATAATGAAACAATTTTTACGAATTTTATCGCGGTTTATTAAGATTTTTACAAGACAGTTCACAACTACTGTTAACCAAATAAACTGTTCTCGAATGTCACAAAACATGATAACCTTAACTTTATCACATAAATAATACTTTTTTAAAACGTTTTGAAAATCCAAAAGTGCACGCTTCTTCTCATTTTCTATAATAAAATTGATACTATATAATTATATTACTATACCGACAATTCAGTTGCTTAGCAACTTAAGTTTTTCATAAATTATAATTATTTAAAGACTGTTAATTGAACGCTCATAATAATTGAAAAAGTCTGCAATGTGTTACTTTCGAAAAAAATATGTCGGTACGATAATTTTTTCAACTAATTTCCCTGCCACACACACCAATCACACGGGCATTCATGTTATAATTTTTTTTTTATATAGAAGAGAGGGGAAAACGGACAGTCTCACCTGATGGTAAGAAAGCGACATCTACTGACACCTACTACACCAGAGGATCAGCAGGTGCGTTGCCGGCCTTTCAAATATGAGTATGCTCTTTTCTTGATGATCCCTAAGTCGTATCAGTTCGGAAACACCGTAAGTGGTAGCTGATTCCTCATTCCATATCTTCGTCGTGCGAGGCAGGAAATGCCGTAAAAATCGAGATGTTGTAGATTTCCGAATATCGAGTTAGTGAGGGTGAAATTTGGAGCTTTTTCGCGATGTCCGGTGGTGGAATTAAATTAAATGTTATTATTTACTATGTTAAACAAAATAATTGTGACAGGGTGAAGTGCACAGCTCTTGAAGTATTCCTACATATTTATACATAGCTAGTTATAAAGAGATAATACATTTAATGTATTTCAGGTTCAGCAGTTACAAATTAGTGATATTTTGTATAAGTTTACTCTCTTAAATGTGAAGGGATAACCTTTTGTGGGACATTTCGCACTCCACTGAACTCTATTCATAGTCGCCCATTGGGTGGAACCTCTAGACATCTTAAAACGTGCCTTGACATAAATATATTTTCTATTTAAGACTCATGTTTTGTAGTTTGATGACCAAAATTTGCATTAACAAAAAGGAAACTCAAAATGTTTATAATATGACCATTCACAGCAGATATTAAGCAGGTACAACAAACAATTACAGATTTTTTTCAATATTTACGCGAATATAACTTATTATAATTAAATAACTTCTACGGATTTTAGCGCGGTTTTTTTATATGTTTACATGCCCGACGACCATTGATAAAATCCTAACAAGTTGTTTAATTATAAAAAGGTACTGTGGTGAGCTTGTAAAGACTTATTTATGTACGTTGACAATGTAGGTACATGACTGTGGCTCATCCATCTCATCGAGTATCCCCACAATGGTTCAGGCTTTGACGTGGCGGTGGGGCTCAGTAGCCTAGGGTGAGTCCAGCACCTTGGGTGAAGCCAATTGAGCCGACGGGGCTCTTTGTGGGGTACAAAGAGCCCCGTCGGCTCAATTCTTATAAGAAGAGGGGACCAAAGAGCAGGGGGCAAGGGGTGAGGATGGGAACCTCACCCCATTGTACTGTCCCGACGATGGAAGGGGTTGTTCTGTGGTGCGGGACAACCCCTCTGTGGAGATGGCGTCGGTCCCTTGCGGGACTGACTAGCCGTCGTGGTGCCCTGTTAATTTAACAGATCCGGGGCACCTCACCAAGACGGCACTGGTGGCACTCGCCGGGTTTAGTGGGTAGAGCTGCGTCCATTTACCATCTTGCGGGCGCAGTGAGTCCCACATACCCATCTGGGGAGACCCACTCCCCAGGCGGGATGCCTCAGAGCATTTCCCGGCGTAAAAGAAAAAAATAACTCATCGAGTATATAACCGGAATAGAGTGGTACTACGTTATGATTGGCGGGCTGATGGAACATACATACAAATCACGGTTTGGTTGATTTTCTATTACGTCAGAAACAAATCCAGGACATCTTGAAACTACCACTAACAATAGCAGTAAACTACCACTAACAATATTATATAAATCAAGCTGTTGCGTCTGTCTGCGCAGGAATAGATTTTAGACAATTCACACAATATCTATATAAATTATAGCCTATTATGTTATTCTGATGTATAAGCTATATTATTGTAAATTTTCATTAAAATCTTTCGCGCTTATAACATTAGTTACATTTGTAAGAAGTAGTGCCAAGCTGCTGTGCAGCCGAATTGGGCCGGACGACCGGGGTGGTACCTCTCGCTCACATAACACCGGCGTCAAGTGATAACTGCTACATACTTGATGCCGGTGTTATGTGATGATGTTTCGTTTCGTGCGGTATGCGGTGCGGTTTCCAGTGGCCTTTGTGGCTTTCCAGTGGGAAGGGGGATAGGAAAAAGGAGGGCATAAACTCTGGTTGTGCGGATGTGTATAGGCCTCGATAATCGCCAAAAGGCTTCGACTGCTCGTTTTCTCTCCTATGCTATAATAAAATCAAATAAAAATATCACAAAAATGATGACAAATATTTATCTTTTATCTATACAAAGTCGATAAACTATGTAATAAATTATTATCTTGTTCTACGTAGTAAAACTTTCAGCGCTAAAGTTTAACTGAAAATTGTCGTAAAGCCGCATAAAGCCGCTCCAACCTGTCATATTAAGAACTCATCTCGGGAGTAATGACATTTGTTGATCTGAAAACCTTCGTAAAAATTTTATGGGTCTTCGGGAAATTGATTGAATTTCATTTTCCAATCTGAAAATTAGAGTGAAATCGTATTAAATAAAACTAATTTGATTGGTTATATTATCAATATCAGTGTCTTTTAATGCACTGCTATACATACAAAGAGGCTTTCTTTCTATGATTGCCGAATACTATCACGGCACGATACCCCGTAACACGGCACGATTCCCCGTAACACGGCACGATTCCCCGTAGCACGGCCGGTACCCTGCTAGTCAAGTAGGACACTGAAGGAAGATTGTGATATCTAGTTTTAGATGGGCCTACTCTCCATATCAATAAGTCTCACTCGCCAACGATATGCATATGAAAGATTGATATAACCGTGATATATAGGCGACGTCATGACAGGTCAAGTCAAATCCCGTCAAGAAGTAACAGATAATGTAATGTTCGTGTGACATTTTTTTGATCACAATAACTAGTGATTATTTAAAAACTGGTATTAATAAACCATAGTGGAGCAGTAATTAGACTAATGAACTCAATCCCGGCATGTTTTCGCGACAGATTTACTGCTGGCGTCTATAGGTGCAGCCATGACACATCACCATCAAATTAATGAAATGTTAAAACAGATATCAGATTATATAGTCATAACTAGCTTTCGCCCGCAGCTTCACCCAAGTTACCTTAGATTTACAGCCGCATCATCAGCCAGTGATGATTATTTAACATCCTTCTTAGATTATCATTTATCCCCCATTATCAGGCGGTGATGATTATTTAACATCATTCCTCCGTCCCTATAACATCAACAATCTGCCAGTGAAAGTATCGATATTTAGTTTTAAATAGGTATGTAGTTTTAGCCATTATATTGTTATTGATGTATCTGTCGTTGGTGGAATCCATCTCTTAAATTCAATCAATATATCAATTAATATAGTATATATAATAGTATCAATTAATATAGTATATATAATAGTATCAATTAATATAGTATATATAATAGTATCAATTAATATAGTATTTATAATAGTATCAATTAATATAGCTATAAAACTTTATATAGCCGTAGACGATAATTATCGAAAACTCCCAAGTATTTGATAACTTTAAATAATTTCTAATGGATTACGCAATATCCGAAATTGTAGCACGTCTTTCGCTTTCAAGGTTTGGGGTCAACGGAGAAAAGCCAGAAATATGGGATACGATAAAAGTTACGGGAATAGCCACGTACGATCACGTATTTTAGTGGATTATCTGATTTTGATGTTTTATTTTGGGATGCGTTGCGTAAACAAAAAACGCGACAGCATAGCTGTCAATTGACGTCGGTGTTCTATGAGCGAGAGGTACCACCCCGGTCGTGCCGGCCCAATTCGGCTGAAAAGCAGCGGTTTTATTCAAACTATTCGGGAAGGCGGAGGGAGGACCTCCCACTAGAAGAGACGACGTGGCCAATTGGATGCCGAGTGCGGAGAAGGGGTGCAAGAGTTCAGCGGTCTTGAAGGTCAGCGGTCTTGAGGGTCAGGTGTCTTAAAGATCAGCGATCTTGGAGATCAGCTATCATGGAGATCAACGGTCTTGGACACCAGCGGTCTTGAAGATCAGTGGTCTTGGAGATTAGCGGTTTTGGCGTTCATTGAAAGAGAACTAAATCTTGCAGTGGACGGAAAAGGATACTGATGATGAGACGCAAAATCCGTTAATTTTATTATCATGATAAACCTCTCCTACAATTAAGACACATCTACAGATACTTCGCAAGCTAAAATTCAACAAGCTGTTTAGGCTGTAGAGCGTACCAAAAAAATTCACACAATATACTCTCGAAAAACATAACCCTCTTTCTAACAGTTGGGTAATAATATTTTCCTTTTTGTCCGCAGTTCATCAGCAAGTGAGCTGATCTCCAGGAGGGGCGTTTTCTCAAGAAGACAGTATGGCTCGGTTGAACAGGTAAGAGTTTCCTGTCACTTTCTTCTATTTTATTTTAATTAGCTCCTAAAGATATTTATAGAAGAATTTTCACTTAAATAAGTTTTATAAAAAACGATACGTTTGAATGTTACTGATTAAAAATAATTATTTGATAATTAAAATATCTTTCTCGGAATTTAAGCTATAATTGAGAAGCCTTAAAAATTAAGAAATATAAGTCTATGGAAACCACCGATATAGGTAATATTGGTATACTCTAATAATTATTATTTTACGGACTGGATAGAGCAAAGAGATTTTATCTGAACATATTATAATCAATCATAACACAGAATCGTCACGACCGTCTCCACTCAATAAAGTTAGCAATTAAAAATGGAACCTTCGATGGCACGATCAATTCCTATAAACTTATATGAAACGTGCGAAGACTCCAAGCTGACTGAAGCATCCGTGTGACCACGCTAATCAAGTATTCATCATCATCATCAGCCTCTATCCGTCCACTGCTGAACATAGGCCTCCCTCGCCTCGCAATGAACGCCAAGACGGCTGATCCCTCGCCACTCGCATCCCACCAGCCACCGCATGGAGATCGTCTTCTCACCTGGTTAATGGCCGACCAACACTTCGTCTACCTAAACGTGGCCTCCACTCTAGAACCTTATTGCCCCATCGGTCATCCGTTCTCCTGAGTGTATGACCAGCCCACTGCCACTTCAACGAGCTGATTCTTATATTATTGCAGTAAATTCTTAAATCAGCTTAAAATAACCGAGTTGCTAGTGACTTAGCAAAGTTAGGCACTTAGAAACATCTGTCGTTTCCAAGATCTTGAAGCCAAATTTTATTCATGTTTGCACTGATATTGTCCGGACTAAATTCTATTGGAAAATTTGCCTAATGATAATGTTTATAGCCGGTCCGTGTTGGATGCGAGTGGCAAGTCCGTCCGTCTTGGCGTTCATTGAAGCAGGCCTATGTTCAGAGAGGACCAGGAGGGAGTCCCGGACGAGACAGAAGAAGTTGAAGAGGAGAGCTGGCGGAGGCGTCTTAAGCGACGAATCCTCAGAAAACGAAGGGAACGGCTGGAGGAGCCGAGTGCTGGCCATCGCACGGTGTCAGCCGTCCGACCAATCCTGGAGCAGTGGGTTGGCCGGCGGCATGGCGTTATTAGCTTTCACCTTGCACAGATCCTGACGGGGAACGGATGCTTCGGGAGTTATCTGTGCAAGGTGGCAGGCTTGGAGGAATCGCCAGGGTGTCATCACTGTAGCAGTGAAGAGGACACTGCTGATCACACCCTGGCGGAGTGCCCTGCGTGGGCGCCAGAAAGGGCGGACCTAGTGACCGAGGTCGGCGCCGACCTTTCACTCCCTGCGGTCATTCGCGCGATGACCGGCAGCGAGAGTGCATGGGAGGCAGTCCTCTCCTTCTGCGAAGTCATGATGCCGCTGAAGGAGGAGGCGGAGCGGTTGAGGGAGCGGACTGTCGCCCCTTCTCGCAGGAGAGCGCGGTGGCGACAGGCGGTCGCACCGCCGTGAGGGACCTGTGCGTGGCCGATCGGGGGATCTGCCGCTCGCGCGTAAGGTTCGTGCTATAAGGCACCCTTAAGTGTTCAGGGTGCCTTAAGTGAAGTAGGAGGAGGGAACGCCATCCCCTGCCTTCAGAGGAGAGTGCCTCCAGGCACACCGTCGCCGGTGCGGACCATACCATAGTTCCCGCACCGGGCCAGCACGATTAGAAGAACACCGCTGGGGTTTAGTGGGTAGTCTGCGCCCACTTTACCATCTTTTCGGGTGCAGAAAGTCCCACATAACCCCCGGGCTCCCCCGAGCTCGGAGGTATGCATCAGAGCATTCCCCAGCCGGAACAAAAAAAAAGGCCTATGTTCAGCAGTGGACGGATAAAGACTGATGATGATGATGAATTATTATAGATATCAACTTGTCTACCTCCGGACATACGATCTTTCAGCAGGCTTTACCCCTTTTATGTCCCACTGCTGGGCACGGGTTTCCTCGAAGCAAACGATGGTCTCATGTTCAGATGCACGTAGAAATTAAGAAAAACCCATTTTTAGGCAGGGGGGGGTCAGGATCGAACGCGGACCTCTCGTCTCTCACTCGGGAGGCCGAGCCCATACCCACTAGGACATCGTCGCTCATTATTTATTTTAGTTATTATGTAATATTCATTTGCTTTCAATGCTATGCTATCATTAATAAGCTTAAAACGTAGATTCTAAAACAAAAAGAGCACTATTACTTAAATTTAATGATTCAATTTGAATAAACAGTTATTTTTTGATAATCATCGTTCCAATTCAAGGCAATGTCAAACGTTATTGCTGAGCACTTAAGAAAACAGCTGAGGGAGTCGGCGTCAGCTGGCTCGTCACTTAAATTACTTTCCGTCGATATTGTGGATTTACACGATAATAACCGACAACAGTTCAGGGTGAAAGAGCTTTGTATTATAAAATAAACCGAAGGAAAAACGATTTTTTTGTTATAACTACCAACTTTTTATTTAACATGTAGGTATTAAAAAAGAAACATATAACTAGAGGTTTTTTTTTTATGTTAGTTGGATAGGCAAACTGGCAAACGTGCCACCTGATGGTAAGTGGTCGACGTCACCCATGAACATAAACTAGTTTACCTGGAACGAGCCCAGGCAACTCATCTATGTGTTGCCTATCCTGAGACATAAGATGTTAAGTATCGGTGTCAGTAATTACACTGCCTGTCTTGCCCTTCTCTCCGAAACACAGCAAAGCTGTTTCACGGGAGAAACAAGCAAGATGGTGGTACCCATGCAGCCGGGAGCGCGGCACAGCGCTTCCCTCCCACCACTAGAGGTATATCTATATAATAACGTATCTTTTACGTTATTCTTAATTTGACTGATTCATAAATCTCTCTACTAGCCTTTGATGTATGAAGTGTAAGGAGTACCATCTCTGTGCATGAGTGTCCGTTGATATTATGATAACGACCTAAATAAAGGTTGCGCCACACTACCAACAGGGTAAATTTTAAACGTGTGTGCCAAGCTGTATACACATATTATTTATATATACAAATACTACACCAGCGCCATTGTGGACGGTTTGAACTGTTATTTGCAGCTAAAAATGGACACTTATTTCTATACTCCATGTACACTGGTATAATTTTTCATTTTATTTCCAGAGAACAAACAAAAAATGGTATAAACAGAAGTCTCGGCAGTTTTTCCTTACGTCTTCTACATAAGATAGGATCCAAAACACTAATAATTAAGTTCGCATCACTGTTGTCGTCTACGTAGGCCCAAGCCCAAGAGCTCTTTGGATCTGATAAGATTTTTAAATTATTTACCTTAATTGAGATACTTATTCATACAAGGTCTCGCTATTCTTTGAATCTCGCCTGATGCAATCTGTGTGATAATTAATTAATATAATCAGGCGTTACTTTGCGCAAATCCATGATACACGATATTTAATATATTTTGTAGCAGAATTCCGGAAGCAAATATAATAATTATGGTGAATGTGTGTATTTCATTACTTATTTTATACATAGCTTTTTGCTTCTGGTGAATCATATAGTAACTTAGGTGTCCTAAAATATACATACTGATTAAAACATTGCTATCATAGTATATCCGTTGTTATTCATTTAGTAAGATATACCTTTTTTTTTTCGGGTGTTAAATCGTCATGGACTATCCCTCCGCTTTGGCAGAGCGGAGGGGGTGTGCAGGACTTTAACCTGCTAAAAGCACCCCGGTGTTCCTCGTTTGACCTATAAGCGGGGTACGGGGTACACACTCTTGCATTCACCAGATCCCCCGCCTCCAGTCCTGACCTGTCAGTGGCAGATCCCTTCCTAGTCATATCTAGTTGTAACCGAACCCTCCTGAGAGGCGCACGCGGAACACGACGCGCCACCTTCTCGGGCCTGTTTGATGTTAGGGCGACGGACTGCCCTACATCCGACGCCTATGGGCCAACTACTTACGGCGGCCGGAGGTCATTTTGCGCTCTTCTCCGGCGCCCAGTACGTCTTCTGTGAGAGGGATTCGTTGCAGTAGCTTCCCTTTCCCTTTCTGCTACCTCCTTTGCGTGCATCACGTACTCGCAATATGAAGCGACGGCATTCCACTTTGCTTCACTCTGGATCATCGCCTGAACAAGGTTTGGGAGTGAAAGGCCACCCACTGCTACGTTAAGTTCTCGGCGTTGTTCTGCCGAGGCTGGGCACTCCTCCAACGTGTGCTGCACTGTGTCTTCGAGGCAGCCCTCACAGTGGTGGCAACCTGGCGATTGCTCCCTGCCATACATTTGCAATATTTTCTAGACCCTGATAGTTTTATATTTGTGTACACCAAAGGTATAACTTGGCATCATCATCATTATCATCATCAGCCTTTATCCATCCACCGCTGAACATAGGCCTCCTTCAATGAACACGAAGACGACCGATACCATGCCGCTCGCTTATTACTTGGAACGTATGAATACCATTTATAGATATTTTCACTAATATTAATATAAAATGTTACGAAATGACATTGTTACGGGCACGGAATAATAAATAAGTAATTAATGAAAAAAGGGTCATTTGAATCCTTTGTCCCAAAACATTAATCCTTACGTAGCCCAAATATAATTTTAATGATACAGAAAAAAACATACAACGTTGTTATTCACACTCAAAAGTTTTATATTTTAAATATGCGAGGACATAAATATAATGGGTTTATGGCCCTCATCCCCATCCAATCCGAAATAGCCATATTTATTTTACGAGCAATAATGATAGATGGCTTATTGTGTCATTCTCAATGGCCTATATAATAACAATAATATAATATCGACCCTTGTATGTCCCACTATTGGCCACCTATTCCCTCCTCCTCAGGAGAGTATCATTTTTTAACTGTTATCCCAACCTTTTTTTATTTTTTATATATTCACCATCGACATTAAGAAGATTATTTATTCACTTGACATTATGTCTCTTTAATATATTATTTTCTGTATAAAATAAATAATATTTGTGACCTACATTTCTTGATTTACATCCTCTACACCTCTGTTATGATCTAATTCAGGAAACCTGTAACAAAGTTACAAGGATGAAGCATGTGTTGTTTCAATCTTTGTCAGGCGACCGAGATACGCACACGGTAGTAAATTATACCCGATGCCGAGCGTGGTAAATAATTCAGGAATTAGATAAAAGGATTATTGTAATTTATGGCTCAAATCATGAAAAATTATGCTCACATTTTCAGGGCTTTGCACCTAACAGGTGAAGGTTTTTACGATATGAAAGTGTAAAGGAAATTTTGTTGAATTCGTGTGTAAATAAGTATATTTTATTTAATGACCGGTGCTTCGACTGTATTGAATTTGTATAATGTATAATATGCAATATGCCTATAATGCATAAAATATTAACTAAAATAAAGGAATTTTATTTTAGTTAATATTTTCATATATTTTTTTTCTAGAAGCCGTCACAGAAGTTTTTGTCCACTTCACGCAGTCACAAGACGTGTCATTATTGTTCACAAACACTTTTCAACTATTTATTTATCTATAAGGTTTTTAACGTTTTAGAAACATAAGTATTAGCCACAAAACTACATTTATAGTTGTCGTACTAATGTAAGGGCACTAATGACCGAGTGGAGCGGAATATACAACCCAACGACACGACAATCCACAACTACTGTTGAAAATGGCGAGTGCTCGGAAAGTCAACCTGATTGGCTGATAACCTGGTGCTAGCTCCTAGACTCCTTAACTACAGGGCCCTTAATGGCATTCAGTATTATTATTCATCTGTCTTTTTCCGTCAGCTAACCCACTGCAAGGAGATCATCATCTCTTCATGTCATAGCATAAACATTAGTAGGATAGATATCAATACTCGCTTACACCTTATTTAGAGATATGAGTTAAAAATAATTAAAACGAATCATAACGGTACTTGCACTGTTGCCAATGTTGACTAGACCTAGTGCTAGAAGGAAGCGTAGGACTTATATCGAGAACTTCTTTTCTTAGCGTGCACATTTAATTCCATTAAGCATCTGCTCTATACACACTAACATGCTTCGCGCTATTTGAGTAGTATAAACAAAAGGATTGCATGCTTACATAAAAACATTTTACAAAAAATTAAAACCGACTTCAAAAATACTAAACTAAAAAGTAATAAAATAACAGTTTCTTTAATGTTTGTGCTTACAACATATAATCAACTTAATCTTCTACTAATGTACAAACTTTGCGTTTACCACGTCATTATTGTTACTTTTGGAGTCGGTGTCAGCCAAGGTAGGTAGGTAGGGTACAGCAACAAATACGACACCGACTCCAAAAGTAA
Organism: Helleia helle; assembly: GCA_963853865.1. Lineage (NCBI taxonomy): Eukaryota > Metazoa > Arthropoda > Insecta > Lepidoptera > Lycaenidae > Helleia > Helleia helle. The sequence continues at coordinate 18,816,678 of OY971421.1, forward strand.
CAACTTACTTTTTAGTTTAGTATTTTTGAAGTCGGTTTTAATTTTTTGTAAAATGTTTTTATTTCTTAATGTTTAGTGATTCCGAAATTCGTCGTCTTGGCGTTCATTGAAGGAGGGCATGTTCAGCAGTGGATGGATAAAGGATGATGATGATGATGATGGTAGTGATGGTGATGATGATGATGATTACGATGACCGCGACATACTATGGTGTGCTACCAAAACATCCTATACAATTGTTACATCGACACGTAATAAAATGATTATATCATCAAGATAAACAAAACCAACCAAATAGGCATTATTGGGAATAACTAAAAAACGGCTTGTCAGATCTTAATAAAATTAATATGGGACCAAATTGGAAACACCAGCTTTCAAACAAAAAAATAACCATCGAAATCCATTCACAAACGGCGGAGATATCGTGTCACATACATACAAAAAAAAAAAAAAAAAAACGTACAGACGAATTGAGAACCTCCTTTTTTTTGAAGTCGGTTATGAAATACTTAACGCAGTGTTAAAAGTGTTTGCCCATCTCCGTGGTATACATCAAATTTTTGGCTGTTAGCGTTCATCTTAATTCGATATCACGTTATAACTTATTTTAAATATACAAACTATCTATCTAAACTAGTTGAATATCAAATCTTATTGATACAGATAGTTCCTAAAATTTCAGTCAAATATTTGCTTACTTAGTTATTATTATTGTAACAATATTGTTTCAACACGGAACATAAACAAGATAAATCCTATATAATATTGGACTGCTCATATTTACTCAGACCGTTATTTGATGACTGTTTGTATTCATGTTTGTATTACTTGTTTTTAAAGATATAATCGTGATATGTTGGTATCTATACCACTACTAATTTTATAAAGCTGAAGAGTTTGTTTGTTTGTTTGAACGCGCTAATCTCAGGAACTACTGGTCCGATTTGAAAAATTCTTTCAGTGTTAGACAGCTTATTTATCGAGGAAGGCTATATAACATCACGCTGTGACTCATAGGAATTGAGTAACGCGGGCGAAGCTGCAGGCAACAGCTAGTATTTAATAAAGATAACGAAGTCACTAAAGATAATTTATTTTGTTTTTGATATTTTGCGAAAAATAAAAGAAGCAGTTTCTTTTAGAAGCGGTGGGGCTCAGCAACCTAGGGTGAGCCCAGCACCTTGGGTGAAGCTGATTGAGCCGAGGGGGCTCTTTGTACCCCTCTTATAAGGAGAGGGGACAAAAGAGCAGGGGGCAAGGGGCGAGGATGGGAACCTCACCCCATTGTACTGTACCGACGTTGGGAGAGGTTGTTCTGTGGTGCGGGACAACCCCTCTGTGGAGGTGGCGTCGGTCCCTTGCGTGACTGACTAGCCGTCGAGGTGCCCTGTTTGTTTACTAGATCCGGGGCACCTCACCAAAGGCGGCATTGGTGGCACTCGCCGGGTTTTAGTGGGTAGAGCTGCACCCACTCACCAGCTGTCTGGCGCACCGAGTCCCACATACCCGCGTGGAGAGACCCACCCCCCGCGGGATGCCTCAGAGCATTTCCCGGCGTTAAAGAAAAAAAAGGCCTATGTTCAGTAGTGGACGAATAGAGGCCGATGTTGATGATATCTGCTTATACAGGTATAATTATGTTTGTAGGTATATATCGGTCTTGTCGCTTTCGGTTTCTCTAGCTTAATGGTTAATTAGCAAGCTTTTATAACCTAGAGAATAGTCAAGGCGTATACCGCAAATGACATACATTTGCGGTATACGCCTTGTCGTCCAACCTTCCACAAGCCGGTGGAAAACCTATACGCGATACGGAAAAATACTGGAAAAGCTCATTTCTGTAAAGCTCCGCCTATACACCTATAATGCCTACCGTTCTTATAAATAAGCTATTTTTAATACGAACAAAATAAATTCGAAATGGCCGTCGGCGTTTTACGAAGTAAAAATTGAAGATGCGACATTTTTCCTGAATTTTTTCGGTCGACCGTAGGCTAAACGTAATTAGGTCAGTAAGTAAATGAAAAAAATATGCAAAAACAGTTTAAAGAATGGAACCTTCCCAGTCTTGCATAGAAAATTATTGTCCTTTCATTATTTTCTTCATTGTCATGTTACTTCGTCCAAAAATAATTTGTATTGTTTCTAGGTAAACTATGATCCCAAGATACGCCCTGGACTGAAACGTCTTCTCCACCATGGTTCAAGCCTTGCGTAGCGGTGGGGCTTCAGTAGCCTAAAGTGAACTCAGCACCTTGGGCGAAGCCAATTGAAGGGAGCCGCTCTTTGAACCTATCTAAGTAATAAGAAGAGGGGAAAAAAGAGCAGAGTGGGAAAAGGGGTGAGAATAGGAACCTCACCCCATTGCACTGTCCCTAAGTTGGGAGGAGGGGTGGTTCTGTGGTGCGGTACAACTTCCTGTGGAGGTGGCGTCAATCCATTGGAGGACTGACTAGCCGTCGAGGTGCCCTGTTTCTCAACAGATCCGGGGCACCTTTATTTTCATAATATTTTATATTTCATTATTATCATAATTTATTTAGTAGGTGTATATTTTTATTAGTTTATTGAGAGTGGCCAATGTGCAGAATTGAGAAGATCCATGATGTTATAAATGATAGATATATTTAACGCAATAGAATTAAAATATCATCATCATCATTATCAGCCTCTAAACGTCCATTGCAGGACATAGGCCTCCGTCAATGAACGCCAAGACGTCCGACCCCTTGCTACTCGCATCCAACACGGACCGACCACCGCACGGAGATCGTCGCAGCACAAATTTGGCGAAATTTGTTTTCATACAAATTACATAATATTACCGCTCTATTCTGGTTTTAAGCTCGATGCTGCACACCGACGAATTTGAAAGATTTGTATGTACTCGGTGAACATTAAGCGCGTCGTCCGGAGAATGTAACGTTACATCACAGTGTACTTTTTATCATACTGAAACGCTGCGTATCGACTTTCGACATGATTCTGACAAACGCAACTTTGAAGTCCCATAACTATGTTAATTTTAGAGATATTTTAATATTTTTTTCACATATAATTAATCCATAAGAAAAAAACGGAATTTCCTCCATTGGGCGGTTATATGCAATATTTGTTTACATAACCAATTGTCAAACACACTGCAATGTCATGCGGCCATTTTGTGCGCCGTTTAAATTGTGTATCTTTTACAGCCTTTTTTTTTTTAACGCCGGGAAATGCTCTGAGGCATCCCGCGGGGGAGTAGGTCTCCCCACGCGGGTATGTGGGACTCGCTGCGCCCGAAAGCTGGTAAGTGGACGCAGCTCTACCCACTAAAACCCGGCGAGTGCCACCAATGCCGCCTTTGGTGAGGGATCTAATAAACAAACAGAGCACCTCGACGGCTAGCCAGTCCCCCAAGGGACCGACACCACCTCCACAGAGGGGTTGTCCCGCACCACAGAACAACCCCTTTCAACGTCGGGACAGTGCAATGGGGTGAGGTTCCCATCCTCACCCCTTGCCCCCTGTTCTTTTGTCCCCTCTTCTTATAAGAGGGGTACAAAGAGCCCTCTCGGCTCAATTAGCTTCGCCCAAGGTGCTGGGCTCACCCTAGGCTACTAAGCCCCACCGCCACGCCAAGGCCTGAACCATGGTGGGGATCTTTTACAGCCTGTATTATAGGTATTTGAATTTAATTGTTTTGTTTTCACTTATATCGGCAGTCCCTGTGACTTTTGTGTTGGGTTAGTTTTTTTTATAACGAACCATGATCACTGGAGGACCAATAGCGGCTGTAAAATATTCTAAACGTCAAGAATATAACAATATTAATAAACCGCTATAAAATCCAAAATCATGAAATGGAGCACGTTTTATTTATGAGAAGAATTTGCTCATAATAACTTTGCTCAGAAACATTTGGTACTACAAATCAAGGCGGAATTCTAAGGCTTTTATATAAAAACGTTTGTCGATACCTGAGCGGCCCTGTAGGATTAGACTGTAGATTACAATCTCGTGACTCCAGTAACTCATTATAATTTTACGTGAGATGCATTGAGTTTAAAGATCGGTCACCTGAAAATGCCTCCATTTTTATATACTATTTAAAGTAGGTTTATCATCCATATACTTCAAGGTTTAATAACATGGTAAAGCTTAGATTTTTTTAAGATGACCTCGTAATGTAACATCTGTGATATGACCTATGACCTACGGGACATGATCTGTGACCAAGGTGGTCTTGTGTTCCCACTTCCCACAATAAAATCAGCTTTTTAATTCTTCGCTTTGTTCTCTGATTTGAATATCTTATGTTGATATTATTTATGAGGATAGTTTTGTATGGACGCTTTTACACCACGTCAATCTGGTCCCGTAGTAAGTTCTCAAATAACAATTGTGTTACGGGTACCAGACAACGGAAATATATTTAATACTTTTTTACTATACATATATTTGAGATTATTATTATATAATATACATCCATGACCCAGGAACACAGAAAACTTTTTGTTCCCTGGCGGGATTCGAACTAATCATTGACCAACATGTTTTTGGTGGACATTGGTGGTCATGTTTGGATGTATATACAAGATTGATAAAAGCTAGAGGCATTAAATTAAACCACATATACTACACATGCTTACGGTTAATCCGAAACTATTAAAAACAGTTTATGAGAGAAATAAAAAAAAACTTTTTCAAAGAACTTAAATACGAGAATAGTCAAAGTCATCCTTTGTAAAATGTCCACTGACCTTCGAATCTAAAAGATTCCGACGAATTGATAACCTCCTCCTTTTTGAAGTCGGTTAAAAAGGCAGTGCGACGCACAGCACGTTGCGTCTCACCAGGTCGAATAAAGCGGAGTGGCTTTAAAACTTTAAAAATATCCTGTGACTAAACTATTGATTCTATTGGTCTAATTTTTGGCGTGTAGCCTGAAAATGGTACATAGTATATGTGGTTTAATTTAATGCCTCTCGCTTTTATCAACCTTGTATATCATCTTCAAAACTACTTATCGGATTTAAAAAATTCTTTTACCAGTTTAATACCTATGTCTTCGTTATTTCTTAGTAACATAGGCTGTAAAAAACTTTCTATTTTACAATTTAAATACCGATTGATAAGTCAAGCATCAAATCACAGCTGTATGTCTATATGTATACATCTATACAGATAAATAAAATTAGTGTGTTTGTAATATTAAAATAACCGCTTTTTACTAAGCGCATGTAGATATATACACGGTATAAAATAGCATATTTTACAGCTGTGAATCTAAGTTAACGCGGCCGAAGCTGCGGGTAACAGCTAGTCTACATCTATACAGATAAATAAAATTGGAGTGTCTGTTTGTAATATTAAAATAACCGCTTTTGTTGAATGGATATGTATGTATACACGGTGCATATACCAAAATAGCCGTTTTTACAATTTTTGTCTGTCTGTCTGTCTGTTCCGGCTAATCTCTGAAACGGCTGGGCCGATTTAGATAGGACTTTCACTGGCAGATAGCTGCTATTATAAGGAGTAACTTAGGTTATAAAATAATCATCATCAATCCGCGTACGCCTGTAAATCTAAGTTAACGCGAGTGAAGCTGCGGGCAACAGCTAGTAATTAATATGATCACAATAATCTTTATTTTCCCAGGGGTCAACTAGCATATGATAATAACAGTCTTCATTTTACAGCTGTCGGCGCCGGGCGAGGCGGGTGGGGCGGTGGACGCGGTGCTGCGCCGGTACCGCCTGGAAAACGGGAACTCGCTGGGAGAAAAGGATGAGGTTTGTTGTTTTTGATATTTATTACTTGATTATTTTACGGAAGAGAGGACAAATGGACTGTCGGTTCACCGGTGGTAAGATCAGCGACATCCATAGACACACGGTACGCTACTCCAGATGATTAGCATGTGCGTTGCCGGTCTTTCAAATCACAGTATACTTTTTTCTTAAAGGTCTGAACTTAATACGGTGGGAGTCAGCTGGTTCCATAGAATGGTTGTAAGAGGCAGGAAATGCTGTAAAAATCCAGCTGTTATGGATTTTGTCCCTTCCTCCTGATTTCGGCCTCCCTGAGATCGTATTAAAGGGTCATTTGGTGGTTACCTATGGCCTATGTTCAGATGTGGACGGATAGAGGCTGATGATGATGATGGTGATGATGATGATGATGGTGGTTACCGCTATTGAGCCTGACTACACAGGGTTAGCAACAATGAGAACGAGTGTTGTGGCTAGACGGTAAAAAGCGTCCAGCTCTAATATTATAACAAACAATTTCCACACACACACGCAAACACACAAATGTATCTATATCAGTAATAATACTAATAATGACATAAAAATAATACTAACTAATGCCAATAATGATGATCATATATTTTGAGCCATACATACGGGCCTTTTGGGCTTCAACCCAAGGCCCCGTGAATATAAAAGGCCCCATGCTGTTGACAATAATATGAATAATATTAAAATATGAAAATTGGCAATTCCGAGATTAACTTCTTATTTTGTTCTTACTTTGGAAATTAGTTATGAATTCCAAATTACAATTAGTTAATAAAGTGTGCCAAGTAGCCCAGGACCCTTCGATTTCGCCATCCAACCCCCGCCCCGCCGCACCCTAACATACTGTGAACCCTAATCCTTATCATCAACATCAGCCTTTATAGGTCCACTGCTGAACAAAGGCCTCCTTCAATGAACGCCAAGACGATCGATCCCTTGCCATAAAAATAATAATTATGCCTAATTTATTTGCGTCCATCAAAAGTAGGACAAAATTAGCCTGAAATGGCCTAAATGATATATTTTATTCCTACTGAAATAGTGTGCCAAAAACAATTATGTTAAAGTATTATTGTGACAAAAAATATACTTAACTCGTTATGCCTAATTAAATACTTAATTAAACTTAATTAAATTAGGACAAAAAAATAGTCGAAACAAGGAATCCCATTTCATACAATATTTTACTTTTGTCATATTAATACGGTATATTTTCAGCGTTATGATGGGATGAACCGCTTGAAGTAATAAAACTGAACAGTCCTACTGTACGAGAGTAGCTAACTAATTGATATTCCAACTCGACCACTCAAATATTATTTTAATTATTCATTGAACGTGGGCTGAAAATGGCGACAGAAACTATAATCATGTTTTATTTATTTCAGTCGTGTATATTTTTATTCCTATATACTCACTGTGGCTCGCGGATTTCCCTGCGTAAAGATATAACACGCTTTTTATTGGCTTCACCTGTATATTTGTATATTTTTTTATAACCGGTGGGAGGGAAGCGCTGTGCCGCGCTCCCGGCTGCATGGGTACCACCATCTTGCTTGTTTCTCACGTGAAACAGCTTTGCTGTGTTTCGGAGAGAAGGGCAAGACAGGCAGTGTAATTACTGGCACCGAGACTTAACATCTTATGTCTCAGGATAGGCAACACATAAATGAGTTTCCTGGGCTCGTTCCAGGTAAACTAGTTTATGATCATGGGCGAAGTCAACCACTTACCATCAGGTGGTACGTTTGCCAGTTTGCATAGCCAACTAACATTAAAAAAACCGACTCCTTTGGACTCGATTTTGACCCACTTCAAACGGACAGATTTCATTTAAATTTAGTAGACTTTTCGAGGACCAATGGCAATACAATAATTTGATAAAATGATTGTATTATCCTAATTAGTAGGATCGTCAGTTCGTTAATAGAGGATTTTTTTTATTGTAAGAATGACAACTTTAGGAGCTGTCAATTAAACGTAACCCGATGTAAGACGAGTTGATTTTTGGTGCCGAAGTTTTATCAGCTTCACCCGACCGATAAAGACCGATGACAATACGATATTTTTATAATTATGTTCCAATATCCTGATAAGGATAATCGGATAGCACATCCAAGCAAGGAATTAGGCGCCGAAGTTACCTACATTTATAGCCTTCATCACTTGTGTGGCTTTTAGCCTCTCACTCATTCTAAAGTAATTGTCATAAGTGCAGTAGTATAAATTAATCTAAAAAACCGGCCAAGTGCTAGTCGGACTCGCGCACAAAGGGTTCCGTGCTATTACATAATATACAACATTAGACAATTTAACAAAAATTTGGGTTTATATTTATGGAATTAAATGTTTTTTTATATATTTGAGTTGATTGCATGAAAGGTAAATTGCGGTTTATGATTTATGACGTATTCAAAAGAACTACTTACTAGATCTCGTTCAAACCTATTTTCGGTGGAAGTTTGCATGGTAATGTACATCATATATTTTTTTTAGTTTTATCATTCTCTTATTTTAGAAGTTACCTTAGGGTTGAAGGGTTTGATTAGTAGCTTATCGTAAGGGGGGACTGCCCTGCTTCCACTAAACAGTGGAAGCAGGGCAGTCCCCCCTTACGAATAGTTTTGGCCTTTCACCGGGGCCAGCCTGTCGCTGAGGTGCTCCTATAGCCTGCAGATCCAGGACTCTCAAAAAGCGGCTGAAGGCGCAGTGGATTTAGCTTGGGTTATACACAGCCCAAGTGTGAGTTCCACATAGGGTCAGGAACCTACCCCGGTCCTGGCTACATGCATAAAGTATTTTCCTGCGTCAAAAAAAATGACCTGTGACTAGACGGAAAGAGTGGTAGTGGTCTTTCCGTCCAGTCATGCTGGGATGCGAGTGGCAGGGTATCGGCTGTATTGGCATTTATTGAATGGCGTCTAGCAGTGGAGGGGTGATGATGATAATAATGATGATGATTATGATGATGATGATGATAATATTGTAGATTTGATATCTGATATTGAGATTTCACCTCTCAAAGGGATAGCAGTTGTCATTGATTTTCATTGTTACCGTGCTGAGGTTGGGTCGGTGTACGCTTCACTTTTCCGACTAATTAATAGTTAATTTCCGTAAGGAAATCGTAATATCGACTGCTAGATGGATTTAATTACTTGATACAGAATGTTAGGTAATGTGACTATACCTTCATCTTCATCATCATCAGCCTTTATCCGACCACTGCTGAACATATATATCTTTTAATGAAAGCCAAATAATTGCCCCCAGAATTTTCGATTGGAAAAAAGGATGCTTTTTCGTCGAAATTAAGTCGAAATAAGGCGAAAATATAAATATTTGAAATCAAAAAAATTACACCGTATTTAGGACATAAAAAGGTAAGTTTTACCAAATATGAAATTTGAGTAAAAAAATTTTGTGTAAAAGATAAAATAAACGACCAAAAATTTGGTTCATTGATATTTTCACATACATTTTGAGGTTATCTGAAAAAAGTGGGACTTGTAGTTTAGCCGGACATTGAGATAAACCGTTTTTTAACGTTAGACCCCTCCCCCTTCCACTTTCCCGCCCTCAGATCGCCCGTTTATTATTTTTCTTTCATTTCTATTATGTTCTCTTCCTTTTCCATAGGGTTTCATTCTACTATAATTTTGTTCCACTTTTTGTCATTTTCAAAGGCTTCGGCACTTTCGGCATATGTAGAATACAAAAATATAACATGAATCAACACTAAGTTCGGGATTGAAACATTTTTATTGCACTCTGTACACATTCTTGACAGAAGAGAATTTTGGAATAGATTAGTTCTACTTACAGGGATATTAAAGATACCTAAAAAGATAGACATTCAAGGGACATAAAGAAAAAAAAAGTTTTAATGTATCTCAGGATAACGAGACCTATCTGTTGTCATGAAGTATTTACCATTAAGGTATTTCTTTACATGATCACGAGAGGCTATCGACAGGTCAGTATTCATGGAATGACTACCTCATCTAATGTAAATAATACTACACTTTTTTATGTCTTAAGGAGGCAAATGAGCAGTCGAAGCCGTATGGCGACTACCGACGCCCATGCCCCATAGACATCCGCACAACCAAAAGTTACGCAGATGCGTTGCTCTCCTTTACCCTATCCAACCCCCTCCCCCAATGGGCCACCGGAAACTCACAAACCGCACGAAACGACAGCATAGCTGTCACCAGACGCTGGTGTTATGTGAACGAGAGGTACCACCCCGGTCGTGCCGGCCCAATTCGGCTGCAAAGCAGCATGGCACTACCTATTTCAAATATTTATAAAATTCTACGCCACATGTATATAAAATTTATTTATAGGCAACGTAAAACGTTTTCTGGTAGTAAAATATAATTATCTTTCTTTACAAATTAGTATAAAGAACAAACTCAATTTAATCCTTAGAATAATAACACTATAGAAACCGCGCCCATTTTTTGAAGCACCTTTGATGGAGCCAATAATGGCTCCAAACGCCGGCCCGCTCCACATAGTCTTCAATGTCAAAGTGAGTCGAACGTGTCTCACAAAAAAAAAATGACGATTTGTGCAGTTAAATTATATCACAATACATCTGAATAACAAAATAAATGTAATAACATCACTTTTCAGAGGAAATCTTTCAATATTTCGTAATAACTTGTAATTAATTAGGTTTAAATAAAAACATTTTTTTTTCAATGCTCAGTGTTGCCCGATTGTGAAAATATTTTTTCTGATTATTTTCCCCCACTGATTAAATTTCCGAACCGATACGACTTGACCTTCAAGAAAAGAGCATACTCATATTTAAAAGGCCGGCAACGCACCTGCTAATTATCTATGTCTATGGATGTCGCTTATCGCTTAACATCACGTGAAACGACTGTCCGTTTGCCCCCCCCCCCCCTTCTAAAAAAACTTAAGCACATTAGTAGTTTTAATATATTTCCATATCACTAATATATAATAATATAATATCTACTAGTGGCCCCGACAGACGTTGTCCTGTACAAAATATTTTTTTTTGTGAATCTAAGCCATTCTCGAATCCACTTGAACACACACAAAAATAATCATCAAAATCGGTCCAGCCGCTTAGGAGGAGTTCAGTGACATACACACGCACACAAGAATTATATATGTAAAGATGGACGCTTTTACATCACGTCAATCTGGTTCCGTGGATAATAATAATAACAATAATTAATAATATTTTAATGGTAAAAAATATTTTTTGCACAAATTAATGACAACAAAAATGGAATTGACGGACAGAAGTACTTCACAATCTTAACAATTTTCATGTCGTTCAGTTGTCCCGCAAATGGACAAATGTCCCTACACCAGAAAAAAAAAAGAGAAAAAACACTAACAAAAAACTTAACCTAACCTTTTAGTAAATTAATATAGTTTGTTAAACATTTTCAGCTCTACATATTCAACTTTTCGGCACTGTTTGCGATCACTGGAAATTGGATTTGGCGTCAAAGGCGTACACTTAATTTGGCTTACCTTTCCTTGAACTGTAATAGTGGTGACCGCAATCACTCAAGATAAGGGATTGTAAACGCTATCGGTGGGGCGTGGGGATGGTAATTTTTTGAACTATCAAGATTTCACGATAGATTTACGTAAGAGATATACGTAGCAACGGCCTTACTAATAAGGGAAGGGTGGTTTGTAATGTTTTCGTCCTATTTGTAGCTGATATGTAACCTGTGTATGTAACTGTGTAATCAAGATTGTATTATTTCGAGTTGACATAAGTTGTCCTGTACAATTTTTTGGTGGACTGAATTGTGAAACACAGATTTCATCAATTAGTCCACTCATCTTCATAATCACCAGCTTTTATCCGTCCACTTCTGAACATAGGCCTCCTACAATTAACGCCAAGACAAAAATGACGAAAATGAAAAATTGAAAATGTAAATGAGCACATTCATCTTTATTTTATATAAGACTCATTTAATGGGGCATTAATAATAATTAAATATAATTATTATTAATGCCCGTAATTATTGAGCGGGGACGAAACTTAAGGATAAATATTCTTCTATTTTTCATTTTATTACAATACAAGATGTTGCCTCCAGTTTCCGTCTAATTTTGATATGCGGACTGATGATTATTTTTGCAGCAGTGATAAGGTATAATAACAATAAAATATAATAAACAAATAAATAAGGTAAATATAGATAAATAACTGGTAAAAGAATTTCTTAAATCGTACGAGCAAGACTTTCTCCCACATTCAAACTTACAAACATTATTATTACAAATAAATAAAATTGAAGTGTCTATTTGTAATATCAAATTAACAGCTAATGATTTATAGTAAAGTTTGACAACATCTATTTGATAACGAACCTAAAACTAAAAACCTTAAAAATATAATTGAAAAAAAACTAAAATACATTATTAAAAAGTAGTCCCTTAAGGCAAGGTTCCAAAGATACTGACAGCGTTCCCCCTTTGAATAGCTAGACTAATTCTTTGTCCGAGGTAGATGCCAGCTCTTCGGTAATTACATATCTTGAATGGTAGAAGTGGCTGATGGGATCACCTTTAAACTCAGACACAACAAATCAGAAAAACTATTTATTTAAACATCAACATTTAGAATTTATATTTGATTAAATATGATCATTATGAAATTTATAGAGAATACAAAAATTATATCAGAAAACTAGACATGTTACTTCTTCAATTGATTTTGACGGAATTATAAAACATTACACAATCCATCTTTTATATCTAAAAACTGACATTCCAAATTTAAAGTAATTCAAAATATAATACATACTTAAAAACCAAACAGATCGTAGCTGACATCAAAAGAGTATGTATAATCTGAGATTACCAATCAACACACCCCCTTAATCTCAGATATACATCATAACACCAGACAAGTACAGAACAACCCAAAAATTTAGAAATTATAAACAAACAAACTACTAATCATGAAACAACAATAATACACTCTCCACAAAAAAAACCAAAACTCTTAATAATAACTAAAACCACAAAAATACAGAAAAACATAATACACTATAAAGGAAGAGGTGATATCAAAAATTCTGTACAAAGATTCTCTCATAAAATTCCGTTTTGAATTCCGATATAATTGATAAACAAAACATTAAATCCTTTCCTTTATAATAACCTCCCACACACGCTTCCACTGCGCGAATCTCTTTTATTAACACCCCCTTACACTAGCACTACCTACACTAAAAAGTTCAGAATTAAATTACCTAAAAGTCTTAATAACGTCTATCATAAGACACCAATCACTTTAAAAACCTAGTCACTTAAGTCAATCTCCCTTCAGCTTCTTTCCCATCAACCAACTCTCATGTGCCACTCTTCTCCAAAGAAAATGTCTCTTCTTCCACAGCCTTCAACCAATTCTCCCTTTCACTGGGGTCAACTGACTTCTCAGGCAAATACCTATTTCTCGGTGCACTCCTCCTTGGACACCCTCCACAACAACATCTGTTTCCTCTTCATCTGTCTCATCAGCATTGCCACCCTCCACAACAACATCTGTTTCCTCTTCATCTGTCTCATCAGCATCATTAAAATCATCAACAACTTCCTCGGCATGTGGACTCCTCCTTGTACCCACACCCTCCGCAACAACGGATTTCCTCTTCACCTGCCTCATCAGCATCACCAAAAACATCAACAACCTCCTCTGCATCACAAAATATCAAAATCTCCTCCACCTTCCATAACCTCTTCACTTAGGCCATCTAGAAAACTCACATCTTCAATCGTTTCCTCACAAACCACTTCATTTGCCTCTACACTCTCTTCATTTCCAACACAGTCAATTGGTACCACTTCTGCTGGTTTCAACTGTTTCTTTTTCAATTGTATTAAAATATAGATATTTCTGGGCCCATAACCTCTTGAATGGTAGATGTGACTAATGGGATCACCTTCAAACTCAGACACAACAAATCAGAAAAACTATTTATTTTAACATCAACATTTTGAATTTACTTGATTAAATAATATGATCATTATGACATTTAATATAGAGAATACAAAAATTATATCAGATAACTAGACATGTTACTTCTTCAATTGATTTTAACGGAATTATAAAATATTACACAATCCATCTTTTATATCTAAAACTGACATTCCAAATTTAAAGTAATTCAAAAATATAATACATACATAAAAACCAAACAGATCGTAGTTGACATCAAAAGAGTATGTATAATCTGAGATTACCAATCAACAACATAAGTATAGACAAGATGTAGAACGACCTCAAGCTCACCAGATAGTTATATGAATGACTCGCTAGTCATTCATATAACTATCTGGTGATATATCCGTCCCGGCTTCGCAAGGGTAGACATTTTATAGTCCCTATTACTCGATGGTTACTCACTGATAATGTGACTTTCTATAGCTGAAAGAATTTTTCAAATCGGTCAAATAGTTTCGGAGCCTATTCAATGCAAACAACATACGATCAAATCTTTCCTCTTTATAATATGAGTATAGATAATAAAATGTTGTAAGCGAGATGGTATAGTTGTAAACGTCCAAAACTTTGTAAGCTAAGAGTGCCTAGCCCAATTTCAAGACTCTTTTACTTACACGCTCAAAATGTTCCTTGTTTCAGTTATTTGGACCGCCAAATGCTCCGGTGCTTGAGAACCCCGAGTTTCAGACGAGGTGGTACTTTAAATACTTCCTCGGCAAAAGTAAGTACCTGTTTCATTTGGATATACTTTATACCTTGTTCAAACTGTATCATCAGTGTAACTATGTATCAGTATTGAAGCGCGGTTCAAACTGCCAGTTTGAACCGCGCTTCAATACTGAAAAAAAATAGAAATATAGAAAAGTTTTCAATCATTACGGTATCGAATGCAAAAGATTTTTCTAAATTCAAATTCAAAAAAATTTGATTGTTTGCTAAAACGCGCTACTTTCCTAAACTACCTAAGTTCAGGAAAGTAGCGCGTTTTAGCAAACAATCAAATTTTCAAACTTTTCGGCTTACTTTCCCTTACTATTTCATATTCCGATTTGAGAACCTCCTCCTTTTTAGAAGTCGGTTAAAAATGTAGGATAATTGACAGATTTTTTTTTCATTTTCAACAACCGTAGTATACGTAAGGTAGCAGCGCTCGCTTGTTCCTACCCAAAACCATTTTAAATACAATAATGACTGACTACATTCTGGTAACATGATAATCGATAACCAAATAAAACCACGTCTTGAAAATATCCAGGAAACCAAGCAAAATCTACAACGCAAATACCTAAAAAATGTAATATTTCAGTATACCTATTAGCTCGATAAGATCTATAAATTTATACCTATACTAGCTGTTGCCCGCAGCTTCGCCCGCGTTAACTTTTAAAATTTGAGGGGTTGACCACCATTATCACTTAGGGGTATGAAAGATAGATAGTAGCCGATTCTCAGACCTACTGAATACGCATATAAAATTTGGTAAAAATCGGTAAAGCCGTTTCGGAGGAGTACGGTAACTAACATTGTGACATGGAAATTTTATATATTAGAAGAAGAAGAAGATAGTGTCACACCTGATGCAATCCAAGTGTACCTAAACGAATTACCCGCATGATTCGTGAACTTCTACTTAGACTAGAAAGTTCCATACAAGGTCCGTGCGATACGATCGCGGTTAGATCGTATGTCCTAGAACGAAATTGCGATTTTCCGCCATCACACGGCTTGTTACGATCACTATGTGAAAATCATAGTAATCATGACTCTCCTTTTTTTTGTTTTGCTGCAGAAATTATAATGATACTCCGGTCCCTAGAGAGCCTGGTGGTTATGTGGGACTCTCACCCTAACTAAAACCACAGCGGTGTTCTTCACGCATTGGGCCTCGACCGCGTGCCATCCGGCACTCTCCTTTGGAGGCAGGGAGGGTGACATCCCCTCCTCCTACTCCCAGCCCTGGCACCCTGAACACATAAGGGTGCCTTATAACCCGGACCTTACGCGCTCGGGGTGAATTCCCCAATCCGTCGCGCATAGGTCCCTTCACGGCGGTACGAACTCCCGTCGCTGCCGCGTTCTCCTGTGGGAAGAGGCCGCAGTGAGCTCTCTCTTCCTCTTCCACTCCGCCTCCTCTTTTTGGTGAAACCGCCTTCCATGTGCTCGCACTGACGGTCAGGTAATCGCTCGAATGATCGCAGGCAACGCCTGCCTAAGCTAAGAGGTCCACTCTCTCCGACGCCCTGTTTCTGTTCACTGCTGAATCACTCCAATTCGTACCCAGCCAGGACTGTCCACTGCTTGGCGATCGTTGACTGATATGGAAGGACCTGATTAAAAAAGTTTAATGATCAATTTAATTATACATAAACTTACATAATATACTTTACGTGAGTAAAATATGCGAGATGAAGATAATAAATGCGAATAACTTTTTTGCGGACGGTACTACCTTTTTGTCAATGCTACTATGACCGCTCCTGAGCACTCCACGTTATCCCAACTCAATTCGTATTCAGTGATCAAACCATTTAAGTTATCTCTTCTCGAATGTAACCCAATAAACTAAAAGGTTCAGACATTAATTAATTAGTTTACGTCGGTTTATCTGTACTTTATATAATATTTAATATTAACGAACATATTTGTTTCGTTACAGTGATTATTTTTATCCTCAAAGGCGTGGTAAAATGGTAGTGTATCACCAAATAAATGTTAGCCAGTGTGATATGCAACATGCATAGTTAGGTTAGGTTATAATATTATATAACTACATATTTCTACCGTGAAACAGCTTTGCTGAGCTTCAAAATGGAGTAGGATAGGTAATACTACATATCCTGCGTATGCGAGTATACACTCGTCAGGGTTTCATTACTGCGGTAGTGAAGACACTGCAGACCACACCCTCACAAAGGGCTTAGCTTGTGCGGAGGCAAGCGCCCCCCTCATCGATGAGGTCATCCGAGCGGTGACCGTCAGTGTGAGTGAATGTCAGGCGGCAGACTCCTTCTGCGAGGAAGTTATATCGCAGAAGGAGTAGGCTAAGCGGGAGAAGGAGCGCACTGGCGACTCTTCGTTCACTCGATATAAATCGACGACGAATATTCTTGATGGCCTCTGTGGCTCAATGGTTAGCGCGGTGGCGCTCAAGCCGGAGGTAACGTGTACCTGGGTCATGGATGTGTATTATATAATAAAAATAATAAATATAATATGTATAATATAAAAGTATCAAATATATTTCCGTTGTCTGGTACCCGTAACACAAGTTCTTCGAGAACTTACCACGGGACCAGATTGACGTTGTGTAAAAAGCGTCCATAGATAATATTATTATTATAATAAATGACTTAGCGATGGATTAATTCGCATTCACATTCATAAATAGCATGGGAAAAATTAATTAGCATTTAGGAATTTAAATGTATGGCGAAATTCTGTGAATGCGATTTGTGAACCGTATTTATCGCTCCTTCATACTTCTTTCGTGGCAGCGTGCGATCTCCTGTCGCACCCACGGGAAGATTTAATGAAATTATGCAATTATTATCTTTGATGTACTTGATATTCAAATAGAATGCGGATTGTTGAGTTTGTTTAAATTATTAGCAGGGTGATGCGAAGAATAAGGTTGAAAGATTATTTCGTTTCGTTTAATCATGCTGGTTCGAATATTGAATGAATGCGTGTGATTTTTTAATTATAATTTATGTGTGCGGCACGTGCCGTAGGTATTGTCAGAGTACGTTTACGTATTCGATATACAATAATTAAATTCTTACTTCATATGTTTACCTATTATTGTTATTATTTTAAAATTTTAGCCAATAGCATAGCGATAGCAATTAACATACTAAGACTTATGAATTCACATGCTAATGAAATTCATGCAAAATAGCATTAATTCCCATCCTTTTTTTTTTTTTGTTCTGCAGCGGAAATTTGCAGACCAAACCATAACTAGGACCGGGGTGAGTTTTAAACCTAACCGTGTGTGGGGTTCGCACTTGGAGATGCGTTACCCACTAAAACCGCTGCAAGTGCCCTCAGCCGCCTTTTATGAGAGTCCCGGTTCATGCAGGCAACGCAGGACCGTCGGCGACAGGCTGGCCCCGGCGAAAAGGCCAGACTCCTCCTCTAAAGGGGGACTGCTCGGCTGTTCGTTTGATTCGATACTTTTAGCAGTCCCCGACGACGTCGTGTCTAGCTGGACTCAGGTTAAAACCCCATCCTGGGCCCGACACGAGCACAGGGGCGTTACTGGAGGCGCATTAGGTAGCGCCTCCTACGCACCCCCGTTCGTCGCCCGCGGTGGGAGGCCTCGTCGGCGGCCTCCTCTCTCACCCGCTCATCGGCCTCCTTCTGGGACATTACTGCCTCGCAGAAGGAGACCATCGCCGTCCAGGACTCGTCGTCGCCGAGCATCGCGGGGATGACACTCGGCAGAGACAAGTCCCCTCCGATGACCGATGTCAGATCATGACGCAGCGCCGCCCATCTCGGGCACACCTCGAGGGTGTGCTGGGCCGAGTCCACCGCCGCGCCACAATCGTGACACACAGTTACCGGCTCCCTTTGGGCCGTCCTGCACAGATACTCACCGAAGCACCCATGCCCGGTGAGCACCTGTGTTAGACGGAAGGTGAGGGGTTTGCGTTTACGACGCATCCACCGCTCAAGGACCGGGCGCAGGGCAACCGTTAAGCCTTTGCCATACGGCTGCCGCGCCAAGTCCTCCCCCCACCTTCGCATTAGTGCCTCCTGCCCTAGTCGGCGGACCCGTAGGATCCCGTCCGGCGTCACGTCCTCTCCGAGGGACCTCCTATCCGAGACATAGGAGTATTCCTCGGCGAGAACTTCCGCCACGAGTTCCCACGGGGGGTCGCCGGCTAAGGCAGTAGCTGCAGCCCATGATATCGTACGATACCCCCGGACCACTCTTACCGCGATCACCCGCTGCGCCAAGCGCAGCTGGGCCCTACTCCGCGCGGTAAGGTGATCCGTCCAAATCGGAGCACAGTACGTCGCCATACTCCGGCAGACACCGGAGTATAGCTACCTGCAGGCGGCGCTGGGTCCACCGAGGTTCGGGAGGAGTCTGCCCAGCGCACTCGCCGCCTTCACAACCTTCGGACCCAATTGTTCGAAATGTGGGCCGAAGGTCCATCCACCGTCAAGGATGAGCCCCGGATATTTAATGTGAGGGCTCATCCTGACCCTCACCCCTCCGATCTGGAGGGCAGCCCCCGGTGGGGGTCCTTTCCTCCCGGTCCCGCGGAAGAGGAGGGCTTCGGTCTTGTCGACTCTGACCCGAAGCCCTAACCTCTCAATGCGGCCGATCACGAGGTCGAGCCCGACCTCGGCCAGCCGCGCCGCCTCCTTATAGTCTCGTCCCCGGGCGTAGACGAAGGTGTCATCAGCGTAACAGATGACACCCATCCCGGGGAGTAGACGACCTCGCAGGACCCAGTCGTACCCGATGTCCCACAGGATCGGACCAAGTACCGAACCCTGCGGGACACCGCAGCCGACTCGCCACCACTCTACGGACCCACACCGGTTCTCGCAGGCTACCCTCCTGTCGGAGAGGTACGCCTCCAACAGCCTCCTGAGATAGGGAGGCACACCAAAGTAGTTCTGTGCCTCCCGTATCACACTGTGCGGGAGGCTGTTGAAGGCGTTCGCGATGTCCAGGGACACCGCGACCACCACCTCCCCTCTGCGTTCCGCCTCACCCGTCACCGCCCTCAGGCGTTTGAGGGCGTCGATGGTTGACCGGCGCGCCCGGAACCCAAATTGGGACTCTGAGAGTCCCGGTCCCGGGCCCTCCTCCAGGTGCCGAACGAGCCGGGAAGCCACGACTCTCTCCAGAGCCTTCCCAGCCTCGTTCAGCAGCACCACCGGTCGCACCGACGCGGCCGAGTCCGGGGGTCGCCCTGCCTTCGGAAGCAGGCATAGCCGACCCTCCTTCCATGCCCTCGGGAACTGTCCGGACCGCAGGCAGCGATCGAACAGCTCCCGAAGGCTGTCGCCGAGGTGCTCGAGGGAAAGGGCCAGAACCTTCCCGTGCACCCCGTCTGGACCCGGCGCCCTCTTCTTACTCTGGAGGCGGGCCAGAACCGCCTCCATTTCAGCCTCCGTGACGGGTGGCGGAACACCCTCCTCGTCCAGCGTCTGCTGAGCCATCCTGGGGGGCGTGAAGCCCCCAGGTGTGTCGGGGAAGAGTTCCCCGACAATCCTCCTCAGTTGGCCCGGCTGGAGCGTGTCGGTGATAGGGGCCGACTGGGCGCGGAGCTTGTTCCGCGCCCATTTATACGGTCGGCCCCAGGGGTCCCTCTCGAGACCCTCAACGAGCTCCAGCCAGGCCTCCTCCTTGGCTCGGCAGATGGCCTGTTTTAGGGTCTTGACTTTGTCAATATAGACCCTATACAGGCCGTCGTCCCTGTCGACATCCTGGGGGCGCCGCCGCCTGCTCCGGGTATACTGCCTCCTTGCCCGTTGGCAGGCGGCCCGAAGGTCGGCTAGTTCAGCCGACCACCAGTAGAGCGCCCGCCGCGGGGGCGGAAATTTCGCGCGTGGCATGGCCGCTCTGCTGACCGCGGTGAACACGTCGCAGAGTCGGTCAGCCGCTTCGTCCACCCCAAGCTCCGACAGCGGCGGGAGGCTCCACCGGCAGACTATAGCCGCCTCCTCTGCCAGTTCCCGGTCGAGCTTCGTGAGCGCCCAACGCGGAAACTGGCTTCGCCCCCTAGATGTCGACGACGACGACGCCGGACGGACGGGAGTCGGAGACACCTCGAACCTTATGTAACGGTGGTCCGAGAGATTCTCCACTCCCGTCTCCACCCTCCACTCTGCGTGCGATGGCCGGCGTGGCGAAAGTGACGTCCACCACGGAACCTCCCGACCAACGCACGCACGTCTGGACTGTCCCTCTGTTGAGCAGGGACAGTGCGGCAGCTAGCGCCCACTCCTCCACCTCCCTCCCTTTCGTGTTCGTGACCGGATTGCCCCAAGCCGTGGACTTGGCGTTGAGGTCCCCGGCCACGAACACCTGTAGGGGAGCTAGCTGCCCCACCAGCGGCCCCAGAACGTCGAGAAACCGTTCCAGGGCCGCCAAATCGCGGTTCGGAGAGAAGTATACCCCGACGAAGGCAACCTCTCCCCGAACCGACGCCACGTACCCGCGGCCTCTCGCTTTGACTGCGAGGGGGGGGCCGGCTCCAGGCCTCACCACGATTAATTCCCATCCTATGAAGATACTATATAATCACTTGACAAATTTAACACGGTTGAACCCCCTGGGTATATCTTGTATAATACATATTAATGTAATAAACAAAACTTTCTCCTTGCGTCAAGTACATCTTGTCAACATTTTATTTATTTCCCTCGCTAATTAAATTAATTGGTATTAGAAAACAAACTTCGTAAAATGTAAATTTTTAATTAAATTACCGAAGACGCTCACAATTTGAGCTTTGTCATATTTTATTAAGGTTCGTTGGGATTAAACTCTTTTTCTCAAAAGTATTTGAATATCTCAGTGCTTACTTTAAATTCTAAACTTTAAGAAAAGTGATTTAGTAATTTAAGAGAAAATGAAAAGTCGATTTTTTATAACATAGGAGGGCAAACGAACAGTAGAAGCCTTTTGGCGACTATCGACGCCCATACACATCCGCACTACCCGAGATTATGAAGATGCGTTGTCCTCATAGAAATATATATTTCAAATATCTATGGTTGTCCTCCTCTTCCCTATCCCCCCAATGTCCACTGGAATCTCACAAACTGCACAAAACGCGACAGCACAGCTGTCATTTTACGACGCAATTACGTGAACGAGAGGTACCACCCCGGTAGTGCCGGCCCAATTCGGCTGCAATACAGCATCGCATTACCTCTAACAAAGGATTACCAGGTTTTATTCAAGTTAAAATCTAACTTGAATAAAACCTGGTAATTCTTTGTACTATGTTAGAATTTATTTTTGGATATAATAAAAAGATGTATGAATAATTGTAATTAAGTTATAGCAAACTGAAAGTCTGTTTTGTTGCCAATTTTTAGTATTTTCAAGAATATTGCAAAACATTAGTTAGGTATTTTAATTTCCTTCCTAGTCGTCGCAAGCTATTTTATAACAAACATATGACAATGAAAAGAAACGCGGTACAATTTTTCCTATATGAAAGACTAGCTGTTGCCTGCAGCTTCGCCCGCGTTACTCAACTCCTATATGTTACAGCGTGATGGTTTATAGCCTATAGCCTTCCTCGATAAATAAACTGTCTAACACTTTTTTCAAATCGGACCAGTAGTTCCTGAGATTAGCGCGTTCAAACAAACAAACAAACTCTTCAGCTTTATAATCTTTATATATATAATTCTTCTGTGCGTGTGTATGTCACTGAACTCCTCTTAAGCGGCTGGACCGATCTTGATGATTTTTTGTGTGTGTGTTCAAGTGGATTCGAGAATGGTTTAGATTCACAAAAAAAAATATTTTGTACAGGACAACGTCTGTCGGGGCCACTAGTATTAGTATAAATATGCATCGAGCATATAACAGGAAAAAAAAATCAGGTTAGTCGGATAGGCAAACTGGCAGACATGCCACCTCACGGCAAGTGGTCAAACTAGCCCAGGCAACTCATCCACGTGTTGCCTATCCTGAGAGATAAGATGTTAAGTCTCAGTGCCAGTAATTACACTGCCTGTCTTGCCCTTCCCTCCGAAGCAAGCTGTTTCACGGAAGAAACAAGCAAGATGGTGGTACCCATGCGTCCCCCACCATGGTTCAAACCTTGTCGTGACGGTGGGGCTCAGTAGCCTAAGGTGAACCCAGCACCTTGGACGAAGAGAGTTGAACCGATTGATACCCACCGGATTCTCCTTCCCCCGCGGATTGGCTAAAAGCATTTCCATGCGTAGAGGAAAAAAACCATGCAGCCGGGAGCACGGCACAGTGCGCCTCTTTCTTGGCGCTCACTAATTAAAAAAATAACCCTCCTACTACTGTGGCTGCCTTATTCAACATTCTTCATACACAGAGATGGCACTCCTTACTGCTCCATGTTACAAATACTGCTTTGTTGAACACGAAATTCATATTGAGATGGCGAATGGAAATACCGTGTTTTATTACATTTTCTTTTACAAGTTGACAAATATATGCGAGCTCCGGGTGAAAGTCTTTTATTATATTTCCACCGTTTCATGTAATGGAAAAATGTATGTTTGAATTGTACTTATATAATATTAACCTAATTGTTATTAGGTAGTTGTAAGCAAGTACAGGTCGATAGTTTACTATAGATAGATACATCATCAGCCTCTGTCTGTCCACTGCTGAACATAGGCCTCCCTCAATGAACGCCAAGACGACCGATTCCTTGCCATTCGCATCCAACACGACCGGCCACCGCACGGAGATCATCTTCTCTGAACACACTTCGTCTACCTAAATCTGGCCTCCACTCTTGAACCTTATTGGCCCATCGGCCATCCGTTCTCCTGAGTGTGTGACCAGCCCACTGCCACTTCAACGAGCTTATTCTTTGCGTGATATCAGGAACCTTAGTTCTCTCACGGATGTCTTTGTATCAAATCCTTTCTGTCAAAAAACACCCAGCATAGCATGCTCCATAGCACTTTGAGGCACGTTTGAAATGAAATAAAACTTTTTCAATACAAAAATAGAAACTAATTTCAAAATAAATTTCTTAATAATATAAATTGAATAATATAACTCTTTAATATGCAGGTTGTCGTGGTCCATTACTACCCCGCTTCTAGATAGTTCGAAATTAATCTCCTGTGCGTTGTACTTCTCGAACTTTCGATCTGAATTTAATATAGCTTTCGAGAAGAATCCATCGATTTTCTATATTAAACATGTAATTAAATGTCTGTTGATATAAATTAAAATGAAGCAGTCAAATGAGATAATCCATCGTGAAACATCATGATAAGCCCGTGTACGTCCTGGACATACTGGAAATGGTTAATGAATGAACTCTCTCAGTCGATTAACCTTTTTTCCTCTAAAACAAATCTTATAGATTAGTTAAGTTTATAATAATATCAACCCTTATATGTCCCACTGCTGGGAACGGGTCTCCTCCACGAAATCAGGCGAGGAGGAGGTAGGAGGAGGAGGAACCAATGCGGGTTGGTGAACTTCACACACCTTCAAAGTCTTTTAATCTCAACAGGCGTGCAGGTTTCCTCACGATGTTTCCTTCACCGGTGAGCAAGCGATGGTCAGGTGCAGGTAGAAATTTAGAAAAACCCATTTTTAGGCAACCCAGGGTCGCACCCGGACCTCTCGGCTCTCACTCAAGAGGCCGAGCCCATACCCACTAGGCCATCGTCGCTCACGTATCGTAGTTAAGTTTACTTTAGTTTAAAAATAAGGATAAAGTATAGAGAACATGCATCCTCATATAAAAGCTCCTATATTAAGTTTATTATTAAATTATACATAAGTAACCTCACATCGGTCCTCACATAACACCGGCATAAAGTGACAGCTATGCTGTCGAGTTTCGTACAGTTTGTGAGTTTCTGGTTATTTAGGGGAAGGAAGGGCAACACATCTACATAACATTTGGTTATGTAGATGTACCACCATCTTGCTTGTTGCTCCCGTGAAACAGCTTTGCTGTGTTTCGGAGAGAAGGGCAGGACAGGCAGTGTAATTACTGGCACGGAGACTTAACATCTTATGCCTCAGGATAGGCAACACATAGATTAGTTGCTTGGGCTCGTTCCAGGTATACTAGTTTATGTTCATGGGCGACGTCAACCAATTACCATCAGGTGGTACGTTTGCCAGTTTGCCTATCCAACTATGTATATGGGCGTCGGTAGTCATCATCAGGCTCTGACTGCTCGGTTGCCTCCTTGTGACCAAAAATAACTTTATATATGACAGGATATCAACCAACGTTAAGGATTGTAAATTACATACCTAGGTAATCTCCTTTCTGCAATCTTTGGCTTGGATTGAATTACATTAACAATATGAATATGATATGGGCGATGAACAAAGATATAATAAATATAATCATGAAAATAATATACCCACATACCTGTATATTTTACAATTTTTAACATATCTACATGCATAATATATTACAATGTTTAAAAATATTTCATACTTTTTCTTGCACCTTACCTTACCTACCCCAGTTCGAACGAAGACTTGTGTAAATAATGGTAGTGCATTGAAAAGCATTATAGCCTTCTCGATTGTAATTGTGTATTATTTATTATATTATATCATCCGTAAAATAATAACGAATGATTGACACCACATTCATCAAAATTAAATAAGCAATTTAGGTGTTACAGTAGAACATACAAAGACACATACTGTATATATGTGTACTGTATGTACAGCTTGGCAAAAAAGAGTATGACGTGGTGACAGGTGGAACTAAATATTTTACTTAATGGAAACCTATGATGTTGACAATACTTGGCCGACAAATACTAGATTTTGAGTAAAACTTAGTGTTTCACATTTATTTTTAACGATTTGATTAAATTATCTTACTGATTTTCCATATTATGATGAGACCTAAGTGAAAGTGGCGCCCTCATTTTTTCCATACTCTTTTTTGCCAAGCTGTATGTGTCTTTGTCTGTTAAAATCATAACCACATATTAAAACATTAAAACATTGAATAATCCAATTTTATATATTTTTGTTTAGTTCATGGTATCACTATTGCTTCTACTTAGTAATAGTATTTTTACAAAGGCCACAATTCAAGACCACATTTCGGCATTTTGTGAACTAGGTATTCGAAGACAATACCGACAATATCGAGCTCGAATAGAAGTGCTCGAAATAAAAGTGAAAACAATATATTTTTGAATAGTTTAAATAGGAAATAACATGTTTAAAAAATCTATAGATTTATTTCTATTTCAGTGCATCAGAACTACATTGGTGTTGACGGTGCAAGGGAGCCGTATCTCCTGAGTGTGGTTCAAGAAAGTGCCGGCCTTTTACGAGCAATCCTCTTCAACAAAATGGTACGTCATTACTCATAGGAACTTACTCCTCTCTATTATGTGTATAAGATGTGTACTTATTATGCTTTTTCTTGTTATTTAAATATTTAATTAATATCCCTACTCATTTTTGCTTTATATATAATAGATACGTAATTTTAAAAGTAAATATATCTACAGAATATGTGGTAAATTGATGGTTTTAAAATTACTATTCACGAATATGTATAATATACTAGATTTAGCCTGCAGCTTCTCCAGCATTTTACTGCCGTATGCGAAACGGTGATGTTTATTTTAGTAGCCTATGTTACTTAGTAAAATGAAAAAAAAACAATTAATTCATGTTTCACCCATATCAGTACAATAAATGACACAAATAATAATACTAACGATCAATAGACCTCGATATTATTATATACCCTGATTAAGGTAAAACAACAAAATAAAAGTAAGCCGAATAATAATTAATAATAATAATTTGATAGTTTCCAATATTAAAATATCGCACTTGGTCCAGAGGTTCTGACTTTTACGAAATAAGGACAGCTTTATGGAAAAACTTTCTTGGCACGCCCATCCACAGGTAAGAAAGAGATGGCAATAAAATAACTTGGTAACATTCAAAGCCTCAAAAAGGTTTCATAAATTGGCTTTAATCGACAAAGGAATACGTGAGATAAAGGTATACATATATTTTTCCTTTAGAACATATTTATTGTTTCATGATTTATTTTCCCGAATATTAATATTATATTACTATTGCTGACAAATGATTACGTTTTTAAGCACCGATTGTTAAAGGACAATAACCCTGAATCTCTCTCAAAAATATCTTCCCAGCATTTAAGTGTCATGGTTCTTGATACCTCTTTACTGTGTCATTGATAATCTTGGGAAAATTCAAATTATTTTTAACAAAGCTGTAAGAACAAAATAGAAACCATATAATATTATTCACCACTTTTTAAGTTACTTCTGTTTTTCGAAAGATAAAGTGTGTGTAAAGAATATCTTTAACTTAGGTCAAATAATAATCATTTGTCACTATGTTTACCAAAATGATCGCGAATACAACTAAATCTCTTGACATTACTTTTTAAACTTCTAAATCAAAAAAAATCAAATGCCGCCAAAATCTTTGCTATTTTCATGTTTTTAGATAAAAATTGTACAAATATATTACAAAATATATGAAAATATTAATATCTATCCTTGATTTAATATATTCTACCAGTATTTATATTATTTGATTAAAAGCTTTCAAATATTTTTGACGTTCCTAATAACGTAACTCAATAACTTAACGAAATTTATTACAAACGGCAAAACATTATTGGCATTCTCCATTGAATTAGTAAATCCTAAAACGTTCTCAGGTAAATATATTTTTGCGCTTGAAAGATTATTTTTTGTGAAATAAATGTACCAAATATGAATGCCCCTTTCATGTAGCATTTAATATACTTCTACTTTACGTAATTTTACTTTAATATGGATCATAGAACGGGTCGGAGGCCATTTTGACGTACATTGAGAGAGGCTTATGTGCACGAGTTTATGCTAAACACAATGGATTAAATGGGTTATATTTAAAATGTATTTTAAAATAAATGAAGAGTAATTTAAAATATTTTTATCGGAACACAATGGATGAAATATTTTTTATTTAAAATGTATTTTAAAATAAATGAAGAGTAATTTAAAATATTTTTATCGGAACACAATGGATGAAATATTTTTTATTTAAAATGTATTTTAAAATAAATGAAGAGATTTTTTTTATCGGACCGAAAGTTTAAAGCGACCTTTTAACAATTTTGCCGCGCGTCGCTATTCTATTTTAACATTGATTCAAAGTTATGAACTAACAGTTTTGGGATAGGAAAGATTGTTCCTCTAGGTCAGTCTAGGTGGTGCTATTCAAATACTAATATAGTGTGCCGAAACTACGCCTCTAGGTTTTAATGGTTTAAAATTATATATCCCATAGGAAACGAAGAAATTCCAAGAATATGGTGTTTTGAGAAGAATAAAAACGCCAAGAGCACACAAAATAATCAACGTTTTTTTCTCAAGTCATGTTATTTAAGAATTTATTTTAGAAACTAGACTGACAAAAATATTTTTTCTGATGATATATACCATTATTACATACTTTAAAGCTTCTTTTTTTAATTTGCTCACCAGTTAAGCGACTTGTAATAAAGTTATGTAAATCAATCCTACTTATCCTTTTTATATTATAAACGCAAAAGTTTGAAACTCTAAATAAAAACTATTGAATGGATTTTAATGAAACTTTAGATACAATAATATAGCTTATATATCATAATAACACTATAGGCTATAAATTATCCCCGTAATCCCAGGGGAATGAGAAGTACGCGGGTGAAACCGCATGGCGTTGCTTGTACTTATAATATAAATGAGAATACATTTATTTTATTTCCGCGTAAGAAATGTTCCAAAAAGATTGATACCTCAACTAATAAATTCCGACAATCTCAAGTGATTCATTTATCACTTAATCTTATACAAAAATAGTATCCAAAAAGATTTAATTCTACGTTCCGTAATCTCGGAGAATCACATAATTCGATGGAAGGTTCCAGGCCGTCTGCAATGAAGTAATTTATATTAATCATTCGCGCTCATTCATTTGACTCCTTACCACGCCTCCGTCGTTTGACCTGAATAATAAGGTCGCTAGGTGATGTACATTTGGTAGTTATTTGTTTGAAAAAAAAACTCCATCTTTTATATGTAGCCTGTAAGTTACTTAGAAGTTGAAAAACTCTTAATTCTCTTATAAACTGAAAGTCGCTCTTCTGTATAAATTACTTATAAGTTGAATAACTACAACTTCTGACAAATTATACTTGTAAGTATATAAACTCCATCTGCTGTATCTATAATATAATAATATAAAGCTGAAGAGTTTATTTGTTTGAACGTGCTAATCTCAGGAACTACTGGTCCGATTTGAAAAAATCTTTCAGTGTTAGATATACTATTTATCGAGGAAGGTTATATAAAATCACACTATGAATAAATGGGAGTTAAATTAAGTAAGTTAACGCGGGCGAAGCTGCGTTCAACAGCTAGTGGATAATACTTATAAATTTAATGTGTAGTCTTTAGTATGTATTATATTTATAATTTGGTAAATCTCCTAATAGACACCGTATTTTGAGCTAATTTTGAAACAAAGATGAACAAGCATTAATTAATTAGGTATAATTGTCAAATTAGTGTATAATATTATATGCAATTATGGTAGGAAATCTAAAGGTAATATGAAAATTTGTTACATAATATGGATGGCCAAGAACATCTCGACTAATATTGAAAAAAAATATTGATTAAATATCAAGAACATATTTTGTTAATAAAATTAATGATAACTATAAAAATAAGTGTAAACATTATTTCATTATTGTTTTCTTTCGTTTGAGTTTGTTTGGAGTTGAAAATTGAAATCCAAAATAATGCAGGCAAATCTGCGAGTAAAGGCTTGTAAATATTTATCATATTTTTAAACGAGCAAATTTTGTATATAATATAATCTGAATCTCGGCTTTCAGGTAATGAAAAACTACTACTATATTATTAGAATACAAAGGTAAATTTCTCATTTTTTTGCAACATCATAAAGGCTCTTATGATGTTGCAAATAATTGCGAGATCTCGAGAGATCTCCTATCTGACGATTCCGAAACCAATTGACTCCAGTTCGAGTCTCCAAGTTCCTTCTTTTGTGAGAAAAACTATTATTGCGATTTCTAATTCGTATATAAGTAAGTATATTTTCTAAAAAACAAGAAATTAGTATTTGGTTTAAGGTTAGACCAAGAAAATCAATTGGATTTACCACAAAAAAAACCGCAAAAATGCTCACATCCAAGAACTTACTATTAAATGATTGTACATAGAAATACTAATTATGATTATTAGAATTATAAAATAACCTCCCCAGATCAAATGATAAGATGTTTTACGATTACGTTCTAACAACTGTCTTCTCTTCTTCTCTCTTATCTCATTTGTAATGTGGAATACAAACGTGTGAATACAAATGTGGAACAAAAAACCAAACTTCGTTTCAGATTGTACCGTGTGATTAGACCTTATCGTGCCTTCTCTTGTTGGCATGTTAAGTTATGTCGACATCCTTTGTCCGAGGTCAATAACTTAGCTGCGCATCTTAATATCTACGAGACAGGATAGCGCATACTAAATAGTCAGTCCCTAATTTCTGTCACTATTAATTCCCAACAATGGCAACGTTCAGCGTAAAACGTAATATAAAAAATATTTTTTTTAGTAATGTTTTTTGTTGTTGTTTTGTTTGTTGATAAGACGAACAAAAACATAGACTCGAGCTTATAAAAATTACCTTAGTAGGCGAATATATTTTAATTTTATAGTACAAAAAGAAAGATGGGGCAAAAGTTTTGGGATAGGACTAAGAATGGGTATGGTTATTTTCGAGACTTATTTGGAGTTAAAGAGATATTAAGGTATGTCTGAGGCTTTCTTGCAATAAAAAGTAAATAGTATAAATATGAATTCATAAGTTTGAATACCATAACAAAGGTCTTTTACATCCCCCTACCATGGTTCAGGCCTTATCGTGGCGGTGGTGCTCAGTAACCTAGGGTGAGCCGCTGCACCTTGGGTGAAGCGAATTGGGCCGAGGGGCTATTTGTACCCCTCTTATAAGAAGAGGGGACATAAGAGCAGGGGGCAATGGGCGAGGATGGGAACCTCGCCTCATTGTACTGTCCCGACGTCGGGAGGGGTTGTTCTGTGGTGCGGAACAACCCCACTGTGGAGGTGGCGTCGGTCCCTTGCGGGACTGACTAGCCGTCGAGGTGCCCTGTTTGTTTACTAGATCCGAGGCACCTCACCAAAGGCGGCATTGGTGGCACTCGCCGGGTTTTAGTGGCGTTAGTGACCTTATAAAAAATGGATCGGAAATTGAGTACGAGGTTGTCCAAGTAAAACGTCTATTTCTACTGTACTATTATATACTCACATCGTAGCACAGCTAACTAGGAATGACAACTCGTAAAAAAATATTTCCGCAAAAAATGAGAAATAAAAATTAATTGTTACTATTTAGTACGAAATTGCCGCAATCTCACGCGGCAGGCGGCGTAAGGAAAATTTAGTGGCAGTGGAAAGACTCAATTAGGTATAACTCGGCTCGGCTGTGAGATATTTGCACATTATTTTTAATACGATAATTGACGAGACTTGCTAAATATGTATTTTAAGATAGAATAAAACAGTTTAAGCTATAATATATATTTTTAAATTCGATGTTCATTTAATACTATTGAGTATTTATTTAAGCAAACGAAACGTAACTAAACGACTTATTCAAAATAAATAATATAGCACGTTTTCACGAAATAATTCAATGAAATATTTTCTGAGGGCATTAGTTCATTGAATGTACTGTTTGTTTTTTTTTTTTTTTGGTAAGTAATAATGTTTCATAAATAAATATTTTACCTTTATTACATTCAAACCTAAACTTTGTGTTACGTTTACCTAATTTTAGGCTCATTTAAAATTTATTTCAATAAAAACAATTAGAATATTATATTTTTTTTTATTTTTTTATTATATAATATATTATCAATTATGATATTTTTAAGTTCAAATATAAAGTCATTAGAAAAAAATCAGAAGCATTAAGTTTGTACCTTAAAGAAAATGTATTTCATTCGTTATATTGCGAGTATAATTGTCTCTATATCTTGATCCTTTGGGTAATAACACAAAGCACGAAAGGCATATCAAAGTAATAAATATTCCGAACATTGTAACTACATAGTTTATACTTCTCAAAGAGTTTGTTCGATTTCAATACGACTCGATGACGTGCGTATATATTTTTTCCTTTACATTTATTCATTGAATGGGAATTACATCATAAGTCGACGCTGTATAAAACCGGACAAATACTCAACGAGTGGGCAAAAAACGTCATGTTTCTGAAAAATATTTTTACATGTGCAAAAATTGCGCTGTGATGCGCCGCATTCTGTGTACCGTACCGTAGTACTTTATTTCTTCCGTTAGAGTGAGGCCCCATTAGTTCGTTGTGCTGCGTTGCGTCGCCGCGCGCGTCGTTTTAATTGATCGACGGACAAGAGACAAACCGGGAGGGATGGTGATGCGCTGCAAAATCTTTTATGGTTTCTATGTTTAATTCGGCGGTGGCGTAATAAAAGCAACAAAAGAACATGTTTGTATCTATCCATTGCGAAGGCTAAACTAAGACGCAGCTGCAACGGCGAGCATACCCGCTTGGGTCGCGACGTCGTGCGTCGACGCAACGCAGTTGTGGCATACAATGCGTTGATCCGTTGCGACGACGCGACGCAACACACTAAAGGGGTCACGCCCTTAAACAGCCTTTCAGCATTCCTGGATGAATTATAGGGCAGGAAGTGTAATTATTGTTATTTCCACTGAGACCTACCATCGCAAACCTAGTCCCCGGTATACCCACCGGTTCATGAACGACACTGACCACGATCACGTGGCTCATCTGCTTGTTTACTGGATAAGCAACTAAAAAAGACCTTATTAAAAGCATCCATTTTTTTCTATTTTTTTTTTTTGCATTATGGCCACCGTAGTATACAAAAGATACTAGTTGCGTACTGCCTTTAACGCTCGGTGAAGCAGCATGCTGATATTATAATAAATAATATAACCTTATACAATGACGATGATAATGATCATTTTTTTGTCTACAGGGTGCACACAAAATATACTTGCCGGCAAGTGCGTGGACCAGCGGCGGCGCCCAGGCTCCGACGAGACCGACTGTCAAACAAATTTTAGCTCAATTCACTTCCATAGAGAGGATCGACAAAATGCCCAGAGAGGTAGGTAAACATATAAACATGTAGGCCTTTTTAATGTTATTACAAATACTATAAGAATATATAATCATCTGACTGGATGCGACTTCTTTGCATCTAAAGACACTAGTCGACACAGATTTAATATTGACACTTAGAATAATAACACTATAGAAACCCAGGCCTTTTTAATGTTATTACAAATACTATAAGAATATATAAACATCTGACTGGATGCGACTTCTTTGCATCTAAAGACACTAGTCGACACAGATTTAATATTGACACTTAGAATAATAACACTATAGAAACCCAGGCCGCGCGCCCATTTTGAAGCACTTTTGTTGGAGCCATCATGGCTCCAAACGCCGGGCCGCTCCGTAGTCTTCAATGTTAAAGCGAGCCGAACGTGTCTCGCGAAAAATATTATTATGACGATTTGTGCAGTTGAATTGTATCACAATACATAATATTATAAAAAACAAAATAAATGTAATAAAATCACTTTTCTCAGGAAATCTTTCAATATTTCGTAGTACCTATCTTGTAGTTAATTAGGTTTAAATAAAATTATTTTGTTTCTCCTGTTGCCCGATTGTGAAAATATTTAACTGATTTTTTTCCCTACTGATTAATTTTAAAACAGTTGCTACTGATATTTACGTAGGTACGTAACACGTTCTCTTATGTGTTTGTGTTATTTAACGATATTATATACAAACAGTGAAAGAGTAACAAACATTCATACATTCATACATATACAAACTTTCGAATTTATATTACAACAAATTACAAGTTTAAATAGTGTTATATATTATTAAAAAGTAATACACTTAATACTTTACCTTACTACTGTGTTTCATTCGAATAAAAAATAAATATAAAAAATGTATATTTTACAAATTACCTACTGTTATTTTTTTCTTTTATTCGTTTCATATAAAATATAAACATTGTTTAACACACATAGCTATTTATTTATTATAGCTATAACAAATTATTATGTCTATATCTATGGACACTTTTACAACACGTGACACGTCAATTATGAAAAAAATTATCAGCGCCCGAATCATTCCCCGTTTTCGGGAAAACTTCACCACCACTGGCAACATTGTGTCGATTTAGTGCTTCAATTTTGACAGAACATTTGCATGAAGACTGACTTTCTATAGTGTAATTATTATAATTATACATTTTAATCAAAAACTGCAGAAACTGTTTTTCAAAGAACAAGCTATACTAAAAAAGCAGAGAATAACTTTAACTAGTTCAATGAAATGTGTTATTTCGTATGCAAAAAACTACAGTGTAAAAAAAAAACATTTTTTTTACTCCATATTCAGTTCCCGCAAACTTTATTTACAATCTTGATAGAAAAACTTGAAGATAATATTTTTCTATACCTAACTTTTGAAAAACTTGATTTAATTAAAATAATTAGCATCGATTCGTTAAAACTTTTTAGATTAGAATAGAAAAACAAGTAGGGTTGTGTCACACCCCCACCATAGTCGTGGCGGTGGGGCTCTGTAACCTAAGGAGAACCCAGCACCTTGTTCGAAGCAAATTGAACCGAGCGAGATGGTCTTTACCCCTCTTATAAGAAGAGGGGACAAAAAAGCCAAGACAAGGGACGAGGATGGGAAACTCACCCCACTGTACTGTCCCGACGTTGGGCGGGGTTGTTCTATGGTGTGGGACAACCCCTCTGTGGAAGTGGCGTCGGTCCCTTGAGGGACTGACTGGCCGTCGAGGTGCCCTGTTTCCTCAACAGATCGGGGGCACCTCACCAAAGGTGGCATTGGTGGCACTCGCCGGCTTTTAGAGGATAGACCTGCGTCCACCTTACCACCTTTTGATGCAGCGGGTCCTACATACCACCCTCGGGTGACCCACTCCCCCGCGTGATGCCTCAGAGCATTTCCCGGCGTAATAGGAAAAAAAAAGGTTTGTGACACACGGAAGGTGCCATTGTATTATATAAAACACAAAAGCAAAATATTTTAACTTGAAATTTTAAAGACTTTTTAAATGTGCGTTTTATTAAAAAACTTACTTTGCAACGCCGCTCGCAGGTTACTTCAATTTAGCAAATATCTTATAACTTATTTAAATTGTATAATATATTGGCGTTGATTTTGTTCGAAACAAAAGACCACCTTCGACGCTACGTACGGCGTAGTGTTCCATCGTCTTACAACATCATTATAAAAAAAAACTTACAAGCTATTTTGGTATATTTTTAATTTACATCGACACACAATTATTTATTTTAAACAGATAAAGCCATGAATATTTAAAATTATTCTATCATCGAAATATCCATTCAAAAATAGGAACATCTTTATATTTAATTTGATGAAATCTAAGGAACAGTTCAGTAAACAAAATTATAATTAAATTGTAGGAGGTAATTTCAAATAAACTCGAATATCTTTTGATCGGCTTTTATCCCAAAGGTTAATGAAGCTTTATTTCTGGATGAATGGAAACTATTTCCTTGACACATCCTATTTATAAAGATTCTATTTTGGCACCAAATACTGTAATTTAGTTTCTTTTCAAAACCTTCCCCTGTTTGGGTCAAGTTTAGTAATGAAAATTTGAGTCCCTTCCGGTTCACCGATTTATCAAAACTTTAGTACCCGCCTCAAGTTTTGATGACAAAACAATTATATATGTTCACTATAATGAAAGTTATAGCAAAGCGTAAATTCATCACAAAACCGCGGATTACATTTTTAAATTAATTCTCGGGATTGAATTACCTTAACCATTGTTATTTGCTATGTTTTAATATTTCTTGCATATTTACTTTAATTCAATGCTTTTAAACATAATATATTCATTGCGGTGCCTTTTGTGTAAGTACCACTGTTACTAAGGAGTAGCTCTCTCGTCAAAGAGCTTTTATCTATTGAAAAACGGAGAAGGAGATGCAGTAATAAGTACTGGCACAACTTCTAACTTACTACGGAACGATGCTATTATATCAAGTCCTAGTATAGTATCTATTCACTGTATTTTTATACTGATTGTCTAGTTCTGAGTGAACTCATTTGTTTATAGGTCTCATTTTTACTGTGAATTATAAGTAAATAAATATATATATATATATATATATATATATATATATATATATATATATATTATTATGACTAAATGTACATTTTATTTCTAGATCACGTGCGCAGAGTTACAGAAGGATATATTATTGCTAGAAGAACAGGAAGGGTCCGTTAATTTCAAAATAGGAGTTATGATAATGCTACCCGGCCAGAAGACGGACGATGAAATGCTTTCGAATGGTAAGTGCTCGCAAATTTCACATGTATGTTTTTTTTTAATGTTAGTTGGATAGGCAAATTGGCAAACTTACCACCTGATGGTAAGTGGTCAACGTCGCCCATGAACATAAACTAGTTTACCTGGAACGAGCCCAGGCAACTCATCTATGTGTTGCCTATCCTGAGACATAAGATTTTAAGTCTCTGTGTCAGTAATTACACTGCCTGTCTTGCCCTTCTCTCCGAAACACAGCAAAGCTGTTTCACGGGAGAAACAAGCAAGATGGTGGTACCCATGCAGCCGGGAGCGCGGCAAAGCACTTCCCTCCCACCGGTAAAGTATATAATGACTGCTCTCTAAATGTTAAGAATAATATCATCAAGCATATAACGAAACTGGTGAGTGATTTGTCACTGACGTAATAGCAATTCAACCAACCAGTGATCTGTATGTACAAGGCACATACAGATGATCGGGCACAAGGGGTAAACGGCGGACAGTTCGGTGAAACCTGGTGGTAAGTGATAAAAGACATACATAGACAACCGCTATATCATTAGCAGATACGTTGCCGGCCTTTCAAATATGAGTATGCTCTTTTCTTGAAGGTCTCTAATTTGTATCGGTTCGGAAATACCGTAAGTGGCAGCTGGTTATATATAGTGGTCGTGCGAAGCAGGAAACGCCGTAAAAATCGAGTTTTGGTCAAAGTTTTCTCAAAGCTTCACGTGCATTTAACCTGGTTTATATCATTTGCTCAACTATGAGAAACCATAATTAGAAGGAAAGAAATTTAAAAAAATAGAATAACACATAGTTACAAGCCTGTTTTTTCAACAATTTCATTTTTTTAAGTTGTCTGAATGTCACTAAACGGCATTGGATTTTACCATAGGTGAACTATGGCCTGATACTGTAATTGCTTGACTTAATTAAAGAAAATTATACCCGAAAGTAAGACGTGTAATAATATATGCTTTTACCCTCCAGAACTTTTATAACTGGTGTTATTTATTCGATATTAATCATATAACTTGTGACGGCTGACGAAGCACTTTATGCGTTGTTCGTGTACAATAATTTAATACAACTTGAATAGTTTTATTCAGTAAGCTATTGTATAGTAAGTGCTAACACATCGGGCAAATTTTCTAGGGTGTTAACTCACCATCATCGTTATAAATCTTTTACCGTTCATTGCTAGGTCTATTGTCTTTCCCCACCATGATTCAGGCCTTGACGTGGCGGTGGGGCTTAGTAGCCTAGGGTGAGCCCAGCACCTTGGGCGAAGCTAATTGAGCCGAGGGGGCTCTTTGTACCCCTCTTATAAGAAGAGGGGACAAAAGAGCAGGGACAAGGGGCGCGGTCGGGAATCTCACCCCATTGTAATGTCCCGACGTTAGGAGGGGTTGTTCTGTGGTGCAGTACAACCCCGCTGTGGAGGTAGCGTCAGTCCCTTATGGGACTGACTAGCCGTCGAGGTGCCCTGTTTATTTATTATATCCGGGGCACCTCACCAAAGGCAGCATTGGTGGCACTCGCCGGGTTTTAGTGGTTAGAGCTGCGTCCACTTACCAGCTTTCGGGCGCAGCGAGTCCTACAAACCCGCGTGGGGAGACCCACTCCCCCGCGGGATGCCTTTCCCGGTGTTAAAGAAAAAAAAAACATCTATTTGGTAACACCTAAGAACTAAAATCTGAACAAAAATCCTTGTCCAAATTTGATTTTCCTAACTTTAGAATGCACTTTATACATTCCTTCCATCTTGTACATTACAAACTATGCAATTTCAGCTTGACTTCGAGAGATGTAAACTAAACATTTTATTCCGGGAAGATGTTCTGAATTTTTTTCGCAGGGAAAAATATAACTTGATATAAGTCATCGACGACCTCTGTGGCTCAATGGTAAGCGCGTTGGCTCTCAAGCCGGAGGTAGCGAATCCCGCCCGGGAACAAAAAAGTTTTATGTGTTCCTGGGTCATGAATGTATGTGTATTATTTAATAAAAAATCTTAAAAATATGTATAGTATAAAAGTATTAAATATATTTAAGTTGTCTGGTACCCGTAACACAAGTTCTTCCAGAACTTACCACGGGACCAGATTGACGTGGTGTAAAAGCGTCCATAGATATTATTATTAAGTCAACATCCTATGATTATTTTAAATTAGCCTCCCAATTTGTTTCGAGGTACTTGTAATATAATAAATGTATATTAGACGAAATCTCAAAAGTCGTTGACGTTTCAGAAAAAGGCAACGAACAATGGGACCGTTTCGTTTCACTTTTGGGTGACAAGATTCGATTACGAGGCTGGAACCGCTTTCGAGGAGGTCTCGATGTTAAAGGTAACCTTCAAAATACTAATGGAAGAAGTGAAAGGACGTCAAAGGTTGTTTGTTTGATATTCAATAAAGATATATTTTCCAATGTCCACATAATATGCTAATGGACAATGCAAAATGCAACCATGTTCATCGATTTTGAAATCCTACATAAATCGTATGAAGTTTTTTTTTTTTTACTTTAAAGGTTCTAAGCCTAATTGGTTCCAAAAATTAAAAATATTTTTTACTTGATAACATTAATGAGAACGATACGAAATATGTAAGTCACTGTATTAACGCATACGAAACATAAGATCGCCTTTCCTACAATTTGTCTTAAATTACCAATTTTAGCAGTAATGTGTAGTAAGTATCTCAACTTGTATATTATTATTATTATCACTATATTTCTTAAATGTGCGAAATATAATTATTTCGTTACCATAAATAAAGTTTATTCATAAAAAACAGAATCATCCGATTTGAGAACCTCCTCCTTTTTTAGAAGTCGGTTAAAAAGACTTTGTTTATGGAAATAAGTCTAAAATACTAAAACTTCATGTATGATGTATATTAAGGCATTTGAAACTATCGAGGCCATATCGCTGCCAATTCCCACTTGGGTTACAATTAATTGCGCAGCGCATATGCACTAAATTCATTTGACCAAAGCCGCATGTTTCAGGTGACATGACAGGCAGCCACTCCATCTACACCATGCACCAGGGCCACGAGATCATGTTCCACGTATCGACCATGCTGCCTTTCTCGAAGGACAATAAGCAGCAAGTGAGTACTAGGATATAGCAGATTAAATTAAAAGACATAGGTCATAGATGATAGTTTTACGCAGTGTCCACAATGATTCAATGTTATGTTAGAAATGTTTTTTTTTTTTTAATAGCCTATTGGATCCCACTGCTGGGCAAAGGCCTCCCCTGCTTTGCTCCACCTATCACGGTCCTGTGTAACTCCGACCAGGTCTTATTATAGGCATCCAGATTTGTTGTATTTGTTGCTGTACATTACCTACCTACCTACCTTGGCTGACACCGACTCCAAAAGTAACTATAATGACGTGGTAAACGCAAAGTTAACATTAGTAGAATATTAAGTTGACTATATTATGTTGTAAGCAAAAAAATTAAAGAAACTGTTATTTTATTACTTTTTAGTTTAGTATTTTTGAAGTCGGTTTTAATTTTTTGTAAAATGTTTTTATTTCTTAATTTTTAGTGATTCCGAAATTCGTCGTCTTGGCGTTCATTGAAGGAGGCATGTTCAGCAGTGGACGGATAAAGGATGATGATGATGATGGTGATGGTGATGGTGATGGTGATGGTGATGGTGATGATGATGATGATTACGATGACCGCGACATACTGTGGTGTGCTACCAAAACATCCTATACAATTGTTACATCGACACGTAATAAAATGATCATATCATCAAGATAAACAAAACCAACCAAATAGACATTATTGGGAAGAACTAAAAAAAAACGGCTTGTCATATCTTAATAAAATAAATATGGGACCAAATTGGAAGCACCAGCTTTCAAACAAAAAAATAACCATCGAAATCCATTCACAAACGGCGGAGATATCGTGTCACATACATACAAAAAAAAAAACATACAGACGAATTGAGAACCCCCTCTTTTTTTTTGAAGTCGGTTAAAAACGAAAGATTTTGTCGCGGTCATCCTGACATACCGGGCCCACTACCGGGACCACTACCGGAACCACTACCGGACCCACTAGCCTGGCCTACTGCCCTGGACCACTTCACTGTTCCAGACCATTATTCCGGACCTCTCTGAT
Organism: Helleia helle; assembly: GCA_963853865.1. Taxonomy (NCBI): domain Eukaryota; kingdom Metazoa; phylum Arthropoda; class Insecta; order Lepidoptera; family Lycaenidae; genus Helleia; species Helleia helle. The sequence goes on from OY971421.1 coordinate 18,856,851, forward strand.
CCTGGCATCGAATTTCGGAAGCGCTGTTCCTCGGCATCAACCCGGAATCACCACGTTAAGTGACCCACATCATTATCTTTAGTCAACTGATGCTGAACTGAACTGAACCATATGCTAGAAATGTATAAGTAATTTTTTCGGACCCACACCTACTTAAAATATTTTTTTTTCTAAATTTCTCAACCTCTTTAGTAATAGTCGGCTAGACATATTTTATTATATAATTTAAAACTCTCTTGGAAATAAACACGTAACAAGTATTCAACTATTTTTATTCATCTCTCTTATATATACACTTGAAACGTTACATTGACGCCCAACGTATATATATATCTCTTATATATATTCATTTGGTGCCCAACACGACAACATGCACCAAACTATTTCAATATGGCCGTATCACTCAAAGTATGTTCAAAGCATTTATCTTGTGTTAAATGCGGCGTCGCTATTAGAGGCACTTTGAACAAATATGTTCTATAGTTAATTTTGATTAACTAAATAATAATAAATAAATATTTTACAACAATCACACCGCGTTAACCAAGCCCCGTGGTAAGTTCATGAACTAGTTTTATAGGTACTAGAAACGGAAATAAATTTAAGAAATGTATATAAATACATATATACACGTCGACGATCCGGTGCAGACATTTATATACATCATACAAATTATCTGCACCTAGCGGGATTCGAACCCGCGACCGCTGCTTCAAGTGTCCTGTAGCCTGACCATTCGACCAGCCAGTTGATTATAATATTATCATACCTTTTTTTTTTCTTTAACGCCGGGAAATGCTCTGAGGCATCCCGCGGGGGAGTGGGTCTCCCCACACGGGTATGTGGGACTCGCTGCTCCCGACAGCTGGTAAGTGGACGCAGCTCTACCCACTAAAACCCGGCGAGTGCCACCAATGCCGCCTTAGGTGAGGTGCCCCGGATCTAGTAAACAAACAGGGCACCTCGACGGCTAGTCAGTCCCGCAAGGGAGCGACGCCACCTCCACAAAGGGGTTGGTCCCGCACTACATAACAACCCCTCCCAACGTCGGGACAGTATAATGGGGTGAGGTTCCCATCCTCGCCCCTTGCCCCCTGCCCCCTGCTCTTTTGTCCCCTCTTCTTATAAGAGGGGTACAAAGAGCCCCCTCGGCCCAATTCGCTTCGCCCAAGGTGCAGCGGCTCACCCTAGGTTACTGAGTCCCACCGTCACGACAAGGCCTGAACCATGGTGGGGATAATATACCTTACAATTCCCAGCTTTTATTGTATTACATCTAGAAACTGTCTCTCTGACTAAATGCTCGGTAGTCCGAAACGTAAGTGGATTATACGGACGCGTCTAGACTTCGACTCCACTTACAGAACACACGGACAACCAATATTTTGATATAGTTATCAGTGTTGACTGAGATTCTAATTGTTTATTAATTTAAAATCTTTCCATTATGTAATCGTAATTAAAAAAACCGGTAGGAGGTATGCGGCTGTGCTCCCGTTTGCACTATCTTGCTTGTTTTGTCCCGTGAAACAGCTTTGCTGCGTTTCGGAGAGTAGGGGAAAGCAGGCAGTGTAATTGTCAGTATTAAATTAAAATAATAACCTTCAGTTATCAAGGACTCATAGGAATAAAATCTTCAGTTTGTTCCTATGAGTCCTTGGTGGGATTTGCTTTACCACCACTATTTTAGTACCAAGTCATCTAATCATTAGCCGGTTGTCAATTTTTTTAGGCAAACTGGCAGACGTGCCACTTCATGGTAAGTGGTCGACGTAGCCCATGAACAAAACTAGTTTACCTGGAACTAGCACATGCAACTATTCATTTGTTGCCTATCCTGAGACTGAGACTTAACCAGTTACACTGCCTTTCTTGCCATTCTCTCCGAAACGAAATGAAATTTTGCTGTTTCACGGAAGAAACAAGCAAGGTGGTACATGCAACCGGGAGCGTGGCACAGCGCTTCCCTCCCACTGGTACAATCCTTATGATACAATATATTATTTTATAATTAAACAAAATAACATTCCCAATTTTCCAATACCGTGTCCAAAGAACAAGGTATGTATAACAATTATTATTTAAACTTAGATGTTACAGATCATAAGTCTAATATTGCATCTTGGTAACATCAAACGAGATACCGCAACTCCAGTTCAAGGTGGAAGCGAAAATTCTTAAAGGTTGTAAAATTATTTTGTTCTTTCTCGAAAATTATTTGTTTAATAAGAAAAGAATGGCGGATCGTTATTGCAGCGCTTATTAAAAACATAAAAAGATTTATGTTTGCTTAAAAAATATGCTATGTTTCCATGAGTAGGGAAATTTTTACAAGGTTTCTTGTTTTACCGGGTTTTTTTTTTTGTTAGATGGGCAAACTGTCAGAAGAGACACCTTTTTTTACTTGGGGAAGTCGTCATGATACTTCAGGCCCAGGGGAGCCTGTTGGACTCTAGCCCATAAACTAAACCCGCTAGACGTTCCTCTGTACCACGTTGACGGGGGCATGGGTACGAAGGACCAAAACCTCGTGTGAGGATGCCCTTGCGGGCTCTCCTCTGGGTGGTGTGACATTTAACGTCACTATTCTCCCCATTAGGCTCCAAGGAACATCTAAGGAGCCGTCCAGCTCGGGACCCTAGTGTGAGCGGCCATCCCCCGATGGAAACCACCCGCGGTCCCCTTATGGCACCGCGCAGTCGAACGCACGTTTGCGCTCAATGACGACGCAGCCCCCGGTCTCCATAGCCACCTGCTCACGTTTCACTCCCAGTACGCATTCCTCCATAGGTGCGGATCGATTAGTTTACCCGGGGCTTGCACCAAGGCCCGGATCCTAATGGTGGGGAGACGAGCCACCTGATGGTAAATGGTCGACGTCACCCATGAACATAACCCAGGTTACCTGCCAACTCTTTGTGCCTATCATGAGACTTAACATTACACTGCCTTTCTTGCCATTCTCTCCGAAACGAAATGAAATTTTGCTGTTTCACGGAAGAAACAAGCAAGGAGGTACATGCAATCCGGGGCGCGGCACAGGGCATCCCTCCCACCGTAAAATTACACCGGTTTAGGATTGATAATGTAAAAAAAAAAACAAATTTAAGTGAGACAATTACAATTATTATTTAAACTTAGATGTTACAGAATAAGTCTAATATTGCATCTTGGTAACTAAAGAGATACCGAGATTTGTACATTAGGCAACACCTTTACTTAAAATTACTTAAAATTCCTATTTTTAACAATAACAAGCCCACTTTACCAAAACTCGTTGGTAAATGCCATCCCCATGACCCGATTAAAACATATTTGTTGTACAAATCCTTGGTTTGATTCAAAGTGACGACCCTCAGCATGAAGTAGCGTGCAAACTTTTACAGACGGCCGCCAAATGACTCAAGATGGATGAGTCTCTCAAGTCTTAAGTTTTTTCACGATCACTCGCATGTCACGATCTGGCTTTTAAAATTAACATTACTTTGAAGGCTGTAAGTTGTGCTATCTGATCCAGTTTTAAATTCAGTTTTATCTTTTATTTTGGTAAACAATTATAGCTAAGTGATATCTTGTTTCGGTTTTTGGTTAATAACAAAGAACCATAAACTAAATATAACAGATATTTGAAGGTACAATTACCTGAATTACCTAATGAATAAAAATGTACTCGCGCTACTTCAAGCAAACTAGCCCGATATGGGAGACTGCTTTAGAAAATACAGGATGTTAATGTACTCGCGCTATTTCAAGCAAACTAGCGCGATATGGGAGACTGCTTTACAAAATACAGAATGTTAATGTACTCGCGCTACTTCAAGCAAACTAGCGCGATATGCGAGACTGCCTTACAAAATACAGGATGTCAATGTACTCGCGCTACTTCAAGCAAACTAGCGCGATATGGGAGACTTCTTTAGAAAATACAGGTGTTAATGTACTCGCGCTACTTCAAGCAAACTAGCGCGATATGGGAGACTGCTTTACAAAATACAGGATGTTAATGTACTCGCGCTACTTCAAGCAAACTAGCGCGATATGGGAGACTGCTTTACAAAATACAGGATGTAAATGTACTCGCGCTACTTCAAGCAAACTAGCGCGATATGGGAGACTGCTTTACAAAATACAGAATGTCAATGTACTCGCGCTACTTCAAGCAAACTAGCGCGATATGCGAGACTGCTTTACAAAATACAGGATGTAAATGTACTCGCGCTACTTCAAGCAAACTAGCGCGATATGGGAGACTGCTTTACAAAATACAGGATGTCAATGTACTCGCGCTACTTCAAGCAAACTAGCGCGATATGCGAGACTGCTTTACAAAATACAGGATGTCAATGTACTCGCGCTACTTTAAGCAAACTAGCGCGATATGGGAGACTGCTTTACAAAATACAGGATGTCAATGTACTCGCGCTACTTCAAGCAAACTAGCGCGATATGGGAGACTGCTTTACAAAATACAGAATGTCTTTTGATCTATAATTACATTTTGCGCAAAATTTATACTTTTAATAAGTGGACAATGCTATAGTTTTTAATGATAATAAATTATTAATTATTGGATATGAACTATAAAAATATTTTTATCATAATCGCCACCTTTTGACTTATCGTTTTATCACGTAGGCACCGGACATTTGCCCTTTGTGCCGTAGTAAGTCAATCCGATTGTTTCAGTTGGAGAGGAAGCGGCACATCGGCAACGACATCGTCAACATCGTGTTCACCGACGACTCCGTGCACAACACATTCAACCCGCAGTGTGTCAAGAGTCATTTTACTCGTATCCTTTACATTTTACATTTACAGGAACATTCTAGAATATAACCAGGTTGCTATCAATTTGGAACCGATGCCTTGACAAAATTTCAATTAACAGAAAATCACACAAAAAATAGTACTGATAAATAATGACTTTCAGATCGGATGTAACCACAACAGAGTCTGATCACAATTTAACAAAACATACTCAAAGAAAACACAGCTGTAACAAACGGATTCTGAACACAGACAAGTAATGTTTACAACATTACAGATCAATGAAGTAACAAATATTTCATTCTATTACAACTCATGCCACGTAAAATTACAATGAATAGGTTTTGGTTGTAATTCCTAGAACTATCATTCTTATTTTTATTCTAAACTTTAATTCTAATATTGATATTTAATAAACATATTATTATATCACTTAAATTCATGATATATGCTCTGTGCCCATCAATATATATACCGAACAATCACCGTCATGTTTGTTTCATCAGTGAAACAGCTTTGATGTATTGGTAAAAGAGCTCTATATAATATCTCAAACGCGACTTATTCCTCAAAAAAATAATATTATAAAATCCTACTAATATTATAAACGCGAATGTTTGTACGTATGGATGTTTGTCACGCATAAATTACTGAATAGATTTTAATGAAAGTACAATAATATAGCTTATAAATCAGTGTAACACGTAGGCTATAATTGTAGCCTATGTGTATATATAATTGTAATTTATACAAATGGGAAGTACGCGGGTGAAATCGCGAGCCGCTGCTAGTTTATCTACAATAATTCGAGTTGTTTTCCGTGGTTTCACCAACTTGAATTCTAAAAATCATAATAGGCGATCAAATACATACTTGTTTTATAATTTTAGTATTTTATTATTATTATGATATTATATACTGAATTATTTTATTCCAGGTCCAAAACAAGTGACTAAAACTGTCCGTCTGTAGAAGACGTACATTTTAAATTATAATAGATACTTATAATGCTAAAAGAGAGTACATTACTATAGCCACTATAGTAAGAAAAATAAAAAAATAAAAGAAAATTTCAAAATTACACAAACCTCTGTAAGTCGGCGTTTTTAGTTCGATCTTCAAATAATAACAAATAATAATAATAATAAAATAATAATAAAAACAAATAATAATAATAATAATAAACAACAACAAATGTTAAAATATGTTTATATTATGTTATTATACGGAGCCAGTGTACGTAAATCCAATCCGCTCTTGGCTGGTTTTTAACTGTAGCTGCTAGTAATAATTTATATGCGTGATTTAAATATTTTTTTATTGGAAAGGGGAGGCACCTCACGGGGAAAAACATTTCATCAAGGTGATATTGGATTCATGACAAAATGACGGACCTCCTAATTTCATATTAAAATCGTCGCAATTTAAACGTTTTATGGGCGAATAAAGACTTTTTTATTGAGATTATGAAAACTATTAAAAAAGAATAGCTGAAATAATAATAATGATATGTTTAATATTTTTTTGAATAAAAATATGGCATTTTTTAAATATAGTTCTTAAAATAACTTTCATAAATTTTAAATCTACATGTATATTAAATATGTCTAGTAGTAGACTGAAAATATTGATAATGATGATGATGATGCAAATATATTTGCAATGATAGCAATGTATGACTTGGAAATGGCTGGCATAATATGAGATGTTATTATTATAAGAATCATAATAACGTCGTGTGGACAACGCATTAAATCTAGTCTCGTAGCTTCGTAGCCAGTCGTAGGCGCGTAGCACGGTGTAGTATGAGCTACGTGATGCGTAGCCTAATACGTCTCGAGACGGAAAATAATAATCTCAATATGCCATGTTTATATTTTATACAGCTGTACGAGGGCGGCACTGAAAATTTCGGGAATCAAGGAAGTGACACAACATTACTATTTAAAAATGTATTTATTGCTTTTCGAAGTATTCTCCGCGAAATTTGACACATTTTTCCATACGATGGAACCAATCATTGAAGCAACCATTCCATTCGGAAGTTGGGGTCTCCAAATTGGCCGCTTTGTAGGCGTTCACAGCTTCTTCAGGCGATGAAAATCTCTGACCACGCAATTTATTCTTTATTTTAGGGAAAGTATAGAAATCATTAGGGCTTAGGTCGGGATGTACGGCGGATGGTCTAATAATTTTATGTTTTCTTGCTCTAAAAACTCTTTTGTTCTGTGCGCGGTGTGAGAACTCGCATTGTCGTGATGGAGGATGATGCGGCGGTTGCAGTTCTCTTTACGGAGTTCAGAAAGGACCTGTGGCAAACAAATGCTAGCATACCATTCTGCATTAACCGTTCTTTGTCAATCAAGAGGAATAGTCGCAACATGGCCGGTTTCGGAGACAAACGTGGCCACCATTTTTTTTTGCAACACTCCATGAACGAACAATTTTTGTTGGCTTTAACTCATTTTCGAACACCCAAACTCGTGACTGGTTTTTTGTTTCGGGTTCGTACGCGTATATCCAGGATTCGTCACCTGATACGATGTTGTATACAGCGTTTGAGGATCCTGCGTGGAATCTTTCGAGAGTTCTGACGCACCAAGTAACGCGAGCCGCTTTGAAGAGTTCACAGAGCAAATGCGGTATCCATCGGGAAAACCACTTTTTTACACCTAATTGTTCATGCAAGATTATTTGTATTTGACTCATGCCAATGTCTGAAGTTGCCTGAATTTCGCGGTATGTCACATGTCGATCTTCCTCAATCAGCTTACGCACAGCATCAACGTTTTCTTGGGTAACTGCAGTTTTTGGACGACCTTGACGGGGATCATCACTGAGCTTGACACGTCCACGTTGACATTCAGCAAATTTATCGCTATAAATTGTGGTTTTGGATGGGGCTTCATCACCATATGCAGAAATCATCCGGTCAACACACTGTTTTTGTGTTATACCACATCGAAAGTCATAATAAATCATCGCTCTAGAATTTTCTCGAGTCAATTCCATTTTCTCAACGACTAAACAAGTTTGACAAGACCTTGTGACAAGACCGAGAATCTTTTTTTAAATAAATAAATGGTATTCGATTTTTAAAACCAAGGATTTTTTAATTAAAATTAGCGTCTAGCTCAGTTGAAACAACAATAAAAAAACGTGTGGCACTCGGGGACTGCCGCGGTAAAGCTATTGCATAGCATTTTTTATCAACTTATGCAATTATAATAATTTAATTATGATCGCTCTCCTTTCTATTTAAGCTCCGTGACACACGCATAAAAATTTGACAACTATTATACTTATAATATTATGTCAATTCTTTTTCATTATTTACATTTTTTTAATCTAAACTACGCCATTATACGAATATTGTGGATATATGTTGTCGATTCGAAAGATTTATTTAAATAAGTTAATTTGAGAGGAGAACTTACCGTATCCCACACCTATATACTTTCTCACAAACAGCTGCTTACTTATTCGTCCGATTTCGGAGCAGCTCGTCTCTCGTCGGGTGTCAGGGTTTTTTCGTTACGGAATTTCTTGATTCGGTCGCCGCGCTCAAGGCCCGCGATAAAAGCTATGCAATAGCTTAAAATGTATGTCAATAATTGCAAAAAGTTCAATAAAAAATAATAATAAAAGAAAGAAACTTCCTAAAATGATTTGAAAAAATGATATTTGACCTGTAAAAGTAGGATGCGCACTGATGAACGCAACCACTACCGCCAGCCAGATAGTCCGTATGACGTCCGGGAGACAGAGAGAGAGCATATCCAAAAACTGGCCTACCTGAAGTTCTCTCTCGAAAACGTTGCTAGCTCCCATACGATAGTATATTCCCTTTTTATGTATCTATGTAATTTTATCTCTAATCATTACTATTTAAAATATACGGTCTTCTACAGACGGACAGTTTTAGTCACATGTTTCGTGTTATCTTGGACATTCCCGCCGGTTCGAATCAATTATCCTGTGATCATGATTGCTGTAAAATATGCCAAAACGTCGATATAGAAATCTTAGTAAACCGCGATAAAATCCGTGAAAACTTATTTATTTTATAATGTTATTATTATTATTATATTATAATCACCGGTGGGAGGGAAGCGCTGTGCCGCGCTCCCGGCTGCATGGGTACCACCATCTTGCTTGTTTCTCCCGTGAAACAGCTTTGCTGTGTTTCGGAGAGCAGGGCAAGACAGGCAGTGTAATACTGGCACCGAGACTTAACATCTTATGTCTCAGGATAGGCAACACATAGATGAGTAGCCTGGGCCCGTTCCAGGGAAGCTAGTTTATGTTCATAGGCGACGTCGACCACTTACCATCAGGTGGCACGTTTGCCAGTTTGCCTATCCTGTGCTGTGGAGGTGGCGTCGGTCCACTGAGGAACTAACTAGACGTCGAGGTGCCCTGTTTGCTCATCAGATCCGGGGCACCTCACCAAAGGCGGCGTTGGTGGCACTCGCCGGGTTTTAGTGGGTAGAGCTGCGTTTACTTACCAGCTTTACCAGCCAGTCCAACATACCTGCCTGGGGAGACCCACTCCCCCGCGGGATGCCTCAGCATTTCCCGGCGTTAAAGAAAAAAAAGGTCATCAACTATCAAAGTGCAACAATAAGTCTAGAAAGTGCCATAGATTAATGAGGAGGGTGAGAGGTCGACTTACATTTGCCCGGGATGACGGGAATTAATTACCGTATACGATAACGAAAAGATTTACTACGGTAAAAGATTCCTTTGTTTGCTATCTGGGGTAAAATAATATATTGTTGAGATTTTTTTGTTCACTAGGACAAGTAAAAAAGTATTTTTTTTTTCCTTTGCTATGTGAATAAAAAAGGTTGCTTTATATTGTTTTAATAATATTTACGCAAACACTCATTATAATGGACCAACTTTTACGGATTTTTTTCGCGGATTATTAAGTTTTTACATGCCCGACGTTTCGGATACTTTACAGTTTTAGGTCGTCCCGTGATCATGGTTGCTGTAAAGTGTAAAGTATCGGAAACGTCGCGCGCGGCGGGTATGTAAAAATTGTAATGAACACGGCATAATCCCTGAAACGTAGTTTAATAATTATAATAAGGTTGTTGTAATCAATCGTTTTCCAATCAGTTATTTCCAATTTCCCAGTTCCAGTTTTCCAATATAGTTATCAATTTATCAATGTATTCCAATTTTGAAAATACGTTTAATTTTTCGATTTTAGGATAAAAGTAAGTTGCGATTGATATCTATTTGTTGACGTATGGCATATGCGTTTTTGAAGACATACTTTGCCGACCATGTCTTGATATTTTATCTATTGACACAATAAATTTCTTTATAACACACCAGATGTATTCGCAGTGGTATCCGAAGTGGATGGAGAAGGTTACAGGTTGAGTGTGTATACGGACGACACGGTGCCTCCGTTCGGGCCGTCCCTGCCCTGTCCTCCCGTTTTCAACGACCCGATACTCTTCAGGGAGTTCCTATTAGTAAGCAAATATAATATAATATATTTTTAAAGTTGGTTGTCTGGGGCATCCGGCGAATGTGAATCATATATGTATCTATAACGAAAATCGGTATAAATTAAAGAAATGACAGCATCATGCCGTTTGATGTAACGGCACTTTAGTCGGATTTACTGACAAGGGGTGCGCGCTGGTTGTCTGTAAAGTTGGTTTACGGACAATAGTTTAACGTGATAACGTCATAACAAAACGCAAGCGTACAATGAGCGGAACGGGGCAATGAGCGTTACGGTACAATTAGCGTAACGGGACAATGAGCGTTACGGGACATTTTTGTGCATACAGCCGGCGTTCAACGATTTATAAGACGTTGTCACGTCAGAACATACAATTTAGTCACGGACGCTTCATCTTATATTTTCTTACAAAATTATATTTTCATGAGTTTTTATGATCCGTGCCACTCTTTAGTAACTCTATGGTAATAAGTTTAATGTTGTTTGTTCTTTTGAGATAACTTTTATGTTTACGACGACGTTACGCTCTATTATAAAAAATATTGTTATGGAGACTTTTAAGACACTTAGGACGAAATATTACTAAGGCTTCAGACTTAGGGCTTGAGCAGACAAGAGTATTTAACGTTAAGAATAATTTTAATATATCTATCTATATCTATGGATGCTTTGACACCACGTCAATCTGGTCCCTTGGTAAGTTCTGGAAGAACTTGTGTTACGCGGGCTAACGGGCTAGCGGGATAGCGGCAATATATTTAATACTTTTATACTATACATATTATATTTAAGATTTTTACTATATAACACACATATTTAATATACATCCATGACCCAGGAACACAGATAACTTTTTGTTCCCTGGCGGGATTCGAACCCGATACCTCCGGCTTGAGCGGCAACGCGCTAATCATTGAGCCACATAGGTCGTCCTATAAAAGTAATAAAATGTTACGAATGTCTATATAAAGCTTAATTTTGTTGGAAAGTCAAGATAATAAAACCAAATGTTATTTTTATTGGAATCCTTTCAAGTATTTCACCGAACCCCGGGGCGGAGAAAGAACTCAATAACCAATTATGAATAACGATAAATTTGTAACGTATTGAGCTACTCTGTAATAAAAATTTCATAAATATACTAGTGGCGCCGGCAGACGTTGTCCTGTACAAAATATTTTTTTTGTGAATCTAAACCATCCTCGAATCCCCTAGAACTCACACAAAAAAAATCATCAAAATCGGTCCAGCCGTCTAGGAGGAGTGCAGTGACATACACACGCACACAAGAAATATATATATAAAGATTACAAGCCTATTGCAGATTTAATAATATTATAGGGAGTCTTTATAACCTTACAAAATGATGAAAATGGCGTAAAAAATTATAACTAACTGCATTTTTTCATATTAATTCAGATATATTTTTTTTGTTAGAAATCAAATTTGATAGAAACCATAATTTAAGTTGATCAATGAACATGAAAAGATTTTCATGTTCAGATTTTAAAAACAGTAATAAAAATGCTTGACGTCGTTAATTCTGTATATTATCTATAAAAGCTAATTTGTAGCTATAAAAGGTTAAGTGACGTTGTACATAAAGAGATGTATAAAGTTATCGTTGTACGTTTATTTTTTTTTGCTTCAAAGAAAATAAATAAACACAGCCAATAACCTTAATTCACTAACAAACTTAAAAAACATGTTATTTTTTACGTTAAAATATTTATCAACTATCTGTTCTGTAAAAAAATCCAGTTAGCAATATTAATTATATCATACATAGAAACTTGTCATTGGCAGAATGTATATATGTCTTGGCCTATTCCTGGTCTACAGATATATTACATAATTGCAGCATACGATTAGCATTGGCTAATCACGGTCATTGGACCGTGCTTTAAACAACTTTTAATAAAAGGTTCCATGCTGCTTTGCAGCCGAATTGGGACGGCACGACCAGGGTGGTACCTCTCGCTTACATAACACCGGCGTCAAGTAACAGCTATACTGATTCGTTTCATGCGGTTTGTGACTTTCCGGTGGCCCATTTTGTGATAGGGAATGGGGTGATAGGGAAAAGGGGGCAACGCATCTGCATATCTTTTGGTTGTGCAGATGTGTATGGGCGTAGGTAGTCACCACAAGGCTCCGTTTGCTCGGTTGCCTCCTTATGACATTTACAAAAACAAAAAAAAATGGAATTTTCAGGAACAAAATTCAGTATAAATAAATAAACAAAAATTCAACTACTAGACTAATAAAGTCGACTCGGATGTCATGCTGTCATGCAGGCTGCAGCATGACGCTATGTAATATGTATCGCATGTTGTATTTTATGAATTATGAATTCTAATATTGACTCATATTATATTTCACAACTTACATCCCCGGACTGCTGACTTCATTTCTATTACTATCACTAACAATATAAAATGTTTTTTTCTTCATTTCTTACTTTCTAAAATATAATATAGACTTACTATACCTAGTACCTTGTATACTTACTAGTTATTACTAAGTACTTACACTATTAGTATAATTTAAGTATAATAATACATTTTAGTGTATTTTAACAAGTAGGATACCCAGCCCTACACCAGTGTGTGGATCTTTTACCAGTTAATTAACTCACCCGTCTGTTTCCAGGTAAAGCTAATGAACGGCGAGAAGGCGGCCTTCCAAACACCAACGTTTGCGTTGAAGCGACAACGCACCCTCGACACTCTAATTAGAGACATATACGCGGAACACTGCTCCGATCACAGAGTGGTATGGCGTGTTTTGACTAACTAATAATAAAACCACTTCTCTTTATAATCTATTGAAGTTATTTAAACGAGAGATTTAACGTGTTTTCTTTTCTATTGAGTTTGATATTTGGCATTGTCTAAACATTGTCTCGTTTCATTTCTTTAATTTAAACTAAATTACGCCACAATGCTTATAAGCAAAATAATGGTTATTTTCTGTGATATTAATGTAATTTTCAAGTTCGCATTCCGTTATAATCTTTTTACAGATTCTATCGCGCTGTAAAATTTCTACATTTCTGATATTTCGTATACTTTACAGCAACTATGGTCACAGTGGGTTGTTAAATAAGAAAAATCTCTTATTAACAAAATCAAAAACCAAAATCAAAATGTTTTTTTTCGAAATAGTACCAACAGAGTATCTTTTTGAACGTCAATTGAGTCAATTGAGAGATTACCACTGAGAAGAACCGGCGAAACAAACTCAGTGGTACACTAAGTAGAATTTGTAAATTTAATAGTCATTAGAAATAAATATTATTAGAGTTTACACAATACTTTAAAAATATTTTCAACAATTATTATTATAATATAGCTACGCAAGAACACAAACTATTCAAATATTGTTTAATGAAGTGCTGCTCGCCAGTTTAAACTCTAGTTTCATATAATAGAGTCAAGCCGTGGAAATTTCAATTTCCGCGATGAAATTATCTTAAACCTAGTTTAATTTGAGCTTTGTGCATCTGTTTTTACTTGTTTGCATTTATTATGATTTCTTTGAGTACTGTTAAATATTCAGTGAACTTTATCAATATTATAATAAATTCAAACGAGTAAGTAAATACAGTTTAAGGTTCTTTTTTTTCTAGCCATAACAAATAATAGTAAATATTAAATATGCATTAAAAATAAATATACAACTACTAGAAAAAAAAACCGAAATAAGAATCGTATTTTCTTCGGTATTTCATAAACTAAAGCTATTTAATTGCAGTATAGTAAATGTTAAGTTAATGTTAGTTATCATGATGGGACTATGATCTGCGTGAAGGGGCCAGTCATGGGTTACAGCAATCGTTGTCATGGGAAGACTAGTTGCTCCGTAAAAGTTGTTTCATTACGCTCTTGGTTTTCTTAATAAATAAAAAAAAATACAATAATTGAGGCTCACGTATCAGAAAGCAATAGAGGCACTTGATCTTATCCAAATCGCTTGCGCTTAAAGAAAAATTTTAAAAGTCTGTAAGGGAAATGGAGGTTTGTGAACCCGCGAATTAAGTTAAATATGGGCTAAAGCTATCCTCGCCTTATTTCGAGGAAGAATCCCACACCAAGTAGAGGAACGTAATGTAATAATCATATTTCAAGCGTTGTTATATGTGCTGATCATACCTACATCAAATTTATCTCCGCTGTTGTGTAGTAGTTGCTACAAAAGAGAGCAATATATGTTTAATTACGCGCTTCAATAATTCTAAAATAAATTGTTGGAAAAATTGTTCTAATGTCGAGTTTCAATACTCATATTAAATGTTTCTTTTATTACACTTTGCTAAGCAACATATTGTAGTAGATTTAGGGTTATTCGTTCTATTTTTTGAAATTGCGAAACGTTTAAACTACAAATATGTTAAATCACCCATTTCTTCAACCACGTTTTCTTTTTTTTATGTCGTAAGGAGGCAACCGAGCAGTCGGAGCCTTATGGTGACTAGCGACGTCCATAGACCAACACACAACCAAACATGTGGTGATAACACCGGCGTCAAGGTACCTCTCGCTCACATACCACCCCAGTCGTGCCAGCCCAATTCGGCTGTTAAGAAGCATGGCACTACCTCTTATTTACTTACTTCAAATGTCCTCTTAAATTGCTTTTAATCTTATATGTAGTTAATTCACAGAAACAAATACATAGCTGTACGAACTGAATCACCTTAATATTTAATAGCCTTTAATTCCCGTCACGTAATTTTTGAACTTATTTTTTATAATATCTATTGGACGCCTACTTGAGTGCCAATACGCTAACCATTAAGCTACAGAGGTCATCAAATGCTTATACTTTGTATAATTATTTTTAATACTAATCCATGAACAGCAGACAGAACAATGAACAAAGAATGCTACCTTATGAAAGTCCTAATAAAAACTTTACAAAGCCCAAAGACGATATATTTTCAAACACAATGTAAGATGTAACAACAAAATCCAGTCGACAACCTTAATCACATTTATGTTAAGAGCGCCGTCACTTCTGTGTACCCTTGTGGCAGCCATTAGGCATGGCTGTATAGATTCATAGATATAGACATATATTCTAGACCGAGACAAATATACCGCCACCTATGGATAAAGTGAGACAACACATTACCAAAGGTACCATTGGTAAGTACTATTAGCTTTCTACACGTGTTACGTTTAAGTAACGTCTTTGTTTACTAAATGGTTATATTTCGTTATATTGTTTCTCCAAATACTAGGAATATGACACTAGTACCTACACATTGTCGATTTGAAAAAGAAGGTGATACTTATTACCTACTTACGGAAGAATTTAACGTACTTCATAAGAAATTCTTTATGTCTATGAAGGGCTAAGCCTTAACGTAATATACATATGATGTTTATCTATAGTTTATTATTCTTTAATGTATTTATGGTTTAATAGGAGTATTAACTATTTATTATATCACTTGTTATCATTTAAAGATTACAAAGAAACTAAAACTAAAAAACCTTAAAAAATATAATATAATAACCTAATTATATTAATAAAAAGGAGTCCCTTTAGGCAAGGTCCCGAAGATACTGGCAGCGTTCCCCCTTTGAATTGCTGGACTAATTCTTTGTCCGAGGTAGCTGCCAGCTCTTCGGTCTCCTGTGATGTCGACTAACCTTTTTGTTATTTCCTTAAAGAGGCTTAAAGCGCTAGGACCCCACGGACCAAGGGTCTCGACAGCGAATGGGACAAAATCATATTCGGAGCCTAGACCCCTGTATTTGCATATTTTAGCTTTTTCAGCCGCTTCACAAGCCGCACCAGCTCTGTTGATGGTTCCATGTAGATGGGAAGGTGTGTCTGAACAGGTTGCATCCCACACCAGCACCCGGCCCATCTTCCATGGAATCACACTCATACCGTCCGGTCTCTTGCCATCGTCTCTTGCAATACCAGACGGCTCAAGTAGACTTGGCACGTTGACGGTGGCAAGGGACCGGCGTATGATATCGTTGAGTGCAGCAGGTCTCGAGAAGCGGCCTGCACTTTTTTGGCATGACAGTCCATGATGTCCTAGCTTGTCGATATCACTGCCACAGGGACATTTATGGGGAGCGCAGACCGGAACCCCAAGCCGTAGACAGATTGCGATTCGGAGCGTGTCAGGCTTAAGAAAAGTTCCTGTATTTGACGAAGGGTACGCGTGAAACCAGTAGCCGGCCTCATGCGTACCTACGGCCAAAAGCCTAGCACGCGCCGGACCTGTACTACAGCTCAAAATATTCTCAAAAGTCAATTTGCAATTTATGTCGTCCCAGCTCCTCTGTGAATTTGGAGAAAATGGAAAATTTTGACCTGGGCATGCAATTAAGAAAGAGTTTCTAGCTTCTTCCAAGCCAGCAATCTCAAAGTTTGAAGGGGATGCCCTTAAAATTTTACTTATGAGATTTGCTGAACTATGGACAGAAGATAAGAAGGCTGGTAAAGCGACACTGGAAATTTTTCGAATCCCTAAACCACTATAGCGGATGGGTAGGGATGCTTGGGACCAAGATTGCTCGTTCAGCTGCATATTGAGAATCGATTCTAAGCTAATTTTGATTAAATCGTCTACTTGTGCCAAAAGATCTGGGCGCTTCCAAAAGGAGCAGCAACGGAGCACATACGTAAATTTTGGAACGAAAAGACAGAATTTTAAGATGCAAAATGCATAATGTGGACTAATTTGAAGGAGACGGTCAGCAGAATTTTGAAATTTAGTAATTGAATTATTAATATATTCAGAAATAGATTCATAAAAAATTGGAGAACCTAAAAGGTAAAGGGAATTACTGTTAACTATTTTAATATTTGGAGCCAAAATATTAAAATTTTGTTTTACGTCATTTAAATTTAAGTCGCAGTTATTTATAAAAAGTTCGCATTTGCTAAAATTAAGCTCCAAACCAATGGCTTCAAATTTATTTTTGATTAAAAAAAGGTCCGAAAACGCGGTATCCACATCACCTCCTAGGGTTCCGTCGTCCAAATACCAAACGTTGAATTTAGAATTTAAATTTTTGATTATCGAATTTATAGCCAAACTAAAAATTGCAGGCCCAAGGGGATCACCCTGTTGACAACCTACTTCCGAGGACAGTTCATTAGAACGGTATAACAATTTTGTTGGGACAGCGTAACTGAGAAGAAGATTATTGTATTTCTGGTATATGTTTTTTTATTTCCGTCAGCAGGGTATCCCTATTTACCGAATTGAATGCATTTTTGACATCAATTTTGAGCAACACGTCAGGCTGTCCGTACGTTAGGAAAGAGCGTAGGGCATTCACGGCTGCCTCACACCCTCCTTTTACACCAAAGCCTAACTGTACGGGTTCAAATTCCGAATTTAATTTTGGTAAAATATGTCGAACAGCAATTTTGGACGCCAGGCGTCGAAGTGTTGATCCAAAGGCAATTGGTCTCACCCCTCCGTCCTTTTTGGTGACGGCAATGAGGTTGGCGCCGAAAAGAATGGGAACAATTTCTGGATTGACATTACCGGAATACATAAAGTTGATTAATTTAGTGATCGAATTTAGAAGTTGCTTGCCTGCATCACCCACAGAATGCGATGTCAAGTCTTTCAAATGTTGGGGTGAGATTCCATCCAAACCTGCAGCCGAACCTGGTTTAAAAGATAAAATGGCATCCGTAACATCTTTCTTTTGAATTTGAAGGCATGCTGATGTATGATGTTTATTATATGTCTTTATAATTTAGCCGGTCATCTGGTGTGAAACCCATTTTTTTAGCATTGGAGGGCAAACGAGCAGCCTTTTGGCGATTATCAACGCCCATACAAATCCGCACAACCAGAGATTATGCAGATGCGTTGCCCTCATTTTTCCTATTCCCCCTATAGGCCGCCGGCCTCATGCCTCTGAACACGTGTTGTCATGGTTTAAATCCCACCAAGAGAAGGAAATTTGCACGACAGATAAGTGTCTGCGATGTGTCATACATGTGTATTTATTTATGTCCCACTGGTAGGTATTTTAATTGCGGCTCCACACTCTCCCGAGATAGTCCGAGGCATGCATTCGCCCGCCTCGGCCTGTCCTTTTGTATATAAAATAGGCGGACCAAGAGGCCTCGGGCGAGACATAGCAAGTGCTCTCGACCGAAAGTGTAGAGCCGCAGTAAGAATTTACCAGACCTTAATGATGGATTACGAATTTGTTAATCTTTTGATTTAGATATGAATTATCGTTACACCCTATGATATTTATACTAACTTTGACTTTAGGATGACATCTCTCTCTCTCCACAGTCTCCCGTAACCATAGTTGCTGTAAAGTATTCTGAACATCGGCGAAATCAATCAACATGAACTGTACCTCTACCATGAGTTTTTGTTACAAGCGCAAATGACCATAACCATAGTAGTTACGTAAAAACGCAACACGAATAGAAAACTAAGGTATGGTATAGTTTTCTATTCGTGTTGCACTGCTATAGTTATGTCATGTGCGCTTGTAACAAAAACTCGTGGTAGAGGTACTGAAAGCAAATGTACTTATTCTAAAACGTGATAAAACCACGGTAATTCAGCTCTCTATATACCAATATTTTATTGGATTCTATCGTTTCCATATGGATTTTAACGACATTACGACATAAATGACTGATGAACCCATTCCAGCCGATGCTCTCCCGCCGAGCGCTGTCGGACGTGTGGTCAGGCGGTGCGGGCGCGGGGGGCGCGGGCGCGGCCAGGACCGAGCGGTTCTTGCACGTGGGTCAGGCCCTTAAACTGGACGCGGTTCTCCGTGGGGATGCACCCACTAGCCTCGTCTCCACTGGTACGCCTATTTTTAATTAGAACATACAAAGTGGCTGGTAAGTGCTCTACGTAACCCGAAAACCTGCTGCCTATCTGAGAAGTCATTTAAAATAATTTGGTAAGTCTCAGTTAATATAGACAACGAAAATTTAATTTTCCTGTCCGGAGGGGCATACGATTTTTTTTAATAAAGTAGGTTTTCCATGTTTAGGAAAAATATGTAGATTAACTACTTATGTTCATCGCATTAGGATAGGTAACGCAAGAATATCTACACTAATAGTAGTAAGGGGTAAACCCGGGTGAAATAATTTATATCCATGAGGAGATCGACAGATGACTAGTATGCCAGTTTAAATTCTATTAATATTATAAGTGCGAAAGTTTGTAAGAATGTATGAATGTTAGGTTAGGTTAGGCATACATCAGAATAATATATAGGCTATAATTTATCCCTGTACTCCCACGGAAATAGGAAGTATGCGGGTGAAACCGCGGGGCGCTGCTACTCTACTATAAGCGGAGAAGTGCAATAGAATAAACAAGAAGATACATATAATTTAGAGATTTTTTGCTCGTAAATCAAATCTAAAATGATATGCACTGAGTTTAATTTAATATTATTTATTAAAACACTTGAACACGTTTATCCAAGTAGGTTGATTGATAACAGCAGCCCCTTTAAAGCAACCTTTTTTATATATAGGTTCTGGCGGTTCCCGTCGCGCACCCTGGGAGGGGCGACTGTGGCGAGCGGCACCGCTGCCTGCCACGCCCGTGTGCGCTGAACAACTGGCTGAAGGACGGCTATTGCTATCCACCACATCCAATACCTACATCTTAGAAGGTACGCCATTTTGTCATGACCATCTGAATCTTCTTCAATATCGAAACTATAACGTTGACAGAAGGAAGGCTACTTTCATCCACAACATCCAATACCTACATCTTAGAATGCACACGATTTTGTCATGACCCCAAATGGTCATGACAAAATCTTCCTCAATATCGGATGGGGGAATCTTTTAGGAACTAGGGAGTGTAAATGTTTATATACGAGAAATTTCAAGTTTTTTATTCACTTTATGTTAAAATTGCTTATCAATAGGATTGAAGTTGGGAAATAGACAATTTCAAATAGGTACGTACCTGTATGAAGAAATAAATAAAATAATCTTGCGATTGCTTAAAGTTGTCAATCTATTTTGTAGCTTGCTCTAATGGAGTCGGTTAGTTTTTTTTTGTTTTGACTTATAAAAAGTTTGCCGCTACGAGACGCCTCACAAGAAACTTTACATCATGACAGCGGTCCGTTTAGCGTCAGTCATACGGCCACGGGGCGCCAGTAGATACCTATTTTAGATTAAAAAAAAACTAAATGTGTGCTGGGACCACGGAGGCTGGGGCACATAGTAAAAGTGAAACTTTAACGGACAACTTTCACTTTACCCCTACTCCGCGGCCGACCGTCACGCGACATGCAACACACAGACGAAAAAGTTTGAGACGATGTAATAAAAGTTTCACTTTAATAATATGTAAATAATACCATCATTTGTGGGTGTCATCACGGACCGGTTACTGCAATGACATCATCTTCTCACATGGTCGACAAAAAATGGTCAAAACAGAAGAATTTTATTATTTTGTGGGACGTATAATTCAACAAATCATGTTTATAAAACCTTGAAACCCAACAAACATTAAGTCAATTGTTTCCTTTATCGAATCGAAGCCCTAAACGTTTCTGTGCCTTGTTGTACTTGAAGCCTGAAATGGCAAAAAGCTTTTGAGACCGGAACTTTCTACGTCAGCACTTTTATCTTAAAGAAACTATTGCAAAATCAGCGTTAGTACTGTAATAATAAAATTCAATACAATTCGTTTTTTTTACAATTTATATATTTTATATTAATTATTATATATTTATATTCACTTCTAATTCATAAACAGTCGCAGGATTAGTGAGTTTTCTTCTAAAAGCAATCAATTTTCATCAAACACTTCATAGAATTCATTCATAGTATTAAGTCGCCATTTAAATCTATCAGCATCGGCGTTTCAACTTGCCGTCAAGTTAGATACGAATTATTGGGATAAGCTTCTTGGAATCGGGATCAGTTCTTCCAGTTGGCGGGATGCCAATCGCAGGGTAATCAACTATCGACGAGTACGGATGCACTGCGGTTGATGCCTAGTTCAATGACGTGGTTACTTCACCTGATTTACAGTCGTCTCATATACAACCTTATTTAACGTTCAAAATATTTTTGCTGTATATAATGTCTAGAGTGGAGCCGCAATTTTTTTTTACCACGCTTTTATTAGCTTGGGTTGTATGTATCTATGTATGTATGTAATGGAATCTTTGAACATGATTTTGACCCACTTCTAACGACCAGATTTTGTTCAAACTTTGTAAATTTATCGAGGACGGATGACAATACAATAAATTGATAAAATTATTCCAATATCCTGATCAGGATAATCAGGATAGCACATACACAAGGCGTAAGGCGCGCAAGTTACCTACATCACTTGTGTTGTTTTTAGTCTCTCACTCATTTCTAAAGTGATTGTTATTAGTTGAGTACTTCAAATTAATAAAATCTTTAATTAAAAAAATCGACACTAAAAAGTAAAAAATAAATTATAGGTAAAAAAACCTAAAAAACACGCTTTAATAGCAAACCTAACTAAAAATTTGAAAATATTTTTTAATAGATGAATTAAATGGGTTAACAACGTTACTTATTGTAAAAAAGCGTGAGGTGCTCAATATTTATTATTAAAAATATTTCATCGATATCTATTTCTAAAAAGTGAAGAAACTTTACTGTTAACTACAAGCACCACGCTTTTTACAATAAGTAATTTTGTTAACCTATTTAATTATTTATAGAAGACCCCTCTTCTATAATAAATTCGGACAGTCGTTTCACCTGGTGTTAAGTGATAAGCGACGTCAGTAAGTACAAGTAATTGCGTTGCCGGCCTTTCAAATATGAGTATGCTCCTGCGCAGTAAAATATACTTGAATAGCGTGACGGCAAACGGCATGACGCTGTCCTGCTATTTTTTATTTCAGCTTTCATTAAGATTTTTATCAACTATGAATTCTAATACGTCCCGTGACGGCCAACTTTATATTTTACTAGAAAGCTGAATTACAGTTAATTAAAAATGCACTTCAATTCTAGAGAGTGGTACGACGAAGGTGGTGCTGCGATGGGAGGGCTGCGTGCGATCCGCGCGGGTGACGGAGCGCGCGGGAGTGTTCCGGGTGGGACCGCGGGTTGGCGGCGCCGGGGGGGCGGGTGGCGCGGGCCTTTACGCACTGCCGCTGCCTGAGCTGTGCGCCGGCGCCTGGGCCATGCGCCCACTGCAGGACTGCAAACACGCGAGGCTGCCGCGCACCAAAACTGCCCACTACTTCGACATACTTGAGCAAGGTACATACCTTGTTTTTTCATTACTTATAGGAAAACTTCCGTATAAATGGTACTACTATATGACAGGCAGAAATAGTAATCATATGAGTAGGAATTAGACACAAGAAAAAAAGAATTTGAAAATCAGTCCACAATGGATGGAGAAATCGAAAGAACCTCCTCATTTTTTGAAGTCTGTTACTAAAATTAATAACCAAAAGTCTGTTACTAAAATTAATAACCAAAAGTCTGTTACTAAAATTAATAACCAAAAGCAGACAAAATAAAGTTAGGTTCGTTCCTAAAACTGTTGAACAGATTTTAACAGTTTTGAATGAAGACGTAACTGCCTTTCATTTATAAAAATTGTAATTCTATGCTTTTCTATTTATGAAATGTAATTCTAAGTATATATATTATACATGCTATATTAATATAGTAGTGTATATTTTGCTACTCAGTAATGAAACTACAATCTGACATAGAGTATCGCGTCGAATTATCATATTACATTATCTCTAGAACACGAAGTTTAACCCAGATATAGAAGATATCGTGCACACTGCACCGATTACCTCGCGTAATATAAATTTACATGGTAATACCTCTATGACGTCACCTATCCCTATAGTGCAAAACATTTTTACTTGCATTATTTTTATACTTATCGAACATTTATACACACTATTTTAATAAATATAAGTGTAAAATCATAATATAAAATATTATACAAGCTTGAGAGATTCATATTGATAATAATATATTTCGTAGGTAACAAGTTTTAACACTTGAAACACGTCAAATTATAAAATCGATAAAAAATTTAAAAAAGGGGTCATTGATCTTTTGCTACAGTAATTCTATTTTATATCACGTGTCGGATGATGTTTTGAAAAAGAGTTTTTTAAGGGAAAAGAATGGAAATAATTACACCAACTCTATTTCCTGGCACGATAGACAACGCGTAGATTTTTTTATAGCATAGAAGGGCGTACGAGCAGTCGAAGCCTTTTGGCGCTATCGATGCCCATACACATCCGCACAACCAGAGATGCAGATGCGTTGCCTTCCTTTACCCTAACCCCCCAAAAAAGGCCACCGGAAACTCACAAACCTCAGGAAACACGACAACATAGCTGTCCCTTGACGCCGGTGTTATGTGAGCGAGAGGTACCACCCCGGTCGTGCCGGCCCAATTCGGATGCAAAGCAGCATGGCCTCTTACCGTAGATGAGTCACGTGGGCAACTTGAATTGTTCGGAATGTTTATAGTCCACGTTCACCACTTACCATGAAATAACAGTTCTACGTCCTCTACTTACACAAAATATAATATATAGAGTCTACAACGATTATTCAAATTCTAACTTGAAATAATTACGAAAAATCTCCACAAATTAGCATTTCATCTAATGGATTATCGTAATAAACTTCTTGCACAGGTGAAGGTGGTACGACATTATTAGCTGTGGCCGTCGGCAGAAGAGTCCTCCTGCTTCTAGAAGAATCGAAAGCAGATAGCGAAATGGGCTTCGAATACACACATGTGAAGGTAAAAGCGAATTCATAAGATACTGGGGATTATGGGTTTTATAAAACATGTCCCTAACATAAATAAATTATGTGACCCAATGGAAACGGTTAAACCGTTGGGTCAGACCAAACGAAGGAAGTTATGTTTAATTAAGAGAGTATACAGAGAATGGAGTAAAAGTACGAGGGCGACACTGAAAATTCTTAGAACTGGCCACTTGTAAACGATGTAATAAAAAAAAGTTTAAATTTAAAAAATGGAACTCTTTTTTTTATTGTGTGTAAATACACACTTCCATTAATTGTTTTACGATTTGGCGGCAAATTGAAAATTGTCTGTGTCACGTCAGCATGTTTTTTTTTTCGAGAAAGTTTTTGTGTAATGACTTCGGTTGGTCTTTCACGATGAAGCCCAATCTCGTGCCATTGTTTACAATTGGTTTAGAGAGAACCGTGGTTGCACTAAACTTACCGATGATCTACGTTACGGATGGCCTCCTACGGCAACGACTGAAGACAGCATCAGTGTTTTGCGATGTATGATAGAGACTGACAAAAGAGTAACCTATCAGCAACCTATTCGGACAAGCTTAGGCATCGGTATGAGTAAATGCACCAAATCCTCTATAAGCATTTAGCGGTCAGGAAGTAACTCGTATGGAAATGGTTAGGAGGTTCAACGGAGGTGACTCAAGTGCTGTGTTCGACATACTTACGGGTGACAAAAGCTTGATTTACTGTTATGAACCTGAAACTAAAAGACAACCTGCTGAGTGGGTGTTTCCTTTAGAGGAGTTGCCAACAAAACTGAAGAGAAGAGGTCGAAGTTTGGAGAAAAAGATGGTGGCCTCGTTCTTCGGAAGGACAGATCATTGCGCAACAATTAAACAAACATTGCTTGTTTTGGAGGATCTAAAAACAGTTAGGTACTGCAGAGTGGTACACTTATAATTGTTTGCCGCTTGTCTCATAAAAAAGTCGGTTGTCTGTAAAGTCGGTTTACTGAAAATAGTTGAACGTGACAACGTCATAAGAAAATGGAACGCCTCAGAGCGAGGTAACGCCGCATACTTCATCGCATACGTCATGTTTTTTCGTTCTTGCAGCCGGCTCCATCGAATTATAAGACGTTGTCACGTCAAAAGTTCGGCAGTAACGACCTCGCAGTAGGATCCTCCTTCACCACGACAACGCCTCGTCTCACACCGCCAAGCAAAGGTTCGAGTATTTGGCGACGTCAGCCGTGGAATTACTTGGTTACCCGCCGTATAGCCCTGACCTCGCACCTTGCGATTCGTATTTATTCTTGAAAATAAAAGAAAAACTTCGAAGAAAACGTTATATGGACGCCGAGGAAGTAGTGGCGTCGAAGAGGACGTGTGTGCGAACTGCGAAGTACTTTTCTCAGTGGCTCTATCGGATGCAGCGAATAAGAACTAAGAACTTTCAGTGTCGCTCTCGTATAACTCAAGATTCCTCATATCAAAATTAATTGTATTTTTAAGTAACATTATATATTTAAATAGTTATATAACTTAATATGCTGTATAGGTAGATGCAGTAAAATGCAAATGGACCATTCATCCATCCATCCATCCATCAGGCTGCAGAACGGAAATGAGTGGATAAAGTTAATGACGACTAGAACGTATTCTATAAATAATATATAATAATAATAATATTAATATATAATAATAATAATATGTTGGGACAACTCACACACGCCCATCTCATCCCAAACTACTAACTAGGCAGAGCCTGTTCTTATGGTAACAACAGACAACTGATACATATTTATATATTTCTAAATATATAGATAAACTACACCCAGCCACAGAAGAAATGATCATGCTCATCACACAAACATTTGCCCTGGGAGGGGATCGAACCCACGAACTTCTGCTTGTTATAACATATATCTATATGTATATATATATCTATGGGCCATAATGCCTGAAAATAAATGATTTATTATTATTATAACATAATTATCGATAGGTATTTTATTGTAGCACTTATATATAGTTTATTTTCAGGACATTCAACTCAGTGAGAGCCCGTTACTGATAAAACTAATGGAAAGCGACGTCGGCATCATGGTGGTCGGCTACAAACATCACTGGGAAGTCTTGGAGACCAACACTGGACAGGTACGGGCGTCGTACTATAATCAAATTAAATTACAATAAAACAACTTTAACCATATTTATCGCGGAGTATTAAGATTATTACACCTCTAATGTTTCGGATACTTTTCAGATACAAAAACCATGATGACGGGAGGAATCACGTAAACATTAGAAATCAATACATTAACTTATTTTATCTACTCCGATGCTTTAATTCCTCTTTAAAAGGTTCTGAAACAGTTAGATTGCCCAAACACCCAAAGTTGTACTGAATGTTATAATAACACTTTTTTGAGATCCCCTCTACGCAAAGGGTTTACTAGAGGCAGCCACATTATTACTGCTTGATGCGTGGTATCAGTATGAAAATAAAAAAATATCAATGGGTGTAGATAAAGTCTTAGTTTTGTATGTTGGTGATCAAAACACTAATGTGATATTATCACAACCCACATTCGTGTTTTAATACCTAAATAACAACAGTTTCATTAATAACTGTAATGGACTTCATTCATTCAACTTAAATTATTGTGTCTGACACAATTCCTGTCAATGACAGTACTACGACGTCTTCAGTAATTAATAGTCAGAAGTATGAGTTAGTACGGGTAGAGCTGCAGACAAAAGCTAGTTGTAACAATGAAAAGACACAGCAAGAACTCTACAAGGTCTTCTATTCGTCTCTTGTTCTCGGAAGTATCATTTAAATAAAGTTTCGTTCTAAATTGTCTTTGACAATTTATAAAGTTGTAGTATGAGTGAAGCAATTATTTTGGGCTAACATTGCAATAGCTGGCAGTTATTTACAGATAACTCTGGTCGTGATATAGTCGATGAAGTGTGACATTATGTGACAAGGGGTGGGAGGGCACTAGGGAGGGGCGGGTCTCATAAATGTGACCATCTGTAACAGGGACGGGGGAGGGGTCCAAATATCATGAAAATCGTGTGACGTATTTTATGGATGGCCCCTATGTAGGTTTCCTTCACATTATTATACAAAATCGTAGTTTGAAACCAATCAACATTTTTTACGAATTATAACGCAATTTATATAATTGAATTAGAAATCTTATTGGTCATAGATTTGAATCAACGACCATTCGAAATGTATGTCAGGGTCAAACAAGTCTAAACTTAGCAGGACCCAGGAAAATTTTAATTTGATTTCAAACGATAAGTCGAGTGTTCTCTAAATTTCAGTAAAAACGATTCAGGCCAAATAGGTCACTTTGCGAACTTAATTATTCAATCAGATAAGACTATCACAATGTTTTGGTTGGCAAAGTCGCTCACGAAACAAACCTTTATAAAAATGGCAACCATAGGGACTGCTGATAGAAGTGAAAACTTATAACTTAGAATTATGTATTTCATAATGACGTCATAATGTTGGTGACGCCCACCTTGAAGATTTTCTCCTACCAAAAAGTGCTGAACGCGTTACACGACATTAAAATATGTATTTTATATCATTATTATTACACTCTCATAATACCGGCCTCAAGTGACAGCTATGCTGTCGCGTTTTGTGCGGTTTGTGAGTTCCCGGTGGCCTATTGGGGGGATAGGGAGGGATTATAAATTAGATTGCCGTTAAGATTGTAATGTAGTGATTATATTCTCTATTATATTCTTCTCCATTTAAACACCACGGGAGTAATAACAAACATTTAGTAATAATTTACTTGAGCCAAAAAAATACTTTTGGGTCACATCCTTGTTGCCATAGACAAAGAGCTATGATTCAAAGGTTGATAATAATTTACGTTACCCCAAAATGTAATAAATAGGTACATAGTCAAATCTTAAAAGCATCACGTAAGTTTAACGGAAGTACATTCTAGTATCTGAAATTTAGTTTGAATTTATTATGCGATGCCTTCACGTGACTTCAAAACAAATAAACCATATCTAAAAAAACACAATTTTACCAAAAACAATAAAATCAAGTGACAAACAAACAAACAAAATAAATCTTTACATATTGTATGGTGGATGTATGACAAACACTCATACTTGTCTCAACATATAAATACTTTTTTTTTCAGAGCGTGAAACGAGCAGAAGGTTCGGAAGACATAGGTCCCCGTCGAGGTACGCTCGTCAACGCCTTACGTATCGGAGACGAGAGGGACGGACAAATCATATTATGTTATAACCGTATGTATATATATGTATGATTGACACATTTTTCTTATTATTATTTATGAAAGTAGATCTAAAAATATTATGAAGTGGATAGTACCTCAATTGATCAAGACTTGCCGGGACACCTAATTAAAATTGACGTGAAACAAGCTTACATGTTTCGCAGCGTAAGTAGGATTACGTCACGACTCGTAACCACAGGCTATCCTAAAACTCCCCACCACGGTTCAAGTTGAAAGGGGTTGTTCTGTGGTGCGGGACAACCCCTCTGTGGTGGTGACGTTGGGTTTTAGTGGGTAGAGCTGCGTCTACTTACCCTCTTTCGGGCGCAGCGAGTCCCACATACGCGGGGAGTCCTACCTCCTCAGCGGAATGCTTCAAAATCTAAAAGTATCCTAAAACTGTATAACTATTCCATCCCATCCTTAATTTCCCTTTTATTTTCTTGTCTTATTCCTACTTTTAACGCTTTTAAACTTTATAAGGTATAGAGAGTAGATAGATACGATAAATGCCTTGAAACTCTTCCAAATAATTGACGCTGGTTTAATCAACATGTAAAGATAGACGAAGCTATGTTTTAATCAACATTTAAAGATAGACGAAGCTATGTTTTAATCAACATTTAAAGATAGACGAAGATATGTTTTAATCAACATTTAAAGATAGACGAAGCTCTGTTTTAATCAACATTTAAAGATAGACCAAGCTATGTTTTAATCAACATTTAAAGATAGACGAAGCTCTGTTTTAATCAACATTTAAAGATAGACGAAGCTATGTTTTAATCAACATTTAAAGATAGACGAAGCTATGTTTTAATCAACATTTAAAGATAGACGAAGCTCTCACAACTTTCAAGATCATGGGCATAAGTGGGCCTCGTAATCTTCTTCCAATTTGTAAGCCATAGTCACCACTATAACCAAAAATAATTAGGACACACATTACATCGGTATCTTTGTTTGAATATGTCACCGTTTTGAAGCATCTAATAATTAGTATTGAAAGGGGGTTTGTAGGCAACAAAGTTTTAAAGTGTGCACATTGGTTGAACACGCCAACGTTCGATATCAAGATTGTATCGATTTTAAAGTTTCCAAGCTAAATAAACACGAGTTTCCACTAAATAATCTGCTTTTCAACACTAAGTTTAGTGTTAGTTGTATAACTCGAGACCTACATAACAATTAGGTTAGGTTTATAGCAACAGCTTACGGTGGACTTAAATCACAATAACTTTACATATGGGGACACTGCCAAGTCAAGTGTATAGTAAAACATTTTCTACCAGTTCTACTAAAGCATGCGTACAAGATGATTTATCAATGCAATACTTTTGTATTACTTTTGACGTGACAACGTCTTATAATTCGATGGAGCCGGCTGCACGCACGAAAAAACATGACTCATGTGGCGTTACCTCGCTCTGAGGCGTTCCATTTTCTTATGACGTTGACGCGTTCAACTATCGTCAGTAAACCGACTTTACAGACAACGATTTTTTTAAGTACGCTTATTGTAACATTAAATAAATTGTGAAGTAATATTGAAACGTTTCGTCTTCCAGCAAGAAAGATAATGTTTTACTAATTCTACCAAGTTTCAATTTTAAACATCCTAAATCTGCTACTGAAAAAATTAATAATGTTGGAAATACTAACGGGTTCTCTTTTCCGTTTGATAAGATTTAAAAATCCTTATTTCCCATCAATGATAATGAACAAGTTTACTAAAATTAAAAAATATATATCTCGATCATATACATCTAGTAGCTCGTGCCCACAGCTTCGCTTGTACAACCGTATCCGGATTGATGATGATTATTTTTATAGCCTATGTCCTAATCCCACGTATAAGCCATCACCATTTCAACTTTCAGTCAAATCAGTTCAGCGGTTTATGAAAGATCAACAAACA
Organism: Helleia helle; assembly: GCA_963853865.1. NCBI lineage: Eukaryota > Metazoa > Arthropoda > Insecta > Lepidoptera > Lycaenidae > Helleia > Helleia helle. The sequence goes on from OY971421.1 coordinate 18,887,079, forward strand.
TCCAAACACTCAAACTTTTTTTTTATAATTATATTAGTAAGACTAGTAAGATAAATCACGTTGTGGAATACAACCTATGTCGGCTAAATAGTTGTGATATTATGGCTCTAATTTATTTTTGTTTCCAGATACATGCCATTTTGAACGTTTGACGAGCAAAGGGTTGGAGAGTGATAGTGAATACGATTTCCACTGGACCACCGTGCCCACTGGTGTTGGTAAGAATAAATACTTTATATATTATATTATTTCGCCTAGTATTAGAACTTATGGTAATAACATACTTCGCTGAAGATTTATACATGAAAATTTAGTTTCAAGTTGTGTGTCCGCGGAGATATCTTATACTACTACACCACAGGAGGAATGCACTGTGCCGCGCTCCCAGCTACATGGGTACCACCATCATGCTTATTTCTCCCGTCAAACAGCTTTGCTGTGTTTCGGAGAGAAGGGCAAGACAGGCAGTGTAATTATTGGCACCGAGACTTAACATCTTATGTCTGAGGATAGGCAACACATAAATGAGTTGCCTGGGCTCGTTCCAGGTAAACTGATTAATGTTCATGGGCGACGTCGACCACTTACCATCAGGTGGCACGTCTGCCAGTTTGCCTATCCAACTAACATAATAAAATAATTAGGAGCTATATGGATTACTAGCTAGTGCCCGCGACTTCGTCTGCGCTGGATAAGATTTTAGTTTTATTTTATAAAAAGTATCCTATGTTACTTTTAATACCTCCAAGAATATGTGTACAAAGTTTCATGATGATCCGTTAAATAGTTTTCGCGTTAAAGCGTAACAAACATCTACGCTTTCACATTTTATAATATTAGTAAGGATTAATATATAGATAGATACATCATTAGACTGTTGTATACAACTGTAAAATTAAGTTGCTGGCAATCTTATAAAACATGTTTTATTTAAATTCATTAACAACTTGTGTTTCAGTATGTGCATTTCCATACATCATGGCGTTTGCTGAAGACTTATTGGAAATACGGCTGGTAGCCAACGGCTCGCTGGTACACGCCGCTTGTATACCTGGACTGAAAATACTTTGTGGTAGAAGAGTAAGTAGCATATTTTATATCTGTGGAAAAAAAACATTCCAAGACAATATTTTCTACATTTCTGCAACTGCGTCTCCAATTCTACGAAATTCTTGTTTTGCGCAAATAAAGTGAAAACTATTTGTCGTGTTACAATAAACTTCGTAATATAACTTCATGCGTTTTCTCGACGGTCGAACTTTGCTCTCAGCGCTCGACTATGGTATGACAAATTATGAGATATCTGACACCCGACATTTTATCATCGTCATTCACTCTGGTAGCTGGTCAATGAACAAACAGACAAGACAATCATCATTACTGCCGGAAAATCAATAGTATTATTTTTTTATCCTAGTTTTTGAAGAGGCCTTAGTATACAAAATATGTAAATTTTAAATATATTTTGTTACAAATCCGTTTTAGTAACTTAGATCTTTTAATAGTTACTCGTAACATTACGTGATCGTAATTACTGAGAATTGGAACGTCTGCTATGTTTAGCACAGTCTTGGTACAGTTTTTTGACGTGACAACGTCTTATAAATCGATGAACGCCGGCTGCACGCACAAAAAAGTGTCACGTTCCGCGTGTATTGTGGCGTTAACTTTATATTGTAATATTTTAAAGGATATATTCTACGTGGCGTGCGCTCCTGAATACGTCCCTCTGACCCGTGAGTTAGACCCCTGCTTCGGGATCCACGACAGCTACGACCTCGTGCGGCAAATGAGCAAGGGGCCGTACGGAGCTGATGATGAGGAAAATAACGACGCCAAGTAAGTGGCCATAAACACCCTAGGTTGTAGCCTAGAGTAGACATAGACACTATATATTTGAAAGAAGTAGCGCCATGCTGCCTTGCAGCTGAATGGGCCGGCGCGTCCGGGGAAGTACTTCGCTCTCACATAATATCGACGTCAAATGGCGGCAAATGTCGTCGTGTTTCGTTCGGTTTGTGACAGATCCGGTGCCCCCCCCCCCCCCAACATACATGACAGCACAGACTACGCAAAGACTACCCCAGGAGGGTACCGGTCGCACAAGCACCGGAGAATCCCTCTCTAGGCTTCCGGGCTCAGGACAGGTACCTGAACCCGGAAACCTGGGCAGCCCCGCGTATTCTGGGGGGGGCGAATCTGTGCTCAAGACAAAAACTGCCCGGGGTAAACGGAGCAGTCGGCAGAAGTCCCGTGGATTTCTGTAACATTAGGGGACTTCATAGCAATCTCAACGCTGTTCACTACCACCTCCTGACGGCGAAGCCGTCCCTGCTCTTTTTGACCGAGACTCAGATATCTTCTCCGGCTGATACTTCCTATCTCTCTTGTCCGGGGTACAAATTAGAACACTTTTTTGTACCGCGGGCTGGAGTTTGCGCGTACGTCAGAGAGGATATCTGCTCTCGTCGCCTTGGCAGTCTTGAAGGTAGGGACCTCTCCATCCTCTGGTTGCGCATAGACAGCGACGACCATCCCCGCGTCTATGCCTGCCTATATAGGTCCCACAGCGGTAATGACGAAACCGATCGACTCATAGAGCTCATCCAAATGGCTACAGATTCCGTACTACAACAGATCCCATCTGCAGAGATCGTGATACTTGGTGATTTCAACGCCCATCACACCGAGTGGCTCGGCTCACGTACAACCGATCATGCAGGAAGATCTGTTTACGACTTTGCCTCAACATATGATCTGACACAATTGGTGGTATCACCAACTCGTATCCCTGATGTGGAAGATCATACGCCTTCCCTGTTGGACCTTCTGCTGACCTGTCACCCGGACAATTACGTGGTCTCCGTGGACGCTCCACTTGGCTCATCGGACCACTGTCTGATCCGGAGTTCTGTGCAAGTTTCCCGCCCATCATGGCCACGTTTTGCCAGCTGCCGCCATGTTTGGCACTATAGGTCAGCTGATTGGGATGGAATGCGGTCCTTCTTTGCATCCTACCCATGGGGGCGAATTTGCTTCTCGCTGGATGATCCAGACATCGTTGCCGATTCTGTCGCCGAGGTGGTGCTGCAAGCCATGGAGCTTTTTATTCCAAGCTCTTCAGTGCCTATAGGCGGCAAATCCCAGCCCTGGTTTGGTCAAACTTGTAAGATGGCTGCACGCCACAAGCGGTTAAGCTACCGAGCCTGGGCCAATGCATCGATGTCCCAGGATGTAAAGACCAGCGCATTAAAAAAGGAGTATAACTTTGCCTCCAGGTCCTTCAAAAGAGCTATTGCTGAGGCAAAAGCGGAGTACGTGAACAGAATTGGCGAGAGATTGGTTCGACTTCCTTCGGGAACTCGTGCATTCTGGTCGCTCGCCAAGGCTGTTCAAGGGAATTTCTGTAAGCCATCCCTACCATCTCTGCACATGAGGAACGACTCGTTGGCCCACACCGCGAAGGAGAAGGCCGATCTTCTAGGCTCTCTTTTTGCCTCCAACTCGACTTTGGATGACCAGGGAAAAATACCACCGACTATCCCTCGGTGTGATACCTCCATGCCGGAAATAATTTTTCGCCAGAGCTCCGTACGTAAAGCGCTTTTTTCGCTGGACATCCATAAGTCGAGTGGGCCTGACGGCATCCCTCCGTTAGTGCTACGTACTTGTGCTCCTGAGTTGGCACCCGTCCTTACGCGTCTTTTTCGGCACTCATACTCATTAGGCGTCGTCCCATGCTCGTGGAAGACAGCTTTGGTACACCCGATCCCTAAGAAAAGGGGACCGCTCAGACCCGACCAACTACAGACCAATAGCTCTAACTTCCTTGTTCTCAAAGATTATGGAATCCATAATTAACTGCCAGCTCCGGCGGTATTTGGAGGAGCACCAGCTGATTAGCGATCGCCAATATGGCTTTCAACGGAATCGTTCAGCTGGTGATCTTCTAATATTCCTAACGCATCGATGGGTGGAGGCAGTTGAGAGCAAGGGGGAAGCGCTGGCGGTTAGTTTGGACATAGCGAAGGCCTTTGATCGGGTGTGGCATAAAGCACTTCTAGCGAAGCTAAGATCATATGGGCTTCCCGAGAAATTATGTAAGTGGATCACCAGTTTTTTAGCAGACAGGAGCATCAAGGTCGTTGTCGACGGTACATGCTCGGACCTCAAGTCTGTTAATGCTGGTGTTCCGCAAGGCTGTGTACTATCTCCAACCCTGTTTCTTCTGCATATCAATGATATGCTGCAAACCAGCGGCATTCATTGTTATGCGGATGACAGCACTGGAGATGCCTTATACATTGGCCGCTCTAATATTTCTCGGGAACAAGTCGATGAGTGTCGGAACAAACTTGTGTCTGAAATCGAGTCTCTGTTGACCAAAGTCTCGGAATGGGGACGACTTAACCTGGTCCAATTTAACCCCAACAAGACACAAGTTTGCGCGTTTACCGCCAAAAAATCACCCTTCGTCGTTCCTCTACGATTTGAAGGCACTCCCCTAACTGCCGCAGCCAGCATTGGGATACTTGGCGTCGACATATCGAGAGATGTGCAGTTTCGTGGTCATTTGGAAGGAAAGGCTAAACTAGCCTCTAAGAAACTTGGCGTGCTCAATAGGGCGAAGCAGTATTTCATGCCTTCACACCGCCTTCAATTATACAAGGCGCAGATCCGGCCTCACATGGAATACTGCTCTCACCTCTGGGCTGGAGCGCCCCAATATCAGCTCCTTCCATTTGACCGCGTCCAACGCCGGGCGGCTCGAATCGTCGATGATAATGTGATCTCCAATCGGCTTGATCCCTTGGCGCTGCGTAGAGATGTCGGATCGCTCTGCATCTTCTACCGCATCTACCACGGGGAGTGTTCTGAGGAATTGTTCGGATTAATACCTGCGGCAGAATTCCACCACCGGACATCGCGGAAGAATTCCAAATTTCACCCACACCATCTTGATGTCCGGAAATCCACAACATCTAGATTTTTACGGCATTTCCTGCCTCGCACTACAAATATATGGAATCAGCTGCCACCTATGGTGTTTCCGAACCGATACGACTTAGGGACCTTCAAGAAAAGAGCATACTCACATCTAAAAGGCCGGCAACGCACCTGCTGATATCCTGGTATAGCGGGTGTCTGTGGATGTCGCTATTCACTTACCATCAGGTGAACCGACTGTCCGTTTGCCCCCTCTTCTATAAATAAAAAAAAAAAAACATATCTTGTTCGACTGCTTTAGGACTTAGGAGTAATAACTTTCATCATCATCATCAGCCTCTATCCGTCCACTGCTGAACATAGGCCTCGCTCAATGAACGCCAAGACGGCCGATTATCGGTAATTTAGTTTTTTTAGAATACCTGTATTAATGGACAAGCAAACTCACAAATTGTTAATGGTCCATATCGCCAATGAGCGAGGGTAACGGGAACAACATATCACTGTTCCTGGCACAGTAGACTCGTCCAGAGTTGGTCTGTTTGTGCATCGATATTCTCTAAACTACGAATTTTAATACGGTTTTCACTGTCGGCTTCGTTATGAACTAGGGTAGGTACCTAAGTATGATACATGAATATTTTTATGATAAAAGTAGAGAATATTTTGTTTGATTGTTGGTTACGAATTAATTCAAAAACTGTTCAACCGATTTTAAAAAATTTTTCTTCGTTGTTATGCTACGTTCACACTGAGTGACATAAGCTAAGTATAAAAAAATATCATCAAACGGCGTACGACTGTTAATCTAAGTTAACGCAGGTGAAGCTGCGGGCACCAGCTAGTATATAATAATAATGGCGTATATTATCATAACAGAGACATAAGCCCCAACAATCGGACGTCGGAGAACACTTCAGCGTCCAGTCGGAGCAGCTCCATATCGTCGGAGCAAGAGAACATCCGCCCGCCCCTGCAGAGGATGAACCCCGTCTCGCCGCCCACCTCACCGCAAGGTAAAGTAACTAATGAATATATTAATGATTACATTTTAAAATAATTCTACTTTTATTATAATAATACTCTTTTGTGGAATAACGTACATAAATGAAATACTCTATTAAAAAGGAATCTTCAATCCAACCAAACCTTATAGTTAGGTAGATTATATTAGATTCGATGACCTTATAGTTTCAATTTACAAGCGATATCCTACAAACAGGAATTTTGTTAAATGGCCGTGGAATGGTCATGTATGATATATTGATGTCAGGCTTTTTTCATATAATTGATTTCTTACTAACTCCCATCGCGAATTTTATAAAATGAAAGTCGACACAATAGTAATAAGTGTTGTACTGTAAGGATGTTATAATTGTGTGTAAATAAATAAATAAATAAATTATAAATAGGTAATGGTTCTGGGTTTATGGCCATTTTTTTCTTTAACGCCGGGAAATGCTCTGAGGCATCCCGCCTGAGGAGTGGGTTACGCCCGAAAAGTAAGTGGACGCAGCTCTACCCACTAAAACCGCCCTATGTGCCACCAATGCCGCCTTTGGTGAGGTGCCCCGGATCTGTTCAGAAAACAAGGCAACTCGACGGTTAGTCAGTCCTTCAAGGGACCGACGCCACCTCCACAGAGGGGTTGTCCAGCACCACAGAACAACTCCTCTCTGGGTCTATTGACTATAATCATTATCAAATTAAGTTCTTACCGTTTTTAGTGATTTGTGCCTAATACTTTAGGGCTTAGGCAAAGGACCCCACCATGGTCCAGGCCTTGACGTGGCGGTGGGGCTCAGTAGCCTAGGGTGAGCCCAGCACCTTGGGAGAAGCTAATTGGGCCGAGGGGGCTCTTTGTAACCCTCTTATAATAAGAGGGGACAGAAGAGCAGGGGGGCAAGGGGTGAGGATGGGAACCTCACCCCATTGTACTGTCCCGACGTTGGGAGGGGTTGTTCTGTGGTGCGGGACAACCCCTCTGTGGAGGTGGCGTCGGTCCCTTGCGGGACTGACTAACCGTCGAGGTGCCCTGTTTGATTTCTAGATCCGGGGCACCTCACCAAAGGCGGCATTGGTGGCACTCGCCGGGTTTTGGTGGGTAGAGCTGCGTCCATTTACCAGCTGTCGGGCGCAGCGAGTCCCACATACCCGCGTGGGGAGACCCACTCCTCCGCGGAATGCCTCAGAGCATTTCCCGGCGTTAAAGAAAAAAAAAAAAAAAGGGCTTAGGCAAAGGAAATACTATATGTAATGACTGTTTCTGTCAAACCGCAATATCAGTAAGATAATTATCATTAATATAAATGTTAATATAAACCCAAATAAATATACCTTCCCTGGATCTTATCCCTTATCCGACCCTAGTATGTCATTACACGCCGCCGTCCTTTGATCTGATATTATTGGAATTCGCATATACCACTTTATTACAGTACCGGTTTTCGGTAAAATTGATAAAGACATTTTTTACGTGAATATTATACCGTGTTTTTAACACACTCAGCCTTCGATCAACAATACCATGTATCATATCTTAGACCACCTCCGTAGCTCGTTACGTAAGCGCGTTGGCGCTCAAGCTGGAGGTAGCGGGTTCGAATCCCGCCAGGAAGCAAAAAAGTTTGCTGTGTTCCTGGGGATGTGTATTAAATATGTGTATTATATAATAAAAATCTTAAATACATATATGTATAGTATAAAAGTGTTAAATATATTTCTGGTCTTGTCTGGTACCCGTAACACAAGTTCTTCGAGAACTTACCACGGGACCAGATTGACGTGGTGTAAAAGCATCCATAGATATTATTGATATTATTATTATTTACTAACTGTTGCCTGCAGCTTCGCCCGCGTTACTCAACTCCTATAAGTCACAGCGTGATGTTATATTCTAACCTTCCTCGATAAATGAGCTATCTAACACTGAAAGAGTTTTCAAATCGGACCAGTAGTTCCGAGTAGTCCTGAGATTAGCGCGTTCAAACAAACAAACAAACTCTTCAGCTTTATAATATTAGTATAGATATCTATAATTGACTTTTATATAAAAAATATTCTTTACACGACTGAAAAGTGCTGAACCATTTTCAATCCTTGTTTATTCTTTGCGTCCATAAATAGACCTTCAGAGTATCAAGCACTATGTCTGTAACCTCTTCGTTTTCTTTAATTCTTGAAAACAGTGTCTCTTGCCCTGTTAGTTTTACTACAATGTCTAACAGGGCCTAATATATGGGCAGGTTGGGCTTCTCTCCCGGAGTTTCCACAATCGAGATAAAAATTTCAGAGTATCAAGCACTAGGTCTCCAACCTCTTCGTTTTCTTTAATTCTTGAAAACAGTGTCTCTTGCCCTGTTAGTTTTACTACAATGTCTAACAGGGCCTAATATATGGGCAGGTTGGGCTTCTCTCCCGGAGTTTCCACAATCGAGATAAAAATGTCAGAGTATCAAGCACTAGGTCTCCAACCTCTTCGTTTTCTTTAATTCTTGAAAACAGTGTCTCTTGTCCTGTTAGTTTTACTACAATGTCTAACAGGGCCTAATATATGGGCAGGATGGGCTTCTCTCCCCGAGTTTCCACAATCGAGATAAAAATGTCCAAATTTCAACGGTTTTGCAACATTTACAATTTGGTTTTAGAAATGTGTTCCTGTTCCTTTTATACGTGAAATAATTAGTCGCTTCCTCCCATTCGTTGGCTCTAGAACTCCAAATCCGTGCCTGGCCTCTCAACACTCTGGAGACCACAACAATTGATTAATGTACAAATTTAACATTTCAGTACTCCCAGAGAACAGCGGACGATGTGTTAGGATCTACAAGATTCCGCAGAGTAACCTCAGCGCCGGCACCTACCAGCGCCAGTCGGTCTCCGCTGATCAAGTCGTTACGTCCTACTTCTCGGATAGGTGAGGATATGTAATAGAATATATTTTAAATGCAATGAAAAACCTTCATTCCTAATTATTTAAGTCTTCACACACTTAAAGGCTTGAGAGAGTATGCCAGCGCATAGACGAACTATGGCCTCTACGTCTAAACTCGAGGAAGAGACCCGTGCCCAGCAGTGGAACGCTTATGTTACAATAACTTATGTAATTATTTTTATGTATATCTATCTATGAATATGTAGGTATATGTCTTGATTGTATTTACGAGCATTTTCCTAATGTAATAAAACTACTTACTTTTTGTGTGATGTGTAGTAGAGAAGTTTAAAGTATGCAAAATATCGGGGATATAATATTGTTATATCCCCGATATTTTGCACTCACAAACACTTCCACCTCACAAATAGTGAGGTGGAAGTGTTTGTGAGATTTAAGATGTTGTTTTACGTTTTAAATGTGATTATTATATTGTTTTAGCCATGTATCATATTTTTACAACCTAAATCATCAACTGACAGCTATTCTTTTTCTAGACCGAATAGCATCAAACAAAGAATGGCAGAACTCAGGCTGGATACAAAGTCAAGAGGAGGAGGTGAAGACGAATCAGTTGATAGTTCGAGCTTTGAGGAAACGGCCCCGTAGTATTATTGTATGATATACAAATGTGACCCTTGAATGTTAATATATAAATACTGAATGGCCAATATCGGTGTTAGGAAACAATAAAGGTTTTATAACATATATTTTACCTACAGATAAAAAATTGCCAAGATGCATCCCAATCTGATATTACTTAACAAGTACCTTAGTGTCGTACCTATGTATTGTAACTAAAATTCCTACAACTGAGTACATTATAAGTATAGATATTTACAGCAAATAAATCAGAATTCTAGAATAATCCACGGCTAACCAAACGTGGAAAATGTATTTTTTTGGAGAAAGTTTGTATTTTCTTAGCAATGTGCATACTTAATTCATTATTAATTACAAATTTTAACGGTGTTGTTACTTAAAATTTTACTGACGTAGAAATGATATTATTAAACCAAAGACCACAAGAGCTAATATTTATTTTGTGAAATTCAATTATTTTCTTAACGTTTAAAGTATATTTCATATTTTAGTACCTAGACAGATATTCTATAATTAATATTTAATGTTATCAAATAACACAGATATAAAATATTTAAATTTAAATAAGTGCTAATTTATTCGCGTATTAAAAATATTGATGTGCTCAAGAAAGTAAACTAGGACACAGTAAGGCTAAGTTTATATTTTAGCATAAATTAAGATGTAAATTACATTTGAAATTATTAATCTTAGAAGAAAGAATAAGATCACCAGCGCGATGAAATGAATAATATTAAAATAAAATTATAATTAAATATAAACCCTTATATGTCCCACTGCTGGACACCGGTCTCCTCCTCGAAATCAGGCGAGGAGGGTGTTGGGCCATAGTTCACCGATGCGCTGGCCCAATGCGGGTTTATCAACTTTGAAACATTCAAAGACTTTTAATCAGGCATTCAGGTTTTCTCACGATGTTTCCCTCACCGGTTGCAAGCCATGGTGTCATGTTCAGGTGCACGTAGAAATTTAGAATAACCCATTTCAAGACATCACAGGGGTCGGGATCGAACCCGGACCTCTCGGCTCACACTCAAGAGGCCGAGCCCGTACCCACTGACTAGTGGTAGTGACTAGACCATCGTCGCTCACGCATACCTATATCCGATATATAATCCGATCCGATTTCAGTAATTGAAAACATTTAATATTATCACGATAATAACTTTCACTATCATAGACATCCAAACTAATCATATTAATATTATAAAAGCGAAAGTTTATAAGAATGTATATATATATATATATATACATTCTTATAAACTTTCATATATATATATATATATATATATATATATACATTATATATATATATATATATATATATATATATATATATATATATAAAGTATGTTTGTGTTACTCTTTCATGCTAAAACTACTGAATAGATTTTAATGAAACTTTACAATAGCATAGCTTACACATCGGAATAGCATTTAGGCTATTATCTGTCCCTGTACTCCCACAGGAATGGGAAGTAAGCGGGTGACATAGCAGGGCGCTAAGTTATAAAATATGTTAATTTAATTTCGTTTGTTCACAACACTTCCACACCTAACCATTAAGCCAATATTAAAAATTCTTTCACCAATGGAAAGCTACATTATCAGCGAGTAACAGAAGCTATATTATATCCCCGTATTTCCACGAGAGCGGTAACTACTTGAGACAAACCGCGGGGCGTTGCAATAGTAATTATCGAAAAAGGACCACAAGTCTACAACAGACTGTAGAATATAGAAATGCCTGTATGAAAGATAAGTTTTACTCATATAAACAATATATCACTCTACTAGTGGGTTTTTTTCTGACAAAAATCAGTCTTGAAACTAGCTGTTTTAATACGCCTATTGCCGGTCTATCTTGTTCTTTAATCTGATATTCAATACTAAAATAAGAATATTAAATATGAAACTCTAGCTTAAGTATTATATTTACTCGTGTATCAAGTATCAAGGGTTCTCAATCTTTTGTTCTGGATATATTTTAACATTCTGTCCGGGTTTCTCGGGGATGTTTTGGTTGGAGTGCTAAAAGTGATTGCGTTAATTAAATTCCAGAATATTTATTACCATTGAAACACCCCAATTTCTCATAGGCTAGGGTCCCAAGGAATCTATGTCAACTTTTTAGTCTTCAAATTATTTTCAATTAAAATATGTCATATAGCACAAATGTCAATTATATTAGTCCATTGAAATGTTACATTTTTTAGGCCTTACCTTGCGTTTTTTAGAGGACGCAATTTTATTTTTTTGGTGTGTAGGGGGTTCACAGTTTGTGGGGTCGCCACCCTTGTGGCCACCACCGGCCCTACGGCCGCCATCTAGAAAATAGGGGTTGAAATGGTTTTTACGATATATTTCTCACACTATTTATCTTGATTAAAAAAAAATAACATTTTTTGTTGCAAATTAAATTCTCTGCTCTTTTGCCCCCTACACATCAAAAAAATAAAATTGCGTCCTCTAAAAAACGCAACGCAAATATAACTTTTCAATGGACTATTATTGAAATTTAAATAAGTTTACTTTGTCATATTAACTTTTACATTTAACATAGCATGTTGAAAACATCTTCGTTCTACGGCTTCGATCAGCAAAATTTGCTGTAGCTGGGTAAAAACAGCGCATAATATGAATGAATAAATCTTTTAAAACAGTTTGAGAACACCTGATTTGTATCTATTCATTATAAGTGTTCTAGTCAGATTAGTATTGTACTCTCAGAATCATGTAAGACATAAAGTGATGTAAAATAGATTAGAAGTTAATGTACTAGAATCTCTATGGTCTAAAAGACAGCAAGTTGCAACATTTGGTTATCAATCTAGAATATTATAGTACCTAACATTTTGCGATGCAAGAGAATTGAAATATTGTTTAAGTGTTAATGTCCATTCTCCTATAATTTATTTGGTGTATAAATATAGAAATAATGTGAAGTTAAAGATATTATATAAGTACGTGTTACTTACCAATGATGGAACCAAATTGTTAGATTAATGTGTTATCGGTTCGAGATGTGTTAAATGAATGAACGAGGTTTTATAATGTGAAATGGAACTTAAGGATGTGAAAAAGTGAACTCTAAACGGTATAATAAGTACATAAATTCATAAATTGTAGGTCTAGCAACACTAAGTTGTTCGAGTAGAATTGACACATTATAATAATTTTAGCCTACTTTTGAAAAATGATAGTTAAGCATTTTTAAGGATTAATCTATACGCAAAGATAAAATCATTTACCAAAGAAAATATATTTATTTTTCTCCACTGTATGTATACACACGTGATAAATGTGTCAACTCTATTTTTCTAACTCTGTGGTAGCAAGTAGTGGTCTTAGCGACAAATGGCATAAAACCCCACGTACTAATTTTTCATACCCACCAAAGAGTGGCATATCTAGGTGACTATAATCAATGTTGTATATAATAAGCTAAGTGTTGAATATAATATATAAACTTGAAATCATAACATATTAAATACACTTTACTAAAATAAATACTACAATACTTTTTGTTACTTAAAACTATTTTTTAATCTGAATGTTTGAGAATATAATATAATTATTGTAGAATCATAAAATTTAGTGTAGAAGCAAGCGTTGGATGTCTGTAAATAATCAATATTGTGTATAAAACTATTTTCAATGTCATCTGAACTTTGATGTTCTATTTTGTAAATACTTATATGGGGTTTAGTATCTTATAAAATCATGAGACTTCTAATAATAAAATATAACATTGTTCTTTAAATTCATAATTTGATTGCTCTGCCGACTGCCGCCGATTTAGAGCAGTACAAGAGATGGAAAGTTGCATAAATCCAACAAAAATAAATTGTATACATTTCCAAATAGAATTAAAACTGCCGTGGAGCCTAAGGGCAGAAACCGTGAGAATAATTTATAAAAATTTCTTGCCTCGTTGACCCTTAACTACTACTTTCACTATACTCGTGCAATTAAAACTATAGCTTCTTGACAGAGAATGGAAAATGAAGATTGACGAAGAAGTATCGGATGTCGGATCTAATGCATCAACGTACGACGTAAGACGTATTTAAAACTGAATGAATTACACGCGGCAAATCGTTGGACATAAGTGCGCGTTACAACCACGTCTACAGACAGGATCGGGATTGTTCGAATTGGTTAGCGGGCTAACCCGGTATTTATTAAGCGCTGTTGCCGCGCGAGCCGATTATTGACGATTTGCCGCGTGTAATGGATACAAGGCATCCACGTTCGGTGTGGCAAATATCAGCTAAAAATATTTTGGACGTGCTGAAAAACTGTATTGAGGTAGTGTAATTTGTCATAGTTCTACCAACTTGTGTTAAAGGTGTGAAAGATGTTGCGGTCATTAATCAGTAAAGTCACTTGGCTCATAAGTTATATATAAATGTTGTACGGAGAAACCTACAAACATAAATAATTATATTACCTATAAAGTTATTGTATTGACTTCAATGTAAATATACGTACTTCAAATAAGTATTAATGTTTAACCGAACGTAGGTAAATACGAAAGAAAATATATGTTATGAAATGCATTACAATTGGAAACTTTTAAATTAGATATTAGGTGCCTAACTCTGTTGTTTTATGTAAATTTTAAATAAATGTCTGTTCAAAGGTGCATTGTCTTATTATAAACCTAAATATAATAATTTAAATGAATTACTACTTACTAGCCACTTGACGTTCTTTGAAAGAGGGCTAGTAGTTAGTAAAAATAGATTGTTACTCCCGTGGGAACTTTGGGACAAAAAATATGATACATTCCTTCCAGTAGCTTAAAAATGAAACGGCTACCTAGCCAATTTCTTCATCAGCGGGCATCGATCTTCAGACCATAATATAACCGATACAGACCATACCATAATATAACAGATATAGAGACCCAAAAAGACGGCAAATACATTTTAAATATGACGCTTGAAGATATTAGTTATATTTTCAAATGTTTTTTTTTTCTAATTTTTAAGTGGCCTTAATTTTTAAATGTTACTCATATCATACCTACAACATCAAATTCATATAGCCTATAGGTACAGTCAGTAGTTTTGACAATAAATATTTTACAATGTTTATGTATATATGTATTTAATTAAAATTGGTTTTTGTACATCGTGGTATAATTAGTTAAAAATTTATGTAAAACAAACATTCATAAGAACTTGGGTTGCTGTTTCAATGCTGTAATATCTAGAAATTTTGGTATTTCCAGTCCAGGTGTTTGTGTCGAAGCACCTGAAAAGACACAAATATTTTATATTTACTAAACAATCTTAAGTGGTGTATATGGAACAGTAGAGCTTGATAGAATGACACTTTGACATTCAATATTGATAGTTAATAACAAAGATTTAAGTCGTTAGATGCACCCGTTCCTTGAAAAACGGTTGAATTATTTTTTAATGTGTGCGTTTGCAAGACGCTTTTGCGCACAATACCGTCAACAAATTCACAAAATTTTAAAGCGTAAGTAATAACGTTGTTAGTGTAAATAATATATATAAGTGCAAACATATAACACGTTATTAATATTATATAGGTAATATTTATTCTCCATAAAATAAAATCAATTTATTATAATTTTGCCTGTTTGTTTTCTTAACATAATTTTATGAACATGATAACTCAACTGAAACATACAAATCTCTCTTATAATATACTCTTTATAATATTATTGTAAAATACATCCCACATAGTTTGTATTTATTGTCATCCCTTTCCAACTCCTGTCCCGAAAAAAATATTTTTTCATCCTCATTATCTCAAAAACTACCCCATTTATCAAAAATCTTCCACGACAGTCGATTTATATTTTGGTTGTTATATTCCAAATTCTATTAAATGGATAAATGGATAACCCGTTCCAGAGTTTTTGAATTATAAACAAACAACGCCAAATCGTCTCAGTGACTCCAAAGGCGGCACTGGTGGCACTCGCCGGGTTTTAGTGGGTAGAGCTGCGTCCATTTACCAGCTGTCGGGCGCAGCGAGTCCCACATACCCGCGTGGGGCAGACCCACTCCCCTGCGGGATGCCTCAGAGCATTTCCCGGCGTTAAAGAAAAAAAAAAGGGATATTTGCTCGTTCGAAAAACAACATAGAATTCAATTGATTATCTTTTTTTTATGTGATCAAGGGGCAAACGAGCAGTCGGAACCTCACGGCGCCGACACCCATACACAACCGCACACTAAGGCCACGCGCCGCCCTCGTTAAAATTGTATTATTAAACGCGACAGCATAACTGTCACTTGACGCCGGTGTTATGTGAGCTAGAGGTACCACCCCGGTCGTGCCTGCCCAATTCGGCTGCAAAGCACCATGGCACTACCTCTTACTGCATTTTCATTTAAATTCTCTAGTACTAGTAAGAACAAGTATGTACTTGTATTTGTTATCTTTTTCTTTTAAAAAACAAGAGTAACTTAAAGACTCAAATTTTCCGAATGACATCCTACACCAACGCTGCGACGTCGGCGAAGCAGCGCTCATGTGGCATTGACTGCGTCGAAATCATTGCGTTGGCAAGGGCATCTAACAATTTAAATCTTTGGTCAATAATAAAAAATTGTTCCCGGAATCATTACTAACTAATATATGATTTAATATCTCACTCAATTTTGATTCCTTAAGGAAGAAAAATTAAAATAAAAAATTGTAATCTTAAGCAGATTTTACAAAGTAAAAATTGGTTCAGCATGTGAAATTACAGACCAGTGGGCAAAATACTAATAGCAACAATATCTAACTGATTACTATGTATTAGTATATAGTATACATATACCCTATAATAGAAATTCATAGTAATCCATATGAGAAGGTAGAAAATTAAGTTGTAGTTACCTGGTATTAATTTATGTTTTTCCATATAATTTCTAGTAGCATAACTCATTTCAGTTGGTCCATTATTAACTGGCCTTGGAGACGGCGCCTTTGCTAAAATAGGACGACTTTTCAAATACTTTGCTGCCAACTGGTTCATTTTTAAACTTGTATCTGTTACAGCAACATTTAAGTTTTGCTGTTGCATTCCCAGTGGGTCATCACCAAATGTAACCCTATAATTTAGAAATTCATAAATGAAATATTTGTATTCATAGAGCCATAGAAGTCATCAAATTCATAGTAATAATTTTTGTTATTTACCTTTTTGCAACACTAACATTGGTCCTGTCAATTTGCATTTGCAAACACTTTTGGCGAGTGTTTCTATAAAGTGCACTTGCCGAAGATGGCATGTCCGATTCATGTAACATGCCATTAACATGAGTCTGAAAAAAACCACATTTATTTACAATATAATATAAAATTGGTAGTGCTTCGTATCCAGCACACCCAAAGTGTTTGATAGGGCTTCACAGGGTCATGAACTCGTGGCAGCGCTTGGAGGGGACCTCTCTCTCTCGAGTGTGATGCGCTGCAAGCTCGAGCCTGGCAGGCGGCAGCGTCGTCCGGCGCCGGCGAGGGTGCTTCATGTTGTTGGAGTTTCTCCATACTAGGAGGGAGCCGGATTAGCCCTTTTAGTAAACCGGTCAGTCACAGGGGGTATCCTGTGTTAGTCAAATCTGAGACACTCCCCTTCAAACAGTTGAAGGCAACTCGCAGTGTTTTGTGGTTGGTGGGGGGAGGGGGGAGTCCCACATATCCCCAGGGACAACCCATCCCCAGGTGCATTAAGCATTTCCACTGCGACAACAGGTAATGCTTAATATGACTAGATGATTTTCAATGCAAGAGTGAAACTACCAATCCAACTAAAAATCTTTTTAACCATGTTGTCATGACTAATATTAATAATACTAATAAATAAATCTTAGTTAAAACAGGTAAAACAGATAATGTCTAGTAAATTTATAAAGTGACATCTAACCTACTAATGCATACTTCATGTAGAAATATTACATACCATTACTTTGTTATAATAAGTCCAACCAACGTTAGATTGTTCATCGCTGCCGGAATCCGAGCTGCAAAATAAAAATCACTATTGAAGTATTATTATTATTATTTAGGGGGTGGGGACACCAGCAAGGCCAGACGGGTGATCAGTCCTCATTAACGGGACCATTTCACCCATTATTGAAGTATAAAAAAATAGTAAACCTTAATTTTTTAGGGTTCCGGAAAACGGAACCCTTATAGATTCGTCATGTCTGTCTGTCTGTGACATACGGAATGTCACAGCCACTTTTTTCCGAAACTATAATACCTATAATGTTGAAACTTGGTAAGTAGATTAGACACTGCCCTGTGGGTAGGGGACCCACAGGGCAGTGTCGTGAGGACTATGGCCTTGACCCTCTTCTCAGAGGAGACCCGTGTCTAACATTAATCGATGATGTATGGGTCGATGAAAATGAACCTGGACCTAGCATACGACAACTAAATTTTGTTGAATTTTAAAACAATTAAAACAATTAATATAGTATAAAAGAATATGTTTGTCTACAATTTTTTAATCTCCTACAAGCAATCTTAGAATGATTGATTTTTTTATAGCTTAGGCCTTAGGGGGACAAACGAGCATTCGGAGCCTTAGATGACTACCGACTCCCATAATAATAATAATATCTAAGTACGCTTTATGCACCACGTCAATCTGGTCCCGTGGTAAGTTCTCGAAGAACTTGTGTTATGAGTACCAGACAATGGAAATATATTTAATATTTTATACTATACACATATTTAAGGTTTTTTATTTATAATACACATATTTAATACACATCCATGAACCAGGAACACTGAAACTTTTTGTTCCCTGGCGGGATTCGAACCCGCAACCTCCGGCTTGAACGCTAACGCGCTAACCATTGAGCCACAGAGGTCGTCCTCGTAAACATTCACACAAGAGATAATGCAGATGCATTACCCTCCTTTACCCCATCCCCTACAATGGGACACCGGAAACTCATACACCGCAAGAAACGCGACAGCATAGGTGTCACTTGACGCCATTATCATGTGAACGAGAGGTACCCCTACGGTCGTGCCGGCTCAATTCGGCTGAAAGCAGCATGGCACTACCTTTTAGACCTATGTAGCTAATTCATCCTTCCTAATCCTTACTAATATTATAAATGTGAAAGCATGGATGTTTGTTACGCTTTCACGCGAAAACTACTTAACCGATCATCATGAAACTTTGTACACATATTCTTGGAGGTATTAGAAGTAACATAGGATACTTTTTATATAAAAAAAAACTAAAGAGAGGTGTCAAGGGACACCCGGATGGATCGAAGTTCCTTTCGATTAATTAGTGAAGAAATAAAACTATCTTATCCTGCGCAGACGAAGTCGCTGGCACCAGCTAGTATTTCTATAAATCCAAAACTAGATAAATATAACAAAAACAAGATTTTGTTATGCATAATTATTAATTATCACATCTAAGAATAATTCGAGCATAGTCAATCTACTGCATATTCGTATACTGTGGCGTGCTTGCCGGCCGTGGTAGGTCACCGGAGTTCATATAAAGACATCTCCCGCGCAACGCAAGTGCAAAGCGATTCGGTGCGTTAAATACCTATAGTTTTGGGAGAAAGGGCCCTTAAAACGGTGCGTCGTAGAGAAAAAGTGTCTTCCAGGCAATGAAAGCTAATAAAATTTACTGCAACTTTTGTCCTACACAAATTTTCGGATCCCTAACCGTTTTTGAACTACACGTTCTGAAAAAGTGAAAAAACGACTTATCATGTTATTTGGGATGAAAAATAGTCTGTATGTTATCCAGGTCCAGGTATCAGGTAAATTTGGTAGATAAGTGTATTAACATACCAAATTTCTTACAAATCTGTTCAGCGGTAGAGCTGTCAAAACATTTTTCCTTTTTATTTTATTTTATATACTCATCCGTTTAGGCTGTGAAGGTCCTGGGAAGGATTTTTCTTCCAAAGCACCTTCATCTTCAGTGGATGGTTCCTGCTGGAGGGGCTCTATGGTATCTTCAACATCGGACATCATCAACAACAGAGACACACCGTTATTAATTAATTTTATACTCAATGTCCCTAAACAAAATACGGGTGATTTGAATCTGTTTACTCCTGTAGTTATCAATACTCGATCCCCATATTATTTTCTTCGCCACTGAGGTTTAACCCCTGTTACAATCAACAACAGAGACACACCGTTATTAATTAATTTTATACTCAATGTCCCTAAACAAAATACGGGTGATTTGAATCTGTTTACTCCTGTAGTTATCAATACTCGATCCCCATATTATTTTCTTCGCCACTGAGGTTTAACCCCTGTTACAATGCTCAGTATATCTTCTTGAGAAAACCGACAATCAATACTACTTTCCATGTAGTCAAAAATCTCTTGCATAGCCTCTGAGACATGGCTGTCTGTAGGGATCTCAGCTTTCAAACTTCGGCAACTGATAGGCTTAACAAAAGTGTAGTAGCAGTCTTTGTGGTATACTGCTCCCTCAGCCACAAGATCGTTAATCGAGGACAAGGGACCAAGAACAAGATCACCTCGGGAATCTATCCTCATAGAACTCACCTCCCTGATACGATTTTGAAGAGTAAATATTTCAACTTTATGTACTATTTATTCTCCTTGTTATAAGGCGTTTTGGTTTTTTCTTGTACATAAGGCGCACATAAAAAACAATGACTTTTGAAATCGAAATCTTGAATTGGGGAGTTGAAGAGCTGAGCTGAGAGGGCCGTGCTTCTACCTGAGTTTTGGATGCATCCCTTACTGTATCTATAATAATTGCTTTACCCCGGATGTAATTTAAAAGGGATGTTAAACCACGGACAATTTGGTAGGTACTTGTCATCTTTTCGTTCTTGACTAGCTTTGATAAGGACTAGTATTCACTTTTCTTTCATCGCAGTAACGTCCTTACTCCATTTCACGACGTCCTCGTTACACACAGGATATTTATTAGTACTCATTGCTAATAATTCAATTCGTAACTAATAATTCGATTCGTAACTAATAACTTTTATAGATCATAGAACCTTTAGAATCTTTATGGCCTTTTGGCTGCTCCCTTGCGTTACCAGGTAGGCTACAGCCAAACAAGTCAAAATGAGATGAGAGACGGTGGTAACATTAAGGCATGGATGATAATGGGAGTTTTAGCCAGCAAGATCGCGCTTTCTGTGACAGTGGGCATCGAAGATATAAAGTGGTGACCCGCATTCGCTCCATTACCCGCTTATGGTTGAAAACTCGATCTCAAACTGTTACTGCCTTCATC
Organism: Helleia helle; assembly: GCA_963853865.1. NCBI lineage: Eukaryota > Metazoa > Arthropoda > Insecta > Lepidoptera > Lycaenidae > Helleia > Helleia helle. The sequence continues at coordinate 18,907,814 of OY971421.1, forward strand.
GCTTGGAGGTACTCCCAGCTTATGCTATCAATAAAATACCTAATTTTTTGTTTTCAACATCAAGTAATGCCCGTCATACTGAAAAACATTCATTGTTACTATTTCGGAGCGTGATGCCCGAAAACTGATGATGATTTCGAAAAAGTGTATAGGACAAAAATTGTAGGGAATTTTGTTAGATTTAATTTCGTAGAAGACATTATTTCTCTACAACGCACCGTTTTAAAGATAATAGCAAAAAACTCAAAAGTTCCCAACTTTAACCCCCTCCGGCGCCCCTCCTAGAGGCGGGGATTTTTAGTTTGTTTACTCTCTAAGCATTCTGAACAAGTTTCTGAAGAAATTGCTTAGGTGCCAGCTCACGCACTCTACAGCTGCTTTGTTGAGTGGACTATAAACTCATTTTGAAAATTGCAAGACTATACTAATTGACCTCACAACTTACCTTGTTGACCTTATATCTGTTATAAAAGTATTCAAAATATTTTTTATTAATAATCAAATAGATGATACAATAAATTTATATATTTTATGATTCATAATAATGAACTTACTCACTGTAATCCCTTACGTCTAAATATAGGCTTCGTTCTGGCGACATAAGTGGAGTTGTCGCATTGTCAACTTGCACATTATACAGGCTTATCTCATTATATGTTTTATCATTATTGACAGCGTCAGTTTCTTTCGTCATATTCTTTGTAAAATCTTGTACATAATTAGAACTATGTACGTCACTTGGTACTTTGTCGTTTGTCATAGGTATGCCATCTAAAAAATTTACTTGTATCGGTTGAGATTTTGATACAACTTCTTTTATACTAATTTGTGACCTGTTACATTGAATCTGAGCCTCATTCTGTGAGACTACTTCCTTGTTGATAATTGTAGATGTACGGACCATTTCAAAGCTTGTCATCACGCCTATAGACATTTTTTGCTCTTCAACAGATTGCAATGCAACATGTCTAGTTACATATTGTGTGACAGGTTGAGTTTCTTGCTTATTACTTATCAATTTATCTACCTTTTCTTGTAACAACTGTAACTGCTCATTTTGCAGTTTAATTATTTTAAATAAATCTGAAACACTTGGCTCTCTTTTAAACTTATCATCTAATTTTTCAACATCCTCACAATTTTCTTTGTTCGCTTGGCCAAACTTTTCCAATGCCCAGTTCTTTTTGTCAACACAATTTTTTGGAATAGTTTTCGGTTTTGGTTTTGCAGATGTGTCATCACAGCAAATTTGTTTTGTACAACTTGATGTTATACAAGCACAAGGTGGAAAATTTGTACATTGGCATGATTTAAAATTAGGCATACACTGTTGGCTTAGTAATGGTGAATGAAAGCAATTTGTACATCTTATTTGTAAGCAGCTATCAAAATTATTTTCAGTGTGTTGGTATTCCCTGTGCTTTTGAGATGGACATGTACCCTTAGTCATTAATTCCATTTTTTTAGACAAGGGATTATTTTCTTTATCAAAGTGGCTATATAATGAATCTTTGGTGTGCAATTTACCATTATTTTCTCTCCTTAAAAAGAAATCATCTGCCTTGTTTAAGACATTTGGAGGGGATTGATGATTCGTTTCAGCTATAACTCTCTTGTTTACTACACTCAGTGGTTTTCTAGAATAATTATCTTGAAAGTTATGTGGACTTACTGAAACGCTTTTAGATCCTAGATTTGATGAATCGAGCATGCTAAGATCTAAATCATTGCAAGGGGTCCAAGAGTTTTTAATATTGTCAGTAATTAGTAACCGAGTTTTACCAACATTAGGATATGGCGACAGATTTCCATATGTAAAGGCATACTCTGGGTCTGGATTGTATGGAACAATTCGTTCACTTTCACATAATGGTAAGCTTGGAGCTGAACTAATTTGCCGCTCAATAAAAGGTCGAGGAAAATGACACTCATTTTCATTCATGTCGAACATTTTATATGATTTCAATGGCGATTCAAAGCGTACCTTCTTCATATGCACCACTAAAATTATTTTAAACTATAAATACTCCATAAAAACTTTGGATACAAACTTAATTCATTAAAAATAGTTAAGTCAAATTCAAATGTTCAAAATAATAACCGTTAGATACAAAATACAAATTAATTACAGAATACAGACTTCTTACTTCAGCTGTCAATGCTGTCAATTGTCATTGTTAATTTATTATTATTTTCATTTAAAGGCATTAGCTACTAGGCTATTAGCCATACAAAATACAATATTCGGTCTGTAATACGGAGAAATGGCGGGAAACCCCAAGGAGCGTGGCTTCGCACCTCTAGTCCCCATCAATGAACTATCATTCCCCATTCCATCCACCCAAGGCAGTCCACCACAATATTCGCCAAACAATCACATTATATATTACACAGATTAAGTTTTTAAAACAAACACTATAGAAAACCACTCCGAATGGACAAAACACAAAATAATAATTAATTAACGGGAAACCAAAAAAAACACAAACGCGCCAAAACCAATCACAATATATACAGATTAAGTTTTTAAAACTAACACTATAGAAAACCGCTCCGAATGAACAAAACACAAAATAACAATTAATTAATGGAAACCGAACCGCAAACACAACCGCACGCTATGATACTTCCCGCCTTCCCACCATACATAATAGGATTCTCAGTCTACGCATAATACACTAATATCTTAGACAAAGTATCCTTTAATATCAAATGGAATTGACAGTCGCGTATACCCGAAAGGGACAAGCATATTTTTGTACGGATGCCATATTCATGATAATAAGTCCACTTATTTTCTTGAAACAAGTGTATTCAAAATAAAAATACTGGAAAAGATTGATAGATAACTATAGGCATAAGCCCTACCCAAACATTTATTGTAATTTATGACAGCTGCATTGTTCAGGATTATCGAAAATATGTAATGAAAATAAACCGCTAAAAACATAAATGACAAAAAAGAAGGCCAACGTCCTCTTAATATGTATGATATATTTAGCCTTTTAGGATAGAAATAAACATATTTGTGATGCTTGCATTGATCCAAATTTGGAAGCAACATGTCAGCGACCTATTTTTTAAAATTTGTGTTGTTCATTTCATCATGATAATCACCGCTTTTTGTATTTGATTTGAAAACGAGTAAAGCATTCTTGACAAAAGCTGCTTCTCCTCCTGCATTGACGATTATATATCTATTTCCTTTAGAAACTGGGTTCAGAACACCATCATCTTTATTACTTTGCCAACATTGTCCAACTGTGTGCGAAGTGTGTTTTTTTTTGTCACTAAGTTCGTTTTCCTGATTTTTTTGTAAATATGTCTCCCTCCATGCGGATATATCATTACGTTCAGTAAGAACTATTAGATTGGGTCTTCTTGTATCGAAATACTAGTTAATGTAATATTTTCCGTAGGGTCTCTCGGCTCCCCTTAAAATCAATTTCTTCTCGAAGAACATTAAGGCAGTATATTGGCAAATACACAGTGAGAAGCGCTTGGCAAAAAAATCAGGAAAATTATTCCCGCGTAATTTATCGGCCTGGAAAAAAGATATGTTATATTCAAGGATATTACCTAGAACCCTTGTAAGTTCATTACACGATTAGATTAACTTAACTCAATCATAAAAATCCCAAACATAGCATAAATTTATGCAAAGCCTGTACACATTAATTGTAGGAAAAAATATTTCTTTTAAATTTGAAATTTATATCCTAATTTTCTTCATTTCAACCTACGTAACCTATGTATATTCAAATTTAATTTATTTCACTTTTTCGGTACAAAACTTAAAAAACCATAAAAACAACAACGGTTTCGGGCAGGCCGATGCAATACCGTGCCGCCCGCGTCCCCGCAGTTAGGGATGTGATAAACGGCTTTTTATTTTCAGCACGCTTAAGGGTTTGGCTTTTATTTTTCAGCGCGCTTAAAAAAGCCAGCCGAGCTTTTTATTGAAACGCATTATGCAGGCAACAGACAGGATCACCTCAGCGACAGGCTGGCCCCGGCGAAGGCCAGACACTCCTTGTAGGGGGGGACTGCCCGGCCGCTACTAAGCAGTCCCCACGACGTTGTGCCATACAGACCCAGGTTCCCATCCTGAGCCCGACACGAGCACAGAGGTGTTACTGGAGGCGCATTAAATAGCGCCTCCTACGCCCGCGGGAGAAGGCTTCGTCGGCGGCCTCCTCTCTCACCCGCTCGTCGACCTCCTTCTGGGACATTACTGCCTCACAGAAAGAAACCATCACCGTCCAGTACTCGTCGTCACCAAGCATCGCGGTGATGACGCTCGGCAGAGACAAATCCCCTCCGATGACTGATGTCAGGATTGGGATTGATTTTTTAAATTTCTCTTAAAAAATAATTCATTCAACATGATGATGATGATGATGAATATAATATATACTTTTAAAATTATTATGTTGGGACATCCCATACAGGACCATCTGATCCCAAACTAGGCAGATCCTGTTCTTATGGCAACCAGACAACTGATGTATACTTATATTATATTTCTAAATACATACATTATATAGATAAAACTACACCCAGACACAGAAAAAATGATCATGCTCATCACACAAACATTCATCCTGGGTGGGAATCGAACCCATGACCTTCCGGTTTAGTAGACAGGGTCACGAACCACTAGATCAATAGGCCAGTTCAAGACAAAAGGCAAGTGCTTTTAATAACCTTCACCATTAGAGCCACATGCATTGTTAGAATTATTAGTATTCTCCTCACCATTTTCTCCACTAGTCCAACCACCACCGCCATTATTCTCGTAATCCTGCCGTTGAGAAGAAGTCGGCCGTGATAAGTCACGCGAAAGTAAATCATTGAAAACACCCTAATGTTTCAGTTTCAAATGTTGTTTCAAATTACTTATAGTTGTTCTATAAGATATTTGTTTTTGACATGTATTACACACAGCAACTATCGGTCTGGTTTTTTTGAAAGTAGTCCCAGATTAAAACGCCGCTCGACATTTTCACTACACTAATAATTATTAATTATTCACACACTTTAAGTGTTGTGAATAATTAATAATTTATAGGGTGTAATACACCCTATAACTAATGTAATATATAATAACAACACAAAAATCATAATATGCAGACTAGGCTGTATGGACTATTATTATTTAATCTAAGTATTTTCACTTTCCCTATTGGGTTTATAAATAATAAATATTATTTATAACAACAAAAAAAAATCACAACACTAATGTACTTATTTATAACTATAATATATTTAATTCCTAATAAAAATATCAGTTTACTATTTACATTCACCATTATCAAATAAAACATTTAGGTCACTCAATTCACACTAATTCAAATAACGGCTACGCGCACGCAAAGTAAAAATTAACATCTAAGCTCATCGACATTGACAAGCGTACTGAGTTTAAAAAATTAAAATCATTTAAAAATTAAAATCAAAAATCATAAATCATAATAAAAGTTTCTAAGCTGTAAAAAGTTTGTAACCAACCAAAAACGGAGCGTTGTCAGTCTGATAGAAATGTTATGTAAACAGGCAGAATGTATTTTAGCCGTTTAATACGTAACCAATCGAATCTAATATTGATTCTTAAAGGTATAGGGATAAGGTTTTAATCCAATAAAATGAAAAAATCTTTATATTGCGTCATATCACCCACAGCGCATAGAAGTAAGGTTCCTTATTTACATTATATTTTGAGTTTTAAACGTATCGGAATAAGGTTACTTTCCTTTAATCATGATAATATAGTATTGAATTTTTTAAAATTTTAACCTTGACGCTTAATCGAAATCAGCTTGATTTTATTAACGCGCTTGAATGTTTTTTTCAAAAAAGCAGAATTTTTACAGCTCTAATTGATTAAGCGCCCATCTTTACCCGCAGTCGCGGTTTGGCCGCTGTCACTTACTTGCTCAGAAAAACACTTCTTAAAGTACCAAATTGCAGACCTATTTAGGAAAGTTTATTTACTTACTAAAGAATTTAAGAACACGGCTAATAACATTAATGGTACATCTCTTCATCTATAAGAATAAATCGCTGAAATAAGCTATTGTGAAGAGTTGTACAAAAGCAATACGATGGTTGACGTAGTGTACCCTATGTATGTGATTGGGATAATTTAGAACTGCTGGAGTCTAAAACTCTGCGATCCAATGTATATGCTGCTCTCAACTCCCTTAAAATGAGGAAAACATCAGATTCTGATGCAATAACGGAAAAGTTTTCAAATTTCTAGGTGAATCTGGCATAGATGGGCTCCACGTAATTTGTAGCAAAGATGGCTTGTTAGTCCTGTTAGTGATCCTGACTGCTAAACCAGAAGGTCGTGGATTCGATCGCTACACAGGACAAATGTTTGTGTAATGAACATGATAATTTGTTCTGTGTCTGGGTGTAATTTATCTATAATATGTATGTATTTAAAAATGTCAGTATTTATCATTTGTTCATCATTTTTTCATTGTATCATCAAGGCAGACCTAGTTTGGGATCAGATGGGCGTGTGTGAGTTGTCCCAGCATATTATTATTATTATTATTATGGGCTACTGGAAAATGGCAAAAGGACTGGACAGACTCTATTTTACGACATCTACACAAAAAGGGTTTCACAAATCAATGTGTTCCATCGCCACACAGCCACGTTATCCCAGAGTGTGACAATAAAGATGATGATGCAAACTTAATGGCATACGTACACGAAGGTGAAACTAAATTATTGACATCAAATAGGTTTTACAAAAACGTTCCACCAAATATTAAATATTCATAAGTACCTTGGTTTTTAGTTTCATTTTCGTATCGTTTTCAGGAGCTGCCAATGAAACGAAAACTATTAAGTACTACTAACAAGTAAAAAAAGTGATATTAAAAGCAAATGAGGCTGACGTTACTTTTAATAAATTAATACAAATAACGTTGTGTTTTAACAATAATATATTTTTTAATAGCTTAAAGACTGAGTGGTTTAAGTATGAAAGCTTTACACAATTAGAAAGTTCTTAAAATTATGTAATAAAAGCTAACCCTGAATTAATGCCTTGTTTCTACGCCTGTTGTTTTAAGATATCCAACATATTTTTAGTGGTAACAAAAGGGCGTACAGAAATTATATTAGATTTTAATAATATAATAAAATAATTACAGCTCTGGAGTAAGTGTCTTAATGTTTGTAAAATAGTTATAAATTGAATACAGTACTTTAATAAGAAATAACTTATTCATCACAATAAAACAATATTCCCTTTTGTACGCCCCAAAATTAGTATCATTTTTTTTACTATATAGTAGATGTTGCCAAAATTGCGTTGAAAGAAAGAGGCGTACTTACCGTTTATCAAAAACTATGCGTGCTATAATTTGAAAACTTACCAGACGGTAAGTTATGTCGAAAAAGAATGCCAAGTATCAGCCTTATACAATCAACTAGTTTTGTTTTATTCATTATTTTGTCTTTCCTGTAAAACTGTACTTTTGTATACGCTCCTTTGTTATGAAACCCTTGATATATATCCATTCAATAAAAAGTGGTTATTTTAATATTACAATCAGGCACTCCAATTTTCTATCTGTATAGATAAATACCAAAATCGGTATAAAATTAAATGATAGTAATTATGAACAGCTCTATATAGTTCCGGCGAGTGACATACGTAATAAAATTCAAAATTCCCGCATTGTCATAATGCGTAAAGTCTCGCGTCCACCACATACGAGGCGCCCCACACCTCATCACCCAGAGGGGTAAGTAGTGGTCTGCATCCTCGCCTTAAGTAACTTCGGTAAAGTGGGAATTTCTTATTTAACTGAGTAATGTCCCTGTTTCATCGGCCCGTTTCTTTTCATTTACCATTCGTCGCACTGACCTTTCACTAACGCCTGTAATAAAAAAAGTTAATAAGTAAGTTTCCGTTTCATTAATACGTAGGTAAATTCATCCCCATCTATGCTGGTAACACTAACCTGTAGCGGCAGCAACGCCAGCAACTCGTTCATATACTTTTTGTAATGGTATAATTGGTGCTTGGTTGCGTTTTTCTCCATTCATGAAAGAAAGAACGCGTAAAACAATGCTTCTGCCATCGCTTTTCAATACTCCAGGCATGTTTGATGTTCATAAAAACCACAAAACACAAAACTCCGCAAGTTGTATTTGAGAGCTAACTGACAATATCTGTCTGACATTTCAAAATGCCGATGGTAGTACCAATTTCAGCCGCCGGCCAAGAAAAGTATGTGGCACTGTAATTCGTAGTTCGTACTCTTGACCACAAACTATATAGAGAATACTACGTATTCAGACGCACCACTCACCAACAACGATCGCAGACATCCCGCTGACAAGCAAAATAGAGTTTGAAGTTTATTTATCGTTCCTTCTTCTTCTTTTGGAACAGGCTAAGACCAGAGCCCATGCTGCCTGTTATTTTTTTTCCGAAATTGCTCTTTAATATTTTTATTTTAAATTAATTTATGATAGAGAATTGAGGCAAAAAAAAGCATTATTTTTTTGGAACTTATAATTTATTTTTAATTAAGTAAATTAATTTCACACTTGTGTGATGAGTTTGTTTCAACTCAAGCTTTCAGTCTTCTGAACTGTAGTTTCTTCTCAATTTTTCGTTTTTTTTGTTCTTCTTTATATTTTCTTCGTCGTACATTGCCTGTTGATCTTTCTTTGTTACTGCTAACCTTCTGAAATAGAAAAAAAAAATATTAAAAGAAAAATATATAATCAACATGTAGAAATTATTGAAAGTTTTTCATAAATACTGGATTCTATTTAAAAATATCATATTTATATTAATAATATTCTAATACTCCACTATTCAAGACAAAGAATCTCATTCATAAACAAGCTGCCTGAGACTAGTCCAGGCAACTAATTAATTTGTTGCCTATACTAAGACAAGATGTTAAGTCTCTATGCCAGTAATTACACTGCCTGTCCTGCCTTTCTCTCCGAAACACAGCAAAAATGTTTCACGGAAGAAACAAACAGGATGGCGATGCAGTCGGGAGCGCAGCAGAGCGCATCCAGGTAATACCTTCAGGTCAATTTCTCTGTTGCTTTTGCATTGAGGGCCATATATAACTATATTTTTTATAACTACATATGTATTTATAATTTATAAAGTAGCATTCTGTACAGAGAAAGTAAATTATTATTAAGCTATTGCATAGCTTTTATCAAGAAATTCCGTAACGAAAATAAACCCAACACCCGACTAATATAAGTTGATAAAATATGTTATGCAATAGCTTTACCCGGGCAGTCCCCGAGTGCCATTTAGGTTTCTTATTATTCATTTAAAATCCATTAATAACTTACCAATAAGACTGACATGCTCAATGGTTTTTTCTCTGAGCATCTTTAATTCATCTGTTGTAGCATTAGATTCTGTATTTTAGGCAGGGCATCAGGAGGTCGTAATATTCAACAAAATCGTTCTCCATCGCGTCAGCAACTGAAGTAATCGCAGTCACAATTTGTTCCATCACTAGTTTCGTGCCTCGTTCCACCAACTAATAAATAAGAGATCAAATATATTTAAATACAAATTTATCTAAATTCTTACCTAAACTATTTATCATGTATGTGAACTTAGATCCCTAAATACATAGGAGAAGCAAAAAGGGAGCAAATGCCACATGATTTTCCAATATTATGGAAGTAATAACACTACTTGTAAAGTGCGACTACTAACGAACATTGGATATTAATCTATACTAATAATATAAAGCTGAAGATATTGTTTGTTTGAATGCTCTAATCTCAGGAACTACTGGTCCAATTTTAACAATTCTTTCACTGTTAGATAGCCCATTTATCGAGGAAGGCTATGGGCTATATAACATCATCGCTGCGAGTAATATAAATTAAGTTAAGTAAGTTAACGCGGGCGAAGCTGCGGACAACAGCTAGTAAGTAATAAGGAAGAATAAGAATAGATGTTTTAAAAAAAGAGTGAAAAATAATATAATATAATACCTCTTAATTTGGCAGTCAGAATAGCTTCCAGTTTCCCCATCAATGATCCCAAATAATGAGTTAGAATTGGTTTGGGACAGTCTTCACTGACGTTCACCAAGGCTGCAGCTGCCTAAGGCTCATCTAAACAAGTAGAAATGGATGATAAGACTTCAATGTATCATTGAAAAATAATTCTAAACGTTTTGGAAATAATAGGGAAATAACTTTACCTGTACTTGTGGATTGGCAAATATGTACAGGTGCAAAATCAGTTAACATTTTTGTCCAATAGCATCATATGCAGCATAGAGGACACGTGGATGTTTGAAATTAAATGAGGACATTAATTTAAAAAATGTTTTTATTATTTGTAAGTACAAGCACAATAAGGCAGGCAGGCATTTAGTAAATAAGGAATTCTCATAATGAAATTATTTTTTTTGAAAAAGGTTATGATACATCATCATTTTTGAAGTAAAACTTCTTTAGGCGCGACTAGAGAGTAACTCAGATTTTTTTTCTGACGGAAGTAACGCTCAGTATTCTTCATTCAAAAATCACCTGTCACCTGATCATCAGGTTATGCATTCAGGAGAGTCATACCACGGGTCTACGGCGACATACCGAGCATGTTGACACTAGGTTGACACATTATTCTTTAGAGGGCTTTATTCTAGTTAGCATGTGTCAAACTTACTAATATTTTTCTTTGAATACCTTTATTCATAATTTAGTATCGCTTCCTGCCAGAATGCGTGATGTGTGCTATTGGCTGTAACAGCTGAACGAAGTAGTTTACCACTCTTTTTCCGGTTGAATACAGCAGCTCCATTGACACTGTCAAATAAGTCGTCAAATAACGACACTACTTCAGCGGTGTTTTCCAAGCTGCTGCTGACTGGTCTTCCATCTGAGTAGTGAGCTGGAAATGAAAGAAAATTATTTTGATTACTAATATTTGTTATAATGAAACAATTTTTACAATCCCGACATTTCGGATACTTTACAGCAATATTATGCATGGATTTTCATTTGATAATATTTACAATGGGATCCCAAGCAGGTGGTAAGAGCCGGGTCACCATGGTTCAGGCCTTGACGTGGCGGTGGGGCTCAGTATCCTAGGGTGAGCCGCTGCACTTTGGGCGAAGAGGGGCTCTTTGTACCCCTCTTATAAGAGTGGACAAAAGAGCAGGGGGCAAGGGGCGAGCATGGGAACTTCACCCCATTGTACTGTCCCAACATTGGGAGGGGTTGTACTGTGGTGTGGGACAATGCGGGAGGACAAATGTTCGCGTAAACATTAGAAAACAATGTACTAATATTTGATTTTTTTATAGTGTTGATACTCTTACAATTTATTACTTACAGAATTCTGAAGTATAATTTAAAACACTAGCCATGGTTTTGCTGAATACTCGCACACAATTCTTCACCTGAAATTCAACCAATATTTTGATTTAAATACACATTTTGTTTATAGCATAAGGGGACAAACAAACAGTCTAGACTCAAAAGCCTTACTATTGACTACCGACGCCACACCACAATCAGACGTTATGCATGAGCCTTGTCCTTCTCCTACTCTGTCCCACATACAATGGGCTAAACACATGATAACACAGCCTTCACTTGACATCAATATTATACGAGCGAGAGGTACCGTAAGACATAGAGGTAGCTGCAATGCAACAATGGCACTCTTACTAAAACATAATAGTGAATTAGGTACCATATTCTTATTTATTTTTTTCAATTCATGAGCATTTGACTTTGATGAAACTTGATTCAGAAAACATATTGCATAATGATATTGCAAGCATACCTTATTTTTTTTATCTTTTCAGGAATAACATGTTCATCATTTAATTTATGGAGTATCCTTGATTGAGTATGCTGGCAGTCAGTTTTATACACGTCGACTATGTCTGTCCATTTAGCAATTTTATTGTCAAAATATATATTTTTGACAGCAAAATTTATCGAAGTCCTTTTATCAAATGACATGGATCATAAATAACATTTAAATTAAATCCAGCTAATTGAATTGTATCATCTGTAAATATATAAATTAAAGAAAATTGACAGGAATGATACACTAAAACCCGGCGAGTGCCACCAGTGCCGCCTAGGTGAGGTGCCCCGGATTTGTTAAGCTAACAGGGCACCTCGACGGCTAGTCAGTCCCGCAAGTGACCGTCGCCACCTCCACAGAGGGGCTGTCCCGCACCACAGAACAACCCCTCCCAACCTCAGGACAGTATAATGGGGTGAGGTTCCCATCCTCGCCCCTTGCTCTTATGTCCCCTCTTCTTATTAGAGGGGTACAAAGAGCCCCCTCGGCTCAATTAGCTTCGCCCAATGTGCTGGGCTCACCCTAGGCTACTGAGCCCCACCGCCACGTCAAGGCCTGAACCATGGTGGGGGAAATGACTGGCCTGTTGGTCTAGTGGTTAGTGACCCTGACTGCTTAACCAGAAGGTCGTGGGTTCAATTCCCACCCAGGACAAACAATCAAATGAAATGTGATGAGCATGATCATTAATTGTTCTGTGTCTAGGTGTAGTTTATCTATAATAAGTATGTATTTAGAAATATATAACTATGTATCAGTTGTCTGGTTACCATAAGAACAGGCTCTACCTAGTTTGGGATGAGATGACCCAACATATTAAAAAAAATATTTTTTTTTAATTATTGAAAGTTTTTCATAGATGGGACTCTATGTAAAAATATCATATTTGTATTAATAATATTATTCTAGTGCAGTGGACTACACTATGTTAGATAAAAAATCTCATTAACTTTCTAAATACAAATTCAGTAGAATCAGAAACCGTTGTATTGAAGCATTCACATATGAAAATGTGGTTTCAATTTCAGGTCAATTTCTCAGTTACATTTACGTTGGGGCCCATATACTAACTATAACTTATTTAAAATTTATAAAGTAGCATTCTATACAGAAAATAAATGATTATTAATATTCACTTAAATCCATTAATAACTTACCAATAAGACTGACACAATAATGGTTTTTCCTCTGAGCATCTTTAATTTGTCTGTCTCAACATTAGATATTCTATATTTTAAGCATCAGGCGGTCGTTATATTATTAACAAAATGTTCTCCACTGTAACGGCAACTGAAACAATTGTACTCACAATTTATTCCAACACTAGTTTCGTGCCTCGTTGCACCGACTAATAAATAAGAGATCAAATATAATTTAGATAAATATAAATACCAATTTAATTAAATTCTAACAAAAACTAGGTAAATATTTTTCATATATTATGTGAACGGAGATCCCTAAACGCATAAGAGAAGCAAAAAGGCAAATGCTACAAATGATTTTCCAATGTTATGGAAGTAATAACACTACTCGTAGACGTCTGACTACTAACAAACATTGGATCAGTAATAAGGATTCCTTTTTAAATTTGCCAGTCAGAAAATAAATAAATTATTAAAGTTAGTAAATTCTATAATGATTCTCATAATAAATTAAAATTTTTGAAAAAGTTATGAAACCATCATTTTTCCTTTAATTTTATTGTATTGTATATTTACATATTATTATATTCATACTTACAGGATCAGTTAAATAGTTAAGAACTGTAGATACAACTTGGTCAAGCATTTGCTCCATCTGTTTGTGACCGCCTTCTCCAGCTGATAATTTATTATATTACATGTAGGATCCAACAATTTACAATGATCATAGTACATAAGTATATAAATTCTCTTGCAATTTAAACATGATCAAAGAGTGGCACAGATTCTGTAACATGAAAATATATTTTTGGGTACATTAATATGTATGGAAAGTTTATGGATTATTAGTAGATTATATAGGGACTGTATGATAAGCGTAAAAAATTGGGGGTTATATTGACATCAAAAATTTTCGTAAATTTTCTAAGTCACCGCCCATAGCGCCCCTAAGGCTACACCTCAACCGATTATTGGTTCGTAATATAAAAATATAAGATTCATAACGAAAACAAGTTCATATTCACTCACCAGAAGTCACAAGAAGAGATTTTTTTGGAGACTGGAGTCCCGGTATTTCTGATTGCAGGAACAAAGTGGGACAACCAGAACTCATAATACGTGTCTTTCCTGTGTTTGTGATATAAACTCGCCATTTCCATTTTCGAAGTCTTTCTCACAATTGGGCATATTGTGTAAGAAACTCCCCCCGCTTACTAAGACACTAATAACAACTCAAGTTTTAGTTTTTTGTGATATATGGACCGAAAATATATGGAAATCACTTTCACATGTAAGTTCAACACAAAAATAGTAAACACAAACAAGTTTACTAAATACAAATATAACATTATTGTAATTTTGTAATACGACGTAATACTAAGACTAAAATATGGCGGCTATTTTTGACATAATATACTAATTGAATTTAGTTCCATAAATATTTCATAGAGGCGCTTCAATATTTCTCTCAGCCGCCATTCCTGCGGGAAGTCTACTTGTCAATGTTAGGCAGTTTGTACCCCGTGCTCTTGACAACATTTTGACGTTGACGTATCGACTTCGAAATTGGGTTCGAATTTACAAAGTTCATTGTTCAACAAAACTTAAGTTTTTAGTGTTCGATTGCGTTGTTTGAAGTGTTTTTTATTAAAATTATGGCACGATTGGCACTTCTTTTTGGATATAATAGGATAGATCTCAGACAAAGGCGAAATCTAAGAAGAATGGCGCGTTATATGCCAATAATGCGTTCACCATGAGTGATGTATTGCCTCAGCAAGAAGCTTTGAAGGAACGGTGTATTAATATTCCTTAATAAATCTCTATTATTATTATTATTATTAATAATAATAATAATTTATAATATGTTGGGAATGTAAGTTCACATACGGCCATCTGATACATACAGTTTATGTATTTCTAAATACATACATATTATTGATAAATTACACCCGACATAGAACAAATGATCATGCTCATCACACAAACATTTGTCCTGAGTGGGAATCAAACCAACGACCTTCTGGATTAGCAGCCAGGGTCACTAACCACTAGACCAACATTCCAGTCAGTGATATTATCATCATAATAATATCTCATAATATCATAATATACAGATGATATTAACTACGAGTCTCTCAGCTGACCGCTCCGCGTCCTTCTACACGCCCCGCGCACTCACACACGCACAAGGCTACAATTCATATACAATACACATGCAGTTTTACCGGGACGGCACCGTGTGGGAAGCTTGCTAACTACGGCAACGGCACGGTACCGTTGGGAGGCCACGCCGTGCCGTTGCCGTCGCCGGTGAGTGGAAAAACGAGCCATATGTTTTCATACATTTTTGCTTCCACGGCATAGAATTTTTTTTTTTGTTTCTGAGTTACGCTAGGCTGCATTGGCCAGGCGCGCGCGAGCGCCTTTGATTTATGCCGAAAAACCGA
The DNA here is from genome assembly GCA_963853865.1 of Helleia helle. Classification (NCBI taxonomy): domain Eukaryota; kingdom Metazoa; phylum Arthropoda; class Insecta; order Lepidoptera; family Lycaenidae; genus Helleia; species Helleia helle. The sequence continues at coordinate 18,923,260 of OY971421.1, forward strand.
CACCATTCCGAAGTGTTGCGAGTGGTCCCGAGTGGCTACAAGTTGTGACAAGCTACAACAAATGAGTCCTATACACGTTGGCGCTTGCTTTTACTCGGCCAATTAGGCGAGCGACACCGAGCGATGGCAAGACAATGCAAATATTCTGTCTATACGTTGGCGTCAAAGACTACTATTGTTTAACTAGAGATAGACTGGAAACTCGAATCAAATATATGTAAGCCGTACGTGGCGGCATCTAGTTGTTGGATATGGAACTAAAACCCTATACCTAGCTAATAACAAAAATAAATAAATAATAATAAACGTATATATAGGCTATAGCCTATATATACGTTTATTATTATTCTAAGGTTTATTATTTCTAAGGTTTATTATTTCTAAGGTTTATTATTTCTATTAATTATTATGTTATTTTATGCAGTTACCTGTAATATTTTTTGTTTAAAGAATTGTCTCACTCTCATTACCTACCGTGTTTTGTTTTCTATGATGTTAACTAATTAATTCTAAGAAATTCTAAAAAATATGCATCTCGTGCATAACTACCAGCGGAACCTTAAAATTGCAAAAACAAAATGCGTATGAGTTCGAACTTCCAAAACTTATTCTTTCCAAAACTTATTCCAGAACTTCAAATTATTGCAACAACAGCGGCCATTTGCATTTTTGCACTAATAAGTATTACCACAGTATTACTAGATCAGAAATTCTAAATCCTACCATATCACAGACATATAAGAGAAGCAGACCGAACATGACAGCTACAAAAACGTGGCAACTACACCACATAGACAACTTACTAGAGATGGACGTTTCAAACCATAACCAGTTTCAATAACTATCTATCAGCGCAATAACGAAAACTATCTATTGACGTTTCAGAAACTATTTATCGAGCAAAACTATCTATTGGTGCGACGCGCGCGACGACACACATAATACGGTATCGCTATTCGCCCGTCGCCGTTTCGGTATCGAGAAATACCGAATAACCGACCGAACCGAAGTACTTAATACGAACGCGACAGAGATAGTGCTATACGTAAGAGCGAGAATCCGCTTGAAAATAGACTTCCGAGTTCCGCGCCATTTCTGTACGCTCTCACGTTTATGATTTGAAAAATTGACACCTGTCTCTAACAATTAATGCAATTATTGGATTTATTGGTAAAATGAAATTGGGTTACTCGGTGCGGTCAAGGTCATGCACTTGCTTTTGGTAGCATTTACCATTTATTTGAATTATGTACTACAATTTATTAGTTTAAATATATTATAATTACTCTTAGCAGTCAGTTGTGTAAATTGAGGGTTCCTACTTGTGTAAATATAATATTATGTGTAGGTAATGTTGGATTGTAAATGCTTCGTGTAAATAATATGTACATTTATGTATAGAAATCTCAAAAGAAATAATTAAGTTCGCAATACATAATAGTAGGTTTTTACGTTAAATATTACTATATTTAACGTAAAAAAATACGACAAAATTTTAACTCGATTTGTTAATATAAATAAATAATAACAGAAAGGGTCCAAAAACCGTATTGCTCGATAATTAAGCACTATAGGCAGGTATAAGAACAGCTAGCCAAAGCCGCTATTCTGTAATAGATAGTTTCCAAAATAAATAGTTTCAGAAACCGTTATCGCGCTGCGATAGATAGTTTCGTTTTGATACAGCAAAATCGCGAAACGACCCACCTGTACAACTTACACACACATAAACAATGGCATGGGCCGTATTCAGTACTTGATAATTATAAAATTACAAGACGGCTTATCTTATTTTAAAAAATTGATAGCAATTCCAATATCTGCTAAAACTCGAGAACGGCTGGACGGATTTGGCTAATTTTAGTCTTAAAATAATCGTATTAGTACTAGAAAGTTGATGAGAAATTTCGGATAATATTAACACTTAAAAGGTGAGAAATATTGGAAAACGTGTATGTAGGTTGTAAGACTTGGTGTAGATTTAGTTGTAGTTATTTATTTATTTCAGGTCATAGTTAGGACAGAACTATATAACTAATACTAATATAAAGCCGAAAATAATATGTAAGTTTGGACATGCCAACCTTGTTGTTATTTTACGGCTGAACTAATTTGCCTGAAAGTTAAAATGCTTATATCTCGAATTAGGACATAGGCTATAAAAAGAATCATAATCATTCCGGATACGGTTGTGAAATTAAGTTAACGCAGAATAAGCTGCGGGCACCAGTTAGTTTATAAATACGGAGATTGGAGTTGGAAATTAAATAAAACCAATAATAATTTACGAATCATTTATTTTTAAAAGATAGGTATATATTTTTTTAATAATTTCGTTCACTTAGGTTAGTTTTATGTGCATCGTTTTTACACCTTAAATCTACGTAAAACTTAATAACTAATTAATAAATGCAAGTGATTATAATCATGATCTTTATTTTTCGAATCAAATGTCATAATAACGTCGACCACTTACCATTAGGTGGCACGTTTGCCAGTTTGCCTATCCAACTAACATAAAAAACATAATTAATTAATTAAGCTTCTGTTTTTTTTAAATCAAATACCTTTATTTCCTTAGTTTTAAGCTTAATTATGCTTAGCAGTTGTCGCTAAGGCAGGTTTGCTTTCGTCTATCTGCAAATATGCATGTAGATAAGTAGTAAGGCCAGTAAAAAAAAATAACCACCTATTATGTAACCTTCAATTGCCATTCTCAAAATCATCAATATGATGTAAAATTTTGACATACGGAGTACATAGCCATCATGTCGAATCAAAGTAAGAACTTTCCAAATAAAATTTCATGATACCATAATGGTTTTATGATACCATAATGAGAACGGCAATTGCATCTCTGATTCATCCTATTCTGCTGAGCCTGGACCTCCTCTTGGTTCTTCCCCTCTTCTCAACTCAGTGCAATTTCCACACACAAATAAAAATAGGAGCACAATAACGATAAATACCAACTTCCAGAGTAACTAAAAAAATGTTATGAATATTATCTACAGATAGGTGAAGGTAATAATAAGACTTTATTAATGTACATTTTTATATCAATATCTCTTTCATTGATCTTTTACTTAAATCCTATATTGTAATTGAAATGTTGTCACTTTGCTTTTGAAGTAGATGGTGGTGGTTCTATTTTGTACACTCCTTTTTCTTGCTGATACAGGGTTTTGGTAAATTTTCTTTATTCAATCACAGATGTCTACTACCATTTACCAACTATTATACTTAAAATATTAACTGCCCAAGCCATATAGTACACCTACCCTAAGACGTCCAATGAAGTTTTTCAATTCATATCTTTGGAATAGTACATTTTTCGACAAATACAAAATTAAATGCCTGTAGGTAGAATATTATGCGATATTCAGTACCCTACTTGAGACCACTTTATACTTTCAACCCGACACCAGGACGCCGTGCGGTTGCAGACCACACGTTCGGCGGGGGGAAACCCCCCACTTTTACAAACCAAAAGTGAGCTAAATGGGCTCACACTAATCCGATGTAGCATTAGGGCCTTCGGGCCATTAGCATAGATCCATCCGGAAAAAAAAACTTCGTACTTTTTATAAAGTTTTAATATGGTAAATACACATGGCAACCATATAAAATTAAAATCTTACCTCTTGCAACAGTAAATCAAATATTGTCACAATCGTTCCATTAAAGCCACTTTTATCTATATTACGACTGTCAAAATGTTTTGAACATAAGACAAGATTTGTGGGCTGCCAATTTGTCACGTTCATTTTTGCCAACCAGGAATATCTCAAGTGCACATCATTTGGAAACCTGAAAAGAAGTAAATGTATCATTCAAGAATGTTTGTGTACGTATTATGAGTTTATACAAGTACTTATCTATATTAAAAATAAATTAGGCAACCTTAATACATTGAAAGTTACCTTTTCTCGAATAACCTAAAGTCTAAACTATTAAAATAAATAAATCTAATAAAATATATAAAGTAAATCTAAATCCGGCCCCTGTAAATAACTAAAGCACATGAGTAAATAAACGGACAGAGGCAAAGCTTCATACAACCGCGCGAATCGATTGCACTACTACAAGCGTCGTAACGCATGTGTGCGTAAGCACTCGTGGTTTGTCACGTACGAGTAGAAACCGGTCGAAACCGGTTCGACGAGTGTTCGAACGCGGGGATGTGAGTGCGTTGTATATTTTTTCGCTTGGCGGGTATATCGAATTATTATCATCGTTCTTAAACTTTTGGTAACTAAAAGTAAAAAGTGTCAATATTGTATTCTATACTGTGTGTATGAACAATAATAGAGCAAATAAAACAAATCATATTTTAGATATCCCAAAGATTTAAATAGGTAAGTTGTATCTTATTATTTTATTTCTACTAATTATTATTATAACTTTTGTTCACTAAGTTTTTATGGATGTGCCTAAAGTCTAGTTAGGGAAACATTTGACCCGACGTTAAATCTTAGCTAAACTTTACAGTAAAAATACAATAAGTATAGGTACAGAATACGTAATTAGGAGACGATTCCTGTTCGGAAAAAAATATAATAGTTATGATAAAAACTGATATGCAATGAGAGTGCTTTGAGCTTTCCATTAGAATTTACCACTCTATTAAAAGGTACGACAGATTATTGCAAATAAAAAATATAAACACAAAATATTTAGAAAAAATATTTTGTAGGTAACAAAGATAGAATATTTACATAGATTACTACTCGATAAAAAAAATCGTTTTATTCGTTTAATTTTATCCACCTGTGACAACCCTTAAATAATTTTACGCGTTGTATGGAAGCTTCAAGGAAGGAAGTACCAAAACCTTCAAACAGGATTTCAGGGAAGTAAAATGTTGTATTATTTAATTAAACTTAGTCAAATTTGCTGGGTATCATGCGTATTCCTAAAATATACACGTAAAACCAATGCTTAATGTTTATATTTAGCTAAATTAAGTATAAATAGTAACATAATAAACAAAACAATTTTTACGATGTTATTTTGCTTCACAATACTTACTTAGGAAATATTATGTCAGGTGTTTTATTATATGTAGCACTACTACACCGAGGGGCACTGCACATTTCCATATTTATCCCGTCTTATTTTTACAATTCACATATTAATATTTAATATTTTTAAGAAACAAAAACACTTGAGCGAATTTGTTATGACGCCATTTGTCATCTATCAATATGGCGGATGGCTTCACTTTCTGTTTTGTCTATGTATGTGTTACTACATTGAAAGACAAAGAAAGGTGTATTTGGAGTTCAGACGCATGAGAACGAGATATTGCTTATTACTGTCTATGTGTTTGTGTTAAAAGTGTTCGGTCTGCTTCTATTATATGTCTGTGTATGTACCATATTACAAATAAAACTAATTATGATAAATAAGATTAAAGGTATTAACGGCACTTAAAATACGTTACAATATAAATAAAATAATGTTGGACTATTTATTAATTATGAAAATTAACTTATATTTAACTATTTGAATAAATAATTTTACCAAATTTTCAAATATTCCTTTCTAATATTTTTAACACAGCCACACTTTGAATTTAGTAAAAAATCCGACGGCTAGATGTCGCTTTTTATTACAAAATAAATTTGTTCCTAGTTTCCATACCGTGGTTGGCGTTGGTATTGGCCTTCACTCGGCAACACTCGGCTAACATGAATTGCAGGCTTTAGAAACAGCGCTCCAGTAATTAGTGGGCTTGTAATTAGACAGCCATAGCCACATGAGCAAGTACATAATAAAATAAAATAAAAAGCCTTTTATTTCTTGCATTGTTAGAAAGTAGAATCACAAATTACTTATGATTTGACTTTACGATTTATGACGCAGCGCCGCCCATCTCGGGCACACCTCGAAGGCGTGCTGGGTCGAGTTCACCGCCACGCCAAAATCGTGACTCCCTGTGGGCCATCCGGCAAAGGAACTCACCAAAGCAAACCAGCTCGGTGAGCACCTGTGTCGGGCGGAAGGTGAGGGGTTTGGGCTTAAGGACCAATCTGCTCAAAGACCGGACGCAGAGCTTTTGCCATACGGCTGCCGTGCCAGGTCCTCCCCCCATCTTCGCATTAACGCCTCTTGCCCTAGACGTAGAACCCGCAGGATCCCTTCTAGCATAAGGCTCTCAATGAGCGACCTTCTATCAGAGACATAGGATTGCATTTTGGCAAGAACCTCCGGCACAAGCTCCCACGGGGGTCACCGGCCAGGCCCACGATACCGAACGGTACCCCCGGATCACTCTTACAACCCGCCCAGATGGGTACACCGTACGTCACCATTTTCCGGCAGGCTCCAGAGTATAGCTGCCTGCAGGCGGCTAATCATGTTTGATGTTCTAAAATAATCCAACCAAATTGTTAACCTAAACAAACTTCTTTTGTATAGACACTCCAGTGCCTGTACTCCGTATATCCTTACCGAAAAAAAAAAATACTAAAGGATTAATATCGAATATTAAAATTTCAAAGAGTAAATTGACGGCAATATTATAATCGCAGATCATGATCATCATAAATTGCTTATTTAAGGGGACTACATTGCTCAATGACCTTGACGACTTGGTCTTTGTGCAAGTATTTGTTAGTTTAGCCACAGTTTAGCGCCATCTATCAACATGCGTACGTATTAACATCATACATATTCGAAGGAACTGAAGATTATGCAAGACAACAGATGCGTCGTAGTGTTGTCATTGTGTTTACCTATATTTTATTCGCTCTCTGAGAGACAAGAAATTTTGTTCCTTTATTTATACATATAAATCATATAGGTACGAGTTACCTACTTTATCTTTATTTATTGACTAGTGCTAGCTTTATTTATTATTTAGTGGTGGTACATGATACTTCCTGAGGGTCTGATGATAATCAGGTAAGTCATTATAGGTTCTCGAAAACGGAAATAGCTAAGATGAACTGGTTTTCGACATTCATCTATTTGAGGACGGGTGCTACTACATGATACTTCCTGAGGGTCTGATGATGATCAGGTAAGTGATTACAGGTTCTCGAAAACGGAAGTAGCTAGGATGAACTGGTTTTCGACATTCATCTATTTGAGGACGGGTGCTTCTACATGATATACTTCCTGAGGGTCTGATGATGATCAGGTAAGTGATTATAAGTTCTCGAAAATGGAAATAGCTAGGATGAACTGGTTTTCAACATTCACCTATTTGAGGACGGGTGCTACTACATGATACTTCCTGAGGGTCTGATGATGATCAGGTACCTAAGTGGTTATAGGTGCTCGAAAACTGAAATAGCTAGAATAAACTGGTTTTCAACATTCACCTATTTGAGGACGCGTGCTACTACATCATGTAGTAGCACGCTCTCTGAGAGACAAGAAATTTTGTTCCTTTATTTATACATAATATAAATCATATAGGTACGAGTTACCTACTTTATCTTTATTTATTGACTAGTGCTAGCTTTATTTATTATTTAGTGGTGGTACATGATACTTCCTGAGGGTCTGATGATAATCAGGTAAGTCATTATAGGTTCTCGAAAACGGAAATAGCTAAGATGAACTGGTTTTCAACATTCACCTATTTGAAGTCGGGTGCTACTACATGATACTTCCTGAGGGTCTGATGATGATCAGGTAAGTGGTTATAGGTGCTCGAAAACTGAAATAGCTAGAATAAATTGGTTTTCAACATTCACCTATTTGAGGACGCGTGCTACTACATGATACTTCCTGAGGGTCTGATGATGATCAGGTAAGTCATTATAGGTTCTCGAAAACGGAAATAGCTAAGATGAACTGGTTTTCAACATTCACCTATTTGAGGACGGGTGCTACTACATGATACTTCCTGACGGTCTGATGATGATCAGGTAAGCATTATAGGTTCTCGAAAACGGAAATAGCTAGGATGAACTGGTTTTCAACATTCATCGAATTAAGGACGGGGTGCAACATTCATCTAAATGAGGATGATGACGTGGTTGGTGAATTATTTTATTATATTATTTTTATCATTCATGTAATTTCTGTTCAATAATTAAACATTGTTTATTGAATAAAATTTAATATATAATATATCGACGTCAACAACAACTTGGGTAGTGTGTGTGGTCAGGATAGCCGATATCAGTGGGTTGTTTAATGAAACACTATATCATAATATATCATCTTTTAATCTCAGTGTCATCATTACATAAGACAGCTCCTAAGTTAGCCCGCCCGTTGCCGCTTGCTAGTGCCAGGCCAGAGGTGCAGAACAAACTCTCCAGCAGCACGCTGTCTGACCTTCGTCTAGTTGTTTTACAATCAATTCGGTAACATTAAATCACATGGTTTGCTAACGCATTAGTAAACGCGATAATCGCAGAGTTAGACGTGTCCTTATATTATCCAATTTACCATTTAATAATCATATTCGTGTTATTTCCAAGATAATCTCTGTAACGCAACCATCTATTTCAATTTTACAATTACGTCTCTACTTTGTTTTTATCCACAAGCATACTCCTTGTCGTTTACCAATGTGCCAGCGTTAAAACAGAAGTTATGACTAAAGAGGTTTCACAAACAAGGTTGAAACCCAATTTATTATCAATGAGTTTCTATTCTCCGACACGGCCATTCTGACAGATCACACGTCCTCATGTGATAGCTCTCCTCGTCACAGCCAAACTTCACGCTTCACATATCCTTATGTGGGTAAGCTGAAACAACCATGCTGCACATCACGTGACCTCAAGTAAGAAATCTGAGAAGAAGAACATTCCATAAAGCAATAGCCAGTCCGTTCGGCCAACCTGAACTGAATAATCAGATACAACTAACTGTTCCAAAATATTATTGGCTTTTACAACATAAATGTAACTCACTACATCAAACTCATTATTTAACCAATCTGTAGTAAAGTAAATAGACTTTAATCAAAAATCCAAATTCTAACTCAAAATAAATGATCGACCATCCAATACCAGAAACAACCAATGATGATGATGAACCAATGATGAATGATAAATGAAGCATAATATGAAATATAATATAGTTTAATATATAATAATATATACAATATATAGTCTATTTTCGGCAGTGGACCGATAAATGTTGATGATGATGATGATGATGATGATGAATGAAGCATGATATGAAATATAATATCTAGATACTTATTATATTAATAATAAAGCTGAAGAGTTTGTTTGTTTGAACGCGCTAATCTCAGGAACGACTGGTCCGATATGAAAAATTCTTTCAGTGTTAGATAGCCCATTTATCGAGGAAGGCTATAGGCTATATAACATTACGCTGTGACTAATAGGAGTTAAGTGAGTTAACGTGGGCGAAGCTGCGTCCAACAGCTAGTATAATATATAGTCTATTTTCGGTAGTGGTCGGGTAAATGTTGATCATGATGATGATGATGAAAGAAGAATATGAAATATAATATATTATAAAGACTTTGTTCGGCAATGGACGGATAAATATTGATGATGATGATGATGAATGAAGAATATGAAATACCTATTATATAGTAATATCTTAATATATATAATTCTTCTGTGCGTGTGTAACGCCCGAATACTCAAACGAATCTCAAATGTAAGACGCACTTAAACTCATGCTACGACGTGTCAGATTCAAAGAAAAAAAGAGGGACAACACGAGTTTAAGTACGTCTTAAATTTGAGATTCGTTTGAGTATTCGGGCGTATGTCACTGAACTCCTCCCAAGCGGCTGGACCGATCTTGATGATTTTTTTTGTGTGTGTTCAAGTGGATTCGAGAATGGTTTAGATTCACAAAAAAAAATTGTACAGGACAACGTCTGTCGGGGCCACTAGTATAATATATAGCCTATTTTCGGCAGTGGACGTATAAATGCTGCTGATGATGATGATGTATGAAGAATTTTGTTGAAAATAATTCTCAAGATCTCAAGAGCTAAAAGCGATAAAACAAAAACTGGCATAGAAGGATAGCGAAGCTATGTAGATACGTAAATTACTCACCAATAATTTTGTAGATCTCGGCCACGCTTCACTTTACTTTTGTTTTATATTTAGGCATAGTCGGGCTGGGCTTACTCTATGATAAGTTCAAAACAAAACAAACTTACAAACTACCTTAAATATATATTTACAAACTTAGTTTCTACGTAGTATTTATATTTGTACTATTTACAATATGGTTTAATTGAAGAATCATTAAAAATGACTACATTTTCAAATTTATACGTAAAAAATAAGGCACGTACAGTCCACTCGTCACTAGAGTCGTCGAGACACTGATTTATCGCGTCCCGAGTGTGCATCATGATCATTACGGTGGTGCTTCCGCGGAGTTATAGTGAAGTTTCGTGTTTTTATTTATTATTTCAAAATATTGAAGTAAATTAAAAATTAAAAACAATACAAAGTGTTATATACCTCATTACAATTCTTTCAATGTGAAATTCAAGCCCGAATATTATGCCGTTACGGAGAGAAAATACAATTTAAATAAAAAAAGCCCTATTTACTGCAATTATTTTTCAAAATTGAGATAAATTCACAAAAAAATTAAACAATACAATTTATTTATTATGATTTTAAATATAACATATATTTTTTATATGATAAATACGCTCATGATTTCAACGAAAAATTTCTTTGAACATAGGGTGTTTCTCGGGTTTGAGCCATGTAATAATACCCTTAACTATAAACTATATTTCTAGGTTTGTTTGTTGAAACCTGTAAGGGACAAAAAGCTTTTCATTGCAAAATTGATGCAAGCCTTTTCTCTGTATTTTCAATGTTGACATATCTGACAGCACAACCCCGTGTTTGATAAAAGTGATCTTTAAAATCTTCTAAGGTATCAATTATATAATAGATTCTACAAATAGACTTCAAATCTTCTAAATTGATCATTTTTCCATCTATAATCTTTTTAAGTACTTCGAACAATTCACGGACTTCACCCTTCCTAAAACACATACCATAATTTTTTAGAATTAAAATCAAATCCTTGAAGAACTGTCTAATATCTTCTCTAGTTGCCTCACTCTCTAAATTATCCGTATAATCTAGGATTTGCTCAAATGTCTCAATTTTTGGATTAATAATCTCTAAAAGCCCCTTCCACTCATCCTCTAACACCAAATCTAGTTTAGAAGAAATATTCCTTAAAAGGGCTGTACAAAAATTTTCACTCTCAGAATTGTTTTTCTTCTTTGCCTCATTTTTAGAGTGTTGTGAATTATTTTTTGTTTCTGCATTTCTCTTAAACTTAATTTTAACACTTGATTCAAAGCGCTGTGTCTCTCTTATGATATTATTGATTTCCCCTAGGAACATTAATTCCGCCAAGATAAAAAGATAGTTATTCCAGTCAAATCTTTTGACATCAAAATATAATCTAAATATCAAGTTTACAGTAGAAATATTTATTTTTAATTTCTTATCCTTATCATCGATCTCAACAAGCCAGCACAGCCTATGTAATAAACCCATTTCGTAAGGGAACACTTCTTGAGCACAAACCTCGACAATTTCTAAGATTCTACTTTCTTCGAAGGATCTTTCACTCTCTTTTAGCATTTTCTTCTTGATATTATAAGTAAAATGACGACATTTAGAGGATTTGTTGTTGTTTGTTGTCTTTTTCAAGTAGCTAATAAATTTGACATTCTTCACCTTATTTTTTCCAAGATAATCCTTATAGTTAGTTATTTCTGTCTCTCCTAGAACCTCATATATCTTTTCATTATGGATTTCATCCAAAAGATTCTTCATGGTAACTTTTGAATTACTTTTACAATAATCCGGGCAGTTTTCCTTGTCAAACACTGGAGGGGAATGATCACATTTGATACCATTATATTTATCTACAATGATAATGTAATAAAATGATTATTGACCTTTTGATACGGCGACTATCTAGACATAATATGCACAGTGCACACCACAAACTAATAACATAGGTATATAGTACATATATACTATCTAGGGTAATATAATATTGTTCTGTGGGTACTAGTATTAATACGTATTAAGTACACTGCTGATATGTATACAATGTGTCGATCGCGAACGAACGAATCAAACGACCAGGGTCGAAAGATGCACGCGAACGATCGGTCATTTCGAAAAGTATGACTCGTTCACTAGATCGACCCATGAGCCACGATCAGTGTAACAAAACCTATGTATGTGTCGATCGCGACTCGCGATTCGCGAATGAACGAATCAAACGACCCGAGCGTCAAGATCCGCGCTTCGCGCGAATGATAGGGTCGTTTCGAAAATTATACTGCCGGGCGCCGGCTGCCACGCATCAGTCGGTCGATCGTTGTCGCATTTGAATTATTGTTTAGATCTCACTGCAATCGAATTATAGCAGTTCCTTCATACTTTACAGTTAACTATTGTTTTTTTTTTGTATTGTATAATTATTTATTATACAATATTGTATTATTACCGTATAATAATATATTAGTTATATAATAATATTAGGTATTGACTACTGAATAATTAATTATTCCTTTGCGTTTATGATATTAGTAGGATTTAAATGTTTTTTAGTCAACTTTTATTAATACAAGTTCAAAATTTTGTGATGTTACGACCCATTTGGTTGTGTGTCTAACCTAACCTACACAATCTATACATCTATTCGGATAGTGTGTGTTTGTACTATTAAATTAACCGCTTTTTATTAAATGGATATGGTTGTGTATACGGTACATATAATAAAATAGAATTTACTATTTTTGTCTGTCTGTCCGTCTGTCTGTTTGTTCCGGCTAATTTCTGAAACGGCTGGGCCGATTTAGATGGGACTTTCACTGGCAGATAGCTGATGTTATACGTATATATAATAAGTTAGGTATATCAATAATCTACGTACGGCTGTAATTTTAAGTTGACGCGGGCGAAGCTGCGCGCAACAGCTAGTTGACAATATTATTCGAAAGGTTCGCAACTCGCCAACTAAACAAGGAACTAAGCGGCTTGGTTCGTGAGCTAGTTTTTTGTTCCGAGACTACCAAGTACCGAATGCTTTAGTGAACCAATCGATCGATTGAACGGGTCGAAAGAACCGGGTCGTTTTTTAAATGGTGCAGTATGGACCCGGGTCTTTAAAATTGAAGCTACACATACTAACACTGCACAAAAATACAACCTAATTACTCCTCGATTTAAATCATCACTTTATAGTTTGTGATTTAAATCTTTACTTAAATGTGCACGATTTATAAGTAAAGTTTAATAAGATTTTTACAAGCCCGACGTTTCGGATACTTTACAGCAACCATGGTCACGGGAGGACCGAGGTGTCATACGTCCTAATGTTACAAAGTTATTCGAAACTACCCTATAATACATCAATATTTTGGTTAGTCCTATCTACGCAGAAAGTGCTAACTGTATCTTTAATCTGTGACATATTATGCTTGGATTTTGATTTGATAATATTAATAATGGGATCCCAAGCAGGTGGTAAGAGCCAGCCATCTTCTCTATTGAAATTAGGATGTTTTTTAATTTCAATAGCCTCACGGATCATCCTTGGTTGGAATCGGTGTTCTTTTGCGAGGACTTGTGGTTTATCAAATCTGATATAATGGCGAGATTTGTCAAGACTATGTTCACAGATGGCAGACTTAGTGTAGCGACGGTGTTTTAAATCAGCTATATGTTCTTTGACGCGAGTTTTAGTAGATCTTTTTGTTTGGCCTATATAAGAGAGACCACAGTCGCAATCAAGCTTGTATACTCCTGCATATTGTAAGGGTATATGACACTTGTAAAAATCTTAATAAACCGCGATAAAATCCGTAAAAAAGTGTTTCATTATAATGAGTGAAATTCGCGTAAACATTAGAAAACAGTAGTAAAGTTTAAGTTGGCGGGGGAAAATTCATTTTTTATGATATTTTTCGCTATTTCAATTGTTCGTTAACTGTTCTTCAATGTTCGATCAAAAATTTTTTTTGTTCGTTAATCGTTATATTTTAATTTTTTTTTTTAATTTTCAAAATTTTACTCTCAAGTTAGCACTATCTAGGAACAACTAACAAGTATCATATGGAATTGACATTCGCGTATACCCGAAAGGGACAGGCATATTTTACAGGGTACCACATTCATAATAACAAGTCTACTTATTTTCTTGAAACAAGTGTTAAAATAATAAAAAAACTGGAAAAGGTTGATAGATAACTTTATCTATGTCTACCGAGTTTGACACTAATCACACTTGCTATGACATTTGACAAAACAGAAAAATATGAATAGTTCAGTACCTATGTATTATTTTTAAATTTTAATAGTACATACATGCAAACTGCAAAAAGTCTTAAATGTATGTATTAGCCGACTAGTCGAATTATTAGAATTAGTCGATTGCGTGTTTAAGTTATAATGAACAAGATATTACTTCAAACGTTCAAGTCTTTAATCATAACAACTAGAGCGAAAGGTTATAAACATCCAGGAGGAATACGATATCCTGGTGGTATTACGTACTATCCAAGGTAAATAACTTCGGCAACCTATGTTTTTTTTAATTAATAAGTTTTATTAGTGTTTACTCCTCAATGATTATATAATTTATTACTATTGCTTAGGAGTGTTGGGACACATGTATATAAAATAAAATTGAGTTATTTCTAATTCCAGATTTCCAGACTTTAAAGAACCTGAATGCACACCTGCAAAACTGTTTAGAATAGAACGAATAAAACGTACAAAAGGCCAGCCTTGGTGGCATTTAAAAATATTGAGAGAACTTAAAATTGATGAAGATGTAAGTTTGAATATAATTGGAGTTTGCACCTATGTATATAATTAAACTGGTTTTGGGTTATTCTAATATAGTTATATTACTTTTCATAATAATTCAACATTGCAAAATCAGTAATTTTCATATTATCTAATTCTTTATGATATTTTTTCTGATTTTTTAAAAAGTACATCTAAAAATATATTGAATTCAATTTAAATAATTTTGTATATATAGAGATAGACATGTCGAGTATAAGAAGTTGAATATTACATACATATAACTCGGAACTAGGGCTGTGATTGAATTTATAATTATTGTTACCCTAAGGTGACAAGAAGGTTTTAGCAGTCCAATGTTTATTACAAATAATATAATACAAAAACACTCTTTATAAATGAGGTGTCAATCAATGAGCTCAGGTAACAAGGTACATTTTATCAGATTTCAAAAAGTTGTTCAGTTTTTTGTAGTCAGGTCTTAACTTTTCTATACTATAATAACTCCTTTTCTATATCATTTGTAGATTTAAAATTTGCATGCACACAAATGAAAGCATAGATTGCCTAAACTATATTACTTAAATTTTGTATCCTCAATTGTTAGGAGAATTCAATATAAAATTAATTGTATGTCACATAATGTAGCTTGTTTTCTTTTTACATATAGTGCAGTACTATTTAAGAACCTCTTTATGATACCCTTGCCTTTTTAGGTCCGTGTAACTATTGTCAAGAATATACCAGAAATCAATGCAAGGTTATGGAAAATCAAACACTTGATAAAAGTTACACCAATTACATTTCCGTATGGAGAACCATCTGAAGAGGATATACAACACACAATACTTAAACAAAACGGCCAGTGTGTAGTAACAAAAGCATTACAACCTCATCCAAAACAAATTGAAGCCTTAGAGAAATTTGAAAATGACCCAAAGAAAATGGATTCTACTACAATAAGAAAAGACTCAAGGAGAAAGTGGAATGAACCTTTTGCTGGGGGATTTTAAATGAAAATATTGTAATAATGTTTAGGTAAATATAGTTGTGAAAAAAAAAAAGTTATTATTATTATAATACTACCATAACTTAGCAATGACCATGATAATTATCAATGTCTGAAATCATACCCTAAATAAAAAAATCATACATTTTTATTAATACCTTTTTTTTTTTTTTTTTTTTTCTTTAACGCCGGTAAATGCTCTGAGGCATCCCGCGGGGGAGTGGGTCTCCCCGCGTGGGTATGTGGGACTCGCTGCGCCCGACACGCAGCTCTACCCACTAGGGTACTGACCTAGGTTCACCCTAGGTTACCGAGCCTCACCGCCACTACAAGGCCTGAACCATGGTGGGGATTAATACCACTTTGACCTACTCCATTCTAAACCAAAAGATAGGACTGTTTGAATCGAGAATTTTGAAGATAAAACATTGGCAGATGTATGGTGAGTAAAAAATAAAAGGATGAGATATCAATTAAAAAATATTTATGTGATTACAATAAAATTATATTTAGATACCAATCAATATTTTACACTTTTTCATATTTTTAGCTATCATCATCTTCAGAATTTGTCTTTCGCTTATTCAGTAACCGATTTAAATATTCTGGCGTCTTAAAATAATGATCTAATAATATTCCATGTTTCTTGCCTAGACCATACCTGGCCTCACCCCATGTTACTACATAAGTGGGGTTTAATTTGACAAATTCATCTAAATGAAATTTGTGTTTTTTAATATTATTGAACCAATGTCCTCTGAATACAGCGATATAATCGTCACCATCTTTGTACAGTCTTATAACATACTTCGATAACAATACTTTGGTGGCAACATGAAATAAATAAAATGCTCCGAGATACACTAAACTCTCCGTCATATCGTTAGCAATAATAACATTTTCACCCACTATAAGAGGATCATTCATATTGCTAGGGTCAAGAACAAATGCAGCGTAATATAACGACGCGCAGGTCACGGCGACTGTAGAAAATGTTAAGTATGTGGTTGCATAATTGAGGAGCGTGTCCATGGGTGCTTTATATATTAACATCCAGCGTCGTGACAACCCATCTTTTTCTTTGTATCTGTCTTCAATTTCTAAAAACCGCTGAGACTGTTGCGAGATAAGCCTTACACTGTTCAACTTGAACAGGGATTGACAGGTAAACGGCCTAAGCAAACGGAGACAGTTCATATTGAATTTATGAATAAAATCTGACACCATGAAAATTTTTAATTAATATAATTTAATTCATTCATTTAAATTCCCTTTTTCTCATACCAATTATGTACAAACTGAAAAAAATAGGATCAGATTCTTTGACAGATATCAGCTATGTCTATGTGATATCAAATTTGACACTAACTGAATTTTTTAGTTTTGCTCCTGTTGGAACCGGCTAAGATCAGAGGCCATGCTGCCAAGTCTGTCGTGCTAACAATATTTTGTCTGTACTTTGGAGAAACGGTGGGAAATCCTAAGGAGCGCGGCTTCGCCCATCTAGCCCCCATCAGTCAACTATCACTTCCCATTCTATCCACCCAGAACAGTCCACCACAATAGGGATGTTGACATTTTTCATAAATGTTTATAGATCATTTATAAATATCTAATAGAGGCGTAAATAGTATTAACTTTTGCTTAAATACGTCTAATGCCTATAAAATCTTGCATTTTAAATTTTGCTCCAAAACGCTAACACTTGTCACGTGACGAAGAATTTTGTATTTTTTCAGAATTCTATCATAGAAACTACCAATTAACATCAACATTATATTTTTATATGAATACTGTCAACATCCCTATTAACTAATGGAGGCCTAAATATTATCAACTTTTGCTTAAATACGTCTAATGCCTATAAAATCTTGCTCCAAAACGCTAACACTTAATGTCACGTGACGTCATATGTTGTTAAACACCGTAAAAATGATAAAATGATTCTAGTTGTCGTTAATAAAAAATGGCTTTTAAGTTTTATAATTGTTGTACGGTGCCTATGTGTGTGTACACTGTCAAAACGCCTGAAAATGGTGTATAAAAGTACGTCAATATTCTTCCGCTTCCGCTAAATAGGAACAGGTGACGTCATTTCCGTTTATTATCACGTGACCTATTCTAAATTTTGTTACATTTTATTTATAAAATATTAATTTAATCAAATAAAAATAAGCGAAAATATTGTATATTTTCAGAATTCTATCATATAAACTACCAATTAACATCAAAATTATATTTTTATATGAATACTGTCAACATCCCTATATTCACCAACCAATCACATTAAATATTATACAGATTAAGTTTTCAAAACAAACACTATAGAAAACTGCACCGAATGAACAATACAAAATAATTAATTAACGGGAAACCAAAAAAACACAACCGCACGCAATGATACTTCCCGTCGTAGACTGACGGTGACTCAGCTGAGAGGTGAAAATAGGGATGTTGACAAAATAGATAATACTACGTAAATGCATTATAAAATGCAAGATTTTATAGGCATTAGACGTATTTAAGCAAAAGTTAATAATATTTAGGCCTCCATTAGATATTTATATGATTTAGATGATATGATTTAAAAGCATTTCTGAAAAATGTCAACATCCCTATTCTATTTGAATAGGAAAGGGTAAAATAAAACAATTTGAATCTATGATATTATAGGTCATTAAATTGTAGAATCAAGAAATCATTAAGTTAAAAAAATGAAGTATTGCATTCGAGACCACCTATTTTTCAAATATATAAGGTTGAAAAAAAATTCTGATACATTAACCACAATATGATGGCAAGCGCTATACACCCACCTTCCATTTAATTTTAAACTCTATTTCTTTTTATTATTTGCGTTCAAAGTAATGCCCACACTGCGAATCTGGTCTTGTGTAACAGGAACAAAAGATATTGTCTAAAACACTGACAAACAAGACAACGAGATTTGTTAGTATAAAATCTGGGTAAGGGAAACTTAATTATATGCAGAATTCTCATTTAATATGATGAGGAAGGTCTATAATACTAGATAATTGGACAGGAGACCTCAGAAATTAAATTTAAATGAATCAAATGTTTTCATACATTAGAAAACATTGTAGACCAAAACATAATATGATTGGCAACGTATATTGCACGCCTCATATTAAGCGAAGCGTTGAGAGCTTAGGTTGAGAGTGCTCTAGTCTATTTTCGACAAAGACTTAGCAATACTAAGTACTTAATTTTAGTAGACTACCTATTTATATTCCTACCTCTTTGACTCTCGGTGTCAAAAAGCAGTTTTCTCGAAAATGAAATTGACTTGAAATTATTTATTTATTTCGCACTTATAGGTTAATGAGTCAAATAATAATCTTCATTATTCAGAGCATGGTGTACACAGCGCGGCTACACCATTCACCGTGGCTCGCGCCGAGAGATCACGCCGACCGCCGCGCCGGCCTGATATCGCTTATAACAGAGGCCTTTCACCCCACACTGACGGCCGCGTCTTATTAAAAAGAGTCGACAGAAATCTGCGGTTATATAAAATCTAAATAGGCACAGGCACAGAACAATATTACCCTAGCGGCACAGGCAACCGCTAATTCAAAATAAAATGCATATACTTTTGGAATAAACTTTATTAAAACAATAAAAAAGTAATAATAGTTTTTGTTTATTTTCAATGACTCATTTATGTAAAACCATGCCTTTCCAAACATTATATTTTTTTTAATAATTTTTACAACTTTTTAACAATAGAAAGTTAAGTAATAGAATTGATAACAGTTTTAAAATCATAAACAAAAAATAACATTTTTATAGCTACAAAGTTAATTAAGTATCATATATATAATATAGCTGGATAGAGTAGTAATGCGAGCCATAAAATTCGGAAACTGGTTAGTGATATGTCACAGACATAATAGCTATCCAATTAACCATTATATTTGTATTATTTATTGTAATAGTATTTTTATTGTGATTTGTATGTACATCGGCTAATCATCCATCAATTGCCATCAGTCGGTTAATCAGAGACAGACGCTGGCCGCAGCGTCACAGACATTCTTTGTTTAAATGCTTTTTACATAATGATCCTAACTATTGATTATTGTATAATATGCTCAATGAAATCTCAGAGCAGTGGTAAAATATATTAGTTAACGGTCATAATTATTTAAAAAAAAGTTATATTATAAAGATTATTCACACTTTGATTTATCCAAATGAGTAGTTAATTCACAATCCTCATTTTTCCCAGTAGTCTTCTTATAAACAATACAATATTTGAGATCTGTTTAAGTATGTATGTCCTGCAAATCTACAAGATACGTTTTACACAATGCTAAACTTAAAAATTCTTTTAGTGTTTGATTTATAAGTTTATAAAATAAAATTAATACCATATGCCTATCATATTGTGACTTAATTTAATTAGACTTTATTTATACTTATGTATAATGGCAAAAATGTTTATTTGCAAAATTGCACTCTAACTTAAAGTATTGTATTTCATTGCACAAATCAGTTAATTTTTATTTTATTTCATATTATAATGTACCTCAGTATCGTTACCAATTGATGCAAATATGAAGAGTAAATGTAAAATAATAATATTATAGCTGGATAAAGTCCATAGAGAAATATTTTTATAATATTTATATATTACTCATAACAATGAAACAAACTTGTGTGAGGACACAGTGAACATAAATAATAAAATTCTCATTTTAGATTTCTCAAAAAAAAATTATTTGTAAATCTCACCACTATAATTATACACTAATGGAAAAGTATAAAACTATTTTAATAGTGACTTTTAATTATTCGGCTTATTTAATCCATCTAGAACATTCTTCTTAACATTATTTATAGAATGTTTATAAGTATCATGTTTTCTAATTTCTTTTTTGGAAAATAAGTATTGTGTAAATAAATCACCTTTTAAATCTACACTAGGATCTAAATCATTTTTCTTGTCTATTAAATTTGATATATTTCCTTTGTTTATGGTTTGTAAAAGACTAGATCTGTTAATATTCTTTAGTTTCATATCTGTAACGTTATCTGACCTGTGAACATGTTCCGGTTTGTAATTGTTAGTTTTTCTCAAGCTCTCTGGTAGCGCATCTGACTTTAACTTGACCAATGTTGTGTTAACGACTGAACAATCTATCTGCATCAATGTTACATGGTCTTTCATTAAGGAATCTGAAACAAATAGTTGCATAATGTGCAATTTCGTTACATGTGTGCTTAGAACATAAATATAATTGCGTACATTTTATATATGAATGTGCAATAATTACACTAAGTAATTATTTGAATTAAAATTTATATATTTTATGTACAAATTTACGCCCTATATAATCTTATGTATAAGTTCTTTACGATTGGCAATGTCAATTTTAAAATATAGACTAGATATAGAACAAACAAATATATAAAACTTACCATTGCCCGATCGTGCTGGTAATATTAAAGCCATTTTCGGTGGTCGTGTCGTGTTATGTGAAACGGCTGGGAGTAGTAAATGTTCCCCTTTTCCCACTCCAACTACATAAAAAGTATCGTCCCTCCTGTGAAGAGCTTGGAGAAACGCGTTCCACTCAGCAAACTCATCCATATCTAAGTTGTTTATAGATTTTCTTATTGGTTTGTGATACAAACGGTCATAGTATATAGCATTTTCTAGTTCCATGTCCTTAGCGGTTGCGCTGCGTTTAAAACGTCGGATTTTGGTCTTATCTCTGATACTTCTAGCGTTTTTGTTGGGTGTGTCGAATATGTTGTTAATGTTTAATTTTTTGAATGGCCTGTACGATTCGAGGAGTGCATCTGGAAAAATATATAAAATAAGCCTATACTATTCATAAAGTCGTGGCAGCAGTTGGTGCTCGGATGGTGGTCAATCATTTTTGTAATAGAGATACAGATAGGTAGATAGGACTAGCTAGGATAGGACAGAGGGTAAATAGAGAATCCAGTAGATTTGCACGCACATGCACTGAACTGAAATTTGATAAAAAGTAATGTGCTCGAGTTGTCACTTCACCAATATGTACAAATCACTTAAAAGTGTCATAAATAATGATACATAATATAATTGCATATTATGTAATGAAGATAATTGGCAACAATGAAATAATAGATTACTCCCCTAGTTGAGAATTCCCCACATAAAACCTAAATTAAATGCATGTAAATAATGTATCTACGCCTTTATGGCGTATCCCCTAAACTGTGTAAGAGCGAGAGAGAATATGTTGTCTCTTTTACACGTTTTATTGCTCCGTCTACCGTCTTTTTATATAATATAGTATATTTGCAATATTTATATACACTATTTTATTATTATATAATATAAATATTATTTTACACACATGTGTATAATAATATATAAAAAATATTATAAAGCAAAACGTTTCCGTCCGACCGTTTTTCGAGGATGGTTATAAGATATTCAACAAAAGGTCAAACAAAAAATAATTGTTTGATTGTTACGAATAAAGTAAAAAACTACTCGACCAATTTTTTTAAACTCTTATCATTAAATTGCTACGTTAACACTGAGTGACATAGGCTATAGAAATAATCATCATCTAGCAGAATACGGTTCTTAATCGAAGTAAATGCAGGCGAAGCTGCAAGCAACAGCTAGTTATAAATAAATATGAATAGCTAAACCCCCATACCGTCATGCTGGTCTTCCATGTAGTATTTCCCCTTGGTTCCAGTCCAGTTCAAAGTCTTCCCGTTACCAATCCACCTCTTCAATTCACCAGCGATCCTGATACTCTCCGTTTGGTTTATGTTCACGTCAGTTGTTTTGTTTTGACAGTTGACATTGTAACTTTGATTCATAAATTCTTGATCATAATCTGGAAGTAATTTGCCATATATTTTTACATGAGGACCTTTTTTGTGTTAGTTGGATAGGCAAAATAGGAAAGCAACGAACCACCCCACAGAAGGTGATATGTAGTTAGTTCTAGATAGATCGTTCTAGCCTAAGGAGCTCAATTATACATTGCCTATCCTGAGATATAACATATAACAATAGGATGATATAAGATGGTAAGTTTCGATTCCGGTATTTATAATTTACACTGCCTGCACCTTCGCATTTTTCGCAGACAGCATCAGAATTATGGCCGAGGAGGAAACTCATGGACAGTATAATATATAAAAAATATGTGTTGTGACAACTCGCACACGGCCATCTGATCCCATACTAGGCAGAGCCTGTTCTTATGGTAACCAGACAACTGATACATATTTATATATTTCTAAATACATATATATTATAGATAAACTACACCCAGCCACAGAAGAAATGATCATGCTCATCACACAAACATTTGTTCTGGGTGGAAATTTTACCCACAACCTAGTTTAGCAGTCAGGGTCACTAACCACTAGACCAACAGGCCAGTCAATTTGTCAGATAATTTGTTATTCATTTCATATTTCTTTTCCAATTACTTTGATTTCATTCAAAAACTCAAACAATAAATGTATCTTATTCTGTATTATTATTATTATTTAAGGGGTGGGGACGCCAGCAAGGCCAGACGGGTGATCAGTCCTCATTAACGGGACCATTTCACCCAATTCCCCGGGATCTTATTCTGTAAGTAGTATGTTAAATATATTTATTTTTACTTTTGAATTTGCATTTTTAACTATACACACTCATATGATAATGTTACAAGGTTGTTTCATCAATAATTGAGACACCATGATGTATAGCTATATTAATATGTAAATGTACGTACCAGCTGATATATTGTTGTCGTTGTCCTCCGACCACAACAGGTGTCGTGAGCTGACGTGGGATGTCTCACTTGGACCGATGAAAGGCTTGGTAGACCAACTGAAACAAAAGAAAAAAAAAGAAGTTTTAATAAATCTATTCAAATATTTTAAAGTTTGTGCTAACCTTCACATGTACCAGAAGAATTTGGATTTTTTTTATTGAATTTATTTATTTTTACAAAAGTTTTTATTTTGGGCGCGTTAAACTATTAGGAACAGTTTTCTATACTATAAATGCGAAAATCGTTCAGCTTAATAACATTGCACGCCTAAACATCTGAAAGGTTAACCCACACTAGTTAGGCCGAACAAAACCAATTCTAGAATTCTCTATATGAAATCATATGACTCCATAGCTTGACACCGTTAATAAAGTAAATCGCTAATCCGTTACTAAAAAAGTTTTTGTTAAACGTTAAAGCGTTACATTCCGGAAGATTTAACGCAAGTTAATCGTTAATCTGTTAACATGTGATTTATACTATCTCTGTACTTCGAAGTTCGAACTTTTAGTAGTTTCTTATCGTAACGCCAGTACCAGGTAGGGTACTAGATTTACGAGTTACGGAAATATAACGGAAGTTAACAATTATCTTGCGTTAGAAAATTCGCAATTTAAACAAATACCAGCCCGTCGCTCCCGTATGCACCCTGCGAACTACTATTACGAATTTACACCATCGATAAGAATCATGCATTTTGTGCCGAATATTCGCATCGGTCGACAGCGTTGCCGAACATTTGGTATGGGGCCAAATCAATATTCGTCCCCACCATGGTTCAAGCCTTGACGTGGCGGTGGGGCTCAGTAGCCTAGGACGAGTCCAGCACCTTGGGCGAAGCTGATTGAGCCGAGGGGGCTCTTTGTACCCCTCTTATAAGAAGACGGAACAAAAGAGCAGGGAGCAAGGGGCGTGGACAGGAACCTCACCCCATTGTACTGTCCCGACGTTGGGAGGGATTGTTCTGTGGTGCGGGACAACCTCTCTGTGGAGGTGGCGTCGGTCCCTTTGGGGATTAGTTTTAGTGGGTAGAGCTGCGTCCACTTACCAGCTTTCGGGCGCAGCGAGTCCCAGAGCATTTCCGGCGTTAAAGAAAAAAAATCAATATTCGTGGCGACTCTACACTGGATATCTAATTAGCCATTTTATGTATACCCATAAAACACGAATACATAGGTACATAAGTCTATATTAATTAGCTAGTTTGATATAAAAAGTTTTAAAATTCTACATTCTAATTCTTGACAAAAATCACTTACCCTATCACATTCCAATTCATAGATACCATAAACACCATCGCGAATAAAACAGCTATATTCTTTTTGGGGATTAGAATTGACGAGTCGATCCTCGGTATCTGTAATTACATACGAAAAATTTGCATTTTTATCTATATCTACTATAAAATTTATTCACAAAACTTTTTACTTTTAATTTGTTATTTTCTCTGGCTTTGAGTTAAAAATGAACAAAACATAGTAATATTTTCGTAATTTTATAGTACTTATTAAACTAGTGGTGGGTGATATCGGGTTTTTGCAATATCGAATCGAAACTATATATTGATATTCGATATCGGATACTGAAACTATATATTTTTTGAAACTATATATTGGTGTATCGGTCCGTATTTGGTAACAATGAACCTATAAAACAATGTGTTTTGAAACTGTATATCGATTAATATGATATTGTTGCAATTTGTTATTTTTTAAATCTGTCTGAATATGGTAATGGTTTGTTAACTTTGGGTGTTGTGCAAAATGTTTGTGTGATGAGCAAGAGCATATTTTGTACTTAAGACATGGGATGTTATATATATTTTTTTGTTATATTATTTATTTAGGTATGTATTTGTATGGAAGATATTAATTCATTACAATAATAATATATAAATATAAGAGAAAAGGATCACCGGAGCGAAGCTACGAGTTCTAGGAAAAAGATCAAGTATAAAATTGCAAAATTACCGAAAAAGCTTGATATTCTTAAAATAATAAAGTCTCTTGTTTAACTTCTGTGATCTAATACAAATTTGCCAAATTACACAAAAAAATATTCATATAACGATAGTTCTCTTGTTCATAATGTTAAGAATCCTACGAATATTCGATTATTGCCACTTCACTCACTCACAAGTTATCAGTCGGCTTAGCGCATATGCATAGCCCATATTGCGATGCGATATGGTTTGATATCCTATATCTATAAATCTTGAATATCAAGCGAGATATCGAACCGAGATCGCAACGATGCAGAAATATAGTGTTTTAAAAAATATATAGTTTTTAAACGCACCGATATCGGATATTTAGATATTGATGTAATATACGTTTCAATATCTATATACAATTTGTATCGGCCATTCCTATATTAAACTGATAGTCGAATCATCAGACCACCTGCTAGCAGATGCTACTAAAGAAGTAATAACCTTTCGACTGCGTCCATTTGTTTCAAGTTGGTCTCTCAGCAGTTTATTCTCCAGTCGGAGTCTTCCAATTTCCTGATGAGCCTCCAATAACTGTTGCTCCAGGGCTGTCACATATTCCTTTTTCTTTTGTCGAGACTGACAAGCCGATTCACTATAAACATGACAAATATTAAAGCTAAAAGCAGACTTAAAAGATTAGTAGATAGAGAACCGCAGTATTAAACTATCTAAAATATGATATTAACCACGCTTTTCACTTTAATTGTCTTGTAATTATAAACACTTTATTTTTAATTAAGCTAAATTAATTTTATTACCGATTTTTTATCATCCTTTGTTGCTTCTTAAGTGCTCTGATTTCCGTATCACTTAATTTGGATAAGTCGAGTGTGGGACAAGATATATCATCTCTCTTAACTGTTCCCTCTACATTACAATCAATATTATTTTTGTGCACTTCTGGATTTACATTTAAAATTATGTTATTCTTGGTTAATGTCTAAAAATAAATGAAGTTCGTATTAGTTATGTATATTCATAGAAAACTTTCCAATGTCTCTCCAATCCTCTCCGCCAATATCAGATAGTATAGTATGAAACTATAATCTACTCTGTAATTCTAATGTTTCATGCCTCTATCTTTTTTATGAGGAATTAAAATATATCTAAGAAAAGAAATATATGTTACTAGCTGTTGCCCGCGACTTCGTCTGCGCAGGATAAGATTTTAGTTTTTTTTTTATAAAAACCTAATATCCTATGCTACTTCTAATACCTCCAAGAATATGTGTACAAAGTTTCATGATGATCGGTTAAGTAGTTTTCGCGTGAAAGCGTAACAAACATCCACGCTTTCACATTTATAATATTAGTAAGGATGTATGTGTATATCTTAAGTATGTGTAGTTTTTTTATGTCATCAGGAGGCAAACGAGCAGTCGGAGCCTCACGATGCCGACGCTCATACACATCCGCACAACCGAGGCCACGCAGATACACCGCTCTCCTTTTCCCTGTCCCCTCCCAATGGGCCACCGGAAACTCACAAACCGCACGAAACGGTGTTATGTGAGCGAGAGGTACCACCCTGGTCGTGCCAGCCCAGTTTGGCTGCAATGCAGCATGGCACTACCTCTAACTGGAAATACATAATATATAATACTGTACAACTATATACTTATCATATACATACCTCTAAAACAAACGCACTATTGTTGCTAATACATTCTTTCTGAGGTAGTGGCGACAGAGCTATCTTGCCGTTTTTTGTACTGTCAGGGGATATCACAATGTTTGATGGTTTTGTATTCACAGATTTCTTCAATATACATGGAACCTTTCGTTTGTCGAGAATTATATGAACTTGATTACCTTCCCTCTTAATATTTTGCGAGTTTTCATTTATGACATTGAAGGAAGCATTATTTACATTATCTGTGAATAAAATGTATGTGTAAATAAAGTGACATTTTTGTTTCAGTGTTGATCATTATATTTATATAAATATGTACCATTATTTGTATTTAAAATAGAAGTAAAACCATTTTGGTATTTGCTGTCATTCTCTTTTTTTACGACCTGAAAAAAAAGTACATATATTAGCATTATTTTAATTACAAATGTGCAGTGTATATTATACGAAGTAAAAAGGCAATTATAGCTATTCAAATGGGATTTTACCATGTTTTTAATTCGTATTTCACAAAGTTCAATATTTAAGCATTGACATTCTATTTTCAAGTAAAAAATCTGATTAATCCGAACATTGAGATATGCTTAGTAAAAATAAAAGACATTGTAAATATTGCATTTGAAACAGTTTTGATAGTCAAATAGCCTTGTTATTTTAAATGAATAGGTAACGTTTTACCTTAATGACACCATTTTCAATAGCCATTACAGGTCCATTCTTGTCATATGGTATTGAATTTACATAGCCCTTTGGTTTGTCAACACATTCTACAAAAAGAATAGGATTAAAAATATTAATTCATATTGAAATAAAAAATGTATACTATTTAATAGAAGAAAGAATAAAGAAGTTTATAAAATTATACCTGTTTTTTGAAGGAACAATTCAACATCCTCTAATTTTAGCTCATGAGTCGGTTCTTGGTCAACTGAAGCCCAGTCAAATGGTGATTGGGACGACTGTCTCTCCGAATTCCTAATAGACCCACTAAAAAAAAATATATCATCAAATAATTTCACATGTGTGATAGAAATCTACTCTTCGCAGTCTGCTGTATTTTGCAATGAAGCTTATAAAGGTTTTTAACTTTTCATTAGAAAATTATTTAAACAGCTTGAAAAGAATTTATGGAATTGAAAGGCCTAATTATTTGCTAAAATAAAGGTTTCAATTATTTTGTTTATTTCTTAGTAAATACTACAAAACAATATCAAATTATGATCATATTATTTCCAAGTTCTTCTATGCTCAGTCCAAAATTGATAAGAAAACCTTTTCACCAAAATAAATACCCTATAGGTTTCCTCAATACATCATGTCTAAAGGATGTTGCTATCAAAAGAAAGAAGAATTTTTAAAATATGTCAAATTCTAGAACACCTTTGAAAAGATCTGTTTTATTATTTATTATAGACGAAGTGTTGGTCGGCCATTAACCAGGTGGGAAGACGATCTCCGTGCGGTGGCCAGTTCATGTTGGATGCGAGTAGCAAGGGATCGGCCGTCTTGGTGTTCATTGACGGAGGCCTATGTTGAGCTGTTGACGGATGGAGGCTGATAATGATGATGATGATGGAGTACATTGCAGTGTAAGAATCTGATAAACATATCAACATTTTCTCAATTTATAGGAAAACAAAAATACTGTGAAAATTGGCCTCTTCAAACTTTACTAGCTTTTTATAGAGGAAAAATACAGTTAAGGAAAATATTTTTATTATACAAATATATTTTTACATAGTCTTAGAGCTCTGAAAAAGCTAGAAATTATTTATTTATATTTGCTTACATAGAAACAATTTTTTTTTATTCGGTTGACATATACCTTAATTCTTTTTAATCTCAACGTACATAGATAAACATTGCTCTGGCTCTTTAAACTAAGCATCAAAACAAAATTATGCAACACCCAAAACAAGCTTTTATGTTGATATGGTTAGTATAATATTGCCAAACAAACCATAATATGCTACAAATAAAAAATAGTTTTTACAATTACATTGATGGCTCTTATAATTGGGTACGGAGATAATTAATAGGAACTAAGAACTCATAATATGTATGTTTTTCTGGTTCCAATGGAAGTGAGTAAGTAAGTAAGTACTTATTTCGTTTTTTTTTCGAATTTTAATGTATAGTAAAATATTTTCTATACATTGAAATTGCATTTCACAAAGGACCACATTGTGAACCATTTTAAGAAAAAAAAAACAATTTTCGGCCTTTTTTAGAAACATACTTCTGGTCCTTATACCGCAACATATACATCTATTATTGTTTTTGCAAAAGTTTGACTCTATTAGTTATGTTACATATCTATGATTTTGCAATTACTTACTTTTTTGAGTCATCATCACTACCCGAATCTGAATTGCCACTTTCATTAGAAGAAGATTTAGTGCTCAAGCCTGGTGATATGGAAGGTATAAACAATGGCACTGCATCTGCTAATATTTCACTTGGCGAGGCATCTGTTGCATCCAATAATGACCAGTGGTACTCTCTAGTTAACTGGTCTAATAAGTAGTCTTCATCTAGAGAAGAATTATTTTTATTTAGCACACTGCTATGTAAGCACTGCAATATATAACTATACTATTTAAAAATGATAGCTATAAAATTAAAAACATCTTTAACTAACAAGTTAAAGACAAAATCAACCTATTTGTAAGTAAGAGATAGTATTATAGGTGAAGTAACTTATAAAAATCAGTGTCCTAGTATAAAAGGTAAAACAGATAATTTATAATGTTTAATATCAGTTCACATTTTATAATTTTATCTTACGCGTCTATGTATTTTAGCAAGAGGTTTTGTATCAATATGAAATAGGTAACGAATAATGGTTTAAAAAAAATTAATAAGGTAAACAACTTGCAAACAAATATTTTCATACTTATAAAACTGAAAGTAATTTCAAGGTTTACAAGACAAGAAGTTGCTGCAAAGGTTACAAAACCGGAAGGTTAACGACATTAACAATAATTGTTACTTTACAAGACCACTTAATGCACTTGTTTTCATAACTCGCCGGAGTTTTGTTGCACGTAATAACCAATTTACCGTATAAACAGTCTTTATTGTCGATCAAAATATCTGCATCCATCGAAACAGTCACTGCCTTATATTATTGTAACAAATTAAAATAATGTTTTTATATTTATCACGACGGTGTACGCATTATTATCCGCGTGAGTTTATTTTTGCTTTTCAATTCCATTAATCACAAATCACAATTTTATTACTACAGACTATTGAATTTTATTATTTTCATTTAAAGGCATTAGCTACTAGGCTATTAGCCATACAATTACAGACCGAATATTGTATTTTGTATGGCTAATTGCCTAGTAGCTAATGCCTTTAAATGAAAATAATAATAATTTGTTTTTGGACTTTTGAAATTTGACAATGACAATTGACAATTGACATCTTGTTTTTATTCGATTTAATTTTGTCTTCAGACTTCAATTCAGAATTTTCAAAACACATCTAATAATTACATGTTCTTTGTTACACGATTCACAATGAAATGCTTACAGCTGCAGCAATGTGATGAATTAGCCATAGAAATAAAATGTTACCATTGAATCTCACACGGGAATGTTTCAGAACTTTAGATGATATAGGTGTTCCAAATGTATTAAAATCACCGGTTGCAACAATGTCCGTTCCCGACGACCAGGAAGACTTTATATTTCGTCCACAACAGCATTTGGATGCAAAATGGCTCAATCCTGATTTAGAAGAAGTCCTGCACGATCCTAAAACACTTTGTGCCACGTTTAACAGCCTATTGTTAGACAGAGAAATATATTTTGATGCTGGAAATGGACTCGTAAATGGAGCAGGAATTACTGCTAAACTAGGAGATAGTGGAAAATATTACTGTGGTCTTAGAGTGAGTTTGTAAATTCTTTCAATGGCTTGATAAATTCGTGCTTACTACTTAATAAAATCTATTGACGAAAATATTTTCAGATTTTAACTTGCACTTGCTGTGATGGCCTCTGTGGTCCTCATTCTGGATGTGCTTGCGCACCTTGCTCTGCTCTTTCTGCAGAAGAGGAGCTTCGTGTTGCTATTAAGTCTAAAATAGTTGTACCACCACCATCTGTTCAAGTAATGGATGATATTAAATGGAAATTAGATCCAGGTAAAAAAATAGTATTATTCTATGCCTAATATATCTATTAGTACAACTTACAGGTAACATATATTATAAAACAAAATTCCTCTAGTCTAGTATTAACATTTATACACTATGATATAAATTTTATTATGAGAATAAAGTTTTAATGATTTTATAACACAGGACCAGAGTGTATACAAAGCCTGATAGATTCTTTGGTCTGGGAACAAAGGATCCGTGCCATAACTACTGCTGTCAGTTGCCCATTTGTATCACAAATTCGGAGACTAATTGTCATATACCATAGACATCTAGTGGCTGTGATGAGGTAAGAAAGACTGAAGTATTTATTCTTAATTCAATTTCTATATTTTTCATAATTTATTTGCCTTCAATTTTATTGTTGTCACAATTGCCAAAAAGAGTAGATACACCATTAGTTTAGCGAATGCTCTTATGTCAACCTCATATAAGATTAGTGAGTAGAATTGCCACATAGATTTCTGGTATACTTATTATTAATGCAATGCTTTGACCAGGAGAACCCAATCATATTTACGCAACATTTTTATCATATTTGGTCTGTTACTACTATACCCTGAGTTTTTTTTTTTCATTTATTGGTAATCTGCGATCAGTCAATTAACAATAATCAGATCTGTTATAGTAGGAGGAACTTTTAGTGAGTTAGGGCCACCACCTTAAATCTCCTTATACAGGCAGTTAATTGGGTTCCGCATTAGAAGTGTATTAGTCAAATGTGTTTTTACTTTATTTGAAGACTATACATTTTGTAATCTATACTAATATTATAAAGCTAAAGAGTTTGTTTGTTTGAATGCCCTGATCTCAGGAACTACTTTTCCGATTTGACAAATTCTTTCAGTGTTAGATAGCCCATTTATCGAGGAAGGCTTTAGGCTATATAACATCACTCTGTGACTCACAGTAATTAAGTTGAGTAAGTTAACGCGGGCGTACCTGCGGGCAACAGCTAGTTATAAAATAAGTTTTAATCTGTTTTTTCGTCATGTATTGCTTATATTAGTATTGCCTGCAAATTACTAATGTGTGTAATGGAACCTTGTCGATATAACATATGGGTGACATCATCTGGTACAGTTTAAAAAAACTTAAGTTTTGTAAATGATAATTATTCAATTAATGTTGTCATGGACCCTATCCATATAGGGCTAAGTATTTATGATAATAATACAATTATATATTATAGATTCAAAATAAAACCATGAAAGTATTAGAATAATTCCCATCTAGTCCATTTAAAAGTTACATTTAAGCTTGCATTTTTCAGAGGACTTAATTTTATTATTTTAATGTGTAGGTTAGGTTAGTATGAGCTTAATTAGTAAAGTTAGCATTTGGGTGAAATGGTCCCGTTAATGAGGACTGATCACCCGTCTGGCCTTGCTGGTGTCCCCACCCTTAAATAATAATAATAGGTTAGTATGAGCTTAAGTTCTGGTTTGTGGGGGGCGCCTTCCTTCAAAGCATCCTTCAAGGAGTTCAAAGGGTTTTTGCGCTGTATCTTGTAAACTAGCAACCCTACAGAAAATTTTGTAAGACCTTGTTTGTAGCAAATTAAATTTTCTACAACTTTATATATTTTTTATTGTAAAATGGAAAATATGAGCTAGGGATCCGTCATATTGGTTCACATTAAAAGAGGCCTATATTCATCATTGGATGGCTGATGGTGATGATGAATCAAAAATAACTGAAAAAATTTCAACCTTTCTTTTAGGTTTTTATAACTTTTTCTGGTAATTTTACAATAAAGTGACATCATAGCAATATTATAGAGGGTCAAGCTTAACAAAACATTACCAAATAACAATGTGTAAACACCAAACAGTGATGCTAACGTACTGAGTGTTCGCGTTTGGTTACGTCATCAAAATGGCAGCCAAGTGGATTAGCACTAGTGCTGAATGATATTATGCAGTCTACTTTTTTAGCCTTTAGACAATTTTGGAGTATATGAAAGGGTTATGTTTAAAAATGGATTAATGCATAATTCAGTAAATTATTCTATATTAATGCTTAACCCATATTCATAATTATGCATAAACACATGATGGGTGGCTGATGAACTAAATGATAGGACTATGCTTTGAATCCCAAAAAGTGAAGGTAATATGTGTGATGAATCATTGATAGATATACATAAAATGTATTTATAATATATCTTTATTTTAGAGATCAAAACCATCATAAAGAAGCAAAAAAAGTAAAACTAGAAAAGAGGCCTGCACATGGAGCAAGTAACAGGGCACTTAGTAATGTAGTAAGCACATTGAACAAGCCTGTGGAGTTAAGTTGTGATGTTCAAGAAGATATTGAGGAACACAATGATGATTCTGAAAGGTAAGACATATAATGTTACAAGAGTTTTTAAGAAAAACGTCAAAACTTATTCATACTAATAATGTAAATACTAAAGTGAGTTTGTTTGTTTGTCTCATTTTACGCATTGCAAATATGTTGTGTTAATATATTTGCATAAAATCTTAGCTTTATTTGTAAGCAAAATACTTAAATTTAGGAAATAGTGATTTCTTGTTGACAGTAACACATAAAAAAAAACATACAGGCAATTAATTTCGGAAGCAACCATTGTGTTTTTTAAGTGAATACTATCCATATTTTTTTCAGTGCGATAGGATTAGCCCGTGTAGGTGCAAGAGCAGCTCTTCGGCTCGCTTTGTCCCTTGTACGTCGCGCGTGGCGTTGCGGTGAAGATGCGGACGTATGTTCGGCCTTACTGCGTGACGCCCTTGACGCAGTGCGCGCGTTGCCTGACGCAGCACTCTATGCTGGCAATGGACAGTCAAACGTCCCTGCATATCAAGCCCCACGCTCACAGAAAATATGGGCAGAAGTAGTGGATAGCGCAGCCAAGTTTCTACATCAAGTTGTGGCGGGGTTAGTGTTTGTTTTTTATTTTATCAAGCGTATATTACTGCAGAGTGCAGACGTACTAACGATGCACACATTGATCACTTATCAACCTATGTGAGGTTGATAAGTGCATTAGTGTATTAGTAATATTCAGTATTCTGAGCGTTGGAGATGTATGCCGGTGTACGGACAAACCCCCGAGGGTTTTTGTTATACCGTAACAATAAGGAAAATTGTATCTATTATGTCATTAATTAAATAAATAATTTAAAAAAATGTAATAATTTCTCAATAATTACTAATAATGGACTCATGTATTCTAAATAATCAGTTTTAAAGAATATAATATAATATTCAAAGAAAATAAGTTTGAAATTAATTTGATTTAAAGTTTAAGTTTTTAAATGTTAAAATGTATGGTGCTGTTTCAATGGTTTCTTATAGTCTGGTCGCTTAACAACCATTAAGTAATTGATGCCTGCATATGCACATGGTCTAAGAAAGGTCATTAATTTTTGATTTTACTTTTAGGGAAGTAGGCTGTAATGTCCCTCAAGGCGACTGGCGAACTTCACTTTGCGTGTGGGTAGAGTTGTGTGCGAGACGAGCGGAATTGCCAGCTCTCTTAAAGGCAGCAGATGTCCTGGTCAACTTGCCGCCAAAACAAAAACGTCAACCTGATAACAGGTATGTGTCCAATTTTAAAACTATTATAAATTTATTTTAACACATAAAATTTACAATAAATTTTTGCTGTGCACAATAGGGCATTTTATATATATAATAGTATATTTTTCTGATAATTTTGATAATTTCAATTGAGAGTTTTGTCATTTGATGAAATTTGTTCCAATTTTAAAATTTGGGACTATAATAATGACTATCCTTGACAATAGATCTTGGCCCGTTCTCCTTACATGAATGAAACTGGAAAGTGGCTTACTTTTAAATTAAATTTACAGCAATGTAGTGTTTCACAAAGGATTAGAACAAATTATTTTTTTAATGTTTTTTTTCTTTCAGAATTATTTTGGAAGAATGCACAGCTCCCTTAGGGCCATTTCTTAGAAGAATGGCTAAAGTTTCAGCACCAAATCCAATAATAAATTCAGAACCAAACACTGATACAAACCCTACAGAAAATTATCTTAAGTAAGTTAAATGGTTTAGATATAGTTTAGTTGTGATCACATAATATGATAATATATAGCTGGTTTTGGAGTAAAATATAATAAAACTTATAGATATGCAAAATTCTAGATCAAGAAAAAAAAAAAGAGATGAAGTCCAATGTTTTTTACTTCATAAATATTATTTTGAATTTTCAGAGAACTGACTATTCCTAGCGGAGATGGTCTCATGAGTGTGAGGAAAGCTGGAATTGCATTGCTCTGTCATTTGGACAGATTGGGAGCTCCACTACTGCCACCATTAAAGGGATTTGTCACTGTAAGTTTCATGCCTTATGTAAAATATAAATATATAAGGTTTGGTAAAATCAATTACGGAAACTTTGGGCACGTGATCTACTGCTTGAGTAAAGACGTTTAGGCAAAAAAAAAAAATTGAAATTCGAAAAAAATTAATAATTAAAAAAAAATTAAAAATTGCAAGAAATGAAATCTATTGCATTAAATCGTCCGCCCGCAATTCATACATACAAGAAAGGTATACAAAATTAAATTATATTACAAGAAATAAAATCTATTGCATTAAATTAACAGCGCGCAATAAATAAACACAAGGTCATCGGGTTCATGTCTCGACAGCTGATCGACTTATGTAACGGGGTTTTAACGATTTCATTCACGTTTTAAGAATTAAGACTGCCAGATTGATAGCAATATACACAACTAAGTACCTTTTAAAATTTACATGTCATTTAAGGTATGAAATCGGTAAAACCTTGTTACGTTTTTTGTTTATTAATTGCGCGCTGGCGATTTAATGCAATAGATTGAATTTCTTGCAATATAATTTAATTTTATATACCTTTCTTGTGTTTATGAATTGCGGGCGGACTATTTAATGCAATAGATTTCATTTCATGTTTTTTTTTTTAATTCTTAATTTTATTCGAATTTCAATTTTTTTTTGACTTAACGTCTTTACACAAGCAGTAGATCACGTGCCCAAAGTTTCCGTAATTGATTTTACCAAACCTTATATATATATATATATATATATATATATGTGTGTGTAGTAGTAATATTGTAACTCGTTCTCATGCTCACAATGTTGTGTAAGTAACTATAAAATGTACTGTTTGTTGTACAACTCATGTAATTTTTTGTGGATAGATGTTATTGGCTTTTATATCTTTATTTATCTAGCTTTATTCAACCATCCAAACCTATGATGTTGCTATCCCAAATAAATTAAAATATATATAATAACTTAACTGTGACAGATAAAATGTTCAAGATAATTTGAATGTGCACCAATACGTCACAATCGCTTATTTCATAACATAAATGGTTTGTAAATCAAATATTGATGAGTAAGACGTTAGTGGCAAATATGCAAATTTGTTCCGTAACTTTAATACATAATATAATTATTCTGAGCGTGTGTATGTCACTGAACTCCACCTAAACAGTTATTGCTAGTTTATTATATTAGAAATGCATCCGTCGTAAATTAATTATGACACTTATTTCAATAGTGCACTGAATCAGCACAGGAGGTTGTGTGTGTGGATTCAGGACCGTTGCATCTCGGCAGTTTGAGGATTCAGCAGATAGCGTGCGCGGAGAAACTAGCATTGTTGTTGACGCAAGATGGCGCGGTGTACACGTTGCCGTACGATACGATGACGCCCCATCTAGTTCCCGGTAAGTCATATCTAGATGAATTATTACACGTTTTTATAGATTAGCCCATATTGCATTATAATATAGATTTGTAAAAAAAACTGGACATTATATTAAGAAATTACTTGTAATAGGTTCAAAGGCTAAGTTTAAAAAAAGAGAACTTAACGTGCTGTCTCAAAATGAAGTATTAGTAGTTACTAGTTTATTAATAGCACTTTTTACGATGGGGCCATCTGCATAAGTAGTTAAGTACCACCATACGCCAAGGAGATGGATCATTCCAGAAAAATGGCTAAATAGGCACTTTATTAATGGCAAGTAGATCTATCGTCTTACGTTTCAGGGTATAGACACAGGGTATAATCTAGATTCTAGGACTTTAACTCTCAACTGACAAAATAGGATCTAAAATAATAATGAATTATTT
Organism: Helleia helle; assembly: GCA_963853865.1. Classification (NCBI taxonomy): domain Eukaryota; kingdom Metazoa; phylum Arthropoda; class Insecta; order Lepidoptera; family Lycaenidae; genus Helleia; species Helleia helle. The sequence goes on from OY971421.1 coordinate 18,960,774, forward strand.
TCGACGTCCGCAAGCAGCGTTCGCGGTCGCCGGATCCCGACAAGTAAAGTGCATATTTTGGACTATGATTATACATATATTGCACCGGTTAATTGTTTTGAGTATATGTATTAATATTTTTTCTTTAAATATAAATTTTTGAAGTAATACTTCATTGGCGCGTTAGGGAAAAATTATGAGGGTAAATTTTTACGATGCGCGCGCACACCGTCACGAAAAACCGGCACCCAGAAGTTAGCTATTGTCAACATTTTTAATAACAATTTCCACATAATGACGTAAATGCATAGACGTCAGAAGATATAGTTTTTAAGTACACAATAAGCAAAAAGGTTACAGTGTAATGAAATTGTACTATGTATTTTTCTTTAGGGAGTATAACTTCTAGCGCGCGTACATAAGTATTTTTAGAGTTTCAGAAATTTGGTTATTGTGGTGTGAGTGTAAGTGAACATTTCTTAACTTATTTGTCAGGTCTGGAAAGTAAGACGGTGACGCAGGTGTCGTGCCACGCGCTCGGGCGTCACTACGTGTGTCGCGCGGCGTGCGGCGGGGCGTGGTCGTGGGGGGCGGGCGAGGACGGGCGTCTCGGCCACGGGGACACGGCGCCGCGTGACGCGCCACAGCCGCTGCACCACCTGGCGCACCATGACGTCGTGCGAGTTGCCGCCGGCATCGCCTGCAGGTAAACAATATGCTTGTGCTGTCTATTGTTTTTTTTATTAACAGACGGTCGAGCCATCTGATAGTAAGTCAGCGTCGCCTATGACCATAAACAAGTTGACTTCGGACTAGTCCTGGTAACTGATTCACTAGGCAACAACTAAGTTGAGTCGTAAGATGGTAAGTCTCGGCACCAATAATTACTTTATATCTTTTTATAGTGCGGCCATCACGAACCGCGGCGCTTTGTATACGTGGGGTCGCGGCGCGCACGGCAAGCTCGGCCATGGAACCATCGAGAACTGTCTCACGCCTCAACCCGTCTCCTTCAACGCACATAACATTGAACGAATTATAGATGTCGCCCTTGGTAAGTCAAGTACTAATAATATCATATCACTTATTACGTTGATTTGAACATTATTCTTGTAAAGGTGCTGCCACACTGCTGTTATTAAATGGTTACTAATGTTTGTAAACATTTTGTAACAGCAGTGTGCCAGCTCCGTAACTTATTACGACTCCATAACTTCACTGCTAAAAAAACCACTAAGAAATAAGTTCTTGTCAAAAGATCTATAAAAATACCGTTACCATTCTGTTGGTAAAAAAATACAAAACAGTAAGTACATAAATAATCTTCTTCTTGAGGTGCCTCTCCAACTAGTGAAGGTTGGCAGTCAGTTCTCTCATTATCATACTCATTATAATGAGTGAAATTTACGTAAACATTAGAAAACAATATCATAAAACTTCTATAATTAATCATATTCTATAATAAATCCAGGCTGGGGTGAGGGCCAAACGCTGTGCTGCACGTGGGAGGGCGGTGTGCAGGCGTTTGGCGACGCGGAAGGCGGAACCCCGCGCGCACTCGCCGCGCTCGCTGCCATCCGCGTCACGCGCGTCTACACCGGCGAGCATTGGCACGCCGCGCTCACCGACGGGTCAGTATACCTTACATATACATAAAATATCAAAAGGCTGTACTTAAAAACCCAACGCAATAATAAAAGGCTGATGTATGGCTTTAAAAATGATTACACTTAAATTGATTTACTCACGAAAACTACGGTGCTATAGAGAGAAACACAGACAGACACACTAAAAAAATGGGATCTAAATTATAACACAAGTCTTGGAACATTGGAGGTTAAAAAGTATCAAGACGATACTTAAATTCTACCATTCTTTATCGCTCGTCGTATATACAAGGATCATACATACATAACTAGCTTTTAAACGTTAAAACAACTCTCTTTATAAAGTCACATCGCATCATACATCTTAAACTTATAATAACTATCAATTTATGTGGATTTCTTGAGTAGACTTTTAATTATTTCACGCTGCTCTATCAAATGAAAGCTGCAGGTAAATAACTGATAACCTAATATAAAAACTTTGTATTCACAGAGGTCAAGTGTACACGTGGGGGAAGGGAGACGGATATAGACTTGGACATGGGACAACTGAATGTCACAAAACTCCTAAACTAATTGAAGCACTTCAAGGTAAACTGTATAAGCTTTTTTACATAAAACATTATTTCTGATTATCAAGTATGTCATAGACCCGAATATGAGATTAGACTAAGAGTAAACTATAAATGTATGTATGAAGTCACTAAATGTAGTTGGATAACTAAATGGACATAATTTACTGGCTACGACTACTTTCTACTGGTTCTACGTATCCACTATTAGCACCGAATAATTTTATTTGAATCAACTACCTGTATACGCTTTTACAATAGGATCCCAGAAAACGTTCAAAAGCTCTGCATAAAAAAATTCAAAAAAGTTGTTAAAGAGCGTTTGTGTGGTAAAGCATATTATAAAGTAAAAGATTTCATGGAAGATACCACACCCTGGGAATAAGGCGTTCCTCCCGGGCATTTCAAGATAAGATGTTAAAATTGTTATTAATATATATTATTTGAAAAGATTAGTTCCACTGAGTTTGTTTCGCCGGTTCTTCTCAGTGGGCTTACCTTGGAACCGGTGGTAGATTCAATTGACGTTCAAAAAGATACTGTATTAGTACTATTTTGAATAAAAAAAATTGATTTTTTATTTTGATTTCTACCATTTACAACCCATAAGAGGTATTGTGAAAGTTGTTTATTTATATGTGTGACCGAATATTCGATTTAGATCTGAAAACACATGACTGTACAATCGTAATCAAATATAAAATATTTTTCAGATATAAAAATAGTAGATCTGTCTCTGGGCGTGTCCCACGGGGTGGCGGTGTCGTCGGAGGGGCTGCTGTACGCATGGGGCACGCACGAGCGCGCGCAGATCTCCCGCCCCGCCCCCGAACTGCTGCACGTCTTCAATGCACCGTTTAAAGCTAACGGTAAAGTTATGCCGCAATCCACTCTAGGATAGGGATAATTTGTTCAGCCATTGTAAATCAAACATCTTTCCCATAAGAAATACATTTTTAGTGATAATTATAAATTGTGAAACACGTTTAGAATTTTCTTTTAATATATAGGTGTTGCCAGTGGATCAACACAAATATTTGCCTGGAGTGAGGAAAATCCCAGGGATCTACCATCTTCAATGCCATTTGTTATAGATTTATCGGAAAGTACATTCAAGTAAGTATTCTTTTGACTATACTGTTCATTATATTCAATTTTTATTGAACTTGGATCAATTGGATTTTGATTATGTGGATAATAACATTTATTTCAGATTTTTGGAAAGGTTGCTAAGAATCGTAGTGGAACAGTGTAACTCAGGAAATGTTAAAGAAAACGAGTGTATAGCTATTTCATGTTTAAACCTGCTAAGATTACAAGTAAGTTTAAATAATATTATTTTTTACGAACAGAGGTACACACTTTAAGTACCTAATAATCTTTTTAAAGTCAATAGGACGCCAAAAAGATCAGTGGAACTAATATGTATCTTAATCGTAAATTGTGTAATTATGTATTTGGAAACATGTAATTAAACAGAATTGTATAAAAATAATTATTAAGAAAACAAAATATACTCGTATATTAATATTAAAGTTATATTATTTCATATTTGTTCGTAAAGTTAGGTACATTATAATATGAGGCTGTACGTACAGGTACACGCATGGCAGTGCGCTCAAGGCAGCAACGTTGAGAATGCCGAGGGAGAATGCGTGCCGGGCGCGGGGGCGTGGTGCGCGGGCGTGCACGGCGCGCTGGCGGCGCTAGCAGAGGGTCGCGCGGGGGGTGCCGCCGCCGCCGCCGCGAGACGCGCGCTCGCCGCCGCCTGGCCTCTACTGCTGCCCACGCCGCACATGCGCGCAATACACCTCATAGCGCTGCTGCCGCAAGGTATTTCACGAATGACGTGCATGCGTAGAGGTTTTCACTTTAATCAGATTTATATGCAAACTAAAACAAACAGTTTATTCAAGTATATAAGGTTTATTATATAATAAACTTAATAGTAGACAATGAAGTGACAATTATAGACGGAAAAGTTGCAAAAAATTACTGACAACCAGAGAAGTGCGTGTGTGTCATATTTTATAGTAGCATGCAAACTTTTAAAATTGTTCTAATATTCTTGGTCTGCCCAATGCATTAGTTTGTTTATTTTTGTGTTACGCTTTCACGCCTATACATTGAAGGATTTTGGCAACGAGATACATTACATCATAAACTGTGCTATCAAAATAATCATAAATATGGCTATTAATCCAACTACACCAGCTAGTGCTGTATAATATAAGTACATACTTGTGATGTCGAGCAGGCACGACTCCGGCGAGCGCGGGCGCGCGGTTCATGACGGAGCTGCTGGTGTGGTCGCTGCTGGGCGGTGGCGGGCTGCGAGACGCGCTCGCCAATGCGCTGCGGGCGCATGCCAGCGACCCCTACAACCATCTGCGATTGGACGAGTGAGTTATATGGTCTTACTTAGCTTGCACGGTTTGGATGAAGTAATCAGAATTTTACCCCCTTCCTTTTCACCGACTGAACTAAAATTTTGTACACGCTTCAATTTTGATGACAAAAATTATAAATTGTAATGTATTTTAAGTATCGTTGCAATTCCAAAATGGACGAAAAACTGTATAGACTATTATTGTGTTTTTTTTCTTTCTTTTTTAGGTAAAACTGTATCTTTTATGTATATATGTATATTTTAAAAGGCTTAAGATTTTGTTAAATAATAATATAACCATAAGAAATTGACTATGGCTCGTGAAAATAGGAAGATTCGTTTCCATTTCTATGTATTATTATTTTTCTTTTCCTATTTTATTATGTAAACTCTTTTTTCTTTACACCTATTTATTTGTAATGTTCATCTGTACTGTGGTGCCATGTCTGGTTTGCTGAATAAAGTTTATTCAATTCTATTTAATTTTGACAACTATAAAAATATATTGTTTTCTCTTAAATCTCAATAAACCGTGATAAAATCCGTAAAAAATGTTTCATTATAACTATAAAAATTCTAAATTCTTTATTCTAATCATCTATATTGATGACGTCACACGCGGGTATCTGACACGCACACGTATGTCTAGCTCCTCTACACGTAGACGCGTCCGTGACGTGTACATGGGGTGATTGATTCGTCTGTCTTGTATTCAACGTCGGCACATGCATCCGCCACAAATCCGTCTGCTGTCGGTTTTTTGTAACATGGATCAAAGGGTTTCAGCGCGAACGTTTGGAAGTCCGTCAGACTTCTGGGCGCACGTCGACAGATGCATTGGCAGACGTCGGCGGATGCATCAGCCGATGTCTGTGCCGTGTAGTGGGGCCATAACCGTGTACAGGTGCAGATGTTAATGTCAAGACTATACCAATTTCTAGAAATTTCTTTTTTTTTCAGAGAATATGATCAAATAGATATAGTGACTGGTCAGCGGGGTACGCCTGCAACCACAATGTCCGAAGATTCTGAACCTGTTACAGGTAAAATATTTAATTATACTTTAAAACATTCTAATATTATTTAGGAGGTTTGAATTTTACTAGAATATACACATCTATTATATCCTTAACTATTTTAGTCTCAAAGAGGGAGAGTTACGCTAAATTGAAAGCTCTGTATTAAAAAAAGGATGTTAATAGCTAGTTAGTGGTCTTGACAAATGATTTTGACAGAATGATTATTGGTCTATTTTGTTTTGTATGATAATACAAATGATAATCGTTATTTGTGTGATGATTCATAGTATAGTATCCGTAACACAAGTTCTAGGACGAGGTAACATAGGCTGATTGTCAGATAATGTGTTATTTGCGTGTCTTGCAGCTACCTGTGCTGAGGAGTATGAGATAAGTAATGCAGTCCCTACGGAAAACGCCGCGTCCGTACCTTTGATGCACTTGGTATGTGGTATAAGTTTTTAATTTATAAGAAAAGTTGTTATTTTTACATAAAAGAGGTATGTTTAATCTGTTTTAATACTCTAATGTATAAATTTAATTATTAATATAAATACCAAAACCAACGTTAGTACTCGTAATCACCTATTGAGGAATTGCTTAAATAATAATATTATAATAATGGAGTGGACCATTAAATGGTAAATTACAGGTGAAGCATTTAATTCGCAACACGACTTGCCAAACTCAGATGCACATCAACTCCATAATGAACGGCGACACAAGCAAGTCCGACGATCTGAAGGGCCACGACACAGTCAGCCCCAGCTGTGATCTACTTATACGGTTTCAAAGGTAATTTGTTTGATTAAATACATTTTATCAAACCTTTTAATTGTTTAACATATATTTAAATTAGTGGTGAATTATATGATGATAAATTCACAAATCTTTGTTTAAAAATACAAAATAGTATCCCATTAAGCAAATAATGCATAACAAATTAATATACTTATCGGCTTTATTATATTTTATTGATAGGTAAAATTTAATGTTCTACAACTAAGACTAATGACTGCACTTATTATTTATGTATGCTAATAATTAACAACTAAACATTATGAATATAAACATTCGAAATCCAAATTAAAGATAATTTATATGTGTATAAAATATGAATGCAACTGGCCCCTAATTATTATTCTCTACAGGCTACTGTTCGCGGAGGCGATGTGGTCCCGCGGGGGGCGTCACACGCGCGGGGGCGTGCGCTCGCTAGTCACGCAGTACGTGACGCTGCTGTCCGATCACGCCCACTCCACCCTCGCCAGCTTTGTGCGCGCCGTCTACCGCGCCGACAACGCGCAGCTCGTCGCGCTGTGTGACGTCATCAACGCTGATATTATTGGTATGTAACTCGCTTCATATCGTTACTGTAAGACGTTGGACGTCCTATTGAAATTTTAAACTAGTATGATGGCAGCAATGTATTAAATACTCATTAGTATAATAAGTAGTATTTCACATTTGTGTAGCTTATAACTCAACAAATAATAAAACACAACACTTTGTTGTTATTAACCGAAATATATGATGTCTTTTGTGCAGTCATGTGGTTTTAAAATTCGTAAAATGATTTTTGTATTTGATATTGCATCTAGAAGTGAAAAGGAATAAGAGGTAGCAGAGTTAACAGGCAACAATGTTATACGTTTGTTCGATAGGTCGTGTGATCAGTGAGCTGTGCGTGTGGGTGTGTGCGTGCGGCGCGCGCAGCTGCCTCGTGCTGAGCGCCTGTGGGCCGGCGGCGCTGCGTCTCTTGCGTGCGTGCGACGACGCCGCGCGCTGCCTGCCCGCCGCCGCTCGCCTCGACGCAGATCTCCTGGGCTGGCCTGGCCTACTTTCTCGTAGACATCCACCCAATTACACTCTAGTTAGAAAGTAAGAGTTTCTATCTTTTATTCACAGACGTTCTTTAACCTATTCCATAGAAAGTAGTTAAAATTAGTAATGAATAGAAAAAAATAACTTTGATGACTGATAATGATGACCTAAAGCAAAAATTATTACATGCCAAACTGTTAAACGAAAGCAATATAAACGATGTGAAAATGACTATAATACCTAATAAAATTGTAGGTGTGATCTAAAGAACCATACAAAAGAGGGTGGTTGGTGGATCGTTGTGAACGGTTACGTATACGACGTGCAAAACTTTGAGTGTGAGAACGCAAGCACGGTGGAATTGGTACGCAAACTGCGCGGATGTGACGCAACCGCAGCGCTCAGCGTTGAACCGCACGCCGCGTATCTATCGCGCATCACTGAGAAGTGCGTTGGCATGTTCGCCAACCAAATATACACGCACAAGTGTCAGGTTAGTTGCTTTGTTGTAGTATAAGATTTAAGATTATGAAATGTGAGTGTGTATATCATGTATTCATAAATACTCATTCAACTATATGCTGTAATATACCAAAGTAGAATGTAAAATGATACATTTTAATGTTTCATTTGCCATAATTTATCTTTTTAAATGTTTGCCTCACTTTGATAAATAAAAAGCAATTTACAAAAACCTAATTATCATTTACTTACACTTCCGGTATTAAATAAGTAATAACTTACAGGAAAGTACTTCAAGTCTGCGAACTCACCACATTCTGTCGTCGTGTGCGTTTAACTTATCGATCGGTCTAACGCAGTGCGGGCTGCGTCTCTCCCGCTCGATACCCGTACAGCAAGTTGAAAGGGACGCGGCACCATTCGCGGCTGCTATTTTCTTACGAGGAGGTCTCCAGGTTATTATTATTATATACTTGACACGAAATAAAATACCATACCATCATGGTAACCAAGCTTGCCTTGGCTTGACAAGCTTTGATTAAAATTGTTATTGTCTAATCAACTACTGTATCATCATTATCGCCACCATTACTTTTCTGGACATAGGAACTAATGAACGCCAAGAGGACCGATTTCCAAAACGACTGTATATTATAGCATATTGGTATCCTTAGACATCACACCCGGCGAATCCGTTCGAGGAAGAGAAAGCGGAGGCTCGCAGCGGCTCGTCGACCGGCGGCAACAGCCCGGCGTGCGAGGCGCCGCTCGCGCACGCCCCTCCCAGCGTGAGGCCCGCGCGTGCGCCACGCCTGAACGTCACCGCCTCGCCGATGCTGGCAGATGCCGTGCTTTTTGCGCTCGCTGAACCCAAGTTACATGTAAGCCGGTTTCATTATAATTGATCATATAAAGCCTCAGTGCATATTATTATATGTTAATGTATTTATCGTATTTTATAGTTTACTTTAGTATTTAGTTCTTATAGTAAAACATAAAGACAACATTTATTAAGGTAAACCATCACCTATTTGAATATAAAATATGCGACTGTTATAATATTTCCAATGCGAAAATAACTATGTTTGTCTGTGACGTTTTTAATGCCTATAGCGCCTTTCGGTGAACGGTAAAATTCGGCATTGAGATAAATCAATGTTGAGATGAATTGACACTTGTGAATCACCTGAAAGCAGCTTATAATATAATAGAACGTGAAAAATTTATTCCGTTTTACGTGTGTTATACTTTTATTCACAATTATATTTTACTACACCAATTATATTTGATAGGATCCCCTCGCTTTGCACCTGTGGTGGGCATGCGAGCGTCGTGAGGGCTGCGCCCCCCACTTCCCGCCGGAACACCCGCTAGAGGAGCTTCGCAGGGCGTTGCTGGCAGTACTGTTGTATCACTCCGGACTCAAAGAACACGCGCTGGCTACTGCAACTACTGGTATTCTTTTTGTCTACTTTTAATTTATGAATAGTCCTTTTTTCGAAAATCAAATAAATATTTATTATCCTAATACATATTTATTTGATGTTACTTTCTAACTGTATATAAAACCTGTAAGTAGAAGAACACTTTTCCTTAGCAGCGTCGCATTTTATTGAAGTATTAGAAACATATCAAACGAACATATAGATGTTGAGATTAGTAGATTCGTAGCTGTTATGCCGGTATTTAGACTCTAATGGTAAACTAATAACTTCCTCACTAAACTACACGATAAAACTCGTTAAAACAAATCATTCAATCATGTTAAAATATTATAGAAATGGAGAAGGGAGAAGTGAAACTGTCGCCAGCGATGTCCGAAATTGTTAAAGCGGTGCAGCAGAGCAAGTGGACGCTCATGAGAACGAGGCAGCAGATGTCGCGGGGATATAAAGAGGTACTTTTAATTTTAAAATAATAGTGTATGTTAGAGAAATTAATATGCCTTGTATAATAATAATAACTACTAATATTTTTATTTAGTACTCTCAACTCTTTCCTTGTGTTTTGGATGTATATGGATGACGCCGGTAGGTTACCGATGGGTAAACCTGCTTCGATTTTATACGAAAAAAACCTTAAACGAAAATTCTAGAAAGATTCGAATAAAATCACAGTAGACACTGCTGACCCACTCTAATTGGCCCATCCGTCAGATTCTTGTGACCGGTCAAAATACACAATCATATAAGTTCTAGACATCATTATGATTATCCTACATTTCAATATCAGGTTTGCGCAGCTCCGTTGGAGAAGGCCCGTTTTCTTTTGCACGAGGTGCGGCCCGCCATTTCCGCGGCGGTGACGGCCCTGCGCGACCGACCGCCCACCCACCGCAAGCCCTCCGCCACCAAAATGTTCCAGAAGGTCATGAAAATGGCCAAATCTCCAACCTTTAATAAGAGGTAAGCAACATTAGGATAACGCACGTCCAAACCGTCTGTTGTAGGTATCTATAGGTGTCGGTAATCACTCCTACTACGTATATAAAATGTTATTTATATATTTAGTATATAGGTTTAGATCTCTGCAAGGATTGGTTTATGTAATTAAATCATTTTTCAGTTCTAAGAAATGATATGTATTTTTTTGACAGTGTCCATCAGTATAAAGCTGTTTTAACTATTTTTATTAAACCTAATTTCATTTCAAACCTAAAAAAAACAATAACATACTTTTATAACAATTTAAATTAATATTACTATCCTAATAATCCTAATCGTACTTATTATTTTAGTTTTGAAACAACAAAAGATTTGAGAAACAGACAAAACAGTCTCAGTAAAAGTATGCTTAAAGCGACTGGCAGCTTACTTCAAGGCGATGCCCTTCTCATAAAATCCACAATTGGCAATCCGATTATCAGTAAGGTGTCCGAAGACCACCCAATTGTCGTGGAACCGCCGAAGAGTCAGAGTGATTCAGTTTCAGACACCGCAAAAGATTATATACAGACGAAAATAAAATCGAAAATCAAAGAGAAGCCTCTAGAAAAAGATTTGAAAAACGCGTCGAATTACGACGACATGAGGAACGATGGACGGTGTGAATCAAAAGGGATGGACAGGGATGATATGTTAGATAAAGATATCGACGACAAGACTCCCACAAACGAGATATCTATAAGTTCCATCAACGATATAACCGATAATTCTGTTTTCAAAGAATCGCTTGAAAGTGAAAAACAGGTTATGTTACTAGCTGACGATCTGAAGAATGAGTTGATTGTGGCGGACGAGGAGAAAGACGATGATAATTCTGAAAGGAACAAGTTTGTCAATGCTTGGGTCAGTCGGCTGGCGTGCGAAGAAAAAGGTAAGGAAATATTTTAAATAATTTATAATTTTAAATAATCATGGTTCACTACTAAAACTGTTAAAAATAGTATATTTACACATTTATTTCGCGGAGCTCAATATGCATTGTCTACAAAGGAGTCTAATAAGCAAGGCATATTCCTTTACATACCCAGGCATAGCCTTTACATACTTCCGCAGCAAAACATATTTCAGCAGATAATGCTCTAATATGAGTTTAGTAACTGTTTTAAGGATTAGGCAATATTGAATAATTTATTAAACTTTGAAACTATAAAATGTTTAGATTTGACTTTTTTTTTTACTTAGTAAGAGGTAGTGCCATGATGCATTGCAGCTGAACTGGGCCGGTGTGGTACGTCTCGCTCACATAACACCGGCATCAAGTGACAGCTATGCTGTCGCGTTTCGTGCGGGTTGTGAGTTTCCGGTGGCCTATTGGGGGGGATAGGAAAAAGCAGAGCGGCGCATCTGCGTGGCTTTGGTTGTGCGGATGTGTATGGGCGTCGGCGCGGTGGGGCTCCGACTGCTCGTTTGCCCCCTGATGACATAAAAAAAAATGCGGATAATGCTGAAATAATGAGTTTAATAGCTGTGTTAAGGGTTAGGCAATATTGAATAAATTTATTAAACTTTAAAACTATAAAGTGTATAGACTTGACGTTTTTTTACTTATTGTATCTCTCTTTTTGTTACAGATTTATACTGGATGCTAGAAGAAGTGACACAAGAGCAACAGAGTTTAACGACCGCTATCATCGACTTTGTTATTACTGAAGCACCCTGTGATATCGATACGCTTAGGAGAGCTTTGTATTGCCAGGTATATGATCGATATGATTATTTTGCGTTTATTATGTAGATAGATCAACAAAATCAGAATATTCTTAACACACATGTGTTATTTCCATATATTTGTGATCTTAAAGAATACGTTTTCAGCCTGTTACATAAATGGAAATAGCGCCTGTATAAAAAGAAAGTTCTGGTTACAAGAATGAAGTTACGGTCTAGATCTTATACAATTTCATATATTGGTCTATCACATCACATCTATCACCGATATTAATTTTTTTCTCGATTAATATACTAAGCTAAATTCTTTTATTTTTTTTCAGATACAAAGAGCTGAAATTAGGTTAAATGGATACAGTATTATTAATAGTGTTCTTTACTCGTCACAAACGATGTCTGAGAGTGTGAAATATGCTGCTCTAAGCGGATTGTTGGGGGCTTCCATGGCCGATTCAATACCCCATGCCCAGCTGAAGCCCACTGTGCCATTGACTGCGCCGTTGAAAGGCATAGAATCTGTGATACCTTATACTAAGTACATGGTCCTTCTAGAGAGGTCCAAATTAATGGAATATGTTCTTATTGAACTGAAAGCGAAAGTTCTGGAAGGTGAACAAAGCCAGCCGCTACCGTTGAAATTAAGTGCAAATTATGGTGCACATGCGTTACTGAACAAACCGTCGAGAGCAAGGTATTTATTAAATTGTTTTCCTTATAATAAAGGAAATGTAAATGGACAAAAACATTTAATGACATTTTAAATTCAATATCAATGTACAGTGCGTGTACATGTGCGTGCGTGCGTGTGTGTGCGCGTATTTGTGTGTTCTAAATAGAGGTGTTCGCAACGGCTATAAATTAAAAATACGTTATAACGATACGCTACTTTTAAAACGCCTATTATTTTTTACGTTATAAATATATAAATAAATAATAAATTAAGATATTTTTTTATTAATTATTAACAAAACAATTTTAAATACTCAATAAACATACTACACAACACAAAACTAACTATAATTAATACTAAACCAAAATTAATACAATATATTTAAAACACTACGTATTACGTAAGCAAACTCGCGAAAGTGACGAACGTCATACAGGAACAAACGCCCTGAGCGTACTGATTATTTATCAAATATATTTTATAACTAAACGAACCGATATAGCGGTCAGCGTTATATCGGTTCGTTATATCGCTGCTCGTTAGATTATATATTACGTTTGGTTATATCGATTGACGCTGCTCGTTAGATTATATTTTTCGTTTGGTTATATCGTTTGACGCTACTCGTTGACGTTATATTACGTTTGGTTATATCGATTGACGCGGTTCGTTAGATTATATATTTCATTTGGTTATATCGTTGGACATTGCTCGTTGGATTATTTACAATAGAGTAAAATTTGGATCTGTTTACATTTGAGTTGTAAAGTAATAAAAATATTCTTTCAATATAACTAACGCTTGCCTGGTAAAATAAAAAAACGGCTAATATGATTATTTGTAAATATTCGTTTTTTTATCTGCTATCTAATATAACGAACACCTCTAGTTCTAAACATCGAGCATATAACCGGATAGAGTAGTAATGTAAGTATTACAATTCCAAAACTGGTCAGTGATTTGTCACTGACGTAATAGCAATTCAACCAACCAGTGATCTGTACGTACGTCCCATCGTCCAATCATCCATGAATGGCCATCGCTTAGAGCGCATAATCGGCGCAGCGTCGCCGCCGTCGGAATTTGTTTTCATCCGAAACACATAACGAGCATAACATAACCGGTAGAGGGGTAACCCTCTTCCGGTTATGTTATTATGCTCGATGATTCTTAAGGTTGAACTAGTCGACGGCGCGAACTCTATCAAAATGATTGCTATCTCACCTGAAATTATTACTATTTATTATTTATGGGTGGGGGGGGACACCAGCAAGGCCAGACGGGTGATCAGTCCTCATTAACGGGACCATTTCACCCAATCATCACCATCATCACATCACCTGACATAGTGCGCGAACATGTGTGCTAGAATAAAATGCACAATGAGTCATTCCGAAAATGTCCTTTTAGCGAAACAGTTATTATAGAAAAACTAATAAGTGTATCTTTTCAAAATAAATTTATTTTTTCTTTTGAATAACTAAACTATCTGTACGGGCTTTATTTTAGAGCTGTCATGCTCGGTATACTATTTATTTACGCCCAAAGTTGGGCTAAAATCAGTGTTGAAATACGAAAGTTTAGAAGCTTGTATTTTTTTAATGTATAATTTTTTTACGATTATGGGTACATACACACATAGATAACGACGAGATCAGTTTATAATATCCTTAGTTTTTCATGGTTAACGTCAAACATTGTAGTAATTACTGTTCTGCGTTTGTATGGAAAGATGAGCGACTTGTGTAACCTTAATTATAATGATTGATAGATATTATACCTTTAGCATCATGAAATTCATACCCGCGATTTGTTTATAAAAAAAACTACGCAAATTCCTTTGCATTAATAGTATGTAACTATGTAAAGCTTATAATTTCAGATTCCTTATTACTCTCCTATCGCTGCTCCTTGAGGGATGTCAAGGGCCAGAGTTGGAACAGTTGATCAACAGTGGAGCGCTCAGCACATGTCTCACTTTACTGAAGCAGATAGGAGGGGACACGTCACAGCATACTTCACTCATTTGTAACAGCTTAAAGTCTAAATGTATGTAATTACCATAGGTATTCTTTGTAATATTGGGGATAATTTTATTACAGCACCTAAAATGTATACATTATTTTTTGTTATAATATTACTTATTAACATAAACAAAAATACATTAAAAAATAAAATGTATTTTAGCACTTGATTTTTTGAGACATTTGATTCATATTTCATTACCTTTATAAAAATCTATAATGTCTGTTTCATCATGCGTAAATATAGTAAAAACTTGTGTCTTTGGCAGCGGAATGTTTAATAATATACGAAGATGAGAGACTCGGCGCTCGAGCGAGAGGTGCGTCCCTCTCCGGACCAGAACTGGCTTCTCTGATGAAAATTGGCACCAGGGTGGTTCGTGGTAAAGACTGGAAGTGGGGAGATCAGGTGATTATTATTAATTTTTCTTGTGTAGTACTTATTCGTTTAATTTCGAGCTTAAATATCTTTTATCGTAATTTATTTTGCCAATATTACATGTCTCGAAATTATGTAACAGCAAGATATTCTGCTATAAAAAAATTTAGTTGCCGGCTAATAAGCAGATATAAGATTTTCTTTTTACGTACCAGCACTCCACCAACGTTTCGCAGGACGGTGTTCCTGGTGGTGAAGGTCGCGTGATCGGGGAGCTGGGAGAGGACGGGTGGGTGCGCGTAGCGTGGGACGCTGGAGGAACCAACTCGTACCGCATGGGCAAGGAGGGCAAGTATGATCTCAAGCTGGCGCGGTCGCCCTCACCGCCACCGTCAGTCGACGAAACCGTACAAGCGAATGGTAAGAATAAGTAAATATCAAGAGTATATTCGGCACGACTTGCACTTAACCGGCTTTTACTAGGAGATCAGAAAACTAGACATCTTTTTCTATTTTTATTACAATGACTAAAAGTTTGCGAATATACATATTATTATGCTTATTTTATTTTAGGAGAAAGTAGTGTCGAATGGTGGCCGGTAAACGAAGTGCGGGCGGCTTGTACGTGTGCCGTGCGAGCGTTGTGTGCGGGCGCGGGTACGAGTGCGGGCACGGGGCCGGTGTCGGCGGCGGCGCGCAGGAACGTGGCCGCGCTCCAGCGGCGATTGTTAGCGCTCGCGCACGCACACGTAGCCCCGCCTCCTACTGCGTTTGCATCACATACGCATACAGCTCTAGCTCTACTCAGAGGTATGAAATTCGCAGTGAACTTATTATAAAATTATTACAATTTCATTTTATGTAAATTTGATTTTATTGATCGATCGTCTTGGCGTTCATTGAAGGAGGCCTTTGTTCAGCAGTGGACGGATGATGATATATAATTTTGACTATTATATGAGAATATACATATTTTTCATCCTATGTAGGTAGTATTAAATAAAGTTTGTAAATCTTTCAGCAAGTGCACAATCACCGGAGATGCGAATCTCGCTCTGTACTGATTCTTGGTTTGAGCTGTGTTACAGTATCATCTCGTCTACAGATAAACCAATTTCACAAGACCTTATATATCTACAGGTAATTTTGATCATTATACAATTATGAATTAGTTAAATGTTTATAGGAAAAAATATAATTATCTTTTCTCTTAGATACAAGCTCTGTGGCTATTACGTCGCGTGCTATGTGAGCACAACGGCTCTGCGGACTGGCGCCGCACGGTCGCGGCGCAACTGATTGCACTCGCGGGCAGGCTTTGGCTCGAGACGCACGCTTCTGACCCCGCCCTGAGAGCGCACGCCCATACTCTTACTAATGCGATCTCAACGAATGGTGATGAAGAGGAAGTTGGTGCGTCTATTTTATTAAGAAGAAGACACATAAAATATAAATAATGTTCTTAAAGAGTAAATTTTAGTTTATCATAAGTAGTCATGTTGGACGTACTTATGGTATTTATTTATTTCAATTTTACAATTCTTTGTACTTACAGCTAAACCAAGATGTACAAAGAATAAGTTTGAAATTTACAAACAGAATAATTATTTACATATTACACATGAAAGATACAAATATATTATTTTTTGGAAATATTTTTAAAGTATTATGAACATGACTTGATAAAGTGAGTCATATTCGTAATAATTCTTTAATTGTATGTACACTTAAAGAATTCTAAAATTATAATTTCTTTGCATTTTTTTCATTTATGAATCTAATCATAAGATTATTAAAAATACTGTGTATTAGATTCTCATTACTGTGTATATTTCTTTTATTATATTTATTCAAATTTTTGATGAGGCCTTAGTATTCCAATAAGTAACTTTGCCGGCCTCGTAGATACATATGGAACAGACAAAAAATTATAAAAAAACACCAACTTAAACACTTACAAAAAGTAAAATTAGTTATATTTAATTTACACAAATTCCTTGACTTAAATACACATTTAATGTTTCCATATCATAACATTGTATATTTGTTGTGAAGACAACCGGTGGCGCGCGCCCGCGACCGCGAGTTACACTGGCGCGACGTGCGCAGCGCTGGCGGAGCTGGTGCGGCGCCTGCACGCAACGCCCCAGTGGCACGCACCGCTTACCGCCCTACTCCTCGACAAGCTACAACTTGCTGCGCAAACGGTTATATTAATTGATTTATTATTATAAATATTTAAGGATTGCCCCATTTAAATTAGACTGTTGGTAGTTTTGCAAGATTCTAAAAAGTTTTTAGTGACGGTCCCGCCTCTTGTAAGTAACAACGAAAGTTGTTTGAAAAAATGCATATGATTATACAGTAGTCGTAACATATTAAAACGATTTCGGAACCATATGACTTTTGCAAGATCAAAATATTATGTGTTTAAAATATAACATGAAACTTAATTATTATAAAGTATAATATGTAACCGTACATAATTTAATTTTATTGTTCTGTTTAATTTCAGATAACCAACGACTGGCATTGGTGGCCTCACGCTAGCCAAGAATTAACGCAAACTATGAAACCGTCGCCACCCTCTTTAAATACTTGTCTAATAGGTATTATATATTTATAATTTTACTCAGTTAATACATATATAGTAAAAATTCATTTTCAAATAATACTTATTCAAATGTGCAAATACGTATTTGTCATGAAATTCTTAGAAAGATCCAAACTTTGTGAATGGGTATTTACAATTGTATTTCTTTCAGCGGGAGCTCTTGGTGTGGTAGGTGGTATGGAGTGGCGTATCCGACTGGGACAGCGCGTGACGACTGGCTCGCCCCCCAAACACGCCATCGTCACACAACTGTCCTCGCGAGCCAAGATTACCCTTGTACACGAAGATAACACTATTACTAAGGTGTTTTATTTTAATTAATTATATAAGGTTTGGTAAAATCAATTACGGAAACTTTGGGCACGTGATCTACTGCTTGTGTAAAGACGTTTAGGCAAAAAAAAAAATGAAATTCGAAAAAAAATTAAAAATTTAAAAAAATATTAAAAATTGCAAGAAATGAAATCTATTGCATTAAATCGTCCGCCCGCAATTCATACATACAAGAAAGGTATATAAAATTAACTTATATTGCAAGAAATAAAATCTATTGCATTAAATCAACAGCGCGCAAGAAATAAACACAAGGTCTTCAGGTTCATGTCTCGACAGCTGATCGACTTATGTAACGGGGTTTTAACGATTTCATTCACGTTTTAAGAATTAAGACTGCCAGATTGATAGCAACATACACAACGTAGTACCTTTTAAAATTTACATCTCATTTAGGGTATGAAATCGTTAAAACCCCGTTACGTCAGTCGAATCAGCTGTCGAGACATGAACCCGATGACCTTTCTTGTGTTTATTTATTGCGCGCTGGCGATTTAATGCAATAGATTGAATTTCTTGCAATATAATTTAATTTATATACCTTTCTTGTGTTTATGAATTGCGGGCGGACGATTTAATGCAATAGATTTCATTTCTTGCAATATAATTTAATTTATATACCTTTCTTGTGTTTATGAATTGCGGGCGGACGATTTAATGCAATAGATTTCATTTCTTGCAATTTTTTATCTTTTTTAATTTTTTTCGAATTTCAATTTTTTTTTGCCTAAACGTCTTTACACAAGCAGTAGATCACGTGCCCAAAGTTTCCGTAATTGATTTTACCAAACCTTATATAAATACTTTAAAAAAAAAGTTACAGTAAATAATTCAAAAAAATATTCTTTTTATATAACATGCACGTGGCTGAGCTACGCTTTTTCAAAACATTACTATTTGTGGTTCTTATTATATATTTTTTTGTCCACATAGAGTGACTTGAACGGAGTACATAGTAGTGAAAGCGGGCGGCTGTCATTGGCCTTGGGAGGCGGAGAGAGTGCACTGCGCGTGTGCGCCGCACTGCTCGGTGCCGCCCCGCACACCACGCCCATGCACCCGCACCACTTGCCTGGTAATTACTCTCCAAAAAATGTCAAAACTAGACGATGGTAGCATCTTCAGCTTTTTATCTCCTCATTGAAAGCCAGAATAATTGATGGAATATCGTATATCATTCAATTTTTCGTTGTGAATCTACATAGACACTTAATGCTCATAGTTTACATAGTCTATTATAGTAGAAAACTATTTGAATAATTAATGCATGTATTTGATATTTTTTATTCAGCCGAGATCGATGTTTATGGCCTACGCAGACAACAGATGGAGTTGCTGACTCTTTGCGCCGTGCGTGGCTTGTTAACGACTAGAACTAGACTGCGGAAAGTTTTGTTGCAGCCACCGGACAATGGAGGTACTTTAAAATTTAAAATAATAAAAATATGTCAAAAATTAAAATAATGATGAATATGGAATACTGTACAAAGTCAAGTACAAGTGAAAGGTACTAAACATTTTTAGTGGGGTTTTAAGATGTGGTTTTTAGTTGCACCATCCAGCCAATACTTTAGTATCGTAACCAAAACGTTTATGTAACAGTCTAAATGACAAGTATCTTGTTAATAAAATGATTATACACAAGCATTATATCAATTATATTCTTAAACTTATATCTCCATGTAGGTTCAATAGACCGGTCGTCGACGAGCACGGAAGGCACGCTGCTGCGTCGTTTGCTGGCGCTCGCGACGCGTCCCAGCCCGCTCGCCGCAGCGCACACACCTACTGACCTGGCGGCGGCTGCGCTTACCATAGTACAACAGCTAGCTGCCCACGTGGCTGGTGAGAATTACTGGTCCATTTAACACTTTTGACGTGATCTTTGTTACTCGAGAGATATTTTGGAATAATCTTACTATACCTTTTTTTACTCAATGGATAAATGAATTGGTCATGAGACATAATTTTCAATGCAGATAGTTCTTATTCTGAATCGAAATATCTTAACAAGGCCCGTAGCAAGATCGCACGGTGCTAATCGTGTTGGATGTTATTTAAATAAATTTATTTACGTGCAATACGTGTAATACAATCAAGCAATTGTATTTATTCTTCTTGGAATTTCAATTTCAAGTTTATTTTTATATTCGGTCATAGTAAAAACCCTTTTATTAGTTTTATGGTGTCTATTTAAGGCTCTAGCTAGCCGCGGATTTGATATATGGGCATTGGAAAATTGTAATCCACATTACAACAACAATAAACGCTTGCATTCAACAGTGAAATTTATCTCTTCCAATCTTCTTTATGTTATTTTACAGGAGATGAAAAGGAATTCGAATCACCTCCGGAGATACCCATCATAGACAAGAGTAATGTAATGCAAGTTTCTATGGGCCCGTCTACCAGCACCGCGTCTTTGTGTATGTTTTAATGTACATTTTTATGATAGTGGAATAGGGACAGGGGCAGACGAGCCACCTGATGGTAAGTGGTCAGCGTCGCCCATTATATAAACAATTTCACCTAGGACTAGCCCAGGCGACTCATTTATGAGTTGTCCTGAGGCTGAGACATACTCATGCAGACTTATACTTTTATAGCACAACTATAGATGTTTTATTTAACGAAACCGGCGAGCTATCCTTGTTTTTGTAAATGTACATAGACATTGTCTTGATGTGCGTAAGCTCGGGAGAGCTCAGTTAGGTACGCTGATACGCTCCCTGTAGTTACACACACAAGAACGCACGTTTGTCGCATCACAACTACAAATATGGCCCACCTGCCTTCGTGAAATAGAACAACTGTATATCATTACATTATAAAAACTAATTTTGACGCTGTTAATGTATGCAATTTTTTTTAGCACGTAAGGATCTAAACACGTGGGCGAATTCTGCACAAGTTCAGCAAGTCATAGAAATGGGATTTTCTAGGCACGCTGTTTACGGTGCTATACAGACTCTAGGTATAATTTTCTATTCAATTAAATTAGCATATAATAAATCTAATTTTGATAAAAATATATTTGTGGATAGGTACTTTATAAATTTCACGTTTAAAAGTACTTTTTTTTCATTCTTTTTAATATTTTAGAGACTGACACAAATAAAATAAATCAAGATATCCTAGTTATTTTCAAAGTAGGTAATATTATTCTTAAAGTTTGATTTTTAAACATGTCCCTCTATTATTTATTTGGCATCAATAAAATCTCAATAGAACTTTTTTATAATTTTCAAGGTGGAACCAGTTTACCTACGGTGGAAGCGTTGGTGGCGTATCTGCTAGAGTTGCCGCAGCAAGGCATGGACGACACCGTGTTCGACGTGAAGCCCATGGTCAAACAGGACAAGAAGCACACGCCGTACCGGTGGCGCAGCTGCTTCGCGTCCGAGGACGAATACGCGCAGTACCTCTCTGACGTCATCACGCCGGGCATGACGGTGCGCTGTTGTAAAGCGTTCGAAAATGTAAGTTATTTTTATTACTTGAGATTATTATTAACCTCTGAAATTAAATTAAATTCTAGCTTCTTATTAAGCCATACATTTTACATATTTGACATATTTTTTAGATTGCACTCGGAGACGTCGGTCAAGTACAAAAAGTGGAACGCGACATTAAGCAGAACGTATTTATACATGTGAGTATATTTTCTATGTAGTTTTAAATATTAATTAAATATAGTTACTTAATACATGGTCTCCATACATTATTTTCTGTGTCCTGTTATCTATTTTTCATTCTTCAAAATTGTCACTCTTTAATATAAAAAAAAATAAATAATATTAACCCTTATATGTCCCACTTTTGGGCTATACTTTCATCCATGCACTGGCCCAATGCGGGTTGGTAAACTTTACACACCTTGGCACTACCTCTTAATACTTATCTACCTTCAAAGACTTTTAATCTCATCAGGCATACAGGTTTCTTTACGATATTTGTTTTCCTTCAATGGTAAATAAAATGAAATATTAATTTAACTACATAAAAATTGGATTAAATCGAAATTATAATATACAGGTGGAATGGCGTGGGTTGGGACGTGTGGCTGGCGTACGCGCCGTACACGCTGAAGTGGTGTCTGGCGCGCCTCCGTTCGCGCCCGGCGACCGCGTGCGTGTGCGCGCCGCCGTCACGCAGCCACGCTACAAGTGGGGCTGTATAGACCATACCAGCGTTGGAACCGTAACAGGTATGTTGAATGACCATTTTTAAATTATAAAAAACCCTGTTTCAACAGAAAAGTGAGTCGAAAAACAGCTTTATTGAAATTTTGAAGAACATCGTCTATTTTTTTCTTTCTAGCAATATCAAATAACGGGCGCGACTTGACCGTCGATTTTCCACAACAACCGGGTTGGACGGGACAAGTCAGTGAAATGGAATTAGTCACTGATCAATGTAAGTCCGTTATAATAATTTGTTACTACCTGGAAATTTAATTATTATGCAATGGTACAAATATATATAATCAACGCATTAATACTTGGTAATTATTTTAACATTTCATCGGACCTAACTTTTTACTAGATGATATGTTTCCCTCTTATTTCTATTACAATACGTATGTTCTCTGCGATGTAGCGGAGTGGTGCTGTAGCGCGGGAGGGTCGGGCGTGGGCTGGCGCGGCGCGGTACGCTGCGTACGCGTGTCTTCGTGTAGGCCTGGCGCTGGCGCACGACGTCTGCTTGATTCGCAACCACACACTTATTGGCAGAGCTCTACTGGCACTGGACAGGTACACTTTCACTTGTATTAAGGATGTTTTTTTTTAAATGTTATGTGGATAGGCAAACTGGCAAACGTGCCACCTGATGATAAGTGGTCGATGTCGCCCATAAACATAAACTAGTTTACCTGGAACGAGCCCAGGCAACTCATCTATGTGTTGCCTATCCTGAGAAATAAGATGTTAAGTCTCGGTGCAAACACAGCAAAGCTGTTTCACGGGAGAAACAAGCAAGATGGTGGTACCCATGCAGCCGGGAGCGCGACACAGCGCTTCCCTCCCACCGGTAAAATTTACAGAAGGAAATTTACTAACCTGCATTGCGTTAGCGCATAAATGAGCTATGACGTAAAATGGAGGATATTAGTGATTTTGATAAGACCGGTGTGGTGTAGACCAGTGTTTCATAAAGGGTCGTTTATGCTTATACCGATGCCTTATTGTTAATAACGACTTATTTACTTTAAGGATGTCTATTAATAGCTGTGATGGCAATTTACAATTTTCCGTAATGTCATTTGTTATACTTGCTGTTAAATAAGAAAATATTTTTAGAATTTACTTATTAGGCCAGTAATGCCTAATGTAAATTATAATGGTATAGCATTGGATCCGCGTGGAGATGCGTATGGGCGTGCGCGTGCGGCGATTGGGACTGGGCGTGGCGGGTGGCACCCACGGGCCTGCGGCGCTGTCCGTGCGTGCAGGCAGCAGCTTTGATGACGCCGCACTCGCGCCGCTGGCCGCCGTGCCGTGTGCGCCCGTACCCAAACGACCGGCGCCGCCAAATCATTTAGCACAGATACAACTGCTCGCTGATTGTAAACAGGTGTGTAGAACAGGAATACACTAAGACTAATTTTAAATAAATAGAAAATTGTGTTAATAATTTGAACCTACGAAACGTAGGAAAGGAGAAAAGGGCTTTTTGTAAATATTTCCTTGTTTAAATGATATCTCTAGGTATAGACCTATAGTAAGATATCCTATAGACCTGTTATTGATATCTGTTAAAGTAAAATGTTTAATCACCTTTTACAGTATTATCCTTGCATTGAAATTGGGATAAAGCAAAACCGCAATGTGAACGCCGACTGTCGAGTACATGGATTATACATTACTGGTTTCAGACCCAACCCCATGTACACTGAAATTTTAGCGGTAAGTACCTATATTGTAGATAATATTTTATAACGTGTAGAAAGAAAATTGAATAATGAATCGAAATATTGCGTTTCAGAGTATGAACTTTGTAGCTGAAGATTGGATGGAGAAAGATAACCCAACTGGATCTGTTTCTTCTGACAATAATCCACCAACATTACCAAACGATTGCCCTAAGGTAAATTTAACAACACATTTTTACATTAATCATTCGCCAGGTTTCCTTGAAGTTAATATGTAGATTTGTTCAATTAATACTTGTTACAGGTTTATGTATGGGGTCTAAACGATAAGGACCAACTCGGAGGAGTCAAAGGATCTAAAGTGAAAGTACCTGTGTTTTCAACGACGCTAAGTTCATTACGTCCAGTGCATATCGCTGGAGGTTCGAAGACGTTGTTCATAGTGTCTCACGATGGAAAGGTAATATAATACTTATTCATTGAATTTGTATCTAAAATGAAATCGGGTTTAATTCCATACCTGCTGAATTAATATATATATATATATATATATATATATATATATATATATATATATATATATATATAATCGAATTCGATTAATAAGGTACGTATTAGGGGAAAGTTGGATGGCGAAATGTAAGAGTTTTGCAGTACTCACAACAATATACAATATCTTTTTTTTTCTTCTTTTTTTCACACACGGCCATCTGATCCCAAACTAGGCAGAGCCTGTTTTATGGTAACCAGACAACTGATAAATACCTATATATTTTTAAATACATACATATTATAGATAAATTACACCCAGACACAGAACAAATGATCATGCTTATCACAAACGTTTTTCCTGGATGATCGAACCCACGACCTTCTGGTTTAGCAGTCAGGGTCACTAACCACTAGACCAACAGGCCAGTCTCTGATATCTGAAAGACAAATTACTAAATATGTTATATATTCGCAGCTTTACGCGTGTGGCGAAGGTACCAATGGGCGGCTAGGGCTGGGTCACAGCAACAACGTATCGACGCCGCGCGCCAACCCGTACCTGTCGCACGTACTCGTTCGCCGCGTCGCCGTGCACTCGGGCGGCAAGCACGCGCTGGCGCTGACTGCTGATGGAAAGGTATGTGATGATGTGTGAAATGTTAACGGACGAGCTATCCAATGGCAAGCAGTCAACGTAACTCACAGATATCAACAAGTCCATCCGTGACTGAGACTTTATCAAATATAAAATTTGTCAGTCAATTAAAACCTAAATTAACTATCAAAGGTAACTCTCATCTTTCTTGCATTTGATTAATGAAATAATTTACTAAATAAGATGGAAATATTAAAACATAAAACTTCTATTGGTAAGAACATGTTATGTATATTGTTTCATTCTTTTCAGTTTACACTATCTAAATTGGTTTTAGGTGTATTCTTGGGGAGAAGGAGAAGACGGAAAATTAGGGCATGGCAACCGGATAACCCTTGAGGTTCCACGATTGATCGAGTCTCTGTCCGACGAGCGGGTAATAGGAATCGCGTGCGGCTCCGCCCACAGCGCTTGCGTGACCGCTCGCGGACACCTATACACGTGGGGCCTAGGCGAGTATGGCCGCTTGGGACACGGTGATGACGCCACACAGCTTGTACCTAAAATGGTAAGAAAAAGATATTTGCGTTTATTAATAATTTTTAAAAGATAAAACTGTACAAGTCGTTGTGTTGGTAACCAGATTAATGTAATCATATTAATATTTTGTAATGTTAATTTTAGATCATAGAGTATACAAGTATATTGCAAGAAAAATGATAATGCGTTTTTTAACACCGAGGCTAACAGGTTGATACTTACTTTCTGTTATAATAGGTGGAGGCATTGGCTAATTTTCGGGTTATTCAAGTAGCTTGTGGATCGCGTGACGCTCAAACACTTGCTCTTACCGCTTGTGGCAAAGTCTTTTCCTGGGGCGATGGAGACTTTGGAAAATTAGGTAAGTTTCATCATATTTAAATTAATATAACTTGCAAAAACTGTTTAAATTAAAAGCTTACAACTCAGGTCGTGGTGGATCAGACGGATGTGAAGTTCCAATGAATATAGAACGACTAAACACGCTCGGCGTCGTGCAAGTGGAATGCGGCGCTCAGTTCAGTCTAGCGCTCACTAGAGATGGAGAGGTATGTATCGAATTTTATGTTTCACGTAACGCAACGTATATGGGCAAAATAATAATTTAACAATATTTTTTTAGTAAAGACATTATATATTATAGTTTGTATAGTATAGTAATATTACATACAAATTACACACTCTTTAACAGAACACAATACTTCAAACAGCCGCATCTCATCCTAGTACATAATAACAATAATATCTATGAACGCTTTTACACCACGTCAATCTGGTCCCGTGGTAAGTTCTCGAAGAACATGTGTTACGGGTACCAGACAACGGAAATAATATATTTAATACTTTTATTTAAAATATACATACATTTAAGATTTTTATTATATAACATACACATTATTTAATACAAATCCATGACCCAGGAACAGAAAACTTTTTGTTCCCTGGCGAGATTCGAACCCGCTACCTCCGGCGTGAACGCCAACGCGCAAACCATTAAGCCACAGAGGTTGTCAAGTTATTTATGTTACATTTCCATTTCATTACCAAAAAATATCGATATGAACATAGGATAATTAATATAGTAAAAAGCGGTATTTTTGACGTCTTTTTAACCGACTTCAACAAATAGGAGGAGGTTATCAATTCGATCGGTATTTTTTTTTGCATATAGGTTTGGACATGGGGTAAAGGCGACTACTTCCGCCTCGGTCACGGGTGCGACGCTCACGTGCGGCGCCCTACCATCGTGGAGGCGCTGCGTGGACACCGCGTCATACACGTGGCCGTCGGTGCTCTACACTGCTTGGCGGTCACAGCCGAAAATCAAGCAAGTATCAGCACTTACGACTTACTAACTTACAACTCTACGAAACGTACGAAATATTGTATATCAATTAATAAGTTCAGTTGTCTGTAGTTCGACTTTCTTACGTTTCTTTAACTCTACTCTTAAAATCTTGTTTATATTAATGTATTAAATACAATGTAAATTAAACTACCCATTTGCGTAGGTGTGGGCTTGGGGCGACAATGACCATGGGCAACAGGGCAACGGCACAACGTGCGTGAATCGCCGGCCCGCGCTGGTAGCGGGCGTGGAGGGCGTGCAGCGCGCCGCCGCAGGCTCCTCCCACTCCGCGGCGTGGGCCACGCGCCCGCCCCGCGTTGATGCGCCACACCACCCCGTGCCGCTACCCTTCCCGGCGCTTAAGGATCCCTTGGGGGCTCATAGTCTTGGTAAGCCCACTTAATATTGGCAAAGACACTTTTAAATAATGAAACATATTTCATAAACATTTTTCAAGTTTTAGTCACAATTGTGAGCAAAATTTTTTCATGCAATATAAAAAATCTGTATTAGAGGTAAGGAAAACGATTAACATTTTGATTACATGTTTGTCATCTCAAAATAAATGAGATACGTTTTATTTAGGTCTATATTCGGAAGAGACTTTCGTGGAGGAACCTCAAGGAAACCGGCCGTCGCTAGCGGCCGCCGCACTATCGTTGGAGCCGCCCGTGGCTGTTCAACACGCGCTCTCGTTAATCCTACTCGCCTTACACATAACACAGGTCAGTGTGCTATTTACATTACAATGACCAGCAATGCCTTGTCTTTATATCTCTCCCTGAAATCGTGATGTCTGTACTTTATACTGATCCACGATTGGAAGGAGGGATTTAAAATATTAACAAGGATATTTAGTTTTGTTAGGCATGGAAGCTTGTCATTGTTTTATTTCATTCAAAAGTCATCCCGAGTAGAAAGTACAATTTTTGTAACTAAATTTTAGTAAGGCTGCCGTTATTTGTTAACATTAAGGAAATTATCACCACGTTTATTATAACTACGATAAAGCCTTACAAATATTTAAAATAAATATGTATATAGGCACGGACTCTGCTAGTGGAAGCGTTACGGGCGCACGAGGCGTGTATGGCAGTGCCCGCCGTGTCTATCGGGCTGGACTCCGAGGATGACGACACGGAGGCGGATGCGAGGACGGGAGGCGGAGAGGCGCCCGCTGACAGAGCCACCTTACCGGTATGTCTAACCGTACATCGCGTGGCGTCAGCAACGCCTGGAATATATTATAAATAATTATTTTACCATTTATTTAGTCCGCTATCAGCATTCATTGCGCGTTCTCATATCATCAATCAGTATCAATTAGCAAATATTAATAAATATCATCAGAACCCTAGTGTATCATTTACCAAGCATATCAAGGTGTACGACAGCACGTACATCTTAGTGGTCCTTCGAGCCGGATTAGAACCAGTGACCTTTGGATATATTAAAGAAACAACTTTTGACCTTCAAGAAAAGGTCGTACTCATATTTGAAAGTCCGACAAAGCAACTGTAAATCTTATGTAGCGGGTATCTATGGATGTCGGTGATCACTCACTACTACGTAAACTGACTGTTCGTTTTCCCCCTCTTCTTTAAAATAAATGTGTTTTATTGCGATTTCTAACTATAGTATCGACCCGTGATAATGTAAACCGTAAAAATATTCGTTAAAAACAGGACATACATGATATCGTTCCTCAAAGATCCATGTTACTGGTATGTTCTGTAGAGCGGCGCTAGCAGTCCTCTGAGTGGTTCGATATCATCGCGACACTCTGCCGTCATGTCTTCAAGTGCTGTGTCGGTGGCTGCGGCGACGATGACCGTACAACAAGCGGAAGCCCCAAAGGTATATTTTTATCTTTAAGATTTACGTATACCTAGATCACACTTGACTCGAGTATTGTTGCTTGCATTCTCATCTGTATAAGTTGTATATGATGTTTTACTACATATTAATAATATTTCAGCTGGCATTAGACGATTTTACGTCCCAACTTGGAGAGTCTGATGCGAGAGCGTTAGTGGATCTCTTGAAGTTAGCTGCAGCCGGTCGTGTACCGAACGCGAGCAACGCTGTTAAAGTCATTACTGATGTTCTTATGGGTAAATTTATTTACAGTAGCTACAGTGATCCAATTATTAAAATGAATACCTTACATCATTATTGTTATCATAGACATGTGAATATAGTATAAACGTATTTGTACAGCGCTTTGTGGAAGCAAGCCAAGTGTGGGCGAAATGGTGGCTGAGGTGTGTGTGAGCGAATTGGAAGAGGCGGCGGCAGGCGGAGCACGAGCTCCGCCCCGCCCTGTCACCGTGGATAGCCCACACCCCTACGCTGACGACACGGATATTTCTGGTGAGTACTGATATGTTTGTGACTGTGTCGTATGTAAACTTTCTAGAATGTTAGATAAGTTAAAAGAAAGTCCAAGCAGGATGTGTTAGGATTAAGCTACTATGTATAATTTTTATTTTGTTATTATAAGATTATCAGAATGTTTTAAGTATGAAAACTATTATTATGATATATTCCATATTCAAATAAACACTACTTGAATTTATTAATTGAACCAAATTTTCTTGCATTATTCAGATCGTTCTCGTTATTTATATTTTTACACAGCTTATTTATATATTTTTTTATTTTGCTGTAAGTACTCCATATAATTAAAAAAACTATTTTATAATACACGTAAGGAATTTATAATAACTTGATTAATTGTAGGCGTTGTGAAAATCCCTGGGGCGTCATCTCTCCGCGTCACGTTCGAGCAAGGCTGTTCGACGGAAAGAAGGAACGATCCGCTGACGATATCCGACAGCGCCGGCAGAGTGCTGGCCACGCGCTCCGGCCGCGAGCCCACGGACTGGGCGCAGGAGATTGTCGTTAATGGTACGTAGTGGGCGTGTACATTGATATATTATGTACAGCACGCATCACTTTAGTTGGTGTTGGCTATAGTGACGTTACGATGACGAGGAGTCTGGCCTTCGCTGGGGCCAGCCTGCGGCGCTGCGGTATTCCTGTTGCCTGCAGGACAGCCAGACTGGGTCCTCACAAAGCGACTTGTAGGCGCTTACAGGCTAGTGCACTCCCACGTACGAGTCCCACATAGGAGCCTAGCCGGGTAACCTGGATATTCCCCTGCGTCATCAATTTTTGTTAGTGATTATTGTATGTAGTTTTCTCTCATTCTCACACTCAAAAATCAATTTTAAATTATATAATATAGAGACTTTAGAAAATTAAATCTTTCTCTCCTAGATATAATATTATATAATATTATAATACATACATTTATTATTATCAGGAGACGAGTTGCGTTGGAGGTTCACGAGTGACGGCTCAGTTAACGGCTGGGGTTGGCGTTTTACAGTGCATCCCATATTGCCATCAAACTCTAATACAGTAAGTGTTTTTTTTTAAATAATTTTATGTATCGAAATTACTGGTTTGCACGTCTTTGTACGCGAATGTGTCATATTTGTAACCATCATGTGTTGTAGGAGAGTGGAACAGATCGCTTCGTATTGTCATGTCCGTCCGTTGAGCTGGCGTGGCGACTTCTAGACGGACCTCTACTAAAGGCCGTCTCCAAAGACCATCACTTGGCTCCACGTTTGGCCCAAGCTCTCGCTATCTGCGCCCAAATGCCCACATTATGTAAGTACACGTTTATTTCAGCCTTAAAACTAATAAGAAATAAAATACCAAAACTAACAAAGTTATTTCTGTACAAAGAGGAGTTTACAAAATGTTATATAAAAATCTATGTGTGGAAATCACGTAATCATATACAATCAAAAATATGTGAAATTTTGCCACTTGAAAATTTTAATAAGATAATAAAAAGCAAAAAATTTGGCAAATCATGCAATTATATTTCTTTTGTCAGCTTGGCGTGCCCGAGTGTGGTGCGTGCGACGTCTGCGCGGGGTGGTGTGCGCAAACGGTAGTGTGGCGGGCGCTGCAAGCGGCGCTGTAGGTGTGGTGGCGGGCGCAGAACCGCTAGCAGCCGCGGCCAGCCCCGCCGCTCTCACTCAACTGCCGCAGCTGCTGCAGGCGCAGTACGAACATGAGGAGCCTGCACTGCGCACTGGCACGCACCTCATGCACACACATTACCTCAAGGTACGCCTTATTACGTTGAAATCAATATTAAACCTTGACTAGTAGTAAATATTAATGTGTGTTAATTCTGTATTATATACATAGTAAAGTATTAATAATGTAATAATCATATAAAAATTGTACGTCATAAGGTTAACTAACAATAAAAAGACCAAGATCAAATCGTTTACTATATTTTTGTTTTAGTTTACTAATCGTAAAAGATATTATGGAACCTCCTATAAGGTGTACAAGTCAATCACAGCCTAAATCATTACACTCACAATCAATATTACAGGAACTAGCCTGGCTCGCATGTGGCCTGCACATAGACTCGCGTGTGTGCAACGGGCCGGATGCGGCGCGATGGGCGTGGTTCAAACGCTACTGCCTGTGCATGCGCACAGCCCACGCGCTCATTCGCCGCCTGCCGATGCCTGCGCCGTTCTTATCTGAAGTTCGTAAGAGGTTGGCTGACTTAGGCGTGTACAACGCGGACGAGTGCAGTCTCGACACGAGGAACCCATGGGAAGATAACAACAAATTTAGTAGACAACACGATGAACAATTGCTACATTGGGTTAACAAGTAAGTGAAATAATATAGAATATATAATTATTGAAAAAAATCGGTGGACTACCTACCTTTCTTTCGAAAACACAGCAAAGTTGCTTTTTAGCATACCTTTGAATGCAACAGATTAATATTTATATAAATATAACATAATGACTTAAAAAGCTTTTTTTAATAATCATGCTACACATCTTTTTAAAGTCTTATTAAGTATGTTCTATTTTAAATCAAATGTACAGCCCCTAATATTGTAATATTAGACGTCCAGAGGAGTGGTCGGGCTGGTGGGGCGGCTCTGCGCGCGGCTGCGCGGTGTACGGGTGGGGCCACAACCACCGCGGGCAGCTGGGTGGCGTGGACGGCGCTAAGGTGCGCTCGCCCGTGCCCTGCCTTGAGCTCGCCGCGCTCAACCCCGTGCAGCTGGTGGGCGGGGAACAGACTCTGTTCGCGGTCACGCCCGATGGGAAGGTGTACGCTACGGGTACGTCACTAATAATTACTACAATAATATAATAAAGTTGAATAATTTGTATGCTTAGATGACCGCGCTTATACTACAAATTGATTTCTTGAATTTGAAAAATTGTTATTACTTTTGATATTCTGAATATTGAAATCTTCATTGAGAATATATATTTTGAACTCTTAAGAACTTGTGTTAATAATGTAATGAAGGAAACCCGCGATATACATTTAAATTAATCTTACAATAGTATAATGTTGCTCTCGGAGAAATACAACTCTTCAAGTATTCATAATAAATATAATACAATTGTTTCAGGTTATGGAGCTGGCGGACGCTTAGGTATAGGTGGAATAGACTCTGTGTCCATACCTACATTGTTGGCGTCCATACAACACGTCTTCATTACTAAGGTATGTGGTATATACAGTTTCCGTTGTTACATTCGAATGTATTTCTTAATATTTGAAGATATCATCATCAGCCTTTATCCGTCTACTGTTGAACATAGACCTCCATCAATGAACGCCAACACGACCGATCCTTTGCCACTCTTATCTAACATAGACCAAGACCAAGATATAGGAAACATAAATTCTATTAAACTCTCTAAATAATAGCTTCTATAATCTCATTAATGCTATTTATATATATTTTTATAAAACACTGAGGATAAAGTGAGTGAAATCGCAGGTAACTTGTTATCTTTTCGTTAATAATCCCTTATCTTTTATTTTCTTCTAGTAATATTACAATTGTAGATAATAAACTTTACAAGCAACTCATGTACTTATATTTAGGTTGCTTGTAACTCTGGCGGCAAACACTGTCTAGCGCTCTCCGCTGATGGAGACGTATACAGCTGGGGCGAAGGAGAAGACGGGAAACTTGGCCACGGCAACAGAGTGTAAGTAATTTTTTATTTATTTATTCATAATAAGGACAACCAATGGTATACAATAAGTTTTAAGTTGACATAACATTATAAACCGCGGGGTGCTCCTGGTATAATATTAAATTTCACGAAGAAGTTTTCTTTTTCTGGGACGATTAGAAAGCAACTTCTTATTGCATATATTATTATATAAAGCAATTTAATTTGGACGTATGAATTTAATATTTGTATAGATACTTTTTAAGCATCTACATTGTACAAAATTATATAATGTGCAGATCGCAATTGACTGTCTCTTAGAACAATCTATACTAAAAACAAGTAGTCTTCAAACTTTATATATTATTTTGTACCTATAAAATATGTATTACATTGTCAGGAGCTACGACCGGCCCAAGCTAATTTCAGCGCTATCAGGCCTAGAAATAGTGGCGGTAGCGTGCGGCGGCGCGCACTCGGCGTGTCTGACGGCGCGCGGGCGGATATACACGTGGGGCAAGGGGCGGTACGGCCGCCTCGGGCACGGCGACTCGGAGGACCAGCTCGTGCCCAAAATGGTGCGTACTATGAGTATTAATAGGCTAGATTTATAACTAGGTAATAAAGTTTAATAGGGATGTTGACAGTATTCATATAAAAATATAATTTTGATGTTAATTGGTTGTTTATATGATAGAATTCTGAAAAAAATACAATATTTTCCCTTATTTTTATTTGATTAAATTAATATTCTATAAATAAAATGTAACAAAATTTAAAATAGGTCACGTGATAATAAACGGAAAATAGTCACCGTTTCCTATTTAGCGGAAGCGGAAGAATATTGATGTACTTTTATACACCATTTTCCGTACGCAGTACATATTGTAAAAACTAATTTTCAGGCGTTTTGACAGTGTACACACACATAGGTACCGTACAACACTTATAAAACTTAGAAGCCATTTTTTATTAACAACAACTAGAATCATTTTAGCACTTTTACGATGTTTAACAACATATGACGTCACGTGACAAGTGGTAGCGTTTTGGAACGAAATTTAAAATGCATTATAAAATGCAAGATTTATAGGCATTAGATGTATTTAAGCAAAAGTTGATAATATTTAAGCCTCCATTAGATATTTATTAAGGATTTAAAAACATTTCTGAAAAATGTCAACATCCCTATTAGCGGCTTCGCTGTAAAACGGTAGAAGGACGTTTTGTAATGTACCAATAAGATACAGTAACATTATTAAATATCTCAAATCCAGACTCACCATGTAAGAGCGGGTGTAAGTAATACGAGAGGTTTGTAGACTGAATGACAGATGATTTATTACTGCCTCTAATTCTAATTGTTACATTATTATATACTAACCAGTGTGGACTATACTCTATTGTATTGATAAATGAATTATTGCTAATTTAATAATAACGATTGGGCAGGGACCGACCATGACCCCACCATGATTCAGGCCTTGTCGTGGCGGTGGGGTTCAGTAGCCTAGGGTGAGCCCAGCACCTTGGGCGAAGCCAATTGAGCCGAGGGGGCTCTTTGTACCCCTCTTATAAGAAAAGGGGACAAAAGAGCAGGGGGCAAGGGGTGAGGATGGGAACTTCACCCCATTGTACTGTCCTGACGTAGGGAGGGGTTGTTCTGTGGTGCTGGACAACCCCTCTGTGGAGGTGGTGTCGGTCCCTTGCGGGGCTGACTAGCCGTCGAGTCCTGTTAGATTAACAGATCCGGGGCACCTCACCAAGGCGGCACTGGTGGCACTCGCCGGGTTTTAGTGGGTAGAGCTGCGTCCATTTACCATCTTTCGGGCGCAGCGAGTCCCACTTACCCACCTGGGGAGACCCACTGCCTCAGAGCATTTCCCGGCGTAAAAGAACAAAAGAAAAAAGAAAAAAAAAAAAGGGACCGGCCATGAACTTGTGGGACCCGGGGCTGACGCTTGGGGCAACTTAATTAATCAAACTGTTTGTCACTTCGAAAAAAGTCTAACTTTTGTAGGAAGGAAACAATAAACTTTGAATATATATAAATAAAACTCCACGTGGGATGTTTTCAGTATTGCTATTGATTATTTGTACTTTTTAAAATTTGTTAATATTTGTATTGATTATATATTATGTATTATGGAGAATGAGGCATACATCCCGAAAATACCATATTATGTAGATCCGTCCCTGCAAATGGGCTATCGTTATTAAAAATAAAACTGTGTGTTCAAGTAAGAGCTATTAAAATCTGTGTCGTTTATTTATCACATTCATAGACAGAGTTCTATGTTGACGAGGACTACAAATTTACATAACGAGTTTTATAATTTTATTTATTTTTCTTGATTTGAATAACAAATAGTGATACAAAACTTATCCTAAAGCTATTTACATATTATAAAATACACGATTAAAAGTTTTCACATACGGTAAATAATAAGCAGCAAGTAATAAGAAATGGAATATTTTGTGATTCAGGTGGAGGCGCTGGCCTCGTACCGCGTGATAGACGTGGCGTGCGGCTCCGGCGACGCGCAGACGCTGTGCGTCACCGACGACGACAACGTGTGGTCGTGGGGCGACGGCGACTACGGCAAGCTAGGTATTGGCAACGACTGGTTACATACTTCAATGGCGCATCGACTTAAAGGGATATTGGCCTCTAATTTCAATTGACCGAACTGAAGTTAGCTAACAGTGACGTAAAGGATTTTTCTTAAGAGAATGTGACATGCTGCATGCATGCATGACGCATGCTTAAGACATAGTAAAACTAACTTCATTTTAAATTACGGTTAAGTTAGTTTTACAGTGCTCGAGCTATGTGTTATAAAATGTTTTAGATGTGATTTTATGAATGAAAGGCAATAAAAAGGCCAAATGAAAAAATAATTCTTCGTTTGGCATTTAAGGAACATTGGTTTTAATACTTTATCGACTATCTTCATGCTGGTATTTCAAAAATAAGCGCGTATCGTAAAAAAACAATCATTACTTTTTCAATAACGTGCCAACACTCGTATAACTTCAGAAACATAATGATTTGTTAATAATAATTATATTTAATGAAATATCTGTTAATATTCAGGTCGGGGAGGTTCCGAGGGTTGCAAGTTACCAACGAGGATAGATTGTTTAAAGGGATTGCGTGTTATAAAAGTTGAATGCGGCTCACAGTTCTCTGTGGCACTCTGTCAGTGCGGAAGCGTGTATACCTGGTCAGTATAGCTTGATTTGTGTTATTTTTAATAATTATTGAACAAATTTAAACCACACTAAGTTAAACTAGTTCTGTGGTTAACTTGTAGGAACTTGTGTTAATGGTAACTGAAAAATATATATTTTTTTTAATCTAATTAAAAAGAAACCTTACTGATATATCAGTTACTATGATTGTTGTAGTTACAGCAAAACAGATAGCAAAAACATTATAATATCATAACTAAAAAAATAGTTCATTTTATATGTTTAGATAAATACATTACATTTTAGACAAATATATAATATATATATCCAAAATTTTTGTACAGACATCCATGATCCATTTGTATCAAACAAGTTTTAAATATATTTCCGTTGTCTGGTGCCCATAACACAAGTTCTTCGAGAACTTACCACGGGACCAGATTGACGTGGTGTAAAAGCGTCCGTAGATATTTAAAAAAAGTGTGTGCTTACAAAATACACATGGCAGAAGTGAAACTTATGTGGCAAACTAATTTTTAAACCTCGTTTATATTTATACTAATCTAAAGCTTTAAATTTCCGAGACTTGCGATGCGACGTTAACTCTATCTCACTCTCTCTCTCTCGATTTTTCTCACTCTCTTGCTCCCTACTTTCACTCTATGGCTATGTATGTGTTTCATGCTACGTACGCCCTTTTTCACTCACTCTCAATCGGTCTCAATCACTCTTTCCCTCTTCTTGGACAAAAACGTTGCACATTTTCGTGACGTTTCATGCGCGCAAAGAAGTTTAACTTCAAAAAAATTATCAACCATTAGCGGGTTTTATAGCCAAAACTCCAATAAAGGCCTCTTACCACCTGACGGTCGTTTTTATTATATCCAATGATCGTTTCATAGCCGATCCCTATACTGTTACGTTGTGTGCAGGGGCAAGGGCGACTACCACCGGCTGGGGCACGGCACGTACGAGCACGTGCGCCGCCCCATGCGCGTCACCGGCATGCAGGGCAAGATGATCGTCTCCATCGCCACCGGTATGTTTATAGATATATAGGTATATAGATATAATATAGGATATCTATAGATATATAGGATGTACAACATACACAATGACGGCTCGGGGACGTGACAAAACTATATACGTGTGAGTGTAGTGTATATTTTGCGGCTATTACGTATTGTAACGTCACGAATAAGAGAAAAATTCACAAAATACACCGCGACGTAAAACAGACTGGGACGCTAGCCTCTTATTTACTTGCAAAAACACTGGCATATCGCTGCTTTTTTCTCGGGTTGTTTCTACTTGATTAGGATCCCTCGCTCCCACGCTTCATCTTTTTGTGTAGAAAAAAAACTAAATCTATGGGTAGGTCCATTTCAATTGCCTATTTATATCTTATAGATCTTCCGATTTTAATTATATTACAGAGTACACTTACTACAATACATCCTATATTACACAACCCCTTACTTACGGTTAATTATTATAAAGTGAATTCCAAATTTATTAAATTAATATTTTTACTCGTCTGAAGGTAAAGCCGAAACGAAGGATTAAGATATAAGCAGACTATGTGTGTATACTGTAGGTATTTATGTATGCATTGTTATAGTGCCTTAACCGCTAATTCGTTTGTGATATGATTGTCAATCGATTCCGTATTCATAGCCTAGACTCCAGTAGTTTTTTTTTTTTTTCGTTTACAAAGTTTTTCGTAGTCAGGTCATCGTTGTCAAAGTTGTTTCGTGTAAAAA
Organism: Helleia helle; assembly: GCA_963853865.1. NCBI lineage: Eukaryota > Metazoa > Arthropoda > Insecta > Lepidoptera > Lycaenidae > Helleia > Helleia helle. Next base: position 18,998,601 of record OY971421.1, read on the forward strand.
TTCCAGGCAGTCTACACTGTGTGGCGTGCACGGACACGGGCGAGGTGTACACGTGGGGCGACAACGACGAGGGGCAGCTGGGGGACGGGACCACGCTCGCGGCGCAGCGGCCGAGGCTGCTGGTCGCGCTACAGGTACGTGTTGATTATATGGGTTGTTACCCATTTTTGTTACGTCTGGTAAATAATGATAGTACATTTTTATTAATTCTTTTTTTAAGGCTTTGAATACTTAGTGTGCCGATATCAGCCTTCTAGGTACAATATCTTTAACCTACTCACCAGACCTGTCAACGAACTTATGTATAGTTATAGCCTTTGAAGTCAGAGTATCTGCTAACATGCAATTGATCCGTCCATTGTACAGACGATAGTACTTCTTAATCATATCCTTTTTGTATTACCAAAAATGTATGTAGATAAAGTGTAATTAAAATTGTGTTATGAATTAAATAAAAAGGCTTTTTTATTTATATTTATTTATTTAGTACTGCTGGCCTGATATGCTATTTTATTACACGATAAATCTATTGACACTGCAATTTAAAGCACATAGGTGACTTAATACTTACTTTTACAATAAGGGAATCCTGTCACCAATCCTATACAGTGAAGCCTATTTTATGTAAGGTGTTAAAAAATCTGCTTATATTTATGAAAAGTAGGTACTTATCAACATGTAAAACTTCTTTCACAACATACTAAAAGCTGGAAAGAAATTGTTTTGATATAGTGCTGTAGGTACTTATTTTATTATTTATCAAAAAGTACAAATGCCACATAAACTATTAAATAATGTTTTGTAGGGTAAACGCGTAAGTCGCGTGGCGTGCGGCAGTGCACACACGGTGGCGCTGTGCGTGGAGACGGCGCGCGCGCCCCGCCCCCCGCCCCCGCCGCCGCTCGAGTGTCACCTGCTGCGGGACATGTCGCCCGACACGCTCGCCAACAGGCTGGTAAGTGTCACTTTTTTATGTCATAAGGAGGCAACCTAGCAGTCGGAGCCATGGTGACTACCGACGTTCATAGACATCTACACAACCTGAGGTTATGCAGATATGTTGGCATCCTTTCCCCTGTCCCCCCCAATGGGCCACCGGAAACTCACAAATCGCACGAAACGCGACAGCACAGCTGTCACTTGACGCTGGTGTTATGTGAGCGAAAGGTACCACCCCGGTCGTGCCGGCCCAATTCGGCTGCAAAGCAGCATGGCACTACCTCTTGCTGATATTAAATTTACTGTTATACAATATACAACTGATTATTAAATTCACTATTAAAACTATTTGAGAAAGCATACTTACTTATTTTTATTTACTACTAGCTGTTGCCCGCAGCTTCGCCCGCGTTAACTTAGGTTTACTTACTTAATACATCAGCTATCTGTCAGTGAAAGTCCTGTCAAAATCGGCCCAGCCGTTGCTGAGATTAGCCGGAACAAACAGACAGACAGACAAAAATTGTAAAAAATTCTATTTTGGCATATGCACCGTGTATACATCAATATGCATTTAGTAAAAAGCGGTTATTTTAATATTACAAACAGACACTATTTTTTTTTTGCATATATATAGATGTATAGATACAAATACGTACTGAGTATAGACATAGACAAAGATGATGTTAATTTACTACATGCTACTCATATCTTTTGTTTCAGGTATTACTCCATCAGTTTTCGGAGCTTGTGTGCCCGAATTTAGCGCTGCTTATTTTGGAAGAACCTTTCGATCAACTGCGGACATTATTATTCTACAGTGTCAAAGAAGCTGCGTTCAGGAGGGTATGTCATATGTATTATTATTTACAAGGTAAAATGTTATATGATAGTTGATAACCTTATGTTTCTCCTTTGTTTTTTGAAATTACCTACACGTTATCAGAATCCATAAAACGTTTCCAAAAAGGTCCCTAACAATGACAATGACAATTTTTTCACGACGGGATGGTTGGAGTTGTCTGCTTGCAAAATTACCTTGCGATCACCGTCAAGTTAAATTACGTACTATTCAACGTATGATGTCATATTATTATGTTGGTGTCAGGCGATAACGGCGACCATGGTGCGCGAGCGTCAGCACGGGCCGGTGGTGGAGCTGTCGCGCGTGGGGGCGCGGCGTGCGCGGCGCGGCGGGGCGGGGCTGGCGGGCGCGGGCGGCATGCGCTCTGTGTTCGGGCAGATGGTGGCGCGCCTGCCCGCACTCACGCCGGACGCGCTCGCTCTGCCGCACCGCGTATGGAAGGTCAAGTTTGTGGGTGAGTACGCCATAGTAGATGCGGATATGAAATGTATGTAAATTCTTGTATTTACACCGAATCATGATCCTGTACGGTTATTTTATTCGCTATAGAAATTATTTGTCCTAAACGGGATTCTAACGTTAAATCTCTCAGTCTAGACATCTCCATCAGTATAGTCCGTTTACTTTAATCTCTGCGCTCTTATTTGTATCTCTCTTACTTTCCAACCTTTGCCTTTCCATTCATACTTAGCACGTAACTTGTAATGGAACATCAAAAATATTCCCTTGAAAAATCTGTGGGATTGCAAACCACGTGATAGTAAACCGTCATTAATTTCACAATGACCTTACTTTATGACTAGGCGAGAGCGTGGACGACTGCGGCGGTGGATACAGCGAAAGTATCGCGGAGATGTGCGAGGAGCTGCAGAACGGGTCGCTGCCGCTGTTGATGGCCACGCCCAACGGCCGTGGAGACGCGGGCGCCTCGCGCGACGCCTTCCTGCTTAACCCCACCGCCAACACGCCTCTGCACCTCAACTGCTTCAGGTTCCTTGGTGAGTTGACCGACTCGCGAGCGCCCTTTATAGCAATATTTCACCTACTGGCATTTATAATATATAAAATAGAGCCAGTGATCACTTATATGTGTAAAAGCGAATAGCATTTGTTCATCACATCATATATGGTATGGCTCACGGAATATACCAAAGTAATATTTTTTCAACGTAGTTTCGTTGTCTTAGATTGAAGATGTTCATAGGTAGTACATAAGACTTCAAACATGACCCATGAACACCTTTTGTTAGGGCTTTGGTACAAGAGTACGTATTGATTTAATAATTAAATAACACTGAAATTATACCTATATAATCTCCCAGTTCAATACTATTTCTTTTATATTATTTCGTACGAGTCCGTGTACGACAGTCATTGAGACGCCTGCGTGTACGTACACAGGCGTACTGATGGGCATCGCGATACGCACGGGCTCGCCGCTGTCGCTGTCGCTGGCGGAGGGCGTGTGGCGGCAGCTGGCGGGCCTGCCGCTGCGGCCGCAGGACCTCGCCGAGGTGGACAAGGACTTCCTGCCCGCGCTGCTGTGCATCCGAGACATGACGCCGCACAATAAGGTATACGACACGACACTCGTATAATAATGTTGTTGTATGTAACGTATGTTATATGTATAACAAATGAGATGATGACGTTTCTACGGCTGGGCTCGTTGTTGAGGCGCGGTCTTACCTGAACATTTACAAAACTGGGTTTCTTTGACGCTCTAGTACAAGGAAACCGAATGAAAATATCCTACACCTATTAATACAGAGCATAGAAAATGGTCTAAAGAAAAATGTTAACCGAATAGATTTTTTTTAAATATTTCCAATAAAAAATCGTAATTTCCACAAAAATAAACTTTGGCGTCGAAATCCTCTGTATTTTCAGCGATAACAACAATAATTTTTTAAAGAATATAATGGCAATAAAGTTTTATTAAAATGTTAACCTGTCAAATGTTGAATTTAATGCGTATTTTCTAAGTTATCTAAGGAAAACTCATAGACTTAGAATATACTAAATAGACCACCTGACAGCCCGAAAATGCGTGACGATTTTTGAAAAGTCAATGTGTGCAGAGCACACGCACACATTGACACACAGTGATGTATCTTTTACTATCGATACTCGATAGTACAGCCAGTTCGAGTAAATTGTAAACATTGTTGTTTGGGGTGAATTTTCCAATGGTCAGATATGTTATGGTTTTTATAAGGGTACTTAATATACACATTACAAAGTCAACATAATTATTCCTCAGTGATGATGATGATTATGAAGGAGGGTAAACTACATAATATTCCTCAGGTCAAAATTATACGCCGATTGCAAAAGCAGCCCTTAAATTATTTAGATAAAAGGTAAATAAATATTGAAATAAAACAACACGTAGTATATTATTTATTCTCAAATGAAATATCATAATACTCTTACACACTCATACTTACCTACTATTTATATAAAATAATGACTTTTATTATGTATGTATTATTTGTTTCAAATGATTTTAACAAAAGGAAAATAATAAAATTTGGGAACGAATCGATCGATATTCAATGGACGCTTGATCCATGACTTACTACACAAGATTTACACAACCTAAGTATATATGCGCAGTTATTAATTTAACGGTGACTTTAAAATTATACTGTTACAAACGTAAAACAAGTAATTTAATTAAAATTAAAAAAAAAATGGGTAGATGCTACTGTCCTTTAAACAAAATAATCTTATTCAGGTGGTTCCTTACAGTCTCCTTACTCAAATTAAGTAGCTTACATTCGTATTTGAGCAGAATATCGAAGAGATGTCTATAATACTTCATTATTAAGTATCTGTGCCCACTTCAAACTTATTAGTCCATATTGTGGCTCGTCAAGCACAAAAACAAGTCGGAATTATCTTCCAATATTAGAAGCATCTCTTTGCAAATTGTATTGTTGGGATCCCAACCAACACGCCCAGTTTATATCAGCCATTTTCCTCTAATTATAGGATCTTGAGGGAATCTGTAAAACAAAATGATTATGATTCATCGCTAACAAGCAAACAGTCGGAGAGGACAATGTACGGGAGCGGATTTGACAGCGAGTGCCGGAGATTGGTGGCGCTGCAGTGTCAATTCAAAAACTTGTGTTAGGATTGGCAAGAATATGGGCTGGACGGCCGAGGCGTAGGGATGTTTGTATTACGTCATAGACACACCCGACTACTGCCTTTAAAAAGCGAGGTCTTGTTCGTAGAGGGGCGGGCCTAGAATAGCCATTATATGGCAACCCAATGACCGCCTCATATTTATGAGGCGCGGTTAGATCCCGCCGTCAGGAGACCAAATAGGTCTCGACACGGCCGCCTCGAACCCCTTGCGGCGCTCGCAGAAGACTCGATGTGTGTAGAGGGGCGATTTATATCTGCGACCTCAAGGACGACGGAAGTCTGGCCAAATCACTATCGGCCATGTTAAGTTTGTTAATTAATGTTGGGCCAACCTCTATGACATGTGTGAGGTTCGTGTATGTGTATGCATGTGCAGTGTGGGTAAGGACGGAGGTGCTTTATGCATGCACATGCACACGCACCTACACATTACTTCTGGACCTAAGATTGTTATTGTTTTATCAGAATGTAATAAAATGGTTATTATTATTATTTAAAACGCATTTCCTTTCTGATATTCCCGTTACATAATATAAACCTTGCTCTTGAGTCACTCTATATTATATCGAAAGCTATTTTGTTTTTAGATTAGTTTCAAATTAATGATATTATAAACCAATAAACATGTCGATAAATTTGAATCAAGCACTAGCGTATATGTATAAAATATTGGTGAAAATTAATCTTCAAATATTGTGTAATTTAAGAACGATTGTATCTTTAATTACGCAAAATATGAAAGTAAATAGGACGATTGACATTATTTTATTTGAAATAGAGAAGTAAAGATAGAATATAGCAAAAAATACATACATCTTAGCAATTAGGACATGAAGATGAATTACCTGTGAAATGTATAATTTTCACGATTGTTTCTATGATTCACATTATACCGCACCGAATAGTATTTTCATCTTTTTACATGCAATAATATTTATTGCAAATATATCTGGAACAACGAAATAAATTGAAAATACTGAGAGGCTCTTTTAACGCTTGGTGACTTTGGCTGACCTGTCAAATAAAAGTGGTTACACTTGACATTAGATTGTTCTCTCTTTTCATCTTGTTATAATTCCATAAAGGACTGACTTCTCTTTCCAACTCTTTATTGGTCTATTATATTATATGTTTATGTGAAAACTCGCTAGTTAAATGTTTATTTGCAGCCTAGTTACATCTTTCAAAAAAATATGCTTTGCAGTTTTCAACCTTATTCAATGTCACGTAAATGTAACATTACGTTACGTGGTTATACGCGCAGATATGCGGTTTTGTGAGTAAAATGTCTTGAAACCGACGATTTTAAATCGTAGTCGGTCTGCGCCTTAAATGTCAGTATTATATCCGTCAAATAACTGCATGTGATTGCATATTGTGTTCTGATCAATAAGTTGTCATGCCACAGGAACTACAAAACCTGGAGCTGCCGTTCTCTATACCGTCGGCGGCCGGGCACGAGGTGTCGCTGTCGACGCGCCACAAGAGAGTCACGCCCGACAATAAGGACGAATACGTGCAGTTGGCGCTGCACTACAGGTATGTTAGTTTGCGACAACCATGAACCATATAACTGGAATAGAGCGGTAATGTCATGTGTTTTGTATGAAAACAAATTACCTACGCCAGATTTGTGCTGAGACGCTGCGCCGGTCTGCGCTCTGATTAGCCGACTTATGGCCATTGATGGATGATTGGCCGACGGGACGTACATACAAATCACTGGTTGGTTGAATTTCTATTACGTCAGTGACAAATCACTGACCAGTACCGGAATTTCATGGTTCACATTACTACTCTATCCGGTTATATGCTCGATGACGTCAAGTCTGCAACGTTCACCTTTTTTCCTTTTATTCAGTGAAACAAATAATGGAACATATATTTAAAAGTTGATTGCTAGTATTTCAATCGTTACAAATCTTGAACTGAATTTAATATTATGCCATTGATGGATGATTGGCCGACGGGACGTACATACAAATCACTGGTTGGTTGAATTTATATTACGTCAGTGACAAATCACTGACCAGTACCGGAATTTCATGGTTCACATTACTACTCTATCCGGTTATATGCTCGATGACGTCAAGTCTGCAACGTTCACCTTTTTTCCTTTTATTCAGTGAAACCAATAATGGAATATATATTTAAAAGTAGATTGCTAGTATTTCAATCGTTACAAATCTTTAACTGAATTTAATATTATTCTAATTCGTAAGAAATATGTCCCTGTCTTAAGTTTTCTTGCGAAACTGAATAATTGTTTCACATTTTTTCCTTGACTATTTCTGTCCTTTACGTCTCTTCTTTATTCGTTTGACTAATGTAATGTGTATGTGTGTGTGTGTGTCAGACTGCACGAGTTCGACGAGCAGGTGCGCGCGGTGAGGGACGGCATGTCGCGCGTGGTGCCCGCGCCGCTTCTGGCGCTGTTCGCGGCCGCTGAACTGGAGGCGCTAGTGTGCGGTTCGCCCGACATACCCGTGAACGCGCTGCGAGCGTCCGCGACGTACAAAGGTGCGTGTAATAAACTAGTACTCCCAAGATACCCTTTTTTTTCTTTAACGGCGTTTCCCGTGCTCTGAGGCATCCCGCGGGGGAGTGAGTCTCCTCGCGGTGAGGTGCCCCGGATCTATTGAGCAAACAGGGCACCTCGATGGCTGGTCCCTGGATGGGAAGTCCCTCAGGAGACCGACACTACCTCCTCAGAGGGGTTGTCCCGCACCACAGAACAACCACTCCCAACGTCTGGACAGTACAATGGGGTGAGTTTCCCGTCCTCGCCCCTTGCCCCCTGCTCTTTTGTCCCCTCTTCTTATAAGAATTTGTACCCCACAAAGAGCCCTCCCAAAATACCCTCGTTACAAATACAAACAAACTTTTTGATAAATGAAGGATTTAATGAAGATAATGTTATTCAAGAGTTATAAATATTTAGCCATAATAATAATAAAATAATTTATGTATCCATAATTTTCCATCAATAAAATAGGCGTACCTTAATATTGTGGAGACATAATATTTACTTTGTCTACAAGTCACAAGACTCTGTTTATTTCATTACTAGCTGTTGCCCACGTTAACTTACATTTACATAATTAACTATTAAGACGGATTATGATTTTATTTTGATAAACTCCAAGTAAACCACTCAGTAATATTACGCAGGTGAAAGAGTTTTTTTTTTAAAATAACTAGTCATCCGATTAGTTTCGAAGATAAAATTCCACATCCATACTCACAAACATTACCCCTTTATAATATTAGCATAGAAGATAGCTGGTGTATGTAAGTGTAAGAACGAAAGTCTAACGTTACGTTGATATCATGTCCAGGCATAGACCCGAGCGCGCCGCTGGTGCAGTGGTTCTGGGAGGTGATGGAGGAGCTGTCGGGCGGCGAGCGCGCGCTGTTCCTGCGGTTCGTGTGGGGACGCACGCGTCTGCCGCGCGCGCCGCAGGACCCGCGGCAAAGGGACTTCGTGCTGCAGGTACGGGGGTGTTTTGTTGCTGGTGTTGTGGGATTTCGATGTTTTTTTTTGCGTTTATTCAAGTGAATTCGAGAACGGTTTAGATTAACTATTCGTTCCACTACGATTTGTTTTGTACAGGTCATCGTCTGCCACCAATGCTTATATTATTATACAATATGTGCTAAACATAATGTAGGTACACGTTATTTCTTTATAATAGAGCTAAGTATTTAGCAAAAAATAGTAGTTTTTATAAAAGAAAGTAATAATATATGTTTGAATTTAAATCCTTTCAGGATCACTATTGGTAGGTTCATCCACGTGTTACACAAGTCACTATATATATGAGTATATTTTCAGGTGTTGGACAAGTATCAGCCGCCGGACCACTTCCTCCCAGAGAGTTACACGTGTTTCTTCCTACTCAAGATGCCAAGATATTCTTGCAAAGCCGTTTTACGGGAAAAGCTTAGGTATATTTTCCTTATAGACTTAGGAACATCGAGCATATAACTGGATAGATTGGTAATGTAGCCATAAAATACCGAAATTGATCAGTGATTTGTCACTCGGAGCACAGAACCGGCGCAGCATCGCAGCACAAATTTGGCGAAATTTGTATGAACAAATCACATAACATTACCGCTCTATTCCCGTTATATGCTCGATTCTTAGGAACTACTAATCCGATTGCACAAATAGATATTTGTGTTAAAAAGCTCAAGACTAACTATGTTTTTATGTTCTTATTAACTCGCTTTGGGTTTTTGGTTGGAATTTCGTAATTGATTTTAAACTAAATTCTCGATGAGCTTTAGAGACTTTAAATTTCGACTAGCTTTGTGTGGACAATGGATGATGGCAATGCATGAAAATGTGTAAATGGAAAAATAGAAACGTTACACGTTAAACTTTTGAGTCCATTATAAATAAAATATAAAAATATAATAACATGGTACATTTAACTTAAGAAAATACAATACACCTACATATTCATAATTTGTCTTAAGTGAAACTACATAACGCAGCTACTACTAGTATTTTTTTCATCATCATTACTATCACCGACAAAATGTCATATCTGATAAATGCCAAGACCGATTATAATTCCTTAGTAGAAGAAAATGTTTCTTTGCTAAATTTTTTAACTTCAACTCAAATTTTCCTCATATTTTACATGATTAAATAGGAATGTTGACACATGTTACAAATTCATGTAAAGTTATGTTTTACACATTATAAGACAGTATCTAAAATAATATTTTAAGAGTCTGTTTATTTGTCATAAAGAAAATTTATTTAAAATGCGTTATTTATCACCCATTATCACGTGACTGCGAGCGCAATTATAGCGCGATGACGTCACTGACCAGTGAACAAACTGTCATAGCTGTACAGAGCGCGAGTATGTTCAAAGGTTTGTGACGTAATCATGGCCATACGACAGCTTGGAGCGTTCTAGCGGCAATTTTAAAAACTATTTTATATGTATATATGTATCAAATAAAATCAATTTAAAAAACATCCCTATTTTTGTGTTATACAGATACGCGATCCACTTCTGCAAAAGCATAGACACGGACGAGTACGCGCGCGTGGCCCTGAGTGCAGCCGAGCGCGCATCGTCGGAGGAGTCGGACTCGGAGGACACGCCCCCGCCGCCGCACCCGCCCGCGCTGTACGCCGTTACCAGGCCGCCCACGTGGCTGTGAACGCACTTCGTACGCACATGAATATTATGGATATCATATAATCTGATAGGCAGGAATCAAACACGAGTGTTTTGAAAAAGACAACAGGCAGGAGGGAGGGGGAAGTATAGGGTAACGCATGAATGAATTGTTTATGTTCATGGACGACGCTGGCTCATTTGCACATTGACGAAGGGGGATTCCTTTTGCTGCCAGGTCTACTTAGTAAATTAGCCCTCAGCCATAGGGATTCTAATATACTAATTTGTCTAGTGCCTCAAATGAATAGAACGCCCTGCCTAAACGTTCTTAATGGGCACGAGTCTCTGTGAAATGAGGCTAGAAGTATATTATGTATCCGCTGGCCAAATGAAACTTCAGAAACTATAAACAATGTCAGACAATCTCATCATGGCGTTTTCCTTTACTGCAGAGCAATAACATATTTACAATGACTTGATCACATTGATCCATGCCTAGTTAACATGGCCATGATCGAATTCGAATCAGTTACTTCTAGACTCAAGTCCCAAACCACTTGGCTGTTGTTTATCGAATTTAAAACTTATGTTTAAGGTCAAATAGAATGGGACCAATGACGATAAACTTACCATCTCAATACGAAACTATGCGATTATAAAGTACATAATATGCGAATATTCTTTATTGAAATCACTGAAGCCACCATTGTCCTAAAAATGAGTAAATGATAACGAATTTATTTTTATTAAGTAATTCTAAGATACAGTTGTGCTATCCATAATATTCGTGTATATTTTTATTTTAACACAATGTTCAAAAGTCAGTAATATCACTGCTATAGTTTTGCACATATCAGCCTCAAATCAGCAACATTTGCGTTACCTAAATACTCACTATTACAAATAAAATAGTTACCTAATTAACAATTCTATATTTTTAATAACAATATGACGGCTAAAGATATTTGCTCTTTTGAAAAAAGCTGTTTTCTTTAGAGGAATATAATACATTTTGAGTGTTACAATATAAATATAACTAATTACTATTTTCAAATATAATTGTCATAACATTCCTCTACTGTAATAATAATCAGCTGACTTTAAGGTGTTAGTACTAGAAAATCCATACTTGTTCAAATTTAATTTCGTTTTGTGTGATGAAACATGCGTTTTTTTTGCTAAAATTAATTTATATGTAATCATTTTTGGTATTTGCGTACAACTTGACAACTTGATAATTAACGAGAATTGAAACAGTGGAAAGTTCACATTAATATGAGTAAAATGCATGTCTAAAAGAGAAATGTATGGAATTGTCACAGTTGTATGATCGCATGTGCAGTAATTACGTTAATGTATTCTTATAGTTAATATGCTTTATACAAATCTAAGATGTATATTCTGCTACCGAAAACTACATTTAGTATAGGTACTCTCGTATTTCAGTTCAGTTATATTTTCATTTCCCCATTTTTCTATTCTGGGAGTTTCTTGAATGTTTTGTACCTACATGCATACACTTTTGCATGTTAATATTTTTTGTTCTTGGAACAATGCCAATCCAAATAATGACTGTATTAAAGTTAGATTGAATGTCAATAAACATTCCATCCATAAGTTTAATCAATCTTTATTTTACTTATTAGTTTGCAATTTTGCAAGTAATCTATTCTAATGCTATTAATTTAATTGAATGTTGATTGTATATTATTTTTAATTAAGTAAACATTCTTGCAATGTTTCATAAATGCCTTTATTGGCCATAGAGACTGGTGTATGAAATTGTAGTAGGCTAAGTATTATTGTAACACAAGATGTGCATAAGAGTTATGAAGTCAAGTTTGTATCACTTATATTGAAAGGTTGGGTCTGGGAATTCGAAAAAAAATGTAAATCGAAATAGGCTACTCCATGTTAAATAATGGAACTGAGGTTTTTTACGCTTGCGGATAATGATTTGTTGGGTTTACTAGAGAATGCTAGTCACATTGTGAATTACGGTTAGTGGAACAGTATTTATTTTAATTTATAATTAACACCATTAGAGCCTATTTACTATCTACAGTATTTTAAGTAGCCTTCCAATTTATTTTGTAATTGATAAAATAAATGTAATCTCCATAGTAAATGTCTTATTTTCCATGACTTTTAAAATGGTTCAATTTTTCATAATGGTGTTGGTGCTTTTGCATTTTATTTACTAAAAAGCACAAATAAGCCTTATAATGTATTTTATATTTTAAGCATCATGTGTATAAACATATTTAGATATAATAAAGGACCTTATTATTTTTACCAAAGAAATTGATCATGCATTAATTCTGATAACTGTAATTTGTTGCACTGATTTTCAAAAGAGAATAAATGGCAACTACTTTTCTACTTGTAAAGCCTTTTCATATGTTCTTAACCTTTGAATAGGTGTAGACTGTAGACGGAGATACTTTGCACGAGGTTATATTAGTCTTACATCGAGATTTGAATGGAGATAGTAAAACACTACTAATCTACCTGATATTATCCGAAGGGTGCAATTTTAATGAAAAATACTGCTTTGGTACACATAATTAGGCTAAATATCTAAACACAATTTGTTAAACCTATGATTTATGTAGCTCTATGCTTCAAAAACCTATATGTGCAGCTTAATTTGTATAAGTATGAGGAATAAATAAAAGAGAAATATATTATGGAATTTTATTATTTTTTTTACATTTACTTAACATGATTTAATATCCCACTAAATGATTCATTGCTCTTATGGAAAATCACCTAAAAGCTAGTATGTACGAAGCTTACTTTGACTTTTTAGGTTTAAGAGTGAAGTATAAAATGACGGCTCCAAAGAATGCATAAGTAGCTTTAGCAGTCTGAAAATAGAAAACAATATGACATTTACATTAAGTTTAAGAAAAATTTTGGATGTCTAAATTAAGACTTATTAAAAAAAATATCTTGCAATAAAATTTGACACCCTTTTCTTGGGGTACAGTGGGGTACATATTTCTTTATATGCTTTTTTTTAAATTAGCACAGAACTTACATTTGCTCTTCCTTTATTTGTTGTGCTGTTGAAGTATCTGGATAGACCCTTGAATTGGGATTCGTCTACTGACTCGCCACCGGCCATTCTAGAATTATATAATTATAAAAATTGTTCAGATTAAAGTACATAAAACAATTACTCATTAATTTCTATTGTTTGAAATTTAAACATTAAATTACCTGTTTTAGTTTTACTTTAGGGAGGCCTTATGTAATTACAACCTCAAAAAGTCGATTGACAAATGACAAGTGACAATGAACTATAGAGTACATAACAGTTTTGACGTTGGTACAGGCGCTGGGATGACATTGACATTTTTCACAGAAATTTTCTTGTCATGCTTCTTAGATAATAGCATATTAATTTTCTTTAATGTGCCTTTTTATCACCTTTAAAGATTTTGAAATAGACATAACTAACGGCAACTAATCCAAGAGTGAATTTTGAAACCTGTAAAGTAATAATTAGTTGGACCTTCATATAAATGTTGAATCGATAGGTACCTATAATCTGTGCCTATTATGAAGTAAGCATAAAAAAAATTAGATTAAAAAAATATTGAGAGGCACTTTCAGTAAAATGCGCTAGCCGCTAATATATTATATTTGGCATATTAATACCATTATTTTACAATACAAACCACTGCCCTGGCCAGTGACCCCTCGTTGGAATTCATGGTGGAGGTTCTTGCCGAGATGCACTCCTAAGTGTATAGGGCTCTCGTCGAGAACATTACGTTGAACGGGTTCGCCGGCTAGGGCAGGAAGCATTCCCCACCATGGTTATGTTATGGCGGTGCGACTCAATAGCCTAAGGTAAACACAGCACCATGGCCGAAGCCAAATGAACCGAGGGGGCGGCTGTTTGTATCCGTCTTATAAGAAGAGGGGACAAAAGAGTAGGGTTCACATCCTTGCCCCTTGCGGCGAGGATGTGAACCTCTGGGGAGTCCCACATACTCCTGGTCCCGCATACTCGCCTGGGGAGTCTCCTCTCCCCAGCGGAATGCCTAAGAGCATTTCCCAGCGAAAAAAGGGTAGGAGGCGTTAATGCGGAGGTGGGGGGACCGTCGATGCGGCAGCCGTATGAAAAAACCTAACGGTTGCTCTGCGTCCGGTCCTCGAGCGATGAATGTGTCGTAAGCGCACACCCCTCACCTTCCACAACAACACATAACACAATATGTGCTTACCGGGCATGGTTGCTTTGGCGAGTACCTGTGCCGAACGGTCCACAGGGAGCTGTTGACAGTATGTCACGATTGTGGCGCGGCGGTGGACTCTGCTTAACCGATTTGCAGTTGTGCCCGAGACGAGTGCCCTGCGTCGAAATCTGACGCCAGTTCAGGTTGGGAACCTAGGCCCAGTATGGCACGATGTTGCGGGGACTGCTTAGTGGCGGCCGAACAGTACCCCCTTACGAGGAGTAGTCTGGCCTTTACCGGGGCTAGCCTGTCACTAAGGTAATCCTGTTGCCTCCAGATCCGGGACCTTCAAAAAGCTCTCGCAGGTGGTTTAGTGGGGTAGTGCATACCCAAGTGCAGTCTCTACATAGGTCCAGGAGCCTTACGCGAGGTAAACCTGGATCATGCGAAAACATTAATCCATTAATCTGCATCATAAAAAAACCTATCGCTACGCGCTCGGGGGAGTATATTCAAAGCGTTCAAAGAGATAAGGCGGAGAATGAGTAGTAATGAGTTTTGATCAGAATCGTGAAAATGTGTAAATTCCGGCGAAGGCGGATAGGATAGGGAGCGAATGTAGTTTAATACAAAATTCTGATGTGATCGAATTTGGGCAGACCATATATAAAACGTATGCACAAATTCTGGAGGCGTTCTCTGGAAGCTCCTCTGTAACATTCAAGTAATAGGTAACCGCATAATATACATAGGCTGCACTAAAAGTATCGGGAATGGAATATTTCCACTGTTCCTGTCATATTAAAATATTTTTAATTTAAAAATCGAATACCATTTATTTATTTAAAAAAAGATTCTCGGTCTTGTCACAAGGTCTTGTCGAACTTGTTTAGTCGTTGAGAAAATGGAATTGACTCGAGAAAATTCTAGAGCGATGATTTATTATGACTTTCGAAGTGGTTTAACACAAAAACAGTGTGTTGACCGGATGATTTCTGCATTTGGTGATGAAGCCCCATCCAAAACCACAATTTATCGCTGGTTTGCTGAATTTCAACGTGGACGTGTCAAGCTCAGTGATGATCCCCGTATATATATCCCCGTATATTATTATTATTACGGGTGCTTACCGCGTTTAAAGATTTATTGAGTTCCCGATATTTCACATTACATCATCAATATCGACGTCACTAAAATAAAAACTAAAAACAGGGAAAATACAAAAAAGCCTAGTGTAGAACGTCAAACCGCGTATTTACCGAGAGGGGTAACCGACAGGATTAGTAGACACCTGGAAAAATATTCAATAAAAACCGTGTTTACTCCTCTTCAGAAGGTCGCTGGTATACTGCGTTCACCAAAGGATTATTTTCCCTTTGAACATCCTGGTGTCTATAAAGTAGACTGTAGTTGTGGCAGTTCATATATCGGCCAGACAAAAAGGACTATATCATGTCGTATCAAAGAACACATCAAAGCCGTCACAAAGAATGACCAAAAATCGGCCATAGCTCAACATCTGCTAGAAGCGGGTCCTAATCACTGGATTGAGTTACATAAGCCACAGGTTTTGTCATCCGAACGTCATCATTTCCCTCGATTAGTAAAGGAGGCAATTGAAATTAAAAAAATATCCGAATTTCAATAGAAAAGACGGATTCAGAATACCGAGTATGTGGAATCCCGTGATTAGTTTGTGTGAAGGTCCGTCACGTTATAGATGCTCAAAGTCCAAAAAAGACACTGTCAGTATAGTGTGTCGTGGTGAACAAGTGCGTCGGTGTGCCGAAAGGACCAAGGGCCAAGGAGTAGTGCACGCGATTACAGACTACAGTCTACAGACCAAGATAACACCATAAACAAAGCCACTTTTTAGCACTAGAACTAAAATTAAAGAACTAAAATTTTGCCCCTATATATCGGTTTCGGTCGGTTTATTATATCGGTTAACGATCAACGAAGTTTAATTACTTGATTAACGATGCTCAGCTATGCTAGTCATTACAGACGTCTCTCAGAATGTTTGACACGCAGAGATTTGAGATCATCAAACAAACTGAGTAACTTACTTTGAGCTTAGCTGAAGAAGTCTTTTTGTCCTTCAAAGAAAAAAATCCATCCTCATTTGTTACTAAAAAAAATATTTATTAGGCTACAATTTTGTTGCCTTTCTGCTTAGGCTTTACAAATGTTTGCTTGTATAAAAGAAGACAATATGGATAATATATTGTCCAAATATATTTTTTAATTCCGTCTTTGGATTAAAATAATTAACTTAAAGTGGTGTTATTACAATAGCGCCAGCTAGACCATTATAGCTGTATTTTAATTACTATAGCTAAACAATTATTTACGTACGTTTGCTCGGCCTCTATTTGTTTCGCTGTTGAAATATCGCTTCAAGCCTTTTAAGTTGGGATCATCATCTACTCCAGCTGCCATTATAACAGTTTTATATATTTTACAGTAGGTATGTACTTAATTAAGTCCTTAAAATTTAAATTATGTATGTGAAACAAATTTTATCGAATAGTTGCTATTAACAGATGACATAAAACTATATGGATATTTTTTTTTCGTTGAACTTATAGCCAGGACGTATTGTAGCAATTATGTGTTGTCGCTATATATTATTGCGAAATTGAGTTTTAATTTATTTATTTAGTAAGAGGTAGTGCCATGCTGCTTGGACCTCAAGCTCACGGCTCACATAACAACGGCGTCAAGTAACAGCTATGCTGTCGCGTTTCGTGCGGTTTGAGTTTCCGGTGGCCCATTAGGAGGGGTCAGGAAAAAGGGGGGCAACGCATCTGCATAACTTTTGGTTGCGCGGATGTCTATGGGCAGAGGTAGCCACCATAAGGCTCCGACTACTCGGTTGCCTCCTTATGACAAAAAAATATTTATAGGTATCTGTTGAATTCAACAACAACATATCGAAATAAAACGGATCAATGACTTTCGCCCCAAAAGCGAAACCGTCACCGACGTAGCCTGAAGAATTTCCAAACTTAGGTGGCAAAGTGGCAATGCACATGACCTGCAGAACCGATGGCCGCTGGGATCGAAGAGTTCTGGAGTGGCGACTACGTACAGGTACGGTAGTCGCAAGAACCCGCTAAATGCAGGCGGCGCAGGAGTGGAGTTTTTGGGGGAGGCCTATGTCTAGCAGCAGATATCTTTTGGCTGCTGAACGAGTGATTTGTTGGCAAAAACAATAATCGAAGGGCGTGAA
Organism: Helleia helle; assembly: GCA_963853865.1. Classification (NCBI taxonomy): domain Eukaryota; kingdom Metazoa; phylum Arthropoda; class Insecta; order Lepidoptera; family Lycaenidae; genus Helleia; species Helleia helle. Next base: position 19,016,136 of record OY971421.1, read on the forward strand.
AATTCCATTTCCTCCTTGGTGGGATCGGGAATGTTCAGAAGCTATAATAGGAAAAGTATTGAAAAGGAATATGCAAGTAAGTAATATGACGAATGAAAATTGAAAACCTTTAAAAAAATTATTTTATTTTTTGAAAATGAAAATGATTTAATGATGAATTCTAATCAGTGTTTCTAATTATCATAGTTATAAGTTTTTTGTATATGGATCTTTGATATCTGAGTTAAGAATAAATAAATAAAAAGCTTGCACATATCCCTAAGTCTACGCGTACACTTCTGAAACAAAAACGCAGCAGGGTTGGAGATTATTTTGTTTCTCATTACTTCTACTTGTCCTTCGGAGGTCTGGAGAAGCAATAAACGCTTTAGATTGGCTTTTAAAGACCAAAAAATTTCGATCCCATCGATTTTTTTTATAGACCTATTAATTATACTCATTTTTTTTCCTTTTCCCGGGAAATGTTCTTAGGCATCCCGCGGGGGATTCCCTTGGACCAATGGGGTGAGGTTCCCATCCTCGCCCCTTATCCTAATAATAATAATAATAAGCCTTTTATTTCATGCAAAAAGTAGGTACATACACAGTTTAAAGAAAAAATAAAAAAATAGAATAGAAAAATAGTGATGTTATTTACACGTGTTTCACTGGTTTTGAAAAATGTTTAAATCTGAATAATAATACAGAAGTTTCTTTGCATGAACCCCTCCTCATGTGAAGGTGAAGGCCTCCTCTAAAGAATACCATGTGTCTCTATCTTGAGCTATTTGCGGCCAGCAGGTACCAGCTATTTTTGTTAAATCGTCTGCCCATCTCGTGTTGGGTCTGCCTTTGAGACGTTTGCCGATTGGACCCTTCCATGTTGTTACCCTGTTGGACCCTAAAGGACGAGAGATGGCGTCCTTTAGCCTCGCTACGTGTCCAGCCCACTTCCTTTTAGTTTCTTAGCGTAGGTTAGAGCATCCGCCACTTTGGTGGTTTCTCTTATTTTTGTGTGACGGATTTTTTGCATCTTTTTAATGTTGAGCATACTTCGTTCTATTCCGCGTTGGCAGGTAGTGATTTTGCTTTTTAATTTGGACGTAAATTTCCAAGTCTGACATGCATAAGTTAGACAAGGTAGGAGGCATGACATCATGACTTTTGTTTTGATATTTGTTGGCATGTTATATATTGTAGATACATGAGAGTAAGCTTATGGGCCTGTAGTTTGTGATATCTTTTGAGTCACCTTTTTTGTAAATTAATACTATTTCCGACTCTATCCACTGTGATGGTATTTCAGCAGTTTTTAATATAAGGTTAAATAAGTGTGTTAATGGGAGAGTCAGTAGCGGCCAAGCGGCCTTTATAGCTTCATTTGTAATGTCGTCTGGTCCTGGGCTCTTATCAAGCTTTAGCCTTTTTATTTCTTGTGTGACTTCTTTTTCAGTTTTTGGTGCTATGTTTCCAATTTTGTTTGTAGAGTTAATAACATTTGCATTGCTATGGCTGGTACACTCGTTTTCTTGTGCTTTATATAGTGTTTTATAGAAGTGGGTTGCTACATCTATGATTTCTTTTCGATTATTTACGGTTTTGTTTTTACAGTTTAAGCTATCTATCCAATGTTTATTTGTTCTTAGTTCTTTAAGGGCCTTTTTTGAGCTTCCTGCTTTTTCTATGTGTTTTTCGATAGTCTTCGATCTGTAGCTTTTGTAGTCATGTTTAATGTATTTGCTTACTAGTTTGTATAGAGCTGATAGTTCATTTTTTGTGGCTCTAGTTTTTATTTTAGCATGTTGTAACTCTTGTCTCCTCTTGATAAGTTCTAGTGTACGCTCTTTTAGAACTTTATGGTTACCTTTTGATAATTTGTTGGAGGTTCGAGCGTCCTGTAAGCTCTGGGTTATGGCCTTAGTTAGTGTGTTATAGAAAGCCTGTACTGATGCCTTATCCTAATACCAAGAGAAAATTCGGTTCAATTGGCTTCGCCCAAGGTGCTGGGTTCACCTGAGGCTACTGAGTCCCATCGCCACAACAAGGCTAGAACCATAGTGTGGATACTCTTTGTTCCCAACCTTTAATAAAACTTGACACTGACAAATAGTAAAAGCTCTATTTCTCAATTTTTTCCATGTATGCCTCACAGGGAAAAAAATTTGAAAAAAACATTGGGAAATTTCAGGGCGCGCACTTTTTCTGGCGGTTTTCTAGTGTTTGATTTAAAAACGTAATTTGCATAATATAATGTGAATGGTTGGCGAATATTGGGCTATTCTGGGTGGTCGGAGTGGGAAGTGATTTTTTTTATTGTCTAAGCTATTGGACCTAATGCTACTGCCAGATGGCTCACCTATTGATTTTTATATGAGGTTGCCCCCCGCCAACCGTGGAGACCACGACCACAATATGGCCTTCTGGCGTCGAATTTGTTTCAGTGGCGGGTCTGTGCCGTGTTACCGCCGGGTGGAGTGTTACCCCAGGCCGACTACCCCTACTGGGTGGTAATCAAGGTGAGGACCCAGCAGATGGCGCCAGCGATACTGAGGCCCATTTCACAGGCGGGAGCAGTAGCAGGCGCCACGTGAAGGGGAAGTGATAGTTGGTTGATGGGGACTAGAATGGGCGAAGCCGCGCTCCATGGGGTTTTCCGCCGTTTTTCCATATTACAGACTAAATATTGTTTGACAGACTTGGTAGCATGGCATCTGGTATTAACTTGTTCCAATAAACGCAAAAATAATCAATATTATCAGGTGTCAAATCATTATTTTATTGTAAATAACGTAGAAATGGCATATGTGGTATACCTACTTTCATAAAATTTGAAGCTACCAATGTATTAAGATTGAAACTCCTAATTTGCTTGAAACTGTCTTGGTGTGGCATACAATTCCTAAACAGGTGTATTACCAGCAAAAACAGAATTCACATAAGATGGTTCAATATTTATTCCTCGAATGAATAAGATCATATCAGCTGTGCTGTAATTTGATTTGATGTCAATTTTATTATTGTTGGAATCTTTTTAGCCTTATAGAACGTATTTGCATTGTTCACAAAAGGAGAACCAGTATCTCACTTCTATCCCTGTCTTTATTTTTTCTTCTAGAAAAAGCACCCATTTTCAAAAGCAAGCTTGTACGTCTGAATCTTCTGCACTTTTGAGTGGTCTTTTTACATCATCATGTTTAGTAAATCTGGTATCGTAACAGTACATCTCAATATAGACTGATCCAACATCACCTGGAGAATCTTTTATAATTCCTTTTATGGGGTTTTTACAATTCTTTGCCTTACAATATCCGCTTATGGTCGCATAATTTCTACCTTTTTTGGTGATTCTTCCTCGTTTAAAAACAAAAGCACATTTCAAGTGATGTTGCTTCCAAAAAGCATATGACACTATTTTAGACCAAACGTTGGGTTTAAATACAGTGTACTCGCGACTTTTGTAGAGAAGAGGTTCAGGATTTCTGATTTTGTTCCATTCATCCCGAGTAATTTCGACCGTAAAACAATCCCGCTCAATAAAATCATATTCTTCATATTCTTGATCAGAATTTTCATTTTTATTATCATCGGAATGATCATGATATTCACTATCATCACTATCGTCTTTAATCTCAATATAAAGTCTGTTAATAGTCTTAGATTTATTAGTTGGGATTGTGTATACAGGAATACCACATTCTTTTAAAGCATTACTTAAAATATTATTTCTGTTTTTAGTAATGTTAGTTCTTACACTAGCGATTGTCCATTTTCCCTCAAGCTCAGGATCTTTTTGGATTTTTTGCCAGACTTCTGAACTCCACCGTGGTAATCCATTAGCAAAGTAATCTATGTATTTTTTTATTACTTTTATCGCTAATTCTGGAGATACTGCTGATACTTGTGGCATGTTTAACTCACAGGTTTTCTGAAAACAGACAAATTCATATTAAAATTATTGTATCCAAAATATTATAAATAATAACCTATTACACCAAGTACACTTAAATCTTTAATATTCATACTATGTATAGTGGAAACACAAAAATACATAATATTATATCCATATGATAATGTAACGGTCATGTTTGTTATTAAGAATTATCATTTAAAATAATATTGGTAAATTTCATTAATTATTTTTAATTATTGTACAGTAACAGAAAATTATTTAATTTTCTACTATTATATATTATTGATTATTTCAAATTCGTGTTTAAGGGAACATTTACAAGAAAAACAAAATAAGTAAATGTTGATGAATACAAAAATATATGCACTTAAAAATAAATAAACATTATGTTCAATTACTTATTTATTATAGATGGGCCTTTCTCTGTAAACTCGGCAACTCCTAAGAAAGCTGTCTAAGCAACTTTTTTGCTTTTTCATTTAATAAATCTTATTTAGGGGATAAATATTCATCTATTTATTAAAGACCGGCTGATGAACCAAAGATATTTTCATTATTTTAGAAAATTTTGAGCATTTTCTGAAAATTCTATACATATATAATATTCTATACATATATATATATACTGTTATCTATGTCAAGGGTCTGTGAACTTAAATAAAAAAACTGTTTTTGAATCAAAATGCAATGTTATATATTGTAATTAAACTTTGGAGCTTAAGAATTAAGTAATTAAACATTAAAACAATTAAAAAATGAACTTCAAATATTATATAGTTGATTTATCGCGGATTTCATCGCAGTTTCTGATACTTTACAGCAACCATGGTCCACGGAGGACCATGAATATGGTTGCTGTAGAGTATTCAAGACGTCGGACATGTAAAAATCTTATTTAACCGCGATAAAATCTGTAAAATTTGTTTCAATATAGTAAGTGAAATTTGCGTAAACATTAGAAAACAATATAGGTACTTTTTTCTTATTACGATACTTGGTGCAATGCTCTTTCCACTTCTTCTTTGCATCCTGGTGTTCTCGTGGAGTCATATTTTCAACAAGCTTCCTAGTTCCCTTTTCTATTTTCTTAATATAGTTACGGCGTTCTTTTTCTCGAAGCTTTTCTCTTTTCTGAGGGTTGTTTTTAATACGCTCATATCTCTTACGATCGTATTCCCTCTTCTTTTGTCGAGTATCTTTCCTCTCCTTCGCTAGAGGCTTTTTTTTCTTTGGCGCCATTCTCAAAACACACCTAAGACAATAACAAATATAAATTTAGCCAGTCCCCTGGATGCGGAAAAAGTCCCTCGTCCTGTCAAAAGGCAGGGGACTGTTGCCAGAGGACTGTTTAATTTGAATTCATTGATGAGTATTACGCAACGTAATTGCTACATGTTATTTTGCTGTACATGGGAAATATGTAATATATATATATATATATATATTGTTACAATTCAAACATTTCTAGGTATCATTGAAATACAATAATAGAAATAAAAATAAGTTATACCAGAGGACTGTTGGCTATTAGGACTGGTTACAACGTGACTTCAACGGAAGAACGCTCGCACAGTCACGACTCAGTACCCACGGGGTACAAAGTACAAACTACCTAACATTGACAACTAGACTTCCCGCAGGAATGGCGGCTGCCAGCAAATTTGAAGCGCCATCTATAAATTCTATATATTTCATTTACGGAACTAAATTTCAAATAGTAGATGTACAAAAATAGCCACTAGCCGCCATATTTCAGTGATCAGTCAGCATTCTTAGCCAAAGAGTCTTGGCATTACGTCGTATTAGTAAACTTATTTGTGCTTACTATTTTTGTGTTGAACCTACATTTGAAAGTAATTTGCATACATTTTCGTTCCACATATTAGTTAAAAACTAAAAAACTTTTGAGTTGTTCGAGATGTATAGTACCTAATGCTACATACCAGGTTGTCTAAGTAAGCGAGGGGATTGTTTCTTACAAAAGATGCCGAATTGTTAGAAAAGACTTCGAAAATGGTGGAGTTACGCGGTTTTCTTCCTGCAATCAGAAATACTACTGGGATTCCAACAAATTCTCTTCCTGAGACTTCTGGTGAGTGAATATTAACTTGTCTTTGTTGTGAATACTATATTTTTATATTACATACTAATAATACATAAACTTTCCATAAGTACATATCAATGTACCCAAATGTATATTTACATGTTACAGAATCTGTGCCACTCTTTGATCATGTTAATACTTCAAGAAAATTTATACACAATGATCATTGCAAATTATTGGATCCTACATGTAATATAATTAATTATCAGCTGGAGAATGCTGTCACAAACAGATGGAATAAATGCTTGACCAAGTTGTATCTGTGTGTTTTCGGTGAAATGGTCCCGGTAATGAGGACTCATCGGTCTGGCCTCGCTGGTGTCCCCACCCTTAAATAATAATAATAATAAGTTGTATCTGCAGTTCTTAACTATTTAACTAATCTTGTAAGTATGAATATCATAATATTATGTAAATATGTACAATTTTTTTTTTTTAAATTATGTTTCAAACTTTTGAATATGAGAAGCCATTATAAAATTTACTAACCATCTTCTGCCTGCTTCTCTGGCGAAAGCCTCGACGAGAGTGGGGGCAGGGGAGTCGAGAAGGCCTCCAAAAGTCAAAAGGCAGGGGATGGACCCTGAAGAGGGCCTGTCGCAGCAGCGCCCGGCCAAGCGACAAAACCGAGGTGAGGCTCTGACTGAGGGTCCGCGCTGCTCTGCAAAGGAGCAGAGCGACCTTGCGGTCATTGTACACCGGGAGGCGCTAGGGTGGACGAGGCTGCGGCGGACCTCATCAGGGACCTTATATTTGCCAAAATGGAGGATACCCAGGAAGACATGGGGAGATCCACTGCTTTTGCGACGTTGGGACTGGTGTCGGAAGGTTTCTTCCTTGTGACACCGCTCACGATGGAGGCGAGGGAGTGGATCTTGACATGCGATTTTGGCGTGTATAACGGGACCCCACTTAAGGTTAAGCCACTGAACCGGAGCAGAGTAACAGTATGGCTGCCCGGTAAAGTGGACCCAAGAGCACAGAAGTTTCTGCAGGGGCAGAACGCTTACAAGACCGAATTGAAGATGTCGGAGTGGACCCTTATCTCTAGGGAGAAACTCCCCGCTGGAGAGAGACTGGTCATGGGGGTCCCCAACGACATCTTCAAGGAGAACTCAGGACATGTCTGGCTCAACTACCAGGCCACCCAGATTTAGGCCCGATTGCTGCGCACGAGCAAGCAGCAGGCGAAACCTGATGTGGCCGATGCCGGACATGTTAGCGGGTTCAATGTGACGGACCAGACGTCCCAAACAGAGTGCTCTGGAACACACATTGGGCACTCTGCAAAAGACAGCAGCACACAAACAGACCCACAGAACTCCACAGAGGAGTCGCTGGTGGGTAAGGGCAAACATTGCGGTTGTGTCTGTTCAGGAGCAAATAGATGCTCCCAACAGCTCCTGCGATCAGCCCTGCCCGTCAGCGGCCCAAGCACGTTAACAGACACAAACCTGGGACCTGTGCAGACCGCCTCGCTGAAGACACCAGAAGCTCACCGCAGTGTGACTGATGGTAATCAGAAGCAGGGCCCGAAGTATTAGGTCCCGGGCGGCACACACGCCCTCACACACACAATGAGTCTTCACAATAACACTTACACACGCACACACATACAAACACAAAATAAAATAAAGATACTTCAGTTAAATTTGCACCATTGTCGCGAAGCCATGACAGAGCTTTGCAGATTCGTATCAAATAACATAGACATCGCCCTGCTACAAGAGCCATATGTTATTAATGGCCGTGTTGTTGGCATTGGTTGTCTGGGCGGTGAAACTATCTACCACAGAACTATATATCTATATCAAGATAGAAGTAAAGAGTTCCGCAATTTGTATGGGGACCGAGCGTGTAACATTTTGCGTAGGTACGATGACGTCACGAGTGTAATTTAGTGATGTGAAACACATAAGACACGCGAAAACAATTCAAAAGCATCGATTCACAGATCGATTATAACACGGCACCGATTCTATCAAGTAGCAATACTACTTGATAGAATTCAAAATTCAAATAAACTATTTTATGACAGCGTGGGAGGGAAGCTCTGTGCCGCGCTCCCGGCTGCATGGGTACCACCATCTTGCTTGTTTCTCCCGTGAAACAGCTTTGCTGTGTTTCGGAGAGAAGGGCAAGACAGGCAGTGTAATTACTGGCACCGAGACTTAACATCTTATGTCTCAGGATAGGCAACACATAACTGGCGCCCTTATTAGAGGGATTGTGATTTATAATAAACCAATCAACTTCTTTAAAGTCTGATTAGTAATTGTAGTCCTAATTCTGATTCTCCAACTTTTGGTCTTTGTCACATAGTGTAATTTTGCTTATTTTTAGCTTAATCATCTAAACGGCGAAACGGTGGCCACTTTTTTATTAATTAATGAAGCCAAAAATATGAAATATCAAACCGTATCACATAAATCAATAATTGGAGAAATTAACTGGTTTATTAAAAAACAATATCCATTTATTTTTGAAGTAATACTTCTTTTAGCGCGTTAGGGAAAAATGATGAGGGTAAATTTTTACGATGCGCGCGCACACCGTCACGAATAACCGACACCCTGAAGTTAGCTATAATCAACATTATTTTATATAACAATATTCACATAATGACAGTATAGACGTCAAAAGAAGATATAGTTTTAACTACACAATAAGCAAAACGGTTACAGTGTAATGAAAATGTATTATGTATTTTTCTTTAAGGATTACGTATTACTAAGTAGAAGAGTTACGTTAGAAGTAAGTATTACTTCTAACGCGTGTACGTAAGTACACACACACTTTTTTTATATAAGGATCATTCGGAAAACGGAAATAAAATTTTAATATAGAAGTAGCCATAACCAGTTTCTCAATAATATTTGCTTTGCATTAAAAAATGTTAAAAATACAGGTTTATTATTATTATTATTACATTATAGCTACATAATAATATAAAACGAAATTATCATTTCCTCTGCTTTCAAAATCCATTTTAATCGAGTAAGAAAATCGCAGTGTAGGTACAGCACTTTTGAAGGAAAAAATGAGAAATCGCCTGCAACGTGACTTGACAGTTTTAATAGCATATTTTATATCGCTGGTTTTGAATCACAACCGACGCCAGGAGGCCGTGTGGTCGCAGACTGCACGGTAGGCGGGGGGCAACCCCCCACTTTATAAATCAAAAGTGAGCCTAATGGGCTCACACTAATCCGATGAAGCATTAGGGCCTTCGGGCCATTAGCATAGATCCCTCCGAAAAAAAAAATGGTTTTGAACGCCCGCCAAGTCTGGCTCGTCAAATTAAAGCCGCAATGTAAAACTAGCGTTAGACACAATCACCCGCTACTGTTTTGATGAAAATAGTAAAATAAATTGTTTTTTAAACTAATAACAGACTTTTTAGGACAAATAGTACTTACCGATTAAAGGAAATACCTCGTTTAACAACTCCAATTTTACTGGTAGTGTTTGAACAATTAATTATTGAACAACGAGTCATTTTGTTTTTAAAACCTTACATCGAATACTGACCGCGGTCGGGAGCATACTAAAGTTCGCGGCGAGCAATGGAGCTGTCGAGGCGTCTTTTTGCCACGCTAGGTACATACACTCTTTACTTCTATCTCGATATATTTCTGTGCTATCTACCATCGTGTTGGTGAGTCCGACCCCAGAATATGCATCTATGTTAGCAACAGAGCTAGGGCGTTAGGACTAATGGAAGTTGAATGTTACAGAGATCTCACGGCTGTACTAGGCACACTATGTATGGCAGATGGGAATACAAAGAAAATGGTCTTCATGTCGGTCTACATCCCGAGCGAGACGAACTACGAACCACCAGGACAACTCCTAGAAGAGACAATATCGAAATATAGAGGTATGGATATCACGATTGTTGCGAGCTGTGATGCCAACTCCCACCACAAAGTGTGGGGCAGCACAGATTGCAACAAGAAGGGAGATTTATTACTTGAATATATTCTTAGCACGGACCTAGAAATAATGAATGTAGGCAACACACCCACGTTTGTAACTAGAACAAGGAAAGAGGTTCTTGATATTACATTAATGTCAAGCGACGCCTCCCATCTGTTGAAGGACTGGAAGGTTGACACCTCTTATGCATTCTCAGATCACCGCAGAATAACATTCCATCTGGACTGCCAGCTGGAAGTAGTAAAATTTAGGAACAATAGGAAAACAAACTGGGAAAAGTTTGATCTAGCGTTGAGAGAGTGGATTCCCGGCAAAAGAGAATTAGGAGAAAAGGAAGAAATAGAACAAGAAGCATGTAGGCTTGAGAAAGCTCTTAACGATGCCTACCTCAAAGCCTGCCCACAGAAAGAGATAAGACCGGGGAAGGGACAACCCTGGTGGAACAAATCCCTGAACAAAGCAAGGAAAAGGACCAGAAGGGCACTTAGAGTCGCCTTGAACAGGGACGACGACGAAAGCTGGAGAAAATACAAAGAAAGGAACACTTTTAAGTACCAGCGCCGCAAAGAAGACAGAAACGGGTGTAGTACATACTGCGAAAGCGTTACTAAACAACCAGTAAAAACGCTAGCAAAAGACAAAACCTGCAAATTAGGAAGCCTAAGAAAAGCCTAGTAGTGGAACCCAAAGAAATATTTGCAGAAATGATGGCCATACACTTCCCGGATAGCACAAGCTATTCAGAAGAAGACATGGTTGTCACATCCGGCCAAAATCTAGCAGGAGCGAAAGCAGAAGCGGAACTGATTATCTCCGAAGAAACATTAACATGGAGCATTTCATCATTAGCATTATCATCATCATTAGCGTCTTTTCCAAGATGCTACAAGTTGCCCTTAGGTACATCGAATATGACCTTCTCACCATATACCGGAGCAGTTTAGCAACAAACTACATCCCTAGTAGCTGGAGAAGAGTCAAAGCCGTCTTCATACCTAAACCAGGGAAGGTCAAATATCACGAGGCGAAATCCTTCAGATGTATCCTTTCCTCGTTTGTATTGAAGACACTCGAGAAGATATTAGATAGACACAATATGAGAGCAGGGATAGAAAAGAGTTCAATGCCGCTACACGCCAACCAACACGCCTATATGGAAGGAAAATCCTTTGACACGGCATTACACAATGCGGTAATAAGAATTGAAAGAGCTATAGGGAATAAAGAATATGCCCTTGGCTGCTTCTTCGATGTAGAGGGAGCCTTTGACAAGGCCACCCCTCAATCCATCGTGGAAGCACTTAACAGAGAGGGTATATCTGGACAGATAACGGGATGGATAACTAATATTTTAAACATCGCTCGATACAAGCTGACTTAGCGGGAACAACATGCACCATTCGAGCAAGAAGAGGATTTCCGCAAGGAGGATGCCTACCTCCGCTCCTATGGTGCATTCTCATAGACGAATTAGTATCAAAGATAAACGCCATGCACATTTACATACAGGCGTACTCAGACGATGGTCTATTATTTTTTTTTATTATTATTTATGGCATAGTAGGGCAATGAGCAGTCGAAGCCGTTTGGCGACTACCGACGCCCAAACACATCCGCACAACCAAAGATTATGCAGATGCGTTGCCCTCCTTTTCCCTAACCCCCCCGTCAATGGGCCACCGGAAACTCACAAAACGCACGAAACGCGACAGCATAGTTGTCACTTGACGCCGGTGTTATGTGAGCGAGAGGTACCACCCCGGTCGTGCCGGCCCAATTCGACTGCTAAGCAGCATGGCACTACCTCTTAACACTTAACTTAACTTAATTCTGGTCACAGGTAAAGTACTGAGCGTGACCAGAGACATTATGAAGCGAGGAATCGACACAGCGCTACGATGGTGCAGGGATAAAGGGCTAAACCAAAACCCAGGAAAAACCAAGCTAGTGTTATTCACAAAAAGAGGAAGATTGACAGCATGATTCCACTGAGAATCGATAATGAAAATCTAGAGGTAGTCAATGAAATAAAATATCTGGGGGTAATCCTAGATAGTAATCTGAACTACAAAGCCCATGTTAAAGAGATCTGCACAAAATCCAAATGTGCCCTTGTGCAATGCAGAAGAGCGGTAGGAAGAATCTGGGGCATGAAACCAAATGTGGTTCATTGGATCTACGAGGGGCGATCAAAGAGTAATGATAATGAGTATAATAAAACAACGATTCTAATTTAAATTTAATTTATTTTTCTACGTAGTCTCCTAACAAGTCGATACATTTAGTCCAACGTTTCTCTAAACCTAAAATACCCTTTAAAAAAATCTTTATCAGAGCTCTCCCAAAATGCCTCTACAGCAGCCATCACCTCGCTATCATCGTCAAATTTCTTGCCCCTGAGGTGTTCCTTGAGCCGAGGAAACAAATGAAAGTCGCTGGGGGCTAAATTTGGAGAATAGGGCGGGTGTTCGACCAGTTCGAAGCCCACTTCTCGAATGGCAGCCATCGCAACTTCGGCTTTGTGTGCAGGAGCGTTGTCCTGATGAAACAGGACTTTCGCTCGGAGTTTGCCGCGTCTTTTTTCCTTTATGGCTTCTCGCAGTCGTCTTATTTGATCGGCGTAGTAGGAGCCCGTTATAGTAGCTCCCTTTTCCAGGTAATCAACCATTATGATTCCCTCAGCATCCCAGAAAACGGACGCCATAACCTTGCCCGCCGAGCTTGAAACTCTGAAATTTTTCGGCGTCGGTGAGGATGGCCTTTTCCAAGTCATCGATTGTTGTTTGGTCTCAGGATCAAAATGATGAATCCATGTTTCGTCCATGGTCACAAATCGAGACAAAAAATTTTCTTTGTCAGCCTGGAACTTTGCAAGATTGGCTCTTGAAATGTCAACTCGCTTTTGCTTTTGTTCGTCCGTTAACATTCGCGGTACCCAACGAGCGGAGACCTTTTTCATATTCATTTTGCTGGTCAAAATGCTTTGAATGCTGCCATATGAGATCCCTGTGACCTCAGCTAAATGTCTGACGGTTACTCTTCGGTCTGCTAATACGATTTCTTCGACTTTTTTTACGTTTTCCTCAGTGAGGGACGAGGTTGGACGTCCATCGCGATGTTCATCTTCTGTGGACGTTCTACCCAGCTTAAACTCTTTGCACCACCGTGCCACCGTAGAATATGGAGGAGCAGAGTCCCCTAATGTCTCCACCAAATCTGCGTGTATCTCTTTGGTAGACATTCTTTTCAAACAGAGGTACTTGATGACGCATCTCACTTCGTGTTTCTCCATTTTCGTGTTGTCGCTCCGACTGCCGGTATTCAAATGAATGTAGCTCCTGCAAATGACGTCCTATTTATACAATTTTTTAGCTGGGAAGTCGTGAGGGACTGAGGAAGTGATTTGAAGTGAGTGATGAAGTTTATCTTCTTTAAAAATACCTGTTTATCATTACTTTTTGATCGCCCCTAGTACAAGGCCATCGTACTACCAAGAATTCTACATGGAGCCTTAGTGTGGTGGCACATGGCACAATTAGAAACGAACAGGAAATAACTTACAAAAGTACAGAGACTAGCCAGCATCATGATATCGAGCGCCATGAAAACAACACCAACGGCGGCTCTAGAGATGATACTCGGCCTCAACCCAGTTGATCTAACGATCAAGAAGAAAGCGACTGAACAATGGTTCAAGCTTAAGAGCAACAAGTTATGGAAGGGAGGGCACTATGACAAAGGTCACGCCGAGATAGCAATACAGTACGAAGAAAATCTATCCATGATTATATCAAACAATGATTTGATAAAGAAGGAGAGAATCTTCGACAAGAAATACAGGATAAACATAGGCTCGAGAGATAACTGGAACATTGACATCAACCACCCCAGAACAATGATGGTCTGCTACACAGATGGATCCAGGAAGGAATCGACAAAGCTGTCAGGGGCTGGCGTAAATATCAGCCATCCAACTTAAATGAAAGCATTGTTTAATCTAGGCAGATACTCCAGCGTAATCCAAGCGGAGATATTCGCAATACGAGAATGTGCCAACATGATTAAACAAAACATCATTAGTGCATATAGGATTGAGAAGACAGTCATATACAGTGACAGTCAAGCGGCACTGAAGGCCCTCAGTAAGAGGGAGACTACCTCAGCACTGGTCAAAGAATGCAAAAACACCCTGCAAGATCTAGCAGACCAGACTGAGTTAGAAATTGCCTGGGTACCTGGACATGAGGGAAATGCAGGCAATGAAGAAAAAGAAGAAGATAGATTGGCGAGAGAAGGTGCCGACGAGACGTTCATAGGCCCTGAGCTGAGACTGCCAATAGCACACAGGATAAAAAAACATGTTATACGGAATGCCCAGCATTTGCATACGCAAGATGGGAGCTGTTTGGAACGGACGAGCTGAAGAAGGAAGATTTAACATATCTAACTATAAGTCAGCTAAGTAGTTTTTGTAGATCAACACGTAGGTTTGAGGGGGTGACACCGGAGGGGCAATTGGTAACCCGTCCCCGCATCTAATCCCAGAGGCGAGCCTGGGGAATTGGGTGAAATGGTCCCGGTAATGAGGACTGATCACCCATCTGGCCTCTTTGGTGTCCCCACCCTTAAATAATAATAATAATTATTATTATGGTGAGTGGTGCGTCTGAATATGTAGTATTACTATATAATTTGTGCGCACAGTACAAAATAAGATGAAATCTGGGCCTATGATGCGGGCCGGTGATAGCAGCAACCACACAAACTTCAGACTGGTTGCGTTCCGTTTTACAAAAAAATAGCATTGTTTGCACTTCGGAATAAGTCAAACGTAATTAAAATTTTAGACAGGGGGACTGGTCACAAAAAGCGGGGACAAAGTTTCATGGTCTTTTTTTTATTGTAAAATAATATTAATGTAAAATAAATGGGTTTTCTTAACAAACAAACATTATCGATTGAATAATATAAGAATTTAATTAATTTCAATAGTTACTGTCTCTATTAATGTAGTCTGAAGCAACTATACTGCTGTGGTGACATGCCAAGGGACTGGTTTTTCATGAATACAAAATCTATTTTGACACAATAAGTTTATTTTAATGGGCATAAACATTGAGCCACAATAGATTAAGTTTTTATTCTTTTAAGTTATTTTAGAAATATTAACTTAACTGAATATTAACTTTAATTTTTTTATTCAATATTGGTCTGAGACAATAAGTTGTCCAGTTTACAGAGAAACACCCAGATATTGATATAAGCTATATCGTATTTTAAAAAACACCAAAATGTATGATTGCACATAACTTTGGAACCACTGCAGCAAATTTGATAATTCTTTTTTGTTGTAATGGTTATCGTCAGGACTAGGTTTGTATAAATATAATAAAAAAACCATCAGACAATTTATTATACTACATACAGGCATTTTAGTTTTTTTTAATGATAGTTATAGTATAAAGATAGATAGGCCTACAGACAGACGAGCCAAATACATAATGGACAGCGTCGCCCATAAACATGAACAAGTTAGCCTGGAAATAGCCCAGGCAACTCATTCATGTATTGCTTTCCTGAGACATAAGATGTTACTTTGTGCCAGTAATTATCCTGCCCTTCTCTCTGAAACACAGCAAAACTGTGTCATGGGAAAAATAAGTTGGATGGAGGCACAGTGTTGTAATATTTATCATCTGTAAATTTTTTAAAAAACTCGTACATTCATTAAATTAGAGTAAAGAAAAAAGAAAAAAAATACTTACTTTCAGTCATGATATTCTTCCTCTATGACTCGCCAAGTCTTCAAGTCCATAAGATCGTAGTAGATGATAAGAGCCTGTGATTTGTTTAAATTGTCTCGATTGTTCACCTGATTTTAGTAAGTTTTCTATATCAACTTTGCCGTCGCTGTAATTCGAATTTTGACGATTCGTCACTTCCACGGTTTTGCTTAAATTAAATATTAAAAATTATTTATCTGCAATACAAGCTTAAAAGGTTAAAAATCAAAGAGTTTATTATTTATTAAATTATCTTCTTCTTCAAAGTTCTTCTTCTTCTTTGGTATTGGCTCCCAAATGGATTTGCCAGTGTCGGAGTGCGTGATAAAATGTTCGGGGACAAAAGCTCATGTTCAGTTTTGTGACATTGTTGACTATATATATACAAAAAATTGTTGTTTCACCTAAAACAAAACATAAACAATGGTTAGTACGACACTATTCTACAGTCTAATGTTATTTATATAATAATATATAATAATAATATTATAATAATATCAACTCATTTATGTCCCACAGCTGGGCACGGGTCACCTCCTCAAAATCAGGCGAGGAGAGTTTTAGGCCATAGTTCATCGATGCGCTGGCCCAATGCGGGTTGGTGAACTTCACACACCTTCAAAGACTTTTAATTTCATCAGGCATGCAGGTTTCCTCACGATGTTTCCTTCACCGGAGAGCAAGCGGTGGTCTCATGTTAATGTTGAGAAATAAAGAAAAACCTATTTCTAGGCATCACAGAGCTTGAGGTCCGGGTTCAACAGGGGGGGGGGCTGTTGACCGAGCCCTTACCCACTAGGCCATCGTCGCTCACTAGTTAGAATAAATAACATAAATCGCCGAACACTTTCTTGCTAACTTTGACTCAGTCAAAATCCAGCTAATCGCTGACCGGTCGCAATACAAAACGGCCCTGTTTTTGGAAACGGCTAGTCGTAATGATATAGCGCGATTTATACAATCAGATTGTGACATATAGATTATGTAAAGATTTTTTATTAATAAACTAAAATTAAATATGATCGTCAAATAATTTGAATAGACTATTAATCACTATCAAATAATCATCAAACGATTGAGATAGAAGAAACTTAGATTATTAAATAATAGGGATGTTGATATTTTTCAGAAATGTTTTAAAATCATTTATAAATATCTAATGGAGGCCTAAATATTATCAACTTTTGCTTAAATACGTCTAATGCCTATAAAATTTTGCATTTTATAATGCATTTTAAATTTCGTTCCAAAACGCTAACACTTGTGACGTGACGTCATATGTTGTTAAACATCGTAAAAGTGATAAAATGATTTTAGTTGTCGTTAATAAAAAATAGCTTCTAAGTTTTATAAGTATTGTACGGTACCTATGTGTGTGTGTACACTGTCAAAACGCCTGAAAATTAGTTTTTACAATATGTACATCGTACAGAAAATGGTGTATATAAGTACGTCAATATTCTTCCGCTTCCGCTAAATTCCGCACCGGTGACGTGATTTCCGTTTAATATCACGTGACCTATTTTAAATTTTGTTACATTTTATTTATAAAATATTAATTTAATATAATAATAATAATTTAAAAATAAGGGAAAATATTTTTCTAAATTAATAAATAATTCTATCGTATAAACTACCAATTAACATCAAAATGTAAACATTGTAAGAACTAATTTTCAGGTGTTTTGACAGTGTACACACACATAGGCACCGTACAACAATTATAAAACTTAAAAGCCATTTTTTATTAACGACAACTAGAATCATTTTATAATTTTTACGATGTTTAACAACATATGACGTCACGTGACAAGTGTTCGCGTTTTGTAGCGAAATTTAAAATGCATTATAAAATGCAAGATTTTATAGGCATTAGACGTATTTAAGCAAAAGTTAATACTATTGACGCCTCTATTATAAAGCGGTAATATAAAAACTATTTACAAAAATACGGTATTAATCACTACCTAAATATTATAAAATAAAGTCTTACGCCCGTCCATAGATAAATAATCATCATCAATCCGTATACGGCTGTAAATCTAAGTTAACGCGGGCGAAACTGCGGGCAACAGCTAGTTAATATTATAAAGCTGAAGAGTTTATTTGTTTGAACGCGCTAATCTCAGGAACTACTGGTCCGATTTTAAAAATTCCTTCAGTCTTAGATAGCCCATTTATTGAGGAAGGCTATTATAGGCTATATAACATCATGCTGTGACCAGTACAGTAATAAAGTTGAGTAAGTTAACGCGGGCGAAGCTGCGGGCAACAGCTATATATATATAATAGCTATATAATATAATATAAAATAAATAATGGGAATTATCATTCCAATTTTCCAAGTATAAAATTAAGATTGATAAAGCGATTTTTATACCCTTAATGGAATATTATTCCAAAAATTTTTAGTAAAATGTCTATTATGAGAAAAAAAGTTTTTTTTTTAAATTATTAAACAATAAATAAAATATAAATATTTACGATTATTGCAAGTTGTGTTTATTCTTATTTAAAACGTTCAAAGTATTACATAAAAAGTTCACACGTCTACTTATCATAATAATGAAAAATAAAATAATTTATTTTAATAATTAGTCAACCACTAGTCTCAACTCTCGATTCTACTATTCATTCGTTCAAATCATTTACTTAAAGTCCGTTATTGGGTGTAAAGTTGTTTAGTGTCGATATCGTAATATCAAGGTCCGTAAAGGTAAATAACTCGGCAGGCCACATAATATAGCGCCACTGTATAGTTAACCGGTCGCTAAAAGAACTTGGAGCGAGATCATCGACGAACTAGTTCACATAGTTCACCTAAAGGAGCGCTCTTCCCACCTAGGTAGATTTTTTTTCTTTAGCGCCGGAAAATGCTCTGAGGCATCCCGCGGGGGTGTGGGTCTCCCTACGCGGGTATGTGGGACTCGCTGCGCCCGAAAGCTTGTAAGTGGACGCAGCTCTACCCACTAAAACCCGGCGAGTGCCACCAATGCCGCCTTTGGTGAGGTGCCCCGGATCTAATGAGCAAACAGGGCATCTCGACGGCTAGTCAGTCCCCCAAGGGACCGACGCCACCTCCACAGAGGGGTTGAACCGCACCACAGAACAACCCCTCCCAACATCGGGACAGTACAATGGCGTGAGGTTCCCGTCCTCAACTCTTGCCCCCTGCTCTTTTATCCCCTCTTCTTATAAGAGGAGTACTAAGAGCCCCCTCGGCTCAATTAGCTTCGCCTAAGGTGCTGGGCTCACCCTAGGCTACTGAGCCCCACCGCCACGACAAGGCCTGAACCATGGTGGGGTTCGCGAACTACCATTCTCTATATAGTTTGTGGAACTACCCAAGACTAGTAACGACTAACGTGCTAACTGCTTGTAAATATTTTTTTCATTTAAGGCGCCAATCGCATATATAAATTTATATTGGATAATTTTACGAAGTGTCGTTCATAGTTTAAAAAAAAGTATAAATAAAATTTAGGCTTTTATTTGTAAAACATTGCTGAATTTAAAAAAAAATATTTTAAACTAAATATAAAAATACAAGGTTATATAAAATTTTATTGCTTTTGATTTTTTTTACATTAAACACTCTTTAAAAATATGTATTCTCTCCTCTTATATTTTTAAATACAATTAAGTACATAGTCAATACATACTATTTTCTAACATCAATAATTTCACAAAACATTCCAAAGGTACAATGTTTTTGGACCAATTAAATCTACAACTTAAATTGCTGTCGCTTAATAAATCGCTATATATTTTTGTTTCTCCAAAAGAAAAGACTAGTATCAAATACAATAGGTACATAAATAAATGTTAGTTGTCTATAAAAATAAAACAATTGAAAACAATCAAGTAAGCTAAAATTTGATTAGCTATCAAAAAATCTTCGTCATTCATTTAGTATGACTAAACAATAAAAAATATGTAATTTCAAAAATCACGTCACGTTAGAAGCTTCTGAAAGAGAGCATTTACAACAGTATCAACTATCAATGTAAATCATATACCTCAGGCACCCTCTGTAAATGAGTAATGTGAAAGAAATAAAACTTATGGTCTTATTTCTTCACACTTAAGGTTAATCCAAAGACCAAAACTAAGAATAATCTATAGATCTCGTCATTATCTATGTTTATTGTCTATATGCATTCAAATTTCAAAACCGTAAAAAAGTATGCCTGTGTAAGCTTTAAGCTTTTAAACTTTCGTATTTCAACACTGATTTTAGCCCAACTTTGGGGGAAAATTTAAAGTACCTATACGCAGAAAGAAAGCTCTAAAATAAAGCCCTTATGGACATAGTTTAGTTATTCAACATTTGAAATTAACTCATTTTGAAAGCATACACTTTGCTAAAATAACTGTTTTGCTAAAATGTCATTTTAGGAAAGAATCATTGTGCATTTCATTTTAGAACACATGTTCCCGCACAACGTCAATTGTCAGGTGAGATAGCATCAATTTAGTTACGAGTTCGCGCAGTCAACTAGTTCAACCTTATGGCGCGGACTTATCTGAACTAACACAAAACTGGGTTTCTTTGACGCTCGAGTACAAGGAAATCCAATGAAAGTATCCCACACAAAAAAAACAGAGCATAGAAAAAGTCTAAAGAAAAATGTTAACCAAATAGAATGTTAAATATTCGTTTAATATTTCCAATAAAAAACGTAATTTGCTTCTTCACAAAAGTAAATATTTTGTGTCGAAATTATCTGTATTTTCAGCGGTAACAACAATATTTTTAAAGAATATAACATTCCATTTGTAATTGCTAGCAGTAAAAGTGTAAATACAAGAATACATAATATTTTCTGCTGCTGTTCCCACCCTGCTTGTTTCACATATTCTTTCTCTCTGTCTCTGTCACTTATATTTTCTTTTTTGAGTAAAACCTTAACATTATTAAGTACAACACTAAAGCATGCCAGCACAAATTTGCTGTATAGCTATATACAAATTATATGCTATGTACAAATCAACAATTTCCCAAATATTAGGAAACATTGAATACTGCACTCTTAATCAATACACACTTTAAAGGAATAAATCACAGCTGAAATAGGACCTTCTATCATTATCATCCATAGTTTAATTATATGTATCTTAGGGATAATAATATTGCACCAGTCCCTAATTATACATTATAATCTGTTTGTTTGGTCCTGAATGCATTTTCATGAGATCCTTAGACACCAATTTAATACAAGTCTTCTTCCCAATCTTCTTTCTCTCTTTCCGAGAGTGATACTGAAGGTCTCGACAATTGTTTCAACTCTTCATATGCTCGTGGTGGAATAGGGTTGTCAGAGAGATCTATGTACTCAAGAGCTCGTGATCTTGCTATTCTATCAACATCAACTTCTGTAATTAGAAAAAACATCTATTATAAATATTTATTTATAATATGTTTATTTAAACAACCGTATAGGTTAGGATCATTTTTTATTTTGTCAATTAAAATAAAATAGCATATTGTGTGCTTCCAGGTAAATTATTATTGTAACTAGTATCTTAACACAGATAAAATTTTAATTTTATTATTATGTATATAATATTATTGTTATACCTTTTTAATTACCTTTATAAATTAAAAAAATAAATTAAGTACCAATAATTTGATTGTGATGTGCAAGAAGTGTGTGCAGGCTCGGACACTGGCAAGCAATATGCGGCAGGGCTACAAAAGTATTGTGTGAAATGTCCAGACGTTGGAGACATGCCAGAGTGCAAAGTTCATCTGGTAATTTGGCCATTTGGTTGTTTGACAGGTTTAAGTCTGAAATATTAAAAGAATTTCAATAAGAAATGACAATATTTTTACAAGTCATATTTCAAATACAATTTTGTGTTTTTGCAATGTTTAATCCTGAGCGACAATGGTGGGTATGGGCTCTGCCTCTCGAGTGAGAACTCCAGGTTCAATCCTGACCCCTGTGGTGCCTCAAAATAGGTTTTTCTTAATTTCTAGGTGCACCTAAATATGAGACTATCGCTTGCTTGATTTGGAGCTGGTATATTGATTGCTTGGAAAACATCGTGAGGAAACCTGCATGCCTGATTTTATTATTTAAGGGTGGGGACACCAGCGAGGCCAGACGGGCGATCAGTCCTTATCAGCGGGACCATTTCACCCAAATAATGCATGCCTGATAATATTAAAAGTGTTTGAAGGTGTATGAAGTTCACCAGCCCACATTGGGCCAGCACATCGGTGAACAACAGCCCAACACCCTCCTCGCCTGATTTCAAGGAGGAGACCCATGCTCAGCATTGGGACATATAAGGATAGATATTATATATTTTATATACTGTTTATTCAAAAGTAAGTGAAAATTACTTTTACCTTAAAAATATTATAATTGAAATTGAGGTTAAAGAAATAATACTTGAATATTTTTTAAGTATCTATTTTGTCTTAATCACATCTTGTATATCTATAGATGTTCATACCATATAATATAGTATGGATAAAACCATTGTTTTATTAATTTTTAGTCCGTCCCGTCAGACATTAAGTAATAGCCAGTAAGCTTTCTGTCAATAGTGATTGTCATCCCATAAGTAAGTTAAATCTAAATAAAATATCCTATTACAGGATGGGTATAATTGTAATATGCAATGTTTGGGTATTAGGCCCCATTTAGATAATAGCTGAAAGTGAAGAATGTTTCATTGTTTTTTAGAAAGTTATTTTCTTACCTGTAATTAAACTAAATTTCACAGTAAACTTAGGAGGAATTTTTGTGATTACATTTCCACTTAAATCACAGCTTTTCAGTTCAGTATGCCTCATAAGATGGTAGACTGCATCAGGTACTTGCATGAGCTGGCATTCAGAGAGATCTGTAAGAACAGTTGTAATTGTGGTTATGAAGATGTATGGTTAAAAATAATAAGCATATTATAGAAACAAGTACACATTTTAATAAGTCGAAATTTTAATATTTCATAACATTTTTCATTTTAATATTTTGCCTGTTACTGAATAACCTGTTCAGAATTTAGGGCATACGAATTCCTAATATAAATTATTATACATATTATACCTAGAGTTTGTGTCTCTTGTGCATCTTCACATCTTAATATTACGCGGGTAACAGCTGAAGCCATTTTACACAATTAGTTTATTTATTACTAAAGTTTAGATACTTAGAATTGGAGTTAAGATACAAATGACTGGTGTATGGAGTTACGACACCAATGGGCAATGACAAGTCACTGGACTCACTGGTGTATGGAGATAAATAGATAATTGGGTTAGTGTGTCAGGTTTCAAATATCTATTTTTACAAACGCAGAATGACTGGCAGCATATTCTATTATTTTTATTGTATAATGCATAATTTTACATTAGAATCAACAAGTCAATAACTGTAAAAGATAAAGGTATGTACGATTAATACTATATCTTTATTTAAATCTCTCTAAAATTATAAAATGTATTGTAATTTGTAAACAAACGATCCGTAATCCTTACATGACAAATGTCAATTGTCAACACAAATGACAGTATTTTTATTTTTATTTTCATTTAAAGGCATTAGCTACTAGGCTATTAGCCATACAAAATACAATTATTCGGTCTGTAATACGGAGAAATGGCGGGAAACCCCAAGGAGCGCGGCTTCGCCCCTCTAGCCCCCATCAATCAACTATCATTCCCGATTCCATCCACACATGGCAGTCCACTAATATTCGCCAAACAATCACATTATATATTACACAGATTAAGTTTTTAAAACAAACACTATAGAAAACCGCCAGAACAGCCCTACTACGAAAACCACTCCAGAACGGTACTCCATAAGATTCGCCAACCAATCACAATATATAAAGATTTAATTATTATTTTAAAACAAACACTATAGAAAACCACTCCGAATGGACAAAACACAAAATAACAATTAATTAACGGGAAACCAAAAAAAACACAACCCGCGCGCCCCGATGCTTCCCGCCATTGTCACACAAATGACAGATTGATATTTTTTTCATTTTTTTTTCATTTAAAGGCATTAGCTACTAGGCTATTAGCCATACAAAATACAATTATTCGGTCTGTAATACGGAGAAATGGCGGGAAACCCCAAGGAGCGCGGCTTCGCCCCTCTAGCCCCCATCAATCAACTATCATTCCCCATTCCATCCACACAAGGCAGTCCACCACAATATTCGCCAAACAATCACATTATATATTACACAGATTAAGTTTTTAAAACAAACACTATAGAAAACCACTCCGAATGGACAAAACACAAAATAACAATTAATTAACGGGAAACCAAAAAAACACAACCGCGCGTCCCGATGCTTCCCGCCATTCCTACATGACAGATTGAAAATTGACAGTCTATTTTTTTAAAGTTCCTGTTTTAAATACACATGAAACACAGCAAAGCTGTTTCACGGGAGAAACAAGCAAGATGGTGGTACCCATGCAGCCGGGTGCGCGGCACAGCGCTTACCTCCCACCGGTCAACTTACGGGAAAAGATTGATAGATGACTATAGGCATAAGCCCTACCCAAACATTTGGAATTTTAGATTGCATTGTTCAGGATTATCGAAAATATATTATAATGACAAATAAATCGCTAAAAACATAAATGGCAAAAAAGAAAGCCAACGTCCTCTTAATATGTATGATCTATTAGCAAATCACTGGTATCACCAGATTTTATAAACCGATCAAATTATAAAGTAGTACTAAATGGCGGACATATTTCACAAATTGTATTGTATTCAAATTTAGTCGAATATTACATAAAAGTGATATTCGGACAAAGACAAAAGAAAGTGTCTATGTCTCTGTCACTCTTGGAGTTTTTCGTAAGCTGTGATCTCGTTCCAATAAGGTCTTATTATTAGCTTGTCAAATCCATTTCATGCTTGATCCTAGGTTTGTAAATAAATATATTGAGGTGACAACGTCTTATAGTTCGATTGAGCCGGCTGCACGAACGAAAAATCATGACGCATGCGGCGTTACCTCGCTCTGAGGCGTTCCATTTTCTTATGACGTTGTCACGTTCAATTATCGTCGGTAAACCGACTTTACAGACAACCGATTTTTTTATTTTCATGATTTCTTAAAATATACACGTCTATATTTTTATAAAGTTTTATTTGTTTTTTGTTGACCTTAAAATATATTTTGATAACATTTTATGATTCTTTAACTATTATTGACGTGACGTCGTCTTATAATTCGATGGAGCCGGCTGCAAGAACGAAAAAACATGACGTATGCGATAAAATATGCGGCGTTACCTCGCTCTGAGGCGTTCCATTTTCTTATGACGTTGTCACGTTCAACTATCGTCAGTAAACCGACTTTACAGACAACCGATTTTTGGTACTAATTAAGTATATTGTTATGTAATATTTGTGTTAAATAAAGTTATTAATATTATTATTAACTCGTACAGATAGCTGATGTTATGGGGAGTAACTTAGGCTATAAAAATAATCATCATCAATCCGGCTACGGCTATAAATCTAAGTTAACGCGGGCGAAGCTGCAGGCAACAGCTAGTATTTTATAAACAGCAAAGATTTTCATTTTATATTGTCTACTGCATTTTGACTTTACACCCCCAAACCGACGCTAGGAGGCCGTGTGGTCGAAGACTGCACGGTTGGCGGGGGGCAACCAACCACTTTTACAAACCAAAAGTGAGCCAAATGGGCTCACACTAATCTGATGTAGCATTAGGGCCTTCGGGCCGTTAGCATAGATCCATCCGAAAAAAATGACTTTACATCGTGTGATGCAATCTATCCTAGATCTGCGATTACCGATGGCCAATTATGAAAATCCTCGTCAAGTATTCAACTAAAGAACTAAGAAAATGAAGTCCAGGAGTTGATGATAATAAAATACGATGGTATTCACCATTCATAAGTACGACTTTAAAACCATGAATCATATTTTTATTAATTAAAGGAAGTGTTATCGAGCAGTGACCTCAGTTCATTTTATCCGTTTACGGCTTTAGTGCGTGCGTTGTGAAAGGTTAACAGGTATAGTCATTACTTATTACAGTTATCTATACAGATAAATAAAATTGGAGTGTCTGTTTGTAATATTAAAATAACCGCTTTTTATTAAATGCATATGGATGTATAGGTACACGGTACATATACTCGTAAGAGGGGACTGCCCGACCGCCATACTGGACCGAGGTTCCCATCCTAAACCCGACACGAGCACAGGGGTGTTACTGGAGGCGCATTGAGTAGCGCCTCCTACGCACCCCCGTTCGTCGCCCGCGGGGAAGGCCTCGTCGGCGGCCTCCTCTCTCACCCGCTCGTCGGCGTCCTTCTGGAACATTACTGCCTCACAGAAGGAGACCATCGATGTCCAGAACTCGTCGTCACCGAGCATCGCGGTGATGACACTCGGCAGAGACAAGACCTCTCCGATGACTGATGTCAAATCATGACGCAGCACCGCCCATCTCGGGCACACCTCGAGGGTGTGCTGGGCCAATCCACCGCCGCGTCACAATCGTGACACACTGTCAACGGCTCCCAATGGGCTGTCCGGCACAGGTACCTACCAAAGCAACCGTGCCAGAGCACGTGTGTCAGACGGAAGGTGAGGGGTTTGCGCTTATGAAGCATCCACCGCTCGGGGACCGAATGCTTTGATGATTTATTTATTTTTATTTATTTATTATTAATTCTTATCTTAAAAAAATATTTTAACGACTTACTAACGCATAATACATCTTTTCATTTAACTAACTAACTAACTAACTAAAATTTGAATATTTTAGATATTATGCTGATGCATTTATATTGTGACAAATAAACAACTCCAACAACACAAAGTACAATTGAACAGAGTGAAATATTCTCCTACCCTCCGAACTAGTTGTTACTGTATGACGGAACGGTAGTGGTTCGCTCCACAATTATTTATTGCAATTTGAGTCTTAACTCTTAGTGCGTCGGTAAACAATCAATAGTTTATATCGATCTGGCGATGTTGTGAAGACATAGTAGCATTAAAACTAAGCAATAAATCTACAACAAATCGAAGACAAACGGAAATATTACATGACTAAAAGTAGACATTTCTTATAATCTATTATAACGTTAACTTAATAACATTTTTTATAACATGTTAGTTTTGTGTATTTTAAATTAATATCATATAAATATGTAATTAAAATTATATTATATTCTACATTGAAAAATAATAAAACATATAGTAATAGTTATATATATATATATATACTCCTAAATAAAATATAAAGACAGACAAATATATAATAACGATACATATGGTAATATTCAATGCTGTCATTATTAGGATATAACTTTTATTAATTTCTCTGTTGTATCGTAGTCGAGATATTTAAGATAGTTTTCTATTTGAATTCTACAATGATAATTAGTTAAATTATACAAAGGGAAGATTTTACTTATTTTATTGTAAAGATACGGTCCCATAAACATGCCAAAGTTATGAGAAAATTTAGTGTGACATAAGGGGATTTTGAAAACTAGATGCTTCAGCCTAGCTGAACTCCCGCGAAGCTT
The DNA here is from genome assembly GCA_963853865.1 of Helleia helle. Taxonomy (NCBI): domain Eukaryota; kingdom Metazoa; phylum Arthropoda; class Insecta; order Lepidoptera; family Lycaenidae; genus Helleia; species Helleia helle. Next base: position 19,043,415 of record OY971421.1, read on the forward strand.
GTCATATTTGTGTTGCCTCAATAATATGTCTCTAATGTATAATTTTCTTATTGATAAGACTGGAAAATTTATAAAAAGTAACTTTGTGGGATAATAGTACGGTTTGAACTTTATTGTTTTTATGATTGATCTTTGTGCCCTTTCCAATGCTAGCAGTATAGTTTTCTTACAGCCACCCCATGCCATTATACCGTATGAGAAAATAGATTGGCAAAGAGCGAAATAAATCATTGCAATAACTTTGTCATCTTTTATATACCTAAGTTTTCTAAAAATACATATTAATTTTCGCGCACGTCGAGACAATGCGCTTAAATGTTCTCTCCAGTTTAGATTTCTGTCTGTTATAATCCCCAAGTATTTTATGCTTATGACATTTTCTAAGATGGGACAAGTACAGGCTTCATAATTTTTTCCACATGTATGTGCGCGTAAGTTTATATTTTCTTTTGGTTGCGTTTTATTTCGGATACTAAAGGTTATATACTTTGTCTTGATTATATTTATAGTAAGTAAGTTATTCTCGAGCCATGAGTGAACTCTCACACATGAGTGAGTTGAAAGATTATATTGTTCTTTTACCTTGGTCTTTTCATTGGTTATTCCCTGATAAGGAAAAAGTCTTTGAAGATGTTTGGCGAACCTGTATTGATTTAGATTTTAGAGCGTTATTTTAATAATCTATACAGATAAATAAAATTGTAGTGTCTATTTGTAATCTATACTAATATTATAAAGCTGAAGAGTTTGTTTGTTTGTTTGAACGCGCTAATCTCAGGAACGACTGGTCCGATTTGAAAAAATTTTTCAGTGTTAGATAGCCCATTTATCGAGGAAGGCTATAAGCTATATAACATCACGCTGTGACTTATAGGAGTTAAGTAACGCGGGCTAAGCTGCAGGCAACAGCTAGTATTAAAATAACCGCCTTTTACTATATACATATTATATGGATATACAAAAATAACATTTTGTAAAATTTTTGTGTGTGCCTGTTCGATATTGACGGGACTTTCACTGGCAGACAGCCAAAGAAATATTCTGTGCAGATAGCGGATGTTATAAGGAATAACTTAGCCTACAAAAATAATCATCATCACTTCGGATACGGCTATAAATTTAAACGAAGTTAACGCGGGCGAAGCTGCGCGCAACAGCTAGTTTATATAATAACAAGAACTATAATGTAATAAGCACAGAATATGTACCACCGCATCTAAAGATAGAACATATAAATCGAAGTTAACGCGGGCGAAGCTGCGGGCAACAGCTAGTTTATATAATAACAAGAACTATAATGTAATAAGCACAGAATATGTACCACCGCATATAAAGATAGAACATAGTGTAATTGTAGAAACGGGACAGGAATTTTTTAATCGGCCTAAAACCTTGATATGTTACGAAAATGTTATAAGACGGAATGAATAGATTGCTTTGTATCACGCAGTAATGTGACTGAAGTTTCTTCCGCGAGTTAGCACATCCATTGTATGGAAGCCGACTCTTCCGTATGCGTATATGGACAGTGGAATGAGGAAAATTAAAAAACTTTGATTGGTTAGTTAGATAATTAATACTGTATATAAATAAATCGTAATATAACAATTACGGCAATATATTTTAATCTATACATCTATATACAGATAAATAAAATTGGAGTGTCTGTAATATTAAAATAACCACTTTTTATTGAATGCATATGTATGTATACACGGTACATATACCAAATAGCATTTTTTACAATTTTTGTCTGTCTGTCTGTCTGTCCGTCTGTTTTTTCCGGCTAATCTCCGAAATGGCTGGGCCGAATTTGGCGGGACTTTCACTTAAAGATATCTGATATATTAATTAGGTACGCGTTTTTATTTGACGTATAATATTATTAATTCATTTAGGCAATATCGTTATTGTTATTAAGCAAATAATAAACATCATAATCATTTAATAAATACAATTATATACAAAAGATAATTCGTAGTTGGCCTCCTTTTTAGGCTTATTGCACGCACACAAAGCGTGCATAAACCGCGCGCGCACGCAGGTTACGGCGCAAAACGTTCCAAATCTCTAAATACTGCTAAGAGTTATGACCGGCTGGTGCCGCCGGTGCCAAGAAAATCCATGTACAAATACAAGATTACTCGTTAACGCCACAAAGGAAAACGACTGTTATATAAATACTCGACCTTGCTATGAAATAACAGAATTTGTTTGGGAGGGAACCTTTTTTTTTCCTTTAACGCCGGGAAATGCTCTGAGGCATCCCGCGGGGGAGTGGGTCTCCCCATGCGGGTATGTGGGACTCGCTGCGGCCGACAGTTGGTAAATGGACGCAGCTCTACCCACTAAAACTGTCCAAATGTCGCCTTTGGTGAGGTGCCCCGGATCTAGAAAACAAACAGGGCACCTCGACGGCTAGTCAGTCCCGCAAGGGACCGACGCCACCTCCACAGAGGGGTTGTCCCGCACCACAAAACCACTCCCAACGTCGGGACAGTACAATGGGGTGAAGTTCCTATCCTCACCCCTTGCCCCCTGCTCTTCTGTCCCCTCTTCTTATAAGAGGGGAACAAAGAGCCCCCTCGGTCCAATTAGCTTCGCCCAAGGTGCTTGGCTCACCCTAGGTTACTGAGCCCCACCGCCACGATATGTGAGGGAACCTAGCTTATTGTATATGTATACTAAATGTTTCTATTCAAATTACTTGATAAATCTTGTCTGAAATATACATAATATAAAACTTTTGGATCCTCCTCGGATATTCTAATATATATAAAATCATTTTACAAAAAATTTAAACCGACTTCAAAAATACTAAACTAAAAAGAAATAAAATAACTGTTTCTTTAAGAAACGTGACGAGCCACGAGTGCTTACGCACACATGCGTAAGGACGCTTGTAGTAGTGCAATCGATTTTATTTCTTAATTTTTAATGATTCCGAAATTTGTCGTCTTGGCTTTCATTGGAGGCCTATGTTCAGCAGTGGTTGGATAAATGATGATGATGATGGTGATGGTGATGATGATGATGATTACGATGACCGCGACATACTATGGTGTGCTACCAAAGCATCATATACAATTGTTACATCGACAAGTAATAAAATGAGCACATCAGCATAATATCGTCGAGATAAAAGGAACCAATCAAATAGTCATTATTGGGAATAACTAAAAAACGGCTTGTCAGATCTTAATAAAATTAATATGGGACCAAATTGGAAGCATCAGCTTTCAAACAAAAAAATAATCATCGAAAACCATTCACAAACGGCGGAGATATCGTGTCACATACATACAAAAAAAAAACAACATACAGACGAATTGAGAACCTCGTCTTTTTTTGAAGTCGGTTAAAAATTCTCGTGTCACGGTGTACGTAATAGAATTCCTCCGAAACGGCTCGACCGATTCTCATGAAATTTTGTTTGTATATCGGGTAGATCTGAGACCCTACGAGAAGTTGAGCGACGAAAGATAGATGCTCTCGAAATGTGGTGCTGGAGAAGAATGCTTGGAGTGTCATGGACTGAACACCGATCAAATGTCTCGATACTTCGGGAACTCGGCGTTACAGGCCGTTTGTCTTCCTTCGTGCAGGCTCGTATACTCACCTTCTTTGGACACGTGTCTCGCCGAAGTGAAACCTTCATCGAGCGCCTGATTGTCGAGGGTATAGTCGACGGCACTCGAGCACGCGGCAGGGCACCGACAAGATGGACCCATATAGTAAAAACCATCACAGAAGAACCTCTACATGTGTGCTCAAAAAAAGGAGCTTCAAGAGAGGAATGGCGTGGAATTGTGAAGCGGGCTACCAACACCGATGCTGCTGAAGTAACGACCACGACCGCTCTGCCAAGAGTGTAACGATAAAGAAGAAGAAGATCTGAAAATCAGTCAACATCTATTTTTCATCCCCCAAAATGTTGGGTTTATAGAATTTTATTCTCAAAAAAAAAAAAAAAAAAGACATAGGTCACTTACGTGAGAATACATATTTGCAGTAACACAATGAAAACAAATGAAGTTAACAAAAAAGTAACAAAATGAAGTTAACATCAGCAAGCTTCATCTGTCCCCCCAAACCTTGCCATCTAACCCTGAAAACCAACTACTTGTTAACGAAAAAATAATTCGAGAGGTACAAGATCGAAGAAACAGAGAAAGGAATATAATACTGATGGGCGTACCTGAGCAGTTGTCTGCAAATATTGAAGAAAGAGTCTCAAAAGATGAAATTGAAATATTAAAGATTACTTCCGCGATTGACGAAAACATCCCAAAACCAGTAAAAATTTTTAGAATTGGTAAATATTCCCCTCGTAAATCTCGCAACATTAAAATATGCTACGACACAATACAACCAGCAAAAACCCTGCTACGCAACAGAAGCAAATTGCCGGAAACCATAAAGATTTTTTCAGACCAGACACCAGCACAGCAACAATATTTTAAGAACCTAAAAGAAGAGCTAAGAACACGAAAAAACAACGGTGAAGAAGATTTAACTATAAAATATATAAACGGGACACCGACCATTATAAAATTACCAAAAAACGACAGACAATAAATACCAACATATTTACAATTAACAACACCAATACCTATCAAGTAGTTGATAACTATCAGAGTATACAAGCCCATAAATCACGACTTACATTCCTCTACCTTAATGCACGAAGTATATGCAAGGAAGGCAAATTGGACGAACTCAAGTGTATCTTACGAATGGTCTCAAACACCATACACATGATTTTATTAACAGAGACTTGGATTACCAGCGAAAATCAAGCATTAGATCTGCGAATCCCTAACTACACCCATTATTTCAATTTTAGAAATGATTCAAGAGGTGGAGGAGTCTCAGCCTATATACATAACAACTTAAAGTCCAGCCTATCTGAGTCGATTTACTGTGGAGGAAATAATTATTTATGGGTTCAGTTGGAAAAATATGCGCTTGAAATAGGAATTGTCTATAATCCTGGACATACAAACTTTAAAGATTTTCTTGATTTCTACGAATCTCAATTGCAACAAAAAAATAGGGCTATTATTTTCGGTGACTTCAACATTGATTTATTAACCAAAGACAAGAAGACTAAACAGTACATGGACCTATTAAAAGGAGCTGGACACATATTACTAAATAAAGTTACCAGGAAATACTGTACAAGAGAAACGCCAACAAAGAAATCTATTATAGACCACATTAGTACCAATCTGAAAAAATATATTTTCCATGTGGCCTTAATTGACTCTCCTATGTCAGATCATAAACAATTTTATGTTGAATTGAAGAAAACCAAGCCACCACCAAAGCAACGTTCACTATATGAGGCAATTAACTATGAAAAGCTGGCCACTTTGGTGACTAGGTTAGAACTTGACAAGCAAAGCCTTGACTACATACAGTTAGACAATCAATTAAAAGCCATAATCAACGAAAGTAAAATATTAAAAACGAAAATACTTAATCTCCCCAGAAACGATTGGATCAACAAGGAAGTAATTACAGAGATAGATAAGAGAAATGCTTTATGGGCTGATCTAAAAAAGAACCAAGATAATGTCGAATTGAAAACAAATTTTCAGGCTAAGAGTTCCTATGTATCAAAATTAATTCAAAACACTAAAAATAACTATTATTATAAAGAATTCACAAAATGTTACAACAAGCCGAAAAAAATGTGGAACCTTGTAAATAATTTAGCAAACAACAAAATAAAACAAATCTGTGCTCCTTCAAAACTTTTAGTAGACAGTCAATATGTTACGGACCCAAAAGAAATATGTGAAATATTTAACAACTACTTTTCTACTGTAGGAAGTATACTAGCAAATAAAATAGCAATTTCTCACGATAATTTGTCCTATGTCCTACCTAAAACTAATGGTCAGACTGATTCTGATTTGTCCACTCTTGAACCATGTACAAAAATCGAAACAATTCAAATAATAAATAACCTGGACAGTTGCTGCAGTGTTGGAATAGATGGAATAAGCACTAAAGTGTTAAAATCTATATTAAACCAAATAGCTAGCCCTTTAACACAATGTTTCAACATGTTGTTACTAGATGGCTCATTTCCAGATATATTAAAAATTGCAAAAGTTACACCTATTTATAAATCTGGACTTAAGTCGGACCCAGGTAACTACCGACCTATTTCGGTGTTGCCAGTCCTATCTAAAGTACTCGAAAGAATATTATACAATAGATTACAAAAATATCTGGAAGAAATTAATTTTATCTCAGAACGGCAATATGGTTTTAGGCCAAAAAGTAGTACACTCACTGCAGTAATTGACCTGGTGACTAAAATTAAACAAAATATTGATTCTAAAAACATAGTATTGGGTGTATTTATCGATTTAAAGAAGGCCTTCGATACAGTGAGCCATAAATTACTGTTAAAAAAGCTGGAAAGTATAGGTGTCCACGGTCAGGCTTTAAAAATGTTCGGGTCTTATATAACTCATCGATACCAAGTGGTTAAAATTGGGGAGGATCAAAGTACGACATTACCTGTAACATGCGGCGTTCCACAAGGATCAATTTTAGGCCCACTGCTCTTTCTAATTTATATTAATAACATCCAAGACCTCAGCTTACATGGACACATAACTCTGTATGCAGATGACACCTGTCTTTTCTATTTTGGACCATCTATACAAACTCTTATATTTCAAGCTCAAGAAGATTTAAATACCTTGTGTAAATGGTTTCAATCTAATCTCCTAACGATAAATACCTCCAAAACTTGCTATATTATTTTTAAAGCCAAAAATAAACCAATATTGCCACATCCACAACTTACAATCAATAACGAACAACTACAGCAAAAACACAGTGAAAAATATCTTGGATTACGGATGGACAGTAGTTTAAATTGGAATGCTCAAATTGAACACATAAGAAAAAAAATAACCTCAATTACTGGCTCTATTCAAGACCTAGCCCGATCTATTCCGCGTGAGCTGCGTTATACCATCTATAATACTCTAGTGAAGCCCCATTTACTATATCTTATTGAAGTTTGGGGAAGTGCCGCTAAAACAAGACTAGATAACCTACAGATTGCACAGAATAAAATAATAAAAATTCTTTTCTGTTATCCCTTTCGAACATCTACTACAAAAATTTACTCCGAAACCAAAATAATGAATATTCGTCAACTTTATATTTATAGTACATGCATCTTAATCCAAAAAATTATAAAAAAAACCATTCACACTACCTTAAGTTTTTCTAAAATAAAAGAACATTGTCAACGGAGCACCCGACGAGCTAGCTTTCTTGTTTTGCCAAAACCTAGGACATCATATTATGGTAAAAAAATCCTAACATATGAAGGAGCACGGCTTTACAATAAAATACCACGCATAAAAAATGTAAACTCATTTAATGCATTTAAAACCAAGTTGGCTAACTATATAATAGAACACTCACTTTAAAAAACAAGCTAATGCGTTAAATGGGTACATAGTTTAGGACGGAACATGCATTTCATTGTGTTACTGCAAATATGTATTCTCACGTAAGTGACCTATGTCTTTTTGAGAATAAAAATTCTATAAACCCAAAATGTTAAGGGTGGTCCACCCCTCAAATTTTAAAAGTAAACGCGGGCGAAGCTGCGGGTAGCAGCTAGTAATAATATAATAATATCTACAAACGCTTTTACACACCCATGACCCGGGAACACAGAAAACTTTTTTGTTCCTACCTTCACCTACCTTACTACATAATATCCTTCTTTTACTTTATGAGATGTCATTGAAAGACATAATGCCGATTGTTAAAAATGTGTAGGTATGTGGTTAATAACGTACAATACAATGTTATTTTAGAAAGTTTAACCTTCGTATTTATAAACAAAGGTAAAGGCAGAGAATAACGCTGCTGAGCATAGTGATATTTAAAACAAAAAAGTGAGACAAATGATAAAATAATTATTATATAAGAAATAACAAATTAGGCTATTCAAGCTTAAATAAAAGAAATGTCTAGTCTTTGCTTTAATATCTATCTAGTTTAAAAAAAGAAATATCAACACATTATGAGACTCTTTGCGTGTTAAGACGCGTTCAATTATAATTATATCAAATATTATACTGATATTACACTAATATTACTTATCCACTAATATATGTTCAATGACCTTATCCAATGGATTAGAACGGATTTCTTTTCTGGCATAACGGGCAGTCGGAAGGTGGGAAGACGATCTCCGTGCGGTGGCCGGTCCGTGTTGGATGCAAGTGGCAAGGGATCGGCCTATGTTCAGCAGCGGACGGATAGAGGCTGATGATGATCCGCACAAAGACATGCACACAATCAGAGGGCAGTGGTTATGCAGATGGGTTGCCCTCTTTTCCCTATCCCCCCAATGGGCCCCTGGAACTCCAAACCACACAAAACGCGACAGCACTTTACGCCGGAATTATATGAGCCAGAGATACTACCCCAATCGTCTGACCAATTTGGCTGTTAAGCAAGAAAAGCAGGAAAAAAAGGAAAATGTCTCATAGTTACCATTTGGAACACGCCAACTTTATAAAGCTTTATACTAATTGGTACACTTCCCTATTAACTAAGCTAATTAGAGTTTTCTGGCAATCTCCATTATTCATGTGATCTTTGCTCATAGAATATACCTATTTTCGTTTACAGCTGATAAGTATAATCAGTTTTCGATCACATTTCAATGACTATTGCCATTGCTCTGTTATGTAATAGCCAATGGGTGCGTAGGCTGCATCTCGAGTGCATAATCGTATTGTTTTAACGCTTAATACAACCTGTATGTGAATTATTTAAATGCTTATGAACGCATTTAGGTTAATTTTGTACATACATCCCATACGCATACCTGCAAGCGAAAGTTATGCAGATGCGTTGTCCTCCTTCTCCCTATCTCCCCAATGGGCCACCGGAAACTCCAAACCGCACGAAACGCTACAAGCATAGCTGTCGCTTGACGCTGGTGTTATGTGAGCGAGAGGATACCAGCTCAGTCGTGCTGGCCCAATTCGGCTGTAAAGCAGCATGTCACTCTTACAAAGGATGATGTTTATCCTAATTTAATGGATGATTAAATATTGTAGTTCAGTTTTAAATAACAAACTGGCGTTTATTTAAGTTTCCTATAATACTTATAATCACGCCATGTCCCCACTGGACAATGGATCATTTCTTTCAATGGACGACGACGTTCGTCCATTGAAAGAAACCCGGTATCAAATTTTCTACATTAAATATACTTTTAACATTATTGGCTATCGTTCTGCTGAGTGTGTGACCAGTCCACTACCACTTTAACGAACTTATTTTTCGCGTTCTTTGCTGGCCGCGCTTAGGTAGATGAAGGTCGACCATTAACTAGGTGGGAAGACGATCTTTGAGCAGTATGACCGGTCCGTGTTGGATGAGTGGAGAGGGATCGGTCGTCTTGGCGTTCATTGATAGAGGTCTATGTTCAGCAGTGAACGGATAGAGGCCGATGATATATTTTCTATATTATTATTATCGTTGCTTTATGAACAACAATACAAGTTTTTCAAACACCACTTCATTCTCTATTTCGTTCTTTTTTTTTCTTTCTTTTTCTTTTTTTTTCTTTAACGCCGGGAAATGCTATGAGGCATCCCGCGGAGGAGTGGGTCTCCCCACGCGGGTATGTGGGACTCGCTGCGCCCGACAGCTGGTAAATGGACACAGCTCTACCCACTAAAACCCGGCGAGTGCCACCAATGACGCCTTTGGTGAGGTGCCCCGGATATAGAAAACAAACAGGGCACCTCGACGGCTGTTCAGTCCCGCAAGGGACCGACGCCACCTCCACAGAGGGGTTGTCCCGCACCACAGAACAACCCTTCCCAACGTCGGGACAGTACAATAATAATATAATATAATAATGTCTATGGACGCTTTCACACCACGTCAATCTGGTCCCGTGGTAAGTTCTCGAAGAACTTGTGTTACGGGTACCAGACAACGGAAATATACTTAATACTTTTATACTATACATATATTTAAGATTTTTATTATATAATACACATATTTAACACAATGGGGTGAGGTTCCCATCCTCACCCCTTGCCCCCTGCTCTTCTGTCCCCTCGGCTCAATTGGCTTCGCCCAAGGTGCACCGCTCACCCTAGGTTACTGAGCCCTACCGCCACGACAAGGCCTGAAACATGGTGGGAATTGGTTGAGACCTTAGTCTAAAGTAATTGTAATTAATTTATTCGAAAACACAATTAACTTGAATTTTAACCTTAATGAAAGGCGATTAGTGAGGGGAAATGGAACAGGCGTTACACAATTTTTACGCTATATCATCGTAAAGTTTACGAAATGCGTGTGCAACTTATTTACGCAATATTGAGATTTATTAACGTTATTCTTGCAAATACGTTGCAAACACTATCTTGTTTCATATAAATAATTAGGAACGTATAATTAATTCATTAGATTCTTTAAAAAAGGCCTATACCTTTATAAATGAATATTAACAGTAAGTTACCATAAGTAGTGAATTTTCTTCCCATCACTAGATGAATGGGTCAACAGATTATTACAGATTCATAGAGCGGTGCTCGTTGGCCCTCCTAATAAAAGGAAAATATTATGCAGAAGAAAAGACTACAGTTTCTTTATAGATTTCAAAGCATTGATTTTGTTAGATGTTCTGATAGATTTTTCAGATTAAAAGCATTTAACTCTTGCAGTATTGACTTTCATGAGAGTAGTTTACGAATAACATTCTGCACTGTTACGTAGCGCAAGCCTTAAATGTTCACTTGGCAGTCCTGCACTAGCCCGGACCTATTCATGCGTTACGTATGCGTCCTAATAAGTAAGATAAGTCTACCAATAATTACATTATTTACACTGTCTATCCTGATCTCCTTTCCGCACAGCAATGCTGTTTCACGAAATGAATATATTTACGGCACAAATGAATATCTTTTACCGGTAAATACTAATACATCGCGAATCCATGGCCTAACACTTGATATTGGATTGTGTTGTAGACTGTTGATATGATTACGTGTATTCGCTATCAAAAGCCAATCAGTGGCATACTTCATACTCATGAATCATATACAGCGCTGTCGTTATCTATAATATCCAGGTAATTTATACAATCCTAACTCTTTTTCCTAATCCTTTAAACTCTTTCGGTTCCATCATACTGGTTTTACCGGTGGGATGCGTAGTGTCGCGCTTCCAGCTGAATTTCTTCCGTGAAACAGCTTTTCTGTGTTTCGGAGAGTAGGGCAGGCCGCAGGACAGGTAGTGTAATTACTGGCATCGTGATCTAGGCACGTAGGCACATGGATTATTTGGGGACAATGAGTGATAGCCCGGGTGATCTCGTCCATGGGTGACGATGACCGTACCGTCAGGTTGCTCTACCAGCTTGCCAAGTAACATAAGGAAACATGGTCTTTTCGAATTAGGACGGTGGTATGTAGAAGAGTAAAAGTAAGAAGTAAGTAAGATAAAGTGTATCCGTATCGATGTCTATAATCCAGCATAATAACCGGAATAGAGCGGTAATGTTTTGTGTTTTGTATGAAAACAAATTCCGCCAAATTTATGCTGCGACGCTGCACCGGTTTTGCGGCTCTGATTGGCCGACTGAAAGCCATTGATGGATGATTGGCCGATGGGACATGGTATATACAGATCACTGATACGTTGAATTGCTATTACGTCAGTGACAAATCACTGACAAGTTTCGGAATTTTATAGCTCACATTACTAATCTGACGGTATATATGCTCGATGCCTATAGATGGTACAGGAAAGTATAACATCGCCATTTATAAAAAAAAATAGTTAACATCCGTAGGATAAACACGTTTATTTACCTGGTGGACTTATAGGTTATACTTTAGTGTATACACTCCAAGATAAGTGGTCATTGAATCAAATGAATCATGAATCTGCAGCGTGCGTGACTCACTGGAGAGCCCGTTATTTTTAAAAGAAAGTAAAGACCTCATAAATAAAATCCTTTTCTCTATCTAGGGCATCTAAGCTATGTTTATGTAATTTATCTAAATTTTATCAATAGCTATGTAAATAAATTTATATTTATTTTACACTATTAAATGTATAGGCGATATTAAAGATACTCTACATCAGTGTTTTTCAATCTGTAGGTCGCGACCCCCAAGGGGTTCACCAAGCATTACTCGGGGGGACCCGGGCAAAAGGTAGAGATAAAGAAAGAAAGGCAAGGTTCTGCATTAAAATAAAAACCTTGTTTACTTAGAATTATAATGTAATCTTTCAATAACTAATTCTTTTTTTTGGCTGTGCATGGTCAAAGGGGATCGCCAGATATTTGAAACCTGTTAAGGGGTCGCGTATATAAAAATATTGAAAAACACTGCTCTACATAAATACAACGTAATTATAATAATAGAAATCTGTTTACGTGTTTTATTTATATGATATTGATAAGTAGATAACGATAGTTCATAACAAATATTTATTACTCGCTTTTGTTTTGATGATTATTAAATGTCACGACGGTCGATCTCCGACCATTCGTATCCAACTTAGGCCTAACAGACGGAGATATTAGCTATACTTAGATTATAAATCAGAATTGTCTGTCTGTTAAGATTTCAAGCGCAAATACCTATCTAATTTTAATTTATTTTATCTAGGAGGTTGACTATATCATTAAAGTCATAAGTCATAACAAAGAACATAATATGCTAACTAAATAATCATCATCAATCTGGAATCTGGATACGGTAAATCTATGTTAAGCTGCGGGTAAGATCTAGTTAGCCTAATAAATATTAGCCAAAGCATATTTAAATACTTTTTGCTTTACCTATATACTTATTTATTGCGCAATGAAATACCTAGTTCGATTCATTTTAAATTTTGTTATACCTATATACTTTTTTTTATAAATAAATTTAAAAACGCACCCAATTGACTATTTTCCTGTGCATCTTCACACCGCCCCACAACCCTGATGATGGCGCGGCCGGCCAGCCTCGTGCAGATCATCATCGCCGCGCCCCTCGGGTCCCCTTCCTCAGCCTCAGCCGGCATCCTCGAGCCGTCGTATTCCGTGGGTGGCCTCATCACTGCACTTGGTTACCACTGCACTCCTATCGAGTCCTAATAACACTTTCAATCGACAAGCGCCTGGTTCAACGGCAGCACAGAAATTCGCGCAATACACAGCGGCTCGCATTTATATCGTCGCCAAAACAAAGGAGCGTGGTGCGTGAGCGGGACGGCGATAACAACAAACGCTTTTCATCGCACTTGCGCAGTTGACGCGCGTTCGCTTTCTCGCGGAAGCACGTGGATTTGAGTGTTTTTCTTTCAACACTCTCGTTTTCCCGCTTTTTGTTTTTGAGATCTCTATGAGTGATAGAGCAGTTAGCCTTGACGTGTTCTGGGTTTAATCATGACACATAAAATAGGCGTCTTTAAATTTCCTCGTGCTCCTGAGCTGTTAGCATAGTTTGTTTATCAACAAGGGAAATTTCATGATCAACCTTTGTTTTCAGTGTATCTGAGAATTTTACTAACTCGTTTTTTACTATGGCCAGGGCTACACGGGCCAGTGAACTATGATACCTTCGTCGCCTGATTTCGAGGAGTCGCTAAACTTTTCATTGATCGATTATATGCGAGTTCAATGTGAAAGGACGAGCTCAAGTTCCAGCCCAATTGGTGCGCCGTCATGTGAGCGAGGGTATTGTTGCAAATCGTTGCGGAACATTATTACGCTATTGTTACAGTTTTATATGACAGCCGAGTTAGGTGGGGCCCACACAGAAGATTCTAGACCTCGCGTGGTAGAGTAATGACATGGTTGAATAGCAGAGATGTTGGACTCAGAAGACATAAAGGTCTATACCTAATAATGTTGCTGAAATAAGTGGTTGCTCAGTTGCTGCGTAATTCAAGTGCGGACGACGTCTCATTCCATTAATTGTGCCTTTAAGAAACTATTAATCTATTAAGTATTGTATTGAGTACTTATCAGCTTAAAAAATATGATATTCATATTTCGTTTGTATATTCATGTTATGACCTTGATGGAAAAGGACTAGTGCAGCAACTAATCTGCTCTTCCATAGTCCACTACACATAACTAGCTGAAGATCAGATTTGTGGCTTACTTTAGGATGGACCCTTGTATTAGAGTACTTTTTATTTTTTTCCTTTAACGCCGGGAAATGCTCTGAGGCATCCCGCGGGGGAGTGGGTCTCCCCACGCGGGTATGTGGGACTCGCTGCGCCCGAAAGCTGGTAAGTGGACACAGCTCTACTCACTAAAACCCGGCGAGCGCCACCAGTGCCGCCTTTGGTGAGGTGCCCCGGATCTAGTAAACAATTAACAGGGCACCTCGACGGCTAGTCAGTCCCCGAAGGGACCGACGCCAACTCCACAGAGGGGTTGTCCCGCACCACAGAACCACCCCTCCCAACGTCGGGACAGTACAATGGAGATGAGGTTCCCGTCGTCGCCCCCTGCTCTTTTGTCCTCTCTTCTTACAAGAAGGGTACAAAGAGCCCCCTCGGCTCAATTATAGCGTCGCCCAAGGTGCTGGGCTTACCCTAGGTTACTGAGTCCCACCACCACGTCAAGGCCTGGACCATGGTGGGGGTATTAGAGTACTGGGCTGATGATGATGATGATGATAATTATAAAATATTATCTAAAAATATCAACTACGTAGTAAAATAAATTCTCTTATCTTACTCTACATTTGATTGAGGATAAAAATATGGAAAAGGCTTTGGACTTTTTGGTCATGACCCCTGCCGAGCCTGTTCCATGAGTCTGTAGAGCATGACTCAACAACTAACGTGATCTTTGATGACTAACTAAACGAGTTTTGTTTTTAGTTATTTTTAATGGCGCTAAGAAAAAGTCGTATTTAATTGAACCTCTAAACAAACTAAATGTAGATTAAAACTTTCTTGTTATATATCATTGATAAGATATTATAATATTTTCCATATTTTATTTATAATAAAATAAAAATTAATAAAATATATACTATTATTCCAATACTTGTAGGTGGTACTTGAATAAATATTACCTAATAAAAAAAAGTAATTAATATTAAATGACACCTCACACTACCCTAAAGATGTCTACGTTTTGTCTGAATAAGTACAACTATCTTCTTTGATTTCATATGCTGATTCTAAATGTATCAGTTTTCCTTAACGAATGGTCAGAGTGATTTACCCATTGGGTGAAGTCTTAGCCTTTGTGATGCGATGGAGTAGACCTAAGTAGAACCTTAAGACCTTATAATAAAGCACATAGTTATAATGTGAGTGATCTGGAATGTCCATCCAATATTTTAGTTATGATTAATAAAGAGCAGGACCTGTTATTATTACTTTATATCTGGAAGGAGCAAAAATATTACGATATGACGATTACCATCGAATTATTATTTATTAATCTTCTGCCTAGCCTTTTCCCAACTTCGTTAGGAACCTTGTACCTACCAGTATTTTAAATTGAGCGACTACCTGAACGCCACAATCCTAACTGGGTAATACGATACCCCGTGGTAAGTCTGGTTGTCAGCCTTTCGGACTTCTGACGACCCGTGATGATCTGTCAAAGATCTACGGATGACAGCCGGGACTTCTGAGACACGGAGAGTCTCGGTATGTAAAGATGGTCACCCATCCACGGAACGATCCATGCGGCTGTTATTACTAATAATAATAATACCGGTGGGAGGGAAGCGCTGTGCCGCGCTCCCGGCTGCATGGGTATTGCTTGCTTGCTTGTTTCTCCCGTGTTTCGGAGAGAAGGACAATTAAGACAGGCAGTGTAATTACTGGCACCGAGACTTAACATCTTATGTCTCAGGATAGGCAACACATAAATGAGTTGCCTGGGCTCGTTCCAGGTATACTAGTTTATGTTCATGAGCGACGTCGACCACTTACCATCAGGTGCCACGTTTGCCAGTTTGCCTATCCAACTAACATAAAAAAAAACTTAGCCACGAGTTCTCATTTAGTTTATTTAATAATAATGAATAGAGTTTAATAATCTCCACCATAGTTCAGGCCTTGACGTGCCGGTGGGACTCAGTAGCCTAAGATGTGCCCAGCACCTTGGGCGACGCTATAATTGAGCCGAGGGGACTCTTTATATCCCTCTTATAAGAAGAGGGGATAAAAGAGCAGGGGGCAAGGGGCGTGTACGGGAACCTCACCCCATTGTACTGTCCCGACGTTGGAAGGGGTTGTTCTGTGGTGCGGGACAACCCCTCTGTGAAGGTGGCGTCGGTCCCTTGTGGGCTGACTAGCCGTCGAGGTGCCTTGTTTGCTCATTAGATCCGAGGCACTTCACCAAAGGCGGCATTGGTGGCACTCGCCGGGTTTTAGTGGGTAGAGCTGCGTCCACTTACCAGCTTTCGGGCGCAGCGAGTCCCACATACCCGCGTGGGGAGACCCACTCCCCCCGGGATGCCTCAGAGCATTTCCCGGCGTTAATAAAAGAAAAAAATATGTAGTTTAACAATAACAATAATTTTAATTAATAAAACAGTATTGCTAGCAAAAGTAGTAAATAATGAACGAAAAATCAAGTCCTTCTGGACTCGTTCTATTGTTATCAGCCAAATACATCTAGTCATTTAGACACAATAACTAGTACTTTGTAATTTGCGTCACCTTTGACGTTCCCGTGTCGTCTAAATGACGTTCTCGTGTCGTCTCAACGCACTGTTTTTCGTATCTTGGCCAAACAGAGGCGCAGATTTTCAACTAAACCTTGAACACTTGCCAAGCGGTCCCGTGCTACGATTAAATATATTTATTTTAACTGCTTATAAACAAGGAAACGCATGTTTAGCGGGTACTAGCTGCGCCACGCTTCTCTCGGCTACAGGATTTGGGAATAATAACTAATAAATTGTATAAATTAACGTTTAGAAAAGTAGCCCTTTTTAGAGTTATCTAAGTCTTCATCGCCGTCGATCTGTTTCTATTACAGAGGAATATCTTAAAACGTACCTACAAAATAAATCATTTTTTCTTTTAAGGATTAAATTAAATCTCAATGGTTTTCTTCAAGTGCGTGTTAATGTCTTCATGAAGCACTTTGTTTGATTCCTTTAAAATTTTATAGGTTCTGTGCTTAGAGTATACATAATAATATATAGAGCGCGCGTCACTAAGTATGAACTGTAAGCACGGGTATGAACATAGACAAATTTCCATTGTCTTGGACGCGTTCTATCAGTATCAAAACAACAAGCGCTTTTCATCATATTTGTTTTTATGTTAAAATTGTGAAATATCAAGTGCCAATTTGTAAGAATAATTCCTGGAAGCAAAACAAAAGAAAGCAATAACATTTCTGTCTTGGCGTTTATTGAGGGGCGCTTATGTTTAGCAGTGGATGGATAAATGCTGATTGGTGATTATGATGATGATGAATGTCCTAATTTAAACTATGTATAGATATTTTTTTAATGCATTAGGTACGCATGGAACGACACTCTCACAGCGCTTTACTATAGAAAGAAAGAAAAATATTTTATTGCCCACAACAAAAGATATGTTATTATAAAACATAATCGTACACAACAGTTTGACATACATACTATAGATAAATATCTATATATTAACGCTGCTTACGATTGGCACAATGAAGCGGCGTGACAGTAGCACCACAAAATAAATACCTACTAATATTTTGTGGTAGCACTCTATATACATATTATTATGTATATGTCATAAATAAATTACCATCTTGTGGCTCGTTTGCTCGTTTATCCAACTATCCAAATAAAATATAATATAAACATTAAAAGCTCACAATGAAAATAGCTTTCACGAAATATTAGTCTAGCCATCCGACATAGCAAAAAAAAAGAAGTTTTGTTACTCGACCTAATTCCAATCGTTATAAGGTATTCGTACGTAGGTATATTAGATTTATATATACTTCTTCCCGTAAATATTTACGCCACACTTTTTAAAAACAAACGTAATTGTCTTGTTTGTTGTATTAACTATAATTGGAACAAGGAGTACTGTTGTTTTTAATTTTATATAATACTAGCTGTTGCCCGCAGCTTCGCCCGCGTTAACTTAGATGTACAGCCGTACACGGATTGATGATGATTATTTATCTATGGACGGGCGTAGGACTTTATTTTATAATATGAAGTGATTATTACCGTATTTTTGTAAATAGCTTTTACATTACTGCTTTATAATTGCCAATTTTTTAAATATTAAAATGGATATAGGTAGTATGTTATATTTTACTAATATAGACATATTATGCCATCGCGGACTTTTCAGTAGGCATATTTATAATAGACAATTCTACCATATTACATTGATACAATACATAATAATTATTATCCTAACTTTCGGAACCGGGGCCGGGCCCGGCTCGGGCGCGAGTCGCGTCATCACGGAGCGCCCTGCTCGCGCGGCTCTGTCGAAATCACGGTGTCGCATTATTTTGATTTTGCTATATCTTCTAAGATATGCATTTGCATGGTGTAAACGAGAAAAACATACCTCATGAAATGCTCAAGCTAACTAACATATTTAAAATGATAAGGATTAATACCACATTTGTGTAAATAGCTTTCCAACTACCGTTTTATAATTGCCCATTTTTTAAGTATTAAAATGGATATAGTATGTCATCCTTAAGAGATACACATATGCCATCGCGGACTTTTTTGTAGATCTTTCTAAGGTGTAAAATAATGTAGTACATTATTTTGATCTATCTGTTAGTGTTCATCCAGCGTTTGCAATGTAAGTGCAAAAAATGTGTTTATTTACGACATCACATTAGAAACCTCAAAAATAACAGTATTTCTCCACTATTTAATGGATGTTATTATACATATAAACCTTCCTCTTGAATCACTCTATCTATTAAAAAAACCGCATCAAAATCCGTTGCGTAGTTTTAAAGATTTAAGCATACAAAGGGACATAGGAACAGAGAAAGCAACTTTGTTTTATACTATGTAGTGATGATACAGCTACACTATAATTATAAGATTTGTAAGTAACAAAATTGTAGACACCGCGTCCGTATACTATAAATATTTGCAAAATAACAGACGACACAATTCTTTGAGCACATTTTTTTTATTATAATGATGTAACGAGCCGCCTGATGATTGCTCAACATCACATCAATATTATAAACTAGAATATAGTTATTTTTCCAGGTGGCCGATTCTTTCACGGATCGCCTACTCTAAAACATAATGGGTATTGTAGGATGTCTATGTTCAGCCGTGGACGGATATAGGCTGATGATGATGATGATGATGATGATGATAGTTTATACCAGTAATCAAATTGTTGTTTGTTCATTACTACAGGCAATTATTTTTCATAAATATTCTTATAAAACTATTTCAAAGGGGACATGTTTTCACTTATTGCGTGGAGAGAGAGTGCAATTCACACTTGGTAGAAGTGAAACCTTCAAAAATCACGAACATAATAATCACTGTATAATGCTTCCTATCTCATTTTCTCCCACGTTAAATCTTATGAATTTGTCTATCTGTCTCTTTTTACTATCGCTTTTTCGTTTCATCGACTTACAAATCACAGCGATGCTAAAGAAGTTCAAAATAAATTTATAAAATCTTAAATATCCTTATGCTGTCCTTTATATGACGCACAAAACTTTCCACCGGAGCGTGCGCCGACATTTCGCAGAAGTTTTTTCATCGCGCACGTTGAGGTCAATCCTTTGTGCTATTTCAGGAAAATCTGGACCCGAGCCAATATACTCCATCAGCGTACGCAGCACACGGGTCTTTGATCTGATTCCATCCACAAAGGAAACGAGACGAAATAACCTAGAAAATAAGATTGAAAGTCCATTTATACGATTTATAATCAAATAAAGAGGTTCATTCTGAGACAATTCACAATTGAGAGATTGACAATAATTATGTTCTTAATCTGTGCATCAACAAGTATATTCTTTGTTTTGTTATAATTTGTTTAATTGTTTATCTGACTTTACCTTTTAATACAATACATAAACAATGGTAAGCGATCAATAATTACGCACAATTAAAGACCAATTGTTTAATAACAACGTCGGGAACAAACATGGGATACGAATATAGAAGGCCATAAATAAATATGACATCTTCCAGACCTTGGTATGGTATCTTTAGTGTCTTAATTTGTATTATTATGTCTGGATCAATGTACTCGACTCAGAGAAAATTTGGTAAAATACATTAACAAAATTTTAAATTTAATAATAATAATAATATGTATAGACGCTTTTACACCACGTCACCCGTGGTAAGTTCTCGAAGAACTTGTGTTACGGGTACCAGACAACGGAAATATATTTAATATTTTTATACTATACATGTATTTAAGATTTTTAGTATATACTAGATGTTCCCTGCAGCTTCGCCCGCGTTTCTCAACTCCTATAAGTCACAGCGTGATGTTATATAGCCTATAGCCTTCCTCGATAAATAAGCTGTCTAACACTGAAAGAATTTTTCAAATCGGACCAGTAGTTCCTGAGATTAGCGCGTTCAAACAAACAAACAAACTCTTCAGCTTTATAATATTAGTATAGATTACACATATTTAATATACATTCATGACCCTTTTTGTTCCCTGGTAGGATTCAAACCCGCTACCACTACAGCGCCAACGCGCAAATAATGCCAAAATAAAATTATTATATTTTAAATTAATAATTTTATTTTATTAGTAGCACGTATTCTATAAACTGAAGTCCCAACAGTGAAGCAGACAATACCAATTAATTATTATAATTATTGAAGAACACG
Organism: Helleia helle; assembly: GCA_963853865.1. Taxonomy (NCBI): domain Eukaryota; kingdom Metazoa; phylum Arthropoda; class Insecta; order Lepidoptera; family Lycaenidae; genus Helleia; species Helleia helle. The sequence goes on from OY971421.1 coordinate 19,064,282, forward strand.
GGTATGTTTGTTATTAATATCCTACTAATATTATAAACGCGAAAGTTTGTTTAAAATTTAAATGGATATTTGTTACTCTTTCACACAAAAACTACTGAAAGGATGTTAATAAAAAAGTTCTTATATAGCCATAGCTGCATCAGAATAACACAGGTTATCTATACATCTATACAGATAAATAAAATTGGAGTGTCTGTTTGTGACATTAAAATAACTGCTTTATACTAAATGCTTATGAATGTATACACTGTACACGTACCAAAATAGCATTTTTTACCATTTTTGTCTGTCTGTCTGTCTGTTTGTTCCGGCTAATCTTGGAAACGGCTGGGCTGATTTTGACGGGACTTTCACTGGAAGATAGCTTATGCTATAGGGAGTAACTTAGGATAAAAAAAAATCATCATCAATCCGTCTAAGGCTGTAAATCTAAGTTAACGCGGGCGAAGCTGCGGGCAACAGCTAGTAATTTATAAAGATGTTGTCCAAGATCTAATCCTGCGCAGACGAAGTCGCAGGCACCAGAATGTCTTGTCTGGGATAGTCCCAGGTAGGTCACCACTGCTACTGATACAACACTGACACCTGATGGTAAGTGGCTAATGTTATGACTCTAAAATCGTAATTCGTATCTAATAGGTATAAATCACCAATGTTATGAGTATCTTTCTTACATGTTTTTTTTTCGGAGGGATCTATGCTAATGTCCCAAAGGCCCTAATGCTTCGTCGGATTAGTGTGAGCCCATTTGGCTCACCATTTGTTTGTTAAAGTGGGGGGTTGCCCCCTGCCAACCATGCAGTCTGCGACCACACGGCCTCCTGGCGTCGGGTTGGAGGTCTTACATGTTATGAGTATCTTTCTTACATGTTATGAGTGCTAGCTAGTGCATGATAATTGTTAAGCTGCATTTACAGTTAGGATATTTTAATATTGTATGATTCAGTTTAAAGCAGCTAATGCAAATGGATACCAGCCAACATTGTGCCGAGTCACTGAGTTTGTGGTGATGATGTCAGGCTGACTATCCAGAGCGATACTAGATGTATGAATAACTCCAGTGTGGTGCAACTGCCGTCTCTACTTTATTATGGTACAGACATTGATAAACTAATTGCCAACCAAGGCGAGATCAGTAATTGACATCGAGCATACGCTCGATGGTGGTTGATGTAGTACCTTTTTGATTTAAAAAAAAAGAGAAAGGTCATCTTTACATATTTTTTTGTTGTAAGGGCGCGGTTCTACCGCGGCGCACGCAGAGACTACGCAATTTTGTAAGAAAATGCATACAGTGATTGTTTCCACTTAAAAGCGAAAAAAAGTAAAAAGCGGTTATTTTAATATTACAAACAGACACTCCAATTTTATTTATCTGTATAGATTTTAATGTCAATATACCATAGGCCATATTAATGTATGCCGAGACACAATGCACGGGAAAAGGCAAAAAAAAAAACAATGATGATACCATATTCAAATAGCCCATATACACTTAAATATGTTTTGGTATAAAATTTAGTACAACATTATTTAAACCGCGCCAACTCTCAAAAGAGGGTATTGTATTTAATTTGAGGTTAGCGCGCTAACGGAGGCTGCTCTCACTTAACGGACGCTTTGGTAACATTGTGTCACGACTCGAGACATATTCATATTACATGATTTATGACGTCTTTTCCTTTACTGCTCTTTCCTTAATCTGCGTGGTCAGATTTTTCGTATTGTATAATTTTAACAAAAACGTATAACAACTGTTTTCAATCACATATACAGACTTCCTTCTTTACCGGTGGGAGGGATGCGCGAGGGATGCTGTGCAAGCTCCCGGCTCCATGGGTACCTACCACCTTCTACTCCTACAGCTTCTTTCTCCCGTGAAACCGCTTTTCTGTGTTTCGGAGAGAAGGGCAGGACAGGCAGTGTAAATACTGGCACCGAGACTTAACATCTTATGTCTCAGGATAGGCAACACATAAATGAGTTGCCTGGGCTCGTTCCAGGTATACTAGTTTATGTTCATGGGTGACGTCGACCACTTACCATCAGATGGCACGTTTGCCTATCCAATTAACATAAAAAAGACTGGAAGATGGAACTTGGTAGATCGGTGGCCCACCATACATTCTGTCATGGTCAAGTTTCCAACTAAGAAATTTATGTTTAGGCATAATTGTAGAGTATCCGAGATGTCGGTCTTGGCGGGAATGTAAACATTTAAAGCAAAGAAAATAAACAAAAGTACGTAGTAGATAGTTGTGTGATACAATTTGTTGTGTAATGTGATGAACATTGCCACAAACGAAACAAAGTATTTAAATGAGGTTGACGTTATTACGATATCTGATACGTCATAGAAAACTCTACTTCCTAGCATCGATGCCCTTGACAATTTTCTTTTGTATTTATTTATAGCTGTTACATCTATTTACAAAAAAGTAATATAATCAATACAAAATATAAATTTGGGTTTAGTTAGAGCCTAGTTGGTTCCCCACCATGGTTCAGGTCTTGACGTGGCGGTGGGGCTCAGTCAAAGCTAATTAGATAATGTTGAGTGAATTTATTTGACAAGTATAAAATACAATCATGTGATGTCAGTGGTATCGTTGGTCCAACACCCATGGAATCCAGTTCTTATTAAGTTTTATAGGGGGAACCATTATATAAGAAGAAGGTGGGTAGGAGCACTAGGAGCGAAGGAAGGATGTGGTGTACAAATGAAACTAAGAGATAATTAATAATGAGTTTAATATTATCAGGTAGCGGGTGAGTCTGCGGCGCGCTGTTGTGCGAGTTGTGCTGCCGCGCAGCAGTGCAGCATGAGCGCTGTCAGCGCGCAGGCCCGCCCCTCCCCGCCGTCCTCGCCGCTCGCGTCTAGCGCCGATAGCTCCTCACGAACTGCTTGCAGCTGGAAATTTGAATCGAGTAAATTTCCGGGAAATGCCCATGGGATGCGTTATGTGCCGCGGTGCCTGCATCGTTGACACACTTCTGTCAGAATAGGCATTATAAGTACCTACTGGTACCAAGTGATCTGCACGTCTCAGGATACCACACTAATTATTTGCTTAGGACTTAAATTTGTTTATGTTCAGAGCAGACATTAACTTGATCGCCACCATGGTTCAGGCCTTTTCGTGGCGGTGGGGCTCAGTAGCCTAGGGTGAGCCCAGCCCCTTGGGCGAAGCCAATTGAGCAGAGGGGGCTCTTTGTACCCCTCTTATAAGAAGAGGGGACAAAAGAGCAGGGGGCTAGGGGTGAAGAGGTGAACCTCACCCCATTGTACTGTCCCGACGTTGGGAGCGGTTGTTCTGTGGAGATGGCGTCGGTGCCTTGCGGGGCTGACTAGCCGTCGACGTGCCCAGATCCGTGGCACTCGGCGGGTTTTAGTGGGTAGAGCTGTGTCCAAGTGCCAATATTGAATAACAGAATAGTCAAAATACCCGTCTTGCCTCGGTCAGTTTAAACCACGGAGCAATTACGTTTAAACTTTCGTCGAGACTAATCGCGGAATCGAGTTACACATTTCACAGTTCGTTTAAATTTCATCAGTGTCCTTGAATTTTAACTCCGGATTATTTCATGTAACGCTCTGCTGCGCTGCCCTTGTTTACAACTTCATTAAAACTCGACTAAGATAAAAATTTTGGCATTGCGATAGATATATAGAGAAGATTGAAAATTAGAAGGGAATTTGGTTCGGTTTATTTGAGAAAAGCACTTACACCTATTTACTTGATTTTTTTTTGTCGATCCATACAGGAATTTAGGTGAAAACTTTTAAAGTATTTGACCTTGATAAATTTTAAATTTACGATTTTAGTCAGGATTCAAAAAAATGTATTTGAGCATCAAATCAATAAAAAATACAAAAGTCATCTACCTATTTCAGTGTTTTACGCAATACCTAATTAAGAAACTTCATCTTTACATATAATGATAGCAAATCTAAAACCTTCCATTCTTAAATCAGCTAATAAAAGTACGCCATTGACATACCGACGTAATAATTTAATGTTTTTACTTCGTGGTATTTCTATCGCTCGATACTTCCCGTAGACCTCGCAATATCTTTTATATTGTCTCATGTATTATATAAGTATGACCGTTAAAATAATGTAATGTTTCATAAGCAAATACATCGCAATGTTAAAAATGAGCAGTCGCAAGATTTAAGATAATAACCGTTTTGCAAAAGGTTTATGAAATCTGAGCGAGTATGACGACCTCTGTGGCTCAGTGGTAAGCGCGTTGGCGCTCAAGCCCGGAGGTTGCGGGTTCGAATCCCGCCAGGGAACAAAAATATTATCTGTGTTCCTGGGTCATGGATGTGTATTAAATATGTGTATTATATAATAAAAATCTTAAATATATGTATAGTATAAAAGTATTAAATATATTTCCGTTGTCTGGTACCCGTAACACAAGTTCCTCGAGAACTTACCACGGGACAGATCGACGTGGTGTGAAAGCGTCCATAGATATTATTATTATTATTATTATTAGTTTAAGAAGAGAAAAGACTTTCGATGAAGAGATACGAGGCCAAAACGTAGGCTATGGATCTAATCGACTCTGCCTTGGCAGTGTATATGTATAGTACAAAAAATTGTTTTGTGCTGTAAGTGGTCCATCCATGGATCCAGGAAGGAATCGACAAAGTTATCAGGGGCTGGCGTATATATTAGCCATCCAACTGAAATGAAAGCATCGTTTAATCTAGGCAGATTCTCCAGCGTATTCCAAGCGGAGATATTCGCAATACGAGAATGCGCCAACATGATTAAACAAAATATCACTAGCGCACAGAGGATTGCGAAGGCAGTCATATACAGTGACAGTCAAGCGGCATTGAAGGCCCTCAGTAAGAGGGAGACTACCTCAGCACTGGTCAAAGAATGCAAAAACACCCTGCAAGATCTAGCAGACCAGACTGAGTTAGAAGTTGCCTGGGTACCTGGACATGAGGGAAATGCGGGCAATGAAGAAGCAGACAGACTGGCGAGAGAAGGTGCCGATGAGACGTTCATAGGCCCTGAGCCGAGACTGCCAATAGCACACAGGATAACAAAAAATGTTATAACCCTGAGAATAAACAAAGAAACAAACCAGAGATGGAATGACACGAAGAGCTGTAGACAGTCGAAATTCTTCATCTCGACGCTTGACAGCAAGAAGACTAAAGAGTTGCTCAAACTCAATAGGAGCAACATTAGAACAGTTGTGAGAATATTGACGGGACACTGCCCACTCAACAGACACCTGTCAATAATGAAGCTAACAGAGGACCCTCTATGTCCTAAGTGCAAAGAGAAAGAAGAGACCAGTCTGCACTTCATAACGGAATGCCCAGCATATGCATACGCAAGATGGGAGCTGTTTGGAACGGACGAGTTGAAGAAGGAAGATTTAACATATCTAACTATAAGTCAGCTAAGTAGTTTTTGTAGATCAACACGTAGGTTTGAGGGGGTGACACCGGAGGGGCAAATGATAACCCGTCCCCGCATCTAATCCCAGAGGCGAGCCCGGGGAATTGGGTGAAATGGTCCCGTTAATGAGGACTGATCACCCGTCTGGCCTTGCTGGTGTCCCCACCCCTTAAATAATAATAATAATAATAAGTGGTCCATCCGAGGAAGATAATGTTTTCCTGTGTCCGTTAAGGAGGTACATGAGGGTTCTATATTCATTTGCGAGTTTCATCTCTCACGATCTGGTGAATCCCTTGCTATCTTGTCCATTTTTAAAATAGAAATGTTTACAAATAATCAAACCACATTATGAGACCGTGTAAACGACAATAATTACGATTCCGCCTTAAAATGAAAGGGTCTGAAGTCGAACTTGACTTATTTCTGAACTGGTTTTCCACCGACTTTCACAAAACAATACTCGACGATCAAGATCGCTTGCTCACAAGTGACGAGAAACATATATATATGCCTGTCTGATAAATATATGTCTAACATTAAAGTCTTTGACGTATATAATTCGAAAATCTGCATTGGGCCAGCGCACAGATGTACGGCACTCGTTGGCCGTGGCTAGGCGTTGTAAATCATTATGAGCAGGTTACCATTTCATGTATTTGCGTGGCGGACAGCTTGGCAGCGAGGTCTGGGGCGGAGTCCCTGGCGGCTGCAAGCAGGGCGTCCGGGGGGAGGGCGCTGCGCAGGGCCGGCTGGATCATGACACCCACACCTCCACGGGCCAGCCACGTGGTGCCGCAGCCCGAGAACGGATTGCCAGACTCAAGCGACTGTTTCCTTGATGACATAAAGACTGATTATCTATATAGTATATCTTGGGAAAATATTGATAAACGGAAAATGTGTGTAGTAGGTCTTTTTCACCAATGGGAGGTGGATTGGGAGGAGGAGGTGTTGTGGCGCGCTCTCGCCTGCAAGGGTACCACCATCCCGATTATTTCTCCCGTGAAACAGCTTTGCTGTGTGTCAAGAGAGAAAGGCAGGATAGTCAGTGCAATTACTGGCACTGAGACTTAACATCTTGTCTCAGGATAGGCCACACATGAATGAGTTGTCTGGGCTGGTTTCAAGTAAACTAGTTTATGTTCATGGGCGACAGTGACTATTTAACATTAAAAAAATATATTACTCAACTCAATTACACTGACAGGTAGGTACGTTGTGCAGAAACATCGAGCCTATAACCAGATAGAGTATGTCAGCCATAAAATTTCGAAAATGGTCAGTGATTTGTCACTAATGTAATAGCAATACCAGTGATCTGTACATACAGACATACATCGTTCCATGGGCCAATCATCCATCAATGACCATCAGTCGGCCAATCAGAGCGCAGAACCGGCGCAGCGTCGCAGCACAAATTTGGCGGAATTTGTTTTCATACAAAACGCATGTCATTACCGCTCTATTCCGGTTATATGCTCGATGTGTAAAAATAAGATAATCGACAGATGAGCCACGTGATACTAAGTAGTCGCCAATGAACATGAAAGCTGACTTCGGTTCACCAGTTACTAGCCAGTATTGTGCTAGACTTTCGCGAGTCACGAGTAGTAGAAGGGTAGTCCTTCTTTCCGTAATTCAGGTTGATAGTAATCGCATTCCTCGCACTGATATCTCTCGATGAATAAGATTAATACCAATTACCTGACTTTATAGTAATAAACATCTCTGGACTCTGACATACTTTTCAAACATAGAGCATAGGAGAAATAATGGAAACTCGGTAATGATTGCTGACGTTTGATTCAACGTGCTATTTGCATGTGAAAACCATAAACGCCGACATTTTCACGGTTATTACCGCTCAGAAAGCGTAGTGAAATGCGCAGTCACCTTCATACAGATGTTTAGGTTTCTGAACGTTGCCCTTTCATAAAAATTTTACATTTAAAATATTTGCGAGATATTTGGAGGATGCCTTTAATTATCTTGAAATACCGCTGAGTTTTTTGTTAATGAGTTTTCGTTTATGATTCGGATTGACGGTTCTGACGTCGGATAAATGTATCAATTCCAGTCAAGACAAAGTTTCATGGTCAACATCCACAAACTACAATTGTGGCAGAATAACGGAAAAGTCGATCGTATGGCAAAAAAAGAATAAACTATAGTAGAATTGTATCTCTAAATAGTTGTTGCCCGCAGCTTTGCCGCGTTAACTTCGATTGATGGACGTATACGGACTGATGATTATTATTTGTATATATGTATATGGCACTCAAAAATGCAATAAAACTTTCTATTGGTAAAAGAACTTTTAAAATCGGTTCAGTGGATCCAGAGATTAGCCCTACAACCTCACAAACTTTCATCATTTCATCCTCACAAAAATCATCATCAGCCTCTATCCGTCCACTGCTGAACATAGGCCTCCCTCAAAGAACGCCCAGACGACTGATCCCTCCCTACTCGCATCCAACACGGACCGGCCACAATACGGAAATCATCTTCCCACCTGGAAGAAGAAAAAATCTTCCCTCGAAGATTAAGCTCGTTGAAGTGGCAGTGGGCTGGTCATACACTCAGGAGAACGAATGGCCGATGGGCCAATTTGTTCAAGAGTGAAGGCCGCGTTTGGGTAGACGCAGTGTTGGTCGGCCACTAACCAGGTGGGAAGACGATCTCACAAACTTTACCTCTTTATAATATAAGTAGGTATAGATTTAAAAATTGGAACCACAAATGTTCCGGAAATTAAGCATGCAAATCCAATATTAAGCTGTTCCTTGTTGTTTTTGCCCGCAATAAAAAGAATAACATATCTTCAAAATATTTAGCCAATAATCTTTCTTGATAATTGGACTATAAATGCAAAAAAATTATAATAATTCCACACTATTATTATTTCATAGGATTGTACACATTTTGTTCTGATCATCATTCAGCAGGGGACGGATAGTTCCCCTGCTGAACATAGGCCATTTTATTCTCACTCCTTTCAAATCAATTCCCATGTATTACTGTCAATGCCACGAGACATGTTTTTCTCATTTACACGTAATTACCCAAATTTTACTCATTCTAATGAAATATTTTTTACGGGCGGATGGAAAGTACTTATTTAGTACTATCTTCAAAGAAATGTTGGAACTCCAACAAAATCCGTTAACATTGTTTCATTATAATCCGTTAACATTGTTTCATTATAATCCGTTAACATTGTTTCATTATAATCCGTTAACATTGTTTCATTATAATCCGTTAACATTGTTTCATTATAATCATGAGATTTACCTGGGAGTGTGACTCGGCGAGGGCGGGAGAGACCTGGAGGAGGCGTTGCTTTTGGGCGCGTACAGAGAGTGCGCGGAGCCCGCGCGCCGGAGACCGGCCACCAGCGCGCTCATAGCACCGCTACCTTCAACCATACCAAGAAGCTGTACCACCAAAAAACTGTGAGAGGACTTTCTAGATCTATGTGGATGGGTTATTTGATTTACTAGGATCACATAATAAGTAGGACAAAAGATGAACAGGTAATCCGTGGATATTAACAAGCATCTGAATTAGGAGTTTATATTCATAGTTGAATAATAATTGGAATCTTCGGAGATGAGGAATGATCCGATTGTTTAAGTTTATGTGTTAGATACTATATTATTTGTATAGGTTATTGAACCACGATCATGCCCTGGTGATAAAGATAGAATTCTAACACCAACTATTAAAATAATATATTATAAGAAATACATTAAAATATCTCTAGCCTTTTACGGATTCGTGTTATATATTATGAGAAGTAAGGTTAGATTGCAAATAAAATTAAGTGATGCATTTATTAGACTTAATTCTGGTCCTTATCCCCCAACCCGAAACTTAACTTGTTTGTTTTATAAATTATTTCAAAAGTTTAAAAATTTCAAAGCCGTTTTTGAATAATTCTAATTTATTCATTTTCCCCAAAAAATACCATAAGATTCGTCGTCATTTTGTATATTATGCATGTTCTGTTACATTCAATTACATTGCCGCGGACGATACCGGAGAGATTTGAGATAAGTTCTCGTCGTAATATGTAACACAAGCTGTTACTCAATATGACTCATAACTAGAAACGTATCAATTAAATTTTGTAATAAAACTACTTTTTCGGATTACATTACAGCAACCCCTGATTGTTGGGTATTTTCGGTAATACCATGTATGAGATTATTGAGTATTATGTAGTCAGCCATGAGTCAACTACAATATTGTAACAGGTAATGATTGATATATATTTACTCAATCATAATGGATATTTTAGTTAGTATTTTGTCGAATATTACTTTGTGATTAATTTGTGATACCTAGGTTCATTATAAACTAAGAAATATTTCTTGAGTCATATGTTTAGCAATAAGATCATTGTTTTACAAGCGAAATTGTTTCATTAATTTCAGGTAATATATAGGTGTAAGAAGTCGTCTCACAGTCACAAATGCCTTTAATGTTTGAGGGACAACTTACACAAAATATACAGTTTTTAATTAACAAACAAGACGTACAAAACGTTAGTCATTCAAATCTATAATTATCTTATAAATTTTGTTGTCTCATGTCTTTGTTTCTTTGTAACAAAAGGTGAATTTTGTTTTGGGGAATGATACACAGGATTCCTGGAACGACTAATGTCACGGGACCATTTCGGGGACATATTAAAAACCTGAGCATTTTTGTGTCGGAACTTGCTGAAGAGTCCGCGGGTGTTAATTCTTATCTCAGCATTCAAGAAGCTCGGCTGTGTAAGAAATTAATACGGATGAAAATATATTATTTTTAAAAGCTTTTCAAAATTAATGAATGTTAAGATTGGTGCAAAAAATATGTTCTCTTCCTTATAGTTTAGGTACTATTTATTCCTAATTATAATCTATTCGGTATATCAACGTTAACATGATCAAATTTTTGTGAAATATAAAACACAAAAGTTTCACATTATAGGCAGTAAATTTATGTGTCGAGGCGCGTCTTAGCGGTAAAATCGACCGCGATGCCGCTGCCACGGTCGAGCGTATTATACTATATAGTTGTTGCCTGCAGCTTCACCAGCGTTACTCAACTCCTATAGGTATGTCACAGCGTGATGTTATATAGCCTATAACCTTCCTCGATAAATGGCCTGTCTAACACTGATAGAATTTTTCAAATCGGACAAACAAACTCTTCAGCTTTATAATCTTTATATATATATTTCTTGTGTGCGTGTGTATGTCACTGAACTCCTCCTAGACGGCTGGACCGATTTTGATGAAATTTTTTGTGTGAGTTCAAGGGGATTCGATGATGGTTTAGAATCACAAAAAAAAAATATTTTGTACAGGACAACGTCTGTCGGTGCCACTAGTATTAGTATATATTTGTTATTTTATTATTCGATCTGTCGTTATACATTTTTAATCATGGATATTTCAGGTGGGTTAGCCAAGATGCCATTCCACAATCGTAAACGGTAGTAGAAAACGAATAAATGCATGGAAATGACATTTTACATCGATAAATTACGTGGTCTTAAATGTCATTTCCACACATTTATTAGTTTTCCACTAGCGTTTACGATTGTAGAATGGCATCTTGTCTAAAACACCTGATCTACTACATGCTCGTGAAGGCATTTTTATAATAATAATAACAATATAAAATATAACAATTAATCTTAAAAACAAAGTTGCCCTGAAACATAGTCCATTCTAATATGAAACAAACATTACCTTCTTCGTGTACGTCCAAGGAGTCCTTCCTCTCGGACTTCTCGTCGTCATCGGAGTCGGGGTCGATGATGATGTCCGGTTCAGTCATTATCAGTTCAGGGGGTTGACAACCAGAGCTTATTGACGGGTCTGGAAGCAAAATGGCCACTTATAATATCGATACTAATCTATAGGTACTAATTAAAAAAATCGGAAGAGTTTTTTGAACACACTAATCAACAAAATTACAAGTCGATTTTTTTATAGAAGAGGGTGCAAACGGACAGTCGTTTCACCTGGTGGTAAAGCTACATCATTAGCAGCCGGCCTTTTAAATATGAGTATGCTCTTTTCTTGAAGGTCTTTAAGTCGTATCGGTTCGGAAATACCGTAAGTGGCAGCTGGTTCCTTAGTTTTTTTTTATGTTAGTTGGATAGGCAAACTGGCAAACGTACCACCTGATGGTAAGTGGTCGACGTCGCCCATGAACATAAACTAGTATACCTGGAACGAGCCCAGGCAACTCATTTATGTGTTGCCTATCCTGAGACATAAGATGTTAAGTCTCGGTGCCAGTAATTACACTGCCTGTCTTGCCGAAACACAGCAAAGCTGTTTCACGGGAGAAACAAGCAAGAAGGTGGTACCCATGCAGCCGGGAGCGCGGCACAGCGCTTCCCTCCCACCGGTTCCATAGTCATGGGAGGCAGGAAGCGCCGTAATTAAATCGAGTTGTGGATCTCGTGGAGGTGTGGGTGAAATTTGTAATTTTTAAGCGATGTCCGGTGATGGAATTCTACTGCAGGTAGAAATACCGCACAATTCCTCAGAACACTCCCCGTGGTAGATGCGGTAGAAGATGCAGAGTGATCGGACATCTCTACGCAGCGCCAAGGGATCAAGCCAAAAATAATTTTGGAATTTCAATGATGAAAGGAAAGTATGACTTTAAATGTTTGGGTTTAGAAACAGTTTTTATGTTGCACTTGTAGATAAATCTGCATAAAGTATGAAGTTCAAAATATATTAGTTGCGTTTTGTAGGATCTATCTACATAATCTTTAAATTAGGCTATTTTTTTAATCTTTATTGAAATTTTAAAAGGGCTTTTATCTACACGGATACGTCAACCCAATCGTAGACTATTAATTGCATTGGGTCAGTTAAAACACGAACGAGACGATGTTCCTATCGTCCTTTACAAAATTTCGTAAACAGCCTTTTGATAGAAACCGGAAGAAAATAAGAAGTTGTCAACATACTTCATAAACGAGTATGTGAACGAATGATCATAATAGTTTTGTAATTGCAAATGCACTTAATTCAACGGGGCAGTAAAAGACAGTTTTCTCCATTCTTTCGGCCATCTTTCCTAGATTTACCCTAAGGCCGTTTTCAGAGCTACACCTACCGTTGGTGCGCACGTCGGTCGCGCTTGTCATTTGGGAGGATTTGTATGAAAATTAAAAATTACACGTGTGCGTACGGTCGGTCGAGCACTATAACGACTTTTGAATTTTCATACAAATGACTAACGCGACCGACACGCACTGACGGTTGGTATAGCTCTGAAATTGGCCTAAATACCTTTTCACTTCCTGGAAAGAAGTTCTTGACCCTTAGTATCGTTCAATTAGCCGTTCGTAGATAGAAGTATGTGTAATGTGAATCAGTGTTTGGCGACCATGATGAAGTGACAATTAGCATTCAAGTATTAACCCTAATTAAACGCCTCATTATAATTGTTCGCAATTATAAAGGCATTTTAGGTCTTTCAACTAATTTTAATTATTACAATAGCAAAGAACCAGTTGCCGGCCGTTCTAGTTGTGTGTGTGTATGTGTAACCGATGTATGTAACTATGTAGTAACGAGGCGATGTGGAATAATTCCGCGTGTTGCTCAGCCTATTAGCTCACATTATAATGGATTATTAGACTGGTGAAATAGCCTTGTATGATGTAGTTTTGTTTACTTTTACTACTTCAGTTTATTGGATGCTCCAAAACATAAAAATTTTGTAATGCATTTAATATTTTTGATGCATATTACCAACGCTAAACTCGTCACGTGGTAAGGTTCACTTCATAACTTATGTCGCCGGGAAATGCTCTGAGGCATCCCGCCTGGGAGTGGGTCTTCCCAGGGGGTATGTGGGACTCACTGCGCCCGAAAGTTGGTAAGTGGACGTAGCTCTACCCACTAAAACCCGGCGAGTGCCACCAGTGCCACCTTGGTGAGGTGCCCCGGATCTGTTAAGCTAACAGGGCACCTCAACGGCTAGTCAGTCCCGCACGGGACTGACGCTACCTCCACATAGGGGTTGTCCCGCACCACAGAACAACCCCTCCCAACGTTGGGACAGTACAATGGGGTGAGGTTACCGCCCTCGCCCCTTGCCCCCTGCTCTTTTGTCCCCTCTTCTTATTAGAGGGGTACAAAGAGCCCTCTCGGCTCAATTAGCTTCACCCAAGGTGCTGGGCTCACCCTAGGCTACTGAGCCCTACCACCACGTCAAGGCCTGAACCATGGTGGGGAAGGATACACCTACTGGTAATGGCGAGTCCAAACGAGCGTCAGTGCCTTTTCACACGAGCCGGATGCCGGGTACCCGGGTATCCGGTAGCGGAGTGTATGGGCGTGTATGGCAGTTTTCACACGTACCGACGCAATTTGCTTTACACTTCGCTACCGGATACCCACAATTTGGTCCACTACAATTTGGATTCACTTGTCTAACATAAAAAACGATGATGACTGGGTTTATTTGGAAACATCACTTTTTGATAAAGACATACACAGTCTAATGCAATAAATGTAAATAGCAACCGAAATAATCTCGAAGGTCGCTGAACGCATAAACTCCGATTCGCGCTACATTTTTGGCGAAATGTCAACGCGAAGTTATATTTAACACATCAAAGTGGAAAATCACACCCATATACAGAATATTAGGTTCTTTGTAATGAAGAAAATAATATGTTATGTGCTCTATCTTTGCTAGTGAAAACCATGTTACAATAATTACCAAGAAAGTTAATTCAATGCGTCCAACACAAAAGCTCTTTTTATATTAAAGATAAAAAAATAAAAATTATAACCGACTTCAAAAAATAAAGTAATAAAATGTTATAAAATAATCAATAAAGTAGATGTACAAGATGATTATTAGTTGTAGACACAAAAATTAAAGAAACGCGATTATTTTGTATAACATTTTAGTTACTTTATTTTTTGAAGTCGGTTATAATTTTTATTTAAAATTTTTTATTTCTCAATTTTTAGTGATTCATTAAAGAAAGTCATACAGAGATAGACATTTTGGTAAAAAAGCTGTAAATCGTCGAGGAGTTCCCTCGACTGTTTATGGTCTCCATCATCAGACCTGTAATGGCATGTATAAGCTTACATTTCAATGCCCATACTGTGAGTTGAGTTGGAGTGGAGTCGGCGTTGAGTCGGTGTAATGTGCGAAGTAACGGTGTAACCTTTAAGTTACCTCTGTCCTGTCTCGGTACACAGGGCGAAGTCTCTTGGCACTTGGTGACGCACTTCTTATGACAACAGAGTCCACAGTTGCGGCATTGCATCGCGTCTTTTAACCATATCTGAAAAAAGTGTTAAAAATGATATACCAAAAGTCTGCTGGTACTCTACACGAGGTATTGGAGTAGGATTGTGTCGTCGTATTAATGTACTTTTATGTTGAAGTACCTATGTCAGTGGAATGGTAGACTCGGAAGCTTAATTTTGTTTATGATAATTGGATATGCAAACTGACAGACGTGCCACCTGATGTTAAGTGGTCAGCGTGAATCATCAAGCATATAACCCGGTAGAGTAGTAGTGTGAGCCATAAAATTCCGAAACTGGTCAGTGATTTGTCTGTGACGTAATAATATATAATATAATATAAGACCATCAAGGCCAATCAGAGTGCTGAACCGGGCGCCGTCGCAGCACTTTGGCGGAATTTTATTTTCATACAAAACACATAACATTACAGCTCTATTCCGGTTATACTATAACGGGCTAATCCAGGTAACACATTCATACGTCTCATAATAGGCAACTATTATGAGACGTAAGACGGTACCTAGGTCTTTTCCCTGAAAATCCTGAAATAGAGCAAACCGATTCACAAATTAAATTTAAGCTGGATGGTCTGAATGGGTGCTAGCTGCTGTGAGCGCGAGGCACAACGCATTTCTTCCACCTGTCGTGGGTGCACAGTGCACTTTACTCATGACCATGAGCGTATACACATATAGATACAGTTTTATTTATAGGACGGTATACAAGTTGATCAGTGGTCTCTTTTGTGTTCATTGGGGATGGGGGGGAGGACAGCCTACACACACTAGTGCCTTTGCTTAATTTACACAAATGCAACTCGGACTTAGGATTGTAGGTATACCTTTTTATTGCAGAAGTCGCACTGAGTGGACCTATGGAAGTGCGTCCTGACGAAGTCGTGCACGGTCCTGGCGGGCTGCGCGCGGGTCGGGGCGGTATCGCGGGTGGGGCGTGGGGGGCCCCTCACCACACCCGCACCCTCCCACTCCCACCACACTAGCGCGTCGCCGAAACACAGGCACGGCTCGAATCCCGCGTGAGAAGACAGCTTGTGGCTTTTACTATGAAAAAAAAACAAAACTATTTGGTATAAAAAAACAGCCACACCACGTTGTTCTAATAACAACTTACTTAACTTTAATAAGGTACAAGAAAATAGGATCATAAAGAGAGTAAAAAAACATAGATGGGTTTTCCTTATCATGATATTATAGGTACGGTCATCTAGAAATTGGTCTACGGATCTTTTTGGAATTTCGTAATTTTTGCTGCTACCAAGAGTTTTGATAAACTTTTCTATAAATGAAAACCTTGGTTTACGATTATAGGGATGTGATAAACTGACATCCGAAAATTCGCTATGTTCTAATCCATAAAATTATACTACTTTACCTAAACTTAATATCGACGTCTGGAGGTAGAAACTGATATCTCTTCATATGATGGGGAACTGTGGAATCCTGGCATTCAGAGAGGAGCGCTGCCAATGGAATATTCAAATAACCAAGCAGCACTTCATCTTTTTCACCGGGTACAGTCGCCCACACATTCACATTTAAGTATTTATGATTCTCATTCAACTTAAACTCTGTTTCCTCGTCGAAGGGTATGATAGGCTTAATTTGTACGTTTTTCGTCCAAAACATTTGACATATTTCGACATGTTCACTCTGTCTTGGTCCTCCAGTTTCTAATTGTGGATCTTCTTCTTCCAAAGCATCTGCTTTCTCCTGTATTTTACATTCTGTACTGTCCGTTTTTATTACAGGAATGTCTGGATGTCTCACTGTTTTGTTGATAGCTGTAGCTTGGCGGAGGGGTGTACTCGCCCCTGAAGCGGGAGGAGTGCTACCGGCTGAGCTATCGGAGGACTTGTTCTCCACAGAACACCTTCGTTTGCGCAGACCAAAGTTAGCTGGTCCAATTTGTTCGTTCGTCTTGGGTACTTGCCTTAGTTCTGTTTTTTGTTTCACAGGGGTTTCTGTTTCGCTCTGTTGATCATTTAATTTTGGTGAAGAATCAGAATCCTGAAAACAATTTGATGTACGCACTAAAATTTTGTTGAATGCAGTTAAGGTAGAATTATTATATAAATGCATGTAGTTTATCCTAACTAACTTACTGTTAAACTATTCTTGGAAACATTCGTCCGTATGCCTTGCAGTCGTACTCCTTCCATGACCTCCGAGACTCGTCTGAAGGAGAAGTTCGTCCGCAGTCGTTTGGGCTCGTCTTCCCTGCGGGTACAACCCCCGGCGCCTCCTCTACGTACGCGCACTGTAACCGCTCGCCGCTCTACCATACGCAATAATTTGCCAACCTGAAAACAATACAAGATATATTATAATAAATCAACTGTTTATCAGTTATGATGAGTGAAATTCGCATAAACATCATTAACACAAAATATAATTTAAACAATACAAATGTTTAAGATTCTAACAATATTACAGGACATAGAGTACACTGCTTTTTTACCCGACGTCAAAAAAGAGGAGGTTCTCAAATCGTCGGATTTTTTTATATTATTTAGAATATCTTTAATAAATAAACAAGATCGTAATTTATTTAATCCACCAAAACTCAAACACCAATTTGTTCTTCGTAGTCTTTCTGCTGATACTCATGTTCTACCATTTTCAGTTTGTAACAATTTTTTAGTGTGTCAGTTCATCACATCCCGTGTCGTGTAGCAGAGGCATCGAAACGTTTAGAACTTATGTTTTGGTACCGTTGGTCAGATGCAGGAAAAAATCACCAAATCAAGGAGTAGGGGCCCTCGGGTGGTATTCAGATTATTTATTACCAAGTGGCTCAACTGCCCTTCTATAAAATTACCTGCGCCACATTGTTGACAGGCTTGTTATCAATCGCGAGCACCACATCATCTCGTCTCAGATCAGCTCTGTACGCGGGAGACATGGGCACCACCGTATCCACCAGGACTGCCCCGACCCCCTGACAGCACACCAGCCCCAGCGGGCCCGCCACCGCTGGCAGCACCACGTCCAGCACCAGCACGCCACGTTTTAATGATACCTGTTCAAAAAGATTAATCATATTTAGAATCCCATCCATCTTTTGCAGATATTTTTAATTATCCTAATGCTAATAATAATAATCCTAACGCTTATAATAATCCTAATGCTAATTGTACAGACATTACCCAATTACCTCCCACCAATTCATTTACCTGTCATCACCTGATCTCATTACGCCCTGTGATTGGCTGATCGACGTGTATCCTGCGCGGGATACGTTTCCCCGACACACGTCACTTCTAGCTAGGAAGTCGCCCCGGAAACATGGCCGCATAAACGTTATCTCGCGTGTGTTAATTTAATTTAAATTTACGGACTTCTGACGGTGTAACTGATTACTGACCTATATGTCAACCCGGACCATAGCACATTAAGAAGCGGAGATACAGTGGAGCCACAAGATTGTACAATCATCAAAGGGGCAACCGTCGCCGGCGACAAGCACACCGTTCGGGCGTGTCCTACCTGTCCCCCTGGATCCAGGTTAGTGCTGTTAGTTTTCTTCCCATTGGAATCCGCAAGGGCTACTCGAAGGGTTAATTGGAGAGTGCAGTAATCGTTCCAGAGGATTCCGGAATCCCCTTGGGTGCCAACCCCACACACTAATAATAATTATTCTACATTGACATGGTTGTTTTCAGAATTAAAACTATTCAAAACGGGATATAGAAGAGTGAGAAGACGATCTTCGTGCAATAACCGGTCAGTGCTGGATGCTACTGTCAAGGGATAGGTTGTCTGTGCGTTCATTGAAGAAAGGCCTATGTTCAGCAGTGGATGGATGATAAAAGATAATCTTAAAAAAAGTGTAAGATGTAATGATATGCTGCCTTTCAGCCGAATTGGGCCGGCACGACCGGGGTGGTACCTCTCGCTCACATAATACCGGCGTCAAGTGAAAGTTATGCTGTCGCGTTTCGTGCTGTTCCTGAGTTTCCGGTGGCCATTGGGCGAATAGGGAAAAGGAGGGCAACGCATCTGCATAACTTTTGGTTGTGCGGATGTCTATGGGCTTCGGTAGTTACCATAAGGCTCCGACTGCTCGGTTGACATCATATAACATAAAAAAGTAAAAAAAGGCCATCCAGTGTGAAATTAAATTAGCTCATCAAAGCAGTGAGAGAAGAATTTATTTCTTTGAACTTTTTCTGACGCCTCAAAAGCTACGTTGTCTATGTAAGATTTATTACATTACATTGCAATGATCTTCCTCAGTTGAAATCATCATTACCTATCGATTCTGCCTTTTTTTTCGAAACACAGTACACAGATGATTAAGAATAACCTACCCATGCGTGTGAATCCACAGCCAACGCAGCCCTGACGATGCCGTTCCCCCCAGACCACTGCAGGCGAGTCACTTCAACCAGTCTCACCGTCAGTTTCCCTTGGGGAGTAGGACCGTCCTCCCCATCAGCACTGCCTGGCTCAGATTTTGGGAAGAAGGGTTTGTATCTGGAATTTCATTTCAATATTAATTGACTTTTTATTAAATTTGAATCACATTGATATAGATCTAGTTCCAAGTTCTATACAAGGTATAAAGAAAATAATTATACGGGTACATACGGGTAAGTTTTTATTATGATTTTTTTCGATAAAAATCAGAGCATTTCCCGGCGTGAAATTAAAAAAAAACAAAAAAAGTTACCTGAGGTCGGTGGCTCGAACTTGGGTTTTTTGGCTAAGCAGCCCCTTAACACAGCTACCGACGCTGTGATGTAGCAGTCAAAAATTGTATTTCAATGGTTTCAATTTAGATTCAATTTGATTTGTTCCCTATCCGGCTAGGGTACCCCTCCGCAACGCCCCATAAGGAAACGACGTTCGAAAAAGGAAATATTGTGATATATAATATTATTGAGAACTAAGTTATCTATAGAGTATAGACTAACCGTCAAAACAATAGTGAGAGGTAAGAGACATAAAAATCATATGTAAAAAGGAATTGGATATATTTTTAATTAATATCCAATTCCTTTTTATATATGAATATATCGTTACCTATTAGTAATAATACAACGTATGTAATTACAATAATTGTATATTAGAGTACAGTCATTGACACAATTCGAATTACGGAAAATTATCTTACGTGTATTACGTAAATCATAGAAAGTAAAGATCTCGTATGTGACGTAAGGAATAGTCACAACTGTGTGTCATTGATGTTTCTTAACTTTCTTGAACATCAAAGAGGTACTTATGTATACTTCTCTCTTTGAGACTTATAGTTAGAGGAACAAGGATGAAAATTGAATGCTTTGTTAGTCCATATTATAAATCGAAAAAAAATACTTTTTTCCTCTGATCGCGTTTTTCTACAGATCCATCTCAGGCTTATTTTATTCGAATGTTTCTTTTTCCAATTACGGCGAGTAATACCAAGAGAAACAGCTATACGGAAGTGCTATATAATATTATGATATCCTGAATATGTACTATGTGCGATGACCTTAAAGTGACTGACGTCAAAGTAACGAGTAATGATTGTTTTATGTGACGCTTCATGATAGTTGTTATAAAAGGTAACAGACTATATACGGACTTATCTGATAAATAAGATATTTTATAAAGTCAGCAAAACGTACGTGTCGATTGTATTTACGTGTTAGTTGTCTTTCTGTGTAAGGCATTGCATAGCTTTACATGAGAGTGTACGCATATGCAGTGTAGGCAAGTAGGAAAGATCTTTATGCATATAATATGTCTATGCGTGAACTTACACGGTTAATATTGCGTTAATATTATTTACGAATTTTCGTAAATAATGTCTGTGACATGGAGTATAGAAGGAAGCAGTAGGTACTATCTCTAAGTATGAAAAGTGTCCATCGATATACCTTAAATACCTCTTGAACTAAAGTTCAATTATAATGTGCAACCGATCTTTTGCGATCCGTGGCAGTTGTAAAATATAATGTTAATATTAAAATTCATTATTTATAAAATTTAACAGAGTAGTGGCATCACGGTATCATTCCGTTGCCGTCACGACATTTGAGTCGATTTTACTGCCTAGGGACGCCTATTAAGCGTTTTACGTCAATCTGATCCCATTGCACGATCCCAACGTCATCGGAGTATGTTCCAGTTGCCGCTACTGCCCTATAATGGTCTATTTTTGAGCGACCAGTTACTGTGATTCACTGTTGCTGACAGATCCGGGGCAGCACAATTATAAAAGCCGATGGCATCCACTGGCTGACTCTCTGACTGCACGAAAGCAGCCAAAGCCAAAATATAGTCCACCTAGGTCCTGGTGGTAGGCGTAAAAAGCATTTTTCCCGCAAAAAAAAAACAAACAATACCTTATCTTATAGTTAGGAAGTGTGTGTCTCTGTGCTACGGCCCTCCGTATGTGCGCTGCGACGAGCGCGGCCAGGCGCGGCTTGAGCTGTCGTCCCTGGAAGCGCCCGCGCACCCGCAGCTCCAGCTTGGGCGGCGCCTCGAACGCCAGCGCCCAGTGCGTGTACGGCGTGCGACGGAACATCACGCGCACGTTACCGCTGATATGTTCAACTGGAAGGTAAATTAAGTAAAGTTAATTAAGAGAGGTAAACAAATTCAGGAAGGTAAAAGGTGTACGAATGCCTTTTTTACATCGCAGGGAAATCCTTTATGGACGTAGCCAGGATCTTCGGGTTGATCCTGACCCTGTGTAGGACTTGCACCTGGGATTGCCGTACCATAAACTAAAACCACTGCGAGCGCCTTCAGCCGCTTTTTGAGGGTACCGGATCATACATTAGGATGCTAATTAGTCTTTGCCAGCAATTAAACTGAACATTTCCTTTTGGAAAACATGACAATGCTGCTGCCTAAAATGCGTAAGGAGCTTTTTAGCGTAAGGATTTGCATAGGGTACAATCCGTATCTATTGACTATTAAACGCCTAAATCGGAGTGTATTGAAATATGCTTACCTGTTATAGAAATATTAGCTATTTTTCCTAGCAACATTACGGCGTCGACCTCTATTCGGAAACTTCCATCGTACGCCAGATCAAACTTTAGATCCAAGGAACGCAGTCGAGCGCCGTCGTCTTCTAATTCACCGTTCACCAGACGTAGGTTGGTGATACTAGGAAACTCTGTACCAACTTCCAACGAGCGTAACTGTCAATAAAAAATATTTAGCATGAAAAGTAAAAATGTTTAAATTATGACACGACTATGAAGATCTTAAGGCGAGGCACCCGAAAATAATTCTCATCCTCTCATAGACCAATTTTCATAGTTTCGATGAGATAGCTTTATTTAATTCCGTGCGCAAGAAAGAGACGAAAGACGAAAGGCATATACGGCAGAAGCTCCGAAAGTATAAAATAAACTACGCAAGTAATTAACATGATTTGTCCCAATCCGCTAGATAAGTAGCATTGCTATAGTTTCTGAAAGTTTCGAAGTATGAACACATATAGTTCCACAATAATTAGCAAAAAAAATGGACACTTCCTTGGAATGAAAATCTATCGTGGATTTTTTTACTTATACAGTGTGTGTCGTAAATAGTGGTCCAACGTTAAGGCAATTATAGTACAGGTAATCACCTATCACATAATTTTTTTAAAACCATTTTTAGCCATTGGTTTTGGAATTATCATTTTATTTTCAATATTTGCCAAAAATCAATAAATACTTTACTAATGTGACTGTAACTTTGACAAATGACATTATTTTTCAAGTCTGTTTTTTGTATTGCACGGGTGAAAATAGTACTAGCGAATGCAATTTAAAACAAAAATGTAAGCTCTAAAGAAAAAAAAAAGATATTAAAATTTCTGAAATAAAATTTCAACCTTGCTTTTAACAAATCATCCAAATTTAGATATGAGTGGTGTAAAAAAAATGTACTACGCAGTCGGTGCCCATTATTTTAAAAACTTGTCCATTTACTGTAGTTACAAAAATAAATAAAATTGTTGCACTTAACATGTTAAAAAAACCAAAATATTGCATTTAACTACAAAAATTTTAAAACAATTACCTGTACTATAATTGACTTAACGTTGGACCACTATTAACGACACATCCTGTATGTTAAATTAGCTGATGATTAAATATCATTTGTAAGACGAGTTAATATAACCTACGTAATGTGCTAGTAAACTATCCTAAAAATCATATACTATCCTATAATCATAAACTATCCTAAAATATAGCTTCTTATATCCGCTAAAATTAAAATTGATATTTGCTTGTACAGAGTACGTATTCATATCTTCGTCATCACCTTCATACATTCACTTTTGCAGGCCTTTTTCAACGAACACCAAGAAGGACAATCCCCCGCCACCCGCTAACAAACTAAAGGTTGTACCGTTAGCGACTCAAATATCTTCCCCGAAGAAGTCTTTGCCAGCAGCTCTGCTAACTCGGTGGCCATGCGTCTCCTCAGCCAGCGAGTGTCTGCCGTGCTCTGCTGGAAGATGAACTGGAGCATCGCGTTCAGTGCACCTTCAGGAGTACTGCCACAGCCACGTGTCAGTTCATTTAGAATTTCCTGCAAGTTAAATAAATCTTATGACCTTTGATTCCCTCTTACGAAATCTTATTATTACTATATCAAAATATTTTGTAATCAACAAAAATACTGACCTATTTGCGAGCGAGATCAAAGCGAATCGAGTGCGTAACGAGTTCGCAGCGAGTTGAACGTGTTACGTGACACTATTCGCTGCGAGTTCGCCGCCCGCTCGCTACGAACTCGCTGCCTACTCGTCTCGCTTTGGACTCGTTTGGAAATCCTTTCTGTTAGTCAAACATTATTATTTAGTAGATTTTGATCGCTTACAAACAACAAATATTTCATTTTTATAAGTTTAGACGCTCACGGCGAAATTCGAATGACAACCTCTATAACATCGTTTCCCAATCTAGGGGTTGAGAACCTATGTTCAAAGGTAAATGAGGTATTCAAGGGCTAACCCGTAGAGGGCATAGTACGCAATGTATAAATGCGCAATTAAATTTTTAAAATATTTGTTTGTGATGAAGTTATGAGCCTTTGAAAATATGCATAATATTTCATTGAAATTATATGGTCACAATAGTAAAATACTACAAATTTGTAATCTCTGAGGTCGTTGAACTACCGACTGAATTAGCTGTACCTATTCTTCACGAAAGAACGTTTTAAAAGGTAAAAAGGTAAGGCGTGTTTTTAAGTTTTTCTTAAACTATAATTTACTTTTTAGTGTCGATTTTTTTAATTAAAGATTTTATTAATTTAAAGTACTCAACTAATGGCAATCACTTTAGAAATTAGTAAGAGACTAAAAACAACACAAGTGATGTAAGTAACTTGCGCGCCTTACGCCTTCCTAGCATGTGCTATCCTGATTATCCTGATCAGGATATTGGAATAATTTTATCAAATTATTGTATTGGACCATCGGTCCTCGATAAATCTACAAAGAACGAAATCTGGTCGTTAGAAGTGGGTCAAAATCATGTCCAAGAATCCGTTACATACTAACATACTATATAACATACATACGTCTGAAGCTAATAAAAGCGTATTATAAATAAAAAAAGGATTGTGTTCTTCTTTCTTGTCTTCTTTCTTCTTTATCATCTTTAATGTTACGTTGATCGCATAATCCGAATATGATACTCAGTGTCAGGCTTTTACCTTGATCAGTTGAAACCGATGTCTAGTGGACCCTTTGGGCAATGCTTTTACATCACGTAACTTTAGATACACACAAATTTTCACTACAATACAAGTGTCCCCCCATCCATATCATATTCTCATCCAATATGGATCTTGCTTTTAGGGGCCTTAAAGGTCATTTCATAATTCATTTATGAAGGGAAATGTATTTGATATTTTAGTGCCCTTTGTCACTTAAGTATATATAGCGTTAGTTTATCTTGTTTCTGATTTTTTTTCTATGGACGTTTTTTACACCACGTCAATCTGGTCCCGTGGTAAGTTCTCGAAGAACTTGTGTTACGGGTACCATACAAGGGAAATATATTTAATACTTTTATACTATACATATATTTAAGATTTTTATTATATAATACATATTATATTTAATACACATCCATGACCCAGGAACACAGAAAACTTTTTTGTTCCCTGCCGGGATTCAAACCCGCAACCTCCGGCTACCACTGAGCCACAGAGGTCATCAAAGGTTTTTCTCACCATTATTATTTTTACCGGTGGGAGAGAAGCGCTGTGCCATTCTCCCGGCTGCATGGGTACCACATCTTGCTTGTTTCTCCCGTGAAACAGCTTTGCTGTGTTTCGGAGAGAAGGGCAAGACAGGCAGTGTAATTACTGGCACCGAGACTAAACATCTTATGTCTCAGGATAGGCAACACATAGATGAGTTGCCTGGGCTCGTTCCAGGTAAATTAGTTTATGTTCATGGGCGACGTTGACCACTTACCATCAGGTGTCACGTTTGCCAGTTTGCCTATCCAACTAACATAAAAAAACAGCATTTATCCACTGCTGAAATGTCAAGACGGCCAATCTCTACCGTCACTTGGGCCGTATACCAATAATGCCCCCGCTATCCACCTACCTCGTTTAGACTACTGAAAATATGGAACGCAATAGATTATCCTAATTTTGCTCATATTGTGTGAATGAAATGTGTTTAAATGTTTGTGATTCAACCACTTGGGAACAGCTAAGCGGAGAGATTTAAAATTTGGAACTTAATAGTTTATATGCAAAGCTGGGCACAATACGAAGTTAACATTTTGCTTAACGCATTAACTTATAAGTTAATATTAAAATTGTTAACGACGACATTGACTTCCATTAACTTTTAATAAAGTAAATATTATTTGCTACGAGAAAATTATGCGGACATCGCCGCGCCTCGAAAAACAGCTAATGTCCTTACCGTATAATGAATGGATGATTTTCGTGCTTCTGCGAAGGATAATGTTTTGATGTATATCTATATTCTATACTAATATTATAAAGCTAAAGATAGTTAATAGAATCAGGCGTTACTTTTGCTAATCGTAGAGTCTACATCCTGAGGATGCCTCGGTGTCGGGGCGAAACGTGCGTAGATTGTGTGGTGGTGGTCTTTAACTGTGGTTGTGGTGCATGTGGGGTATACGCATGCGAGTGTACGCATATGCAGTGTGGGAAAGGAGGGCGGTGCTATATGCATGCATATGCGTGCACTCACACATTTGCAGTAAAGACTGCGTGTTTTGCGGGATTATTGCTAATTAAATTATAATTTAATCTTATATAAAGCTAAAGAGTTTGTTTGTTTGAACGCGCTAATCTCAGGAACTATTGGTCTGATTTGAAAAATTCTTTCAGTGTTAGATAGCCCAATTATCGAGGAAGGCTGTAGGATATATAACATCCATACTGTGACTGATAAGAGTTAAGTTATTTTACGTAGGTGAAGCTGCAGGCAACAGCTAGTAATATTATATCTGAGTAACAGTTATTACAAACACTTTTCTTTAATTATGTTTTTGTCTTGAAATCTACTCAATTTCTGTCACAGGTTAACGGATTAAGGATTAACCTTTGCTAAATGTGCCGAAATTTAACTATTTAAGGCTTAAATCATTGTGGGGCCGGCAACGCACCTTGTTTTTTTCTTTTACGCCGGGAAATGCTCTAAGGCATCTAGTGGGGGAGTAGGTCTCCCCAGGCGGGTATGTGGGACTTGCTGCGCCCGAAAGCTGGTAAGTGGACGCAGCTCTACCCACTAAATTCCAGCGAGTGCCACCAATGCCGCCATTCAATCAAGAAAAAATCAAAAAATCAAATTTTTTTATTCAAAATAGTACTAATACAGTATCTTTTTGAACGTCAATTGAATCTACCACCGGTTCCAAGGTAAGCCCACTGAGAAGAACCGGCGAAACAAACTCAGTGGAACTAATCTTTTTAAATAATATATATTATATAACAATTTTAACATCTTATCTTGAAATGCCCGGGAGGAACGCCTTATTCCCAGGGTGTGGTATCTTCCATGAAATCTTTTACTTTATAATATGCTTTACCACACAAACGCTCTTTAACAACTTTTTTGAATTTTTTTATGGAGAGCTTTTGAACGTTTTCTGTGATCCTATTGTAAAAGCGTATACAGTTGCCTTTAAAAGAATTGCTTACTTTCGAAAGTCTAATCATTGGTGCATGTAACCTGTGTCTATTCCTACTAAGAATATCACTTTTCTTTCAAAATTCATTTATGTTTTTCCGGACATACAGTAAATTTTCATTGGTGAGGTGCCCCGGATCTAATGAGCAAACAGGGCACCTCGATGGTTAGTCAGTCCCCCAAGGGACCGACGCCACTTACACAGTGGGGTTGTCCCGCACCACAGAACAACCCCTCCCAACATCGGGTGAGGTTTCGCATCGCAATTGAAGTAGGTAAAACTTCATAAGTTTTACCTACTTCAATTGCGCGTAAAGATTACACGCACACACTTTTTTAATATCCTGGGATAAAAGTTTTATAAAACATATTTATTTATTTTTTATCCCAGTTTTATTTTTTTTATTACTGGAAAAAAAGCAATGATATTATTTATCGATTAACAATCATGCTAGACAGTCTTCATTGTAAATCTTGGTCTACGCGGGCTACAAGCTATTAGGCAATTTATATTCCAATAAAGTTTGCATGATAATAAAATGTCTCGTTTTGGGTGGCGTATCTTTTATCGTCAATTCGTTTTTATCGTCTTTGGGGGCGTTCCTTAAAGTTAATTAAAGGCGCTCGGGACCCTAACGACGTACTATATGAACTATATACCTTTTACCTGTCCATCTGTTTGTTTTGTACCTTAATCTAGTAATATTAACCTGGTTTTGATTAGTTTGTTCATCAAAGGATCCCGGTAATGGAGTTTCATGGAAGTTCTTCTCATTTAATTAACAAACTAAGAGCTTAATAAAAAAAATATTTTACCGTGATAACGTCTTATAAATTGATGGACACCGGCAGCGCGCACGAAAAAGGGTCTCGTTCCGCTTGAGCCTGTCAAACGATAGAGACGCCCAAGCTTTGGCTTGGAAATCATTATTTAAACAAATGTTAATACGCGAGAACGTGTTTTGTGTTTATTTCTACAATTATTCAATAAGATGTAATTAATTTCCTCCATACTTTTCAGTCTAATTTCATTTTGTTCACTTCAATTAAGTGTTTTTCTTAAAACGGCGGCAAAAAAAGTAATTAATTTTTCATCAATGTTTCTTTATGACGTTTTCACGTAAAGCTATCGTTCGTAAGCCGACTTTACAGACAAACAATTTTTTTATTAGTTAATGGAGATAAAGGAAAAAGTGAAGAGAAAGGAAAAACGCTTGTTATCATAAACTCGACCTCGCTTTTGCTTAGCTTTATGAAGAGTTGTTGAGAAAAACAAATGATTCATTTTACACAAGCATTTGCCAAAACCCTAAAATTGTCACTTTTGCGTTCTCCGCGACGAGAATATCCCTTTATTCACAAGTCTCACTCAAAGCTTTTTAAGCGGACTTTTTTGTTAAAGTGGCAAGCGATAAACGCAGTGGAATGAGCTTAAAACAGAACTTTTAATTAAAACCTGGGTCTTTGCTTCTTTGATAATACAACTTTTGGGTCTATTTTCAGTTTAGTTTGCTTTAGTTTATTACGATTTCTGCAATCATTATTATTCTGCAAGTTTCTATGAGATACGTTTTTCAGTGAACTTTTGAACGCTTTACAAAGGTTATCGGCTACTTTTAAATAACATGCACTTAGTAACCCCACCATGGTTCAAGCCAGGTCGTGGCGGTGGGGCTCAGTAGCTTAAGGTGAATCCAGCACCTTGGGCGAAGCAAATTGAGCTTTTGTCTCTTATAAGAAGAGGGGACAAAAGAGCAGGTTGGGACAAGGGGCGAGGATGGGCACCTCACTCCATTGCACTGTCCCGACGTTATGAGGGATTGTTCTGTGGTGCAGGATGACCCCTCTGTGGAGGTGGTGTCGGTCTATTGAGGAACTGACTCGCCGTCGACGTGCCCTGTTTGCTCAATAGATCCGGGGGACCTCACTAAAGACGACGTTAGTGGCACTCGCCGGGTTTTAGTAGGTAGAGCTGCGTCCAGCTTACTATATTTCGGGCGCAGCGAGATCCACATACCCGCCTGAGGAGTCCCCTACTCCCCTGCAGGATGCCTCAGAGCATTTCCCGGCGCAAAAAAAAATACATTAACGACTTAACCGCTTGAATTGCAGCCATCAGATACTGTGGTTATGTGGGGGGACAGAGAAAATGTTTAATAAAGATTTACTATGAATATAGTTGAATTAAAATTCTCGGTATTCACGGTAATATACCGGTATGATATATGGTATAGTACTTACGGCCATTCAATAAAAACTAATTGTGAGACGGACGACGCCAAGGAGATATCACGACATCAAGTTTTAATGAAATTAGACATTTTTTGATTTTGCTACGCGCCATTGATATCTTAGTCAACGCAGGCATGAACAGTTATTAACTTGTTAGCGAAATATCGGGTTATATTTGAATACCAATTGATACATAGATAAATAATCTCCCCACCATGGTTCAAGCCTTGTCGTGGCGGTGGGGCTCAGTACCCTAGAGCCTGCAGCACCTTGGGCGAAGCTATTTAAGCCGAGGGAGGTGCTCTTTGTACCTGTGCTCTTATATATAATATATAGAAATCCAGCGGGACTGACTAGCCGTCGAGGTGCCCTGTTAACTTAACAGATCCAGGGCACCTCACCAAGGGCGGCATTGGTGGCACTCGTCGGGTTTTAGTGGGTAGAGCTGCATCCATATTACCACCTTTCGGACGTAGCGATTCCCACATACCCAGCAGGGGAAACCCACTATGCAGGTGGAATGCCTCAGAGCATTTCCCGGCGTTAAAGGAAAAAAAAAGATAAATAATCTGCCCCTGACTCGTGTAAGTTTTGCACCGCGCGTCTGTTTCCCAGCTCTGGAGACACAGACAGAACAACGCTACAACTTGTAGCAGGACGTCACTTACGTTGGAGGGAAGAAATGGATGACCTACCGGGGTTTTCCCGTATAATAAGCTACCAGCGATATAATTGAAATAGATGACTTCGCTTTATATTTATGGCAGGTATCCGCGCCAAATAGTACGCTAAACATTTTTCATACGCTACGAGCAAGATATAAAAATACCTTTTTATGTTCATTTTTATTTCTTTCGAGTCATATTAAACGCGAAATGATACTTCCATTAAGTTATCTAAACGTTATATTACATTTTGGGGTGAAAAGAAAGAAAAGAGCTTGAATATTATGTATAAAAACAGTTATTTTAAGATAAAATTAAATAATGCGATATAAAACGATAAAAAAGATTAAAATATTTTATAATACGCAGCCGAAGTTGGGGGCACTAGCTAGTTAATAATAAAAAAAAAATTAAATACAAAAATAATTTAAAGGGCTTAACTATACATAGGTCAGTACCTACTGATAGTTAATGTTTTGATAGCAAGCCTTTTAAAACAAATAAACTTACAAAAAAACAGGCCTTAGCCTGACTTAGGCAGAAAAAAACATACAAAAAAATTGAGAACCATCTCTTTTTTTGAAGTTGTTTAATAAAAACGTGGAAATTTTCGCAAAGAAAAAGCTATAAGGGTAGGGGTCCCGAACCCTTCGCCTAGCTCTCTGCCTTGTGTTGGTTTTAATGCATGTAGTTTATACAAATATATTTCCCCTAAATATTTACTGTGTTAGATGCGAATGGCAAGGGATCGGCCGTCTTGGCGTTCATTGAGGGAGGCCTATGTTCAGCCCCCACCATGGTTCAGGCCTTGTCGTGGCGGTGGGGCTCAGTAACCTAGGGTGAGCGGTGCACCTTGGGCGAAGCTAATTGGCCCGAGGGGGCTCTTTGTACCCCTCTTATAAGAAGAGGGGACAGAAGAGCAGGGGGCAAGGGGTGAGGATGGGAACCTCACCCCATTGTACTGTCCCGACGTTGGGAGGGGTTGTTCTGTGGTGCGGGACAACCCCTCTGTGGAGGTGGCGTCGGTCTCTTGCGGGACTGACTAGCCATCGAGGTGCCCTGTTTGTTTTCTAGATCCGGGGCACCTCACCAAAGGCGGCATTGGTGGCACTCGCCGGGTTTTAGTGGGTAGAGCTGCGTCCATTTACCAGCTGTCGGGCGCAGCGAGTCCCACATACCCGCGTGGGGAGACCCACTCCCCCGCGGGATGCCTCAGAGCATTTCCCGGCGTTAAAGAAAAATAAAGAAAAAATAAAATAAAAAGGCCTATGTTCAGCAGTGGACGGAAAGAGGCTGATGATGGTGATAATCATGAAGATTTACTACCAGCCCGCAACTTCGCCCGGATTTGTTGATTAAAGCCGTATGATGATTATGTCAATAGTCTGTGTCCCTTTTTAATACGCTTTTAATTAGCTTCTATTATTATATTGTTAGTATGTAACGGAATCTTTGAACATGATTTAGACCCCCTTCAAAACGTCGGATTAACTCGAAATTTGGCATACTTATCTTAATAAGTATGCCAAATTTTATTTATTTTTATTGAATTGTCATTAGTCCTTACACTAATGACAATTCAATATTTTAAACAGTTTGACCCGTAATCCTTACTCGGATATTCAGGATTAGCGATTTTTTGTTTTCAAGCGTGTTTTTCTAGTTTTTTTTAAACTATTATATTATTAAATGACGCTTTCAGTGAGTAACATAGTTTGATACGGCGATTATTATGATAGGTGGATAAGCAAAAAGACAGACGCGCCACCTGATGGTAATGGTCGACGGCGCCCTAGTTTACCCACCTGGAACTAGCCAGGCAACTTAATTATGTGTTCTATCTTTTTTTTTGTATTTAATACACTAAACAAAGGTAACACGATTATGTCGCTCTTATGAGGTAACTGAAAAAAAAACTACTACCTATGTCTAAATATATAAAAACATAGTGACTTCAAAACCAAAACAAATAAAATTCAAGATACTTGCTATACTGTGCCAGAAGGTAGTAAGGGCTGTACTTACGGGAGGTAACGTAATAGGTATGCTGAACTCGTCCTCTGCGATTGGCTTCTTCTCGAAGGGGCGGATGAAGTACAGCAGAAGCACCAGCGGAATGACGAGGGCGGAAGCCGCCCCGAGCAGCGCCGCCACCAGTAACCACGTCCAATCCGGCATCTTGATTTACTATACACTGGGAAGGGGATAATGTTTTATCATCATCATCATCATCATCAACATCTTTATTATTATCCACCTTTTTCAGCCCACTGCTGGACATAGGCCTCTTCTAATAAAAGCAAGACTGCTGATCTGCCGCCACCATCGAGCATTTAACCGGAATAGAGTGGTGATGATACCCATGTGTTGTGTATAAAAACAAATTCCGCCAAATTTGTGCTGCAATGGGCGCAGAGAGCACAACGGACGCAGGCCCGTTCTGCTCTCTGATTGGCTGACTGATGGCCATTTGTGATGATAATTGGCCGATGGGACGTATATACAGATCACTGGTTGGTTGAATTGCTATTACGTCAGTGACAAACCACTGACCAGTTTCGAAATTTAACGTTCACATTACTACTCTATCCAGTTATATGGTCGATGGCCGCCACTAACATCCAACTAGGAGTGGACTCTGCATGGAGATCGTCGTCCCGTGCTATTGGAGGTCGACCTACCCTCCCATTGATTTTCCTTTCAGATAAGTGGGCATATAAGTCAAGTGATGGTGGGTGGTGAAAGTTGATAATACACTAGTAAGTTAACCCGGGACTGTTCGTAATTGTGTCAAATCCAGCAAGTCGATGCACTGTCGATTCTGAAATGCAAGTGCATGCAGTGTGTTTTCCCATGCATGCCGGTTTACGCCCGTTTTTGTGCAATACTGACTAGTACACACAGTACTGACAAAGACTTCGGCATACACGTACAAAGCGTATATAAGCGTATGGTGTCATCAAGCTGTCGACTGTATTGTTATATCTAATAAATCTATTCTCTTGGCATTCATTGAAGGAGGTCTATATTCAGCAGTGGACGGATAGATGCTGATGATGATGATGATTACATCTAAGACGCAATACCATCGCAGAGTTGTCGAATTTTGGATTCAACCAAAACCGACCAAATACGAGTTTTTCTCCGCACCGCGTCCTACTACCCGCCCCGCGCATACGGCTAAAATACACATGCAGTTTTATTTATATACTAGCTGTTGCCTGCAGCTTCGCCCGCGTTAACTTTGGTTTACAGCCGTATACGGATTGATGATGATTATTTTTGTAGCCTAAGTTACTCCTTAAAACATCAGCTATCTGTCAGTGAAAGTTCCGTCAAAATCGGCCCAGCCGTTTCCGAGCCCGAACAAACAGACATACAGATAGACAGAGAGACAAAAATTTTAAAAAATGCTATTTTGGTATATGTACCGTGTATACATCCTTATGCATTTAGTAAAAATTGGTTATTTTAATATTACAAACAGACACTCCAAATATTTATCTGTATAGATTTATTTATTTATTTTGCCAGACCGATGAGTGGAAAAACGTTCTTGCTAATTATTAATTACAGTGCTGCTTTTGCATTCGTTACGGAACAGTGTTGGTTTTCAAAAATAATAGGCCGGCAACGCACCTACTAATCCTCTGGTGTAGCGGGTGTCTATCAGTGTCGCTTATCACGGTGAAATGACTGTCCGTTGCCCCCTCCTCTAGACAAAACAATCATAACATCGTAAAAGAATCAGAATTAGATTGATAGCATGGTAATAATTTATCAAAGTAACGGTCTAATCCCATTCTATTTAGTGATCAAAATTATGGATATCCACCGGCAACTTGAACAATGAACGTGACAATGCATTTATGCATGGTTTCTCTGGTTCTTGGTTCGGTGTTATGTAAATCTGTCGTGATTCTAGGGCACACGAATAAATCAATATTCAACGTACATACAACCTGAATTTTAATTTCATATTCGAAAAGTGTGCAAATGAAATAAAACATAAATGCATCAATGATGTACCAGCAAGTATATGTTTGTACTAAGCTGTTGCCCGCAGCTTCGCCCGCGTTAAATTAGATTTACAGCCGTATACGGATCGATGATGATTATTTTTATAGCCTAAGATACTCCCTATTACATCAGCTATCTGTCAGTGAAAGTCACGTCAAAATCGGCCCAGCCGTTTCAGAGATTAGCCGGAACAAACAGACAGACACAAAAATTGTAAAAAAAATCTATTTGATATATTATGTACCATGTAGACATCCATATAAATTTAGTAAAAAGCGGTTATTTTAATATTACAAACAGTCACTCTAATTTTATTTATCTGTATGTATAGATGTATAGATAAGAGTATAATTGTTCAGTATAAGAATATAACTTATATGAAAGTTTTTTTTGGAAGACGGGGCTAACAGACATTCGGTTCACCTGATGGTAAGTGATAAACTACATCCACAGATACCAGCTAGTCGATGTGCTTTAAAACTTCTGCTTCGCCTTTAAAAACTCAACCCTATTTTACCAATTCGCTTATCAAATTGTGTCTGCTAAAAACATAGATAGGCACTTAAAGTATACTCAATGTTCGTCCATCATATCAAATTAATTCATTCGGCTATCAAAATACTAAGCCAAAACAAATAAAAAATCAAGAAAACCTCGAGCTTTTTATGAGAGCTCTTTCGGATATTATACTGTCCGACTTTATTCAAATCGGAACAGGAAGACAGCTTAATGGATAAACTTTGAGAATAATGTGAGACAAGCAGAAATATCGGTTTGATATATAATACTTAGATGACCTATATCGCCTAGATAGCACGCCTGACAGTGAGGGCTTATAATTAGGCGCCATCAGTCACCAGAATGACGTCAGTACCTGATTGACTTAGGAGATAAGGAGTCTTTAATTTAAGGTAATTTTAGCTACAATATATCGGCAAGGAAGACAGTGTCTTTTATATTAATAGTACCCGGATGACCCGGTTTTTTTTTTTTAAATAAAATGTCATTTTCTAAAAATGATTCCTAGCTATATCGATTTATCGCCCCCGAAACCCCCTATATACTAAATTTCTATACTATATAACTATTATAAGTGTTCAGCACGCAGACGAGATGATTATAAATTTGTACTGAGATAAATATATGAACCCCACCAACAGGGCCGACTTTCCCACTGGGCACTCTGGGTACGTGCCCAGGGCCCCACGATTTATGGGGCCCCATTATTTCTATCAGAATATGATTGAGTGATATTACAAAAATGATAGCTGATAAGAATACCTGGTACTGCCCTTATTACTAGGTTCATTCTTCTCTAGTCCAAAAATCAGTCTCCCAGATCTTAAAATTGTTGTTTTCGTCGGGGCCCCATTATCCTACTGCCCAGGGCCCCCAACCGGTTAAACGGGGCATAGCCCACCAAGGTTCAAGCCTTGTCGTGGCGGTGGGGCTCAGTAGCCTGTGAACGCAGCACCTTGGGTGAAGCAAATTGAACCGAGGGAACTGCTCTTTGAGTCTAAGAGGGGTACTCTTATAAAAAGAAGGGGCAAAAGAGCAGGTGGGACAAGGGGCGAAGAAGAGGGGGAACCTCACCCCATTGCAATGTCCCGACGACGTTGGGAGGGATGGTTCTGCAGGACGACCCCTCTGTGGAGGTGGTGGCCGTCGAGGTGCCCTGTTTGCTAAATAGATAACTTTACTTGGCACAAAAACATACTATTCTACAATTTACGACTGCTAAAGTTAACAATCATGTTAGTGTAGTTAGCTGTAGTTGCTGTAGTTAGCTTAGCCGGTCCAAACATATCCTACGGCCGTGGATGACCCCCGGGCTTTTGAGATGTGCTAGACACAGAGACAAACTACATTTGACTTCGCGTAAAGACCCCATGAATGAAGTCAAAAGACTGGTTTACACTCGCTACAGAAACTTCTATAGAACTCTTCTCAGGAAGCTTAAATCTGATCACGACCGAGAAGAATTAGCCAAAAATATGAATAAGTCTAAAAAACTTTGGGGCACTATAAAACGTATTACTCACAGCGCTTCTGCAGCCAAATCAGCAGACGACCTTCTAAACATTAAACCCACTGTTCTCGAATCCCTTAACGAATGTAACACATATTTCTCAACTGTTGGATCCAAACTTGCTGAATCAATACTGAACGAGTTACAAGTTACCCAGGAGATCCTGGCCGGAAAAATAGGCCCCGCTATATGTAACACCATCTCGGGATCATTTTACTTCGTCCCCACAGATGCTGCTGAGGTATCAGGCCTCATCAAAAATTTAGACTCAAGTAGCGCTCCTGGTCATGACGGGGTATGCAATAGTCTTCTAAAGACTATTGTTGATATCATATCAGAACCTTTGGCTGCACTTTTTAACTTGAGTATGGAGTCGGGATTATTTCCACGGCATTGGAAGACGGCTGCGATCGTGCCGATTCATAAGAGTGGACCCAAGGACGTGCCAAGCAACTATCGACCCATATCTCTTCTTGGGGCTTACTCCAAATTACTCGAGCGAATAGTCAGCAAGCGGCTTGTCCATTTCCTTGAGAGTAACCAACTCCTAGTAAATCTTCAATTTGGCTTCCGCCAGGGTAAATCCACAGAGGATGCGGTGAAGCATGTAACTGATACCATCGTATCTCATCTGGACGAAGGCAGATGCTGTATCGGCGTCTTCTTGGACCTGGCAAAGGCCTTTGATACGGTTTCAATTCCCATACTGCTGAGGAAGTTAGAAGTACTGGGCGTACGTGGCACTGCGCTAGACTGGTTCTCTAGTTACTTGACGGGAAGAACTCAACAGATCAAAATTGGTAACAATATTAGCGATTCCAAACCCGTTTCATTTGGGGTACCACAGGGTAGCATTCTTGGTCCTACGCTATTTATAGCGTACATGAATGACATCATGTCGCTTGAACTTCTAAATGGTACCGTATTGTGTTACGCCGATGATACAGCCTTGGTGTTTCATGGTGACTCGTGGCAGCAGGCTCAGGATATGGCGGTTTTAGGGCTTCACCGCATATCTCAATGGCTAAATAATAACTTACTGACTCTCAATGCAGACAAAACCAAATTCCTTAATTTTCATAAAACGGCTGCATCCAGGCCCCCGGAATATCTTAAACAACTTAAACTTCATAAAACATCATGTGCGGCTCAAGGGAACTCGCAAATTTCGGACTGCACATGTGGATACATAACCAATGCCTGTTCACTAAGATATCTAGGCGTCATATTAGATGAAAACCTTAACTTTAAATATCACATTTCTATGACAGCAGGCAGGGTTCGTAAGCTTATATACACGATGAAGCTACTAAGGGAGGCCGCCGGCGCTCAGCTACTTAAAATGGTGTACCTGGCACTTTGTCAGTCTATACTGAGCTATTGTATACTA
The DNA here is from genome assembly GCA_963853865.1 of Helleia helle. NCBI lineage: Eukaryota > Metazoa > Arthropoda > Insecta > Lepidoptera > Lycaenidae > Helleia > Helleia helle. Next base: position 19,101,508 of record OY971421.1, read on the forward strand.
GTGTGGGGTGGTTCTGCTAAATCTAACTTAATACTGTTAGAAAGGGCACAAAGAGCGGTTTTGAAAGTGTCCTTGCGAAGGTCTCGACGGCACCCTACTTCTGAACTCTTTCAGGAAACTCAAGTCCTGAGCGTCCGGAGGCTTTTCCTAATGCGTGCTACCATGTATGTCCATATGCAGCGTCTGAAATCTCTGAAGCACATTGACATAGTTCACAAGCGAATTTATAAAATACATAAACCTCGTGTTAACACGGCCTTTGCAAAGCGGTTTCCCAGGTTTCTTCTCCCCCACATATACAATAGACTATCTAGATTCTGTGACCTGAGGAACAGCTCTATTAAAGAGGCTAAATCTCAGGTTCATAGGCTTTTGTTATCCTGGGATTACGACAAGACGGAGGAAATACTTCGTGCTTAGGTAATTATAGTGGACTGTAATTTGTTTGCCGTCCGAACCCAAGAGTCTAACCACTCGTAGGGCTACTAATTCCCTCCAACTATTCTGCTCGAGCTCATTTTTATTTGTATACACACACACACACACACACACACACACACACACACACACACACACACACACACCTCAAGATACATCGTAAATACTGACACCATTCAGTTTAAATTAGAATATAATATTGCAAATAGTCTCTGTTTGAAACTTTTAAGTTAAGTTTTCCATGATTTGACTGTTAATATTATTGCTACCGATAAAGTTCTGGCTCACTATAGCTATGCTTAATCAATTCACAAGCAATTTAAATATATTGTATTGTAATTCATGTTTCTACATATATGTATTTTTACCTTCATAGGCCGCACCATGTCTGGTAATTATTTGTGTTATTGAATCCCACGACACAGGCATTGCCTAGTGTGGGAATCACTGTTCCTTTTGTGTAACGTGTATACCTTACAGTTAAATAAACTATTTATTATTATATTATTATTATTATAGTGTTTACACAATTTTAAAAAAGCTACAGTTAACAGAGGGCCCCACACTAGGCACTGCCTGTATCTTGGGGACCAGTTTGTGACTATTGCATTATTCCTAGTATTAGTCTTAATATTAAAATATTACATATAAAACTATAATTAATTATTATAAAGCCTTAACTTTGAGGTTATTGACGTTATTCCCCGGTCAGCGTACATAAACAATTTCACTCAAACAATTCAAGATATTTAGAGACCGATATTTAGATATTCACATGTTTACCAATATATACTCTGTGTCTGAAGCCACTTTGATACAACTGATTTCGTTTTAGGAACTGAGAGGATTTTTAGATCGCAGTGTTTTAATACCGAATTGTATGTGTGTGCCCTAAGGTATTCTCCGAATCTGCGGCCAAAGTTCGTTTTTGTTCCTAAAGAAGTGAAGTGAAGAAATGTTAGTCTAAAGACTCTCTTTTTTAATAATGCATAATAATAAATATGTCGAAAGTAGTTTGTGGGTGTTAATGCATATTTTAAGGATACAAAGTTGGCGTACAGTTAGGACTTGAGCTTCCTGGTAGAGATTTCTGGTAGGATACCTGTAGGGCTTTTTAACATTACCTTTAGAGCAGATCTTTGGGCTCGTTCGGTGGTTATGAGAGTTGTTTTTATCCGGGGCACCTCACCAAAGGCGGCACTGGTGGCACTCGCCGGGTTTTATTGGGTAGAGCTGCCTTACCATTTTTCGGGCGCAGCGAGTCCCACATACCCGCCTGGGGAGTCCCCCCTCCCTAGCGGGATGCCTCATAGCATTTCCCGGTGTAAAAGAAAAATAAAAAATAAAAAAAACATCTCATAATCCCTCAATGAACGTCAAGACGACCGATTGAGATCTCTCGCCACATCCACGGACCGGCCACCGCACGTTGTCTTCTCACCTGGTTAATGACCGACCAACACTTCATCTACCTTAATCACCTACAACTCATTCGACTCGTTAAAAGCATAAAATGAGAAAAAGTTAATAAATTTGTTTTATATAACAGCATCATTTGACTCATTTCACGAACAATTTAAGATCGAAAATTTACTTAATACTTAATGTTATGGACTCCTTAAACTTAGCAATTCTTCGCGATAAAATCTATGTTAAAACGAAGGATTCTAATGAAACGACATTTTATGGATTTTATTATTTTTCCCGTGGTCACTGTAAAGTATTCGAAACGTAGGGGGATGGAACTGTTTTATTATGTTGGCTAAATTCGCGAAGGTAGGTAGGTATACATCCTACTAATATTATAAATGCGAAAGTTTGTAAGAATGTATGTATGTTTGTTACTCTTTTACGCAAAAACTACTGAATGGATTTTAATGAAACTTTACAATAACATAGCTTATACGTCAGAATAACGTATAGGCTATAATTTATCGCCGTAATCCCACTGGAATGGGATGTACGCGGGTTAAACCGCGGGGCGCTGCTAGAAATTCTTGTTTTATCTGTCTTTCACCATTTGGTCGGTAGACAAACTAAAACATGTTTTATAAATAGCAACATAACACTTAATAGCAATTCCACAATATCTATTATTGATGGTAATACTAATTGGAATGGAAATCGGAATTATCATATCAACGCACAATCAACGGTAATTATTTTGTTACCAACGTAGACGCCAACGCAAATGGATGAAATTAGTTTACACATCAACGGGGACTCGCATGTCATTCGGCTGTTACACTTTGCATTACTAAACTTTTCGTTTGCTGTTTGAAGAACTTAACGGGTTTGTAAACATTCTCTTTTTATAATAATAATATCTATGGACGCTTTTTCACCACGTCAATCTGGTCCCGTGGTAAGTTCTCGAAGAACTTATGTTACGGGTATCAGACAACGGAAATATATTTAATACTTTTATACTACACAATATACATTTTTATACCATACTTTTATACTATACAGATTTTAATTATAAAATACACATCCATGACTCAGAAAAACAGAAAACTTTTTGTTCCCTGGCGGGTTTCAAACCCACTACCTCCCCGGCTTGAGCGCTGACCATTGAGCCACAGAGGTTTTTTTTTTCTTTTAAGCCGAGAAATGCTCGTGGGACTCGCTGCGCCCGAAGAGTGGTAAGGTGGACGCAGCTCTACCCACTAAAACCCGGCGAGTGCCGCCAATGCCGCCTTTAGTGAGGTGCCCCGGATCTAATGAGCAAACAGGACACCTCAACGACTAGTGTATATGTGTATCTTATAATCAAAATCTTAAATAGAGTAGGGCGGGGCTAGAAGTCCGGCGGGTAAGAAGTCCCAACATACATATCACAGTATCTAACCGCGCTAGAAACAGATGGTCTACGTAATCTGAAGCGGCGTGAGGGGCGATGACGAAGCCGCGAGTCGGCAGTCGTCACGGAGCGCATAAGCGAGTAACATTGGTATCGGAATTTTTTAGCGCCCAAAAGTAAAAAAAAAGTTTGTTCTCGTTTCTTTCATAGATCTACACTGACTGTAAAGAAAAGATTAAGGTAAGTTTATATTGCAATCTTATCATATTCGTAAGTAATGTATGGTAATAAAATGTTCTTGTTGTTAACCGTTTTTATTTTATAACCTTGCAAATAACTGAACGTAGGTATGGGGCAAGAAGTACCAGCGAGAGGACTTTTTACCCCATATGTTTAATTGCAGTGATATGTTTAATAAATTGTGTTTTTTTCTTTTACGGGGTGCGAAAGTAAAAAAAAAGGACAGATACAGGAGCTACACCACTACATAATATGAAATTCGCTGCATATGAGGTCATTAAGGGTGATAAGAAACTATGTCAAGCTGCGAAGGATTACGACATCTGCAGGAATTCTCTTAAGAGGCTTATTGCACGATTGAAGAAAGACCCAGGTAACATCTGTTTTGGATACCTTCCTACACGGCAATTATTTACTAAGGACCAAGAGAAGAGCTTATGCGATTACTTGCCTATGGTTGCTCAAATGTTTCATGGACTGGGGCCTAAAGAGGTGCGTTGCTTAGCATACAATTGTGCTATTATAGTATCAATTGCTGTACTCGATTCCTGGCAAGTGAAAAAAATGGCGGGTAAAGAATTATCATGATAAATTAAAATTTAAAATTACTGCCATTACAACAAAATGCTGATTTTGTGTCGGTTTATAAGCAAAGCCCAAAATAATTCATATTTCGTTTATTTAATGATTTTTAAGTTTGAATTTTATGTCGATTATAATAAAATATTAAGATTATGTTGATTATATTGATATTTTAATATACAGAAATATTATTAAATATTGATTTTATAATAATGCATTTTGATTTACCCTATTAGTTGGCCATAAATACCTAATTAGCTGGCCATTAGGACGTATGGACTTCTTACCCCAAACCGTGGACTTTTTACCCTGTGAGCGGGGTAAAAAGTACAGAATTCCATTTTGCATTTGTTGCTAAAATTTTCGGAAATCAAATTAATATTCACACTTCTGACTGTTGGAGTTAAAATGTATTGTTTAAGCTTTCATACAACATTTTTTGTTGACAATAAGTGCTTGATTTTGAGACTTATGGGTCTTAGAGACAAAATTGGGACTATTAGCCCCGCCCTATACATGTATTAAATATATTTCCGTTGTCCGAAACACAAGTTCTCCGAAAACTTAGCACGGGACCAGTTTGACGTAGTGTAAAAAACGTCCATAGATATTATTATTATCCGTTTATATTTACATATTACATCGATGGCCAGCAAAATATAACCATATCTCAGACAAAATATATTCCTCTTAAAATTTTTATGACATCTGGATTGCAAAAAAAATAATATAGGTATTATAGATCCATGATCCTGGAACAGACAATTGTTCATCTCAACCTCAATCTCTCTATCTTTTCGAGCTGTATCTAGTCTAGACTACTGCTCCTGATTGTTGTCTACTCAATAAGTTTTTTTTTCATTTGTGTCTTAAAAAAGTATGTATATTATATGAGATTTTACTGCTAATACAGACAAGGACGTTGCTGCGGATACAACATGGTAACAGAAACGGTAGTAGCTATTTTGAATAAATAAACCATTAATTCTCGAGTTTTCGCATCACTAAAAATATTTTCTATGTTCAGGGGATGCAGAAATATAGTGAGGTATATTGAAATTATTAAAAAGCTTTGCCATTTGCCATTAACATAGTTTTATAGTCATGTACTGACTATGAAGGTTGTTATGTATTTATGTTTCTTCAAATGTTTATGAAGATATTATCGACTGATACTATATTACGTTAGGCCGTTACGCACCGCATCCGATCTGAATCCGTGAAAAATCGACTGACGGGAACGGATCTAGTTCGTAAGCTACTATACAAAATTCGAGTCCGTCAAAAGATAATAATATTTTGACGGACTCGAATCGGATGCAGTAATCGCCCTTAGAAGTCTCTTTTATTTAAGACAGGAAAATCGGCAGACGTATGGTAAAAATCAAAGGACTGACTCTTAGAATCTTAATCGTCTTTATAGTTCAAAAGTTTCAGCCCTTACTGACGGACGGATCAAGGGGCAGATAGCGGGGCCTTTTAGCCACTAGCATTCGTTTTTAAAAAACTCAAGAAACTAAACTTTCCTTGCGACAAAGGCGGATTAAATGTCCGTTACTGCACATTATAGTAAGTATAAAAACCTGAAAATTTCCGACAGATTCCGGCGCGGGTGGCGACTCTGGTAGGAATGTGGGTTTTATTTTTGTTTTGTCTACGTTCAAAAATTTCCACGTTATCCCTTTTGTGACCTCGTGCCCCTAAGCAAGTGCCTAGTTTGCCTTATGGATGATCCGCTACTGCCTAGAGAATATTTACAACTAACTATAAAAAAAAGAGCATACTCATATTTGAAAAGCCAGTAACGTACTTGTTAGTGATGTAGCGGGCGTCTATGGATGTTGCTTAACACTTAACATCAGGTGTAACGACTCTCCTTTTCCCCCTCTTGTATAAGAATATATATCATATTAATATACTTATTAATATGATATAATATTTTCTTATACAATTTTAAAAGCCTTCTTCAAAAATTAAACTACTGTTTAGTTTAGTTAGTTTCAGCCATTGTTATTCTCCGTTTATGTTTTATTTTTCACTTGTTTCTCACTAGTTGTTAAGTTATTGATTAAATTTTTGTTTAAATTGTATTTTTTTATTTTTTTTTTTGTACATATAAAAGGTGCAAGCTGTATCTATTACACCTATAATTAAGGCAGCATTTAGATATGATCAACTTGTTACATGTGCAATTTTAGCTTTTAACAATGTTTTTTCCTTGTTGGTGTATCCATTAAATAAATCAATAAATAAATAAGAAGTGCGATTCTGGCGTTTTGATGTTAATTAATTCATTATGTTTAATGATCTATTTACAATATTAAAATTGGTGGTAACATTGGTTTGGTACTTATTGCCGACACGTGCAACACATCGCGTCAGTTTGACATATTATGGCATTTAAATCCAAATCACTTACAAGATTTCTCTTTGTGGCAAAAGGAAACTAATTTAGTAGAAAAAATTCTTCCCATATATTAAGCTTAGAACTGAAGTTAGTTCCTGACTCATAAGTAGCTAACTTCAACCCAGCTGATTTGTGCAATTTGCCATCTCTTCTCTTTTACCAGGTTCGCCGATGAATGTAGTTGTGAAAGTCATTAGATTTTTCGAATTATTAAAGAAAATAAATCTTATACAAATATATTCTTTATTACAAAGAAGACCAAATATTTTACGAAGAAATATCTCATATCACACTGGCGGCTGGTTCCCATCGATCATTATAATGAAATAGTGGGACATCTTATTTACCAAATGACATTATCAAGCTTCGCTCGATATCACACGAGACGGAGCGACACACTCGTAGTTTATGAAAGTCTAGGGTTTTGAACTAGCTGGTTTTAGTTTTATATTTGAATAGCAAACATTTTTCTGGAACGAGAATATTTGCCCAAAAAAAAATATTTGTTAAAGAAGATTTTTTCCCCCTTAATCCATTATCGAGAAAAAATGGATTCTTTAACTTTTACGATTTGTCAATTAATATTTGTGATAAAGATAATTTACTAGATTTGATAATAACTTTTATAATTTGCAAAAGAACGCCGATTTCAGCCAAGGGTGATTTTGAAATTTGAAGAAGGCTTTTGAAATTGAAAAAAACATCCTAATGTTAAAAGAGAAGATGGCTGGCTTTTTCCACCTGCTTGGGATCACATTATTAAAATAATTAAATTAAAATCTAAGCATAATATGTAATCGAATAACTTGTAACGTTAGGTCTATGTCATCTCAGTCCTCCCGTTTATTTCCACCGAAACTTGTTCGTGGTGCGCTCTTAATTGTCCGACCATTCTTAACTAGCACCAATTTGAAAATATAGATGAGTGGATAGCGCATACAATAGTAATATAAATTTATTTTTCGCTTTTGAGTACCTATTTGTGGTTTTATGGAGTCGGTTTTTGTAAAAATAATAATTTATTTACCCTTTTTAATGCAAAGTTCTCGTCAATATCCACGAATTAAGTCCAAACAAAAGGTAGCTACTATGAGCCGTTGAGGAGTTCCCTTAACTGTTCTTCTTCACCATCAGAAACCTAATGACAGCTCACAACCCAAGACCAATCAATTCTATATGTAAAGTTCTGATAAATAAATTAATCAAGCCCAAACACAAGGTAACTGCTGTAAATTATTGAGAAGTTCCCTCGGCTCCATCATCAGATCTACCTTATGTGGGACTCACATCTGTGGAGTGCCTAATCTTATACTAAAACCACTGCGAGCGCCTTCAGGCGCCGCGACTTCATGTCATACTGAGCCCAGGTTCCATCCTTAAGCCCAACACGAGCACAGGGGCGTTAATAGAGGCGCATTAAGTAGCACCTCCTACGCACCGTTCGTTGCTTGCGGGAGAGGGTCTAGTCGGCGGCCTCTTCTCTCACTCTTACTTCCTCGCAGAAGTCCAGGTCCAGGTCAAGTACTAGTCGTCACCGAGCATCGCGGTGGTGACGCTCGGCAGAGACAAGCCCCCTCCTATGTCAGATCGCAACGCAGTATCACCCATCTCGGGCACACCTCGACGGTGTGCTGGGCCGAGTCCACCGCCGCGCCACAATCGTTATACACGTGTCACTGACTCGCTGTGGGCCGTCCGGCACAGGTACTCACTAAAGAAACCATGCCTGGTGAGCACCTGTGTCAGACGGAAGGTGAGGGGTTTTGAGCTTACGGCGCATTCACCGCTCGAGGACCTGACGCAACCGTTAGACTTTTGCTATACGGCTACCGCACTAGGTGCTGCCCCCATCTCCGCATTAACGCCTATTGCCTTAGTCGGCGAACTGCAGGATTCCGTCCAACGTTAGGTTCTCGGCACAAGTTCCCACGGGGGGTCACCGGCCAGGGCTGTATATAGGGCACGATATCGTACGGTACCCCCCGAATCACTTTACATAATCACACAAACAAAATAATCACTTCAAATACTCCGGCTGACACAGGAGTATAGCTGCTTGCAGCGGCGGCTTTCGGGAGGAGTCTGCCCAGCGCATTTGCTACCTTCACGACTTTCAGTCCCAAAATTGAGAAATGTGTGCTGAAGGTCCACCCTCCGTCAAGGATGAGCCCCAGATACTTGATATGGGAGCTCATCCTGACCCTCCTCCCTTCGACCTGGAAGCCCTAACCTCTGTATGCGGCTGATAACGAGGTCGACCCCGAGCTTGGTCAGCCGCACCCCCTCCTTAATATAGCCGGTCGTCCCCGGGCATACACGAGGGTGTCATCCGCGTAGCAGATAACACCCATCCTGGGGAGGAGGCGGCCTTGCATGACCCAGTCGTACCCGATGTCCCACAGGATCGGACTCAGAACCGACCCTTGTTGAACGGTTCTCGTAGGATCTCTCGTATCACCCTTCTCCAGGTGCTTAGGCGGGAGGCCTCTTTCTTTCCAATGCCTTCCCAGCTTCACTCAGCTACACCACCGGTCACTCCTCCAAAGCCGAGTCCGGCGTCCGCCCTGCCTTTGGTAGCAGGCAGACCTAACCCTCCATCCAGGTCCCCGGGAACTTTATGGCCCGTAGGCAGAGGTCGAACAGCTCCCGAAGGCTACCCCCGAGGTGCACGACAGAGTAGTAACCCCCCCCCGTATAACAAAACAAGCACGGTTCAAAAAAAATCTTGACTTGCCCCCCCTAGGGCAGAAGCTGGGTACGCCCATGTACCTACCTCATTTAAACACTACTAAAACTGAGTGAAAACATAATCGTAACTAATGTCGAATCAAATATGAAAAACATAATAAAATACTTTTTAAAATAGTTTTATTACTAACTCAATAAACAAGATATAAAAAAATATAAAAGTTTCTATAACTAAATAGCTTGAAGCGAGGAAACTCGACGGCGGTTCAATATGTATTCAAATAAAACTGAACACAAGGCGTCGCCCTTACGTCGAGAAACCAAGCAACAGGTTCTATTGCTAAGGACTCGCACATCTGGGGCTTGGAAAATGTTGAGCGTGATACGTTGTTTATATTGATAGGTACCTATAGGTCAAATGCTCGTGATTTTGACTTGATATAACTTTGTCATGGAATATCAGGGACCAGTGGCATAGCATGTTCTAGCAGAGTCCCGTATCGATATGTCGGGCAACATTTTTAAATAGGATTCTGGATGGTTTTAACAACGGCCCCACGAAAGAAGGCCACAGGATCACCTGTTCATTCCCTACATCGAGCATAATATATGTATAGCCAGATAGAGTAGTGTGAGCCATTAATTTCCAAACTGGTCATAACCCACCAACCTTCCCATGCTAGGAGCATCACACCCACCATTCCCACCTCTCGGTATACGGAGCGAAACGCGGGAGATGTACGGGGTACACCTGCTTATACGCTCTCTTCCCCCGTACAATTCTTCACTCACTACAAATCAAAAGCACCCTCTTGCGAGAGTGCTTTAATACGTCCCTAGCATCACTCTCCCCTTTCTAGGGCTAACGACTTCACATCACGACGGTGACGGCACGACAGTCCGGGTGTGTCGAAGTTGCAGCTACGATGTCATCTCAGTCCTTCGTTTGTGCCAACTGTGCGCGAACATCCGAAGATGGCTGAAGTTGTTCTCCGTGGCAGTCAGGTCCTCGTGGTAGACCGGGTCTACCTTCGTCCGCTCGATTCCGTCCAACATCGCGTTACGCTCTTCCTTATACAGGTAACAGGATGGTGTGTCACACAACGTCATCCTGTGCAGGCGAACCCTAAAGCATCCGTGGCCGGTGATAATCTGCGAGAGAACGTAGTCCGGTTCCACCCAGCGGCGCGCCAACCGCGAAGCCAGGTTCGAAACTGGTCAGTGATTTGTCACTGACGTAATAGCAATTCTACCAGCCAGTGATCCATGTGTCCCATCGGCCAATCATCCATCAATGTCCATCAGTCGGCCAATCAGAGCGCAGAGCAATTTTGACGTAATTTGTTTCCATACAAAACATATAACATTAACGCTCTATTCCGGTTATATGCTCGATGATTCCCTATATGGATGACTTGTTGATTGTACTACGTGGATGGTGGGCTACGACAAACTACCTACGTTTATGCTACGGAGAGATTATTTAGCTACCGCCTTTCTACCAGTGGGCTTTTATCATAGTATTTTATACTACTTTATACCTATATCGCAATCGCAAACTTTATACCGCAATCTTCAACGTTTTCCCGTATATTGTTTCTACTATACTGGACTTTTACAAAGTGACAAAGATGAAAAGTAGCGCGCAAACTGTTGAAGTACATAGAAAGTAGTGTCAGTGTAGTCAAAAATGACACAGTTATGTGTGAATGTCCATTAATACGATATTGATACAATAATTACATTGGATTATAAAGATGGCCTTAGAAACAATGAGGAACTATTTTAGGGTGCATTATAAACGCGAAAGTTTGTAAGAATGTATGGATGTATGTTTGTTACTCTTTGAGGCCAAAACTACTGAATTGATTTATTTACAATAACATCAGAAAAACATATAGGCTATAATTTATCCCTGTACTCCCACGGGAATGGGAAGTAGACGGTTAAAACCACAGGGTCCAGTTTGTTTATATATTTCTATTCCCCAATATAATTTCTCAACATGACGCGTAAGTAATAACTAGTTGCACAGGTGCAAATGTAGCAATTATCACGTGTCCTAATTAGCCTCTGTAGATCTTATGATCATTATAATAATCAGCATCACTCTTATTCACGGAATCTTGAAAATAAATACTTTAATAAACGCCAAAACAATCACCTTCAACCCGCAACCAACATGTTTATACAAGCAAAAAAATCTTCGATATTATAACACGTAGGTATAAGATTTATTTTATGCAAATGTTATTTTATCTAGCGTAATATGCTTGTTTTCTATTTTATTTGTAACTGTGGTAGGACTGGTTTTTATTACTGGGGTTTATTTTGAAATGAAATTGACTGTGACATGAGATGAATAAACACATGTACAAGGACATGACAAAGTGTGAGGCAGGCTTTTTTTCGGATTGATATATATTCTATACTTATGGCCTGGCCCTGCTTCGTTGGTTTATTGGTGAAGTTGGCTTGTTGTTGTTGGCTCACCTAAGTATTTGTATGAGAGGGGGTTGCCTCCCGCCAACCGTGAAGTCTTTGACCACACGGCCTCCTGGCGTTGGGTTTGATTCTGTGGCGGGACTGTGCCGCGTCACCGTCGGGTGGAGTTTGATGCACGCGGGACGTAAGATGTAGTCTCGGTACCAATAATTACACTGCTTGTCCTTCTTTCCGAGACAAAGCAAAGCTACTTCATGAAAGACAAGCAGGATGGTGGCCCCGTGGCACAGGTAGAGCCCCTACTAAACGTGTAAACTAACATATACATTATACATGCAGGTTTGTTTATTGACCCAAAGTTTCCAGGTCACTTGTAAGCATTCTACAAGCTAATTTATACATATCTAGACATCATTTGGACAGGAATCCATCTTACGAAGAAACATACTTTTTAATAGTTCTATGCTAAACATACAATCAGTTGCTCTGTCTTCTGTTTGTATACTACGAATGTCTGTTATTTCCTAGTGAAAATCGCGTTAGAAGAAATCACATTGACCTTCGAACAGATAAGGTCGTCAAGTCTTCAAAGTCGTGCTCGTCTGCAAGTCTAACTCTAATTAAAATTATTATATTAGAGATAGACTTGCAGAAGAGCTGTATGATGAGTGATGGCGAAATGAAGACGTACCCTAGGGACATGGAACTACGATTCATTAAAGGCGATGGATTTAAAAACATATTTTACAATTTTTGTAGCTGTTTGTTCCGACTAATCTCTGAAATGGCTGGGCCGATTTTGATGGTACTTTCACTGGCAGATAGCTGATGTTATAAGGAGTAACTTAGGCTATAAAAATAATCATCATCAATCCGGATACGGCTGTAAATCTAAGTTAACGCGGGCGAAACTGCGGGCAACAGCTTTCCAAAATATTTTAGGATCTGAATCTATATTAGTCCACATGTTCATCTGATTTGCTGTTATCTTCGAAACCATTAATAGACAAATTTCTCTAATATTGAAGAATGAATAAATGTATTAAATTGTATCAGCCTCATTAGTCAAGTCTCATTGACATTTCAATGATTGTAATATAAATATATAAAAAACACCTAAATACTACGGTGATAGAACTTAAAGTCGCCCCAAGGAATGCTTCCAATTATATTTGATGATTCACATGAACCCACCCTCGTAATAAGAATACCTACTTCAAAACGAATGTACACATAATCATTAGATACATTAACGGGGAAATATGATCCTACACGAAAAATATGCTAACACTAAAAAGCTGTGCGTTTTACGAATGCGTGTGAAAAAACATCAAAATTTAACAACAAAGCGTTCACGAATCTCACCTTCTAATTTATCTAAAAACAATTGCTCCTAGATGCATATTCACTAAACAACAATTGACGTGTTAAACTTACTAAAATATTATATATATTGATAAAAACGCGGTCATTTAGTTACTATTAAATGCATTTTAAGACCAGCCGGTGACCGGCGGTGAAGCTTGCAGCGTCACTGACAAGCTATGAAATCGCTTTGATGGAACAGGTCTTTGGGAGCATGCGCAGAACAGCGCCAATTGGGCCACTGTAATAAAGACCCCATAACACCAGGGTATCATACCAACACGTAAAAACGATTAAAATGACAACATTACATGCGTATTTCATGTTAATCTCTCTTAATGAAGAGATTTTTATTTATTATTTATAGAGGGCGTTATAGGCAAGAACGCTTGCGCGGACGGTCAATCGATAGAGATTTCAATTATCAGTTTTGCGAGTGGAAAAAAAAATCCAGAAATCATTTCAGACGATAACACTTATAAGAAGGGTAGGCATTTAATAAAATTATTGTTGAGGAAATTTTGTTTCGAAAATTCAATTTACATTAGTTTTGGGGTTCCGTACCTACTCAAATTAATAATATTGCAAAACTTTTTTTTAAGTTGATCTAACGATTAAGAAGAAAGCGACTGAACAATGGTTCAAGCTAAAGAGCAACAAGTTATGCAAGGGAGGGCACTATGACAAAGGTCACGCCGAGATAGCAAAACAGTACGAAGAAAATCTATCTATGATTATATCAAACAATGATTTGATAAAGAAGGAGAATCTTGGACAAGAAATACAGAATAAGCATAGGCTCGAGAGATAACTGGAACAATGACAACGATGATCTGATACACAGATGGATCCAGGAAGGAATCAACAAAGCTGTCAGGGGCTGGTCATCAGTCATCCCACTGAAATGAAAGCATCGTTTAATCTAGGCAGATACTCTAGCGTATTCCAAGCGGAGATATTCGCGATACGAGAATCATCACTAGCGCATATAGGATTGAGAAGGCAGTCATATACAGTGACAGTCAAGCGGCATTGAAGGCCGTAAGTAAGATCAGTAAGAAGGAGACTACCTCAGCACTGGTCAATGAATGAAAAAACACCCTGCAAGATCTAGCAGACCAGACTGAGTTAGAAATTGCCTGGGTACCCGGGCATGAGGGAAATGCAGGCAATTAAGAAGCAGATAGATTGGCGAGAGAATATGCCGATGAGACGTTCATAGGTCCTGAGCCGAGACTGCCAATAGCACACAAGATAACAAAAAATGTTATAACCTTGAGGATAAACAAAGAAACAAATCAGAGATGGAATGACATGAAGAGCTGCAGACAGTCGAAATTATTCATCTCGACGCTTGACAGCAAGAAGACTAAAGAGCTGCTTAAACTCAATAGGAACAACATCAGAACAGTTGTAGGAATATTGACGGGACACTGCCCACTCAACAGACACCTGTCAATAATGAAGCTAACAGAGGATCCTCTATGCCCTAAATGCAAAGAGAAAGCAGAAACCAGTCTGCACTTCATAACGGAATGCCCAGCATTTGCATACGCAAGATGGGAGCTGTTTGGAGTGGACGAATTGAAGAAAGAAGATTTAATGTACCTAACTGTGCACGGTATGTGCGTAGATTGCCTACGGCTACAAACTATGTCGCTAACTGGGTGATGATACTGATTAATTTGGCTTTAAAACTGTGATTTTACTGATTCTAACTGTCTTCGGGGTGATGATGATGAAAGTTGGGTGGAGTCTTGAATTAAACACTGTTTATTACTATTGAACACTTAAAAGAGGTAAACTTGAGAGGTAAGGCAGGGATTTCACTTTATAACTTATACTTTTTAACTTGTTTCTTACTTCGGAGACGATTTGCGAATGATTTCCAGAAGCCTCGACTTCCTTATATATGATCTCTACCAAATGTTCTAGAACATTCCATGCCTCACCCCCTCAGTCACCTTTTTGTCGAAATCTTTATTTATACCAAAATATTTTTACATAAAACTTATGTTATTTTACAATTATACATTTTTTACATCTTTTGACACTATTTACCTCATGATTCAGTCATCCGTGTGAGAATGGCAAGCAAAAAACTGCTGATTCGATATTTATACTTCCTCATCCCCCGCTTCCGTATCCCTTCCGGTGTTCCGGTCCTTACCGCACAGTGAGCCTCCCTCACACATTCTTTGGCTTGATTATAATATTGCCATCTCACTTTTCATATTGGATTAACTCGTGTTTTATAAACAATGAGAATCTCAATTGGACTATTTATAATATCTCTAATATACATTTTTCTGTTTATATATCATCTCAAATAAGCCTAATTAGCATCACTGTATACTATTTCAACTATTTATAATCTACGAATAAGTTTTATCTCTTAATACAACAATATTTATGTGGTTCACTACATCTTATATGTAATCTCGTCTTATAAAGTATCTACATGTGCAAACTCTCTTATAATGATTATCTTATATATAATTATATCCTATATACTTAAGTTATTTTCAACAATAAGTTATCTTATGCAAATCATCTTATATAATAATATTGTCTTATACCTAAGTCGTCGTGAACATTCTCCCGCCGGTCACGAACGTGACACTCCTGGTAGCACGACGATCTTCTTACAGGGGCGCCGGAGTACATGTCCGTTGCTAGTTTCTACATCGACGACTCGCACGATGTTGTCCTTGCCGGGGTATGTCGCCTTTACTCTTCCCTTTGGCCAGACATTCCGGGGTAGGTTTGAGTCGCATATGATGACGACATTACCTACTTCTGGAGCAGCTCCCTTCGTGTGAGGCTCCCTCCGGTGCTGGAGTAGCGGCAGGTACTCTTTCACCCATCTTCTCCAGAACTCGTCGGCCAGATGCTGGGCGCGTCTCCATAGTTGACGTGCTGAGGAATCTTCTTCGATGAATTTTCCTGGCGATGGCACGTGACTGTTCCCCCCCAATAGTATGTGGTTCGGGGTCAGCGCCTCGGGTTCATCCGGGTTGACCGTCACATGAGTTAGCGGTCTTGAGTTAATTATGTTCTCGGCCTCTACCAGAAGGGTGTAGAGGGTCTCGTCGTTCGGGTGTTTTTCGTGAAGCGTTACACGAAGTGTTTCTTTTACACTGCGCACTAGACGCTCCCATGCACCGCCCATGAACGGGGCACCTGGGGGTATGTAACGCCAGACTATACGGCGAGCGTTGACTTCCATCTTGACATCCTCCCAGGCTTCTTTTAATTCTTTCTCCGCCGCCTTGAAGCAAGTCGCGTTGTCTGACCATAGTTCCGTCGGCTGTCCTCTTCTAGCGATGAATCTTCGAAGCGCGGCTATGGCTGAGCTCGCGCTAAGCGACGCGACTACCTCTAGGTGGATGGCCCTTGTCGTTAGACAGGTGAATAAGGCCACCCATCGCTTCTCTCTATGGCGTCCCACGGTCACTTCGATCGGGCCGAAGTAGTCGAGACCCGTGAATGAGAAGGGACGTGCGTGATGAGTTAACCGAGCCGGTGGTAGGTCTCCGGTGGCCGGACTCATCGGTTTCGCTTTGCGGATACGGCAAGCTTGACAGTCTCGTATGACACCTTTGACTGTGGGTCTGATGCGGGTTATCCAGAACCTCTGTCGAAGCTCGTTCACGGTGATCTCTATTCCCCCGTGATGCATTTCAACGTGTACATGTTGTATGTACATTCTTGTATATCGGTGCCCGCCGTCGAGTATGACGGGGTTGTTAGTTTCCGGGCTCATGTTCGCGGCTGCTCCGATTCGACCTCTGAGCTTGATCAGATCGTCTTCCATAAATGCACTCAGGGATGCGAGACGATCTCCCACCGATGCGGGCTTGTGTTCTATTAATCTTATCCTTTCGGCTGGGTAACACTCTCGTTGAATTTTCCTCAGCCACATTTTCTCGGCACGAATAGTGTATTCGGCCTCGAGACATATATAGTTCGTTCGTTGCGCATCGACTCGCGGTTTTTTTGTTTTTTCGTTCGCTCTTCGATGCGATACCGGATCCCAGGTTGCGTCGCTTTCCTTGTTTTTCTTCGTTCGTTTTCTCGCCGCCGCAACCGTGTGGATTTTTCTGCGACACAGGTCTACAAATTGTAAAACACGATCCGTGGCGCGTATTAGAGTTTGCCATTTTTCTATTCTGTTTATATCGGGTAAACAGTCATCAGTCGCCGAGTCGCGTATCACGTTGCATTTTTCTTCTCCCGTGTGGATTTTTCCCACGGATTTTTCTTCGCTGGGCCAACCATTTTCCTCCTGACGGAGAAACTCGGGCCCGTGAAACCATCTGTGGTCGGCACCGAAGTCCATCGGTGTTTCTCTGGTGGCGTCGTCGGCTACATTTTCCTTGGTCGGGACCCATCGCCATTCTTTTACCTTCGTCAGCTTTTCGATTTCTGCCAGGCGATGTGCGACGAAGGTCTTATACGCTCGTGGCTCCGCTCGTATCCATGCCAATACGGTCCGCGAGTCACACCAATATATCCTCTGTGCGAACTCGTATTCTTGTTCTTGCTCGACGGTCTTCGTGAGCCGAGCGCCTAGGAGGGCAGCTTGTAACTCCAACCGAGGGATGGACGTTGGCTTCAGCGGGGCGACACGACTTTTAGCTGCTACTAACGTTGTTCTTATCGAGCCGTCGTGATGCAACATTCTCATATACACGGCGGCTGCGTATGCCTCTTCACTGGCATCGACGAATGTATGTATTTCCCTCTTTATGACCGCCGGGTGCAGGTTATAACAACGGGGTATTTTTATCCTTTTCACCCCCCATAGGTTTCTCATCCATGTTGTCCATCTCGAGACGAGTTGTTCCGGGACAGGCTCATCCCACCCCGTGCCATACCTCCATGTTTCTTGCATAAATTTCTTCGCGGGCAGCGTGACAGGTGAAAGTAGTCCGAGAGGGTCGAAGAGAGACATGATAATACTAAGAGCCTCTCGCTTGGTGGGGATGTATCTGTTTTTCATTATTAAGGAAGGCATTTTCGTTTCGTTTAGGTTGAAACTCAGTTTATCCTCTTTGGCCTCCCATAATATCCCCAAGGTTTTCTCTACACCTGTCTCGCCGATCGACACGACGGACGTCTCTTGGTTGTCGTCGAAGTGTCGTCGCAGGGATTCTTCGTTAGACACCCATCCGCGTAACTCGAAACCAGCGTGACGATGTATGAAGTCGACGTTTTTCGAGACTTCGAGCGCTTCTTGTTTATTCGCGAAGCTAGTTATATAATCGTCCATGTAGTGGTTCTTTTTTATCTCCACCACCGCTCGAGGATAGTTCTCTATGAATTCTTCGGCATTTCTATCCTTTATGTAGAGCGCTGTACACGGTGACGACGTCGCTCCGAATATTAACGAAGTCATCTGATATTCTTGAGGTTTTTTCTCTCTTTCTTCACCTCTCCATAAGAATCGCAGTGCGTCTCTGTCTTCGCTTCTTATTTTGATTCGCATGAACATTTCTTTTATATCGGCGGTTACCGCTATCGGATGTCTGCGAAACCGCATGATCACCCCCGGCAGTGACTGTAGGAGGTCAGGGCCGGAGAGTAACATGTCGTTCAGGCTGCGGCCATATGATCTTGCCGTAGCATCGTGTACCAGACGAATCTTTGGTTTTGACGGGTTACAGACCGCGAAGTGCGGTAAGTACCATGTGCGACCTGGTACTGGTGGCTCAGGTACCGGTGTAGCATAGCCAGACTTCAATAAATCTTCTATTCGTTCATTATATTTTCCTTTCAGCTCGAGGTCGCGATCTAACTTTTTTTCTAACGATTTCAGACGTTTCATAGCATCGTTGTAATTATTCGGTATTTCTTCATTTTCATTTTTCCACAGCAGCGAGGTTTCGAAGCGACCATCAGGCGTTCTCCTGCTATTCTTTTTCAGTATTCTGAGAGCGCGTTCTTCGGGGTCATTCTTCTGCTTGCGTGCTTCTATACCGAGGGCTTCCAAATCGAAGAACCTCTTCATCATACTTTCCATAGAATTTTCCTCGTACGTCGCGACCGTGTGGCCACAAAATGCTATCGGTTTGTTGTATGACGAGCGATAGCCATGTAACACCCAACCCAATCGCGTGTGAGAAGCGACAGGTTGATTCTGTTTTCCCGTTCTTATCTCCATTGCCACTAAAAGCTCCCAGTTATCTTGACCGATGAGTATTTTAGGGCGAGCATTCTGGTAGACTAGCTGGTCTTCTATATCCTTCAGATGCGGACAATCATGAAGGTCTTTTCTTTCGACTCTCTGGCCGGTGAACGTTAACCTCTGTACCGTTCGAGCGTTCTTCAAAACATGTTCACTCCTGTCATAGCGCCCTCGGATCTTGAAATCGACTCTCTTACTGTTCTCGTACTTCGTTCTTTCGTTGAGACCTTGAACCCACATATTATCGCGAGGCCCATCCAACTCTAGTAGCTCAGCGAGCCCCTCGTCGATCAAGGTGACGGTACTGCCATCATCCATGAGAGCGTATGTGTCGACTCGAGTGTTGTTCTTCCCGGTGAGGGTGACAGGAGCGATCTTCAGGAACGCTTGCCGACTCTTCGTGCAGTTAGCGTTATTTACAACTTCGACGGTGACAGTCGATTCTTCGGCTTGACGTGGCAGCTCAGTAGTCGGAGGTGTCGTCGGTGGTCTCCTGTGGTGCAGTAGGCGATGATGTGCCATACTACAGCCTTCTTGCCCGCACCGTTTGGCGTTGCAGTTGCCTCGGCGGTGCGAGCCTTTCAAACATTGATAACAGAGGCGATGTTTCTTGGCGATCTCCCATCGATCACCCACTTGCGCGTTGATGAAGCGCTTGCAGTCAGGAAGGTAGTGGTCTTGTCTACATGTTGGGCATTGGTTCCTCTTCCCGACATCTGCAGCGTATGTCCTCTCAAATCTTCTCTTTGGCACTCTGTCATGCTGAATTTCACCGGCGACATCCTCTGGCAGGGCGTATGCACCACATTTATCCGCCTCCTCGTTCAAGAATGTCATCATCTTTTTCAAGTCCGACGTATCTTCTTTATTTGTCGCAGCATAGTCATACCATTTATTCTTCAGGATAGGAGTTAATTTTTCCACTATGTTCTTCACTAGCTCGGGGTTAAAGAGGTAGTGAATTTTCTTCAATGCCTCTATGGTGGCGACTATATTAGCCACCTTGTTGGCAAATATACACAGGTCGCGTGGGTTATCGTTTATCTTACCCAGCGCCTTAATTTTTTGTATTTCGTTCATCGCCAGTGTGTCCGGTCTTCCGAATCTTCTCTCGAGCGCCTGCATGACAGCTCGAGGTTCCGGCTGGCTAATAAGTAGGCTATTGACCGCTTCTAGGGCCGCACCTTTGAGGCTTCTTCTAAGCCTGGATAAATTTTCCGTTATCGAGAACATCTCTTCTGTCTCGTAGTAGGCAGCTCTATATGCTAGCCACCCTGCGCAGTGCCCGCCGAATACCGGCAGCTCTTGCAGGTATCTCGGAGCATCTCTTGACATTCTTACCGCTTGAGTAAGAGCAGCGGCCAGGGAGGTGACGTCCATGTTTTTCGTCGGCGGTTGCTCTTCTCTTCTTTTTTCCACAGCTTTCTCCTTAGCTTTGTTCTCGTTGGTCTGGGTTTCCTTCTGCCCATCCAACCATTCTTCCACTCGGCTGGTCCGTTCCTCGTTCTGGTCCTCTTCCTCATTTTCCCCAGACACCGCTATCTCTCTGGCCAACTTCGCCTGGGCAAGAGCAAGGGATGCACGTACCTCTTCTAGCTTTAACTCGGCTACTTTCTCTTCGGCTTCTAGCCTCGATACTTTCCTACTTTTTCCCGATGAAAGACGCGACGCACGCTTATTCTGGCGCGTGTCCTCCGCGTTTTTCAATGTTTCTTCCGTCGCCGAGGTTGCTTCCGTTGAGGTAGTGCGCTCTGTGCCTGAGCTGGTTGCCGTCGTGCCCTCCGACGTTGCCGTTGTGCCTTCGGAGGTGGTTCTGGTGTCTTCAGAGGTGGCCTCTTCCCTGGTAGGAACAGCTGACCGGGCCGAGCTTGTACCGCTCCTCGTTCTGACCCCCAAACGTGGGTCAGGATTCGCCTGCGTCTCCATTGCATCTACTATACTTCCCTGCTTTGATTTCTGGGACATAGTGTAGCCCGCGCTGGATTTCTTGACTTTCACTTTTTTCTTGTTCGATCCTCTTCAGTGGATCCGGCTCGAAGGACCATAAAATGTGCACGGTATGTGCGTAGATTGCCTACGGCTACAAACTATGTCGCTAACTGGGTGATGATACTGATTAATTTGGCTTTAAAACTGTGATTTTACTGATTCTAACTGTCTTCGGGGTGATGATGATGAAAGTTGGGTGGAGTCTTGAATTAAACACTGTTTATTACTATTGAACACTTAAAAGAGGTAAACTTGAGAGGTAAGGCAGGGATTTCACTTTATAACTTATACTTTTTAACTTGTTTCTTACTTCGGAGACGATTTGCGAATGATTTCCAGAAGCCTCGACTTCCTTATATATGATCTCTACCAAATGTTCTAGAACATTCCATGCCTCACCCCCTCAGTCACCTTTTTGTCGAAATCTTTATTTATACCAAAATATTTTTACATAAAACTTATGTTATTTTACAATTATAAATTTTTTACATCTTTTGACACTATTTACCTCATGATTCAGTCATCCGTGTGAGAATGGCAAGCAAAAAACTGCTGATTCGATATTTATACTTCCTCATCCCCCGCTTCCGTATCCCTTCCGGTGTTCCGGTCCTTACCGCACAGTGAGCCTCCCTCACACAATCTTTGGCTTGATTATAATATTGCCATCTCACTTTTCCTATTGGATTAACTCGTGTTTTATAAACAATGAGAATCTCAATTGGACTATTTATAATATCTCTAATATACATTTTTCTGTTTATATATCATCTCAAATAAGCCTAATTAGCATCACTGTATACTATTTCAACTATTTATAATCTACGAATAAGTTTTATCTCTTAATACAACAATATTTATGTGGTTCACTACATCTTATATGTAATCTCGTCTTATAAAGTATCTACATGTGCAAACTCTCTTATAATGATTATCTTATATATAATTATATCCTATATACTTAAGTTATTTTCAACAATAAGTTATCTTATGCAAATCATCTTATATAATAATATTGTCTTATACCTAAGTCGTCGTGAACACTAACTATAAGTCAGCTAATTAGTTTTTGTGGATCAACACTTAGGTTTGAGGGGGTGACATCGGAGGGGCATTTGGTAACCCATCCCTCTGCACTTTAGTCCCATCTTCTTATAAGAGGGGTACAAAGAGCAGCTCCTTCGGCTCAATTTGCTTCGCTCAAGGTATCAGGTAGACTGACAAGTGACAGACATACAAGTACTTTTGCCTTTGTCATATCAGTGTGTATACTGTATAGGTATATATACTTAAACTACATATTATTTTATATATTTAACAACTGCTATGTACCAACTACCAGGTTCGTAATTATAGGCTCTTCAAGATATTAATTATTATATTTTTAATCACTGTCGAAAGTTTACACGGTGCGTATAAGCTTCCATTACACGAAGGTATTGAGGAGTTCATAGCAAAGTTTTTTTAAAATATATTCATTAATATTGCCTTACGGTGTTTCCCTCGGCTACACTCGACAAAATTAGGTAAGGTTTTTGAAAAAGACGATAAATTTTTTTGAAGAAGCAGAATATTGTATAACCTTAAATAATCCAGACTTTCAAATCCACCCCACCATGGTTCAGACTGTGACGTGGCCCTGGGGGCTCAGTAGCCTAAGGTGTGCCCAGCACCTCGAACGAAGCTAATTGAGCCGAGGGGGCTTTTTATACCGTTCTTATAAGAAGAGGGGACAAAAGAACAGGGGGCAAGGGGCGAGGACGGGAACCTCACCTCATTGTACTGTCCCAACGTTGGGAAGGGGTTGTTCTGTGGTGACCTCGGCACCTCATGAGCATGGCATTAGATCCGGGGCACCTCACCAAAGGCGGAATTGGTGGCACTCACCGGGTTTTAGTGGGTAGAGCTGCGACCACTCACCAGCTTTCGGGCGCAGCGTTCCCGGAGTTAAAGAAAAAAAAAGGCTTTCAAATCCAGAATTTTTTTTTTTAATCCGGAGATTAGTGGAAACAAACTCGTTGGCTTTATTATCTATAGTAGTACCTATACATATTTTTATGAACACTTTATAAATATCCTGTTCAAAACGAGTGAAAGATTAAGATGCAGTCGTTAATCTCTTTTGCATTCGAGGTGACACGACATACCTTTGAGGTGGTGGGAAATGTGTTTATATCATTGCGAGCTACGGGGTGCGGCCAGTGACGTCACTATGACACAACTTCTTGACAGTTACGACAACGTGAGTATAGATCCGTACATAGTACCTACTTTAAACTGAAAAAGAGCACTAGCTCGGAGCCGAGTTCGTCATTTCCTATTGGCTTTTCTACCTCTGTCCTAATTGGAATTGATAAAAAATAGCGCATAAAGGTATATTGTTTTCTTACCTACGTGAAAAGGTTCGTATCAATCCATTTCTCAAAATTATCACAAAACTTCTGTAGCATCATCAGTTTCAATCTTTTTTTTATATCATAAGGAGGCAACCGGAGGCAAAGGCAGTCGGAACCTTAAGACTAACGACGCCTATAGACATCCGCACAACCAAAAGTTATGAAGGAGCGTTGCCCTCCTTTTCCATATCCCAATGGACCACCGGAAACTCACAATCCGCTCGAAACGCGACAGCATAGCTGCCACTTTACGCCGGTATCATGTGAGCGAGAGGTACCATTCCGGTCGTGCCAGCCAAATTCGGTTGCAAAGCAGCATGACTACATCTTACTGTACTTCCTTAATGTGTAACCATTTTTTCAAGATACAGGCATTCCTGGACGGCGGTCATTACTCAACACGGCATCGATCCTTCTTCACCTTATGCATTAAAGAAAAGGTTAAGACTTAAGACTGGTCAACGATGAATAAATGAATGATCAACAATCTGTGTATTAAGCGCCTTAGAAATCCGTATAATATGTCCTCGTCGGGTTATAAGTAGAAGGCAAGTTCATCTATGCACTGATCCAATGCTGATTCACATACCCTTGATGGCTTCAATTCAATTTCATAAGGGGCGCATGATATTTTCTATCACTGGTGAAGTGAACGTAAAATTACTTACGTCACGAGTCAGTTCTATGTGTGGAGGGTAAGGGGATGGTCCTCTGTGTCCGAAAAATGTTCGTAAAAACGACTCAATTCATTACAACAATTACTATGCAGAATTGCTTATAATATATCGTAGTTTTTCCGTCAATCGACGCCACGCGCTATTGTTGTAGGCACCTACGGCTACTGGATATAAATACACAATAGAAAATTAAATATTTTTTAAAAATCACACTAATAAAATTACGCCAAATAATTATAACCAAAATAGTGCATACTTTCTGTCTGCATGTCATTTATTAAAACATTTTAGATTACGTTTTAGTCATTACAACAACTATGTTCATATCGTAGTTTTTCATATCGGAGCGGGTCACTTTTTCAACTTTCGCCCAGTATGAGATGGATCTCCTTGTCTCTACCCTCCATAGTTGTAAGGTATAAGTTGTATAGTGTACCGTAGTGGGTAATAAAACGTTTATAAACTGACCAGACTGAAACGCGAAAGTTTGCTTGTATGGATGTTTGTTACTCACACAAAAACTTCTAAATGGATTTCAATGAAACTTTACAATAATATAGCTTATACTTACATCACATAAACACATGGGCTATAATTTATTTCTGCACTTCCACAGGAATGGGTAGTACGGGGGTGAAACCGCGGGACGCTGCTAGTAGCTCAATAAATAGTACTGCATAAATATCCCACTCTAGGCAAAGTGTTTTTCAATCGTTTCTCACGCAAATTTTTTCTCTTATGATAATGGATCTATGACCGCGGATGACTCATCATTCAGCGAAAGCGAGCAATTTTACCGGTGGGAGGGAAGCGCTGTGCCGCGCTCTCGGCCCCATGGGTACCACCATATTGCTTGTTTCTCCCGTGAAACAGCTTTGCTGTGTTTCGGAGAGAAGGGCAAGACAGGCAGTGTAATTACTGGCACCGAGATTTAACATCTTATGTCTCAGGATAGGCAACACACCCCACCATGGTTCAGGCCTTGACGTGGCGGTGGGGCTCAGTAGCCTAGGGTGAGCCCAGCACCTTGGACGAAGCTAATTGAGCCGAGGGGGCTTTTTATACCCCTCTTATAAGAGGGGACAAAAGAGCAAGGGGCAAGGGGCGAGGACGGGAACCTTACCCCATTGTACTGTCCCGACGTTGGGAGGGGTTGTTCTGTGGTACGGGACAACCCCTCTGTGGAGGTGGCGTCGGTCCATTGCGGGACTGACTAGCCGTCGAGGTGCCCTGTTAGCTTAACAGATCCGGGGCACCTCACCAAGGCGGCACTGGTGGCACTCGCCGGGTTTTAGTGGGTAGAGCTGCGTCCACTTACAAGCTTTCGGGCGCAGCGAGACCCACTCCCCAGGCGGAATGCCTTAGAGCATTTCCCGGCGTAAAATAAAATAAAAAAAGGATGGGCAACACATAAATTAGTTGCCTGGGGTCGTTCCAGGTATACTAGTTTATGTTCATGGGCGACGTCGACCACTTACCATCAGGTGGTACGTTTGCCAGTTTGCCTATCCAACTAACGTAAAAAAACATCAAGTTTTATAAAGTTAAATTTCACCTAGCCTATCCAAACCAATATTTATATTAACGCTTGACCGGTTTACAACCAATTGCTAAAATGTATATCTATATTTTTATCATATATTTGATACCAGCGCTACAAATTTTATCAAAGTAATTTTCTGCTCATCTCATGCGTGCAAATTTCAAATTTAAATATCATTTTATACGTTTAAATAAATACTGTTATAATTTAAAATAAAAAATATTACATTTGAATTAGGAATCTGTCATTTCATTGAACATGAACAATTCATTTAGTTTTCTCATTTTCGCGTCAATACATTATAAAATATTTTGTGATATTATAACCGACTTCAAAAAATAAAGTAACTAAAATGTTATAAAATAATCGCGTGTACAATCTTTGCGTTTACCACGTCATTATTGTTACTTTTGGTCAGTACAGTCGGTGTCAGCTAAGTTAAATAGGTACCTACAGCAACAAATACGTCACCATTGTCGTATTTGTTGCTCTAGGTACCTACCTATCTACCTTGGCTGACACCGACTCCAAAAGTAACAATAATGACGTGGTAAACGCAAAGATTGTACACGCGATTATTTAGGAGTTCCCTTAACTGAGCTTCGTCTTCATCATCAGACCCCCAATCACAGTCACAACCCATCTAGGTGTAAAGTTCTCATCAATACAAATTAATCAAGCCCAAACACAAGGTTACTGAAGTAAATCGTCGAGGAGTTCCCTCGACTGTCTATAGTCTCCATCATCATAACGGTGATGGCACGTATCACCCATAAGGGTGCAAAGTTCTCATCAGTATAAATTAATTAAGTCCAATCACAAGGTAGCTACTTTAAACTATTTAGGAGTTCCCTTAACTGAGCTTCGTCTTCATCATCAGACCCCCAATCACAGTCACAATCCATCTAGGTGTAAAGTTCTCATCAATACAAATTAATCAAGCCCAAACACAAGGTTACTGAAGTAAATCGTCGAGGAGTTCCCTCGACTGTCTTCCAGCTCCAGCATCAGATCGACTCTAGACCTTCATTAACTTGTAGTGCTTTAAAATGCTTATTTAAAAAAAATATTAAGCACACTAGTTATTCCTACAAATTTCGAAAGTTTCCCTCGATTTCTCTAGGATGCCATCATCAGATCCTGGTTTCCTTATCATGGGACCAAATGGCAAGTATTCCCTTTCAAACAAAAAAAGAATTTTGAAAATCGGTCCACAATTGACGGAGAAATCGGTGTACATACATTAAAAAAAAAACCGGCCGAGTTGAGAACCTCCACCTTTTTGTTGAAGTCGGTTAAAAATAGAGAACCGAATTGCTGTGATTGCATTTCACAAAGTAGGTATGGAGTCAAATACATTTGACTAATACCAAGCGTATTTGTGTACCCGATTATTGATAGGTACAATGAAACCTCCGTTTGTGACAGAAAAAGATCTGGCCGTCCACGTAGGTACCTACTTACCTAGTGTTCGAGCAAAAAGGCGATCAAAGCAGTAAGGGAAAGAATTCGAAGAAATCCTGTCCGAGAGCAAAAGATTTTATCTCGGAGGATGAAGATAGCACATAGAACCATGTCGCGTATTTTAAAAGATGACTTAGAATTTGCAGCCTATAAGAGACGCACTGGTCTTTTATTAACTGACAATTTAAAAAAATGTTAGTGATAAAATCAAAAGAACTAGGTACCTTCTTAAACGGTACGCAAAGGGGACACACAGAAAATATTTGTTTACGGATGAGTTTTTTTTTTATAATTGAGCAATATTTTAACAAACAAAATGACCATATTTGTGCTCAAAGCTCAAGCTTCTCAATGAATCAACAAAGTACAACGTGGGCATTTTCCAACCCGACCCCAGGAGGCCGTGTGGTCGCAGACTGCACGGTTGGCGGGGGGCAACTAACCACTTTAACAAACCAATAGTGAGCCAAATAGGGTCACACTAATCCGACGAAGCATTAGGGCCTTCGGGCCATTAGCATAGATCCATCCAAAAAAAAAGTGGGCATTATCCGATTTTAGTAATGGTTTGGTGAGGTGTTGGCTATGAAGGGGTGACTAAGCCATATTATTGTAAAAAAGATATCAAAACATCGGCACAAGTTTATCAAAACACCATTCTTGAGAAGGTAGTTAAGCCCCTTAACAACACCATGTTCAATAACCAAGAATGGTCCTTTCAGCAAGACTCCGGGTCATAAAGCTCGATCCACCCAATCTTGGTTAGAAATAAAAACGTTCCGGACTTCATCAGAGCTGAAGACTGGCCGTCATCTGGTCCCGATCTTAGTCCCCTGGATTATGATTTATGGTCAGTTTTAGAGTATGGCTTGCTCTAAATGTCATAATAATTTGGAGTCCCTAAAACAATTCGTACGATTGGAAAACAATTTCATTACACTGTAACTTTTTTGCTTATTGTGTAGTTAAAAACTATGTCTTCTTCTGACGTCTATACTGTCATTATGTGAAAATTGTTCTACAGCTAACTTCATGGTGTCGGTTTTTATGTGACGGTGTGCGCGCGCATCGTAAAAAAAAATTCCCTAACGCGCCAAAATAAGTATAACTTCAAAAATGTTTTTTTTTTCTTTGTTAAAATATTTAGGGCAAGACTATGTAGTTCATTACGCACGCACGCATAGCACGAAAGCATGCTTTTGTGGAATATAAATGAAAGCCCCAAAGAGATCTCCGACCGAGCGAGATGCTCCGTGACGACGAGTCCTGGACGACGATGGTCTCCTTCTGTGAGGCAGAAGTAGGCCGACGAGCGGGTGAGAGAGGAGCCGCCGGCGAGGCCTTCCCCCGTTACTTAATGCGCCTCCAGTAACGCCCATGTGCACGTGTCGGGCTTTAGGATGGGAACCTGGGCCCAGTATAGCACAACTTCGCGGGGACTGCTTAGTAGCGGTCGGGCAGTTCCCCTTACGAGTAGTCTGGTCTTCGCCGGGGCCTGCCTGTCGCTGAGATGATCCTGTTGCCTACAGATCCGGCACCCTCAAAAATCTACTAAACTATGAAAAAAAATAAACTATGAAATTTGTGGGTATAGAAGTTTCTGGAACGTCCAAATAAAATAATAACGCACTCAGTTTTGAAACATTAATTATTCTTATACAGCTATACTCATTCGACATCTATGGCTTATCACTCTACAATGATGCGAGTATCACTAAAAGATTAACGAAATATTTCATATCTCAAATAATAGTTTAACAAATAACAAACTTATAGGAAGGTAATTCGATTTAAATATAACTTTTTTTACTCAAATATTACTACAATACTTTTGTAAAATAATATTTTTGTAAATGTAATGTTTTTGTAATATTTATGCGTCTGATAAAGCTGCGACTCCCGGCAGTACTTTTCCTGTAACAAAAAAAGAAAACATTTGAACTAGTGACGTAGTATGTTACATTATTTATTTATTGCTAAATGCGGCTCTACACTCTCCCCGATTCCCGAGACAGTCCGAGGCAGGGCGAGCGCGAGAGTGTAGATGGTAGCGTTCGCCCGCCTCATCCTGTCATTTATATGTATGTATATAAATAGGCAGACGTAGAGGCCTCGGGCGAGATATAAGGAGTGATCTCGAACGAGAGTGTAAAGCCACAATAATAGTACTAGCAGAGGTTCATTGTTGAAACTATCATAGATTCATTATTTTATTCTAATGTGAGCTTTACCTACATATTATAATTATGCCTGTACGTTCCCGAAAAATTACTATAAATTAGCAGTTTTTTAGTAAAATGGAGCGAGGCGTGATCTAAGTTCTCAGATATATAATTGTCAAGAATCCGAAAGAAAATACACGGAGTAATTAATTATATCTATGGTCGGTTTGTCTTGGATAAAAGACGGGAATAGATAGGGAATTGTGTCATATTAGGTATGTGACATTAAGTCACATAATATGATACACTATATTTCGCTGCGGTATCACTGGCATCAAAAATATATCTATATAAAAATCGATTGTTTGTAAAGTCGGTTTACTGACAATAGTTGAACGCGACAACGTCATAAGAAAATGGAACGCCTCATAGCGAGGTAACGCCTCATACGTTATGTTTTTTGACGTGACAACGTCTTATAATTCGATGGAGCCGACTGCACGAACGAAAAAAGATGACGTATGCGGCGTTACCTCGCTCTGAGGCGTTCCATTTTCTTTCGTGCAGCCGGCTCTATCGAATTATAAGACGTTGTCACGTCAAAAATGCTACTAACCTACTAATAAACGCGAAAGTTTGTAGTATGGATTATGGATGTTTCTCTTTCACACAAAAACTACTGAATTAATTTTAATGAAACTTTTTAATGAAGCTTATACATCAGAATAGCGTATGTGTTCGCTATAATTTATCCCCGTACTCCGCGAATGGGTAATACGCGGGCGAATCCGTGGGGCGCTGCTAGTAGTAAATTAACGTATGAATAATTATAATTGTCTTTAATAATTGGACTATCAATTGACGCCTGGTATTGAAATTATTCCATAAAACAAACTTTTTTTATGTTTATTATTAGTATAGATTCTGTATGTATCTAATATTATAAAAGCAAGCTCCTATAATAGCGTAGTAACAAACGTCGTACGTTCGCGGGCACCGACATGAACCACTACCCTGTAAATTAAAATGCGCTATGCAGCACTGGTTGCATGTTAGGTCATTGCTACATCGGTCTAGGTCACCTGAATTAATGCTAATTTTCTTCATTAATTGTAGACTAGACTTTCTGCCAATATTAACATATATTCCTTTTATATCTTTGAGTATGTCTGCTTCTATCAGTTCCAAGGGACTCTTCCACTCGTTGGTTACCCTAAAACTGTCTAGATAGGTCTAGCAGATTAGCCAGATCTTTAGAACCAGGTGGGTAGCAGCCGCTGTATTAGCTGCTTCAGTGATACGGCGGCCCTGGGCTAAAGATGCCGCAAATTGAAATTTCAAATTCTTGAAACTATCCAGAATGCCATCTTAAATCTTTGCCTGATGTGTCCACACACGGCTCCGCTAGAACAAGCTACACCACTGTCAAGAATATGTGTTGCTGTTGGTAACCATAGTGCCAGTCCTTCCCACCATGGTTCAAGTATTGTCGTGGCGGTGGGGCTCGGTAGCCTAAGGTACACCTAGTACCTTGGGTGAAGCCAATTAAACCGAGGGAGCTGCTCTTTGTACCGCTCTCATAAGAGGGACAAAAGAGCAGGGGGGACAAGGGGCGAGTATGGGAACAGGTACCCCCACTGCATTGTTCCGACGTCGGGAGGCGTAGTTCTATGGTGCGGGACACCCCCTCTGTGGAGGTGGCGACGGTCTTTTGGGGGACTGACTAGCCGTCGAGGTGCCCTGTTACCCAACAGATCCGGGCCACCTCACCAAATGCGGCATTGGTAGCACTCACAGAGTTACTGTGGGTATTCGGCACAGATATGTGCGTGTGCGGATACCACAATCACACGTTTTGAGGAATAATAACTATAAATACTGTTGTGCGTTTCCCTTCGCATATATTATGTCAACATTTTCAATTTTATCTTTATAACTGCATTTTTTTTTTTAATTTTAAGTACCTATTTGATTTTGTATCTAACTAAAGTTTTTATATTATGCCCTGTGTAAGTGTATATTTATATTAAGAATGTGTATTGTGTAACAGTGTATAACAGTTATAAATATTCCTTTAAAAAAAATATTCTATTCTAATCTCTAGCACTTGGTTTATAAATCTCTTTGCATACGATAGATATTTATTAATTTTAGATTTTGTTTACAAATTTTAGGGCGGGTGAAATCGCGGGTACCATTTAGTATCAAAGTAAAGGTTTCGAGACATCACTGAGCCTGTAGGGCTAGCAATAATAGCATGCGAATACGACAAAATTTTGTCGACCCCTTTTCACGTATTATTTCATACAGTTAATAGGAGAAAAAAGACAAAATTTTGTCGTGCGCTCATGCTAGCCCTACTGGTCGTTTGGCGTAACACTGCCACTTCGATATATTTGTATAATTACAGGAGGCAAATAACAGGTTACCCTAGTGTTTAATAACTTGCGTGTTGCGCCATGGATTCAAATTGTATTTGAAGTTTTAAATCGTGTCAAGGCCACGGGGTAAAAAAAAGCGTTAAAATTACACCATTTTATTGGATATGTCGATAGTTTTATATTGGTGGGAGGTCGGAAACACCGGGTATCATGCTACCACTATCATGCTTGTTCCTCCCGTGAAACAGCTATGTGTTTCGGAAAGGAGGGCAAGACAGGCAGTGTAATTACTGGCACCGAGACTTAACATCTTATGTCTCAGGATAGGCAACACATAAATGAGTTGGATGGGCTAGTTTCTGGTTAACTGGTTTATTATTTATGGTTGATGCTGCCCATTGGTCAATTGCCATTATGGCTCGTCTGCCCGTTTGCCGATCCAAGTAAAAAATCGGTTGTCTGTAAAGTCGGTTTACTGACGATAGTTGAACGTGACAACGTCATAAGAAAATGGAACGCCTCAGAGCGAGGTAACGCCGCATACGTCATCGCATACTTCATGTTTTTTCGTTCTTGCAGCCGGCTCCATCGAACTATAAGACGTTGTCACGTCAAAAAAAAAAGTTTTGACTATGATTAATTTTATATGAGGGGTACATACGATCTTAAGATTTTATTTATTTAATATTGGTTTTAAAAAACGTGGAATGTAAGAAAATAATGATTTTCCGCTGTTTATTTTTCATCCATATTCGAAATGTTGAATTATGGCTATAATGTACGTATAAAACTTATATGTATAACAATGAGTAAAATAAGCAAAAAATATTGAAAACATTAAAACCCAGTTAAATTATTTTTTTTAATGTAGAGAAAAAATATGTACATACTTGTACCACATAATAGATATGAAACTGTACCTACATAACTAAAACAACGAACAAAATAAAACCAGCACAGCATAAAACTACTTTTTGGGCATTCACTAGGTTTATACTTTACAATTTACAGCATCCACGATCAAAAGGGTAACCGATGATGCTTTATCGTCATGAGGATACGTGATAGTTCTTTGTTCATTCTGACAGTGGTAATCAATTGATCTTTAGATGCAATCTCAGGGAGCTCGAAGAACTTGGTAAGCCAATTTCATAAGAACTCGAGAGGAATATCACCATCATCGTAAGTGTCTCTTATGTCAGACTAATGTACACGTGTCTCATCGAAATCAGGCGAGGAGGAAATTTTTGGGAGATTGGCATACTATGGTTTGTCAAGAGGTAGTGACATGTTGCTATGCAGCCGAATTGGGTCGGCACGACCGGGGTGGTATCTCTCGCTCGCATAACATCAGCATCAAGTGACAGCTATGCTGTCGCGTTTCGTGCGGTTTGTGAGTTTCCAGTGGCCCATTGGGGGGGGGGGATAGGGAAAAGGAGGGCAACGCATTTGCATAACTTTTGATTGTGCAGGTGTCTATGGACGTCGGTAGTCACCATATGGCTCCGACTGCTAGGTTGCCTCCTTGTCACATTAAAAAAAATTAAGCATGAAGCGTCACTGGCAGACTACTGCACATTTGTCTCCTCGAAATCAGGCGAGGAGGATATTTTCAGGGGTTTGCTTTACTATGAGGCCTTACCTTCCAACAGCTCCAACGACGCCCCACCGCCGGTAGACACGTGGGACACTTTGTCTTCTGTGCCCCATTTCGCGCAGCACGTGGCCGTGTCACCGCCACCTGCATAGAATAAGGCAGTGTAGTCCAATCTATTGAGTTGAACACTCTTTGGTGGGTATATTGTTAACAAAAATGTGAAAATGGGAGCCAAGTTATTAGTTTGGTGCGGCTGTCGACTTTACCGACGAAATACCTACTTGAGATTTTGGACCGGCAAGTTCGGTGGAAT
This sequence comes from Helleia helle, assembly GCA_963853865.1. NCBI lineage: Eukaryota > Metazoa > Arthropoda > Insecta > Lepidoptera > Lycaenidae > Helleia > Helleia helle. The sequence goes on from OY971421.1 coordinate 19,135,188, forward strand.
ATCCTTAAATTTATGTTTAAACAAAAACACAATTTCTTGATTTTTTCTGCTACAACAATTTGCTATTTAAAGGTCGAATTATTATTATTTACACAATGCAAAGGGGCCATCTATAAATTACGTCACACGTTAAGGGGAGGGAGGGGATCAACGAAGTGCGACATTATGTGACAAGGGTGGTAGTGGGTCAGGATTTTGTGACGTCACATAAGACTACTGTGAACTAATAAAAAAACGAAATTAAAAAACAATTTAAAGCATAATAACACTACTTAATTTCGGAACAGCTGTTTTGATTGAAAAAAATAAAAATTGCAAAATATGTGACGTCACACTAGGGGGCGAGTATCATACATGTGACCATGTGACAAGGACGAGGGAGGGGTCCAAATATCATGAAATTCGTGTGACGTAATTTATGGATGGCTCCAAATAAGCATTGATCTATTTGATTTGGCTAGTTTAAGAGAATAGAATCTTACAGTAACTTGCATATACATACTACGACATATACTTAATTGACTTTTTAAGATTAACATAAAATGACTAGTATAAACTAGAATGTTCTTTTGAATTAAAAGTCTAACTACCATGGTTTGCAATGGAGAACTAAGTCAATACTCAATATATACTAAAAACGTACCTATAATAGTGATTGTTCCATTGGCAGTAGCCTTCACAACACCATCCATGAGCGCTCTGGTTCCACCCGCAAACTTCTCAAATTCAAACACTCCAGCTGGTCTGTATGAAAAAAAAATGATGAATAGACCTATTTAATAGAAAACAGATTTCATGCCGTTAAAGGAAAACAGGAGGAGACCTGGATGCCTGAGAATATTTTTTTTTATAGAATATTGATCCACTTTCAACACACACCCTTATAAAATTCAGATGAGATGCATATTCTTTTGCATTTAATTTCATTATATCTTATAGGTATTATTAAGTATGTTTGTATTGTTACTATTTCATGTTTTTTGGGTAGTTGTAAAGAACTAGAAAATATATCAAAAAACAAAAAAAAAAAATTGGCACGAAACAAGCAAATCCACAATATAAAAGCTACTTTAATTTGTCGTCGTCATTGTAACGATTTTTTTTCAACCACAACTTACAATCAGGTATCATTACAGGTACTACCCAATTCGATAGTGAGGCACACATAATTTAACTTGTATGACAAATATGTTTGATCATAACTGCCTCACACACTCACCCATTCCACACAATGACTTTAGCCCTGGCAATAGGTTCAGCAAAGAGCTCCCTTGATTTAGGTCCAACATCTAGACCCATCCATCCATCAGGGACACCACCTTCTACATCAGCCGAACCGACCTAAGAAATGAAATATTTACCTGATAAGTAAGGAGTTATATATACTTCTTTTTTTGGGAAAACTAGCAGATGAGCTTTGTGGTAAGTGATCAACGTCATGAAGGTAAATAAGTTCAGGATTAACCCAGGCAACTTATTCATTAAAACATTGCCTAATTCCTGAGACATAAGATAGTTGTGCCGGTCTAAAGTATATTAAAATTAAAGAAGTAATATGAGGAATTATTACAAAAATACTACCTGGGCATTTTCATCAAACTTATCAGCTGTCACAAAGTCTACAGGCAGGTGAACTTTGACATTGTTCTTTGCTGCTTTCTCAAGTAACTTAGCAACAATCTTGGCACCATCAGCATCATATAATGAGTTACCAATCTGTAAATAAAGAGATATGTAGGAATTATGAACTTACCAAGAGTAGGTTAATGAGGTGTTGTCAATATTTATAACATACAATAAATAAGTGAAAATTTATGAATTCAACAATAACAAAGTCAGAGGCATGGACTAGTATATAATATCACTTGATAGTTCATACTATTTTAAAATACTTTAGTATAAATTGGCAATTTAGTGGAACATTAGAGTCGGAGAGATTTTTTTTTTTAAATGTTAACGTGAATATCATCAGAATGAAAAATGAGGACTGACAGAAGTCCTCCCATAACCATGGTTGATTTAAAGTATCCAAAACGTCGGGCTTGTAAAAACCTTAATAAACCCCAATAAAATTGATAAAAGTGGTTTTATTATAATCAGAGATATAAGATAAGATAAAATATAAAGTATTTGTATTAAACAGTAACAAAAAAACTCACCTTCATACCCTTGCTTTCTTTCAGAAAGGTGTAAGCCATTCCACCACCGATAATCATTTCATTAACTTTATCCAATAAATTTTCAATCAATAGGATTTTATCTGCCACTTTAGCACCACCAAGAATAGCCAGGAAAGGTCTAGAAACAATTTATAACATACTTTTAATACATTACCTCCCTCTTACCAGCACTTTCTAAAACATCAGGCTATAAACAAAAGCCTACAGCAATAAATGACAGCAAAATGTGATTAATGACAAAAAAACTGACTATTATCAGTGGCTCTAAACATAATGCTATGTGGTTGGCACTAAATCAACAATGTATTTGATTACTAGCCGTTGCCTGCAGCTATGTCCTTATTAAGATGTTATAGTTGTAGAGACAGATGATGTTTATTTTATATAAATGTGCCTATGTTACTCGGAGATATAGCAGAGTACTGTTGAGACTTTTTAAAATTGATTGGTTTCAAAGATTTTCTCCTTCATCTAAATTTGCAAACAAACTCACAAACATTACTACTTTATAATATAGAAGATAGAAATAATTAGAATAAGTCAACAATTTCATATATTTACATAAATCTTACTAATATTATAAATGCCAAAGTTTGTAAGAATGTATGGATGTATGTTTGTTACTCTTTCATGCAACTACTGAATGGATTTTAATGAAATTTTACAATAACATAGCTAATATATCAGAATAACATATAGCCTTAATTCTAAGTTAATTAAGTCTACTACAAATAAGATTTTTTAAAATCTGAACAATCTGAATCTATACATAAAACTTAAAATATGATTATTTACCTTTCCGGTTCATGGAGGGCTTTAGCAAAGTACTGCAATTCCTTTTTAAGCAAAAATCCACTAGCCCTTTGTTCAAACCCTTCACCCATCATAGAGCTGTGTGCTCTATGAGCCGTACCTGATGACACAGATATTTGCACATTAAGTACTTAAAATACAAATCAATAAATATAAACACATCTCTGAAGCTTTAAGATGTTTTTAATTGTTTTTTTTTTAACTTTTTAATTTACTTAAGAATATCAGAATAATTAGTTGAGTTGAAATATTAGATGACTACACTACACTTTACTAGTTAACTTTTGTGTTTTGAACCCCTGATAAATATAGTAAAATTTATATAATTTGTGTATTAATAGAATCAGGCGTTATTTTGCTAATTAAATTATAATTTAATTTGTGTATTGTTACCAAAAGCATCATTGACATAGACATCGCCCAATTTTCTTAAGCTGGCTCTGAAAGCTTTAACTTTCTCTGGATCAGCTTTAGCTTTGGCTCCACTAGCATCCACTCCTTTGCCTTCTTCTTCAATATGGAATCGGAGGTTTTCTAACAATATTACTGAACCTACGAGGGGATCAGCACAAGCAGCTTCAACTTCAGCCCCAACGCAGTCTGAGAGGAATGTAATATCTCTAAAAGGAATAAGATGTATAATTGGTAAACAGTTCATAAAAAAATGTTTAATCAGTACATAATACAATTAAATAGCCATTTTATTTTAATCTATACCTGTTTAACAATTTTTTAAGCTCTTCGGCGGCAGGCTTTAAAGTGTACTTTAAGTTTGGCTGGCCGTCCGGTCTTCCGAGATGTGACATAAGAACCACTGATTTGGCTCCCTTATCCAGAGCATACTTGATAGTGTCCAATGCTGCAACTATACGCTGATTGTTTGTTATTATTCCTTCTTTAAGAGGGACATTGAAATCAACCCTAAAATAACGTAAGTTCATAAGTATTTGTGTTTGTAATACATTGTTATTTAAAAAAAATTGATGTCTCTTACCTCATTAACACACGCTTTCCCCCTAAGTTTAGCGCATCTATACTGAGTTTGTTTAAAGCCATATTTAAATATGCCTGATATACAAATTTTAATTAATAATTTACAATTATTGCACGTAAAAATCCAGTTGTTTCATCAATTTTATTTATAACCTTGTTTATGTCAAAAGGGTCAAATCTGTCAAAAATGATGGTTTTTTTTGTAGTTTTGTTGCTGTTGAAACCGGCTAAGACCTGAGGCCATGCTGCCATGTCTGTCGTGTGAACAATTTTTTGTTTGTGCTTTGGAGGAACGGCGGTGGCATGATATAGTACATAGATTAAGTTTTAGTAAATTTTTTTTATGGACTGCACTTAGTTCTAATTTTTTTAATCATAAGAGGGCAAAAAAAAAATCAGAGTTTATGCAGATGCGTTGCCCTCCTTTTCCCAATCCCTCCCCCCAATGGGCCACCAGAAACTCTCAAACCGCACGAAACGCGACAGCATAGCTGTCACTAAATTATGTGAGTGAGAGGTACCACCCCGGTCGTGCCGACCCAGTTCGGGTGCAATGCAACATGCCACTACCTCTCACGTCATTGCCAATGACGAGTTAATAATTATTCTATAATATGGAGAAGCGCCGGGAAACTCCAAGGAGCGCTGCTCAATCCCCCCCCCCAATCAACTCCCATGACCCCATCAATCAACTTTCACTTCCCACTCAACTCACCCAGAACAGTCCACCACAATATTCGCCAACCAATCACAAAATAATATGTAGGTACAGATTAAGTTTCTAAAACAAACACTATAGAAAACCGCTCCGAATTAACAAAATAACAATTATTATAACTAACGGGAAACCAAAAAAACACAACTGCGTGCCTCGATATTTCCTGCCGTTCCTCTAAAAAGTATGTTAAGCAAAAGTATATAGCACAATCGAGCACTCTCAAAAGAAGTGCTTTCGCGAGATGTGGTAGCAGAAAATTAGCAAGTGTTTTGTCTCTAAATTGACATAGGCATATTTTACATATAAAATATAAAAGAAAAACACTTTCCCCCTTTATTTTTTCAACACAGAACTTAGCGCATTCTGCTGCTTCACCCCAAAACGCTAACACTTGTCACGTGACGTCATATGTTGTTAAACATCGTAAAAATGATAAAATGATTCTAGTTGTCGTTAGTAAAAAATGGCTTCTAAGTTTTATTATTGTTGTACGGTGCCTATGTGTGGGTACACTGTCAAAACGCCTGAAAATTAGTTTTTACAATATGTACTGCGTACGGAAATGGTGTATAAAAGTACATCAATATTCTTCCGCTTCCGCTAAATAGGAACAGGTGACGTAATTTCCTTTTATTATCACGTGACCTATTTTAAATTTTGTTACATATTATTTATTAAATATTAATTTAATCAAATTAAAATAAGGGAAAATATTGTATTTTTTCAGAATTCTATCATAGAAACTACCAATTAACATCAAAATTATATTTTTATATGAATACTGTCAACATCCTTAATCGGCATTGTGCGGCACTGAATCGCATTATGTTTTGTAATTGGAAATCACACATTAGCAAATAGATACCGTGTGTTAACACCGTGTACAGACCATGTGAAGCCTGTATTGACTTACGACATTCAGCTCTGGGGTTCAGCTAGCAACAGCAACCTAGAAATACTGAAAAGGTTTTAGAGCAAAATAATGCGAGCTATGTACAACAATATATTATTACTAAACATATACAACACTTAGTTAAGTATTGTATATGTTTACTCACGTACTTATAGTTGTACATAGTTATGTACAACTATAAGTACGTGAATCTGGACTTCTACCTGCGAACAATTAGACAAGGAATAGAAACATACAGCAAGAAATATCAAGCAAAAATGAACATACAGAATATATATTGATTTGCGGGGAGAGTGCAGCACTCTCGCTTCAAGAGATAATATGGCATACCGAAACTTTGAGTTTAGATTCACCTTTGAGGTAGGAAATATATTATGTATTATTAAATTTAAATCTTTGAGATTCACATCCAAATGACAAGATTGACATAACTGAAGGTATAACTCAGCTAAGGAGACGCTTGACGAGGAAAACCTGACAAGCTATTTGATTATTGTTTGAACCAAACAGATTACTAATACTATTGTTTTCTAATGTTTACGCGAATTTCACTCATTATAATGAAACACTTTTTTACGGATTTTATCGCGGTTTATTAAGATTTTTACAAGCCCGACGTTTCGGATACTTTACAGCAACCATGGTCCCGTGACCATGGTTGCTGTAAAGTATCCGAAACGTCGGGCTTGTAAAAATCTTAATAAACCGCGATAAAATCCGTAAAAAAGTGTTTCATTATAATTACTAATACTACATTATAACCAAATTCATACAGTAGTCCAACGGACGCGTCTAGAGAGGGCAATCGTGCGGGGTCTGCGGGATGAGGGAGGGGCGGGCATCTCCCAAACTGCCATACACTCGTTCGGGAGCAGTCAGCCAGGGCTGTCTCTTTTTATTTATATTGTTTAGTTGTTTCGTTACAGTTTATATTTATTTTGAAGATGCTTTTATTCTTTGTATGATTTTTTTAATGAAATCAAAAATTAATAACCTAGCTGTATTAGTTTAAAAGTAATATTTCTTTTCTTAGAATAGAATAGTAGTTTCTTAGAATAGTATTATTTCTTTTCTTAGAATGATGTTCTGGGGTGCCGATTACGGATAAGACAATATATTTCATGGTGGCGGACGCGATTTCAAAAAATCGTTATATGGGTATTATTTTCATGGTTTTTAGGGGTGTAGATTACGAATATGACGATATATTTCGAGGTTCAATATGGCGGACGTGAATTTTAAAAAATCAACATGGGTATCGTTTTCATAGTTTTCGGGGGTGCCGATTACGAATATGACGATATATATCGAAATACGAGATGGCGGACGCTAATTTTTTAATAAAATTAATATGGGTATTATTTCCATGGTTTTCGGGGATGCCGATTACGAAAATGAAGCAATGATATATCTGCACGACCTGATTCAACTATAAGCACACTATTTTTAGTAGTTACTCGTCATTTTGGCGGTATTCAGAAAAATGAAATACATACATACTTATCTAAACATTCACAAAATATAAATACTAATACAATATACGAATTTATATACTCATAAAACACAAAATACAGAATACTGCATAATAAGTTATAAGTATATTATACAATAATATCACGCACTCACACCCGCACGCACGCACGTACACATACACATTACTAAAATAAAATAGTTAATTTAAAAAAGAAAAAAAGAAAAGAAAAAAAATACTCAAAACCAAATAAACAAAACTGATGTAAATATTGTGATAGGAATAAAGAATGTCAAAACAAAAGCAACATTTCGCGTGACATCAAACGCGTTGAACCACTGTATGTATTTACACTGTGCTAATGGGTATTTTCGCTTTAAATGGCGCAGGCTGTTTTTTGTCTGTCCCATGGCTACGAACAGATGAAAACAATATTTGGACACATATTTTTTTAAGCAAAATCTTATTACACTAAAGGTATGACTATAAATCTATATGAATTTGATTTATATCTCCTGAAATAATATATTTTCAATTTTATTTTAATTAAAAACGATTCAAAAATGTGAAAAATATGCTGTCCCAACGACAATTTGCCTCCTAACACTTCATTTTTCGGATGTTTTACTGTACGCAGCTAAAGTAACGACCATTTACTTTTATTGTCAATAGTTTATTTATACATTTAAACTAAGTATTTTAGTTCAGTTAGTAAACAAATTAATTCAATAAATTAAAAATAACCTTGTCCTACGAATTCGCGACTACCGGACATGTCTTCATAGTCACGCGTTTTTTATTACTAAAATACCCATGTACGGGCAAAATTTTGTTTTTATGGCAGCCCCAAGTACAAATGTCAAAGTATGAAACGTCATTTTGAAATCTGTGATTAAAGGTATCCAGCAGGTACAGCATATTCTCGTCGCAAAAATTTTGGTTAAGAAAAATCTACTGACGTTAGTAACGTTTTTTTCTTATGAATATTAAGTTTGTCTTTATTTTTTCTTGCGCTGCATATAGCTTAAACCCTGCTGAAAACATATACTTAGATTTTGGGGCTCCTAATTATTTTTTTGAGTATTTTAATCTAATTTCTGTATTGATCTACATTATTCGTCACGTCCTGTTAGCAACCGTTACTATAGGACGGACAAAGATGTTACGAAACAGACGTGTAAAGCTTAGTACTCATTTCAACTAAACGGAATTTAAATAAAGGATTCCATAAAAAAATATTATAATAAATGAATTTATTTTTAAGAGTTTCGGACATAATTCGACGTAAGAGCAGTTGCATTCGTTAATTTTTGTCTGATAATCAGCTGTTGTAGTGTTAAGACTGTAGCTTAGTTGGTACTTGTACCTACGTACTTAATCTTTAAATAAACAATATTGTACTAATTATTCCTTCCAATATTTTTAGATAATAATAGCGTTAACATCTGCTGAAAGACCCATTAAGCGGTATCTAGATAAAGTAAAAAACAACCCTGGGAAGGCTACAGAAATTAGATAAAACCAGTTAGCGCAAATTAAAGCCAACAGAAAGAAGCTATCTGAAATGAATCAAGAGGAGAGATCTCATTAGATCAATAAAAATTAAATAAAATCATTTATTTCGGGATTAACAAATGCCCATAGAGTGTTAGTAACAATCAAAATATGTATAATAATATTATAATCAATATTATACTGTACGATTTTAACCTCACAGTGAATCCTATTCTTAATATGTCTGTTGCGTCACGTCATATGTCCATTTAGTGATTGTCTCAAAATATTTTTTTGTAATTCTTTATAAATCGATAAATTATTTAAGCTAAGTATTATTATTTATATGCTATAAATAAAGAAAAATAAACAACAATTAATATTTTATTTCAGTCATAATATTCCTTGACTAATTAAAATATTAATACGAAAAATAAAACTTGCATTTGGACGAAATGTTACGATACTGACCAAATTGGTGTATTTTTATCAAAAATAAATTTATTATGTCCAAGTATTAATATTTAGTTTCATTGATTGGTACAGTGAAAGCTCATTTGGTGTATTTTTATCGTTTTATTTCCAATAATTGAATTTTTATCGAGGTTTGAGTTTTGTTACTAACAAGACATTTTTTTCCTAATCTATTAAGAAAAAATGATTTAAGAGATAAAATATACGTATCAGCTCGTAACTTTTATATAATTATAACTCATGAAATATAACTTTTTCTACAATAATACATAGTTTTTAAGTCCTAAATCAATAATGAATTTTTAAAAGCTGTTTTTATATCCTGCGCCATTTAAAACAAAAATGCTCTAATACTTAGTTGCAGGATACAAAAATTGTATTAGTAGTACCTTTATCATTTCTTCTAATGAAAGTATTAAGTAACGCATAAATACTAAAATCAATGATAAAGTTTTGATAGTAATGAATGAATAATAAACTGGAAGACAAGTACCTACCTATGTAAAATGTGCCATCTAAAGGTTAGCCCGCACATTGCGGCAACAGCACTGCACTGCACTGCAACTGCACGACACGGCACGGCACAGCACTTTTGGTATATCGCACTATAGGAATGTTGACATTTTTCATAAATGTTTATAGATCATTTATAAATATCTAATAGAGGCCTAAATATTATTAACTTTTGCTTAAATACGTCTAATGCCTATAAAATCTTGCATTTTATAATGCATTTTAAATTTCACTCCAAAACGCTAACACTTGTCAAGTGACGTCATATGTTGTTAAACATCGTAAAAATGATAAAATGATTCTAGTTGTCGTTAATAAAAAATGGCTTCTAAGTTTTATAATTGTTGTACGGTGCCTATGTGACTGTACACTGTCAAAACGCCTGAAAATTAGTTTTTACAATATGTACTGCGTACGGGAAATGGTGTATAAAAGTACGTCAATATTCTTCCGCTAAATAGGAACAGGTAACGTCATTTCCGTTTATTATCACGTGACCTATTTTAAATTTTGTTACATTTTATTTATTAAATATTAATTTAATCAAATAAAAATAAGGGAAAATATTGTATTTTTTCAGAATTCTATCATAGAAACTACCAATTAACATCAAAATTATATTTTTATATGAATACTGTCAACATCCCTATTGCAGCAGTTAAACTGCAGTGGGGGGACACTTTGCGGCAAAATTCGTTCGGAAATTTCGTTCGGAAACATGGAAGAAACTGATAGTATTTTTTAATTAAAATTTTTATATAATATTGGACTTTTATTGACATTTTTAAATACTTATTGAACTTATTAACTGATACTATCTATAATTTATTCTCATTATTTCGGAATTATAATATAATAAATTATCTGAACTTATGAGCCATGTCACCAGGCCGTATCTTATGAGTCACAATATAACACCAAATACTAAAAACAGAATCAAATGAATATTAAAGTAATCCCATCCGGGGAATTGGGTGAAATGGTCCCGTTAATGAGGACTGATCACCCATCTGGCCTTGCTGGCGTCCCCACCCCTTAAATAATAATAATAATAAATAAGTAATCCCATGCAACAAAAGTAATTTTCTCTTTTTTGCTCGATATTATTAACGGCAACAGGTAGAACCTTGAAATATTCACAGAATATTTAGTAAGGTAGGTATATATTAACTTTAAAGATCTGTAAGAAATAAAAGGCTTTTTTATTTATTTATTAACATTAAAAATAAATACATTAATTAAAATAAATATTCATGGGGTGCTCCATTAAGTGGCCACTTCATACGGCCCACAGGTACGGCCTAACTAATTTAGAAATGTATGCTAGCCGCCATTTTGTCGCTGCAGTGCAGTGTCGTGCCGCTTCCTATATCGTACTTTGCGTCACTGCAACGGTAGCGGAGTGACACTCTGCGGCAGGTTTGATGAGTTGATAAATTTAGACGCAGACTGCCGCAACGTGTCGCTCAACTGCTGCATAGTGCGATATACCTCATACAATTTCTTACAAAGTATATTTTGCTGTGCAGTGCCGTGTCGTGCAGTTGCAGTGCAGTGCCGCAATGTGCGGGCTAACCCTAATGTGAAATCAATTAAAAATAATTTAATTACAATAAAATATTTTTTTTTGGCAAATATGCTCTATAAATCTTAGAAAAGAAGACGATCGACACAATATTTGAATTAGTAATTTTTTTATTCCTCTAAAGTTGGCAACACCGTACGTTCTTCGCGAAATGCACGCATTGAGACGCTCCGATTTAGAATGTTCCTCAAAATGCTACGTTGAAATATATGAAACTTTAGGAGTGAGTGATAAGCTTCGTGGTTTTAACATTCAAGACTTCTGTTTACCTTTTTGTTTAGTTTATATTAGTGACTGCTTTGGGTGACGAACATCTATTAAAAGTAGTGCGTCGTAAATTGAAACATGGTGCCGCTAGGACCGGGGCCCGGCCATCCTACCGCACATCAAACTCACGGCGGGCCTTCTACAAATTTGTCCGGGCCAAATACGCTCTCACAGAGTACTTCTCAAACTAATAAGTCGTCAGCAGCGGTAAGTTGTACTTTTAAAGTTGTAATAATGACACATTTCTTTTCAATCTGGCGGTTTGCACATGTTTATGTAACTTAATTTGAGCACGTGCGATTTGGCGCTAATTTTAACATTACTTTTTAGAAGCCGAATTACACACTCAAATTTACCCTCGCAGGCCATACGAAAGCCGTTTCATCTGTCAAATTCAGTCCAAATGGAGAATGGCTCGCAAGTTCCTGTAAGTATTGATATAACAACTTCCTTACAAACTGACATAAGTTATGTCTGTGGGGGTGATACATGATGCTAGGCATTTTTAAAATTTTATATTGTATTTCCATTTAATCTTGCACATATTATGCAAGTGTGGATTGGAAACTTAAATATGCTAATTTTAACTTTTATAATTTTAGAACACATTATGTGTTGCCTATTTCATTAGCCTTGCCATACAAGGCTAATACTATAGACCTGTTTAATTATTCAATAGTATTTATAAATTATGCAATATTTAAATGTGCTACTTCCTGACTAAATTCACAATTATTTTTGTAATATCCATAAATTGTGTAGCTTAAAACAATATAAAGTTATTTCATAAATGTTCAAAAATCACTAATCATTCTTTGAAGGCCCAAGCCTCATATTTAACCAACATTCCAAACCTTGTGTTGTAAGGCAATACAGTCTGTTTTTGCTCAAACAAAGTTGTCTATGACTTCATTTTTTTGTGACACCAATTCTCATTTGTACTTCCTAGTGACTGGTTCACACCTCAAAATAGGCTAAGAATACAAAGCTTGGAAGTTTATTTTCACACACATACTGTATATATTAGAATACATTATTACTACATATTATATACATCATGTAAGGCTAATAAGAACTGCTTATTAAGCTATATTACAAAGATATTTAGTTATCAATCTAAAGTGCCCAATCACACTATGTATAGAAATATTAAAATTAGATTAGTCATGATAAACTAGCCCTGTAGTGGGTTTTATTTCTAATGGAGTGAAAATAAATATAAAATTATTGTCTTAGAGAATAAAATTATATGTGTAGTTGTAGTGTAATGTCATTTAAACAATAAATAATATTATATAATACTAGTGGCACCGACAGACGTTGTCCTGTACAAAATATTTTTTTTGTGAATCTAAACCATCCTCAAATCCCCTTTAACTCACACAAAAAATTTCATCAAAATCGGTCCAGCCATCTAGGAGGAGTTCAGTGACATACACACGCACACAAGAAATATATATATAAAGATAAGTAATGAAAACCTTTTGGGATACTGTATGTATGTATGAGGTATACAATTCTAATAGAAAAAATATAATATTAATAACTATTTTAATACTGTCCACTTTTACTTGTGTAAAATGTGTAAATGTGAAATATTGCAGTTTCATATTCATTGTACAATTAACAAAGCAACAAAGATTCATTATTCAAATATATAAAATATATACAGGGTTCTCCCTGGAAAGGCAAACTTTTATGAATTCAATTTATACTATAAATTGAATCTCAATAAGATTCCATAACCAGATGAAATAGAAGTTTTACCACTTCATAATCAGCCTTAATCCATACACTGCTGAACATAGACCTCCTTCCTTTACCACTTATTTCTATAATATTAACTGTTGGATATGTTATCTACTTGAATACTAAATTATGATTTTTATTTCTAATGTAATATTTTTCAGCTGCTGATAAACTTATTAAAGTTTGGGGTGCTTATGATGGCAAATTTGAGAAGACTATATCCGGACACAAGATGGGCATCAGCGACGTGGCCTGGTCCTCCGACAGTAGATTGATAGTTAGTGCCAGTGATGACAAAACTTTAAAGGTAAACTTTTTTTTCTAAATTGTTAAAAACCATTATTATTAGCAATAATAGATGTTGCCATTGCTTTGTCAAGAGAAAGCTGTTAGTACAGTCACAAGGAACACATTTTTTAAATATATGTAGTGACTAGCTGTTGCCCGCAGCAACTTAGATTTACAGCCATACGGATTGATGATGATTATTTTTATAGCCTGAGTTATTTCCTCTATCATCAGCTATATGTCAGTGAAAGTCCCATCACAATCGGCCCAGCCGTTTCAGAGATTAGCCGGAACAGACAGACGGACAGACAGATAAAAATTGTAAAAAAGGCTATTTTGGTATATGTACCGTGTATACATTGATATGCATTCAAGAAAAAGCGGTTATTTTGATAGTACAAACAGACACTATACTTTTGTTAATATTTGTATAGATATAGAGATTATTGAAAATGTATGTATAAAACATTTATATAGTGATGCTATCAATATGTACTACTTATCCTTAGTAGTGATGATAACCATGTTAACTTAAAATATTATATCAATATGTAGCCTTAACAATAGTGACTGGCAATCATAACCCAATTTATTAAAAACTTGAAACTGGATATAGAAACATGTTGATTAAACAAATATTTGGAACAGTGTAAATAAATTTGTAATATGCTATTTTTGCAGAAACTGAAAAATGTGATATATAAATTAATTAGTAACTATATCTGATACATTTGTTTATAGACTAACTAAATGATTACAAAAAGGTTGACTATGTAATTTATTATAAAAAAAGCAAAAATACTACTATTTTTGTTTACAATTTACCATACGATATTTAGTGCATTTGCACATTCATAATAATTACTTGAATAAAATTGATATAATTAAAACTTAAAAGTAACAAAGTACTATAAGTACCCAACAACATTTTGAGAAATTTAAGCAATAGATCACACACAATATATTTACTGCAGTCCAAAAAAAAAGAATCAAAAATCATTTTTTGTATACAGGATCTGTCGTAAATAATGGATAATCCGATAAGGAGGCCTTTGTATAACCGTCTTTGTTGTTTTTTTTACCTGAAGATCCCTTTGAATTTGGAATAAACTTGTAGTAACTGGTTACACATAGTCGCATGTATTTTTTACGAATGCAAATTAACAGATGATTAGATACTATTTAGATTAAAATTGCATTCTTAATGGAATAAAATCATGTCTTGGTGTGTTATAGCTTGAATCACGAAAATTATGACATTACTTGAGAAATTGAAATCCCGACCTAGCTTAGTTCTTTTGCTCCTGGAGCTAATATTATTTGCTAAGGTACCCACTATATCATACCTTTTTATAATCTACACACACTAGCCATGTTTTTACGATAATGGGCAGCTATAGCACCATACTTTTTTTTTTCACAATCAAGGGTCAAAACTACAAGTAATTACAAAAATAGGGAAAATAACATACTTAAAATGTTAGTTTTAATAATATTTTACGATAACAACGGCTATAAATGTAATTAAATTTAATAAAACAAGTCTTTAGGAGTACGATGCCAAAAAAATACACAAAAATACCTAATTTTAAAGAAATGGCAACCGATTGAATGATCAAAGGAGCAAAAATTTAGAAAAAAACTAAAAGTATGCATCATTTTTACACTGTTGGTAAAACTGACGTAAAAACTATATTTTATTGTAGCCTGACATCGGGGTTACCTCCACTTATCGGATTATCCATTATTTACGACAGACCCTGTATATAAAAGTTGGTATCACTAATATTACTATATTATTTTGTATAATATTCATAATCACTGACTTTTGCTTGTATTGTCTAAGGTCAGGCATTTTCCACAAACAAGCTATATTGATAGTTACGATTCTTAAAAAAATGGGTTCAAATAATTTTATGAGTGAGATAAGAAGTTAAGCAAACTTATCTAAGTATTTCACACGGTTACTGAACTGATATCACACTAGATAAATTTTTGGTTAAGATAAGGATTTTGGGAGAGTGCATCTTTTACAAATATTTGATTATCTATTTAGGAGTTATAAGAACATAATAAATGCATTTTGAGGAATGCATAATATGTTGAATTTATAATTAAGTTTTATTAGCTTATTTACAGTTAAGGCACTGCTAACTTATTACCATGACTTATTTCAAATAACTAATTACTATTCAAATTGGATGAACATAGGTAGACTGATGATAATGAAATTCTAATAACAATATTTTCTTTTTATTATTTTATCAATTTTTGTATATCAATAGTAAAACATGATTAAAAGCTAAGGCATTGATAATTAAACATTTTTGAAGCAACAAAAGTATTTTATCAGTTAACGGTCTTTCTTAACTATGTCATGTTAATGTGGTTATGATCTGTCTGGCTTTCATAGACAGTAGCTGCATGAGTACACCTGCTTCATACAAGGGCAGGTGTGTTCTTGATGTAGGGAGCAAGCTGCTTTTATACATTTATATCATTACACTTATACAAGAAATTCTCTCTACATATGTTTAAACTGAATATCTATAATAATTTTGGACATTTGACATGAAATATGTTAAACAATAATTATTTATTTTACATTTAATTGATATATTCAAAAGTTCCTTTTTTCTAAAGGATTTGTAACAAATAATAATGTTAATACCCAAGATCCGACCAATATTATGAATGTGAAAGTTTGTAAGAATGTATTGATGTTTGTTTGTTTTATTAACGCAAAAACTAATGAATTAATTTTAATGAAACTTTACAACATAGCTTAGACATCAGAATGACATATTATCTATAATAATTTATACCTATAGTCTATAGTAGGCTATAATAATTTATCCCTGTAGTCCCACAGGAATGAGAAGTACGCGGCGTGCTAATCTATATTAAATATGATATTCTCTTACTTCTTACTACTATAGGAAAATGAAATTATTATAAACTTTTTTTTCAGGTTTGGGAGTTAAGTTCTGGAAAATGTTTAAAGACTTTAAAAGGTCACAGCAATTACGTATTTTGTTGTAATTTTAATCCACAAAGCAATTTAATAGTGTCTGGCAGTTTTGACGAGAGTGTACGAATATGGGATGTTAGAACAGGTAATTAACATCTGCATGAAAGTACGTTTATTGATATGAAATAAAGGCAAAAGTTATTTGCTGATATTTTTATAAGTTATTAAAATAAGATTTTTTTGTTTATCTTTTTTTTTGTTGTTGTTGATGTATAATCAGCTAAATCGATTAAATAAACTTGCACTGTAAGTGACAGAAGAAATAATATTGACACTATTCATTATAATACTTTAATGATTCATAATAACCAATTAATCATTCACATAATCCCACTTTGGATAATGACAATGATTGAAATGATAAATGGTAAAAAATATGGTTGTTATAGATTAGGATAAATAAGTATTTATTAATAAATTTAATTATTTTTTTCAGGTAAATGTTTAAAAACGCTACCAGCGCATTCAGATCCAGTATCAGCAGTGCATTTTAATAGAGATGGCAGTCTTATTGTTTCTTCAAGTTATGATGGTTTATGGTGAGTTTATTTTTCCATTGATACCACTGCAATTCAATTATATATGTATGGTTTTCTTATGTTTAGCGAATTTCGCTCATTATAATGAAACATCATTTTACCAATTTTATCATGGATTTTAATATGAGCGGTGAGCCGGTGAGGAGTTTGCTTGGTGTAAAATAAACAAATCCTCCCTACGACCATGGCTATTCCATGGAAAAGTTGTTTCATGTTTCATTATAATTTAGTGCACACATGTAGTAAGAGGTAGTACCACCATGGTGCATTGCAGGCGAATTGGGCCGGCACGACCGGGGTGGTACCTCTCGCTCACATAATACCGGCGTAAAATGACAGCTTTGTGTCGCATTTCGTGCAGCTTATGAGTTTCCGGTGGCCCATTGGGGGGATAGGGAAATGGAGGGCAGCGCATCTGCATAACTTTTGGTTGTGCGGATGTGTATGGGCGTCGGTAGTCATGACTGCTCGTTGGCTTCCTTATGCCATAAAAAAATTGTTCAACTCTGTGACATTGCCTGTGATGGATGCGAGTGGCAAGGGATCGGCCTTGTTGGCATTCATTGAGAAGTCCTATGTTTAGCAGTGGACGGATAGAGGCCCATGATGATGATGATTAATTTATGAGTATGTGCCAATTACACCTGACTTGGACTAGTCCATAACATACTAGCCTATGATCTGAGTGATCTCGTTATAGTTATGACCGGCATTGACTACTACCAGCAGGTAGTCATATTCATATCTCTCAACTAACAAAAAAAAAGTAAAACATATTAATCCTAAGTTCGAAATACCGTTAAAATGTTATTATAATGTTATAACACATAGATGAGTTGCCTGGGCTCGTTCCGGGTTAACTAGTTTATGTTCATGGGCGACGACGACCACTTACCATCAGGTGGCACGTTTGCCAGTTTGCCTATCCAAATACTAAAAAACTGCTAAACTAATTAAACACAGTTTTCATAAAATTTTGTACACTGTACAATTTGACCCATCCTGACAGATAAAATAGTTTTAAATACAAGTTGTGCCATTGTCTGTAACTAGTAATTATGATATTATATTCATTATTATTCTATTTTTATATTTGCAGTCGAATCTGGGATACAGCTTCGGGACAGTGCCTTAAAACTCTCATAGACGACGACAATCCTCCAGTATCGTTTGTTAAGTTTTCACCAAATGGAAAGTATATTCTAGCGGCAACTTTGGACAACACACTCAAATTATGGGACTACAGTAGAGGGAAATGTCTAAAAACATACACGGGACATAAGAATGAGAAGTACTGCATATTCGCTAACTTCAGTGTTACAGGTGGAAAGGTGAGCATGTTTTTAAATACAGTGTAAACTCTTTATAACGAATTCCAAGGGACCGAGCATTTCTTTTCGGTATAAAGAGTTTTCGTTATACGGAGGGAAGAGAAAAAATAAACCAAATTTAACTAATTACAATAATTTCTTATATAATAACTTTTTCGTTAACACATAACACTTTTATTTTACTGGCCATCTTGACAGTTTCAAAGTTGGTTTACGACTGGACTGATAATACACGATAGGTGACGATGGTGCGTTTAGTAACTGAGACTAAAATTTCCTACAGACAATGTAATCTAAGAATAATGGTACACGTCTTATGGCAATTAACAATCACAAAAGCGAGACAGTGTTTATGACCTCAGTTATATTTCTTAGGCATTTAGGAACCTCAAAAGATTAGTTTTGTAAGCTGATTATAAAACAATTACACTATTAAATATCTTGTTGATGTCTAAATATGAAAATATTTCTACGTAATAGAGAATGGCTGTTGCGTTATAAAAAGGGAATTAATGTATGGGTTTTGTGGTAAACCAACCAAATTGAACTAATTTCTACGTTATAGAGAGTTTTTCGTAATAACGAACGACGTTATAAAGAGTTGACACTGTATGAAATAGCATAGGTATTAATTATTATGAATAATGATGGATTTAAAAACTTCATAGTTCATTACTTAATTTTACACTACACTACAGTTATATTATCATGCACCATTGCAGATGCATTCATTGTAGCAAAGATATCATGCTTTATGTGGTTTACATGACATTACACTTACTCTAATGAAGTACCAAAAACCAGACAAGTGCGAATCTGACTAGAGGTTTCTTGCTAAATTTCATGATGCTATGTTTATATGAAAAGTACCCTATTTTGCATTGCAGTTATATAAGGGTTCAGTTTAGTCTATTTTGAGGAATAGAACAAAAATGAGTTCAAATTTGAAAAGTCATAGTAACATTTAATCTATTCCAGTGGATAGTATCGGGCTCTGAAGACAATCTAGTATACATATGGAACCTACAGTCAAAGGAAATTGTACAGCGGCTATCGGGACACACAGACACAGTTCTCTGCACTGCATGCCATCCCACCGAGAACATCATAGCATCAGCTGCACTTGAAAACGACAAAACAATTAAGCTTTGGAAGAGTGATACTTAATCAAAGTGGATTTGGTGAGTCTCGAGATTATAAAGAAAATTGCTCTAAAAATGTCCTTAAATAATGTCTAAAAAATAAGTATTGATGTAATTGGAAAGTAGGTTGTTGCTATATTTGTGACTATGTGTATTAAATAGCCTTCTTTAAGAGTATAATTTTTATCACAAAAACTTAGGCATGCTCTTGTCAATGATTTCACAAAATATCTGCTAATGGATTTGCAAACCGATCACAAGATTCAAACAAAAAAAATAAAAAAAGGCATGCTCTTGTTGCATGCTTGAATTTAGAAACTAAAGCTGGACAGGTACTGTGGTCACTAATTACTGGCTCTGACCTTTTGTCTTAGGACAGGCAGCACTAGAGTTGTCTGGGCCTGGTACATAAAGGCCAACCCTACCCCTTAGCCTTACATCATGCGAGCGTTGATCACACACAATCAGATATCTTCCTGTTTGCCGATTCAAAATAACAACAAATGAATGTTTTTGTTCCAGGTAAACTGTACATACAGTGATCTGTATATTATGGCTTCATATTGAGAGCCCATCGGCCGTTGGCTTGTGAATAGTTTATAGATTAAGTTTGATTGTTTTTGGAATTCGGAACAATTGATTGCAAAACGTATTTCACTTAGACTTAGTCGGATCGCGGTGGAGTGAGTGCATTTTAATTTGTTAATAAGATAAAACATATTTTTGTATGTGACATGCAATGAGAAGATATAAATGTTAGCCATAATGATTTAGATATATTGAGTTAAGGATCCTGCTTATGATTAACTTGTTGGAGATGCAATTAAATATTTAGCAGTTCATTGTAATTTTATTGACACCATCCATTTTAATACATTCATTGTTTTGCACGTACTTATGGAAAAGGTTATTAATTAAATGAGTCTTGAGGTTGAACAAGTCGACGGCGCGAACTCGCAACTAAATGAATGATATCTCATCTGACATAGTGCTCAAACATATTGTGTAGGTACTAGAATGAAATGCACAATAATTTGCGTTTTTTCCTGAAATGTCCTTTTAGCAAAACAGTTATAAAAAAAATATTAAAATTTTTAAAATATATTTCAACTTTTGAATAACTAAACTATGTCCGTACGGGCTTTATTTTTGAGCTTTCGTATACTATTAATTTTCGTCCAAAGTTGGGCTAAAATCAGTGTTGAAATACGAAAGTTATAATAATATAGTTAAAAGCTTATATTTTTTAAGTATATAATTTTTTTACGATATTGGGTACATAGATAACGACGAGATCAATTTATATTATCCTTAATTTTTGATGGTCAACGTCAAACATTGTAATTACTGTTCTGCGTTTGTATGGAAAGATGAGCGACTTGTGTGTAATCTTGTGTAGCTTTTTTCGACTTTATTTCTTATTGGTTTGTCTCAAAAGTTTTCTATTTGCTACAGTTTTACTTGCACTCTAAGAAATTTTGAAATAACGCATTTTTATTAAATTTTCCAGATATAGTTTATAAATACCAATGATTTTGTTATATGCTGTACTACTAGCATACCTTACAGTAACATTGACCCATTCGTTTTATCTATCTATATAATTGGTATTATGTATATCAAGTGGATATATTTTATATTTTACCTCTAATAAATTTTGTGTTTGTTACATGTTTGTTTTGATGATGAAAGGGATGCGGTTCGTGCCGTGTGTCTGTCTGCCTATCTGTAGGGCCTGTCACTAACCTGCTTAGTACTAATACAAAACAGTTTTGTCATCTTAATTGTTTTGTCCTTTTGGAATTGTAATGCCTGCAGCAGAATTCAACCACCGGACATGGCGACAAAATTCTAAATTATACCCACACGACCTCGATGTGAATCCACAACTCGATTTTTCCGACATTTCCTGCTTCGCACGGCTAATATATGGAATCAGCTGCCACTTACGATGTTTCCGAACCGATACGACTTAGGGACCTTTAAGAAAAGAAGCTACTCATACTTGAAAGGCAACGCACTTGTTAATGATGTAGTGGGTGTCTATGGATGCAGCTTATCACCATCGAACGTATAACCGGATAGAGTTTACTACTCTATCCGGTTATACGTAGCCATATAAGCCATAAAATTGCGAAACTGCTCAGGGATTTGATGTAATAGCAATTCAACCAACCAGTGATCTCTATGTACGTCCCATTAGCCAATCATCCATCAATGGCTATATGGCCATATATATATGGCCAATCAGAGCGCAGAACCGGCGCAGCGATGCAGCACAAATTTGGCAGATTTGTTTTCATACAAAACATAACATTACCGCTCTATTCCAGTTATATGCTCGATGCTTATCACTTACAGCGAAGTGAACCGACTCTCCCTTGCCATATATATAAAAATCCTTGTCTCAGGAATGATGATAAATAAGAAAACCAATGATAACAAGCTAAGGCTCATTGCGCAAAACTTAGAGCATTTACTGTTAGTACTATTATAATTAACCTGGTATTTGAGAAGAGCGACGATAGCCGAGTTCTGCTAACTTAGAGCATTTACTGTTAGTACTATTATAATTAACCTGGTATTTGAGAAGAGCGACGATAGCCGAGTTCTGCTAACTTAGAGCATTTACTGTTAGTACTATTATAATTAACCTGGTATTTGAGAAGAGCGACGATAGCCGAGTTCTGCTAACTTAGAGCATTTACTGTTAGTACTATTATAATTAACCTATGGTATTTGAGAAGAGCGACGATAGCCGAGTTCTGCTAACTTAGAGCATTTACTGTTAGTACTATTATAATTAACCTGGTATTTGAGAAGAGCGACGATAGCCGAGTTCTGCTAACTTAGAGCATTTACTGTTAGTACTATTATAATTAACCTATGGTATTTGAGAAGAGCGACGATAGCCGAGTTCTGCTAACTTAGAGCATTTACTGTTAGTACTATTATAATTAACCTGGTATTTGAGAAGAGCGACGTTAGCCGAGTTCTGCTAAATTAGAGCATTTACTGTTAGTACTATTATAATTAACCTGGTATTTGAGAAGAGCGACGATAGCCGAGTTCTGCTAACTTAGAGCATTTACTGTTAGTACTATTATAATTAACCTGGTATTTGAGAAGAGCGACGATAGGCGAGTTCTGCTAACTTAGAGCATTTACTGTTAGTACTATTAAAATTAACCTATGGTATTTGAGAAGAGCGACGATAGCCGAGTTCTGCTAACTTAGAGCATTTACTGTTAGTACTATTATAATTAACCTGGTAGTATTTGAGAAGAGCGACGATAGCCGAGTTCTGCTAACTTAGAACTGTTAGTACTATTATAATTAACCTGGTATTTGAGAAGAGCGACGATAGCCGAGTTCTGCTAACTTCTTTCTTTAACGCCGGGAAATGCTCTGAGGCATCCCGCGGGGGAGTGGGTCTCCCCACGCGGGTATGTGGGACTCGCTGCGCCCGACAGCTGGTAAATGGACGCAGCTCTACCCACTAAAACCCGGCGAGTGCCACCAATGCCGCCTTTGGTGAGGTGCCCCGGATCTAGAAAACAAACAGGGCACCTCGACGGCTAGTCAGTCCCGCAAGGGACCGACGCCACCTCCACAGAGGGGTTGTCCCGCACCACAGAACAACCCCTCCCAACGTCAGGACAGTACAATGGGGTGAGGTTCCCATCCTCACCCCTTGCCCCCTGCTCTTCTGTCCCCTCTTCTTATAAGAGGGGTATAAAGAGCCCCCTCGGCCCAATTAGCTTCGCCCAAGGTGCACCGCTCACCCTAGGTTACTGAGCCCCACCGCCACGACAAGGCCTGAACCATGGTGAGGCGTTCTGCTAACTTAGAGCATTTACTGTTAGTACTATTATTATTAACCTGGTATTTGAGAAGAGCGACGATAGCCGAGTTCTGCTAACTTAGAGCATTTACTGTTAGTACTATTATAATTAACCTATGGTATTTAAGAAGAGCGACGATAGCCGAGTTCTGCTAACTTAGAGCATTTACTGTTAGTACTATTATAATTAACCTATGGTATTTGAGAAGAGCGACGATAGCCGAGTTCTGCTAACTTAGAGCATTTACTGTTAGTACTATTATAATTAACCTATGGTATTTGAGAAGAGCGACGATAGCCGAGTTCTGCTAACTTAGAGCATTTACTGTTAGTACTATTATAATTAACCTATGGTATTTGAGAAGAGCGACGATAGCCGAGTTCTGCTAACTTAGAGCATTTACTGTTAGTACTATTATAATTAACCTATGGTATTTGAGAAGAGCGACGATAGCCGAGTTCTGCTAACTTAGAGCATTTACTGTTAGTACTATTATAATTAACCTATGGTATTTGAGAAGAGCGACAATAGCCGAGTTCTGCTAACTTAGAGCATTTACTGTTAGTACTATTATAATTAACCTATGGTATTTGAGAAGAGCGACGATAGCCGAGTTCTGCTAACTTAGAGCATTTACTGTTAGTACTATTATAATTAACCTATGGTATTTGAGAAGAGCGACGATAGCCGAGTTCTGCTAACTTAGAACATTTACTGTTAGTACTATTATAATTAACCTGGTATTTGAGAAGAGCGACGATAGCCGAGTTCTGCTAACTTAGAGCATTTACTGTTAGTACTATTATAATTAACCGATGGTACTTGAGAAGAGCGACGATAGCCGAGTTCTGCTAACTTTTTGTGTTCAAGGTACGAAAAATCTATTTTCAAGTATTTTTTTTGATAATCAACAAAACAGATTAATTAGTAGCGATGAATTAAACAAAACGCCTCGCGCGTGGACACGCGAGATTTAGGTACATCTGTGTAATGTTTTTTTCTGCCGTCCATTTAGCTTTATATAAGATAACCTTTTTTTTTTCCTTTAACGCCGGGAAATGCTCTGAGGCATCCCGCGGGGGAGTGGGTCACCCCACGCGGGTATGTGGGACTCGCTGCGCCCGACAGCTGGTAAATGGACGCAGCTCTACACTAAAACCCGGCGAGTGCCACCAATGCCGCCTTTGGTGAGGTGCCCCGGATCTAGTAAAAAAAACAGGGCACCCCGACGGCTAGTCAGTCCCTCAGGGGACCGACGCCACCTCTTCTTATAAGTGGGGTACAAAGAGCCCCCTCGGCTCAATTAGCTTCGCCCAAGGTGCTGAGCTCACCCTAGGCTACTGAGCCCCACCGCCACGACAAGGCCTGAACCATGGTGGGGTTTATATAAGATAACCTAATTTTTCAAGGCACACTAATTATTGACCACTACACAATTGTGCCGCAGAACACACTTTGCGGAAAACTGTATAGTGGGTATGGGTTCGGTCTCTTGAGTGAGAGGTCCGGGTTCCTGACTCCTGTGATGCCTTAAAATGATTTTTCTAAAGTACGTGCACCTGAACATCGCTTGCTCACCGGTGAAGGAAACATGTTTACGAGACATTAAGTCTTTGAAGGTGTGTGAAGTTCACCAACCCGCACTGGGCCAGCGCATCGGTGAACTATGGCCCAACACCCGCCTCGCCTTATTTCGAGAAGGAGACCCATGCCCAACAATAGGAAATACTATAAGGTTTGATATTATTATATTTGAGAAGTGGGCCACGTTTGTTGGCGATGTTCTTGTGGGAAACGTTAGATGGACGTCTATTGAGTTAGCAGATTCTATTACCGCTACCACATTAATTAGGCCAAATTGCCTCGGGACAATACTCAATATACCAGACATATTGAATTTCACGTTCAATAATCTATCATCAAGCCTTTAACAGTGTATAGGGTCCTTAATGAACGCCGAGACGACCAATGTACCAATTTGCATTAATCACGTTAAAACAATTTATTTTAAAGGCGACACTTGTATGCTGAAACTACTTGTATAAATAAATTAACGAAGAATTTGCATGGTAGGCTAGTTTTAGTAAAATAAAACTGGTATCTTATTCTACCATAAATAATTTTCACATAAAAGTCACTAACCATAAATTAATTAGTAATTTAAATTAATTTGGAATATGTACTTGAAACAATATTATGTCCAGTCTTGTACCGCCACTATGTGGAGCCAGCTGTGGATACGATTTGGTGCCTTCAAGAAAAGTGAATCTCTGGTATAGTTGGTGTCTATGGTTGTCTGTGATCACTGATCCAGATGAACCTGTCCTGCTACCTCTTCTATGAAAAAAAATCTATATCAGCTGGATGGAGCAATCATTTTCATCTAGTAGCTGATTCAGGTTACATTAGCCTACGTGTGTCCTGTGTTAGTCAGATCCGGGATACCCCTATCTATCCCCTTCAGGCGGCTGAAGGCAACTCGCAGTGGTTTTAGAGCGGCATATCGGCGCTAGGATAGTGGGGAGCGTCGGGAGTCCTTCATATCTCTGGGGACGACCCATCCGGGTGAATGCCCAAAGCATTTCCACTGCAACAAAATAAAGCCTATAATAGTTCTCTATTAAGTTGGAGCCCTACATTTAGTGAACACTAGTCTACTCAATATAATAATGGATGGAAACGGCTGCATGATAATTAATTTGAAGTTATGGTAGTTTGGAACGAATGTTTTATGACATTGGTTTTAAAGTATGACAAAACAAAATCAACGTTGACTATGTAGTTATTTTTATTGTGTATGTGAAATGTGGAATTGTGAATAAAGTTTTAAGCTATTGCATAGCTTTTATCGCGGGCCTTGACCGCGGCGACCGAATCAAGAAATTCCGTAACGAAAAAAACCTAACACCCGACGAGAGACGAGCTGCTCGGTAAGTTCTCCTCTCAAATTAACGTATTTAAATAAATCTTTCGAATCGACAACATATATCCACAATATTCGGATAATGGCGTAGTTTAGATTAAAAAAATGTAAATAATGAAAAGAATTCACATAATATTATAAGTATAATAGTTGTCAAATTTTTATGCGTGTGTCACGGAGCTTAAATAGAAAGGAGAGCGATCATAATTAAATTATTATAATTGCATAAGTTGATAAAAAATGCTATGCAATAGCTTTACCGTGGCAGTCCCCGAGTGCCACACGTTTTATTATTTATCTATCTATCTAAGCACGATAGATGGCGTTGTTCTAATTTAAAGTCTTCTCTCTTTTTTAACGCCTTTTCATTTGGACATTGATAAGGTATATTAACTTTTTGTACCTATATGCTATATTTTTGGACTGTAGCTAAAACGTACCTTAATACATACTTAAAAGAAATAAAAGCAACAGAAGTCACGCTAAATTCTCTGGTCGAAAAAAGTCTGCATTATTTTTACAAGAATAAAATCCATGAGAATAAAAAGTGCTCTAGAGATCTTGTGATTGATCTTTTAATACTGAGTTACATACCATTTTGAGATTCTACAGTACCTACACATACATCGTATTTTGGTGTGATCATCATTATCCGTCCACTGCTGAACAAAGGCCTTCTTCAATGAACGCCAAGACGACCGATCCCTTGCCACTCGCACCCAACATGGACCGTCCACCGCAGATCACTGGTTGGTTGAATTGCTACTACGTCAGTGACAAGTCACTGACCAGTTTCGGAATTGTATGGCTTACATTACTACTATATCCGGTTTTATGCTCGATGATTTTATGCATCGGAAAAGCCTTTGTCGAACTACCGTTAAGGCGGTTACGTACTGCATCCGATCCGAATGTATAAAAATACAAATTTAGAAAACTTTCTGGTCCATTCCATTCTGCTATAGAAAAAAACTGGCTTCTTCAGTTCGTCAATAAACAACTCTGAAATGGATATTCATTATTCACGAATGACGGATAACAATCGGATGATGGACACGAATGTAGTGCGTAATCCCCCATACAATTTTTTTAAGCGTAGGTATTTCGACGGAATCTGATCGGAAGCAGTGTATAAATAAACTTTAAGATATGTTCAATTTCTCGTGGTTTTAGATTTAAATGGCCAATTTAGTTAAAACGTAGGATTGTCCTAAAAGACTAGGAACTCGTTAATAATAATATATCTCAATACTTCGTCCATTATTCCATTATCAAGGACCTCTAAGTTTCCAGTTATCTTTCATTTCTATGGTTCTGTGTAACATTCAATACAATTGATCAGTGTAAATAAAGAATAATTGTGTAGAATTTATTGCTTCGTATAAGTGGGCTACCTATCCAACGTTAAAATTTATTGTTTGAATTTATTGAATGGAATTCATCCAATAAAACGGGATACAGACTATATTTTATTAAATTATTATAGGTTCTCAAAAATACATCAAAAAAATTTATATACATACTTACAAAACTTAATAAGATTTTTTTGTTATTAATGTAAATTTACGAGATTTTGGGAGAGCTTTCTCTCGGGACATATTACCAAAAAACGGGATGATCCCGTTCAAACCGGGACATCTGGTCGCGTTGTTTCTGCTGTGTAGTTTCGCTACGCTATGTCCATCATTGGACATTTAAAAGCTAATTAATAATCAGCTAGCTATTACGGGAGGCTTAGGTTTACCTACTATTGTTATATTGTTTTCTAATATTTGTTCTAATGCTGCCATTTATGAAAGAAGTCACTGATAAGATCGGCTACATCCTAAAGCGAGCTTCCATCAAAACCTTTTTCAAGCCGCCAAAAAAGATAGTTCTATACTTACCATCCGTCAAGTGTCATATACGCCCGTATACCCTTATAAAATGCAGGAGTATGTATACAAGCTTGATTGTGACTGTGGTCTCTCTTATATAGGCTAAACTAAAAGATCTATTAAAACTCGCGTCAATGAACATATATAAACCACAAGTCCTCGCAAAAGAACACCGATCCCAACCAAGGATGATCCGTGAGGCTATTGAAATTAAAAAGCATCCTAATTTCAATAGAGAAGATGGCTGGCTTTTGCCACCTGCTTGAGATCCCATTATTAAAATAATTAAATCCAAATCCAAGCATATTATGTCACAGATTAAAGACTCCACCAAATACATCCAAATAAATCCTTGCCTTATATTTTAATTAACTTTTTTTAATAAAAAGTCGATGCCTTATTTAATGTTATTGTACCGATCACGGCAGTGCTTTATACCGAAATTTTTCTTGATATTTTGATTAAAGGTCGCTAAGAAAAATAGTTTCACAATGTTTTTTTCGTACCATAAAGGTATATAAAGAATTTTGAAACATAAAAATGAACGCTAAAATTGTCCACGTATTGTTTTACAGCAAATGTAAACAACCGCAAATTGTAAGGTATAGCATTTTATCGGCCTAGAATGTCGGATACATTTTTAACAATCCTCGTATCAAATACTGTTGTTCGGAATTTATAAAAATGGATAAAATTTAAGTGCTTGTTTGCAATTTCAAATTTACAGCTTTTCACTAAATGCATAACGAATAAAAGTATATACGGTAGGTACTTAGGTACTTCTATAAAAAAAGGTACATCCATTTTTTTTCTGTCGGTCTGTCTGCCTTTTTGTTCTGGCTAATGCATGAAATATCTGCACCTATTTTTGATTTGACTTTCACTGGAAGATAGTTAATGTTATCGTAGGAGTAACTCAGGCTATAAAATATCAGGATTCGGCTCTAAATCTAAGTTAACGCGGGTGAAGCTGCGGGCAACAGCTATTCTGAAATAATATTTCAATCCACGTGCCCCTGAATTTTGAGCATTCAATGGTCTTTATTGGATTTCAAAACATGAAAAAAAAAAGAAGAAAAAATGTTTTAGTAATTAGACTTCAAAGCGACGATCTCCGTGTAGTGGGCGGTCCAAGTTGGATACAGCGGGAGATCGGCGCTCATTTCGTCTAGGCGTTTTTTATTATTGTCATTGAAAAGTCCCGCTGGACACAGGCCGTGTGTCAAATGGCGGATACGAGTAGATCATGACGGCAATGTCTACAAAGATTGATCTGAAACCTTATTCCCGAATGATAGGTGTGCCGAGTGCGTTTGATAATTATTATATACAAAATTAAAAAAAAAAAATATATAAAAAATTTAAATGTAAATCAAGAATTTGATTTACATTTCTAGCCTATTTTTAACCGACTCAAAAATGAGGAGGTTCTCAATTCGTCGGTTTCTTTAATGTATGTTCCCGTCGTATTTGTTGTTTTACCCTACCTACCTTGGCTGAGACCGACTCCAAAAGAAACAATAATGACGTGGTAAACGCAAAGTTTGTACCTACATTAGTAGAAGATTAAGTTGATTATAAGTTGTAAGCACAAAAATAAAGAAACTGTTATTTTATTACTTTTTAGTATTGTATTTTTTAAGGCGGTTTTAATTTTGTGTAAAAAAATAGATGTCAAAATACAGTAGACTCTGTTTTTAACATATTTTTTTTAACAAAACTTGACTGACTTGACTAGCCAAAAAAAATAAGAAGCAGTCCATGCAGACAGACGCCTCAAGAGACTGACTAGCCGTAGCGTACGACTTCGACTAGGTGTACTGCTTACTCAATAGATCCCGGGCCACCACCTAAAGGCGGCATTGGTGTCACTCGCCGGGTTTTAGTGGGTAGAGCTGCGTCCACTTTACCATCTTTGGCGCAGTGAGTCCCACATACTTGCCTGGGGAGTCCCCCCTCTCCCGCGGGATACCTGAGAGAATTTCCGGGCGAAAAAAAAACATTTACAGTTACATTATTTCACCGTACAAAAAAGAATTAGGGCAACAGATTTTTATAAAAATTACTATCAGTAAAAATAAATTATAGTAGTCAATAAAAAAACCAAACCCAGTACCTGTCGCTAAGTAATTACCTTTCCTCGCAACGAGCGCTGCTCTGGGAAGGTTTTAAAGAAATAAAAGCAGCATTTTAGACATGTGTGTCTTTTCATCTATATTAATTTCCAGCGTAGAAAGGGTTTGCCTCGATAAGTATAATGTAATGGGTTACGACAAAAAATTAGACCAGAGGTTCTATGTTATTATAATGAAACTATTTTTACGGATTTTATCGCGGTATATTAAGATTTTTACTTGGTCCTCCTGTGACCATGGTTGTTGTAAAGTATCCGAAACATCGGGCTTGTAAAAATTCTAATAAACCGCGATAAAATCCGTAAAAATGGTTTCATTATATTGGGTGAAATTCGGGTAAGCATGAGAAAACAATAGGTTCTATGTTACTTATAATAGATGCATAAGTTATGACATAATCATGCTAAGGTATATATGATCCCACAAAAAACAGTTTCACTGTAAAATGTCGCGGCGCCAAGTACACGTCTAACTATATACACGTATAGCAAAAATAAAAAAATAAACGAATCTTTACAAAAAATATGAAATAAAAAAACCAAGTACTTACACAAAACCTCTCGGATTAAAATAAAAACACTCATTAAAAACTGTGAAAATTGAAAAAACAATTTGTGTAGTATATTTACAAAAAAAAAGAAAAATTTGCAATCTACAAAAAAATATAAATTAAAAAAAAGTAATCATTGTGATTTTCAATAATTGCAAAATTTTTGTGGCAAATTTTACAATTGAAAACAATTTTTTAAATGTACTTGGCGCGCGTCATTGAGTACCCCAAATTTTTTCATGGCTAATCTAGAGCTAGGGTAATATTATTCTGTGATCTACAGCCAGGAAATTGGTATGGAAAAGGAGTATAAAAACAACAATTGTTGCAACCCTTCTACGCCATGTAGTTGGCCTCACTAATGATTATTTTGATGTCTTCAATCAAATCTATTAGAATTAAAATTCAAGCTCGTACCCATTTATTTATATATTTCTTATTCCTATTACATTTATACTCATATGAATATGACGCTTTTTTGCCTTTTAATTGAATCAAGAAATAAGGAAATGATTTTATTACTAGTAAGGTAAAGTACCCAGTAACTGCTCAGAACCACCTTTCCACTCTTTTTATTTGTATATCTGCATTTTTGAATATAGATATACAAATGCAGAGAGTGGGCAGGTACTGGTTCCTGAGCAGCTACTGGGTACTTTACCTTAGATAATGTTTATTAAATTGTTTTTGAAAATTATAACATTAATGAATGCTTGAGGAACACAAACTTCTCGAACCGATAGTTGACATTAATAATTTATCATAGTGATATTGTGAAGCCATTTACAATACATCGAAAATGACGCGCGCCAAGTACGTTTAAAAAATTGTTTTCAATTGTATAATTTGCCACAAAAATTTTGCAATTATTGAAAATCACAATGATTACTTTTTTTTAATTTATATTTTTTTGTAGATTGCAAATTTTTCTTTTTTTTTGTAAATATACTACACAAATTGTTTTTTCAATTTTCACAGTTTTTAATGAGTGTTTCTTTTAGTCCGAGAGGTTTTGTGTACTTGGTTTTTTTATTTCATATTTTTTGTAAAGATTCGTTTATTTTTTTATTTTTGCTATACGTGTATATAGTTAGACGTGTACTCGGCGCGACATTTTACAGTGAAACTGTTTTTTGTGGGATATCTCTTTTTTAACCGACTTCAAAAAGAAGGAGGTTATCAATTCGTCGGAATCTTTTTTTTTTTTTTTTTTTTTTTTTTTATGTATGTTACCTGATTACTCGAAGATGGCTGGACCGATTTGAAAAATTATTTTTTTGTTCTTAAGGGTATACTTCCCAAATGGTCCCGTGATAAGAAAACCAGGATCTGATGATGGCATCCTAGAGAAATCGAAGGGAACTTATTTTTACTTTAAAATCATAGGGGTGACTAGTGCGTTTGATATTTTTTTTATAAAGTGTTTTAAAGGACTACAATTTAATGAAGGTCTAAAGTCGATCTGATGCTGGAGCCGAAAGACAGTCGAGGGAACTCCTCGACGATTTATATCAGTAACCTTGTGTTTGGGCTTGATTAATTTGTAATGATGAGAACTTTACATTTAGATTGGTTGTGACTGTCATTAAGGGTCTGATGATGAAGACAAATGACAGTTATGGGAACTCCTCAACAGTTTACAGTAGCTACCTTGTGTTTGGACTTAATTAATTTAAATTGATGAGAACTTTGCACCCATATGGGGTCTAAGCGCCATTATAGGTGTGATGATGGAGACCTTACACAGTCGAGGGGAATCCTCGACGATTTACAGCTTTTATTGGGCTTAGTTCATACGGCTGAATAATATAACAAAATCATGTAATTTTGTTTAGTTAATCTAATTTTACTTGTCGTTGTTAAATGAACAAAAAACAGCTGTGCTTTGGAAGCGCTTCATAGTTTTTCTAGGTCATCATAATATCCATTCTATACCTATATATTGGTGATGGTGATGTTCTATACCTATATATAACTGAATTATTTAATGAATAGCAGCAAATCTGCAGTGATTGTTTTCAATTACATGTATATAAAGTTTTACACAATTTCATTTCGGTTTTTTCATTTGTTATGTAATGATTTAAACCCTTTCTACGTTCATCTCATTAATACAGCGCTATCTAATCTGAGCAACGCGTTTAATAGTTCTACCCATATTTCAGACAAATAAAATCATTTATCGAATTTTGCAATCACTAAAAATTAAGAAATAAAAAAATTTTGAACAAAAATTAAAACCGACTTCAAAATTAAAAAAAACTAAAAAGTAATATGCAACATCGTCATATTTTTTTAAATGTTATTTTGATTTTCAAAATTAACATATAGCATGCGTTCCTGTTATTCCTCCTGTTTAAATATTTAGAGTGTAAAAGGGAAAGTTAGATTTCATATGGCGCAACACCGGCTTGACTGGCAGTTCAAATCAATAATTAAATTAAAGTAAAATTTAATATTTGCTTATTAGTAAATCATGTAATAATAAGCTCAAATATGTAATTAAAAAATTTAATATTTTTTGTTCTTGTCCAATATATGATTCATTATTATTTAACCTAAATTTATTAAGTTATAGTTGCACACTACCATGCCTTCAGAATAAAAAAAAAATCAAAACTTTAGATGTATTACTTTCTTTATTGTTTTCTTAAGAATAATTCAAATCCAACTCCATACGAAGAAAGTCATAAATTTACTTGATACCAATGTACTTATTATTATGTTTATTGTCCTTTAAGGCCTTTAAATATTCTCCTTTCCAGAAGCTAAAAAATGTAAAACAGTAAGGAAATAACTTCAAACGAAAATAATTAAAATTAAGAAATACTACACACATAATGTCTCACAATTTTTGTTTACAACTCTTTTCCGCTTAAAGTTTTTTTTATTGCACGGTCTGTGACAATGGGAAAACAAATTGTATTGACAATAATAAAAGTATGACAAGTCAGAAATTTGAAGTTAAATTACTTACATAATATCATAATCAATACTGAAATTAACTTGTCTGTCTCTATTTGATTATTGGAACAAATATAAGTCATCAACATATAATGCTATAACAATTTTTACATCATTATTCATTTTTGTAAAAACACATGGCTCTATACGACTCCTTTTAAAACCTAACTCACATAAACATTGCTCCACTCTCTAATACCATGATCTAGATGACTGCATAAATCATCAAGTATCAGCACATGGGGTGGTGCAGCGAAAACGCTACTGATATCCGTCGAGAGAGCGCAGAGAGCAATTCTCAAGGTGGCTACATTTCGCCCTTTCCTATTCCCTACTAACCTTCTTTATAAAACATGTAAAGTCCTAACAGTCAGACAACTTTTTATACTAAACATAGTACTAAAACAGCACGCAGCTCTTGCCTACTGTACTGAACTTACTAAAAAACGAAGAAAAGATATAGTTTGCTCCCAAAAAATTGCAATAAAACATACCTTTATAACAAAATTTTATATATACCTAGGCCCTTATCTCTACAACAGATTAAATACTTTGTTAGATATTTATCGACTAACTTACCATAAATGTAAAAAAAAATCTCCAGTTGTCGCTACAAAGTATGTCGTACGAAGAGACAGAGAATTTGTTAATTAGGATAGAGTAGACTTTAACTATTTATACATTTATATTATAAGTTATATGTAGTTTAATATAAATGATACAATATGATTCTCTATATAAAAATATTTAAAAAATCCAGTTGTCGCTACAAAGTAGGTCGTACGAAGAGACAGATAATTCGTTAATTAGGTTAGATTAGACTTTACCTATTTATACTTTTATCTTATAAGTTATATATAGTTTAATATAAATGATAAAATATGATTTGTGAAGCGAGTACACTAGCCCTCTTAGCCTAAAACACAGGATTTCCTAGTTCAGGCAGTCAGTACATATATTGTAAATACCTAAGAAACATTGCATTGTAATTATAGATTTTATTGTACTTAATATGTAAGTTTCTGAAATAAACATTTTCTTTTTAATTATAAATTACTTTGTTTAACAATCTTATTCTTATTTGAATCACAATTAATAACTAGTTGAATCTTATAAATGTCCTCTTTAAGAAAACTATTTAAGAATGCTGTTTTAACATCTAAATGAGTGACATCTAAATTTAACTGAACAGATAGTGCGAACAATAATTTCAAAGTAGAATGTCTGACATCTGGTGAGAAAGTCTATTCATAATCAATACCAGGCCTCTGTGTAACCTTGCCCTTAGCCACTAAACATGCTCTGTAACATACACTATTATCACTAATTAATTTCCTTTTATATACCCACTTGCACTGTACTAAAGTTTAATCAAAAGGTAATTCACTCACAGGAACCCATGCATCATTTTCTTCAAAAGCTTGCATGCAGCTTTTCCTCTATTGCCTCAATCCACTTGTCTCTTTCTGGGCTCTCCAGAGCTTCATGGACACAGACTGGATCATTAGTAACATTTGGACTCAATGTTGTACATAGATTTGGAAATCTATAACGCTCTGGCAGCTTTTTTATTCACTTAATTTGGGTCCCCCTTTACTAGAAGTAAATGGTACTGGTTCCTCATTTTCTTCTTCAGATTGCTGTCTGTGTATGATATTCCCGTAACTGCTCCATCTTTCATTTTATTCTGGTCATTTATATTCAAATGGCCAATCTCCTATGACACTCTTCACTAATTACTGTTGAAGTAGGAGTAAAAAAAACATTGTTTATGTTCCATGACCAACTTATAAACACCATCTTCTTGGTTTGCTACAGCCACCAAACTGTTTTTTTCTATTGTAAACATAACAGCATTTCTCCGTTAACTCCACATTGTTTCCATTCTTGATAAGTTGACTAAATAAATTTTGTTATTGTAATTTTGGTGTTGTTATTTCTCGAAAAATAATTAGACTGTATTGTCATTTTTCTTTCCAATTGGCATTTTCTGTTGGAACCGGCTAAGACCTGAGGCCATGCTGCCATATCTGTTGTGTTAACAAAAATATCTTGTCTGTGCTTTGGAGAAACGGCGGAAAATGCCAAAAAGCGCGGCTCTGCCCCTCTAGCACCCATCAATCAACTATCACTTCCCATTCTATTCACCCAGAACAGTTCACCATAATATTCGCCAACGAATCACATTACATATTACACAGATTAAGTTTTAAAAACAAACACTATAGAAAACCATCAGAACAGTCCTACAATAGAAAACCACTCCAGAACAGTTCTCCACAATATTCGCCAACCAATCACAATATATACAGTCTTTAAAACAAACACTAGTAAATCACTCAGAATGAACAAAACACAAAATAACAATTAATTAACGGGAAACTGGGAAGAAACGAAGAAGATTGAGCTCTTAACAGAAACGAATATATGAAACAAAAGACGTTTATCAAATAAAAAATACGACAGAAAAAATATATTATACGAAAGACGTTTATCAAATATAAAATATGACAGAAAAAATAAATAAAAATAAGCTATAGAGAATACAAGAAAAAAACGAAATACTTAATTTTTAATACAACACCGTATATTGATAACGATAGGCAGCATGGCCTCTAGCCTTTGCCTGTTCCGATAGGATAAAACTAAAAAACAAGCAACCAACTTCGATGTCAAAACTCAAAATTCTCACTGTAACGTCATATAAAATATTTTCTCTAAACCTCTTTAATAGCAAAACGGCGCAAGCAATAATTTTCATGTTTGAAATGTATTAAATAATTGCTGAGACCCAATAATTTTTTGTAATATGTGTAAAATTCGTAAAAAGAAACTTATTAAAAATAGTGTGAAGTCTTAGTGTTTTGGCAATAATAACAAAATAAAGCCCCAAAAATTTTTTGTTATGTTTTGGAGGTTATGTTTACATATGTCTCGAGAATATATACACAGTGCCTCACGCCAAACTACTTGGTTGTGTTCTTGGCGCTAGACACTAACGTGTCTCCTGATGTATTCTCCGGACCTATTTACGTACCTATCTATACTAATATTATAAAGCTGAAGAGTTTGTTTGTTTGTTTGAACGCGCTAATCTCAGGAACTACTGGTCCGATTTGAAAAATTCTTTCAGTGTTAGATAGCCCATTTATCGAGGAAGCCTATAGGCTATATAACATCACGCTGTGACATATAGGAGTTGAGTAACGCGGGCGAAGCTGCAGGCAACAGCTAGTGTTATATATAACTTAGCTGCTGCTCGCAGCTTCGAGCCGTATTCGGATCGGTGATGATTATTAATGATACTCCTCATAACATAAGCTATCTGCCAGTGGAATTCCCGTCAAAATCGGCCTAGCCGTTTAAGAGATAATCTGCAACAAACAGACAGACTAAAATTGTAAAAAAATGTTATTTTGGTATATGTACCGTGTGTATATCCATATGCATTTAATAAAAAGCGGCTATTTTAATATTACATGGTATACAGATACAGACGTATTATATATTTCACATGCTCAGCATAAGCTTATCTGAGCTATTAAAACAAGCAACATTTATCATAGTTTTAAACAAGTTAAGTACCCAATAATAGGAGGTCTATGCACCTTGTTTATCATTGTTAGTATTGGTATATCATTTAGAATCGTTAAGTCTACTGTTGTCTCTAATTGAAGTGTAAACTACTTTTAGCGCGGTAGGCATATTTTGAGATGAGATAAAATCTCTGAACTCGCGACACCACACACGAAACGCTGGAGACGCAGTTTGACATTTATATGACGTGGACTCGCGACACCGCACGCGAGCCGCTGGAGACGCAGTTTGACGTTTAATTTATTTATCTAAAATTATGCATTATTTGTTTTGCAAATTGTGTTGCTTCTAAATTATGTCAATACCGTTTCAATTGTATAGGTTGTCATAATCTCTTACATGTATTATAGGTATTTGAATTTATTTGTTTTGTTTTCACTTCTATAGGCAGTCCTTGTGTCTGGTTGGTTTTTTTTAAAAGAAGCTATTGGCGGCCATTATTGAAATGTCCTGAACCTGTTAGCAAAAGGGCGCTTCTCCTGTAATGCTAGAATAATACCAGATGGTTTCCAGATAATGACTATACATTGGTTTTACCGCCTTACCGTCAAAGCTAATAAAGCGCCTTACATCTATTTTATACCCCATTATAATTTTATTAAATACTTCGTTCCCCCTTATTCTAATCTCTGTTTTACGTCTTCATTTAATACAGTACATTATTAAAGATATTATCTTCAAACTCATATTGCCATATCATTCATCATTATCGGCGCGTATCCGTCCACTGCTGAACTCCCCAAATTGTGGTGGTAGCCTCAAATGAACATCAAGACGGCTATAGACTCGCCATTCCACGAAGATCTTTATCTTATCAGTAGTTGGAGATCAACCCTCATTGTGAAAACGGCATCCAAGGTACTGTTGGCCCATTGGCCTTCAGTTTTTGGATGAGACCGGCCCACTGGCACTTCAACGTGTTTATTTTTAAGCGATATCGACTTTCGAGGAATTTCTGTTTCGCATATCATGTTTTGAGGTTCAAGAGGCTGCGTTCGGGTAGACGAAGTGCTGGTCGGCCATTATCCAGGTGGGAAGACGATGTCCGTACAGTGGACAGTATATGTTGGATGCGAGTGGCAAGGGATCGGTCGTCTTGGCATTCTTTGAGGGAGGCCTATTCAGAAGTGGACGGATTGAGGCTGATGATGATGATATCATGTTTAACGCTGGCTTTATGATATTAGTAAAAGTGCCTCATACTTGATGCATGTATCAAAACAGGCAACACCAAAGTATACAGCTATTCAATATTAATTCGTTTGTTTTGCTGGACCAGAGAGAATATTCAATTGTTTCCATGTTGTTCCAGAAACTGTAGTCGAGTCTGGAACTCATGTACATTTTCATATCAGCAGTAATTAAACAAGCTGCTTTTGAAAATGGCATTGCTCTGTTTCAGTTTACTATTAAAAATTAAAATATATACAACTATAATGGCTGTGGTGTATTGTTTTAAATGTTTGTTAGCGTATGTTACGTGTGTGTCCCCACCATGGTTCAGGCCTTGTCGTGGCGGTGGGGCTCAGTAGCCTAGGGTGCCCAGCACCTTGGGCAAAGCGAATTGAGACGAGGAGGCTCTTTGTACCCCTCTTATAAGAAGAGGGGACAAAAGAGCAGGGGGCATGGGGCGAGGACGGGAACCTCACCCGATTGTACTGTCCCGACGTTGGGAGGGGTTGTTCTGATATGTGGGACAACCCCTCTGTGTAAGTGGCGTCGGTCCCCTGAGGGATTGACCGTCGAGGTGCCCTGTTTGCTCAACAGATCCGGGGCACCTCACCAAAGGCGGCATTGGTGGCACTCGTCGGCTTTTAGTGGGTAGAGCAGAGAGCTGCGTCCACCTACCAGCTTTCGGGCGCAGCGAGTCCCACATACCCGCCTGGGGAGACCCACTCCCCCGCGGGATGCCTCAGAGCGTTTAAAAAAAAATGTTACGTGTGTGTGTATATCTGACGGGCGTTTTTGAGTTTGAGTTACTACCACGGTACACGTTTTTAGCATTTGATGCCAAAATATCTAGAACTCAAAAACTTATAATGGTCCAGGATCTACAGTCCATTTTTGCACTTGATTCTTGTCAAGCTAATTTTCCGTGAGTAGCTTCATTTTGATAAGACGCCCAACAATTTCCTGTGTGAAAATTCTCGATTGCGGTAGCTAACAGAGGTAGCAAGGATAAAATATGTCGATTTGATGATGAACGGAGGACCGGGATAACGTACCACGCTAACGCTAAATCCTACTGATATTATAAACTCGAAAGTTTACAAGAATGTATGGATGTATGTTTGTTACTCTTTCACGCAAAAACAAATGAATTAATTTTAATGAAACTTTACAGTAACATAGCTTATATAACAGAATAACATATATGCTATAATTTTTCTCTGTACTCCCACAGGAATGGGAAGTAAGCGGGTGAAACCGTGGGGAGCTGCTAGTTCTATACATTACCGGTGGGAGGGAAGCGCTGTGCCGCGCTCCCGGCTGCATGGGTACCACCATCTTGCTTGTTTCTCCCGTGAAACAGCTTTGCTGTGTTTCGGAGAGAAGGGCAAGACAGGCAGTGTAATTACTGGCACCGAGACTTAATATCTTATGTCTCAGGATAGGCAACACATAAATGAATTGCTTGGGCTCGTTCCAGGTTCTAGTTTATGTTCATGGGCGTTTTTTTTTTAGGTTAGTTGGATAGGCAAACTGGCAAACGTACCACCTGATGTTAAGTGGTCGACGTCGCCCATGAACATAAACTAGTATACCTGGAACGAGCCCAGGTATATTAATATACGGGGCTGTTCTTCATAAGCCCTCTCACCGCCCTGTTAGCTGGCATTCTCTCAGAGGCCCAAGCCACCGCAGTCAGACACCATATCTACAAGCTTTTGGTTCTTCCGTATTCTCCAGCTGTCATTTTCTCTCTTGACTGGTCCCAGAATTTTTCGAATTATTCTTCGCTCGGCAACAAGAAGCTTAAGATATTAAATTAATTATATTAATTAGCAATTATCCCGCGAAAAACGCAGTCTTTACAGCAAATGTGTGAGTGCACGCATATGCATGCATATAGCACCGCCCTCCTTTCCCACACTGCATATGCGTACACTCGCATGCACCACCACCCCACATGCACCACAACCACAGTAAAAGACCACCACCAAACAATCTACGTACGTTTCGCCCCGACACCGAGGCATCCTCAGGATGTAGACTCTACGATTAGTAATCGTTAACGATTAGTAATCGTTAACGATTACTACTACACACATTTGCTGTAAAGACTGCGTTTTTCGCGGGACAATTGCTAATTAATATAATTAATTTAATATCTTATATAATGGATTTCCGCAAGGTAACGCCTGATTCTATTAACTAACAAGAAGCTTGTTTTCTTCTCTCAGTGTCAGTGTCCACGACTCGCAGCCACACATAAGAATCGGTCTGATGCTAGTCTTGTAGACGCAACATTAGTTTATCTACGGATAATATATTTTTCCGAAGACAAGAATTGATTACTAGTTAAATAAATAAATGGTGTCATATTTTTATAGTCATTCACGTCAATCTGGTCCCGTGGTAAGTTCTCGAAGAACTTGTGTTACGGGTACCAGACAACAGGAATACTTTTCTATAATAAACATATATTTAAGGATATTACACATATTTAATATACATCCATGACTCAGGAACACAGAAAACTTTTGTTCCCTGGCGGGATTCGAACCCGCTACCTCCGGCTTGAACGCTAACGCGCTAACCATTGAGCCACATAGGTCGTCATATAACATGGTATCATTTGTTATTTTGGTTTTTTTTTTGGTACCATGGTGGGTAGTAATGACTTTGCTTATACAGTGGTAATATCGTGTCATTAATATTGGTATAGTGATTTGAGTCGAGTTGGATAAAAAAATCGTTAAAAGATTAAGCTGGATTACTGACGTAAATTATTTCTTTAAGCAATTGTATACAATAAAAATAAAAAAGTCATTACTGAATTCCATCAGCCAGTAGTGAGTATTTTAACGAAAGTTTTCACCGAACCTTCATAACGCGGGCCTGTCAGCCGCAGCGGCCGAGCAACAGGCTGTTTTCCGCTGGAATTCTCTGTTTAAATGTGTCCACAAATCCTACACAATAATTGATAAAATGATTTCATTAATATGGATTGAAATTTCTTTGTTTAAGGTATTGACAATGGGTGTTATAGTATTCGATATCTAAATAAAGTTCTTGTGTGCCATCAAACATATAGCCGGAATAGAGCAGTAATGTTATGTATGTGTTTTGTATGAGAACAAATTCCGCTAAAATTGTGCTGCGATATTGGCCGGCGGGACGTACAGATCACTGGTTGGTTGTATTGCTATTACGTCGGTGACAAATCACTGGAGAGTTTCGGAATTGTATGGCTCACGTTACTAATCTATCAGGTTATATACTCGATATTGTGTGCATAGCATTTTAGGAATATATAGAAGAAGACGGTATAATATATACCAAATTACTTATGTTTAGTTAATTGATGGTTGATGGTTGATTGGCCCCAGCCAGCCTATTATAGGGATTAATGGAAGGCGTGCAAGTAACTAAAAGGTCGTCTTGGCGTTCATTGAAGGAGGCCTATGTTCAGCATCCATGGTCCAGGTTTACCTCGGGTAAGGCTCCTGGTCCTATGTAGAGACACGCACTTGGGAAAGCTCTACTCCACTAAACCACCCGCGAGCGCCTTAGCCGTTTTTGAGGGTCCCGGATCTGCAGGCAACAGGACCACCTCAGCGACAGGCTGGCTTCTGCGAAGGCCAGACTACTCCTCGTAAGAGTGGACTGCCAGGCCACGAACTTCATCTGCCTTATTTAGATTTACTCTGGAATTTGGAAAGAAATAAATATTTGAGGTCTTATTTATTTCAAGGTATAGGTTTTTTTTCTTTAACGCCGGAAAATGATCTATGGCATCCCGCTGGGGAGTGGGTCTCCCCAGGCGAAAGCTGTTAAGTGGACGCAGCTCTACCCACTAAAACCCGGCGAGTGCCACCAATGCCGCCTTTAGTGAGGTGCCCCGAATCTAATGAGCCAACAGGGCACCTCGACGGCCAGTCAGCCCTTTGGGGACCAACGCCACCTCCACAGAGGGGTTGTCCCGCACCACAGAACAACTCCTCCTAATGTCGGGACAGTACAATGGGGTGAGGTTCCTGTCCTCGCCCCTTGCCCCCTGCTTTTTTGTCCCCTCTTATAAGAGGGGTACAAAGAGCTCCCTCGGCTCAATTAGCTTCTGCTGCTGTGTTGTGCTGGGCACACCTTAGGCTACTGAGCCCCACCGCCACGTCAAGGCCTGAACCATGATGGGGAAGGTATAGGTTCCTACTTTCTAGCAATTGCGAAATCTTTGATCAACAGTGTATACATAAGTCACAGCTTACAAACAGTTTATTTGTACTATCACATTGATGACTTTTTTATCCAAAAGATATATTGCATTTGTAGATATTACAATGTTTTAAATGATTAATTCGATGTTTATTTTGCTGTAATCCTAATTATTACTGCTTTTTTACCGAAAACATGTCATTGATTCCCTTCAAACAGCTTACAATAATTATACTTGATGAAGATATGCTGATGCCCTTAACTCGAAATCGGGTCTAATAAAATATTCATGAAACGGGGAATTCCCTAAAGCATATTTTTCTCCTTAACGTTTCCCTGATTTCAAAAATACTTGAGAGAATTTGCTTTGTTTACGGAATATTACCGAAAATTGGACGTAAGGTATAAATATGTAAGGTATGAGATATAAATAATGGGACAGGGTGGATAGCATTCTGAAAAATTGACAATAGTCTGAATAATGTCTTTTT
Organism: Helleia helle; assembly: GCA_963853865.1. Lineage (NCBI taxonomy): Eukaryota > Metazoa > Arthropoda > Insecta > Lepidoptera > Lycaenidae > Helleia > Helleia helle. The sequence continues at coordinate 19,178,447 of OY971421.1, forward strand.
TATGAGCATAACATTATATTTTTATCAATATATGCTGTTTTTTATTATTATATCTTTACATACAGAAATGGCATCGCTTTTTTATGTCTTATGGGGGTACCCCCCATAAATACCCCAACGAGTATTCGGAGCCTTATGGTACCGACGCCCATATACATCCAGACAAACAGAGGTCCACCGGAAACTCACAAACTGCACGAAACACGACAGCACAGCTGTCACTACATGGAATTTGTTTTTTGTACTTCTTTTATGTATTTGACTTATTCGGACTTATGTAAAGCTGTAAGTTTAACGCCGCTTTAGAACAAAACTCAAAGCAAGCTTACGTTTGACATCGGCAAGGTAAGTTCATACTAATTCAGTTACGTAATTTAATTAATCAGTATACGTCACCTATTGTAATCAAGAAAAAAAAGTAACTTTAATTATGTATATAAAATTTATTATTATTATATAAAAAAATTACATAGAATGTTTAATAATAATTATTATTATGATTTATTAAAAAAGATTTTACTTCTAATCATGGTGCTCCATGATTAGAAGTAAAATCTTTAATATAACCGGAATAGAGCGGTAATGTTATGTGCTTTGTATGAAAACAAATTCCGTCAAATTTGTGCTGTGACGTTGCGCATGTCTGGGCTCTGATTGGCTGACTGATGGCCATTGATGGATGATTGGCCGATGGGACGTACATAACGTACCAACCAGCGATCACTGGTTGATTGAATTGCTACTACGTCAGTGACAAATCACTGACCAGTTTCGGAATTTTATGGCTCACAGTAATCCGGTTATATGCTCGATAATTTATATTTATAATCAATTAATATATTTTTCAATAAGAGGTCTATATGTGGAAAATGATACAATACACATTTACCACTGATTACAAGAATATGTAAGAATAGAATAGAATAATAATTTATTTGCCAGAATGTAAATCGTATACACACGTATTACGGATGATGAAATATACAAAAGTGTAAATTCCTTATAAAATATAGACGTTGCCTCGCGGGTACATTATCCTTTTGAGATTGGGGTACGAATACTTTGTTCAAATCAAAAGTCACATATCCCTTCATTTTACTCATAAGCCATTAGAACTGATCTCGACGTTTCGCTTTGAATATTTGGAGGTAAAATGTTGTGAACTTTTCAACGTAACTGGATTTTGAAACATTATTGTGTTCACGTGGATTATGTTACACGTATTTTATTTACGATAAGGTATTCCACGTGGTTTCACATATTCCATAACTAATTTAATACTTTACTTTTAAAGTTTACTTTAAACCATGTTCAATAACTGGGTAAAAAAAAATCATATCTGCCCGATAGTTTCGAAGACAAGTGAATTCGTGAGTTTCTTGAACGTTCATAAAACATCAAATACATACATCGAATTTATACCGGTGGGAGGGAAGCGCTGTGCCGCACTCCCGGTTGCATGGGTACCACCATCTTGCTTGTTTGTCCCGTGAAACAGCTTTGCTGTGTTTCGGAGAGAACCGCAAGACAGGCAGTGGAATTACTGGCACCGAGACTTAAGGTTACACAAGTCGCTCATCTTTCCATACAAACGTAGAACAGTAATTACTACAATGTTTGAAGTTGACAATGAAAAACTAAGTAGGTATAATATAAAATGATCTCGTCGTTATCTATGTCTGTATGTACCCAAAATCGTAAAAAAATTAGACATTTAAAAAATACAAGCTTCTAAACTTTCGTATTTCAACACTGATTTTAGCCCAACTTTGGTTGAAAATAAATAGTATACAGAACACGAAAGCTCAAAAATAAAGCCCGTACAGACATAGTTTAGTTATTCAAAACTTGAAATAAATTTATTTTAAAAAGATACACTTAATAGTTTTTCTATAATAATTGTTTTCCAAAAAAGGACATTTTCGGAATGAATCATTGTGCATTTCATTCTAGCACACATGTTCGGTGAGATAGCAATCATTTTGTTAGAGTTCGCGCCGTCGACTAGTTCAACCTTAACATCTTATGTCTCAGGATAGGCAACACATAAATGAGTTGCCTGGGCTCGTTCCAGGTAAACTAGTTTAAGTTCATGGGCGACGTCGACCACTTACCATCAGGTGGCACGTTTGCCAATCCAACTAAGATAAAAAAAAATGTTTTAAGATGTTTTTCATTTTTTGAGAGAGATGAACATGAAGGACCTTTTGGTATGTGGTCAACGCGACCGGCGTATATATAAGTATATTCCAAGTGACCAGGTTGTACATGATACATACTCATATACATTCATCATCATCATAATCAGCCGATCCCCTGCCACATCCAACACGGACCGACTCATACATTACGGAGAAAAAATTCGGTAAGTCTTTTATTAAAATACCTCATCCTGTCGTTTGCGTTACATTTACGAGTACTAGTATATTTACGTAGCTATAACACTACGTTAACCTGCGTCCAAATGAAGCTCGTGAGAACAATCTCGTACCAAGTAATAAGGTATGAGATTTAAGTTTATATTTATTGATTCTAATAATGAAGTCTTTTACAATTAGTTTCTTCATGTAATAAGGAACGCTCTCTTACAAGGAAAACGAATACTGCCAAGGAACATGCAAATAATGAGTTTCTTTGAAAAAGGCTCGTGTAATAAAAATTATGTCTGGAGCGTGAGCATAACTCTTTATACGTCATAACTCAAAGGTGGAATATGTTTTGTGTGTCATGAGGTATTAGGTGAATGAGCAAACAAATAATTGGTTGGTGAGTAATTACCGGACAGACGGTCTCTGGAAATAATGCGCCGACCTTTTTAATGGTAGTGGATTGAGAAAGAAAATGATGGATTCCCACCTTTTTTTTCTTTAACGCCGGGAAATGCTCTGAGGCATCCCGCGGGGGAGTGGGTCTCCCCACGCAGGTATGTGGGACTCGCTGCGCCCAAAAGCTGGTAAATGGACGCTGCTCTACCCACTAAAACCCTGCGAGTGCCACCAATGCCGCCTTTGGCGAGGTGCCCCGGATCTGTTGAGCAAACAGGGCACCTTGACGGCTAGGCAGTCTCCCAAGGGGCCGCCACCTCCACAGAGGGGTTGTCCCGCACAACAAAATAACCCCTCCCAAAGTCGGGACAGTACAATGGGATGAGGTTCCCGTCCACGCCCCTTGCCCCCTGCTCTTTTGTCCCCTCTTCTTATAAGAGGGGTACAAAGAGCCCCCTCGGCTCAATTAGCTTCGCCCATAGTGCTGGGCTCACCCTAGGCTACTGTTTTTTTTTATAATTTTTTTTTTCGGAAGGACTTTTCGGCCTGATGGCCTTTAAGCTCAATCGGTAGAGTAAGAGAACAGATGGCTCACTTAAGAAATATTCGAAAGGGGGACGCCCCTCTCCGCACCCCGCAGGGGCCGCGGTTCATCAAAGTTCTGACTTTTTAGAGTCATCACCTCTTGTTATTGCGTTTGCGTTTAAAGTACATATACCTTTTAATCTATACAAATATTATAAAGCTGAAGAGTTTGTTTGTTTGTTTGAACGCGCTAATCTCAGGAACTACTGGTCCGATTTGAAAAATTATTTCAGTGTTAGACAGCTTATTTATCGAGGAAGGTTATAAGCTAAACATCACGCTGTGACTTATAGGAGTTGAGTAACGCGGGCGAAGCTGCAGGTAACAGCTAGTATTTAATATTCACATAAATAAGTATGTAGTAAGACTTTAAATCATAATATCCAAATCCGCGTTTAGTATAATTAGCTCACTAATTCAGGTGAACGATCAACTCCGCGGGGACGGTGATAAAGGGAGTTTGCTATTTAACCTGACATTTACATGACACCATAAATAACGTGGAACATGAGCTACACACAGAAATATGTATTGTTAATTAGAACGGTATTTTGCTAAGCCATCCTATTATTTTGCCACTGAAAGAAGTCTGTTATCCTGTTAAATAAATGTTGATTTATAGACGTTGAAAAATATGAATTGTGAAAATATGAAAAGGTCATGCTGCCTATTGCGTGCCTATTCTTACCATTGCGTCATCGTTTCAATAATGACAATTGACAACAGGATATAGTTCTGTTATTCTTTAATAATGGATTATTCATTATTTTCAAATAACGCATTACTACAACTGTTGTCGTAGTAATGACCACCACTACCTACATATACATACGGTTATGCAGCCGACTTGCATCTATAACAAAGCAATGACTTCTTTTTTATGTCATCAGGGGGCAAACAAGCAGTCGGAGCCTCACGGGGCCAACACCCATACACATCCGCATAACCAAGGCCACGCAGATTCGCCGCCCTCCTTTTCCCTATCCCCCAATGGACCACCGGAAACTCACAAACCGCACGGACGCGACACTGTCACTTGACGCCGATGTTATGTGAGCGAGAGGTACCTACCACCCTGGTCGTGCCGGCCCAGTTCGGCTGCAAAGCAGCATGGCACGAACTCTTACTGAAGGTTCTTTAAAGTCGGGGAAATAAAGTGAATGAACTCAGTTTTATGCGAATTACCTGACCTATCAATGTATAAAATGCCTTTTTACAAATCGAACAGCATCATGTTTATTTTATGTATTGGAACAAAAAGGTTCCAAAGACGGTAAAACTTATTGAAAGCCTTTTGAATACTCGTGTTTGTGTCCCTTTTGAAATAATTCCACTTGCGCCCCGAACTCTACTTGACCGATATTTCTGTAAAGAAGTCTTAAGCCCAAAGGGTGAACTTCAGTTATGGGTACCTCGTTATTTATTATGAATTCATTTTTTTTTAAACTTTGTAGTACGTATCCACTGCAAAGGGTTGTAATAAAATATATGATCAAGATATGATTGACACTCGTCAATTTTTTCTTACAGAAATTTCACAAACCATTAAGAATATAGTAATTTTTTTAACCAAATAACCTTATAAACAATTTTACCGGTTTTTCTTTTAGTATTGCATTATATATTACCCTACATAATTTAATGGGTTATTCAATTAATGCTGTATAATTATTTTCCAAGTAGTTTAGTTACAGTTAAGTCGTTAACAGTTACTACTGGTAACGAGACCATCACTCTTTCCTGGTGTTAGAAGTGGATAGTTCTATTCATGGAAAATATGGTTTGCCATTTCTGATAACCAGTGCGTTTACTGTAACTCACTCAAACAGCTAAGGTCTAAGTAAAGCGTAGGTACTGAGCGTCACCCCACCATGGTTCAGTCCTTGACGTGGCGGTGGGGCTCAGTAGCCTAGGGTGAGCCCATCTTGGGCGAAGCTAATTGATCCGAGGGGGCTCTTTCTATCCCTCTTGTAAGAGGGGACAAAAGAGCAGGGGGCAAGGGGCGAGGATGGGAACCTCACCCTATTGTACTGTCCCGATGTTGGGAGGGGTTGTTCTGTGGTGCGGGACAACTCCTGTGGAGGTTGCGTCGGTCCCTTGCAGGACTGACTAACCATCGAGGTGCCCTGTTAGCTTAACAAATCCGGGGCACCTTACCCAAGGCGGCAGGGTAGAGCTACGTCCAATTACCATCTTTCTCAGAGCATTTCCCAGCGTTAAAGAAAAAAAAGGTACTGAGCGTCACGCGGCACGCCACGCGTTTAGTATATGGGTGCGGCTTCACGCATATGCAAACCACGGACACGCTACGGATTCATTGACATTTTGCTTGCAATCGACATTTTAACACACGTGCACTCGTGTGTTAAAATGTCGTGCGCCGCGGCGGATCGAACACTTAGCACGGATAGAAAAGCCGCGCGGCGAGAACTTATAACAAGCGAGTGGCAAGAACGTCCACATAGAAGCTGCGCTTCAAAACGGGTGGTCGACGTCACCCATGAACACGAAGAAGTTCACCCAGGGCTAGCCCATTCAAGTCATCCATGTTTTCTTAACTTGGTAAGATAAGTCTCGGTGACAGTTATTAAGAAAGAAAGGCAGGATTCCATCCTTCCTTTCTTTTTGGAACAAAGATGTTTTACAGAACAAATAAGCGCGATGGTGGTACCCATTTTGTTGTTGTTCTATTTTTTCCGGTTGTTCTACTTTACTATCTCGCTCCTAGATCTCGAGTCACTTATAATAAATTTATATCCCCATAAACAGCCACACATAAAGGTAATAACACACTGCCGTATGGCGTTATCGAGGAACATTCGTTCTCGTATTACGTAATGGAAAAACGGTTAACGGAATTGGCTTCTGTTATTGTTTTTGTTATCATTATTTTATTGTTGTTTATTTATTATGTAGTAATAATTATTACTACGTTTGCTCCGATATTCTATACGTATTTTAGGATATAACTATTTTGTTATTAAACTTGAAAAATTATGACGACATTCCCGTTCGATGAATAAATCTTTAGCTGCTTGATATTAACGGTTTTACGATTTTCTTATTTTACCCCTTACGTTTACTATTGTAGGTAGGGCGCAATATAATAATTGTAGAGATCTGTTTCTAAGTCGAAGTCTGAATCTCAGTCTTAATCTTATTATCGTAGTCGATCTCAATTTTTAAAAAATCATTCAAATTAAAATACAGTTTGACAGTAGGTAGCCTTAACTAATGCTTCAAAACTTCTTCAGTCGTAGGTTCGATCCCCACCCAGGACAAATGTTCGTGTGATGAGCATGATCATTTATTATGTGTCTGTTTATCTATAATATTATGTATTTAGAATTATATAAATATTTACCAGTTTTTTGGTTAATAGCCTGTTCTTCTTATAGAGCTTCTTATAAGAACAGGCTCTGCCTAGTTTTGGATTAGATGGCCGTGTGTGAGTTGTGTCTACATTTTATTATTTCTTTGTAAAATAAAAACTAAACTTCACAACGTCATCTATAGTTTGACATTGTCATAATTCAATTTTGAATGTGTGCGTACCGTGGGTGTAATATTTTATTAATTAATTTAATCTTTAACTGTACCAAAATTAAAATTACTGCGTTTGCGCAATCCTCTTAATCAAAATCATTTTATTTTAATTCAAAATAGCACCAATACAGTTTTTTGAACTTGTGGTTCCAAAGCACTGAGAAGAACCGGCGAAACAAACTCAGTGGAACTAATCTTTTCAAATAATATGTATTCTATAACAACTTTAACATCTTATCCTGAAATGCCTGGGAGAAACGCCTTATTCCCAGGATGTGGTATATTCCATGAAATATTTTACTTTATAATGTAATGATGTCAATAGGTTGGATAGTATTTAGACACGTCTTTACTTTATAACGTCGTATATTGAACTCTCTCGGGGCGCACATACAATATCTTAACCATACCTAATATGGGTGGAAGGTGTTACCACACTACACCTCCCCCCTTTTTATTAAGAAAAATGTTATAATAATACATTTTTTGTTAAGTGCAGACAAAATAATACATTTGAATTATTGTTGTTGTTGTTGACGACGAATTTGTAAGTTTCATAATTTATTTCATGTTATTACATATTATAAACAGTAATTACTTCAATCTTATTCAAATATGAAGCTAGACATTTGTTTTTACACCTTTATCTCTGTCACATTTACCTTTGCTTTTTGCATATAAGTTTTTTCCTAAAGTCATCAAATTTACTTAATCCTTACACATATTTACGACATACACAATAATAATTTACTATACCTCTGGGTCGATCTCACATTTTATTATTTATTTATTTACTTCAACATTTCTTTATTAATCATTATTTCAATATTCCTAATTACCATTTACGGCTCTGACACCCATTGTAATTATTTGTTACTTATTATTATTCTTTGCCTTTTCACTTTAAATTCCTCGTATCGTATCAAACACTTTTCATAAATTATGATGACTTTATTAATTCATTGACATTTTCCATTATTAATTTAAGCCATGAGCGTTCCTTCTATCATAACTAAAAAAAATACAATCAGTTTCCTTCTTCAAAGTCACCTTAGTTTTAATTTAATACATCTGTACTTCACACAACTAGATCAGAGGACATTTCACTCTTTATTTTATTTTATGGGGCGGTACATAACAAAGTAATAAGTAAGTCGACTTATAATTTATTATTTAGCGTGTATTATTACCACCACGCTTGTGCACTACATTTTTTTTCAATTTGATAGTGTATTTAAGACATTTTGTCCCCAACTTTCTTTACAGAGGAAGCTCGTTCGCACCATAATCAGAAGGAAGGATTACAACTACCATGTAACTTTATTACCTTGGTCTCTCTGTCTATTGTTGACTTTAATACATTAACGTATCCGACTCGCGGAGCTACATTATCATGTATCTACTTTCCTATCCAATTTAAACACAATCCTAAAAATTATACTTCGGTTTTTAACCCATGTTGAGGCTTCTACAACAATAGGTGATCAGTCTACTTGCTATAAAAGCTCAGGGAAGAAAGGCATTAAATAACTGTGATCAATCCAAAAGCTAGATGAAAACTATTCAACCTCGTATTCATACTCAATTTAACTTAAACATTCCACACAAAACCATACATTTTATTTTAAATCAATACTCTTTCTAAACCTTCTACATTCTAATCTAACATTCCATAAAAAAGGCTCTAACTAAACTGGTTGATCGCTTTGCGATTTAAATTACATTACTTTGATTTTCAAACAAGCCTTAAGTTGTGCCAATCACTCACTTAGTCACTGCAAGTCAGCATACTCGATATTTGATCTGCGCGTGCGAAACATAATATATGGCAAGGAATGCGCATGCAGTACCTACCTATGCGCTTCCAACTCACTAATAAAAGAAATTAGGTACGATCGCTTAAAAATATCTTTACATTTTGGAAAAGAATTTGCCTAAAACTTAACTGTTAATTTTTTACATCGTCAACAACTAAATTAAACAAAACTGACACTTATTACAAAACAATTTACTTTCTTTGAAGCTTTCATTTTATATTTATCTTAGTTTACATTTATGGTTTCAATAAAATTACTCTAACGCGAAAAAAAAATACATGGACCTATCTATAAAATAATACACTACTGCATGTTAACCGCACTTTCTTTCACATTCAGTATTTTTCGAAGATACTCATCGTGGTACTACCGGCGCCTGTCCATCATCACAGCTTTACAGACTTGAGTGTATCTCTCGGCACCCGGCACCTCCAGTCCTTTTCTTAGCATTTTTCTCCATAAATGTACCCGGTTTCATTTTAAAGATTTTTTTTCTTCCAGTTTTCTTCTTACTTTCATTTAAAAAAAAACATCACTGCACGACTGTACTGTCCTCGTTTTAATTTTGTTTTGTGGTGTGGCCCCCTATTCTTTTTTTTATTATTTCTTGAATATATATTTTATTAAGTTTATTGATTATATATTTATAATTATTATATATTTAGTTTATTTATTATTTTGAAGTATTTATAATTGTTTGATATTTTTATGCCTTCCGGCACTGCCAGAGGCAGGCCGGCCTGGCAGGGTCGCCATGTAGGGAGGCCAATATGTTTGATGGTATTGAAAACACGTCTTTGCTGTTTAACGTCGTATATTGAACTCCTTGGGGGCGCACATACAATATCTTAACCATACCTAATATGGGTGGAAGGTGTTACCACACTACAATAATAAACCTTTACCACACAAACGCTCTCTAACAACTTTTTTGATTTTTTTAATGCATAGCTTTTGAACGTTTTCTGGGATCCTATTTTAATAATTAAAAATAATAAGAATTGCTTACTTTTGATAGTCTAATCACTGGTACATCTAACCTGTGTCTATTACGTGTATCCCTACTATGAATATCACTTTTCTTACAAATTTCATTCATGTTTTTCCGGACATACATAAAAAGGGGTACAAAGTTTTTTTTTCACGTATTAATATATAGATATTATGTCTACAACTAAGTATTTTAAGTTTGCAATATTATGCCATCTTTCAACCAATTATTTTTAAAGATTTTTAAAGACAGTGAAGGTTAGGTAATATTATTTAATCACGTTATTGATCTCACCATCCAAACACCGGAGTCTTGGGCCTTAATATCAAACAAACTTTGACAACTGTCCAAAAATTTGGAATATTGAATAATTCGAAAGCAATTAAGTTTGATTTTCGGGAAATTTGGAAGACATTTCTAAGTAGAGAGTGATTAAAACAGGCTGTAATACCCGTTAATATTGGTTGAGCCTATTTGCAATTGTTCTACAGGCTTTACAGGGATCAAATTATACTGGCCTATCGTTTACTAGTTCATAACAATTAGTTAGCTATTATGAAATTATTTGAAACGCGATATCTTAAGTAATATTTAATAAATATAATAAAAATTACATTATATTTATAGTCATGAAGATTCAATTGCTATTGCTAATAACAGCTTCCAATTCACATCCATGACCCAGGAACACAGTTTTTTTTTCTCTGTCGGGATTCGAACCAGCAACCTCCGGCTTGGACGCCAACGCACTAAACATTAAGCCACAAAGGTCGTTGAGAATAAATGCCAATTTTTCTGTCAATTAATATAAACAAAATAGAAAGCCAGGAACGCGATGGAATAAAAAGCATCTGACAGTAAAATCTAAATACACAGTAACAAAATAATATAATATAATAATATCGACCCTTATATGTCCCACTGCTGGGCACAGGTCTCCTCCTCGAAACCAGGCGAGGAGGGTGTTGGGCCATAGTTCATCGATGCGCTGGCCCTATGCGTGTGGGTAAACTTACACATCTTCAAAGACCTTTCATTTCATGAGGCATGCATGTAACCTCACGATGTTTTTTTTCACACAGTAAAAAATATTAATTATACGAAATTGAAAAAATATCTCCAAAACAAGCCTGTAAGTCTTTCAATCACAAATATTCAATCCGACAGGCGGTAAAATTAGCGCGATCAGGAAAAAAAACTGTTTATTAAATATAAATATAATATGTAGCTTACAGCTATAAAGTCCCATGTTTATGCAACCACAAACAATATTTAGGGCGTGGTCACAGCGAAAGTTACTGAAATAAGGTAGAATTGGTGTTGGGAGTCATTACCCGGGGGTCATCAATCATGCCGGTCACTCGAAGTACAAACTTTGCTAATACACTTCGGGAACACGACTGCTATTTTATTTCTTTGTGGCCGCCATCTTGATTTTAATTAAATCGAATAAACGTTGGTTTTTATTTCGTTTTGAGGAGCAGCAACGAATATTTAAATTGTATTTCGATGAAATTTATCGTGACTATATGAAGACGATCTTCTAGGGAAGGAGGCCTATGTTCAGCAGTGGATGGATAGGGGCTGATGATGATATAAATGCGAATGAGGGTTTGTTTGTTTTGTTTTTACGCCTAAACCAATAAACCATTTTTAAGTATTTCACTAAAGGCAGTCTACATTATTAGTGAGTGACATTTGGTATTCCCAGGACACTACGTGGGTGGAACTGCAGGGGGCTGCTCTAGTAAAGTATAAATTGGAAATATTACAATTAGTGTCAACAAATAGGTTAATATCATATCATCATCATTAGTCATATAACATGTAATATAAATTTATACAACTTTCGTATTATATGCCAGCCTGGCATTTTGATGCGGGTTCGAGTCCCGTAATTAAGGAGAGACTTTTGCGACTTCAACTTAAGTTACTGGTACATAAATGTGGGATAGAAGTGAATAAAATCCACAAATTCGTTAAATTACTGGTTTAATGAAATACACGAAAATCTGAATACACGTCTTATCGTCTTCACACTGTCAACTCAACTCCCCGACTCCCTGACGTTCATTCGTCAGTCAATATCAATCATTCTCGCATTTCATATATTCTTCAATCAAACTCACTCTTACGTTCCCTTACATGCATTGTCTATAAAATTTACACATCTGACATAAATGTTTAAATATTTTTATAAAACAGTTATTGTAAGAAAAGTCGGTTAACCTGATGGTAAATGATCACCTATATCCAAAGACGCGCTACCAGAGGGTCTAGTCATATCGGCTTTATTTTTATCATTACATTGAAGAAAATTTATAGCGGTATATTCAGGTTTTTACATTCCCGACGTTTTGGATACTCTACAACAACCATGGTGACGTTTACTTCCTTCAGTCTCAAGGTCATTTCGCGAATCTGGGAGTGTCTCTCTTGCTTAGATACCTCTATATGCAGCTGTCAACATACGTGAATAAATAAAGGGTCCACGGATCACGCCAGACCCGATTACTCTATCTCAGGAACTCCAAGCTCATCCTTAATTTCCATTTTGTCCTTCTTTAATCCCTATAATTAACAAAGCGCTCTCAACGGTCAAAGTTGTGGGCGCATGTGGATAACCTTTATGAAGTAATGGCACATGAGCCTCAATGATATAATTAAAAGTAGATTCGTCAATATCTGAACACTTGAACTAGATTTTGTAGCGAATCTAGATAAAATTAAATAACACAACCCTAAACGTTCTTTGATCAAATGTAATCTCCCTTCAAAATTTCCTGACGATCGGTTCACTGACTTACGATCAAAAAGGTTACACATATTTTAGCATTTATGTTTATATTTATAAATAACTAGCTGGTGCCCGCGACTTCGTCTGCGCAGGTTAAGATTTGATTTTTTTTCATACAAAAGTATCGTTACTTCTATTATCGTGTACAAAGTGTCATGATGATCGGTTAAGTAGTTTTCGCGTAAAAGCGTAGCAAACAAACTTATATTTATAATGTAAAATGTCTGTGTGCAGGATGCAACTTTGCTTTATTACCGCTACTGCTTTTTATGTCATAAGGAGGCGAACGAGCAGTCGGAGCCTTATGGTGACTACCAACGCTCATGGACATCCGCACAACCAGAGGTTATGTAAATGCGTTGCCCTTTTTTCCCTATTCCCGTCAATGTGCTACCAGACTCACAAGCCGCATAAAACGCGACAACATAGTTGTCACTTTACACCGGCATGTGTGCGAGAGGTATGGTACCTCTCGCACACACGCCGGGTCGCCCGGTCGGGTCGGCCCAATTCGGCTGCAATTCAGCGATGTCAATAATCTCTTAAGTCTTAAGATTTATAGGAAAGATATTTAGGGCAGACAGCATAGAAACAGCAACAAAGTTAAAGAGTTTGTTGCTGTTTATTTATCTAAGGAAGATTTTAAGTGTCGTAACTCTTCAAGAATAATACATTAAATTTAGACGTGGATCGAGGTGAGCTTCCTGTCCAGAGGCCTTAGACAAAGTAACATTAAAAAAACGATAACGAAGTTCGAAAAGAATAAAATGTATGGGATTGACATAAGCCGTCGTCAATTATGTCACTCGTTATCGTTATCGCAAGTTGGTAGACAATGTTAAAATTCGTAACAAAATTATAAACTGTCAATTGGTTATCGAACACTTATGTCAAACTTATGTTATTTTATTATTGATATTGATTCGTTATCCGTGGGCGTGAGCCATGGAGGGCAACATTTTCACAATTTTTATGAGTTATAGTGTGTATGAGGTCTATTTACATAGATATTAATTTTAATTTTTTGGTCCGATTTGACACTTCTTGTCGAACTTTGTTGACACTTGACAGTTGTTGTCGTTACACTGTCACGATCTTTGATTGATCATTGGCTAGAAAATTATTATCGTTATCTCAAAGACGATAACGAATTTCGGCTACAAAGCGATGTCACTTTGTCTACAGGCCCAGGAAATCTACTTTATATTTCGATAACTTATGGTTTTCGACAAGTTTATAAGTCGCTTTGCTAGATATGGGTCTCCTTGACGTCCCAAAATGGCGGTTTTAGGCGATGGTAGGTCAAAGGTATACACTTTGAAAGACTAACTAACAGATATGTGGTTTATTTTCTTTCACGTTTTTTACACCGGTGACCAAGTGACGTTAGCAAGGATCAATCCACGGAAAATTCAAACAATTTTTTTTTTGCTGATATGCAAACTTTTTTGGTTTTGACTGAAAACACTAATCTAAACCTAAGACTATGCGAACTAGGTCATCATAACATCGTATTATTAACTTACATTACTTAAATACTTATGCCAAAGTACTAAAATACAATTAATTATTACGTACATTCATTACATTAATTCCCAAGTTTTTTTTTTTTTTTTTTTTTTTTTTTTATGTTAGTTGGATAGGCAAACTGGCAAACGTACCACCTGATGTTAAGTGGTCGACGTCGCCCATGAACATAAACTAGTAGACCTGGAACGAGCCCAGGCAACTCATTTATGTGTTGCCTATCCTGAGACATAAGATGTTAAGTCTCGGTGCCAGTAATTACACTGCCTGTCTTGCCCTTCTCTCCGAAACACAGCAAAGTTGTTTCATGGGAGAAATAAGCAAGATGGTGGTACCCATGCAGCCGGGAGCGCGGCACAGCGCTTCCCTCCCACCGGTAAAGCACCACACAAGCACTTAGAACACCCTTAATCATATCACAGATCATTTACAGAAATAATGACCTATCACTGTCCATAGAGATTTATTACATTATTGTTTTGGTTTTTAGTTGATATCTGTTTGTGACCGGCCAGTGAGTCTCGCGGTTCATCATAGTCCGGACGTTCGTCACGTCGACACGAGTTAAATAAGGTTTTATATTGAGTGTGGCAATATTGTGATATTTGGTGCAATCAAAATGGGATTAAAGTTGGCGTAAAATATATTGCGGTAAGCAAATAAATAGTAAATCGAATTTATGAATATTTTATATAAAAAATAAAGGGAATAATATAAAAATACTTATCTATAGAAATTTAGAATCAATTATTTTCTAGATGCTTAAAAATATAAATTTATAAAATAAATTATTTAAATATATAAATAGTACAAATTAATTAAAACAAAAATTTATATGGATTTTATTTCATTGAAGAATAGTTTGAGTAAGTGGTTTCTTTAAATATAAAATTAATAATATTTAAACGAATTAAAAAAAAAGAGGAGTTTCTTAATTCGTCTGTATGTTTTTGTATGTATGTGATGAATCCGCCGATTGTCAATGGATTTCGATGATTCTTTTTTTGTTTGAAAACTGGTACTTCTAAGTTGATACCATATTAATTTGATCAAGATCTGACCGTTTTTTAGTTATTCCCAATAATGCTTATTTAGTAACAATTGTATAGGATGCTTCGGTATCGTAATTATCATCATCATCATCATCATTATTTATCCGTCCACTGCTGAACATAGGCCTCATTTAATGAACTCCAAGGCGACCGATCCCTTGCCACAACATGGACGGAGAGATTTATTATAATTTTATCTTTTGGAGTCGGGGTCAGCCATTAGAATATTGATTTCTATTATCAGATATGTGGTAAAACGATTTTATTTTTTAATAAATTAATCTTATATAGTCTTCAGTAACTGAGTGATACGTCCTGATAGTGATGAATCTATAATCGAATACACAAAACATGTATAATCTATACTAATATTATAAAGCCGAAAAGTTTGTTTGTTTAAACGCGCTAATCTCAGGAACTACAGGTCCGATTTGAAAAGTTCTTTCAGTGTTAGATAACTCATTTATCGAGGAAGGCTATAGGCTATATAACATCACGCGGTGACTAACAGTAGTTAAGTTGAGTAAGTTAACGCGGGTGAAGCTGCGGGCAACAGCTAGTAAATAATAAGTAAACACAGCAGCAGAAGAGTGTTTTAGATTGATTTACAAACACGCATCGTAGGTCTTCTACATCGTAGGTTCGCTACGGCATAGCTACGGCGTAGAACATCTTTGTGTGTATTGTGCTCTATTGTATTTTGTTTAGAGACAAGCAGGGTACAGTGGCACAGATAAACTTTAGTGTGGTTATAAAGAGTATTAATAATTGTTTTAGAAATTATTTCGAAAGAGGAAAGAGACAGTATACGGTACGGTACGGACAGAAACACCGCGGGACCCAGTCGTACCCGATGTGCCATAGGATAGGACAAATCACTGTGGGATACCGCATCCGACTCGCCACCACTCTACGGACCCCAACCAGTTCTCACAGGCTACCAGCTCCTTCCGGAGAGGTACGCATCCAGCTTCCTTAGGTACGGGGGCACTCCAAAGATTTTAGTGCTCCCATATCACGCTATCACGTTGTGTAACAGAATATTCGTTAGACAAGTCTAACTTGACATTCAGATAATCAAGATTAGGGATCATATCGTAACTTCCAAATAAATAGTTGCTGTACAATTAATTCTGTTTACCTGAAAAGACTTGCTTTACACAAAGGGACTGCGTGACCAATCTCTATTTCCCTAAGTGATTCAATATTACTAAACTATTGCAAGATATTTGCTTATGACCTGATCGTTTTTTTTTAAAGCATCGTTGTTTAAGCGATTATGTCGACTTACTATTAATTAGTATAAAATAAAATAAATAAAATAATATTATTTTATTAATTATTTGTTGATAAAATATTTATAATTATCAATGCCTTATCTTTGTATAGAAGATATTCTACGTAATCACTATTATAAGAGTTAGTAAAGGTAATTTTGTAAAGAAAATGTATGGATTTAAAAAAAAAAATTAATGGTTTTGTTTACAAGGCATTTTTTCAATAGAGTCGGTAGAACACAGAAGAAAAATGGTTTCTTTTCAGATTTAAAATGGTTTTGAATTTTTTAACAATCATACAATTTTAACCAAGTCAAGCTTACGATGAAGCTTAGAGAATAAGCATCGTAAGGTTTTAAAATACACACAATTAATAAAAGTCGCAATGATGCCATATTTTTATGCCATGAGCTAAATACAGACAAAAAATATAATAATATTCAGATTGTAATTAAGCCATTATTTTGCCTAAATGCTTCCATTTTGTCCATTTAGCCGTTAATTTCACTAAAACTCTCCAACTACTCAAGTTTTTTTGGGGCGGACTTTTCTGACCAATTCAGAAGCTTTTAATTGCCGGTAAAGTTGGGTTGGTAACAACGGCAATCAAGGTGGAAGTTGAGGGATTTGTTTCATCGAGTAGACAAAGTGGCATCTTGGGGAAAAATGTAGAGAAAAGACAATTGATCATTTGGAAAAAGTTTAATCTCTTTTATTTCAGTTTTATAAATAAAGTATAAAGAGGATGATGCTTTTTATATATATTTTTACCTACATTTTTAAGTTTAGTAAATAGTTTTAAATATAATTTTACTGCGAACACGGTTGTATAAGATTGCTAGCGATATATGTTTCATAAATCTCGGTTCATGATCATCATCATCATCTATCAGCCTTTATCCGTCCACTGCTGAACATAGGCTGCTAACAAATCTCGGTTGCGAAGGTTTAATATTATTGGAACGTAGTTCCTTATCGCGCGTTACGAAAGGGGGCTAGACGGAAAAAATTAAGACGAAAAGTAGGCACGACACTTTTTGCTATAGTGTGTGTGTATAAAAACACACACACTTACGTGTGTGTGTGTTTATTATAAAAGTTTGAAACCTTATCGAATAACATCATGTCACCAATAGCGCGATGTATTACTAAACAACGCCATCTATAGGTAAATTCACGGAAACGTTTAATAATTACATATAAATGTACCACGCCATCTATTGGCAGTTTTATGTAAACTAAATAATTATCCATTTGTACCACGCCATCTATTGGCAGATTTACATAAATGCTTTAAGAATTATACAATTTAAACATGTTTGTAAAATTAGATGTGTCGGTACGTAGTTTTCATTTTATCACATTCCACGTACCTACAGTTGACTTAATTTGACTTGCAAAAATTGTTGGTAATGTGTTTTATTAATAGGTTACCTTTTTTGTTTTTTATTACAATTCCTTCACTAATTAATCGAAAGGAAGTTCGTTCCATCCGGGTGTCCCTTGACACCTCTCTTTAGTTTTTTTTTGTATTTATTATAAAAATATTTGGCTACTGAGAGTCAAACTGAACCACATCTGACCTCTGCACAAGCAGTGTGTACTAATTTATTTGACAGCGTGTACTTGACATGCAGATCACATCCTGATGTCACTACGGGATGAATCTATTCAATCAAGTGGGTGGTAGGTGTGAAGGTACCCTAGACCGCTAGAGGGAGAGAAGGTCGTTCGAACCATCACCATCAAATGATGTTTATTCAAATGTTCATCAGAGACAGTTAATGATTGGATGTGAATCTGTAAAGTCGTAATTGCAGAATGTGGATTCTGTAGAGGAATGTGAAGTCAGTAATAAGCTATAGTACATATATCCTTATTAATTGTTACCTAAAATAATGTTTTTTTTTTATTTACAATGTGACTATTTTTTTTACTAAAGATATTATACTTCAGAAAAAAAGTTGATATAGTTGTTTTATTTACTGAATAGTTTAGTTTAATAATCTAAATATACCAATATGCAATAAACCAAGTTTATTGCATATTGGTAATCCTGTATATACATATTCCTTTTTACTTCCTTAATCACATCTTATTATTCGTCAGAAAATTCTTAAATTGAAGCTTAAATATAGAATAAATGGACGGATGATGTTACAGGGTTCGCGGGCGCTACTTTATGAGCCTCCAGTAACGCACCTTGTGCTCGTGTCGGGCTAGGATGGCAATCTGGCCCATTTAGGCACCCCTGTCGCGGCCGGACAGTCCCCCTTTACGAGATGTAGTCTGGCCTTCTCCAGGGCTAATTTGTCGCTGAGGTAATTCTGTTGCCTGCAGATTCGTGACCCTCTAAAAGCGGGTGATGGCGCTCGCATTGGTTTTCGTTTGGGTAGGGCACTCCCAAGTGGGAGTCCCACATAGTGTCAGGATCTTCCCGGGGTACCCGGGCTACATGACTAAATAGAATTTCCCTGCGTCATCAATAAAAGAGTACTTTGTACGGAACACAGAATAACAAATTACAATGATATACTAGTTTAAAATTGCCAATAATATATGCCTGTGCACGAAGAGGTTTATAAACGCGAGGCGACAGCGCTTATAGCTTTCTAATTTAGAAATGATATGATATGGCATTACATTTAAACTGTATTAGTACTAAAATATTTTAAGTTTACATGGTACGGGATATTTATCACTTTTTCACTTTTATTTTGCGGAGCTCGATATTACGACATTATCTACGAATGTCTTGTTCACGGACTGAAGTATGCGAGTAGATGTTGACGGCATTACAGGTGTCCGTATCGGACTACCTCCTTTCTCGTACGTTTGCTGCGTAAACACTGATCAATGGGGATACGTATACATAACCGGTTCCGTGCTGCCCGTATTTGGCTTCGCACGGTCCTCATTTTCATACTTCATACCAAATCCACAGAGAGGGTTTCTCGCCCCTAATAAATATAATTCACTTCGCTTCATTAACGATCCCTAATTTTAATTTATAGTTGACACTGTCCACGCATACGGCCGTATACCTAAATATGGTAATCGCAAGGGTTAGTAGTTATAAGATAACTTTTAGGTCAAAATTGAATTAGGGATGTCCAACATTTTTTTATATTTTACCACTTTTCGAGATTTTTTTATTATTTTGCCGATTAGATGCAAAGGGGTAAATGTTGTGGGTAAGCCAACGTCAAACCATACCGTTAATTCTATGGTAGTTTTATACGCAGTGCCTTTCATCTTTAATTACCTTTGAAGCAGATTTTCCTCGTAATACATTCTGAAAGTTGAAGTTTTCAGTGCAGAAGCTGTTGAAGCAAAGACGCACAGTGCGTTGACTATCGGTATCTTCTCCGGACAGAGTATTGATATTGCGAGTTGTTTCTACTGCATTAGTAATTAAATTGCTCTCATTTTCGATACATGCATCTTTATGTTCAAAGTCGAATGTTAAAACCCAAGAGAATTTAATCACTACGTTTAGTTAAAACAAACAGTTAAATGTCAAAATCTTTGTATGTTTTAAATTTAAAATGTGGTCTTTTGAGGAGTAAACAAAGTTTCATTTTGGAATATAACACCATGCTGGTTTAATTTTAATTCAAGATTGCCAGTACGTTAAGACAACAATTTCATATTTAAAGCGGTAATAAAAAAGGTCAATGGTATATTTAAATTGTAATAATTATTAAAGATTTTTGATGTATAACAAAATAATCTGTTTTTAATGTTTACGCGAATTTCACTCATTATAATAAAACATTTTTTTACGGATTTTATCGCGGTTTATTAAGATTTTTACAAGCCCGAAGTTTCCATGCCCTAGGACTTCCGTAAACATAGTTACTGTAAAGTATCCGAAAAGTCCGGCTTGTAAAAATCTTAATAAATTAATAAACAGCGATAAAATCCGTAAATGTTTTATTATAAAGACTATCAATATTAATATATTTTCTATACTATATATATTATATGCAAGACAATTTTTGATTGATAATATAATCTTGTTATTGTGATTATTGTGAGCGAAAATGTTCAAGTGGGTATGGGCTCTCGAGTGAGAGCCGAGAGGTCCAGGTTCGAACCTGACTCCACTGCCTAGAAATGGGTTTTTCAAAATTTCTACGTGCCCCTGAACATGTAACCATCACTTGCTCACCGGTGAAGGAAACATCGTGAGGAAACCTGAATGCCCGATGAGATTAAAAGTCTTTGAAGATGTGTGAAGTTCACCAACCTGCATTGGACCAGCGCATCGGTGAATTATGACCCAAAACCCTCCTCGCCTGATTTCGAGGAGGAGACCCGTGCCCAGAAGTGGGATATATAAGAGTTGATATTACTATATTATTATTATAAGACAGTAAAATAAATCACAAATTAATTTATAAAAATTATAACTTAGTCATTAAAATCTTGTCCGCGCTTAATTTTTTGTAGAAACTTTTCAATCTTTTAAAGTAAGTAGCACTTTAAAAGTTATTAAGGGCAGAAGTTATTGGGGTGAAGTTATATTAGGAAGGAAATCCCCTGTTCGCGGGTCTCCCAAATTCCTTTTAACCACATAACACTTCCAAGGCTTTAAGCTACGAATGTGTTGAGGAAATGATAACTCTATTATTCGTCACTATAATATTATAAACGCGAAAGTTTATATGTATGGATGTTAGTTACTCTTTCACATAAAAACAAACGAATGGATTATAATTAAACTTTACATTAATATAGCTGATACATCAATAACACATAGGTTATAATTTATAAAGATAATATTGTGTGAATTATGCAAACTCGAATTCTACGTAGATGAAGTCGCGAACACAAGCTAATATTTAATATAACATAATATAATATGTTGGGACAACTCACATCCAGCCATCTGATCCCAAACTAGGCAGAGAAGAGTTGTCTGGTTACCATAAGAACAGGTCTTATGGTAACCAGACAACTGATACATACTGATATACGGATATTTCTAAATACATACATATTATAGATAAATAACACCCAGACACAGAACAAATGTACATGCTCATCACACAAACATATTTTGTCCTGGGTGGGGATCGAACCCACGACGGTTTAGCAGTCAGGGTCACTAACTACTAGACCAACAAGGCAGTCGGAGACGAATTTACATACAATCATACCACGGGATTGGTCGTCTTGGCTTTCGTTGAAGGAGGCTTATGTTCAGCAGTGGACGGATAAAGGCTGATGATGATGATGAAATATTTTTAGTAATTGATTACTTCTTTACATGTTAGAATAGAGGACTTTACATGTTTTGAAATTATTTGAATCGGCTCTATGTTGATCTAGTTAGTATGCACCGCGCAATAGTCCAAGTTGGATGCGAGGGTGTATTGTACGTGTAACTAGCAAGCTGTTATATGTTTTTTATGTAAGTTGGATAAGCTGGCATGCCAACTTATGAACGTCCATGAACAGAAACCAGTTTACCTAGGAACTAGCCGATTCATGCGTTGTCTATCCGGAGACATAAGATATTAAGACTATACTGCCTGTCTTGCCCTTCTCTCCGAAACACATCAAAGCTGTTTCACGGGAGAAACAAGCAAGATGGTGGTACCTATGCAGCCGGAGCGGGGCACAACGCTTCCCTCCCACGGTTAATATAAGTTGATTATGATAATAATATGTTTTTTAATTACAAATATGCTAAATGTTCGTAATAAAAATTGTCAACTATTGAATTTGGATTGTCAATCGATCGAATATATTTTTTAAAGAAGAGGGGGCAAAAGGACAGTCAGTTCACTTGATGGTAAGTGAAAGTGACATCCACAGATACCTGCTACACCAGAGGATCAGCAGGTGCGTTGCTGGCCTTATATAATATTATATAAGTATGTTTGTTTGAATGCGCAAATTTCCGGGAATTCAAATTTGGAGCTATTTGTGTTTGACAATCCAATTGCTGGTAGGTTATTTATTTTAGAAAAAAGTTTTATTAAATTTGTAAAAGTAAAATTCGTGGGACCCATAACTGCGTCACATTAACGTTACAGTGTACCCGAGTGCAATGAACTCTATGATTGTAAAAATTAAATAATATTTTTATTAAACCTTCAAAATGTCTGAACACTCGAACTGCAAATCCAATTAGTATGGTTTCTGAGCTCCGAGTGCGTTCTCTACACAAAGCTGGATAGAAAAACTAAATAAAAATTAATTCTTCGACGGAATGTACTTTTATATTATTGAACAATAGATGAATAACACATGCGTTTTATGAAAATTAAATGTTTTATGAAAACCCGTGTTTTTATATTATTTGTGATTTCGATTGAGTCATATCGGATCAACCATTTGAGTACCGGATTAAACCGTGGAATCTAACAGAAAAATGTGGCTATCAAAATACATGAAAAATCATACGATTACAAAAATTGTATTTAATAGCAAACATAAGCAAGTTGAAAGTAGTTTCATGTACACGTATTGTTTTATATAACGTGATTGCAATGGTAGGAAATGGTGAAATAACTGAAAAAACTATGTTTATCTAGTTCACGTTTAGTAAACAACCTAACCACTTAAAACAGACAGAACATCTTCATCATCATCATCATCAGCTTTTATCCGTCCACTGCTGAACATAGGTCTCCTTTAATGAACACCAAGACGGCCGACCCTTTGTCACTCGCATCTAACATGGACCAGCCACCGCACGGAGATCGTCTTCCCACCTGGTCAATGGTCAACCAACACTTCGTCTACCTAAACGTGGCATTCGCTCTTGAACTTTATTGGCACAGAACACCTTATCAATAAAAGATATACTCCTAAAAACTAGCATGTAAAATTACATAAAAAATTCTACTTAAGTGAAAAACCTTCGATTAGTCAAAGTCGTGGAAGGGGGTCCAGCAGTGGATGAAAAACGTTGATAATGATGATGATGATGCTATTTACAGAGTTTTGTATTGTAATACACATATACGCTGATATATCTGAATTTAAGCATATTCCTGAACGAACAATGACACAGCTATGTGAACAGAGCGTGACCAACTCGATTCATTTTAAATTTATCTTCTCTCATAAAATCTTGTCACTCTGTTACCAAAAATATTCATTCAAACTCATAATCTAAATAAATATGTAGATAATTCATTTTTGCACAGGTCATGTCGCCAATTTAACAAGTATTGTAAATCTGACTTTGATTTGTTCTTTGATTCTTTAACTAAATTTAAGTATAATGTAAAACAACAAAATATTCAATGTTGATTACTTACACAATTAATTTCCTTTGGGTAGTCACGTTAAATGGTTTAACTCGTTTGTTTTTTTTTTCCTTTATAGTCTATCATTGTACATGCCAAGAGCAAGAAAAAAAAAATAGGTTCATAATTCAATTTTGCACAGGTCATGACGCCAATTCAACAAGTATTATAAATCAGACTTTGATTTGTTCTTTGATTCTTTAACTAAGATTAAGAATAATGTAAAACAACTAAATATTCCATTTTGATTACTTATTTAATTTCCTTTGGGTAGTTACTGGTTACGTTATATAGTTTAACTTGTTTGTTTTTTGCGTCTTATTGTCTGCATTCGTGTATGTATAATTTTTGGTGGAAACTTTGCTGGTGTAATGTATTAATCAAGTAAATTTTAAGTTTAATTGTGTTAATGTACTGTTTGTTTCTCGAATAAATAAATAAATCTTTTTTTGAAATTCAAATCATCATCATAAGTAACATACATAGGCTGCACTAAAAGTATCGGGAATGGAATATTTCCACTGTTCCTGTCATATTAAAATCTTTTTAATTGAAAACTCCTTGGTTTTAAAAATCGAATACCATTTATTTATTTAAAAAAATATTCTCTGTCTTGTCAAACTTGTTTAGTCGTTGAGAAAATGGAATTGACTCGAGAAAATTCTAGAGCGATGATTTATTATGACTTTCGAAGTGGTTTAACACAAATACAGTGTGTTGACCGGATGATTTCTGTATTTAGTGATATAGCCCCATCCAAAACCACAATTTATCGCTGGTTTGCTGAATTTCAACGTGGACGTGTCAAGCTCAGTGATGATCCCCGTCAAGGTCGTCCAAAAACTGCAGTCACCCAAGAAAACGTTGATGCTGTGCGTAAGCTGATTGAGGAAGATCGACATGTGACATACCGCGAAATTCAGGCAACTTTAGGCATTGGCATGAGTTAATAACAAATAATCTTGCATGAACAATTAGGTGTAAAAAAGTTGTTTTCCCGATGGATACCGAATTTGCTCTGTGAAGAGCAAAAAGCGGCTCGCGTTACTTGGTGCGTCAGAACTCTCGAAAGATTCCATGCAGGATCCTCAAATGCTGTATACAACATCGTATCAGGTGACGAATCCTGGATATACGCGTACGAACCCGAAACAAAAAACCAGTCACGAGTTTGGGTGTTCGAAAATGAGTTAAAGCCAACAAAAATTGTTCGTTCACGGAGTGTTGCAAAAAAAATGGAATGGTTGCTTCAATGATTGGTTCTATCGTATGGAAAAATGTGTCAAATTTCGAGGAAAATACTTAGAAAAGCAATAAATACATTTTTAAATAGTAATGTTGTGTCACTTCCTTGATCCGAAATTTTCATTGCCGTCCTCGTATTATGTCCCTGGACACGCCTCTTTTGCACAAAATCACGCGTGGTGGGTGTTGGTTTTTAATTTATGCGTTGGTCCAATTTGTTAAATTTCACACTCAAAGACTTTTCAAAAAGTGCTGTTGTCATATTCAGGTGCATGGCAAAATTTAGAAAAACCCATTTTAGGTCCATCAGGATCGAACCCAGATCTCTTACTTCGAAGTCGAGGCCATCTACACTAGACCATCATCGCTCAGTTGCAAATCGTGATTTTATAATGAAAATTTCTGTAAGAACATTGCACTTTTTTTCCAATAAAAACGTTCTTTGACAAAGACAAGTCGTGACCAGCAATGCAGAAACACCCCGGTGTTTAATGTATTCTGCGACGGACTCCGTAAACTGAGATCGAACGGCACTTAAATATGCGCAAAAATTATTAATCTTACAACCGATAATAATCTTCAAGCATACTTGGTACGTTAGTAGCTACGTACTGGTTAAGTTTTTGAATGGGTTTGTGTTTAGAAAAGAACGGTAAGGCAGGCATTCTGAGCCAACGATATTGGTCATCATAAGTATATTATAGGCAACTTACAGTTGAGACATCTGGGGTGAACTCGGTTACATGTTGTATATAGGCAACCTACAGATGAGTCATCTCGGGTGAACTCGGTAACATGCCGTATATAGGCAACCTACAGATGAGTCATCTCAGGTGAACTCGGTTACATGCCGTATGTAAGCAACCTACATATGAGTCATCTCGGGTGAACTGGGTTACATGCCGTATATAGGCAACCAACAGATGAGTCATCTCGGATGAACTCGGTAACGTGACGTAGATAGGCAACCTACCCCCAAATACTCAAACGAATCTCAAATGTAAGACGTAGTTAAACTCATGCTACGATGTGTCAGATTCAAAGAAAAGGAGAGGGACAACACGAGTTTAAGTACGTCTTAAATTTGAGATTCGTTTGAGTATTCGGGCGTTAGAGGGGCAAACTCGTTTACATTCATTTGCTTTTATCACTTAGATTTTAGATGGATCTTTGATGTGACTATCTTACTAAACAAAATACAATCAGTGGATAATATTAATAAGGGAATAGAATAAAATGTTTTAAGATATTTTGTATCAGTCATAAAAGTTTTTCCTGAATAAGTGATGAGGGAGAAAATTTCAAGAATTCCCTATTTAATAGGTTCAGAGAAAACTAAAAACTATGTTTTAATTGGTAAATGTAATACGGTTAAACGTATGTTACTCCAAGTAGAATACATTATCGTCGTTGTGTGTTCTATATACGGTGTACCAGTGTAGGCCGAGGTTCTTAATAGGGGGTCAGTTGTTCTTCTACATCTTCGGCAGGCATTATCGTTCGTGCGTGCAAGTGCTTGGAGATCCTTCCATCGGACCTTTTTTATAGAAGAGGGGACAATCATTTCACCATGTGGTAAGTGGTAAGCGACATCCATAGACATTCGCTATCATTAACAGGCTCGCAGCCTTTCAGATATGAGCGCTTTTGCATCACACTTGGCCCGAGCCGATTTTTTTTAATTTTTTTTTTATGTTAGTTGGATAGTTAAACTGGCAAACGTACCACCTGATGGTAAGTGGTTGACATCGCCCATGAACATAAACCAGTATACCTGGAACGAGCCCAGGCAACTTATCTATGAGTTGCCTATCCTGAGACATAAGATGTTAAGTCTCGGTGCCAGTCTGCCTGTCTTGCCCTTCTCTCCGAAACACAGCAAAGCTGTTTCACGGGAGAAATAAGCAAGATGGTGGTACCCATGCAGCCGGGAGCGCGGCACAGCGCTTCCCTCCCACCGGTGTCTTCAACTACCTACAGTCACTGGTGGCTCAATCTGTTTCTATTTCTGGCCTAAATCAATATTAACTGCAAACTGGAAGATGACTCACCAAAAGGTGAAGTAAACGTCACCCATGAATATTGAGCAGGTCACCGGGTCACCTATCAACTTAATCATGCGTTGTCTATTAAGTGGCGCTAGAAGTCTGTGGCAACTTTGCCCTTCTTTTAGAAACACAGCAAATTGTTGCTGTTTCTTGCTTGTTTCTCCCGTTTTTTCCCGAAATAGCTTTGTTGTGTTTCGGAGAGAAGAGCAAGACAGGCAGTGTAATTACTAGCACCGAGACTTAACATCTTATGTCTCAGGATAGGAAACACATTGACGAGTTGCCTGGGCTCGTTCCAGGTAAACTAGTTTATGTTCATGGGCAACGTGGACCACTTACCATCAGGTGGCACGTTTGCCATTTTGCCTATGCAATTAACATAAAAAAAATGACGTGGACAAAGGACTATTGTCTGTATACCACTACAAATCTCAGATCGTGGGCGTCATCTAATAAAATAGGTCTGATTTAATATTTCAAAGTATAATTTTATGCGTTAAATGATTTTTATTCCTTTCCGAGCCTTAAAAGTTCGAATGTGGGCGGCCGTGGGCGCCGCGGACGGTAGCCATTCTCGAAATATCCGAGGATAAACTGAAGTTGGTAATATCATCTATGAAGTTTATTAGGATAAAATTACAGATACTGACAGAAATATCTATGGGCAAACTGGAATTCGACACGCACTGAGGTTTTGTTGAATTTTTGAGTGTTGTTTTGTAAAAGTATATTCTAATCATTTTCCACGTTGATCACAAGTTTGAAAGCCGGAGACAAGTAATGAATATAACAGATAACAGATTAGACATAGATTTTTAGGCAAATGTGACTGGCCTGTTGGTCTAGTGGTTAGTGAGCCTGGCTACCAAACCAGAAGATCTTGGGTTCGATCCCCACCCAGGACAAATGTTTGTGTGATGAGCATGATCATTTGTTCTGTGTCTGGGTGTAATTTATCTATAATATGTATGTGTTTAGAAATATATAAGTATGTATCAGTTGTCTGGTTGCCATATTACAGGCTCTGCCTAGTTCAGATGGCCGTGTGTGAGTTGTCCCTACATATTATTATTATTAAATATTCATCATCATCATCAGCCTCTATCCGTCCACAACACGGCCTATGTTCAGACAAATATTGATAAAATTTATTTCTATTATCTCATAGAGTTATAAGCTTGTACTTATAACTATATTACTAGGGGGCAAGATTAAAAGAAGATATTTAAATTAAATTAATAATATCAAATGTTGACTGTTGGACTACCGATAAAGAAATAAATTAACTAAAAAAGAGCATACTCACTTTTGAAATTCCGGAAACGCACCTGCTAATGATATAACGGATGTCTATGTATGTCACTTATCACTTACCACCAGGTGAAACGACAGTCCGTTTGCCCCCTCTTCTATAAATTAAGGTGTAATTAGACTCAAAAGCGCACACTAAATAAGTACACTTTCCACAGTACGTAATATATTAACTAAAATTGATTAAAATATAGAACAGAAGGGTTCGCGTTGATGATAGCGAGACTTTTATCTCACGTACTTAATGCATATCTATCCAGATATTGCACAAATGATTTAAGTACCTAGCAGTAGGTAGATGGTTCAACTGAGACTATTTAGGTGAACTCTGGGGGCGTCACCCTTTCAAATATTTCTTAAGTGAGCCATCTGTACACTCACTGTACCGATTGAGCTTAAAGGCCATCAGGCCAAAAAATCTAGCTCTTCCGAAAAAAAATACGTGAACTCGTATATGTTAGGGAACTATGCTGACCACTTGCCATAAGGTGGCATGTCTGCCAGTTTGTCTATCCAACTAATAAAGCCTTACAGATTATTATTTTTCACGCTTTCCCCTTTTGAACATAAGCCAAACACAATCAATAGTTTATTTCTTAAGACAATAGTTTCCAAGGTGTACTGCGGAAATTACAGGCGTAGAATGGGTCGGTCTAATCTCACCGTTGCGTGTACCGGCCGTCATTAGCCATCCACCTTACACTGACCCTTGGGTATAAATAGAAGTGCGATAAGAATTCATTGTTTGACCAAACAAAGCTAACGAACTTGAAAATAGATGACATATCTTGGTTGATTAGTTCGCTATAGGTTGATTTTTAGGCTATTATAATTAGGGTAGTTTAATCTCGAGCTTATAGAAATGGACGAATAATCCTTTGATCATCCATATTTAGAGTTTATCTATTGTTTTCAAATATTTACGCGAATAAGTCATTATGAATAAACAAGTTATTACGGATTTTATCGATTTTTTTTACTTTCCTGATGTTTCGAATGTGGTTTCATTATTATAGATTTATATATATTTAGATTTTTTCTACACTATTCTATACCATAGTGATGCTTTTAAGAAAAGGGAACTCTAATTTCTTCAAGTTCTCTGGCGTTGCGAGTATCTATGGGTGTAGCTTATCAAATGTCACCAAGGCAACCGCCTCCTCCATTTTCCCTTCGTGGAGAGGAAGTTACAACACACATTTTACGGCTCGAATAAATAATAAGTCAGGAAGTCTAACTCAGAACAAATGACACATAAAAAGTGGGCCTATGTCATTATCACATCCCACATCACATCCTCCAAAAATATGTGTACAAAGTTTCATGATGATCGGTTAAGTAGATTTCGCGTGAAAGCGTAGCAAATAAACTTACTTTCACATTTTTTATATTAGTAGGTATAGATATTCAAAACCATCCACCGAGTCTCAGTATTAATATGGTACAGTACGGAAACTACGAACAAACCCCAATACCCTTGTGACACGTACCGAGTCGAGTGGCAAGACAGTGTCCTCCACAGAACTATATCAAGGTGTCCTCGGCTGAGCGCTCGGTATTTGTAAACACTTAGCCGAGTGCCTCGGCCTAGCAACAACCTAGACTAGCCTAACAACCATGTCACATAACTGTCTCGGGGAGTGGGTCTCCCCAGGTGGGTATGTGGGACTCGCTGCGCCCGAAAGGTCACTAAAACCCGGCGAGTGCCACCAATGCCGCCTTTGGAGAGGTGCCCCGGATATGTATGTGACTAGTCGTCGAGGTGCTCTGTTTGCTCACAAACCTCGACGGCTACCCGTACCCGAGGTAAACCTGGGTCATATAAAAGCATTAACCTGCGTCATCAAAAAAAAAGGTCCAAACCCAATCTCATGGACCTTCCGTGTTACTCGGACCCGCAATTTAATCAATAAATATCCACAAAGGTTGTCGTGTGAAAAAGCAATCAATCACTTTTTGGCTGAAAGTGGTTGTTCGTAACGTGGCGATTTGATTGGTGTAAAACCATAACGCTCCCACCGCTTTCATTGGAACCGAAATGTTCCAACGAGCTTTCTCTTAAAAAGGTTTTTGATCTTAATCTTATCACGTAATGTCAGAATGTTTTATATGTGTCCCAAATTACTCGAGCGGTGAGAATTTCTTTTATTTTTTGCAATTTCTATTATCATAATCATCATTATAGTTTCGTAGACATTTTTTTCTTTATTTTTGATATCGTAGGGAAATCCTTTATGTATGTAGCCAGGATCTTCTGGTTGATCCTGACCCTATGTGGGACTTGCACCTGGGAGTGCCCTAGCCTAAACTAAAACTACTGCGAGAGCCTTCACCCGTATTTTGAGGGTCACGGATCTGCAGGCATAGGATCACTTTAGCGACAGGCTGGTCCCAGCGAAGGCCAGGCTACTCCTCGTAAGAGAGGACAGCCCGGCCGCCACTAAGTAATCTTGACAATGTCGTGTCATACTGGGCCCTGGTTCCCATCTTGAAGCCCAACACGTACACAGTTAGATTGGTAGATGGGCCATCAAAAGAATAATGTTCCATGTTGTGGTGTTGAGAGCTACAGAAGAGAAGTTTGTCTGTATTTACTATATTAAGATTATTATATAAATTTAAGTAGGTATTTAATAGTACAATTATCTGTAGATATAACTATCTCATTGGGTTAATATTAAGTACTAAAGAGACTTGTTTAGAATAGGGATGTTGACACAATATGTTACACATTCATACACTAGATTGTAGTTATGTTTTACACATTAAAGTTTGTATTGGAAAACCTAAATTAACATTTTCAGGGTGGGTTGCACCATCTTACTTTAACAATAACTGATCCGTCAAAATAGAAAATCAAACGAACTTACCTGTAAGTGAAGTTCGATTGTTATTAAACTTCGTGATTCGCCCTTCGAGATTACATATATTTACAAGTAGTACCACATCCCATGTGCTACCATCGTACACACTTTTAGAGCAACGCTAGACAAAGTAAACTTGTTTTCTCCACTGACGCCCTCTATAACAGCCTGCAGACGTCACCTCATACACGTTTCTGTCGTGTACGGCTTTCCTGTTAGCTATTTCGAATCTAAGGGATATTACATTTTAAAAACTAAAGATGTAATTAGGGTCCGGGAGGGTTGTAATCTCTCGGGCGAATCACTTCGTTTAATAACAATCGAACTTCACTTACAGGTAAGTTCGTTTGATTTTCTATTAAACTTCGTGATTCGCCCTTCGAGATTACATATATTTACAAGTAGATGTTTAGATAACTACGAAATAGCTAATTACACTTGTAAAAACACAGTGTGGATATAACGAAAGATTTTATCAGAACATATGTTCCATATAATATAGTGCAATAATCAGACTCAATGAAATTTATACATTAATATAAGATTAGCATTACCTGTTGCAAGCCAACGTACAAGAGAGTAAGCAAATGAATGTGATGTATCAGTAGTTACTTCTCTATTGTTAAATTTGGCAAAGTTTGTAATTTGCCAGTCGCACCAGCTGTTTGTTTTCTAACGTCTTAGATATTGACACTCAGTCGGGTCGCAGCAGGAGCTGCGTAACTCTCACTGTGGGCACTAAACACTGATGTGTCAATCCCACTCTCTGGGATCCAATGGCTCAAGTCTGTGAACTAACATACTTAAACGATTTCGGAATAAATAACAATTTTAGGACCTTTTTCAGAAGATAATTTTAAATTATAGTATTAGCTAGGCAAATAGTTGTCTCATAATATTATATATATATACTAGCTGTTGCCCGCAGCTTCGCCCGCGTTAACTTATAAATTTGAGGGGTTGACCACCCTTATCACTTAGGGGTATGAAAAATAGATAGTAGCCGATTCTCAAACCTACTGAATACGCATATAAAATTTGGTAAAAATCGGTAAAGCCGTTTGGGAGGAGTACGGTAACTAACATTGTGACATGGAAATTTTATATATTACTAGCTGTTGCCCGCAGCTTCGCTCGCGTTAACTTTTAAAATTTGAGGGGTTGACCACCCTTATCACTTAGGGGTATGAAAAATAGATAGTAGCCGATTCTCAGACTTACTGAATACGCATGTAAAATTTGGTAAAAATCGGTAAAGCCGTTTCGGAGGAGTACGGTAACTAACATTGTGACATGGAAATTTTATATATTATATATATATATATATATATATATATATATATATATATATATATATATATATATATATTAATATTATATATAATATACTAAATATATTAAAACATATTAAAATTAAAATTATTTTTGTATTTTTTTATAATATTTAATAATTTTATTAGCGTTAGTGTTTAAACACGATGGGACGTAACTAAGGCCAAGTTATATACTAGATTTATTCAAGTATAATTCAAATGATTATTCTTCATTAGGATAATAATAACATAGCCTGCCTAAATAATTTTATACAATTTGTGGGCTCCCAAAATGTG
The DNA here is from genome assembly GCA_963853865.1 of Helleia helle. Classification (NCBI taxonomy): domain Eukaryota; kingdom Metazoa; phylum Arthropoda; class Insecta; order Lepidoptera; family Lycaenidae; genus Helleia; species Helleia helle. The sequence goes on from OY971421.1 coordinate 19,211,150, forward strand.
TTATATTTTGGAAAGGGAGTGCGTAAATTATACACTCCTTTACGTTTTTTTTTTTTAATTCTTAAGTCGTTTACAATATTTGAGCCTACAATTAGTGCTAAACCCAATTCAGCAGAATTAATGGTCCCATATTTACTTAAAGAAAGATGATTAATTTGATTAAAAAATGAATTTTATCACAAACTGACGCGGTATAAAATATCTTCTTGACCATACAAAATTTGTACCGTTGTCTTATACAAAGGAAATATTTATATTTATATTAATATTATTACGGGTGCTTACCGCATTTAAGGATTTATTGAGTTCCCGATATTTCGGCAATGTTTCAATCGCCATGATCACGGGGAGACTGACGTACGGTGCTGGTAGATGGTGGATCCCCCGAAAGGGGGAATCCCGCACCACGCCAGAATTGGCGGAGGTCTGCCCCACGTATTATGGGGGGGGGGGGGGGCACAATTTGCTTCGGGGGTTCGGTTCGTCCGGATTCACGTGACCTGGCTACCCTAACGGAACACGATAATGCATGCGATATGGAAAAGACGGTTGTAGAGGTGAATGTAGAGGGGATAGAGGAGACTAGTCAAAGCGACGCGGAAAGTGTAAGGTCGTCTTGCTCATCAGTTAAAGGGAAGAGGAAACCCCGGGTCGATCGGGCTGGAAAAGGAGGAATCGAGGTAATGGAAAGTAGTATATCGGGGAGGGACAGTGTTAGGGGCAGAGGAACTGTTCTATCTAAGGGGAAGGCGGGCAGGGGTCGCCCAAAGGTAAGAAAGGAGGCGGATTCAGATGGAGTTCTGGATGGAATGTCTGCGACATCGTTGTCGGAGTCGGAGCTCGGTCAGAAGCGTTTGTTTTCTGAGGTGTCGGGGGGTTCCGGCTCGGACAGGGGGGGATGCCGCAAGGAAATCGCAACCGGCGCCGAAGAGAGGAAAGGCGGTTTCGCTGTCTCGTGCGCGGGCGGCTCTTAGGGACAGGACTGAAAAGGAGGAAGAAGATAGCCTTGAGCTAGCCCTTGAGAAGCGGGTTTTTAAAAAGCCAAAAGAGGTTACTGGGGAGGTGGAGGAGATCCCGGTGAACCTTGAGGTGGAAAAGATGGGAGCGGAAGAGCTTAGGCTGGCGGCCGAGACTTGTTTAAATACGATTCTTGGCCTGACCGGCAAATCAGTCAACCTTAGGGGGGGGTACGCGGCTAAGATCCGTAAGGCCGCCGGATCCATCAAGGAAGTCCTGGAGTCCCTGGCAATCCGCACCGAGACGGAAGAGGCGCGTAAGCTGAGGGCCGACAATAATCGGCTCCAGCGTGAGCTGGACCTTGTGCGGGAGGAGGTTCGCGCCTATAGGCGCGAATTTGAAGATAGCCGCAAAAAGGCGGCCGAACCAAGACAAGCCGCAGTACCGGCCAACTTCATGGAGTTGGTCGGCAATCTCGTAGACGATCGCCTGGCGGCCCTGAACCTTCTTGCTGCTCCTCCTTGTCGTCCCCCACTGGCGGGGGACAAAAAGGAGTTGGCGAGGAACACGAGGGCTGCCATTGCGGCGTCAAGAGAGCAGGCGACGGCTGCCAACGTTGCTGAAAAAGCGGTGGGACCGGATCTGATAGAGTTCCCTGCCTTGCCCAAAGCCTCAAAAAGCAAGGGCAAGGGAAAGGGCAAGGCCCAACAGGAGTGGACTGCATTTGGTCCCACCACTTCGAAAGGAGCTCCTTCCCAGGGGAGGGAGGGGGGGGCCAAGGCCCCGCAGGAGCCGGTGGAGACCTGGACGGAGGTCGTCCGCCGGAAATCAGCAGGAAAGAAACCGGCGGCCTCTATGCAGCCGGCCAAAAATCTAGCAGCAAAAAAGCCGGTGGCATCTAGGCCGTCGGCCAAGAAGGAGGCTTCCAAGCCAAAATTGTCGCTCCCCCGCTCCACGGCCGTAATTATAAAGTTACGGCCGGAGGCAGCGGCTAAGGGAGCGTCGTATGGCTCGGCCTTGCTTAAGGCCGAGTAAAAGATAGACCTGGCTGAGCTGGGCATCGGCCCGCTCCGGTTTCGCCAGTCGGCGACCGGGGCGCGCCTCATTGAGGTGCCTGGCTCTGCGAGCGGTGACAAGGCAGATGCCCTCGCCGCTCGCTTGAAGGAAGCCCTTGCCGAGGAGGTGGAGGTACTCAGGCCCGAGAAGAAAGCCGAACTGAGAATCTCGGGCCTGAGTGATGCGGTCACTGCGGAGCGTCTTGCTACCGTGGTGGCAAAGGAGGGCGGCTGCAACCCCGGGCAGGTCCACGTACGGAATATCCGCACGGGGCAAATGGGCTCGGGGACAGCCCACATTGAGCTCGCGGTTGCAGCGGCAAATAAACTGCTGCAACTTGGGAGCATTGCGGTAGGATGGAGCCGCGCTCAACTCCACCTCTTGCAGGCGCGCCCCAGGCACTGCTTCCGGTGCCTGGGAATAGGGTACGTTGCTGGCGCGTGCCAATGTGTGACTGACCGCAGTCATCTTTGTTATCGCTGCGGTCAGCCCGGCCACAAGGCCGCTGGATGTTCGGCCACCGCACACTGCGCGGTGTGCGCGGACGCCGGAAAGCCGGCAGGCCATGTGATGGGGGGCATGGCATGCAAACCCCCATCAACCCGCGGAAAGTTCCCCTCCCAACAAGATAAAGTGGGGAACCGAGTGGAGTCGGCAGACGCTGAGATGGCCGAATAATGTCTAGGCATCTCAGCGTCCTCCAGGCGAACGTCAACCACTGCGCCGGGGCTCAGGATCTTTTCTTGCAGTCCATGGCGGAGTGGAGCGTTGACGTCGCGATCGTCGCCGAGCCATACGCCGTGCCTACCAGCCCACACTGGGCAGGGGACACCGATGGCTCGGTAGCGATCGTGGTGAGGCCTGAAGCCGCCCCCCCCCTCGCAGTCAAAGCGAGGGGCCGCGGGTACGTGGCGGCGGTTCGTGGAGAGGTGGCTTTCGTCGGAGTTTACTTCTCACCGAACCGCGATTTGGCGGCCCTGGAACGGTTTCTCGACGTTCTGGGGCCGCTGGTGGGGCAGCTAGCTCCCCTACAGGTGTTCGTGGGTTCCGGGGACCTCAATGCCAAGTCCACGGCATGGGGCAACCCGGTCACGACTCCAAAAGGGAAGGAAGTGGAGGAGTGGGCGCTAGCTGCCGGGCTGTCCCTGCTCAACATAGGGACAGTCCAGACGTGCGTGCGTTGGTCGGGAGGTTCCGCGGTGGACGTTACTTTCGCCACGCCGGCCATCGCACGCAGAGTGGAGGGGTGGAGGGTGGAGACGGAGGTGGAGACCCTCTCGGACCATCGATACATAAGGTTCGAGGTGTCTCCAGCCCCCGTCCGTCCGGCGTCATCGTCGACGTCCAGGGGGAGAAGCCAGTTTCCGTGTTGGGCACTTTCAAAGCTCGACCGGGAACTGGCAGAAGAGGCCGCTATAGTCGGCCGGTGGAGTCTCCCACCGCTGTCAGAGCTAAGGGTGGATGAGGCGGCTAACCGGCTCTGCGACGCATTCACCGTGGTCTGCAGAGCGGCCATGCCGCCCGCGAGACGTCCACGCCCGCGGCGGGCGCTCTACTGGTGGTCAGATGAGATAGCTGGTCTCCGGGCCGCCTGCAATCGGGCCAGACGGCTTTATACCCGGAGCAGGCGGCGGCGCCCCTGGACGTCGACAGGGACGACAGGCTGCGCAGGATCTACGCAGAAAAGCGAAAGATCCTGCAGCAAGCCATTTGCCGAGCCAAGGAGGAGGCCTGGCTGGAGATGGTTGAGGGTCTCAACAGAGACCCGTGGGGTCGACCATACATATGGGCGCGGAACAAGCTTCGCGCTCAGTCGGCCCCAATCAACGAGACGCTCCAGCGGGGCCAACTGGGGAGGATCGTCGGGGATCTCTTCCCCGACACGCCCGTGGGCTCCCGGCTCGTTCAGCACCTGGAGGAGGGCCCGGGACCGGGACTCTCAGAGTCCCAATTTGGGTTCCGGGCACGCCGGTCGACCGTCGACGCCCTCAAACGCCTTCGGGCGGTGACGGTTGAGGCGGAATACAGAGGGGAGGTGGTGGTCGCGGTGTCTTTGGACATCGCGAACGCCTTCAACAGCCTCCCTCACAGTGTGATACGGGAGGCACTGAATTTCTTCGGAGTGCCCCCGTATCTAAGGAGGCTGTTGGAGGCGTACCTCTCCGAGAGGAGGGTAGCCTGCGAGAACCGGTGTGGGTCCGTAGAGTGGTGGCGAGTCGGGTGCGGTGTTCCACAGGGGTCGGTTCTTGGTCCGATCCTGTGGGACATCGGCTACGACTGGGTTCTGCGAGGCCGCCTCCTCCCCGGGATGGGTGTCATATGCTACGCGGATGACACCCTCGTGTATGCCCGGGGACGAGGCTATAAGGAGGCGGCGCGGCTGGCCGAGGTCGGGATTGACCTCGTGATCAGCCGCATAGAGAGGTTAGGGCTTCGGGTCAGACCTGAGAAGACCGAAGCCCTTCTCTTCCGCGGGACCGGGCGGAAAGGACCCCCACCGGGGGCTGCCCTCCAGGTCGGAGGGGTGAGGGTCAGGATGAGCCCCCATATCAAATATCTGGGGCTCATCCTTGACGGAGGGTGGACCTTCGGCCCACATTTCTCCATGTTGGGAACGAAGGTCGCGAAGGCGGCAAGTGCACTGGGCAGACTCCTCCCGAACCTCGGAGGACCCAGCGCCGCCTGCAGGCAGCTATACTCCGGTGTCTGCCGTAGTATGGCGACGTACGGTGCACCCATCTGGGCGGATCACCTTACCGGGAGGAATAAGGCCCGGCTGCGGTCGGCGCAGCGGGTCATCGCGGTAAGAATGATCCGGGGATACCGTACGGTTTCGTGGGCGGCAGCCACTGCCCTAGCCGGTGACCCCCCGTGGGAGCTCGTGGCGGAGGTTCTCGCCGAGATGCACTCCTATGTCTCGGATAGGAGGTGTCTGGGTGAGACCCTTACGCTGGACGGGATCCTGCGGGTTTGCCGACTAGAGCAAGAGGCGTTAATGCGGAGGTGGGGGGAGGACCTGGCGCAGCAGCCGTATGGCAAAAACCTGACGGTTGCTCTGCGTCCGGTCCTTGAGCGGTGGATGCGCCGTAAGCGCAAACCCCTCACCTTTCGTCTGACACAGGTGCTCACCGGGCATGGTTGCTTTGGTGAGTACCTGTGCCGGACGGCCCGCAGGGAGCCGTTGACAGTGTGTCATGATTGTGGCGCGGCGGTGGACTCAGCCCAGCACACACTCGAGGTGTGCCCGAGATGGGCGGCCCTGCGTCACAGTCTGACATCAGTCATCGGAGGGGACTTGTCTCTGCCGATCGTCATCTCCGCGATGCTCGGTGACGACGAGTCCTGGACGGCGATGGTCTCCTTCTGCGAGGCAGTAATGTCCCAGAAGGAGGTCGACGAGCGGATGAGAGAGGAGGCCGCCGACGAGGCCTCCTCCCGCGGGCGACGAACGCGGGTGCGTAGGAGGCGCTATTTAATGCGCCTCCAGTAACGCCCCTGTGTTCGTGTCGGGCCCAGGATGGGAACCTGGGTCTGTATGGCACGACGTCGTGGGGACTGCTTAGTAGCGGCCGGGCAGTCCCCCCCTACGAGGAGTAGTCTGGCCTTCGCCGGGGCCAGCCTGTCGCTGAGGTGATCCTGTCTGTTGCCTGCATATCCGGGACCCTCAAAAAGCGGCTGAAGGCGCTCGCAGTGGTTTTAGTTAGGGTGGGCACTCCCAGGTGCGAGTCCCACATTGGGTCAGGATCTACCCGAAGATCCTGGCTGCATCCATAAGGATTTCCCTGCGAAAAAAAATAAAAAAATAAAAGGAGCGCTATTTACCGACGCACAGGCACCGTCACTCCGCCCTTTGCGCACACCTACTGTGAAGCTCGGATTCAGTTGTGTGGGCTGAGGAGCTGGAGTTGGAGGCGGGCCCCTTTAGTTTAGAGACCTAGAGGTGGATGGCTCGTTACGTCTCCTGGATGGTAATGACGTTACGTCTCCTCTTTGCTACTGAAAAAACTTCATCTCAGCGTCAGACTTAGAAGTCGCTTTTATGAGTTTTAGCTTTTTTTCTGGTATCGGTTTACAAATACATAACATAAAATACGACCAACATTGCTCAGTATTTTTTACTGATTTATCGTTATTGTTGCGAGATTAAATAACATTCATGATGAGGTTAAAATTTTTAGCCACACCGGATATAGTAACATCAGTTGATTTCGCTTTTCTCGTAAAATGGCTACCATTTGGCACATTAACTGCCGCCTTTATTCTTGGGGTTAGGAGTGGATATAGATAGATATTTTCTCTAAGCCCAGTTACCATAATATCGGTTCATCGGCTAGCCATATTTTTGTGTATATCAGGCCCTCATGTGTGATAAGCATGATCAATTGATCAGTGTCTAGGTATAATTTATCTATAATATGTATGTATTTAGAAACATAGAAGTATATAACAGTTGTCTGATTTTCATAATACAGGCTCTGCCTAGTTTGGGGTCAGATCTCCCAACATATTCATTATTATTATCTAATAAATCATAATCATATATATATTATATATAATCATAATAATTATTGCTTCATACCGTTATAAAAACCCACCTTAGTTTAGGATTTTTAGCTCCTAGGTTAGTTTTTGTGATACAGTCTCACGGGCTGTACTCTAATTAATATCACGACAAACCTCGCGGATTGTGCTCTATAATAATGAGCATCGCTTGAAGATTACGTCACTACGGACGTATAGGACGGTTTTATTTGTTTTAGTGGGTAATAATCTCTATGATTAAATACCATTGCACATTGAAAAATCGTATGAAATATTGTTCCACTTACCTTCAATTCTATTCTCTGGTATATTATTTTGTAAAATATTCGTGAGCATCTAGGATAGTTTTTATGATACAGTCTCACGGGCTGTACTCTAAAAAACTTTTAAATATATTCGTGACACAACCTCGCGAATTGTGCTCTAGAATAATATGTATCACTGATAACGACACAACCTTATAGGTTGGTTTTACTTGTTTTTGTGGGTAACTCCATTGTACATTGAAAAATCGGTGTATATATTTTTCCATTTATCTTCAATATATAATAAAATATTTGTGAGCATCTAGGATAGTTTTTATGATACAGTCTCACGGGCTGTACTCTAAAAAATTTTTAAATGTATTCGTGACACAACCTCGCGGATTGTGCTCTAGAATAATATGCATCACTGATAACGACACAACCTTATAGGATCGTTTTATTTGTTTTTGTGGGTAACTCCATTGTACATTGAAAAATCGGTGTGTATATTTTTCTATTTTATCTTCAATATAATATAGTAAAATATTTGTGAGCATCTAGGATAGTTTTTATGATACAGATTCACGGGCTGTACTCTAAGAAACTTTTAAATGTATTCGTGACACAACCTCGCAGATTGTGCTCTAGAATAATATGCATCAATGATAACAACACAACCTTAAACGATCGTTTTATTTGATTTTGTGGGTAACTCCATTGTATATTGAAAAAATCGGTGTATATATTTTTCCATTTATCTTCAATATTTAGTAAAATATTTGTGACCATCTAGGATAGTTTTTATGATACAGTCTCACGTTCTGTACTCTTAAAAGACTTTAAAATGTATTCACGACACAATCTCGCAGATTATGCTCTAGAATAATATGCATCACTGATAACAACACAACCTTATAGGACGGTTTGATTGGTTTTAGAGAGTTTTAATCTTTCAGATTAAACTCAATTGTCCATTGAAAAAAGGCTTTATAAAAATATTTCGATTTAACATCAATAGTATTCTCTGGTTTGATATTGTGTAAAAATATGCGTTAGCCTCAATTATAGTTTTAGAATTATGTGCATTACTTTAAGATAACGACACAACATTAGTTTTATTTGTTTTAATGGGTAAAAATCTTTTAGATTAAACTCAATTGAACATTGAAAATACTATATAAAATATATTTTTCGATTTACCTTCAATTGTATTCTCTGGTGTAATATTCTGTAAAATATTCAAGATAGACTCGATATTACTATCTTCCAATTATTTTTCTTATTTTGTAATTTTTGCGTTTTTACGAGCTTCTAAAAACTTTTAACTTTTGATTGATTATAAATTTCACTTTAAAAGAAAAAAATACGTGCACGATGGCCGGCACACAAAACGTGTATGAGGTGACGTCTGCAGGCTGTTATAGAGGGCGTCAGTGGAGAAAACAAGTTTACTTTGTCTAGCGTTGCTCTAAGTGTGTACGATGGTAGCACATGGGATGTGGTACTACTTGTAAATATATGTAATCTCGAAGGGCGAATCACGAAGTTTAATACCGGTTAGTGTAAAAATGCGTTGCACCATTTGACTATGGTCAAAATACGTCATAATTTAACACTAACTTTAACCGCTCACAATCGGCCGGTTAAAGTTATTGTTAATGTCAGATGTCAAATTTAAGTTTTTTATTCTTTTATTATATTATAAATTAAAATACAAAATAGTTTTTATTGTATTAATATTTAAATATATTTTGTTAAATATCAAGTAAATTATATATTGTTATTAGAATTGTTTTGATTTTGACTAAAACATTATTAATGATAATATAATATTACTGATAGTAAAATATATATTATTCGTCTCGGCGTTCATTAAAGGAGGCCTATGTTCACCAGTGGACGGACAAAGACTTATGATGATGATGATAATATATTATTAGAAATATAAATTATTTATTAAGTTCATAATTTAAATATAAGATAATCTTATTATTTTAACATTTTGAAAATATAGGCATATTATATATCTTTTTTACTGTGTAGTAAATAACACGTAGTTACCTTAGTTATATTTGGTTGGAATATTTGCAAAATATGTTTCATTATTTACTCAATCTCGGAAATTTCAAAATAACTATGACATAATATAATTTGAAGGCGGCGCCCAGTAAGTTTTAAACGTCAAACCGTTTTTTTACGTATGTATTACTGTGCAGGACGACTCAATCGATCACGTAACTAACTAATTATAATATGTACATAGTCATTGTTCTAATAATTGTAATATGTAAATACTAAGTACTAATTGTTACTAAGATAAGGATAGGCCAGTATATAGTTTGATAGGTTTAATAAGAAAACTTTGTGTCATGTAATTGACTCGCCCCAACTCGGTTGTACGCCAACCGAGTTTACCTTATAGCTTGCTATCACTTTCATTTTACGTAAGAGTGAGAAAGATGCAATATGTTGTGTTTTTTAAATGTCCAATTAGAATGTTTTAATTATGTTTTTTAGTTAGAATTAATGTCTATTTAGATTCCTATAAGCATTAGAAATGTTAATTCAATTAGATAATAAGAGAAAATGAGTTGTAAAGTTTAAACAATGTTAGAAAGGATAGGGTATAGGTTAGAGTGAGAGGGAAATAAGGTGATCTCTGATTGGTCAATCTAATAGTATGCTTTACGGCAAGATTTGTATAAATATCGCGCTGAATTTACACGAATTAGTTCAGTATTCGGCTACCAGTAATAGTGAAAACTTGTAAAGAAATACTAAGAAGAGGAATAAAGGAAAAGTTCTGAAGAAATTATTGTTTCAATTCTCCAATCCCAGCAACAAGTGTACATAGCGTACAATTACCATATCTTAACATATTTCCCTTAAGGAATTAGGATCAAATTAGTCATCATTAGACATGCAACCCTGGTAACTTTAACAATCAGATTTTTTATGTCGGTGCAACCCAATTGTCTAAACCGTAAAAGTCAACGTTATTGTTAGTGTCAAATTTAACTTTGACTATTACTTTAACCAACAATATCGTGCAACCGGACCGAGTCTTAAATTAAAAGAAATTAATTTATAATGCTTTTCAAAATTTTAAAATCACGTGACTGCAAACGCCCGATGACGTCACTGACCAGTAAACAAACTGTCATAGTTGTCATTTCCAAGTTTTATATATCATCGGCAGCGGCTAGCTGCAAGTTTGACAGTTTATTGGTTTGTGAAGTAATCATGGTCACATGACAGGTTGGAGCGTTTTAGCGGGAATTTTAAAAACTATTTTTATTTACGTCTTTTTTATTAAAAATGGACATGTATTTCGTCATAAAAGTATATAAAAATCATAATATTTTCGTGTTGATAATTATTCATCAAATAAAATCAATATAAAAAAAAGTCAACATCCCTATCGAGTTCTGCCGTCGGTTAATTGAAAGAACAGCTAACATTGGTCCAACGATGGACAGGAGACGGCTGTTGATATATTAGAGTATTGTTTGTACGTTAAATAAAGTAAAATTATTTTAAACAGAAATAAAGGTAAATATTTTTCCTTAGTCTGTTACTTGTTGCTTATCTGGCAATTTGCCCATTTCTGCACACAAAACACTTAACACGGTAAAATATAATTATTCATTACTAAAACTATTTAAGACGGGATATTTTAAACCATGTTTTTCACTTTTATCCCGCGGAACTCGATATTTTAACACTGTCTACGAATGTCTTGTTCGAGGGACTGAAGTATGCAAGTAGATATTCACGATTATATAACTATTAATGTTATCAACATCATCATCATCATCATTATCATCAGAACGAAGTATGAACGCCAAGACGGCTGATCCGTTGCAACTCGCATCCAATACGGACCGGCCACCGCACGGAGATCGTCTTATCACCTGGTTAATGACCGACCAACACTTCGTGGCTTCTTAATTTACGATTGGTCTGTTAATTTGCTGTAGCTCAACGTGCCATAGAGTGTGCTATGCTGGATGTTTCTTTGGCAGAAAGGATTCGAAACGAAGACATCCACCAGAGAACTAAAGTTACCGATATCACGCATAGAATACGTTGAAGTTGCAGTGTGCTTGTGGTCATCTGTTCTCCTGAGTGTGAACTTAGGAGAACAGATGACCGATGGGCAAATAAGGTTTAAGAGTGGAGGCCCCGTTTAGGTAGATGAAGTGTTGGTCAGCCATTCATGTTACAATTTATAACAATTGTTAATCACATATAATAGTTTAACTAATATTACCTTACCCAGTTCAGTCTGTTTTATTTCACAAGAGTAATAACAGTAAAAACTTTTTACTTATTACATAAATACAAGTATGATTCTTAATATCTTAAGTATAATAAATAATCCATCTTCACTGTCCGGGCAAGCGAGACTTAGCGGGAATTTTTTATTGTATAAAAGATATTACAGTTTTATTCTGTATTTTCATGATTTATTTACCGTGTAATTGTTGTTTATATCTACAATATTATTATAGATTGTATTTTTATTAATATGAAGCACGTCATTCTTATCGTTACGAGAGTTAGTTAGTTTTAACGTTTTTTGGTTAAAAGTCAAACAGATTAATAGATAGGTATAAGTATCTCGGACCGGTTATCGCACGGAGATCGTCTTCCGTGTTGGATGCGAGTGGCAAGGGATCGGTCGTCTTTGTGTTCATTGAAGGAGGCCTATGTTCAGCTGTGGACGGATAGAGGTTGACGATGATGATGATGAAGTATCTTAGACCAGTTACATGACAAGAAAGTGGTTGACGTTAGCTCATTTGCCAACGTGCTGATCTTTATTGTAGAAACCCAGACAAGCGCAAGTACGACTGAAAAACATGTATTTTTATGTAATATAAACCAATTATCGGTGTTTAAGATTTTTTCCATTCATTATCTTGTGAGACATACCCCCAAATACTCAAACGAATCTCAAATTTAAGATGTACTTAAACTCATACTACGACGTGTCAGATTCAATGAAAAAAAGAGGGACAACACGAGTTTAAGTACGTCTTAAATTTGAGATTCGTTTGAATATTCGGGGATAGCTTTTCACCAAACACCCTGCAGGTTTTGATTTGACAGACAAACGGACAACGAAGTGATCTTGTAAGGGTTCAGTCTTGTTCATTCATTGTAGGTTCTTTTTGATTAACGGAACCCTAAAATATGAATCGTGTTCTAGCTGGTCAATTGCTATCAAACACCTTCTTTTTAAGGTCCAGGCTGTGCCCCAGGTTCATTTTATTAGTATCTAGGGTATGATTGTGGTGATCATATTAGTTGTTATTACTGATCCGACCTAATCTGATGTAAACGGGTGGCTAGTGTAGTGACATTTCTATTCTTACAATAAACCACTGAATCCGACGAAATTGCTACATGATATCTCGTTCGCGGGCGAAATTACACTGATTTGCGCTGGCGGTCATTTTTTAAATATGTGCCCGGCTTGCTCAAGTAGCGTCTACGCGGTCACGCCCCCATACCACCTCTCCTGTTCTTAATATATCTATGGTATGGTCTTTAATGTGATAATATTATCCCACAAAAAACAGTTTCACTGTAAAATGTCGCGCCAAGTACACGTCTAACTATATACACGTATAGCAAAAATAAAAAATAAACTAATCTTTACAAAAAATATGAAATAAAAAAACCAAGTACACAAAACCTCTCGGATTAAAAGAAACACTCATTAATAACTGTGAAAATTGAAAAACAATTGGTGTAGTATATTTACAAAAAAAAAGAAAAATTTGCAAAAAAAAAAAAAAATTAAATTTTCACAGTTTTTAATGAGTGTTTCTTTTAATCCGAGAGGTTTTGTGTACTTGGTTTTTTTATTTCATATTTTTTGTAAAGATTAGTTTATTTTTTATTTTTGCTATACGTGTATAGTTAGACGTGTACTTGGCGCGACATTTTACAGTGAAACTGTTTTTTGTGAGATATCTCTTTTTTTGTAAAGCATATATTAATTAAAATAATTACATTTCAAATATTTTAATATTTTAAATATTTATACTTCTTGAGTAATTCATTTCAAATACTTTAAAATTTTAAACTTAAACTTCTTGAGTAATTCATCAAAATTTTTATTCATAAATTTTCTCAAATAATTTAATAATAAAAGAGGTTAGTACTATTACAATACTTTTACTTTAAATGACGCTTGTGACTGACCAGTGACCAATGCAACATCGTCATATTTTTTTAAATGTTATTTTGATTTTCAAAATTAACATAGAGCATGCGTTCCTGTTACCACGTCATTATTTGAAGTCGGTTTTAATTTTTGTTTAAAATTTTTTTATATCTTAATTTTTAGTGATTTCAAAATTTGATAACTGATTTTATTTGTCAGAAATATGGGTAGAACTATTAAACGCGTTGCTCAGATTAAATAGCGCTGTATTAATGAGATGACCGTCGAAAGGGTTTAATTCATTACATAACAAATGAAAAAACCGAAATGGAATTGTGTAAAACTTTATATACATGTAATTGAAAGCAATCACGGCAGATTTGCTGCTATTCGTTAAATAATTCCATTATATATAGGTATAGAACATCACCAATATATAGATATAGAATGGATATTATGATGACCTTCTTTGATGAAAACTTTGATGCGCTTCCAAGGCACAGTTGTTTTTTGTTCATTTAACAACGACAAGTAATAAAATTACATGATTTTAGCATAATATTATTTACCGTATGAAGTAAGCCCAATAAAAGCTGTAAATCGTCGAGGATTCCCCTCGACTGTGTATGGTCTCCATCATCACAGCTGTAATGGCGCTTATAACCCGTATGGGTACAAAGTTCTTATCATCACAAATTAATCAAGCCCAAACACAAGGTTACTGATGTAAATCGTTGAGGAGTTCCCTCGATTGTCTTTCGGCTCCAGCATCAGATCGACTCCAGACCTTCATTAAATTGTAGTCCTTCAAAACACTTAATCAAAAAAATATCAAACGCACTAGTCGCCCCTATGATTTTCGAAAGTTTCCCTCGATTTCTCTGGGATGCCATCATCAGATCCTGGTTTCCTTATCATGGGACCATTTGGGAACAAAAAAAATAATTTTCAAATCGGTCTAGCCATCTTCGAGTAATCAGGTAACATACATAAAAAAAAAAATAAAAAAAAAAAAGATTCCGACGAATTGATAACCTCCTCCTTTTTGAAGTCGGTTAAAAAGTATGACAAGTCAGAAATTTGAAGTAAAATTACTTACATAATACCATAATCAATACTGAAATTAACTTGTCTGTCTCTATTTGATTATTGGAACAAATATAAGTCATCAACATAATTATAACGCTATAACAATTTTTAGATCATTATTCATTTTTGTAAAAACACATGGCTCTATACGACTCCTTTTGAAACCTAACTCACATAAACATTGCTCCACTCTCTAATACCATGATCTAGATGACTGCTTTAAACCATAAATTACTTTGTTTAACAATCTTATTCTTATTTGAATCACAATTAATAACTAGTTGAACCTTATAAATGTCCTCTTTAAGAAAACCATTTAAGAATGCTGTTTTAACATCTAAATGAGTGACATCTAAATTTAACTGAACAGATAGTGCGAACAATAATTTCAAAGTAGAATGTCTGACATCTGGTGAGAAAGTCTATTCATAATCAATACCAGGCCTCTGTGTAACCTTGTGCCCTTAGCCACTAAACATGCTCTGTAATATACACTATTATCACTATTTAATTTCCTTTTATACATATACCCACTTGCACTGTACTAAAGTTTAATCAAAAGGTAATTCACTCACAGGAACCCATGCATCATTTTCTTCAAAAGCTTGCATGCAGCTTTTCCTCTATTGCCTCAATCCACTTGTCTCTTTCTGGGCTCTCCAGAGCTTCATGGACACAGACTGGATCATTAGTAACATTTGGACTCAACGTTGTACATAGATTTGGAAATCTATAACGCTCTGGCAGCTTTTTTATTCACTTAATTTGGGTCCCCCTTTACTAAAAGTAAATGGTACTGGTTCCTCATTTTCTTCTTCAGATTGCTATCTGTGTATGATATTCCCGTAACTGCTGCATCTTTCATTTTATTCTGGTCATTTATTTTCAAATGGCCAATCTCCTATGACAATCTTCACTAATTACTGTTGAAGTAGGAGTAAAAAAACATTGTTTATGTTCCATGACCAACTTATAAACACCATCTTCTTGGTTTGCTACAGCCACCGAACTGTTTTTTCTATTGTAAACATAACAGCATTTCTCCTTTATCTCCACATTGTTTCCATTCTTGATAAGTTGACTAATGTAAATCAAGGGTTGGCTATAGTAGAGTATAACAAATATTTAATACCAATTTAATAGGTAGGAGATGAAGTCAAGAAACAAACTCCAACGGCATTTATTATGCGGTTATGTCTAATTTTTAGAGTTTTGATCGAATAAAATCGGTTGAAACTAAATAAAAAAATACATTAAAATCACATTAAAGCACCACAATTACATAGATAGAGATAGTACATCTCACTTTGTTAAATAATTTTGTTATTTCTCGAAAAATAATTAGACTGTATTATCATTTTTCTTTCCAATTGGCATTTTCTGTTGGAACCGGCTAAGACCTGAGGCCATGCTGCCATATCTGTTGTGTTAACAAAAATATCTTGTCTATGCTTTGGAGAAACGGCGGAAAATGCCAAAAAGCGCGGCTCTGCCCCTCTAGAACCCATCAATCAACTATCACTTCCCATTCTTTTCACCCAGAACAGTTCACCATAATATTCGCCAACGAATCACATTATATATTACACAGATTAAGTTTTAAAAACAAACACTATAGAAAACCATCAGAACAGTCCTACAATAGAAAACCACTCCAGAACGGTTCTCCACAATATTCGCCAACCAATCACAATATATACAGTTTTTAAAACAAACACTAGTAAATCACTCAGAATGAACAAAACACAAAATAACAATTAATTAACGGGAAACTGGGAAGAAACGAAGAAGGTTGAGCTCTTAACAGAAACGAATATATGAAACAAAATACGTTTATCAAATAAAAAATACGACAGAAAAAATATATTATACGAAAGACGTTTATCAAATATAAAATATGACAGAAAAAATAAATAAAAATAAGCTATAGAGAATACAAGAAAAAAAACGAAATACTTAATTTTTAATACAACACCGTATATTGATAACGATAGGCAGCATGGCCTCTAGGCTTTGCTTGTTCCGATAGGATAAAACTAAAAAACAAGCAACCAACTTCGATATCAAAACTCAAAATTCTCACTGTAACGTCATATAAAATATTTTCTCTAATCCTCTTTAATCGCAAAGCGGCGCAAGCAATAATTTTCATGTTTGAAATGTATTAAATAATTGCTGAGACCCAATATTTTTTTGTAATATGTGTAAAATTCGTAAACAGAAACTTATTAAAAATAGTGTGAAGTCTTAGTGTTTTGGCAATAATAACAAAATAAAGCCCCAAAAATATGAGGAGGTTATGTTTACATATGTCTCGAGAATATATACAGTGCCTCACGCCAAACTACTTGGATGTGTTCTTGGCGCTAGACACTAACGTGTCTATGTGTGTTATATGTGTTATCATATAAGTGCGGCTCTACACTCTCCTGAGACGGTCCGAGGCAGCGCGAGCGCGAAAATGACGATGTGTCGAATGTGCGCGAATATAGTCCAGTCGGGGCAGACATTTAAATAGAAAAAAACTCCGGTGGGCGATTTTTTTTTAACGTCGGGTGGGGATATTTTTTCTAATATATTAATAAGCGGACCGAGAAGCCTCAGCCATGGCGAGACATAGAGCGTGCTCTCGACCGAGAGTGTACAACCGCAATAAAATATACAGTGGTGACACCAAATGCATGGTTTATATTATATTTCTGGTCAGGTTATACAGCTAACGGCTCATAATGTTGTATCTATGACCTGGTACTGGCAGTACTGAGGTCATATTATATTAAATGATATACATATTAATTTCAATTATCAGGTCCGGTAACACAAGTAACGAGCTATCCACGTGGGGGTAGCCTTCAAACAACAGCTCATATGACCAGGAATACTTGAGAGTTTTGCAACCACAACATGACCTCACCATGTTATGGATGCAAAACTCTGTATTGAAGGAATATGGAACAAAATACAAATATTTAACTGTGATTTATATAGACCGGAGCGTATCAAGCCAAAGTCAAGGGACGAATTATTTTAATATATACATTATTTTAAAACAACTTTAATGAGTTTATAGCGGTTCATTAAACACCAAACCGTTAGAAGTGTGTTTTGTTTTCATCATCATCATAATCATCGATCTATAAACGACTACATTGTTTCTTAAAACACGAATGTCATAACTTTTATTAACATTGTGCCTTTTTCGTAGTAGCATTATTTGATTTATTCGTTGTTTTATCAGAGCTTAGGGGTTTGACCTTTCAGTTTATCGGCTGAATGTCACAGCTATATATTTTTAGGGTTCCGTAGCCAAATGGCAAAAGCGGAACCCTTATAGATTCGTCAAGTCTATCTGTCTGTCCCTCTTCGCTTCTCTGCCACTTTTTTCCGAAACTATAAGAACTGTAATGTTGAAGCTTGGTAAGTAGATGTATTCTGTGTGTGTCTGTGTGTAACCGCATTAAGATTTTTTATCGATATATTGATATTTAAAAAACAATAAATTTTGAGGGTTCCCATACTTAGAACTGAAACTCAATTTTTTTCCATCAAACCCATACTTGTGGGATATCTATGGATAGGTCTTCAAAAATGATATTGAGGTTTCTAATATCGTTTTTTTCTAAACTGAATAGTTTGTGCGAGAGACACTTCCAAAGTGGTAAAATGTGTGTGTCCCCCCTTGTAATTTCTAAAATAAGAGAATGATAAAACTTAAAAAAATATATGTACATAATCATACAAACTTCCACCGAAAATTGGTTTGAACGAGATCTAGTGAGTAGTTTTTTTAATACATAAGTCGTAAATCGTAAACCGCAATTTACCTTTAATTCATCAAATCAAATATTAAAAAAACATTTAATTTCATAAACATATACCTTATTTTTTGTTAAAGTATCTAATGTTGTATATTATGTAATGGTACGGAACCCTTCGTGCGAGAGTCGGAGTAGCATTTGGCCGGTTTTTTCAGTATGTATACAGTATGTATTCGAGCGCTATAAGCATTGGCTGTAGGCGTATTGGGATTTTATTCCTTGACAAATACAATGTACAACTATACAATATACATAAACACACACATATTTAAAAATACCCTAAGTTGTCATCGTCACCAATCTTATTTCGTCGAAATAGGTCGTTTTTAATTACTGCTAGGGTAGCCGATACCCCGCATCCAACAGGTACGATCTACTTTAATGTAACAACTGATAAATACATTTTGAGTGTTCTGTTAAACCAAAACCTTACTATTACTTACCATTGATATCAAATCATAATTTCGTTTGCTAGTATTGGAAGCTGACTGACTACTGACATTATTAGACCAACAATGTCAGTAAGAGAAAAAAATATGAAAACCCTGAATTTGTTATTATATTACTACACGTTCATCGAAACTCTACGCGCGTACTTGGCTGGGTCTTTTTTATCATATAATTAATAATGTCAACCATCGTCCGAATCAAGGTTTCTCAAAATATCAACAAGACCACTCAGGCTCAGTATAAATATGGTACAGTATGGAATACCTGTGTTGGGTGGCCAGGAGGGAGCCGACGCCAGCCTGCCGCGAGTGTGGCGCTGCGGAAGACTCGGCCCAGCACAGTCTAGAGGTGATATATGGGTCGCACAGCGTCACGAGCTCGCGGCAGTATTTGGAGGGGACCTCTCGCTCTGGAATTTGGTGCGCTGCATGCTCGAGAGCGATGAGGCCTGGCAGGCAGCGGTCACCTTCTGCGACCTAGTGCCTCCCGTCTAACGGGATTTGGGGTAAAGTTGGGTACCTGCCTCGGTAGACAAGTGCCAGCGTCGGTGGGCTTCAGGTTGTCGGATTTACCCCATAATAGAAGGAAGTTTGTCCTTTTGAGGGAAACGGCCAGTCCCGGGGGGTGTCCTGTGTTAGTCAAATCCGGGACAGTCTATAACTAATATAACACCTCGCAGTGGTTTTAGTGCAGTATACCGGCGCTGAAGTGGAGCGCCGGGGGGACGCCCCAATCCCGGGTGAACGCGCAAAGTACTTCTACTGCGAAAAAAAATTGGTACAGTACGGAACTACTAACACACGCTCGAAACGGCACACTCACACATACATGCGCATTGAAGCAACCACCACGCGAGAAATTAATTAAATGAATTTTGTAAGAAAAGTGATAATTTTCATAGTAGGGATATAAGTACGTAATAGACATAGGTTAGATGTACCAGTGATTAGACTTTCAAAAGTAAGCAATTCTTTTAAAGGTATACGTTTCTTCAACGTTTGTATACGTTTTTACAATAGGATCCCAGAAAATGTTCAAAACCTCCCAATAAAAAATTCCAAAAAGTTATTAAAGAGCGTTTGTGTGGTAAAGGATATTATAAAGTAAAATATTTCATGGAAGATACCACACCCTGGGAATAAGGCGTTCCTCCCAGGCATTTTAGGATAAGATGTAAAAATTGTTATCTGAAAAAATTAGTTCCACTGAGTTTGTTTCACCCGTTCTTCTCAGGGGGCTTGCCATAGAACTGGTAGTATATTCAATAGACGTTGAAAAATATACAGTATTTTGAATTAAAAAAAATGATTTTGATTTAGTGAAACTGATACATGGCGATTATCCCGTTTTAAATGGTTATAATAGTGAAAATAACGATGTTAATTATTATATTTATTTCGCAAACCAACTAAAAAAGTTTTTCTGAAAATTATTTAAGAACGTATTTAGGTCATTCATTTATCCATCCACTACACATAACACTAAGACATGTATTCATGGCATACAGATTTTCACAAAATATTTTACCTTATCGGTGGCAAAAAAGCTTGCACGGTAAATTAAAAAAGTGTAGCACTGGGAAAAATCAAACCAGGTTCGAGAATGGAACACAAGATTCGAAAATTGAAGAAGCCATTGAACTCCAACTTTCGAGGAGAGTTAGTGAATAGTGATTTCTTAACAAAGTATCACAGGTAGACCATATAGACAACAATGATATATATTGTTTCTATATTTTTATCAAACAATAAAATGTTTTTCAATTGTTTCTATCGGCACGGTAGTTCCGTCACGTAGATATAAAAGTGAAACAAATTGCCAATCAAAGTGAACACGGCGTTAATGCCATTGATTTTAATATAGAGTTCACGCACCCGGCGTGGGTCAAAACTTCCAATTTCCATTTAATTTTCCAGGTATAATCAAAAACGGAATTCACTAAATATACGTTTGGAATGATTTTTTTTGTACAGGCTCGAAATTCAACCCGTATTACTGAAGTATGATTGTATCTGTTTGATGTGAAACATTTATCCAGCAGTAAAATTGACTCGGTTGTCGCGACGGCAAACGGCACGACGCAGTCTTGTAATTGCACGCGTATTTTATGCCCGTGAAAGTCAATTTTTTGGTTTTAAAATCTTATATAACCTTCCAAATGATTTAAAAAATTCCAATTATAAAAAATGTGCCTAGTATAATATGTTTGAAGTCTACTGCAGAATATAGCTGGTCATAGGGAAGAAAATATCAATGCATCAAAATTCGATCCCTAGCAATTGGGATAAGCTAACGGTGTTTTCCAGGTCATGATTACTTAACGTATAAAGGTGATAGCTAGAAAGGCCATTCTTCAATATCCATGGGATGTCCTTCTGGAGTATTATTTTTGGCCTGAGCGATCGGGACGCCCGCACCGCCGGGCAGTGTGAGATGCGACCTGTTGAAGTGAGGCCGACGTCACGCGTACGCGGAATGTGAACGTTATATTTGAATTGTGATTTTTTTTCTTAGTGGCCAAGTTTATTTGTGCAAATTCAGGAATTCGTGATTCGGTGTAAGTAAAAAAAATATGTTCTAAATTTTAAAAAATAAATTAATATCGTACGTTAAAATAATTTACGTTCTTTATTGCATACCTGTTCTTTGTAGAGTTTTATATGTAAGGGTCTAAAGTTTATGAGCCGCGTTTAACTATATATGGGACAAAGTAATCACAATAAAAATGTGATTGTTAATACTGTGACCAATAATACATTAAAAAAAGTATAATATCTACATAAATGTCTCTATTCTTTATAGCTTTTGATAAATTTTTAATCACTTATTTTGAGATAATACTGATTGTTTATTTTATGATGTATTTTATGCCATTTGAAAATTGGGAACGTAATATTTGTTAAATTTAAACAGAACTTTTTAAAAGGTCTTTTAAAATTTTTTTTTCATAAATTCTGTCACTGAGCTTTATTCTATATAGCTATTGTTTTATATTTATAATATAACGTAATTTATTTTTTATCATCTTGTTATTAAAGCAACGTTTAGTATTAAAAAATCCCAGGGTTAAGATTAGTTATAAAGATGTTCTAAGATTTATTGCGCATCAGCAAACGCAAAATATTAAATATGACGGTCAAAGTATGAACATTCAGGCTTATTAGGGTTCTGTAGAGGAGCCTAGACTTCATAAAGGAAAACAATAATGTAGACGTATTAAGACCTCATAATTCTCATCTTTAGTCAAATATCCTTTATTGCAACAAGCAATCCTGCTAATAAGATATTGGTACGAGTAGGTACGAGTAGATATCTTAGCTATAATGGTAAATTAAGCATTAGTGTAGCTAAAAAAAAATATTTTTTATGTCTAGTTTTGTATAGAGAAGTCTTGTAGGAAATTAATAGGCGTTGTCCCGAGAAAAGCAAAGCGTTTGTCCTGCTTTTCTATATAGAAGAAATAAGCGAGATGTATCCGAATGGAAGGTATGTCGTACAAAGCGCATCCCTCCCACCGTTTTCTAATGACGTCAATTTCCGAGGAATTTTCTCATCACTGCCCCAAGTACATGCGCGTTAGCATTTTCCGACCTGTTGCTGTTTGTCACTGCTGTATCTAAATTAATTTCAAATCTGATCCTTTTAAGTCTATTGTACAGAATGTGATACTGGAATGTGATACTGGAATTGGTACATTAACTATTTAGATAAAGTAAATGATACTGCGATTTTCATTATTACTCCGACTCCTACATACAAACATACACTGCTCTTTTTTCTTTAAGGTTCATGCTGGCGATACCGCAATTCTGACATTTTGGTTATTTTGGTTTTTTTTTGGTTAATTCACATATTGTCCATTCGTCATTGTGTTATACATAATACCTTATATGCGATGATATATTACAGACGGTTTTATATGAATATTCTTTTTATAGCTAACGGACCCCTAAAAATAGTCTGAAGCCCTTGCAAGGACCACTGATTAAACATTAATCCCGTAACGTTGAGTAAAGTCTGTGATATATTATTTTTTATCAACTTTAGCTGGAATTTATTCGGTACTCACGTTATCCTCTATTTCTTTATTACATAGTAAAAAAGTCCTTATCACTACTACTAATAAACTAATAATCTAACCATTGTAGCTATATAATATGTATATGTCTCCTGGTTATTAGGTTGCATACGCTGGGTTTTCGCAGCGGACTGACATTTGAACCTGAGAGTGCTCGGTGGCCAAACTAAGATGCGCGGCCTGTACCGACACGGGGCTAATCACCGCCCACGAAATGGGCGGTGCACGCCGTAGCAAGCGTAGCGGCACTGAAACAGTAGTGAAAAAAGCTGGCAAGGTCCCTACGGCCCCTGCCCAGCCTGCCTGCCCCATGAGCAATAGCTTTGCGGTGCGAGCGGACGGACGGACGGACGGAACCTCCAGCACGAGGAGTGACGTGGCGGCGATATGTTGTCGCTCCGCCGCAAAAGGCCCGTGCGGGGCTGGTCTGGTATTAGACGCGCGCGAGAAGGTCTGAGCTGCAAGGTGTCCTTCGTGTTCAGGGTGTTTTGCGGAAAGTGCCGAGGAGCACAGTCAGTGGCCAGCGTGGCGCAATCACACTTGCCGCGCCGGGCCAGATTGAAAAGGAGGAACACCTTGGAGTTTTAGTGCGGTGAAAGTCCCACATAACCAACCATCTGGCCTCCCAGGGCCCGGTGGTATCTATTAGATTTCCCCAAGTAAAAAAAGGTTCGAATCCAAATTTAAGAGGTTGTGCCATGGTGCATTGCAGCTGAACTGGGCTGGCACGACCTCTCGCTCACATAACACCGGCGTTAAGTGACAGCTATGATTTCGCGTTTCGTGCGGTTTGTGAGTTTCCGGTGGCCTATTGGTGGGGATAGAGAAAAAAGGACAGTGCACCTGCGTGGCCTTGGTTGTGTGGATGTATATGGGCGGCGGATGTAATGTCTGAAATCTGTCGTTATTATGAATGGGAAGTCTGAATGTTAATTGTCTTAATTGCCGGAACTGTTGCTGTCTGACAATGAAATTTGAATAGAAAAAAACGTTTACCGTAAATAAGACTGTGCCGGTTATAGAGTTCATTCTACAGGGAAAACGGAGAAGAAGGTTTCCATGTAAAGGTTTAGACCTTTTTTTTTTCTTTAACGCCGGGAAATGCTCTGAGGCATCCCGCGGGGGAGGGGGTCTCTGGGTCTCGCTGCGCCCGACAGCTGGTAAATGGACGCAGCTCTACCCACTAAAACCCGGCGAGTGCCACCAATGCCGCCTTTGGTGAGGTGCCCCGGATCTAGAAAACAAACAGGGCACCTCGACGGCAAGTCAGTCCTGCAATGGACCGACGCCACCTCCACAGAGTGGTTGTCCCGCACCACAGAACAACCCCTCCCAACGTCGGGATAGTACAATGGGGTGAGGTTCCCATCCTCACCCCTTGCCCCCTGCTCTTTTGTCCCCTCTTCTTATAAGAGGAGTACAAAGAGCCCCCTCGGCCCAATTACCTTGCCCAAAGTGCACCGCTCACCCTGAGTTACTGAGCCCCACCGTCACGACAAGTCCTAAACCATGGTAGGGAAAGGTTTAGTCCTGTAATGATGTCTCTAGTTACTTTTACCTTATCATCATCATCAGCCTCTATCTGTCCACTGTTGGATGTGTCATGTTGATAAGTCTTGGCGTTCATTGAGGGAGGCCTATGTTTAGCAGTGGACAGATAGGAGCTGATGATGATGATGTAAATGATATCAATTAGTTTCAAAGCCGAGGTTTTCGATTTTGGAGGCTGAATAAGTTGTAAAATTAAGTCATGCAAGTATCTGTAATACTTAAATATATTATGTTAATATAATCTAATATATAAAATTTCCATGTCACAATGTTAGTTACCGTACTCCTCCGAAACGGCTTTACCGATTCTTACCGAATTTTATATGCGTATTCAGTAGGTCTGAGAATCGGCTACTATCTATTTTTCATACCCCTAAGTGATAAAGGTGGTCAACCCCTCAAATTTTAAAAGTAAACGCGGGCGAAGCTGCGGGCAACAGCTAGTGTTCTATAATATTATTAAGATAGGTGTTATATTAGGTGTTATATAACACCTATCTTAATGATATTATGATTGATTAGGAAATGTCATACATGAATATAATTGAAATAACTGTTTCAATCTGTGAATTTTACTGCAATTCAATTTGAATTGAAATTTAATAGCAGTTTTTAAGTCTGGAATAGAGCGGTAATGTTATGTGTTTTGTATGAAAACAAATTACGTCAAATCTGTGCTGCGACGCTGCACTGACTGATGGCCATTGAAGCATGATTGGCTGATGGGACGTACATACAGATCACTGATTGGTTGACTTGATAAACGCCAGTGACAAATCACTGAGCAGTTTCGGAATTTTATTTTTTTATTTAGTAATGTGAAACATAAAATTCCGAAGATAGTACTCTATCCAACCATATGATCGATGGTCTTTTAAAACTTATAGACTACCAATAAATTGCTAATTTTGGCATTCATTATGAAAACTAGCAACTATTTTTCTGGGCATAAGCCAAGGACATTTTAAAATTACAGTTGGACACTAATTTATTTAGGTATTGAAACTAAAATACATTTGAAGTGTAAAATAAGCCCTTGCAACTTATTTTACGATCAGCCTCCTAAGAGCTTCCATCTATCCGATCTCCATTTGAATCCTTCCTAGACCGAGGCACAGAGATGGCGATCCAATCGTTAGAGATCTCGTATTTACATTTTTATAATAGTGAGCGAATAACCAACGAAGGCTTCGGTCAGACCATTAGTGTACGTTGGAGATATTCTATTTGTTTGTAGGTAACAATAAGGATCGTCTACGATGCTCCTCTTGTATGTACAATCTGAAATGGACTTCTATCCTTTATTGAGGGTCCATTTTGTTACAAGACGTTCTAGTAGTTTCACTCGTTCTAAATTGAAAAAAATATCGATTACCTTAATAATAATAATAATTGGACAATCGAATGAAAAGGTTTTTTCTAATCGGATAGTTCCAATGATATTATATTATTGTATAGAAAGATCATCATTATCATAATCATCAGAATCTATCCGTCCACTGCTGAACATAGAACCTTTTTTTGTTGACGCAGTGGAAATGCTCTGGGCATTCACCCAGGGATGGCTCGTTCCTGGGGATATGTGGGACTCACTGCGCCTGAAAGATGGACGCAGCTCTATCCTCCAAAACCCGGCGAGTGCCACTAATGCCGTCTTTGGTGAGGTGCCCCAGATCTGTTGAGCAAACAGGGCACCTCGACAGCTAGTCAGTCACTCAAGGGACCGACGTAACCTCTACAGGGTGCTGGGTTCACCTCAGGCTATTGAGCTCCACAATCCCCACAGTGGTGGGGAGGTAGCACAATTCGCCTTTCACAAAAAAAAAACAAAGTAGTTGAAAGATGTGACGAATGAAACAGGAAGTTTGACCACTAGATTAAAACCATGGACGCTTGATCTCTATCCTTCATATCTCAACTCCGTAGGATGTTTTCACACATCAGAAACACATGGCGTCGAGTATACACGATAAATCATGCAAGTTCTTTGTGATATTTCTTTGTTGCGGCGGTTTAACTGTTCTTTTTCTATTTTTGTTTTGTTGATATTGTTGCATGCCTAAATTGTTGTAACAAAGAAGGCAATTGACGACCTCTGTGGCTCAGTGGTAAGCGCGTTGGCGCTCAAGCCCGGAGGTTGCAGGTTCGAATCCCGCCAGGGAACAAAAATATTTTCTGTGTTCCTGGGTCATAGATGTGTATTAAATATCCCCCTAACACAAGTTCCTCGAGAACTTACCACGGGACCAGATTGACGTGGTGTGAAAGCGTCCATAGATATTATTATTATTATTATTATTCGTGATTTTGCCACAACTTTTATTCAAAACTAGATCTTAGCTTTATCGTTGAAGTTGAACAAAATTACAATCTTATTTTGTTTTAGCTAATTTGAATTGGATGTTATTGTTCTTACTTGGCGTATTGTGAGTTATGTCCCCACCATGGTTCAGGAATTGACGTGGTGGTGGGGCTCAGTAGCCT
The DNA here is from genome assembly GCA_963853865.1 of Helleia helle. Lineage (NCBI taxonomy): Eukaryota > Metazoa > Arthropoda > Insecta > Lepidoptera > Lycaenidae > Helleia > Helleia helle. The sequence continues at coordinate 19,237,598 of OY971421.1, forward strand.
AGGGTGAGCCCAGCACCTTGGGCGAAGCCAATTGAGCCGAGGGGGCTCTTTATAACCCTCTTATAAGAAGAGGGGACAAAAGAGCGGGGGCCAAGGGCCGAGGATGGGAACCTCACCCCTTTGTACTGTCCCGACGTTAGGAGAGGTTGTTCTGTGGTGCGGGACAACCCCTCCGTGGAGGTGGCGTCGGTCCCTTGCGGGACTGACTAGCCGTCGAGGTGCCCTGTTTGCTTATTAGATGCGGGGCACCTCACCAAAGGCGGCATTGGTGGCAGTCGCCACTGTTTTAGTGGGTAGAGCTGCGTCCACTTACCAGCTTTCGGGCGCAGCGAGTCCCACATACCTGTCTGGGGAGACCCACTCCCCAGCGGGATGCCTCAGAGCATTTCCCGGCGTTAAAGAAAAATAAATGTGAGTTATGTAAGACTGATTTTTCTTCAGTTTTGGGGAGGGTCCTGTATCCGATACTCTCTTTAAAACAAGTAAAATGTTTAAAAATGATGACCGGTTAAAATGTAGTCACCCGGGCTACAATGACAATTGTTATAAAATAGAATAGAATAGAAAAAAAAAAATTAGGTAAATTATTACACTGCTACACACTATATGGGCCGAAACACATAACCGCGTTGCGACGCCGCAACGCTAAAAACGGCAGTTTGCGTTGCGGCGTTGCGGCGTTGCGGCGTCGCGAAAAAGAGCGTTTTATTGTCCTACGGTAGGGTAACCAGTTCCTCGTGATTTTTGATTGTGGATAGACGTGTCTCTGCTCATGGATCGTAATAAAGTTATTGCTTTTTTGTTATTAAGAAGACATAACTCTGTTTTAAATGTACGACAAAGAAGATACTGGATACATTCATGTAATAAGGCTATGAATCCCGATGGAAAATACCCACAGTAATCCCACAAACAAGGGCGTTCCTGAACCAAAAATATAAATGAAAATTTAATTTTAAAACTGCTTCTGACTTTACGCCTGTTGTTTGCAAAAGTGATAGAAACAAACAAACACATAACCGGGGTGCGGCACCGCTCCGCTGAAATCGGCAGGGACGCCACTGCTGATTTAAGCGGCGCGGCGCCGCAACGCGGTTATGTGTTTCGGCCCTAAATAACAATTATTATCTACTTAAGTTTACTGAGAGAGAAAAACAAAAATATTTAATTATACTAAGATACATATCAATCATAATATTTCATTTATCAATACGTAATATATATATAAATCCAAATATAAATACGTACACGGACTGCTAAAATCATCTTCTTTCGGCTCTGTAATAGTTGGGTAAGAAGTTCCTTTCGACGATGAAGAAATATTTTCTAATAGATTTTGTGACATAGACTGCGACATGAGAATCATAACTCTTCTTTTCGTAGTTGGTTAAAATGTCATTTCAAAAACAAAGAAGATGTCCTTTTTAACCGACTTCAAAAAAAGAGGAGGTACTCAATTCGTCTGTATGTTTTTTTGTATGTATGTGGCACAATTACTCCGCCGATATAATAATATAATATTATATTATAGATACAGCAACAAATACCACACCGACTCCAAAAGTAACAATAATGACGTGGTAAACGCAAAGTTTTTTTTTTATGTCATAAGGAGGCATCCGAGCAGCCGGAGCCTTATGGTGACACGCCCATAGACATCTGCGCAACCAAAAGTTAAGATGCGTTGCCCTCCTTTTCCCTATCCCCAATGGGCCACCGGAAACTTACAAACCGCACGAAAGGCGACAGCTTAGCTGTCACTTGACGCCGGTGTTATGTGAGCGGGAGGTACCACCTCGGTCGTGCCGGCCCAATTCGGCTACAGAGCAGCATGGCACTACCTCTCTTACTTACTAGTTTGTACATTAGCAGAACAATAAAGAGATTTTTTTAAGTTGTTTTTAATTTTTTGTAATTTTCAAAATAGACTGTTAGAATCATACCCTTCCTTTCGGCACTGCCATAGTCGGGTTTCAATATTTTTTGCTTAAATTTATGGCACTCCCGAGGCAGTTCTAACCACGTGTCTAACTCGTATTACATTTATTGTAGTCAGTATTACATTTATTGTACTCGTATTACATTTGCGGTTAACTCCTGAGACGATCCTGCCGCAATTATCTCACCTTTACTCGAAATTTTGTCGGAAGCAATATTGCCGTGGCTTACATTCCAATACCACTAAAGACTTACTGAGAGAGGGAATGGATCTAATATAGACGTTGATGTGTTTTAATACTTTCTTCTTACCTTTTACTTGTTTCTTCAATACGCCGAAATTATTGTGCCATCATTACCTACGCACCTACGTAAGTTTTTTTTTAAACGCAGAGACTAACGCCACTGCGCTATTTTTTTTAATCACAGGGAAATGCTTTTTACGCATGAATCCTGAGCCTATGTGGGACTCGCACCTGGGAGTGCCCTACCCGTACACAAAAACCATTGCGCCTTCAGTCCTGGATTAGCAGGCAACAACCTCAGTGACAGCCTGACTGCTACTAAGCAGTCCTTGCGACGTCGTGTCAAACTGTGCCCAGGTTCCATCCTGAACCCGACACGAGTACAGGGGCGTTACTGGAGGTGCATTAAGTAGCACCTCCTACGCATCCCCGTTCGCCCGCGGGGGGAGGCCTCGTCGGCAGCCTCCTGTCTCACCCTCTTGTCGGCCTTCTTCTGGGACTTAATCCTCGCAGAACGAGACCATCGCCGTCCATGACATGCCACTGCACTATTAGATGGGACGAAAATCTCTGTACAATTTTATATATAACTCTAAGTCCTCGATGATCGACCAGATATGAAATTCTATTGCTATAAATCTACAAATTAGAAGAGTTTAGAAATACACGTACTGATCTTTTGCCACAATGGCCTGAAAGGTCAAAGTGCCAACCCCTGTGGCCGAGCCTCTGCACATGAGATAAGACACCTTAACTTAGTTTTAAATTGCCAGAAGTACTTTACATTGCATACATAGCTTCAATACATTAGCTGAGTGGTTTCAAGGACAAATTCATTAATGAGCCCCACTAAGTTAACATATAGTAAACTAGCAGCGCCCCGCGGTTACACCTGCGTACTTCCCACTCCCGTGGGAGTTCAGGTATTAATTATAGCTTATCAGTTATTCTGATGTATAGGTAAGCTATGTTATTGTGATGTTTCATCAAAATCCACCCAGTAGTTTTTTAGTAAAGCATTGTATTCAAACTGTATAATATAATAAAATGTGACCCATTATTATGCACGAATTACATAGACTTCTGATGGACTGAAAATTCTATCACAACTCATAATGTTGCATACGACATGAAACACATGCATTAGAAGTCTTGCTGCATTTCTAAGTGTTAGATTTTTATTAGTTTTTTAGAAGAGAAAGAACACAATAGGAGTTAATATTATTATATTTTTGACGACCTCTGTGGCTCAATGGCTAGCGCGTTGGCGCTCAAGCCGGAGGTAGCGGGTTTGAATCTCGCCAGGGAACAAAAAGTTTTCTGTGTTCCCTGGGTCATGGATGTGCATTAAATATTTGTATTATACAATAAAAATCTTTGATATATGTATAGTATAAAATATATTTCCTTTGTTTGTTATTCGAGAAATTACAACGGGACCGGGTTGACGTGTTGTAAAAATGCGCACATAAATTATTATTATTATTATAAATATTTATAAAACAATTAATTAAATACAACTACAAAACTAACCAGATTATAAAATATTGAAACAAATTCAATCTTATTTTGGTACAAATTTAAAGTTTAATTTTAGCGATTTTCTGCTCTAAATTATTTTTAAATAAGCAGTCTGTATTTTCATTGGATTTTATATGAACCCTTGCAGTTTTTATAAGGGAACAAAAAGATAGGCATTTAATGCAGTGTCAAAGGCAAAAGGATAGTAAAGTTTAAAGACCAGGCTACAAAGTGAATTTCTTTAACAGTACATTGTCGAGTGTTCGCTCTAATGGTCGTCTTTGACTACTATAGGAAACCAATTAGCTGAAAGCAACCTATGAGAGCTCTTTATTAAATGTGCAAACAGAAATGCACTTACAAATTATTGTATAAAATTTCCTGAGGGCGATTCTCGATAGCTGATAATTACTAGACAAATAAAAAATGAGTGGTCATCATCATCCCACGCAGTCGACTTCCAGAGGCGATCCTCGTGCTGTGTCTAGTCTTAGTCCGGTGCCAGTGCCAGTAGGAGGGGGAGGGGGGGGGGATGATGATGAAGTAACTTCAGAGGTAGAAGGAAACAATTTTTTTTTACGGATTTTATACGGAAAACGTCGGGCTTGTAAAAATCTTAATAAACCGCGATAAAATCCGTAAAAAAAAATTGTTTTATTGTAATGAGTGAAATTCGCGTAAACATTAGAAAACAATAGGTAGAAGGAAGATAGAGATAAACCTTCAATCAATCACAACAATTGTCTATGACATTTTTCATTTATTTTCTTATCATTGATAATTTTGGAGATTGATGCTCAATTATTGTCCAGATCATTTTTGAATTTATAAACTAAAATGTGAAGAGAAGGTTGGAGAGGAAGAAGGAAGGATGGTAGTAAAATCCCTACTTCTACCATCTTGTTTATTTCCTGGGCTGAATTCTGTTTTGTGAGGAAGAAAATGTATATTACTTAGCTTTTGGGTAGTGGATACGTAGTTTGGGCGTCAGGATGGGAACCAGGGCCCAGTATGGAACGTCATCGCGGAGACTGCTTAGTAGCAGCTCGCAGGGGCCAATCTGCCGTTGAGGTGATCTTGTTGCCTGCAGATCCGGGACATTCAAAAAGTATTTATTTTAGTTTACGGATAGGATACTCTCAGGTGCAAGTTATACATAGGGTCAGGATCTACCCGAGATCCTGGCACCATGCGTAAAAAGCATTTCCCTGTGAAAACAAAAAAAAGTAGATAGGTAATAGTGGGTAGCCAAACAACTAGATCACCTTTGAACAAAAAGGAATCATTTCAAGTGAAAATTATGATATTTATGGATTGCATTATCGACTTGAATGATCATGGCGCTGTGTTTGTAGTTGCCATTTTGACTTTAGAGAGATCTTAAAATTAATAAATATGTATTCATCAAGGGATTGGCGTCTTGGCGGTCATTGAAGGAAGACCTATGTTCAGCAGTGGACGGATGGAGGCTGATGATGATGATGATGATGATATGTATTGATTATATTTCCTTGCACGTATGCGGTTCCAGAATATTGACGTATTTAAAAAAAGGAGCCACACACAAAAAGAAAAAGTTTTCGGAACAGTAATATTTTGTCTCATGTTTCCACATAAAAGTGAAGGTTTCAAATGAATTTATATTAAACAGACTGAAAGTAATCTTCTATTCGGGATAAGAGGTCCCATGAGACGTAAAAAAAAATTGTTTACTCTAAAGTATGTTTATAATGAAAATAATACGATCCTTTTATTAATAAGACGGCAATATTTATTTTATTTAGAAAAGAGGATAAAGCTAGAAAATTTGATTTAATTACAATTATATTAACCATACAATTAGCGACAGTTAAAATTTTCCACGATAGTAGGCTTAGGAGATTTTATCACTGTTATAATAATACACAACAATGTTACCTCCAATCGGCTTGATTCTTTGGCGCTGCGTAGAGATGTCTGTCTGTCTCTAAAACCTTCTGAACGCCAGATTTATAACGCAGGTTACTGGGGTTTTATCTATTTATTTATTATTATATTTTTAAATGTTAATATTAAACATTTAAAGTTTTTAAATAGCAATAAGTACATAATTAGACGTTTATTCTATACAGGTTATATATAAAATATAACAATCGACTGATTCAAACCTATATCCTAGAGATGTGTGAGATGAAACAACGAGACAAAGTTTAATTAAAAGTATAACGTTACATCAAATAGAAGTTGGAAAACTTATGAGTGCTAGGAAATTCACGTGATGTATTTGATTATCAATGAAATTGGAGATATTTATATTGATAAAAGAAAATTATTTTTAGTATGTATAGTTTTTAATGTAATAAACAAGTATAGCATAGAACCCGTGGTAAGTTAAACTTGTTAAAGTTAAGAATTTGTTTTACGGATGGGTACTTTTTTTTGTTATCGCAGGGAAATGCTTTTTACGCATGTAGCCAGGATCTCGGGGAGATCCCGACCTTATGTGGGACTCGCACTTGGGAGTGCCATAACTAAAACCCGAGTCTTGAGGGTCCCGGATCTGTGTTCTACGGGATTATCTCAGCGACAGACTGGCCCTGGCGAAGGCCAGACTACTCCTCGTAAGGGGGACTGCCCGGCCGCTACTAAGCAATTCCCGCAACGTTGTGTCATACTGGGCACAGAATCCTATCCTGAGCCCGACACAAGCACAGGGGCGTTACTGGAGGCGTATTAAGTAGCGCCTCCTACCCTACTAGCGTTCGTCGGATAGGTACTAGAATATTATAGAACTAGTATCATTATCTAGACATTCAACTATATTATTTAATAAACCGAATTATGTAGTACCCATTCAGTATCCGGTTGACACGTACATTATCTAATATATAAAATTTCCATGTCACAATGTTAGTTACCGTACTCCTCCGAAACGGCTTTACCGATTTTTACCAAATTTTATAAGCGTATTCAGTAGGTCTGAGAATCGGCTACTATCTATTTTTCATACCCCTAAGTGATAAGGGTGGTCAACCCCTCAAATTTTAAAAGTCAACGCGGGCGAAGCTGCGGGCAACAGCTAGTATTATATAAAACATATTGATAGTAGACCATAGATTTGATCAAATGGCGAGATAAATGCCCGATTATGTGAACCTGTTTTCAGGTGATAGGAAATTTTATACCATTAAGGTGATGAAGAAAGTGTTCTCGGTACTATTACTAAAATAACTGTCATTGCGGGGGTTTCTCTGTGAATAATTATCATTTTCATTGTATATTAGCATGTAATTGTCAGTCCGTATATCAGTATATTATCGTATCGTAAAATTCGTCGATTCATAAAAATACTAAACTATTTTTTTACTTAACTTTACTAATCTAATGTGTCATAGAAACGTGATTACAACCTGTTACATTATTCATTTATGTTTACTCATCTAGAAATTATATTTTATTTAATGCTTTGAACTACTACTCCACACCAAAACAATAAGGCGCATGACAGCGACGGCCCGAGCCCCACCTTCACCCCATGCTTCCCCTAGCCCGGGGATGCTGAGGGCGAAGGCGGGGTTCTGGCGGTTGCTGTCATGGACCTAATTGTTTTGGTAGAGTACAACTGTACTAAAACATTCAATATTGTGAACTCACAATTTACTAAGCAATGTCATAATTCACATAAGTCTAAATGTACACCTTCTATAGTCATAATAAAAACTCAAAAAAATAATGCAATAAAAAGATGAAACAATGTTAAACATGATTTTATCATTAATCAGATTAAGCGAGGAATTAAATTTACAGCTGGAGCCGCCCCAAATTGCCTGAGGGTCGAGCTTTGTGGCTTAAATTAGGTTCTTCTGTCCCTTAAGGGCCGAAGGTTTTGCTTAGGAGTTTGTAAAACGACTACAAGTTTGTAGTGCACTTGGTGAGTTGTAACTTAAACTAATTTAATTAAAGAATAACTGTTTCTATCGTTTTATTTTTCTTTTAACTTCTAACTGCTGAACCCGGACGTGTATAACATCCTCGCTTGATTTCGAGGAGCTGAAGTCAACAATAGAATGTAAAAATTCAAGTATATATAATGAAAAAAAAAATCTATACTATAATATTATAAAGCTGAAGAGTTTGTTTGTTTGTTTGAACGCGCTAATCTCAGGAACTACTCTGGTCCGATTTGAAAAATTCTTTCAGTGTTAGATAGCCCATTTATCGAGGAAGGCTATAGTCTATATAAACTCACGCTGTGTCTTTTAGTAGTTGAGTAACGCAGGCAAAGCTGCAGGCAATAGCTAGTTAATAATAATTATTATCTATACCCAAAATAAAAGTGATAATAATAATAAATAATATTGTAAATCATGAACGACCCAAAAGCTGGTGAAAAATCAATAAATACTTTTGTAACAGCAATGTATCATGTTATCTTATCACCAAATCAGGCTTGTTGAATACATAAGCACTTAAAAGTTAAGATAAGGGTAATCTACTGTGCGTGTTAGGCTCGCGTGATAGTAAAATGATAATGGCATAGTACCCATGGCTACTATGGTACGATACCATAGTAGCTTGTTTTCTCAGGCGATTGTTGGGATTATTATTATATTTATTACTCACATCTAAGGTCTTGTGTTTCAGGATAAGCAAGGAGTTCTGACCATCAGGAAATTAAGCTAAAAAATTGGAAATCTTTGCGCAATCGGGCTGGTTGCTTGTTTGATCAAGGAAATCTTTGAATCATCTTTATTGTTATTATTCTTTTAGAAGGTTATACAAGTAATGGTATTGTTAACTAGTACCTATGTGTTACTAGTTAACAGTACTATTACTTTTTATTAATACGTGAACAAAAATTGTACCACTTTTTAAGAGGATTGCACAAACGGAGGAATTTAAAATTTGGTACAGATATAGATTAAGTGGAAAGGGAGTTGAGTAAGCTATTATTTTGTGTGATATGCAATATAAATACATTAAATTAATTAAATAAAGTCTAGTTAAAGTCTAAGTCTAAGTCAAGTTGAAAAATTAGTTTGTAGGTACTGTTAAAGCGTATTTGAAGTTGAATATTTTTTTTTAAATTAATTTAATATTTAATAATTTAATAATTTTCGCTGCACCCGAAAGATGGTAAGGTGGGCGCAGCTCTTCCCACTAAAACCCGGCGAGTGCCACCAATGCCGCTTTTTGTGAGGTGGCCCGGATCTGTTGAGCAACAGGGCACTTCGACGGCTAGTCAATCCCCAAGGGTCTGACGCCACCTCCACAGAGGGGTTGCTCAGTACCACAGACCAACCCCGCCCAACGTCGGGACAGTACAAAGGGGTGACGTTCCCATCCTCGCCCCTTGTACCTTCTGTCATCTGGCCCTTCTTTCCCCTCTTCTTATAAGAGGGGTACAAAGAGCAGCTCCCTCGGCTCAATTTGCTTCGCCCAAGGTGCTGGGTTCACCTTAGGCTACTAAATCCCACCGCTAAGCTGCGGAATTGTTTGAAAATTTATTGTAAATTAAAATTATTCAAATATATAGTATGATGTTTAATGGATATAATATCAATTCTATATTCAAATGAAATGAGCCTTTGAAGTACATATTGTATGTGGCTTCTCAAAATACACTGGATGTCATGTTTATGAATAGGACAAATACATTTGGTAGGAATATAGAACGTGAGATGTACGAGCGGTCGGCCTGGCTTAGGATATTTTGATCTTCAATATGTATGACTAGAGTTAGTATCTATCGATGGTTCTAGAAATGACGAGGCTGTTTCTCTTATGTTATCACCAGCTCATTTATCATTTGCTTGCCTCCTAGAACCAGCTTCATTCATTAGGACGCCAGTTTTTCTTCTATTTAGCCATCCTTATCGCCTACTATCTGATAATAATAATAATAATATCTATGGACGCTTTTACACGTCAATCTGGTCCCGTGGTAAGTTCTCGAAGAACTTGTGTTACGGCTACCAGACAACGGAAATATATTTAATACTTTTATATTTAAACTATACATATATTTAAAATTTTTATTGTATAATACACATATTTAATACAGATCCATGGCCCAGGAATACAGAAATCTTTTTGTTCCCTGGCGGGATTCGAACTCGCTACCTCCGGCTTGAGCGCCAACGCGCTAATAACTACAGCCACAGAGGTCGTCATTATGATGATATACTTACCTCTCTTAACGAACTCCACGATAATAGTAGGTAACTAGCAAATGAAATAGGTTCTACAGATGGTCCAATAAGTCAAGAAATATATTCTACTTTTATTTAGTCACGCAAATCGCATATTATAATCTATATTTACTCATTATTAGCTTGTCTCTCTTAACAAATGAAAAAAAAACTAGCAAGAGAGTCAGTCATAGTCGTTCGTGATGATGATGTTGTTCACAATAATTGCTAAAATAGGCGGATATATTAGCAATCGCAGATCCATTTTTAACCGACTTCAAAAAAAGAGGAGGTTCTCAATTCATTTTTTTTTTCGATTAAGTTGACTATAAATTGTAAACACAAAAATTTAAGAAACACAGTTATTTTATTACTTTTTAGTTTAATATTTTTGAAGTCTGTTTAAATTATAAGATAATATATAATAATATAAGAATATCTTAATGTCTTCTAAAAAAAGTAAAAAGTAGTAAGGAAATCTTGTACTAAAGTAAAAAGTAGTAAGGAAATCTTGTAACGGCATTTCATCAAAATGCCGTTAACTTCAAGATCTGGATTTTATCATCAGCACCTTCACTTTACCAATATATACATAAATAACAAGAATGAAATATAAACAACATCCAATTACTTCCTGAGACCATAATCGATTGCTTTGTGTGTTTATCTTAGATTAAAAGCTACGGAACGTTTCAATTTATTTTTATCGTATCTCAATTTCTTTTAACAACGAGGATAATACATCAAATATTTATATGCTATATTTTTGGGGTTCCGTAAGAATGACCACCATGACCAACATAACCTTATCAGCAAGGATAAGCAGTCCGTCGGTATATCACAGGATCTTTTGAATTGTAATAAGGACATTTTCAATTAGTGTTCTTACAAAAACCAGTCATTAGACTACCGATAGAAATGAAAACACAGTGACCCAGACTCGGCAGTGAAGAGCAGCTGACTGTATCTTTCTTGCTCGGGCGCAATCGGTGGTCCCGAGTTCACCCGATCGAGCCTTTCACCTCCAAGCGTGATGGATCAGCCCCAATCACAGCCTAAAAGTTATTACTTAAAAAATTGCAAATATAAAATCAGTTGACAAGTTTAGAGTGTCCACTAGCGTCCACATACGAACACTCCCCGCACGGAAATTGTTGGGACTAATACCTGCAGTAGATTTCCACCACCGGACATCGCGTAAAAGTTCGAAATTTCACCCAAACCATCTCGATCGTAAATCCTCAACAACTCGATTTTACGGCATTTCCTGCCTCGCACGACGAATATATGGAATCAGTTGCCACTTACGGTGTATGATATTTCCGAACCGATACGACTTAGTGACCTTCAAGAAAAGAGCATATTACTTCCATTACCTTACTACCATACATCAGAAAGGCCGGCAACGCACCTGCTAATCCTCTGGTGTAGCGGGTGTCAGTGGATGTCGCTTTCACTTACCATCAGTTGAACCGAGTGTCCGTTTACCGCCTCTTTTATAAAAAAAAAAAACGATAACGATATTTTGCACAATCTTTCTAATTGTAACGCCCTCTTACAAAACTATGTAAAAAGCTCTATATAAAATATTGGCTGGTGGTACGAAACCCTTCATGTATGAGTCCGATGTGCCCTTGGTTTCAAATGAAATTGTCTATAACATCGAACACATGGCTACGTATGTAATATGTACATTATATTACTTTACGAGAACGTTAACGGTGTAGTAAACTGTTTTACATGATGTTCGTAAAACGTTGATAAAACTATTATTTTATTATTACTATAATTTCGGCATGTTTTGGCATTGCGTTTAGGACTTTCTGTGTACTTTGAGTAATATGATGAACGACTAACGTAGGCTTTGGGTTTTACTCCACCATGGTTCAGGCCTTGTCTGAGCTGAGGGGGCTCTTTGTACCCCTCTTATAAGAAGAGGGGACAAAAGAGCAGGGGGCAAGGGGCGAGGACGGGTACCTCGCCCCATTGTACTGTCCCGATGTTGGAAAGGGTTGGTGTGTTTGTGGCGTCGGTCCCCTGAAGGGCTGACTAGCCCTCGAGGTGCCCTGTTTGCTCAACAGATCCGGGGCACCTCACCAAAGGCGGCATTGGTGGCACTCGCCAGGTTTTAGTGGGTAGAACTGCGTCCACTTACCACCTTTCAGGCACAGCGAGTCCCACATACCCGCCTGGGGACACCCACTACCCTGCGGGATGCCTCAGAGCATTTCCCGGCGATAAAGAAAAAAAAGGGTTTGGTTTCTAGAATGAAAACTGCCTACTGTAACTAATCGACCGGACGACCTCTGTGGCTTAGTGGTAAGGGCGTTGGCGCTCAAGCCGGAGGTTGCAGGTTCGAATCCCGCCAGGGAACAAAAATATTTTCTGTATTCCTGGGTCATGGATGTGTATTAAATATGTGTATTATATAATAAAAATCTTAAATATATGTATAGTATAAAAGTATTAAATGTATTTCCGTTGTTTGGTACCCGTAACACAAGTTCTTCGAGAACTTACCACGGGACCAGATTGACGTGGTGTGAAAGCGTCCATAGATATTATTTAATCTATATTTGGCGTCCAGCTTGAAGGGACGAGCCAGTCCCAAGCTAACTAGTAGTGGAAAGAGATCGCAGCTTCATGTTATGTGAGTGGCGTTGGAGTAATATGTCCAGTAGTGGGAATAAATAGGCTGGAGATGGTGACGATGATTGAAAGTAGATTTATACTTTAGCTTTTTATATTTTAAGCTTTTTGTATTATTCTTTAGCTTTATATATACATTTTATGTACTATATACATTATTATATCATTATAGCTCTACAAAGAATACTTACTACCTACTACTTAGAGTTACTTGTTGTCTTTGTAGTCTAAAGGTATCCTTTGCTATCAAAAACTCATTACAGCAATATTGTGCTGAGTTTTCCTAACGTCGACACAATAGCTTATTATAAGTTGCGAAGAAGCTGTTTTAATTAACTTAGACTTGCTTAACATGCTAACATGTGTTTCTAAGTACATTGTTTTACATCTATACAAAATGCCTTTGTAGTTTACATTCTGTTAACTTATAAGCTTTCACATATTAATGACATAATATAGGGAACTTATTAATACATTAAAGATACTGCGGGGTCACCAGTTCGAATCCCCTGCCAACTTAACTAAGTTAAGGTATTTTTTTATTAGCATAACAGGGCAAAAGAGCAGTTGAAAACTATTGGCGACTATCGACGCCCATATGCCGTCTTTCAACATAAATTATACAGATGCGTTGCCCTTCTTTTCCCTATCCTCCCCCCCAATGGACCAAATGGGTTATGTGAGAGTGAGGTACCACCACGTTCGTGCCAGCCCAATTCAGCTGCAAAGCAGCATGGCACTACCTCTTACTTAAGGTGTTGCTGTAAACACGTAAAAAAAGGTGTATGTGGTGTAAACTTATTATAATGAAACAATTTTTACGGATTTTATCGCGGTTTATTAAGATTTTTACAAGCTCGACGTTTAGGATTATTTACAGCAACCATGGTCACGGGAGGACTGAGGTGACAGATGTCCTAATGTTACAAAGTTATTCGTAACTACCCTATGATACATCAATATTTTAATTAGTCCTATCTACGCAGAAAGTGCTAACTGCATCTTTAATCTGTGTTATATGTTTATATATGTATATATGCTTGGTTTTTGATTTAATTATTTGAATAATAGGATCCCAAGCAAATGATAAGAGCCAGCCGTCTTCTCTATTGAAATTTGGATGCCTTTTTATTTTAATAGCTTCGCCTTCCATGGTTAGAATCGGTGTTCTTTTGCGAGCATCTATGGTTTATCAAATCTAATATAATGGTGTAAATTTACTTACTTGGTGGTGTGAGTTATGGAATCAGTATATATTGATTTATTAAAAAGATGTGTTAAACCGACGGACAGATAGCAAAATCTTATTAAAGATCCGTTGGCACGCTGTAGGTGTGCACGCAACGCAACTTTAAAAAGTTGTCATTTTATTTCAATCAATTTTCATATATAATACTGTTGTTTTATCACGTAATGGACAAAGTAAACTTTATGGAAGAAAAAAGGATATTATTTTTACTGAGAATTCGAATTAAAAGTTGTGTGCGCGTAAAAACTTCAGTGAACTCAATTTGGAAGTGTTTATTTGATGCTCATAAGCTAATATTAGCGAGAATATAATTTAGAGTTCGAATTTATTACTAAGAAGGGTCGTACGTTTTTCCAGATATTAGAAAATAACAATAATTACCCCTATTTCTTTCATTGTCTCTTTTATTTTAGTAATACTTAAATTCATAATAAGCATTTAGAAAACTAACATGTGTATTGTTACAGGTGTGAAAGTGCATTGTTATGGTGTGTCAAAAGTGTTCAAAGTATGCAGTGAAGTGGAGTGAAGTGTGAGTGTAGTGACCTGGCGTGGCCTGGCTTGGCTGAGCTTGTGGCCTGGCGAGGTCATGCCGCCGAGTTGACGACGGCGGTAAGCCGCTCACGCCGCTTGACCGATAAAACTTCAGGTAAGAACCTTCTATCGAATGTACTAACGTTTCACTTCGGGAAAAAACCTTCGAAAACCTGATTATAATGAAGCCTCGAGAATCTACTTTTTTATAAAAGAGGGGGCAAACAGTTAGTCGTTTCACATACGGTTATACATACGTTATACGTACATAGTTAAAATAGTCCTGTGAGTTTTATTGGCGCTCATCTACTTTAGAGGACTAGCGTAATTGCACCAACCTCGAATATGGTATATAAAATTGTGCTATTACGTGAAATAAAAGAAAAATATATACCAATATTATGCTTGTGTGCGCAGAACATTTTACAGTAAAGACTACACTATGTATTTCCTAATTTGTTTGGCCCGATTTTGGCGGTATAATGGATAGGTACGCAACCTTCTGCGCACGATTTCAACTCGCACTTGACTGGTTTATTTATTTATTTTTATACGGCTTTATCTTCTCTATTCTATTATGTATTTTTAATTTTTTTGCGTATGTATCGATACACCTTAAAGTTTCACGTCAGGTAAGAAACTTCTAGAAGCGATCACTATAATTTTTCTCATATCGCTTTATTGCAAGCTTGGATAAACTTTTTATTATGAGATTGAGATGATATTGCTTTTCGATAAGGTAATATGAGCGTTATAATATGGCAAACACACTGAGGAATAGAGCTACTCATGAGAGAGATTAGATACCTCTGGACGCATTGTGTACTTTTAGGGTCCGTACCTCAAAAGGTAAAACAGGAACCTTTATACTTATTAATCTCTAGGTAGTCTCTCTGTCCGTGTTATCCAACGTTTCTCTCAAGAACGGGTGGACCTAGTAAGTTGAAAATTATACCAGAGACTAAGGTCTATATATATATATATTGACGACCTCTGTGGCTCCGTGGTAAGCGCGTTAGCTCTCAAGCCGGAGGTTGCGGGTTCGAATCCCGCCAGGGAACAAAAATATTTTCTGTGTTCTTGGGTCATGGACGTTTATTAAATATGTGTATTATATAATAAAAATCTTAAATGTATGTATAGTATAAAATTATTAAATATATTTCCGTTGTCTGGTGCCCGTAACACAAGTTCTTCGAGAACTTACCACGGGACCAGATTGACGTGGTGTGAAAGCGTCCATAGATATTGTGCTATTGCAAAAAAGAAAATATAATTTTTGTTGCGGAACCCTTCGTACGCAAGACCGACTCGCGGTTTGTTTTACTTAAAGTTTACCAGCTGTAGTAGCCCTCCAGTACCCAATGAGATTAGGACTGGAGGGCTGAGAAAGATATAGTTTTGATCTTCCAGAAGAAGGGATGTACATTAGTATGTTAAACATACTTTGTATCCATTTTGTTAAAAGAGCTATTTGTTCAATTATAGTATTATATTTATAAAGTTATGAACATATACTTGAAAATATCATAAAATTAAAAATACATAATAATTTTGTTAATAGATGTATCTTCCTCCGATTTCACTCTGACTTACGTCTTAAGCACATAACCCAACATCTGCTAATTATAGTACGCACTAGCTGTTGCCCACAGTTTCGCCCGCGCTTAAATTTAGAGCCGTACTTGAGTGA
Source organism: Helleia helle (assembly GCA_963853865.1). Lineage (NCBI taxonomy): Eukaryota > Metazoa > Arthropoda > Insecta > Lepidoptera > Lycaenidae > Helleia > Helleia helle. The sequence goes on from OY971421.1 coordinate 19,253,597, forward strand.
AGTACTCCGGGCACGGCTGTAAGAAGATAACGCAAAATAGGCGCAAAAGCGTCGAGTTGCAAGCCTAACCTCAAGTATCAAGCCTAAATTACTCCTCATAACTTCAGCAATCAGCTATCTGCCAGTGAAAGTCCCATCAGAATCAGTCCAGCTGTTAAAAGATTATCCGAAATAAACACACACACACATACAAGACACAGACAGACAAATTAGACAGATAGACAAAAATTTTAAAAGATACTAAATTGGTACCTACATATATTAAGTGCCGTCTATACATCCATGTATTTAGTAAAAAGCCGTTATTTTAATATTACAAACAGACACTCTTATTTTATTAATCTGTATAGGTATATATGAAGCGATAGCACTCGGCGAAGTACTATTTTTATTCATATTATAAATATAATATACATATTATATGAATGTGTGAAAGTTACAACCTTTCCCCCTTCCCCTCTCAAAATTATTACTTTCCACTGTGCTGATTTTTGAGTTTTAATGTTTGTTATCCGACTTCAAAAAGGAGGAGGTTCTCAATTCATTGAAATCTTTTTTTTTTCATATTATACTTATGTTTGATGTTCATCAACAAAATTGTGTACAAATATCCGTTTTTATTCCAAATCTCCCGAATTCATCATCATTCATCATAAATCATCCCTTAATCTTTATAACCGATGAACGCGTAATTCCTCTCGATTCCAGGTTTTATTACCGACGCAACAGGCGATCCGCGCAATATGGCGGCTCACTTGGAGGTGTATTGTCATAAATCACTGCCAGCACTCACAACCTCCGTGGAGTGTTTACTCTATTATCTTTGCCCATAAAAGATTCCAGAACCTTCATTATCTATTGATCTATGTAAGTGGTTGATGCTTGTGACTTTTAATTTGGATAGGGTTTAGAGTGGCGTATATAGAGAGATGTTTTTGTTACTATTATACTATTATTTTTCTGTTTGAAAAAAAAAAGTTAGAGGTAGTGCCATGCTGCATTGCAGCCGAACTGGGCCGGCACGACTAGGGTGGTACCTCTCGTTCACATAACACCGGCGTCAAGTGCTATGCTGTTTCGTTCGGTTTGTGAGTTACCGGTGGCCCCTCGGCGGGGATAGGGAAAAGGAGGGCAGCGTATCTGCGTGGCCTTGGTTGTGCGGTATGGGTGTAGGCGCCGTGAGGCTCTTTGAGGCTTTTTTTTTCAGATGACATAAAAAAAAGTTTTCCAATTTTAAAAGCACATATTGACTACGTACATAATATTTTGGTTTTGTTCATTGGAGTGCAAAGGTTGTTACGCTAAACTACCTATGATTTTAAATAAGATTTCAATATTCGTATTATTAAAATCTAAAAATAGCACAAATCTTTGAAATTCATTTTCACCATTTCTTTGATATTAATATTCAAAGATGTTTAAAAATATACTCGCTCTTTCTCCAAAGTTTTGATTAAAAAATAATTTTAAATGAACAAAACTCTGCGGTTTATATTAGATGTGTCTAAATGATGTTAATTAATGTTGGATAAAATCGTTCGTCCGTGATTCACTCTCAAAGTGTATTTGTACCAATTTTAGTTTGTGGTCTAACTTTGTTTTGATGCTAATTTACGTTCCATCAACTTTGTTTACGTGTGTTATACAGGCATATTTAGCCATTCCGGAGAGGTGTAGATGTAAAAAAAATCAAGAACTATACTCCCATTTGAAAGGCCGGCAACGCACCTGCTAAACCTCTGGTGTGGCGGCTGTCAGTGGATGTCCCTGATCTTACCATCAGGTGAACCTGCTGTCCGTTTGCCCCCTCTTCTATATAAAAAAAATATAAATAGATAAAGGTAAAACTTGTTTCCTTTTATTGTAATGGCATATGTCATAATATCCTGAAATTGCCCAATAATAAGATTTTAGCAATTATATCCCATTATGTTGTGGCAAAGTAGAAATTGTGGTGTTCGATAAAAGTAAAATATTTTTTTGACGTGATATCGTCTTATAAATTGATGAGCACCGGCAGAACGCACGTAAAAGTATCCCGTTCCACCGTCAAACGATAGGCAGACCCAAGCGTTGGCTTGGAAACCATTATTTATAACAAATGTTAATATGCGAGAACGTGTTTTGTGTTTTTGTGTTTATTTCTACAATTTAATAAGATGTAATCGATTTCCTCCATAATTCTCAACCTAATTTCATTTTGTTCACTTCAATTAACTGTTTTTCTCAAAACAGCGGCAAAAAAGGTAATTATTTTTTCATCAATGTTTCTTTATGACATTATCACGAAAAACTATTGTCCGTAAACCGATTTTACCTACAACCAATTTTTTTTTTACATACACATTAGATCAAAGTTTCGTACCAAGCCTGTGCAATAATTTGACTTAGCAGAATTCGAAATTACCATCCTTCGAAAGGACAAGACGCTTACCAATACGCGAAACGTAGTGGCCAGTGGCTTGGTTATACGATAGTCTTAATTATTTTAAGCAATTATTAATTTAAACCCGTAAGCTTGATAACGTTTAGGTAGAAAGAGTTGGTCGGCCCAACTTCCCAGGTGGGAAGACGATCTCTATGCGGTGCCCCTTGCGGTGCCCCTTGCGGTGGCTATGGCGTCTTGTCGTTCATTGAGGAAGGCCTATGTTCAGCAATATCGAGGCTGACGATGATTATTATGATGATGATGAATCTTGATATATTTAATGTTATAATATAATATTAAATATATCTATTTCTCATTCTTTAAAAGTTTGTAAAGCTCGACTTCCTTTGATTTCATCCTCTGTCAAAATGAGATCACGCGCGGTTGCTTTACGGTAAAAAAAAATTCTAATCGAAACAGAGGGAAACTTTAAAGATCTTTAAATTCAGCGCTTTATTACGCTGAATTGATTAAAAGTATTTATTATTATATTATTGTATTGTATATTATTGCTAATTAAAATAACTAGCGTCACGGGCGCCACCTACCGTGTTTAAAACTATGCGTACTATGTGTAAAATACTAAAATTTACCCTATTTTATTTAATTAATTAATTACAGCGAGGGCTGCGTAAACTTAGAAGTTTTACAGCTTTGTCTAGACGCTGATTATTTTTATAGCCCATGTAGGTAACTCAGCGATAACACAACATTGGTTAGAGAATTTAAAGACTACCTTCACATATCGAAACTTACAAACATTCATCATCATCAGCCCCTATTCGTCCACTGCTGAACATAGGCGTCCTTCAATGAACGCCACGATGACCGATCGCTTGCCACTCGCATTAAACACGGACCATCGCACGGAGATTGTCTTCCCATCTGGTTAATGGCCGACCAACACTTCGTCTCCCTAAACGCGGCCTCCAAACAAAAATTACCTCTTTATTATTATAGAATAGACTAATTATTGCATCCCCACCATGGTTTAGGCCTTGTCGTGGCGGTGGGGCTCAGTAGCCTAGGGTGAGCCCAGCACCTTGGGCGAAGCTAATTGAGTCGAGGGGGTTCTTTGAACCCCTCTTATAAGAAGAGGGGACACAAGAGCAGGGGACAAGGGGCGAGGATGGGAACCTCACCCCATTGTACTGTCCCGACGTTGGGAGGAGTTGTTCTGTGGTGCGGGACAACGCCTCTGTGGAGGTGGCGTCGGCCCCTTGCGGGACTGACTAGCCGTCGAGGTGCCCTGTTTGTTTACTAGATCCGGGACACCTCACCAAAGGCGGCATGGGTGGCACTCGCTGGGTTTTTTTAGTGGGTAGAGCTGCGTCCACTTACCAGCTGTCGGGCGCAGCGAGTCCCACATACCCGCGTGGGGAGACCCACTCCCCCTCGGGATGCCTCAGAGCATTTCCCGGCGTTAACGAAAAAAAAAAGACTTATTATTGCATTAGCAATATTATGAAAAGCACAATATTCTTAATATTTAATCAAGTTTACTTAAATGCTTATTTCGAGGTACGATTTTCTTTCGACTTATATCTCTTAATGTTGGGCTCGGATCTTCTTAAATTCTGGGGCATATGTTCTTCACCTTAGCCTCTAAATGAAAACTTTTCACTAGGGTTTCCTTACAAGCTTATTGACACAGTCGAACAAGAGAAAATATTTTTGGTCGGGATCCAAATGTCTCGCTTTTGAAGTCTTGTCTATACGTTGCCTTTTGAGATAACTTTAAGCAACGTTAATTAAAACTGAACGGAGTTATTCAGTCGTGATTTGCGTTACAGATATGTCCGTAAACGTTTAAGTGAAACAAAGGATATTGGTTCGTGAAATTACGGGAATTTGATAAATCAGTTTTACTGGTATTGATTGATGTAATTTTAAGTGAGTTTCTTATTATTCATGCGAGCTCGTCTTTGTTAGCTTTTTTTTTCTTTAACGCCGGGAAATGCTCTGAGACATCCCGCGGGGTAGTGGGTCTCCCCACGCGGGTATGTGGGACTCGCTACGCCCGAAAGCTGGTACGTGGACGCAGCTTAACCCACTAAACCCGGCCAATGCCACTATAATGCCGCCTTTGGTGAGGTGCCCCGGATCTGTTGAGCAAACAAGGCACCTCGACTGCTAGTCAGTCCCTCAGGGGACCGACACCACGTCGGGACAGTACAATGGGGTGAGGTTCCCGTCCTCGCCCATTGCCCCCTGCTCTTTTGTCCCCTCTTCTTATAAGAGGGGTACAAAAAGCCCCCCCGGCTCAATTCGCTTCGCCGAACGTGCAGCGGCTCACCCTAGACTACTGAGCCCACCGCCACGAAAAGGCCTAAACCATCATGTAGTAGGAACAATTGCTAAAATGTTTTGAGATCTGTTGCAAGTTTCCATTCCATGACTTCAACTTGACTACATGATATAGAGGGAAGCTATATTATGCAAATATCAATAAAAAATCGTGAAGCCTTACAATCCACCCGCAAGAAATCTCCCCGGCGGGAGCACTGATAAAATTTATCTAATTATAAAGGGAATGACTCCAATATGGTATGCGAAGTTCTACGTGTTTGGCTTTAGGAAAAAATTAAGTACCATTCTGTTTTAACCGTGTTGATGTCTTTCTTATATCTGATCAATGTGAACAAAGTTTGTTCCTCCTCCTCCTTGCTTCTTGTTTCTCAGTGCTGAGGGTCGCCTGCCTCCCTGATCTTCCCTTCTGCATCACTTTCCCTCTTATGTCTTTATCCATCTTTTTCTGCCTCCTGCGGTGTGGACGGCAATGTAAACTGTAGAATCAAGTCACCGTCTTTTTGCAATGTGATCGATGTATTCAAGAATTTGTTCAGTGATAGTAGACCAATGCCTTTGAAAATGGTAAAAAGAGGAACAAAATTATAGTAGAATAAAACCATTGAAAAAGGAAGATAATATAATTTCAATCAATTTCCGGCAAAAGTACAAGTCCCTTGGATAAAAGTTGAATGGCAAAATTGTAGGTAATAAAGATCTACAAAACGCTTTTTTCACATAGCCTCAAAACTGTGAAAAATTCAAATAAAGTTTGTGGTATTTTATTTTTTACAAAAAAACACTTACAAAATTTGGTGAAAACTTACGTTTTATGTCCTAAAAACAATGTCATGTTTTTATTTAAAATATTTATTTTTTTTACCTTATTTCGACTTAATATGGAAAAAGTAGTCTTATTTTCAATCGAAAATTCTCCCGTCAAAATAGTTTCCACTTTCCCGCCCTCAGATCGTCCGTATTATTTTTCCTTTTATTTTTATTATGTTCTCTTCCTTTTCCAATGGGTTTCATCCTACTATATTTTTTCTGTTTCAAAAATTATCGACATTAGTCTTTAGTCAATTAAGTAGCAACAATTATAACATTAGTAAAAAAAAATCGGCCAAGTGCTAGTCGGACTCGCGCACGAAGGGTTCCGTACCATTATATAGTATAAAACATTACACACTAACAAAAAATATGGTTTATGTAGAGGTAATGTGCGGTTTACGATCTATGACGCATTAAAAAAAACTACTCACTAGATCTCGTTCAAACCAATTTTCGGTGGAAGTTTTTATGGTAATATAATTATTATGATATATTTTTAGTTTTATAATTCTCTTATTTTAGAAGTTACACACATTTTACCACTTTGGAAACTATTTATTCAGTTTAGAAAAAAATGGTACTAGAAACCTCAATACCATTTTTAAAGACTTCCATAGATAGATACTCCACACGTATTGGTTTGATGAAAAAAAATATTTTGAGTTTCAGTTCTAAGTATGGGGACCCCCAAAATTTATTGTTTTTTTTCTACTTTTGTATCAAAATCTTAATGCGGTTCACAGAATACATCTACTTACCAAGTTACAACAGTTATATATAGTTCTTATAGTTTCTGAAAAAAGTGGCTGTGACATACTGACGGACAGACAGACAGACAGACAGACAGACAGACAGACAGACAGACAGAAAGACAGATATGACGAATCTATAAGGGTTCCGTTTTCTGCCATTTGGCTACGGAACCCTAAAAACTAACTCGCTTGACATGCATCCATATTATATTGAATCAAAATGAAATTTCACACGGCAGATTCGAGAAGTATGAAATATTAAAATTCCATACTTATTTCATAATATTAATGTGATGACTTTCGTATATGAATGGATAAGATAGATAGATACATAAGGAATACGTCATAAGTCAATAGTTTAAGGAAGAAAATGCGAAGAAATTACTTAAAAATTTAATTTTTTATTAATAACTTATTAAATGTTTAATAGGGATTCAACTCTCTGTGATATAAATATATCAATGTGAGTAATTAGACGGACATCCTACTTTGACGAAAAACATATTATACAAAAACGAAGAAGTGAGCGAAAAAGCACACGACACCTGATGTTAAGTGTGATTACTGTACTTAATTCTGTTGTATAATTACGACGTAAATTCGATCGTAAAGCCGACGATAAAATGTTATGTGCTCTATACACTTGCCTACTAATGTCAACCAGACGACAGAAAGTATTATGTTTCTTACGATATCTAATATAACATGTACACATTTTATTATAGTCTTTTGAGGCTGGTATGAAGAGCAAAATATCTGTTGCCGCATATTTACGTGGATAATATTTAAAAAATTAACATTTTAAAAGGTGTCGTCTAAAAGCTTCTCAGTTTGTGTAAGATTGAATGGCAAATGTACATTTGAAAGAAAACAGCTTTTTATAATGACTTTTACGATTTTTACCGCGTAAAATTTGTTTCGCATTAACGTTAGAAACAGATTTGTTGTGTTTCGAAAGGCAGGACAGGCAGTGTAAGTGTACATCCGACTTCTATTACTATTATCTTCTTGATTATTATGTACTAAGTAGCTATGTGCGCTTTTTGAGATTGACGTTCTCAAACAGCTAAAGCCAGTGTCATTAGGATTTATTCGAAATACTGGCCAGCACCCTGCCTTCACTTGAGAATACGAAAATAGCCTGTCACTCGCAGATAATGTAGCTTTCCACCAATTATAGTTTTTTAAAACCGTTTTAGTGGTTTAGGATTTTATTTAAAGGTTTTCCCTATCCTGAGATGGTGTCGACGTAAGTCTCGGTGCCTGTAATTACCAATGTAATGTTTGACGAAAGTAACAGGGAGGATGGTGGTACATACAGACGGGAGCGCGCACAAGTGTATCAATCCCACCGACTTGAAAGGGTAACAAATGATTAAACTCACAATCGCATTTATAATATAACTAGCTGGTGCAGCTTCGTCCGCGTGAAGATGAAAAAGTAGCTTATTTATTTTCTTGATAGAATGAGATAAAAATAGCAAACAAATAAGTGTTGATCCTTAACCTACTAATCTACACTAATATTATAAAGAGGAAAGATTTGATTGTTTGTTTGTTTGCATTGAATGGGCTCCGAAACTACTGAACCGATTTGAAAAATTCTTTCACTGTTGGGAAGCTACACTACCCCCGGGTGACATAGGCTATGTTAGATTTTCAATTTTTTGTTAAAGCCAGTACGAAGACGGGGTGAACTGCTAGTGTTATATAATTCAAACGTCTGCTGTATTACTGATTGAAAGAATTATTGCATGCAGCCAGTACAACATATTATAAATTGTATGCACTTGACAATGTCATCGTTATTGATATTTCAATTGACGCTACGAGGGCGGCACTGAAAATTTCGGGAATCAAGGAATTGACACAACATTACTATTTAAAAATGTATTTATTGCTTTTCGAAGTATTCTTCGCGAAATTTGACACATTTTTCCATACGATGGAACCAATCATTGAAGCAACCATTCCATTCGGAAGTTGGGGTCTCCAAAATGGCCCTTTTGTAGGCGCCCACAGCTTCTTCAGGCGATGAAAATCTCTGACCACGCAATTTATTCTTTATTTTAGGGAAAGTATAGAAATCATTAGGGCTTAGGTCGGGGCTGCACGGCGGATGGTCTAATAATTCTATGTTTTCTTGCTCTAAAAACTCTTTTGTTCTGTGCGCGGTGTGAGAACTCTCATTGTCGTGATGGAGGATGATGCGGCGGTTGCAGTTCTCTTTACGGAGTTCAGAAACGACCTGTGGCAAACAAATGCTAGCATACCATTCTGCATTAACCGTTCTTTGTCCCTCAAGAGGAATAGTCGCAACATGGCCGGTTTTGGAGACAAACGTGGCCACCATTTTTTTTCAACACTCCGTGAACGAACAATTTTTGTTGGTTTTAACTCATTTTCGAACACCCAAACTCGTGACTGGTTTTTTGTTTCGTTTCAGGTTTCGTCACCTGAAACGATATTGCATACAGCATTTGAGGATCCTGCGTGGAATCTTTCGAGAGTTCTGACGCACCAAGTAACGCGAGCCGCTTTTTGCTCTTCAGTCTTCACAGATGCGGTGCCGGGTGTCATCATCGCGAAGCTCGGTGACGACGAGTCCTGGACGGCGATGGTTTCCTTCTGCGAGGCAGTAATGTCTCAGAAGGAGGCCGACGAGCGGGTGAGAGAGGAGGCCGCCGACGAGGCCTCCCCCCGTGGGCGACGAACGGGGGTGCGCAGGAGGCGCTACTTAATGCGCCTCCAGTGGAACCTGGGCCCAGTATGACACGACGTCGCGGGGACTGCCCAAGCAGCCGGGCAGCCCCCCTTAAGAGGAGTAGTCTGGCCTTCGCCGGGGCCAGCCTGTCGCTGAGGTGATCCTGTTGAATGCCTATCCGGGACCCTCAAATTAAAGCGACTGAAGGCGCTCGCAGTGGTTTTAGTTTACGGGTACGTTTACGCACCTGGGAGTGCCCACTCCCAGGTGCGAGTCCCACATAGGGTCAGGATCTACCCGAGATCCTGGCTACATGCGTAAAAAGCATTTCCCTGCGATAACAAAAAAAAAAGAGCAAATGCGGTATCCATCGGGAAAACAACTTTTTTACACCCAATTGTTCATGTAAGATTATTTGTATTTGACTCATGCCAATGTCTAAAGTTGCCTGAATTTCTCGGTATGTCACATGTCGATCTTCCTCAATCAGCTTACGCACAGCATCAACGTTTTCATGGGTGTCTGCAGTTTTTGGACGACCTTGACGGGGATCATCACTGAGCTTGACACGTCCACGTTGAAATTCAGCAAACCAGCGATAAATTGTGGTTTTGGATGGGGCTTCATCACCAAATGCAGAAATCATCCGGTCAACACACTGTTTTTGTGTTAAACCACTTCGAAAGTCATAATAAATCATCGCTCTAGAATTTTCTCGAGTCAATTCCATTTTCACAACGACTAAACAAGTTTGACAAGACCTTGTGACAAGACCGAGAATCTTTTATAAATTAAATAAATGGTATTCGATTTTTAAAACCAAGGAGTTTTCAATTAAAAAGATTTTAATATGACAGGAACAGTGGAAATATTCCATACACGATAATTTTAGTGCAGCCTATGTATTATTATGAATTACTAATAATAATAAAGCAAACGTAATTCCCGTAGGAACATTTTGTTTTTCGGGATAAAATGCGTATGTGTTATTCAACACTGCCAAGTTTTATGAAAATCCGTTCTGTGCTTTTGTCGTGATTGAGGAACAAATATCCAAACTTTCGTATTTATAATATTAGTAAGATTAAATATCTAGTATCAATTTAATCAAAATATTATATATTGGATTGGATACTAGGATTATTGTTTTCTAATGTTTATGAATTTCACTCATTATAATGAAACAATGATTACGGATTTTATCGCGGTTTATTACGATTTTTACAAGCCCGACGTTACGGATACTTTACAGCAATCTTTATTTATACTAGGATTATTGAGGGAGGTCATGATTAGCAGTGGACGGATAAAGGCTGATGATGATGATGATTATTATACTACAGCGTACACACAGTATTCATATTATGTATATAAATTGACTTAAGTGTAAGCGCTTTCCATTTCTCGGGTTGGCATAAAATACTTTGTTACAATCCCTTCCTTGTTGATTCATCTAAGCTTGTTGCTCGAGTTAGTTTGTTCAAGAATTTCCTCCTTATCCTGTTTACTTCCACTCTAAATCCTTTCCATTTAGCAGACAAACTACAGAATTCTCTTTATACTGCCTCAGAGCTGAGAAAACTGTTAAAGAGCGTTCACACTTGTTTCTTTTATTTCGTTGTTGTTTCGATATATTGGTGTACTTGTTGTAGAGACGTCATCTTTTTTCCTAGTTTGAGGACTAAGTTCGACTAGAAAGTTCAAAAAGTCCTCACCGACAATAGATCACTCAAGAGGTAGGGAATGCCCACCATTCCCTACCACAGATTTTATAATAGTTCGCCCCGCCAGGCGCCACAAACGAACTTACAACTACCTACATTCTCAATATTATTACAATATTTATTTATAAATTATTGGAAATCATGACAGAAATATTTTTTTAAAAACTCTTAAGTTAATTTTTTATATTTTTTTTCATTCAGTTCAGTGTTCATTTTTTTTAAGTAAAAGTTCTTTAGGCGCGACTAGAAGGTAACTCAGATTTTTATGAAGTTTTACTTCAATCGCAGTTGAAGATTACAAGCACACACTTTCTACGAATGCTATTATGGTTTTAAGTGGTTTTACGTATTAGATTAGATTACCCGCTTGATCATAGTTGAAGAATACCTGAAACATCGGGAATATAAAAATCATACAAAACCACTGTAAAGCTTTAAAAAATGTTTCCAAAAAATTATATATAGGTATAATAATTGACAATTTGTATTTCTATTCTTAGCTTTAACGTTTTCCAATATCTATTATTCTGTGATTGAGCGATCAAGTTATAAAAAATACTGAAAAATAAAAGCCACTTCAGCATTTATGGGTCATCAATCAACCGTTACTCTATGGTGGGGTGGGGTTTATTGCTTAGTGCCGCACTCACCTTTATAGCTTGTTTTAAAGCTTTGTTTAGACTATGGCTTACTTCCAATATAAACTTAAATTGCAGACATACTATTATTTTTACCTACGGCAAAACAAAAGAAGGGTCATGGATTTAGCAGTTTATGTATTTTTGTATTAACGTATGCTCAATATACCTAAGCCACTAATTTTCATGTTTGTATGTTCTATAGAAACGCCTTAATTTTTTTAATGGCTTCGTCTATGTCTTAAAAAAATATATAATATAATAGACGGAATGGACTAAAATATAGTAGCAACTGTGGAGAAAATAAAGAAATTAACAACTTTAAACCAACTACTAAAACCAAACCCCTTCTTTATAACTGCTTATATAAGTGGTTCAGTCTAGGCTAGTATGTGACATTCATACAGGTAATCGTAACCCTTTGATTTGTAGTCGGTTAAAAAATAACATGAGTTGCTTGGCATTTGCAACTCGTGTCGGAAGTGCACTCTCTACTAATGGTTCAGTTTACGATTGGATGTGAGACGCAATCTCCTACATGTTGTTAAGGTAACCTTTGTGTGTCTTGTAGACAAATCTAGCGATAAAGCAACATCGGTCTTGTCCCGATTTGTGTTCTTGTTCGTTCGGTAATGATCTTGTGTTCGTTTGGTTTATTTGCTTGTTCGTTCGGTTTCACTTCGGTTCGGCAACACTTTCGATCGACGAACGATCAACGGTCGCTCGGTAAAAGTCGTGTTTGGTTTTGGTTTTTGTTCGTTCGGTAACTCTGTCATCGTCATTTATTGTTTCTTTGTTAATGTTCTTGTCTTTTTCGTTGGGTATTGGTTTTGTCTTCTGTTCTGTTATAATATTTTGTTATCTCTTTTGTTCTTCGTTTGTTAAAAAATATCATAAAAAAAATATTAAACAAGAATTGCATTTGCATTTTCATATTTTCATATGAATATACGATTCTTGTTTTTAAATATTTAATAAAAGGTATAATAAAAATAAAAATGTATTATAGACCACTTTAAAAACAACGGAGAATTAAAAAAACCCTTTTTATAGTTGGAAATCATTAACGCGCTATGAAAGCATCAAATATCCAGTATATAAGATTTTCCACAAAATTGACAGCATCAATGCCGTGGAAAGTTTAAAATGTGTGAATTTGACAATGAAACATGGTGGTGTAAATCTTTAGCTATTGTTAATGTCGTAGCTCAGCACGTAAGGTATGAGACGTTACATAAAGGGATTGGATACGAAATGAAATGACCGCCCACGAAACTTGTTGACAAACAGCTCTATAAAATGGCTTTAGGTGCTTTACAGTGCGACTCGACCCGTCCGCCTCGGGTGTCCGCGACGGACGAGCAAATTTATTAAAGCATATAAAGCGCGTTCAGTGCGACGCGGACCTCTTCGCGATAGACGGTCCGCGTCGCACTGTATAACACCTTTTTTTTTCTTTAACGCCGGGAAATGCTTTAAGGCGTTCTGCTAGGGAGGGGGGGGGACTCCCCAGATGGGTATGCGGGACTCGCTGCGAGTGCAGTGGAAGAAAAATATGGTAAGGTGGACGCAGCTCTACCCACTAAAACCCGGCACCTCGACAGCTAGTCAGCCCCTCAAGGGACCGACACCACCTCCACAGAGAGGTCATCCCGCACCACAGAAAAATCCCTACCAACGTCGGGACGTTCAATGGGGTGAGGTTCTCATCCTCGCCCCTTGTCCTCCCCTGCTCTTTTGTCCCCTCTTCTTATAAGATGGGTACAAATAGCAGCTCCCTCGGTTCAATATGCTTCGCCCAAGGTGCTTTTTTTTTTTTTTTTATGTTACTTGGATAAGCAAACTGGCAAACGTGCCACCTGATGGTAAGTGGTCGACGTCGCCCATGAACATAAACTAGTTAAAACTAAACTAGTTTACCTGGAACGAGCCCAGGCAACTCATCTATGTGTTACCTATCCTGAGACATAAGATGTTATGTCTCGGTGCCAGTAATTACACTGCCTGTCTTGCCCTTCTTTCCGAAACATAGCAAAGCTGTTTCACGGGAGAAACAAGCAAGATGGTGGTACCCATGCAGCCGGGAGCGCGGCACAGCGCTTCCCTCCCACCGGTGCTGGGTTCACCTTAGGCTACTGAGTCCTACCGCCACGACAAGACTTGAACCATGGTGGAATATTGTATGACACCTTAGACTGAGCTATAGATCATTTAAATTTAGTTCAAATAAGGACTCCTTTTTAATTCCACCTTATTTTCTTATCGTTGCATTTCTTTCTAGGCTGCAATAAAATAGGTATTATTCGTAATAATAATGTTTGTTCAACAAAATTCTTTAACACATAAACGTTTTCTGATTGAATAAATATATTAAAGAACATGTCGTTTTTTCTAACTATTAGAATAGTGGACGTAAAAAAAACTTAGAAACATGATGTAAATAAAAATATTAGTATTTGAAAATAAAATGTGATGCATTCTTGGAATGAGAACACATGAATGCGCTTGTACTATGATAATTAAGAGGCTTTCATAATATTATGTGATGTACGTTTATTTAGTTTTGTACATAACCTAAATTAGTAACGACAGCAATTATGACATCGCTCTTTTAATATTGTTATGTAGGGTAAAACCGGGATAGATGCCCCACTTTTTTAATTTGCCTCATAATTTTAAAAATATTAATTTTATACGAATATTTTTTATTAATATAGATAGTTCAATCCTTTATGTTGAATTACTATTATTATTTTTTTACCTATCATATAAAGATTTTGCAGAAATTAGCTTTTCGTGGGACATGTTTTTTGGGGATAGATGCCTACCTGTATGGATAGTTGCCCCACCATGAAAATACCGAGAAGGATAGATGCCTGCAGTGCAGGATAGTTGCCCTTTATACCGTGTAAATGAAAAACTCAAACCAAATGCTAGGTAGATCTCATGGAGCATGTAACCGGAATAGAGCGGTAATTTTATGTGTTTTGTATGAAAACAAATTCCGCCAAATTTGTGCTGCGACCCTGCGCCATTATGCGATTAGCCATTGATGAATGATTGGACGTATATACAGATCACTCGTTGGTTGAATTGCTATTACGTCAGTGAGAAATCAGTGACCAGTTTCGGAATTTCATGGCTCACATTACTACTCTATCCAGTTATACGCTTGATGGTAGTTCTTCTCCTAAAACAGCGATTGTCTCCAAGAAACATGGGTCATAATAATGAAAAACATTATGTGTTTCTTTTAATCCTTTAATTGTTATCATTAGAAGATAAATAACAATATCACACAAATTACTACATATAGTTTTTTAAAAACGTTAAATCATGTTTTTTTGTTACATACAACAACAAAAACATAAAATCTTTAGGGTTATCCTGTCCATTTCTGATAATTTTCTTTACAGACAAGCCTTTAGTTTTCCTTCCTTTAATTTTATAGTATTAGGTGGACTTAATCTTGGCTGCTTGATCTGCAAGTAGTTTGTCTTTTATTGATGCTCTGTCTTGGTATAGTTACTTCAAATCAACTTGGTTGTCAACATCATCTTCACTAAAAGAATTATTTTTGTTGTCTTGTTCTTTATTTGTCTTTTTTTTCTTAATTTTCTGCTTGTTCCAGTCTTGTTTTTCTTGTGTATAATCATTAAAAAGTCCAAATACAAATATATGTACAATTATATATATATATATATATATATATATATATATATATATATATATATATATATATATATATATATATATATATAATATAACAGGCACTGAAAATATTTTGAAAATATACACCTACTGCGTATACGTTTGCAGGGATAGATGCCCCAAGGGCACCTATACCTCGAAAAATCAGGGCAACTATCCTTTGTGATATGGATAGATGCCCACGTATTTTTAAAATAAATTATGACCAAAATAGCATCTATTAAATCTTTGACGTGTTCGTGAATTTCGCCGCGGAGATATTTACACACACGAGCAAAATGAGTTCTTTTTCGTGGGTTGTCCGTGGATAACTTAGGTACGGTGTGACTTCCCCACCATGGATCTGAGCCTTGACGTGGCGGTGGGGCTTAAGCCTGGGGTGCAATCCAGCATCTTGGGCGACCAATCAAATCCCGGGCGGCAGTTGGTTGTGGCCACTGCCGGCCAAACCGCTCCCCAGTACATAGTGCCGGGGGTGGTGGTCGCCATCTCACTTCGAGACGGGGACCGCGAGGAAGAAAACCTCTAAAAAAATTACCCCAATCCCAAAATAAGCTCAGGTGCGCGGCGAGGGGATGAATGGCTGGAGGGTCTCCAGTCACTAGCGCACCCTGTTTTGTGATGGCTACGGGTTCCGCTCGACCCTAATGAGCAAATAAAACCATGGATAAGAACAGTATTGAATATGGTCCCCGGGCGGGTCCCCGAAAGGGGGAATCCCGCACCACCGCCGATGCCACGGCGGAGGTCTGCCCCTCGTACTACGGGGAGGGCACAAGCTGTTTTAGGGACGAGCATTCTGCTCGTTCCAGCAACAACGACTCAGGCAAGAATACGGACTCGATTGCACGCGATTTGGTGAGGGAGAAGGATGTTAACTCGGAGGCTAGGATAGAGGATCCATCGCCGGTGACACGGCGTGTGACACGCCAATCGGTCGCTCGTGCAGGGGTCACCCTGGATGAGCTTCTAGGGACGGAGTCCATACCGTCTATGTCGGAGTCGGACGTCTGCGGGAGCAAGCGATTGTTCTCGGAGGTCTCCGGCTCGGACACGGATGTGGCTGGAAATTCGAAGGCGGGGCGCAAAAGTACCGCAAAGCGTGGAAAAGCGCGTGGCGTGGAGTCTAGGCTTGCTGGTGCTCGTCAGGCAGTCAGAGAGCGGGAGGAAGTGGCTCGCGAGGCCGAATTCGTGGCTGCCCTAGAAAAAAGAGCATACATGAAGGCTGCTCCCGAGGCGAAGAGTTTGGAGATTCCTCCCGGCCCACTTGACCTGGACGTCGATGGAATGGGGGCCCCAGAGCTGGTTGGGGCGGCGCATGCCAACTTGGAAGAGATTACTGGCATAGCCAGCAGGTCACAAACCTGAAAGGCGGCTATGCCAATAAAATAAGGCGGGCGACCGGGGCAATAAAAGTGGTCCTGGAGGCGCTAGAGTCACGAACGGAGGCAGAAGAGACTCGCCGCCTTCGTGCAGACAATGGGAGGCTACAGCGGGAGGTCGCAATCCTCCGCGAAGAAGTGCGCGCATACCGACGCGACTTCGAGGAGGCCAAGGCTGCGGCGGCAACGAACAAGATGACCGCGAGCCCGATGTCCATCGAGCAGTTGGGCATCTTCGAAAGCAACGTGGTCAAGTTGATTGGCAACGTGCTGGATAGCAGGCTTGCGGCCCTAGAAGATAGGTTGCTACCTCCGGTCATTTCTCGGCCTCCACTGGCGGCGGATAATGGAAGGATCGCTCAAGCGACCCGGGCTGCCATTGCAGCGAAGAGGGGATCCGCCGTGCAAGCCGCCTAACAGGTGCAGCCAGTGGTGCCACAGCGGGCGCAGACGGAGGGGCCGACAAACAACAGAGCGTTGGCACAAACAACAGTGGAGTTCCCATCGCTACCTGCTCATCCTGTGGCGCGACCGGCACCAGCTTCAAAGAAAGTGGAAGGAAAAGGGCAAAAGGAGGTGGCGCGGACCAGTTTTGGACCGTCCACCTCAAGGACGAGCCAGGGGTCTCAGCCACAGCAGGCAGGAGCTTCTGTCCCTGATGTGGCCTCCGAAGACGGTTGGTCAGTGGTTGCACGGCGCAAGGCGCCGAAGAAGAAGGCGGCGCAAACAAAGCCAGCACCCCAAGTATCAAAAGGGACGGGAGCTAAGGGTGCAAAGTTGGTGCTGCCGAGCTCTTCGGCGGTCGTTATAAAATTGCGGCTGGAGGCGACCCAAAAGGGGGTCACTTACGGTGAGGCCCTCACAAAGGCCCAGGACCAAATAGGTGACGTGCGGGATCTGGGCATAGGCCCTCTCCGTATTAGGAGTTCGGCCACAGGAGCCCGACTTATTGAGGTGCCAGGGCGAGCTAGCGGGGAGAAGGCAGACGTCCTGGCAAGCAAACTGGCGGAGGTGTTAGAGGATGTCGCGGAAGTAACCAGGCCTGTCAAGTCAACCGACTTCAGAATGACGGGCCTGGATGACACCGCAACGCAGGATCGCATACGATCTGCGGTCGCGGCTGGGGGGGGCTTGTTCTCCCGAGCAGATATGGGTCGGGGAGATCTATCGCGGCCCACGCGGGGTCGGGTTTGCCCGAATGGCGTGCCCCCTGACGGCAGCTAAGAAGCTGCTGCAGTTGGGACACCTGGTCATTGGGTGGAGTAGGGTCCAACTGCAGCACATCGGAGCTCGTCCCAGGCACTGCTTTAAGTGCCTAGGCCTGGGGCACGCTGCTACTGCGTGCCCATCGGAGAAAGATCGCAGCGATTTATGCTACCGCTGCGGGCAGCCTGGCCACAAATCGTCCGGCTGTGAGGCCGAGCTTCGGTGTGCTGTGTTTGCCGACGCCGGGCGTAAAGCAGACCACGTGATGGGGGGCAGATCGTGCTACCCCCCACCTACTCGCGGAAAGTTTATACTCTCCCCACGTCCATCGGGGATAGTGGCGGCGCCTGAGGCTGAAATGACCGAGTAATGCCAGGACATCTCAACTTCTTACAGGGGAACGTAAACCACTCCGCTGCGGCACAGGACCTTTTCCTTCAGTCTATGGCGGAGTGGAGCGTTGACGTCGCGATCGTATCAGAGCCCTATTATGTGCCTCCCCAGCCACAGCGTAGCGCCTCCTCCGCACTCCTGTCCTACGTCGACGACGCGGGCTCCTTCGCGATAGTCGCGAGGCCAGGCGCAGGACCCCCCCTCATACCCAGAGTGAGAGGGCGCGGGTATGTGGTGGCCGTTGCGATTATCGGCGTATATTTCTCGACGGGAGGTGGACCTTTGGCCCCCATTTCCAACAACTGGGGCCGAAGGTCACAAGAGTGGCGTCAGCGCTAAGCCGACTCCTGCCAAACATAGGAGGGCCCAGCGAAGCCTGCAGGCGGCTGTACTCCGGAGTCTGTCGGAGTATGGCTACGTATGGTGCCCCTATCTGGGCGGATTCCCTCACCGCACGCAATAAAGCCCTGCTGCGGAAAATGCAGCGGGTCATAGCGGTGAGGGTAATCAGGGGTTACCGTACGGTCTCCTGGGTGGCAGCCACTGCCCTGGCTGGAGATCCGCCGTGGGAGCTCGTGGCGTTGGTGCTCACCGAGTTGCGCCTCTTCGTTCTGCAGAGGAGATCAGAATTCGGTGAGTCGCCTAGCTGGGAGGAGCTCTCACATGTGCGGAGGTTGGGGCAACAGTGGCTGTTGCGAAGGTGGGGGGAGGTCCTGGCGTAGTCGCCGTACGGCCAACGTACGGCCGAGGCACTGCGTCCGGTCCTGGAAGCGTGGATGCGTCGCCGGAAGAAACCCCTCACCTTCCGCTTGACACAGGTGCTTACCGGACACGGATGTTTCGGTGCGTACCTGTGTCGGGTTGCCAGGAGGGAGCCGACGCCAGCCTGCCACGAGTGCGGTGCTGTGGAGGACTCGGCCCAGCACACCTTAGAGGTGTGCGATAGATGGGCCGCACAGCGTCAAAATCTCGTGGCTGTGCTTGGAGGAGACCTTTCGCTCTCGAGTATGGTGCGCTGCAAGCTCGAGAGTGATGAGGCCTGGCAGGCGGCGGTCACCTTTATGTCATTTAGGCGGCGGTCACGCGGCGAAATAACGCTTTCGCAGAAGGAGGCCGCGGAGCGGGACAGAGAGGACGACGCCACGTCCGTCCCGCTCCGTCGACGTAGGACAGGAGTGCGGAGGAGGCGCTACGCGCACCTCCTGCCTCTTGTCTAACGGGACTCGGGGTAAGGTTGGGTACCTGCCCCGGTAGAAAAGTTCCAGCGTCGGCGGGGGTGCTCCAGGTTGTCGGAGCTCCCCCATACTAGGAAGAAGACCGGTTAGCCCTTGTGAGGGAACCGGCCGGTCGCGGGGAGTGTTCTGAGTTAGAAAGATCCGGGACACTCCCCTTCAAGCGGCTGAAGGCAACTCGCAGTGGTTTTAGTGCGGTATACCGGCGCAGGGGGGGGGGGAGCGCCGGGAGTCCCACATATCCCCGGGGACGCCCCATCCCCGGGTGAATGCGCAAAGCATTTCCACTGCGTTAAAAAAAAAAAAAGGTACGGTGTGACTTATGTGATTAATTTTTATTCACGAGTTCGGGAAGTTCGGTTTTTAGGATATGAGGCATCTATCCCGCTGCGGCATCTATCCCGGTTTTACCCAATGTATAATATTATGATAAAACTCTAAAGCCAAATATCACGCCAAAATAACCAATCGATATAAGTATAAGATATAGAGAGATAATAATAAGAATTATTCTCTCAATAAAAGAACAATATTGTTGACTACCGTCTTCCCACCTGCGGTTCTAACGTAGCGGGTGTTCCTGGCGAGGAATTCAATTACCATCAGGTGACAGAGTACTCATTTATCCTTCCTATTACGATAACAAGCAACGGTCCTTTTTTCTGGTGGTATATGCGCAATATATATGCAAAAAAGGGAAGGCACAAAAGAGAACACTTTCAGATTTTGTTTACTTTTATGCGTTTTTATATAAAGACTAATTAAGGGATTCATTATTATATTACAACAATGACATATATTTTTTTTTGTATATTGTAATTTTTTTATCGCTTCACCTTTGCTATAAGATTATGCTCCGATAGTTTGTTAAGAGATTATTTATAGAGATACATATCTAGATAGAACTGAGACGAGACGCGACTATTTACAGTCTTTTAGTAATATATGAAAGAAAAATGAGTTAGCAAAAAAAAAAGCGGGAGCCATTATACAAGAAGAAGAAGAAAAAGTAAAACGTGGACTATTACGCTTTAACTCTAACCCAAAGATACTGCATCGGCTGTTAATGCGTCCTCGTTATTTTTTCACTTGATGACTATTATAGCCGTCAGTCGAGGCGCGGGCTATGATGTTTTAATTTACTTTCGAAGTGGCCCCACAGGCATTTGCATATTTATTAAACACCGCTCAAACTTGCATTTACCTCGGATATTTATAGGGAATAGCTATACGTTTTTTTATGGAATATCTGTGTAAATAAGGGCTACTGTTGTACACTTATTTCCAAGATGTAAGTTTCTTTCAAGAAAAAAAAAAGTAATTTTTCAACGATGCCAATAAAACCAAGATATCCCTGCCACTCGTATCCAACTAGGAGCAACTCTGAATGGAGATCGTCGTCGTCGTTAGCTGAAGGTCTACCGGCACTCTTCCAGCTTATCAGCCTATATTATCGGCAGCTAAAGATTAAAATTGTGTGAATTTTAGATTGTTTAGTAAATATTTATTTGTAAATTATTTTTTATTTACAGCTATTATAATACATAGCACGTTTAAAGCTAGACAAACTAATTATTTCCGTGCACGAATGCTATTTGACTGTTTTACAGAAGGTACTCCAAGTAAAAGCTAACACGATGGTAAACTTACAGATTTACACAGGACACAAACATTTACTGAAGATACACATTGGTAAAGAGAACTTAAATATTCCACGTGGAAAAGTCGCCTGCAATTAATTTTAGATCGTTAGTTTTATGTCGTAGATATAGATGTTAGGACAGTAAACTAGCACTATTAAAAAAGTAAAAATATTTACTTATATTTTTACTGAGGCTTTATAAAAAATACTCAGAAAAACAAAAAAAATATTACTCAGCAAAAATTGTAGATGACTAAAGCAAACCCGACGTGAAAAATCTTCCCGCGACCTTCACTAGATCACAGTAGTATTAATGTGAAAGCATTTAATCAGAGGAAAATTGGTAGACGTAGGTACTGTATTATAGAAAAAAGACAACCTCTACCATGAATATAAATGACTTAACCCACGATTGATCCACATTGTGCTGGGCAGTTACACTCGGCCAAAACATAAAGCATTATATTGCCTCTCCTGCGACGCAAAACAGATGAAGGTTTTGGCGCCATAACAAAGCCTGTATTGCGCCTCTTTTCGAAACCAGCTTACTCCAATAAACAATTTGAAAATCAAGGTTATCATTTTATTGCAATCGACTGTACAATTCTAAATCTCCGTAGTTAAATGTTGGTAATTTCTGATCATTTTATCAAAGCATTGGTAATGTACATACGACTCATCCAAGATATATCCCGTGATATACGGATACACCCTCCTGACATCCATAATATACATCCATGATGTACTTTGAATAGCAATTCCACTGTGACCCCTGCGTGAGAGTGCGCTCTACCTAGGGATTACCGTGACGTGGTTTTACTTGCGAAATTCAATTCCGGGATAATCTAGAACTAACGCAGATTCAGATTCGAGTGCTGCAATTAAAAGATCAATACTACGTTCAATGTTCATGGAATTTGCATGATTCAATTGATTTCATTCTATTTTTTTAGTTCGAATTGTGTTTTATCAAAATCGAACACACGTTTAATAGAGTGAAATGTTATTCAAAGACTTTATTTAAATGACGAATGAGTTAAGAAGTTTGTGTAAGAATGGCACAACTTCTAGAATATTATTGCGGTATACTTACTTATACTAACATATTATTATTATATTATTATTAAGGTAGCATTCGGATCTTGGCGGTCGCGACTTGGCAGCAGCGACAAACTGCCGCCGCCCACTGGAAGCTGTGCGGCACATCCTTTCCTATAGCAGCGTTTACAGCCTGAACTGCGACTGCCACGTGCAGTAGTCAAGATTCAAGAAAGAGTCAGAACGGATGTATGTTGGTTCGTGTTTTGTGTATCAGAACTATGTCTGATAAATAAAAACGACATGAGAACTCCTGAAGCGACTGATAGAGGACATAGAAGAGGATGATGAAAATAATATGTTGTTCTTCTTTATACGTTTTACGAGCGGCCGGCCATACTGCCTTCGGGACGGCTCGGTGCTGCCGTGGTCGTGCGTAGGCCACGGCTCCTTGCCGCGCTGCACGGTCGCGCGCATCTGACAGCGTTACATAAAAATCCTTACAAAGCGGTGCGGTACTGCCAGGGTCGCGAACGCGGAGTCGTGGCTACCGGGTACCGCTGGAATCCCAATGCTACATTTAGGAACATAAACTAGTTTATGTCAAAATAATAAAAAAATCACACTGCTGGCATAAATATAGGACAACAATGATAGTGTGTTTTAGTTTGGGTATTATTGAATAGTTGATTCAATATTTGTCCTTTCCGCGTCGTGAGTATGATAAATACTGACAATTCAGAATTCAATCAAACCCGAGAACTTCGAAGAGGTTTTACGTCGAGGGAGGTTTTACGTGGAAATCTGAAACGTTTACACGTCACTGCTCAATTTAGATGCCAATATCAACTGAAACGGCTCCTTCTTGTTTTCATAAGGTATTAAATAAGACATAATATATTAATAATAATTATCCTATTTCTACTAATATTATAAAACTGAAGAGTTAGTTTGTTTGTTTGGATAAACGCGCTAATCTCTGGAATTAGTGATTCAAATTGAAATTTTCAATCAGTGATAAATGTGGTAATAACGGGAAAAAATATTTTCGCGAAAAAAAGTAAAGTCGGCGACAGCATGAGTCCAACGTTACCTTACTAATTCTATTTTATGGTTATCAAATTTCTTCTTAAATAATGTATGATTTGTGAAGAGTTTTTATAAAAATGATATTAATCGATCGAAATTATGAAAACAATAAAACAGGATACGTTTGTAAATCCAAGATTACGCAGAGGCAGGCGAGGATCGTTGTGTTATTTGATATAGAAAATAATGTATTTTATAACTATTATTTTTTTACAAAGGTAACAAACAAACCTACGTCTCACGAGATTATAGTGATCACAGTCATATTAGTGGTGGTCATTATTACAACAACAGTTGTAGTAGTGCGTTATTTGAAAATAATGAATAATCCATTATTGAAGAATAACTATATCCTTTTGTCAGTTGTCGTTCTTGAAACAATGACGCAATGGTAAGAATAGGCACGCAATATGCAGAATTAGCTTTTTTTTTGCTAATTGTCACAATTTATATTTTTCAACGTCGATAAATTACCTTTACCTTTTGTACCTTTGTATCTACCTTTTAATTTTCTCACTGTTTTAAGTTTCATTTTGTTGTACATAAATTGTCAAATAAATAAATAAATCATCAATAACAGGATAACAGACAGCAGTTTCGAACAACAGTTGTTACAAAACAACACAACAGGATAATTTATTATTGTAAAACAGCCGTTATTGCCATCACTAGTCACGGATACTCATCACTTTGAAAGTTTGGAGCGCGTAAACTACCTTTTATTGTGGAAAGGTAAAGAAAAATATAAATTATGGATTGATGGAGTTCTGGGATAGGATCACTATCCTTATTGCTATCTAGAACACTTCTAGGCTAATCCTACTTTCTTTTTTCTTTATCGCCGGGAAATGCTCTGAGACATCCCGCGGGGGAGTGGGTCTCCCCACGCGGGTATGTGGGACTCGCTGCGCCTGAAAGCTGGTACGTGGACGCAGCTCTTCCCACTAAAACCCGGCGAGTGCCACCAATGCCGCCTTTGGTGAGGTGCCCCAGATCTAATAAACAAACATGGCACCTCGACGGCTAGTCAGTCCCTCAGGGGACCGACACCACTACCACCGAGGGGTTGTCCCGCACCACAGAAAAACCACTCCTAACGTCGGGACAGTACAATGGGGTGAGGTTCCCAACCTCCCCCCTTGTCCCCTGCTTTTTTGTCCCCTCTTCTTATAAAAGGAGTACAAAGAGCCCTCTCGGCTCAATTAGCTTCGTCCAAGGTGCAGCGGCTCACCCTAGGCTACTGAGCCCCACCGTCACGTCAAGGCCTGAACCATGGTGGGGACATGCCTTACATATTATATACACAGTCATCAAGTCAATCGTAGTTGTATAATAACACCGATATAATAATAATAATAAGACTATCTCTGTGCATGGTGTGGAGGATGATCCGACTACACAGCATTCGCTATTTTATAATACTTTCTAGCTTATTGAGGTCAGTCGGACACGCCCAGATTTTCTTATATGGTAAGTAGAGTCGATTCAAATAAATGCGGACATCGATGAAAAACGATTGAACTCATTTTACCCTCATCTTAAAAAAAAATAACAGAAAAAACAAAACAAATTCATTTTCAAAACCCGACACAATTGTGAAGCTGGATTTCCATCGGTTTTAACGAATTTATCTCCTAACTTTTTCTTGTTGAAGAAGTTTAGTGTAAAAAATACTTATACATTCACACGATACACGAGATTTTCCGCGCGGCAAAAAATTCTCCGGTAAAGTTCTTCGGAACGAACGTTGCAAACAAAAGTAGTTGTTCAAGCATTTGTCTTATTTTAAATCTTTTTAGGGTTCTATGTGACATACAAAACTGAACCCGTATTTGAGCGTGAATTCATTAGATTTTTGAAGTGAAACTTCTTTGCGCACATGAGGGTAAAATATTTACGAATGTAACGTCACGAAAATGTGCAACGTTTTAGTCCAAGAAGAGGGAGAGAGTGATTGTGACCGATTGAGAGAGAGTGAGATAGGGCGAACGTAGCATGAAGCACATAGCTATGGGTTGAGAATTTGAGAGTAGGAAGCGGAGCAAGCGAGTGAGAAAGATCAAGATAGAGAGTGAGATAGAGCGAATGTCGCATCGCAAGTCTGGGAAATTTAAAGCCGTAGATTAGTATAAATATAAACGAGATTGACTGACATGTGTACTTTGTACGCACGCACTTTTTTATATATGTATAGGACTTGGTATGAAAGTATTTTTATTAGAGTTTTGTTTTCGCGAATTGGCATCGACATAAGTCAACTGAATCTGGGTAAAGTTAGTTTCAGGTGAACTGGTATAGTTGGTGGGATGTTGATTATTGTGGCTAAAGTGGCTTGTCTTCTAGTTTGCCTACCTCAATTAATATGAACAATATGTAAATTTTAGCAAGTTATTTGCAGCTTCTTAACAAAATTAAAAATCAAAATAGATTCCTATGAAATTCCTTTCATGTCAGCTTTCAAGAAGTAATTAAATGTTTTAGCCCTAGTTCAAACAGGACGGGGCCGCGCGGTTTCAGAATCGCACGAGTTGTAATCGTGCGGTTGCGAGTGTCTGAATGAGCCCTAAATAAATATCTATATATAAACCTGCGCGGTTTCCACGCGATTATGAAACTTCTAGTTGTGTCTGAACTACGGCTTAGGTCTCACACGCACTAAGTGGTTACCCGCAATGCAGCTAACCGCTCGACTAGCCGCTAAGTGCGTATGAGACCTTATAATATAAAAACCAAGCAAACCGAATTCAATAATGAAATACGTATCAAAGTATTATCAAAGTACATAAAAGTTCGGGCGCCCCGTCTCTTGGTAGACATAAATCCTGTTTTGTTTCTATAGTAGGTCGTTTTCGTAATGATAAAATATGCTTTTACATACTTTGGGTTTGTGGCTGTAGTTTTACTTATTTATCTCTTAATATATTTCCTTTGCCCTTATCTAAAAGCAAGATACCCACGTAAAAATACATTAATCAATTGAACTGTCACTCATAAACAGTAGTTTCAATCTTACTGACGGAAAATAAATGTCTGTGAATTTGTATTAAATAACTGTTACCGGTGGTTTCACCCGACTTAAAATTAAAAAAATATCAAAGATATACTGTACTAGCTTTTAATCGAATTTGCTTATACTATGATGAGTATGCAAGTCATATTTTGTACTAAGTTTTAAGTGATACGGTTAGGTTAGATTAAGCGGGAGATACTTATCTTCTGATTGGTAGTAATATTTGCTAAGCTACTTCTGCCAGTCGCCGGAGACAGAAACAGATGGAGAAAGACCATAAGATAGAAAGTGATGCTGAAGAGAACTCACGACCCTCAGCACGAAGCAAGGATGAGGAGGAAGCAACTGCTGTAATTACTACAGTACTATGACGATATTATATTTTCTTTATTGTAGCGTCTGCATAAAACTATTCCGAGTAAATTACCGTAAATAAATTCCCGGTACCAGATAATACCAGATGCGAATAACCAAATGAAGCATTGTAGATGTGCAATGCGAGAGAGATCAAATTCGGTTCCTACGAGCTTGAATTAATTTAAATACAAGTTTCAATCGGAGATCATTGAGAAAAGGACTTATATTTTTTTCTGTCAATTATTTGCAAGGTTATAAGCATCTCCACCAAGGTTCAAGCCTTTCATTATTTTTTTGTAAAGAATCAAAATCATTTTTATTTTTAATAAATGATGAATGTGTACTTGCCGCGATGGTTTACAGTGAAACTGTTTTTTGTTGGATTTCATTACTTTTTGTAAAGTTTTGGATAATTACAGACTCCAAAAGAGACAAATATATATTAAACAATCATTTTTATTTTTACCTTAGACACTACATTTATTTATTTGTTTGAAATAATCGCAATAAAAATTCGAATAAATTTTGTATAGAGAGTAATTAATGTGATGGTGCCTACTCGGTTCTCCCTGCCTACCCCGTAAGGGGTCTGGTGTGATGTGTTATTGTTAATTACACTTTATTCGATTGATTAACATCGCATTTTTAGTATGGATATAGAATTACGTTATTTCGTTATAAACTGCATCCTAGTACAAACATGAAATACTTTATATTTATAACGACGTGTTCTTAAAAGTAGTTTCACTAGCTTGTTTCATTTAAATTATCTCTGATTTATATAAGAATCTCTTATTATTAATTATTATCTAGATAATTATAGTTTGATCACAGCATTTGATCAACACAGATATTTTATTATTTCATATACGACGGATAACGCCAAATTATTATTTTTCCATTCAAAAGCATTAACTTCTAAGCTATTAGCCATTCAGAATAGAATATTTAGTCTGAAATATGGGAAAAACGGCGAGAGACCCCAAGATCTAAGTTCTAGTCCCCATCAATCAACTATCACTTCCCACTCGACCCACCCAGAACAGTCCACCACAATATTCACCTACCAATCACAATATATACAGATTAAGTTTTTAAAACCATCACTTTGTATAGAAAACTGCTCCGAATGAACAAAACAAAAAATAACTATTAATTCATGGGAAACCAAAAAAAAAAACGCAACCGCGCGCCCCGATATTTCCCGCCGTTAACCGACAAGGTAGTTAGTACTACACTTTTATATGGGAATTCGTCTAAAACATCGGAAACATGATCAAAGCAAATTTATAAATCTGTATTAATTCATACAATATAATAAATGGAAACCATATAAAATTTGATACCAGCGATACACAAATAGACTAGGAATTGGTCAGTAATTATGGATTTAAGAACATCACGCATTTGATATTTTTAAGTTTGAAAAGGTTGAACCGGCATATGAGCTGGGAATATAGACACAGTCGGATCATCCTGACAGGTGACGTTTTACACACATATTACACCCGTGTTTGAACGTGTACTTTTTGTAATTTTTCATCTAGGATGTATGGATATGGACCTTTACCTTTCCCTATGTCAATATAATAAGTGAAACTGTCAAATTACGAAAATTCACCTTTTACTGGAAATTAGTCTAAACATCTAAAACGTGAGCAAGCCAAATTTATGAAGCTGTATTTCATAAATATAATAAATGGAAATCATATAAAATTGATAAAAGTAGAAACAAACGACGGTATAAACTAAGAATTGGTCTATGATTATTGTTTTAAGAACACAGCAGTTGACATTTTTAAGTTTAAAAAATTAATCAGGTTAAATCGACATATGAGCGGAGAATATATTAGAATATTAGAAACGTCGGCTCCCGCTAACAAGTGACGTTTAACACACTGTGTTTGAACGAGTCCTTGGCGCCAGATACTACCGTGTCTCTGGATTTGTTAAAATAATTTACTTTTAAAAATATCACTATATTCGATTTATAACAATATAAAAATATAATATTCGCATTAAATCGTCACGCCCTATCAACAACGTGGGATCTGAATTTTGATGATTTTGTTTTTATTACTAAAAACACTTAAAATATTGCAATAAATAATTCCACATTTAATTTACGAAGATAATTACACCAACAACGTCGGAAATAATGCTTGTGTTCGTTAAAAAATGTAGGTAGTTACATACCGACGCTGTTGACCGCACTAACCAAGCGATCGAGCATGTCTATATGCCACTTAGCGAGTTAATGCTGGGAGAAGTGCACATTAATAAATATTATTTTACGGAAGGTATTTTTCGTAAACAGTTGAGTCTTTGGCAGGACGATGAGGTAGATCTGCTAAGATAATGGGATTAATTCTTTTAAATAGTGTAATTAATGAAAATAATAATAATAATGAAAGTGACTCGAGTACTGAATAAGGTCAGATATAAATTTTATTGTATTTAGTGGCTATTTTGACCTTTTTATTGTTGTAAAAAGTAGTAATTATGATATTTTTTATTTTAGTTAGAACTAATAATAGTATTTATCGCTGTAGAATACCAAATTAGATAGTCCATTCAAAAACTGTATATCGGTCACATCCGACAATAATGACCATAAATGATAAAATTCGTATTGTAGGATCTGCCACATCAGACTGTGTTGATTGTACATTTTAAAACGTATATTGTAGGATCTGCCACATCCGACGGTGTTGAATGTACACTTTAAAATGTATTTTGTCGGATCTACCATATCCGACGGTGTTGATTGTACGCTATAAAATAAATAGTGTTGAATTTGCCACATCCGACGTTATTGGTCGTAAATCATAAAGTTTATATTGTTTGATCTACAGTATAATATTTTCTTTACAAGACAATTCACGTACTAGAAAAATAAATTAAATGAAAAACATTGAAATATAGTTATTATACACTGATTATAAGTGAATATTATTTTATTTATTATTGTATATTGTTTTATTTAACTGTTTTTATAAAGGTATAGATTTTTAAACATCCCTTTAAAATACAACATTTTAAAGGGATGTTTCAAAATCTATACCTGTTAGCCTAAACACAATTTAGAAAAACTATCTGTTTTATCAAAAGATTAAGTTGGGCATTGAACACATTTCTAATGAACCGAAAGAAGTTGATGAAAATTTAGACCCAAATATAATATTACTATCATGCGATAATGCAGATTTTAATATTAGTTCAGCTACTCAACCTGTTAATGTAACAGCAACTCTTGTTCATGAGCATTGTGACAGTGTTTTTGTAACCACTGTGCTGACGAAATGGTTTTAATAACACCTGATGATTTATAAGGAAATCTACCAACACCCTCAGCGTCCTAAATATATACGGTGCTAAAGCTCAAACTTTGAGACAGTATAGAGACGTGGTGAATACTAAGTTTAAATTAGGGTTTCACAAACCTAAAAAAGAGTGCTGTGATATTTGTCATGCGTTTCAGAATAATGAATTCCCAAATGAAATAAAAGGCCGATTTTTTATTACATCAAACACGTAAGAAGAACGCCCGAAATATCAAAAATAAAGATGAAGAAGACGCTATGTGGAATAACTACATCCTAGCAGCTATTTTTTACTTTCAGAAGGTGTTGACGTCTTCACATGGAGATGTCAGTGTCTTTTATTATAAAAGAAAATTGGCAACGTATAATTATACCGTTTTTTATATGGGCACCAAAGATACAACATCTTACATGTGGCATGAAGGTATAGCCAAAAGAGGGGCAAACAAGGTTGCAAGTTGTCTTTATAATTTTGTTAAAGAACACAATGAAAAGGATGTTACTGAGTTTCGTTTTTGGTCTAAAACTATTAGGACAGAATCGTAATCGAATAGTATTTTTCCTATACCTTTTAGCTGCAACTATTAGGTGGTACTATAAGACACCGTTTTTTGATAAAAGCATAATGAAGGCGATAGCGTACAATTGGTAATAGAGAAGGCTAGTGAAAGAATGTTAATTTATGTACCAGACGAATGGTATTGTTTAGTACGATGAGCTAAATTATCCGATAACTCATACGTGACAAAGGAGATGGAAGCCCCAGATTATTTTGTTTTCAAAGCTCTTTTAGCAAACAAAAATAGGGTGAAATCAATGTCCAATGATAAGGTTAGGTAGACTGCAATTCGTGAGGTTAAAGGGGTTGCAGAAAATTTTGACAGAATCGAATTTCGTTATGAACTCGATTCTGATCCCGATATAATTGTAGTTCTGAGAGTAAGTACACGTAATACACAGCGTATTTTCAGAGAATTTGACTTAAAAGCAGCATATACTGGCCCTCTTCTTATTCAGAGAGACAAATATAAAGATTTAAATGACTTATGTCAAGATGGAATCATTCCAGTGCGACATCACAACTTTTTTAAGTCTTCGGCATGGCAACCAATTAATCAAGACTTAGAAACCCTAAATGATTTATGAATATGATTATGTTTTTAAGGTTTATCTTTTGTTTTTAATATTTTTAATTTGGCACATGTTCTAAAATGGTGCAAGTACATTCTGTGGAGGTATTAGTTGCTGTACACGTGTGAGCTTTAATTTCTAAAGTACGGGGCTGCACACGAAGTACTTTAGTGAATGTAACGTATTTAGTTTTATCTAGATTTAGTGTCAGTAAGTTACTTTGCAGCCAATTCATTACTTTGCTTAGTTCATGTTCCGCAGTTTCCTTTAGCTGCATCCATGACACTCCATGAAAAATTAGGGCTGTATCATCCGCAAAAGCAAAAAGTTTTCCGTTGTTGAGTTTTAGATCACATAAATTATTAAGGTAAATTAAAAACAGGCTAGGTCCCAGAACACTTCCTTGGGGCACGCCATATTGGATAGATCGCGGCTCACTTACAGTATTATCTATTTTAACCCTTTGTGTTCTATTATTAAGGTAGCTATCGAATAATTTTAAGGCAGTGCCTCTTATACCAAGAGACTCGAGCTTCGTCAGGAGTATGGGAATAGAGACAGTGTCGAAGGCCTTAGCTAGGTCTAGGAAAATTGCTATACATTTATTGTTTATTTCTAATTGATTAACTATGTGAGTTGTTACGTCATGAACTGTATGTTCAGCAGATTTTCCATGAACAAAACCATACTGATTTGATGAGATGATGTTGTATTTATGTAAATAATTTGTTAGTCTTTTATTAATTAATTTCTCTAATAATTTTGATAAAGATGGTAGTAAAGATATGGGCCTGTAATTACTAACACTGCCTCTATCCCCAGCTTTGTGGATCGGTTTAATAAGTGCAATCTTTAAACTGTCTGGAAAGACTCCTTCCTTAAAGCATAAGTTACAGACGTGAGCAATAGGATAAGCAAGAACATCAACCGCCATTTTTAGTACTTTTACAGGTATGTCGTCAATACCTGAAGATGGAGTATTTTTGAGTTCTATTATCGTTCGGCGTACTTCTAGAGGATCGGTGTCAGTTATTACAAAAGAGTTTATCATGTTCTTGTTCGAGGATTCGTTCACTGGTTGTGGAGGACTTGATTTACTTAAGATGTTTTCCGCTAATTTTGTACCTACGTTAGCAAAGTATTCATTTACTATGTCAACCGATTTTTTGGGATTTTCAGATAAGTGAAGGAGTTCATAATTATTGTTTTTCTTTGATAGTTCTAGTTTGGCAACACGTTTTATCACATCCCACCTTCTCTTAATATTATTTCCAGCTGCTATGAATTGATCCGTATTGTACTTCTCTTTCAACTTATGCGTAATAAGTTTACAAAAATTTCTGTAGCGTTTATAGGTAGTATTTATATTCTCATTATTAGGGTATTTCTTGGCAGTGGCATGTAATTTATCTCGATTTCTAAGGCAACGTAACAGTCCCGGTGTAATCCAAGGCTGGACAATTTTCTTACGGTTAGGTATCTTTTGGATTGTTGTGTTGTTTTTTATAGCATTAGATATACAACATGCATATGCATGATATAAGAAGGTTAGAAGCAGTGTTCGGGTCATTACACTGTAGTATAGAATTATAGTCATTAATCTTTAATTCAGATGCCACATTATCAAAATTTATCATAGTTTTATTAATTAACGTACCTCTAGGGGTTTCATGTGTCTTTTGGAAACTAAGAATAGTAGAATAGTGGTCGCTCAGTGTAGTAGGTATTACTGCTATATCAGATTCAAGTTGTAATTTTATAATTATATGATCTAAGGAAGCACGCTACCTTGTAGGATACAAATGTCCAGACAAAAATCCGTGATAACTTAATAAGTTTTGGTAGTCATTGGAGAGGTTATTGTTCTCAAGAATGTTTATATTAAAATCTCCTGTTAAGTATATATTTTTGATTCCCTCATGAGCGAGTATTGTGGTGTTTAGGGAGTGAAGAAAATTATCAATAGCGCGAAAAGAAGGTGGGCGGTACACTGCAAATATACAAGACTGTTTGTCTAGTCTAACAGAAAGACAGTTGGCCTCAAGAAAGGGTGGTTCCGTAACATCTGCCGCAATCGACTCTTTGATATATACAACTACACCTTCATTTTGTGTGAAGTTATTGGTAGTGGCATAGCATCTATAGTTAGGTAAGGCAGGCGGGGTCGGGTTGTCTTTGAGCCAACATTCCGTGAGTATGATTATATCAACATTTATATTTAGTCGAATCAATAACATTTCAATTTGTTCAAAATTACAGTGGACACTTCTTATATTTTGTGTTAGTACTATAATTCTATTTTTTTGGGGAATCGTCGTTTTAATATACTCCAACTCACAGATACAAGATGAGGCAGGTACATAGGAGTCAATATTTTTTGAAATATCGTTACAACTGTTGAATTTTGCAGAAGATAATTCGATGTAACATAATATGTGTGAATATGTTTGTACAGCTTTGAAAATAGTAGATCATCAGCCACAACATTGATGATATTATTAATATTAAGGACCACAATACGAGAGCGATTGGGACTCGTGGTGTTTGTGTTGTGTATATACATCTATGTATTACAATACCTCGGACATTTATTATTATAAAGCGTATCGAATTATATTTTCTTATTATCCGGCAAATATCGAAAGGTTCACTCAGTTCACGGCAGTTAAAGATCTGTGTATAGACGATGTGTGATTTGTATTTAATATGATGGCTTTTAATGTCAAAAAGTTTAATATTAAAATCACAGAAGCCACTTAGAAAATCTGTTTCTGTTACAAAACATAATAAATAGCTATTACAAATATAAGTACACAAACGAGAAATCATGTTATCATACAATATTTTTATGTGTAGAGGGTATCCAACAAAAGAGCATGCCACTGGCCGACCACAGGCGAGCGTCAAGTGATACTTTAATTTGATATGAAATAAGCTTATAATTTGGTTTTTAAATCGCTCCTTATTATTAGTGGCTTATTAAATTTTTCAAATAATCCATGTTTAATGGAATTAAATGATAAGCAAAATGTTGTAACTTGGCAGATGTGGTACTTTATAAACATGTTTTTATAGTTGGCACATGTGTATTTATTTGGTTGAGTGTATATAAAATACTTGAATAGTGTTATTATATTGAGCTGTATGCTGTATAATATAATCTTTTTTGTAGTAACATAGCAATATTTTTTTATCAAAGTAACGTTATAATAATATGATAAACAGATACGACAAATTATACTTACAATTATTTTCAGACTTAAAACAAAATTATAGTTGCACTTAATGTTTACAATTTTTCGCCATTTAAAAAACCGATTAGTTTTAAAGAACAATTGGTAGTTAGTCCAACTGTATAGTCACTTTTTGAGAACCTCGAAGTCGGCCTCGCTAGTGATGCGAACAGCTGGCCCACCTTCCACCTGCCGTAGGTATATATTACCATAGCTCGTCCAGCAGTAGCGGAAATTATTCACGTTGGCAAAGTCCCGTGCTAAATAAAATAACCTTTTTGTCTTAGTGGTAAGATTCTCTGAAATGTAAATAGGCTTTATAGGGCCTTCATGTTGAAAGATTTCGGTATTCAGTTGTTGATTCTGTTTTCTGTGTTTTTTTACCGATATAATCAATTCTTCTTTCTTTGTAGACGTCAAGAAATCGACTATTATAGGGCTTATCGTCTGTGGTTTGTTCTTATTTGTATTTTTAATCCGGAAAATATTTTTTATATCGCTTTGTTGGATATTCACCTTCAATTCATTACCAATACTTGTAATCATTCTATATAACTCTTCCTTGTTTTCGGACTGTGTCC
Organism: Helleia helle; assembly: GCA_963853865.1. NCBI lineage: Eukaryota > Metazoa > Arthropoda > Insecta > Lepidoptera > Lycaenidae > Helleia > Helleia helle. Next base: position 19,288,291 of record OY971421.1, read on the forward strand.
GTGGAATATTTCTCAGCTCGATACTTGTGGACCTTGCACTGCGTTCCAGACTATCCACTCTTTCTTCAAGCATATTTATATACTTGGTATCATCCCTCTTTTCTTTTTCCAACATGTTCACCTTATCCTTGATTTCGTCATACTTATTGGACAAAAATTCAATTGACCTGCATAATTCCGCATTTTGCTCCTTTATTTCCATCATGGTTTCTTCCATAGATTTAAGTCTCTCATTGTGATCAGCTTTATTTTTCATCAACATCTCTTCTATCTTCGATTGAAAATTCATAAAACTAGCCTCTTGTGTTTTAACATTATTGGCGAGAATACTCTTTACATCTTCCATAAAGGCTTTTAAGTCATCCTTATACTCCTCGTCTCGCCTGCGTTTATGGCGTCCAATGTTTACATTTTTATATGATAGATCTGGTTCCGAGTCGTACGTTTCAAGCATAGATGGCGGTGTACGCGTCAACGACATTTCAATTGTATTATAATTTGTACCAGGAGAACATAAACTATCAGTTGTTTGTAACTTGTAGCCTTAAGGCGTAGCGCTCGCCGTCTTCCGTAGAACAGTGGGTGGAGCTTCGTAACTAATTCCTGCGCGGCGTAGCGAGGACCTGGGACAGCGATTACTAACAACCGCCTACTTCGTTATGGGCTCCTATTATACTTTATGAATTAAATATTAAATTTTAAAATTAATTTAGAAATTAAAATTACGCGCTAAACACGTGCACTTTGTAAGGGGTCCGAGACAGGAAGGGAAATACTAGGAAATACTAGGAAATAGGGAAATACATTGTAATATATTTTGAAACTGTTATACAAGTTGATTTTAAGTGATTTTATTCCTACACAAATAAGGAAATTAGCAGAACCTACAAAAATAATTTTATTTTTCCCATCAAAAATGTCTTATCGGTCACATCCGAATAATGAAGCAGATGTTAATCCGATCAAAAATGTTGGATATATAACATCCGACGTATAATAATAACAAATATCCATGTAAAATAGCTTTATGTGTCATTTTTACCATTTTAAATAAATTTAGGGAATGCATTACATTAGCTTAATGTAGAAAAGGATACTTAAAACTCATTCTAAAATTTATTTTATGGTTATCCCTTAAGATTTCATTTTGAAAGTACTTTTTAACTTTAAACTGCTCTACTGGAAAGTTACGTTTTTGTAGATCCTACGTTGTTGATAGGGCGTGTCGAAATGTATACCAATAAATATAATTAGTGTGATTATTTCAAAATCAGAATTATTTATTACAAGTGCTGTTTACGTAATATTAATAAACGTTGTAATACAGAACCCACAATAATATTATAATAAGCAAATGTAATACGCTCGAGAATATTTCTCTGCGGCGGTTGACTCTGCAACAGGAAGAATATTATTTCCTCCCGTTTTGCGTTTCACTCAATTGTACAAAATTGCACACATCGTGCCGCATTTATAAATGGAAAGACATTTCACAATTCACTGCCAGTTTTATATATTATAACATGGTAGTATATACCTAATAACAATGATAATAATATCATCCCTTATATGTCCCACTGCTGGGCACGGGTCTCCTCCTCGAAATCAGACGAGGAGGGTTTTGGGCCATAGTTCACCGATGCGCTGGCCCAATGCGGGTTGGTGAACTTCACAGCCTTTCAAAGATTTTTAATTTCATCAGGCATACAGGTTTCCTCACGATGTTTCTTCACTGGTGAGCAAGCGATGGTCAGGTGCAGGTAGAAATTTAGAAAAACCCGTTTCTAGGCATCACAGGGAGGGTCAGGATCGAACCCGGACCTCTCGGCTCTCACTCAAGAGGCCGAGCCCATACCGATCGTCACCACTAGACCAACCAACCAATATGATAAGACCAACATGGTAGTATAATAATCATTAATATTCAATCAATAGTATAATGATTTTATTATCGCTTTAGAGCTATATTATGCAAAATATAACTCTAAAACGGTAAAAAAATCATTATACTCCTTATTTATATGGCATTACTAGCTATTTTAATTTGCCAAGTGACAGTACGGAAAAAATCATGATGATCATGAAATAGGTATATTTTGCTATGGAAGATTGGCTCTTTTGAGGAAAATTTTCATGATGACGTAACTAATTAACGTTCTCGGCTGAGAAGTTACGAAAGCAAGAGTGACCGGGTTTTGTCAGCCCAGTCCAATTTATGACTTTAAAACATTTTATAGCTAGACAGTGGTAAACATTAAGCATTTTTATATGTACATAATATGTATTTTGTGTTTGTGCGAAAATAGATATATCCTATTCAACATTTTTTTGCATTGAATTCCATGAAAACGTCAAATAATAAAAATAAAATGAAATCATTAATCTTTAACACAAACACACACATGTATACATAATTAATATAACACACTCGTAACACACAACGCTTAAAAATTTTCAGACTTTTACACTAAATTCCAACCTAAAAATTAGTGTCAAATTCGTGACTAAAACTTCTGAAATGATTTTGCAAAAGTTCCTCTCGGTGGGGCACCTGTTGGATTTTCTTTTTCGCCCCCACCCCCGCCCACTACGAGCGTAAGCTCCGACTAAGCGTAGATTAATATGGACCCCGAGCTTTGCAAGTTTGTAAAAACTTCGCAGTTCGCAAGCAATACTGTCAGTGCATTTAAGTTGTGCCGTTTCTAAGTTTACTTATGTTTATAAAATTATAAATAATGTTTGTACAAACGTACGTTAATATATACAGGTATTGTTTAAGATGCAATTTACTGACTTATTTCGTTTTATAAGATCTCATAATATACAACTATACCACTTAATACTGAAATACCAGTATAGCCTTATAAAGTACCGAAAAAAATAATATTTACGTATTAAAAGGCATTTAAAGTAACTTATCATAATAATTAATATTTATACACAGGTATACATTTCTTTTGTAGAGATTTCTGCCAGCAAACCTTAACGAATTGTAAGAGGTAGTGCCATGCTGCTTTGCAGCCGAATGGGGCCGGCACGACCGGAGTGGTACCTCTCGCTCACATAACACCGACGTCATGTGACAGTTATGCTATCGCGTTTCATGCGGTTTGTGAGTTTCCGATGGCTCATTGGGGATCCATCGGAATGGGATGAATCCTTCATTGAATGGAAAATATAATATATATATATATATATATATATATATATATATATATATATATATATATATATATATATAACCAGTAAATCTTCAATTAAGTATAGGACTTGTTTTCTTTACGAAGTGCACTAACCTTCCTTTCCAGAAAAACGAGTCAACCACCATTGTCCTTATAACCGCAACCCAAATATTTTGTGCACCTACTTTTTTATTGTAGTTTTTTTTCTTTAACGCCGGGAAATGCTCTGAGGCATCCCGCTGTGGAGTGGGTCTTTCCAGGCGGGTGTGTGGGACTCGCTGCCCCCGGAAGCTGTTAAGTGGACGCAGTTCTACCCAGTAAAACCCGGCGCGTGCCACTAATGCCGCCTTAGGTGAGGTGCCCCGGATCTGTTGAGCTAACAGGGCACCTCGACGGCTAGTCAGTCACCCAAGGGGACCGACGCCACTTCCACAGAGGGGTTGTGGGTTTCCCAACGTCGTTCGTTCCCAAAATCATTTTTAATCAAATGGGCCTCAAAAAAGCACTTTTGCAGGTCAATTAAAATTATACTGATTCCACATCCGTTCGTAAGAGACTAGGTACCTCTTGCCATATTGTAAACAATTTACCAACACAAAATTGCAAGTGCCATAATGTACCAAAATGTGTTTTAGAAGCAAAAAGGAGAATGTTTGTAAACCATTGAGTAAAGAACCAATCTCTGCTGTAAACAATATAAAATACACTAGCTTGATGTGAACGTATCCCGCCAACGCTAGACTCTCATGAATTATTCATGGCTGCTCAATCACTTGTATAAGCATCGCACCCAGCAAACGGCATTTACTAAAAGTTCATACAAATATTTTCTTACAACTATTAATAACAAGCACTTGTTTAATGATTATGTTATGTAGGTTACATAACTAATTAAATGCGTATAAAATATAAATCTATGTTAATATATCATAAAGAATAAGAGTTCTTTGTTTGTTGGTTTGAAGGAACTTATTTGCAAATTTTTTATTACTGGCAATCCAGTAGATTAAAAACAATCATTGGCAATGGACTTGTATCCAGCTCTTAATAATAAAAAATACATTATAATATATTATTTGATAGCATTAGGGGTAATGTTATTTATTTTGAAAGAACGCTTTTTTGGGGTGAGCGAAACTGTGATAAACCGCTGGCTAACATTTATATTTTTTCATCATTTCTATTGTCATTCACAGCCATCATTATTAGAAAATAATAACTTATTTTTATTAGTCATTCCTATCGTTCGCCAGTGTCCTTCAATTGCTGGATTTAAACCTCTTTGGATGAATATTAAAGCGACAGGTGTCCAGCTACCCGCATCAAACCTGAGCTGATCAACGAAGATAGTGTACCTAAGTAAATACAGCTTCTCATCTAGATTATTTACAAAAAAATTTACTTACTAAATAAAAATTGACTATTTTTCTTACTTATTATCTATTTATCTTGGTTTCTATTCTACAATTAAAAGCGCGATATCGGTAACTTTAGTTCTCGCCTATAATGAGAAGAAAATAAAACATTTTAATTGAAACGAAGCTTAATTTGACTAAACGATGTTGCCAGTTCGCAAGGTAATCTGCTGGAGCATTTAATTTAGTTCGGTAAGAGTGGGACAGGTTGGAAGTTTAATGCAGATCTCCGGGGCTTGTTGATTGCCAACTTTATTTCGTTATAGTTCCCTCTCCCTTAACCGTCTCGCTTAAATCGGAGCTAACTTACTTTTGTAATTACTCTTAGATTGTTTAGATCAAGCTAGTACAACTTTAAGTTATTATATAATCTATTTTTTTTAGGCCTTAGTCTTAGTCTTAGCCTTAGCCTAAGTCTTTTTTTATCCACATGTTGACTAAGTTATTGAATTTATTGTGATTAGATTTTTAAAAGGTAGTTTGGTTTAGCCTTGGAGTAAGCAAATGTTCAGGCTACGCGGAGATTTGAAAGAACGCTAAAATTTTCAAAACTCGACATTATGAAAACTCCAATGCCACACTCCTTAACAAATTTACCTTTTTAATAAACTTTTTTACTGTCACTATTAACATTTAAGACGAGTTATTTTCCATTTTTATTTCTTATTTCACGGAGATCGATATATTATCGATATTACCTATGAAATAATCCATGAATTATAAAACTTTGTAAACATTGAAAGGCGTTTTAAATAAATTGAATTTTTGATATTCGTTTTCAAATACCATCATATTAATAAGACTAATAGCGGTACCCCGTGGTTTCGGAGTACGGGGATGAATTGTAGTGTGTTATTCTGATTTATAAGATTTTATAGAGTAAGAATATGTAAAGTTTGATTAAAATCCATTCAGCAGTTTTTACTTGAAAGACTAACAAACATCCGTAAATAAAAAATCGGTTGTCTGTAAAGTCGGTTTACTTACGATAATTGAACGTGACAACGTCATAAGAAAACGGAACGCCTCAGAGCGAGGTAAAGCCGCATACGTTATCGCATACGTCATGTTTTTTCGTTCGTGCAGCCGGCTCCGTCGAATTATAAGACGTTGTCACATCAAAAAATACGTTCATAATATTACTAGGATTAGTAAAGTGAGTGGAGATACATGCCACATTTTTAACCGACTTCAAAAAAAAAGGAGGTTCTCAATTCGTCTGTATGTTTTTTTTTTTTTTTTGTATGTATGTGACACGATATCTCCGCCGTTTGTGAATGGATTTCGATGGTTATTTTTTTGTTTGAAAGCTGGTATTTCCAATTTGGTCCCATATTAATTTTATTAAGATCTGACAAGCCGTTTTTTACTTATTCCCAATAATGCCTATTTGGTTGGTTTTGTTTACCTTGATGATATGATTATTTTATTACGTGTCGATGTAACAATTGTATAGGAAGCTTTGGTAGCACACAGTAGTATGTCGCGGTCATCATAATCATCATCATCATCACCATCACCATCATCATCATCATCACCATCCTTTATCCATCCACTGCTGAACATGCCTCCTTCAATGAACGCCAAGACGACGAATTTCGGAATCACTAAAAATTAAGAAATAAAAACATTTTACAAAAAATTACTTTATTATAATGATTTGGTAAACTTTGCGTTTACCACGTCATTATAGTTTTGGAGTCGGTGTCGTATTTATTGCTGTACCCTACCTACCTACCTTGGCTGACACCGAATCCAAAAGTAACTATAATGAGGTGGTAGACGCAAAGTTTGTACATTAGTAGAAGATTAAGTTGATTATATGTTGTAAGCACAAACATGAAAGAAACTGAAACTGTTATTTTATTACTTTTTAGTTTAGTATTTTTGAAGTCGGTTTTAATTTTTTGTAAAATGTTTTTATATATCATGTCCTCGATGAAAACATTCAATAATTGCTTGTCATTTCATAAGTTGCTGTCAATAACACGGCTGACTTCAAATTAATGAACCGACCATCGATTTTCCGCCGAGAAACGTCGATGCAGTGAAGATATACAAAGACATAATTTGTAATACTTATTCTTTTGATAAGAAACCTTAGAAATAAGTTGGATCAAGTTGAATGCAAGTAGCAGCCGTTTTTATATTAAGGGAGTTAATCTTTGTAGTTTCTGATGAAAATAATACAAAACAATAATGGAATTATAAAGAAAAAGTTTAAAAGTTGCTGCCAGTCGTAAGCGAGAGGTACCACCACGGTCGTGCCGGCCCACGTCGGCTGCATAGCAGCATGGCACACTACCTCTTGCTAAAGAGGTACATAAGAGGTTGTCATGACATGTCATGTAAAATGCAGGGGCAAGATTAATATACTTATAAGAAAGTTGTTGAGTATATATGTGGTTACAAGAGAAACGATGGACGTAGTATGTAAAGTATGACATAAAGAAGGGAGTAACGAAAGCAAGAGTTGGAGACAGAGCAACGTGGAATGATTATACTGAGCCGATCAATAGAACAGGAGAAAAAAAACGATGATAATCCTTTACATTTACTCTTATATATTTATTTAAACCAATATAATGAATCGAAAAACGATAAAAGCGAAGGGAAGTAAAGAACGCTCTGGGAATTTTACCTGATCCTTACTTAAAGCTGTTTAAAAATCTGTCCGGAGGGAATACACATATATAATGAAAACGTTTATACTCTCATTAGCCTCGAATCAATATTTACATTAATGTTCTTATATTGAAATAATAAAAGCAATAATTATCATCATCGTGATCAGCTCGAATCACTCTGCCATGGAACAGAAGCCCTTTTTAATGTCAAGATGTTTTTTTATGTTAGTTGGATAGGCAAACTGGCAAACGTGCCACCTGATGGTAAGTGGTCGACGTCACCCATGAACATAAACCAGTTTACCTGGAACGAGCCCAGGCAATTCATTTATGTGTTGCCTATACTGAGACATAAGATTTTAAGTCTCGGTGCTAGTAATTACACTGCCTGTCTTGCCCTTCTCTCCGAAACACAGCAAAGCTGTTTCACGGGAGAAACAAGCAAGATGGTGGTACCCATGCAGCCGGGAGCCCGGCACAGGGCTTCCCTCCCACCGGTAGCCAAAGGGTTAGATAATACTATTTATTGATCTAGAAAGTTTCCTAGAATGTTCATCATCATCATCAGCCTCTATCCGTCCATCTCATGTTGAACATAAGCCTCCCTCAATGAACGCCAAGACGACCGATCTCTTGCAACTCGCATCCAACACGGACCGGCCACCGCACGGAGATCGTCTTCTACCTGGCTAATGGCCGACCAACACTTCGTATACCTAAATGGCCGATGGGCCAATAAGGTTCAAGTGTTGGAGGCCAATTTAGGTAGACGGATTTTCATATTAGAAGATTATTTTCTAATATACCTAGCAAAATTTTATAATTTATTATTTCTTACTATAGTTTTTGTAATTTTATTGACAATTTTATATAACAATTCAAAATCAATGTAATTCGCATTTTTATATGGAACTTTTTCATCAAGAGGATGTAATGTAAATGTCTTATAAAATGCAGTTTTCATAATTTATCTAGTTTATAAGTTCAGAATGGTAAAAAAATGAAGCTACTGAAAATATCTTGAAGGACTTTTACCATTTAGAACTTGTAACATAGACTGAAAGTTGAAAAATAGCAAAGAAATTGTATTTTTTCTAGATTCATAAAACGCGAATATCATCAAATACCAGTGACCATATACAAACCGTCGGCAGTTTAAACACTTCAAAAGTAATGGAATAAAATGTCCAACCAATTACTCATCGAAAGAGTAAGACCTCTTTTCCATTTATTGTTCCAAGGACCATTGCGTGGCGTGTTCCTTGCACGTGCAGTTCCCACAAAAGTTCTTTGTCCTTTTCTGAAAGGACTTTTAATTACGCTTCACGTTCCCCGGATACTTTAAGGTGAAATATGGATGTATGCATATTGGAAATGAGCTTTCTATCTTTGAGTCTAGATTCTGAATGATATTCTCGGCATCGAAACTAAATTGATTCCCAGATATAAATGAGAAGTAAGAGATAGCCGAGTGATTATAAACTCTAGTGTGACTTTATCATCATCATAACCTTTTTCTGCCAACGGCTGGACATCGGCCTCCTTCAATGAACACCAAGACGTACTATCTCCCGCCACCCGCAACCATCTGTAGATATTCGTGATATCGTCGTCCTATCAAGTTGGACGTTTGATTTAGATTTTCACATGCACTTAAAGTTGTTAATTCAATTGTTTCATTGTGTCACATGTTAATGAAGAAATAAATTCTAAAGAAATGCCTGACAAGATTATAAGTAAGTGATATTAATCAATTGGGCCGACCTCTAACCGGTAGTTTATGTCTAATGCTAATAACAATTACTATCAATTTTTTTAAAAACACTCATGGTTTTAATGTGTATTATTAGATTTAAGAATCGCCATTAATAAAAAAATATTCATCACAACAAAACGTATATTCAATATTTCGTGGTTAGCCGACGGCTTTTAAAGTAATGATAAAATCTGATAATGGCTATTGACTTTTATGCGTACAAAATAAATTTACATATATTTTAATAATAATAAATATTGTGTATCTGTCCATTGACTTGTAGTCTTCCATGGACTGTTTGATGCAATTTTTTTTAATTTTATTCTTGCCGCAATACCATGGATGCTACCAAATACAAAACCAGTCATTTTACTACAAGGTAAAGTAAAAAGCCACATGTATTTATTTACACCTTTGACCAGCCGTAAAAGAGTTCGGGAGTTCACACATCGGAATATGTTTACCACTCAGAGCATACATAATAAAAATAAATGATTGCGTCAGTACAAGCATACAAGGTAATGTGAATATTTAATTAAAAGAAGATCTAGAAAGACGCATATTGATATTATGTAAAAAAGGGTAATATAAAATGTGGAATAAGTAAACATACATTCATACTAGTTTTTTATATTTACTTGTATTTCTGAGGAATATTGCGCTAATTAAATAAAAATCAAAAATGGCGGTGGTATAAGGATTGAATCGAATAAAATATGAAACGAAAAATACGAACGCATTCAGGAAACGTGAAAACTTTCAAAGTAGACTTTACTTTGAAGTCGTATCGATTTCATTTCATAGCTACGAGTTTTCAAAAAGCTTGTAACGAGCTTTTAAAAAGTGTATGATAGGGGAATATTATTTTATACAACATTTTTGTGAGTCTTATTATAATATTATTATATAATGCAACTAGCATCTTAAAATACGAAAAACAATTGACGTGATATAAATTTTACTTTCGTTAATTTCCAAAATTCACGCATGTAAATCTCTTGAGAGCAGCTCGTGTTAATAAAGTTGATTGAGGCTTTCATACCTTAGAGAGAAATCTAAAACTTTAGTAAAACTTTCTTGGCGTGTTGGAAAGTAATTTTCATTGCGAAACATGATGTAAGAATGTTTTTGAAATATTTTTGATTTTTATATGTTGACTTGAATGTGTAAAATATTTATATTTGTATAAGGGATCAAAACAATCGGAGGCAAGAGCGCCCCTCATCGTTGAGGTTGGCGCGGACCTGTCGCTCCCTGCGATCATCCGAGCGATGACTGTCAGTGAGAGCACATGGCAGGTGGTCCTCTCCTTCTGCGAGGACGTGATGTCGCAGAAGGAGGATGCGGAGCGGGAGAGGGAGCGCACTGGCGCCCCTTCCCACAGAAGAGCACGGCGGCGACAGGCGGTCGCACCGCCGTGAGGGACCTGTGCGCGGCAGATCGGGGGATTTGCTGCGCGCGCGTAAGGTCCGAGCTATAAGGCACCCTTGTGTGTTCAGTGTGCCTTAAGCGGAGAACGAGGAGGGGATGCCATGCCCTGCCTCAAGAGAAGAGTGTCATACGGCACACCGTTGTGGCCTGGTACGGACGTCCACAGCTCTCGCGCCAGGTCACCCAAACGATAAGAAGAACACCGCTGGCGTTTAGTGGGTAGAGTCTGCGTCCACCTTACCATCTACTCGGGCGCAGAGAGTCCCACATAACCTCCGGGTCCCCCCGGACCCGGTGGTATGCCTAAACGCATTCCCCAGCGAAACCAAAAAAAAAAAAAAAAAGGGATCAAAACAATAGGTCAAGAAAGTCTAGAAAGAAAAAAATGATTGTTGTGGGATTTAAAGAATGAGGTCGCCACTGTCCGTATATTGGTTCGTGTACTTATTCGGATCATCATGATGTAGATTATAACATAGACCTCATCTCATAATTGGGTCCCTTTGTCACATGAGTAATGAAACACTCACACTGGGCGTAAACGGTAATTACATAACAGTATTCTATTAATAATAAAAATCATAATTACATTCTTTGTGTAGGCTCTTGTACCATCCCCACCATTATTATTATTTAAGGGTAGGACACCAGCTAGGCCAGACGGGTGATCCTCACCATGGTTCAGGCCTTGTCGTGGCGGTGGGGCTCAGTAACCTAGGGTGAGCGGTGCACCTTGGGCAAAGCTAATTGGGCCGAGGGGGCTCTTTGTACCCCTCTTATAAGAAGAGGGGACAGAAAAACAGGGGCAAGGGGTGAGGATGGGAACCTCACCCCATTGTACTGTCCCGAGGTTGGGAGGGGTTGTTCTGTGGTGCGGGACAACCCCTCTGTGGAGGTGGCGTCGGTCCCTTGCGGGACTGACTAGCCGTCGAGGTGCCCTGTTTGTTTTCTAGATCCGGGGTACCTCAACACTGGCGGCATTGGTGGCACTCGCCGGGTTTTAGTGGGTAGAGCTGCGTCCATTTACCAGCTGTCGGGCGCAGCGAGTCCCACATACCCGCGTAGGGAGACTCACTCCCCCGCGGGATGCCTCAGAGCATTTCCCGGCGTTAAAGAAAAAAAAGGCCAGACGGGTGATCAGTCCTCATTACCGGCACCATTTCACCCATCGCCACCATGGTTCAGATCTTGTCGTGGCGGTGGGGCTCAGTAACCTAGGGTGAGCGGTGCACCTTGGGCGAAGTTAATTGGGCCGAGGGGGCTCTTTGTACCCCTTTTATAAGAAGAGGGGACAGAAGAGCAGGGGGCAAGGGGTGAGGATGGGAACCTCACCCTATTGTACTGTCCCGACGTTGGGTGGGGTAGTTCTGTGGTGCGGGACAACCGCTCTGTGGAGGTGGCTTCGGTCCCTTGCGGGACTGACTAGCCGTCGAGGTGCCCTGTTTGTTTTCTAGATCCGGGGCACCTCACCAAAGGCGGCATTGGTGGCACTCGCCGGGTTTTAGTGGGTAGAGTTGCGTCCATTTACCAGCTGTCGGGCGCAGCGAGTCCCACATACCCGCGTGGGGAGACCCACTCCCCCGCGGGATGCCTCAGAGCATTTCCCGGCGTTAAAGAAGAACCATGGTGGGGTTCGTACATGTTAACCTACTTGTAAACAACAAAAAATATTAGTAAAATAAATTTCCCTCGCGACCAGCGGGCTTATGAATTGAATTAGCTCCTGTATATAACATATTTTACAGGGACATTTACCAAATAAACTTCGCTTGAAATTACTTGTACGGAGAGCTTTTAAATATTGAAATAAAAACTTGCAGCGAGCGTATCGGTTCGCTGAACCGATGTTAATATGAACATTTTTAATAGTTTATTAACACATTATTATTTATTATTGAATCGTGTTTATCATCATCATATTTAATAATATTTCACCATTAGGGCTCTTGCAGAATGAAAAATGAACCTGTGGTGCAAGTTCCATCATCCATCGCATCCATCATCCATCCATCGCATTCATCATCCATCCATCCATCCATCATCCATCCATCCATCCACCATAAGTTTAAGCTAGTAGTAGCAGGTAGTAAAATTATTTATTTTAAATATTTGCATTATCTTGCAAAATACAAATCTATGATCCCGCTACACACAACTATATATTTTATAATAATAAATCACGCAATCGACAAGATTCGGACACGCCACCTCCAGGTCCAGTCTGTGACTTTTACCTGTCTGTCTGTTTTGTGTCCAGTCATACTACAAATTGGCAATAATATAGATTTTCAAGCTAGCATTTAACCTAGTTTGAACTAGGATAATTTAGCCCTGTATGACTTAGTTGCAGGGGTAACTTCATAATTTTTTTTCCCCCTACTGCTGGACATAGGTCACTTTAAATGAACGTCAAGACCAATCCACGCTCGGTTCCAAAGTATTAACTTACAAAAGTAAAAATATCTGATATTCAATCCTTCAAAGTATTTACCTCCAAAGGTTTATTATGAAACACGAATAAAGCCGAAATTCAAATTAGGGTACACTAGACCCCCGCATACCACCTGATAATTAATAGAGTAATGCTGCGGTTACCTGATTAAAGCCTCTTTCATGACTTTGATATAGTTGATATTAAATTTGTAAATGTTCAGCATTTGGTATACCGACTGGGGAGGTTGACAATAAAATGGCCCGTCGAGGCAATTATCAGCAAATTATAATCATTTCATAATAAAAGGGTAAATATCAACCCTTATATCTCCCGCTATGCCCACACGGCTCTCCTCCTCGAAATCAGGCCAGGAGAGTTTTTGGCCATAGTTAACGAATGCGCTGGTCTAATGCGGGTTGGTGAACTTCACACACCTTCAAGGACTTTTAAATCAGGCATGTGCGGTGGCCGGTCCATGTTGGCTGCGAGTAGCAAGGGATCGGCTGTCTTGGCGTTCATTAAGGGAGGCCTGTGTTCAGCAGTGGACGGATAGAGGCTGATGATGATGATGATGTAGGTTTACTCACGATGTTTTCTTCACCGGTAAGTAAGAGATGGTCTCATGTTTAGGTGCACGTAGGTGGCCGGTCCATGTTGGATGCGAGTAGCAAGAAATTTAGAAAAGCCCATTTCAAGGTACCACACGGGTCAGGATCGAACCCAGACCTCTCAAGAGGCCGAGCCCATACCCACTAGACCATCGTCGCTCACATAATGATTAGCCGATTAAAAATTGTAAAGGTATGTTTTTTTTAATAACTTTACTCTTTAAGTTCATACTATTATATAATTAAGAAACATTCATCAATTTTATGGTTATTTCAAACGCAGCTGAAATTAACCATAACATTTCCATAGATCAACAGAATAATGAGCGAACTCGATAGCAGTATAGGTATTTTTTATGAAAAATATGATGAACATGATTTTGAACATCAATGTATTTTTTATTTATAGGTACATAGCACTAATAATATATTTTCGCTATGATTTTATAAAGTTTTTACGTATACCCGATTCAACCTAATAGAATAAAAATGTGTGTAGAAATGACTGTACAAAAATTTGTGACTTATAAAATCATAAACATTGCGATACGAAACAAGCATAAAACAAGCTTAAAACCTTACCTTGTCGTGAACGGAAAAAAATTCAATTATCATAAATGCTTTTATTACTTCGTACCTAAATTAGAAAGAAACCTCGACGAGATAATTTACTCAAAATATTTCCCACCCCACGGTTACCATGGCGGGCGACCTGTTGAGTTCCCCCTCCTCCCCTCCTCCCCAATCGATCCGATTTCTATTTACTTCAAACGGAGGCTTATCGAACTTATCCGTAGACAATCAAACTCGCAAAATGAACTCGACAAAAAGTCCCGAATTTAATGTATTAAATTTATCTCGCGTTGATTTTGGCGCGAACACCGCCATCTTAATCGTTTAAGTGTTAAATGGAATTCGATATTCGAATTCAATTTTATAAGTGGCCATTATTTTGTATGGAGTATAAATAAATCTTTTACCATAACATTATTACTGAGATTATGATACAGTTACAACGTTGATATTATTTTATTTATAATTTATTATGAATCGTTTAAACTGTAATTGTATCCTATTATTTATTATTTGAAAAAATAAACTATTGAACAAATTTTCCATAATTACAAACAACAACTTCAAACTTGCTCACAAGTTATTTAAAATTCGTATTATGGGTTTCAAATAAGAATAGGAACGTCAATGACCTCTATCTGTTAAATATCACTTGACAAGTAGGTACAGTTTACAAAAAAACTTATTTGCACAATTAATAGTTTTAAATCGAATTTAAATAAAAACGTTAAATAGTCGTAAATTATTTAAAAAAAAAAAAGTAATAATTCGTTTTTAAAACATACAATAAAAAAATATATTTCATTGTTGCCGCAAAGCCCCTGGAGCCGTGCCAAAATTATTAAATAAAATAAGGACGCCGGTCGCTATCTTGCCGTTTTTAGTGTACTCCGTCGTGAGGACTTGAAGAAAATATAAGTTTGACTAGTGAAATGTACGCTACCATTTTGCAAACACTGCAAAATGCAAGTAAAATGATCAAGGGAGTTCATTTGGCTACGAGGATAAATAAGAACACGTTAACATGTATCCGACGTGCACTCGGACCTAAATGCAGAGATGAGCGGAATCGAAAAGCTAAATACTGATTTTTTTCACTTAATCTCTGTAAAAAATAATAATTAAAAGAAAACTTTTTTGCCCACCCTATCTAACTGGTTTCAATTTACAGCTATAACATCACAATATGGCGCTAAGTCCGTCCTATTCTCATTTGAAACGCACAATACGCGCATTTAGATTTGAGCATTCATACCCTAGGGCTCCTAGACTGCCGCCATCTTCGCACGAATTTAAGATAATTTTACATTTGTCTAGGCGATATGTTGAATATAGTCAAGGCAGAATAAATGGAGACACGTGCACATAACCTTAAAAAATAGTTTTAAGCTTATATAGCCTACGATTTAAAAAAAATGTTCTGCTTCTTGAAAATTGAAAAAAAAACAAATTCCAAATTTTATTAGTCGTTTATGTCGGGAAATAGGAAATATTACAGCCGTTCGTTTTATTGAGACGTTAAATTGTATACCGTAAATAATTTGACATGAAACGGTTTTTAACCGATTCACGAATTCCTTCGAAATGAGGATCGAAATGATATTAAAAAACCAAAAAGACTTGTTTGTTCTGTTCCCAGTCTTCAATTCATCAATCATTATTTTAGTCTATAATATTCTTCTGCTACAACTTTTATTTAATTTCAAGATGGCCATTTTCTGGCTAAACTCTAACGTAAATCGCAGATATACGTACTTATTACTCCATTTAGTAGTAGATCGTTTTTTAATGCCATACATTTGTCGCGTGTTGTTAGATGAGTCGATTTATTAGGTGTATAACTTCACTGCGGATCTATTTTTTCAAACAAAACAAAGCATGAAACTCAGCACGTAAAGTTCCCTATCATAATATCAGAGTCATTTAGGCCACTTCGGCAAAAAAGTCTTATCAAAAATTTTCGTTCTTCCGACCAAGATCAAACAAGAACGTTTACTTTAGTCAAATTCAACTTAAAACAAATTAAAAAGAACATTTTTTTTTTTATATAATAAACTAGCAGCGCCCCGCGGTTTTACCCACGTTATAGCCATCCCCGTGGGATAAATTATTTCTTTGTGTTTCTGATGCATTAGCTATATGTATAACTGTAAAGTTTCATTAGAATCCATTTAGTAGTTTGTGTTGCGTGAAAGAAAGAGTAATAAAGATGCTTAGTAGGGATATAATATGGACATAGTGTAATAGTAATTGTATTAAATTATGAGTAGGAAGTATGATAAAAATTGTACGCTGTTTACGGCAAACCATAGAAATTCTCTTTATATTTAAGACCTTTGTACTACCTACGTTTAACAAACAAAAATTTGAATTTGAACTGACTTCCAACGTAACATAATGTTCATATATAATATGTCAATAAAACCGTCATCAACGCAGCCTATTTTCATTCCAAAAAAAGTCCCTTTAAACGGTCCTTTGGGTTCACTTAAAAACGCTTATTTCTAAACACCTAACGATGTCAATTAAATAAACGTTGATCCATCACAAGGTATTAATTAAGGTTTGATCCCGTTTATTTTTTATCCGTTAGGATATCTTAACGTAATTGTTAACATCCAAGAACTTGATAATTAACGCAATGATATTGTTGAGGCCGCGAGCGGTTCTTTGAAAAACGGTACAGACGGTACAGAGTATTTCTTGAAACAATAGAAGTTTGTAGGGTTTTGTTGAACTTATGTATATATAGGCTTATGTATAAGTATTTGGGAGGTTTATGTTCAGTATACAATTCCGTGCGACGATCTCCGTGCGGTGGCCGGTCCGTGTTGGATGCGAGTGGCAAGAGATCGGCCGTCTTAGCGTTTATTGAGAGCTATATTTAGCAGTGCACGAATAGGGGCTGATAATAATGATACAATTCCGTATATCATATCAAACTTTCCTGTATTATTGGTAGGCACCTTTATAGGTAGGTGTGCTAGCTGCTCGTTTCAATTTTTCAATTCTAACACTATTTGGATGCAATTTTTGTGATGATGCTGATGATAACCCAGAATCAATATGTTCAAAGTTTTTCATGTTTATGAAGCATTAACTTGAAGAATGAATAATGTACACCAAATCGATAGCGCAAAAGATGTATAATAAAACAAAACCAGAGGGAATATCATAAACGCTTCAGGCGTGTAATTTGAAAAACATGACATAGCTTTTGTCGTAAAGGTTACTATCGTACACGAGCTGTAGAGCTATTTAAATGTAATGGTTGTATTCACTTCCTAATCATCACTATCAGCCCTAATAATTTAATAGTGGACTTATTATAAAATTTTTCGTCAACTCCTAATATGGCTCTTTTAATGAATGCTAAGACGACCTATCTTCTGCCACTCGCATCTAATGAAGCTATGCCTGGAGATCGTCGTCCTAGACTAATTTTAATTTATCTCACACACTACTTTTAATTTATCCACAACAAAAGATATGTTATTATAAAACATAATCGTACACAACAGTTTGACATACAGCTTGGCAAAAAAGAGTATGGAAAAAATGAGGGCGCCATTTTCACTTAGGTCTCATCATAATATGGAAAATCAGCAAGATAATTTAATCAAATCGTTAAAAATAAATGTGAAACACTAAGCTTTACTCGAAATCTAGTATTTTTCGGCCAAGTATTGTCAACATCATAGGTTTCCATTTAGTAAAATATTTAGTTCCACCTGTCACCACGACATACTCTTTTTTGCCAAGTTGTACATATTAATATTGCGAACAATAGAGGTAGCCACTCAGCATTTGCCACACCATTACAGCAATGGTGAGACGCTGATTTTCAGTGACTCCTCATTGTCACTCACTTGGAGTGACATCACTGACAGTACTTACACAACTAAATAGTAACATATATATTATTTGAGTTTTAAAAGATCACAATTCACATCATTAATGAAAAAAAAAAACACAAATATTCACAATTTTCATGCATTGCCTAACCTAGAAGCACTATCTCTCACTCCTCATGCTGCTTTGCAGCCAAATTGGGCCGGCACGACTAGGGAAGTAACTCTCATTCATATTATTACATCGACGTCAAGTGACGTTTGTGAGTTTCCGGTGGCCCATTTGCCCTCTTATGTTACCTGTTGTGTGACTGGACCAAACAAAGCTACACGCAACTGAAGGAAGCAGCATGGGATCGCAGTAAATTTAGCCAACTGACCTCCGAACTTCATTATGAAGATGGCACCTGATGATGATGTAGTTTGTCATCCCCCATTGTCATATGCAACCTATAGCGTAACATCCCAAAAAAATATATTCAAATAATGAAAGATAAAATAAAATAAAGATATGACGGCGTCATCGTGGATGCAGTCACGCCATTTAAGCATGCTTACTACCATGGCGTGTCAATTGATGACACAAAACATTTAGACGTAATGGTGACAGTTTCATCCATTAACCTAACACGAGTGGAAGTCATATACTATGATGTAAGCTCCACTACTCTGAGAATTCGTTACATTATGCATATGACATTGTTTAAGCATCTTATAAAGAAAATGTGCGTCTTAGGTAATTTTATATGAAATTGTTAGGAGAAAATTGCGAATACATATTTTATAACATTCTAGAGAATATGAAGATTTTAAATAAAATGTGAACGTAAATATGAATATAAGCTGATACACATTAAAAATATATATTTTCATGTATTCTTGCAATTATAAACGCCTTATTTTTAATGATAAAAGGGTTACTCTGAAATTAAAAGCTTATTCGCTAATCTGAAAGGATTTAAATTTAGGAAATAAAAAAACAGTTACGATACTTTATGTTTTATATTGTAAGTACAATCTAGTTTTTATTGATGTGGGCGAATTTTATTTTATTCAAACTACGGATTGTTACTCTTTTTAGCCGACCTAAAAATTGGAGGAGGTACTCAATTCGACTGTATTTATTATGTTACTAGCTCTTGCCCGCGTTAAATTACTCAACTTAATTACTGTTAGTCACAGCGTGATGTTATATAGCCTATAGGCTATATAACATCATCGAAGGCTATAGCCTTCCTCGATAAATGGGCTATCGAACACTGAAATAATTTTTCAAATCGGACCAGTAGTTCATGAGATTAGCGCGTTCAAACAAACAAACTCTTTAGCTTTATAATATCAGTAAAGATTTTGGATTTTTTAAATTTTAAATCTTGTACTGTCCTGATAAAATTGCATCAAGATGAGTAGTTTTTGAGGTATCCTCCATAATGCGTAGTTGACTTCGACAGTCCACCAGCGGACGGATAACGTTGATAATGATGATGATGATGATGATGAATGCTTTTTAATTTTTAACACAAGACTTCACGATCTTACCACGGGGATTTATGTTCATAAAAATCCTTATATATGGCTCAAGCTGTATTCCAAGGAGGTCGTCATATTATAAGGACTCCTATTATTCGCCTTTTATTTTCGATTAAAATCTCCTTTAAAAATTTATTCCGTACATTTTCTTGGGCCGTCACAGTTGTCGAGTGGCATAATTAGGTGAACGCTAATCTTATTTTACGGCGGGAAAAATATTTTCGCGGAGGGGAAATATTGCTGACGAAGATAATGTAGATAAACTTAGGGAAAATGATTTAATTTTAAGCATATTTTGAACTAATAGTCATAAAATATATTTTAAAATTAGAACTAAAATAAAAATCGAATTCGGATCTGTTCAACAGTTTGAGAACTACGGTGCCACAGACAGGCATGCTTTTTACAACCGTATTTTTGCGTCGGGGATTTTCTGAAGTGAAACTTCTTTGCCCGCATGAGTGCAATTTTTTTTACAGATGAAACGCCACTAAAATGTGCAACGTTTTTGTCCAAGAAGAGGGAGAGAGTGATTGAGACCGATGCAAATGTAGCATGAAGCACATATTATCCATGGAGTGAGAGTAGGGAGCGAGCGAGTGAGAAAGATCGAGAGAGAGAGAGAGAGTGAGATAGAGCGAACGTCGCATCGCAAGTTTTGGAAATTTAAAGCTTTAGATTAGTATAAATATAAACGAGATTTAAAAATTAGTTTGCCAAATAAGTTTCACTTCTCACAAGTGTACTTTGATCGCGCGCACTTTTTTTAAAAAATAGATATGAAACTGATTCAATATAAAAATTACCCATTGCCATCATTTATATATTTTAGTATTTTGTTACAATTTAAAAAATCACATCAATATTGCAAATCCAAAGTAATACTGTATGCCTGTATCCTTATCACATCGAAGCTACTGATTGGTTATAGGAAAAAAATGGAAACTAAATGAAATATTAGTTTATGAATTAATCTCACCTAGATAACCTAGGTTTTTTTAATATAGGTAAGTGATCAGCGTCATCGAGTTTACCTGGAACTAGTTATGTTTTGCCTATCATGATACATAATATGTTAAGTCTTGCCTTTTTCTCCGAAACACAGCAAAACTGTTTAACGAGAGAAACAAGCAAGATGGTGGTACCCAAGTAGACGGGGTAAATATATATTTAGGCTATAATTTATATTGTATAGCTATCAAAACGATCATAACTTAATTACAAGCGAATCCACGGGCATTAGTTACTAACTATGAGCCTATAATGCGATTGAGTTAATTTCGTATGGATTTCAACCCTGGTGACCCTAGTGACTACGTCTACATCGGATTTAGTGAGCGTTTGAATCTGTCTGTGTCCTAAGGGGATATTTCGGTTGAGACATTTAAGCTTCTATTTCACTTACCTATACAGCAACTTATGATGAAAACAAGGTCGTTGACTTCCTTGGAAGAACGATGATACTCTACGTAGACAGTACTTTTTGACGTGACAACGTCTTATAATTCGATGGAGCCGGCTGCACGAACGAAGAAAGATGACGCATGCGGCGTTACCTCGCTCTGAGGCGTTCCATTTTCTTATGACAACTTTTCAGTTGTCAGGTTCAACTATCGTCAGTAAACCGACTTTACAGACAACCGATTTTTTTGTCTATTATTTGTTACTGGCGTTACAAAATGACAACATATTGCATGTTGAATATTCTAGAGCCTTTTTAATGGTCATATTCTGACACAGTAGCTCCCAAATACTCAAACGAATCTCAAATTTAAGACGTACTTAAGCTCGTGTTGTCCCTCTTTTTTCTTTGAATCTGACACGTCGTAGCATGAGTTTAAGCACGTCTTAAATTTGAGATTCGTTTGAGTATTTGGGGGTAAGTCCCTTTTCACACGAGCCGATTGCCGGGTTGCCGGCGCCGGGTATTCGGTAGCGAAGTGTATGCAAATTACGCCGGTATGTGTGTAAGCCCAATACATGCCCATATACTTCGCTACTGGATACCCGGCGCCGGCTACCCGGCAACCGGCTCGTGTGAAAAGGCACTTAGGGTTCGAATTCCTCTAGTGCTCAATTGTATGTTGAAAATGTAAAATTTGAAAGTCCCTTCTAAGTCCCTTCTTCTTCTCAAGAATTCCAACACTCTTGTACGCCATTTGATAGTAATAATTACAGAGAAAACTCCGAACATCCAAGGAAATTAATAAATTGTATGACATTTATTGAAAACGGGATATTTATTTAATTTCATTTTTATTTCGCGGATCTCGATATTTCGACATTATCTACGAAAAATGAAAAACATGTAAATATCCCGTTTTAAATAATTTTCGTAATGAAAATAACCATGTTAACTTAAAATCATCAATTGTATGACATTTCGTAATTAGACTTTGATTTCGTAATTAGACTTTGATTTATTTAACACGTCAGTCTATCTTCTATAGGTATGTGGGACTCGCTGCGCCCGAGATGGTAAATGGACGCAGCTCTACCAACTAAAACCCGGCGAGTGCCACCAGTGCCGCCTTGGTGAGGTGCCCCGGATCTGTTAAACTAACAGGGCACCTCGACGGCTAGTCAGTCCCGCAAGGGACCGACGCCACCTCCACAGAGGGGTTGTCCCGCACCACAGACAACCCCTACCAACGTCAGGACAGTACAATGGGATGAGGTTCCCATCCTCCCCCCTTTCCCCCTGCTCTTATGTCCCCTCTTCTTATAAGAGGGGTACAAAGAGCCCCCTCGGCTCAATTGGCTTCGCTCAAGGTGCTGGGCTCACCCTAGGCTACTGAGCCCCACCGCCATGTCAAGGCCTGATCCATGGTGGGGATGTCATGCCCTACATATTATACACACAGATTTTTCTTTTTTTTTCTTTAACGCCGGGAAATGCTCTGAGGCATCCCGCGGGGGAGTGGGTCTCCCCGCGCAGATATGTGGGACTCGCTGCGCCCGACAGCTGGTAAATGGACGCAGCTCTGACCACTAAAACCCGGCGTGTGCCACCAATGCCGCCTTTGGTGAGGTGCCCCGGGTCTATAAAACAAACAGGGCACCTCGACGGCTAGTCAGTCCCGCAAGGGACCGACGCCACCTCCACAGAGTGGTTGTCCCGCACCACAGAACAACCCCTCCCAACGTTGGGACAGTACAATGAGGTGAGGTTCCCATCTTCACCCCTTGCCCCCTGCTCTTCTGTCCCCTATTCTTATAAGAGAGGTACAAAGAGCCCCCTCGGCTCAATTAGCTTCGCCCAAGGTGCTGGGCACACCTTAGGCTACAAAGCCCCACCGCCACGTCAAGGCCTGAACCATGGTGGGGACTATGTCATGTATACACATATTATACACACAGTCATCAAGTCAATCGTAGTTGTATAATAACACTGATATAATAATAATAATAATAAAACGATCTCTGTGCAGTGGCCGGTCAGTGTTGGACGCGAGTGGCAAGATATCGGTCGCCTTTGTTCAGCAGTGGACTGTAGCTGATGATGACGAGGATAAAGAGGATGGATACCCATAACTAAAATGAATACTCCAATAGATGTATGAATAAATAATAAATATTAATAAAATATACATATTATATTTTAAGTTGACATGGTTATTTTCATTTCTAAAATTATATCACACGAATTTGTATTTGGCAAGAACGAACTTGTGACCTGATCAGTCCCCCGCCCGTTTCAATTATCACTCGCATATATAATTCATTCAAAAATATAAAAGTTAACACCGTCAAATTGGTGTCCTTTATCCTTTTTCACGCCCATTCGAAGGGGATAATTTGTCAACCGTTCTGAATATATTTTTCAAATGCTCCCTTTTTGGGTCTCGTGAGTGTACAATTTGTGGACACGAGAGAGTATTGTGAACGAGGTCCGGTCAATGTTTCCATGGACATATTCAATACGCAATGTTCAATAATGTCAGAGGTTTACATACAATGAATGATTGAATTAGAATTTAGGACACGTTAGTTTGTGAATAACTTTTGTAAATAGAAGTGCAGATTTTTTTAAAAGTGAAAACTTATTTTGGTGATTTCACAGATTTTTGAAGGCTGTGAGTGAGCTAGATCCGTCACACTCAGCGTTAAAAGGCTCGATCGAGTGAACTCGGGACCGCCGAGTGTGCCCGAGCGAGAAAGATACAGTCTTTTTTTTCCAAATGAGTTGATTCGTGTGCTAATGCTGCGTGTACTCTTATGTAACTGCTATTTCTGTGTTAGTTGGTTGTGTATTTATGCTTAAGAAAGATACAGTCAGCTGCTCCTCACTGCTGAGTGCTGTGTCGCTGTGTTTATTTACACGAAAAAAGACACCTCTACCTGTAATGTGAAAGGGACAACAAATGATGTAGCCTTTTTTTTCTTTAACGCCGAGAAATGCTCCGAGGCATCCCGCTCGGGAGTGGGTCACCCCACGCGGATATGTGGGACTCGCTGCGCCCGACAGCTGGTAAGTGGACGCAGCTCTACCCACTAAATAGCGGTGAGTGACACCAATGCCGCCTTTAGTGAGGTACCCCGGATCTGTTGAGCTAACAGGGCTCCTCGACGGCTAATCAGTCTCTCAGGAGACCGATACCACCTCCACGGAGGGGCTGTTCCGCACCACAGAACAACCCCTTCCAACGTCGGGAGAGTACAATGAGGTGAGGTTCCTGTCCTCACCCCATGTCCGCTGCTATTTTGTCCCCTCTTCATATAAGAGGGGTACAAAGAGCCCCCTAGCCTCAATTATATTCGCCCAAGGTGCTGGGCACACCTTAGACTACTGAGCCCCACCGCCACGTCAAGGCCTGAACTATGGTGGGGAAATGATGTAGCCTATTTAATTTCACGACAATTGTATTTCACTATATACATGATAGTACTTTACTGATAAACTAAAATTCAGAGTTATAAGTTTTGACTTCTATCGACAGTCCCTATGACTGGTTAGATTAGATTTATTCTTTATTTTAGTTAGAAAGGTTAACGGGCAGACGATTCTGCTAAATCAGCCATTAGCGTCGCCTATGATATAAGCAGGTTTCGATGGGACTAGGCCTGGGCAAGTCATTCATGCGTTGTCTATCCTGAGACGTAAAATGCTAATATTCAGTGTGTGTAATTTAAACTCTTCTCTCTCCGAAACACAGTAAAGCGTTTTCACAGAAGATGGAAGCAGGCGGATACTTGTTGAACTTTTTCATGTCAGTTGGATAGGCAAACTGGCAGACATGCCACCTGATAATAAGTTGTCAACGTCGCCCGTAAAACATAAACCAGTTTACCTGGAACTAGCCCAGACAACTCATTTAAATGTGTTGCCTATCCTGAGTCATAATATCCTGAGAAATAAGCAAGATGGTGGTACCCATGCAGCCGGGTGTGCGGCACAGCGCTTCCCTCCCACCGGTAAGTTCTTGAAGGTGTTGCAGATAAAATGAATGTCATTTGAATACATACTGGTATGCGTACCATCTTATTGTTTATTTGTTTCGTGACGGCTATAGGCAGTGTAATTAACCATTGTAACTTACCATCTTACGTTTGCTAAAATCATACCTACGTTCTCCGTAGTCAACTAAAGTAAAATATAATATCTATAATAATAATAATATCTATGGACGCTTTCATACCACGTCAATCTGGTCCCGTGGTAAGTTCTCGAAGAACTTGTGTTACGGGTACCAGACAACGGAAATATATTTAATAATTTTATACTATACATATATTTAAGATTTTTATTATGTAATACACATATTTAATATATCCATGACCCAAGAACACAGAAAATATTTTTGTTCCCTGGCGGGATCCGAACCCGCAACCTCTGGTTTGAGCGCCGACGCGCTTACCACTTAGTCACAGAGGTCGTCAAAAATATATGACATTACAATGAAAGCACCTACAACTCTTTGTTAAATCTTGCTTGGAGACTCCTGTCATCATCATCATCATCATCAGGTGCTATTTTCATGTTGAAGTTCGGAGGTTAGTTGGCAAAACTTTCTGCGATCCCATGCCACTTCCTTAAGATGCGTATTATTTGTTAGTAGTCCTTGTCTCCTATATAAAATTGTAAATAGAAATACATCATCGAATGTTGCACATTGTCATTTCTGTTAAACTTTTGTCGTGTACTGACTTCGTAACTAGTAAGCACTTGTAAGCCCTCGAGCCCTAACGATCGAGTTCAGTGCGGACAACTTATTGGTATATTCCATGTTCGTAACATATGAAGATTCTTGCAATGGAAAATTGGTAAGTGATGTAGTGAGAATACACTGTCTTTATAATAGCTTATTATATAGCTAAGAGAATGTACTATAGGTGATAGTAGATTGTTTGTGTTTACAATAATAATATTTCTTTCTTATGAAACGTAACTCATAATCGTGACAATAATATAATATTAGTAGAGTAGAGTATAGATTCCGAGGTAAATATAATATTCGTAGAGTTAAGTATAGATTGGGAGGCAAATATAATATTAGTAGAGTAGAGTATAGCTTGGGAGGCAAGTATAATATGATAAGAGTTAAGTATATGTAGATTAGGAGGAAAATATAATATTAGTAGAGTTGAGTACAGATTGGGAGGCAAATGTAATATTAGTAGAGTAGAGTATAGCTTGGGAGGCAAATATAATATGATAAGAGTTAAGTATATGTAGATTAGGAGGCAAATATAATATTAGTAGAGTTGAGTACAGATTGGGAGGCAAATGTAATATTAGTAGAGTAGAGTATAGCTTGGGAGGCAAATATAATATGATAAGAGTTAAGTATATGTAGATTAGGAGGCAAATATAATATTATTAGAGTTGAGTACAGATTGGGAGGCAAATTTAATATTAGTAGAGTAGAGTATAGCTTGGGAGGCAAATATAATATGATAAGAGTTAAGTATATGTAGATTAGGAGGCAAATATAATATTAGTAGAGTTGAGTACAGATTGGGAGGCAAATGTAATATTAGTAGAGTAGAGCTTGGGAGGCAAATATAATATGAGAAGAGTTAAGTCTATGTAGATTAGCAGGCAAATATAATATTAGTAGAATCATTAGATCCGGGGCACCTCACCAAAGGCAACATTGGTGGCACTCGCTGGGTTTTAGTGGGTAGAGCTGCGTCCACGTACCAGGCACCAGCTTTCGGGCGCAGCGAGATTCACTCCCCCGCGGGATGTCTCTGAGCATTTCTCGGCGTTAAAGAAAAAAAAATAGCTTATAAATTTATTAAATTTATTTCCGTTCCTAGTTCCCGTAACACAAGTTCTTAAGAACTTACCATGGAGCTAGGTTAACGTGGTGTGATTGTTAAATATTATTATTATTTAGAGTAGAGTATAACTTGGAAGGCAAATAATATATTAGCTATCATTCTAGTGGCGCCGTTTTTATTAGTTATTAGATTTTTTACGATGCCTTGTATTTTTTAATATTTCAATCAACTTCAATAATAAATTTAGTGTTACGCGATACTTTTACCCCACTAAATACAGGTTAGCGCATAATAAAATCTCTCTATAACTTCTTTTTCTATACATTATGAATATGTTTATATGACATCGACAGAGTTATTTAACCTTAAATACGGAACGAAGCTAGTTTTACTTACTTTTGAGCATACGTCTCACGTATTTTTCTTATAAAACTTGTTTACGATGTCACTCGTAATAAATATAACAATTACTAGAAAATAGGACTTCATTCTTCAAACTGCGATGAAATGAGCCGTTTAATAATATTAAGTATAATTCTAATAAATATAAAAAATCAACATGACGTTCATCTTTAATTAACGCATTAACCCCAAAGGTGAGCCCCTAAGGGTGAACCCCTAAACTTAAGGCCTAAGGGCTTAAAGGGTCGTGGTTTCTCCATAACTTCGGTGTTACTCGGTTACAAAACAGCGCGACTTTTATACACGAATCCTTTTTGGCAAAATACATTTCTATTGAATAATATAAGTGAGGATAAGTGTATATTTTAACGTAGCAATATAATAAATCGTTATATATCGATATTTAAATCGATTTATTGTGAAAACGAGGTGGACCTCGAATTAAACAAGGACTTAATGAGTTTACTGTTTGCGAAAAGTGAAGTGGCAAACTACCTGTGCTGTAAAACATTCATGTGTCATTATATTACTTTATATTTAGCAATGATAAGCTGTTGATTTTCCTAATAAATAAATAAATAAATAAAAAACATTTCTATCCTATGTGGCTTAATCATTTACCGCTTTGAACTCTAGGTTGATATAAATTGAATCATCGACAATCAACTATCGATATAAAGGGAACATGTCTAGATACTCGCACATACATACTGGAGTAAACATAGACAAATTATTTTACTCATTATAATAAAACATATAAATTAGCATGGTTATTTTCATAACTATTTAAAACGAGTTATTTATAATTATTAATACTTTACTATTTCGAGAAGAAAACGTCTTAGGGCCTGTTATTACGGCCTGCCTTGCCCTTTGAATGCAACCTGTAAATACCATAGACTTAGTACACTGATCGATTGGCAACGTCTATTATAAAATAAGACTCAAAACAGTTTGTTTTTATATGTATGTATATTTTGCTTTGATGCGTAACTTCGCCATGGAGGATAGACACACACGCACACACACACACACACACACACACACACACACACACACACACACACACACATATGTATAAAAACAGCATGCTATACTCTGTTACTTCACCAGCGCCACTGAGGACGATTTTTGAACTTGTTATTTATAGCAATAGCAATTTATAGGACATTTTTTCAACTTTTCTCCCATATGGGATTGTATCTATCCTCCATGTTTTTCTATTGCCTTGCTAATCGTGTATTAAACTTATGGAAATATAGAAGCTCATAATATAGCGAGTTTAATTTGGGTCCCGAATGGAAACACGTTCCACAAGTGAGCGTGTTGGAGGTTTAAGACAATGAATTTATAATAACATCGCCTAATTGGATCCCGAACACAACTCTAAACGGATTACCAACGCACACAATTTGATTGGTTGCCTGTTTTAATTATAGAATATAATTTTAGTCTTATGTCCTGTTTGACATTGACATCTGTCAAATCATAATGTCATTGCTTTAATAGAATTCTCGGGAGCTATTATACAGTAAGAATAAGAAGAACAGTATTTATTTAGTAGGACTATTGTAAAATCGTATATTTATTTTATGGTTATGATACATTTAAGGAATTACTGACCATAACAAGTCTGCTATGTTCACAATTTGTTTCTTTCATACGGTTATTTTTATAATATTAATTAAGTCACCATATTAATAAATTCTGACAAAATGACATCAAATTTATTTTAACGTATAAACTTAGAATAATTACACTATAGAAACCTAGTCCGCGCGACCATTTTGAAGCAACTCACATGGAGCCATTTTGCACCAAGCGCCGGGAAGTTCCGCAGTATTCTATGTCAAACCGCACCAAACGTGTCTCCGTAAAATAAATAATTATGACGATTTGTGCAGTTAAATTGTATGACAATACATCTGAATAACAAAATAAATGTAATAACATCACTTTTTTCTGGAAATCTTTCAATATTTCGTAGTATCTTGTAATTAATTAGGTTTAAATAAATACAATTTTTTTCAATGCTCAGTATTGCCCGATTGTGAAAATATTTTTACTGATTATTTTCCCCCACTGAATAAATTTAAAACAGTTGCTACTGATATTTACGTAGATACGTGACACGTTCTCGAATTAATGTGTTTGTGTGATTTAACGATATCAAATACAAACAGTAAAACAGTAACAAATATTCATACTTCCATCCATACAAACTTTCGCGTTTATATTACAGGTTACAAGTTTAAACAGTAATATGTGTAACAACTTTACACTACAACTGTGTTTCATGCCAATAAAAAATAATTATAAAAATGTATATTTTACTAATTATTGAAACTATATATATAAACTGTTATATTTTCTTCGTTTCATATAAATAAACATTCTTGTAATATAGCAATTATACATAATAAATAATAATATAGCTTGTATGCGGTTAAGTAAAGTTGTTATAAATTAAAACATAAATAGATATGCCCACCTAGCTATTTATGTATTAAATATTATTGCTATAACAAATTGTTATCAGCGGCCGAATCATTTCCCGTTTTCGGGAAAACTTCACCACTACTGGCAACATTGAATCAATTTTGTGCTTCATTTTTGACAGCGCGCTTGTATGAAGACTGACCTTCTATAGTGTAATTATTCTAAGCGTATAAACCAATTTAAATTTCATTAATTTTTAACACTATTTTGGCTTATATATCATATTCTATTCTTGTTTGTATATTAATTCATAAATAACTCAAAAATATAAACATATTGTTTCCACGTATCCAGCCTGCATATAACGTTAGCCCACACTTCATTATTCACAGTGATTAAAGGTTATAAAGTGTGTTTATACGCGTTATTATTATTATTATTAAAGTTCTTTAATAAAGTTACATACGTTTTATTATAAGAATCACGCGAATTATTTCTCTTTCCACTAATATTTAGGGTTCCCTTTTTCAAAATGACAAAACGGCACCCAATATTATATTAAAACTAGATTGTTTATTTGATGACCTCTATGGTTCAATGGTTAGCGCGTTAGCGCTCAAGCCGGAGGTAGCGAGTTCGAATCCCGCCAGGGAACAAAAAAGTTTTCTGTGTTCCTGGTTCATGGTTTTTTTATGTTAGTTGGATAGGTAAACTGGCAAACGTACCACCTGATGGTAAGTGGTAGACGTCGCCCATGAACATAAACTAGTATACCTGAATCGAGCCCAGGCAACCCATTTGTGTTGCCTATCCTGAGACATAAGATGTTAAGTCTCGGTGCCAGTAATTACACTGCCTGTCTTGCCCTTCTCTCCGAAACACAGCAAAGCTGTTTCACGGGAGTAACAAGCAAAATGGTGGTACCCATGCAGCCGGGAGCGCGGCACAGCGCTTCCCTCCCACCAGTAATGGACGTGTATTAAATATATGTAATACGTAGGTATTATATTATAAAAATCTTAAATATATGTATAGTAAAAAAGTATTAAATATATCCGTTGTCTGGTACCCGTATCACAAGTTCTTCGATAACTTACCACGGGACCAGATTGACCTGGTGTAAAAAGTGTCCATATATATTATTACTAGTTGTTGCTTCGCCCGCGGCACTCAACTCCTATATGTCACAGCGTGATGTTATATAGCCTATAGCCTTCCTCGATAAGTGGGCTGTCTATCACTGAAAGAATTTTTCAAATCGGACCAGTAGTTCCTGAGATTAGCGCGTTCAAACAAACAAACAAACTCTTCAGCTTTATAATATATAGTATAGATTGTGTTAATCTACGGAACTCATAAAAAGGATTTGAAGAGTTCTACTTTTCTTTCTACACTTTATATAACTAATAATATGATTATTTAAGTTTGGTTAGTACTTTTTTCATTTATGGACAGCTGAAACTACGGGAAACAGCTTTTTTTTCTTCTACGCCGGGAAATACTCTGAAGCATCCCGCTGGGTAGACCCACTTTCCCAGGGGGGTATGTGGGACTCGCTGCGCCCGAAAGATAAGGTGGATGCAGATATACCCACTAAAACCCAGTGAGTGCCACCAATGCCGCCTTTGGTGCCCCGCGGATCTATTGAGCAAACAGGGCACCTCGACGACTAGTCAGTCCCCCAAGGGACTGAGGGAAGTTTATAAGAGAACTTATAAGAGGGGCACAAAGAGCAGCCCCCTTGGTTAAATTTACTTCGCACAAGGTACTGGGTTTTCCCAACCAAGGTTCAGGCCTTGACATGGCGGTGGGGCTCAGTAGCCTAAGCTGTGCCCAGCACCTCACCCTACTATCTCGATGTTGAGAGGGGTTGTTCTGTGGTGCGGGACAACCCCTCTGTGGAGGTGGCGTCGATCCCCTGAGGGGCTGACTAGCCGTCGAGGTGCCCTATTTGCTCATTAGATCTGGGACACCTCAAAGGCAGCATTGGTGGCACTCCCCAGCGGGATGTCGCAGAGCATTTCCCGGCGTTAAAGAAAAAAAAAGGGTACTGGGTTCACCTTAAGCGACTGAGTCCCACCGCCAGGACACGACCTTGGTGGGGTGGGAAACAGCTAGTATACCATATAAGTAATTATACTTGCCCATAATTATTGGTACATAACCCATAATAGCAGTATCGAACAAATAATGTTCAATATTTTTGTTACACTCATCGATCAAACGTCAGTACACTTTGTTGTGATTTCTACGTTGTTTACGTACCAAAAAAATAAATAAAGCCCACACTGTAAGCAAATACTGCATAGCTTTAGATAAACTTTATTACAGTTCACATGTTCGTCGTAGAAATGAAACGAAGAACAGCGATAGAAGTTGATGAAAGTATGAGTGAAATAATTAAATTCAACTAATGAAAGCTTATTTCAATATTAGTAAAAAATATTTTTTTAATATTCAGAATACTTGTTTGAAATCTTTTTCTGAATTATTTCTATCGAGATATATGTAAGCGAATAGAGCTGTATACAGAAATAATGTTTATTTTCGCTTTTTTATTTATCAGGAGTAAACTCACAAAGTTTGTCAAGACTACTGATAAGAAAGAATACTTATTTCCTAAAGAAGTTTTAACTGAAAGACAATAAGGCCTTTATTAAACTTTAACAATACGTTTTAATTAAGTATTTTTACGATCGTCGATCACCGTGCAGGTGCCGGTTCCTGTTGGATGCGAGTGGCGAGGGATCAGTCACCTTGGCGTTCATTGAATGAGGCCTATGTTCAGCAGTGGATGGATAAAGGCTGATGATGAACTTGTCTTGAATAAATAAATTTTAGCAAATATTTGTACTGTTAGAAAAAAAGGAATTTTCAGTGAATGATAATATTTTTAATGTAAAGTTATTCAGGTCGAGAAACAAATCGCCAATTATTGCAACAGACATTCTGGAATAAATATACTGATTGATGTCAATGTACGCGCATCTAGCCTAAGTTGGTAATTTAATGGCTTAGGTATAAGCTGGAGCGATCGGTAGCTTCGGTCGTTCAAAAAAGGTTTTAGTCTGACTTTTGACTCGAAGCTGAAAATCAGTAACACACGGAATTGCATGCATTCCGTATGTTACTGATTTTCAGCTTCGCATGCATTCGTATTCATATCAAAAAAGGTAAAATAACAAATAATTTACAAGCATTTTTAAAAATTGGTTAGATTGGCAAACTAGCACAAGATTCATGTACAGTTAAGTGGTAGACGTGGTCTATAAAGTTCACGTAGGTTAGTAAACCTGGACCCAGGTTTTTTATAGCATAGAAGGTCAAACGAGCAGTCGAAGCCTTTTGGCGACTATCGACATCCAGAGATTATGTAGATGCGTTGCCCTCCTTTTCCCTATCCCCCAAGGGCCACGGGAAACTCACAAACCGGACGAAACTGTGAGAGAGGTACCCCGTTCGTGCTAGCCCAATTCGACTGCAAAGCAGCATGGCACTACCTCTTACTTATTAATGCGTTTCTGAAACACAACTAAGCTTCGCGCTAAAAAAATAAGGTACTTTGATTGTAATCACATTTTGTGGGCGACATAACACTGCCCACCCAATGTGTAATATTAAAAAAAAACATTACTGTATCGCTCAATATAAGATTTAGTAATAAAAGTAATTAGGTGAATATGCAGCTTTATCCTGTTTACTTTGTAGCCCCGGTGCAATAATGTCGGAGCGTAACGAAGTGTTTACACTTGTCAATCAAACTTCGCCACTGGAACTTCGGGAATAAATTTAATTTGGAAACTTGGTAATACTTGACCTACGTCATTATTTTATATATTATACCGAAATTACTATTTTGAACCAGTCTAAGTCGGCGGTGTAAAAAAAGATTCATACCTTTTATACCACTATATATAAAATATAATATAATATTAGTAAAATATATAAACATTATTAGCAGGTTCTTTAAAATGTACGATTAAGCGTGATATTTATAATTTACATAAATGTGGTTTATAATAAATTATAGTTTAAAAAAAAAACTAAAAACACGCTTTCATAGCAAACTAAACTAAAAATTTGAAAATATTTTTAAATAGAAGAATTAAATGTATTAACAAAATAAATGATATTACTTATTGTAAAAAAGCGTGGTGCTTGTAGTAAGTTTTCTCCTCACGCTTTTTTACAATGATTATGTAAAAATAACATGTTGATTTCATTAAAAAAAATATATATACTTAAAAAACTTTATATAAAAATTAGCAACTTAGTTTGTTTTTTTAGTGTTTTCACACACATCTATCCGACGTGCCATGGAAGTTTGCCAATATACATGTAAATCATGCATGACAATACCTGACTGTGACACGGTTATAACGTGCATATGAAATTACCAACGAACTCCTGTACACGAGTTTTGTTTAATTTGACAGATACAGCCTTCTTACGTCATTTTTTTAAAATCTTTTCCTACGTCATATGAAAACGAAATAAGATGTGCCAAAAAAACTTTTGTATCCATTTCAATAACTAAGGAAAGTTTCGCCTTTGTGATTTGAAATTGTTTTCATAAAGAAACCTTTTAGATAAAAGTATGTATTGTTGCAGAAAATTTATGTTGATTTAAGAATTAACTTTATATAAAACCTTTTTCTACGACTTTGTTGTTCCAGTTTTATTAAATCAAATGATATTTTATTGTACAAGTGTAGAAATTGTTTCGGTTGCAAACTACACTTAAATACACAAGACTGGGAAGACGAGATGTTCTGTTTATTTAGTAGCTTATTTACAACTAGCGACCCGCCCCGGCTTCGCATGGGTGCAATGCTGATACTAAACATACTACAGAATTTATTTGTATACAACCTGCGATTTATTAATGGTTTTAAATATCTTCGAAAATATTCACTTAAATGACTTTCTTTATAGAACCATATCGATCTTTATTAAATGCACAATGTATTTAAGGTATTGCTTCATAAATAAGCTATTATTTCTCGTAAAAAGTAAAAGATAAAATGCTTATTGTGGCTTATCCCTAAGAGATAGACATATACTATTATGGATTTTTTGTACACCCTTTTATGTTGTACTATACTGTACTACATTATTTTGATCTATCTGGTAGGGTTCAGCCAGCGTTTGAAATGCAAGCACAAAAAATGTGCTTATTTACGACACCACATTAGAAACCTCTAAAATTATCATTGTTTGTCTACTACATTTTATATGTATTATACATATAAAACTTCCTCTTCGATCAACAGTGAACGAAAATAGCATCACTCTATCTATTTAAAAAAACTGGATCAAAATCCGTTGCGTAGTTATAAGGAGAGACAGACGGGAATCAACTTTATATACTATGTAATGATAATTATCATCCTTATAAGGAATACAAGTTTAAATAGTTTTAAACTTGATTACCGGTAGGAGGGAAGCGCTGTGCCGCGCTCCCGGCTGCATGGGTACCACCATCTTGCTTGTTTCTCCCGTGAAACAGCTTTGCTGTGTTTCGGAGAGAAGGGCAAGACAGGCAGTGTATTTACTGGCACCGAGACTTAACATCTTATGTCTCAGGATAGGCAACATGTCGTGGCGGAAGTTCTTGCTGAGGTGCACTCCTATGTCTCGGATAGGAGGTCTCTCGGCGAGAGCCTGACGCTGGACGGGATCCTGCGGGTCCGCCGACTAGGGCAAGAGGCGTTAATGCTGAGGTGGGGAGAGGACCTGGCGTGGGAGCCGTATGGCAAACGCCTAACGGTTGCCCTGCGTCCGGTCCTAGAGCGGTGGATGCGCCGTAAGCGTAAACCCCTTACCTTCCGTCTGACACAGGTGCTCACTGGGCATGGTTGCTTTGGTGAGTACCTGTGCCGGACGGCCCGCAGGGAGCCGTTGGCAGTGTGTCACGATTGTGGCACGGTGGTGGACTCGGCCCAGCACACCCTCGAGGTGTGCCCGAGATGGGCGGCGCTGCGTCATGATCTGACATCGGTCATCGGAGGGGACTTGTCTCTGCCGAGTGTCATCCCCGCGATGCTCGGCGACGACGAGTCCTGGACGGCGATGGTCTCCTTCTGCGAGGCAGTAATGTCCCAGAAGGAGGCCGATGAGCGGGTGAGAGAGGAGGCCGCCGACGAGGCCTCCCACCGCGGGCGACGAACGGGGGTGCGTAGGAGGCGCTACCTAATGCGCCTCCAGTAACGCCCCTGTGCTCGTGTCGGGCCCAGGATGGGGTTTTAACCTGGGTCCAGCTAGACACGACGTCGTCGGGGACTGCTAAAAGTATCGAATCAAACGAACAGCCGAGCAGTCCCCCTTTAGAGGAGGAGTCTGGCCTTTTCGCCGGGGCCAGCCTGTCGCCGAGGGTCCTGCGTTGCCTGCATGATCCGGGACTCTCATAAAAGGCGGCTGAGGGCACTTGCAGCGGTTTGGATAGGCAACATATAAATGAGTTGTCTGGGCTCGTTCCAGGTATATTAGTTTATGTTCATGGGCGACGTCGACTACTTACCATCAGGTGGTACGTTTGCCAGTTTGCCTATCTAACTAATATAAAAAAGACGTTGCATTGATGTTTTTTCTTAGGTTTGTATATATTTTCTGGATACTTCATATATAGGAGCTGTTCTATAGATTGACTCATCACGATGGAACTATAAGACCTAGAGACTTGAAATATGGTTGGAATATTACTTTTGCCATGTAGAAGTCATCTAAGAAGGGATTTTTAGAAATTCCTCCCCCTCCCCCTTTGACAGAACGAAGTCTGTGTTGGCAGCTAGACTTCATATATTGATATTTATTTATTTATATTGGGCAACAACGATTATGGTGGATGGTATTATAGTAGTACCACAGTGTAAATACATACAGTGGTTCAACGCGTTTGAAGTCACGCGAAATGCCGCTTTTCTTTTGACATTTTTTATTCCTCTAGGGTTGTCACAATATTTACATCAGTTTTTTTGTATCTCTAAGTATTTTTTTCTTTTTTTTTCCTTTTAAATTAAGTATTTTATTTTATTAATGTGTGTGTGTGTATGTATGTATGTATATATGTATGTGAATATATGTATATCATATGAATATGTATAATATATTTATATTCCAATTTATTCTATACGTATATGACCGAATAAACCTATTATGCAGTATTCTTTATTATGTTATCCATATCACATTTTTATAAGTATAATATAGATAGTATTTTATATTAAGTATGTGAATGTGCAGAGATATCCATCTTGTATTTCGAAATATATCGTCATATTCGTAATCGGCACCCCTAAAAACCATGAAAACGATACCCATATTGATTTTATTCAAAAAGTCGCGTCCGCCATCTTGAATTTTGAAATACATTTTCATATTCGTAATCGGCACCCTCGAAAACCATTCTAAGAAGGGACAAAAATCTAGTCAATTAATGCATAATTTAAACTAGTATCATAATTAAAACTATTTAATTTAAAAAATCATACAAAGAATAAAATACTCTTTAGTAAAAGCATCTGGAAAAAAATATAAGTAACGAAACACTTAAACAATCAAAATAAAAAGAGACATCCCTGGCTGACTGGCCTGACTGCTCCCGAACGAGTATATGGCAGTTCGGGAGATGCCCACCTCTCCCTCATCCCGCAAACCCCGCACGATTGCTCTGTCTAGACGCGTCCGTCGGACTACTGTATGACTGGTTATACTGTAGTAGTACATAGTAGTATCTTACTAATATTATAAACGCGAAAGTTTGGATGTTTCTTTACGTCCAAACATATTTACCACAAAACTACTGAACGGATTTTGAAACTCGGAAGTGTTGTAGCTAATATACCAGAATAACACAATATGTGCTACATTTTATTACGAAAAATTTAAAGTTCCTACGGGAATTACATTTGTTAAAAATAATCATCATCACCGGATACGGCTGTAATTCTAAGATAACGTGGGCGAAGTTGCGGGCACCCTAGCTAATATATTAATATAATGTCTATAGACGCTTTTTTACACCACATCAATCTGGTCCCGTGGTAAGTTCTCGAAGAACTTGTGTTACGGGTACCAGACAACGGAAATATATTTAATAATTTTATACTATACATATATTTAAGATTTTTATTATATAATACACATTTTTTTTTTCTTTTACGCCGAGAAATGCTCTGAGGCATCCCACCTGGGGAGTCCCACTCCCCAGGTGGGTATGTAGGACTTGCTGCGCCTGGAAGGTGGTAAATGGACGCAGCTCTACCCACTAAAACCCGGCGAGTGCCACCAATGCCGCCTTGGTGAGGTGCCCCGGATCTGTTAAGCTAACAGGGCACATCGACGGCTAGTCAGTCCCGCAAGGGACCGACGCCACCTCCACAGAGGGGTTGTCCCGCACCACAGAACGACCTCTCCCAATGTCGGAATAGTACAATGGGGTGAGGTTCCCATCCTCACCCCTTGCCCCCTGCTCTTTTGTTCCCCTCTTCTTATAAGAGGAGTACAAAGAGCCCCCTCGGCTCAATTGGCTTCGCCCAAGGTGTTGGGCTCACCCTAGGCTACTGAGCCCCACCGCCACGTCAAGGCCTGAACAATGGTTGGGATATAATACACATATTTAATACACATCCATGACCCAGGACCACAGATTTTTTTTTGTTCCCTGGTGGGATTCGAACCCGGTACCTCTGGCTTAGCGCTAACGCGCTTAACCACTGAGCCACAGAGGTCGTCAAAGTAGCGATTCGTTTCGCCTTCGATGTGATATTAATATATATATTTTGTAGTATTGTATAATTGTATATTTATTAATATTGTAGAAATCATGTGGGTGTACTTCATTATCATGATCAGGCTTTTTGTCCACTGGACATAGGCCAAATGAACGTAAAGCCGGCAGACTTCCTGAATGTGCCTATTATAAATTACTAGCTGTTGCCCGTAGCTTCGCCTGCGTTAACTTACTCAACTTAATTACTGTTAGTCACAGCGTGATGTTATATAACCTTACTCGTTAAATGGGCTATCTAACAATGAAATAATTTTTCAAATCAAACCAGTAGTGCCTGAGATTAGCGCGTTCAAACAAACAAGCCCTTTAGTTTTATAATATTAGTATAGATTTATTATATTCCTTTTCATAACATAATACTCAAGATTGTGGCCGTTTTAATGTGGTCACAACTCATGTCCTAGTTTCACATGTAACAATGTGAGCTTTCTGTCTGGCGAGGAAATTGTCACTCGCGCGATTGGCTTATGTGAACGAGAACTTAGATCTGAGGAAATAAGTTTGAAACACTTATAACTATCATTTATTGATTTTTGGTATTTAGATCTTTACCCATGAAACATTACCAATACCAAACTATTAAAGTGAAACTTTTATTACATCGTGTCAATCTTTTTCGTCTGTGTGTTGCATGTCGCGTGACGGTCGGCCGCTAAGTTTTCCAAGTATAAAATTAATATTGATAAAGCGATTTTTATACCCTTAATGGAATATTATTTCAAATATTTTTAGTTAAATGTCTATCATGTGAAAAAAGTTTCCTTTTACTGTGGTTTCATAAAACCACACAAGCCTTTTCTTTTTTTTATATCACCATCATCACCGTAAGCTTCTATCCGCCCACTCCAGTGGCCGGTCCGTGTTGGATGCGAGTGGCATGGGATCTGCCGTCTTGGCGTTCTTTGAGGGAGGCCTATGTCCAGCAGTGAGCGGATTATAGGTATATCAACAACAAAATATATATTTTGGTACCGCTTTACCCGTATGCATATGATGAGTTTTTCAGCAATTGTATTGGTGGGGGCATTTGCTTGGCGGACCCATTAATGTAGTATTTTGGTTAGGTATACCTTCGGCTTTATAGCTCAGCTTGTATTACAAGAAAGACATAACGGTGGCACGTCTACCTGTTTTAAATAAAAAGCCAAGTTGAAAGTGCCCCTTATCTTAACTAGACTTCTATACAGTTGTCTTTACAATGGTTCACACCTTGACGTGGCGGTGGGGCTCAATAGCCTAGGGTGAGCCCAGCACCTTGGGCGAAGCTAATTGAGCCAAGGGGCACTCTGTACCCCTCTTATAAGAAGAGGGGACAAAAGAGCAGGTGGCAAGGGGTGAGGATGAGAACCTCACACCATTATACAGTCCCGACGTTGGGACGTCCCGCACCTCAGAACAACCCCTCTGTGGAGGTGGCGTCGGTCCCTTGCGGGGCTGACTAGCCGTCGAGATGCCCTGTTTGTTTATAGGGTTTGTTTAGAGAGGGTAGAGCGGCGTCCACTTACCAGCTTTCGGGCGCAGCGAGTCCCACATACCCGCGTGGCGAGACCCACTCCCCCGCGGGATGCCTCAAAGCATTTCCCGGCGTTGAAGAAAAAAAAAGACATAGTACACAGTACAATACAGCATTTTATTTTGTTATTAGTTAAGATGTATGTAAATAATCAAAGAGCAATTGCTCTTCCATAATAAAACTATAATTTACTTTAATTTTGCTTGCCTGGTTGCCCTGTGATCATGGCGATTGAAACATTGCTGAAATATCGGGACCTTAATAAAGTCATAAGCGCGGTTAGTACGAATAAATATGCAGCTAAATATACCTACAGCTAAATAAAAAATCCACGCATATTTTAGCTTGGCCTTTTTATGAATATACTTTACTATAAGTGTGTAGATGTCATAAAAGTAAGATTAGAATCTTGAACATGCACTAATAATTAGCAATTGCACAAGTACACAGTACAGTCTTATCGAAGCCGTAAAAGCCTTTAGAATAGTCTAGAATTAGTCGACGTACGGTGACGTCATTCCTTATCATGGTTTCCATGAAGATTATAAGCTACGTCAAACGATTGAAGTCTACATCAATCGAAAAATACAACTAAAGTGATAATAATAATAATATCTATGGACGCTTTTACACCACGTCAATCTGGTTCCGTGGTAAGTTCTCGAAGAACTTGTGTTACGGGTACCAGACAACGGAAATATATTTAATACTTTTATACTATACATATATTTAAGATTTTTGTTATATAATATACATTATATAACAAAAATCGCGGCACAGCGCTCCCGGCTGCATGGGTACCACCATCTTGCTTATTTTTCCCGTGAAACAGCTTTGCTGTGTTTCGGAGAGAAGGGCAAGACAGGCAGTGTAATTACTGGCACCGAGACTTAACATCTTATGTCTCAGGATAGGCAACACATAAATGAGTTGCCTGGGCTCGTTTCAGGTAAACTAGTTTATGTTCATGGGCGACGTCGACCACTTAACATCAGGTGGTACGTTTGCCAGTTTGCCTATCCAACTAACATAAAAAAAAAACATATTTAATACACATCCTTGACCTAGGAACACAGAAAACTTTTTTGTTCCCTGGCGTGATTCGAACCCGCAACCTCCAGCTTGAACGCCAACGCGCTAACTATTGAACCACAGAGGTCGTCGTTCTACAAAAAAAGTTCTTATTCGAGAAACCTATATAAATACACACCCAGGACCATTTAATGAAGCATTTTTGTCATAAAAAGGTTTTAGCGGTATTTGAAGTGGCATGTAGCTACATGCCAATTTAAATATCGCTTCATTGTATGGAAATGTAAAACACTATTCAATTTATGCATTACCTACTACATGTTGAACGCGGGATTCACGTGAGCTCCGCAATCGAACGATCGAATCGTCGATAACGATTGAAATCATGAAGTGCCGTTATCAACTTTATCAGCTTTTTTTATGTTAGTTGGAAAGGCAAACTGGCAAACGTGCCACCTGATGGTAAGTGGTCGACGTCACCCATGAACTTAAACTAGTTTACCTGGAACGAGCCCAGGCAACTCATTTATGTGTTGCCTATCCTGAGACATAAGATGTTAAGTCTCGGTGCCAGTAATTACACTGCCTGTCTTGCCCTTCTCTCCGAAACATAGCAAAGCTGTTTCACAGGAGAAACAAGCAAGATGGTGGTACCCATGCAGCCGGGAGCGCGGCACAGCGCTTCCCTCCCACCGGTAAACTATGCAACCACTTTTAACCTTTAACTATGGACGTTCTATTTTTGTTACTCTACTATGGACGTGCGGCCTCACAGACCGCTATCTTTACGGACTGGTTTCTATCTTTATGAGTAAGTATTTTATATTTTTTCGTTTTTATCCCTTATAAGAGTTACTAAATGTAAATAAAAGATGTAATTTTAATGAAAAATGTATTTATTTTAAAGTAAATCTAACGATATAACAATCAAAGGCATTTTACCGACTTTTTAGCTTGAGATCACTTTATAGGTATTTTACCACAAGAAAATGAATTTTTAGTTAGTTTAACTTCTTTTAAAATAAAACATAAAGAACAAAGAATATAAAAAACTTAACATAATCTTCAGAAAACCAAAAATAAAAATTTCGACAAGGGCCCAACTTGGTCATATTTATAGGCAATCTTTGCATAGCGGCTTACAGCATTGTAGGGATACTGGCTGTTTACAGCTTACACAAGTGTGGGTCGTCTTTCTTTTTATCTTTGGTGGGCCTTTTGGTTTGCCTACCGTCGTTGGTTGATCGTTTTTTGAAATTTTAGTTTACAAAATCTAAAACAAACAAAATCACCGTCAGCGAAAATTTATAACACAAACGTGGACGTGCGGTGTGAGAAATTACTCCCACAACATGCAGCCGGCCATGTAACTTTTATTCTTAACGTTCGTTTTACCTCTAAAACCGAAGCTACTGAGGCTGGTATACCCGCGGGGTACGCGCGAGGAGGGGGGCACGAGAAATACAAACTGCAAGCGGCCTGTGAGACCGCACGTCCATAGTTAAAGGTTAAGGAGCGCAAAGATTGACCGAAGCCGAATGATAAACATTGAAACTGAATTAAAAAATGATA
Organism: Helleia helle; assembly: GCA_963853865.1. Lineage (NCBI taxonomy): Eukaryota > Metazoa > Arthropoda > Insecta > Lepidoptera > Lycaenidae > Helleia > Helleia helle. Next base: position 19,330,674 of record OY971421.1, read on the forward strand.
CAATCTTTAGATGATTGTTGCGCATAATTAATTGTGTTCATAACGATGATTATTTTTAAAGTCTGTTACCAGCTTATGTAACTCAGACATATTATCGAGTTGATACAACATCCTTCAAAATCGTATAAGTACTTTAGGCGTTATAATGGTATATACGTAAATATAAACATAAGTACATCACCATCATCGGCCTTTATATGTCCACTGTCGAACATAAGCCTTCTTCAATGAACGCTAAGACGACACAAGTATACAAACTACTAAAATAAAAACATAAGTACATCACCATCATCGGCCTTTATATGTCCACTGTCGAACATAAGCCTTCTTCAATGAACGCTAAGACGACACAAGTATACAAACTACTAAAATAAAAACATAAGTACATCACCATCATCGGCCTTTATATGTCCACTGTCGAACATAAGCCTTCTTCAATGAACGCTAAGACGACACAAGTATACAAACTACTAAAATAAAAACATAAGTACATCACCATCATCGGCCTTTATATGTCCACTGTCGAACATAAGCCTTCTTCAATGAACGCTAAGACGACACAAGTATACAAACTACTAAAATAAAAACATAAGTACATCACCATCATCGGCCTTTATATGTCCACTGTCGAACATAAGCCTTCTTCAATGAACGCTAAGACGACACAAGTATACAAACTACTAAAATAAAAACATAAGTACATCACCATCATCGGCCTTTATATGTCCACTGTCGAACATAAGCCTTCTTCAATGAACGCTAAGACGACACAAGTATACAAACTACTAAAATAAAAACATAAGTACATCACCATCATCGGCCTTTATATGTCCACTGTCGAACATAAGCCTTCTTTAATGAACGCTAAGACGACACAAGTATACAAACTACTAAAATAAAAACATAAGTACATCACCATCATCGGCCTTTATATATCCACTGTCGAACATAAGCCTTCTTCAATGAACGCTAAGACGACACAAGTATACAAACTACTAAAATAAAAACATAAATACATCACCATCATCGGCCTTTATATGTCCACTGTCGAACATAAGCCTTCTTCAATGAACGCTAAGACGACACAAGTATACAAACTACTAAAATAAAAACATAAGTACATCACCATCATCGGCCTTTATTTGTCCACTGTCGAACATAAGCCTTCTTCAATGAACGCTAAGACGACACAAGTATACAAACTACTAAAATCGTAAATCGATCACATCACAAAAAAATAAGTCCATCCTTTATCTTACTACACCGTGACTTTTTTTTGGGAAGGGCTAGACTTCAAGGCCTGATGGCCTTTAAGCTCAATCGGTACAGTAAGTGAACAGATAATAAATATTCGAAAGGTGGGTGCCCCCCTCCGCGACCCGCAGGGAGCGCTGTTCTTCGCGCGCGCTGCTCTGGAGAGCAGGATTTGGACTAGTCAATCGCACCGTGGCTTATGTCGATCTGTCTGACTTTGCGGAAAAAACATAAAACCTCACATGTTAGTTGAAACGGTAATACCGTCTATGATCTTATCACAACAAATAAAAACATGAAAGAAGGATTTTATCTGTTGAATATTAAAACCATAACAATGTGCTGTAACTGAAATAGCAATCGAGAATTCTGTGTTTCTAAAAATGTAACCATAAATCATACGTTCGGTACGAAGCCAAGAGATAAGAGCACTTTTCATAAAAGCCAATTACTAACAATACAAGCTAGCATTCGGTTTAATATTTCAATTCTATGAATGTAATTGACTGTATGATTTACACAAAACTTGATAGCTAGTTAAACAGCATAAATATTTCCTTGTTCATCATATCATTATTGGAGGAAAGAGACGAGAAGAAGAGAAGACATCTGATGTCTACAAGATAAAACAATCTGGAATCTTCTTTTAAATCTTTAAAGTAAAATTGGTCAAATTCATGTACAAACTAGAATGCTTATAAGAATTGATAATATCGGATAAAAACAGTGAAAGTTAGTAAAAAATTGTTAGTAAATTCAGGCGATACTTTGTAGATCTGTGTTAACGATATTAAATATTATATTTATTAGCTGGAAATAATTATCGTATATTAAATAATGACACACCCAAAAAAAGAAACATTATAATATTTTAAAGACTCCAATATTTTATACAAATACCGAAACTGTGACATAATTTTATGGAAACAATAAATATGAAGGTTATTACCGTATTTTGAATACGGGATAGATTAAGAGATTGAATCATTATCATATAGAACGAGTTGATGTGTGACTTATGACATAATATTTTTATCGACCTTACAATATTATACTTTCGAAGGGACTTCAAAAGGAAGGGACGACTTCAAAATTATAAAGACTTTTGTTTTGTGTTACAAACCACTGGCAGCACTAGCCGAATGTGAGGCCATTTACCTTTCAATTTTTTTTTCCTTTAACGCCGGAAAATGCTCTGAGGTATTCCGCGGGGGAGTGGGTCTCCCCAGGCGGGTATGTGGGTCTCGCTGCGCCCCAAAGCTAGTAAGTGGACGCAGCTCTACCCACTAAAACCCGGCCAGTGCCACCAATGCCGCCTTTGGTGAGGTGCCCCGGAGAACAAACAGGGCACGTCGACGACTAGTCAGTATATACCTCGCCGGTTATGTTAAAAGGTGTGGCCCTTGAAAGGGTGTTAGATACTTATCTAGGGCATGTAGCTACCGAGGACCTGAGAGATGATGCTGACATGGAAAGGAAACGGAGAGCGTTGGCTGTCCGATGCAATATGTTGGCCCGCAGATTTGCACGTTGTACACCAGATGTAAAAATAACCCTTTTTAGGGCTTTTTGTCAATCATTGTACACATGTACTCTGTGAGTTCGATATACGCAGCGGACATACAACGCCCTCAAAATTTAATATAATAATGCCTTCAGGATGTTATTTTGGCTTCCACGTTACTGCAGTGCATTAGGAATGTTTGCCGAAGCCCATACTGATGGTTTCAATGCCATCCTACGAAAAAGGATTGCGTCCATGATACGCCGGGTGCGTGGAAGCGTCAATGGCATTCTGAGGGTCATTAGTGATAAGCCTTGCTGTCCCATTATGGCGCATTGGATGCATGTGCATGTAGCCGGTGCGTCAGGTGGGGACAACAAATATATGAATTAAAACAGTCTGAATTAAAGTATTTTATTTATTTATTTATGTTATTTATTTCAATTACTTTAGTTGATGCATTCAGATAAGTAAACGTCACATCCGGCTGGTGCCGCCAGCAGTTTGTACCATATAGAACAGACATTTTGTAACAACAAGGTATTTGCGGCTGATACTGCACCACATATGGATGTGTGTATGTTTTATGAGTGTATGTGTGATGATGATGATGAGACAGATAAGTGCGTATACATTTACCCGTGTTCACGTCTCAAACAGGACGTATCCTCGACTACGTCTCTTGACTATTGTTGGAACTTATAATTAAGATAACGGTTATAATAGACTGTTTGGGAAACCTTTTGATGTTATATTACGTGTTTCAGATGTTCTAATTTATAATGAGAGAGAGGGTTTAATATTTTAATATTATTAATTATTATTTTTTATATTGTTAGTTAATAAATGTTTTTATTTCACTCAAGAATCCACTTTGTATAATATTTTGATTTTTTTCAACAGAATTCAAGACTTGATCTTGTTGTTTTTTTTAAATGATGTAGCTTTTATACGGACGTATCGATGCTCTGGCTTATAAAATTTGAGTAAGATTGTAGTAAAATTTAATTTCACTAAGATTTTCATTCTTGGCATTTTTTCTTGTTTTTATTTTACAAGAAACATGGTTCACATATTATACAATAACGAGCTGCCCGCACAGACTTCGTTCTGTCCAAAATAAAATAATATCCGTTTTTAGCTGACCTCTACATGGAAAATGTAATATTTCTAACAAATTTCAAGTCTCTAGGTCTTATAGTTCTAGAGATATCGTGATGAGTCAATCTATAGAACAGCTCCTATATACATACTCTCCGTGAGATTGTAGATAATTTTAGATTACGAAATTTTTCTCACACACACTTAGGTAAATACATAGATCATTAGAGATTGCTATACCAACGTGCAATATTTCGTAATGATTAATGTTAGAAAATATTGGCCCAGTTATTGTTATTTAATGGCGGAAGCGCCGTTGTTCCAATAATAAAGTTTCCCCGATGTCCTTCCCGAAACTATTTTGGTGATTTCTTTATGATTATGATGGTTATGTTATGATTATAATCTTTTTTTTAATTATACAAAACATTGTGGAACAAAACCTATTCCTAATTTTTACCACACTTTTTTTTTGACTTCAATATGTGGATGTAAAAATATCAGAATCCTTTTGTTGCAGTCGGGATTTTTTTTCCCGACTACAACAATCATTTAGTAAATCTAAGTCTTCTGTCTGCCCACTGCTGGATTGGACTGCTGGATCTCTTACCTTCCACTTGATCTACCTTGATCTTGGAATTCCACTTATTTAGATCATCATCATCATCATCACCCTGTTATTGCCAGCAGTAGCTGAGCATAGGCTTTTTTTTCTGCCAATCTCCTCTGTCTTGGACATCTCCGACCAAATCTAGGCCACCATTCAGTTACTGTCATAACCACCCTACGAATAAATATTTATTCGTAGTAACCGCCTAAGAAAAATTACCAAACTATAGATAAAGGTCTACGAAGTTCTAGAATATAAATAGAATATTCTTATTCTATATTTGAAAATACCAATAGGGCCTTGGACAGGAGCATATCTATCAATCGGTAAACCCGTAACCATCACTCGTAGATGTACCCCAATACGTTACAAATACCCCACATAAAATCTGTTCACACAAAAGTACCACTTAGCTTTTATTATTCAAAGGGTTAAAAGATAAGCAAACATCATTCACCATAAATCGCTTTCGTTATAAATCTCGGTATAAAAATATTGTAGTACAAGAGACTAAAACACACAGAACCGTTTAAGTTTTTATTATTAAAGCAATCAATTCTGGTAATGATATAAACATGAAAGTTTGTGATTTTTTTGTTTGTTACTCAAAGATGAGTGAAATGATGTGGAAAATCTTGCATATCATTACCGTCATCAACTTTTCACTGTTACTACTATAAACAGGTCTATTTCAATGAACGTCAAGATGATCTAGTAATAATTTCACTTTTCACATAGTACATGATTCATAAGTACTTTTTTATGGTGGCTACCGAAGCCCATAGACATCCGCACAACCAGAAGTTATGCAGATGCGTTGCCCTCCTTTTCCCTATCCCCCTAAATGGGCTACCGCAAACTCACAAACCGCACGAAACGCGACAGCCTAGCTTTCACTTGACACCGGTATTATGTGAGAGAGAGCTGCAAACCAGCATAGAACTACCTCTTAAAACTGCTTTTTTACTTTTCATATCATTAAAATTCAGCAAGGTAACGCCCAATATACAAAGAACCCTTCTAAACGCCAAAACAATCCATCGTATTTGTCGAAAACCTGGTCAATTATAATTATTTTGCTGACTACTGTTGACGCTAGTGTGAGAATGAATAGACATACACACGCGTACCCAAGTAAATACGTACAGACGTACACACACATTTACACACAAACACATTAAAACACACGCTGGCTGCATGGGTACCACCACCAACCCGACGCCAGGAGGCCGTGTGGTCGCAGACTGCACGGTTGGCGGGGGGCAACCCCCCACTTTTATAAACCAAAAGTGAGCCAAATGGGCTCACACTAATCCGATATAGCATTAGGACCTTCGGGCCGTTAGCATAGATCCATCAAAAAAAAAAAATTTGGGTACCACCATCTTGCTTGTTTCTCCCGTGAAACAGCTTTGGTGTGTTTCGGAGAGAAGGGCAAGACAGGCAGTGTAATTACTGGCACCGAGACACATCTTATGTCTCAGGATAGGCAACACATAGATGAGTTGCCTGGGCTCGTTCCAGGTAAACTAGTTTATGTTCATGGGCGACGTAGACCACTTACCAGTAGGTGCCTATCCAGCTAACAATAAAAAAAATGGTGAGTATTTTCGGGTGAGGTATCACCCGAAAATACTTAGCTGGTACAAAATATCTGTATTATATCAAGTTTTTTATATAACAGATTCATCGCTCATAATTTTAAACCAGGTGTACTCAACCTTTCAGTCACTTAAATAAATGTCTGCGATTTTTATGTCAGGTCGTAAAAACGGAGACTGAAATTTGTATTTGTGCTTTTTACTGTTATTTTGAGCGGCATATTACATGAGTTATATATGTAACTTATTGTTGTGATAATATTAAACGTGAATTTAAAGTCATTTTCTTGTGAAATTCATAAAATAACTACATAATATTGACAAAATGAAAAATGTATCCGGAATTATTTCTTATACGATGGCTATTATATATATATATGTATTACTCAGTGATATAGTAGCTTTATACTATCGACGTGACGACGATGTGTATGGGACACAGCCGCACAACCAGAGATTATGCAGATGATTTGTCTTCCTTTTCCCTATTCTCCTAATGGGCCACCGGAAACTCATAAACCGCAGGAAACGCAACAGCATAGCTGTCACTTGACGCGGTGCTATGTAAGCGAGAGGTACCACCGCGGTCATGCCGGCCCAATTCGGGTGCAAAGCAGGATGGCACTACCTCATACAAAATAAACATAATACGAGGGCGGCACTGAAAATTTCGGGAATCAAGGAAGTGACACAAAATTACTATTTAAAAATGTATTTATTGCTTTTCGAAATATTCTCCGCGAAATTTGACACATTTTTCTATACGATGGAACCAATCATTGAAGCAACCATTCCATTCGGAAGTTGGGGTCTCCAAAATGGCCATTTTGTAGGCGTCCACAGCTTCTTCAGGCGATGAAAATCTCTGACTTATTTTAGGGAAAGTATAGAAATTGTTAGGGCTTAGGTCGGGGCTGTACGGCGGATGGTCTAATAATTCTATGTTTTCTTGCTCTAAAAACTCTTTTGTTCTGTGCGCGGTGTGAGAACTCGCATTGTCGTGATGGAGGATGATGCGGCGGTTGCAGTTCTCTTTGCGGAGTTCAGAAACGACCTGTGGCAAACAAATGCTAGCATACCATTCTGCATTAATCGTTCTTTGTCCATCAAGAGGAATAGTCGCAACATGGCCGGTTTTGGAGACAAACGTGGCCACCATTTTTTTTGCAACACTCCGTGAACGAACAATTTTTGTTGGCTTTAACTCATTTTCGAACACCCAAACTCGTGACTGGTTTTTTGTTTCGGGTTCGTACGCGTATATCCAGGATTCGTCATCTGATACAATGTTGTATACAGCATTTGAGGATCCTGCGTGGAATCTTTCGAGAGTTCTGACGCACCAGGTAACGCGAGCCGCTTTTTGCTCTTCACAGAGCAAATGCGGTATCCATCGGGAAAACAACTTTTTTACACCTAATTTTTCATGCAAGATTATTTGTATTTGACTCATGCCAATGTCTAAAGTTGCCTGAATTTTACGATATGTCACATGTCGATTTTCCTTAATCAGCTTACGCACAGCATCAACGTTTTCTTGGGTGACTGCAGTTTTTGGATGACCTTGACGGGGATCATCACTGAGCTTGACACGTCCACGTTGAAATTTAGCAAACCAGCGATAAATTGTGCTTTTGGATGGGGCTTCATCACCAAATGCAGAAATCATCCGGTCAACACACTGTTTTTGTGTCAAACCACTTAGAAAGTCATAATAAATCATCGCTCTAGAATTTTCTCGAGTCAATTCCGTTTTCTCAACGACTAAACAAGTTTGACAAGACCTTGTGATAAGACCGAGAATCTTTTTTTAAATAAATAAATGGTATTCGATTTTTAAAACCAAGGTTTTCAATTAAAAAGATTTTATTATGACAGGAACAGTGGAAATATTCCATTCCCGATACTTTTAGTGCAGCCTATGTATGTATGTCTCAGGTTAAGCAACACATAAATGTAGCTCGTCTGCCCGTTTGCCTCTCCAACTATCAAGAAAAAAAATATCTATAATTTTCGAAACTTTTTTCCTGCTACATCCAAACTTACAAATATTTACTTTTTATTATATTAGTATATATGTGTTGTTTATATTGCAAAAAAAAAAAACTAGTTGAGCGTTGTATAAAAAAGTAAATAAATAGTTGAATATACCTGGCCTTAACAGTTGATTGTGCGAAAACAAAAAGTTTATACGTAAGACCGAGAACATAAATAACGGTATGCTGACGAGACGCCATTAACAGTCTGTTTACACATTTTAGATTTATTATACATGATCTGTGTCCGTCGCCAAAAGCTTTAACATACTGACACATTGCACGCCGCTTTAATAATAGCGTAAACGTCACCGCTTAAAATGGGAGTTTTAAAGGTTTTTGTGGGCGAGTATACTGAACCTTCGCTGGCAACATATTTCGTACTAGCTGGTTCTTACAGCTTCGACCGCGACTTAGAGCCGTATCCAAATAGATGATAGTTTTTGAGTTAAATCGTAGTAAACAAACAAAAAATCAAATCTTTCCTCTTTATAATATTAGTATAGATGTACGTGTACAAGTGGTAAAGCAATTTTTATGTTAGTTGAATTTAACCAAGCTGGCAGACATGCCACTGATGGTAAGTGGTTGACGTCGCCCATGAACATATACTAGTTTACCTGGAACTCCAGGTAGAGGTACCTGGCAGGTATCTCATTCATGTATTGCCTATCCTGAGAGATAATATGTAAACTGTTAGGGCTAGTGCTGTCCTTCTCTCCGATACACAGCAAAGCTCTTTCACAGGAGAAATAAGCAGGATGGTGGTACTCATGCAGACGGGAGCGTGGCACAGCGCTTCCCTCCCACCGGTAGCGTACCTACTATGTGTGGATTTGACAGATAATGTAGCGTGTAAGTTCAAATTTCAAACCCAGTGGTAGAAATTATTTGTAGGATAAACATAATAACGATGTTCATACATTATCATCAACATCATCATCATCATCATCATCATTATCATCATCATCATCATCATCATCATCATCATCATCATCATCATCATCATCATCATCATCATCATCATCTGAACATAGACCTAGTTGTCATACATGACACACCTGAGATGTTTTTAAAATTTTCTAATTAATGTACAAGCGTCCATAGATATTTTTATTATTATTATTATTATTATGTACTGTTTGTCTGCGATATAAGTTCTAATGCATCACGGGATAGGTTATCTTTATTGAATTATTGAAACTAAGTTTTGTTTCACGGTTATTTTGTGTAATGAGCAAGCATCTTTTATTTCAGCACTTGGTACATTACCTTTGAAAGAATATGATGTACCGCTTACGACTTCAGATGGCTAAACCATTAAATTTGTGAAGCAAGTGGAAATTAAACTTTTAAATATTTCGATTAAAAGCTTGAATCGAACCCAGACCAAGTTACCACTAAGCCAATACGCGATATTAATGTAGTTTATAGCCGAGTGAGCTGCGTAATTAGTGATACAAGTTAATAACTCAACAAGCAGTCAATTATTGTATAATTAAACATTGATATTTCTGCAATTGCTTTTATGTTTTCTACTTTTTAATGAGGATTATTTATATATGTATTTAAATTTTGAAAATATGTAATATTGTAATTGTTAAAGTTATGAATTTTTATGTATTCGTGATTAGCTGTAGGGGGTTCGAATAGATAGAGCGTAGTCCTTTTATGTTAATGCTAGCTAGAAGTACCAATGTAAGTGGTCAAAGTCGACCATGAACGTGTTCAACCTGGTCTTCTCCTTACTATGGCTGGGGTCCAGACATTACAATGTCGCAAAACAGACTCAGCAGCTCTGAAGAAGGACTCGGGTATGGTAGAGGCGATCTCATAACAGCCCCGAGATCTGAGGCCAGCTTTCAGGATCGAAACCTGAATTTCATTGCACAATGAAGTATATACACAGTGAAAGAGGTCCCTTGATAAGGGACCGGTTAGACGTCAAAGTACTTTGTTGTGGGCATATCCGGGGCATCTCAATATAGGTAGTATATAGGCCCACTAGGTTTTTGTTATATTATAGAAGAGGTGGCAAACGGTCTTTTCACCTGCTGGTAAGATCAGCGACGTCCATAGACACCCGCAACATTAGCAGGTGCCGGCCTTTCAAATGTGAGTATGCTCTTTTCTAGTAGCTAGTAGTAGTCCCACATTACCGACTTTCTAGCTTGCGGTAAGCTTGGTCCTTGAACCAACACATTTCATTGACTTTCCTGCTTTCTTTCTCGTAAAAAAACACAACTCTATTTGCAGAATGTGTTCTGAAAAGTTGCGTTGGCAGAATAAAGCATAAAAATTACGTTATACCTATTACAGGAGCATCAAAGCGCATCACTTATGGTAGTATGAGAATTTTCCTTTCACGAATGTCAATAAATGAAATGAAAGGCTCTGATTGAATATTGCTCGCGTCAATCGCTATGCTTTTGATGACAATAAGCTAAAAGAACAATATAGAGACGATAATGTAAAAAAGAAGAAACAATATTGTTTTTTTAGAAAACGTGCTCGTTTAGAAGTTTGTTCCGACTGGACCACCAAGTCAACCGTCAATCACTTTGTGTTCTATAAAAAAGCTAGTCCTCCTAGAACGCTGGGAAAATGTGTAATATCTGTATTAGTATTAGAGTTAATAAATAATAAAATCTGTAACGAAAGATGGATGGATAAAGAAAATAGAATACACTGATTTGATTCCTGTGTACGCCACACAGGAATCAAGACATGCACAAGTGGGGGCATCACGTGACAGCGTCATGCCGACGATCGTCACGCCATTCGATTTTACTACTAATGCACGCCAATAATGGTATCGCATTAAAAATATTTTTTTACGTGTCCTCTAAAAAGTTTGCAATATTTGTTTCACTTTCCTTAATTTTAACCGTATACCTTTTCTAATGGAAATCATGAAAATCCAAATTGTGAAACTGTGAGGAATTCGATAAGAAATTCCAGTTTCACTTAGTCTCACGAGCTAAGCGCCGTTCATTACTACGCTGGTTATTTTTGTAATTATAACTTTTAATTAAATGTCGCAGAGTTTTCACCAAGCAATTTGGATTTTAATGATATATTTAGTCTTTATAAATATAAATCAAACGTTGCTTTCATATTCATAAACACCATAATCATCATCATCATCAGCCTCTATTTGTCCACTGCTGAACATAGGCCTACCGCCTAGAACGCCAAGACGGACGATCCCTTGCCATTGGCTACGGGAATCCCCTTGCTACGGATCACTACCGCCAACTTGACGTGGCTACGTATAATGGACTATTTAATTAGTAAAAAATAACAATTAATAAACAGTAGGTAAAATTAATTTGTTTTCCAATTTTCTGAAGAAAGACTGAAGACAAACTAAAATACGGATATAGTAAGTTTTTCTTTGCATTTTCCGACTACCTTCAGTCCAACACCGTAAGCTATATTATAGTATAGTTATAAAAATATGGGAGCTCAGACGACAGAGCACTCGAGATGAAATGAAATATGTACAGTTCCTTGTATACTTGCGATTCCTTTTTCTATAAATAAGAAATAACTAGAATTATTAAATTTATGCAACAAGAATTTACTTTATAATGTAATGAATTTACTTTATAATATATTTTATATACAGTAATGATAAATGTTATCAATTATTTACTTTTACTAAGTATTTCTACTAATTTTACACATCTTGGGAATAGGACGTTCCACCCTGGAATTTCAGGATAGCATAGGGATCGGTCTTCTTGGCGTTCTTTGAGGGAGGCCTATGCAGCAGTGGATGGATAGAGGCGGACGTTGATGATATAAAAATTGTTATAAAAAAATATAACTGAAAAGATTAGTTCCACTGCGTTTGTTTCGCCAGTTTTTCTCAGTGGGCTTTCCATGGAACCGGGGGTGGATTAATTTGAAGGTTAAAAAGATACTTTATTGATACTATTTTGAATATTTTTTATTGATATTGATTAGTAGATATGGCGTCTTTAATTTCTGACTTAGGTAATATCGTAGTCATATATTATGAAATATTATAAACGTGAAAGTTTCTACATATGGATGTTTGTTACTCTTTCACACAAAAACTAATGAATATATTATAATAATAATTCACAATAATATTATAGCTTATACATCAGAATAACACATTTATAAACATATTGTGTGAATTGTCCAAAATCTAATCTGACACAGTCGAAGTCGCGGGTACCAGCTAAGAGTAGCATACTCAAGTGTAGCGAGTGGAACAAATCCTTTCATCATTGCAAATGGAAAGGCGGCGGTATGTGAAATTGTTTCCGTTACATCTGTCATATGTAATGCGTGCTGGCGAGATGGATATTGGAGGTATGACTACATAAACATAGCTTTAGTATTTTAAGTTGGATGTTTAAACTGGCAAATGCGCCACCTGATGACTAGTGCAGGTCTTGGACGTAATCGACTGGTCACCGTCAATCAAATATAAGTGAAATTACCGGGAACCTTTTTTTTCTTTTTTTTCCTTAACGCCGGGAAATACCCTGAGGCATCCCGCCTGGGGAGTGGGTCTCCCCACGCGGGTATGTGGGACTCCCTGCACCTGAAAGATGGTAAGTGCACCCCTTAGCTGTCGAAAGTAGAAGCAATATTTATAAGAGCAGACTCCAGAATAAGGAAGTGTCCCTGTTCTGGATAAGCGCATGCTGGACTTATAGGGAACGAACGTGCTGACCATCTAGCGAAAGAGGCCGCCCTCAAACTGAAGAGGAAACCTGACTATGATCAGCGTCCGATTTCATACGTCAAGAGGTGCATCCGAATGGAGTCCCTTGACGAATGGAACCGGCGCTATCAGTCTGGTGATAAAGCGGCCGTGACTCGAATGTTCTTCCCCGATGTGATCAAAGCTCATAAAATTGCTAGAAAAATCAAACCAGCTGGTATAATCACCCAGGTTCTGACGGGGCACGGTGGTTTTTCAGGTTACCTGCACCGTTTTAAGTGTAAGGATATCCCATCGTGCATCTGCGAACCTGGAGTGGAAGAAACTGTTGCCCACATCCTTTTTGAATGTCCCGTGACAGCAGGAGTGCGATTCGACACAGAGCAGGCTCTAGACTGCGAAATTAGTAAAGAAAATGTAGTAAAACTTATCGCAGATACTAATTTAAGAAATGCTTTTATAACATATTGTGTAAAGACTGCAAGCCAAGTGATTGCAAGGAACAGGCAGTGTTGAGTGTCTACTTTGCAAGTATACGCCGTCAACACTGCAATTTTTGATTTTAAGAGTGTGCTTGCAGTCAAAATTTGTAACTACCACTTTTGATTTAAAGAAATATTGTTTTTATTGTTAATATAAGAGAGCCTGCATTATGTAACCTGACATTGTACGATATTTTAGCTGGCAAATGAAACGTCCAGAAATCAGACGTCGTAATATGTTTTTACATTACGATAAAATAATTATATACAATCAACTAGTTTTATTATTGTTTTTTTGGAAATAAATGTTATAATAAGATATAAAAACTCTGATTACGTCAGAGGCGACACGCGGGCCGAGCCAATTAAGCGCCCGGACAAAAAAAAAAAAAAGAAAAAAAAGATGGTAAGTGCCACCAGTGCCGCCTTTGGTGAGGTGCCCCGGATCTGTTAAACTAACAGGGCACCTCGACGGCTAGTCAGTCCCGCAAGGGACCGAAGCCACCTCCACAGAGGGGTTGTCCCGCACCACAGAACAACCCCTCCCAACATCGGGACAGTACAATGGGTTCCCATCCTCGCCCCTTGCCCGCTCTTTAGTCCCCTCTTCTTATAAGTTGTACCCCACAAAGAGCCCCCTCGGCTCAATTAGCTTCGCCCAAGGTGCTGGACACACCTTATGGCTACTGAGCCCCACCGCCACGTCAAGGCCTGAACCATGGTGGGGAAATTACCGGGAACCTGGTATCTCATTCATGTGATGTCTGTACGCAGATGAAAATGGTTTTCATATCTATACCAGCATGACATAGCCTGTCCATCTTTCCCAAACCCAAAAGCACAGAAGTAAAGTAGACCGTAGAAGACATAATAAAAAGGGCAGAATAGAAAAGAAGTTTATAATTACTTTTTTTTTTCGGAATAATCTATGCTAACGGTCCAAAGGCCCTAATGCTACATCGGAATAGTGTGAGTTCATTTGGCTTACTTTTGGTTTGTTAAAGTGTGGGGTTGCCCACCGCCAACCGTGCAGTCTGCGGCCACACGGCCTCCTGGCGTCGGGTTGGGGTCATAATTACTTTTTCTGTTTGCGAGTTTTATATGATACTAGCTGGTACCCGCGATTTCGTCTGCGTAGGATAAGATTTAAGTTTTTTTCATAAAAAGTATGCTATGTTCTTCTTGTACCTCCAAGAATATGTGTACAAAGTTTCATGATGATCGGTTAAGTAGTTTTTGCGTGAACGCGTAACAAACAAGCTTACATTCACATTAAGTAGGATGTACAGATTTCATAGAATAATAATCCCTAGTCTTCATCATCACCAACTTCTATCCGCCCACTGCTGAACAAAGGTCCCCTTCAATGAACGCCAAGACGAAAAATCACTCTTGAACTTTTATTGGCCTTACTTCTTATTGGCCCATCGGCTATTCGTTTTCCTGAGTGTGTGACCAGCCCACTGCCACTTCAACGAGCGTATTCCTTTTATTATCCTAGTCTTAAATTATAAATATACTTCGAGTCCAATAAAATCCTCTTTAGCATATTTTGAGAGGAACTATGCAAAATATATATCGTAAGAACAATCTCTGTGGCTCAGTGGTCAAGCCGGAGGTTGTGGGTTCGAATCCCGCCAGGGAACAAAACATGTTTTCTGTGTTCCTGGGTCATGGATGTGTATTAAATATGTGTATTATATAATAAATATATATATATATATATATATATATATATATATATATATATATATATATATATATATTAAATATCTATATTTCCGTTGTCTGGTACCCGTAACACAAGTTCTTCGAGAACTTACCTACTACTTAGCACGGGACCAGATTGACGTGGTGTAAAAAGCGCCCACAGATATTATTATTATTATTAATCTAGATGCATCCATCATCTCATCAATATTAATAATGATTCTTATCGCGCACCTGCACTGTTTATGCAAAATCATGGAAAATCACTTCATATCAAGTGCAGCGCCCCTCGTTTATCAATCAGTTACGATTTGAAAAATAATCCATCAAATAAGTAAACAATAAATATTTCCTCTTTAAATTAGTATACAGAGCTTTTTCAATTTAACATACCTACTTAATATTTACATTAATATATCAAGTGTATAAGTAAAATATTTTATGTAATGTTGTACGTATGTTCTAATGTATTTAAGGGTGACGGTTAATTTTCTGTCGTCTGGTTCGTAAAATTAGCACCGTGAAAATTACAGACCTCCGTTGACGATGTGGCGTCTATAAAATGGATTTTCTACTTTATACAGATTTTAATGAGGTTTATTATAATTTAGATACTCCCAACGCATACTTTACTTCCTACTGTTACTATTTCTGTAAAGTATACGAAAATTAAATCAAAAGATTCATTATAACGAGTGAAATTTGCATAAATATTATAGAAACGTATTTCTCTTGTTCTACCACTGCCTTTGTAGAGTAGCTGGACCATATTTTGAATACCTTTTTTTTTGTAAACGCAAAAGATAACATGCCTGGCCCTTCTAAATTTCTCGAATCGAAACGATTCCTGACTAATTAAGATAACGATGCCATGCGATGGCGGGTCCGTGTAGAGTGCAAGTGTACGGAAGCCAAAAACATAATTTAGCAATGCTATCACTCTACATATAAATTTATCGCTTATATTTATATAAAAATAGATAAAATTTATTTTTTATTTTGATTCTCTAATACAAATCATCCCCAACTGGACAATATTATGCCATTAATGCCTGTCCAAGTCGAGTGCTAGTCTAAGGGACCCAAAAATCCATACAAAGTCCTCGCCTATCTATAGCCCAAATAAACATGAATATTTATATTATAAGTTTTCATCTGAGTACTTATAAAGTTCAGCTCATGCAAGAATTCACTCAGAACTCAATTTTCATATAACTTGTACAATGATAGAGCTTCCTCGCAAACGTAATATTACGTCGCAGGAATTGCAATATCTGTTTATCAAAATAGCAATAAAGTACGGTAAGCGGTACTGGTAAATGTCATCATGATTTGCACACCTCAGAAGATGTACCTAATACCATTTTACGAAGACTTTATGTTAGTTGCATAGGCAAGTTTAGTAAGAGGTAGTTGCATGCTGCTTTGCAGTTGAATTGGGCTGGCACGATCGGGGTGGTACCTCTCGCTCACATAATATTGGCTGTCCGGTGGCCCGTTGGGGATAGGGAAAAGGAGGGCAACGCGTCTGCATAACTTTTGATTGTGCGGATGTCTATGGCCTTCGGTAGTCACTATACGGCTCCACCGAATGCTCAGTTGTCTTCTTATGGCGTAAAAAAAGGCAAACGGAGAGACGAGCCACCTAAGGAAGTGGTCGACGTCGCCCATGAACATAAACTAGTATACCTGGAACAAGCCCGGATTTATGTGTTGCCTGTCCTGAGACATAAGATGTTAAGTCTCGGTGGCAGTAATTACACTGCCTGTCTTGCCCTTCTCTCTGAAACACAGCAAAGTTGTTTCACGGGAGAAATAAGCAAGATGGTGGTACCCATTTAGCCGGGAACGCGGCACAGCGCTTCCCTCCCACCGGTAAAACACACATAATTCCATATTATTATATTCATCGAGCGAGTTAATGCCGTAGAAATCGAGTTGTTGTTGATTTCCAAACATCGAGATGGTGTGAGTGAAATATGTAATTTTTACGAGATGTCCGGTGGTAAAATTATTCTGCAGGTGTTAGTCCGGACAATTACCTCGTTTTGAGGCATTCCATTTTCTTATGACATTGTCACGTTCAACTATCGTCAGTAAACCGATTTACAGACAACCGATTTTTTTCCCTACCTCAAGTTTCTTAAATTTTAAGCTGAAATAAATATAAACGAGACTTAAAAATTTGTTTGCCAAAGAAGTTTAACTTCTGACATGAGCACTTTGCGCATGTTTTTTTTTCTCCGCCTCCGCCGGGAAATGCTCTGGGGCATCCCGCAGGGGAGTAGGTCTCACCACGCGGGTATGTGGGACTCACTGCGCCCAAATGGTGGTAAGAGGACGCAGCTCTACCCACTAAAACTCGGCGAATGCCACCAATGCCGACTCTTCTTAATTTTCTGCTAATGATGCATCGGGAGTTTATGGATATCCCATAATATCATTTACCACCAGGTTAAACGACTGTCCGTTTCCCCCGTCTTCTATAAAAAAAAATATTTTCCATCCCCTACCACACTTTTTATAAACGTCAAGACATACCAAACTTACAAATGTCTAAATATGAAGCGCTAAACAACGCAAGGGTACCTATACAAATAATATATTAAAAGGCTGGTAATTTTAGAAATTAGTCATATGGCTGGTAATTTTAGAAATTACTCATTGTTCAATCAACACGATTTGAAAAAAAAAACTTTTGTTCATTCGTTATCAATGACTGGAATCGCATTATCATTATCAGTCATTATTATTATCAGTCATTAACACCATTATGAATCATTATCATTCCGAAAATAGCTATCAATCTAAAAAAACGGGATGAAAAAATGAAAATGACATACACCGAAATCACTTGACTCATAAATTATATAAATAAAATTAATGTACAGGGATAGACCCCACTTTGCATTTGGTACAAATCCATTTTGGAGATTGAATTTATATGGGGCTGGTTTCCTGGGTTATTGAGTGGATATCGTATTTGTTGAATCAACATGACATGATTTGATTTTCTTGTTGGTTTTAGAAAGCTGGTGAGTTGTGTTTGGTAAAACAATATTAGAAAATCGATGTTATGAGCGTATGTCAAAGTTCGAGTCGTATGTTTACATATTGTTATCGACTATATGAATTATCTATGAATAACACGGAAAGCTATAAATTACTTGATTTTTTAAGTGTCTATGAAGAAAATACTGTATTCCATTTACAAATACTTTACTTGATAAGTCTACAATATGAAACAATTCCGCAGCACGGATGTCCGATTAACACAATTGAGTCTCCTTGTTCGCAATGTAATCCGGCAGAGTAACGTCGTTCTCAAAATATACTGGTAGAATGCCCCGCAACACCACCATCGGCATCCTTTTATACTAAACTGACAATAGACAAACCTACAACAACCAATACCCACAAAATCGACATTACTATAAAGGACCTGGATGACCGAGCTTTGCTCGGTATTTTTTTTATTTTATTTTATAAAATGACATTTTCTAAAAATGATTCCTAGCTAGATCGATTTATAGCCCCCGAAACCCCCCATATACTAAATTTCATGAAAATCGATGGAGCCGATTCCGAGATTACAATTATATATATATATATATATACAAGAATTGCTCATTTAAAGATGTAAGATACTACTGAAAATCATAACATGTCTGAATAATAGAGGTTAATTACTAAATCAGAGGATAAAAAAATAACCTACATATTACAAAGTTTTTATGACCTGTTAATTAATTAATTATGTTTCATATAATTTAAAGACGATTTTTTATGACCTCTGTGGCTCAGTGGTAAGCGCGTTGGCGCTCAAGCCGGTGGCTACGGGTTCGAATCCCGCCAGGGAACAAATAATATTTTCTGTGTTTCTGCAATATGGCGAGGGTTTTATTTTTCTGGTCAGGTAACTATGAACTAATTATTGTGATGGTATACTTTTTTATATAAATGATGGGGCAAATGGATAGTCACCTTGTAAGTAATCATTTTCACAGTTCATTTGAATGTGAAGTCATATGGGGTCTAAAAAATTAGATCTAAGTCTTAGATCTAAGATCTGAGAAAGGTATTTTTAGCTTTTTCGAGCTTTTTTTTTCGAGCAAAATGGTGCAGAGCATTTTGGTCGAAAACAATACTATAGGTAGCAACTTTTATTTTTTTAACGACAATTCAATTACTGTTTATAATATTGCTGGCACACGTCGAGTCGGGAATAAAGCTTCTTTTTACACGTGAAAGAATATTACGGAGAGCCAACAAATACGTCTTCTAATAACAGCTTTCACTGAATGTCAGTAGCGTTAACCCAGTAGTGAAAAACGAATGGGTGTCAGATATATGAAATCCCACAAAAAACAGTTTCACTGTAAAATGTCATGCCAAGTACACGTCTAACTATATACACGTATAGCAAAAATAAAAAATAAACTGATCTTTACAAAAAATATGAAATAAAAAAACCAAGTACACAAAACCTCTCGGATTAAAAGAAACACTCATTAAAAACTGTGAAAATTGAAAAAACAATTGGTGTAGTATATTTACAAAAAAAAAGAAAAATTTGCAATCTACAAAAAAATATAAATTAAAAAAAGTTATCATTGTGATTTTCAATAATTGCAAAATTTTTGTGGCAAATTTTACAATTGAAAACAATTTTTTAAACGTACTTGGCGCGCGTCATTGAGTACCCCAAATTTTTTCATGGCTAATCTAGAGCTAGGGTAATATTATTCTGTGATCTACAGCCAGGAAATTGGTATGGAAAAGCAGTATAAAAACAACAATTGTTGCAACCCTTCTACACCATGTAGTTGGCCTCACTAATGATTATTTTGATGTCTTCAATCAAATATATTAGAATTAAAATTCAAGCTCGTACCCATTTCTTTATATATTTCTTATTCCTATTAAATTTATACTCATATGAATATGACGCTTTCTTGCCTTTTAATTGAATCAAGAAATAAGGAAATGATTTTATTACTAGTAAGGTAAAGTACCCAGTAACTGCTCAGAACCACCTTTCCACTCTTTTTATTTGTATATCTGCATTTTTGAATATAGATATACAAATGCAGAGAGTGGGCAGGTACTGGTTCCTGAGCAGCTACTGGGTACTTTACCTTAGATAATGTTTATTAAATTCTTTTTGAAAATTATAACATTAATGAATGCTTGAGGAACACAAACTTCTCGAATGAAACTTCTAAAATTCTTCGACATTAATAATTTATCTTAGTGATATTGTGAAGCCATTTTACAATACATCGAAAATGACGCGCGCCAAGTATGTTTAAAAAATTGTTTTCAATTGTAAAATTTGCCACAAAAATTTTGCAATTATTGAAAATCACAATGATTACTTTTTTTTAATTTATATTTTTTTGTAGATTGCAAATTTTTCTTTTTTTTGTAAATATACTACACCAATTGTTTTTTCAATTTTCACAGTTTTTAATGAGTGTTTCTTTTAATCCGAGAGGTTTTGTGTACTTGGTTTTTTTATTTCATATTTTTTTGTAAATATTAGTTTTATTTTTATTTTTGCTATACGTGTATATAGTTAGACGTGTACTTGGCGCGACATTTTACAGTGAAACTGTTTTTTGTGGGATATCTCTTTTTTTTTGTAAAGCATATATTAATTAACATAATTATATTTCAAATATTTTAATATTTTAAATATTTATACTTCTTGAGTAATTCATTTCAAATACTTTAAAATTTTAAACTTAAACTTCTTAAGTAATTCATCAAAATTTTTGTTTTAGTTCATGTAAATTTTCTCAAATAATTTAATAATAAAAGATGTTAGTACTATTACAATACTTTTACTTTAAATGACGCTTGTGACTGACCAGTGACCAATGCAACATCGTCATATTTTTTTAATGTTATTTTGATTTTCAAAATTAACATAGAGCATGCGTTCCTGTTATTCCTCCTGTTTAAATATTTAGAGTGTAAAGGGGAAAGTTAGATACCAGATGGCGCCACATGCAACTTGACCGGCTGTTCAAATCAATAATTAAATTAAATTATTATATTTGCTTATTAGTAAATCATGTAATAATAAGTTCAAATATGTAATTAAAAATTTTTATATTTTTTGTTCTTGTCCAATATATGATTCATTATTATTTACCCTGAATTTATTAAGTTATAGTTGCCACTGTCATGCCTTCAGAATAAAAAAAAATCAAAACTTTAGATGTATTACTTTCTTTATTGTTTTCTTAAGAATAATTCAAATCCAACTCCATACGAAGTAAGTCATAAATTTACTTGATACCAATGTACTTATTATTATGTTTATTGTCCTATAAGGCCTTTAAATATTCTTCTTTCCAGAAGCTAAAAAAATGTAAAACAGTAAGGAAATAACTTCAAATGAAAATAATTAAAATTAAGAAATACTACACACATAATGTCTCGCAATTTTTGTTTACAACCAGCTCTTTTTTTCGGTTTAAGGTTTTTTTTATTGCACGGTCTGTTACAATGGGAAAACAAATTGTATTGACAATAATAAAAGTATGACAAGTCAGAAATTTGAAGTAAAATTACTTACATAATATCATAATCAATACTGAAATTAACTTGTCTGTCTCTATTTGATTATTGGAACAAATATTAGTGATCAACATATAATGCTATAACAATTTTTACATCATTATTCATTTTTGTAAAAACACATGGCTCTATACGACCTTTTGAAACCTAACTCACATAAACATTGCTCCACTCTCTAATACCATGATCTAGATGACTGCTTTAAACCATAAATTACTTTGTTTAACAATCTTAGTCTTAATCCCAATTAATAACTAGTTGAACCTTATAAATGTCCTCTTTAAGAAAACCATTTAAGAATGCTGTTTTAACTTCTTAATGAGTGACATCTAAATTTAACTGAACAGATAGTGCGAACAATAATTTCAAAGTAGAAAGTTGACATCTGGTGAGAAAGTCTATTCATAATCAATACCAGGCCTCTGTGTAACCTTGTGCCCTTAGCCACTAAACATGCTCTGTAACATAATTATCACTATTTAATTTCCTTTTATATACCCACTTGCAGTGTACTAAAGTTTAATCAAAAGGTAATTCACTCACAGGAACCCATACATAATTTTCTTCAAAAGCTTGCATTCAGCTTTTCCTCTATTGCCTCAATCCTTTTGTCTCTTTCTGGGCTCTCCAGAGCTTCATGGACACAGACTGGATCATTAGTAACATTTGGACTCAACGTTGTACATAGATTTGGAAATCTATAACGCTCTGGCAGCTTTTTTATTCACTTAATTTGGGTCCCCCTTTACTAAAAGTAAATGGTACTGGTTCCTCATTTTCTTCTTCAGATTGCTGTCTGTGTATGATATTCCCGTAACTGCTCCATCTTTCATTTTATTCTGGTCATTTATATTCAAATGGCCAATCTCCTATGATACTCTTCACTAATTACTGTTGAAGTAGGAGTAAAAAAACATTGTATATGTTCCATGACCAACTTATAAACACCATCTTCTTGGTTTGCTACAGCCACCAAACTGTTTTATCCATGTTTTTTCTATTGTAAACATAACAGCATTTCTCCTTTAACCCCATATTTTTTCCATTCTTGATAAGTTGACTAATATTATACTAATATAGAGTATAGCTAAAATTTAATACCAATTTAATTGGTAGGAGATGAAGTCAAGAAACAAACTCCAGCGGCATTTATTATGCGGTTATGTCTAATTTTTAGAGTTTTGACCGAATAAAATCGGTTGAAACTAAATAAAAAAATACATTAAAATCACATTAAAGCACCACAATTACATAGATAGAGATAGTACATCTCACTTTGTTAAATAATTATTTCTCGAAAAATAATTAGACTGTATTGTCATTTTTCTTTCCAATTGGCATTTTCTGTTGGAACCGGCTAAGACCTGAGGCCATGCTGCCATATCTGTTGTGTTAACAAAAATATCTTGTCTGTGCTTTGGAGAAACGGTGGAAAATGCCAAAAAGCGCGGCTCTGCCCCTCTAGCACCCATCAATCAACTATCACTTCCCATTCTATTCACCCAGAACAGTTCACCATAATATTCGCCAACGAATCACATTATATATTACACAGATTAAGTTTTAAAAATAAACACTACAGAAAACCATCAGAACAGTCCTACAATAGAAAACCACTCCAGAACAGTTCTCCATAATATTCGCCAACCAATCACAATATATACAGTTTTTAAAACAAACACTAGTAAATCACTCAGAATGAACAAAACACAAAATAACAATTAATTAACGGGAAACTGGGAAGAAACGAAGAAGGTTGAGCTCTTAACAGAAACGAATATATGAAACAAAAGACGTTTATCAAATAAAAAATACGACCGAAAAAATATATTATACGTAAGACGTTTATCAAATATAAAATATGACAGAAAAAATAAATAAAAATAAGCTATAGAGAATACAAGAAAAAAAACGAAATACTTAATTTTTAATACAACACCGTATATTGATAACGATAGGCAGCATGGCCTCTAGCCTTTGCCTGTTCCGATAGGATAAATGATGAAATGATAGCAAAGGCAAATTAAGCAGTGCAACTTTTAATATGAATTTAATTTTATATAAAACTTACAACGTGACTACTGACAGTGCACAATGACAATTGACAATATAGATTATAAATATTAAAGAGCGGACATGTGCTCAATAGACACATGGCTATTAATTTTAGTACAGGCGTCCATAGTTTTAACATCCTCTCCTGGACGCTGATGCTTTAAAATTAAACCCATTGATGTGGTGAAGTTTTCATGCTTCGGTCGATGGAGTTGTTTTGTCAAGATATCGGCGACCATGTCTCTAGTGCATCTATATTGAACCATGACTTGTTTCGTAGCAATCTTCTCACGTATAAAATGATAGCGAACATCTATGTGCTTACTACGTGCATGGTAGGCAGCATTACCTGAAAGACTAATCGCACTCTGACTATCACAATAAAGGATTATAGGTGTACCTTTAAGTTCGGGTTGAAACTCGTATGCCAGATGTTTTAACCAAAGAGCTTCCTGAATGGCTGACGCTAGAGCCATATACTCAGCCTCACTTGTAGAAAGAGCTATAGTCTGCTGTTTCTTGGAATTCCAGCTTATTGCCGCACCCTGGAATAAAAAAATGTAGCCTGTGCAAGATCTTCTATCCTCATCATCACTTGCCCAATCTGAGTCGCAATAGCCTGAAATTTTTCCATCAACATTCCTTTTATAAATCAATTTCATATGAATTGTAGCTTTCAGGTACCTCAAAACTCGCTTCAGAGCCATCCAATGTTCATTAGTAGGTTGACTGTTGTACCTACTCAAAGAATTTACTATATAAGTAATGTCTGGTCGAGTCCCCTGTGATAAATATAATAAGCAGCCAATTATTTCTTGGTATGGAATGTTTTTTAAAATATCTTGTTGACCATCACCCTTCTTCAGTTTGATATTGGCATCAACAGGTGTCCACATTGGCTTACAATTGTTCATACCAAATCGTGTAAGTATCATTTCTATGTAAATAGATTGATCAATAGAAATCTCATCGACATTTTCATCTTGTGAGATTCTAAAACCTATGCAATGTTTGGCTGTTCCCAAGACCTTCATATGAAATTTTTGTTTTAGTTTCCCTTTTATCAAGTGTGTGGTTTCTTCATTATTAAAGAAATAAAGTATATCGTCTACATATACTGCTATAAAAAGCATATCATTTTCGTTTAAGATTCGGTAGTAAACACATGGATCTATATTTGAACGAATCATTCCAATTTCTAATAAAGTAGTATTTAATTTTACGTTCCACTGTCTACTGGCTTGCTTAAGTCCATATATAGATTTGTTTAGTTTACACACTTTATTTTGATCTTCATAGCCAGGTGGAAAGGACATGTAAATTTCTTCATTGATATCACCCTGTAAGAATGCTGTCACTGCGTCCATCTGGTGTATTTTAAGTCTATATTTAGCAGCAAGACCAATAAGATACCTTAAGGATGTATAGCGGACCACTGGAGCATATACCTCATTGTAATCAATGCCCTTGACTTGTTTATATCCTTTAATTACCAGTCTAGCTTTATAACGGGTAACGGATCCATTACCATCCATTTTCGTTTTATAAACCCATCTGCAGGGAATCACAGATTTTTCTTCTGGTAAGTTAACTGGTGTCCATGTATTATTTTTAATCAATGACTGATATTCTTCATCCATTGCGCTTTTCCATTCATCAGCCTTTTCACTGTTTAGAGCTTCTTGAAAACTTTGTGGATCATTATTTAGTAAATTCATTGTCGATTCAACATTAAGGCACATTAGTGATGAGGGACTCTGCTCTATATCATTATTGTGGCTTCTCATCCTCCGCGGCAAAGGTCTCAAAGTTATGTTTGATTCCGATGGAGAGTCAACTGTCCCATCAGGTAGGTAAGTCTCATCATTAACATCTGAATCCTCTGAAATATAAATACTTGATTCATTGTGTGTGTCTCTGCTGTCATGAATTTCATTATCAATATTTCTTTCCACAGAATCTTCAGGTTCTTCATCAGGTAAGTATACAGTTTGCTTTATTTTTATTTCATTACAACTTTCCTTTTTATTTTCCTCTATCTTTATGTCACATTTACTCATTTTATTTTCTTTTTTAGGTAAATCATTCACTTTGTTTCTTCTAATTGAAGCCTCTAGAAACACAACATCTCTACTCATGACTCCTTTTTTTGTTACAGGATCTATGAATCTATAGCCTTTTGTACTATTACTGTAGCCAACAAATATTAATTTACGTGACTTCACATCAAGTTTAGTCCTGTTTTCTTTAGGAATAAGGACCATTGCTGGACATCCGAAAATTCTCATATGACTTATATTTGGCTTCTTTCCAGTCCATACTTCATAAGGCGTTGCATCAGATAAGGTGCAGGTGGGGGATCGGTTCACAATGTATGCAGCTGTAGCAACCGCTTCTGCCCAAAATGTGACCTGCAATTCAGCATTTAACATCATACATTTGGCTCGCTCTATCAAAGTTCTATTCATTCGTTCACTGAGACCGTTCTGCTCAGGAGTGTATGAATTGGATGTTTGATGCAATATTCCATGCTTCTTCAAATAAGCCTCAAAAATATTATTTTTGTATTCTGTACCGTTATCGCTCCGAATAATTTTAATTTTTGTATTAAGCTCATTTTCCACTCTGTTCTTATATTCCATAAATTTTTCAAATACTTCATTTTTATTTTTAATAAAATATACATGTACTAGGCGAGAAAAATCATCTATGAAAGTTACAAAATACCTTGCCCCTCCTATAGAAGTATGCTTCATCGGTCCACACACATCGCTGTGGATGAGCTCTAGCAAACTTGTTGCACGGGAGCCTCCAGTGGGGAATGGTTTTCTCGTTTGCTTGCCTTCAAGGCATGTTACACAAATGGAATTTTCTCTTATAGGCGACAGCTTTACACCTTCTGTACAGTTAGGTATTTTATTGAGACTAGTAAAATTTAAGTGACCCATCCTTTGGTGCCACAAATAAATATCATCATCAGTCTTAGCCATCATAACTAGCGTTTCTTGATTTATACAAGTATTTAATATATATGTCTCATTGATTAAGTCTGCCCTTGCAACTAACTTGTTACTTGGATTATAAATTTGACAACCACTATCATTAAATATTATTCTGCATCCACTTTTAATTATTTTGCTAACTGATAGCAAATTTGTTTTTAAATCAGGTACATATAATACATTCTTTACCTGTATTAAATCAATGCTGCCATCTTTTGCAATTATTTTAATATTTGCATTACCACAGCATTCAACTTTAAGTATTTTGTTGTTAGCAATTCTTATGCTCGGTACAGTTGAAGGAGTGATATCAGTGAGCCAATCCCGGTGCTGTGTCATGTGCATAGACGCCCCTGAGTCAACATACCAAAAGTTAGAGACATTTGTTGTGGATGCTGAAAAAGCTGCGACATATCCTGTTTCTTTATCCTTTTTTTTATTATTTGTATTTTTATGCCAACAATTTTTACTGAGATGTCCATACTTGTTGCAATAAAAGCACCGTGGACCCTTCTTATTTTTTACTTGATCAATTTTGGACTGATGATTTTTTGTGTTTGTATAAAGTGCGGTAGTGTCTGATGACTTTACTTCCTGTAGTAACTTATTTTTGACTAAATCAGCACTAATCTTCATACCGGAACTTTCTAAGCCCATAATCATAGGCTTATACATTTCTGGCAACCCTGCCAGCATTAGTGTGCCTAACCACTCATCGTCCACATTGAATTTTATATTCCTTAATTTGTGCGCAGCTGTCATTATTTTATTAACATAGTCTTCAACTGATAAGCTGTTTTCCAAATTGGTATTAATGAGTTCTTTTAATAAGCCTACTTTACGAGTTAAGCCACTGTCTTCAAATGCCTTTGCCAAGTTGTCCCATACCTGTTTAGCATTCCGGGCTTCTTGTATATGTACGAATAAAATCGGGTCAACTAATAATATTAACTTTGACTTGGCTTTGGTGTCTAGTTTAATTGAGTTAAAATCAGTAACAACAGGTTCATTTTTAATACAGTTGTACAGATCTTCATGTTGTAAGTATGCCTTGACTGCAAAACTCCAACTTGCCCAATTCTCACGACCCTTCAGCTTTTCAATAGACATTATTGTATTACTTACAGCCATATTTATATAGTAAATCTTCAATGTGTAAATAATTTTCACTCGCGAGCACGGTAACTAATTGAGGTTATACTCGTGGTTTTACATTTACTTTTATAATAATTACTGTTCAAAAATCATAGATAACTTTTAACAACAGGTCAGCCTGGGCCCATAACCTGATGAAATGATAGCAAAGGCAAATTAAGCAGTGCAACTTTTAATATGAATTTAATTTTATATAAAACTTACAACGTGACTACTGACAGTGCACAATGACAATTGACAATATAGATTATAAATATTAAAGAGCGGACATGTGCTCAATAGACACATGGCTATTAATTTTAGTACAGGCGTCCATAGTTTTAACAATAAAACTAAAAAACAAGCAACCAACTTCGATGTCAAAACTCAAAATTCTCACTGTAACGTCATATAAAATATTTTCTCTGAACCTCTTTAATCGCAAAACGGCGCAAGCAATAATTTTCATATAGATAATAGAATCAGGCGTTACCTTGCGGAAATCCATTATATAAGATATTAAATTAATTATATTAATTAGCAATTATCCCGCGAAAAACGCAGTCTTTACAGCAAATGTGTGAGTGCACGCATATGCATGCATATAGCACCGCCCTCCTTTCCCACACTGCATATGCGTACACTCGCATGCACCACCACCCCACATGCACCACAACCACAATAAAAGACCACCACCAAACAATCTACGTACGTTTCGCCGTGACACCGAGGCATCCTCAGGATGTAGACTCTATGATTAGTAATCGTTAATCACTTAACGATTACTAATCGTAGAGTCTACATCCTGAGGATGCCTCGGTGTCGGGGCGAAACGTGCGTAGATCACTTAACGATTACTAATCGTAGAGTCTACATCCTGAGGATGCCTCGGTGTCGGGGCGAAACGTGCGTAGATTGTTTGGTGGTGGTCTTTTACTGTGGTTGTGGTGCATGTGGGGTGGTGGTGCATGCGAGTGTACGCATATGCAGTGTGGGAAAGGAGGGTGGTGCTATATGCATGCATATGCGTGCACTCACACATTTGCTGTAAAGACTGCGTGTTTCGCGGGATAATTGCTAATTAATATAATATAATTTAATATCTTATATAATGGATTTCCGCAAAGTAACGCCTGATTCTATTAACTGTATTAAATAATTGCTGAGACCAAATATTTTTTTGTAATATGTGTAAAATTCGTAAAAAGAAACTTATTAAAAATAGTGTGAAGTTTTAGTGTTTTGGCAATAATAACAAAATAAAGCCCCAATTTTTTTTTTGTTTTGGAGGTTATGTTTACATATGTCTCGAGAATATATACACAGTGCCTCACGCCAAACTACTTGGATGTGTTCTTGGCGCTAGACACTAACGTGTCTCCTGATTTAAGAAGTTTCAATAGAAATTAAAATCATATAAATTAAACTGTATCCTTGAACGGTACGGTACTCATAATATTTTTTTATGTATTTATAATACAAAATCATAAAAATCACTTAACGCGATTAGAGCCTCTACCCCTGCGCTGAAATAAACACTATACAAGCCCTCAAATTTAAATTTAATAATTTCGTGATAATGCAATATTCTCATCACGAGTTACAATTACGTGAATTCCACACAAAATTCGTAAATTCGTCGCACGCATTCTCTAACACTTCAAAATTCTCTGCCTCTAATGCTGAGATAATCTCGACTATTTAATAATTATCGTATTCGTACCTATTATGTATGAACAGTTCATACATTTGGTTGTTCTAGCTATAAATTCATTTATTCTATAAATATGCTACTGATTCTTGATTGAGTCTGTGATTTATTATATTATTATATATTATATTATTTGTTTTATTATATTACTAGCCACCCGCCCCGGCTTCGCACCGGTGCCATGCTAAATGCTGATACTAAAATATATACTACAGAATATCTATAAATACCTACAACGTTCAAAGCTTTTTTGTTATAAGACAATAAAACATGTTTTCTTTAGAGGTTACTCTTGAAAGAACGACATAATATTATAATTGGCCATGTGAAAAACACTCAACGCTGAAATCTAAGCCTGAAACGTTCCAAGTTTGACCTTGCGATTTATTAATGGTCATTGATAAAATCGGATATCCCGGCCGGTACCGCCACGACGCAGCCGGTATGTCCCTGCATTTTAAATTGTAATATTATCTTCGAAAATGAATTTAAATTACATGCTGCAAAGGGTCATCTTTATTAAATGCACAATGTATTTTAGGTACTTAATTGGATAAGGATTACTGATATATTGCTTAAAATCGCTTCATAAATAAGCCATTATTTCTCGTAAAAAGTTAAGGATAAAAATTTATATTGTGGTTGTCCTTAAGAGATAGACATAATATACCATCATGGACGTTTTTGTAGACCTTTATGGGTATAGAATACTGTAGTACATAATTTTGATCTATCTGGTAGGGTTCAGCCAGCGTCCCCACCATGGATCTGAGCCTTGACGTGGCGGTGGGGCTTAAGCCTGGGGTGCAATCCAGCATCTTGGGCGACCAATCAAATCCTGGGCGGCAGTTGGGTGTGGCCACTGCCGGCCAAGCCGCTCCCCGGTACATAGTGCCGGAGGTGGTGGTCGCCATCTCACGTCGAGATGGGGACCGCGAGGAAGAAAACCTCTCTAAAAATCACCCTAATCCCAAAATAAGCTAGTGCGCGGCGAGGGGAAATGAATAGCTGGAGGGTCTCCAGTCCCTAGCGCACAACGTTTTGAGAAGTGTACGGGTTCCGCTCGACCCAAATGAGCAGACATTTTTAAAAATGGAAAACAGCAGCTTTAAAAATAGTCCCCGGGCGGGTCCCCGAAAGGGGGAATCCCGCACCACGCCGGAATCGGCGGAGGTCTGCCCCACGTATTACGGGGGGGGCAAAAACTGCTCCGAGGGTTCGGTTGTTCCGGACTCTCGTAACGATAACGACCATGGCAAACACAGGATAAACGATTTTGCAAGCGATTTGGAAGAACGTAGTAGTGGGGGGGAGGACAGTAGGTGTAGGAGGGCTGTCGTTCGCATCGAAGACATGTCGTCGGTGGTGCGGCGTATTACACACCAATCGAGCGCTCGTGCAGGGGCCGTTGCAGACGTTTTGGACGGAATGTCCGTGACGTCATTGTCTGAGTCGGAGCTCGGTCAAAAGCGACTGTTTTCACAGGTGTCGGGGGGCTCCGGCACAGACACCGAGACGGGGCGGGACGTGGCGAGGAGAATACAGCCAGTTTCAAAGCGGGGTAAGGCGCTCACGCTTTCTCGTGCGCCGCCCGCGCACGAAAAAGCGTGAGCGCTTTGAGGGAGAGAACAGAGAGGGAGAAGGAAGACGGGTTTGAGCTCGCTTTAGAAAAGCGGGCTTTCAAAAAACCCAAGGAGGTTGCTGAAGAAGCGGAGGTGATTCCTCCAGATATCGATCTGGAGAGGATGGGGGCACAGGAGCTGAGGTTGACGGCCGAGTCTCATTTAAAAACGATTCTTGGCCTGACCGGAAAATCGGTCAACCTCCGTGGGGGGTACGCGGCAAAGAAACGCAAGGCCGCCGGATCAATTAGGAAGGTCCTCGAATCCCTAGAGGTCCGCACTGAGACGGAGGAGGTTCGCAAGCTGATGGCCGATAACAGGCGGCTCCAGCGTAAGCTAGAGCTGGTCCGCGAAGAGGTGTGGGCCTACCGCAAGGAGTTCGAAGACAGCCGCAAAAAGGCAGCTGAACTTGCAGGAGGAGCTCCAGGAATGGCCGAATTTGTGAAGGAGGCGACGCAAATGTTCGGTAACATTCTTGATGGCCGTCTGGCAGCCCTACAGCTGCCGGCCGCTCCTCCCTGCCGTCCCCCACTATCGGGGGACAAGAAGGAATTGGCTAAAGCCACAAGAGCCGCCATTGCAAAGGAGAAGGCGGCGGCCGTCGTCGTCGTCGAAAAGGTGATGGGACCGGCT
This sequence comes from Helleia helle, assembly GCA_963853865.1. Taxonomy (NCBI): domain Eukaryota; kingdom Metazoa; phylum Arthropoda; class Insecta; order Lepidoptera; family Lycaenidae; genus Helleia; species Helleia helle. The sequence continues at coordinate 19,362,422 of OY971421.1, forward strand.
CCGGTGGAATTCCCTGCCTTGCACCAAGCCTCGAAAGACAAGGGCAAGGACACGGGAAAGAGTAAGGCTGAAGAGTGGACTGCGTTCGGTCCCACCACCTCCAAAGGGGCTGCCCCCAAAAGTAGGGTTAAAGAAGGGGCCAAGGCCCCGCAAAAACCGGCGGAATCATGGACGGAGGTCGTCCGTCGGAAACCAGGGAAGAAACCGGTGGCTTCAGCGCTGCCGGGGAAGAAACCGTCGGTCTCCGCACCGACTCAGAGGAAGGAGGCTGTTGAAGTAAATAAAAGATGATTTTCGTAATGGACTGTATTTATGTAGAAATTTGACATGTTTGTATTAAATAATAGAAAATGATGTTGAGCCTAGTGCGGCTAGATGCGAAGTGAAGGCCAGCGCGGCGGGGTGGCCCGCGCGGGGGGAGGTCCTGTGAGCGATGTCGCGAACATACTCCCGGGCCTTGAAGATCGATGATCTTCAAGATTCACGAACTGGAAGAGGACAGAGATTGTTAAAGCTTCGAACTATATTGCCTTTCTTTGTCTTTATTTCGGCGACTCTGCAAACTCCGTCGCTGCCCTTCATCAGCTTCGTGACTTTCCCCATAAGCCAAAGTAATGGCGGCACATTGACGTCTCTGATCAGGACTATGTCTCCAATTTCCAGTTTCCCGGAAGATGCGTGCCATTTCTGTTTCTGTTGAAGTTGATGTATATATTCTTGCATATAGCGACTCCAAAAATGCTGTCTAAGCTTCTCTATCCTCTGAAACCGTTGAAGTCTATTAATGTTTACGTCCTCAAGTGGTGGATATGGAACAGACATGAGTGGTCGTCCAATAAGGAAGTGGGCTGGTGTTAAAAAGGTAAGGTCTAGAGGGTCAGTGGACAAAGGTGTAAGAGGCCTTGAATTGAGGATTGCTTCTATTTGATATAAACATGTTGAAAGTTCCTCATAAACGAGATGTGTTAAATTTAAAATACGACGCAAAAGAGTTTTAACAGATTTTACTGCAGCCTCCCATATTCCCCCTGAAGTGGGACGAATATGGTGGTATAAAATTAAAATTTATATCAAGTTCAATATACAAGGTCCTACTAAGCCTAAAGGGTCAAAGACTTGACTGACATATGAAAGAATGTTACGTTTTGTATATTGATGTTCAAACGAAAGATTAATTGTAAAATAAAAAGTATCAAAGTATCCCAGTATAAGCCTAATGTTTTAGAAGATGAAGAGTCTAAATTAAGTTTTTTATTTGTACAATCGTTACTAAAATTTAAACTTTCTAAAATTACTGGACTATTTGATTGCCACTTACGTAAGTTAAATTTAGCCGATTCTAGAGTAGATTTTATATCCTTAACTAGTTCAATAGCTGATTTTATGGAGTTTGCCCCTCCCAAATAATCATCAATGTAAAAATCATGTTTAATACAGCGTCGGGCTTTTAAATTAGATGTTTCATTAGCAAGAGAGACTAGACATTTTGTGGCTAAATATGGTGCTGATGAGGTTCCATATGTAACAGTATTAAGTGTGTACGTTTTAAGAGGTTCATTTGAATTAAATCTGTATATAATTTGTTGTAAAGAACGCTGTGATTCATGCACCAATACTGCCCTATACATCTTTTCGGCGTCCCCAGTTACCGCGTATTTGTGTTCACGAAATCTCAATAATATAGAAAAAAGGTCATCTTGAGTTTTTGGGCCTATCATTTTTATATCATTAAAGCTCTTACCAGACGTCGTAACGGCAGATGCGTCAAAAACAACGCGCAATTTCGATGTTATACTTGACTCTCTAATGACTCCATGATGTGGCAGGTAATAATTATGTTTATTGGCCATGTGCGAATTAGGTAAATTTAATGACATTTTTATTTTATCGCAGGGAAATCCTTATGGATGCAGCCAGGATCTTGGGTATTATTATTATTTAAGGGTGGGGGCCCCAGCGAGGCCAGAGGCCATTACCGGGACCATTTCACCCAAGGGATCTTGGGTAGATCCTGACCCAATGTGGGACTCGCACCTGGGAGTGCCCACCCTAACTAAAACCACTGCGAGCGCCTTCAGACGCTTATTGAGTCCCGGATATGCAGGCAACAGACAGGATCACCTCAGCGACAGGCTAGCCTCGGTGAAGGCCAAACTACTACTCGTAAGAGGCGACTACCCGACCGCTACAAAGCAGTCCCCACGACGTCGTGCCATACTGGGCCCAGGTTCCCATCCTGAACCCGACACGAGCACAGGGGCGTTACTGGAGGCGCATTAAGTAGCGCCTCCTACGCACCCCCGTCGCTCGCGAGGGGAGGCCTCAAAATCAAAATCAAATCAAAATCAATTTTTTTTTATTCAAAATAGTACTAATACAGTATCTTTTTGAACGTCAATTTCAAAAAAAATCTACCACCGGTTCCAAGGTAAGCCCACTGAGAAGAACCGGCGAAACAAACTCAGTGGAACTAATCTTTTCAAATAATATATATTAATAACAATTTTAACATCTTATATTGAAATTCCCGGGAGGAACGCCTTATTACCAGGGTGTGGTATCTTCCATGAAATCTTTTACTTTATAATATGCTTTACCACACAAACGTTATTTAACAAACCTCGTCGGCGGCCTCCTCTCTCACCCGCTCGTCGGCCTCCTTCTGGGACATTACTCGTCGTCACCGAGCATCGCGGTGATGACGCTCGGCAGAGACAAGTCCCCTCCGATGACTGATGTCAGATCATGACGCAGCGCCGCCCATCTCGGGCACACCTCGAGGGTGTGCTGGGCCGAGTCCACCGCCGCGCCACAATCGTGACAGACTGTCAACGGCTCCTTGTGGGCCGTCCGGCACAGGTACTCACCAAAGCAACCGTGCCCGGTGAGCATCTGTGTCAGACGGAAGGTGAAGGGGTTTGCGCTTACGAAGCATCCACCGTTCGAGGACCGGATGCAAAGCAACCGTTAGGCTTTTTCCATACGGCTGCCGCGCCAGGTTTTCCCCCCACCTCCGCATTAATGCCTCTTGCCCTAGTTGGCGAACCCGCAAGATCCCATCGAGCGTAAGACTCTCACCGAGAGACATCCGAGACATAGGAGTGCGTCTCGGCCAGAACCTCCGCCACGAGCCACATCCCACGGGGGATCGCCGGCCAGGGCAGTGGCTGCTGCCCACGATACCGTACGGTACCCCCGAATCACCCTTACCGCGATGACCCGCTGCGCCGCGCGCAACTGGGCCTTATTCCTCGCGGTAAGGTGACTCGCCCAGATGGGTGCACCGTACGTCGCCATACTCCGGCAGACTCCAGAGTATAGCTGCCTGCAGGCGGCGCTGGGTCCTCCGAGGTTCGGAAGGAGTCTGCCCAGCGCACTTGCCGCCTTCAAGACCTTCGGTCCCAACATGGAGAAATGTGGGCCGAAGGTCCACCCTCCGTCAAGGATGAGCCCCAGATATTTGATATGGGGGCTCATCCTGACACTCACCCCTCCGACCTGGAGGGCAGCCCCCGGTGATAAATGAGTTGCCTGGGCTCGTTCCAGGTATACTAGTTTATGTTCATGGGCGACGTCGACCACTTACCATCAGGTGGTACGTTTGCCAGTTTGCCTATCCAACTAACATAAAAAAAATAAAAACCTGGTGAAACGAACGTCTTTAATACGGTTGTTAGTTGATAAGATCTATTGGTAAGTAATGGTGGAGTGTCAGATTTCGATATAATCGGTATAATGGTAATAATAATGATAATATGGCCCTCGATATTATCAATTTAGTTTATGAATACTTAGTGATATATAGGTTCGATAATCACGTGCGGGTTTATAATGACTATTTCTGGTGTACTTCCTATAAGTTTACATCTGCAAAGTTTTGATACTATCGGTGAAGAATTATCACAGACTCGCGATTTTGTACAAACTTTTCTTATGAAAAATTATACAGAAAATACTTTTATTCAAGCGACTTGGCTACCGTATTTATGTTTCGTAAGTATCTTTATAACTGATGATGAAATGATATTATATTACCTCGATTAAGATAAATATCACTAAATTCTTTAAAAATAATAATTAACTGTAACAAAGTAATTAGCCCTGCGGTATTCTCCTAAGAATTTGTGCTGACGGAGAAATTAATTTTATAGAACACATATATGAAGCGGTACAGACATCTATATTCATCATACAAATTATGCGCTTTTGACGGGAATCGAACCCGTGCCTGTGTATAGTCACGGTCCGTTTGTACCATATCGCAAACGATGTGATAAGTGATAACCACAGTTTACGATATTACGGGACGGGACTACGTTAATAAGCTGTGGTTTTGGTTTGTCAATGCGTGATCATTGTGATCATGGTTAATTATTATGAAATTCACTATATAATAATATCTAATAATATCTATGGACGCTTTCACACCACGTCAATCTGGTCCCGTGGTAAGTTCTTGAAGAACTTGTGTTACGGGTACCAGACAACGGAAATATATTTAATACTTTTATACTATACACATATTTAAGATTTTTATTACATGTATAATACACATATTTTTAAACACATCCATGACAAAGGAACACAGAAAATATTTTTGTTCCCAGGCGGGATTCGAACCCGCAACCTCCGGCTTGAGCGCCAACACGCTTACCACTGAGCCACAGAGGTCGTCAAAACTATATATGTGTGTCTGTTTCTATAATATATTATATTTCTATATATTATATCTATATTTTTTTTTCGGAATGATCTATGTTAATGGCCCAAAGGCCCTAATGCTACATCGGATTAGTGTGAGCCCATTTGGCTTACTTTTGGTTTGTAAAAGTGGGCCCCCGCCATATCTATATCATATGATTTTAAGTTAATATGGTTTTTTTGGTCTCGTGAACAAGAAATTCGTAGATAGTATTGAAATATCGAGCTCCGTGAAATAAAAGTAAAAACATGGTGAACATCGGTTTAAATAATTTGTCCGTTCATTTGTAGAGTCATTTATATCTACGTAAACAAAAATAAACTGTACATACAAAAAAATCTAGAAATGATATAACAGAAAATATGACAGTCACTCATCATCGAACATAAGCCTCTTAACTCTACGCTGCTTGTAACTAATTTTGTTATATTTTTTTATACCATAGTACGAGCAGTCGAAGCCTTTTGCTGACTATCGACGCCCACACACATCCGTGCAACAAATATTATACAGATGCGTTGCCCTCCTTTTCCCTCTCCCCCAATGGGCCACCGGAAACTCACAAACCGCACGAAACGCTACAGCATAGCTGTCACTTTACGCCAGTATCATGTGAGCGAGAGGTACCACCCCGCTCGTGCCGGTGCAATTCGGCTGCAAGGCAGCATCACACTACCCCTTACTTACTCAAAATATTTATATATTAATGCAACTGTGCATACAAACACAGGTTATGACTATGAAAGGACTATGATTCCGAACTGAAATCAAATTTAGTCCGACAAAGTTCCAGTTAGCGCTTAAGTGGCTAGTACAATATGAAACCATAATTCAATTAAAACAATTTCATAAATACTCCGGACAAAGTTATAATGAAACTAAAACTTCTGTTAGCTATTCTGCGAGCGGTACAAACAATTATTACTTTAAACGGTAGCTTACCCTTATAAATTGATGAGACCGGCAGCGCGTACGAAAAAGCATCCCGTTCCGATGTCAAACGAGCGTCGACTTTGAAACCATTATTTATAAAAAAAATTAATACGCGACAACGTGTTTTGTGTTTTTGTGTTTATTTCTACAATTCAATAAGATGTAATTAATTTCCTCCATAATTTTCTGTCTAATTTCATTTTGTTCACTTCAATTAACTGTTTTTCTCAAAACAGCGGCAAAAAGGTAATTAATTTTTATCAATGTTTCTTTATGACATTATCACGTAAAACTATCGACTGTAAACCGACTTTACAGACAACCTATTTTTTTTTATAAAACCCGCTCATACTAGCATAAGGCTGGTATGATCAGGGCGATTGAAATGTTCGCTATAGACAAATGCATTCCAACTTAAAAATCATATGAAAACCATTAACTTAATTCTTGTACGCGGTAATGAACGTAATTTTCATCATCATCATCATCATCAATCATCTTTTTCCGTCTTCTCCTTCAGTAAACTCCATAAACTTAAGTTTCCAAAATACACCATCGCGTTTAAACAAATAAGCTCAACAGTATACGCATACGGGCTGTTAAGAATTATATCAATGTAACCTATGAATACATTGATATAATAATAATAGTATAGTAATTAGTATTGGAAGCAATATTTGCATTTTACCAACAAAACACTGAATTTGGGTAATTTAACTCATGAAAAATGTTGTGTTTGACATTGTAAAAGCCTTATAATAAAACTATTTTTTACGGATTTTATCGCGGTTTATTAAGATTTTTACAAGCCCGACGTTTCGGATACTTTACAGCAACCATGGTCACGGGAGGACTGAGGTGTCATACGTCCTATCATTACAAAGTTATTCGAAACTACCCTATGATACATCAATATTTTGGTCAGTCCTATCTACGCAGAAAGTGCTAACTGTATCTTTAATCTGTGACATATTATGCTTGGATTTTGATTTGATAATATTAATAATGGGATCCCAAGCAGGTGGTAAGAGCCAGCCATCTTCTCTATTGAAATTAGGATGTTTTTTAATTTCAATAGCCTCACGGATCATCCTTGGTTGGAATCGGTGTTCTTTTGCGAGGACTTGTGGTTTATCAAATCTGATATAATGGCGAGCTTTGTCAAGACTATGTTCACAGATGGCAGACTTAGTGTAGCGACGGTGTTTTAAATCAGCTATATGTTTTCAAGATCTATTTAAACTCGCGTGAAAGAACATGTAGCTGATTTAAAACACCGTCGCTACACTAAGTCCGCCATCTGTGAACATAGTCTTGACAAAGCTCGCCATATTACGTCAACTATAGTTTACCCTTCGACTTCTAGACCCTTACACAGCTTTGGGTTTGATAGTTTCCATGATAATGATGATAACACAGACTAAATCGTTATACCATCGCATCGTTCACAATAATATCTATTGAGCTTGATACCGTCCTCTGGTCACCGTTTAATTGAATACGTTAAGTCATCAATTAAATACCCATCGATTACTGATACATTGTCCTTAACAATACTTACTTCATAAATCGTCGTAATTGACAGCCCTATGTTTTGATTCCGGGGCTAGGGTTGCCACAATTCAAAAGATTATAGGGATTTATAGTGAAACAACTTTTTACAGATCTTATCGCGGTTTATTAAGTTATTTAATTATGCGACGTTTACTTACCTTAAAGTAGCTATTGACACGGGAGGACTGTAGGTATTTATTGCTTGAAAATTTTCAAAATCATTATTTTATTATGACCAAGATATGTACGTCTTGTTCACTTAATATTATGTGTATCACTTACGTCAATAGATAACTAGAGATTTTGAAAGCTCTTTTCTCTTTTGATTTAATGACTGATGGTTCTACGAATCAACTTGGTCCTTAATGTACCTAATGATATTAAGAAGCTACTAGCGCTACTAAATCTGGTAGTACCTAATTACAGCTAAAATAACGGGATAGACGTTGTGAAAGCAATTTTATTCGAAACTGCAAAATTATTTAATAGTAATAAGTATTCATGCACATGGGCATACCGTACGTCGTGAAGTATGCCTAGATGTTTGATGATGATGATCTGTGCCACTGGACCCAATGGAACGACAACCATTACGACCGCAGAAAGACTCGGACGGATAGAACAATTTTTCACCTTTTCTTAATCGCCTATTACGATACTACTTTTTCTAATTCGTTGTACGATACCCACGGGGAGAATTGGGGTGGTGCTATTCTGCTCTACCGGCACCACACGGCCGAAAGTAGACGTTTATGGTTATGTGTCCATGGACATAAACCAACGTGCAGATAAATAGTAATCATAAGCAGCAGATATATATAATCGGTTGTCTTGGCGTTCATTGAGAGAGGCCTATGTTCAACGGTGGACGGATAAAGGCTGATGATGATGATGATGAATGTATATTTAAAAATAACTACTAAAGTTAATGACAAGATGCTTAACGTGCTTTTTTTTCTTTTGCGCCGGGAAATGCTCTTAGGCGGGGGAGTGCCACATACTTTCTAGGCGAGTATGTGGAATTCGCTACGCTCAAAAGATGGTAAAGTCGACGCAGCTCCACCCACTAAAACCCGGCAAGTGCCACCAATGCCATCTTTGGTGAGGTGCCCCGGATCTGTTGAGCAATAGGGCACCTTGACGGCTGGTCAGTCACCCATGGGACCGACGCCACTTCCAAGGGGTTGTCCCGCACCATAGAGTAACCCGTTTGTTATATATTCTCTTAAACTAACGCGATCACTATTCATATTTATGTTAATATTATTACTGTACAAGTCTCCCCGTGATCATGGCGGAAATATCGTGAACTCAATAAATCTTTAAACGCGTTAAGCACCCGTAACAATATTAATATAAATATGCACAGAGTAACCCCTTCAAACGTCGGGACAGTACAATGGGATGAAGTTCCCGTCCTCGCCCCTTGGCCCCTTGCTCTTTTGGTCCTTCTTCTTAAAAGAGGTGTACAAAGAGCAGCTAACTAGGTTCAATTGGCTATGCCAAATGTGCTGGCCTCACCCTAGGCTACTGAGCCTCACTACCACGACAAGGCCTGAACCATGGTGGGGGAGCTTAACGATCTGCTGATCAGAACATTAAATATATACCTAACTGGAGATTATAATCTTTTACAACGTTCTCGTTTGTTTATATTGAGTGCGTATAATAAATTCATCTAGTTTGTTTACGAATAGCACGTGGAATTTTGACTAGATAGAATATAATATTATAGATATAAACTTTATGGTGTAACCATTATCTATCAGACGAGCGTTGCAACAAAAAAATAAAAATATATTAAGGTAGTGAAGCTGTTTTATATACATATAAGCAGGAATTTTTATATTATTTGGATAAGCAAAAGCAGGATACGGGCAGACGAGGCACATTATGGTAAGTGGTCATCGTTGTCAATGAATTAGGTAATATGTTAGCCTGACACTAGGCCAGACAGCTCATTTACCCCACCAAGATTCCTAGCCTTGTCGTGGCGGTGGGGCTCATTAGCCTAGGGTGAGCCCCTTGGGCGAAGCAAATTGAGCCGAGGGAGCTGCTCTTTGTATCCCTCTTATAAGAAGAGAGGACAAAAGAGCCTGACCTCATTGTACTGTCCCGACGTTGGGAGGGGTTGTTCTGTGGTGCGGGATAACCCCTCTGTGGAGGTAGTGTCGGTCCCTTGAGGGACTAACTAGCCGTCGAAGTGCCCTGTTTGCTCAACAGATCCGGGGCACTTCACCAAAGGCGGCAATGGTGGCTCTCGCCGGTTTTTAGTGGGTAGAGCTGCGTCCACTTACCATCTTTCGGGCGCAGCGAGTCCTACATACCCGCCGGGGGAGTCCCAACTCCCCCGCAAGATACCTTAGAGCATTTCCTGTGGTAAAAAAAGGGGTATCTTTTAGTCATAAAAAAATCTCAATTGTTATTGCGTCGAGTTTTTATGTATGTCTAACCTTGTATATAAGGAAAACATGGTGAAATCTAAATGCTTGATGAGATTAAAATTCTTTGAAGGTATGTGAAATTCACCACTCTACATAGGGGCAGCGAAAAGGTAGCCAAACACCCTTCTCCTCCTCCTCGTCTGATTTCGAGAAGCAGAACCTTAACAATCAATGGGATATATAAGGGTCGATGATAAATATTATAATTACCTTTTAATATGTATGCAATAAAATTCATTATTGAGTAGGTATTGGCCATACCGTATCATACTCAGTATCAAATATTAGCCATATTGGCGGGTGGTTAGCCCGAGTATCTGATACCGCGGGTTATCGGTTATCTATTTAATAGCCTCTCGCGTACAACAGAATTAATCAGAGTTAATACACCAGAATATGTGTTTATACTCATGACACAATGTGCGAGATTTGCATTGGCCAGATCACAGAAATACTAGGCCCGATAAATGGCTTTGTAAAGTGGTTCTATAGATTTTGATTTTGACTGTGGTTTAGACTCTTTATAATATTAACTTCAGACTGTTGTATATTAAAAAATTGTTTGTCTGTTAAGTCGGTTTACTGACAATATATATATAGTTGAACGTGACAACGTCATAAGAATGTGGAACGCCTCCGAGCGAGGTAACGCCGCATGCGTCATGTTTTTTCGTTCGTGCAGCCGGCTCCATCGAATTATAAGACGTTGTCACGTCAATAAAATAAACCATGCCTTGTCGTGGCGGTGGGGACTAGGTCCCCGTAGCTTAAGGTAAACCCAATCCTTGGGCGAAGCAAATTGAACCCATTGGGCCTGCTCTAATACTCCTCTTATAAGGAGAAGGACAAAAGAGCAGGGGGATATGTAATCATTTTTGTACGTATATTATGTCCTTCTTCAAATTATATTTTTAGTATTTTCATGGAATTCCCATATTTTTTTCCTATTTAACTATGTAGTGCTGTGTAGTGCTGGCCCAAAATCAAACGTCTACTTTATGCGGAATAATAAATAAGTAATAACTTTCTCCATTCGAAATACTAATCGTGGTTTAGCCTTTTTTTTACGCCGGGAAATGCTCTCCCACTCCCCTGGCAGGTATGTGGGACTTGCCGTGCCCGAAAGATAGTAAATGGACGCAGCTCTACCCACCAAAACCCGGCGAGTGCCACCAATTCCGCCTTTGGTGAGGTGCCCCGGATCTGTTAAGCTAACAGGGCACCTCGACGGCTAGTCAGTCCCGCAAGGGACCGACGCCACCTCCACAGAGGGGTTGTCCCACACCACAGAACAACCCCTCCCAACGTCGGGACAGTACAATGGGGTGAGGTTCCCACCCTCACCCCTTGCCCCCTGCTCTTTTTTTGTCTCCTCTTCTTATAAGAGGGGTACAAAGAGCCCCCCCGGCTCAATTAGCTTCGCCCAAGGTGCAGCGGCTCACCCTAGGCTACTGAGCCCCACCGCCACGTCAAGGCTTGAACCATGGTGGGGAATCATGGTTTAGCCTAGCCTGGCCTAGCTTAGTCCAGTATAAAAAGGCGAGACGCCAGCCTGCCACGAGCGCGGTGCTGTGGAGGACTCGGCCCAGCACACCCTAGAGGTGTGCGATAGATGGGCCGCACAGCGTCAAAATCTCGTGGCTGTGCTTGGAAGGGACCTTTCGCTCTCAAGTATGGTGCGCTGCATGCTCGAAAGTGACGAGGCCTGGCAGGCGGCGGTCACCTTTTGCGAAAGCGTTATTTCGCAGAAGGAGGCCGCGGAGCGGGAAGAGAGGACGACACCACGTCCGTCCCGCTCCGTCGACGTAGGACAGGTGTGTGGAGGAGGCGCTACGCGCACCTCCTGCCTCCTGTCTAACGGGACTCGGGTTAGGTTGGGTACCTGCTCCGTAGAAAAGTTCCGGCGTCGGCGGGGGTGCTCCAGGTTGTCGGAGCTCTCCTATACTAGGAAGAAGACCGGCTAGCCCTTTTGAGGGAACCGGACGGTCGCGGGGTATGTTCTGTGTTAGAAAGATCCGGGACACTCCCCTTCAAGCGGCTGAAGGCAACTCGCAGTGGTTTTAGTGCGGTATACCGGCGTTAAGGGGGGGGGGACGCCGGGAGACCCACATATCCCCGGGGATGCCCCATCCCCGGGTGAATGCGCAAAGCATTTCCACTGCGTCAAAAAAAAAGTATAAAAAGGCGACAGTTTAAAATAATCTCAAGAATAAAATAGCACATTTTCCAACATCATGAATAACCTTAACGCACGTAATAAACAAGCGAAGTCGATAAATCGTGTGGACGTGCGAGTAAACAACACGCAGATATTAAGCTCGTGTTTTTATGCTCAGTATCAGACATACCCTTGATTTCTGAGATCATTCCATCATCATCATTACCGACCATTAAGATATGCCTATCAATAAATGGCAAGAAACAGATCTGTATGGAAACTACGAACAAACGCTCGAAACGACCCATTCACAAAAACATGTACATCTACGCGCCCGCCACGCGGAACTCACTACTGACAGAACTGTGAAAAGCGCTTAGGACATGTGTGTGTATGTGTGTGCGCGTGCGTGCGTGCGTGTGCGAGTGCGTGTGTGTCCTCGAAATCAGGCGTGGAGCGTTTTGGGCCATAGCTCACTGATGCGCTGGCCCAATGCGGGCTGGGAACTTCACACACATTCAAAGACTTTTAAATTTTAATCTCCTTGTTGTGTTGTGATTGTTTCCTTCACTGTGGCGAGCGATTATGTGTGCGATTCATCATCATCAGCCTTTATCTATCCACTGCTGAACATAGGCCATTTTTTTAACACCGGGAAATGCTCTGAGGCATCCCAGGGGGGAGTGGGTCTCCCCACGCGGGTATGTGGTATGTGGGACTCGCTGCGCCCGAAAGCTGGTAAGTGGACGCAGCTCTACCCACTAAAACCCGGCGAGTGCCACCAATGCTGCCTTTGGTGAGGTGTCCTGATCTAATAAACAAACAGGGCACAAGGGCGGCTAGTCAGTCCCCCAAGGGACCGACGCCACCTCCACAGATGGGTTGTCCCACACCACAGAACAAACCCCCCCCCCCCCCGCAACGTTGGGAAAGTACACGCCCCTTGCACCCTGATCTTTTGTCCCCTCTTCTTATAAGAGGGGTACAAAGAGCCCCCTCGGCTCTATTAGCTTCGCCCAAGGTGCTGGGCTCACCCTAGGCTACTGAGCCCCACCACCACGACAAGGCCTGAACCATGGTGGGGATGACCAGCCCACTGCCAGTTCAACGAGCTTATACTTCACGAAGTATCGGTATTCGGTAACTTTAGTGCTCTAGTGGATGTTTTCAGGAAGCTTAGCCATATTCTCACGTCGTCTATACCGAAGAGTTTGAAGACGAAAGTCTTCAACCAATGCGTTCTCCCCGTGATGACCTACGGGGCCGAAACGTGGCAACCAAATATTTGAGAACTTGAACCAGCAACTTGATATTCATAAAATAGTTGTAAAAGTAATCAAGTTACTAAAAAGTATTTAGAAGTTTACTTTTCTTAGGGAATTAATGGTGAAAATGTTTAACGAGACAAGTACAATTTTTTGCAATAAAGTGGCCCAGAATATTGCGACTGCCCCAAAACGCTATTTTAGGGTGTACGGATCTTTATATACAAGCTTAAGCTAAATTAATTTAGATATACGACCTCCGGCCTTATTTCTTGGAGAGATCTGTGTAGGTTATTCCAATACAGTAAGCTGGGTGTCACATATTATATTATTTATGCTATTATGAGTTTTTATCATATCTTTATTAATCGTTATTTATTATTTCCACTAGTTTTTTTTATAAATGATAAGAAGTATTATTTAAGAATTAGTACCATAATTAATACCGGTGGGAGGGAAGCGCTGTGCCGCGCTCCCGGCTGCATGGGTACCACCATCTTGCTTGTTTCTCCCGTGAAACAGCTTTGCTGTGTTTCGGAGAGAAGGGCAAGACAGGCAGTGTAATTACTGGCACCGAGACTTAACATCTTATGTCTCAGGATAGGCAACACATAAAGGAGTTGCCTGGGCTCGTTTCAGGTAAACTAGTTTATGTTCATGGGCGACGTCGACCACTTACCATCAGGTGGTACGTTTGCTAGTTTGCCTATCCAAGTAACATAAAAAAAAACTATAATTATGGTTGTTTATTTCTGTATCATAATCATCATAATCGTCAGCCTATATCCTCGATGAGAACGATGCCTCGTCACTGGCATCCAACACGGACCGGCCACTGCACGGAGACCGCCTTCCCACCTGGTTAGTTGTCGACCAACACTTCGTATATCTGAATTCGGCCTCCACTCACCTTATTTGCCCATCGGCCATTCGTTCTCCTGAGTGTGTGACCAGCCCACTGCCATTTCACGAGCTTATTCTTTGCGGGATATCGGTACCATTCGTTATCAGGCGGATGTCTTCCTTTTGAATCCTATCTGCCAAAGAAACACCCAACATAGCAGGTTCAATTGCTCGTTGTATATGTGTAATAAATTTATAAAAATCTCAATATATTTTAATAAATCTGTTATAAACAATATTCAGTATTAGTTAATCTAAGACACTTTATATATTTATCGCTGGTGATTACATTAAAAAGTAGTATATTTTATAAATAGCCTATACATGTGTATAAAAGTGAGCTGGAACGAGTATCATCGTTATATCCTTCGTGTATCACACTTTAAGCAAAACCACCGGTTTATCCGAATGAATACGACTTAGGAACCTTCAAGAAAGCATACTCATATTTGAAAGGTCGGCAACGCATCTGCTAATGATATTAGCGGGTGTCCATGGATGTCGCCAATCACTACCACTAGGTGAACCAATTGTCAGTTGGCTCCCTCTTCTATAAAAAAATCGGTTGTCTGTAAAGTCGGTTTACTGACGATAGTTGAACGTGACAACGTCATAAGAAAATGGAACGCCTCACAGCGAGGTAACGCCGCATGCGTCATGTTTTTTCGTTCTTGTAGCCGGCTCCATCGAATTTTAAGACGTTGTCACGCACGCAAATACCTTGTATCGCCGTCAAACAAAACACCAGCTTCACATACCTAATTATAGGAAAGACTTAGGACGTACGGAAGTCTGGAGCACAATAGCTATCATTTGTGTCCAGAGCTCAGCCTGAACAATGCCGTAGGATAACGACTCTTGTCCGTCGCCTTCAGTGCAGCAAAGTACCCAATTGTTACGAATATCGTACGTTTTATGTGGCTTTACTTTGATACATTATACAGCTTGTTACGTTTTACGAAGTATCGCGTATTGAAACCTTAATTCATGAGGCAATCTTGTGAAAAATATCGAGCATTTAATGTTCTATTTTAAACAGTTTTAAAAGTAAAGTAAGCAATTTAATTCTTGTATGTACCCTTCATTCAAACCATTAAATTATACTTCTCAAAAAATATATATTAAATCTATATATCTAAATATGGCATTGTGAATTCGCAATTAGATTTAAAACATATTTGTTTGTGACAAAGTTATGCATATTATGTTTGCAGCCTTTGAAAATATGCATATTTATTTGAAATTATATGGTCGCAATAGTAAAATACCACAAACATCGTGAAAGTAGAGTTAATGACTGCAAAGTTACGTAACTGCCGCTTGACTCAGCTGTTTTCTTCATAATCGAGCGTTTAAGAACTTAAAGGTCAACTCAACTTCATATTCCTTCTGATTCATAATATGAAGAATATTATTTAATGACTATTTATACGACTATTTGACGGCTGTTTTCTGTATTACCACATTTGGCGGGCTTCGGGTTCGAATCAAAAGTGTAAATTTTGTGTATGATAAAAATGATGTTTTTACAAAAGTCGTGGATCTTAAATATATTTTCCTTTCGACTACCCACAACACAAGCTTAGACATGCTTACTTTATGGAACCGGGCTAACTTATTGTGACGTACTCTTATGATTGGTGTAATTTTAATCCAACACAGGTTAAAAGTATATTTTGTTAATGGAGCAGACGTTGTCCTGACAAACTATTCTCTCTTTCAGTTGAACCAAATTGCCTAAATTGTGCATTTCAATAAAATCAGTTCAGATAGGAAAAATGGATATATGAAGAAGTTTTGAAATACAATTACTAGCTGTTCCTATATCGTCCCACAAAAATGTGAAAAAATATATTTTCATCACCACAATACAGCCTGTAAATCATCCTCAAAAACTAGGCTACCTAAATCAAAAATATTTTTTTATATCTGACTGGTAGTTTCATAGAGTGTGTTCAAACAAATAAACACTTTAGCATTATAAATGAGGGTAGATGAATAATTTATTAATATAATATATTAATATGAATATATATTTAATCTTTATAGTAAGCAGTGAACGGGAAAAGGCTGATAATGATGATGATGTTATTAATGTTTGTCTGTCATGTTTCAGGATGCTGGGCGGCGTGGGCGGGCGGCACGCGTCCGTGCGGCGGCGGGGCAGCTCGCCGGGCGTGCACGCGCGCCGCGAGTCGCCTCCCGCTTCCCCGCGCCCGCTGCGCCGCCGCCGCGCCGCCCTTGGGCTTGCCGACCACAAGACCTGCGCGCTCATACACACCAGGGTCAAGCTGGGGGACATCATGTAAGATACAATATATGTAACATATAAAACATGACCTATGAAACACAATATGTGACAAATATATGCTACAAAACAAAATAAGACTCTTATTTTGTTTCGGAGCATATATTTGTTTCGTAGCATATTTAGTGTCACAACAACATAGATAATATTATAAGCTACGAAACATAATATGTGTCACGACAAAGAACATAATTTAGGCTACGAAACATAATGTGTCACAACAATTTACACAATATAAGCTACGAAACATAATATGTCACAACAACATACATAATTTAAGCTACGAAACAATATTATGTGTCACAACATCATACATAATATAAGTTACGAAGCATAATGTGTGTCACAATAACGAATATAATATAAGCTACGAAATATAATATGTGTCACAGCAACAAACATAATATAAGCATATTAATTTATCTTCAATAAATTAATATAGGTGTAACATATTATATAACATGAGCTAAGAAACATAACATGTGTCACACCTGCTTACATAATGTAAGCTAGGAAACATGACGTGTCAGTGATAACAATATACGTCACCACAACTTACATAGTATAAGCTGTTAATAAATGTATTTATTTGAACCCGTAATCAGAACAATGTGTCGCAACAACAGACGATATGCATAATATTTTATGAAAAATGAAATGTATTTTACATACAAAATAAAACCACAAAAGACTAGCATTCTAAAATCAAATAAACGGTATATGAATCCATCGAAAACAGACAAAAACATTTGAGTAACAAAAGATCTATATCCCAATCAGAGCGACTGTTGCGTACGCCGACTACGATGCATAATATTCTAGTTTTTTTTTTCACCAGTTCATAACAAAATGCCTTGTTCTAACGTTTATATTTTACCGGACGCTGAAAGGAAGGGTAATGATTTTAGCAGTCTAAGTATGTATGTTTGTATTTACGCCTAAACCACTTACCCCATTTTAATTAACGAGAAGTCAATCGATTTGTTTATGTAATGGGTACGAAAACCTACATTTTAATCGATTTCAAGAAGATGGGGTTTAGTTTTCGTAATAGGGTCACAGCTAATTTTTTTTACTTGTTGTTTCTTTGAAAGCTAGATCTCGAGAGTGGTCTGGATTTTAGTTTCAGGATGCCTTAAACATTGGATTTTTCTAAATTTTCCTGTCCTCTTGACCATGTTAATACCGCTTGCTTACTGGTGCGGAGAAGGAGGAGGGGACGCCACCCCCCACCTCTAGAGAAGAGTGCCAGATGACATCGTTGTGGCCCGGTGTGACGTCCACGGCTCCCTCGCCGCATCACCCACACGACGAGGAGAATACCGCTGGGGTTTAGTGGGTAGAGTCTGCGTCCACATTACCATCTTCAGATCTTCAGAGAGTCCCACATAACCCCCAGACCAGGTGGTATTCCTAAACGAATTCCCCAGCGAAACAAAAAAACAAACATCTTTACATATCGAGAGTCCTCCGTGCCTCGGAAAGCACATTCATTCGTGGTTAAGTCATTCGTTAATCTTCGATAGTCGTTACGGGTCGTCAGAAGCCCGAACCTGACAAATATTACCACGAGGTATCGTATAAATAATAATAAAAAAACTTTATTTCGGAAATTATTTCCATATAAAATTTTGTTAGTAGATTAACATTTATTATTTAATTTATTTTGTTAGTAAGTACATAATAACAGTTTGACATACACTCACACGGGTACACATAATATTATATAAACACATCACACAATTACATTATTATTATTATCAATAATATTTTTATCTTTATCAATTGGTTAATCATCATTACCCTAGCAATAATGGTAATTAATCAATTGCCATTACTTATTTATTAACCATATATATTAATTAAAGGAGGTCAGATAGGTAGTCGCTCCATTCAAAATCCAGCTACATCTGGTTCAACTGGAAGCCAACTCCAAAATATTTGGTAAAAGGCTAAACAGAAAAAGACAAAAATACACAGATATTCCTTTTTGGCCTATATACGTTTATATATTATAGTAAAAGCCAAATGAAGTGTTTACTTCATTTGGCTTTTCCGTAGCAGTGTGAGACGTAGTTATATCACATTTTAAACATTAAAGTGTATGGGTCAAGTTTATACAAACTGGCCGGTATCGATTTTAACTGTCACATTACAAAAACACGGGGTCACGGGACTAAATATAGCCGAAATGCGTTGTCATTTTGAAGAGTCATTACTGCCATAATTTGAATTTCATGTTTTGGGAGATAAGAAACGACTTTTTACTTTTTTCGCTCCAGTTCTTCTATGGTTTTGGATATTAATATTTTTTGTGATATTGTGTTTTTTCTCGACACCAAATGTACGAGACCATATTTAATAAGTCAAAGTAGAGTTACGCGAATCTGAATTCTTATAATGAAACAACTTTTTTATATCCAATCACGATGAAATCCTAAAATAATCTTTTAATATAATATGTGAAATTTGGGTGCTAACTAGTTGCGAATTCATCATCATCTGTAATCGCCAATCCGCCTGCTCAGCGTGGCAATTATACGAATATCCCCTCAAATGGGTTACAGGCATAAATTTTGCATAGAGATAAATTTTTATAGACAAGACTAGAGCATACGATTTTTATCCAATACAAAAACAAACCTGCGGTTTCCGTAAGACAAAATATAGTAAAAGTACTTAAGGTACAACTTAAGTACTCGAGTACTCAATAAAATTGTCAAAAGTATGAATAATCTTATAATACAATTAATATGACGACGTAAGAAAGTACGTAACTCCCAACACGAGAAAGTTGAATTAGATCATTATGAGCGCAGGTTTTAGTGTCGGTTGATGGAAGTTGCCTGATTGATGGCATCTCATCACTTATTCTATCGGTGCGTAAAGTTGGGGGAGTGGGGGCGGGGCGGGGATAAATGTATTTTTACTGTACAAATATTATAATTTCTAGCCATTACCAAAGTAGACTAACTTTAAACTTCTTCAATGTAATGAAACATAATATTTTCTATAAATTTTTACGCTAATTTCACTCATTATAATGAAACAATTTTTACGGATTTTATCGCGTTTATTTAGATTTTTAGAAGCACAATTTTTTAAATGTATTGCGAAATATGACTGGGGCAACATATTTAGTTTTTAGTGCGTAAAGAAACCTATCAAAACAATTAGCTGGTATGTAATAATATATTAATAATAATAATTTGAAATTTTGAAACAGAAAAAATATAAAGGACGAAACCCATTGAAAAAGGAAATGAAAATAACAAAAATTAAAAGGAAAATAATTTATGGGCGATCTGAGGGCGAGAAAGTGGAGGGAGGGGGAGGAGGTGGGTTTAAGGGTATGCGTAAGTACGGTGTATCTCAATTTCCGCTAAAACTACAAGTCCTATGGAAAAAAGTTGAATGGCAAAGTTTTAGATAATAAAAAGGTCTACAGCTCTTGTAATTGCAATTTTTCACATAGCCTCATAATTTATTTGAAAATTTCAAATAATCAAGTTTTTGGTTTTTATTTTTATCTTTAACGAAAAAAATATATCATAAAATTCGATGAAAACTTACCATTTCATATCCCTAACACGCTGTAATTTGTTGATTTAATATATTATTTTTTTCATCTTAATTTTACTTAATATCGAAAAAGCAGCCAAATTTGCAATCGAAAAATCTCACGTCAAAATATCTGATTTAAAAAGGGATCTATGCTAATTGCCCAAAGGCCCTAATGCTTTCTCGGATTAGTGTGAGCCCATTTGGCTCACTATTGGTTTTTAAAGTGGGGGATTGCCCCCCGCCAACCGTGCAGTCTGCGACCATATGGCCTCCTAGCATCGGATACCTTCTGAATGATTTTTTTAGAAAATGCAAAAACACGAGTACGAGACGAGAGAGAGTAAGGTCCAGGCCCTCCTAGCTCTTTTCCCACTTCTCTATGAAATACCTTTTGATGGGCTAAAAATTTCCGTAGATCACTCACTATATGACTTATCTTAAAATAGAAATAAATAGGCATCTACGCATATAATTTTCTAGGAGCTAGGACGGTCTGGGCCTTAAGCTCTCTAGTATTGTACTCGTTAGAACTTGTCTTTAATAGTCGGTAAACAACCAAAAAAGCTTAAGCATCTAAGTTATTAAATATAAAAAGCTCCGAAATATTTTTTCGCGAAAGTTTTAAAACTAAGAATAATCTAAGCTACGCAACCGCCATCTGCGGGAAAATTTTAGAATTCATTCGTAGCATTGGCCCTCTGTAGAAAAAATGTTAAAAAGTGTCTTAACAAGCAACGCCACCTATGGAATATTTTGCGTAATTCCTTAGTCGTATTATGACTGAAACATTTACAGGCACTTATCAAGAAACAGCGCCACCTAGCGGAAATAGCTCCCATGTGTGTCTACAGCAGTGCTACGACAAAGCTCTGGAACTAAAATAGCGTAGCGCCATCTATTTAAGCGTTCATCCTAACAATAAACCTTTTAGTTTGAAAGGTTCATGTCAAAAGGTTATATATAAGCGTTTATGTTTTCTCGTTGACCCATAAAATTCGATAGATGGCGTTACCTATATAAAAATGCAGATAGTTTAAATGATTTAGTATCAATTATAGACTTTAAATGTAAATCTTATTTTGTCACAAGTCCTTGTTGAAATTGCCCTAAGTTAGTCTATTCAAAGCGCAATTGATATTTCAAAAAATATAAATAAAATCTTGGAACCGACTAAGGAGGTTTTTCTAATGATTGAGCAAAGAACAAAATTATAATTCTGGAAATTAGATCGAAATTTAAATTTGATTTAGGAACAAACTGTCAAACTCGTTCGCCAACGTTTGGCTAGTGTATGGAACGGGCTTCGCTTCCTGGCACCACGTGGCCAAATGCCATTATTGATTTCCGGCGAGAGAGAGAGAGACGGCGCAATACCACAATTTGTTGCACTATTTTCCGTCCCGCTCTTTCGCCAATATATGACCTATTTTTATGCCACATTCCCTATATTAATACAGCCTAAGTAATTAGGTGAAAAGTTTCGTCGACGATGTAATCTAAACGATATTTTATTGTTGTCGAAAACGACCAGTTAAATACCTCCTATTGTACTGCTACAGTTTATTTACGACTTCGGAATAGACTGACTTCATGACTAACAAAACAAATTTATATTGTATCGAATGTTGTAAATAAAAGAAGGACAATACCATGCTAAGTCTGTGGTACCCCGTGGTAGGTTTTGTAGGAATTATAAGAGTAATAGGCAAATTGTATTACTAAAACATAAATTATACAAAAACTTCGATGAACATTTGTTCTAGAGTAAGATAAGATCATGCATAATTTACTCTTAGAAGTTCCAATATAGGACACGGTAATTCTCCCCGAAATTAGTCGAGGACATTATCAGGTCATAGTTATACCAGCTAGCCATCCAGCCTACACCCAGTTTGACGAACTACATCAACATTCATGGTCTTAAATACAACACCTACAACCAAAAAAATATTTTGTAAGTACGTATTCTTGTGAAACATTATATTGTCATGTGAGGGTTAGTTTTTGACCAAAAAATATTTTGGAATCATAGGAAATATTCTAGTAAATAGCCATCCATCGTGGTGATGAAGAAAATTGTTTTGAGCTTTAGTATAAGGGTTACTGATGATGATTTAAAATTTTAATATTTAAACTTAATTGTATAGTAATATCCTTGTATTTTAAAATCACTTTGATTAACGTACTTATACAAAATTTTCTTCAAAAATAACTGTTTAAAAATCTCGTAAACTTGACTCTGAGAGTGAAAAATCCCGCATGCCCGAAGTTTTTAAAGTTCGCCGACCCGCATACCTAATTAAGATCCATGACACTCCTCGCTTAATTTCGAGGAAGAGACCCGTATCTACAAGCGGTAAGAGGGTGTAATATTTAAGTTGCTGCATTTTGATGTTATTTTTTGTGTATTATGTTCAGGTATGTTTTACTATTTGCGTGATTTGGTTTAAATTGAGGTACCTACCTACTAAGGTTTTTAAAAATCTAACGAAATTTCAAACCATTATAACTATGTTAGGAAAAATCGGCCAAGTGCTAGTCGGACTCGCGCACGAAAGTTTCCGTACCATTACATAGTACAACATTAGACACTTTAACAAAAAGCACAACCGACGCCAGGAGGCCGTGTGGTCGCAGACTGTACGGTAGGCGGGGGGCAACCCCCCACTTTATAAATCAAAAGTGAGCCGAATGAGCTTACACTAATCCGATAAAGCATTAGGGCCTTCGGGCCATTAGCATAGATCCCTCCGAAAAAAAAAAAAAAATTACAAAAAATATGGTTTATATAAAGGTAAATTGCGGTTTTCGATTTATGACGCATTAAAAATAACTACTTACTAGATCTCGTTCAAATAAATTTTCGGTGGAAGTTTTTATGGTAATTAATACATCATATTTTTTTTTTAGTCTTATCATTCTCTTATTTTAGAAGTTAAAGGGGACGACGACGACGACGACACACATTTTTCCACTTTGGAAGTGTCTCTCGCGCAAACTATTCAGTTTAGAAAATGGTACTAGAAACCTCAATATCATTTTTAAAGACCTATCCATAGATACTCTTCACGTATTGGTTTGATGGAAAGTATATTTTGAGTCTCAGTTCTAAGTATGGGGACCCTTAAAATTTATTGTTTTTTTTCTACTTTTGTATCAAAATCTTAATGTGGTTTACATAATGCATCTACTTACCAAGTTTTAACAGTATAGTGCTTATAGTTTCGGAAAAAGTGGCTGTGACATACGGACGGACAGACAGACAGACAGACATGACGAATCTATAAGGGTTCCGTTTTTTGCCATTTGGCTATGGAACCCTAAAAAGGACAGGACAGAGTGAGTTGACTGAATCTGGAACAAACGGTGAACTAGGTGAATTCATTAAAATAAACAAGTGAACTGAATGAACGGGTTTATGCTACGTTATAGTACGATTACATCCAAGAGAATGTAATCACAACGTTTAATTACATTAGCCACATATCATGAGGTATGTGGCTAACGTCATTAACGTCTCCATCTTCTTCTTCTTTTAAGTTCTAGCTTTTTTTTTCTTTTACGCCGGGAAATGCTCTGAGGCACCCCGCCTGGGGAGTGGGTCTCCCCATGTGGGTATGTGGGAAACGCTGCGCCCGAAAGATGGTAAATTGACACAGCGCTACACCCGCACCACAGAACAACCCCTCCCAACGTTGGACGCTTTCACACTACGTCAATCTGGTCCCATGGTAAGTTCTCGAAGAACTCGTGTTACGGGTACCAGACAACGGAAATATATTTAATACTTTTATACTATACATATATTTAAGATTTTATTATACTATAATACACATATTTAATACACATCCAATACACAGAAAATATTTTTATTCCCTGGCGGTATTCGAACCTGCAACCTCCGGGCTTGAGCGCCAACGCGCTTACCACTGAGCCACAGAGGTCGTCAGATTTATAGGTTAATTTAAGACAAACAATTTTATAGCCTAATATTATTTATTAAGATAAATGAACACAAAATATCTACAAATGGAGTATATACATATAACAAAAGAGATTTAAGATCAATAGGGCGGGGTATATCAGAAGGGAGATAATCGTAAAGAGAGGACATATTCCTTGGACAAGAAAAGAAAATGTGATCAGGGGACCCCTCGTCCAGTCCACACTCACAAAATGAACTGTCTTTCACTCCAATTTTAGCCAAGAAAACAGGAGTGGCCGAGTCTAAGACAGATGGTGGAGCATACTGGTTTGTTTGCTTTTCTATATTTGAAAAACCAAGGTTTGTTTGGTACTAATTGTTGTATATCTGCATAATGCTTGCCCTTGTTTCTGCTAGACTGCATCCAAAGAATATTCCAGTCTGATGTCAAATGAACCTTGGCTAGTGGTATGATGTCCTGGCAGTGAACCCTAAATTGGCTAAGACCTCCGGACTCTGTAGAAGCCTTAGCATAAGATAAACGTCACCATTTTTTAAAAGTCAAACTATTTTACATAGGCTGCACTAAAAGTATCGTGTATGGAATATTTCCACTGTTCCTGTCATATTAAAATCTTTTTATTGAAAACTCCTTGGTTTTAAAAATCGAATACTATTTATTTATTTAAAAAAGATTCTCGGTCTTGTCACAAGGTCTTGTCAAACTTGTTTAGTCGTTGAGAAAAAGGAATTGACTCGAGAAAATTCTAGAGCGATGATTTATTATGACTTTTGAAGTGGTTTTTGGACACAAAAAACGGAATCCGGTCAAAACACTGTTGACCGGATTATTTCTGCATTTGGTGATGAAGCCCCATCCAAAACCACAATTTATCGCTGGTTTGCTGAATGTCAACGTGGACGTGTCAAGCTCAGTGATGATCCCCGTCAAGGTCGTCCAAAAACTGCAGTCACCCAAGAAAACGTTGATGCTGTGCGTAAGCTGATTGAGGAAGATCGACATGTGACATACCGCGAAATTCAGGCAACTTTAGACATTGGCATGAGTCAAATACAAATAATCTTGCATGAACAATTATTATTAGGTGTAAATAGTTATTTTCCCGATGGATACCGCATTTGTTCTGTGAAGAGCAAAAAGCGGCTCGCGTTACTTGGTGCGTCAGAACTCTCGAAAGATTCCACGCAGGATCCTCAAATGCTGTATACAACATCGTATCAGGTGACGAATCCTGGATATACGCGTACAAACCCGAAACAAAAAACCAGTCACGAGTTTGGGTGTTTGAAAATAAGTTAAAGCCAATAAAAATTGTTCGTTCACGGAGTGTTGCAAAAAAAATGGTGGCCACGTTTGTCTGGAAAACCGGCCGTGTTGCGATTATTCCTCTTGAGAGACAAAGAACGGTTAATGCAGAATGGTATGCTAGCATTTGTTTGCCACAGGTCCTTTCTGAACTCCGTAAAGAGAACTGCAACCGCTACATCATCCTCCATCACGACAATGCGAGTTCTCACACCGGGCACAGAACAAAAGAGTTTTTAGAGCAAGAAGAGATAGAATTATTAGACCATCCGCCGTACAGCCCCGGCCTAAGCCCTAATGATTTCTATACTTTCCCTAAAATAAAGAATAAATTGCGTGGTCAGAGATTTTCATCGCCTGAAGAAGCTGTGGACGCCTACAAAACGGCCATTTTGGAGACCCCAACTTCCGAATGGAATGGTTGCTTCAATGATTGGTTCCATCGTATGGAAAAATGTGTCAAATTTCGCGAAGAATACTTCGAAAAGCAATAAATATATTTTTAAATAGTAATGTTGTGTCACTTCCTTGATTCCCGAAATTTTCAGTGCCGCCCTCGTAGGCGCGACTACACTCAGTTTTTTTTCTGACGGAAGTAACGCTCATTATTCTTTCTAAAATAGTAACTTGCATTGATCGTGAGTATATGTCATATACTCCACACTTCTTGACTTATACACCAACTAGTGGCAAAGATAGATAATAAATTAAGATTATTTATTATATACTATTTTTTTCAAACGAATGAATATAAAAGTAAAGAAAATGCAAAGGTTTAGAAAAATGTTTTAAATTGCACAGTCATATTTATTGAAAATCTTCGAATTTCGGTCTGACGGTCATCGCTCGGATGACCGCAGGGAGCGATAGTTCCGCGCCCACTTGACAAGTGGCGCCCTTTCCTCCGCCCAAGCAGAGAACTCCGCCAGGGTGTGGTCAGCAGTGTCTGTCATGACCCACTAGTGTGTTATCATGCAATGACCTTCCTCAACATACATATGAAAATAGATGGACGAAAATTTGAACCCGCACTTCCAAATGAAAAATCTAACCATTCAGTCACCAGCGCTTGCATATTAGATCTGCACGTATTCTATGCCACTTGTAAAGTGAATTATGCTCCTCGTACGGTTACAAAGCTAACAACCACGTTAAACTAGAACCCACTTACGGTTTATATCTAAAAGGGGGTCAAAGTATTGCCAGTTTTGCGTATTTGCATGAAATTCTGTAATAGGTTGTAATATCATCATCATCATTAGTCAACATCATCATTATCATCATCATCTCCGATGTGATGTGATGTGATGTGATGTGATGTGATGTGATATCCGATTCACATTTAAGCCAGTTATAATCTAGCTATTTTATGCAAATTTGTGATTGATATTTGTCTTTTTCATGTAGGTTGTCAAAGTAGCAGACTCTTTTTTACGCCGGGAAATACTCTAAGGCATCCCGCTGGGGAGGGGGCAACTCCCCAGACGGGTATGTGGGACTCGCTGCGTCCGAAATATGGTAAGGTGGATGCGTCTACCTACTAAAACCCGGCGAGTGCCACCAACGCCACCTTTGGTGAGGTGCCCCGGATATAATGAGCAAACAGGGCACCTCGGCGGCTAGTCAGTCCCTGAAAGGACCGACGCTACCTCCACAGAGGGGTTGTCCCGCACCACAGAACAACCCCTCCCAATGTCAGGACAGTGCAATGAACCTTACCTAGGTTCCCTTATTATCCTCGCCCCTTGCTCCACCCTACACTTTTGTCCCCTTTTCTCATAAGAACACAAAGAGCAGCTCTCTCGGTTCAATTTGCTTCGCTCAATGTGCTGGGTTCACCTTAAGCTACTGAGCCCCACCGCCACGACAAAGCTTGAACCTTGGTGATAGATAACGACACTCACAAACATAATAGAGTACACGCAGGGCTAGTAGGTAGGCCTTACACACAAACACAGCACTGCACAGTCTATCCTGTCATCAGAGACACATCAATGCTGTATAATGGTAAACTAACAGGGCGACTGGCACGGGCGCAGCCTTAGTGTAATGTTAGTAAGGAACTAAAAAAATATCCTTTGTATCGTCGTATATTGTAGGTATACGTGTAGTGAATCAAAAAGTTTTTTTACTTCTTTTCACTCTTATTCTTATCGTCTGAACTCTTATTTTTACCCTGAGAACTCAGCAATGATTCTTGTTTTTATGATCGCTGCCATCAGAATCTATAAGAAGAATATAATACTAAAAAGTATTTGAAAAATAATATACCTATTGGTAAACATTTTTACAAAATGTATATTTTTTTTGTAAAAGTTCTGTATTTTTTAAAATCCTGGAATAAACGCGGACAAAGCCTTCGCTAGTTAGCCCAAGTGCATTATATGTATATACCATTAATACTTATAATTATAGATATATATTATTATTAAGTAACAGTAAAATATCACAAAAACAAGAATTCAGGATAACTCTCCAGGAAAATATATTTTTTCAGCAGTCACATAGGTAATAAATTCGGAACTGTATAGTAAATAATTAACGGAATTAATTACAAAGATTAATTAATACCATACAGAGACCAAATTGTCATTGCGAGTATTATAAAATTGTAAAACTTATTTATACTGCTTACATAACCTACAAGCGTAGGGTTGACAACATGGAAAATATCTACTAATATACATATACAAACAATATTGCGTTGTATACTCCAAAGAACAACACTCTAAGTAATCTAACGAAAAGGATCATGTTCAACATCATTGTTTTTTTTTTTAAATTGAGTGCTGGACCAAGGTCTAGATCATCTAGAATATTCTAGATTCAAGATTTTGAAGGGGTAGTGCCATACTGCTTTGCAGCCAAATCAGGCCTGCAAGACCGTTTTGTGCGGTTTCCAAGTTTCCGATGGTCCGTTAGGGGGATAGGGAAAAGGAGGGCAACGCATCTGTTAGCTGCATAATCTCTGGTTCTTACGGATGTTTATGGGGGTCCATAGTTGCCAAAAGGCTTCGACTGCTTGTTGCCCTCCTATGCTATAAATAAATCGTATCCATGATTTGGGTAGGTACTTCAGAGCTCACGGTACTTTAATACAAAGTTAATATAGGCTGCACTAAAAGTATCGGGAATGGAATATTTCCACTGTTCCTGTCATATTAAAATCTTTTTAATTGAAAACTCCTTTGTTTTAAAAATCGAATACCATTTATTTATTTAAAAAAAGATTCTCGGTCTTGTCACAAGGTCTTGTCAAACTTGTTTAGTCGTTGAGAAAATGGAATTGACTCGAGAAAATTCTAGAGCGATGATTTATTATGACTTTCATCATATCATTATACCACATAACACAAAAACAGTGTGTTGACCGGATGATTTCTGCATTTGGTGATGAAGCCCCATCAAAAACCAAAATTTATCGCTGGTTTGCTGAATTTCAACGTGGACGTGTCAAGCTCAGTGATGATCCCCGTCAAGGTCGTCGAAAAACTGCAGTCACCCAAGAAAACATTGATGCTGTGCGTAAGCTGATTGAGGAAGATTGACATGTGACATACCGCAAAATTCAGGCAACTTTAGACATTGGCATGAGTCAAATACAAATAATCTTGCATGAACAATTAGGTGTAAAATAGTTATTTTCCCGATAGATACCGCATTTGCTCTGTGAAGAGCAAAAAGAGGCTCGCGTTACTTGGTGCGTCAGAACTCTCGAAAGATTCCACGCAGGATCCTCAAATGCTGTATACAACATCGTATCAGGTGACGAATCCTGGATATATGCGTACGAACCCGAAAAAAAAAACCAGTCACACCCAAAGGTGTTCGAAAATGAGTTAAAGCCAACAAAAATTGTTCGTTCACGGAGTGTTGCAAAAAAAATGGTGGCCATGTTTGTCTCCAAAACCGGCCATATTGCGACTATTCCTCTTGAGGGACAAAGGAAGAGAGGATAGATACGCTATTTAAGGCATTCGTAGACAATGCAAACATCCTGTTTATTAAAGTTTTACTAATTATAATGAAATAAATCTTTACCGATTTTATCGCCCCATATTAAGTTTTTTACATGCCCGACGAATACTTAACAGTAACAATAATTCCGTAAGAGTTCATTAAAATGAGTGAAATAAACATATCGAACAATCGCGTAAACATTAGAAAACAGTTCTAATTAGCTATAACTCTATTGCATATACAACCCGATCTAACAGAGCTTCAAAGCGTCACATACGTTTGTCGATAAATAGTTTATGTCTCGCGTCCACGCCAGTGGAGTCACCTATTGTTTGAATAAAGGCGCAATATTGCTATTTCATACTTGGACTAACAAAAACCATTTTTTTTATAATCAAATGCATACAAAGGCTGCCTATGTATAAAAAGAGGTAGACAATCTATTTTCTGGTGGTCAAAGTAAATGAAAATAAACAAGCTTATCGGAAATAGCCCCTTTTATTTCTTGCCAAAGTAACGTATTCATGCATTGTCTATCTTGACTTGACAGACCTTGGTACGCATAACTGTTCTGTATGTTAGTGGAAAAAGTAACCTAAGTGGATAAAGTAAATCACCTTACACAAGCTTACCAAAATTAGACCTTTTTTGACAAAGTAACGCATTGATGCGTGGTCTAACTTGACGCTCTACATGTCAGGCCTTGGTACGCGTAATTCGTCTGTTTTAGTGGTCAAAATAACCTAAGTGAGCTAAGTAAATGAAAATAAACTAGCTTACCGAAATTAGCCCTTTATCTTCTTGCTAGAGTAACGCATTGATGCGTTGTCTATCTGCCCCCGGAAGGCACCTCGACGTCAGTCAGTCCCTCAAGGGAGCGACGCTACCTCCACAGAGGGGTTGTCCCGCACCACAGAACAACCCTTCCCTACGTTGGGACAGTACAATGGGGTGAGGTTCCCGTCCTCGCCCTTTGCCCCCTGCTCTTTTGTCCACGCTTCTTAAAAGAGGGGTACAAAAAGCCCCTCGGCTCAATTCGCGTTGACCAAGGTGCTAGGCTCACCCTAGGCTACTGAGCGCCGCGTCAAGGCCAGAACCATGGAGGTAGTGTAGTAGAGTAGTAGAGAACCATGCTAGTAGTCAAAGTAACCTAAAGTAAACAACGTAAATGAAAAGTAACTCTTGCCAAAGTAACACTTTCATGCGTTGTGTATCTCCATAATTAAATACGCGATAGGCCTTGATACGCGGATAAATAAAACTGTATACACAGTCTTTCTAAAACACAGCAGAGCTACCTTATAAAAACGAATCAATTTGACGATAATCATGCTGACGTAATGCTCTCACTGGTATATCTCAGTACGAAAGTAAAGTTATATATTTTAATAGATTTAGCTATTGGATGAATGAGGCAACTATTTTTTTTTGCTTTATTCGGAAAACATAGTCTTTAATTAATCTAGCTTATAATATAAATTATCATTACACCGATTACACGTTTTTGCTTATTGAAACTAAAATAAAGTATTTATGCATATTTTTTATGGAAAAACAGTGAGTGAGTTACAAATTATATAAATAAAATAATAAAAATCAAAAACAATAAAAATCTTAATTAATAAATAACTATAATAAACTTACCAATTAAAATATTTAAATTAAACTGTGACAACCCTATCCAAAACACAAAGCAGTAAATTAGGTGATTACAAAATTTCATCGGTTGCAATATCACGGATATAAAGTTAGCAGGAGCTTTGTGCTATTTATATTTACCGTAATTTATATCCGTTTGTTTCTGTGCTATTTGTTGTTTAGTTTGCCCGATATCGCCTTCTGCAAATATCAACATTCTCTCTATTTCTGTTGGAAAGCAGTCTGGAAAGATGGACAGTCAAGCAGTGCAAATATTGAGTAGATTTTGCGTTTTTAGATAGGTCACTAATATAAAAGTTAGGTTCCTTGAACTCGTCGCTGAGGTGCTCCTGTTGCTTGTAGGTCTGGGACACTCAAAAAGAGGCTGATCTGCTCGCAGTGGTTTTAGTTTGGGTATACACAGTCAAGTGTGAGTCCCACATAAGGTCTGAACCATCTAGGCTACATGCATAAAGTATTTCCCTACTTAAAAAAAGGGACCTTGGACTCGTTTGTACAGGCATATAACATGGTTATAACTCAAAATAACATAACATTATAAATACCTACTTTCACTAAGTCACTACAAATCATAAGTAATAAAGAGAAAATAATAATAAAAAGCTCTCCGAGTTTTAGAACTTTTTATTGTGCCACTAGTTATGGTCAACATTGGTTGGTTGGTTGGTTGGTATGGTTAATGGCATTTTTATAAAAACATGTGATATTCTTAATTATTAACCGACTTCTAAAAAAGGAGGTTCTCAATTTGGATATTTGTATGATTTTTTATTATATATTTATTAAAAATAGACAACTCAAAATATTCTTCATTGTTCCTTTGAATGAAATTTCCTGCAAATGTTACATTTTTCCGTGTTAATAAACAGAAAATGGAGCACGTTGACACATTCTTATCTTTACCATCAAGCGACATACCAAAGGCACGAACATATTACAATAATAACTGGGACATCGAGTGTCAAGATTATAAGCAATATGTCATGAGAACTTGCTTTAGTCAACAAATTGGAAGAACGGTGTGTTGTGTTTTTTTTGTGTTAGTTGGATAGGTAAACTGGCAAACGTACCACCTGATGGTAAGTGGTCGACGTTGCCCATGAACATAAGCTAGTATACCTGGGCTCGCCCAGGCAACTTATTTATGTGTTGCCTATCCTGAGACATAAGATGTTTAGTCTCGGTGCCAGTAATTACACTACCTGTCTTGCCCTTCTCTCTGAAACACAGCAAAGCTGTTTCACGGGAGAAACAAGCAAGATGGTGGTACCCATACAGCCGGGAGCGCGGCACAGTGCTTTCCTCCCACCGGTAAATGTGTGTCATCAGTAGATAGTTTGGTTTTTACCGATGGGAGCGATGTGCTGTACCCTCGTCTACTATGGGTCGGAATTTAATATTTAAACAGGATGGACCCATAGTCTATCCTGCTTAAATATTCCGTGAAGGGCAGGACAGGCAGTGTAATTAGTGACACAGAGACTTAACATCTTATGTCTCAGGCGAGGCTAGTACCAGGTAACATTGTTTATGTTCATGAGTGACGCTGACCACTTACTAATAAAATACATTAAAAAAAGCACACATGAACAAACATACCATTAAAAATATCTATTGGTAAGTATTGTAATAAACGGGATGACGGATACCATCAATTAATATAATGTCTACGGTATGCCGACGAGAGAACCTTACTTTTTGCTAAATTTAGATTAAATATTAAAAATGTTGGTGTGTTAAATAGCGTCTTAGCTGATCCAAATTCTGATGCAGCTAAAACGTTGTTTAACATGTTTAAATATATAACTTAGTTTTAGAATTAGAGGTAATAGAAATATGTAATGTAATTAGAATAAGGTACAATGAGATTGACATTGTCATTTTATGTACAAAAATCCCTTATTAAATAAAGTAAAAAAAAGCTATTGGTAAGTACATTAGTCTAACTGCACCTTTCGAACTTTATTGCAAAGAAAGGCTTCACCCGTGTAAAGCGTGGAAGGAACATCTTTACTTTACTTTGTAAGTGACATTATGGACTTTGTATAAAAACCACACTCTATTGCACGGAACGGCTTTACTTGCTTCTGGAAAGTATGAATAGATCTTCCACCTCCTTGCATACATTACTAGCATCAGGTTGAATGCCGCTCGTTCACTCGTTATACTGTGAACTGTGACTTAGGGAATGGGAACATTAATTTTGCATATTTTTCTGAATTGATTTTATACAACTTTTATTCGCTCAATTATTATTAGGAAACTTTATTAATCGAAAAACTATGCATTATTTCTTTTTCAAATTCTTTCCCCCATTATAATGAAACACGGTTATATGTTAGTTTATTGAAATTATAATTTTACAATTTCAATAAACAAAAATACCCATTTCTCCAAAGATATTTCATAATCAAAGAAGCATTAAAGGTGGGGAAATCAAATAGTAATTAAAAAGAAACAATGCATTTCTCGTTTGTAGGCCATCAGCTTTGTGTGCTCTGTGCCGCTCAACTGTTGGCTGAGGGTGCAGCAAATACGACTTTATACAGGGTGTGACTTTACGTACCCATAAAACATGAATGTTTAATGTGTAAAAGTGCAGCGAGATTGTTTTAAGGCAAACAAACGTTTAGATATTTTAACTGTGTCGTTCTAGGTCAATTAGAATTCAAAATATGTGTGAAAGTTTTGTGTTAAAGTAATTTACACTATAATAAAATTAGTTATCAAAAGTTAACGAATATTTACAATGTTTTCATTTTTATTTCATGAACTTCCATTTCTTCGTTTACAAATGCCTTGTTCATGAAGACAAGGCCTTCGTACTTTGAAATAAAAATAAAACAAGTCGTAAATAGCGTAACAAATAGTTTGAAAATAACTATGCGCGTACACTCA
This sequence comes from Helleia helle, assembly GCA_963853865.1. Taxonomy (NCBI): domain Eukaryota; kingdom Metazoa; phylum Arthropoda; class Insecta; order Lepidoptera; family Lycaenidae; genus Helleia; species Helleia helle. Next base: position 19,396,022 of record OY971421.1, read on the forward strand.
TATATTTATTGAAAATATTACGTGGTTCACAGAATTTTTGCGAACAAATATATAATTAAATATCTCATAATATCAACCTATAAATGTCACATTGCTGGGCACAGGTCTCCTCCTCGAATTCAGGTGAGGAGGGTATTGGGCCATAAATCACTGATGCGCTGGCCCAATGCGTATTGGTGAACTTCACACACCTTCAAAGACTTTTAATCTTATAAAACATGCACGTTTCTTCACGATGTTTCCTTCACCATTCAAGTGATGTTTCCATGTTCAGGTGAACGTAGAAATTTAGAAAACCCTATTTCAAGGCACCATAGGGATCAGGATCGAATGAATGATAAATAAAATATTATGTCAGTAACGGGATCATGCATTCTTTAATTTGCTTCCGTACACATAATGTACGTGCTTGCGTGCTTGCGACGGGACCAGGTTAGCTACGTTATATTAACTTTAATTTGTTTACCATAAATTAAAACCTAAAAACTTGATTAGATCGTTACTAAGTTATGGTGAAATGGCTTTCTTTCTGTGTTACTCTAATATGTTCCTTGAACAAAAAATATTTTAATAATTGACCTCTTTATTGTTTTTATTTTGTTTTTTTTTTTTAAATTTATATTTCATATGCGTGTATATTTTTGTGTTTATGTATTTTTATGAAACGAGGAGCTACTAACTAAGTAATAACGGCCGCACGGATGGACCCATCAGGTTAAGCTACGTTTACCGGGGCTGGTCCAATGATGGGGGAGCAACTTTAGGTAGGTTCTGAGACTCCTCCGTGCCTCAAAAAGCACGTTAAGCAGTTAGTCCCAGCTGTCATTCGTAGATCTTTAACATTCATAGCGGGTCGTCAGAAGCCCGAAAGTCCGACAACTGGTGTTACCACGGGGCATCGTATTACCCAGTTACTGGGTTGTGGAGGTTAGACAGACAGTTTCAAAATATTGTTATCCAAATGGATTCGTTAGACTAGAAACCAACCTCAAACATAGTTGGGAAAAGGCTATGCAGAAGAAGTATACTATTAGATGATAATTAGATGATAATATTACATAAAAAAATATGAATTACGTACAATGTCTGTAGCTAGAGCTGATTAAACACAGCCTGGAATGGAGAAAAGAGTGCCATTGAAACTATAACCATTTCATAAGCATTTGCCAATATTTCCTGAGGATTTTAGGTTACATAACAAACTTAATTTAGTGGGTAAAAAGCTCTTTCGTACCCTTCTTCCTCTTTCAAATAAACTGGTTTATTATTGTTGTCACTATCAATTTATTTTTTTCTTTTACGCCGGGAAATGCTCTGAGGCATCCCGCCTGGGAAGTGGGTCTCCCCAGGTGGGTATGTGGGACACGCTGCACCCGAAAGATGGTAAATGGACGCAGCTCTACCCACTAAAACCCGGCGAGTGTCACCAGTGCCGCCTTGGTGAGGTGCCCCGGATCTGTTAAGCTCGCACCTCGACGGCTAGTCAGTCCCACAAGGGACCGACGCCACCTCCACAGAGGGGTTGTCCCGGACCACAGAACAACCTCTTCCAACGTCGGGACAGTACAATGGGGTGAGGTTCCCATCCTCACCCCTTGACCCCTGCTCTTTTGTCCCCTCTTCTTATAAGAGGGGTACAAAGAGCCACCTCGGCTCAATTAACTTCGCCCAAGGTGCTGGGCTCACCCTAGGCTACTGAGCCCCACCGCCACGTTAAGGCCTGAACCATGGTGGGGTGTCACTATCAATTGACTTGGTCAAGTATAGTGCATCAAATTTTAAGTGTGACTTGTTTCTGAGAAAAATAGCTGTAGCAAACATATATTGACATGTTGCTGAGAAAATTAACTGAGAGGTAAAAATCTGCTGATATACATTGTGAAAACCCTAAAAATGACATTGTGTATTAAAAATACAAAATTAAGTAACTAGAACATAAGTATAAATATTTCTTTTTTTCTCAATTTTTTTTTCTTTTTACATATTAAACGTGTTTTTATGTTGAAACCGACTAAAGCAAGCAAGTTGTATTACGAAAAAATCGCGCAAAAAATATACATTTTATAGTGAGAATTCTGGGATTTTTATACATGTATGGAATGTAGAGTTTTCTTGGTTTAGCTTATACCAAGTTACTCCAACTATCTTTAGCACAGCTTACGCTTTATATACGATATAATGAAATAACAAACATAATATTCGAAAAAGTATTGAAGAGATTATTTTAAGTGATTTTTTAAGCGTTTGCTTTTTTATTTCCGCAAAGGCTGAATTTACGCAGTTGAGGAAGCTATAAAAATTCCTTTTTCGTGGTTTGTTTTATTAATTTTGTTTGACACGAAGTGAGACGAAGTAAAATAGCGCTATATCTAAATTGGTGAATAAATAATTATTTATTCATTTCACCGGGCTTAGACTTTAAATGGCCTGTACCGCTTTTTATCCAGTTACTGTGTTTTTATGTTTGTTGGATAGGCAAACAGGCAGACGTGTCACCTGATGGTAAGTTATTGAGGTCGCCCATGAACAGAAAATAGCTTACCTGGAACTAGCCCAGGCAACTTATTTATGTGTTGCCTATCCTGGACATAAGATTTTAAGTCTCGGTGACAGTAATTACACTGCCTGTCTTTCCCTTCTCTCCGAAACACAGCAAAGCTGTTTCACGGGAGAAACAAGCGAGACGGTGGTACCCATGCAGCCGGGAGCGCGGCCCAGCAGTTACGTTAGTTGACAATCTTATGGAATGTGTAATTTCTAATGAATAATAAAAACAATAGTGAGAGATAGCCCTTAATATTGTGTTCAGGTAAATAAAAAGAACAGTAGCTATAAAACATATACATGTATAACCTTCGCACAATCGAAGAGAAGAACCGTCTTACACGTAAAAACGAAAAACAATGTTTACGGAATTCGTCCACATCAGGTCCCAAGTCAGGTCCCGTTTCTAGGTTCGTGGGTCAACAGCAGTCCAGGTCATGCGGCGCAGGACGTTCACCTCGGTTACTAGGTCACCGCAACTGCAGCTATGTTTCTATTATATTACACTTGAACTCTGTAATTGGAAACGAAATACTTTTTATTGGTAATGACTTGGTAATGGCGTGTATTACGTTTTGTACATTAGAACATGTTTTGGAAAATATTTTATAGTATAATATGGGACAGTTATCATATGGTAAGGATCGATTTCATCTATGTAGGTTAAATTTGAAGTGTGTGTACTTTAAAGACACTTTACTTGTAAGACAGAGAAATTAGTTTAGGCAACGAGCTTTAAATAGAGAACTTTATTTTAAAAATATATATGAAAATGATATTCTTTTTTATGCCTTTTATGTTCCATTTGTTTAAAGCTTTAAAAAATATTTATTTGTTGGAGAACCCTGATAGTATTTTTTTCGAGAAAAATAATATATAGAAATAAAAGTAATCAGCCCGAAAGTGTCAAATATCTATACTTATTTTAACAATTACTTAATTATAGAAAACAATGTTACAAATACCTACATAGGTACCCAATTATATTTTTTTAAACCTTTTTTTTTTCTTCTCTTTTTGTCTTTGAGTGTATGCGAATTTCAGTTATGGGATAACGGCGCCGCCGATAAGCCGCCTCAACCGCGGCGCACGGAGAGGCTACGCACGTTTGCTAAGTTCCGCTTTGCAAGAAAATGTATGTGACTGTTTCCACTACAACCCACGAACACGCTATGCATTAATTGACATTTTAACATAGCATGCGTAGCCTATGCGTGAACTGCGGTGGAGCTGCGCCTTAACTGTTCGACCGAGGCCTGTAAAAACAGTGCCTGCGTACAAAGTACACATGTCAGAAGTGAAACTTATTTTGAAATCTCGTTTAAATTTATACTAATGTGCGATGCGATGTTCGCTTTATCTCACTCTCTCTTTCGACCTTTCTCACTCGCTTGCTCCCTACTCTCACTCCATGGCTATGTGCTTCATGCTACGTTCGCCCTTTCTCACTCTCTCTCAATCGGTCTCAATCACTCTCTCCCTCTTCTTGGACAAAAATGATGCAAATTTTCGTGACATTTCATCCGTAAAAATTTTACCCTCATGCACGCAAAAATGTTTCACTTCAATATTATTGTTTCTACATAAACATTCTATCACAGCTGTTTTGGAGTAACGAAATCAGTATAGTGCGTGTTAGATTCGCATCAACTGGGTTCTAATATCATATAAACAGGAAAATAACTCATCCGCATTTACATTCATAAAACCTTAAACTGCATTCATTAATATTTTATCTTCTTATAGAGAGAGTGAGTTTATATTTTTATGTAATTTTCAACCTTAAAAAATATATAAAATAAAATAATAATAAATAAAATATGTTATTACAAAGGAGTCCCTTTAGGCAATGTTTCGAAGATACTGGCAGCGTTCCCCCTTTGAATTGCTAGACTAATTATTTGTCCGAGGTAGCTGCCAGCTCTTCGATCTTCTGTGATGTCGACTAACCTTTTTGCTATTTCCCTAAAAAGCCTTATAGCGCTAGGACCCCACGGACCAAGGGTCTCGACACCGAATGTGACAAAATCATACACGGAGCTGACCCCTGTATTTGAATGCTTTAGCTTTTTCAGCCGCACCAGCTCTGTTGTTGGTTCCATGTAGATGGGAAGGGGCCAGCGTGTCAGAACAGGTATTATACCTACTCATAATATACTTAATCCATTTTTGCCGGAGAATATACGTATTAGATCACAGTGAGGTTAATTAACAAAAGTTTATGGTTTAAAATGAAATTATTTGCCATAGATTATTTTATTAGCCATAGAAAGTCCAGACAAAAATAAAAATCAAATAGTTCCTCTGACCTGTACTAACATAGAAGTATGTATTTTCATATATCTTTTAAATTTGTGAATTAAAATAATTTTAAGTGAAATAAAACTCATTTGCCAAATGAAATAATATTTTAATTACTTTTATAGTAACTATTGTAGAGTCGAAATTATTTAAAGCCAACAGTTACTGCGAGAAATTTTAAATCCAGTTAATAGCTTTGGCAAGTTTAGTTCATGTTTCTTCCTGTCTCCCCCTAGCCAAATGAAATTCGCTTCTTCGCAGGCCACTACGTTGTGTAACAGTTCCAAATTGTTATCTCGACGTTCTATAAAGATCATTCTGTATCAAAAATATTTAATATATACATTTTCTTTCGTTCTTTATTATTGGCTTTTTAAATCTGCCAAAAATATTTTGACAAATATATTTTTATGGAAAAACATAAGCTTTTATGGAAAATCCTTAAAAAAAATTGATCCTGACTTTTCAATGAATTGAATTTTCATTTAAAATGTATTAAAAATTAATAAGTAGAAATAGAAAATAGAGGAATTATTTCATATTTATAATAAGGACTACATTAAATTCATTCTGTATACCTAATATGTTTTTTAATTTTATAATATGGATTTTAGATAAACTCTCTAAACCTATGACGGTTGTGTACTGGCCGGTCTTGTTGGATCTGATTGGGGATCGTTCTTGGCATTCACTAAAAGGGACCTATAGGTCCCTATATATATATATCCCTATATATCCACGGCTGGATATATCCAGCCGTGGACAAGGCTGATAATGACCATGACTTACTCTGATGCTTATTCAATAGAATAGTTCGTTACTTATATATGAAAATAGAATATTATATAATTAATAATAAATATTTTTAATTATATAATAAATATTATATAATTAAAAATTAATAATAAATAAATTACATATAAAATATTAAAAATAGACAACCTCTGGGTCTATTTTGGGTTCCAACTTGTGAGACATCCATACTTGTCGCGTTGAAAAGTTTCATTAACTTTGTGAAATTTGTTCACTTTTTAAAAAGTAAATTTCTTCAGCGAAATCATAATATAATACGTTTTTTCCTTTGCGCTGGGAAATAGGGGACTGCTGAAGCGAGTATGTGGGATTCGCGACCCTGAAAGATGGTAAGGTGGACATCTCTATCCATTAAATCCCGGCGAATGCCACCAATGCCGCCTTTGGTGAGGTGCCCCGGATCTGTTGAGAACAACCTAGTCAGTCCCCCAAGGGACCAACGCCACCTCCACAGAAGGGTTGTCCCGCACCACAGAACAACCCCTACTAACGTTGGGACAGTGCAATGGGGCGAGGTTCCTATCTTCTCTCCCTGGGATTAGCTCCCTCGGTTCAATTGGCTTCGACTAAGGTTTACTGGCCGACTTAGGCTGGGTTCACCTTAGTAGTCTAAGGTCTGAGCCCCACCACCGCGACAAGGCCGACGACCATGGTGAAGATAATAGATTACCAGTATTAGTATCTGAAAGTAGCCGTGTCTGTCTGTGTATTACCTTTTCACGACTTATTAACTGCTTAATAGATTCAGATATTTTAAAAAGTTCGAAGTCACTTGCAATAGTTGGGGTATACCCCATACCCATAAATTTATCAATTTCTACTGGTATAATAAAATTTAAAGATTTTTTGGTTTTTCTTTATATTATAAAGTACGTACCAGTCTGATCTTTTTTAGTGTTTAACTAATGACCATTTTTTATTTTACATACAGAAACAACTATTTTAAAATAAGTGTATTATTAATACTAAGTCGAATATCAAACTTGGCAGTGTAGTTTAGGAAAGGTGAATGATGATGATTTGTGTATCTGTAATTAAAGTTTGTTATAAATTAACAATGCTTTGTTGTAGATTGAAAACCATTTCAACCTACAAAATGCTATAAAACCAGCGCTGGCTATGAAAAAATCTTTTTTGAAACAAGACAAAAATTGCACTGCATTCACGTTGCAAAATTGATAACACTCCGAATATATACCTTTGACCTGATTTAGATTTGTTTCGATAATGTGAAACGGTTAAATAAGGAAAAGCTCAGCGTCTCAGCTATATCTCTAAACTACGTGAAGACAAGCGACGACCAGTAAGGGGGTACGTACACTTACTTTTACGGAAATTATGAATGAATTAAAGAAATTATTACTCTTATTGATTGATCAAATTAGACAGCAATATTCTACAAGTAGCATAAAAAATACGCTTACTCTTTCATCATCATCATCATCATCATCATCATCATCATCATCAGCCTCTATCTGCCCACTGCTGAGCATAGGCCTCCCTCAATGAACGCCAAGACGGCCGACCCCTTGCTACTCGCATCCAACATGGACCGGCCACCGCACGGAGATAGTCTCCCCATCTGGTTAATGGAAGACCAACACTTCGTCTTTTTTTTCTTTAACGCCGGAAAATGCTCTGAGGCATCCCACCTGGGTCTCCCCAGGTGGGTATCTGGGGCTCGCTGCGCCCGAAAGATGGTAAATGAACGCAGCTCTACCCACAAAAAATTTAGTAAGGTGCCCCGGATCTGTTAAGCTAACAGGGCACCTCGACGGCTAGTCCCTTGCGGGACTGTAAGGGACCGATGCCACCTCCACAGAGGGGTTGTCCCGTACCACAGAACCACCCCTCCCAACTTCGGGACAGTACAATGGGGTGACGTTCCCATCCTCACCCCTTGCCCTCTGCTCTTTTGTCCCCTCTTCTTCTAAGAGGGGCACAAAGACCCGCCTCGGCTGAATTAGCTTCACCCAAGGTGCTGGGCTCACCCTAGGCTACTGAGCCCCACCACCACGCCAAGGCCTGAACCATGGCGGGGAACACTTCGTCTACCTAAACCTAAGCTTGCTATGCTGGGTGTTTCTTTGATAGATAGGATCCGAAACGATGACATCTGCCAGAGAACTATACTTGGAATTATAATTCGATTCCACATTTGAAATTAGCTACTGTCATTTTGTAAAATAAATGATACGACATATAATAGTGTAATAAACAATCGCGATTTATGTTTATGTAATCATAATATTGATGTGCCAATTATTGTTTTTTATTTAAATAAATACATAATTATTCATAATAATTATTTATTAATTAGTAACCACTGCTTCAGTATTATTAGTAATTTAATTTGTAATCACTGAAAAATTGTGAAGATTACCATGATGAGATGAATTCAGTTTGTTTTGAGGAGTGGTTCGCTGGAGTCTTACCATAATTAAGACCAAACTCAATTGTGGTGATGGATAATGCACCTTACCACTCCCGAAAATTGGAAACGGCACCAAAAATGAGCTGGAAAAAGCTGCCAATCCAGACTGGCTTTTAAATAAAAATATTCATTACGAACCAGATATGGTTAAAGCTACGCTTTTAGAACTGATTCTACATAAAAACATGAAATGGCAGCACAACATGGGATCACGGTTTTAAGACTGTCCCCTCACCATTGCGAGCTGAACCCTATCGAATTGATATGGGCGCAGGTAAAGGGGCATGTAGCTCAAAATAATAAAACCTTCAAATTGACAGACGTGAGAAATTTATTTGAGGAAGGCATTCAAAAAATTACGGCTACCAAATGGTCTAAATGCGTATCCCATGTTGTCAAAGAAGAGGAAAAAATGAGTAGGCTAGATATGTTACTTAATTGATAACATCACAGACAAATTTATAATAAATGTTACAGAAAGCGACAGCGATAGTGATAGCGATGACGGCAACGATTTATAAAATAAAATATTACCATAATACATCTATTTGTTTTATTTCTCATGTTCCTTCATGATCAATTTTTTTTTATTTATTTCACACACAATTATTAATGAACTCTCAGATCCTTAATAATATAATCGTCATAACTAAATCCGATCAGAAATATTTAATTTCCTGATATACTTAGTTTTTATTATAGTAGTAGTTGTTTAGATATACTACTATAAACGAGAGGAATCGATCCTTTCGAAACGTCACTATTTAGTACTTGTCATAACGTTGCAACACTGAAATTGTCAAATCACCCGATTATCACCGTTACCGATATCACGCTTACTCTTTACTTTACTACATATTAAAATAAAAAATCCGCCGCGTCTGTCTGTACGCGTGTTTAAAACTGTTAAAAGAATTGCTATATGGTTTCCATTGATAGATAGTGACTCCCGTGGAAGTTTTTAATATACAATTTGTCATAGATTTTTTCGGTTAAGAGCAGCTAGAATTTTACATAAATTTACGTACATTAAATAAAATTTCATTTGTATATATATATATACTATGTATTATTTATAAAAAATCATGATTAAAGTCTTTAGAGACGTGTGAAGTTCACCCGTATTTGGCCATCGCATCGGTAAAACTATGGCCCAACACCTGTTCTTAATATTTCTATGCTCAACACCCTCCTCGCCTGATTTTGAGGAGACCCGGGACCAACAGTGAGACATATAAGGGTTAAGGATTAAACAATAGCGCCTAATTGTATTTGAAATATCCAACGTCTTTTTCTTTGAATTTCGATCAATAAAATGTTTCAGAGACTACTAAAATGACCAAAATAATTTCATGATAACCCGACGTGGAGGCCATGTTTAGGTAGACGAAGTATTGGTCGGCCATTAACCAGGTGGGAAGACGATCTCCGTGCGGTGGCCGGTCCGTGTTAGATGCGAGTGGCTAGGGACCGATCGTCTTGGCGTTCATCAAGGGAGGCCTATGTTCAGCAGTGAACGGATAAAGTCTGATGATGATGATGATGAACTCGACTTTGAGAATATATTTTAGCTTGCAGTGTTCTAAAAACATCTCAGTACCCGCCCGAACTGAAAAGTAAAATAAAAATATAACTAGCCTGCATACAAAGAGTTGTTGCGAGTACAATATTCGCTGGCATCTGGGGACTACAATGGAGAAGGCTTTTGTTAATAGGTCACTTGTCTTTACGTGACCTTATCATTTATTTATCCCCAAATGTGAAATGAGTCACTTTTTGTGTTAAATAGGTAAGCGGGTGGACGAAACATCATATGTGGTCACATAGACAGGTAACTTTTTTTCTTTCGCAGAGAAATCATTTATGGTTGAACGGATAGTCCCTGACCCTATGTGGGACTTGCACTTGGGAGCCCTACCCTAAAGTAAAACCACTGCGGGCGCCTGCACTGAGACAATTATAAAGTGAAATGCCGTTGGAAGTGTTGTGCTGTGCCGCGATCCGAGCTGCATGGGTACCACCATCTTACTTGTTTCTCCCGTCAAACAGCTTTGCCGTTGTTTCTAAGAGAAAGTGTATAAGCAGTTTAATTACACATAAATGAGTTGCCTGGGCTATTTCCAGGTAAACTAGTTAATGTTTCTGGCCAACGTCGACCACTTACCATCAGGTGGCACCTCTGCCAGTTTGCCTATCCAACATACATAAAATTGGTAGTGAAGATGCGTGTAAATTGCATCCAGGAAAGATCACTTAAGTCTGTCGTATTTTTTCCATTCACAGACACATACACAATGAATACAATAACTCAGTGCATTTATGAAAACAGTGTGTCAAAGTTTTTGACCACAAGACTCGTGTTACAGAATATTTGTTGCTCGGTTTAGTTGTCAATCAAGCGAATAGTTTGTAGATACTATTAAGTTCGCCTGGTGAACTTCCCATACTTTCCTACGGTGTAACTTGACTATGGATGTCTCTCAAAGTTTTCAATATGACAAGCATATTCTTATAGTTTTGAAAATTGTTATCATTAAGACACAAAATTATGAATAAATTAATTATTTTGTTTGTTGGACACAAAGATAATGGTACCGGACTTTGTTTCTTGCATGAAAATTCTTAAAATTATATTTCGGAATAAATAGATAGGACAGACAGAAAGACATTGTAATTAGTGGCACCGATATTTAGCAAATCACGTCTCAGAAAAAAACATGATTTTAGAGGCAACTTATGCCTGAATTAGTTACAGGTGAACTCATGTTGGATGCGAGTAGCAAGGGATCGGCCGTTTTGGCGTTCATTGAGGGAGGCCTATGTTCAGCTGTGGACGGATAGAGGCTGATGATGATGAACTCATATGTTCATGCGTGACGGTGATCGTCAGATGACCGTGACCGTCTCCTTATTTGATTATCCAACTAACACAATAACATTGATAGGCCATATAATTCCATTTAACGCTTAGCTCCACAAAGGTAGGCGTGGATTGCTACGGGAATTTTCTTCCCGAAAGTCCTCTACACCTACGTATGTTACGCGTTAGTGTCCAGCTTAAACTTATGTAACTGCAAGTCTGGCAAATAGATTTTAAATTGATATGGTTATTTTTACTATTTAAAACACTGTTTAAAACTAAATATTTACCACGCTTTTTACTTTTATTTCAAGCGCTTATTTTTTCGACATTGTCTACGAATGCCCTGTCTAGGAGACTAAATTACAACGCTAATAATGTAATAATTATAAGAAGTAAATTTACTAATAATTATTTATAATTTAATTATGAAACATATCCTTATTTTGTTTGAATAATTTACTTATTTTTAATGCAAAATGACTATGGATTGTTTCGAAACCTGCCTGGACTGTAATTTTATATTTGAGATAGAGAAAAATATAATTATCATGGGTATCTTCACTGCATGTTAAGGTATTTAATATCGTATTAGGTATATAATATTTATTTTAGAGTATAAAATATAAAAAAATAGATTGGAAGAAAATACCTAGAACAGTCTTCTATAACCATGTAATTCATTATAATGAAACACTTTTTACGGATTTTATCGCGGTTTATTAAGATTTTTACAAACCCGACGTTTCGGATACTTTAAAGCAACTATGCTCACGGGAGGACTGAGGTGTCATACGTCCTAATGTTACAAAGTTATTCGAAACTACCCTATGATACATCAATATTTTGGTTAGTCCTATCTACGCAGAAAGTGCTAACTGTATCTTTAATCTGTGACATATTATGCTTGGGTTTTGATTTGATAATATTAATAATGGGATCCCAAGCAGGTGATAAGAGCCAGCCATCTTCTCTATTGAAATTAGGATGTTTTTTAATTTCAATAGCCTCACGGATCATCCTTGGTTGGAATCGGTGACCACACATCGGTAACAACCAGAGATTATGCAGATGTGTTGCCCTCTTTATCTCTATCCCCCCAATGAGCCACCGGAAACTCACAAGCCGCATGAAACGCGATAGCATAGCTGTCACTTGACGCCGGTGTTATATGAGCGATACTAGATCCCCGGTCATGCCAGTGCCAAGTCGGCTGCATAGCCGACTTGGGCCTCTCACTAATAGGCAAATTAAGGCGACGCATTGTTAAACAATAATTCTTTTACCGGACACGCGCCAGAGGGGACTGATCGTCGTGAGCGGGGTGAGACACTCCATACGCGCGCGAGCTTATAACTAAAGGACGTAAACGACAAAATGGTTTTTGTTATTGTATTGCGTTAAAAAAGATAATTGGAGTAATTACTTCTATAATAATTGTTTAGACTCATTGCCCATAAGATGTGAATCTCTTTTTAAAAGAGGTTTGATATTTTTTCTCTGTCACAAAAGTTAGTTACATAAGCATGTTTTGAAAACTAATAAAATAAGTTTTTTATCGTGAACGATGTACATGCTCTACAAGTTTTTCATTTAACAGACAACAATTATTTTAAGGAGCAGATTATCAAAAGAGTAATATATTAATGAATAAAATTATGAATAAATACCACGTTAACGTGGTCCCATCTAATATATGCTATGCGGATAGAAAAAAAAGTGCGTGCGTACAAAGTACACATGTCAGAAGAGAAATTTATTTTGCAAACTAATTTTTAAATTTCGTTATAAATATACTAATCTAAAGCTTTATATTTCCAAGACTTACGATACGATGTTCTATCTCACTCTTTCTCTCGATCTTTCTCATTCGCTGACACCCTACTCTCACTCGAGTTGGCTATGTACTTCATGATATGTTCGCCCTTTCACACTGTCTCTAAATCACACTCTCTCTCTCTTCTTGGATATAAACGTTGCACATATTCGTGACGTTTCATCCGTAAAAAAATTACCCTCATGCGCGTAAAGAAGTTTGACTTCAAAAAAATAATTTTATTAATACTTTGTTACTACTTTACCTAATACCTAAAACTACTTTAAACTTACTACTCATGATCTGTTACTGATTGTGTTAACGCGATTCAAGCTGACGACGTCTCTCGGCGAAACCTGACCACTACGCCCGTAGTATATTATATAGTTTCATATATATTGCCTTTTTTTGGACTGAATAAAATATAATAAATAACTATGACTCAAACAGTTTTATTTTCAAAAATATATTTGATTTTAATTCATTTTCGTAAAGACGAGATATTAGGTAGTAGGTGAGTGTCCTCCTGACAATAAGGCCCAGCTGCACTCGTCGCAGCGGGTTATTGCGGTGAGGGTGATTAGAGGTTACCGTTCGGAATCGTAGGCGGCAGCCTCCGCCCTGGCCGGTGACCCCAGTGGCAATTCGTTGCGGAGGTTCTTGCCGAGATACACGCCTATTTCTCGGATAGGGGTGATCTCGGTAAGATCTTTACGCTAAAAAAGGCAACTCATTTATGTGTTGCCTATCCTGAGTCATAAGATGTTAAGTCTCTATGCCAGTAATTACACTGCCTATCCTGCCCTTCTCTCCGAAACACAGCAAATCTGTTTCACGGGAGAAACAAGCAGGATAGTGAAGCAGCCAAGAGCGCGGCACAGCACATCTGTTCCACCGGTAAAAGTCTTTGCCCTTTAAGCCGCCCAATGCTTGATTCAAGCCTCTTTTATTATACACAGAGACGGCTAATCCTCCGCCACTCACAACTTTCTACATACGTCCAGCGCGGTAAGATTGTATTACATAAAAAATAAATTATATTAAAAAAAATACTAAAAAACACGCATTATTACAAACCGAACAAAAAATTTGAAAGTAGCTTCAGTATAAGAATTAAATGAATTAACAAAAAATGAATTTACTTATTGTAAAAAGCGTGCCTTATGACTTCCTTTATTTTTATTTTTTTCTTTAACGCCGGAAAATGCTCTGAGGCATCCCGCGGTGGAGTGGGCCTCCCCAAGCGGGTATGAGGGACTCGCTGCGCCCGAAAGCTGGTAAGTGAACACAGCTCTACCCACTAAAACCCGGCGTGTGCCACCAATTCCGCCTTTGGTGAGGTGCCCTGGATCTAATAAACAAACAGGGCACCTCGACGGCTCAGTCAGTCTCGCAAGGGACCATTGCCACCTCCACAGAGGGGTTGTCCCGCACCACAGAACAACCCCTCCCAACGTCGGGACAGTACAATGGGGTGAGGTTCCCATCCTCGCCCCTTGCCCCCTGCTCTTTTGTCCCCTCTTCTGATAAGAGTGGTACAAAGAGCCCTCTCGGCTCAATTAGCTTCGCCCAAGGTGTTGGGCTCACCCTAGGCTACTGAGCCCCACCGCCACGTCAAGGCCTGAACCATGGTGGGGGCCTTATGCCTTCCTTGGACGTGCTATCCTTATTATCCTAAACTTATTAAATTATTGTAATATCATTGATCCATAAAAAGTGTGTAAAGTTTAAATTTAATCTGACGTCTCAAAGTGGGTCAAAATCAAGTCCAAAGGAGTCAGTTACAAGCTTACAGGTGAAGTTATTAAGCGTTTAAAAACAATGTTGACAAAACAATTTAAATTTATATACACATATCACTCAAATTTGTACTGTAATTATTAAAAAAAAGATATTTAAATAGTGAATGTTTAGTTACATATCTATAGCACAAGTTTATGTGGCGTTGGCCTGGAGCCAGGCTGTCTTGTTGGCCCTATGGTACAATGGAGCCACAAATACAATATTAAGTCCACAGAAGTATGTTACGAATTCTAACGTTGCTCTTTTCATGTTTAGTGCAAAAATGCCTAAAAGCTTGTAAAAGATTATGTAAGTTATTTAGCAGACTTTTCAATTTTTGTGTATTTTTAAGGATTTTGGGACCACTGGTTGGTTGTCTGTTTGTCCAGTTATTTGTAAGTAGGGTCATCTAAGGCCATGCCTATGTACTATCTACGTAAAGTAAAACAAAATTTAAATCGGTGGGTTACTCTCTGTATGTAATGTAATCCGTAATGTACTCTATAAAATACAAGAAGGAAGATAAAAGAAATCAAATTGCGTTTGTGTTATGTATTTCCATGCAGATAGACTTGGTAACAAGACTTAACCTCACTGATAATGGGATAAATCTAAGAGGCAGACTTGGGGAAATAAATATTTTATATCATCAACATTTAGTGATGTTACGTTTTCTAAAAAGATTTTATATAATTATGTCCAGGGGTGAAGTTTACTTGAATAGTCAACTCATTATCATCATCATCATCATCTTCATCATCATCATCATGATCACCAGCCTCTATCCACTACTGAACAAAGGCTTCCCTCAATAAAAGCCAACGACAACTAGTAGGTATGAAAATCATGTAAATAAGCTCGCCCAGCTTATTTAAAGAAGCTATTTATTTGAGCCAGTGTAATATAATATGTGTACTTCATATAGAACCTATAGTTCCAGTTTGTAAAACAACGACAACAAACATTTTGATAACGTCAGCTCATAATTGCCATGAAAATTTCATACTTACATTAAATTTACTTGGTATTTTATTTCCCATTTAACTCAACAGTCTGTACTCCTAACTTGATAAATATTTACAATCAGTTGTTTATTTATTGCATACCGCATTTTATGACATACACGAGGAGCCATTCACTCTACGATTCTTTATTGTCGTATCAAACACCAAAAGGGTTACGGAGTCCACACGGATGCAAGCGGGAGGCTAGACCAAGGATCAGGCCGGGATGGAGTCGACAATCGATATATAGCTGGTGTTGTTGTGTGGGCGACGTGGTGGTAGTGCACGCGGCTGCAGGCGCGGTGCGGGTGAGGGCGTGCGGCGAGTGCGGGCGTGCGCGCGCATCGGCGGGCGCGGGCGCGGGCGGTGCGCGGCCCAGTGGCGTGCAGCGCGCGCCCCGAACGCCCGCACCGCAGTGTCGAGCAGCAGCCCGCCATGCCCGGCCCGCGCACATTCCGCGCCGCCTGACAGCATGGCCCTCCCGACCGCCAACATCACACGCAGCCACGCTCTGACCACGGTACGACTCGCGATTTAACCATCACCGCGGGCTCCAGTGACAGTGTTCGTTACGCCAGTGTAGCTCGGTCGGCGCAAAATTTTCGATCGTCCGCAGACCGAGAGGAGTAGACGCGAGTGTTTGCCGCGGGGCTCGATAGATGGCACCGCGCGTCGTTCCTGCGGCGAGCGCCCCCCACCCCCGCCGTCTTTGTTTCTCGCCGTCACCATTCGTGTATATAAAATAATAATTGGCCGGCGACGGTGGTGAGTAGGGCCGCCCGGCGCCGAGCCGTCGCTGACGTCAGCGGAGCCCGGGCTCGCGCCGAGCGCTCCCGGCTTCCCCGACCTTTCGCCACCGCCGTCTACCGCTCGTCATATCGCCACATACACACCGACACACCGATACCGACACGTTAGGCTCGGGCCTCGACGGTCGACCCCCTTTCGTGAACTTAGTTGTGCCAAATACATTACATTAATTAAACCTCATGTGAATAGAATTCGGTTAATAGTATAGCCCTATGTGCCCGCGGTAGCTTCGCTGATACGATTTGACAAGTCGAGTGTTTAGATTCCATTCATGTAATGCACTGTCCGCTCAATAGTCCTCACAACCGAGCGGACTGTTAGGTTTTTGTAAATAACTTCTGACTAAATGGACGGTGGTATCATTAAGGAAATGAAGATATTGCAAGCGTCATTTCGTAACGGATTTACTTAGTCGGAGGAGCGCGCCCGTGAGCGCTGCGCCGCGCCCATGCCCTTAAGTCTGGTGAGTGCTATGTTGTAAGACTTCAGCGAGCCATTTTCACTCGGTAACCGCCTGAGATCCATTAACAATATTTGGTGAATGATATTATATAATCTGTATTAACAACCGTCGAAATAATTATATAATTATATCTAAGTCATCTGTGCTTGTTTATATACCAGGAACTTCACCTGTTCCATGTCATTTAAATGACATTAACAGTATATTTTATGCAACTAAATATACATCATAATATATCCATAGCGAAAATCCTTTTTGTTCACTTTAGTTTAAAACCGACAACCGTTTTGCATTTTCCATCTTGCTCTGTTCTAATGAATATAAATGAGATGACAAGCTGTAAGGAGCTTGAATTGATTTTGCTTAAGTTCTCTAAACTAGTCAAATAATAATCTAAATCCTAGGATACTGTGAAGTATTTTTATGTGAATGAAAATCAATATAACTACAAGTCGCTGCTATAAGGCTATATCTGCTGGATATATGGATTTTCTCTAGCTAATAACACAATACTATTACTATTTTGAATATCACTTTGACGAGATGTAATAACTTTCTATATTTCTACCAACAAATCAAGTTTTGTGGTACGCAGACTTTATAAGTGTCTTCAAAATAAGGAAATATATACTCTTAGATACTTTTTATATATTTGTATGTGTATTTTTTATGGATAAATAATTCCCGTAAACTTAATAGATCTTGTCTACTCGCAATCCACTTCGTATAACTAGATATGGCGTTCATTGAGGAGGTTAACATCTAAGGGTCGATGAATCGATGACGTCATTGATGAAGTTACTCATAATGATAATCATTATGTTGATAATGATGATGATAACAATAGTGATGAAAGTAATGATTTAAATAAACACGGTTTTTGAAATTGTTAAAGAAAATATTTTGAAATGTATATTTTGAAACTGTAGTTTGTACGTTATATTTTGTGAGCTTGTCACAAGGCGTTCGTGTCCAAATCGCCTTGACACAAAAAAACTAAATTAATTTCCTAATAACCTCTGAAGTATGTTTTATTAATTAAATTGTTATTTTAAAATTACCCGAAATCATTTTGTTCAAATTGAAAATCCAGTGGTTAATTTAAAAAATATATAGGTAGTAGTTTAAGTTAATTAGTGAATTCATTTGTTCTAGATAATTCCAATAATCATAGAATTATATAGGTATTATTTTAAGATAATTCCATTCCTTATAAATTCTATCATTTTCATTGATTTCGGATATGGACTATCACATGTTTTTCTATATTCTAGTTTTTTTATTAACATTCATTTTTTTTTTTCGCGTTAAAGTTTTAGTTCGTTTCAAACCTATCTATCATAAGGTATATAAATACTCGTAATTGATATATGTAGTATATATATAATACAATTTATAAGAAGTAGTGCCATGCTGCTTTGCAGCCGAATTGGGCCGGCGTGACCGGGGTGGTATCTCTCGCTCACATAACACCGGCGTCAAGTGACAGTCATGAGGAGCAACTGAGCAGTCGAAGCCTTATGGTGACTACCAACGCCCATAAACATCCGCACAAGCAAAAGTTATGCAGATGTGTTGTCCTCCATTTCCCTATCCCCCCCAATGGACCATCGGAAACTCACAAACCGCACGAAACGTGATAGCGTAGCTGTCACTTGATGTCGTTATGTGAGCTAGAAGTACCATCCCGGTCGTACCGACCCAACTTTTTTTTTTTACGGGCTAGACCCACCACTCGTTCGATTTTTCTTAGTAGATGATAATGATGATGATAATGATTATGACGATGATGATGATGATTATGATGATGTTGTTTATGATGATGATAACACTAATTATTCTATACTTTTATACCAATACACTACAGCTTCAATAAAAAGCAGTATCGTAATTCTGGTAAAGTTGTCTTTGTGGGAACTTATCAAGAGTTAGGTGAATGGGAAGTACTCGCGTAGGTCGCAGGACCGTATATAATATGCATTATAATTATAACTCATTTTCGTTCCTAGTACTTACCTAAGTTTTATGTGAACACAGGCTTTTGAAAAAGATTGTTCTTCAATATCAGTCTATTATGATGTACTGTCAGATCGGTAAATCCAAGTTGGATACAAAGCGAGGAATTGACCGTCTTGGAGTTCGTTGAAAGAGGCCTTCATCCAGCAGTTGATAGACACGATAATGATGACAATAATAATATATGTCGCCTTCAAACTACAATTTTTCACCTTTCTTTTATTTTGTAACTAGCTGTTGCCTGCAGCTTCGCCTGCTGTTACTCAACTATTATATTATGTCACTGCGTGATCTTATATAGCCTATAGCCTTCCTCGATAAACGGGCTATCTAACACTGAAATAATTTTTCAAATCGGACCAGTAGTTCCTGAGATTAGCGCGTTCAAACAAACAAACAAACTCTTCAGCTTTATAATATTTGTTTAAATGACAAAATTAATTGAGTTTGACTTTATTTAGCCCTGAAAAGAAAACGATTTGGTTAACTTACTTACATACTGTAATATCGATGAAATTAATATAACTTTGTAAAATTAAAGTTGTTATAATTAACTTAATAGTTGAAATCATTATTGAAAGTTTTATTTATACATTTTAATAATAATAATTTGGAAAATGATAATAATATAATAATCCGAATGATAATAAGATAAAAAAGTGAGTATGTTGATAGCGAATTTAAGATGTGTTTCCAAAACTTTTATTAATAATTGCAGGAGCTAATATTATCAAATAGTTACAGAATTTAAAAAATGATCTTTAGGTATTATATTTTGCAATAAAACAAAAGAAAAAGAAGGTCTCCAGTGACCCTGGCTGTTGTAAAGTATCCAAATCGTCAAGAATCTAAAAAATCAATGCAATCAAACAAAGTTGGACATTAAAAAAAACAGGTTAATCTTATATTAAATCCATTTCAAAATATAAACTAAATTGAAAAAACGAGCATAATAAAATAATGTTATAACATAGAAATGTTAGAATGCTTTCAACAGTGAATGCCGTGCGGCGAATTGAAATTTTAGGCCGCTCTAGAATTAGGACGAGACAACCTTTGAAATTGGGTCACTTAACGATAGAGTCAAGTCAAGAAAAGCTTCAACAATCTTGTTGGGAAACAAAACATTCTCGTGAAAAGAATGTAGCCGCTTATTTAGTATCACGTTTGCTATAAGTGAACTTAAAAAAATTGTTAACCGGTGCCCGCAGCTTCGTCCGTATTAACTTAGATTTACAGCCGCATCTGTATTGATGATCATTATTTTGTAGCTTATGTTACTTACTGTTAACGTAGCATTGTAAGGATGAAAGAATTTTTAAAATCGGTTGAGTAGTTTTTGAGTTAATTCGTAACCAACAAACAAACAAATTTTCTCTAATTTTATCATAAAAATATTAATGTATCATACTTAGGAACCTGCCCTAGTTTATTATAAAGTCGACGGTGAAAATCGCATCAAAATTCGTTGAGTAGTTTAGAAAATATCTATGCACAAACAGACCAACACAAAAAGCGACTTTAATATTTTATACTATGTAAAGAAAATTGGCGTTCATTGAGGGAGGCCTATGTTCAGCAGTGGACGGATAGAGGCTGATGATGATGATGATGATGATATAAAGAAAATACACTCAGGAGAACGGATGGCCGATGGGCCGATTAAATTTAAGAGTGGAGGCCGCGTTTAGGTGGACGAAGTGTTGGTCGGCCATTAACCAGATGAAACGACGATATCCGTGTAGTGACTGGTCCGTGTTAGATGCGAGTCGCGAGGGATCGGCTGTCTTGGCGTTTATTGAGGGAGACTTATGTTCAGCAGTGGATGGATAAGGGCTGATAGTGATGATGAAAGAAAATATTTAATAATGTAAGGCAAATGTTGCCGACAACAGAGACGCGTGAAAAGAGAGGCAGGCCTTGGACCGGCAGTGGACGGATAAAGGATGATGATGATGATCAGAAAAATATTTTTTAAACAACCACACTTGTTTGGTCTCGTGGTGAGCTCGTAAGAACTGGGGTACTTTTTCTTTAACGCCGGGAAATGCTCTGAGGCATCTCGCGGGGGAGTGGGTCTCCTCAGGCGGGTATGTGGGACTCGCTGCGCCCGAAAGCTGGTAAGTGGACGCAGCTCTACACACTAAAACCCGGCGAGTGCCATCAATGCCGCCTTTGGTGAGGTGCCCCGGATCTAATGAGCAAACAGGGCACCTTGACGGCTAGGCTAGGGGACTGACGCCACCTCCACAGAGGGGTTGTCCCGCACCACAGAACAACCCCTGCCAACGTCGGGACAGTAAAATGGGGTGAGGTTCCCGTCTTCGCCCCTTGCCTCCTGCTCTTTTGTCCTCTCTTATTATAAGAGGGGTACAAAGAGCCCCCTCGGCTCAGTTAGCTTCGCCCAAGGTGCTGGGCACACCTTAGTTAACTGAGCCCCACTACCATGTCAAGGCCTGAACCATGGAGGGGAAGAACTGGGGTACTTGGAATTCAAATGAATTTGTTTATATGTAAATACAAAGCATTCATGACAGTATATTTATCATATATTCGGGGAGATTAGAACGCACGGACTCATTTTGCACTCTAATCAGCCGGTCATTAACGTTGTAATTTTCTAGTAGTAGGTAGTTGTCATTTTCTTGGTTGTTCCTTACAGCAATATATTGATTGATTGACTACAGTCTAGACTCTAGACGGATAGACAATAAAGCTGTATATTTTACTAAAGAAACTAATAATATTATTACTCCAATTTGTTTTATTATAATATCGTTATAATGATTTACTACAGTCACAATATAATTTCAATACCGTTAATGTGTGTTTAGCCCAGTTATTCAAATATATAGGTCAATAGTCACATGAAACTTGGACATTTTTTAAATGAAAAAACTTTGTTCCAAATCTGGCCGATGGTAAAATATACGTGAAAAATTGCGATACAGTCGCAAGCAATAATGTTATATGATATTAATTAATGTTTTTTCTTCATTCTTAAATTTTCGTAGGTACATAAAATATAATGTAACCATGAACGCGTGTTTTTCGCGTGAAAATGAATGAATGTATGAATTATTAATTAATTAATGCTGTGTTTTTTAAAGGTCAGAATTGTACATTCATCTGCAAGCGATTGTACTGGTCAAGGTCAATTTAGTGATTCTTTAAATGTTTTTTAAAAATTATAATTCAATTTCATTGAATAGACTAAACTTAATCGGAAAATAAGTGAAGATACATGCCTACTTAAAGTTTACTTAGGTAATACAAAAACAATGGCAGGAATTTCTAAATGATGTAATGAAACATGTATCCTTATAGAGAACATTACCGAAGTGATTCATAACACTTTATCAATAAACTCACTTCTCCGAATCAGAACACTGAAAAGTAAAAGAGAAACATTAAAAAAAATAAACTTTGCCTGATTTCTATGCAACGACCTTCGAAGGGTTACTCAATGCAACAAATTGATGCACATGAAATGACGCGTGTGTGTGACACGTATAATAAGTGCAACTTTTCTTAACTATCTTTTTTTACGCCGGGAAATGCTCTGAGACATCCCGTGGGGGAGTGGGTCTCCCCAGGCGGGTATGTGAGACTCCCTACGCCCGATAAGTGGTAAGTAGACGCAGTTCTACCCACTAAAACCCGGCGAGTGTCACCAATGCCGCCTTTGGTGAGGTGCCCCGGATTTGTTGAGCTAGCAGGGCACCTCGACGGCTAATCAGTCTCTCAGGGGACCGACGCTACGTCCACAGAGGGGTTGTCCCGCACTACAGAACAACCCCTGCCAACGTCGGGACAGTACAATGGCTCCCATCCTCGCCCCTTGCCCCCTGCTCTTTTGTCCCCTCTTATAAGAGGGGTACAATGAGCCCCCTCGTTTCAATTAGCTTCGTCCAAGGTGATGGGCCAAGACAAGGCTTGAACCATAGTGGGGACCTCCTACACCCGACATTGCCATATTTATAACATCACCCGTCTAATCTCAAATTACGACGAGTCATCTGGTCAACATTGCCTAAGAACATAGGTACATCAGCGATTAGCGGTTTTATTGTACAACATGTACGTAACTATTCCGATAGCACAATATATTCGATTATATTAAAATGCAAATGAAACTAAAACAGTTCCACCTCACACAATCCTTACATAGACCTTTTTCTGGATAACTTTATGTGGCTACTAGGTACCTACAGCTTGTAACCATTAGTTCTGTTTCATGGTCATGAGTATGAGCAGACATTGAAACTGGCCCAGAAATATTTAGAAGCATGCATAGGCAAGGGAAGGCTATTTTAAATCAGATCGAATGTATATCAAAGAAGAAGTCTAAATTTAGCGTAGTCATATTATATAATTTATTGAAAACAAACACTACTTTAAGTATGCCCGGGAATTCCTGAAACTTTAATGATACCAAGATCAGTAAAACTTGGTGATATTAATAATTATGACGTTGGACTTAGTCGTGATATGATCATGATAATCCCCACCATGGTTCAAGCCTTGTCGTGGCGGTGGAGCTCAGTAACCCAGGCTGAACCCAGCACCTTGAGCGAAGCAATTTGAACCAAGGAAGCTGCTCTTTCTACCCCTCTTATAATAAGAGGGGACAAAAGAGCAGGGGGACAAGGGGCGAGGATGGGAACCTCACTCCATTGTACTGTCCCGACGTTGGGAGGGGTTGTTCTGTGGTGACGGACAACTCCTCTGTGGAGGTGGCGTCGGTCCTTTCAGAGACTGACTAGCCGTCGAGGTGCCCTGTTTTCTCAACGGATCCGGGGCACTTCACCAAAGGCGGCATTGGTGGCTCTTGCCGGGTTTTAGTGGGTAGAGCTGGGTAGAGCTGGGTAGAGATCACCGGTGGGAGGGAAGCGCTGTGCCGCGCTCCCGGCTGCATGGGTACCACCATCTTGCTTATTTCTCCCGTGAAACAGCTTTGCTGTGTTTCGGAGAGAAGGGCAAGACAGGCAGTGTAATTACTGGCACCGAGACTTAACATCTTATGTCTCAGGATAGGCAACACATAAATGAGTTGCCTGGGCTCGTTCCAGGTATACTAGTTTATGTTCATGGACGACGTCGACCACTTAACATCAGGTGGTACGTTTGCCAGTTTGCCTATCCAACTAACATAAAAAAAAAGCTGCATCCATCATACCACCTTTCCGGCGCAGCAAGTCCCACTGGCCTCACCTGGCGAGACCCACTCCCCCGCGGGATGTCTCCAGAGCATTTCTCGGGGAAAAAGAAAAAATAGAAAAATTGATACAGCGGAAAACGATCGACATAGGCGTTATAGACTATAATTGTCCACTGAAAAAGTGGCAAAGTTTGAGTATCTATTTTTACCACCAGGACGGCTCCTCGTGACGTCACTAAATTATATACATTTGTAAAAACATTGAGTTTGTGACAAGTTTTATCCTAATTCCTTATTTAATTATTTACTTTTTTATTTTTTGATTCATTTTTCTTTAAATTATATTTTTTTCATTTTTATAAATAAAATTAGAATCCAGTTCGTTTTATAGATGATCACCCGCTAAATTGAAATCTTTAAATTCCGCAATTATTTTTGACGTGACAAAGTCTAATAAATCGATGAACACCGCCTGCATTTTCGTGAAAAGTCCCGTTACGCTCATTGTACGGTTGCGTTTTGCTATGACGTTGTCACGTTAAACTATCGTCCGTAAACCAACTTTACAGACAACCAATTTTATACATTACGATCATTCTCCTTTCACTAAGCTCCGTGAATGAGTGGTAATAATGACAGTCAGCCCTCTTGAGTCTAAACTATCAGTCAATCATTCTTAAGAGACGTGTGAAGATATCACACTCACACCAAAACATTGAAATGGCCTCAATTGGCACAAAGGATGTAGTCAATTTCTGATTAACAGATGATAACGCTTTTGAACGAGTAAAGTGATGTACACTCATATGTGTATTACAATACAAAACCCAGATAGATGTTTGTGCATATACAAATATTAATAGGAAATGATACTTGTGTGACAGAAAATATTGAGCTGTACTTTTATATTGGTAGTTGGTTAAGCTATTGCCAATTTTCTCATATAGTAAAACAAGTACTTGCTATTGATTATTCTTGGTTCATCATCATCATCAACCTCTATCCGTCCACTGCTGAACAGGTCTCCTTCAATGAACGCCGAGACGGCTGATCCTTTGCCACTTGCATCTAAAACAGACCAGCCACCACTTCTCTTTCGCCGGGAAATGCTCTTAGGCATCCCGCTGGGGAGTCCCCCCTCCGGGCTGGTATGTAGGACTCGCTGCGCCCGAAAGATACTAAGGAACTGGTACATAGGCTGTACAAGTTCTTAAGTTAGACTAAGTAATGTGTGCTACTTGACCAAATCCCTGAAAGATAGTAAGGAACTTGTACATAAGCTGTACAAGTTCTTAAGTTAGACTAAGTAATGTGTGTTACTTGACCAAATCCCTGAAAGATACTAAGGAACTTGTACATAGGCTGTACAAGTTCTTAAGTTAGACTAAGTAATGTGTGCTACTTGACCAAATCCCTGAAAGATACTAAGGAACTTGTACATAGGCTGTACAAGTTCTTAAGTTAGACTAAGTAATGTGTGCTACTTGACTAAATCAAAAGGCAGGCAAGGGTTATTTTATGTTTTATAATTTTAGCATTGTATGTGTGTTTGTATAGTTATTCGTCTTGGCGTTCATTGAAGGAGGCCTATGTTCAGCCGTGGACGGATAAAGGCTGATGATGATGATGTATATTGCAATATAAAAAAGTTTGGTAAATCAAAAAACGTATGCCTCATAATTTTATTTTCCACACAAAAAATTGAATAGTTTTTTTTTTTTTTTTTTTTTTTTTTATCTTTATTAAATAGGAGTTTTTGTCCAACAAGGCACGTCAACTCCATTGTGCTTACTCTAGAGTCTAGACAATATACATAAAACTCTTATAGCCTAAACAATAAGGGAACAGAATCTAACACATAACTCAGATGTAGGTTTTGATAAAATTGACACAACTAATCCCACATCTAACCTATTCAGATTATATTCTGTTATTAGAACTTCTCGTTCACGTTCGTTCCGAACGCAATCCATCAATAAATGTTGCACATCCTCAATTTTCCCGCATATATCACAATTAGGTGAGTCTGCCTTCCGCATTAAGAATGCAAATTTCGCTGATGGATAATGTCCAGAACGAAGTCTTAATACTAGCTTAATATATTTTCTACTTAACTTATTACTAACCAACCAGGGGTAGTGAAGAGGTTCACTCTGTATTGTCCTATACCAGATTCCTTTTTCCATAGAGATGTTCTCAAAATATTTTTTCCATTTATTAGATAAAACACGTTTGAAATCTACAAAATATTCCCAATAGTCAGGCACATAAGTTATTTCCCTTCCCATATGAGACGCTAACTTGGATATCTGATCAGCCTCTTCATTACCCCTTAAACCTATATGTGCTGGAACCCATTGCAATATTAGTCTGGTACCGTTATTATTAAAACAATTAATAATATTCAGTATATCATAGGCTATCGATGCACCTCTGCAATCAGAGGCGCATCGAGCCACATGTTGGAGAGCACTCCGACTGTCCGTAAAAATTACGATATTATTGAAACTATTTTCAAAAGCATATGAAAGAGCCCTGAATATTGCAATCAGTTCCAACGTCATTATACATACATTTGTAGTAATCTTAAAACTAGCCTTATAATTTATATTTTGATGGAAAAACGCAACCCCTTGTCCCTGTTTGCATTTTGATCCATCTGTAAAAATTTGGCACCAACCATCATACTTATTTAGTTCATTTAAAACTTCACTCTTTAATATTACCGGGTGATAAGAGTGTTTAGACTGTTCAACACATTTTAATTTACTAACAATAATATCTTTTACATTTATTTTTGACACCCAGGTACTAAGAGAAAACATTCTACTTACATTAGAACTAGCAATTAATCTTTGCCCTATTTCTTCACGTATGGAAGCTAGTAGTGGTTTCTTTTTATTTGTCCAGTAACTAGTATTACAAAGCGACTTGAGTTCTGAAATTGTTTTAATGCTAATGTTATTAGAATTTGATATTCCTTTTAAAATAAATTTGTATGTCAAATATTGTCTCCTCAAAAATAATGGTGGTATGTGTAATTCGCTCTCCATGACGTAGATAGGTGTACTTTTAATAAAGCCCCCAATGGCCCTAAGCGCTTGATTTTGCAGTTTATCTAACCGAGAGATGTGAGTTTTAGCACTACAGTCATAAATAAAACTACAATAATCTATCCTACTTCTTATAAGAGAAATGTATATTGTGCGCATATGTTTAGTATGAATACCAAAAGAGCTTCCTGCCAATACTTTTAATAAATTAATATATTTAGAGCACTTATTGATGGTCTCGCTGATATGTTTATTCCACCGTAAATGACTGTCTAACCATACACCCAGATATTTAAAACATTGAACTTGAGCTAATGATTGTCCGTATACAAATAAAGTAGGTAGAACCCTCGTATGACCTCTACTAAAAACACAAAAGCTGGATTTGACAGGAGACAGATTTAACCCTATTTCGTCCAGTGAAGCAATAATGAAATCCAAGGCATTTTGTATATAACGCTCACATGTTTTGATTTGTTTGTCTCTAAAATATACAACAAAATCATCCGCATATTGAGATATAGAAACATTTTTAATTTGTGTACATATTTTATGGGAAACTATGTTAAAAAGCAGCGGAGATAAAGGATCACCTTGGGCCAAGCCTGTATTAGTCCATCTGCAGAGATTTGTACGGTTATCAAATGACTTAAGTTGTAAATGTCTTTCATTCATATAGGACCACAAATAGCGACATAATTTAGATCCAACTTGTAACTCATCCAAAATCTTTGTAACAGCAATAATTGAGACATTGTTATATGCATTCTCGATGTCAAGAAAACATACTAAAGTGGGAATATTCTGAGTCATTCCTATTTGTATGTAAGAAACTAATCTTGAAATTGAGTCCAAAGTAGAACAAGATTTTCTGAAACCCACCGTATGAGACGACAAAATATGTTTATGTTCTATATACCATTCTAATCGCTTAAGGATCATAAGATGAAATATTTTACACAGGCACGATATCAATGATATTGGCCTCAACTTAACATTCATATTTTGATAAGTGTTAGCTTTAGGGATCGAAACCACTTGAACCTTTCGCCACTGATAGGGAACAATGCCAGATTGAAGTATGCTGTTATATATTTGAAGTAACATATATTTACCTGCATCCGGTAAATTGTAAACCATTGAATATGAGATACCATCCTCTCCCGGCGCTGTGTCCTTTTTTTTTAAACAATTAATTAACTCGTGAAAGGTAAATCGCGATTCCAAAATATCATTCCTAGATACAAAACAAGGACCCTTATTCGATACATTATCAGGTGTTAAAGAGTGTAACAGTTCTAATTGTTTCTCAATGGGTGGTGTTGAGCTTTGATGCGTGATACCTTTCATCCATTTCATTTGCTGCCACATCCGGGATACAGAAGTTACCTCATT
Source organism: Helleia helle (assembly GCA_963853865.1). NCBI lineage: Eukaryota > Metazoa > Arthropoda > Insecta > Lepidoptera > Lycaenidae > Helleia > Helleia helle. Next base: position 19,424,474 of record OY971421.1, read on the forward strand.
GATTGAGTTACAAAATTTTTGCCAACTAAGAGCTTTTGCTTTTTTAATTAGTTTATGTGATTCTAGTGTCTTATTTTCTAACACAGTTAAATTTTCTGGCGTAGGATTACGGCGAAAAGTTTTTAAGGCTAGCCTTCGTTGAGCGACTATTTTCGACAACTCTGGGGTCCAATAATTTTTAGGTTTGAATTTACTATCAGGCTTCTTACACATCTTAAAATAGGGAATGTGTTTATCCGCTGCAGATTTAATCTTATTTATGAATACGTTGTACATTTGCTGAACATCACTAGGGTTATCAGAATTGTTGAAATATACAATACTTTCTAAAAAGGTTTCACGATATTGACACCACTTAACATTTTTAAAGTTCCGTTTTTTAATAATATTGGTCAGCGTAAAAACATTAATTGAGAATTTAATAATCAAATGGTCGCTTCCTAAATTTTCGTTAAATACCTTCCAATCAAACTTAATTGCAATATCTGAGGAAACGAATGTAATGTCTGGAGATGTTTGTTGTAAGTTGCCATTACTAAGTCTTATCCTCGTAGATTGGCCGTTATTAATACAAATAAAATCATTATCTAAAGACGCATCCATGATTTGTGTACCGCGTGTATCCACTTTGACCGACCAATTTGTATGATGAGCATTAAAGTCACCTGCTATAATAGTATTCTTTTGCAGGACGGAAAAAAGGTCTATCCAATCTGTAGTTTGCGTATGTACTGACGAAGCACAATAAATTGAAATAATATATTCAACATCTTTACAATTAATGAGTCTAACACATACTGTCTCAATGCCCGGGTTTATGACGGGAAGTGGATTTAAATGGGCCTGAATCGACTTATGGACAATCACAGCAACTCCACCATAGGAATCAAATCGGTCATGCCTAAAAACATTATATCCGCTAATATTAATCTCAGAATCCGGTTCAAACCATGTTTCACTAATAATAGCTACATGAATATTTTCTTGTAGTAACAAATTTGAAAAAGTTGTGAGTTTTGGACGGAGACTTTGCGAGTTCCACTGAACTATGTTAAGCTTCAACATTTCCCTTAAACTATCCATTTATAAAATTAATTATTTGTTCAAAAATGTCTCCCCCTCCCTCTACAAACAAATTGCGTACAAACCTTTTTAGTCCTTCACAAAGTATTTTTAAAATATCTATAATCTTATCTTTAAATTTACTATCCGACATAGCAACGTCCTTAATTTTTATCATAATTTTCCAAATCCACAATCTATCTTTTGCTTGTTCACTCCTTCTGAAATGTTGTTCTCCTTTGTTTGACTCCTCAGCCATTCCTTCAGACTCCTGTTCCGATGACAAATTATCTACATTAATTTTCTTCCTAGTCTGCTTTTTAGTTTTAGATTTCGCTGGTATATTTCTATTTCTTTCACATGTTATTACATTGGATCTATTATTCTCCGCTTCGTCGTCGTTGAAATGTGCTTCCCTATGACCAACTGTTTTAGCTACGACTTTGCTGTATAATTCTTTATTGGTGTTGGGCGACAAAATACTTTTAATCTCTTCATTTGCATAATTTCTTTCTTTTTGTTGAACCTCTTTAAGCATTTGCAAGGCTTTTCGATATGTTACTTGCCTGTCACTCATGATAAGTCGAATATTCTTTTCTTTTACAAAAAGAGGACATGTTTTATTTAAAGCCATATGCTTCCCCTTGCAGTTAATACATTTGAAGTCTTGAGTATTACAGTTGACATGATCACCACCACATTTAGGACATAATATTTTTTTTGTGGGACAAAACTTGACTGCGTGCCCAAATTGCCAACATCCTGAACACTGCGTTACAGGAAAGATGAAAGATTCTACTTTAAATCGGCAACCGTAAACATACACAAATTCAGGCAAAACATTAGATTTGAATCCCACTCTTATAGATTCACTTTTTACCCACTGTCCTTCAATATTTAAACGATTTAATCTCTTTATTGTGATTATCTCAATATCTGATTGTAAAATTTCGCCCAGTTCTTTTTCGTCAATTTCTAGATCAACCCCTTTTATCACTCCATAAGATACAGATATTTCATCTAATAATTGGCACCGTAACTCCATTTCTTTAAATTTTTGGCTATTAATTAAACCTATGACGTCTTCCCTTTTATTAAATTGAATAAAAGCTTTATACGGGCTTTTGAACTTAATAGACAAAATGTCTTTTATATTTTCCATGCGAAGCAATTTTGCCATTGCTATTTGCTTCGGTAACTGCTTCAATGATGTGACACATACTATATTTGCTTGTGATTCATCTTTATTTTCTTCAACTACCCTCCCACTCTGTCCCAATATAATTGATTCACGCCTGATTAATCTCTTAGGTTTTCTTCGATTTACAAGAGTAAATTCCTCTTCATCACTATGCTCATCTTCCCTTTCCTTTCTCTTCCCACCCGTTTGTATATTTTCATCAACATTTTTTCCAATTCTCGTGCTACCCTCCATTGCACTTATATCATTAAGTTGCCTTTCACATTTATCCAACAGCTCCGAATCACTTATATCTTCCTCACTACTGTTTTCATCCATTTATCTTTATTAGTAGTTGAATAACTAAATTTATAAGAGATTTACGTAATCACTCAGAGTAAAGAACACAACGCGTGCGCACAGCTCACTGTCACGCAGCGGACTGTACTGAATAGTTGTAAAAAATATATCAGTTGCTTAACAACGACTAAACAATCTGATACAAATGCAAATTTGTTAGACGTATCATAGCTTTTATAAATAATGATAATAATTAAACGACAGTGAATTGAACGCTCATATTGATTGAGAAAGTCCGCCGTGTGTTTTTTACTTTAGATGATAAAAAAAAAGATTATTTGTAAAATACACGTCGAAGCAATTGAGTTGTCAGTTTATGTTTATCATGTTTATTCGTTGCTAATCAACGAAAAAAACATTATGATATTTTTGTAAAATACACAGTCGTATTTTTTTAAATACCTAATAATGTAATGGCAGTGAATTGAACGCTCATATTAATTAAGAAACTGGGCGTATTATTACTTTAGAATTTAGTTGATAAAAAAAGACTGGCAGTCATAGAGACTACCGATAGAAGTAAAAACTAATTACTATTTAAAAAAAAAAATTATTGAGATATCTTTGATGTGTCGGTCAGATATAAGTGCAGTCATATTAACCTATAAGTGCGATATAAATAACAAAAAAACAATTTCAGTTTCGAGAAAATTGCTTATTTTGACATGTGGAGAATAGAACCACAAGAGCACTCTCAACATTTATGAGGCGTGCAATTATAAATGCACTTTTACTGGAAATTATCTCTTTTATCAAGGGAGAGTAATAATTAAAATTTTCATTATTACGACTGTTCCAAATAAAAAAAAATAAGAAACAAAAATTTTATTTAGACAAACCAGCGTTTTGGGAATATAGAATACGTCAATGAACAAATTACTTTAATTTACTTTGTCTTGTATCGCACAAGAAACGAATTAATAAAAAAGTTCAATAATTTCATTTTTATACACAAAAGCTACTTACTAAATTCATAACATTTTGACCAGTCAAGAGCAAACTTAAAGCACGATATTATCGTAACTCGACTTTAAACACGTAATAACACTGCTAATATAAATTTTACCTTCACACATTGGAATTAGCGTTGTAAATTCAAAATGCTAAAATATATGTTCTCAATTTGGTCCTATTTTCCTTGTGGAATTAGTTTATTGTAAGCTTCGTATTGACCTAATAATTTTTATACTAGCAATCATTTAATTACTTCACTCTTAAATAAAGAGAGAGAGTATAATAAACTTATAATTATTAATCATTATAATGCACGTCTACGTAGGTATGTATTTAAAGTGAAAACAAACTCATTCTCGTTTTTATTTTTCATTAGCTGTTAAAAAACTTAAATTAGGTACGTTTTGTTTTAATTACGTGGCATAACCACGAAATTAAAACAAAAATTGATTAAAATATTATCAAAATATCAAACTTAATAAATATTAAAGTAATTTAATTCACAACCTATCACAGTTTTAAAAAAGCTTGGATAAAGATTGTAAGCAAACAAATTCAATCTTCGATATGAAAATCTTCAAAAAATAAGCTAAGTATGGAATATATAATAAAAAAAACCTTTTAAATTAACAACATAACATACGTATTATAATTTAATTATAATTCATCAAACAAAATATAAAAGACAAACATCGGTATTGTTTACTATAAAAATCAAATATTGACATGATTGGCAAACTGTGTGAGCTTTATTTTCATACTAGCAGCGCCCCGCGGTTTCACCCACGTACTTCCCATTCCCGTGGGAGTACAGGGATAAATTATAGCTTATATGATATTCTGATGTATAAGCTATGTTATTGTAAAGTTTCATTAAAATCCATGTAGTAGTTTTAGCGGGAAAGAGTAACAAACATCCACATACATTCATTCACACACATTACACATACACATTTACAACTTTCACGGTTATAATATTAGTAGGACACTTTACAGAGCATTAAGAACATTAATAATACATCCCACTGTTGGACGTCGGTCTCAACCTGGAAATTACGCTAAGATATTAGACAATTGTGGCTAGACGATATTAAAGACTGGGCCAAACATAACTACACGCAACTGAATGAAGCAGCATGGGATCGCAGAAAATTTAGCCAACTGACCTCCGAACTTCATTATGAAGATGGCACCTGATGATGATGATGATGATGATGATTAGACAATTATCATTTTTCTGTACTATGCTGACACTAGCTGTTGCCCGCAACTTCACCCGCCATAACCTTGACTTACAGTATGCGGACTGATGTTGATTATTTTGTGCGTAAATCAGTCATAACGTACTATATTGAGGAAATAATTTTATAAACCGGATGAGTTTTTTTGAAGACTACCTCCAACATTCAAACTCACAAACCCCTTTGTAATTTTTTTTTCCCACGGGGGAGTGGGTCTCCCCACGCGGTGTATGTGGCGTATGTGGGATATGCCCCCTTTGGTAAGGTGCTCCAGATCTAATGAGCAAACAGGGTACCTCGACGGCTAGTCAGTCCCACAAGGGACCGACGCCACCTCCACAGAGGGGTTTTCCCGCACCAAAGAACAACCCCTCCCAAAGTTGAGACAGTACAATGGGGTGAGGTTCCCATCTTCGCCCCTTGCTCTTTTGTCCCCTCTTCTTATAAGAGGGGTACAAAGAGCCCCCTCGGCCCAATTAACTTCGCCCAAGGTACTGGACTCACCCTAGGCTACTAATTTTTTTTATTCTCATTTATTCTAAAACTAAACCCCACCGCCACGTCAAGGCCTTAACCATGGTGGGGAGCCCCTTTGTAATATATTATACAACACGATTTTAAGACTGGAGCAAAAGCTGTTAGCACTTTATATTTCATCATCAGCTTTTATCCGTCCACTGCTGAACATAGGCCTCCTTCAATGAACGCCATGATGACCGGCCTTGCCAGTCGCATCCAACAGGCATAATTGTATAAATGTCGAAGAAAGGGTACATATAGTATAGAATATACCCAAGCTAATGTCATGATAGTAATATATGAAGCAAACCGAATACAGCCTTTAATAAAAATAATTAATGTGCAAATGTACGCAAGGAAATTAACTTTAAAATGTAGGCCATCAATTATTTAAAGCAATATTTGCGTTAGCTGATGGTTGCCAGGTTCCATATATGTAGTATCGATACTGAATACAAATCGGGTAGTTACATCTCTAGCTGTAAATGAAATGAAAAATATTGTTTTCTATAGATTTTTTTTCTATAGATGTTTACGCGAATTTCACTGATATTGAATCAATCTTCGCATTTATCGAGGTTTATTAATTTTTTTGCAATGCACGACGTTTCGAATACTGTACAGTAACCGTGGTTACGGAAAGACTGAGTTTTCAAACGTCAGTCTTGGTAAAACGCTATAAAATCTGTTCAAGTTGTTTCAATACAATGCATGAAAAATATCTTAAGGCGGGTGTCCGAGAACCGAATTTAGTATGGAGCTCGAAACCGCGTCGAGCGCTTTGGCCGCGAGTGAAAACACAATTTTATTCAATTGAAGGGAGGGATTTATAAAAAATTAATTTATGACGACCGTTTTTAATCACATTTTCTACAAGGTTTATTATGCATGCAGCAAAAATAAGTTATCGTGTATCGAACCACCGAAATATTATGATGATGAAGTGTTAAATAACATATATTTTTGTCCAAACATAAAACGGCTTAGTTTCTAAATAAAACAGAATTCAAAATGCCGTTTATCAGGAAAGGCCCGCCTTAATTGATTGGCACTATATTTGCAAAGTGCACTTGCAAAGTGTACAAAAGATAATATTGGCATCAAGAAAAATAAATCTTTATAGCTACAGAATATACCTGAAATAGCAGACCCTTACAAAAAGTTAAGCAATAAACTAGGACGTCAATTTTATCAAAGTTTCTCTTGTCAAAACGCACCTGCTAATCGTCAGGTGTAGCAGGTGTCTATCGATGTCGATAATCACTTACGACCAGGTGAACCGACTATTCGTATGCCCCCTTATGCATAAAAATAAATCGTCTCAAGTTCTTTCTTTAAAAAAATTGCACAGGTTTTCTTGTATCCCGTAAGTAAATTAGTGTAATGTCATTAATATTTTATAACAAAGGTTATAACGGCCTAGAGCAGAACCTTTGCTTTGGTCATTAGAGTCATCAAACTTTTTCAACATTATTGCCGGGGAAAGTTATATTTGGATCGAGTTTTTCTTAGTCGTCCCCAAACAATGAATCGATGCTATTATCCACTCCTGTGTGAACTAGCTAAAAAAATATAGTATCATGATTAAATGAATACAAATAGAGAAACATTCGAGCTATTTGTAAGGACGTCTGTTGTACTTGCACCGATAATAATTAATTAGTATCGAGTATTCCATTTATTTTTAAAATAAAAATGTTGTCGACACTATTGTTTCTATTTTTCTCGCAATTCGCTTGCAACCAAAACATTGTTTTTGAGCGGTAGAACTGACTTTTTTATTTTCTCAAATTCATGCTCAGTTGAATATTTTTTTAGTATCAGAAAATATTTTTTTATATTATATTATTCACTATAATATCTAACTAGTCTTGTACTTGCGCTTAATTTATGAAAATGATTTCGCTTGAAACGTCACTTCACGTATGTGACGATGTGACACGATAGTACATACCATTGGGAGTGGTCTGTATATGAACCACCATCCTCCTCTTTTCTTCCATTAAAAAGGGTATGTGCGGATCTAATTATCAAAGCATAGTTTTAAGGTGCTTTGATAATTAGTGGTAATTACTTTACCGGTGGGAGGGAAGCGCTGTGCCGCGCTCCTGGCTGCATGGGTACCACCATCTTGCTTGTTTCTCCCGTGAAACAACTTTGCTGTGTTTCGGAGAAGTGCAAGACAGGCAGTGTAATTACTGGCACCGAGACTTAACATCTTATGTCTCAGGATAGGCAACACATACACATAAGTTGCCTGGGCTGGTTCCAGGTATACTAGTTTATGTTCATGGGCGATGTCGACCACTTACCATCAGGTGGTACGTTTGCCAGTTTGCCTATCCAACTAACATAAAAAAGATGTTTAAAATATTTAAATCCGAAAGAGAATCTATAGAAATCAAATTTCGATTTTAGATGTCAAAATATCGATATGAATAAAGTCTGGGCACAACCCTAGTCAGTTGTTAACTGAACAATGTAAATATGGAAGCAGATGGTACAGAGTCGGATGTACTGGCAATTATTGAACTATATCCGGGATTACAGCCGATTGAATCGCGAGCGCTGCATAATGAACGTCTCACTGTTTTAGTTTCATTTGCATTTTAATATAATCGAATATATTGTGCTATCGGAATAGTTACGTACATGTTGTACAATAAAACCGCTAATCGCTGGTGAACTCATGTTCTTAGGCAATGTTGACCAGCTGACTCGTCGTAATCTGAGATTAGACGGGTGATGTTATAAATATGGAAATGTCGGGTGTAGGAGGTCCCCACCATGGTTCAAGCCTTGTTGTGGCAGTGGAGCACAGTAACCTAGGATGAGCCCAGCACCTTGGCCGAAGGGGCTCTTTTTATCCCACTTATAAGAAGAGCCGACAAAAAACAGGGGCAAGGGGCGAGGACAAAAACCTCATCCCATTGTACTGTCCTGACGTTGGCAAGGGTCGTTCTGTGGTGCGGGAAAACCCCTCTGTGGAGGTAGCGTCGGTCCCTGAGAGACTGACAAGCCGTCAAGGTGCCCTGCTAGCTCAACAGATCCGGGGCACCTCACCAAAGGCGGCATTGGTGACACTCGCCGGGTTTTAGTGGGTGGAGCTGCGTCGACTTACCAGCATTTCGGGCACAGCGAGTCCCACATACCCGCCTGGGGAAACCCACTCCTCAGCGGGATGCCTCAGAGCATTTCCCGGCGTTAAAGAAAAAACAAAATGTGAGCCATAAAATTCCGAAACGGGTCAGTGATCAGTCACTGACGTAATAGCATTTCAACCAATCAATGATCTATATGTACATACAATCGGCCAATCATTCATCAATGGCTATCAGTCGGCCAATAAGAGCGCAAAACTGGCGCAGCGTCGCAACACAAATTTGGCGGAACTTATCTTCATACAAAACACATAACATTACCGCTCTATTTTGGTTGTATGCTCGATGCGTAGGAATAATAATAGAAAGACTAGACTAGACTATTGCCCGACTAGAGAAGAGGATAAGGAAGGCTCTGGCATGATTCAACATGTATCAAACAGTCGTCTGTTTGAATAGTTTCAGCTAGGACGAAGATATAGAGGTAAATCAAAGGGGCTGAGCATCGACTCAAGTCTTAGGAGCCTCATTTATATATTAGTAGAAGTAGACAAATGTCTGAAAAAAGTATTCGTGCAAGTAGTCAACCTACTACTCGCTGCGCCGAAAGATGGTAAGTGGACGCAGCTCTACCCATTAAAACACCTAGGGCACTTCGACGGCTAGTCAGTCCCGCAAGGGACCGACGCCACCTCCACAGTGGTGCGGGTCAACCCCGCACCACAGAACAACCCCTCCCAACGTCGGTACAGTACAATGGGGGTGAGGTCTCCCCCTTGCCCCCCCCCCTTTTGTCCCCTCTTCTTATAAGAGGGGTACAAAGAGCCCCCTCGACCCAATTAGCTTCGCCCAAGGTGCTGGGCTCACCCTAGGCTACTGAGCCCCACCGCCACGTCAAGGCCTGAACCATGGTGGGAATTTTCATCTTTCAGTTACTGTGTTCCAATAAGAAAAGACTAGTTGTGTGAGTCTCGACGCATTGCTAAACAATAATTGTAATACCAGACACGCGCCAGAGGGGACTGAGCGTCCTGAGTGTCCTCTCCATACGCGCACGAGCTTATAACTAAAGGACGTAAACGACAAAATGGTTTTTGTTATTTTATCGTGGAAAATTCCTTCTAAATTTTAAATAACATGTATAGACTCATCTACGAAGAAAGTTAAGAGGCTTTAACCGGTCCCCTTTGCCCATAAGATGTGAATCTCTTTTTAAAAATTTGTTGTTGACGGTGCATGCTCGGACCTCAAGTCTGTATGCTGGTGTTCCCCAAGGCTGTGTACTATCTCCAACCCTGTTTCTTCTGCATATCAGTGATATACTGAAAACCAGCGGCATTCATTGCTATGCGGATGACAGCACTGGAGATACTTTATACACTGGCCGCCCTAATATTTCTCGGGAACAAGTCGTTGAGTGTCGGAACAAACTTGTGTCTGAAATCGAGTCTCTGCTGGCCAGAGTCTCGGAATGGGGGCGACTTTTTTTTTTTTTTTTTTTGTTATCGCAGGGAAATGCTTTTTACGCATGTAGCCAGGATCTCGGGTAGATCCTGACCCTATGTGGGACTCGCACCTGGGAGTGCCCTACCCGTAAACTAACACCACTGCGAGCGCCTTCAGCCGCATTATGAGGGTCCCGGATAGGCATTCAACAGTATCACCTTAGCGACAGGCTGGCCCCGGCGAAGGCCAGACTACTCCTCTTAAGGGGGGGACTACCCGGCTGCTTAGGCAGTCCCCGCGACGTCGTGTCATTCTGAGCCCAGGTTCCCATCCTGAACCCGACACGAGCACAGAGGCGTTACTGGAGGCGCATTAAGTAGCACCTCCTGCGCACCCCCGTTCGTCGCCCACGGGGGGAGGCCTCGTCGGCGGCCTCCTCTCTCACCCGTTCGTCGTTTACCGCAAAAAAATCACCCTTTGTCGTTCCTCTACAATTCGAAGGCACTTCCCTAACCGCCTCAGCCAGCATTGGGATACTTGGCGTCGATATATCGAGAGATGTGCAGTTTCGTGGTCATTTGGAAGGAAAGGCTAAACTAGCCTCGAAGAAACTCGGCGTGCTCAATAGGGCGAAGCAGTATTTCATGCCTTCACACCGCCTTCAATTATACAAGGCGCAGATCCGGCCTCACATGGAATACTGCTCTCACCTCTGGCTGGAGCGCCCCAATATCAGCTCCTTCCATTTGACCGCGTTCAACGCCGGGCGGCTCGAATCGTCGACGACAATGTTATCTCCAATCGGCTCCTCCAATGTCGGATCGCTCTGCATCTTCTACCGCATCTACCACGGGGTGTGCTCTGAGGAATTGTTTGGACTAATACCTGCAGCAGAATTCCATCACCGGACATCGCGGAAAAACTCCAAATTTCACCCACACCATCTCGATGTCCGGAAATCCACAACATCTCGATTTTTACGGCATTTCCTGCCTCGCACGACTAATATATGGAATCAGCTGCCTCCTATGGTGTTTCCGCACCAATACGACTTAGGGGCCTTCAAGAAAAGAGCATACTCATATCTGAAAGGTCGGCAACGCACCTGCTAATCCACTGGTGTAGCGGGTGTCTGTGGATGTCGTTCTTCACTTACCATCAGGTGAACCGACTATCCGTTTGCCCCCTCTTCTATAAAAAAAAAAAGACGTATGTTTAATTTTTTTTATTTATTAAAAAAGTTACCTAATCACACTAGTATTGACTACTAACAAAAGGTTCTTATCATGAACTATTAGGTCACCAACTTATATTATTTCCATTGGTTTTGAAATTACTGAAATAAATTGAAATTATTGACGCCAAAATTTCCAATGCATCCTCCTATAACTTTTTATTATTTCACACTGCATGTCCATGTTTGACAGAGGACATATCAGACGAAGTGAAAAAAGATTTAGCTCAAGCCTTAACCAGCGAGGTTACTATTGACGTACAATGACTGATGCGTTATGAAAAATCAATAAAACTCAATTGCCAACATTCGTGACGTTTGAAGAGAATTATTAATCTGGAAAAAGTCGTGTATTTGCTTTTTTGGGTCCATACTAAAAGAATATACACCATAGATCCTGACTGGTATCTCGAAATGGGTTTTTCTAAATTTCTACGTCCACCTGAACATGAGACCATCGCTTGCTTACCGGTGAAGGAAACCATCGTATAGAAACCTGCGCCTGAAGAGATTAAGTCTTTCTCTTGTGTGAAGTTCACCACCCCGCATTGGGCCAGCGCATCGGAGAACTATAATTATGGCCCAGCACCTTTCTCGCCTGATTTCAAGAAGGAGTTCAACTCGTGTCCGTGGTTGATATCATATTATATTATGATAGACGCCGGTGTTATGTGAGCCGCGGTCGTGCCGGCTCAGTTCGGCTGCAATGCAGCATGACTCTACCTCTTACTAATAATTACTATATATAATAAAACTATTATTCTAAATAAATATTATATACAACACGTTTAGCTTCTGTGTCTTCTGAAGGATTCTTTCGTTGAAGTATATATTGACAGAAATAGTTTAAGTCATAGAGGACGTACCTATATGAAATTGCCACTAATGTCATCTTTCACGCTTAACTTCTTTTCCTTAAAGATATTTTCCGAAAGTCGATGACAAGCTCCATATATAGCTATATATTATTAAGCCAGAGTTTAGAGCAGAAGCTTAGTCGGTCCAGGCTTTATGATGCACTAGCTGTTTCTCACAATTTCGCCCACGGTAATTCTTATCACTAGAGTACTACAACTGTGACTGTATACTAGTAGAACTACACATCTACTAGTAGTACATTTTTTGTAGTAGTAGCACACTTATAGTAGTACCTACTACACTTCTAGTAGTAGTACACTGGCTCACGATGATAGTAAATAATACAATGGCCTCCATTCCTTTCATTTTCCTTTGGACTAGAAACGTATTTATTGCCCAATTTTTATAAAATCAGGTCAGTTTCGTCGCCGAAACTATGATATCTATAGATCTCCATAGATATCATCCTTTTGACGTGAAATTATAATAAGCGGACACATATATAAGCATGTATGGTTAATACTGAAAATAAAATCTCACTTTAGTTAGGCTATGTTACTACGACTTCACGTACACGTTATTTAACGTGATACATGCATATGCAGCATGATTTCGGTAAACATCTTCTAGCTAATTAGTAAAACTATGAATACATGATTTTATTATGTTCGCTGCGTAATTGTCTGAGGGTTTATTCAACATAGAGTAATGAGCTCTACATCCCGGAGAAACCAGGATTTCATGGAATTTAGCTCATAACACTTTCATAATTATATCAAGTTATTCTGATCGTCTTCAAATGGTTCAGGCCTTGACGTGGCGGTGGGGTTCAGTAGCCCAGGCTGAGCCCAGCACGTTGGGGGAAGCTAATTGAGCCGAGGGGGCTCTTTGTATCCATCTTATTAGAATAGGGGACAAAAGAGAAGAGGTCAAGGGGCGAGGACGGGAACCTCACCCCATTGTACTGTCTTGTTCTTTGGTGCGGGAGAATCCCTCTGTGGAGGTGGCGTCGGTCCCTTGAGAGACTGACTAGCCGTCGAGGCGCCCTGTTTGTTCATTCGATCCGGGGCACCTCACCAAAGGCGGCATTGGCACTAGCCGGGTTGTAGTGGGTAGAGCTGCGTCCGCTTAACACCTTTCGGCCGCAGCGAGTTCCACATACCCGCCGGGGGAGACCCACTCCCCCGCGGGATGCCTCAGAGCATTTCCCGGCGATAAAGGAAAAATAAAAAAAAGTTGTGATAGTAACAATAAGCGTACAATAAATAATGTTCGTATGTCCTTTCCTCGAAATCGTTCGAATTGGGTATAAGGCCATAGTTACAAACGCTATTCCAATGCAAGTTGGAAAACTTTATATTCCTTCGAAAATGTTTAATTCTACCACAAACGCAGGTTTCTTTACTTCGCTTTCCATATTTTTTTACGACTTAACAACTTCAATAGTTTCAGATAAAAAAAACCGTAGGTTTTTTATTGTTTTCTGTAAAGTCGGTTTACGGACGATCATTTTACGTGATAACGTCATAATACGTCACAAGTATAACGCTTTTTTTTTTTTCCTTTAACTCCGGGAAATGCTCTGAGGCATCCCACGGGGGAGTGGGTCTCCCCACGCGGGTATGTGGGACTCGCTGCGCTCGACAGCTGGTAAATGGACCCAGCTCTACCCACTAAAACCCGGCGAGTGCCACCAATGCCGCCTTTGGTAAGGTGCCCCGGATCTAGAAAACAAACAGGGCACCTCGACGGCTAGTCAGTCCCGCAAGGGACCGACGCCACCTCTACAGAGGGGTTGTCCCGCACCACAGAACAACCCCTCACAACGTCGGGACAGTACAATGGAGTGAGGTTCCCATCCTCACCCCTTGCCCACTGCTCTTCTGTCCCCTCTTCTTATAAGAGGAGTACAAAGAGCCCCCTCGGCCCAATTAGCTTCGCCCAAGGTGCACCGCTCACCCTAGGTTACTGAGCCCCACCGCCACGACAAGGCCTGAACCATGGTGGGGAAGTCTAACGCTTAGGCCGATCGTGCTTGTCTATCGCTTGTTCCGCGCTCTTGCTTGCATGCTCGGCTCAGGCGGGACGTGACACTTTTCCTTGCGTGCAGCCGGCATTCATCGATTTATAAGACGCTATGACGTCAAAAACGGTTGTGTTGATTATTTACACTAGTATTATACACAATAATTTCTATATTTTGTTTGTCTGTCTAAAGAAATGTAATGTAAAGGTATTCTTACCTTATTTATACCCCCACAAACCAAACACAATCCACTGAGTTAAGCTATAATAAGATGTTAATAATTGCAAAGTATAAACAATGAATTAAAAGTGGTTTTTAATGTATCGTAATGGTTCGTTCAGAAATCAATTGGATCATGCGATGGCGTGCGTGGACCGCTTATTGAAATAAGTGCTTTTAAAAGAGCCCCCGCTGGTTTTAGAAATTTGATTTTGTTCACGAATGTTCTGGAAAAAATCAAGTGCAGGACGTGCTTCTTACTGAGGGTTCTGCTTCATTTCATTATTATTATATCTATTGATATCTATGGACGCTTTTACACTACAATTTGGTCCGTTCTCGCAGAACTTGTGTTACGGGTACCAGACAACGGAAATGTATTTAATACTTCTATGCTATACATATATTTATGATTTTTATTATATAATACATATATTTAATACATATCCATGACCCAGGAACACAAAACTTTTGATTCCCCGGTGGGATTCGAACCCACTACCTCCGGCTTGAGCGCCAACGCGCCAACCATTGCACCACAGAGGTCGTTATTATAAATTTGTATTTTTTTTATTTGGCGGATTTTTGGAAGTAGGTGCTTACATTTAGTGCTAATTTATTTTTTCTTAGTATTTGCAATATACGTTTGATGATACTCTTATCCATACAGATAAATAAAATTGGAGTGTCTGTTTGTAATATTAAAATAACCGCTTTTTATTGAATTGATATGTATGACTCTATACACGGTGCATATACCAAAATAACCTTTTTTAAAATTTTTGTCTGTCTGTCCGCCTGTCTCTCTGTTTGTCTCTCTGTTTGTTCCGGCTAATCCCTGAAACGGATGGAGTGAAAACGCACCCTACAACACAAGCGCGTAGTCCTTGCTACACGCGCTGCTACGACACCGTAGCACCGTTACGATAGCGTAGCACAGCTAATAAACTCTAATACTATTATAATGGCTTCTCTTTTTTACTCGTGGTAAGGTTCAAGGTAAAATCAATGTAGAACTGTGTTGGCATTGCCCATAAATTCGTCCGCTATAACTTAGATTTTTTGTAGTTAGGAATAATATTTTTTTTTTTTTACTTTTACGCCGGGAAATGCTCTGAGGTATCCCGCCTGGGGAGTGGGTCTCCCCAGTTGGGTATGTGGGACTCGCTGCGCCCGAAAGATGGTAAATTGACACAGCGCTACCCACTAAAACCCGGCGAGTGCCACCAGTGCCGCCTTAGTGAGGTGCCCCAGATCTTTTAAGCTAACAGGGCACCTCGACGGCTAGTCAGTCCCGCAAGGGACCGACGCCACCTCCACAGAGGGGTTGTCCCGCACCACAGAACAACCCCTCCCAACGTCGGGACAGTACAATGGGGTGAGGTTCCCATCCTCACCCCTTTCCCCCTGCTCTTTTGTCCCCTCTTCTTATAAGAGGAGTACAAAGAGCCCCCTCGGCTCAATTAGCTTCGCCCAAGGTGTTGGGCTCATCCTAGGCTACTGAGCCCCACCGCCACGTCAAGGCCTGAACCATGGTGGGGAGTTAGGAATAATATATTATAATCTATACTAATATTGTAGAGAGGTGAGATTTGATTGTTTGTTTATTTGTTTGCATTGAATAGGCTTCGGAACTGCAGGGTCGATTTGATAAAGTTGTTTCACCTATAGAAAACCACATTATCATCAAGTAACATCGGTTATAAATTGTTTACCCGCGCGAAGCCGGGAAGATCCACTAGTGTTTATTAAAAAAACCTATGTTCCCATGACATAAGCTTCTATACCTTAGCCAAATTTTAGAAGAATAAGATAAGCGGTTGCAGCGTAGATGGTAGAAAAACAAAATTAAATTCACATTTTAGTGTTAGTATATTTTACGCGTGCTTTTTATGTTTATAAATAGTTTCAGATATCCGTTTTGAAATGGCGATATACGATATATCTTCTGTAGTAACTTAACTTTGGTAGCTTTTCTGCAACGAAGCCCTAAACAACCATCTACTTTCCTTGAAGTCTGTTTCACCAAGTCCCACACAGTATTTCACAGAATCAACCTAATATTTGTATTGATGTGAAAGTTTGTAAGCCAAACGATCACTGCATATGATTAAAAGCTCAAATCCATGTCGCTAACACAAGTTTTTACGAGCTTCCAGCACTAAGTGGTGGAGGTGTATTAAAACAGTAATATTTTTAAACAAGTTAGACGGTATGTCATTGACCTAGACATATTATAATAATAATAATAGGACATCAACCTATAAATATATAAAATATATGTTAATATAAACTACTCATCACTTATTATTGGCTAAAGAAACGGAATGCAGGCGATTCTCGTCTAATCACGTACTTGCGTAAAAAGTCAGTAGTGCGAGAGTCGCCTGTACGAGACCTGACCTGCTTTGAACCTTTTGAAGGCATTCGTAGCCATTTTGTCTGCAGCGCCATTATAGGAGCAAGTGAGATGAAGTTAGCTTGTTGGCCGCGGCTTTGTCTTTTTTGTGGTTTTATGATTGTTCGTGGGTTGGTAGTGATTATTTGAATATGGTAAGTAATAAATATTATTATGAAACAACGTTTTACAGATTTTTTCGCGTTGTATTAAAAAAATTAGCGCGTTGGCGCTCAAGCCAGAGGTAGATCCCCCCCCAACTTTTTGTTCCCCAGGGAACAAAAAGTTTTCTGTAAATATAATATGTATTATATAATAAAAATCTTAAATATATGTATATATATAAAAGTATTAAATATATTTCCGTTGTCTGGTACCCGTAACACAAGTTCTTCGAGAACTTACCACGGGACCAGATTGACTTGGTGTAAAAGTGTCCATAGATATTATTATTTACATGCCAGATAAAAACTTGTTTCATATATAGTCACATGGTTGTGTTACGGGTATTTCTAAATAATAAATACTTACTTACTTGCATCTTAATTAAATAATTTATGTCAATATTTGGCGGGACTCGAATCCATAACACGTACCTATGTGAATGTTCAAAATAACAATTATAAATTTCATCGTATTTTTACGTTGAAATCGTTGTTCATGTCGTTTACTTGAAAAATATCTGCTATACAAGGAACTAAAGATAGAATAACTTTGTTTTGCTTTAAATCGCATTTATAAAAATAACTTGACTGTAATCATGTTTACTAGAAAAACTATGACTCATGCAATTTTATACTCTATCTCTATTGCTCTTGGTAGAGATTTGTAGTGGTGAAAAACAGACGAGATTGTGTTGATATGCTGTTGTAGCCGGGACTAGCAATTTATACGAGACGATTATTTACCTGCTTGTTTCTCCCGTGAAACAGTATGCTGTGTTTCGGAGAGAAGAACAGACAATGTAATTACTGGCGCCGAGACTTAACATCTTATGTTTCAGGATAGGCAACACATAAATGAGTTGCCTGGGCTCATTCCAGGTAAACTAGTTTATGTTCATGGGCGACGTCGACCACTTACCATCAGGTGGCACATGAATGAGTTGCCTGGGCTAGTTCCAAATTAACTTGTTCATGGGCGACGCTGACCCCTCGCCGTAATGTGGCTCGGCTGCCCGTTTGCTTATCCAACTATCATGAAAAAGGTATTATATTTTAATTTTTAAATGTTAGCTTTTTTGCGTTGGGGGTTTTATGTGATACCTTTTAAAATGTGTGTTTTAAATTAAACTTTATTATGGCTCGCATATATTTCTAGATAACGCCAGTCTGAAAATGTACAAGCATATAGTATTTTCTTTCAGTCACCCATAATCTACACATATATTATATCTATACTAATACTAATCCTTACTTAATATTATAAATGTGAAAGCGTGGATGTTTGTTACGCTTTCACGCGAAAACTGCTTAACCGATCATCATGAAACTTTGTACACATGTTCTTGGAGGTATTAGAAGTAACATAGGATACTTTTTATGAAAAAAACCCAACCAGTCACATGGACTGCCGATAGAAGTGAAAACAAAACAATTAAATTCAAATACCTATAATATAGGCTGTAAAAGATTATGACAACGTATACAATTTTAACGGTGCACAAAATAGACATTACATAATTTAGAAGCAACACAATTTGCAAAACAAATATGCATAATCTTGTATAAAGAAAAAAAATGTCAAACTGTGTCTCCAGCGTTTCGCGGGCGGTGTCGCGAGTCCACGTCATATAAACATCCAACTGTGTCTCCAGCGTTTCGTGTGCGGTGTCGCGAGTCCACGTCATATAAACGTCAAACTGTGTCTCCAGCGTTACGTGTACGGTGTCGCGAGTTCAGAGATTTTATCTCATCTAAAAATATGCATACCGCGCTAAAAGAAGTTTACACTTAAAAAAAACTGAAATCTTATCCTGCGCAGACGAAGTCTCGGGCATCAGCTAGTATACGTACGATCATTGAGTTTTATCGAATTTTGTTAATTATTTATTATTTCTGCTTTTTAGTTGTAAAAATATCTCAGCGTCCATTTATATAAAAAGTGATTGTTATAGTGAGACATGCTCCAAAAAATAGTCATAATTTTTCTCTTTGTCTTTTGTTGTTTGTTATGTTTATTTATTTTAGTGTTAGGGAATATCTCAGAACCGAACTATCAAGTACAAACATGACATCACTCGATAATGACTCGATTTTTTTTTCAGAATCTTAATTCTCACTAAAAAAATAACCCCTAGAATTTTAAAATCTAAGGGTCCCAAGAATTTAATACCCCAAAACACAAGACCTTGTATTTTGGGGTATTAAATTTTGGTCATAAAGGCCATGGGCCTATATTTGCGCTTTTGAAACATGGCGATTGAATATAGATGGCGCAGCACTCCATTATAATAAAAAATCTTAAATTCTTTGCATTGGCAAATTTAACACGGTTAGAGAAAAAACCTATACACCTAAAATCCAGAAATCTAAGGCCCCCAAGAATTCAATACTCCCAAAATACAAAACCTTGTATATAGGGGTGTTAAATTCGGGTCATAAAGGCAATGGGCCTATATTTGCGCTTTTGAAACATGGCGATTGAATATAGATGGCGCAGCACTCCATTATAATAAAAAATCTTAAATTCTTTGCAGTGGAAAATTTAACACGGTTATAGAAAAAACCTATACCCCTAAAATCCAGAAATCTAAGGCCCCCAAGAATTTAATACCCCAAAATACGAAACCCCTAAGGCATCTTTCAATGTGAAAAGGCGTCCTGTGTCTTGGCCTATATTTGCGCTTTTGAAACATGGCTAAATGCCAACAGTTTTTAAAATTATACATGGCAAGTGCACTGCCCCACTAACAGAACTCTGTTCATATTTTACGGGTCATTTTACCTTATGTAAATTTAATTACTTGTTTGTTCAATTGTTTATTAATGTCCCTTTTTGTAGTGAAACCAATTTTGTGGAATCTGTTGCGGTAATCTAGTGCTGTATGGAATGTTTATTTATATATATGTATATGCATGCATATGCGTGCACTCACACATTTGCAGTAAAGACTGCGTGTTTTGCGGGATTATTGCTAATTTAATTATAATTTAATGTTATGTTTATTTATTGTATAAATTCACTGGCAGATGAGCCAGCAGTAGTCTAAGACTTGTCAAGGTAACTCATCATTGCGCCAGTTCCTGGGCCTCCCCACCATGGTTCAGGCCTTGTTGTGGCGGTGGGGCTCAGTAGCCTAGGGTATGCGCAGCACCTTAGGCCAAGAAAATTGAGTCGAGGGGCTTCTTTGTAACCCTCTTATAAGAAGAGGGGACAAAAGATCAGGGGGCAAGGGGCGAGGACAGGAACCTCACCCCGTTGTACTGTCCCGACGTTGGGAGAGGTTGTTCTGTGGCGCGGAACAATCCCTCTGTGGAGGTGGCGTCGGTCCCCTGAGGGACTGACTAGCCGTCGAGGTGCCTTGTTAGCTCAACAGATCCGGGGTATCTCACCAAAGGCGGCATTGGTGGCACTCGCCGGGTTTTAGTGGGTAGAGCTGCGTCCACTTACACACTTTCGGGTGCAGCGAGTCCCACAAACCCGAATGCCTCAGAGCATTTCCCGGCGTTAAAGAAAAAAAAAGTTCCTGGGCCTGGTCTTGTTTGCCATTAAAGCTAAGATGTTACACAAATAATCATGATTGTGTAAACAATTAGGTCGTATAGTTTTACCTCAACCACGGTCACGGGACTGAGACATAGTCCAGAGAAAATAATATTATATCTGTATAATTTTTCTAACGAATGTATAACATACTTCAAGCACATAGACTTGAACAGCTTATAGTAATAAATTCAAAATGTATGTAGAAAAAAATCTAAGTTCCATTTTTACCCTGTATATAATAATTTACAAGCTTACTAGAGTAATTTGTTAGGGTTACGCTGCTGTCCCCTCGGCTTGGGTACCAAGATCCTGCTTATTTCTCCCGTGAAACAGCTTAACCGTGTTTCGAAGAAAGGTCAAGACAGGTAGTTACTGGCACAGAGACGTAACATCATTTCTCAGATTTCCTGGGCTAGTTCTAGCCTAACTTTTGACGTGACAACGTCTTATAATTCGATGGAACCGGCTGCAAGAACGAAAAAACATGACGTATCCGGCGTTCCATTTTCTTTTGACGTTGTCACGTTCAACTATCGTCAGTAAACCGACTTTACAGACAACCGATTTTTTAAAGTTCAAAGGTGACGCTGTCCACTCACCATTATGTGGCTCTTCTGCACGTGCCTATTTAACTATAATAAAAAATATTTTTTGATGTCGTCGTATCGATAGAGTTCGTGTTATTCATCTAGAGGTGGATATTGACGGGCCAATGATTATGAACAAACAAAGTTATTGTCATATCTGATTTTTGTCTCTTGGTTTTTTTTTGGTTTAAATCGACTTAAAAAAAGGAAAAAAAAATATTACAGCCAGCATATTATTAGTGATGACGGCCATTTTGTATAATGAATTATGACTTGAATTTTAACTATTACTCAGAATTAAATGTTTATTATAAACTAGCAGCGCCCCGAGGTTTCACCCGCGTACTTCCCATTCTATTCCACAGCCTATATTTTATTCTGATGTACAAACAATGTTATTGTACAGTTTCATTAAAATCCATTCAGTAGTTTTTGGTTGAAAGAGTAACAAACATCCATACATTCTCACAAATACTACTATAATATTAACTTATAATATTTGTAGGATGCATGAAAAATAATGTATTTAAAGTCCTTTAATAGTTTTTTTTTCGGAGGGAACTATGCTAATGGCCCAATGACCCTTATGCTTCGTCGGATTAGTGTGAGCCCATTTGGCTCACTATTGGTTTGTTAAAGTGGGGGGTTGTATATTTCTTAACTATATAAAAACACAAAATTCCGGAATGGTGGTGAAATTTAGATTCGCAGCTTTGAGATGAAGAATGATGATGATGATGATTGTAGACGTGAAATTTTGAGGTGATGTATGTACTTTTTATATTTGCTTCCAAAATCAATTGGAAACATAACAAACATATTAATACAAACAGTCAAACATACAATAAATATTTATAGCATTGTAAAATACCATCGCTAGTCGAAGTTAATCGTCTCTAACGACACCGTCACACGCGAGTCATACACTTAGGCGTGAATAGACCCTCTTCTCTCCTCGCCTTACCTCGCTTTTCCTCGAAAATTTGAATTTTAGCATTACAGTCCCCTCGCTGCCTCGGAAGTTTATATATGCATTGCTCCCTGAATATATTATTGTCTTGAAATTATATTGAATTTGAAGGTTCGTAGCACCGTAGCCTTGCTACGAGCCGCGATCTTTATTGTAACTTTTATTGAAAGTGAAGTTTGCTTTTTTATATTGAAGTTGAATTTAATACAGTAAAATATTGTTAACTCATGATTACGAGGACTACTTCATTGTTATATTTTTTCACTGGTTTTATGATCCATACTAATATTATAAAGCTGAAGAGTTTGTTTGTTTGTTTGAACGCGCTAATCTCAGGAACTACTGGTTCGATTTGAAAAATTCTTTCAGTGTTATATAGCCCATTTATCGAGGAAGACTATAGGCTATATAACATCACTCTGCGACATATAGGAGTTGAGTAACGCGGGTAAAGCTGCAGGCTATAGCTAGTAGCTTATAATATTAACCAGGGTCACGAGTGAAGTTCGATAAAAAAAGTACTAAACTTGCTATGTTCTAAAAATATTTCACTAATATCTCATTATATAATTGTAAATTTAAAAGGCGGATATCGTCTTATAACATGGTACAAGAGCAAATGGTGTTTGTCTTACAAAAATATAGTGACGATTTCTTGTAGAGTCAAGATGACGAGACGGCCGTGTGACGTCACACGAGCGGCACTCTGCGGCTGCGGCTATCGATCCGTTGAACTCACCGTGTCTTGTTCACACTCACAGCCGTTTTATTGCCGTCTCGCTCACACTCACCGACGGCAGCCCAAAAGCTGCCTCCTGAAATACGCTACTAATATTTATTTTAACGCAACCGGGCCTGGTTGTGGAGCACGTGGTTTTGGTGGTGGTTAAATTTGTTAATATTTAAACCCTTCTCTTAAAACACATGATTAATAACATAACTATATAACATAACATAACTATAATAACATAACTATATATGAGAAATGTATGTACGACTTGTACGAGTTGTTCTTTTGATCATTTGAACAGCTGAATTTGATTTGGTTTTCTTTGGTGTTCAAAAGTAGCAACAACCCGTATATAAAAAATTAAACAATATACTTTTTGACAGAAATGTGTACGTCTTAATATTTAATCTATACTATAATATTATAAAGTTGAAGAGTTTGTTTGTTTGAACGCGCTAATCTCAGGAACTACTGGTCCGATTTGAAAAATTATTTCAGTGTTCGATAGCCCATTTATGGAGGAAGGCTATAGGCCTATAACAATGCTATAACATCACGCTTTGACTAACAGTAGTTAAGTTGAGTAAGTTAACGCGGGCGAAGCTGCGGGCAACAGCTAGTTGTATAATAAATATTTCCTATTATATAGGAATATTATAAAATATTATGCCATATGTTTTTTTTAACTAATGATATATTTTTTTATTTATAAATAATAGTAATAGCTACTAGAATTGATTGCATATTTTATCAAACGCATTTTATTCCATAGCATCGATAACCTGCAGTTGAGCCATCGCTGATTCAAACGAACGATATTGTTATTGAACAATAATATAACTTGTGAGTTGTGGGACTCAATACAGGCTGACCGTTCCCAGGTACTGAACACATGAATCTTCTAGATTTGGTAAAATAGCTTTTTAAGGGATTTTAAAACTCTTTAATTTTTCCATGACTGTAACCTTTCTATTTAGATATCGTTTTCAAATTACGTAATATTCGAATGTGAATAAAAATCAAATAATTTAAATAGTAAACGATTTTATTTATAGTAAAGTATCCGAAACGTCGCGAATGTAAAAATCTTAATACATCTGCATACAATCTGTAAAAAATGTTTTTTTTTTTGTGAAATTATCACATGCTTAAAAGCACAATTAATGTGAACTTTCGCTGTAATTAATTATTATAATCAAACAAATGGTCACGCAACGTTATTTAAATGCATAACCTGCTGTAATAACAATATATTGATTTGGGTATTGACGAGGTACCAAGGACGTTATAGCAATAAGAGTGTGTCCTTTTATTGTAGGATCTATTGCTAGTACTACTTCTAGAACTAGACTAGATTTTTTTCAAATGACATAAGAAGGCAACCGAGCAGTTGGAGCCCTATGGTGACTATACCGACGCCCATAGACCTCCGCACAACTAAGTTATGCAGATGTGTTGCCCTCCTTTTCCCTATCCCTCCCCTCCTCCAACGGGCCATCGGAAACTCAAAAAACGCACGAAACGCGACAAGATAACTGTCACGTGACGCCGATGTTATGTGAGTAAAAGGTACCACCGCGGTTGTGCCAGCCCAATTCGGCAGCATAGCAGCATGGCACTACCTCTTACTAAAATCCTACAAGATATAGGATATGAGAAAGTAGGTGTGCCTATTGTTATTATGTATTCAAAGTAAGTAATAAAGTTTTACACTAAACGATGCCTTTAGTCAATATCAATAATAAGGGATATCGTAGACATCAAATTGAAATATTGTTATGATATTGTATACAATATCATCATCATCATCAGCCTCTATCCGTCCACTGCTGAGCATAGGCCTCCCTCAATGAATACCAAGACAGCCGATCCCTTGCCTCTCGCATCCGACATGGACCGGCCACCGCACGGACATCTTCTTCCCATCTGGTTAATGGCCGACCAACAATTCACCACCTAAACGTGGTCTCCTCTCTAGAACCTTATTGCTCCATCGGTCATCCGTCCTCCTGAGTGTATGACCAGCCCACTTCCACTTCAAAGAGCTTATTCTTTGTGTGATATCGGTAATTTTAGTTCTCTGGCGGATGTCAAGGCTTGGAATCATATCTCCATTACACGTTGAGCTATGGCAAACCAGCCGTAAATTTGCCAAAGCCGTAGAGGCCACGTTTCATCCCCGTAGGTCATCACGGGGACAACGCATTGGTTGGAGACTTTCGTCTTCAAACTCTGTGGTATAGATGACGTATACAATATACATCGTATTACAAATATGATTTGTATCATGTGGGACTAAATAAGGTTAGGTCTATTGTTCTTTCTGTTTTAATAAAATGAATGAATGAATTTAATGAGTGAATGAACGGAATGAATAAATAAATGTTTTCCATTTCGGCGCGACATAAGCCGACGTAAGTCGACAACTTTATTTCTTTGTCGGCTTACTTCGACAATGCTTATCTGCCAAAATACTAGGTACGTTTTACAGTATAGTACGTTTTTTACACTTAACATTGTGAGCATGCTCATATTTGATAGGGTGACGCACCTGAAAACCCTCCGATATATCTGTACGTTTGCCTTCTTGTATGATAGAATATCTTCTATATTTTATATAAAAGGGGGTAACAATAACGAATAAAGAAAGTTAAAATACTTTCATGGTATATACATATAGATTTCATCATCATCATCATCAGCGTTTATCCGTCCACTGCTGAACATAGGCCTGCTTCAATAACAATAACGTAATAGTATTGCTGATATGATGATACTAGATTATATTATCATCGGCCTATCTCTCGAGTGCAACAGATTTATAACAGCGTATAAACTGATAACGACACTGATAACATCATAGTAAAGGACACTAGTATTCTTTACTTAACTTTTTAACCGACTTCAAAAAAAGAGGAGGTTCTCAATTCGTCTGTTTTTTTTTTTGTATGTATGTGACACGATTACTCCGCCGTTTGTGCATGGATTTCGATGGGTTATTTTTTTGTTTGAAAGCTGGTATTTCCAATTTGGTCCCATATTAATTTTATTAAGATCTGACAAGCCGTTTTTTAGTTATTCCCAATAATGCCTATTTGGTTGGTTTCGTTTACCTCGATGATATGGTGATGTGCTCATTTTTATTACTTGTCGATTAAACAATTGTATAGGATGCTTTGGTAGCACACCATAGTATGTCGCGGTCATCGTATACATCATCATCATCCTTTATCCATCCACTGCTGAACATGCCTCCTTCAATGAACGCCAAGACGACGAATTTCGGAATCACTAAAAATTAAGAAATAAAGACATTTTACAAAAAAATTAAAACCGACTTCAAAAATACTATACTAAAAAGTAATAAAATAACAGTTTCTTTATTTTTTGTGGTTACAGCTTATAATCAACTTAATATTCTACTAATGTACCTACAAACTTTGCGTTTACCACTTCATTATAGTTACTTTTGGAGTCGGTGTCGTATTTGTTGCTGTACACTACCTACCTACCTACCTTGGCTGACACCTTCGTAACGCGCGATAAGGAACTACGTTCCAAAAACAATTATTGCAATAAAAAATTTGTAATATAAAGTGTGTGTCTCACGTGTGGGTCAAAATGGTCCAGTTCAGAATTGTGTCAGGACTGTCAGTACGCGGGGAAACCACGGGAAACTGCTAGTCTAACATTAAAACTATATAAAACTAGACAATGTCCTACTGCTAATCGAATAACAACTGTTTAGTCGATTTCGTAGTTATAGATTTTATCGACAAACAAATAAATCCTTCGTCATCTTTACTATTTATAGAAACATAGATTAGTTCAATTTCGCAGGTAGCAAACAGCTTTTAACATGACATATAAAAATGTTAGTAAAAATGTCACAAATAAAAAATCGATTGCAGGGTCCAAAAAATCGTTTAGTTTAAAAAAAACGGGAAAAAAGGTTTTCAAAATTACATGGTAAACAGTGCACAGACGAGCAAAAGCTGTTGGTTGTATCGATGACAGCTGCGGCGGTCATTTTTGGGGGGAAATTGGCCCATATCCGATCCCAGCGATACCTCGTCGTCGATCGTTTCTGTTTGATTGACAGTACTATTTGCTTTAGGATTTTGTGATACAGTGGGATTCACGTCGAAACGTTTGCAAAGCTAAGCCGAATGAGCTGTGTGGGATATTTTTGCTTAATTCTCTCTTCTGTTTAAAGTTAGGAGTAAATAGTATTTATCGATTAAACACCATAAATATAATAAATAGATTGAGGTTTTTATCATCATCATCATCAGCCTTTATCCGTCCACTGCTGACCATAGGCCTCCTTTTTTTTCTTTAACGCCGGGAAATGCTCTGAAGCATCCCGCGCGGGAGTGGGTCTCGCCACGCGGGTATGTGGGACTCGCTGCGTTGCGCTGTTCGCAAAATATTGATGTATCATAGGGTAGTTTCAAATAAGTTTGTAATGTTAGGACGTATGACACCTCAGTCCTCCCGTGACCATGGTTGCTGTAAAGTATCCAAAACGTCGGGCTTGTAAAAATCTTAATAAACCGCGATAAAATCTTTAAAATTGTTTCATTTTAATAAGTGAAATTCGCGTAAACATTGATAGACATGTTTGTTATGTTAGTTGGATAGGCAAATTGGCAGACGTGCCACCTGATGGTAAGTGGTCGACATCACCCATCAACATAAACGAGTTTACTCGGAACTAGCCCAGGCAACTCATTTATATCACCGCGATGCTCGGTGACGACGAGTCCTGGACGGCGATGGTCTCCTCCTGCGAGGCATTAATGTCCCAGAAGGAGACCGACGAGCGGATGAGAGAGGATGCCGCCGACGAGGCCTCCCCCCGCGGGCGACGAACGGTGCGTAGAAGGCGCTACATAATGCGCCTCCAGTAACGTCCCTGTGCTCGTGTCGGGTTCAGGATGGGAACCTGGGCCCAGTATGGCACGACGTCTTGGGGACTGCTTAGTAGCGGTCGAGCAGTCCCCTCTTACGAGTAGTAGTTTGGCCTTCACTGAGGCCAGCCTGTCGCTGAGGTGATCCTGTCTGTTGCCTGCATATTCGGGACCCTCAAAAAGCGGCTGAAGGCGCTCGCAGTGGTTTTAGTTAGGGTGGGCATTCCCAGGTGCAAGTCCCACATTGGGTCAGGATCTACCCAAAGATCAATAAGGATTTCCCTGCGATAAAAAAGGAAACTCATTTATGTGTGAGACTTATGATGTTAAATCTCAGTGTCAGTCATTTCACTGCCTGAAACAAGCAAGTTGGTGGTACCCATGTAGCCGGGAGCGCGGCACAGTCCTTCCCACCGGAAAACTGCCTTAAAAATAATACAATAAGAATAATTCAGGTGGAGTATTCTAATGCTTACGTTAGCCAAGAAAATACAACCATCATAGGTTTTTATATTTAATATAGCTGTTGCCCGCAGCTTCGCCCGCGTTAACTTAGATTATACGTATATATACGGATTGATGATGATTATTTTTATAGAATAAGTTACTCCTTAAAACATCAGCTATCTGTCAGTGAAACTCCCGTCAAAATCGGTTGGTCCCGAGATTAGCCGTAACAAACAGACAGAGAGACAAAAATTGTAAAAAATGCTATTTTGGTATCTGTACCGTGTATACATTCATATGCACTTAGTAAAAAGCGGTTAATTTAATATTACAAACAGACACTCCAATTTTATTTATCTGTTTATGTCATGCAAAATATGAAAAACACAAATTACTAAGATACAAAGAGGGGTTCGAAGGAAAACCACCGACGGTTTCTGTATTGATAATATCACCACTCACTCGCCATAATTATGTAGGTAAATACACAATTACATTGTAAGTGATTAGTTACATTGTGATTCTATTGAATGGTACACTGATTTGAGAATTTATAACATTTTGATTTTAAGTTAACATGGTCATTTTCATTACTAAAATTATTTAAAACGGGATGTTTTTTCCACTTTTATTTCGCGGAGATCGATATTTTGACATTATCTGAATGTCTTGTGAGGAGTAGAGGTGAAAGCACAGAACAATATTACTCATAGGTGAAAGTGACAATAGCAGTTGTGGCCAGTGTGACGCAGCAAACGTACGAGAAAGGAGCTAGTCAGGAGGGGTACACCTCTAATGCCGTCAACATCTACCCGCATACTTCAGTCTCGTGAACAAAACATTCGTAGATAATGTTGAAATTTCGAGCTCCGCGAAATTAAATTAAAAAGCCAGCCAAGTGCTAGTCAGACTCTCCCACGAAGGGTTCCGTAGGTACCATTACATAATATACAACATTAGACACGTTAACAAAATTAAAAATAATAATAATAATAATAATAAATAAAACTTTATTTGGTAAACACACTGTCCTAACACATTACATAACATCTGTGGTACATTTTAAATTATAATGTTTAAGAACAGCATATTAAAAGATAAAAAAAGCTATAAAAGAAGATAGTAGTGTTGGCAACAGTGTGTTTCGCAAAAAGGTGGGACGTCAGCTATAGTTAGGGCTAAAAGCCCTAACACTGGTTTTCAGGACCTCCGTTTTCATTTTCATTTCATTTATCATTTTCTTATTTTAGAAGTTACAGGTGGGACACACATTTTACCACTTTTGAAGTGTCTCTCGCGCAAACTATTCAGTTTAGAAAAAAATGATATTAGAAACCTCAATACCATTTTTAAAGACCTATTCATAAATACCCCACACGTATGGGTTTGATGAAAAACAAATTTTTGAGTTTCAGCTCTAATTATGGGGACCTCCAAAATTTATTGTTTTTTTTTTTCTACTTATGTATAAAAATCTTAATGCGGTTCACAGAATACATATAATACTTACCAAGTTACAATAGTATAGTTCTTATAGTTTCGGAAAACGTGACTGTGACATACGGACGGACAGACAGACAGACAGACAGACATGACGAATCTATAAGGGTTCCGTTTTTTGCCATTTGCCTACGGAATCCTAAAAACATAGTAAATATCCCGCTTTAAATCATCTAACATTTATTAGGTTGATTATGGTAGGTATAACCTTAGGTACTTTTCATTCACATCTATTCAGCTTTTTTTCTTTTACGTCTCCCGAGACAGGTATGTGGGAGTCGCTAAGCCCGAATGGTGGTAAGGTGGACGCAGCTCTACCCACTAAAAGCCGGCGAGTGCCATCAATGCCTTTGGTGAGGCGCCCCGGATCTCTTGAGCAAACAGCCTTGACGGCTAGTTAGTCCCTCAAGGGACCGACGCCATCTCCACAAAGGGGTCATCCCGCACCACAGAACAACCCCTCCCAACGTCGGGACACCACAATGCGGTGAGGTTCCCATCCTCGCCCCTTGCCCTTTTCTCCCCTCTTCTTACAAGAGGGGTACAAAGATCCCCCTCGGCTCAATAAGCTTCGCCCAAGGTGCTGTGTTCACCTTAAGCTACTGGAGCCCCATCGCCACGATAAGGCTTGAATCATGGTGGCGACATCTATTCAGCTAATTACGAGGTTGTGTAACATAAATAGCAAACTTGCACTGTACCTATGTTCAACAGTTTTGTAATTAGAAATAAAAAATGGGGTGTCTATGCTTTTTTCGTTCACTGGGTGTCTATTATTGCTTGTCAAACTGTTATATAGTCATCATCAACTCGTTGCTGTTCACTGGATACTTTAATGGATGCAATAATCGATATTTGGCAGAGTGCCACGATTTTGGGGTCGCTTTATGTTGACTACACGATAGTATTCCCACGTATTACCATGAGAAGGGAGATTGGCCACAGTGTTAAGTCACGGGGATTGGCGGGGTAGCGGGTGTTGCAGCGTCTTGTGCAAAAGAGATAGCATTCAAGTTTCAGGATAAATTTGAATTACAAAAAAAATCATATAAAATGATGTGCACACTTACATATTTTATTAGTAAATTATTCGTTTTAGTTTTTATTTTAGCCTGTTTTCAGAATTTTTAATGATCAAGTAAGTAAATAAGTAAAAGTACATCTTATCGTATAAAAAATTAGCACATCTTTTAGACAATATCTTTAGGTATCTCTTTTATTTTTTGTGAGTTATTTAATTTGTATATATCTCAAACCTCACCCAAAGTCACCTGCGGTGACTCACCTTAAGTAGACCGTATTGTGCCCTGCTTCTCTCGATTACCAACCGTCTGAATCTTTATTATCATCACCTCGTTAAACATGGTTAAAAAATAGCCGATCTGTAAAGTTGGTTTACGGACGATAGTTTAACGTGACAACGTCATAACAAAACGCTTACGGCCCAAAATTTGGTGCCAGCTCTCCTACTATCGCTCATTGTGCGCTTGCAGCCCAAAAATTGGTGCCAGCTCACCTACTATAACGGGACAATGACGCGTCATTTCGTGCATGCAGCCGGCGTTCATCGATTTATTAGACGTTGTCGCGTCAAAAAAGGGTTGTATTTTTTTTTATTTTAGTGTTTTTATTTTTTAGTTTCAAATATAAAGTAGCAGTTTAAGTTAGATGCGGCAAGACATTTTACTTATAGCTTCAAAAGCTAATGAACCTTATATATTTTACTTATGTGAAAGATAGTGGAATCTATACTTACAAGACTAGGAGAACGTATTATTAAAACTGATTAGAGAGTGATATTTTAGCAGTAAGTTAAAGTACATTCGTACATGGATACATAATAACAGAAACATAAAATACATGAACCGGCCTCCCAGAACCATGGCTCAAACGTCAGGAAATTAAGGAATTTAACAACACGCAATAAATCCATAAATAATCGCGGAATCAGTCGTATTGGCGTTCATCAAAAGAGGCCAATGTTCAGCAGTTGGCGGGAAAATGATGAGATCCTATTAATTATTTGAACTGACAACCAAACGATCAGCTGATCCACGTACGTAACCCACTACTAGATAGGATTAAAAGGTTAAGCCTATTAGCGGGTCGTTGAGCAAGTGCCCCTATTAGCAATTTAACTAAAATAGTGTATTAACTTTTTTGTTTCCTAATGTTTTAATTTTTTTTTTTTTGTTTTTTTTTTTAATGTTGTGTAAACCAACCATATTGTTTTCTAATGTTTACGCGAATTTCTCTCAATATAATGAAACATGTAACGTTAAGACGTTACAGTCTTTCCATGGTTGCTGTAAGGTATCCGAAACGACGGGCTTCTAAAAATATTAATAAACCGCGATAAAATCCGTAAAAATTGTTTCATTATAATATTTTAACTGTAGTGAGAAAATAAAAATAAAATCATTTTACATTGTTTGATGGCATACTAACAACAGATTATTAGATTAAACTAATTAGTAGTTATTGAATCATTTTAAGGCCTTGTTGTTTTTCGATTTACTAAAATTGTTTTATAATTAATAATTATTTAATGGTCACTGTTAAAAAGGTCTCTGATAAATGTAAAAACACTAAATTATGATAAACAATAAAAAAAATAAAGTTTGTAATGTGGGTTTCGGCCATCTTGTTTTTCATTGAAAGTTGAGAGGAATGAACTGAGGTTTCATGATGATTATGATAAAAACGAACGTACAGAAACACGAAATTATTATTTCTACTGTAATTTGCATAAAAATTATACTTATTATAAAAAACTTTTAGTCCTCCTGTGACTGTGGTTGCTATCATCATCATCATCATTCGTTCTAAAATTAAAAAAAAATATGTCTATAACCTTAATAATTAATTGGGCATTCGAATGAAAAAAAAAAATTCTAATCCGTTAATAATAATTATTTATTAATATTATAATATTATTATATTTCATCTTAATTATATTAATATAGATAGATCATCATCATCAGCCTATATCCGTCCACTGTAGAACATAGGGCTCTCTCTATGAATGCCAAAACGACTGATCCCTCGCCACTTGCACCTAACAAGGTAGCTTATATTACCTATAAACGTCAGAAAGGTAAAAATATTAATAAACCGCTTATTATAATGTTTTTAAGATTTTCTTACAAAGTATAACAGAAGGCAAGGTTTGAAGTACCACCTACACAAGCTGATGATGATGAATGCGCATGACGTCACCGCACGTGATACAAAGTCCTAGTCCATGAGGTTACTTAGGCGTAATAAGCAATTACACGCGCCGTGGGTTAAGATATACTTAGATGGTTTGATACGTATACCATGATATGAATAGTAATACCTGCATCATACACTTTACTGAACTAATGGTAAATTAAATACTGTTTATTAACATTTTTACGTTCCCGATGCTTCGGGAATGCTTCCCTTGTTGAAACTTCGGGAAAACCAAATCAACCATATTAACCGAAAGCTGGCAAGTGGACGTAGCTATACTCACTAAAACCTGGTGAGTGTCACCAATGCCGCCTTTGGTGAGGTGCCCCGTATCTAATGAGCAAACAGGGCACCTCGATGGCTAGTCAGTCCCCCAAGGGACCGACGCCACCTCCACAGAGGGATAGTCCCGCACCACAGCTACCCCTCCCAATGTCAGGACAGTACAATGGGTTGAGGTTCCCGTCCTCGCCCCTTGCCCCCTGCTCTTTTGTCCCCTCTTCTTATAAGAGGAGTACAAAGAGCCCCCTCGGCTCAATTCGCTTCGCCCTAGGTGCCGGGATCACCCTAAGCTACTGATCCCCACCGCCACGTCAAGGCCTGAATCATGGTGGGGACCTGTCAGTCCTATCGTGTAGCGGGTGTCTTTGAATGTTGCTTATCACTTAACATCAGTTGAAGCGACTGTCCGTTTGCCCCCTCTTCTATAAAAGAGGGTGGGAGGGATATACTTGTGTCGCGCGTAAGTGTAAGTATCACCATCTCTCATCGTAGAACAGCTTTGACGCAGAGACTGGCCTATGGAAAAAATAGTTTCATTATTATGACTGAAATTCGCCTAAAGATGAGTAAAAATGTGGATGCCTGTTCATCTTCTTCGATATAAGTAAAAATATTGGACCGGATTTACGACACCTTAGTACGTATATAACGTGTTGATGGTTAAACAGTTTTACAGAAGATGCCAAAACATTCGGTATTTTTAACGTGTCATGACATTTGAACCGATTTTTTTCTTGTTGCTAAGTCAACACACATCTTAAAAATCCAATCAAAGGTAACAAATAAAAACATATAAAATTTATGACCCATATAAAATATTTATCTAACGCCGAATGTTGACAAAAAGACACCCCAGTTGACCTCCAAGCCCGTAATGGTGCAGCCAGGGCGGCGCCCAGTCGCCAGGATCCAAGGACATAACTCTGGCACTTATCCAGACTTCGCAAATCTTACATAATATAATCAGATTCATTAATAACTTGCTTGGATTCAATCGTGTTACGAGTTCAAACTTATCAAGTGGGGTGAAATTATTATCACCAACTTATACTGAAACATGCTTTTACTTATAATAAAATATTATATTTGGGGCATTAATAATAAGACAGGAAAAGGCGATAGGTCTGTCCTTCTATCTTTGACACTACGATTACAATACTAGCTTCCTTGGACATTATATTACTTAACCTTACTAGATGATCTAGATAATTAAGTATATTTTTTTTTTTGCACAAATGAGCAACAGTAGCATGCATTAGGTTAGGATGGTCTATGTAGAATTCATTTGTCATATAAACAAAATCTGTGCGCACATTTTTTCGCGGAAATAAAATTGGAGTTATTGTTATAAATCTAAGTTTCCAAATATATCTCTCAGTTATTTTAAAGTGTTTTGATAATAAATAAACTTGGGTTATTTTACGCATATTATGAGCAGTCAGCATAATTTTTCTTGGAATTAAAAACGAAATTATTATTTAATATTTAAAATATAAGTTTATAAACATATCTCAATACGTTATTTTAAAGAGTTCTTTCCCAACTTGGTTTATTTTATGCACATGATATTGTTGTATATAAGATAACATTAAATTAATACTCGTATATCAGCTGCTTTTTAATTTAATATTCGGTTTTAAAAGGATACCCATTGCAGTGAAAATGGTCCATCGTCACGGGAGGCCCTCTCGTGATTGCTGTAAAGTATCAGAAACGTCGAGTATATAAAAATCTTAATAAACCGCAATAAAAGATCTATTTACTAACGTATCAAAATGCCTAAGCATTTTTTAAAGTGATGATCCCTAATCAGCTACAAAAGACTTAAGTCATACTAAAAAATGTTAAAGCTGAAGTTGCACATAAATGTACATTCCCAGAACCATGCACGCTACGAAATGTGTTTGTTGGAAAACAAGTGTGACTCAATGTTCTAGATAATCTTTGTGGTCTAATCAAGTAATTTTAAATTGCTTTGCGTTAACTTGTGGTACTTTAATGACGTACTTTTTATACATAAAACCTTCTTTGTGCTATTAATTTTATCAGTTTTTTCAAATCCATTCAATACGGAGAGTTATTGAAAGAAATAAAACGTACGGCAAGGAATAAGTTCCTTATCATGTCAACCTCTATTTTTGACGTAATAACGTCTTATAATTCGATGGAGCCTGCTGCACGCATGAAAAAACATGACGCATGCGGCGTTACCTCGCTCTGAGGCGTTATATTTTCTTATGACGTTGTCACGTTCAACTATCGTCAGTAAACCGACTTTATAGACAACCGATTTTCTTTAAATTATTTGTTCTTACTATATTATAAAAAATCGAATAATAGAAAGTATGATATTACAAGTATCTCGAATAAAACCAGCTGTAACAATGCTTCTTAGCCATGGGAAACCGCGGAGAAAAATTTGTACTCTATAATTATTTCTGATTTGTAATAAAACTAAATTTGACTGCATTGTTTTCTTTTGTTTACACGAACTTCACTCATTACCTTCTCATTATAATAAAATATAGTTTTTCTGATTTTATCTGGCCTTAATAAGTTTTTTGACGTGTCGGATACTTTTCAATGACGGAGAGTTTTGATTTATTTTATTACATGTTTTTACGGTACTACGTATATAAACGTATAAAGTATTACAAGGTGAACGAAGCTGTGCGAGCGTTATCAGGCGCCTCTCAGACGAAGCGCGGCGACACCGAGTCTCCGTCCGAGCCTTGGAAGGCGCCCAGGGTTTTTTTCCCATTGTAGGCCTCGAGGTCACTCCAGTTATGATAATGGGACATCGGCTGGGAAAACCCCGATGTTATTTGTCAATGTCATGCCAATGGCAGTGTAGGTCGTTTTTCACATTCACGAATTGCTTACGAATATTTTTTAAAAGATTTTGTGCGTTTGTTAATACGTTTTTATGTAGGTAGGTACTTGACGAATAGTTATGGCGTAAAATAAATATACGTCATTTAACTTTTCTTGTTGCCTGTTGTTGTGTGTTGTTCTATGTGTTTGGTAAGAGGAAGTGCCATGCTGCATTGCAGCCGAATTTTGGGCCGGCAGGACCGGGGTGGTACCGCTCGCTCACATAACACTGGTGTCAAGTGACAGCTTTGCTGTCGATTTTAGTGCGGCTTGTGAATTTCCGGTGGTGGGGGCGATTGGGGGGGATAGGAAAAAGGAGGGCAACGCATCTGCATAACTTTTGGTTGTGCGGATGTCCATGGGCGTCAGTAGTCACGATAAGGCTCCGACATAAAAAAATGAATTGAGATTCAGCATTGTCCGCAAAACTCAAGTGATGGATTTTTGTGGATTTTTTACATCGTTGCATTTCTATTACATTCAAATTTGTGTTTTAATTATTATATACTAATTTCATTTTAACTTAACCGAAGTATTATGCGTTTCAAATAAGATTAGGAACGTCAATAACCTCTGTCTATAATCCTACCTATGTCATAAAATCTGTCAAATATCACATGAAAAGTACGGTTTACACAAAAACTTATTTGCAAAATAAGTCTTACGTCGAATTTAAATAAAAAAGTTGAATAATAGTTACTTATCGAAACAAAAAAAGAGTTATTTAAAGTCATAATTCGTTTTTAAAACCATACAATAGCATTTTTTATTTTCATTAATGGCGCAAAGGCCCTGAAGCCATGCAAAGATTATTAAAGAAAATAAGGACGCCGGTCGACATCCTGTCGTTGTTAGTGTGCTTCGTCGTGAGGACCTGAAGGAAATATAAGTTTGATTCGATAAATGTATGCTACCATTTTGCAAACACTGCATAATGTGAGTAAAGTAACTAAGCGTTAACACGTATCCGACGCGTACTCGGACAGTAATGCAGAGATGAGCGGAATTGAAGGGCTAGATTCTGATTGATTTTTTTTTCACTTAATCTCTGTAAATAAATTTAATGAAAAGAAAACTTTTTTGTCCACACACCTCACTGGTTTCAATTGACAGCTATGACGTCACAATATGGCGCTAATAATAATAATAATAACTAGGAACAAGTATCATATGGAATTGACATTCGCGTATACCCGAAAGGGACAGGCATATTTTATAGGGATACCACATTCATAATAACAAGTCTACTTATTTTCTTGAAACAAGTGTATTTAAAATAAAAAACTGGAAAAGGTTGATAGATAACTATAGGCCCACTACACTACTACCCAAACATTTCTTGTAATTTTAGACAGCTGCATTGTTCCGGATTATCAAAAATATGTAATGACTAATAACAAACGATAAAAACATAAATAATTTAAAAAAAGGCTTAATAATATGTATGATATATAGTATTTAGCCTTTTAGGATGGCAATAAACATATTTATAACGGTTTATTTCAAAAATTCCAGTTACCCTTTTATATAATACCATATTCTTGGGTAATCTGTTAATAACAAAACTGGTATCACCAGATTTTATACACCGACCAAATTAAAAAGTAGTACAAAATGGCGGACATATGTGACAAATTGTTTTGCGAGTGAGATTGTTTATTAGTTCATTCAAATTTAGTCGATTTTTTTTGTTAAGCAATAATAATAAAAAAATAACAAACATCCATACATACAATTTTTCGCGTTTATAATATTCAAATCAAGTCAAATCATAGGTTTTGCATCCTAATAGAATAATATTAATTAAAATTAATGGCGTTAAACTCGATGAAACCTATTGCCAAACGAATTAAATTTAAACTGGTAATTCACCTGAAAGAGTCATTTGTAACCAAACTATTATTACCTTTCAAATAATAAAGCTTGATAATAATAATACGCGAATGAAAATTGTAATTATTATCGTTTATTAACGTATAAAATTAAAGTAGGGTCAGAAAACTCCATAACCGCTTGTCCGAAAATACGTAGAAATAATAATATTTTACGTAAATACTTCTGGTTGACATTTTTTATGTCATCAGGGGGAAAACGAGCAGTCGGAGCCTCACGGCATCGACGCCTATACACATCCACACAACCAAGACCACGCAGATGCGTTGCCCTCCTTTTCCCTATCCCCCTCAATGGGCCACCGGAAACTCACAAACCGCACGAAACACGACAGCACAGCTGTCACTTGACGGCGGTGTTATGTGAGCGAGAGGTACCACCCCGATCGTGCCGGCCCAGTTCGGCTGCAATGCAGGATGGCACTACCTCTTACTTACTTGTATAAAAAGATCTAGAAAAAAAAACAAAGTCTATCTATACTTAAAATTAGATTTTTTTTAATTTCATATACTTACTTATATATTTTTTCTTCTAAACGAATTTTTAATAATACTATTTGTCTCTGTAAATTTTACTGATTATATTCTATTAATGCTATTGACAAAAAAGACGAAACTTTTAACATTCAATCTGGCCACATTATGATTTAAAATTAGAATTGCGGGTGGGAACAAAAGTTCTTTTTTCAAATACCCACGATGCAAATTGCGATATTTTTTCATTATTTGATTGCGATTGAAGTTTATAAATACCTATTTATTATTAGTATTTTATATGTCATTCATATCAAAAGGTTTTATTTTAATTTTTACTGTGTGATTTTTGATTATAATAATTTACAATTCGTGATGCTATTTGTCTATTCTTATGAAGAACAAAGATGTGTAAGTAATAATGATTTAAATTTTGTGATGTTAATTTTAATTAAAAATAAGTGCTATGTATTTAGAAACTATAAGGGCATATTTAAACAACACAATACGTAATTGTTATTAAGTTTACTACTCAGTACTTTTATTTAGTTCAATATAATATTATGTAGCACAAATCTACAATGGTGTAAAGTGATGTCTAAAGCCATTACCTAAGTTTTATAAAATAATGAATATTTTACGACAGAGTCACACCACGTTCACCTAGTTCCGAATATTATGTTCATAAGTTCTTACATATACTACGAACAAAAGTAAATAATATAAGAAATTCATATAAATACAGACATCAATACTTTAAGTTCCGAAACGATACGACTTATGGACATTCAAGAAAAGAGCATACTCATATTCGAAAGGACGGCAACGCATTTGCTAATCCTCTGGTGTAGCAGGTGTCTGTGGATCCCCACCATGGTTCAGACCTTGTCGTGGCGGTGGGGCTCAGTAACTTAGGGTGAGCTGCTGCACCTCGGGCGAAGCGAATTGGGCCTAGGGGGCTCTTTGTACCCCTCTTATAAGAAGAGGGGACAGAAGAGCAGGGGGCAAGGGGTGAGGATGGGAACCTCACCAACCCATTGTACTGTTCCGACGTTGGGAGGGGTTTTTCTGTGGTGCGGGACAACCCCTCTGTGGAAGTGGCGTCGGTCCCTTGCGGGACTGACTAGCCGTCGAGGTGCCCTGTTTGTTTACTAGATCGCCGGGTTTTACCAGCTGTCGGGCGCAGCGAGTCCCACATACCCGCGTGGCGAGACCCACTCCCCCGCGGGATGCCCCAGAGCATTTACCGGCGTTAAAAAAAAAGTGTCTGTGGATATCGCTTTCATTTACCATCAAGTGAATCGACTGTCCGTTTGTCCCCTCTACTATTAAATATATTTTATTGCGTAGTTAATATCCCCGAATCAATTCTGACAATGAGACTAATTATTTCATTGGGATATTTTATTTTCAATGTTTAAGGCGCTTAAAGCCGCGAAACAACTTTTGACGTGCCAACATCTTATAAATCGATGAACGCCGGCTGTACGCACGAAAAGTGTCACTTTCACCTCAGCTGAGCGTGCAAGCAAGAAGGAGGAGCAAGTGATAGAGAGGCACGATCGGCCTTGGCGTTCGGCTTGTGTCGCATTAGGATGTTTCACGTAAATTAGTTAATGTTCGTAAACTGGCTTTACAGACACAACAGGTAGTTTTTTATTCTACTCAACTAAAACCACGATAAAACGACGATAATATGAAGCCACGTGATTTAAAATGACTAGCTCTATTTGCCTAATTAGTCGCGGATATCGGTTGATAATGAGTCATTGTTTATTTATTCCATATCAGTGTCAGAGTGTTACCAATACAAATAAAACACTCGTTCGATTTGAAATAGGTTAAACAAATGTCATTTAAATTGTCGATTTGAGGCAGCAAACAATTGTATGAATTGTCTGATGTCTATCATATTGACTCTATATTGACTCTATAGAACAGATGTTTTGCTAAGCAAGCTTTACCTTATGGGCACGGCTCCACCGCGGCGCACGGAGAGACTACGCACGTTTGTCAAGTTTTGCTTTGCAAGAAAATGTATGTGATTGTTTCCACTGCAACCTATGCCTATTCCACACGCTACGCATTAATTGACATTTTCTTGCAAGCGCCGCTGTGGAGCCTCGCCTTTATTTCGGGTCTCACTGTTACTATAGGCCTTACTAAATATGAAACTAATCCCATTTAATTGTTTAATAATAATGCGTATACCTTTTGAAAATTCCTGAGCTTTTTTTGATTGAAGATTCTTTTTGGATTCTGATGAAAATATTATGTCTGATGTGACTTTTGTACTTAACGTACAGTTTACCGGCCTTTCAGTCCGATAATTTCGTGGAAATTATAATGTCAATAAACACCTCACCAGGCTTCATTTTAGTTTTAATTTCTCATCTATACTAATACTAGCGGCCCGGTACGTGCTTCGCTACGTATAAAGTAAAATAAAAAAATTTGGAACATAAAATTAATTTCTTCAAACAAAAAAATATATAATTAATTGCTAGCTATTTTTAAACTTAATGTTGTACTGTCAACACTGAAAAAAGTTTCAATATGACCCCAACTGAAAAAGTTTCAATTTGACAGCAAAATCTCCATTAACAAAATGATCCGCCATTTATTGAATTAACAAAATGTGATAAATGAAGAACCGCTCGACCGATTTTGTGCAAACTTCACATAAACCATCTAGTAAATAGTCCGAACAAAGCCTAAACATTTGGTTGGGATTGGTGACCCCGTTCTGAGTTATAAAATTACAACGAAAAGTGGCATTGATTTTTATATAAGTATAAAGATTATAAAGCTGAAGAGTTTGTTTGTTTGTTTGAACGCGCTAATCTCAGGAAATACTGGTCCGATTTGAAAAATTATTTCAGTGTTAGACAGACCATTCATTGAGGAAGGCTAGAGGCTATATAACATCACGCTGTGACATATAGAAGTTGAGTAACGCGGGCGAAGCTGTAGGCAACAGCTAGTTTTAGTTAATTTGAGTCATTTTATTTAATTTAAAAAAAGTAACAATCGTAAGAGGTTTGCTTTAGGAGCAAACTCATCATCCGATGTCATTTATATGATGGGTGGAGTATCCTTATGTGCTTCGTGGGCCAGTTCACCGATCATTGCAAATAAACATAGCAAATAATTTATCTGATTTCGAGAGACGCATTAATATATTATGTGCCATTTTTGTAATGATCGGATTAAAACTGTCGGAGTTTGTCGATCTCAAGTATTTTATATTATACTAGTGGCACCGGCAGACGTTGTCCTGTACAATATTTTTTTGTGAATCTAAACCATCCTCGAATCCCCTTGAACTCAGACAAAAAATTTCATCAAAATCGGTCCAGTCGTCTAGGAGGAGTCAGTGACATACACACACATGCACACAAGAAATATATATATATAAGATATTAGATAATAAATAATTTATTTTATATATAGACTAAAAAGACCTATACATAGACAATATTTATAAGCTATTTATCAATAGGTATAATAATAACGCCTACAGCACGTGTATTTCACCAGCAGTGGAATTGAGTTAGATTTAGGTCAATGAAGTTAATATGGAGAATAGCGTGACAACTCGATTTGAAATAGATGTATGGCTTAATTACCTCCAGCCTTCGCTGATCTAATGCGTTGCGGTTTATGATTGTGTCATAAGCTAATGTCATGCAAACGTAAGTGTATTAACGTGTTTTAATCTCGTTAGGCCGTCTTGGCGTTCATTGAAAGAGCAAAATACCCAGATGTCAGACGTCTACTTATACTCATGTCGACTTCTTGATGTTACGGATGTCATGAAGTATCCGTAGATTAATCTATAATAAAGTTATACTGAAATATACAATATATAATATAATATAGTATATATAATAGATTGTATCGTTTAGTATATATTTTTTGGCAAGACATCTGAGAGACATTTTTTTTTATTTTACGCTGGGAAATGCTCGGAAACATCCCGCGGGGAAGTGGGGACTCCCCAGGCGGGTATATGAGACTCGCTGCACCCTAAAGATGGTAAAGTGGACGCAAGTCTACGCATTAAAACCCGGCGAGTGCCACCAATGCCGCCTTTGGTGAGGTGCCCCGGATCTTTTGAGCAACAGGGCACCTCCACAGCTAGTAATTCCCCAAGGGACCGACGCCACCTCCACAGAGGGGTTGTCCTGCACCACAGAACAACCCCTCCCAACGTCGGAATAGTAAAATGGGGTGTGGTTCCCATCCTGGCTC
The DNA here is from genome assembly GCA_963853865.1 of Helleia helle. NCBI lineage: Eukaryota > Metazoa > Arthropoda > Insecta > Lepidoptera > Lycaenidae > Helleia > Helleia helle. The sequence continues at coordinate 19,466,919 of OY971421.1, forward strand.
CTTGTCCCCTCTTCTTATAGGAGGGGTACAAAGAGTAGCTGCCTCGGCTCAATTTGTTTCGCTCAAGGTGCTGATGTCACCTTAGGCTACTGAGTCCCACCGCTACGACAAGGCTTGAACCATGGTGGGGATCTGAGATAGTACTATAATGTGGATCAATAATTATTTTTTGTTGAATAAATTAAATATTACATTTTCTCTATCATTATGTTGCCGTATGCACCTCATACTGATATAGAAAAGTATCTTCTATGTTCATAAACGTAAGGAATATAATCTCACTAAGCCAGCAATTGTATAGAAAATAGTAGGAAGAGAATATTGTTAAAGACTCGCAGCGGGTGATTACTAGGTAACAATGATTTAAACCCAAGAAAAACGTTAACAGCAAGATTAAGCCCAGAGGCTAGCACCACGGGTGTACTTTTCAATAATTTTATTAGTATGTAATAAGTTAATAACTTCCTTGGTAAAGGCTACATAATAATAATAATCACAACTAAGGACGGGTCTCCTCCATACGGCGAGGACCGAGGAGGGTGTTGGGCCATAGTTCATAGATGTGCTGGCCCAATGCGGGTTGGTGAACTTCACACACCTTCAAAGACTTTTAATCTCATCAGGCATGCACGTTTCCTCACGGTTTCCGGCGAGCAAGCGATGGTCTCGTATTCAGGCGCACGTAGAAATTTAGAAAAACCATTTCAAACCCGTACCGCTCACCCAAGAGGCCAAGCCCATACCCACTAGCTATGCCACAGCTAGACCATCGTCGCTCACAAAAGTTACATGTTATATAAACATAATATTAAAGTAGAAAAACTCCAATTAATCCCAAAACGGGTATTTTTTTTAATACCTAGGTTCCTACGTATCTTTTAAAAAGACATTTGGATTTATGATGACGATTTTACTTTTCTCTCTCTCTGTTCCTCTAGTAGGAGGCGACCACAAGTAACTAAGCTAAGCTTGCCTACTAAGGTCAGTTATTAATAATAGATAGGTAGTCATGGACTCTTGAAGAACCATAGTTGCTGTAAATTATACAAAGACGTTAGATATGTAAAAATTAAAATAAACCGCGATAAAGTCTGTTGAAGTGGCAGTGGTCTAGTCATACGCTCAGGAAAACTTTGCCATGCTGCTTTGCAGCCCAATTGGGCCGGGTGGTATCTCTCGCTCACATAACACCGGCGTCAAGTGATAGCTTTGCTGTCGCATTTTGTGCGGTTTGTGCATTTCCGGTGGCCTATTGGGGGATAGGGAAAAAGAGATCAACGCACTTGCATAACTTTTGGTTATACGAATGTCTATGGGCGTTGCTAATCTCCATAAGTCTCCAACTGCTCGGTAGCCTCCTGTGACATAAAAAAAAAACGGATGGCCGGACGGACGAAAGTCTGTAGAGTTCTTTTATTATGATGAGTGAAATTCGAGCAACGATTAGAGACGATATGAGAGGTTAGCTTACTTAGAACGTGTACCGATCTGCCTGCTGCTAAATACCACCCATTGTTCGTCTTACTCAATAAACATGATAAATAATCCCTCTAATTTGAACATGAATGATGTTACATTAAAATTGGAGTTATAATCATTATGCAAAATAGGTAGTTGAAATCGAGTACTTCAAGTCGATGGTGGTCACTACGGAGGGGTAAGGGTGGTTATTGAGGTCAAGATATCGTACCGAAGGACACTGCGCATCTCAGCTCAACGCTTCATTTACTAAAACACTTCAGTTATTGTTGTGTTGGCATAAAAATGCTACTTATCCACAGCTTAAATCTCATAAATTTTTAAGCAGTGTTATAGCTGATGTAAACCTGGCAACATTGTATTTTTTTTAATATACATATTATATATTTTTTATGATATACAAATTATGAATATGTATTCAATTTATGTGGTCTATAGTACAAGATTTGCCACGTAGATAAACGGCTTATATACGTGGTCCATCCCATGTTACTTATGTCTAACTAGCTGTTGCCCGCAGCTTCGCCCGCGTTAACTTAGATTTACAGCCGTGGATAGGCTGCATCTCAAAATCCTTTCTTAGGGGATGCCTACGTCATAGCAGCTTTATGCATGCAGTCTTAGCCCGATCGGTTTAAAATTACCCCTATTTTATCCCCTTGAGGGTATAATTAATCAAAATCCTTTCTTAGCGGATGCCTACGTCATAACATCTATCTGCATGCCAAATTTCAGCCTGATCCGTCCAGTGGTTTGGGCTGTGCGTTGATAGATCACTATGTCAGTCAGTCAGTCACCTTTGAGTTATATATATTTATAATTTGAACCTATTTTTCGGATAAATCATTATTATATCTCGTTGATGTCATGATTCACCGCTTTTCTGGGCGTACGTTTATACATATTATATACACCTTATTTCCCATCGGCTAATAAATCTTCATCATTTATGACAAAACCACTGCTAGCATCTTTCCCGGCAAACTATGTAACACATGTAAGTCATCGTCGATCATTCGTCGGAAGAGCCCTGTTCAACGGAATGAAGACTAGTTCTCTTCTTATTCATACTTCTTCCGAGACCAACATAGAAGGAAAATAGGTCAATAGTTAGTTATTTGATAATCTGATGCCAGCAACGTTCCTTGTGAAGTACCTATGTGAAAACCTAAATACAACCTAATCCGACGAAAATTCTTTTATATGATTGCACTTTTTTTTCTTTTTTAATCTTTATTTAAATTTTAAAAGGGGTTTTTATCCACATGGATACGCCAACCCCATCGTACCTTGTACATACAATGTACCTTATTACATAAATGACTTAACCTATATATAAATGCATAAAAAATAATAAAAAAGAAACATTCAAGAGAATCACTGATTAGGCATAATATGTACCAAACTACACACCTTTTTTGCTAGTCCAGTTTTTGGCTGAGCTAGAATGCTCTGTATTAGACCTACATCAAAGCTATTTAAACGAAATTCTCTAAATAGTGATTCTCTTCTCTTTTGGTTCATAACACAATCCATCAGCAAATGCTGCACATCCTCAATTCCTTCCAAGATTGCACTTAAAATTATGATTTTCCAAACACACATCCCTCATTTTATCCCTTTAATACAATTAAAGTTACATTACGTTACTTTACTTAAAACTTACGATGTTTGTGACCATCTTTATTTCCTACTAATGCTTATTTCAAAAAGTCATTAGGAGTTGTCAACGCCATAATTACTAGTAGGTACATTTAGCTTTTATATCAATCAGGGTCATCATTTCGTTAAAACTATAATTAACACCACCTTCTAACAGGTTGTTGACGACATTTCCTAAGCTAGTGAGATATTGGAAAATAGGTGGAATGACCTTTATAGAAAATATATCATCATCATCAACAACAACAACCTCTTTTCGTCCACTGCTAAACATAGGCCTCCTTCGATGAACGCCAAGACTGCCGAATATATATTTTAAGAAAATATATACCTAGTATAGCGTAATGAAAAATTGATAATAATTAGTTAATTGAATATATTATGACATATTTTATTTACTTTATATTATAATTACAAAGTATACTTATTTTATGCTATGATTTTAGTGGAAAAAAATACTTAAATAAAACTTAAATAAAATAAAGTTATTCATTTTCTTTGCTTGAGTAGCTCTTGAGTAAGATGTAGGTATCAATAAAACAACGTACCTATATTGTTTACCTTACAACTAAAAATGTATTAAAACCTGCAGGTTTTGTTATTCTAGCTACGATCTAGCTGTTATTGTGTGTGCAGTCTTAAAAAATGTATTACAGAAAAAAATTTATTTATTTATTATTATTATTTATTATGAACAACTATTTATCGTTTGTTTATAGATTTTTGGGTACATCTGCTTCTATGTCCATTTATATATATATATATATATATATATATATTAATATATATTGTAACCTATTGTATACTAGCAATGCCTCGTGGTTTTACCCGCGTACTTCCCTTTCCCGAGGTTTCACAGCGATAAGGTTTCATTAAAATCCATTCCGTAGTTTTTGCGTAAAAGAGTAACAAACACACATCTATCGCATACAAACTTTCGCATTTATAATATCAATAGGACAATTTTTATTCAAAATATACATATACTTGTTAAGAACCATTATAACAATATTAATTAATATAACTAACACTATTAGCTCTCCATAACTCAGTAAATAAGATCCCACAAGGGCTTCCCCTGTGATAGCATTCACCCCTTGCCACATATGTCGGCTCAACAGGTAATCTGATTAAGATGTGTGTCATCCAGTTGTAAACGTCGTGTTATTGAAAGTATCATACACTGCTAGGTGTAGTTGACTGTATGAAGTGAATAATTTTAATATTATGCATCATCACAGTATATTAAATTAGTGAGGGGCAAGTAAAAATTTGGTTAAGGTGCTAGGAACGAGAGTTCTTACGCATTTAATGTTTATTTAGATGTCAGTATGGGTACAATCAGTCGGAGTTCAGGATGGGGATCTGGGCCCACTATGGGACGACGTCGCGAGGGCTTAGTGGTGGTCTGGCAGAAAAGTAGTCTGGCCTTCGCCAAGGCCAGACTATCGCTGAGGTGCTCCTGTTGGCTTCAAATCCGGGACCCTCGAAAAGCGGCTGAAGGCGCTCGCAGTGGTTTAAGTTTGGGTAGGGCACTCCCAAGTGCGAGTCCCACATAGGGGCAAAGCCTAGGTCCTGGCTACATGCATAAAGCATTTCCCTGCTTCAACAAAAAAATGGGTATAATTGTAGTACAATTTTCAATTTTGGGTTTCTCTCGCGTCTACTGTCACCTGTAACTATGAGTTAAAATAACATTTATTTATTAAAATCACTGTTCATGCGAGTCTCGCTCGCGGACGTTCTTTTTACGCAGAATATAAGAAGCCTATTTTCACGACGCATATACATACATGGCATGTTTGTAGATTATGAAAACATGCATATATAAGTCATATATTCCCCAATGCTAAACCTGGTCATACTTTAAATCAGTACCGTATACTATTATTGACTATTAACTATTTACTATACTGACATGATTATCAGCTTTCTTTATTAAATTGATCACTACAGAACAAAGATATTTTAATAAATAAACAATATCAAACACATTAAAAGTTACAACCCTATTGCTTCAATGAAGCGTAGGTATTTATTTCATCTAAGCTTAATTTCCAATACTGTTTGCATACTAATGCTGTGACATAGTCGTTGTCGTCTTAGTCGATAGTCAATACCTATAGACATCCATTGCTGGCTTCCTCCAAGGAACTTGACTGGTTTAATCTTCCAAGAATCCAGTGACTTCTTGCGACCCTCGTCGTCCTACATTGTGGAGGGCCCTTCAACGTTACGTCTTCTTAATCACGTAGTACGCGGCTAGAATAAAAAGCATGCTTCAATTAGAGAAGTTATGAATAAAGTGATATATTTCCTCATTAAAGACGCTTCACGTCATGAAACTATATTAGAACACTGCTTGTATGATATCAATACAAAATTATAAATGAAAATTAAAAAAAGAATAGTATATTGTAAGAGGCATCGCAACTGAGCCGGCACGACCGGGGTGGTAGCTACCTTTCGCTCACATAGCACCGGCGTCAAGTGACAGTTATGCTGTCGCGTTTCGTGCGGTTTGTGAGTTTCCGGTGGCCCATTGAAGAGGATAGGGAAAAGGAGGGCGGCGCATCTGCTTCGCCTTGGCTATGCGGATGTGTATGGGCGTCGGCACCGTGAGGCTCCGACTGCTCGTTTGCCCCCTATGACATAAAAAAGCATACTCCAAAAAAAATATGTATCGTGGGTAGATCGTGGGCAAATAAACTTATGTCGCACCCAATGATTTATTTTTACTTCAGATAAAGCGGAGATTTTTCTGATAGTAATATACCCATAGGGGGTATGTATCAGAGTGTTTGCAAGTTGTCATCTCATTACAATGGCATTGGCCTTAAAATTAATCAACCACTTTTTTATCACTTTTGTAGTGTTATAAAATCTAGAAAGCAAGCCGAACTACGCATCATTATGCAATGCAAATTATCGACAGTGTTAGGAAGGCTTCATACAAATATACGCATATATTGAATAGACTCGAATGTAGGTCAGTGCCTCAGCTCGAGCGAAGGGAGTCTAACAAAACGGGTGCATTACATTAATTAATATCATAACGGAGTTACGGTGCCGTCTCCTGGGAGCACGGCACTTCCATCTGATACTAGATTTTCGTGTCTTTTTAATCATGCAAATGTTTTAACTAATTAATGTTTTTACCGATTCGAAACGTTCCATTTTGTAATGGTGTCAACTTGTGTCCTCACAAAGATTGTGATCACGAATACTATCGTGTCACCTTTGATTTTTTTTTTTCAACTATACCTGAAATTATATTGTGAATATACCTGGTAGTAAGATTGTCACCATAGATGCGATTTTTGATACATAAAATAGGAAATACATTTTTTTAAGAAAACCTTAGCTCTAATGATTTCCGTATAGAGGAATATAAAACTTAGGCGATAATTTAAGTTGGGAGCTCATTGGTTTTCACAATTTCTTATAATATATAATATGTATTCCAATTTTTTTAACTGAACTTGATTAGTATTAACGTCAAACTTAATTTCAGTTATGGGGGTGTAACTAGGTCGCATAGAACTGCCAATGACCTAATTGAAGGCAGACGAGGAAGGCTGCCATAATAAGTCTCGTGTGAGTAAGTCTAATTCGGCGCCATTATAATAAAGCACTGCCTACAGTGGGATGAATTATCGATCCTTTTTTTATTCTATGAACGAAAATAATGAATTTTATCATCTTATACACCATACCCGTCGGTGGTATGCACTTAAACTATTTATTACCAATTCAATCTAGCTTGAAGCGGCCATTAAATTTTATTTTAATACTACTAAATGAGGCATTGACCTTATGATAAAGGAACCCTGCAGTTTAAGGATCATTAAAATAATCGTAAAAAGTTGTCTTAGCGAAAAAGTTTAGGGAACGAGACTAAAAAATGTATAAACAGATCACAATAATGTTCTATAGAGTAATTTGATTAATAAAGGTTTTTTTACGTTACTCGCGAGATAGACAAATTGAAGTTTTACCCAAGAGTAAGTGGTAAAGTTAGCCTTTTTTATCACCTTCATCATTATCAACCTTTATCCGTCTATACTAGATATATCGTGTTTCTTTGAAATAACAACTAGACCAGTTTCAAAATGATGATGATCTCGATTACGTCGTCTTTTTCTTCGAACATGCAGATTGAGTTAATAATTTTAAATTGACTTTAATAACACATCAATTTTCTTCACGACTTTGCAACTAGGGCTTCAGTCTTACCGCGCAGGCTACCGACTTAAAATTAAATATTGAACAACTTTTGATTAAACGCGGCGGATTTTATCAAACAGGTCTTAAAAGCATCAAGAATTTAAATAGCATTTTTACCGGTGGGAGGGATGAACTGTGCCCGCTCCCGGCTGCATGGGTACCATCATCACGTTTGCTTCTACCGACAAGCAGCTTTGCTGCGTTTCGGAGAGAAGGACAAGACAGACAGTGTATTATATTGACTTAAAATTATTACTTTTGTGTATTGACTTAATTATGTGTGACTTAACATCTTGTGGAGGATAGACATAAATGATTTGTCTGGGCTAGTTCCGGGTAAACTAGTTCATGTTCATAGGCGATTTTAAGTGGTTTAAGCGATTTTAATCTGACAGTTTGCCTATCCAACTAACATAAAAAACATACGTTTATACTAGGATACTGAATTAGTCCCCACCTTGGTTCAAGCCTTATCGTGGCGGTAGGGCTCAATAGCCCTACCGCTTTGGGTGAAGTAAATTGAGCCGACGGGTTTTGAATGGATGGAGGGGAATTTGTACCCCTCTTATAAGAAGAGGGGGAAAAAGAGCAGAGGGACAAGGGGCGAGGATGGGAACCTCACCCCATTGTACTGTCCCGACGTTGGGAAGGGTTGTTCTGTTCTGTGGTGTGGGACAACCCCTCTGTGAAGGTGGCGTCAGTCCCGTGAGGGACTGACTAGCTGTCGAGGCCAGCCGCCCTGTTTGCTCATTAGGTCCGGACTCACCAAAGGCGGAATTGGTGGCACTCGCCTGGTTTTAGTGGGTAGAGCTGCTGCGTCCACCTTACCACCTTTCGGGCGCAGAGAGTCCCACATACCCGCCTGGGGTATGTGGGACTCTTTAGGGGAGAGAGATGCCTCAGAGCATTTCCAGGTGTTAAAGAAAAAAAAGGTGCTGTGACTCACTGTATCTCAGCAACTTTTAAAAAACTTTATAAAAGTGCAAATGTTACAATCAAACAGTATTAAAAGATTTGGAATTATTTCATATGAGTTGCCAACCAACCGGTTTCCGAGTTTGTATAAGTTTTTATAATCTATCTATGCAAAAATCTTGTGACCAAAGAAACCAACAAACGTACAACCCCTTTTTAGTTCAGAATATCAGTACATAAACTACGTTATATTTTAATTTAATCGTCAGCTTATATTATTTTGAAGGAAATATCGTTAAGAGCGGATATGCGTCGAGGAATCGTAAATGATTTGTTTTCCGTTTCAATCTCCTGCGATGAACATACGATGCTCAGCTGCTCTTATCACAGTTCTGCATTACTTGCATTATATATTTTATGATGTTAAATTTTGTTAAATGATTGTGACTCTTTGAAGTAGTTAACAAATTACGCTGTTCTGTAACACGTTACACGAGGAGTATTTCTTTTTATTTACAGAAAAATAAGTGTGAATATTATTTATAGCAAGACATTAATCTGATACATCTCTGCGGTATTAACATATATTCATGATGCAAATGCTAAAATATTATATGATAAGTATTGTTATTATTTTAAAGTTATTTTAATAGTCTATTCAAATGGTATAATTTATAAACATAATTATTGTTTTGCAATGCTTGCGCAAATTTCACTCAATATAATGGTCACACTCCCGTGATTCCAATGGTTGCTTTAAACTATTAAGCCGCAATATAAACCGTAAAAGTTGTTTCATTATATTTATAATCATGTAAACATATTAAAGTAATATCAAGCAATATTTGGCACAACACAAGGGGTTATTACAAATAGGCTCAAATGACCAGCGTTGGTCGAGCGATATGATGACGACACGGGAATACATAATGGGCTAAATTCTATGTAGTTCGTACCCGCATTTGGCCAACGTACCATCCATGTCCTGATTTCGAGTAGATATCCCCCTAACAATGGCTTGTGTAAGGGTCGGGCTAATGTTGTTTGAAATCGTGCATCTCGTATTTTGTTGTCTCCATACTATACAATATATATTATGTATGAGCAGAATATTGTCCTGATCCAATTGTCATGGATATGCCTTAAAATACGTGTAAAAGTTATTGAATCAACTTTATTAAATTGAAGAAGAGGGACTGCAGTTTTAAATATTGACTTTTCGATATTTTTGGGAATCATTAATAATATTGCGTTAATAAATTCTGCTATTTCGATCCATTAAAAAAACAAATTACTCATTTAATAATTATAATTATGTGACTAACCGTATCAAAAAAAAAAACAAAAAAAACCGTATCGAAAGTCAGTCTTCATACAAGCGTTATGTCAAAAATGAACACACGCTCGGCGACACGCACATATACATATGTAATGTTGTCAGTTGAGGTGAAGTTTTCTCGAAAACGGGGAATGATTCGGCCGCTGATAATAATTTGTTATAGCAATAATAATTAATACATAAATATCTATATTATGTGTTAAAGAATGGTCATGATGATGTAAAGTTGTTAGGTACATTACGAGAATGTTTATTTATATAAAACAAATAAAAGAAAATAATAACAGTAAGTAGTAAAATATACCTTTGTTATATTTATTTTTTATTGGAATGAAACACAGTAGCATTGCAAAGTTATTGTATTACTATTTAAACTTGTAACTTGTTGTAATATAAACGTAAAAGTTTGTATGTATGGATGTATAATAATAATAATATGTTGGGACAAACTCACACATCATGCTCATCACACAAACATTTGTCCTGGGTGGGGATCGAACCCACGACCTTCTGGTCAGGGTCACTAACCACTAGACCCACAGGCCAGTATGAATGTTTGTTACTCTTTCACTGTTTGTATATATCGTTAAATCACACAAACACATTAGAGAACGTGTCACGTACCTACGTAAATATCAGTAGCAACTGTTTTAAAATTAATCAGTGGGGGAAAAAATTCAGTGAAAATATTTTCACAATCGGGCAACACTGAGCATTGAAACAAGACGTTTCTATTTAAATCTAATTAATTACAAGATATTACGAAATATTGAAAGATTTCCTGTGAAAAGTGACGTTATTTACTGCACAAATTGTCATTTTTTTTGTGAGACACGTTCGGCTCGCTTTGACATTAAACAGTACGGAACGGCCCGGCGTGGCCGACGGTGGTGGGTAAAGGTGCTTCAAAATGGGCAAAGTGTTAAGAGGTAGTGCCATGCTGCTTAGCAGCCGAATTTGGCCGGCACGACCGGGGTGGTACCTCTCGCTCACTTAACACCGGCGTCAAGTGACAGCTATGCTGTCGCGTTTCGTGCGGTTTGTGAGTTTCCGGTTGCCCATTAGGGGGGTTAGGGAAAAGGAGGGCAACGCATCTGCAAAATCTTTGGTTGTGCGGATGTGTTTGGGCGTCGGTAGTCGCCAAACGGCTTCGACTGCTCATTGCCCTTCTATGCCATAAAAAAAATAATGGGCACGCGGACTTGGTTTCTATAGTGTAATTATTCTAAGTTTGGTACTTATGTCTATATTATTTCGTGACCTCATTTACATTTACTCTTGGTTCAGTTGAAAAACTGCGTCAGGAAACATTTTCCTGACACAATGCTGAACTGGACCATTTTGACCCACACGTGAGATACACACTTTATATTTAAAAAAAAATGTTTTTTTTTGTCCTACTTAGGTTTATACGATTAAAAATATTTTTTCTGTGTATATCCTTATGTCTCTGTGTGTCTCCTGTTTGTGTCGAATAAATGTTTATTTCTTTCTTTCTATTGAGTTTGTATGAATTTTCACAATACATTAAACAAATAAGTCTAATTTAACATAATATACTATCTTTAAAATAATAAAAGGCAACTCGTACTAATTATTAAATAATTTTGTCATTGGGCGAACTCGTATAACGGTGTATGTCTTATCTATTTATGTAACCGGTGAGACAAGCTTCATGGTCCTTATCACTAATGTGTAACTATGGCGTTCCAGGTTGGCGGCAGCGCAGGAGGCGGCGGGCGCGCAGGCTCGCGCGGCGCCAGCTGATACCATGGGCGGCGCGCACCAGCCCGCTACTCCGGGGCCCAGCTCACTCTTTATATTCTCCGACGAAAATCCTATTCGGAGGTAATTACTACATATACTATTTATTTCCTCCGACGAAAGTCATATTAGTAGGTAAACACAATTACCAATGTTTTTTACTCTGTGACGTAAATCTTATTCGAAGACTATTTATATTCTCCGACGAAAGTCCTTTTTAGTAATTGCTGTTAATGCTCTTCCTATTTTACAACGAAAATGCTGATTGGAGGTAAATACCCCACCACCTTCTATTCTTTGAACATCAAATGTAAACTGTACAACAATCTGCATCGGCGTTACTGAACCTGTAGTGCGCAAATCTCTTGTGGCCGGAAGCACAAACATGTGTTCGCCACGTAAGGAATCGCATAATTATTTTATATAAATGGCTAATCTGGTTATGTTTTGCTTCCCTAAATTGTTTCTTAACTTCTAATAAAAATGAATGAAATGAACATGGCTAATTTTACAGTCCAATAATTGTGCTATTAAGATACCTTTAAACTGTAAAAATTGGTTGGCTGTAAAGTCAGTAAATAAAGAAACATTGAAGAAAAATTAATTACCTTTTTTGTCGCTGTTTTGAGAAAAGCAACAATAATTGAAGTGAACAAAATGAAATTAGACTGAAAATTATGGAGGAAATCAATTACATCTTATAAAATTGTAGAAATGAACACAAAACACGTTGTCGCGTATTAACATTTGTTATAAGTAATGGTTTCCAAGCCAACGCTTGGGCCTGTATATCGTTTGACAGGCTCAGGCGGAACGGGACACTTATTCGTACGTCACGTCACACGTCAAAAAAATACGTAGGCCGCGTAGTAGTACATAAATTATGTACTAGTACCCACTCGTGTCCACTTAAAAACTTAAACTAATGTTAAAGATCAGATTCCTGCGACAAATCTCATCCGTGTCAAAGATAGCAACATAACTTTGGCACGCAACAAAATTGCCAGCTTTTGATATATTTTAGGATTTGACGAATCAACCTGAGAGCACAGATGAAGTAAAAGTAAGCTAAAAAGTATGGTGATGATAATAATAATTCTATTTCATTTGTGAATTCAATTCAGTTCAAAAAGCCTAGAGCGTGCATTTAATTCAGTTTGATGCTTGTAATATAAAGTACACTCTGAACTCTGAAGTGTATTTACAACGCATTCCCAATGGTTATTCACCATGTAGTATAATAATGTCAATATAAACTGACCGATATAACATAATGTATACCTAAGGTTTCTCATGGATGTAATAAACTAGCTGTTGCTTGCAGCTTCGCCCGCGGTACTCAACTCCTATAAGTAACAGCGTGATGTTATATAGCCAATAGCCTTCCTCGATAAATGGGCTATCTAACACTGAAATAATTTTTCAAATCGGACCAGTAGTTCCTGAGATTAGCGCGTTCAAACAAACAAACAAACTCTTCAGCTTTATAATATTAGTATAGATTACAAACAGACACTCCAATTTTATTTATTTGTATAGAATATGTACAGATGTATACATACCAATTTAATTAAAATATTAAATAAGATAGTTACACTAATAAATAATTAAATAACAAAATAATAATTCTGTTTAAGTTATTTAGAGATTGAGATTTTTCTTTCTCCGATACTGTATTACCAATACTTCATTTTAACATTGATGAAATATAAAATATACCTACGTTTCTTGTTACAAACAATCTAATAATCGGAAATATCTTCCTTGCTTGTTATCTTTCTCCAGAGAACTTTGTCCATGAGAATAGAAACAAAATCATTAAAACATTAGTTAAAACCATTCGGCCATCATGAAACCCGAATCGTTTAGGTCGTATGAGATGTAATTACAGCATCCACACAGTGCAGCCATTACCCGTCACTTTAGCCCGAGCCGTGCAGCGAACTAATGTGTTTAACGGTGCTGATAGATTATGAAAGATTCAATTTTAGCCCATGAAGTAATCCCTACTTGAAGTAAACGATTTTTACATGGGCTTGTGCTACAAGTGCAGTTTAATAATAATTTCTACAAATATTATTAACGCGAAAGTTAGTATATGTAACGTTTGTTACTCTTTCACGCAAATATTACTGAATGGATTTTAATGAAACTTTACAATAATATAGCTTATACATCAGAATAGCACAGTTAATATAATTTATCCTCGTACTCCCAAGAAAGGGGAAGTAAGTATGCGGGCAAAACCGCAAGTCGTTGCTAGGACTGATTAAAGTGAAATCGTTTTATGTAAGCGTTGCAATCAAACCATCCCCATTTCTATCCGAAGTATGCTTTTTCCGAAGCGATTTGCTCAATTTTGAACATCAAATTATATTTTTTTCATTATTTATATAATATACTTATCCTGTTTGCAAGCGACGGTGGTCTAGTGACTGGTCCGGGTTCGATCATTGACCTCTGTGATGGTTGTTTCTAAATTTCTACGTGCATCGTAAGGAAACCTGCATTCCTGGTGAGTTTAAAGGTCTTTGATGGTGTGTGAAGTTCGCCAACTTTGGCTCAACACCTTCCTCGACTGATTTCCAGGAGGAGACCCGTGCCCAGCATTAGGACATATTATTTCCACAAATCTCTTCCTCGAGTTGGGGGCATATCAGGCCCAATTTCACCAATGTCCATTGCATATGCTGTTTAGCGATCCTAACACATTTCAAACATGCAGGTATCGTCTCAAAGTTTCTTTACTGGTACAATTTATATATTATGATGACCAGCTACGTCCAATGCACATAGTTTAGCATGAGAGGGTGTTTAAAATACTTTTTCAAAGATGCAGGTTTTCTTATGTTTTTTCACTGGTGTGATTTATATATATGTATCTTGATTTTGACGAGGATCATTGATATTTCCAGGTACACAAAGTTCATTATCGAGTGGCCGCCCTTCGAGTACGCGGTGCTGCTTACCATCATCGCCAACTGCGTGGTGCTGGCGCTGGAGGAGCATCTGCCCAACGGCGATAAGACAATCTTAGCAAAGAATCTGGTACGCCATCCTTATACCTTTAATATTAAAGTATATATGTGGTAGCTTAAAATCTAACTTTAAATCCGGTTTGGACTTCCCAACCCAAATAACAATTACATGTTTACTTTGCAAATATAATGTTATTTTCTGGGGCTTTTTATTTTACTTATATAGGCCAAAGTAAGTGATCCTCGTCACCCATGAACATTCTCTAGGGACTGGCCCTGAAAACTTATACATGATCTATTATGTGACCAATTTATATTGGTTATAAGAAAATTGTCAGTCCTTTGCATTAAGCGGACATAAAAAATTAATTTTCTGTTCTTTTCTTTAAACTCTTTTCTCTTTAGAATATCATCATTATAATCATTATTTTAAATAATTTGAACACAAATAAAAAAGTATTCCACAAAGGGCCACAAAGGACCTGCATTATGTCCCCAAAAGTGATCGTTAATAGATTTAAAAAATATGTATATTCTACATGGCACAAAATACTTGTAAATGTCATGTCATGTCATGTCATAAGTCAGAAAAGATCACTAACTACATAAACAGAAGGAATAAAGTAAAGTAAACAGTTATATATAGAAAGTAGATTAGTTTAAAAATATGAACTTCCGTATCTGACAAATTATTTTAACTAGTCTGGCCATAAACACTGTTATATAAACTTTGATTTTTTTTTCAACTTTTTAATTATTTTGAATTTGGAACACGTGTATTATATTAAAAACTTGTTTGGATTTTGCGCCATTTAACAAGCCATTAAGCTTTTTAGCAAATCCATATGAGGTTTAGTCGTGGATTTAAACAAACTGTTATCCCCAAATAAACCATTAAAAAAGTGAGTGACATACAGAAAACCTTAAAGACTTGTTTAGTTTACGTGCTTTTTCAATATGTATTGAGAGCTGTATAATTAATTAGGTAAATTACTTATGACAGCATTTACAAATTACAATGATATACAATATACATATTATGGAGTACCGTAGACTAGGAAGACTTGATAACGTTATTGTATAAAGTATTTTGTCGTATCATTGTTGTTTCTTAAATAAATTAAATAATATTTATACATTATTTTCTTTGTTTCAGGAAAAGACAGAGGCGTACTTTTTAGGAATATTTTGTGTAGAAGCCTCATTAAAAATATTAGCCTTAGGTTTTGTTTTACACAGGGGATCGTATCTTAGAAACGTTTGGAACATTATGGATTTTTTCGTTGTACTTACCGGGTAAGTAATCTGAATGATCATTATTTATCTTTGTATTCTCATGAATTGCAAAACAATCCAAAAGTCTTAATTTAAAATCACAAAGGTTCAGCCGATAAGGTTTGTGATTGGCTATTGCTTTATTTAGGCATATGTATAGGTGAAAGATGATCACTGAATTGTTCAATGACAAAAACTAGGTCGATGACGATATTCGCCGAATACAACGTGGACGTTGACCTGCGGATGCTGCGCTCTTTCAGAGTGCTCCGACCGCTCAAGCTCGTCTCGCGGATACCAAGTAATTCACAGTAATTGGCGAAAAGTTCAAATAACTTATTTTACTGTATAGAAGAACCTCGCTAGATTTCTTCGATGGAATTTTTTGATGTAGAACAAACGCTAGTTGATAATAGATATTTAAATTTTTAGACACAACGTAGCATCGATTTTTGCCATACGCTATGAAATCGTATAGATGAGTGGATCTCTTATTTAATGTCGATGCTCAGTGTAATTACAGTTTCGGTTTTTCGTGTTGCATAATAGATGCGTTGGTATATTGTGTGTCGTAGGTTCGAATAATAAAAATCTAAAGTAAATATATAGATATAACACGATTACTTGTGACTACTGGTATAGATTAAAGTAAAATTAAAGTCATTAGCTATAATAATGTTATGTAACTAATTAGAACAACATATAGATTGTAGAATAAGCTAGATTTTTCTTTTGTTTAACGGAATATGATTGTCATATAATAATCGAGTTCAAACTCCTCAAATTGACCATTTCAAATATTGATTTTCTTATATATTGTTTTAAACTAACGCGATCACTATTCATATTTATGTTATAATTATTACGGGTGCTTACGGGGACCTCAATAAAACAATAAACGCGGTAAGCACCCGTAATAATGATAATAATAATATAAATCTATTTTCTACTTCTAAAAAAACATTGATTGAAGTCGATTATCGCAAACATATTCCGGTGGTAGTGGTTTTATTTGTAATCTAGATGCTAGTTCAAGCTATAGTATGAGTGATATGTTTGGCAGCATCGTCACGCAGCTGCCCGTCGCGCCCGATGTCGACTTCAGGACCTTGCGTGCCATTAGGGTGTTGAGGCCCCTTAAATTAGTTTCGGGCGTTCCTAGTGAGTTCTCGTGTTCAAATTACTAGCTTAGACAGTAGTATCACATTTCAATGTTGTTGCATTATTATTGTATTGTTATTACTAAACTTATAGATCGCAAAACAGAAATGAGCCACAAAATACATAAGTTCTTAGTACTTACCGGTAATTGCAAGGGATCTTACACGCTTAATATCACCTATTTTGTATGTTGCATAAAGTATAATAATGCCGACGGCGAATATCATAAATTTATTATGGAAAATTTAAATTCCGTCACACTTTTTTAATATTAACAAAATACTCTGTCATAAAAAGATAGTTTTAAAAGTACAATTGTAAGGTTCTTGTTAATGCTAGCATAATCAAAACTTTATACAATCAAAACTTTTAACTCGTCTCTTGCGATTTTTCGAAATAGAAATAATGATAGATTTTGAAACGAAAAGTATTAAAAAACCTCGCTAACTTCCTCTTACTTATAATACTCTTATTTTTATAAGTAATCACATAATAATAAAATAATTAGGATAGATTAATAATTATTTTTGAGCTGAATAATAATAATAAAATCCGATATTTCTAAATAATAATGCAACAATAAAGCAGTTTGCACGTTCACCGTAATTTGCCGGCACTTTTGTGTTTACATTCCACTTACATAAAGTAGTATTTTTATATTAAATATAATTCAATAATTAAAATTTTCAATTGGTTTAGATCGAAATGATTCACATCATTGCAAAATTTAGATATCAAATTTTAATGATCATTATGTATACATATGGATTGTGGGTAATACGTACTGTTGTGTGCAGGTCTCCAAGTGGTTTTGAAGTCGATAATCAAAGCGATGGCCCCACTGCTGCAGATCGGGTTGTTGGTGCTGTTCGCGATCGTTATATTCGCCATCATCGGCCTCGAGTTTTATTCTGGGGCGCTACATAAGACTTGTTATAGTTTAGAAGATATTAGTGAGTAAAACTTAAACTATATAATACACTATGACTACCTAGTAGCTTTTTTTGTTTTCACTGGGGAAATCATAATGATACTCCGGTGCCTAGAGAGCCTGGTGGTTATGTGGGACTCTCACCCTAACTAAATCTCCAGCGGTGTTCTCCCCGCTGTCCGCATTGGGCTTCGACGGCGTATCGTACCACACCGGTACCGGTGGGAGGGAAGCGCTGTGCCGCGCTCCCGGCTGCATTTGTACCACCATCTTGCTTGTTTCTCCCGTGAAACAGCTTTGTGTGAGACAGACAGGCAAGGCAAGGCAGGCAGTGTAATTACTGGCACCGAGACTTAACATCTTATGTCTCAGGATAGGCAACACATAGATAAGTTGCCTGGGATCGTTGGCGACGTCAACCACTTACCATCAGTGCCACCTGCCAATTTGCCTATCCAAGTATCATAAAAAAACACTCCTCTGGAAAAAAAATACAGTTAACCCATGTACTGGATAGCTATATCAAAAAAATCTGTAATTTCAGTTAAAGTAAAAACTTTCCAGTAATTACACTTAAGCCTGTTTATACTACCACGTAACTTGGGAACAGGCCTAGTACTTTGACCAACTAGGGTCTGCTATGTGAGTAATAATACATATAGGTACATATAAATAATAAACATAATTTAAAAATAAATAGTTTTTATCATTGTCATCTTGAATCAAAAAAAGTTGCGGTGATATTAAAAAGCCAATATATTTGAGCTTTAAGGTGTGACCATATTTTAACTAATATTTTACAATACTTTTCGGATAAATTACACATTTTATCCTTATCCTTAATCATTCATTATATATTTAACTAATTATTAACCAATGTTTATACCACTAAATGTGGTATTTATTTATCTTAATAAATATGAATTTCTTTTCGTATGTTCAAAAAACTACGGGTACTTAAAAGTATAATCCCGAACAATAGCCAAGTTATATGCATCGTAATTTATGTACCGTCAGCAAAGTATTGTACTTAAGTACTAAGTATTGACCCAGTTTTTGTAGTAGCAATATTATACTTGACTTATGGACTAAGTTCTGGCAAGGCAAAAACTTGGCAAGTTTTGTTTCTACGGCTCTAGATCGTACAAGCCGCTAATTACGTTTTGTTTGAAAACTTAATCACGCGATTATCGTATTATTTAAACTTGGTATTGTATGTATTATATTTGTGGGGTATGAATATCTAGTATCTAGTAGTAGTTTAGACTTTTTGTTAATCACTAACAGTTTCTTTAACTTTTGACTTTAAGTTATAATTGAGCAATATTTAACTTAATTTGTGGCATGAATTTTTACTGCAATATCAATCGAAATTTCTCTTACGAAAACTGGCTCATATGTTTTGAGAGGGATTGTTTACATATTATACTTTATGAATAGGTATAATATGTTAAACATATTATACTTTTTTTAAATGATAAAGATATGTACATACATTCACATTACATATAACACAGGAAACGATCTATTAACTAATATACAGAATTTCCATAAGAAAAATGACCATCGTTATGGTATTATTACTAAATGCCCAAGATAATGAACTAAAAATAAAATAAATGCCTGTATGTACGTATAAGATTTTATTTAATACCGTTACTTTCACTATTATAACTATTTAAAACGAGTTCTCCGAAATAAAAATAAATCTTGGTTAATATCCAGTTCTAAATTGTTTTAGTAAATCTTGATAATAATAATGAAAATAATAATGTTTATTATTTTTAGATGAAATAGTGAATGATGGTGAAATGCCAACACCCTGTAACGCTGACAACGAGACGTTGGCGCCTTATGGGGCGTACGTGTGTACGTACGACAAGAACACCTGTCTCGAGAAGTGGGAGGGCCCGAACAAGGGTATCACGTCGTTTGACAACATCGGCTTTGCTATGCTCACTGTCTTCCAGTGTATTACCATGGAGGGCTGGACGGCCATACTATACTGGGTAAAACACTTAATAAGTTTTTTTCTTTAATATGATTTGAGAAACCTAATCATTGTTATAGATGGTGATCTTAATTTAGATTACATAATATGCAAAAAAAAAAATTCATACAGAATGTCGTTTGAATTAAATGGAAATTGAAAACTTATTCGAATACATAACTATACAGCAATAAAATTATATTCATGTAACTTCCTACTATATTTTTTTACAGTAATCTATTTACCTTAAGAAATGTTTGGCTTGTTCCAAGAATACATTTTCAACTTGAAGTCTACTGGAAAATATGATAAATTTAATAAATAACTTTTACGATTTATCCTTGTTTTCAGACAAACGATGCGTTAGGTAGTACGTTCAACTGGATTTACTTTGTACCTCTCATTGTATTGGGTTCATTCTTTATGCTCAACTTAGTTCTTGGTGTCCTTAGTGGGTAAGTGACATTGAGTTTAGACCTTTATTACTAATTATTTCATTTTCCTTCACCTCTTGATGCTTAACATGATTGGATAATATTCAGAGAGTTTTCTAACGAAAGAGGTCGTGTTGAACGAAGGGCACAGTTCCAAAAGGAAAGAAAACGACAACAGTTCAATCAAGACTTTACAGCATACATTAATTGGATAACAGAAGCAGGTCTGACTATTGAGTGACCTTAGACAAGAGGTCCAGTTTTGTAAAGCTACATGTAGGCTAATTAGACTTAGTATCTACTCATTACATACTGAGCTAATAATATTCTGTAAATAGTTTCAATTATTCACAGTTTTCACGTAAAGAGTCTGCATTGTAAATCTTATTATTTGTTTAAATTATTTAACATTAGCACAGCTAGATCATCTTCATGAGCCATTATATTTACAGTGAATTTGCTAAAGAGAGAGAAAAAGTAGAAAATAGGCAAGAATTTCTTAAACTAAGAAGACAACAAATGCTAGAGAGGGAACTCAATGGATATGTTGAGTGGATATGTAAAGCTGGTAAGTGGATTAACGAAAAATTAAACTCATGATATGAATAAAACAAATTGTTATTCTTCTTTTATGTTTGCAGAGGAAGTAATTCTAGCAGAAGAAAGAACAACAGAAGAAGAGAGAATGCATATTATAGAAGGTACTAAAGGAAATCATCAACACATTATATTAAGAAAATTTAAAAAGATATGTACTAAAATTTTCAACATGTTTTAGCACGAAGAAGAGCAGCTGCAAAAAAGAAATTAAAAAACTTAGGGAAAAGTAAAAGTACTGACACAGAAGAAGAAGAACAGGACGAAGACTGTGGAGATGACGGTCAGTAAAATAATGTTTGATGTTTTTGTTTGTGTCGTGTGCGTAGTTGTTCAATTAATGTTATTCTTAAAGTATCAACAAATTATCTTCAGTAGCAAAGTCTATCAAAACTATCTCTTTTACAATGAATTCTTAAAATATTTCGTGTACATAAAGCTAGGCAAAATCATTCAGCTCTAACTATCATTTAAAGTACATTAACGAATGTTGCATGTAATTGTCCATATATTAAATCTTATCATTCATTTTCATGCGTTCTCGTACTGTATTTGTGTGTTGATTGTTTACAGTTCCAAAGAAAAAGCAAGGTATGGGATCAAGCGTGACGCTGGTAGAATATTCCTTTTCATCTTCTATGTAGTCGAATTAGTCTAGAACTAGTCTTAGGAATAGCTACCCCTTAACGGTGATCCTATCATTTTAATTTATTTTTGACCAACGTGTTTTGTTTTTAATACATTTATTGAAATAGCTGATAGATTTCACTTCATCTGGTTACTTCGTATAGCCATACATTTATAAAGTTACCCTATAACGTAACATTTGAGCACATTTACGGAGATGAAATATAAGCCGCCCTTAGGGATGGTTGAGTATTAATAAGCGCCGAGTATCGGATGGTGATTCCGATTGAATTTCGATACTATTTGAGTGAGAAATCCAATTACTGGACTTTTATATCGTACATGTGAATAAAATATTTTCAACGTTTATTTTACGAATATCGGAACCATTTTGGAATTTACTTTTAGTAATTTTTTACTCATGAATTCATGAGTAAAAAATGCGAATTGAGTTTTGTTTCTTTTATAATATTAAAGATGCAAAATTATTATCCTAAAATGGTTTCCAAAGAACGTGTAGAAACCCTGAAAATAGATGAAATAGATATGTGTGAAGCATTACTAAAATCTTTGATAACTTCAGGTTTTCTGAAGAGCAAAACGAGATCGGCTGGGAAATGTGCTGATTTCTGGAGAGCGGAAAAGAGGTTTCGCTTTTGGATAAGGCACACAGTGAAAACGCAGTGGTTCTATTGGTTCGTCATCGTTCTGGTGCTCTTCAATACAATATGTGTGGCTGTAGAGCATTATAAACAACCTAAGTACCTTACTTCATTTTTATGTAAGTATTCCTACTATAACAGAAAGACATACAATTTGTAAGACGGTACTTAATCTTAATCATATTTTTCAGACTACGCCGAATTTGTGTTCTTGGGTCTATTTATGATGGAAATGTGGGTGAAAATGTATGCGTTAGGACCACGGATATATTTTGAATCTTCATTTAATCGCTTCGATTGCGTTGTTATATCGGGTTCTATCTTCGAAGTAATATGGTCGGAAGTAAAGGGTGGTTCCTTTGGACTTTCTGTATTAAGAGCTTTAAGATTGTTAAGGATATTCAAGGTTAGTCCTTGTATTAATATATTAAGTAAATATTACGAACTCTCACTACTAATACTCAATGTGTTTTAAAACCAGAAAATTATCCAATTAGATGTTCCCATAAGAAATTAGAATATGCATGTAGTATTCAACTTATAATTATATTGATTCATCCTCTATTTTGATTATTACAAATCTGATGATTATAATTTACAAAAAGATCACTCTAATGCTGGTTATTATTTTCAGGTTACAAAATATTGGTCCTCATTGCGGAATCTTGTAATATCTCTGCTCAATTCAATGAGATCTATTATATCTCTGCTGTTTCTTCTCTTCTTGTTCATTCTTATATTTGCTCTACTGGGCATGCAATTGTTCGGTGGACAGTTTAATTTCGAAGACGGCACACCACCTACAAATTTTAATACATTTCCAATCGCGCTGCTTACTGTCTTCCAGGTAAATATATTTAAACTTTTAATTTGAGGTTACTGAGGTTTTATTAATATTACTTTTGGCACATTCGCGATTATTTTTCAGATCTTAACAGGCGAAGATTGGAATGAAGTTATGTATGATGGAATTCAATCTCAAGGTGGCATACAGAGGGGCATGATATATTCGCTTTATTTTGTTATTCTTGTCCTGTTCGGGAACTACACGCTGCTGAACGTGTTTCTTGCCATCGCCGTTGACAACTTGGCAAATGCGCAGGTATAATATAAAGCAATGTTAAATGTTAGGCAATACATTATAATATTGTCAACTATCTGATATATTTGTTAAGTGTTTGGTGGACGTAAAAGTGTGCATAGGAACAAAGATCAAAGATGTGAGGTAAAACCCAAAAGCCAACAAGTCAATGTCATGTGACGTGTAAACGTGAAAGCTCGTTTAAAAATTTGACGCCGCTTCTCACGTAAATATTGCGTTCATTTTTTTCCAGGAATTAACTGCAGCCGAAGAGGAGCAAGTTGAAGAAGATAAAGAGAAACAGCTTCAAGTGAGTACAAGAGCTTTTATTGTGAATGTTGCGTAACTGTAGATATAGAACGAGATAAATCTCCAAATGAAAGTTTGTAGAAGAGTCCCCTCTTAGACTGTTAAATATGATGTTACATAGACGACCTCTGTTTCAACTAATTAGGAAATGGAGAAAGAAATGGGTGCATTGCACGCTGTGGATGGAACGCCACCTCTAAACGGTCAAGCGACTTCGAGTAGGAAGGTAAAATGATCTGAGTGGAGCTAAGCTGTGCTTGAACGTCGATGGTTGTTGTGGCTTAAAATATTGTTGATATAAGATTTCATTTACATTACATTATTAAGCCATATTGTATACGTACTAGTAAGTTGGCCGCTAATTTCATATTCCACCATTATGAAAGTCATCTTCGAATGTTTTAGGCTCAACAATATTATAAGTTTGTCGTGCGTCGGTGGATCAGTGTTGCTTCTGTGGCCCGAATGTCTATTGAAATTATTTTTATATTTGAAATTTTTATTAAAATTTTATAGATGCTACTAAAATTTTCTTTTATAGGACATAGCTAACATGTCAACGTATTAGTGTATTGGTCAAACGTTATAAAAAGCTAAAATTGATTTGTACTATGATTACGCTTGTTTCTAATTGGTTATTTCATACAAAATTGTTTCTGTGCATGATCAATAGACGACATAGAAAATTATTTTTTTAATTTCATGATCATCAAAGGGTATCATTTCATGGATTGTGAAATTGTAGTCCAATGTGATGATCGAGTAACGTCCGCGCTAGGGGCCTTATTCCTATTTTATTCCCTTTGAACAAATTACATGTTTTGCAGAATAAAAAGAAGGAAGAGGCCAAAAAAGAGGAAGAAGAGATACCAGATGGACCAAAACCAATGCTGCCATATTCGTCCATGTTTATTTTATCACCTACGAATCCGTGAGTATTTATTTATTTTGGATTTGTTTTGTTTAAAGTAATTAATACCGGTGGGAGGAAAGTGCTGTGCCGCGCTCCCGGCTGCATGGGTACCACCATCTTGCTTGTTTCTCCCGTGAAACAGCTTTGCTGTGTTTCGGAGAGAAGGGCAAGACAGACAGTGTAATTACTGGCACCGAGACTTAACATCTTATGTCTCAGGATAGGCAACACATAAATGAGAGTTGCCTGGGCTCGTTCCAGGTAAACTGATTAATGTTCATGGGCGACGTCGACCACTTACCATCAGGTGGCACGTTTGCCAGTTTGCCTATCCAACTAACATAAAAAAAAAAAAAAAAAATGTATTTTAACACAATATTTTGTTACAGCATTAGACGTGGCGCACACTGGATTGTAAATTTAAGATATTTTGATTTTTTTATTATGGTAGTTATATGTATGAGTTCTGTGGCTCTAGCGGCTGAAGATCCCGTAGTTGAAGATAGTAGCAGGTAAAGAGTTTTTGTATCTATTAGTTACTAAGATTTAAAATATTGTTATTTTTTTCCTTTGTTTCATATTATCTTCTTAAAAACATTTATTCCATAATAACACATATAGTGCAAAAAATTATGAGCTTGTTCTATCTGTTGAACTCAAATAAAGACCAAGATTCATAATCAAAACTAATTCTAAGCTTGTCATGTTTTTTACACTATTGTGGTAAATAATTTGATGTTCGTTATGTAACATCCTCGTTAGTCTATTTCCACTGCTGGGCGTAGGTTTCTAATGAAAGTGAAAATAAATTGTTAGTTTATGAAAGTCTCGATTCTCAATGAGTTCAATATTTCCAGGAACAAAATACTGAATTACTTTGACTACGCGTTCACGGGCGTGTTCACTGTGGAGATGTTGCTGAAGATCGTGGATCTGGGTATCTTGTTCCACCCGGGCGCGTACCTTCGGGACCTGTGGAACATCATGGATGCCGCCGTCGTTATCTGCGCGCTCGTCAGCTTCGGCTTCGAGATCGGGTGAGTCCATATAAGTCTGTAGTCGATCCTGGATAGGGCAGTAGCAACATATTGAGTGGTGGTCTAGCCCGAGCTTATCTCTGTGGTGAATTTGAGCAGAGTTTCTTCCGGCTACTTTCTTTTCGTGATTGAAATCGTTGCATTCTTACCATTATTCCAAATCAAAGCGGAAGACAATGCCATTGCAATATTGCACCGTCTTCCGTTTTGAGAAATGGTAAAAACGCACTATTTATGTCACGAAAAGACAGTAGCCGGAAAATATTTCCCACTCCATCTGAATTCTACTGATTAAATTCTTTGCGGTAACCAAAGCAGTATAAATGGATCCTTTGGGCTCGCTGAGGTCGTATTAAGGGATCATTAATTGTTGGTTACCACAATCGTTGTCTTATATTTATTTTTTAGTAAGCAAATAAAAATTAAGCAAAATAAGGATGTTGACAATTTTTTTTATTGATTTTACTTAATATTAACACGAAAACAATACTTTTATGAAGAAGTGTGTCCAATTTTATTAAAAAAAACGTAAATAAAAATAGTTTTTAAAATTCCCGCTAAAACGCTCCAAGCTGTCATGTGACTATTACATCACAGGTCGATAAACATACTCGGGCTCAAAGCACATAGCAGATATTTAGCTCCTTGCAGTTTTCCGGTGACAATTATAACTTGGTTATGACAGCTATGATAATTTGTTTACCGGTCAGTGACGTGTTACGCTACATTTGGCGTTCACAGTCACGTGATAATGGGTAATAAATAATGCATTTTAAATTAATTTTCTTTAATTTAAGAAAACTAAATAGACTCTTAGAATGTAATTAAGGTTTTCAAATACTGTATTAATTAATGTGTAAAACCAGATAATTTTACATGAATTTGTAAAATGTGTCAACATCCCTATTGCTTTGTGGAACCAGCTACCACTCGTAACAATATTAATTAAAAAAAGATACGAATAAAGTTTTAAGTGCATAATATTATTGTTTTTAAATAATTTCTAATTATTTGTTACTCGTTTCAGAGGTGTAAAGAAAGGAGCGGGGCAGAACTTGTCCACGATAAAGTCGTTGCGAGTGTTAAGAGTGCTACGACCGCTAAAGACTATAAAGCGTGTTCCCAAACTGAAGGCGGTGTTCGACTGTGTTGTGAACTCTTTGAAAAACGTTATTAATATTCTCATAGTGTACATATTGTTTCAATTCATATTCGCTGTAATCGCTGTTCAACTGTTTAATGGTAAATTTTTTCACTGCAACGATATCAGTAAGAATACTATCGAAGACTGCCAGTGAGTATTATTTATTATATAACAATATTATATATAACAATATTCTCATCTTCCATAATTAAATACAGAAAATTATTTATAACTAGCTGTTGCCCGCGACTTCGTCTGCGCAGGATAAGATTTTAGTTTTTTTTTATAAAAAGTATCCTATGTTACTTCTAATACCTCCAAAAATATGTGTACAGAGTTTCATGATGATCGGTTAAGTAGTTTTCGCGTGAAAGCGTAACAAACATCCATGCTTTCACATTTATAATATTAGTAAGGATTTTAAAATAATTGCATTTACGATAATAATGCTTTTGATACCGTAAATATTTTTGGTCATATACAATATGAACCAGATTTTATTATATTCTACTAATATTATAAATGTGAAAGTAAGTTTGTTTGCTATGCTTTCACGCGAAAACCACCTAACCGATCATCATGAAACTTTGTACACATATTTGGAGATACAAGAAGAACATAGCATACTTTTTATGAAAAAGAAACTAAAATCTTATCCTGCGCAGACGAAGTCACGGGCACCGGCTAGCTATTGATAACTTTCAATTTTACTGCCTCGTTCATTACTTGAATCTTGTCAATGAAAAATGAAATTCATCTCAGATATTAACTACCTCGATTTTAAAACATTTCTTTTAAAATTATGAACTGTTAATTTAAAATCAAAGAAAATAAAGATTTTCAAGTCGTGAAAGTCATAAGTCATATCATCTGTCTTCTGTTTAGTATTACTCTAACTATATAATATTTTATTATAACACATAATATTATATAACAAGTACCAAAATTAAGCTTTTGTATTATGAAAATAAATATAGATTTATTTTGCTAATCTATTTTATATACGTATTACTAATTCTCAATTCACTGTTTTCAGAGGGTCGTATTTCGTGTACGAGCCCAACAGTATCCTGCCTCGGATAACTAAACGTCTGTGGACGACACAATCCTTCCACTACGACAACGTCGCCTCCGCCATGCTCACGTTGTTCGCGGTGCAGACCGGGGAGGGATGGCCTCAGTGAGTTTTTGGAAACTTATTTTATAGATATAAAAAATCGAAATGCTATCGATGCTACAAAAACAAGAAAACCGAAGAGTGAAATCTCATGCAATTTGAGTTACATAATTTGAGAATAATTTATTTATATCAAAATAAAGAAAAATCATTATAATATTATGTCTAGTTAAAAGCTTCGCCCAAGGTGCTGGGCTCACCCTAGGCTACTGAGCCCCACCGCCACGTCAAGGCCTGAACCATGGTGGGGGTTAAGCAACACCTAAAAATACCGAGCAAAGCTTGATCATCCAAATGCTTATCATTAAGGAAGCAATATGCAATCATAATAGGTCTCGTTCGGACACGGTGACACCCGCGCGATTCCCACGCCATTCTGATCGCGCGGTTTCATGACACAGACATTCATGCTAATTTGATCAAACAGTTAGAACCAGCATGTTTGATCAAATTACTTGAACGTATATTGCGACCAGAAAGTATACATTCCTTTATCAATTAATGTCATTTTTTACTATAAAATATTTCATTAGGAAAGTTGGGAATGTAACGTAAATAAGCTACATTGGTGTACAACATCGAATAAAAATATTTTTATTTATTATTATTTAACGTTTTATTAAAATATGGTTCAAACCATATTTACATTTTTTGGTGAGAAACCTATTTGCGCTCTCTAGCAATAAAATCGACTCGAATGCCATGACGGCAAATGACACGAAACATATTATGTCGCGCGTTGTATTAACTATTAATTATGAACAACAACAGCTAATCGTTTCACTTTTTTTTCAGAGTTTTACAAAATTCAATGGCCGCCACATACGAGGACCGGGGACCCATACAAAATTTTCGAATAGAAATGTCCTTATTTTATATAGTTTACTTTATAGTGTTTCCGTTCTTCTTCGTAAACATATTCGTAGCTCTTATAATTATTACGTTTCAAGAGCAGGGTGAAGCCGAGTTGCAAGACGGAGAGATAGATAAAAATCAGGTATATATATTGATGCTTTTGAATGAAAAAATATCGCAGAAACTAACCATTCAATGTGTCTTTTTAGAAATCATGTATAGACTTTACAATAGAAGCCAGACCTTTAGAGAGGTACATGCCAAGTAAAAGGGGAAGCCTTAAGTACAAAGTATGGAGAATAGTTGTATCTACGCCTTTTGAATATTTTATCATGGCACTGATCGTGCTCAACACGTTGTTACTTATGATGAAGGTATGTATTCAATTTTGATTAACAAACTAATAATAATTAACCTGTAATTCTAATTGAAATGTTATATTAAAAAAGTTACAGTCAACTTAAAATATTAATAAGGACAAACAAACATACAACAAAGATATTAATAAGGAGTCGAAACAAGGCACAATAAATGCGGAAAGCATGTAGAAATGATTCACATGAAAGTAGATATAAGATGGGCGAAATCACGAGGCACCCCTACAATTATAGTTTAGTGGGCAAAATTTCGAAGTACACAACAGTCACTGCACTGAACCCAATTAGAGAGTAACAATGACTTATTGTTTCCAAAATCCATAGAATCCTTTGTAATTGTATTAGAACAATATACATTAAACTACATCGAATTAAGGTCATAACATATTTATAAATTGGCTTCAGTTAGTACTGCCAGACACACATCAAGACACACACTAATATATGATCATATCGGCGTCAGTGGAAACTTTTGTGTATTGGAATGCGCCGTTTTTGGAATTGAGCCTATACCTTCAAAAGTATCCTAATTTCGTTTAATTTATTTTTGTGTCATACGTTGAGTGATCCTGTGTCCTTGCTTGCCTACCTAATCTATGTATAAGTGTTACTGTATGCACGATATACCTCCTTCCTGCACATTCAAGGCACAAGATTTATCACCGTTTGGTTCCGTGCTCGTGAAATTCTTCAAATCAGGTGTCATGGTGCCATTCATGTTGTTCGTGTTGCATGATTACTAAACTGATGACTTATATATTAAATTTGCATGATCGATGGAACGGCGTTGTGCCAAGCAAGATTGTCAGTGGCTTTGGCCTGCTTCTCGTTATGTCAATCGATACAAATTATAGGTTTAAAAATATTTAGAGGGTCATCGAGTAAATTGATGTTATTATAAGAGAGGTTTAAAACCGATTATATTTTATTTATTGTACTGTTGTAACTTCTTTTATATTATTTTTTTGTGTTATATTCAAATACTTCGTTAATACCTGTTCTATCTTCTCTTTCCTAAAACCTTACCTTTTTAAGTTGATAAAGTAGCAACTGTATCAACGTCTACTTACATTCACAGTATCTATACATATATTTTGTATTTATTTAATACTTAGTAACAATTCAATAACTATTCAATATTTTCATTGCCATGGATTTATTCTACACATCTTCACGTTACGGCAGTACTATAATCAAAGTGACCTCTACTCGGATATCCTCAAGTATTCAAATATGGGGTTTACCGGCATGTTTTCTGTGGAAACGGTGTTGAAAATCATCGCTTACGGTGTCAAAGTAAGTACACAATTAACACAATTTAAACTGACACTCAGTGACTTATAACCTGGGACGGGATTACAAATGTACTCTTTCTTACAACAGGGTATTTTGTATAACATGTATGGGATTGTGTTTAGTAAATGTTACCCTTCCTTTGTTTCCTCGACTGGTTTCTCTCTGATAGTGGTTTAATAAAGGCTGGTCATATTATTTGCTAAATATGTTGAGCATGTTGCATGGCTTGTTTACCTTCTTGTAAAGTGTATTTTGTTTCCATACTAAGCTTTTAGTACAGTTTTGGAGGATGTCTTAAGAAAGGTAAGCAATTATCGTGATTGAAGTCATCACACAGAATGGCAGTGAATCGACGAAGAACACAAGGTACGTAAAGATTTAACGTGACTTGACGGTGGTTTTGGGTGTAAATTGTAAAGCATGGATGCTTTTGCATGAAGCACGAGCACCACCACAGTTTACTTCATGAAAAAAAAATCACTTAAACAGATATTGGCTCAAATCGATTTTCATGACAAACACACACACACACATACACACGTATCCATGTTTGGAGTCAAAAATGTTTGGAAATACGGAAATATCGGCAGATACAAAATTGTCGCTAGTGACTACTAGAATATTTAATAGCAGATTGGAGATTGCTATTTGATTAGTGCAATAAATTTTTTAGTGTTTAGCTATTTTTTGCATAAAGTCTAAAAAGAATTGGTCTTGGTTTTGTGTTAGTTTCACGAGGCCCCACCACTTCTCACGGACGTGTTAACAGTCATGAACATAGTATTTACGTTCTTCTTCCTTCTCGAGACAGTTTTGAAGTTAATTGCCTTCGGATGTACGGTAAGAATTATCCACTTTTCATATATTATCACTGACAAGTTGAATTTATTTAATATCATTTGAAATCGATTCAAGAGTGTCTTTAATCGATTTCGTATATAGATTTATTGTTAGTATTGAAGTTTCTCAGAGTATACTTAATATTTGTTATTGTAAATGATTTAAAAATATTAAAATCAATTAGTTATGAGAGAATCTTCGATATTAAAAGTTTGACACATTTTTAGACACGTACTAACAATACGTATATATTTAGATTAGTTCATATTTCAAATCGAAGTAAATTTCAATATTCAATATTGACTTGAATATATAGATATAAAACCTTTTTAAGAAAATTTGATATGCTGCTTATTTATTAAAATGTTTTTTTAATAATATTCATAATTATCAGTCTAGATAACTCGCAAGATTAGCGTTGCATAGATGAAGTATAAGAGAGATATCCTGATTCCTAATACCGACAGCAGATCCTCCATGTATAGTAGAAAGCGTACATTTGTATACTATCACTCGTAGACAATATTTAGTGACTATTGCAAAAGATTATTTTAATTGAATAGAAAATTACAATTTTTAAATGTGAATTTTTAAAATGTATATATCAAATATAATTAATTCATTTTATAACATAACTTTAAATTTTCAGAATTTTTTCAAAGATCCATGGAATACATTCGATTTCATAACAGTCATTGGGAGTATAATTGACGCCCTCATCATGGAGTTTGGCGTGAGTATCTTTAGCTCTATATTAATTTATTTTTAGTTATTTTATTTATTATCTGGCCAAGGTCACAAGTTTTGTTCGAAGCTTCTCGATCGATTATATAAATTTGATATTTCATTTTACTTGCCGCAAAATAAAGTATATATCCTGATTCCAGAGCGACCTCACTGAAAACTGTGCTGACATTTCCTGTCAGCAGGTAACGGAACTTGCTTATTGCTAGGAAACCTAGATTTTTGTATCTAATTGCCCGTGATTTGGACTGTGTCGAAAACAACTTGATAAAGTAGCGCTAGAAGATGGTTGACGTTTTGGTCTATAGCTAGCTTTTGACATAGGACACGTGTGCTAGGTCTGATCCTATCAAGTTTAGAACACACTTTGAATGGCTCAATATAGTTTATATTCTAAATTTCATTTTATAATTCACAAATAAAATGTTGCAGCGAAATTTACAGTATAATTAGTTTTGTCTACAAATATAAAATTATTTCATGTTTTGTTATCAACTAAATCGGATCAAAAGTGTGTTTTAAGCGTTAGATTTAAAATATTATTGGATTGATGTGTTATTTAAACGATACTCTAGAGGTTTTTCGCTAAAATAGTACCATGAATTGCTAAAGTTTCAACTTAGACGAGCGATTTTGACTTGAAATTTTAACTTTTAGATACGATTGGTAGCAAAAGTATACTTCGTTAGTTTGGAAATAGACCACTCATTTTACCCTCTTTCGAAAAATCCTATGGCTGATATTGATTATAAATTTTTCAATTAGATTTGCTGGAGACATGAGCTTATCGATTTATTTCATGTGTTGTTCATTGCGCTTTGTCTCATATATTTATTTGCATCTCTCGATTGACAACGTAGAGTTATGTATTTCTCTAACTCGAAATTAATTCAACAAATTTCCAATTTTTTTTAATAATATTTACTAATTTATTAAAATTTAATTAATATTGGTACTTAGAATAAAGTAATCAAATATCATAAACATAACCTAGATACATTTTAAAATAAATTAGTCAAGACTGTATTAGCAGTTTTCAATAGTTACGCTTATTTTATTATATATTTTGTAGAATTATATCACGAAAACAAATTGAATTTGGACTAACTAAACAAAAGTTTTTTTTTTCCTTTTTTTTCTTAACATATTATATTTCATATTATGAAAATCAATGCTATTTGCATTTGTTTTTTTTATTATTGATTTTGCAAGAAAAGGTTGGTAAAATAATGAAGATATATAATTAATTATTTATCAGTTATCTAAAAACATTTCATATTATGCTTCTTCAATCATTATTGCTTTTAAATATAATGATGATGATGCAGAACAAATGACAAACGTTTACATATTAGAATTAACTGATGTTTTAAAAGATATAAAACCTTCTAGAAACGACAGTAAAACAAGTAAAAGAATCGTATACACCACTAAACATTGGTACCTCGTACGTTCTTAAGGTACGAATGTCATGTGGTAATATTTGTAATTTCAGGAGAACACTTTCAATGTCGGCTTCCTCCGGCTGTTCCGTGCTGCGAGGTTGATCAAGCTGCTCAGGCAGGGCTACACCATCCGAATACTCTTATGGACATTCGTGCAGAGCTTCAAAGCGTTGCCCTATGTGTGCCTTCTCATCGCCATGTTATTCTTCATATACGCTATCATCGGAATGCAGGTATATTGTGACAAACTACATTTCGTAATTTATTATGATCGCTCGATTGTTATTGACTCAGGTAGCGGTAGATTATCTTATGTATTTGTTAATCCTACTTATATTGTAAACGCGAAAGTTCGTAAGAATGTATGGATGTATATCAGGGGCGTAGCTATCGCCGTATCTGCCCTATCAATTATAAGGGATGACGTGACGTGCGTAAGCAAAAATTAATAAAAACTTGTCACTATTGTCCATAGAGGCAGAAACTTTAGAAAAGCTAAAGTTATCATCGGCTATAAATTTTAAACAGTTAATAAATCAGAAAAAAGACAAGGAGAGTGTATATTTATTTTGAATTGTTTGTAAATTTTTTAAAAAAAGTGACAGAAAAGATAATTATGATGAATAAATATTTCTTTTAATTTTATGCAAACATTTTTTTGTGAGAAATCTTTATCCTTCATAAGGGCCCCCAAATTTTTTTATACGGGGCCCCGCCAACGCACGCTACGCCACTGATGTACGTTTATTACTCTTTCGCGCAAAAACTACTGATTTGATTTTGATGAAACTTTACAATAATATAGCTTACATATCCGAATAATATATAGGTTGTTCCTCTACTTCCAAGGGAATGAGAAGTATACGAGTGAAACCTCTGGGCGCTCCTAGAGTAAAAGTATTTAAAGTGTGTAACAGTGTAACTATCTACCTAAATAAATCTTCTTCTATTCTATTCCCTATATATTATATTAAGTATGTCAAAGTAGTTCTCGCGTGTTCTTTTCAAGTTAGAAACTTGAAATGCATCAATATATTATTTTGT
The DNA here is from genome assembly GCA_963853865.1 of Helleia helle. Lineage (NCBI taxonomy): Eukaryota > Metazoa > Arthropoda > Insecta > Lepidoptera > Lycaenidae > Helleia > Helleia helle. The sequence continues at coordinate 19,501,222 of OY971421.1, forward strand.
AGTTGAGTATATTGAAATAATTAAAAATATTTCATACGTTATGATTTTTTTGCAGGTGTTTGGAAATATAGAATTACTAGCGGACTCAGATATGAACAGACATAACAATTTTCGAAGCTTTATTCAAGCACTTATGCTGTTATTCAGGTAATACCAATGAATTATAAAAAAATACAGTAGACTTTAATTTAAAATAGTGTACATACAGGGTTATGTTTTTCGAGAGTATGATGTATGTGTGTATGTATGTATAACTGTTTGGTACGCTCTGCGGCCTGAACGGCTCGATATATTCTAGCTTGAGAGGTGTCATTATAAGTATTCTTATTTACTCTGAGAGTGACACTGGGTATATCAAAATAAAAAAAAACAATATGGCGGATTTTTGGCTCCAAATTCATTTGCAGTCGGGTTTTTTTATTTTTAATAATTGTTTTTATTGTTATAGCAAACGGCTATAATGCACCATGTAGATATCTAAATAGTAACAGAAGAATTCATTATCGTTATCAAATTTTTGCCCCCTACACCTGGGACATGTGCCTCTTTCAACGTTAAGGCAAATTATAATAATTATCATCATCATCAACCCATAAATGTCCCACTGCTGGGCACGGGTCCCTTCCTCGAAATCAGGCGAGGAGCTTTGATTTGAGGAGCGTTGGGCTATGATAGTTCACCGATGCGCTGGCCCGATGTGGGGTGGTGAACTTCACACACCGTCAAAGAATCCCATCAGGCATGCAGGTTTCCTCACGATGTTTTCCTTCACCGGTGTATGGAAACATAATTAGTTTGTCCCTCTACTTTTAATATTTATAGTCTAAAGTTTGTAAGAGGTAGTGCGATGCTGCTTTGCAGCCAAATTATGCCAGCACGACTGGGGTATACCTCTCGCTCACATAATACAGGCGTAAAGTGACAGCTACGCTATCATAGCAAAATATGTTGCTGTGGCCTATTGGAAAATATATTATAGGGAAAAGGAAGGCAACGCATCTGCTTAATTTCTGGTTGTTCGGGTGTGATCTGTGTCGACAGTCGCCAAAAGACTTCGCTTGCTTGTTTGCTCCCCTATGGTATAGAAAAAATAGTACAATTTGTATAAAAAAAACAATTAGTTTTTTACCCGAAAGTGCACATAATATGTGTTATGTTTGTAGATGTGCTACAGGTGAAGCTTGGCCAAATATAATGTTGGCATGTCTGAAGCCAGCCAAGTGCGACAAGGAGGCCGGTAAACCATCCAACGAGTCTTGTGGAAGCACGCTAGCATACGCATACTTCGTTTCTTTTATATTCTTCTGTTCATTTCTTGTAAGTATAGTACAAGGTACTTTAAGAACAATGTAATTATTACTAACAGGCGTGGTATTAGTAGTAGGATTACTTATAATGACTAGCTTGTACAGTCAATGAAATAAACGAAATTATATTGGCAAAACATTTTACAGCTAGTGATTTGCTTCAAAAATATAAAAATTACAAAATGTTATTCTATATACAGTTTATAGAAGCAACTATAGAATTCACCCGTATTAATTTATTCTATTATTAGAACAATGCAAAACAACACTTAACAAACATAGGTAATATGAATTCCAGTGGCATCAGAACGACTATCGATTCCGAATTGAATTACGTTTGAAATAAGGTAGGTTCGCTTGTTCCGTTATTGAAATAAATATTAATAATATTTTAGATGTTGAATCTGTTCGTGGCTGTAATTATGGACAACTTTGACTACCTGACGAGAGACTCGTCCATCCTGGGGGCGCATCATTTGGATGAGTTTGTCAGAATATGGGCCGAATACGACCCAAACGCAACGTAAGTCTTTAGCTATTGTTAACTAAATAAATAATAATGGAGTATGTGCTCATATTATATTTCATTTTAGAGGGAAAATACATTATACAGAGATGTATGATATGTTGAAAAATATGGACCCGCCGCTGGGGTTTGGCAATAAATGTCCGAATAGGTTAGCTTACAAGAAACTAATAAGGATGAACATGCCGTTGGACGAAGAGGGGAAAGTGAATTTCACGACGACCCTGTTCGCCTTGATACGAGAAAATCTCAACATTAAGATGAGATCTGGTGAGTTCATGTATAAAAATATTGTGAATAGCAAATGTTTGTAATTTGGGTGTAAACTGTTTATTGTTTGGAGGTAGGTATAATATATAGGATAATCTATAGGTAGACGAAATGTTGGCCATTAGACAATCTCCGTGCGGTGGCCGGTCCGTGTTGGATGCGAGTGGCAAGGGATCGGCCGTGTTGGCGTTCATTGAGGGTGATCTATGTTCAGCAGTGGACGGATAGAGACTGATGATGATGATGATGATGATGATGAGGTAATCTTCAAAACTACTAATTTTATTAAAAAAAACGTTTACCGTAGGACGAAGGCTACATTACTGAGTGATATCATACGATTGTACTGCTGTAGTAGTTTTGATACCCTATAAAATAATCATGATTTTTGACACGGCTGTACAGTTAATACGGACAAAGCTGCGGCCAACAGCCATCTTGGTATACAACCTTAGATGCAAAATAATTAATGTTTCTTGTAAAATTGAAGCCGGAGAAATGGACCAGGCTGATGAGGAACTGAGAGAGACAATAACCCACATATGGCCGCTCCAGGCGAAGAAAATGCTTGATCTGCTGGTGCCTCGCAAGGACGTCCTCAACGCTGGGAAACTTACCGTAGGGAAGGTCTACGCGGGACTCCTCATTTTGGAGAGCTGGAGATCCACTAGGTTTGGGCAAACTAAACCACAGGGTGCTCCGGTAAGTGCGATAGACATTGTAAAGTTAACGTTTATTTTAATTACATTTTGATTATAAACTTTGACAGAATAGGTTCTGTAGTTTAAACGAAGCCAGAGTAAACAGTAAGGCTAATTTGAGATGTATTGCACAGTTTTAACCTTGAGCCAAATGTAAAGTTTTGGATAGGTTTGGATTCACGATTTACCTTGTAGTAGTGTGTTGATGGTCCCTTAAATTTCCCTTTAACTAGATTACTAATAACACGATATAGCTAGTACTAGATGTGTTGTCTTCCTGTGTATTGTTGTGTACAATGACGTCATCACTCAAAACCGTTGATTGGCTTTAGAAAACCAAATCATAACAATACAGTGGCATTTCCAATCGACTCGATTCGGGTCGACTACATTGGTGGTTTACTTTTCAGGCATTCAGCGAGAATAGCCCTACGGCCAATCAGCCGGTAGTATTAATTATTTTAAGGAACGAAACTTTAAACTTTCTTGCACTCCTCTAGACATTTTTTTTCCTTTTTCATAAAACTTCTACCGCATCGTGTTTGAAAAGTTTTCAATTATAGTTTAAAACTCATATCAATGACACGATGATTACGCAATGATTTTATAGGTCATTTGTTATTAGTACATAGAAGAGTTTAAACTAGAACTAGATACGATAGCGCACATCACTTGGTAGTGTAAGGATCTCTTGATATTGGAATAATTTTGATTGACTCTAAAATCGACAGGGCCATAGATGTAAACCACAATCAAGTGACATGTCCTATAGTTGCAAAATATGTAAATAGTTTTAGGCGATTGTCTGTGTAAATAAGTTTTTAGGTTTGAAGTAGAAATAGTGATGTGTTTTGTAGATTTGTATGTCATTGCCCATTCGAGCGATGGTTTTCACATCCACTATGATTTATTTTACTTTACTCCGTCCAGTTTTGTTGGCACTGTGCATGTTGAAACTTACATCTTACTCTACTTTACTTTCCACACAACGTTTGCCTCTACCTGTAAATTACATTCTGGCTCAATTATTTAACGATTTCTTATATCATTTAGACACTTATTTTTAAATATTATGTTATAATATACCAGTTACTTGCTTATTCTGCTATGCTTTGCGCACTACAATATATAAGTATTATTTACATTATTATAAAACGTAACTTTATACAATTAAGCACAATGAAGTTTCTAATGCCAAATAATTCTTTTATTGCATTTTGTCTAATATAATAGTTATTGGGTATGTTGGAATCACTCGATCTGCAAACGCCTCTGTATCAATCTGGATCACTACGCACTTTTATTCAAATGCTTTTTGTGGTTTACAGTTTCCAGCAGCAACCTAAACATACATGACATTGAAACTAAATACCGAAACAGACGATACATTTTAACAGTGTCTTGTCAAATTCTAGCTCGTCAATACCATTCTCACTGACACAAATACTTTCCATGTTAGAATTCATAAACAAATAATGACATAAATTACCTACACTCGAGCAACACACCCGACAATCGTGATCCGAAATGAGCTCAGAACTCCAGCATGGATATGTATTGTATGGGATCTTTGCGCAGACTCATGTAGGCTTTACTCGTTAGTTGAACATGAATTTCTCAATGTGAGATGACATGAGATTGCGCAAAAGCATGGGGGTAGTATACGTGACGAGGAGTGTGCGTGGTGCAGAAGGCGTCCTTCTTTAACTGCCTGCTGGACGTGGCTGCGGGACTGGGACCCGGGTCAAGAGCGGGGTCGTTGAGTCATGACATACCCACAATCACAGCAACCGATGGACATCCGGATGACCAACATATGTTAGCAAATTTGGCGAAGCGCTCGTCGACAAGAAAATCGTTCAAGTAAGCATTAATTTCTATTTTAACTTATATTATAATAAAAGTCTGTTAAATTTTCACGTCTGAACTGATAGTATGATTGTGATGAAATTTAATAGACTTAATATCCTAAGACTCCACTCGTTTTCGGAATTAGGCAAGGAGTGTTGGGACATAGTCTACCTACGCGCTGTCTCAATGGTGATGAGCTTCACAGACCCTCAAAGATTCTTAATCTCATCAGACATGTAGGTTTCCTTAAGATGTTTTCACCGGTTAGTGTGGATACGATTGTAAATAAAAATCGAATCCTGCGAAGGTGTGGATAACACTTAGTTAAAGTACTAGTGATTGTGAGAAGAATCAAAATTAAAAAAAGTTATTAAAAAGCAAATGAACTTTTAAAAAAACACAGGTATAAACACACAAAAAGTATATTAAAGGCAATTCTCTTTTGTTACAGGAACAATAAAAAGGTGAATACCTTCTGTGCAAAGGTGACCAAGTCCCAATTAAATGTAACCAAACGAAATATTAACTTATGTACTAACGATCCCATATTGCAATTGAATTGTAAATTCGCTGTATTAATATTACCTCCATAGTATGTGGATACTGTTCTATGCTTAAATGTTAAGTGTAACCCTAAACGATATATTTACTTTGCTCTTATAGTTGGTGTTGTGATCTTGTTAGAAACGCTGTTTCGATGTGTTGTCTTAACGAATAATGTATAAGATTATTGTACTAATTGTTGTCTTAATAGCTTAACGAGCAATGTAGGTGGACTATTGAGATGTTAGGGGTCTAGGCCCACAACACTTTAATGTATTAGAATATGTTGTACTCAAAATAATTTTTATTTAAAGTTTACAGATGGTTGTTGATGTTTAGGTGATCTGTTCAGTAATAATAAAGCAGAAATAAGTAGATATTTCTTTTTTGTGTAACGAATGTTAAATATATTAGGTATAGTGAATGATTTATGTCAAAAATGTAATATTTAGGGGGTATCAACGATATTCCTAGACACAGCACTTATTCTTAACACTGACACGCTACATATCAATTATTACTAGAAACAGTACAGATTTACTGCAATACTCTACTATAAATGCATGAGTACTGGCATAGTATTAGCATGAATCAGTATGAAACAAATGCTTAGATTTAGTTTGTGTCGGTAAGTACATCATTTTAAATAAATCACCTCGCACGATTGCATGCACTGCAAAATGAACACTAGATTTGTGCATCCATGTTGCGATTTTCGAAAGTTTTGTAAATATGGGACAGTATTACTTTAGAGTTTGTGACAGTATTACTTCACAGTTTGTGACGTTTGACCAAATAGGCCCCTAATTTTCTATACTAACATATTTTTTTAAATATAGGTCCTAGAGTTGCAAGACGTGGGATCTCATCACGCATCCATGGAATCCTTAGAAGAAGGAAGGCTACAGCCACCTCACACATACCAAAATGGACACGGGAGAACGTCTAGCTTAAGGTATTTCACACTAACAAACGTTTTTTTTTACATATTTTTTTTTTGTAAATTTAAATACAGTTGATGTTATTTATTCTAGTTTATTAATTTTGTTATTTTAGTATAATCATTTTCATTCATTTTATGTTATTTTTTATTTTACTTTTTCGTTTTATAGTGTCATCGAGGAAGAGTATGATCTCAATGAAATTGTAGTTGAGGAGGGTATGTTAAGTGTGTGTTAACACAATATTGACTAACGTGACTAACGAATCATATTTATAAAATAATAACAAAAAAGTATGCATGTAAAATACGACGCTACTACGCATGCATTATAATTAAACAAATACTATTTTCATATATTTTATTAACCAAATTTACTATAGGTAATGTTACTAACAAATTTAAGATATTGATAATAACATATATAATAACATTGACAACGACAGACGAACGCCCAGTCCCCGACGACGCCATTACGGAGGCTACCAACATGAGATCGGCTTCTCCGACACAGTCAACAACGTCGTCGAGATAGTCAAGCACGAGCACCAGAGACATGGCCGATCACACCGAGCGCCCCACCACTATCATCCACATGGTAGGTCCTTTTCCTATGTACATAACATATCTTTCTAGCTTAATATCCAGCTGATAAGAAAAAAACGACTAATACACGTCCAAGTAAATCTACTGGTATTCTTGTGTCAGATCCAATAGAATTTTTCTTTGTATTATATTATTTTGAACATTTTATTTTTATAATATCAGCAGATTTACTGTACTGGCTTTTTGCTATTGCAATAATTAAAGTAAAATTGCAAACTAAAATATTTAGCCTGTTTAAGTTATTTTTACGCCTCCGATTGTAACTATATTCATATAGTCTTCACTCATACATCATTAAGCATATTTATATATCTTTCATTTAGATTTAGTTGATGAAACCCAAACAGTTTTGCAAACATTTTTCTTCTCATGAAGGTACTCTGAAAGTTTTGTGAGAAGATTGGAAGATTAGCTTTAAAGTAGTTGTAGATGTCCATACTTTGTAGAAGTAGTTATAAGATAATCAGACAACGCTGTTGAGCTACAAATAAAGTTAATATTAGATTAAATTATTTAGACTACTCGATGAATTAATTATTCACAAAGCTAGTTTTGTAAAATAAGTTTTCGTAGATTAAATTTAGATTCTGAAAATGCTCATTCGTATTCGTATGCTCATTACCTAATTATTATTTGAATTCATTTATATTTCATCAAGCCACATTGTTCTGTCCTCTAGAATAAGTTCATACTAACAGTTCTAGAAAATATTGTGTACGAAATTCGGCCTATGTAAAACATTTGTAATAAGAACATTTATACTATGAAATGTATTGCCTGCTGCATGCTATAAATTTATCAGTGCTCACTTTGGCTGCACATCGCTTTTATATAATCTGATATAATATGCCTCAGTGCATGCACTTTCGGGACATTATTTAAATCATGCAGCATGCAAATGCTTAAGATTTCCAGATGTAGTTATTCTAAATTGATTTTCTATGAAATCATTAAATGAAAGATTGTATGTACAACACAATTATATCTGTGTCCCACGAACCTAAAACACTCGGACACACTTCTGACTTAACCTTTTAAAACATTTCAATCCTATGTTCCAATTTCCACATTCTTTCGATTGATTCCTTTACAAACAATCAAAACTTTTAGAGTCACCTTTATGAGCAAGGAAATGATGTCGGTAAGCCGACGGGCGTAGGGTTAAGCGTGGTCGAAGGTACATGAAGGTATTCCTGACAGCAGGGAAGGAGTGGAGAGCGCCGTATCCCACCACCAGCCTGAGCCAGCCCTCGCGGTCGCCCAGCCCGCCACACCACACCTACGGTGAGATTCCTCGCCACACACACCGCCCACCGGAGCCAGACACCACACCCGACAATTATCTTTATAAGGCCAAATATCTATGTATTAAAATAATTTAAGCTCGCATTAAATGAACACGTTAGCAATCCAAATCGTAAATAAAAAATAGTGTGTTCATTTAAAAAGTTACGCAAAAATTACGCAAGCAGTATTGATGCTAAGCCGGAGTTCTCTTAAATGTAAATGCACACATCAAGAATTATATTCGTTAAATAAATTATTGTAAAGCAATTGGTCCGAAGTTCAATTTACCGAGACCTCTTGCTCGTTTCAAAATTGTTTTGGAATCTGTGAAATTATAGTGCGCATGTATAATGTGTAAGAGACGCTTTTAAAAAGCAGCGTGGCGTTATCAATAAGAAAACTGTTTGCACATCTGTTTATTATCCCGTCTATATAATTTTCTTTACGATCTTATTTTCTTGTTTCACGTCCGTCATAAAATTATTATTAGTACATGAGATGATTTTGTTACATTTTGTGTTGGTCGTAAGAAAGAGCGCTCAAATTATTCAAAGAGCAGTTTGGGCTCCGATAGGTGGAGACAGAGAGCGGGATAGAGAGCGCGAGTGGCGAGAGTGGCGGGAGCGGTCGTGGGAGCGGGAGGGAGGAAGGCGTGGCCGCGGCCGACAACTCCCTCCAACGCCTACCAAGCCGTCCACGTTACATGTTAAACAACAAGCACCGTCAACAAGAATTAGCCATAGTCCCTCGCACGTAAGTACATAACTAATAAGAACAGGTCAAAATACTATATTATAATATGTATAGGTACCTAATATTTAGTATTAATATATTTTATTTAGTCATGTAGGTTTTTTTTTCAATTTACTGTGAAAGAATCGTTTTTAAGTTTATTTTATAACAAGTGTTGCACCAATTATTAAAGTTTAAAGACATTATTGATATTTTCAGTTTTTGCAATAAAACTATTTTGTACGAATTTTATATTAACTAATATAGTAATAAATAGTACTTATAACATGTTAAAAAATTTTCTAATGTTTCAAATTTTTTATAACAACTATGAACACTGGACGTCCTAATAACAAAGGTTATTCCAGGTATCCGAGGAATTAGATTAGCTCGATCTATGCCAGAAGTAACTTAAATAACATCAAGTTATATCGGGTTTTAGACCTTTATTTTTTACTTTTTAGGACGTTTCATCAGAAAAAATAATGCAATAAAATCCGTAATTTTTTTTGTATTATAATAGATGAAATTCACAAAATATTATATAATACAACTAGCTGTTGCACGCAGCTTCGCCCGCGTTAACTTAGATTTCCGACCGTGCCCGGGTTGATGATGATTATTTTTGTATCCTAAGTTACTCCTTATAATATAAGCTACCTGCCAGTGAAAGTCCCGTCAAAATTGGCTCAGCCGTTTCAGAGATTAGCCGGAACAAACAGACAGACAGACAGACAGACAGACGGACAGACAGATAAAAATTTAAAAAAATGCTATTTTGGTATATGTACCGTGTATACATCCATATGCATTTAATAAAAAGCGGTTATTTTAATATTACAAACAGACACACCAATTTTATTTATCTGTATAGATATATGTATATGTTACAAATTTTTACTACATTATATTTTGTTACTAGCTTTCGTTAAGGCATACAGCACGAGAACCTTTGGAGCCTTTACACGATGAGTACGAATACGGCAGAGAAGTTGAAAGACTGATACATCGAGACTATAGATCTAGAGATAGGTAAGTTGGTATAGTTTATTGTGTTGATATGGTTGTTTATTGGTATTTCCACAACAACAAATATTTTGCTTTTTTAAATCTGAGGATACCTCAGAAGTGAATTTCATGGCCAGGGATCTTCACAGACGGTAGTTGGCTCTAAGGGCCAAAAGAGGAGGGATAAAATTAAAAGATCAAGATATAGATATTACACACATCAAAAAGGTCTAAGCAACACATACAAATTTCAATTTTACAATGCGTTTTCGCATTAAATCCTTTGTGTTTTCTTATTTATATTAATTTTTAATGCTTTTTTGATATTAAAACTCAATTGTTTTCTTTTTTTTTAATAATAATTAATTAACAATAATTACGAGTAAGTACTGTATGTACTAAACTTAAACTAAAATTGCATAAATTAATACAAAGTGTGGCCTCCTCTGTTATTGAGAACCTGCTGGCACCGATTATTCATAGAATCGATGAGACTGTTAATGTTACCCTGCGGCAATTGTTCCCAATGAAATTTTAGTAAATCCATCAGTTGTTGGGTTGTTGTCACTCCATCCAAGTCCTTTAAAACGCGTCTCTGGAGCATGTCCCATGCATGCTCGATGGGGTTGAGATCTGGCGATTGTGCAGGCCAAGGCCATACCAGGATGTTTTCCCTTGCCAAGTACTCCCGTGTGTGCAAAGCTGTATGCGAACGCGCATTGTCATGCATCAACGTGAAATCGGAACCAAGCGTTTGTGCGAATGGACGAACATAAGGCCTTAGAACATCCTCAACGTAATTTGCAGCGTTCATGTTACCATTTACAAAAACGAGCTCAGTTCGTCTGTTCTTCATAATACTCGCCCATTCCATAACTGTTAAGCCGTTGTATGGATGCACTTCCTGAACACACCCTCAGTCTTTCAGTATTTCCAGGACGACGGTACACTCTTACCCTTCTAGTATCAGGCTTGAACCCAAATCGAGACTCATCGCAAAATAAAATTTTATCCCATTGTTCCCGGGTCCATGTAATGTGTTCCCTACACCATTCATTTCGATGAGCGCGATTCCCGTGACGTATCGGTGGGCACCTAATTGGCCGTCGTGCTCGTAGGCCATACTCATGCAGTCGATTTCGCACAGTTTGGCAGCTAACAACAACACCACTTGAATTTTGTAGCCTTAAACCTATCTCTCGGGCGGTTAACATCGACTGGCGTCTTGCAGTCAGCTGTATGTATCGATCTTGCCGTGTGGTTGTACACCTTTCTCGACCTGGGTGCTGCTCAGCAGGATCTCGCGTGTTAGTGTAACGCTGATGAAGACGGCAAAAAACGCATCTGTTGACACCAAAATACCGAGATACCTGAGATTGACTTCTTCCCGCTTGCAACATTCCTACAGCTCTTTGCATTTCATCTGCGTTCAAATAACGTCGCTCCATGACGTAAAAAATGTCTCAAAATCCAAATTTGTTCAAAACTTTTTTCAAATTATTGTTTAAATCATAAAATTGATACAGAATACTAAATTTTAATAAGCAAAGAAAACGCTATAAAATTCCGACAAATGCATTCACTTTTGAATTTGTGAAAAAAAAAAACAAATGATTCTCTATTTTTTTACAACCAGCCAGTATGTCCTCTAGATCAAAAAAGTTTACATAGGTATTACCTACTTGGTAAGAAATTATTTAATAATTGATTTATAATTTGAAATTGTATGTGTTGCTTAGACTTTTTTGATGTGTTTATATTATATATAGATATGAGTTCAATCGGGAAAGACCGATCGCCCAGGTTGCGCATGAAGTGGAGCTAACTCGTGTAGATGAGCGTGAGGAGACGCTCTGCAAGCAAGTCGCGACCTCACCCAACGACCCGACCTCCAATTCCGCACGTATTGGCTCGCTTCAACGAAAATCGTGAGGAAAATGTTCTGCTGAGAAAGTGCTAGATTCATTAATACTTTCAGTTTAAATCGTAATAATATTTTAATAGGTCTATTTAATAGTTTCATAATGGGACAGATTCATGGAATTCGGAAATACGTTAGCGGTAATCTCGCCAAATGTAGTAAACAGAATTAGAATTGACCAATTGTGGCAAACAGACGCGGTTGGGGTAACGAGCCGGAGCGCAGCGGGCGGTCGTACGAGGCGCCGCTGAGCTACGAGGCTGCGCTGGCCATGGGTCGCGGGGGCGGGGCGCGCGCGCTTCCGTCGCCGGCGAGCGCGCCGCGTCTGCCCAACGGGTACAAGCCGCGCGCGCGCCACTCCGACTCGGACGAGGACGACTGGTGCTAGCGGCGCCGCCGCGCGCGCTCCCAGCGGGACGTGCGCGCGCCGCCCGCCACCCCCGCGCTTCACGCCCACACTTTCTGACGCGTCGCGCTCCGCCGACAGACTGTACGGCCCCGTACTCGCCGACCGCGTGTGTACATAAAGACGGACGACTATCGCCGCTCGGCGGCCCCGACGTCCCGGACGTGTCGGTTCGCGGGCACCGAGTGTTCGAATTCTAGTATTTACAAAGTTTTGGAAAATTTAATTTTTAATTCGCTAAAATTTTACTCTTTGATTTATATTATGATAAGGTAATTGAAATATAAAACAGTGCCAGGCAACTCGTTTGCGCTAGGATTTTTACATAAATGAAATTATTAGTCTGTATCGTAAAAGTAAACTTTCTATATTAAATTTGCACTACATAAAGTCTACATTATATATCGCCTGCTGAAACGACGTCGGCTGGGGTCTGCGCTCGCGTGTTCCGTCGTACCGCCCTGCCCATTGCGCGCGCGCACGCCCGCGAGGGTCCGCCCCGCGGTAGTGAGTCACGATGGAACACGCGCCTCGCGTGACGTCAACGACCACACCGGTCTCGTTTCATGTTCAAGTTAGACGTTGAGTGAATCTAGCATTTCATCGTCGAAACAAATTAATACTAGAATTGTATAAAATATTTACATAGCTAATAATTTTTACTTAGTTAATATATACTAAATAAATAATTAAACATTTTTTATTAAATTTGCTGTCCTTCCCCCAAGTGCTTTATATCTATGTTATTTAAATTTAAATACAATTATAAATATGGATTGTATGTAAACTTTAAAGAAATATTTCTGCATATTATTACTTAAATTGTTAAATCGTGTGTAGGCCAGTCAATACGTATCTAGTATTTTGTTACATTTGGTGATAAAGGTTGTATAATTAAAGAAGTTAGTTATCTAAACGGATATTGTCGGGCGAGGTTTAGTGCCTACTGTAACTATAACTTTACATTTGTTTAATTCAACACTAGCCATTATAATATTTTAAAGATTTAGCCAGACCAAATGTGACAAAAACTTTTCATCCATTTTTGACTGGTTAATTGATGACTTTTAAATAAAATAGATTTTGTCGCCTGGTTGATATGACATGCTGTTGATAAAAAACTTGTAATGTTTTATTAGACAATAATAATTGCTTCTGAAAAATATTAATTAAAAATATGTTTCAAAACCTTTTTCTTTTCTATTTTATTTTCGTTAATTTTCAAAAACAATAAGTACTAATAAAATCTGTAACTATGATTTTCATTGTATCCGTTATATTTAAAAAAGTCATTAAAAATCTAATCTAACATTACACGTTTTGAGTGAAGTATGAGTAATTGCAATGTAAAGCCGGATCAATCCCAACGCTTAGCTGTCTGCGATGCACGATGGTGTGGTAGAAGTATTGTCACCGGAGCGTAAGTGTGCACCGCGCGCACTCGCCGCTCGCACCCAGCCAAGCGCTAGGGTTGTCGCTAACATGTTGTCTAGCAGTATATAATCGCCCATAGAGCATGTATTCAAAATTGATAAACTAATGAAAATAATTATTAAGGTTATACAATGAAAAATAAAACTCCATAGTTAATTTTCAAATCCCCAACGCTATAGCTGTGAAATGAAAATTTTTAATCCAATATAATTAATCAATGTTATAAGAGTTTCATACAATAACTAAAATATTATTCATACAGTGAAATCGTAACTTGTGTAGCTAAGCTTTGTTTTTTGAACTCGCAAATAAACTGAGTGTGACCAGGCACAAAATCCATGAATGCACTGTGAATTGGTTTTACCAATGTAATTGGATTGAATCTGTATTAAAATAACGTGTAACCATTAAGAAATAAACCAATTCAGAAGCAAAGACCCTCCCAATCCTAATCGACCTGGTATATTACTCATTGACATTTGAATATAACCTTAGTTTTCGTATTTCAAACGCGACTTTTGCAAGATTCTTTTTCAACAACTTTTTTGTATAGTTTACTCATAATAATAAAAATAATACCTTTTTATCTATACATACTCGAATGTTTAAAAATGTTCTAAAAAAGTTTGATTTGGTGTTACAATTATTTTATTGTGCAATGGTCGCCGTTTGATACTCATATGTTCAACATCTCACCATCGTTGCGAGGCATGCTCTAACGTACGAACTAGTACGACGAAATTGTAAATACATGATTTTCTGTGATAACATGAGGAAAAATGAGATTTATAATTAGAACTGTGTGGTTGCATAGGAAAGTTATTTATTTCTAAACGCTGTGCGAATCTACAATCTTTTGTACGGCGTATCGTTTGACAGTAAAGGTATGGGTCTTTACGCATATTCTCTAAGTTAATTATGGATTGCTATTTTCATTTGACTGGTAGTTGTATAGTAAGTACTTTTATACAGATTTTTGAAAATGTTTTCTCTAATTACATAGTCCAGTCCGATCTCCAAATTGTACATTTTGAGTACACGACTCAAATACTCCGAACATGATATTATGGTGACTCGTGATACTCGCCGGTTACATTAATCCATATTACATATTGTTTATCGTAGAATTTATCAGATCGGATATTACCTAAGACACTTCGATTGTTATCACTATAGTTTTTATTATAGCTTTTAATGACTATTTTTGTTTCATATTTTACCTCTGTTATAATTATAGAACAAAGTGTATAGTAAAAATAAAATGTTAATTTACTTGTTATCGGTATGTTTAAAACTCTGTCCACGAGAAATAGTTGAATTGATTTTTTAATTATTTATTATAATGACAGTTTAAAAATACTATTTGCATAAATAAAATTTTTTGTGATAATAAAAATCCATTTCGATATTTTCTTCACGCGGACAGAATAAATTTTAGTATTTTTTTGTAAGCTTGAAGTTGCGATTGTGAGAATCATATTATGCAAGTTGTTTTTTATGAATCTTGTTACATATTATATTGAATCTTGGATCATTAATTCAATTAAGATTCTAATAAAGTTAATGTATAAATATTATTTGCATGACTAACGTCATTCGTTTCCCTCCATAGGTTTAACTCCTAGATGTTGTAAACCAAAGATGTTTTCAAATAAGAGATCTCTAAATGAATTTGAATGTGCATAAAATGATTCTTGAATTGTGCATTTCAGTAATTCGATATTGATACACGTAGGATGACTTAGTGTTACATTGTTTTGTTTATTTTTTCGGAAATGAGTGTCTAATAGTAAATTGTTACATTGATCTCAGAGTGTTAAGAGTTTTCCGTGTAGTTTTATCATTTGTGTGCATTGAGTTTAGTGAATAGAGTAAGTTGACGTCTCATGTGAGATTGTTGTGTCATGACACAAGTGAACACTTGTCTATGAAGTGTCAAAAGTATTCACCCGTAAAGGTAAATATTTTTCTCCTTCCGTCTTTGACACACCCAGTCTCTACTTACTCAACTCGATGTCGTATGACTCAAGAGTATCTATAATTGTTATTGTAAAGACGTACGGTTGTTTCGTTTTATGTGTTGGGGTGTTAGGTTACAATGGCCGATGGACTTTCGATGTGTGCTTCGGTTACAAGTGCGTCCCTCGGTGTTCGTCATATAACCATCGCTACGTGTTTAAGACGTGTAAATATTGTATTATATATCTCGGCCGACGTAGGGGTCGTGTGTGAAAATGTCTAGTGATATGTACTAGTTAATTAATGTTAGCTAGGTAATCTCGTCCCCAACTGTCCTTGAATTTAAGTTGGGTGTCTCACTGCCTTAAAATAATAATGAAAATGTTCGTTGTAATAGTACCCCAACTACTACGAATAAGTGGCATTTCAATAATCTGCATTAGACCACGTCCCCATGACAAGTGTTTAACGTGCGTTTATGATGACGCGCGTTTACAACTACACCCATTTTTTCAAGGCGTTCACACGCGCGTTAATAGCACGTAACTGTAAGCGCGCGTTATCAAAACGCGCGTTAAACGCTTGTCATGACAACCGGGTCTTATCGTCACGTCACTGTGTAACCATCTCTTCGTGTACATTGTCCCTTTGCTCTGTGAACCATGTAACTTGTATATTACCACTTTCTACAGCATCAACTTTAACATTTTTTACTCGGCTAACGAATTTATTAAATTGTAATTTGTTTTGATGTTTGTTTTTTTTAAATATTGCTAGTTGAGCTAGATAATAATATTAAAAGTTGAACTATCAACAGCTGCCTTTACACGTGCTTTATTCCACGGGTGTATTTACTTTCCAGACACAAGTACATACCACTTTATCTATTTCTAGCAATTTCTAAACATCGTGTATGTTCAAAATCCTTAACCGATATAAAGTTGTACAATACCAATCATCTTGGCTTAACTGTCGTGTACAGGCAGCTACAGTGCTTTAGTATTTCAATATGGTTAGCTATTAGGATCCTCGAAACTCACCAATAAATATTTGTTATATTCAAAAATATTTGTGTTCATAGAATAAAGCTTTCGTACCGGACTCAAGAAAATATGTTTATTTTATGAGTATGTTATTTATATCTATATATACAACACATATAAAAACCTGTTATATACAATGTGTTCCAAGAAGGCCAATCATGTTTTGTGGATCCTAGTATACGTAATATGTAATAAGCTTCAAGCTCGAGTACAAGTCGTGAAGAGGTTCTAGTTTGCCGTTACTCACATATACCTGTATAAAGTCCAATATTCCTGCTTTACATTTATAGCAAAATTGACACGTTATTTTTATCCATTTCTATATACTGTTTAATAAAAATAAATTCAGATTACTAGAATTTTCCAATCTTAAATCATTGTTCTACATTGTTGCGCTTGGGTCGGTATAAGCTTATCATCGACTTGTATATAGCATAGAAAGTTCATCGGCACAAGAGAGCACCGCAGAGCGTTTGGGTAAGGCCAATAATTTTGCAGGATGGTAAATCCTATTGATACTGTATTTAATAAAGAACCAAACTTAAAGTTAGTATTTAAGTAATTTATTATCCTACAACTAAATACTATACGCATGTTTTCACTATACCTACTGGTAATAGTTATGTACAATACCAAAGAGCTAATGTTTTATATATGAATTCTTGCTCGCCTGTAAAATTTTGCAGAATGAATCATATTATAAGAATGTACAATATGAATAAATGCAAAAAAGACATTTCCTCGATATGTGTGTATGTATTTACAACCCTCACGTCTTAAAGTAGGCAGCGATGGCTAACGCAAGTTAACTAGTACAATTTAACTAGGTATCGCAAGTTAACTAGTCCAGTTTAATTAGGTATCGCAACTTAACTAGTCCAGTTTAACTAGTTATTGCAAATTAATTAGTCATCATCAGATGGTACGTCAGTCAGTTTTGCTATCTGAACTAAATGTTAAAATAAAAATAAAACTAAAGGATTAAAGAACAGAAATTTGGTCCCCCAGTATTTTGTTCTCAAACTTTAAATCATTTCGTACACGACATAATAATATAAGGATTATATTTTAGTATATTATCCTTATTTATTATCCTAGCCGGGGAATGCTCTGAGGCATCCCGCGGGGGAGTGGGGACTACCCAGGCGGGTAAGTGGGACTCGCTGCGCCCGTAATGTGGTAAGATTACGTAAGATACATTTTATTACACATTTAAGTTTAATCGTCATATTACACTGCTTTACACCGTTTGATGAACCAATATTTAACCAGACAGTTGCAAGCTGTTCGTCTTTTTGTATTTTTATTTTTATTTTTATTTTTTTACAATTGGAATAGTTACAGGCTACAGATAGACTAGCATACACAATAAAATAGAAATAGAAGAATCTTTTAGAACACTGGAGCCCTATTATAACTAGACACAACATTGAAAATTCGATTAATTTTAGTGCCTTACACAGTTAAAAAGAAAAACATTTAAAAATACAAAATCAAATGAAATAAGTAGGTATGTAATTATAAGATTTAAAAAAAATAAGTAGCAATTAGATTATTATTTAAACTAGTAGGTATGTGAAAAAATAAATTCTAAGTTAGTGATATAAAAGATAAATAATCATGAAATATTGTATTCAATTATTATAGTTTCGTAAGTCATTAACGGTTATATCCAGAGTACGTGACCAGTGATGCTTAATGAGACATCTTTTGAAGGATTGATGGGTACAGTCAAATATATCAAAATCAGAGCATATCATATTATACAGTCGACACATTCTATATAATGGATTGTTTCTTGAAACATTGTTGAGAGATTGTGGAATGTTAAAGAGTTTATGAATACGCACGGACCTAGTTGGTACCTTAATCGATAGCTGCTCCAGTATCGAGGTGTTTAAAGCACCATTTGCAATTTTGTGGAGAGTACACAAAACTAATATTACTCTGCGAATTTCTAAACTTATCATGTTGAAGTGCTTCAAGCGCTCGTTATAGTCATGTATTTTCCTTCTCAAGCCAAATCTAGAGCATAGAGACCTTAAAAATCGCCGCTGAATTGCCTCTATTCTATCAATATGAGTGTTATATATAGGGGACCAAACGGATGAGCAATATTCAGTTATGCTCCTCACTAGCGTCATATACAATGTGATCCATGTCGTTGCATCCTTAAATGGTTTGGCAGACCGGATTACAAAAGACAACATTTTGTTAGCTTTGCTGCAAATGTGGTCGTAATGAGTATTGAAAGACATTGTCGAATCAAAAATAACACCTAAATCCCGAACTGTATTCACGCGCGTTAAGGCAGTATTAGCCGCAGTATAATTGTATACTAAATTCTTTTTGTTTTTTGTAAAAGATATTACCTGACATTTGTTACTACTAAGGACCATGTGATTTTGCGAACACCAGTTTACAATTTTATTTAGGTCACACTGAAGAGCTCTGCAGTCTTCAATGTTGTGTATTTGACGGAACACTTTTATATCATCTGCATAAGCTAAGCATTCACTATCAATGCTCATCAAGAGGTCGTTGACAAACATAATGAATAATAGAGGACCTAAATTGGACCCTTGGGGTACACCTGACGTTACCAAAAACGGAACCGAGTCATAACCACTCAAAGCAACCAACTGTGATCGATTACTGAGGTACGTAGTGAGCCATCGATGAAGGCTTCCATGTATTCCCTGGTGGTATGCTTTTATTAGCAATATAGAATGATTGACCCGGTCAAACGCTTTAGAAAAATCTGTATAAATTGCATCAGTTTGTATTCTGTTATTAAATGAGTTACATATAAATGCCGTGTATGTGAGTAAGTTTGAGCTCGTTGATCTTCCGGATACGAAACCGTGTTGTTTCGGGCTCAAAAGATGTTTAAAATGATTAAATATTTCATCGTAAACAAAACCCTCAAAAACTCTAGCGAACCAGCTTAATATACTTATAGGCCGGTAATTTGAAACGTCACTCTTATCCCCTGATTTGTATATAGGTGTAATTTTAGCAAGCTTCCACAACGATGGGAATATACCTTCGTGGATAGATTTGTTGTATATAATTGCCAAAGGAAATGCTAAAGTAGTTGCACAGAGTCGGATAAAAATAGGCGGTATACCATCCGGCCCAGCACCTTTAGATAGGTCAATATGCTCAAGCTTGATTAATACACTTTCAGTTTTTATACTAAACTTACATGTGGAGAAGTTTGATTGTGGAAATTGTGGGCTATAATTAACAGTTGTACTAGTGTCATAGACAGACGAGAAATAATCGGCAAAAAGATTAACTATGGATTCACCCGTGTCAGCAACTTTACCTTGGTAATGCATTTTACCAGGAACATCATTAGTGATCCTTTTGCTTTTTGTATAACGCCAGAAGGATTTTGTATTTGTTTTCAAATCTCCTTCAATACGAGTTATATAATTCTTAAAACAAACATCCATCATAGATTTTACTCTTGATCTTAGCGTAGAGAAGGTATCGTAATCACGAGGGTTAGCATTCTTTTTATAGCGGGAGTGATATTTGTCCTTTACTTTGAGCATTTTTATAAGACCATGTGAGAACCAAACCGGATATTTGCCGGACTTAATCCTCATTTTCGGTGTATATTTTTCAATAATAACATAAAGTTGGTTATAGAAAAATTGAACAAATTCATCACAATTAAGTTTCTGAGCATAGTATTCCCAGTTAATTTATGAAAGATCATTTTTACATCCTACATAATCTGTCTTGCGAAAATTTAATCTATCAACAATAGAATTTGTGGTTAAAGATGTCGTTACGTGTCCTATGAAATTAGCTTCTATTGGAGGATGATGTGCATCCATCCTACTGATAGGTGTTGGATGCGATAATTTGAATTGTTCCGGGCAGTCTGTGATAATTAAATCTAATAATCTTTTATTAAAATTGTAAGTATTGTTAATTTGACGCATGGATGTCGTGTGAATGAAATCGTACAAAATCATAGATTTATCACCAGAATAGTTTAAAGGACAACCGGAGTCTACAGACCATGTTATGTCACCTAAATTGAAATCACCGATTATGCAGGTCCTATACTGTGGTTTACAATTTATAATGAATTTACAAGTCCTGATATAATTTTAAAAAATGTCGCATGGGATGTAATCTGGTATATATACGGCGCATAGATTAATGTACGTATTTTTAGATATCTTTATCTGCACCCATAAATCCTCCAAAAACTCTGTTTGCCAATCTTTGCGTACCAATATTTCAAGATTTTTAGAGACTGCAATCAACACCCCTCCCCCATGGTGTTTGTTGAAACGTTTCAGAAATGGAATACTCCTATCCCTACGTATTACCGAATACCTGCCATCAAATAGCTCAGATGACAATATCGTATCATCTAGCCATGTTTCAGAAAGGCATATAACATCATAATTATTAGATAGAATTGCATTATATATATCAATCACCTTGCTTCTCATACCTCTTATGTTTTGATAATAAATTGAAATAGCCATTATAAATAATTTTAAATTGCCAAAGACCAATAAATGTTAATAATTACATGTAAATAAATTGTCAAATAAATTATCGAATTAGATTCAAACTGTCCTTATTTCTGATTATTATAAATGGTGAATCGGGGTTTTTTCTTACATAAATACGACCATTCCGAACCCAAACAAACTTATAAGAGTATTCTTTAGCCCTAAGTCTTGCGGCAGCATGAAGTGATTTATTCGCAGGGGAAAGGTGCTCAGAAACGTAAACGGGTTTTTTCTCGCCAGCTATTCCTAGTAGAGATGTATTCAGTTTTTCATTTGAGTTAGCTTTATTGTATCTATGGATGGAGGAATAGAAATCATCACGACATCTTATGCTTCTGAATTTCACAACAATCATGCGTGGCTGCTTACTCTCTTTGTTAACTTTAGCAACTCTAGTGCAATGAACTACGTCCCCTTCATTTAATTTATGCCCAACGACATTGGAACATTGCTGTAGTAGATTAGACAGACTCTCATTGCGATATTCTGGTACACCATGCAGCTCTAAATTGTTTTCACGTAAGTGTTGCTCCATGTTATTTAAACGATCTGATAATTCATGAACCGAAATCTTAAGCGCGGCATTTTCACATTTAAGGGTAGCGTTTTCATTAGATAGCCTGTCAGTTGTATTTTTAATTTCATCATACTTTGCACCAAGAAAATCCATTGAATTATGGAGGTCCTGTAATTCATTCCTTAATATCGTTAGCTCAGTTTTAAGAATTTGTGTGAACATTGAAGGTAGTTCCTGTCTAATAGCCATAAATACTTCATCTCTAATAGCAGAAATTAATTCTGTATCATTTATATAGTCCTTAGTTGAATTAGTAGCTTTATTACAATTATTGTCCTGTCGATGGCCTTTATTGCGAGTTGTAATATTAGTGGAGTCCGTATCGTATGGCACATCACTATTGGACTTACTCGGAGAGGTGTTATCTTTAACATTGCGAACTGGAGTATGTATATTCCCTGATTTTGGCATTTTATTGGTGCATTCGTGACAGATCCACGTACTTTTGTGATCTTTCATCATTTTGGTACGGAATTGTCTCATGGAGATATTAGCGCATTCCAGATCATAAATATGTGTACATTTACAGCAGTTTATATATTCAGGCTGTATAATTTTAGTGTGACAACCAGCGCAAATGTGAGACTTAGAGGACATTTTGATCTTCTATAATATTATTGTAGTCCTAATTTCGAACGTTAGGTGGCAGCAAATAATGATTAGATGTCGTTACTTTAAAAAAACAATCTTTGAATGATTGATAACAAATTCAACAGTTCACAATAATTTATTCGTTCAATTCACTATAATTTTAAATACCTTGCATTTCAAAAAATATCTTCAGTTATTATCCGAGTTGACGGCGTCAGTGTCCATGGAACTGATGTCCGCGTCTCCGTCGCTGACGATGATGACAGGGTACAGATTATGATTCCTTCTGGGCAGTGAATGTGCGTCGCGAGAATCTAAAAAAAAACAAATACATACAAAGTTTCCTCACCCATTTTATAATATTTTTTCGCACGCGCAACAAATGCTCTAACGAATTTGACTTGTTGCAATGTTAACTTAGTTTCATTTTTAACTAACATTTATGGATTATCACATCCAGTTTTCAAACTTAAATAAAATTATGAATAATCACCTCCGTGAGTTGCGGGTGATGTATTCAACGGCTGATCGGGTAAAGTCGCAGCTACGTCTTGTATTTCCACCACTTGCAGCTGGTCCGAGCTCTCGGGCTCTTGTAATTCATCACTTAAGGTCTCCTGAAATTTTATATTTATTTTTATATCGAAAAAATACCTGCTCTCTCCTTTTATTCAAAATAAAGCAAAGCTTAGAAGAATTTCGTCGAAGATACAAGTAACATATTATTATATACCGATAGGCATGCATTCCCTAACTAACGCATGGTGCAAGTGGGTCACTTATTTATCTTATTGCTAACCATGAGTCTTCGCCTCAGTATCAGGCAAGGCGAATATTAACCTATGCGCTGACTTAACTCATAAAAAACTTCACACACTCACAAAGACATTTAATTTTATCTGACATGTAGATTCCCTCACTGTTTTTCTTCACCGATGAGCTAGCGATGATATGCACGAGGAAATTTAGAAAAACCGTGCTTTAGGGATAGCGAGCATGTAAACAGAATAGACCGGTAATGTCATGCATTTTGTATGAAAACAAATTCCGCCAAAATTGTGCTGCGATGCTGCGCCGGTTCTGCGCTCTGATTGGTTGACTGATGGCCATTGATGGATGATTGGCCGATGGTACATACACACACAGATAGCTGGTTGGTTGAATTGCTATTGCGTCAGTGACAAATCACTGACCAGTTTTGTAATTTTATGGCTCACATTACTACTTTATCCGGTTATATGCTTGATGGGGATAGCACATACATTCAATAATAAACCTACTTGACTCTCCATTTCCGACGAAGTACCACTGGAACTAGTGGAGGAGCCGTGTTCGGAGCTCTCGTGGGACACGTCGCTGTGCATGCCCCTCCCGTCCCCCGCACCAGCGCCGATCACACCCGGTTCCATCACATTACTGTTTACGTCTAATCCCGGTCCCACCACTGTCAATGGTGTCGAGACAACAGGACGGTCCGGTTCCGAATCACTCTATCATCAGAATATTTTAGTTTATAATAAAATAACGCTGACTAGATGACGACCTCTGTTTAGTTGTTAGTTTATGGCTTGGGCCATAATTGAGAGAATGGTTTGATGTTAATGACGACTTATCATCCTAATATTTTGGTCATTTACTAGCATCGAGCATATAACCAGAATACCAGAATAGGGCGGTAATGTTGTTTTGTATGAAAATAAATTCCGCCAAATTTGTGCTGACACGCTGCGTCGGCTCTGCGCCCTGATTGGTCGATTGGTCATTGATGGGATGATTGGCCGATGGGGCGTACATACAGATCACTGGTTGGTGGAATTGCTATTACGTCAGTGACAAGTCACTGACCAGTTTCGGAATTTTTTGGCTTACATTGCTACTCAATCCGGATATATCCGGATTGAGTAGCAATGTAAGCCAAGCTCGATATTCACTAGACATCATCACTAGAGTCGATGAAGAAATGCTAATGTGGTCCACATAGCTCTGCTTTTCAACTCAACATTACAATTGTAGCTAAGCAAATTCTCCTTACTCAACAACAACAATAAGCCGCATGATAGCGATCGCCCGGCCCCGCCTACGCCCCGCCTAATTGTTTCGGTGTAGTAGCACTAGCCGAATGTAACAAGTCTTGCAATATAATATAGAGATGTGTTACATTAACACTCGTTTGCATTTTATGATATTAGTATACAAACAAATAACACTACTTATTTGTTAGTATTTTTTTATATTAGGCAAAAGCTAGAGTCTAATAAAAATCATATTAATGATAAATAATTATTGAATTTCTGACCTCAAAGAGCCAATAAGGAATCTGAAGATCATCATCGATTGTGCATGACTCAAACGTATTGTCTGAAGATTGGTCCGACAGCGATTGTTGTCCGGAAGCCTACGGTAAAAAATTTATCGATTGTTTTATTTTTGCTTGGTTATTTTTAAGTAAAAAAATACCTATATATAAACAGTATAGGTACCATTTAAGTAATAAATAAATGAAGTTTCATTTTTCTTTAATATGCAAAAACAAGAAAAAATATTACTTTAACGACTATAGTTAACCATTTTACATCTTTACATGATTATAGTAACATTAACTTCAGAGCATAAAGACGACGAATTTTTTACTTCATATGTGTTACTTGGATTTCCTAATATAAATCATTTAAAAAAAACATATTTTATATAAACTAAAAACGTACCGAGTTTCCAGGAAGTCTAGCATGGCTTCCAGTTTCGGAGTCAACAGAATTAACAAAATCTACTCGGTTGTTTAATTGACATTCTGTATCAGAAGGTCTGTTCACGTCTACAGCTGGTGTAACGGTTCCTTCATTCTGGAAATCGGTATTATCTTAATTTACATAACTCTAAAATCACTTAGTCTGTAGGTTATGTTATGTTATGTTAAATTGTTGTAAAAGTTTTAAATTATAATGTACATCTATTTTTATTGTATTCGAACCGAGAACGCTTAGTTTGAAAAAGTTATCTAATATTTGCTAATTTAATATACTTCACTCAACAATACGAGGGTATTGTTAAACAGCGGTGAAGGAAAACAGACATAAAGATACAAAAATGTCCTAAAAGATAAAAGAATGAACTATTACAATAATTTATGCATATTATATTAATTACAACTTACGTATAATATATTTTGTTTATCATCAAATGTGTCATGGACATGAGAAACAGTTGAATCGTCATTAATTTGTGTAAAAAAGTCTTCGTCTACTTCATTATCAGCTGAAAAATATTCCGAGAATTTCGAAGTAGTTATAGATGCGATTGATTTATGTGATAATAAATCTGGATTAACATTTATCAAAAGAACGTCATCCAATTCTGTAGATGATATTTTATGTATTTCACTTTCACGGTTTGGTATCGATTCTACGTCATCATTGCACGCTTTGAGGTCTCTAGACAAAACCACAGTGGCATCACTCGGTTCTTTTTCGATTTTATAACTGTAAACAGAATCTGAATTGCGAAAGTTCATATCAATCAGCTTGCTGTTACTTGAAGCGCTTTCAATATTATTCAAATTCTGTTCAATTAGATTTTTCATATCTATTTCAATACTGTTTATCGTAGCATTACTTTCATTCCCATTGGTAAATTTAACTGCTTTATCTAAAGAGCCTAATTTTTTATAACATGTAGTCCTTTTGTTAAAACTTTTATCGCTAACAAGTGTTTTGTTATTAGGACGAGTGAAGGACTTATTTACTGTCAAATTTAATTCATTGCAATATTCGGTATTACCCGAAACAATATTTGTTGATTTAGCAGACCCCTGAAGTTTATTTCTACCTACAGCGAGGTTTATGAACGGTGTGTTTTCAGGAGCAATTTGTGTTCTAAGCATGTCTTTATTTCGTACAATATTTGTTTCTTTGCCGAAATGTTCCTCAATTTTATTTTGTATAGTCACTGCAATATTTTCCTTATTTTCACAAAAGCCGGTTGAAGTATTTGCCTTTTTATAGTTTTTGAACTTTCGAAACACTTTTCGATTTTTATTTTTATCATTTTCACGATCAATGTTATCCGAAGAGCTTCTCTCTGAACAAGTCGAATTAATTGTATTTAAAAGAATTTTATTTTGAAAAGATAGATCCCGAACTGTAGCTACGCTATTTGGAGATGAACATGGAGAATAAGATTCGGGAGTGCTTGGAAGGCTAGCCGGTACATAATTCTTAGTGCAGTCAGGTTCAGCTTTACAAATATTTTTTTCAGAATCTAATTCATTTCTATACACGAAGTACGATGTGTTTATTTTATTCTCGTTTGGTAGATAGTTCTTCGAGTCCCCGTCATTGTTTAAATTCAATATAGCAAATGTTTTGCTCGTAATATTATTAAATTTGTTGACAAAGTTTGGGTTAATATTTCTATTCTCATTTTTTGAGTATATGTTTCTTCTCTTTTTTAAGTACGGCGGTATATAGTTTTTGATGTTAAAAATATTGATGTTTTCTACTTGTTTTTTCACAGGTGTAGATGTTTTTATAGGATTTCTATTAGAAATAAATGTCTGGCTACTTTTCTTTCGATTAATGCTGAAAATTTAAGCTAATCAAGTAAACCTTCATTTTATGGTATAAAAATTATAGTATATTATTATGCTTTCATCTAGTACCTAAGCCATTTATAAAAATCAACATGAAAATAATTTATCAATAATAATAATTTGAAAATATAACTACTTCAAATACCTTGTTGTTATCTTCGAAGAAACCTGCGAAAGTAAATGGTTTATATTAGAGATATTTTTGTACCTTTCATTTTATAAATATTCTATATATAAAAGAAGTTAAAATGGAAATGTACCTTAGTCTTGCTTATGGTTGTTTTTGGTTTTATATTTTTTCGCAATTCATTGGACTTGGCTTGTTTTTTATTCTTTTTCATTGTGTCAATGTAATACTTATGATTTTGTATTTTCGTTTTTGATTTTTTTGTTGTATTTGTTAGCATTGTATTACGCACCGTCACTGGTCTTTTATAATTTATGTGTACATCATTTTTTGTGGAAACTTTGCAGGAATCTATTTGTTTTGATGCCATTTTTTTCTTTGCAATCAAATCATTATTTTTCTTATAGTATATAATAGGATTTTTCTTTGTGACAACCTTAGGATTACCCCGTTGCCACTTTCCTTGATAAACAATATCTTCAGACACCTGTCTATCCTTAAAGCAATGCACGTGAATGCCCCCATAACTTAGCTGTGATCTTCCACGTGTTACAGGTGAATTGTTCGCTATATCATGTGCCTTAATAATGGGAGACTGAACTCCACAAATACTGCTGTTGTTGAAGTGATTAAGCAAAGTGCCTGAACTGTCCCACATTTCCGAAGATTCTTTACTTTTTAGTGCACTACATACTGGTTTAACTAATTCTTCTATAAATACCGGATCTAAATTGTCTGAAATCAATTGATTATTGCGGCTTTTATTTTGAGGCTGACATTTTTTATCCGTAGTAACAGTTGCAACGGAAATTGCATTCGAAACACTAATCCCGCTTGTGCTAGTACCAATGTTTGCATGTGTTTTATTAATTTGTACATTTATACCAGAATCTTCTATTTTTATGCCTGTTTTACGAGGTTTCGGTATTATGTCTGATAAATTTTCTTTTATATGTATATCTGAAATAAAATGATTCGTATCGTCTGGTCCACATTGTGCATCTGTACTAAAATGACGAATTCCATCAGAAGTACTCGGTTCATTCATATCTAAAATATCATTAATATTATTTAGTTTACTTATCATACTTACCTATATTTAGAAATAACAATGAGTTAAAATCGGCATTGCAAAAACAAAAATAGAAATATGTAATTACCATGTAAAAATATTTCAGATTCAATCTTTTCAACAGAACTTTCTTTATAACAAGTAAAGCTTTCAACTTTTGTAACATTTATGACTGCTTCTGTATTTAAGTCGTTTTCCGAAACAGAATCATTTTCCGGATCAGTCCCGACTGTTCGATGGAAAGCAATCGTTTCTTCTCCGTCCATAGTTATGATTTTCATGAACATACTCTCCTCTGTCCGAGATTTTTCATTGTCTTTTGACTTGTGATAGTCACATACAGATTTTTCTGATTCATATATATCTTTATCTTCCCTTTGCCCAAACTGACATACTTTCTTTAAACTTCCTGGAATCTATCAAAATATAATATTGACAAGTGATATTAAGATATCTATTAAATTATGAAATATATTAACAAACATCTTACAGGTTGTGAAGACATTGCATTTTGGTAGTTTTGTTGGTTTTGAACATCCACATAGTTTTGATATTCTAGCTCCTGATATTTAATGATATTTAAGTAACTAGGCATTTTGGTAGTGATGTTTTTGAATATCTTCGATTTTCTATATTTTAAACAACTTTTTTCTCCTTTTAGTTTGTTCTTATTTTTCTTTATCTTCGTCTCGCTCCGATTTAATATAACAATTTCAGTATTGGGTAGATCTATATTTTCAATTTCGTTTTCATCTCTATTATTTACGTCGATTGTATTTATCTTTTGCGAATCGTTAGGAGAAGAATTTGAAGGCATATTGTGCAAGAATTCTTTTTCAAAATCATTATGTTCTTCATTAAACATAAAATTACAGTCGTCGTTCTTGAAGTCTTCCTGTCTTTCTTCAATAACGTTTCCATTACCTAATTCGTACACATACAAAGTACATACATTTTATTGCTTTGTGTCACTATTAAATAGGTAATAAAATTGAATTCTCACCATCAAAGTTTTGGTTTAGTTTCTTACTTAATTCTAAATTCTCCAATTCTTCGCGCTCTTGAAAATACTCAATAATGCTATCTTCATCTAAAAGACATTATTTTTTTACTTATGTTATTGATGTACAAAATACTATGTAGGTATACTAGAAATAAGATAATCAAGCAAATCCGAATTTCATGTTTCAAAAAAATTTAAGATACAATACTAGTTGATTACCTGAATTCGAAATCAAATGTTGATACCTGTCCAAATTGTTATCTTTACTGAAAAGAGTTACACTAAATATTATTAGTAAATATTAATATATTTTTATTAATTGATTTAAAATCAAAACCAACTCACTCCAAATTATCTTCTCCAATTCTGGCAGAAAAATTGTTGTTTTTGACTTCTGTGTCCAAGGAAAAAAGTTTACTATTATTATAAAATAAAATTTTGCGGAGCTTATTTGGTTCATATTACGGTCAACTTACGTGCTACCAATGTTATAATTGTAGGCCTGCTTTTAAAAGAAACACTGAACTAATTGATATACTTACAATTTTCATTTTGTATATGCCTATCTATAATGTGTATTTTGTGTACATAATTACCATGTTAAATCCAACTATACCGATGCGAAAATTTATTATTAAATCGCCTCCATATGAGCCTAGCACATACCTGGCATGTACTGGTCCCGACAATAAAAAGTATCAAGAGATATCATCATCATCAGCCTCTATTAGTCTACTGTTACATAGGGAGGCCTATGTAACAGTAGCGCCAAGAGACGCCACGTCAATGAACGCCAAGAGACCAACTTACCATAATCAATAGCTCTCATTTTGCATATTCCCGAATCTTCTAGAAAGTGTTTCTTGCGCCTCATCATGGCGTTCTCTGTCAACGTGAGCAAGTCGTAGAGCTTGTACAGCAGCCAACTGGACGGCGGCGGCTCGCTGCCCCTGCGTGGGTTTAGAGCCAGCTTCATGAGGCGACACACGACTCGATCTAGCTCCGTAGTGATGTCTTCCTCCTTGCACAACCCTCGCAGGTTTCTTATCTTTTGGTCCAAAGCACGACGCAGTCCACGGTCTATACAAGAGTAATGTGTCATTGCATGCCAAAACTTTCAACATCTTGCTGTATACAGCATTACTTACATATCCAAAGCATACTTTGGAAAGATTTTGTTCACCACGCTGGGTAGACATGGAAAACCCACTAATCGCCCACTGTAACGGGTCGTTTACGAATGCCAAAACATTCCAAGAATCGATCGGCATCGCCATTATGACTATGACAGAGCATTTTTTCAATGACGTAATACCTCACTAGTAACCCACTGTCCCTTTTCGACGCAGCATTTTTGTGTGGATAGGTAAACCAACAAATATACTGACAATAATTTAGTTGGAATAAACTCCAATCGCTGTTAGCTTTTGGTTCAAGCCTCGCGTGCTCCTTACAGAAATACATTAACGCATTTTGAATTTTATGTTATATTTTTCACCTATCTATATTAAACATCCCAATAAACTATCCCGTTCATTATTATCAACATACAAACCGTTTATCACCGGCTCTTGAACACTCTCTGAAACAGATAGAGCGTCCGTAGATGTCCACTGAAATTAAATATTAAATATAAATAATTTAAACCAACTTCATCTTACTAATATTATAAACGCGAAAATTTCTAAGAATGTATGGATGTATGTTTGTTATTCTTTCACGCAAAAACTGCTGAATGTATTATAATGAAACTTTACATAACATAGCGTATATAACAGAAAATCATATAGGCGCGCGGGTGAAACCGAGGGACCCTGTTAGTAACTTATATACTCATGACAATATAATGGTTTCATTGATCATACGAACAAGTAACGTCACAACCATCGAAAACTCGCGGCAGATTATCACACGAGGCCACATACATTCTTGTATCACCAGGAGGCCCTTAGTCCCCACGACTCGTAGAATTTCATTCGTCTTCCCACCCTTTAGTTACAAACTGAAACTAACGTATCGAAGGTATATAGTGTCGTTGAATACACACGAGTGCGTTACGTGAAAGTTTCACAATGAAGTCGTGTATTCAAGTGATAAACCTCATCAAATGCATTTCAAATAATCTTTTAAATTGTAAAGTAAATACAGGACACCGGCTAAGTAATAATACAGCTCTTACTTCTCAATATACAGGATTGATTTTTGAGACGGGTCAGTAAGGGCAGGTACCTTAACCGTTATAGTTACAGGAAAACGTTCCTAGGAGACCATCCATAACTTTTTAAGATATTCTGAACTGCATTCACAGATTTTTGAGAAAGTTTACAGTCAGCGAAATAAATGCTAAAATCCAGAAAAAAACTTTTTATGCCTATCGATCCTACTTCGTATATGGATCAAGACTCTATGGGACCATTTCAAAAATCAACCTGTATAGCCGTTATTTTCTTAATATTTAGACAAATTTCACTTATTCTAGAATAACTATTTTGTGATTTTATGACTTATCACGATTTGCATGTATTGATAATGCAGTAATAAATACTTTAAGAATAAAATATGTCTCAATCGATGTTATGTGATAGGCTAAATATAGAAATAAAACTAGGTGAGGTAGAAAAACGACTGTCATACAAACGATAAAAAATATTTTTATTACAATTAATATAACACTTAAATGCGTAGTAATATTATACTTATGCTTACAATATATGATCTTAGTCTTTAGTTTTATAATATGATGCTCTTCCATCATATTTTAAATTTCAGTGTGCAAGAAAACAATATAAAAATATTCTGTTTCATTTCTCAAGTTTTTTTTTTCTTCTTACACAAATAAAAAAAGTAAAACTTGCACACTGGACAAAGTTTCAACGATACAACGAAATGTATACTAATAATGTTATTACCATTATAACTAATACTCTACATACAGCACTGTAACATGATTACCGTACTTTGTGAACCGGATTGAAGTCAGTCTTTCCGCATTTTGAGCATAGATTTTTATATTATAATAGATTTAGCGAGAATTAGTTAGAGCGAGATAGACAGTTATATATTACGTAGTACACGCTATTAGCCTAGGAACAAGTATCAAATGGAATTGACATTCGAAAAATGTAGCATATTTTAATTTTTTATTCATTAATGAACGAAATTTAAAAATTATAGTTCTGCATGTAGCCAGAATGTAACCAGAAATCAAAGGGAACACTTTATACGTACCTACCCACACACGCACAAGATTTCAGTCTCATTTAATAATCCCCCTTACCCTATCTACGCAATATTTAGTCTATGGTTTTATGAGCACTTTGCGCCACTAACTTCAGTCCGGTCAGTTGAGTTGCTCTACAATGAGATCAGTAGAAATGTGATGTTACATCGGACACGGCATCGACGTCCAGCCAGTCGTCCCGCGCGGACGAGCCGTCCACCAGGCGACAGTACACCACCACGTCACCCACAACCTCATAGCCGTTCCATTCGAGCAGCTCTCTGAAATATACCGCGATATATCTTTAAAATATTTTTAATATGTTTTTTAAATTAAAAACAATTTTTACGCAGACAAAAAGTGAATTCAACAATTGAATAAAAGTTTTATAGTTGATTTTAGTTTTATTTTATTTTTCCGTATAATTAGTTATTTACCCGGTAGAAAAAACACGCAGAGATTTTTTAACAAATACGAACGCATATGACGTAACTTACATGGAAACAGATCAAGTAGAAGGTACAGGTGGTATCGTATCAAGAGTTTAAGTTATTGGCGAAGAGAATTCCTTCTCTCGATTGGCGATTACTGCACCGACAAGAACAAGGCTCTTAAAAAAAAGATATATGACGTAACAATGTTGATTTCTACTCATCGCACACGGTAGGTGTTTTAACTTTTAAGCAATAACAAGTTTAACATTATGACATCACAATCATGGCGAACATAGAGAATTAGTAGCCTAGTAATTCTTACAATTATATTTTGAAAGGACCTACAACCTTGAATTCACCGCAAGTATCAACGTCTCTATTGTCAAAAGGATGCCTACGATAACTATCGGATCCTGAGAGCAAACCACACGTACTCAAGTGACGTGAATTTTGGGACAAACGCAGAGAAACATACTCAAACGTTTGACAATCGGCTACTGATGTTTTATATCCATGTCGGTCGGAGCTACCTATATAATATTGAGTGACA
Source organism: Helleia helle (assembly GCA_963853865.1). Classification (NCBI taxonomy): domain Eukaryota; kingdom Metazoa; phylum Arthropoda; class Insecta; order Lepidoptera; family Lycaenidae; genus Helleia; species Helleia helle. The sequence goes on from OY971421.1 coordinate 19,534,462, forward strand.
TTGCTCCGAGATAAAACCCATAAACTAAAGAATTATAAAATCCCGTTGAATAGACCAATATTCACCTGACTTTCCCCTCATCATCAGTGACGTGTCCGACGACGCCCATCAGGTGTTCCACCGGTATCTCCAGCTTGTCTCCGAGCCAGTCCTCGTCGTCCACGAGCCGGTAGATTTCGTCCGATATCAACTCCAGTATCCTGTTCTCGTCTGACTTTGTCTGTAAATATAAATACAATTATAAATTTTCATTAATTTTTGGCGTCTTGGCGTTCATTGAATGAGATCTATATCCGGCAGTAAAAAAGATGGATGATTGTGATGATGGTGAATACATATTTAATTAATTCATTACATTTCTATTAAAAAGTTCTTTCTAGTAAGAAAATTACCATGTTTAGTAATAGTTGACTTGCATTTATTATCGCAGTAAATTCGTAGGGTAACCCCTCTAGCTAGCTCATCCTTGAGCTCGCTAGTAAAGGTCAATGTCACAAAATTAAACAAAACAATTAGAAATTTTTTAAAGAAGCATTTCTTAGACACACAACATTGTAGATCTCGGTGCCAGTAACTGCATTTCCTGGCATCTTTCTGCCACTTGAAGAAATAATTAACTGTAACATAATATGTAACTTACCTCAAACGGATAGCTATATTCCCGTACAATTTTATAATATTGGTTCCAATATGGTGCATTCTCCCCCCAGTTGATGTTATTCCATGTTCCCTCATGTTTATCCAACATATTCTTGTTGAAGTTGAGCATTTTGGACAGATGTCGGATCTCATCCACCAACTCCCGGGAGGCGACGAGAGTATCCATCTTGTTCTTGGCCATCAGGTTGTGGGTGACCTTTGAGAATTTCTTCACTGGGACATTTGTGCAATTTAACCTGCAATGTGGTGATATTTTATTAATTTGAACTGTAGTATTAACATTCCATAGTTTAAAAAAAAAAATTAAAAGATAATCTTTATAGGAAGACATTATGATAAATTACAACAATTCCCCATCATGGTTCAGGCCTTGTCGTGGCGGTGGGGCTTAGTAGCCTAGGGTGAGCCCAGCACCTTGGGCGAAGCCAATTGAGCCGAGGGGGCTCTTTGTACCCCTCTTATAAGAAGAGGGGACAAAAGAGCAGGGGGCAAGGGGTGAGGATGGGAACCTAATAAAATTGTACTGTCCCGACGTTGGGAGACGACTGTGGAGGTGGCGTCGGTCCCTTGCGGGGCTGACTAGCCGCCGAGGTGCCCTGTTAGCTTAACAGATCCGGGGCACCTCACCAAGGCGGCACTGGTGGCACTCGCCGGGTTTTAGTGGGTAGAGCTGCGTCCATTTACCATCTTTCGGGCGCAGCGAGTCCCACATACCCACCTGGGGAGACCCACTCCCCAGGCGGGATGCCTCAGAGCATTACCTTACCTTGGAACCGGTGGTAGATTCAATTGACGTTCAAAAAGATACTGTATTAGTACTATTTTGAATAAAAAAAAATTGATTTTGATTTTGATTTCCCGGCGTAAAAGAAAAAATAAAAAATAAAATAATACAATTAAAAATCCTGGTCGAGTGCGAGAAGACAGACAGACAGACAAGACAGTGATCTGGGTCCCTTTATAACCATATATTATTGAGGACGGAACCTACAAAAAAAACATATACATAGAATTTTGCCGCATTGAATCACATCAAGGTCATTCATCTTAAGACCACCGGTAGTGATTGTAGAGACATTATTGTAAAACGTTGATTTTTAATACAAGTAAATAATAATATACAGTAAAGACTATATATTTGATATTATGCTTTAGTAATCTATTTATATTTATATTATTACGGGTGCTTACCGCGTTTAAAGATTTATTGAGTTCCCGATATTTCGGCAATGTTTCAATCGCCATGATCACAGGGAGACTTTGGTAACCTACTTTTAGTTCCAGTTCGATGCAAGTGGTGGTTGGTCGCCTGGCGTTTAATGAAAGATTCCTCTTTAGCCAAAGAAAACCAGTAGCCAAAGAGAAGATTGAGAATGATTGTATTGATTGATTGATGATGGTACTTTAGATGATGACTTGATGAGAAAATACGCTGTGGCCCATTACTAACAAACACAATTACAAAGTTGATAACCTGTTAACAACACTCTCAAACTCATACTCTCTGTATCTAGATTTTTTTCTTGGTATCACAATGCTGTGACCCAAGTCATTATCAAACAGAAAGTTTTTCTCAAACTCCGTATCCAAGTTACACTGTAGGATCTTGTCCTCGCATTCGGCTGACGTAACCATGTCCACCACAAATGTAATGTACGACTGGTTCTCAGATATCAGGAACTTGTTTATGGAAGGAACACTGGGAGAAAATAATTACATAGACTAAGAAAATGATTAGGCAGATTGGGAAAAGGTTAGGTATTCTATGGCGTAGTGGTGAACAGTAACATTCAAACATTTGTGACTTGGCTATATAAAATTACATACTTTTATTGTATCATTTTTCAGACTTAAGCAGTAATAAATTTAATATGCATATTGCCGTCTTTACCATCAGGGCACATGGGGCCTGCGCCCAGGACCCCATAATGATGGGGCCCGAAATATAAAGACATATTTACTGTTGTTCCAGTAGTATGTTTAATACTACTGCTGGTCAAGTAGGTACTTTAATGTCCAGTAGCATACTTATCTCGTATGTATGTTTGAATTGTAAAGATTAACCACAGTAAATACTAGATCATAGCATCAAAATTCTCTTTATCTTTCCAAAAGGGCCCAAAAATTTTTTGTGCCCAGGGGCCCCAGCATGGCCTTAGACAGCCCTGTGCATATTTCAATATTTTTTCGCGTAAAAGTGGATTATGATGATAATTTTTATTCATGAGACTAAAATTAGGAAATTGAGACAATCTAAGAATGCAAACATTCGTATATGTACTAACCTATTTGGACCACACAGCATATTGTTCTCATCCACAGACTCAGGGTATTCCCAGCTGTCTGTCATATCACTTACGTTATCAGTACTTGATGCACCTGGAGTCATAATTTAAATCATCAGAAGCTAAAACGTCATATGTTTGAATGTTGGGCATATAAAAATCTTAATATTAAGACCAATGGAAAGTTGTTTCATTATAATGAGTGATATAATATTAGAAAATAATAGCTTACGTGCAACTAGTGCGAGACTGTTGATGTTCAAATTAGGCTGTTTATGATATTCCTTTGCAAAGAAGAGGGCAAGTTGACTGCAGCAGCCCAGGTGAGAAGTTCCAGAAGGGCCCGGTCCGATGCCCTTACATGTTACACTGTACTGTGGGTATCTGGATACTATATTGCTACACCTACAAATAACATTTAGTAATTGATATAACAATTTCATATATCAAAATGATTTAATGGAAAATGAGAAGAAAAGAAAAGTATAATTAATATATTATATTATACGAATGACTTGATTTTTAAAATTTACTGATTGTAATAATTTTTTCCAATCAAAAAAGTTCTCCTGAATGTGATCTCATTTTTCAATAATATGAGAGATATTAAAACAGCAGAATCAGATATTTAAAACACTTTATATGCATAATTAGCTAATTACAATTAAGTAGAAATATTTTACAATAACAACATATGAATATGAAATATTTTTGCTAATAAGTATTTAAAAACTTTTTTAAAATTTACATACCAATCATGAAACTGTTCTCTAGTCCATTCAAACATGTGATCTAATCTCCTCAGGCCGTTTGTTTCCAGGGCTTTGAACAGTACATTAAAGTCTCCGTTAGGTGTGGTGATGACCACTACCCATGGTCTTATAAATCCAAAGACATTGTGTACAAACCTATCAAGGTCATGACACATCATGTGTTCTATCATTTCTATTGAGACGACCGCATCACAACCTATCAACCTGTAATCTGGATCAGCGGCATTACCCTGGAATAGCTGAAATTAAATTATAAATTACATTGCAAGAATAATATACCGGGTGTATGTGGAACGCTTGCGAAAACGAAGAGGTATGATAGTGTTGGCATAGCTTGACATGATACAGGTGAAAAAAACGCGTTTTCATTTTTTTCTGGTTGCCTTTTTTATTTTTGTATAATCTGGTTTAGTAAACATAATGTTACAGGAATTTGATGATAATGCTTTAAAAAAATGGTTTTTTGCAAAAAACAGCAATGTAATTGGTTTATGGTTCACGCTGGCTAGCGGACTGAATCAGCTGATAGCGTTCGCCGCATGCACGAGGTGAACGAACTCCCGCACCACGCGCGTCTTCAGTGCGCCCGCTAGTCGCGCGTCTCGCGGTTAGCATGAGTGCATAGTGTGTATACATACATTGCTGGTTTGCAAAATACACAAGTCCTAAAATTTTCTTTAAAAACCGTTTCTGAGATAAATGGTTATATGCATTATATAGTATATAAATAGTATATTATTAGGGTTTAAAAGTGTTCCAAATACACCCGGTATGTTGATCCTGCCATCCTTACCAAGTCCTTTTCTATTTATCATGCCAAATTAAAATAAACTTAATATAATTGTAGATTAAGAGTACCAAAGTTTGTGAATATTATAATATCAATAGCAAGCATAAAACATAAGATGACAACAATACATAAGACAGATGTGTGTTTAAACAAGCATTTTAATTAAATTTAAAGTCTCATTCACATAAGGCAACAATACCAAAACTGTTGTGGTATAAGACCTGCCTTCCTGAAATTGTAAATTTTGAAAAAGAGTTGAGAATTCTTGCAGAACAATAAGTACAAACTTATTAAAACCTAGCATACTAAAATAATATATAATATCAATCAATCAATAATTTATTTGCTCTAAAAGTGGTACAATAGATATTCATATACATATAATATACATTTCTTAGTTCTAACACTTTTAGCTACACAATAGCATGCAAATATTGTTAAATTGAAGTCTAATTTTAAATTACATAATTTACTCTTAATTCTATAGATTTTGTAATTACCTAATACAATAATATAATAAATAGTGTATATTTATGTAAAGTATTCTCAAAACAAGGCAGCTATCTACAAGATAGACCAAATACAAGCAGTGTTATTTCATCCTACACAAATGCTCAAAAGGGTGACAAGTCTTTCCATAACACCCACATGGAAATGCAACCACTCTGCCAAAAGTTAATACAATAGAAGATAATTATACTCACAGAAATTTTCAAAGGACTCTCACGTTTAGGACTGTATTTGTCACATTTCAGTTCCAATGAACAGCGCAGGGGTATTGCCTCTAAGTCAACACCTAGAATTTCTTTCACACCCGGTACATCTTTTAGATATTTGATAAAACTCATGTCATTGCATCCAAAATCCACAACCTGCAAAATAATGTTTTTTATGTCTCATAGAAAGCATATACAGGAAAAATATTTTTTATACTCATTTTCTTTGTAATCTAATAACATTTCAAATTAATAGATATGTAAGTATGATATTATAGGCTACATTAGTCAGAAATAATGTAATATATAATATTAGGGTTTATTCTACAGAAAAGTTAGTTTACAACCCTAAGTCTGTGTGAATGAAGCATGAAATAAATACATGATACAATTCTATGATGAAGTTACAAGTTTCAAATATCAAGGCATCTTCATAAATAATTATAAAAAAGAATGTATAAATAATATAATTTATAATTGTAAAGTTCACAACACAAGAAACAGTGCTAACATTACTGACTGGTAAAATATTATTTAATACTTAAATGTGTATGTAACAAGTTCGCCATGCCTTATAATTCTCAGTAAGAACATACTATCCACGCTGGTGTATTTCCAATGTTAAGTTAGCTATTTCCAAAATGTAAGGAGTCAAACTCACCTTCTCTAGTTTGCCGCACCACCTTTGATCTAATAGACAGTCGCTGACTGCCGCATACCTTTGAGCATACACGGGTGGATAAAATACAACCCCTTTCTCATCATCAAACTCTGCGAACACTTCATCTTCATCGTCCTCGGCAAGGACATCATTAGTGTTATTAAATAGTAAATTCGTAAAGTATGGCCCTAGGAATCGGTCAAATATGTTTATCAAAGATTTTCTAAATAGAAACAATGCTTGCAGAGCGATAATCATTTTTTAAAATGGAACTGATGATTTCCCAGGAAACAGAATTGTGATGTTTCTCTATATAGTTTGTGATGTTCACATGTTTACTGACTTCTCATTGCAAACAGAATTCAAACTTCTTTTCTGTATGTTTTTGTTTCCTTTTCTGTAATTTGATAGTACAAACTGTCAACCATAGAGTAATATATTGTGTCAACTGTCAATATGTGAGCAAATAATTAGTAATAATTACCACTTACCGGCAGGCTAATTACGTATCTTGAAATTACAAGCAACAGGTAAAAATTGCGCAATATCTGCCGGCAAAATCATATTTTGTATTAGGTACCTATTAGCAACGTGACAGCAACAAGCTCAAATAATCGACTGCAACGCCATCTGCAAAGCGACAGCGACCGAGGAACTAAAAACTAAAAATGCATTTTGGTACATGGTACATTTGGCTGACGGTTTGGTACTCTTAATGAACTTACCCTATTCGATTTTATGTAGCAGTGTTATTGAAAAAGATACTATATTTTTAAAACAATATTTTTCGGGTAATTTTAAATTTTAAAAACCCCTATGTTTGCCCCGTCTGTCCCTCGACTTTGTTTATTTATTTTTTTGTAATGATTTCAAACAGAATAAATTAATTTGTGTAAAAAAATATGTATTAATTATAAATTGTTGTTACTTAACTCTAAAATACTTATGAATAGGTATTTTAAAATATTGACGAAAATCTAAATAGGGATGTTGACATTTTTCATAAATTTTTATAGATCATTTATAAATATCTAATAGAGGCGTAAATATATATATTAACTTTTGCATAAATACGTCTAGTGCCTGTAAAATCTTGCATTTTATAATGCATTTTAAATTTCGCTCCAAAACGCTAACACTTGTCACGTGACGTCATATGTTGTTAAACATCGTAAAAATTATAAAATGATTCTAGTTGTCGGTAATAAAAAATGGCTTTTAAGTTTTATAATAGGGATGTTGACATTTTTCATAAATGTTTATAGATCATTTATGCACATCACATCAACTGACTCATCGCACACTCTTATTTTGCTAATTTCAACTACAAAACACTTTAAACATAACTTACATTCAATCTTTACACACAAATCACATCTTACCATGAACACTAAAATTATCTTACTCTTATATATTATTCCCTACATAAATCTCTATTCGTTTAAAAGTGTAACTCATTCAAACGGCTGTAACTGCAATACTTTGCCACTCATATATAAAATGGCAACAACATATTCTCGGATTAGCGTTGTACTGATACTTCTTTTAAAAGCGTTTTATTATGGTTGATACACACTCCATGATTCAGGTTATAGATCATACCGAAATTGCTAATGTCACACTTTGTGACATCAACGATTTTGCTAATCGTTCTTATACAAATGGGTTAACAATTATTTCACAGAACATAAGAAGTATTTAGGTACCGTAACTTTGACGATTTCCTGGCAACTCTTGCTCCCCTAGGCTTCGTTGTCGATATAATGATGCTAACTGAGCGTTGGCTCAATTCTGATAAACCAATTCCTCATTTGGCAAACTACAAATCTATGTCAACCCATCATAACAGGAATAAAAATGATGGTGTAGTAGTCTATATTAAGAATAATATTAGCGTGCTAATGAAGGAAATAAAACTCGAACATGCTACTTGTATACAGATTTGTGTTCATGATCAAATCATTCTATGTATATATCGCTCTTCGTCTACTCCCAATGCAAGTAACTTTATCCACTCACTCAACACTCATTTAGAAACAATCAAATCTTATAGCAAAATCATAATAATGGGAGATATCAATATAAATCTTATCTCCACGATTGATAATAACTTAACAGACAATCTCAATAGAATAGAATATTTAAACATGCTATCAACTCATGGTATATCTTCTGGCCATTTTCTTCCAACAAAAGAGCAAAGTTGCCTGGACCATGTTATGATTAAAACACCACAAAGAGAGCAATCCACACAGATTGTTATACTAGAAACAACCACTACTGATCATTATACCGTCTTTGTGAACTTATGTAAACTTAAAACTATTGCTAAATGTCCAAAATTAATTAAGGTTGTTGACTATGATTTGGTGGCTGCTAACCTGCTTAACAAAAATATTTTGTCCTTGCTAACATGTGATGATTCCAATAACTTAACTGATCAACTGCTCACGTTACTAACCGAGTCACTCGCTGAATGTACAGTCATCAAAAAAATGCCGAAGCCCCTACGGCATTCTAAACCGTGGATTAGGTACTCCTGGGATACTACGCTGTATCAGAAATAGAAATAAAATGCAATTAAAATTAAGAGATGATCCTTATAACGTTATTCTAAGAATTACCTACAAGAGGTACCGCAACTACTGTAATAAATTAATAAAGAAGCTAAAAAATAATTATGAAAAGAAACAATTAACTAATAACCTAAATAACACTAAACAACTTTGGAATACTATAAAAACTGTCACAAACATAAAGCTAAACAAAACCTCAAATACCAATCTATTAAATATCAAGGCTACATACTCCTTTATAATCTATTAATTATATAAACGAATACTTTATAAATATTGGGTAAAACTTGCGGAAGATATAGTGATGACAGATGATGATAGGCATGATCGGCCTTCAGTATGCACTCACTCATCTTCATTTGTTATTTTGGAAACGAACCCGGAAGAAGTAGAGAAAATAATTTTAAGTCTAAAGACCGATAGTGCTCGCTGCGACCCCAAGTGATCTTCAAGTTTTTTTACCTATTAACGCTGTCAACCCGAATTTCTTGCTAGCTTCCTAGCTCTCTAGTCCCCACTCGATTCTGTTTCGCTCGCCCTGCAGAGTTGATCGCACGTGCTGCACAGAGGGGCTTGGGGTCACGGCGACCCCGCGCGACTTATAGTGTAGTTCAAATTTAGGTAAGTAACTGTCTTTTTAGACCTAAAAAAGGCATTTGATACTGTTTCGGTCCCCATTCTCATACAAAAACTCGAGGCTATAGGAGTAAGAGGTCATACCCTTGATCTGTTTATTGACTATCTCAGAGATCGTATACAGGTTGTCAAGATAGGAGATCTCATTAGTAGTGAGGTAAACGTGACAATTGGAGTTCCTCAAGGTAGTATTTTGGGACCCACCTTATTTCTTATTTATATTAACTGTTTAACAAATATGGCACTAGAGAACGGACATATTATATCATATGCTGACGATACTGCCTTGATATTTAAGGGCTCGACATGTAATTCCGTTTTTGAAAGTGCTGAAGCTGGAATGTGCAAAGTAGCTAGCTGGCTACGCTGTAACCTTCTCACACTAAACACAGTAAAGACAAATTACATATGTTTTAGCATAAACAAGAGAACACGTCCGTGTAATAACTATGTTTTAAAGATACATGATTGTAAGGATAGGAACCCCTGTAAATGTACGCCCTTTGAACGGATTGAATCGGCTAAATATTTGGGAGTGAAACTAGATCAAGGACTTAAATGGCACTTGCATATTAATTTTACTTGTGATCGTGTGAGAAAACTTAATTGGATGTTTAAAAAACTAAGATTCATTGCAAATAAAAAACTATTAAATCAAATTTTTCTTGCTCTAGGACTGGGGCGGGGCAAACAAGCGTAAATTCTTAGACATTGAGAGAAGCCAACGTTGTCTACTAAAAATTATGTACTTCAAGCCTTATACATTTTCTACCGAAGAGCTATACGCTACATGCAAACTGCTATCCGTAAGGAAACTATATGTTTTGTCAACTATTTTAAGATATCACAAATGCCTGCAATATTATACAAACAGATTATTACGTCGTAGAAACCATAAAGTAGCCCCTATTCCTAAAATCAAGACAAATTTTGCCCAACGCCAATACCTAGCACTCGCGCCATAGATATATAATAAATTAAATAAAGAGCTTGATATATATTCCCTCAATACCCGAAATTGTAAAAATATTTTAAAGATATGGCTGGGAGCTAAATCCTATAATGATATAGAGTCAATTTTAAAACAGTAAGATAACTATGAAATACATATACATTTACATACAAATAAATAAATTCATACAGACGCACGCTATTGTATACATTCACTTACAAAATCACGCAGCCGAACACACACACACACACACACACACACACACACACACACACACACACACACACACACACACACACACACACACACACACACACACACTCACACACGTCACCTACTGGCATACATACGTAATAAAAATACCAAAAATATCAGTAATTACTTATTTTATACATTGTCGTTAGACTAGATAACTAGGCAATTTAATCTAATTCTATATTTTTCAAATTAGCTATAAATTGTACTTTGATATTATTATACTTTTGAATTGTAATGTATCTAATTGTTATGGAAGAGCGGGACCACCTGCCACAAGTATGCTTTCATACTTACTAGCTGGATCCCTATCTCTGTATGATTGTGTAATGAATATGTATTTTCTTGAAATAAATAAATTATAATTATTATTATATTTATAAATATCTAATAGAGGCGTAAATAGTATACATTTTTGCTTAAATACGTCTAATGCCTATAAAATCTTGCATTTTATAATGCATTTTTAATTTCGCTCCGAAACGCTAACACTTGTCACGTGACGTCATATGTTGTTAAACATCGTAAAAATGATAAAATGATTCTAGTTGTCGTTAGTAAAAAATGGCTTCTAGGTTTTATAATTGTTGTACGGTGCCTATGTGTATGTACACAGTGTGCACACACATGGGCACCGTACAATACACCGTACATAGGCGTTTGACAGTTCAAAACGCCTGAAACTTAGTTTTTATAATATGTACTGCGTACGGAAAATGGTGTATAAAAGTACGTCAATATTTTTCCGCTTCCACTAAATAGGAACTTGTGACGTCATTTCCGTTTATTATCACGTGACCTATTTTAAATTTTGTAACATTTTATTGATTAAATATTAATTTAATCAAAATTATATTTTTATATGAATACTGTCAACATCCCTATTGTTGTACGGTGCCTATGTGTGTGTACACTGTCAAAACGCCTGAAAATTAGTTTTTACAATATGTACTGCGTACGGAAAATGGTGTACATAAAAGTACGTCAATATTCTTCCGCTTCCGCTAAATAAGAACAGGTCATTTCCGTTTATGATCACGTGACCTATTTTAAATTTTGTGACATTTTATTTATTAAATATTAATTTAATCAAATAAAAATAAGGGAAAATATTGTATTTTTCAGAATTCTATCATAGAAACTACCAATTAACATCAAAATTATATTTTTATATGAATACTGTCAACTCTCTATTGCCGCCAGTTGGGAAAAGGACATACTTTCCCAACTGACAGCAGAAAATCTTTGGGTATAAAAAAAATTGTTTGTAAAAAAGTGGTTATGTAAATAAATGATTGAATTTTGTCTTATTTTATCAGTTAAAAGTATCAATAATATTTTTTTTACATAGGTAGTTTTCATTAAAATATATCTGAATTCGAATCGAAATTTTTAACCAAAGAACCAGAATTTTGTGTTTTGAAACTGGTTTTATTTTGCAAAATTTTTCCAGTGCTGTTGATTTAATGCAATCGATTTTATTTCTTGCAATATAATTTAATTTTGTATACCTTTCTTGTATGTATGACTTGCAGGCGGACGACGTAATGCAATAGATTTCATTTCTTGTATTTTTTTTTTTTTCGAATTTCAATTTTTTTTGCCTTAACGTCTTTTCACAAGCAGTAGATCACGTGCCCAAAGTTTCCGTAATTGATTTTACCAAACCTTATATAATAGGTACCACATTCTTGGGTAATCTGCCTATAACAAAACTGGTATCACCATATTTTATATACCGACCAAATTAAAAAGTAGTATGGCGGACATATTTGACAAATTGTTTTGCGAGTGAGAATGTAATATGTATGGCATTCAAATTTAGTAGATTTTTTTTTGGGCACAACAAAGAGTGATATACTGACAAAGACAAAAGTGTCTATGTCTCTGTCACTCTTGGAGTTTTTCGTATGTTGTGATCTCGTTCCAACTTGTCTAAGCTTGTCAAATCTTTTGATGCTTGATCTTAGGTACCTACACTTTATTTTGAAATTGTCCATGTACACCTCTCAGTTTAATATGTATAATCTATGTGTACACCTTTGAGGTGGGAAATATCTATGCGAATCAGCCCAACACAGTCGGCTAGGTGCCTCTCGTTCACTTAAAACCAGCGCAAAGTGGCAGCTACTACCACCCTACGCTTTTTTTTTAAATAGAAATGATTTTTTGTTCGTTAGTCTATTCTTATTTTGTAATTATTTTCTACTTTTTAATTGATTTTTTTATTAAATAGTTTAAAATCTAAATAACACGTTTAGTTTTTTTTTAACTTTTTTTAACAAAAGAAAAAAAAGATAATCTTTGTTTAGTATAAAACACTAAAAACAAGTTCTTATACTACGCCTCTACGCCTTCTATGACAAATAATGATATACCATTATATAAGTTTACTTATACTTATGGGAGAGTTTAATGCAATTTTTTGGATATTTCTCGTTTTATTTTTAATAAGTTATTATTGTCATTTTACTTATTAGGTAAAGTACTTTCAAAATCAGTTTAAAGTTTTTGTTGATATCTGTAATAGTTATGGAATAATCGCCTGTGCACACTTAACGATTACACCCGGTATATAAAAAAGTTGGCTCTGACGGGATGTCGGTACTGGCCAGATGCGAGCTGTGATGCGAGGATAATTATTTATTTAGTAGGTAGATTGTCTGCCCTAGGAGCATACTATTATAATTATATTCTGCTCTGTGAGGCTAGTGGCAGATGCGTCATCAGTCAATAGTCAATACTTTATAACATTAAACAATAAACATGTTCATCGTCTGTTCACCGTCGAACGATTATGTCTATTCGCTGGGTGTGTAAGGCATAGTGGGGGACACAAAAGTGATGTCAGCGCCCGCTGCGGACAATACAGAACTACGGGTGGCTTTTTATTATTTATGACCATAAAAATAACACGTGTGTCAGTTTAATTAAATAAATAAAATAAAATGGGTCATCAAAGTTGCTGTGTAGTCGATTGCAAAAATACTAGTAGAAATAGTAATTGTAAATTTTATAAGTTTCCGGTTGCCAAGTGGAAATTAAATCAGCGAAAAAAATGGATAACTGCTGTTAAAAGGCAAAAGTAAGTAATACTATAACCTATAACCGTAATATATAGAATAATATCATGTACATGTGTATATCGTGTAAGAAAACGGAGTAATAATTTAATTAATTTTTTTTTGTAAAATATTGATGGATCGTTATGGTCTCCAAAACCTATGGATGTTATATGCTGTGTATAACGTGTCTCATTAATCTAAAATATTAAAACTATTAAAATAAAGTTTATAAAAATACAAACAATGATAATTGTTGTATGTAAGTATTATAAAAATTGTTATTACTTTCAATGATGTTGTGTAAGGCGTTGAATTGACTGATGCTTGTCGAATGACGCGCGATTTAATTAAATAACTTTGATTTAATTTTCGATGTTCTTCAACATCTCTCACGTGCTCAGCCAGGACTAAATTTTTACCCTTTATCAGAGTCTGTGGTTGAAAAATAATATTGTGTGATAGATTGAAAACCCGTTCTTAACACCAATTCCATTTTTTATCTGCAAAATTAAATAAAAAAATAAAAATTTAAGATACATTCGTTAATATATTATTAAAAAAAAAAAAATCGTTAATATATAATTATGTTAAATAGAGCTTTTTGTTATTATATATATTATTTTAGATTGTTTTTTAATTTAATAATGATTTTTTTATTCTATATTAATTTTACAATAAACATCTTGACAGATGTCTTAACCTAATTCACTTATTGAGACTTGTTTTAGTTGTTGTATTTATTTTACTTACTGTTTTTAGCTGACCCACGGATTTTTTTTTATTTAATGTACACTCTGTGTACTGTGTATATATCACATTTAACACTGAAAAATACTTTTTTCAAGTTATTTTTTTTTTTTAATTGCTACTTGGTATCAATCAATACATGTAAATTTTCTCAAAAGAGCCACCGTAAGTTGTATCGTTAGATGGCACTGAGGTCACGCACCCAGCGAATTTATTTCTCACCTCAATTGTATCTGTTCTAATATGCATAGGTTCTACGATTGTCAAGTGTCACGGCATACCAGTTGACTTTACTGCTAAGGCGCGCCAATAACATCACATCAAATGAAATAAAATATTAAGAAATGAGTGTTGTTGAATGACCAACTACCAAAAGAAGGAGGTTCTCGATTCGTTGGATTAAAAAAAAAATACTTTTCATCATCATCATCAGCATCATCATGATCATGATCAGCCTTTATCCGTCCACTGCTGAATATAGGCCTCCTTCAATGAACGCCAAGACGACCGATCCCTTGTCACTCGCATCTAATACGGACCGTTATACAATAGTATATTACATATTCATTACATTACATTCGTCCGTAACGCATAGTTTTCATGTGCTTTCGTCATATATTTTTGGGTTCTTTTTCGCAAAATAAGCAATGCATTAGAAAGTCCCCAGGCACAAAGACGTATTCGATTCGAGGTGCTGATCTTAAAGTTAATAATATATCTATAACGCTAATACCGCTGACTACTAGAAAAAAGGTGGCAATTATTTTTAACTATATGGCGGCTGGCACTGCAGAGACAAACTCAGCGGGCGAAGTGTGTGAGAACAGTTAATAATTATTAATGAACTTAGTAGGTATTTATTTAAGGTTACTAAAATTTGATAAACTAAGTTTTCTTTGTAAGACATTCGCGCCAGAAGCGTAGTTTGCTCGGCCACCGTATGATTATTATTTACACTCTCGCGTCATCGAGGTAAGTTAATACATAGGCTGCACTAAAAGTATCGGGAATGGAATATTTCCACTGTTCCTGTCATATTAAAATCTTTTTAATTGAAAACTCCTTGGTTTTAAAAATCGAATACCATTTATTTATTTAAAAAAAGATTCCCGGTCTTGTCACAAGGTCTTGTCAAACTTGTTTAGTCGTTGAGAAAATGGAATTGACTCGAGAAAATTCTAGTGCGATGATTTATTATGACTTTCAAAGGTTTAACACAAAAACAGTGTGTTGACCGGATGATTTCTGCATTAATTGGTGATGAAGCCCCATCCAAAACCACAATTTATCGCTGGTTTGCTGAATTTCAACGTGTCAAGCTCAGTGATGATCCCCGTCAAGGTCGTCCAAAAACTGCAGTCACCCAAGAAAACGTTGATGCTGTGCGTAAGCTGATTAAGGAAGATCGACATGTGACATACCGCGAAATTCAGGCAACTTTAGACATTGGCATGAGTCAAATACAAATAATCTTGCATGAACAATTAGGTGTAAAAAAGTTGTTTTCCCGATGGATATCGCATTTGCTCTGTGAAGAGCAAAAAGCGGCTCGCGTTACTTGGTGCGTCAGAACTCTCGAAAGATTCCACGCAGGATCCTCAAACGCCGTATACAACATCGTATCAGGTGGCGAATCCTGGATATACGCTTACGAACCCGAAACAAAAAACCAGTCACGAGTTTGGGTGTTCGAAAATGAGTTAAAGCCAACAAAAATTGTTCGAGTGTTGCAAAAAAAAATGTGCCTCTAAAACCGGCCATGTTGCGACTATTCCCCTTGAGGGACAAAGAACGGTTAATGCAGAATAGTATGCTAGCATTTGTTTGCCACAGGTCGTTTCTGAACTCCGTAAAGAGAACTGCAACCGCCGCATCATCCTCCATCACGACAATGCGAGTTCTCACACCGCGCACAGAACAAAACAGTTTTAGAGCAAGAAAACATAGAATTTGCTTGTTTCTCCCGTGAAACAGCTTTGCTGTGTTTCGGAGAGAAGGGCAAGACAGGCAGTGTAATTACTGGCACCGAGACTTAACATCTTATGTCTCAGGATGGGCAACACATAAATGAGTTCCCTGGGGTCGTTCCAGGTATACTAGTTTATGTTCATGGGCGACGTCGACCACTTACCATCAGGTGGTACGTTTGCCAGTTTGCCTATCCAACTAACATAAAAAAAATACAAAATGGCCATTTTGGATCATCACTGAGCTTGACACGCTAAAATTCAGCAAACTAGCGATAAATTTTTGTTTTGGATGGAGCTTCATCACCAAATGCAGAAATCATCCGGTCAACACACTGTTTTTGTGTGCGAAAGTCATAATAAATCATCGCTCTAAAATTTTCTCGAGTCAATCCATTTTCTCAACAGCCTAGTGCAGCCTATGTATAATGTACGGATGTATTAAAAACGTGTAAAACAATAATCCATGTCTAACATGTTATTTAATACATACTTCTATCAATGTAGAAGTACCTATGATTTATTCTTGAGTACGCGGAACTGATCTTGATTTATTTCCTTTGATACAGCGAGACAGTGAAAGTGGCTTATTGTAAGTCAGGCGACGTTAACTGTGATCTATTACGAATTACATTGTTTCAAATCTGTTCTTTTCTTTATGCTAATTTCAACTTTCAGATTAGTGTCAAATAAGGCTGTTCCGTGCGTAGGTTACTGTGAGTTGTGTTACTCTTTATCGAATACATACAATATCTTATACATATTATTATATTGAATACATACTGCATACATTACCTTATATCTACACGTTAGAGTCACTACATTACATTTAATTTGTCGTTATTGTCTGTTATAATACTGCTTGCAGCTTGTTTCAAAGCAGGAAATTTAAGATTTAAAATTAACATACTTATTTTTAAGAGGTCCATTCCTCAAAATGACAAAATGGAACCTTTATAGTATCACTCTGTTGTTTGTCTGTCTATCAGTCTCTCAAACTAAAACCTTTAAAAGTTTTTCCAATTGACATAGAATGGTAAAATGAGGTAAGAAGCTAGCCCCCAAATACTCAAACGAATCTCAAATTTAAGACGTACTTAAACTCGTGTTGTCCCTCTTTTTTCTTTGAATCTGACACGTCGTAGCATGAGGTTAAGTACGTCTTAAATTTGAGATTCGTTTGAGTATTTGGGGGTCAGTCTCACAACTTAGGCAAAGAAAGAAATTTGAAAACCGTTAATTTGTTGTTATATTACATAAAAAACACGTCGGAACCCACAACGAGTCTCAGATTCGCACATGTCTGGCATTTTTATTATCAAAAGTGAGTCTCATGAAAAATCGAGCGTTTCGAATTCAAAATAAACAACTCAGTAAATATGCATTTTCTTACAGTTTTAAAAGCTTTAGTCCATATTGTTTTCTAATGTTTACGCTCTACCCACTAAAACCCGGCGAGTGCCAACAATGCCGCCTTTGGTAAGGTGCCCCGGATCTAGTAAACAAACAGGGCACCTCGACGACTAGTCAATCCCCCAAGGGACCGTCGCCACCTCCACCGAGGGGTTGTCCCTCACCATAGAACAACTCCTCCCAACGTCGGGACAGTACAATGGGGTGAGGTTCCCCGCCCTCGCCCCTTGCCTCCTGCTCTTTTGTCTCCTCTTCATATAAGAGGGGTATAAACAGCCCCCTCGGCTCAATTAGCATCGCCCAAGGTGCTGGGCACACCCTAGGCTACTGAGCCCCACCGCCACGCCAAGACCTGAACCATGGTGGGGATGTGTTGCTTATCCTGAGACATAAGATGTTAAGTCTCGATGCCAGTAATTACACTGCCTGTCTTGCCCTTCTCTCCGAAACACAGCAAAGCTGTGTCACGGGAGAAACAAGCAAGATGGTGGTACCCATGCAGCCGGGAGAGCGGCACAGCGCTTCCCTCCCATCGGTATAGTTGTTCGTTTAACAGTCTGGCTGGTTTTGTATTTGTTATTAGGATAGGCAAACTTACTCAAAAGCTACTTGATGGTTGATGGCCATAGGCATTTTTCAGTTGGTTCAGGCAACTTGTGCTGCCATTGATCTAACCCATATATAGTCTTGACTTTCGTATACCTTAAAATTAATTTTAAGACATCCGAAATGTTGTTAAAATAAAAAGTATTCAGTTGAATCGATCGAGTTTTTGTTAGGGTTTGCATGGCCCCTTGTTACGTGTCAATACACTTACGTCATGAACCGCTGGAGATAAAGGCTTAGAATAATTTAAGGATAACTTGTTTTGTGACGCGCCACTACTGAGCTTTGTGTGTCACGCAATGGAACCGTTTGGATTTTGAATATAATATCTATAGCAATAAAAAATTAATCGTCTTTGTGTGACTTTAAAAATAATACCAAATTTCTGCAAGATTCCGAATCAGAAATGACCTGGTTAATATATTATGAAAAATATGAATCATATTACACGATCACCTATATTTTGTCTCTCTGTAAGTTTCTATTAAATAAACTCCTGAAATCCGCAATGATTTTCATTGCGACATGAATATAGTAATTTTATAGATTTTTGTGACTTCAAATATTCGATATATTCCTATTTGTATATATTGAAAGGCTTAGAAGACATGCGTGTGAACTTACCACGTGAAGAAATAAAATGGACTTACCACGCGGGCGAAACCGTATCCTGCCGTTAGTTTGAAAATAAATCTTATGATTTTTTGATTCGACCATTTTTCTCAGTGGCAATACTTTAAATACATGAAATTATACTTTGGCATTAAGTTAATCCGATTTGAGTTAGAATGTCATGTCACTTATGAATCATCAAGTTTAGGTATGTCAAAATCATAAAGTTATTATACCTAGCGGAAGGTATATTAAATTTATGGTCAAAATTGATGCGGAGTCATGGTAGTATTTAATTTTATGACAATTGATTGAACATATGTGAGTAAATATATGGGTATATATAAGGTATCAAATAAACACTTAAACAGGTAAAAACCTTTTTTTTTCTTTACCGCCGGGAAATGCTTTGAGGCATCCCGTGGGAGAGTGGGTCACCCCAGGCGGGTATGTGGGACTCGCTGCTCCCGAAAGGTGGTAAGGTGGACGCAGCTCTACCCACTAAAACCCAGCGAGCGCCACCAGTGCCGCCTTTGGTGAGGTGCCCCGGATTTGTTGAGCAAATAGCCTCGATGGCTAGTCAGCCTATCAAGGGACCGACGCCATCTCCACAGAGGGGTTATCCCGCACCACAGAACAACCCCTCCCAACGTCGGGACAGTACAATGGGGTGAGGTTCTCATCTTCGCCCCTTGTCAATCTGCTCTTTTGACCCCTCTTCTTATAAGAACAGCTCCCTTGGCTGAATTTGCTTCGCCCAGGGTGCTGGGCACACCTTGGGCTACTGAGCCCCACCGCCACGACAAGGCTTAAACCATGGCGCCACCACCAGCTGGTGAAAACCTAAGAAATAGATTTGATACAACAAACATTACTAGAGAGGGTTTGACTGTTAGGGGGAAGTCAGTCCTCGCCAAGCTGATCTAATTGGGCGAACTATTCTAAAGAGATTTACTACAATGCAACATTACTAAAGTAGCAATTACCACGATTTTATAGTTTTCATGAATGTTCTGAGAGCATATACGTAGCTAGCTTTATAAACCAGTATATGGAAATAAAAGTTACATAAATTATGGGATTGCATATATTATTGTATAATATATTGGTTTGCATATCCTTTTTAATTTAACACGATTGATGCGAATATTGATTACAGCTCACATGTAAGGGTTTTTTGCTCATGTGGGTCATCCTTCGGGTAAATAAACTTTACACACAAGCTTACTTGACAGGCATCTCAGGTATTCAGAACAAATCGCATTAACTAATGAGTCCCGTGAAATTGTTATTACCCGACTGCTACAGAAGGAAGGGTAATGTTTAAAAAAAATATGTATTAGTCTTAATGGAAATAACACAGTCTAATTAGACTAGATTTATAATAATAATAATAATATAATAATATCATCCCTTATATGTCCCACTGCTGGGCACGGGTCTCCTCCTCGAAATCAGGCGAGGAGGGTTTTGGGCCATAGTTTACCGATGCGCTGACCCAATGCGGGTTGGTGAACTTCACACACCTTCAAAGACTTCTAATCTCAGTGAGCAAATGGTCTCATATTCAGATGCACGTAGAAATTAAGAAAAACCTATTTCTAGGCATCACAGGGGGGTCAGGATCGAACCCTGACCTCTCGGCTCTCACTCAAGAGGCCGAGTCCGTACCCACTAGGCCATCGATTAAGCCAGTGATAAATTTGATGTACCAATCTAGTATCGAAGTCTCTAGTTGACGGGATCTGCGAGGTTGTTAGGGGTTATGTCTGACTTTGTAGTGGTTTCAGTGTCTAAAATAACCAGATAAGCGC
The DNA here is from genome assembly GCA_963853865.1 of Helleia helle. Taxonomy (NCBI): domain Eukaryota; kingdom Metazoa; phylum Arthropoda; class Insecta; order Lepidoptera; family Lycaenidae; genus Helleia; species Helleia helle. Next base: position 19,554,990 of record OY971421.1, read on the forward strand.
GAGTTTGACTCACGCTGTGGGTTCCGTAAAATGTGATTTTTATGTCATATAACAACAAACTAACGGTTTTTACATTATTTCTTTCACTCATGTTGTGAATCTAGTTTCTGACCCATGATTCTATGTCAATGGGAAGTACCAAGTGTCAATGTAGTAATGGTTTTGATTTGACAGATAGACGAGAGAACGAGTGATCCTATGAGGTTCCCGTTTTGTCGTTTTTATAAACGGAACCCTAATAATCGAGTGGCAAGAACCACCAGAATCCAAGATTAGGTGACATGCATAAAGATAACTGATAGTGGTACCCAGGATCCAACCTCGGGCTCCCGAAAGCCTTTAAACCACTGAACAATAATTATTGACACATAAAATGATACGAAACTAATCTGCATACCAGTGATGTCGGTATGCAAAATTTATCTCATTATAATTTCCGAGTGTAACCTTTTACCCAATGTTATTCGCATACAAAGTTGATAATATTTTATTATAAACTTAACTTACCAGCCTTAGAATAATAATAATAATATGCCGTATCAAAAACTTGTGTTACGGGTATTATGTGTACTACACACATAGGCCATGATCAATACTTACCACATATCTTGTGTGCTCTACTTGAAAGCCATGATCAATACTTACCACATATCTTGTGTGCTCTACTTGAAAGCCATGATCAATACTTACCACATATCTTGTGTGCTCTACTTGAAAGCCATGATCAATACTTACCACATATCTTGTGTGCTCTACTTAAAAGCCATGATCAATACTTACCACATATCTTGTGTGCTCTACTTGAAAGCCATGATCAATACTTACCAAATATCTTGTGTGCTCTACTTGAAAGCCATGATAATCTAAAGTTGCGAATCTGTAGTTTAAGTCAGAGAAAATACTTAAAAATGAAATTTCGCAGACACAAAACATAAAAGTTATAAAACTATAAACCAACATTCCCAAAAACAGTTTCAAGACACAGTGGGTACAGATCAATTATTAAAGTTATTGATAAATCTTAGGGTACTTGTTCAAGTACCCTAAGATTTGGGGACTTTTACCCACCATGGTTCAAGCCTAGTCGTGGCGGTGGGGCTCAGTAGCCTAAGGTGAACGCGTGCTGGGTTCACTAGGACGAAGCAAATTGAGCCGAGAGAGCTGCTCTTTGCAGGACAACCCCTCTGTGGTGGTGGCGTCGGTCCCATGGGGACTGACTAGCCGTCGTTGTGCCCTGTTGCTCAAAAGATCCGGGGCACCAAAGGTGGCAACCGTGGCACTCGCCGGGTTTTAATGGGTAGAGTTGCGTCCACCTCACCATCGTTCGGACGCAGCGAATCCCACATACCCGTCTGGAGGGACCCACTCCCCCGTGGGATGCCTCAGAGCATTTTCCGGCTTTCCTCTTTAACATAAAAAAGGACAGGAAATATATTTAAAAATTGTAACAGCTTATTGGGTACACGTTAAGTCCGCTGGTGTGTACACACGTATGATGTAATTGAGTAAAAATGTTACGCGAATTTTTACCGCTAGTTCCGTGCTAGCAAAGGTCAATTTCATAATCGGAGTCCCATTTTCGAGGTGCCTTTGAGAAGCAACACAAAAAATAGGTCGATGTTAGCATTAATATATGTTTCTACAATAATCTTAGGTAATATAATATAATAATAATATCTATGGACGCTTTCACACCACGTCAATCTGGTCCCGTGGTAAGTTCTCGAAGAACTTGTGTTACGGGTACCAGACAACGGAAATATATTTAATACTTTTATACTATACATATATTTAAGATTTTTATTATATAATACACATATTTAATACACATCCATGACACAGGAACACAGAAAATATTTTTGTTCCCTGGCGGGATTCGAACCCGCAACCTCCGGCTTGAGCGCCAACGCGCTTACCACTGAGCCACAGAGGTACTTAAAAGTTCTTAGTTATATAAAGATAGTAAAAGTTATTATGGACCCATTTCTGATATTTATTAAACTCTTTTTGATTGAACTTCATTTTCTAATTATGAATATCTAACTTGTACAAAACTAGTGGGAGGTAGTGCCATGTTGCATTGCAGCCGAGCTGGGCCCAGTTCGGCTGCAATGCGGCATAGCACTACCTCTTATTACCCATTAACTAGCGCTTTTTTATACTTAGAGTATCTGCAATTTTCTCTAACTACAGATAGCTATAAAGAACTAAGTATAAAAAACACTGTCCAAAATAAAAGCATAAATAATATTTGTACAAATCGACTCTCTCGCTCACATAACACCGGCGTTAAGTGACAGCTGTGCTGTCGCGTTTCGTGTGGTTTGTGAGTTCCCGGTGGCCCATTAGGGGGATAGAAAAAGGCAGGGCGGCACATCTTCCAGGGCGGCCATACACATCCGCACAACCAAGGCCACGCGGCCTTGGTTGTGCGGATGTGTATGGGCGTCGACGCCGTAAGGCACCGACTGCTTGTTTGTTCCCTGAAGACATTAAAAAAAAACTGTGTATTAAGCAGTGACAGTGACAGTGTGGTAACGGACTTCTTCAACCGTGTGGTGTGTATTTAATTACCATGGGAAAAATTACATGTAACTCGCTCTGCGTTAGAGGAAAAACATAAGTGAACCTGACAAGGTCAGAGAACCTCTCAGGGTTGCCAAATTAGGGTGTTCCCCCCAAATTTAGGGGGGAAAAAGTGGGAAAGGATTTTTTAGGGGTGTTATATTTTTAGGGATTTTATTACTTCAAATAATTTTGACATTTTTAGATAATTCATGAAAACATTGCCAAGTTGGGGAAAATTGTTGGGGGATGAAATAGGGGTTTTTAATGTAGCTTTAGGGGGATAAATTTCTGAGAGTTGGCACCACTGGACCCTCCAATAGGGTAACATGGTGTATAAATGATCACACACTCTCTTCGTCTGACTTCAAGAATTAGGTATAACAAACAGACATATGATAGAGTAGAATGAATAGTATTATTGACGTGACAACGTCTTATAATTCGATGGAGCCGGCTGCACGAACGAACAAACATGACGCATGTGGCGTTACCTCGCTCTGAGGCGTTCCATTTTCTTATGGGGTTGTCACGTTCAACTACCGTCAGTAAACCGACTTTACAGACAACCGATTTTTTATTATAATATGTGTGGTGGTGGACCATCAAAGAAGGCATGTGTCCAGCAATGGTTGGATAGGAGAGGTTGATTGGAATATATTTTAGGAATCTCTGAGTAATTAATTTACACTTATAATAAAATTTTCGACTCGATCGATAATTTTTGGACCATACAACCTAATTGTGTATAAGCTTACCGGTGGGAGGGAAGCGCTGTGCCGCGCTCCCGTCTGCATGGGTACCACCATCTTGCTTGTTTCTCCCGTGAAACAGCTTTGCAGTGTTTCGGAGAGAAGGGCAAGACAGGCAGTGTAATTATTGGCACCAAGACTTAGCATCTTATGTCTCAGGATAGACAACACATAAATAAGTTGCCTGGGCTCGTTCCAGGTAAACTAGTTTATGTTCATGGGCGACGTCGACCACTTTTCATCAGGTGGCACGTGTGTCAGTTTGCCTATCCAACTAACATAAAAAAAATACAAAGTCCTGGAATCGAGCTGGACACATTTTAAAAATTAAAACTGTCATTGAGTATCTTTAATTCTGCTACTTGTTTTTCTACTTGATAGAGACGAAAACAATAATATATTAATTTTTTATTTACAATTTAAATGCATTTTGTCTCCGTGTCAAAACAGCGCAGCCTTGTGATAGCGAATGTAATGCGGAACGGAAGGAAGCCTTGAGGGCTCCTGATTTACGGGCTTTTTGAGCTCTCGAGATAAGCTGTTGGTCCATTTGTAAATAGCATAAAAACATACTAATGTAGTGTGTAAATATTTCCTGGCATCTGGCACTGTTAAACGTAAACTGTGAACGTTTGTGTGGTATAGGATATTACAAAATAAAGGAACCTTGGGGATAAGGCGTTCGCTACGAGGCTTCACTGAGTTTGTTTCGCCGGTTCTCCTGAGTGGACTAGTTTTGGAACCGATAGTAGAGTTCATTTGACATTTAATACTTTATTTAATGTACAACACTGAATAAACAATATATATTTATTTTTAAGCTTGTACTTGGACGTAGACAGAGTCCTTGATATAATATAGGGATATAATGTTTTTTAATTTTTATTTTTCAAAAAATGAAATAAATTATATAGATGCTTTTTATGAAGGTTTAAATATTAAAATTTTAGTAGTGCTACCTCACCAAAACAATTAGGTGCATGAAAGCGACCGCATAGCGAACCCCGCTATCACCCCGCGCATCCACGCGCTAGGGGAAGCGCGGGGGTAAGGCGGGGTGCGGGCGGTCGCTATCATGCGGCTAATTGTTTTGATGGAGTAATATTAATTTTCTTCTTCTTCTTTATTTTCGGCAGGTCGGCGTCGCAACTGCTCGTTGTGCAACATTCTGCCAGTGTCAACTGTCAAGTATGAGATCAATGAAAACTATGGAGGAAACGAAATTTTGATGGAAAAAAAATCAATTGTTTGGGTTGTTGCCTGCAGACAAATGTAACAAAGATTTTAGTAATTATTATATTTTAAGCGTAAATATTATATAAGTCAAAAATTTACAATACATACATAATATTCTGAAGAGATACAACAAAGAAGAGCTTAATTGACCATTCGTTGGATATTAACTTCTAATATTATACTTCATAGAAAAAAATGTTATAATATACGATTCGGCGCAATATTATATTTAAAGATGATGTGACTAAGCGCGAAGACAAAAGCTAGTATGCAATAATTCACAAAGCTCATACGAGCTTTCACATTATTGTCCTTGTCCACCCATCACACATTAATTAATATTCTTCCACGCAATCACTTAATAGACGTACAAAGGACGTTCCGAAAATCATATCCAAAAAATATTTATGCTTTTTTATTTTGGTAATAAGAGGTAGTGCCCTGCTGCTTTGCAGCTGAATTGAGCTGGCACGACCGGGGTGGAACCTCTCAATCACTTAACACTGGCGTAAAGTGACAGCTACGCTGTCGCGTTTCGAGCGGTTTGTGAGTTTTCGGTGACCCATGGGTGGAGAAGGGGTAAAGTAGGGCAAAGCATCTATATAGCCTCTTGTGCTGATGTTTATGGGTGTTATAATGGCTAAGTAGCTTCCGTTAAGTATGTTGAAGTTATCTTGGCCGCAATTAGTATGAACTTTTGTTGGGATAGGAAAATGCAATGTATAATGCTGATTGTCCAATTCTTCCATAACTTCAGTTGAAAATGAGACGAGGGTTTGTTCGCAGAATGGATTCAGTGATTGATTTTTAATAATTTCTTGTATGCAGTTAGAAGATGTTTTAATACGTTGATTGTGGTTTTCGTCACATAAGTATTCGCTATTTCCCTTCGGTCATTCTGCCTCTATGTACACGTAAGAATTACTGTATGTTGCTATGAAAGGAGAAGGAGGTATGATAATCTGACTATGCTTATCTGGCACTATTGCTAATTTGTATAAATCATACATATCTTGGGAAACGATAGGAAATTTGAAAACAATAACTATTCTATTCTGAGAGAAGTAAGAACCTGATTTTATTATATTGTAGTATTCCCTAAGGTCCCATTCTAAAATATGTTCCTTATTATAAAGTAATCTTAGCTTATCTAACATATTATCTAATATTTCTATATTTAACATTGAGTGATGTGTGCTTGATGCACTAGTAAAAACTATAATATCCTCTAACCTATATAATTCGTAGAGTATGTCGTCTACATTTTCAGTTATAATTGTTAATAATTGAGCAAACTTCGTATATTTTACGAAATTAATATCCTCGTCATTTAATAATGTATGTAGAGTCTTATTTATCTCTTTCTGGTTTTCTAATAGTTGTGAAGAGATAAGCATATGCTGTGACATCCATTCTTTACTAAGCGAAAGGTGATCATTAAAATTTTTTAATGGACTGTTCCTGGTTAGTTTCTAATTTTCTAATGGCAATGTCATATTTTTCGGTATCTCTATAGTCTTAATTACCAGTTATACTTTTGATAACAGAGCCCAATCCATCTATCAAACCTCTCTTGAAACGATTAGTTTGTAGACTCTTTAGTTGCTCCGATGCTTTAACTAATTTAGCCACTAAATATTCTATTTGAATTTCATAAATGCTGTAAGTCTGTGGGTAAAATGGGTGACGCCTGCCTCACTAAGGTGAAGCAAGCGTCGCCCATGAACATGGAGAGGTCCGGGCCGTAGACTCCTTGTATTCGTCATTAATATTCAGAAAATAGATGTAACGTCTTGTTAATAATAACACTGCCTATTCTGCTTCTCCAATTTTCCAAAATTGCTTCGCTGAAGAAATAAGAAAATCGGTGGTATCTATGCAAAAGAGCACGCAAACGAAGCAAACCAACATTGTTCTAGTACAAAGAAAACTTTTCCGAAGCTGGAAACGCTTCCAGGAATAAAAGTAGACTTTGTTATTTACCAATTCGCTATGCGGAGTTATTTCAATGCAAAACATTATGTCGATCCATTGCATGTTAGTGTGAAAATACTCACATTTTTACATGGCTGGTAATGGTTGTTAATGATTATCTTTATATATATAATTCTGTTCGTGTGTATGTCACTGATCTCCTCCTAAGCGGTTGGACCGAGCTCGGTATTTTTTTTTGTGTATGTTTCGATTCGATTGGATTCGAGGATGGTTTAGATTCACAAAAATAAAGGCATCTGTCGGTGCCACTAGTAATTAAAAATTTGCATTTAATAAGTATTTAGACGAGCTGTTCACGCAATATTGCTAATAGTACTAAATTACCGATCCAATTTTTTTTTATTAGGCTAAGGGTCACTTACTGAGCATAAAATTTCAAAAGCTGGATTCAGGTGGAGCCTCAACTCCCGGCGACAAGAAGGCTGAAGAGAGCCTTGCGGCGCCTCATCAGCCTGCCAGTCCGACGGCAAACAGTTTTACCGTCCTGGCGGTGGAAGAGGTTCCCATGGGAAGCTCCAGCACGCGGGGAGACTTGGCGGCGACATGTTGTCACTCCACCGCAAGAGACCTGTGCGCAGCTGGTTGAGGGATTAGTCGCGCGCGCAAGAAGGTATGAGCTGCAAGGCACCATCGTGTTCAGGATGCCAGCGGAGAGTGCCGAGGAGCACAGTTGGTGACCGGCGTGGAGTAATCACACTTCCCACGCCAAGCGACCACGAAGGGGAGGAACACAAGGTGTTCCTCCCCTTCGTGGGTTTTAGTGTGGTGAGAGTCCCACCTAACCATCTGGGCTCCTCCGCGCCCGATTTCCCCAAGTTAAAAAAAAGGCGGAGCTTCAAGCACCATCTTGATAAATATTGGAACTGATATAAACTGATCTTTAATAATAGATAGATGCATTTTATTTATTAATCTAATATTTTCAGTAAGGACCCTAAACCTTACATAAAAAAATTAAACCCGCTCTAATTTTAGTGCGAGGTCGTCCAAGTTAATCTTCATTAATTACTGCGCTATATAATAATAATAATAATAAAATAGCTTTATTTATTCCACAAAAGAAAAGAAAGTAAATAACAAACTAGGTTGAAAAAATTACAGTGTACCTACTACTATTTTTACTAGTTTTTTATATAAGGCTCGTTTAATTTGTGGATCCCCTCAGGGTTTTTACCCTCCTCCAAAGAATCCCATGTTTTTCTATCTTTCGCGGCGGTCATACAGTCCTTCCCTGCGTTTGCCAAGTGGTCCGTTCCATTTTGTGACGTTGATTGTCCATCGACTATCATCGTATCTCGCAACATGACCAGCCCACTTCCATTTTAGACATTAAAAGAGATTTAGAGCATCCTTTACCTTGGTTATTTTCTGAATTTTTGTGTTTCTTACTCTATCTCTCCGTTTTATATTTAAACAGCTCCTCTCCATTGCCCTCTGCGCGGTCTGTATTTGATGTCTCGCCTTGTGATCATAGATCCACGTTTGGCAGCCGTTGGTTAAACATGGTAAGATTGTAGTGTCTAAAATTATCCTTTTCATTTTAATTGGCAGTTGTGACTTGTGACTCTCCTTTTGTACCCAATACTTTTTCCATGTAATAACTGCTCTTCTGTTTATTTCCGCTATGTTTCGGTCTTTCCTAAATTAGATTTGTTTCCCGAGGTAGATGTAACTTTTTACGTACTCGAGTGGCACATTCAGTGTCAATCGCATATTCTGAAGTATATAATAATAATTATAACAAAAAAAGTCCAATTTTGCATTACTTGCATGCTAAAATACCGAAAATTAAATACCAAGGCCGTCATATTTTAAAAGCAAAAATTTATTTAAAATTAATTTACACTAATTATGTATGAAAGAGAATGTAGACAATGTTATCTATAAAATATAGTCGCAAAGTTTGAATGTTAAACTTCATGGACTTAAATATACTTCGAAGTGAATGGTATAGAACTCGCCGAGACACGTGCCGGGACAAATTCGAACATACATTAATATGCGAGACAGACCACGTTTCAGTTTTTAGAATTTACAGTTAAACACATATATGTAATAAGGGTCAACAATCAATTGTTCCATGGAGTATGGACTATTATCGCCCTGCATACATAATAGCTAACAGTCACGTAGGATTGAACATTGAGACTTACCGATTTGAATACACAAGTATTAAGTATACATGACAGAAGTATCTTGAGCTATGCATTTGTGTAATTATCTAAATTAGTATTGTTTCATTAAAAGAAGAATTTGTTAAATCACAGCCAAGTCTTCGTACCGGTTTTAGGCGCATGCGCAGGTCGGGTGATGAAAAGGCGCGCACGACTGTTGCATTCGTCAGTCGAGCCAGGGTCGTCGCAAGGGTCGGACCTCAATCTAGTCATTGTTTTATATTTTTTTTATAATAAAAACGAAAAGATCATCATGAAAGTGTTCGTCGTGCTAGCAGCGGTTGCTGCTCTTGCGAGTAAGTTGTATTAAACGTTACTGCTCTATATTTATTTAATTTTATAAAAAGCTTTAGTATACTTATGAAAAAATATATTTTAAGTATAGGAAATTATGCTATTTCAAAGATTTGGAGTACTCATAAAATGCCTACGAGTGTTATATATATAGTACAGTATATAGTAATATTCGCCGGTTCGAAACCTAAACTTATGAGTCATAGTCAGTGTTAACGAGTAATGAAATTACTATATAATAAAAAATGTATTAAAAGTACTCCTAAAATAAAGTATATTGTGTAGTGAGTGATTTATAGTAGAGTTCAATTTAACTAATTCAGATTGTTGAAAAAATGTTTACATGCAGAATGCGTCTCTACAAGCTCTACGAAGTTTTATTTACTCTACACACGTAGAATTTAAATGTCCGATGGAGATTTTTTTTTAAATAGAAATTGTAACATTATAAAAATTTACAATTTCTATTTTTAGAAGTGCTTCCATTCTATCTCCTTTTTTTTACTATTTTCTATGACCAGTGCTATCATTCAATTCTAATTTTCTTATTATATCGTGTTCATATTTTCTTGTTACATTAGTTTTTAAAAACTGTGTCAAAATACTATTTTCTAATAAAAACTCAAAATGTTATCTAAATCTTCTCACAATAAAATGTTTTATATTCTTAGTCGAGCATATAGTTACTACTGACCCAATACATACAATATACATTTTAATACAATTATTTATATTAAAGCTCTTAAGTGTCTGGCTATGGGAGTTTTAAGTTAAATGTTCATATATATATATATATATATATATATATATATATTTATATGTATACATATAAATAAAATTGTCTGTTTGTAATTTCAAATTAACAGCTTTTCATTGAATGCAAATGAAAGTATATATGGCACTTACATAAAAAAAGCAATTTCTAAAATTGATGTCTGTTTGTTCCGACTAATCTCTGTCTGACTAAAACCTTTTAAACTGGACCGATTTTGACGGGATTTTCACTAGAAGATAGATGATAAAATAATATCATAATCAATCCCGATACGGCTCTAAATCTAACTATAAACGCAGGCAACAGCTAGTTGAAAATAAATGTCTGTTCTGCGTAGATGTTTTGTGTGTGTATATCCCATAAAATTACTATTATGTGGTACCAATCCAGATTCTTATATCCATTTATATAATATCACTTTATGTAGCACTAAGTTATCACAATGCAAATAAAACATTATATTCTATTCACGTACAGTCACGTACGCCAGGAATATACAAAACGATTCTTAGCCGTTAACTTTCTTGAGATGATTTTGAGAAAAAAAAATCTTATCATTACTATATAAGGAACAATAAATAAAACAAGCTTGATACTTTCGAAGTTTATTCTTAGCTCCAATAAACAAAAAGCCATAACGGTCACAGTCGAGTGGCCGAACATTCGACATTGACATTCGGATATTTAGCGGACACAATCACATAGAAATTTCTATAAATTGCGATACTTATGTTGACACAGCGATATTAAATTTGCGCAAAAGTCGAACAGGAACTATTGCAATCGATTTACATAAGTTAATTATACAGACAGTTACGAAGTGAACAAGTCACAATGTATTTCGAGGAAATGCGAATCTGTAGTCATCTGTCGTCCACGTAATGTAGAAAATAAATATTCTCTACTCACTTTTGTGCGTTGCTGTACATACACAAGTTACATGTTACATACTAATTTTTCTAAAAATATTCCACACATCTCTAGATTTATAAAAAAAGCTTATAATATAATTATTCATTGTTTTACCAAAAAAATATCTCGACCAAATTTATCTTATAATATTTTAATCAATGTTTCTTTTGTCACGTACGCAGTGGGTGATTTTACAAAATTCCCTCAAAAAAAAGTTTGTATGAAAATTCATGATCATAGGATTTGAAAGCAATTTAGTTTTAGTAAAAATGGAAGCACCATTTCAGGAATTTACGAACTTATGTTACATAATATCAATAAAAATCATCAATAAATTTTGTGGCCTGGATTTTTATATAAATTAAGAAAAACTAATTCATAAAACTTGATATTAAAATTTGCAAGCAATTATTTATGCATAACCTTGTAAAATTTCATAAATCATATTTTTTGAGATAGCATTGATTTTTAATGATAATCTTGCATTGATATCCCAAGGAGTCAAGAAGATTTGAGGGGTCATTAAACCTTAAAGGGTCAGTCAACACCTGGGTTGTCACCTTAACTGACTGGTACAGAAGGAGGGTAATATTTTTGAGGTGTATGTATGTATGAATCTAGATTTCTATGTTTCTGGTACAGCCTGAATGGCGAAGAGGATTTCAATGTATGAGGTGTCGTTAGTTTTGTCTTGATTACGCGAGTGATATTAGGTACATTAAAAGATTGAAAAACAAAATGGCAGACTCCGGAAGCCATATAGCGAGAATATAGTATAATTTATACGTTCATAATTATTGCAGGCGGGACAAACTAATAATTTAAACAAATTCGAATGAGAGGTAGTACTTTACTTAGACTTCTACAGAATGTTCGATTAATGGTAGTTTTGTTTTGTAGATTTTTTGTATAAATTATATTTTTAATACATTAAAATTTATCTGTTGTAAGTACTTATCTAATAAGATATACTACTTACACCGTACACGATGTACTGTATACTCTTAATATACATTAAATTATAGAGCTCTGTTTTTCCTTTTAAGTCAGTGGTTATTTTTTGCATTTGGTTTATATTTTTAATTTTTTTAATAACATGTTAGGTGTATTCCATAATAGTCTTTGAACAGAATGGATATTTCACGAACCAAGTTTGTTTGATTAATTGATAATAATCAATTATTAATATGCTTTAGAAAGACACAATAATCAGTATAAAGGTATAATATAGAACTTTCCTATATTCTCCTAACACATTTATTCTACCTTAATAAACATTTTTGTTTTTCACTAGCATAACTGAATATGAAAATACTATCTTATAACGTTACGCATTTTTTTTCAAGTTATATTTAAATGCCTCAAATCAATAGATCTAATAGATAGTTTGTCCCATCAGTCGGGTCACACGGCGACCCTTGATGCATCTGAGCGATGCACCAGGTGTTGTAACCACCACCTCGCTTTCACTTCTTGCGCAACCACCCAGGTTGCGATACCGCGCAGGCGTTGCCTGTCGTATAACAAACTATTGATATTATTCTTACGTGTAACCTTTTATTCTCATATTGATGTCAAATCTTTTATTCTCATATTGATGTCAACTGATGTTATTCTTGCGTGTATTCTTACACAGTTAGTTTGACACACAGTCGTGTGTGCAAGCATCATTCGTATATGGAATGCGCGTTATTAAAACTTTTTAAAAGTAGTCTCATTAACAATAATTACCTAATACGTTGATGTAATAAATATTGTTGAGTAAATAAACGTATACATAATACACATATTGTATATTATTGTGACGTGTAAAAGGTATTTGTTGTTGAATAACAATGAAAATAATAATAATATTTATGGACGCAAGAACTTATGTTACAGATACCAGACAACGGAAATATATTTAATACTTTACACATATTTAAGATTTTTATTATATAATACACGTATTTAATACCTACACATCCATGACCCAGGAACACAGAAAACTTTTTTTTTGTTCTTTGCCGGGATTCGAACCCGCTACCTCCGGCTTGGGCGCCAACGCGCTAACCCTTGAGCCACAGAGATCGTCTAATACAAAATATTCGTGAAAAAATGTAACTTGCATTTTATAGTAGGTAAAAATGAGAATGAGTCCTTAATTTTAATTCGATCAAAATAAAAATTGAATATTTAATTTCTAGTCAGATCTTTTTACGAATTATATATGATAATTATATCATTTTTACATATTGAATATCATAAGGTCAATAGGTAACGCAAAATCAATATTGCCTTAAGCCTCAGTGAATATAAATGACATATCATTAACATTTATAAGCATTACATAATAGATTTTGGCAAAAGATTTGAACCATGGAGCCTCGGAATAGCGGCGAATGTCCTGTTTCGTTTAAAAAATTAATAAAAAGAATATTAATATCCGCTCGGCCTTGACACTCTAATCTAAATTTCAAAATCAGAAGACCGGGTATTTAAAACAAATGTCAAATATTTTCAATGGCTTTGAGATTTAAATACTAGTGACCTGTGACATTTTGACATTTAAGAATATGCGTATATTTTTTAATGATATTTCTGACTCGGCAAATCGAGTCAGAAAAATAATTTTTCCAAAGGAGACAGTCCATTTCAGGTCTGGTCTTGTACAGTATACCATAAATAGAGAGAATACATAAATTTCATTGAAAATAAAATAAATTAGTTTATGAAACTATATTACAAGTAAAGAATAAAAGTCTCTTTCAATATTTTAACCTGTTAACGTTTCGACATGAAGATGGCGTCCTTCAGATGGTTACTTGTTACTCATTTCTGACAAATGACAAACCAGATGCATCGATCGATCACATAATTCTAGATAATTCCTTATATTTGACAGATAACGCCAAATATAGTAACGCCAAATACGCCATTCTTGTATACATGTAGTGTTGCCACTGAAATTGGGATGAGTTCTTGGATATGAACAAATCAAAACTGTGTAAATATATTTTCTTTCCTTCATCTCATTACCTGTACAAAAGTAGACCCACGTCCCATACAATTTTGGATCTTTGTGACATAACAGATGACATAATATTATGTTTTCTTGAAAAGCTTATGTCTAATTGAATTTAAATTTACCTTAAGCTTTTAGATATTGATGTTCGAACTTTTTTGTATACTGAATCTTTTGAGTCATAATTGTGCACCAAAATTTTGATATCACAAATCTTACTTGTTGGATGAAAGTGGCAAGGGATCGGCCGTCTCGGCGTTCATTGAGGGAGGCCTATGTTCAGCAGTGGACGGATAGAAGCTGATGATGATGATGAAATCTTACGACACCTTTCAAGCTCAAACCTATTAAGCCGTTCTGGCTACAGAGCGTGCCAAAGAAATAGACATGCACACACTCGAAAAACCTTACCGTCCTTTTCACGGAGTCGAATTATAAATTACCACATAAAACCAAAGGTCCCCATGTACCACGAGGCTTATATTTGTTTATTATGCGATAAGTAAATTGAAAAAAATCCGGCCAGACTCGAACCCCGACCTTTCACTTAACTTTATTACGACTAGTCCATTTTGTTAGCAGAATGTAATATTAACGCATGCCATTTATAGTTATAAGTACTATTTATTAGCATATTATATAAACGTGTGCTTTCGTAAATGCAAATATGATTGCTCTAACAGACAACAGGCGTTTCGTAAATTAATTACAATGGATATACTAAGTATCGTCATCATCAACCCTTAGATGACCCACTGATGGTCCCGGGTTTCCTGGAAATCGAATATGGAGGGCGTTGGGCCATAGTTCACCGATGTGGTGGCGAACTTCACACATTCAAAGATTTTTAATCTCATCAGGCACGCAGGTTTCCTTTACCGCGGTGAGCAAACGATGTTCTCATGTTAAGGTGCACGGAGACAAAAACCGCAAGGTCAAGGCAAACGGTCAGGATGAAAAAAAGAACATTTTTTTTTAATTCGAACCTAGACCTTTCATTCAAGAGGCCGGGTCCATACCCACTAGTCTATCGTAGTTTACAAAGATAAGTTCGGGAAGACTGACGTTGACCTTCAACTAAAAGGGATTAGGGGTGCGAGTGCCGAGGGTCCGGTCGTCTTGGCGTGCACTGAAAGAGGCCTGCGTTTAGCAGTGAACGGACTAAGGCTGATAATAATACAATTAAATAATTAACCACATATTTTCAGTTTTACATAAGTAGTGCGTGATTTACGCATTTGTAATTGTTACAAAACGGCAGTGCTAGTTAATTAAACGTTGCCAAAGATACGCCCAATATATGGAGTATTATATAAGTGTTATGAAATAAAAATTGGATTGATCGGTTATTTAGAGAACGGCTCTCGCCTTGATCGGCTTCGGCTTTCACTCCAACCGATCGAGTTATAAGACCTGCGTGTTCCATCTGTGATCAACATCAGCATGGGGTGCCATCTTCATATTGAAGTTTGGAGGTCAGCATTTGGTACTCCGTCCGATCAAGGTATATTCTCTTGATCTGGTGGTAGCACAATCCGGTCCAGTCCTTTATATCGTCAAACCACTTTCGCCTTAGACTTCCTGGTGGCCTTCCACCCGGTATCTTGCCCTCGAGGATTGTCCGTAGATATTCGAAGACGGGCTTTTCTTTTAACAATGGTCGACATCAGCTCTCTTTTTGGTTTGCTCGTTGCAGCACTTTGATTATTTTATAATATATTTTAAAATAGAATAATTATTTAAAAATGTTTAAAAATATTAATGCCACCTACTAAAGATATTTTAACGTACAGGGTGATAACATTGAAAACACCATTAAGAAGCTGTTCAATCGGTTTAATTTAAGCTAAGACAAAAATGAAACCACTTTTATTTTGGTTTAGTAAGATTTTTACAAACCCAACGTTTCGGATACCTTAGAACAACCATAGTTTAAGGTCTTGAGGAGGTCTTAGACTCTTCTATAAAATATCTGAAATTATATTATATTAAGTGAAATTCCCTGGCCATTCGCCGTTCGATCGGCCGTCTTGGCGTTAATTGAGGGAGGCCTATGTTCAGCAGTCGACGGATGAAGGCCAATGACGACAATTATGATGAAGTGAAATTCGCGTAAACTTAAGAAAACTATATATTTAATAATTGTAATAAAATATATTTGTTCTTTTTCTACAATGTCCTTATTTCACAGGCGCCCAATTTAAATGTCCGAACAAGGACGGTCAGTACGAGGACGACAGACAGTGCGACAAGTTCTACGAGTGTCACGACGGCATCGCCACCACCAAGATCTGCCCCGACGGACTGGTGTTCGACCCCACCATCAGGAAGATCAACAAGTGCGACCAGCCCTTCAACGTAGACTGCGGTGACAGGACTGAACTTCGTAAGTAACGATAAGCTACAACTTCATGATTAGAACTGCTTAAATACTGACTCATACCATCTTACTATGATAAATCACTTGAACTTGTCTATATTACGTGTAATATTTATTACATATAAAATTATATATACATAATATTATGTATGAATTGTATGTTATGTTATTTCATTCAATTGTATTTTCATTGAATAAAAATAAAAAATATAAATGCATGGGGAACTTAACGTCCATTTTGTGGTAGGTACTACAATTTTAATTCGATCTTTTTACTGAAAACATATTATTTTTACATCTTACTTATATTATAAATTTTTTTTTTTTTTCGGATGGATCTATGCTAATGGCCCGAAGGCCCTAATGCTTCAACGGATTGGTGTGAGCCCATTCGGCTCACTTTTGATTGGGGGGTTGCCCCCCGCCTACCGTGCAGTCTGCGACCACACGGCCTCCTGGCGTCGGTTGTGTTGTTATTCTTTAACATTAAAACTACGAATGAAAGTTTGCAATAATATAGCTTCCACATTGGAATAACACACAGGCTTATAATCTATAAAGATATTGTGGGAACTGTTCAAAATCTAATCATGCGCAGACGAAGTCGCGGGCACCAGATAGTACTGAATATCCTAAGGTCAATAGGTAACACAAAATCAATATTGCCTTAAGTTAATGACACATCATTAACATTTGCAATTATTATATAAGAGATTTTGGCAAAAGATTGAACCTTGGAGCCTCGGAACAAGGGCGAGTATCCCGTGTTGCTGGACAAGGATCTTGTATCGAATACTACGACTGCTTTAATACTTTTTAATCATCATCAACCATGATCACTAACTTTCATATCGGTGTATGTATGTCTGTATATCTAAATTACAATAGACAACTAGAGTATCAATGATTTCAAGAGTTTTGGGTGTTTTTTTTAATGTTAGTTGTTAGTTAAACGTGCAACCTGATGGTAAGTGGTCGACGTCGCCCATGAACATAAACTAGTTTACCTGGAACGTTTCCAGGCAACTCATCTATGTGTTGCCTATCCTGAGACATAAGATGTTAAGTCTCGGTGCCAGTAATTACACTGCCTGTCTTGCCCTTCTCTCCGAAACACAGCAAAGCTGTTTCACGGGAGAAACAAGCAAGATGGTGGTACCCATGCAGCCGGGAGCGCGGCACAGCGCTTCCCTCCCACCGGTGGTGCACCATAGGCATACCAAAGGGCCAACAGCAGCCTATAACTAAAACTCATATGTCCTTCCATCTGTCACAACACTCCAACTCGTTTATTCCTTTAATATATAATTCAAACCAGATTGTATTAGCTAGATTACATTACACATGTATCGAAAGGAATGTCTGTTCAGAACACACAATCGTTACCTGAAGGTCAGAGCAACTGTGCCACAAATGAAAGTGTCCTGTCCACCTTTGACCACCTAGGTCGCACGCTGCTGACTTTCTAGGCCAATTAGGTATTGCGTATGAGATATATCTTTAATATACCTAGATAATAACTTTATTATCTCCTTAAAAAACTAACATCTTATTAGTATAAATATGTAGGTTATCGTTTCAAAACCTTAAACTGAATGCTAGTACAGTCAACGGATAAAGTTATTTCGTGAGTACCGGTGGGAGGGAAGCGCTGTGCCGCGCTCCCGGCTGCATGGGTACCACCATCTTTCTTGTTTCTCCCGTAAAACAGCTTTGCTGTGTTTCGGAGAAAAGGGCAAGACAGGCAGTGTAATTACTGGCACCGAGACTTAACATCTTATGTCTCACGATAGGCAACACATAGATGAGTTACCTGGACTCGTTCCATGTAAATTAGTTTATGTTCATGGGCGACGTCGACCACTTACCATCAGGTGGCACGTTTGCCAGTTTGCCTATCCAACTAACATAAAAAAACCGTATATATCTGATAGGATTAAGAAAAAAACACTTAGAGAGTAAGCAAATAACGTGCAAATTATAAATGATAAAAAAGGACAGTTTTTTCAATTACCATAATAATAAATTACGATATATTCAATAATCCAATCAACACATTAATAACACCTCGATTGTGCGAATTTACCTCTCATTTGACATATCCTTTCCAATAACTTATACGTGAAGGGATCTCAAAGCCACGCCATTGGACCAAGGTTGGTCATAAAATGGTTCCACTTTTCACTTACGTCTAGAAAAGGATTTAGTGCAGACTTCCTGTTGTCGAGTAACCAAGTATTCAACCTCTACAACCAACCAAGGTTAAAAGTAACCATATGACTATATTTTAATAAAGTAATTTTATGTTGAAAGTTTTAAGTAACTGATGCACACAATTCCATTTCGATGGTGGAATTGGAGTAACTGATGCACACAATTCCATTTCGATGGAGGAGTTGGAGATGGAGAGTCAGTGAGGATGTTGATACAAATTGAGCATATTCAACAGATAGATTTTATATCCGAGATTCTAGTCTCGTTGGGTCTATTACGGGTATGTTGTATGCCTATACTGATATTACATCTCATTTTCTCATTATATTTCCTATTCTAAACATGAAATCTGGAAATGTTGGTTTTAGATCAATTTAAAGTTAATGTTTGTATGTTTAGGTGTAGGTATCTTTGAAACTACGCATCACTTAAAACCTTACATCAGTATATTACTACATTTATATCATTTAGTGACATGATATGCTATAAAACCACTAAAATCAATTCGGATACCGTTGTAGATCTAAGTTAACTTGGGTGAAGCTGTGGTCTACCTGGTTATCAATCATCATCATAATCATCATCATCATTCTCTATCCATGGCCTGGAGGAGGCCTCTACCTCCAGGCCTCCCTCAATAAACGCCAAGACGGCCAATCTTATTAATACTTTGATGTTATTCAACAGAACCAGCCAAGCCCAACGCGCTGTGCCCCCGCCGCAACGGCTTCTTCGCTCACCCCGACTCGTCCGTGTGCAACATCTTCTACAACTGTATCGACGGTGACGCAATCGAGGTCAAGTGCACCAACGGCCTTTACTTCGACGAGTACTCCGGCACCTGCGTGTGGCCTGACTCTTCTGGAAGAACCGGCTGTGTTGACGCAGCTAGTGAGTACTACTAATTACTATAATATAACTAACACTATTCTAGTTTTATACATTTAATTACGTATTTACCATTATATAGATTTTACGTCATGCTAACAATATTATAAGCGAGAAAGTTTAGAAGTTTGATCATTACTCGATATTTTGACCAAGAGACGAACGAAGGCAGAGGACTTGGAAATAGATTCTTGTGAGACAATTGAGAAGTTTCGTGTCTTCACTGAATCTAATCGGTATATTAGCATATTGTGAATTCAAGCCCACTCGAGCGTAACTGAAGGCAACCGCTCTGTAAATATGAAATGCATTTAATTATCGCGCGATTTGTTAATACCGTACGCGCTGTACTTACTAGAAGAGCACCGTGCATTTTACTATCAGTAACGTGCTAAAAATTGTGTGTGGCGTGTACGTACAGTACATACGATGCTGAAAAAACGCGCGATTGCATTAAAACTAAATGTTTTAAAATCTCATTCTTCTCTATGAAAACACATCATTTCCTATATTAAAAACATAAGCTCAGGTTACAGAAATTATCAATAACTTTAACAAACAACCACAAACCTATTTTTCTATTTACAGAGAAGACCAAGGACGGTTTCGAATGCCCTAAGGAGGCACCCACCGACCCTCAAGGCCAGGCTGTTGCTCACCCCAAATTCCCCCACCCTACCGATTGCCAACGTTTCTACGTGTGCCTGAACGGTGTTGAGCCCCGCGACCTCGGCTGCCAGGTCGGAGAGGTCTACAACGAGGAGACCCAACGTTGTGACGCACCCGAGAACGTGCGCGGATGGTGAGTTGCATCATTCATAATATTATATTTCCTGCATCATTCATATAATATTTCTCGGATGCAAAATTCAGTTAATTCTAATTGTTTATAAGTGTAAGCTTCATAAAAGTACACTCCTAAGTAATTATAGTTAATGTGAAAGTTGATTATTTATAATAATTAGTTGATCGAATGCACTTGGTTACTAGTTTCTTAAAATATAGGGAACTATGAAATTTGAATTAAGTGAAACTAAAAAATAGTGTTTCTTATTTTCTTTATTACAAGAACAACTATGATCACAAAATAAAATCGACTTATTTTTTTCAATGTTTTACGGAGGCAACCGAGCCTTTTGGTGACTACCGACGCCCATACACATCCGCACAACCTAAAGTTATGCGGATGCTTTGCCCCCCTTTTCCCTAATTGTTTTCCTTGTTGCCTTAATTGTTAAATACTATCTATATATATAAAAGTAAGGGTTCCTTTTTTTTCTTTCGAGGTACGGAACCCTAATGAATCTATTAACGTGTGGAATATAAATTATTGTATAGTTCTCATCACCTGACCGTGTGTTGTTTCAGCGAGGACTGGTACAAGGACGCCGAGGAAGCTGCACCAGCCCCCAAGGCGAGGTCCTAAGCTAGTGATAGACTTTAATTACGCCTAAGACTTGATAAGTTAATATACTTTAAGAAAAATGCATATTTTATTTATTCCCTTCACCACAAAATATGTTTTTTATGTTAGTTGGAAAGACAAACTGGCTGACGTGCCACCTGATGGTAAGTGGTCAACGTCGCCCATGAACATAAACTAGTTTATCTGGAACTAGCCAAGGCAACTGAGTTATGTTTTTCCTATCCTTCAGATGTTTAAACATAAGATGTTAAGTCTCTGTGCCAATAATTACACTGCCTGTCTTGCCCTTCTCTACGAAATACAGCTAAACTGTTTGACGGGGAAAACAAGCAAGATGGCGGTACTAATGTAACCGGGAGCGCGGCACAGCGCATCTATCCCATCAGTAAATAGTAAAAAAAAGTTGATTCAAGAGTGATAATGTACTAATTGTACTTTGAACATTTTAGAAATTGGTACCATAACCATTTTATATGTTCCACCAAGCTTTGCGGTCTTCCAATATAAGGTGTAGATATAAGTACATTGAATCATGGTGTCAGTTGTAACAGCACTAATCAGATATTAAATTAATTATATTAATTAGCAATTATCAATATTAGCAATTATCCCGCGAAAAACCGTGTTTTTCGCGGGATAATTGCTAATTAATATAATTAATTTAATATCTTATATAATGGATTTCCGCAAGGTAACGCCTGATTCTATTAACTATCTTAAAGCACTAATCACTTTCTTTCTCAAAGTAGTCATGGTTGAATCATTTGGATCTTGAGCTCAGAACGATGGACAAAATATTTTAAAGATCATTTAAACTCCCTTGAAGAGTGTATTGATTACTGACCAAAATAAAAATGACCCTCATTATAAAGAAACAACTTTTACGAGTTTATTAAGTTTATTACAAGCGTTAACAAGTACCCGAATACTTTACAGCAACCATGATCACAGGGCGACTGATTGCCTCGACCCGTCTCATGATGAGTTAAATCTGCATTTTTTTATAGAAGAGGGGGGAAACGGACACCCGCTACATCGTTAGCAGACGCGTTGCCGGCCTTTCATACATGTGTATGCCCTTTTCTTGAAGGTCCCTAAGTCGTATCGGTTCGGAAATACCGTAGGTGGCAGCTGATTCCATATATTTGTCGTGGCAGGAAATGCTGTAAAAGTCCATTTGTTGTGGACATCGAGATGGTATGGATGAAATTTGGAATTTTTACGTCATGTCCGTTGGTGGAATTTTGCGTAAACTTTAGAAAACAATAAACAAACCTTATAAGTCTTAAAGTAAGAATAGCAATTTTCAAAATCAGGCTACGTGGATGAGGCCATAGTTCACTTCTTCAGGCTTTTTTTTTTTCTTTAACGCCGGGAAATGCTCTGAGGCATCCCGCGGGGGAGTGGGTCTCCCCACGCGGGTATGTGGGACTCGCTGCGCCCGACAGCTGGTAAATGGACGCAGCTCTACCCACTAAAACCCGGCGAGTGCCACCAATGCCGCCTTTGGTGAGGTGCCCCGGATCTAGAAAACAAACAGGGCACCTCGACGGCTAGTCAGTCCCGCAAGAGACCGACGCCACCTCCACAGAGGGGTTGTCCTCACCCCTTGCCCCCTGCTCTTCTGTCCCCTCTTCTTATAAGAGGGGTACAAAGAGCCCCCTCGGCCCAATTAGCTTCGCCCAAGGTGCACCGCTCACCCTAGGTTACTGAGCCCCACCGTCATGACAAGGCCTGAACCATGGCGGGGTGCACAGATTTGAATTTCAAGTGTTACGTTGTTAAAAATAAGTACTAACATATTATTCGGAATGCCACTCATTGAAGGTCACCAGAGGCAGTACATATTTCTGAATGGTATGAACATTTTCTTAGGTATTCCTTATATTAAATGATATTAAAAATCCATGGTCAACTTCACGCAATTTACATTTTTTCAACACGTTGGTAACGCATGCTAGACATGTTTTATTTATTTATCACTATTACTATTAAGCTTCCAATTTCAAAAATTGTGGTATCCTTCTTTTTTTAAATGTGAAAACTAACAGGAGTAAAATGGAATAATAAAGGATTAGAATTGATTTCGATTATTGCGTTTTGAGAATTTGAAAATAAAAATAAATCCTTTTAATTATCAGCATCCTTTTCTTTACGAGAAGGCGAGTGCTCCGCAAGTGGAAGGAGCGGCTGGATGAGCCGAGTGCAGGTCATCGCACGGTGTCGGCTGTCGGTCCAATCCTGGAGCACTGGGTTGACCAACGGCACGGTATAATCACCTTCCACCTTGCGCAGATCCTGACGGGGCACGGCTGCTTCGGAAGGTATCTGTGAAAGGTGGCAGGGGTGGAGGACTCGCCAGGGTATCATCACTGTGGCAGCAGTGAAGACACTGCAGAACACACCCTGGCGGAGTGCCCAGCTTGGGCAGAGGAAAGGGCGCCACTTATTACTGAAGTGGGCGCGGACCTGTCGCTCCCTGCGGTCATCCGAGCGATGACCGACAGTGAGAGCACATGGCAGGCGGTCCTCTCCTTCTGCGAGGTAGTGATATCGCAGAAGGAGGAGGCGGAGCGGGAGAGAGAGCGCACTGGCGCCTCATCCCGCAGGAGAGCACGGCGGCAACAAGCAGTCGCATCGCCGTGAGGGACCTGTGCGTGGCCTATCGGGGCATCCGCAACGTACGCTTAAGGTCCGGGCTATAAGGCACCCTTTGTGTTCCGGGTGCCTCAAGTGAAATTGGAGGAGAGGATGTCATCCCTCCTGCTTCCAGAGGAGAGTGACAGATGGCACACCGTTGTGGCCCGGTGCGGACGTCCATAGCTCTCGCGCCAGGTCACCCAGACGACGAGGAGAACACCGCTGGGATTTAGTGGGTAGAGTCCTAGAGTCCCACATAACCACCGGGTCCCCCCGGACCCGGTGGTATGCCTAAACGCATTCCGCAGCGAAAAAAAAAAGAAGCATCCTTTTCTTTACTGCTAAATCCTTCCTTAAATCGGATCGGATCGGTAATGCTTATATAAGAAAGGCTTGTTTGTAATTACTATTAAATATGGCAAACAGTAGTACTAAATATCTAATGTAGGTATGTATGTTAATATGTGTAGGATCCGTTCCAAAGAATAAATCATAGAATTATAGCGTCGAGCGACGATGGCCAGTGGGTACGGGCTCGGCCTATTGAGTGAGAGCCGAGAGGTCCGGGTTCGATCCTGACCCCCCCCCCCCCCCTGTGATACCTAGAAATAGGTTTTTCTTAATTTCTACGTGCATCTGAATATGAGACCATTTGCTCACTGAGATTAGAAGTCTTTGAAGGTGTGTGAAGTTCACCAACCCGCATTGGGCCAGCATCGGTGAACTATGGCCCAAAACCCTCCTCGCCTCATTTTGAGTAGGAGACCCGTGCCCAGCAGTGGGACATAAAAGGGTTGATATTATTATATTATAGCGTCATAGTATTAAAGCTCCTAAATTTTAGCTTCCATTTCACTGCTCCAGGGATGATGATGATGATTTGCAATAACTCCTAATCTCTTCTCTCTACTTTCATGTGGCTACATCGATGAAGTTTACCTAAATACATCATGTATTTTATACTCTATCACAGAACAGATTGCTATTAAGTTGCTATTCATTTGACTAAGCAGTATATTGCTTTATAGATACAGGAAACATGCGTAATGCTGGAACAATGCAATTGTTTTTAGTGTGGACTTAAGGCCGCCGCTCACCATATCGTGCCAGCTATTTCGGCACCCACCTACTCCACACTAGTGATGTAACGAATGCGATGTACGCATACGCATTTGTATTCGCGGATATTTGCATATTTGCATTCGCAAAATTTCTACGAATGTTTTGTGAATATGAATATCAAAAAAAAAAAACAATTTGAAGCTTAAGAAGAAGAAGAAGGTTAATAACATCAAAATTTATTAATTTCTTTTTTGTATTACAAAAAAGAAACTTAACCTCGTAATCACATTATCAGTCTTCACTTTATCATTTTGGTATTATTTTTTTATTTACTTTTCTTTGGGCATTCGTAGGCAATTGACGGCAAAGAACAAAAACTGAATATTCGCATTCGTATTCGCGAATGTCGGTAGCAGTTATACGCATTCGCATCCGCGAATGTTCAAAAAATGACATACGTTGTTACATCACTACTCCATATATACTAAAAATATTTTTAACAAGACCAATTGGTTAGACGAAATGGTAATGGAATTTGTAGAAGTAGTCAAATTGACTACCAAAAGAAATACTCTCCTGTAAACCTATCGATGAAAACTATAGTGAAAAATACCTTATTATCGGAAGGAATATGATGTTGCGCGTGGTATTCTTTCTTCCTTAAAATAGGCAATATAATAACTGTATGTATGTACTGTATGTACTGGCATTGTATGTATCATATTACTTTTCAAGATAGGCTACATAATAAATTACGACGGGTATGTGGGACTCGCTACGCCCGAAAGATGGTAAATGGATAGCTCTACGCACTAAAACCCGGCGAGTGCCACCAATGCCGCCTTTGGCGAGGCGCCCCGGATCGATTGAGCAAGCAGGGAATCTCGACGGCTAGTCAAGTGACCGACACCTCCACAGAGGGGTTGTCCCGCACCACAGAACAACCCCTCCGAACGTCAGGACTGTACAATGGGGTGAGGTTCCTACCCTTACCCCTTGTTCCCCCTGCTCTTTTGTCCACTCTTCTTATAAGAGGGATACAAAAAGCAGCCCCCTCAATTCGGTTCGCCCGAGGTGGTCTGGATCCACCTTAGGATACTGAGCCCCACCGCCACGACAAGGCTTGAACCATGGTGCGGATTTTTTTTTTACGGGCTAGGCCCACCACTCGTTCCCACCGCTGCTACTCCTGTATAGCCAGGTTCGACAGCGGTAACCACTAAATGACCCTTTGATACGATCTCAGAGAGCCCGAGGGATGCGTTAAAACTGCCTTGGGACCCGCAACGAATTTAATCAGAAGTATTTAGGAGGAGTAGGAAAAATTTCCAGTTTCCCTCCCCGGATAAAGCGGGAGACAGTACAAGAATGCAATGTCTAACAAAATTCAAGAAAAGACTGCTGTCTTTCGGGGAAAGCCCAGCTGCAATGCACCACGGAGAAATTTTTTATGTCTACAAATATCTGCATAGTATGTTTAATATACATGTATATCAACTATGAGTTATTATGTATACTTAGTGATTATCATGGTTGAAATAATAATTTAAGATATTAAATTATCTATTTTTTTTAAATTATAATTATCTATATATATAATTATATAATTAATATATATATTAATTAGCAAGTATCCCTTTTTTAAATTGCTAATTAATATAATATAATTTAATATCTTTTATAATGGATTTCCGCAAAGTAACGCCTGATTCTATTAACTGAAATAATAATTGTTGTTTGAAAGTTGGTTTGTATTTTTAAGTAAACTAATATCTACATAGTGAAGCAATATACTAGTGTATATTAACTATGAGCTATTTATGTATGACTTGGGGATATGTTATGTTTCCAGTAATAGTTGTGGCAAAATCGCTTGAATGCACGGAAGTTTTTCACGTCGTCCACGAGATCGCTGTAATAAGTTACTCCCGATTTGCTACGGATGTTGTCGAGCATTAATGTTCGTTCATTTTGCCAAAGACTGCACTCCCAAAGAATGTGATGTGCGGTATGTTCCTGTTCACTGCCTTCCGTCTAACAGCCGCATAAGGGAGACGGTACGAGATTAAAGCCAAATAGTTTACTTCTAAAGTTTCCGTGGCCGGTAAGGAACTGAGCGACACAGTGGTCAACCTCTAACCAATCCTTTGATAAACGATCGAATACAGATGGAAAGTAGTTATAAAGGTGACGTCCTTTAGTTGTATTATCCCATCGGGATTGCCATTCTTTAATTAAATTTTGAGTGGTTATTTCTATAGGGTCAAAAAGTTTGGTAATTTTTTGTCGGTCTTGTGGTCTTAAGAAGTCAGCACTAGAAATATTTCGCGAATGATAATACAAGGCAGCGCGACGCTGTATCTCTAAGTCAACTGGTAGTACTCCGGCAAGAACTGGTAACGCCTCTGTACTAACTGTCCGATAGGCTATACATAAGAATATTAGTGACAGACGTTGGCTTTGTAATAATTTACGACGGGCTGCTCCAATGGTGGACCTATCAACCCACACGGGTGCTCCGTTTTAGGCAGTAAATGCTATACTGCCTAAATATGTTGCGGAATAAATTAATTTTAATGTTTCAAAAGAAAAACCCCATGTTGAAAATGATATTTTAGTAAATGCATAAAAATTTCGTTTTGCTCTTTCTCCTGTCTGAATTATATGTTCTAAAAAGGTGAATTTATTTTCAAGTATTAGTCCTAGGTAGCAAAGAGTTTCTTTCCGTTTAACCGATATATTGTTAAATTTGATACAAGGAGTTGATTGTAAAGAGCCCTTTAAGTGGATTTGATAAGTTTTGTGGGGGGCAAATTCTAGCCGATTTCGTTGTCCCCGTTTATATATTAAACTTAGACATCTATTTGATTTAATCTCGATTTCAGATCGCGTGTTGGCTTGTATAATAAGTAGTGCATCATCCGCATAACCGACTAATTCACATGAAGCTGGTAGAGGTAAAGAAAACAGGTCATCGAAGCCTATATTCCACAAAAAGGGTGATAAAACCGAACCCTGAGGGCAACCACGCGTTAGATTTTTAGATTGGGTGTGGTGGCCAAAACGGAGTTTCGTTGAGCCATTTGTGAATTAGGAATGTATCAAACAGTAGATGTTGGAGTAACATCCTCTATTTTTCAGTTTTAAAAGCAACATCGGCCACCAAGCGTTGTCAAAGGCAATTTTTTTTTTTTTTTTTTTTTTACTTTAAAGCCGGGAAATGCTCTGAGGCATCCCGCGAGGGAGTGGGTCTCCACGCGCGGGTATGTGGGACTCGCTGCGCCCGACAGCTGGTAAATGGACGCAGCTCTACCCACTAAAACCCGCCGAGTGCCACCAATGCCGCCTTTGGTGAGGTGCCCCGGATCTAGAAAACAAACCTCGACAGCTAGTCAGTCCCGCAAGGGACCGACGCCACCTCCACAGAGGGGTTGTCCCGCACCACAGAACAACCCCTTCCAACGTCGGGACAGTACAATGGGGTGAGGTTCCCATCCTCACCCCTTTCCCCTGCTCTTCTGTCCCCTCTTCTTATAAGAGGGGTACAAAGAGCCCCCTCGGCCCAATTAGCTTCGCCTAAAGTGCACCTCACCCGAGGTTACTGAGCCCCACCGCCACGACAAGGCCTAGACCATGGTGGGGTTGTCAAAGGCACCTATAATATCGAGAGATATTCCTACTACATATTTAAATTTTGACTGGTCCACTGTTTTTCTAACTAACATGACCGCATCCACCGTTGAACGACCGGCTGTAAATCCAAATTGTTGATTATGAAATTTAGGGCCACCTGGAGTCAATCGCGGTACGTTAAGTCGTTCAAGCAGTTTACCCAACGATGGTAGCAGCGTTATGGGACGGTAAGATTTTGGGTCGTCTGGTGGTTTATTCCCTGGTTTGGAAATTAATTTGATTGTGTCGTTTCGCCAGATATTCGACCATGGTGAGGATAAGAACTTGTGCTAAATTTACTTTAGACATCTTGCATTCATCTTAATTTTTTTTTTTTTTTGTCCGGGCGCTTAATGGCCCGGCCCGCGTGTCGCCTCTGACGTAATCAGAGTTTTTATTTCTTATTTATTAGTTTCCAACAATAATAAAACACATTAATTGTATATTAAATAAATATCGTAAAATAAACATTATTACGACGTCTGATGCTGGACGTATCATTTGCCAGCTAAAATATCAAACAATGTCAGGCTATTTACATATTACACATTTGCAGGCTCTCTTATATAACACAAATCAACAATATTATTTTAAAAACAACAATAATACCTATTTACAATCTTTCGACTGCAAGCACATTCTTAAAATCTAACTTGCAGTGTTGCAAGTGTATACTTACAAAGTAGACACTCAACACTGCCTGTTCCTCGCAATCACTTGACTTGCAGTCTTAATACAATATTTAATAAATTCTTGCCTTAAATTTTTGTCTGCTATTATTCGGTCTACATTTGCTTGGCTAATTTCGCAGTTAAGAGCCTGCTCAACGTCAAATCGCACTCCCGCTGTCACGGGACATTCAAAAAGTATGTGAGCAATGCTTTCTTCCACTCCAGGTTCGCAGATGCACGATGGGGTATCCTTACACTTAAAACGGTGCAGGTAACCTGAAAAACCACCATGCCCCGTCAGAACCTGGGTGATTATACCAGCTGGTTTGATTTTTCGAACAATATTATGGGCTTTAATCACATCGGGGAAGAACATTCGTGTCACGGCCGCTGTCTCACCCGACTGATAGCCCCGGGTCCACTCGTCAAGGGACTCCATTCGGATGCACCTCTTGACGTATGAAACCGGGCACTGATCGTTGTCGGGTTTCCTCTTCAGTTTGAGAGCGGCCTCTTTCGCTAGATGTTCAGCGCGTTCATTCCCTGTCAATCCAGCATGTGCTTTGATCCAGAACAGGGATACTTCCTTATTCTGGAGTCTGCTCTCATAAATATTGTTCCTGCTTTCCACAGCTAAGGGGTGCATGGAGTGGGAATTGACAACTGTCTCGAGGGCAGAGCGTGAGTCGCTTATGATGGCGAAACTCATTTCATCCTGCCGTAAAATTAACCGTGTTGCTTGACATATGGCCAGAAGTTCCGCCTGGTAGACTGTGCAGTACGACGGCAGTTTAAGTTTGATGGCTTTAGTTTCGGCCTCATTGCTTCTTACAGACAATGCGGCACCCACCTTGCCCTCAATCTTGCTGCCGCCGGTGTAAAATTGTACTGCATGGTGTACGTGGGTGTCCACTTCTTGTTGGTCCACCAGACTTACGAAGTTCATATCCATATGTCCAGCAGGATGCGGGGCCAAGTTGTAGGCCGTTTTTCTTTCTACCTCGCCGCCTCTTAGCGCTAGCTGGGGTACTCCTCTCTTCGCCTCATACAATGATGCGGCTTCGCGTATGCGAATGTCGAGAGGCAGTAGCCCAGTCAGCGCCAGCGCTGCGTTCAGCGAGACGGTGCGGTGGGCTCCACACAACTTTTGGGCGAAACCCCTTTGGACTGCATTGAGCTGTTTTTGCACTCCGAATTTATTAGTTGCCGTGGCCCAGGCGCCGGCAGCATAGGAGACAATGGGCTCCACCGTGGCCGTGTATATGACACGTACGACCTCCGGATGGAGCCCCCAACTTACTTTGGCGGCTCTTGACAATTGCTTGTATATGTTAATAGCCTTCCTACAGATGTTCGAGGAATGGCTATTAAATGTCAATTTATGGTCGATAGTGAACCCCAATATCTTTATCTCCTTTTCCATGCCAATATCCACCCCTCCCATGGTCAGCCGTAGGACGTCGAATTTAAGTTTCCTCGTTAGCAACATCGCTTTGGTTTTATGCGGAGCAAAGGTTAACTTATTCTCGACGCCCCACGACCGAACCAGCGAGAGGGCCGCATTGGCACGGCTTTCTACCTCCAGCGCCGTGCTCCCGACAAACACCATCACAACATCGTCTGCGAAGGCCTGGCAGTCATAGCCTCTATCTTCTAAATTCTTTAAAAGCGGGTCAAGGAGAAGGTTCCAGAGAATGGGGCCGCCGATCGACCCCTGCACACACCCTTTTTGGGTGTTTTTGATGTATTCATGTCCAGCGTACCTGACACGGACTTTCCGGTCCTGCAGGTAGCTGTCCATGATTCGCCTCAGATTAACAGGGCACCCTTCTTCAACCAGTCTGACTTTAATAGCCGGCCACCAAGCGTTGTCGAAGGCCCTCTCTATGTCCAGCGACACCACAGTGACGAGCTTTTTGTCTTCTAGACCACTTCGTATGCGGTGCACCAGGTCATAGAGGGCGTCTTCGGTGCTCTTTTGGGGCATAAAGCCGTACTGGCGGGTGCTCATTTTCGGCAGTAAGTGCCATTTTAGCCTTCCGACTATCATCTTCTCCAGAACCTTACCCATGACCGGCAATAGACCTATGGGCCTATAAGATTTAGGGCTAGAATAATCGTCCTTACCAGGCTTCCGCAAGACTACGACTGTAGCTTCTTTCCATATGGTTGGAAAGTGGCCCAACCCGAGACATTTATTCATTAGTGCCAGGTGGAGTTCAGGATCTTTAGCTACCACCCGGCTGCATATATCCGCGGTAAGGCCGTCCCCACCGGGGGCCTTCTTCGGGTTGAAACTTCTCACTGCGGCCTTAAGCTCACCCATCGTAAACGGTGGGTCATGAACTTCATCATGGACACCATCGTTTACGCGGTTTGCTAATGCTCGCATATGCCTATGGCTCGGGTTATCGTCAGTTTCAAGGTCTTCCGGATAGAAGGTCTCCGCTAGAGTTTTGGCAGAGTCAGCGGGGTCTAAACACACCCCGTCTTTCACGAGTGGCAGATCTTCTTGCCGTTTTGTCGTTTTAATGATGACTCTATATATGCCTTCTCATACACCTTCCTTATCCTGTTTTCCACAGAAGTCTTTCCAGCTATCTATTTGTGCCTTTTTTGCCTCAAGCTCGTATTCATTTTTAGCTTGCAGATACTCATCGATGACTTTCGCCCTTCGGATGGGCGCCGCAAATCGGATTCTGCGCTTCCTTGTGGCCACGCAGCGCTTCATTCCCTCGAGTTTCTCGTTCCACCATGGTAATTTAGGCCTTTGATTATTTTTCTTAATGGGTATGGTGCCATTACTAGTGTTTATAATCTGCTCTATTAAACTTTTTGTTAATGTATCGAGTTCTGTCTTATTACTTATTCGGTCTATTTCTGTTTTGTTTATTAGGTTTTCCAGCATGAGCTAGGCCAGTTTCTCATGAAACTGGTCCCAGTTGGCCTTCATTGTGTTGTATTTCCTGGTTGTCCTATTGATTATGATACCTTTAATTTTTTGCAGATTAATTTTGAAAACTTTACCATTGTGGTCCGAACTCGTCAGATCAGGCGCTACCTTCCAGTCTTCCACGAGGCTCAGCAGATCCTCCGTGCACGCAGTGAGGTCTACGTGGCTGGTGATACTCCTGCCACCCCTCACTGTATCTCCATCGTTGAGCACCTGCAAGTTCATTTCTGCCAGAGTTCCGGCCATGTCCTTGCCTCTATGGTCCACAATTTCACTTCCCCACCAGGTACTTTTTGCGTTGGAGTCACCGCCCATTATAAGTCTTTTTGGGCCTAGCTCATTATATATCTTTTTAATCTGCTCCAAGTACCGTTCTATGGGTTGATCGGGTTCAAAGTAGAAGGAACACAGGGTGATCTCCCATGCCGAGGTTCGAAATTTCACCACCACGATGTTGTTGGTGGTGAGAGACGCGCACTGTATAATTTCTAAGTCTTGGTCAAAGACAGTTATAGCTCCTTTGACCGTCCCGTCTCCGGGGCTAGTGTTTTAGAAGATTCTTACTCCCCTGTAGTCCTTCATTCTTCTGATACCCCCCACATACGGCTCCTGGAGAAGCGCTATGGCTATATTTCTTTTGGTGACCTCCATTATGAGCTCGTTTGTAGCGAGCTCTTTTCGCTGCAGGTTGGCCTGCACTACCAAGTATGTTTCTCTGGTGGGTGAGTGTTTGTTTGCCATTGTTTTGCCTGGGACGCCCTTAACAATACGTTGTCATGGCTCTGGCTAGTGCATCCCATTTACGCCTTATAAGGCAGTCCAGACTGAAAGCATTATGCTCAGTCCGGTCCAGCCTGGCCTGTGCACAATTGCAACATTTCGGGATGTCACCTGCGAGCCATTTAGGGCAGTCCGCTTTTTTGTGGGGACCAGTGCAGTGGCTGCATACCTCGGATTTCTCCTTACAAACCCGTTTGGTATGGCCATACCCCAGGCAATTCGAGCATTGAACGAGTGGCGTTTGATCCGCCACTCGAATCTTTTGTATGTCCACACGGACGGACTCTGCTGCTATCATACGTGTCCAAATTGTAGGAGAGACCCTGCAGATTAAGTGTTGTATTAGTTTATTTCGAGCTTTCTTCTTGAATATGATCTCGAAACGATCGTGATCTTTTGTGAGGTCTTTAAATATCTCTACATTTTGTTTCCGTAAGGCACTTTTGACTTCTTCGTCACTGTTACAAACCATCACATCCTTCAATATAAGCAAAGGATCTTTGTTTTTAACATCCGCTACGCTCAACTCATTCTCTACCTTGCGCAGCCTATCCTTTACTTTTTGTCTCTCATTTTCATTCCTACACCCGACTATAATTTTTCTATCTTTAGCCTTTCTTATTTTTTCTATCTCAACGCCTCCTTCTTTGGCGTTGACGGCTTTCCTAATCCTATTTAATACTTGGTCGCCCGTTTCTGTATCATCCTTGGAGGTGACTACTACTGAGTGTAGCGTGGGCTGCTCCGATGGCCTGCCTCTGCTGTTTCCAGCCGCCACACTTGCGTACGTTTTCGTCACCCCCTCGAGGGCTTTATGATGGTTATCTAAGGTGTTTTGGAGAGTTCCCATCTTTTCCATATTGGTCTGGATGAGCCTACAATGCTCATCCAGCTTTAGGATTAGGGGGTTTTGAGTGGGATATGTCTCTGGAGCGGGGGGGATAGCAGGTCTTAAATTATTTTAGTTCATATTAGAATATAAACATATTCGAACCCGCGCTTCGTCTTTACTCTACGTATACTGGCTATAGGTACAACACTAGCTTGTCAAAAAGCCGCTTTGGGCAGTTGTGTAAAATATATGTAAATGTAACGATCTGTACTCAATATCAATTACCCATTATGAAGTGATTACGCATTCGTAAAACAGGCCTTATTACTTTATTCATGAGTAAATTGCATTATGTATGTATGTGTGTCACGATGAACTTTCAAATTCTTTTTCATTACTCGGCTAGTTAATGAAAGCTCTAATTGCTAATTAGCGATGATAACAGCTCAAGAGGCTTGCGGGTATCCAAAACTAAATGTCTTATATAACTAGTGAGTGACGATGGCCTAGTGGGTACGGGCTTGGCCTCTTGAGTGAGAAGTATGGGTTCGATCCTGGCCGGGTTCCATTAAATGGATTTTTCTAAAAAACCGTGCACCTAAACATAAGAATATCTCTTGCTCACCGGTGAATGAAAAAGTCGTGTGGAAACCTGCATACTTGATGAGATTAAAAATCTTTAGAAGATGTGTAAAGTTCACCAACCCGCATTGGGCCAGCGCATATGTAAACTATGGCCCAAAATCCTCCTCGCCCGATTTCAAGGAGGAGACCCGCCCAGCTGTGGGACATGCAAGGGTTCATGATGATGACGATACTAGTGGATTTGTAAAATTCTTATCCAAGTACTATCAGTATGATATATTTAAAACACATTAAAAATGAAGGTAAACTCCGTAAAATTCATCATCATCATCAGCCCTTATCCGTCTACTGATGAACATAGGCCTCCCTCAAAGAACGCCAAGACGGTCGATCCCTCGCCACCCGCAACCAATACGGTCCAGCACCGCACGGATATCGTCTTCACACCTGGTTAGTGGCCGACCAACACAACAAAATTCATAGTATTAATTAATTCATTCAAATCTATATTTATGCTATCTTCCACCCAATATCAAGCCGGTGGGAGGGATGCACTTTTGCCGCATTTCCGTCTTGTCTCTCCCGTGAAACAGCATCGCTGTGTTTTGGAGAGAAGGGAAGATAGGCAGGATAATATTTACTGGCACAGAGACTTAACATCTTATGTCTCAGGATAGGCAACACATAGATGAGTTGCCTGGGCTCGTTCCAGGTTCTAGTTTATGTTCATGGGCGACGTCGACTACTTACTATCATATCGCTCGACTATCCATTTCCTTATACAAATAATATTACAGAAGACGAGGTGGGCAATAAAACATAGTTCTTATACGCACCTGGCACAACTAATAATAATAATCTCGCATTTTTTTTAAATAAAAGAGAAGCGACACCGGTGAAACCGGTCTGTATATGGTATAAAGTCAGATGGAAAACTCTTTTCGAGGTCTGAGTATGTAAGATATCGGTTTAGTGGTGAGTTGGCAGAACATAAAAATGTAGGAAGATTATTACAAGGTTTCATGAGTAATATTTATACTCTTTTTATTACGATTCTTGCTTATCGATACAGGTGAAAGGAGGCGCCAGAGCCTTTTTATTATTTTATGCCGGGAAATGCGCTCTGAGGCATCCCGCTGGGGAGTGGGAGACTCCACAGGCGGGTATGTTGGACTCGCTGCGCCCGAAAGGTGGTAAAGT
Organism: Helleia helle; assembly: GCA_963853865.1. Lineage (NCBI taxonomy): Eukaryota > Metazoa > Arthropoda > Insecta > Lepidoptera > Lycaenidae > Helleia > Helleia helle. The sequence goes on from OY971421.1 coordinate 19,590,000, forward strand.
GGATGCAGCTCTACGCATTAAATCCGGCGAGTGCCACCAATGCCGCTTTTGGTGATGTGCCCCGGATCTGTTGAGCAAACAGTGCACCTCGACGGCTAGTCAGTTCCTTTAGGGACCGACGTCACGTCCACAGAGGGGTTGTCCCGTACCACAGAACAACTTGGGAGGGCCCAATGTCGGGACAGTGCAATGGGGCGAGGTTCCCATCCTCGCCCCTTGTCCCCTCCTACTCTTTTGTCCACTCTTCTTATAAGAGGGGTACAAAGAGCAGCTCCCTCTGCTCAATTTGCTTCGCTCAATGTGCTGGGTTCACCTTAGGCTACTGAGCCCCACCGCCACGACAAGGCTTGAACCATGTGGGGACTGAAAATATTAAAAATTATCTAGTTCATTTGACCTATCAACATCGTTTGGTCTTCGGTGATGCAAAAATCGTGAGGTCGTGAGTACATGTGAAGTTCATCAACCAAATTCGACGAGACACTTGCCCAATAGTAGGAGTACGTTGCGTTATACATGATGTTAGCTAAAGAGCCTTTAAATTCTTTAAAAGTACCATGCGAACTTAGTTTCATAGTAGGTATCATTATACTATACCTATAACTACTCTATTTCTTGTACATGTTTTTTTTATATGTTAGTTGGATATACTGGCAAACATGCCACCTGAGGGTAAGTGGTCGACGTCGCCCATAAACATAAACTAGTTTACCTGGAACGAGCCCAGGCAACTCATCTATGTGTTGCCTAACCTCAGACATAAGATGTTAAGTCTCGGTGCCAGTAATTACACTGCCTGTCTTGCCCTTCTCTCCGAAACACAGCAAAGCTGTTTCACGGGAGAAACAAGCAAGATGGTGCTACACATGCAGCCGGGAGCGCGGCACAGCGCTTCCCTCCCACCACATATTTACAAGAAATAGGGTAGTTATAGGTTAAATATTAGGGAATAAATATTACTTCCTTCATGTAGATACAAAAATTGATTACAATAAAAAAAAAATTACGGATTTTATCGCGATGTGTTAATGTTTTTAAAAATTTACGTACCGGACACAACAACCATTGTTAACGGGAGTACACGGATTTAATCGCGGCTTATTAAGACCATGTGGTTCATGGTCTTAATAAGCCGCTATTAAATCCGCAAAAATCTGTTTCATTATAAGTGAAGTTCGAGTTTTTATTAAACATTAAAAAGCAATACAAAAGATATCTATCTTATATATTTTAGATACAAATAGTCTTTATGTGCATGGAACCTTACTATTTTATATTAATAAACCTCGAAAAGTTACAATTGATTTTAAAAACAAGGAAGAACATGTTCACGTTTTGCTTTACACTGTATCAATTAAAATCAATTTGATAGGTTAAATCTGAATTTATAATTAAATCATTGAAAAAAAAACCACATAATCCTTGTGATATCTTTCTCTGGTTCACTTTCAAACGAGCTAAGCAGAACCAGTTCGTAGGCATTCAATTACTCAACCTTAATTGTCGCTATTGCTTAAGTGATATTGAACATAAGCTTAGTCATAGTACAAAGAAATTGCCAAATATTCATTGTAATTTTATTGACACACGTTTGCTTGCAATGTTTCCGCTTTTTTTACAAAAATCATATTATTTTGTAAATATGCCCCTGACTGAGTTCGAACCTGCAATCTTTGGAAATAACCTCGACAATACGAATTAGGAATATCATTTTCATCATTATCATAAGCGACCCTCTCCTCGAAATCACGTCGATCTGGTCCCGCGGTAAGTTCTGGAAGAACTTGTGTTACGGGTACCAGACAACGGAAATATATTTAATACTTTTATACTATACATATGTTTAAGATTTTTATTATATATAATACATATCCATAACCCAGGAACACAGAATTAATTTATGTTTCCTGGCGGGATTCGAACCCGCTACTTTCGGCTTGAGCGCCAACGCGCTAACCATTAAGCCACAGAGGTCATGAGAATTCTCGAAGTACATGCAACCAAATTAGTTGGACTTTCACCATTAGACTTGTAGACATATGCTTCCTTATAAGCTATTTTTTATCATTATAATTACAGCCATCAACATCGTGATCGTTATCAACGTCATCGTCATTATCATTATCATTCTTTTTATCTGCTCTTGGAGAGAGGCCTTAGGCTTCGGCTTCACGCAATCAGCCTGCAACTACAACTCATTCAATTTTATCTTTGTTTCTGTTGTGTAGATAATAAGTCTAACTTATTTTTTGTTTAATTTATTCTCAAATGCTTTGTCCAAGTGAGTTCTCCTTAAAAAAATAACTCTTTTAAAAGAGTTTTTCACTTATATTATGATTTAGTCTTTTAGTTGTTTCATCTTGATAATTATTTTTAATCTCTCGTTATTTTGACATCCAGAAAGGCTCTTAGCTGCTACACGTCACACGCTCGCATTAGAAGGATATGCTAGTAAGGTAAATTTTGTTGTAGGCTTGTAGTCTGACTGCATTTCTAAGACAGACAAACAAATATAATCCAAGTTTTTTACAAATTATAGCTTGTTCGGGACAATCAATGACCAAATATAGATCATCAGTCCGTTCCCATTCACTTTAAATCATTATATAAGTGGCATTAAATTATAAAATAAGGATAGTAAATATTATTGTGAAAGAAAAATTGTTGCAAATATTTGTGTAACTCAACCAACTGGATTTATCCGTCGAATATGTTTTATACATTCTTAATAATATTTTATAGGGATTGGATGATTACATGATACAAGTAATTTATTGTTGATAAACACCTTATTTTAAATTAAGTACTGATCGTTATAATTAAGTGTCTGAAGTCGTTTTTGTATGGTTAATAACAGACTTTTTATATGTATAGTGATATGCATCTGTTATCCTGAATAACAATATTTTGACGGCTAGCTGGTCGAGTGGTCAAGCAGGTCACACTGGAAACTAGTTTACCTGGAACGAGCCCAGGCAACTCATTTATGTGTTGCCTATCCTGAGACATAAGATGTTAAGTCTCGGTGCCAGTAATTACACTGTCCTACTCCTATCTCCAAAACACAGCAAAACTGTTTCACGGGAAAAAGCAAGATGGTGGTACGGATGCAGCTGGGAGCGTATCACAGGGTATCCCTCCCACCAGTTCGTCAAGTCCAACGTTCATGATATATCAGTTGTGCCCGTGTAACGTTTTTCATGTATACATATTGTATGCGGGCAAAGCCGCGGGATATAATTTGTATAATAAATTGAGTATCTAACTATTAACTTACTAAGTCTAACATCATTTATCATTACTAAATTTAGATTTCGTGATCATTAAATCATGTGAATCACGAAGAGAACCCCCTTTGGGAAACGGAATCCGCGGAAGGATGGTATGAAGGCCGCAGGACTTTCAAAACCAGACGAGTGGGTTTAATAATAATAAATACGGTAGAAAATACATCAAGGTTGTTTATCGGCTGTTTTAAAAGTTGTATATTGAAGAGGAAAAGTGACAATTGTAATAAAGAATTTCAGATTCCTTTGATTTATAAATAACATAAACTGATAAGTTTTAAACATCTATATTTTATAACGTAAACATTTTTTAAACAATGTTTTTATAAATCTGTCAAAATTGATGCGGGGAACGGGAGATGGTTTTTATAAAGATCATGTAGGTGCTGGTACAACATCAACGAAGGCTAGCAAGTGATGATACTCGTATATTATGATGTAATAAAGTTTTTACAATGTATCTGCTTGTTATTAGCCTGACCAGAAGAATAAAAACCATCACCATACTGCGGGAAATTTCGGAACTAATTTCTGTATGGACTATACTATGTGTTGACGTATAAAATATACAGTGGTGACACCAATGCAAGGTTTATATATTTCTGATCAGGCTGTATATCTAAGTATACATATGCAACCTTTATATTTCCCACTCCTTTACTCCTCTGTACCTTGAAATCAGGTGACCTCCCCATGCGCTAGCGAACTTCACATACCATGCAGGTCTCCTCAACATGTTTTTCTTTACCGACTTAAGGTGCATAGGAAAATTTTTAAAAGCTTGTTTCAAGGGTGCCTTGGTTATGCTCATACCCAGACCAACAAGGATAAACTATTACCTAACTACAATACCATCGCTTACGCATCATCATCATCATCATCAACCTCTATCCGTCTACTGCTGAACATAGGCCACCCTCAATGAACGCCAAGACGGCCAATCCCTCGCCACTCGCATCCAATCATCGGCTATCCGTTCTCCTGAGTGTGTGACTAGCCCACTGCCACTTTAACGAGCTTATTCTTTGCGTGATATCGGTAACCTTAGTAATATAATAGGAACGCATACCAAAGTACTTTTTTAAAAATTTAATGAGGTTAAATAACACGAGCGAAACCGAGAGCATTGTCTATGGCCGGATTTGAAACCGCTATATCTTAGCATCTTCCGAGATTAATTACTACTTAAACTGTTACGCGCGTATTTCAAGATGAAATCTAACATTAACCTCGAATCCCAGTAGAAATTAGAAGAAATGGACTCGACTCAAATACCTTACTGGTTAAGGAAGTGTTGAATAAAAACCAGTATCGACTATGTTTAGTTTTATAGATCGCAAAACATTTTATTGATTCGTCAGAAGCGCATCTACATCCTGTGCATTCAATATTGTAGACTGAGAGATAGTGAGTTTTTTGAGAGGATGGATGATAAATGGCAGAAGCCAGGATTATATTATAATTATTTATTGTTTTCTAATGTTTGCGCGAATTTCACTCATTATAATGAAACAATTTTTTACGGATTTTATCGCGGTTTATTAAGATTTTTACAAGCCCGACGTTTCGGATACTTTACAGCAACCATGGTCACGGGAGGACTGAGGTGACAGATGTCCTAATGTTACAAAGTTATTCGAAACTACCCTATGATACATCATTATTTTAATAAGTCCTATCTACGCAGAAAGTGCTAACTGCATCTTTAATAAAATAAAATAAAAAAATAAATAAAATAAAAAAATAATTAAATCAAAAACCAAGCATAATATGCCACAGATTAAAGATGTCTTAAGAATGTCTTAAGAAACCTCCAAACTTTTGTCGGGTTACCGTTCTCAACTGAAGCGTGTATATGGCGGCGCTGAGCATCTCTGCACATTTTATTACAGCGATTTCTAATATGAACATAACGCTCACGATGCTCGTCAGAGTTTGATCTTTTATACATTGCCTTCGCCTTATGCTTCTTATGTATAAACGATTTAATCTCATCTGAGAGCCATGGAGCTGGTAAATGCTTTATTTTGACCGGTCGAACAGGTGCATGTTTATCGTAAACTTGGAGTAATTGGGAATTAAGTATTTCTACTTTTTCATTAATTGTAGGAGCATTAAATAGCTGGGACCAATCTATACGTTCCACATCTCGACTTAAACTTTCTATATTCATATTAACAAAATTACGTTGCATGAGAACTTTGTGTTTATGCTTACCAGGGCTTACTCGATACGATAAGAAGAGAAGGTCATGATACGAATACGAAGTAGTTCCTTGCATGGTATAAGTATATAATATATTCTATAAGAGAGGGCAGCACATCTGCATAACCTCTGGTTGTGCGGATGTGTATGGGCATCGATAGTCGCCAAAAGACTTCGACTGCTCGTTTGACCTTCTATGATATAAAAAGATATTGTCAATAGTCCTATAATGTACTCATATAATTAGTAACACCTTCTCTTTATAATAAAAACTTGTGATTGGTGCAATGATACAAAAATAATAGTAATTCACATTGCCTGTCATGTCTTTCTAGAGATATGTTTCATTAGATTTTAGGGTATGATAATATTCTCAGCTTTATTCTTACCATTTATCCTAATCACTATGATTTTCCACATACTCAAATTTCTAACATAGTAATTAAAATAAACGCATATAAATATAAAAATATAAAAAAATGTATTAGTATGAAATATTTTGCGTCGTTTGGTAGCAGCTCCTAGTGTATAAATTCTACTGGGAATAAGTGTTTGTAAGACAGAGCACGTCCGCAGGTGTCCGAGGAAATGAGCTCGTGAACTTACCGCCGCTGCTCAGACTCACGGGAATATTGAAGTTCTGTTATATTCAATATCTTTATATATATAATTCTTCTGTATGTGTGTATGTCACTGAACTCCTCCTAAGCGGCTGTACCGATCTTGATGTGTTCAAGTGTATTCGAGGATAGTTTAGATTTACAAAAAAAAATGTACAGGACTACGTCTGTCGGTGCCACCAGTATTATATAGATTTATAACATTATGTTTCATCATAATATGTATTATTTCAATTTTAGAGTGTAACTCACTTGGTAAAAATATTTTTACGGAAATGACAGATAGGTAGAGTAGGTAACAATTCCCCACCACCCCACACCATCTTGTCGTGGAGGTGGAGCTCAGTAGGCTCAGGTGAACCCAGCATCTTGGACGAAGCCAATTGAACCGAGTGTGCTGCTCTTTGTACCCCTCTTATAAGAAGAGGGGACAAAAGAGGAGGAGGGTCAAGGGGAGAGGATGGAAACCTCACCCCATTGCACTGAGCAACGTCGGTAACGTTGGGAGGGGTTGTTTTGTGGTGTGCGACGACCTCTCTATGGTGGTGGCGTAGGTCCCTTGGGGACTGACTAGCAGTAGATGTGCCCTGTTGTTCAACAGATCTGGGATACCTCGCCAAAGGCGGCATTGGTGGCACTCGCCGGGTTTTAGTAGGTAGACCTGCGTCCACTTTACCATCATTCGAGCGAAGCGTCACCCACCCGCCTGGGGAGTCTACCCTCCCCTCTTCCCGCAGGATGCCTAAGATAATTTCCCGGCGCAAAAGAAAAAAAAACATTGCCATCAGTACCGAATGTGAACAGCACTGTAGTCGTTCTGGCGGGTGCACTATCAATTTTTTAGATTGTTGTTACATTTTGCCGCTAATATCACCCTACTCTTCGGGCATAGACGAAAAATTATCTCGTCCCCGTTATAGATTATTTAATGATCTTTTAAAATATCACAAATTAGTGACCTCTATAAATCACGTGTAATATCAGTAACTGTTGCTTTTGAGGAAAGTATTGCTTCTGGAGTTTTAATTGTAATATCTGCATGACTAGTGGTCTGGAAACTAGTCTTGAAATGGGGTATTCTTAAAAAATCAGTTAGGTACCCTGACTTTGAGGTTCCTCTTTGAAAAGCCTTTTTGCTGAAGCCAGGGGTAAGCATAAATGATCACAAAAAAGCACTTAAACACGATTAAATACGATAGAAATCTTGGGTAATATATGCTTTTTTTTAATATTTTCGAACTTAAGTCAAAGTGCCATTCATTGAAGGAATGCCAACGGTGTTTTACCCTATATTCAATATATTTTAATACGCAGTAGTTAAAAAGTTTCCATGAAATTGACCATGAGACTTGAAGGTTGTCTACGTAAAGATTACTGATGTTACCCTCGGGCTACATACATATACAGTTACATTTCGAAGACCATAGCTTTTTCTTACCCACTCTCATATAAATTCTTCATATATAATAAAACATTCGACAATTTGGAGTGACAGCTTTTTTCTTGTACTGCAACGATTATACTTTGTATATAAAAGCGTTTAAGTATATAGTATTTTTTAACAAAGTATAAATATAAAATAAGTAAAAATATATCAAACTTACAAATGAAAATAAATAATATGGAATAATAGCTTGATATAAATGATAAGACGACTTCATTGTGAATTATATCCATTAAAAAAAGTGTAATTAATAAACCAATAAAAAACCTGAAGCATAATAATATTTCATTAGTATGGATGCATAGCCTTCCCTTTCCCTATCCACCCAATGGGCCACCGGAAACTCACACACCATGTATGTGTTCACAACCAGTGCCATACTGCATTGCAGATGAACTGGGCCGGCACGACCGGGGTAGAACCTCTCGCTCGTAATACTGGCCTCAAGTGACAGCTATGCTGTCGCGGTTCGGGCGGTTTGTGAGTTTCCGGTGGCCCATTAGGGGGATAGGTAAAAAGAGGGCAACGCATCTGTATAACCTTTGGTTGTGCGGATGTGTATGTGTGTGCGTCGGTGCTATAAGGCTACGACTGCTCGTTTGCCCCCTTATGCCATTAAAAAAAATGCACCTTATTGATCCATCATAGTTGATATACACTATTTGTGATAGCTAATTTATACTTCAACTTTCTACCATCTTCAATGTTTGAAGCATCTCTACAATATGTTCACATAAAATACGAAAAAGAAAGTCAAGTTTTGCACTCTAAGTTTCCGAACGTGCACTCCGACCAGCGCCGGCGGGCCACATTGTTACTACCACAGCCGTGCAACCTTCGTCAGGAGCCGCACGCGTATCCGGATTGCCGGCATAATATATCTGATATACTTCATACGATACTTACACTTTCAACATGAGGAGGTTGATACTAGCGTTCGCTGCTTGCAGCTTTGGTGAGTTCTCAAAACATTTTTTTCGGTCATATTTTAATAAGTGAAATGAATAATAAGTTAAATTTTAATAATACAAAAAAAAAATATTTTTATTATGAAGAAAGTTTTTATAAGAATTAATAGAAAAATATATAAAAATAAAATAAAATATTCATGTGTTGTGGAGAAAACAATATCAAAAGGAGCACAACCATAGAGCAACTGAATGTTATTAAAGTCATTTTAATGTTAAATAAAATAATTATCACTTATATGTTAATAGAAGTTGAATGAAATTTTTATTGAATTGTAGCAAAATCTGAAAGCGTTTCTGTTCTTTTGTTTACAAAAAAAAACATTTATTTTGTAATTGATTTCTATAATAATTATAGTCGTAATCATTTTTTTCATTAATTGAATATCCCAATACAAACTGACAATATTTTATTTTTCTCATACTCTGAATGCTTTCTTTGTTATTTTATATATATATTATATATATATATATATATATATATATAATTGGATTGAAGTTATTTCCTAATTTTTGTTTATAAATAAATTGGTGTATAATGCATTGAAAGTGACTGTAAGTTACCAAGGACACCTCGAAAATTCCACCGGGTTGTGGCTACCGTGCCGCTTATGTATCACTACTTGGGTTACACAATCAAATTACTTCATGGAACATCAGTAATCTTCCTAGATTAGCTGGTTACCTCAAACCCCCGCTTGCTAAATATTTGTAAATAGTTAAAGCTTTATTACGAAAGCTGCTATTATGCTCAGTGAAAGCTATTACGGTGTAAGTGCAATGTCCTCTTTGCATGTTTGGATAACTTTTGTTATAATATTATCTAAGAAGTTCCTTTACTTACTATTTACTTATGCGAGTACGGTAAATAACAACATTTTAAGGTTAGCTTCTTTGGTTTCGTAATGGGGTAAGGAGAATATTATATATATGATTATGCCGTTGCTTAAATAATTATTAACTTTTTAATATTTTACAATAATAGTTTTGATATAATAGAATTGAAAAAGGATTTAAAAATGGATATTGGTTAAATTTGTTTATCCACATACCGAGTGGCAAGGGATCGGTCGTTTTCCCCGTCGAGGTGCCCTTTTGTTTTTCTAGATCTGGGGCACCTCACCAAAGGCGGCATTGGTGGCACTCGCCGGGTTTAAGTGGGTAGAGCTGCGTCCATTTACCAGCTGTCGGGCGCAGCGAGTCCCACATACCCGCGTGGGGAGACCTACTCCCCCGCGGGATGCCTCAGAGCATTTCCCGGCGTTAAAGAAAAAAAAAAAAAAAGGATAGTCAACACATACAAGAGTTGCCTGGTCTAGTTCCAGATAAACTAGTTTATGTTCATGGGCCACGTCGACCACTTACCATAAGGTGGCATGTCTACCAGTTCACCTACATAACTAAACATAAAAAAAATATTTCAGAAAAGAATACTTATAGTTTGACTTTACAAAGAAAAACGAGGGGAGAAAGAAAGGAACTATACTTTAAAAATAATAATAATATAGCAACGGTTATTCGTACTGTATCGAACACATAATGCTTCTAGAAAGTTCTTATGAAATCCAAAATGTCGCCTCTAAGGATTATCGCACATCAACGGCATACGCATAAATTCTTATGTGGCATGGATGGTTAATTAACCTTAAGTTTGCCTCATTCGGGCGGGTGAGCTTTTGGAAAGAGTAGGATGCCTAATTTGGGGGGAGTAGGCCTTTCACGAACTGGGTATAAATGATTTTCAGTATGTCGTCAACATCATTAGCCTTTATCCGTCCACTGCTGAACATAGGCCTCCGTCAATGAACACCAAAACGACCGATCCCTTTTTTTTTTTCTTTAACGCCGGGAAATGCTCTGAGGCATCCCGCGGGGGAGTGGGTCTCCCCACGCGGGTATGTGGGACTCGCTGCGCCCGACAGCTGGTAAATGGACGCAGCTCTACCCACTAAAACCCGGCGAGTGCCACCAATGCCGCCTTTGGTGAGGTGCCCCGGATCTAGAAAACAAACAGGGCACCTCGACGGCTAGTCAGTCCCGCAAGAGACCGACGCCACCTCCACAGAGGGGTTGTCCCGCACCACAGAACAACCCCTCTCGACGTCGGGACAGTACAATGGGGTGAGGTTCCCATCCTCACCCCTTGCCCCCTGCTCTTCTGTCCCCTCTTATTATAAGAGGGGTACAAAGAGCCCCCTTGGCCCAATTAGCGTCGCCCAAGGTGCACCGCTCACCCTAGGTTACTGAGCCCCACCGCCACGACAAGGCCTGAACCATGGTGGGGATGTGTTTTCTATCCTGGGACATTAGATGCTAAGTCTCAGTGCCAGTCATTATACTGCCTGTCCTGCTCTTCTCTTCGACAGCTAAGCTGTTTCACGGGAGAATCAAGCAAGATGGTGGTATCCATGCACCGGGAGCGTGGCACAGTGCATCCCCCCACCCAGTTTTTCTTGTGTGGATTTTGGTTATTTTAATTAATCTAGTCAATGTCCTACTTCCGCATACAATCTCTCCTATTGCCAATTGAAATGTGTATCTTATTCGTGGTGAGCTGACATACATACTGACAGACATGGTTTTGTCACACACTTTCGAAATTATATTTTATAGTACAGGATTCCTTTGCTTTTATTCACGAAATCGCTTGTGTATACACTATTTTATAGTACAGGATCCCTTTGCTTTTATTCACGAAATCGCTTGTGTATTATACTCTATTTTATAGTATAGGATCCCTTTGCTTTTATTTACGAAATCGCTTATGTATACACTATTTTATAGTACAGGATCCCTTTGCTTTTATTCACGAAATCACTTGTGTATACACTATTTTATAGTACATGATCCCTTTGCTTTTATTCACGAAATCGCTTGTGTATACACTATTTCATAGTACAGGATCCCTTTGCGTCTCAATCGTTTCATCTTAATATTCTAAAGCTTTCGTCACTTCCAAATTTGACAACGCAACATATTTTTTCCAATATGTCTCACAACGCCCTCCTTTCGCGATACTTACAATGTTCAATGCACTAATTTCTTAATACATGTTTTGCAAGGGCAATTTTACTATTGATCGCTGTCACGGCATATCGGATTTTCGAAACTGCCGGGAATGGGGTCAGCTGGTGTGTAAGTGGCGTTAAATGGGGCAACGGCAATCGTGATAAATTAGCTACTTGTCTAATAATTTCGTGTCTCTAAAGTTTGTCTGACACGTCTGACGACTAATGAAGAAAAAACTGATTTAATGTTACTTATTTTTGTGCTGTCGCTAAGTATTGTGACAAACGGAAAACAGTTCAGCAAATGCTACTACGTAAAACCAAATTAAAAAAAAAACAACCAAGTACGAGTCGTACTCGCGTACAAAGGATTCGGTACCATTTTAAATACCTTATTATGGAGCCCCCTTTCATATTTATTTTATTTTAATTTAATTGTTTCTTTTTTAAAGTTAATATATAACTAAATGTTCTTTAAATATTTCAAGCATCTATCCTTAGACGTTATTAATATCGAGCGAAAAAAAGGCATAAAATTACCTTGTATGACTCTTCCTTAAATATTGATTTTATACTATTTTTATAGCGGCAACAGAAAGAAATACATTATCTGTGAAAACTTCAACTGTCTAACTTTCACGTTTCATGAGATACAGCCTACTGACAAACTGACTGACTGCATAGTCTTAGTAATAGGCTTCCCATTTTACCAGTTGGGTACGGAACCCTAAAAACGGTGACGTAATGTGGCATAGGATTTTAAATTAACGTTATTATTTTTAGTCCAGTCGGGGCAGACATAAAACTAGCCTGAAATAGAAAAAAATCCGGGGAGCGATTTTTTTTAAATGCCGAGGGGGATGGGTGGAAGTATAAATCTCGATTTTCTAACTAATCCCGGTAAAGGGTCCGCCGCCATCTTGTTTTAAAGTTCAATTTTTTCGTTTTTCTGAAATAACTCGTTAATTTTCAACTTTATAGCAAAAATGGTGGTATCCAAAGTGGTTGGAAATTTAATTTCTCACAAGTTTGGTCATTATCATTTTTACGCTAGGATCAATATTTGCAAAGTTATACTATCAAGTTTATCAAAAAAACGTAATGGGTGAAATTTTATTTTCTTCAACTTTGGTTCTCGCACTTGATGCTCGCAACGGATTGTGGTCGGATTTATACTTACAACCATCCCCCCCGACGTTTAAAAAAAATCGCTCCCCGGATTTTTTTCTATTTAAATGTCTGCCACGACTGGACTATTTAGAGTATCACTGTGACATAGAGTTCAGTGTCATATGATTATTGAATAGGATAGCTTTCAAATATATGGCTTTTAATGAAAAATATATTAACAGGCATTTCTCTTTACAGTTGCAGGTCAAGATTTCAAATGTCCAGAGAAGAGCGGTTACTATCCTGATCCCTACCAATGCGACCTTTATTACAAATGCAGCAGAGGTCAGTATCGTATATGAAAGGTCAACGTGTTCTAACTGACACGTCGGAAATGTCACTTACCTTCAATGCGACGTGAAAGTCTACCTCGCTCAATATTTAGTCATTGTACATTTTGTAGGTATATAACCATATGCCTATCTAAATACGTTTTTATATGATAGTTGAATAGACAAACGGGTAGATTGTCCACATGATGGTAAGTGGTAATCGTCACCCATGAACACAAGTTAACCTGAGACCAGCCCATACATCATTCATGTGTTGCCTATCCTAAGACGTAAGATGTTAAGTCTTGGTGCCAGTAAATATACTGCCTGTCCTATCCTTCTCTCTGAAACAAAGCAAAGCTGTTTGACGGGAGAAACAAGCAAGATGGTGGTACCCATGCATCCTCCCACCGGTCCGCCACCACCGTACAAACGTCAATTTACTTTTTACCACAATTTAGATGATATCTTCCACTAGAATAGATTTAGACATTTAATATATATAAAACACGAATATTAGTAGTAAACTATAAACAAGAATATTAAATAATAGGGAGAAAAGTTGACCGAGGTCATAAGCGCACACCGTATAACGTCCTTCTGGTAAAAAGAATCAACAATTCCAGCACAAATATCTTGTGCTTGAGGATTGGCAATGCATGAATTATTACTGACCAGACCCTTGAGACCTGCGTGATTATTTTTAAGGTCCACGTGACTCATCATTAAACTTGTAGACCCCCGTGCTGTTGTTTGTAATTTAAAACTACATAAAAAGGAACATTTTGAATACGTCTGTATTAATTTTAATATTGTTTTCTAATGTTTACGCGAATTTCACTCATTATAATAAAACAATTTTTACGGATTTTATCGCGGTTTATTAAGATTTTTACAAGCCCGACGTTTCGGATACTTTACAAACGTCGGGCTTGTAAAAATCTTAATAAACCGCGATAAAATCCGTAAAAATTGTTTTATTATAATTAATTTTAATGTTAAAATAATTACAAATTACCCAAACGCTGATCAACATTACAGTTCCTGTTAGAAACTTAAGACCTTAACGTGTTTACTGGCAATAAATAGAAAATAATTACTAAAATCATTGTATTAGTGATAAATCTGATGAAATTTTAATCATTTAATTAAATGAACCAAAACCGTACATAATTGACTTATGAATTTAGTATATTACGAACGCGTGTGCTCCACGAAACGAGACGGGAGAAGTCGGAGGAGTTTTTTTTCGGAGGGATCTATGCTAATGGCACAAAGGCCCTAATGCTTTGTTGGATTAGTGTGAGCTCATTTGGCTCACTATTGGTTTGTTAAAGTGGAGGGTTCCAACCGTGCAGTCTGCGATCACACGGCCTCCTGGCGTCGGGTTGGAGTCGAAGGAGTATTATCGCTAATACGCTATATAACAATATGGATAGAGAATCTTGCAACCTTAATACATATAAAAACCTCTGATGTTTTCATTTATTATTTAGCTTAGACTATTTAATAATATAATACTACTATTATTATTTTTTTACATTTGTTTTTGTAATGAAATCTTCCATCTTTACAAAATACTGAAATAAAAATCATAAAGATAATATTTTATAGCATCAAATAAATTTTATTCTAACACATAAAATTAATTTTGTTTTAGAAAATATTACGAATGACGATAACTTTCTACTTTCTAATTATTAAATTCCAAAAACGTTTTAAGTGTCTTAATATTTGCGTAGTAATAATTTTTATAAAAAAAATATTTTGACCTCATAGCCTTTATATTTATTAATAGTATTCTTAATTTTGTTCCTAAAAATCATTTACAGTCATTTATTAGTACTTTAAAGCTTTTTTAGGTAATATTTCCTGTGTAAAGCTGAAACTGGCGTTCATTGAGGGAGGCCTATGTTCAGCAGTGGACGGATAGAGGCTGATGTGATGATGATGATGATGATGATGATGAAAGCTGAAACTGTGCAAAAACTTTCATTTATGTTTAGAATCTATTAATTATTCACTAATTTTTTTACCTTCAATTTTTACTAATGTAATAAAAATAATTTATAATTCCGATTATTTCTGGTCTCGAAGATATTTATTAAAAACATAGGTATAAAAATTATTACATCTTTATATTACGCAGAATTTTTTCATTATTTATCAATTAAGCCGTCCTTTATTTAATAAGGTTTAAAAAATCCGTACATTAACCGAAAAAATCAATCATAATATATTTTTCTGGATGATACTCTCATGAAATCCTACAGGGTGCCAAAGGAAAAGAAGAAGAAGATCATCCCATGACCACAGTTGCTGTAAAGCATAATTTCAATAATATCCGCAAAAAGTGTTTTCATTTTAATGTTATAAATTCGCTTTCCCGCCTATTCAAATACCGCTTCTTCAATTCTATTCATGTGTATTAAGAGAGTACAAAATCATGATGCGAATATAAATGATAAAAACATACAAATTAGAAAGGCGTGTAAAAATATGTATAGTGAAAGTAAAAACAATGAGCTCTTAGAATAAAAAGACTATTATGGTGAAACTATAAATGTTATATGTTCATTATAAAACCAAAAAAGTACATAGAAATTTAAAATTCTGCAATTCTAGGGATTTTTTTAATTTTTATTTATCAGCTAAAGCGAGCTTATATGCTCAAATGATAATACATTGAAATGAAACAACCCTTTACGAATTTTATCGCCCGAAGATTTTTACAAGCCCGACGTTTCGGATACTTTACCGCAACCATGGTCCTCCCGTGACCATAAGTGATAATGCGATAAATTAGGGTAAACATTAGAAAACATTATGCTAAAAGGTATAATATAAAGTACCTACAGATCATAATATCTTATTAAAGATAAAAATGAAAAAATGAAATTATATAATGTGTATTATATAACTTAAATAAGATATTATGTAGTACCTATCCAATTAAACTATTAAAAGACTAACGAAACTAACGAACTACAACTACCTAAAATAAATATAATTGAATATGACCGATATAATATTCAACTTTACCCATTCCATTTCCATCCTGAACTTTTTATATCAAGCTGGATAAAATACAACACTTCGTATCACTACTTACTTCTCTTACGAAGAACACAGCAAATACAGTAATTGAGCTCAGCATGGCCGAGCCACACAAATTCCTGTTCTCAACTGTCTTTCTTTACAGGAACAGCAGAAGAGCGCCTCTGCCCTGACGGCCTAGTGTTCTCAGACGAACACATCAACAAGGAACTATGCGACATCCCATCTAACGTCGACTGCGGAGACAGGAAAGAGCTTCGTATGTACATGTTTTCGGTGTTTAGAAATGTTTTCGATGTGTAACATCTACGTGCACCTAGGCAGTAAAATCACACGGCTACCGTGGCACCGAACGGCATTTCGCATGACATTTCTTTATTTTAATCATTTTTCATTTTAATATAGACCTTTATTATTATTATTTTGAATGTTTACATATATGTTTCACATCTGCCATCCGTGAAAGTTAGTAAAATTTTATTTATGCTAATTTTTTATATTTGATTTTTAGAAGAAGCAAAACCATCTAAAGGCTGCCCGAGGCAGAATGGATATTTTAGACACCCCGACCCACAAGTAAGTTGTTTTTTTATAAAAACTTAAGACACAAGACGATAAATCATATTATTATAATTTACGAAATCAATAAATAAAAAAACATATTAACTTAAGGATTATTAATATTTATAGTTCGTTTTTATTTATTTACAGAAGGAAATAAATTCTTATGTTAAGCTAGTTTTCATATTGAAAATGAAACAATAAAGCCCAATGTCTAGAGCTTCTTTTCCTATTATAAGATGTCAATAATCATATTTTTTTAAATTATAATATTCACTAAACAGGCAAAGTTATAATAAAAAGGTCACCTCAAGACAAGAAAGCGGTCTTGTGGTTTGATTTATTTCAAAATATATCATAAACCGCTAATTATTTTTATAATTTACGGCAGTCGCCATCATACGTTATTTCTTGGTATATTTGCGCTTCATGTTACCAAAAACAAGACCAAAACGTGTTTCGAATTTGTTTTTTAGCTGTCAGGAAACTTGTATTTCACATTTCGAAATTCGATAAAGATTTATCGATACTTGATTAAATCTTATACTTGATCGACATTTTTAGTATTCGTCCCCACGAAAATTGTTAGTATAATATACAACACGATTATGCCATATAGGTACATAAATAAACATAACATTAAATGTATTTTGGTTATCTTACAATATCTCTGACTCTCATTGCTACCCTTTTTTTTCTTTAACGCCGGGAAATGCTCTGAGGCATCCCGCGTATGTGGGACTCGCTGCGCCCGACACCTGGTAAGTGGACGCAGCTCCACCCACTAAAACCCGGCGAGTGCCACCAATGCCGCCTTTGGTGAGGTGCCCGGATCTAGTAAACGAACAGGGCACCTCGACGGCTAGTCAGTCCCGCAAGGGACTGACGCCACCTCCACAGAGGGGTTGTCCCGCACCACAGAACAACCCCTACCAAAGTCGGGACAGTACAATGGGGTGAGGTTCCCATCCTCACCCCTTGCCCCCTGCTATTTTGTCCCCTCTTCTTATAAGAGGGGTACAAAGAGCCCCCTCGGCCCAATTCGCTTCGCCCAAGGTGCAGTGGCTCACCCTAGGTTACTGAGCCCCACCGCCACGACAAGGCCTGAACCATGGTGGGGCTCATTGATATCCTGAGTTAATTATAAAAAAATACTAACATGTTTAGTCATACAAGTACGCTAAACGTTGTCGCTTAAAAAAATAATTTCGAACTATGTACCTATTTTAATTTTAGAGGTAAAATATTTAAATGTCTTAATCCTAAGGTTTTACTTAGTTTCACTAAGGATTAAAATATATATAAAAAAGTAAGCTCAGTTATCTTCATCAGTGTCATTTTTAAATGACCAGACATCAATTATCATACTAGCCAGATCTACCTGTACTAAATATATAAAATATAAAGGTCAAGTAAGTACTGGACGAATACTTTTTCTTCCAGGCTTGTGATAAATTCTACTACTGCGCCGACGGAATCCCCAATGAGATCCCTTGCCCGCCTGGCCTGTACTTTGACGAGGAATCCTCTAACTGCGACTGGAAGGAATCCGTGCAGCGTCAATGTGACCATATTACTAAAGGTAAGAGGACATTAGGAAAGTTGCAGAAATATATTTGATTGAAGATAATAAAAGCCATATAGCAGAATATTATGGTCAAGGCTCCAGGTGAAGCCAAATATCGCATGTAAAGAATTTTAAGTGAAAGACAGAAGTTAGTTTAAAAGATTCGACGCCACATACAATAGAAAAATTAATTTACAACATCACTCTTAGTTAACCTGAGGATTCCAAAAATAGCCGAAAAATAAAATAGATGTGACTCTGTGGTATACCAACTGCTATAGTATTATAATAATATAATACATTCGATTTATGTCATCCTCAGCAACGTTTTAAAACTAATCAAAAACATTGTATTGACCAGATATCCTAGACGACGGATTCTCGTGTCCCGAAGGCGAGGTGCAGGGTCCCAACGGACGTGCCCTGCCCCACCCCACGTACCCCCACCCCGAGGACTGCCAGAAGTTCTACATCTGCCGCAACGGCGTGCAGCCCCAGAAGGGCAGCTGTCCCTCCGGCAAGGTGTACAACGAGGACACATTCATGTGTGACGAGCCATCGAAGGTTCCTGGATGGTAAGACATTAATTATATAATATGTTACCATCCTCAGAAGTTGACTTTTAATCATATATTTTAGCATCATCAAATGTAGACTAATTTCGAATATATTTGCACGTATATGTCTCATTTTATAAACCAAAATAGAACCAAAAGCCTAGACACCGCCGTCAAGTGACAGCTATGCTGTCGCGTTTCGTGTGGTTTGTGAGTTTCTGGTAGCCCATTAGGGGGGATAGGGGTAAGGAGGGTAAAAAAAGATTATTATCATCATCATCCTCATCATCATTATAAATTTGCAGACACCCATTTTATATGCTCTAATAAATATGTCTTTTTCCAGTGAGAACTACTTCGAAGGCCAACCACCCGAGAAGAGTAAATTGCCGAAGAAGGCGTAACTGTATTTAATTATTTAGTGTTAAGATAAGATTACATTTAATAACTACATAAGTGTGTGTTTTATTTGCTCAATTTTATAACCATTTATAACACTGTTATCATAATGATAACATTTCTCGACGTGACACTACTTACAACTTGGTAAGCTCACTTATCTGTAACGGCAGTGTAGAAGACATAGCGAGTGTGCCTGAATTCTTAAAAATCAAATAACATAGTCATTTTTTTAAGGGCGCGTAAGTTTCAATACCTCGCATTAGGCTAGGCTATTGGCGAGACCATGGTCCATTCCATGAGCTTCCTTGACTGGTTTCGAGGGATATACCAGAACCCAGTAGTGGGAGTTATAGGATTATGAAGCAAAAATATTATAATATTGAAGAAAAAGTGATGAATGAAGCGTAGAAACTTATAGTAAAGTTCTTCTAACAAAAGATCTGTTTAATAATACGGGACTGTTAAATCCCTGACGCGAATAAACTGTTATATATAGATATTTTCACAAATAATCATCAGACCCATAATATTAGTTTATTGTTTAATGGATCACCTTTTGATCATCAAAAAATTTTTGATGATAAAAAAGATAAGATGATCATTATCATTAACTCATATTTTAATGGAAAAACAATTGATGGTAAAAATTACGTAGGGAAAGGAGGGTGAAATTGCAAAGTTGAATTACATCAACATCATATATATTATAGTCCTTGCGTTTACATAGTTTTAATAGTAAATAAATGTACCAAGGGATCGGTGGTCTTGGCGTTCATTGAAGGAGGCATATGTTCAGTAGTGGACGGATAGAATGATGATAATATAATAATAAATGTAGAAATATTTAATATAGTTGTATAATGGTTAAAAGCAGTCTTAGTTCTTCCAATATTATGTTTGGTTATCTGGAAAATATCGTGGTAAAATGTCGATAGTCTACTAGCACGTGCTCCCTGAAGATATCATTGAATCAGAGATATGTTACGACGTAGTTTATTTTCGGGCTATCCAAAATTTTACAGTTATATTGATCACATCTACCACGCTTTTTTAAAGTAATATATTTTATGATGTAATTTCGTAGGTTACCTCTATATCAAAGCCCACAACCACTTTTCAAATTTTTTTTTTAATATTGTACCGAGCAGATCAGTAAGCTAAACAAAGAATTTAAATAACCACAAACAAAATAGTCTTAAGAGGTTATAAAGGGAACTTCTAAAACTTTTAAAGTACCTACTATGTTCTTTATTTTTTTTCCAACCTGAAAAAAACCACCATAATTCAAAGGTTTTTACTGCATAATCAGTAAGTAATTAATGACGGGAATTTTATAACAGAATACTCTTTTTTTGTGGGACTCGCTGCGCCATAAAGATGATAAGGTGGACGCAGCTCTACCCACTAAACCCGGCGAGTGCCACTAATGCCACCTTTTGTGAGGTGCCCCGGATCTGCCGAGTAGCAGGGCACCTCGACGACTAGTCCCCATGGGACCGACGCCACCTCCACTGAGGATTGTGCCGCACCACAGAACAACTCCTCCCAACGTTGGGATAGTGAAATGAGGTAACGTTCCTATCCTCGCCCCTCTATAAGGGGGGCACAAAAAGCAACTTCCTCGGTTCACTTGGCTTTGCCCAAGGTTTGGGTTCACCTTAGGCTACTGAACCTCACCGTTCTACTAAGGCTTGAACCCATGGTGGGAAGAATACTCTAATTGGCTTTAGTGCCTGCATTCAAAGATTTTATTTGCTTTGATTGATTTTTATTTTCACCGATCATATAATAATTTCCTAGTAACACTTGAAACACAAATTATAAAATAAAAACGTTTATAAAATCCAAAAGTGCACGCCTCACTCATTTCCCACAGTTAAATAGATTACACCAGATGGTGTAATTATCGAATGATGTAAAAAAATCTTACTTTTTTATTATTTAACGTTACGGACGTTTTCTTCCGGGTGCTCCACAACACCTAAGGAACTTCGCTCCAAAAAATTATTTAAACTTTTGAGAAAACTGCTTATGAGGCGTGCAACAATATATTGAAAATAACTCGTTTGGATTGCAAGCTAAGAGAAATTTTATAGGAGATTAATAACAATTCATGAACTCAGAACCAGTGTAAGTACAAATACATTAACACCTTTGCTTTGTTTCTAAATATGGGCTTACCGGATTACATTCACGACTCAACGTTGCGTTAGCGGAACGAGTCATGCGGTGTTACCCATACCTGAAATAAATACCTTATTAGCAATTTCTTAAAATTACAAATTTACTGTCGTAAATACACGAGGCTTTGAAATAATAAATAGTACTACTGAGAAACAATCTACTTGGGCCGAAAATATAATATTTACAAGCTTTCTGACTGTATCGTAGACCCTATTACATGGATATCAAGCGTTATTTTTATCCGACTTCAACAAAAAGGAGGAGGTTCTCAACTCGGCCGGTATTTTTTTTTTATGTATGTACACCGATTTCTCCGTCAATTGTGGACCGATTTTCAAAATTCTTTTTTTGTTTGAAAGGGTATACTTGCCTTTCTTCTCATGATAAGGAAACCAGGATCTGATGATGGCATCCTAGAGAAATCGAGGGAAACTTTCGAAATTTATAGGAATGACTAGTGTGCTTAATATTTTTTTAAATAAACATTTTAAAGCACTACGATTTAATGAAGGTCTAGAGTCGATCTGATGCTGGAGCTGGAAGACAGTCGAGGGAACTCCTCGACGATTTACTTCAGTAACCTTGTGTTTGGGCTTGATTAATTTGTATTGATGAGAACTTTACACCTAGATGGGTTGTGACTGTGATTGGGGGTCTGATGATGAAGACGAAGAGTTTCGAATAACTTTGTAATAATAGGACGTATGACACCTCAGTCCTCCCGTGACCATGGTTGCTGTAAAGTATCCGAAACGTCGGGCTTGTAAAAATCTTAATAAACCGCGATAAAATCCGTAAAAAATTGTTTTATTATAATGAGTGAAATTCGCGTAAACATTAGAAAACAATAGATGAAGACGAAGCTCAGTTAAGGGAACTCCTAAATAGTTTAAAGTAGCTACCTTGTGATTGGACCTAATTAATTTATACTGATGAGAACTTTGCACCCTTATGGGTGATACGTGCCATCACCGTTATGATGATGGAGACTATAGACAGTCGAGGGAACTCCTCGACGATTTACAGATTTTTTTGGGCTTACTTCATACGGTTCAATATGCCAAAATGTCTATCTCTGTATGCCTTTTTTTAATGAATCACTAAAAATTAAGAAATAAAAAATTTTAAATAAAAATTATAACCGACTTCAAAAAATAAAGTAACTAAAATGTTATAAAATAATCGCGTGTACAATCTTTGCGTTTACCACGTCATTATTGTTACTTTTGGAGTCGGTGTCAGCCAAGGTAGATAGGTAGGTACCTAGAGCAACAAATACGACAATGGTGACGTATTTGTTGCTGTAGCTATTTAACTTAGCTGACAACGACTCCAAAAGTAACAATAATGACGTGGTAAACGCAAAGATTGTACACGCGATTATTTTATAACATTTTAGTTACTTTATTTTTTGAAGTCGGTTATAATGTTTTAAACGTTATTATACGTGTAATCGTATTATGATATGTAACAACATGTCAGGGAGCATTTCTTATAATAATTCATAACTTATGATGATACAATTTTCAAGTACATTAGTGCACATCATACATCTTTATAGAAATGACTTTTTCTTAAAAACTTTTGGTATCTACTCCAGTATTGATTTACCTTTATTATTTTAGACAGTACTCATATTTTGTCAATGCACGTTTGTAAGTAGGTTTTTCGAGGCCAGTCGGTACGACCGTATATGGTTGTGGCATATTACCTCTACCAGTTCCTAAAGACTTGGCTTTATGAAGTAATACAAAAAGTTCTTTGATGTATATCTGAAATTTGGGTATAGCAGGTGAATTATATGGAGAAATTCCACTGACAAACTTTAGCAATACAAATTCAAAGAAAAATAGCAATGACAAAAGAAAATATCCTAATATGTTCTGTGCCTTTTTTTCTTCTTTAACGCCGGGAAATGCTCCGAGGCATCCCGCGGGGGAGTGGGTCTCCCCAGGCGGGTATGTGGGACTCGCTGCGCCCGAAAGCTGGTAAGTGGATGCAGCTCTACCCACTAAAACCCGGCGAGTGCCACCAATGCCGCCTTTGGTGAGGTGCCCCGGATTTAGCTAATGAGCAAACAGGGCACCTCGAAGGCTAGTCAGTCCCCAAGGGACCGACGCCACCTCCACAGAGGGGTTGTCCCGCAGAACAACCCTTCCCAACGTCGGGACCGTACAATGGGGTGAGGATCCCGTCCTCGCCCCTTGCCTCCTGCTCTTTTGTCCCCTCTTTTTGTAAGAGGGGTATAAAGAGCCCCCCCTGGCTCAATTCACTTCGCCCAAGGTACTGGGCTCACTCTAGGCTACTGAGCCTCACCGCCGCGTCAAGGCCTGAACCATGGTGGGGAATACGTCTTGTACCTATCGGTAACAAGCACCATGGGGACATATTTTTTGCTCCTATGTACTGCTCACTAGTCGGGATGGCTGCGTGGGGACCATACCAAGTGCGCGCCACTAAAGGGCTTGTTGTTGGGTACTGACAGGCAACAGTGTCAACGCTGGAATTACCCTCTCAGCAAGACTTATACAACATCCAATTTACAAATGTCAAGATGCTAGATTTTTTTATATTTTTTTTTTATTAGGCAACCAATTATTTAAAAAAATCGTAAAGTTATAAGTTATATTTTATGTTGAACATATCAAAATAAAATAAGCAAAGTTCGGAAAGTTGCGAATAAAACTTTTATAAAAAATAAAGTTTCTTTACGGATAAGTTATGTAGAATATTATAATGTTGTGATTGTATTTCTCTGAACTGTAAATTTCCTTTTCCTTACGACAGTCATATGATGAAGTTAACAAAGTACTTGATTATATTATTATTGTCATTCATCATCACTATCAGCTTGAGGTCCTTAAAGGTTTTCAGATTTTTCCTTTGTTGTTATGTAATCTTCTTTCCCAGATTTTTTTATAGCATTGGAGGACAAACGAGTAGTCTGAACATTTTGGCGAATATCGACGCCCATACACACGTGCAAAACCAGATGTTATGCAGATGTGTTGCCCTTCTTTTCCCACCACCAAAAACTCACAAACCGCATAAAATGCGACAGCATAGCTGTCAATTGACGCCGGTATTATCTGAGCGAGAGGTACCACCCCGGTCGTGCCTGCCCAATTCGCCAGTAGGGCACGTCTACCTCTTACACAAAGGTTTCGTTATTCTGTCAATGGGCAGCATTCTATAGGTTTGATAGACTGGAAAACAGACAGACAGACAGACAGACAGAGAGATATTTGGGTCTAGCTGTTGCCTGCAGCTTCACCCGTGTTACTCAACTCCTATAAGTTACAGCGTGATGTTTTATAGACTTTTTCGAACACTGAAATAATTTTTCAAATCGGACGAGTAGTTCAAAAAACAAACAAACTCTTCAACTTCATAATATTAGTATTGATTAATTTAGTATTTTTAATTATAAATTGATTGGGTGAATGGTATATTGAATAGAATTTAACTTAAATTTAATGCAGAGATAAATTCCATTCATAATAGGTGTTAATGTTTCAAAGACTACTCAGACGGGTAACCCCCCACTAATAACAAACCATGCGTGAGTCAAATCGGCTCACACTAATCCGATAAAGCATCAGGCTTTTGGGCCGTTAGCTAAATCATTTCGAAAAAAACATTCAAAGAATAGGCCGTTTTGAAGTTTGAAAGAATTCCAGAAAAAGAACGAATGAATGGAATTGTTTTATTTAAGTGTCCAAAACTTAACAATACATGTACAGTTAAAAGCAGTTGATCATCAGTTGACCGACCGCGCAATATCAGCCAAGCGCGCGAGACATATGGGCGGTGTCGTAATAGGTGACTTGAAATTATCCGACCGTATTTATAGTGCACACTCAGTTTTCGCACAAAATAACAAAACGTACAACGAATTAAAGGAAGTAATAGTTTATTATCTTTTGAAATTGTAGAGATTGTAAAGTATTTATGATTAGTGTTGTGTATTTTTGTGTTTTAAATATGATTTATGATGTCATTGATTTAAATATGATTGGAGTTTGATAAGTGTGACAATTTATTAAGTATTACAAATCAATAGAAAAAATAGTAAGAGGTAGTGCCATGCTGCTTTGCAGCCGACTTGGGCCGGCACGACCGGGGTGGTACCTCTCGCTCACTTAACATCGGCGTCAAGTGACAGCTATGCTGTCGTGTTTCGTGCGGTTTGTGAGTTTTCGGTGGCCCATTGGGGGGTAAGGAAAAGGAAGGCAACACATCTTCATAATCTCTGGTTGTGCAGTTGTGTATGGGCGTCGGTAGTCTAAAGCTTCGACTGCTCGTTTGCCGTCCAATTCTATAAAAAAAATAGAATACTCTGAAAATGCAATTGAAGGCTAAATGTAGTTTTGACCGCTCTCAAATCTATAAGGATCTAACAAAATTTAAAATTTAACATTCCTTTATATATATGAGTATTCCTTCAGACTAAATAACTAATTAGGAATATTTGAAAACTAAGGTTTTTTCATGTAGAAATTTGTCAAAATTATTTTCCGGACATTTTGTAATATCTTTTAATAAGACTACGTTCACATCGTTTGCAATTTACGCGAAAAGCAGGCTCGTACTACACGCGGTGTTGCGGTGGTAGTAGCGGCTGTGGTGCGCGGGCGCAGTGTTACCGAGCCCGGACAGACGGCCACACGTACGATGAGGAATAGTGCACAACTCGCGATCCTGGCCCTTTGCATAGCATTCGGTAAGAATTTATCTAAACTATACATAACATTATATAAGAGTATAATATAAGTGTAATATAAGATTTTCTTAAATTAAATTCGTATACGAATTTGGAGGTCAAACCGAATTTTTCTAACCAGTTCACCAACGGTTTCTATCTGGAACATTTTAAATTAGTATGTGCGTATTAAGTCCGTGCACACATAAATATACATACATATCAATATTCGCAACTAAATATAAACAAATTAAACTAAATACTAAACATTAAAAATAAGTAGTAATGGAAAACAATAAAAGTAACCAAGTATTTGTTTTGTTTCGCCTTGAAATTTTAAACTAGTAACGATATTACATTTTTCCGTTGCTTGAGGCTTTACACGCGCTAACTTGATCGTAACGTTATAATGGTCTTTGATGTAATGATAATTATTTAAATAACTACATCAATTTTCAATAAATAATAAATGTTCTTGTAAATTTTTTTGAAAATCTTATAACAGGTTCACATAATAAGAGGTAGGTAACAAACATATTATGAATAGACGGAGCCATTTTCGCACTTATAATACTCACTAATGCGTCATTATACGACATACGTCAAACACAAATATCGTTCATTACTGGCACGACTTTGGGACCTTCAAGAAAAGAACATACTCAAATTTAAAAGGCATCTGAAATGTTTACCGGTGGCAGGGAAACGCTGTGCCGCGCTCCCGGCTGTATGGGTACCACCATCTTGCTTGTTTCTCCCGTGAAACAGCTTTGCTGTGTTTCGGAGAAAAGGGCAAGACAGGCAGTGTAATTACTGGCACCGAGACTTAACTTCTTATGTCTCAGGATAGGCAACACATAAATGAGTTGCCTGGGCTCGTTCCAGGTATACTAGTTTAGGTTCATGGGCGACGTCGACCACTTACCATATTCAGGCGCTACGTTTGCCAGTTTGCCTATCCAATTAACATTTAAAAAATGATATATGATTTTATGGATGTTCCTTATCACTTACCACCAGGTGAAACGTCCGTTTGCCCCCTCCTCTTTAAGAGAATTTTTAAAAACCGTTTTATGGACATGTAAAGTCATACCAAACAGACAGACTCACATTCGCAATTGTAATATTAGTTAGGATTAATATGGATATGATCCCTTTATTGGTCTCCCGGGGCATATCCTCAACAATGTTTCACTTTGCATGTTGTTAGACTTCCATCACCATCCTTCATTGCACACCTATTTTACAAAGTAAATTGAACGGGCCTTATATTTTACATTGTTCATGTTTTGTGGTTTAGGTATCCCTTGCCGCATACTTCTCAAACCGCTAAATAAAATTTAATAAAAATGTCTGTCGTTTGTACCATCATCATCATCATCATCTATTCAATGTTAACCTTAATCAAGTTTTCTCTACGAACACTTAATAAGAGTCACCAATAATTATCTTTAGCATTGCTTGATCTTAGATAACCTCACGAGAAGTTAATTTTTGCCCCTAAACTGCCAATTTCCAGTAACATGCAACCAGATGAGGATTTAACTAAAAGATATTTGTCATACAACGCGTCAAGTCAACGTTATTATATAATCCTCCATTGATTGTTAAGAGGCGTCTGACCTCTTATTGTGTATAAGTGGCTTGAACGAGAATAGAATTTATATGTAAATCATGTCAATAGGGTTTCACAAGAATGTTATGTAATGCTCAAAAATATTGTATTACCGTAATAACGAAACGTTTAATTAACTTGACCTTTTGTAGATGTCAGAACAAAAAGACTCATATTCGAAAGGCCGACAAGTACAAACCCTCTAGTGTAGTAGGTTATCAATGATTACTTCCTATTAGGCAAATCGTCTCCCCTACTATCTCTGCTCTTCTATAAAGAATCTATTATTCACCCGCGTACTTCCTATTCCCGTGGGAGTGCAGGGATACATTATAGCCTATATATTATTCTGACTAGCTGTTGACCGCAGCTTCGCCCGCGTTAACTTACTTAACATAAATCCTATTAGTCACAGTGTGATGTTATATAGCCTAAAGCCTTCCTCAATAACTATCTAACATCGAAAGAATCTTTCAAATCAGACCAGTAGTTCCTGAGATCAGCGAGTTCATACAAACAAACTCTTCAGCTTTATATTATTAAGTATAGATATTTAAGCTATACTCTTACTAAATCTTTAAGCACTACCTCTTACTAAATCGGTATATAATAATGTGTTGAAGGTAAAAAGATGTAGGATGAAAGTCATTAGGTTTAAAAAATTTAATCATTAATATACCCAGCATTGTGCCAACGCATCAGTGAACTATCAACTATCAACCCGACACCCTCCTCGCCTGATTTCAAGGAGACCCGTGACCAACAGTGGGACATATATAAAGGTTGATGATAATTATTAAAAGCGGGCTTCTATTATATTGTATTGTTTAAATTTTAGGAGCTCTATTTGATAATAGGAACACGATCTTACTGATAATTGTTTTTAATTTGTTAATGATTGATAAGTTTTCATTATTTTATCATTATTTCAATTTTTAGGTAAGTATAAACAAGCATACTTTACATAAGACGTAGTAGATTTACTAAGCAATGACAACTAATAAACAAAAGCTTTGAGATCATATGCTTATAAATATTTTATACGATGCATTAATACGTAATTATAATTTTAAATTAATATCATCATCATCATGAGCATCTATCCGTTCACTGCTGAACATAAGCTTCCCTCGATGAACGCCAAGACGGCAAATCCCTTGTCACTCGCATCCAACACGGACTGACCACCGCATGGAGATCGTCTTCCCACCTGGTTAATGGCCAACCAATTACACTTAAATAAATAATTATAATATAATTCTAGTTTAAAATCAATATTGCCCATAACGAAACTAGACATTTAACCTTTATTATTTCAATAACGGGTTATATCATATAATGGCCCGTCCACTAACATAATCGTATTTTATATAAGAAACTCGTTCTTCGAGATACAAACATTAATATATCACATGTAATGTCCAATTTTAAAAGGAGGAAGAGCTCGTGGCTAAGTAACAGCCGCATGGATTGATTCATCAGGTTAAGCTACGCTTGCCGGGGTCAGTCCGTGGATGGGTGACCATCTTTATATACCGATACTCCTCCGTGCCTCGGAAAGCACGTTAAGGCGTTGGTCAGTTGTCCCAGCTGTCATTCATGGACCTTTGATAAGCATCGAGCATATAACCGGAATAGAGTGGTAGTGTTATGTGTTTTGCATAAGAACAAATTCCGCCAAATTTGTGCTGCGAGGCTGTGCCGGTTCTGCGCTCTGATTGGCGGACTGATGGCCATCACTGATGAGATGGAAATCACTGGTTGGTTAAACTGCTATACCTCTCCTGCTACCATCACTGCACACCACTGCTTATTATCTTTCTAATAATATTCTCCTCGTTGCTACATAACTTTATTCAGTAGTATAAGTAATTATTTGTGAAAAATCAATAATTGAATAATTGTTTTATTTTGTGTAAAGTTTAATCTTAATAATTTGATTTTAATTAGTTTGCAATACCTAAATAGATAATAGAAGGATAGTTGCGGACACAAAATTAGCTACATAGAAAAAAATACTCTACATAATCTGAGAATTGGAGCTGTCAGTAAGTTCTTGTTTAGGGTTTCGTACCCAATGGGTAAAACGGTCCTTTACCTAGGACTCCGCTGACCATCCGTCTGTCTGTCTGTGTGTCTTTTTTATGGTATTTGGATAGGAAAACTAGCAAACGTGTGGTGGTAAGTGGTCAACGTCACCCATGAACATAAACTAGTTTACCTGAAACGAGCCCAGGCAACTCATTTATTTGTTGCCTATCCTGAGACATAAGATGTTAAGTCTCGGTGCCAGTAATTACACTGCCTGTCTTGCCCTTCTCTCCGAAACACAGCAATGCTGTTTCACGGGAGAAACAAGCAAGATGGATGGGTACCACACCCATGCAGCCGGGAGCGCACAGCGCTTCCCTCCCACCGGTGGATGGTAGGTAGGTCTGTATCTAAGCAGGCTATTTCTCATGAACCGTGATAGTTAGAAAGTTGAAATTTTCACAAAAATGATGTATTCCTGTTGCCGATATAACAACAAATACTAAAAATATAATAAAATCAATATTTAAAGAGTGCTTCGTGTGCGAGACTGACTCGCACTTGGCCAGTTTTTATAATAATAATAATAATAAGTGTTTTATTTGTAATGACACACTGCAAACACACAACAATGAACGTAGCAATAAGTGAAGTACTACATTGCCTATTACTATTCATAAGAGAGTTCTCTAGTCTCTAGTTTATAGGAGAGTACTGTCATCATTTCAAATATTTATTTACGTTCAATTTAATTCATTTGAGATTTGATATTGATCTCCTATGATTAGTTAGTTATATATAGTTAGTCCCACTTATTTACATTTAATAACATTTATTTTCCTTTAGTCTACTCTTCCTCCTTGTTTACTGTTCCTCAGAACCGAGGGTTGTGACCTCCCTTCTGTATCTACTCATCCCTTATTTCAACTATAGTTTAAATCAAAATCAAACATAATTTATAATAATATAAGAACACTGGAACATGAATTGCTAAATATTGTGCTAAGATAATTAACTATGCACCATTACCCAATTGGAAAGGGTCCGCTACGCCCAGGTATCTGTAACGAGGTATCGCAATAACCAATACGTTTTACAAACAGCCTTTAATCTATATTATTTTGTCTGACATTCCATGATTTAATATTACAGACCAAACACTTGTCAGTTCTTTTCTGTTATATCAAATAACTCGACGATTGGTTCAATAGATAATGATTTTAATTAAACAACTTTTTACATGACATGGCAAGGAGGGTTATGTTTTTCGAGAGTGTGTATGTATAATTGTTTGGCACCCTCTGCAGCCAGAACGGCTCGATGGATTTTAGCTTGAGAAATGTGGTTAGATTCCTTTTTACTGTGAGAGTAACACTGATTTCAAGATTTCAAAATTAAAAAAACAAAATGGCGTATTTTTGGCGCCAACTTCAAATATTGTTTGCAGTCGCGTGTATTTGTTTTTTAATAATTCAATTTTAGTTTTATCGCGGTTCATTAAGAAGTTTACAGTTCCGACGTTTCGGATAGTTTGTACAGCAACATGATAACAGAAAGAGATATAGCTTAACTTTTTAATATTATATTCAGTGGAATTACATTTTCTTAAGGTTGATAAGGTGTAATTGTTCATAATGATAAAAAACTAGAGGTTTTGCAATATGGTTTGCAAATATTATGCATATTATCATACAGTTATGTGTATAAGTTGAACAACAAACAAAACAAACCGCTAGTTTGTTAGTTGTTCAATAACATGGGCTAAATATATTTGCAAGATTTCTTAATTTTTCATCGATTAAAATTTTACTGTTATCTGGAAAAACTGACATCATATACAATAATTTTGAACGCATGCGGGAAAATTCACATACAACAGCAA
Organism: Helleia helle; assembly: GCA_963853865.1. Classification (NCBI taxonomy): domain Eukaryota; kingdom Metazoa; phylum Arthropoda; class Insecta; order Lepidoptera; family Lycaenidae; genus Helleia; species Helleia helle. The sequence goes on from OY971421.1 coordinate 19,621,532, forward strand.
GTTACTTTTTTTTTGGGTCGATCTATGGTAATGGCCCGAAGGCCCTAATGCTACATCGGATTAGTGTGAGCCCATTTGGCTCACTTTTGGTTTGTAAAAGTGGGAGGTTGCCTCCCGCCAACCGTGCAGTCTGCAACCACACGGCCTCCTGGCGTCGGGTTGAGCAAGTTACTTACAACATTAATATATAATCGAAACCAATTATAAAGATTTCTGACATTCCGGAAGTTTCAGATGACTTTACAGCAATCTTGTTCACGGGGGAAATTCGCGATATAATTGTACCATCACATCACCATCAATATCAGTCTATTTGATTGACATAAGCCTCTTTCAATGAACGCCAAGATGGCTAAAAAGTACCGGCCACTACATGAAGATCATATAGTATTTATTTTAAAATAAATAACGACCTTTAAATAATAATTACATATATGAAATAAAAAGATAATTATCAAAATATTAACATTGTTTAATAAAAAATATTAATTAATTAATAAGCGAATGAATGAAATTTTAACATTATTTAATTGGAGTTAATAATGAAATAATAAGTTAATGGGCCAAATATTAACATTGTTTAATTGATAGATCTAATGATTTCCTCCGCGGCCAATGCTATTGGAAAGGGGCCGGAATCGCTCGCTCAAGGTCCACACCTCACTTGTGTAAATTGTTTTTTTTTTTGCCAATCACTACGTTTGACCATTATAGGTGGTATTGGTAAAATAAATCAGATTAAATCAAAATATCTTTATTTAGTAAGGGACCAACTTGTACACTTAAAACAAGACAAAATAAAACGTCAATAAAAAAAATAAGTAATAATGATAATATTCACCGGTGGGAGGTAAGCGCTGTGCCGCGCTCCCGGCTGCATGGGTACCACCATCTTGCTTGTTTCTCCCGTGAAACAGCTTTGCTGTGTTTCGGAGAGAAGGGCAAGACAGGCAGTGTAATTACTGGCACCAAGACTTAACATCTTATGTCTCAGGATAGGCAACACATAAATAAGTTGCCTGGGCTTGTTCCAGGTAAACTAGTTTATGTTCATGGGTGACGTCGACCACTTTCCATCAGGTGGCACGTTTGCCAGTTTGCCTATCCAACTAAAATAAAAATAAAACCTCCAAAAACCACAAAAAAAAAGGAGTTGCTATTTTGTCAAAAAAATCACGTTAAAAATCCTAAGAGACAACGTCTTAGTCCCAAGATATCGTATCTATACGATAAATAAAATTGGAGTGTCTGTTTGTAATATTAAAATAACAGCTTTTTACTAAATGGGATATTAACACGGTACCTATACCAAAATAGCATTTTTTACAATTTTCGTCTGTCTGTCTGTCTGTCTGCTTGTTCCGGCTAATCTCTGAAACGGCTGGGCCAATTTTGACGGGACTTTCATTGTCTTATAGCTGATATTATAAAGAGTAACTTAGGCTATAAAACTTATCATCATCAATCCGAATAAGGCTGTAAATCTAAGTTAACGCGGGCGAAGCCGCGGGCAACAGCTAGTCTTCAATAAAATCCTTTATTTCATAATAACCGTACACAAACGTTCACAGTTTTCTTAAATTTATGAAAAGAAAGACTGATCGTTTTCTGAGATCCTACTGTACAAACTTATACTTTGTGAATAAAAAGAACAATTTAACTAAGTTATTCTAATATTCATTATCAGTGCCAGATATCGCTGTCCCGACTGCATGGATATCATCACCCTACTTGTTACTTACGTCGAAACTGGTTTAACTATTCGCTGACCCAATGCAGGAAGTATATAAAATTATCTTTTCTGAAATAGTTAATCATAAAAAATTACTTAACATTAATTCCGTCAGAGCAATCTATTGCATAGCTATCACATAAATAATTGCAGTAACTTAATAATGCAGTAGGTAATATCTCAACTTCTTAAGCGGCAGCAGAAGAGCAAAAATTTGTTATAATATAGGTCTTAATTTCAAAAAAAATTAAATGAACTCCTTAATTACTTTCTTTAAACCGGACACCCTGAATTACTTTCTCTAGAGATTAAAAGTCAAAGGGCTCACTAGTTAAGGTCCAAGACATTCACTTTAGCATTTCCCTTTCCTTTGAATGTCACTTAACATTATCAGTATAGTAACATTTATGTATAAGCCAAGAATTAATTGATTACTTATAACTATAACGAATTTAATATAATTAAAATAGTTTTAAAGATTATCCTTAAATGAATTCCTTATCACATCAATCATAAAGATATCACGTGCTACGGATATAATTATCAGTAATTAAATATAATAACAGTACAATCAAACGTGCAAATATCTCTTCCACTCATTATCTTGCGCATCTCAAACTCATTAATGCGCAATTAAAACGATCAGTCTGTATAACAATACGATTGTATACAAAAGAGTTCAACGCGCGCACGGCTCATTTTCATTTGCCATGACCGTGAACGAGATTTCATTTTAATACCATTAATAATTACATCATTAATTTTCTATGCTTACATATTACTTTACAAACTGGCTATTACTAGACAATAACAATTAATTTTAATTTTTTGTTATAATTAATCGCTACAATGTAATATGCGTCAAAATAATACATTAACATGGTTTCTATTTTTTTATTTCACAATTAATAGTCTACTTGAACATTTAAACAATAACTTTTGAAATAATTAAACTCCCAGTGGTTTTGACTATATTTCGTAATTGTTATATTTTTCTAGTTTACCTCAATAAAGAAAGAATACCCTTAAGACATTGATATTTAGCTTTACCAAAGAAATGTAATCCAAAATCTTTGGTACTGATTACGAAATACCATATTCATCCAATTTCATATTTACCAACGTTAAATTGGTAATTTGTCTAATATTACTCGTAAATAGGTCAATTTGACACTATTGACTTTGTTGACATGGATGACATTGACGACTTGGCGTCGAATAAAAGTTCAATAAAGGTCTTCAATAAAGAACTAATTCTAGTTAAGCTTTTAAATAAATACGCCTGTATCTGAAGGCTTCCTGTTATGCCCATCTCTATAAAACTTACACACGGACACAAAATCCTGATAAAGTAACCGTGTAGAGCAGTAAATCACGAGGATTCTCGAACGTCGTTACGTAACGTCGAGATGCGAACAGGTTTCTCTCCTTTCTTCCGCTCTTGTGTAACTTATTATCATGTAAATCTCACTTTGTGTGCACAGTACAGTTACTATAAAGAAAGCCTCTATCTATGCCATACGATGACCTGGGTTAACTTAGGTTATTAAAATGGGATATAGAGTATATTCAATAATAGTAACAATGATTCAGAACTCTACATGGTAGAGATTTTTTATTATATATTTTTTTTTTTCGGAACCCAAAATAGCATCTATTACTATTGTGTTATGCAATACTTTTATTACATTGTTATTTTTTCGTTCCGTTCCGTTCCGGGCGCTGCAGTAAACATTTGTTTAGATGCGGTTTTCAATCAGTGCTGGGTTCTGGTTTGATCGGTACATGTTCTTGTATTATGTATTACAATGAAAACTCACCAGGGGGCGCTATAGTAAATATTTGTTTGTGGAAAACCAAAACTACTAGTCCTTTTTAGATGCGGTTTTCAGTGATAGGTTCTGGTTTAAATGTGGTACGTGTTTTTAAATGTGTTACGGAGACGACTCACCAGGGAGAGGGCTGCAGTAAACATTTATTTGTACTAACCAATGCTGCAATTTTTCTCCAAAACTACTAGTCTGATTTTGATGCAGTTTTCAATGATGGTTTTGGATTTAATTAGTGCATATTATCAGATAGGTGTTAAATTTATAACTTACCATGGGGCGCTGCAGGAAATATTTATTTTGATGCGGTTTTCATTCAGTGGTGGGTTCTGGTTTCATTGGTGCACATTCATAATATTATATTCTTTATGACGATGAAAATTCACCAGGGGGCGCTGCAGTACACATATTTTGTTTGTGCAACTACTACTAAGTCCGTTTTGGATGTGGTTTCCGGTTGTAGGTTCGGTTTAAATTGTGTTGCATGTTCTTATACATATACATATATGTGTCACGGTGGCAACTCATCAGGGGCGCTGCAGTAAACCTTATTTATAATACAAAACCAAAACTACTAGTCCGATTTGGTTTGCGGTTTTTAATAATGGATTTATGGATGATTAGTGAAGGTTCTTGTTGTTACCGTGTTACTATGCTCTTAAAAAGTTTGAAATAAAAAGCAAAATTAAATTTTTTGAAAAAACCCACGTTGGTTAAGTCAATTGAAAAATGATAAAATAACTAAAAACCCCCGACTTAAATAATTTATGTAACTAGAGATAATAAACGTAGGTAAAAGCTTTTATAAGTAGATTTGATCTCTCGCAGTGTCGGACATATGAAAAACATAGTATCAGTTTTCATAGCACTTCCCTACGCACCTATTTAGTTCACGAAGATGTAGATGTGGCAATAACATATTATTCAACTCTCAATGAACTTAATAAAAAACTCAATAAAATCCGTCGGAGGCTGCCATTAATTGCTTGTTGGTACCCGCAACTTCGTTTGCGAAGGATTGGATTTTGGACAATTCACACAATATCTTTTTAAATTGTAGCCCATGTGTTATTCTGATGTAGCTATATTATTGTAAGATTTCCTCAAAATCCATTCAATAGTTTTTGTGTGAAAGAATGACAAACATTCATGAACAAAAACTTTCGCGTTTATAATAATATTAGTAGGATTTTTATCTATTTATAACATTGTATCTACATGACATAATATATTGTATGCTTTCTTAAAGTCCATGTGGATATAAAATTTTAAATTGAGGTTGTGACATTGATTATTATAAGTTATTCGATAGAAGTATTTCCTGAATAATAACGATAAGGTAAAACTAAACCAAATTCATTTCCGCTATTGACTTAAGATAAATTAAATATAAAACATTTTTTTGAATATGAAACTATATGTGTACAACTGAACACATTTAGCATAGTGGCCAAATAAAAGACAAGAACAGACTGTGGGTCGCAAGTCAGAGTCTCTGTAGGAGCAAACAGTTAAATGACGAATATAAATGTCTAAAATATAACTATATAACTTTCTACATACAGTTACTGCTTTTAAATTACTACAATAACCACATTAGTCGATTATTAAAACTTTTTCTCATTTTAAAACATTAATTACGGAACAGGCTTATTTCAGCCTGACGCGGTATTTCAGCTCGTCCGGACGAAGAAAACTCTGTCCCTCTCGCTGTTTCGGAAACAATTATCTGGTGCTTGTAAGAGTTTGACATACACAAATATATATTTCAGCTTGTAGTTAAAATTGTAGGTGTTATCAAAACTCCCAACTCCTACTCCAAATCACTACTTAGTGTATTCATTAGAATCCATTAGATATCAACATATTATGCAAAACTGAAAGATATCGCAGACAAAAATAGTTCTGGGCATATTTAGGCTAAAAATTAAAAAAAAACTGTTTCATTTTAACATACTTTTACTGATAAAATTTTTCCTTCGAACCGGAACATACTTTAGAACAATTTTCCTTAACTAATTCTCTTGTTCACTACAATTTGGGAGCTAAAATCATATAGATACAAAAAATAATAAAAGTGTAGTGACATATTACATGAATGGTCTGATAGTTGTTATCAACGACCGCTCGTATCAAGGCCGACCGCTGGTTACGACTACTTTCATTCCTTGCTCTACATGTTATACCAATGCGCTTTGTTACGAAATACCTCTACATTTATTTTAGGAGTATTTTTATGTTGGCTAGGAGGTCTAATGTAATTGTGGGTGTCATTTGTAGGATATAATAGCTTATAGGTAGGATGGAGAATAAATGTTCTAGAAGGGCTCTATTCAGTATACTCTATGGATTATTTTGTATCTTAGGCTGTATTAGGATTAATCCAATTAAAAATCAAAGTTATGGTAGTATTCATGTTATGCAATTTTGATTTAATCTAATATTCACAAGTAATATTACTTTAGAGGAATAGTTCCAATAAGAATATTAGTCACTTAATGGGAATACTCACTAAGTGGCTCCTATTCATATTGGAGCAGTTACCTAATATAATAATATTTTCACATTTAAGCATCTCTCAGTCACAAAGATTCTGAAACAATTAATTTAATTTTCAATAGTTTTTGAAGCATGTTGTACGGAAGTAACGCCTGCTTATTCTTTTTTGTATACTTTCGTTTTTCAAGCTAGTTCTGCACTGCGAAGATTTATGAATTTCTACTGCTACTAAAAACTTCTACTAAGAAGTACAAACTTATATAAATATGAATAGTGATCGCGTTATAAATCAATATAGGATCACTTTTCAAACATATTTAACCTGCATCCAAAATAAAAATTATTTAAATTATTCTCGGCCGTGAAATAACCTTGAAATATATTAAAGTGGTCAATAAAAAGTGGCGTATATTACTTAATACAATCGTGTACAATACAATTAAGGTGTGTGCTTACTTACGTAAAACGTTACGTTTACTTTAATTGTGACAAAAATATTATATTAACAATAAAATCCATCAAACATTCCATTTAATTCCTTCTTTCAATCCTTCTTTTCCTGACAAAACAGCTTTTACCATAAAAAGACAGCTTCATCACAACTTCATTGAAAGCCTAAGCTTGTGTGTAATGTATGGCCTCATAATGATTATAAAAGGTGCCTAAAATGTAATATAATGATATTTGATGATTAATGAAACCTCATAACAAGTACTGAAGACCACTAATGATGAATAAATGTGTTAAACTTAATAATGATAATAAATGATGAACATGTCACACTAACACAACTGACTAATCGTCAACACTCATTAGCGGTAATGTTAACGAAAAGTAAAAGTGTTCTGAGACTGATTCCGTGACGTCTGGCTGTTCACTCACCACGACATTTACATCATACGTTTTTGAATCATTAACCGTAATCATTAATTGTTAATTACAAATATTTTGTAATAGCAATGTGTTTAATTGAGCTTCATCATCATCATCAGCCTCTATCTGTCTACTGAATATAGGTCTCCCTCAATGAACGGCAAGACGGCCGATCCCTTTGCCAACACACACCACACGGATATCGTCTTCCCACCTTTCTTTTTTTCTTTAACGCCTGGAAATGCTCTGAGGCATAGGAAAGCAGATAAGTGGACGCAGCTTTACCCACTAAAACCCGGCGAGTGCCACCAATGCTGCCTCTGGTGAGGTGCCCCGGATCTAATAAACAAACAGGGTAACCTCGACGGCTAGTCAATCCCCCAAGGATATATATATATATATATATATATATATATATATATATATATAGGTATAAACAGCCCCCTCGGCTCAATTTGCTTGCGTTATAATTTTAAGTAAACTAGAAACTTTTAACTATGTCAGGTTCACTTTTGTTTATAGTTACTTTGAGACGATTTCTGTGCAGTTGCCGGTCTTGGCGTTCAATGAAGGAGGCCTGTGTTCAACCCTGGATGGAGGCAGATGATGATGATGTTGATATTAATATAGTTTTTGCTCGACATTGCTTATGAAACACACAATTAGTGTCAAATGATTTGAATACTGTCCTTATGATCTATACTAATATTATAAAGCTGCAGAGTTTGTTTGTTTGAATGCGCCAATCTCAGGAACTAATGGTCCGATTTGAAAAATTCTTTCATTGTTAGATAGCCCATTTATCGAGGAAGGCTATAGGCTATATAACATCACGCTGTGTCTTACAGTAGTTAAGTTGAGTAAGTTACAATAATTACACTCAGTGTTCTTCTATGAGCATAGATGTTTAAAAATCTATGGCCACTAATGGCGTTCATTTAAGGAACTCTATGTTCAGCGATGGACAAATAAATGATGATGATGATGAAATATATGTTTTTGTAAGTTTTTGTTTCAATTATAGTTTCTGTGTGGATGAAGAGATCCGATTGATTGGTCCGTAATATATCGGTGATTACATCAACTAATAAACTAGATCTACTGGCTTATTACCGATAATTGGCGTAGAAGCATAACATGACATTATATAACGGTAGAACGTGTCTGGAAGTCTTCCAATACTTCCAGAATAGGGCATCTCATGTATGCCTCGTTAGTTCAACTTTCTATTTCCACGATATTGGTTTTCCATATCACAAGCAAGACTTCCTCTTAGTCAAATTAATACAAATGCATTCTAGAAGATGCATTAATTAGGATAACATTTGAAATACTTCAAGTCAAAAATAAAATAAAAGTATTATTATATTAAAATAAAACTCGCTTTTAAGAATACGAAATTTATAAGATAACGCGTGTAGGTATAGGTGTGAGCTCCAAAGGGAGATCTCCGACCGAGCGATATGGTATGCCCGGCCAGGCCGAAGCCCATTTGCTATCAATTCAGCCGTTTTATGTATAGCGACGAGCTGAGGAACTTTGATAGCGCGATTCAGTATTGTGGCGCTGATTGGTCCGCCATATCACTCGCCCCGAAGACCGGAGGTCGAATTCTTGAGACTGCTTGCTTGAGTCGCCAGTGCCAGAAGTCCCAATGAGTCGGAACTGTGCTGCTGCTGCACGGGCTTCAGTGAGTCGGAGTGCTGCCGTGCGGGGCCGATGCTACGTGCTGACCAGGAGAGATGATCTCTGCTTGCTGACTGGACGTGTAGTGAGGAATGTCCGTTGAAGCCGATGAGGGTTCAACCAGAGCCGCGGTGCGTTGGGCTGATTGGTCGAGGTACAAGAAGAGGCTGAAGCTGGCTGGCGTGGTGCGGGGAGGGGTGAAAGAGGGATGATAGTGAAATATCATTTTTTAGAAGGAGGCGTGTCCTTGTAGAGGGTCACCAATGTGGGAATGTGGGTGGAAGCCCCAAAGGGAGATCTCCGACCGAGCGAGATGGTATGCTCCGCCAGGCCGAAGCCCATTTGATATCAATTCAGCCGTTGTATGTATAGCGACGAGCTGTGGAACTTTGATAGCGCGATTCAGTATTGTGGCGCTGATTGGTCCGCCACACGCGTTAACTTAGATTTACAGCCGTATCCGGATTGATGATAATTATTTTTATAGCCTAAGTTACTTACATACCTATACATAACACCAGCTATCTGCCAGTGAAAGTCCCATCAAAATCCCAGCCTTATCAGAGATTAGCCGGAACAAACAGACGGATAAAATTTGTAAAAAATGCTATTTTAGTTATATTACGTACCGTGTATACATCCAATGCATTCAATAGAACCGGTTTTTTTTTAATATTACAAACAGACACTCCACTTTTATCTATCTGTCAATACTGGAATGACAATACTTTGGTCAAAACTCTTTATTCTCCACAAAAAATATTTATACATCATAATCATCATCATCATCAGCCTCTATCCGTCCACTGCTGAACATAGGCCTCCCTCAAAGTACGCCAAGACGACCGATCCAATATTTATACATTATATTAAGATTTATATACTTATGGTCACTTTTCCCACCAATGACACATTTTCTAACGCTCAATGTATGTGAGCTCTCTAATATAATATATTATCTAATAGCGCTATAATAATACTTTATAGTGGCGTGCCAAAATATTGCCACTGGTTCGCCAGCCCTGTTCTATAGCATGCCACTATTAACACCTATCTATTTACTTCGTTTATCTAATATTATTTGTTGACACTTTGTATTTTAATACACAATAAAAAAAAAACAATTGTATATATAACGTTACGTCACAAACCAAGCATTGTGCTCTCTCACCGTAACAAACCGGGACAAAAGAGCAGGGGGCAAGGGGCGAGGACGGGAACCTCACCCCATTGTAATGTCCCGACGTTGGGAGGGGTTGTTCTATGGTGCGGGACAACCCACCAGTTTTCGGGCGCAGCGAGTCCCACGTACCCGCGTGGAGAGACCCACTCCCCCGCGGGATGCCTCAGAGCATTTCCCGACATTAAAATAAAAAAAAACATATCATTTCACCAACGGAAATTAAATTACACTCTTACTTGTAAATTTTGATTTCAATAAACTGAAAAGAATAAATATTTAAATTATAAAGACAACTTAACTAAACCAAAATATAAAAAACAAAATTATAACTTATATTACCTTTTTTATTCAATTTTCTGAAGAAGCTTTAGCATATAATTAAATTATTCTTAATAAAAGAAAATATGTGAAGCACAAAGAATACCCATGAAGAAAATTTCCATCCATGGTGTATTCTATCATCATCAGCGATTATCATCTACTACTGGCTCCTGAAGTATTGACAGCCTTTATAAAACCTAAACATAATCCTCGAAAGCAAGCGAGAATGTGAGCCCGTCACCTTATCATACGCTGGTTGTATGGAGTTTAACACGGAAAAAATGAACAGAGTTGAAATTGTAAAAACCAATACAATGAATGCGTATTCCTCTAATCACTCTTCGTTGACATCAGCCAATCAGTCGCGTGTATTAATTGTTATCTAATTGGTGAGCCGTCAGTTAACCTCATGCCAGCGGTCACGCTTCAACAAAAAGTGAAATTTTAATGGCCTGTTACACTGTTGAATAACATAAAGTACCAGTAAAACTATTACGCAAAATGACAAAAACAATGTCTTAAGTTTCAATAAGATGATGCTCATAAATAGAAATGTATTATAGAAATATACTTACAATGAAATATTAAAAGATATCTTTTTTATCTTCCAGCTAATGCAGGGATCCTTCTTCGTCATGGACCAGGATGTCCAGAGCGACATGGCTTGCAGGTACATTCATATACAACTGTATTCATTTTTTATTTATTAAGTAATAGAAAGGAAAATACAATAAGATCTCTGGTGTAGTTTTCAATCAACACTTTCCAAACTCATGAAAAGAGATCATTTATGATGAGATGACCCCCCCTTGATTGAGATTGTGATATCTAATTATACTAGAGATCGCCCAGCGATCGAAATTCGATTTCAATAAAAAAAAACATTGAACTCAAAATACAGTTTGAAAGTACCTAAAAAATAATGCTTCAAAACTTTGTAAAATAAAAAATAAACATTCGTCATATGACATTGTCTCCAATATTCAATTTTGAATGTGTGCGTATAGTAGTGTGTGTAACATTTTATTCAATTAATTATATATATTCCCAATGCATATTACACAAAAATAATAGCTTTCTGCACGCCCTCTCCAATTAATATTTAACTGTACCAAATTTCGAATTTCTCCGTTTCAGCAATCCTCTTGAAAAGGGGTAAAAAGGTTTAAGCTACTAAAATCTATTTATTAATTTTACGAATTAATAAATAGATTATAGAATAGAGTCTATTTATTCATTCGTTAAATTAATTAATAGATTTTAGTATGTATTCCTAAATTATCTTCTTTATGTTCTTAAATTATGAGAACCTCTAACGGAACTGGGTTATGCTCTCGCCGAAGTACCCTGTCGTTAACAGAGCCGCGCTAAGAGAACCTTAATTATGACGGCTAATAATTATCCGTGGGGTCATGGAGACCGCAATCAAAGTCTTGAGTCCCACATAGCCGCCAGCTTCCACTCAGGATCTGGTGGTACGCGCACAAAAAAATAACATATTACGTGTACCTACTTAAATTTTATATGTTTCATTTCCAGACGTACGCGCATCCCGAAAACTGTGACCAGTTTTTCCTATGCAGGAACGGTACCCTGACGGTGGAGACCTGTGAGAACGGTCTGCTGTTCGACGGCAAGGGCGCCGTCCACAACCACTGCAACTACCACTGGGCTGTTGAGTGTGGAGAAAGGAAAGCTGACCGTAAGTACTTTAGTTGTTGTCTTGGTTGATGATGACAAAATTTGGTTTGTCTTGATGACATGACAAAAAAATCCCAAGACTTATAGAATATTTTTTAAGGCAGTAAGTTATTGTTTTCAATATTATCAGCCAGACACATTAACCCATGTCCAACATTCCAGTGACCCCCTACTCGACCCCCGGCTGCGAGTACCTGTTCGGCATCTACCCGGACAGCAACGAGTGCTCTACCAGCTACATCAAGTGCGCCTTCGGAGTGCCGGAGCAGGAGCCCTGCACGCCCGGCCTGGTGTACGACGAGCGCATCCACGGCTGCAACTGGCCCGATCTGTTGCAACCGTTCTGCAACCCTGAAGGTAACTTCTACATGAACTAGACAATACCTAAAAAGTAGCTCTTTTTAAAACTTACTCTACTTTTGTCATAAAGGTTGTAAGGTTTGATATATTTTGGGAACTGATTATTTCGCCACGAATGTACGTTTGACCATTGTCATTAAGGTCCTCGGTTCACTAAGTATCATAAAAATATTGCTCAAATATCTGTTTAATATAATAAGTACATCAAAATTTATTTACACTTAATTTATTATTATATATAATATATTACACGGCACAGGTTATATTATAGGTATGCCGTGTAAGTGTGTAAAGATTTAGTATGTGGAACAGTGTATAAATATTTCGTAATGAATTTCTATTCTATTCTATTCTCTTAAAATTATATTTTATTTATTCACAGCCGTAATTGGCTTCAAGTGCCCAACTAAAGTACCAGCGAACACCCAGTCAGCGAAGTTCTGGCCCTTCCCCCGCTTCCCCGTGCCCGGGGACTGTCGCCGGCTGATCACCTGCGTAGAGGGCAACCCTCGACTCATCACCTGCGAGGAAGGCAAGGTCTTCGATGACCAGAACCTCACCTGCGAAGACCCCGAGTTAGTCCCTCACTGTGCCCACGCGTAAATGTAGTATTTTTAAATTATTTATTATGAAACGAAAACGATTTTTACCTACATAAAAAGGCTGTTTACGACTTTTATTTGTAATATTTTATTCCCATTCATCGATATTTTTTATATTTTCACCTCAAGTTTTCGTTTTGTAATATTCCGTGCTTTTCAATTAACGTCATTTCCACCGAAACACAATTTATTTATTCCTCCACCAGTCCAAACGTTTCACTTATACAATCTGTATTGTAAATTATGTACAAAAATATTCACATTTGTTACCGACCATCGCCAAGTCCGCCATTTTGTCGTTCATAGTCACGTGATATAAGTTACCACAGACCTCGTCTGCCGTATTGTATATATTTTTTTACAAACCACTGTAAATAAAATAAAATGTAAATAGAAGATTATATTAACTATATATGTAAAAAATAAAACAATCAAAAATTATATCTTGTTTTATTTTAGCTATTAAAACGAAGATTCACTGTCAATGGACCGGGTACCATGCTCATCTGCATGGATACCACCCTATTTTTTTTCTTCTTTTACGCCGGGAAATGCTCTGAGGCATCCCGCGGGGGAGTGGGTCTCCCCAGGTGGGTATGTGGGACTCGCTGCCCCCGAAAGGTGGTAAGTTGGACGCAACTCTACCCACTAAAACCCGGCGAGTGCCAGCAATGCCGCCTTTGGTGAGGTACCCCGGATCTAATTACCAAACAGGACACCTCGACGGCTAGTCAGTCCCCCAAAGGACCGACGCCACCTCCGCAAAGGGGTTGTCCCGCACCACAAAACAATACCTCCCAACGTCGGGACAATACAATGGGGTGAGGTTCCTATCCTCGCCCCATGTCCCTCTGCTCATTTGTCCACTCTTCTTATAAGAGAGGTACAAAGAGCAGCTCTGTCGACTCAATTTGTTTCGCCCAAGGTAGACAAGGTGCCCAAGGTGTGAGCACACCTTAAGCTACTGAGCCCCACCGCCTCGACAAGGCTTGAACCATGGTGGGGAATGGATACCATCCTGCTTGTTAGTTGGATACGCAAACTGGCAAAGGTGCTACCTGATGGTAATTGGTCGTCGTTACCTATGAACATAAACTAGTTTATCTGGAACCAACTCATTTATGTGTTGCCTATCCTGAGACATAAGATGTTAAGCCTCTTTGCCAGTAATTACACTGCCTGTCTTGCCCTTCTCTCCGAAACACAGCAAAGCTGTTTCACGGGCGAGACAAGTGGGATGGTAGTATCGGTTAAATTTATCAACCTTTTATAGTCTTCTGCTGGACGAGTGGTCAGGCAGCGGCAGCGGGTTCGAATCCCGCCAGATGCAGATACTTTTAATGATGAATATCTTTGTCTACTAAATTTAAAAATACCACGGTTGTTATGATTGTGCAATGTGGTCATATTTACTGAATTCAATGCCATTTTTTGAAATAATAGAAATGATTAGAAAATTAAAAAATCATTTATTATTCTATCTACATAAATGCTACTCCTCCTCGACCTCTACGTGCTTGCCCTTGGGGGGCCGGTTGGACTTGCGGCGCGGCGGCGACCCGGCGGGTTTGGGCTTGGCGGTGGGCGGGTTTTCCAGCGCGTCCAGCTCTGCGTCCGTCAACTGACCCTTGTACCAGTCAGCGCTGCAAAATATATAGTTATATAAGAACGATGTTTACTCATTATAATAAAATAACTTTTATGGAGCATATCGCGGTTTATTATGTTTTTTACATGGCCGACGTTTCGGATACTTTGCTGTACAACCGAGGTTACGGAGGACTCCGATCCGTTCAGTGAAATTCGCGTTAACATTAGAAAACAAGTATCAAATCAAATAAAATTTAAATTTAAAATTAACATAAACTTAAGAAATAACATCATCATGCCTTTTGCCGTCATGGCAATTGATGTTTCACGTTAAGAAGTTTCTGTACAAGAGTAAGAAAATGACTGATTGGGTGCGAGTAGCGAGTATCGGTCATCTTGGCGTTAATTAATACGCCTACTGATGAGTATATTGCCTACCTAATGGATTAACAAAAAGATTTATAATAATATTAATTTTAAAATGATATGAACATAATTATATTGCTAGTGTTTCCATTCTCTCGTATATTGATCAGAGTATAGGTATGTACCTACATGTATAATACAGTCTGTATTGAACAATGAAGAACGTCATTTAGCAAAAACATACAGACGAATTGAAAACCTCCTCTTTTTTTAAGTCGGTTAAAAACAATCGAAATTCGAGGTCCATGAAACGTCGCAACGTTATACCTAATTTCATTATTATTACGAAGAGCAGGAATGCACGTACTATGGCACATGCAAGGCTAAATAATGCACGTACTATGGCACATGCAAGGCTAAATAATGCACGTACTATGGCACATGCAAGGCTAAATAATGCATATACAGGCTACCTAGGCTATTAGATAGCTTGTAGAGCTAACATTTAAACCTTTAAAAAAATAATGGTAAACAATTGGTACTAACCATTCAGGTACTTTTCTGGCCCATTCACATTTCTTGTTGACGTCGTCGAAGGCTTGTCCGAGCTTGCACCCGGAGCGGCGGGGGGTGTTACCGTTGATGCACACGTAGAAGAACTGGCAGTCCTCAGGGTCAGCGTACCGTGGGTGGGTCAGGCCAAAGGTTTCGTTCACGGCCGGACAGTCAAACGCGAACACGTCTAGAAAATAAAATTTTATTTGTAAATATTAGTCGTAGCAGCATGATACAAGGTTATTGACGCGTGACCCTCAAAAAGCTGCCGAAGGCACTAACAGGTGGTATAGTAGGGTAGTGCAATCCCAAGTGCGAGTCTCTACATAGGTCTAGGAGCTTTACTCGAGGTAAACCTTGATCATGCCAAAGCATTAACCTGTGTCATCAAAAAAAAAAAAGATTATTGACGTAAAAGTTTAAAAACTTCTCGATGCACGTCCTATACGACTCCGGATATTTGTTGTGTTTGTGAGTTCTTATGTGACTTGAAAATCCGATTTAGTCTTTCTAGTGTACGTTCAGGAAGGCTTAGAATCGGTCTTTTGTATTTTGCTTCTGAATTTCTGTCAAAATCTTCAAGGCGCTATTTTGAATTGATCCTATTACGACATGATGATGATGATGAGCAGACGCAAGATATAGATCCCGGGGAAAGTTCTTGGAATAACAGCACTAGTCTAGTTGTAGTGTATTAAGCATAATTAACTAATGTACAATTTAAAAAAATGTAACCGGATATTAAGATACTAATTAAAACAATGGTCAATTGTTGAAGTGTAAACTTCTTTTAGCGCGGTACGCATATTTTTAGATGAGATAAAATCTCTGAATTCGCGACACCGCACACGAAACGCTGGAGACGCAGTTTGACGTTTATATGACGTGGACTCGCGACACCACATGCGAGACGCTGTAGATGGGTTTCCACCGTCTTTTTTGACGTTTGATTTATTTATAATTTATGTCATATGGCCATTTTGTGCGCCGCTAAAATTTTATAGGTTGTCATAATCTATTACAGCCTGTATAATAAGTATTTGACTTTAATTATTTTGTTTTCACTTCTATCGGCAGTCCATGTGACTAGTTGGTTTTTTTAGTATCTTGTTTGTATATGTTAAGTTATCTAGTTACAATGTTTGTATTTGTATATTAGTTAAATAAACTTACACCACTACATAGTCTTTTTTTCTTTCTTAAAACAGCTGACTACATCACATCATAAATAAGTAGGATGGTCTATGGACGGACGTACGAAAGTAATTTTCCGACATTATAATTCACAACTGTATATTAAACATTAAGAAAGCCAGATATAAATTCGGATTAGGTGTTGTAATTGTAAGTCAATAACACCACGCCATCAGTATAATTTTATCAAAGATACCAAAATGCTGCTCTTGTATCTACAATTTTATACGGTTTTATCATAAAAGAACAAACTATAGACTCCCTTTAATGTCGTCAAGACTTAGGCAGGACTATAAATAACGTTTTTGATATTTTAGTGAACTCCTTGCTTATGATTCCAGTTACGTAATAAGTCACTTACCAGCCGCACCACATCCCTTCTTCTTGGCCTCATCAGGCCACGTGCAGATACCAGTCTTCTCGTTGTACACCAGGCCATCGGGGCAGGTGATCATGTTGAACTTGCCGTCCACGCAGTAGTAGAATATGCCACATTCTTTGGGATCCTCGTGGGAGAAGTAGCCGTTCAGACGGGGGCAGTGAAGGGTGGGGATTGGTGTTTCTGTTGAACAATTAATATATTGAATGTCAAAACTATATATTATGCTTGATTGCCAAAATCAAAAAAATAAAAATATATTCAAAATAGAACCAATAAAGTATCTTTTTCAACGTCAATTGAATCTACCACCATTTTCAAGGCAAGCCCACTGAGATGAACTAATTACACTACTTTGTCAACTTTTCTTACTCGATAATGGAAAATCTCGTGTGATAAAATAAGTCTTTAGGCATATATTTTTGAGCTTTGAACCAGAGTCGTATAGTAGGTCGTAGTAGTATAGTGAGGTCATAATTCTACCCTTCTTACCTGGTCGCCTTTAAGAGGACGCATTGGAAATTTTGGCGTCAATAATTTAAATTTAATTTAGTAATTCTAAAATGAATGAAAATATAAGTTGGTCATCTAATAGTTCATGATAAATACCTTATTTTATTAGTTTTCGATACATGATTAGGTAACTTTTGTAACAGAGAAAAAAATATCAAATATACCTCTTATTAAAAAGAGGTTCACATATTATGGGCAAACGGGACCGGCCTCTTAACTTTCTTCGTAGATGAGTCTATACAATGACATGTTCTTTAAAATTATAGAAGGTATTTCTTCAATTTTTTTATTAGGTCCTTTAGGTATAAACTCGCGCGCGTATGGAGAGCCTCGCCCCGCTCAAGACGTTCAGTTCCCTCTGGTGCGTGGCCGGTATTAGAACAATGCGTTGCCATAACTCATGCATTGAACTATGCAATGTCATTTTAAAATTTGTCAAGAAGTCAAATGACAAATTCGTCTTATTATAATTTATAATCAATGTAACAACAATCTATTTTGCCATCATCATTATCAACTTTTTTCCGTTCTGAATATAAGCGTTTTTCAATGAACGCCAAGAAGGCTGATCCCCCGCCGCTCGCATTATTTAGTCCCTGATCAATAATTTATGTATAATATCTTCTATATACCAAACTATGAATAGGCATAAAAATGAATGAACAACAAACATCACTTCTAGTGAAACTAGTATACATGCAAGTGTATATTGCATATAATTAAGTGAACAAGGAGATATTTCAATAAATTCCCCGGCGCCGTCAAGGCCGCCCCTTGAGATGTGAAAGTTGTTCTGAGGTAACCTTTGTACAGATGCGACATCGAAATGGCAAACACGTGGCGCGTGTGTGATCTAACCTTTATTTAATATATTCTATCAACGAAAGCGGTATCATCACTAAGATTGACAAACCGACAAAGTCACATGATGGAATGTGGCCAATATTCCAAACACTACCTTAGCATTACCTTTTTTATAGTAAAGGAGGGCAAATGAGCAGTCGAAGCCATTTGGCGACTATCGACGCCCATAAACATCTGCACAATCAAATATTATGCAGATGCATTGCCCTCTTTTTCCATATCCCCCAATGGGCCACTGAAAACTCACAAACCGCACAAAACACAACAGCATAGCTGTCACTTGACGCTGGTGTTATCTTTCTGAACTATACCTATAGTATAAGCGTTGCTGCACTATCTACTAGGTCATAAGCCTCTCTTAATGAACATCAAGACGGCCGATTACTCGGATCCAACTAGAATCACTGTAGGGTGATTTTAATCTAGTTGACGTTGCTTACCTTGAGACTAAATAAGTCTCGCTGGCGAGAAAATACAGCCTCCCTTTCTATCCGGAAAATAATAAAGCTATTAGACGGAAGTTAATACAAGTATATCTACGGTGTATGTATATAATATATGTATGGATATAATATACGAATTGGGTACGCTAGATTCCATGCCCGTATCCTATCCCCGTCGTCGTCGATATCACGTATCCATCCTAAGGGATAAACTAGTACCAATTCTATCCTCATATTGTGTCTTTTTCATGCTTGGCCACGTTTCTGTTAAATGCGATATGATTTCTGCTCATTAAGCATTTATTTACACCTTTAATTTTGTTGTTTTATTTTCTTAAGTATCACTGTATTTGTTTCACGCTTAAATATAATGATTTTGATAACATTAAGCAAGGGACAGATTTAATGTATACTAAATCTCTTTATTGTGAGAATACTTACGAAGCTTAGAGCGCTGTGAGCAGTCAATGTTGAAGGGCAGGTCGCACTTCTCTTCTTGTGGACTGTAGTCGTTGAACACCATGCCGTCTGGGCACAGCTTCTCAATTATTTGACCATTTCTGAAATAAAGACAAGGTAATACTTTGAAAATTTGTTTAAACGGGATGTCGAAGTCGGACGTCTGCAGAAATATCAGTAAACTTATTATAATACTATTGCTGGTTCGTATTATGCACTTGCTTGTAAGTACAATTTTACAAAAATATGAATTATTTTTTAATTTCAAAAATACTGTATCAATAATTTATGTTAAAATGTGTATCGAAGTTTTTGTGAAACTAAATTCACGTTTTTTTTATATATAGCATAGGAGAGCAAAGGAGCAGCGAAGCCTGCTCATGTTATTTTTGTTTAATATAAAATTTATTTAAAATAAGCTTTTTAACTTTTTAATATTAAATAATAAATTTTAAAAAAAGCTGTAAGTAAAAAATGGCCATCATTATCATCATCATCATCATTGGATATTAATAATAAAATGCGTAAGTAAAAAAAATATAACAAATGATGTAATAAGATACGCGCGCACACACAAAGAAGTCGAGAGAGGCGGCGTAGTAGAGTCGTCACGACATGACATCGTCACGGCATTCAATGCAAGGAGCATTCGAAAAGCTAAAATTTTAGACATTAATTTATTCCCTAATATAATTTAGTACATCTGAAACAAAGGCCACGTTACATGCGAACGGCTAACCTTGTGATCATTCCTGAGAAAGATTAATCACTTATAGCAAATGAAGTGAACTTTCAAGGCCTCGGTCAAATTACCAACTTAATAGCTAATACATGCAGTATCTAGATCTATAAAGGGCAAAAAGTTTGTGGTCTAGCCTTTTTAAGGGCTTGATGATACTTGGCTTACTTAGCATAGGAATCCAGAATGGTTTTAATTTGAATTTGTGTAAGCAGGCTGTTAATGTATATTAATATCTATTTACTACTAACTATACTTAAATATATATTTGTTCGGGTGTTTACAGAGTGTATAGTTTTATTGAGATCCCGATATTTGGGCAATGTTTAAATCGTCATGATCACGGGAAGGTATTATGTTAGTGTCTGTCTGTGTATATTAGTGTAGTCTATCTATGAAGGGAAGACTGACGTACGGTGCTGGTAGATGGCGACAGATCAGAAAAGTCTGTCTTCCTGCATTCTTCTTCGTTTTTGACGACTAGTTTCGACAACTATGTATTTTTAATTGCAGAATTTCTTGAAATAAAGTTTAGAGAATATTGGCGGAGATATTAACTATCTGATGTTAGTAGTAATTCACGTGTACTTTAATATCAATCACTTATTTTATGTCTGCCTTATGGTTTTCAATAGAAGATATACCACAAATAATAAATCCATGCATCATTGAAGGCAAATGAGCTTTTAAGGTTTGACAATACTGAACTCGTTTCTTTTGTCGAGATAACTTATTATGGACGTGTAAAACCTTTTAAAGAAAACATTAAAATGCGTAGACAGAGAATCCAAAATGTGTCAAGTGTCTGACAAACATATTTGGTATAAATAACATCATGGGTCATTGAACCCTACTGCAGGTTTGGTTTCCGTATTTGTACATGACTTAAAAAGGTCATACAATGGTATGGAATCATGACTAATGTCATTAGTCTATATTAGTACATTTTTATAAAACGATACTGAAAAAGTCGTTGACTAGTCGGTGACACGATACAAGGCAAGTCACGGGTTTGAATCCCGCCAAAAGTAGACAATTTGTACAAGAAAATGGTGAACGTATCTTGTACAAATTGCCTACAATCTTCTTACTAATCTTCTACAAATCTTGTAATCTTCTTCTAATCTTGTACAAATATATTTCTATTATATAAGTATATTTAGTTGTCGACATCTTAAATGATTTTTCTTTCGAAGGATTAATATATACCAGGGATGGTGCACCAGTGGCACACGTGCCCTTGATGGCACTCGACTCAATATTTTGAGCACGTCATTATGAAGTATAATGTGCGCTATTAAATGCGCTCTTACCACACATTGGGCGCTAGAAAATGTGTCATTGGAGGTAAGACTATATTATAATTATCTATTTCTTTTTTTGATAGTATTTAGTATTATTTTTGTCGCAATAATCATGAAATAAAAATTATTAAATGGCACGCGGCTATGGCTTTGTTAAACATTTTTTGGACATATGGAACGTTGATGCAAAAAGGTTCGCAACCCCTGATAGTACCTATACAATGGCCAAGTCCGTTAAATTAATTGTATAATGCTTTGCTATCTTTCGTAAATACTTTGTCTAGGCTAGTCCCAGGGAAAATCGTTTTGATGCTGCATCATCAGCCACTATCCATCCACTGCTGAGCATAGGCCTCCCTCAATGAACGCCAACACGACCGATCTCTCACCACTCGCATTAAGGCGAGTTTAATTTAAACATTAATACAGACAGAGATAACTGCATACCTGCATTCATAGTATTTGTCGCACTGTTCTGCATCAGCGAAGAATCCGTCCTCGGGACACGTGTTGGTGATCTCAGCATCCTTCTCAGCATCAGTAGCGGCGCGGGCGGGAGGGTTAGCTGGTTTCTTCCTGGGAATTCTTGGAACTTGACATGATGCTAATACTGAAATCAGGAAACATTTTAAGTCATTTTTTAAGTTTACAAAGTAAAATGTAATATTAAGTATTTACAAAACTAAATTATAAATTTATGCTAAATTCACTAAATTATTAAAATTATGCTCTCATTTCAAGTTTTAATATTGTCCTTTTTTACAAAGTAAGGTTTTTTATAAGATTTTAAATTAACTTGGTACCTATTTAGAATGGGATATTTATCATATTTGTAACTTTTATTTCGCGGAGCTCGATATTTCGATACTAGCTACGAATGTTTTGTTCACGATAAACAGAATGCTTCATAACGAATAACTTTACGAACTAATTCATCATTCATCCACCGCCATATCATCACCCTATCTCTGACAAACAACTAATTTTCTCAAACAATAGAATTACATTTCTAATCAACCTTTAGTACAACTATTTTAAAAGTTAATTGAACTATAAGAGAATATATTGAGAACCCCACCATGGTGCAGGCCTTGACGTGGCGGTGGGGCTCAGTAGCCTAGGGTGAGCCCAGCACCTTGGGCCAAGCCAATTGAGCCGAGGGGGCTCTTTGTACCCCTCTTATAAGAAGAGGGGACAAAAGAGCCCCCTGCAAGGGGTGAGGATGGGAACCTCACCCCATTGTACTGTCCCGACGTTGGAAGGCGTTGTTCTGTGTTGCGGGACAACCCCTCTGTGAGGGTGGCGTCGGTCCCTTGCGGGACTGACTAGCCGTCGAGGTGCCCTGTTAGATAAACAGATCCGGGGCACCTCACCAAGGCGGCACTGGTGACACTCGCGGGTTTTAGTGGGTAGATCTGCGTCCATTTACCATCTTTCGGGCGCAGCGAGTCCCACATACCCACCTGGGGAGACCCACTCCCCAGGCGGGATGCCTCAGAGCATTTCCCGGCGAAAAAAAAAAAAAATAGGTTAAGTTTACAATAGTATTTAGGTTACTTCCTGTCAACAAACGCACATACAGGTGGTTCTCATTGAGAACTGGACAGTGCTTCCTGACGTTCAATGATTATAATGATCACATTAACACATAATGTATCAATTGACCTGAATTTTATGTCTTAACTATGAATAATTCACATAACATGTTTGTTAGCTTTACTTTTAATATGGATATGAGAATTCAATGCTAAATCTTGAGATTATTATATATATATACTAACGTTTCTATATAATTAAATGAGGTTAAATCTAAATCTCCATTAAACTAGAGTAAATAAAAGAACAACTCAAGTTCCAGGCTTTAATACTAATGAAAGTATGCTAAATATGTATATAATAAGATTTTAGGTAGACCTATTAATAAAATTCCGTTGTATGTCTATCTGTCCCAGAGCTATATGGTGGATGATTCAAAGCGTATTTTGAGCGGTGTACAGAAATTGAACATACATTTATTTCAATATTATCGCCACACATATCATTGTTGCAATTTAAATTAGTTTCATTTAATCTCTCTCTATCCGTCTACTGCTGAACAGGAGGCCTCCTTCAATGAACACCAAGATAACCGATCCCGTGCCACTCGCATCTAACATGGACCAGCCGCTGCACTGAGATCACCTATCGTCGATCTCATTACTAATAATATGGTTATTGACACACTCACAGACCAATAGTGGACAAAAAACGTTGATAATGATGTTAATAAATGAATCAATTAAGGCTTTTACGTATTTATGTTCTCAAACACGTTTTATTATGTCCTTTAAAAGGCGATATACTACTTTTACTTGCATCATCGCTTATTAGCGTTAATATATTTTTATAATAAGTTATAATTCATCATCATCATCGTCAGCCACTATCCGTCTGATGGTATTATTATTATCATCGTTATAACTGCTAACGTAATTTATACATAATATAACTGCATAATTTAACCGGCCAGGCTTCACTGTAACTATTCTGATATACAATTTTTCTGGGCGTATCTTTGTGATAGAACTCCTATGCGGCTGGATCGATTTTGATGAAACTCACAATTCGGTCCACTAAAAAATGATTTGGACAGGACAACGTCTCTCAGGATCCCTAGTTTTTTTGTAGATGAATGGTGTGTAGAAATTTAAAGTGTGTTCATCGCCTACTTTTGAGTTATGTGACAAACATACGGAAGATAAATTTATATAGAATTTTTTATAGTATTTTATTCGTCTTTCTAGTAAATATATTACTAATTTGTCATGTAAATGAGGCTATCGGATATCGAAATATATAGATGATAAAAATCACAAAGGATTGCGTGGCGATATTGTGTGCCAGTTTCACTGTTACCTAACCAAGTGTAACGCACAGGGAAAGTTGAGCGATTGCCAAAATATTACAATATTAGCACTCATAGTGTTAACATAAATCTTATTTGCTCCAACTTGGATATCGCTGAATACTTTGTTGCGTAAGCCTTTCAGAAATAATTTGTTTATTGTTTTCTAATGTTTATACTTGACGCGAATTTCAAACATTAAAATGAAACAACTTTTACGAATTTTATTGTGGTTAAACGGACGGAGCAATTATTTCTGTAAAGTGTCCGCATAGCATGTAAAAAAAATTAATAACTTTTTATCAAGATATTTAATTACTTGAATACTTATGTAGGGATAAAGGTATCGGTCGTCTTGGCGTTCATTGACGGCATATGTTCAGGAGTGGGCGAATAGAAGTTGATGATGATGATTATGATACTTGTGTATATGTCTAAGTCCAGGATATAGTAGAGATGTTTATATAATTGCAATCATGGTATGTACATGGATGGATAATGAATGCCAGCAAGCCAGTTGGACGCGAGCGGTGAGCGGTCAGTCATCTCGGCATTCATTGAAATATACCAATCTGCAGTAGAGTGCAGTAATCGGAGTAGATATTTTAGGTGGGTATTAGTAGTTATAAAATAGAATACGTCTAGGTTATAGTTTTTGTAAATATCATCATCATCGGCCTTCAATGAACGCCAAGACGACGGTTTGTGCAAATTTATTTTAAATATACTTTATATAAATTACCGATTAATGTTAAAAGCATCCAAACAAAATTTAATATTTAGTTCGTGTTACCCAAATTTATTGAACTTGTTTTTATGAATTCAACTTGATTTTATTTACTTATGAAAACTCACTTAGCTAAGACGTAGGTATGTGTATGTATATAATAAATCTGGAAAGTTTTGTATATTTGAACGCGCTTATCTCCGAAATCACCACTCGGATTTGAAGAAAATATTGCATTTAATAGTTTAATTATTACAAGTTGTTTCTAATGCGAATGAGACCGGGAAATAGCTAGTATACATGGAGAATGCATTATTAACATAACATACAAACACATATTGACAAACATAGAGTTATAAATATTCAGAACTGACATTCATATTCATAACATATTTATAATGTGGTCATTTCTAAATACCCCAATGACCCAAACGCATTTGTATTCTGTGCGTCTGTGTGTCATGGCATAAACAATACGCGTACTGTTAGTAAATACTTTCCTTAATGGCACGGTACAGTTTTCTTTTTAAGGTGTTTTTATATCCTGATCCTCAATATCATATACATAATTCCATTTTTTGTTTAATTTAACTTTTTTTTTTTTTTTTTTAAATTTTAAAATTAACCGTTTCGGTATTTATTTCATTAATTTGATATGATGATATCAATGCAGAAGCTGGTCAAACTTCGATAAGAATAGAAAATGATCGCTGTCTTGGGATTTATGTATTTGGGGTATGTCTATGTTTACCAGCAAACGGTTACAGGCTCATATATTATTATTAAAATAAAACAAATTGCTTTACTGCCTCTTTAAATGGCAGAGGATGAAAAGAGGCGAATCTCATGGCATATTCGTAATTAGATACTCACTCGGTCACGATTTTTTTGGGGAATCTGACCTACCTTCAAGACATATCAAAGGACATTTACATAGTCAAGTGTCGTTTATGATACACACATAGCACCGGCGTCTTGGACAGCTATTCTGTCGCGTTTCGTGCAGTTTGTGAGTTTCCGGTGGCCCATTGGTGAGGGTTAGGGGAAAGGAGAGCAACGTATCTGCATAATTTTTGATTGTGCAGATACGTTGCGACGTCTATGGGCGTCGATAGTCACCATAAGGCTCCGACTGCTCGGTTGCCTCCTTGAGACACAAAAAAGATGTTCATTCATTTAGAACGTTGGTACTGGGGAAAATAATACCAAAGCAATTTGTACTAAAGACCCTGCTCTATATAATATTTCAGGCATTTTACCTTCGAACTTCTTACATTGTCTCACTCCAATTATTATATTACAACACACAAATAATTTTCGAAAGCACACATTTAACATAGCTTGACATTTATAACCGGAATCGTTATTAGCATTGGGTAAATAAAATATTTTAGTTTTTAGTTTATACTAGTTGGTGCCCACAGCTTCGCCTGCGTTAACATAGATTTACAGCCGTACCCGGATTGATGATAAAGCAGAGGATGAAGGTATAACTCATCCCCATTTTAACTTTTAGTCAAATCAGTTCTGCCGTTTTGCAGTGAAAGATCAACAAACATCCAAACTTACACACTTTGGCCTTTATAATATCAGTAAGATTTAATATTAGTACAGCATTTGAAATTAAGATTTTTGTAAATGGCACTAAGCTTTTAGAAAACGTTTTCAGTTAGAATATAATATTATGAAATTGATATTTATAATATAATATTAGCTCGCTTCATTCGTACAACCGTATGCTGATTGATGATGATAATTTTTATAGCCTAAGTCACTCAGTGATAAAGTAGCATAAAATACTACCAGGGATCGGTCGTCTTGGCATTCATTGAAGGTCAGAAGTGGATGAATAAAGGCTGATGATGATGATGATGATGATACTAGTGAAGGAATATCCGACTATCCGACTCATCCAGTCGGATCCTGCCTCATCTTAGTCTCTACAAGGTGTCAAAGCTTACATTCTAAAGGTTATAAAGATATTTCAGATACAAAACTCTGTTGCTAAGCGCTTGTGTAAGTTATATAACGATTATCAGGCTTTAAAGAACATTATTTGACGGCATATCAAGTGTAAATAAATTTGTACCGGGAGTAGACTTATGATGGCTTTAGTATTAGAAATCTAATGGAAGTGTATTTAATAAGAATATTTCTCATCATGAATTGCAAAGATTTTTTTTTACTATCCAAAAATCACAGCGCGTTAACTTAGCCGTGGTAAGTTCGTAAGAATTTGTGTTACGGGTAGGTACTAGGAACGGAAATTTTAGGAAATTTATATAAATACATAATCCATGACCCGGTGAGGACTATATACAACATACAAATTATCTACACTTGGCGGGATTCAAACCCACGATCGCTGCGTAGTGTCCAGTATATAGGGTAAGCCTGCCCTTTCCTCACAAGGTAGTAGATGATACAATACTATACAATGATTATCGAATTCCTCATACAATAATGAAAAAAATATTAATTACTTCATGAATTACGGCATTCATCATCATCATCAGCCGTCTAATGCTGGACAAGGGATAATAAATGCCCCCCATCATGGTTCAGCCCTAGACGTGGCGGTGGGGCTTAGTAGCCTAGGGTGAGCCCAGCACCTTGGGCGAAGCTAATTGAGCTGAGGGAGCTCTTTGTACCCCTCTTATAAGAAGAGGGGACAAAAGAGCAGGGGGCAAGAGGTGAGGATGGGAACCTCACCCCATTGTACTATCTCGATGATGGGAGGGGTTGTTCTGTGGTGCAGGACAACCCCTCTGTGGAGGTGGCGTCGGTCCCTTGCGGGACTGACTAGCCGTCGAGCTGCCCTGTTAGTTTAACAGATCCGGGGCACCTCACCAAAGGCGGCATTGCTGGCACTCGGCGGGTTTTAGTGGGTAGAGTTGCGTCCAACTTACCACCTTTCGGGGGCAGCGAGTCCCACATACCCACCTGGGGAGACCCACTCCCCTCAGCGCATTTCCCGGCGTTAAGAAAAAAAAAGGGATAATAAATGCCTGGACGAGTATTCACATATTAAACTTTATAAGCTCAAGTTTCAAAAGATACAGAATTGAACTGAAAACTTCGTCAATAACAAACATATGTTTCGTTAAAGGAGTCATGATATGTTATTAGAACCCAAAGAGAACTTGGAAGTCTTTATTGCTTTCACCTTTCGATGTCATAAGATTGGTTTTAAGAAAACCAATTACTTGCTAATGTAAGCACAACGCTGAAGTTGTAGTGATAATAGAAAGTAATACTGATTCTACAAAAGTGACTATAGTCTTGTAACCTTGAAATTATACTTTAGAGGTCAAGAAAAGTCTAGTTTCTAGTCTAGAAAAGGTATGCAAGAACATATTGAACAAACAGAAATCATATTTTACAGGTTAATAGGAAAAGGAAATAATATTTTAGTTACTACCCTAATATCAAATATAAATATCAATAGAAATGACGTGTTATGGAGATCAATATCGACAAACATACGACATAACATGCTTAAAATAAATATATGAAATATTAACACAAAGTCACACTTAAGTAATGTTTGTTTATTTACGCAAAACTTATATGTACTTTTTACCATATTGTTAAACAATGAGGACGCGGTTCCTACTTATGTTAGGAATGTATATTTGTCAACATAACTAGAGTAAGGACATAAATAATTTTCAAACATAGCGTCAACTCACCGACGAAGCACGCGACTAAAACTGCGACCGATTTGAACGCCATTCTGCGTTCGTTCCGATCACGTGGTTGGACTTGACGCTCACTCTGCGATCTCTAGCGCACTGACAATAACAGTTTTTGTCCTCCGTTCTTACCTCAGCACCTCAGCGAAAGGTTACACACTGGTCTCTCCCTCCCACATATTTGGATTACTATATATCCGTCCTGTTCTAAGAATATTTGGATCCTGTTATCGGCGTACGTGTCTTGCAAGGAAATAAGTGTAATGAGCGAATGTGCGATTCATAAGTCAATATTAATTTATCACTTGATGATAGGACGTATTATAAAAATATAGACATGTTGTCCCTTCAGTCCTTTTTTTTTCTTTAACGCTGGGAAATGCTCTGAGGCATCCCGCTGGGGAGTAGATCTCCCCACGCGGGTATGTGGGACTCGCTGCGCCCGAAAGCTAGTAAGTGGACGCAGCTCTACCCACTAAAACCGGGTGAGTAACACCAATTTTACCTTTGGTGAGGTGCCCCGGATCTAATAAACAAACAGGGCACTTCGACGGCTAGTCAGTCCCCCATGGGACCGACGCCACCTCTACAGAGGGGTTGTCCCGCACCACATAACAACCCCTCCCAACGTCGGGATAGTACAATGGGGTGAGGTTCCCATCCTCGCCCCTTGCCCCCTGCTTTTTTGTCCCCTCTTCTTATAAGAGGGGTACAAAAAGCCCCCTCGGCTTAATTAGCTTCGCCCAAAGTGCTGGGCTCACCCTAGGCTACTGAGCTCCACCGCCACGTCAAGGCCTGAACCTTTCAGTCCTGCCACGACCATGGTTGCTGTAAAGTATCCAAAATTTAAATTAGCCATGTAAAAACCATACTGAACCGCGATAAAAACCGTAAAAGTTATTTTATTATAATAAGCATAAACGTATTAACACGAGACGTTGAAAATAAAGACATATACTTAGGCTTAGGCTTACTAGAAGAAAATTAAATTTCGAAACATGATATTATATTGGTTCAAAATCTAACTAAATTATAATCACGGAGTACAAACTATAAAACTTTTGTTTTATGGTAAAATATCAAATTATTAGTTATTTTATTTCATTATTAAGCATTGGACTAACTTATCTTATCTTATTATCGTATCTTATCGTATCTTCAAATACGTTAATAAGACACACACATTTACTATAAATAACACCTTGTTTTATTTATTAAAAACTAGCTGTTGCCCGCAGCTTCGCCCGCTTTAACTTACTCAACTTAATTACTGTTAGTCACAGCGTGATGTTATATAGCCTATAGCCTTTCTCGATAAATGGGCTATCTAACACTGAAAGAATTTTTCAAATCGGACCAGTAGTTCCTAAGATTAGCGCGTTCAAACAAACAAACAAACTCTTCAGCTTTATAATATTAGTATAGATAATAGTAGCCCCTTCTCTATGCACACGTACTAATACAATAATAACATAGATATCATATTAATCGGAAAAGTTTCTAAATCATACTGCATATTCGAAAGCTGACAATAGTTATATATTACTATAATAGAGCTACTATAAAATAGATAATTTTATTTGGCTAATATTAGGGAATAAAAAATGTCATGTCAGTAAATGTGTCTGTCCATCGCACCGTATCTCAGAAAGAAGTAAACCGATTTGGATGCGGTTTTTATGGTTTTGATATATTTGTGTGTATATCTGTTGAAATTAGGTTAGTTGTTTATTTTTTTCGATAATTTTACTTTTGACTACCTTTTTTGTTTAGGCTAGTTTAGTAGTTAAATTTCGTTAGAGTACTTTTATTTTATTACTTTAATTTTCGTATATTTT
The DNA here is from genome assembly GCA_963853865.1 of Helleia helle. Taxonomy (NCBI): domain Eukaryota; kingdom Metazoa; phylum Arthropoda; class Insecta; order Lepidoptera; family Lycaenidae; genus Helleia; species Helleia helle. The sequence goes on from OY971421.1 coordinate 19,651,868, forward strand.
ACTAATTAACCCCTATATCGAAAATTTGTAACAAAAATAACATTCTCTAAGTATTTAACAAACTTTATTATTTTTTCACACAAATGAAGACGCGCGCTGTGTATAAATGAAGTGAACACAGGTGAAATAGTTTCATAATTAGTACCTACATTCTCTAATGGTAGATAATGAAATGTTGCCTAATGTCCAATTAAAGAATGTAGGTCTTTGGCATCAGGCGCATCGCTAATTACTGGAGAGATGAGTTCATTTGTATGGTGTTGAAATAAATATTGATTATAATGAAACATCATCATCATCATCATCAACAACAGACTCTATCTGTCCACGTCTAAACATAGGCCCTCTCAATAAACGCCAAGACGGCCGATCCCTTGCCACTCGCATCCAACACGGACCAGCCAAGGCACGGAGATCGTCTTCCCATCTGGTTAATGGCCGATCAACACTTCGTCTACCTAAACGTTGCCTCCACTCTTGAACCTTATTGCTCCATCGGCCATCCGTTCTACTGTGTGACCAACCCACTGCCACTTCAATCAGCGATTCTTTGCGAGATATCGGTAACCTTAGTTCCCAAGATTCGAAACGAAGACATCTGTCAGAGAAATATAATGAAACAACTTAGCCTGACGTTTCGAATAACTTTACAGCAACCATGATTACAAGAGGTATTTTATGTTCCCGCTGGAGAATACTCTCATGCATACCACAGGGCCCAAGGGGGGGGGGGGGGGTTATGTAGGACTCTGCGACCGAAAAATGGTAAGGTAAAGCAGACTCTACCTACTAAGCCCTAGCGGTGTTCTCCTCGTCATCGTCTAGCCTGCCCGGCGCGGGAGCTGTGGACGTCTCCTCCTCTGGAGGTAGGGAGGTGGAGTGTCCTCCTCCTTCTTCGCTTAAGGCACCCTGAACACATACGGGTGCCTTATTGCTCACGCCTTTCGCTCGCAGTGGATCCCCCGATCGGCCGCGCACAGGATCTCAAGGCGGTGCAAGCACATGTCGCCGTCGTGCTCTCATATCAGCATCTCTCCCGCTCCGCCTCCTCCTTCCGCGACATCATGTCCTCGCAGAAGAAGAGGACCACCTGCCATGTGCTCTCACTGACGGTCATCGTCAACGCTTCTTCAGTGGTCTCCTCCTCTCTCGGGGCTCCTGGGGCCTGTGGAAGAATATAGCTTTGCACATCTCCAGGGTCACTTCAAGCTCAAGACACAGAATCCTCGCCACTACCTGGGCTACTCCCGTCTCCTAGGACTGATCCCCGTGGAACATGGTTAAAATCTTAATTCATGTAAAAATCTTAGTAAACCACAATAAAATCTGTGAAAGTAGTTTCAATATAATGAGTGGAATTCGCGTAAACATTATAATACATTTTTTTTATGTTAGTTGGATAGGCAAACTGGCAAACTGGCAAACGTGCCACCTGATGGTAAGTGGTCGACGTCGCCCATGAACATAAACCAGTTTACCTGGAACGAGCCCAGACAACTCAGTTATGTGTTGCCTATCCTGAGACATAAGATATTAATTTTTAATGCTTTTAATGTAATTGTATATTTGAATTTATTTAATTTTAACTTTATTAATGAGTTTTTATTTTGTGACATTTAATAACAATTATAATGTAAAGTAATTATGTATCTACTACCTAGCTATAAAAAAGTTTTGTAAACATTTGCATGCTGATTGTTCGGCGAAGCATGATGGATTTTATACAATTATTGTTTAATGACGATCTCTGATGTACCATGCCTCTGCAAATAAATAAATTCTATTCTATTCTATTCTAAGTCTCGGTGCCAGTAATTTAATTACACTGCCTGTCTTGCCCTTCTCTCCGAAACATAGCAAAGCTGTTTCACGGGAGAAACAAGCAAGATAGTGGTACCCATGCAGCCGGGAGCACGGCACAGCGCTTCCCTCCCACCGGTATATTGATATTGATAAAAATAAGTTTTCGAATCGGTAAACCCATCTTCCAATAACCGGGGAACATACATAAAGAAAATAAAAAAGTTTGCGATGAATTGATAACCTCCTCCTTTTTGAAATCGGTTAAAAATAATGTGTGACAATAATAATAATGATTATGAAAAGTGTCGGGAATACATTGGTTAAGGATAAATAATTATTATATTTTAGTTATAATAATATGATAAAGAAACGCCAAGACGCCCTTGCCACTTGCATCCAACACGGAAGTCTTGGCATTCATCAAAGGAGGCCTATGTTCAGCAGTGGACGGATAGAGGGTGATGATGATGATGGTAAAAGATTTTCAAATCTACTTTGATTAAAATATATAAATGTGTCTCAGAACTTTTGTTAAGTAACGTAAAATATATACGGTCGTAGTCTCTAGCATGTATCCTTGGGTCCCATAACATATTATTTGATGCTTTTTTTCTTCTTTTACGCCGGGAAATGCTCTGAGGCATCCCGCGGGGGAGTGGGTCTCCCCACGCGGGTATGTGGGACTCACTGCGAGCTGGTAAGTGGACGCAGCACTACCCACTAAAAAACGGTCAGTGCCACCAATGCCGCCTTTGGTGAGGTGCCCCGGATCTAATGAGCAAACAGGGCTCCTCGACGGCTAGTCAGTAATTTAAAAGACTGACGTCACCTCCACAGAACACCACACCACAGAACAACCCCTCCCATACTCGGGACAAAAAGCAGCTCCCTCGGCTCAATTAGCTTCGCCTAAGGTTCTGGGCACACCTTAGGTTACTGAGTCCTACCGCCACGACAAGGCTTGAATCATGATGGGGAACACATGCTTGTGGTGACACCTTTCTTTCTTTTCTGCTTCTTGGGGTCCTTTGAAAAAGGCTTATGTGCTGGAGTGAGCAGATACGGGCTAAGTACGATAATAGTGATTAATACGAAATAGGAAATTTCTGTTAAAAATTAAACAAAGCAAAATTGTTAAATATCGCATGTTACCAGCGCATAAATGCGTTGTGTGCAGCGCCTGTTTTTCTTCCAAAGTGGCTAATATTTTTTGTTCTAGGTCCAGATATAAGTTCAGACCTTTTTATTATTATAACACTTACGGGATATCCTGCATAAAACATGCCATTTGAGAAATACTTTGTTTATGTTAAAAATATATTGATACAGGAACACGTAACAGCAGGGACCAGGAAATGGGTTTCGACGCTCGTATAACTACTACATGTTATTGACACAGCAGCTATGAGATGTCACAGTATCAACGGATTTCCTACAAGCCCTTAGTACGATATTATCGACGACATTAATGTATATTAGGTATTTTAACTGATTTAATATGAATAAGAGATCCTCGAAAAATAGCTAGGATGTTATACAACACTTACCTACTATTGTTACTACCCCTACGCATACTTAAGCGTAGGTAATGCGGGTTGCTAAGCTTTACATAATTGTACTTTTTTAATATTGAGAATAAAAATTTTAATCAATTAAAATAAATAATTATAATAAAAAGAAAATTAAAAATTTTGAAAAAAACCCACGACGGTTAAAACATAATTGAAAAATGATAAAATAATTAAAAAACCCCGACATTTAAACAACAGAGTATCAGTTTTCATAGCACTTCCCTACGCACCTATTTGGTTCTCGAAGACGTAGATGTGGCAATAACATATTATTCAAGTCCCTATGAACTTAATATAAAACCCAATATAATCCGTCGAGGGCTGCCATTGAATAGACTAGATTTGCAGTTTTATAGTAACGTGAATAATTTGGAGATATTTTATTGCTATACTTATATTTCTTCAAATTTAAAACAGTGATGAAACCGCATCAAAATTTGACTAGTAGTTTTGGAGAGAAATGGGAACATTTTTTACGTCTTTTACGTTTATTATCTCTAGTTGCATAATTTTTTTAAATCGAGGATTTTTAAATATTTTATGCTTTTTCAATTACTTGCATTTTAACCATCGTGGGTTTTTTATGTGTAATTTTGCTTTTTTATATTTATGTTGAAGTTTAAAATAGTGATGGCAGCCCTCAACGGATTATATTGGGTTTTATATTAAGTTCATAGGGACTTGAATAATATGTTATTGCCACATCTACGTCTTCGAGAACCAAATAGGTGCGTAGGGAAGTGCTATGAAAACTGATACTATGTTGTTTAAATGTCGGGGTTTTTTAATTATTTTTCATTTTTCAATTATTTTTTAACCGTCGTGGGTTTTTTTCAAAATTTTTAATTTTGCTTTTTATTTCAAACTTTTTATAGAGTATGCTCTATAAAAGTAATTAATATTAAATATGTAGAATCTAAAATTAAATATATTAAAGACTGCAGTGCCTTCAAGTGATTTACCACCGTATCATCTGTTTAAGAACCTTTACTGATCAACCACAAACCCTATAATGAATACCGCATGAAAATCGGACTAGATATTACTGCAGCGTCACCTAGTGAGTTGATACCGTAACACATATTTAAAAATCTTCACTAATCAACCACAAACCCATTATTAAAAGCCGCATTCAAATCGGACCAGTAGTTTTGGTTTTGTATAAACAATGTTTACTGCAGCGCCCCCTAGTGAGGTGTCACCGTAACACATTTTTAAGAACATGCAACACAATTTAAACCGAACCTATAACCGGAAACCACATCCAAAACTGACTTAGTAGTAGTTGCACAAACAAAATATTATGTTTTCTGCAGCGCCCGATATAGCATGTACACGCACGATAAAATTATATCTACCCCTTTTCTCGTATTACTTATATGAAATAATACGAGAAAAGGCGTAGACAACATTTTGTCGTGCGCGCATGCTAGCCCTACTGGTGAATTTTCATCTTCAAAAAAATATATGAATATCCACCGATCAAACCAGAACCCACCACTGAATTAAAACCGCATCAAAACAAATATTTACTGCAGCGCCCCCTGGTAAGTCGTAATTGTAACACCTATCTGATAACATGCACTAATTAAATTCAAACTCATAATTGAAAACCGCATCAAAATCAGATTAGTAGTTTTGGAGAAAAATTGCAGCATTAGTTTGTACAAATAAATGTTTACTGCAGCGCCCCCTGGTGAGTCGTCACCGTAACACATTTAAGAACACGTACCACAATTAAACCCGAACCTATCACCGAAAATCGCATCTAAAGCGGACTAGTAGTTTTGGTTTTCCACAAACAAACATTTACTTCAGCGCCCCTTGGTGAGTTTTCATCGTAACACATAATACAAGAACATGCACCGATCAAACCAGAACCCATCACTGAATTAAAACCGCATCAAAACAAATGTTTCCTGCAGCGCCCCCTGATGGGTTGTAATTGTAACACCTATCTAAGAACATGCACCAATCAAACCGAAACCCATCATTGAAATTCGTATCAAAATTAAAATAGTAGTTTTGGAGAAAAATGGCAACATTAGATTGTACAAAAAACGTTTACTGCAGTGCCCTCTAGTGAGTTATCAACTTAATATCTATCTAATAATATGCACCAATCTAATCCGAACCCATCTCTGAAAACCGCATCAAAATCGGACAAGTAGTCTTGGAGATAAGCGGCAAAATAGGTTTACACACACAAACTGCCTCTCACCCCAAACGCATATACAGTCTCCGTTCCGTCGCGGGTAAAAAGGAGACGGTCCAAAATTGTATGGGTCTACTTTTGTACAGGTAATGAGATGAAGGAAAAACAATATTGAAACAGTTTTGATGTTCATATCCTTGAATTCATCTCAATTTCAGCGGTAGAATAATTTAATGTTTCCAAGATTTGCAATATTAATTTCCAATAATAATATAATAGTATGGATATTCTTTGGCTTTATTTATCAAAAATAAGGAAATATGTAAGTGATCGATCGGCATTTGGTTATAATAAATAGCCGTCTGAAGGGCGCCAAAATTTCATACAGGTTAAAAACCTTGAAATAGATTTTTATCCTTTGTTTGTAATTTAGTTTGATACACTAATTTATTTTATTTTTAATGAAATCGGTGTAATTTTTCTCTATGAAACCGGAAATGGACGGTCCATTTCTCCCTTCTGTGATGCAAATTTCAGAATCGAATTCAAAACTGGGAGCAGAATAATGCCGTTAAAAATATATATCATTCAAATTGATTCTAGATTCGAAAAAGTGTTTTGTATTTATTTTGTAAGATGCATAAATATATCATATTATGCACTATATTTTATTTTTAACATATATTAAAAGGGATATGAATTATACAAAAAAACTGACATATTTTAAAAATGGCCGCCACAGATCCATATCCATAGTAATTACCGCCTTCCTACGTCCATGATGTCGGCATAAAACTATTTGTAGATGTTTTTTTAAATACTTAAATCGCAGGCGTAAACTTATTTTATAAATGGAAGATAATCTTTTTAAAATTATAAAAGTTTGCAAGGATGTTTATTTAAAACCAAAAACATATTCTCCTGCCATTGAGATAGACAAATTGGCAGACGAGATAACTACGTCGCTAATTAACCTGATTGGTTTAACCAGGAAGATGACCACGTGCGGAGGACAAGGCGCGGCAGCCGTATGACAAAAGCCTGACGGGTGCTCTGCATTCGGTTTTCGAGCGGTGGATGCGACGTAAGCGCAAATCCCTCCTTCCGCCTGACACAGGTGCTCACCGGGTATGGTTGCTTTAGTGAGTATCTACCTGTGCCGGACGGCCCACACCTGTGCGACTGTGGTGGTGGACTCGGCCGAGCTCACCCTCGAGGTGTGCCCGAAATGGTCGGTGATGCGTCTGACTTCGGTCATTGGAGGCGACTTTTCCCTGCGTACACCATAATCACGATGCTCTATGATGACGAGTCCTGGACGGTGATGGTCTCCTTCTGCAAGACAGTAAAGCGAAGAGGAACGGCGTGCATATGGGGTGATACATACCTGTAGTAACGCCCCTGTGCTCGTGTCGGGTCAAGATGGGAACCTGGACCAGCTAGGTACGTCGTCGCGGGGACTGTTTATTGGTGAGACCCCCATACGATGAATAGTCTGGCCTTCACTGGGGCCATCCCGTCGGTGAGGTGTTCCTGTCGCCTGCAGATCCAGGACCCTCAAAAAGCGGCTGAAGGCGCTCGCGTGGTTTAGTTAGAGTAGTGCACTCCCAAGTGCAAGTCCCGCATAGGGTGATCTGGATACATGTGAAATGCGGGGAATGCATTTTGCACATCAGTCAAAAAAAGGTCAACGACAAGTGTTACCGGTAAGGAGGATGTGCTCATGCCGCGCTCCCGTCTGCATGGGTACCACCATCCTGCTTGTTTCTCCCGTCAAACAGCTTTACTGTGTTTCGTAGACAAGGGCAAGACAAGCACTGTAATTACTGGCACCGAGACTTAACATCTTATGTCCCAGGATAGGCCACACATGAATGAGTTGTCTGGGCTAGTTCCAGGTAAACTGGTTTATGTTCGTCTGGTGGCACATCTGCTAGTTTTCTAACTAACATAAAAAAATGTATTTAACATCACATTTTTGTGTACTGAATTGTAATAGCTACTAATTACTTTTATGAGTATAATTCATGTCCTCGTTAATAATTATAATGCCCCGATTTCACAGAATCGGAAATACATTAAGTTTGCAATTATTATTATCAAGCAATAGCCGAGCCGAGTCCACAAGCCTAAAGTAATATAGTTTCTCCATTGCCCATTTATTTTATGTTTTATATGAGGTATTTACTAAAGAGATTAGCTTTAAGCTGCTTCGCTGTTTTGAAAAGAATAGGAAGGATACAGACTTGTATTCTTTTGAAGAAATAAGTTATTTTTTTTTTAGATATTGCATCTCCAAAAACATAGAAAATATCTGTGGGAAAAAGTGAAATTGATCATCATTATTATTGACCCGTTTGTCCCGCTGCTGGGAACAAAACCTCCCCGAAATCAAGCGAGGAGGGTTCCATAGTTCCTGCCTATCCGGCTATCCCCAAGCGGTGTGTATCAGTATCAGCAGTAATATTATCTAAGTATGTATGTATGTGTATGTATGTTTGTTACTCTTTCACACAAAGACAACCGAATGGATTGCAATGAAACTTTACTATAATATAGCTTATACATCAGAATAACACTTATGCTATTATTTATAAAGATATTGTATGAACGGTCCAAAATCTAATTCTGTGCAGACGAAATAGCGGGAACCAGTAAGTTCTGTTATAAAGGGTTGCTGATTATTACTGTTTCTGCGGGTTGCTGGTTCGAATCCCACCAAGATCAGAAACTTGTACAATGAAAATGTGTAGACTGAAATCATAGAAGAAACAGCCCTGTTAGGTTCTAATCTCGTATCATCACAAAAACAGTAATTTCTACGTGTCGATCGTCTAAAAGTTGCGTGTGAGCGATATTACGTCGCTTTCTTGTCAAGCGTGCACTAGAAAGTGAGCATGTTATTGAAGATGTAGAAGAATATATTACTGGATGGATGGACGCCATAATAACTATATGCTATTTATAATAGCCATTATATATGCAAAAGTAAGTCTGTATATTTTTTTTACTTCGATACATTCTCGCATGGACATGACATTTCGGAAGACAGGTACAAAAAATGAAGATATTGACGTGACAACGTCTTATAATTCGATGGAGCCGGCTGCAAGAACGAAAAAACATGATGCGATGACGTATGTGGCGTTACCTCGCTCTGAGGCGTTCCATTTACATATGACTTTGTCACTTTCAACTATTGTCAGTAAACCGACTTTACAAACAACCGATTTTTTTAAGAAATAAAATCAATAATAATAATAATAATAAAATTATTGCACACATACTTTACATTATATTATAATTTGCACAACAGTAAATAGGTCTTCATCTTTGAGCATATAACCAGAATAGAGCGGTAGGTTTGTGCTTTGTATGAAAATTTCGCCAAATTTGTGCTGCGACATGGGGCTGGTTCTGCGCTCTGATTGGCCGATGGGACGTACACACAGATAACTGGTTGAATTGCTATTATTTCAGTGACAAATATATAAATACTTGGTGCAAAATGTTTACCCATGCCGGGATTCGAATCCGTTATCACTGCGTTTAAGCCTGAGAACTGCATCATAATAAGTAATAGTTACATCCAAAATCATTATTACATTTGTTTATACCTGTATGCTGGGCCATCTTGCTTGTTTCTCCCGTGAAACAGCTTTGCTGTGTTTCGGAGAGAAGGGAAAGACAGGCAGTGTAATTACTGCACATATTATGTCTTGATCATCTTATGATATGCCTCCACATAAATGTGTTGCCTGGGCTAGTGCCGGTCGCTTCTCTTCATGGACGACGGTGACCCATCCACATATCAACCTAACATAAAATACGGAACCAAAAAATAAATATACGTTGCTTAGTTCGTAGTTCCGTAACTTTGTGAACACAAACAGTAATAAATAGAAAATAAAACATTTCACCCTATTGTTTCTCATGTGTCTCATTATGTAAATTATCTAAACATAATTATCATCTCTGTTTTAATTTGTTTGGCCATAAAATTATGAAATGCATGGAAATTACGGAACATGTCGTGTGAGAACGACGGGAGAAACACTTCACTTCACTTCCCAAATATCTTCACCTAGTTAATAATAAATTAATATTAATTACATTCACAGCACATTAACTTAATCAATGGAAACGACATTTTAAATATGTCACTAAACACGCACATACCTATAAAAACAGAAAAAACAATATAAGTGAGACATCGCTATCTTAGAAAATATTTAAAAATCTTAAGATCTTGAATCGCGCGATCTTGAAGTGAGTCAGCAGTTTAAGATCGCGCGTGCGATTCTACGACATTTGACATACACGAAGAGGCTAAAAAAATATTTAATTAAGACCTATTAACTTATCTCCATACATTTTATCTAAGTCCATCTCAATTGGATTTTATCTTTAGCCATATATACATCAAAGTGCATATTTTGATTTAATCATCGCCCATTAAATCCAGCAAAATAAGGAAGTTTAAAAGTATTAAAAAACAACCTATATTTTTATTTAGAATTAAAATATTATTCTACAATGTTCAATCATTATATTTATTTTATTAAGTTTTGTTATCATTCTAAATTAGAATCGTCAAACACAAAAAAGTCCTAGATTTTCTAGCGAAATTATACCAGAATTCGGCTAAATTCAGATTGCTAAAGTGCTTTTTCTTCGTCAATCTAAAAGTTTTATGTGAATCGCGAGATCTCGTGATTATCTACGAATGTCTTTCGTAGATAATGTCGAAATATCGAGATCCGCGAAATAAAAATGAAAAACATAGTAAATATCCCGTTTTAAATAATTTTAGTAATGAAAATAACCATGTTAATTTAAAATCATGATAATCATAATATCAATAACAACACAATTTATACGACAAATGTACAAAAAGTGAGGACTGATAAACAAAACTTGCATTTTCCAAAATTAAAAACATAACCGTTTCTCAAAATGCTTATACTTATTTCCTTTACCTAGTCAATATTTTGCTAATGTCTTTTCCTAATTTCATTACAAGAATCGCACAAAGCACTCTCAAAACAATGTTCACCACTTGATCTATATGTACATATATAAATAAATTAAGAGCGTAATTAAAATAGTTAGAGAGAAGCGTGTGTTCGAGTAATTAAGCAAAATCAAGTAATACAATAAAACGTCTTGAAAATACTTTCGCCCACCTAACCCTATGCGCTACAATGTACAAACATGGCCGCTTCAACACGCATAGATGGGACAAAAAATAGAAATTATTCCTACATTACTGAAAAGTAGATTCACTAAAAGAAATTACGTTTAAAAAGTAATTTATATTAATTGAATTTCTTAATATATGAAGATTTTTTTTCTTTAACACCGGGAAATGCTCTGAGGCATCCCGCGGGGACTCCCCCGGGTCTCCCCAGGCGGGTATTTGGGACTCGCTACGCCCGAAAGGTGGTAAGATAGACGCAGCTCTACCCACTAAAACCCGGCGACAACGTCGGGAGAGTACAATGTGGTGAGGTCCCATCCTTGCCACTTGTGCCCCCGCTTTTATGTCCCCTCTTCTTATATATACCAAGGTGCTGGGTTCACCTTAGCCTACTGAGCCCCACCGCCACGACAAGATATGAACCATAGTGGGGAATGTATGAAGCTGATATCTTGTACGAACATCAACAATCAGCATCTGATTATGAAATCAATGAAATATCTTAACCGCTTTATTATAAGAATATATAATATAGTCTATCTTAATCACCATAATCATCATCATCACCCTTAAAATGATGTATACTCAGAAAGTATAGTTCCCGTTATTCCACTGAATATATTTGAGATCTACGCAATATCCCAGACAACACCCATGACACCAAGAATTATAATATTAAGTATATCCTTATATTTCTCCTGTCTATAAATCAAGCGTGTACTCCCGTATTTATAACTCCCGTATTTATAGGCTATTGGTATTGCTGGGATGATTGACGTCACAGAGATACGTCGAGGAACCGAGATGAGACCGTTCCTAGATCCTCTTTAGATTACCTCGCTTTGACGTATGACATAGGGTTGTTGAAGATTAATGGGGGTTTTGTATTGATATTATATTATTTATATATTAGTACAGTAAAAATAAAATTTAACCTTCCAATTTCCGATCCGAGTATAAAATCACAAAATGCTGACATGTCCAGGTGGAGCTTCAAGCGCCATCTTGAAATAAAGTTTTTGGCCGATATTTCGGAAACTATGCACTTTGGGGCAAAAGTTATTGTGACCATTATTGTAGAAAATAAAATTTCGCATCGACCTTCACTCCACCTGGATCTGTCAGCATTTTGAAATAATATGCTCAGTAAGTGACCTTAAAAATAAAAATAAAAATCGGTTGTCTGTAAAGTCGGCTTACTGACGATAGTTGAACATGACAACGTCATAAGAAAATGGAACGCCTCACAGCGAAGTAACGCCGCACGCGTCATGTTTTTTCGTTCTTGCAGCCGGCTCCATCAGATTATAAGACTTTGTCACGTCAAAAAAATGGATCGGAAATTTAGTGCGAGGTTGTTTTAGTTGATCGTCTATTTTTCCTGTACTAAATACATAACTAATGTAATATAGGATGGAATTTCGGCGTAAAAAGTCAATGAGAGAAAATTTATATTTAGACCCTAATATTGTCGTGACAACGTCTTATAATTCGATGGAGCCGGTTGCACGAACGAGAAAACATGACGTATGCGATGACGTACGCGGCGTTACCTCGCTCTGAGGCGTTCCATTTTCTTATGACGTTGTCACGTTCAACTATTGTCAGTAAACCGACGTTACAGACAACCGATTTTTATAGAAAGAACGCCTCTTTGAGGGAGGCCAATGTTCAGCAGTAGACGGATAAAGGTGGATGATGATGATTATTATTATTATTATTATAACATAAACATTCACACAACCATCCAGATAAACTATCCATTTTACAGACTCAAATGTCAATATAATACATTCAGAGTCATTTTCACATTATTTCTTAGTCTTTCAATAAAACACATAACACCATATAGAAAGTCTTAAAAACATTAAACAGAGTGAACTAAGCACTAAAACCGAGCAAATACAAAAGCCCACACGTTTTACAAAAATAGCAATTTCTTGGAGCTTTTGATGATATTGTAGAACGAACGTATCCTGTGCAGCTTTAAGCTACACATACACGTATGTGTCGCAGCGCCTATAAAAGCTAGCGAATAAGTTTAGCCCTGACATTGTCCTTTAGTAACTCGGTAGCTGGCCAGGATGAACTTTTTCACTGCTGTGGTCCTCGTAACCGCGTTCTGCGGGTGCACAAGTGATACCCTTCCGAATAATCTGCCAAGTGAGGACCGGCAGAAGAGACTGCTTTGTAAGTATTTCTCATTGTTATTTTTTTATTAACAAATAGTAGTGTTTTTCATAGTTTAATATAAATCTGGGTTAACATTCAGTTGGGGTATTTACGTGTTTAATTAATTTAAAATTATTTATACTAAAAATAAATTTTTTCATCATCTATATTATATTAAATTTTAAAGTTATTAAAAATTAAAATAAATTTAATTTTTTTTCTATTGTCAATCTATACTAATACTAGCTGTTGCCCGAAGCTTCGCCCGCGTTAACTTTTAAAATTTGAGGGGTTGACCACCCTTATCACTTAGTGGTATGAAAAATAGATAGTAGCCGATTCTCAGACCTACTGAATACGCATATAAAATTTGGTAAAAATCGGTAAAGCCGTTTCGGAGGAGTACGGTAACTAACATTGTGACATGGAAATTTTATATATCTACTAGCTGTTGCCCGCAGCTTCGCCCGCGTTAACTTTTAAAATTTGAGGAGTTGACCACCCTTATCACTTAGGGGTATGAAAAATAGATAGTAGCCGATTCTCAGACCTACTGAATACGCTTATAAAATTTGGTAAAAATCGGTAAAGCCGTTTCGGAGGAGTACGGTAACTAACATTGTGACATGGAAATTTTATATATAAGATACTAATATTATAAAGCTGAAGAGTTTGTTTGTTTGTTTGAACGCGCTAATCTCAGGAACTACTGGTCCGATTTGAATAATTCTTTCATTGTTAGACAGCCCATTTATCGAGGAAGGCTATAGGCTATATAACATCACGCTGTGACATATAGGAGTTGAGTAACGCGGGCGAAGCTGCAGATAACGGCTAGTGTTATATATGTAACTAGCTGTTGCCCCCAGCTTCGCCCGCGTTAACTTGCTTAACTTCACTCCTGTTAGTCACAGATAGATGTAATAGCCTATATAGCCTTCCTCGATAAATGGGCTATATAACACTGAATTTTTTTTCAAATCGGACCAGTAGTTTCTGAGATTAGCGCGTTCAAACAAACAAACAAACTCTTCAGCTTTATAATATTAGTATAGATATATTTTTAAATTTCCATCAAACCATTTTTAAATCCTTTTCTAGTACCACATATATTTGTGTTTGACATACGCCTCATAGTTACGCAAGTATTTTCGAAATAAAATGAGGAACTAATTTGGCCCTGATTTGCTTTTGGATTACTATAATAGGGATTAGATAACTCTATATGCAACCAGGGAAAAGTTTTGGCGAACCAAATTTTCACAGAATTTCATACAAGCAAACGATGTTGCTTAAGCATTAAAATTACCTTTCAGCAATGATTTATTCCTGTGCCGTCTGGAAATTTAAACAATAAAAGTATATTTTTAAATAAAATTCCACAAATCCGTCCGATCGCAGATCTCATTTCTAGGCAGATATATGGGCGTGTAAACGTAATCTGATATTATTACGAGTCATCTTTTTACATTTCCACTGCAAGTACGAATGACTTATAGATTCAAGAATTTCTTCTTCTTTCATGTATCTTTCAAATTTATGGTATTGTTGATATTAGGGTAGTATTTATTGTATTATTCTTAACGTTGTTCTTATAAGTAATAAGCAACCTTTTATTTATCAATATGATCAATAGGTATTTAGAGTTTTATGTTAGTGTAAATTTGACATGTACTTTATCAGTGGAAATAGAATAAAAATACATGGAAAAAAATTATTTTGTGAAAATAAATGCCACAACTCATTCCTGCGTTGCCTGAAAAATACGGTGATAAGTCTTGGTGTCGTATTTTTCTCTCCGAAACACAGCAAGGGAGAAATAATCAGTACGATGTTACGGCACAAGCGCCCCCCCTTCCCCCCCAAACATTTGACAAATTCACTTAATATTCATTCACCTAAGAAAATGCTGATATAATATAATAAAGCCATGATGATAAAAAAATTAAAAGATGCGAGTGGTAAGGCATCGGTCATTTTAGCGTTCATTGAAGGAGACCTATGTCCAGCAGTGGACGGGTAAATCAAATCTTTATTTCGTAGTTAACAATTTGTGCACTTGAAATAACGTCAAAAAAAGAAGTCAATAAAAATAGTTAAAATACGTTGTAGTAAAAAAAATCGTTTCAAATGCAGACTCCTCTGACTAAAGGCTGATGATGATGATAAAAACCATCTTGCTTGATTAAGGCTCCATAAGCCCACTTTCGGCCAGACCAAAAAAAAAAAGTTTGTTATGTTGGTCAACCACTGTATTACATTACAATTTTACTTCGGGAGACCCCTCGAGCTTCGGATACTGGTTTTTCTTCACCGTGTACTGTTTCAACCACACGTGCAATAAAATAATCAGTTCTTGACTGCTGGTAGTGATCCGGTCTAAGATTTTGTAAAACGAATATAATGAAATGTCAGTTTTAGATATATTAAATAAAATCCTCAATATGTTTCCACTTCTGGGACACATACAAGCTTATCACAAAAATTAAAAAGATGCATTTCAATAAATATTAATACCGTTAATTATAATAAATACTAAGTAATATAATGAAGAGGTTATATTTGTAAGTTTGAATGTAGAACGTAACCTTCTAAACTATGTATCCGATTTGAAAAATCTTTCAAAAGTACGGTACGTTTTATTGAATTAGACTATACAATAATTATTAGTAGTCTGTATACTGCACAAAATGTAAACTAACGCGGCCGAAGCTGTAGGCAGCTTGTTAAGGCAGTTTCTAATAAATCATATAAAAAAAACTAAAAATGACCCTTTAATAGCAAACCGACCTAAAAATGTGAACATCATTTCAATAAAATATATTACTTATTGTAAAAAGCGTGAGGTACTCGATATTCATTGTTAAAAATATTTCATCGGTATCTATTTCTAAAAGTGAAGTTTGTATAAAATTTTAGTACAAACTACAAAGCACCACACGCTTTTTTACAATAAGTAATATCATTTTCTTTATTAATCCATTTAATTCTTGTATTGAAAATATTTTCAAATTTTTAGTTCAGTTTGATATTAAAGCGTGATGTTTAGTTTTTTAAACTATAATTTATTTATTTTTTACATTTTAGTATAGTTTTTTTTTTATAATTTACACTTCTCAACTTATTGCAATCTCTTTAGAATGAGTGAGACTAAAAACCATACAAATTATGAAGGTAACTTACGCGCCATATGCCTTCCTTAAACTTATTCAATTATTATATTGTAAAATCGTAATAAGTAAAATGATGATGATGATGATACTGTTTTTTCCACAGTTTACGATGAAGAAGGAAACCTAGTCAAGACGTTTGGTAACTCGTTGCGTTACCTCGACCAGAACGAAACAAGGAACCCCTTGTATTGGAGTTTCTTAAACGCTCTCCTACGCCCGCTGCAAGTAAGTTTATTAAATTAACATCTGAAATGAAATCTAGGCAGTAATTTCATAATAGCTCTTTCGGCAATATTTATTATTATAGATTTGGACTAGCATTATAGGCTATATGGGCCTCGATGATTTTCGAGGATGTGACTCTTGTTAGTAGTGAGAAGCTTCACAGTCATTTATCATCATATGCTCTTAACATGACTTCTTCAAAATGACACAAACTAGATAGTAAAATGTGTTACTTACATTTATTACTTCACTATGTATATGATATGAGTTGACAACTCGAGCATATAACCGGATAGAGTAGTCATGTGAGCCATAAAATCCAAAACTGGTCAGTGATTTGTCACTAACGTTATAGAAATTCAGCCAATCAGTGATCTGTATGTAACGGCTAATCATCCATCAATGGCCATCAAGCCAATCAGAGCGCAGAACCGGCGCAGCGTCGCAGCACAAATTTGGCAGAATTTAATTTCACATAAAACACATAACATTACCACTCTATTTCGGTGATGGTTGATATTGATCATGGCAAAGCCCATACCTTTATAAAAATACGGTTACATGCCGTCATAGACTTTTAATCCCACAGGCTTTCATTTTCATAGATTACATTAAGGTCCAACGCGTCTTACATGCCGTCATGGACTTTGCATGTGTGGTTTCACCTACATGCTTTTCATGCGATAGATGTCATAATATTAATATTATACCGGTGGGAGGGGAGCGCTGTGCCGCGCTCCCGGCTGCATGGGTACCACCATCTTGCTTGTTTCTCCCGTGAAACAGCTTTGCTGTGTTTCGGAGAAAAGGGCAAGACAGGCAGTGTAATTACTGGCACCGAGACTTAACATCTTATGTCTCAGGATAGGCAACACATAAATAAGTTGCCTGGGCTCGTTCCGTAAACTAGTTTATGTTCATGGACGACGTCGACCACTTACCATCAGGTGGCACGTTTGCCAGTTTACCTATCAATAGTTCAATGGTTATCTTCTGACTTTTAGATAAATTTTATAAATTAATCGTTAATAGAATCAGATGTAGATAGATGATATTGATTCATGATATACATAATACATCCAGAGTAGGAGACGAGATCTGTACTTTATGTACGCATATGCGTGAACTTACACATTCACTGTAAAGACTACGTAGTCCGTGGAATTGTGCTAACAAATATAATAAACGACGACCTGTGTGGTTGCGGGTTCGAATCCCGCCAGTGAACAAAAAAGTTTTCTGTGTTCCTGGGTCATGGATGTGTATTATATAATAAAAATATATTATAACTGTGTTACGGGTACCATACAACGGAAATATAAATATAACACAAGATCTTCGAGAACTTACCATGGGACCAGATTGACGTGGTGGAAAAGCGTCCATAGATATTATTATTATTATGTTATAATTATAAAACTATTCATTTTCAGACGACAATCCTAAAAGAAACCCCAATAGCATACATGATCCCGGTGTCAGACGCGGTGATCCAGCACATCAACACCGATCCCGTATACCAGAACAAGTTGTTCATCCTCTCCACAAGAGATCCCACCGTGGAGAAGAGTCCCCTTTGCGAGGGGAAGAGAGTACAGATACCATCACCGAGACTGTGTCACAAGTTCCTGAACTGCTGGGACGGCTGGGCGTTCGAGCAGGAATGTCCTGAGGGTCTGCTGTTCTCCGACAACGGGTATTGTGACTACTCTTACCAGGTGGACTGCCAGAATAGAAAAATGAAAGGTAATATTAACAAATATAAACAGCTTACGAAGAGGGGGCAAACGGAGAGTCATTTCACCTGGTGGTAAGTGATAAGCGACATCCATAGACACCCGCTACATCATTAGCAGGGCACCTCCAGTATGCCCTTATGCTCGTGCTGGGACAGGATGGGAACCTGGACCAGTTAGGCACGACGTCGTGGGGACTACTTAGTGGCGGCTGGGCTGTCCCCCCTTACGAGAAGTAGTCTGGCTCTCGCCAGCTTGTAGTGTTCCTTTTGCCTGCAGATCCAAATACCTTAAAAAGCGGCTGAAGGTGTTCGCAGGTGGTTTAGTTAGGGTAGTGCACTCCCAACTGCGAGTCCCACATAGGGTCCTTTTTTTCCTTTTACGCCGGGAAATACTCTGATGCATCCCGCCTGGGGAGGGGGTCTCCCCAGGTGGGTATGTGGGACGTGCTACGCCCGAAAAATGGTAAATGGATGATCTACCCACTAAAACCCGGAGTGCCACCAGTGCCGCCTTGGTGAGGTGCCCCGGATCTGTTAAGCTAACAAGGCACCTCGACGGCTAGTCATTCCCGCAAGGGACCGACGCCACTTCCACAGAGGGGTTGTCCCGCACCACAGAACAACCCCTTCCAACGTTGGGACAGTACAATGGGGTGAGGTTCCCATCGTCACCCCTTGCCCCCTGCTCTTTTGTCCCCTCTTCTTCACCGAAGGTGCTGGGCTCACCCTAGGCTACTGAGCCCCACCGCCACGACAAGGCCGGAGCCATGGTGGGGCCCACATATGATCCTGGAGCATACACGGGTAGCCGTGATACATGCGAAATTCATTCCCCTGCGTCAATAAAAAAGTAGTTTCACGAAAGATAGGCAAGATGGTGATATCGATGCAGATGGGCGCGCAGCACAGTTCAATGCATTCTACCAGTAAATGTTTCTAGTACTTTGAAAGGTTGACGATGACAGCCACAAAAGAGGTCATTAAACCTGACCATGCCGGAGTGAATCAAATGGTCAACTAAAGTCATCAGTAAATACTTAGGTATAGATGTGTGTATAAGTTTATATCTGCATATCAATCCTATTACGCCTATCTCCTTGATTGTTTTGAAATCTGTATACTAAATGGTCGTATGGTCATTTCTATTCAAGGCTGGGGTTGCCTTATTTGTGAACCACCATTTATGTAACTTTATACGTTTCCTTAAAAGATTTTGTCGTTGTTTTGATTTTTTGTTTATCTGAGACTTTAGCTTATCATTTCAAAATAGGCTCCAGTAATTAGTTTATAAAAAGTTGTTTATATCTTTATGATGGCTTTAATCCAGTAATTTGTTTTTATATTTAGATAAGAAATGATTCTAATAATGTGTTATCATCACATTTTTTACATTCGGAGAAGAAGATTCTGGTACGAATCAAGAACCTAGTCAACGGTGGACTCCAACGATAGTAATTTCGTATAAGGAGCTCTGAGCTATGCACACATACATGTTGGACTTTGAATACATATTCTCTTTTTCTCAATTACAAAAAAATATTCAATATTTATTCAATATTTGGTTTTGTTATATCACAACGGGGCTAACGAGCATGGGGGGAGGACCTGGCGCAGCAGCCGTATGGCAAAAACCTGACGGTTGCTCTGCGTCCGGTCCTTGAGCGGTGGATGCGCCGTAAGCGTAAATACCTCACCTTCCGTCTGACACAGGTGCTCATCGGGCATGGTTGCTTTGGTGAGTACGAGTACGAGTATGAGGGAGCGGTTGACAGTGTGTCACGATTGTGACACGGCGGTGGACTCAGCCCAGCACACACTCGAGGTGTGCCCGAGATGGGCGGTGCTGAGTCATCACCGCATCACCGTGATGCTCGGTGACGACGAGTCCTAGACGGCGATGGTCTCCTTCTGCGAGGCAGTAATGTCCCAGAAGGAGGTCGACGTGCGGGTGAGAGAGGAGGCCTCCGACGAGGCCTCCTCCCGCGGGCGATGAACGGGGGTGCTTAGGAGGCGCTATTTAATGCGCCTCCAGTAACGCCCCTGTGTTCGTGTCGGGCTCAGGATGGGAATTTGGGTCCGTATGGCACGACGTCGTGGGTCCCCATGCTTAGTAGCAGCCGGGCAGTCCCCCCCTACGAGGAGTAGTCTGGCCTTCGCCAGGGCCAGCCTGTCGCTGAGGTAATCCTGTCCGTTGCCTGCATATCCGGGACCCTCAAAAAGCGGCTGAAGGCGCTCGCAGTGGTTTTAGTTAGGGTGGGCACTCCCAGATGCGAGTCCCACATTGGGTCAGGATCTACCCGAAGATCCTGGCTGCATCCATAAGGATTTCCCTGCGAAAAAAAGGGCTAACGAGCAGTCGGTGCCTTATAGGTTATAGTGTCTGAAAATAAATGATTTATTATTATTATTATGGTACCGACGCCCATTCACATCCGCAAAACTAGATGTTATGCAATTACGTTGCCCTCCTTTATGTTGAGGCAGCATAGCTGTTAGTTAATGCCGGCCCAATTCGGCTGCAAATCGGCATGGCAGTTTTTAATTAAGTTCATTTATCAAAAGATAAAGACTTTCATGGTCTCTAAATGATTTCAGAACCTCCGCAGCAACATTGCACCAGAGAGTTCCAAGCCTACAGGAACATCGCCAATTGCAACGAATTCTTCGTTTGCGCCAACAACCAACCGATCAAGTTCAAGTGCCCAGGTGATCTACTCTACAATGAGGTAAATTTTAATTACTATAAGTCTCTCTACGCTCAAAGAAGTTTATGTTAAACATTTTATTGGAGCGCCTTGGCCAAAAAGAAGAAAAAAAGAGATCCCGGTAGGGGTAGTCCACCTGGGGTACCACTCCAGACGACGGTGACACGGCACAGTCCCGCCACAGAAACCAACCTGACGCCAGGAGGCCCTGTAGTCGAAGACCCCACGGTTGGCGGGAGCCAATCCTTATTTCACCACTAAACCGATGTAGCATTAGGGTCATTACGCCATTAGCTTAGTCCAATCGAAAGAAAAGCCTTTGACAATAATGCCGTGTGTGTTATCATATCGTGACACCTACGCCGCTGCTCTCTTCTTTTGTGTCTGACGCGCGAGTATATAATATTTCTTTATTTTATTCCAACTTTTGTTACCAGCTATAGTTATTTAAACTCAAAGTTAGTCACACTGGTAGATGTCACCTGTGGCAAGGGGTCAGCGTCACCCTTGAACATAAACTTTTCACCTTTAAATAACCTCAATAAACATCACGCTCAAACTCGTGTCACAATAGTTTGTGCTCAAAAAACCTTATTGTATTATCCTTAACTTTTTGTGATTAACCGAAAAGTTCTTAGAATTTGAGTATAATTTTTGAGTCACCTTGTTTCATCATCATTATCAGCTCCTACCCGTCCACTGCTGAACATAGGCCTCCCTCAATGAACGCCAAGACGACCGATCCCTTGCCACTCGCATCCAACACGGACCGGCCACAGCACGGAGATAGCACTTGCACTGGAGGTACACCTACATGAACTCCATGACTGCCCAGTCATATACATATTATTATGATATACTGCACGTCCATAATCCTCCCCTCGTCGACAAAACGATGAGAACGGCTAACCTTCGTTTATATCGAACGTAGGGTCTACTAAAAAATGATTTCAATGATACAAAAAGTTTTCACATGACAACCTTTAGAAATATCTAGAGAGATTTATATTTCCACAAAATGGTATTTTATAAATAACAACTCTTATTGTTTGCGGTTTACAGAACATCGGCGTGTGTGACTATGCTTACTTGGTAGATTGTAACGTAACTCAAGAGGCTACTACCACACCAGCCCCGACCACGGCTGCAGTACAGCCCATGGAACCCACGGCAACTCCTGCACCTACTAACGAACCAGCCGTGGCTCCGACAGGGCTCCCCTTCATCAAATCTGGTCCCAACTATAATGTGTTCAATAAATTGGAGTATAGTAAGGAATGTAAGTATACCTATAACTAAATATGCATATTGCAATTTTTTTCTTTCAAACCGGGAAATGCTCTGAGGCATCCCACGGGGGAGTGGGTCTCCCCAGGCGGGTATGTGGGACTCGCTTCGCCCGAAAGCTGGTAAATGGACGCAGCTCTACCCACTAAAACCCGGTGAGGGCCGCCAATGCCGCCTTTGGTGAGGTGCCTCGGATCTGTTGAGCAAACAGGGCACCTCGATGGCTAGTCAGTCCCTCAGGGGACCGACGCCACCTCCACAGACGGCTTGTCCCGCATCACAGAACAACCCTTCCCAACGTCGGGACAGTACTATGGGGTGAGGTTCCCGTCCTCGCCCCTTGCTCTTTTGTCCCTTCTTCTTATAACAATTTCTTTTTAATTCGATTTTCCCATGTAATTTAAAACGTCCTGGTAATTTTTCCTGTGAAAAGTTGTACTGAGGTTCGGAAAGAAGGGAAAAACGGATAATGTAGTTACTGGAACCGAGACTTACCATCTAACGTCACAGAATCATCAACATCTGAATAAAGGGAACGTACCCATACTACATGACCCGTCACGGTAAAAATACCACGCTTGTTCATAGGGTCTTAGGTTTTCGTTACGTTGTTAATAATCTCTAGAAAAATCTCACGCTTTTTCAGCTATATTCAAATATGGCCATACTTCTTAATTACTTCATGAAAACTCGAGGGGAGGTGGGTCTCAGCTTGAGAAAACGAGTCACGTAGTATGGATTGTTATGTAACATTCCCTTAGTTGGCTGAGTTGGTTCCAGTTGATGGTATTAGCATACAAATAAAAATAAATCAAACTTACTGACAATACTGAAAAAACTATGAGTTTTCGATGAAAAAATATTATATACAGTTTTTTTTTCTTTGCCCATATATAGGTAAAATACAGTTTTAATGCCAGGATGTTCTGCCCTTCTCCTTGGCACTTTTAATTATTGCCAATATTTAAAAATATTATCATAAAATAAGCTCTAGGTTTCAGTGACGACATAATTGCTGGCTAAAGAGGTATTTGATAGGAGTGACCTTTTAGGTGATGCAACGTATGTGACCTGACAACTAACCTACTATCTAGTTAGTTACCTGGTACATTATTTACTTAATTTTGAGTTTAACAGCACCGTACTAATTTATTTTATATAAGTACAAAACAGATGGCCGATGGGACAAGGCTGAGTTTAGGTCGGCCATTAACCAGATGGGAAGACGATCTCCGTGCAGTTACCGGTCCATGTTAGATGCTAGTAGCAAGGGATCGATCGTCTTGGCATTCATTGATAAATTCCTATATTCAGCAGTGGACGGATGGAGGCTGATGATGACCATCAATCATTGGGCAATGAAATTCAAATATAATTTTTGAATCCAACCTGTTTTTCTGGAGATTAGTGCGTCCAAATAAACGAATTAATTAATCAGTTTTATTATAATATCTATGGACATTTTCACACCACGTCAATCTGGTCCCGTGGTAAGTTCTTAAAGAACTTGTATTACGGGTACCAGACAACGGAAATATATTTAATACTTTTATACTAATACATATATTTAAAATTTTTATTATATAATACACATCCATGACCCAGGAACACAGAAAATATTTTTGTTCCCTGGCGCGATTCGAACCCGCAACCTCCGGCTTGATCGCCAACGCGCTTACCACTGAGCTTAACCTACACAGATAAATAATCTTTATGAGATCTTTACGTATAAGGGATCTGTATAGCCCTAGCGGTAATGGAATCATAATTAGGGTTTTGGTAACTAATACCTTCATCTCTAAACGGCGAGACGGGAAGAAGCAGCCAACTCATCTGCATGAATGCGGCAAACTTGACTCACAAAGACTTATTTATTAAACATGACATTTCACGGGGATTTTATTTTATGATTTTTTTTTCAGCCTGGACATCAACGCATGTGGCGTTGTCCCGCCAAGACGCCATCAGACAACTTAGCCTTGCGAAAATCGCCAATATAAATATACAATAGATAATGAAGGAAGGTATTTTTAAATTGGTGTCAGGCTAAGAAAAGATTGCAATCTTTATTATAAGTATTGAAGATATTGTGAATTTATGCACTGATTTTATTTAGTCAAATTAAAATTATATTATGGTATGGTTCTAAATAAATATAAAAGATTTATCTAAATGTTGCTCTACTTATTTTTCTCCTTCATGATATTTTTATAAATGTCTTATCTTTTAAAGGTAATCGTCCAAATGTCCGCATCGTACCTTCGCATTTAGTATTCTTATCGTACGGATCGCACTCAAGTGTCATTTTCTAAACAAATAAACTACGATTCGTTTATTGCGATACCTACATGTGATGCGTACGATGTGGATATGTGGATGTTTGCCTTTAACGCCATTAAACGACAAGATGAATAATATTCTACTACTGATCTAACTTGAGCTCCTAGCCCCTAAGCGTTGGTGAAAGAATGTTCTAGATTCCACAAAATTTTACGCCTAGGTAGGTAGTTACCTATCTTTTATCAGACTTATTGTCCCTAATTTCCATGTAGGTCTAAACTGCAATTATCTTTGAATATTTTCATAAACTGTATACAGAAACAGAAATTTATAACGATCGATAAACGAATACTGAAAAGCCTCTATAAATATAACAAGTGTTCAACCACTCATTCTGTATGTCATAAAATAGTTAATAATCCATAAATGATACATAGACTAACATATAAAGTATACTCTCTTAGATGTAACGATGGTCAGATTTTTAAAAAGCAACCACGGCCAGCGCCATTGAAGGCCCAAAAACACAAATATAATTCATATTTACTCAGTTTATTATACATACAATAAGGCTATAAAATATATAGGTCATCAAGTATTCTGGTTCTTTAATATTCATTAACCGAGGGTCCACTTGTGCCTCAGGCAAGGATACCGCTGCTTTAAATACGGCCTTGACTGTCTAGCTGTAGGTAGTATTACATATTATGACAATCGATGAAAATCGCCTTCTTATAAGTCGATTTTCATCGAGAACATTTTTAAAAATACTTTCATACTAGCAGCGATTCTCGGTTTCACCCGCGAACTTCCCATTTCCGTGGGTGTACAGGGATAAACTATAGCCTATAACATATAGGCTATAGTTTATCCCTCTGATGTGTAAGCTATGTTATTGTAAAGTTTCATTAAAATCCATTCAGTAGTTTTTGCGTGAAAGAGTAATAAACATACATCCATACATTCTTACAAACTTTCACGTTTATAATATTAGTAGGATTTAATTTTTTATTTTATTTTAATGATTAATGATGTACAAAACTTTGACGGGTAAGATTTACAAAAAAGAAAGTCAGAGAACCAAAAGTAGGTAGGTCAGATACGAAGAAATTATGGCCATTTGACTTATAAACTTCTTTAAATATTACGGGAAGACAGGTTCATGTTGACCTTCAACTTGGTGTAATTAAGATATCTGTGATGTGTTTGGTCTTGGCGATTGGATGAGCGGTGGTGTCGTCTTGGCGTTTGTTGACACAGTCCTATAATCAGCAGCGGAAATGAGCTAATGATATTGAAAATTACATTCAGTTCTAAGTTTCATAACACCAGCCTTGCTATATTATATGAACCTCTCACCTGATGTCGCTGGTATTTTAAGATTCATGACCTTTATATTCATGTAAAAGTCTAACATATTGTGCACCGGAATTACTGTCTTAGTAACACTAATTTAAGGTGCAAAATCGTAAGCTCTATGTATGCTACCTAAGTGAACCTATAGAAGGTTTGTCTCCATTTTAATTTTAATTAATTGTAATTAATAATTGTAATTTTACGTACCGACTTATTTTACTTATACTCCATTCTCTTCTCTACTTACTCTCCTCTCTCTATTTTTAGGAATGATAAAGTAGGACTATATATATATAAGTATACTAGTGGCCCCGACAGACGTTGTCCTGTACAAAATAATTTTGAATTGTGAATCTAAACCATTCTCGAATCCACTTGAACACACACAAAAAAAATCATCAAGATCGGTCCAGCCGCTTAGGAGGAGTTCAGTGACATACACACGCACAGAAGAATTATATATATAAAGATAGGATAGAATCGAAATATTTTTTTCCGAGTTCTTATAATGATAAAAATATGTTGGGACAACTCGTACACGGTCATCTGATCCCAAACTAGGCAGAGCGTGTTCTTATGGCAACCAAATGATACATACTTACATATTTCTAAATACATACATATTATAGATAAATTACTCACAGACACAGAACAAATGATCATGCTCATCACACAAATATTTGTCCTGGGTGGGTATCGAACCTACGACCTTATGGTTTAGCATCCAGGATCACTAACCACTAGACTCCCAGGTCAATCATCAAGTATAAAAAGTGAACTTCAGTGTGTGAGCTTCAAAGTAAATTATATTCTTTGCATCCTTTTTAGTATAAAACCCTAAAAACTGTTTTACATCCTTTGGTATTTATGAATTTATCTTAAAGTAATGTAAGGGCTTTTTAACTGGAATATAGCATGACTACTTCCTCATTTGAATACACATTCATTAACATAATATCACATATATAAATCCGTATTTAATTAACATAAATTTTACTTCTTCACAATATGTTCTTATTAGCATAGAATGGAATTGAGTTGCCATGGACTAATTTAAGATTTGGCGTGCTTTGAAAGATTGAAAGATTTATGTGGCTTTTTGAATGTAATTTTTATGGCATTAAAAAATATATTGAATACAAAGATAATTCATTCAATATCCTTGTGTCAATGTCAATATCATTATTTTGTGTAATACTTTACGAATGACTTTTGATTTTTTGTAACGAATATATTTGCGTCCCTCTAAGAATATGCAATATACAGCTTGGCAAAAAAGAGTATGGAAAAAATGAGGTCGCCACTTTCACTTAGGTCTCATCATAATATGGAAAATCAGCAAGATAATTTAATCAAATCGTTAAAAATAAATGTGAAACACTAAGCTTTACTCAAAATCTAGTATTTGTCGGCCAAGTATTGTCAACATCATAGGTTTCCATTTAGTAAAATATTTAGTTCCACCTGTCACCACGTCATACTCTTTTTTGCCAAGCTGTACTATAATACTATGATACTGAACGATATTAACTGATAACATGTTTGTTGCAAATAAACGAATTTAAATTTGAAGAATCAAGGTTCAATTGTAGACTGATAAAGGCTGAGGAAGATAACCTATCAAATATAATTTTAATTTTTAATCTTAAAATATTAGGGATAAATAATACCCGTTCGTATATTTAAAAGTTTATTTACATTTATATAAAAATAGCCTTAACCTTAACTCTTATAACTACAGTTTATGACTATATTTGTTTATCGACAGAGCACCGACGTCCTACATACACAGATAGCTGTATGTACGACGACCCAAGGTGCTACGCCAAGGAATGTTATGAAATTTGGTTGAAAAATTAAATATAGTCTAGCAATAATCCGGCGCCTCCAGACAGACGTTCCGCCATTTTAAAATACTGAAATATACACACAGATTATGAAAATATGAATCTGAAAAGGCTTATTTTTTAAGCAAAACCAGTGGGTTTAATTTTAATCTGTCCTTAGAGTCGCTCCTCGACATTCAGTATCCCAATTTCTTGAGCGCTTTCAAATCCACGTCGCCGTAGTAGTCTTCGCTGTAAATTAATATATCATTTAAAGTACAAGAAAAACGTTGTAATGTGCATGAAATTTCAATAATAAAAACTAATAGTATTCTACTGTTAGATAAGGAAAAACAACAATTGACCGGGAGATTTTGATTAAAACAAGAATATTAAAACATACCTGTTTAGTATACAGAAGTAGGTGTACTAAGGTGAACAGTAAAAAGTGTTACTGAACACGTTAATAGTAAGCTAAGATAAAGAAGTATTAATTGTTATTTAGAAAGTGAATGTGTTCATAGAAAATAGAATGGTGAAAGTATTGTTACGGGAGATATCGTGCAGTTGTGCAATACTAGATTAAAAAATCATACAACTCATTATTTTTTATATATTTTGTTTATTTTATCACTAAAAATAAAAACTTAAGTATTACAGTTTCTATATAAAACAACAACGCTGTGTGGCGGAATAATAAAGTATAGATATTTACAGTTTGTGAGCTAGCATCCTTCGTATCCCTATTTCATAAATGCAAATGTTTGAATCAGCAACCTTAGGACGCTCATAACGCAGTACATACTTTCAATATTTTTTTGGAAACTGAATATAAGGCGAGAAAAATTATTTGGCAACTAGAAATGAATACAAAACAAAATGGCTTCACTTAAAGAATGATAAATTTTCGCACACATATTTTGAATTGGGTCTATCGAAATGGTGCGCGAAAAGATGAGTATTATAAGGTATTAGAGAACTTGATTATTTAGTTTTCTTTTGGGGGACGGGGTCTAAGCTGCTTGGGTACGTTGATGCTCTGGCCGTCTCTCTGTAGACCGGCGAGAAGTTCGCTCTTGCGGATGGCCTTCAGGTCCAAATCTCCATAGTAGTCCTCGCTGAAAATGTACGCGAACCTTATACTCTAACCCTATTACTTATAATAAAAATATAAAAGGACATCAGTACGCGGCAACTTTTACTACCGGCAGTGACTAAGAGAATCATTGTGTAACAAGAACTCGTTCACAGTATCGAGTGAACCGCCTTGAAATGACAACCAGAATATTAAATTGTCCGTTCGCTCGGTATCTCGGAAACTGATTTCCCTGTATTATTAATTTTAATCGGAAAAAATCAATCGACCTTCCTTTCTATCCTACACCATGTACGGTCATCATGTGTGCTTCCGCATGTCTTAAATATAATTTGTACTATATTTTAACTTCATTGTACTATATTTTTTGTTTTGTGCAAATATAATACATTACAATCTTTGGCGTAAAGAAATTAAAAGTATGACTTAATATCGTGCCGACTATTGTAGATTAATATTAAATTATTATTTAATTCTGCATCTAAACTTACTATAATAATTGAAGCACTTTGATAAAAATAATTAAAAATCTAAAAGTGCAGTTGTTAGTCACGGGGTAAGACATTTAGGTTGCAGGGTTTTAGAGGTGTTAACTGAACACCAAACGTCAAGTAAGTCAGAAGAAAGAGTCCAAGGAACTTAGTCAAGACTGTTTTGACTTGGACTTGAAGAGAAGTTAACATAATAGCGGTGGATGCTTACCATCCGGGAACATCTTCGGGGTCTTCGCAGTTGCCAGTGCCATCAGCATCACCGATCTTGAACACAGTGCCGATGGGGCATCCGTACTCGCGGGCAACTCCCTCCATACAGATGTAGTATTTGCGGCAGTCTTCTGGGTGGGCGTGACGGCTGAAGGATCCAGCGTTGGAGACCTCACCGGGGGCGGGGCAAGCGAAGCCATTGGCGACTTCTGGAAACGGAATAAATTATTGTAAAAAAAAACACTTTTAGTACTTTTTCTTAGATTTCTCATTCTTGGTATATCAACCATTATATTTTACTTTATTGCTCTGTATCACTATATTGTATTAACTAAGTTAGTCTCTGATATATTCTACCATAAATTAGATGTTTTTGAATAAGTTTTACTATCACCTAAATGAAACTATAGAGTAATTCTTAAAAGATAAACTAAAAATTAAGGCAAGGAATTATGCACGTGCCTTCGTTTCTGCACTCAGGAACTTGGTCGGCCCACATGCACACGCGGGCTTCCCTGTCGTAGGCGAGACCGGGGCTGCACTGGTAGCGGGAGGCTTCTCCGTTCCAGCAGTTCCAGAAGACGTCGCATTTGGCGGGGTCGGCGAAGATACCGTACAGTCTATCACAGTGGGGGGTTGAGATTGGAGGCTCTGCGTGACAAGGGTAAAGTAATTAATGATGGTTAACTTAGGAGTATTATATATTAGGGTAGTGAATATATCGAATATATTAGGCTAAAATACTTCTCAAGCTTCTGGAAGTAGCCATACAAATAACACATGTATGACCCATTCATCTATTTTTTTTAATAGTAAATCCATGACAATCACACCAACCAGCTATGACATTTACTGTACAATTCATATATCCAACGTTCCATCAAATTCCTCTTATTTTTTCATTAAATATTCATAAAAAACTGTTATTCCGATATTCATCTAAAAAATTCAAATAGTTTTTCGTAAATCAAATGTCAGTAGACCAAGGCCGTCTTAAGGATGTGACATTACGAGGTACCGGTCGACCTTGGAAGCACATCCTGGTGGACAATCTTCAGCCTTGACCTCATAAGCTACCACGTCAACATTCGCATCCTTCGATAATTGATTTAGACGAAATATTAATGTTTCCGTTCACGGACACGGATTTCATATGTGAAACATGAAAGATTTCATGTTTGTTTCATAAACAATCTGTCGTCGTTATTGAACACAGTATTTTTGTCTTGGCGTATAAATTTTAAATAAATATAAAAAAAAACTATACTAGTACCAAAGTAAAAAGGCACGGAGCAATTACAAAGTGGAGATGTTGTAATGAATGTAGTCTAGCATCATAAAAAGGTCTTAAGGCTGAAATTTAGTTACATTCGTTATGAGTGCGTAGTTTATAAATGACTGGTAATTAATGCGGATAAAGCTTGGAACAGTCAGTAAAAAATTTAGAATTCTATGAACACCATACAAATAAGTATAACTATGTAGGCCTAGACCCTATAATATTGGTTTCCTGTAAAATACACTGTTACCACAAATGGAGTGTCATTATGTGTCATATGACGTCACAGGAAATCCGATGCTACCGTACTTATGATTATGGTAACAATGACACGAATCAATGGAACTTTCTACAGAATTTGGAACTCACCAAGCTGTGTCCTTTCACCGCACTCAACATTGTGGAGGTAGTCGCAGTTTTCAGTCAGGTATTTTGAGTCTGATGCGTCGAAGGCTAGACCGTTTCCACATGTCTTCAATTCGGAGGCACCGTTGTCACACTTCCAGTATTTGTCACAAGAGGTGTGGTGGGGGTAGAATCCGAAGTCGTCCGGGCATTTGAAGGATTCTTGGGCGACAGCTGTAACAAAGAAAATTTATCATTAGACAAAACAGTACATAATAAAACATGTAATTGCACAAAGCATTTCTAAGCATAACCACAATCTAAAAATTCTGAGCCTTATACATATATGTTGTCTATAAGATCTTGCTATAAATGTACTTCTATTGGAATGTTAGCATAAAGTTCGAGAAACATCGAAAGTTCAAACAAATATTCTACCAGTGCCGTCAAGAAATGTTATTGGCATCTTCTTGAATATAAATTGCAATTTCAAAAGAAACCAGAAGGTTTGCCAAGCACATTATGGCGCGCGGATTTTGCAATGCTCGGGCAGGGCTCTTTCTCCACGGAATGCAACGACACATTGAGCAACATCTACAAGATAAGTATTATATACTATTAATGATTTATCGTAATCAACCTAGGCTTTTATGAAATAGATTTTTAATACTGTATAAGTCAAAGTGAATTAGTTTCGGAGTAATTTAAAACCAAACCGATACAATAAATATATTTCGACTTGATGGTATTCGAATACTGAAAATATTTTTCGCTATCATTATTTTAATATTATGGAAACTATATTCCTAGTCTTAGTAAACATGCTTTATTGGCAGCCAAGGTGGGCGTTTAAATTAGTTATCATTTATTAATTATTGTATATCTAGATTTTATATAGATAAAAAGTTTGTATCATTACTTTTTATGTTAATTGGATAGGCAAACTGGCAAACGTGCCACCTGATGGTAATTGGTCGACGTCGCCCATGAACATAAACTAGTTTACCTGGAACGAGCCCAGGCAACTCATCTGAGTTGCCTGGGCTCGTTCCAGGACATAAGATGTTAAGTCTCGGTGCCAGTAATTACACTGCCTGTCTTGCCCTTCTCTCCGAAACACAGCCAAGCTGTTTCACGGGAGAAACAAGCAAGATGGTGGTACCCATGCAGCCGGGAGCGCGGCACAGCGCTTCCCTCCCACCAAATTACTATGTATTTCATCTTTATCTTTATATATATAATTCTTCTGAGCGTGTGTATGTCACTGAACTCCTACTAAGCGGCTGGACCGATCTTGATGATTTTTTTTGTGTGTGTTCAAGTGGATTCGAGAATGTTTTAGATTCACAAAAAAAATTAAGTACAGGACAACGTCTGTCGGTGCCACTGGTATTACTTTATGTGTCTTTATGAAGTCAATCTTGTTGGTGACACACGCATCATAATCTATCGCTAAAAGAATAATCAAAACAACAATTTTCGTCATGTCAACTTTCATAACAAGTGTTATGATAATGTTTATTTTCATGTAACAATTGCGTCACACGGAGTCACCGGTGACATTTGCGGAGGCGGAGGCTGATCATGTCGCAATTGTCACTTATACATAGATGCCACTAACCTACTACGTAAATGCCAAAATGCCTATATTAAGTATCTGGCCGTCTGCCGTTAGACTCCACCAATTGATGCCAGTGATGCCACTAACCTATTACGTAAATGCCAAAATGCCCATATTAAGTATCTGGCAGTCTGCCGTTAGATTTGATCAATAGATGCTAGTGATGCCTGTACGGTCAGACCGTACATGCCATGACCATACATCCGACTCGAAGGACCATTACGTTGTACGTGCTGTCGTACACCTTGATATGCTTGCTGAATGATACACCAGTGTTCTGATGTTATTTGCTAAATGATACATCTGACAGTCTGCCGGTACCAGCGAATTTTGATAGCTTATGTGGAAATAATAATTTAGCTGCTAACATATTTCTATAATGTCAAGCTGGTCGACATTGATTTTATAGGTTGAAAAGTGAAGGTTTTATTATGCAAAATTTTGGCGTGTTTTTTTTTTCTAGGGTCCCGTGGTAAGTTCTCAAAGAACTTGTGTTACGGGTACCAGGCAACGGAAATATATTTAATACCTTTACACAATACATATTTGAGATTTTTATTATATTTAATATACATCCATGACCCAGGTGGGATTCGAACCCGCTACCTCCGGCATGAGCGTCAACGCGCTAACCATTGAGCCACAGAGGGCGTCGTATTTAACTATCTTATTGGTATTTTGAGTATAGAATATGTCCCTAATGAGCCATTAATTATTATATAAAATGTATGAACGTAAAACATTATTCAGCTAAAATTACTTTTTTGTATCTTGCATAAAATTTTGGATGAAAATTGTGCCATTGAGAGATTGATATTAATTTTAATCAGTACTTCATTAATTTAGTAATATAAGGTGGTGAACTAACACGTTAAGAATAAAACAGAGCACGATATTATTTATATATTCGTAGAGGCCAACGACTCCACGTCTACACAGCCTGTACTATAAATTAGATCGAATTCATTACATACTTAGAATTCTAATGGTGATAGTCTAAACCAGTCAATACCACTATGATGTAAAGTTGAATGAGAACTGAGGCTGGAAAACGCCTCTAAGGAAATATTGATAAAAATGATAAATTAGCGCGTATAGAAAACGCTTAGTTTTTTATTAACGTGGTCATTTTCACTTGAAAAGAATTTGTAGTTAATGTCGAAATATCGAGGTCCGTGAAATATAAGTGAAAAATCATTTTAAAAAAGTCGGTTTACAGACGATAGTTGAACGTGACAACGTCATAAGAAAATGGAACGCCTCAGAGCGAGGTAACGCCGCATGCGTCATGTTTTTTCGTTCGTGCAGCCAGCTCCATCGAATTATAAAACGTTGTCACGTCAAAATATCCCGTTTTAAATATTTGACGCTTAGAAATGCTCCATGGATAATGTTTTTTAGTATAAAATTGAAGCATATAAATAGATATTTTTATGTATGTCATGTAACTCTAGAAATTTCTATGTATCGAAACTTTCTATGTATGGAACCAGTATATGTGTTCTCAATAGAGTTGCACAAGTTTCGCGATCATACCATGACCCATTTTACCAAGGCGAATTCTTCCATAACGATACGTAGGGTGACGCAAGTTCGTCATCCGAGACCTGGGCCTGAGACACGTGCGGAATCTGTGCCGACCACTGTACCCAATCATTAAAACTTATATAATATTCCATGAAACAGATATTTGGGTCAATTATAATTTATGACTAAGAAATTAGACAGTATGGCCGAAAGCTCAACTTTGCAAAATATGAATTTTAAAGAAGCTATCCTCATCCAATTGAGACGAAATAAGTAAATGATAAAAATTATTATAATATATACGAATTGACCATCTTAACGTTGATTTAAAAACCTATATCTAATTGTAATGTAATCATTACTACTCTGAATAATCGATTAAAAAGTCGATCTTTAATGCAGAAAATCGATGTGACCGATAAAGAAGTTCTCATCTGTTTTATAATGATTGCGTAATGTTGATCAACGTAAGGTCATCAACCGTTAAGTAATACAGGTGAAAGCCTGACCCACCTAGTGTGGACGGGACTTCCGGTTCGTTGATACGAGATGAGCATATTAGGCAACCGTCTGACCTTTGAAAATTATTCAATTATTGA
This sequence comes from Helleia helle, assembly GCA_963853865.1. Lineage (NCBI taxonomy): Eukaryota > Metazoa > Arthropoda > Insecta > Lepidoptera > Lycaenidae > Helleia > Helleia helle. The sequence goes on from OY971421.1 coordinate 19,686,530, forward strand.
CATTTACAATTATTTATCGTTACTGTTTTTGGTTGATATAAATCCACCAATTTGTTGCCACGACTATTTTATTGGGGCTTTAAGTTTATTAAGGCTAAGTACGCAATCGGACTTTGTGAAGTTAAATAAATAATTACCATTTATAATAATAATAATAAGCCTTTATTGCTGTTTACTATAATTTACATTCTTGCATTTATTACTGATGATCGGTTTTTCCAACAACAGCTTGTCCTTCGACAAAGGCCTCCTCCAAAGACTTCCAATTTCCAACAAATTACCATATTATTATATTTACCATCAACTACATGTATCTTGAGGTACCACACCCTTTAGAATTGTGAATCAAACTACTCTACGGTAGTAATTAGGTAGATCAATACAATAAGATGTTACTACCAAACGTTTATTTTTAGCTAATACTCAAGCAAAGTGCTAGCTAGTGTTGTACAATATAATTAATATCGATATAACGATAAAGCTGTCTCAACCATAAGTGGATCAGGTTAGAAGCTTTAGTTCTTAGCATGTTAGTGATGTAATTATAAGATAATATCTATTGTCGGAGAAGAGAAAGTGAAATCATTTTTATGCTCTACATTAACGATCATATAATATTACATTTAGGGATAGAACAATTACAATCTATATATTAATTTTTCCTATTAATATGTTCTACAGAATCTGTTCTTGTTTGAAATTTATTATTTTACGAGCATTGATATGTAAATGAACCCAAGTAACCATAAAACAAATCTATATTAAGTATCAGAGTAACAGAAAATTATAAACTTCTATTACAAAGATGTATTCAAATTGAAAGAAGTAAGTTAGAGTAGATAAAAATGAAACAAGGGAGTATAGAGTCTTCTCGATGTTACTTAATCGAATAATGAGCGATAAATATTCGCAAAAGGCGGCCGCCTTGACACAAGTGTATCATTAGTGAAACCCAAGTGCACATCATTATGTCATTGCTGAATAACTCAACAACCATTGCGCTCTAAAAGCACGACCATCATTCACATTTTAACCTAACTTAAATAATCAATTTTACTATTAAAAATTTATTCATATTAATTTACTTTAAATTATCGATATTGTTTAAACTATAATACATAATATATATACAATAATAAGAACTATTTGAATGTTAAAAACATAACACCAAACATTTCTGCGGATAAACGAATTAACGATGATTATTATTCTTAACTTTACAATCGATGATAACACGAACATTTAATATCAATATTTATAATCTATACTAATATTATAAAGCTGCAGAGTTTGTTTGTTTGAACGCGCTAATCTCAGGAACTACTGGTCCGATTTGAAAAATTATTTCAGTGTTATATAGCCCATTTGTCAAGGAAGGCTTTATAACACGCTGTGACTAACAGCAATGGAGTTGAGCAAGTTAACGCGGGCGAAGCTGCGGGCAACAGCTAGTCAATAATAACTTCAATCGGTATTATTGTAAAGAACTTTTTAGTGCTCAAAACAAACAATGCAAGAGCCAGCGCGTCCATTTATGTCTCCGTAGTACAAGGACGTACAATCACATACTGGCTATTGTAGTGTTGAGTCACGAACCACAGGTTCATTTATAAGATGACCTGATACAGGATCAAAGAATCCTTTGGAGGTTGGATTAAGATTCTATAGAAGTACCTATAATAAAGCGAACTGGATTTTTATTTATTATTGATTTCATTTGATTTGTGAATTTTTTATATATTTTTACAAGTAGGATTAATTTCAGATCCGACATTATTAAAGCGATTACTAAGCAATGATTATGGCATCGATAAAATCTATAATCACTTCAACTTTCGTTTAGATCTTTAGAAAATAATCTATGGAATCTCTTATACAGTTTTAATCAAGCCTATCATATTATAATTAAACTGGCCAAACCACTAGAAGTTTCACATGTGGCAAAAAATACGTAAATTACTCAAATGCTAGCCTTCAGATGGGAATGGAGAGAAGTTACAAGCCATTGTTAGGTAGGGATATCATTGTAAAATTCTATTCACAAAAAGAAACGAGCTTCCGTTGCATTGTTACATGCTAATTACATCTTGTATTCCGGTTGCGATAACCTTTGTGATTATAATTAATATAAATATTACTAAGAACTCTCATTATTCCTAGATTTAAAATTATATTACCAAATATTTCACTGACACCACCAGTTTCACTCGCGTTACCGTTCTCGTCAGAATACGGGGATTAAATTTTTAGCTTATTTGCTGATAATCTTTGTATTGGTGAAAGAGTTATTCAAATGGGTTTAATGGTTTAAGCGTGAAAGCGTAACAAACTCATGTTCGCATTTATATTAACACTCGTTGTTCCTCGCGGTTTCATCCGCGTAGTTCCCATTCCCGTGGGAATACGGGGACAAAGTATAGCCTATGAAACTCACTGATAATGTAATTTACTATTAGGGAATCAATTTTTAAAATCAGTTTAGTTTTTTAGGCGTGAAAGCGTAATATATTAACAAACTCTTACATATTAACAATATTAAAAGGATTTAGGATTACTTAGAATTGTTAACTTGATGTACTCAAGACTCAAACTGTATGCATGGTACCTTTAACGCTATAGTCATAAAATTAATTTATTCGATAATTTAATCACATAATCGATGTTATATTTGCTCCCAATTAAATCCAAACGCAGTGAAGCAGGTTAGTCATTTTCACCTTGTTTTCTTTCTTCTCGTGAAATTCGCGCACGCACCGAGAGATCAGATAATTGAATACCTTCACGCAATCATTATTTTATGTGCGATTAAATTTTGCAACCAATTAATAGTTAAAAGCTAATCTATTGATAAATCAATCAACCACAGGTATATTAATGAACAACTAGAAAATTCCGTTGGTTCCGTGGTGTAAAGATGTCACACTTAGGTATTAAATTTAAAATACTTGCGTAAGATACGTCCGTGAGAACTTGGTACGTGTCAGAAATTTTAAACAATTGAAATTTCTATAACTGAGCCAAAGAATGGTAATAATGTGGAGACGAGCATTATTTAACACTTGTTAAAATTACTTTGTATTACACAAGAGTTACGTCAAAATTATAATAGCATTTATAGCTGTTTATAAAATCTAATGAGATAACTGCATAATTATAACATGTATCAAATTTTGATACATTATGAATACATGTGTGTTAAAACTTATATGACATTTTGAACTAAGTTACTTTTTAGTATAGTATTCGTTTTATAACCATTGGTAGAGTGAGTGTTGTATTTTAAGGACTCTTTGGGAATTTAATATAAGACAAGCTTCGAAATTGTAGATAAAGCAAACGATTTTGTAATTTATTCAATTACATTACTTGAATCAGATCAAATCAGAACATAATCATAATGGAACTAGGAAAATGTTGGTGAACTACCATAGAGTAAAAAAGAGCATTGGCAAAGAAATAAATTAACATGTTGTTAACAACAAAAAATGGACAGTTTGTCTGGATTTACACCTAAAGCTAAAAAATCGTAAAGTAACTACAAATATTAAGTTATTTTAAGTTACAACTTGGTAATTCTATATATTTTTAACTTTAACTATATTATGAATGTTAGTATCAAAGTTGAGATCTAAGTTGATCATTTATCACTTTCGCTCAGAGCTGGTCGTGATGAAAGTTGCATGTTACTGAATGAAATCGTTTCAACAATTTGTCTCACAATTCCAGCGCTGTTGCAAAACGTAGGTGAAAATTGAAAATCGGAAGCTAAAGATTCTAGACCTTGCAATCGTAAGGCTTATTAAATGGTAATGTATATATTATTGGGACTAGCATTTTGGAAGACATAAATAATATGTTTTCTGATGTTTACGCGAATTTCACTCATTATAATAAAACATTTTTTACGGATTTATAGTATATATATATAGTATCCAAAACGTCGGGCTTGTAAAAATCTTAATAAACCGCGATAAAATCCGTAAAAATTGTTTTATTATAAAGACATAAATAAGTTCGTCTTTGTCTGTAATGAAACTGTAAATGTATTTACAGATTATAAAGGTTATAATAAATAATTGTAACAAAAGGATGTTTCAATAAGAATCACATTCATTTTTTCACGTGTTTATCATCATTTAATCATCAATTAAGTTGATAATCATCAAAATTCACTTGTTAGTAAACGTCCCTGCTATTTAACCGTTTAAAAGAGTCATCCAAGCTGTTCATGAGTCATCTAATCCTTAGTATTAATAAAATATAACCAATATTATATCCAAACCACGAAAATAATGATGCTTTTATTTAAGTCTAAAATAATTTAATTTGACTACAAACACCCAAGATAAATAGCAAATAACAGCTTATAAATATGGCATGCAAATTAGTATGCTATTGTAATAAATTAAGAATGGCTCTAACCCTTTTTTGTATTTTAATACCCTTGAATAGAATCTGCATTACACACTATTTTTTATTAAAAATTGTTAAAATTAAGCTCAAAAATAATTTTCATTCGATTAAACTTTTTAAATTCGACCTTTTCAACTGACCCTAATTTATTGCGTGCATGTATTTTAACATGTTGTTAGACTTCTAGTCTCTTCTTCTGTGTCTTTTGATTATGTAAATATGTAAGTGTGAACACATCTCGTCACCGGTACTGTATCACACATTATGCAACCTCCGATGTAGGCTCGAATGTTTGAACAGGTCATTTGCATTCGGTTCCACGTTAGATGTATCTAAATATTATGTATGATACAAGTGTCAAAATATATTTCATAACTTATAATGAAGAATGGAATTCATGTCTGTAAATGATGAAGCAAAATATGTCTAAGCATTGTTATGTTTGTGAAACAATTATGAAACAAAAACTATGCGAGTGAAATTCATTTATTTTGTGTTTCTCAACAGCCAGCGTATATTTAACGGCACTCGAGAACAATTTATAAATATTAGCATAATGCGGATTCTATTCCCATAGCGCACAGAAGTCGTGCACTCATTGCACTAGAGGCGCCATGCACATATCACTAAGCACGTAATCCGTTGTCGCCGCACCCTAAATATTTCAAATTCTACGTACCCACGCCGAGAGCGGCTGCTAGCACTAATAAACACCGTGAATTCATGTTTGTGTAAGTCCTTTCACAGGAGTAGTGGTCACTGAAACGTTCTAGCACACACTGCGGGCGGGTGAATGGGTGTTAGAGGCTTTTATATCGGGATGCCGGTGCGTACGCGCCGCTGTGGTGAAAACGTCACCGCTCGCGCCGCCCGCGCAACCCCGCCCCGCCCGCGCCCTCATCACGCACTCCGGGGTATGTTCCTATCCTTGCGGCTCATTTTTGCACATTTTTATTTTATTTCGAGTGCTAGTCGACGTACGACTAAAATAGTGAAAGTTTACAAATAGTTTAGTGATATCGTCTTTTTTACTTTGAAATTAACTTCGTTTGTAATTTTTATGCTAGATTATTTTGTTTTGATTTTGTTAAAATTTTAAAATATTGTATCGATCCAAATAATGTTTTCAAAAAAATCTAAGTGAATTTATTTGAAGGATTTTTAAAAAGAAGTTATCAGTAAATGTTTTCAGACTTTTTCTTACTTTATAACTTTATTTACCAGTTACTTTTAGCTTCAAGTTTTCCAATATTTACTACTAGTGTATGGTTATAATATTATTGAATATTATTAATAATATGTTTTCTTATGTTTACGCGAATTTCACTCATTACAAGGAAACCACCGTTACGGATTTTAACGTGGTCCTCCCGTGACCATGGTTGCTGTAAAATGTAAAGTATCCGAAACTTCGGTCATGTAAAAATCTTAATAAAACTCGATAAAATCCGCAAAAGTTGTGTAATTATTTGAAATTTTTTGGAAATAATTAGTCTTTCAGTTTCATTCACGGTCACATCAGTTTTGGAGAAAAAACTGGAACTATAAACAAATGTGTACGACGACACGTTCAACGAAGGCGAAAGTGGTTTTTTGCAAATCGCATATTTTTTATCATACAACTATTATTAACTTGATTTATAGAGGTTATCGTCGTGGAGATAATGATTAACGTTCATTGAATGAGGCTTATTTCCAGCAGTGGACCGATAACGATGTTGATGATGAAAGTAATACGTGTGCGTTAACGTGTTGATGAAAATGTTGATGATTATTTTTTTAACTTAAGAAAAAAAAATAAGATAACGATAAATTTTAAATCTGTTGAGCGCCTTCGAAGATAAACTCCTACAACTGGAAGTCATTACCTTTTTATTATTTTAGTATAATTAAACAAACAAGGGAGTGGCAAGGGATCGGCCGTCTTGGCGTTTATTGAAAGAGACAGTGGACGGATAGAGGCTGATGATGATGAAAATGATGAAAGTTTTTGTCACGGAAGGACTGTGGTTGCTGTTAAGTATACGAAACTTCAGGCAGTTAAAGAAACTTAATAAGTGGCGATAAAATCCCTATTTGTTTAATTCTAATTAATGAAATTCGGGTAAATTACTTACCTTATATAACTAGAATTATTTAAAACAGTATAATTACCATGTTTTTCACATGTCGCAGAGCTTGATATTTCGTCATTATCTACGAATGTCTTGTTTACGAGAACCTTATATGTCCCGTTATATTATTTTACTCTGCGGGCACAGGTTTCCTCCTCGAAATTAGACGAGAAGAGTGTTTTGGGCCATTTAGACTTCACACAAGAGAAAGGTTTAATCTCATGAGGCATGCAGGTTTTCGCACGATGTTTTCTATCACCGGTGAGCAAGCGATGTTCTCCTCTGCAGCTGCACGGAGAAATTAAAAAAAAAAAACAATTTTGGTCGGGATCGAACCCAGACTTCACTCAAGACCCTAAGCCCGTACTCACTAAGCCATCGCCGCTCGCCAAAACATTTAAAAGGTTAAGCCTTGAAGAAAAGACTATTGACTTTTATATACATCGTTATTTAGTAGTTTTTTGTGTACCTCGTATACATTCGATCACCCAAATCGATTAAATATATAGTAGTAAAAATATATAAAGATAAATATCATCATCATCAGCCTCTATCCATCCACTACTGATCATAGGCCTCCCTCAAAGAACGCCAAGACCACCGATCCCTCGCCACTCGCATCCAACACGGTCAGGCCACGATAAGCATAATAATATGTAAATGTTATCCTTCAATACATCCGTTTTGATTGGATATTGTCTTCTAAATTTAACATTTTTTTACAGAATAGAATAAATTAGTGACTTTACAAAATAATCAGGTTTTTTTAAATAAATGAACTGAAACAAAGGTCAAGATCGGAAGAGGAACGGAAATTTTAATAATTAGTCGTTTGATTTATAGACTATATTAAAATCAACATGCTCTGTTGTAAAATAATGTCTTCTGTATTTAATAATAATATAATAATAATAAGCAGTTATTCTCTATACATGACGCAGCACGCAAATTTGTCCAGAATTCATCGTCACCTTAAGCTGGCACACTAGGCCAATGTTCCGTGTTTCACTTATCTCACACCGCCATAAACAGGGAGAAGAAAAACAAAAAGAAAGAAAATAATAATAATAATAATAATATCCATGGACGATTTTACACCACGTGAATCTGTTGTCACTAATATAAGTTACTGATAAACTTGTGTTACGGGTAACAGACAACGGAAATATATTTAGATAATACATATATTTAATAGATAATACATATTATATTTATGACACATCCATAACCCTGGAACACAGAAAACTTTTTGTTCCGTGACGGGATTCGAACCCATTTACAATGCGCTAACCATTGAGCCACAGAGGTCGTTAAATATAATGTTTCTATTTAAATCTTTATAAAACTAAACATTTGTTAAGAAAATATACGATGAAATATATGTACGGTTATTATACTACACTTGTGTCCGTACAACTGTTATGTAGTAAAAATGTAGAGAAAACATTTTTTTTGTTGGCGTCGATAAATTTCCAACCTTTTTTTACTTCTTCTTTAACGCCGGGAAATGCTCTGAGGCATCCTGCGGGGGAGTGGGTCTCCCACGCGGGTATGTGGGACTCGCTGCGCTACGTGGGAAAGCTGGTAAGTGGACGCAGCTCTACCCACTAAAACCCGGCGAGTGCCACCAATGCCGCCTTTGGTGAGGTGCCCCGGATCTATATAAATATATATCTGAGCAAACAGGGCACCTCTATGGCTAGTCAGTCCCCCAAGGAACCGACAACACCTCCATAGAGAGGTTGTCCCATACCACAGAACAACCCCTTCCAACGTCGGGACAGTACAATGGGGTGAGGTTCCCGTCCTCGCCACTTGCCCCTGCTCTTTATCCCCTCTTCTTATAAGAGGGGTACAAAGAGCCCCCTCAGCTCAATTAGCTTCGCCCAAGGTGCTGGGCCCTAGGCTAATGAGCCCCACCACCACGTCAAGGCCTGAACCATGGTGGGATAAATTTCCCAACGACTAAATTGTTATTAATATTTTTTTCTATTAAAAGCAACTTTACTAAATAACAAAATATTACTAGTACTTATGATGATTATTTTGATTGGTCTATTTTCATGACAAACTTTCTTCGATATGTCCTAAAATAATATGCTCATAGAAGTCCCTTTAAAAAATCCGTTGCTTAGCGCTGATGTAGGCAGGGTCAATTGAGTCTGATGACAAGTGATATTATATAGGATTGGTTCTACGACTCTGAGAAGAGGCCCCAAGTAAAACAGCCGATGACATCCACGGAGGAGTTTTATTTGTGATAGTTGCATAGCAGTTTAGTAAGAGGTAGTGCCTTGCTGCTTTGCAGCAGAAGTGGGCCGGCACGACCGGGGTGGTACCTCTCGCTCACATAACACCGGCGTCAAATGACAGCTATGGCATCGCGTTTCGTGAGGTTTGTGAGTTTCCGGTGGCCCATTGGGGGGGATAGGGAAAAGGAGGGCAATCTGCATGACTTTTTGTTGTGCGGATGTGTATGGGCGTCGGTAGTCACCATAAGGCTCCGATTGCTCGGTTGACTTTCTTATGACATAAAAACGATTATAGACGATCTCCGTGCGGTGGCTGGTCCGTGTTGGATGCGGCAAGTGATCGGCCGTCTTGGTGTTCATTGAGGGAGGCCTATGTTCAGCAGTGGACGTATAGAGGCTGATGATGATGATGATGATCCTATGGGTTTTGGTTTGACAGAGTAATAGACAGACAGACAGATAGACGGACAACAAAGTGATCCTATAAGGGTTCCGTTTTGTATTATGAGGAACGGACCTTGAAAATGGAACCAGGAAGTAACGATACGGAATTCCTTGAAATAAATACGAAATATCTACAACGGAAAATTTAATAAAAATAACGAATGGCTGAATTAAACAATGCGTCGTTTTAATAAAATGTCATCGTGTCACAGAGTTGCGTGTATTTTTTAAATAGATACGTTTGCATCAAAGTTCACGACCTCGATTGCATAGCGGTATCCGAGTTTGCTATGCATTTTAATATTATGGTAAATAACGCGCAATACTGAATAGGCTGTTCATATTTATAGTTCGATAGGTAAAATGGCAGACGTGCGAACTGTCCTTAGCGTCGCTGGAGCATAAATGATTTCACCTGGTTCAGTTATTCTATGCATGCGTTGAGGCTCTGCCACATAAGTGCAATTTTTTGCCTGAAACAAGCAGGGTAGTAGTACACATGCACGTGGGAGCGCGGCATCATCCCTCCCACTAGTAAATAATACATTTCCTATGCGTTATAATATCCGTCAAACTAACCTAGTAAATATTATAGCATGTTAAAAGATAGAAAATATGGCCCCTTATATATATATATATATATATATATATATATATATATATATATATTTAAAAACTAGTCTCACACTTTATTAAGTATGAGACCACACACAAGCCTTATATTATTGCGGCTCTACACTCTCGGTGGAGACCACTCCTTATGTCTCGCCTGAGGCTTCTCAGTCCGCCTAAAATATATAAGTGACAGGCCGAGGACAGATTTACCATCTACACTCTCGCGCTCGCCCTGAATTATATTTTATTCTTTGGCCCTGCCTGAGTCTGTCTCGGAGAGAGTGTACAACCGTCTTTAGATAGATCTTTCAGTTAGAGGCAATATTCTACTTTTTCAGCTAGTTTCCAGATAGAAATATTCGGTGGTAGAAAAAGTAGAATAGAGAGCCTATATATATAGAAGCTAACAAAATCTAGGGCATTTTAAGTAGTATTTAAAAATATGAGACAATCTTTATGAGAGTATATTTTGTTAGCTTTTTTATGTACGTGTTTTATTTATGTATATAATATGTATATTATTTATGTATATAAGGGGCTATAGGTATTTTCTATCTCTTAGCAGTGAGATCGACTCCACAATGATGGGAGATTTTGTAATAAATCCGTTGTGTGATCGATCCATCCACCCATCTTTCTTATTTTAACAATAGGATATCTCCTGAGCCGGTAATAAACATATTACTTATTGGTTAATTTAATGATAGAGTGACTAATGGATGATAAGATGACTTTTTAATCTGAAAAATGTCACTATCATTATTATCAGGATATGTCCATCCTCTGAATGTTGTACCATAAAATTGAAACTAATTACTACGTCATTAACAACTACATTTTTCAAATTGACATAACTAAATTTTTATTACCAATTAAAATAAATTTATTTTTAACATTTTTTATTTATACAGGCCCATTTACTTTTTTTAACCAGAGCGTAAATTATTTTTCAAATTATTCTAGTAGTTGGAATAAAGATATAAATATTATATAATCTATGTCACTATTCTGTTTCGAACAATATTACTTACGTCATTTAGGTAAATAAACCAAGTTTAATAATGCTATTATGTTTTTTCTAAAAGGTGTATTACATAATTGTTTTAAACATAAATAAGTTTATCGCGAAGTTATTATATACACCCATAAATGGGCGACTATAGTTAAATGGTTACTGGCTTTGGTCTTGAAGTGAGAGTTCTGGGTTCGGAATATTATTCCCGTGCCTTAGAGATAGTAGAAATAGACTCACCACCAGCAAAAGAACATCGTAGAAAGAATGAACATCTGATGAGTGATATTTAAAAATTGAGAGTTTAAAAAGTTCGCCATGACGCCAATTATGGGGGAGTATTAACCACCCACGTCTTTGAGAGAGGAATGAGAATTGCAAATAATAAGCCTCCCATTATCATCTATACTAATATTATAAAGATGAAGAGTTTGTTTGTTTGTTTGAACGCGTTAATCTCAGGAACTACTGGCCCCATTTGAAAAATTATTTCAGTGTTAGATAGCCCATTTATCGAGGAAGGCTATAGGTATATAAAATCACGCTGTAACTTATAGGAGTTGAGTAACGCGGGCGAAGCTGTAGGCAACAGCTAGTACAATATAATTACAGACATAATATATAAAACAAAATAAAGCCATTGAAGGAGGCCTATGTTCAGCAGTGGATGGATAGAGGCTGATGATGATGATGATAAAACATTTGTATTTGTTAGAAAATATTAAAAAATCGTCATGTCTTTAAATTTAATTGGTTAAATAAATAATCATGTATATAGACGATAATAATAATAATAATTTGATTTATTTCAAGAAACATACAAAATCTTTACATAAACATACACAGAGATAGGAATTCACCTACGAGTAAGTATGAAAGCATTCTTGTGGCAGGTGGTCCCGCTTTTCCATAACAATTAGATACATTAGAATTTAAAATAATAATAATATCTATGGAAGCTTTTACACCACGTCAATCTGGTCCCGTGGTAAGTTCTCGAAGAACTTGTGTTACGGGTACCAAACAACGGAAATATATTTAATACTTTTATATATACATATATTTAAGATTTTTTATTATATAATACACAAATTTAATATACAGCCATGACCCAGGAACATAGAAAATATTTTTGTTCCCTGGCGGGATTCGAACCCACAACCTCCGGCTTGAGCGCCAACGCTCGACGACCTCTATGGCTTACCACTGGTAAGCACCACTGAGCCACAGAGGTCGTCAAAGCATTATAATAACAAAGTACAATAATTTATTAAAGATTAAGTTGCCTAATTAGGTACGTAATCTAAAGACAATAAATAATATAGAAAATAATTAATTATTGAATATTTTTGGTATATTTGTATATGTTATGCAAGTAATTTAGTAGAGATGTTCATGGGCGACGTCTACCACTTACCATCAGGTGGCACGTTTGCCAGTTTGCCAATCCAACTAATATAAAAAAACAAGTGTGCGCGTCTGTATGCGAGTGTATATGTGTTTCATATACACTTTCAGAAGACATTTATTTACATAAAAGCTAGTGTAAGCGCAATGCAGGTTAACGAACTCACGTGCAAATAAAAACCATTACAAACATATCGTGCTGTATACGATATATCGTCATACATTTCACGGTGTTGTGTCCGTGGCACAGTACATCCTCCCCACCGTACCGTCACCTTACCATTGCTTCGTTCAAGAAGAGCCTGTAATCTTTTCCTGGGACTTATTATTATTAGTAAGTCGAGGTAGTGTCATGCTTCATTGCAGCCGAACTAGGCCGGCACGACCGGGGTGGTACCTCTCGCTCACATAACACTGGCGTTAAGTGACAGCTATGTCGCGTTTCGTGCGGTTTGTGAGTTTCCGGTGGCCCGTTGGGGGGATAGGGAAAAGGAGGGCAACGCTGCATAACCTCTGGTTGTGCGGATGTGTATGGGCGTCGGTATCATAAGGCACCGAATGCTCGTTTGCCCCCTTATGACATAAAAACAGTATTTTTGTCATCATTCAACATAATTAGTTTTAATTATGATTACATTCTTCTGTTGTGTCGAAGCATAAGTTACTTTTTGCGTAATAAAATTATAATAAAATAATATTACACTTTTTTTATAAAAGTCTTCAAACGAATAGTCGTTTCACCTGGTGATAAGTAATAAGCGATATCTACATACACCTGCTACATCATACAATATATACAACTCTACCAACAGGTGGTCAATATCATCCATGAACGTTAATAACTGGAGGCTGTCCCAATCTCTAGGCCCAAAGAATCCTGGCTCAAGGATGGATGACGTATTAATTTATAATAATAAAAAATGATAACCTTAATCATTCCCTTCCTACTTAAGGCAGACGTCACACAATCCATAAAGCCACTTCGGAGGCGACTGTAATTGCACTAAATGCACCGACCTTTCACATCTAGGCTCTTACATATTAATGTTTATTTACACATAGAGTAAATTATACATTGGGAAACGTTTCTCAATGGGCTAATACTTCCCAAATGTTTCCGGTACATGTTGGTCAATTCCATCATTAACGTACAATTTCGTGGTAAGATGCCAGAAGATGGCAATTCCAGGATGTGTACCATGTTTATAATGTTCCTGATATTTAATGTATGCTAAATGAGCTAAGTTTATTTCTAAAATTGTCTTCAAATATATTAAGTCATCATCATCAGCTGCCATCTCCATATTGAATTTTTGTATTGCTGCTTCCTTCAGATGCGTATAGCTTTCTTTGGTTCAGCCTTTAATGTCATCGAGCCACTTTCTCCTCTGACGGCCTGGGCCGGCCTTCTCCTCCCCGGGATCTTCCCCTCGAGAATTAACCTTGGAATTTCATAAAAGGACTCTCTGCACGTGTCCAAAGAGGGAAAACTTTCGACTCACGATAATCGACTCTCGTGTTTATAAGTATCCTGACGTTTGAAGTAAAAAGTTGAAAATTATTAAGTGGAAAGTTTATTAGTGGGAGAGATACGATGTGCCACGCACCCGTCTGCATCGCTACGCGGTCGGTGTTCCAGAATGAAGTGCAGAGGCCTTAGACAAAGTAACATTAGAAAAACGATAACGAAGTTCGAAAAGAATAAAATGTATGGGATTGACATAAGCCGTCGTCAATTATGTCACTCGTTATCGTTATCGCAAGTTGGTAGACAATGTTAAAATTCGTATCAAAATCATAAACTGTCAATTGGTTATCGAACACTTATGTCAAACTTATGTTATTTTATTATTGATATTGATTCGTTATCCGTGGGCGTGAGCCATGGAGGGCAACATTTTCACAATTTTTATGAGTTATAGTGTGTATGAGGTCTATTTACATAGAAATTAATTTTAATTTTTTGGTCCGATTTGACACTTCTTGTCGAACTTTGTTGACACTTGACAGTGGTTGTCGTTACACTGTCACGATCTTTGATTGATCATTGGCTAGAAAATTGTTATCGTTATCTCAAAGACGATAACGAATTTCGGCTACAAAGCGATGTCACTTTGTCTACAGGCCCTGGACAAACTGTGTAATTACTCTCACCATCTTACGTTTCAAGATTGGTAACCCCTGAATAAATTACCTCAAATTATCTCTGGTGTAGTGGTGGTATGTAAAATGGCTTCACTAACAAATATAAAAACCTCATTAAAAGTCTCCTTTTTATGTTGTGGTAGAAGTGAAGCCATCCGCCGTCTTCCCGTTGGTCGATCGGCCTATCTCCAGTGTTTTTTTTTTATGTTAGTAGGCAAACTGGCAAACGTACCACCTGATGGTAAGTGGTCAACGTCACCCATGAACATAAACTGGAACCTGGAACGAGCCCAGGCAACATATTTATGTGTTGCCTATCCTGAGACATAAGATGTTAAGTCTCGGTGCCAGTAATTACACTGTCTGTCTTGCCCTTCTCTCCGAAACACAGCAAAGCTGTTTCACGGGAGAAACAAGCAAGATGGTGGTACCCATGCAGCCGGGAGCGCGGCACAGCGCTTCCCTCCCACCGGTAAATGTATACGGCATATGATAGTACAGGTTACATACTACCTCATTGTAATAATAATACGCGTATTTAAATGCACCGTATGTAAGCGGTTGTGCCATGCTGTTTTGCAGCCGGATTGGGCCGGCACGGCATTGGCCGGGCATAATACCATATATATATATATGGTATATAATTTAAAAAATATTATATAGTGATCAACAAAACTTTTAGGAGGTATTATTTATATCCGTTATACATTTCTATTACAATTTAACATTCTTGTTGACAAAATAAAATAATACAGGAAATATTAGATAATTATTATACAGGAACTGAGATATAACAGCGAGAACCGGACCGGAGTCCGTTATGTTCCAAGATACTGATGAAAATAAAAGTGGTTTTGTGGGCTTTGCACAACGTTTTATAAGTTTATGTCGTTTACTGACTTTCAGAGATTACTCAGCAGTATGAACGACTGCTTTGTATGTAATTTTACTTGTGGTTATGGGTTTGGAGGTAAACTAATAGAGAGCTGGAGGCGAGATGTAGAGCTTCCACTGGTAGTCAAGTTTTAAAAGGTCTTAATAAACATAAGCAAATCAATAAATATAAAGTTGTCAATCTCGTCTATAACAAAGGAGTGGGTAACAAACAAGACAACAAACATACAGGTGAAGCTAAGGAAAAGCATGTAAAAATCATACTTAAAACAAGTGGTGTTGTCCGTTGCCGGCTTGAAAAATTGTGGTTTTCGGTACCAGTAAATATTCTGATAAATATTTTTTCTCGGCACCAAACTTCACGCCAACGTATATCTCAGGAGAGATAAAGCAAAGAAGGGCAGACAAATGCTCTATACAGGCAGTGTAATAACTGGCACCGAGACTTACTGTCTTTCGTCTCAAGATAGGCTACACATGAATGGCCTTTATGTATTCCGCGGGGTATGAATGAGTTCCCGATACGTGTTCTGCAGGGTATAAATGAGTTGCTTTTATGTGTTCCGCGGGGTATGAATGAGTTGCCTATATGTGTTCCGCGGGGTATGAATGAGTTGCCTATATGTGTTCCGCGGGGTATGAATGAGTTGCCTATATGTGTTCCGCGGGGTATGAATGAGTTGCCTATATGTGTTCCGCGGGGTATGAATGAGTTGCCTATATGTATTCCGCGGGATATGAATGAGTTGCCTTCCGCGGGGTATAATCATAGGCTTGACTAGTTATCATCACGTGGCTCGTCTATCAGTTTTTCTATCCACTAAGATAAATAATCTAGGATAATTTGTATCTAACTGACAAAACTATTGTTTTTTTTTTTCTCTTTTAAAAAAGCCTGAACCCAGCAGCATTCGAGCTGACGATGATGATGGCGCACCAGATGTTACAAATTGACAAACATAGAGATGTTGTCAAGTTTACATCTGCACCTTTTCTCAGTTATGTCATAACTTACGTATTGCACGTAAAAGTATTTGAATTTCAAATTTCATTTTAAGACTTTTGTTTTTAGAAAAATGACGTTATTCTGTTGTTCATGTCTTTTCCGCGTGGATTAAGGTAAAACTACCCTAAAAATTAGGGGTTTCCCTATTATTTCTTCTGCTATTGTGATTATCATAAATATATTTTGTTAAAGTTTTATCTTTTAGTTATACTAATAATAATTGTAGCCTAATTGGCCTTTAAAATATGTTACGTAATTAAAATAAACTAATCTCTTCGTCGTTGTATTATAAGAAAAGGTCTGTCTCTTCCAGTATTATTATTATCAGAGTGCAGCCATCCAATATAATAACTATATCTATATATATATATATATATATCTAAATATATTATATATACCTTTAATTATTATTTTAACTTTTTTAACTATATTAGTTTTCTTTCGCGCTGGGAAATGCTCTTAGGCATCCTGCGGGGGAGTCGGGACTCCCCAGGTGGGTATGTGGGACTCGCTGCGCCCGAAAGATGGTAAGGTGAACGCAACTCACCACTAAAACCCGGTGAGAACCACCAATGCCACCTTTGGTGTCGCGGATCTGTTGGACACCTCGACGTCCACCGAGGGGTTGTCCCGCACCACAGAACAACCTCTCCCAACGTCGGGACAGTGCAATGGGGTAAGGTTCCCCCATCCTCGCCCGTTGTCCCTCCCTGCTATTTGTCCCCTCTAATTATAAAAGTACAAAGAGTAGCCCCCTCGGTTCAATTGACTTCTCCCCAGGGTGTTGGGTTCTCCTTAGGCTACTAGTAGCTTTCCCTACCTCCCTCCCTCCCTCGGTTTAATTGGCTTCCCCCAAGGTTTTGGGTTCACCTTAGGCTACTGACCCCCAACACCACGACAAGGCTTGAACTATGGTTGGGAACGTTTTTAACTCTGTAAATATATTTTGCAATATCCAATGCATTTTAGAGTTTGTAAAATTACATAATAATACATAATATATTTATTTCAGTCATTTTCTAAGAAAACTGTCGAGAGATTTTTTTTGGGGTGATGATGATGATGAAACAAAATATAACACGTTCTGAAAGGTATGGCAGAATTAGTTTTATAATTATATAATCAGATAATACATAAATCCGGTTAGAAATGTTAAATTGCCTATGAAAATGTTTCCGCGCGTTAAGCGAGTGGACGAATTTTATGTAACGATAAGAATGATGCCAATTATAATAATCGAAATCAAATGGGTGCCATTCAAGATTATAATATTTCCACAAACACTATAAATGTTGTAATAATTAAAATAATAAAGGTTGACTTAGATTGACCATATAATGAACGAGGGCACGTAGGAGGCGCTACTAAACGCGACTCCAGTAAGGGCCCTGTGCTCGTGTCGGGCTTCAGGATGGGAACCTGTAGCACATGAGTAAGTAAACGTACAGAGACAAAGCTTCCTTCCTTACTACGCGTAAAACTGTTACCTATTGTGATAGGGTTGTCACACGTGGATAAAATTAAACGAACAAAACAATTTTTTTTATCGAGTCTCTATGTCCATATTCTATCTTTATTACCTACAAAATATTTTTTCTAAATATTTTGTGTTTATATTTTTTATTTGCAATAATCTGTTGTACCTTTTAATAGAGTGGTAAATTCTAATGGAAAGCACTCTCATTGTATATCAATTTTTATCATAACTATTATAATATTTTTTATTCCGAACAGGAATCGTCTGCTAATTACGTATTCTGTACCTATACTTATTGTATTTTTACTATAAAGTTTAGCTAAGATTCAAGATTTAATGTCGGGTCAAATGTTTCCCTAACTAGACTTTAGGCACATCCATAAAAACTTAGTGAACAAAAGTTATAATAATTAGTAGAAATAAAATAATAAGATATAACTTACCTTCTTACTTGAAATCTTTGGGATAGCTAAAATATGATTTGTTTTATTTGCTCTATTATTGTTCACACAGATACATACACACAGTACAGTATACAATATTGACACTTTTTACTTTTAATTATCAACAATAATTTAAGAACAATGTTATAAAATATGATTCTTTTTTATTTGCTCTATTATTGTTCATACACACAGTATAATAAACAATATTGACACTTTTTACTTTTAATTAACAAAAATTTAAGAACGGTGATAATAATTCGAAATACCCGCCAAGCGAAAAATTATAAAAGCAACTTAACACGTGCACTCACATCCCCGCGTTCGAACACTCGTCGAACCGGTTTCGACCGGTTTCTACTCGTACGTGACGAGCCACGAGTGCTTACGCACACATGCGTTACGACTCTTGTAGTAGTGCAATCGATTCGCGCGGTTGTATGAAGCTTTGCCTCTGTCCGTTTATTTACTCATGTGCCTGTAGCACAGGACGTCGCGGGGACTGCTTAGTGGCGGCCATACAGTCCCCCCTTACGAGGAGTAGTCTGGCCTTTCGCCGAGGCTAGCCTGTCACAGAGATGCTCCTGTTGCCTGCAGATCCGAGACCCCTAGAAAACGGCTGAAGGCACTCGCAGTGGTTTTAGTTGGGTTTTAGTAGTACACTACCCAAGTGTACATAGTTCCAGGAGCCTTACCAGAGGTAACCCTGATACATGCGTAAAATATGCATTTCCCTGAGAAAACAAAAGAAAGATGAATATAAAGTTTATAAGAACAACACCTGAGGAAGTTCGTAGGGGTTGAAATCCAGTGCCGCTCGTATCTACTGTTTCCTCCTATTGTCTTCGTTATATTATGTAGTTACACTCTAATTTTATTTATCTGTATAAATACGGCAATTAAGCGGCCGTCTTGTCGTTCATTGAGGGAGGCCTATGTTCAGCAGTGTACGGATAGAGGCTGATGATGATGATGATATTGAAGTCTACGTTCAGACTAGATTTCGATGTTCTCATAAACTCAATCCGCCTTATTCCAAAACGAAGACTAAATATAGTACCGAGTTTAATACCAGCTTTAAACCATGGTCTAATATAAATGTTATTACAAAAACTAGTTTAACGCTAGTACCAGGACTATCTATGGTACTAAAGTTAGACCACCGTGACCCCTAGTTTAACTTCGGTACTAACCTCAAAACTTTAAATTATCAGATGTCTTATGCGTTGAATTTGCGTTTTTTCGTATTAATTGTATTGAAAGGTAATTAAATGAACTCGATGTAGACAAAATTATTGAATTGGACTAACATTTAAAATAATTATTCTGACATCCTTATATAATTTAACATTATATTTCTGTAATTTTGTTGTATTGTATTTTGTCATTGATATACATACCTATTTTATATCATATGTAATAATTCTAATTAACTCTGATATTTTTCATGGATGTTTGGATTAAATAAACACTCACCTTTTCTTGAGAAGTCCAATTATCATCCCTTTTTTCTTTTGTTGATACATTTTACAACATAAGTAATGTTCGTGGCACACAAATTCACAACAAAAAATATTATACTATTCTTATGAACAACATACCGTCTATTTAGAATCAAAGAACAATAATGGCTGTATTGTAACTATTGGTAAGTGGTAACTTGACTTACATTGCAATAACTAAACATTAAACAATAAACATTTCGATGACATTAGAACTACGCGCGCTTTGTATTTCATTCCCTTATACGCTAGCTATATAAAGAACTTAACAGCGAAATATTACAATATTTGTGTGTAATAAACAAGAATTTAACCTACCACACTACCTCAAAGTACAAAGTAGTAAAGATTTCAGATATTTTATATAACACAATAAATTTTATTATCAAAATATTGATGTATTTTCCACATTATATTTAATTATAAATTAGCGAGCTTTGCATAAAAAGGAACGGTGTAGCGAACTAATCAAATATTGATCGAACAAAATGAATGATATGTTGCTCAATAATCTGTGGATACAATTAAACCAGGGACGATCTTTGGTACTACCTAGACCCCGGTTGGTCCTCGATTTGTAATAAGAATGAATTTTAGTCCATGGACTAACGTTAATACCGTAACAAACCTGGACTTTTCAGTCTTGGTTTAATCCCGGTACTAGATAAGTTTTTTGTAATAAGGCGGTCTAATTTCAATATTTTTAGCCCAGTACTTTCTACTAGTATTTAGTAGAAAGTATCTGCCACTACTGGACCACTGACTCTGTGTGGCAATAACTAACAATTTTGAGAAAATTGGAGAGGTCCGCGCATAAAAATATTAAGAAGAATAGAAGAAGTGGCACCGCGTATCTAATAGTGAAAGAAACACGAACCACTTATAGCCACAGCATACCGATTGTCATCAACACCCGAACCATTTTGATCCACCAGAAATTCTCATCTTTGTTATGCATTTCATGCTTATCTCGTGCCTCGTGGTGTCAGTCACTTTCGTTCTTCATCGTCAAGCCTTATATTACGATACTATTGGATACAGCTCTCCTCCTCGAAAACAGGCAAGGCCATAGTTCACCGATGCGCTGGCCCAATGCAGGTTGGAGAACTTCACACAACTTCACGGGCCTTTTAATCTCATTAGGTAGGCAGGTTCCCTCACTATGTTTTGCTTCACCGGTGAGCAACCGATGTTGTCATGCTTAGGTGCACGTAAAAATTAAGGAAAAGCCATTTCCAGGCACCACATGGATCACGATCGAACCCGCACCTCTCACTCAAGGGACAGAGCCCATACTCACTAGATTATCGTCGCTCACAGTTTCATTCTTATATGGACAATTTTATTACGAAATTTATTTGTCAAAGAGACTACGAATATAGGCAGTTCTATAACATTCAGAAATACGGAAAATTCTAGAACCTGAATTACCGTTGGAGATTAGGGGTCAGCCCCGTAGGTCATCACGCGGAGAACGCTTTAGTTGAGGAAGTCTTGATACTTTAAATATACACTTATTAAAAAGATTAGTACAATTTAGTTCCTAAAATACGTACTTTTTCGTTCAATATTATTTACCGATGTTATACCTATAATGTAAAACTAACAAACAGTTAACGCATAATATGAATCAAGTGCATACCTTTCGCGTGAAATAAGATCGAGCATTACACAAACCGAGTACTTGAATACAATAATTGTGGAGGTATTTGGGACAGGGTCCGAGCGGATGGCGGAGTCGTCAACCGTCCGCGCCCGACCTGAAGGTCTACGGGTTTCATGGCTCGCGTCAAAGACTAGTGCACAGACGCGCTTAGATCAACTAATGAAATATTCGATTTTATTGCAACAGCCATTATAATGAAGAATTGAGAAGAAACAGTTAGATCGTCCTCCCTAGATGGGACGACGATAAGCATGCAGCGGCCTGACCTGTGTGAGTAGCGGCTGGCGGCGATCTGCCGTCTTGACGTTTATTGAGCTATGTTCAACAGTGGACGGAAAAAGTTTGATGATAATGATGATTCAGAAGACAACAGTATGACCTACAATACGATAAAATCATTTATTCTTTATTATTCATAAATTTGTAGCTATTGTCCCCGTGTTTGAAGCAAAAATATTGTGAAAAATGAGAAATATATAATATGTTATTAGTTATTTTGTCATTTTCCAAATACCTACATATTTCTTATTCTTCACATCGCATGTTTTTAAAAGTATATTCATGATTATACTATGTAATTATTTTTTAAGTTTAGTAGTAGACCGGCTGCTTGTAGGTTAACTTGTCTAAGATATAAACAGACCGTGACCCGTGGGTAGGCCCACCGGTCACTGCTCCTGTGAAGGCGACTTGTGAGATTTAATGATGATTACACTGTCTCTCCTGCACTCTTTTTGTAAAAACAAAAAACTTGGCAAAACCTAAGGGATAATGCCATAAATTTATATAAAGAAAAAAATATCAGTCAAGTGCGTTAATAAAATTTTCCCAATTATTCTTTGACACAATGTTGTCACGACGTTTGCCTCACTGCGGCGGCTAAGTATTTGCAGTATGCGGAAGATAAAATGCAATATTTAACAATTTTGTTTATAATATTTTATTATCTATGTCCCAAGAATAATTTGTGCGAAAATGTGCAAACACTGTTTAACAATTGAAGATGTACCGTTATATTTTCTTTACAATATTTTCTTCATTTATTCAATGAGTGACTTGTCAATTTTTGAGAACAGCAAAAAATACTTGTCAATTTACTGTAGCTAATTGTGGAAACGTTGAAAGATCATTTATGTTTTCTTCCTAAAAAGATTACGATATGAAATATGAATGTCCCTGTTATCTGCTTAACGGTAAGGTAAGGGTTGTGGGGATGACGACTTCATTATTCACATGTCGAACTTCTGATGGTGAGACTATATACGAGTACGTAAATAAATAATCACATTTTCAGTTGGCTTTATGAGGCACGCGGTGCGGTAGCTATACTTATTTTCGTGAAGCAGCTTTGCTTTTTTCTATGAATATAAAATATTTTATTGCTGGGAGGGATGCGTTGGTGCCGCACTGCCGTCTGCATGAGAACCACCATTTTGTTTAATGCTCCAGTGATTCACCAGGTTTGCCTTTGCTTTGTTTTGGAGAGAAGCGTAGATCTTATGATTATAATGACGCAACTACTAAATCACAATTAATCAGGCATCTTTTAATAATCTCTTTCCACACGTCTCTGTCGCTCGTTACGGTCATAGTAAGTCAATGTCTACGGGTCCAGCGGAAACACTTCCGACGTGAGCCACCTTCTCATTAACCTTGTCGTAATTGGACACCACCTGCACACCACGGATAATTTGACTGATGTAAGAACTCGTTTATTACTCGTGTTATACTACAAGTAAAAAATTAAAGCTTTATCAGACTACGAGAAAAGTATATACCCCTTCTTGTTGAAGTTAAAATGTAAGCTATATTTTAACTTCAACCGGATAGTATTAATAAAACAAACCTCATTCATCAAAATCGGATAAGAATTTTAAACACAATGATGGATCTTGCGTAAATAGATTATCAATCTATTATTTCTTTTTGTTTTGTCGTAGCCGGGTAAAAATTTCCCTCTTCTTATAAGAGGGGTAAAAGAGCAGCTCCCTCGGCTCAATTTGCTTCGCCCAAGGTACTGGGCTCACCTTAGGCTACTAAGCCCCACCGCCACGACAAGGCTTTAACCATGGTGGTGAGGTCTGACCTCCCTAGAGAGACGCTGTTAATTTAAAATGTAAAAAAATTGAATCGATTAACTAATTTATATATAACTGTGCTACTAAAAACATTATGATAAAAGATAAAATCCACATTTTGATGTGGTTTGTGTGTTTTAGTTTTAGAAATTGCACTATCTCGACTTTGAGAGTGGTTGTTCTGTGGTGAGGGACAACCCCTCTGTGGAGGTAGTGTCGGTCCCTTGAGGGACTGACTAGCCGTCGAGGTGCCCTATTTGCTCAATAGATCCGGGGCATCTAACAAAATGTGGTATTGGTGGTATTCGCCGGGTTTTAGCGGGTTGAGCTTCGTCCACCTTACCATCTTTTGGGCGCAGCGAGTTCCACATACCCGCCTGAGGAATCCCCCCCTCCCCAGCGGGATGGCTCAGAGCATTTCCCGGCGTAAAAGAAAAAAAAGGTGCCAATAAATGGCTAGTTTACCCTAATATGTGTTCAATTTCAAGTTCAAAAAACCTTTCTCCTAGTATATTTCAAGGTGTATAAATCATTCAGTCGACTAATGTAGCACCGATATTGAACGGTACTCGGTAATTAGTATGCAAGAACCATCCTCAACGGTCACACCGAATTATTGTCCTACTTCCTCATAATACCACATTTTTTACCTACTATAAATATGTATAACATACAGTTTTATAATTTGTAATATATGTCACATTTACCTAGTGCAATACTTTTAACATAGTTTAAAGTAGCTTTTTGTATGTATTTCACAATCTATAACGTCTAATGTTTAAAACTGAAACTTTATTTAAAAAAAATAGCAAAACATTATTTCGAACATTTTCAGAAATATTAATATCTTGCTTTTAATATTACGTAGGCGCTTTTGTAAAATGTAAAAAATAACGGTGTTCTTATGAATAACATATCCGAGAAGACTTCAATGAAATTTTGTAAACTTTTTTTTTATAAAGTTTTGGGCAAATTGCCAATCGGCCTACCTGGTCGAAAGTGATCACAGACATAAATCTATGGAATAGACACCTACTAAACCTGTCTTTGGATAGACAACTTCTACGCCGGAGAGTTTGCAGTGCACATCAAGCATCTAAATTCTAAACGATATAGAGCGGTAATGTTTGTATGAAAACAAATTCCTCTAAAATTGTGCTGCGACGCTGCACCGGTTCTGCGCTCTGATTGACCAACTGATGGCCATTGATGGATGCTTGGCCGATTACACGTACATATAGATCACTGGTTGGTTGAATTGCTATTAGGTCAGCGACAAATCCCCACCATGGTTCAGGCCTTGTCGTGGCGGTGGGGCTCAGTAACCTAGGGTGAGCGGTGCACCTTGGGTGAAGCTAATTGGGCCGAGGGGGCTTTTTGTACCCCTCTTATAAGAAGAGGGGACAGAAGAGCAGTGGGCAAGGGGTGAGGATGGGAACCTGACCCCATTGTACTGTCTCGACGTTGGGAGGGGTTGTTCTGTGGTGCGGGACAACCTCTCTGTGGTTTTGTTGGTTCATTGGTGGCACTCGCCGGGTTTTAGTGGATAGAGCTGCGTCCATTTACCAGCTGTCAGGCGCAGCGAGTCCCACATACCCGCGTGGGGAGACCCAATCCCCCGCAATTAGAGAAAAAAATAAAAACAAAATATTTACGCGTCATAACTGTAGTGAAGTTCGATTGTTTCAATTTACCTGACCCAGTTTTTGGTATTTTTTGTATCAAAGTTAAGTTTTAATAAAACATATTTATTAATTTCGAATTTATACAACTTTTTAGCGTATATGTGAACCTACCTAATAACCTGCTCACCTGATTTCGAGGACGCGTGTCCAGCAGGGACGTACGAGTCTTGTGCAAACTATGTACACTTATGCTAAATAATATGTTTGACTGACATCGATACATCGACGATTATCTTACATGAAACAGCCGTGAAATAGTGTACGCTGTGCTTCGGCACGAGAGTACGATGAGCGATTCTTGTGTCTTTTTTATGTCAAAAGGGGGAAACGAGCAGTCGGAGCTTTATGGTACCGACGCTCATAGACATGCACAAAACGCGACAGCATACCTGTCATTTGACGCCAGTGTTATGTGAGCGAGAGGTACCACCCCGGTCGTCCGGCCCACTTTGGCTGCAATGCAGCATGGCACTACCTCTTACAAAACTCCTAGACCAAATCCCTAAGTCCATTGATATTCTTGGCATTCCTTTATCTCTGACAAATATGCGACAAGAATTAAGTTACGCGTACGAGCGATTGTGAGCGGTGGTGATCACCTACTATCTCGCGAGCCGCTTACTCCTTATGCAAAAAAAATACGACCATGATATACGATATCATCAAAGTCTTCATTTTTCATACAAACATCCGAATTGAGAACTTACTCCTTTTTAGAACTCGGTTAAAAATAACAAAATTTATGAGAATGATTAAATATCAGAACTTGATGGAGTTTATACTTATTTCCGTTATCATAAATTATTTCATAAAATGACAAAGTGTATGTCAATGATTAAATATCATATATGTCTTGTTTCCTGTATCTTTCCCCCTTAACACAGTCACAACCCTATCATGAGCCTCTTAAAACGTATCACCGTTTTCGTTATGTATCTAGTTATAATACAGGTTTTTTAAACCTTTGTTAATGTTATGTATACCAATAAATTAAATCCGCAGTCAGTTATTTTAAAACAATCGCCAAAATTAAATTGAAAATGTTTTATGATTTCCTCTAGGCGTTGACAGAGGCCTTGGTCAAGCAGTGGACTTTTATGAACTAATAATGACGATGAAAGAAGTATAAATGAATCCCACCAATCCAATCCCACCAGGGAGGATGGTGATACCCACTCCCGTCCGCATGGGTATCACCATCCTGATTGTATCCCCCGTGAAATAGGTTTGCTCATTGTGTTTTGAAAAGATGGGCAGATCGAGCAGTGTGCCACAGAAATTATTTACGTCTCCGGATAGGCAACATGTGAATAAGTTGCCTTTTTTCCTTTTGCGCCGGGAAATGCTCTGACGCATCCCGCGGGAGAGTGGGCCTCCCCAGGCGGGTATTTGGGACTCGCTGCGCCCGAAAGGTAGTAAGTGTAGTAGTAGTGTAGTAGTGACAACCCCTCTGTGGAGGCGGCGTCGGTCCCCTAAGGGACTGACAAGCCGTCGAGGTGCCCTGTTTGCTCAACAAATCCGGGGCACCTCACCAAAGGCGGCATTGGTGGCACTGGGTTTTAGTGGGTAGAGCTGCGTCTACTTACCAGCTTTCGGTCGCAGCGAGTCCCATGTACCCGCCTGGGGAGACCCACTGCCCCGTGGGACGCCTCAGAGCATTTCCCGGCGTTATAGAAAAAAAAAGACATAACATCTAGAAGAACGTTCTACATGCAGTGACCGGTCTTATTTGGATGCGAGTGGCGGGCAATCGGCCGTCTTGGCGTTCATTGAAAGATTCCTTGGTCCACTAGTTGACGGAAAAAGGCTGAAAATGATGTGGATGATAAACACCTCAGTATGTTTCATGAATGATTTGTCAGTAAAAAAATGTGTGCGTACAAAGTACACATATCAGAAGTGAAACTTATTTGACAAACAAATTTTTAAATCTCGTGTATATTTATACTAATCTATAGCTTTAAATTTCCGAGACTTGCAATGGGACGTTCGCTCTATCTCACTCTCTCTTGATCTTTCTCACTCGCTTACTCCCTACTCTCACTCCATGGCTATGTGCTTCATGCTACGTTCGCCCTTTCTCACTCTCTCTCAATCGGTCTCAATCATAAACATATAATATAAGTATATTCTAAGTCTATGGTATCAATCACTCTCTCCCTTTTCTTGGACAAAAACGTTGCACATTTTCGTGACGTTTCCTCCGTAAAAATTTTACCCTCATGCGCACTAAGAAGTTTCACTTCAATAAATGTTATCATTCAATGTTGTTAGGGTAATATAAAATAAAGGAATTCATAGAAACTCCACATACGTTTTATAAATTTTAAATAGAGCATATCAAATATCAGTCTCTTTTTCTAGGTTTTCTTAAAGATAACGTGAAACCAAAATTCGATTCTTTGTATGTACGTTTTATTTCATCTCATGATTTCATTTGACAGTTTTCAAGTACCAACACATATTACTACCAGTGATTACTACATATACTTTTGATTTGTATAAGATAAAAACCAAATAATTGTGACCTTGCCTATTCCCGGAAAACCACAAGGAAACAATTTTTTATGAAAAGATTTCTGCAAAAAATGTGCGTCATATACATAGTAACTTTTATCAGATTATGTATCTTAAGTTATTATGTTTATTAATGAGTCGAGATAAAATTTATTCATTAGTTATTTTTCATCATACAAATCACTTCTTTTGAATTAACTAACAATCGCACAACGTTTACTTAGGCCCAAGCCTCTAGGGTACTAGGAACAACGAGTATATTTACTTAAGTTTAACCCCTAAAGGAGATAAATACTAGTGGATGCGAAATACGTTGTTCTGTACAAAACATTTTGTTGTAGGTACTCTGAATTGTGAATATCTAAAGTCTAAACCACTCTCGAATCTACTTTTTTTTATGTTAGTTGGATAGGCAAACTGGCAAACGTACCACATGATGTTAAGTGGTCGACGTCGCCCATGAACATAAACTAGTAGACCTGGAACGAGCCCAGGCAACTCATTTATGTGTTGCCTATCCTGAGACATAAGATATTAAGTCTCGATGCCAGTAATTACACTGCCTGTCTTGCCCTTCTCTCCGGAACACAGCAAAGCTGTTTCACGGGAGAAATAAGCAAGATGGTGGTACCCTTGCAGCCGAGAGCGCGGCACAGCGCTTCCCTCCCACCGGTATTGAACACATACAAAAATAATTCATCAAAATCGTTCCAACCTTTTAATAGCTCAATAGACCACCGTTTTCGTCGACCTCTGTGGCTCAATGGCTAGCGAGTTGGCGCTCAAGCAGGAGGTAGCGGGTTCGAATCCCGCTAGGGAACAAAAAAGTTTTCTGTGTTCCTGGGTCATGTATGTGTATTAAATATGTGCATTATATAATACAAATCTTAAATATATTTATAGAGTATAAAATATTAAATATCCATTGCGTCCATATATAATAATATCATATTGGACACACGCACATTATATATATATTATATGACACTGACGGATTGTAATTCTAAAACATGTATGTACGAATGCACTTGGACACACAAAACTTTTATCAAAATTCGTCCAGCCGACCCTGAGTTCAGTGACATACACACACGGACAGAAGAATTTTATATATAAAGATATACGGAATATAATATAAAGATATATTCAAGACCAAATTATTTGCACTTGATGAGATTCGAACCTGCGACCGCTGCTTAACCTGACCAGTTAACTTTAACATCATCAGGTCTTATTTACCACTAAATATATAATTACAATATGAAGTCGGCTGTTCCCCGTCAAAAGACTTGCCACATCAACTGTTAGTTGCAGACCCATCTTTTTCCTTCATATTGTGGATCTTATCAACCATCCAAGTTTTTTATGAATATACTTGACCCATATACTCCCATATATGGGTCGAGGTTCGTTTCAAGTCGTCTTGTATCCGAAATCAGTTACCTTCCGCCAAAGGTCAAGTATTTAAAGATGAGATACCACTTGACGCATGTGCATTCCTTATACGGGTTACGTATAATTATATAATCAAATCGCGTCTTGTATCTGTTTTTTTATATTATTTGAACAGGCAAATTGGTTGATAAGCCCCGATGATCAGCATCGCCCATGAACATTAACGAGTCTACCCCGGACCAGCCTAGGCCACTCATAACATGCGTTGCATAGACAAGGTAAGGATAGCCATGGACGTAAGTTATTTCATGACAGAATAAGGAATAGTGTGGTCATGTAGATGGGTGCAGCATTAATATGTATATAGATTAAAATAATAATTGGGCAGAGTTTTCACAAGGTATTTATTCTTTTAACAAAATGATCCCAATTATGGCGTGGCTGGCGCTTATATAGGCAGTGTTGGCAGGGACGGCTTGGCTTTGGTGGGTGGCTTGACTTTGGCTAGTGACTTGACTTTGGCAGGTGTCTTGGCTTTGGGTAGGGGCTTGGCTTTGGCTAGTGGCTTGGCTTTGGCGGATGGCTTGGCTTCGGCGGCAGGAAGTGTTGGCCGACGTCACATCCGTTACACATGCAAAGATTTATCCAGCTTTCAAGATTCTAATAATATATTGTTTTCTAATGTTTACGCGAATTTCACTCAATATAATGAAACAACTTTTTCCCGGCGTTTTTCTTTCTTCTTTGACGTCGAGCATATAAAAATCTTAGTAAACGGTGATAAAATCTGTAAAAATTATTTCATTATAATAATATGATTGTTCTTGACCTATATTATACATTATGGGTCAAGAACGAGACGCATAATTATATCATTAAGTTTTGTTTTTCACCAAAATGATGTTTTCCTCTACCTGCTACCACATTCGACATTGACATAGCCAATGTGTACATATAAAAATCATATTCATTTTTGTTAGTTCGCGATTAAACCAATCACTCTTCTACCATAACCTACAATGAAATACTTTTACGGATTTTATGGAGGTGTATTAAGTTTTTTTTTTTATGTTAGTTGGATAGGCAAACTGGCAAACGTACCACCTGATGGAAAGTGGTCGACGTCGCCCATGAACATAAACTAGTTTATCTGGAACGAGCCCTGGCAACTCATTTATGTGTTGCCTATCCTGAGACATAAGATGTTAAGTCTCGGTGCCAGTAATTACACTGCCTGTCTTGCCCTTCTCCCCGAAACACAGCAAAGCTGTTTCACGGGAGAAACAAGCAAGATGGTGGTACCCATGCAGCCGGGAGCGCGGCACAGCGCTTCCCTCCCACCGGTAAGATTTTTCAAACCCGACGTTTCGGATACTTTACAGCAACTATGGTCACGGGAGAACTCATCCCGTTTAACAATAAACCGCGATAAAATCCGTTAAAATTGTTTCTTTATAATGAGTTACTCTCGAAGTCGCGCAAGAGTATGTCTACCTTGGACACACTTCGCAGCTAGGTAGACATAACTTCGAGAGCCGATAGGATGATTCAATTGGGATGGGCAGCATTCAGAAAGCTTAGCCATATTCTCACGTCATCTATACCGCAGAGTTTGAAGACGAAAGTCTTCAACCAATGCGTTCTCCCCATACCTGACATGACCTACGGGGTCGAAACGTGGCCTCTAAATTTACGACCAGTCCGAAAGTTTGCCGTAGCCCAAAAGCAATGGAGCGTGCAATGCTGGGTGTTTCTTTGGCAGATAGGATTCGAAACTAAGACATCCGCCAGAGAACCAAAGTCCAGTTTCGTTTCATTGAAGCGCACTTCAGTATCAGGGTCGGGTGAGGTAATAATACGGCAGAAGTTCATTCCATTTAAAGGATCAAAAGCCACACAGCATCATTATTGTAATTACTGTGTAAGCGGTCATCATCATAATAATAATCATTTTTCCATGAATGCCAAGACGGCCAATATGCCACCCACATCCAAGACCGACCCCTGCACGTAGATCATCGCCCCATCAGGTGGGAAGTCCACCTATCCTCAGTCTTACCAAGGCAACTCTAGTAGTCAATCGGCTAATAGTTCTTAATCTGAAGGCCACGATCGGGAAGACAAAGTCACTTTCCAACTATTGTTTTCAAATGTTTACGCGAATTTCACTTATTATAATGAAACAATTTTTACGGATTTTATCGTGGTTTATTAAGATTTTTACAAGCCCGACGTTTCGGATACTTTACAGCAACCATGGTCACGGGAGGACTTGTAAAAATCTTAATATACCGCGATAAAATCCGTAAAAATTGTTTCATCTTCCAACTAGTTACTGGCTGAAACGATAACCTCCGCTTAGAGGTCGGTTCTAGTTTGGTAAAATGAGTTTATTGAAGGAGGACTAAAAGGTCGATGATAAAGGCTGTATCGATCAATTTATATATATTCAGGATCATCATCATCATCAGATTTTATACGTCCGCTGCTGAACATAAGCCTCCTTCAATGAATGCCAAGACGGCCAATCCCTCGCCACTCGCATCCAATACGGACTGGCCACCACACGAAGATCGTGCTGCCACCTGGTTAATGGTCGACCAAAACTTCATCTACCTAAACGCGGCATCCACTCTTGAAACTTATTGACCCATCGGCCATACGTGTTCTGTATATAAAACATAGCCTACGACTTATATTTTGGATTGAACACCCATTGCTCTTGAATATGAGAAAGCTTAACCAAGACTTAATAGATGACAAGTCCACGGGTTGGCTATCACGAGATGGTGGACCACGATGAAAACGCATATTCTTTTGGAAGCATAGTACCTAAACTGAAAAAACAGGTGATCATGGCACTAAGCTTATCCCTCCCGTCGGTAAATATAATGAAAGCTGGTCATTCATTAACTAAATATCATATAAAATAATAATAATAATAACACTGCTGGGCGTGGACAACCTCATCAGAATCGTTAAACTATGCGCTGGCCTAATTTAGGGTAGTGAACACATCTTCACAGAATTTTAATTTCATTAACATAATTCAATATCATTATTTCCCAATACAAACATAACAAATCTCGAAAACATAATATTATATTATTTAATTCAATAATAACTTTGTCGAAGAGGTTAACCGTGAACATGACATATTATCTTTATAAAATATATTATTAATCGTCCAAATAATATGTAATCGAAGGTCGATCACATTAGCTCTTTATTTCCGCAGATTTTTTATGATTCTAGACGGCCGATTTAAAAGGAGACATTATTATACCAATAATTCTAATACCGGACACGCACCAGAAGGGACTGAGCGTCCTGAGCGGGGCGAGGCTCTTGATTTTTGTTATTTTATTGCGATAATTGGAGAAATTCCTTCTATTATTTTAGATAACATGACGTATAGACTCATCTACGAATAAAGTTAAGAGGCACAAACCGGTTCCGTTTGCCCATTAGATGTGAACCTCTTGTTAAAAAAAGGTAAGTATGTTTGATTTTTTTTTCTCTTTTGTCAAAAGTTACCTACTTTATTGAAAACAACAAAACAAGGTTTTTATCATGAACTATTAGGTCACCAACTTATATTTTCATCCATTTTGGAATTACTCAAATAAATTTAAATTATTGACGCCAAAATTTTCAATGCGTCCTCTTAAGAAACACTCGCAATAAAATATTTATTGAAATTAAAAAGCTTCATGGTAATTGTATATAAATTTATTTTTAATATAAATATTGTAATATTCATATTAAAAATAAATTTATATATTAAGAAATTAAACAATTTACACACGTTATATTATCAAATTGGATAGAATTGAAGGAGGCTTCAACGAACTCCAAGTCGGTCCATCCCCCGCGATTATAATTTTGGGTCACTCATTACATAGAACACACATCTAGAGATCCCGTCTAGATAGCAACCCGCCAAAAAACATAGCTTCTTCAACAAAACTTAGATTTTTCTGATACTTTACTTGTGTTGGGTATTTTACTAGAAGTAACTTCCAGAAAAAACCCGAGCACAAGGTCCTTATTACACAATAAACGAGCCCTGCTTTTAGAGGCCACGTTTACAATTATAAACCAAGTGAAAAATTTCAAGCAAAAGGTGAATCTATAAATCTTAGACTCATCTGGGCTAAAGACAAAAGCTACATAACGTGTTTCAAGAACAGAAGACCATCTGATGGTGTCCAAGGACTCCTTGGTAAGTATGCCTAAAACCCTTATTACAAAACCAATATTCATATTCCTATCAGATGATTATATTATATCACCATTCCAAAGTTGTTTTTGTTGTAATAGAGTATGTATATTTAATTATACCTGCACCGAGAATCTGAGATAAGGACAACTCCCTAGACCCTTTTGTAAAAAGGTAACTGCAGACACAAAGATGACTTTATCGCTAAAACACGATCTCTACCAAGTAACCTTAGGGTAAAGGAAATATTTTACATGTACATGAATAATCATAGAAAATCATATTTCTTACACTAGTGATTGTTTATTTCGGTGAGACCTTACAAGGGAGGTCAAACTTATATTATATAACTGGATGCTAATCGACCAGTATGGCTCATCAATGATACGCGTTTTACAATAAAGTGCTAAACATGAAGTGTATTCTTACAATATTTATAGCTGTGATATCAATTCTGCAAAAACATGTGTTACCAAAAACTTTACTGCAAAAT
The DNA here is from genome assembly GCA_963853865.1 of Helleia helle. Taxonomy (NCBI): domain Eukaryota; kingdom Metazoa; phylum Arthropoda; class Insecta; order Lepidoptera; family Lycaenidae; genus Helleia; species Helleia helle. Next base: position 19,720,310 of record OY971421.1, read on the forward strand.
ATACTCGACTATAAGGCACCAGATCTTCGACCTTTAAAAAAACATATAGGATATTATGAAGACACATATTTAAACTTTACCGAACTTGCAACAAAATACGGCTATCCTTCTGAAGAACATACAATAACAACTGAAGATGGATATATTCTGACTGTATTTAGAGTACTACCCAATTGTAATAAAGCGAATGGATATCCAGTGCTATTAATGCACGGTATCATTGATAGTTCTGATGGATGGATCATTCCTGGTCCGAAAGAAGCATTAGGCTACATTTTAGCTAATAATTGCTATGATGTATGGGCCTCCAACAACAGGGGTAATTTTTACTCGCGCAAACATAGAAGTTTAAACCCAGATCAAGATCCAAAATATTGGAACTTTTCATTCGAAGAATCAGGGTATTATGATATACCTGCAGTTATAGACTACATGTTAACAGTGACTAAAAAGAGGAAAATATTCTACATCGGACATTCGCAAGGAACTACGGACTTCTTTGTTACGGGATCATTGAGACCAGAATATAATGACAAAGTTCAACTATCAGTACATCTTGCTCCAGTGGCTTGGTTGAACAACGTTCGTACTCCAATAAGTGCGCTTGCTACGTTTGAAGAAGAAATTGCTTTTCTTTTACGTAACGCTGGAATACAAGAATTAGCTCCAAAACATGGATACTTTCCTCACGAATTAGTCGAGTTTTTATGCCAAATTGCACCATTGCAAGTGTGCGGTACAATAGGATTTTTTATGGGTGATGTGTATGGTGTGATTCAAGCAAAAACACTTAGTGTGCTATATGGACATGTATTTTTTGGACTTTCGGTGAAAACTGCGCATCATTATGGACAAATTGTTAAGTCACAAAGATTTCAAAGATTTGATGAGGGCAGGAAGGGTAATCTTAAAAAATATGGGACTTTCAAACCTCCACTATATAATGTTACAAAAATTTCATCACCAACTGTATTGATAGGTTCCAAGCACGACTGGATTTCAGACTTGAAAGACGTTCAGAGGTTAGGTTCTGAATTACCCAATTTATTAGAAACTTACATTGTTAGTAATCCTGATTGGAGTCATAACACCCACCTTTGGGGAAGTAACGCCACAGAGTATGTGTATTTCAAAATTTTAAAGTACTTCAACGATTACAGTGACACATAATATTTTAAGACATTTCAAATATAAATAATATAATTATATTAATTATAGTAAAACAGCACATACCAAAGATACAATATTGATACGTATTCAGGAGTATAATTTTATAATAGTTAAAATAAAAGCTATAAAAATTAAGAAATCTTTGCCTTATTTTAATATTCTTTTATTTGTAAGGATATATAGGATGGATTGCTTTTTACACCATTATTTTGACGCCTGGGAAATCTTGATACCATGATGTTCCGGGTCCGGGGGAATGCGGTGGTTATGTGGGACTTTAACCCAAACAAAAACCCCAGCGGTCTTCCTCCTCATCGTTCGGCTGGCCCGGAGCGGGAACTGTATAGACCGCACCGGGCCCCAACGTTGTGCCCATTAGCACTCTCCTTTAGAAGCAGGGTATGGTATCCCCTCCTTCTTCTCCGCTTAAGGCACCCTAAACACATAAAGGTGCCTTATAGCTCGGAACTTACGCGCGCGTGGTGGATCCCCCGATCGGCCGCGCATAGGTCCCTCACGGCGGTTCGACCGCCTGTCGCCGCCTCGCTCTCCTGCGGGAAGGCGCAAGTGTGCTCCCGCTGCCGCTCCGTCTCCTCCTTCTGTAATATCACTGCTTCGCAAAGACTTTTTATACCGTCACCCAAAAAATTTCCTTTTTTTTGCAGTTAATCAATTCATAATTCCTTATCCTTCGAATTATAACAAGTATCTAAACAATAAAATCTGCCCTTAAATCTGGGTTCAAAAAATAACAAGCACCTAATCCAAGACCGGCCACTGCACGGAGATCATCGCCCCATCAGGTTGGAAGTCCACCTTATCCTCAGTCCTAAGAAACAAGGCCTCCACTTAAGAATCCTAAAAGTCCATCGGCTATTCGACGTATGTATGGTTGCGGGGTTCGAATCTCACCTAGGGATTTGTATAACGAACATAAATCCGTTCCGTACCGGGGTTTTAGATGTGCGTATTCTACTTCATCCGTTATTGCAACAATGCGCACGTTACAAGGTTATTGTGTGGTTATAAATATTTGTTATAATTATTTATCACAAAGCTGTAGGCACGTCAAATCCATTCCACCGGCTATCAGTTCTCCGGCGTATGTGACCGGCCCACTACCTCGTACAAGTTCTGGAGTGGAGGCCACGATCGGGAAGACAAAGTCGCCTTCCAACTAGTTACTGACTGAAACGATAATCTCCGCATAGAGGCCAGTTCTTATTGACTAAGATAGTTTATTGAAAGAAGCCTACATCCCGCAGTGGACCGGAAAAAGTCGATGATAAAGGCTGTATCGATCAATTTCACGGAGCAGCTATTTAAAGCCCCCCGTATCCCTGCGCAGTTGCGACACTTCATTGTATGAAGAAAGGTTTTTATGACACCTCTTCTTTGTAATTGCTCTGTGATCAATTTATAAATATTCAGGATCATCATAATCATCTCATCATCAGTTTCTATCCGTCCACTGCAGAACAACCTTCTTTTTTGATATCCCAGTGAAATCCTTATGGATGCAGCCAGGATCTTTGAGAAGATGAATGAACCTAATGTAATCTAGTCGTACCGAAACAATTTTTATTTTTTCTTTTAATTTTTAATCAGTTTAAATACCTATTATCGTTGTTGTTGCTGTCTTTAAAATAATTGTTTTTTATTATTTTCCTCTCCTTACATGTAATATTATAGTTAAAATTATCGTTTTTTTTGTCGCTGGGGAAATCCTAATGGATACCACCGGGCCCGGGGGGCCCTGGTGGTTATGTGGGACACTCACCGTAACTTAAACCCCAGCGGTGTTCTCCTCGTCGTGCTGATCCGGCACGGGAAATGTAAAGACTGCCGCGCCGGCCGCGATGTGCTCATCAGCACTCTCCGCATGTAAGGCTGATAAGCACTGATAGCTCAGACCTAGTTAAAATTATCTGGTGCATATACATATTAAGTTAACTTGATATGCTACCACTAAGTAGTGTTTTAAACTTAAATAGTAATTATAATTTTGATGATTATCATATACGAGAATTTTAAGCAATTATCATATATTAATCGTTTGTTAATTAAATAAGTTAACTGACGTACGCGCAAACTCCTGCCCGTGGTATAAAAAAGTGTTCTAATTTGTACCCCGGACAAGAGAGATAAAAAGTATCAGCTGGAGAGGATATCTGAGTCTCGGTTAAAAAGAGCAAGGCCGGCTTCGCCGTCTGAAGGTGGTAATGTTACAGAAATCCACGGTCATAGTGGTAGGGGGCTTCTGCCAACGCTAGAGAGGGATTCTCCGGTGCTTGCGCGACCGGTACCCTCCTGGGGTAGTCTTTGAGTATTCTGTGCTGTCATGTGTGTAGGGGGGGGGGGGGCACCGGATCTCTCACAAACCGAACGAAACACGACGACATTAGCTGCCATTTGACGTCGATGAACTGGACTGGACTGGATGAGACTGGACCAAACATAGGTACACGCAACTGAAGGAAGCCACATGGGATCGCAGAAAATTTTACCAACTGACCTCCGAACTTCAATATGAAGATGGCACCTGATGATGATGATGATACCTCGAATAGAACTTAATTTTTTTTTAATTATTTTACCTCCACATAACAACCCCTCTCAACGTCGGAATAGTGCAATGGGGTGAGATTCCTATCCTCGCCCCTTGTCCCCCCTCTCTTTTGTACCCTCTTCTAATAAGAGGGGTAGAAAAAGCAGCTCCTTCGGTTCAATTGGCTTCGCCTAAGGCTTCACTTCGCCTTAGGGTACTGAGCCCCACAGCCACGACAATACTTTAAAAACCCTTATTACAAAACCAATATTCATATTCCTATCAGATGATTATATTATATCACCATTCCAAAGTTGTTTTTGTTGTAATAGAGTATGTATATTTAATTATACCTGCACCGAGAATCTGAGACAAGGACAACTCCCTAGACCCTTTTGTAAGGGTGTAGGCAGCATTGAACTGTTACCCGTCAATATCATTGATTAAACGTCGAAAAAAATATATTATATTATATATATTATATAATATATTATTCATATTGGCTCGAAATTAGTAGTTATTTATGTATTTATTGAAATAATATGGAAAACAGCATACATACTAGTAGGTGTCAGATGATAACGTAATGCATTACCATCAAACTTGGAACTGTTCATTGTGGGACCTATGTCATAATATGTATGAGTTATCTTCTCTAATGAGAAGAAGATAAGTCTTGACATCATTAATTATCTTGCATGTCCTGTGTCTCAATCTGGAAAAAACCAATCCTGTTAAACAAAAGAAACAAGCAAAATGGTATCACTCTTGTAGTTTCCAATCTTGTAATTATTTTATGTACTGTCATAATAATATCAATCCTTATATGTTTCACTGTTGAGCATGTATCTCCTTCTCGAAATCAGGTGAGGAAAGTGTTCTTCACCGATGCGCTGCCTCAATAAGCATTGGTGAACTCAACACATCTTCAAAGAATTTTAATCACATCAGACACGCTGGTTTCCTCACGTTTTTTCAGGTGCGCGGGGAAATTTAGAAAAACCCATTTCATGGCACCTCTCACTCAAGAGGTAGGCATCTTCACTCAATTTTATTATGTACTTCTTTAAAATTTACGCAATATTTTTGATAATGTTGCTATTGCTTATATGTAAGTACTTTTATTTTAGAAAATCATATTTGTTACACTAAAGATTGGTTATTTCGGTGAGACCTTACAAGGGAGGTCAAATTTATATTATATAACTGGATGCCGATCGACCAGTATGGCTCATTCGTAGATTACTATACACGTTTTACGATAAACTGCTAAAGAAAATAACAACATGAAGTGTTTTCTCACAATTATAGCTGTGATATCAATTCTGCAAAAACATGTGTTACCAAAAACTTTACTGCAAAATATACTCGACTATAAGGCACCAGATCTTCGACCTTTAAAAAAACATATAGGATATTATGAAGACACATATTTAAACTTTACCGAACTTGCAACAAAATACGGCTATCCTTCTGAAGAACATACAATAACAACTGAAGATGGATATATTCTGACTGTATTTAGAATACTTCCCAATAATTGTAATAAAGCGAAAGGATATCCAGTGCTATTAATGCACGGTATCATTGATAGTTCTGATGGATGGATCATTCCTGGTCCGAAAGAAGCATTAGGCTACATTTTAGCTGATAATTGCTATGATATATGGGCCTCCAACAACAGGGGTAATTTTTATTCGCGCAAACATAGAAGTTTAAACCCAGATCAAGATCCAAAATATTGGAACTTTTCATTCGAAGAATCAGGGTATTATGATATACCTGCAGTTATAGACTACATGTTAACAGTGACTAAAAATAGGAAAATATTCTACATCGGACATTCGCAAGGAACTACGGACTTCTTTGTTACGGGATCATTGAGACCAGAATATAATGACAAAGTTCAACTATCAGTACATCTTGCTCCAGTGGCTTGGTTGAACAACGTTCGTACTACAATAAGTACGCTTGCTACGTTTGAAGAAGAAATTGCTTTTCTTTTACGTAACGCTGGAATACAAGAATTAGCTCCAAAACATGGATACTTTCCTCACGAATTAGTCGAGTTTTTATGCCAAATTGCACCATTGCAAGTGTGCGGTACAATAGGATTTTTTATGGGTGATGTGTATGGTGTGATTCAAGCAAAAACACTTAGTGTGCTATATGGACACGTGTTTTATGGATTTTCGGTGAAAACTGCGCATCATTTCGGACAAGTTGTTAATTCACAAAGATTTCAAAGATTTGATGAGGGCAGGAAGGGTAATCTTAAAAAATATGGGACTTTCAAACCTCCACTATATAATGTTACAAAAATTTCATCACCAACTGTATTGATAGGTTCCAAGCACGACTGGATTTCAGACTTGAAAGACGTTCAGAGGTTAGGTTCTGAATTACCCAATTTATTAGAAACTTACATTGTTAGCAATCCTGTTTGGAGTCATAACACTCACCTTTGGGGAAGTAACGCCACAGAGTATGTGTATTTCAAAATTTTAAAGTACTTCAACGATTACAGTGACACATAATATTTTAAGACATTTCAAATATAAATAATACAATTATATTAATTATAGTAAAATAGCACATACCAAAGATACAATATTGATACGTGTTACATATTTAGGAGTATAATTTTATAATACTTAAAATAAAAGCTATAAAAATTAAGAAATCTTTGCCTTATTTTATTATCCTTTTATTTGTAAAGGGATATATTATAGAGGTTTCTTACGCCAATTTTGTTGACGTCTGGGAAATCCTGATACCATGATGTGGGACTTTAGCCCAAACTAAAACCCCAGCGGTGTTCCTCCTCATAGTTTGGACGGCCTGGAGCGGGAACTTTATCGACCGCACCGGACTCCGACGCTGTGTCCATGGGCACTCTCCTCTGGAGGCAGGGTTGGCCTCCTCTCCTCTTTCTCCGCTGAAGGCACCTTGAACACATAGGGATACCTTATAGAATTGATCTTACGCCACGCTCTTCTGCGCTCCCGCTCCGCCTCCTCCTTATCCTTCGGATTATAAGAACCAAAAAATAACAAGGACCTAATACAGCGGCTAATATTGTCATAGCCGACAAAGAATTCACGCAAGATTTATTTCTAGTAACATGCAATTCCTGGGAATTAGGTACCTCAGTTGTATGAGCTTGTGTTTCTACTAGGTTATTGGAGTTTCTTTTAGTATAGCGAGTAGAAGTCTGTATCTTTTCCGTGTTCATTAGGATTAACAATAAGGGTTATTTTCGTGTAGTCACACACGAAAATAACCCTTATTGTTAATCCTAATGAACACGGAAAAGATACAGACGTCTTAAATGAACAACAATCCGAGGACGACGTCGCCGACCATGGTGAGAAATAATTGTCTCTAGTAAACATAGCAGCTACAATAGATTTCCTTCTCATTCATTGTCCTTTTTAACCGACTTAAAAAAAAGGAGTTTCTCAATTCGTCTGTATGTTTTTTTTTTTTTTTTTTTTATGTATGTGACACGATATCTCCGCCGTTTGTGAATGGATTTCGATGGTTATTTTTTTGTTTGAAAGCTGGTGTTTCCAATTTGGTCCCATATTAATTTTATTAAGTACTGACAAGCCGTTTTTTAGTTATTCCCAATAATGCCTATTTGGTTGGTTTTGTTTACCTTGATGATATGACCATTTTATTACATGTCGATGTAACAATTGTTAGGATGCTTTGGTAGCACACCATAGTATGTCGCGGTTATCGTAATCATCATCATCATCACCATCACCATCATCATCATCCTTTATCCATCCACTGCTGAACATGCCTCATTCAATGAACGCCAAGACGACGAATTTCGGAATCACTAAAAATTAAGAAATAAAAGCATTTTCGGTGTCGTATTTGTTGCTGTACATTACCTACCTACCTACCTTGGCTGACACCGACTCCAAAAGTAACTATAATGACGTGGTAAACGCAAAGTTTGTACATTAGTAGAAGATTAAGTTGATTATATGTTGTAAGCACAAATATTAAAGAAACTGTTATTTTATTACTTTTAGTTTAGTATTTTTGAAGGCGTTTTTAATTTTTTGTAATTCTAGATATAATTTTCAGTATGTTGGTATTACCAAAGATTCTGTTTTAATATTACTAGCTGTTTTACGCGGTTTACCTGTCCTTAACATTAAAAAGTTGACTGTTACATTAGTAAAAATCTAAAATGAAAGATAGATAAATGGATGCATAGGTATGTTATGTACCTACCGTTTGCGGTCACGGTATTTGAGGTCGCCCATGCTTTAGATCAAAAATCTTTCAAAATAGCAATATAATAATAATACAACAATTTAAGAGCGCGCCTAGCGCCGATAAAAAATCTTCAGAATTCACCCAAGCGTCTTGCACGCCCTCCGCTTTAGTTTTTAAAACAACCACGGAGCGCCACGTGCCATGCGCCGAGCTGCTATGCTGCCCATTTAGTCCAGTCGGGGCAGGCATAAAACTAGCCTAAAATAGAAAAAAATCCGGGGAGCGATTTTATTTTTTTAAACGTCGGGGGGGAATGGTTGAAAGTATAAATCTCGATTTTCTAACTAATCCCGGTAAAGGGTTCGCCGCCATCTTGTTTTAAGTTAATTTTTGTCGTTTTTCTGAAATAACTCGTTAATTTTCAACTTTAGAGCAAAAATGGTGGTATCCAAAGTTGTTGGAAATTTAATTTCTCACAAGTTTGGTCATTATCATTTTTACGCTAGGATCAATATTTGCCGAGTTATACTATCAAATTTATCAAAGAAATCGTAATGGGTGAAATTTTATTTTCTTCAACTTTGGTTCTCGCACTTGATGCTCGCAACGGATTGGGGTCGGAAGAAAACAAATCGTGGGTTGGAACCGATTACAAATATCGTTGACCCAGCACCGGAGTCTTTGCTCAAATTAATTTCCTGCAAATGCAAATCCAAGTGCGGAAAGATGTGCGGCTGCCGTAAAGTGGGCCTCAAGTGTTCTGTTTTATGTCTGCACTGCAGCGGAGAGACGTTTGAAAATGTAACAAACAAGGGATCTCCTGCTGGAGGAAGACTACGATATTGATCCTAGCGTAAAAATGATAATGACCAAACTTGTGAGAAATTAAATTTCCAATAACTTTAGATACTGCCATTTTTGCTATAAAGTTGAAAATTAACGAGTTATTTCAGAAAAACGAAAAAAATTAACTTTAAAACAAGATGGCGGCGAACCCTTTACCAGGATTAGTTAGATAATCGAGATTTATACTTCCAACCATCCCCCCCCCGACGTAAAAAAAAAAAAAAATCACTCCCCGGAATTTTTAATATTTAAATGTCTGCCCCGACTGGACTAATTGATAATACACTAATAATATACTAATATCCTTGATAATTGGGTTATCATGTGCAAAAAGATATTTTAAGTACGACTGAGATTCTGGAGATTAGTAAATATTTAATAAAATAAAACAGAAGTTTTATCATATTGGTTTAGATAAAATCCTGTAAATTTTATGTATCTGAACTATTTTCATTGACCTTATTGGAAAAAAATCTACCTAAGGGTTAATAAACTTACAAGCATCAAAATAGTAATCTTGAAAAAAAGACGTCAATACCATGGCATGGAATCTCAGCATTACGTATATAATAACTGAGAATTTTTTTTCGTAATGTAATCTTATGAGTCTTATTTCGGTAATTATACCGGACACAATATGTGTAATATAAAGCGTAATATAAATAATTATAAAGCGTGGCTCATACAGTTACATTGTAACATCAACTCCTGAACTATACGTGTCTTGAAGATTTATTGTAATTTCTTGATATTAAGCTAGATATTACTACTTTTACCATAAAAAAATGTTTTTTCACCCTTCATTTTTTGCAAATACTGAATACATTAATTATGTAGTTCATTGTACCTACGTAAAGAATAATATGAATAAAACATTATGTCAGAAATTCATTTTTGCATTCAATTTTGAAACAATAAGTGGATTAGAACTTTTTGGAATTTTGGAGTTTGGGTCTTACATACTTTATAATATATTCGTATGCGAAGTTCAAATTATAACCTTGTAGTACAATAAAAATAGAAAAGGTCACTTACTGAGCATAAAATCCCAACATACTGACATCTCCAGGTGGATACAAGCGCCATCTTGAAATAAAGTATTTTGATATCTCGAAAACACTTTAGGGCAAAAGTCATTAAGACCATTATTGTAGAGAACATTGACATATTTTACTTCCAGTAAACTTTTTTGTAAAACTTACCGTTTACAATTTATGTCCCATTTACCGAAAAAACGGCTATATTTTGTTCTTAAGTATTAGTAAAAATATACACTTTGTGCCAAACACCCGTCTGCGTTAGTATCAACCTCCTATGAGTTTATGCCGCGAAGGACTCACCATGTCTCCTAAAAAATATTTACACTGTCTAATAACTTACACAGACGGACAAATGTGCATAGAAAAGCGACGATAAGTAAAGCCCCAGGGCTAAGCCCATTAATAGTGAATGCTGTTCAGAGGTGGTACCACTTCGCGATAGGTCATTGTAATCCCATGTTGCAGAAATTTTACAATTCCCTAAAAATATTACATACTTTAAGTTCAGACTCCTGCTGATCTATGTAAACTGGCCTTATTGTTGTTTATTAATCAGCAATTTGCACTTCAGAATAAACCTTCAAACAAAAACCTGTACAAGGTCTAAGGTCAGACAAATGTTATAAAACTGGTTGCCGTTTAACAAGGAAACGTAGTTCAATAATAATAGTGGCAGTAAACAACGCTAATATATCTATATATACGAACGTTCCCAGAGCTAGATAACGCATGGTTGCAACCGACAGACAAACAGATTTAAATCTAAAGAATACAATTAAGAGATGCACTGAAGAATTCTCTGAAAATATTAACAATTATATGGATAAAACCGCGAAGGCCGTGGGTCGTTTATTTCAAAGGCCCATGAATAAAAACAATGAATAATATATTCACTATAATCATCATATTAGCAACAATACATTATTCATATCCAAGAATAACTCTACAAAACATCCTGGAACTAAACAAAACACCCAATTTAAGGCCCTTGAAAAAGAAACTAGGATATTATGAAGACACTTACCTGAATTTTACAGAGTTGACTTCAAAATACGGTTATCCCACTGAAGAATACAAAGTCACGACTGAAGATGGATATATACTAACTGTGTTTAGGATACAGTCCAAGTGTAACAAGGTCAAAGGATATCCAGTGTTATTGATGCACGGCATCATAGATAGTTCTGATGGATGGATCATACCCAATGCGAAGGGCTTGGGCTATGTACTGGCTAACGATTGCTTCGATGTTTGGACGGTAAACAACAGAGGGAACGTATACTCACGCAAACATAGAACTTTGGATCCAGACCGGGATCATGAGTACTGGAATTTTTCATTTGATGAAGCAGGATATTATGACATACCAGCTACAATCGATCACATATTGATGGTAACTCAAAAGAAGAAGGTTTTTTACATTGGACATTCCCAAGGCTGTACCAATTTCTTCGTAACTTGCTCGCAAAGGCCGGAGTACAATGACAAGGTGCAATTATCTATCCAACTTGCTCCCGTAGCTTGGATGGGGAACATACGGAACGCGCTCTTTCTACTTGCCTCGAGATATGTTTACGAAATTGCTTCTACATTACGTGCGGCTGGAATTTATGAATTAGCTGGAAAAAATCAATACGTTCCCCATGAGCTGGTGGAATTTTTATGCCAAATAATTCCATTAAAAGTATGCGGGACATTATTGTTTATCAGCGTTGGTGCTCAGTACGGTGTCATACCGCCTAAAACATTAACTATAGTATTCGGACACTTGCCAGCCGGTACTTCTGTTAAAACTCTGGAACATTTCGGACAGTTGGTTAGGTCGCGAAGATTTCAAGGATTCGATGAAGGTAAAGCGGGAAATCTTAAAAGATATGGAACCATGAAACCTCCACCGTATGACGTCACTCGGGTGTCATCTCCGATAGTGTTGATAGGTGCAAAAAACGACTGGCTCTCCGATATAAAAGATGTTAAAATTCTAAGTGCGAAATTGCCGAACTTGGTAGAAACATACATTGTTCCCAGTCCAGTTTGGAGCCACAACGATCATATTTGGGGTATGAACGCATCAGTGTATGACTTCCCAAAAATTTTACAGTATTTAAACGAGTTCAGCAATAGATAATACTACTCCATTTTATATTCAATCGGTTCAAGTTATGTCTAGTCGTATATACGTCATGTATAATGTAAACGCATTTTTTCTGGCTTGTATAAAGCTTTCGAAAAGGTTGATAATTTTTATTAATTTTGAGTACTAACTAGGGTACTGATTAGGTGACTGCACCTAGACGTCTCAGGTTCGAATACTGTCATAGGCAGACTTCTCTAAGCAACGTGGCCCGTGGGTACCGGCCAGGCATGTCTTATTATCTTTATGTATTTCCATTCCTAAGAGATGTTCTTATAAACTTACATGAGACGAGACTAGACTAAAGTTAGTAAAAAGACGGTTTTTAATATTTATTTATTTGTTAGTGAAAACAGTCTAATTAAAGGCGTTTTACATTTGTAAAGTTTATTCTATTGTTAAATGTTAAGTTAAATGTTAACTTTATCGCTATCACTAGTATGATAACACACAATGCCCCTAGTTCATGATCAAGTAAGTGCATATCCAAAAGAGTACCTTTCATGCTAGGTACCTATCATGCTACCTTGGTAAGAGGTAGTGCCACGCTGCTTTGCGGCCGAATTGGGCCGGCACGACTGGGGTGAAACCTCTCGCTCACATTACACCGGCGTAAAGTCACACACAGATATGTTGTCGCGTTTCGTGCGGTTTGTGAGTTTCCGGTGACCCATTGGGGGGATAGGGCAAAGGAGGGCAACGCATCTACATAATCTCTGGTTGTGCGGATGTGTATGGGCGTCGATAGTCGCCAAGGCTTCAACTGCTCGTTTGTCCTCCTATGATATTAAAAAACCTATGTCAAATACAAAAACTAACAGTATCTTTTATTTAATTTACATTTATAAAATATATTTCCATCCACACCATTTTTAGGTTATTAGGATAGGCAAATTGGCATGGATGGTAAGTGGTTGACGCCACCAAAGATGCCAAAGATGGAAAAGTTTCAATAATATCTGTCAGACATGAGACAGATGATAATGCTTAAAATGAATACATATGTGACGACCTCTGTGGCTCAGTGGTTAGCGCGTTGGCGCTCAAGCCGGAGGTTGCGGCAAACCCGCAACCCCGCCAGGGAACAAAAATATGTTCTGTGTTCCTGGGTCATGGATGTGTATTAAATATGTATATTATATAATAAAAATCTTAAATATATATGTATAGTATAAAAGTATTAAAAATATTTCCGTTGTCTGGTACCCGTAACACAAATTCTTCGAGAACTTACCAAGGGACCTGATTGACGTCGTGTAAAAGCATCCATAGATTTTTAAAAAATGTTCGTATTAAGGATAGATGTAAGTATATTTTTATGTTATTTGTATAGATGACAAGTTGTCAGTCAGCGTTGCTCACAAACAACGTTTGTGGGCAACGTTGACACAACGGCTCCCTGCGGGCCGTCCGGCGCAGGTACTCACCAAAGCAACCATGCCCGGTGAGCACCTGTGTCAGACGGATGATGAGGGCTTTGCGCTTACGGCGCAAAACGTTTTCCTGCCCTTTTTTTTCTTGAACGCCGGGAAATGCTCTGGCTTCATACTTTCGATTGGTATAGAGTTTATCTAATAATCAAACCGGTGAAATGTTTTTTTTTTTTTTAATTATTAATTAAACATACCCTGGACTAAATTTGTTAGGCAACCCATATGCAATATATTTATTGACATATTAAATTAAATATAAAATATATATTAAATATTATTAATATTATATAATTAATTATTAAATATTATATAATTAAATATAAACATCAAATAAACGTCTCGGTGAAGGTCGTTTTATATCCCGGATCTTAGCCTAATAAGTTTTAGTAATTATTATTATAATTTATTTTTCTGAAAATTACGGACCTCACGACGAGTAGGACGATAGGGCTACTCCATTGCCGGACCTCTTCCACTCCAGGGCCGGTCAAGGAGATCCTCGCCCCATCTTGTTTGAGGTCAAAATACGAAACTATTTCCCGCTCGTAGTTATAGTTGTTACTCGAATTTTACTCATAAAATGAAACAACTTTTCGCATTAACGCGTGTTTTATTGCAGTTTATCAAGTTTTTTACAAGCCCGACGTTTCTCATACATTACAGCAACCATGGTCACAGGACAACTCATGTTTGCGGAAAAATATACGAAATAATTTTTTTAAGTGTGAATTTGAACGGCCTTCGATGCTATGCCAAAACGGCTAAGCTAACTTCTAAAAATAACTAACATCTTATTACTAAGATTAACACACACTTTGCTTATCTATACTAATATTATAAAGCTAAAGAGTTTGTTTGTTTGAACGCGCTAATCTCAGGAACTACTGTTCTTTCAGTGTTAGATAGCCTATTTATCGAGGAAGGCTATATAACATCACGCTGTGACTAACAGTAGTTAAGTTGAGTAAGTTAGTTTATACTAAAATTAAAGATATCGCTGATAGAAGTAGTTATAATTTTCCTATTATTAGCATAGATGAATAAATATCGGTCATTGGGTTACCGTGGTCGCGAAAACCACATCATTAGATCCGTGTGCAGTTGACCTTGGTTGTGATACAATCATTATGTAAATACATAACGAGATCGAACGTTTATTTAATTTGCATACTTAATGTCAATCAATTAGAAGTCCTTGGTAAAAGTGTGCTTCTTTTAACATTCCGTAGTTTTTTTTTATAGCATGGGACGGCAAACAAGCAGTCGAAGCTTTAGACTATCGACGTCCATACACATCTGCACAACCAGAGATTATGCAGAGGTGTTGCCCTCCTTTTCCCTATCCCCCCAATGGACCACTGGGAACTCACAAAACGCACGAAATGCATATACCTGTCAGTTAATGCGGGTATTATGTTACCACTCCGGTTGTGCCGGCCCAATTCGGATGCAAGGCAGCAGCACTACCTCTTACAGGTGGAAATCTACCTCTTAGAGATGGAAAATATATCACCATCATCATCATCATCAGCCTCTATCTGTCCACTTCTGAACATAGGCAATGAACGCCAAGACGACCGATCCCTCGCCACTCGCACCCAACACGTACCGGCCACGGCACGGAGATCGTCTTCCCACCTAGTTAATGGCCTCCACTTGTGAACCTTATTGCCTCATCGGCTGAGTGTGTGACCCACTGCCACTTCAACGAGCTTATTCTTTGCGTGATGTCGGTCTACTCTATATTATTATCATATAATTAAAAACAAAATATATTTTTCTATACATTGCTCATTCTATTGTACGTCAAGTACTGAAATTCTCAGACAAATTTCCAATACCTTTATGTGGTTTTTTGAAATCGGTTTAATTTTTTAAAATATTTTTTATTCAGCCTAATATTTTAGGTATATGGCATTTTTTTACCTCTTCTATAAAAGAGCAGCTGTATATAGTGATTATAGTGTAATATTTTGTTTTGAGATATGAAAATATAACGGCTTTTTTTATATATAGAAGAGGAATCAAACAGACATTTTTTTCACCTGGTGGTAAGTGAAAAGCGACATCCATGGACACCCGCTGCATTAGAACGTGCGTTGCTGGCCTTTTAATTATGTATGTATTATGTTCTTTTCTTGAAGATCCCTAGGTCGTATCGGTTCGGAAACACCGTACATTCCTCTCACTGTGAGTTTGTAGTATGATTGTATTTTATTTATTTTTTACTAAGGACAGTTTAAGTCATCATTAAATCTTCTCTGATAGACCGTAAGTCCCTAGGTCTGTGTGAAACTCTTTTATTATGTTAAGATGGTAGTTATCACAGTGTCTATCACATGACGCCGGGAAATGCTCTGAGGCATCCCGCGGGGGAGGGGGTCTTCCCACGCGGGTATGTGGGACTCGCTGCGCCCGACAGCTGGTAAGTGGACGCAGCTCTACCCACTAAAACCCGGCGAGTGCCACTAATGCCGCCTTTGGTGAGGTGCCCCGGATCTAGTAAACAAACAGGGCACCTCGACGGCTAGTCAGTCCCCCAAGGGACCGACGCCACCTCCACAGAGGGTTTGTCCCGCAACACAGAACAACCCCTCCCAACGTTGGGACAGTACAATGGGGTGAGGTTCCCATCCTCGACCCTTGCCCTCTGCTCTTTTGTCCCCTCTTCTTATAAGAGGGGTAAAAAGAACTCCCTCTCAATTCACTTCGCCCAAGGTGCTGGGCTCACCCTAGGCTACTGAGCCCCACCGCCACGTCAAGGTCTGAACGATGGTGGGGTTTATGTGTTGCTTCTCCTGAGAGATAAAATGAATACGAATATCCGTATTAAGGATTGATGTCGCGAACGATGATAAAGCGTCGCCGATAAACAACGTGTTTACCTGGAACTAGACAAGGCAACTCATTCATCCCCACCATTGTTCAAGCCTTGTCGTGGCGGTGGGGCTCAGTAGCCTAAGGTGAACCCAGCACCTTGGGCAAAGCAAATCGAGCCGAGGGAGCTGCTCTTTGTACCCTATAAGAAGAGGAGACAAAAGAGCAAGGGGACAAGGGGCGAAGATGGGAACCTCACACCATTGTACTGTCCCTACGTTGGGACGGGTTGTTCTGTGGTGCGGGACAACCCCTCTGTGGAGGTGGCGTCGGTCCCTTGAGGATCATAGTCAGTATATCATACATAATTAATAAATATACCGTACCTTGAACTTTTAATTCTACTCAAACTTACTCCTACTACAGACTACTTACTACTACTTTATTGTAAAATAAAATAGTTTTTCATACAAGGAAATAGTAAATCAAGCTACTAATTATATTATATTTCCTTTTATTATACACCTAATTTGCAAACCTGAGCGACTACGCAACTAAAATGCCATCAACATATTATGATGAGCCAATGGCGTCGGGCGGCACATTACAATAAGGCTTTGTGAAATTTGGAACGGGCCTGAATATGTATTCACACCCAAGGTCTTATATTTCATCTACATTCAGATCGTAAAGTCTGAGAAGGCTTCTTGACTAAAATATCTAGATATATCATATTGTAGATGGGACGAACTCCATGAAGGCGGTCTTAGCTGGGATTCGAAGGCGGTAATTAGATCTCGGCGTTCGTTAAAAGAAGCATTATGATATATTACACAGGAAGTGGGATAATGGCGATGATAGGAGTAAAGCTAAGTACGTGATTACCAAAAATTACTAATTTAACAGTATGCATCGACCGTCTTGGCGTGGGAGTCCTATCATGTTCAGCAGTGGACGGATAGAGGCTAATGATGATGATGATGATTATGATATTAAGTATATTACTTTTATTATGTTTTTAGAATAATAAATGTCAATTTTGATAGAATATTGTATTATTTTCTAATGAGGAATTAAAAATAAAAGTAATTGTTTTAAAAATGTAAGTAGGTACATACTTTAATACCACAATCCAATAATACACAACAGATTTTGTATTTTAACTCACATAACAACAGCCGTGCGTAGTCGCATCAATAAACAGTACGCTTATAAGTTATAAGTACAACACAATTTTGTAATGGTCTTTTTAGGACATGTCATGCATGGGTCATTGAACTCGATGTGTCCTCGAAACTCCGTTATAACCTTAGTATTTTCGAACTTTGTCTTCCTCGGGATTTGTTGAATAATATCTTAAGTGACACATGACGTGTAACTTAGGGGTAACTTAATTTATTTAAAAGTTTTTTATTTTAGTTGAATAGGCAAACTGGCAAACGTGCCACCTGATGGTAAGTGGTCGACGTCACCCATGAACATAAACTAGTTAAGTCTCGATGCCAGTAATTACACTGCCTGTCTTGCCCTTCTCTCCGAAACACAGCAAAGCTGTTTCACGGGAGAAACAAGCAAGATGGTGGTACACATGCAGCCGGGAGCGTGGCACAGCGTTTCCCTCCCACCGGTACGTATTGGAATTACGTTTAATAAAATATATACAATATTTTACAATACTAGAAGATACCATCCATTAGATAAGCGTCCAACGTGACGCATCTGTGAACGTTAACAAGTTCTAGGATTAACCATTATAGACAGGTCCAGACAACATATACCCTAAGTACGCTGTCAAGTCTCGCTTGTACACTGGCTATCCTAACCTTTGAACCTCATTCCAGCTCTAGGAAACTAAGCTGGATAGTGGTACCAAGTGGCATGGCATACTCCCACCGGCACAAATATCCTGCCCGAAATCCAAGCACACGTCGTCCTGGTTACCTCGGCCCAGTAATCTAACCCACATAGTCCCAATAGGCAAAAATGTCATACTTATATCAGACCAGTGTAACGGAAGCTCGCACGTGACCGCTGTCAGTAATTGTCTCATCAATAGTATGACCATAGAGGTAGGAATAGGTCGTTGAGTATGACCAACGGCAGTTTTATATATGTCAAATTTCCCCGACTTTGCTTGCACAAAAATTTGTTCACAAAGATATATTCAATACACTTTTTATGTTAAGATAGGCCTGGTACACGACAGACGTCTGTCGTGATGGTAAGTAGTCAGCGTCGAATGTAAACATCGAGCATTTAACAAATAGAGTTGTAACGTGAGGCATAAAATTCCGAAACTGATCAGTGATTTGTCACTGGCGTAATACCAATTCAATGTCACCCCATTGAACTGTCCCGACGTTAGGAGGGGTTGTCCTGTGGTACGGGACAACCCCTCTGTAGAGGTGGCGTCGGTCCCTTGGGGACTGACTAACTACCCTGTTGCTGAACAAATCTGGGGCACCTCATCTAACTTACTAACGTAATAGTAATTCAACCAATCAGTGATAGAGTACGTCCGTACATGCAGATCACATCCCATCCATCCATCCCATCCATCCATCCGTCCCATCCATCCATCCGTCCCATCGTCTAATCATCGTCTAATCGTCTAATCAACGTGCAGTCTGCGACCACACGGCCTCCTGGCGTCGGTTGTGACTGTGATTGTGCCTTAATAATTTACATAAATATGTAAAAAATCAACAAAAAATCTAATAATAATAATAATATATGGACGCTTTCACACCACGTAAATCTGGTCCCGTGGTAAGTTCTCGAAGAACTTGTGTTACGGGTACCAGACAACGGAAATATATTTAATACTTTTATATTTATACTATACATAAAGTTAAAATATTTAATACCTCTATTTTGAAGGCAGACAAGTTTTCTACGAGTTTTGAACAAAAATGTATACAAGTTATTTAAACGTACATCTCGCTGGTATTCTAATTAATATTAATTAATGGGGTATTAATTAATATTATTAATATTCTTAAAAGGATTGCGCAAACGGAGGAATTTGAAAACAGTTAAAGATTAAGTGGAGGGGAGTGGAGAAAGCTATTATTTTTTGTAATATGCATTATAAATACATACATTTAATTAATTAAATAAAATGTTACACACTACGATAGGCACACATTCAAAATTAAATAATGATGACAATATCAAACAATAAATGACGTATGATGATTAGTTTTTATTGACGTGACAACGCCTAATAAATCGATGAACGCCGGCTGCATGCACAAAATGACGCTTCATTGTCCCGTTATAGTAGGAGGGCTTGCTTGTTGCTCCCGTGAAACAGCTTTGCTGTGTTTCGGAGAGAAGGGCAAGACAGGCAGTGTAATTACTGGCACCGAGACTTAACATCTTATGTCTCAGGATAGTAAACACATAGATGAGTTGCCTGGGCTTGTACCAGGTAAACTAGTTTATGTTCATGGGCGACGTCGACCACTTACCATCAGGTGGCACGTTTGCCAGTTTGCCTATCCAACTAACATAAAAAAAAATGTGAAGGCCACACGCCTATTTAATAAGCGTGAAGTTTATTATAATAGTAGGTACTATTTATATTTTAAAAAAATCGGTTGTCTGTAAAGTCGGTTTACTGACGATAGTTGAACGTGACTACGTCATAAGAAAATGGAACGCCTCAGAGCGAGGTAACGCCGCATGCGTCATGTTTTTTCGTTCTTGCAGCCGGCTCCATCGAATTATAAGACGTTGTCACGTCAAAAATACAGATTACTCAAACACTATAAAGGTGTTTTGTGAATTTAATTTATGGTTTTATATGGTGACCACTATATTGTATTGCATGCCTTGCACCTCAGCACATTCCCTCCAAAGGCAGTGAGGAAGCGTTTTTAGACTTTAAACTCACTTTTAAAGACATTTTGATATTCAGATTGCCATAAGTAGTACCATTATCCATTCTGTACAATGAAGCACCCTAATTGGAAATAGTCCACATGAATTTCTCCCATCAAATTTATTACACGAACTCATCAGATATACCACGAGTTTCCTTATTACAGTTTTAGTGTTTCTAGGGCAATTAAATATTGCCCTATATATATAATAAAATTAAGACATAAAAATTATCGTGTCACATTTTCATTGTAAATGACGTCACGCGATTGAAAGCGACCAATCATAAAGCCAAATTTAGTTTAATTTTTAAACTCAGTCCGACATTTGCCATACTTAATACATGCTTAATACCAAACTTATATTGTAGTCACGCCAATTCGTAGGACTAGATTCTATGAGACACACCATTATTTGCATTGTCATTTTCTCAGTATTAAAAGATAATGCTGGTCGCACTTCCAAGTCCAGTCTTCTCACCGTCTAAGGATGGTCTCCGATATGATGATGATTAATGTATTACATTCAGTCATATACTTTTTATTAAGTCCCAGTAAATGGTTAAGGACGTCTTGGTGTTGATTGGAGGAGGCCTATGTTCAGCAGCGGATGGATTGGGGCTGATGATGATGAAATGACTAAGGTACTTATTAGTTTTAAATACTTAAGATTGTCGACCTGATTAGAAGACATGGGTATTCGTATAACCAGTTTATTCTGATAATAATCGAAATGTATTGTTTCGCATTTATGTTTTTGTTTATTTTTTAATGTTAGTTTGATAGGCAAACGGGCATATGAGCCACATGATGATAAGTGGTCAGCGTCGCCCATTAAGATAAACAAGTTAACCTGAAACTAAACTAGCCAACTTATTCACGTGATGCCTATCTGAAACATGAGATGATAATTCTCGGTGTCAATCATTACACTGCCTGTCCTATCGACCTTACCAAAACACAGCAAAGCTGTTTTACGGAAGAAACAAGCAGGATGGTGGTAGCTATGGAGGTGGAAGGCAAGTAAATATCACCCACTGGTAAACCGGTGTGTTATTCGCATATAATTATGAGCTATTGGCCGCAGCTCTGGTCGCCCTTTGGTTCTGAAGTTGCACGCAGGTTGACTTCAGCACAATCAGTTCGTTGAATGCAGTCCACGAACACTTGCAGTCACGTCGTCGTGCTCTCGTAACTTGTTTGGCATTTGGCAATTGTATTGGATTCATTTTATAAATTTTCGTCATTCAACGTGCATATGGCACACGACTAAATATGTGTCAACTCTTTGGTACACTAGGTTATAAATCCACCGCTAGTTTGCTCTAATTAGATCCTCATTATTTTCCAACTAGAAGTTGTAATACTTTCTTCTGAAGGATTTTAAGATCATCCCCACCATTCTTCAGGCTTTGACGTGGCGGTGGATCTCAGTTGCCTAGGGTGAGCCCAGCACCTTGGGCGAAGCTAATTGAGCCGAGGGGGCTCTTTGTACCCCTTTTATAAGAAGAGGGGACAAGGGGCTAGGATGGGAACCTCACCCCATTGTACTGTTCCGACGTTGGGAGGGGTTGTTCTGTGGTGCGGGACAACCCCTCTGTGGAGGTGGCGTCGATCCCTTGCGGGACTGACTAGCCGTCGAGGTGCCCTGTTTTTTTATTAGATCCGCACCAAAGGTGGCATTGGTGGCACTCCCCGGGTTTTAGTGGGTATAACTGCGTCCACTTACCAGCTTTCGACTGTAGCGAGTCCCACATACCCGCGTGGGGAGACCCACTCCCTCGCGGGATGCCTCAGAGCATGTCCGGCGTTAAAGAAAAAAAAATTAAGACTAATCAGACTCGGTATAAAGTTATGTTGATGCTTGCAATTGGCACACGTTTGAGTTTAATCTCATCATTTAAGTGATGATGTGATTTTGAAAGGAGTTTTTGCGCTTTAAAAGTTCTTATCCGTGCTTAGAAGACTCGAATATTATAAATATCGGGAGAAGACTTCCACCATTTTAAGACATACATATAAAAACAAATTACATACTTGTGTTATATTTGTTACGGGCAATTCTAGGAGGTGAGTCTTTTGTGTCTTCTTCTAACGGCTAAATGCCAAATGCGAATTAATATCGATTTTTATATTCGGACTTTGCCTAAAGTAATAACTTGGGTAATACACTTGGGTAATGTACTTGGTATTCCCTGATAAACCTAAGTTTACTTCACCTCCTAGCATTACCCGCAACATATCTACATGTACTAAGTATCAGGTAGTCTTGCTTTATTTTATAATGGAGTTGGGATTATGCAGTTGAAAAGCCTAATCACAGAATCTCATTTATTGATATAAAATATGAATTAGTAAGACAGCATATGCTATTCTACGGCGTCTTTCACTGACATTCACGATCAGGATCATGCAAATCTGGAAATTGTAATCTATTTATATTTTGTATATGAAACGAAACAACAGTAAATTTTATCAAATATCAATTGTATTCATGTTTTCGACATAAACTATTCTCATGATGAAATAGCCTTGAACTTATTGAAATGTGTTTCGTATACATATTGAATTATACTAATCCTACTTATATTATAAACGGAATGTTTGTATGGATGTATGGGTGTATGTTTGTTACTCTTTCACTCAAAAACTACTGAATGGATATTAATAAAACTTTACAATAATATAGATCATACATCAGAATGACATATTGGCTATAATTTATCCCTGTACTCTTATCATTTCCGTAATGGAAAGTATCCGGGTAAAACCGCGAGGCGCTGCTAGTTTACTATATTTACATCTACAACAGATAAGACTTTAATGAGAGATTAAACATTTTATAAATATTTTAACCATGACATCCTAAGATACGACCGCTGAAACCTGCATGCCTGATAAGATTAAACGTCTTTAAGGGTATGTGAAGTTCACCAACTGCAATGGGCCAGCTTAAAGATAAACTATGACCCAGCACCCTTCTCGTCTGATTTTGAGGAGATCCGTGGCCAGTAGCGGGACATACAGGGATTGATTACGATGATGATGATGATGATGATGATACGATAACAGCCCTTCTATTGACTTTGCCGTAGTCGGTTGAAAAAACCAATCAAACATCTGAACCATGCTATCAAAATTATTATTCCAAGACCATATATAGTCATAGCGAATAAATCGGTCACGTACGAGATAAATCCGCACATATGTAAACGATCCGAACTCATCCGATATTGCGCAACGAGAGCATTAGCATTCTGAACGGCCAGTATCGAACATAATGTAGATATTATCTCGCCTACGATGCTACTATGAAAGTTTATGATAAAATATGTGTTTAAGCCTACGACACGTGAACGATACGATATAAATAGTGTCGAATAGATATGATGATGCAAAGGCTGGGTTCCCCACAGCACCACGACTCGTTGTAAGGCACACTGAGTTTTTGTCACCGGATCTCCTCTGTTGCCTCTTAGAGCTTGGTAATATATTGTTTCAATCCTTCCATGACCATGGTTGCTGTAAAGTATGCTAAACTTCGAGTATGTAAAAAATCTTAATAAACCAGCAACCCTTTAAAACTTGTTTCATTATAATCGGAATCTGTTGAGCAACAGGGCACCTCGACGGCTAGTCAGTCCCCCAAGGGCCCGACGCCACCTCCACAGAGGGGTTGTCCCACACCACAGAACAACCCTTACCAACGTCGGGATAGTGCAATGTGGTGAGGTTCCCTTCGTCGCCCCTTGTCGCTCTTGTCGTACTCTTTTCCCCCTCCTCTTATAAGAGGGGTACAAAGAGCAGCTCCCTCGGCTCAATTTGCTTCGCACAAGGTGCTGGGTTCACCTTAGGCTACTCAGTCCCACCTCCACGACAAGGCTTGAACCATGGTGGGGGTTTTTACTCTAGTCCAGTACAGTTAGAGACAAATAATTCATGCACATGAAGCCGCTTCGAACCATGTAATTATGGTAACTGGCCCTTACACAATTGCTTTTCTAAAATTTCCTTTCCTAATATGTCTAGCACAAAGCTGTGAAATTTATATAGATCTAATTAATTTTAATATCTATTTTAAAAAAATTGGTATTAATTATATTACTCAAAAAATATATAATATAATTATATAATTATAAAAATAAAAGCTCTTATCTAGCTTTTATTTTTATAATTAACATTATTTTTTGTTTTTTTTGTATTAATTATATTACTCAAAAAATATATAATATAATTTTATAATTATAAAAATAAAAGCTCTTATCTAGCTTTTATTTTTATAATTAACATTATTTTTTGTTTGTCTTAAAATAAACTATTTAGCGATATTTTAGGGTTCAGTAGAAATAGCATGCAGTAAAATCTGTATAAATCACCAAAATGTAAGAGGTCGTTCACCTCTGCATGTGCTCGGCCTCGTAACTAAACACTTTACGTAACACGCACTTTTGCACACAACATCACTTAAAGGCTATTGATTCATTACTTAACTTTAGAAATGTGTATGATACACGTAAGACGTGATATCACACCCAAGTTGGCTGTCAGAGAAATATTAGGATATTGAATCTGTTCATCAAGATATCACTTTAAAAAAAATAACTACCAAGCCTTTGTAGTAATTTCAGGGTCTTTTTAAAAAATGTTGAGTTCACCTATGGGAAGTGAAAAAATTAATACTATTTCTTATTTTGCACTCAAAGGTTTTAAGCCATAACTATTTTTCATCTCGAGACCACACAGGCAAATCTAGCTTTTTGTAGTATTTTGAACTAGCTTTTGCCTGTGGCTTCATTAGCGTTAACATTATATACCAAAATTTTACACACAGACAAAAGAGTTAATGTTGTTTTATACTAGTATATCAAGTAAATTATAAGCATACTTACACATATGAACATCTAACTATAGAGCATCTACTTACTACATATAAGTCTAAAAAATAAACTCTCATTTTGTTATTTGCGTCTAAGAAAGAAAGATAATGGAAATAAACACAAATTAATGATTTAATGTAAATAAAATGCAAATCTGGCTTTTCCTTCTAAAATTAACTACACTTCTGAAAATCCGAAAGATTCTACGAAAAATCCATGAGTCACATGGACTTTTGTCATGCTCACACATCTCTGAAGGAAGCATAAAGATCGTTCTTATTGCATCCTACACACCTGATTTATAATAAACTTCTAAGAAGAAGCTTCATATTGTTCGAGTATCTGATAGAATGGATCTCTTTTTGAGAACATTAAGTCATAAAACAACAGTAAGTTCACCATAACAAACCTATTTCTAGACCAATGTAGCTATCACATCTTAAATATCCTTTATTTTTAAGTCGGACTAACCGTTAGCATATGACAAAAATGTCAACAATAACAAGACGTTACGTCTTCGATTCGTCACACACGAGCGCGACAGTTTCACGGCCTTTGGTAACGCAAGAAATGGGAACAGGCGGGTGCTTCGGCCGGTGGCGAGAAAGCTCCGCAGACAGCATGCTAAACATTTACGCAACAAGTTGCGTAAATGTTGAGGTTGAATATGATGACACTATCATGATTGTCACTATCATGGTTATCACTATCATGGTTGTCGCTATCATGGTTGTCGCTATCATGGTTGTCGCTATCATGATTGTCACTATAGTGGTTGTCACTATCATGTTTGTTGCTATCATGGTTGTCACTATCATGTTTGTCGCTATCATGGTTGTCACTATAGTGGTTGTCACTATCATGGTTGTTGCTATCATAGTTGTCTCTATCATGGTTGTCGCTATCATGGTTGTCACTATAGTGGTTGTCGCTATCATGGTTGTTGCTATCATGGTTGTTTCTATACTAGTTGTCTCTATCATGGTTGTCTCTATCATGGTTGTCACTATCATGGTTGTCTCTATCATGGTTGTCTCTATCATGGTTGTCTCTATCATGGTTTTCTCTATCATGGTTGTCACTTTCGTGGTTGTCGCTATCATGGGTGGCATCATCATCATCATCATCAGCCCCTATCCATCCACTGCTGATCATAAGCAAGGAATGAACGCCAAGTCGACCGATCCCTCGCCACTCGCATGCAACACGGACCGGCCACTGTACGGATTAAGACGATCTCCATGGGTGGCATATGGGCAATAAATAGCATTGATAGTAACGAATGCTATACGCTGCTAAAGTTTCAAACATTCAGTGACTTATTTTGACGAAAATCGCCATAAATAATAGAATAGGTACAAAATAGCCGTCTTCAGAGAACATCTTGCCAAATGTTAAATTATAGCCTATATGTTATTCTGGTATATAATTATTGTAAAGCTATGTTATTGTAAAGTTTCATTATAATCCATTCAATAGTTTTTGCGTGAAAGAGTTACAAACATACATATACATTCTTACAACTGTCGCGTTTATAATATTAGTGTGACTAGTAGGGTAAATACCATGTCATTACTATAAAAAGACAATGAAGTCGTCGTATGCGATCAGACCAGTGGAGAAAAACATCGTGAAAAAACTTGCAAGCCTGATGAGATCAAGTCTTTGATTTCAAGTTCGATAAATAACATTGGGGTTTGTTTCGTGGTGCAGGACAACCCTTCTGAGGAGGTGGCGTCGGTTCCTTTGCTGGACTAGCCGTCGAGCTGCCCTGTTCTTTGCCCGAAAAAACTTCACCCGCAAAATCATGAATAATACGAATTCAGGCATTGTAGTCATTTTAATTCGTGAAACAAACACTGGCGAAAAAGAGAATTAAAAAATCGAAAGACTGTGGTAATCGGCCGCAGGTTGGCAACACCGTTTCCTAGCATTTAGATTCGGCTTGAGCGTGATGAGGTGGTAACTCACATAATTAGTAAACACCCACCAGCGTTTCATCAGAATTTACGTCATCTAGAAATTTCATAGCCGAACGGTAAAAGAAATTTTGCTAAAGAAACATAAAATTTCAAACCGGTTTACGTTCTGCATAATCTTTATATGTATATAATTATTCTTCTTTATATTAGTATAATCTCACTACAGCTTTAAATAATTATCTTTAATTGTACATAATAGTGTTATATTTTTCGATATATGAGTTTAGATGATAACATCTAAATTCATAAAAGGTTAAAGGAATATTCTTCTGTACGTGTGTGTATGTCACTGAACTCCTAAGCGGCTGGACCAATCTTGATGATATTTTTTGTGTGTGTTCAAGTCACAGAAATCTAAATAATTTATATTTCTGTGGTTCAAGTGGATTCGAGAAAGGTTTAGATTCACAAAAAAATTGTACAGGACAACGTCTGTCGGTGCCACTAGTATTCGTATATATTCTTAAATTTCTTCTATATCAATAAATACTATTATTACATTAATATTAATTTTATTAAGAGTTATTTCAGAATAGCTCTTTGAGGGATGAAATGAGCAGGATGGTGGTACCCATGCTGACGGGAGCACTCCACAACCTCTCTCCCACAGGCTTATTATCATCATCATCATCATCAGCCTCTATCCGTCCACTGCTGCTTGTCACTCACATCCAACACGGACGGGCCGCCGCGCCGCACGAGATGGTCTTCCCATCTGGTTAATGGCCGACCAACAACTTGTCTACCTATACTGGCTTATAGTTGTATTTAGATATAAATATTACATCATGTTATACATAATGATATATCATGTAAAATAGTAGTAACTAAACAAGGACAACTTCGAAATCTAGAGCATATAAAATATTTTAAACATATTTATTGTTCGGAACACTTACTCTAAATAATATCGATTGCACATAAATTTGAATGTCTGTGATTTGCAAAAAAAATTAAATAGGTCACGTTGAAACACGTTTTTTTCATCAAATTCACGTGTTTTACAACCAGTTTATTTTTACGATGAATATAATATGTTATACGTTTTAAAGAATGTATCGTGGTCATTAAGTAGCTTTATAATAACGAGTAAAATTCGCATAAACATTAGAAAAAACCTGATGTTTATGGTTTACTAGCTGATGCCCGCAGCTTCGTCTGTGTGGGGTTTTTTGAAAAATTAGCTTATGTATTTCTTTGCTAGAATGAGATAAAAAATACACGAGATAATAACATATGTGTGCGTTTATCAATTACGTCGTTTTTTTGACATTTCAATAGACGTAATTATGAATACTACTACTAGTTGATACTACTCATAATAAGGCAAATGTATTTCCAGTAGGAACTCCAAGATATAATAAGCCATCACCATTTCAACTTTCAGTCAAATCCATTCAGCCGTTTTGCCGTGAAAATTAACAAACATCCAAACTTACAAACTTTCGCCTAATAATATTAGTAAGTTTATAAGGATTTATTTAGTTCATTACAGCAGTACTACGTTCAGCAGTGGATGAATAAAGGCTGATGATGATGAAGGGTTTATTTCTGTTGTCTGTTAACCCGTAACACAAGTTCTTGACGAGCTCTTAGCAACAGTAGGTTTACGTGTGATTGTTTATAAATATTTATTTACTTACAATACATTCAGAAATGTGCGTTTCATAGAAAGCCATAGTGATGTCATATTAAGGTTAAATAAACTATTTTGGTTATGTACGTTTAAGCCCAACATTCATTTCGCCATTTCTTTGTACGTAACTCGCTAATTACTTCCAAGTAACAATGGAATGGAAATATTTTAAAATTTCTCCACTTCATAACAATCATAACAGAAAAAAAGCAAGCTATCTAAGATATATCAAGATTATTTTATAGGATGGGAAGGGCATCATCGACTATCTTCCCGGCCCACGCCTTTTGTCTGGGGCCAAGTTAGCCATAGCCAACCCTTAGAATCCGTAACGTTTGATAGCAAAACCTAAGTGCACCTATCAAAAGAACCTCTAATCCTTTGGGGCTTTATAAATGCAGCTTTTTATTACAGTTCTAATATAACAATGAACCGCAAAACATTGAGCATAAAACCGGATAGAGTAATGTGAGCCGTAAAATTCTGAAACTGGTCAGTGATTTGTCACTGACGTAATAGCAATTCAGCCAACCAGTGATCTGTATGTACGTCCCATCGACCAATCATCCATCAATGGCCATCAGTGGGCCAATCAGAGCGCAGAACAGGCGCAGCGTTGCCGCACTTTGGCGGAATTTGTTTTCCTACAAAACGCATAATAAGATTACCGCTCTATTCCTGCTATATCCTCGATGCCGCAAAATTATAATATATCAAGCTTTACTCTACTTAGTCGATTAAGTTTACAAGTTAAACCTAACTTAGCCTAAGCCTGAGCCTGTAAGGACTCACCCTTATATTTTCATATCATTATCATCATCATCAGCCTCCATCCGTCCACTGCAGAACATAAGCCTCCTTCAATGAACGCCAAGACGATCGATCCCTCACCACTCGCATCCAACACGGACCGGCCACCGGACGAAGATCGTCTTCCCACCTGGTTAATGGCCGACCAACACTTCGTCTACCTAAACGCGGCCTCCACTCTTGAACCTTATTGGCCCATCGGCCATCAGCTTTTTCCATATAACTAGCAATAATAGAGGAACAGATAATTTAATGCCTCATGTATATATAGTAAAGCAGAGGGAGTCACTCGGGCTTGCCAAGTATGACCATTGTTTGGTGGATTTATTTATATATTTATGTCCATTTTCACGAATATAACATATTAACGACCTCTGTGGCTCAATGGTAAGCGCGTGAGCGCTCAAGCCGGAGGTTGCGGGTTCAAATCCCGCCAGGGAACAAAAATATTTTCTGTGTTCCTAGGTCATGGATGTATATTAAATATGTGTATTATATAATAAAAATCTTAAATATATGTAAAGTATAAAGGTATTAAATATATTTCCGTTATCTGGTATCCGTAACACAAGTTCTTCGAGAACAATTACCACGGGACCAGATTGACGTGGTGTAAAAGCGTCCATAGATATTATTATAATATTATTATTATTAAGATACCGTGAAATACTTAGCAGTCTATACAGTAACTAATGATCAATTGATCGTTAAATGCAACTTTTGAATAAATTAGCGTAAAACTATGCACCTACATAAAGTTTTATGATTTGAGGTAAAATTCGTTTTATTTTCAACGCTGTAAGATATATTTTAGTTTTTATTGTTATTTAGTGTTGCAAAGATGACTCCATTGTTGTAGTGAACAATGCATTTTGGACACCCACGACAAAGTGATTGCTACGCCCTTGCCAACTCCTCTACGCTAAATTCGTGAGTAATGTCTGTGTCGTTACATAACTTCAAGAATGTAGCCTTGGCACCCCATCACTTTCCTTGGCAACTGTAACTGCAAATACATGTTCAAACCCTTTTCTTCATAATCCACTTCGATTATGAAAAATCTTACGTGACAGACACATATATTCTGATGAAGTTCAAAGGTCAATTGACCACATAAAAAAGGCCTTACTAGATTTAATTTATTCAGATTTAATACTAATGACGTCACATCATCATCATCATCATCAGCCTCTATCCGTCCACTGCTGAACATAGGCCTCCCTCAATGAACGCCGAGACGGCCAATCCCTTGCCACTCGCATCCAACACGGACCGTCAATAACGTCACAACCTTTTTTTATTTTCCTGTCTGCAAATTGGTTGAGAATGGAAGGAAAATACTTTTAATAATACCTATAATTCTTTACCGTAATAAACAGATGTAAGTAGTAGAGTCAGCCGAGTAGGTCGGCTTGATTCCTTGGCGCTGCGTAGAGATGTCGGATCGCTCTGCATCTTCTACCGCATCTACCACGGGGACTGTTCGGATTAATACCTGCGGCAGAATTCCACCACCGGACATCGCGTAAGAATTCCAAATTTCACCCACACAATCTTGATGTCCGGAAATCCACAACATCTAGATTTTTACGGCATTTCCTGCCTCGCACTACAAATATATGGAATCCACCTATGGTGTTTCCGAACCGATAAGACTTAGGGACCTTCAAGAAAAGAGCATACTCACATCTAAAAGGCCGGCAACGCACCTGCTGATCTCCAGGTATAGCGGGTGTCTGTGGATGTCGCTATTCACTTACCATCAGGTGAACCGACTGTCCGTTTGCCCCCTCTTCTAATAATAATAAAAAAAAGAAAAAAAAAAATAGGTTTGATGACAGTGACGTAGACCTGGTGGGTTGGTCAAGATGTTATTCTACAATCGTAAACGCTAGTTTTTTTTTCGGATGGATCTATGCTAACGGCCCGAAGGCCCTAATTGTTCATCGGATTAGTGTGAGCCCATTTGGCTCACTTTTGGTTTTTAAAAGATGGGGGCTGCCCCCCCGCCAACCGTGCAGTCTGCGACCACACGGCCTCCTGGCGTCGGGTTAGTTAAACGCTAGTAGAAAACTAATAAGTGTATGGAAATGGCATTTAAGACCACGTGATTTATCGATGTAAAATGTCACTTCCATACATTTATTAGGTTTCTACTGCTGCTGACTGATGGCCATTGATGGATGAATTGCTATTTATCAGTGACAAATCACTGATCAGTTTCGGAATTGGATGGCTCATATTACCTACTATTTGGTTAAATGCTCCATGACTTTGCTCAGGTAATAGTTGTATCCCCACCATGGTTCAGGCCTTGTCGTGGCGGTGGGGCTCAGTAACCTAGGGTGAGCGGTGCACCTTGGGCGAAGCTAATTGGGCCGAGGGGGCTCTTTGTACCCCTTTTATAAGAAGAGGGGACAGAAGAGCAGGGGGCAAGGGGTGAGGATGGGAACCTCACCCCATTGTACTGTCCCGACGTTGGGAGGTGTTGTGCTGTGGTGCGGGACAACCCCTCTGTGGAGGTGGCGTCGGTCCCTTACGGGACTGACTAGCCGTCGAGGTGCCCTGTTTGTTTTCTAGATCCGGGGCACCTCACCAAAGGCGGCATTGGTGTCACTCGTCGGGTTTTAGTGGGTAGAGCTGCGTCAATTTACCAGCTGTCGGGCGCAGCGAGTCCCACACACCCGCCTGGGGAGACCCACTCCCCCGCGGGATGCCTCAGAGCATTTCCCGGCGTTAAAGAAAAAAAAAGGTAATAGTTGTAAGTAAATCCTTTTTATCAGCATTAGACCTTATGTCGTTTCTCGAAGGGAGCTTGTCAATAACTTCCTGATATTGATAAAAACTTGATAGATATTGATGCTTTCCGACGATGTTTTATTGCAAATATAATTGCATCCTTACTATGTCGTAAAAGAGTGTAATATTGACAAAAATGTTGACATTATCGCTTGCTCACTTAAGCAATAGGTTAATGTATTTATTAGTATTTTAATTTATTAATAATGTAATTTAATTGACGTATTGCCTAACTTTCGAGAAGCCGTTATTGCACGCCTCATAAGCGAAGCGTTCAGAGTGCTCTCTCTACGCTCGACACGTCAAAAAGCAGTTTTCACGAAACTGAAATAGAAAGTCATATAAATTGTCCGGCACATAAAATATATTTAGTTTAACATAGTAAATAATAACATTAAAAATAACTGTTAGTGGACGTACGTGCTTGTGTATGTGGCAGGGAAATTGGTTCAAAAAATTATCGTACCGGAATTTAAATCTTCTAAATTCTAAAGTAATACAGCGCGGACTTTCTTAATAAATATGAACGTTCAATTCTAAACTAAGATACGACTGTGTATTTTACATAAAATATCACACTGTTTATTCGTTGCTAAGCAACAAAAAAATATTAGACTGTATATTCGTTGCTAAGCAACAAAAAAATATCAGACTGTTTATTCGTTGCTAAGCAACAAAAAAATATCAGACTGTTTATTCGTTGCTAAGCAACAAAAAATATCACATTGTTTATTCGTTGCTAAGCAACAAAAAAATATCATACTGTTTATTCATTGCTAAGCAACAAAAAAAACAGACTGTTTATTCGTTGCTAAGCAACAAAAAAATATCAGACTGTTTATTCGTTGTTAAGCAACAAAAAATATCAGACTGTTTATTCGTTGCTAAGAAACTGATATGCTTTTACAAATAATAAATTTTATTGCTGATAGTTATATTATGTATTATGCATTGTACTGTCCCGACGTTGGGAGGTGTTGTGCTGTGGTGCGGGACAACCCCTCTGTGGAGGTGGCGTCGGTCCCTTACGGGACTGACTAGCCGTCGAGGTGCCCTGTTTGTTTTCTAGATCCGGGGCACCTCACCAAAGGCGGCATTGGTGTCACTCGTCGGGTTTTAGTGGGTAGAGCTGCGTCAATTTACCAGCTGTCGGGCGCAGCGAGTCCCACACACCCGCCTGGGGAGACCCACTCTCCCGCGGGATGCCTCAGAGCATTTCCCGGCGTTAAAGAAAAAAAAAGGTAATAGTTGTAAGTAAATCCTTTTTATCAGCATTAGACCTTATGTCGTTTCTCGAAGGGAGCTTGTCAATAACTTCCTGATATTGATAAAAACTTGATAGATATTGATGCTTTCCGACGATGTTTTATTGCAAATATAATTGCATCCTTACTATGTCGTAAAAGAGTGTAATATTGACAAAAATGTTGACATTATCGCTTGCTCACTTAAGCAATAGGTTAATGTATTTATTAGTATTTTAATTTATTAATAATGTAATTTAATTGACGTGTTGCCTAACTTTCGAGAAGCCGTTATTGCACGCCTCATAAGCGAAGCGTTCAGAGTGCTCTCTCTACGCTCGACACGTCAAAAAAGCAGTTTTCACGAAACTGAAATAGAAAGTCATATAAATTGTCCGGCACATAAAATATATTTAGTTTAACATAGTAAATAATAACATTAAAAATAACTGTTAGTGGACGTACGTGCTTGTGTATGTGGCAGGGAAATTGGTTCAAAAAATTATCGTACCGGAATTTAAATCTTCTAAATTCTAAAGTAATACAGCGCGGACTTTCTTAATAAATATGAACGTTCAATTCTAAACTAAGATACGACTGTGTATTTTACATAAAATATCACACTGTTTATTCGTTGCTAAGCAACAAAAAAATATTAGACTGTATATTCGTTGCTAAGCAACAAAAAAATATCAGACTGTTTATTCGTTGCTAAGCAACAAAAAAATTTTATTCGTTGCTAAGCAACAAAAAATATCACATTGTTTATTCGTTGCTAAGCAACAAAAAAATATCATACTGTTTATTCATTGCTAAGCAACAAAAAAAACAGACTGTTTATTCGTTGCTAAGCAACAAAAAAATATCAGACTGTTTATTCGTTGTTAAGCAACAAAAAATATCAGACTGTTTATTCGTTGCTAAGAAACTGATATGCTTTTACAAATAATAAATTTTATTGCTGATAGTTATATTATGAGGCGTGTACGTGGATTTTCCAAACTTTTGTGTATTTGTCAGCTTAACCTTAACTTATACCTTTAAGTTAATTAGTCACGTATTCCAGCATAAGCTGAATATCCTTTTTATCTTTACTTAACTACATATATTATTCCGTTATATAAAAACAAGTTCATTAGCCGCTAAAAGAAAAACAAAAGGCATTTCTAGAAAATGGGATTCCCGTTATTTTCGCAACAATATCTCTTCCTTGTGATCTTGTAAGATAATATCATGTTTTCGCCGATGATTGTAATGCCATCAGTCTCGTCTAGACATCGAAATCTGTGTCAGAACTCTGAACAGTCAACGCTCCGGAACATGACTGGAATAACAATGGCGGCCGTTTACAAAACACGTCAACGACTTTAATTGTTTTTTTTTTTTATTATTTAGTGGTCGCAGACGAGAATGGGTTTTTAATGAAAAATGAGTTTAATGGTTATAAATATATTATATTTACCGACAAGAGGGTTGCACTTGATTCGCGCTCCCGATTACATGGTCATATTCCTATTATGTCTTCCGTGAGACATCTTTGCCATATTTCGGAATGGAGGACATAAAATGAAAAACCTAAATGCCCATGAACATAAACTAGGTTTACTTGTAACTAGCTCAGGCAAGTCATTTATGTGTTGCTTATCCTTTTTTTCTTTTTTTTTTCTTTAACGCCGGGAATACTCTGAGGCATCCCGCGGGAGAGTGGGTCTCCCCAGGCGGGTATGTGGAACTCGCTGCACCCGAAAGCTGGTAAGTGGACGCAGCTTTGCCCACTAAATCCCGGCGAGTGCCACCAATGTCGCCTTTCGTGAAGTGCCCCGGATCTGTTGAGCAAACAGGGCACCTCGACGGCTAGTCAGTCCCTTAGGGGACCGACGCCACCTCCACAGAGGGGTTGTCCCGCACCACAGAAGAACCCCAACGTTGGGACAGTACAATGGGGTGAGGTTCCCGTCCTCGCCCCTGCCCCCTGCTCTTTTGTCCCTTCTTCTTATAAGAGTGGTACAAAGAGCCCCTTTGGCTCAATTCACTTCACCTAAGGTGCTGGGCTCACCCTAGTCTAGTGATCCCTACCGCCACGACAAGGCTTGAACCATGGTGGGGAAAAATATCTTGCCTATGTTACTTACAACAACCCTATGCCTATGTTACAATCATTTTTATGTTAGTTGTAGTGCGCATCCCTCCCACCGGTATATTATAGTATTATTCTCGTATAAGAATTTTAATCGGATGTTTTTTATGCTATACGTACATATATGTACATTCAAACTTGCTTCTATTACCTATTGATAAATATAAAAAAAGAGTAATTACAATACCAATGTACCCGAAACTTGTTATAGGTACGAAAATGACGAAAATGACAAAGAGCGACGAACCATTTTAAAGCACAAGAGGTGATACAGGACTTCCATTTCCAATAAATTTGAGGATTATAATTATAATCATCATAATGTCACTATTTATGTTAACAGGACCTCATAACTTTAACATTTCCGTCATCATAGATTTAAAGATCACATCTTAGAGCTTATACGCACTAGGGGGGTAATCGTAATGCGGTCAACCGCGCGGCTAGGTTACCGCTTAGTGCATATGAGGCCTTAAAGTTAGCCTTGATAAATGAGATATTATGCATAGATGGTGTTTTGACTAAAATATCATTTCTTATCAAATAACATAGGTACTGAAGCCAACCAGTTTGGGTGCGGTTGTCCTTCGGCGAAGTTTTTACATGATTAAAACCTACGAGCCGTGATGGCAGTGAAATATGATGAAGGAACGCGATATTTAATATCCGATTTCCTTAAAAAGGTCAATTTTGGACATGTTAACGCTTCAAATCATAAATTTTGTCGACTGCGCCTTACGTTTGGTTTCTGTAAATTAGCAGTAATGTAAAATATTTATTGAACCGTCGTAATGTATACACGTATCTTTAGAACCCCTGCACCAAATTAGATAATTCTTTTTGTAGTTTTGGTTATCGTAAGGACAAGGTTTCCTCATCATGTGAACCATGATGAGGAAACCTTGCCTTGTCGTGGCAGTGGGGCTCAATATTCTAGGGTGAGCCGCTGCACCTTGGGCGAAGCGAATTGGGCCGAGGGGACTCTTTGTACCTCTCTTATAAGAAGATAAAAAGAGCAGGGGGCAAGGGGCGAGGACGGGAACCTCACCCTATTGTACTGTCCCAACATTGGGAGGGGTTGTTATGTAGTGCGGGACAACCCCTCTGTAGAGGTGGCGTTGGTTCCCTGAGGGACTTACTAGCTGTCGAGATTTTAGTCGAGGGTAAAGGTGTTTGCTCAACAGATCCGGGGCACCTCACCAAAGGCGGCTTTGATGGCATTCGCCGGGTTCCACACACCCGCCTGGGGAGTCCAACTCCCCCACGGGATGCCTCAGAGCATTTCCCGGCGTTAAAGAAAAAAAAGGAACAGATTTGTTAAAAAAGGTCCATAATAATGAAACTATTTTACGGATTTTATCGCGGTTTGTGAAGACAACAATATGAAAAAAAGTCCTTCAACAATTACCCAAAGGCTAATTACGTTGAATTGATTATTATGATGATGCTGACGATTTTTGTGTAAAGGCAAGAAAGACAACATTTTGAATTAAAAAGTTAAAAGTAAATAATAACATAAACGATGAAATTTGCGTCAATTTATTTAAAAAATATATTTTACGCGAATAATATAAGAAATAAATACCAAATTATCTTATCTTATATCTTTAAATGAGCAATTCTTGTATATATATATAATTGGAATCTCGGAATCGGTTCCAACGATTTTCATGAAATTTAGTATGTAGGGGGTTTCGGGGGCGATAAATCGATTTATCTAGGAATCATTTTTAGAAAATGTCATTTAAAAAATAAAAATAAAATACCGAGCAAAGCTCGGTCAACCGGGTACTACTTATATTAAGTGTACAACTTACTTAATTACTAATGAAGATAAAAAAGTAATTATTTAGTATTCTAGTTAATAGAATCAGGTGTTACTTTGCGGAAATCCATTATATAAGATTAAATTATAATTTGATTAGCAATAATCCCGCAAAACACGCAGTCTTTACTGCAAATGTGTGAGTGCACGCATATGCATGCATATAGCACCGCCCGCCTTTCCCACGCTGCATATGCGTACACTCGCATGTACCACCACCCTACATGCACCACAACCACAGTAAAAGACCACCACCACACAATCTACGCACGTGCACGTGCAGGGCGGTGCTATATGCATGCATATGCGTGCACTCACACATTTGCAGTAAAGACTGCGTGTTTTGCGGGATTATTGCTAATCAAATTATAATTTAATCTTATTTAGTATTCTCTTTTAGCAATTACTTTTCTCTCTTTTTTAAGAGGCCTTAGACTACAAAACAATATTTATTATCAATTCTAAGCTACATGACCTTCAAGATAAGAGTATACCTACTCATATTTGAAAGGCAGAAAACGGATCTGCTAATACTCTGGTGTAGCGGGTGTCTAGGGATATCGCCACTTACCACCAGGTGAAACCACCCGTATGCCCCGTTTTGTCAAAATTTAACATTATAATTTTTTTAAGAAAATTTGTTTCATTTATTTTGATAACTTTATACTGTTAATTAGCAGTAGTATTCACCAATCAAAGTATAACTTGTTTCATGTGGTATCCATATTATATATTTACTCTGATATAATATTATCATACATCTGTTAATTTGCCTTTTTGCAAGTGGAAATGCTCTCCGCATTCACCCGGGGAGGACAGTCCCCGGGGATATGAGGGATGTCTCATAATTAGAACAACAAGTATTAAAAGAGTCTTTATCATGAGTCACATTGTGACCGTTGTAAATCCATCCACGCAAACATTCTGTACATCATGGAATTCATTAGCGTTTATACCCTGAATATTTTTATTTAACAAAAGCATATAAATTATTTTTTGTAATGGCTGACAATATGCCGAGGTATAGGCTCTGAATGTGAAATAGGCAACTTATAACAATGCACACGTGAGCTCTACCGGCTACCGTTATCTACAATAAATGGTCCCACACAACACCCAGTTCGAATTTTGATTAGATAACACACAAATTAGTCGACACTTAGGAGTGATTTATATTCATATGTCATTTAAATATGTATACTTGAAGAGAAATCTTTGTATAGTGTGAGATTTAGGCTATACATGTAAGAAAGCTGAAGAATTGGTTTATTTCAACGCGCTCATCTTTATAACATGGTAAGAGGTAGCGCCATGCAGAAACTAAATCCTACTCTCTCGAGTACCGCGCGATATGAGCCGCGCCCTCTTTCGAATATTTCTTATATGACCCATCTGCTCACTAACTGTTCCAATTGACCTTAAACGCCATCAGGCCGAAAAGTCTATCCCTTCCGAAAAAAAGCTATCCAGAATTGCAGCCAAATTGGGCCGGCAAGACCGGGGAGGTACCTCTTTTTCACATAATGTGGTGGGAGGGAAGCGCTGTGCCGCGCTCCCGGCTGCATGGGTACCACCATCTTGCTTGTTTCTTCAGTAAAACAGCTTTGCTGTGTTTCGGAGAGAAGGGCAAGACAGAAAGTGTAATTACTGGCACCGAGACTTAACATCTTATGTCTCAGGATAGGCAACACATAAATAAGTTGCCTGGGCTCGTTCCAGGTATACTAGTAAAAAAAAACTGGCGTCCAGTGACAACCTAGTTATTTAGCGTTTCGTGGATTTCCGGTGGCCCATTAAGGGGATAGAGAAAAGGAGGACAACGTAGATACGTTGATAACCTATGGTTGTGCGGATGGGCATCGGTAGTCACCATAAGGCTTCGACGGCTCGGTTGCCTCCTCATCACATAAAAAAATATATATCAGACAGTGAAATAGTACGCTGAGAACAAGCTTACCACGGATTAATGAAAATTAATATTTATGATAACATGCGTAGCCCCGGAAGAAACAGCAAATTGTAATTACATATACCCTTGGTAGGATAAGACCCCGTGACCTCTCAGAATAATAGCTTTGCCAATTAACTATTAGATGAAATGTTTAATGAATGTTTATAATTGTAATGTTCTTTTGTATATTTGCTTATCACCATCACAATTGTAATTAAGTTCGCCGCACTAAGTTTATGTTCGTTCGGGCTAATCTAAACTGCTGTACAGATTTTCATAAAACCTAAATAATGATAGTTTATAAGCTTTTGTAAAGTCCAAAAATATCATCCCTTCTTTTGTTAAAGAACATGATATACTAAAATTCCTCATTTACATAAATGTGTTGGTTTTATTTTGAATAATAGTATTTTGAATAAAGACTATAGCAGAAGTTATAAAGGTTATAGATAAAAGTGCTACCCGAACGAAGCCAAGCCAAATTCCAAAGGCCAAAGTGGAAATAAAACCTACCACAATTACCATTTTCTTTAGTTGTTATTTGTCAAACAAGTGGACCCGATAGACTATGTGCCATCATAAGATTTAGTAGCATCATATTTTGATGAATTACTACATTTGCTGGGGAATATGATAGCTATTATAATGTATAGGAATGCGAGCGTTCTAAAATCATAATCTTAAATATTCCGATCCGGGATTTAAATCCCGGTTGTTGTGTCCCGGTAAAGTATGATTGTTACAGATCATTCTCAGAAATTCATAATCTGAAAAAATAGGAATGTGTATGGAGCATACTTTTTCGATAAACGCCGGCGTGAAGGCGTTTATCGAAAAAGCACGACTCGTAGTCACCTTCCGCCTGAGCCGGGCGATAGCACAAAACAAGTGATAGAGAGGCACGATCGGCCTAAGCGTTCGACTTGTGATACATTATAACGTTTTCATATAAAATTATCGTCTGTAAACCGACTTTACAGACAACGAGTAAGTTTTATATAAACACGATCATGACACCATCTACCGAATCCATTGCATTTTCAAAATATTCAGGGACTTACTCAAATGAACTAAATTTTTAACAATCGGTCCAGTCGATTAGAAGAATTTGGGTAGGTACAGAATAGAAACACACGCGTATAGCATCACTTTATATTTAAAGATTGATCAACACGTTAATTATTTTAAATTCTCATCTAATCAAAATGTAATGTGAGAATAGTTATTATAAAACAGTATATAATTGCGTTTGCAATATTAGAATTAATTGTTCTATTATTCGTTGTAATCAAGAGATCGTAGACAAAAGAATATAATAACATAAATAATATTTTCTTGTATAATATTTTTAAAACTAATATTGATTTTTCCTAACCTATCAGTTTCCACTGCTGGACACGAAACTGCACATATCCTAAAAGTTTTTTAAGCCATGCCACCTTCAAAGACTTTAATATCACGCAAGTTTCCTCACGTATATATTAATATAATTTATTACAAGATAGTTTTTCATTGAATGATTGAAATGTAGTTGACTTTCGCATCACTCCTGAGGGCCGGCGGGAAGTGTGCCGTCACTTCCGCTCGCCGCTCCTGTATATATCGCGAGGCCGAACCAACCTTGGATACATTCACCGTGAATTGGCTGAGAGAGTAAAAACTGTAAGAATGGTCATTTAAATAATTGACACCATATTAGATAGATGTCTCTTTTCTTGCCTTAATGATTAAATGAATCACAGGTCTGACCTTTTGTAGGATTATGGATTACTAGCTGTTGCCCGCAGCTTCACCCGCGTCAACTAATATTTACGGACGTATCCGGACTGATGAATTAATGTTCAAACCAACTAATGCATTAAAAATGATAAGGATTCATACCGTATTTGTGTAAGCTTTCCAATTACCGCTTTATTTTTTTAACTATTAAAATATATTTGAGACTAGCTGGTGCCCGCGACTTCGTCTGCGCAGGATAAGATTCTATTTTTTTTTTAATAAAAAGTATCCAATGTTACTTCTAATACCTCCAAAAATATATGTACAAAGTGTCATGTACTAACCGATCATCGGTTAAGTAGTTTTCGCGTGAAAGCGTAACAAACATCCACGCTTTCACGTTTATAATATTAGTAAGGATATAACATGTATCTATGGTGGAATCGTGTAGGTATCTTAAATAGGTCTACACTCTACAGGAAAGTCCGCGATGGCATATATCTATCTCTTAAGGATAACATACTATATCCATTTTAATTTTAAAAATTGCCAATTATAAAGCGGTAATGTAAATTTAAGCTATTTACTCCTTATCGTCATTACATAATATAAAACAAATTCCTCCGCTGCGTTTGTCTGTACGCGATAAACCCAAAAACTACTAGATGGATTTTCGTGCTGTTTTCAGCGTAAGATACAGTAATTCCTGATGCAGGTTTTAAATTATAGTATATAATTTGCCAAGATTTATGTAAATTGGCGAATAATTTAAGGCTAATTATTATTGTAAAAGTCGGAAACATTTAAGGCACTTGGAAGCTTACATTGAAAACGCTGCCTTATTTCCTTAAGAGATATAACAAAATAATGATCATCATCAGTCCGGATACGTCCGTAAATATTAGTTAACGCAGGCGAAGCTGCGGACAACAGTAGGCCGGCCACATATGATGAACTGATGACCGGTGGAATCATAGTTCTGGTAGAGGCCACGCTATATGAGATGAGAAAACCCTCAACTGGTACTCAACTGGTCTCCATGCGATCAACCGTCTTGGCGTTCGTTTTATGAGACCTCTGTCAAGCAAGGGATAGAGGTTGATAGTGATGATGAATGCGATAAAATTTTAATTAATTTTTTCATACTATTATTGTAATTCTCGCCCCATATAAAATATGATAAAAATACATGATAGATTCTTGTCTAAGGTCTTGCGAGCAATTTTCGTTCAATGTCAGCATCTTACGTCTCTCTAGTCTTTATTGATTAGTAAGGAAATTTCGCCAGATGATCAAACATCTTCATTTTTCATCGAAGGCAGTCTGTTTATACCAAGGTTCTTTCACTGACGTTTGGGGGTCCGTGGCATTTGAGGAAAATATTGTCACTATAACTAAGGCGTTTGTTAAGGAATACAGATTACCTTGAGTATTTAATATATCTGCCACTGCCACCAAACTTCCGAATTCTAGAACAAATAAAAGCCGGCAGATATATATGTTCAATTTTAAATATGATCCGAGACTAAAAGAAGTTCAAGAAACCCTGATATATAGCAAAGATACAAGTTGATAATGATGATGATGATG
The DNA here is from genome assembly GCA_963853865.1 of Helleia helle. Classification (NCBI taxonomy): domain Eukaryota; kingdom Metazoa; phylum Arthropoda; class Insecta; order Lepidoptera; family Lycaenidae; genus Helleia; species Helleia helle. The sequence continues at coordinate 19,762,991 of OY971421.1, forward strand.
ATGAACTTCTATTTCACAACCGATCTGTCAGAAACCTACTAATACTACTAATGTTTGTTACTCTTGCACGCAAAAACTACTTAATGAATTTTAATGAAACTTAACAATAACATAGCTTATACTTCAGAATAACAAATCCTTATACTCCCACGGGAATGGTAATTGTGTAAAATGGTAAAAGGGTGCAACCGCGGGACGCTGCTTGTCTTACATACGAGTTCAACAAACAAAGGCCAACATACCAGCATATATCACTAGATTGACCTACTTTGTTTGAAGTTTACACATGAACGTCCAAGAAAAAATATATGTTTGTCAGGGGGAAAGAGATAAAATTTGTTTTGCTCTTCATTCCCTAAAGAGCACCAGGAAAAACAAAAAAGGTTTTTGTAGAAAAACAATCAAGCAAATCGTGTGCTTCTTACTGATCCAACTAACTAAATAACATTCTATACTGCTGAAATTCCGAAATTTGCTTCACTGTATTAATATAACCACATAAGCTGCTTAATTACTCTTTTTGAAGTGAAATTTCTTTGCGCCCATACGGGTAAATTTTTTACACGAATATGTGCAAAGTTTTTGTCCAAGAAGAGGGAGAGAGTGATTGAGACCGATTGAGAGTGAAAAAGGGCGAACGTAGCATGAAGCACGTAGCCATGGAGTGAGAGTAGGGAGCGAGCGAGTGAGAAAGGTCGAGAGAGAGAGAGTGAGATAGAGTGAATGTCGCATCGCAAGTCTCGGAAATTTAAAGCTTTAGATTAGTATAAATATTCTAAAATGAAAAAAAATCGCTTTAGTACTTTATGAGTTCAATTAATATTGTAAATGAAAAGTAATATTACAGATAGGCATAACATAACATAAACCTAAATATCTTGGTCGGAACCAAAATATGCACCAAGTCCTTTTTTCATATTTCAATTATAATTTCAAACCTCGTACGAAACAGGATGAGGCTTTTAAGACGAGGAAATTGTCTTGTATAAATTACAGTACAGTTGCATCTGTTGTGTGGAATAATAATGAAATATTGCAGGGAAGTGACCACTTCGCGAAATACGTAACTATAGAAAAGAAAGGTGAGATTTAAATTGCAGATGCGCAAATTTAATGTAACGACATGTATAAATGTAATGGCATAATAATAATCATTTGGTCGTCATGATATTAGCCATGCGCATATAAAGACATTACAAATATAAAACAATATTAGAAACTGAAAGTAAGAGAAAGAAAAAAGAAAATAAATCGCTCACATAACACCGGCGTCAAAGACTTTAAATCTCATCAAGCATGCAGGTTTCCTCACGATGTTTCCTTCACCGGTGAGCAAGCGATCTTATCAAGTTAGGTGCACGTAGAAATTTAGGAAAACCCATTTCTTGGTATCACAGGCGGTCAGGATCTGACCCGGACCTCACGGCTCTCACTCAAGAGGTCGAATCCATGCCCACTAGGCTATCGTAACTCACATCATACAATCTGCATCTGAGAAAACCTTAAAAGTAGGAGAGATGCGCTGCTGCACGCTCTTCTGCATGGACCATCATCGTGCTTATTTTTTCCATCATTATCATCAGCTTTTATCCATCCACTGCTGAACATAGGCCTCAATAAACACTAAGAGAGTTGAACCAATGCCAGTTGCATCCATCACGGGCCGGGATGTTAATGCATCAAACATTTCTTCCACCATTGGAAAGTAGGGCAGAACAGTGTAATTACTCACACCGAGACCATCTTTTGTCTCAGAATAGGCAACGCATAAAAGAGTTGCCCGGTCCGATCTCGTGAGCTTGTTCCGTTTGCCTAATTGCAGCTAATTGGTGCTGCGACGCTGCGGTTCTGTGCTCTGATTGGCCGACTGATGGCCATTGATGGATGATTGGCCGATGGGACGTACATACAGATCACTGGTTGGTTGAATTTCTATCTCACATTACTACTCTATCCGGTTATATGCTCGATGCCTTGTTTATATTCATTTAACATGGACCACATACCAGGTGGCTCGTCTCCACTTTTGCCCATCCAACTGACATATTAAGAAATACGTACACTCTTGTGAGCCGCTAACTCGTCCGTCTAAGATATAAAAAATATATGTTAATATTAAAAGAATCTTGACTTTTATCAACAGACAAGTTGAGCGGCTCCATGTCTGTTGACAAACAACTACACTCAGGCGTATCGTCCATTGTATGACCCATATCGCATAAAAATAAAGGACTTGAGGTCCCCGAACAAAACCCCAAAATCAATTTACGAGGATAGCCGTTACAACAATTTATTTTACCAATACCAAAAGGTTCGTTAATCACGAAAGTGTGATAAATATGCAGTAAGTTAAAGGGAATTTTGCGGAGGTTTTAAGGGCATTGAGCTGAAGATAACTGTTTCGTGTACTGTCGGCAGAAAAATTTAAACAAAAATATTTTCAGTACAGATAGATACATACATCAATAGATAGGATATAGATAAAATATTTATTCACAATTCCACAAATCACTCGTTATAAAAATCCAATCAATAAAATACTATGCAACTCAATGCTAAAAGATCAAGATAGTCAGAACATGTAGAGAATGTGAGGCATAAAATTCCGAAACTGGTCAGTGATTTGTCACTGATGTAATAGCAATTCAACCAACTAATGATCTATAGGTACGTTGCATCGGCCAATCATCCATCAATGGCCATCAGTCGGCCAATCAGAACGCAGAACCGGCGCAGCGTCGCAGCACTTTGGCGGAAAGTTTTCATTTCATACAAAACACATAACATTACTACTCTATCCCGGTTATACTATGCTTGATTAGCTATGCAAACATTAGTTGCAGCTTTTAATATTAGACACTGGTAAAATTTTGAAAATCAAGTACCGTCCACATATAATTGCAGGCAACTGTACAAACTGTTTCATCCAAAATTGATTATTAAGGTTATATTAGGTAATCAATTAAGATTGTACCTGCAAACCTGCAAAGTATATAGTAGGTGTCTAAGGAAGTTGGTGATCACTTGCCACCAGAACTGACTTTCATTTTGACCTCTCTTTTAAAAAATAAAAAACCTAATATGAAATTAGATTTGACCATCGCGTATATTACCGGATAGAGTAGTACATAATGTAAGCCATAAAAATCCGAAACTGGTCAGTGATTTGTCACTGACGTAATAGAAATTAAAACCAACCAGTGATCTGTATCTATGTACGTCCCATCGGCCAATCATCCATCAATGACCATCAGTCGCCCAATCAGAGCGCAGAACCGGCGCAGCGTCGCAGCACTAATTTGGCGGAATTTGTTTTCATATAAAACACAAAACATTATACCGCTCTATTCCGGTTATTTGGTCGATGGATTTGACAGCGTCATGGAGTAGACGCCGATTTGACGTAAACTTCAATATATGGGATAAAGATCTCCGTGTGTGGCCTGTGGCCTGCCCGCCATGGAATAGTTCGTCTTCGCATAAGAAGCCTCTGTCCTGGTGTAAAAATGGGACGACAACGAAAAAGTAGAGTTCAGTTTAATTATTGTCAGTGTATACTAGAAGGAATAGAGTTCCAAGCCGCAAAATCCGTCGTGGCGTCTATTGAAATTTAAATGCATGTTACGTTTATATTATTATTTAATTACCTAGTACTGAATGCCACATTGTACCTAATGAGACATAAAACACAATGGCACATTACCTGTATAACCTTAGCCTAAACTATTACCTGTATAAACTACTAAGGAAGGATGTCATAAAGGAAGTGCGAAAGTTAGAGTCGTGGTGTAAGTACATATTATCATGGAAGCCTATATCCCTTTTATGATGCATACTACTATGTAATATCTTTATTAATATATATTTAGTGAAATTACCCCATCATGGTTCCAGCCTTCTCGTGGCGGTGGGGCTCAGTTGCCTAGGGTGAGCCCAGCACCTTGGGCGAAGGAAATTGAGCCGAGGGGGCTCTTTGTAGAAGAATATCTCTTATAAGAAGGGGGGACAAGGGGCGAGGATGAGAATCTCAGCTCATTGTACTGTCCCGACGTTGAGAGGGGCTGTTCTGTGGTACGGGATAACCCGTCTGTGGAGGTGGCGTCGGTCCCTTGAGGGACTGACTAGCCGTCGAGGTGCCCTGTTTGCTCATCAGATCCGGCATTGGTGGCACTCGCGGGTCTTTGGTGGGTAGAGTTGCGTCCACTTACCACCTTACGGGCGCAGCGAGTCCCATATTATACCCGCCTGGGGAGACTCACTCCCCCGTAGGATGCCTCAGAGCATTTCCCGGCGTAAAAAAAAGATAGTGAAATTAACACGATTTTAGATTTACCGGTAGGTAATTGTCTCACTCTCGTCTGCGTGGGTACCACTATCTTGTTTCTCTGTGTTTCGGAAAGAAAGACAGGACAGCAGTGTAACTTCCGGCACACACTTAACATCTTGTCAGGATAGGCAACACGTGAATATGTCGCCTTTTTATGACGCAGGTTAATGCTTACGCATGATCCAGGTTTACCTTGAGTAAGGCTCCTGGACCTATGTGAGGACTTATAATTGGAAATGCGTATTACATTTCCAATTGCAAAATTTTCCCACTAAACTACCTGCGAGTGCCTTCAGCCGCTTTTGAGAGTACATGATCTGCAGGCAACAGGATCACCTTAGTGACAGGCTGGCCCCCACGAAGGACTACTCCTCGCTAGTGGGGATTGCCCCAGTGCCACGAAACAGTCCCCGCGACGTCGTGCCATAGTGGGCCCAGGTTCCCAACTTGAATCCGGCATGAGCACAGGCACACGTATTAAGAAGGCGCATTAAGAAGCGCACATTCCTACGCACCCCCGTTTGTCACCCGCGAGAGGCCTCATCGGTGGCCTCCTCTCTCGCCCGATCATCGGCCTCCTTCTGGGACATTACTGCCTTGCAGAAGGAGACCATCGCCATCCAGGAGTGTATGTATTGCCTGGGCTAGTCTCGGATTAACTTGTTTATGTTCATGGGCGATGCTGACTACCTACCATCATGTGGCTCATCTCAAAGTGATGCATCTGCATCTTTAAAGTAAAGACGCTCTGGATTTTTCCAATCGTATTTAATAATCGTATTATATTTTCTAATACATAAAGAAATAACAGAAAAGGGAATTGTGTTACAGATTGACAAAAAACCTTCCACATGCATATTTTTATTATATTTTTGCACAGCTTCTAAACTAGCTATTTGATGGTAATCTATCAAAGCAGTCCATGCCATGGCTCGTCCAACGTAAGACTGCCTGTTCAGCAATAAGGTAGTAAAGTAGTAAGTATCCATTCAGCAAAGTATCACCTCTCCATCAGTAAGTTAGTATTCCTTCAATATATATCTAATAGCCGCCGCGAGAACGCTAGAAGCCAAGACCGTGGTGTGACCGTTGCACTGACCGTCAAAAATATCATTATTACTGTCGTTGAATTGTTTCAATGTTTCTGGTTTAGTTTGACTGAAGCAGCCGTAGCTAGTTTGAAATTGGAGGATATTGTTCAGCCACATGCGACGAAGGAACTCTGTCCGACCGTTCAGTGCACAAACGCTTACTGGAATAGATAAAATATACCTTAATCAAGAAGGATTTAATATAAAACACGAAAATTTATTTCATAAAATAAAACTGGCGCTGGCTTAAATTCATCAAAAAATATTGTCTGCTTTGTACAGTTTTATAGCTAACTAGCTGTTGCCTGCAGCTTCGCCCGCGTTACTCAACTCCTATATGTTACAGCGTGATGTTATATAGCCTATAGCCTTCCTCAATAAATGAGCTGTCTAACACTGAAATAATTTTTCAAATCGGACCAGTAGTTCCTGAGATTAGCGCGTTCAAAGAAACAAACAAACTCTTCAGCTTTATAATATTAGTACTCGTATAGATTAATTATAGCAAGACACACTTCATAACAATAATTACAGCCTGTATACGATTTTAAATCTGAACCTTAGGAACACTTTAAATCGAGAACCGAAAGCGCCTTAGTTTTTTACTAGCAAACTGTACAAGGTAAAACTTTTAATAGAAATTTAGGCAAATTTTATAGTTTTTGTTTGTAATGACGATGTAGGCAAACTAAATGAGACTATGAATAGAAATATGAAAAGAAATTTTTTTCAAGATTTCAAGAACTTTCGACTTCAAATACCGAAAAACAAAACAAATCAATACAGTTTTACATTGTATTTACTAATTGTCGATTACTAAACTTACTGTGCTCTAAGAGTAAATCCACAAGTCCGTAGTTATGGGAGGCGATGTACTCCGCCTCAGCGTAGCCCATGGAGCAGAAGTCCTCTAGGAGCTGTCGGTCTTTCCGTGGCGAGAAGATACTGCAGTCTCGACTGTTTCGCGCCATTACCAATAGTAACGCTCTAAAACATTTATTCAACCCCCGAGGTAAAAGGTGTTACTTGTTTGACCGCTGTGTCCATGTGTCTGTGGCTCCATAGCTCTTAAATGGCCGACCCGATATGGATGCGGTTTTTTCAGTGGTTCTTAGGCATGTGCAGCCATTTAGGCTCTTCTGGTGTTGCGTTAGGGGCATTTTTAAAAGTATAACCTTTGAATATTACATGTAGAAGAAATGAAACGATTTTACTAAAATCGTATTACCTTTGCTAGTATTTTTAACACATAATATTATAAAATTATAGATAGTATCAGAATGACTTATGTACTTTATAAAATTACTTTGCAAAATGCAATTAAAACCATGTACGTTACAAAACATAATTAAATATTACGTAGAGTCACCACGTAATATTTTCTGTCGTCTAAAAGAATATGTCAGTCTCATTAAAAGGAAATCCTTACCTATGAGATAATGCGTAACCTATATCAGAGCCGTTCTTCAAAATTTGATGACAATGACCATCAATGAGGCAAGAAGTTTGATCATCAGTAGTATGCGTGTAACCAGCTGCAAGTGATTTTAAGCAGTTGTCTGAAAAAATACGACTAATATAGGCGCGATTTATTTTAGTCGGAAATTTATTTTATATTTGAGCAGACGCATCATTTGTCCCAAAAACGCCAGGAGGCCGTGTGGTCGAAAACTCCACCGTTGGCGGGGGGCAACCCATAAAAAAAAAAAAAAAACATAGGTGAGCTAGCTTCTTTTTTTCTTGTACGCCGGGAAATGCTATGAGGCATTGAGGTGAGGTGCGCCGGATCTGTTGAGCAAACAGATGTGACGTTGTGACGTTTGTCCCCTCTTCTTATAAGAGGGGTACAAAGAGCAGCCCCCCGGTTCACTTGGCTTCACCCAAGGTGGGTTCACCTTAGGCTACTGGACCCCACCGCCTCGACAAGGTATGAACCATGGTGGAGTACGGGCAACAACTAGTATAATAATAAAATGTAATATTATTACATAATATTATACTTTGGAAAACTTTGTTCGTAATAGCTGAATCTCAACATTATTATCTAGCAGTCAATATGCTACATTTTTGTAATGTTTTGTGTGCACAATAATGTATATTCATAGAATATTTTTTTTAAGTGATCAGGGGGCAAACGAGCAGTCGGAGCCTCACGGCGCCAACGCCCAAACACTTCCACGACCGGAAACTCACAAACCGCACAAAACGCGAATTATTCATTAGGAGTGCCATTTTTTATTTCAGGCACTTCTATAAAATATGTGAGAAACTTTAAAAATAATATATTATAATAAACGTTTGTCGATCTTAAAATAAATGAACATACTCTACCTGACTCTTCAGGGTCTGGTGTCAATTTGTATGCCTGCCTCACGTTTGCTACACGAGCGTAAAGCTCCCAGTGATGGTAAACACTGCCAAATTCGCGGGATACCATATATTTATCCCCAGGTGATTTGAACTCTTCCACACGATCAATCCATTCGGAGATATTAGAGAAAAGCGGTGAAACTAAAAGTATAAAGAAGACCATCATGCCCGCGGCCCGGCAGATGTGATACATATGATTATTATATAAACGTTATGATTGTGTCTAAATAAATATAATTTCTAATATGTATTAGAAATCATCATCATCATCAGCCTCTATCCGTCCACTGCTGAACATAAGCCTCCTAGGAACAATAGGATTAGAAATCATAATTAATAACAATCTATATCGACATAAATATAATAAAATACGTACTCGCATCACGACATCACAGCGTCACGGCATTTACGGCTAAAGCTAATAGAATTTTCATATCAAAAACCTGCTGATTAGGTTTTTGATATGAAAAGTCTATTAGATATCTGCTGGATATTCGTGCAAGTTCCAAACCCTGGCACTATTGTGAGTTACGTTAGTCCAGTTGCTAAAGACTCTGCTTCGAAGTGAGCCGTTACAGATCAAATGCATTCGACTCAACATTGCTCGCGAATCGGTAAAAGAAAACGTCGTAGGCAAATCTTCTGGGATTCTATTCTTAAAATATTATCAAGCATCAGGTCTTTGAAGCTCCAGACCGGCGCATACGAACCATGACTTAATTTCAAAGTGGAAGCCGCGCCCAACACTGGACAATAACATACATTGCCTTAGCCATCGAGCATATAACCGGAAAAGAGTGGTAGTTTTATGTGTTTTGTAAGAAAAAAAAGCCACCAAATTTGTACTGCGACGCTGCGCCGGTTCGGTGCTCTCGTTGGTCGACTGATAGCCATTGATGGATGATTGGCCGATGGGACGTACATACAGCTCACTAGTTGATTGAATTGCTATTATGTCAGTGACAAATCACTGACCAGTTTAGGAATGTTCTCACATACTACTGTATCCAGTTATATAACCTTTTTTTTTTCTTTAACGCCGGGAAACGCTCTGAGGCATCCCGCGGGGGAGTGGGTCTCCCGACGTGGGTATGTGGGACTTGCTGCGCCCGAAAGCTGGTAAATGGTCGCAGCTCTAACCACTAAAACCCGGCGAGTGCTACCAGTACCGCCTTTGGTAAGGTGCCCCGGATCTGTTAAGCTTACAGGGCACCTCATCGGCTAGTCAGTCCCTCAAGGGACCGACGCCACCTTGACAGAGGGGTTATCCCGCACCACAGAACAACCCCTCCCAACGTTGGGACAGTACAATGGGGTGAGGTTCCTGTTCTCGCCCCTTGCCCCCTGCTCTCAAAGAGGGGACAAACCTCTTCTTATAAGAGGGGTACAAAGAGCCCCCTCGGCTCAATTCGCTTCGCCCAAGGTGCTGCGCTCACACGAGGCTACTGAGCCCCACCGCCACGACAAGTCCTTGACCATGATGGGGATATGCTCGATGACCTTAGCCTATGCTAAAACAAAAATTAGTGCACGATATTGTTTTCTAATGTTGACGTGAATTTCACTCCTTATAATGAAATAAACTTTTACGGATTTTAACTTCGTATGACTTTGTAGCGTTAGGACGTCTCTACATACAGCTTGGCAAAAAAGAGTATGACGTGGTGACAGGAGGAACTAAATATAATACTAAATGGAAACCTATGATGTTGACAATACTTGGCCGACAAATACTAGATTTTGCGTAAAGCTGTTTCACATTTATATTTAACGATTTGATCAGGAGACACGTTAGTGTCTTAGCGCCAAGTACACATCCAAGTATTTTGGCGTGAGACACTGTGTTTAAATTATCTTGCTGATTTTCCATATTATGATGAGACCTAAGTGAAAGTGGCGCCCTCATTTTTTCCATACTCTTTTTTGCCAAGCTGTACGTGATTTTACCTTTATAGAACACAATAGAATAGAAACATCAATGTATGACATTGACGTTCGCTTTCAACAACATTGTCAAAATCAAACGTCAATCTCATTCATTGGTGTTTCTAATAGGAGTAATAGGTAATGTAAAAGCCCAGTTAACAAAAAAAGTAAAAGCCATTTGTCTAGAGGGGCTGCAAGGTACCTCAGTCCTCTCTGACCATGGTTGCTGTAAAGTATCCGAAACATCTCGCGTCAGGCATGTAAAAATCTTAATAAGCCGCGATAAAATCTATGTAATTTGATTCATAATAACAAGTACACGAGTTTACACACTTAGCTATATATCACCACCAGGCCATATGTATACGGCCGGGATGATGTTCAATCACTGAAAGAGATGTGTCAAACTTCATTCGTAATATAAAACGTGAAAGGTGGAAAATGTAAAAAAAAACAATTACATTTTAAGCATTCCTTGCCGTTTTCGTTCTCCGCTATATGCCATTGGTAATTTTTTAACATTTCTTCACTTTTTACATAGACATCCATTATATCGGTCTGAAAGGGTATAGAAGCTGTTTTGGAATATTGAATAGCACGCCCTAAATGCACTGAAATACAAAATGCAAAGATTTTAAAACGTTATATTTAGCTTCCAAATTCAAAATTCAAATAAACCAACATTTACGGTTACGTTCTAGAAGTATTTAGTATAGCAATGGCATTTTTGCTATTGCCTGTCGCACTCGTTTGAAATATAGTCATAAGGCCGATATTACGTCGTTATAAAATAATATGATTTATTTGTATTTTAAACATAACGGGCTATCCACCATAAATAAATAAAGTAAAATCAAAAATGGCAAACAAGATGTACGGTACGGAACAAACGGTGTACGTTCCGATATAAACTGGTCGTTTCGCCCTGTGCTACCAACACTTGATTACTCATCAGTCATCACCCAGAACTAGCCTTTATTGTGCCTGGTTCGGCTTCCAATCTAACCGGATGCAGCTGGATACCAGTATTTTAAATGGAGCACCTCCCTATCCTATCTCTACAATCCAGTAACTGCGTAATACGACACCCCGTGTTAAGACTGGATGTCAGCTTCTGATGCGGGTCATCAACAACTATCAAAGATCCACGAATGACAGCTGGAACCACCGACCAACAGCTTAACGTGCGTTCCGGGGCACGAAGGAGTCCGTGGATGGATGGCCATCTCTACATACTGAGATATGTAAAGATGGTCACCCATCCACGGACCAACACCGGTAATCGTAGCTTAACCTCATGTTGTTTCTTGCCTATGTATATTAGTAGGATGGAAAGTGGTTGTCTAACACTTCTTTCTAGATAACACAACACTCACCATCGGCTAGTGTTATTTGTCACAGATGAACCCACGTTGACTTCATGAATATTTTCTAATACAAGTTTACTAGCCACTTATTATTATCTTATCTAGCTATGTGAAAATAAATATACTCCACGTTTGCAAAACATACTCAATAAATTACCATTTCCGACGAATATACCAAATGCTATACTGATTGTTATTTTCTTAGTATTTGCCAAGTAAAAGTTGGTAATATTTTGTAAAACTCTCACATAATTCTTCAAATCGGACTTCAAAGGTAAATAATATATTGATTTATAATTTGTACTTTGTAAATCTGCACAGATTATTTCAAAATACAAAAATGCAAACAATAACTGGTAATATTTTACCATATTTGAATTTAGATTGAACACATTTAAAATACGAAACACAAATGGCGGTGTAGAACAAATTCAAACCCTTTTATTTACTCGCGGTGAGTAGGAAAAATCGGTGGATTAGCCCCCCCCATATTTATTACTTTAGTTTGTTTACGACTTTTGTTATTTAGTTGGTGTCCTGTGAATTATTTTTTTATTTGGATCTCTACCCATTAAAACCCGGCGAGTGCCACCAATGCCGCCTTTGGTGAGGTGCCCCGGATCTGTTGAGCAAACAGGGTACCTCGACGGCTAGTCTGTCCCTCAAGGGACCGACGCCACCTCCACAGAGGGGTTGTCCCGCACCACAGAACAACTCCTCCCAACGTCGGGACAGTACAATGGGGTGAGGTTCCCGTTCTCACCCCTTGCCCCACTGCCTACTGAGCCCCACCGCCACGACATGGCCTGAACCATGGTGGGGATGTACTATTTATCCTGAGACATAAGATGATAAGTCTCTGTTCCAGTAATTACACTGCCTGTCCTGCTCTTTGCATTTGCCATTTCTGATTTGTCATTTCTGAAACAGGAAAGCTGATTCACGGGAGAGATAAGTAGGATGCGTATTGGTATTGTGAGAGGGCCATCACTGTATCAATGGATGCATATACTCACACCGTATGTAAGAAATCATCTACCGGCGATGGTGCGTCACTGAACTTGCTAAGCATTATCATCATTCTCGAAGAACTTGTATTACAGGTAGGTACCAGTCAACGGAAATATATTTAATACTATACATATTATATTTAAGATTTTTATTATTTAATACACATATTTAATACAAACTCATGACCCAGTAACACAGTTTTTTCCCCTGGCGGGATTCGAACCCGCTACCTCCGGCTTGAGCGCTCACCATTGAGTCACAGAGGTCGTCTCATATTACGTGGGTGATTCAAAATGACCGTAATTGATAAACATTAGTGTAAAATATATTGAGGTCTGAACCGCTCCACGGGTGGTGATCGTCCCTTCAATCTTAAAGCCAGAGTGTCAGCCTTAATCTTTGCACGTAATATAACAGTCGGCTAAAATGTGTAAAGGTGACGGAATACGAATCATAGAGGTCACCAGTTCGCCAGCGCTCCCGGCTGCATGGGTACCACCATCTTGATTGTTTCTCCCGTGAAACAGCTTTGCTGTGTTTCGGAGAGAAGGGCAAGACAGGCAGTGTAATTACTGGCACCGAGACTTAACATCTTATGTCTCAGGATAGGCAACACATAAATAAGTTGCCTGGGCTCGTTCCAGGTAAACTAGTTTATGTTCATGGGCGACGTCGACCACTTTCCATCAGGTGGCACGTTTGCCAGTTTGCCTATCCAACTAACATAAAAAAAAAGGTAGTGTCATTTTTTTAAGTTAGTTGGATAGGCAAACTGGCAAACGTGCCACCTGATGGTAAGTCGGTCACCCATGAACCCGTCTCGGTGCCAGTAATTGCACTGCCTGTCTTGCCCTTCTCTCCGAAACACAGCAAAGCTGTTTCACGGGAGAAACAATCAAGATGGTGGTACCCATGCAGCCGGGAGCGCGGCACAGCGCTTCCCTCCCACCGGTAAAGTCATGCTGCTATACAGCCAACTTGGGCCGGCACACTCGCTCACACAACACCGGCGTCCACCCCGGTCGCTGGCAGCTCTCTCCCGGGTTTTCATGATGCGATTCAACCCGGCAGGGGCAGACCGCCCGGGGCGCGCCACGGCGAGGATTGTCGCCGCCCACCAGCGGTGACCATCATCAGGCGAACATCGTCGCACCAAGGACCCCCATATTGATGGAGTGCGGTAGCTCCAGCTGCTGGGAGGCCGTGAGGCTTCGATGCAGATGACCTACGGATAGGCACCGGCGTCAAGTGACAGCTATGCTGTCCCGTTTCGTGCGGTTTGTGAATTTCCGGAGGCCCATTGGGAGGGATAGGGAAAAGGAAGGCAACATATCTGCATAATCTCTGGTTGTGCTTGATGTGTAGGGGCCGTCCTATACTACAAAAAAAAGCAAATTATTTTTTGTAAAATAAATATTATATAATTAAAGAGATTATGAACTTGCGTTACCTACTTAAATATTTAAAGTGACGTTATAGATTTAGTTTAAATATTTATTTTATATCAATTTATGTACTTTATAATATTTATAATAAAAAAATTGTCTCACTATCTTCGCTGTTTAACATTATATTCCGTGAAAATTTTATACGACTGTTATAGCTATTTAAAACGTAGGTACATAAGCATAGACTGGACGGATCACGGATGCACAAACGATGAAAGTTTGTGACGGTGGGAAGTATCATAGCTTGGGGTTGAACATACATTACGTTACACAAATTTATTGAGATGGTACAGACAATAATATATTATAGCCCGAATATCCCACTTCTGCAGTACGAAAATTGTAGTTTCATCCGCGGCATTTCCCCAAAGCAAAATGCCGTAGGACAGAAGACTATAAAATTACGCATAATATAATAGTCTAGCTGTATTAACATCCGTAAGTGATCGGATATTTCTAGTCGCAAAAACTGCAGAACTGAGTCAACTCGATAAGGTATAGGTATATGAGGCGCCCATTGGAGATTGGCATCTAGGTAATGCCAAGAAAGGTAGTTGAATCCACCAAGTCCATTATCTCACTACTTAATGTTACATTGGTTTGTACTTGTTTAACATTAGGTAGTGTGAATCTAAATAATTTATTGCAGTTATGTAACAAATTCAAAGATGGTACATTGGTTTAGTGTTAATCACTAAACCAATGTACCATCTTTGAAAGAGCATTGTTTACTTCGTCGCACACCATTTGCTGTCGCTTAATTTTAAATATTAAAGAAGTATCATCGGCAAACAATACTATTTCATGCTTATCCTTCATGAGAAAAGGTAAATCATTTATGTAAACAAGAAAGAGAAATGGACCCAGAATGGAACCTTTTGAGTTCTGTTATTTAAGTAGGAGGGTAATAGTTTAAGTTCTGTGCCCCTGTGTGTAGTGATGTAATTTATTGATCAATATTGCGTGTTGAACAAAACCGAAAGCTTTGCACAAATCGCAAAATACACCTAACGCATCCTGCGATTCCTCCCAAGCTGTATATAATATGTTTCAGTAGATGAACTCCAACTCAGTTGTAGATCGCCCCTTAGTAAATCCATACTGCTGGCTATGGAGCAACTGATGCTTGTTTTTGTCGTTGATTGGTTGGCGAATATTGTAAACGACTATTATGAAGCGGTTTTCTAGAGTAGGACTATTCTATAGTAAGTAAGTAAGTAAGTTTTCTATAGTGTTCGTTTTCAAAACTCTATCTGTGGATGGAATGGGAAGTGATAGTTGATTTATGGGGACTAGAAGGGTTAAGTCGCGCTCCTTGGGATTTCCCTCCGTTTCTCCATAATATAACAGATAAAATATTGTTAACACGACAGACTTACCAGTATGGCAAAACTCTATTATTTATAATTATATTTAAAGCAAAAATAATATGTATCTGACTTTTGGAAATATATTTCTTTGGTTTCGATAATTGATTAATGCATAGACTTAGAATATACTGTCATACATATATTATAATATGTTTATGGATGAATGCGACATTTAAAAAATATATTTAATAAGTGTACAATACTAACGAATATTTATCATAAAAAAATATAAACAAAGAAGAAGACAATTGACAGCGTCAAGCTTGCTGACACAACTATTTTGAAGTTTCAAATTTCATTTATCGTTTATCATCCTCCCTGTTAATTGTGATTGTTGACGATATAGTTAGTGTTAAACAATTTAATTACAATGGGTTTAGCCACGATTGTAGAAAATGAAGCACACTTTCAGTCGGAGATGGTTAACGCTGGAACTAAACTAGTTGTAGTGGATTTTACAGCAACTTGGTAAATTTAACCTATATATTCAATTAGTTTCTTGACTGTAGTTTTGTATAGCTTCCACTCTTGTTATTTTACAATAACTTATTTCAGGTGTCCACCATGTCAAAGGATCGCCCCTTTCTTTGAACAGCTACCAGCAAAGTTTCCACGAGCAGTGTTTTTGAAAGTAGATGTCGATAGATGCGCTGAGACTGCTAGTGCCCAGGGTGTTAGTGCTATGCCTACGTTTATTTTTTATAAAAATAGAGTAAGTACATATCATTTACCATGTATGTACATATCTTGAATAAATTATTATTATATTTTAATTGGTGTTTCTTTTAGACAAGGATAGATCGCCTTCAAGGTGCAGATCCTACGGCTCTGGAAAATAAAGTAAGACAATACTATGGTACCGATGAAGCTGGTGATGAAGATAATACTGTTGCAGGACATGTATGCTATTTTCATTATTATTAGATTACAAAATCAGTTACAAGAATCTGTAGAAATAAAATACTAAGCAATTGCAAAATTTGTGAATGTTTTTGTAATAGTTTCTCTACATTTCATAGGCTATTTTAGAGGCAGTTTTCATTTTGCATCAAGTGAATATATAAGCTAGATTTTTTTTTTTTTCAGATGGATCTTGCTACATTCATAGTTAAAAATGAGTGTGAATGTCTAAATGAGGCAGATGATCATCCTCTCACACATGCTCTGACCAGTGGAAGTGGATACCTTGCTAGTGATTGTGATGAACAGCTTATCATCAATGTTTCATTCAACCAGGTATTGAGTTCTTGCATTATGAGACACAAAATGTACATTTGATAACTTTCCTAGAATTTTTAATTACTAAAAAAACAAAAAAAAATCTTTATAATTATTGCTTAATTTTATTTTTTTGACTAGACTGTATTTTTTTATTCATGTACTTTCTTTATAATACTAATTGTATAATCAAATTATGTGAGACATAAAATAAAACTGTTATTTTTCATCGGTCTCTTGATGAAATATTAAATTCTGTTTATTCTAAATATGTATGTGCTTAAAAATATGAATTTTGTTGCAGCTGGTAAAGTTACATTCTTTAAAAATCAAAGCACCAAATGATAAGGGGCCCAAGTTTGTCAAAATATTTATCAACCAGCCAAGAACTCTTGACTTTGATCAAGCTTCTAGTAATGCTTCAGTGCAAGATTTGGAGTAAGTATACAAATTAATCATATTTATATATTAATCTGGAAAAGCATAAGTAAGAATAACTGTTGACATATTGTATTCTACATTTAACTATAATACATATGGCTGAGTCTGTACGTTATTGTAACTATATATCTGTAAAATAAATCTAACCCCCGAATACTCAAACGAATCTCAAATTTAGACGCACTTAAACTCATGTTGTCCCTCTTTTTTTCATTGAATCTGACACGTCGTAGCATGAGTTTAAGTATGTCTTAAATTTGAGATTTGTTTGAGTATTTGGGGGTAAGTAATCTAATTTGTGCAGTATTCATTGTACAACTAGATTTTGTAGAGAAATAAAATTTAATTTTGTCATAAACATAAAGTCAAAACATGTTCAATGAGATGTTTAGTACTATTCCCAAATTTCCCTAAATCACCTATCATAGCACTTAAAATGATGTTTTCCGCAGCCTGCATTTACTAATTTATTAGATTGCATTACTTTACTAATACTTTCGTTTATTTCAGAGTGTCATCAAGTGACCTGGAAGGCAACCCAATTCCATTGAAATTTGTGAAGTTCCAAAGTGTCCAGAATATCCAGTTATTTATAAAAGATAATCAGAGTGGAGGAGAAGTGACACGAATTGATCACCTAGCATTTTATGGATCTCCAATTTCTACTACCAATATGGGAGAATTCAAACGTGTTGCGGGGAAGAAGGGTGAAAGTCACTAGCCCAGACTTTTAGAGTGTTGCCATTAGGCAATGCTATAAAAGGACTTTTTAATATTGATAAGATAACCTTATTTCCGTCATAATTTTTATATATTGTAATGCTTAGAAAGGGTCTGTAATTCCTAGTGAGAGTAGTATCAAATATGATTCCCAATGCAAGCTACAAATTGTAGAATCAGTATGGCATTATAAACTCTAATTATAATTTCATACTGAATTCACAAGAATCTTAAATGGTAATTCAACTTAATACTGACACTTTGGATATGTACTGCTAGATTTTTGTAACAAATACATTTTAAGGGTGCAAAATAGATTTTAAATATTTACATTTATGGCTAGAAAATTTCAATGTTTACTTTAATAACTACTGTTTTTGATGGCATCTTCAAATACATTATTCAAATATGACCATCTGAATTTTTTTATAAATTAAAAATGCTTCATGTTTCATTTATATAACATTCCCATATTATTAAATTAAATCTAGCATGGTGTCATCGATAGAAAATTATAATTACGCCTGATGTATTTATAATATGAATGTATATTCTTATTATTATAAATTATAATATAACATTATAATGATATTGTATTAAAAAGTAAATTAATAAGGAAGTGTATTTTAGTTGTTTTTATTTTTATTCTTACAATTCTAACAAATCAATCTTGTTTTAATTCATATATCTGAATATACGCTTCTGTGAGAGTGATCATTTGGGGTAAAATACTGGTCACATGTAGGTCTTGCATTTCATACCTGAAATTAATTTTCATACATTACAATAGGAAATATTAAGTATTCTATACAACAATTCCATTGAGTTTTAAGTTGTGCTTTAAGTCTAAAAATTCTAATATTTATTTGAATTTTTGAAAAGGCAAAGTAAGAAGTTTTTCATAGCGGTCATAAAATCCATTATTTTATTCACACAATGAAAGTAGGCAAAGGTGACATTTAAATTGTTACTTAGTGAAAAAAACTTAATATTTCCTTTACCACTGTTGAGTAGGTGTATGCAGCACATGTGCCCTGTATGTGCCCTTCTCTGGGGTGCCATCATGTACAATGTTTCCCACTAGCTCATATGTTGTCTTTCCATTATGTTTTGCCTTCACTTCTGGTGTTAATATATCACCAAAATCGACATTCCTGTAAAACATTTTGTTTTTATATAATTGAACATCATTATGAATGTGGCAATGTGTGCGACATTGCCACATTCATAATGAGGTTCAATTATACAAAAAAATTATAACACACATTGACCAAAATCTTCTAAACATGTATGTAATGTGCAATTCAGTAACAAATACTTACTTCACTGGAAAGTTTACAACAGTTGGATTTTTTTCAACAAAAAAAGTATTTTTTGTAAATCTTTTAATGTATAATATTAAGTATGGAGGTAGCTGTGTTATTTCAAATCTCTTCAAAAAGTTTTCTTTGTATGTCTTATACTCCTTAGATGTTTGGCCATTAAACTTTGAGAGTAACTGGTACAGATTTACCTGTGGAGTATTTGGCAACATGGATCAACAAGTTTTACGAATGGGGCAGTCACAAAAGTAAAACGCATTGGAGGTAATTTTAGGTATAATTCATTTTGCAATATTTTTTTACTTATTTATATCCAGAGAAAAAGCACAATATGGAGTTTAACCATACATCAAAAATAAAAAATTCAAAAAGAATAAATTACCTGCGGAATAATATTTTCCCTAAATTCATCAGTAAACAAAGGTGTTGGTGGCAAATCGCAGGTGAGGTAAAGAAATGGTGACTCTGTTATCATTTCACGGTATTCTTCACTAGTCAAGTCTACTTTTGCAGCATCATCTGCATCAGGAGGAGGCAACTTTCTAAAATTGTGTAATATTTAATATTAAACTTATACAGGTCAATGTGGCACTGCCCTCACTTAGCTTAGCACTCATCAAGGTTTTAATTCACTCCCGTATATCCTTATAGTGTAACTCGCTACACCGGGTGCAGCCTCAGCAGCAAGATATCTGCACTAACATCCCTTTGTGTAGTTACCGCTTACAAAACTGACATTACTTACATGTTTACATTAGTAAATTAAGAAGGTAAATATTTACCGTGTATATATTCTCATGTGGCCCAGAAATGACTTGTAAATGATGGAACTATTTTGACTCTTAGTTCCATTAAGAGCCATGTGGAGAGAATTAAGAAACCATGATAGGAAATCAATTGGATCACCTAGAACATAAATAATATTAGTCTTTGATGTAATTTTATAAAATACTAGCTGTTGCCTGCAGCTTCGCCCGTGTTACTCAACTCCTATATGTCACAGCCTGATGTTATATAGCCTATAATAGCCTTCCTCGATAAATGGGCTGTCTAACACTGAAAGAATTTTTCAAATCGGACCAGTAGTTCCTCAGATTAGCGCGTTCAAACAAACAAACAAACTCTTCAGCTTTATAATATTAGTATAGATGTACTTACACATAGTTAAAAATATTTAGGAAAATATATTGACATGATAAATACAAGAGCATATTCGTAATGACTAATAATACTCTTTGCCATAAAAGAAGAAAAAAAAAACAAAATTTTGGGAGCATTACATTTGACAGTGATTGTTTATAATTTATACTGACTGATCCTGGTATGAGCTTACAGTAACAAATCATTTCAATAATTATAAATATACATGATACATATAACTGATAATTTCATGTATTTATTATTATTATATTATATTTTATATTAATAAATAAATAAATTATTATTTATTTATTTTTATATTACTCTTAATAAATCAAATTTTATTCGGATTTCAAAATATTTGTTCATTAGATAGTTTAGAGGGGATAATTTACCAAATATGAGCAGATCCAAATCTAAATTATTATTTTTTGATCACTGTATAAAAAAGTATCATAAAAAAATCACAATCTACTTACTTTGTTTGATAAACTGAAATTTCTTCTTAGACCAAAGCACAACAGCTTGAAGCATTTCATGTGGTGACACATGTGCTTTAAATGCTCTAGGGTTCCATAATTTCCTTAATAATTCCCCGAATCTCTGAACTAACAAAAATGAAGAATCTCCTGGAGGCCTTTTTACATTGGCATAGTTTTCCTCCCGCAAGAAGTAGTTTCTTAATGGTCTCACTTGAGTCAGACACTAAAAAATACAAATCACTATGTATATTGTGTGCTTTATTTTAAATTAATTATATAGTTAAGTATTGGTCGGCCATTAACCAGAATGGAAGACAATCTCCATGTGGTGGCTGGTCCGTGTTGGATCAACCATCTTGGTATTCATTGAGGGACTATGTTCAGCAGTGGATGGATGGAGGTTTATGATGGTGATAATGAAATGTTTACCTTTATAGCCTGTATAATTAACATTATTAAACTTATCAATTACCTGCAATATGACATTGCAATAATCATTGGCCTTAATGTTATTAAGTCCAACAATTCCCGGCATGTACATAGTACCATCTATGGCTCTTGACATTTTTGTGTTTTTATCAAGCTGAGTTATTTGATCTGGAGTGAAAACTGGATTCAGTACATATTTGATGTCATTCAATGATGAATCTGAAAATTAAACAAGTTGTTACCTCCTATAATGAAACAATTTTTGCGTACACATTAGAATGTTTACGCGAATTTCACTTATTCTTTTGTAATGTTTATGCAAATTTCACTCATTTCAATGTAACATTTTATACATATTTTATCGTGGTTTAATAAGATTTTTACAAGCCCCACATTTCAGATGCTTTACAGTAACCATGGTTACGGAAGGACCGTGTAAAAATTGTTTCATTATAATGTGTGAAATTTGAGTAAACATTAGAAAACAATATGTTTGTTACCTACATGAGTATATTTATCACAGTCACTTTAAATTTAAGTGCTAAATCCAACACATTCAGTTTTAAATTTATGTACTTATTTTAATATATTTTTAATTTGCTTACCTATAACTTCATAATTGTCTGGCAAACAATAAAATTTTAAGGTATGCAGATTGAGAAACACATGATGGCTTTCTGCTACTGAGTGAGTGTATGCATGTGTGTTTGTGCCTCTTCCCTGTAAATGTGGTAATTTGAAAGTTAATCCGATTGATCATATAACTAGAATAGTGCGGTAATATTGTTTTGTACGAAAACAAAATCCGCCAAATTTGTGCTGCTATACTGCACCGTTAATGCTCCCTGACTAACTGATGGCCATTAATGGCTGATTAGCCCAGGGGACGTACATACAGTTCACTGGTTGGTTGAATTGCTATTACATCACTGACAAATCACTGACCAGAATTTTATGGCTCACATTAGTACTCTATCTGGTTATATGGTTCATGGTTTATCCTAAACAAAGTCTCATGAATAAAAAATGTAAATAAAAAATACCTGAAAATATTTCCCACAAACCAGACAAGCATAAACGTTGATCCTAGTTAACGAAACAGAACATAGCTTCTCAAAATCGAAATCCAGTACATGTCTGTTTATCGTGTCCAAGTAGGGACATTGTATTTGCATAGTTTTGATGCTTTTTATTTGACTTCCTGAAACAAACATGAAATTTTTAATTAATGGAGCGCAGCTAAAGATAAATAAACAGTTTATCTTGTTGTATTTACTTGGTTCCTCGTCGTTTTCGTTTTCTAATTTTCGTTTTATTGCTTTTGTTTCTGGTAGCAAAGTTTCACTCATTTTTAATAATTCCTTCTTTGATATATTCTACGACAATCTTATAAGTTTGGGTCAATACCTAATATAGATAGTAATATGATAAATACAGTAATTAGGAAAACAAAATCCCTATGGCTTTGCCATATGTACAAAATACAAATCGTACAAATGTACAAATTAAAATTTTGATTAATTTTTTTGAGTCAAAGTGACGCTGTCAATGTCAATGCGTTTTATTTTGTTTTTTTTGTAACCGGCTAAGAACAGAGGCCATCCCGCCAAGTCTGTTGAAGATTTTCAATAGGGATGTTGACATTTTTCATAAATGTTTATAGATCATTTATAAATATCTAATAGGGGCGTAAATATTATTAACTTTTGCTTAAATACGTCTAATGCCTATAAAATCTTGCATTTTATAATACATTTTAAATTTCGCTCCAAAACGCTAACACTTGTCACGTGACGTCATATGTTGTTAAACATCGTAAAAATGATAAAATGATTCTAGTTGTCGTTACTAAAAATGGCTTCTAAGTTTTATAATTGTTGTACGGTGCCTATGAGTGTGTACACTGTCAAAACGCCTGAAATTTAGTTTTTACAATATGTACTGCGTACGGAAAATGGTGTATAAAAGTACGTCAATATTCTTCCGCTTCCGCTAACTAGGAACAGGTGACGTCATTCCCGTTTATTATCACGTGACTTATTTTAAATTTTGTTACATTTTATTTAATAAATATTAATTTAATCAAATAAAAATAAGGGAAAATATTGTATTTTTTCAGAATTCTATCATAGAAACTGATAGAAACTACCAATTAACATCAAATTTATATTTTTATATGAATACTGTCAACATCCCTATTCTTAATATAAAGTTGTAATAGTCATTAAACTTTGTTTTTTAGATTTTGAATAGAATGAGGATTTATAACATTCTTATTAGCCTTGTAATGTTTAATTTAGTATTATTATCTAATAGAACTCAGATTAGGTCGAATTTATACGAGTTACCTATAAAGAAAACTATAGTAGGTAAGAATTTTATATGAAAAATTGAAAATATTATCAATTTGAAACTTATGTCAAAAGAAAGGATTCAATTTCAGATTGACGTGGTGTGAAAGCGTCCATAGATATTAAAAAAAAAAAAATTGCTAATATGAACATAAAATGAATGGATTCTTGGCGGGAATTCGAAAAAGCGCGGTTGAAATTTTTTTCAAAATTGTATTTTAAATTTATTAGAACATATTTTCCATACAAATAACAATTAAAATAGATAAATTATATTTTATAAATAATAAATAAGTAATAAAAATGGACGGAAACGAGGAGGACGGGGATAACCCGCCCTCCTCCAAAAAGAGACCACGGCGGCTCGAAAATCTCCGGGATGGTTCTGGCGATGTTCCTGGTGCTGGCGGCGGAGGTGGTGAGAATGACTCTTATGTACCATATCGCAAGCCTAACTACAAAAGACTGTACCCAGAAAATTCAATTAATACGGAATTTAAGGTTTTTATTGAAAGCAGAAACATAAATGAAAAATTGGGAAATAAAAGTCCAATTTATTTAAACAATATATTTTCGAATGTTAAAGGTGTGGTGGCAATAAGGCGTATTAACGCCAATAAAATTGTGGTGATTTTTAAACAGCATAATACGGCCAACAATTTTATAAACAATATTAATTTTCTTGACAGACATGAAATGAAAGCTTATATTCCAACAACTCAAATTGAAAAAACTGGTATCATACGATTTGTACCTGCAAATATAACAAATAAGGAATTATTTACAAAATTAACATCTACATATGAAATTATTGCAGTTAGGAGATTCATGAGAAAAGTTGGTCATGAACTGATACCAACACAAACTGTTAGCATCACATTTTTGTCGAACTCTTTACCCGAGAATGTACAATATGATTTATTTTCATACAGAGTTTTCGAATATATCGCTCCTCTACAACAATGTTACAAATGTTTCAAATTTAACCACTCCGCAAAAACATGTAATGGCAAACAGCGTTGCTCAATTTGTTCAGGTGAACATTATTTTAAAGAATGTAGTAAACCAGAAGAGATCTGCTGCATAAATTGCAGTGGACCTCATTTGGCTATATCTAAACAATGTCCTATTAAAAGTAAGAAAATTCTAGAAAAGAAAAACAAAATTACATATGCAAGCGTTGCTATTACCAAAGAGAATATGGACTTCCCTCCTCTGCCATCACGAGTTATTCCTGTAAATAATGCACAGAAAAATGTAAATAATGTACAGAAACTTGTAAATAAATCTGTAAATATTAAGACTGTCCCACAGACTGTAAATATTAGTGATATTAAATCACAAATAATTGGTAACAGTGATGTACTTATGGCCCTAGTACAGACACTGGTTCAATTAGGTAATAAGACTGATAATGAGCCAATTACAACAACATTTATTAAAGATGTATTAATTAAAAATCTGTCAACATAATGGATACACAATCTTATAAAACACCCTCTCTAAGTATTGCGCAATTCAATGTTTAAGGTGCAAATCATAAAAAACCTCTACTTACAAAATTCTTGAACGAAAAAGATATTGATATTTGTCTATTAAATGAGACATGGTTAAAAGACCATCAAACATTTCTTATTTCTGGTTATAATTTTTACAATAAAAATTCTAAAAACACTTGTAATGGTGTTGGAATATTAATTAAGCCATATTTGAAACATAATGTTATAAATACTACTTTTTATGAAGATATACAAACAATAGCCATAAGTGTATGTACAGGGAATACTACTTTGTCTATTCTCTGTGTGTACTGTCCTCCATCCAGTGGACACATAAGAATGAATAGATTGCGCAATATTATAAGAGATTTACCAAAACCTGTATTTGTAAGTGGTGATTTCAATGCACATCATATTGCTTTTGGATGTCTGTCTACTAAAAGTCGAGGTCAAAACTTGTACGATATAATTGATGAATGCGATTTATACATATTAAATAATGGTAGCTTCACTACAGTAAATTATCCCACACGCAATCCCTCAGCAATAGATGTAAGTTTTATTAGTCCACATTTGGCCCCACTTTGTGAATGGTCAGTGCATGATGATGCTTTGGGTAGCTATCATTATCCAACCATCACAAGCATTAGGATATGCATTGAAAGATACACAATTAATAAACATGTTGACAGATTTTTATACAATAGAACAGATTGGACTAAATATAGTCAATTAGCTAATTCAATATTTCATGACATGATGGTTAGTGAAGAGAACCCAATAAAATCTTATGATGAGTTTTGTAATCGGCTTGATAAACTTAAACAAATCGTGGTTCCTAGATTCACAAGGACTAACATTAGGAATAGACCACCAGCTCCCTGGTGGAACAGTATTTGTGAACAAGCAGTCATTAAATCTTATGAAGCACTGAAACTTTACAGAAACGATCCAACAATACATAATTACATAAACTATAAAAGATTAGATGCTTTAAAAAAGCGAACTATAAAGGAACAAAAAAGAATCAGTTGGAATAGTTTTTGTAACAGTTTCAATAGAACTACCCCTATTAGTAAAATATGGAATCTCATTAAAAGATTTAAGGGTATCAGAGCTGGTAATAAGTCATATAGGGATGAATTTGTACAACCACTTTTAGACAAATTATCAGATTGTACTAATTTAGTTGACCTAGATTCATTAGACAATTATTTTAATATTAACAATGAAAATCCTCAATCAAGATTTTTAATGGAACCTTTTTCATGGAATGAATTTTTAATGAGTATACAATCTAGGAGGAATACTTGTCCTGGTTTAGATGATTTTCCATATTTATTAATAAAATATTTACCTGAATCTATACAAAAGTTATTTTTAAATATTCTCAATAGTCTCTGGCATAAAAAATTAATACCAATTTCATGGAAAACGCAATGTGTAATACCTATACTTAAACCAAATAAATCACCTGAACAGGCTAGTTCCTATCGTCCAATTTCACTATCATCATGTCTTGGTAAGATTTTTGAAAACATGGTGAAGTTTCGCCTTGACTGGTATGCAGAATCTAGGAGTATTATCCCTCATGTCCAATATGGTTTCCGTAGAGGAAAAAGCTGTGCTGACAGTTTCATGTCCCTCATATATGATCTGAAAAATGCAAAAAACAATAAATTACACACAGTTTGTGTATTTCTAGATGTACAAAGCGCATTTGATAGTGTGGATCCTGGTATACTGGTGAAGGTACTGAGTGAGGCAAGTGTACCTGGACAATTGTGTAAATGGATTTATGATTTCCTTAATAACAGAATATTATATGTTAGGCACAACAATATATTGAATGGACCTAGAATTGTGTCAAAGGGTACTATACAAGGTGCAACACTGTCGCCTTTGCTATATAACTTGTATACTTGTGAGATATGTAAATATGTAAATACTAAAAATGTAAATATACTTCAGTTCGCAGATGATTTAGTGTTGTATAGTTCAGATGTAAATTTGACATTAGCCATCGAAAATGTTAACACCAGTTTAGGGCAGTTGTGCAACTATTATCAACACAGATTAAATTTGAAAATAAATGCTGCCAAAAGCAGTGTCATGATATTTGGAAAAGACACACCAATAATTGATGTTGCATATAATGGTGACGTTATACAAAGAGTAACCTCACACAAATTCTTGGGTATTATTATTGACCAAAAACTATCATTTGAAGAACATATTAAATATATATCTAGAAATGCATTAAACGGTGTTAATATTTTAAGATGTCTAGCAGGTATTGCATGGGGTGCAGATCCTAAAATACTGTCAGTATTATATAAAACAATAGTAAGAAGTCATTTTGACTATAGTTCTTTAGCTTATTTAAATAGCACTCATACACAAAAATTAGATGTTTTACAGAACAGGGCTTTGAGGATCATATCAGGGGCAATGTGTTCAACTCCCATAAGGGCCATGGAAGTCGAAACAAATATTATGCCATTGATATTGAGAAGACTTATGCTTGCAGAAAGATACTGCCTGAAACTATTTTCATCAAATAATTTCCAAATTATAAATAAAATCATTCCTCACCTAATCCATATTGTAGGTCCATTGACTTCATCTAAGGATCTTCTGAAAGGTACATCTCCAACTCTGTCCCGAATTTATCTAAAAATACAATCCCATTATTCGAACATAAGAAAACATTTTCACTGGCCATGTTATAATCATTCATACAATAGTATTATACATCCTATTATGATTTTATCCAAGTCAATTGATAACAATTCAGACTTTTTATCATTCTTAGAAGAAAATAAAAAATATTATACAATCTATACAGATGGCAGTAAAAGTGATGAATATGTGAGAAGTGCAGTATATGATCCCCAAAAAAATGTTGCTCAAAGCTTTGTTCTAAATAAACAGTGTTCCATTTTTACAGCAGAGGCATATGCAGTTTTTGAAGCTATAAAAGCAATTAGTTACGTAAGCAATTATAAATATTTTCTAATAATAACAGACTCTTTAAGTCTACTAAATAGTCTTAAATATGTAAATTTTCATTTTAAAACTAATTATATTCTTTATTTTATTAAAGATTTTGTCTGGCGTTTGCATAACAAAGGAATCACAATTGCCTTTATGTGGGTTCCCTCACACAAAGGTATTTCTGGTAATGAAATAGCAGACAAAACTGCATATAAAGGGGTCAATGCTCTTGACGTCAAAAATGTGGTGCATGTTCCTATGACCGACTATTATTACAATGTTAATATCTCAATAAAAAAATTGTGGCTAGATTTCTGGAAAGAGGATCAAAAACATAAAGGAAAATGGTACGGAAGTATTCAAGAGAATTTACCGAGAAAACCCTGGTATGATGAGTTGGATATAGCTAGCCGTGAGTACATCACCACAATCAACAGATTAAGATTTGGCCATAACACTGCTCCCTCACACCTAGCAAGACTCAAGATAATAAATAATAATATTTGTACTTTCTGTAACAACGGGATCGCCGACATTGACCACATTTTCTTCAAGTGTCAAAATCCAATGTTTATTTTCCAAAGACTAATAATGGCAAGCGAAATAATAGAATTTAGTGATACCTCCCGCCGCCACTTGTGTGATTTGCTGAAAAACAAAAAGTGTTATAGTGCATTATATAAATACATAAAAAATACCGTAGTGAAAATTTAAATATGTAATAGAATAAAATAAAATCAGTGAAGCGTAATTGATACATTAAAGGATAAAAGTTTGTGCCCAAAAATCTGACTTGGCTTAAAGGTCTCGTAACCAGGCCATAAAATATTATTAAAAAAAAAAAAAAAAAAAAAACATAAAATGAATTGTGACGATAGCTTAAAACCATTACGTTTTAAAATAATACGTTTTAAAGTTATTGATTAATAAAAAAAGTGAGTTACCTAATCTATAAAAAGTTCATAGGATCATATGTAATTAATGTTTTATCTTATAAATGATGATATTAGGTTTATAAAAATGTTTAAAAGGGTTTAATAGAAAACATAATAAATAAACATTTTATCTCGGCTCACAGTAAAATTATAAGGAAAATACGCGATAATGCCAACCGTGTTGTAATAAGTGTCGAGCCAATAGTGATGTTGACAGTATTCATATAAAAATATAATTTTGATGTTAATTGGTAGTTTATATGATAGAATTCTGAAAAAATACAATATTTTCCCTTATTTTTATATGATTAAATTAATATTTTATAAATAAAATGTAACAAAATTTAAAATAGGTTACGTGATAATAAACGGAAATGACGCCACCAGTTCCTATTTAGCGGAAGCGGAAGAATATTGACGTACTTTTATATACCATTTTCCGTACGCAGTACATATTGTAAAAACTATTATTCAGGCGCTTTGATAATGTACACACACATAGGCACAAAGTGAAAGTGATATTTTGTTTTATTTAGTCTACGTCTCCCGAAGTCCCACTATACTGTTTCATTTCAATCTACGTCTCCTGGGGTCCTCTAGAGTCTCTAGACAGTAGTACCATTTATTATACGCATTCAGGGGTGCGTGGTGGCGTACGTGACCAGCGCAAGACAAAAGGGCGTACGTCAAACGGGCGTACGTCATACAAAAGTGGGAGATTGTCTCAGGCACGACAGGGCAGATACTGTACCTGCCCCTGCCGTCTGAACTATCGAACACGTCGAACTAAGCCTAATGGTTCGTTTTTATCGTATCCTTACAAGTATTCAAGAACCCGGTCCACTTCGGAGCGCTAAAAACCCAATTCTATTTTTGTTCTATTAATGTTTTATTTTTCATATAATTACCTTATGTAAATTTAAATAAAATAAGCAATAGGGATGTTGACATTTTTCATAAATGTTTATAGATCATTTTTAAATATCTAATAGAGGCGTAAATAGTATTAACTTTTGCTTAAATAATGTACGTAAATAATTAATAAATTAATAAATAATTTGTACGTCTAATGCCTATAAAATCTTGCATTTTATAATGCATTTTAAATTTCGTTCCAAAACGCTAACACTTATCACTTGACGTCATATGTTGGTAAACATCGTAAAAGTGATAAAATGATTCTAGTTGACTTTAATAAAAAATGGCTTCTAAGTTTTATAAGTGTTGTACGGTGCCTATGTGTGTGTACACTGTCAAAACGCCTGAAAAATGGTTTTTACAATATGTACTGCGTACGGAAAATGATGTTTAAAAGTACGTCAATATTCTTCCGCTTCCGCTAAATAGGAACTGGTGACGTCATTTCCGTTTATAATCACGTGACCTATTTTAAATTTTGTTGCATTTTATTTATAAAATATTAATTTAATCATATAAAATAAGGGAAAATATTTTATTTTTCCAGAATTCTATCATACAAACTACCAATTAACATCAAAATTATATTTTTATATGAATACTGTCAACATCCGGTGGGAGGGAAGCGCTGTGCAGCGCTCCCGGCTGCATGGGTACCACCATCTTGCTTATTTCTCCCGTGAAACAGCTTTGCTGTGTTTCGGAGAGAAGGGCGAGACAGGCAGTGTAATTACTGGCACCGAGACTTCACATCTTATGTCTCAGGATAGGCAACACATAAATGAGTTGCCTGGGCTCGTTCCAGGTATACTAGTTTATGTTCATGGGCGACGTCGACCACTTAACATCAGGTGGTACGTTTGCCAGTTTGCCTATCCAACTAACATAAAAAAAAAGAATCCCTATTCCTTCACTAATTAATCGAAAGGAACTTCGTTCCATCCTGGTGTCCCTTGACACCTCTTTTTATTTTTTTTTAAATTACTTTATTTCTAAATGGAGATATTAATTAACTTTTGTTTTGAGTCGAACACTTGACAACAGTCGACACGTTTTTCTGTTTTTTTTCCGCATTGATATGAAAAATCTTATTGTCTTCATATTCTATATTTTTTTCTATTACCGGTACTTCATTGTAATATAGACTTAGAATATACTGTCAGTAATAAATTATGGAAGAGCAACTATTCTTTTACACATAAATTAAATAAAGAAATACAAGTGTCAAATGTCAAATTTTATAATTTCAATTTTCAAATTTTATGACTTCATGTCACTTTCTGAGTAGTCATTCGCGAAGATGGCCGCTTCAGGAGGAAATATTGAATGGTCAACCACCATTAAACCAATTTTAACAGCTCTATACGGCCCATTTTTTGAAAAAAATGATGCCGTGGAAATTATCCAAGCAATTATCAAAAGGTATAATTTCTATTCTGAGCCTCTTGAAGACATTGATTTAGGGCCTTCTTAAATTATATTTTGTTATTTTACAATGTTTATTTTGTTATTTTTTTGCTTTATATTATGATTATTCATATTCTTGTTTATCCAGAGTTCATCCCCATAGTATAATCATCGGAATTAGATAACTTAATATTGACATGTATTTATGGAATACTTATATATATATTTAATCACAATGAGAATGTTTTCTTTCATTTTTATATACACAAAATATTTTTTTTTACTTATTCACTACATTTATATTACTATTTCCTTCTCAATGTATTAAAAATATGTTAAATGATACAACGTAATGAGGGTATCATTACTTTTATTGTTATTTCTTATTCTATTGCAGCGAAAACGAATTCCTTAATCATGAGGACACCTACGATTTGTTCTACACATGCCTGGCATGCTTATCTGCACATTTTATTAATGTAAACGCAAACAGCTGTAAGTAAATTGTACAATATTCTCACTCACCTAAGGAAAAATATTTATGCCAAATTTGGGATGATTCATTTTTCTGGAAGCCATTGTTAAAGTATAATATCATTGTGCAATATTTATAATGCAAGATAAACATAATTTATAGCATTTATTATAAAATAATATTATAAAAATTATCTTTTATTACCTACTTTCAACCATTTCTAATATTATCACACTGATTTGAATGCAATAATAATAATAATAATCAATAAAAGTTAAATGAATATTCAAATATCTTCTCTTGTATATGGACATTTGTTTACATAATATTAAATTAATAATATTTTTCAGTACCAACGGATCAACTGTCTACTGCACGAGATGCATTCAGAATTATCCTTAGACAGATCCTTAAAAAACTTTCGGAGACCTCTTCGAATAATACTACCCAAGGAGTTTCAGAAAAGGAGGTATGTAAATAAAAACAATTTATGAATCTTGGCATACAGAACATACATATTTGTTTAAATCTGAAGTATCCTCGCAAACAAAATGTTAAAGGTTTTCATGATATGTGCATATGTATCAAACCTCATAGCCAAGATATATTTTTTAAACAATATGAACTTTGAAGAGTAATGTTAGTTTTTAATTCCAGTTACTTCTACCCATAATGGGACTATGTGGCATAGAGAATGGAGGATACCAACAATCCGATTTAGTCATTCTGACTTCTTTACTGACTATGCTGAAAGCTACTAAGGCAATACCCAATGGTAATGCATCAGGTATGACAAATAAAAAAAGTAATTATTAATGTATATTCAAATAAAACAGTGTAAATTAAATTAGAACAATATTTTCAGAGACACAAACTAATAAGTCATCAGTTATACCGAGTCCAATTACATCTTTATCTTCTCAAACAACAGCATCTGAGAAACAGGCCCCGTCTAATGCTCAGAGGCGCTCTGATGCTCTTCTCGAGCAATTGACAATGCCACTGAGAAATCCAATGACATCAATTTTATCAACAACACAAACAGCAACAGGAGTTACATCTCCATCTAACAAGGAGACTTTGGATAATGCAAAAGAAGGAAATGATTCCCAACAAACAGCTTCTATAGATATGAAGGTAGGAGAATAAGCGTGTTGGAACTTGAAACTATATTAATACATAGGCATTATGCATCAATGATCTTTTGTACAGTAGTAATAAATAATAATTCTCAAGGTAAAAAGATATACTTTAAGCCTTACATATTGAAAAAGATAAAAATAGTTTAATAATAATCAATATGTACTTAGAAGTAATTTTTAAGTTGACAGATCAGTACTGTAACACTTTTAAGTATCAATATTGTTGTCTATAGCAGTGTTCCGCAAACTTTTTGTGTTCAAGGTACATGTAGGAAAATGAAAATTTTTGAAGGTATATAAACGAAAAGTTAGTTTCTAAGTACCCATTTTTTTATCAGTCAACAAAATACTGATTTAGTTGACATGAACTAAACAAAATGCCTTGCTTCTTAGCTGGCATTCTTTACATCTGTGTTAGTATTTTTCTGCCGTCCATTTAACTTTAAGATAAACTAATTTTTCAACACACACAGATTTACCATGGTACATCAATGTGCCGTGACACATACTTTGCGGAACACTGTTCTATAGGGTAGCAGTAGTTTTAGTGGTAATTTCTGTTATTATATTTCTTAGAGGATATAACATTATATTTGGATATATTATTTTACCTACATTTATACAGAAATGGATGGCGACAACTTGTACTTCTTTGTTGATGGAACTCAGGGCAGGATCAATCTTGCTTAAATTTTGCTCATCTCTGCCATGTTTCCAAAGATACCTACTGCGCTGGCAAAGGGCAAAAGAAACTGCCACTACTCCACCTTTTAATACTGAAGGGTCTCTGTGAGTATACATAATTATTATGGTATAAATTAAAAGAAAATGCCTTTTAGTCTATATTAATAGTCTACCTACTTTTGATACGATTTTGGGAGATAATTTTTATCTTTATATATATATATTTCTTGTGTGCGTGTGTATGTCACTGAACTCCTCCTAGACGGCTGGATCGATTTTGATGAATTTTTTTGTGTGAGTTCAAGGGGATTCGAGGATGGTTTAGATTCTCAAAAAAAAAAAAAAGACAACGTCTGTCGGTGCCACTAGTACATATATAAATCTGTTATGGGACACAAAGTTCATCTCTTTTATATGGAGCAAGTTCCCAGTTTAAGTTGTCTGGTATTGAATAGTGTGACTGGTGACATAGTGTAACATAAAAAAAAATATTTTCAAACCCAACCAATAGTTAAATCTAACTATCAGTTTAAACAAACACTTCAACTATGTTATGTTGTATAAAATGTCTTCATTTAGTAAGACATAATTTTTTTTTTTTTTAGTTTACACCTACATGTGAATGAAGTCCATGTGTGCCAGTTGGCACTGTCTTTGCCATGTCTAGAACCATTCACTCCAGAGCGCATCGTGACCCTCAGTGACATAGCTGCTACGTGGCTACTCTGTGCTACCTCACATGTAAGTAAAGCTTTATGTCATTTCAGAAATACAAGAAAATATTGTAGGTACTTAAATTTACTATATTATTGTTTTTAGAATGTTGTGTTCGTTTTATACTAAAAGTATTAATATTTTTTAGGCTTCGATTCATCCAACAGATGAAGAGAGTGAGCAAGAGACTGCATCTTTAGTTGAAGGAGCTTTGAGTCTATACAACACAATTGGAATGACATTGAAACAGTCAACTCGTGCTGGTGGATATGTAAGTTTAATATATTATATTAAAAAATAATTTCTTAATTTATAGAATGGTATTTTTATTTAATTAAAATTATACAACTTTTTTTCACTATTAAAATGTTCTAAATTATTTAGGTATATCAAAACCACCTGATGATTGGTGCCTGGATGCTGCTGTGTGGTTTACACCATGCGCTCGCCGGCGCACCCGGACCGACCGCACCCGGCAAGAGCCCTGCTAAGACTCCTTCACGTGTTTACAACTTAACCAAGATGTAAGAAATAAAAATATTGTCAATTTACACATTTTCAGTGTTATGTATTTGTCCCATTGCTGGTCACGGGTGTCCTTCGTAATCAGAGATGTTAGGTATGGAGTGGCGAATTTCACATACCCTCAAAGACTTAAACTTATCAGGCATGCAGATTTCTCACGATATTTACCGTCTTCGATATATTTCGAGATTGTGGCGAGAAATATTTATTATCACCATCAACAACAAATTTTAAGGATATTGTGTTCACGGAATAATGGTAGTATGTACATACCATACTTCCTACAGTAAGGAATCTTCATAATACCACAGATGATAATAATGTATCATAATTATTTATTTCTAAATGATGAAAGAATTCAAAATTTCTAAAAATATTGGGTAGGTATAGTAAATAGTACTTCTAATAATAACAATAATTTCAGGCAACAAGGCCTTGGAGCCGTGTGGGTAGCGCTAGGTGGGCGGTGCCTGACGTGGACTAGCGCACTGTTAGCGGACGGACGGCTGGACGCACTCGGTGCGTCCGCGACGTCGGCCAGCCCCACCCCCGCGCCGCTCGAAGTGGTCGCGCATCACACCGCACACGAGCGGGAACTGCGTCTGGTTTCTGCTGCTCCACTACACCAGGTATGCACTTTAGGAGTTATATCATATGTTACTTCTCAAAGGTATTTTTGGTGGCAATGCCATAACTTCTTTAATTAAAAAAAAAAAAAAATTAAATGTCTTTTCAAAGCTTATGTTCCTGGCTATTAAGTATTGACGAAAAATTGGTTTATTATTATTATGATGATCGGAAACTATGGTGTGAATTAATGTTTTATATTTGCTCCTATAGTTGATGGTAGCATTGGGTGTAGTTTGCTACCGTAAAGCAACAACTTTAAAGCGCGCTGTTGTGCAAAAACAACATGATGCTGACCCGGATCGCTCAGATTCGACTGTCTACTTTCAAGATATGATACTCTGCTCTGAGGATTCTGAAACTGATGATGGTAATATACTTGCATTTACTTATATGCTTTTGTGCTGTATTTTAGTTTTATTTGCAGAATTTCTAGCTTCTAACACATTAGTTATACATTTTTATATTATGTTTAGTTTGGTTTTCAAATTAGTAAATACTTAGACAGAAAGAGGTAGTGAGAACATTTCTCTCTTTTTTATTGTTAATACTACGACTTTTTGTCTGGCAATTTTATAAGTGTTTTGAGTGTCATAATCAACGGCGGTTGTGTCCAGAAGACAGCGAGCCGTTGTTCGGGCTGTGGTTCGAGTCGACGCTGGTGGCGCCGGACGCAGTTGAGGCGGGGCTGGCTCGCGCGCCGCCCTCTTCTGCGATGCAGCCAGCCTCGTCACGCCCACCCAACACTATTGTGCCTGACAAGGCTGAGCCGTACTCCGTATGTATCTAGTTTCTATTTGAATGTTAGGTACATAAAATAAATACTGGAAATGTTGTTATAGACATATCAGACGAGGTAAAGATATATAGTTTTCATCTCACTTATTCCCGTTACTCGGGTCGTTGACCTCAATTCTGAGGACGTGACCCTCCTACAAATAACTTATGGTGTTTCTCCGCGACGTGATTACTGACTGCCAAGTCTAATGTCGTCCGGATCTGATCAGAACAACGCATAGAATTGCACTCAACTGTATGTTTCCCTAACTAAAAGATATATTCCCAAAATACGATGAATGTTTGTGCAGTACATATCCCTGGCGACGGAAGTGTTCACTTTACTAACGGAGGAGCTGCTGTGCGAGGGCGCGGCGCGGCTGGGCTCTGCGGCGTTGCAGCTGCTGGACGCACACCAAGCACTTCTCGCCGCGCTCGCCAAGGACCTCGACCGGGAGACCGCGCGCACTGACACTGGTATGACAATATCATCGAGCATTATAAGAGCGTCATGCGAAAGCAAATACTGGTGGTATTTTCTTTCGCTTTCAATTTGTGCTCTGACGCTGAGCCGATTCTGTGCTCTGATTGGCCGACTGATGGCCATTGATGGATGATGACGATGGGACGTACACACAGATCACTGGTTGTTTAAATTGCTATTGCTTCAGTGACAAATCACTGACCAGTTTCGGAATTGTATGGCTCACATTACTACTCTATCCGGTTATATGCTCGATGGACCATATGTATATTAGGATTTCGAGCATACATGTTTAAAATTAATTAAAGTGATGACTTCAATTATTATAAAATGATTTTTTTAATTCATAATGGTTGAATTAAGTAAGCGGCTCAAAGTATAGTAGTTGACTACCGTCACCTCCTTACGCGCACATCTTTGAAGGTCTTGTCACTGCTTAAAGTATGGTAGCTAGTTGGTCACATACACACATCAAAGCATACATACATTCATATTTACAGGCTGTAAGCGCATCGCTTACATTTTTATTTTACTAAGAGAAAGGAAACAATTTAATTAGAGTTGGACAATGTCTTGATTTTTTAGTCAAAAAATTTAAAATCACACTTGGAGGTTTCAAAGCCAGTAGAACACTGGTGAGAGGGAAGCGCTGTGCCGCGCTCCCGGCTGCATGGGTACCACCATCTTGCTTATTTCTCCCGTGAAACAGCTTTGCTGTGTTTCGGAGAGAAGGGCAAGACAGGCAGTGTAATTACTGGCACCGAGACTTAACATCTTATGTCTCAGGATAGGCAACACATAAAAGAGTTGCCTGGGCTCGTTCCAGGTATACTAGTTTATGTTCATGGACGACGTCGACCACTTAACATCAGGTGGTACGTTTGCCAGTTTGCCTATCCAACTAACATAAAAAAACACGCCTAGATCTCTCGGATAGAGACTCTGACCCTAGAAGCTGTGTCTTTTCTAAAGCAAACAAATTCTTTGCCATTTGTTACCGGTAGGATGGATGCTTATTTTTCCAGTGAAATACCTTTGCTGTGTTTCGGAAAGAAGGGCAGGACAAGAAGTGTTTTGACTTGCATTGCTCCTTACCATCTAACTTACCATTAGGAGGCTTGTGTAGCCATTTGCCTATACAAGAAAATAAAAGTGCGTGCGTACAAACTACAAAATATGTCAGAAGTGAAACTTATTTGGAATACTAATTTTAAGATCTCGTTTATATATAAACTAAACTAAAGCTTTAAATTTCCGAGACTTGCGATGCTACGATCGCTCTATCTCACTCTCTCTCTCGATCTTTCTCACTCGCATGCTCTCTACTCTCACTTCATCGTTATGTGCTTCATGCTACGTTCGCCCATTCTAACTCCTCTCAATCGGTCTCAATCACTTTCCCTCTTCTTGGACAAAAACGTTGCACATTTTCGTGACGTTTCATCCGTAAAAAATTTACCCTCACAAAAAAGTTTCACTTCAAAAATTGTAATATTGTTCCAGGTACAATATCTTCCTGCTTTGGCGCCCGCCTGGGTACGCTATACGCATCGTTCAGCTCGGCGTTGGTACGCTACCTGCACAACCTGAGCGGCGCGCCCGCCTTCGCGGCGCTGCAGCCGGCGTTGCAACTACAGCTACTGCCCGCTACCGCCGACCGCGCCAACCTCACGCCGCTGCAGGTCGGTACATACCTTGTGTCCGTAATTTGTATGGGGACCGAGCGTGTAACATTTTGCGTTGGTACGATGACGTCACTAGTGCTATTTAGTGATGTGAAACACATAAGCCGCGCGATAACAATTCTAAAGCATCAATTCACAAATCGATTATAACATAGCACCGATTTTATCAGTAGTATTGTTCAAATAAACTATTTTATGATAGCGTGCTATGGACGATAAACTATATTTTTATACATTGAGTACCTATATTATAAAGTGTAATCATTTAATAGCTTGTTTTTTATTATTAAAATGTTGGTTTGATCAGATAATATAGATAGGGCGCCGACCGTCCACTGGCGCTGAGGCTGAGGGATTGTAATTTCTAATTTCTTTAAAGTCATCAGTGATAATAGTTGTAGAGTTTGACAAGCGAGTCGTGGCACAAGCCGCTGGCGGCAAATTTAAAAATCTTTTAGGTAACCAGCATATATAGTCTAAAAACAATTTTGATACTTTTGCTTAACTTGATTATTTGTTTATTTGGATAAGGTTGGAATCTTCAAAGAATTTGGTTTAAAAATAATCAAAACGAAAACATTAACTACTTTAAAATCAACACCAACTTTTCCACTCCATCGAAAATAAGGATAATAAAGATGCACAACAAAAACTTAAAAACATTTATTCATTCTGAACAATAATCAAAATCTGATTCGAGAAATTCGATGCCTTCTAAATATGATTCATCACTATCACTTTCATCTTCACGAACATTGATGAGAAATGGTTCAAGTTCCTCTTCTGTTATTTTATCTTTTATTTTGTATGTATTTTCAACATTAATCACATGATCAGTGCATGATTTCCAGTCATCAGCAGTCACACTGGCAAAACATTTCCTTATTAAATTTTCCATTTCGGCAGCTGGCACGCCTAGATTCATACTCGCCACTTTCCTTTTTGCCAAGCTCCAAATTAATTCTATGGCATTGAGATCACAATGATATGGCGGCAATTTGATGACCTCATGTCCATGCTGCTTTAGAAGTTCTTCCGCTTCGTACAAGGGAGTTGGTTTGTTTTCTTTGACAAGACACAAAAGCTCGGCCTTTGTAAGAAAATTGTCAAAAGAAATGTGATTTTCGGTGAGCCACTTCTGAATATCAGCCTTTAAAGTGCTCATCGTAGACGGCTTGTTAATTTGAGTTACATGATAACTCGCATTATCCATTATAATCACACTAGGTTCATTTAAATTGGGTATTAATTTTTCTCCCAGCCATTTTATGAAGTTATTACGGTTCATATCATCATGATAATCAGCCATTTTAGATTTTGTGCTGAACACCAATAATGCATTGGGCACAAAATCTTTCTCAGAGCCAGCATGGACTATTATGTATCTTTTACCTATAAAACAAAGAAAAGTAATAATTAAAATAACAAATATTCTTATAGACATTCCAAAAAAGGCAAAATTAATTTGATAGAAACCTTTAGAAATTTTGTCAGTTACTCCACTCGTACTCGGTCCTTGCCATGACTTTTTTGGCTTGTAATTTTGGTGGACATATGTTTCGTCCAGGTATTGCCTTTCCTTCTTGTCGCTTCTTATGAATAGCTCTAAGATAACTATGTCTCAGAGCAGATATTTCAAACTTTTCAATTAGAATTGACCTTTCATTTTTATTAGTTTTAAACTCAAAACCATTTTTTAACAATATTTTCCTCAATGTTTCTCGAGATCCAGTGAATCTTATTGACTCTCGTAATTCTGCTAACAAAGTTCTTATTGTTGGAACTTGTTTCCTAACTGAGTAAAATTCATTTATTTTATTACGAATTGCCGATATGTCAAAATCATCTAAGTTTGAAACACTGGGCTGGCGAGGCGTTTTTTTCCTGGCGTGTTCCACACATTTTGGTTTAGGGAACCTTCCTTTTTTATCCTCCTCAGTGTGTTGACACCAACTTCTGTAATAATAAAAATAATTGGGTTAAGTGGCAGATTATTATCACAGTTTACTATATAACAAAAATATATTGAAATACAACCTGTCAGTTTAGATAAATGGGCCAAATAACTGGATTCAGAGGTAAACAGATCTTTTTTCTCAATATCTTTCAGCTCTTTGATTAAGTCTACGATCTGACGTTTCAAATTTTCGTTATCCGATAGACCTTAGAACAAGAAATAATTTGTATGTTTTGAAACACAATTTCTCGAAAGTACATATTTAAACAAATGTAAAGTTATGTTGAATACAAACAAAAGTTTTTTTTTGTTGTTTAAATCTAGGACGAGTATCAAAATGTTTGGGATGTACTTACTTGCAGCTGAAATAATGTCGTCAAAAATTCGTTGTTTTTTCTCGAAACGCTGATTTATATCATCCTTTCTCTGTTCATACTTGCTTATCATTGTATACAACAAGCTCCGGGCACTGCTTTTAATGGGTTTAGACATTTTTTCGCACAAAAACTTACAATAATTACACCACAACAACAACAAATAGAGGTAAGATGACATTTAGTTTGACAATCAGAAGTGTGGCCATATGAAGAATTCGAAATAAATCGCGTCCCACGACTCGCTTGTCAGACTATAGTCCTTCTGATTCAACTTTTGGTATTTGTCGCATAGTGTCATTTTGCTTATTTTTAGCTTAATCATCTAAATGGCCAACGGTGGCCACTTTTTTATTTAAGTAATTAATCCAAAAATACGGAATTTAAAACTATATCACATAAATCAATAATTGGAGAATGAATAGGCCTACAAATAATCACTGGTTAATTGTAAAAAATTTACTGGTTTATTAAAAAACACAATCCCTTTATTTTAGGAGTTATACTTCTTTTGGACGTTAGGGAAAAATGATGAGTCACGAAAAACCGACACCCTGAAGTTAGCTATAGTCAACATTATTTTATATAACAATATTCACATAATGACAGTATAGACGTCAAAAGAAGATATATAGTGTTTAACTACACAATAAGAAAAAAGGTTACAGTGTAATGAAATTGTACTATGTATTTTTCTTTAAGGAGTATTACTTCTAACGCATGTACATAAGTACACACACACTTTTTTTATAAGTATCATTCGGAAAACTGAAATAAACTTGTAATATAGAAGTAGCCATAACCAGTTAGAAAACAATACATAACCAGTTTCTCAATATTTGCTTTGCATTAAAAAATGCTAAAAATAAAGGTTTTTTTATTTTTATTTTATATTTTACATACATTACATTATAGCTACATAATAATATAAAATGAAATTATCATTTCCTCTGCTTTCAAAAAAGATTTTAATCGAGTAAGAAAATCGCAGTGTAGGTACAGCACTTTTGACAGAAAAAATGAGAAATCGTCTTCAACGTGACCTCACAGTTTTAATAGCATATTTTACATCGCTGGTTTTGAACGCCCGTCAAGTCTGGCTCGTCAAATAAAAGCCGCAATGGAAAACTAGCGTTAGACACAATCGCCCGCTATTGTTTTGATGAAAATAGTAAAATAAATGGTTTTTTAAATTAATAACAGATTTTTTAGGACAAATAGTACTTACTGGTGAAAGGAAATACCTCCATTAACAGCTCCAATTTTACTGGTAGTGTTTGAACAATTAATTATTGAACAACGAGTCATTTTGTTTTTAAAAACTTACGTCGCATGCTGACCGCGGTCGGAAGTATACTAAATTTCGCGGCGAGTAATGGAGCTGTCGAGTCGTCTTCTTGCCACGCGAGTTACATACCCTCTTTACTTCTATCTCGATATATTTCTGTGGTCCGGACACTCCCTTCAAGCGGCTGAAGGCAACTCACAGTGGTTTTAGTACGGTATACCGGCGCCAGGGGTAGGTTGGAGGGGAGGGCGCCGGGAGCCCCACATATCCCCGGGGATAACTCATCTCCGGGTGAATGTGTAATGCATTTCCACTGCGACAAAAGGAAAGGTCGGTACACTGACAATTTTTCTGTGAAAGACTTTTTACGCATACCACTAGTACTAACGTGGAAACTGGTGGTTATGTGGGACTCGGTTTTAGTACCTACTATTTGGAGACTACCTAGTATTTGGAGGAAAAACGTAATTGAGATTCCTTTCATCGCTACAGGCGAATGGTCTTTGGGTGAAATGGTCCCGGTAAAAAGACTGATCATCCGTCTGGCCTCGCTGGTGTCCCCATCCTTAAATAATATTAATAATCGCTACAGGCGTGTGTACATACAAGTGCGTCGACCTCTTTAAGAAAAAATTGTTATGTATCACTACTCTTGTCAGTAATTGATTTGAGTTATAGTAAGTACATTGTCATTTCCTTGAAATTTCAAATATATTTCGTATATCAGGTTGGACCCCGTGTGGTGAAACTTCTCGGCAGTATGGTGTTGAGTAAGCCGGCTGCGGACCGCGAGAACAGTATCTTGGTCATGTGGCACAAGATTATCAACACCCTGCAGGAGTGTGCGCTTACCACGCAGCCCAGCCAAGACCATGATTATGAAGGTGAGACCTCTAAAGTTATATTAAATAATGTAAGGGTCCAGTCATAAATATATATACTTAGGGACCTTCAAGAAAAGAGCATACTCATATCTAAAAGGCCGGCAACGCACCTGCTAATCCACTGGTGTAGCGGGTGTCTGTGGATGTCGCTCTTCACTTACCATCAGGTGAACCGACTATCCGTTTGCCTCCTCTTCTATAAAAAAAATAAAATAAAAAAAAATCTAAAAAAAAGTTCTAGCATCCCAATATTATGTTGTCTGGTGTCAACCTAAAATTCATAACAGAGAATGCTCTACAAAACCGAAGTTAGTGAACTGATGCTGCCAGTTTATTTCTAGAATATTTTGAAGTGAAAACTTTACCATCGTTGTGATTTGAAAGTCGATGAAACGAAAAAGCGACAGTATAAAGAGACAGACACATAAATTCATAAGATATAATGTGGGAGATACAGAGTTTCTTATATTTGCGATTTTTCAAGGTTTTACTTCTACCATGTGTGAATTTGCACACATGTTTTTTTTGTTCAGTTTTATGCAGATGTCTAAAACGATGTTATTTGTTTTAGATTTGAATGTTGAACACGCACAATTGTTGGTGTATCTGTTCCACTCCCTGACATTGATGCAGAAGAAATCAGTATTGCTGATGACAGCAAACGCGATAATAAAGGTAAGATTTTAATCAAGAATATATTTTTTTATGTTCATATGTTTTTTACATTCGTTTATAAGTAACTTTTTGCATTTTAGGTAGTAGAGACATTGGGAATAAACGACAGAAAGCGTGCTATGAA
Organism: Helleia helle; assembly: GCA_963853865.1. Taxonomy (NCBI): domain Eukaryota; kingdom Metazoa; phylum Arthropoda; class Insecta; order Lepidoptera; family Lycaenidae; genus Helleia; species Helleia helle. Next base: position 19,806,175 of record OY971421.1, read on the forward strand.
TTTGGCCGCTCATCAGCTAATGCTAACTACGAGACTGATGCTACTCCTGGAGTATCTCATGAAACATCTTTATGATGCTCCACAGACTTTATTGCAACAGGTATAAGCTTATTTTCTATCAATATTATTTTCATGTATAACTACGAATTTAATGTTAGTTTTCTTATGTTTTTACATTGTAATGAGTGTCTAAATAAAATGTCTTAACAGATTGAATGGAACCTGGTCATCGCACCCGGTCTAGCTCAGCCATCATCCGAGACAAGCAACACAGGAGTTAAGACTACAACAGATAACGGCCAATTGAAGTCACGCATATACTGTGAAGTGCCATTCATCGAGCAGGCTTACCGACGTCTGTCACAAGACGACTCCTCCATGAGGCCCAAGTTCTATGCTCTTACAAATGCTGAAATTAATAATCAAGTAAGTTATTGTCGGTTTTGAATATTATACTGGCGCAGTGGTGAAATTGAGAGCTGTTCTGACGACACAAAATTAATATTTTCATTCAAGTAAGATATATTCAACCATATGCTAAAAGTTGTTCTATCTAGATGCAACTAGCGAGAGAGCAGCTGCATTACCTTTTATTGGAACAAACCTATGAAGATATTTTGAAAGTTGTAGTTGTAAACTGATATCGCTGACAAGAATCCTTATCTGTTTAAAGTTTTTTTTTACAGTGAATATCGCATGACGTTATATTTTAATTGATTTTTAGGAGAACCCGAAATTAGATGGACTGGCGTGCAACTTCGTGCTGGGCACACCTCACAAGCTTAAGTACCCGGTGCTGGTGGATGCGTTACTGGCGCTCCTTAATAGCGCCACGGTGTGCGATGCGCCGCCCACCGACACGCCCGCGCCAGCACTGCGCGCCGCCGCGCACTACTGCTTCCAGACCGCTTGGAGGTACATTTTTTTCATACTAGTAGAATTACATCAAACCAGCAGATCACTATCATGGTCAATGGTTCACTTATCGATCTGTGATGAGCTCTTTTTGCGCTAGATCCAAATTGGTTCGCCTACTTTATCACAAAAGGTGCATAGGTCGTCGTATTGAGGAAAACTGGAGCGCTTTGTAAGCCTATCGCTCATACCGATTGCACTATTAGCGAAGCGGATGTTCAGTTGTTTTTTTCTAGGTTGGTAATAAGCATGCCACCGGCTACGCCGCACATGGACAAGCTACAGGCGGGCGTGGCCGCGGAGCTGCCGTCCCCGCTGCCGCTGCACGCGATCATCTGGGCCCCGCGCGCCGATAATAAGAAGGTTTTTAACCCCTGGCTCAAAGACGCGCTTGTGAAACAGGGCATGTACACACAGGTAAATTTACTTTTATATTTTATCCACAGTGCCAAAGACAGAAACACCTAGGGGTCAAATTTATAACCCCCATCTTTTGGTGTTGGGGGTTTAAAAAGTAATAGTTATATACTAGATACTGTCAGAATTTTTAATGCCTGTCCGCACAGCTCAATACCTAAGTTTGATATATATTTCAACAGTATGCAGAGAATTTACTATCTGGTGTGAGTGCGTCGTGTGACAATAACGAGTACACTGCCTGGATCGCGTCCGAAACTATTAAGCACTTGAAAGAAAATATAACATGTGAGTATATTACACAGAATGACCAATTTACATTTGCCTGTAAGAAAGCAAGATTCTATCACCAAACCAAAAGGTGCCTACAGAACTCTAATACTGAGACACCTCATGGCTATATCTGTTGCACAGTAATAGGGAGATAGTTATATAATAAGATTTTTTGTTATTTTGTTTACACAGCTAGCGGGCTACCGTCGCTTATAGACGTGATTTCCTGCGACTCGGCGTTCGTGCGATTAAAGGGATGCTTAGTGAATGTAGACGCTCAGACCTTTATGCCTGACCTATTGAATCTGTTGGAGACTGTATTAGAATGCTGCCGGTGAGTGTCGATAAAATAATTTAATTTTTTGCCCTACATATAATAATAAATTAAATAGACAATACATACTACATAGTCAAACAACTATATTTAAATTTTACTATTTTGAATAAGTATTCGTTCATGTCGCAGATTGAGTGCCAATTTGGAGTTAGAAAACGTAGCGGAGGGCACGTACAGCGCCGCTGAGAAGGCGGTGTGGGCGGCGCGGCTGAGCGTATGCGGAGCGGGCGCGGCGGCGGGCGGTGCCGCCTCGGGCGTGCCCGCGCTCTCCACCTGGCTCAAGGACCAGATGCCCGCCAACGTGGCGGCCGTGCTCAAGACTTGCGCTGGACCACCACCACTTGCATGTCTGAACATTGTGAGTTTTTCAATTTAAACCAGTCCAATGTAATTTGAATTTTGACAAGTTTATAGAACACGTAAACTTTACACATTATAGTTAATTTGTTTTCTAATGTTTACACAAATATAATGAAACAACATTTTTACAAGCCCGACGTTTTGGATACTTTACATCAACCATGGTCATGGGAGGAGTGAGGTGTTATACATCCTAGCATTACAAAGTGAATTCAAATAACTTATTCAAATAACTTTACTAAATTAGTTAATATGCTTAAAAACACATAGTTACAAATTGTATTTATTAGGTCCAAAGGCGATTGCCCATTTCAGGCCCTCAGTGGACATTAGATTAGAGAAAAAATACTTTATGCATTAATTTTGCCATAAAAATATGTATTTACTTTTATCCAAATTGATTTGAATGTATTTTTTAGATATCTAGTACTATTAATATTTTAAAATAATACATTATTATAATAAAACGTGATGTCTATCTTGGGCCTAGGGCACTAAGGAGAGTGGGCATTGCCCTTTATTGAAAACTTGCTGTCATATTATTGTATCAAATGTTTAAAATTGAAATGAAAAAATGTTGGTATTTTTCTGCCCTACATATTATATTTGACTTATAAAAATAATAATTTCCATATCAAATGTTGCAGGCTTTCTATGAATCACACATCATACCATCAGAGAGCTATGTTCTGAACCTGGTGTCATCTCACTGTGAATTGATAACGAGTAACAACAAATACTCTATTGGAACGTCACTGATGATGCTGGCTTTTTCCACGGCGAAACTGTTGGAAGTTGGAGCGAGCAAGATAGCTGATAATTCAACGTTGTCAAAGAAAACCTTGGATCTCATAGTGCCGGCTTTAGTGAGTATTATTTCTATTTTTTTTGTTACTCATAGATGTACACACTCATAATGCCAGATTATATTTGTCATTTATGTAGGGCTAAACATACTTAAACAATTTATATATTTCTTTAGACTGATGGCCGCTTAGAGTTTCTCTCGGAGCCTCTATACGCGACATTAAATGCGCTGGTAACACAACCGAACAGAGCAGAGCAGTTATTGCAGGAACATATTCTGAAAACTACATACACAGTGCTTGTGGATCCATTGCAGTCTTCAACGGAGAAAACACTGCGGTGCATGGTAAATATATTTTTTCTCACTAGATTTTTCTTGTTTTGAAGAACTTTATAACCCCTATTTTAATGTATTTATACAATACAACAATTACTTTGAATCTCTAAACTACAACAAGTTGTATACAACAAGATTTTTTTTATTATATATAAAATAAAATACTTATTTCTTACATAAGTATATAATTAAATATTCTCATATACTATGCTAAAATTATTGCTAAAATATACCAGGTGAAATATTGGGAAAAGATATTGGACCGCCCGGCAGGAAGATTGGCTTACGAAAGCGTATTTGCCGACAATTCAGGATATCTACTCGGCAAGATACTTTTATATGCACCAAATACAAGAAATCCATACACGGATAGAGTGATTAAGTAAGTACATTATGACTTAAAATGATGTTTTATGTAGTTCTAAATGGGATGGATGATTTACATGTTTTTATTATTAAGATTTAATGGGAGGAAGAGGGTCTACTAGTACTATTTTTCCATATATTATTATTTATTCCAAGAATACTAATTCACTGAATTCTAGTATGCATACAATATAATTTGTTTCAGACTCTTTATAAAGATTTTCAACGGCTGTGAGAGCTCTGAGCTGAGCAGTGCCTTGTGTATATCTATATGCAAGTTTATGGGCGTGGCCGACCAGCAGAAACTGAACAACTTCCTGGCTCACATCTGTTTGATACCGTCAAGTAAGATGTTGTATATTTTTTACCTAACATACTACTGAATTCATATTTGAACAAGTAATGACTTTAAATTTAATTTGTGACAGTAAATCCTTTATGCCTCTTAAAAATGACTAGAAAGATATAAAATAATAAATTATATATTAATTAGCATATGTCCCGCGAAACACGCAGTCTTTACAGCAAATGTGCATGCATATAGAAATATATAAATATTTTGTATTACAGTGTCATTTTATGTTATTAATCAGTTGTTAGTTTATCACCTTATTAGTTTATTTTATTTAGACATCTCATTAATGAGATGTTGTCAGAGAAATCATTCATCATCATATTAAAATTATTAGTAGACTATATATATTTATTAGCAAAATTTAGATTAGTCGTGTGAAAAAAAAATACCTGTGTCAATAGCGAGTGGAAGCGGCGGTGCGGGCGGCAGTCCAGTGGAGACGGAGCTGTGTACGCCCACGTCTGGCGACGCGAGCGGCGCGGGGGGCGCGGCCCTGGCTCTGCGCATCGCCATACGGGGCGCCTTCCGCACCGACGACGCAAACCGCAACGATCAGGATCTGCCTGTTTTTGACACACCGTAAGTACTTTGTGTGAGGTGTCAGTAGACCTCTTGTCACAAAGTTATTTTACGTATCTAGTCATATAATTCTAGTTCGTCCAATTTACTCACACAATACATTTTTTTTTGTTTTTAGTGAGGTTCGTCTAAAAAAAGGAAAAGAAATTAACCTAAAATTTATTTATAGGTCGCCAGCACCCAGGGCCCAATCGGAAACAGCACAACAATCTGCTAATTCTGGTAAGATACTAAATGAATTATCTTCTGCAACAACCCTTTCAAATATTTAAATGAAAGAATGAACATTGATAAATTGTTAATTTCTCAGAAAGCTGCAGCTGGTCTGACGGTAGCAAAGAGAGTGGAGTGGCTATCGTGGCGCCCGCGACCGAGGTGGTCACACCCACTACCGAAACATCCAATGACAATGCTACGTTACTAACCTTACTGTGCAAACACATTGTTCAACATTGGTAAGCTATCTCCAACGAGAATATAACCAGAGAGAGAATATAGCCATATATGATGGCTCACATTACTATATTAGCCATCAGTCAGCCAATCAGAGCGCAGAACCGGCGCAGCGTCGCAGCATAAGTTTGGCATGATTTGTTTTCATACAAAACACATATTAAACCGCTCTATTCCGTTATATGCTCGATGATCATCTCTTATATACAATTTTTTAAAATTTAACATTCACATATTCTTGGTGTATAATGTCTGACATCTATACAAACTATATTCATACAATAGTTTTACTTTATTTTTGTTCTAAAAATATTTGGTTATATTACTTAATCTTTAGATATATTGCATGATTATCTGTTTGATAAGAATTAAGAAAAAAAATTTTTTCTTAGCGGCAACGATGTGAGCTCCCGCACGCTGAGCGCACTGGTGGGCGTGTGCGGTGCGGGCGGGGAGGCGGCGCCGGCGCTGCTGCGCGAGTTGTGCCGCCTCGCCGATGCGCATACGGGCGCCGACCACCGCATACTCTTTCCCGCCGCAGTCAACTGGCTTTCCACGTGGTAACTATCGACCTCTTGTATATTGATAACAATGATTGCTACGTCTATCCTTCGTGTATTTTATATATTTGCCAATTCAGACATTTGATTTTGATTGTTTGTCAAAAATACACCAAGAAGAGGGAAGACATTTTGGGGTTACTGATTGTTTTATCCTCGTGGCTATATGAATAAAACAATTGCTTTATTATAAAAAGTAATATTCACATGTATAAAAATATAATTTTAAACGAATAAAACTCTTCTGTTATTTTACGTAACATTAGCGTACCTTACTTTAGTTCTTACATTCTTAAGTTCATTCTAACTTCATAATAAAATTCCATTTTCTTACTGTTTTAACAATATTCTATTCGTAGTGTGGATAATCTGAGCAGTCAAGAAGTGCTGGAGAAGTTGGAAGAGGGACAAGTGGACGGTACGCTCTCGCCGCAGATCGAGTCGGCGTGCGTGCTGCTGTCGTACCTCGCGGACGCTCTGCACGCTATAGGAACGCCGCAACCACATAGTAAGTAAAAGTTACATTGTCATCAGCGATGTATATTACATTCTTTTTATTGTAATTTTTGAACAGACCTTAGTATATGAATCAGTAACTATGCTGGCTTCATAGTTACATGCGTAACATAATTTACAATAAAATACACCGAAATAAACAGTAACAAAAAGGAACATTGTGTGTGCAGAACTGAGTCGCGTTATGGTAAAACCCGGCGAGTGCCACCAGTGCCGCCTTGGTAAGGTGCCCCGGATCTGTTAAGCTAACAGGGCACCTCGACGGCTAGTCAGTCCCGCAAGGGACCGACGCCACCTCCACAGAGGGGTTATCCCGCACCACAGAACAACCCCTCCCAACGTCGGGACAGTACAATGGGGTGAGGTTCCCATCCTCATCCCTTGCCCCCTGCTCTTTTGTCCCCTCTTCTTATAAGAGGGGTACAAAGAGCCCCCTCGGCTCAATTGGCTTCGCCCAAGGTGCTGGGCTCACCCTAGGCTACTGAGCCCCACCGCCACGACAAGGCCTGAACCATGGTGGGGTGAACGCGCTAATCTCGGGAACTACTGGTCCGATTTGAAAAATTCTTTCAGTGTTAGATAGCCCATTTATCGAGGAAGGCTATAGGCTATATAACATCACGCTATGACTAATAGGAGTTAAGTTAATTAAGTTAGCGCGGTCGAAGCTGCGCTCAATAGCTAGTTATGATAAAAACTTAAATAATTGTTTCATAAGGTTAATATGAAGCACGTACTTTTTTAAGATTAAATTATAATTTAATTAGCAATAATCCCGCAAAACACGCAGTCTTTACTGAAAATGTGTGTGAGTTAACGATTGCTAATCGTAGAGTCTACATCCTGAGGATGCCTCGGTGTCGGGGCGAAACGTGCGTAGATTGTTTGGTGGTGGTCTTTTACTGTGGTTGTGGTGCATGTGGGGTGGTGGTGCATGCGAGTGTACGCATATGCAGTGTGGGAAAGGATATGCATATGCATGCATGCATATGCGTGCACTCACACATTTGCAGTAAAGACTGCGTGTTTTGCGGGATTATTGCTAATTAAATTATAATTTAATCTTATATAATGGATTTCCGCAAAGTAACGCCTGATTCTATTAACTAACGTACTTTTTTTATTTAGCTTGGCGTTCCGTCAGTCCTACGTGGGAGTCTCCCTCCGATCTTGGATTCGATTTAGATTACACAGATGAACAACAGGATGATGATGATACCAGCGCTGATGATTCCGTAAGTTTTAAAGATTGTTCTTAGAAGTTTCGAAGAATTCAAATTGGACTTATAACATAATAATATGTTATAAGTCCAATTTTAAGTTAAGTTAACCCAGGCGAAGCTGTGGGCAACAGCTAGTAGATAAAAAATGCAATATGTGAACATTGAATTTTCTTTTATACAGGATCTGGGAGTATAAGAAATTATAAGTCGGACAAATAACATATTATATTTGAATAAATACTGTACATTTTGATGTTAATATTTTTTCTATCTTCAGGATGAAGATGCAATGCTTCAGTACAAGCTTTGCACGTTCACGGTGACGCAGCGTGAGTTCATGAACCAGCACTGGTACCACTGTCATACGTGCAAGATGGTGGACGGCGTGGGCGTGTGCACGGTGTGCGCGCGCGTCTGCCACCGCTCACACGACGTGTCCTACGCCAAGTTCGGCAACTTCTTCTGCGACTGCGGTGCCAAGCCTGACTCCAGGTGAGTTGTCATTACTAAGAGCAATGTCGCAATTTTTGCTATAGAAAATGAGTCAGCGATATTGTTCAGAAATTTCTTTCTGCAATACATACTTTAATGTCGTGTGTTTTATGGTATTACTCACCACTCCACCTAAAGTAGGTGCCCATTTGTACTTAATTACTTCAACAAGAAGCCGTTAGCTTGAAGTTAAAAGAACCCGTATTACGTTTCTTATCTACTTTTTTCTTATTTTGGTAAAACTATTCAAAACGAAATATTTAACACGTTTGTTTGCTGTCATGTTAATTTAAAATCCTATTATAATACATATTAGTATGTTAACTTTTACTAAACAATGAATTAATTTCAGCTGCCAAGCCTTAGTGAAGCGGTCCGTGACTCTGGGCGGCAAGGGCACCGGTGAGGAGGCGGCTCCGGCTCCATCTCTCAGACGCCGCCCGTCCAGCCCCGCCCCGCCCGCGCTGCTTGCTCCGCCCCGTCGACCGGTACTCGCGCATAACATACAAGGTAGAACTTAATGCTACAAGTTAAATAAATACTTATAAATTGAGACAAATGATGATCTATGAAAATATTCCTATCATTTCAATAATATTACTTATAAATGTGCAAGTTTGTAAATTTTTATTAATCGATTATATGTAAATGGCTGAATGAATGTGCCTCAAAATTATTAAGTGGATGGTTGGATATAAGTAGGTCTACTTTTATCCCTGTGGATCATGCGCGGTAATTACAATTATATTTCTTGATTGTTGTCCTATTCTGTAGTATATATTAAATCTGTAAACAGCCACAGTAAATAAAATACATTAAAGTAGGCATTCCTTGTCTCGATGTTTATAAAGTATGCCTCTCAGTGTTCATGATATGTTATTGTCGTAGGATGTCGCCAGTTCCTGGTGTCGTGGGGCGGGTGGGGCGCGTGCATGGAGCGCGTGCGGCGGCTGCTGGGAGCGCTATCGGGCGCGGCGCGTGCGGCGGCCGAGCGCGGCGCGGCGGTGGGCGCGCATGGACGGGCGCAGCGCGCACTCGCACAGCTGCATCTCGGCGAGAAGAGGTTTACCCACACCGACTCGCTAATGCTGCCTACGCTAGGTATGGAATACTGATATTAAATAAAATTAACAATAAATGTACGATATTACAGTGACTTTTAACTGAGGTACCTATAACCAATTGTCACTTTTAAAGTAAAGTTTCCTATTGCTACAGGGTCGCAGGAGGGCGCATTCGAGAACGTGCGCATGTCGTACACGGGCGAGAATGGGCAGACCATCCGGCAGCTGATGTCGGCGCACAAGCTGCGGCGCGTCGCCATGTGCTGCCTCGCCTCTCCGCACGGCCGCCGCCAGCACCTCGCCGTCTCGCACGAGAAGGGTATGGATCAACCACATATCTATCGTCATCGTCAATATTATTTTATCCACTGCTGGATCTTGGCAACAGGAAACAATTATCTATACAAATATGATAAAGAGTAAATGATTGTAAGTTTGGATGTTGATTACAAATTTCTTTTTCTGGTCTAATGTTCTTATCATTAAGTGACAGCTTATAAAAATAATCATTGTTGGTCTAGACACAAAAATCAAAATCATTTTTTTTTTAAATTCAAAATAGTACTAATACAGTATCTTTTTGAACGTCAATTGAATCTACCACCTGTAGCTTTAAGTTAATGCAGGCGAAGCTGTGGGCAATAACTAGATCATTATATACAAAATATATAGAAACACTAGCTGTGTCCCGAGGCATGGACTATACTTTAACTCCTGTCTACATATTATGTATTTGGCTTGATAATGATTATTTTGGTAGTGTTTTCCTTCCTTGAGATATGAACAACATAAGGAACTTGGCATGACAGAGTGACTTTCGCATTTCTACATCATATTAGTGTAGTATAATATATAGTATGAAGTGAATAGTATACACTTATTTATTATAAGTTTTTTGGCTGTTTCTTTAGCTGTTGTAAACATATACATATTTAATAAAATATTTTAGGCAAAATCACAGTTCTGCAACTATCAACGCTATTGAAGCAAGCGGACTCTTCCAAACACAAGCTGACGTTGACGCGATTGTCGTCGGCGCCCATCCCGTTCACGGTGCTCAGCCTCAGCGGCAATCCATGGAACGAGGATCTTCTCGCCGTTTGTGGACTCAAAGAGTGTCACGTTCTCACCTTTAATAGTGGAGGTAAAAAAATACTCTTTTTCCTCTGTTCTAGTCTGAGGATTTTTTTATAGCACAGGAGGGCAAACGAGCAGTCGAAGTCTTTTGGCGACTGTCGACGCCCATACACATCCGCAAAACCAGAGAATATGCAGATGCGTTGCCCTTCTTTTCTCTATCCTCTCAATGGGCCACCGGAAACTCACAAACCGCACGAAACGCGACAGCATAGCTATCACTTTACGCCGATATTATGTGAGCGAGAGGTACCCCGGTAGAAGAATTATGTGTGAAATAAAAGGAAAAACTGGACCTTTAAACATCATTGTCGTTACCTAGTGTTATATCGGCACTAGCTGGTGCCCGCGACTTCGTCTGCGCAGGATAAGATTTTAGTTTTTTTTATAAAAAGTATCCTATGTTACTTCTAATACCTCCAAGAATATGTGTACAAAGTTTCATGATGATCGGTTAAGTACTAGTTTGCGCGTGAAAGTGTAACAGACTTTCACATTTATAATATTAGTAAGGATGTCATGGGAGGGTATAAAAAACAAATAGAACCGACTTTCGTTCATAGTATTATTATTCTTAAGACATAAAAAAATATGGACAAGTAAAATATATATTGAAAAGGATTCCTACGTGTTTAATATGTTATTAACTATAGATTTATATTGTTATACTCTGAAGGTGCAGTAGCGGACCACCTAGTGTTGAGCACGGGTCTGGAGGCCAATAACTACATCATCAAGGCGACCTGGCTGCCGGGCTCGCAGACGCAGCTGGCGCTTGTCACCTCCGACTTCGTCAAGATATTCGATCTCAGCGAGGACCTCAACAATCCCATACATCACTTCCTCGTGCCCAGTGGAAAGGTAGTAAGCAAATAAAGAGTATTTGAATAGTGGTTTAGGCGTTAAAGCGAAATAAGGAAACTCACGTTCGCATGTGTAATTGCGATTCTATTGCGTAAATTACGCATCCAAATTTTTCAATAATTTTTGTATTAAATGTAGAAATAATATTTCTATTCCGCTTAGGAGATTAGCGCGACAAACAACCTTTTCAGCTGTATAACATACCGTACAAGAACCATGATAACTCACCAGGTGCGCGACGTGACGTTCGTGAGCCAGGACGGCACCACGCACATGCTGTGCATGAGCTCGGCCGGTCACATCTACTGGCAGCCGCTCAGTGACGAGACGCACGCCACGCTCGGCACCTTCTACGTCACCAACACGCTCGAGGTGCTGCACCCCGAGATACAGGTACACATATACAGGCTTAATTGTAAAACACCAGCACCTTGCAGGACTAGATTGCTTGTATCATAAATAACAGTGTTTTTTCTATGACTTATGATCTGTATATAACATGCAGCTTATTGTTAATACTATTTAAAACTGCATAATCACCATGTTTTTCACTTGTATTTCGCGAAGCTCGATACTTCGACATTATCTACGTATGTCTGATTCAAGTTTTAGTAGTGAAAATAACCATGTTAAAATTTAAAATCCTATACAGTTTATTGTGACATGTAAGCTTTATGTTATGTCACATACAAGTGAATTTGTCAACTTACAAGAGTGAATTTGTTACCGTACTCACGTCGTATTATTTCATCTTACAAGATTCTTAAGTAACAACAAGATTCTTAAGCAACATAAAGCTTACATTTTAATGCCATACTGTGAGTTGAGTTAGAGTGGAGTTGTCGTTGAGTTGGTGTAGTGTGTGTAGACCTTTATAGTACGAGAGAGTCCAGAATATGTTTCGAAAAATAATAAAGGAATTAATACAGTTGGTATTACAGAGGTTTAAGAGTTTTCTATTCATTTTCTCAATATTATAAGATTGTGATAGGTATATTATTTTACTCTACAGGATGTAGCTGGACTGGTGGGAGGCGGAGGCGTTTCTATTTACTACTCTCACACGTTGAAGATGCTGTTCTTCTCGTACGCGCAAGGCAAAAGCTTCCTTGCACCACTCAACACCGTCGAAGATAGCGTTAAAGGTAATTCATATTAATATGTTATACGTGTAAAGATTGAATTTATAAATAAAAAGAAGAAATAATATCTAGTGTTCAATGTCATTCGAGAGCGTGTATGTTTTTTAACAAATAAAATAGTGAAATGTGGAGATAAATTTTGTCTTTGCTAACCCTTGACATGTTACAGGCACGGCAATGATCTCGCTGTCGTCGTCGCCGGTGCAAAAAGAGGGCGGCCGCGGCAAGAGCGGTGGCGCGCAGTCGCTGTGCCAGTGGGCGGAGGTGGCGGCGCACCCCGGCCTCGTGACCGCTGTCACGCAGGCCTCCAATAACCCCGTCGTGCTCATGCTCACGCCCACCAACATCTTCGTGCAGGAGATCAAGGTACGTGCCACACGCCAGGGCAAATCCGCAACGTATACGCGGGTACGAAGGCGAAACTGAAAATTCTTAAAATTGGCAACTTATTATACATAAAAAAATAAGGATTTTGAAAATAGAACTCTTTGCCAATATTATTGTGCGTGTATTTTATTAATTTATCATTTGTTAGACGATTTGGATTTGGCAAATTGAAAATTTTCTGTGTCACGTCAGCATGAATTTAACGTCAGAACGACGAGAAAGTTATGATAGACTTGGATTGGCCTTATACAATGAAGATACCATCTCATGCCACTGTTTACAACTGATAGTGATCGCGTTAGTTTAAAACAAAATGTTTTAAACTAACGCGGTCACTATTCATGTTAATATAAATAAGAGCAGGCGCGCGAAATGTCTCAAAAATCCGTTAATTGGTTATTAGTTGTCCCAACTTTTGGTGGGCAAATTGGTTATGGTAGTGTTATTAAATTTTTTATTTCATAAAATACTGTTTAACTTAATACACTTTTTTTAATATGTTGGAAATCAGGTGATGCCGGCGAAGGCGAAGATAACGGACATGGTGGCGGTGCGTCACTGGTGCGGCGGCGGCGAGCAGAAGAGCACGCTAATCCTGCTGTGCGAGGACGGCAGCCTGCGCATGTACTGCGCCAGCGCCGACGCCACCGGCTACTGGCTGTCGCCCGCCATCCAGCCCGTGCACGCCCCGCGTCGCCGAGCGCGCGCCGCCCACTTGCCGCCGCACGCGCGCAAACAGCAGCAGGTGCGTACAGTACACGTGCATTAATGTTAGCTAGTAACCTGGTGTTCTGCTATCATATCGAGTATTAAGCTAGGTTCATTCTTATAATTATGAAATACCTATATAGATATTGAGTTATTCATATTTTTTAAATATAATTGCCAGAGAAGATAATCATTTACGATATTGAGAAACCAACATCCAACACATCCATTTATGTATAGTCACATTTATTACTTGGTTAAACTCTTTTAGTATTACGAAAAGGAGTCATATAAATATTTGTTTTTATGGAAAATAAACCATTTTTGGTACCTCCTAAGTAAACAGCAGTTTCACTATTTATTAGTTAATCATAAACAGAAAACTGATTGTAATAGAAATTAAAAATGTTATTATTTCAGGCTGTCACAAAGTCCGCTACGAATGGATCACCGCAATTCCCAATCGACTTCTTCGAGCACTGTGTGGCCATGAGTGACATTGAATTCGGTGGCAACGATCTGCTGCAGGTGTACAACACTGCTCAAATAAAACACCGACTTAACACTACCGGTCAGTCTTTTAGTATTATAATTTTTTAATAGTGTCAATGACTACGAATATTCGAATACTCGAATACTCGTATGAGAAAAAATCTACATTACTAAAATTTAATGAAAACAAACTGACCATGATGTAGATAAAATGTTATACATATTTATAAAATATAAAAATTGCTTCATCTCTCGGCTGCATGTAGCCGGGGTACCACCACCTTGTTTGTTTGCTTGTTTTTCCCGTCAAACAGCTTTGCTGTGTTTCGGATAGAAGAGCAAGACTTAACAGCTTACGTCTCAGGATAGGCAACACATAAATGAGTTGCCTGGACTAGTTCCAGGTAAACATAAAATATACGACAACATAAAAAACACCGCGATAAAATCCGTAAAAGTTGTTTTATTATAGTGGGCCTATGCAGCCTGAAAATAAAGGTTTTATAATTATTATTATGATTTACAAATGTTACAAATGTAAAATTGGAAGTTAACTAACAATTTATTGTATCTTAATGTATTTCTATATTTTTAAAGGACTTTATGTGGTATCAACAAAGATGAGTGGATTCGTGATGGAAGTTAATAACTCTGACCCCAATATGGTCATCTGTGGTATACGGGTTCTGTTGGGCAGCCAGGATGTAGCCCGCACGCCCGTTTATGTTGAGGTTTGTTCCATAATATCTTTTCTATATATTTTTCTTATACTCGCGTTTGTCAATATGGCACGCGGCACTACGTCTATAATACTGACTAATATGAAATGCTATTAGGTAATAATGTTATTTTCTATATGATTTTCAACTTTCTAGGTGTATGGAAGGTCAATACAAACGGTGGTGCAACGGAATCGCTGGTTTGATATTCCTCTTACTCGTGAGGAATCGTTACTATCGGACAAGAAATTGGCCATTACGTTTGGACCCTCTCAAGATCCCGACGGCGTCACTATGATAGACTCTGTCAAGGTACCAATAATTAATATGAACTTACAAGTTATAATATTAATAATTTTAATGTAGGTTTTTTTAAATAACTTACGGTACATTTCCCAGGTTTATGGTAAAAACAAAGAGCAATTTGGCTGGCCAGAAGAGAACGAAGATCCGTCAGCCTGCCCGTCTACAAGCAAAGTAGCCCAGGTAATATTTTATGAAATGCCTGCAGGGTCAGATATCCCTATATGCAGATGACACATGCATTAGTAATAATTTACTTCATACTATCAAACAAGCTCAAAAAGACCTTAACATATTACATAATTGGTTTAATTATAACCTCCTCACCATCAATGTCGCTAAGACTTCATATATAATCTTTAGTGCAAAAAACAAAAAACTCCCTAAAGACCTTACGCTAACCATAAATGGAGATGAGCTACAAAGAAAAAGTCAGGAAAAATACCTGGGACTAATCCTTGATAGCACCTTAAGCTGGAATGCACATATCACTCACATTAAAAAAAAACTTACCTTTTTCATCAGCCGTCTGCACCAAATAATAGGATGTATTCCAAAAAACGCAAGAATTTTAATTTATAATGCCCTAGTAAAACCACACCTTCTTTACCTAGTAGAAATATGGGGTAATGCTGCAAAGTCAAGTTTTAAGCCTATACAAGTACTACAAAACCGAATTATAAAAATCTTATTCAATTATGACTATTTGACTCCATCTGAAACCATCTATAGCAGTGGTTCTTAACCTTTAGCCCATGAGGGACCATTTTACCTAATATTTGTCTTGCCGGGGACCACCCAGATGGTTTATTGGTAAATTATACATAGTCTTGCCCTAAATATTGTTACATAGACAAAATATTTTTTTTTTTTTGTAAAAAAAATTGTATAAAATTATTACAGTGTATTAGTTTAATCCATTTGGGCGCGTCACCTTACCTCGAGGTAGAACGCTCAGCAGCTGCGCTTGGCACAGCGGGTCATCGCGGTAAGGGTGATTCGGGGGTACCTTACGGTATAGTGGGCGGCACCCACTGCCCTAGCCTTTTTTTTGTTATCGCAGGGAAATGCTTTTTACGCATGTGTATCCAGGATCTTGGGTAAATCCTGACCCTATGTGGGACTCGCACCTGGGAATGCCCTACCCATAAACTGAAACCACTGCGAGCGCCTTCAGCCACATTTTGAGGATCCCGGGTCTGTAGGCAACAGGACACCTCAGCGACAAGCTGGCCCTGACGAAGACCAGACTACTCCTCTTAAGGGAGTCCCCCTTACTACTTACGGGGAGCCCGGCCGCTACTAAGCAGTTCCCACGACGTCGTGTCATACTGGGCCCAGATTCCCATCCTGAACCCGACACGAGCACAGGGGCGTTAGGCCTCCTGCGCACCCCCCTTCGTCGCCCACGGGGGGAAGCCTCGTCGGCGGCCTCCTCTCACCCTGGGACCTCCAGGACTCGTTATCACCAAGCATCGCGGTGATGACACTCGGCAGAGACAAGTCCCCTCCGATGACAGATGTCAGATCATGACGCAGCGCCGCCCATAATTCTTGCCCTAGTAGGCGAACCCGCAGGATCCCGTTCAGCGTAAGGCACTCACCGAGTGACCTATCCAAGACATAGGAGTGCGTCTCGGCAAGAACCTCCGCCACGATCTACCACGGGGGGTCACCGGCCAGGGTAGTGGCTGTCACCCACGATACCGTACGGTACCCCCGGATCACTCTTACCGCGATGGGCCTTATTCCTCGCGGTACCCGCCCAGATGGGCGCACCGTACGTCGCCATACTCTGGCAGACTCCGGAGAATAGCTGCCTGCAGGCGGCGCTGGGTCCTCCGAGGTTCGGCACGAGTCTGCCCAGTGCACTCACCGCCTTCACGACCTTCGGTCCCAACATTGAGTCGGGCCGACGGTCCACCCTCCGTCAAGGATGAGCCCCAGCCCCTCACCTCTCCGACCCGGAGGGTCTGCCCCTTGTGGGGGACCTTTCCGCCCAGTCCCGCATAAGAGAAGAACTTCGGTCTTCTCAAGTCTGATCCGAAGCCCTAACCTCTCTGTGCGTCTGATCACGAGGTCGATCCCGACCTCGGCCAGCCGCGCCGCCTCCTTATAGCATCGTCCCGGGCATATACGTGGGTGTCATCCGCGTAGCATATGACATCCATCACGGGGAGGAGGTGGCCTGGCAGGACCCAGTCGTAGCCGATGTCCCACAGGATCGGACTAAGAACCGATCCCTGTGGGACCACCCACCCGACTCGCCACCACTCTACG
Organism: Helleia helle; assembly: GCA_963853865.1. Taxonomy (NCBI): domain Eukaryota; kingdom Metazoa; phylum Arthropoda; class Insecta; order Lepidoptera; family Lycaenidae; genus Helleia; species Helleia helle. The sequence goes on from OY971421.1 coordinate 19,823,261, forward strand.
GTCCCACATCGGTTTTCGCAGGCTGGAGGCGTACCTCTCCGAGAGAAGGGTTTCTCTCGAAGAGGTACGCCTCCAACAGCCTCCTTAGGTACGGGGACACTCCGAAGAAATTCAGTGCCTCCCGTATTACACTGTGAAGTGGCTGTTGAAGGCGTTCGCGATGTCCAAGGACACCGCGACCACCACCTCTCGTCTGTGTTCCGCCTCACTCGTCACCGCCCGAAGGCGTTTGAGGGCGTCGACGGTCGACCGGTGTGCTCGGGAACCAAATTGGGACTCTGAGAGTCCCGGTCCCGGGCCCTCGTCCAGGTGCTGAGCGAGCCGGGAGGCCACTATACTCTCCAAAGCCTTCCCAGCTTCGCTCTGCAGCACCACCGGTCGCACCGCCGAAGCCAAGTCCGGGGTCCGCCCTACTTTTGGTTGCAGGCAGAGCCGAACCTCCTTCCAGAACCGCAGGCAGCGGTCGAAAAGCTCCCGAAGGCTATCGCCGAGGTGCATGAGAGAGATCGCGAGGACCTTCCCGTACACCCCGTCTGGACCCGGTGCCCTCTTCTTATCCTGGAGGCGGGGCAGAACCGCCTCCATTTCAGCCTCCGTGACGGGTGGCGGAACACCTTCCTCGTCCGGCGTCTGCCGAGCCATCCTGGAGGGCGTTTAGTCCACAGGTGTGTCGGGGAAGAGTTCCCCGACGAACCTCCCCAGTTGGTCCGACTGGAGCGTTTCGTTGATTGGGGCGACTGTATAAATGACCCATTTATACGGTCGGCCTTAAAGGTCTCCGTTGAAAGCCTCCACCAGCTCCAGCCAGGGCTCCTCCTTTGCTCGGCAAATGGCCTGCTGCAGGATCTTACGCTTCTCTACGTAGACCCTGCGCAGCCTGTCGTCCCTGTCGACGACCTGGCGGCGTCTCCGCCTACTCCGGGTGTACAGCCTCCTTGCCCCGTTGCAGGCGGCTCGGAGACCGGCAATCTCGGCCGACCACCATTAGAGCGCCCACCGCGGGGTTGGACGTCTTGCGGGTTGCATGGCCGCTCTGCAGACCGCGTTTAACGCGTCGCAGAGCCAGTCAGCCGCCTCATCCACCCCTAGATCCAACAGAGCTACTGCCCTAGCCAGGTGACTTCCCGTGGGGACTCGTGGCGGAGGTTCTTGCCGAAACGCACTCCTATGTCTTGGATAGTAGGTCTCTTGGTGAGAGCCTTACTTTGGACGGGATCCTGCGGGTTCGCCGACTTGGGCAAGAGATTCATTGAACAATATAAAAATGACAGATTCCAAATTCAAATGTAATACTTATTTTAATATTTTTAGTTGTAACAATATTTATGGCTAATGAAGGGTTGTTTGATAAACGATGCTTGTTTTTAAAAATCAAAAGCGTCGACAGATGGCTTCGCGGACCACCTGGAATGTCTCCAGGGACTACTAGTGGTCCGCGGACCACCGGTTAAGAACCACTGATCTATAGAGAAACTAGGTTATTGAATATTACCCAACTTTACACATACCAGACATGTATTCTAGTATACAAAATAAAACACAAACTTATACATACACAACTGACGTTCACAACGAAGAAACAAACAAACACATACACAACACGACGAGCTAGCCATATTATATTGCCTTCCATAAGAACTAACTATGGTAAAAATAACATTACGTATAGGGGAGCACAGTTGTACAACAAATTACCTAAACCTGTAAAAGAAGCGAAATCTTTGAATGCTTTTAAACGGCTTTTACTTCATCACATTCACGAAAACTAGATCTGAACTCAAATTCAACTCGCTTGTTAATTATTTGAAATAATTAATTGTAAAATTAATTACTTATTTAAAATAATTCTATTTTAAAATCAAATTAAATAATTGTAAACATCGACACATAAGCGATAGCGTTTTTTACTTAGACCACCGCCTTGCAATGCATATCGAAGAACTCGCTTCTTATCTTTTTTAATTCTACCCGCACTATTATAATTTTTTATTGTAAATTGTTCTCATATAAGTGACTAATGTCTTCATGAGAATAAAGATCTTTAAACCACAAATACATAAATAGAATGATATCTTCCTATTAACTCTGTCAGTTCAAAGTTACAATATATAATAGTTTTACACTCAGCTTCAGACCGCACGCAATATTTTTATAAAGAATAGAAATCCAATTTAATCGACCATGATCTCCTATTAACATCTTTTATACTCATTTCTACTAATAATCACGCACGACAGGAATCTGATGGCGGCTCAGGCGCGTTGAGACCCAGCTCGCTGGAGCGTGTCGCATGTGCGGCGTTAGAAGCTTTGGAGCTAAGCGCGGGCGCGCCGGCAGCGGCGGGTGCGGCGGCGGGGGCTGAGGCAGGCGCGGACGCTGCGCGGCGCCTGCTGTGTGCGCCCGCATCTGCGCACCTGCACGCGCGCGCACAGTGTCTGCTGCGTGCGCTCTACCAAAACCAATACCACCAGCACAAGGTACTCCTCTATCTATAACACGGCAAAAATATAGTATTTCAAAATATGTTTTTACTTTATAAAGTTTTTTATAAAAGTAAATAAGTGGTAGTTTTTGTTGTTTTGTGAATATTAGGATTTTCTCTTATTTAATTAATATTATAAGTTAAAACTGTTTTACAGGATAAAGCAATTCTTGAGTATGTGAGCTCGTCGCTGCTCGAACTCCGCGACACTGCGGACGCGCGTAACATCGATCCGGAGGCGTACTTCCGCCTGATACTACTGGCTCGCGGAGTCGCCGTCGCCAGACCTCAACACCTCGTCAAATACAGCGCTCCCACGCCGCCGAAACCTGTTGATGGTATGTTCCTTAATCACCGTGGTAAAATAATCGCCGTCTTAAAATAAGGGCCGAAACAATCACAATATATTTTAGAACTCATAATCTGCTACAATGTATTTTTTTTTAAAATATTGACTTATAATTTCACTCATTCATATAAAGCAATTCTGACGAGTCTTATCGCAGTCCTCTCGTTACCATGCTCAAATAGCTGTAAGGACAATTTGGTTATTGTCAAGAACGTAAAAATCTTAATAAGCCGCGATAATATTCGTAAAAAGTTGTTCTACTGCTATGACGTGTTTAAAACAAGTAATACTAACAGCGAAGTAACCACACTATAATTCTAGGGGACTGGTCGACTTTGTGGAAGAACCCTCCAGAAGGGACGCCGCACCTGTGCGCGCTGCTGACAGGTGTGCTGTGGAAGCTGGCGGCGTGTCGCGGCGCGGCGGCGGGTCCGGGTGGCGTGCTCGTCTACGGGCTGCGGCACATCGAGCATTCGCTGCATGCGCTCGCAGACATCGTGCACGCCTTCCAGCTGCACTCCGACGCAGACACGGTCAGTACATGATACATGACGTATGTGACGATTCCGTAGGAGTAATCATGAATATGAAACATATTCTTGATTTTTGCATTTCACGATTAACTTTTTTCCGACCACTGCAGGACTTTTTACGACTTTTCTCACTATAGTACACACTAGACTTCTTTTAATAAACGTCAAGACGGCCAATCTCTCGCCATTTGCATTCATATAGGATCGCCCACCGCACTGATAGTTGGGGTCGACCGAGTTTCCCCCTTCTCGTATGTGACTTCAATGCAGAACTCTATTAGCCCACCCGCCGTTAATTCTTTAGTGTGTATGGAACATTGTTTTGGCATTAATATAATTTACACTTGTTTTTTTTTATAGATCGACTTTGGAAACCAAATATATCTGTCTCTACTATTAGCGAAAGATCAACAGATCAGTTTTGGTGCGAAATCGGCACTGATGAGAGTTCTACGACCGAGGGTTAAGAGGCGTCGGGTGTACATTCCGTCACCGCCCAATACTCCAGGTACTAGTCTTATAGTTTTTAATTCTTTAACTGTCTTGGTCATTCTTGTGATTTGTGATTTTATAACTACCTACTTTTTGCACCAGGTGCTACATCAGCTCAACCTTCGAGCTCCATTACTGAGGCTGCGGCGTCAGAGTCTAACCTTAGCGCCGACCGCGACGACCAACAGGATCACCAGTTCATGGATGTAGACGATGCCCTTGAGCCGATGTTACTGGCGCCTGACGGAGGTGAGATATGTTCAGTAATCTCTTTGAACATGTTGCATTACTAAAACTTCGTTAAATACAATTAATTTCAACTAAAAATTTAATTTTTTTTTCATCAATAAACAATAATTTCTAACTATAATATAAATAAAATTTCGATGTGCCAATTTATGGAAAAAAACACTTGCTAATTTTCGATACCACATCACGCAAAAGCACTACTTTTGAAAGTGCTCAATTGTGCTAAGCGGTGCTGTACCTGGAACATCACCATTAAGCATTATGCCTCATTATGAGCGTTAGTGATGTAATTGGAAAACGGACATTATATTTTATCGCACCTTAGTAATCGATTTCTTATGTATTGTACATTTTGGGTACATTATAGTATATAACAATCACAAACAGCTAAAAAAACCGCAAAAGGTATTTTTGTCCCATTAAGTACACCCAGTAAAACAAATGCACGGATATATCAGATGGAACACATCACATTATAACAACATATTATAACAACTGAACAAATATACGGATGGAACGGATTATAATTAAATAACCATTATTAATGGTGTTCAGGCTTGGAAGCTCTGCTTGACATACCTGCGGACGCAGATGATGAGACGATGGTGGAGCTGGCCATCGCGCTGTCGCTGCAGGAGCAGGGTCGCCGCGCGCCCGCACCCGCGCCTCCGCCCGCGCGCGCCCCGCCCTCCGCGCCGCCAGACACGGACGCAGCCGAGCCCGCCGACGCCGCTTCACCCACCGGGTGCGTAACACTTGTTAAATATTTTTTATTAAAACTTTTATAATAAATATAAATGTTTGAGGAAAATAAAATTTTTAATTCGGGAGGTGCTACTTTGAGGAGGTCTATGGTATTCGCTGTCATATATACATCAATATAATAAAAAGGAGAGATTTGTATTTTTGGATGTAACAAATAAACTCAAAAACTACTGGACCGATTTCATAAATCATTTCACCATTAAGAATGCTATGTTAACACTGAGTGACAGAGGGTATAAAATAATCATCATCACTCCGGATATGGCTGTATCTAAGTATGTAAGTCATCGCGGGCAAAGCTGCAGACAGTAGCTAGTTTGTTATGTAATACAATTCGCAAAACTTTAGCGAATTATCTATCGGTTTCTAAGGTTTATACGAATTTCACTCGTTATAATAACTGGAATGAATTGACATGCCCGTGACCACAGTTGCTATAAAGTGTTTTATTACAACGAATATTTATCGTTAAGACAAGGTAGTCTGCTTATGTGTCGTACACATTGTACGGTATGTTTAGTAAGCTGTCTATATTGAGTGCTTTACGTATATTTATATACGTAGTACGTTCGCTCTATACTCTGAGGTATCGCCGAACATTGTTCATAAATAGTATAATATATTGTAATTTGTAATTAGTGTACGGTCTGACCGTACATCGGGCGGCGTCAGCAATGCCCTCGTAAATAATATTATAAATATGGAATTATTTCACAATTTCAGTAAGTTCGCTATCAGCATTCATTGCGCGTTCTCATATCATTAATCAGTATTAGCATCACTCAATAAATATCATTAGAATACTGGTGTATCATTTAGCAAGCAAATCAAGGTGTACGACAGCACGTACAACTTAATGGTCCTTCGAGCAAACATATGGTCCTTGGAGCAAACATAAGGTCCTTCGAGCAAACATATGGTCCTTCGAGCAAACATAAGGTCCTTCGAGCAAAGATACAGACAACTTCGAGCAAGCAGGTACATCTTTGTGGTAATCTTCAACAGCGAACTTCAACTTTGTGTTTTGTGTGTTTCTTTGTGCGATAGCGAATCGATTGCCGGCCTCCCAGAAGCGGGTCCCACCGGTTCAATTGAGAAGGCGCATAATATCCACAGGAAATACACAGGACGCCGGTAGGGTAAATAGCAGGTAATCAGGTATACCAAATAAACGTATACAATGGAAAACCTTATTGCTAATCAATATCAGATTGTGAAGAGCATTGAAAGTGTCTTAATCAACTTTAAGAAGGACGGACCCGAGCGCAAAACATACTCAAACGTACAAAGGCGCATATCAACTTTGACAACATATTGGAACGAATTTAATAGCAATCATTTACAAATATTAGACTATCAGGAGGTGGAACATGACTATTTTAAATTTAACATCTATCAGCGTACAAAGGAATACTATCAACAGATAAATCACTTTTTGGGGGAGTACTTATTGCACCTTGAAGATCCTAGGTCATACCCGAAGCCCGAGACACTTGTGTTAGGAACAATTATCACCTCAGCCAACTTAAAAGCTCCACTAAGTATAAATCAAGGAAGCCCAGGAACCCAGGAAGCTCACGCCTTATCAACTAACATGCCTCGTTCTTCTGCAGAAGAATCAACGTCCAGACAGAATACCAGATCAAGAGGAATAGACAGCAAGTTAGACGAAATGCTTCGTAAGCAGCGGAGTAATTTCAAAGCATTCGCACGTACAATAACGAGCATCGACATCAATATTTTATCAGAGAAACGGGAGTTTGATGACGTCATCCGAAGCATTGAGTCACGTTGGACAGCAATAGATAATTTACACTGGGAAATAGACACTGAACATAGTGAAGAAGATCAGGACTATGAAAAGTCTTTTAACATATATGAATATGAACGGGAATACCAGGATATTAAAAGGATATTAAATCAAAAAATGAGGTCGACATCATATAGAGAACATATAACACCAACGATGGAAATACCAACATTCCATGGAGACTATAATAGATGGGTATCATTTAAAGACCTTTTTACAGAAGCTATCCACACCAATCAGTCACTCTCGAACGCTCAGAAATTACAATTCCTCAAGAGTAAAGTGAAAGGAGAGCCAGAGAAATTAATCAGTCACCTGAGTATCAGCTCCGATAACTATATTATTTGTTGGGATATTTTAAATCACAGATATAATAACCACAAATTGATATTTAGCTCACATGTTAACGTGCTTATGAGTTTACCTAGCATGCAATATCAAACGGCATCCTTTATCAAGAAAATACATGACTCAGCGAAAGAATGTTTGAACACTATCAAAACATTAGGGGTGGACATCTCTTCCTGGGACCCTTTAATAGTTCACATTCTGTCACAAAAGCTCGATGCCGAAACTCATAAGGAGTACATAGAATCCTTAAAATGTCCAAGGGAGTTACCATCCTTACCAGATTTCTTTGAATTCCTCGAGAGTAAATTTACATCATTAGAAGCATCTAGGCGTAAGCATGACAATAGTTTTCAAAAATTGCCCACACAGAATTCATCGCCGAGCACATCGTTTCGCAATAACAAAAAATATTTGGAACATAAACATAATTCTGCTGACAAAACATACAGCAAATACAGCGCGAAACCTATTGCGAAAACGTTTCATTTATCATCATCAATAAAATGCCCACACTGTGACCAGAAACATGGCATCTTTAATTGTAAAGCATTTTTAGATATGCCCAGTGAGATGAAGCTGACAACCATCAATAACTTGCGCCTATGTATAAACAAACTGCTTACATGATCACAGAGGGAACAAATGTTTTTCGACCCGAACGTGCAGTAAATGCAATAAACATCATAATACGTTACTGCATGAAGCTTTCATAAAACCGGCCTCCACCAACAAGCAAAGAGAAAATGTTAACGGTTCTCAAAACAAATCTACCGAGATTCTGTTGGCAACAGGATCGGTTAGAGTATCAGCGGCAGATGGAACACAGCATATTATGAGAGCACTTATCGATCAAGGTTCACAGATTTCCCTCATCACTGAGAGGGCGGCACAGCTTCTTCGCTTGCCCAGACACAACTGTAAAGGTGTGGTATTTGGCCTTGGCGTTCAAAAGAATAATAGCAAAGGATCTATAGAGATAACAGCATCGTCTCTGAACAGTGACTTTACTTTTACCACCACCGTCATCATAATGAAAAGTCTTATAAATAATCTGCCAAATCAAACGTTCCCGAATCCTCACTGGCAACATATTGAACATATACAATTGGCTGATCCTGAGTTCTACAAGAGCAGACCTGTAGACATATTATTCGGAGCCGACATATATTCCCTTATCACATTACAAGGAATCATCAAAGGTGACAATGACAGACAGCCTATGGCGCAACAATCGCATATAGGATGGTTATTATGCGGCAATGTTAAGACATATCAATGCAATGTAATCTTAAATAACACCGATGACATTCAAAGATTCTGGAGCATAGAAGATGTTGAGGACAATGAACTCATGTCATCGGATGACCATCATTGTGTTCAGCAGTACAAGGAGCGAACGACCCGTCAAGCAGACGGTCGTTATATCGTAAGATTGCCTATGAAACCTACATTTAGAGAACATTTAGGCGAATCTCAGCAGAGAGCAATTGCACAATTTCATCAATTAGAGAGAAGGCTTTCCAAAAATGAAACAATATCGCATGGATATAAATCATTTATCAATGAATATAGAACATTAGGTCATATGCGACAATGTGACGGTAATACGAAACCATCATTCTATTTACCCCACTATTGCGTAATGCGCGCTGACTCCTCAACGACGGCCTTACGAGTTGTTTTCAATGCATCATCACCATCATCATCAGGCTACAGTCCCAATGACCTCATGTACAGTGGCCCGAACTTACAAAAGGACCTGCTATCATTGATTTTAAAATGGAGACAGTATGAGATAGCATTTACTGCTGATATAGAAAAAATGATCCGGCAGATACAAGTACATAAAGATGATCAGAATCTCCAAAAAATCATTTGGAGAGATAGCCGACATGACGCTATACAACAGTATCATTTAACTACGGTAACGTACGGCACAAAAGCAGCACCATTTTTGGCTATGATGACCTTGAAACAATTGGCATGTGATGAAGGTCACAACTACTCTTCTGCCGCTAAGCAAGCGCTAGAAGAAGAGTTTTACATGGACGATCTTTTGAGCGGCGCCTCAAGCATTAGCGCTGCTAAGCAACTTAAAGAAGATCTAATCAATTTGCTTGCATCAGGAGGGTTCAACCTTCGCAAGTGATCATCAAACAGAACAGAATTACAGCAAGAACAATCATTATTGGCACAAAACTCATTTGAATTCAAGTATCCTGAGTCCACAAAAGCTCTGGGATTACGCTGGAACTCACAAGAAAACATTTTCACATTTCAAATCAAGCTCAGTCCTTTACCACATAGACCTCTTAGCAAACGTTTACTTTTATCAGTAATATCGAAAATATTTGATCCTTTGGGCTGGTTATCACCTGTTACCACTAAATTAAAATTATTATTTCAAAAGGTGTGGCTACGAGACATGGAATGGAACAGTAAATTGCCCGAAGATTTTAATACAGAATGGCAAAAAATTAGAGCTGATTTGGAAGATATCAATCAAATCAAGGTGCCGAGATGGTTCCAATGTCGGGAAACCTGTAACATAGAGTTACACGGGTTCTGCGATGCGTCAAATAAAGCATACGCTTGCGTTATTTACTATAAGGTCAGCCAACAAAACATACATGAACAATGCCATTCTTCATCAATTATCATAGCAGCGGCTAAATCAAGATTAGCCCCAGTGAAAAAGAATATTACATTACCTCGTCTAGAATTAATGTCATGTCTATTATTATCAAAACTTATGAATATCATTATCAAAACATTGCCTGGCTATAAAATCAAAACATTCGGATGGACAGACTCAACAGCGGCATTAGGATGGATACAAGGCGATTCCAACAGATGGAAGACGTTTGTAGCCAACAGGGTAGAGAAAATAAAGAATGTCATGGCCTCAGACTGTTGGAGTTATGTAAGGTCCGCGGAAAACCCCGCAGATTGTGGCAGTCGTGGCATATCTGTAAAGCAGCTGAAACAACATCCATTGTGGTGGCGTGGACCATGCTGGCTATCATTGTTTAGTCCTGAACAGCATTCATATTCCTAAATACGAAATATGTGAAGAATTGAAGCAAATAAAGCACTCGAGCGTCACTACCATAAAGCAAGATGACGTCATAGGGGACTTGGTAAATAAATATAGTAACATCGTTCGTGCAACCCGAGTAGTGGCCTGGATACTACGTGCATTGTCTCGCGAACGCCCTAAGCAAGCATATTTATCAGTGAATGAACTCTCAAAAGCAAGAAATATTATAATTAAATACTATCAACACCAGAAATTTAACAATGAGATAACAAATTTAAAAAATCAGAGCCATTCAACAAAAAGAGCAAAATTTTAAGTTTACATCCCTTTTTAGATCAAGAAGGATTATTGCGGGTCGGAGGAAGGATCAGGCATGCTCACATGAGTGTCAGCATGAAACATCCGTTTATAATTCCGCACAGTGGCCATTTTACAAGACTCCTAATAGATCAAGCACATAGAAACACTTTTCATGGCGGAGCACGGTTGACATTAGCTCGTCTACGAGAACAATATTGGATTATAGGCGGGAATCGTGCAGTCAAGCAACAAATAAGACTATGTGTCATATGTAGAAGACACACACCTCAAAATCAAAGTCAATTAATGGGAGATCTACCATCAGCTCGCATCAATCCGACTAGACCCTTCTACAACTGCGGCGTCGATTTCACGGGTTACGTCGACGTGAAGGCTAATAAGGGTCGCGGTATAAAGACGACGAAGGGCTACATCGCCGTATTTGTATGTATGGCTACAAAGGCTGTTCACCTAGAACTTGTCTCCGACCTCTCATCAGCAGCATTTTTGGCAGCCTTAAGACGTATGGCAGCTAGACGTGGAGCACCACGGCACGTGTTCTGTGACAACGGAACCAATTTCGTAGGGGCCCGTCGTATACTACATCAAGAATTTATACAGCTTGAATCAATTTTAGATAAGAACTTCCATTCTCAAGTCGCGGATATGAACATAGAATTTCATTTTAATGCACCATCATGGCCTAGTGCGGGAGGATTGTGGGAAGCTGCCGTTAAAAGTCTCAAACATCATTTGCGCAGAGTTATCGGCGAACAAAAGCTGACATATGAGAAATATTCTACACTATTATCACAGATAGAAGCAGGTCTGAATAGTAGACCGCTTTGCGCTATATCAGAGGATCCAGAAGACATCAATTTCCTCACCCTGTCACATTTCTTGGCTAGCGGCCCCACGTTGACTATCATCGAGACTGAAAGAGATGAAAGAACTCGGTGGCAGTTAACTCAGAAAATATTTCAAGATCTTTGCAAACGATGGAGAACCGAATACTTATGTCAACTGACGTCCAGAAGTAAATGGAGACAACAGCAACCAGATCAAAAGATAGATGACATCGTACTCATTCACGACGACAACTTACCTGCCGGAAAATGGGCTCTTGGCAGAATAGTGAATGTTCACCCTGGAAAGGACGGTCGCGTCAGGGTCGTGAGTCTGAAGACCAAAAGCGGTATCATCCAAAGACCTATCGTTAAGCTATCACCGCTACCTGTGCACAACGAAGAAAGTAAACAAGCATATAGCAACAGTAAGCAGACAGAGAGCGCAAAAATCACTACCAAAAGAAAAAAACCCTTATCATCGACATTTAAGACAATGGCTATCACTTTACTCACCTTGATGTTCTTAATGTCAGCACAATGCGCCTATAACATAACAAAATTACAGTCAAACCAATCTATTTACCTCGACAAGATTTCCGATATACATCTTACTAGAGATCACTGGAAGCTCGTCGTTTATTATGACATGGGTCCATATTGGGAAGGATATAAAATGATTACAAAATATATAAACAACTTGGAAACCCTATGCTTTAAGGAACAATAAGGAACAAGGCTGTGTGACGCAATCATAACACAGCTACGTCACAGCTACAATGAACTTGAGCATTACAATCATATGTTGCTTGATCAGCAAGGTCCAGGGACTCGGTCACGTAAGCGTCGCGAGCTCATTAATGGAGTCGGCAATATAGCGCGGTCGCTATTCGGAGTACTTGACGACCAATTCGCCGAACAATATGAAAGGGATATAGAATTACTGCACATAAATCAAAGGCACCTCGGAGTATTGTGGAAAAATCAAACGTCTGTTGTCGAGGCCGAGCATAATATGCTTCAAAGAGTAGAGACTACTATGAACAGGCAAAACAAAATAATAAATCAGCATATAATCAATTTAGAAAAATATTCCAATACAATGAATAAAATGGTTCAAGACTTATCAAATAACAACGAATTAGCATTATCCGCCATTATCGCTAACAACATTTTATCTAACCTGCAGAACATACAAGAATATCTGTTGGACATCATGGCCGGCCTTCATTATGGTTCCTTTAACATTCATCTGATAACGCCTGAACAACTTCGAAATGAATTAAATATAATATCCGGACAATTACCCAAAGAACTAGCATTACCTATCAATAACATTTTGAATGATTTACCAAAAATATTTCACTTGTTAAAAGTAAAGGCAAGGGCGACTAAACAATACTTTATTTTTGAAATAAGTATTCCTCTGGTTTCCAGAGATTATTACGAAATTTATAAATTAATACCAATTTATCACCAGCAACAAAACAGAATGATCAGCATCAAACCTATTGCAGAATATATGGCTATGAATATTGTCACCGACTCATATTTGACTATGACCCAGGCGGACTTAACACAGTGTCAACAATGACGACATCACTTACCTGTGCCTGTTACAAGGTCCGATATACAATATCAAATCAAATAACGACCTTTGTTTTAAAGATGACGTATCAAGGCAATGCGTTATCAATACAATGATGTGTCAAGTTACATGGGCGGAATTACATGAAGACAATGTATACTTATATTCATGCTGCGGACAATGCCCTATTCGTATCATATGCGGTAATCAAGTTTCATCAGAACAGCTGATCGGTAGCGGAATTATCAGTCTGGGCGAAAATTGCCTTATTAGAAGTGAGGACTTTACAATACATGCGCACAAACGTCGAAAGAATTCAATGAAAACAGAAGCCGATGTCCCAATATTTGAGATACCACCAATCAACCACATCATAGACTTGGCTCTCCCGGTGATCAACAAAACTCAGACGTCGTAGGGGATTGCGTATATATATAATCATAGTACCTTTAAGGATCAGATGGAGCAAATAGGTAGAGAGATACAACAACTGAAGCACGCTGATCTAGAACGGAGAGCGGGCACCTCATCAGACATCGCTTTGGAAGAAGTTAGATGCGGTCGTCTACACGATAAGGACGTGTCGCCCATACCTCAATATCATCATTCATTTAGAAAATAAATTTGTATAGAGTCATGTAGCATTAAGATTAGCATTAACTTTGTAATCATCTTTACTCATAATCATTATATTGTAATCATCATGTCGCTCCCGGCCGCCCGGAGCATGTACGGTCTGACCGTACATCGGGCGGCGTCAGCAATGCCCTCGTAAATAATATTATAAATATGGAATTATTTCACAATTTTAGTAAGTTCGCGCAACATTCATTGCGCGTTCTCATATCATTAATCAGTATTAGCATCACTCAATAAATATCATTAGAATACTGGTGTATCATTTAGCAAGCAAATCAAGGTGTACGACAGCACGTACAATTAGTTTATTACAAACTTAAAATAGTTATTTTAAACAGTGTAAATTCATGATTCAATGATAACAATGTATACTAATGATAAATGATATAGTATCAAAATATATTATTTTTAATTTTAATTCAAAATAATACTAATACAGTATCTTTTTGAACGTCAATTGAATCTACCAGCATACAGTATGATAAGACGAACTCAACTACAGGTCCGACGACGAAGGCAGCACGGCGGCGACGGACGGCAGCACGCTGCGCACGTCGCCGGCGGACGCGGGCGGCTCCGCGGCCTCCGACAGCGGCGGCTCGGGCGCCGACAGCATCGGCGGCGCCTCCGGCCGCAGCAGTGCTTACGGTGAGTTCATTAGAAGGTTCTATAGAGTTTTTGTTGGACATAAAAGAAGCATTTTGCAGAGCGTGATTTTTCACAGTATGCATGTCATCTTGCTGTGACTATGAGAGCAAAAGGAAGCGTGTGAAAATTGCCAAAGGAAAGAACTGTAAACATTACATACATATAACTCGTTCCGTACATGTACACAAACCTGATGTGCTTAAATATTTTTTTGTTTTATTTTACTTATATTTTTTATTTGTATAAATATTTTTGGTGCTACTTTTGAGTATCAGTATTTATGTATCTTGTATATAATAGATTAAGATAACTTTTTATGTATGTATGACTTATGTATATGTATGTACGGATAAATGTTTTAGGCGACATCGCTGTTACCAACTCAATGACCAACACTACCATTATGGATGCACCCTTGGCTATTACAGGCTAGTACTATTTATACACACCGTAAATGTAACCACGCACTGAGTTTAGGCATCTAGAACATATTAGTTGTGTGCATTCGGAATACTTAAAACCATAACATATATAGTATATAACATTTATTTAGATACCGTTACACTGTCATGGTAGGCATTATAACATATATACATTAACAATATACATTGTAACACATCACCACTTTCCTTTAGCATGTAAACTTTATAATAATTAATCATAACATATATCACAAAACGATCATATTACTAATTGTATCTATAACAATATGTATATATTTATTTTTATCGTTTTCAATACAAATTTGAAATTGATCTGTATAACAGCTGGCCCGTCGAGTTCGTCCCAGCCGGCGGCGTCCACGTGTGTGTGTCCGCGAGTGGTAGAGGTGGAGAACGAAGCGAGGAAGCTGCATGCGCTGCGTCTGTCGCTCTTGTCCGCCGCGCTCGACTTCTTGCCCACTCTGCGGGCGTTGCCTGGCGTACGCGCCATACCTTTTGTTCAGGTACCAAGTTTTTGACATAAGTATTAAAAATATATGAAATTTGGAATTCCTATTAAAAGTTCAGTAAAGTTCGCTAGGAGTCAAAACGAAAATCTTTTAACATTAGTTTTTTATGAAAGAGTTTCTGGCTCATTTTATTGATGTTTACATATATTTCTCATAATTGAACTCTATCAATATACGATTGGTTCGTAGGTCGTTTTGATGCTGGCTGGTGATCTCGACTCAAGCGTGGAAGGCGACAGAGTCGTTCTGGAGCGTTTACTCGAAGTCTTAGTATCGGAGTTGGACATGAAGCCCGAGGAGGCAAGCGGCGAGGAGCAGGCGGAGCGGCGCGAGTTGCAGCTGGCTATCATGCGGCTGGAGCTGCTGGTTTCGGAGCTGGATGCGCACGAGCGCCCCTCGCCCGCCGACCGCCCCGCCCCCAACGACCGCCCAGCACCGCCCGTGCACGAGCGCACCAACTGCAGGGAGCTGCAGCTCGTCATCATGCGCCTGCTCAGTGAGTCCACCTTACACATCTTATCTTATCTTTTGTAAGATTATGTTATATGTGACTTTATTTGTGTATTGGGGCTATAATACTGCATACTACTGCATTGATTTCCCAAATTTATACTAAAATACTAATACTAAAGTGAATACATAGGATTGAAATTAAATTTATAATAGGAATTAAATATTACATTGTTTTGGCATGTGGCACTATTTTTTATTATTCAATATATAAATTATAAATGATGTATATTGACAGGCGTGCTGATGGCGCGCTGGAAGACGTGCGGCGCGAGTGGTTCGGGCGGGTCGAGCGGCGCGCGCGCGGAGGTGACGGGCGCGGCGTGCGCGGCGCACGTATCGCGGCTGGCGGCGGCGGCACTGGTGCGGGCCGGCGCGCCCGACCACTGCTACAGTGTGCTGTCCGCGCTCTTGCCCTATTGGAAGGAACATGCTACCAGTGAGTACAAAACACCTAATACTATCTGATAATTATCTGTTTATGTTAAGGTATCTCCGACATTCGATTTTGGTAAGTAGTTTAGGAAAATAATAAAATAATTTTAATTACAAAGCGCATATTTAGAAACATTTGTTTATATCTCATAATAATGCTAGGTTTACTGTTGCTGCTATAAAAGTACTGTTGTACTGTGTAACTGTGCAAAAGCAAGTCCACAGAAAATAAAAAAATATGTAATATAATATACACATTAGTCATTACTATCTAGATCTTAAAATAAACATTTATGAACACAAGTTTACTCTTGTCTATTGTAGATACTAATACTACTACTACTACTGGGCAGCAACTGTTGAAGCCACAGCCACCCCAGCCGCTTCCCGATATGCAACCATTCTTTGTCAAAGAGTATGTTAAAAGTAAGTATGATGCTAAATAGATTTATGATTGAAGTTGGTAAAACCATCTGGAATATCTATAGATGAAAGTATACATGTATTAAAACGTGTCATATATTAAACAACATACACCTATGCTGGTAAAGCAGCTATGACAATTAGTGTCTCACAGGTCATTCTGACTCATGATTTTAGGCCACGCCCTGGACGTGTTCGATAACTACCCGCAATTGCTTATGGAGATGGCACTGCGCCTGCCGTGTCAGATCCACAAACACTGCGATCCCGCACACTTTGACGCACGCTGGCGCACGCTGCTCTGCGAGTACATGATGAACCAACAGACACCTCTGAGGTAATTAAATGTCAGCAATAATAGTATGTTCTTATATTTAAAAAAATGTATACAAGCAAATTCTGAATATAGACAAGAAAATTGTGAAAATATAAATTTAATAGAATCAGTCTTATCATGTAAGTAATAGCAAATTAATGTGCCTGATATTTCTGGCGTACTATCCAAAATATATTTATGTAATTGCTTTTGTGCCATAGGAAACAAGTTCGCAAGCTCCTTCTATTGTTGTGCGGAACCCGCGAGCGATACCGTCAACTGCGCGACGTGCACGCACTTGATACTCATCTAAACGCCGCCAAGGCGTTGCTTGGTACCGACCCCGCCTACGACAAGCTCGTGAAACTCATGGACCATCTAAAGGTGTGAAATTTACTTATTTACTATTTACTTTCACAAATGTTAACTAACTATACTTTAAAAATTAAATGATCATTCTTATATTTACTATGCATAAAAATGAGTAAGGTCAAATTTAGTATTAAATAAAACTAACGTGTGTAGTGGTAATATAGTGTAAGATTGTGGTATTGATCACCATAGAAGATTCGGAGAATATTTTATATGTACCATTTGTATGTAGGCGTGCGCGGAGATCGTTAGCGCGCGCACGGGCAACTGGCAGCACACGTGCCTATCGGAGCGGCGCGACACGCTGGGCTGGCTGGTGCGATGCGCGCGTCGCCTGCATCCGCACGTGGCGCCGACGCTGCTGCAGCTGCTGCAGGCGGCTCTATGCGCGCCCGCCGCGTCGCACACGCCCCCTGGCCCGCCGCCCGCGCCGATCGCCGCCCCGCCCACCGCCGCCGCACCCGCCACCGCACCGGCTGTACCCGCCAAGGTACAGTAATTTGTATTGTTGCTTCATAAGTAAGATAATAATCGAACTAACCAAACAGTATCTATTTAAAAAAAATAAGTAATTGAGTTTAAACACATTATATTTGTTTAAACTGTAATTTGTATAATATGTCTATAGTAATAAAATATTTGTTGCAATCAGAGTTCATCCGAGTGGCCGGAGCGCGAGCGCAGCGCGGAAAGTGACGCGTTTGTATCGGATGGCTCCAAGTTCCAGGAGCAGAGAGTGCCACAACTGGTGCAGCAGATCTTGAAACAGGTGCGACCACTGCCCTCTTATAATTATTAATTGATTTCGATATATGTATATGTACAGCGTTCGTTACATATTAATATCATTTCAGGTACCTCAAGAGGAACTCAAGTTGTTCGTGAAAGCTTTCCTTTTGGAAACGAATTCTACGGCCGTGCGCTGGCAGGCACACGCACTATTGTTAGCTATATACAAGTAAGATCATATTAAAGGTTTATATTCTGTACACCACCTGTATCAGTTATTAATTACAAGTAATGTTTAAATGCTTAATTTGAGGTTTGCGAGAAATGACACAATGTTATGTAATATCCAGAATTCTCAGTTTATCTATACTATTATTATAAATGTGAGAGTAAGTTTGTTTGCTACGCTTTAACTACTAAACTGATCATCATGAAACTTTGTACACATTCTTGGAGGTATTAGAAGTAACATAGGATACTTTTTATAAAAAAAACTAAAATCTTCAGATAATATGTCATAATTTCTTTAAATTTTAGCAACTCCTCCCAAGCGGATCAAGCTTCACTCGTCTCCCTCCTCTGGGGACTGTGGCCGTCTCTCCCGCAGTATGGACGGAAAGCGGCGCAATTCGTCGACTTGCTCGGATACTTCACACTCAAGACACCTAATGTGGATACTGAGGTCAGCTTTATATTTATTAGAAATGTTTAGGATGTGTAATTATTTTACAAGACTTGGAGGGAAATTCATTCTACTAGCGAAATATAAAATTGAAGAATTTTATATAAAAAAATCTTAGATTGCTTATGGAATAATTCAAATTTTAATACAAAATGTTTTTCAATCCAGAACAGTGTATATGTTTTTATTTACGTGAATTATGTTTGACATCTTAGGACGATGGCGTGGTAACAACTTTACCCCCGATTATATTATCAAAAATGTTCAACATGGTCAACAGAAGTACCTGGGCAGCGCGGTGGAGCTGCTCCGCAACCAGAACGCGGTGCTGTCGTCGCACGGGAACGCGGCACTGTACGCGGCGCTCGGGGCCTTCGTGGAGCTGGACGGGTACTACTTGGAGTCGGAGCCCTGCCTTGTCTGCAACAACCCCGAGCTGCCCATGGCCACCATCAAACTGCCCACCATTAAGGTATCTGTCACAGCTGGTGCAGCTCAACTTTAGTGTAACTTAACCTTAATAGGGATGTTGACAGTATTTATATAAAAATATAATTTTGATGTTAATTGGTAGTTTCTATGATAGAATTCTGAAAAAATACAATGTTTTCCCTTATTTTTATTTGATTAAATTAATATTTAATAAATAAAATGTTACAAAATTTAAAATAGGTCACGTGATCATAAACGGAAATGACGACACCTGTTCCTATTTAATGGAAGCGGAAGAATATTGATGTACTTTTATACACCATTTTCCGTACACAGTACATATTGTAAGAACGAATTTTCAGGCGTTTTGACAGTGTACACACATAGGCACCGTACAACAATTATAAAACTTAAAGGCCATTTTTTATTAACGACAACTAGAATAATTTTATAATTTTTACGATGTTTAACAACATATAACGTCATGTGACAAGTGTTAGCGTTTTGGAGCGAAATTTAAAATGCATTATAAAATGCAAGATTTTATAGGCATTAGACGTATTTAAGCAAAAGTTAATACTATTTACGCCTCTATTAGATATTTATAAATGATCTATACAACAATGTCAACATTCCTATACTTAAATAAAACAGAGGTTGAATCTATTAAGTATAAGAAATACTTTTTCCTGGTTTGCTTACTTTTCTATAACTAAGATTCTTAATACTTGTTTAAATACACACAACTTGTCATGGCCATATTCATGCAATGGCCGTTTTTGGTTGGATGCGGGTGGCAGCGATCGGCTGTCTACGCGTTCATGGAAGGAGGCTTATGTCCAGCAGTTGACGGATATATACCTCTTTCAATTAAGCAAAACGGCTGATCTCCTCTCGCATCCAATTACAATCGATCACCAAGCGGATATTTTTGTCCCATCTGTTCCTACGTTTACTGACCCTCCATTAAGAAATACATCGTAATCATATCGACACCCCTCCAGATCGACTCGAAGTTCACGACGACGACGCAGATCGTGAAGCTGGTGAGCAGCCACACGATCTCGCGCATCAGCCTGCGCGTGGGCGACATCAAGCGCAGCAAGATGGTGCGCACCATCAACTTCTACTACAACAACCGCACCGTGCAGGCCGTGCAGGAGCTCAAGAACAAGCCCGGTCAGTACAGAACTGTCATCACTATATGTCCCACTGCTGGTCTGGGTCTGTCTAAAATAAGTAAAGAGAGTGTTGAGCCCTCATCATGGTTCAAGTCATGTCGTGGCGGTGGGTCTCAGTAGCCTAGGGTGAAATTGAGCCGAGGGAGCTGCTCTTTGTACCTCTCTTATAAGAAGAGGGGACAAAAGAGCAGGGGGACAAGGGACGAGGATGGAAACCTCACCCCATTGTACTGTCCCGACACTGGGAGGGGTTGTTCTGTGGTGCGGGACAACCCCTCTGTGGAGTTGGCTTCGGTCCATTGAGGGTCTGGGGAGACCCACTCCCCTGCGGAATGCCTCAAAACAATAAAAAAAGGAGATTGTTGAACCATAGTTTACCTAAGCGCTGCCATTTTTATGGTAAGCAAAAAGAGTAAGAAGTTTTTGTTAGGCATAAATTTAGCCACTGATAATGAAGTCCTGATTTATTATTAAATCATATAATGACATTCATAATACAAGTCTGCCACCTGGTTTGAAACTACACCGAAGGTATATACTGAATACTATTTTTATTTAAAACAAATAATAATGTATATTTGTCACCCCTTTAACAGGTATGTGGCATAAAGCGAAGCGCGTGCAGTTGCAGTCGGGCCAGTCTGAAGTGCGCGTGGACTTCCCGCTGCCCATTGTCGCTTGCAACCTCATGATGGAGTACGCTGACTTTTACGAGAACCAGCAGGCGACCGGTGAGTACAGCATATTTTGTACACTGATTTTTGGTATTACAGAGTATAAACGTTTTCGACTTTATTGGTAGAGCACTCAATAGAAAGTTTATTGACGTTCGGTTATGTTGATTATGATGATGACGAGAGGTCTTAATGAAGGTGTGCTTATTGTACAGGTGAATCGCTACAGTGCCCGCGCTGCTCGCAGTCGGTGCCGGCCAACCCCGGCGTGTGCGCTAACTGCGGAGAAAATGTGTTCCAATGTCACAAGTGTCGGTAAGAATTTTTGAAGCTATTGAACTCGTAATTAAGCATTTTTTACGTTACGTACGTGCTCATTATTCTAAGGCTTCACTATTTTCTATGACGGGACTGTATCTTCATTATCTGAACGTAAAATAAAAAATGTTAAATAATTAATTTATTATACAAATTAGTTGTGTTACCTTGTGTTATCTTGGCCATTATTTATTGAACATGATCGCAATGTGGCTAACTGTCCGATTTTGAATCTTTAATATGACACGATCGTGACTATTACACAGCGCCATAAACTACGACGAGAAGGACCCGTTCTTGTGCCACGCGTGCGGATTCTGCAAGTACGCCAAGTTCGACTACACGCTGACGGCGCGGCCGTGTTGTGCCGTGGACACCATCGACAACGACGACGAGCGCAACAAGATGGTGCTCACCATCGGCGCGCTGCTCGACAAGGCCGACCGCGTCTACCGACAGCTCATCGCCAACAAGCCCGTGCTCGAGGTATGCCCGTCTCCTATACATTACATATTCTAGATGTAACTAGCTGTACAACATATTTTATCATTAAATGATAGATAAAAAATATTCATTACTAGTTTTTCTAAATAGTAAAAATAAAAAATTGTGTAGTTGTGTAGATGTCTGTTGATGTATAGTTCCAGTCCTTTTTGTGGGACTCGCACTTGGGAGTGCCCCTACCCAAACTAAAACCACTGCGAGTGCCTTCAGCCACTTTGTTTACATAGGCAACGGTCACTAATTAACATAAGTACGATTAATATCGTATGACACACCTAACCCATCTTGCTAGCTGTTTTCCCAATAGCATCGAATGTCGGTCGTTTGTTCGTTACTACAGTCGTTTTCCCACCACCAGCTAATGTTCTAAATTTGTTTGTTCGTTGGCACAGTCGTTACCCCACCAAGCATCTAATGTTTTATGGTTGTATCTTTGTTTGTCGACGTAGTCGCTGGTGCACAAGATCAGCGAGCACCGCGTGGAGGGTCGCGCGGACGAGAACAGCAACGGCGCGGGCGGGTTCGGTGGCGTGCAGATCAACCGCGTCATACAGACACTCGCGCACAAGTACTGCGTCGAGAGCAAGAGCCACTTCGAGGACCTGTCCAAGATCATACAGAAGGTGCTGGCGTGCAGGTGAATATACTATTACGCTCTACCAGATGTTCCCCGCAGTTTCTCTAGCATTAAAATTGAAAAAAAAAACCTCGAAAATAATCAGTGTGCAAATATTCATCATCATCATCATCATCATCAGCCTCTATCCGTCCACTGCTGAACATAGGCCTCCCTCAATGAACGCCAAGATGGCCGATCCCTTGCCACTCGCATCCAACACGGACCGGCCACCGCACGGAGATCGTCTTCCCACCTGGTCAATGGCCGACCAACACTTCGTCTACCTAAACGTGGCCTCCGCTCTAGAACCTTATTGCCCCATCTGCCATCCGTTCTTCTGAGTGTGTGACCAGCCCACTGCCACTTCAACGAGCTGATTCTTTGCGTGATATCGGTTACCTTAGTTCTCTGACGGATGTCTTCCTTCCGAATCCTATCTGTCAAAGAAACACCCAGCATAGCACGCTCCATAGCACGTTGAGCTACGGCAAACTTGCGGACCAGTCCTATATTTAGAGGCCACGCTTCAGCCCCGTAGGTCATCACGGGGAGAACGCATTGGTCGAAGACTTTCGTCTTCAAACTCTGCGGTATAGACGACGTGAGAATATGGCTAAGCTTCCTGAATGCTGCCCATCCCAATTGAATCCTCCTATCGGTTTCTCTCTCGAAGTTATGTCGACCTAGCTGCAAAGTGTGCCCAAGATAGACATACTCTTGCACGACTTCGAGAGTTATGCCATCAACGTTAACCGGACTAGGGAGAACGTGTTCGTTGAACATGACTTTCGTCTTGTCCAAGTTCATCCTAAGACCCACACGTCGGGAAGATTCATTTAGACTGTGCAGCATCTCCTGCAAGCCCTCCAACGACTCGGCCAGAATAACGATATCGTCGGCGAAACGAAGGTGTGAGAGATACTCGCCGTTAATGTTTATGCCACATTTTGTCCAGTTTAAAGTCTTAAAGACGTCCTCCAAAGCATTAGTGAATAGTTTCGGGGAAATGACATCCCCCTGTCTCACTCCTCGATGCAATTGGATTGGTCTTGTTTGACCTCCCGGAACCAGAACGGACATAAAGGCGGCGTCGTATAATCCTCTCAACACTTCGACGTATCGCCAATCGACCTGACATCGCTGCAGAGCTTCCAGAACAGCCCAGGTTTCAACCGAGTCAAAAGCTTTCTCATAGTCCACAAAGGCAAGGCACAGTGGCTGGTTGTACTCATGGGTCTTCTGTACAACTTGCCTTATAGTGTGAATGTTGTCTATGGTGCTAAATCCTCTTCGAATCCCAGCCTGCTCCGGTGGCTGGAATCCATCGAGCTTTTTAGTGAGGCGGTTCGTCATGACTCTCGAGAACAGCTTGTATATATGACTTAGAAGTGATATCGGTCTATAATTTTTAAGAAGGGAGTTATCACCCTTCTTAAAAAACAAAACGATTTCACTTCCATGCCACTCCTTGGGGGAAATGCCCCGTTGAAGGACGAAATTAAAAATCTTTTGTAACTCTCTTAAAACAGGTTCGCCACCTGCCTTAAGGAGTTCAGTCGTAATTCCGTCCCTCCCCGGAGCCCTCCCCCCTTTAAGCTGCTTAAGAGCCAGACTAACCTCATCTAGGCTGATGTTCGGAAGCTCGCCGGAGAGGTGTCGTGTTAGGCTAGCACGCGGATCGTTGTTTCGGGGATCAGGTTGAGGAGCATGGGACGCGTACAGTTTGCCATAGAAATCTTCGATCTCCGACAAGATCCCAGGCTTAGAAGAAACGGTCGCGCCAGTAGCGGTCCTAATCTTCGACAGGTGGCTTCTCCCGAGCTTTTCCACAAAAACCTTCGACCCTCTATTCTGCTCAATTGCTTCGGTAATCCGTTGCGTATTTGAGCAGCGAAGGTCTCGGCGTATTAGTTTGCGGATCTGCTTCGAGAGAAGCTTTACATCTGTAGAAGTGGCGTCTGTGTGTGCTCTGCGTTCCCTCATAAGACCGAGCGTCTCATCCGAGAGTTTGGATTTCCTGCCAGTACGCTTTCTCCTACAAAACCTTTCACCCACGACCCGCATGCAGTCCACCACGGCACCCAGTGCCTCGTCAACTGCCATTGTGGTTTCCGATATGTTAAGGCTATCGAATCGGTTCTTTAATTCCAATTGGAATTTTTTGGAACCTACCACAGTTTGCCGGAAGTCAGGTCGGAGTGTAGACTTTATTAGACGGTCTCGCTCTCGCTGAAAGCTTGCATTCATAGATCCTCTTACTAGTCGGTGATCACTTCCGGTTTTGAACCTGTTGATCACAGAGACATCCCTGAATGCATGCCTTCGGTCCGTCATAATAAAGTCTATCTCGTTTCTCGTCACAGTATCGGGGCTTTGCCAGGTCCACTTCCTGTGGGGCTTCTTTTTAAAATATGAATTCATTAAAAAGAGCCCCTCTTTCTCGAGAAAGTTGACCAGCATTTGCCCCCTGTGGTTACGACTGCCGACACCATGTGGCCCTAAACACGATTCGATACCTGTTCGTACTCCTACTTTGGCATTGAAGTCCCCCATAACAACATTGAAGTGAGCCTTGGAGGTGTTGTGTAAGGCCCTGGAGACATACTCGTAAGTTGCCTCTACTTCGTCGTCGGAGTGTGTCGAGGTTGGCGCATATACTTGTATCACCTTGAGGCTGTACCTCTTGGTGAGTTTCAGTAAAAGATACGCAACCCTACTCGACACACTCGAGACTTCGACGATGTTGTTGACCAGGGACTTGTGGACGAGAAAACCCACGCCGCCTTGGGATGGAGTGTCGCCTTCCCTGAAGTAGAACAGATGACCCGAAGGCAGAGTTATGGTGTCCTCTCCTTGTCTTCGGACTTCACATAACCCCAAAACGTGCCATCGGATACTTCCCAGTTCCACCTCCAGTTCAACCAGGTGGTCATCGAGTCTCAACGTTCGTCCGTTATACATAGCCAGGTCAAGTTGGTGGTAGCGATCCGTAGCCCGGGGATTCTTAGCACCCCCTGTCCCACCGTAACCTAGGCTGCTACCGTAACCAGGAATAGTGGGACGGCCGGGAACTAGGGGCCTTCTCTTGTGCCTGTAATTCATGAGGGGATTCATGCTCATAATTGCCACGCTGAGCAGGCGGATTGGCAATCGCAGATGATGATGAATTCGCATCGGCGGCACTGCTGCCTGCCGCCAATTCGATTGATGGTGCCGCCATCACTCTGTGCGATCGATGCTTAGTGATCAAGTCTATCTCACTGTCACGATGAGACAGACTGACACCAAGCAATCGATTCGCAGTATTAGCGTCCTTGATGTTGGGGAGCTAAATGCCCTTTGACGACTTCTACGTCACCCTGGGCTGGTATTGGGGTAGGGGTATTCTTAAGCCGCCCCCACACAGCAAATATTATTATTCATCAAAATATGTAAATGCTTTTTTTTATCCGATTGGTAAATTCCCAGATTAGTGTCCAAACAAACAAACTTGACAGCTTTATTATAATATTAGTATATGCTTTACAGGCTAGTTCAATAAAAGTACTTTTTACATAATGTTATATCAATTTATTCTAAAGTGTTAAACTTTCCAACGTTTGACATAATAAAAAAAAAAGAAAATAAAAATATGTCATACAGTAGTTTTTTACCATATAATTTTATTAGTCCGATCTCAATTGGGCACTTAAAACTTAAATTGGTAAAAAGTGCTTTTCTTAAAATCGTGCAGTCTTTGATTTTTGTCAGCCATCTTGCTTATTATAATCATTATTTTTATTTAATAAAAAAATTATAAATGATTTTCTTCTATGAATGTTTTATTCGTTTACAGAAAAGAGTTGGTTGCGTACGATAGATCACAGAGCGAACAACTGAAAGGCGATACGTTACCGGTTTACGCCGGGCTGCTACAGAATTACGACGGAGATATCACAAAAGGTATGAAAAATATTACTTTCATAAGGATACTAGCTGCTTCCCGCAGTCTTGCCCCTGTTGACCTTCAATATTTACACCTGTGTCAGAACTGTTGATGATTATTTTTATAGCCTATGTGATATCACCAAGGTGATAATGTAGCATTCCACTAGATTTTATTTCAAGATTTTTTAAATCATTTATTTATTTGATAATTTTTGCATATTGTGACTTGTAATCTCTTATACTTATATGAATAATATCCGAAACTGATGTAACATTTTTATTACGTGCAGGTGGTGGCGCGTGCTACGGCTGCTCGCTGGCGTGCTCCGAGCAGTGCCTGACGCTGCTGCGCGCGCTGGCCTCGCAGCAGGAGCACCGCGCGCGCCTGTGCCGCTTCGGCCTCGTGCACGAGCTGGTGCACCACAACTTGCACCGCGGCACGCCACAGGTAAATACGCGCAAATTCACAAACATACAAACAATAGATCTCAAATGATACATAGCTTACTTTAGTAGCCGTAGTATTATCCACCTACTGTTAAACATTGATCTTTTTATGATAATAATAATAATAATAATAATAATAACAATTCAACACATCACAGGAGCATGCCCATCGATCACACAAACAGATTATAAACACAGACACGACCAGGTAGCAACAATCATACATCAGACTCTCGCATACAAACATAAACTCATCACCGAAAAAACACCATACTATAAATACACACCTGAAATTATATTAGACTCGCCCGACTTCAAACTTTACTGGGATAGAAGTATACTGACCGACAAAACCATACACCATAACCGACCTGACATCATGCTACACGACAAACAAAATAAGACTGTATATCTCATAGACATTGCTATACCCAATACACACATTCTCAATGCCACTCACACAAATAAACTTACTAAATATGCAGACTTGTCCATCGAACTTAAATCCCAGTGGAGAGTTCAAACAGTAAAAACTATCCCAATTATAATTTCCAGTACAGGAGTCATCCCAAAAACACTTCATACCAGTCTCAACAATCTTAATATACACCCCCTTACTTATATTCTCATGCAAAAAGCAGTCATTTTAAATACATGTAGAATCGACAGGAAATTTCTGTCGATAGATTAAATATAAATAATAAATGTAATATTTAACCAAAGATGTCTTGGCCAAAAGCCCGCATCTTTGGATATGCCCCAGAAATGGGAGAATTGGCAAAAATTGAAAACCAAAATAATAATAATGGTTTATTGCCACACAGGAAAAGAAAAGTACAGAAATAAAAACACAAACACAAATTTTTAATATAAGTACAACAAATAAAATAAAAAAAGAATTACAATCAACATTTTTGCGGGCAAAGGGATAGTCTCAGCTTGTATTGAATGATCACTTTCATTTGCTGTGTTAATCCAACTAGATCTGATAACTGAACAGAGGTTGTTGGAACAGTTGTCAGAGGCTAAGATCTATTTGATTAGCCAATTATGTTAAATCTGTGTAACAAATCCAATACCAAAACGTAATTTCTTTAGAGATTTTTTTAAAACTTTTTATGTGGTAGTTTTACAGCTTTTCCAGTAGTCTCCCATCATGTAGTCTGACTGTTAGATATCATATCTTTGCTTCAATTATTTTAATACTATCTCCTACAATAACAATTTACTTATTTTGTACAGAGTCAGGAGGAGGTGCGCGCGCTGATCTGCCTGGTGACGCGCGACAACGTGCCCGCCACGGAGCAGCTGTGCACGCTGCTGTCCCAGCGGATCACGCTCTCGCTCATGGGCCACGCCGCCTCGCAGGACCACAACAACTCGGTGGGTGTTTCACTTAACTCGTTTACTACAAAAACAAATCGTTTGAAGCTCGCTCTAGTTGAATAGTGAGACGAAGCTTGGCATTTGTAGCGACCCTTCACTAACCCATACTACCTTCACTAATCCGTAAAAAAAAGTGACATCCATAGTAGGGATATACGGAATAGACACAGGCTAGATGTACCAGTGATCAGACTCACATAATTAAGCTATTCTTTAAAATAGTTAATAGAATCAGGCGTTACTTTGCGGAAATCCATTATATAATATATTAAATTATATTATATTAATTAGCAATTATCCCGCGAAACACGCAGTCTTTACAGCAAATGTGTGAGTGCACGCATATGCATGCATATAGCACCGCCCTCCTTTCCCACACTGCATATGCGTACACTCGCATGCACCACCACCCCACATGCACCACAACCACAGTTAAAGACCACCACCACACAATCTACGCACGTTTCGCCCCGACACCGAGGCATCCTCAGGATGTAGACTCTACGATTAGTAATCGTCAAGTGACGAATTATTGCTAATTAATATAATATAATTTAATATCTTATATTCTTTAAAAGGCAACTGTATACGCTTTTACAATAGGATCCCAGAAAATGTTCAAAACCTCCCAATTAATTTCAAAAATTCGAAAAGTTACTAAAGAGCGTTTGTGTGGTAAAGGATATTATAAAGTAAAAGATCTAATGGAAGAAACCGCACCTTGATAAAAGTATGCTAACTATTGTGGTCATATTTAGGTGCGGCCGCTCGTACTTCTGCTGGGGTCGCTCGTGAAGGTACCTGACTCGGTAGAGTGCTGGGAGGTACGACTACGGTGCATTGTGAAGCTGTGGGTTTGGTAAGGGATACTATAGTTTTATTTTTATTGTCATTTTAACACACAAGTTATTAGTGGCAACGGTTATAGATATTTTAAATATCTTGTTAACATAAGATACTATGTCTTTAAATTTTACAGGTGCTGCCCTCAACTGACCGAGGTGGCCGGTATACCTCCGGCCGCGAATGCTATTCTAAAAGACGAAGTCCTTGCTGGTCTACCCGGAATTAACGCTTCGTCACCGAATAGTAAGTTTTAGTAAAGATCAATCAAATAATTTCATATATTATAATGGTTAATGATTTTATTAACTGTATAAGAATGCATTGAAGTCTTTGAGAACGTGCAATTTAATTTGGATGCAGTGAAGTTGGCAAAGAATGACATTGCACAAAATGCTCAGTGTTATGCATACTCAAAACTCTGTAAAACTAATTTCTCGTAATTAAATAAATTGATATGTATAAATATTCTTTTTAACAGCCCACCAGTTCGCACTGCAGCAAGTGGCTCTGCCGTGCCTGCGCTACATGCAAGAACTTATGGCTCCCGTCACACCTGCTGCCGGCTCTACTGAGGATACGAAAGAAGCTAAGGTTCACCTTAATCATTATGTCAATTATATTATGTGTTATCACTTGGATGGATGGATACATAAAGGCTATCTATCTATCTTGTGATAATGATGAATAATGTATATATCTATAGTTAATGAGTCTGGCAACTGGGTGACTATGACTTGGTGAGGCCGGCACGTAGGCTGTCATCTTGATTTCTTCACTCAAATTTTAAAAACTTGACGAAGTCCAAAGTGTAGAACACTTGTCTATATTTATCATTATAATGAAACAACCAGTTACGGATTTTCATCGCTGCTTATTGATTTTTTTACATGTCTTCGGTACAAAGTTATTTCATTGTATTCAATTAGGAAACAATGCCTATTTATTATTATTTATTTTATAGGAGGGTAGTGGTGGAATGGGCGGAGTCGGAGCGGGTGGTTCGCTGGTGGTGGAGCTGGCGGCGTGGCTGGCGGGGCGTGTGCCGCAGCGACATTGGCGCCGCCTCGCAGCTCCGCGCCCCGCCCCGCCCTCCGCCGGCGCCGCGCCCGCCGACCGCGATCTGCGCCTCGCCGACAAGTACCTGCGCAAGTGGCAGCACAAGGTACACTATTGGGCTATTTTATTCAAAATTGTACGTATCGTAGTATAGAAATAAGTAAGCTAAATATATTTAACTGTTGCAAACAATATCTTTTTATCACTCCTTTGTCAAATTCATCTATATCGGTTAAAAGTTTGGGCCTCGACCCTTTTTTCCAGGAATGCGGAAAATTGTTAGTAACTTGGAACTGTTTCCTTCCTTCACAATTATTTTACTGTAATTAATGATATTTTAGTTGCGGCCGCTATCCGCATTTGTACCTGTCACGGCGTAAACCATTTTCCTACTTTGTCTTCTTAATGTTTTTCCTTGAGGCATCATAAAGATTTTACAAAGTTTCACTCGTATACAACAACACAATGATAATGAAAGTAGAAATTTATAAACACTGGTTGCACTGGTCTGTACTTGCGGTAGGTGCACGGGGTGGGGAGGAAACAAACTCGGCATCTGCGCAAGTCAAACCACGCGGTGTTTCAAGTCTCATCTTTCGTGGCACGTATACAACGAGTATATAACCGGTTAGAGTATTAATGTGAGCCATAAAAGTGAGAAAACTGTGATGTGTCTCTGACTTAATGTACGTCCCGCCGGCCAATCATCCATCAATGGCCATCAGTCGGCTAACCAGAGAGCAGAACTGGCGCAGCGTTTCACCACAAATTTGAATTTGTTTCCATACAAAACGCATAGCAGTACTACTCTTTTCCGGTTATATGTCCGGTTCCGGTCGGTATGTCCCGGTCTTTATTACCATTCTTGGTGTTATCGTGTATGCAAGACGATTTGACTATATTCTACACCACTTCAAACTGTTTAATCGACTCGGTCTCTCATGAACATTGGTGGTTGGCAGATGATGTTGTCTCACGGCATGCGGCCGCTGGCGCTAGAGCCGGGCGGCTGGCTGCGGGGCGTGATGTTTGACCCCAGCTCGCGGATCGCACGCGACACCGCCTGCCAGATGGTCAAGTCGCTGTGCGACTCCTACGAGCGGACCAAGGCGGTGAGTTATACTGTAAAATTATTTTACTACCAACATCGTTTAACCTTAAACATGTACAGCATGTATTTTTCATACAAATATTATTTTTTCTAACACGAATAAAGAGAAAAATATGTTAGACATAAGATGCCAGATATGCATAGAAATAGATCACCCACTTGAATTGTTAAAAGTCTCTACTAGATCGTGCTGCAGCATATCAACTTATAAACCGTCTCAGGTCTAAATATCGCTATGATAATTGGTATAGGTATTGGTAAACCAGTCATCAATGTTGTCAACTTAGTTCAGACAAAGACACTGTACGGAAGGACAAAACAATTAGTGGTAATTAAGTAGGTGTCGAGTAAAATACAATTGATATTAATATTTGGTGTGTTATTATAAATTTGGTACGTTTTATTACACAGGTTCTAATCTTATTGACAAGCTTCCTGCCCGATGTGGGAGCAGCCGGCGAGGCGAGTGAGCAGTTCTTGCAACTGTATCAAAGTATGTACAATGTCTTTTATATTATTAATATTTATTATATATAATTTACTAATTATTAATTACGAACTTAACAGCCTTAGCATCTGAGACCCCATGGAAGCAATTCCTAGCACTGCGAGGAGTCCTGCAGCAGATAGCCGACCTGATGACCAAAGAAATTGAAAATCTACATCGCCTTGAAGAGTCCACTCTCACTTCTGATCTTGCACAAGGTTTGTAGCAAATGTACTTACTGTGCTCAACAACTTATGCTCAAACACATAAATAAATTGTTCATGTGTGAAATAATTTTTAATAATACTCTAGTAGTTAGTTCATATTATAGACCAAGAAAGTTACCACTTACGATATTTGCTATACCATATAGCTAATAAACTTGTTTCATACTATAAAAAAGAAAAATCTCAATATAAAATAAAATAAATTGTTAGTCAGCAAACAATATTTCTAAAACATTATTATCATGTTTCATGATATAGACATAAGTAAAATAAATATTAATTTCGCAGGCTACGCGTTGAAACGTCTGACGGAGCTGCTGGCGATGTTCCTGGAGGAGGGCGGTGCGCGGCGCGCGTACAAGGGCCGGCTGGTGGGCGCGGTGCTGGGCGGATACCTGTCGCTGCGGCGCCTCGTCGTGCAGCGCACGCGCCTCACCGACGACACGCAGGAGAAACTGTTGGAGCTGCTCGAGGAGATGACCACAGGTAGGGGACCTCACAGGTTACATAGCCATCGTATGTCGCAAATATTTCATGATTTGAGATGATGATAATACTGACATACAGTCATGTGCTAAGAATATATAGTACTAATAATTAAGAATAAATATATTGTTAATAGCTGATAAATAAAATAATCCACCAGCTCAACCACATTCGAAAAGATATTGTTCGTATCAAAGGTCTATATTGGTACAATGAATCTAAGATCTTAGCGTCTGTATTGTCTGATAGTATTTTCTATCTATTACAAAGGAAAAGACGGAACTTACAAAGCGTTACACATGCGCAAGCTTAGATCGGCCAACCCGACGCCAGGAGGCCGTGTGGTCGCAGACTGCATGGTTGGCGGGGGCAACCCCCGACTTATATAAACCAAAAGTGAGCCAAATGGGCTCACATTAATCTGATGTAGCATGAAGGCCTTCGGGCCGTTAGCATAGATCCATCCAAAAACAAAAACTTAGATCGCAATAAGTTCATGTCATGTCCCTAAATTCTGTCATTTAGTTATTTAACTTGCTACTTAACCATTCTCATATATAAGTATAGAATTATTAAACTATACAATGTTGTGAAAGTATACTTATCAAAATAACAAAAAAAAAATATATTATTTGTTTACAGGAACAGAAACAGAGACCGCCGAGTTTATGGCGGTTTGCATTGAGACTGTGCAGAAATATCCCCTGCACGACTACCGCACACCGGTGTTCATCTTCGAGAGACTGTGCTCCATCATCTACCCGGAGGAGAACGACGTCGGTGAATTCTTCCTGACGCTGGAGAAAGATCCACAACAAGAAGACTTCTTACAGGTACAATTTTCTAACTTCTAAGTAGCACTCTTCTGACACTTTATTTTCAGAATTTTCCAGTATTTAATTTTTATATTTATGAAATATTTGACTTATTAAGATTACTTATAATAACTTCTCTCTGTCTTTCAATTGAGACATAATAATATTAAAATATGGTGATGTATTTTCGTTTCCTGTAATATTTTTAATAAATTATTTTGACAAAAAAACAACTTGTAAAGTTTTTCTCATTTTTTTTATTTGAATGAGGTGTTTTTGTACCATTTCTTTCAAACAATCATAATAAATTGGTTAACTACGAAATAAAGATATGTATTTTAATATTGAAATCCATTATTTAACAAATTCATATATAACTTGTTGCTTGGTAGCCACCACTATATTATTATACCTTCCGAACAACACCGCAGGAAGTTGGGAGGGGCTGAAAACCAGCGCTGCTCGGAACTACTATAATAATATAAATAAATAAAAATATTTTTATTCAATGTTGTACGTCAAAGTAGCTTATTGAACGTCAAATGACTCTACTACCGGTTCCAAAACTACTGTCCTGTTCAGAGAGCTGACATGCCTCCCATTTGATTTCATTATATATATTTCATCATATAGTTTTAAGATTTAGATTTTTAATATATTTGTATTTTATTTATTCATATTAATATTGTCCATATAATTAACAGGGTCGTATGCTGGGCAATCCGTACTCGTCCCTGGAGCCGGGCATGGGCCCTCTGATGCGCGACGTCAAGAACAAGATCTGCACCGACTGCGAGCTGGTGGCGCTGCTCGAGGACGACAACGGCATGGAGCTGCTGGTGTGCAACAAGATCATGTCGCTCGACCTGCCCGTCAAGGACGTGTACAAGAAGGTATGCACAAAGAGAGTATCAAGACCGGGCTGAAGTTAGTCACGACTGAAGTCAAGAAGGTAGTAGTAGTATTCGTTGGAGACTACTATCAATTGGTAGGACTGAAGCTAGCCATGAGTAATAATGCAAAGAGATCTCTTTATAGTTAAATTGCTTGTATATGTTTTTGAGGTAGTTATGGTCCCCCACCTTTTTGTTGCTTGCGGCTTAAACAACCAAACAAAAGAGGATTGTAATTCTTTCCATAGCTGTAATTTTCGAAAATAAAAAGATATCTACTATCTATAGGCGACTCGCCCATTTACATGTGATCGGGTGATACGCAGGCAAAGCTTTACACTTGCACTTTTAAGTTTGTTTCAAAAGTGGCTATGTTTTTGGCCTGGTGTATTGTAAAACTTCATCGGACTTGAAACAACTTTTACTTTTCCATTTAAAAAACCTAATGAACCGCGAAAAATCCGCGAAAAGTTCTTTCGTTATCATATTATATTGGTCGAAAAAGGCTATGTTGATTGGCTTGGTGGACTTAAAAACTTCATCGGTATAGTATCATCCGACCTATATTATATCAATCTACCTCAGAAAGCATAGTTACGAGTCCTCTTTTGACCATGGTTGCTGTCAAGTATTCTAAACGTGCGGCATGTACAATCCTTAATCAACCGCGATACAATCCGTATGATTTGTTTCATTTTAAAGCATATTTGGAAAGAAAGAAAGAAAAATATTTTATTGTCCACAACAAAGATAAAAACATAATCGTACACAACATAGTTTCACATAGATTAATGATTGCGAACAATCGAGGTACCCACTCATCATTTGGCACACCATTACAGCAATGGTGATACGCTGATTTTCAGTGAACCCTCATTGTCACTCACTTGGAGTTTTAAGTGGTAATGTTACACAGGTGTGGTGCACGTCGGGCGAGGGCGTGGACGCGATGCGCGTGGTGTACCGCATGCGCGGGCTGCTGGGGGACGCCACCGAGGAGTTCGTGGAGACGCTGAGCCAGACCAACGCCGAGGCCGTCGACGACGAGCAGGTGTACCGCATGGCCAACGTGCTGGCCGACTGCGGTGAGTGGCTTGTGGATACGCTGCAGGGTTCCGTGCCCTAGCCCCATAGACTGTCTTGGAGGGGCCGGGGGGAGCTCAATCATGGACGTTTAACCCAAGTTATAGTCTCACATAACAGCTGGCTGTTATGTGAGACTATAACTTGGGTTAAACTCAGGGCCTAGGGGTATGCATAGCATTTTGCAACAAAAAAAAATATGGCTCCAGGCCCAAAACAAAATGGAATCCTATGAGCGAGACTCGGCTCTCCATCTGTCACAAAGCTTCATTGGTAGTCTTGGAATTTACATTTTGTAATATCTCCGCTACAATAATAAAAATGAAATAAAATTTGTAATTAATTGTCCACATAATATAACTAACGTGTTTTTCAGCGTTTTATGCCTATCTTAAGGTTATTTAAAAGTTTATACTAAATAAAGATATATTGAAAAAAATAGATAATAGAGTATAGGAGCGTCCTACCAATCTATGTAGACATACATAAGCAGGCAGGCGAACAGCAACTAGGCTGGGTAACATTTTCGCTAGTTACAACTAAAGCGTTTATTACTGTGCAGGCGGTTTGGAAGTGATGCTGCAACGGCTGGCGGCGATCGGGCGCGTGGGCTGTGCGCGCGCGCTATGCTCCACGCTGCTGCGGCTGTTAGCGCTGTGCGCGCGCGTGCGGCGCTGCGTACGTGTGCTCACCCGCGCGCCTACCCGCGCGCTGCCCGTGCTGCTGCACGCGCTCAGCCTGGCCGCCGCCGACGAGCGGGACATGCCGCGCACGCACCTCGTCTACCAGCTGCTAGAGGTGAGTCGACGTGAAGATATCTTTTCAGCTGGGATAATGTTTTTGAAGTTAGCCTTTACAGCTTCGATAATTAAATATAAGAGGGATATTTATGATGACCCCCTATGGTGGGTAAATATCCCTCTCATAAACCACCTTATGGTGGTCCACCACCACCAAACACCATCGGGCTCGTGCCTGACTCGGTATTCTTGGTGATTGAATGAGCCCATGAGGAAAGGTTGATAATGATGATGATGGACGGTTATTTCTGTGCGAGTAACGTAAATGTTTTCTGTTTTAGATAATGGAACGTATACTATCAGTGGCGGCGAGCGAAAGTCTTGAATCGTTCCTGCAGTTCTCGCTCACGTTTGGCGGACCAGAGCATGTCCAAGCTCTCCTCAATTGCACTGAATGTCCAGGTACCGATCACATCATAATATAATGTGACATGAAATTTAAATATTCAGGGTGTTTATTGCATCTGTATCTATTTCCTTTATACCACGTGCCAGGTATAGTGTTACTTGAATCTACACAAAGGAATTATTTTCAAATACTCGATATTAATCCCCGATGCAAAAAATGGGTGTTATAAGTTTGACTGCTGATTGTGACTGTGGCATTGTTCTTAAATGAGAGAACCGCAATTTTTTTATACTTTTAAACCTGGTTTTCTAGCAGTAATTTTTGGACATGTTTTATAAAAAAAAACTTAAATCGTCTCTAAATTATCTCTTTTGTTATTGCGTTTCTTTTACTTTCAAATATTTATAATAGGCATAAGAAACAACTCCGTGGCGCTCGGCCATCTTACCCGAGTGCTTGCGGCGCTGGTGTACGGCAACGACCTCAAGATGGCCATGCTGGTGGACCACTTCAAGCCCGTGCTGGACTTCGACCGGCTCGACTCGGAGCAGTGGAGCGAGGAGGAGTTCCGCATGGAACTGTTCTGTGTACTCTGCGCCAACATCGAACGGAATTCTATTGGTGGAACACTGAAAGACTATTTGATATCGTTGGGCGTCGTGCGTGATGCTTTGGAGTATATTGTGGTGAGTTCCTTTTCCATATCTTGATTATGAAACACTAGCTTGTGGCCTGTGCCTATGTTCGAATTAAAAAATACAAAAGTTAAAAATATATAACGCAAATATTATTTAGATCCGTCCTTCAGTCCCAAATAATAAACTTGAGTCATTAAATACTACTGAAGGAGAAATGCGTTTTACCGGAATAAATATCGGTGTTCCAAATTTTAACCCTATACGTTCAGACGTACAGACAAGTAAAAGCAATAAAGACTAGCGTAATATTCATTTTCATTGATATAAAGTAGTA
This sequence comes from Helleia helle, assembly GCA_963853865.1. NCBI lineage: Eukaryota > Metazoa > Arthropoda > Insecta > Lepidoptera > Lycaenidae > Helleia > Helleia helle. The sequence continues at coordinate 19,860,384 of OY971421.1, forward strand.
TGTATATGGAATCAGCTGCCACTTACGGTCTTTCCGAACCGTTACGACTTAGGGACATTCAAGAAAAGAGCCGTTTTGAAAGGCCGGCAACGCACCTGCTAACCCTCTGGTGTAGCGGGTGTCAATGGATGTCGCTATCACTTACCATCAGGTGAATCGACTGTCCGTTTGCCCCCTCTTCTATAAAAAAAGTGTATTATATGCGTGTACTCACACGTTTTTACTATAGAGACTACGTGGTTTACATATAATGTGTATTTTGTACCCTTTATTAATATACTTGATCTGCGTGTCCAGAAACACGCGCCGTGCGTGAAGCCGACGCTGGTGTGTACGGACTCGGATGAGCTGAAGGAGTTTATTAGCCGGCCCGCGCTCAAGTACATCCTGCGGTTCCTCACCGGCCTGGCCGCGGACCACGAGCCCACTCAGGTGAACCATATGTGATAAAAAAATAGAAATTGTTTTATATATAATAATAATAATGTTTTATATATAATAATAATAATGTTTTATATATAATAATAAGGCATACTCCAGTTTATGAAGTTGCACTAGATGAAAATACACTTTGTTCTTATGTTATGCACCTTATTACGTACTATTTCTGAGATTCATCGCCTAAAAAAACCGTGGAATGTCCTCATAGGTCTCCTAAATCGCATCACGATTGATAACAACTGAAATGACCTTGAACCGCTAACCTGGGTAAGGTTAGCGGTTATGCTCGGTGTAATAAAAGTGAAATCGTAGTAAATATCCTGATGATTTTAATCGATTTTATGGATGGAAAACTACAAAGTATGTGACTGTTTGTAAATGACCGACGTATCCCCCGCGTGTAGATGCTGGTGTGCGAGAAGGTGATCCCCATCGTGCACCGCCTGGAGCAGGTGTCGTCGGGCGAGCACGTGGGCTCGCTGGCCGAGAACCTGCTGGAGGCGCTGCGCTCGCAGCCGCAGTGCGCCGCCAAGGTGCAGCAAGTGCGAGATTTCACCAGACAGGTAAGACCTTGAGAAGTTGGTTATTTAGAACTTCATACTTGTACTGTTTTTGATATGAAACATCTATTAGCAGTAAAATCACTCGAATGCCGTGACGAGAAACGACGCTGTCATGCGTTTCATCATAGATTGTTATTAATTAATGTGAGTGTTTTTCTGTCTTTGACTCAAGGTGTGCCGTGTGTATCACGGGAATGTTTGAGCTGGGTCGCGCGTACTTGATACACTGCTGTAGTGGTTTAATGTGTCATATTGACTTCAAATAACATTAAGTGTATATTTTTGTTTGTGGGATTAAATCCCGCCAAATGTGTAATGTATTATATGCCGAATATAACTTAGCACTGTATATGCGACTCGTTTATAACTATAATATATTTATAAACTTTGATTTGTCCGTTTCCTACATCCATAAGTTTTACAGCCTTAATTAGAGTAGGTTAACGCAAAGCAATACGCAGAACTAATCACATTTTCGTTTTCAACCTATTGGATTGAGATGGCCCAACATTATTACCATTCCTACGTAGTCCCGTAAGACTTTAATTTCTTTTACTTGAAACGTCTACATGATAAGTTACTGCAATACAGGAGAAGAAGCGCCTGGCGATGGCGGTGCGCGAGCGGCAGCTGGGCGCGCTGGGCATGCGTAGCAACGAGCGCGGCCAGGTGACGGCGCAGTGCTCGCTCACGCACCAGGTGGCCGAACTGGCCGAGGAGGCGGGCGCCGTGTGCTGCATCTGCCGCGAGGGCTACAAGTACCAGCCCACCAAGGTATACCACAGCCACCACTAGACTCACACACGAGTCCCCCTGGGAATCGTGTCAGGCAACTAGGTGGTACTATGTATATACATACGTGTAGACATGCAGGATGGATCCTTTTATATCGAAACACTTTGAAAACTGTTCACAGACACAATCTACTGCTACTTGAAATAACTGTGACATCAGGACAGTTCAGTGGCCATGACTATAGTTATTGTCAATATCCGAAACGTCATAAAAACCTAACATACAACTATAAGGTAAGTAAATGCGAGTTTCATGATGATGTACGTGTCGCGCAGGTGCTGGGTATCTACACGTTCACGAAGCGCTGCCCGGTGGAGGAGTTCGAGGTGCGCGCGCGCAAGACGTTCGGCTACACCACGGTGTCGCACTACAACGTCGTGCACGTCGAGTGCCACATGGCCGCCGTGCGCCTCGCGCGCGCCAGGTACACGCCCGTCATGGAGGACGTTTACTTTATGTTGGATGTATGGTTGTAGGTTTTCTTTTATCAAAATCCTATAAAGGTTTCGTTCTGGATCACTCCATTGCTCTTCTGTCTATCTGGGAAATTATTCAAAGATGAAATTTTTCAAAGAGCTAGGTATAACAGGATAAGGGAAGTATAAAATTTGATTGAAATTAAAAAAATATATATTATAAAAAATAACTTGCCCTTGTCTAATGTTGATATTTTTTTTGATGAATAGTCCCTAAAATGTACAGTAATTTTTTTATTTTGTGGAATACGAAAAAATTAAAAAAAAACACGCAAAATTAGTTAGTTTCGCCTTTAAGACTAAATCACGTTAATAGCGTATTTAAGACTTACTTAGATATTCTAGTGGGAACGATTGTATCGGTACTTTTAAATGAGGAGAGTAATGCTAATAAATAATTCCAACAGGGACGAGTGGGAGAGCGCGGCGCTGCAGAACGCGTCGACTCGCTGCAACGGGCTGCTGCCGCTGTGGGGCCCGCACGTGCCCGAGTCCGCGTACGCCAGCTGCCTCGCGCGACACACCACCTATCTGCAGGTACCTCATACATCCTCCTCCTTGAGTCGTCTTCCTTGGTATTAATGTATGGACCTTCTGCATCTCTCTCTCTCTTTCTGTCTTCGTCTGTGTGGAGGGCGTCGAATCTTAGTTTGACGACCTCTGTAGCTCAGTGGTTAACGCGTTGGCGCTTAAGCTGGAGGTTGCGGGTTCGAATCCCGCCAGGGAACACAGTTTTCTGTGTTCCTGGGTCATGGATGTGTATTAAATATGTGTATTATATCATAAAAATCTTAAATATATGTATAGTATAAAAGTCTTAAATATATATCCGTCGTCTGGTACCCGTAACACAAGTTCTTCGAGAACTTACCACGGAACCAGATTGACGTGGTGTAAAAGCGTCCATAGATATTATTATTATTATTAGTTTGGGAACTAGCCTTCCGCAATCGATATATTCCATTTTATGTGATATTAGTTTTGAGTCTTATATACATAAGTCAGCTTATATTTTTCTGTTATAATTCAGGTGAAGTAATGTACTGCAATGCCAGTATCAATGTTGTAGCTAATTCTATCTTAGAGTCTAGTATATTTAAAAATAAATGAAGCTCATGTGTCATCATTGAGTAAAGTTTTAGCGTTACTAATACACTGCCGTAATGTTGTACGTATAACGTGTACGCGCAGGAGTGCACGGGCCACCGCGACATCGGGCACGCGTGCACGCTGCACGACCTGAAGCTGCTGCTGCTGCGGTTCGCCCGCGGCCGCACCTTCCACGACGACACGGGCGGCGGCGGCCCGCTCTCCAACATGCAGCTGGTGCCCGCGCTCGCACACATGGCGCTCTACGTCATCAACACGTCAGTACATCGACCCCTAGCACACTATACCGACACATTTGACTGGCCTGTTGGTCTAGTTAGTGACCCTGACTGCTAAACCAGAAGGTCGTGGGTTCGATCCCCACCCAGGACAAATGATTGTGTGATGAGCATGATCATTTGTACTGTGTCTGGGTGTAGTTCATCTATAGTATGTATTTAGAAATATATAGGTAAGTATGTAGTAGTTTTCTGGTTGCCATAATACTCTGCTCTGCTCTGCCTAGTTTGGGGTCAGATGGCCGTGTGTGAGTTGTCCCAACATATTATTATTACATTACACATGTCACCGACTTTTATACGGAGCTATCTTTATTCAGATCATTATTATTTTTTATGATAGGATGGATGCCCGTGTTTAGGTGCATCTCAATGTTTTAAAGCAAATTTTATTAATCCTGTTGTTTGAAAGCTAGACTTGCAACTAAAGGAAACATTAATTGATCCATAGCACATGTATTCATATAAGATTGATCACATACATTTATGAGGCCCCACCTACTCGGTTTCCGTCATATTTCGCCCGATAGAGCACTTTGTTCGCTTCATCTCTCATGCATAAATTCATTCTTCTTTTATCAGCCAACTCTGTGGTCTATAAGTATGTCTCTTTGTGCAGGACCCGCGTGGCGGCGCGCGAGGTGACGTCGCTGGAGGCGTTCGTGTCGTGGGCGCCGGCGCGCGCGCTGGAGGCGGCACACGACGCCGAGGGCCCGCTCTACTACCTCACGCTCATGCTTCTCATGTACCCGCACCACAAGTTAGTACCGCTCTCTTTTATTAGTAGGATACGTAAAATTGTTCGTCTATTCATTTAGCTTTTTGGTTACCGTTGTATGAATACATTATTGTTATATAAACATCATTTTTGGTTACCGTTGTATGAATACATTATTGTTATATAAACATCATTTTTGGTTACCGTTGTATGAATACATTATTGTTATATAAACATCATTTTTGGTTACCGTTGTATGAATACATTATTGTTATATAAACATCATTTTTGGTTACCGTTGTATGAATACATTATTGTTATATAAACATCATTTTTGGTTACCGTTGTATGAATACATTATTGTTATATAAACATCATTTTTGGTTACCGTTGTATGAATACATTATTGTTATATAAACATCATTTTTGGTTACCGTTGTATGAATACATTATTGTTATATAAACATCATTTTTGGTTACCGTTGTATGAATACATTATTGTTATATAAACATCATTTTTCTTAGTGTTTTTAAACACGAAGATCAGTTCATTTTTATATTTTGAAAGTTAGGAATATGTAGTTACGGGTAATAATGTGGGTGGCTACTTACAGGACTGTAAAATGAAGTATTTTGAGACTGTTTCAAATGAGTCAATTGCATTATATACATATGTGTGTCAGATGGCGGTCGCTGCGTGTGGACATGCTGAAGCGCGTGCTGGTGACGGCGCAGGTGCGGGCCGTGTGTCCGGGCGGGCCGGCCCTGCGCGCTCTGGCCCCGGACCAGCGGGCCGTGCGCGCCTGGGCCGACTATAAGCCCTACGCCATCTTCGTCGCGCTGATACACCTGCTGTACACCGTCATGTTCAAAGTACGTACAACTTGAGCATTACTAGTATTAATTATGAACTCAAGTGAGATCGATAAGTTTTTATATGAAAACACAAAAATGATGAAATATTAGATACTCAATGAGTATAATATATTTTACTAGCTGTTGCCCGCAGCTTCGCCCGCGTTAACTTAGGTTTACAGTCGCATACGGATTGATGATGATTATTTTTATAGCCTAAGTTACTCCCTATAACATCAGCCTCTCCGGACACACAAATCTAAGTTAACGCAGGCGAAGCTGCGGGGGGATCAGCTAGTCTTATATAGGCTGCATCTCGAAATCCTTTCTTAGGGGATGCCTACATCATAGTAGCTTTATGCATGCAAAGTCTCAGCCCGATCCGCTTAAAAATGACAAAGTTTCATCCCTTATTTTATCCCCTTGGGGGTAGAATTAATCAAAATCCTTTCTTAGCGGATGCCTACGTCATAACATCTACCTGCCTGCCAAATTTCAGCCCGATCCGTCCAGTGGTTTGGGCTGTGCGTTGATAGATCACAATGTCAGTCCAGTCAGTCAGTCACCTTTGAGTTATATATATTTAGAGAGATATTCATTAACAGAAGATTGAGCAGAAGGTGCACAATGAATATTCATTTTATTAATATAAAACTTTTATCCGCAGAACGTGTCTGCAGCTACGGTGGAGCTGTGGCCGGTGAAGCTGGCGGAGTACATCCGGCACAACGACGAGGCCAACGCGAAAGCGGCCGAGCGCATCGCCACCGCGCTGACGGACGAGCTGCTGCCGTGCGCCTCCTTCGCCGAGTTCTGCGACGCGGCTGGCCTGCTCGACGACATCCCGCAACCTGACGCCTTCCTGCAGGCGCTGCTGGACGAGCAGCCGTGAGGGCTGCGGCCCGCTCTCGGCTCCGCCTATCACGCCCACAACGGGTGCGCGGCCTGTTGAAACCCAACCCATAGCTCACATCAAATATTGTCATTAATTGAATGTTTAATCAGATTTGTAGTTTGCTCTTTAATCCCGTTTTGCACATGTAACGAGTTAACAGCTCACCTTTCGCTTAGTAAATTAGTTTCGCTTTAATGATGTTTTATTTATAACTGCCTCAATTTTTCTTCTTAGTTATAGATGACAAGTGATTATTTGTCAATCGTGACTCATCTCTGTGGTGGGTCAATTAGCGCCACAATCCTGAATAGCGCTTTTGAAGATTCCACAGTTCGGCGCTATATATATAATAGCTGGTTTGATAACCAGTTTGGTTCTGCCTGACCGAGCATACCATCTCGCTCGGTGGAGATCTCCCTTTGGGCTTTCATGGGAGATTAGGGTATGGCTATTTAGTTACGTTTGAAATTTTTAAATAAGACGGGAGACTATCATTTGACATGATGATTTGCCTTTCATTGGATTTGATATGTGCGGATTTGGTGACAGGTTTCTTTAATTTTATTTTTTATAGGACCAAACAGCTTTGCATCAAAAATAACCTTAAGAAATACAAAGCAATGAAATCCTTAAAATTAAGGTATTTTAATATTTAATTTAAATTATTTGATAGTATTCAACTTTGTTTGGTGCATTTCTCAAACAGTCTACGTGTTTGTCGAGTTTCATGAAAATTTTGATTTAGGTTGTACCTATTTATGCATGGCAGCGTTTGCCAAATATATCACAGTTGACCAGTATAAGGCCACGTGTTGATGTGGATAAGGTATGTTATTAACAGTTTAAATTAAAACAATAACAGCCACAAAAATAATAATAATATTGCGATTTATCGTTACATATCTTTTCAGGTGCATTAAGAATAGACACAAGGAGTACATCTCCTAAGGGAGAACATTTGAAAATGTCCAGCTGATGCTATAAATAACAAGTAAAAAACCGTCCATATTGTGCAATGGCGCTGGTGAAAATAAATAAAAAATACTATTTTTTTATTACAATGCATATGCAATGTATCATTTGTATGTAATATATTGGGTCAATAAAATGCATAATAATTTCCAACTTGTTAATATCATCAAAAATAACCCTAAAATTATTATCATACTACATCTGAAATTCTTCATTCGTTTTATTATATTGAAGTTTACATTTTTCATAGCGGCGGGAAACAGTAATGGAAGAAGCTCTTCATAAAAAGTTGCCAGTGTCAAGAAAGATTGAATTAAAAATCTTTTGTTCAGATACTGGATTTTAATCTGGATTCAATTTTAATAAAAATACAAAATATTGTTTATCGTCTTTATTGTCTAAAAATATGCACAACATATAAATAAACTTAATACTTTAACATAAATCTTATTTATCTTACAATATATTTCCATCGATTCGTAAGAAGGATCGCAAATGCATTCAGCAAGTTAAAATATTTTTAAAGGTTTGCGTTTTTAATTTAATGACTCAAATATTTTCTTTGAAAACATTACTTTGCCCAGCAGTGGGACAGTATATGATAGAAAATAATAAATATTGTAGTCCTTAAGTAAAATCAGGTTTTATAGAACTTGAAGAGATCCTACGCATCTAGACAAATTTACTTACACACTAAATATAAATACTAAGTATTGTACAAGCTCATTGTTAGACTCGGTATATTTATTATGTACAGACTCGACGGAAGACCTTATTCTCTCAACTTCAGTCAACGCAGAGACAACGCTACCCTCTTAATTTCTCAATCTCTTGTACTTAGATATATTTACTTACGCACACTTAATGTATGTAAACATTAATTTGCATTCAGCTGCTTTTTCAATCAATTTGAGACTCATCCTAACATGACGAAAACTAGGTACATATTATGATGAACAGTAGCTAAGTAGGAAAACAACTTTTGGACACTCGTTTGGAGAATTCATTTACAATCTGTTTAAATATATCGTGAATGAAGTGCTATCAATGAGCTTATAAACGTCTGAACTCTGAACCCCTTCAGCGACAATACAATAATGAGAGTATATTGCATGCGTTCATATGATTTCGTTAGCCCTAATGTTTCTCGTGTATCATATCGATATCTATACATTTTATAAATTATCTTTACATAAATATTTTCTTGTAACAAGTTAAAGCACTGTAAGGTAACTTATAAGTCGTAGGAGCCGCTGTCCCCGCTCTTGCCGATGCGTAGGATGTATTTGTACACAAGACCGGCCACTACTCCGCCCACTATCGGTCCTACCCAGTATACCTGTGAATTAATAAAAATGGTATATTAATCTTACTTTAAACAGCCGAAAGTTTGTAAGTTTAGATGATCGTTGATCTTTCACGGCAAAACGGCTAAACTGATTTGGGTGAAAGATGAAATGGTGATGGCTTATACCTTGGGTTAGGACATAGGCTATAAAAATAATCATCATCAATGCGGATACGGTTGTACATCTAAGTTATCGCAGGCGAAGCTGAGATAGTAGGCAGTAGCTAGCCAGCTAGTATAATAAAATAAGTATAGTGGATAAATAAAGTAATAGTGGAATCCTAATCCACACTAATATAATAATGTGTAAAAGTGACTCTTTCTGTCAACAATCTTCACGCCTGTACAGCTGATGAGGTTTCGATACAATTAGACATCGAGATTTACGAGGCTTTACATCTGTAAATCTGAGTCCATGCGAGCAAAGCTGCGAGCAACTGCAAGTAGTATCATAAACATAACAGTTTGTTTGTATGTTTGTCACTCTGTAGTCTGTTGTTTAGGACATATGGAATATATTTTATACGTTAATAGTTTCTGATGGAATTATTTACAATCTTTTACATTATTTAATTTTCTATTTTGTAGCAACTTAAAAGTACACTAATTTCGGTATTTGGTTAACCTACGTCATCGAGCATATAACTTGATAAAGTAGTAGTGTGAGCCATAAAATTACGACGTATACGTATAGACGTAATAGCAATTTAACTAACTAGTGATATATATATATATGTACGTCCTATCGGCCAATCAGAGCACAGAACCGGCGCATCGTCGTAGCACAAATTTGGCGGAATTAGTTTTCATACAAAACATTAATAACATAACATTACCGCTCTATTCCGGTTATATGCTCGATGACTTAAGTCCACGAATGTGAGGTCATGTGCAAACTTATATCTATAACGTTTAGTGTAACAAATAACAGGACATAATCACATAAAACATGTGAAGACACCCATGTGTTAGTAAGTTTCTACAGGATGCTACTTCGCACATTTGTCTGAACAAGCTTAAAGGCCATCAGGCCGAAAAGTCTAGCCCTTCCGAAAAAAGCAATATTGGCCATGTCTACGTGGTTAATATTTCTTGTAAAAAAAAAGTGTGTGAAGTGTGCAAAATATACGTGAAAGTATAAAATATGCTCAATTTTATAATCACCCTTAGATGCGTGGTTTATAAACTCGTAATGAAATTAATCTATATAAAATTGTGAGTGAAAATGTATATTGCAAAATTCTTATTAGCCTCAATCGCAACTTATAACCTTCCTCATGGTTTACTCAATTGAATTAATTCTTGCATATATCTAACTCGTAAATACACTTTCGCTGCAACACGTGCGAGCTAACACAACGAGTGTGCCTAGTAGGGTTGCCGAATGAAGGATTAACTACCCGTTAATAATTTCAATACATAATTATCACCTAATAAAACACTACATACTTCCGAATTTGAAAGTCCGGGTCATACATCACACGTACACACACCGGGACATAAAACACACGTACACACACCGGGACATAAAACACACGTACACACACCGGGACATACAACACATGTACACACACCGCGACATACAAAACATGTACTCACACCGGGTCATACACACATACACACACCGGGACATACAACACACGTACACAAACCGGGACATACAACACATGTACACTCACCGGGACATACAACACATGTACACACACCGGGACATACAACACATGTACTCAGACCGGGTCATACAACACACATACACACACCGGGACATAAAACACACGTACACACAATGAGACACACAACCCACGTACATATACCGGGACATACAACACACGTACACTCACCGGGACATACAACACATGTACACACACCGGGACATACAACACATGTACTTACCGGGTCATACAACACACGTACACACACCGGGATATATAACACATGTACACTCACCGGGACATGCAACACATGTACACACACCGGGACATACAAAACACGTACTCAGACCGGGTCATACAACACACATACACACACCGGGACATAAAACACACGTACACACAACGAGACATACAACACACGTACATATACCGGGACATACCACACTCGTACACTCACCGGGACATACAACACATGTACACGCACCGGGACATAAAACACACGTACACACACCGGGACATAAAACACACGTACACACACCGGGACATACAACACATGTACACACACCGGGACATACAAAACATGTACTCACACCGGGTCATACACACAGACACACACCGGGACATACAACACACGTACACTCACCGGGACATACAACACATGTACACACACCGGGACATACAACACTTGTACTCAGACCGGGACATACAACACACATACACACACCGGGACATACAACACACGTACACACAACGAACACACAACAAACGTACATATACCGGGACATACAACACATGTACACACACCGGGACATACAATACACGTACACACACTGGGACATAAAACGATAACTATACGTAAGGAGTCCCATGTCATATGGGATACAAATGAATGTGTTTATTTTTAGCTGTAAATAACAGTTCAAAAACCGGCTACAATGGCTACTACACGCATACATAGGTCATGGAATTAGATTGTATGACCAATTACTCCCGTTTCCCCAGATATAAATCAATATACCTACAGATGGATGCGTATGTTACATATTATGTAAGATTCATAGTACACATAGATCATAACGTAAGTACCTGCCTAAAGTTGGACTAGATTAATGCGATGCATTATTTATTTATTAATATTATTAGCCATTATTTATTAATATAATATGATCCTAAAGTATTATATATCCTGCACAAAGGGAAAAGTTGTCCTATCGTATAATCGTATACCTAATCCACGCGTTGGATTATGAACTTTTAAAAAGTATGTAAGGGAAAAGTTGTCCTATCGTATAATCGTATACCTAATCCACGCGTTGGATTATGAAATTTTAAAAAGTATGTAAGGGAAAAGTTGTCCTATCGTATAATCGTATACCTAATCCACGCGTTGGATTATGAAATTTTAAAAAATATGTAAGGGAAAAGTTGTCCTATCGTATAATCGTATACCTAATCCACGCGTTGGATTATGAACTTTTCCCTTTCATATATCTCTTGTGTTAAGGCTAATAACAAACAAACAAACGTCGTGTAAATATAATAATATCCAGCGAAGTAAACAACTGAAGGACTGGCGAGTTAACATCCGCTAACAAATTGTTACATCCAGAGCAAATATTTAACTACGTTTAAAACAATTGACACAACAAATAATTCTCACGACGTTTGAAACGTCCATTTAAGAATATTATAGATGGAAGGAAAAAATGGAGAGAAATCCTGACATGATTAACACTTAGCATTTCGCATTGAGCTAGAACTCATCCTTCCGAGAAAATATTATAAATATTGGTAAGAAAATTATTATATTCATTATATCTTGGACCTTCATACTGATTCGTTAGTCGTTAGGTGTCCAGTTTGTACATAAACTGGTCCCTCTCCTCATTAATCATTATTCGTCAGCACCTTAATCCATCATATTAGACGACAATCGATGGAATGGAAACTTGAGGGACCTCAGAGAAAAACCTGTTTTGCTCGATATAGTGAAACAACATTTACGGATTTCATCGCGATTTATTTAGATTTTTACAAGCCCGACGTTTCGGATACTTTACGGCAACCATGGTTACGGGATAACTGAGGTGTCAGACATCAAAGTTATTCGAAACTGTACCCTATGATACATTCCTAGGGTACAGTTTCGAATACGGTCGGACATATTTAGGTAAATTTTATATCACAGCTATTTGCCACTTAATACCAGGTGGTTTGGCAGTACGTTTGTCATTTGAATAGAAACTTACCCAGTGCGCTGTCCAGTTGCCCATCACTAGAGCGGGCCCAAAAGATCGGGCAGGGTTCATGCTGGAGCCAGAGAATGGAATCTGAAATACACACGTCACAACATATTGTTAATGATTCTTAATCATTATTTTAGCTTGTTCTTAAAAATTTAAACCATATATCTCGAGGATCTTAGGACAAAGCAAGCCGAGTTCTAGTTCGTTCTGCGGAGTTTATATAAACAAAATATATTAAGACTAGTAAGTACTTCTTGATTAGAATTACATATTTTTCTAAAATTGACTGCCCGATCATTGATTGACATTTAAAATATAAAGACCGAGCTGCAGCCATCTACGGGGTCCACAAGTGGCGGATAGTGGGACGGCCTCAGATATGGTGGTTAGCTGCGAATATACGAATAAGCAGTGTCCGACCCAGTAGCAACAAGATAACCAGGATGTAGTGGGTAGTCTAGTGGGATGGGCTAACCCATAAAATGCTACATAGATCCTATGACGACCTTATGAGTTATGACGTAGCGAGCTAGCGCCGCTACAGTAAAGCGCTTCCCCACTTATTAGGGTGGAAGCGCTTTATAGCAACGGTATCCGTACCGGCTAGAGGCAGAGAAAACGAATTCCGCTAGGGTTCTGGACTAAACGAGCAAGAAATTGATCATTGTGCTGCGGAACGAAAGGCAAGAGGGGCAACCACCGTTCTAAGCACACTAATTATGGAGTATGGAAGACTGCTCCATCGACAAGAGAAATGCTCTTAAATAGAGAGAGACATAAATATCCCTGCCCGAATACCCAGATGACAATGCTCTTTATTCAGTGCTCCCAAATCAAAAACCAATATTGGGAGCAATGCCTCGGTCAATAGAATAGTGAAGACTTATGACAATATTGCTCGGCCACTGCACGGAGATCGTCTGCCCACCTGGTTAATAACCGACCAACACTTCGTCTACCTCAACAACGGTCTCTTGAACCTTATTGGACCATCAGTCATCCTTATTAGTACTACTTACTACCCCTTTATACAAGGTTGATAAAAGCGAGAGGCATTAAATTAAACCACGTATACTATATACCATTTTCAGGCTACACACCAAAACTTAGACCAATAGAATCAATAGTTTAGTCACAGGATATTTTCAAAGTTTTAAAGCCGCTCCGCTTTGTTCGACCCGGTGAGACGCAACCTGTGCCGCACGTACCGACGCAACGACGTGCTGTGCGACGTTGCCTTTTAGATTCGAAGGACATTTTACAAAGGATGCTTACGTTTTACTTTGACTATTCACGTATTTAAGGGTCATTCTCAAAAAATGTGTAATTTCACCTGGTTTGTACATTTTGTATGTTAATACCTTAGACGTATTGTGTAGTTCTGTGCTATGTTATTATATAATTTTTAAAGGACTTCCTTAATATAGGCCAAGTATTAATTTTAGTATAGTTGTAGTATTTTTTTATATATTACATCAAATGTACTGATAATCTAATTAACCTGCAGCGATTTTAGCAGTACTAAAAGTTTGTGTTCGAATTATTGGTGTATCTATTATAAACTTTTGCAATAATCATATTTATCGGATCCTTTGTTATCTAAAGATCATACTAGTCGTGTACTTTTATATCAAAAAGTATTTATATGATAAAAAATTATGGCCAACGGTTTGTCGAGTGAAATCCTAATTAACCTGACGCAAATCAAAACACCATGCAGAATTACCTATTCCAGCTATCTTGTACCCCGCACCCCTTTAAATGATCATGGTCAGTGCTATACCAAGTATGGTGTGAGATCCATGCGCCTGAAGTGTTTTTATGCGAATTTATTGGAGTCGAAAAAAATTGTAAGAAATATTTTCTGTTTTGTCTACTCTTATTTATTTCTTTAGTAGTAAGTGTTAGATTAACTGTTGAATATATGTTGAATAATTACTTGTCATGTTTATATTTCTATTAGTAAAATTGGCTTAAACCTAAAGGTTCATTTTAAAATTAAATTTTAACTGAAAAATCTATGGAACCTGGACATAATACACCTGAACAAGATGATCAGATGAATGAGCTGGTGTACAAGTTATTGAGATTTTCATATATTACTTGCATTTCAAGACTTTATTTATTACAATAGTCGAACATTTTGTCGGTTTTATGATTTCATAGTTACCTGTACATATATTAAAATAACAGTGATTATAAATAATACCTGCATTTGGATTATAAATTAATACTTTAAAGTTATATATTCAGGTAAAATGGGAAGACTAAAATCATCTAATGTAAATCGTGAGGAAAAATTTAAGAAGAAAAGACTGGATGAAAAAATCAGGTGTCAAAAAATAAAGGACAATCCCGTGTTGTATGCTCAATTTAAAGAAAAAAATAAAGTAAAATACCAAAAGAGAGAAAAAGAAAAAAAGTAAGTAATTATGTATACATGAAATGACTCCGAGAAAGCTAAGAATACAAAAAAAAGGTGGAGAAACGGTTTTAAAAAGTATTGCGATAGAAAAAAAGGAAAAAAATAATATAATAAAAGAATTAATATGGAAGTCGCCATAGACATAGGCACAGCCATAAGTTATGAAGATGCGTTGCCCTCCTTTTCTCTATCCCCCCAATGGGCCACCGGAAACTTACAAACCGCATGAAACGCGATAGCATAGCTGTCACTTGACCCCGGTGTTAGGTACCACTCCGGTCGTGCCGGACCAATTCGGCTGCAAGGCCAGGTACTTATATGATTTTGGATTCAACAGCAAGTCAGTACGGAACTTGAAAATTTATTTATCTTAACTGCTTTAAATTAGAGTTTTTGTACGGGAAGCTCTACGTACGGGAAGGTATTTTGGTAAATCGCTGTCCTACAACATGAATCGACACAATCTTTATCTACCCCTCGAGAAATTACTATATCATTATCTCCGAAAATAAGAACCATAGCACGAAGCTCCTCACCTGTATCGTTATGTTTTAATAGAAAGTACTAATCCGACAACTCTCTATAATGCATCAGCATCTTTTGTTCCTTTTTATGTTTGTAAAATGTTTAATATCATTTCGAATAAAACTCATTTTCAATGACGAAATATTTTTTAATAGTAGGTACTATTAAATTACAGGAATTGTATACATGACATCGGTCATCGGAGGGGACTTGTCTCTGCCGAGTGTCATTACCGCGATGCTCGGTGATGACGAGTCCTGGACGGCGATGGTTTCCTTCTGCGAGGCAGTAATGTCCCAGAAGGAGGCCGACGAGCGGGTGAGAGAGGAGGCCGCCGACGTGGCCTCCCCCCGTGGGCGACGAACGGGGGTGCGCAGGAGGCGCTACTTAATGCGCCTCCTGTGCTCGTGTCGGGTTCAGGATGGGAACCTGGGCCCAGTGTGACACGACGTCGCGGGGACTGCCTAAGCAGCCGGGCAGTCCCCTTAAGAGTAGTAGTCTGGCCTTCGCCGGGGCCAGCCTGTCGCTGAGGTGGCTTGAATGCCTATTCAAGCGGCTGAAGGCACTCGCAGTGGTTTTAGTTTACGGGTAGGGCACTCCCAGAGTGCGAGTCCCACATAGGGTCAGGATCTACCCGAGATCCGGACTACATGCGTAAAAAGCATTTCCCTGCGATAACAAAAAAAAAAAAAAAAAAAAAAGGAATTGTATACATTTCTATATCAAACCTGTAAGTATCTGTAATTGGCGCAGATTAATCAGAAACCTGGATACAGCTCCTTAACCTGAAGGCCTTTTCTCATTACCCTGTTCTACTCTTTTTTCTGCAGTAATTATTACAAAAATTTGTTTCTAGACCAAACCTTCCCTCCACCAAATCATCAACCAGGAAGTGGTTCTCTTTCAATTCGTATAGGTTTTGAGTAATTCGAGATTTCGCATTTTTTTGGCAAATTTACACTTTTTTTGAGAACGACCCTTAAGTTCTTTGAAAAACTTTTTTTTTATTGCTCTCAAACAATTTTTTAATAATTTCGGATTAACCGTAAGCATGTGTAGTATATGTGGTTTAATGTCTCTCGCTTTTATCAACCTTGTATATGAATATATTCATATCTATTTTGTGTTATTACTTGGGTAGGTACTATTAATAATACATTGTTTATATCTTCCATCAAACAGTTTTGCAATGTTTTGGAAATAAAGGCAGGACAGGCGTCAGGCAGCTCCTGGCTAGTGGTGGTCATTATTATAGCAACAGTTGTAGTAATGCGTTATTTGAATATAATGAATAATCCATTATTAAAAAATAACTATCCTGTTGTCAGTTGTCATTATTGAAACGATGACGCAATGGTAAGAATAGGCACGCAATAGGCAGACTGCTTTTTTTAAATAAAATTTTTCGAAAATCTTATTTTCACAATTCATATTTTTCAACGTCTATAATTCAACAATAACAGGCTAACATCACTACTCCTGGCACTTAGGAGACTTAAATAAACTAATCCCGGATGGATTTGTGAGCTTCCAGGGCTAAATCTGGATTAATTGTTTGTGTTCATGGGCTATGTTTACGATCAGACTCGTCTGCCTGTTAGCCTGCATACGTGCTAGTGGTAACTAGGAGATATGAAGCACTCACGCAGGCAGCGTGGCAGGCGGTGATGCTGAGTCCGATGGCGAGCGGCGCGGAGCCCTTGAGGTCGTTGCGGCGCGCATCGCACACGCCTTGCACCACCAGTACCAGGATGAAGGTGATCAGCGCTTCCACCAGCAGGGCCTGTCATGAAACAATCAAATTTTAATAAAATACCTACAGACAATCATACCACCTACCACTACTTTTATATCTCACCGGTGGGAGGGATGTGCTATGCCGCTTGCATGGGTAGCACCATCTTACTAGTTTCTCCCGTCAAACAGCTTTGCTGTTTCGGAGAGAACGGCAGGACAGGCAGTGTAATTACTGGCACCGAGATGTAACATCTTACGTCTCAGGCAACAACATATCTATAAATAATTTGCCGGGGCTCGTTCCAGGTTAACTAGTTTATGTTCATGGGCGACGTCGACCACCTACCATCAGGTGGCACGTCTGCCAGTTTGTCTATCCAACTAAATAAAAGAAAACACGCTGACAGTCCCGCGCTTAATTCGTGAGATCTTGTGTAAGGGGAACGGGACGGGAACAAATTTAATAAACTTAGAAATATAATGCTCCAGTCACCAATGGTCCAAAATTAATATATATTAATTCAGGTCAATGAAAAGTGCAGGTCTGAAACCCGCTCTCCACCATGGTTCAGGCCTTGACGTGGCGGTGTGGCTCAGTAGCCTAGGGTGAGCCCAGCACCTTGGGCGAAGCCAATTGAGCTGAGGGGGCTCTTTGTACCCCTCTTATAAGAAGAGGGGTCAAAAGAGCAGGGGGCAAGGGGTGAGGATGCGGACCAAACCCCATTGTACTGTCCCGACGTTGGGAGGGGTTGTTCTGTGGTGTGGGACAACCCCTCTGTGGATGTGGCGTCGGTCCCTTGCGGGACTGACTAGCCGTCGAGGTGCCCTGTTAGCTTAACAGATCCGGGGCACCTCACCAAGGTGGCACTGGTGGCACTGGCCCGGTTTTAGTGGGTAGAGCTGCGTCCATTTACCATCTTTCGGGCGCAGCGAGTCCCACATACCCACCTGGGGAGACCCACTCCCCAGGCGGGATGCCTCAGAGCATTTCCCGGCGTAAAAGAAAAAAAAAGGTCTGAAATCCGCTGTGAAAGAAAGCACGCGGAGAAATCTGCAAGTTGGACAAGCTAATGGTCTTTACCAACTCGCATTAGATCATCACGTACCTCGGGCCTCTCCTCGTTTGATTTCGAGGTAGAGGCCCGAGCCCAAATGTTAATCCCATTTTACTTATGTGTATATATATATTCATACCTGTGCATCAGTGACGTTGGGTCCTGGCAGGGTCATACCGAATGAGTTCACCCTGTCATCGGGAACAGCCAACTGTGAAAAAACATGCAGACGAATTGAGAGCCTCCTCTTTTTTTGATGTCGGTTAACACAAACAATCAAACCTTATTTATTATAAACTTTCATCATTATCATCGTCATCATCATCATCATCAGCCTCTATCCGTCCACTGCTGAACATAGGCCTCCTTCATCCTTAATGAATACCAAGACGGCCGATCCCTTGCCACTGGCATCCAACACCTCGAGATCGTCTTCCCACCTGGTTAACGGTTTTGAATTTTCAAATAGTGTACCTGAGCTCATGAAAATTCATTATCATCATTCGATTCCATTGGGTATTTTTTATTTATTTAAAAATGCATGCTGCATAGGTACCACCATCTTCCTTGTTTCTCCCGTGACACAGCTTTGCTGTGTTTCGGAGAGAAGGGCAAGACAGGCAGTGTAATCACTGGCACCGAGACTTAACATCTTATGTCTCAGGATAGGCAACACATAAATGAGTTGCCTGGGCTCGTTCCAGGTGAACTAGTTTATGTTCATGGGCGACGTCAACCACTTACCATCAGGTGGTACGTTTGCCAGTTTGCCTATCCAACTATCATAAAAAAACCTAGCTGGTGCCCACAGCTTCGCCTGCGTTAACTTAGATTTACAACGGTATCCGGATGATAATGATTATTTTTATAGCCTATGTCCTAACCCAAGGTATAAACCACCATTTCAACTTTCACCCAAATCAGTTCAGCCGATTTGCCGTGAAAGATCAACAAACATCCAAACTTACTAACTTTCGCCTTTATAATATTAGTAGTTTAGTCAAAAAGACAATCAGATCTCTAGACTCGATGTTTTCTTTCTAAAATAATATTTAATGTCGTAATTAAATATAGCTAATACCAGTCATACCCGACCCCTCGATTGTTTTGCCCACAATATTATTCCTATGTTCTCTTGAACCTTGTGAAGTAAAAGAAGGTCGAAAAAGACATTTCTAATTTATAACATTGTTGTGTTGTTTATAATTCTCCAGGATTGTTCTTTTAGGTAAATATAGGTTATATTTTAATGAGTTGTTTATATCTTGCTTGCTTTCGCTTGCGAGCAGCGGCGTTATGAGTGTAAATGTGCTTGCTTGGTTTTACTTATATTTATTTGATTCATTAATTTTATTGATGTTCTTTGGGCAAAGTTCTAGCGAAGAATAAAATCATTAGAACCGTAAAATTGTTAATTTTTATTTGCTAGTATTTCTATTTAGTGTGGAATGTGGACATTATTTTTAATTTTTATTCATCAAGTGTATGCCAGCCCTACTGTACCGTTATAAAAAATAAACAATTATAATTAACTGATTATGTGATACCCAGAGATATGGGCCCATGGGGGGGGGGGGGTATAAGGAAAAGGAGGGCAATGCATCTGCATAACTTTTGGTTGTGCGGATGTCAATGGGCGTCGGTAGTCACCTTAAGGCTCCGACTGCTAAGTTGCCTCCTTATGTCATAAAAAAAACCTTTTTACTTTTCTAACCTATTGTAACAAAACTATTGTAATTAACGAGACATAAACCATCTAAAATGTTAGGGTTACATTTGCAATTTGCTGATTCCGACTGCTGAACAAGATCACAGCATAATAGCAAATGGTTTTAGAGAAATGTGCACGTGTGCTAACAATATGCGAGGCCTGACCCAGTATGTGGCTGCTTGTGCAACGCCAATCTGTTATCAGACCCAAACCTGTCCTTATCCAAGCCGTCCACACCTGACAATATTACACTCATGTATCACTAAATATATCATATTGGCGTAGCATTAAGATAAAACTGAGCAGTTGATATATATTCCGATTCTACGTTAAGTATGAGGTGCCTTATGTTTTATGTAAAGGTTACACAAGTCACTCATCTTTCCATACAAACGCAGAACAGTAACTACTACAATGTTTTACTATGACCATCAAAAACTAAGGATAATATAATTTGATCTCGTCATTATTTATGTCTGTATGTACACAAAATCGCAAAAAAAATATACATTTAAAAAATACAAGCTACTAAACTTTCGTATTTCAACACTGATTTTAGCCCAACTTTGGGTGAAAATAAATTGGCGATAGTATAGTGAGCACGAAAGCTCAAAAATAAAGTCCGTACTGACATAGTTTTGTTATTCAAAAGTTGAAATAAATTTATTTTAAAAAGATACACTTAATAGTTTTTCTATAATAACTGTTTTGCTAAAAGGACATTTTCGGAATGAATCATTGTGCATTTCATTCTAGCACACATGCTCGCGCACTATGTCAGGTGAGATAGCATTCATTTAGTTTGAGATCGCGCCGTCGACTTGTTCAACCTTAAAGAGTATTCGTAGGATACGTAAGGATTTTAACAAACTTTAATAATAATATTAATAAATCGATAAACAAGCCTCAGCATTCTCCATTCAGCCAATAAAAATTGAAGATGTTCTCCCAGACGTCGAGAGCGACAACCTGTTAATTGGTGGAAGTCCTACATAAACTTGAAATCTGGTTGCAAGAGGCGGAGTTCGAAGAGAGAGCCGAATTCATCGTAAGAGCGTTTAACTTAGGTAAGAATCTCAAAGTCGAGAATTCTCCATTTAATACTAAAATCTAACTAGCTAACGTCATAAAGAAACATTGACGAAAAATTAAATTACAAAATGAAATTTGACTTAAAATTATGGAGGAAATCTATTACATCTTATTAAATTGTAGAAATGAACACAAAACACGTTCTTTTATATTCAACATTTGTTATAAATAATGGTTTCCTCGCCAACGCTTGGGCCTCTCTATCGTTTGACAGGCTCAGGCGGAACGAGACATTTTTTTATGCGCGCTGCCGGTGTTCATCAATTTAGAAGACGTTAGATCACGTAAAAAAATAACTATAGTAGGTATAATGAAGAATTTTTAAACATTTAAATCTAAACCATCTGCTTTAAAAAGATCTGTAAAGTATCAATTTACTCATTTAATGCTAATATCGGCATAAACACATCCACGGACCATAACGAGCCGACACTCGATCCGATCGGGTATTCAATAGTCGATAGTCGTGATGGATCAAGGAGATGCGACGTGTTTAAGTAAAATGTCGCATCTGATCACCTTTGAGGTCTAATTGGTCGTGACAGCATGTATTTTGCAATTAATATGATAAAGTATATAAAAAATACATTTAAATTTAAGAAATGAAGCTTTGTAGAAAATAATGACGAAAAAAGAGTTAATTAATGTCATTACAGCTTATTTTTACAATCCCTACGATTCCGAAATGTTAAAATCTAAGTAAACCGTGATAAGGTCCGTCAGATATAAGGAGCGGCTCCACCGCGGCGAACGCAGAGGCAACGCACGTGTGCTAAAATGTCAATTGCAAGAAAATATTAATTAATGTGTAGCGTGTCCGTGGGTTACAGTGGAAACAATCACATACATTTTCTTGCAAAACGAAACATGATAAACGTGCGTAGACTCTGTGCGCCGCGGTGGAGCCGCGTCCTTATATAAAAGGTTAAAAAATAATAATGTGTGAACCTTTTTCTACCTGGTCTTATTTAAGTGGCTCTAAAACCCTAGTTAAATCTTAATATTTATAGTTTTTGTTGGGACTTTTATTGAGTTGTCGTTTACTTGAGTAATCATATTGAACATTCGAAGTGATCATTTATCCAACCCGACGCCAGGAGGGCATGTGGTTGCAGACTGCACGGTTGGCGGAGGGCAACCCCCCACTTTAACAAACCAATAGTGAGCCAAATGGGCTCACACTAATCCGACGAAGCATTAGGGCCTTTGGGCCATTAGCATAGATCCCTCCGAAAAAAAAGATCATTTTAAGAGGTGCCATGCTGCTTTGCAGCCAAATTGGGCCAGTACGTCCGGAGTGGTACATCTCGCTCACATATTACCGGCTTAAGTGACAGCTGTGCTGTCGCGTGAGTTTGTGAGTTTCCGGTGGCCCATTGAGGGGATATTCCGGTGGCCCATTGAGGGGATAGGAAAAAGGAGGGCAACGAATCTGCATAATCTCTGGTTGTGCGGATGTGTATGGGCGTCGAAAGACGCCAAAAGGCTTCAACTGCTCGTTTTCCCTCCTATGCTATAAAAAATCTAATTGACACACATAAGTATAACTCCTGTAGGTATCCCATCAGGTTGGATATCTCCATATTTTTGTTCGAATGGACTAAGCTAATGGCCTATTGGCCCTAATGTTACATCGGTTTGGTGGTGAGGCGGCTGGCTCACCTTATGATTTTTATATAAGGGGGTTGCTCCCCGCCAACCTTGGAGTCTTTGAAACCGCCATATTACACCTTATTAGATATACCAATTCCTTAACATTAATCTTTATATGCGTAGGCATTATCTATCACAATTCGTATTTAAGTGTCATTACCATACGACACACCTCTATTGTTTGAACACAATAGATCAATGAACCAAACCCGTATGGTTGTCATGACACGGTATCACGTGAACAAGGTCTGCTCCACTTCTCCTATTCACCAGTGTCAGGGCGAGCGACACTTCTGTCCCACGACATATGGCATTAGAACATAGTATATGCCGTATATACATTTATTTTTATTTTCTTCATGTTATCTATACTTTAATAATTATAATTAGTTGATGGTTTTAAAGTCCCTAAACTACACAAATTTTTTATAGCGTTTTGAGGGAGGGGACCGGAGTCCTGTAACACAGGGTTTCGTAGTACAGGCTCCGCTCTCTCACACAGACAAACTAACATTATGTTTATTTTGTCTTTGTGATCATAAGTGTTGGTATGTTTATGTCAGTCATTAATTATAATTTATTGTTCGTTTACAATACACAAGAACGTTTGATTTAATCAGAAATTACGTGATTGGAATTCTTTGCTTTATATTTCAAACTCTATAAATAATGATGTTGGGATATATCATATAAATTCCCTTCTATTTCAATAAATTCCGTTCTATATTTTATTTATATATGTCCTATTAATATTATAATCGAGAAAGTTTGTAAGAATGTATGGATGTTTGTTACTCTTTCCCGCTAAAACTACGGAATGGATTTTAATGAAACTTTACTATAACATAGCTTATACATCAGAATAACATATAGGCTATAAATTCGCCCAGTACTCCCACGGGAATGGGAAGTACGTGTTATATAATATAATTCTCCTGCGCGTGTGTATACAGTGACACACAGTGAGTGATCTCCTGTTGATCGGCTGGACCGATTATGAAGATTTTTGTGTGTGCTCAAGTGGATTCGAGAATAGTTTAAATTCCCAAATACAAAATGTTTATGGTAACGTCTGTCTTATTTTGTAATTTTGTATATTTCTTGAAATTAAAATAAGTTCCTGGGGCTCTAGAAAAAAAAAATCTAGAGGTTTTTGCGCTGCAGAAATATGATAGGATAGGCAGGCCATTAGTCAATTTACTAAAGTATAATTATAAAATTATAAATGTTTATTTAACAACCTTTCATTAAAACCCCATAAATACGGACTAACAAGCGCAGCTAGAAAGGCCAACTAAGCAATTAAACGGGTAATAACATAAGTGCACCTGCTATTTTTAGACTTGTGAAGATATAACTTTAATTCTCATTAGACGTCATCTTTATCTATCTCTCTGTCCCCTGATAAGATAGGCTTTTCTTATGATAGCCAAGACAGCAGCTGATCTTCGGCGGCTCCTCCTGGAGGGTCTTCCCATCTATTGACGGTCTACCAAGTTAGTTATAGCCTTAGACCTATTAGTAGCTCTGGAGTCTAGACGATTACTATTCTCTTAACCTTATAAAAGCTTTTTTTTTTTCGCAGGGAAATCGTTATGGATGCAGACAGGATCTTCGGGTAGATCCTGACCCAATGTGGGACTCGCACCTGGGAGTGCCCACCCTAACTAAAACCACTGCGAGCGCCTTCAGCCGCTTTTTGAGGGTCCCGGATATGCAGGCAACAGACAGGATCACCTCAGCGACAGGCTGGCCCCGGCGAAGACCAGACTACTCCTCATAATGGGGGACTGCCCGGCCGCTACTAAGCAGTCCCGACGACGTCGTGCCATACAGACCTAGGTTCCCATCCTGAGCCCGACACGAACACAGGGGCGTTACTGAAGGCGCATTAAGTAGCGCCTCCTACGCTCCCCTGTTCGTCGCCCGCGGGAGGAGGCCTGTGGCTCCTATCATAGGAGCCGCAATACTACAATATAAACTTCGAATGTCTCGGAATATGCGGACAATTACTTAACTTATATAAAGGTTGCGGTACTTACTCGTATGAAAGCAGCCCCCGCGACGGCTCCGAGCGCTTGCACCACGATGTAGAAGATGCCCTTTAGCAGCTTGATGTCTCCCGCCGCGAACAGCCCCGCCGTCACCGCCGGGTTGATGTGGCCGCCGGACACGTGGCCGATGCCCTGGGGACAACCGTCACTGGTTAATACACGTTCATAAAGCACTTAATATCAATGATACACCACAGCCAGCATAAGATGAAACATTCCCCCTCTACATACAAGGACCAATAATATAAGAAAACGTACAATTCTTCTGTATCATGAACATAGCCTTTAGAACTCCAAAAACAGTGAGTTGTAATTACTACGTAATATAGTTTTATGTCCAAAAAGGCACCTGTGGACCGGTCAGTACATATTAGATCGATATTATAATACCAAAGTACCGTTCCTACAAAACCTCTGAAATTTCTTACCTATTGCTTTGAAACTCAACCTTGTTTAGTTAGCTAAAATCTAAGGTAATAACCATCAACCCGTATAATATCTACAAGAGCTAAGAGCTGATTGTTGAGCATACAAGAGCGCTAAATTGATGCCGACCTATCATTACCATACATTTCTCTATCACCAATACCCGACAACCAAAGAAGATTTAAATACAGTTTAAGATCACGTACATCAAGTATTCACAGAGAAAACGATGTAAGTACCTATCTAAAACTAGATGATGTGAAAATCCATTTATACAACTACATGTATAATAAATAACACATATTCCAATAAAATCTAATAGTAATCAATAACGATAAATTATTTAAAGCCCGCATCGACAGAACTCAATAAAGTACTCAATATTAACCTATAACGAGGTGAACCGTGTTATTATTGTGCGTTATGTGTTAAAACGCTTGTAAATTTCAACCAATAGGTCGCGTGTATACTGTATATTGATGATCATGTCGTGACTAATGACTTAACCATTAAGGTATTAAAAGGCGAAGGTGATGATGATGTTGATGAAAATTTATGAGTTGGTTTTATTTTTTGTAGACACACCTTTATACTTGACTCTTACTCTGCCAATCTGTATGAGTATTAACCACATACCATCCTGTTTTCACTAGATTTGCTAAGCGTAATGATTGTGATTTGTGACCAAGATTTTGTGTTTCAAGTTCTCGAAAGAGTTCTTAGACGAATACAAGAAGAGCATACTTACCTACTCGTTGATTTACCCGACTAGAAAAAAAGTTAGGCTGAACCAGATAATATATCTGGACCGGATCAGGATAGAATAAGGCTTGCCAAATCCGGTAAGCCCTATCAGGACCAGGTCTGGACCAGATGAGGATAGCCTGATGTAAAATATAATAAAGTATGGTAAGGCACACTACATCAGGACCAGGTCTGGACCAGATGAGGATAACCTGATGTAAAATATAATAAAGTATGGTAAGGCATACTACATCAGGACCAGGTCTGGACCAGATGAGGATAACCTGATGTAAAATATAATAAAGTATGGTAAGGCATACTACATCAGGACCAGGGCTGGACCAGATGAGGTCCGGCATATATTTTTAATTTTATTTTGAATTAATATAGTTAATTTTTTTTAAGTACGATTAAATTAATATTTACTATAAGGGATATAACATATAACAAAAAAAACTGCCTTCAATTTCTATTAAATTACATGAATATAAACACAAGTAAGACACAAGTATAGTATATACAATATGAAATGTATATGAAGCGATGCGTGACGTCACAATACGACTCATCGCATTTTGTACAGTGTGTCGCTTCATTAAAATTCGATAATATAACCAATGATGTTATATAAATTATAATATCATTGAATATAACTATTTAAGCGTCCAGAAGTAAGAAATAAATCTGTGTGGTGTAAAATTTCTGTTGAATAATTAACTATTTTTGTTTTATATACATTGTTTAGAATCTGTATATAGTAATTAGTATATTTATTATTTAAGAATATATACCGCGTGAATAGTATGTTTTATCAAAAAATGTACCAAAATATCAATATCAATAAAACATAAACAACGAATATGTACATAGTGAGTATATTAATTTATACAAGCGACCGCGGGTGGCGTCACAAAATAACATGTCTGAACTTGTATACAGTGTTGTTTGTTGCAAGAAGACGTAGATCAGTTTATCAATTTTGCAAGTGACAAAAGTTTTGTGTCATAGAGAATCATTTGTTGAATATTTAACTAATAATTATATTATTTTTTTTATATTGTGTAAAAATTATATGTCGATTAGTATATTAAAATATATAAATTAAAAGTGAAATTTATAAGTTTAACAAAAAAACTGAATAACTTAAACAATTAGATTATGAATAATTAATATAATGTGTGTTAAATTTAAAAAAAGTGAATAAAGTACTATAAACTTATAGTATCTAGATTATTATATTACTCAGTTTAATGTGTATAAAATACGAACTTGTGGATTAAATTAATTAGATAAAAATTTGTGTAGTGTTTAAAGCTTCGTTATTAAGTTTAATTAGGTACAAGGTTAGTCAGAAATCATTAAAAAAGTGCAAATTTTTTTTCTATTTCTTAAAATAATTTTATATTTCAATAATCCGTTTTTTCAGATGACTTACAAGTACGTGTTAGTTCTATTTGTAAATGATTCATCCAGTAAAGAAATAGATATACCTAGTATGTACCAAGTTCTTGGTTAGATCATTTTATAGAATACGGTGGTACTGGATGTAAATATATGCCTGAATCATTGCTAAAAAATTCTAAATACCTATTGCAAATTATTACAAACAATGGTGAAATATTGTGATGAGCCTGATCCGACGTGGCCAACGTTTCATGTTGAAATACGTGGCGTAGCCTCAGATGAAGTAAAAAAAGGTCCTTTTTTTACTTCATCAAGTAAAAAAAAGTCCTTTTTTTACTTCATCTGAGGGCGTAGCAGGTAATGTATTGTTATTTGAATTATAGATTTATTAAAATTAATATCTTATTGTCATAATAACATGAAAGTAATTACAATTATTTAATTTAATTTAATAATTTAATTAACCAATAATGAAGCTTTGAAGTTATTCATAGCGATTTGGATTTGTATCTACTATCTAGTATAAGCGGGTTATAAGGTATGTCAATAGAAATATCTATAATTAATCTAACCTCTTCAATAGTTCATCTTTTCTCTTTATTTACGGCCTATGTACAGTGAGTTGTAATTACTACAGTAATAATAGTTCAATGCATATGTAGGATACTTAAAAAATATATCTCAAATTATTTTATTATTGATTGGTTCTACATTGTTCTTCATATTATGTGATACCTATCTATTAATATAAATCAAATAAGTGCTAATTATAATAATCTATTTGACTTATTGAGCTACATAATAATATTTGCATTCATTTCAGATTTTATGAAAACTTCCATATGACATCCATAGTAAGTGCTATTGTTGGTACTCATATGGATCTCATACGTCCAGCCCAAAATGAGAGGTTTTATAATAGAAAAGGATTTCACTTAAGGAATGTTTTAATTGTAAGTTAACTCTTCGATTCTGTAATTCTGTAATTTAGTTTTAATAATGTGTTTTGTTTTATTAGTAAATACCTTTAAATTGTATATAGGTATTATATTGATATAATATATTATACAATTTAAACAAATTAATTATATATGTTAATAGATATATTCTTTTAGTAATACCACAGTATAAGAAGTCATAATACCTTTAAATTGGCAAATAACATAAAAATTATAAAGGAATCTTAGAATGTGTTCTTTCCTTTTTAAATGTTGGGGAAGTTGTTTATTTACTTGTTAAGTCTAAGTTAAAATCATAATAAAGTGAGCATTTGTTTCATACATGAATATTGTAATGCAATAATTATTTATTATGTTTTAGGAGACTCGGGCTATGCCCAAAGAACTAGTGTGATGAAACATATTTGGATGCTCCGGCTGGCTCACCTGAAGAACACTACACCAAATTTAATTGTGTAGCACACTATACAGTAAAGCATACTATGGGTGTTCTGAAGTATAGGTGGCGATGTCTCCTAGGCCACAGGGTCCTTCACTATCATCCGGACACAGTTATTAGAATTATAAATGTTTGTTGTGTTTTACACAACATTTGTAATGAAGCAAGCTTGAGTCAAAAAGACAGTGAGGATACCATACCACCTACTTCAGTAGCACAGACAGCACCCAGAAAACAAGTAGGCAGGACCTTCCAGAGTTAGTGTGGGTGAGCTATAATAGGCTGCGAAGTGTTTTTAATGTTTTCATTAAACTCTTGTTAAACTATTATTTGTTTTTTTTACTATCTATATTTTTGGTCATTGATTGATATAATCAATATTACAATCACAGTATTTATAAAAATAAGTAACTAAAATACTTAACAATAACCCTTTTATTCTCTTTTAACCTAAGGTAGCAATATTTAAATAAATCACAATATTTAGCTTCTAATATTTAAATGTAACACAGTTTTTATTTCCCTGTGTATATTTTTGGTCATTGATTGATATGGTGATCTATATTACAATCACGGTATTATAAAAATAAGTACTAAAATACTTAACCCAGCCCAACCTAAGGTAGCAACATTTAAATAAATCACAATATTTAGCTTCTAATATTTAAATGTAACAGTTTTTATTTCCCTGTGTATATTTTTGGTCATTGATTGTTAAGGTAATCATACCTACAAGCACGGTATTATAAAAACAAGTACTAAAATACTTAGTAACAATCTATCCTAAATTCCTAATCGAATCTGGATGAGATAAAAAAATTAGAAATCGTCTTCTTTCTTAATTTACCAGTAATGCTGGTGCCAAGGCTTTCCAAAATAATAGCTCAAGTTCTGACAGACCACATACAAATTATTATTGTTATGTATTTTAGTGATTGGTCACTTCAAAAAATCACAGTATTTTGTAAACAAATTACGCCTATGTTTATGTTAATTTTTTTTTTTTTTTAAGAACTATTTTTCAATTTTAAGACCAATCACTAAAATACATAACAATAATAATTTGTATGTGGTCTGTCAGAACTAGAGCTATTATTTTGGAAAGCCTTGGCACCAGCATTACTGGTAAATTAAGAAAGGAGACGATTTCTAATTTTTTTATCTCATCCAGATTCGATTAGGAATTCCGTAACGGGTCCTGATAAGATTTTCCTGATCGGGTCCTGATAAGGTTTTCCTGATCGGGTCCAGATAAGGTTTTCCTGATCGGGTCCAGATTAGGTTTTCCTGATCGGGTCCAGGCAAATCATCTGCGTTACATTCCTTATCTGGTCTAGATCGGGCATGCCCGGTCCGGTCCTTCTAAGGATCACGAAAAAATTTCTAGTCGGGTAACTGTCCGTCCTTATTTTAATTTTTTGATTAAACCGTCAATCACTTATCAGTGGTGAATACTGATTATCAATAACCATCTATATTATCAAAAATTTTCCATCCACTACTGTCATCGAGCATATAACCGGATGAAGCCGATGTAAGCCGTAAAATTCAGAAACTGGTCAGTGATTTGTCACTGACGTTATAACAATTCAACCAACCAGTGGCCTATGGGACGTATATTCCCATCGGCCAAATGTCCATCAATGGCCAACTCTCGGCCAATCAGAGCGCAAAATCGGCGCAGCATCGCACAAATTGGGCGGAATTTGTTTTTATACAAAACACCTAACATTACCACACTATTCCGGTTATATGCTCGATGTCTACTGAACACAGGCATCTTTCAGTGGTCGTTCTATCTCTATATATTATACCTAAAAATCAATTATATTCGAAAGATTGAGTTTCAAAAAAATCATCTTATTTGATCTAAACAGCTTTCTCGCCCAAAGCAAGTCCATCAACAATCTATAGAACATGTTCGAAACTTATACTTGGCTGATTTAGTAGTCAAATAGTTAACTTACAATGCATGTAAACCAACAAATGCTAAATTTTAACTTGCAACTTATTACTTATTTTATTGTTTACATGCAAATTAAGGCCGCGTTTAGGTAGACGAAGTGTTGGTCGACCATTAATCAGGTGGGAAGACGATCTCCGTGCATTGACGGTCCGCGTTGGATACGAGTGGCAAGGGATCGGTCGTGTTGGCGTTCATTGAAGGAGGCCTATGTTCAGCAGTGGACGGATAAAGGCCGATGATGATGATGATGCATTAAGTCGCTTAAAAAAAATAAGTTAAAAATTTAGTTACCTACTTCACTGCGTGTAAATCAGCCTTTAGACTTCTTAAAGTAATAATGAATAAGCGTGGGGTGTGTCAAATCGTTTTTTCATTGTTAAGTCTAGTTGATTGGTTTGTCATAGAATAAAGCGGGGCTAATGACCCGACAGACTGGTTCGAAAAAGATTAATAGTTAAAATCTCATTTTATGTGTTGCAAAATCCTCGTATTAATTAGAAGTTAAAAACGGATCAATCGGATATGATTTATATCGGTGCAAAAAACGAAAGTCATTTAACCGCACCTAGCTTATGTTCTATGTTCAATTTCCTTGACCTGCTAACGTATTATTAATAATACTGACCTAATAATGACCAAGACCTATGTACAAGTTATGAATAGTCAAAAGTAGTCCAGGATTGAGCAGGACTTGTCCTAGGTTCAACACCGCAAACTGGTGGTTGGTTGGTTATTCTATGGCGATTTTATTTTTTTGGTATAAACACAGACATGACAACAATACTCCGTGAGTATAAATGTTTATTTATTTAGTTCTGATCGATATGTTTTGGTAATAATCGTATAAATATGCACGTGAAACTGGATTTTGGGGTGAACTGGATAAACTTATTGAGTTACGGTACATAATATTATATTATCTAGCATTTGAATATAAAAAGCCTTAAAAATTTATTGATTAAATATAAAATATTTGTATTTTCTCTCTTCCTTTCAGTATACAAAATTTTAACTATAATAAATGCTGAACTGAGAAAAGAACTATATAAAAATCAATTATCTATACAGATAAATAAAATTGAAGTGTCTGTTTGTAATACCTATTAAAATAACCGCTTTTTACTAAATGTTAAAGGAAAAAATCTTTCATATCTTCCATCGCTAAAATTCTTTGCAAAAAGCGTTCTTTCTTTTCATAGTCACTCATTTTTGTTCTAATTGCAGCACGTTCTCCACTAATAATGAGTAATATAAAAGTTTATATATATTTTTTTTTAATGATTAATAGGCTTGCGTTTGGCCACCGTCTCACCTGATGGAAAGTGATGACGTGGCCGACGATGGAGCACGCTTGCCTAGAAGGTACCTATTCACTCTTGTTTTGAATTTCCCTAAGTTGTAGGTATCCGGAAACACATTATATGTGCGTTTGTCGTTATATTTATCGACCGCCTTAACTTTTAAGAGTTTTGACTAATACAACCAGTCAAAACCACTTTTGACGGAATCATTTAGTCAAAAGTCTGTCTGTCTGTTTGTTCCGGCTAATCCCGGAAACGGGTGGGCCGATTTTGATGGGACTTTCACTGGCAGATAGCTGATGTTATAAGGAGTAACTTAGGCTATAAAATAATCATTATTAATACGCATACGGACGTAAATAACTATGTAAACGACTAAGTTAACGCGGGCGAAGCTGCGGGCAACAGCTAGTCTATAATAAATAGATAACAGAATATATTATACCCAATAATGATACAAACCGAATTTACAACATCATAAATGGCGCCAAACTGGCTACCTAATCGATTATGTAAATGAAATCGATTCAATCGATATAGTTTAGTATAAATAACCGTAGATAATAAAAGTTATAGACAACAATGCCACTGGCACGGGCCGATTCGAAAAAAGCCAGAGACAAGGGAGAATCTGACACAGACGTATAGGGTTCCCTAAATTAGTAGGTTTTTAAGGAATATATAATAACAACTAGTTAACGATTTTTAAGTTTTTTTTATCACTTATACTGCGAGACGTTTTTTCTTGTCTTTCATGATTCCATGTCAACTGGACCCTATGTTTTGGTTTGACACACAGATGGAGGATGGAGGAATACCGTTTTGTCATTTTGAAGGAACCCTAAAAATTAATGTGGCAACACCGTGGGAAGTTCTTCTCTAGCTGTCGCAACGATACTCTCATGTGCTCCAGCAGTAGCACCGGCCACGTGCGCACACACCATGTGCGACGGTCACCCAGCCAAGGGCGCCTACAATCCCTATGTGCCGTAAGTTATAAGCGGATGTATTTTCAAATGTATTGATAGTGGAAAATTATATATTTTTTTATTTAGTTTTTATTTTTATTTTATTACAGATAAATAAGGATTTCTTTTGTATTTAAAAATCTTTTTGTGACGACCTCTGTAGCTCAATGGTTAGCGCGTTGGCCCTCAAGCCGGAGGTAGCTGGTTCGAATCCCGCCAGGGAACAAACCAAGTTTTCTGTGTTCCTGGGTCATGGGTGTTTATAAATATGTGCATAGTATAAAAGTATTAAATATATTTCCGTTGTCTGGTACCCGCAACACAAGTTCTTCGAGAACTTACCATGTGACCAGATTGACGTGGTGTGAAAGCGTTCATAGATATTATTATTACTATTATTATATTATAGTTAATTCAGTTAAATGACTTGCTTGGGCTAGGTGCAGGTAAACTTATTTGTGGGTGACTTTGACCACTTACCATTAATTATTGGTTTTTTGT
Organism: Helleia helle; assembly: GCA_963853865.1. Lineage (NCBI taxonomy): Eukaryota > Metazoa > Arthropoda > Insecta > Lepidoptera > Lycaenidae > Helleia > Helleia helle. The sequence goes on from OY971421.1 coordinate 19,893,693, forward strand.
CTGTTTGACATTTACATAAAAATCGTCATGTCAAAAGATCTATAGTACGTAAGATAAGATACTGTGACTTGCACCACCGCGAACGGTATCGGATATGTTAGGCCGCGCGCCGGATGCAGCTATCTCTTGGCCAATCTATCGATACTGTGTACTTAATCACTCTTATCTTTACAACTTTAATTCATTATTTATATTGCTTTCATTATGCAATAGTTTGTTGCTAGATATCTTTACTTTTCTTTTATTCATTATAATTTATAATCAAACAAATTGGGTAGAACTGTTCTCCGGCAACCATGATTGCTGTAAAGTATCCGAACTTCAGGAATGTAATAATCATAATTAAACACGATACAATTCGTAAAAAGGTAGATATTTCATTATAATTGATAGAGATCGTTATATTGTTATGTTGTCGATATGTTCAATACTTTAATTCATTATTTTCTATCACTAATAATAGTACCTACTATCGAAATCATTCACATAGTAATCAAATCTTTTCATTGGGTAAAGTCGCGGCTCCATCGCGGCGCACGCATAGGCTACGCACGTGTGTTCAAATGTCAATTGCGAGAAAATTTCAATTCATTTGTAGCATGTCCGTGGGTTGCAGTGTTAACAATTACGTACATTTTTTGCAAAGCGAAACTTCACAAACGTGCGAAGCCTCTTCGTGCGCCGCGGTGGAGCCGCGCCCTATTGTAGACGGATAGCTTTAGCTTTCTTTAAAAAAACTTGGATTTAGATATCATGGTCCTTAGTTACACGCACTATGTTTATGTAACCAACAGTCCTGCCATAGAGCACCTCATTTTAATAATAGTAAAACCCATCGGATTAAACTACTTACTCAGCATTTTACCTCTAGTAAGAGGTAGTGCCATGTTGCTTTACATCCGAATTGGTCCGGCACGAACGGAGTGGAACCACTTGCTCACATGATACTGGCGTAGAGTGACAGTTATGCTGTCGCGTTTCGTGCGGTTTGTGAGTTTCCGGTGACCATGGAGTAAAGGAGGGCAACGCATCTGATTATTGTGTCTTGTTGTGTCCTCGGGTGTTTAAGGCTCCGACTGCTCATTTGCCTCCCCCATGATATAAAAAAATTACCACAGATGTTAACATCACTTCCTTACGCAATATTATGTGAACATATAAAGGGCCTAACCTAATCTTGAATGATAGATTATTAAATTATGATCGATTACAAGTCACTTTCTGTAACATCAAATTAAGCGATACATGTCATGAACATACATTAAATTTATGTCTGCTATTAAACAGTTTAATAGCAGGCTTCTGAAAAACTAACCAATATTTTAAATTTGTTACTGAAATGCTCTCACATAATCGGTTTTGTGAGCTACTACAACTTAGGGGCCGTCCATTATTCACGTGAGGTTTTTTAGCCGCTCTAAATCTCCTCTTCTCTATCCCCCTGGTGACGTGTGGAGAGGTTTACGACTCCCCGACGACCCCTCCTTCCCTATTCAAAATCACGTGTATTTTTTTACAACAAAAATCGTGAAATTTACAAAAAAAGCAACAATAAACTCAAAAAATTAAAATCAATTTAATGTATTATATAAACTGTATAATATAAAACATTATTAGACGTTTTAAAATTTCTTCATACATACAAATGGTATAAACCTAAAATAAAATGATATACATATTTATATACTAGCGACTAATAAATATAATTTCCAAATACTCTGAAAGCTCATCCAATAAATCTTATTAATATAGTTCAGTAGAAAACCTTTTCATTTGCCGCTATTGATTGCACAACGACATCCGGATAGTTTTTATTAATGACACGATAAACTGTCATTACCAGTTAACTTTATTTTACGCTCAATATTATTTATACTAATATGCAAATTTTAATTAACCGTAATAATGTACTTTCATACTATGTGCGATCAACGTCATTTATTTTTGACGTTAACATTATCTATCATATATTAACATTATCTTTTCATAAACCATTGAAACCCTTTTAAAGTTTTTATTTGTAAAAAAATATCACATGGAACTTCATGAAACCATCTAAATATATACACAGTGCTATTTAGTAAGAGGTAGTGCCATGCTGCATTGCAGCCGAACTGGGCCGACACGACCGGGAACACTCATCTGTCAAATACACTCATCTGTCAAATATTTAAGATAAATCCCCTTATGCTGTGTCAATATACTCTAAATCGTTTCCAGTGTAAAGTTCTCTATATTTTATTTACATACATCAATAACGGTATAAGATAAAACGACAAGAATTGTGGACGGCCTTATTGATATTTATACTATTTATCACTCATAAATTTTAAATTAGCGTAAGTATCTTGTCCACTCAATATATATTTTCTATTTCGGAATGGATCTTTTAACCCTTTACTAAGATTATATAAGAAAGAATTACAATATTTTTTTTACGGCATAGAAGGGTAACGAGCAGTCGAAACCGTTTGGTGACTACCGACGCCCATATACATCTGCACAACCAAAGATTATTGCAGATGCGTTGCCACCGGAAACATACAAATCACACGAAACGCGATAGCATAGCTGTCACTTGACGCCGGTGTTATGTGAGCGAGAGGTCGTGCTGGCCCAATTCGACAAAGCAGCATGGCACTATCTCTTACAATTTTTATGGGTTTGTTCCAGTTTTCCTCAGTAAGCTTGCCTTAAATCCGGTGGTGGGTGGACGGTGACAAGATATAAATTTAAAAGGGTTTAAAGCATTATATACAATACAATATACAACGTCTGTCGATAGTGTATGGTACACTATCGACAGACGTTGTCCTCTTCGAAAAGCTCATAGTTAGATACAAAGTATTAATATTTCCCTGCAGATTTGTAGACATTATAATATTTTTTCCATGGTACATTGCAGCTAGCTTCCCCTGGCTACTGTCTTTTCCTGACTTTTGTTAGTCATTGCAATCTTGTGCTGTTTCCCGCTTTAAATGAGAACATAACATAAATGAGAACGCTTTATTGTATGAAAACATAATATTCCGAATATTCTGCTGCGACGTTGCGCCTGTTCTGCGGTCTGATGGTTGACTGATGGCCATAGATGGATGATTGGCTGGGAAGTACATACAGATCACTGGTTGGTGATATAGCTATTACGTCAGTGACAAATCACTGACCAGTTTCGGAATTTTAGGGATCACATTACTACTGTATCCGTTTATATGCTCGATGCTGCGAAATATAGATGATCCTAAACGGCAATCAAAATTTGCTTGAGAGGTAAATAGGTTTAAATCTCCCTTTACCTGACTGACGCTTTTTTTACCCACAGATAAAATATTTAAAACTTATTATAATGAAACACTTTTTTACGGATTTTATCGCGGTTTATTAAGATTTTTACAAGCCCGACGTTTCGGATACTTTACAGCAACCATGGTCCTCGAGGACCATGGTTGCTGTAAAGTATATAGTAATAAACCGCGATAAAATCCGTAAAAAAGTGTTTCATTATAATGAGTGAAATTCGCGTAAACATTAGAAAACAATATATTTAAAACTTTTCACTGTTTGTTTACGTTCTTATTAGCGCCATTTTTATTTTGTGCTTTAGATAAATTATTATATTGCTATATTTATGTGTGTGCAAATGTGTGTGTCTGGATGTGACTGAAAATCGGTGTTGGTGTCCTCCAACATATGCCGAGTTACATCCCTTCAGTGCTCCTTACATTGCATTGCTTTGCAGATGATAACACCGTTGTTTTTATAGTTTGGTTTGTATCTGATTTGTCTGTTTTTTATTTTGTATCAGATTTTTATATATATTTTTATTACTATGTTACATTTTGTGTTTGATACGTCTATCTGTACTGCGGTGACATGTATTAATCACTGAATAAAGCTTTTTCTATTCTATTCATAAACAAAATTATGCTTATATTTATATAGAAATTTTAATGTTTTGTTTGTTTGTGGATATATTTAACGACAGTCTCAATGTTTTCAAAAATGCCGTGTTTAACCAAGTTTCTAATATTAAGTAGTCTCATTTTATAATATTGTAATATTAATTTACCATAGTTAACTAGCTTGTATGAGTCAATAGTTAATATTTTTTTTTAGTTATTAATCGTCATTTTGCGAATGCTGTGGCACCTATATATGTCATGCTTTCAGTAATATTTTCACATTTGTAAGTATTTATTGTAACTACAACTTGTTGTCCTTAATAAATAAATAAATTATAATTTTATAATATAGAATCATCTTCTTACCTTGCAACGCAATTAAAGAACGCAATTTATTTCACGTTAACATTATCAAACAATCTAGTTTAGGATTGAACCCGGGCGATTATAATTTAGAAGGTTATTTGGAAAGAGGTGTGAATGAACGTTACAACTTTCAAGTCCCATCTTTAATCGCTTGAGTTGCAATAAAACAATAAACATTCTCGGGTCGTAGGAATCTCGAGTTTTATCTTTAACGGGAAAGCTGGGCGCTGGTCGCATGTTAATGTCTTAAAGTGGACCATGGAGACAAGTTCTGATAAAATACATACGGATTGGGTCAGTCGTTAACCTGGTCTTTAAAGACAGGCTGATTCTATAAATACGAAGGTATTGTTATGTATGTTTATTTGTTTATTACGCGAACATGTAAGCATGTCGACAGGAACAAGAAGGATGGTGGAACCCATGCAGGCGGGAGCGTGGCACAGTGCAAACCTCCCACCGGTTAAGCCACATTTTATCAGCGAGTTTGTTTTATAAGTCTCGTAAGTTTTGTAAGAGGTAGTGCCATGCTGCTTTGCAGCCGAATTGGGCCGGCATGACCGGGGTGGTACCTCTCGCTCACATACCGGCCTCAAGTGACAGCTATGCTGTCGCGTTTCATGTGGTTTGTGAGTTTCCAGTAGCCCATTGGGGGGGATAGGGAAAAGGAGGGCAACGCATCGGTACAATCTGTGGTTGTGCAGTTGTGTATTTGCGTTGATACTCACCAAAAGACGTCGACTGCTCGTTTGCCCTCATATACGGGTGAAACCGCGCGACGCTGCTTCAGTACAAAATACGATCGGGTCAAACACTCGTTAACCTGGTGTTAAAACCATTTTAAAACATTCCGATACATCAATAATAAAATGTCATTGACAGTTCATTCATCTTTATTGAAGCGTAACTTCTTCATCGTATTATTTTTTTGCAGCCTTCAATTTAGGCGTTCTTATAAATAATAATCATTCCCAATCTTCAGCGGAAAAGGCATTCCAAATTCAAAGAAGTACTAAAACGTAAATTTGATTTAACATTCAAACCAGATCAGATTGTAAAGAACATGTAATAAATCAGCAAAGCTATTCAAATAAATTACTAATCGTAGTGCTGAAAGAACATAATATATTATATCACTACAATGAATTTAAAGTTTCTTACAAACTAATTCAAGAACTCTACTACTACTCTTTTTAACTAGATATTATTATTATTAATTCACGGTAAAGCCGGTAAAGGCCTTCTCTGTTTAGGAACTAAGTTATTAAGAAATTAAAGATTTTCTTCTATTCTATTCTATATTAAATATGAATAAATAAAAATAATTCAACAATCACACCACGTTAACCTAGCTCCATGGTAAGTTCGTGAGAACTTGTGTTACGGGTACTAGCCGGAACGGAATTAAATTTAAGAAGTTTCACCCCGTGCACACATTTATATTCATCATGCAAATTATATGCACCTGGCGGAATTCGAACCCGCGACTGCTGCAAGTGTGTAGCCTGACCACTCGACCAGCCGGCCGTCGAATCGAATCGAATAGTATAATATAATATATATAATATAGTAGCCGAAACATCAGTAATGTAAAGAATCTTAACGAATCGTAATAAAATACGTAAAAAGCTATTTTATAATAATAACTAGCTGTTGCCCGCAGCTTCGCCCGCGTTTAAATATATTTACAGCCGTTCGGATTGATGATAATTATTTTTATGGCCAAAGTTACGCCTTATAACATCAGCTATCTGCCAGTGAAAGCCTCGTCAAAATCGACTTAGCCGTTTCAGAGATTAACCGGAACAAACAGACGGACAAAAATTGATTTTTTTATGTAAGTACCGTATACATATTATTTCATAGCTTTTACCCGCGACTTCGTCCGCATGTAAGTATTGTTTTAAATCTTATTTTTCAAATAATATGGTTCTAATTTAAAGACTATTATAATTTAAAGAATTCTATTAACTTTTTATCGCCGTTTATTAAGATTTTTACATGCCCGACGTTTCGGATACCTTACAGCAACTACGGTCATGGAAGGATTGAGGTGTCAGACGTCCTAACGTTACAAAGTTATTCGAAACTACCCTATAATACATCAATATTTTAATTCAAATTAGTACCTACGACCAGCAACAAAAAAAACTACGAAAAAGAAATGTTACATTATTTTTTCTTCATATATTTTATTAAATATTATATAAAAATTAAATAAGTATTCCTTTTTTATAATATCATGAATACTATTAATAAATCATTTTGGATAAATTAGTAATACATATATTGAAACAGTATTCATTGAATACGCGTGCAATACAAAGGTGCGATCTTCATAAGGATCCGCATCTTGTAACAGATAGCGCGATCTACATTCTGTGTTAACGCCATCTATTGACACATTTAAAAACCATTTTGTTACATTTATACATCATATGGGTCTTCTTATGGGTCTCAAACTAACTCCATATCAAATTTCACTCAAATCGGTAATGCATAGGGATTTACGGTACATATTATACCAAAATAGCATTTTTTACCATTTTTGTCCGTCTGTCTGTTTGTTCCGGCTAATCTCGGAAACGGCTGGACCGATTTTGACGGGACTTTCACTGACAGATAGCTGATGTTTTAAGGAGTAACGTAGGCTATAAAAATAATCATTATCAATCCGTATACGGCTGTACATCTAAGTTAACGCAGGCGAAGCTGCGGGCAACAGCTAGTAAACAATATGAGGATTAGTATTTCGAAAACGGATTGCTCGCTACTTGTTAACCGACTGAGTAATTGATATTGCACGTAGTAAACAACACAAGAGTGAAATCGGATTAAGGCGATGGCGGACACGAGAAGCGATGGACTGCGAAGATTAGCGAAAGTGTGTTAAAGATAAGTGTAAGGGGCCACAACATAATCATAACTAACTTTTACCGTCGCAACTTTCAAACTTTTATACTCCAGAGTACAAGATACAGACGCATATCATGTCGTAACTTATTTTAAGGACTAATCCTATGCGAATGTGAGTTTGTGTGTTTGTTACAATTTCACGCATAAACTAGTTTATCGATTTAAAAAATTCTTTCACTAACGGAAAATGACATTATCAGAGAGTATAATTGGCGTAAATTCTTACGCGAGTGAAACCGGGTGTCGCTGCTCTAGTATTCTATACTATTATTTATAATATTTTTTAACAAATTGAAAACCGCATGAAAATCTTTTCAGTATAGTTTTTCAGTTTGACGCGTAGGTACAAATAGAAACACTGACAGACAGACGCGGCGGCGGATTTTAGAATATTTAATGATTATTATAATAGAGATAACAGCATTTTATTTTAAAATAAATAGTGTAAATAAAATAGACAACAAGAAAAAGAAGTTTTCCCTTTTTTTTGTTCTTGGTCTGTCTAAATATTACATATTTCACTTAACTAATTCAATTAAAGTGATTTTCAACTCCAGAGCACAGAGCATATATCAACCTTTAAGGCAGTGACGGACGAAAGGTCAGAAAGTCATACTTCAATTTATAACCAGAACTTACTTTACCATTCGCACGCTCTTGAACTGTTCATTAAAGAATAATTAAACAAATTGTCCGTGCCCAAATCACCTTGCCACGATATAATAATTAGCTAATACTATTACAAAGCGTTAATTTACGATTTATTAATAGATTTTAGTTTACAAGACACATGACAAAAGGAAGGAGGGGGAGGAATGGTTATACCGGGTGTATTTGGAACGCTTGCAAAAACGAAGAGGTTATAGTGTTGGCATAGCCTGACATGATACAAGTGAAAAAAAAACGCGTTTCTTTTTTTTTGGTTGCCTTTTTTTTTGTATAATCCGGTTTAGTAAACATAATGTTACAGTTTGATGATAATGCTTTAAAATACACGTTTAAAAAAAAACGACAATGTAATTGGTTTATGGTTCACGCCGGCCAGCGGACTGCATCAGCTGACAGAGTTCGCTGTTCGAGTTGTATACATACATTGCGGGTTTGCAAAATACATAGGTCCTAAAATTTTCTTAAAAAAACGTTTCTGAGATAAATGGTTATATGAATTATATAGTATATAAATAGTACATTATTACTTATTAGGGTTAAATCTTTGCAAGCGTTCAAAATACACCCTGTATATGTGAGAGGGAAGCGCTTGTTCTGCGCGCCTGTCTGTAACAGTTTTCTTCACTTTGCGGGGAAAAAATAGTTTTTGCGCATACCACCAACACCGTCTACATATAAAAAGAACCCGCGCGATTCCCAAGCGATTCTGAAACCGCACGGTTCCCCCTGTACTAGGGCTAAATTAAATAGTTCCATATAATAAAATAATTGAGATACCTACGATTACACATTTCATTGCTTTCACATTTACTTTTACTTTACAGTTCAGACGATTGTCACTTGGTGGCGCTGTTACAATTCCATACAAATCGGGAATCCTAAACGCGATCCAATAGGTGAAAAAACTCACACGTAGCACCGTGAATCTAATGTCCTGTTTATTAAATATTATTAGTCATTTTAATAGGATACTATTTTCTCCCCACCACGGTTCAGGCCTTGACGTGGCGGTGGGGCTCAGTAGGGCTCAAGGTGCTGGGCTCACCCTAGGTGAGCAGCCCAGCACCTTGGGCGAAGTTAATTGAGCGGAGGGGGCTCTTTGTACCCCTCTTATAAGAAGAGAGGACAAAAGAGCAGGGGGCAAGGGGCGAGGACGGGAACCTCACCCCATTATACTGTCCCGACGTTGGGAGGGGTTGTTCTGTGGTGCGGGACAACCCCTCTGTGGAGGGGTAGTCCCGTTTTAGTGGGTAGAGCTGCGTCCACTTACCAGCTTTCGGGCGCAGCGAGTCCCACATACCCGCGTGGGGAGACCCACTCCCCCGCGGGATGCCTCAGAGCATTTCCCGGCGTTAAAGAAAACAAAAAAAAAGGATACTATTTTCTTATTATGTAGGTATGTATTACAATGGGTACTGCTTAGAAGCGGTCGGGCAGTCCCCCCTTACGAGCAGTAGCTCTTTGAGCCGTAGTCTGGCCTTCACCTGGGCCAGCCTGTCGCTGAGTGATCCTGAACGCTCAAAAAGCGGCTGAAGGCGCTCGCAGTGGTTTTAATTTGGGTAGACACTCCAAGGTGCGAGTCCCACATAGGGGTCTGGCTCTACCCCAAGATCCTGGCTTACCCATAAAGTATTTCCCTGCGATATAAAAAAAGGCACGTATTACAAGGATCAAGATAAGAAATGATGTAGAGCTACAAATAGATTATTTCAAGGATCAAAACATACGGGTTTAGTATAAAATATTCTTTTAATTAATTTAGAGCTAAGAATATTCTATTTTTTTTATTACAAATCCTTTGCAGTATGAGGTAATGCAACGGAAGGTTCAGTGTAACGAAATTCAACGTTTTATTGTTTAGCACCTGCTTATTTAGTCGTCCTTTGAATTCCGACAACAGAATGACAAGCGTTATTTGATGTTATGTTATAATTTAAGAACAATAGATATTACACGAGACAATGCCAGCCATAAATATTCATTCTAATGATTGATTGTTTGAAATTGAGTGGTGGGCTGAAGTAATGGGATTACGACAGTCTTCTGCTCAAATGTCAGCTTTGGGATGATAGGATACGTTTGAAAGTGTAAACTTTACACCTTACACTTTAAACTGGTAAGGTGTAAAGTTTACAACAAGACCCTCTTTACAGTTATAGGAGCTGAGGCGTCTGTATTTCAGTTTTCGCAGTATACATACACATACATACATATTCGTTACACTCATCGTTACATTCGTTGATCATCATCATCATGTCGTCCATGCCGACGGCGCCTTTCTGATAGTTTTACATATAATACAATTTCGGCGTTTACAGTCACATGGTGTAATGGTAACTTGTATGCCACATATCACAGTTGTAAATTATTTGATGATGCTACATGCATAATACTTCTATGATCATGCATGCATTGTTTTATTAATAATGTCATGTATATTATCTGTCGTTCTGCTCGGAATAAACTGCCTAATAATTATGTAGTAAAACTAAGAACGATTCAAAGAGATTTTTATAGTGTGATCCAATCGTATACCTTGGCTAGATATTTTTTCCAGGAAGACTAAGAAATATTTATTTATGAAGTACACATAATTTTATATATTGCATGCCTTAGCGCGAACACGGTTGGTATACTCTATTAGGACCAAAAAATGAAAAATCGCGATGTTGTTACTTGTTACATTAAATCGTACCCAACAGATATCGTATGCGTATAAATGATACAAAAAGAATTTTATTAGAAAATAAAATAATTATTGAATCTACCAATTTTTTTTAATTGATTTATTTTTTGTATTGAGGCTGTCTCCATAGCCTCATGGATAAAATTAGCTAGTGTCAAAAAAGTAAATAGCTACTATGGTCTACATCTGTGTTAAAATAATAAATAGTTATTTAGAATATATAAGCTAGCAACGACACCGCCTTTTTGTACCGAATGTTATAATAATCAAGTGCATATCAAGTACAAATCGATTCTAAGAACGAGACAGAGAAAGTATATGAAGAATCGGGTAACAGTGAAAGCATCGATGGTGGATATTTTTTGTGGCCAGAATGAAAGTTACAAGTAGTTCAATATGCGCTTAGTAAGAATTGTTCCGTAGAAGAACATCAGGCTAGTACAGTCAAGTGCATCATCATCATTATCAAGCTTCTTCCGTCCTCATCAGCATTTTTCAATGAACTTCAAGACGGCTGATCCCCGCTTACATCCAACTGAGAGATAAGACCAGTCACAAGGAGGCAACTGAGCAATCGGAGCCTTATTGTGACTACCGACGCCCATTATAGACATCCGCACAACCAAAAGTTATGCTGATGCGTTGCCCTCCTTTTCTCTGTACCCCCCAATGGGCCAGCGGAAACTCACAAACCGCACGAAACGCGACAGCGTAGCTGTCACTTCAGGCCGGTGTTATGTGAGCGAGAGGTACCACCCTGGTCGTGCCGGCCCAATTCAGCTGCAAAGCAGCATTGCACTACCTCTTACAGACTGCACGGAGATCTTCGTCTAGGTACCCATACTAAAGTTTTTGCTATTTGTCCATTCGTTCTATTAAAAAAATGTAATGTAATGGTAAATAAATGATATTTATTTCGATCGTGGAAGATATAATTTATAAAAGCTTACAACTTTAAATCAAAGTTTAATTGATAATAAATAAACATATCTAATTAAATAAAAACAAACTGTTTTTAACTTCTCCAACTATGGCAGTGAGCTGGCTACACACTCAGGAGAACGGATGGCTGATATAATAAGGTTCAAGAATGAAAGGCCGCGTTTAGGTAGAAGAAGTTTTGGTAGACCATTAACCTGGTAGAAGGACAATCTTCGTCAGTAACCAGTCCGCGTTGGATGCGAGCGGCAAGGGCTTGATCGTCTGGGCGTTCATTAAAGGAGGCCTTTGTTCAGCAGTGGACGGATAAAACCTGATGATGATGATCCGCTTCTCTGTGATTAATAGAAGTTTTCATAACCTAACTAATCATACAATCAACCTTTCTTGCCCTTGTAATGTTCAGACGCAGGCATTGTTTTCCGAAGTGACATTCAGGCCTATAGCCATAAATATTATCAATGAACGATGCAGGTTAATGTGTTCGATAGGCAAATTTATTGAATTATTCAGAACTTGCAAGTGGAAAACTCAAGGCTGTGGGGTCGACGGTAGAATAATGTATGCATTCCAACCGTACGATGAATATTTTCAAAACAATAGACATTTTATCTATGTTTACGCCAAGACGGCTGATTCCCAATATCTAGAATCTAACTGGGACCGCCGCGGTTATTCCGCGGAAATCTCGTTTTATAAGATGAATTTTATATTATTTAGGCGACACCGTAAATTAAAACGAAATTGAGTTTCTCTCTGTAATAAGAGATATTTATTTGTTAATATTTACATAAATTAATAAAAATAATAATAATACAATTAACTAAATATTACCTGTAATAAGAGAAACGACATTTAATGTTATTAACTTACAATGCCGATTCCTTAATCATATTTTAATTTCTAAAACATATTAATCTTTGTATGTACATTCGGTTCTTAATATTAATTTATTTCGAATGACATGACATAATGTTTTTTATTCCCTATGCCAACTATATGTGGAAAGGTTTTATATAAATTAAAGAAAATATATTTTCTTTACATATATCAGTAGCAGAATTGATCCACCTATGGCTGGTGATAGGCCTCTCTCACTGAACACCAATTTTTAGCCTAAGTTACTCCTTATATCAAACAACATACCTAACATCAACTATCTGTCAGTGAAAGTCCCGTCAAAATCGGGCCAGCCGTTTCAGAGATTAGCCGGAACAAACAGACAGACAGACAGACGGACAGACAAAGAAAAATTGTAAAAAACACTATTTGGGTATAATATCGGGACATATTGTAAACATCCATATGCATTCAATAAAAAGCGGTTATTTTGATATTACAAACAGACACTCCAATTTCATTTATCTGTAAAGATTACACAAACAACATAGCTATTTAAATAATAATTATATATAATAATATACATTTTAATATATAAAAAAATAGGTTTCGGTATACATAACGAAAGGGCTAAACATTATGTAATGGTTATCATTCAAAATACAACGAAATAGGATCGCTTGATATTATTAAGTTCGGTGACCTACTCAGTACACTGATTATTACCCCTCGCGCGGGGCTCGCGCGGGGCTGGCGCAGGGCTCGCGCGGGGCTCGTGCGTGTCCCCCGCGCACACGGACCGCTCCCCACACCTCGCGGTACGAAATCTGAATTTTCGCTGACCGCCTAAGCCCCCTTAATAGATAGTTGAGTATAATAATAATTTCATATAGTTTATTGTTAAGCTGGGTTTAGTTTAAAAATAATACAGCGATCAGATTCTGTCGCTACGCCAGCTTTTGTGGTGAACGCGAATACTTTGTTGCAATCCAAATTTTTAAAGTTTCCCAGAACTAAAAGAAATATTCTAACAAGAAATAAGATTATCAAAGTTAAAAATCATTTAAAATTTATGAAAGGTCTATATGTTACGATAATTACCTCTAATCCCCTTTCATAAGTGTGGTATTTTTGTTAACATGTGAAAGTACGATGATCTAACTACTTTCATATCCATAACATATGTTCAAGTTAATATTCTTCCCGTATCATAATTTCTGATTTACTTCAAGATAAGTGTGGTCATAAATAGTAGAGATTCTATCTTTTACATTAATACTAGTAAACATGTTTTCACTATAACTATAAATTTTATTTTTATATAATACTAACTGTTGCCCACAGCTTCGCCCGCGTTAACTTAGATTTACAGCCGTACCCGGATTGATGACGATTATTTTTATAGCCTAAGTTACTACTTATAATATCAGCTATCTACCAGTGAATGCTCCAACAAAATCGGTCAAGCCATTTCATAGATTAGCCGGAACAAACATACATACAGACAGACAGAAATTGAATAAATGTTATTTTGGTATATGTACCGTGTATATCCATATACATTCAATAAAAAGCGGTTATTTTAATATTACAAATATCTTTTAAATCTATGCATATCCTGAAAACTCAAATTATAAAGCAGATTGTTTAGATACGTAGGTATGTATTTGTATTTATCAACCACATTTTTATATACGTATTATTAGGTTAAAATTATTGGTATCTAAAATATTTTTAATATGTAGGGATTTTTATGAAGGGGACCATACATAATGAAAATAATAACAAAAATTTCAAGGCTCGTGTTAACATAATTAAAATTTTACATGTTAAATATTTTAAATGTTTCGGATAGATCAAAATCAAGGTGGCCAAAACTGATTCGAAAATGACTATAATTAAAAATTACATTATATTTAAAGGCAGGACCATATAAGGACGCGACGACCGACTCTGATAAAAAGGCTGTATGATATGCGACCAATAAATATTATTTATTATAAATAATCCAGACATTCATGAATTTCAAGACTACCATTGGGTAGGCTTTAGTAGCCTAAATTTAATAAACATAAAATTTCAAAGAAGCCTACTTATTTTCACTCTCGACGACCTCTGTGGCTCAATGGTTAGCGCGTTGGTGCTCAAGCCGGAGGTAGCGGGTTCGAATCCCGCCTGGAAACAAAAAGTTTTCTGTGTTCCTGGATCATGGATGTGTAATAAATATGTGTATTATATGATAAAAATCTTAAATATAAATATATATTATATACGGAACGGAAATATATTTAATACTATAAAAGTATTAAATATATTTCCGTTGTAGGTGGTACCCGTAACACAAGTTCTTCGAGAACTTACCGCGGGACCAGATTGACGTGGTATAACTAGCGTCCATAGTCCGTCCATAGTCCATATATACTCTTCTAAGCGTTTAAAAAGTTGTGGTCCATATTCTTCGCTTATATGTCCAGGAGCTTGGTTTTTGGCTACGAATGCCTTGCTCATGTGAGTCAGTCTTGTAAATATTCCCTTTTAAACAGTTTATTTATAATAATATAATTTATTGGATCTCTTGTACTGGCAACATCGCACTTCAATAGCCTTAAAACAATTTTCAAGAAAGAATAGTACTTATTATAATGGAACCTCAGTAGCCTAGGGTGAGCCCAGCACCTTGGGCGAAGCGAACTGAGCCGTGGGGGTTCTTTGTAACCCCTCTTATAAGAAAAGGGGACAAAAGAGCAAGGGGGCAAGGGGCGAGGACGGGAACCTCACCATATTGTACTGTCCCGACGTTGGGAGGGCTTGTTCTGTGATGCGGGACAATCCCTCTGTGGAGGTGGTGTCGGTCCCCTGAGGGGCTGACTAGCTGTCGAGGTGCCTTGTTTGCTCATTAGATCCGGGGCACCTCACCAAAGGCGGCATTGCTGGCACTCGCCGGGTTTTAGCGGGTAGAGCTGCGTCCACTTACCAGCTTTCGGGCGCAGCGAGTCCCACAGGGAGACCCACTCCCCCGTGGATGCCTCAGAGCATTTCCCGGCGTTAAAGAAAAAAAATCGCGAGTCATGAGTTGGTGGTGCTTTGATGTTTACGTCCTTACGAGAGTTGAGAAACAAGACCGATTAAGTTGTTACGGTGTTCATACGCCTTTTACTGCGTATTCTAAAGCAAGCAGAATAACTGTTTTGCTCGCACAAAATTACTTGCAAATTTATAAATAACATTAGCAAGAAGGTTGAATCTAATTTGCGGTTGGGCCACTCGGTTGGTTAATTGAGTTGGACGTTTTGAAGAGATCAACATGACTAACGGCCGATGTAAATGATCAATAAGCTCTCGTGAGAAGCCTTCACCTCATTTCCCTTGCATTTGTCGCAATGAGATCACACTTAAATACTTATTAATTAAGATAAACACATGAGCTTATAATTTTAATATACCGCTCTTGGAATTATGATGAAGAGTAATTAGCGAGGTGAAAACTTGTATTTTAAAAAGCTTTTTTGTCATCTTTAAAAGCTCTGGTAAACATTTTATGAATTAAAATTTATTTACTATACTTTCGATATACACTTTCTATCATCTTTATAATAAGACCTACAATTATCAATCTCACACCTACTGCAACAGTTACACTTATTTTCTGTGCTCTGCACTACACACATGTAAACTTTAAAGATAAAACTGTAGTCAAATTGTTTTACACATTTTTTTTTCTCATATTAGGTATTATATAGAATAGATATGCCTATATCAAAAACCAGCAGATCCTCGCTGGCAACTAGCAGACTTGCTGGCAACCAGCAGATACTCTGGCAAACAGCAGCCAAGCTGGCAACCAGCGAGCCTGGTGGTAAATAATCCGCGTTACTAATAGATCTAAGTGAAACTATCATGCGATATTTACCCAGCGACGTTTCGTGATATAAGAATAGAGAACGTGTCACAAAGTTCGACGTTCCACTAGCCAGTATAATAATTAATAACGTTTTAAGAGGTTTATCATCGGAGCAACAAAACATTAATGCTTAAGGCGATTGATATAAATTGAAAGGTTTTTTGTGGGAACCGTCTGCCTGATCCTAACGTAACAGGGCGACAGGCGACAGGCGTGCAACATTGATTAATGACTCTCATGTCTAAAATGAAATGCTTAACATAAAACTTAAATCCAACAAAAAACTGTTTCACTGTAAATCATCGCGCCAAGTACACATTCATCATATTTTATTAAAAATAAATTTACAAAAAAATAAAGAAATCCTGAAAAAATAACCTTAAATAAATCGACATTTAAAAAAATACGTAGTGCTACGTCCACTTACCATCTTTCGGGCGCAGAGAGTCCCACATACCCGCCTGGGGAGACCCACTCCCCAGGCCTCAGGGATGCCTCAGAGCATTTCCCGGCGATAAAGAAAAAAAAAAGTTAATTAGGATAGCACATAATATTACCTACACCATTCGTGTGGTTTTTAGTCTCTCACTCATTCTCAAGTGATTGCCATAAGTTGAGTGATTTCAATGCGGCGCTGCACTTATTACGAAAATGAAAAACGATTGAAATCCAAATAAAATATATATATATATATATATATATATATTTCTTGTGTGCGTGTGTATGTCTCTGAACTCCTCCTAGACGGCTGGACCGATTTTGATGAAATTTTTTGTGTAAGTTCAAGGGGATTCGAGGATGGTTTAGATTCACAAAAAAAATATTTTGTACAGGACAACGTCTGTCGGTGCCACTAGTATATTTATAAAAAATCTATACTAAAATTTTAAAATAAATTATAGTTTAAAAAAAAGCAAACCGTACTAAAAATTAGAAAATGATTTTTAATATAAGAATTGAATGTGGAGGCAAGGGATCGGTCGTCTTAGCGTTCATTGGAGGAGGCCTATGTTCAGAAGTGGACGAATAATGGCTGATTATAATGATGATAAGAATTAACAAAAATTTATATTTACTTTTGGAAAATAGAATAACTACCGATGAAATATTTATAACAATGATTAATTCAGGGGAGCTGAACATTTTTTTACAAACAACTACTACTTTGCATACTATTTTTAGGTTTGGAATAAATTAACTATAAAATATATCCAAAAGTGATATTGATTTCTAACAATATTTAATCTTATTCTTTCCGCCAGTAAACCGTTAAATTAAACACGCAAATACATAAAAGCGCAAACTACATGTTACGTCATACGCGTCTCACATGAATTAGAAATGTATCAAAGCGTCATTACGTAAGGTCCATCTGAGAGGTCCATCTTAATAAAGGTAATGAAGGGTCTTATATCAGAGGTTACGTATATTACTTAAGCATCACTTCCATGTTTCGTCTGAGTGGAGACCAATTTCCGGTCTATTTGTTAGCAATGGATGACCTGCATGAGCTAGAACAGAGATGTGGATCATTGAATAAAGTTTTTCTATTTCTATTTCTAATATCAATAAATCTTTTTCATACAGAACTAGTAGACCTGTACAAAATATTTTGTAGTGGACCGAATTATGAATCTAAACCATTCTCGAATCTATTTGAACACACACTGAATAAATTTAATCATAATCGGTCCAGCCGTGTAAGAGTTCGGTGACCACAGAAGAATTATATAAATAAAGATTAAGACCGCGTAAAATTTGTAAATAATTTGATATGGGAATTTTAAAAATTAATAATATGTTGAAATAATAATAATTAATAATAACGCAAATTAATAATAAATGCAAAATGAGAGGTATTATAAGTTTCTCTGTGACACCGCAGCTCTTAAACAGATTTAACGGGCAGACAGACAAATTTAGGCGGACAATACGTGCAAAAGCTCCTTCTCTTCTGTAATGGTTAGGAATTGGAAATTCTACTTATAGGATATAGAGACCAGGGATGGCGAACCTATAGAGGTTCCCCATGCATAGGCATTAACGTGCTATATGTCTAGAAAATGTTTAATGGAGTTATAGCCGCGAGCTATTAAATAATCCTAACTTCATGATTATTGGGACAATACTACAATAGTACCTAATACTAAATACTATCAACTAAAAACTGTTGATTCTCAACAAAAAATAGATAATTATATAGTTACACTTCCACCAATGACACGTTTTCTAGCGCCCTATGTGTGGTAAGAGCTAATCTATAAGTCTCAACGTAATACCACAGTAATACTTCATAGTGGCGTGCCCAAAATATTAGGTCGCGTGCCATTAAGGGCACTGGTTCGCCATCCCTGATATAGACCGTACAAAACATGTACACCCAAGTGCTAATCGAAGTAAAATTATTTAGTCACCTACAAGCAGACACCTAGTATACTATTTATGAGTTCATAAATATTCATATCTTATTAAATACATATAAATTCACGATATAGCGTGTAATGTTTTTTAGAATATATTAACGATATTCAAAGTATATGGTTATCGTAATGAGTTGCCTATTTACTGATAGTTTAATTTAGTTTCTAATGTTATTTTATGTATTAAATTTGCGGCATACACGGTAAAACTTTTAAAAATAGAAACTACAAAAACAGACAAGGAGTAGAAGAATATTAACTACGCTACCAGCTTGGCCAGCAACTCCTTAACAGCCGTATCCGCCCTGATGCTGATTGTTCTTACAGCCGATGTCACTTAGTGATAATACAGTATACTGGTGAAAGACTTTTTGAAGTAAAAACTTCTTTTGGCGCACCGCACCGCAGATTTTTGGAGGCTGTGAGTGAGGCTGATCCGTCACGCTCGGAGGTGTAAGACTCGATCGGGTGAACTAATCGGATTACTTCGTACATCCAAACAAACCTACACTTCTTTATTAAGTACATTAATATAAATATTGCTTATCTGTATTTCATTTCTTCGCTGGATAATTCCTATAGATATATTTGACTCTTTTTAAGCTAAGATATTTCCGAACTGATACGACTTAGGCACCTTCAAGAAAATAGCATACTCATATTTGAAAGGCCGGCAACGCACATGCTAATGTCGCTTATCACTTACAACCAGGTGAAACGACTTTCCGCTTGCCCTCCTATAAAAAGCGCGCTTTTTCGGTTCATGGAGATTTAAATCAAAACTGTGTACAATTCAACCTATATTATAATTAGAACTTTCATGGCTCACACATATTTTTTCTCTCTGAAGCCTGTCTAAAGTCAGAGCCTTTCTCGCAGCATTTCGAGGCACTGAACCCAGCAGTAGGACTAATGAGGGTTTTATGTGCACTAGAATTTACCTGTTCTCATTGACTATAAGCACTCAATAATAATCGTACATGCCCATATAATGTATAACTCAATTGTTTTTATTACACATAATAAACACATTACTCAATGATAAACTTGACACAAAATCTTGTATGTCAAATAAAATTACCCACGGCTTGTTATATAAGCACGTGTTCATCGGAGTAGACAGCATACTCAGAGGCTTATGTTACTGACAATGATGTGCAGGGTAATTCAATATACAAGTTATTGCGACAGGCGCTAATCTTTGAATCTACAGATTTAATTATTTCTGTATTTGATATTGTTGAGGCAAGAAGTCTTAAAACTTTTTACGATTTCGAGGCAGGTGAAACCAAGAAACAAGCTATATAAGACTTAAAAGCAATCCATTTTGCCACCAGGGAACAAAAATATTTTTTATGTGTTCCTGGGTCAGGGATGTGTATTAAATATGTGTATTATATAATAAAAATCTTAAATATATGTATATTATAACAGTATTAAATATATTTCCGTTGTCTGGTACCCGTAACACAAGTTCTTCGAGAACTTACCACGGGACTAGATTGACGTGGTGTAAAAGCGTTATTATAATAATCAATGTATTGTAATTGAGGTGAGTTTAGTAACAGTTAATAACTTAACTTATTATTTTATAAATTTGCAATTCTATTTTGCATAAGTAAAAAGTTAAGTCTCCCTTGTATCTTGCTATCTATATTATATTAAAAGCTTTTATTTACCTTGTAATGTTTGTTTATATGTTCGGGTCAAATCTTGCAAGTGAATTGTAAAGCAGTTATCCTCAACCTAAAGAAATGAAATTTCGTATATACCTTTAGTTTAGATGACAATACATGCTTAGCGAAATGACATATTCCTTTTTATGTGTTTACATTTGTACAAATAAACATTTGATTTAGATGGACAGACTGGTAATAATATTACTTTTTTTCGGAATGATCTATGCTAAGGCCCAAAGGCTAAAGCTACATCGGATTAGTGTAAGCCAATTTGGCCTACTTATGGTTTATTAAAGTGGGGGGTTGCCCCCCGCCAACCATGAAGTCTGCGACCCCACAGCCTCCTGGCATCGTGTTGGAATAAAATTACTGAGTCATTCCTTTTTGTATTGAAAGTTAAGAGAATAGCTTTTATATTGCGGTAACGTTTCTTATAACTTTTGAGACGCGAACGTTCATTAACCTTTTTTTAATTATGAATTTTATACAGCCGATTCAATTATCAATCAATTTATTCCTTTGTGTCTAACAGATTCATTAGTCATTACAATGGCAGTTTTTTTTTTTATATTTTAGAAAGGTTTAGCACATCAGCTTTTACCTAGATAGGCTGCGGAGAGGGGTATAACTTGCTGAGCCGGCACTGTGCCACCATTCCGTATACAGCTTTGCTTTGTTCCGGCTTAATGGACAAGACAAACTGAAATGAAACTGGTACTGATTGATTTCTGAACTTGAACTGAATTTTACGAATTTTCGAAACGAGGCATCCCGCGGGGAGCGGGTCTCCCCAGGCGGGTGTGTGGGACACGCTGCGCTCGAAAGCTAGTAAGTGGACACAGCTCTACCCACTAAAACCCGGCGAGTGCCACTAATGCCGCCTTTGGTGAGGTGTCCCGGATCTAATGAGCAAACAGGGCACCTCGACGGCTAGTCAGCTCCTTATGGGACCGACACCACCTCCACAGAGCGGCTGTACCGTACCACAGAACAACCCCTCCCAACGTCAGGACAGTACAATGGAGTGAGGTTCCCGTCTTTGCCCCTTGCCCTTGCTCTTTTGTTCCCTCTTCTTATAAGAGGGGTACAAAGAGCCCCCTCGGCCCAATTCGCTTCGCCTAAGGTGCAGCGGCTCACCCTAGGTTACTGAGTCCCACCGCCACGACAAGGCCTGAACCATGTTGTGGTGCCCCTTGCCCCCTGCTCCCCATAGTGGGGATAAACGAGTCTCCTAGAATAAAAAGATAATTATGTCTAGACTAGTCGACAAGTTCTGTATCTGATCTGTCATGTGTAACTGATCATTTAACAGATGGCTCCTTGGCGAGCTTACTTCTCTAAACTAAATAAAAAATACTGAAGTAAATTTAACGTGCAAAACTAAATTAAGCAATAAAAAATGTAACAAATAAAAAATATAAGTAAATAAATAAAAATCAAGGCCAATTGCCAAGAAATATTTTTAATATACCATCGTGTTATAATTTCAAGAATGTGGCTGTACACTTGTCACAGAACTTATATAGGCATAATATTTTATCGGGAAAAACGGATTTTTATTGCTAATTGTGTGATGCAATGCTTCAACATATTCAAAATTAAATTTAAACGTCGCCTCGGTATTCTTTTAATTAACAATGTTTTGAAATGAGAGCGCTTTGGGGTTACAAGCATTTTGATCCTTGCAATTTTTTTACACAAAACTTACGAAATGTGGATAATGTCAGGGTCCCAACACAAAGGGCATTTCAGTGCGATATGCCAATATGATAATATTAATATGTTTTTGAGACCAAATAATTTATCGTGCGTTTAACCTGCTATTAAGTGTATATTCAATTAATTTTAAATTAAACCGATTTCAGATAAGGCTGGTTTTTCTAGAATCGATCTGTCACTGGCAAAATAATATTGCAATGGAATTTCAACATAACTTGGAAAGTATATGAAACGCACAGAATTGTTTTGAAACTATTTGCGGCACTGTTCGTCACAGATCTCAAATACGTTTTTTTTTTGTTAAAAGGTATAAAGCCTTTTGCCAAAGAAATATTTGAATAAATGGACTTGATACAAAGCATTCTCTTGTAAATATCAAATAAGTTATTTTTAAGATCTTCCCTAGAGCCGAGTAAAAGTATTTAGTTAACTTACAACGAACAATTATTTCATGAAAAAAACATTTCGTTAGTTTAAGAAGTATATTAAAACAATCCATTGACAAGCTCGTAAACTATTCTTATCATTGCACAAAAGATTACCATCATTATAAAATATTTCAAGTCATTATTGCGTCCATGTCATCACCTCTTCATTATGCTCGGCATTATAAAACAATTTGTGTGAGCTTCCGCAATTGCACGCTTTTAAAATACAGCCATTATTAAACATAATATATATTATATTATTATAGTTATAATATTTTACACGCGTAGATTTTAAAAGGTTTAACCATTAAAAATGAATAGATTGCATTCACGACAACAAAAGGACACGGGTGAAAACTATCTATGAAAGCTATACGGAATGCCGCAAGGCTCTGACCTGGAGCCGCTGCTTTTGTTCAGTTATACATTTGGCTGTTTGCTAATTATTGATGTCCACTAAAATCTATATCACGTAAAACTATTATAATAATACTTAACTAACAACATAAGATTACCATCAGAAGATAAAAGTACGCACGATGTTCTACGAGATCAATCATAACACGAGTACTATCTGTCACGGCATTGGTAACTGGTTTTGGCTGATTACAGATAATCAGAGTCAAGGCCGCCGGCTTCGAGCTCGTAGGCGTCTATCTGTCTATCAATGCACAACTACATAGTATATGTATTTAATTAGTTGATTTGCGATAAACCTTTTATTGCCCTTTCAAACAATTAATATTAACTGATGGATGAACCTAGGTATTACGGAGCAGAAGCACAATATTAAATTATATTACACATCAAAAATGTATTTCTTTATGTATATCATCAGAAGTTATAATAATTTTAATTTTATATTCGGGTCCCATAACCGAAGATATCTATTCGCCATCCACCATATCATTTCCTAAAATGTCTATATTTTCGTAGCCAATAGACCAACGGTGTTTTGTATTTAGTAACAGAACACGTAGTTCGCAAATAGAAATAGATAATCTATATAATTAAAGTAATATAAATAAGGAGGTTGTATGCACCCCACCACGGTTCAAGTCTTATCAGCGCGATGGGGCTCAGTAGCCTAAACCCAGCACCTTTGGCGAAGCAAATTGAGCCGAGGAAGCTGCTCTTTGTATCCCTCTTATAAGAAGAGGGGATAAAAGAGCAGGGGGACAAGGGGCAAGGATGGAAACCTCACCCCAACAATGGGGTCCTATTCCGACGTTAGGAGAGGTTGTTCTCGTTGGGAGAGGGTGTTGGGAGGGACTGACTAATCGTGGAGGTGTCCTGTTAGCTCAACAGATCCGGGGCACCTCACCAAAGACGACATTCGTGGCACTCGCCGGGTTTTAGTGGGTAGAGCTGCGTCCACCTTACCACCTTTCGGGCTCAGCGACCCCACACACCCGCCTGGGGAGACCTACTCTCCCGCGGAATGCCTCAGATAATTTCCCTGCGTAAAAGAAAAAAAAAAGGAGATTGTATGCAGCAGGGATAGATAGGGACTTAGGAGAGAAATATGTTGTTAATAATACCCGTAGAATATATATTTTCTTCTTCACTCGAACTATCGTGAGTTGGACATATTGGTATCATAGTTTTTGTAAGGTTCAGGTACGTGACCGCGCATTTTTTGTGACCACTCATTTGTGAATACCGTTAGAGAAGTCAATGATAGAGGAGAGCAAAAAGTATTTATAATACGTTAAATTATTTATGTTCGTGTATGTAATGATACCTCACTATAATTGTAAAGTAAGACGTCTGCATTCTCTAAAGACGTCACCTAAAATTATAGAGACTGCAGCTCAAATTATAGATAAAGAAAATAATATGAAAATGTTGACGACATAACGCAATAAAACAACTGAAGCTAGATACAGAAATTATAAGTAAATTGGAGCTTTCGTGGAAATCTTTATTCATACTGCTAAGGCTTTAATTACAAATATTAACACATTAGAATTAATTAACTTTTAACATATTTGCACGACTGATTATAAAGTTTCCGTCAAACTTGACGCTTCAAAATTATGGACTTTACACGGCTACTTTTTGTAATTAAGTGCACAAGTCTAAGTATTTAAGTGCACTTACCAATATTATTAGGAAATCGGTACCTAAGGTCTACTACATCATAAAATGAAATCCTCGGCGTTTGTACTTAAACAATGTATGCAATGGTTTTAACAACTAATATGCCTTAAAACATTGCAATGTGAAATGTCGTATAAAGAAAATTTATTTTGCAAGTACTTTAAAATATGTTTCTTTAAATAGTTCTTGCTTTATTAACACTTGTTCATAATTATATATCAAATTTTATAATTTCATATGGATGAGACAGACAAGGAACAGTGGAGGTTGGCAGAAAAAAGGGAGGCCTATGCTCAGGAGTGGACAATAACAGGCTGATGATGATGATAAGTTTTATCATATTATAAAAAGTATACAAAACTAGATAACTTATGTTATAAAGAATTATATTTTATGAGCGAACTTCTTACATAAATAAGGGTCTAAACTCTAACCGCCTTATTCCAAAACGAAGACTAAATATAGTACCGAGTTTAATACCAGCTTTAAACCATGGTCTAATATAAATGTTATTACAAAAACTAGTTTAACGCTAGTACCAGGACTATCTATGGTACTAAAGTTAGACCACCGTGACCCCTAGTTTAACTTCGGTACTAACCTCAAAACTTTAAATTATCAGATGTCTTATGCGTTGAATTTGCGTTTTTTCGTATTAATTGTATTGAAAGGTAATTAAATAAACTCGATGTAGACAAAATTATTGAATTGGACTAACATTTAAAATAATTATTCTGACATCCTTATATAATTTAACATTCTATTTCTGTAATTTTGTTGTATTGTATTTTGTCATTGATATACATACCTATTTTATATCATATGTAATAATTCTAATTAACTCTGATATTTTTCATGTATGTTTGGATTAAATAAACACTAACCTTTTCTTGAGAAGTCCAATTATCATCCCTTTTTTCTTTTGTTGATACATTTTACAACATAAGTAATGTTCGTGGCACACAAATTCACAACAAAAAATATTATACTATTCTTATGAACAACATACCGTCTATTTAGAATCAAAGAACAATAATGGCTGTATTGTAACTATTGGTATGTGGTAACTCGACTTACATTGCAATAACTAAACATTAAACAATAAACATTTCGATGACATTAGAACTACGCGCGCTTTGTATTTCATTCCCTTATACGCTAGCTATATAAACAACTTAACAGCGAAATATTACAATATTTGTGTGTAATAAACAAGAATTTAAATCACACTACCTCAAAGTACAAAGTAGTAAAGATTTCAGATATTTTATATAACACAATAAATTTTATTATCAAAATATTGATGTATTTTCCACATATATTTAATTATAAATTAGCGAGCTTTGCATAAAAAGGAACGGTGTACCGAACTAATCAAATATTGAACGAACAAAATGAATGATATGTTGCCCAATAATCTGTGGATACAATTAAACCAGGGACGATCTTTGGTACTACCTAGACCTCGGTTGGTCCTCGATTTGTAATAAGAATGAATTTTAGTCCATGGACTAACGTTAATACCGTAACAAACCTGGACTTTTCAGTCTTGGTTTAATCCCGGTACTAGATAAGTTTTTTGTAATAAGGCGGTAAGAAGATAGGCGCATACTGACGACTCGAAACCGGTATCTCAATTCCATCTTATTTAATAACTAGATAACATCAAGCAGATAGTTTACTATACTTGTATAATTACCATACACATAAGAAACAAAAAGTGCATGCGATTAGTATTAAGACGTGTAACTATCCTCATGAGTACGCATTCTGCTCATTTTTTCGTAAATTGTTTTTCAGTGTTAAAGATATAAATTTAGAATGGATGGGGAATGATACTTATATTTATATTTTAATCAAGATTACACGAGAATAAAAAAAATACTTCCTGTACTAATAAAAATTCTTTACTAATAAACATAATTTTATTTTAATGTTTTTATTAATACATTTGGTATACTTACAAAGCTTTCGGGTCTTTTTAGCACCGATTAAGCTTTGAATGTTACATATAGTAATACCTTAATACAATGGCTGTTAGCCCGACGCCCGGAGCGCGGCATTTATTCGCATCCAACATGCCATTGTCATGGTGATCTGTGATTGACAGCTGATTTATTACGAAACGATCGAGGGACTGACGTAACACGTATATCATTCCGTATGCGAGACTAAAATTCCATAAATAATCACGTATATGGGAGTCAAGGACAATCGGGAATTGATTGAGCCTTAGAATGGTCGTCATTAATGAATTTATAAAAGTAGTCATTTCTGTCATACTCAGCAATGAGAAGAAGATTTGAAGAAATAAAAATACGATAGTCAAGGAGAATCGGAAATTGGTTGAACAGTGGAATGGATATTTTCGCTTAAAGGTCATGTTCAGTCGTGTTCAGAGAAAAAAATATAGAAGAAAACCGAATAATTAAATATAATATTATTTTGCGATGGAAGACGATATGTACAGTAATATAACTTATCCAGAATGAAGTTAGCTAGAGTCGCAAACGTCACCTGTTGGCTGTCAATATCTGTCATCTCCCTGTCCATAACTTTAGCTACTGAACACATCTCCAGTTAATCTTCACAATTCTTTAATATGATAACTGTTCAGACACATGTCACCAAACTGTTTTGATATATCTCACCGTCTCTAGGAGATATCCCAAATGCAGCTCTGCATGTGAGGTTAACGCCCGAATCTCAAATTTACGACGTACTTAAACTCGTGTTGTCCCTCTTTTTAACCGACTTCAAAAAAAAAAGGAGGTTCTCAATTCGTCTGTATGTTTTTTTTTTTTTTTTTTATTTTTTTGTATGTATGTGACACGATATCTCCGCCGTTTGTGAATGGATTTCGATGGTTATTTTTTTGTTTGAAAGCTGGTGTTTCCAATTTGGTCCCATATTAATTTTATTAAGATCTGACAAGCCGTTTTTTAGTTATTCCCAATAATGCCTATTTGGTTGGTTTTGTTTACCTTGATGATATGATTTTTTTATTACCTGTCGATGTAACAATTGTATAGGATGCTTTGGTAGCACACCATAGTATGTCGCGGTCATCGTAATCATCATCATCATCACCATCACCATCATCATCATCATCATCCTTTATCCATCCACTGCTGAACATGCCTCCTTCAATGAACGCCAAGACGACGAATTTCGGAATCACTAAAAATTAAGAAATAAAAACATTTTACAAAAAAATTAAAACCGACTTCAAAAATACTAAACTAAAAAGTAATAAAATAACAGTTTCTTTAATGTTTGTGCTTACAACATATAATCAACTTAATCTTCTACTAATGTACAAACTTTGCGTTTACCACGTCATTATAGTTACTTTTGGAGTCGGTGTCGTATTTGTTGCTGTACATTACCTACCTACCAACCTTGGCTGACACCGACTCCAAAAGTAACTATAATGACGTGGTAAACGCAAAGTTTGTACATTAGTAGAAGATTAAGTTGATTATATGTTGTAAGCACAAACATTAAAGAAACTGTTATTTTATTACTTTTTAGTTTAGTATTTTTGAAGTCGGTTTAAATTTTTTGTAAAATGTTTTTTTTCTATGAATCTGACACGTCGTAGCATGAGTTTAAGTACGTCTTACATTTGAGATTCGTTTGAGTATTCGGGCGTAAGTCTCTTTAAATTATTGTCCTTACAAGAGCTGCTTTTAGAAAGGAATTTAAAAATTCAATAAGCATATTCAACCATTGTATTTGTTTCAAACTAGATAATATAAACTAGATAAAATCAACGACCTCAGGAACGTCAATCAAATGATCAAGAAAATAATAATTAGCCAATCAGTGTTATAAACTGCTAAACAAATAAGATAAGACAGTCAATATCGACGTCGCCCGCTAGACCGAGCTCGTATGAATTGTACGGTCGATTATAATCTTATATCTAACTAGTATTATATTATTAGAATGTATTATATCCCCACCGTGGTTCAAGCCTTGTCGTGGCGGCAGGGCTCAGTAACCTAAGGTGAACTTGGGCTAAGCAAATTGAGCCGAAGGAGGGGATAGGGTGATCATTGCACAGTCCCGACGTTGGGAGAGATTGTTCTGTGGTGGTTAAGGACATATAAAGAAAAAGATTCAAGAAAAGAGCATACTCCCATTTGAAAGGCTGGCAACGCATCTGCTAACCCTCTGGTGTAGCGGATGACAGTGGATGTCGCTATCACTTACCATCAGGTAAAACGGCTGTCCGTATGCCCCCTCTTCTATAAAAGTAAAAGATTTCATGGAAGTTACCACACCCTGGGAATAAGGCGTTCCTTCCCCGGAATTTAGGATAATTTGAAAAGATTAGTTCCACTGAGTTTGTTTCGCCGGTTCTCAGTGGGATTGTCTGGGAACCAGTGGTAGATTCAATTGACGTTCAACGTCGAAGTATTGGTACTATTTTGAATAAAACATTTTTGATTTTGATTTTTGGTGCGGGACAACCCCTTTGTGGGGGTGGCGTCGGTCCCATGAGGGAGTTAACTAGCCGTCGAGATGCCCTGTTTGCTTAACAGATCCGGGGCACTTCACCAAAGGCGGCATTGGTGGCACTCGCCGGGTTTTAGTGGGTAGAGCTGCGCCCACCTTACCACCTTTCGGTTACCACCTTTCGGGCGCAGCGAATCCCACATACCCATCTGGGGGAGTCCCAACACCCCCGCGGGATGCCATGGATATTATGGATGGATACTACTGTTGTACAAAAAAGCGACGTGAAGTACCTTACAAGCTATGCGAAGATCCTGAATGAAAAAAAAGAAAGTGCTGATAAATGCTTGATAAAGAGTCCTTCATTAGGATGAACATATTTTAAGCGCGAAAGTTTGTATGTATGAATATTTGTTACTTTTTCACAAAAGAAAGTACTGAATGGATTTTCATGAAACTTTACAATAATGTAGCTTGTATCAATAAACGCCAAGACGACCGATCCATTGCCACTCCAACACGGACCGGCCAGGGCACGGAGATCGTCTTCCATAAGTTTATTCTTTATTCTTTGTAAGCGATTTGCTAAAGTTTGAAAACTGTACTAAAAACAAATACAACGAAATAATGGAAGTGATTGTTTACCTACAGATTTCTGTATATTCGCACTAGCTATTAAGTTTGTTCGTACGATGTTACGCGTTAATCGAAAACGATTTTGGAAAAATAATTACACGGTAGAATTCATATGGAGATTAGATTTGGGCAACCGATTGCATAACTTGTAGAGTCTATATAACCCTTTATTATGTCTGGCTATTAGAGCCACGAGAAAACCAATCAGTGATGCAATAGAAGTGCATCACGTTGGAAAAACAAATGACGCAATAATCAGCCCTTCTCGTGTTAATTGGGATAGATGACTATCACTGAATCTGAGAGATTAGCCAAGTAGTAAATAGTTGCCCATTAACATAAACCAATTTACCCGGTACTCGTATGTTAACTCGTACTTTGGCAAAAAAGGATTATTTTGCCAGAATCTTAACTTTTCTATGTGCTACCTATCCTGTGACGCAAGATAAACATAGGCTGTAAGATAGGTGCATCTCGGGAGTAAAAAAGTGATGATGATGCAGACAATTAAGCGGTGCTTTCTACTGGTAAATCCTAATATGAAATTATTTTTAGGTGTTAGGTGCAAATTGAATACATTTATTTGCTTATCAATACTTATATAATTAAGCTTAAGGATTTATTTGTTTGAAAGCGTTAATCTGCAAAACTAAAATTCGGATTCGAAGATTTTTTTTGGCAATGATAATTAATAATTGATTGCCCATAATTTGGAGACAAATCTTTTTTTACTTTAGGGCCAGTTAAACCGTGTATAGCAGCTAATTGTAAATTAATATAGAAACCTTACATAAGAAATATCAGATATTTCTTAATTACATTTTCTAGAACGTCGTTAAAACCTAAGAAAATCCCACTTTCGACATATCTCACGCGAAACCTGCCTATCAGCTGATCGGAGTTTATCTAACGCTTGTTTTATTCATCGAATCAACTTCGATCGAAGATATGAATACATTAAGCATTATAACTGTCTTGTAAACTGTTAAAGCTTCAAAATCTTACAAGGAGTCAGTACAATTTTATTTGTATTGTCGTATCGTAACCATATGTATAGTTTCACAATCAATGATAAAATAACATTTTATTTCTTTAAACCAATATATCTGCTCTTATCTAGATTGACGTACTTATTTCTTTATATAAAGATTAAATAATGAGTAAATAAATCAAGAATATTTTTAAGCACACATACTTAAGGTAATTAAGATTTTCTGATAACGCTGAATACACACTATTTTAATTTAAAAACGGATAGAAAGTATATTCACGGATTATATATAAACGGATGTATAATATGTTATGGACTAGAACATTTTTCAACAAAATAATTTTATCTATTTGAATTGCACTTAAAAGAACCATACACTAAAATAAATAGTGGTGGTATTTATGCATTGGTAAATGCAAAAGATTAACTGTTATTTTTTCATCTCGATTGCCAATAAGAAACGAATGATAAACACTTGTCGAACTATTGTATTTATTTCCCTTGACTTTACGATCGTTACATCGTAGACCCGCCTCGTGTTGCCAAACAGACGTACGATACCAATTTACATATATGTAAATATTCAGGGACAATCTTTCTACGATACGATCATATGATTATAAAAATTATCTAGGACAATAACTCGACAATGTGTGGGTTAATTAGGTGATTTGCCCTTTTTTTTACTAAACTACCACTAAAACCCGACGAGTGCCACCAATAGCGCCTTTGGTGAGGTATCCCGGATCTGTTGAGCTCTCTTATAAGAGGGAGAGACAGTGGGGAGACACACTCCCCGCGGGATGCCTCTGAGCATTTCCCGGCGTTAAAGAAAAAGAAAGCTTATACATCAGAATAACATATAGGCTATAATTAATTCCTGTACACCCACGGGAATGGGAAGTAAACGGGTGAAACCGCGGGGCGCTGCTAGTTTCATTTAATATTACATACAGCCTGATCCGGACTGACCAAGCCTACTGTAAATATACTTTTTTTTTTAACGCGAGATAAGCCGGAAAGATCAGTCAAAAATAAATATTTAGGGTCAATCACACGTCTACATCCACTTTTTTATTTTATTAACCCCTAAATTCGCTTAAACTAGTTCAATTCTTCCAAACTCTAGCATGAATTGTAGTTAAAAAGCTTCAATATTTTGGACTTTTTTATATTAGTTGGATAGGCAAACTGGCAAACGTACCACCTGATGGTAAGTGGTCGACGTCGCCCATGTACATAAACTAGTATCCTGGAACGAGCCCAGGCAACTCATTGATGTGTTGCCTATCCTGAGACATAAGATGTTAACTCTCGGTGCCAGTAATTACAGTGCCTGTCTTGCCCTTCTCTCCGAAACACAGCAAAGCTGTTTCACGGGAGAAACAAGGAAGATGATGGTACCCATGCAGCCGGGAGCGCGGCACAGCGCTTCCCTCCCACCGGTATCACTATCAAAACTATTGGATCCTGAATTTCCACTTTTATATATATTCGGTATTACCGTGAGACTCGTCTGACCGACCGTCTCGTAATAGTTAAATAGTTTTGAATATTTCCAATCCTATTCATCAGTTTGTTTAATACTGAACACCTAAAGCTTGTAATGTTAATGTAAATGTATGTTGCGGGCATATCGGACATTCGATCAAATTGCGCAACGCCCGCGTGACACGGTCGCTCGTGACCACTTCACACTCGACACAACGATATTTTGTTAAAGGGTAACAACTAAATTATTATGTGTCTAGCAACCACTTAATGATAAGTAATTGATTATAAAGAAATTTAATTTAAATTAGTAAATTTGTATGTATGTATTTTGTATATTTTAATGATACAAAAAATCTAG
This sequence comes from Helleia helle, assembly GCA_963853865.1. Classification (NCBI taxonomy): domain Eukaryota; kingdom Metazoa; phylum Arthropoda; class Insecta; order Lepidoptera; family Lycaenidae; genus Helleia; species Helleia helle. Next base: position 19,926,204 of record OY971421.1, read on the forward strand.
TTTAATAACAAAGATCAAAATCAGTTAAACCAAAAACGATTTGTTGTTTTTATATCAATGCTATCTGTACTTTTTCGCAGTGGCGTATTAAAAATATATTAATCTAATTACTATAGAACCTTAAACGAACATAAATAAATAGTTAATAATAATTATAAACATATTAAGTCAATGATAAGCGCGAAATGTATGATATATTTCGTCTATGGTCAAATAATTGCGTTCGTTAATGTAAAGTATATAAATATTATCGTATGTCAAGGTCCGTTAATTCATCTGTTTCACATATTGGCCTTTTAATAGTATTGAACACATGTAACACATTTGACGCATGAGCGATTACAGGTTCGCGACCGCGTGGGAAAGGCCGGACATTGATCAAATTGTCCTAATTCTAGTTACTATTGCTCACATTTTACAATTTTTAGGGCTATTACGCACTGCATCCGATCCGAATCTGAGGTAATACTTTATAGACTTATTTTGCACCGTTTCCATTCTGCCCGGACTATAAATAAAACTATGGATTCTTCGGTCCACCAATATTTGGATGAAGATGATGAGAAAAATCGGATGACGGAGACGGATCTATTGCGTAAACTACCATAAAATTTGTTCTACGGTTATTTCGGAACATTTTTTGACGGACTCGAATCGGATTTGGTTTAGCTGCCGTGCGTAACCGCCCTTACCGTCCATATTTAGTAAATCGAGTAAGTAGTAAATTATAGTTTTGCGGTAACTATAGTGGAATTTTTTTATGGCAAATTAAAGAGTTTTTATGTAACTTTTTGTGTTTTTTATAGAAGAGAGGTGATATTAAGTGACATCCACAGACTCCCGCTACATCATTAGCAGGTGTGTGCCGGCCTTTCAAATATGAGTATGCTTTTTTCTTGAAGGTTCCGAAGTCGTATCGTATATAAAATATCCCCAAGAGTTTAATAGAGATTAATGTTAACAATCAGTTCTTATAAGTATGAAAAGAATTTCAATTCTCTATAGACGTAGTATGACTTCAAAAAGTCAGAGAGATATGATCGGTTTATTATTACATTTTTTCTATTAATAAACAAGATATACTTATGTATACTGAATTGGATAAGCTACCAAAAATATTACTAAAATGATTTCCGGTGAAGGAAAATATCGTGAGGAAACCTGCAGCCTGATGAGATTAAAAGTCTGAAGATGTATGAAGTTCACACGTGAACTGGTGAACTACGGCCCAACACCCTCACCCGTGCCCAGCAGTGGAACATTTATAGGTTGATATTATAAGTTATATTATAATGAATTTCTATTAAAAATGTATTTAAATAGCCTAATCAACATTAATTGCATGCCATCAACTAATGCATTAAAATGTATTCAAGTAATTTTCATCTCTTGCATCAAGTTACACCGCAGGCTGTCGGGCGAATTATGTAAGTTGCGTAAAGTTCAAGTGCAGATTGTAAGGTTTTTGCGATCACCGTTATGAGGACGTGCGCCCGTAGCCCGTAGCATTAACACGGTTTTTACACGCACTTTCGTACCGTATATGTTTTGTTTAAGCTATGGAGTAATCATTCATTATATGAGTGTTGCTACTTTATTGTTTTTTTTTTAAAGTCGAAAGGGGCAACCGAGCAGTCGGAGGTTTATGGTAACTACCGACGCCCATGGACATCCGCACAACCAAAAGTTGTGCAGATGCATTGCCCTCCTTTTCCCTATCCCCCCAATGGGCCACCGGTAACTCACAAACCGCATGAAACGCGATAGCCTAGCTGTCACTTGACGCCGGTGTTATGTGAACGAGAGGTACCTCGTGTCGTGCCGGCCCAGTACAGCTGCAATGCAGCATGGCACTAGCTCTTACTAAAGTGTGTGAAAGCATTACATAGTACGTAATTTGACTTTAAATGAGATATACCTAAATATTATTCTAGGTTAATATTGTTACTTAATTATGATCAAAGGATGCGGGGGTAAACAATAATTTGTTTAATTTATAATTATAATTGTACTAAACAGCGTAGATATTCAAGACAATACAATCGAGTCCTCCCGTGACCATGGTTGCTGTAAAGTATCCGAAACGTCGGGCTTGTAAAATTCTTAATAAACCGCGATAAAATCCGTAAAATTGTTTCATTATAAAAAGTATATCTACGAGTTTGACACCACTACATAAACAACAAATTTTTAAATATTTATTTATCAAACAGAAAATTATATAGAAATACTGAAAGATCCAGCATGAGACAACAGTATAGTCAAAACAATCCTAAACTTAAAAGAAGAAACTATATTTTAAAAGGATCCCTTTTTAAATTTATTTACTGTGTTTTTTAATTTTGTTTCGGGGAGCTCGATATTTCTTTTTTTTATAGAAGAGGCAAATGGACAGTCATTTCACCTGGTGGTAAGTGATAAGCGACAACCATAGACACCCGCTACACCATTAGCAGGTGCGTTGCCGATCTTTCAAATATGAATATGATCTTTTATTACTTAAAGCGCTAAAATAAATCTGCGCTAAAATATATATAAAGATGACGATGATGATGAAAGATGTCGTTAATGATGATCATATATATATCACATAATACAACGACATTACAAAGGCATCGTGACGGGAGAGGCGGTTGCATCGGCCACGACACGCTAACGACATGAAGGTAACATTGTGCTAATGTAGAGCACAGATTTACAATTGTTTCTATAACACTATGACTAATGGGCTATGGAGCTGTCTCAGGAGATGTTACTATAAAGGCCTCGTTCGTAATGGACATGCAGTGACAGGCATTTTATATTAATACTGTTGTTAAAACATAGAAACTGTTCGGACTACTCATTTTACAGTAATTGCACGCAAGTAATCTATAAATATAATAATAAAACTTAAAAACAATCTCCATCTTTATCTTAGCCCTTTTTTGTTTTGCAACGCCCTAGCTTTTAATTGTAAGGAAAATGCCTAATTTATATATTAAAAGACAGCTGTGTCTTAGTATATTTTGAATAAAAGTATTAAAATACGTTGTCAGATATTAAACTAAATATGTAATATTAAAATAATTATTTAAAACTTCGTAGACTGTCGAAATATCGATCTCCGCGAAATAAGAGTGAAAAACCAGGTAAATATGCCGTTTTGAATAATTTTAGTAATGAAAATAACCGTGTTAATATAAAATCATATTTAAATATGTAATACAGTAGAACCTCTATAAGTCAAATATCAAGGGAGACGCCAAAAAATTCGAGTTATAGAGTTTTCGACTTATGGAGGATTTCGACTTGGCGGATTTTGATTCGACATATATAGAGGTTGAGATTTATTACGTTTATGTTTCACAGCACTCATGTTTCAACAATTTTATTTGTAAACTGTTGTACAAATTGACGTGTATTGCAGTAGAACTAAACTACTTCTGACAATATTTCACTCGACAACAAAATATGACTTGCTTCGCTAAAGTTCAAATAAAATCAAAAATAATAAAATTAAACACCTGACGCCAAGCAAGCAAACATGTGTTAATATGTGTCATAAATTCGTGGTAATTCTATTCATATACTATATAGCTTTCTTAAAAAAAATCGTGTACTTACACTGTCCGCGAATTCTTAAAGTCGGTAACTTAGTTTTGTTCGAACTGTAGAGTAAATAATTGAGTTGTAGAGGTTGTAAAATAAAACATTGCTATGTTCGAGATACAGAGGTAAAATTTAATTTTTCGAGTTATGGAGGGAAAATATGTACCAAAATGGCTTGGAGGGACTCATTGATTATTTCGACTATTAGAGGTTCAGATTTCGAGTAATGGAGGTTTTGGTGTTTGAAGGGAGATGTGGAGGTTTTCAACTTATCGAGGTTCGACTTAACGAGGTTCTACTCTAATTATAATAAAAACACAAAATAATAACTATTTATTTCCTTTTTAATAATAATGACACTTAATTAAATCAATAATTATTTTAATAAACTTACACTAAATAATGAGAACCTTCTCGTATGAGATAAGCTCAGTCTGAGGTTATTAATGTAAACAGAAATAATATTATTCTAGAAATATCAAGATATAATCGTAATGAATCAGACTGCATAATTTAAATATCTTTAATCTTAAATAAGAGCGATAATTATTAGCTATTTACTAAAGAAAATGATTATTATTTAATGAGATCCCATTATTAATAAGAAAATTACTTGAATAAAACATTTCTAGAAATTCCGCGGCAAAATTTTAAGGGAAAAAGTTTCGTTTATATGGTAACACCTTGACATGCTGCGATATTAAATATCGCAGCATATATTTTAGTAAATACGTCTTTATCTCCTATGATGATATGCAAACAAATAATGTGTATATTTTGCACATTGGTATCTCAGAAACGACTTCAACGACTGGGATGTTAATATGTCTTGTTCATATATTTATATATATAGCGCCATTTGTAGAATTTTGTGGAAAATCATGATTTAAAATTTAACAGCCAGGTAAATTTCACAGTATTATGGTAGAGCATCATTGTCTCACAAGATTATTTAATAATAAAGATTACTTACTTGTACAATAGAACCGACGAGGAGACCGAAACATAGCGCGATGCTTGTCACCTGAGGAGCATTGCTCTCTGAGATGGTGATACAAGATGCCACACCGATGGACGTCAGGAAGAAGGTCCCCATCAGCTCTGCCACCAGCTGCCTCCATATCAACTTGTTATCTGTCAGGTCTGACAGACCGATGATGGAGCTCGTCCCTGTAAAAGAGGTTTTAATTGATAATACTCGTCTAAATACGCATAACCTACTTTAAAATGTTTTGTGTCTGGCAAAACACACGACACATTTTTGTAGTTGCGAGAAAAAAATATTTGAATTTGTAACAATAATAATAATAATTATTGTAATATAGATCTTGACAATTATTAAAAATGTATTTTAAAATATTCTTTAGGTCTCAATTTAGCCGAAATAATATGAATATTTCATTGTAAAAAATCAGCATTCTATTGTATTTTTTACCTTTTTTTAAACTTTTTGACATTTCCGCTATAAAATGATCATCTGAATGGCCATCTGTCATGGCATCGCGCGTGACGCCAAAGGTTTCACCATTTTTTGGTTGAGTAAATTAATAGTTTTATGAAATGTTATCAAGTGAAATGGATTCTAAATATTACAAATACTGTATAGTACCGCAATGTGAAAGACATTTTGATATTTCAGAATTTTGTAGAGCAGCAATTAGTGATAGAAGAGAAAAATACACCCAACATAACAACATCATGATCATGATGTTACTGCTGTTAACTTTCATGAAACCTTTTTCCCTTGCAGTTAAAGTCAGTCAGAAAGGATTATTCGACGGGACTATTACCTCTAAATTTATTTACTGACAACGCTAGAATACTATTGTTTGTATTAGAAACTATGACGTCACGAGGTCTGATTCGCGTTCATTGTGCTCAATGGGGCTATTTCCTAAATTTATTTCTCACAAATATTGATTAATCTTATATATTTTGATCAGTATGATTTATATTTTGCAATTCTGTACATTTAATTACCATAATAAATAAATAAAATCCCTTACGTCTTCCAATATTTTTGTCACTGTCAAGTGTCAACTACTGTATTCGAGATAGCTGTCATGTTAAATTATATTTTTAAAAACGAAGAGGACAATGTTTATTAGCTAAACAGCCTTTATGCAATAAAAAATAGTGCCCACAGCCCAGGCACTTAGCCGTTATTTCTGACTGTATAAATACATTTTACAATGTTTGCACTACAAGAGTAAGACATTTTGGTGAGTGTTTGTTATATTGTTAAGCAATACTTTATTAAACTATCAACCGTGTGATAGCCAACTGAATAAATAATGTGAGGACTATGTACGTGTTGAAAAACAATGTCAAGTATTATGTTTAATTAATATACGCTCGACTATTATCATTATATTATATTTTTGTAGCGCCATTTTAAACTTTTCATTTAGAATAATTAAATCGTATTTTTTTAATGTTCAAGTAGATTTTACTGCCGAGTGGTAGCGGTTGGATTCTACCAAGGGCAAGTTACATACACGTTGCTTGGTGAAGTACTTTTATATCATAAGAGGACAACGAGTAGGCTAACTCTCAATAAGAGCCCTGAAACACAAAATTTAGACAGGTTTGGGCATTTTTTTTCTTTTACGCCGGTAAATACTCTGAGACATCCCGCAAGGGAGTGGGTCTCCCCAGGCGGGTATGTGGTACTCGCTGCGCCATAAAGGTGGTAAGGTGGACGCAACTCTACCCACTAAAACCCGGCGAGTGCCACCAATGCCACCTTCGGTGAGGTGCCCCGGATGTGTTGAGCGAACAGGGCACATCGACGGCTAGTCAGTCTCTCAAGGGACCGACCCCACCTCGACAAAGAGGTGGACCCGCACCACAGAACAACCCCTCCCAACGTCGAGACAATACAGTAGGACGAGGTTCCTATCCTCGCCCCTTGTCCCCCTGTTCCTTTGTCTCTCTGTCTCTCTCTCTGTCTGTCTTCTTTGCCCTCTTCTTATAAGAGGGGTACAAAGAGCAGCTCCCTCGGCTCAATTAGCTTCGCCCAAGGTGCTGGGTACACCTTAGGCTACTGAGACCCACGACAAGACTTGAACCATGGTGGGGAGGTTTGGGCCTTCTGGTCTGACCAATAGACTGATGAAATTAGAACAGGCCTCGGTCTACTAGCTTAAGTAAAAAAAGTAGGCTAGATGGTAAGTGGTAGCCGCCGTCTATTACCAATAAAACTAAAGAATACCGTTGTATTTTTAGATTTGCCACTTACAGCTATAAAGCTAACTTTATATCAGCTAGCTAAAGAACGGTCTTAAACGTTTTCTCTTGTTCTGTATGTCATATCTATATTTGATGGCCGGCTGGTCGAGTGGTCAGGCTTCTGGACACTTTACGTAGCGGTCGCGGTTTCGTATCCCGCCAGTTGCAGATATTTTTTATGATGAGTATAAGTCTGCACATCCGTTGCATCCCTTAGTAGTTCTTAGTAGGTACCTATAACACAAGTTCTTACGAACTTAGTAGCTAGGTTAACGTGGTGTGATTCTTGGTTAATATTTAAATAAAAAGCCTTAGTATTTTTACCATATTGAAATAGTTGTAAGGCTACTGCCAAGCAGGGTATATTTATTTGAGCTTTATTTACAAAAGTAGGTTTTGTGACTTGTTTCAATTATTATGACCATTTTAGGCCCATACCAATGACTTTGAATCGCGTATTCCATTCTAGCTGTATTAGGAGTCCTGTTTGACGTATATAGAATAATAAATTAATCTAGTTTTGCAGCTACGCTCTATATGCAAACATAATATTGTTTTTGAGTATTATTAAGTATTGCCTTAGAAATTAATTCCTGAAGGAATATAAAAAAAATGTCATTTAATCCAAAATTAGGTCGACTTTCATACTAACATTTTATTACTATACGAAATACTAGCTGCCCGCATAGATTTCGTTCTGTCAAAGGGGGAGGGGAGGAATTTCTTAAAATCCGTTCTTAGCTGACCTCTACATGGCAAAAGTAATATTCCTACGAAATTTCAAGTCTCTAGGTCTTATAGTTCCAGAGATATCGTGATGAGTCAATCTATGTTTCTTTATGAAGAAAAGGCATTCTAGAACATACCTACCGACGAAATGCGTATATTCTTCAGTGGCGTCATCTAGTTGGTGATGTTAGTATTAGACGTTATGCTAATCAAAGAATGTTAAGAAAACATAAAGAAAGAACTTTAAACCATTAAGATAGCAAATAACGTCCGCTAATATGTTTTAGGCAAAATCAGTGATTTCATTGCGAGGACTCCATAGTCACGTTCGATAAAAAATAAGATAATCTAATTTAGATTAACTTGTTTTTAGTTCGTTCGTCTGTGGTACAAGTATTGTTCTATTATGACTTAGGGACTAAAACGGAGTGGCTAGGGGAAAGCCGACGCTAGTCTGCCATGAGTGCCACGCTGTGGAGGACTCAGCGAGCACACCCTAGAGGTGTGTGATAGATGGACCGCACAGCGTCACGACCTCGTGGCTGTGCTTGGAGGGGACCTCTCGCTTTTGAGTGTGGTGCGCTGCCAGTTAACCGCTGCATGCTCGAGAGCGATGAGGCCTGGCAGACGGCGGTCATCTTCTGCGTAACCGTCATCTCGCAGAAGGAGGCCGCGGAGTGGGACAGAATGGACAACGCCATGTACGTCCCGTTCCGTCGACGTAAGACGGGACTGCGGAGGAGGTGCTACGCGCACCTCCTGCCTCCCATCGGACGGGACTCGGGGTAAGGTTGGTTACCTGCCCCGGTAGAAAATTTCCGGTGTCGGTGGGGACACAACAGAGGTTATCGGAGTTCCCCCTAGTAAGTAGAAGCCCGATTAGCCGTTTGTCTTATCCAACTAACAAAAAAAAGTGTAATACACCAATTAATCATTTTCTATTCGTAATTGTTGTTTACAAATGTTAGTAAACACTTTTAAACAGCAGTGTGGCAATACCATAATCTTTATGCGCGCGATTGTAGTAATGCTTCATAAAAATCTGTCTTTTAGATGGAATGGATAGATGGCTATAGACAGGATGGATTGTCCGATCGCCATTAAAGTTTAGACAGAAATAAATATACTAATTAAATATAGTGTTGATATGTATTTGCGTCATTCTTATAAAATACGTGTTATAAATTTTAAAATATTGCTATTTGTAGCAGAACAGTATATTTTATTTAAAATCGATCAAATATCCATTAATGTATCGTTTGTCAATTAAACATCAAGGTAATATGTTCATTTGTCCAGACGCAGTTGTCGTAGTCTCTACCTATGTGTAACTAGCGGACTCGACAGACCAAATGTTTTGTAGTGGACCGAATGCATGTATAAATAAAGTAAATCTAAGCCACTCGAAGCGAGCCGTTTAGGTGAAGCTCATGGACATACACACACACAGAAGAATAATGTATATAAATATAAGGCTCGTGATACAATACAGGTTTTTATCCGCTTTTAGAACCAGCGAAGATGAGCAGTATATTCTTGAAGGATACCCTTGTCACCTAATGATGCACAAACTTGTTTTACCCCTCTGCCCATACACGACTCACGATGCTCTCATTCTAAATATGTTTTATACAAAAATAAAAGAGTAGATTAAGCACGGTTTATTACTGTGGTGTCACCCGTTCCAAAACTGAAAAATAAACTTTCCTTACGGATAAATAGTATATATATAATAATACTAGCCCGGTACGTGCTTCGCTACGTATAAAGAGAAATAAAAAAAAATTGGAACATCAAATTAATTTATTCAAACAAAAAAATATATGATTAACAGCTTACTATTTTAAAACTTGTTGTACTGTCAACACTGAAAAAAGTTTCAATATGACCCCAACTGAAAAAGTTTCAATTTGACAGCAAAATCTCCATTAACAAAATGATCCGTCATTTATTGATTTAAAAAATGTGATAAATGAAGAACCGCTCGACCGATTTTGTGCAAACTTTACATAAACCATCTAGTAAATAGTCCGAACAAAGCCTAAACATTGGTTGGGATTGGTGAGCCCGTTCTTGAGTTATAAAATTACAACGAAAAGTGGCATTGATTTTTATATATAAAGATAATAATATCAACCCTTATATGTCCCACTGCTGGGCACGGGTCTCCTCCTTGAATCAGGTGAGGGTGTTGAGCCATAGTTCACCGATGAGCTGGCCCAATGTGGGTTGGTGAACTTCACACACCTTCATAGACATTTGATCTCATCAGGCATGCAGGTCTCCTCAGGATGTTTCCTTAACCGGTGAGCAACCGATGGTCACATGTAAAGGTGCACGTAGAGTAGGAAAAAAACTACTACTAGAGTAGTTTCTTTCCTATCCTATACTGTCCCACTGCTGGGCAAAGGCCTCCCTCTCTCTTTTCCACGCGTCTCTATCACGCCTACACCAATAATAGCCTATAAAATTCCTTAATTATTGTGCTTGTACAGTAATATTTTTTAAATCTGACTAGAAGCTACGAAAATTGGCGCTTTTAAACTTTTTCTAGCTTCTTAGATTAGTAATAATCATGGCTTCTACTGTGATCATGGCAATTTTCTCGTAAGTTGAATGGCCTCCCGTTTAATGGTCTGCCGGGATACTATTTCAAAGTACTATTTTGCGTTTGAGTTCAGCTAAAGGCTGACACAAAAAAATATAGGTATCTATATAAATAAAAATGAATCGCCGAAATATGTACGCACATAACTTCAGAACCACTGCGTCAAATTAGATAATTCTTTTTTTGTGTTGGTTATCGTCAAGACAAGGTACCTATATTTATTTTTTGTGTAAGGGCAGGGCAACGTTCGCCGGATTCAGCTGGTGATTTATAAAATGTAAACTAAATAACTCTTGTAATAAATTCTGCTATTTATATGAATATATTCAATTATACATATTCGTATGGTCGTTTTATTTTAACTTCATCTTTTATTCTTTGTAATTCAACCGTAATCAATATAAAAATTACTATGACGGGATTCGAACCAGTGCCTACTTGCAGGAAGTGACATGTTACACAACCACACCTGTAAAATAAATTATTATAATAAAGATTCCAAAAGAATTTATCTTAATCGATTATGCTATTTATGTTTACATACCTATGTATGTTCACATATGTTTATATTATGTTCTAATAAAAATACAGCTAATGTTACATGAATATCCATAATAATACAAATTAAGATTCAGGTATATCCAAAAACACGAATAAAAAAGTATAAACACTTCCTGAACTGATACTAGAATGAAAAAGCTATGAACAAAAACAGCAAAGTTTTTCTTAGCGAATTATAAAATTGTATGTAGTTATGTACCAAAACCTCGTATATTTCTAATAACATTTAGATGTTCCTTGAGGTTTCAATTTTCAATCGCCTAAATTTTAATTTATCTTGTTTTTTTCTCCTTTAAAATAGAACCCCTGTTGAGTTGTAATTATTGGACTACCGAGTACTAAATAACGAAAAAATATATTCATAAAGACAGTACATATGATATGTATAATATTAATAAATTATACATATTCATGACTACGGCATGCATATTAATGCAATTAACGCATAAAAATAATATTATCTACGCACGCATAATCAACGAAGCCAAAGACACGGTATGCTGTTATAATCTATATCTATACTAATATTATAAAGCTGAAGAGTTTGTTTGTTTGAACGCGCTAATCTCAGGAACTACTTACTGGTCCGATTTGAAAAAATATTTCAGTGTAGCGAGAAAGGCTATTATAGGCTATATTATATAACATCACGCTGTGACTAATAGGAGTTGAATAACGCGGGCGAAGCTGCAGGCAACAGTTTGTTTATGATCATAAATTATTTCTAGCAAAACGTATATATTATTAAGTTTTTTTTTTAAGTTTCCTCTATAAGATCACGGATATAATAGCTTGTTATTGTTTTAACTTTTAAGTCTATATAAATCATATAGAAAACTAATACAGACAATCTTTTATAATCAGCATACTCATATTGTATGTATTTAATAAGTCGTTTTGAATATCATTCTGTAAAGTTCTAGATTTTTCTCGGACAATACCAGTCGAATCCATGAGCTGGATAATTGTAATATATAAATAACTATCAATTTTACGCTCCAGTGAGTAAGCAACTGCATAATCATAACATGTAAATAGAGGTGTAAAAAAATGATTGATTTTATGAGTTCTAGACAATACGGACTTGAGCTACTACACATTTTATATAAAATATATTAATCTATACTAATGTTATAAAGCTGCAGAGTTTGATTGTTTAAACGCGCTAATCTCAGGAACTACTGGACCGATTTGAAAAATTCTTTCAGTGTTATATAGCCCATTTATCGAGGAAGGCTATAGGCTATATAACATCAGCTGTAATTAACAGTAATTAAGTTATCGCGGGCGAAGCTGCGGACAACAGCTAGTACATAATATGACGACATTCTTTTACATTCCGGCTATAGAATCGTCCATTCAGATTTCTTTTTTGAAGAAAGTGAAAAGCAAACTACATTTATCACAAACGTATTAACAGATGAAGTTAAATAAAATGTACTTTATGTGGGAAGATGATGTTGGAAGCTAGTGGCAAGAGATCGCTCGTCTTGGCATTCAAAGAGGCTTATGTTCAGCAGTAGACGGATAAAGGCTGATGATGATGATGATGAAATATATATGTACGGTTATACGATTGATAAAATAAAATCTTACAATGCATTATATACTGTTATTTTAAGAATACTTTTATTTTAATTACCGCTAGAACCGAACCGGTCTAGCTGATAGCACCAATGTCACCAATAGGTAAATTAATTATTGCACTTCTTTCTCTCTTTTTCAAAACTTGTTGACGGTCATTTAACGAAGGACATACCTACTTAATTTCAATTGTCGAGAATTCTATGTATTTTAATTATTGATTTTTGTATCTTATCTTTTATTTCTTTTTACAATTTAGCATCCTGCCACTTTTCTTTTTCCATTAAAAAAAAAAAAACGAAATTCAAACACATTCTAGAACGATAATTTTAAATTGACCATAGAAGCATTCAAGTAATGAAAATAATCGATAACGTTTTATGTTCTTTTCTAATTCAAGAGCATTTTTATCAATGAAAGTCAACAAAATAACTCTTACTATATAAATATTTTTAATCATAAATTTCTTACTCTTCTGCATTTCGTCCATCGCGTAATCCGTTTTCATTGTGATACACAATAGTTAACACCGCTTGCGAACCGCAAGAAATTTTGTCTGTAATCGAAAATTCCTCGAAAGAAAATCGTGCGACACTGCCACTCGGTACGGCTACGTTTACAAGAGTGAGCTCGGGGAAGTCGGGGATGCGAGTGGTCCGTGCACTTTTTATTCAAAATGTAGTTGACATGTGTTTATAAAATAATCGAATTCGGAACACGGCGTCTACGAGTTCGCATAAGTTTGTTGCCAAAACCACTCTCTATATATTATAGATGCAAACGGTATATTTTTACATTTAAAATATCGATCTGAAGTCGTCACATATTACTTAGGACGTGTTAGATAACCATGATGATAATTGGTCAACATTACCCATAAATATTAATGAGGTTTCAAGGGATTCCCCATATTGTACCATTCATGTTTTGCCCATCCTGACGAAAAACGGTAGATGTCCGAGCCGGCACTGCCTAAAGGAATTAAATTTGAAATAATATTAAGGCTTTAGTTAATTTTAATACTTCACTATCGAATTGGGTAGTGCCTGTAATGATAGTTGTCAGTTGTGGTTGAAATAAATATATAAATATCGAAAAAATCGAACCGATCTCTCAATGAGGCTGTGCAAGACCTTTTACTTAAATTATTATTATTATGTTAAACTTAATATCACAATTTATAGATTTCCAATATCCAGTAGGGCTATCGTTTACGCCTTTTCTCGTATTAACTATATAAAATAATACGAGAAATGACGTAGACAAAATTTTATCGTGCGCGCATGCTAGCCCTACAGATCATAAAACTGGCCAAAAAAACTAAATATTTCGTTGTTTACGACGATCGTAACAAAACACTTTAAAATTTAACTTATCTCTACAATATCTTGTAATCTACCGACAGATCTAAAACAAGCAGTGAAAATTAACTTCGTAATCGCTTATTTTATCAGATTTTAATATAACGCCATTCAACTAGGTATATATAGCGATTTTATTTTAGAATTTGCGATAACATGTGTCATGTAACGTTCCATGTGTTACCATGTGTTCCATGTGTGTAAATATAAAAAAACCATTATTGAAGTAAAGAATCATGTAACTATAAAAACAACTAAAGTAAAAAATCTATACGAATATTATAAAGCTGAAGAGTTTGTATGTTTGTTTGAAAGCGCTAATTTGCATACATTGAAGACTGGACCAAAGAAAGCTATACGCAACTGAAGGAAGCAGCATGGGATTGTAGAAAATGTTGCCAACTGACCTCCGAACTTCATTATGAAGATGGCAGCTGATGATGATGATGATACTTTAATATAGAAAGTTGAAGCCAAATTGATAGTTATATAAAAGATTAAAACAATTGCTAGTTATTTGAAACCCTTATAAATAATTTAAAGGCTTTTACACACACAATATTAAACTGTGATTAAACTATCAACTCACAACATCTAATTCAAGATATTCAAATTGTAAAACTATTGATTAACGATTTGGCGACCTCTGTGGCTCAGTGGTAAGGGCGTTGGCGCTCAAGCCGGAGGTTGCGGGTTCGAATCCCACCAGGGATCAAAAATATTTTCTGTGTTCCTGGGTCATGGATATGTATTAAATATGTGTATTATATAATAAAAATCTTAAATATGAGTATAGTATAAAAGTATTAAATATATTTCCGTTGTCTGGTACCCGTGACACAAGTTCTTCCAGAACTTACCACGGGACCAGATTGACGTGGTGTGAAAGCGTCTATAGATATTATTATTAAACTGTTATTTCGTGTTTGGTCACTACTATAATTAATAAAATATATTGTTAATTCATTTCCAAAATGCAGATTTTTTTATTGACCAATTTCAACCAATTTTGAAAAAAGTGAAAGGATGTATGCGAAATATTCCATTGCCAAATTTCATGGAAACACAATTTTATGAGAAAATTGACGTCATTTTGACCAGTAAGTCAATCAATACTTTCCATATGAAAGGAAATTCCAGATTCTACCGGTGGGAGGGAAGCGCTGTGCCGCGCTCCCGGCTGCATGGGCATCATCTTGCTTGTTTCTCTCGTGAAACAGCTTTGCTGTATTTCGGAGAGAAGGGCAAGACAGGCAGTGTAATTACTGGCACCGAGACTTAACATCTTATGTCTCAGGATAGGCAACACATCTAATGACTTGCCTGGGCTCGTTCCAGGTCTACTAGTTTATGTTCATGGGCGACGTCGACCACTTAACATCAGGTGGTACGTTTGCCAGTTTGCCTATCCAACTAACATAAAAAAAGGAAAAAAAGAATGCATTAGGTGAATACTATCATAATATGAAAGTCAACGCTAACTACCGGAGAGGTTTTTTTTTGACAGAGACAAAGGGGTAGAAGAGCCACATGATGGTAAGTGGTCAGCGTCGCCCATGGACATTAACTACTAATCCTGAGACATAAAATAATAAGTCTTGGTGCCAGTAATTACACTACCTGTCTTGTCTTGCTTTGCTGTGTTTGGAACACAGCAAAACTGTTTCACGGGAGAAAGAACAGGTTCCCGTAAAACTAATTTCGCGTAAAACTTGAATGGAATTAGCCAAAAGAAAGCAATGCAGGTTATAACTATACAAGTATATAGGTTATACTATACAAGTATATAGGTTATACTATACAAGTATATAGGTTATACTATACAAGTATATAGGTTATACTATACAAGTATATAGGTTATACTATACAGGTCATAAACCGGTCCGACGCAGGCATAGAATATCTACCCAGATACTAGGGTAAAACTAGTTATACAGTTACATTATACATGTAATAATATTATAGGTTTATTAATAATTCGACCTTTAAAGCTCTTGATAGCTCAAGCTTGAAGTTCAAGTCTTAATAATACTTAATAAGACATCAATATAAAAAGAAGCAAATCGTATTTATAATAATTATTATCAACAATTCTAGAACGAGTTACTAATAATACGAAAAATACGAAGTCTTACTAATATCACAGTATCTAATATTATAAACGCAAGGTTCACAATTGAATGGATTTTGATAAAACTACTATAATATAGCTTATACTATAGATAGGCAACACATCTAATGAGTTGCCTGGGCTCGTTCCAGGTATACTAGTTTATGTTCATGGGCGACGTCGACTACTTAACATCAGGTGGCACGTTTGTCAGTTTGCCTATCCAACTAACATAAAAAAAACCCCCACGGGAATGGGAAGTACGCCGATGAAACCGCGGGGCGCTGCTAGTATCTTAATATTGGGATGGATGTTCATTATTAACTAGCTGTTGCCTGCAGCTTCGCCCGCGTTACTCAACTCCTATATGTCACAGTGTGATGTTATATAGCCTATAGCCTTCCTCGATAAATGGTCTCTCTAACACTGAAAGAATTTTTCAAATCGGACCAGTAGTTCCTGAGATTAGCGCGTTCAAACAAACAAACAAACTCTTCAGCTTTATAATATTAGTATAGATTCCAGACTTTTCTAAACTGTTCTTCAATCAAAAGAGCATAAACACACCACCTCGATGTCGGAAATCCACAACTCGATTTTTACGGAATTTCATGCATCACACGACCACTGTGTGAAACCAGCTGCCACCTACGGTATTTCCGAACCGATACGACTTAGGGACCTTCAAGAAAAGAGCATACTCATATTTGAAAGGCCGGCAACGTATCTGCTTATATTCTAGCGCATGTCTATGGATGTTGCTTATCACTTACCATTAGGTGAAACGACTGTCCGTTTGCTTTTCTATTAAAAAAAGAGTTAGGTGTGTAAAATCTGTATCTTTTATAGTTGAAACTTTGAAATTGAAATGTTACTTAGAAAATACAGGATACCAGCGTTTTCTATTAAATTTCATAGATAGCTTTAAAATATTGACAGTGGTTTTTGTGAAAATTGTGAAACTAATCTCTGAACACTTTAATGACTGGATGATATTTTAAAATCTTATTTTAACATTTCATAACGCATCAACAGTAGATAACTTGATTGAGTACTTGGTTGTTATAAGTTTAGGTTGCAATGCTGTCAAGTCCAAACAATTTATATTATATATATAATTATAAACATCTGTTTCATTTCCTTAATTATAAGTAACATAAAACCTTTGGATAAGGGCGCGGCTCCACCACGACGCACGGAGTGGCTACGCACGTTTGTCAAGTTTCGCTTTGCAAGAAAATGTATGTGATTGTTTCCACTACACCCCACGGTCACGCTACAGATTAATTGACATTTTCTTGCAATTGATATTTTAAAACACGTGAGGAGACTCTGCGTGCGCCGCGGTGGAGCCGTACCTTTATACTAACAAAAATAATGTTTGCGCATAAGTCAAATTGATATGAAAACTTTTTACATGGCATGATCTACAAAACTACAAGTAGGTACACATGATTGGTGTAAAAAAAAAACATTAAACTTAATAAGATCAACGTTTTTACTACCCAAGATTAAAAGGCAGACAAAACATACAAAGCCAATATTTTTATCCATTTATCCATAATTATCGATACTAACTTACTAGGAACTTTGACGTCAGTCATAATTTATAAAATAGTAACCATAATATTCCTATGAATCAATCTTACTTAGAAATTTAAACAGATACCCGTATTTGGATTTGAAAGCATGGAAATGTATGACTGTGGAGGTCGCGAGCTCTAATCCCGCCACGGAGATAATTTGTATAATAAATATTATATTCGTATTATGAATAAGAATCTGTATATACCAATCTTTCTCATACGCAGACGTAACACAGGTTCTTGCGGGCTTCCCACGGGACTATATCATCGTGGTGTAATTCTTTATAAGAATATCATCATCATCATCAGCCTTTATCCATCCACTGTTGAACATAGGCCTCCCTCAATGAACCCCAAAACGGCCGAAGCCTCGCCACTCGGATCCAACACGGACCGGCCACCGCACGGAGATCATCTTCGGAGAATATATTTATTCATATTTACACATATTATTCGTACAGGATGTATTTATGTACAATTATGATCAGAGCAGAAAGAACGCAAATCTTATGTATAATATTGAAAAGTAACTGAGTTTGTTTCGCCGGTTCTTCTCCAGTTTTGGAACCGGTAGTAGAGTCATTTGACGTTCAATAAGCTACTTTGACGCCAAATCTTATGGACTGGCCTTCATATGAGGGGGTTTACATTTTATAAACGATTTCCAGAAGTGACAACGTAATAAACCCGGAACAAAAGTATTTTACCTACGTATCAAAGAATTGTGAGTCAGATTACAATTACACATATTCACGGTATAAAGTATAAACAATTCCATATTACGCCATGCAGGTCCAGTGAGATCGTGAACAGACTTAGATAAAATACTATTAAGTAGATTACATCAGTAAATTGAGATGCAAACATAGTCTTTTTTTCCTGGGTTATATCCTGACCTATGTATGTGACATACCTGTAGGTACCCACTGGAAAAATATTCGATATATAATATGCGAGAAGTGCGGTGAGTGGCGGTAGGGCTCAGTAGCATTAGGCGAAGCTAATTGAACCGAGGGAGCTGCTCTTTGTACTCCTCTTATAAGAAGAGGGGAACCTCACCTCATTGCACTGTCCGGATGTTGTTCTCTGTCTCTGTGGAGGTGGCGTCGATCCCTTGACTAGCCATCGAGGTGCCCTGTTGCTCAACAGATCTTGAGCACCCCACCAAAGGTGGCATTGGTGACACTCACCGGGCTTTAGAGGGTAGTGCTGCGATCACCTTACCATATTTCGGGCGCAGCGAGTCCCATATACCCGAAGATACACTAAGAGCATTTACCAAAAGAAAAAAAGTTATGCGTTTATTAAAAGAGCAGCGGACGGTAAGAGGATGATAATGGTGATGATGATGATGATGGCCGGCCCAAGATGGACGCGAGTACAACCGTCTCGGCGTTCATTAAAGGAATATGTTGAGCTCGACGAATATTGATATTATAATCTATTACTTTTGTATCACTACGTGAAAAATGTCAAACTGCTTACCTAAACCATCTAAACGAATCTAAACAAATAAGCTCTTAAATAAACCCTGATCCTTTGAGATCTTTCTCGAATTTTCAATTTTATTTTACCGTTTTGGCGTTCCTTCAAAGAGGCATATGAGCAGTGTACGGACGAAAGGCTACTACTGAAGTTGCTGGTGATGATGATGGTGTCATGTAAGTTGACCGTGCATCGCTACGGTCCTTTCGAATAATTCGATACCGAGAGTATAATAAACTCGCGTTCCGTATATGAAGATTAGCACGTTGTATGCGCAGGTACAATAGAGAAATTATTTATAGTGCCACTTATCAGCTGTAAAAATTCAGTGGCCGTGTATGTAGATAAGAGCAGCCTCGTGTTAAGAAAACAAATGTGTTTGCTCGCCACAGTTTGATAACTTAAACACCGGGTTTACGATCGTATGAGAAAACGATGAATACATCTTTTAACGGCTTATTTAGTTTTGGCTGCTGGGTTGCTCATCAGCTTATTAAGCGACTTATTTATAAGTTTAAGGTGTACTGTTGGTTTAGCGGTTACTGACCCTGACTGCTAAACCAGAAGGTCGTGGGTTCAATCCCCACCCAGGACAAATGTGTGTGTGATGAACATGATCATTTGTACTGTGTCTGGGTGTAGTTTATCTATAATAATATGTATGTATTTAGAAATATATAAGTATATAATATCAGTTGTCTGGTAACCATAAGAACAGGCAGATAGTTTGGGATCAGATGGCCGTGTGTGTGTTGTCCCTACATATTAATATTATATTTCAATAACCCAATTATTATATGCAGTGCCTACACTATTTTATCTTTACTAATTTTATTTTCACTATTTTTCTCATCACTACTTTCACTTGTTAGATCCGTTTTATTTGGAACCAAAAATAATTCACGAACAGAGAATATGTAAATGAAGATGTGGCGCCACTTTTTTCGCAAGCTCAAACTGCGCATACGTATGCTTGTTTTTTTATATTCAGTCTAATACCACTAATACCATAGGCCATAGCTTAATTTAATAAATTAAAAGAAGTGCGCTTTACGAGTAACGATAATTTATACACGCATGCAAAATTTCAGCTCAATCGGAAACCGGTAAGTGGATCAAATTTAACTTGCAAGATTTGATTACAGACAGGTGAAACTAAATAAAAGCTTGTAAAACTTTATGATACAGATACATACATACCTGTAATGACCTGTATCTAAAGGTAACTTTTATGGCTTCGTGTGGAAAAACTACCTACGTCGTTATATTTTTTTTCTGGCCTGAAATCGGAACATTACGATATGAGTGTAGATAAAATATATTTAGGTATGATTCATTAAACATTTAATTATAATTATTTAACTAAATATATTTTTTTCTTGAACTTTAAGAGTACGGAGATAATAAACACAATTTTAATTTATTTTTGTTGAACTTTAAAAGTACTTAGATGACTACGATTAATGTTATAATAGGAAAACCCTAGATCATATCTAAATTATAATGTTTCAAGTAACCTTATTATATGCTTATTTTATTATTATTTAAAACTAGGATATCACCATTTGATGTATATCATCCTCTTATCGCAAATATGTTATCTACCACTTGTTTTACTAGGGAGCATAAAAATAGCCTTATAAAAATAAAAACTACTTAAACCATAGACTAAAGCTTGACAACTAGTTATAATTTACCCCTTTTGAACATGGGCTTTAGTCACCGAACATTTTGTCACGCACTCTGACACTGGCAAATCCATTAGGGAGCCAAGACCAAAGAAGAAGAAGTACTTTATTTCAGGTTTTTTTTTTCTTTTATGGCAATGAGAATTTACTCAATTTTATTTCAGGTTATAGAATCGTGGGAATCGTGTTCTTAGTAATGAACTTTTTATAGAAGTGCAGGTTGAGGTCCAATGCTAATCTCGTTATCTTCAAAACTGTGATCGCATTTTTGTTTTTATTAGATCTTGTAATGATTTTTTAACGGAAGTAGGTATGTAGTATGTAATAATTGAGGCTTTTTTGGCTTTAGTTAATAGTAGGTTTATAAATTCACAGTATCATATTTCCTCTTTAACCGCCCTTATTGTGTTCTCACGATTGTAGTTTTTCATCAAAATGAATCGTTTTTAAATCCAATTAAATTTAAATCTAGAAGCGTCACCTCTTCCTCGTTTTGTTACAATACCATCGTTTTTTTGACTCAGTATACAATGGTACAATTAAGAATAAATTCTAGAATTCACGGAAAAGTTTTTTCGGTTTCCAAAAAGTTTTTATTTCGGTTGTAGATCAACTGCGTTAAGTAGCTAATATAGCATTATAACTCTAATTATTATTTTTAGTATGATAATTTGATTTTGAAGTTAATGTTGGCTGTATCACTGCCATGTTTATTTCTTTTGCCAAATGATAGGGCATAGTAAAAAAAGATCCATTTTCAACCGACTGCGCTAGAAGGAAGGTATGAGGATATGTCAAACGCTTTGTAGTGATGATAATTATTACGGGTCACCTGTTGAAGACAATAATGATAACTGGTCACAAGTTGATGATTGATAAGCTCTGCAGTGCAGACATCACGTTGTTTACCAGCTTGTATACATACATATACAAGCTTTTCGAACTAGGGACATATCAGACTTCAGAAGTATATCTTTGTAAATGTTTCTATTTGTTAAAAGCTTCACATGAAAAATCATTACATGTGTATGTTTCATACATTAAGCCGATAAACATAAGTTTTATTTTATTTGTATCTATTTTAAGGTTAAGTATATATACAGGTCCTGAGACCGCATATGGACGACCCTCGGCTGCAAATAGAAATCACTTATATCTCCGTCGCGCCTTTGGCATAGCGGACGCGAAACAAACCTCTGCTCTGACGCGAATCTCGCCATGGGCAGATATTTAAGTGGAAATTAATCAAGTAATTTTTGTTGAGACAGTAAATGAAACATGAAGGTCAACGACATCCGTGAATAACGGTCTTTCTACGGATATTCCACTTTCTAGCTTCTAGTTTAATTAATGTGTAGTTTGTTGTCTTTTTTTTTCTTTAACGCCAAGAAATGCTCTGAGGAATCCCGCGGGGCTGTGGAGACCCCCAGGCGGGTATATGGGAGTTGCTGCACCCGAAAGGTAAGAGGCAAGGTGGACGCAGCTCTACCCACTAAAACCCGGCGAGTGGCACCAATGCCGCCTTTGATGAGGTGCTCCGGATGCTAATGAGCAAACAGGGCATCACGACGGCTAGTCAATCCCTCAAGGGACCAACGCCACCTTCACAGAGGGGTTTGTTCTGCACCACAGAAAAAACTCTCCCAACGTCACGACAGTACAATGGGGTGAGGTTCCCATCCTCGCCCCTTGTCCCTCTGCTCTTTTGTCCCCTCTTCTTATAGACATCTACAAAGAGCAACTCCCTCGGCTCAATTTGCTTTGCCCAAGGTGCTGGGCACACCTTAGGCTACTGAGCCCCACCGCCACGACAAGGCTTGAACCATGGTGGGGTAGTTTGTCGTCTAAGTTTTTAAGGTTATTATTGTGTTGTCTTTAAAAATTGTTCCAAATGTGATTTCATATAATATATTCAAACGATATTGTTTAATGTATGTATGAATAAATGAATAAATATCCGTATTTTGAATGCATTATAAATTGCGTTTTCACTATCATATATCGTAATGAACGCTACGTGCTGCGAATTACCGAAACTTTGAGGAAAAATTATTTTAGGTAAACGACTCTTGCGATAAAAATACGTAGAAACAAACATGGGATACGGAATATTACTGCGGATAAACCTAAAATGTAAAACAATCTATTATTGTACTGGTGGTATGATTACTCATTTTAGTCGTGTACTATTATGGCATTTTTAAGTTAAAATAGGAATATTCTTGAAAGAATAATTACTGTAGAGCTCATTTGGTAGAGTCATCGAGCATACAGAATAGAGCGGTTATGTTATGTGTTTTGTATGAAAACAATTTCTGGGCTCTGATTCGTCGAGCGATGGGCAGTCATGGATGATTGGCCGCTGGGACGTACATACAGATCACTGATTGGTTGAATTACTACGTTAGTGACAAATCACTGATCAGTTTCGTAATTATATGGCTGACATTAAGTACTCTATTCGGTTATATGTTCGATGGGTATGAGCTTTATAATAAATATATTTTTTGTCATTTGACTATCGTCTGGTATCTTGTGGTAATTGGTATGTAAATGGAATTTTCTACCAAGAGCACAAAAATTCAACATAATATTTACCAAACCACAATCTTAATTAGATTCCATTAATTTTTATATTTAATACATAATAATCAATATCATGAATGAGTTAATTAATGTATGTATTCATATTAATTTTGTTTTATTTCCGTTATTTGTGATAATTTTGATCAATAATAAATCACGAGCTTTCCACGGCACTACATTAACGTGATTATAAATATTTATTATCAATATATAAAATGTTGCTTCCGTACATTTGTGTCAGAATTCGAAAACTTTTAGACAAAATTTCATTTCTTTATAAGAGCGTCTTAAAAGTATTATTTACATCGCAAAGTTTCCGTAGAACAGAGTAAGCGTCGCTGACCTTATTAATTAAGTTTAGCTTAGCTTTTATAATAAAATTTATTTATAATAGGTAGTATATAGCTGGCCAAGTTAGATTTACTCTTTTTCACGTATCTAAGTTATGATTAAATCAGATGCGCAGTTTCGAGGATTAACTCCTCATCTAAACTCAAAAACCTTAACCAACCTTGAATGCCAACAAGAATGCGATCATTTTAGCTTTAAAAACCAAAACTTTTGAAGTGAAAACTTCTTTTAGCGCACCGCACAGGCGCACAGAGATTTTGTAGGATATAAATGAGGCTGAGTCATCACGTTCGGAGGTGAAAGGTTCGATCGGGTGAACTCAGGACTACCGAGTTTACCTGAGCGACAAAGATACTGACGCTAAGTAAATTCACAATAACTGAAACATCATTGTTGTCGAAACTGATTTCAATTTATATAAAAATTAAATCCCACCTATTATTACTTTGGGGTACCTACAACTGATTGCGCGATTAAATTACTTTACAGTGACATCTATTGACACAAATATAAACCTTGTCTAAGAAAACCAATAATATAATTAATTTTGTTTTCACTTCTTACGGCAGTCCCTATGACTGGTTAGGTTTTTTCATCGAACATATAACCGGAATGGAGCGGTAATGTTATGTGTTTTGTATGAAAACAAATTCCGCCAAATTCGTGCTGCGACGCTGCGCAGATTCTGCGCTCTGATTAGCTGTCTGATCGCCTTTGATGGATAATTAGCCGACGGGACGTACATACAGATCTCTGGTTGGTTGAATTGCTATTACGTCAGTGACAAATCACAGACCAGTTACGGAATTTTATGGCTCACACTAGTACTCTATTCGATATGCTCGATGGACTATAATAATAATCATCATCATTTCGTAAATCTAAATCAACTCTGACAAAGCGGAACAGCTAGTTATATAACAAGTAACATATAAAATAAGAAAATCCGCGCAAGTCGAAAGCCCTCCCGCACCTGTCCAACGAACTTGACACAGATAACAACCCGTTTCAATCCATCAATGTGAACACGAATATGGTGGCAAATTGTATTTATAGTTTCGGGCTTAGATAACGCCCACTTACATTCGTGTTGATAATTTTCACGGATTTTGAGTCGATCTATAGTTTTGGGGTTTTAATCCTACTAATATTATAAACGAGAATGTTTGTAAGAATGTATTTTAATTAATATTTCGCGACAAATCTAATAAATAGATTTTAATGAAACTTTACAATAGCATAGCTTATACTATATCAGAATAACATATACGTAGGGTATAATTTATCCCTGTACTCGGGAACGGAAATTACGCGGGAGAAACCGCGGGGCACTGCTAGTAAAGAATAAACTAACTTTATCTTTGGTCTACTTAGTCTATTAATCTCCCCACCATGGTTCAGGCCTTGACGTGGCGGCGGGGTATAGCCTAGGGTAAGCCCAGCACCTTGGGCGGAGCTAATTGAGCCGAGGGGGCTCCTTGTGCCCCTCTTATAAGAAGAGGGGACAAAAGAGTAGAGGGCAAGGTGTGAGGATGGGAACCTCACCCCATTGTACTGTCCCGACGTTGGGAGGGGTTGTTCTGTAGTGCGAGACAACCCCTCTATGGAGGTGGCGTCGGTCCTCTGTGGGACTGACTAGCCGTCGAGGTGCCCTGTCAGCTTAACAGATCCGGGGCACCTCACCAGGGCGGCACTGGTGGCACTCGCCAGGTTTTAGTGGGTAGAGCCGCGTCCATTTACCATCTTTCGGGCGCAGCGAGTCCCACATACCCACCTGGGGAGAACCACTCCCCAGGCGGGATGCCTCAGAGCATTTCCCGGCGTAAAGGAAAAAAAAAGGCTGTGTCTCATGAACCGTGAAATATTATAGACAGACACATAGACAGTTGAAATTTTCGTAGATGATGTAATTATTATGTAAGTATATGACCTGATGGTTTTATGTATAACAAAAAATACTAAAAACAGAATTAAAACAATATTTAAAGGGCTGGGGGAATATAAAAAAATAAATAATGAAATTAAAATAAAAACAATATTTAAAAGGCTCCCATACAAAAAAGTGATTTTTTGCTTAAAGTACGTCTTTTGTTGTAAATTGTTGTATAGATGATGGCACGGAACCCTTCGTGCGTGAGTCTGACTCGCACTTGGCCAGTTTTTTTGTGTATTGTTACTATTATCACATTTACTATTACCAGCGGTCGTGACATCGCCACCTTGGCCGTTACTACCGCCACTACCGCTCAGGTGACGTGACGTCACAGTATTGTTTCCGAAGTCCACATGCTGCGAAGCCGCTCGGACTATGTATCTGATAAAACTTTTGATCTATGCTTAGATTTTTTTAACTTGTAAATATATATTTTTGTCACAAGGAGGCCACCGAGCAATCGGAGCCTTATGGTGACTACCGACGCCCATAGACATCCGCACAACCAAAAGTTATGCAGATGCGTTGCCCTCCTTTTCCCTATACTCCCCAATGGGCCATCAGAAACTCACAAACCGCACGAAACGCGACAGCACAGCTGTCATTTGATGCCGGTGCTATGTGAGCGAGAGGTACCACCCCGGTCGAGCCGGCCCAATTCGTCTGCAAAGCAGCATGGCACTACCTCTAAATGTACCACAGTATAAGCAAAGTTACGCTGTGGTAATACTAACTACATTTCAATTCTTAAGTTACTTTTACACTAATATGTATATTTAAAATAGATTTAAAATACAAATCCTAGTAATAGCTAAAACTATATTCGTCTTTAATTCCTAAGAAACATCCAGAAGTTCAAAGTCCAAAATAAAAACAGGAACAATTTCAGCTGAAAAATTTCCTCGCAAAATTGTAATACAAATATGAAACAATCGAATTATCACTCCGGCTAAGGCAGTTGCGACCACTCGCTAAATAATATTGTCAATGAACATAACACGTCTTCTACCGCTAATAAGAATTACGTAAGGAAATATTATTATGTATATCAACCAGTATAACAAGAACATTTTAAATCGTTTACAAATGCATATTCAAACATCAAAACGAGATGATCAACTGCCGATATATTTTTGTCGTTTGCCCAGAGACTTGCAAACGTAAACGATAACGGGATCATCATTCTAACTATGATCGAGATAAGTACTATTTAAATATCTTTAAATACTACTTTTCTATCTGCTGTTGCCCGCAGCTTCGCCCGCGTTAACTTAAATTACAGCCGTATCCGTATTGATGATGATTATTTTTATAGCCTAAGTTACTCCCTATAATATCATCTATCTGTCAGTGAAAGTCCCGTCAAAATTTCTCCAGCCGTTTTAGAGATTATCCGGAACAAACAGTACAGACAAAAAAAAATTAATTGTTTTTTTTGTGTAAGTACCTACTGTTTATACTTTCAGATGCAATAAGTGAAAAGATGTTAATTGGAAATAACAAACCGACACTTCAATTTTGTTTATCTTTAATAGATTAATAGATTATAGATAACAGAAAAACAACGTCAATTAATTTGAAACTCTATAACATCATATACATTTAAGATATTAGACCCTATTTTAATAGATTATATGTTTAATATGAAATATATATGTTGAACAAAAAAGAAGTTTCGCAAATTTGAAACGCCAAAATAGGTACTTGAACATTATAATTACAGCCTTATACGGTATACGCTGTACTGATTGCGTTATTTGTGGTTTTTAATTTTTTCCAGAGCCAAAAACCACTTATTTTTCCTGCTTATACAAAAATATATAAACATCAAGGTTTTTATTGGGTTTGAAGAACTGTTCGAGTTGTTCTACATTGCTTCTTAATTTTATATCTCATTTGGATCTGTTCTATGTAAGATTCAAAATTAACATGGTGTTACTATACTAACGAGACTAGGTATCGTAAACGAGACATTCGTAGATAACGTCGAAATATCGAGCTCCACGAAACAAAGGTGAAAAACATGATAAAATATCCCGTTTATTACTAATTATAAAACTCTAATATTATATTTATAATTAGTAAAACCTCAGTACTAATTATAAAAAAAATATTTAAGGATTACTAAAATGAACCAAACAAGACACATCAAAAAAGAAAAAGAAAATGGACTACTGTTCCTGAATGTCCCGCCCGTCTCAATAATGGGGGTATCATGTGAAAATTGATTTTTTGAAGTGAAAACTTCTTTAGGCGCGGTACGTATATTTTTAGATGAGATAAAATCTCTGGATTCGCGACACCGTTACCACAGTTATGAGACGCTATTTGACGTTTATATGACGTTTGATTTATTTATACAAGATTATGCAATATTTGTTTACTCCAATCGTCAAACACACTGAAATGTCAATGACATGCGGCCATTTTGTGCGCCATTTAAATTTTAAAGGTTGTCATAATCTTTTACAGCCTGTATTATAGGTATTTGAATTTAATTGTTTTGTTTTCACTTCTATCGGCAGCCCCTGTTTTTTTTTCAGCGATTATTCAAACAAACCCTTCACCTATTGATTTCTCATGTACATACACTAATTTCACTCATTATAATGAAATAACTGTTACGGATTTTATCGTGGCTTATCAGTTTCTATTACATGCTCAACGTTTCGGATGGTTCACAGCAACCGTGGTTACGGGGGTCTTTCCGTAAAAGTTATTTCATTATAAACTCTTCAGCCGCATAATGTAATATTGGTATATAAACCTACTGAAATTACTTATCATTTTTAAAATGTCATTGCCAAATCCATATGTTTTCATCCCGCATGTAGCTAACCTAAGCCTTCACGGTTGGCAATGGCAGTGCGTATCGGACGACATTACACAGCCTTGAGAAACTTGACAAGTGAAAAGATGGAGCGGATTTAAAAGTAATATTTTGTTATAAGAATACTTTATATCGTTAATAAAATATTAGCGTATTCTTTTATTGAAAACTTCATTCAGATTGAGATAAGTTTACATACAATTAATTTGTTCTTAAAATAAACATTTTTGTATCAGATAAAATAACCTCTTAAGGTTACACAAGACGCTCATCTTTCCATACGCAGACCAGTAATTACTACAATGTTTGACGTTGACCATGAAAAACCCCTAAAATAAAGCCCGTGCAGATATAGTTAAGATATTCAAAAGTTAAAATAAATTTATTTTTAAAAGATACAATTAATAGTTTTTCTATAATAACTGTTTTGCTAAAAGGACATTTTAGGAATGAATTATTGTGCATTTCATTTTAGCACACATGTTCGCGCACTATGTCAGGTGAGATAGCAATCATTTTGTTGGAGTGCGCGCCGTCGACTAGTTCAACCTTAAAGTGGGATTCTATAAATTTGATTAAAAAAACAGAAATCTACTGAATAGTATTTATTTGTGCGCGCAACTTTCTCTGAAAAAAAATCCTAATGGGATGATTACATTTTTATATTGTTTATAATAATAATAATATCAATGGACGCTTTTACACCAAGTCAATCTAGTCTCGTGGTATGTTCTCGAAGAACTTGTGTTACGGATACCTACCAGACAACGGAAATATTAATGCTTTTATACTATACATATATTTAAGATTTTTGTTACATAATTACACATATTTAATACACAACCATGACCCAGGAACACAGAAAACTTTTTTGTTCCCTGGCGGGATCCGAACCTGCTACCTCCTGCTTAAGTGCCAACGCGCTAACCATTGAGCCACAGAGGTCATCTGTTGTCAATACTCAATAATGCTATATTTCAAATTATTTTTTATTCAATAAGAAACTTAGACCATACTAATGATTTGTATATCCGCCGATGCATAAAATCATAGACAATGAGACAATTTTGTCTGCGGACAAGCGTACCCGCGTCATAGCGTCTAATAATAACTGTCGGAAATATAACAATAATATAATATACTTATTTTCATTATCGGTACCTTGAAAATACCCAATGGGTACATACAAAATACTCATAAGTTGGTGGACTTTGAATAACATGATTTAGGCTATTTTTTATATGAAACCTCTATCGCCGTGCCATATTAGACATGGCACATTTCACCCATCACTGGTTATACCACTCGTTATAACATAATTCACGTGCCACACCAGTTACATGCATGGACCCCACCACGGTTCAAGACTTGTCGTGGTGGTGGGGCTCAGTAGCCTAAGTTGAACCCAGTACCTTCGGAGAAGCTAAGTGAACCAAGGGAGTTTCTCTTTGTACCCCTCTTATAAGAAGAGGGCACAAAAGAGTAGGAGGGGACAAGGGGCGAGGATGGAAACCTCATCCCATTGCACAGTCCCTACGTTAGGAGGGGCTTCACCAAAGGCGGCATTGGTGGCACTCGCCGGGTTTTATTGGGTAGAGCTTCGTCCACCTTACCATCTTTCGGGCGTAGCGAGTCCCACATACCCGCCATGGGAGTCATTCCTCCCCCGCGGGATGCCTAAGAGCATTTCCCGGCGGAAAAGAAAAAAAACATGTATTTACTGTTTACCTAACTGTTACTTATAGAATTAATCTGCTGTTTTGATTGTGACGCATAAATGTTTTTCCTAAAAAAACATAAAAAATATTCAAGTAATGTTAGTGCTTCGTAACCGGGATGTTTTGGATCCTTAAAAGGTAAAAAAAAATTGTTTATGGTCGCCTTGACCTAACACCCTACTAACATGCGAATCCAAGTCACGTCCAACGTATAAAGTTTGTGAAAATAAAACTTGGCGATTCCCAGTACTCGTTTATCTGCGTAATTTGATTCTGAGATTTGCACGATATGTAGGTGAACGGTGACATACCTAAACATCAAACGGACCATAGACAAAACTTCTGACGATTCTAATTTCAAAATATAACCGCGAAATCATGTTTGAAATTGTAATCTATTTTGTTTCGTAAACCTTCGTAATACATTTTAGTTTTCAACAAAATGGCATTATAAATTGATTTTATGTGAGATAAACTGGGTAATAATAGTTGCATTATAATTGTGAGTCATGGGAATCTCCGTGAATATTACATATTAACTGAACTTATAAATCGTAATATTAAAATACGTACCTAATGATTTATTCTTGACCTTCAAATAAATGAGATTGTATGTACATTTTATTCTGTTGTAAATAGTTTATAGATATATATTACACGAAGTGTGCAAGTAAAGGGAAAGATTTTTGCCCTCATGATGATAGGTTAAATTCAACCATAAAAGATTCGTCGACCGTATCGGATTTGACTAGTCCAAATCCTGCTCTCCCGAGCAGCGC
This sequence comes from Helleia helle, assembly GCA_963853865.1. Lineage (NCBI taxonomy): Eukaryota > Metazoa > Arthropoda > Insecta > Lepidoptera > Lycaenidae > Helleia > Helleia helle. The sequence continues at coordinate 19,956,935 of OY971421.1, forward strand.
GCGCGTGAACAGGCTGATCTTGAATAACGCGATTTTTTTTATAGAAACACCCGTGGCGGGGGTTTATAAAAATATGTTAAAAATTCTGGAGAATTCCTTCTGAGAACTTGAAAAATTAACATTAAAATTTATTTATTTATTTATTTATTGGTTTACCAACAATTGATAACACAGATACATTTGTTTTTTTTTTACATAGATTTTTTACAGTTTACAGTGCATCAATCACTTATAGGCAAACACCACATGATCAGTTAAATCACAACAAGACATAGTAGTTATAACAAATTAGTAAAAGATTATTGTAGTGTTATAAAGATATACATAATATAATACAGATGACATTTTTTTTGCAATGCTATAACTTTATATGTATATATGTATGTACATACATATATCCATTTTGTTGTGTCCAGGCTAGTATTGTGTGTATATTATGTGCGTGAGAGTGAGTGTGTGCATAGATTGTATGTTCTGGCGTGTGTGTGCGTGTGTGTTTGTTGTTCTGTTCTGTTCTAGCCCTACGATGTTACTCTTGGGATCGGTTTTTTGTTCATTACCACTAGTTTGTGAGTACTTGTGTGAGTGCGTGCGCGTGTGTGTGTGTGCATGTGTGTGTACTTTGGATGTCACTGGCGATGGTCACGAAAGTGTTTTTCCAATATGTATTTAATTTTGTAGTGCGGTTCGAAATATATATCGATCAAGTCGCTCCATTCATTTACAGTCTTACACATTCTGACACATGGGGAATTAGTGCCCAATACTGTTCTACTTAAAGGAGGGCAAAGTGGAGTTGTGGGATTGCGTGGCAAATTAAATTTGAAAAAAAAAAAATTAAAATGAAGAATACTCTTATTAAATTAGTTTATTTTTCTATTCTACACAAAACTCGCAATATAAAATATTTGTTGGTCACTTTGCGACCACCTTGTTCCCATACAATTTATCGTAACAGCTCTCGTCTGTCTTGATAGTCCATAAGCGTAGCACTTGTACAGTGAATCTCAATCATACTTGAGAGCAATGGAAGTGCATTATGGGTTCTCAAAATAGCATAACCCACGCCGCCCACGAGAGGGCATTGGCATAGTTTTTGCGCTTATATTAGACATGAAGTTTATAACATTAACAATTACACGCATATTTAAATGTGGTCTTTCGATATTTCTGGTAAGGTTAGTTAGGCTGGTTAGGCCAATTTTTTTTTTCTTATTTGGATAGGCAAACTGGCATATTGATAATTAGCTTACCTGACGGTAAGTGGTCCGTTCACCTGATTAGCCTAGACAGCTCACTAATGTGCTGTTATGCCTCTTCAACGTAAAACGATAAAGCATCGTGACAGTCTTGCAGTTCTATCCGAAATATAAGCAAAGCTCGCGAAAAAAATTATTATAGAATTTACTTCGATCCTGGGTTTGGTCGATAACCATAAATCTAGGATATCAATCATACACTATCATACAACAAATAAAATGGGCGCGTGGCCCAGCACATCTCGGTAGTAGCTGTTATACGGGCATATCAGTCAGGGTACAGTCCTACCTAACCCTGGGTTAGTAACAGGTCACATATACTACTTTCCAACCGAATTGGGCCGGCACGACCGGGGTGGTACCTCTCGCTCACATAATACCGGCATCAAGTGACAGCTATGCTGTCGCGTTTCGTGCAGTTTGTGAGTTTCCGGTGGCCCATTTTTTGAAAAAAGGAGGGGTGCGGATTTTTGATGTGACCTTTTGATTGTGTAAATGGCTATATGGGCGTCGGTAGTCACCATAAGGCTCCGTCTGCTCAGAAATTTGATTCAAAATCTAGTATTTGCCCCTTTACTAACACCGTCAGTTTTTAAATAGGTAATGTTGGATTAGTTACATTATTTAACACAATGCTGGTGAATTGAGATCTAAAATGAACGGGGATCTGATTGTTTTTTTCGGCTTCTAGAAATCCTACACGTTTTTATCACCGATACTTTACGATTACTAGCATAGTTTATGCTAGTAACATTATCATGAATGTGACTTTCAGGCATAATAATTGATTTGAAGATCATTGATTTAAGTCTATATCTGCGAGTGATCAAGAAATGTAAATGGAAGAAGAAATATTTAGCGCCTATATTTTTCAGGTATGCGTTATTTTGTTACACAAAAATTTTAGGATTTACTTACACTTTTTAACTATAAAGCATGTAGGTACTGCCAAAAAACCTAACTTGAAACGGACCATAGACAAAACTAGAAATTAGAATTGTACTTGTGTACTCCATTCTAATTTCAAAGTAGAACCGCTAATTCACGTTTTTATTTATTAACCGAACTTGAGAAACAGACTTTAGAACTATTGTTTAGAACGATTCTATTTCCGAGATATAATTGGACAAAATTGGGTCTTAACTCTTAACTGGTGTGGGGGAGGCTTTTTGCTTATCCCACCGCTTCATCTGTACCATGACCTAACAGTTTTGTTAATTGAAACGAATTGAAAAATAGGACGATTGAAATTTAGGATGATAAAAATAGACTGTTGCAAATGTTGTCATCCGTATCAGAGCGTATTCTCCGTTTTTTTTCGTCTTATGAATCGATGAACGCCGGCTACACACGAAAAAGTGTCACGTTCCGCCTGAGCCGAGCGTGCGTGCAAGATCGCGGAACAAACGATAGAGAGGCACGTTCGGATTTATGGCGTTATCACGGAAAATTATCGTCTGTAAACCAACTTTAGAGAAAAGAGGTAGGTTCTTTTATGTTAGATAGAGATTGAAGTGAAAACTTCTTTAGCACTTTAGTAATTTGAAACTCGTGGTCGGTAAAATACCATGGGCCTCTAAGTGAATGGGGTCCCTTAAAATATCGAGCCCCGCGCGAAATAATAGTGAAAAACAAGATGAATTTCACGTTTTAGACAGTTTTTATGAGGAACTGCAGCTTGCTCTACTCTATTTTGACGCATTCCTGATATTGCATTCGTCTCTGGAGGTTTCGCGTGTGACCTGCCCACGTGTCTTAAAACCTATCAATTCTTTGTTGCATACTTATGAAAATTACAAATATACATTATCGTACACGTACTACGCTATAATTAGAGTCCGTTGATACCGAGATTATTGTAATTATAAGATAATCTACGTGTAATAATAATGAATAATAAATTATAATAATATGCGGTGATTGATATCATCCGGTCAACGAGACATGTTGTGGACAAGAGGATTTTATTATTATACTAGGAAATTAATAATTAGGTAATATAATGTCGTAGTAAATATAATAATAATTATTACCAGTGGCCAGTGGGAGGAATGACGCAGCGCGCCAGTCTTCATGGATACAACTTCAAAAACATTTAGTTGTAGCTAAAATCCAATGCTGCGACTTTTCCGACTAAAATTGTCTCAGCTAAATATGTAGTATATAGGTGACAGCAAATCCTATCATCACCCTGCATATCTGTATCTTCCGTAAAACAGCTCTGCTGTGTTTCGGAGAGAAGGGCAAGACAGGCAGTGTAATTACTGGCACCGAGACTTAACATCTTATGTCTCAGGATAGGCAACACATAAATGAGTTTCCAGCTCGTTCCAGGTATACTAATTTATGTTCATGGGCGACGTCGACCACTTACCATCAGGTGGCACGTCTGCCATAAAAAAAAAAAAAAAAAAAGTTTGCCGCGAAGTCTGAATCTGCGACTTGTAAGTATCCTTGGCAATGGAACGAAGCTGTTTGTCATACACGTACTGCTGATCCTCAGATAGGCTGCTTTGTATGCGAACGAGCGACCGTTCACACAGATAATGGACGAATGTAATTGATATACAAACAGTAGCGCAAAATATTTTTGGATTATAATAATGTGGGTTGAGCTCGTCTACGAGAATGTTCAATGTATTGTTAAATGCCTGGTATAATAAAGTTTATTACGATTTTTACATTCTCAACGTTCCGGATACTTTATAGCAGTTCTGACAAAGTTATTTGTACATACCCCAAGATAATTCTATAACTTTATTTCTAGTTTAAACTTCCCAACAATCTAACAACAAACGAACAATCATACAAGTTTTTTACATATAGGACAGCTGATACACATTATCTATAATAATATCAAGATTGAAGTTATTATCGGCCACCGAACGCCACAAATGAAACACTACACGTGGATGCTAAGATACTTCTGGCACATGAGTAAATAAACGGCTTCTGGTCGTTTTTAAATGGCATTATAAATATTTCTCATAATTTCTATACTTTTTTTTCTTTTCCGTCGGTTAATGCTCTTAGGGGGAGAGGGGACTCCCCAGGCGGGTGGGGCCGCTGCGCCCGAAAGATAGTAAGGTGGACGCAGCTATACCCACTAAAACCCGTTGAGTGCCACCAATGCTGCCTGTGAGGTGAGTCCCTCAAGGAACCGACGCCACCTCCACTGAGGGGAAGTCCCGCACCACAGAACCACCCCTCCCAACTTCGGGACTATTGACCCCTCTTCTTATAAGAACCTTCTTCTAAAAAGAAGAATGGGTACAAAAAGCAGCCCCCTCGGTTCACTTGGCTTCGCCCAAGGTGCTGGGTTTACCTTAGGCTACCCACCGCCATGACAATGCTTGAACCTTGGTGGGGTACGTGTCCTACTTGGGTCTATGTGGTGGCTAATGATTCTTTCCCAAGATTCGTTTCTAATCCTGCGCAGACGAAATCTCGGGCACCAGCTATAATACTCATATGTCACAAACATTGTTGCTTGCTTGCTTGTTTCTCCCGTGAAACAGCTTTGCTGTGTTTCGGAGAGAAGGGCAAGACAGGCAGTGTAATTACTGGCACCGATACTAAACATCTTATGTCTCAGGATAGGCTACACATAAATGAGTTGCCTGGGCTCGTTCCAGGTATACTAGTTTATGTTCATGGGCGACGTCGACCACTTACCATCAGGTGGTACGTTTGCCAGTTTGCCTATCCAACTAACATAAAAAACCCTTTATTATATTCAACTATTTAGTAATCTACTTCTCTTTAAGCAGACGCGACGTTAAATATAAACGATCGGTCGATTAGCGGAGAGCTAATGTAAATGGCGAAAACTATAAATAATGATTGTGTTATTAATGTTATTAAACAATTATTATAATGTCTATATTAATCATAAGCTAATGATTAAACTTGATCAAGTCATCGGGCGAGTCACTGACTATGATTGCAGTAATTATGATCAAGCGAGAAGTCATCGCGGAGAAAATGGCTGTGACACTAATAACCTTGCATTGTTTCCTGAAAACCATATATTTGGGTAAACCCAGGTGGTTTCTGGACGTGGTGATTATGTTTTTACATCACGACTAATAATTGCGGTAAGTAGTTTAGAAAATTAGTTACTCCGAAAGAAGCAAAATACTTATATGGCAGTTCTTAGTTGAAGTGGCGAGGGTTCGGCTAACTAGGCGTTCAATGAAGGAGGAATATGACTGACAATAAACATGATAATTATTATAATGGTAATAAAGAGATATTTGAAACTATTTTTATAATCTAGCAACACAAGATCTTACAAACTTACCACTAAAAGCTCAATGCACGGCCACTAAATATCAACCTCGCTAGTTTTAATGTTGCCAGAATACTAGAACCATCGAGCATATAACCGGATAGAGTAGTAATGTGAGTCATAAAAATCCGAAACTGGTAAGTGATTTGTCACTGACGTAGTAGCGATTCAACCAACCAGTGATCAAACAACCAATCAGTGAGGCCAATCATCCATCAGTCGACCATCAGAGCACAGAAGCAGCGCAGCGTCGCAGCACAAATTTGGCGGATTTTTTTTTCATACAAAACATATAACCGGAAAAAGGGCTGTATTGTTATGTACATTACAGCTCTATTCCGGTTATATGCTCGATAACTAGAACCAAACAAAGAACCCACGTCGACTCAATATACCCGTCCTTTTTAACACATAGCTAGCGACTTCGCGACTCAAAGGTACATACAGATGAACACATGGCAATTTTTATATGTTACTTGGATGGGCAAACTGACAGACGTGCCAGGCGGTAAATGGTCAACGTCGCCCATGAACATAACTTAGTTTACCTGATACTAGCTCAGGCAATTTATTTACGCGTTACTATCCTGAGACATAAGATATTAAGTCTCGGCGGCCGGCGCCAGTAATTACACTGCCTGACTTACTCTTTTCTCTGAAACAAGGCTATTTCACGGAAGAAATAAGCAAAGTGGTGGTACCCATGCAGCCGGTAGCGCGGAACTGATAAAAATTCACCATTATCAATCACCAAATAATAGGTCATAGTCCTCTTAATTATATAAAAAATCGGTTGTCTGTAAAGTCGATTTACTGACGATAGTTCAACGTCATAAGAAAATGGAACGCCTCAGAGCGCGGTAACGCCGCATGCGTCATCTTTCTTCGTTCGTGCAGCCGGCTCCATCGAATTATAAGACGTTGTCACGTCAAAAACAACACCAATACATAAAGTTATTATACCTAGTGGAATATAGAGACAAACAGAACATAGAGATAGAGATATAGAATGAACGTAGTTCATGCACTTAGATTATATTAATCATATGATAAACGCATTTGAAAAGTCGAGAGTCAATCACACAGATTTATGTATTGGAAAGGTATCCTTGCTCGTTGAACATGAATTGGTATTGCCACAGTATTACCTCACGGCTCAGATATGGGTGGTTTAAGTGTATATTCTTGATGACAACACGAAAAAATTTTCGTCCCAACGTTAAAGAAAGAAAAACAAGGTTATTGTAGGTTCAGAACCCTATAAATAAGCAAAACCAAAGCGTTTAAAGATGATAAATCACTAACATTAACATATCCGCGGAACATAACCAGTACAAAAAATATGCAAATACAGCTTATTACAAATACATCAGAAACAAAATCGCCTCAGTTTTTCTCATGATCTATAAATAATGATTAGAACATTTAAACCGAGGCTTGCGAGTATAACGAGCATTTAACACGAGGATATATAAATTAAGCAGACGCATTTACAAATACTTCCAAGCAACCAAAAAAAAAATGGGACGGAAAAACAAAATCAAATATAAACATCACAACACAGCATGCAATTAATATTCGTGCACGTGCATGCAACATATATTCGTGCACATGCATGCATGAACCAAAGCCCTCATCTTACCGGGAGGGGGCGAGGACTTCGCCGCGGGTCCGCCTGCCTCCGCATTGCCGACTTCTACATCTGTAAATATATTGCCTTATAAATAAAAGTAAAAAAAATACAATTCTTCCTTTATACATCATTGCAGGGGGGTCAAAAAACTGATCTGGGGGCTGGACTCAAATGAGTGAGACCGCTATTGTGCCTTCAGGACTACTATTTTACTATTTTCTTCCTTCATGGTTGACAGTCGTCTAGTTAGTGCCTCGGGTATAGGAAGACTAGGAATCTGGAATGCTGAAATATGAGTTTTATTTTTCTATAGCCTGGCCCATGAAGGATAAGGTTGGAATCTCTGATAACGTTAAATTTCACTTCGTATATATAAGCCTAACTAGAAATATATAAACCCTGCATTGGTGTCGCCACAGTATCTTTTAAACAGTAACCCATATTATACTCCATATAAAAATTACTTCCGAAATTTACCGCAGTATGGCGTGGGTTTTTATTTTTCAGGTCAGGCTATAAATGCACCAATCCGCATTGGAAGTTACGATCTAGGATCCAAGACCCTCCTCGCCTGATTTCGAGGAGGACGAAGAAAGAGTTGTATATGAAACCAAAGATTTAAATCTTTGTATGAAACTAGAAAAAATCTCTTAAAAATGTCATCATTATTGGCATAATAATTTCAATAATAGCATCTTATTAATTATTATAAGCATGAATGCTTATAATAATTAATATATTATAAGCATGCATGCTTAAATAGACACGAGAGGAAAATAAAAGACAATTAATAAACATAATTATACGATTTATCAATCGATTATTAATTATTTTCTATTCAAATGTTTTATGATTTTTTTTATGCATCTTGGTTAGTATTATAATTATAAAGGTATGTTTGTTCGTATATCCTTTCTCTTCGCAATCAAACAACTCATGTCGGAATTTTACCTACAATTTTTTGGACAACTGAGTGTTAACTAATTTTTATTTATGTTAAATGGCCTCGATTGCCGTGATACCAAACGGCATGATACTTTCATTTCATTATTTTATTTTATATTTCGTCCTGATGATAGATGATTATTAAAATTAAAATAATATTTTATAGAAGTCCGTGCTTTCTGTATGTGGCAGGAAAATTAGTCGATAAAATTATCGCTTATAAAGTTTAGTTTATAAAGTCATTTAATTATTATTTATAAAAACTTAGATACGAACTATGTATTTTACAACAATATCAGACTGTTTATTCGTTGCTAAGCAACTGAGAGGTCAATTGCTTCGACGTGTATTTTACAAATAATCATTTTTTTATCATCTAAACTCTAAAGTAACAAACACACTGCGGACTTTCTCAATTAATATGAGCGTTCAATTCACTGTCGTTTTTTTATTAATTATTATTATTTATAAAAGCTAAGATACGACTAACAAATGTGTAAGTATAGCAGACTGTTTATGCGTTGCTAAGCAACTGACAGGCGTTTACAAATCATTTTATCGTGAAAAATGAGACCATAATAAATGCTCTTTTGGATTTTCAAACTTTTTATATTTAAATATAAATTATTTTTTCATTAGGTTTATTAGTTTTAACAATGCTTGGATAAGTTAACAGTGTTAAAGGCATTGACGGATTTTTGGACGCTTTATATCAACTTCACCTATATGTTTGTATGTATGTAACCGACTGCTTCGGACTTGATTTTGACCCACTTTAAGACGTTATTTAAGATTAAATTGAAACTTTACACACTATGTATGTATGTATTCTAAATGATTAAAAAAACGATATTAAAAAGTAAAAAATAAATTATAGTTAAAAAAACAAAAAAAAACACGCTTTAATAGCAAACCGAACTAAAAATGTGAAAATAATTTCAATACAAGAATTAAATGGATTATAAAAAAAATAATATTAATTATTGTAAAAAAGCGTCTGGCGTTTTGTAGTTTGTACTAAGTTTTTATACTAACTTCACTTTTAGAAATAAATAACACTGAAATATTTTTAAAAATAAATATCGAGCACTTCACGCTTTTTACAATAATTAATATCATTTTTTTGATAATCCATTTAATTCTTGTATTGAAATTATTTTCACATTTTTAGTTCGGTTGGCTATTAAAGCGTGTTTTTTTAACTATATTTAAATTATGTTATAATATAGTATTTTAAAATATTTTCTTAAGTTAGTAAAAATAATATTATATTATGTAGATGCCACACAAACAACAAAGTGCTTGACGTTCTTAGAAATCACATTGTCTTTAGGTCACTGCAAGGAACAGAACAAGATTTATAGAATTCATATGCAGACGGCTATTAAAATCATAACATTAATTATGAATTTTAGAATCATTAATTTTGCTAATGACAATATTATCATTTTAATAGGATTTATAAGTATATATATTTTTGTCTTAGATATTCTTCCAATTGTTTAATTCTTTAAATGTCAGGTACAAACAAAGTAATTAATCTCCTAAATGCAATTTTGGTCTCTTATAAACTCAAGTTATTGATAAACAAGTATAGTTCATTAAAATATTAAGTGTTGGTATATCTTTGTAAAGATCTGGTAAATATTTTTTTTTCATTTTTAAATTTTTATGCATAGTCCACTTCTGAACTTTTCTCAAAATCTCAAGTCTCTAGCTCATGACTCATTGTGAGCGAAAACATGATGATTCTTATTCATAAAGTAAAAATTGTTAACATTTTTATTGCACTATCTATTTACTTATGTAACTGGTACTCAGAAAGCCAAATATTTTGAAACCCATATGAATTGTAAATAAAATAAAAATATTTTTATCAATGTATCTTATTGAACGTCAAATGACTCTACTACTGATGAATGGATGGATGGGTGGTTGGTTGGATGGATGGATGGATGGTTGAATGGATGGATGGATAAATAGAGCTGGAGATCTCCGTCCATCTATTAAGCACAGAGATTCATATATATTAATACCTCAGACAGGTTGACGTGATGTGTTAGTTTGTAAATATTATGTTTTTTTTTGTAAATATACAAATTGAAATTCACAAATTTTATGCAAGGAAAACAAGATTTTAAACTGTAGACGGGTTAGGTAGGTCCTAAGGAAGATACAAAATAGGCATTGTAAGCAAATTATATCTAATTTAAATAATTGAGACGCCGGTTAAGTTCGAGTTAGAATCATGAACTTATGTTCTGTACTACATACCTAAATATAAAAATTTTGTGTTTTTTGATGATTTTAATGATATTTCCACGCTGTGTACAGACGAAATTGCAATATATTTTTATAATATATTTATGTTAGTTTGATAGACAAACTGGCATACGAGCCACATGATTCTAAGTGGTTAACGTCGCCTATGAACATAAACGAGTTTAATTTGAGAGAGAATTGAAGTGATTTTGAATTCAAACCTCATTCTTAGCAATTTTAGATGCACAGCTTTAAAATAATTTTAAAAAAAATTGCTTAAAAAAAATGTTAATTTGCTATAATATAAACACAAAAAACTGGTCTACTATAACGTTTTACTAAGTTTATTAGCCTTAAATTAAAAGGACAGAAAAACGGATAGATGGATCGAGTACGTAATCTCAAGGTACGGTAGGTGCGAAACAAGGACCTATTATAGTACCCAAAAAGGAGCAAAAAAGATAATGTACGTGATCGTGTTCGAAGAATTTCAGCTTCTTACGCAAACGGGAAATTACGTTAGCAATTTAGAGCTTTGACGCGCATTCGATTTTAATGGAATATTTTTACGTACAATTCTGTATTTTTTTATATCGCAGGGAAATCCTTTATGGATGTATCCAGGATCTTCGGGTAACTCCTGACTCCTATGTAAGCTATCCTTAAAAAATAAATAAATAAATGCCAACGCTGACTTTTATGTAGATCTCTGAGAATATCATATAAATATAGAGAAATGCCCCACCATGTTTTTTTGTTATATCTCAAACGGCTGCTTTCAATGCAATCTTTCAAGCAGCTTGAAATTTTCCGACTCTTACGCCAATTATCATAATATTTCAACTAATTAAGACAAAACCTTAAAAAATTATATAGGCTTTAGTGCCAATATAATTTGTCAAGGTTTTTTTTATAGAAGAGGGGGCAAACGGACAGTCGGTTCACCTGATGATAAGTGAAAAGCGACATCCACAGACACCCGCTATACCAGAGGATCAGCAGGTGCGTTTTGTCTTAATTAGTTAAAATTCCTGCCTCAGGAGTCATTGCATCTTTTGGTGAAAACATAATGAAAATCCATTCAGTCGTTTTTTATTTTATCGCGTACCGACAGACAGACGTGGCGAAAGACTTTGTTTTATAATATGTAGTGATCTAAGAGTGAAAAGTTATAAGTCTCTTTGTGCAATTAATTAACTTCATCCTTTGTTATAACAATAGCTGAAAATGACATACATTTCTCTTGTAAAAACCTCGAGTTTTGTCATCCGCCCGTTGTGCATACCAAAATACATTATTATAACGACTATGGTCCAGGACACAGGGTCCATTTTTGCACTTGATTCTTGTCAAGCTAATTTTCCGCGAGTAGCTTCATTTTGAAGAGATTTCAACAACAACAACCTTTCCAACAATTTCCTGTGTGAAAATTCTCGATTGCGGTAGCCAACAGAGGTAGCAAGGATAAAATATGTCAATTTGATGATTCTCAAAAAAACACTAACTGGGTTTTTTTGTTAAATCTGTTTATAATTATGTACATTATTCGGAAAAATATTTGTCTTACAAAATGTTTGATCAAAGAGTCAGTCCATCGTGTATCGATAACGAGGTCATCAAAAATGATTACTAACCAGTTTTTTTCTTTTTCTTTTACTTAATTAATATTTATATAATTTAACAGTCATATTGTCCTACAAATTCGTAGTGCTTTATCCCGGTCCTACGTTCATCATCAAATCGACATATTTTATCCTTGTTAGCTACCACAATCGAGAATTTTCACACTGGAAATTGTTGATAATTGTTGTCAAAATGAAGCTACTCACGGAAAATTAGCGTGATAGTAGTCAAGTGCAAAAATAGACCGTGGAACCTAGATCACTACGACTATAAAGTAAAAAAAATGAAACTACTAACAATTCACTTCAGCCAGAATCCATTTTTAGTTTAGTGTAAATGAAAAGAGCAAGATCGTTTGTTTATTTATTTATTTATATTTGGGAAACAAACAATTATAATATTACTCATAGTTTAGAAATAATAAAAAAGTAGGTACAGAAAACAGTTAAGTTTCCACTAACAACTAATACATATAAAACTATTATAAACACAATATCAGTATTTACTAAAATTTTAAACAATAATGAGAGGTTACTCTTTTTTATATATTTCCAAGATTCCACGTCTAAAATAATTAAATTTATCGTGCATTATGTCCAATTTATCACAATTTTTATTATAATATATCTGGCATGCACGACAAATAAATTCATTTTTTGCATAATTGGATTTACATGTGGGAACCAAAAACAAACATTTTCTTCTTACACTAAGAGTCCTAGGGCATTTAAAATTCCCCACCATGGTTCAGGCCTTGTCGTGGCGGTGGGACTCAGTAACCTAGGGTGAGCCCAGCACCTTGGGCGAAGCTAATTGGGCCGAGGGGGCTCTTTGTACCCCTCTTATAAGAAGAGGGGACAGAAGAGCAGGGGGCATGGGGAGAGGATGGGAACCTCACCCCATTGTACTGTCCCGACGTTGGGAGGGGTTGTTCTGTGGGGCGCGACAACCCCTCTGTGGAGGTGGCGTCGGTCCCTTGCGGGACTGACTAGCCTTCGAGGTGCCCTGTTTGTTTTCTAGAACCGGGGCACCTCACCAAAGGCGGCATTGATGGCACTCGCCGGGTTTTAGTGGGTAGAGCTGCGTCAAAAAAAAGGGCATTTAAAATTAATATTACTCATAAGATATTTTGAGTCTACTAAATTTATTAACAATTTTGAACAGAAACATTTGATCTCTTATTTGTCTACGCTCTGTTAGAGTAGTTAAATTAGAAATGATGTCAGAATAACCGGTTCTGAAATTAAGATGTTTTATAAATTTGTTTTGATTTTTTTCTATATTCTCTATGTGAATTATAATAAAACATTTTTTACGGATTTTATCGCGGTTTATTAAAGCTCGCCATTATATCAGATTTGATAAACCACAAGTCCTCGCAAAAGAACACAGATTCCAACCAAGGATGATCCGTGAGGCTATTGAAATTAAAAAACATCCTAATTTCAATAGAGAAGATGGCTGGCTTTTACCACCTGCTTGGGATCCCATTATTAAAATTATCAAATCAAAATCCAAGCATAATATGTCACAGATTAAAGATACAGTTAGCACTTTCTGCGTAGATAGGACTGACCAAAATATTGATGTATCATAGGGTAGTTTCGAATAACTTTGTAATGATAGGACGTATGACACCTCAGTCCTCCCGTGACCATGGTTGCTGTAAAGTATCCGAAACGTCGGGCTTGTAAAAATCTTAATAAACCGCGATAAAATCCGTAAAAATTGTTTTATTATAATGAGTGAAATTCGCGTAAACATTAGAAAACAATATTCTATATGTGAACCTTATATTGAGGATTCCAGACTGTAGAGCAGTATTCCAGGATAGATCTTACATAAGAATTACATAAATTAAATTATAATATATCATATTATTTTATTTATTAGTGCTTATTAATTATTACATAAGTAATTAACATTCCTTCCTTATTGCTTGAGTGATAAGGACGTTATCACCGCTAAAGGAAAACGGATATAGGACAATGTGATCATGATCATCGCAAAGATAATTACATTTATACCACTGAGATGGATGCACTTGTGCCGGGCTCCTGGCTGCATGGGTACCACCATCCTTTTTTTTTCTTTATCGCCGGGAAATGCTCTGAGGCATCCCGCGGGGGAGTGGGTCTCCCCGATAGGGGTGGGATAGCCCGGGTACACTCCGTACTCTTTTAAATAAAGAAACCGCGTCAACTTGTTTTGCAATTTTTCGATCATTTGTGTTAAGTACACACAGCACGAACTGGCTCGGGTACACGTGTGGATAGCCCGGGTACACTCCGTACTCTTTTAAATAAAGAAACCGCGTCAACTTGTTTTGCAATTTTTCGATCATTTGTGTTAAGTACACACAGCACGAACTGGCTCGGGTACACGTGTGGATAGCCCGGGTACACTCCGTACTCTTTTAAATAAAGAAACCGCGTCAACTTGTTTTGCAATTTTTCGATCATTTGTGTTAAGTACACACAGCACGAACTGGCTCGGGTACACGTGTGGATAGCCCGGGTACACTCCGTACTCTTTTAAATAAAGAAACCGCGTCAACTTGTTTTGCAATTTTTCGATCATTTGTGTTAAGTACACACAGCACGAACTGGCTCGGGTACACGTGTGGATAGCCCGGGTACACTCCGTACTCTTTTAAATAAAGAAACCGCGTCAACTTGTTTTGCAATTTTTTGATCATTTGTGTGTACTTATCTTCATGGGGGTTCCAAATGTTCGAATTATGTTCTAAGTGACTCCGTACCAGCGCATTGTACAACACTTTGATAACCTTTATGTTATAACTTTTTGAAGCCTGTCTTAACAAAAAGCCTAAATTGCGGAAGGATTTTAAACATACATTCTTAATATGGGTACGATACGATAAATCGGGTACCATCTCGAGACCCAAGTCGCGCACGCGAGCCACTCGCGGCATCTCCACGCCCCCGACAGTGTACCGGTGCTCCAGCGGCGCCCGCCTCCGACTATAGGTCATCACGCAGCACTTGTCAACGTTAAAAAATAATTTATTGGCCTCGCTCCACTGAACCACTCTATCTATGTCCCGTTGAAGACGCTCACAATCAGAAGCACTCTGTACTGTTCGTATTAACTTAATGTCGTCAGCGAAAAGCGAACACTTGGCTTCCTTCACCACCTCAGGGAGATCGTTTATCATTATGATAAACGCTAGCGGTCCGAGATTACTTCCCTGACTTACGCCTGACCAAGTATTGTACGGTCTGGAGTGGTAGCCCGCATATTCGACGTACTGACGGCGATCACCAAGATAACTCGCGAAGAATTCAAGCAGGTGTGGTGTGAAACCTATCGCAGAGAATTTCCTTAATAGTATACCATTATCTACGGCATCAAATGCCTTCCGAAAGTCGAAGTACGCAGAGTCCACCTGCAGCCCGGCGTCCACAGCCGGGGCCACGTACGACACGAACGACAGTAGGTTACTCCCCGTACCTCGTCCCGGACGAAAACCATGCTGATCGTCTGCCAGTCTCGCACTCACTTGCGAGTAAATACACCTATGCAGTGCGGCTTCAAATATCTTGGCGAACACTGACAGCACGGCGACCGGTCGGAACCCGCTGACGTCTGATCCCTTACCTGACTTGGGTACCGGAATGACTCGCGTCGTCTTCCATCGGACCGGATAGTGACCCTCTTCGAGGCATAAATTAAATATATGCAATAACGGTTTATCAAAAACCGCTCGACAGTCTTTGATGATATAAGGGGGTATGCCATCAGGTCCTACCGAGTGCTTTGGTTTGAGCTTCCGTAGTGCGAGGCGCACGTCAACAGCAGTCAGCTGTCCGACGTGCACGCGCGCGGCGTCCGCCCCCGCGCCCCCAGTCCGCTGCGCCTCCAGCGCATCCGAACGCGGCCGGTCCGGGTTATACACGAAGTGAAAATACGACGCAAAACACTCGGCGCACTCATCATCACGCAACTCTACCCGTCTTTAGTCAATCGCGTATTGCCATTTGCCTTTTTACTACTAACATACGTCCAAAAAGACTTTGGGTCATTTTCAAAATTTAGCTGTAGCTTTTTTTGGTAAGCCTCAAAATATGTTAAGAGCTTCTTTTTGACTACAGTTCTAAATTTTGAAAATAACTTATAGTCACTACTCGCGCCAGATATTTTAAATAACTTGTGGTAACGCCACTTGCACCTGATATCTCGTATCAAGTCGCCCGTGTACCACTCCGGATACGTAGGTCGTTTGGACTTCTGTTGGGCGTGCAATCGCTTATGGCTCGATAAATTAATTCATAAAAACAGGTTAGCGCATCTTCGGAGTGTTTAACACTATATAAGCTATTCCAATCAGTACTATCTAAATTATTATATAAAACATTGAAATTACATTTATGAAAGTTCCAACGATTGTAGTTGGATGAGGCTTTACCGTCGGAAATTGGCTCAATACCGTTCTGTCGTGCACCCGTCACTATACGGGCGACGAGCGGCGGGTGGTATGCGTCTATGTCCACTAAAGGCTCCTCCGCTAAATGCACTTCCAAGTCACTAGTTGGTAGTGCCGACAATACTAAATCAAGTACACGGTTATTGCGATTAAAGACACTATTTACCTGCCGAAATCCACAGAAAGCCTTCACATACTCCATATAGCTCTGTACTTCCTCTGAAGCCGATGGCATATTAAAATCACCCATCACTATCACTTTATTGAATTTAACACATATGATTTCTTAAATATTAAACAGGTGCATATATTCATTAACATTTGATTTAGGAGGAATATAAACCACGCAACACATAAATAATAAAATATTTTTTCGATGTACCGTCGCACAGATTATTTCAAATAAGGCTGCGTTTACATTACCGACAGGAAGGCGTTTTAGTTCATATCGCGGTGATGCTGCCAAAAATACACCTCCCAGTTTACGACCATCCGCTCGATCGCAACGGAGTATATTGAAATTGGGTGGGATTACTTCGCCATCGTGGATAGAACTGTTTAGACCAGATTCTGTTATTGCAAATATGTCGTAACCCGAAGCTAACAAATTAGTATGAAAGGTACACGTTTTGGTTCGAAGTCCGCGTACGTTCTGGTAATAAAGCTGGATAAATGTACTGTTATTTTTATTTTTAGCTGCTTTTTGACCCATTACGGGGGTCTCGAAACCACATCCATTCGTTGAACTTGGTGTTCATTGGCCAACTTTCAATATTATTAATTTTTCCAAATTTGGATTCAGGGAAACCGACCATAAATGACGAATAGTCTCTCTTAGTTCTAGGGATAATCTTCTTAATATTCACATCCGTAGAACCACAAATTTTAACAACATGTTCTGTGATAGACTCTTCGGAGGTGTCCGGGTGAAGTGACCATACATGCAGGAATAACTTTTTCTCCACCGCTTGAAAGGCCGAAATATTTTGATTTCCCCCTTTTTTAATGGTGTTAAAATGGAACTTCTTCTTCCCTTTACGGTAGTCTACAACCGTCCACTTTTCTGATTGCGGCTTATCAGAATAATCTTCAAAAACTACATCATCGTGTTTATTTTTCTCCACATCTGACTTGAAACTATTTTCCAATAATATTTCATCCTTATTATTTACTTCGGTCGCCCGACGCCTGCGTGAACGCATTTTGCAATAACAGCTCGAGCTCCGATACGAAGACAGCGGACGTAGCCGACGCTGGTGGTTCACCCGTCTTGCTCTTCGCCCGCTTCGGTAGTCCAATCAGCTGTTCGACTTTCTTAAACAGCTGTTCTATTACCCTCTTTTGCTCAATAATCAGTAATGAAAAATTTTGGATCGTCTGCTGTTGAAGATCTATTTTTTTATTTTGAGTTTCAATCGTCGCCGATTGTGCAGCGATTTTTTGCGTCAACACTTCTAGTTCCTTCCTTAATTCGCTAAAAGCACTTTCCATATTAAATTTCGACATTTTTACCAATAAAAGAAGTAAAATACACGGAGACTAATGTTCGTGCCTATTCGGTCAGTAGTCATCATAATAATACAAAAATAAATCCGTCTAGAAGATTTTAATAAAACATTTTAGTTAATAAGTTGTAAACAAATATTTTTATTCCGTGTAACTAAGATGTAAATCGACGCAGCAAAAACGTAGTTACAAGTGGCTAATGATATTACGAATATATTTTATTTCTATATGGAGTTCATTATTATTAAGTCATTTATAAAACCTATACAGCATTATAACTTCAAAGAATTTCCGTGTATTCCGAGCACGTAAATTATATAAAAACCATGAATAATATGCTCAACAACAGAAATGTTCTTAACGGAAAATAATCCGCTTCGTTAAGTCATCACGAAAAATTACTCACAATTGGTCTATTTTAACGATTTGAAGTTATTTATACTTAAAATTATTATAAGATTGATGTTAGAGTTTCGAATGTGAAGGGTATCTAGCCTCTAGAGTACTCTAGACGTTAGAAATTTATTTTTGGTTTAATATGTAAAAGTATCCGCCATATTGAATTAAATTAAGGAGGCGCCACTTTAGCATAAAGGAAACATTTAAATCATTCTTTACATTTTCTCATTGAACTATTATTTGATGTTACATTTACTACATTATTGTGTGATACGTAAGTAGTTGATATTTTTCACCAAAAATATAATTATTTCTCTGAACCAACAACAGCGCCACTGTAGACAGTTTTTCAATTTTTCCCCCATATGAGATCGTACTCCTTACCTCTAACTCAACCCGACGCCAGGAGACCGTGTGGTCACAGACTACACTGTTGGCAACCCCCCCACTTCAACAAACCAATAGTGAGCCAAATGGGCTCACACTAATCCGACGAAACATTAGAGCCTTCGGGCCATTAGCATAGATCCATCCTAAAAAATAAAACCTCTACCCTCTAAAGTTTCGAGAGTACCAAAAGTCACTAAGTTTCGTTTGCGATGTCACAAGTTAAGTCGCGCGTACTGTAAATAGTATTTATAATATGCTAGAGGTCCGTCCCAGCTTCACACGGGTAAACAATTATAGCCTATATTTGTTACTCGCTGATCATGTGGCTTTCTATAGGTGAAAGATTCAATTCGGTCCAGTAGTTTCGGAGACTATTCAATGCAAACAAATAAAGAATCAAATCTTTCCTCTTTATAATATTAATAAAGTATAATTTATATACTTAATTATTATTCTGTGCTTAAAACATAAGGTAAGTCGGTGTGGTTTTCCCTTTTTTCTCTTAAAAATACACTCAATAGAATGCGTTGTAGATTTTTCTCATAATATAATAAACCTAGATCCTCATCAAGTAATGATGCTGTTTGGACAAATAACCATCGCCCGCGCCGCATACAGATAGGCACACGATTACGTTTGATGCATTATTTATTATACACGTGGTTATTTTAATTCTATTATCGTGCTATATATTTGAATATTTGTGGATTGTATTGCGTGTCATCATTTACGAGAATAACAGGATGCGTGTTAAGCGTTTATATTCGTATTCGGTTGATTTGCTGAATAATTACCGAATATTTAAATTATTGTTAATATTTTAAAAAAGAACATTTTATTATTATTACTTTTTTATTTTTATTTTA
Organism: Helleia helle; assembly: GCA_963853865.1. Lineage (NCBI taxonomy): Eukaryota > Metazoa > Arthropoda > Insecta > Lepidoptera > Lycaenidae > Helleia > Helleia helle. The sequence goes on from OY971421.1 coordinate 19,976,556, forward strand.
GTTGGATAGGCAAACTGGCAAACGTACCACCTGATGGCAAGTGGTCAACGTCGCCCATGAACAAAACTAGTATACGTGGAACGACCCCAGGCAACTCATTTATGTGTTGCCTATCCTGAGACATAAGATGTTAAGTCTCGGTGCCAGTAATTACACTGCCTGTCTTGCCCTTCTCTCTGAAACACAGCAAAGCTGTTTCACGGGAGAAACAAGCAAGATGGTGGTACCCATGCAGCCGGGAGCGCGGCACAGCGCTTCCCTCCCACCGGTTTTATTTATTAAATAGTAAGGTTAACTAATTACTAAATAACTGTGGTTTATTCCGAAAGTTATAGAATATAGTTCTTTGTAAACGAAAGAAATATTACTTTTTGCAGTTTTTGTAAGTAAAAACATTAACTTTAACAATCTAAATAAAATTTTAACATTCGTATTCGGTTGAACCTACATTCGGCGCATCTCTACTAGCTATTATAAATTCAATGTTTGTATTTCCTTTCAGCACTGCTACCAGCAACAGCAACTGCGGCAGCCATAACAAATATCGATAAATTATTTACACGCCTGATCGGAAAAATGGACAACCATAAATTCTATAAGCACGACGGATACATCTCCACATATTGAATATTTCAATAAAATGAAAGAAATGTTCGACAACTTAAGATTTTTAAAGTGCCCAAGCTCACCACCATCAAAGCAGGGTTGGATTTGGACGATAAATGCCATTTTACGTCTTTTTAATAATTTAAAACAAAAAGGAATCAAATCCGTATCAACTCGTCGTCTTCAGAACCTGATCCTTTGGAAAATTTATTTGGTACCATTAGAGGAAACTGTGGTGCCAATTATAATCCTACAACTGGCCAATACATAGCTGCACTGAAGACGGCAATCCTGTCCAACCTTGCTCATATGGGGTCGGGTACTAATTGTAAATCAGATAGTTGCTCTGCAATGACGGATTTAAAAAAAAAAATTCTAACAGCTCCTAATGATGTTTCTGAAGATATGCCTGTGGTATCTACCACAGATATATCTATCTGTGGTAGATACCACAGATATATCTATAGAAACGGAAAGTCCACGTCTTGTATCCCTCTCCTTTATAGACAATTCTTTTATGGAGAGCATGCAGGATCCCCATGAACTTCAAGCCTCTGCATATGTATGTGGCTTTTTGTTAAAAATAGCAAATCAATGTATATTATGCGATTTTGTGTTAAAATATAAAGATAGTAATAATGCTTCATTATATACTTTTATTGAATTCAAAGAATACGACGACATTAAGAAAAAACTGTATTATGCATCAGAAGAATTTATAAAATGTGTAAAAAATTCGGCAAGCCTATGCAATAATTTTTATAAGATAACCACACATTTCATAAATATAAGGACATTAACATTAAGTAAATTAAAGACTAGAGTGTCGATATCAATTATGAAGCCAAAATAGGTATATTCTATTTTGAATAAAAAGCCATCCTAATCAGTAGTGCTATTCTGTAAGAGTCATTTTCTAGGCTATGCGCAGCGTCGAGCTCGTCGCTGCCACAGCTTTAAACTCGACGACGAGCGCAGCGCTGAGCACATCGGTATTCTGTAACTACGATGCGCTCGTCGACGAATTCGTGGCTGTGCGTGAGAGCGCCCTCTCAACGCTGTGAGGTCGTCGAGCTCTAGGGCTTGACACAAATGTCTCGACAAAATAATCGGTAAATATCGGTTAACTGTTTAGTAAGCGATAAAAATAGAAAATAGGGTTTTTCTTGATAATTAAGCACAATATATTGTTATTAGACTTGCTTTTGCATTAAAACGTGAGATTGAAGCATTTTTTATTCATTAATATGTCCTAAAATCTTATTTTCCAGTTGACAATTGACATTTTGCAGAAAAAAGGTTTTGTTTGTTTTGTTTTTGAGTTTTAGGCGATAAAAGGTTACATTCCTTAAAAATTATATATTATTTTCGAATTAAATCATATTATGTCGTGGCTAATAATTGTTAAGTATAAGTATTAGGTAGTTCCGTAGTTATGAAACTCGTGTTTTATGGTATAAAATAATAAACATATGAAACGTAGGTACGCTTTCTTTATTTATTTTTAGAAGTTTATTTATCATAACAAGATCATAATGTCAAGAAACTGTGCAGTCCCATCTACGGCGCAAGTGGAGAAATCATTGGAGTGTCTGGAAGAGAGACGCTGTCTTATCACAACGTACGCTCGAATCTCGCATGCTCGAAATCGTACACGAGCGGCTTGGCAAGATGTAGCTTAATAGCGACGCTAGTCGCATATCCTAAATCACCTAGAATTATAAATGAAACTATTAACTTATTATTGCCTTACATTAAAACAAAATAAAATATTTCAAATATTATTTAGTTCGTCTATGCTATAGGTTTTAGATTCTATTCTATATTCTATAAGAACATTTTTCTATGATTTCGGCGACACCGTAAATTAAAACAAAATTGGGTTTTATATTTACCAAAAATAATAATAAAAAAATAAGGAAAGACCTGTAATAAGAAAAACGACATTTAATTATATTACAATGCCGATTTTCTATATATTTATTTTGATAATATTATATTCTTTAGACCACAGAAACGTAGTGTTTATATACTCTTTACTTTAAGACTGTTCATAAAATTATTTTCGTATAACATGACACCTAACATTTTTTATTCCCCTATGCCAACTATACAACGTAAGGTTTTATATAAATTAAAGAAAATCATTTTTGTAAGTCGTCCCTTTTTTAGCTTTTTTCAATATATAAAGCATTGTAAAAATTCACGTTGCCTTACTTACTAGTTTTGTGTCTAAAATATGTTTAAATTGTAAATAAATAAACACTCTTTACATACTTTCACCCCGAAAAATGAAGCTTTTGGATTTGACAGTAAAAAGCGAGGCTGTAGGCGAGGCTGAGAGGCGAGCTCGACGCTGATTTTTGTTACAGAATACCAAAATGTATGAAGAAACGTCAAAAACTCGCCGTAGAGTAGTTCTTGTCCCTCCCGTCACAGCCTTGGCGGCGCTAGTATATGTTCGACATGGTTTGACGTACTTAGTGAATACCAAATTAAATTCACAGCGCTGTCACAGCGTTGCTACAGCGCTGCGTTTCTTACAGAATAGCACTACAGTAGTGCTATTCTGTATTAACTAACTATTCTGTATTCTTACAGAATAGCACTACTGGTTATTTAAAATTGCCGCTCAAACAGTTTCTGTGGGACCAACAGAGATGGCAGCTGTGTCCTGTCCTAATTTTTTTTGTATGAAGTTGACCTTCTTCCCGCTAGGGTAATATTGTTCTGTGGTGTTAAAAGAAGCTTTAATTTAAATAGTCTAACCAACAGATGGTGTTTGTTAGGCATTAACAAGACGACCGGTTGCGGTGGCCGGTCCGTGTTGGATGTGAGTGGCACGATTTAATTTATACTTTATGATTGTCAAGCCATCATAACCAGATTACCCCACCATGATTCAAGCCTTATCATGGTGGTGGGGCTCAGTAGCCTAAGGTGAATCCAGTCCTCTGTGGAGGTGGCGTCGATCTCTTGGGGGACTGACTAACCATCTTTGATGAGGTGCCCTGTTGCTCAACAGACCCGGGGCATCTCACCAAAGGCGGCATTGGTATCCTGACCTGCGATCCTGATGTGGAACTTGTACCTGGGTGTGCCGGCCTAAAATAAAACCGCTGCAAGCGCCTTCAGCCGCTTTTAAAGGGTCTCGGATCTGAAGACAAGAAGATCAGCGACAGGCTGGCCCCGGCGAAGGCCAGTCTACGGCTTCTACGTACTACTAAGGAAGGACTGCCCGGCCGCCACTAAGCAGTCCCCGCAACGGTCATGTCATACTAGGCCCAGGTTTCCATTCTGAAGCCCAGCACAGGGGCGTTACTGGAGGTGCATTAAGTAACACCTCCTACGCAACCCTGTTTGTCGTCCGCGGGGGGAGACCTCGTCGGCGGCATCCTCTCTCATCCGCTCGTCGGCCTCCTTCTGAGTTATTACTGCCTCACAGAAGGAGTCCATCGCTATCCATGACTTCTCGTTACCGAGCATCGCGGTGAAAACAAGCTGGACAAGTCCCCTCCTATGGGCTATGACTGATGTCAGATCGTAACGCAACGCCCCCCTTCTCGGGTACACCTCGAGAGTGTGCTGGGCTGAGTCCACAGTCGCGCCACAATCGTGACAGTCTGGCAACGGCTCCCTGTGGGCCGTCCGGCACAGGTACTCACCAAAGCAACCACGGCCGGTGAATACCTGTGTCAAACGGAAGGTAAGGGGTTTGGGCTTAAAGCGCACCCACCGCTCGAGAACCGGACGCAGAGCAGCCATTAGGCTTTTGCCATAAGGCTGCCGCGCTAGGTCCTCCCCCCACCTTCACAGTAGCGCCTCTTGTCCCAGTCGACGAACCTGCAGGATCCCGTCCAGCGTAAGGCTCTCGCCGAGAGACCGAGAGAGAGAGGCTATCGATTTCTACTTTTTTATGTTAGTTGTACGCTACATTTACTTGGAAATACAAATCAGTTTCGACAGAAAAAACAATGAACTAGAACTAGAGCGAAGAATACAAAGATCTTGGAATAAGTATTGGAGCCGGAAAGAGATATTTAAAGGAAATATGGCAACAAAGATAAAAACAAGAGTGATGAACACCTGTCTCTTACCGTGCTTAACCTACGCGTGTCAGACCTGGAGATACTCGAGAAAGGCAAAAAACAAAATTATCTGCTGCCAACGCGCCATGGAGCGCAGTATGTTAAACATAAAAAAAGACAAAAAATAAGGCACACACAAATCAGAGATATCTCAAAAGCTACAGACGCTCTTATTTATGCTAAAGGTCTAAAGTGGAAATGGGCGGGACATATAGCACGATTACAAGATGAAAGATGGACCAAAAAAAATACTGCATGGACCGACCCAGTTATAAAACGCTGCTGAGGAAGACCCCACGCGAGACGGCAAGACGACATTACTAAGATAGCAGGTTCAAATTGGCTAAAGATGGCAAAAGATAGATACCAAAATCACAACCGACGCCAGGAGGCCGTGTGGTCGCAGACTGCACGGTTGGCGGGGGGCAACCCCCCACTTTATAAATCAAAAGTGAGCCAAAAACTAATCCGATGTAGCATTAGGGCCTTCGGGCCGTTAGCATAGATCCCTCCGAAAAAAAAAAGATACTATAATAAAAGGCTTTTTATTTTTATTTTATTTTATTTATTACGTTAGATGTAGAGGCAAACGAGCAGACAAGCCGTATAATGGTATCAGAGTTCGCCTTGAACATAAACTAGTTAAGGTACGTATTACCTATTCTGATACATAAGGTGAAAAGATTTTCTATGATCATGAACACGATCATGACCTGTGCATGCTCATGAAAATTCCGATCGTATAGAGCTAAAGATCATCGAACCATCTCAGAGTTCGGTCGTATATTTCGGTACTCGAGGACCAAAGATCACGTCTTATTTTTGTACTGCACTGATAGCTGTTTCAACAGGCGTGTTTATTTAATTAGTTTGGCTGATCGGTGTTCTTTTTGTTTTTGGATTTCAGATCACAGATCGGATATCAGGCTACCTGATTTGTTTTGGCTCATTCTGCTTCCTTTCATTGAAAATTTAAAGAAGGGCCAATCAAGTTCATAACGTGATATTATAATAATATTTGGTCAAATTATCAGTAACTCCTATAGTACCGTTTATCCAAAACGAGTTTGTGAGAAGTTGCATATTTTTGTCGATGCCTCTTATAAGGTTTAAAAAAGTATTTAGTTATTAAATTTTCACTCAGTATTTTTTTTTGTTTTACGCTACTCTTTTTATAGCTACGGTTTTTTTTTCACAGAATATTGAACAAATGATTAAATCTTTATGCTTGTTATTTATTTATTTTAGCTTATATATATATATATATATATATATATATATATATATATATATATATATAAGCATTAGTATAAGCGTTGTATTATATCGAATCTGCTTAAAAAATATTCAAATACAATTTTTATTGTACAGATAATAAACATAAAGTTAATTTATGCTTAGCGGAAAGGAAGGACTTTATGGTTTTAAAGGTTTAAATTTTAAATTAAGAAGTTTTTCGTTTTTTAAATCATTAGTCCCACAGTATGAAAAAATATAATAATGATGGTGATATAAATAATATTACATACAATACGTACAAAGTTTGTTAACGGTTATCTGCATGTGGCACGTGTTGTCAAAAGAATATTATCAGATAATGTGGTTCTTACATATAGAGGTTTTGTGATAATGGAAAAAGTAATAGATAAAATAGGGCGCACAGTAGAAGTATATAAAATAAAACATAATAACAAAGTTAGACTTAACAGGATGACGAACATTCAACATTATATGTATAACGAGGATATCAGGAGAGTTGTATGATTTTATTTAGAAACGAACCCGCTACCATTCGATATGCAATGAGGTAGCTGAATAGGGATGTTGACATTTTTCATAAATGTTTATAGATCATTTATAAATATCTAATAGAGGCCTAAATATTATTAACTTTTGCTTAAATACAGACAATGCCTATAAAATCTTGCATTTTATAATGCATTTTAAATTTCGCTCCAAAACGCTAACACTTGTCAAGTGACGTCATATGTTGTTAAACATTGTAAAAATGATAAAATGATTCTAGTTGTCGTTAATAAAAAATGGCTTCTAAGTTTTATAATTGTTGTACGGTGCCTATGTGTGTGTACACTGTCAAAACGCCTGAAAATTAGTTTTTACAATATGTACTGCGTACGGAAAATGGTGTATAAAAGTACGTCAATATTCTTCCGCTTCCGCTAAATAGGAACAGGTGTCGTCATTTCCGTTTATTATCACGTGACATATTTTAAATTTTGTTACATTTTGTTTATTAAATATTAATTTAATCAAATAAAAATAAGGGAAAATATTGTATTTTTTCAGAATTCTATCATAGAAATTACCAATTAACATCAAAATTATATTTTTATATGAATACTGTCAACATCCCTATTGTGGATTTATACGTGTAACAGCATCTCTGCGATATAATTTACAGATGTTTTTGTTAATTTTGGGTACGGTGCCTAATTTACACTGTCAAAACGCCTGAAAATTAGTTTTTACAATAACTGCGTACGGAAAATGGTGTATTGTCAATATTCTTCCGCTTCCGCTAAATAGGAACAGGTGTCGTCATTTCGTTATTATCAGACATATTTTAAATTTTGTTACATTTTGTTTATTAAATATTAATTTAATCAAATAAAAATAAGGGAAAATATTGTATTTTTTAGAATTTATCATAGAAATTACCAATTAACATCAAAATTATATTATACAAATGATAAGTAAGTAATAAACTTATCATAAAAAGTGAGTATTTTATTGATGCAATCGACAATTGGGCGGCAATGTAATAATAGAAATATAAAACGAAAGAATTTCAGAATTCCATCTTAATCTTACTTTATGAGTATTAAACCATTGTTGCTATAAAATCCGTTGGAAAGATATTATTTGTTAATCTCGCTTATCGTTGAAACTATCACCAAAAACTCATGAAAAATCATGGAAAATTTGCTTGTATTTAATACTAAGAGTATTATTTAGTGAGAGGTAGTGCAATGCTGCAATGCAGCAGACTCGGGCCCAAGTTATAGCGCGCTTACCAACATACCAGGTACAAATCTAGCACAATATCTTGCGATTATTATTTTGGAAAAAATATTTTTATTATATTATTATTATTATATTAGACATTCAGCCTATATGCTATCTATACTCATATTATAAAGCTGAAGAGTGTTTTTGTTTGAACGCGCTAATCTTCAAGCCGAATAATGAATAGTATTTTACCTTGTCTTCCTGAAACCTCTCCAGAAACGACAAAAATGTCTATTAAAAGATACAAATGATAAGTAAGTAATAAACTTATCATAAAAAGTGAGTATTTTATTGATGCAATCGACAATTGGGCGGCAATGTAATAATAGAAATATAAAACGAAAGAATTTCAGAATTCCATCTTAATCTTACTTTATGAGTATTAAACCATTGTTGCTATAAAATCCGTTGGAAAGATATTATTTGTTAATCTCGCTTATCGTTGAAACTATCACCAAAAACTCATGAAAAATCATGGAAAATTTGCTTGTATTTAATACTAAGAGTATTATTTAGTGAGAGGTAGTGCAATGCTGCAATGCAGCAGACTCGGGCCGGCACGACCGTGGTGGTACTCGCTCACATAATACCAGCGTAGAGTGACAGTTACGCTGTCGCATTTCGTGCGGTTTATCTGTTTCCGGTTGCCCATTGGGGGGTATAAGGACAAGGAGGGTAACTCATTCGCATTAACTTTGGTTGTGTGGATGTGTATGGGCGTCGATAGTATAAGGCTTAGCCCTACTATGCTATCTATACTCATATTATAAAGCTGAAGAGTGTTTTTGTTTGAACGCGCTAATCTCAGGAACTACTGGCCCGATTTGAAAAATTATTTCAGTAAGTTAACGCGGGCGAAGCTGCGGGCAACAGCTTGTAAAAAAATATAATAGGAAAACTGGAAAATATATTAAGTGAATATACGGAGTACAATTTACTGATAGCAAAAAATTTGCTGTCTCAGAACAGCAGGACAGCAACTGTACTCGCACCAAGACCTAGCGACGCCAGTCTATTTTGTGATACCCCATTTAAGTGATGTGTGTACTCTTTTTACGTAACACTACCGATGACGTATAACGTAATACGCTACAGTTTTACATAGTTGAGGGTTAATATTCGTGTCTGTAGTGGAAACGTAGACCTACGTTGTCAAACAAATGTATCCTTGCAGCTAAAATACGCCTCATACGAGCACGCGGCGACACAGCATGCGCAGCGATGAGATACGCCTTGTAGAATAAGCCGTGTACCACATGCACAGCATGGATTGCGTTGACAGCGTTGAGCTATGTAAGCGCCTATTTGAGCAGGCCACGTATGTACAATGACGTCAATTGATGCTTAGCGTGTCCGTGGGTTGCAGTGGAGTGTGGACATATCACATACATTGTCTTAGCGAGGCTTATCATACGCCTCTTCGTGTTCCCTTAGCAGCTTAGTGAATAATGCAAATAAAAAGTATTTACTACAAAATGCAAATAAATCAAAAATTCATTCCCTTAGCAGCTTAGTGAATAATGCAAATAAAAAGTATTTACTACAAAATGCAAATAAATCAAAGAATGTATTGTAGGTAGATTCAATCATACATACATACCAAAACATACTACTCGGATTCGTGACCGTAACATACAGTAAAAAGAGACAAAGCTGCCGTACGACGGAAAAAAATGTCAACAAGATTATATTTTTTCAAACTAAAACTAATTAAAGTGAACTTATTTTTTTTTTTGTTTTTACGACCCAAGTCATTAAAATAAGATTATAAAGACTCCGAGTCCTTCAAAGGGTCAAAAGTGACTTGTGCGCAAAAAAATCAAATAAGGTGTATAAAATATTACCTATGCAGATTTTTTGCAAATATGGTATTTTTATATCCATCAAGAAACTTAATGATATTTATTTGTTTATTTAGTTTTTACTAGGTAGTTTGTCCGTGTTGACTTTTAAGTTTAAGCCACAGAACCGGCCTTTCTTGCACTAAAGTAATTAGTAGATCAATTTCAATTTTCAACATCCATTTTGTAATTTTTTTGACAAACGTGAACAGACACGACACCATGCCACAAGTCACTGATGCGAATTGGCGTCGAATTTCTGTAGACTGTACCCTCTGCAGCCGGCCACTACCCTCGCCCGCCAATCGACCACAGAGCGCGCGGGCGCAACCGGGCGTAACCGCGGCCCGCGCTTTTACTAGTTGCTTGCCGGTACAGCGGGATCCGCAAACAATTGGGCACACAGCGGATGAAAACGCGTCGTAAGATGTGCTTTATTTTTTACATATATATCTGCCTTTTTTTTGTCGAGCGGACGCGGGTGAAAACCGCTTCGTGAGTTCTAAACAAAGAATCCATGGCGAAATAAAACGAAATATAAATAAAACAGTCTCAAGAATATAATAATGTTTTCCGGGAAAAGTATATGTTAATGAATACAATAAACGATATAATTTCATCCAATTTCGTTTGCGTGTATAACAAATATAAAAACTTATAATATTTAAAACTGCCCACCAGTTTTAAATATTATAAGTTTTTATATTACCAGCTTAAACCATTTCAACAATATACAATATTCAATGTTGCCGTCGCCAATCAATCAATTTGAATCTCTCCAAAGCTTACATAAAAATACCATGTAGTGCTAACCCTAGATAACCCCTTTTAGCGAATGACGCACATTGGTGCATTAGGGATATCGTCAACAGCACACACACATACGCACATCACTTATGGTTGTCAAAAACATTTTAATAATGTACTTGCATGCTGGCATAACAACAAAAGAAGCCTTTTTAACCGATTTAAAAAAAGGAGGAGGTATGTGTGACTATATACATATATTATATTTTTTATGTACCGCTCACTGATTTCTCTGTCAATTGTGGACCGATTTTCAAAATCATTTTTTTTATTCGAAAGAGTGTACTTTCGAGGTGGTCCCATTGGGACAAAGTCGGGATCTAATGGTAGAACATCCAAGGAAATCGAGAGAAACCCTCAAATTACAAATGCGCTTAGTTACATAGTTTTTCACATATTTTTATTATAATGAAACAACTTTTACGGATTTTTTTGTTAAAGTCTGGTGTCGATCTGATAATGGAGCCGAAAGACAGTCGAGGGGACTCCTCAACGATTTACAGCAGTTACCTTGTGTTAGGGGCTTGTATAATTTCTATTGCTGAGAATCTAGACGAGTTGTGACTGTTGTTAGAGGTCTAATGATGAAGACCAACGACAATTAAGAGGACTCCTCGGCAATTTACAGTAGCTTTTTTTATAGAGGGGGCAAACAGACAGTCGGTTCACCTGATTGTAAATGAAAAGTGACATCTACAGACACCCGCTACACCAGAGTGTTAGCAGGTGCGTTGCCGGCGATTCAAATATGAGTATGCTCGTTTCTTGAAGATCCCTAAGTCGTATAGGTTCGTAAACAACGTATATTGGTCGTGTGAGGCAGGAAAAAAATAGAGCTGTTGTGGATTTCCGGACATCGAGATGGTGAGGGTGAAATTTGGAATTTTTACGTGATGTCCGGTGGTGGAATACTGCTGCAGGTATTAGTATTATTACAATTCCTCAGAACACTCCCCGTAGTAGATGCGGTAGAAGATGCAGAGCGATCCGACATCTTTACGCAGCGCCAAAGAATCAAGCCGATTGGAGAGAACCTTTCTATCGACGATTCCAGCCACTCGGTGTTCTCTTTGAGTTTTGATTCAATTTATTTATATTGATGAGAACTTTCATACCCATATGGGAAACAGATCTGATGATGGAGACCATAGACAGTCGAGGGACTTCCTCAACGAACTTTCGTAAGAAGAACAAAACACGCAGTGCAATTACTGATAGGTATCTAGTATCTCATGCCTCTGGGTAGGCAACACATGCATGATCTACCTAGGCTAGACCTTAAGCAAGTTAATAATAAAAATATATCTCTGGCATAGATTACGTGAGATCACAGTTTCGGCAAATGAAGTCGATGTCTTGTCGGCAAATGAAGTCGATGTCTTGTCTTCTACAGTCTACATCGTACCACTAAGTATGGGAAAAAATATGTAAATGTATGACTACTAATCTACCAAGTATTATTTATTCTGTGCTCCTACCTTAAATTTATACGAACCTAATAAAATTATCCAATTAAATTCATTATATGACGTATGTTACAAGCAAAACATTCTTATCGTAAACTATTAAATGATAAAACATCGGATATTGTTTGAAGAAGCGGCAATGTTTGTGATCCTGAACATTTTGAAATTTATCAAACTACATGTCCAAGACAATAATTACAACTTAATTGTAAAGGAATAAATTATTTACGAGCACTGATTAGATAGACGGATTTGTGTCAGCTGGGAAATGATACTCGAAACAAAATATACTTTTGTCCTAGCATATTTATAAATCGGTTTGACAATACCTAGATAAATAAACATAAATATTAAGAACAATCTATCAAGTTAGCTCGTAACTTGCGCTAAGGGTTTAAGGCGAGTCACCGGGACTGGCGGGGCAGCAGGCGTCGCGGCGTCTTGTGAAAACGCTAGATAGAATTCAAGTTCTGGGATAAATTTGAATAAAACAAATAATAGATCTTTTAAATTGCCGTTCTGCAGTACTGGCCATTTCAAATCAAAATAATTTTTGTATGGCTAAGAATTCTAATTTCAAATTAATTTTATTTAAAAAAAATGAAATTCTTTTACCAAAAGTAGTCATTTGTTTATTGATTAGTGTTACATTTTCATCGCATTTTAATCTTTTTCGTCATCATGGATACGTAAAAAAATCGAGTAATTATGGAATATGAGTACCGTCGTGGCAGCAACGCGGCACAAGCGGCACGCAACATCAACGACGTTTACGGAGCTAACACTACAAACCAACGCACCACCTGTTATGGGTTTGCTCGCTTCCGTTCTGGAAATATTGACCTGAAAAATGAACCTCGCGGTCGTCCAAAGACTTTGGTCGATAATGACGAATTAAAGGCGATTGTGGAAGCTGATGACACACAATCTACGGCTGAATTAGCAGCAGCTTTCGACGTTAGCGTCAAAACAATATTGGTTCATTTGCGTCAAATTGGCAAGGTAAAAAAGCTTGACAAATAGGTGCCCCACGAACTCAATGATCGCCAGCGCGAAGTACGCGTCGAGACATGCCTTGCTCTGCTCAACAGACACACATATTAAGGAATTTTGAACCGCATTGTTACCTGCGATGAAAAATGTATTCTGTTTGATAACCGTAAGCGCTCAGCAAGTTCCTTGGATCAGGATCCAAGGAACTTTCATTTTTTCACAAAATTCAGCACCTAAACAATGCTCTAAACGAAAACTTACCCCTAGAAAAGTGATGGTCACTGTTTGGTGGTCTACCGCCGGTGTGATTCATCACAGCTTCTTACCAAACGAGGTGAGCATTACTGGAGATGTGTACTGTGAAAAACTGAACACAATGATGGAGAAACTGGCACATCTCCAACCAGCATTGGCCAATCGCTCGTCTCTGCTGCTCCTGCACGACAACGCGCGACCTCATACTGCACAGCAGACGGTCTCCAAGTTGCAAGAACTGGGGTTGGAAGCCCTCCGTCATCCGCCCTACTCACCAGACATTGCGCCTTTAGACTACTACTTTTTCAGAATTCTTGCCGGGAAAAAAATTCAATACCCGAGAGGCAGTACAAAATGCCTTTGAAGAATTTGTTGCCTCCCGTCCAGCTGATTTCTTTAAGAAGGGCATCAATAAAATGCCACTGCGTTGGCAAAGACGCATTGATTGCATGGGTGATTACTTCGATTAATACAAATAAAAAATACATGAAAAAAAATCTTTTAATTTTTTTCATACAAAACGGCAATTTCATAGGTAAAGACCTAATATAAGATTTGAGACATAGATTAAAAATCGGTCTCAGCTACGCTACGACTAGATACCGTGCTCCGCAAAAAACCATAGCTCCTTGATGCGGCAAGTAAATATCATAGTGTGTGTAAGACAATGTTCAAGGAAGCTAGTGTGCGTGAAGAATACAATTGCCAGTACTAGTACTACTAAGTACTGGTTGTAAACATGGCTCAGAAAATATGTGTAAGGTGATGTTTATATCACAAAAAATTTTTGAATTTTAGACAACATGTCAAGAGTTGAGAGTAAATATTTTTAATTGTAAGTAAAATATTACTTTTACTCAAACGCTTGAATCAAAAGCTCTATTAGATTTTGTGTTAAAAAGGGGCGGTTTTCTTACCCACACTAACCTTATTAAATAATTGGTTAAGCGTAGGTTTTTTCTTCATGAAAAAATGGTATAAATAATATATCAATGATTATGCCTCATTTTTAATAGTTTTTTATTTATTTACATCATACATGTATTTTATTTACAATATTCAATATTTTACTTTATTTACTATTTTTAAAAACTGGATCTACACATAGACGGATGCATCCGCACACATCGGCAGATGCATCCGTCGACGTCTGCCGATGTATCTGTCGGACGCCAAACGTTCGCGTGAAACCCTTTGATCCGTGACACAAAAGCCGACATCAAATGGATTTATGGTGGATGCATCTGCCGACGTTGAATACCTACGAAAGACGAGAAAATCACTCCATCTACACGTCAGCGGACGCATCTGGTGATGACGTCTGCCGATGCATCTGTCTACTTGTAGAGGGGCTATTAATTATACCGTTACAATTGTGTAAAATACAATCTAGCTTCTTGGCTTTCATGAACCTATGTCAATGGGAAGCGCGCTGAGACAACGGAGTGATCTTAAAAGGGTTCCGTTTTAACATCTTGGGGAACAGAACCCTAAAACGCATCTATCAGTCTCGATGAAGCTTGTAAACTTATTTTGCCTGAGTCCATACAGTTCCGTATTTTTCGTATTTTTCCGTTCTTAACTATTGCGTATTTATTATTATACTAGCTGGCGCTCACGACTTCGTCTGCGCAGGATAAGTTTTTTTCATAAAAAGTATCCTTTGTTCTAATACCTCCAAAAATATGTGTAAAAAGTTTCTTGATGATCGGTTAAGTAGTTTTCGCTTGAAAGCGTAGCAAAGAAACTTGCTATCACATTTATAATATTAGTATATACTATATAGATAAACGGGAGCCGTTCCGCGATTTAAGCATTCCCTAGGTATATTATTTTACAAGCAGCGCCCCGCGGTTTCGCCCGCGTACTTCCCATTCCCGTGGGAGTACGGGGATAAATTATAGTATATGTGTTATTCTGATGTATAATCTATATTTACAATAATGTATATAATATAATATATCATCATCATCATCATCATCATCATCAGCCTCTATCCGTCCACTGCTGAACATAGGCCTCCCTCAATGAACGCCAAGATGGCCGATCCCTTGCCACTCGCATCCAACACGGACCGGCTATAATATAATATATATTATAATAAATATATATTCTATATAATATAATATAATTTTAAGAATTTAAGGATTTCCAAAAAGCATATCAATTAAATTGCTTATCAGCATGAGCTACCGGCTGTGCAACACTAGATGTGCCCGCGTGATAACTCACATTGACATATGTTCATGATGATATTTATTATCTTAAAGGATTAGTATATTATCACGTTTAACATTTTTGTGATAGATATATTGAGTACAAAAGTGATTGCATTTTTTCCGAGTTATATTGTAGGAATTTTTAGCATTGCGTCTTCCCAAATACGATTAAATTCGGGAAGACGCTAAAGATATTCATTTATAGACTTCATAATTAGAAATTAAATAGATGTTTTTTTTTTTTTTGTAACTTATTTTTATGTTAAATAAAATACATTTTATAATAATAATCCGATAAAATAAGTCTTCAAAAAAGTCTTAGCAGTTCTCACTAGGGATATTAGGGTGCATGTCATAAATTTATATAAAAAAAATATTTTTTTTTTTTAGATTGAAATAAATACGTAGAAAAAAAAACATCTTTTGCCAAACTTCCATGCAAAATTATATTCTAAATTATATAAAATGTAAACTTATAATTTAGAGATAAAATAAATTAAATATAAAACTTACTTTGTACGTTTTTGCTGGCCATTTTGAATTAAAAAATCACAAGAATCACTGCGCGCGACTCGTAGAAGACGGCTACGCGCTACGACGGCTAATATTAGCTTCGTATCGAATTAATGACAAATTAATCTTAATGATATATTTAAGCGTGCGATCCGCGCAAGGTTTAAACTCCGAATGACAATATTCCCGAACTGATTCCGCTGATGGGCTTGGAGTGGTAAATGGAAGGGCAAATAGCGTCATGTTTGTAATGGTCCAATGTTTTGCACTGAATTTTTCATACAAATAATTTAGTGGATGATAGCAAATACCGCCATGTGTATTGTATATAGTTCGCGGTATTAAATCATAATATGTTTTGACTTTATTACAAAGTCATAATTTTTTTCTTAAATGTATAAACTAAAAATAAATGTGAAAATCTGTACTTATAAACGTTTAAAGATAATTTCTTATGTCGAAACTGAAACTAGATTCACATTTATAAATCTATTTATTATTTATCATATTTATGTTATTTGGATAGGCAAACTGGCAGACGTGCCACCTGATGGTAAGTGGTCGACGTCGCCCATGAACATAAACTATTTTACCTGGAACTAGCACAGGCAACTCATTTATGTGTTGCCTATCTGAGACATAAGAAGGTCTCTTATTGTTTTCTAATGTTTACGCGAATTTCACTCATTTTAATGAATTCCATAAAATTGTTTCATTAAACATTCGGCACAGCACATCCCTCCCACCGGTACTTTAGTACTATTATTTATTCTGTGCTACCAGTAAATATTATTTGGCATACATTTAATTCTTGTGATGTTTTTATCGATGGATTCCGCCTTTCGGTATGAGTGTGGTGTTTACTGCCATTTTCTATTAAACAGCGTTATTTTGATTCCATTAGGAAGACAGGTGTGGGATACATTTGAATCTCAGACGAGACAAAAGATAATGGGACGACTAAACGACTTGTTGATTGAATACATGTAAGAGGATGTTAACCGCACATAATTATTATATTAAATTTATAACCACACTAATCTCTTTTAATATGTTTTAATAATTTTCCTCATGAACCCAGAAGTGATATGGGCTCTATATATCGTAAGTACGCGATACATATGCGGCTCACGATATCGTGGTTATTACTACCGCCAAGGGCGCCAGCCATCAGACGAATTATTTTGAAGGGAGTAGAGGGAACAAAAGACGTTTTAGGGAGAAAACTTGGTATGTTAGTTCTTTACAGAAATAGATGGTTTAGAATCTAAAATGTCTTCCTTTGTATGTTGTTACAAGAAAAAAATATATAAATAAACTAAATATTGAATTCAAAATATCACGCTGGCTATAAAAGTTGCAATAAAGAAAGGATTAAATAAAATTAAAAATCCCTCGAATAGAAAAACCAGTAACCAAAGAAAGTCTATTGTTGATTTTCTGCCATTTTCTCCATTTTCAACCATTTTCTAGGCTAGGGCTCTATTGGCCCCTCTTAATGAACGGCAAGGCCGCCGATCCTTCGACACTGGCATTCGACTAGAAAGGCCAAGTCAAGGACATCGTATCCTCTATTTTGTCAACCCTTTTTTTTTTTCTTTAACGCCGGGCAATGCTCTGAGGCATCCCGCGGCGGAGTGGGTCTCCCCACGCGGGTATGTGGGGACTCGCTGCGCCCGACAGCTGGTAAATGGACGCAGCTCTACCCACTAAAACCCGGCGAGTGCCACCAATGCCGCCTTTGGTGAGGCGCCCCGGATCTAGAAAACAAACAGGGCACCTCGACGGCTAGTCAGTCCCGTAAGGGACCGACGCCACAGAGGGGTTGTCCCGCACCACAGAACAACCGCTCCCAACGTCGGGACAGTACAATGGGGTGAGGTTCCCATCCTCACCCCTTGCCCCCTGCCCAATTAGCTTCACCCAAGGTACACCACACCTAGGTTACTGAGTCCCACCGCCACGACAAGGCCTGAACCATGGTGGGGCTCTATTGTGTCAACCCCGGCCTCCACTCCAGATCATTTTCCGACCGACTATCAGTTCTTCGGTGTATGTGACCGGCCCACTGCTACTCAAGCATATATCCTTCTCGAGATGCTCGCTACTTTCGTTCCCGCAGTTCATTGAGTATAGGAAAGTTTTAATATGACTACAATGACTTGTTTACTATATATTTTAAATCATTTCAGGTGGAAATCAGTGAATTAAATGACACTGGGAAATACATGTCATGGCAGTTTCTACTAGGAAAATATTTGAAGTGAAATTATCTTAATATTTATTTATTGTCATATTATAATAGTGATAACACCGAAGACTGGATCAAGGACAATTATTGTCCTAAATGCAATAAATTCATTTTTTACCAGAAATATGTGCACTAGAAATAAATATCGCGGCTTATAATTTTTACAAGACATAATATGTATAACAAAATAAATTATTTTATTTTCACGGAGTTTCTTTCACTTTTCTCAGGCTCAGTTTAGGTTTACTTAAAAACTTTTATATTCAGTTTGACGTTGAATTAGCTACTCTGTAAGCTAAATCCCACAAAAAACAGTTTCACTGTAAAATGTCGCGCCAAGTACACGTCTAACTATATACATATACACGTATAGCAAAAATAAAAAAATAAACTAATCTTTACAAAAAATATGAAATAAAAAAACCAAGTACACAAAACCTCTCGGATTAAAAGAAACACTCATTAAAAACTGTGAAAATTGAAAAAAAGCAATTGGTGTAGTATATTTACAAAAAAAAAGAAAAATTTGCAATCTACAAAAAAATATAAATTAAAAAAAAGTAATCATTGTGATTTTCAATAATTGCAAAATTTTTGTGGCAAATTTTACAATTGAAAACAATTTTTTAAACGTACTTGGCGCGCGTCATTGAGTACGCCAAATTTTTTCAAGGCTTATTTAGAGCTAGGGTAATATTATTCTGTGATCTACAGCCAGAAAATTGGTATGGAAAAGGAGTATAAAAACAACAATTGTTGCAACCCTTCTACGCCATGTAGTTGGCCTCACTAATGACTATTTTGATGTCTTCAATCAAATCTATTAGAATTAAAATTCAAGCTCCCATACTCCCATAATTCAGTACCTATTTCTTTATATATTTCTTATTCCTATTACATTTATACTCATATGAATATGACGCTTTCTTGCCTTTTAATTGAATCAAGAAATAAGGAAATGATTTTATTTCTAGTAAGGTAAAGTACCCAGTAACTGCTCAGAACCACCTTTCCACTCTTTTTATTTGTATATCTGCATTTTTGAATATAGATATACAAATGCAGAGAGTGGGCAGGTACTGGTTCCTGAGCAGCTACTGGGTATTTTACCTTAGATAATGTTTATTAAATTGTTTTTGAAAATTATAACATTAATGAATGCTTGAGGAACACAAACTTCTCGAACTGATAGTTGAAATTTATCTTAGTGATACATATTGTGAAGCCATTTACAATAGATCACAGAATAATATTACCCTAGCTCTAGATTAGCCTTGAAAAAATTTGGGTTAGTCAATGACGCGCGCCAAGTACGTTTAAAAATTTGTTTTCAATTGTAAAATTTGCCACAAAAATTTTGCAATTATTGAAAATCACAATGATTACTTTTTTTTAATTTATATTTTTTTGTATTTTCAAATATTTTAATATTTTAAATATTTATACTTCTTGAGTAATTCATTTCAAATACTTTAAAATTTTAAAATTAACCTTCTTGAGTAATTCATCAAAATTTTTATTCACAAATTTTCTCAAATAATTTAATAATAAAAGAGGTTAGTACTATTACAATACTTTTACTTTAAATGACGCTTGTGACTGACCAGTGACCAATGCAACATCGTCATATTTTTTTAAATGTTATTTTGATTTTCAAAATTAACATAGAGCATGCGTTCCTGTTATTCCTCCTGTTTAAATATTTAGAGTGTAAAAGGTATAGTTAGATACCAGCCTACCGGTGGGAGGGAAGCGCTGTGCCGTGCTCCCGGCTGCATGGATACCACCATCTTGCTTGTTTCTCCCGTGAAACAGCTTTGCTGTGTTTCGGAGAGAAGGGAAAGACAGGCAGTGTAATTACTGGCACCGAGACTTAACATCTTATGCCTCAGGATAGGCAACACATAAATGAGTTGCCTGGGCTCGTTCCAGGTAAACTAGTTTATGTTCATGGGCGACGTCGACGTTTCCATCAGGTGGTACGTTTGCCAGTTTGCCTATCCAACTAACATAAAAAAAATAAAAAAACCAGATGGCGCAACATGCAACTTGACCGGCAGTTCAAATCAATAATTAAATTAAAGTAAAATATTATATTTGCTTATTAGTAAATCATGTAATTAAAAACTCAAATATGTAATTAAAAAATTTAATATTTTTTGTTCTTGGCCAATATATGATTCATTATTATTTACCCTAAATTTATTAAGTTATAGTTGCACGCTACCATGCCTTCAGAATAAAAAAAAATTCAAAACTTTAGATGTATTTTTTTTTTATTGTTTTCTTTCTTTATTGTTTTCTTAAGAATAATTCAAATCCAACTCCATACGAAGAAAGTCATAAATTTACTTAATACCAATGTACTTATTATTATGTTTATTGTCCTTTAAGGCCTTTAAATATTCTCCTTTCCAGAAGCTAAAAAAATGCAAAACAGTAAGGAAATAACTTCAAATGAAAATAATTAAAATTAAGAAATACTACACACATAATGTCTCGCAATTTTTGTTTACAACCAGCTCTTTTCCGCTTAAAAAGTTTTTTTTATTGCACGGTCTGTGACAATGGGAAAACAAATTGTATTGACAATAATAAAAGTATGACAAGTCAGAAATTTTAAGTAAAATTACTTACATAATATCATAATCAATACTGAAATTAACTTGTCTGTCTCTATTTGATTATTGGAACAAATATAAGTCATCAACATATAATGCTATAACAATTTTTACATCATTATTCATTTTTGTAAAAACACATGGCTCTATACGACTCCTTTTAAAAAACCTAACTCACATAAACATTGCTCCACTCTCTAATACCATGATCTAGATGACTGCTTTAAACCATAAATCATCAAGTATCAGCACATGGGGTGGTGCAGCGAAAACGCTACTGATATCCGTCGAGAGAGCGCAGAGAGCAATTCTCAAGGTGGCTACATTTCGCCCTTTCCTATTCCCTACTAACCTTCTTTATAAAACATGTAAAGTCCTAATAGTCAGACAACTTTTTATACTAAACATAGTACTAAAACAGCACGCAGCTCTTGCCAACTGTACTGAACTTACTAAAAAACGAAGAAAAGATATAGTTTGCTCCCAAAAAATTGCAATAAAACATACCTTTATAACTAAATTTTATATATACCTAGGCCCTTATCTCTACAACAGATTAAATGCTTTGTCAGATATTTATCGACTAACTTACCATAAATGTAAAAAAAATCTCCAGTTGTCGCTACAAAGTATGTCGTACGAAGAGACAGAGAATTTGTTAATTAGGATAGAGTAGACTTTAACTATTTATACATTTATATTATAAGATATATGTATGTATATACTAGCCCTTTTAGCCTGAAACACAGGATTTCCTAGTTCAGGCAGTCAGTACATATATTGTAAATACCTAAGAAACATTGCATTGTAATTATAGATTTTATTGTACTTAATATGTAAGTTTCTGAAATAAACATTTTTTTTTATTATAAATTACTTTGTTTAACAATCTTATTCTTATTTGAATCACAATTAATAACTAGTTGAACCTTATAAATGTCCTCTTTAAGAAAACCATTTAAGAATGCTGTTTTAACATCTAAATGAGTGACATCTAAATTTAACTGAACAGATAGTGCGAACAATAATTTCAAAGTAGAATGTCTGACATCTGGTGAGAAAGTCTATTCATAATCAATACCAGGCCTCTGTGTAACCTTGTGCCCTTAGCCACTAAACATGCTCTGTAACATACACTATTATCATTATTTAATTTCCTTTTATATACCCACTTGCACTGTACTAAAGTTTAATCAAAAGGTAATTCACTCACAGGAACCCATGCATCATTTTCTTCAAAAGCTTGCATGCAGCTTTTCCTCTATTGCCTCAATCCACTTGTATCTTTCTGGGCTCTCCAGAGCTTCATGGACACAGACTGGATCATTAGTAACATTTGGACTCAACATTGTACATAGATTTGGAAATCTATACCGCTCTGGCAGCTTTTTTATTCACTTAATTTGGGTCCCCCTTTACTAAAAGTAAATGGTACTGGTTCCTCATTTTCTTCTTCAGATTGCTGTCTGTGTATGATATTCCCGTAACTGCTCCATCTTTGATTTTATTCTGGTCATTTATATTCAAATGGCCAATCTCCTATGACACTCTTCACTAATTACTGTTGAAGTAGAAGTAAAAAAACATTGTTTATGTTCCATGACCAACTTATAAACACCATCTTCTTGGTTTGCTACAGCCACCAAACTGTTTTTTCTATTGTAAACATAACAGCATTTCTCCTTTAACTCCACATTGTTTCCATTCTTGATAAGTTGACTAATGTAAATCAAGTAGAGTATAGCAAAAATTTAATACCAATTTAATTGGTAGGAGATGAAGTCAAGAAACAAACTCCAGCGGCATTTAATAAGCGGTTATGTCTAATTTTTAGAGTTTTGACCGAATAAAATCGGTTGAAACTAAATAAAAAAATACATTAAAATCACATTAAAGCACCACAATTACATAGATAGAGATAGTACATCTCACTTTGTTAAATAATTTTGTTATTTCTCGAAAAATAATTAGACTGTAATAACATTTTTCTTTCCAATTGGCATTTTCTGTTGGAACTGGCTAAGACCTGAGGCCATGCTGCCATATCTGTCGTGTTAACAAAAATATCTTGTCTGTGCTTTGGAGAAACGGCGGAAAATGCCAAAAAGCGCGGCTCTGCCCCTCTAGCACCCATCAATCAACTATCACTTCCCATTCTATTCACCCAGAACAGTTCACCATAATATTCGCCAACGAATCACATTATAATATATTACACAGATTAAGTTTTAAAAACAAACATTACAGAAAACCATCAGAACAGTCCTACAATAGAAAACCACTCCAAAACAGTTCTCCACAATATTCGCCAACCAATCACAATATATACAGATTTTAAAACAAACACTAGTAAATCACTCAGAATGAACAAAACACAAAATAACAATTAATTAACGGGAAACTGGGAAGAAACGAAGAAGATTGAGCTCTTAACAGAAACGAATATATGAAACAAAAGACGTTTATCAAATAAAAATACGACAGAAAAAATATATTATACGAAAGACGTTTATCAAATATAAAATATGACAGAAAAAATAAATAAAAATAAGCTATAGAGAATACAAGAAAAAAAACGAAATACTTAATTTTTAATACAACACCGTATATTGATAACGATAGGCAGCATGGCCTCTAGCCTTTGCCTGTTCCGATAGGATAAAACTAAAAAACAAGCAACCAACTTCGATGTCAAAACTCAAAATTCTCACTGTAACGTCATATAAAATATTTTCTCTAAACCTCTTTAATCGCAAAACGGCGCAAGCAATAATTTTCATGTTTGAAATGTATTAAATAATTGCTGAGACCCAATAATTTTTTGTAATATGTGTAAAATTCGTAAAAAGAAACTTATTAAAAATATTGTGAAGTCTTAGTGTTTTGGCAATAATAACAAAATAAAGCCCCAAAAATTTTTGTTATGTTTTGGAGGTTATATTTACATATGTCTCGAGAATATATACACAGTGCCTCACGCCAAACTACTTGGATGTGTTCTTGGCGCTAGACACTAACGTGTCTCCTGATAATGTATCAAATATTTTAATTTAAACTTTATCACATTTTTTTTTCTTTTACGCCGGGAAATGCTCTAAGGCATCCCGCAGGGGAGTGGGTCTACTCAGGCGGGTATGTGGGACTTGCTGCACCCAAAAGGTGGTAAGGTGGACGCAGCTCTACCCACTAAAACCCGTCGAGTGCCACCCTTTGGTGAGGTGCCCCGGATCTATTGAGCAAACAACGTCAACGGCTAGTCAGTCCCTTAAGGGACCGACGCCACCTCCACAGAGGGGTTGTCTCGCACCACAGAACAACCCCTCCACTCCTGACGTTCAGGACAGTGCAATGGGGTGAGGTTTTCATCCTAGCCCCTTGTCCCCGTGCCGTCTTTTGTCCCCTCTTCTTATAAGAGGGGTACAAAGAGCACCTCCCTCGGCGCAATTTGCTTCGCCCAAGGTGCTAGGCTCACCCTAGGCTACTGAGGTTAGACGCTACGACAAGGCTTGAACCATTTTTTTTTTATAGAAGAGGGGGCAAATGGATAGTCGGTTCACCTGATGGTAAGTGAAGAGCGACATCCACAGACACCCGCTACACCAGTGGATTAGCAGGTGCGTTGCCGGCCTTTCAGATATGAGTATGCTCTTTTCTTGAAGGTCCCTAAGTCGTAACGGTTCGGAAACACCGTAGGAGGCAGCTGATTCCATGTATTAGTCGTGCGAGGCAGGAAATGCCGTAAAAATCGTTGTTGTAGATTTCCGGACATCGAGATGGTGTGGGTGAAATTTGGAGTTTTTCCGCGATGTCCGGTGGTGGAATTCTGCTGCAGGTATTAGTCCGAACAATTCCTCAGAGCACTCCCCGTGGTAGATGCGGTAGAAGATGCAGAGCGATCCGACATCTCTACGCAGCGCCAAAGAATCAAGCCGATTGAAGATAACATTGTCGTCGACGATTCGAGCCGCCCGGCGTTGAATGCGGTCAAATGGAAGGAGCTGATATTGGGGCGCTCCAGCTCAGAGGTGAGAGCAGTATTCCATGTGAGGCCGGATCTGCGCCTTGTATAATTGAAGGCGGTGTGAAGGCATGAAATACTGCTTCGCCCTATTGAGCACGCCGAGTTTCTTCGAGGCTAGTTTAGCCTTTCCTTCTAAATTACCACGCAACTGCACATCTCTCGATATATCGACGCCATGGTGGAGAAACTCTACCACATATTTGAATTTCAAAAATTATTTGTCAGAGGCCTTTGGTAAGCCAATTACTTGGCGCTGCGATCCCAAACTCCTTAGTCATAAGCCCGTGGAAAAGTTCGTCAGCGTTTTTGCGGGCAGCTCAGTGACGTGAAACCTCAAAATTGTTCACAAAAACATGTTTGTGTTTTTTGTCCGACCAAAAAACATCGATTGTTGATTAATGTCTGTGATACCTCGCTATGTCTACCATGATTACATTTATAATTATTATTTAATGAGCATTCTTCCACATCATATTATACTATACTATTGCCCGTAGCTTCGCCTGTGTAAACCTAGATTTACAGCCGTATCTGGGCTTAGGTGATTTAAAGCCTATGAATGTAGTAACAGAGCATTATATTGAAAAAAAAATTTTGCGGATCAATTGTTTAGAAGATTAGTTTTTACACCTCTTTCTCACTTCTTTATTATATTCTTAATACACTATAGTTATTCTAATTTCTATCTAGTACCGTGCGAGTGACAAGAAATGACTTTCGTTTGTTGTATGTTCTCGGCGCATCAACAGCTACTATGTATCTTCACCCTCTCGAGTCGTCATCATCAAATGATAACAGTAGCTGTTAGCCTACCATTATAACATGAACCATCCTGAACGAACAGATAGCCTCGAGACTAGAATACAAAAAGGAAAGAAGGCCAGACCAGCTCCGACTTATCCTGCCTATTTAATGTCAAGAGATTATATTTTAAATGTTTAAAATTTTTGATAACCTGCCTGCATCGTCTTAGCTTGTAACTAAATTGTGACAGTTGTAAATTCGCTGCTAAAGAAGCTACTCCTTGAGGCTTCCCGGGTATGTGCTTCCAATTGAAAACTGATACCTGGAGATATAATGGAAGTCTACATTCTAACCATTGTCAAAAATCGACCACTCTACCCTTCGTATGAGAACTCTCCAGAACAACACCAACTATACTCATATAATAGCTACTACCATAGCCACATGTATTTGGCAAATATTTAATAATTTTTATGCCTTAATGTGAGTTTTAGTAGTTGTACCTCAGAACTTTTTTGTCAGCAAAGTCTGACAAGTGATAAAAAAATAATGGGATAAAGGACGGATACAGCCATTGTACATACGATACAATTATGCCGTTCAGTCAGACATACGCGGATCTTGGACAATTATAAATGGACGCTACTTAAGTGAAGTTAGTTATGCGGAGTTCTGAGACGAAGCTAACTTCAGTCTAAAGAAGTAAAAACGATACCTAACTTTGATTGCATTCTTCAAACGCATTTGCACGCACTCGCATAAAAATATTGTAATGTGCCTATGCCTTGAACATTTAATGTTTATGAGTTTTTGTGTTAACAATGGAATCAATTCATCATCACCTCTTACAAATGTTTCCTATTAACAGATAGAACCTAGCTTTTTTAACCGAGAAATCAGGCAAATTATTTTTCAAGATTGTGGAGCTTGAGGCGCCCTCAAGCTCCACCTGGGTCTGTCCTAGGAACAAGTATAATATGGAATGGACATTCGCGTATACCCGAAAGGGACAGGCATATTTTACAGGGATACCACATTCATAATAACAAGTCTACTTATTTTCTTGAAACAAGTGAATTAAAAATAATAAAAAAACTGGTAAAGGTTGATAGATAACTATAAGCATTAGCCCTAACCAAACATTTATTGTAATTTTAGACAGCTGCATTTTTCCGGATTATCGAAAATATTATGTAATGACTAATAACAAACCGCTAAAAACATAAATAATAAAAAAGAAGGCTATATACGTCTTAATATGTATGATCTATAGTAAATTTTTTACAGCCTTTAAGGATAGCAATAAACATATTTGTTTTTATTGTGTTTATTTCGAAAATTCCAGTCACCCTTTTTAAATAATACCTTCTTGGGTACGTTTTTACACACATACTACATTCTTGGGTAATCTGCCTATAACAAAACTGGTATCACCATATGTAGGTATGGTAGGTAGCCGACCAAATTAAAAATTAGTACAAAATGGCAGCATATTTGACAAACTGTTCGCGAGTGAGAATGTTTGTATGGCATTCAAATTTAGTCGATATTTTTTTTGTTGGGCACATCCTTGTTGTGCCCAACAAACAAAGAGTGATATTCTGACAAAGACAAAAGAAAGTGTCTATGTCTCTGTCACTCTTGGATTTTTCGTATGTTGTTATCTCGTTCCAATACGGTATTATTATTAGCTTGTCAAATCTATTGATACTTGATCTTAGGGTCTGTCACCGTTTTGTGATTTTATGCTCAGTAAGTAACCCTTTTTTTTTCGCAGGGAAATCCTTATGGATGCAGCCAGGATCTTTGGGTAGATCCTGACCCAATGTGGGACTCGCACCTGGGAGTGCCCACCATAACTAAAACTACTGCGAGCGCCTTCAGCCGCTTCTTGAGGGTCCCAGATATGCAGGCAACAAACAGGATCACCTCAGCGACAGGCTGGCCCCGGCGAAGACCAGACTACTTCTCATAATGGGGGACTGCCCGGCCGCTACTAAGCAGTCCCGACGACGTCGTGCCATACAAACCCAGGTTCCCATCCTGAGCCCGACACGAACACAGGGGCGTTACTGGAGGCGCATTAAATAACGCCTCCTACGCACCCCCGTTCGTCGCCCGCGGGAGGAGGCCTCGTCGGCGGCCTCCTCTCTCACGCGCTCGTCGGCCTCCTTCTGGGACATTACTGTCTCGCAGAAGGAGACCATCGCCGTCCAGGACTCATCGTCACCGAGCATCGCGGTGATGACGCTCGGCAGAGACAAGTCCCCTCCGATGACTGATGTCAGACTGTGACGCAGCGCCGCCCATCTCGGGCACACCTCAAGAGTGTGCTGGGCCGAGTCCACCGCCGCGCCACAATCGTGACACACTGTCAACGGCTCTCTGCGGGCCGTCCGGCACAGGAACTCACCAAAGCAACCATGCCCGGTGAGCACCTGTGTCAGACGGAAGGTGAGGGGTTTGCGCTTACGGCGCATCCACCGAGTAAGTAACCCTTACCTTACCTTACCTTAGTTGAAAGACAAATGCGTTCTCCCTATGTCTTTTACCTAGGGGCCCGAAACGTGGCCTCGAAATTTATGGCTGGTCTGAAAGTTTGCCGTAGCTCAAGGTAACGACGTAACGAGCAATAAAGCGTGCTATGCTGAGTGTTTCTTTAGTAGATAGGATTCGAAATGAAGACATCGGCCAGAGATGTAGGGTTACTAACTAGAGAACTAAAGATATCACGCGGAGATTAAGCTCGTTTAAGTGGCAGTGGGCTGATCACACACTCAGGAGAACTGAATACTGATGGCTGATGGGCCAATAAGGTTTACGCTTTGATCACAGACAAGTGTATAAATACTAAATACTTGTACTAAATTGTAAACTTTAGGCTTAGTTTTTAGGGTTCCGTAGCCACATGGCAAAAACGGAACCCTTATACATTCGTCATGTCTGTCTGTCTGTCTGTCCGTCCGTATGTCACAGCCACTTTTTTCCGAAACTATAAGATCTATACTGTTGAAACTTGGTAAGTAGATGTATTCTGTGAACCGCATTAAGATTTTTACACAAAAATAGAAAAAAAACTGTAAATTTTGGGAGTCCCCATACTTAGAACTGAAACTTTTTTTTTCATCAAACCTATACCTGTGGGGTATCTGTAGATAGGTCTTTAATAAAAACATTTTACAAAAAATTAAAACCGACTTCAAAAATACTAAACTAAAAAGTAATAAAATAACAGTTTCTTTAATTTTTGTGCTTACAACATATAATCAACTTAATATTCTACTAATGTACAAACTTTGCGTTTACCACTTCATTATAGTTACTTTTGGAGTCGGTGTCAGCCAAGGTAGGTAGGTAGTGTACATCAACAAATACGACACCGACTCCAAAAGTAACTATAATCACGTGGTAAAATTCGTCGTCTTGGCGTTCATTGAAGGAGGCATGTTCAGCAGTGTATGGATAAAGGATGATGATGATGATGATGATGGTGATGGTGATGATGATTACGATGACCGCGACATACTATGGAATGCTACCAAAGCATCCTATACAATTGTTACATCGACACGTAATATAAAATGATCATATCATCAAGGTAAACAAAACCAACCAAATAGGCATTATTGGGAATAACTAAAAAACGGCTTGTCAGATCTTAATAAAATTAATATGGAACCAAATTGGAAACACCAGCTTTCAAACAAAAAAATAACCATCGAAATCCATGAACAAACGGCGGAGTAATCGTGTCACATACATACAAAAAAAAGAAAGAAAAAAAAACCCCTGTAACTTCTAAAATAAGAGAATGATAAAACTAAAAAATATATATGATGTACATTACCATGTAAACTTCCACCGAAAATTGGTTTGAACTCTAATATTAAAAAAAACATTTTTTCAAAATAAACCATATTTTTTGTTAAAGTGTCATAAGTTGTAAATTATGTAATGGTACGGAACCCTTCGTGCGTAAGTCCGACTAGCACTTGGCCGGTTTTTTTAAGTACTTTAAGTCTACTCAACCTGTAGCCATCCAAGTCCGCAGACAGATTTATAAAGAATAAGTCTGCGGACAGGATATTTTTATCACAATGTGTGAGAGAATCACTAATTCTATGTTTTTTACGTTTTCGCATTCTGTGGACAGTTTATGTTATGACCATGTTACAAGTCTGGCTGGACGGATCTGCAGGTGGTGTACAATAACAATATTATGTGAACATACGAATGATAGGCCATATTTAATGTAGGCAAACCAAATGGTTATCCATACCAATTTAAGATCCCGCAGTCCAAAACGAGGGCAAAATAAATTAACGACTACAAGCTGAATATTAAAAATCAAGGAAAAAGAAACATAAGTGTATTAATAAATATATTTATTTAGTATGAATTCTTGAAATCAGCATATGCCCTTCCTAAAAAGAACGATGATGCCAGGAAGACGTTGGCAAAATGTCAAAACGCAATTTCTTTGAAACACAATAATAATTGTTTGTGACACATGTTTAATGAAATACACGCTGTAAATTATCCATTTAGCGCTCGTAATGACTGAGCAATACGCCCTTAACAATGTGCTGTTTTTAGGAATTTTAGTATCCGTAGGTCACACGTGACCATTGTATGTCCCACTGCTGGGTCTGATCCTCGAAATTAGGGGAGGAATTTGGAAAACCCATTATAGGTACACCCGGTCAGGTCCAGGAGGCCAAGCTTACAAAGTATGGCTTCACATTTCATTAACCTTCTAATTGCAAACTGCTTAACCAAGGAGGTAGTGCCATGCTGCTTTGCAGCCGAATTGAGCCGGCACGACCGGGGTGGTACCTCTCGCTCTCATAACACCAGCGTCAATTGGAAGCTAAGCTTTCGCATTTCGTGCGGTTTGTGAGTTTCCGGTGGCCCACAGGGAAAAGGAGGGCAACGCATCTGCATACCTTTTGGTGAGCGGATGGGTATGGGCGTCGATAATCGCCAAAAGGCTTCGACTGCTCCATGGGTTCGATAGGAAGTCATCCTATGCTATAAAAAACAAGTGGAGTTAGATACTTAATGTTGTTATCTGAGCCTATTGGCAGTCAAGGTTTTTAATAATTATGATGACTTTGCCAAAATAAACAAATGACGAAGACTTTAATCCTATGAAAAAACCGACTTCAAATTTTAAAAAAAAAACTAAAAAGTAGGTACATCAACAAATAGGACACCGGCTTCAAAAGTAACAATAATGACGTGGTAAACGCAAAGATTGTATATTAGTAGAAGAACAAGTTGATTATAAATTGTAGACACAAAAATTAAGGAAATTATTTTATTACTTTTTAGTTTTTTTTTTTTTATTTGAAGTCGGTTTTTTCATAGTATTAAAATCATGGCAGATTTACTGCTATTCATTAAATAATTCAGTTATAATATATAGGTATAGAACATCATCATCACCAATATATAGGTATATAATGGATATTATGATGACCTTGAAATACTATGATGCGCTTCCAAGGCACAGTTGTTTTTTGTTCATTTAACAACGACAAGTAAAATTAAATTAAATTTATTAAACAAAATTACATGATTTTGGTATATTATTTAGCCGTATGAACTAAGCCCAATAAAAGCTGTAAATCGTCGAGGATTCCCCTCGACTGTTTAAGGTCTCAATTATCACACCTGTAATGGAGCTTATAACCCATATGGGTGCAAAGTTCTCATCAATTTAAATTAATTAAGTCCAAACACAAGGTAGCTACTGTAAACTGTTGAGGAGTTCCCTTAACTGTCAGTTGTCTTCATCATCAGACCCTTAATGACAGTCACAACACATCTAGGTGTAAAGTTCTCATCATTACAAATTAATCAAGCCCAAACACAAGGTTACTGATGTAAATCGTCGAGGAGTTCCCTCGATTGTCTTTCGGCTCCAGCATCAGATCGACTCTAGACCTTCATTAAATTGTAGTCCTTCAAAACACTTTATAAAAAAAATACCAAACGCACTAGTCGCCCCTATGATTTTCGAAAGTTCCCCTCGATTTCTCTGGGATGCCATCATCAGATCCTGGTTTCCTTATCATGGGACCATTTGTGAAGTATACCCTTTAGAACAAAAAAATAATTTTTCAAATCGGTCTAGCCATCTTCGAGTAATCAGGTAACATACATAAAAAAAAAAAAAAAAAGATTCCGACGAATTGATAACCTCCTCCTTTTTGAAGTCGGTTAAAAATAGAACCTCTTTCACTTTGATAAAGGACTACAGAATGAACAATTTATATTAGAAGACAACTAGTAAAGATTGTGGTCACTGAGTATCGTATTCGTAGGCCCAAATTACGACACCAACTCTTAATATTTCTATGACACCAAACCGTACCATTCATTGTATTACATTCAATAAACTACACGTGGGAGGTCTACTGATGTCTTCATATCCTCGAGTTACTCCTACGGCTAACGTAAATAAACTGTTTCACAACCTAAATCGTATGTAGTTGATACATAACAATCTTATCTAAATACTATTTTAACCGTCTTAAAGAAGAGAGATATGCACCGGTGTGTATTTTAATATTCTGATTTTAACATTATTAAGAGGTAGTGCCATGCTGCTATGCTGCCGACTTGAGCCAGTACGACCGAGGTACCTCTCGCTCACATAACACCGGCGTCAAGTGACAGCTATGCTGTCGCGTTTCGTGCGGTTTGTGAGCTTCCGGTGGCCCATTGGGGGGGAAAGGGAAAAGGAGGGCGGTGCATCTGCGTGGCCTTGGTTGTGTGGATGTGTATGGGCGCCGGCGCCGTGACGCTCCGACTGCTCGTTTGCCCCCTGATCACATTAAAAAAAAACAAAAATTCTACGATTTTAAAATCCATTTATCATTTTTATCAAAAATCGTTGATCTACTTTTGTAATTATGCTTGTAACGATAATCCGTATCTAATGCGTTCGATTTCAATTTACAAGAGATTATTTTATATCATAAGGTCACTATAACTATCACAAATATTTGCAAGCGGATTTAAGTTGCTTATTAATAAATTATATAAATTACATCGGGTATTATTACGTCGCGAATATTATTTGAAGACTTAACATTTGAACCATAATTATTTCACATTAAAGCTGGCCGAGATTATGAATAGCCATTTCCTTGCAATGACCGGACCCTTATTTTTTGTTTCGCTGGGGAATGTTTTTAAGCATACCACCGGGTCCGGGGGGCCCGGAGGTTATGTGGGACTCTCTGCGCCCGAGAAGATGGTAAGGTGGACACAGACTCCACCCACTAAACCTCAGCGGTGTTCTCCTCCTCGTTTGGGTGACCCGGCGCGAGAGCTGTGGACGTCCGTACCGGGCCACAACGGTTTGCCATACGGCACTCTTCTCTGGAGGCGGGGGCTGGCATTCCCTCCTCCTTCTCTGCTTAAGGCACACTGAACACACAAGGTTGCCTTATAGCTCAGACATTACGCGCGCGCAGCGGATCCCCCGATCGGCCGCGCACAGGTCTCTCACGGCAGCGCGACCGCCTGTCGCCGCCGTGCTCTCCTGCGGGAAGAGGCGCCAGTACGCTCCCTCTCCCACTCCGCCTCCTCCTTCTGGGACATCACGTCCCCGCAGAAGGAGAGGACCAAGTGCCATGTGCTCTCACTGACGGTCATCGCTCGGATGACCGTAGGGAGAATGACCGGATCCTATTGGATGCAAGTAACAGAGGTTGCAAGAGCAAGTAGCGCTCGCAGTGGTTTTAGTTAGGGTGGGCGTTCCCAGGTGCGAGTCCCACATTGGGTCAGGATCTACCCGAAGATCCTGGTTGCATCCATAAGGATTTCCCTGCGATAAAAAGGACCCCCAAATAAGCGGCTGATGGCGCTCGCAGATAGTGCACTCCCACACTCTAAGTCCTACATAGAACTAAGAGCCTACCCGGGATGTCAAAATTAGTCAAATCTCGTCTAAGAAAATTTTACATTTTCAGTTAAATAAAATTCTGAAACACGTAGGTAAGAGTTCTCATGTGAAAAGTCGTTGTCGGAGTGTTGTGAAATGACACCCTGTGTTTGATGTTTCATATTATCGAAGATAATATTCTGATCTCACCTGTCACTGTGGGAATATATTGCATGTGTGACAGCCTCTACAGGTTATGACTTTTTATGTAATAGATGTTTTATTTCACGAAAGCGGGTGGGCTATCCCCGTGTGTCTAAATGCATATTGTCTTTGCGTGCGTAAACTTGGCAGCGCTCAATTCAGTAGGTACGCTGATACGCTCCATGTAGGAAGGCACACAAGAACGAACGTCTGTAGTCTGTACGCATCACAACTACAAAAAAAACAACTGTACTTGGGTAGGCAAACCGTATAACCACCTGATGTGGTCATCGTCGCCCATGAACACAAAGAAGTTCACCTAGAACGAGGACAGGCAACTCATTCGAGTGTTGCCTATCCTGAGGCGTAAGTTGGTAAACCTCCATAACAGAAATTAATTGTAGAAGAAATAAGCAGGATGGTGGTACCCATCCCCACCATGGTTCAAGCCTTGTCGTGGCGGTGGGGCTCAGTAAACTAGGGTGAGCCACTGCACCTTGGGCGAAGCGAATTGGGCCGCGGGGGCTCTTTGTACCCCTTGTAAAAAAAAAAAAAAAAAAGATTCCGACGAATTGATAACCTCCTCCTTTTTTTTGAAGTCGGTTAAAAATAACCAAAACATTCATTGATTGACGTTCAGGCGGTTCAGGGTCATGGATATATTATCCTTTCTTCTTTGAGTATTTTTTTTAGGTATAATGCAATATTTAACAGCCCTTCAGGTACAGTCCTCTATCCTCTGTCCTAGCCTTTATATGTTACTCTTTTTTTGATTTAATGAAAAACTAGATAGGTACGGATTTTTATAGGAATTCTGACTGTCGCCTCTCAATACATCTTAGAAAATTTACTGTATGTCCGGAAAAACATAAATGAATTTTGTAAGGAAAGTGATATCCATAGTAGGAATACACGTAATAGACACAGGCCACAACCGAGGCCAGGAGGCCGTGTAGTCGCAGACTGCACGGTAGGCGGGGGGCAACCCCCCACTTTATAAATCAAAAGTGAGCCGAATGGGCTCACACTAATCAGAAGCATTAGGGCCTTCGGGCCATTAGCATAGATCCCTCCGAAAAAAAAAAAAAAAAAAAAAAAAGACAGGTTACATGCACCAATGATTAGACTTTCGAAAGTAACCAATTCTTTTAAAGGTAACTGTATACGCTTTTACAATAGGAGCCCAGAAAACGTTCAAAAACTCTCAAAAAGATACCACACCCTGGGAATAAGACGTTCCTCCCGGGCATTTCAGGATAAGATGTTAAAATTGTTATATAATATATATTATTTGAAAAGATTAGTTCCACTGAGTTTGTTTCGCCGGTTCTTCTCAGTGGGCTTACCTTGGAACCGGTGGTAGATTCAATTGACGTTCAAAAAGATACTGTATTAGTATTATTAGTATTTTGATTTGATTTGATTTATATTCCTGTAGTCGGAAGTTCTCCCGTGACTATAATTTCTGTCTTTCTTATCCGAAAAATCGATAAAATAATCCGCGTTAAAATTTGGAAAAAGTTTTTTGATATAAGTAAAATATGCATGAATATTTGACCATGCACCAACCCCACCATGGTTCAAGCTTTGTCGTGGCGGTGGGGCTCAGTAGCCTACGGTGTACCTAGCACCTTGGGCGAACCAATTGGACCGAGGGAGCTGCTCTTTGTAACTCTCTTATAAGACATACAAATGAGCAGGGGGATTAGGGGCGAGGATGGGAACCTCACCCCATTGTACTGTCCCAAAGACGGTCCCTTGAGGAACTGACTAGCCGTCCAGGTGCCCTGTTTGTTCATTAGATCCGGGGCACCTCACCAAAGGCGGTATTGGCGGCATTGGCGGCACTCGGCGGTTTTAGTGGATAAAGCTGCGTCCACTTACCACCTTTCGGGCGCAGCGAGTCCCAAATACCCGCCTGGTCTCCCCACACCTCCGAGGGATGCCTCAGAGTATTTCCCGGCATTAAAGAAAGAAAGAAAAAAAGACCAAGCACCATAATATATTTTTAATAACACAACATGATAAAACTCATATTTAAATGAGGATTTATATATCAAATTGACACGACAAGAAGGCAGGACCGCAAACATTGCATCACTAACAGATCATCTCTAAAACAAGCTGTAAAAGCAGAGAAAGCGATAAGTGTGTTATTTCTGATAAGGTCGCGGCGCCATTGTAGTTCTATCTGGCTCGCTAAATATTTACCGTGAATTTCAAGGCCGTTGATAATGTCGTTGCTATCGTATATACCGATCAATAAAAATTAAATGCCCGTTTGTGATTAAAAAAAAACCCCAACCAGTGACTGCCGATAGAAGTGAAAACAAAACAATTAAATTCAAAAACCTATAATACAGGTTGTAAGAGATTATGACAACCTATACAATTTAAACGGCGCACAAAATGTCCGCATGACATTGACATTTCAGTGTGTTCGACGATTGGTTATGTAAACAAATATTGCATAATCTTATATAAATAAATCAAACGTAATATAAACGTCAAATAGCGTCTCGTAACGGTGTCGCGAAAGAACGTGATATAAACATCAAATAGGACGCTATTTGACGTTTATATGTGCTAACGCTGTCGCGAGTGCAAAGATTTTATCTCATCAAAAAATATGCGTACCGCCGTAAAAGAAGTTTACACTTCAATAAGATCTAAACAAATACCAAACGAGTAGTCAACGTCAATCATGTAGGTATAGCCTGACCAGAATTCAGAAATATATAAACCCTGCGTGGTGTCGCCATAATCATTAATAAATAAATAAATACATAAATAAATAAATAAATAAATAAATCATCCATACAGAAACAGTTCCGAAATTTTCCGCAATATGGCGAGGGTTTTTATTTTTCTGGTCATGCGGTTTGACCCGAAACTAGCTCACTCGTCCTTTTGTGCCCTGAGACCGAAGTTAATCTCGATGCCAGTAGTTACAATGCCTGTCTTGTCTTTCACTCTCAAGGCTTTTTGGCGGAAGGTCAAGACGGTGGTAAATGCAACGCTGCACACGGCGCATATCTCTTGCCTTCACTCTAAAGAATTTTTATTAGACTCGCATTTTCCTTTTCGTTTTAAATAAGATATTGCCGTGACAGATGCAAACTTTTCGCATGGTAACAATGAGATAATAATAATGACCGCCGTGGGTGCCTTTGTCCGCGTAATGAGGTGCCTCGGATCAGTCAGCAACAAAGTATCTACTTAGGTGACTGACCGCTCAAACAAACAAGAATTCAAACATTCATATTTATTGCCAATAGTAAATAACTACATGTACTCGTACAATTTTATGCTTTAGAGAGCTCGTTGTATAGAAATAAAAATAATCTTTTCCTCTTCCAATCACTTAGGTGAATGAATTACCTCTCACTATCGGAAGCGTGTTCACCTATTGTGATGCTACGCGCGCGCACTCCGGGGACAGTCACTTAACGACGCTGGCTGAATATTGACACTCACCTTGCGTATGACATTGTTTGTTATGTCTAATTGTATGATAAATCTCATATATCGTTAATAGGGTAATTACGATGGTCTGCTTGAGATAGGCAATCTGGTAAACGGTTCCCCTGGAACTAGCGGTTATAACGACACTCAGACAAATCCTCTTACAAGTCTTCTAGCCTAAAAGAGATCAACTGAAGACAAAGATAAAGTTCGTGACAGTAATAACCGGACTACAAATGAAAAATAAAAATGGCGTATTGACCTGGACCTGGCGTATTTCTTTTACATCTAAGGTACCATAATCTTCATATAGGGACTCGAATAGTTACTAGCCATTAAATAAAACGTGATAAAACTCGCAACGTGATTATACAGCCAAATCTTTCCATAATTAACCAATTGGTTGATATTTTTCTCTATAAGATTAGTCTAGCTGTTCTCAATACCCCACCATGGTTCAGGCCTTGTCGTGGCGGTGGGGCTCAGTAGCCTAGGCCTAGGGTGAGCCCAGCACCTTGGGCAAAGCGAATTGAGCCGAGGGGGCTCTTTGTACCCCTCTTATAAGAAGAGAGGCAAAAGAGCAGGGGGCTAGGGGCAAGGGGCGAGGACGGGAACCTCACCCCATTGTACTGTCCCGACGATGGGAGGGATTGTTCTGTGGTGCGGGACAACCCCTCTGTGGATGTGGAGTCGGTCCCCTGAGGGACTGACTAGCCGTCGAGATACCCTGTTTGCTCAACAGATCAGGGGCACCTCACTAAAGGTGGCATTGGTGGCACTCGCCGGGTTTTAGTTGGTAGAGCTGCTTCTATTTACCAGCTTTCGGGCGCAGCGAGTCCCACATACCCGCCTTGGGAGACCCACTCCTCCGCAGGATACCCATTTCACGGCGTTAAATAAAAAAAAAAGCTATTCTCAATAGCTGATTAAATAAAATAACTGCAACATATACAGACACTTGCTCGCACATCGTTAAATATTTATTTAATCGTTTCATTGTTATTCTAGGCCCAGAAGCGCCAAGTAATTGCTTTATTTATGTCTTATTATAATACATTGTAAGTCTTATTACTATAGTATGTGTACATTAAAGTATCCGATGATTACACGAGTATTCTTAGTTGTTATTGTATCCTAACGTGGTGTTTTATCGTATCGTAAAATATATTATGTAAACTGTACATATAATTTTTTTTTCTTCAACGCCGGGAAATGCTCTGAGGCATCCCGCGGGGGAGTGGGTCTCCCCACGCGGGTATGTGGGACTCGCTGCGCCCGACAGCTGATAAGTGGACGCAGCTCTACCCACTAAAACCCGGCGAGTGCCACCAATGCCTAATTAGCTTCGCCCAAGGTGCACCGCTCACCCTAGGTTACTGAGCCCCACCGCCACGACAAGGCCTGAACCATGGTGGGGATGTGATATTGAACCCGCACCAACTCAACATACACATAATATAACCCTATTTAACTCCAGTGGAATCCCATACCCAATGCCATGGGATATTCGAGATCCCAAATCGCTTTCCAGGTATGTGTACGCTATATCATACATGAATATATATAGAACATATGAGAACAACGTTCGGGACTCGAAAGTAGAACGATCGACGACCGACTCCGAATTAAAAATAGACAGTACGGAACTAACGTGCCGGTTTTCCTCAGCCTTGTGCGTGCATTTCCAAACTACATTTGAAATTTAATAATTAACGATAAACAAATATATAGAAACATAACTCAAAAAGACCAATGGTTCCTCCAAATACCGATATGGCGCAAGAAAGTGTTGGTTTCTTTAAAAAATTCCACGACAATATTAATAATGCTGTAGACGATGTAGTACGAAATAATTTCGCGAATCTAGAATCGAATGCAAGTCGCGTGTCTTATATAAACGGTCTCCCGATTATAAGAGATTACGATCTCTCCAGTGATGTGAGTGATGGTGAGTTTCCAGTGAAGAAGAATCTGGAGAAAGCTCTCCAGCTGAAGGATGAAGGGAACAAAGCTGTCCAGAAAGGCAACTGGATCAAGTCCCTTGAATACTATACACAAAGTATGATGCACATGCCGAAGAAAGACAGTAAGTAACTCTTGATAACAAATTTGTTTTACATACATAAAATGTATAAAACCAAAAAAATAATAGAATAGCGGTATAATTTGTCGCAATTTTTTTTTTTTTTTTTTGTAAAAAAGAAATCAGTCATAGCACGTTAACTAAGGTAATCCCAAGTATTTATGAATTTGATCAAGATCACTTTACCTAATATCAAGAAAATATTCTTTACTTTTTAAGAAAATAAACAATTCACAAGTCTTAAAATGTTTTCTTTATTTATATCTTTGGGTACATAGCATAAATTAAAGTCCCTTTTTTGTTGGTCTGTTTGTGTATCGATATTTTCTAAACTGCTAAACGGATTTTGATATGGTTTTCACTGTCGGCTTCATTATGAACTAATTGAGGTTTCTAAGTATGATACATGAATATTGTTATCATAGAAAATAGAGAAAAGTTTATTTGTTTGTTGTTTACGAATTAGTCAAAAACTACACAACCGATTTTGAAAATTCTCGCACTGTTAGAATGCTACGTTAGCATTGGCTGACATAGGCTATAAAATAATTCCCCACCATGGTTCAGGCCTTGTCGTGGCGGTGGGGCTCAGTAACCTAGGGTGAGCGGTGCACCTTGGGCGAAGCTAATTGGGCCTAGGGGGCTCTTTGTACCCCTCTTATAAGAAGAGGGGACAGAAGAGCAGGGGGCAAGGGGTGAGGATGGGAACCTCACCCTATTGTACTGTCCCGACGTTGGGAGGGGTTGTTCTGTGGTGCGGGACAACCCCTCTGTGGAGGTGGCGTCGGTCCCTTGCGGGACTGACTAGCCGTCGAGGTGCCCTGTTTGTTTTCTAGATCCGGGGCACCTCACAAAAGGCGGCATTGGTGGCACTCGCCAGGTTTTAGTGGGTAGAGCTGCGTCCATTTACCAGCTGTCGGGTGCAGCGAGTCCCACATACCCGCCTGGGGAGACCCACTCCCCCGCGGAATGCCTCAGAGCATTTCCCGGCGTTAAAGAAAAAAAAAGGCTATAAAATAATTATCATCAATCCGAACCCGGCTGTCACTGCCGCACACAGGCCTCCGTCGATGAACGTCAAGGCGACCAATTTTCCGCCATTTTCCATCTAGTCACTGAAGAGAGATGGACTCTATCAAGTTAGGTGACCGCTCCATCGTCGTCCTGAAAACATACTTCGATAAATGTTTACTTTATCGATGTTTAACTTTATTGATGTCTATATTATAAATACCCCGAATACCGTTCAAAATAGTACCCCACAACTTGACAATTATACCTATGGTTTAATGATAGCTCACGCCCATGAAGTTTCGTATTGTTTATAAGTACTTACATCTACATAAACATAATCATAAATAAGCTTTACCTACATAACATAAATGCATACATACAAATCTTAGGTATACCTATCTAAAGGCCAAATCCAATTTTGTTCATTGTGTTTTTGACGATCGACGCAAAAAGAGGAGTGTTTGTAACTAGTTTGACCACTACCTACATGTGTCTGTCTATAACACTGTAACTAGTTTGACCACTACCTACATGTGTCTGTCTATAACACTGTAACTAGTTTGACCACTACCTACATGTGTCTGTCTATAACACTGTAACTCTTTTTTTTTATGTCATAGGGAGGCAACCGAGCAGTCAACACACAACCAAAAGTTATGCTGATTCGTTGCCCTCCTTTTCCCTATCCCCCCAATGGGCCGGAAACTCATAAACCGCACGAAACGTGACAGCATAGCTGTCACTTGACGCCGGTGTTGTGTGCGAGAGGTACCACCCCTGTCATGCCGGCCCAATTCGGCTGCAAAGAAGCATGGCACTACCTCTTACTGTAACTCTTAAACGAGTAAAAGCCTTTTTTTATTTTGAAACAAATATTTAACTGTAGTTGTGTGGACTTTATGTGTATCATGATTTATAAAAGCAGTTCAACCGTTTCAATGTCATTGGTTCTTTTGTTATAGTTTTGGGGTTTTTTGACGTAATTTTAATACGTACATTGTTATAGTTTCCTTATTTTCCTTTCTTTTCAGGCGACGAGCTATCAATCGTATACGCGAATAGGTCGGCAGCGTTGAACCATCTTGAACAGTATGAGGATGCTGTTGAGGATATACGACGCTGTCTATCTCTGGCCTATCCTCGGCATCTCAGATACAAAGTGTACGAGAGAAAAGCTAGATGCTTGTTAGTATTAAAGAGGAACCAGGAAGCGGTAAAAGCGTTTCAGTGAGCACATTTTTAACTTTGTTAATTTCTAAACATAAGTTTTATAGGGTTTTTGCTATTATTCCCACCATGGTTCAGGCCTTGACGTGGCGGTGGGGCTCAGTAGCCTAGGGTTTGCCCAGCACCTTGGGCGAAGCTAATTGAGCCGAAGGGGCTCTTTGTACCCCTCTTATAAGAAGAGCAAGGGGTGAGGACGGGAACCTCACCATTGTACTGTCCCAACGTTGGGAGGGGTTGTTCTGTGGTGCAGGACAACCCCTCTGTGGAGGTGGCGTCGGTTTCCTGAGGGGCTGACTGGCCGTCGAAGTGCCCTGTTTGCTCATTAGATCCGGGGCAACTCGCCAAAGGCGGCATTGGTGGGACTCGCCGGGTTTTAGTGGGTATAGCTGCGTCCACTTACCAGGTTTCGGGCGCAGCGCCTCAGATGCCTCAGAGCATTTCACGGCGTTAAAGAAAAAAAAAAGTTTTTGCTATCATATTAAAATTCTATGGAGAATATACCTATTACATACTTATAACAAACCAAAAAAACATTTATAATAGAAACCGGTGTTCGAAACCGTCTGTCGTTTTTTTATGTTAGTTGGCTAGGCAAACTGGCAAACGTACCACCTGATGGTAAGTGGTCGACGTCGCCCATGAACATAAACTAGTATACCTGGAACGACCCCAGGAAACTCATTTATGTGTTGCCTATCCTGAGACATAAGATGTTAAGTCTCGGTGCCCGTAATTACACTGCCTGTCTTGCCCTTATCTCCGAAACACAGCAAAGCTGTTTCACGGGAGAAACAAGCAAGATGGTGGTACCCATGCAGCCGGGAGCGCGGCACAACGCTTCCCTCCCACCGGATTAGTGCTAAATATAAACAAAGTCGATGCTGGTATGATTTACTTAGCTTTTTTTTTTCTTTAACGCCGGGAAATGCTCTGAGGCATCCCGCGGGGGAGGGGGGACTCTCCAAGCGGGTATATGGGACTCGCTGCGTCCGAAAGCTGATAAGTGGACGCAACGAGTCCACTCTACCCACTAAAACCCGGCGAGTGCCAGCAATGCCACCTTTGGTGAGGTGCAACGGATCTAATGAGCAAACAGGGCATCTCGACGGCTAGTCAGTCCCCCAAAGGACCGACGCCACCTCCACAGAGGGGTTGTTCCGCACCACAGAACAACCCCTCCCAACGTCGGGACAGTGCAATGGAGTTCCCCATCCTCGCCCCTTGTCCCCTCCTATTATTTTGTCCCCTCTTCTTACAAGAGGGGTACAAAGAGCAGCCTCCTCGGTTTACTTAGCTTCGCCCAAGGTAGTAGGTTTACCTTAGGCTACTGAGCCCCACCGCCACAACGAGGCTTGAACCGCGTTGGGGATGATTTACTTAGCTAGTAAAAAAGATAAACATTTATATGTATAAGTAAAATCAAACTTTCTAATGTAGAAAGCCGAAAGTTAAAATATACATTATTTTCCTAAATCTGCCAATACACAATTAAATATTTTATTAAATGGAAATAGAGTAATGTTCTATTTATATAAAAATATAACCTTTTCCAGAGACACAATAAGCGCGCTAGACGAAGCAACTAATCTTACTAAAGATAAAAGACAAAAAATGCGGACAGATGCTAAATTGATGTTGGAGGTCCTTAACAAGGGTCTCACACTAGCAGGACATCCTAAGGACCCAGAACCTCT
Organism: Helleia helle; assembly: GCA_963853865.1. NCBI lineage: Eukaryota > Metazoa > Arthropoda > Insecta > Lepidoptera > Lycaenidae > Helleia > Helleia helle. The sequence goes on from OY971421.1 coordinate 20,019,595, forward strand.
TAGGAAAACACCGCCGAAGCCAAAATTGCAGTGCAGCATAAACAAACAATATCCAGCCGCTTCGGAAGCAATTCAAATAGAGCAGAATGAGACGAAAGGAAGATACGCAACCGCCGCACGAGATATAACCGCTGGAGAAACCATATTGATCGAAAAACCACAGAGTAGCGTCCTACTGCCAGAGTACTGTAAAACACATTGTCAAAACTGTTTCATTAAGTAAGTAAATGCACAGTACTTTAATAATAACTTATTTATTAGCTTGTAATAAGTAAAGAAAGAAAAGAAAGAAAGAAAAACATTTATTTGTCCACATACTAGAGACAACCAACAGAATAGTTTAAGATATACATTATTAAAATATCACAGATACATATAACTAGATTTAATTTACTAAAAATGGCTAGTAATAAATAATAAAAATATACAATAAACATAGGTAGTCGATAAAAGTAGTGACATGCTACTTTGCAGCCGAATTGGTCCGGCACAACCTCTCGCTCACATAAGACCGGCGTCAAGTGACAAGATTGCTGTCGCGTTTCGTGCGATTTGTGAGTTTCCGGTGGCCCATTAGGGGGGATAGGGAAAAGGAGGGCAACGCATCTGCATACCTTTTGGCTGTGCGGATGTGTATGGGCGTCGGTAGTCACCATAAGGCTCCGACTTTTCGTTTACCTCCTTAAAGGTAAGCTATCAATCTAGCCACAGTCCTCATTATAATTTTTTTTATGACATAGGTGTCATAAAAAAATATGATGAAAAGTGTGGCTAGATTGATAGCTGGCTCGGTGTCAGGATGTCTTTATGATACTCAAATAATGGTGCGTATTTTCCCACTTCCGTTGGAATTTATACTTTAACTTTGTTGTTCTACCATTCCTGTAGAGATAAGAGATCAGACAATTTTCTATCTTTTTCCCATCTATTTTGAAATGTTTATTTTTTCTTTTAGGTGTGCCATTCCGTTGGCGTGTCCAAATTGTCCAAATGTGATGTTCTGTAGTGACAAATGCCTTGACGTCGCCTTAAAATCATATCACGGCTATGAGTGCCAGATTTTGCCTATATTATGGAAGTCAGGATGTTCGGTAACTTGCAGCATATCTCTAAGGATGATAACACAAAACAGTAAAGAGTACTTTAATAGGATTTACAAGGAACTAGACATACAACCTGAGGGTCCTTACAGGAGCGACGATTATAGAAACGTGTACCATTTAGTATCACACGAAGACAAACGGACAAAGCAGGACTTGTTGCACAGAACCCAGATGGCAGTGTTTTTGCTAAAATTACTAGAGCTTAGTGGATTTTTTGATGGAAAACCTAAAGAAAAACCTCTCGATGTGAACGATTTGAAGACCATGGCTGTCGCAGATACATATAAAGAAGACATTGCTGTATTTGGAGGCTTATTGTTAAAGAATCTTCAGATTCTCCAATTTAATGCTCACGAAGTGTTTGAATTGCAATGTTCAAAGCCAAAGGCTGGACAAAACATAATCAAACATACTGGAAAAACGGTATTCGTAGCTGGAGCTGTATTTTCTACGTTGGCTCTATTTAATCACTCATGTGATCCGGGTGTAGTAAGGTACTATCTTTTGTCTTCTTGTATTCTATGATTTCCTTTTTTACAAATCAATATATTTTTAGATATTTCTGGGGCCCCTACGTTATTGTGCGCGCTGCTAAGAATATAAAGAAAGGCGAAGAGGTGGCAGAAAATTATGGACCCATTTTCACAACGGTGCCGAAAGAGAAGAGAAAAATTGAGTTGAAAAATCAATATTGGTTCGATTGTACTTGCATAGCTTGCGAACAAAACTGGCCTATGTATGAGGAGATGACGGAAAATTATATGCGATTTAAGTAAGTAACAAATGTGACAATTTTAAACAAATTCAAAACCAAATTTATACCAAAGATATAAAAAATCTGCAATACCTACTAAATCAAAAAACTAGATTTTTTGATTTCTTATCGATGGTCTTGTTTAGAGTGGCAAGGGATCGGCCGTCTTGGCGTCATTGAGGGAGGCCTATGTTCAGCAGAGCACGGATAATAAGTCGACGGGCGGATGGCTGATGATGATGACTTACGTTTGAAAAACCTATCTTCTCCTATTCCTGATTCAGAATATGCACGACACTGATTAGGATATTGCAATACCGTTGCAATAGTCTAAAATTTTGACAAACCAAATTGGAATTTGAGAATAATGATAAATGAACATAATATTTATATCAATTTTAGGTGTAATTCGGATAACCCCTGTCCCAACGTGATCCCCGTGGCGTACGACTGCAACGAGTTCATGGTAAAGTGCGGTCTGTGCCAACAGTACACCAACATTCTAAAAGGTCTCAAGTCCTTACAAGTAAGTAAAAAAAAAAAAGTTATATTTTTGGTGCAATATCTTGATTACTTAGATAAGTATCAGTTACTTAGTGAGGCTCAGTCCATGGGGTATATACGAAGACTTGAATAGATGACAATGTAATCCTTATTAAATAATAAGGTAACAGGTAAATACCTGCGCCTATTTTTCAATAGCTCGCATAAGCAATCCAGCGTTAGAATTGTCTCTATTTTAAAGTTAAACTTCTTTGCGCGCATGAGGGTAAAAATTTTACGGATGAAACGTCACGAAAATGTGCAACGTTTTTGTCCAAGAAGAGGGAGAGAGTGATTGAGAGAGAGTGAGAAAGGGCGAAAGTAGCATGAAGAACTAGCCTGGAGTGAGATTAGGGAGCAAGCGAGTGAGAAAGAGTGAGATAGAGCGAACGTCGCATCGCAAGTCTCTTTAGTATAGTCAATTTAGTATAAACGAAATTTAAAAATTAGTTTGCCAAATAAATTTCACTTCTGACATGTGTATTTTGTACGTACTCACTTTTTTTAATTAGATCAATACCGCAGTAAATAAGGCGAAAATCATACTACATAGTACATAGAATATAGATGAAGGGCAAAGAAACATATTGGGCCCAATTTGGGTATCATTAAATTACTGAACTGCCAGTCATACGAAAAGAAGTAGCAATGTTTATATTTATAAGATATGCCACATATTTTTTTCTATTTATTTAGATCGTTAAGATTGTGTTTCAGAATGGAAAACCTCGCTGCAAGTCTATCACAGAATGGTCGAAATGGAGGACCTTATTATCGTTACTACTAAGCAACTTTACTTTTAATTTTGTGGCCGATTTACACTTTATACACAATCATAATTTACTTATACCTATATACATTGATTACTTATTTTATTGGTAAAAGAAAAACATGTCCATATTTTTCTGTATTGCCTACTTGTTCTGCGGCGCATTGCTGGTTTACAAAGGGAAGGCCAAGCACTATAATTACGGCAATATTACGGTAATGCCTGGTTGGTAGGCGCTAGGGCTCGCTAGCGGAGGAGGTTCCCATAGCGTTGCAGGAGTAGTAGTCCTGGGAACCTCTGGCAGGCGAAGAGACCCGTGCGCGGCCAATCGGGGGATCCGCCGCGCGCGCTAGAGGTCTGAGGTACATAGCGCCTTTAGGTTCAGGGTGCTTTAACCGGAAAGAGGACTCTGAGAGAGAGAGTGCTCATGGGCAAAATGTCGTGGCCGAGTGTGAAGTTAACCTCCTCACGCCGGGAAGCAAGCACGACGAGTAAGTACCTAATACGATGGGATTTTAGTGCGGTGAGAGTCCCACAACTGTCCGGGCTCCCCCGGGCTCGGTGGTATCTATTTTTTTTAGATTTCCCTGTCTAGGCCCTAGCGCTAGTAGTTTTCTTATCAGATGTCCCGTCTACGACTTAAAAATAAAACCTAACCTAAAATATGGCGCCATATTAAATTTCCGCGTGTGAAAACAAAATTACAACAGTGTCGTAAATGTATTGCACAAACATCCACATGTAGAACATGACACAAACGTTAAAATTCTCCATCCTAATTGGTTCTAATATCAAACACAAATGCGAGGATAATAACTTAGATCAGAGGTGTGGTTACATATTTTACATGCTAATCATGGAATACGTTTTTTTAAAACCTCTGTTCATATGGAAAATTAACAATCAACTTTGTTCATATGGACAATCACGGGATGAAAGGGACAATAATAATTTGGGATATGGCAATGAGCTATATGACATAGTCCTACTTAAGTAAACTATGAAGTGTAGAGACAAGGAGGACCATCTCTGTGTATGAAAAGTGTCCGTAAAAACATTTCATTCCATTACACGTCAACACGTCATTACAACAACTATGCTCATATCGTAGTTTTCCGTTAATCGGATGCCAGTGCTCTGCGTTATTGTGGTATGTACTGGAAATAAATACATTGTGTATTTATCACTAAAAATCACTAATTATGTTACAAAATTCACACTAATAAAATAACGATTTCGGTCGGTATATTTTTTTATACTTAATAAAACTTTTAAACTACGTTTGTCGTTTTAGTCATCATAACAACTATGCTCATATCGTAGTTTTTCCGTTAAAACGCCAGCTCTCTGCGCGGTACAGTTTTTAATCTTTCGCATGGGGCGAAAGATAAAAAACTGTAGAGATGGTTCTCCTTGTTTCTACACTCCATAATGTAAACACAGCGTCCCTTAATGATTTCACGACAGTTTCAAAAAGTAAATAATAGTAAAACATACTTACAGCTTGGCAAAAAAGAGTATAGAAAAAATGAGGGCGCCACTTTCACTTAGGTCTCATCATAATATGGAACATCAGTAAGATAATTTAATCAAATCGTTAAAAATAAATGTGAAACACTAAACTTTACTCAAAATCTAGTATTTGTCGACCAAGTATTGTCAACATCATAGGTTTCCATTTAGTAAAATATTTAGTATATTATCTATATATTTTTTATACACATTTGGCACAAATTCGTTACATACAACGTAGAGGAAAATTAAATTATTATATATTTTTTTATATTCTCTATTAACCATGGTAAGCTTGTGTCTCCCTACCATGGTTCAAGTCTTGTCGTGGCGGTGGGGCTCAGTAGCCTATTAGGTGAACCCAGCACCTTGGGCGAAGCCAATTGAACCGAGGAAGCTGCTCTTTGTATCCCTCATTTAAGAAGAGGGGACAAAAGAATAGGGGGGACAAGGGGTGAGGGTTAGTAGTTTTTCTGTGGTGGAGCACCTCACCAAAGGCGGCATTGGTGGCACTCGCCGGGTTTTAGTGGGTAGAGCTGCGTCCACTTACCATCTTTCGGGCGCAGCGAGTCCCACATACATGCCTGGGGAGTCCCCTCTCCCCGCGGGATTCGTCAGAGAATTTCCCGGCGTAAAATAAAAAAATGGTAAGCTTATATCTTACAGTTTATTACATACCTACCTATTTTTTATTTGTTACTGTTCGTGGCTTCACAAAAATTACATACATGGCTTAGAACTTAAATTAGATATAAAAATAATTTTGTTACGATGTGATCTATGATGTATTATTCTTTATAATCTTATTAGTTTTCTTTTTTATCGTATTATGTCAGTTGGATAAAATAAACACATAATAAGGCACATAAAGTTTTACTTTGTGACATTACTACAGACTTACAAAATACTAACACAGCATTACTTAATAAATACGCACCTATATTAGAATTTAGACAAAATGTATGACACTTGTTTTGTTGCTATAAATTTAAGGAAATATTAAAGTGAACAAGTTTTTACAGTTTACAATAAGTAAATGCACTTCTTTGCAATCAATAATTTTTGCCAAATGTCAATACTATGTAACACCAAACCTGAACAGAACATTAAATATTTTGGAATTTATCCTAGTCTTGTAATGTTAAATGGTAAATGTAAAATGGGAAATCTTGTTTCCACTCATCGTGCTACTGAACAACCAATGTTCAGTAGCTAAAGACGGAAAAGACAAAGTTGAATTTTTACAAGTTTTTTAAAGATTATTGTATGGCTACGAATAAATAATAAGTCAGGAAATGTAACAGCGTTATAAAAATGACCCAACAAAAGTCGTGTCCAAGTAGGCGGGGCTTAAAAGTCGTGTCCAGCGCGTCATCAGTCGGACATTTTTCTTGCAAGCGAACACACGTCAAACTTACGCATACGTTTTCGTTTTTTCATTATGAATTGCAGCTGCTAATCATCATGCCATCATTTGTAGTGAAGTGGTGCAGGAGGCATACATAATCAAAACCTCCAGGGATTACTTCTCACTAGTAAATAGTAGTAAAATTATATTATATTCAAATACGTTAATGTAATAAGCAAACCGATATGGTCAATACTATGCAAAATGAAGTCAGTCAATATTTGAACCAATGTAGAAGGTATTTTATTTATTCTTCATGAAATGTATAATATACCTAATATGTTTATATTTTTATCATTATTTAAATTTATATCGATATAATTGAGGTATTTTAAAAATGATTGTGCATTTTGCCTGCTTTTAGTATCCCAGCCGATCCAATTTGGCAAAATAAGTAGTTAGCTGCAATTAAGCTTGAAAGACAAGGGTATCCCGGGGAAGAGCTTATAAGGAGCTAGGCGGTGCGGCTGGCCAAAGTCGGGCTCGACCTCGTGATCCGCCGCATAGAGAGGTTAGGGCTTCTGGTCAGAGTTGAGAAGACCCAAGTCCTTCTCTTCCATGGGACCGGCCGTAAAGGACACCGTCCGGGAGCTACCCTCCAGATCCTGGGGGGAGGGTCAGGATGAGCCCCCAGATCAAGGAACGGAGACGGAGGGTGGACCTTCGGCCCACATTTGTCAATATTGGGATTGAAGGTCGTGAAGGCGGCAAGTGCGCTGGGCAGACTCCTGCCGAACCTCGAAGGAATCAGCGCCGCCTACAGGCAGCTATACTCCGGAGTATGGCGATGTATGGTGCATCCATTTGGGCGGGTCACCTTACCGCGAGGGATAAGGCCCAGCTGGTACCGAACAGCATTGTGGGTGACAGCCACTGGCTGGTGTGGTGGTGTGGTGGTGGTGGTGGCGGAGGTTCTTGCCGAGACGCATTCATATGTCTTGGTTAGGAGGGCTCCCGGCGAGAACCTTACGTTTTACTAGATCCTACGGCTTCACCGACTAGGACAGGAGCATTAATACGGAGGTGGGGGAAGGACCAGGCACGGCAGTCGTATGACAAAAGCCTAACGGTTGCTTTGCATTCAGTCCTCGAGCGTTGGATGCGCCATAAGCACAAACCCCGTCACCTTCCGTCTGACACAGGTGTTCACCAGGCATGGTTGCTTTGGTGAGTACCTGTGCCGGACGGCCCACAGGGAGTCAGTAACAGTATGTTACGATTGTGGCGCGTCGGTGGACTCGGCCGAAAGAAATCATTGTAAAATATTAAATAATATTGTTTTATTATTGACTTGGTTCACTTATTGCATGACATCGTCCACACAGCTATCACTCGACTGTCATAGGTGACATTGCAGCATGCGCGCCGACCAATACCTGCATTTATTCTGAAATTAAACAAATCACTAATGACGTCTATTTGTAACCTCGAAAGTGATTGGTATTTTAAATCATACGTCGTTTTGGTTTGAAGTAGGCCCACTTTTTATGTGTCATTTGGTCTGAGTTAGACTTCCTGACTTATTATTTATTCGTAGTTGTATGGTAATATTGAATTTGACTGTCCATGGCGATCCGCTAAAAGCGTTGTCATAATAGGAGCAACTCTGTAGTCTATACACAATTTCCCACAGAAACTGAAGTATAGACCATAGCCAACATAAAGTCTTTACATTGTCAATGTCATTCAACATGTTCTGCCAGGTTCAATACATATAAGTGCCATAGACAACAGTGTAGCAGAATATACTGTCATTCCTGTACAATTCGTCCACGTAGCTATCAGTCTCAGGGTCCCATATACATCGCTGTGCACTCTTCATACCCGCACCTTTCATCTCCACTACTGTCGTTTGAACTAAAATTTTATATCTGAAAGTAAAACATTTATTTGTATCAAGTACTGCAACCTAATAGTCTTAGCAGTTTCCCACCATGGTTCAGGCCTTGACGTGGCGGTGGGGCTCAGTAGCCTAAGGTGTGCCCAGCACCTTGGGCGAAGCTAATTGAGTCAAGTGAGAGGTCAAACGACCCCAAGTGTCGCCCCAAACATGGCTTTCACTTCAACTGCTGTGTTCAACGAACATGACCAATCCACTGCCACTTCGGATTATCCTTCGCGGAATACACTTTCTTTCAACTACCTTCACACAGCTCCATTGTAAAGAAATATCATATACCTTTTCATGTCTAAATCTTGTACTTTTTGGCGCACTGCATTAGAGATTGCTTTGGCCCATTTCGGTGCTTGGTCGGAGCGGTACTGTCTGCCCTGCAACTGTTCCTGCATGGTCATAATTATGATGTCCCGAACATTCTGTGCCTGAAACCTAATAATAACACATAAGTAATTTTTTATGAAATCTATTCTTACAAAAGAACTCTATCACCCAAGACTTATTACTGTATTTGTTGTTTGTATTTAATATATGTAATTTATTTATAACTTTTAATAACCTTGAAATATGTAATTTGTATTCCTTACATAAATTTTACCTTACAGTCTTTGGGCATTAAATTAATACTTAGATAAATATGAAAAAATGCTCGTAAATATATGTATATTATCATACGAAGGTTTTCGCCATCATTATAATGTATATGTTATATACATTATACACTTTACAAACAAACAATTAGGCGCTTGACACCGACCGCCCGAACCCCGCCTTCGCCCCGCGCTTCTCCTAGCGCAGGGATGCGCGGGGTTCGGGCGGTCGCTGTCAAGCGCCTAATTGTTTTGGTTGCTGGAGTAGTTCACATACTTATCTCCAAGGCCCGGTCTAACTTCATACTTGGGAGGTGCAACTGCCTTAACCGTTTCAACTGGACTCAGACCAGATTCACTCTCACCACCGTCAACTTGAATCACCTCAGGTTCCTCTTCTACAACTGAACAAATTGATATTATTAATATTTCGTTTTTAGTATTCAAGCAGAGATAATTCTTTCCTTAAACTTAAACTAAGTGATTAATAAGCATTTATTTATATAAATACATCCTATACAAATAAAACATTAAACACAAAAAACCACAAAATATTTCTATTAAAAAATTACCTTCTTCATCTGCCATAGTATCATATTATCTTGTGAAAGAAATACAATGAATCTGCAATAAAAAACGGTTCATACTAAAATATAATAAAATAAATAAAAATAAAAGTGGAATATACAACATTCAGTGTCATAAGAATACAAAATTAAATCTACCTCAAACATTAGTAAGATGTTTTTAATTATTTACATTGATTTAAATCTTCACAAAACATTGAAGATAGAAACATGTGAAGACACAAACTTTAGCTATAGAAATTATGCTACTATGTACTAGCATAATGTGTTATTTTAGTTCTGCTGATGAATGTTTAATTTTTTGACTGCCATTATCAACTCTAATAAAGATTAATAAAAAAGACTTTCCCCGTTCGATCCCTTTCATGAACATACTGTTTTGTTGTACAAACATACTTTATAAAGATATATTTTGCTTATTTTTATAATTTTAATATAACCATATTCATTGCTGGAATCGTGTTTATGAAAGAGAAAATTGCAGTCAAAAGATAAAGCATAGCTCTCATAGAAGTGGATAAGAAGCCCTTAAGAACAGTGTATCCACAAATATGAAATAAATTTTACAATATTGTTAATACCATTAATGTTACAATGGTATTAGAAAAAACATGTACAATGTAGCATGTACACATATGGACATGCCCAAACCAAATACCAATATTAAAACAATGGTATTAAAAGTGTTGAGTTTAGTTGAGTTAAATGTTTTTGTCATTATTTAAAGTTATATTTCTATTTTATTAGGACACAGAAATGATGTACAGACTTGGCCGTGCAGCAATGGACGATGGAAAATATGGTGAAGCATTAAAGAAACTTATTGAAATGCTAAAGTTATATGATGAAACCTTAGCACCACCTTATCGGTCGTATTACGACTGTGTTCAAGATATGAGGCGGAGCATGTTATCAATGGGCAACTATAGTATAGTGTAACTTGTTTTAAATTTTTGTACTTATTTGTTTATTAAAAATGTGACTTTGTGTTTGTTTTATTTATGGTTATTTCAATAAATATATGTTGAATATAAATGTTTTAACAATTTTAGATTATGTCATAAAAATAATAAACAAAGTCTGATAATTATATTGTAATAAAACAACTTTTTACAGCTTTTATCAGGGTTTTTTTATAATTTACCTGATAAAATATCTGAAACTAGCTGTTGCCTGCAGCTTCGCCCGTGTTACTCAACTCCTATTAGTCACAACGTGATGTTATATAGCCTTCCTCGATTAATGGGCTATCTAACACTGAAAGAATTTTTCAAATCGGACCAGTAGTTCCTGAGATTAGCGCTTTCAAACAAACAAACAAACTCTTCAGCTTTATAATATTAGTGTAGATGTAAAAATCATAAAAAACGTGTCCACTATTTTATTTACATTAGGGCACTGTCTGTTGTGTATTTTGTCCTACATATTACGTATGGGAAAGGCCTCACCCCTCCCCCGTCCTCTCCCCCTGACGTACCACCCCTCTATTGAAATCCCTTATGAATCTGGACCAATTTTATAATGGTCACTATCAGACTTAATCTTGAATCTTCATAGAAAGCTCAAATTATTATTTTAAGTTTCAAATTTCCATAGTCTGTAGAAAATATAGTTCACTGTAAATAAATCTAGCATATATGCACTAGTAATACGTAGTACTACTATATAGTTTGTGGCATTCGTTTCTACTTAGTTAAATTATTAATATTGTACACTTGTTATCTTTTCCATAAATGTAAAAATATAATGAAAAATGATTCAAAGCGTCACTTTGAAATCTTTGTTTATTGTTTAATGTTATAATTCACATATTCACATCTTTATAATGATCACTTATAATCGTCTTAGCGGCAAAATTTATAATGAGGGTTCGCAACGCGCCCATGTCAGAGAAGATACCCACAAGAAACTCTGCTGGGTTCCTATCACTCTTTTAGTTGTGATCATTATTATATCGTTTGTGTGAGTGACAACTCTATTATATCATTAGGAAGTTTAAATTATAAAAACGTATACAATTTATTATTAAAAATTTATTATAAAAACTTATAAGTACAATTACCCGTAAAGGAGTTACTAATTGTATGGAGCCTTGAGCTGGGCACAGCTCAATCAAATCAAATAGGAGCTCAATCAAATAGGATTCACGATTCACGGCTCATTGCCTATACATTTAGCAATACGTTTGTTTATTAAATTAGTATTTAGAGGAAGCCGAATTATAAACTTACCAGCCGTTTAAAATAACAAAAATTTGACAATTGACAATCATAGGGACAGCATAGTTACAATCACTGCGTATTTGTTTATCTGGATATATGTAATCGAATATGGTACAAGTATAAATTAACAATTATTATTAGATATTGTATTTGCAAATTTGTAATTTTCTAATGAAAACAAACGTTGTTATGACAACTCACATTTGACATTTTTAATTTTTTTCGTATTAGGCGTGCAAATTTTGAGATTGGGTGTTTTACATGAAATATACATAAACTTATTTAAAATAGATAAAATCATCAAATCATACTACACAATTGAATTTTAAAACTGACTCTAAGCTATTATTATACACATGTTAAACACCATATTATAGTGGATTTCTAGTCAGATAGATGCCTATTTTATCAAAATCAAATGAAAAAAGTAATTTTTGCTCTTATAAGTAATAATAATAATAATAATTCATTTATTTCAGGTAAATCACCCATATAGTACAATGTTAAAATTTTAATTATAAAAATAATACTTAATCTCTTCTCTTATATATATAAAATTGGAGGTGTGTGTCCCTATATTTCACTTTTCAGCCAAAACTACGCATTGCAGACGAAAAGTGTTTGTGTGTGGCAATAGGTACAAGGTTCCCATTGTGCACTATGGTGGCTGCAAGTCGATAATTATAAGGGTGTAAAAGATACGGGAGTTGAAAGATGTTAACTTTGAAAATGTGACTATTATTGATTTAAAATGTTCTGGATTGTTCAGGAAACTTCTGGAATGTTCTAGAAAGCTTTAATATGTATACCAATGTTATGATCGATCGAAAATGTTCTAGAAAATTCTAAAATGATCTAGAATAACTCCGAGTAAATAAGAGAGCTTTAAAATGTATATTAACATTCTTATCGATCGAAAATATGCTGAGTGTTTTAGTAACTTTTTAAACATCCCAAAAAAATCTAATATCAACAAATAAGTGTACTATTAAAAATGACCCAGCGAAGCGGGTATTCATAGCTAGTACTAAATAAATATGTATGTACATATATTATTTTATCGATTGATTATTATATATGTATTTCTTTAGGGTTCGTAAGCGACAAAAACGATTTATATTTTACGCTATGAATAATTTTTTTAAATTTCAGGACACAGAAATTATAAATAGACTTGGTAAATCAGCAATGCAAGATGGGAAATATGAAGAAGCTGTGGCAAAATTTGTTGAGATATTAAAGATATATGATATTTATTTGTCGCCTCCAATTCGATCATATTACGATTGCACAAATGAAATAAAAAATTGTATCATCGCATTCGGTAATTATTCTACATTGTAATATTATCACCTCATATTTTATTGAACTTTATTGCAAAGCTTGATAAAATGTAGAACAGCAGCAATTAAAATAATCAATTCCTTATAATGAATATCGATTATGGAATAAATCACAAAATAGTTGTTAAAGAACCTAAACGGGCTATTTATTGTGTTTTCCAGTTACAACAAAAAAACG